>JAWXYG010000005.1:34755249-44755249 GCA_034222035.1 Acacia crassicarpa | reverse complement strand
GTACTGACGGCGCAAGGCTTCGGGCGGAGCAGGAGAGTCCGAACCCTGGGGCTCTGAACGCCGCTTGGACGACCCGGACTTTGGAGCCATTAAACCTATAGGCAAATAAACGAAATTGGTATCAGTAAAGTGCGAAAATACTTGGCACAGACATGTTAGCAGGCGATAAAGGCTGCGGACTCCGACGAACAGGGTTGCTAGAAGGAACAGCCGGGGCAGACCAATGACGGCAAGAGCCGAGTAGGAAAGAAGCCTCGGCGTCCCCACCACGAGCCATCGACGCAGAGGCCTCCGCGAGACAATCCCAGTAAGGGCCGAGATACCCTTCCGGGGTGGATGTCTGGCGAGCAGCAGCAGGGCCCTCATAGAAGTTGAGGGGTTCAGCCATCAGCACCGAAGGCCCGGAACCGGATGAGGAGCCTACGCCGGCCCCACCGGACGATTCCAGAAGAAGAGCGCGCCAGTGGACGGAAAGGACGGCGAGGAAGCGAGACGGGAATCCTAGCTGACGCCGGGCGAACACCGGCCGGTCCTGGACGAACGACGCCACCTCGACGCAGAGGAGTCAGAATCCCCGAGGCAGGTGGCGCACCCCCAAGAACCCAGTAAGTGGCCCGGGGAAGACGCGCACGGAGAAACATTTCCTCCTCCGGCGTTAATGACGCCTTCGGTCTAGGAGCACTCCTACCCCTCACCATGTTTAGAAGCCTAAGGCACTAAAAAATTGGCTTGGGGCAAGAAACAAGACGAATTTCGGGGTAATAATGCCAGAGGAACCCAAAAGAACCCAGAAACACAGAAGAACGATAGCACAGATAGCGATTACCAGAATAAACGGTAAAACACAAGAAACCACCGAACAAATACACAAGGGAATAGGCGGAATACCTGTGTGAAGAAAGTGGAGGGAACTGGAACTCTGGAAACTGCGAATAGCAAAGTCTCGACTGAAAGTGGTTCGAGAGAAAACCAGAGAAAAATCTGGAAAGAAGACTGAAGTAGCGGGAAAAATAAAAGAGAAACAAGAGGAAAGCTATTTAAACCAAAATTCCGAAACGGCAGGGGTACAACGGTCCATCTCCGTATAGACGTGACAGGATTGGCCCAACATGACGACAGCACAATAAATGCGCGCTGGGCTTGAGAAGCGGAAAGACGCGGCGGTTGCAGACCACGCCCACTCAAGGCCTGACAGCTGTCAAACCCCAATAATGACGCGCGCTGGGAGAAACCCGAAGCGCTCAAGAATCCCAAAAGGCAAAAAGTTCGAGCCCGGGATCACCAACGGGCACGTGGGACCGAAGTATGACCAATATCCATCTGGACAGGACGGACTCAGCGTTCGAGGCGGGGCACCGTGAGAAGGCATGATAAGCCGACCACTGTCCGAGGCCGGTCTGATGGTCACGGCAGCCGAAAGCCGATGCAGTCAAAAATCGAGGCCTCGGCCGTACCCAGTGCTGGGGGCAATATGCACCTCGGCCGTCCAGAAGCCTGAACAACCGAGCTGGGGGGCAATTGTTACGGACCGGCCCAACGGGCCCATAACCGGACCTCGGCCCATCAATGCCTAGAACAGAATCTACGCTGTAACGGGTAAGGATCTGAGATCCACTGATTTAGAATCTCATTAATACGGGACCTCCTACAATCATGGCACCAATAAATCAACCCCTGATCTCTCAATCCCAGATACCGCTCATTAACACAGAGATACTCGCACCAGACTCCTCTATAAATAGAAGGAAAACCTAAACAGGTACACACGTTCTATCTCATGCTCTATTTACCTACTATTACACAGAGCACACACCCCACTCCCCTGGCTTCACGCCTCCAAGTTTACTGCGAACTACGTGGACTTTGATCCCTTCAAAGGGTACGTAGGCTCTAGGCTTGACAACCTAGTCAAGTCCAATCTCTGTGTTCTTAAAACAAAGCAAACTCTATTTTTTTAACCAAGGTCCCTCTTCAATATTAGAATCATCTAAACACAAGCATACACACACCCACACACACACATATATATATATGGGCTAATAAAAATTTATAAAATCAAATTTATGCAACCAAACATTTATTCTAATAGATTTTCTAACTTTCTAATTTATTATTTTGATATTATAATTAAATTTTGACTTAAAATATATATTAAACACATATATTTTTATCAGATATGATAAGCTATATAAATTTGAGATTGTATGTGTATTAGATTTATAATTTAATACGTTTTCACAAATATCTATAAACACATTTGATCAAAAACATGTTTATTTTAAAACTTACTTGAATGTTTACCGTTTGTGATATTTACATTAATCAATATTAAAATCATCAAACAAATAACTACATGTAATAATAAAAATAGATATAAAAAACTCTTAAATTCTTTAAAACATTTTTAGTCAAAACGTGCAAGACAAAATAGATATTGGGGATTTAGTATTAAGAGTAAAATAGTAAAAAAATTATTTTTATATAATCTTTGATTAAAAATATATATTTTTGGAATCTTTTGAAAATATTCTTGACAGAGATAATTCCTTGCTTACTTGTTAGAGTAAGATGGGGGGGGGGGAAGAAGAAGAAAGGAAATAGTGAATAGTGAATAGTGAATAGAGATCTAGATGGATCCCTAACTCTATCTCTATCCATGGAGATACTTATCTATAAGAAGCCGGTCAACTTATTTTAATCCTCCCTTTCCGTTTTAAATTAACTCCGAAGATTTATATTAGTATTTGAGGGGGGGAAAAAAGATTTATATTAGTATAGGTTAGGACATATCATAGACGGTATGCATTCGACTAAAGTATATGCTTTTCTTGGATTTAAGTGTTTGTATAATTAAGATAAAATATGAAGGTGATCAAAGTATTTTACTTAAATTTATTTAAGTAAATTCATGATATTAGTTCCCCTATCCTTCCACTTATAAATAGATAAAGGTGCATGCTAGTTTTTTAGTTTTTGTTACGGATCTGCATGACGGCCCAATGCCAGCAGGGCCCAACCGAGGATATGTTAAGATATCGCTATACACAATAATATAAGTATATCCTATATTATAGGGAGATCATATCAGCGACAAGATAGGAGTATCCATTCAAAGATACTCGCGTGGCAGATCACGCATGACCGAGATCTCCTCCCTAGTAAACTCTATTAATATAGAGGTTAACCACTAAAGTGCACACGTTCTAACTGATCACCTTTACTTTCTGCCACACAGCACACACACCACCCCTCTGGCAAACACCACCCAGTGTACCCCTTTGGCAAACACCACCCCTCTGGCAAACGCCACCTAGTGTTGCGAACTACATGGACTTTGATCTCTTTACAGGGTATGTAGGCCCTAGGCTTGGCTCCTAGTTATTTCAGGCTTGGCTCCTAGTCAAGTCCGATAAATCATGTTTTATATGAAATTTTTTTATTAAATCTGTAACGATTTTTTATTTTTAATTTACAAAATATTTTTAGTTACTTAATATTTTATGAATAAGAAGTGCTGCCATTAAAATTTCAAATGTTAACAAAATATCATCAAATATTAATATATTTAATTTAATTTTTAGGAATAATAATGATGGCCACAAAAGTAATTTAGGATCATTTAAGACTCTGTTATTCAATTTTCTAGTCTTCTGTATAGGAAGCATTTTCATAGCAGTATTACTATTTTTAATTAAATATATGATATTTATTAAATAAAATATTTTCTGAAACTTACATAATTTAAATGTTCTGAAATTCAACAGGTAATTGTCTTGTTCCCGGGAAAAAATCAAAGATACTACTATGGCGAGGCCAAGAGCAGGGGCCGATAAAAAACAACGAGCAGTATTCCATTTTTTTTTTCTTTTTTGTATAAAAGGTTATTTGAGAAAAGGCACCCCTATCATAGAAGTATGCTTCTAGATTCAAAAAATACTTATAGAGATACGAGAGAGCGCTTATAGAAGTATCTATAAATCAAATCGTAAATAGGCCCTCATATCGAGGGTATTCAATCTCTTCCGGTGAAAACCAAGCATCAACCAAACGTGTCGATCCCCCCACCCCCACCCAAAATCAAGAGAAGTATTGCGTTTGCGAAGCAAGTCATTAACAAAAAAAAAAACAACAACAACAGTACAGGAAGGTTCCAGAGTCTCTGTATTGAAAATTGGGAAATTATTTTACCAAGGAAAAAAAAATTGGGAAATTAATCCCTAAATAGCCGAAACCGCGTCAACTCGGCCTCTCCATTCTCATTCTCTGACAAAGAAACAATAGGGGGGAATCGATCATGGGAGCTGTTCAATAGTCCGCCATCGAGCCCTTTGTTGTTTCCCAAGTTGGGTCGGTCCCCCTCCCTCATCATGGCTGACCCATCACCATCTCCTGATACGAGTTCTGTTGATTTCGCTGAGCTGATCGATAACCTCCCTTCACAACCTTTGGATTCTCTCCTTTTCGCTGGTGATGACGATGATGCCTTTTTTTCTGAAGCATTTCCCTCCGATTTTGACTTTGGGTTGGATGGCGATTTCGAGATTAACTTGGACGATCTTCCCTTTAATGTTGACGAATTCCTTTTCGACGACGCATCCGTTATTCCTCCCTCGCAGGTGCAGATTAATGATGATCGTCATGGCGTCGCTAATTGCGATAGCAATCTGACTTCCGACGTCGCTAGGTTTTCGAATGCGCAGTCTCATCCGCCTCCTTGTTTAGATAATTCAAGCGATGAGAATCTGCATGCCTCAAATGACGCTAAACTTTCGAACTTCCAATCGCCGGAGGCTGATTCTTGCGACTGGGAATCTTCGGGCGGACCCGTTTCATCTCAGGGTTCGGCTAACGGCGGGTCAGGTGTTTCTGATGCTGCGAATTCACCTTCACCGACGCGATACGATAGAGATTTTACATCTCAGGTTATTGTTGATGAGAACCTAAAGTTGGATGAAATTGGGAAGGGCTTTGATTTGAAGAGGAAGATGGAAAACAATGGAGTAAATGCTGAGGCTAGAACTACTAAGCACCGGAGGTCGTCAATGCCTGTGGAGAATGCTACCCGAAAGCCTGCTGTTAGTGTTATCAATGTGGACGACGAGAAAAAGAAGGCTAGGTTGCTGAGGAATCGGGAAAGTGCCCAGCTTTCTAGGCAGAGAAAGAAGCAGTATGTGGATGAGCTTGAGGAGAAGGTGAAATCGATGCATTCGACCATTTCAGATTTGAGTAGCAAGATATCATTCGTCATGGCCGAGAATGCCACATTACGACAGCAATTGAGTGCTGGTGGAATGTGTCCACCGTCTCCTGCTCCGGGCATGTACACCCATCCTCCGATGCTTACCATGCCTTATTCTTGGGTTCCGTATGCCCCGTATGTTGCTAACCCCCTAGGGCCCAAGCTTCCTTTGGTACCAATTCCGAGATTGAAGTCTCAGAATCCGGCGGCCTCAAAGAGTAAAACTTCTGAGCGTAAGAAATCTGAGGGTAAAACTAAAAAGGTTGCCAGTGTCTGTTTTTTGGGTTTGTTATTCTTTGTCTTGCTTTTTGGTGGATTGGCTCCCCTTTTGAATGTTAAGTTTGATGGTTTAGTGGACGATACTTACGGGAGGTCGCAGTATGTTAGCAATAGGTTGTATGGTCAGCTCGGAGGGAAAGTCTGGCCCGTAAATGGTCCTATGAATAGGTCTGAAGGATACAAAGGAGCAGGATCTTCCAGTGAATTTGTTCATCTGGGCAATACTAGTCAGCCTCTTTTTGCTTCTTTGTATGTTCCTAGGAATGACAAGATGGTGAAGATTAATGGGAATTTGATAATCAATTCTGTCTTGGCCAGTGAGAAAGCTATGGCATCTCAAACTGCTCATATTGCAAACGATGATAGAAGAGAAACTGGCTTGGCAATTTCTAAGTATTGGGATTCTGCATTGGCTATTCCGGAAGTTGGAATAAATAGAGGTTCACATCCTTACTCGTATAGGAGTCCACCTGAACAGAGGAAGGCACTTCCAGATGGTTCAGCTCAAATTTTGGAGGACCATCTGAAGTTAACTACGTCTGATGGTAAAATTCAACAGTTGTTCCTGGAAGGTCTTGCAGGTGATGCTGCAATTACTTATTCTAATCCCTCCCCCCCCCCCCCCCCCCCCCCAAAAAAAAAAAAAAAAACCTTTTATATTGGTTGCTAGACATGGTTGATTGTGATCATTGCATGTGTACGTGTTTTGCTGATTAAGCTGGATATGGTAGCATGTACAGACGTACAGTATATGTATGTAAGACATTATTGCCAGTTAGGAGTACCATACGATCTGTTCGGAATTTTTCTGATTATTGTAGTTAATAGATGCTGTCTAAGTTGGTGCTTTTTGCAATCTCTTGTTGGCACCTCAGATTTCCTTGATTGAAAATTGTTTATGCCGTTTGATGAGTATGATTTATGAAATTATAATTCTGATGGAAGTTGTCAACACTCTTGGATAATCGTCTTAACTTTGTATACTAGCAGTTTGAATCTTTGGGCTTTCAAGTGAGTTTGATGGATAATATGTTCATCTGAAAATTGTTGTGTGGCGACTCTTCATTTTGGGGTGAAATTTTGACTATTTTTATATTCAAAATTTCATTGCTATCCCAGGCTGGAGTGGTAAGATTAACTCGAGTCTAGGCATTGAGCGGCCTGTACAATGTTAGGGATTTGAGCCCAGTAAAGGCCTTTGGGGGAAGTTCAGCCCCAAATCGAATCGAATTGATCTCACACCTAAAAGGTGTTTGGTTAAAGTTCTTATGGTGGTTGCACGTTGCACTTCATTGCCTTGCTATCGGTGCTTGGTCTAGATGTTACTGCTTTAAGTCGATGCACGACCCGGGTTATCTTCATTTAGTTGCTTATTTGTCTCAAGCTATGCCAGCTCAAAGACCTGTAAACCTATTTTGTTCCCTTATAATTTTAAACTTGCTGAAGGTTATGATTTCCTGATGCAGGGCCCATGCTAAGTTCTGGGATATGCACAGAAGTTTTCCAATTTGATATCTCATCAAGACAAGGAGCTATTGTGGCAGCATCATCAGCAGGCAATGTTTCTGAAGAGAACCATCAGAATGCTACTCGTGTGAGCAAAAGTAGGAATAGAAGAATTCTCCATAGGTTCCCAGTTGGTGGATCCAGTAGCAACGCAAGTGAAGAACAAGGAGGAGGAAATCCACTGAATGACAACTTGCTTGGTAACAAGTCCAAGTCTTCCATGGTGGTTTCTGTGCTTGTTGATCCCAAAGAGGCTGCTGATGTTGATGGAATGGTGGCGCCAAAGTCGCTTTCTAGAATATTTGTGGTTATGCTTGTGGACAGCATCAAGTACGTAACATATTCGTGTGTTCTTCCTCAGGCTTCTCCCCATCCCCATCTTGTCACTGCTTGAGGACGACGATCCTTCCGCCAATCAAGCGTTTTGACTGATGAGCTGTACCGTATTGTTTATTTATTTATCCGATTCGGAATGAATGTATCTGAGTTCCTCTTTTGTACATAGAAGTATGTAATTAGGGCTGACCAACTTAGTTGCGAACATTGTCTACATGCATGAGGACTTGAGAGATTATTATTCATTCATTTATACTTATTTGAGAAATATAAAGCTGGTCTCGAAATTTTAATACATTTTATTCAAATTCTCAATACGTGAAAATGTTCGGAAGTTTTCACCAATGGGTATCAAGTGTCTGGAAGTTTTTTAAGTGGGTAATTTTGCCTTAGAAGCCTTAACTGTTTGACAATTAACTAACTATGCTGTGTTTGTTGTATCACAATAGTATGCTATGTTTTATGCCACATCATTAAAAAAATAAAAAATCACTGCCAAACATGCCCTTGACCCTCACCAAACATTGGAATCAATTTTGCCCCATTTTTTAAATTTTTGGGTTAAAACTGTCCTAAAAAACTTCTAGATATCCAATGCCTATTGTTGAAAACTTCTAAGGCATTTTTGCCTTTTAACCCTATAATTTCAGGTTATGTGTTACTAATTTCATGTTCAATGATTCTTGAGAGTTATGTATAGAACTAGTTAATTATATTAATGTGGGCTTAATATTAGAGATATGAAAAAGAATTTGGCTTAGGGTTGCTTGGCTTTGTTCAAATTAAAATAAATTGAAGATCAGTTAGTATTTTGGTGTGTTTAGTTTCTGTTGGTTTAATTTAGTCCATTTTTAACACCCTTTTGGACAATTGTGCATTTTTGGGTTCGGGATGCTTCTTGATTATAAAAAAGTTGAAAAAGTAGGGAAGATAAAGGGGGGAAAAAATAATGTGACTAGAACAAAAAACATAAAGGAAAAATAACTAAATGAAAGAATTTAATGAGTTAAAAAAAGAGATTGAAAAATAATACTATTAACTTTTATTTGTTGCTACGAGGAGTGGAGTAGAGGGCAAGTGAGTGGAGGGAAAGAAATTTGGGGTCAGATTTAAACAATCTATATAAGTGAGATTGAAAGTTGTTAATTAATTTTTCATAATATATATATATATATATATATATATATATATATATATTAATCTTAAATCATCTCTATTGAAAATACATTTGTTATATTATTATTTTATTTATATTAAGCAATACTGATAGTAGTACTAATTTATTATTTTCATCCGTTTGGCTAGATGCTCTTTGATCTTCGTTCGCAATGACGGTGGGATATGAACGATGAAGAGTGTACTGTTTACCATATGGATAAGACTGTGTATCGCAGATCATCGTCCCTTCATTCTTGGGCCTTCAAAGACTGCTAGCAATCTCGCATGGCGACGTTTTCACTATCTCCTCTTCCCTCCATAGTCTCAAGTTCATCTTGTTCTTCTGCAAGGTCCTCGCCTTTGCGTGCATTCAGAGCCTCAGCCACTGAGCCATCGGGTCCAATTCTTGCGAGTCGCTCTCAGCGAAGAGAATTCTTGAAAGGAATTGCATTGCAAGCGCTTCCCCTTCTCTTTCTGAAGTATTCACCGCCATCGCTCGCTAAAGAAGTTGAGGTTGGCTCTTACCTCCCTCCCTCACCTTCCGACCCATCCTTTGTTCTGTTCAAAGCTTCTCCAAAAGATACTCCCGCTCTTCGAGCAGGTACTTTGATTCTTTTCTTTGATCCATGCTGCAAACCCTACCGTTGAATGTTAGGATGTGATATAGAAACTAGTATTAGTTCGCTTACCTGTGTTTTACTATATTGGGATTCACAGATATCTTGATCACTGATCACCTCATAGGTATCAAATAACTTTCGATCATTAAAAAAAAAAAAAAAAACCCTGATTTTGTTCAAGTGGGTGTCTTGTTTGTACTGTTGGCTGACCTTTGAGATACTTCTCTGTTAGACATTGAGGATTTAGCATAGTGAATGCTGGAGAGTAAAATTCAGCTAGCTGCGATTTTACGACAGTCTTCCTCCCCCCCCCCCCCCCCCCCCTTTTTTTTTGTGCTCACACTTCCAAGAGTTTTGATGCCTCCTCCCTAGAAGGTTCATTGGTTTATAGATGCCATGTACTTGAACTCGGTAATCTACCATTGTCACTTTCAGGGACATATAGTGGTTATCCCGTCCCTTGTGCCATTTATAAATGGTCGCCGCAAATCCCTTAAGATGCCATCATTATAAATTATTATTCCTTCGATGTGCACATTTTAACATTGCTATTTGTATCACTGCATGAAGACGCTGCGTTAGAGGATTGCATCACTAATCTAAATCAAAGTTGCTTATGAAATTGAAGTTTGCTGAGCTGATGCCATAATGGAATTTGAATTCGCAATCCCCATTTCTAGAATGAGATGCATGCTGAAGACCAGATTATCTGTAATGGACTAATGGTCATCTACATTCTACAAGGGTAGTTTGGAGCTGTTTTTCCTAAACTACACTGGAGCCTTTTATCAGCAAAATGCGGCAACTACTAGAGTTGATGATAGTTAGGAGATGTTAGATCTAATCTGTGGCTTGCCATTATCATGCTTTTGCTATATACATCCTGGATTATTTAATAAATTTACGAGATCAAACTGTATCTCAGGGGTTCTGCCTCATTTATTATTGTTCTTTTAGAGTGATACTCTAGATTTAGTTCTTTGCAGGAAACGTGCAGCCTTATCAGTTTATCCTTCCTCCAACTTGGAAGCAGACACGCGTAGCAAATATATTATCAGGAAATTACTGCCAGCCAAAATGTGCAGAGCCCTGGGTTGAGGTTAAATTTGAAGATGACAAACAGGGGAAAGTCCAGGTGGTGGCTTCTCCTTTGATACGCCTAACCAACAAACCAAATGCGTCCATTGAAGACATAGGGAGTCCTGATAAAGTGATTGCTTCTCTTGGCCCTTTTGTCACTGGAAACACATTAGATCCAGATGAATTGCTTGAGACTTCTGTTGAAAAGCTCGGTGACCAAACGGTACAATCATTTTTGTTTTCATTAATTATTTTCTAATTATAAGAAGAGATTGACTGGTCTTGTTGACATTGTTTTGAAAGTAAATATGTTAAGAGTTCATTAACATGGTGTCTGCACTCTGCATCTGCAGTACTACAAATATGTGCTTGAAACTCCATATGCACTCACGGGGTCGCACAATCTTGCAAAAGCAACAGCCAAGGGAAACACGGTTGTTTTGTTTGTGGCTAGTGCTAATGATAAGCAGTGGCCAACTTCTCAAAAGACTCTCAAGGCCATACTTGATTCCTTTCAAGTGTAGTTCTCCCTGTCAAAGGTAATGAAGAGCTTTTCAGTTTTCACCATCACTTCGTTTACTTGCGTTTTTTTAATTAATTCTGTACAACATTGTTGAGCAAGAGAATGAGTCTCTCCCCCATTGGGGATTTTTTTTTTTTTTTTTTTTTTTTGCCATTTTCGGGTTGAAACCCATATATGTTAACACACTCCGATGTTCCTTCTTTGTATATATCTATTGTTCTGAGTTAGTGACCATTTAGTGTTCTGACATTCTTGTTATATTATGGCGGATACAGGACTTCCCAAGTCGATATCTCTATTGAAGTGACGTTTTTTATTGTTCAAAGTATTGAAGTGTCACTACTATAAGTGTATCTATGCATTTAGAAGAGAATCATTTTTTTTTTAAAAAAAAGGATTAAAATAGTTTGAGGACTCTTCAATTTTGTCTAAATTACACAAAAATTCTTTCTATTTTGAAAACATACATCTTATCCAAACCATTAACATCATTAAAGAATATTATAAAAAAATTCTTAAAGTTTTTTTTAATTGAAAATCATAATAAATATTATTTAATAATTTACCCCTCAGTCAGATCCTTTTTTTTTTTGGTGGTCAAAAGTCAGATCCTTAATTTATCTATTGCCATTAAAATTTACAAATGATCAATTTAATATTCTTTTATTAACTTTATAAAGATTTAAGTAATCTTATGTCAAAAATATTAATAGCTTAATTGAAAATATGATTAATTTTTTTAATAAACATATTTTTAATTAAATATATTTAAATATTTTGAATTAACTATATCAATATAATGATCTAAAAATTATATCATTTTGTAATTTAATTGAAAATATATATATGCGTGTATAATCAGTGGCGGAGGCACATTAGATTTTATGGGGGCAAGTGAAACCATAAAAAATTTTTAAAATATATATTTTGTGAAGGAATAATATTTCATTTGATCTAATTGGCTATATTGGTTACAACGTTGGCAATCTTTGTGAAAGGTCGGGGGTTCGAACGCGTCATTCACCGTCTCACGCCTTCTTTCATTAATATTCTTTCAGATTCTTGGTCATCGACGTCCCGTGAGGACGAAGAAAGTGATGCCGTTGGTTTTAAGGCTTCTGGTGAGGCTGACGAATCGTTTTACAATGTCTCTCCACATGGTTCATTTAGACGCATTTTTAAGTCTTGGCAAAAGGGTGAGATTTTGGGGAAGGGATCATTTGGAACGGTGTATGAAGGCTTCACAGAGTGAGTTCCTTTATTTCCCTGTTTTTCCATTAACTCTTTCATTAGTTCTTCGTTGACATTGATGAATAGTTGGAAATAACTTGATGTTTACACAAAAGCTTGATTGTCAGTTTAATAAACTTAAACGATGATTTTGGAAGCCCCTTTCCCCCAACCGAATTGTCTGTTTGAAGAAAGTAACACAATCATGGTAGTAAGTACAATAATAAAACAAGTTATATAATGAGTTGAAATTATTACAAGGAGTTATTTGCTTGTTCATCTAATAAAACTCTTCGTATCTGGAATCTTCATTGCCAAAACCTGATAAAGACAGAAGGCATCTATTATCGAGTTTGTTGTAGACAAACCATTTCGTGGGTTATCCATTCTTCTTGGTTTATGTTTTGCTTTGTTTTGACAGAGGTGACATATGCATTTTTCTTTTTCTGCAGCGATGGATTCTTTTTTGCTGTAACTAGATCAAGGAGCCCAAGGAAAATAGAGTATTTTCCAACTTTAGCAGGTGGGAAGGCTGAGCTTTTCTCATCAAAGCTTATGGCTTATTCTATATTTATTCCATGTTTTCACGGGAATATTTGACTAAATGGATATTTTTATGGCTTATTCTATATTTATTCCATGTTTTCAACGGCTGATGTAAATGAATACCTGAAAGTAATACCCCACCTTGTGATTTTCGTTTATGATGAATTGAAGCCGAAGCTAGCATTTTGGTTTGCTTGCCCACCTTTTAGTTATTATAATTCTTCATTCTTTGATTTCTTATAGGTTGCAACATGTTCTTCAATTTTGTCAAACTTTTTTCCTTCTAGAAAATGTCAACGATACAATCTTAATGCATTTAAAATTTTCTTTTAAAAAAAATTTTTTGGGGACACTGCCCCTGAACCCTTATACTTATTGTGTATTCATAAACCCCAAATCCTGGCTCTGCCACTGTGTATAATGATTAACTAATGAGTACCTCTTTGTTTTTGTATTCGACCCAAGGGCTCGTGGGCTCGTGGCTCTAACTTCCAAAATGTTAATCCCGGGTGCTTCATTTATTGTCACTTC
Organism: Acacia crassicarpa; assembly: GCA_034222035.1. Taxonomy (NCBI): domain Eukaryota; kingdom Viridiplantae; phylum Streptophyta; class Magnoliopsida; order Fabales; family Fabaceae; genus Acacia; species Acacia crassicarpa. The sequence continues at coordinate 44,742,201 of JAWXYG010000005.1, read as the reverse complement.
ACAAAATTCTGAAATTTCTAATTAAACCTCTTAGCCTAATTAAGAATTTGTTTAATTGGGATTGTCCCTTTAAAAGATCTATCTTTTCTTGTAATTTCTTACTTAACTAATGTCATTTGGCATGCACTATTCTTCTAATTTTCCAACTCTACCAGATTAAATTCCCATTTATTGATGATATTGCAGATGAAAAGTGTACGATTATTTATTGTATAAATTAAAAATAAAGTAGGTTATTCTAATAATATATATAAATAGTGCGTGCATGTTTATTCTTCACCAAAATGATCGTGTTTCTTCCTTCTTTCCTACCCTGTAGATTCAGCAAAACAATCATCAACACTCAACTGAGAGCAGAGGAGAGTCCGAACCCGATTCGCATGTCAATTTTATTTCATTTCAACGGCATTAATTAAGCCCTTCTCTTTTATTGGAGAAATAAGATCATCAGTTAGTTAATATCTTAATGAGGTAGTTAATTTTTGTAAGACTCTATAACTAGAGGTAACTATAGGTCTGATTGTACGGATCAAAGCGTGTAGGATAGTGTGATCCACATCATGATAAGAAAAATTGTTAGTGTGAGTCTCTTTTTAGAGATTGAAATCTCTCCTAGCTCCTCCGTGGCGGACCCAGGAATTTTAATGACGGAGGCAAAAATAAAAAATACTACTCTTTCTAGTCTTTATTATAAGGCACCAACTCATAAGTGTATTTGTTCTTATTGTTTATTTTTTTATAAGATAGTTGCTTATTTTCAAAGAGTATTAAATATTCTTTTCCATGTATCTACATAATTGATAAGTATAGTGAGTGAAAGTAGTAATTAATATGATATTATAGTTTAATGCAATTAGTAAGGTGATATTGAAAATTACGTAAATTTTAGAACAAATTTAATGACTTTAATTGTTTTTATTGATTTTGTGAGAATTGTTAGTTAGTACTTTATGAGAAGGACCAAAAGGAGTATATCATAAATAAAAGTACTTGAAATAGAATACTGAGCTAATATACAAACAATTGAAAGAAATCTATTTTATAAATTAAGATCACTTTACTTTACTCTTACTCCACGTGTTTTTATATCATTAAACTCATCTCTAATTGAATCTATGCTAAAAAAACAACAATTTCTTTTTCAATGTATTAATTAAAGAATCGTTAAGAAATTGGTCTTCCATTCTATTTTGAAATCTGTTCTTGATTATCTTTATAGTAAAGCAAAATCTTTTAATAGTTGTTATAGAAACTGAAAGAGTAAGTATAAGTCTGACCACTCTATCAATTAGATGGTAAATAAAGGATTTTCCAATTTTTGGTAGCCCTTGACATAATTCAAATATAGTTGATAAATTAATTGAATACCGATATTTAGAAATATCAAGCTCAAAATGTTGTAACTTCATCTTCAAATGCAATGTTTCATGTTATGTGAAATCTTTAAAATAAAATTTTTCAACAAGTTTGCAAATATTATTACTATTAGATGAATTGTACATGTTTTTTGAATTTAAAGCCATGCTAAAAGCATGTGATTTAACAGTATCATCATTAAATTAAACCTGCTATTTACTTCTTACAATTGATAATCAATTGTAACACAAAAAATATTTACCCTATAAAATTTTGTTTACCTAGTCATACACCGTTTGAAATTTTTGAGATGAATATTATAATAAAATTACCAAAGTACCATTTTAAATTGACAATATTTATTTCCTTTAAATTTTAAGGGGATAGCGGCCAACCTTAACCCCTAGTTTCGCCTTTATAGGTTCTTAATCAGTCTCAAATGAGGAATGATGATTGTTAATTACACTCAAGTGGGTTGATTTATATATATTGTAAAGAATCATTTGTTATGAACAAAGATTCATCTTGATTTTATTAATATCTTTGCAAAATTGTGTTTGATGCAATTGCTAGTGAAGTAAGACTTGAAAGTTTTGTCTAGATGATGCAAATCATAATTAGTCAAAGGAGTGGATATGGGGGGTTGCAACTGCAACATAACTCCAAAACGATATGCTTAAATAATCTATCTTACTTTATTACCGTACCAGATAAGCCACCACCAGCTCATTGCTCCCTCCATTTCCTTTCCTTTTTCTAATAATCGTATCACGTTTAGTCCTATCATTTCAAATTCTAATAACATTACAGGTTGCCCAATTCATCGATCTAGCATATGATGGATAAGAGTTTGTTAATTTTATCTATGGGACCTTTAAAAAAGATGTTATTACCCAAAAAATGAATTTATGACAGTAATATACTATGATGACCCCTGTTCACTTTATATATTAATTTTGCCATATTTTAACCTCAAAAGGGAAAATACTAAATAAATATCAAATGAATTTGTAAAACACCCAGAAATCCGTCGAATTTGCAAAAACACTGAGAGGTGACAAGAACTTTTGGGGATATGCAAATTCACGCGAAATGACTATTTTGCCCTTAGTTGTAAATAATTTTTTTTTAAAAAAAAGAAATAGCCCCCCGGTGGGCTGGCTGCCGGCGGCCACCACCCCGCCGCTCGCGACCACCGCCAGCCCTAGTCGCCGGCGACTGGTGACCACCGTCGGCAGTCAGCGGTGGTCGCGGCGGCAGGGTGGTGGCCGCCGGTGGTGGGGCCATCGGGGGTATTTCTTTTTTTTATTATTATTATTATTTACAACTAAGGGCAAAATGGTCATTTCGCGCAAATTTGCATATCCCTCAAAAGTCCTTGTCACCTCTCAATCTTTTTACAAATTCGACGGACTTCTGGGGGTTTTACAAATTCATTTGGTATTTATTTGATATTTTCCCTCAAAAAATCCATAACAGACCAAGACGACAATTATGGTCGTTCTCGAGACAGAATGAGAAGCACTGTGGTCTGTGGTGGTGGTGGTGGTGGTGGTGGTGGTGGATGGGTGGGGACGGAACTGACGGACATCTCTATGGGCACAAGGCACTCTACCATTGGCCTTCACGTGCATTAAATTGTTTGAGTTAATAAGATAAAAATTATAAATCTTCAAATAAAAAAACTAATAAGGATAGCATTCATATATTTTAAAAATTATAGTTCCATACTAGCTACAATTTTAAATATATGACTTAATTTGTAAGGGTTTAATGTTTCTGTTTTTTGTACAATTTTTTTTTCCTGTCACACTCACATCAAAGTGAGTTGGTCTCATTAATATTTTTTATTTCTTTTCTTTATAAAAAGATTCAATCACTTTTATATGAGTGCCAACAAAAAAATTTATTTCCACAATAAAAAAAAAAGAAACATTAAATATGTTGCAAACAAGTCTCTACATCCAGCAGTAGAGCAATTTACTCCTACTCACATTTAAAAAGGGAGGCCTAGAATGCCTTAAAACTGTCACCACTATTTACTACGTACACAGTTTGATAAAGGGCGGCCCACCCAATTTTTTCAAAGCACAACTATTCTTTAATTGGAACCAGATCTTGTTCGAGTCTTTGTCAGATTCTAAATGTGAATACCTCTCATTCTATAAGATAAGAAGAAGGACTATTATTAAGATCTGAAGCGTGACATATAGATCACATAACAACCTTTAGTATTGTTACCAAGCCCACCATCTACATATACTTTAACAATAAATAAAAAAACATTTTATTGAACAATAAATTATGTGTAAAATCAAGGATTAAAAAAATATTCTATCTACTTTATAAATATGATCAAAGTTGGTATTAAAAAATAAAAAAAATATTAAAGACATATATCTTAATCTTGATTTTATGATCATTTCAACATCATCATCATCATTTTTTAAAATGATATATACACTGTGAAAAATATTTTTAAAGAAGTGACAAATTCCTAGATTTTTTTAGATAAAATTTATTCCATTCTTCGTTATCAAGTGATAAATTTATTTTTTCAAAAATAAATAATAATGAAAATGTGAAAAAATAATACATGTAAATTATCACCAACTTTCTCTCAAGTTTGAGTAGTTGCTTCATTCCAAAAAAATTGGCATATGCTCCGACGTCATCTTATTTATATCCATCCTATGTTTTTCTTTTTGGTAATTTCCTTTTGCAAAGTCGTATTTTTTGGGGTGGGGATGAATTAATTCCACAATTATTACACAGTGACAAATTCACAAACAAACAAAAAATTATTTGTGTTTTTGTCTCGTACAGTATTGTGGTCAATCACTTGCCCTAAGATGAGAGTTTGGATTGGACACAATGCGCATGCGCCGACTGCTGACAGTTTGGCCTCTTATTTCACGGGAGCGGATTCTCTCAGAATCACCATTTTCAGTATCTTTCAACATCTATATATCCTCATGGTCTAATATTTAATCTAAATATTTAAAAAGAGCCATGTCATTTACTTTTTAAAATTTTATTTTTATCTTGTGAGTTAATTTTTACTTTATCAGGTAATTTAAAAAAGATGACATAATTCTCTTTAGATGTTTGGATCAAATATTGGATAATCCAGATGCACGATATTGAGGAGAGGGGTTCAGAGAGAATCCTGATCAGAACTCTTTGTTTAAAATTTAAGCATGTTATCTGCATTCTGGCCAAAAAAAAGAAAAAGGTTATCTGCATATCATTTTCTTTAATTAAATTTAGCTACTTTCTTATAACATAAAATAGAATTGAATTGCATGATTGGTTTAAATATAACATTTAAATTTCTTTTTTGTAATTATGTCATATTGGATCATGTCAGACTTTTTTTTTAATTGTGGATAAGATACGACCATCTCATACGTCGGGGAAAAAAGAAATGAGAAAGTTGAATAAAAAAGATAAAAAAAATTACGGTCCTAATTATAAGAGCTAGTTAATTTTTTTGGAGAAATTAAGGAAGTTAACTAAATTACTTTAGAGTATTTTTATTTTTATTTTTTTTCTTCAAACTAATTAATTTGATTAATAAACCAATATATAATCCAAGAATACACAATCAATAAAATGATTAAGTAGCTTATTTAGCTTCCTTAATCTCTTCAAAAAAAGTCAATTAGCTCTTATAATTAGGACCGGAGGTAGTATCTTTTAACTTTATACACGATTTCATTTAAGTATTATCTTCTTAGTTCTTTACTCCTGTCATTATTAGTTTTATTAACCAACAAGTTGACTTTGAAATTTTAAATAGGGTAAAAGATTTCTCCTGTCACTAGAGATAGAGTGATCTCCAGTGACCCCAAAACTACGTCGTTTTGGATTAATGAAGGGTGTTTATGTAATTTTGTTTATTTTTTAATCATATACATTTTATCAAAACACCTTTCATTAATTCACCTAAAATTACTAATAAACCCTTTTATTAATTCAAAACGACGTAATTTTGGAGTCACTAGAAATAACTCTATCTCCAGTGACAGGAGAAATATTTTTTCCTTTTAAATATTAATAAAACATTTTAATTTTTTAACAAAACAAATTATTGACAAAAAAAAAAATCATAATTTGACTAATGTTGTGAGTCTCACACGATGCGAGCTTGATTTACATGATAATATTATTATATAAAAGGAATTGAAGAAATGTGAGATGAGACCTAGGATACCTCTATCACACGAACAGAATGGAGGAGTCAAGGAGATATTTTTTTTTAAAGTATGACGGTGATAAATGTTTTAGAAAAAAATATTTAAACACCACTGCAACTTTTTAAATTCAAAAAAGACCAATGACTGAGAAGGGGTGAGGTGAGAACCAAAATTTTTCATATTTTGTTTTAAATATCAAAATGCACGATTTTGTCAAAACCATTATTCTTTTAGTTAATCTTATTACTCAATTTGTCATCTCCAACAAAAATAGTAAAACTTCGACAAAAATCATAATGGTTTAATTTTGACAAAAATCACAATGATTTTGATAAAATCGCCAGGCATTGGAAAAATATGTGAAATAAACATTTTGGTCTTTAAGCCAATATATATATATATATATATATATATAAAACTTGAATTTTTAGCCCATTTTTTTCTGCCTTTTGTAAGTCTTAATAATTTTTTATGGGTTTTGGAAGTTGAAATAGTATTTAAATATCTGTTTTTCAAATATTTTAGTTGATATGCTTTTATCATCAGACGTATGAATAATTTGAGACATTCCTGCAAATAGGAAAATTAGTTGATGTTTAATTATGTTTGAGTTTTTATTATTTCTAGTTTCAGATCGTGTGGTAGGTCCACGTTTCAAGTAGGGCTGTATTTTCATTTCTATCGGGTCAGACCACCAACCCGGTCAGTATGACCCAATCTGTCCAACCTGGAAGTCATTCGGGTTTTTCCCCAGGTAGGACCGGGCTTCGGGTTGGATATTCCAACCCGAACAACCTTTCGGATCAAACCACAGGTTAATGACATATCCGGTCCAGTCTAGTCTATGTACAGCCCTAGTTTCAAGCAATGAATCAAGACATTAGTCTTTTATTAATATTAGATCAAGACATGCAACAGTATTTATTCTCTCCCTGCCACAACTATCCACAACCCGTGGGCTAATCCAAATCGTTCATTTATTTTTAAAAGTCTATATAAATCTCAATCAACCAAAATACCAATTATGTAGTTGTGATGGCAATTGCCAAAAAAATATATAATTCATAACATATTTCGTTTTCAGATTGTAAATTGAATTTCTGGAGCAATATCCCTTTTTAAATTTGCTTTCATTTAACTAAATGAGTCAACCAAACTCAAATTGAAATAACCACTTTTTCATTTTACAAGATAAAAAAACCTCTTACATCTTTATAATGAACAACGAAAATCACTTAAAATAAGAAAGACACATGGGTTGAATTGTAATGTTAGGACGTTGGGTGAGCAATGTCTAAAAATAAGGGAATTAAGGTTAAAAGTAGAGGGTGAGGCAACCAATCACATGCTCCTCCTCTCTCTCTCTCTCTCTCTATATATATATCACACTTACAATTCTGCCCCATCCAAGTTTATTAGTTTGAGACTAAAATTAATGGATCCTATGAACTACGTACTGTGAGTGTGTGTGTGTGTTTTTTTTTTTGAAAAAAAAAAACTGTGACATATATTCTTCCAATTTTATTAAAACCACAGTTCAATTTTGAACTATAAACTTTAATTAAAATACTGAATTTATTCAAACACCTACACATATGTAGCTAATGATACTATATTTTTAAGCCCTACAAATAAAAATGAAATAAAATTGGACACTTGAGGCACTTTTTTAAATTTAACCAAATATATGTAGTAATTTGCAATAACAAGAAGTATATGCCCATCATTACAACTTGTTCTATTTAGAATGAAACTAATGTAATTAGATATACCTTTTGCGAGGCTTAAAAGTATAAAACAGGCATACATTTTTTTTTTTTGGTTGATATAAATGATGGCTTAAAAGCCTACAGGAGAAAATAAATTACACGACAGGGGGATTAACTCCCAAATACTCTTGGTCTACCCAAGCCTTCAACCTAGGAGGACACTCCTTCAAGATACCAGAATCATAAATGCCCCTCTTAGCCAAGGCATCAGCAATCCTGTTCAGATCCCTAGGGATAACTCTAACATCCACTTGCCATTTCAAGGCAAGCAATTCCCTGGCCTTCAACACTAGATTACTACAAGAAGTATAAGACAAATCCAGAATCATATTAATAACACAATCAGCATCTGACTCCAGAATAATCTTTCTGTACCCTAAATCCCAAGCAAGCTGCAACCCTTCAATAATAGCCCACTCTTCCGCTGAGCTGGCATCACAGTCACCAATAGACCTGGTAAAACCCACCATCCAATTACCCCAGCAGTCACGAACCACTCCTCCACATCCTGCCTTTGCTGATCGGAGCACACTGGCCCCGTCAACATTCAACTTGAACTAACCAAAAGGTGGTTTCTCCCAAATTGATGCTTGCTCACCACAATTGACATTCATGCAACTCAAGGGACCACTAGCCACTACAAATTTAGACCAAAGGGAAGAGATAACCGTCTCGGGATTACTAGGCTTAACAAAATTATCTACAAAAATACATTGATTCCGCCAGTCCCAAAGTTTCCAAATAGCCACCCCAAAAAACAGAACAGGCATACAATTTTAAGCAGAGTCAAAAAGACATTTACCAAATTCGTTTTCGAGACAAAGAAATAATGGTGCCGTGGGCCCACAATCTAGTGAGAGCGTGTGTATATAAAGAATTAAAGATAGAGGGGCTATAAGACCAGAACAATAAACAAGAGGAGCAGATATGCACTAGTGAGTTAGCAGATATGGAGATAGAAAACCATACTGCGGCCAAGGGAGCCGCCACCACCACCCACCAACACTACCACCGTCCACGGCGCCGGGGAGGCCTCAGAACTCTGCCTTTCATTCTCGGTCTTCTCCTCTTTCCCTTCTCTTATTCTCTTATAATGCCTTGTTACTTGTTATACCTTATCAGCATTATCAGAAGCTGATTTTATTGCTGCTGGTAACATTTTTTATTTGCAGCAAATGAGGTATGTGACAGATTTGCTACGTCTGGATTTCATGCAAACCTTATAAGTTACCTGACCCAAGAGATGAACATGCCTCTCGTATCTGCCTCCAACACTCTCACCAACTTCTCCGGAACTTCCAGCTTCACCCCTCTCATCGGAGCCTTCATCGCCGATTCCTTCGCCGGCCGATTCTGGACCATCACCATAGCTTCTCTCATCTACCAACTGGTCTTCTCTCTCTCTCTCACACCCCTTTCAGTCATTTCCCATATAACTATATTATCTTATTGCCTGATCTTCCTCCTATGTGTTAGATTCTGAGTTTTTGTGCTTCTTAAGTTTCAAATTTGCATATTTAAAAATTTATGTAATGAAGTGAACTGTATCACAGGGTTTGATTAGTATTACTGTATCAGCAACATTGCCATCTCTGCGTCCGCCACCATGTCCAACACAAGTGAACTGCAAAGAAGCTTCACTCTCCCAACTATGGGTTCTTTATGCCTCTCTGCTTCTCACATCAATTGGGACGGGAGGTATTAGGCCTTGTGTGGTGCCTTTTTCTGGGGACCAATTTGATATGTCCAAAAAAGGCGTCGCCTCCAGGAAGTGGAATCTCTTCAACTGGTACTTCTTCGCCATGGGGTTGGCTTCCCTAAGTGCCGTCACTGTGGTGGTTTACATACAAGACAACATGAGCTGGGCTTGGGGGCTTGGAATTCCAACCATTACCATGCTCATATCTGTCATCGCCTTCGTGTTAGGCTCACATCTTTACAAGACTTACAAACCAAGTGGGAGTCCTCTGCTTCGCTTGCTTCAGGTCATTGTTGCAGCTGTACACAAGAGGAAGCTGGTTCTGCCCCAAGATCCCAATCTTTTGTACCAAAATAAGCATCTTGATGCTCATATTTCCTTGCACGGAAAGCTTCTTCACTCTGATCACTACAAGTAACTCTTTTATCACATATGAAACATCAATTTTTATTGCTTCCAGATCAGAGTCTCACTTGATTTTCCTTGACTCCATGTATGTGCAGGTGGTTGGATAAAGCTGCAATAGTAACAGAGGAGGAGGCAAGAGATGCAAATGCTCCTCCAAACTTATGGAGATTAGCCACTGTGCATAGAGTTGAAGAGCTAAAATGCATAATTGGAATGATTCCCATATGGGCGGCTGGAATATTGCTCGTGGCCTCTTCATCACACCTTCATAGCTTTGTGGTCCTTCAAGCTCGGTCCATGGATCGCCACCTCTCACACTCATTCCAAATCCCACCAGCTTCCATGTCCATCTTCAGTGTGCTCACCATGATGTTTGGTGTTGTGGTATACGAACGGCTCTTTGTTCCCTTGGCTCGCAGATTCACAAACAACCCTTCAGGGATCACGTGTTTGCAGAGAATGGGAGTGGGATTTGTGATTGGCATTATATGCACAGTGGTTTCAGCACTAGTTGAAATGAAGAGGAAATCAGTGGCTTCCAAGTACCACTTATTGGATGATCCAAAAGCCACTATTCCCATCAGTGTGTTCTGGTTGGTACCTCAGTATTTTCTTCATGGGTTGGCCGAAGTTTTCATGTCTGTGGGGCATTTGGAGTTTCTGTACGATCAGTCTCCTGAGAGTATGAAAAGCACTGCTTCAGCTCTGTACAGCATAACCACAGCGATAGGGAGCTATATAGGGACTATGATGGTGTCTTTGGTTCATGACTATAGTGGGAAGGGAAGTAATTGGCTTCCTGATAGGAACATAAACAGGGGAAAATTGGACTACTATTACTTTTTAGTGAGTGGGATTCAGGTTATAAATCTGATATATTATCTGATATGTGCCTGGCTTTACACTTACAAGCCCTTGGAAGAAGTAAGTGAGATGACGAACGAAGAAGAGGATTTAGACCTGGGTAACGATAAATCCTTGGGGTGTTGAAGAGACTGTCATATTCTTTCCTTCAAAAATCTCTCTATCCAATGAAGACTAATAATATTGAATATATTGTGTTTTCAAGGTTTCGAATCGAATTGCAGAGTGTGTGTTTAAGCTAGCCTTAGATCCCGATAACGGTGCATGCTAAAATTGGAACATTTCAAATATTCATTATCCAGAATCGAATGGATCTCAATTATAAATACAACATGTGGGTGGGTATCATGTCTATTCCACACTGTGCTGCGACACTACTTGAACAAAACAAATTTATTTTATTTTACGGGAACGTTAACTGAGTGCATGTGACTTTGGACCCGTGAGTTATTGCCTTATGGCTCCACAGAATGCTGGTACCAAAACCCAATTAAGAAATGAATGATCCCGTGTTATCTTTATCAGAATGTCCAGCGCAAAAAAAATAAAATATTTAAAATAATTATTTTTAATATATTTTTTTAAAAAAGGTTGGGATTGTCCCCGATGTTACGTTGTCTTAAGTCATGTCCAGATCTTCAATGTTTGCTTCTAACATCGAAGACGTTTCAAATTCTTTTTGAAGTGTTTCAACAGAAAGTGGCTCTTCAGTAGTTTCTGTGAACGAAACTGAAAAGGAATAGTAAAGTAGAGGAGAAAAGTATAAACGGACAAATCTGTAAATTGATTATATTGAATAATCCAGATACGGGTTACACCTATATAGTGAATTGCAGTGCTAGACTAATTGAACTAAATCACGTTATTTGGACGCTACCAGCTGTATGCTAAGTGACAGCTGTACAGATACTGTTAACATCCACCCTGCTGAAGAATTAAGACAAAAAAACAGAAAGACATGATGCGAGACTAAAACAAGACACTCTGACTTACTCAATTACATTATGGACAATAAAATCTACCACATTGAGCTTATCACGAAAATATAAAAAAGGAGTGTTGGCTAAAGGTTTCGTAAGGACATCAGCAACTTGGTCGGCTGCTGGAACATACTGAACTTGCACAACACCAGCAGTGACCTTTTCTCGAATGAAGTGGAGATCCAACTCTACATGCTTGGTTTTGGCTCTCAAAAGGGGGTTAGCTGCAAGAGACACAGTGCTAGAGTTATCACACCAAATGGTGGGAGTACCAACGAGGGGAACAGGCATCTCCTTCAAGAGAGCAAGGAGCCAAAGAACCTCTTGAACAGCATCAGCGACACTCCTATATTCTGCCTCAGTCGTGTGACGAGAAACGACCTGCTGTTTTATGGACAACCAAGCGATGGGGTTGCAGCCAAGATAGGCACAGAATCCACTAACCGAGCGTCTGTCATCAGGATCATTTCCAAGGTTTGCATCAGAGAAAACAAGAAGGTTGAACTGAGCACAAGGTCTGAGGTTTAGGCTGTAGTGACTGGTGCAATTCATATAGCCGAGGACGCGTTGAACACACTCCCAATGAAGTTGCAGCGGTTGATGCATGAAACGACTTAACGTGTTAACAGTGAACTGAATGTCAGGGCAAGTGACACATACGTATTGAAGTGCTCCGACTATACTGCGGTAGAGAGTAGGATCAGGCATAGGAGTACCACCTTGTGTTTGTGAAAGTACCAGCTTGGAATCCATAGGAGTGCCAAAAGTTTTCTAGAGAGCAGGTCAATTGTTTTTTAGTAATTCACGAATGTATTTTTTCTGAGACAACAGAAGACCAGTGGGAGTACGAGTAAACTCAACACCAAGGAAATATGATACATCACCCAGATCTTTGAGGGAGAACATGGCACTCATAGCTTGAATAAGAGTCTGAACTTGCTTCTCATCACTGCCAAAAATCAATAAATCATCAACGTATACAATCAAGTAGGTCACTGTAGAAGGAGTGTGATGAAGAAGCAAACACGGATCTGCCTTAGACTGAGTGAATTGAAGACTGGCCAAGCTGTGACACAAGGTTTGAAACCAAGCCCGGGGAGCTTGTTTCAAGCCATAGATGGCCTTCTTGAGGCGACAAACCAAAGGAGCCCCAGTGGAAGATGCTTGTATAAAGCCGGGTGGTTGATCCATATAGACCTCTTCCTGAATGTGATCATTGAGAAAAGCATTGTTGAAGTCAACTTGATGTAGCTTCCAGTCATGAGAGACAGCCAAGGTAAGCAAGGTGCGAATAGTGGGAGGCTTAACCACTGGACTAAAAGTGTCAGTGTAATCAGCACAAATTTCCTCAGAGAACCCTTGAGCAACCAAGCGACCCTTATAGCGGATGATATAACCATTGGCATTAAATTTTTTTTTGAAGAGCCATTTACATCCAATGGAATGGCGGCCAGGGGGTAGAGGAACCAAATCCCAGGTGCCAAATTTAATTAAGGCATCATACTCATCAGTGGCGGCATGAGACCAGTGAGGATCAGTGAGGGCCTCATCAATGGAGGTAGGAGTATACTCAGGGGTGGTGGTGAGGAAAGCAAAGGACTTAGGCTTAAAAACACCACGCTTGGCACGAGTGACCATGGGATGGGCGTTGGTAACAATGGGGGAATGAGATAAAGGGGAAGACACAGGGGGCAAGACAGGACCAAGGGAGGGCTCAGACGAGGGAGGGGAAGAAGGGGAGGGAGATGGCGTGGGTAGAGGGAAGGAGAAGGAGGGTTTGATGGTGAAACAGATTGAGAACTAGGAGGAACAAAGGAAGGAGAGGAAATAGGAGAAGAAGATGGCGGCAAGGCAAGAGAAGATTTGTGAGAAAACTGAAATTCATCAAAAATGACATGTCGAGACACAAAAACCCAACCAGTGTGTTCCTCAAAACACTTGTAGCCACGATGGTTAGAGCTATAGCCAAGAAAGATGCAAGGCGTGGAGCGATAGTGGAGCTTGTGACGATTGTAGTCCTGGAGATAAGGATAACACAAACAACCAAACACCCGAAGAGTGGAATAATCAGGGGGGAACCATGTAACTTGGCATAAGGGACAGCTCCACCAAGTGCTTGCATAGGAAGCCTGTTAATAAGGAACACAGCAGTAGCAAACGCATCAGTCCAAAAGAATTGAGGCAGAGAGGCATGAGCCATTAAGGCAAGTCCAGTTTCAACTATTTGCCTATGTCTGCGTTCAACGAAGCCATTCTGCTCAGATGTGTGAGGACATGAAACCCGATGGTGAATGCCAGAAGCAGTTAATAAAGGTTTGAAAGCCTGAAACTCTCCACCACCATCACTTTGGAATTGTTTGATCTTAGACGAAAATTGCAACTCAACAGACAACAGTGGTTTTAAACAGGGCAAACGCAGAGAGAGCATTAGATTTGCGTTTGAGAAAATAAATCCAAACAAAGTGTGTATAAGCACCAACAAATGAGATATAATAAGCATAGCCATTAGAGTGCACAGGAGCAGGGCCCCACAAATCAGAGACAATTAATTGCAAGGGCAATGTGTATTCAGTAGTAGAACTAGAAAAAGGAAGTTTGTGAATCTTCCCGAGACAACATGAATTACAAGTAGTAAAAGCTAAAACAGTCACAACAGGTAATTGATTGTGTTTTAAGACAGATTTAACCACATCTAAAGCAGGGTGACCAAGACGACAGTGCCACATGTCAACTGTAGGTGGAGAAACGGACAAAGCATAGACTTTAGTAGGAGCCGTATCCTGCACCAGATCAAAACTAGGGGATGACTGAGAGGATGACTTCACTGAGTGCAATTTGTACATGCCATTGACTTCATTTCCACGCATCAGGATTCGCTGTGTGCTTAGATCCTTGACCTCAGCATGAGTAGGAAAAAATTCAACAGAAACCAAATTTTCCTTAGTGAACTTAGAGATGGAGACTAAATTCTTGGTCATGCTAGGGACACACAGTACTTTTTGAACATGCAAACTAGGTGAAAATGAATGTGTGCCAGTGGAGACAATAGAAAGAGGTGCACCATTACCTACACGAACTGAACCATCACCAAGATAAGGAGTGGGATGATGAACAGCAGCAGGCGTGTTTGCAATATGCTGAGTGGCACCAGAATCCAAATACCAGGCAGAATCAGAAACAACAGCAGGAAAAGCCACCATGAATGCTTGAGTTGAGTTAGAAGCTGTGGGAGCTGGCTTGGTCGAAGGAGTCATGGAAGAAGGCCCAGGGACAGGAACACAAGCAGGGGTAGTGGCAACATAACACACTACGGGATTGTAATGAGGAGTCCCAGAGTGAACACCAGGATAAGTAGGAGGCACAACATACGAATAACCACCATAAGGAACAGACATGGCATAAGAGCCAGGGGAAGGCACAACACCAAACGAAGGACTAGGCACAACAGAAACAGGAACATTGCCAGAAGTACCATACGTGGCAGCATATGCATTATGAGCAATCGGATTGCCAACAGTGGAAGGACCATACGAGGGAGGATATCCACTATGAGCCACCGGTGGAGGAGCAGTAGGTGAGGGAGGCTCATATCGGTAGAAGCAGTGCTCTGCAATATGACCGATCTTGTGACAGATCTGATAAGGAGTCCGGCCATGATTCCGAAAATAGTAAGAACGACCACAACCACAACCACGTGCAAAATTAGAGCGACCACCACGACCAGAAAAAGTAGGATTGAAGGGAGCTTGTACGTGAAAAGCATAATCAGAATCCTCCAAGAAGTCAGAGTCAGAGGCTATGTTAGCGTGAGCAGGGGCCTGTTGCAGAAAAGCCTGTTGTCGAGCCTCAGAGTCCAACAACATGGTTGTGACGGTGTTCAGATCATAGCGGATGCCATTGCTGAGACCAACGTTAATAACTGCAATGCTTGGTTCGAATTCAGTGGTCAAGCCATTTAAGATGTGAGAGATCTGATGATTTTCGGTGACTGATTCGCCTAAGACAGCCAAGTGATCACATATAGACTTCATTTTTGCCAAATATTCACGCATCGAGAGATCACCTTTGCGTTGTGACATCAGTAAGTTGCGATAATGGAGAATCTTAGAATGTGACTTATCGGAAAATAGGCGACAAAGCTTTTGCTAGATCTGAGCAGATGTCTCAGCTCCAACAAGCTCAGGCAAGATATTCGGAGAAACCGTGGCTAAGAGCCAAGACGCCAAGGCAGGACCATTCACATCGAAGGTAGCATATGCAGGATTTGGAACTTGTTGACCATTAGAACCAGTGATTTGTCGCGGCGGAACAATACCATCCAGAAATTCTTGCATACGGTGTTGCTGAACCATAAAGAATACCTATTGCTTCCAAGAGAGGAAATTATTTTCATCCAGCCGTACAGTGATTGATGAGTATATATTTTATGATTAAATAGGTGTATATTTTATGAGATTTAATTGGAATTATTGATATTATATACCTATTTAATTATCTTTTATGAATGTTTCCATAATTGAATGAAACTTGTGATCAAAGAATAAATCGACATAAAATCTACTCATATCCTATTTTTATTGTGCAGGAAATATTAGCTGATTTGGAATGAAGCAGAAAAGGCAATAAAAGGATATGCAATCAGCCAAACTTGATGGTCCCCTACAACAAAAATAGAAACAAAATCAATTTGTGTGATCTGATGGAGTAAATTATAAGATATGAGATATCTTTATAATAAGAAAAAGAGAGTAAGTGACCCAAGACCTAAATTATAAATAAGGAGGCAGAGATAAGCAAAAGGAGAGGAGGACAAAAAGAAGAAGCAGAGCGTGATATTAATTCAAGAAGCAGAGTTGTTCTGGGATTTCTTCTTCTTCTTCTTCTTCTCTTTATGTTGGAATTTGAATTTCTTATTTTTGTAATGGGTTTTCTTATAGCCATGTGTGGCTAAATTTTCTTTTGCAGCCTAGGGAATCTATGAACTTGTTTGGGTTTTAGAAATTATTCCCACTTGTTAGTTTTGCTTAATTTTATTTCAATTTATTTAATCATGTGTTCATTGTTATTGCTTATTGGCTGATCACCACCATTGAGCATGTTTTGGGGATTTAGAATTGGACTTGAAAGAGAGAATCCTAAATTGACCTTGGGAATAAATAATGTGGAATTGGGTTAAAATTTAACGTGAAGTTAGGTTTTAATCTAATTTGCGTCTAGGATAGACATATACCTAGAAGCTTCGCATAGTCAAATTAGAGTGAACCCGATTTGAATTGCACCTTAATTAATTGTGTGAGACATTGCATAATTATTTGAGGTAGGTGTAGAAGTGGACCGACAGACACTTATAAACATTAATACTCTAGATTAGCTGACTCGATTAAGTCAAAGTTAATTTAGTGGGGATAAAATCTAGGAAACAAATAAGGGATTAGTGACTCTAGGTTGCTCGTTTGATTATTGTGGTATTTTTCTTATTTTTATTTTAGTTTTAATTTCTTTTTCTTAATTAAATTCAATTTTGTTTTCCTCAACTTAAACGAAATTGTGAAATTAATGCTCAACTAAAGGTTGTGATACTAAGTCCTCGTGGGAACGATACTTTTCTCATCATTTTATTACTTGATACAGCCCGTGCACTTGTGGAGTTTTTTAGGCTTTAAATTTTGCCCTATGAAGTTTTTTTCTTCTTGTTTGAGAAACCAGGAGAGACTGCAAGAGGAGTGGTAACTGGAAATGAAACATCAGTGCCGGAAGTCATGAGGACAAACACTCGGAGAGCGAAAGAATGTAAGGACGAGACCGAGAGATTGTCACCGCTCTGATACCATGTGAACGAAACTGAAAAGGAATAGTAAAGTAGAGAAGAAAAGTATAAACGGAGAAAATCTGTAAATTGATTGTATTGAATAATCCAGATACGGGTTACACTTATATAATGAGAATTGCAGTGCTAGACTAATTGAACTAAATCACGTTGTTTGGACGCTGCCAGCTGTATGCTAAGTGACAGCTGTACAGATACCTGCTAACAGTTTCCTCCTCTCCCCCTAGTAAAAGTCGAGTTAGATCCTTAAAAATTCAATAAAAAATGAAACAACTTGCAGCAGCATGTGATCTGCTAATAAAATCACTTCACATAAATTATTAATCATTACTTTTTTTCATGCCAGTTCAAAATCACACGATTGTACAAACACGATATGCAGAGCGTGTGTGGCGGTGTGTACGTGCAGGAGCAATACAGTCATATTAAAAAAATTAGATAAATTACTTAATCATATTATATATTATATATGATTAAATTATACATTAGTTTATCAGATAAATTAATTTGGAAGAAAAAAGAGTAAATACCCTTTTTGATCACTGACAAAAAACGTGATCCCCATTTTGGTCTCTTACAAAAAAGATCTTTTTTAGTCCATAAAAAGGATAAATAAGAGTCGATTGGTTAACATTTTGATCCGTCACAGATTTCCAATTCCAAAAGGCCTTTTTTAATTCATAAAAAGAACGAATAAAGGGTCATTTTTTTTGTCAGGGACCAAAATAGGGTCCGTGTTTTTTGTTAGGGACCAGCAAGGGTATTTACTCAAGAAAAAATGATAAATACAAATACTTTAAGTAATAAAATTAGTTTATTTAATCTCCCTATGAAATCAACTATACGTGTCTTGTATTTAGGATCTGAGTATCAAACTATGTTTCTCATTTATAAAGTGATATATAATCAAATGATACATTATATATAATATAATTAAATAACTTAGTTATCTTTTTTAAACTTTCTAATAAAAAAATCAATTAGATCTTATATTAAAGACCAAAAAATGCATAGTATATGAATTATATGATATATAGACATGAGTTTGATAACAATGATTTTAGTCATCTTTAATAAGAGTAAGATGGAGAGTGTAGATTGTCCAAATGGTTGTAAGAAGTGACAATCTTGTAAATTTGACAAAAAATAATATAAATGATAGTGAAAATGTAAAACAAACATGTAAATTAAATTATCACCAGCTCCGTCTCTGAACAATGTCTAGTTTTTTTTTTGGTCAAAGAACAATGTCTAGTTTGGTTAGCTGCTTCGTTCCAAAAAACTTGGCGTAAGCTCCGACGTCATCATATTTATATTAATCATGCGGGTATTTTCTGGGGGCAATTTCCTTTTGCAGAATCGTATTCATTGAGGTGGCCAGGTTCTTTTGACCAAAAAAAAAAAAGGTGGCCAGGTAGTACCCAGTGACAAATTAACGATACAAAAATAAAATTTGTTTGTTTTTTTTGTCTTGTGGTGTCACCAGCTGGCCGCTTGCCCTAAAATAAGAATATAGATTGGACCCAATGCGCCGACTGCTGACTTTTTAGTTCTTATTCACAGAGATAACAGGGAACTGTTTTCTCCTAATCATGTTATCTGCATATTATTCTATTTAATTAAATTGCATGATTGATTTACGTATAATATTATATATATATGCATACTTCTTTTGTATGAATAAGAAGGAAACGAAATAAGAAAATAAAGAAGAAAAAAAGAATTAAAGAAATGTGAGACTGAGACCTCGTATAAGTTAAGTGACACATGTGAGCATGATAGTTAAAAACTCGATTTATCACTGCGATTTTATGTTTTTACGATTTTTTTTATTCATTAAAACGATTTTACTAATTTTCCAAACGCTTTTAAGTTTTTACGATTTTACGTTTTACAATTTTTAATTTTCCTTCTGTTTTTAAGTAAAATCTACGTTTTCACTACCACGCACATGAGTATAAACTTGGTGGTAAATGTTTTAGGGGATCCGATTTTATTAGATAACATACGAATAACTTTGATGCATTCTATGCATAATTATGTTTTAGTCTTTTTAATATTAGATCAAGAAGTGCAAGTATGGTTTAGATCTCTCACAGCCACTACTAGCAATAAGAAATGTTTTATGTGGCTGTAATAAATACCTATGATTTAATAATTACTGAAGGGACTAAATGACTTTTGAGAAGAGGTTTTTTGACTGTTTGATGAGAGCAGTCATATATCCATAGGATATATACATGTCTTTTGGATACATAAATTATATAAATGATAGAAACTTATCCATTCACTCTTTATCTATTAAAGACGCTTTTAGTTTTCTATCACAACGAGAGGGTGTGTAGCAAAGGGTGAAGAGAATGATAAAGATTTTAATTACCGTGTTGCAAGTCACATATTGTAATGTATCGATTCCGCAATTATGGATAAAGATTAGTGCATCTTAATTTAAACATATAACGATGTAAAAATCATGAATTCTTAAGATCATTATTTATGTGCTTATTATTAGATGTTTGAGCATGAAATTATAAAAAACTTATATTAGCTACTATTTCCGATCCTCAATATAACACAAGATTTTACTTTATAAAGTTTATTCTAGATTTAAGACCGGAGGAGGGAGTACCATTATACATACTCATAATAGAACTTATATATTGATGCTGAAATTCCAACAAGCGTGGGCTAATCCAAATTATTCATTTTTTGAAAAAACAATGTAATCTCAATCAACCAAATAAGTCTTAATTTGTAGAGCCAAACAAATATAATTCATGATATATTTAGTTTTCGGATTGCAACTAAATTGAATTTGTGGAGCAATAATAGTCCTTATTAAAACTAGACGAGTCTAATTACGAAAATGATTAGGGTTTTTATTAAACAGGTCTGGGCATTGGACTACAAAATATAGCATGTTCATTCTTTGGGTTGGGTATTGGGTAGGAGTCTTGCCTTGCCCATGACCACCCCTAGCTATAGAAACTAAATTTTAATCTAATTATAGCTTTTTTACTTATCTAAACATCCAACAAATATGTAAGAATATATTTTTAAGTATAATCAATAATAGAAATAAGGGTTAAGGTGCAATTTTACCAATGAACTATTGGTTCAGGTGCAGCCAACACAATAAACTATTATATGGATCTGAAATACAAAATAACTCTTGAATTGATGAAATTAGCATAACGACGTTAGAACTGTGCAAACCTCCGTCTGTTGGTAAAAAAGCAATTAGGGCTCATTCGATTTGGGAAAAAAGGAGACTCGACGGAGCAAAATCGCAATGAGGGAGAGAGATGCCCGTGGATGAAGTGAACGCAAGTCGAAGAGGAAGCCTCTCAGGAATGTAACAAACAACTATGATAGGAGATCCTTTAAATCTATGAACGTGAAGACAATATCTCATAAGCAAAAGGAAGAGACTGCTAAGGAGGAGAAAGAAGATAACGACGTACTCGATCGCATTCTTTTTGTTCATTCTGACATTTCCTCTGTTCTTCATCAGGTGTCCGTTTCATCGGATTGTAGTGTTTTATTTGGTTCTGTAGATTTCCAAGCGATCAGAAATCAATTTCCGTCGTTTTTGAAGCAATGAAGTCATTAGGATTTATGGTGGTTTTGTTTACTGTAATTACTTAGTTGATCGATTTTTTGGTTTTGGAGGAACTGTTGACGGATATGAAGTTTTTCTATTGAGAAGTGAACTTAGGTATATTTCTAGTTGGAATTTTCGTTCATAGAGACATATTCTTTATCTTTTTTGATTTTCAGATTCTTTTTCTTCTAAGCTGACTACTTCTAAGTTAATTTATTACACAAATATCACCACGGCCACTTGAATATGAAATCGCTGGCTTAATTTCTTATCCAAAATCTTATGTTTGTCCAACCAGATGGTGCTTCTTCCTAGATTTGTTCATTGATTTTGTGGTTTCAAGGCTTTAAAATCTGCGCTAAGGATTTTGCCTCTAATTTTATTGCAATGTTAGCCATTACCATTTTCAGTTCTTCTAATGTTAGCCATTACGATTTTCGGTTCTTCTAATGTTAGCCATTCCTCTACTGGCAGCCATAGACGCTATTTTCAGTTCTCCTTTTTTTCCCCAAATCGCATGAACCCTAATTTATTTCCAGCAGCAACAAACGGACGTTGCCTATAAGTAATAGTGATTGCGCTGATTTAACATTTTTAAAAGTTATTTTGTATTTCAGGTCCATATAATAGTTTATTTGTGTTGGCTGTCCCTGGACCAATAGTTCATTGGTAAAATTGCACCTTAACCCTAGAAATAAAGTAAGGACTTTTTTCCTTAAAAATAAATTTAAACAAACATATGTAATTCACACTTATAAAAAGTATCTCCATTACATTTTCTTCTTCTTAGAATTAAACTAATATATCTAGGATAGAAAAAAACTTGGAAAAATTATGTATTTTAAAAGTATAAAACATGTATATAATTTCAAGCACATTAACACAAAAAAGCATCAAACAAAGTCCTTTTCTGAGACAAAAAAAAAAAATAATGGTGCCGTAGAGCCACCACTTAATGAGAGCGTGTGTATAAAGATGGAGAGGGCCTGCTACCAGAGCAATGAGCAAAGGAGAAGCAGATATTTGCGCGTGAGTAAGCAGATCGATATATATATATATATGGAGATAGAAAGCCATACTGCGGCCAAGGAATCCGCCGCCAACCACCACCTCCGCCGTCCACCACGACGAGGAGGCCTCAGAACTCTGCCTTTCATCCTCGGTCTCCTCCTCTCTCCCTTGTCTTCTTCTCTCTTCTCATTCTTTTATAATGGCTCTCTCTCTCACTCACTCACACACAAGTGCACATCTCTTCCAATCCCTTCTCTGCATTATTATTATACTGCTTTAAATTTGCGACTCTTGATGTTCTTGCGTTTTGTTTTAGCACTTAATTAGCTCCATCATTGTTTTCCTACCTTCTCTTCTTTCATATAACAGCGGATAAAGCAGTTCCCATACGCAAATTCATGCTGTGGTACCGTGGAATCATCGCCCATATATAGTGGCCGGCCCCTTTCCTCAAGACATGACATCTCAAGACAATATTAGACCATTAGTGGTGGGGCCGCTAGACCAGAATATGGCTAGATGTTCTGTGTTGTCTTAACTAACATTGTTTCTAATTAGAGATAGATTCCATGATATGATGCTTGTCCACTTGGGAAGAGGATTCTCTCATAATCATCTTTCTCATTTTTTCTCATTAGCATCATCTGGGCCATTGATTGGGAAGATAGGAGAAAAGTTAAAGTGGTATTGTGATTGATTGGATGGATATAATTTAGAGATGATGAGGGATAATGAGAAAGAGATTATGAGAGAAAACCCAACCCGTCCACTTGACAGTGTGATGGATCTGAAACTGATTTTATTTTGCCGTTGCTTAATTTTTTTGATTCGCAGCAAATGAAGTATGTGACAAATTTGCAACCTCTGGATTTCATGCAAACCTTATAAGCTACTTGACCCTGAAGATGAATATGCCTCTCGTATCTGCCTCCAACACTCTCACTAACTTCTCCGGAACTTCCAGCTTTACCCCTCTCATCGGTGCCTTCATCGCTGATTCTTTCGCCGGCCGCTTCTGGACCATCACCATCGCTTCTCTCATCTACCAACTGGTCTTCTCTCTCTTTCAGTCATTTCCCACATAACCACGCGCGTATTATTTTATTTCCTGCTCGGAGTTTTTATGCTTCACATAATTATAGTTTCAAATTTGCATGTATAGTAATTATTGATCTCATCAGCTTCCACAAATACACAGGGTTTGATTAGTATTACTGTATCAGCAATATTGCCGTCTCTGCGTCCGCCACCATGTCCAACTCAAGTGAACTGCAAAGAAGCTTCACTCTCCCAACTATGGGTCCTTTATGGCTCTCTGCTTCTCACATCAATTGGGACGGGAGGTATAAGGCCTTGTGTGGTGCCTTTTTCTGCAGACCAATTTGATATGTCCAAAAAAGGCGTCGCCTCCAGGAAGTGGAATCTCTTCAACTGGTACTTCTTCGCCATGGGTTTGGCTTCCTTAAGTGCCCTCACTGTCGTGGTTTACATACAAGACAACATGGGCTGGGCTTGGGGGCTTGGAATTCCAACCATCGCCATGCTCATATCTGTCATCGCCTTCGTGTTAGGCTCACCTCTTTACAAGACTAACAAGCCAAGTGGGAGCCCTCTGCTTCGCTTGCTTCAGGTCATTGTTGCAGCAACACACAAGAGGAAGCTGCCTCTGCCCGAACATCCCGACCTTTTGTTCCAAAATAAGCAGCTTGATGCTCATATTTCCTTGCATGGAAGGCTTCTTCACTCTGATCAGTACAGGTAAGTCCACAACCTGGTTCACTCCTTTCACCACATATATATCAAGCATCAATTTATGTGAAATATTGAAATAAGAATGAATTGTTCGTCTTTCATTGATAGATTAGAGGCATATATATACATGTTAATACATGAGTGGAGAGTATCATACAATCGTATACTAATATTCAAAATATTTAAATAATATAATCATAACACTATAATATTAAATCCCGTGATATGCTCCAAGACGTATGGTCTTAACTCTCTCTCTCTCTATATATCATCCTTTCTTCGAGATCTGAGCGTGACTTAATTTTCCTTGAGTTTGTATCTTCAGGTGGTTGGATAAAGCGGCGATAGTAACAGAGGAGGAAGCCAGAAATGAAGATGCTCCTCCAAACTTATGGAGACTAGCCACTGTGCATAGAGTGGAGGAGCTAAAATGCATAATAAGAATGATTCCCATATGGGTGGCCGGAACATTGGTAGTAGCCTCTTCATCAAGCCTTCATAATTTTGTGATTATTCAGGCTCGCTCCATGGATCGCCACCTGTCCCACTCATTCCAAATCCCACCCGCCACCATGTCCATCTTCACCGTGCTAACCACCATGTTCGGTCTTGTTGTATACGAACGCCTCTTTGTTCCCTTGGCTGGCAGATTCACAAACAACCCTTCAGGCATCACATGTTTACAGAGGATGGGAGTGGGATATGTGGTTGGGATTATAGGCCCAGTGGTTTCAGCACTAGTTGAAATGAAGAGGAAATCAGTGGCCTCCAAGTACCACTTATTGGATGATCCAAACGCCACTATTCCCATCAGTGTGTTCTGGTTGGTACCTCAGTATTTCCTTCAAGGGCTGGCCGAAGTTTTCACGTCTGTGGGGCATTTAGAGTTTCTGTACGATCAGTCTCCCGAGAGTATGAAAAGCACTGCTTCAGCTCTGTACAGCATAGCCACAGCGATAGGGAGCTATATAGGGACTATAATGGTGTCTTTGGTTCATGATTATAGTGGGAAGGGAAGTAATTGGCTTCCTGATAGGAACATAAACAGGGGAAAATTGGACTACTTTTACTTTTTAGTGGGTGGGATTCAGGTTTTAAATGTGATATATTATCTGATATGTGCCTGCCTTTACACTTACAAGCCCTTGGAAGAAGTGGGTGAGACCATGAACGAAGAAGAGGATTTGGACCGCGTTAATGATAAGTAGTCCTTGGAGTGTTAAAAGAAACTGTTACATGTGTTTTCTCACATCTCTCAATCCAATGAAGATTAATAATATATCATTCATAATAATATTAAATATATTTTGTTTTCAAGGTTTCATTTTCGCGAGCCCTAATTTCAGGGTTGATCCTATTTTTCTCTTTAATTTTCATAGCACACTGTGCGGCGACAGTATGGATCGGATCAAGAAAATTTTAGTTTCTTTAACAAGAAAGTTAAGTGCATGTGACTTTTGACCCATGAATCATTATTATTGCCTCATGGATCTACATACTTCTGGTGCCAAAAACCAATAAATGGATGATCCCGTCATTAAAATCAAAGTATTCAAAAAAAAAAAAAAAAGATTAAGATGGTCCCCGGAGATGTCTTCATTTCTGTCCACAATGATCACTGTCTGCTTCTAACCTCGGAAGCCTTTTCAAATTTTGTTTGACGTGTTTAGACAGATAACTTTGCGGTAGTTTCCGCCTCCCCCACCTAGTAAAATCTAGTTCCTTACAAAAAAAATAAATAATAAAAAAAAAATGCAACAAGATGCAGACAACGTATGATCTGCCGACGAAGTCACTTCACATAAATAAATAAAGAATCATTACTGTCTTTCGTGTCTGTTCGATAAAATCAAATCACAGCCAAAAACAGCATGCAGCAGCCACCAAAAGGAGGAATAGATTAAGGGTTAAGATGCGTCTAACACAACAACTATTAGCTCAGGAGTGTTCAGCATAATTAACTATTAAGTGGACCGCTCAGTACAACAAATTCTTAAAAAGTAGCACCCAGCACAACAAACTTTTAAAAAGGAGTGCCCAACAGAACGTCGTTAGCAAAAAGTTAACGTCCGTTATCTAAGGTGCATTCAACACAACAAACTATTACTCTAAGAGGGCCCAGCACAAAATTCTAAATTTTACTAAGTTAAATAATTTTTTTTTCTCAATTGTCATTATTCAAAACTACTTGTATATATCTATGGACAAAAATTACTCATTCTTCAATTCTGTCAGAATTATAATTTACTAAAATAAACAAAAGTTTTAATTAAAAATATAATTGTATGATTTAAATAAAACTCAAGGTGTTTTATAGTTTATTATATATATTAAACAAAAAAATGATTTATTTTTATTTTAGAAGAAATTTATGTGAGTTAAAAAATTCATTTAATGTTAATAAAGTTTAAAAAATTTTCAAAAATCTATTATATCCTTAAAGAAATGAAATGAGTTTAATTTTTATTTTTATAAAAAGAGTTTAATGGATATCAACTTTAATACTTAATAATATAAATTTGCCAATTTGATGATATATTTGTTAATTAAATGATCTACTGATTATATGTATATGGGACTTGTTGAAAAAAAAAAGGATAACTTAAGAGGCTTGAGCAAAGACAATTTAATAGTAGGTTAAAGAGCAATTATAATGGGTTAAGGAGTAATTTGGTCTACGAAAGTCCCATATCCATATAAGCAATACATCATTTAATCAACAAATATATCATTAAGTTGCCGGATTTATGTTATTAAATATCAACGTTGATATCCTTAAGCTCTTTTTATAAAAATAAAAATAAAACTAATTTCATTTCTTTCAGGATATAATAGATTTTTTAGATTTTTTTAAAATTTTATTAAGATTAAATGAATTTTTTAACTCACATAAATTTCTTCTAAAATAAAAATAAATCATATAATTTTTTTGTTTAACATATATAATAAACTATAAAATATCTTGAGTTTTATTTAAATTATATAATTATATTTTAAATTAAAACTTTTGTTTATTTTAGTAAATTATAATTTTGACAAAATTAAATAATGATAATTTTTGTCCATAGATATGTATATAAGTAGTTTTGAATAATGACAATTGAGAAAAAAAATTATTTAATTTAGTAAAACTTAGAATTTTGTGCTGGACGCTCTTGAGTAATAGTTTGTTGTGTTGGACGTATCTTAGATAACGGACGTTAACTTTTTGCCAACGGCGTTGTGCTGGGTGCTCCTTTTAAAAAGTTTATTGTGCTGGATGTTCCTTTTTAAAAGTTTGTTGTGCTGGGCGGTCTACTTAATAGTTAATTATGTTGGACGTTCCTGAACCAATAGTTTGTTGTGTTGGACGCACCTTAACCCATAGATTAACAATAAGTTGTGGGGTTAAGGTTCAATTTTGCTCTTAAAGTATGAGCCCAGAAGCAAGTTTGCCTCTGAAGTTTTCGACGTAGCAATATTGCCCCTGAAGTTTGAAAACGGAACAATGTTGCCACTCCGTTAAAAATCCTAAAAGTCAACTAACGGAGGGGCAATATTGCTAAGTTTTTAAACTTTAGGGGCAAAATTGCTATGTTTTGGGAGCAACGTTGTCCCTAAAGTTTAAAAACGTAACAATGTTGCTCCTCCGTTAAAAACCCTAACATTGACTGTTAGTTGACTGCTAGGGCAGTTAATGGAGGGGCAACATTGCTAAAATTTTAAACTTCAGAGATAATATTATTATGTCAAAAACTTTAGAGATAAAATTACTCATGGGCGCATACTTTAAAAATAAAATTGGTCCTTAATCCATAAGTTGTGTGCAGCAAATGAAGCTATGTGGCAAGTATGCATGGGAATTTGGCGGGAAAATCCGTACGGAGGCCCATATAAAAAAAGAAAGGACAGAAAGGGCCCTAACATTTTGCTACTCCCAAAAAGGGCCCTAGGGCCCTTTGTGACCTACAATTCTGAGAGAGAAAGACAAAAAAGCCCTTCACCTTCTCAATTCAAAATCACTCCCCCATCTCATATCTTCTTCATTTTTCATCGATCACTTCAGTGCTCTTTCCATGGGTAGCCAAGCAGCTGTTTCGTTCCTCACAAACGTTGCACGCGCCTCTTTCGGGCTCGGCGTTGCTGCAACCCTCCTTAACTCCAGTCTCTACACCGTCGACGGTGGCCAACGAGCCGTCCTCTTCAACCGTTTCAGGGGCATTCTTGACGAAACCGTTGGGGAGGGCACTAATTTCGTCATCCCCTGGGTACAGAAGCCCTACATTTTTGACATTCGCACTCGTCCTCACACCTTCTCTTCCATCTCTGGAACCAAGGACTTGCAGATGGTCAACCTCACCCTTCATGAGCTCTCTCGCCCCGACACAGCTCGCCTCCCAGTGATTGTGCAGAATCTTGGTCTGGAATATGATGAGAAGGTTCTTCCGTCTATCGGAAATGAAGTTCTCAAAGCCGTGGTCGCGCAATTCAATGCTGATCAGCTCTTGACCGAGCGTCCCCATGTCTCGGCTCTTGCTCGTGAGAGTTTGATCTGGCGAGCTAAGGATTTTAACATACTTCTTGATGATGTATGATGAGTGGATTTTTATTTGAATTCTGTTTGTGTTGATATTTAATGGAAGAATGCAGCTCACTTACAAATGTTTTGCGATTCATTTGTGATATTTTCACAGGTTGCTATCACTCATTTGTCATATGGACATGAATTTTCATAATTTTTGTTATACACTTAAATTTGTCCTACATTTATGACTGGATGGAGTATCCTATTTGGTAAATTGCATCTTCCATTCTTGATAGCTAGAAAGTGAATTCCAACTTTTGTTTATAGAGTCATATTAATTTGGTATCATACTACTATTTCAATAAGGATGCAAGGTTTATACTTTCTTTGAACCATTGGGGCTGAGGAATACGAAATTGCTTTTGTTCCTTTTTCATGTTGGCAATTTCTTCTTTAGATGCTTAACGTCCTCATTTCCAGTCAGTTGGTTCATTAGGTAACATTCTTTAATTTTAAAAATTTTCCATTAATGGTCTTTTCTAATTAATGGCGTACTAAATTGTGTTTTCTTCCTCCTATTTTTTAGGTAGCCAAGCAAAAACCCTTATGTTTGTGCAGCTTAATCCTGATAATGCTTCATATTCTGAAACAATAAGCACCTTAAATTTTGCTAAGAGGGTTTCTGGTGTTGAGTTAGGTGCTGCACGTAGCAGCAAAGAAGGGAAGGATGTCAGACAACTCATGGAACAGGTTTTTGAAGTTTTTCGTTTAACAAAGATTTTAATTGATGAATAATGCGCTCGATAAAGCTGTAAACCAAATATACTAAAATTCTATTGCTTAGACTCTTCTTTTGCCTCCAATGGAACAGGAAAATAAGGCGACAGTTTCATTAGATATTGTTCTTAGAGTTATACTTTTGTTGCTATGGAACTATTTGTGACGAATGATTATGAAATGAAAGTAACTGTATGAAGTTGACGCTTAATCATTTATCAATAGGCATTGAATTGAATATTTTCCTTGTAGTTAACATATTTGAAGGATGCTATTGCGAGAAAGGATGAAGAGATTGAGCGGTTGCAGATGCTCAAAGCAGATCACAAAAACTCAAAGCAGGGTATGGTATCGCCATGGCATGAATCATCCATTCATAGTAGACTAACAGATTGGATATTGTTGATGCATCAAGAAGATTTGAAACATACACAAAAAAGTGTTGTCTTTGGTCGAGGAGTCCCACAAGCGGAAGAGGAATAATTAGGCAGCAAACTTGTTTAAGATTTAGTAGTTAGGATGACTTGTTATGGACAAAAACATAGTGATTGTATTTAGAGGACATGTTTAGTCGATCAATTTTTGTGTAAATGTCAACTTGTATTTGTGACAGAGTTGTGAACATATTATTTTTGTGAGAAGGTGCATTTGTATTGATGAAAATGCCCTTCACAAATTGGTATAGTGTAAAGGTTCTTATGTTGTGTACTGTTATTGTAGTAAATGACCCCTGATATTGTTGTAAATGACCCTTGATATTGTAGTAAATGACCCCTGATATTGTTGTAAATGACCCCTGATATTGTTGTAAATGACCCCTGTATGAAGTAGTAAATGACCCCTGTTGTTGTAGTAAATGACCCCTGATATTGTTGTAAATGACCCCTGATGAAGTAGTAAATGACCCCTGATATTGTAGTAAATGACCCCTGATATTGTTGTAAATGACCCCTGATATTGTTGTAAATGACCTCTGATGAAGTAGTAAATGACCCCTGTTATTGTAGTAAATGACCCCTGATATTGTTGTAAATGACCCCTGATGAAGTAGTAAATGACCACTGTTATTGTAGTAAATGACCCCTGATATT
Source organism: Acacia crassicarpa (assembly GCA_034222035.1). Lineage (NCBI taxonomy): Eukaryota > Viridiplantae > Streptophyta > Magnoliopsida > Fabales > Fabaceae > Acacia > Acacia crassicarpa. The sequence goes on along the minus strand of JAWXYG010000005.1, from coordinate 44,712,360 downwards.
GTTGTAAATGACCTCTAATGAAGTAGTAAATGACCCCTGTTATTGTAGTAAATGACCCCTGTTATTGTAGTAAATGACCCCTGATATTGTTGTAAATGACCTCTGATGAAGTAGTAAATGACCCCTGTTATTGTAGTAAATGACCCCTGATATTGTTGTAAATGACCCCTGATGAAGTAGTAAATTACCCCTGTTATTGTAGTAAATGACCCCTGATATTGTTGTAAATGACCCATGTTATTGTAGTAAATGACTCCTGATATTGTTGTAAATGACCCCTGATGAAGTAGTAAATGACCCCTGATATTGTTGTAAATGACCCTGAGTCATTTACAACAATATCAGGGGTCATTTACAACAATATCAGGGGTCATTTACTACTTCATCAGGCGTCATTTACAACAATATCAGGGGTCATTTACTACAATATCAGGGGTCATTTACTACAATATCAGGGGTCATTTACAACAATATCAGGGGTCATTTACAACAATATCAGGGGTCATTTACTACTTCATCAGGGGTCATTTACAACAATATCAGGAGTCATTTACTACAATATCAGGGGTCATTTACAACAATATCAGGGGTCATTTACTACTTCATCAGGGGTCACTTACAACAATATCAGGGGTCATTTACAACAATATCAGAGGTCATTTACTACTTCATTAGGCGTCATTTACAACAATATCAGGGGTCATTTACAACAATATCAGGGGTCATTTACAACAATATCAGGGGTCATTTACTACTTTATCAGGAGTCATTTACAACAATATCATGGGTCATTTACAACAATATCAGGGGTCATTTACTACTTCATTAGGGGCCATTTACAACAATATCAGGGGTCATTTACAACAATATCAGGGGTCATTTACAATAATATCAGGGGTCATTTACTACAATATCAGGGGTCACTAACAACAATAACAGTACCTAATTACAACAATATCAGTACCTAATTACAACAAAATAGAAGCTAAAATTTCTTGTAATCATTCCATGACCAGATCAAAACAAATGCTAAAATTTCTTATTCTCATTCCATGACCACATCAAATCAGAAGCTAAAGTTTCTTGTTCTTATTCGATGACCACATCAGAGCAAAATCAAAAGTTTCTGTTGTCATTGATAAAGATTATCAAGTTAACATCAGTAGACAATTTACAAAATAACAAGAAGTTTATAATGTCATCCTCATGAATACAAAGGAGTCATAAATACATGTGTCCTAACACTTTCGTCCTAATACAAAGTGTCCCCCTAATGTCATCTCCCTCCTCTATGTCATGTCCATCCTCATCCTCAGACTCCTCGGAAGAAGATGGTTGGTTGTTGGGTGGCTGACCTTCATGCTGGCCTTCATGTTGTAAGCGACCCTGTTATGGTTGTAATCGTCAAAACAATGGCCTTTGATGCATGGACTCCATCTGAATGCCTTTGGGATCCATCGGTTATAGCTGACCAAGCTAAAACTGCTTTGGCATCTCCTATAGCATACTTGAAGTCATAGCTTAGTTGCTGCCACACATTCATTCAAGCCACTTGGAAGGCCTGTTGCAAGAAAGGCATAGATAAGGGCAATTGTGTGATATTATATTACTGTACATGCATAGAAGACACCATATTTTAAAAACAAATTGATGCACAAGCTTGATTATATCACAGATGTTCATGCAATGAATGATCATGCATAATCTCATGAGAATGGAATTTAGATTTCTCAATTCAGAATCATAGAGACAACAAATCAGTAGAAATAATCACACTGAATGAAATCAACATTTTGGCAAGCCCAAAATCACCTGCTTCAACATTGAGTTCTTGTAAGTAAAATCACAATGTTCATTTTCTTCACCAAAAAACAAGTCTTCTAGGCTGAGAAACAACAGAACAATGCAATTCTATTGGGGTGGACAACAAGACCATGCAAAAGCACATATTGACATTGGTAGCATAAACATACAAGGTGAAATGAAGGAGAGGAAACATTGACTACACAGGCTTGTGCTGTAATAGGCCAAAGCCAAAACAATATCAGAGACAAGTATGCAATAACTCTATCGAACTTCAGAATTAATAGGTTTTAATATGTCAAAAACCTCTAAATCTCCAAAGTATTTGCTGGTAGGTGATTCTATTCAACACAAAAATATAGCCATCAAAGAACAAAAGGCAATCAGATGAAACATTCAAATATGTGATTGATAAGAAACTCAAGACAAACAAAGTCTCGATCCTTTTTATCACAATCTTCTTGGAAGCAATTTAATAACTTCAGGAATGTGTAGGCAGGTCATAGCACTGACTGTCAAGTGTAGATAATTATTAGCATAAGAAAATGTCAGGCAAGATATTTTTAAATAGAGGGGGAAATAGTTTGTAGAAAACATAATTTACTTAAGCTTATCTGTTTCAATTGTCCAGAGAAGGTGAATACTGCATTTTATTCATGAGGAGGCTCCATTAAGTTCAACTGTACCTACCAAAAACGACAAAGATAATTGGTTAAGCAGTTCATTATTTCTAAAATACAAATCGTATGTAGTGTGTGAAAATTAATAAATACCAGTCCTTGCACATTTTGCTGAGCGCCATAATATCCATTAAGGGTCATTCCATCTGAGCTAAGGTTATCCTAAGAGAATCAAAGTTACATGGTCCAGCAAAAGTGGAATTAAATGCAATAGATCTTTTTTCTATTTTTTAATATAATGAGGAAGACATCCATTAATATCTTGCTCCAATTCTTAATAAATTGAATGCTACGTCCGGAAAGCCATATCATAATTGAAACAGAAGTAACACAAACCATTTGCTGCAGGCTATCTTGTGTGTCCACGAGTATCATATCTGTATCTATTTGAGCCTGCACAAGGATTCTCAAATCAATTTCCCCTTTCTTACATGCTAAAAAGTTGAAGTAACAAGAATAAAACATAAATGGTCGACTGCTAACGTTGGAACTGACCTTTCTTCTCTTAGCTGGTGTCCTCTTTTTAGTTGTTTTTGTAGCAATGCTAACATGATTTTCTTCTGTTGAGCATTGTTGCTGGTTTTTGCATTATTGTTGTTAGAATTATTCACATGTACACAATTCTTCAGGGCATCAACAAGTGCACGGAAAACAACATCATAACTCTCTTCAGATAAGGATTATTGATTATTGTATCAATAGAAATGCCTCAGGTTGCTTGTTAAGAAAAAGTTGGTTAGAATTTCTTAACAATTTTGAAAGTTTGTAAAACTACAATGACAATTATGCATAAGAAGATCCTTGTGGGAGCAGCTACTCAAATCCATAATGAGTATTAAAACATCAGGCTTCTACATCTATAAGGGGTTTATACTTCATTCACACACACACACACACACACACACACACACACACAAAATGAAACGCAAGTTTTCTGTGAGCTAAGATAGCATTGAAGTTGAGCAAACCTGATTTTGCCATCATTGCAGCCAATCCTACAGTCTTCAAGCATATGGTTTTACCACCAGTATTAGGGCCAGTTATAATTAAAACACAAGTTTTCTGGGCTACAAGCTAAAAGAAGAATTTAGAATAAACTGACGGCATACCCCTTGAATCCTCTTGCCTGTTACAGGGAACTTGGGTCCGCTTGCCCTTTTCTTAGTGGTCCGCAATGTTGAATTGAGAAATTGAAGAATAAAAAACACCAATCCCGGCTCAGAGAGGACATGTTTGCCGTCGAACGCAACCAAATCAGAAGAGACTGAAGTGAATTGACAGATTAGAACAAGGATGTGAAGATTTACTAGTTAGGGTTTGAATTGAAGGCAAAGGAAAAAAAAACCGTTGGAAAGAGCATGACAAACCTGAACTTTAATCATTCCTTATGACAGCGAAGACGATTGCCACAGGCGAACTCACGACGGCAACGCTATCAACTTCGGAGGGTCAGTGGTGGTTTACACTTTCACCTTCGGCTTCGAGAGACGAGAGGAGAGATGTTGCTGAGACAGAGACCAGACGCGAGACGACCACCAGCCGAGAGAGAGAGGGGGGGAGTGATTCTGAATTGAGAAGGTGAAGGCCATTTTGCATTTTTAATTAAGGGTATTTTGGTCTTTTCTTTTATTCATTCACTCCCAATCAGGGTCTTAGGGCCTAATCTGGGAAAATCATATTGTTGGGGCCCTTTTTGGGCTAACATTTCTTATATGGGCCTTCGTACGGATTTTCCCGGAATTTGGCACATTGGTCATAACCTCTGCGTCACACCCTGACACTCTGACAGCTTTGCCATCCAACAAGCTTCATCACATCTCACCATCGCCTGCTTTGTTCATGGGTATTTATTTGTAATTTCTGAATATTATGATTAGAGCTGGGAATTAGGGTATTTATTTGTAATTTCTGAATATTATGACTAGAGCTGGGAATCAGGGTCGGTCCGGCCCGACAGGGATTGGGATAAGAAAAAAATATGTTTTTTTAAAGCCTAACCCGATAGTACTAGAGCTAGCAGGGCCAGCCTGAAAATTACTATTCCAAATTTTAACTATTTTTCTTTCGATTTTTTCCCCAAAAAAGAAAATAATTAGTGGATTGCAACCATTAAAGTTCTAGTCTATCAAATAAATGTTATCAACATTAATATCTAAACAATATAAATTATTTAACAAATAAACATATTATTAATTCATAATAAAAAATAAATAAACACAAAGAATATGTTTTTTCCTTTTTTTTTCAAAAAATATTAAACAAAGGAATTGCTTTATATATGAAAAAAATGTTTTTTCTCTCTCGTAATTTTATGTGTCTGCAGATTCCTTGGATTCATGCATGATTTTACTGACAGAAAAAAATAATTGTACTTATTTTACAAAAAATATATTTATAATTTATTACTTATATAATATTATAATACCAAAGTATGTGTTTATTTAATATGAAAACATCATTTCTTTAAAATTTATAATAACTAATTATGTGTTTTAATATAAAATAATAATAAACATAAAAAAGGGGTTATAGTTTCAACTAAAAAAATCTAAGTAATTATAAATAAACACATTCATTAAGTGGAAGTCTAAGTAATTATTTTTTTTTTTTAAAAAAAGCTACAATTAAACGGGCCTGTAGAGCCGGCCGGATTAAGCCCGAGGCCCTACAGGGCCGGCCCTGCAGAGCTTATTTCAAATTTCTGACATATTTTTTAAACCCGAGCCGTACAAGACCAGAGCTTAAATGGGTCAGGCCGATGGACTTGGCCCGATTTCCCGGCTGTAATTATGACTCCTCATAACTTTATTAATATCCTCATTTATTATAAGAGCACGAATTATCGGTATGCCAAGTTTAACACAAAAATAACTCAAGCTACTTGGTATAGTGGTGAACTACTTGGACCACCTTTGTGTGAACTTGTTCAGAAACACCTCAGGAAGAAAACATTTATATTGAAAGAAATAACCACGAATTCCAAAGCAGATAGCAGATAAAACAATGTTTTTAATAAAAAAAAAACAGGAAGAAAAGTATTTTGGTCACAACTACTAAAATTCACCCTTAAATTAAAAATTTAATCGTTCATATTAAATATTTTACAAAATTATTTTGTATTGCATGACTAAAATTTAGTAATTTGAATATATTTTTCAATAATTTGATATTTCAATAGTAGTAATTTTTTAAAGCATTAAATCTATACTAAAATTTTAACCAAATAGTGGAGGGGAGTGAATGAGAAAATTAGGGAGAAAAGCGGAGTAAAAGATAGTGTAATGTAACATTAATAACCTTGTATTTTTTAATTAATATCGATATCAATATAAAATTTATAAAAAATAATATTATTTATATCTTATTTTTAATTTTGTATAGTATGAAAACATATTTTGTTTTAAATTAGGGAAAAAAATACACAACCATGGAAATGAGAACATATAACTAATGAAATTGGGAAAAAATATTGGGAAAATGATAGCCATGTCTCAAGAAACATAAAAAATAGCAAAAAAATCTCAACTTGAAATCACATATCAAAAAAGTTTTTAATTGTATTAAAATAAAATATAGGTGTTTAAATTTTGTTGTGAATATAGCACTTTCTATTGTGAATATAACTTTTTCTATTGTGAATGTTAGGTTTTATATTTTGTTGTGAATATAGTATTACATGTTATGAGTCTAGCTTTTCCTGTTGCAAATGACCTCTATATGTTTAGAGACATGAGTTTGAAACAAAATCTAGGTGTTTAAATTTTATTGTGAATATATCATTTCTTGTTGTAAACATAGTTTTTTCTATGATGAATGACCAAATTTTTAAATTTTATGGTGAATATAGTATTTTCTATTGTCAATGTAACTAATATCCAAAAAAAATCCTAGGAACTTTTTTAATACTCCTTCCGGTCTTAATTATAAGAGCTATTTGACTTTTTTGGAGAGATTAAGGAAGCTAATTAAATTACTTTAAAGTATTTTTATTTTTATTTTTTTCTTCAAACTTATTAGTTTGACTAATAAACTAATATATGATCTAAGAATATTTAACCTATGAAATGATTAAGTAACTTATTCAGCTTCCTTAATCTCTCCAAAAAAAGTCAACTAGCTCTTATAATTAGGACTGGAGGTAGTATATGATTTTGGATTTTGGGTTAGGACTTTTTTTATTTTTTTTATTGTTTTTGATGTTCCTTGGAACTGGCTGTCTTTTTCCCAAAAATATTTGTATTCCCATAATAAAAAAAGTCTGCCAAGTGATTTTTTAAGCCAAGTCGAACATGTTCGGACTTCGGAGCGAGGTGCTCGTCGGGTTTAACCGGCATCGGAACGACTGTTGAACACTGAAACTTTCAGATTTCAGAGCATCTTCCGATTTCTCCTCCGAAGCTGCCTTTATTCACTCAGGGAAGGATAAGGAACGCAAATTCTATCGCCCAGATAGATGGCAGAGTTGTTCATGTGTAGCAGTACCAGTAGCTCTGAGCTGACCCCAGAGGAAGAGAGGATTATGATAAGAGACATTGCTCTCGCTGCCGAAGCTAATATCAAAGAGGGGGAGATCTTTTACTTGATTACCCAGAGGTTCGATTCTTCTTTCTTTACTCCCCTACCCTCCTTTTCCCTTTCTATTTCTTCCCGCTGAAAATTGTTAGGTTATTCAGACGTTTCTTGTGAACAATATGATGCTCCGTGGGAGAAGCTTTTGTTTTCTTTGTTGATACATGAGGAAAAAAACCGGTTTTTGAGGACCGAATGATATTAGAGGGCTAAGGTTGAAGAACTGAGTATGACAAAGTGAAGGAAAATCGGAGTTTTTCTTCCCTATTTCTGTTTTGGATCATATAACTCTGACATTGTTTCGATTGAGAAAATGGGGCGCCGTCATAATTGGCGGATCCCCACCACCGGGGTTTTAGTTTGTGGTTGGACCCCAATTTTATTCGCTCTCTGCTCATTTGAGAACAAGTTTTTGAAGATGGTCAATAATTTTCTGCTGACGGCAAATTTTACCCAAATCTGTGAAAATAATAAAGACCCATAATTGACTATCAAGGCGGCCGAGTCAGTTTCAATGAGCATCTCGTAGATTTAGTCTATTAAGCAATGATGCTCAATATGTGGCTGTAATCTCCGAGCCCTCTAGACCTTTTGTTCATTTTGTGGACCACTGAAGTTGAAATCTAACCGGACTGGATCCAGCATTCTAGTCCTACTTTTGGCACTGCAGTGACTCGCAAATCAATTTCTTTGTTCTCTGTTGTGGACTTGTGGAAGAGATGTGGAACTTGAAGATTATGTGGTTTGAAATTTAGAAACACTGTAAAAAATTATCTCTTTTCTGCTGGTGCTTGAGACTTGTTCAGGCCCCTGATTTTGTATTGTTGTTTGACTTTCATTTTTCTGGGTGATCGTGCATCCAAAATATGTTCAGTAATTGCTTTTGCATGTTTATTGCAATTGATTTAATATATTATCTTCTTCCTGCCTTTGTAATCTTCTCTCTTCTTTTCTGCTTTTGCTCTTTTGAGTCTCCAATGCGGGGAATCAAAACTTGTAGAACGTTGCTTTTCTAAGTTGGTATGTTAATCTAAACTAAATGTCAATATAGTGGAGAAAAAGATATGTGTCTTGGTTTCATAAGTTTTCTGACGAACTGTCTGAAGAGGCTAATATAATTTGTTTAAATTGACAATAACTAGCCTTTTTCTTCATTGGCTTTTTCATCTACACCCACCACAATGTACAGATAAGCAAGGAAAAAACATTTATTTCTGATCTGTTTCTTGCAGATGGTGGCAGCATTGGATTGAGTATGTGAACCAAGACCAATCAAATAATGCATATGATGGGGCTTCCTTTTTAGAGCATTGTGATTTCTCTAATTCAAATGCTTTAAAGAGGCCATCTGGTATTGATAATTCTGATTTGATATATGAGGGAACGTCTGAGGATTCTGGGGCAGGTGTTGAGATCCATGATACTTTGTTAGAGGGCAGAGACTATGTATTGCTTCCCCAAGATGTTTGGAATCAATTATATTCATGGTGAGATTGCTTTCTTTTGCTCTGGTCAAATTCATTTCATCTCGTGGGAAAATGTTTTTTCCCTGATTTCTCTCTTTTCAGAAATCTGCAAGTAGATACTAAGTTGATGATGGGTTAACCTGATGTCATCATGAGCAGATATTTAAGCTGCATGTTAGATTTCATTGCTCTTGTTTGAAAAACATTTTGGGGGGGGGGGGGAATTGCAAATTTCATTGCTTGTAGCATTCCTATATGTTCTAAAAGGAGAAGAAGGAATCAGTAAAATTATTATCCAGTGCATTTCCATCTCAATTTGTATCATAAATATCCTATCAGATAATAATAGCTATATTATAATGTTTGACAATAATGGTGATTCTATTGTTTTAGGTATGGTGGTGGTCCTACATTGGCGAGGAAAGCCATCTGTTCAGGTCTTTCACAGACAGAATTGGCCGTAGAGGTGTATCCTTTAAGGCTTCAATTACTTGTGATGCCAAAAGGTGATCGATCCACTATAAGAATAAGCAAGAAGGTATCATATGAGGGAATAGTGGATCCCAAATTATAATCTCAGCACTTGTTACTTTCTTTTTATTGCCAGAACTTTTTTGTGTTTTCAAAATCTCTATTTACCTTAGGGCTGAAATGTTTTGGGCAGGAAACCATTGGACAGCTTCACCGACAAGCTTGTGAAATTTTTGATCTTCAGTCAGAACAAGTAAAGACCTTTGTTATTCCTTTTGAAACTCTAGTTTCAAGAAATAGTTTTTAACTTCCATTGTGTAGTAATTAAGAGGTTACGTCTGTTTAGGTATGCATTTGGGACTATTATGGCCGTAGGAAGCATGCCTTGATGAATGACATGGACAAAACACTTGATGATGCGAATATACAAATGGACCAGGATGTTGGTCTCCTCTCACTCTAATGTATTGATATTCCTCTTGCTCTGGCTTACCTTTTGACATTTTTGTTTTTTATTGCTTTCTGATAAAATCCATACAGATCCTTGTGGAGGTCCTTAACCATATGAATAGCATAAGTTCTGTTCAGGACAATGGATCTGCACAGAGGGAATCAAGTTCTGCTCTTGCAGAGTCTTCCAAGTCGAACTTATCAATTGCTGGTGGCTTATCTGCTGGCAAGGGAGCATCTAGAAACCATAATGCTGATCTTGCCTCATCTCAAAACCCAATTTCTACAGTTAGAGACGTGGATAATAGTTGTGGAACCAGTGGCGTTAGCACACGAGGTTCTTCAGGTGGTCTCACTGGGTTGTTGAACCTTGGCAATACTTGTTTTATGAACAGTGCGATCCAGTGTCTTGTTCATACTCCGGAGTTTGCTAGGTACTTTCGGGAGGATTATCATCAAGAGATAAATTGGATAAATCCGTTGGGCATGGTTGTAAGTATTATATAAAACGCAATAAGCTTGAAGTTGTTTGCATCTCCTTGAAAGTTTTCCTTTACGAGGCTTCAAGCAAGATTTTGTTTTGAGACAGATATTTAGTTTAGTCATAAATATGTAAGTTAAACATGCAGTCCTGGGATTTGTTGTTTCCCATATTGTTATAATGCATTTCCCTTAGCTGAAGTGGCAAGCAGTAACTTTCGTTGATTTATCATTTTCATTTACTCACTGATTCTGTGTTTCATTTTAGAATTTGTCTTAGGTTATGTTGACAATCTGGATGGCTTTTGTTACCTCCATCAAGTAATCTATTATCTTGAATCTGTGATCATGCTTATGTATTATGATATCTTTCATGCATTGAGCATGACCATCTTTATTGTTTCATTCTACGAAAGATCATTTTGTTCTTCTTCCTGTTTACATGTCTATTTTTTCTTAGGATTTAATAATCACTTGTTCAATAAATTCATGAAATCTTTGTTCATAGCTGCCACTTCTTGGGCTCATCTTGATAGTCAATAATTTATATCCATGGTTGGGAATGATTCCCTGCCTACTTTATGATTATTATTGTGGGTTTTAGCTCATAAATAATGAGTATTGCTTAAGAACAGACTGACATTTTTTTAGTTGTTTAGGAGAATGCAAAATCATACTTAGAAATCATTTTTAATCTTCCCTCAACAGGGTGAACTAGCCCTTGCGTTTGGTGAGTTGCTTCGAAAGCTATGGGCGCCTGGGCGAACCCCGATTGCTCCCCGACCTTTTAAAGCAAAGCTTGCACGCTTTGCACCCCAGTTCAGTGGCCACAATCAGCATGATTCCCAGGTTGGTTTGTTGACTAATAGTTTTTACTGTCTCTCTAATTACTGTTATTTAATCTTTCTTAATATATGTTCATTATTTTCAGGAACTTTTAGCATTCCTACTTGATGGTCTCCATGAAGATTTAAATCGTGTAAAACACAAACCATATATAAATTCTAGAGATGCTGATGGGCGACCTGATGAGGAAGTGGCTGATGAGTATTGGGCAAATCATATTGCTCGCAATGATTCCATTATTGTCGATGTGTGTCAGGTGGGTAAAGTGGGTTATTTAAAGTGTCATTGTTTTGTTGCTAATAGATTAATGTTAGCTTGTCCGGAGTTGCTTTTCCTCATATCATGGTCTGACAATGCTGCATAGAATGCCTTGCTAATGAAATTTGACATATATGTTTCTAGTCCATGTAAAATAATTGAAGTGGTGTGCCTTGTTGAGGAACTGTTTGCTAGTTTATTAATTCATTTTCATTTGCATCACAAGGTGGGGAAATTTGTTAAGTTCAAGAACCTTCTTACTGTTTGCAAATGTTGTGGACTTTTAATAGGGTTATTTGTAACGCCAATTTCTGTGGGGCCTATGAAAGCAAATATAGCTTATAAATGGTTGCTTCCATGCGTAATCAGGACCACTCTAAGTTTCTTCACTATGAAGTGGGCTTTATCCCAAAGAGAAAGACTATCTTAAGAGAAAATTATTTTTCCAATGTGCATGGTTTTTACACCTTTTAGAAAATGCCTTATATTGTCAATGCTGCTGTTGTATGTCCAACATAACAACACAGGACTCCAGACTGCCTGTTGATAATGTTAAGTATCTTCTTTATTCCCATCTTGTTCCTATTGAATTCACCATCTCATATAATTCTTTGTTTTATAGGGTCAATACAAATCAACATTGGTTTGTCCAGTTTGCAATAAAGTCTCTGTCACATTTGATCCTTTTATGTACCTTTCCTTGCCACTTCAGTCCACCACTACTAGGACTATGACAGTGACAGTTTTCAATTGCGATGGAACTGCCCTGCCATCTGCTTGTACTGTGACAGTGCCTAAGCAGGGGCGCTGCAGAGATCTGATCCAGGCACTCAGCAATTCTTGTTCATTGAAGCCTAATGAGAGGCTGTTGGCTGTGGAGGTGTGTACTGGACTATATTAAAGTTTACACATTTTTGCTGGAATTACTGGTGTTTTCTGTTCTAATTAGGTCCATTATGTTGGTCTATTTGCAGATACGAAACCATTTGATCCAAAGATTTCTAGAAGACCCTCTCATATCATTGTCTACAATTAAAGATGATGACCATCTCGCTGCTTACAAGATTCCAAAGATCAATAAAAAAACAAAATATCTCCAGTTAATTCACCGTCGTAGAGAGCAGTAAGTACTTTTGTTTCATTTACATGCCATACTGTGCTAATTGCAAGTGCCACTGAAGTAAAATATTCAAATCGCAACTTTCTTTAATAATAGACATAGTTACTCTAATTTCTGACATCAGTCATTTTCTTTTACAATTGTAATTCAGAAAAATAATTTGATATTTAATTATATTGTATCAAAAAAAATTTATTATATGGATTTTAGATATAGTATGCTTTGTTTTTATTTTTAATCAAACCTGCAAATTTCTATTAATTCAATCCATGTTTAAGGCAAATGGCAGGGTTGCATCAGATTACATCATCACATGTACATCATGTTGGGCATAATTTTGTATGCTGTTCTTTTTTGTGTTTTTACTGCTTTCTGATGTTCTGTTATGTGTAAAATTTGTGTTCTAGGAATAGTGAGTCACACACCATATCAGGATGGAAACCATATGGAACACCTATTGTTTCCTTGATCTCATGTGATGATGCAGTCACAAGAGGTGACATACAGGTAATGGTTCATCATATGCTCTCTCCTCTTCTGAGGAAAGGCAGTAATGCGGAACAAGCTAGTAATTCTGAATCCAGCATCCCAAGAGCAACATCAGGTCCGTGCAGTGGCGCAAATTCTATTGAAGCATGTGCTGGAACCATGTCGTCAAATTTGCTAAATAAGGATGGCATCGATTCCAAAGCACCTATACCTAAGTTACCTCTTCAGTTAGTGGATGATACTAATGCTTGCATTGATCTCTCAATGGGAGAGGAGAAAGTGGTGAAACTGTCTCCGTCATCCGCAACAGTTCTAGTATATGTTGATTGGTCTCAAAAGCTTCTGGAAAAGTATGATACTCAGCCACTTGAGAATTTGCCGGAAGTTTTAAAATATGGACCTGCAACCAAGAAAGCTCGTACTGAACCTCTCTCTTTGTATACTTGCCTGGAAGCTTTCCTGCGTGAAGAACCTCTGGTGCCTGAAGATATGTGGTTAGTTTCTCCTCAACCTTCTTCTCCCATCTACAACTCTGCCCTTCTAGCCCATGTCTGATGAGATTAATATTGTGTATGCATTGATAGATATCTGTAACTATCAATCTTCTCATAAGGCAATTATTGTCCTCGTTTGCCAAAAATGTCACTTGTTTGTGCAATAAACAACTCATGCTAGAGGAGGAAAATTTGTTGCAGCAGAAGTGATTTTTCCTAAGTGGCGCCAAGTAGTTGTTAAATGTTAACTGTACATCTATCTGAATATGATATAGGTACTGTCCTCAGTGCAAAGAGAGACGGCAAGCAAGCAAAAAGCTTGACTTGTGGAGGCTCCCAGAGGTGCTGGTCATTCATCTAAAGAGGTTCTCATATAGCAGGTCAATGAAGCATAAGCTAGAGACTTTTGTTAACTTCCCCATTCATGACTTCGACTTAACAAATTATATAGCCAACAAAAACAACTCCAGACGGCAAATATATGAATTATATGCCCTTACAAACCATTATGGTAGCATGGGTAGTGGGCATTACACAGCACATATCAAGGTAAGCTGAGAACTTCGTATTTGCTATAGATTTGTTTTTTTTTTTTTGGGTCTACAGTTGCTATGGCCTTCAAAGTTCCTTAGAATTTGGATTTGGGCATTCTTACTTGCTATGCTTTTTTTCATACTCAATTTTTGTCTTCGTCTTAGCACGAGAGATTCACATGTTTTTTTCTTCATGACTCAGTTATTTTTGTAAACTTTGGTGTGCTGGAGAATTTCTCATAATAGAATCGTATGTCACAATGTGCAGCTTTTAGAGGAAAACAGGTGGTATAACTTTGATGATAGTCACATTTCACCCATAAGTGAAGATGAGGTTACTAGCGCAGCAGCCTACGTTCTATTTTACCGGAGGGTGAAGACTAGTGGTGCAGCCATCAGCAATGGGGCTTAGTCAGTCACCATTGCATCATTCGTTACACCCCCAAAAGCAGAGTTCAAGGCCATCCATCTGTGCCATATTAAAACAAAGAGAAAGAGAGATAATTTAGCAATACCCAGATCTTGTGGGCGTTTACATGTAAGGAATGAGTTATCACTTCCCAAAAAGAAAAATTTGTAGTTTGGAGATGTAGTTGATGACATCTCTGTTTCAGAGAAAGGTGGTTAAAAATTGGATTCACGGGTTTTAGAAGTGGCCGATGTATTTGGACATTGTTTTCCTGGTCAAACAGGAAGAGTTGAAGCCCTTGCCCTTATTTATTTTGTTTTTCAATTCCGTTTACAAATTTGCAGGATAGACGGCTGCTTTGGAGAGCTTTTTCTTACTTCCTCTTGTTTGGTTCTCTTTTATTTCCCTTAAGCCCCTCAAAAAGAAGGCTTGAATTTGCACAAGTGTGCAACTAGTCATCGGAGGTTGCTCATCTGATCAAATTAATTGTTTCACTTGATAGTTTTTTAGGATAAACTTCAATAAAGGGCTGTCGATGGAACATATTTACAAATTAGGCTAAAACTATTTTCAATAAGAGACTTGTGTTTTCATAGGTAATTATCAAAAAATGCCCTTCACCCTTTATAAAAATAAAAAATAAAAAAAATCATCCTCCACTACCACCATGGTTGGATTGGTTAAAATTTTAGTTGATTATTGAATTTATTTTACTTCAATTTATACATGTTTCATGCATCTATACGTAGAGGATTTGAGCTTACAACCTTGTATTTAAGAAGGCATTAAGAGGGCATTCGATGTCATTTAGGTTATAAGGTGTCCACATGCACAGTTGTTAACATATCGTTATCCTTAAATTAAAGATAATTGGGAACACATGAAGATTTGAGTTTTTTTTCCCCACCCAGTTCGTTGAAATCTTCAGTTCCAACTAATCTGAATTTGCCCCTAGTTGGGCCTACGATAGTGGTGGAAGAATTGCCAACATCGTTTTTTTTATTTTCACGTCTCAAAACGAGGATATGGTTAAGAAAGAGTAACGGATGTTGGCACATAAAGATATGAGTTGATTATTTGAAATGACAAGTGTTTAGGAGGCTGATATTAATGGAGGCCACATGGGAGATGCTATCTTCAATGAACAATGCGACCTATATCAAATGCTCACATCACTTGCTGTGGTCCTCCTTTACCTCTTTCTCACCCTTTCTTTTTCCTTGAACTTTGGTTGTTTTTGGGAAGTTTCTTCGATTCATTTGCTTTAGCATATATGTTTTCTTTTTGATACAAAGTGATTAAGCAGTAAAATTTTTATTAATGTTTAAATGTGTATTTACCTTTTTTGCCTATGTTTTGCATAAATTTCTGCTACTGTTGGTGAATGGTGAGTGGATGATTTGGATAAAGACATTATCCCTTACAGACCCCCTTTTAGTTTTTACCATAACTGGAAAGCAGTTCTAAGTAATTTTCCCTATAAAATAGAAATGATGCCAACCAAAATACCAACAATAATATATCATGTCCTTCAATCACTCAATGCTAAATTGTTAATACAAGTCGTTATCAACTAATTAAATTCACGTCTTAATCCCTATCTTTTATCCTTTCTTTTCAGTCACTAGACATACATACATACATATATTTATGTACGTATGTGATCGGTTTAGTTATCGTTTCCTCAAATATTAAATATATACACTCTCATCAAAGAAAGGAGATTCGATTTTATAGTTGGTCAAGGTGCTAGAAGAGGCATTCTAGCTCTTGGGTGCCTAGGTTTACGCCTGAGTGTAATAGACGGCTTACCCTGCCTAATATTGATATCATCTAAAAGGAATGAAGATTCTGCTCTGTCCTTAGATCGTGGGTGAACCCAACCCTTTTCCTAAGATTTTCTTATTAAAAAAATATATATTAAGTATATACACTGCACATATAATTAATGAGCTTCTTCTTAACTAAGAAAAAATAATGGCTTACTTAATTGGGGGGTGGATTTTGATATTGATAATGGATCATAAATGGTTAGGCTTTTAATGAAAACGACGTGTCTTTCTAATCAGCTCCCTCAATCTCATACACTGTTAATCTGCATGCGCTTACCTTTTCATCATCATCTTTTATTATATATTTTATATAGATTTATAAATACGAATAATATTTTCATTTTGGTGCATGCATCGTCATCTGTCATTCATATATCCAGATTAATATAGTATTAGCAAAAAATATTAAATAAATTGTTCAGTGTCCGCCTTTCAGAATCCCCGATCTCAGTATCATATATATTCTCACAAATATCATTGTGTTTACTTAATTATATATACTAATTAATTATCTCTTCATTAGAATTGGAACGTCCTAAAAGTCACTCAAATTACTAATTAATTCTCCCAACATTAAATTAAATGGAGTCCAATATCGCGGTGAATCTTTTATTATTATTATTATTATTAGACAATATGCTATGGATACCTTTGCAGCATTTTTCTGCTGCTATTACCTTTTCATAACCTAATTAAGTCGAAATTAAATTATTAAAGCTTCAATTTTTCGGCTAAGTTATCGATTAGTATAGCATTAAAAAAAGAATCACTCTGGATCAATCGCTCCAGCTGCTCTTTTTTCTACAACTTTTGAAGGTCCGTCTCATGGCATAGCAAATAATTGAGAAATTATTTTAAACTATCATGGATGTTGTCATTCCTTGTCAGAAGTTCCGACTCCATATATTTGAATCCCGTTATAGACTGATGGTAAGAAGAATAATGAAAGGAAATCGTCGGATGAGAATGGTTATAATCGACACACTACTTTGGACTATGATACTAACACACTATCTCGAACTCTGATACCTCGGATTATAATACCAACACACTATCTCGGACTCTGATACCCATATCTGATATCAACACACTATCTTGGACTATGATACCAACACACTATCTCGGACTATGATACCTCATCCCTAATACCGACACACTACCTCGGACTATGATAATACCGACACACTACCTTGGACTATGATAATACCAACAAGCTTGGACTATGTTACCAACATACTATCTCAGACTCTGATACCCCATCCTTGATACCGACACACCACCTCGAATTATGATACCAACACACTATCTATGACTTCCTATTTTTAATTGATTTGAGATATATTTTGATATATTTAGGAAGTCATCAATGCGAGATTTTGTTAAGATTTTAAGGGATATCAATCAAGATGCATTATTTAGGGGATTTCAATTTAAAATAAAAGTTTGAATTTAGGAAATGAATAATACTATTCTTGGGTATGCACCACATTTTTTAATTATTTTTTAACTATTTTTTAACCTATACACAATTCTTAATTAATTATGTACAAATATATGTTATAAATTTTTTTTTCCGAGATATTTTCCTAAATTTAATCTTGAGATAGTTTTATTGCGGAATGATAAATATATTGTAATGAAGATGATGTTATGTATGTGTATTTATTTATTTTTTCAATTAAAATATGAAAACCACATATATATTTTTTAGAGTAAATACCTATTTGGTCCCTGACAAAAAAAAACACAGACCCCATTTTCGATATTTATTATGATTCAAAAATTGAACTTGCAGATCTTTATCCGCTTCGATTTTTATACTTGAATTCAATTAAGGTCCTTTAATTGGTTCATTATGCGGTAGACGAGTGGTCATTGATCCTCATCTGATTGCTGTAACATCCCGAATTTTGGGGATTTGAAATTTAAATATCAAATGGAAATTAATTATGAAAATTATGGCCTAAAATGATTATTGGAAGTTAAGTATATTTACCATGAATTTCTGCGGAAAGAATTTTTAAAGTCTAATGGCTCAATTATTAGAAATAAAAAGGAGAGTTTAGACTTGATGGTGTTGAATTACACACTGTATCCACTCAGCAGCATCTCACGTGTTTCAATTCAAGCAGCTACACAAACCCAATATAATACTCCTTTTTTTTTTTTATTCATTACCCAACAAGATGAAGTGCAGCCCATATATTCCCATTAATATCTAATCATACACACACGTTATGGAGACACGATGGAGCGGGACTGTCAGATTACTTTCGGCGTATCTCATCCTCCACTGTACGCACAACAACAGACTCTCCATTCCTCTTGAGCCCACCACCAACACCCGCACCATAACCTTCTGCTCCTCTTTACCTTAAACATGGCCACAACACCATACTTCATACCCACTGGCTTTTTGGTCTAACCATCCCCAAGTCCTTATATTTATTCTCTTTATCTTCATTCATCCAGAGAAGAACACAAACGCTGCTAGTTCTCTGTTTTTAATATCAAAAACAGAGGTGATAGAGAGGCGTAGGGGGGGAAGAGAGGAGGTAGAGGGAGTGAACCGACGTGATAATCCTTCTCTACACCACGTTTCGAAAACAGGGAACGAGCGTCGGTGAGCACTCGTTCATGCGAATCCGAAACTAGCAAGGTGAGTTCATTAACTTTTTGTGTTGTTCTCCTGACATCTTTGTTCTAGAGCTGACCATATTCATTGTTTGGTCTTAGTCATTAAGTTCATGTTTTAAATGATTTAAAAACTTGCTGATGCGTTGTATATTTTTTTTTCTTCTTTCTGCACAATAGAAAATGAAAAGACAGAGATGGTTTTGGCATGTTCCTTAGCATGAAAGGTTTAGATAGCAACACAAACCATTGAAGAATAAAATAGGAAGTTTAAATGTTGTATATTCACGTGGGAGCAGGAGTCATATGCATGAAAATATAAGCTGACGTGAATCTGGAAATCTGGTTTGTGCTGAAACGGTGATTTTCAAGCAAGTGAAAACTAGAGGAAATGAACTGATTTAAATCTGAAATTTTGTGGACATATAGTTCACATAACAATATTTACATCAAGCTTTGAATCACCCAAAACGGAGGTCTGTAGCTCAAGATATGATTTTTCAAAGTTGGATTAAAAACCTGCAAAATTTTCGGTAGGGTTCGGAAACATCAAAATGACGAAGCAGTTCGGACCCAGTAAAAATTTGAGTTTTGATCTGAAATTTTTACAGTAGAAAATAGACTCCTTAAGGTTTAAAATAAGCTTTGGTTCACCCTAAACGGAGATCTACAACTCCAGTTATGAATTTTGGAAGTTGAGTCAAAAATCTGCAGAATTTCTGGTTTGTTTCTGGTGTCAGTGGATGGCGTTGGATTTCGAACTGAACAAAAAAAATCATAAAATTGTGATATTTTCCAGTTAAATAGTAGACACATAGAGGTTTAATTTGATAGGTAATTCGTCAAATTCCGATGAGAATCGAGGGAGATATAATTTTCCAAAGTTTAGCCAAAATCTGAAACGTTTTCTGCAACTTTTGGTGACCAGCGATTTTTGAGCTTGATTTTGAAATGGCAAACGTTTGAGTTTAATCTTGAAATTTTTATAGTAAATAGTAGACATCTCAACCTTTCCAAAAAGCCAAAGAACACCTGAATCGGACGTGTAGATAGGGAGATATGATTTTCCGAAGTTTAACCAAAAATCTGGACGAATTTTGTGTTCCAGGAATGGTGATCATCTTATAGCATGTGTTTGAACTTTTGAATTAGGAGCGGCGTAATAATAATTAGCTTTGGCGAGAGGTAACCACTTTCCACTTTTTATGGATATTGATATGTTGCTTGTGAGTGTTTGTGAAATGATTGTAAATATTTTAATAGAAATTGCCTTGTGGAACTTTATGATTTGAATTATGAATATAAATACATAATTACTTATTCATGTATAAGAATTGTTCATTTTAATATCATGATATTTATCATATCTACTATTTCATGTATAAGAATGGTTCATTTTAATATCATGATATTTATTCTGATAATTATGGTAAGGGTTGAATTGGGAAGATGGAGTATTTTATTCCACCACGTGGTGAGGCCTCCATTAATGCATGATGGTTGGCTTTCTATTGTCCCATATGTTCAGAAAGGGACGGGCCCACTAATTCAATAAGGGCATACGACACCCCACATGTTCATTAAGGGGAAAAGGCCCATGGTCTGGGACATGTGCTCTGAGGATTTTGGCCGGTCCTCATCACATGACCAGAGAGCTTTTTGAGTTACCAGTAACATGGGTGTAACTTAGCCCATGGGTCTAGTCGGAGGAAATAAGGCGGTTCGGTTGGATTGGTGGGAGGCAATTTGGGAATTGTTTTAATGAGACCTATGATACATAATTTCGATATAGTATTTAAAATATAAATTTTGTGACATTATATTGATAATTTATACTTTTAATACCTGGTTATATAAACTGTTCCACTTGGCACCTCATTAGTACATATTAGTATTCGTAATAAGTTGGATTGATGGTTACCCACATTTTTCAGGTGATAGCTCTCGTCCAGGTCCATCAGGGAAGACGCAAGAAGCTTAAACTACTTCTGCTGGAAGTAGTACTTCTGTCTTTTTGGTTTATGTGGGATGAAAGTATATTGCCACGTTAGGGCTCATACTGCATACTCTGATTTACATTTGCATATTTTAATTCAATAATGGACATTACTTCGTTGTTAATGAACCTATAATTACTTATTATGTTAAGTAAATTCTTAGGATGTTACAAATTTGGTATCAGAGCATATGATTCTGATAACAATATGCATGCATTACATATAGTGGCAATATACAATCTTCACACATACCTTCCCTGTTTAGTTATTTTGTTGTGTTGCTTTATTATTCACTTATTAGGGTAGGTTTCATCCTTTGGTGGGGAGAATGGTAGATACACGAAGGATCATTTCGCCGTTTATTCACCTCCAGACGCTCCTGAGACACTACTGTCTCAAGAAAACGAAGCTCTTTTACATCGATACACCAATGTCTCAAGATGACGAGACTCTTTTCTTTGATTCAAAGATACGTTAATGACTGTCATGGATGCACGGTTTCAACAGCTGAGGAGGATTTTCAAGAGAAGATAAGAGAGAAAGGAGGTATTCCCATGCCAATGAATAATGACGTACTCGAGTCTAGTATAGAGGTATCACAAAGAGCTGAGCCGGGTGGCTCAATTGATCATGAAGAAGCTATTAAGAGTAATGGGGGTAAAGCATCATCGCAACTCAACCTTGAAGACCTAGCTAACAACAAGGTTTGAAAGGATGTTCATTAGCACAATCCTGAGAAATTTAATGGAGAATTGGATCCATTGAAGGTTGAGGCTTAAGAGATAGATAAAGTGGCAGAATAAGGATTATAATGCTAACTTTAGGGCTTCTGATATGGAGATAGGATATAATTTAATTCCCTACTTTGTGTTATGGGAATATATAGGAAGTTGGTATAGTATGGTCTAAATCCTATTAGGATTCTGAGGATAAGTGTGCTTAAGGAAGATAAATCTCGGGATGGACGACCTCCTGGGAAGTATTATAAGAATTTAAGATTCCTTTGATTTAAGGTCTTAGTACTTTAAGGTATGACATAGAGATGCTGTGAGGATGCTAGGTTGAATAAGGAAATGATTGAGACTGGACTTGAACCTAATACAAAATTGAAATAGTGCCTAGGTCAAAGTGTGAATGAGGTTGCATTAAGGTTCCAATACATGAGAATAGGAATCCTATTAATATTGAATGGTGAATTAGATCGAAATGAGATTAAGGTTGTCTTAAGGTTTTAGTACTCGAAGGTAGAAACCCTGTAAGTATTGATTGATATGGTGCTATGAGCAATGCTTTCGGTATGATTGAGGGTTGTCGATTAGATGAAAGAATAATGTTAGAATAGGCTCTTGTGATATTGAGGACTGAAATGGATTTAGAACCTTGTGTGTTGTGTTTTGGTTATGAAGATGACATTTGAATGTTTCAAGGTTTAAACTAGAAATGAGAATTGTAATCCTAGTTTGTATATTGGGTATTATTGAGGTAATATGATTTCTTGGTCCAAACTATGTTCTGGATTGTGAATCTGATAATTACGTTGTTTGGGGTTATTTGAGGATCAGACTATGAATTGTGATCTAAAGATCTAACTTGACAGTTGAATGATTCTTACATGTGTGAATCGACCCGAATGAATTGAGGTATTAGGATATGGTGCCAAGTGAATTGAATCACTTAAGGTAGTAGAGTGTGGCACCAACGTATATGAGGTATCTAGAGGTTACTAGCTGCTAGGGGATGATTTTAATATCTAAAAAAAAAAAAAATGATTGAGACTAGAAACCCTGATAATAATGACTGATGTTGTGTCATTAGCACGTTATTGGAGGTATGTTTGAGGATAAGCACCTATTTGATATGGGGTATTTTGAGGTTGTTGGTTGCTGTATCAGCTTAGGGAAAGATCTCGAATATAGAATATTCCCTTAAAGTTATAAATGAGAGTTAGTTCCTTAATAGAACCGTATGATAGCTATAACCTGAGAGGTGTTATACATGATGACCTTCTAAGGACAATTGTCTAATTCTTGGTTATGTTTGAAAACTAGAATGTTGAATTTGCCAATGCACCTGCTAATTTTGTGAAAAACTTTTGAAATAGAGTTTTCTAAAAAAAAAAAAAAAAAAAAGCTTTCAACCGAAATTGAGACTAGGGTAGTGGTCGCTATTGAAATTATGCCTCATAAAAGGTTTTGGTGGGGCTCAGGTTTAAAATTGAATTTTGAACTATGTTGTGTAAGGCAATACGAAACTGGAAGAGGTCAAAAAAACTGTTGTAGAAATACTCAGTTTGTTGGGTCTTGCCAGCTATGTTTAAAAATATTTGAAATTTTGGGCTAGTTATAAAGCTCATTTAAATTGAAAATTTGTTGGATGTGACATGAGAGGTTGACACTTGCACCTATGGTGAATATTCCCAATCTAAGTAGTTCCACCTTAGAGGGGCGTGCATTTTGTTTTATGGAACTGGCACTAGCCGTGATTAAGAACTGGTCAGCTGGGAAAGCGGTGCACAGTGGTGGCCGTGATTATGGACTGGCTTGACTGGGAAAGCGGTAAGGAGCCTTTATTGGAAATGTTAGTATGGATACTGGGTCCCTTATAGGGGGATGGAAATTCTCCCATATCGGTCGGCAGACACGTTGCCACTTCAGTGGTTTGGGTATGAAAGGATTGGGATATGCCGTTGTACTAAAAGGTTGAAGTGGTGGTGAGAATTTTCAAATGTTGAATTTTGTGAAATGAATTATTCCATTGTGTGTTAAACCGGCAGAAAATGTGTTTCTTGAATTTAGGCTGGTAAAGGATGTATTTTCTCAAAATTGGGCTGGCAGCGATTATGGTTTATTGAAAATGAAAAAAAAAAAAATGTTTTGTGCAATTATAAAAATGTACTGCGACCACTGAAATTTTTTTTATATTTGAAAATTTTGAAGTTTATGTAATAACATAGGGAAATAAAAAAAGCAATGGCGTCATTGCCATTTGCTAATGTATTGAAATGAAAAGCGGTGCAGTTGGCAATTGGGTTGAAACAGGGACAGAAACTGTTAGAATGGTCTAGAGATTTGAACCGGGTAGATAAGAAATGCTAGCATGCTAAGCAAGAGAAAGGTGGTATGAGAGCCGAAGTTAAGGAAGCGCAGACACGAAGTAAATGAACAGAGATTCAAGGCAATAAGACCCGGTATGCAAGTTTGCACGGGGCCGTATCCCTGTGTTGTGAGACCTATGTGTTTAGTGCTGTGTGAAATGTTGATTGCATAGTGACTTTAAATAAATATGTCTAGAATACATTTTGAGGTTGGCAAAACATTCAATCTGTACCAAGTGATAGATAAGGAACGTTAGCTTGAGGGTAATTCCTTAGGTAGTAAGTTTAGAAATCCAGTGTTGTGGTAGTAAAAATGCGTCGAAAGGCTAGCAAATGATAAGCCGAGAAGACTATTCAGACACTCGAGGACATGTTGAGAGCTTGCGCCATCGAGTTCTCAGGTAGCTGGAATGAGCACTTGCCATTAGCAGAATTTGCATACAACAATAGTTACCATGCCAGTATTCAAATGGCACCTTTTGAGGCCTTGTATGGTCGGAAGTGCAGATCGCCATTGTGTTGGACCGAATTGAGTGAAAGAACCATCATTGGACCAGACTTGGTAGATAAAACATCACGTAAGATTGAGACGATACGACAGAAATTGTTGACAGCTCAGAGCCGACAGAAAAGTTATGCGGATCGTCGGAGAAGACCATTGGAGTTTAGTGTGGGGGATCATGTTTTCTTAAAGGTTTCGCCCATGACGGGCATTGGGAGGTCTATTAAGGCAAAAAAGTTGACTCCACGGTTCATAGGGCCGTATGAGATTTTGGAGCGAATTGGGCCTGTTGCCTACCGGATCGCCTTGCCTCCACACTTATCTCAAGTGCACGATGTGTTCCATGTGTCACAGTTGAAGAAGTATCATCCAGATCCGTCTCATGTCATTGAACCTGAGGAAGTCGAGTTGAGAGAGAACTTGACTTATATAGCAAAACCAGAGAGAATCTTAGATGTCCGGGACAAGCAACTGAGGAAGAAAACCATTCGACTTGTGAAAGTCTTATGGAAGGGTATGACACCTGAAGAAGCAACATGGGAAACAGTGGAAAGCATGAAGGAGAAGTACCCGGAATTCATGGCTCAAAATTTGTAAAATATATAGCAAATTTCGGGGACGAAATTTAAATTAACGGGGGGAGAAATGTAACATCCCGAATTTTGGGGATTTGAAATTTAAATATCAAATGGAAATTAATTATGAAAATTATGGCCTAAAATGATTATTGGAAGTTAAGTATATTTACCATGAATTTCTGCGGAAAGAATTTTTAAAGTCTAATGGCTCAATTATTAGAAATAAAAAGGAGAGTTTAGACTTGATGGTGTTGAATTACACACTGTATCCACTCAGCAGCATCTCACGTGTTTCAATTCAAGCAGCTACACAAACCCAATATAATACTCCTTTTTTTTTTTTATTCATTACCCAACAAGATGAAGTGCAGCCCATATATTCCCATTAATATCTAATCATACACACACGTTATGGAGACACGATGGAGCGGGACTGTCAGATTACTTTCGGCGTATCTCATCCTCCACTGTACGCACAACAACAGACTCTCCATTCCTCTTGAGCCCACCACCAACACCCGCACCATAACCTTCTGCTCCTCTTTACCTTAAACATGGCCACAACACCATACTTCATACCCACTGGCTTTTTGGTCTAACCATCCCCAAGTCCTTATATTTATTCTCTTTATCTTCATTCATCCAGAGAAGAACACAAACGCTGCTAGTTCTCTGTTTTTAATATCAAAAACAGAGGTGATAGAGAGGCGTAGGGGGGGAAGAGAGGAGGTAGAGGGAGTGAACCGACGTGATAATCCTTCTCTACACCACGTTTCGAAAACAGGGAACGAGCGTCGGTGAGCACTCGTTCATGCGAATCCGAAACTAGCAAGGTGAGTTCATTAACTTTTTGTGTTGTTCTCCTGACATCTTTGTTCTAGAGCTGACCATATTCATTGTTTGGTCTTAGTCATTAAGTTCATGTTTTAAATGATTTAAAAACTTGCTGATGCGTTGTATATTTTTTTTTCTTCTTTCTGCACAATAGAAAATGAAAAGACAGAGATGGTTTTGGCATGTTCCTTAGCATGAAAGGTTTAGATAGCAACACAAACCATTGAAGAATAAAATAGGAAGTTTAAATGTTGTATATTCACGTGGGAGCAGGAGTCATATGCATGAAAATATAAGCTGACGTGAATCTGGAAATCTGGTTTGTGCTGAAACGGTGATTTTCAAGCAAGTGAAAACTAGAGGAAATGAACTGATTTAAATCTGAAATTTTGTGGACATATAGTTCACATAACAATATTTACATCAAGCTTTGAATCACCCAAAACGGAGGTCTGTAGCTCAAGATATGATTTTTCAAAGTTGGATTAAAAACCTGCAAAATTTTCGGTAGGGTTCGGAAACATCAAAATGACGAAGCAGTTCGGACCCAGTAAAAATTTGAGTTTTGATCTGAAATTTTTACAGTAGAAAATAGACTCCTTAAGGTTTAAAATAAGCTTTGGTTCACCCTAAACGGAGATCTACAACTCCAGTTATGAATTTTGGAAGTTGAGTCAAAAATCTGCAGAATTTCTGGTTTGTTTCTGGTGTCAGTGGATGGCGTTGGATTTCGAACTGAACAAACAAAATCATAAAATTGTGATATTTTCCAGTTAAATAGTAGACACATAGAGGTTTAATTTGATAGGTAATTCGTCAAATTCCGATGAGAATCGAGGGAGATATAATTTTCCAAAGTTTAGCCAAAATCTGAAACGTTTTCTGCAACTTTTGGTGACCAGCGATTTTTGAGCTTGATTTTGAAATGGCAAACGTTTGAGTTTAATCTTGAAATTTTTATAGTAAATAGTAGACATCTCAACCTTTCCAAAAAGCCAAAGAACACCTGAATCGGACGTGTAGATAGGGAGATATGATTTTCCGAAGTTTAACCAAAAATCTGGACGAATTTTGTGTTCCAGGAATGGTGATCATCTTATAGCATGTGTTTGAACTTTTGAATTAGGAGCGGCGTAATAATAATTAGCTTTGGCGAGAGGTAACCACTTTCCACTTTTTATGGATATTGATATGTTGCTTGTGAGTGTTTGTGAAATGATTGTAAATATTTTAATAGAAATTGCCTTGTGGAACTTTATGATTTGAATTATGAATATAAATACATAATTACTTATTCATGTATAAGAATTGTTCATTTTAATATCATGATATTTATCATATCTACTATTTCATGTATAAGAATGGTTCATTTTAATATCATGATATTTATTCTGATAATTATGGTAAGGGTTGAATTGGGAAGATGGAGTATTTTATTCCACCACGTGGTGAGGCCTCCATTAATGCATGATGGTTGGCTTTCTATTGTCCCATATGTTCAGAAAGGGACGGGCCCACTAATTCAATAAGGGCATACGACACCCCACATGTTCATTAAGGGGAAAAGGCCCATGGTCTGGGACATGTGCTCTGAGGATTTTGGCCGGTCCTCATCACATGACCAGAGAGCTTTTTGAGTTACCAGTAACATGGGTGTAACTTAGCCCATGGGTCTAGTCGGAGGAAATAAGGCGGTTCGGTTGGATTGGTGGGAGGCAATTTGGGAATTGTTTTAATGAGACCTATGATACATAATTTCGATATAGTATTTAAAATATAAATTTTGTGACATTATATTGATAATTTATACTTTTAATACCTGGTTATATAAACTGTTCCACTTGGCACCTCATTAGTACATATTAGTATTCGTAATAAGTTGGATTGATGGTTACCCACATTTTTCAGGTGATAGCTCTCGTCCAGGTCCATCAGGGAAGACGCAAGAAGCTTAAACTACTTCTGCTGGAAGTAGTACTTCTGTCTTTTTGGTTTATGTGGGATGAAAGTATATTGCCACGTTAGGGCTCATACTGCATACTCTGATTTACATTTGCATATTTTAATTCAATAATGGACATTACTTCGTTGTTAATGAACCTATAATTACTTATTATGTTAAGTAAATTCTTAGGATGTTACAATTGCCAAGTATTTTACCCTTTCTCTAATGTCCTCAGTATTTGGTCATTCTTTAACTTGCTTTCATGTTTGATGATAATTATGTGCTCAGTAGAACTTATAGTGTTTGCATTCGTCCATGTTTGAACTTTGTTTATTTGGTATTTGACCTCTCAGTTCAAAGCCAAATCTCATTGGAAGTCTGAAGCAAAGGCTCATCACTGAAAGCACTGAGATGGGCGCGACTCTATTAATGGAGTGAGGAGATTACAACAATAATTCATGAGAAGAAACTGTAACATGTGTAGCCCAAGTTCTGGTGTAGAACACAGATGTTTAGCCTTAAGCTGGTGCTTTGATCTTGGATCGATGGGTTCTGCCTGAGTATCTATGGAGGAGATATGCAGGAGAGTTGATACCAACACACTATCTCGGACTTTGATACCGACACACTACCTCAGACTCTGATACCAACACATTATCTCGGATTCTGATACCTCATCACACACTACCTCGGACTATGATACCAACACATAGGGCTGTACAAGATACCCGAAACCCGACCCGAACATTGATTGGTCAAAAACCCTAGCGCACCAATGACTTTGATTGCACTCTTTACCTCAAGTTACCTTATGAACCTGTTACAACCCTGCGGACATTCTTTTTGCTGGTCATATCTATTCCAGTCAATGGATCGTGGCAACAAGTGCCCATTGTGCAGGACCGTTCTGTTTATTAGTTCTATAACGTGTTGTGTCAGTGTAAAGTTGAAAAACATTATACAAAAGAACTTTTCGGAGGAATATGTTGAAAGGAAGCAAAAGAATGACAGTTTGACTAACTTGGGCTTAGATTTGATTCCCTTTTTGTCATGGATGTTGTCATTCCTTGTTAGAAGTTCCGACTCCATATATTTGAACCCCGTTATAGACTAATGATAAGAAGAATAATGGAAGGAAATCGTCGGATGGGAATGGTTATAATCGACACACTACCTTGGACTATGATACCAACACACTATCTTGAACTCTGATACCTCAAACTATGATACCAACACACTATCTCGGATCTGATACCTCATCCCTAATATCGACACACTACCTCGGACTATGATACGAACACACTAGCTTGGACTATGATACCAACACACTATCTCGGACTCTGATACCCTATCCCACACCACCTTGAATTATGATACCAACACACTATCTCGGACTCTGATGACTTCCTATTTTTAATTGATTTGAGATATATTTTGATATATTTAGGAAGTCATCAATGCTAAATTAAAGAGATTTTGTTAAGATTTTAAGAGATATCAATCAAGATACATTATTTAGAGGATTTCAATTTAAAATAAAAGTTTGAATTTAGGAAATGAATAATAGTATTCTTGGGTATGCACCACATTTTTTAATTATTTTTTTAACCTATGCACAATTCTTAATTAATTATGTACAAATATATGTTATAAATATTTTTTTGGCCGAGATATTTTCCTAAATTTAATCTTGAGATAGTTTTATTGCGGAATGATAAATATATTGTAATTAAGATGATGTTATGTATGTGTTTTTTTTTTTTTCAATTAAAACATGAAAACCACATATATATTTTTTAGAGTAAATACCCTATTTGGTCCCAGGAAAAAAAAATGGACCCCATTTTTTTTCCTCAAACAACGAAACCCTTTTTTAGTCCCTGAAAATGATGAATTTCCAAAAAAAGAACCCCATTTTGGTCCCTAAAAAATTTCCAAGAACCCCTTTTTAGTCCATAAAAATGTACAATTTCAGTCCCTGTGGACGAAAAAGGGGTCCGTGCTTTTTTCCAGGGACCAAATAGGATATTTATTCTATTTTTTATGTACAACTCTTGGGTTTTTAAAATTTTTTTTTTTTTAATTTTGATATTTTTTTATTTTTTTCCCGATTTTTTTGAACTACCTCTTGACTCGTGAGGTAGTTTCGTGAGGTTTTTGTATTTTTTTAATTTTAATTTTTTTCAATTTTGAATTTTTTTCCTAATGAGTCTTTGCTTTTTTTCATTTTCTTAATTTTTAATTTTTTATATTTTTTAATTTTTTTCTGATTTTTTTGAAATACCTCGCGAGGTTTTTGTAGTTTTTTTTTAATTTTAATTTATATTTCGATTTTCTTATATTTATTTTCCTAATTTTTAATTTCCTTTTTCTGATTTTTTTGAATGACCTCGCTCGGTAGTGGCTAGCTCGTGAGGTTTTTTTAATTTTTATTTTTTCAGAATTTTAATTTTATTTTTCTGAATTTTTTGAACCACCTCACGAGGTAGTCCATCTACCTCACGAGGTTTTTTTTTTTTATTTCAATTATTTTATTTTTTTTGTGTGGAATTTTTAAGAACTTCCAAGTGTGCTTTTTTTATTTTTTATTTTCATTTTATTTCGATTATATATATATATATATATATATATATATATATATATATATATATATATTTTCAGATTGATTTGAAGTACCTCGCGAAGTTCTCCATCTACGTTTTTTATTTTTTTTTATTTTTAATTTAAATTTTGATTCTTTTATTTTTTGATTCATTTCTTATATTTTTGAACAACCTCGCGAGGTTTGTTTATTTTTAATTTTTATTTATTTTTAATTTTTTGAAAAAATTTAATTTTTGTTTGAACTACCTTGCGAGATAGTCCTTCTACCTCATGAGGTTTTTCTAATTTTAATATTATTTTATTTATACTTTTTAATTTTTTTGTCTGATCTTTTTGAACACCTCATGACTTCTACATATACCTTGTGAGGGTTTTTTAATTTTATTTAATTTTGATTTTTTTTATATTTTTAAATTTTTTTTCTGAATTTTTTAAAAGACTAACTCGTGAGGTTTTTTTTTTTTTTTTAGTTTTTAATTTTCATTTTATTCCAAATTTTTTTGTAATTTTTAATTTTCGTTTGAATTACCTTGCAAAGTAGTCCTACATATACCTCACGTGGTTTTATATATTTTTTTTAATTTTCTTTTATTTTGATGTATTTTTTATTTTTTATTTTTTATTTTTTTTTAAACCACCTCGCGAGGTAGAAATGTACCTCGCGAGGTGTTTTTAATTTTTAATGTTTTTTGGTTTTTTTTTTTAACTACCTCACGCGTTTCTTCATCTACGTGATGAGGTTTTTTTTTTTCTATAATTTATAATTTTCATTTCATTTTATTTTTTTATGGTTTTAATTTTCATTTGAACTACCTCACGAGGTAGCCGTGAGGTTTTTTTAACTTTTTATGTTTGCTTTATTTCCATTTTTCAATTTTGTTTCAGATTGTTTTGAACTACCTCGCGAGGTTATCCATCTACCTCGCGAGGTTTATTTATTTTTATCAATTTTTAATTTTTTGATTTTGATTTTTCTTTATTTTTTTAATTTTTTAGTTGTTTTTTTTTTTGAATTTTTAAACGACCTCGCTAGGTAATCTTCCACCTCGCGAGGTTTTTTTAATTTTAATTTTAATTTGATTTGATTTTAATTTTTTAATTTTGTTTTTCTGATTTATTTAACTACCTCTGAGGTTTTTTCTGATTTTTTAATTTTTTGAACTACCTCTCGAGGTTTTTTTTTTAAAAAAAATTATAATTTTCATTTTATTTGGATTTTTTTTTGAACAACCTTACAAGGTTTTTGTGATTTTTAATTTTAATTTTATCTATTTTTTATTTTTGATTTTGTTTTTATAATTTCTTTTAACTTCTTCCCAAGATTTTATTTTTAATTTTATTTTTAATTTATATTTTGTTTTTTTTAATATAAGTTTTTAATTTTTTTTCTCAATTACCTCGCGAGGTAGTTGAACTATCTCGTGAGGTTTTTTTATTTTTGATAATTTTAAATTTTCATTTTATTTTGATTTTTTATATATATATTTCGAATTTTTTATATTTTTTTTCCTGATTTTTTTTAAACTACCTGTAGTCGAATCACCTCCTGTGATTTTTTTTCTTTTTAATTTTTTTATTTTATTCAGATTTTTTAATTTTTAATCTTTTTTCTTATTTTTGTGAAGTACCTCGCGAGGTAGTGGAACTAACTAATGACATATTTTTATTTTTTTGATTTTTTTATGACGAGGCTTTGATTAATTTTTTATTTGTTAATTTTATTTTTCTGAATTTTTGAACCACTTCGCGAGGTAGTCCATCTCGTGAGGTTTTCTAAATTTTTAATTTTATTTTTAGTTGATTTTTTTTGTTTTGTTTATATTTTTATAAGCTGAAACCTATTTGCAGAAGGATTTAAGTCTGCTTCTGCTTCTGATTACTCTGAGGAGTTCTCCAATAATATAATGTCCATTTTTCAGGAAGTAGCAGGCAAGCAAAAGCACTGTTTTATAAGGCTTTTCAATACCGTGTGCTTCTTAAAATGACATGGGCAATTATCCATCCTGGCATGTTAATATAGTAGACAGTTTAATTTGCAGAGCGATCTGAAAAAGTTAATAGGGGAAAATCCTACCTTCCGAGATACACTCTCATCCACCCATGTACAACAAAGGAAACACGCATTAAAGTAAACCAACTCTTCATATATAATTTAGAAGTTGTTATGGATCGGCCCAAGGCCCAAATCTAAGGAATGACCCAATAACGGATACTCTCGATTGTGCTGTTTACCGGCCATTTAGGAAGATCTGATATTAGATCGGATATGATCTATCGACATCAAAGAAGAATCTGAACAGAACTTACGTGATATTCGCTCCTGGATATTTGCCCCGTATATCTAGCAAGGTCGAGATATCTTCCACAGCAGCCTCTATAAAGACAGAGGTCCATTCTCCAGGTACACACGTTCTAACTTATGCTCACTTTACATTCTGTCACACAGAGCACACACATCACCCCCTGGCTAAGCGCCTCCAAGTTTATTTCGAACTACGTGGACTTTGATCCCTTCAAAGGGTACGTATAGTAGGCTCTAGGCTTGACACCTAGTCAAGTCCAATCAGTCTTGTTCCCAGAACAGAACATTGGCGCTGTCTGTGGGGACGTTAAAGTTCGATCCCCGTGACCACTGATGGCGAACACCAGAAGCCACAGCCAGAATCAACAGCCTAACCAACCGCAGGCTGCAAGCAATCCACGACCAAATCAACCTCAGGCTGGACCGAGTCAACAACACCCTCTCAACCCTCCACCTTGCGAGACTACGCCGGAGGGCCATGTAACGGACACAGCGACCTCCCCTCCTGACACTGGGCTACAGTTGATGCAACAACATACAGATATTCCGGCTCCAGACGTCCCGACACTAGACGTCGACGTCCATATCCTTCGGAGGACACAAGAGTCGATGCTTCATAGGTTTGAAAACAAGGAAAAACAGGATCATCTCCAACGCCAACAGGATTTCCAAGCTATCGAGCAAATGATAGAAGAAAAACTGGAGATCTTCTTCCAACGAGGATATCAGAGGGATTCTAGGAAAGGGAAAGAGAAAGTGACATCAGATAATAGCAGTTCGCCCAGTAGTTCTGAGTCCGGATTGAGACTATAGGCTCCTATCAAGACTAGGAGAGGGACCAGAGCTAGGCGAGACCGGCAGCCACCCTCATCACGCAAGAGAACGCGTTTGTCTCGGATCACAGACAATGAGGATCAGGATGGAGAGGAGTACCGAGACCGAGATGGCGAAGAGGACCGAGAGCATTATGAAGACCGAGACGGAGAGGAGGACCGATACTCAGACGAGCATCGGGAAGCAAGTGTAGTCCCTCGACCACACGACTCCCCCAAGGAATATAGAATGAAGTACCTAACGGGATCCGGAAGAACACCATTCTCCAGGGCAATGGCAACGGCTCCGTATGCAAAAAAACCTCTCGCTGGAAGACTCTCCCACCATAGCCAGGTGTGCAACACGGGTCGGATCCGGACTAGTCGGGGCAAAGTCCCGGTGAATCGGGTGGGCAATAAAAAATAAATAAATAAATAAACTATCAATTTGTCCCTAAAAATACTTGAAGAATCTTCTACCCAAAAATTAATAAATAAATAAATTCTTCAAGAATCTCTCTGAATTATTCCCTCCTGCTTGTCCTATCTAGGACCTTTCAAGTTTCAAGGTCCCTCTCAGGCTCTCGCGGCATTAAAAAATAATTAAGAAATTATTTTAATACATTAAATATGAAAAACGTAAAAATCACAATTATGAGATGAATTAAAAGTCGCATGAGGAACTAAAATGATAATTAAACCCTTTTTTCATCAAAATTAGGGGTGAGAATAGACTAAGCCCCTATTATAGGTAGCCTACAGTTTGACTTATTTAGGGCCTGGTTAGGCCTGGCCTGTTTATTAAAAAGGTCAGGTCAAGACCTATTTAAAGGCCTGAATATGTAAATAGGCTAGGCCTATTTTGTTGAGGCTTGACTTGTAGGCTTTCAAGCTGGCTTGTTTAAATATTAAATAAATAGAATTATATTTATATTATATACATAAGATAATATTTATTATTTTTCATTCTTATATTATAATTTCAAAATATATTCATATAAGTTTTGATAGGCTTAAAGTTTACAAAGTTTATTTATGACCTCCAAAGCCTGTAATATGAGGTCTTTTTAAAGGCCTACATTATAAGTAGGCCTTTAAAAAGGCTTCAGGCTCGACTAATCCTTATGAAGGCTCAGGCTTGAGCCTAGAAAAAGACCTGAATTCAGGCTCAGACTTAGATTTAGGCCTTCTGCCCCTATTGCAGGTTTAGACCTATTTAGCTAAAGCTTGGTGTAACCTGGCCTATTTCCATGCCTAATCAAAATTAACGAAGTTATACAATTGGTAAGCTTCTTTATACATGTGTGATTCCATAGAAGTTTTATTCTAAAAA
Source organism: Acacia crassicarpa (assembly GCA_034222035.1). Taxonomy (NCBI): domain Eukaryota; kingdom Viridiplantae; phylum Streptophyta; class Magnoliopsida; order Fabales; family Fabaceae; genus Acacia; species Acacia crassicarpa. The sequence goes on along the minus strand of JAWXYG010000005.1, from coordinate 44,677,825 downwards.
AAATTCAGAATACATTTGGTGAGGAAAAATGAAAAGAAGAGGGAAGAAGGAAATAAGGGAGGTATTGTGTATAAATTAAGAACGAGAGGTTTAAATTTATATATAGATTATAGTTTATTATCATTTTTTGAATTAATTTTTTCTTATCATTTTATAATGGTATCTTTGTAATTATTTATGAAGTATGCGATGGTGAGGATATTTTTTCCATCTCGTCCTTATCTCCTTCATGCACTTTAGAAAATGGGGAGGGAATAATATCAGTGGATGTATGGGTAACTATACATAGCTTTGTGAATAAAATAAATTTTCTTTTCCTAATTTTATCGTTTTCAAAAGACAAGTTAACCAATTAACTTGATAAATGATAATGACTGGTCCGCTCAATAAATATTTTGAACCACTCAATGAAGTATTTAATTAATGAGAACATTTACGCTTTATTTAGAGTGTTTTTTTCCTGAATGACCATTTGAGTGTGATTAGTGGGGAAAAGTTTCATACAAACATATATACTACTCTGTTCTTATTTATTAATCTATTTTAGGAAAAATATTGGTTTTTATTATAAGTTTACTTTTAGAATAAATGAGTAATAAATAAGATTGTTACAATTTTACCTATTATTATTGTAATAAATTTTAGATAGAGAAAGAAGAAAGAAATAAAAAATACTCATTCACATATAAGGGTAAAATTGAAAAATGTATCAATTTAGTTTATATTATTAATTTAAGTAATTTTCTTTGCATGTGAGAATTAGGTAATTTAGATTTATTAATAGGATCAAAGTAAATTGTATTAGATAAATAATTATGGGTGAGGTAGAGCCATATGCGAAGAAACCTATATGCATATGACCTTTAATTGATTGATATGTGGTTTAAAAAAGTCACATATTCTATGTCAATATGAATTGAGATTTGAGAGAGATGTATACACGTGTGGAACAGACACTAAAGCTCTATATTTTAAGATTTTGGATCAAGATATAACATTAAGTAAACCCATTTGTATCAAGGTCTCCATTTTTATATTGTAATTTTCTATCTTAATTAAGCATGCTTAAAATCAGTATTTGACCATCAAACAAGCTGTTGGTTAAGGTGGTAAGAGGTCTCACTTGGTAAGGAGGATCAGAGAATACAAGTTCGAATCCCAAAAACGCATTTATTAGGATAGGAGAAAGCTCTTTACTTTCTAAGGCGTGAAAGGGAAACTCTTGATCAAATAATAATAATAATAAAAGTCAGTATTTAACCACATTCTAGAATATGAATTAGTTAGCAGGGAGTACAATATATTTTGACGAGTAGTGCGTGCTAGAGAAGAGGGAACAAGTTTCAGTGCTCATCGTTGCAATGAGCACTGAGACCTTTTTATTTTCTTCTTTCAAAACGTATACTATTATAGTCCAAGTAATCAACTATATATAATCATCAACACCTTGTTCATCTTTATGAAAAGCAAGACCATTCGTATAGTGAACACAGAATATCCATTAGGTTTTTTTTAGGAAAAAATAGAGTGAAAGAGTTATTAATTATTCTTAATTTGTCATCAATAAATAACATCATTAACAAACAAAACCGATAGATTTTCATCAGCTTTTGAGTCAATAAAAAGAGAAGCCTATCATCAATTACTTCTTTATATATATATATATATATATATATATATAGGGATGTAAGCATGAATATATTGCACCAACTACCAAGTGTATTGTTGAATACGAAGACTAGACATCTTTTTCAAATCAATTAAAGCAAACGCATTATAGAGAAGACGGGACATTGCATGCATGCGTGATTCGTAATAAATTAAGAAAATTAAGGATAAAGGCCTTAAAGACGAAGCTTTGATTGGCTAAATGAAAGATTGATTAACATCAGTGACGCTAATAATGTTAGATATATATGTAAAGTGATGAGGGAATGGATGTACGTGGAAGTTTGACCCAACCAAAAAAAAAAAACTTTAATTTAATTTTGAAGAAAGAGGGTGCAATAATGAAGATGAAGATCAGATAGAGAAAAAGGTTCAAACTAAGAAAACAAGTGTTGCTAAAAGCACTAACAACTCAGTATGGTTTTTGTTAGAAACATCCAGACGATGGATAATTAAGGCGTTTTGGGTTTTGGATCCAAAGGATTGAAATGAAGAGAGTGATCGAATGTGTGTGTGTGTGTGTGTGTGTTTTTTTTTTTTTTTTGGGGGGGGGGGGGGGGATAAAAAGAAGAAAAGAGCATTGGTTGTGCCAAGTTTTGTTTGGAAATAAATAAAACCTGAAGTAGTGTGCACAACATATATATAATTTTGCTGATATTTTAAGTAGTTAAGTGGAAGCTCTTTAATCTTTATGTTGTTTTCGTTATAAAAGCCCTTTTCCCAAATTAAAAGATGCTGATAAAGAAGGAACGTTGTGTCTTCTTCTTCGTCTTCCCATTGCATGTTGAATGAAATCATCTGTCTAATTAACATTAATTCAGATATTGAAATATTATCACGAACAGTACAAAGCTTTGATTGCTTCAGTGCTAAAACTTTATGCACCAAGATGTCAATTTACTGAAAGCTTCGAAAATGATGTAGTAAATAATAATGTCTACTTTTAGAAATCGCGGTAGGATGAAGTGCATGCATTGCAGTTCCTTGTCTTTAATTTTGGTCAATGTAATTAATAAAGTATACGTGCATATTTTGCACTAATATTTCCCAGTTTTTGTCACCATCGTCTATGTGATCCGTGATCCTGTACGTGATTTAACGCAACCAGTATCTCATAAACAAAATACATATATAAATAATAAACAGAGTTACGTTATTGTCTTCGCGATTCATTAATCAATTATTTTTAATTAATTATCTCTCACCGCATTCATTTACAACATCAACCATAATTAGTACTCTTTTAACATCCAATCCATTATATATAGAAAGGAAGATTTACTTGATGCTATTTTTTAGAAGAATGTTATATCAAAATGAGACTACAACACTTTAACATACTAGTAATATTTATTATTTTTTGTTTTATTGTTCATTTTTAATTTCAGTTTTTTTTTTCTGAAAAAATTTTATGAATGAAGTTGTCATTATTATGCCCCTTGGATGGGGTCGAAATGTCATTTTTATCTGTGCAAATTGACACAATAGAACATGTTTAGCTAAAAGTTAATTATATATACTACATCCAGTCCTTTATGTAATTAATATATTCACTTCGTAGTTTTATTTTTATTTAGGTGGGTGTTATATTGTCAGAGAGAATATATAACTGTTAATTAATATTTGTAAAAGCAGGAGATGACCGATTTGTCGGTATAGCTTTATAGAGAGCTATTTGGCAGCCACAAAAATAAGGAATGAAATTGGAGTATGATAAATAGAAAAAGAATACACAACTTTTGCGACATTATATGGACCATATCCCATGACCTCTCATAATGACTTTCAGTATTATATAATTTTAGTTTTGCACCCAAAAAATTAGTCGAAAGGTGGTTATGACTCGTCTTAATAAAATGCATACTACTTTATTTGCCTATATATTAATTAAGCTTTTAGACAATAAGAGTTAGTTATGAGTTCACTTATAACCCAAAAGGCGACCTATTTAGTCAATATTCTAGTGAAGAAAACTCGAGGATATAAGAACTTTTCTTGGGATAAAAATGAGCCATACTGAATCAATAACTTAACAGAACTTGGTGCTGATAGGCCTTTTCAATTCCCTTCATGTTCATATTCGTCGATATGCATGGGATGAATATTATTATATATTGCAGTGAAAAAATAAAAAGGAAGTATCTTTTGTAATTCTAACCAAGATGGCAAAAATTAAGAACAATAATAATCAAGATATGGGAATGAGGGGAACATGAGTAACGCTAGTATCAAAGATTCCCAAAGCAATAACATCAAAAACTACTGTAATACGCCTGCATAACAAACATATCAAGTCATCCTCTAACACAAATATATATTGTAGAAAAATTCTTTGCTATCTCCATTATCTCTCTCAACTTGCCCACTTTAATGAATCACCAGAATATTATTACCTATTGTGGATAATTATAGCTTGTCTTGTCAACCATTAATCCGATATATCTATCATATATGCATCTACAATATCTATTTTGTTCTGACTATTGATTTTTTTAGGATACTCAATATCTTTTAAAAAATATTTTAGAATGTTGGAGGTACCAAAAATTAATTTAATGTGTTAGGAAGCATTTGAAATAAGTACTTCATAGATGTTGCATGCATCATAAAATATTTTAATGCCCTTCATGCACTTAAAAAACAAAAAACAAAAAATCAACGTGTTATGCATCTTAACCCAAAAACAAATACACGCGCATGAATTTTATATACTGTTATTTTAGGGATTGTGATTCAAAAATTAGGGGGACAATACTCCCCAGAGTCATACCAATCAGTTACTAGTTGCTAGTAACGCCAAGGGTGTTTAATCCAAAAAAATTAGGGGACAAAAAAAGGGTTAAGATCCAATTTTATCTTTAAAGTATACGCCAGAAACAATTTTACCTTTGAAGTTTTCGGCGTAGCAATATTGCCTCTCCGTTAAAAACCCTAACCGTTAGGGTTTTTAACAGAGGGGCAATATTGCTATGTTTTTAAACTTCACGGGCAAAATAGCTACCTTTTTTTAGAGCAATATTGCCCCTGAAATTTAAAAACGTAACAATATTGTCCCTCCGTTAAAAACCCTAACGTTAACCGTTTGTTGACCACTAGGGTAGTTAACGGAGGAGCAACATTGCTACGTTTTTAAACTTCAAGGGCAACATTGCTATGCCGAAAACTTTTGGGGTAAAATTACTCCTGAGCACATACTTTAAAGGCAAAATTAGACCTTAACCCGACAAAAGAATAACATATGATGACAAACCTATGCCACTAATTATATTCTTCCCTCGTGACTTCACACTGATCATGTCTTCTTCAAAGCAGAGAGATGGTGGAAGGTTCACTTCATGAAGCTGAGTTAGCCATCACCTCACTCACCTCATGAGAGGCTTATAAATAGGAGGGAGGGCTAGGCCTCTCACTTAGGAGACACAATTGCAGCTCCTCAAGAGTGTGAAAATTTATATAATATTAAGTTGAGATTCAAAAGTGAAGAGAAATGGAAGGGAATGGATGTTGTGGTTGTGAGAGCGCTGTGAATAGGTGTAAGGCCTACATAGCCATGATTTCTCTTCAATTTGGCTATGCCGGCATGACCATCATCACCAAGGTTTCCCTCAACCGAGGTATGAGTCATTATGTTCTTGTCGTTTACCGTCACGCCTTCGCCACTGCCGCCGTTGCTCCCTTCGCTCTTGTTCTCGAGAGGAAAGTGAGGCCCAACATCACCTTCTCCACTGCCACCCAAATTTTCATTCTCGGACTTCTTGGGTTAGTATTTACTTTAATTTCCTACTCCTTCAACTTCATCTCCTACATATCGAACACAAGCACACCATCAAATATTCTCTGCTTTTTACAGGCCTGTGATTGATCAGAATCTGTTCTACGCTGGGTTGAAGTTCACTACCCCTACCTACTCATGTGCTATAAGCAACATGATTGCCGCAATGACATTTCTCATGGCAGTTATCTGCAGGTACAACTAATTCAACAATAATATCAAAACTACTCTGTTTTTTGTTCTTCCTCTGCCTCGACCTAACATGTTGATGTTGTGGTGTTGCTCATTGCCAGGATGGAGAAAGTAGACATCAGAAAAGTAAGATGTCAGGCTAAGGTGATTGGGACGATAGTCACAGTTACTGGGGCTATGTTAATGACTTTGTACAAGGGCCAAGTCATCAACTTTTTCTGGTCTCACTACATGCATCACCCTAGAGACTATACTCCTACGACGGCCATTGATTCTGGGGGAAAACATTGGTTTAAGGGTTCTATTCTTCTCATAATTTCGACCTTTGCCTGGGCTTCTTTCTTCATCCTTCAGACTGTAACGTTACGGACATATCACTCGGCTCCGCTCTCGCTCACTTCACTGGTCTGTTTCGTGGGTACCCTGCAATCTATTGCGGTCACGCTTGTAATGGAACACAAGCCCTCTGTTTGGAGCATTGGGTGGGACATGAATCTGTTAGCCGCAGCATACGCTGTAAGCCTCGTTCTCTGTTTTGGTCTGTTTTTGTTTTTGTTTTTCTTTCACAGGAAACAATAATCTGATCATCATGTGTTAAGTTTTGATTAAACAGGGTATAGTATCAACGGGCATTGCATACTACGTTCAAGGTGTTGTGATGCAGAAAAGAGGCCCTGTTTTTGTGACTGCTTTCAGCCCTTTGATGATGATTATTGCAGCTGTCATGGGCTCTTTCATCCTGGCCGAAAACATCTACCTTGGAGGGTAATTTCTATACTTTGATCTTTTTTTTTTTTTTTAAATAATCTATATCCCTTATTTACCAAGATATTAACATGATGATTGTTGATTAATGTGATTTGTGAATTACAGAGTGATAGGAGCTGTGCTGATCGTGGTGGGTCTGTACTCAGTTCTATGGGGAAAATACAAGGAGGACACAGAGAAAGAAGAGGCAGAGGCAATAAAAGGGTGTACAGAAGAAAATGGAAGGTTGCCACAAGTGAAGGAAGATATTGAAGCGAACCCAATTGAGATGCAAAAGGTTGAAGGTCGATCCTGTAGTAATAGCCACTAGTGTTCCCAAAGCTTAAAGCAGAGAGGAGACAGTATAGATACGGAGGGTGCTTCGCATGCGTGAGGGGGAGATGAAGATGGATTTGACTTTTGAGGGGACTTTTTTTGCGCCTTCATTTTTTTACTGTCTTGACCTTAATCTTCCGTTGAGAAACTGTTAGGTATAAGTTTTTATTTGCAAGTATGATTTGACTTGGAATTTGCAAACTTCAAAAGGAAATAACAGAGTATTGGATATGTGATTAGAGCTAGTTCTTTGATTAAACTGTGGAAGGAAAACACGCTTAGTATGTGGATTTCACTTTGATCCTCTGCGCAGGGTTTAATGATTCTCGCGCTACGATTCTCTGCGTTGCAAAAGCAATTGCCGTTTTGTCTTCTTGTGCTGATTGCTAATATTGCTGTGGGAAAAAAAGAAGAAAGACTACATTATAATAACGGAATATATATAGTTTGATCCGGTTATAATTTAATTTTTGAACTTTGATTCATTACAAATCACTCCTTGTACTTGAAATATTCTGTAATTAAGTCATTGACCTTTTTCCTAAAATATAAGGACTAAATTATAAAATAATTAAAACTATAAAGACAAAATTACAATAAATTAAAGTTGAAAAACTGAGTTATAATTGAGTCAAAATTATAAGAATTGAGTTGTATTAAGTAAAAATATAGAAACTGAGTTACAATTTAGTCAAAATTATAGAGACAAAAAATTAATTTTCAGGAAAAGAAAACAAGGAGCCAGGAAGTTGACTTTAATTTTGCGAGAGTCAAAGGTTTAATAATACATGTGAAGTGTGAACGTAGATGATCAAAGTGAAAAATTCCCCATTTTATTATGTTTTCTTCACAATTACAGGAGTTAAGAGGCATAGGGTTTTAACACAAGGGCAATTTTCAGGATTTTTAACACATGTTTAAAACCTCTTACCACATCAACTTCTTGGTTCTCACATAAGCAATTTAATTACTAGAAAGTTATTTCAATTATCAATATACCATGACATGTTATATTTTTTCCATCAAATCCTATTGTTTCATGTTACTTTCACTTGTCAAAAGACATTTTAACGATGACTAAATTGTTTATGTGAGACTGCAAAATAATTTATTTTTTTTCCTAATTTTATATGCTAAAAACCCACTGATCAATTAAGTTATTGTAATCCATATCATAATTTATCTCTTTATCGTAATTACATGTTATTTAAGTGTCTGTTTGTGATAAAGGTGATAGAAGTGACTTATTTTCAATCTGGTTTTTGCGGAAGTAAGAAGGAATGAAAATTGGATTGTAAATGTGGCTTGTATTTCAAATGACGATGAGATGAATGACTTTTTTTTTTTTTTTTGAGAAGTTGTAATTTAAAGTTTCTGTTATGTCAAACACCTAATTTTCTTTGGTTAGGCTTTTTTTAATAGCCGTTAGGCTTTTAAACTCCCCAGCGCTATGCCAAACAGACCTTTTAGAGCGATACTGCTATGGATTCACATAGGCAAAGATATATGCGTGTTGTTCTGTAGAGGGTGGAGAATATATATAATTACATCACTCCATAGATTCCAAGTGATGCATGCAACTCTTTGTTATATTACAGAACATCACTTCCTGCTCTTCTGCACTTTCATTTGTAGTCCCCTGTCCCTACACAATGCTTTCCTACATCATTCTCACCGATTCTTCTTTTTTATTATCGCTAATTATTTAATTAATGAGCGCATATTAATTTATTATACAAGCATGTTTCTTTTTCATCAATAATTTTATCAATTAATGACGAGGTTAATACATACATAATTATGCTGAGCTAGTGTTGGATTTTGAATATTATTGAAAAAATAACATTAATTATTTGTTTTTTTTTAAAAAAAATATATATTTACGTTCCATTCACTCTTGAACAACGAAAAAACATACTAATTACTATTGAAGTTGTGTGGAAAAATGTATGACGAAGAAAGGGATTATTGTTGTTATTATTGGTGGAAGGTGATGAGGCATGGAGCATTATATTGCAATATATAGTATTGACGTGAGGTCGTGTAAATTAAAGTCGGTGATAAAGCCACGATGAAAAATAAACCGATCAAGTTAAGTAAGTATGGTTGGACGTAGCTAGGAAGAAGAAGAAATAAGCATTATTTCCTTAGAAGGAATATATGAAATTAAATAATAGATATTGATGGATATGATAAGGATAGACAGATTCTTTCTTCATTAATAATGTCATTGAAGTGGAAATGGAAATGGAGTTTACACTGTTTTGTTGTAGTTACGTTGCGTGATCTGACTATATCCAATTATTCCCACTCTCATCACCAAATCCGAAATATTATATTCCAAACTTTCCAATTTGAACCCAAAAGTGACTGCAACTACAGCAAGCATCATGATTCTTGATACAAAAAAAGCCTATTATACTTGTCCCCATGTTTACGATGACCACCTTATCCATTACACCATTCTATGTGGGAATATAATTCCTATGTAAGGTTTGTTTTAATCCTAAATGCATCAGTTAATTAAGAAAACCAACACACGTAACAAAGTAATAAACTTAAATTAATTTTCTTAATATCTCTACACTTATACCTTATGCCCATCTAATATATATACACAACAACTTATAACTAATCAATATTAATTTGTATCTGATTTTCAAAATAATTTTTTTAATCCAAATTTTTATTACTATACCAATTTTTTTTTAATAAGAAAATTTTAGGAAAAGGATTGAGTTCACCCACGATCTAAAGGCAGGGTGAAATCTCCTTTCTTCCTAGGTGATACTAATATTGGATAGGGCGAGACATCTATTACCCTCAGGCGTAGGAATGTCCAAAAAACCCGGCAGTCCAGGTGGCCCGACTCGGTCCGATCTGACCCAACCCAGTTTGGGTGAAAAAAAATTGGTCCAAGACCGTTCACGTAGACCAGACTAGACTGGTCTAGTTGGATTGGACCGGACTTCGGTCCAGGGGTTCAGATCTTATGGACTGGTTCGATCTGGCCCGAAAGTGTTTTTTTTTAAAAAAAAAGCCACTGCATCAATCTCTCATTGGGCACCCTAGCCAAATTTGCAACTTCACTCCCTTTCACTGCATCATACAAGATGTTTGCATGTTTATTTATTGTCCCATAGGTGATTTATTGATTTAATTATTGTTCTGGAAGTGGCAAAAGAAAATTTTTTTAAAAAAAATTGGTCCTAGACTACCTGGACTGGTCCAGGCAGTCCCCTTGGACCAGTCTGGTCCAGCCTAAGCTCCAACTCGAGCTGGACTAGACCAGACCTCGGGTTAACCCCCAACCCAGTCTGGTTTGGTTCATGGACATGCCTACTCAGGTGTTAACCTAGACACCTAGAAACTAGGATGTGTCTCCCAGTATTTTGACCAACTCCAGGATTAAACCCCCTCCCTTTGGTGAGAGTGTCCAACCTCTTTACCAGTTGAGCCCAAGGACAAGGGGTATTACCAATTTTGATAATTTTTTTTTTGATACATCATGGTAGGGGAGGGGAGCAGGGTTCGAATTCTGAACATGGGGAGGGAGGCTAGTTAATACTGGCTCTCATGCCACTACACTATTAAGGCGCTGGCACCAATTTTGATAATTGATCGAAGTGATAAGTTGCTGGGCTAAGAAAGTAGGGCCCAATTTTTTAATCCAAAGAAGGCATGCTTTTGGTAGGCCCATGAAGGCCCAAACAAGGCTTAAAAGGAGATATCTATGACTGAAACGTTTAAAAGGAGGGAAACCAACAACGGCTTATCCTCTCTACTTGAAACTCGGGAACTAGCTCTGTACTATCTTATGGACATATCAATGGCATTGTCTTCTCTGGTTTCCACTCTCCAAAACGAAGAGAATTTCAAAGAAGAGACTGATTTCCCTGAGACTCAAATCGGAAACGAGGGCCTCACGAAACGCATCCTCAAAACAGGACTCTCATGGCAAATTCCATCTCCTGGAGACCAAGTCCAAGGTACGTACGCACCTGAATACTCAAACGATCTTAACAGTTGTTGAATTCTGAGTTGTTTCTTCTTTTTCCTTGGTTCTCAGTTCATTTCAGAGGTCAGGTTCTTAATGGAGCATCCCTTCAATCAAGTTACGACCAAGGGACCCCATTTCGCTTCAACTTAGGCCAATGTAAGTGCTCTGTACCTTTCACTTGTTCCCCACTCCACTCATGTCTCCCTTTGCTTATCCGTTTTTTCATGCTACGTCTGCATTCTTGCTCACGCCTTTTGTTTTCCCTCCTTACATGACAATCTAATCTAACCAAGTTAGGTAAATATGTTTTATTTTAAAAAGAGGAAGGAGTAATATTTACAATAATTAAGTACTCCTACTTTTTTTTGGGTAAACTACAAGAATCAAACACTTAGTTGCTTTTAAAACATGCATAAGATGAACAATAACTATTGCAGAAAAGAAACCTTAACTTTGCAGAATTCTTTTTTTTTTTTTTTTTTTGCTGTTAAGTAGTGAGAATTTAAATGTCACCATAAAATAAAGATAATCACCAATTACGTACAATTAATTGTAGGGAGAACATCACAGCTCTGTCAAATATCTATATTAATTATACTATTCGTTATCAATTATGAACAATTAATGACACTAAAAAGGTTGGCAATCAAATATGTAACCATGTTATTTGCTTGCAGATGAAGTTATCAAAGGCTGGGATGAAGGAGTTGCCACCATGAAGAAGGGAGAGAGAGCAGTCTTCAAAATACCACCAAACTTGGCGTATGGGGAGAAAGGTTCTCCGCCATTGGTTCCTCCCAATGCGACTCTCATCTTTGAGGTTGAGATGCTGTCTTGGATTACCATCAGGGACTTGACTGGTGATGGAGGAATCCTGAAAAAGATACTAAGGGAGGGAGAGGGATGGGAGACTCCTAGAGACGCCGACGAGGTCTTAGGTAATAAAAATGGCAGCTTTCTACAATCACTGATGCAGTATATACATAAGACACTTCACTCATTAAGCCTTCCTTATTATCTGCTTATACTTCTTACAGTGAAATATGAAGCAAGGCTAGAGAATGGAATGCTTGCTCATAAGTCTAATGAAGGTGTAGGGTTTACTATAAGTGATGGTAAGTTCCACCAGCAGCTTCAGCATATAGTTTGCAAATTTTATTTATATCTGAAATCATTAAATATGTGTGTGTTTGGTCAGGCCATCTTTGTCCTGCCATGAGTATAGCATTGAAAACAATGAGAAAAGGGGAGGAAGCAGAGCTCAGTTTAAGATTCTTTTGTAAGTCAAATATGTGTTTATTTCCCCTTCAGCTTTCTTTCTTTCGTGTTTTGTGACTCAGGCATACATTTCCAGATGGTGTGATACAAAATTCAAGTAGAAACAATGAAACCAACGGCAGCGCCCAACCAGATTCTAATTTAACAAGTCTAAGACTAGAGCTGGTATCATGGAAAACTGTAGTTGATGTCACAGGAGATAAGAAGATACTTAAGAAGATTGAGAGAGTTGGAGAGGGATTTGAGCGTCCTAATGAAGGATCACTAGTGAAAGGTAGTAATCTACTGTCTAACTAATAACATGACTTAGCATTTGCAAACAAAAGCCTTGTGGGTCGATAATATTTGCCCTCACAGTAACGTATACCAGTAAATTAGAAGATGGAACAATTATTGAGAGGAAAGGATCAGAGAAAGAACCTTTTGAGTTCACAACTCAGGAAGGTACATGGTCTTTCTCTTGCAAATGATCCTGGAGAATTTGTTTTCTTTTCTGTTTTGTCAAATGTTTCAACAGGTTTTTCTTGTATATTTTTAGAACAAGCACCTGAGGGGCTAGAAAAAGCAATCATGACAATGAGAAAAGGAGAGGAAGCCACCGTGTCCATCGCCGCCGAATATTTATCTGATAAAATTAATCTTCCCACGACCCCAGCTAATAAAGTCCTTTATTATGAGGTCCAGTTGGTTGATTTCATCAAGGTTGGCTTCTCCAATTTATAACTACTACCAGTTCTTCCAAAAACAGAAACCTACACAAAGCAGAAAACTTTTATAGCTAGATGTTTCAATCTTTAAATTGGCTCCTGTGATGTACTATCAACTTGGGTTATAACTTTGAGAGATGATTCTGATGTATACAGGAGAAGCCATTTTGGAAAATGAACACTCAGGAAAAAATAGAAGCTGGTGAGAGGAAGAAGCATGACGGAAATTTATTGTTCAAGGCTGAAAAGTTCAGGCGTGCATCCAACAAATATGAAAAGGCATACTATCTCTCACAACACTTGTGTTAGAGGAAATCATTCACTGAAAAATGAGTATTATAGAGAATTTTTCATAAACTGATCAATATATGCCTGGGAGTTTTTACAAGTAAACAAATTTTTTTTCTTCACCACAAATGCAGGCTATAAAATGCATAGAGTTCGATCACTCATTCAGTGATGATGAGAAAAGCCAAGCCAATGCCTTACGGATATCTTGTTATTTGAACAATGCTGCTTGTAAACTTAAATTGGGGGAGTATACTGAAGCCTCAAAACTCTCTACTCGGGTATTATCCGATCCTACTCTATTAATTCTGTTTATGTTCTTATATACACAGGTCTTTCATATTCTTAAAATCAAGCGTGAATTGCATAATTAAACAGGTTCTGGAACAAGATCCATTAAATGTGAAGGCACTGTACAGAAGATGCCAGGCATACCTGAAAACATCAGACTTAGATAAAGCTGAGGCTGACATTAAAAGAGCCCTCACTATTGATCCAAACAACAGGTAACATCGATCCCTTGCATTGTTACTATCTTTTTTGCCTTTTTCACAAGTTGCTCTTGCAAGGCCTCAGGTTTCGTTAATTTGGCTTGTTATCAGAGACATGAGAGTGGAGTACAGGGAGCTGAAACTCAAGCAAAAGGAATACAGTAAATATGAAGCTGACATCTTCAGCTCAATGCTATCAAAGATGGGCTAAGTCTGGAAATAAACTTGTATGATACTGTTATTCCCCTATTTGACTATAAACTACAGATATAGTTATATACCACTATACTGTGTAGTACACTTTCACTATCTTACTTCAATCGCAAAAACAAGAAAACAATCATTGATTACCAGAATGTCATAAAAGGAAGGAAAAAGGAAAGGTTTTGGAAAATCGAGGAGAGATCAAAACCTGGAATTGGAAGGAAGAGGAGATTACTTCCTGCAGACTCTGCGATATTTGCCCATCCAAGGCGTGCATAATGTCTCTGATCTGAGAATGCAATCCGTTTACCTAATATGAATTTGATTTGATTAAAAAAAAATGTTAGTTGAGTCAAATTATTATGAGAATTATTTTCTAAGGCATTTTACCCATTTTCATTAATTCTCTTTTTTCTTCTTGATTATTGTTGAGATAACATATAAGGGTAAATTAAAAAAATAATTGACAAATACGAAAATTGTATCTTAAATTTAAGACCAAAATCAACTCCTCAAACATATCTTTAAGTAAGGACTAGAGGAGTATAAGGCAAAGAAAAGCTTTTTTTCCCCCTATTTATAAGACACTTCATTAAAGTCTTAAGGTAAATGTACAGTTTAACTCTTCACTGTTATTGTGTGGACTTTGTTTTCATTTGATATTGTGTATATTAAATAGGGGTAGAGTTAGAAAATTGTTGAATTTTATAACAAAGTTAATAAGATTTAAGATTTTCCTTGGTATGTGTAAAAACTATTGAAAATGCCTTATAAATAGAACCAAAGAGGTATCAAATTTTGATTTTGATTTTTGTCAATAATAATTATCAAGTTTAATGAAAATCGGTCAAAAAAATTTAATGAAAATCTGATTATTTCTTTGAGAGTCCCCCCCCCCCCCCCCCCAAAAAAAAAAAAACATAAGTATCCTTCTTCTATGAAAGGCAACCTTCTTTGAAAAACTAAATGTAAACACATCTCCCAATAAATGCTGGATCACGAAGTTGCGACAGACTAATCCTTCCACTAAATCCAATTTTTTTGTTTTAACTTTAATGAATCATGAAAGTATGCACTCAGTTGGGGTTGCGCTGGGTGTTCCCATTTTTGTTGTGTCATAATTAAAGTTTAGTTTTTGATAACTTGTATAATTTTAATAATAATAATAAACTAAAGTATACGTATAGTCTTTTATGTATTGCCTCTAATATCATTTAAATCCTTTAAATTTGTAAAATACATGTTTGGTTCCTTAATATTAACACTGTTAGTTTGACTTAATGAAAAATGGCAAATTAACAATTTTAAGCGATGACTATGCAATTAAATGCTGACTAAATATGCTTATGCGTTAGTGTTATAATAAATTAAAATTTTAGATTTTATTAATTGAAAAATATTTAATATTCACGGCCTGTTTTACAGTTTTCCACAGTTTGTGAATATTACTTTTTATTTTTATTTTGTCAAAGAAGATTATTTTTTTAATTAATAGAATTTAAAATATTAATTTTTTAAAATATTCATGTTTGATCATCATTTAATTGCACAGTCATCGCTTAAAATTGTTGTATTAATATTTTCCGTTAAGTCAGACTAACGGTGTTAACATTAAGGGACCAAACGTGTATTTTACAAATTTAAGGGACTAAAATGATACCAAAGACAAATATAAAAGACCAAACGTATATTTTAGCGAATAATAATAATTAGCAACGGACTTGGGTTTAAAATAAAGGGTTAGTCCCTCATAGTGAATCAAGATTAAATCCCGCCTGAGAAAGGTACTTGTATTTTTTTTTTGATATATAAGTGATAGGGGATGGGGGGATCGAACCCAGTACAAGGGGGTAGAGAGACTACTCTCAATACCACTATACTATTAGTAGTGCCGGTAAGGTACTTGTAACATCCTGAATTTTGGACCTAAAGTCTTGAGAATAAGTCTATTTTTTGAAAGACTACTAGGCTCTATTTTCGGAAAGTGATAAATTTGAAATCAGTATTTTGTGGGACCCATGAATAGTATTTACTATTCATGTATACGTTTTTACTATTTACAAATACGTAATTAAAAAATATATATGTTATTCGCAAATACGTATTTAATACTTGAAATTTGTGAAATATGAATAGTGTTCACTATTCACAAATACGTATTTACTATTTAAAAATACGGTATTTACTATTCCTAAATACGTATTTACTATTCCTAAATACGTATTTACTATTCATGCGGGACCCACGGCCAAAATAATTCTCTGCAAACTTTCCCGTGAGTGTCAAACTTTCTTGTGAACTTTGAAAAATTGGCCGCGGGACCCACTTAATATTAATTATAATAATATTATATTATTATTATTTTATTTTATTATTTAAAAATATTAAAAAATTGTTAAAATTCTTTTTAAGAGATTCACGGGGCGGCTACTGAGTCACGGGAAGATTTTTTTATAATTTTGGGAAAATTACGTAAAACGACCCAGAGACGAAAATTACATTTAAAGACCCATTTTCCAACTATAAATAGACCTTCCATTTCATTTCATTCTTCACAACTTCTAAGAGCCATAGAGAGAGGTAGAGAGAGAGAGAGAGAGTAGAGAGATGTTTGCTTGAGAGTTATAATAGCTGGTTGGTGATTCGGGTATTAGCAAGTAACAGGTAACTCTGAATATTCTTCCTTATACTTGTGAATTATGTATGATTATAAATTTGTTTGTTTACTATTTTGGCAAGAATATTTAGAAAATATTTATGGTTTTAAGATCTGGTGTGGGAACTTTGATTTGCAAATCTGCAGAGGTACTATTTATACGTACGTTACTATTCACGTATACCGTATTTACTATTCATTTTTACTATTCATGTTACTATTCACGTATACTGTATTTACTATTCACGTATACCATATTTACTATTCACACCGTATTTACTATTCATTTTACTATTCACGTATACCGTATTTACTATTCATTTTACTATTCACATATACCGTATTTACTATTCATAATACTATTCACGTATACATACCGTATTTACTATTCACGTATACATACCGTATGTACTCTTCATTTTTACTATTCATGTATATATATCGTATTTTACTATTCACATATACGCATAGTATTCACTATTCATAAATACGCATATTGATGTATAAAACTTTATGGTATAATAATGCATTATTTTGAGTGAACATATTCATCATGGCGGTTGTATTATGATGGGTGGAGTAAGGAGGGATTTGAATGATAAGAATGATTTATGCCACCACTCGGTGCACAGTGGATGGTACTTGTTTCAGGGCCCCATCTTCCATGTTTTCCTCTGGCCGGGATTTCATTGGAGTTGTGGGACATGTGACACCTCCTTAGTTATTTTAAAGGAGGGGAGCCATAGTCCAGATTTAAGCTATATACCTTTGGCCGGGTGTATCTTAAGTTTTGGTGAGCTTGGAACAATTCAGTCAAATGAATGAGTTTCTATTGGACTATGTGTTAGCCTATGGCTCCAGTCTGCGGTATAAGGGAGGTGGTGATATAAGGGAGGCTGCATACTGCATAGTGCATTTCTGAACAGTTCAAGAATTTGATATGATGATGAATATTCTGTAAAGACATGAGATGAGAACTTTTGAGATATATATGTTTTAACACCTTCTATATTGATGACTATTAGTATAAATTATTTTGTATGATAAATTATGGAATCTATATATATATTTGAAATCAGCCCATATCTTTTTGTCATATATTATTTGCTCGTGTACGGTAGAAATATTTAGTAGTTACTGAGATGTGTAATCTCACCCCATATTAACATTTTTCAGGTGAATAACTTAGTAGAGATCAAGGGAATGCACCCATGGAGTGAGCTTTGTAGGCTCTTCTGTACTCCTTTAGTTTATGTTGTGTTATTTTATTTGCCATGAACCTAAAAGACTTCCGCATTTTAAAATAACTCTTATTTATTGGATTTATTTTGGCCCTGTATAAATGGATTTCTACCTTTGGCCATATTGTAAATATGTGTTTGAGTGTTGAATATCCTATATTTGGAGGTGTTACCATTATTTTGGCCAAGATTTTGGTATTGAAAATGAGGCGTTACATTTTTGGTATCAGAGCAAAGGTTCTGGCCAATCTGTAAATTTCCTATCAGTTTTCTAAATAAAAATTTTGAGGTCATGGCAAATTAAATATCATAACATGTGCATTTTCCTTTATAGCTTTGGATTTTTTACCAATTTTCTTGTGACATTCATGATAGGAGAAGAATGGGTTAATCAAAATATTCAAGTGATTGATAATGAGGATTTATGATTTGAGGATGTGATTGAGATTAAATTTCAGAGCTGTGTAGCGGAAGTTGGTAAGTAGAAAATTTATTGAATATTGGATTCTGTAGGCCTAAAATTACTTTCTAGGATGAATATTTTTATTGGTGTCTAGGAAAGTGATTGAAAGACTAAGCCCCTATTTGATGTTTATTCAATTAGTTGCCGTTGTAAAAAGTATGAAGAGATTTTCGCTAGATTTTCACTTACCTAGCTAATTTATATGAGTAACAGATGACAATACCATAACAGAATACGGGCATAGTCTTGATTATACAGAATAACTGGCTTAAGTTTGAATTTAATAAGATAAAGTTGAGTTTGGCAGGAAAACTCGAAAATCCTTATGAATCCTAGAATAGAGATTACAAACATTAGCAAGAAGGCTAAGAAGAGTAGACTATATTAATTCAAGCATCAAGAACAACAGTTGGTACAATCCCACCGCAAGCTTCGACTATCTCAAGTTTAAGTCTATTAATTTCTTCCTGAGCGGCTGCTCTTGAGAGAGGACCATCAGGAGACATTGTTCTTCTCAATCTAGCTATTTGCTTCATAGTGCTTCGAATTTTTACATAAGGCCAATGCTTTATTCCTCCCCTATGGCATATTTTCATTAGAACATTTTTGCATAGACGAACTTGTTGAGCCGCTTCTTGTTGAGGTAAATGGAATAAGTCTCTAAGATCATTAATTGACATTGATGCAGCTCTAATATTTTGTTCAGCTCTTGATCGGTATGGATTACTAGGTATGGGGAGTGAAGGATTATTATTTACAACCATGAGCTCTTTTCCTTTATTGGATATATTTTCTGTATTGGTTGGAAATGAACTATTAGGGAGTTCATTTTGATTTTTAGTCCATTCCAAACCAACACAAAGGGCCTCATAGTAGGCTGATAGGGGATCTGACACCAGGACATACCCTAAAGAATTTTGATTCAAACAATAATTTTCTAGAAAATGTTTGACATCTTCTAAATTTTTCTTACCAAAGTCAAATACTTGAGGACTGGAAGAACCTCCTTGTACGTCTTGGTGAAAGACAGCGTGGCATATCATACCAATCCTCCCATGAACTTCAAGTTTATGGTATTGAAGTCCATTGGTATGAATAATCTCTCGTAGAACATGGCAGCAACCACATGAAAATGGATTAGTAGTCTCAGTCAAGGTAGAAGCAGGATTCCTTGGTTGAGAAGGTACCGTAGACTCCATAAGTTCTGCCACATTACGACACCTTTGGACAGGTCGCCTTGATGGACCTGCTTCAGATTCCTTTCTGTTAGTAGTGGTAAAAATAGAATCTTGTATCCTTGGAGGAGGAGTAGGAATGTTAATCGTTGAGGCAGATGAATGAACGTTCATACTTACGGGATTTTGGGGAAGTAAAGAAGAATAAGGGTATGATGCATTGTTTGACAAATCAGACAACATGTTAGTCTGATAGTCATGAAGTAAGGCTTCAAGAAAGAAAGGGTTGAATGAATCGGAGACTGGAATAGAGTTACTTGAACCGGCCATGTTTAAGGATAATGTGGAAGGTTATAGTGAAGGTTACGATCGGAGAGGAAATGAATATGTGGAGGTTTTGTGAAGTTTGAGAGAACGTGAAACATTTACTCTTTCTTTACTCTATTTATAGCTGGGCTAGCAACGTCTATATTTTGCTAAGCAGCATCGGATTCTCATCTGTCGTTAGCTCAGAATCATGTAGACTTTGTTGTTATGCGGAAAATTTTATGGCACCGCACCCTAGTGCACCCTAGCCACCGTTAGGGGTCGCAGTTTCCTAGACCTTTGCAGACAGAAATCACTATGGCATTTATTGCTAGCTGTGTTTTCAAGAAAATAAGTTTGGACGTTTATACGCACATTTATCTAAGAAATCTATCTTGGATGTGCAGCTGACTCAAGATGTCGGAATTGACATTTGAAAATAGGATTTTAAGCGTAAGCGTGCTAAGGTGATAGTAATCTTGGGAAGGGTGACTTCCTAATAATATTAGATGAACCGGAGAGAATCCGAAGATTTGAAATGATGATGAGTTGTACCAATTAACCCGAGAGCATTCTTCACTCTCTGAGTATCCGAAGAACTCTATGAATTTGTCACAGATAATTCAAAGACTAAGGTTTTTGGATAAACATGTTGGAAGATCGATGGAAAGGTATGAAATGGTGATCCTTAGGAATGCCAGTAAGATGTTAGAATGAATATAGTAAATGTTGAGGATAGGCTTTAATTTAATCTAAGCTGAAATAGAACTTAAGAACGAAATGAGCCTTTGTGATATTGCAAGTTGAGGTAGAATTAGAACCTTGTGAATGCTGCTGAGGTTGTAGATAGTCTTCGTATAATTCAAGAATTAGATTAAGGAATTGTGAATCATGATCTTAGTATGTATAATGGGTATTTTTGGGGAAACACGAATTATCAGTTGATGTTGAGGTTATAAGAATCAAATTGTAAACTTGACTATTAATGTCTGGGAATATTTGAGAATAGACTTGAATTCAATCTGAGTTAAGATAGTATGTCTAATTATGAAAGTATGAAATCCGGTGATTTATGTTACAATATTAGTATGTTATTTGGGTGTGATTAATAGATAACTATGAGAGGAACAGATGATATTTAGTATATGTCTTTGAGATACTAAGGATTGAATTCGAATCATGTGATACCAACATGTATAAGGTGTTCAGAGAATTGCCAACTGTTTAACTAGCATAGGAAATGATCTTGATAATAGAATCTTTCTTTAGAAATAATGAATTGAGTGTTTCATGGATGAGTTGAGTAGAATAAGTTGGAACCTGGAATGTATTCGGAGTTGGTGACTATTTAAAATAGTTGCTAGGTCCCTGAGTATTTGAATTTTGAACTTACCAATGCACTTGCTGTGTTTGGAAATTTTTACGCAATATTTACAACAGGATTTAAGACCAGTTTGTAATCGACATTTATAAACTATGATGTCTCATGGAATGAATCCTTGCGAAATTCGAACAAGAATTGACTTTTACATTATGATTGTGGTGGAAGGTGTACAAGCTAGAAGAGGTTGGAAACTGTTGTGAATATACTTAGTTTGCGGAATCTTGCCAAATGTACTTGTTTTTGAATTACTTGCCATTGGTGAAAGCTAGATTTAGTAAGTAAGTGTTTTCTTAAACTTGAATTGAGGAAGCACGGGTATAGGATAGACGAGCAGAGGCTTGAAGCGGTAAGACCCGTTGAGCTAGTTTGCATATGGTGGTATCTCTAGGCTATAAGACTTATGTGCCTAGTATTGAGTTTGTTGCCTATCATGGTAACATTAGACCTGTATGTCTAAAGTTTATTTTAAGGTTGGTAGAATAATCAGATTATATCATGTTGTGGTTATTATGGCCTGAGGGTAACTTCTTAAGCTGTAAGATCTGAATATCCAGTGTCGTGGTAATACAATGAAATAAGCAGAAAGGAAGAATGAACTGGCCTGTGAGGCCAGTGTAACCAAGCGCTCAAATAAGGAACTAGTGGATCCTGTGTCTGAATATTACTTTGGGTACAAGATGAACGAAAATTGTGTTGTGTGCTTGGTGAGCATGTTTGGGAAAGAGATAGGACTTAGGGATAATATGATATATAAAGCTGAGTCGGAGCGGATTGTTGATGCGGGGGATAAGCAATTGAGGAACAAGGCTATTAGCTTGTAAAGGTTGTGTGTAAAGGAATGGCTCCTGGAGATGCTACTTAGGAAACGGAGGAGAGCATGCGACAAGCTTATCCACATTTATTTAAATAGGTTAGAATTCTTACCATATTACAAAATTTTGGGGACAAAATTTTTTTTTAGGAGGGGAGAAATGTAACATCCTGAATTTTGGACCTAAAGTCTTGAGAATAAGTCTATTTTTTGAAAGACTACTAGGCTCTATTTTCGGAAAGTGATAAATTTGAAATCAGTATTTTGTGGGACCCATGAATAGTATTTACTATTCATGTATACGTTTTTACTATTTACAAATACGTAATTAAAAAATATATATGTTATTCGCAAATACGTATTTAATACTTGAAATTTGTGAAATATGAATAGTGTTCACTATTCACAAATACGTATTTACTATTTAAAAATACGGTATTTACTATTCCTAAATACGTATTTACTATTCCTAAATACGTATTTACTATTCATGCGGGACCCACGGCCAAAATAATTCTCTGCAAACTTTCCCGTGAGTGTCAAACTTTCTTGTGAACTTTGAAAAATTGGCCGCGGGACCCACTTAATATTAATTATAATAATATTATATTATTATTATTTTATTTTATTATTTAAAAATATTAAAAAATTGTTAAAATTCTTTTTAAGAGATTCACGGGGCGGCTACTGAGTCACGGGAAGATTTTTTTATAATTTTGGGAAAATTACGTAAAACGACCCAGAGACGAAAATTACATTTAAAGACCCATTTTCCAACTATAAATAGACCTTCCATTTCATTTCATTCTTCACAACTTCTAAGAGCCATAGAGAGAGGTAGAGAGAGAGAGAGAGAGTAGAGAGATGTTTGCTTGAGAGTTATAATAGCTGGTTGGTGATTCGGGTATTAGCAAGTAACAGGTAACTCTGAATATTCTTCCTTATACTTGTGAATTATGTATGATTATAAATTTGTTTGTTTACTATTTTGGCAAGAATATTTAGAAAATATTTATGGTTTTAAGATCTGGTGTGGGAACTTTGATTTGCAAATCTGCAGAGGTACTATTTATACGTACGTTACTATTCACGTATACCGTATTTACTATTCATTTTTACTATTCATGTTACTATTCACGTATACTGTATTTACTATTCACGTATACCATATTTACTATTCACACCGTATTTACTATTCATTTTACTATTCACGTATACCGTATTTACTATTCATTTTACTATTCACATATACCGTATTTACTATTCATAATACTATTCACGTATACATACCGTATTTACTATTCACGTATACATACCGTATGTACTCTTCATTTTTACTATTCATGTATATATATCGTATTTTACTATTCACATATACGCATAGTATTCACTATTCATAAATACGCATATTGATGTATAAAACTTTATGGTATAATAATGCATTATTTTGAGTGAACATATTCATCATGGCGGTTGTATTATGATGGGTGGAGTAAGGAGGGATTTGAATGATAAGAATGATTTATGCCACCACTCGGTGCACAGTGGATGGTACTTGTTTCAGGGCCCCATCTTCCATGTTTTCCTCTGGCCGGGATTTCATTGGAGTTGTGGGACATGTGACACCTCCTTAGTTATTTTAAAGGAGGGGAGCCATAGTCCAGATTTAAGCTATATACCTTTGGCCGGGTGTATCTTAAGTTTTGGTGAGCTTGGAACAATTCAGTCAAATGAATGAGTTTCTATTGGACTATGTGTTAGCCTATGGCTCCAGTCTGCGGTATAAGGGAGGTGGTGATATAAGGGAGGCTGCATACTGCATAGTGCATTTCTGAACAGTTCAAGAATTTGATATGATGATGAATATTCTGTAAAGACATGAGATGAGAACTTTTGAGATATATATGTTTTAACACCTTCTATATTGATGACTATTAGTATAAATTATTTTGTATGATAAATTATGGAATCTATATATATATTTGAAATCAGCCCATATCTTTTTGTCATATATTATTTGCTCGTGTACGGTAGAAATATTTAGTAGTTACTGAGATGTGTAATCTCACCCCATATTAACATTTTTCAGGTGAATAACTTAGTAGAGATCAAGGGAATGCACCCATGGAGTGAGCTTTGTAGGCTCTTCTGTACTCCTTTAGTTTATGTTGTGTTATTTTATTTGCCATGAACCTAAAAGACTTCCGCATTTTAAAATAACTCTTATTTATTGGATTTATTTTGGCCCTGTATAAATGGATTTCTACCTTTGGCCATATTGTAAATATGTGTTTGAGTGTTGAATATCCTATATTTGGAGGTGTTACCATTATTTTGGCCAAGATTTTGGCATTGAAAATGAGGCGTTACAGTACTTGTATTTAGTGTTTGACCATGCCTATAATATGATTGGCCCAAATGTGAGAATACTTGTAGGACAACAACAATAACCCATTAGTTGATGTTTTGAACTTATCATTTTTACATTCTTTTTTTTTTGTAAAATCATGGCAATTCATTCTTACACTTATATTATCTATAATTTCAGTTGAACTTATAAATTTACTCGCTGAGTTTATCGTTTTAGTGACTTCATATATGACTTCTATAATTTTTTTAATATAATAAATTATAAATGTTGATTGATTTAATTTCAATAATTTGAATATTTCAATCAGATTATTGTCATTAATTTATTATATTTTAATTATTTAATTATATGTTTTTAACATTTAAAAGCATCAATAAAGATAAACTCTTACGAGTTTATAAGTCAAGTTTATAATTTAAGTTTATATCTATTACAAATTTATTTAAACTCGTCATTTTGACAACCTTTCATAAAATTGCTTCAAAAAATACTCTAAAAACAAAACTATAAAATAAATTATTTTATGATAGAGTGCTATATGCATTTTAACCAACATACTTTTTCCGGTTCTAATTATAAGACATATTTAATCGATTTTGTGGAGATTAGGGAAAAGAATTAAATTAGTTAATTTTACTCATTTTCCTAAAATGCCTTATATAAATTTAAAATGACACAAGTAAAAGTAAATTAACAGCCTTGCTACATACCTCTCCGAGCTAGAATTTTTCTTTCCACATGCTTTCTAATTAAAATAATGGTCTTATTATATATACATATATGTGTGTATACATATAGATATATACATACACTCATATATATGCATATATACAATGGTGGATCTAGATTATAGAGAAGGGGGGCAAGTCCCCCCCACCCCCTAAATTTGAGATTTTCTAAATAATAATAATACATATTTAAATGATTGCCCACCCTTAAATTAAAGGGTTAAGGTGCATTTTTGCCCTTAAAGTATGCATCCAGGAGCAATTTTGTCCCTGAAGTTGTCAGCGTAGCAATGTTGCCACTGAAGTTTAAAAACGGAGCAATGTTGCCCCTCTGTTAAAAACCCTAACGGTACCGTTAGGGTTTTTAACGGAAGGGTAACATTGCTCCGTTTTTAAACTTCAGTGGCAAGATTGCTACTTTTTTGGGAGCAATTTTGCCCCTGAAGTTTAAAAATGGAGCAATGTTGCTCCTCCGTTAAAAATCCTAACGTTGATCGTTAGGGTTTTTAACGGAGGGATAACATTGCTCCGTTTTTAAACTTCAGGGGCAACATTGCTACGCCGAAAACTTCAGGATTAAAATTGCTCCTGGGCGCATAGTTTAAGAGCAAAAATACACCTTAACTCTAAATTAAATGTCCACTCTTAATATATCAAGATGCACTTCGTAATCAGATAAAAGATGAATGATTGAATGATTATTTAGTGCCTTATATTGAAAAAGATGTATTTGATAGCATAGCAATTATAATGGAATTTCGAAAAATAAGGCCTAGAAAGATGACATTATAATTATTTTTATTGTAATATACTTTTGTTATTAAAATATATGTACTTGAACTTATTAAGTGTCCACTCTTCATTGTAATTTATGTAACTGTATTTCTAACAGCACTTAACCTTGCTTTTCTAAATGACAGATTTGTAAAATAATTACCTCTTTTTTTATATCATTAGTGTTCACTTGATTTCATGAATATTCTTTTGATATTCTTTTCTTTTCTTGTATATATTCTTTTATTTTTTAATACATTTAAAACTTTCCCTAAAAATTTTTTTTCGAAGGCATCCCCCGACAAATAGTGCCCCCCTTCCATAATTTTCTTGGTCCGCCTCTACATATATAGACACACAGATATAAACACAAACACGCACTTACACATATGTGTATATATATATGTGTGTGTTTATATATGTACATACATATATACATATGCACACACACATGTTTGTGTGTGTTTTGTGCCTATATGTCTATATATATTTACACACACATATATGTGTATATATGTGTGTTTATATATGTACATATGAATATATATATATATATATACACACACACATATGTATACACACATATATATTTGTGTGTGTTTTGTACATGTCTGTATATATTTGTCTGTAGACACACACACATCTATGTGTTTATATATGTATGTATGTATGTATGTATATTTGTGTATGTCTATATATATATTGACAAATTAACATCAGTTGATTGACAAATAAATTAAAATCCAACCATTTAAAAGTTTCACTGATTGAAAGAATATACGCACTCACATACATATACTCACCAAAAATCAAACATACTTGAGAGAATAAAATAAGAATATTTTAGGAAGAAATTGATAAAAAAAATTAAATTTTGTAATATAATTAGGATCAAAACTAACTCTCAAATATCGTATTATAATTAAGATCGAAGGGAGTTTTTTAATATTCGGCAATTACCTCGTTTGTCTAATAAAAAAGAGACACAGTTAAGTATTTTATGAGCCACACGATCATCAAACTTAGATTTTCTCGTGTCCAAAACTCTTATAAAATCATTACATGCATGTATAATTTCGATTCAAATAATGTTTTGAATTTGACTAAATTAAATGATTCATATAGGCATTTTTAATGTTTGTCGAACTTTTCCAAATTTAATTTTTGTGCATGTAATAAAGTCTCCTTCCTTATTAATATAACAAGAACAAGAGAAAATTAAAGGAAAATTTCTTCAGAAAAATATAATTCTTAAGTGATAAATGAGTGGCCTTTTCGCTTACATTTGAACACACTAATTAGTATTAGTTGGTAAAAAGTTGGCATATAATCTTTAATATGGCAGATTTAAATCTCACTATTGATGTGACATGAGGTGGGGAAGGTATATATTCCCTTATCCAAGTGAATACACGAGATTTAATTTACCTAATTTTTTATTTAAAAATTTAATTATCATCACTATTTAATTATATAATCAACGGGCAAGATTGCAAGAGTATTTGTATTTCTTAGAAAGGAAAAGAAGAACATAAGAGTAAAATTAACAGCAAATATAGACATAAAATAATAAGTATGCTTTAATATTATTATTATCATTGAAAATGTTATATAATTAACTTATTGGGACTAAACATAATTAGAAAAAAAGTTACAATTTTATTTCTTCAAGATGAATGATGGATTAATGATTTTATGATATGCTATCAACTGTTTACAGCTAATGTGAAAACAAGTAATAACAACATGTGCTGTATATATATAACTTACATTGACTATAAATATAAGATATTGTTTATAGTGTAAATTGTATACTATAAAAAGTACTCCCTCCGGTCCTAATTATAAGGCATAGTTGACTTTTTTGAAAAAATTAAGGAAGCTAATTAAATTACTTTAGAGTATTTTTATTTTTATTTTTTTCTTCAAAGTAATTAGTTTGACTAATAAACTAATATATAATCTAAAGATATACAACATATAAAGTGATTAAGTAACTTATTTAGCTTCCTTAATCTCTCCAAACAA
Source organism: Acacia crassicarpa (assembly GCA_034222035.1). Classification (NCBI taxonomy): domain Eukaryota; kingdom Viridiplantae; phylum Streptophyta; class Magnoliopsida; order Fabales; family Fabaceae; genus Acacia; species Acacia crassicarpa. Next base: position 44,650,205 of record JAWXYG010000005.1, on the reverse strand, counting down.
AGTCAACTATGCCTTATAATTAGGACCGGAGGGAGTACTATTTTTGTCCTTAATATAAATCATATTTACCTAATTTGATTAGATTAAAAAAATTAATACGATATATATTTTTTAAAATACCATAACCATTTTCCTAATTAAATTCCCTCATTATACTTTTTTCTCCTCTAATTGATTGTTATTTAAGAACCAATAAGGACAAATGAGAAAAATATTGATAGATTTAAAATTATGTCTTATAGTTAAGATTAAGATAAAGATGAAGACGAAGTCTCCAAATATATTTATATATTTATGGTGGCTTTATTAAGGTTACAATTAATTACATATCTGTACGTATATGTACTGAGAACAATCTGGTCCTTCAAAATTTGCTTGAGTATACTACGAAATAAAGTTGAATCTGCACCTAATTAAAAACAAAAAAAACAAACTAGACTCAAAAAGTAAATCACAGGCCACAGCATATATAAATTAAATATACTGCACACTCAGAATCTAGAGCAAAAGCGATATCCAATAGTAGTGTACGTAGATGAATCAAGAGAATGATAAATGAATTCATCACAGATATGTAGTTTTATTTAGTTTAATGAATTCATCACAGCCATAGTAGTGTACGTAGATGAATCAAGAGAATGATAAATGCAGAATGAGTTATAAGGAAACACAAATCCAGGGCAATAAATTCCAAGAAAGAAATAGAGAATCCAGTTCAATAAATGTCCATATATGTACAGGTTTACAGAATAGTAATGATAATAATAACAATAAAATAATATCCTTCAAAGGGTAACAGTCGGAACCTGCTGGGGTCTCTCTAATAATTTTAATTTTTGCTTCGAACAAAGAAATCCTAGTATTTCAAGATTCATGCTTCTTTGGTCAATATAAATACCCCTCATCTTTTCTCAGAAAGTCACACAACTTAGTCTTTGTCTGGCACAAACATATCTGCGAGTTAGAAAGGAGAGATCAGAATAATGTCTGAGAGAATGAATGTGGGAGGTGGTGAGGACAAAAAGATGAAACGTAAGCTCGAGGAGGATCATTATGAGACTGCGGAAGAACATTTTCTGTCTCTGTCGCTCTGCAACAACGCCGACATGTCGAAACCTTTGAAGGTGTCCCCGAAACCTGCTTCATCTAGTCCTGGTGATGGTGATGGTGATGACGATGATAAGAAGAAACCTGCATCAGAGGGAAGGTGGACGAAGGAATTTGGGTGCAGGTTCTGCGTAAAGAAGTTCAAAAGCTCGCAAGCTCTAGGAGGTCACCAGAATGCTCATAGGAAAGAGAGAGTCATCTACAAGATGGAGAGGGAACTCAGTACTTTTGGACACCCTAACTTTTGTCCCTGTTCCTCCATTATCACTCACAATAATCTCCCCAGACCAATAATCTCTCGTGCTCCTACTTCTGCTTCTGCTTCATCTTCAGCCTTCAATCCTCATTTTCATCTTCTTCATCATGCCATTGCGACTCATCACCACCATTTTCATCGTCAAGGCCAACCAATACCAAGTTTATCCTTTGGGATGAACACTTCTGGGAATATTCCAGACGTTGAGGAAAAGAAGCCTGATGTGCCCTCAGGTCTCGACTTGTCCCTCAGACTCTGAAGAAGAACAAGTCTTGCTCTCGTTACCAGTACCGGCCAGTCACGCCCAGGATCCATTATAATACACAAGTGTCTTCTTCTGTATCTTTAGTTTCTCTAGTTATGTTATGTTTTAGTGTGTCGATCATCGTTACTGTTTGTCGTCCTTGTTTTTAGAATTCTCGTAGTAGTAGTAGTAGTGTGTATGGATCTTGGTGCTTTATTTGCATCATTTAATTTACAGATTTAAATAACATATATGCTTCTTAATTACTATCACTACTGCTTTTGTTTTCCTGTCTTCTGTCCGTAGATTCTTGTGACAAGACGAGAATTGAAGGATTCTTTAATCTAAATGTTTCAATTTTATTTGGGGACTTCTAAACAGGATCTTAACACTGTGATGAATCAACTTGAAGAAAGCATTTGATCAAAAAAAAAAAACTTGAAGAAAGCAGTTCAACAATTTTTTTTTTTTTTACAATAACCAAACACACATTTGTGTGAGATTGGTAATGATGAGGTGTCAGTGATTGGGATCGTATCAGATCAGCGTCAGCGTCAGTGTCAGTGACAGTGCATAGAACATCACAGGTAATTTCTTACGAGGAATATTGGGGGTATTTTCGGAATAACGTTCCCTCTATTTAGCAAGTACCCTAAATAAATGAGATTGTGATAATTTTGCCCATATTAATTGTACCAATGAAAATAGAGACAGAAGAAAAAGTTGAAAGTACCCAATCATAAATGAGGATAAAGTTGAAAATTCATCTCATAATCATTAAGCTAACTACCACTCTGGTCTTATTTATAAGTCCAGTTTGACCAAACCTCACATACCAAGGAAAGGTAAGTATCTCAATGATTATGGAACGAATTTCCAACTTTACCCTTATTTATGAATGAGTATCTTTTAAAATTTATTGTCAAATTTCTCTCATCTTTTTCTCTTTCCAATATGGCTAGCCAATCTCTCTCATCATTATTACTATGGGCAAAATTGTCACAATCTCATTTATTTGGTCAAAATGAACTTATAAAAAGGGCTAAATTTTTTTGTCAAACTGGACTTATAAATAAGACCAGAGTGGTATCTCTCCTTGGTATGTGTGATTTAGTCAAAATGAGACTTATAAATAGGATTAGAGTGGTACTCTTATAAGATACTCCCTCCGATTCTAATTATAAGACATAGTTAACTTTTTTAGAGAGATTAAGGAAGCTAATTAAATTACTTTAGAGTATTTCTATTTTATTTTTTCTTTTAAACTAATTAGTTTGAGTAATAAACAAATATATAATTTAAGAATATATAACAAATGAAATAATTAAGTAACTTATTTAACTTCCTTAATCTCTTCAAATAAAGTCAACTATGTTTTCTAATTAGGACCGGAGGTAGTACCAACTATCAGTTATATTTGGTCCTTTTTATAAGACATTTGCTTGCTGGGCATTAATTATTTTTTTCATGTATGCCCATAATTAATAAGAGTAATGAGAGAGAGTAATAATTAATATAATATTAGAGTATAGTGCAATTAGTAAGGGTAATATTGTAAGTTAATTAAATTATAGGACAACTTTACTCACTTTAAATATTTTTATTTATTTGTGAGAATTGTTGGTTCCTTATAATAAAGACTAAGGGTGTGTTTGGTTGGGGGGAAGGGGAGGGGAAGGGAGAGAAAATGGAGGGAAAATGTTAAAAGGAGAGAAATTTTTTGTGGGCTCCACCACAAACCCCTTTTCTCGCTCTCCATTTTCTCTCCCCTCCCCTTCCCCCAAACCAAACACACCGTAAATGAAGTAGTAGAAAGAATTGAACCCTATTAATTGTATTAATTAAAGAATTTAATTGCGTCTTCATTAGTTTATAGAATGTGTTATGTACCATTAAATTACATTACTAGTTTATAACTCAAACCAATTAGTTTTAAGAAAAATGATAAATATAACACTTTAAAGTAATTTATTTATTTTTTTAATCTCTTTTTATTAAAAAAAGTCAATTGAATCTATATTAAACATAAGAGGAAGTATATATATGAAATTAAAAATCTTAACTAGTTTTTGAGTAATTGGTTAACTAAATTTAAAAATTATTTGAACACTTATCCTCTCTTTTCATATCCTACCGCATAGTCATCTTAATAAGTAAGCAATTTCATAAATCATTTGTAGATTTTCCTTTTAAAATTTAAATACGCTAGTTTTATAGCATGATTAATTTCATACATTCTAATTATACGATTACATTGACTTTTTTGGAAAAACTAAGGAAGCTAAATAAATTATTTAATCATATCATATGTTGTGTCTCTTTAGATTAAATATTAGTTTATCAGTCAAACTAATTAGTTTGGAGGAAAAATAAAAATAAAAATAAAAATACTCCAACGTAATTTAATTAATTAGCTTTCTTAATTTATCTAAAAAGTTCATTTAGTCTTATAATTAAGACCAGATGGAGTAATTATTTTACAAGGAAACATCATACTCATTCCATACACTATACGCGCACATTAACAAACATTAATAATAGTTTATTAGTCAAACTAATTAATCTTTATATTAATTAGTTAATCATATCATATGTTATGTATCTTTAGATTATATATTAGTTTATTAGTAAAATTAATTAGTTTTTAGAGAAAAATAAAAATAAAAATATTCCATAGTAATTTAATTAATTAACTTCCTTAATTTATCTAAAAAATTAATTTGATCTTATAAATAAAACCGATGGGAATAATTATTTTATAGGGAAACATCGTACTCATTTCAGACACCTATACGCACACATTAACAAACATTAACAGTAGTTTACATTTTATTTCAAATACAAATGTGATTTTGTTTTGGAATATTCCTTTGCCCTTTCTTTTTTAGTTCAATCTGGAATCCATCTTCAGATTAAAAATTACTACGTCCTAATTATAAAAATATTTTTATAGTACAAATAAGAACATATTTTTGTAGTGTAATTTGTACTTTAAAAGTGTTCATATAATTAGGATCGGAGAGAGTACTCCTTTCGGTTCTGAATATAAGATATAATTGACTTTTTAAAGAGATTAAGGAAGCTAGTTAAATTATTTTAAAATAATTTATTTTTATTTTTACCTTTCTTCAAAATAATTAGTGTAACTAATAAACTGATATATAATCGAAGGATACACAATAAATGATATAACTAAGTAACTTATTTAATTTCTTTAATATTAAAAAAAATTAACTATATCTCATATTTAAAACTATAAAAAATATCACCTCTAATCCTAATTATAAGACTAAATTTATAGGGTAATTTATAATATAAACTTATTGTTTAGCCTTGTGTGAGTGTTTCTGCCTCTAGGTACTCCCTCCAAAGAATAGAGGCTTGTTTTAAACTAGAATGAGTACTTGCATCACTTGCATGGGACCCACAACTTCCATAATCCATCTACCAGGAGCCTCGAACCCTGTTGTTCATGCTTCCTAGGAGATAATTCCTTTGACTTTTATTCATTTTCTGTTTTTCTTATCACTTCGTATTTACAATTTTATAAAATTATAATTAAAATACTAAATAATATTATTTCTGTCCCTTTTTATAAGCAATAACAACCAGGAAAAAATCTAAATAAATACCATTTAAATTTATAAAACCCTCAGAAGCCCGTCGAATTTGTAAAAAGACTGAGAAGTACTAAGGACCTATGAGAGATATATAAATTCGGGTGAAATTACCCTTTTGCCTTAGTTTTAAATAAATTTTTTTAAAAAAATACCCTATCTTCCACGATTGTTCCACTGTCAAATTTTCCTTTCATGTTTGATCAGTTAGTTCAAAAATAAAACAAGCTAGGCTCGCCATTTTTTGATTCATTGTCATATCAAAGGGTTGAGAATTCGTTTCTTCTTCCCCCATGAATTTGAAATGTTCTTGAGAAACTGGCATTTGGATTTTGTTTTCCCATTTTTGTTAACATTCTTTTAGTCTAACTTTTGATTTATCATGACTGTTCGCTCCCTCTTGTTCCTTCTCTTCTACCTTGCATTTCTTCCATTGATCCAATCTGAGCTCGACATTAACTACTACCAGAAAACATGCCTGAAATTCAAGGAAATAGTCCAGAAAATAGTAATAGACCACCAGCAAACTACGCCGACCACAGCCACCGCCACACTCTGCCTCTTCTTCCACGACTGCATGGTGGGAAGCTGCGACGCCTCCGTTCTCATCTCCAGCAACTTCCTCAACATTGCTGAACGCGACGTCGACGTCAACCTCTCCCTCCCCGGCGATGGCTTCGATGTGGTCGCACGCGCCAAGAACACCCTCGAGCTAGAATGCCCCTGCGTTGTTTCCTGCGCAGACATTATCGCGGAGGCGACGCGTGATCTTGTCGTCTTTGCCGGCGAGCCCTTCTACGAGGTCCGATTAGGCCGAAGAGACGGACTTGAATCAAAAGCAAAAAACGCAGAAGGAAAATACCCAAAACAGACAATGACATTAACACAAGTAGTCTCAATCTTTGAATCAAAGGGATTCTCCGTACAAGAAATGGTAGCATTAGCGGGTGCTCACACCATGGGATTCTCTCACTGTAGTCAGTTCAGCCACAGGATTTTCAATTTCAGCAAGACCTCACCGATCAATACGGCGATGAACCGCAAATACGCAAAGGGATTGAAGAAATTGTGCTCGAATGCAAGCAAAGATCAAGGAATGAGCGCCTTCAATGACGTGATGACGCCGGGGAAGTTTGACAACATGTATTATCGGAATCTATAGAGAGGATTAGGGTTGCTGGCGACGAATTCGGCGTTGTGGCTGGACGAGAGGATGAAGTCGTTTGTGGATCTGTACGCAGCGGATCAGAACAAGTTCTTCGAAGATTTTGCTAAGGTGATGATCAAAATTGGGAGTCTGGACGTCAAAACGGGGAATTTTTTTTTTTCATTTATTTAAAACTAAGAGTAAAAGGGTAATTTCACCCAAATTTGCATATCCCTCATAGGTCTTTAGTACTTCTCAATCTTTTTACAAATTCAATGAACTTCTGAGAGTTTTGCAAATTCAAATGGTATTTATTTAGAATTTCCCCAACAACAATTCCAATTACATAAAATGAACTATCGGTTTAAATCAATTAAAAATAATAAATATATAAATGATGTAATTTTTTATGATTAGTGTGAAAAAGAATGAGTGGTAAAACTCTAAAAGATATTATAGAAGTTGGGTGGAAAAAGATATGAGAAGGGTAGGTAATTAATTACAAGTAAAAATAAAAAGAGTGTATTAAATTTTTAGACAAAGCAAATTTATTGCTCATATATAAGAGTAAGCCTATGTGAGAGTATGTACTTTATAAATAGGGTAGGATGGATCTTAGTAAAATCTAATTTGTCAAAGTTTAATATGAATGCTTTTAAACCTGAAATAGATAAAAAAAAAATTAAAAAATCCGCTTTATAAAATGTTTTAATAATAATCTTTCTGTTGCATTTCTAGCTAACCGGTGTAGATTAAATTAGAAAACAGACACACACATATATATTATTCAATATATTTTAATCATAATTTTATAAAATATTAAATTCAAATCATTTTAATTTAATTTTATTAAACGAGAAGTGAAGAGAGACGCGTCATGGGAATCATCTTCCCGCTCTTTCCTCCCACTTCTTGCATGGGATCGTCAATTGGCTATTTTGATATGAATCTTTAATTTGTAGTGTAGAAGAGAGGAGTTATTTATTTGCAGTTGATCATCTTTTTTCTTCGCCTGCAACAACTTCGTCGTCCTTGAATAAATGGATGTTTAATTTTTTATTTTTTTGGGGGTCAAAAAATGGATGTTTAATGAAGTGGTGGAAATATGAGAAAACAAAGGAGCATTAATTTGTCTGATAGACCAAGTTTCTACACTGTTACACAGTACACACTACTACAAAAATGGGATATCACTACCCTAAAAAACGTCCTTATTTAAAAATAGGAAGTAAAAAATGAAGGCAGTGGCATTCTTGTAAATATATAGAGTAAAAATCCTTTAGGCGTGAATTTAGGCGACCTGAATAGAATTCAGGTCGCCAAAATTTGAATTTAGGCGACCTGAATTCAATTCAGGTCGCCTAAAAGATTCTTTAGACAACCTAAATACTATTTAGGTCGTCTAAAATTCACTTTAGACAACCTAAATACAATTTAGGTAGTCTAAAATGAAACATTTTAGATATTTTTGGCTCCAAAATTCTTTTGAAAATGAGACTTTAGACAACCTAAATAGTATTCAGGTTGTCTAAAATTGACTTTAGACAACCTAAATAAAATTTAGGTAGTCTAAAATGAAATTTTTGACGCCATTTCAGATAATTTTGGCTCCAAAATTCTTTTGAAAATGAGACTTTAGACAACCTAAATAGTATTCAGGTTGTCTAAAATTGACTTTAGACAACCTAAATACAATTTAGGTAGTCTAAAATGAAATTTTTGGCATTTCAGATTTTTTTGCTCTAAAATTCTTTTGAAAATGAGACTTTAGACAACCTAAATTGTATTCAGGTCGTCTAAAATTGACTTTAGACAACCTAAATACAATTTAGGTAGTCTAAAATGAAATTTTTGGCATTTCAGATTTTTTTGGCTCCAAAATTCTTTTGAAAATGAGACTTTAGACAACCTTAATGGTATTCAGGTCGTCTAAAATTGATTTTAGACAACCTAAATAGTATTCAGGTCGTTTAAAATTGAATTTAGACAACCTAAATACAATTTAGGTAGTTTAAAATGAAATTTTTGGCGCCATTTCATATATTTTTGGCTCCAAAATTCTTTTGAAAATGAGACTTTAGACAACCTAAATAGTATTCAGGTTGTCTAAAATTGACTTTAGACAACCTAAATACAATTCAGGTCGTCTAAAACGAAATTTTTGGCGCCATTTCAGATTTTTTTGGCTCCAAAATTCTTTTGAAAATGAGACTTTAGACAACCTTAATAGTATTCAGGTCGTCTAAAATTGATTTTAGACAACCTAAATAGTATTCAGGTCGTCTAAAATTGACTTTAGACAACCTAAATATAATTTAGGTTGTCTAAAATGAAATTTTTTAATTTCATTTATGCCTTCTCTCCTCTGCACACTATTTAATTCCCCCACATGCGTCCTTCACTTCTCATTTTCGATCTACACATACTATACGCCTTCCTCTTCTTTCCTCTACACCCCATCTTCTCTGTCAATCTATTCCTACTCCTTCAACACTCTTCGATCTGGCTAGACAAGAAGATGGCGGCGAGGAGACCGAGCAACAAGATGCTAGAATCTGCATTCAGAATAAAAGTCACCATCGATTTCATCCAAAACACTGCCGCCAGTAAGTGTGTTTCCAGATCTGACTCTTGTTGATTTTTTAGATCTGAGAGGGCACTAATTTTTGCAAATCTGGAAATCTCCTAAACCAAGACGATATTATGAACACCAAGTCTCTTGCAGATCTGAAATTAATCTGTTTTTTGCATTATTGTTCCTTATTCCTTCTATTTTAGGGGATTAGAATGCGAGTTATTAGTTACTTGTTAGGTTTTTTTTTCCTTTTTTTCATTGTATCTTCCTTGTTTTCTCTGTTTCGATTACTCTCTTTTTGTTCTTTTCTTGTTCTTGTTCTTGCTGGTTCTGGAATTTAATTTTTGATTTGTTCGTGGCCAACCTCATGGGTTTTTTTTTTTTTTTTTAAAAAAGCAGTAAGACGACCTGAATTTAATTCAGGTAGTCTAATGTAATACAAAAGACTACCTGAATAAAATTCAGGTCGTCTTTTGTATTACATTAGACTACCTGAATTAAATTCAGGTAGTCTTTTGTAAGCAGTAAGACGACCTAAATTTAATTCAGGTAGTCTTTTGACTTACATTAGACTACCTGAATTAAATTCAGGTAGTCTTTTGTAAGCAGTAAGACGACCAGAATTTAATTCAGGTAGTCTTTTGTATTACATTAGACTACCTGAATTTAATTCAGGTAGTCTTTTGTAAGACGATCTGAATTTAGTTCAGGTCGTCTTACATTAGACTACCTGAATTAAATTCAGGTAGTCCAAACTATTTTTTTTTACTACCCCTCACGAGACGTCCTTGAAAAAAAGGACGTTAAATGGGTCAAATTCAGGTCGTTTTTTTATGTTTTTTGTAGTAGTGACAGCAGGATTCCGAAGTTGAACAACGAAAGTAACCGAACATCACAAATTCACAATACAATACAATTTTATATAGTACTTTATAATTTTACTTCATAGAGGATAGGAACCCACCTGGGTCATAGTTTACAACTAAATCTGACACAAAAAAGGGATGAAAAAGAAAGAAAGAAAGAAAGGATAAACAACGAAGAAAGATACCTGCCGACAGAATGAAAAGGACTGAATCACTGCCCAATCACTGTTCCATCCTTGTAAAATATGACTCCACCTTATAGACATCTATAATAATTGCCTACTTCTAAGGTGTTTTTTGGCATATAAATTTACAATGATAAGTAATTAACTCTGGCTTTTAACTACATAGATAAATACTACTAGTATATAGGAGATTCCTAACATCCTTACCTTGCACAAGGTTCCAACTTTTGCTTCAATTCCCGCGCTTGTTATTCTCAAACACTCCCGGCAAAAGCTTCTCAAAAGTTTCCACAAACAATCCCCATTCGCCTTGGTTCATTTCTCCGAATGAAATGACCCCTGTTTCACAATTCTGGCTCCACGCAGACAAACTAACACTCTTCGTCAGAACCCCCTTTGTTTCACTCTCACTCTCATCGATCCTTCCATCATCCAAGGTTTTGTTCTGATTATCATCCTCCTCACTCGATCCATCGTCCAATGATCCTGCAAATGGAAAACCTGGCATTCCCAAGCCCTTGTTCAATCCGTTTTGAGTTGGATAGTCGAGTAGTTGAGACGTGTTAGAACCCTGTTCAGTTTCCTCTTTCATCTTCTCCAGGTTGGAACCACGAGGGATGGCAGCCTTGGCTCGAGAGCAAATCTCTTCCAGCTTACTAGGAATTTCTTCTCCGCCACGGAACTGCCGAGTCATCATTTGACCAATATCACCAATGCAGAGGCCAGCAGCAGCAGCTTGCTTCAAGAAAATGGTGCAAACAACAAGTACCCTTATAGCACACTCCCTCAGAGAAGGAAGTTTAGTTCTAAGAAGCTCTGCATCTTTAAATGGGTCGAGTTTGGATATGTAATCGAGCTCTGACTCAGAAAAAGGAATGGAGGCTTGTGCCCAATGAAGCCACTCGAAATATGGGTCATCCAGCCACTCGGGAAGGCAAAGGCCATGGTCTATTGGAACAAGCTCGGCAACTCCGCAAGCATTATAACTATGGTGACCTTGATTCTTCTTCACAAGCATGTTTCCTGCATGTCTGTCAAGATTTAGAAGCCTAATGTCTAAGATCCCGATCTTGTGAACAGAGGCAACAGAGAAATAAGAAGGGCCTAACTCTGCTGCATCAAAGTCATGCTCGACAAAGCGTTGGAGGGAAGTGATTTTACAAGGTATCGCTGATGGGACTGCGGCTGCAGCATCAGTAAAGTAGAAGGCAGCATGAGAGAACTTGACTAAAGCAGTGGGAGGCACACCAGCAAAGCTTCCATGGTCAAGGAAACAAGCAGCTAATTCACGTATCCCAGTTTCACCAACCCGAATGGAGTGTTTCAACCCAGGTTGGCCAAACAATCGACCCCTCAAGCCTTTTGGATTGTTGGAGGCTAAAGGTTCTTCATCTGCTGGCTTGGCCACGGCTATATCCTTACCATTTTGGCTACGGAAAACATAGGCACCACCTAATCCTTTTGAGACTGGAATAGGATGAGAACCAGAGGCCATGGCTATGGCAACTTCAACAACTAGAGCATGTACTGGAGCTCCACTGCCGCCAACTATCTCAACCTTGGGATGAGAGGCAAGCTCTTCACCTGCTGAAGGGGTTAAAGGTAGGCATGGGGTGGAGAAACTGCGGGGAAAATTGTTGGATTCAAATGATTGTTTGGAGGAGTGCTTAAGACTTCTTTGGTCAAGTTCTAGAAGGTTCTGATCAATGTGACCATAGGATTGGAGTTTGCATCGGCTAAATGGCTTAAACCCATTATGTTGATCTATGGCTACAGCCATTGTGGAGAATCTCATCCAGAAGAGAGTGGCAGAGGGCAGCGCATTCCAAATGCGATACTTTCTATTAAAGATCCCCGGAAAATTAGTTTTCTGAAGGCGACCACATCTGCAACTTCAAAACTAGGGTTTCCTGAAAATGTTGTATACGAAAAATTAATGTCCTTGATTGAGATAGAGTAAAAGTGGCAAGATATAACAAAATGGGCATGAAAACCAACTCATATCACAAGATAGGTTCCCCATAATTTGTACAATCCAAAATCTTCCACACATCAGGTTTGAAATAGAGCCTTCAGTAATTTCATGGTTTGTAATTAAGACTAAGAAAAGAACATTCATATGCCATTAATTGAAAGTGCGAGAAATGAGAGAAAAAATGCAACTTATAAGTATTTATCACAATTTATTGCTTCCCACAGACTCTGCTGGGTATAAGAGAAGTGGCAATTAAAGGCAAACGAATCATTTATTACCCAAACAGTTCAATTTTTGTTGAGGAAGGATAACTTGATCAAATGAAGCCATGCGAAAACAAAATCAATATATTGTGTTTGATTTTCAATAGCACTAATTTTGATTAAACGGAGTTGATACTAAGCATATAGGGTGCTTGGTATCTGTTGAATATAGGATGATTATATTGCATTCAAAGAAACTGACAAGCTAGATAAAAACTCTGATGATATCACATTTATCTCCACAATTTAAGCTTTCAGTGAAAACCATATGTGTTCGAACAATTATCTCTGAAAATTATGGTATACCTTATTAGTCACCACTCATAAAACAATCGTTATGTTTGATGACATTCAATAACATTAACATGCATGATCATCATTTTATCTGTCATCCCTTAATATCATACGAGAACATGCATACGTGAATACAACAGAGCGACAAATCCATAAAAATACGACGGGATCCTTACTAAATATGGCTCTTAAGGGGTGAATTCAAGATGAGGGCTTAAACGTTGGATGCCAAACAGAAAAGCAGGCTATGTTGTTCATATTTTTTCTCGAATCCCTCATAACCTGCATGATTTGTCACGCAGAAGGGAAGACCCGGTGAAGTTTCAAAGAAGAGAAAACGAAACAGTGAGAACAAAACAGCCGCGTATATAATACAGAAGACACATGCAAGAACGGCCAGATAAAAAGAACGACATTGCCATCACGAGATCTGAAATGCATTCATTGATGAATCGCAGATATGAAAATTGACGTGCACGACATACAGAGCATGGGAAATAAATGCAGAAAATGAATAAAACTAAAGAAAACAAGAATGGATTGCGGAATAGGCAGAAATGGAATGAAGAAGAAAAGAATGAATTGGGGGGGGGGGGGGGGGAGAGAAGAGAAGGGGAAGGTACCCTGAACACTGGTGAGGCATTCAGGGGAAGCGATGGAGTAGCAAAGGGGAGCGCGATGGAGAAATGAAAGAGAAATGGAAAAGGGGTTATCCCACCGCTACTCTCAGACACGCTGCCGTATGAGAAGGTAGCCTGCGCTCTCCTCTTATAGCTCTCCTCTGCGTTGCCTGATGCTTGCTTTTCTCCGTTGCCTTCCACCACACTGCCTGGCCCTGCGTTACTATTTTTGCTCTTTTTTCCCTAATTTGGGTCTCCCCTTCCCGCACCATGTGACGTTCAAACCGACGATGCCTGCATATCGTGACTGACAGGCTGCGTGGACCCCATGGGCCCTACCTTTTCATTCTTGGGCCATGCATCCCTCTCCCTTTTCCTCCTCAGTCTAACAGCCTCCTTCCTTTTCTTCATTCTATCCATTTTCCCCCTCGATCAATCATCATCACACTACCAACCGGGTTCAGACTAGAGGAAATGTTAGGCCTTTTGACCAAAATAATAATAATAATAATAAAAATTAACCAAATTAAAGAATATTGGAAACATTTTACCAAAGTAATGTAGTTAGTGGCGTAAGACAGATTCATGCTACTAATCACGTAAAAGAAGTTCACGCCACTGACACATACTGACAAATTTTGTGTTAATAACGTGATGGAGATTCATGCCACCAAAAGGGATCACGCCACTAGGTGGCGTGAAAAGTGAGTGAATCAAACTCACTCAATTGAGAGGGTATGATTCCATATAATTAAAAAAATTAATATTAAATATAATAATATATAATAATAATGATGATTAAAAAAAAGTGGAATAATTTAAAACTCTACTTCATTTAATTTGAAGTCAAAAGAAAGAAAGTATGGAACTGAAATAACTCATTAAGAACGCCTTTTAAAAAATTACGCGGTACAATTTGGTTATAACAACAGATCCTAATACAGGGAGGTCTATATATTTGTTATACACCAAATATTTGTATAACAACAGTATATATTTGACTTCAAATTAAATGAAGTAGAATTTTAAATTATTCAATTTTTTTATCATGTATTATTATTATTAAATTTAATATTAATTTATTATTATTATTATTATATGGAATCAGACCCACTCAATTGAGTGGGTCTGATTCCATATAATAATAATAATAATAAATTAATATTAAATATAATAATAATAGAGTGGGTCTGATTCACTCACTTTTCACGCCACTAGGTGGCGTGAATCTCCATCATGCTACTGACACAAAATTTGTCAGTATGTGTCAGTGGCGTGAACCTTTTTTACGTGATTAGTAGCGTGAATCTGTCTTATGCTATTAACTGCATTACTTTGATAAAATGTTTCTAATCTGCTTTAATCTGATAATTTTTATTATTATTATTATTATTTTCGTCAAAAAGCTGGAAATGTTAGTCTTTCATAACCTTTTGAACCAGGTTCAGCCTAGAGGAAATGTTAGTCTTTCATAATCTTATGAATGAAGGTTTAAATTCCCACTAGGAGATATATTCATATTTAATGTCTAAAATAAATTATCTCTAATAGGAGGATCCATATGCGTAGGAAAAAAATCATCATCACACTAATACTATCACTATACTCGCTCAAGTTGATTATTAAATGTAGAGGAAGAAATAGAGCCGGAGTTGCATCAAATATTTTTTATGCTCATACATAAATGAGAATAAAATTGAAAAATTTATTAATTTAAAATATATTTAATTAGTTAGCTAATTTTCCTTGAGCCAATAAGATTATAGCCTAGTCGCATGAATGCTCTTTTATAAGTAGGAGGTCATGAGCAGAATCTCGCTTATAACCTCCGGCAATTAGCATTGACCTCTCCTTGATGTATAAGAATTAGATTAATTGGGCTTATAAAAAAGATCAAAGCGGTAATAATCAAATGTGGAGATGCGATATAATAATGTTTAGATCTAATAAAAAGGGCTACTTCAATTCCTCATTATATGTAGGGCAGAGCAATGGGCGAGTTAGGCAGCCCATACTCAAATCCATAACTTGCCTATTTAACTTTATACGAGTACGGACTAACTCATACCTGTAACTCAACCCATTTAAACCTGTATAAATGGGCTAACACATAAATGGGCGAGCAAACTGGGTTTTGGGTAACCCATTTACATTTGATTTTTTTTTTAAAAAAAAAACATACATAAGAATTAAGCATCTATCATTTAAAATTGTGAAATCAAAATCTTCAAAATTCAATAATAACAATTCACACAAAAGAACCTAAATTTAGACAATTCACAATTGTGAACCTAAACCTTCAAAATTCATAGCATAATTTGGATGTTCAAACTCGAACTTTTAAATTAAAAGTCAAAGTTACAAAGAAAAGACAAAATAAAAGAGACTGGGAGTCGGACTGTCTTATACTATTACTTACTGTCCTCAGGGTTCTGTCCTATGTCCATATATTTAATTTTTTTAAAAAAAAATTAACTTAATGGGTGGGTTTGGGCAGCCGGAAGGTGTGCCCATAACCTATCCATTTAAGTATTAAATGAACGGATTTTAACATAATCCGTTATGGACATTTTAGGTGGGCTCAAAATTATCCAATGACATTGGGTTGCGGGTAGGCTCATCAAGTAGGTTCCTTACTCTAGTTTCACCCATGACACACTGCCACAAGCCGAGTTCAAATTCTTGTTAAAAGAAAGTATCTAATCCTACTTCAAACAAAATAATCTAATGTGTAGCAATAATAATAATTTTTTTTTGCTAAAAGAGATGGCTCAGGGCCTATATTAATAATAGTAAATTATATAAGAGGGGAAATTAATCCCAAACACTCAGAATCAAACCAACTCTTCACAAAGCCAGGACACTGATCAAACACTTCTGAATTGGAGATGCCTTTTTTGGCCAAAGCATCCGCAATTCGATTTAGATTCCTAGGGATACCCCTCAAATCAACCTGCCAATTTTGATTAAGAAGCTCTCTGGCTTTCACAACAAGATTACTACAAGAAATACATGAGGAATCTAGAATCAAATTAATCACAACACAAGCATCTGATTCCAAAATTATTTTCCTCAAACCCAAGTCCCAAGCTAATTGGAGCCCCTCCACCACAACCCACTCCTCAGCTGAAGCCGCCGAACATGCACCGACCATCTTGCTAAAACCAGCAAACCAGCCACCAGCACAGTCTCTGATTACAGCGCCACAGCCAGCAGCAGCCGTATTGGTGGACATAGCACCATCCATGTTAACCTTAAACCATCCAAGAGGGGGTTTCTCCCAAACATGAATTGGGTCCCCATGCAGCAAGGTCGGCTGGTTGTACCTGTCACAAGTAAAAACCAAGCTTGGCCAAATGGCCGAAAGTGTAGCAACAGGATTACATGGCTTACAGAAATTACAATCAAAGATAAAAGCATTCCTCCACTCCCAAATTTTCCAAATGGCCACCCCAAAAAACAAATTCCAGCACCTATCCCAAATACAACCCACATGATTATTTAAATTGAAGCTCAGCCAATCCCTAAGTCCTAAGGAAAAAAAAGTGCGCATAAATCCCTGTTTAATGATCCTAGCCCACATACTCGATACATACACACAATCACGCAAGATATGGAGAATATCCTCACGGCCAGCATTGCAGAACCCACACAAGGGCGACGATTGTGACCAAGAGCTCCTCCAAACATTGGTAGGAAGCTTATCCAGCGCCACTTTCCACATAAAGACTCTGATTCTTTCAGCACCTCTCCACCTCCATATGTCCCTGAACACTTTATCCTTGAGCTGAGACGGGTTGGGCTGTAAGAGGAAATAGGCACTCTTGATAGAGAACTTGCCATCACTAGAGGCGCCCCATGTCAAACAATCATAACTAGCATCCCCTCTAGGAGGCAATACAGCTGCTAATCGATCAATACCAGCAGGATTCACCACCGTAGAGATCCTATCGATGTCCCATATCCCTCCCGCCGACCAATCAACCACTACAGAACTTTCCTCCTCCACAGGTAGCTCTCGCACACAAAAATTATTAAGAGAAACACCCACATCAATCCAACAATCCGAAAAAAAAACGCACATTACAGCCATTCCGGATCTGCCATCTAGAACCCATATCAATCAACTCTTCTTGCTCACAAATAAATTTCCATATCTTCGAGTCCCCAGGCCTGACCAAATGCAATGAATCCTCCTCTCTCCCCATGTATCTAGCCGTTAGGATATCAACCCAAAGCCCCTTCTCACCCGTAATCAACTTCCAAGTCAGCTTCGCACCACATGCCCGGTTAACAGAATGAAGTCTTCTAAACCCCAGCGCCCCAAATTCCTTAGATCTTGTAATAAGATCCCATCCAACCGAATGAAAACGACGTTGGGACCCATCGTGGCCCCAGATAAAATCTCGCTGTAATCTTTCCACTTCCTGACAAACCACATTGGGAAGTTTAGCAACCATCATTGGGTATAAGGGAACTGCACTTACCACCGACTTAGCAAGGGTAATTCGACCAGCCATGGAGAGGGTATTCGCTTTCCATACACTTAGCTTAGATTTAACCCTGTCGATAATATATTGGAATTTAGCCATGGAGTAGCGATTGCGGGAGAGGGGGAACCCCAAGTATCTCCCAATGTCACTGGAGATGTGCATCTGTGTGATTTCTTTGATACGAAGCTTGACATGCAAGGGAACCTTGGGGGAGAAGAACATCGAGGATTTGCTGAAATTAACCTTACCACCAGATCCACTCATAAAATCCTGTACACATCTCATCATACAAGATGCTTGCCCTTCTGATGCCTCCCCAAAAAGAAGGATATCGTCAGCAAACATAAGATGAGACACTCTCGGCCCTCCTCTAGAGACATACACAGCTTTCCAATTATCATTATCAACCGCATCACAGATGATATGAGACAGCTTGTCCATGCACAAAATGAAGAGAAGAGGCGAAAGCGGGTCCCCTTGCCTAATACCTCTTAACGGATGGAAAAACTCAGTTTGGGAGCCATTCCACAGCACATTATAGGAGACAGAGGACACACAATTGAGTATAAGATCAACAAATTTGTTATCAAAACCCACCTCTACCAGGACACTCTTCAAGAAGACCCAGCTAACTCGGTCATAGGCCTTCTCCATATCAATCTTAAGCGCCATAAGGCCTTTCCTGCTTCTATTCCTCCCCATGATATGCAATATCTCTTGCCCAACAATAATGTTGTCTTGAATGCACCTTCCCCGGATAAAGCTAGATTGAAAGGGAGACACCACGTTGTTCATCACCCCCCTCAACCGATTTGCAATCACCTTCGTAATGCACTTATAGTGAACCGTGCATAAGGAAATAGGCCTAAAATGAGTAACAAATTCCACATTATCCCTTTTCGTGATTAAAGAGATGAGTGTCTTATTAGCTTCATTGAGAGACACCTCACCTCTAAAAGCTTTCTTTACAAAATCACATAAAGTTGGTCCGACAATACTCCAATTTGATTTATAAAACAGAGGAGGAAAACCATCAATCCCCGGAGCCTTGTAACTTCCCATAGCAATAATAATAGCAACAACAACATTTGGTAAAAAAATGTTGGCCTACTTAATAAGGATTTAGGTCATAATTTATAAACTTATAGATTTGAATTTTGGTGCTTGTGAGAATCTTTTTTCTTTTTTTTTTTTTGATAATATGCTTGTGAGAATCTGGTTAATGAAAACAATAAGACACATCTTGATCGAACTCAATTCGACTAATTTTGTTTTTTTAAAAAGGCAATCCACTTAATTGAGGACTTGGATCCTCGTACGAGGTTAAATTAATCAATAACAATCAACTTCCTTGTCCCCCAAATGACAGCCAACTTACCAGCTTACCTCTTATGAATTTCTGTCTTTAATTCGTGCTTTTCTTTCTTTCTAATTTTTCCATTAACGTTAATGTTAACAGCTAGCTTTGTCATGCTGGTACTTCTTATGAATTTTATAATTTATATAATAAAATTGATATTGATACCAAGTTTTAACGCAACTCTAAGTTAAACATTATTAACATGTTTTTCATGTGATTCCCCGCACATTATACAGAAATAAAATAGGATATCAAACTAAGCAAATATCCCGCCTATCAATGAGGAACATGTCCATGCGTCTAGTGGGTATTTTTAGAATATACAATAAACATTACTATTAGAGATGTCCAAGGACTGGGCTAGACCCGATTGGAGGTCAACCCGAGGTCTGGCCCGATAGGACCTCAGGCTGAAAAAGTCAGTCTACGGTCTGGTTCGGCCTGGTACCAGGCCAAGGTCGGACCGAACTAGTCCAGTTTTTTTTCCATTTTTTTTTTTGCCTTCTTGGGAGGCAATATTTTACCTCTAGTTTTACCTGACTTCCAAAAGTAATAAAAAATGACTGAGTAAAAAGTTATTCCTATAAATTAAAAAGCATATTAAGATGTCTAGACTTCAATGAATGGCTCAGTGTAGTGGTGATTTACCCAAAAAAAAAAAACACCTTGGGTTAGACCGGACCAGTCCAAGGAGTCTAAGCCCCAGGATCGAAGTCCAGTCCAACCCGAGTAGTTTGGTCTAGTTTGGTCCAGTCAAATTATCTTTGACCAAATTTTTTGTTACCTGGATCAGGTTGGATCGGACCGGGTCAAACTGAACCAACTAAACCGTCGGATTTTTTGAACGACCCTAATTATTACATTACTCCCTCTAATCCTTAATATAATACATTTATTTGATTTGATTATATTAAAAAAAATATACGACATATATTTTTTAAAATACCTCAATCACTAACTTTGAATGTTGTTTCTTGATGTTTAGCTAAATTGTATAATGAATGTATGATTTTCGAGCCCCCCAAAAAAAAAAAAAGAGTATAATGAATGTATGATTTATCTTATACAAATTTAGCTTATTTTTCGTTAAAATTTTTAATTAGCATTTTATGTTTCGATGTAACGATATAGCAAGTAAATCAATGATAAATCCCAAGATGAAACTATCATTTCACTTACGATTTCAACCAAGAAAAGAAAAGGGGGAAAAAAAGAAAAGAAAAAGACAATGGACTTGTTCAAAAATAACTTCACTGTAAAATATAATTTATTCAAATATCAAACAGGCATGCCTCATAAGTTCAGGAACCCCAAGCAAACCATGATTGAAAAAACAGGCCCATAACACGAACAGGAAATAAAACTATATTTGGAGATGAGATGAAATTGTAAGAGGAAATACATTCAACAAATATAAGAGGAATTGAACTGAAACAAAACGAGAACCATAATACAAAAACGGAATACTATTTGTAAATTTATTTAGTGAACGTCATGCATAGGCGGATGTATTCCAATATTTATTATTTTCCTTTGCATGGAAGCAAGAAGGGGTTGGAAGGTTCATGAGCGCACAGGCAATGCATCTCTTGGATGGACTCCAATGGACACAGAAGATATAGGCGTCTTCATATTCTGCTGCTTCCCATACGCTAAGCTTGCTTCTCCTTCTATGCCTTTCTTGGGAAATGATCTTCCACTCTCACGTACAAGATTATTGATTATGGACGTCAATTCATTATCCTCCAGCAAAGACTCCACAGTCACATGTACACCTGACCACAGTTACAATGAACAACAAAACCTCAGACTCAGCCTCGTCGGGTCGTACTAGGTAGAATTAGCATTAATATGACAGATGAAGACTTACGGTATCTCCAGTAGTGCTTTGGGTTTGTGGGGTCGTTGATTGTCTCTTCTTTTGCAGGACGTGTTGTATATTCTTCTTTCAGGGCCAGCAAATCCTGTCCACCAGAATCACAAGAGTTTAAGTGCAGAGATTTATAACAATACCAAATTCTTTCTTCTTCTAGTTTTCCTATTAAATTGACGGTACAAATTAACGTGTCTGTTAGAACTTGGAAGAGTACCTGGAGAGGGAAAATGGCCCACATTGAAGGGGATTCAACATGTTGCCTTATGATAAAATATGCAACTTCTGAAGTACATTGATCAGGAGGCAACATGTCGCACTCCATCACGTTCCTAAAGAATCGCAGCCTTCTATCTTCATCTTCTTCCCACCATGCTCGCAACGTAGCAGCGTCATGACATGACGGGGCACAAACCTGCAAAACATGGAGCAAAAGATCTCTTAATTATAAGACTGCCATGTAGGCACAAACCTGCAAAACATGGAGCAAAAGATCTCTTAATTATAAGACTGCCATGTGGCGTGAAAGATGACAGTACCCCAACTATCTCTCACAACTCTTTCAAATCAGTCTATTTTGCCAGTTTGCCTATGAAAGAAGGAATAGGTGAATGTTTTGAATTCTTCAAGTACCTGTTTAATACCCCAACCTTACTGAACAAATCAAATAAATATTTTAACTCCTGTTAATTTTACTAGCATCTTTTCTCAACAACATGTGGCCATCATTCCAACGGATACTAGTATGGTGAATTTGGAAGGACTTCTGAGAGATGAATCAGTATGGTAAAAAGGGAAGTTTTTTCTTTTAACTTCTCAGTGATACTTGCAGATATATCGGCAAACTTGAACCTTACCAGCAACCAGAATACTCACAAGGGAATAGTATAGGTTGCAATAACAAAGACATGCATCTGAAAAGGACACGAAGCAACGAGGTAATTTGGTTATCGTTGGCTTTGCAAATTTAGACAACTAACTTCTCTTCAAAGGATTTTTCTCCTCCATTAGATGGTTTCACTTTTTAGATGGGATTACCAAGTCACAGTTGAAAAATAATACTTTCTTCTTGTGCAAAACCATACACACCAAAATATTATAAGAATAACCAATTTTACAAAAGGCAAATTTTTTTTAAAGAGAATCTTACCGTCATGTAGCTATATTGAGAAGGAATACCAAATTCCAGATCAGGTTCACTGGGCATGCGTTGAATGCGCAACCCAAGTAAACCCAGTTCTTGCATAACCTGCACAAACAAAATTTTGAAAAATAATCTTTCTAATATCTTTAGTATAAGGGAAATTGTGAGTGCAGTGTGTCTGACATATAGGTACGTCATGATTGAAGTGGATAAGACATACAGGATGAACACATGAAGGAATGAGGCCAAGATCTTCCCCACAGGTTAGCATGTCCGATGAGTTCATAAGGACAGGGAGAGTCTTCAAAGCATTTTCCCTCCAAAGATTCTCTTGCCGGTGGAAGTAATAGTCATAGTACAATCTTCTTAGAACATTTTTGCTGCATAATGTGATGAATATTAGAAAGAGGTCTTGTGAGATAATATCTCAAGGAAGTGAAAATTTAAGAAGAATTTGATTTTGCGCCAGATATAGATTCACGGAGTAGCAGTTAAAAATATCCTGTATATGCATTCATGCAGTAAAAGCCGGTTTTACTAGTTTAAGATAATACCTATGATCATCCAAATCATTAAAACTTGAAGTATCTTCTAGGTTGAAGCGAGGATAGAATTTTTTAGCATCCTCTGGATCTCGTATTAGAACTATATTCTGCAAGACAATAAACATAACATAATGCGTGTCTTGTAAAATCTTCAAGAAAATATATTGAAAAAATTGACCCAAAGATTGGAATAGTTTCCATAGTAAATATCCACATCAAGGGAAAGAACGAGAGTAAGAGAAGAAAAACAAAGAGGAAGCTAAATCAATAATGCTTTGCTACCTGAATTAGATCGAAGAGATTGCGTCGGATTTTGTCTTCACTCTCGAATAAGGACCCATCTGCAAATGATTTTAGCTTGGCGGCAATTTTCTTCTCTGTGTTACAATCCTCCTTGAACTAAAATACATACATGCAAAGTAGTGGCGAATGATATACTATCTGAGCAAGACACTTCAAGACTCAACAGGTAATAATAAGGCAAGAATGACACAGAAAATTCAATCTCAGAAAGATCATATTTACCAAATAAAGCAGGGGTACATTGAGCAAGTTTTATGAACAATATTAAATGTATGCTATGCAAACTTTCTAATTAACGCAAGAATGATCACCTTAAAGCATTGATTCTCATATTCATTCAGAAAAGTTGCTGCAACAAATGTCCAAGAATCTCCGAATTTTTCCTGAAAATAAAAAGTAAAGGGTATTATAAGATATAGACACCATGCATCAGCATCACAAATCACAAGAAACCAGATAACAGGCTGAACATGAAGGGAAACCATTTCCAAGCTATAAAATCATTTGCAGCTTTAAAGGAAAACACTTACCTGTAAGTGTCCAAGCCTAATGTATGGACGACTGAGGCGATTAAAGTCCCATATTCCTTCACTTTCAAGTTCTTCCTACAATAGAAAATATAGCTTAGATAAATATTGAATAATCTAAAATAGGAAATTAGATAGTTTATCTTCCTAGCTAGAAAAGTCCAGCCTATATTCACAAAAAGCCATTCCATTTAAGAGAACAGAGGGATACCTGACTAAGGGGAATGGATGGTCGAAATTTTCCAACTAGACCTGTCATGGCATGATCAGGAAGCTCCCAGATTCGGAAGAATCCCAATATGTGATCAATCCTATAAGCTGTAAAATATTTTGCCATCTTTCATGGACGGAAGAAAATAGTAACTATTAGATATTTTCCCCCACTGAGAACAGAAAAAAGAGATATAAGTCCAATGAGACAAAACCTGTGCTAAACGAGCTCGCCACCAAGCATAGTTATCTTTTGACATTTCCTCCCAATTATACGTAGGAAAGCCCCAATTCTGGCCATTTTTATCAAAATAATCTGGAGGTGCCCCAGTTGAAGTGTTCATTCGGAACAAATTTGGATAAACCCAAGTATCTACACTGTTTTTGTCAACACCTATGGGAAGATCTCCCTTTAGTACCACTCCCATATTTCTTGCATATTCTGCGGCTTCTGACAGCTAGAAGTTTGAGATGAATGCAAACAATTAGGTTTTTTCAACATTAAGCAATTTTATTGCAAATGAAGTAGAACTTATGGGATAAGGTTAATTCAACTTACTTGTAAATGTAAATGGTACTGGACATAGTAATGGAAGCAAATTATGTCATAATGTAGGCTTTCCTTTGATACAAGTTTCTCAAGCTGCAAAACCAAAGGGTCTTTGTAACCAGGTTTCAAGAGAAAGGAATATATATATATATATATAGCAACGAGTTGCATATACACGAGAATCCAAAAATCTAGATCATAAATATATTTAAATGATAAGACATTAAAATAATTAAAGGCATATACCTTATCTTTTGAATAATAATGAAAACGACCCCACTGACTGTGATCTGATGTTTCAAAAAAATCCCGCAAGAAACAGAAGGCAGCATAGGGCTTCAACCACTCCTTTTAACATAAAAAACAGAGCTGAGTTAGTGTATAAATTCAAAATAACAATTGAAAAGTGAATCTAAATATTATGTTTAGGACAACCCTTACTTGTGGAGATTTTATAGTGACCAAGTAACTAGGACATGTGTGCCTAATCATGAGTTTAACTCTATCTTACATTTTTGTCATGCTCCTGCTTGTGCTGGTCACTTTGGACCCAAAGAACTACTAGGAAAGTGCTAAACTCTAGTTTATTTTGGCTATCCCTATTTCATGATTCTTTAATATGCACAGATGTAAACAGCCAAGTTCAAATAGAATAAGGCCCAAAAAAGGAAGAGAAACAAAAAACTGAGATAGATCAAAGATATTTAGCCAAAATATTAGAAAGAGTTGAGATGAACTAAGACCTCATTCTCAGAGAAGAATTTCTGAAAGGAGCTAGAATTCAATATCAAATCCTTCTCCAGGGCAAAAACTTTCTTGGCAATCGAGAGTTTAGTGGCCATTGTAGCCTCATAATCAACATCCTGTAAAGAAAAACATGAAATTAACCAAAACTGAGTAACAATCATCCATCAGTGGAACATTAAAACACTTACTAATGAATATGAACTCTTTATTGTCATAGCCTATAATAATATGGGGCTACAGGCTTCTCAATTTTTAAACAGCTTAGTTTATGTTACATAAAGAAGTAATAACTGCAGCATCATAATTATTTGCAAGTTTTGAACATAAAATCTAATGATTTTATCTTGTTTTCCAACCTGGAATAGGTCCTACCACATAATGTAATCCACGTAGCGCCAGAGAGAGACAGGATTCACAACAGTATTGTTATAACTGATTTTAAAAATTACATTCTTGCCAAAATACATGATTGTAGGAATACACTCATTTTTCCTTTTGCAATTTCCAATTTAATCTTTAGCTAACATTGATAAGCTTGAATATGCAAGTTTCTAATCAAGTTTGTGAACAAAGTTCAGGAAAGGATTGATGGACCACACTCCCTCTGTTTTCCAATCAATCCTAACAAAATTATCTTACACCAAGACCTCTGCCATTTCTCCAATTTTAGAAGCTACTCATTGAAAAATGAGCATCTAACTCACCATCCATCTTTCCAATGCAAGGAGAACTCTATCTTCTAATACGCAGGATATGATCCTGTTAGGAACCAACTCAGGACACCCGAAATAATGGTAAATCAGATGCTCTTTACTGCTAATAAATGGTTACAGCCAAATCTGATAGGAGCACATTACTCCTTCAGCCAAGAAAGTCTCAGGTCGTCCCTGATTCCCTCTCCTATTACAACTCTCACAAAATTATCCTCTCTTTCAAAAAACTCCTAACAGCTAATATAGGAGGAATAAACATCGTACACAGTACCCCAGAAGAGCCACCCTACAATAAAGCTAATATCCTAATATTACTCTAATATAGCAAGTCAACCTGCTACCTTAAAAAAAGCATCTTGCTCCTTGTTGTGCTAGTTTTGTCCTCCTATGTCTTAGGTCTTCTTGCATAGGTCTGCTTAACTAGAGCCCTTTCAGATCCCAACTTCAGGCTCACTTAACCAGAACATTGAATCTAACTTAGATAGCCATAAAATGGACCCCCAGTACAAAACCTAGTCTTTAGAGTTTGAAACAGTGGTTCATTTTAATGCTGCAGGAATATAAATCATTAACAACCTTTGTAGATGATGTTAAGATACATATAAACAATTGGCACTATTACCTTCCCGTCCAAATGCCGCTTTGCCTTCTCAATCTCTTGCTGCCATTTAAAGGAGAACATTTTAAATATAAGCAAAATAATACTCCCTCCGGTCTTAATTATAAGACATATTTAACCGATTTTAGAAGGATTAAGAATAGAAATTAAATTAGTTAATTTTACTCATTTTCTAAAAATGCCCTTATATAAATTTGGCACTTCAATTACCTTGTTGATACTATATAATCCCTCATTCATATTAATAAGGGTATTTTAGGACGAAATTGATAAAAATTAGAATGTTGTCCTATAATTAGGAGTAGGACCAATACAAACTCCTAAATGTTGTCCTTAGGACCGGAGGGAGTATGAAGTAACAAGCTAGCATGTTCTCTAATAGAAAGTAAAATCCTAAAATATAACCTTAATTTCATCTGGCAGGTTCTCTGAAAGTGCTTGTACTCTCAGATATAATGGATGCAGTGCAAAAACAGAGAGTGAACTGCAAGCAAAAAATACAAATGCAAGCAGTTTTAAATACTATATAAAGTAATTTTGACCACAAAAAGACACAAGAAATATTAGAGTCAGATAAATTTGGTGTCAAAGAAATAAACTAGCAAGTTTTCAAAGTCCAAATACAAAGTTTGATGCTCTAAAATCAGAAAGAATAATTGACTTCAGTTAAAATAGGTCACTCCAAAGTTGCAAGCACATAAAAAGTGAGGCAATACGCAGCATAAAGGAAGTTTTGGAAAAGTAAATTTCCTATTTTCTTGTTTTTTTAAAAAAATCCCAAAGTCCTTTTGCTTAAATGTTAAGCTCTTGGAATGATTGGTCCTTCAAATTGTATTAGCACCTTTATGAACAGGCAATTACAACTTAGGAACACAATCCTTGTCACCTCCATTCTCTTAATTGATTAACTTCAACCCAAAGTAGAGGGGGCTAATTCTTCTAAAAAACTCCTTTTAAGGGGTGTGTTAGAAAAAAAGAGCGGCACAGTGCACAAGGCTCCCACTAGGTGAGGTCTTAGAAATATTAATAATAAAACCATTTTAAGGTCCCATTTCTAACAGCTTAAGCTTTTAGGAATGAATTGATTTTTGACAAATTAATGAAGAGTAAGAGGAAAAATATAAACACACCAATAATGATATAAAGATATATATACAGGGCAAATATTCATCTGTAGAAATATGGAAGGTGATGTCGCACCTGTATGGATAAGAATCCCACCACATCCCATGCACAGACGTATCATTGATTGGTAAAAGTTGAACTAAATGGAAACCAGATGCTACAGCCCAATCAACCAGTAACTTGAGGTCAAGAAACTCTCCAACTCCAATATCAGATTCTGATCTAACAGAAAACATGGGTATTGCTACACCAGCACCACGCCAAGGCACTTCCTAGCAAAGCCAACCAACAACTTATTAGAATCACAAACTTTTCTGATAAGCACAATGCAAACCTTCCCGTTAGTAATAAAAAAGGCAGCTTAAGTTCAACATTGTACCCGCAGCATGCCATCTGAGAGAAAAATATATTTTGTTTCACCACTTGAGCAGTTAGTGGAGACTTCTCGGTTTGGACCATTCTCTATAGACATATTTCCAGCCTTGTCATATTTGCAATATCTATATGTGGAATTTCTGTTAAGGAAGAGAATGGGACCGTAATGAAAGTAATAACACATATATCATCTAAGATCAAGGACTCAGTTCAAAATGGATATTTTATTGGAAAATCGCTCCTTTGTATCACACAGTCAGCTTGCCAGACAGATTCACCACAGTAATTGAGTTTCAGTCCATTGGGCACCTTCCACTGTCCTAATTGTGCATGGCTGCCAATCACACATATCTGCACTAGTCCAAGATAGGACCAATCACTTAACTACAGATAATTGAAGTTCAAAAATATGAATTGCAACTTCTTTTTTCTTTTTTTTTTTTTTTTGAGAAATTAAAGTTTAGACAAGTAAACAGGATAGCTACTCACTGATGTGTCTTTTTCAATATTTGGACAGCGAACTTTGAACCGGATGACAATGGCATCTGCTGCTCATCAGGAGTCACAAAGTGCAGCTTATTAGCAAAATGATATCAATGACACTTCAAAACAGGAGTCCAAATCAAACAATGTCAGAAATTTAAACCTATTACATTGAAAAAGTTACCTTCTTGAGAAAATTTAATGGGGCTAGCTCCTATGGGTGTCACCACACCTGAATTCCAGCTCTGCCGAAAGATGACATCTTTAAAAGCACTTCTGTAAGGGATTGCATCTGAACCAGTCTGGACATGATGATTAAAAAAATAACGATCTTTTGATAAGATATTGACATCATAGTAAAATACTAGTGTATATCGAGAAAAATGAGGACAAGAATTCAAGATCTGCATTTCTTGCTAGTTGTCTTAAACACCTTATTTGCATTATCTGTATATCTTTCTTTCTTTCAACAGACAAGTAAAGCAACATGAAATCGAAGTTACTTTAGCATAGGAAATAATCATATCCTAACTAGAAGTAAGCTTATGAGGAATTTAAATGGGGAAAAGGAGAAAGGCACCACCTGCCATAGATCGCGGAACTCAACCTCCTGGCCATTTTGGATACCTTCATGGAGTAGTAATTCACGCTTCTCTCCCATTTCATTTCTCAAAATTTTTCTGTTATCATCTACAACATGATAATTATACTGGCACTGGAACCCACAAGGCACGGTGATACTTCCACACCAGATGAGCTCATCGCCTTGATGAAAGGGCTTGAGCAACAGACCCTTCTTCACATCCCACGAACCAAGCACAGGTACAGAGCCACACACGAGCAAGTTCTGTCCCCATTGAGTGTAATATGGCAACCGAAAGCTTGTCTTCACCGACTTGACGGCCTTGCTCCCAGAAAACAATCCCGTATTCACCATTTCTTCCAAAAGGAATCAATGTGTGGTAATATAATGCAATTGTCAGTGCCAAAAGAAGATCAAGAGAATCATCACATATCAGAGAACAAAAGGAGTGAAACTCTGGGCACTAAAGACTTATCCTTTAGGTCAGTGACAAAACGTAAAAGGAAACATTTATGTAAGACATCAATTACCTATTAGATTAATGAAATGCTTCAATTTCTATCATTTTACTCAGTTCAATCAGTCGAACAAGTTTCTCAGCTCTGTTTAAGTAGGACGAAAGGTCGGTTTCGGAGTTCGGCTCGAAAACCAGGGTCATGTAAACTAAAATTCAGATAATAAAGTGCTAATGTATCCACTGAAAATGAAGATAACAAAGTGAGATACACAAGAACTAACAAGAAAAAGCCAAACCCGGTTCACCTTACTTCAACCGAAAGATATGGTTCTGGAGGTCTTCCAGAGGGAACTGACCGTAGACTCAATCAGAGGCCTTTGTGTTATTCGACGCAACACAAATGTAAGGAATGGTTTTCAGCTTTCTCTAGAGAATTTATTTTCCCCTCACAGGAAAAGTGGGCTACAATTGAAAGGGGCCACAATCGGCCGTTTCTGGGGATTGATATTTGCTACCAAAAAGGCGACGATATTTTCTATTACAGTTGTGGCTGTGACTCGTGAAGCTGCTAAGCCTAATGAATCCAACTTCGAGGAGAGTGACACTGAGCGAGTTGGCTATGTGAGATATTATCATCTGTTCGTAAAAACAAATCATTGGGACTTATAACATATGAAAAAAATTGTCTTTTTATGTTCTAAACAGAACATAATGAAAAGTATACGGTTAATATTGAGTTATAATAATAGGGATATGCGAATAAATACTGCATGCATGTACCGTGAGAGCCTTAATGTTTTATACCATAATAAGTTCTTAAATATTAGGAGTGTAGGATTATTTTCCATAAAGAAGGATACGGAATAACGTTTACGTTAACTGGGGAAGAATCGTGGAATTCAATAAAGATAATAGATTGATTGATTTGGTTTGTATACATTTCGTCTGAAATAAGATTGAAGGGTAAGGCTAAAGTGATTAATAAATGTTTGTTAGTTTCGATTATTCATATATTTTTGCTAACTGTAAAGGTAAATTCATCCTTCAACAGTATTCATGTATATTTTTTCCGAATATATGATCCTGTAATGATGATTCTTATGAAAACAAATTTGTTAGTAATGGAAAATACATAACTGGATATAGATAGAGAACAATGAAGAAAATGAAGTATGGATGAGAGGTTTTTTTCCGGTTTTGATGGAAGAGACTTTCAAAGTCAATGAACCAGAACACCACATCATGTGATTTCTCTCCATGAACCACGAAAATTAAGCTGGCAGCCTGGCTCAAGCTTTTTTTATATATATAAGTTTAGGTATGAGTTTCAGGTTTAAAAAACGCTTATAAAGATACTTACAAATCGTCCACCAACGAGACCCCTCATACTAATCCGTGGGTATCGATTCTCCTTCTTTTTAAGGTGAAAGCAAACTCAAATTTGTCACATTAATTTATACAAACACTTACCTTGAAGCATCATTCAAAACTGATATTCTTAAAATTCTTATCCACACAACCTATTTTATTCTCTCAAATAACGTGTGTGTGCTTAGTGATCTCACAGCAACTCATGGCTCAACAATAGTATTTGCTGATTTGGCATGTTTACTTTGCTGATTTGGCATGTTTACCTCGGAAAGATTCTGTTATTTATTTTTAAAAAATTATTCATTATTATCCAGTTTCGCTGAAGGTAGTATTATTTTTAGCACCTTTTGCTTATTTATTAAATAATTAAATAATGTGGGATGATTTACGCGCTGCAAATTGCACGGTCCCCATAGATCTAGTCTGTTTTTTTTTTTTTTTTTGCTCATGAGATCCAGTCTGTTTCAAAGGCCAAAGAATGACATCTTTGAAAAGCCTTACTCTGGAAAATGATTCTCACCGTTGATTTTCGGGTGCATCGAAATTGAGAAAAAATAACAATAGTAATATTTATTTAATATGATACGATAGCACCTCATCCCAGGATCTGGACGCCAAAGATGAGAATCCTCGTGCGAAATAGGATGCATCACGACGCCCATAGCGGACCCATATCCTCAAATTCAACAACGACGTATACGCTGTACCGATATAGCTGTTCACTCTAAATAAACAAGTAATTTATTTTCTTCTTATTATAAAACACTAATAATTCTTACAAACCAATAAAAATAGTTGAAGTTATTGAATTTATATTAAAATTTAAGTAATTTTCAATATTACCCCTACTAACTCTAATATCGTATTAATTGTTACTCCCACTCACTGTCTTTATTAATTATAGGTATACATAAATAAAAATATTTAATGTTTATTAGAAATAAGCAAGTACCTCATAAAAAAAGATTACTTTTATCAATTGATGTCTTATAAGGACCAAAGGAAGTAGTACTTAATCAATTTTTAAAAAAATTTCCAACCATTCACTTGATACGATATAAAAATAGAATTAAAAAATTCTGGTACATTAGAAATTTTGTATTGCTTAATAAGAACGATTGAAATTTTTTTAATTAATAATTAAAAATATGAATATGAATTGTAATAGATATCATATATGCTTTATATCAATATGATAGTTTTTATCCAACCAATTACTTAATCAATTTTTAAAAAAATTTCCAACCATTCACTTGATACGATATAAAAATAGAATTAAAAAATTCTGGTACATTAGAAATTTTGTATTGCTTAATAAGAACGATTGAAATTTTTTTAATTAATAATTAAAAATATGAATATGAATTGTAATAGATATCATATATGCTTTATATCAATATGATAGTTTTTATCCCTTTTCAGATTGAGATCCATAACTCCCATAAAAACATACAACAGTTATATGGCATATGATATTAATTCTGTATTTTTTTTAGAAATATGGACATAAAATTCATTATAACTACATAAACTTTAGTCTTTATAGTTTGTAATTAGGGGTGGAAACATGTCAGACGACCTATTAGGAGGCCTATGGCTTGACCTGTTAAGGGTCTGATCAAATCTAGCCTTTTAGTTAAAAAGATCAGGCTAATGCTTCTGTAGAAGCATATTTTGGTTGACAGGTCAAGTCTAAGCTTACTAAGAAGCTTATTAGGTTTGTCAAGCTGACCTCAATCTATTAGTTACTCTATTAGGCCTGGCCTGTAAGTCTAGTATGCCTTTTTTTGGCCTATTCAAACTAGACATGTTTTACAATGATGCCTGTAGCCTATTAATTTACTTAAAAGGTTTTAAAAATATATGCCTCCTTAACTGATTTCGGGCCAGGCCAGTATACAGGCCTTAGGCCAGACTCAGATCATCCTGTTACAAACAAACTTAGCTTAGTTTGGCCTGCCTCCACCCCTTTTTTGTAGTAAAGAGAAAAATAATCATGAGGTTTGACATGTATTCATATTTTTAATACTTCAACAAAAAATATATATATATATTTTTAATACTACAAATTTGCATCTGTGTCTTATCCTCGTAATTTAAAATTGCTGGTGATGCGTGCAGCATGAATATCAATAATATTTGACTAAAAGTGATTCATCTGCAGAGTCAAGGAAAAAAATTAAATTTAAAATGTAAACCAAATTAACCAAAAGAGAAGTGATGATGGATAACTTACCGAGATAATTCCCAACAATAATTATGATTACGCATCGACTCGTACAGGCACATAATTTGTTTAACAATAGCAAAGCACTATAGTAATAGAACAACATAATGAGATCGAGCTGCCTCTAATTCGGCAACTCAGAAATAATGAGAGAGACCGGCACTACTAGTAGTACAGTGGTATTGGGAATAATCTCCCCACCCTTTTGTACTGGGTTCGACCCCCCCATCCCCTATCGTCTATGTATCAAATAATAATAATAATAATAATAATAATAATAATAATAATAATGAGAGAGGAGGCGAAACAAAAAAGGAAAACGAAAGTTACTCATTTTCTTTTGCTTTCAAGTTTCCCCCTTACATATCTGAAGAAGATAATGCACAAAACAGCAGTAATGCATGTAACCAAGGCCTGCCACAAGTGGACTTAGACCAAAATATGCAAAAAAGGGTGTGGATCTTTTTAACTATATACATGCTTAATCACATCTTTATATCCCCTCAGATTCATGTAAAGCTTAGCCTTCGCGTAGCTTACATTTATGGAGCTCTTGATTTACTGTCCTAGTCATAAATTTCAATCCTTTATGATACATAACACGAGCGCTACAAATATTAAACATGTCCACTCACAAGCTCGTCGACAACCTGCAAAAGCTGTGAAAACAGGATGTCATTATAAAAAACCGAAAAATAACTTAAACCTTATATCATGAATTTATTAAATGCGCTAGACACTTCACAATTAGCCAATCAACCTAGATTTATGAGACTAAATGTAAGACCTTACCGAGCGGGATTGCAAAACACATGGATAAGACCCTAAACCCGACACCCTCAATTTCTAGAAGCACTAGTTACCTTGAACCAATATCACATTATTCAAGACCAATTTTAAAAGGAGAAGAAAAAAGATAGAGTAGAGAACAGAAGCAAAACATTTAACAGACAGAGTGCTTCTGAGGATTTGAGGCGCACAAAAAACATTCAAGGTCAAGGCTGTTCATTTACACTTTCCCGTTCCACTTGGACAATAAAGCTAACCATTTCCAATTTCTTGATAAAATACGAGTAATTCTCACAAAAAATTGATGTCACCAGATATGATGAATGGTACTGATTCGCAAACAGATATGTTGATTGAGTTGCCTGTAATTTAGACTTAAAGTGGACATTTAGCTTCAACTCAAATAACAACACTAGAACAATAAGCATACTCACATGAAGGTGGTGACGGGGATGGCCCATGAAAATGCGTGTCAGAACGTTCTGGAGCTGGTTCATTCTTAGGAGGGTGCTCAGCATGAGCAAAGGCTACACTTGGCAGAGGACTAAAAGCAGGAACTGAATGAGAAACATGAGGAGGCAATCCAACTTGCTGTTTTGGTGAGGCAACAGGATAGGGTGGGGCTATAGCAGGGGCAGCAGAAGGTGTAGGAAGAGCATGTTTTCCAGTATTCTGAGCAGATCTACACTTAGGAGACTCAGCCTGATAACTTCTCCGTGGTGCAGGCACCCTTTCTGGAGCTGCAGGAGAGCCAGCCTCAGGTGAAAGTGTACCTTTGCCAGCAGTAGGAGCAGGCATAGGTGAAAATACAGGAGCTTGATGGGCAGTATGGTGGTGGGGATGATGATTGTGCCTATGGTGGTAGTGTGGAGGAGGTAGAGGAGCAGGAGAAGGTGACCATGCAGTGCCACTTCCTCCATGAAGGGAGTGCTGTAAGATGGATGAAAGTCGAACCTGCTTAACCCGACCAAATTCAGTGTTATTCAAGCCAAGGTTCCTAAAATGAGAACCAGTGATGGTTTGTGCCAGTTGCTTTAACCTCTCCTTTGATGGAGGAATCCCAATTGCCATGAAAACAGATGACTGGACAATCGTAGGCGCAGCTACTGTTGAGCCTTCAGAATTGGATAATCTGACATACAGGTTCTGCATCCCAATTCCCAATTAAGAATTCTTATCAGAATTAGCATGGTGCATACCAAAGCAAACATCATAGTGTGTCAATAGCGTCATAAGTGAAAATTGACCTCAAGCATAGGAGGTGCAAGCACAATTATGAGAAGATAAAATGGAAAAAGGAACAGGTATAAGATAACATAACTAACCTCATAGGGTGTCAGATGCAATCCAGACTTTAGCTGACTAGTCAATGCTTCAAAGCTTAATTGTATTTGATAGATAGAGAAATTCAAAGTAAAGTTGAATAGTATTTGCCCAGCCTGCATAGGAAAACCACTCTGTGGTGGAATTACGTTGAGTCCTCCCTTAAATTTCAGCACTTCAAAGAAGAAGGCATCTCCAAACAAGTTCGAAGCAAGATAGAGAAATGATTGACGTATAACCAGAGATTCAAATGATGATCTTATCAAACTAACAGCAGCAGAAGACATTTCTGAATATTCACCATCAGGATCAAATGCAAACACAACTTTTGTCACGTTTGTCCCAGGATAGGGATCCAGAGACAAGATGACCACCTGATATTCAAATTAAGAATGAAATCAATAAGTATTGATAAAATGCAAAAAAGGAAATTAATTAAGAGACCTACTTTAGTAAAGGGGACTCCTGTCTCTTCAAAAATGTCTTGTTCTAGCTGCAAGATGTTGTCTTGCAGCAAAGAAACTGGCTTTCCAACAACAAAAGTTGCAACAATATCATGATCTGCAAAAGTATACAAGTATTGAGTGAAGAGTATTCATATTTTTTCTTCAATCACTGATAATATACATTCTGCACCATAAAGTTCACATAGGATATTGAAACACGGGAGTTTTGAGAAATGCACCAAATCACCGATATGGAAACCATGGGGGAAAATGCCGGGATAGAGAACTGGAAACATGCTAGTTGATGTCAAAAAATGTGTCAGCCTAAACTAGGAAAGTTATTTTTTAAAAAAAAAAACAAAGGGAATTTTTCTAAATAAGTATAACCAATAGTTGTAACTAGTTGGGAATCCTAAAAGTATCAAAATGCATAAGCCAATGCTTTTACCAATTGCATGTATAAATATTGTCAAAAGAATAAAGCAAGCGTGTGCAGACTATATAAGGTCCAACTCAGAACATTTAGCTCCAGAACCAATGTTAATGTGCAAACCTATGATTTTAAAATCTTCAAAACTTGCTTAAAATGTAGTCGACTAAAGTAATTATTGGAACGCCGAAAAAATTTTCGGAAAATTTCTGAAACTCGTTCACTGATAAGCAAACAGAAATAGAAACAATAGATGACGAAAGCCCGAAAACACCGCATCCTTCAGCACTTCATTTTCCCGGTTTTAGCAAATCGCAATAACGTCAGCGAATTATTCAAAAATATTTGGCTAAGATAATTATTGCCATGTTTACAAAGTTGAAGTAAAAATAACAACCATATCGTCGTCAAATTTTCGGACATTTTATTTTCTGAAACAAACCAAGGATTACAATGGCCCAACAAACAGATGTCAAGAATTAAAACGAAACACAGGTAAAAAATAATAATTAAAAAAAATAGAATCCAAAAAGAAAATAGATCTGTGTTACTTTGCCTCCGAAACAATGCCACAATGCAGAAACCCAAAAATGAACAAGGGAATTAACCAGAACCCACCTTTGTACTTGGCATCGGAGTTCAGATCCTTCTGATCTGAGTGGGGTAACCAAAATACAGCAGAGAGAAACACGGCAACAGATAATAACAGAATGACAATGCATCTGAGACCAGTGAATTTTCGAATTGCGGAACAGCTACAGCCACACCGGACCTCTACATTCTGCTGGGGATCCTCGGAGGCTAAACCGTAAGGTGAAGGCTGTTCTTCGTCGGGCTTTCCCATTGGAAGCAATGCAGGTGAAGTGGATTATGGTCCATTGCCGATTTGGTGAAGTTGGGATGAGCTGGAATCGTCCATTGTGGCTTCAAGAGTGAGGAAAGTGTAGGTGAAAGATGAAACTTGAGATTGCGTCAGTGCAAGTTTATTTATATATCTGGTTGGTAAAATATTTTAATTTTAGGGTTCAAGAAGTGAACTCTGAAGTAGCTTCTGCGTCAAATGACTAGTCTAGTCTTTTTCTGGGAGGTGATGGCTTATCTGTTTTATTTCCCCCCATTATTATTTGTTCTTTGTCTATAAGTATACTTAAGTTGTTTTGCCAGGATTTCAATTTTTTTAATTCATACCTAATGACAACTTTCCATAAATTTAGTAGTCATTTATGTCCCAAGTTTTTTTTTTAATATAAAAATTTTAAGAAAAGGGTTGGATCTACTCACAATTTAAGAGTAGATCGTTTGAAACCCACTCTGCATAGAATTCAGGATTAAGAGTATATATGTCTCTACCTTAGTCAAGTCATTGTTGCTTCGTAGACTCCTAGGATGTCTCCCCCAACGTCTTGACCAACTCCAGGATTGAACCTCTTCCCTTTTAGTGAGAATGTCGGACCCCTTTGCAAATTGAGCTTGAGACAAGAGGTGTTCCTAAGTTAATCTAACACAAAATTTTATACGGTAAGAAAAATGCAAGGGATTAAAATAATAGCCCATATAATTAGCATGCCTTCACAGGGAGCTATCAGGACCTACCGAGCTTATATATAAAAATTGTTGTAAAAACATAGTAATAAAACATATATATTGTCATGCGAAAGTATAGATGCTACTTCATGATATTTAAATGGGGAATCAGATGAATTATTTGAATTTTGAATGTGGTCATTAAATTCAACAAATTCTAAATAATGACATATATATGTTCAAAAATATAATCTTAGAATTCAAAAACTTTACTTTACAAACCCCTCGTTTGATTCCAACTCAGTTAATAAATGATTCTATGTATAACCTAATTGTCACTTAACCATCTCTGTTATTTTAATTTTTTGCAGCGTTTTTTCTGTGAAATGTGATGGTGGCAAGTCATTTTGTAAGTTCGAATTCAGGCGAATCGGCGGTAAATAAAGTGATATTGACGAAGGTCGAAACATGATAAGCTGCTTACGAGTTCAACTGAAGTACAATTTTATTTTTTGATATCCGCTTCCATTGATCTTGAGATTTGTAAAGTTGTAAATGAATGGAAGTTTGAGAGTGGATATCAGTACGAGCGATATCACAAACGATATTAAGGGTTCATAATTGGATCATTCCCATTCGACGTTTCTGGATTTAGCTGATAATAAGGTTTGACAATGGGATATGCGTGACATGAAATCAATATATAGGTGTGGCCAATCTGTGAACAGTAGAGAAATTGATTTCACAAGTGGATCATAAGTAATCCCGAATATTCTTCGTATTCTTCCATCTCTCCCGAATGACGTGGATTTCTTATCCACGTGATAATATTGTTGTTACGATGATTATGATCTCACTTGAAGAATCTAAAGCAACAGAACCAAAATCCAAAACCTCACGAATCTGCAAAATGAAGAGCTGCGTTACCTGTAACGAAGAGAGAGGGGGGGGGGGGGTGTTGGGGTGGGGGTGTGGAAGAAGTGGCACAGCAGGTGGAACAAGTCTGTATTTTTGTAAACTTCAGTATTACCTCCCTCTTACTTATAAGGTAAAGTTTGTAGTACAAATTGCATTACAAACTTTGTTTTTTTATCTAGACGGTAGGGAGTAACACATGGGAATATTATTAACCAAGTTAAAATCAAATAAATAAGGAAAAGTAAAGTAAAATTATTGAATTTTAAAAATCTTATTTTGTGACATATGACCTGATTTAGAATTTATTACGTTTTACCACTCTTGAATTTGAACCATTCAAATGTAGGGATTTTCTCTATATAGATTTCATGTAAGTATTTTTAAAAAGGTACTCTTGACGACATTTTTTTTCATTTGGTTAAGGGTTTTTTCATTGAAAATTAGAATGCAAAGGGTTCTACCTCTTTTAACAAGTCTGTTTTTAAGGATTCAAACTCATATTCTCCTTCATACGAATTGAGGCTGCTTCCTACATAATCCAATGACTTGGTAGTTTATTCCTAAAGACGTTATTACCATAAAAACCTTATAGATATAGAAAAATCATTAGTTGAAATTCAAACTTAAAAATCATGTAAATCCAATTTGGCTCAATTGAAATACCAACCACAACCTGGGCAAAGGTAGATTCCAAAATATCTCTTGGCCAAGAGCCTTCAGTTTTGGGTGCTAGATCTTTTGGACAACTAGATGTAAATTCCTTTTTCAAGAAGAAGACACAAATACCAAAGAGATGCTACATCAATGCAACTATTTCCTCATGGAAAGCTCTACAAATCAAACTCTAGCTCACTAGATTTTCTAGCTCGACGAGACTCAGGAAAAGTCTTGACGTCTCCACTTGCAAATGTGATCGACATTGATGTAGATGGGTCTCACCAAGCGGCGTGTGGAGGAGTGGTAAGAAATACTCAAGGGGAATGGCTAATGAGTCTTCATAAATCCCTTGGTCTCCATACGGTTATTGAAGCTGCAATCTATGTTATCATGGTCAGGTTACATATCGGCCAACAAATGGGTTTGCAAAACATTGTTCTTTATTTTGACTCCTTTAATCATGTCAATACTCTTATAAGAGACTGCTCTACTGATCATCCGTTAGAGACATTATTGGGGGAGAGTAGAGATCTACTATTCAAGGATTGGAACATGGAACTACATCATACTCCAAGATATAACGTTTCATATGCTAATTTTATGGCCAAGGAAGGCCATGGTGCTATTGTTGATGCCAGGGTGGTTCTAGTCCTAGCAATCCTTAGAGGATATCTTGATGTGGTCTTGAATGATCAAATGTCCTGCTATTGCTAGTTTTCTTTCTAGTTCGATGTGGTAACTGGTAAGGGTTATATTTTTTGTAGTCTAGTCCCTCTCTTATTTATCAAGCTTCGACTTGCCTGTATTATCCGCACACAACAAATCACGTAAATCCAAATGGTAAAGACATACAACGTGCTCACAAAATTACATTACAAATGAATAGGTAGTATAATAAAATATAAAAGGGTAAAAAAATTCTCTAATCAATGGAGATAAGTTATCTCAGGTGACCCTCAAAACTATGTCGTTTTAGATTAATGAAGGGTGTTTTCAGTAATTTTACACCTTTCACTGATTCACCTAAAATTACAAATATACTCTTCATTAATCTAAAACGACGTAGTTTTGGGGGTCACTAGAGATAACTTTTCTCCCGTGACTGGAGAAATACTTTTCCAATATAAAATATAGACAATCTCTAAGCCTTCCATTTAATACAGCTTGTCAAAGATATGGGCCTTCAATTTTTTAATTTTTCAAAAAATTTGGTTGAAGGGAATTATACCCCTATACCACCAAGGACAGCAGTGCAGTGGCACACTGATGATATTGAGATATATTATATCTCCCCTCAGGTCCCGTGTTTGAATCCCCCCTCCCCCCACCTTGTACCAAAAAAAAAAAAAGAATTATACCCCTCTAACTAACTAACTAATTAAATGATCGAACTTCCTTCCAAATTGCTTTTGCGATGTTGAATAAAAATTGAAATTAAAATGTTGCCCGGAAAAAAACACAATATGCATTATTTATTCGTTTTTTTGGCCAACCATTAGTTATATTTCGTACTTGGGTAACCAGTAATTTATGTAGCCTGCTATCTGTCTCTCTGTTTTTTTTTTTTTTGGGAAATGATTTCATCAATATCGCAGGCTTTGTATTTACATATTTAAAAATTAATACTGTACATCAGTGTCAATATTAATCACTGATAAATCCCTGGAATTCACAGATAATGAATAATCTGGCATCTAATATTTTAAAATTTTTTATTTAATCATGCAATGTCGACGTAGGAAAAATAATAATTCCACGGTGTTCATTCGTTTTCAAAGCTTAGCGGCGGGCCAAAACCTGGACTTGAAGTCTGCCTCAAACGTCGTACTCACCATTTAATATGCTGATTTGTGGCTGTGAACCATTTAATTTTAAATTTTTAATCACTAATTTTCTTTAAACCTGGGCGGGACCCTCACATGGTCCAGCCCCTTGCGTCATCCGCGACACCCCTTGGATAGGTTGCCGGTGGAAAATTGATTACCCATGAATAGTCAATAAGGTAAAATCAATTATTTAAAAATGATTCTAAATAAGTACTTAGACCATGAATATATATGAACATGCATGTTTGGAAAACATCCAAACCACATTCTTAAAAGCCCTTTTCTGAAAACAAAAATCCTATCACATATTTACCTCATAAATTGTAAAAATTATTCTTCAAAAACTAATATAAACATGCACCAATGTTTTTTAGAAACACTTTTATAGCAATGTTCAAGATGAGTAAATGAAAAAAAAAAAAAAACTCGACTTATGAACTTAAAGAACAATTTTTTTTTTTTATGTTGTCGGATGAGCACTAAACAATTTTGAACTTGCGATATCCTTTTTTTTTTTTAATAATACAGCAAGCCGAGGCTTGAAGAAGAAAAATAGGAACTAGATTATAGAAATCTAGTCCTTAATACATCAAAATAGGAAACTAAGAAAAACATGAACATCATGTATTCAAAACCATATCAACGCATCCTCTGAGGATAATTGAAACCACAACCACCTCCACATTAGCATCAGCATCATGACCTTGCTTAGCCATGTAATCGGCTCATGGGATGTTATCTCTTGGGAGTGTGATGTAACTCCACTTTCTAATCCCGAAACAAGAGGTCTCTAGTTTCCCCAATCTATCCTTCTCATGACACCTCTCAATGGTACATTTGCAATTGAATTAACCTCAAGCACTATGGCCTTTTTTTTTATAAAAAAAAAAATGTGCATCTAATATCCTGGATCTACCTCTTTTAAAGATGAAAATGTGACTTCTGAGTTGGAATTGAAAGTTTTTTTTAAATAATAAATTTTTAGGGAAGGGGGTTGGACCCACCACGATCTAAGGGCAGGCAAAATCTCATTTATTCCTAGATAATACTAATGTTGGGTACGGCGAGTTGTCTATTACTCTCAGGCGTTTACCTATACATTTAAGAGTTAGGATGTCTCCACCAGCGTCTTAACCAACTCCAGAATCGAACCCTCTCTTTAGTGAGAATGTCCGACTCTTTACCAATTACACACCTAAGCACAAGGGGTTGGAATCGAAAGTTATTTTTTGATATTATAATAGATATTGTTAGAGATAATTGCATAGTGGGCTAGCATTTGTAATTGGGCTTGATAATACGTAGCCCAAATAGCTTAGTTGACTGGGCTTATCTGGGTGCCCAAATAAATTTCCAGGTTCTTTATTGTTTCTGTTAATTCCCCGTCTAATTTGTTTTATTACTTTTTGATTGTATCGTTCTCATGCATATATATATTCACATGTGAAAGTTCGAGAGTATGAAAGGAAGCTGTTCATTTCTCTATTGTTGCCGTAAATTCTCCCGTCTAGTTTGTTGATTTTCTCCTTGAAGTTGTTTTTTTTTTTTTTTGCTTATATTTATTGGTGAAAGTTTTAGATTATAACTTGTAATTAAAAAATGGAAGTTATTGATTTCCTTATCATACTTGTTAACTTGATAATTGTAGATGTTCTTTTGTATATATAATATATTTGCCAGTGAAAGTTTGAGAACATGAAAATTGGAAGTTGCTAATCTCATTATCTACTTCTCTGTGTTATTTATAGGTCAATGAAAGAAGGGGGGGTTTTTTTTTTTTTTGGGTATCTTATTTTCAAAGGCACCTTATTAAAGTTTTGAGGACAATGTATAATTTTACTCTTCATTTATTATTATGGTGACTTTGTTTTCGTTTGATATTATGTAGGATATTAGGTATGGGTAAGGTTGGAAATTTATTAAATTCTATAATAAAATTAACGAGACTTAAGGTTTTTATTTGTGTACAAAATGTTGGTAGTGCCATGTAAATAAGATCAAAAAGTAACTTATCAATTTGTTAACTGTAGTTGTAGTTGTTAATTGACGTGGTTGGTAACCTGCACAAGAGAAAAATTACAATTGGGAAATTAACAAGTTTGAAAAAGGAATTAATGGCTTCCATTTTTGGTAGCCAGAAATTGACAACATAAGTATTAAAAAATATTTTTTATATCGTGATTTACAAAATAAGAGGCAAATATGTGAATAAAGTGTTGTCTGGACTTATGTATATAACCACTTATAGCTTAACCAAACAAACTAGCCAGATCAGGTAAAGGATGACTTTCTTAAAATAATGAACAAAGGGTATTTTGGTTGTTTGCCCTTAAAATATAATAGTAGGATCACTTTTTCCCTTATCCTTTATTGAAGTTTCAGAAATTTTGGGATGATTTTAAATTTAATTGCTGCCCTTAAATGAAATTTTCCAACTGATAAGTGCGGCCACCGATTTTTTTTTTTTTATATAAAAATTTTAGGAAAGGGGTTGGGCTCACCCACAATTCAAGGACAGGGTGTTTGGAGCCCAGTCCATGAGAGATATTGGCTAGAGAATATACATGTTTCCACTTCTACCAACTTTGTCACTGCTTACTAGACCCCTAGGATGCCTCCCCAAACGTATTGACCAACGTAGGGATCGAACCCCCTCCCTTAAAGTGAGGAAGTTTGACTCCAATATCAGTTAAATCCAAGGATAAGGGTTGTGGCCACCGAATTAAAGAGCGGCGGGGACCTGAAATTTAAGTCGGGTCCGACCCTTGTGAAACCCGGGTCATTATCATTTCACCGACTGGGTGCGCTTAAAGCCTGGTGGTGTTAGGGTTAGAAGTCTGGCCAGTTGCCGTACAGTGCTTGGTAGTTCACTTCAGACTACATCGACGGAACCAACCTAATACAAACATAAATTATGACTGCCCAGACTCAGGAGGAGCTTCTCGCTGCCCACCTCGAACAGCAGAAGATCAATGTAATTTATCTTCTTTGTTTCTTAGTTCGCTTTCGTGTTTTCTTCTCTGATTTCGCCTTTTAATGGGTAGATGGCTTGCTCTCAATTCGATCCTCGAGAAAGTGAGAGCGCCGACTTTGTTTTTTATTAGTAGTCTCGGGATTTAGCTCTCTCCCGGGTTATTCATGCATACAAGGCAGCTCATGATTAGGGCTTTTACATTTATATAGCTCCAAAAATTAGCAGTTGAACTGCTGAATTGGTAGCTGTTTTCCAGAAGTAGTTACTATCTATTCGTAATGGTTGATCTCAATTATCAACAATTGAATCTTTTCCCACGACCATATCTATTGTGTTTTAATTAATAATAGGAGCTAAAGTACTTTTGAACCCTAAATTTAATGCCACACTGAGTTCGTTATCATCTAGTACTTGAACTTCTGAATAAAATCTTTTGTAGCCTGATGAACCTGTGTTGGAGGAT
This sequence comes from Acacia crassicarpa, assembly GCA_034222035.1. NCBI lineage: Eukaryota > Viridiplantae > Streptophyta > Magnoliopsida > Fabales > Fabaceae > Acacia > Acacia crassicarpa. Next base: position 44,606,001 of record JAWXYG010000005.1, on the reverse strand, counting down.
GAAGATGACGAGGATGAGGATGATGAGGATGATGAAGGCGATGAAAATATTGATGGTAAGTTGGTTATTAAGATTAGTTGAACTATACTACACTTTTCTTATTCCACCTGCTATGGCTTAGTTAAGATCTCTGAAGCTAACATCTTTTAATGTAGGATGCTGGCAAATTATGGTTCATAATTAATACCATTCTACTTTGTTTCTCTTATTTGGGGTCATCTATTTCAAGGTCAGAGTCTTGGTCTGCAAAGTTATTGTGTCTTTACAATCTACAATAAGTTGAAGCCTACAGCTTAATTCATCTTTTTGGTCAGAACTTTGACTTGGAAATCACTGTTAGTTTCTTTTCTTATCGTGTTTAAAATTGCAATATCCTCCCATGCTCTGCTAGATGAAGCTGGCTGCAGTGTTTGCTGTCGTTCTGTATGAAACCAGAGTTGAGTTGCCATTGATCATGCTAGTGTTAGAAATAAATTGGCTGAAGTCTACTTGTCATTTTATTATCCATCAGGGATTCGGGAAGGATGAAAAATAGTGCTGATTGTGATGTTCAGAGTTGGATAACTGACTTAATGCTGCTCTATTGTTTTACGTTATTGTAATTTGATGGATGCAATTCACTATCTCACTAGAATTTGTATTGTATGCAGGACAAGAAGGGGATGTAAGTGGCAGGTCTAAGCAGAGCAGAAGCGAGAAAAAGAGTCGCAAGGCAATGTTAAAGCTTGGGATGAAACCAGTCACAGGTGTCAGCCGTGTGACAGTAAAAAAGAGCAAGAATGTCAGTGTTAAACATCTTTAGTATTCCCCTTGTCTCAATTTTCCTTGTTTTGGTTATAAAATATAACTTTTGGACAACTTCTCTTTCAGATTCTCTTCGTCATCTCAAAACCAGATGTATTTAAGAGCCCAACTTCTGATACATACATTATTTTTGGGGAAGCTAAGATTGAAGACTTGAGCTCACAATTACAAACTCAGGCTGCCGAGCAATTCAAAGCTCCTAACTTGAGTAATGTAGGACTAAAGCCTGAATCCTCAGCAATGGCTCAAGATGAGGATGATGTGGATGAGACTGATGTAGATCCCAAGGACATAGAGTTAGTGATGACGCAAGCTGGAGTGTCAAGACCGAAGGCTGTTAAAGCCCTCAAAGCTGCCAATGGTGACATTGTTGCTGCCATTATGGAGCTTACTACTTGATGAGCAGATTAGGGAGAATTTTAGGTTTTCAAATGTGGAGTTAAGTTTGTTGTTGATTTAAGTTTTGCTCATCTGGGATTTGAAATAGTAGTTTCCCAATAGTATTGTTGTTTTCTATGTTCTTTCTATAGTTGTGTGCATGAAAGGAAAACAATGAAACTCTTAAGCATATTTTATGCTGCGAATAGCGGTCATTATTACCTCCATTGGTGAAGCTAAGAGTTACAATATGATGAGACATCTTACTAATTTTTTTAGCATTGGTTTGATTCTTCTTCCAAGGTCTCATGCAACATGAGGAGGATCTCGGGTCTGGATAACCTTGGTTATGCAGGTATGCTGTTAGAACTGACAAAAGGGCAGCCCACATAGGCAGGTCTCCATGCCACATCTATGTTACTTAAATCACTTCGGGTGTTGCAAATGATTTTCTAGCCTCCTGGAATTAGGCATCGCCAGGTTGACAGTTGACACTCCTTTGTGTAATTGTGGGCTTCCTGTGCCAAAAATCCCAATGGACCTTAAATATGGTCCTAGGTTATGAACATGCTGTTTTGTTCATTTGAGATCTTTTAGGAAAGGAACAGAGTTTGCAACTCTGTAATTATGTTGGGCAATTTTTTTTACCATATAGAAAATACATTAACTTTCTTCATTTTGCCCTCTAATTTGACACGTATTTTATATTTTTTCTAAGTTTTTAATCTCTTAATTTATTGGTTTGTTTGGAAGTTAGAATGGAATGCAATGAATTTCTTTTAATGTGAGCTTTGTTTTTTTTTTTTTTTTGTTGGTAATCTTGAACAGACAATAATTAAATTACAGAGTTACTGTTGAATAGGAGGGGGTAGCAAACATTACATGTTGTGTATTGTTTATGTTTTATTTCGTTTGAGGCAACAAAACGTGGATTGCAATGATTCCTACCATTCAGCTTGGATGTTAAATTTGACTTTTAAGTGTACAAAATTAATAAATTATATGCTTGTTGTATCCTTTGTCCTTTGCATCTATATTCACGTCAGCCCCAAATGAACATCATGCAAGGCAAGGCGGTGTGGCACACTGCTTAGCTTAGCTTGACTTATTGAAAGTGTTAGAGGAGGCTAATGTAAATAAACCATGGTTAGGTTTAGGTCATTGGGACCTCATTCACACTTCTTATACAGACAAGATGACGCGTGTCACATCGTTCCCCGGACAACGCGGTTTCATCCCCCCTCACCGCCCTATTTATTAATCTCATTCCTCCCCTCTGTATCTCTCTTCCTGCTTCACTCCTCACTCCAATCCTTTCCTCTCCTCCATAACATGACTTCCAAAATTTGATTCCATTCTTTTTCCCCATATCTCTCTCTATATTTCTCTTTTTCCTAACTCTGAACTCTCCAGCAATGGCGTCTTCCCATAATTTAGCCAGCATCGAGCCCTGGACCTTGCGAACCACCTTCGCTGATTCCTTCTTCCCTGAGACATTCGCTTGTGACTATGAAGCTCTCACTAAGGCCCTCCAGAAATCCCTCTCTGGTTCCACCACCTCTGATCCCTTTCTGAACCTCGTCAACCCACACACGACGCCCTCTTCCACCGTTTCCGACCAAGAAACGGCGCCAAAACGCCACAGAAGCTCTGTCCTCTCTGCCACCGGTAAGGTTTCGAAGCGGAAGCCACGCGCGTCAAAGAGGTCTCATACCACGTACATAGCAGCGGACCCCATGAACTTCCGTCAAATGGTTCAGCGCGTGACCGGAGTGAGACCGGACAACTCGCAGATGCCAATGGCGCCGATCCTGAAGCCGGAGCCACAGAGACCCCGTAGCCGGTTGCCGTGCGGCGAACTGTTCTTGCCGACGCTGGACACCTCATCGTTCTTCCTGGATCATCAGCAACAGAAGGAGGAGACGGTGGGGTCCACCCCAGCGGCTGTCCCTGCGATTCCCGGGCGTCCACTCACTTTTGAACCACCCGTTGTTGGGGTGGTCGACGCTGATCTTGACTCTCCCGCCTCCGAGTTCGACGCTTACCTGAACTTCCCCACCCACTTTCCCACTCTGGAATCATGGAAAGTTATGTGACAGACATTCTTCAATGTTCTCTGTTTCAGATTTTTGATCCTTATGATCAGTGTTAGGGGGGGGGTCTCTTAGTGCTCTGTTCTGAAGAGTGTGTATAAATTCGAGGAAGAAGGCGGCGAATCTAGCACTTGTTAATTTGCAATTTTAATAACCTTGTCCGTGGGGATCTGAGAGTATCTGAGGTTGGTGGGTGGTATCATCTATTTTAGATTATAAACTAATTGTTAGATTTCATGTTTATGTATTAACAAATGCTGTATCTTTCGCCCCATTTTCTTTCTTATTCTTCAGTTCTTGCATGTCATTATATTTTCTTTCTTTCAAAGTCAAATGCTGAACCAGAACTACGGCGCCTTCGTATGGGCATGGCAAGTGAAAAAAAAAATATATATATATATAGTTAACTCATTAAATTCATCTTTAATTAAACAAATTTCAATTTTACTCATACTAAATAGACCCTGAGGCTTTGAAGGAGAGATATTATCTAAATGATTTACGTACTTTAAGTCAACTTAATTAAAAGCGTAGTGAAATGATCTTGAAATGTATTTGTTGGGAAAGACGAACTTGTTGGGAAAGCATAGTGAAGTAATTAGCTAACCATACTGTGTGTAGCTTTGCGAGTGATACGGGCACGAGTCACCAGTTGTTGACTGTTTCTCTTTCTCTTTTGTTAGTATAGAAAATTGCAGAGTTCTTTATTATCCCTGGTTTTTTTTTTTTTTGACTTTGACATCGAAAAAAGTTCGAAGAACAAGCAAAGGTAACCGAATATTTAAATCCTGGAGAACGTTAACGGCGATGTTTTTATATTACAAACAAGAGTCGTCAAGTTGCAGATAAATGTAGACGAAGATGCATGTAAAGCTAGCTAAAAGGTGATTGAACGTAAAAAATTAATAATTTCTTGTCAGTCAACTTGGTATTGGTGTATATAACGTAAAGGCAAGTTGGCAACCATGGTCTCCTTAAGTCAAAAGGATTAATAGGAAAAAAATGGTACTATATAATTGGGGTTAGGTTTGGGAATAATTTGACTCGGTCTCTGCAGATGTTGTCTCTGAAAAACGATAAAATAATTCTGCAATATAAAGCAAATCAAAGTAATATATTTTTTACTTTGCCAAGTCCACCGATCGATGATACGAAACTTAAAGCTCTGGTTAATATATGTTAACCCTAGCTTTCGAATCACGTCATCGTGTGTTAGTAATTTAAGTCTTTATTTTTCTCAAAAAAATTTTACCGAGTAAAACATATACTCCCTTCGGTCCTAATTATAAGAGCTAGTTGACTTTTTTTTAGAGAGATTAAGGAAGTTAATTAAACTACTTTAAAATATTATTTTTTCTTCAAACTAATTAATTTGACTAATAAACTAATATATAATCTAAGGATACACAACAAATAAAATGATTAAATAACTTATTTAGCTTCTTTAATCTCTAAAAAAAAATCAATTAACTTTTATAATTAGAACCGGCAATAGTACAAAAGAAAGGAAGAGGTAGAGTGCGTCGCACGTTGGTAAACAAACAAGTTCCTCGTTGGAAATATCTCTGTTCTTTTTTTTGTCTGAAATAGAACCAATTTTTTTGATGTGGAATAAAGTATAATTCTTCATGCAGATCAAAAAAGGTGTTCTAACATGTGTGTGATTCTAGTGTCGGTGTATGGAGTTACTACTCATTTTATGACTTAAGAACAATTTACTTTATACAAATTGCCTGAGAAGTTATATGAAAACACATTATTTATATATAACAATTCTCTTAGACCAATAAAAACAGTTAAAGTTAATAGAGTTGTTCTACCCGTACTAATTACATTAAACTCTAATTCTAATATTATAGTAACTATTACTCTTATCTACTACCCTTATTAATTATAGGTATATATGAAAAAAAAATTAATACGCTTTGAAAATAAGCAACTGTCTTATAAAAAGAATAAAATACAATTGTTAGTTGGTGCTTTATAATAAGGATCAAAAGGAGTGCCATATTTTGTTTCTTATTTTCTCTTTTCTACAATCCTCTTTATTCTAATAATCTCCTTATTCTCTCTCTCACCCCTATGTCCTTATAAATAAAATAAGCGTATTTTAGGATTATAAATTTAATAAATTTATTATTTTTAGTTGCTTAAACGAATCACATAATGTTATTATTATTGTGTTCTATCAATATTTAAATATATTAAAAATATATAGTTTTATAGAAATTGAGTTGTTACTGAATTTGAAGAAATCAATTGGACGGTGCTAGATTTTAAATACAAAGTTAAAGTGAAATTATAATTAACTTGAGATAGAAAGAAAAAAATTGGAAGATTCTAGGGAGAGTGACGAGTGCAATAACGTAAGCAGTTGAAAAGAGGGTGAAGGGTAGATAAAATTATGGCATCATTCTCTTGTTTAATTGTCACCATCTAATCCTTTTCAACACAATGTTATAAATATGGTAACCTTCTAACATCAACATACATTCTCACTTGTTTAACCCACAACATTATCACCTAATTTCTCAACATCTCATGTCCATTTTCTTCAATTACCTTTTTGTTTTTCTTCCCCCTCCACTAAAAGTATCATTTATTTGGATTCAGCTATGATCCTCTTCCCTTCTCATCCTCTTCCTTATCTAAGCTGTCGGATGAAAATCTGGACGATGTAGATTTTTTTTAATAATTAAATTTTTACCAAATGCAGTAGCGTGTACTGTATGCGGTAAATTATTTTAAAAAATCTATACCGTTCAAATTTTTATCCGACAGCTTAGATAAGGAAGAGGATAGGAAAAAAAAGAGGACTGAAGTCGGAGCCCCTCTATTCATATCACAACCTATATTTTCTTAACATGTAGCACATGACTAAAAGAAATATTACTCTCGGTTCCTAATTATATGACAAAGTTTTTATAATATAAATTAGGATTAAACAGCAAATCTGTCTCGAAAGTATACTTCTAGGAGTAATGTTGCCCTGGAAGTTTTTTTAAGTTCAATGGAACCATTTTCCATTAAAAAAACCAATGTTGATCGTTAAAAAATCAACGTTGACAGTTAATTTTTTAACGGAAAAATGTAACATTACTATATTTTAAAACTTTTAGAGCAACATTAAATCTGAAAAAACTTTTAGGACGATATTACTTTTAGACATAGGTTTTCGAAACAGATTCACTACTTAACCTTATAAATTATATTACAAATTTTATTCTATAAAAACGGAGGGAATTCTAACTTGTATCAATCAAATTTAACCCGTATGGTACATAATGATTACAAATTAAAGTTGTAGTGGTAATAGTTGCGAGCTTTCACCAATCATGGAAGCCTGTGTTGGTAAATTATAGCTCCGTTTCATTGATTCACAATTCATTGGTCAGTCATTCATTCGTGAGGCAATCATAGCTGACGCGCTTTCATGGGACCCACCTTAGTCTTTTGACTGTTAACTCACAAGGTCACGATCCGCCCCCCCGAGTCCAAACTGTAAACATTCCCATCCACACTTCTCTTTTCCCAAACGGATTTAACTCCTCTTGTCCTATTTTATAATAGAAGGAGAGAATATTTTTTTTTAAAAAAAAAATTCTATTTATAAAGAGAAATTTGTCATATAAATATATAATTTTACCCTTAATTTATTATTATATTATTTTATTTTTAAATAGTATGATGTATATTACATAGGAATAAAGTTGAAAAGTTAATAAATTTTATAAAAGAGATAATTAAATTTAAAGTTTTTCATGATTCTATAAAACATGCTAGAAGTGTCTTATAAATAGAATGAAAGAAATACTCCATTCAGACTATAATATAAATTTAAGGCACTTGAAGAATAGTTGATGCTGATTTGCCAATTTAGCTTATATAGTTATTGCTTAAATGAGATTTTTTGTATGTTCTCTCATTTAAAACATAATATAATATGAGAAAAATTAGAAACAAATTTTAATATAAAGCATATTAATAAGTTAATTATCATAAATTAATTGAAGTTACTTATATTATATTATCGATAGAATAGAAAAGATATATATTTTACGGTATTTACAAATGAGGACGATGAGGACAAAAATTGGGCGGGCGAATGGCAATTAATGTGAGGCGCGAGGGGGAAATCGACAGCGTTACGGGTTGACCTAAGTAGGTGAATGTGTCGGGTCGCTTTATAGGATGGCTCCGCATTGCCCATGTGGCTGGTGGACCCCACCCTCCCCCCATGACATCTGCTCTGACTTTTCCGGTCTTCGTCAAACATGTCGCCCTCACTTATGCCCACCTTGTGCCCCCCCTACTTCAGCATTTCACTTTTTACTGTGCCATTTGACGGTTATGCCCCCCTTCCCTTACGTCATGCTTGCTTCACTATTACCTCATCCCATCCCCCACCTCACCTGACTCCCAATTCCAAGCAATGTTGTGCACTTAACACAAACATGAACACATCGCCTCATCAATCAATACCATTGGAGCAGCCAAGAGTTTCTTTGTTAAGATACACTCTACAAGTAGCCAAGGGTTGTCACTTGTCACATTAATGAATTAGAGTTCTGTTACAGGAGTAACAAGAGATCTTTGCTTCCGGCCTCCCAAACTCGCTTACAGATGAATTTCCCAGGTACAAGACAGCTCTATATAATCCATATACTTCTTTTGCAATCATGAAGGCAGTTGAATCAGCTATGCATTTCCAGCAGATAAAGCACGCCTATTTTTGAATAACTTCTTTATGCGCCTTATATGAAAGAATGACATTCCATATCAAAGATACAACATTAGCAGCAAGGACCTGCAATTGATCCACACAACAGTTCCATAAATTAATCTGGAGGAGAAGACAGAACCAAAGAGTAGATGCTACATATGGTACATCATGTGTCAAGAAGACAGCATTTATGGAAATAGAGGTAACAACATCACTCAGAAAATGCAACAATGATCAAGATGCCTTTGTTCATGGAGCATTTAAATTTAAACTTATCAATAATCCGATAAAAACATCATGAAACAACAACTGCAGATTATTATACTGAAACCTTGTATTAAAAAATGCAACCAACATCTCCATTTGTTGAGACACAACAACAAATGGTGCGAATCAACAAAGAATAAGGGAATGCAACAAAAATTACTTTCCTTGTGTATTATTCCCTTCTGTTATAGAAGTAAAATAGATACCCTCCTTATATTCATCTAGACAAGCCGGAAGAAAATTCTTCTTTCAAAACACCCCAATTTTCGTTACTAAATATAGGAACCAACTTCTTTCAGATGGATTAAGAGCTTCCGTCCTTTATATTGTAAATCTAAAATTCTTCAGAGTGATAAAGCAGAGATTGTCCTTAAATTCAAATCAACAAGCTGCATGTATTTAGTCTGATGGCCTAACCTGGAATTGTTGTGGGACGAATCTAAAGTTGAGAAACTGAAAAGGTATCCACAGTTGCCAGTTTGCCAGAACAGCAGAAAACCACTCCTACAAAATGAACTTTGTGCATGAGCATGCAATGCACTCTTTAAAACAAGGGAATTCTATCTAGAAAACCAAAGTTTGAACTAAAGCACCACCTGTTGAAGCTTGGGTATAACTTGTGATGGTTTCCCCTCTAGAGTAATCAGCGTGGACAAAAATACTCCAATGAATGTGGGAGCGAATAAGAACTGCAGTCATATTTCACTGCATTAACAATTAAAATGTCTGACAAGCAAAGTAAAACACAATAGATACAAAGTGGCAACAGATGGTTGTTAGACCAACAAATAAACCTCACCTGATCCAGTAAAAGCCGCAAAAATGCCCCAGATGCACCAGGCAGAGTAACTAATTTACTGAGATACAAGTACCTAAAAGATTCATTAATATGATTTTTTTTATCAAAAAGGTGTCAGGGAAGCTAATGGATCACTAAATAATAATTATCTTCACAAGATTCCTGGAGATTTTCAACACAGAATAAATGCATTGATAACTTAATATGATTATACCATTTTTTCTTAGATAAAAATATCATTGCACTAGTCGATAATGATATTGATAATACCCACATGGGTGCAGAAGCATTACCATAAATGCAATGTCGGACCCACTAACACAAAACCCAATAGAGTAAAGAGGAATGTCCTCTTGCCATCCAGTGATGGCACTTGATCTATCACAAGCTGCAAAAAATAATACCAGTCAAGAAAAATTAAATTCCAAACATCTAAATGAAAGCACAAGCATGCAATAGAGCAATATTGTTTTGGAAGAATGGACGCTGCAACTACACAGAACAAAGTTTAATGGAGAATCCACTAAAGCTTATCCTCTACTGCAAGCATACTTGAAACAATAGAATAGGGATCAGCAAAGAGAACCTAGCAAGGAACCATCCTCCAAGTGTCATATATTAACCAACTTATAGGTCATGCCATAAAGTAAATATCCGATTGTTTTGTCAGGTTTTTATATTTTCACATCTAAAAGATAGTTCTAAAGAACTGCACATGCTTCTGCCAAACAGTCGAGGAAGAAAAACATGTAGAAAATTATCAATAACAACTGGATGGGTATTACCTGACAAGTCAAATCTCCAATTAACGTCAAGAGTGCAGATGTTAGAGCTTTAACTGAAATAGGATACTTTCCAAGAAGAGCCATGTACCTGCATTGTAAGATGGGATAAGTTTTCAAAGCTGAGAAGAGCGAATATAATTTGCTTGAAAAGAAAAAATGACCAAGGCAACCAATACTTGCGTTCCCAGATTATTGAAAAAAGCTATAAATTCAATAATAAATCAATCTTACATGCCACATTACATGGTCCCGCCCAAAGACAGTATAATGGCAATGCAGCATTGCCTTAAAGTTAGAATCCTAAATAAAACTTCAATCATAGCAACAAAAAAAAAAAAAAAAGAGCATCATGATATTTGATTAGCATTGTGTGCTCCTTAATTGATCAGCATTTTGTTAACCTTATATTTCTAATTTCTAGCAACTCCCAGGAACTTTTTTTTTTGGTTTCTTTAACATGTGCTCAGGTAACTATATGATAAGAAACAGGGCATGGCCTGTTTTTGACATCCAATCCGTAGGAAGTTGTTCACAGTGATAGAATTATCAATTGAAAGGTGAGGATATATAATTTGTATAAAGCAGACCACTAAGAGGAAGACCAGATATGTTATAAACAAAATGTGACATAACAAGCAGTCTTAGCTGGAACCTGAGTATTTATGAGAGGAACGAAATTAAAAGTACATTGAATGTTAAGCTACAAGTACCACGGTGACAAAAGGTGATATGCATTTCAATGATCAAGTTAATCTTCCATACAGAGATGTTTGAGATATTAGACCGGAAATTCCCCATCCTTTGCTAGTTCTTGGACGGCAGAAGCCGCCGTATCTTTAGCTTTGTCTTGGTGTTTATCTACACTCTTTGATAAAAGCCGGTGGAGGACGACAAGGAATAGACGAGTCGAAGATGGAAAAGAAAGAAGGAAAGTGTTTGCTAATTAAAGGGTGACACAATCTAGAGCATTTTTTTGTCCGTTCTATACATGTTTGTTCATTGCGGCATAACAATTCAGTTACAAGGTACAAAAAACGTGCAGAACCAGAAGAAATAACTTGAAAAGCACCCTATTACCATGAAAACAAGGACCACTTCTCCCCGCCACCGCCGGCTCCATCGCTTGCGCTGCCGCTGCCGCTACCTTCACCACCACCACCACCACCAGAATTCCCACTTCCAGTACTCCCATATCCACCAGAACCATCACCCGCCATGGCCGAAACCCGAAAATGACCGGAACCTAGTTGGTTAAACCCCACTCCAGAGCAACGCAAGTCCTTAGACACTGCCGCATGGCTACAGTTCAGAGGATAACAGTGTAAGTGGTCTGAGTAGCTCCGAATCGCACTCGTTCGAATTGAAGTTGCCGGAAAATGAGCCTGATGGCGGAAATGCGAAAGGGGTCCCCATGAGAATTTCACGGCACGATAAAATTGCAGAGATTTTTGGGCGAGACCTGGCGCAGCTGTGCTATACACCATCTTTGTCTCGAACTGGAGGGTTTTCGCCAGGTTTTTGGGTTTATGTCTTTATGATCAGAGTTTTTTTTTTTTTAATCTTCGCGGCCTTTTTAAACGGCATTTACCGATCATAGGGGCGTTTTGTTAGAAAAGGTATAGGGGAAGAAATGATTTTTTTTTTTTTTTGGGGTAAAAATTGGGGCTTGATCGCTCTTTACTTAACTAAATTTATCTAGGATCTAGCTGTGGGTAAACAACTCCCACGGTATCCCGGTACAGAAAATCAACCACCCTTACAGGAGGTGAATCAAAACCAATAAAATCCTCATTACAAATAAAGTTATACTTAGCTAACCAGTCAGCCACTGTATTGCCTTCGCGCAGAATATGAGAAAAACAAATTTGAAGCTCCTCATTATTGTCCCTTAGCCATGCATTCAGAGTTCTGTCTCTAGCCTTTCCTTGGCTCCGAGCATCCTGAATCATGTGCAAAGCCATAGTCGAGTCTCCTTCTACAATGATCTTGTTGAAGCCTAAACTCTTTGCCATTTGAAGACCCTGTACAAACCCCCAGATCTCAGCAGCCAAAGCCTTACAACGTCCTACCTTCCTACTGAACCCACAAATCCAGCTACCATCGCTCCTCCTTAACACCCCTCCACAACATGCCAAGCCTGGACATCCTCTAGCAGCACCGTCAAAATTTAGTTTCACCCACCCCTCTTCCAGGAAATTCTACTTAATTGCCCTTGCTTTCTTTAATAACCCAAAATCATCAAATCTGTTTGACGAAGTAACACAATCTCTAAAATAATTATGGATCACAAGTTCAAGACGTTCAGGCATAGTAAATCCTTCTTCAAATAATAATTTGTTCCTCCATCCCCAAATCATCCAGCTACACAATGAAAATATAATCCCCCATTCTTCCCCAGCTTGCAAATTATTTAAAAACCAACAATTCATGTGTTCTGTAAGAAATGAAAATTTACTAATGACTTATTGGGAAAACATGAATTTTAATGTGACATATTTTAAAATTTAAAAATATTAAATATATAATCATAATTTAAATATAATAAATGTTAAATATTGGATTTCATATGGTAAAATTATTTACAACATTTTCCACCCTATAGTTTTTTTTTAAAACTGAAAACCAAGTTCATATTTAAATGCTCATTTTTTTTTGTCTTGTAATGTTTTTATCATATTAAAGAGGCAAGAACCAATATAAAAATATTTTTTCATTATTTTTTTGGTCAAAAAATAATGCCTAAAAAAGTGAATGATTAATGATAAAAATAATAACTATAAAAACATGAAATCTGAGCCGTTGGGCGTCTGAACCGACGGTTCAGATCATGATAACAGCAGCATACAAACAGTGGGGCTTATCCGTTCATCTTTCTCCAACTCTCCAAGTTCATTCCCCGCACCAAAACAATGGCTCTTCTCTGCTTCAACTCTCTCACTCTCCCTTCTTCTTCTTCCTCTTATTCTCCGACTTTGGCCTATACTTCCACCTCCGGTAAGTTCATTGGGCTCTTCTTCGAAGATGTTACAATCCGAATTTTAGTAACTCCCTGTTTCTTTCTTATGCTATGAAATGAAGAAATAAAATGAATATCTGTATTGTGGATTAGTTTCCAGGTGCCACCTCAAACCCATCGATCTGCCTCAAAGGACATCGAGCGGAATTCGAATTTCAACGGCATTCTCTATTAAGAAGGTAAGTGCGGTTACTGTTAGAGCTGCTTCTGATGCTGATGCTGATGCTGATGCGGAAGCTTCAGCTGTTGACGATGGATCCAATCCAGAAAGGAAGGAAGAGGTTGTGGCAATTGACAAACTTCCCTTGGAATCGAAGTTGCAGGAGAGGCAAGAGCAGAAGTTGAGGATGAAATTGGCGAAGAAGATAAGGCTCCGAAGGAAAAGGCTTGTCCGAAAGCGGAGACTCAGGAAGAAAGGTAGATGGCCTCCTTCTAAAATGAAGAAGTTGAAGAATGTCTGAACTAGTAGAGCACAATTTTTCCTTTGCTGGTTTTAATTGTCATTATTATTTGTTATTCGCTTATCAACAATCTCTATCTCATTGATCAATTGCATTAGCTTATATATAAAGTTCTCAAGTCGTATTTGAATTTCGAATACTGAGGCGGGTATTTCATTTGGAGTACACACATGACACATCATTCTGATAGATTCATGGAATGGTTGGTTTCATTAGATGTTTGATTAAGTCCTCCCAAAATAAGAGTAACTGCTGCTTTCAGGAATCCTGGAAAATTCATATAATTATGAACTGTGTTTTGGTTGCTTCAACTCTCAGCAAAAATTTGAACTTAAATCTAATTGATAAGCTATTCACGTCCCTTGTCATTAGAGCATCACCTGGTGCATATATTTGAAAACCCTTACCACAAATTAAGACGTAAATTTCTAATTCATAAGCATTCACATTCATCTTTATTTACAATTTTGGGTTCCCTCAGGGTAGAGAATTAAGCTACTGGCATTTTTCTCTCTTGTTCTGTAACCTGAATTTGTAGGTTAGTGTCTTTGATATTTTTCAAAACTACTACAAAAGACACTGAAACATGAGTAAACTGGAATAGAGCTTTATAAAGCTGAAATTAGACCATGTTTAATTTACAGCATAGAAGGGGTCAATTAATTGGCAAGAGGCTAGCAAATATGCCAACCGGATAGTTAATGGGAATTTACATACGGCACAAGGTCATACGTATAAATACCTTCCTTCCCTTCCCCCTTTTTATTTTGAACATTGATTAAATATCTAGACACTTCAAATAGAAGACCTTGTGAGAGAATCACTCCCTGGCATCTCCAGATTATTGGATATTTTTAATATATCAAATGAAGAGAATGAATGTGGTGGTAGTGTCACATTCATGTCCTTCCCAGCAGTCTGAAGCGCACTTTGCATTGGAGCCACCTGTATACATTTTGACAAGAACAATTCCATGAGCCTATTCGGCATAGTTTGTATTCTCAAAGAATACTTACAGTTTTGATTTTGAATCATAACTGTGCAAAAAAGGATCTAAATTTCAAGAGTTATACTTTCCATCTGATAAAATTGATGAAAGCTTTTACGGATAGATTTTTTTGGCGAAAAAGTTTACCTTTTTTCATGTCATGGATTAAGAAGAATGGAAAATGAAGTTTTAAAGAAGATAATATATGAATTAGAGGGATAGACCCTAATAGTTCAGGGTTAAAAGTGGGATCAAACATGTGATCTTCTACTTATAAGGGAGATTTCATACCATTAGGCTATAAGGCCATTGGCTAGATTGAGTGTGTGTGTGTGTGTGTGAAGTGAAACCAAGAGAGAAGTTTAAACTACCTTTTTGGGCTGAGAGAAGGAGTTCTCATCCATTACGTTAGCAGATGTGAGCACAGTTTTAGTTGCCCCACCTAACCCTACAGAGTTTAGGTCCAGTCCGCCGATAGAAATCTTAAGGTTCACCGAGGTGCTTCCAAAGTTCACAACCTGCACAATTGCTTCAAGGTGATTATGGCGCTAATAAACAGGATACCGATCATAAGAATTAAAAGAGGTTGAAGCAAATTCAAACTGATACTTTATGACTAATTAAGACAGGGCGAAAAGAACATAATTCTCTGGAAAAATATGTGAGATGACTAAGAAATGGATATCACTAAACACAAAATTATCTGTTATGTTACCTTTATCCGGATGTAATTTTTCTGATCTGCAGAATCTTGCCAAGAAATTGCTGATGCAACAAGTGAAGATGTTGTTGTTTGCAGTGATGAGTTAAGAAGTGTTGCTCCGCTTGACTCTGAGAAAAACCGCTGCACCCAGTAGCTAGGAGTTCCATAAGACTGAAAGGAGTTGAATACAATTGCATCTGGGTTCCACCTAATCACAAAAACAACAAAATTTCAGTATAGTCCTGACAATAACAGACACACACCTAACTTTTTCAGGGTATCTTTGGATCATAGAAGTTTGAGTTTGCATTCGCAACATAAGAGAAATACCTCCTGTCGTTTGTGTTTACAAAAAGTGGAGCATAGCTAATCATGTGGACGATGTCGCTGCATCAGAAAAGAACAAAATGAAAAGTTGAATATGAAGTGGGGAACTGAATTAGCAGCTCAGATCCATACTAACTTTTGTAACATCATTTTAGGATTTAAAAATGAACATATTCTCAGTTAAAAGTATACTTCATCAAAACAGATATATCTATGTTGCCTGTAAGCTGGAGGAGAAATAGGCCCCATCTTCATGAGCATAACAAAGAAGTAATTCCTGAGCTTGAAATGAAGCTCACTTAACCCAGATGATTTAAACTTGACATTAGGCTTGGCTTGCTTTAGCCCATATTTAACTCATTCAGGCTTGTTTATGACCTTGCCTAAGCTCAATTACACCGGTTACTTGCGAATAACATCTATATCATAAAAACATCTCCATATAGCTTATATAATTTAATTCGTATCTAATATGGAATAGCCACCAGACTTTAAGTATGAACAGAAAGCTAACCTGGTCCTTATTACAAGAACTTGTAAAGAATCTAGTAATTCCAACATGTGTGTGTGTGTGTGATTTTATGTTTTAAATGGATTACCAAGTCAAACTCCTAGGTAAAATTTATGATAGTAGAACGACAATTTTTTTTTTCAAAGAGATGGCTCAAACCTGTTCTTTTCTAGTCCAACTAGGAATCCTGCTTCAGCTATGGCTGCTAAAAGGCTTCCTGTTCCAGCGTCTTTACCAGTCACTGCATACTCACTGACAAAAGCCTGTAGAGAATTCAAACAGCTTCAGGCCCACACATTCACACACACACACACAATTGTTAGAAGACTGTTCAGTAAGGACTACTATACCTTTGGACCACCATCTCGTGATGCGCCTTTAAATACTTGAGCCCTTGAAAACATGTCATTGGCATTTGTGTAAACCTATTCATATGGAGTATGAGAAGGGATGAAACAAGAAGTTCAACAACCAAAAAAGGGAGGGAAAACTAAATGTGAATATTATAGCTCACAATTTTGATATGCAGTAAAGCAGAATATTACATGATAATCATAAAAATCAGCTGGGTGACTTAATGGTCTTGAAGAAGCATCACAATTTGAGATGATTTGAATGTCTGGATAGGCACTTTTGATTGCATTGTAGAACCTAAGGTAGTTTCCTGGCCAATCAAAGAGTTAAAATAAAGGAAAAGCGAGTGTCATTTAAATAATATATCAGCATTTGTTCTTAATTGTGCATTATTGGGAAATAAAGGAAGAGAAAAAGGATCAACATAGAACTAATGTGTGAGGAGGAAAGAAAAGGTATATGTGGGGAGGAAAAGCTGCAGATGAATAAACTCCTATCTTAGACTATTTTAACTCTGTGTAGGACAGCAGAAAATACCAAAAATAACTGTATGAAGAACTTATTCACATATGCATTAAGGGATAAATTAACAGTAACTTGTCACGATATAAAGAGCCCTACGTTAAAATATCTTTGATAAAGGCACATATGCATTAAAAGGGGACTAATAAGAAACATGTGCTTGCCTTGGTAGTTTTTCTTGCCGCAATCCTCATTCCCAATAGCAACATATTTCAAGTTAAATGGCTCTGGGTGTCCCATAGCGGCTCTAAAGCGACC
The DNA here is from genome assembly GCA_034222035.1 of Acacia crassicarpa. Taxonomy (NCBI): domain Eukaryota; kingdom Viridiplantae; phylum Streptophyta; class Magnoliopsida; order Fabales; family Fabaceae; genus Acacia; species Acacia crassicarpa. Next base: position 44,589,012 of record JAWXYG010000005.1, on the reverse strand, counting down.
CCATTTTGAAGTTGGGTCACCTCTGGCAAACTCGATTCCATCAAGGGCTTCCTACAATAAAGATCCCCAAAGAGAAACATTTCTTAAAATTCTTAAGGCAAAACAAAAAGGAATTGAGGGGGTTTATGAAATTATACTTGCACAAAAGGTAAAATGGCAGATGGGTCAACTTCATCATTATGGCTGATACCTGAAATGAGAGACTCAATCAGCATAAACAGAAATTCACCACTTTCTTTTTTAAGATAGCAAGAAATGCAAAATACCATTGTTAAACACCCAAATTGGCAATGTGCCAAGGTCCTCTGCTAGCTGCTCAAGAAGAGAGAAATAATAATTACCTCATTCAATTTTTGCAAGACTTTCCATGAGATATGAACATCAGAATCACATGATAGGAAAGAGAAATATACTTGAAGAAACTCAAAGTAGCCAAGTCCATCATCAGTCCAATACATCCAAACATCACCAAAGTGCCCGGGTCTTTCTTCCCAAGGTCCAACGGTTTCTTTCCACCTAAATGCATTTCTTAACCATTCTCCCTCAACAAAACAACCACCTAGAGCAATGTTTGAGAAGAAGAATAAGAAGTTAGCTGAAATGCTACTTACACAAAATGGAAGAGGGAATTGGCAGACCAGATTCCTTGAAATGCTATAAAACATACTCAGATAACAAAAAGATAGATAGATCACTATTTTACATGAAATTCGTAAAGTCAGGTTCTCTGGCATAATTGAATCTTTAAGACAACCAAAAAGAAAAATAACGCAGGAAAAAAAAGAAACCCCCATTCTGGTTCTCAAGAACATCTATTTGTTATACAGTTTTGAATGAGAAAAATGAAAGATGGTTGAAAATGGGTGCGCCTCTTAATTTCTACCATCTCTATCAATTAAAAGGAAAGGTGAAATCCAAAACCTTCCACTTCACTCTCCACTATATTTTCCATTCTCCCTAACAAGCACAATATAAATCAAGGATATGCCATTTGGTGACACATAAATAGGGCAGAGGGTATAGAACTTAACAATGCACAAGATATACACCATAAAATGTGTTTTGACGAAACCTAAGTTTGTATCAAGTAATTTAAGCCAATATATACTTCATACCTGGAAATCTCATAAAGCTTGGTTTTATATCTGCCACCATTTGGGCAAGATCACTTCGGAAACCATGTCCCTGGGCAAAGATAAAATTCTCAAGCTAATAAAATAAGAAATCCTATTTTACAGCAAAACCACTGCAACAGATACTATTGACTCAAAAGGCAATTTTGTGTAAGCAAGAATCTAAGTACATATGCTTATATAACAATTTCAAGAGTACATGGGTGTTTTTAATATTTCCATTATTGTACCTTCAATTCTAGGATTATGATGTAGCTAGAGATTAAATTAGAGTTCACAAGCTGGAAATGAGATATGGAAAGATAACCATTAACCTTACACGGGGAACCATGTTATTGTTTCATCACATGAATGCTAATGCAATATCAATTATGGTCATTATAAAAGCCTTTCTTGCTTAGAAAGACAGACCTTATACGTGTCTGTGGGCATAGCAGACACTTGATCCAGCCATATTACACCTTTGCTGGTTGTTGTGAATTGAAGTCTCGCATTGTGGTTTGTCTGATTGGCTTCTAGTAGAGTCTCCACCTTTGTCCAGTTTGAAACATCAGACGCAGAAGCTCTGCAAGATCAACTATTTATATTACTCACAAATGCAAAATATGGTATTTTCTGTCTCTACTGGCAACAGCATGTTAAAATCAAGCTCACTTGATGTCAGTTGAAGCAATCTTTACTACACCAGAAGAATCTGTTAATGAAACTTTCAGATTAATTGCTCCAGTGGACCGAACATAGAAGATCACTTTGTATTTCTTCCCTTGCTCAATATTCTGAAAGAAGAAAAAGAACCAAGATACAAGTTATGTTCAGTCCCAACCACAAAAAACAATAAGCGAGTTAACAACTGAAATTAAAAACAGCATAGATTTAACATCATGATCTTCAATGTTGAAGAGTATCAATTAGGCTCACCATGCCCCAGAAACCAGGGTTGTAAATGCCAACACCATCAGCTGGGCAGATGTTGTCACCCTCACTGTCACATAGCACCTCCAATCGTACTGCCAGCTTATTACGTTCAAAGCATGAGGTACGGTCAGTTGACACATATATAGTTAATTCATTTCCAATAATTGCCCACGGATCAATATTCGATGGGATGTTAGGACCACCAGCTTCAAAACCTGAAACACAAATTTTCATAAACCCCCCAACATTCAAAATATTTTTCTTTACTTGAACCAAGTATAGGCTAACAAGGAAAACTTGAATAAGCAATAAACTGTTCCTTTTTTCAATACTACCAAAGAAAATGTCAAAATCTTTGAATGCCTGAAGATGTTCAGAATATGTCTGACTGAAATTTTCGTCCTTTTTTTTTAATAAAATATAAATAAATAAATATATATATATATATATATCTCTCTTCAGCCATCTTTTATGTTCTGTTTGCATTAATAAGACTAGCACATCAATTGTTTCCCCTTTGTTAAGAACAAAAGAAGAGAAAAGGTTAGAGAGAAGAGGAAGGGATCAAACAAAATATATTACCAGAATACACAAATGCAATTGACAAAATATATTACTTCGGAGTCACTATAATTAAAACTTCCTTAACCTGCACAACTTTTAAAATTATCATTTCCTCTTAACATGGTAAATATTTCTTCACCTATAAGACTTCCCCATTAACTATTGAGAGAGTTCTTTCAGCATTTTTTTTTTCCAATTTAGAAGTTTAGAGACATGGAAATGACCTCTGTTGCTCACAAGCTCTGCCCACAATCCCCCCGCACCAGCATGATTGATCTCCTGCAGAACAGATACTATTGAAAACTTAAATGTCCAGGAATATACAACTAGACCAATAACTGAAGGGTACGGTTAGTTTAATCAAGCATAATATCACACAGATGAAGATTACCCAATTCTAACAGAGAGGATTGATGACTCATTTATTTATTTTATAATACGTAATTGTGGGCCCTCAACCTAAAATCACAATTAGAAAAGTTCTAAACAAATGCATTTAATAGGGAATAAGACGGGCCAGTAATTTCAGTGCTGTGGTTGTTGTTTTTATGTTACCAACGGCTTTTTTTGGTACCCTAAATAATACAAGGGCATAAACCTAATTAGACGTTAAACATAGCATATAAATAAGAGCAGATAGATAAACATAGCATATACATAAACCTAATTAAAGGCTGATGCTACAAGCTAATGGGTTTGCAGCTGCAAGAATTATCAAGAAAATGAGGGAAACAGAAAAAAGGAACTCAATCCCAAGGTAACAGGTTTATTGCTCTAACCTCAAAGAATATCCCATAAAATGTTTTCGGTATAGGCGTTCCAGATGCATCAGAAACATCTACAGCTAGTGTAGCGTTCTGGTCTGCATCAACTTTAACAGCAAAGCATTGACAAAGAAGGTAAACCACTGTAAGGAGTTGGATCAGAGCAATACTGCATGAAGGCTTGGAACCCATAGTTTTGTTCACAACATTCAATCTAGACGCAGCCTGAAACATCACAAGATAATTGAAGCTAATGGGATGACTACGAATATACAGCAGAGATAGAAGGGACAAACAAAAATCAATGCTAAGAACATAATGACCCTCCAGATAATCAAGTAAAAAGAATGCTAAATAATAGAAACTTAGGTGACAATTAATGCGTTTAATGCACTATGTCTTACAATTTGACAGAAAAATACCGACAATTCCCTCCCTTCTTCTCTTTCTGTTTTTTGGGCTCTTCGATATAATGACAAGCACCGAGAACGTGATAAGGATGAAAGTAGGATAACTAAGCAAAGCTAGACAATAGTTGCGGCTAAAACTTATCATAACTCCTCAATCCCACGAAAAAGAGATATGTTTGAACATTTGAAAACAATTCAATAATCTCAAACTATTCGTTTTACATTAATCCTCTTAATGCATGTAACTAATTCTTCACAAAATAATCAATCCTCTCAAAAGCCAGGAGGAATTGACAGCTAACAGCAAGTCAGTCAAGCTCACTCCTTTTACGTTGAGGAGATTTAAAACAATACGAAATTGCAGGTAAATAAGAACAGAAGAAGACGAAGAAGAAGATCACCCGTATTTTCAGAATTGAAATGCTGTGTTACTGAAAAGTCAAAGAGAGTTTAAATTCGCGGAGTTAGAACTTCAAAGAGAGAGTGAGTCGCCAATGAGGATCAGCGTCTAGAGATTTGTGAGTTTTATAGAGGGTGGGATCATCGGCAAATAAAGGTGGCTTAACGGACTTGGATTTTGGATTGCCTTTGCTTCCACGCTAGTTGCGTCTAATCTTGGCTCTCACAAGGAAGGGGCGCATTACTCTTGGGAGGGGGGGAAAAAAAGGAGGAAAAATAAAGGCTTCATTGGTCTTTAAGTCATTAATGTTTATATCCATCTGGTTCTGGAGACAGGACACCCCACCACCACAGTTTCCGCCGTCTACGTTTGAAGCAAACGCGCAGTAACAGCGCGTGCGCCCAACTATACAACTTGACTTTAAAGGTGAAAAACCTCATTATTCGTAGAAATTACTGCTACTGAGTACAGTAATCGTTGCTGATCAAAAAAAAAAAAAGTACAGTAATGTTGGCCAAATTTTTTTTTTTTTGCAGTAATCACTGGCAATTTAGTTCCTTTCCAGTCGGACAGATTTTTGAACTGTTATGTCTTCTACTAGACTAGTAGTTTTTTTTTTTAAACCTGCATACTAGACTCCTGGTCCCACCGTATAAATTTTACTCCACCAAAATAATTACTATTTCAGACTTAAACATGATTTTTTTTTGGGATATCAAGAAAATAAAATAAGTTATTTTAAAATATTTATACTTATAATTTTTTTTATAACCTAATGATACACAATATATAATGTAATTAAATAGTTTATTTAGTTTCATTAATTTACGAAAAAAACTTACTAGGTTTTATATTAAGGATTTGGAGAGGTATATAAATTTTATATTCGTATATTAAAAATAGGGTTAATGTGCAAAAATATACATGTGCTTTTCTCCGAGAAGCGTCCAGTAGTAAGTGTTTTTTTTAGGTACAAAAATGACTATGTGATTACAAATTAGGTGTAAAAATACCGTTTGATCGTTAAGTTTGACTTTGACTATTAAGTTTGACTTTTTTTGCTGATTGGACGATGATGTGGCATTTCAAAGGTGCAAAAATACACATGTGGTTTATCAACAAGAGCGTCGAACACCAAATTCCTTCTTTTTTAAATTTAATAATTTTATTTTAATTATTACCGGGTGCTGAAAAGATATTCAGGATACTGACTTGTACTGAAAAAATACTTCATGATCTTAAAAAATTATTTAAGATCTGACAAAATATTTCAGGGTACTGACTGGTATTAAAAAGATACTTTGAGGATACTGCCTAGTACAGAAAAATATTTCATGATCTTGAAAATTTATTTTAAAATCTTAAAAAATAAACTAAAGTATATTTTTAGTACCAATTAGTACCTTGAAATATTTTTTTAGTATCAGTCAGTATCTTTTAGTACCAATCAATAGCTTGAAATATTTTTTCAAGATCATAAAATAATTTTTCAATATCCTGAAGTATTTTTTTTGTATCAGTCAATATCCTGAAAGTACTTTTTAGTACCAGTCAGTACCCTGAAATTTTTTTTTCAGTATCAGTCAGTATCCTTTTAGTACCGGTCAATACCTGAAATATTTTTTCAAAATCCTAAAATAATTTTAATTGAAGTAAAATTATTAAATTTAAAAACATTACTTTGGTGTTGGATACTCTTCTTGACAAATCACATATGTATGTTTGCACCTTTGAAATGCCACGTCATCGTCCATTCAGCAAAAAAAGATCAAACTTAACGGTCAAAATTAACAATCAAACAGTATTTTTATACTTAATTTGTAACTATGTGTGTACTTTTGTACCTTAAAAAAACACTTATTACTGGGTACTTCTAAAAAAAAACACATATACGTTTTTACACCTTAATCAATGAGTTTGGTGAAATGTCGTCGCCAAATTGATGAATTCATGTATATGTTGGATTACTTGTTTGTATATGCTTACGTTAAGCAATTTTTTATTGTACACGACAAACAAGACAAGTGAGAAGAGTTTTGCATCCTAAAATATAAAAGTAATTATTTTAAGTGTTCCCAACTCTCCAAGTAGTTTGTCCAGGGTGTATTTGAATTAGCATTTTGACAATGGGAAGATCTCATTCAGACAGTGCAAATGTAAATTACTCTATAAAAAGATCTCAGTGTAGATTCTTGTATAAGGAAAGTCCCTACGGAGCTTGGTAAAATAGATCCCAAATGTGAAATTAATTTATTGACTAATGTATGTAGTTATATTGACAAGTCAAGTGTAACAATTGACAAGCTCATATATGTTAACTAAAATAGCTCCTGTTAAAAAGTGTATGTGACTATATTGATAAGTTACAGGTGGATATTGATATCATCTATGTTAACTAAATTAATTATCGTTCCCAAGTGTATATAATTATATTAACCAATCATATAGTGGTCATTGACACTTTTGCCTATGCTAACTAAACAACTTCCGTTGACAAATGTATGTGACTATATTGTTAAGTCATAGAGTGGCAATTGATGAGCTCATTTATATCACTGAAGTCCCTGTAGACTTTTTTTTATCGGAGATTCTACATTGGGATTTTTCTTATAAAGGAATTTACGTTGAGACTTTTTTATTATATTTTTTATGGTCATTGGGACTAAAGTGAGATTTTACCATTTGAGAAATGTATTTGCACAAGTTGAAACAAAATTTTTTTCATATGCTTATTAATACACAGTAAATCACATTAGAAAACAAATTCTACTGCTAATCCTAATAAACACTAAGTTTATTAGATTTTAGAGTTAATATGATATTTGGTTTCTTAAATTTATTCTTATTTTGGTTTTTAGTCCCACAAGTTTTAAATGATTGGTTTTAATCTCTCAATTACAAAATGACCTTTGTTTTTATTAAATTATACAGATCATATTTTAAATAAAAGGAACTTTGAGAGGGTAAGACCCATCGTTTAAAGCTTGAAGGATGAAATATTGCATTAACCCTATATATTATATTGATTTTATTTCCCGATTATTTATATTTTATCAGAATCTGTTCAATTTGACATTGAATTTTTCTTTTGTAGACTGGTTTTTTAATCATTGTCTGCGTTGGGAAAAAAATACATTTAAGCTAAAAATGTTAAATGGCACCATGTCCTTTTTTTTCTTTGTTAGTGTTTACCCTTTATCCTATTAAATCAAGTCAATGTAGCCACAGACAAAATGAAATTGTAACTTCCACAGAAATTAAAAACATTTTTCCTTTGAAGGGATGCAAACCAGGTATAAATCATCCACTAGCAATGCATGGTTATTGCTTTAAAGAGAGAGAACGAATATGATCCATTTTAAAGATATTGTGTGATATTCTAAGTGAAGGTAGGTCCATATTTAGGTGGCTTTTGGATTTCTTTCCCCACAAAATAATTAACATTGGACACTCCAATCATTAAGGCGCATAAACGACGCGTCGTATGTTCCTTTTGTCAAAGTTCTTGCGTTTACTCCAGGTTCTTGATGATAATGTTGAAAGCCGCTGACTCCGACTTCCCATACTTATCCATAATTAGTCATCGCCCTTCGTTATCAAACAGGTTTTTGAATTCGTTACTATATATATGTATGCCAAGATATATATAGATAGTACCAAAACATTAGAAGCACCACCTCCAATTCTTTAGGAAAATGCTAGAAAAACACTGTTCAAATATGTAAAACATAAACAAAGGTAATAAATTTCAATAATTTTAAATTGACTTGCTTAGAATTTTGAAATGTTGAAAAATGTGTAAAATTACATAAGTGTCTTGCATTTTATGTTTTTTTTTAAAAAAAATCTCTAAAACCCCTTGCTAGCTCCTAGACTTCTGCTGGCTAGCCCATCATTGGAGCTCCAGTGTCTTGCCAGCTACTCCCTCTGGTCTTTATTATAAGGCACCAACTAGTTTTTCTCACAAACCAATAAAAAAAGTTAAAGTCAATAAAGTTATCATACAATTTAAGTAACTTCCAATATTACCCTTACTAATTATACTAAATTCTAATATTATATTAATTATTACTCTCACATACTATCCTTATTAATTACGAGCAGACATGGAAACAAATAAATAATGCTCATTGGGAACAAGTAAGTGCTTTATAAAAAGGACCAAAAAAGCTTGTTAGTTGGTGCCTTATAGGTAATAAGGACCAGAGGGAGTATCTAATAGATTTTTTGAATTTTTTAAGCAAAACTTGTCAATATAGATAATTAAGTTAGTAATGACGATACTGAAGTTGACAACGTTAGTATTATTATTAACAATTTAAGTATTAATATTGATGACTTTTACTTGAGGAAAGAGAGATAGATCGCTAGAAAGCTGGTGAAAGTTGTTAGGAAATATTCAACAAATAATCTATTTACAATTTTAATATCGCCATTAACAATTTAAGTATCAATATTAATGGCTTTCACTTGAAAAATGCAATAAATAAACAAAATAAGACCCTTGAAGCTTCGGTTAAAACTATTAAGAAATATCTTTTTCAAATTGAATTTTATCAAATGTTTTGATTTATTCGGGTTTTCACAATATATTATTCATTCACACTTTTAAAAAAATAGGCTAATTTGGACATTAGATAATGAATTTAACTAGAAATTTATGGGTTTTAATAACAATGTATCAATTTAAAGTAAAATAATAACTAGATTGCAAAACTTGAAAATGAATTTTATTTAAATTAAAATGAAGATTGTAATTTGCAAAACTTAAATAAGCATGTAGTATAAATATAGGTTCCAAAAAAAGAGTCAAGTTTGGGTCAAATTTTTACGTTACAGTTTCACTCATCACGTAGGATAAATTCTTTTGTGTGGATACCTATCAGAGATTTTTTTTTTTTTTCCGTAAAAAAATATAATCCTACTATCATATGGCTATCAATAACAGTTTTCAAATGTAATAGCATATGCATGTATGTGTGAAGTGTTGAAATATTTACAGTGGCTTGTTATTTAAACTTTATTTTTTTTGTATTTTAAGTTTAAGAATATTTATATTTTAAATTAGGGATTTACTATTTCAACCTCTATTTTTTCGCTCAAAATTTCAACCTCTAAGAACATTAAAAAAAAGATTGTTTTCAGTTAAATGGGTGTAAGGCCCACGGGCCCAACCCTAACTTGATAGTATAAAAGCCGATTCTTATTTTCTGCTTTAATCAAATTTCTTATTTATCCAGTTATTCTTAACTAATTTGGCAGAGATTTTTTACTTTTTAAGTTCAAATGGTTTTTTTTTTTTTTAAACAAAACACTTTATAAAAAATATATCACCCAGGCCGTGGCCGCAAAGTGGTTCATCCTGGTGGTTCAGAAAAGGGTGTTTGTGTCATTATGCTCGCGTTTCCAGGAAGGATAGCCCATTCCTTTTGGGGTTTAAATGGAATTATTATTCGTACCCGGTCCTGGACTTTGAATATTGTTTCTGAATGGATTTTTTTTTAAAAAAAAAAAACTAACACAGGACCCAACCAAGCACACGCACCCGCACGCGTGATTGCCTCCTATATCGCATCATCATCTACACAGACTACAGCAACACCCCATCGTCCAATCAAAGTTGTTAGGGAAAGTAAAACGCTCGAGCAAAAAAAAAAAAGAAAGAAAGAAAGTAAAACGTTTTACTACCTCCGATCCTAATTATAAGAAGGGTTAAGGAGCAAAATCGCCAACGAACTATTAGGCCAGGAGCATCTGACACAATTAAGTTTTAAGGGTACCAATAATACCAACAAACAATTAAAATTGTAAAAAAATCACAATCTGCCATTCCTACACTAACGTCCGTTTATGAATTTCCTCATAATGATATTTCCTCGCCCTACCACCCAAACCTCGCCCTCGTCTTCCCCAGAAGTCCCAGAAGTCGATGAATATTTTTTTTGGAAGTATACTTGCCTATTACAGTAAGGTATGAAATGGCTTCTTTGCCTACTAAAGCTGCTAATGTTGAATGAAGTTCTTATCAATCAGTTCCAGGGAGAGAATGAAAGGAAGGAAGAGCGGATAGTCGAAACGTGCAAGCGGGATTCGCTCATTGAAGACTGACGTGAGTTCTCTCTTCGTTAATGGCAGCCCCTCCCGGCGATACTGTCGGCGAGACACTGAGACAGTTTCCAATTGCTCTCTGACTGATTCAGCGTATTATGGTACCAGAACTCTCTCTCTTCCCAAAAACATTTATGCTTTCCCTCTTTTCCTTCCTTTCTCAGTGGCTTCGGATTCAACGAGCTTTTTCACTGTTCAGATCTGATTTCCCTTCAATTTCTGATTTGTGTTGTAATTTTTTATTTCACTTTCCATTTTTCTTTGATTTCGATTTGATCTATCAAGCTCGTCACTTCTAATTTTGTGATCAGCAATTTCTTTGATCTATTCTTGCCATGGCTACCGACAACTCTTCCATCCTGATGATTGCTCTCATGAGTAAGAATAAATAATCGTTTGTTGATGATTCTCTGAAAATTCCAGCCGCCACAGATCCTCTCTTCTAGATTCGACAAGGTGACACTAAATGACGCCCAAGAAGAAGTTACTCTTCTCTGTACAGAGGCGTTCGACTCATAAACTCTGGGAAATATGCCGCGGAGATTCGCCATCCCATTCCAGGTCGTAAATGGTTGGGTACTTTTGATACTCCAGACGAGGCATCTCGAGTTTATGAAGCCAAAAGAAGAGAGTTTGAAGCCGTGGATTCTGTTATTGTTTCTCCATATTCATAAGGTTTGGGTGGTAGGGCAAGGAAAAAATACCATTCTGAGGAAATTCATAAACGGACGTTAGTGTAGGAACGGCAGATTGTGATTTTTTTATCATTTTAATTGTTTGTTGGTATTATTGGTACCCTTAAAACTTAATTGTGCCAGATGCTCCTGGCCTAATAGTTCGTTGGCGATTTTGCTCCTTAACCCTTATAAGAACAAGTTGACTTTCTTTGGAGAGATTAAGGAAACTAAATACCACTCTGGTCCTATTTATAAGTCCTTTTTGACCAAATCACATATATCAAGGAGAGGTAGGTAGCACAATGATTATGGATAAATTTTCAACTTTACCCTCATTTATGATTGGGTACCTTTTAACTTTTTCTTCTCTCTCTATTTTTATTGGTACAAATATGGGCAAAATTGTCACAAGTTCATTTATTTGGTCAAAAGGGACTTATAAATAGGACCAAATTTTTTGGTCAAAAGGGACTTATAAATAGGACCAGAGTGGTAAGTTACTTAATCATTTCATATTTTATGTATCCTTAGTATATTACTTCGTTCGGTCCTAATTATAAGAGCTAATTGACTTTTTTTTAGAGAGATTAAGGAAGGTAATTAAATTATTTTAGAGTATTTTTACTTTTATTTTTTTTCTTCAAACTAATTAGTTTGACTAATAAACTAATATATAATCTAATGATACATAACATATGAAATGATTAAGTAACTTATTTAGCTTCCTTAATCTCTTCAAATAAAGTCAACTAGCTCTTATAATTAGGACCGGAGGTAGTAGTTTATTAGTTAAACTAATCAGTTTGAAAAAAAAAACTAAAAATACTCTAAAGTAATTTAATTAGCTTCTTTAATCTCTTCAAAAAAGTCAACTAACTCTTATAATTAGGACCGGAGGGAGTATAATCCTTGATTTAAAACATTGGCTTGTTTTGGAGATTAAAAAAAATAAAAGAATTATTTTAAAATATCTATATTTATATTTTTTTTAAAAAAAATAATTTTTCTAACTTGTAATTGATATAAAATTTAGGGAAAATCCCCCTCAGAACTAAGAAAGCAAGATATTGTCAAGAAAGATTTTAAAAAAAAGTCATATATTAGAAAAGCTCTTAAGGCCTTTTTGAGTATTATTTTAAAGACGTTAACAACTATATCAGTACACAGTAACAACTATATCTTAACGACTAAATCAGTATACGTCGATAGCTAAATCAGTATAACATTAACAACGAAATTAGTACAAGTTAACAACTAGAGCCTTATGACATGTGACTTTTTTTTATAATATCTTGCTTACTTGGGACCTAATGGGTTTTTCCCTATAATTTTGGTAATAGACCATATATGTTAAGATTGACTAATTTTATTCAATCTCATTTGTATATATTTGGAAAAAAAAATATAGCCATGGTTTTAAAATTTATTTTCACCAAAATCTAAATAAAAGTCTTTTTACATATTTACCCACACAAAACCGCACAATCAATTCAATCCAGCTCATTGCTTGTTTCACGGGACCTGGCTTAGGTCCTTTGCGGACTTGCGTCCGCTGCATCAAATAGTGTCGTTTTGATGCAGAGCACACACTTGGTCCTTTTTAAAAAAAAAAAGAAAAAAGAAATTCAGGCACCAACGATAGTAAAAACATAATTTGGAATATTCAATGGTATTGAAAAAATTCTTCATAATTTTAAAAATTATTTTATGATCTTAACAAATTTTTCAAATATTAATTGCTACTAAAAATATACCTTGGGATTTTTTCCAAGATCCTAAATAAATTTTTAAGGTCGTGAATTATTTTTTTCAATATACGTCAGTATCCTAAAGTATCCTTTAATACCGGCAGTACCCTGAAATTTGTTTTTCAAGTCCTAAAATAATTTTTTAAGATCATAAATTATTTTTCAGTGCTAGTCAGCATCCTGAATTATCTTTCTTACTAGCTAACAACAGGGATGAGTAATGGGCAGGCGGGGTTGTCCCGTGGCCTAACCCTTGTCGCGCCTATTTATTTTACACAGGTACGGGGCAACTCATACTCGTAATACAACCCATTTGAACCATGATAAATGGGTACGGGTAAACACGGGTTCTTCAACTGGGTTTCGGGGAACCCATGACCACTTTTTTTATTTTTATTTTTTAAAAAAACAAAGAAACTCTGTCCCTCATTCCTCACACCAGTCACAGCCACCATCAACAAAGAAGAAGAAGAAGAAAAATCAGAAAACAAAGAGGAGAGAAATCCTTATAATCTGGGCGAGATTTGAGAAATGTGAAGACAAGATCTGCAAATTCTTTATGGGTTAAAGTGCAAAATTACCAATAAACTATTAAGTCAGGAGTATCCACCACAATGAACTATTTTTTGGACCAAAATTACCAAAAAACAATTGAAAACTTCCAATTATCACAATTCCGTTAGGAACTAATTCACGGCGTTAGGAGGCAAATACACGTGTCAGCATACAAAAAGGACCGAGAAAGAGTCAAATGAATCAAGACGCACTTAAAATAAAAAAAGAATAAAAACTCAAAGCTCTCTGGATAATGAAAGGGAAATAGAAACAACCATTTCAAAGATGAAGCCCCAGCATTATGATGTGTCTAATTTTCTCAACAGTTAACATTCCGCTTGAAATACGACCCAAGAGAAAAAATCGAAGCTTACCTTCATCTTGAGGTAACTTTGACTCATGAGAAATTCCCAGCAACTTGAAACAAATTAATGCCACAAGTAAGAGCTCAAAGAAGTTTACAGTCTGCATAATATATTCCTCAGGGAAACAGCAAGAACCACCACAAGGAAACTGGTTGCAACCGTACAAATACTCTTCAAAATGATGTGTTCGATGATTGAAGCTTGAAGGAACCCAGATTTGAAGATGGAAGCTGAGCTTACTGCTTACGGAGTTTGCTGATCGCATAAAAGTCGAACGGATTAATTGCATATGTGGAACGTGGCTGGAATCTTGAGGACACTAATGAGTCTGGAAGAAAACGACATTGAAAGCGCGAGGATACAAGTAATAAAGCTACGACCTTCATGAAAACAAAAACATGTAATCCTCCTCCTTTACGAAATATATACCGAAGTGAGGGGCTCGTAGCTCACAAGGTCCCAGCCTCCCATGAGTACAAGGCTCCCCCAGCAGCCGGCGGTCTAACAGAAGAGAGGCAGGCCGAGAGTGAAATCGGGAACAGAGGGGAGACGTTCCCAGGTTAGAGTGAGAGGGTCGAAGACGGTGATGCCATAACTAGGGGAGGAGGTGTGTTTGAGGGCACGGGGCGAGAATTGAGGAGGAATTGTGAGTGTGGCCGGATTTCTTCCTGCGGTGGTAGAAGAAATGGCTGTGGAGGAGGTGGCGCCACTGAGGGGAGACGCGGAAAGCGAGTGGGTAAAGGGAGAAATGCAGACGGGAGAGGCATTCGAGAGCGAGATCGTGGGGCAAGACAGGAATCAAATCCGGCAACATCTTTTGATCTGAAGGTGATACATCTTTAGGCATTTTGAATGAATCTGGGGATGTAAAAGAGCAAGTGGATGACGACGAATATGGCAGGTATTTGCACTTGTATAGCTTTGACCAGATCACTTCTCTTTCCTTTTTTTATGCTGACACGTGTACCCAACCTTGACCTCCTAACGCCGTGAATTTGGTTTCTAATGGAATTGTGATAATTGGAAGTTTTCAATTGTTTTTTGGTAATTTTGGTCCAAAAAATAGTTCATTGTGCTGGGTGCTCCTGACTTAATAGTTTATTGGTGATTTTGCACCTTAACCCAATTCTTTATACTCGACGAGGGAGCAAACAGATCTGAGATGAGATGTTGAGATTGGAGGTGCTATTGAACATATATGAGAAGAAGAAGTACGAAGTCGACTTGTCATCATCGGATCGGCAACAGATGGGGAGATGACCATGGACTACGGTGACATGAGAAAGGAGATAAAAAAGAGAGAGAGACGAGGATGAGGACTGGAGGCGGCATCTAGGGAAAAGAAACTGAAATCTGTTGTGAGGATGAAGAAAAGGGCAAAGGGTTTTTTGTATTTTTGGTGTTTCAATGTTTAAAATTTTATATACAAATTGATAGAAAAACTGAAAGCTTCAATGTGTGGGGTGTAGGGGATCAAACGCAGAACCAATTGATAATTTAGCAAAGCTTCCACCACCAGGGCAAGCGCAATGATATTGACCTTATGGTAGAATTAAATCATCGTATCTAATTTTTACATGTATATATATATATATAAACGGATAACAGGCGG
Source organism: Acacia crassicarpa (assembly GCA_034222035.1). Lineage (NCBI taxonomy): Eukaryota > Viridiplantae > Streptophyta > Magnoliopsida > Fabales > Fabaceae > Acacia > Acacia crassicarpa. The sequence continues at coordinate 44,573,761 of JAWXYG010000005.1, read as the reverse complement.
GAACGGGTGTCTCGTGGCCTAACTCGTATCCTGCTCGTTTATTTTATATAGGTATGAGGCAGTTCGTACTTGTTAAAGGCCTAAATTTGGGCGGGCTCAAACGATCAAAAAATTATGGGACGCGGGTGGACGAACTGACTACGGGTGTTTTGCTCACCCCTAGCAGAGTAGCTGACAGTGTTTGAATTTTATTTTATATTTTTATTAAAAAGGATGAGGTGTGTGCTCGCTTCATCAAAACCGCGCGGTTTGATGCAGCGGACCCAAGTCAGGTCCTGTTTGACGAGACTGTACGGTTTGTTTTGCATCCTTTGCGCCATGCTTAGCTGTGTTTTGCATAGATGTACATTGTACGGAGGTGCGTGTTAGATTGTCATGCATGCCAGTGGCTACTGGCTACCTGCTCTGCTCATGAGTCATGGGTTCTGCTAACATTTTAACGTTGCCACAATATTTTATTTTCTTTTTTTTTTGGTCAAAACAATATTTTATTTTCAGACAATCAGGATTACTGAATATTTCATGAGGCCAGTAATTTCGGAAATTAATTAGATAAGATACATACATAGCAAGTTTTTTTTTTTTCACATTTTGGTGTTGCCTCTCTTCTTTTTTTCACACACATACTTATCTTCTGTTTCACTATTTATTTAACACTCCTTATCTCCTAATACTTGTTAGGCATCATGGACACACATGAGATATAACTTATTAAAAACATGGATTAATATTCTAAAAAATGTGATCACTTCAATTAGTTTTCTAGTTGGTTTTAGCCTGTCTTGATTGATTCAATGTTGATTATCTCTCCTTACTTTATTTCGCGATGATCGAATTGAATGAGATGTGTGATTAGTTCTTAATAATCAGTTCGATTTGGCAATCATAATGGACGCACATCTCATGCTATCTGAACAGTCTAAATAAATCTTGGACGGTTCATATTCAATCTAACCATTTTAATGTTTTGAACATTTTTTTAAAAAAATTTTAATCGAAGCATAATTTGAAATAAAGATAATTATATAATTGATATTTGTTCCAAAAAATGAATTTACTGTTGACAAATTGAATATATTTTTTAAAAATCTGGAACATTTTAGATGGTCTGGATTTTATCATGACAATAATAAGTATAGAATGAGTACTCGCCCGTATTCTGAGAATTGAACTGTTCTATTATAATTTAGGAGTTAAATGATTCATAATAAGTTTTATATTTTCTACAAAGTCTATTACAAATTAAATGACATTATCTATAAATAGAAATGACACCATTTTTTTAGAAATTAATCTTAGTTATTTAAATCTTAACATATTTATAACTCAATATCTCGATCGTAAATTGTTGCGAGTCAACCCCTAAACTCTTGTCATGTCATGACTTAGTCCTCTATCTTTTGGTCTTTTTTACTCAATCTTGGATGATCAATCGTGTGTGGCAAAAAATTGTTTTAATTCCTAGCTAGCTCCACGTACGTTAGCATCATCACATGCTCTCCGACTTTAGCACCAGTCAAATCGCCCCTTCAACCTCACCGGCAACTCTTTCTCCTAGCCAGGAGTTTATGGATATTATTAGGAAGGTCATGGAGGTCTGATGCAATCTTGTTTTCACCCTACAAGAATCAAGATTAAATGAACATTCATTCTCTTTTTGTTGGATCGGAGGAAGATATATATATTTCTATCCTTATATATAGGAAGTAGTGATAAAGTTCAATCAATGACAATTTATATAATTATGGAGATGTCTTGGAAGAATTTTTGACACGTGTTGTTGACTTAGTAATAACAATCTTTGTCACATATCATGATAATTTAAAATTAAGTGATAAATTAAAACGTGAAAAGACAATGAATGAATTGAATCATATGGGAGTTAAAAATTTAAGAACTGAATTGTAATATGTCATATAATCAAATTAAAATTAAAAATTAATTTTTCTTTAAATAGAGCCAATAAGAACCAATAAAGGAGGAAAAAAGTCATCTAAGCCATTGTTAATCATTATCTAGAAGGAACTTATATGGCTAATATTAATAATATGGATCTTGATCATTAACATTAATGTAATTAATTAATTTGCATATTTTTTTATGGGCTCTTTTCTTTTTTGGACAAATTAGAAAAGGAAAATACCATTTTAGCTCTCATCCCTTGAAAAATAAAAAATGATTTGTTACTTTAAATGAATGATGACAATACTAAATACTCCCCCGGTCCTAATTATAAGAGCTAGTTTACTTTTTTGGAGAGATTAAGGAAGTTAATTAATTTACTTCAGAATATTTTTATTTTTATTTTTTTTTCAAATTAATTAATTTGACTAATAAACTAATATATAATCTAAGGATACACAACAAATGAAATGATTAAGTAACTTATTTAGTTTCCTTAATCTCTAAAAAAAAAGTCAACTACCTCTTATAATTAATACCGGAGGTAGATAGTAATTAATTTGCATATTTTTTTATGGGCTCTTTTCTTTTTTGGATAAACATCACACATTTACATCTTATTTAGTTTCCTTAATCTCTAAAAAAAAAGTCAACTACCTCTTATAATTAATACCGGAGGTAGATAGTAATTAATTTGCATATTTTTTTATGGGCTCTTTTCTTTTTTGGACAAACATCACACATTTACATGCCCATGTTATTACATTATGAATCTTCCAAATATAGAGATCCTACCGTCGGTCATCAATCTAACGTTACCATCTTGATAGCCGTTAGATAAATCATCATCACGCACGTCATCATTACATCCTTCTGTTTCATCCAATAACATAATGCCACGCACATGTTAGAAGACGGTACCAAATTACATATCAAGCCCATGAAGCATCTGATTATGTGACAATCTGCATAAAGATGCGCATGAAAATATTCGGGGCTCCGCTCATCCTCTCTCTCCTCGAAAGAACACACAAAGGCCTTGGTTTGGGAAAGACGGGAAGGCGCTGGACTTCAGCTCAAATTCTAGCAGAGAAACAAGCTTAAATCTGATAAACCCCTTTCAGGTATGCTTATTTTTTTACCACTTGCGCGTTAAATAATTCATACTTTCAGCTAGTCTTCGAACTCCTACCCGATTTTCTTTCGTGCCCTTCTTAGCCTCGGATCTGTAGTGTAGAGGGATCTTCGTGTTTTCTTTCAGATTTCGGACATGAAGTGTACCCCGGTTTCCCATTTCTCCTCATTTTTACTTCTTACAGTATCCGCTTCTGTTGTTTTATTTGGTTTTGTCTATTCGGTTTCTTTTCATATTGATCGACCAGAGAAAATTTCGTGGTCTGTTTCATGTGTTCCTCTTGGTTAGCAGCTTTATTTTTTAATTTTATATATTTGTATGCATTTTAGTTGGTTTTCCTTGTTCTCGTACGCTGTTTAACTTCAGATTCCGTTGCATGTTTCAGGAAATGTGTTATGTGCCAGCATCGACTCTTAATTTCGTCATTTCATGGCTTCCTGTATGTAATTAATGTAAAATTTCAGTCCGTTGGCTTTACTCTTGAGATAAGGCAACCGCCATACTTGTTGGCCTTCTCATTTTGCTCTGTTTTACTTAGACGCGTGAATATTCAACTCGTGGAAGATTGTTGTTAGAGGAGTTGGTCTGCAAACCTTCAAAATATAAATGGAGAACAGTTTGGGTCAAGACTCTAATCCAGCACATGGGTCCTTTGATAAGTCTAGGGTTTTGAATGTTAAGCCATTGCGAACTCTCGTTCCTATATTTCCTTCACCATCTAACGCCTCTTCCTCTTCAAATTCACAAGGAGGGGCACCCTTTGTTTCAGTCTCTCCGTCTGGCCCCTTCCCCCCTGGGATTTCCTCCTTCTACCCGTTCTTCTTCTCTCCAGAGTCTCAGAGGTTCCCTGAACAAAATCTTCAAACCCCAGCAGCTGGTGTGCCTGCGGTTCCGCTCAATTCATTTAGGACACCGACACCAAGAGATAAGGCTACCACTAACGGAATTGCAGGGTCATCTAGAAGAAGCAAAAAGGGTTTGACGAACGATGATGGCTATAGCAATAGCCACCAAATCAATTTTGAGGTGAATGAAACAGATGCTGAAGATGGAAGCCAGGATAGAAAGACTAGGTCGCTGAAAAAGAAGAAGAAAGGAAAGCAGGGAGGTGGCGCTGCAGCAGCGGAGGTTGATGTGGATGCAATAGCCAATGATATTCTTAAGTCAATTAATCCAGTTGTTTTTGATGTCTTGAATCAACCAGATGGTGGCAGAGACTCGGTTTCATATACACTCATGATATTTGAAGTGATAAGAAGGAAGATCCAACAAATTGAAGATCTGAAAGATGGGAATCCTGGAGTGGCAAGGCGGCCTGATTTGAGAGCTGGCACAATCATGTTGAGTAAAGGGGTTCGGACAAATAGTAAGAAACGTATTGGAGCTGTTCCTGGTGTTGAAATTGGGGATATTTTCTTTTTTAGGATGGAATTGTGTGCGGTGGGGTTGCATGCGCCATCTATGGCTGGAATTGATTACATGAGTGTCAAATTCAGTCAAGAAGAAGAGCCATTAGCTGTAAGTATTGTCTCGTCTGGAGGATATGAAGACAATACAGAGGATGGGGATGTTCTAATTTACAGCGGCCAAGGTGGGGCTAATGGAAGTGATCAAAAGCTTGAAAGAGGTAATCTTGCATTGGAGAAGAGTCTGCATCGAGGTAATGAAGTTAGAGTAATTAGAGGTCTCAAGGACAGTACTAACCCTATGGGGAGGATATATGTTTATGATGGCCTTTACAAGATTCAACACTCATGGGTAGAAAAAGGAAAATCAGGTTTCAGTGTATTTAAGTATAAATTAGTCAGGCTGCCTGGGCAGCCTGAAGCATACATGACTTGGAAATCCATTCAGCAATGGACTGAGAAGTCTACTTCAAGAGTTGGGGTTATATTGCCTGATCTTACTTCTGGGGCTGAAAAGGTGCCTGTTTGTCTTGTGAATGACGTAGATAGTGAAAAGGGCCCTGCATATTTCACCTACTGTCCTTCTCTCAGGAATTTGAAGCCAGCAAATCCCATAGATCAATCTGCTGGATGTAATTGTACTGGTGGATGCCGTCTCAGCAACTTTAGCTGTTCTTGCATTCAAAAGAACGGAGGTCATCTCCCGTATTCTGTAAATGGGGTACTCCTGGACTTAAAATCTGTGATATATGAGTGTGGTCCTTCCTGTCAATGCCCCCCGAATTGTCGAAATAGGGTTTCTCAAGGTGGCTTGAGAATTCGTTTGGAGGTTTTTAAAACTAAGAATAAAGGGTGGGGTTTAAGATCCTGGGATCCTATTCGTGCAGGAGCTTTCATATGTGAGTATGCAGGTGAAGTCATAGATAATGCTCGAATGGAAGAGCTTGGTGTTGAAAATGAAGATGATTACATATTTGACTCTACTCGCATTTATCAGCAGCTGGAAGTTTTTCCTAGTGAAACCGAAGCTCCAAAGATCCCGTACCCCCTCTATGTTACAGCAAAGAATTATGGGAATGTTGCTCGGTTTATGAACCACAGCTGTTCTCCAAATGTATTCTGGCGCCCTGTTGTGCGTGAAAACAAACATGAATCTGATCTCCACATTGCTTTCCATGCAGTCAGACATATCCCTCCCATGACTGAGTTGACGTATGATTACGGAATAGTTCTTCCTCTCAAAGCAGGCCAGAGGAAAAAGAAATGCCTATGTGGATCAGCAAAATGTAGGGATTACTTTTGTTAACTGTCTGCTAAATTCCAGATGAGTTGGCTTCCTGTTGCTTAGATTTTGAAAAAGGTTAGTTTCCATTATCCCACACTGTTCCTTTGCTTTCTAATTTCTTATTCATGACCCATGATTAAGCAATGATGTTGATGGTTTATAACAATAAAATTTGGGTTGGTCTTCTCCTTTGACTTTGAGTCGGCTACTGATACGCATAGGTGGGGCCTCTCCTTGTCTATGAGCATGTTATATCCTCTATTTTTTGAATTTTGGGCTCCCGAGGTTTATTACATTTTTTCCGTCCTTGATGCCATTCATGAACTTGCTAGGTCATTCCCCTTTAACTAACCTACGCTGCATATTTCGGAACTGCTCCGAATCAAATAATTTAATATCCCTAATTTTCTATATGCCGAAGGAAATATAATGACTCTGTTGCCAAGAGCCGGTTTGGTAAGCAAAAAGCAAAGGAATGCAAAAGAAAATGTAATGAAAAAGGTTACTTTATCATTTAGGAAATAAACGTTGTGTCCTTAGATAAAAGAAAAGTATAATAACTACTGCTGTTGAGAAATCGTATCAAACTATCAATAATACAATATCGTTTATCGTGATCTTTGTGTGAAGAGAAGGGAATACGTCCCCCTTGATTGTGCCAAACAGGGCATTAGCAATAGCAAATCCTTTGATTTGCCAAGGAAAATCATCTTTGTGCCTTTTTTTTTTTTTTTGGGTTTAGTTTACCTGTAATTCGTTTGTGCTTAGCTCGCTCTCTATCTAACTCATTCACTCAATACAGAAGTAATATTAGTATTTGGCTGATGAAAATCATAGAATGTTCCATTCCCTTGATATTGCCCTCAATTCTGATACAAGCATGAACCGAAGGATGATAATAGTGAAATAATATTTATCTTTGCAACGATTTAAAAATATCACAGAGAATCACTACATGGTTCGTTTGCATCAGGAAGAAGGAAGACCATAAAACTAAAGAAATGAAGTAAAATCTCATCTACTCTATTGTCTTATTCTTTCTCAGGTTTTTGCTAATATTGACAGACCGTATTGGCGAGGAACTTTAAGCTGACGGCATGGCAACTGCAGCAAATAGTATCTGTTGAAGTCGTGTGTTATTTAGTTAGCAGATAGCAGATCAACTTTTCCTTTTGGCAATTCCTGTGAATTGGCACATGAATGATCTGGCTGTCTATTTATTATGTATAAGTTGTAGAAGGGTATGTTCTATTTAATATGTGTAAGTTGTAGAAGGATAAGTCCTAAGACCGATCGTGAATTCTGTTTCATCATCAATTTTAGGATGCTTTCCCTATCTAGTAGGGTGTAGATTTTTAATGGCAAGGCTTTAGTCCTGTTTATACCGTATTGAATGTTTTTCAGAAAATCATCTTAATGTTTTAACTTCTTTATGACGTAGTTTATATGCAGGATAGATGATGCAATGTCTTCTGGGTCGTTTGCCCAGTGAAGAAAATTGATGTTTACTCCCTCTGCTCCTTAGTATTCTTAGTATGTATAAGACACCAACTAACAATTTACACAAATCAATGCTCCTTGGAAAAAAGCAAGTGCTTTATAAAAATGACTAAATGTACTACTTAATAAAGTTATCCTATAATTTAAGTAATTTTGAATATTACACTCGAATATTATATTATTATTACTTTCACCCACTGCCTCTATTAATGATTGGCAGACATGGAAAAAAAAAATAATCAATGTTCTTTAGAAAGAAGCAAGTGTTTTATAAAAATGATCAAATATACTTACTAGTTGGTGCTTGATAAAAGGATCAGAGGGACCATTCAATTAAAAATAACGAGAAAAAAAAGAAAGAGACAAAGGCCTGTATTTCTGTTTCACAATGCCATGGTCTGAAGTTTGAATTTTGTTCTTGAACACCTGTGTCACGGTACGTTTTCAACGTCATCTGGGTATGCGTGGCCTCTTCTTATATCACCGATTAAAAGAAAAACACAGGAAACAATTCAAGGGCTTGAATTTTGTTGTGTTGGTGATACTGGTGTGTGAGATGCACTGAAAATGGTTAGTCGTGACTCAGCACCATTCGAGCTCCATAAAATGCTTCATGGGGAATGCAGCTTACCCTTATTGGGCCTCGGACATTCAATGTTAGTTTTTTTTTTTTTTTTTTTTTGTGAAAATTAGTCATATGATCTTTCAATTTCAAACTCCATTCAACCAAAAAAAAAAAAAAACAAAACAAAACTCCGTTATAACTTAATGTTATTCAGTTTTTAAGATTTTGTCTGTCTAAAAATTCTGCCCTTACTGGTAGTGAATTTTGGATGAAGCCAACTTTCTCTTTGATATGGCTCATCTTTTATATTGGGGTTCAAGTTCGACATCACACTTTTTGGCCATTAGAGTTTCACATTGCTTCAATACTTTTTAGTGAAAATGACCAAAAACAAAAAGAATTTGGAAATTGCAAAATTTCCAAAATCTTAAATCATTTTTTTTAAAAAAATTATAAAATGAGTTGTGATTTGCATATCAAGGCAGTCATTATCTATTCATTCTAGACAATAAATCTGATTTGGGGTTTTCCAATTTTGAAGTTATTTTTCTATAATTTTCCCAACTTTTTAATACTATATGCAATATTTAAAATAAGAGCTACTAGAGGGTTGGATTTAGTTTTTATAAGACCCACAATCAACTTTGTTTTTAAATTTGTAATTTTGTTTAAAGTATTCTTATAGATTGTATACATCTAAAAGTTTTATTTAGGGGCTTTCATAATAAAAGATGTCTTTTTAAAAAGTTAATAGTCAACGTCAATTTTTTTAAACAGAATAAGTATTGCTACGTTTTGAAACTTTCAGGACAACAACATTGAGATTTAAAAAAAAAAAAAAACTTCCAGGACAACATTGCTTCTGGGCTTATACTTTTAGGACGGATTTGCTACTTAACCCTATATCTCTAAATCTTGTTCGTCTACAGTAATTGGTCCTTAAACATCTACTTGGAATCTTAATCCCAAGACTAGTGGCCGCTTACTGCAATAGGGAAGCATTGGTCCACATCAGTCAGTTATATGGGAATATGGAGGACAAAAATAAACGCTTGTTGATCGACTATTCTACATACTAACGCGATTAATTACAGCGCTCATTTACCAAGTATCCATTTCTTTCCCCATGCACCTTCGTTGGCCACGTCTGTACTGCAAATGAATTAATTAAAAAACCCTAGTCTCGTACTCTTGATTGCTTATATAGCGAGGTTGCTCTTGCTGGACTAAACACGTTCTGAAAAGAGATTAAAATGCTTGATTTACTCACAATGCTTGCCTAGGATGTTACCTCTCCTTCACTCAAGTGGATGACTCACACAACATCTGGGTCATTTATGAGAAGGTCATTGCTGGCTTCTGGGATATTCCTCATGGAAGGAGCTCTCACAAGTTCACCTACAATGTTGTCTTAATTGATGAAAAGGTCCACTTAGCAACCACGATACCGTTGTTAAATCCAATGATATTCCAACCACTTCTTACATTGGCTGCAACTATTTATAATGAGCTTTTCCTCATCAATAAGTCGTTTCTCATTTTAACGTTCTGTTTCCATTGTTTTTGGTCACATAATTGGATTCTAACATTGACTGCTTACTGTCTCCTCATTTTAGATGTTGTAGGGCTTGTCACAGTAGTGTATGGTGTTGTTAACGTACAAGTGAATGGGGAGACACTATTCGAATACAATTTTGAGATTATAGAGAAGTGGTAAATCTAAAAAAATTATGAGGGCATCACAACCATGAGGTCATCACAAACATTTTGAGACACTGAATTTTAAGTTCTCATTTTGTTTTAGTTAGTGTCATGCCTAACCATGAGCATATCACATTTTGAATGAGTGAGGACTCCAATAGATGTGGATGAAGACTCCGGCATCACTTACAACTCACCATCAGCTAACTTAATCAAAGCAATAGACCTCATAATTTGGGATGAGACGCTAACGGTCAAGCAACGTTGTATCGAGGCATTTAACACTTTACAAGATTTAATGAAGTCTAACACTATATTTGGCATGAAAACTATTGTAATAGGCGGTGACTTCAAACAAATATTACCAGTTATACCTAAGGGTGGTAGGGTCGAGATAGTGGATGCAGCCATCAATAAATCTCATCTTTGGCGTGAGTGCAATCTACTACATTTGACTAAAAACATGAGGTTACGGTCATCGAGTGATTCAGATGAGCAAGAAAATTAAGGCTTTCTCATAATGGGGTTATTATAAGTCAGGGATGGGAAGATTGGGCTTCCACATGATGGTATAATAGACATATGATATCAATACCACCAGAGTTGTTACTTCATGATGATTCAAACCCAATGAAGTCTATTGTTGAATCAACATATTCAGACTTACTAGAATGTATTGCATAAGAGAATTACTTGACCAATAGGGTGATCTTGACTCTTACAACAAACAACGTTCATGTTAAATGATTACATGTGCTCTTTATTGCCGGGTGAATTGAATGAGTACTTCGGTTCAAGTTCGATTTGTCGGACTGATAATGCAAATGGTAACTTTGAAGATTTGCACGATTATGAATTCCTTAATTCAATTAGGTGTTCAAGGAGACCTCATAAAAAGCTTATTCTTAAGGTTGGCGTACTTAATAAGGAATATAGATTAAGCCGCTGGGTTGTGCGATGGAACTAGGTTACAAATAACATATCTTGGCAAGAGCACTAAATTAGATAAGTGTTGGTAAAGAGATTGTTATCATCATATGTACATAAGTCCTTTAGAAATCAAACTGTTTCAACATGATAATGAGGCAATTTCCAATCATCATTTCATTAGCAATGACAATCAACAAAATCCAAGGTCAATTAATGTCTAATGTGGTACTACACCTTCTAAGCTTTGTTTTCTCACATGGTCAATTTTACGTGGCATTATCAAGAATTAAGAGATTTCATGATTTGATATTACTTATTTAAGATGAGCATAAAAGATGTACCGATGTAACAAATGAGCATAAAAGATGTACCAACGTAACAAGTAGAGGTTTAATTTTTAGAATCTCATTTCATATTGAAATGTAACATAATTTTGTCAGTGATTACACAATGTTATAATCCTTTAAATTTATTTGTTTTTATAGTTTTGGCAGATTTAGCTATAATGATTGAAATTCCCAATATTCCATGGTCATGCAGAAAACACACCCGTGCATGGCATGGGTCTTTTGTCCTGTTCTTACTAAATTTCCCTCTAAATTAGTTGAGCCCGCGAAAAAGTCGGTTGAATCTAATCGTTACAGGAGTGTTGGTCTGTGGGAGACAGGAGAGGAGGAGGAGAGAGACGGTAAGATGGAGAGGAATGTAACGACACAAAGGGAAAATTCCCAAATCCCTAGCACGGCCATTTGATCTCGTTTCATTCGCTTCCCTACACATTACATGTGGGTTTTCTGCGAATAAAGGAGATCATTGCAAGAGCTTATGCGAGTGATTGTACCCTTCATTCATTATGATGAGCAGCTCTTCCTCTGATTCCATGGCCGTCTCTCTCAAACCTTCCAGGCCCACACCCACAAGGCTCTACAAAGTCTGGAAGGGAAACAATGTATCTCTCTTCCCCTTTTGTTATTATGTCTCGCCCTTTTTAGTATTTATGCACCCCTCCTTCTTGTTAAGAGCATTGGAATGAGAGAAGGGGGAGGGGCAGTTGTCACTTACCTGTTAGTGGGATTTTTTAGGGATATTTGAACTTGAACAATATGGACAGAACATTAATCATGTTTGCATGTGCCCTTGTACTTTTGTACCCTCATTAGTAAAAAATTCAAGTTTGAGCTTTTGGGTTATTAAGGCATGAATGGATCAATAAAATAGTTTAAGATAGGTTACCAGAATAAATAAATTGATGTTTTTTTTAGGAGCTGTCAAGTTGAAGATGCATGACTTAGCTTTTCGGAATAAGTTGAACTGGCCTTAAAAATATAGGAGCCGTTCTCCATGTTTAAGTGCTTTCTTTGTTCAGCAACAGAGATTAGTATGCAAGCAAGGTCGGAGATTTTCTCTCTTTAGAAAAGTGGTTATGAAGACTAGCAACGTAAATTTTTATGCGGACGGTACACCGATCAAGGAAAAGAGATATAGTTGACGTGATGTCTAAGCATCTTTATGAATGATATACATTTGTTTTATTTATATGACAAAATTTGAAAATTCTTCGTGGCAGTAGAATGGTGGAACTAGGAACTACTTTTTCATCCATAGATTTCCTAGACCATATGCTTTTGACATCAGAAATGCAAGAGGGTAAAAAATGCTTTAGCGAGACTGTCTGTCTGTTACAGTGTTCCATTTATCTTTTTGTTAATATTTGTGTGATCAAGAATAATACTGGCTAACTCAGCCTAACATGGCAGAAGAAAATCAGTGCTGAGAGCTTTGTATCATCTCTGCAAAAACACAGCTTTATACTGCCCACTGACTACCTTTTCAATCTAAACAAATGATAGTGAGAGTCTTGTTTTATGATCCTTTTGAACATTTTGAAGTCAAATTTAAGGTTCTCTGACATTTCTTATTTTGCTCAGTTTTAAAATGCTTGAATCATTACCATAGAATTCACTCTACAGGGTTGTCCACTATTAAGAGATGTGACTGCATACTAATGAGTCTTCTTTCTACGTCAGGAATTTGTGTGTGGCGGAAGATTAGTCTTTGGTCATGATGCATCATCTCTCTTTTTGACATCTTTCCTAATTGGATGTCCTGCAATAACATTCTGCGTGAAAACGCTTTTTCTCACAATCGAAGGGGACGATCCTCTCTACGGCTATCCTGTACTTATTGGGGGAGTGATCCTCACAATTTTGGTCAGAAAAGTTTCTTTAACAGTGGTCAATAAATCTGGCCTCCCTCACGATATTTAAATTTGACTTCTCAATGGTTGATGCAGGCCTTTGCTTTTCTCTTCTTAACATCAGCTAGAGATCCTGGAATTATCCCCAGAAAAGCACAAGTAGAAGAAGAATTTGACTTTGATACACCGTCTATGCAGTGGATAGACAATAGAAATTTAGGTGTGAAATTACCTAAAGTGAAGGATGTAAAAGTCAATGGCCATATAGTGAAGGTGAAATTTTGTGAAACTTGCTTGCTCTTCCGTCCACCACGCGCTTCACACTGCTCTATTTGCAACAACTGTGTGCAGAAATTTGATCACCACTGCCCTTGGGTTGGTCAGTGTATTGGATTGGTAAGTTATACAAATCTGCCTTCAAACTCTCAGAAATCATTCTTTTTGAATTGTGACTTTTTGCTTCTAATTTACATTCTTCCCTGCTCCTCTGGCTTAATTAGAATTTAACTGTATCTGTTCTGTTCATATTTTTGCAGCGTAATTATCCATTCTTCATACTCTTCACATCATCGTTGACCTTGCTGTGCATACATGTGTTGACTTTTTGTTGGGTTAATCTTCGTCAGAGAAAAGGCACCTTGTGGCACAGCATGTCACGCGATGTCGTATCAGTTGTTCTCATTGTATACTGCTTCATGTGTGTCTGGTTTGTGGGTGGCTTAACTGTTTTCCATCTTTACTTGATTGCCACCAACCAGGTATCTTATCTTTCTTCCTAATGCTTTATATTTCTTTCAGGCATTTGGCTTCTATAAGCCGAAGTTGCGTCCTACAAAATCATCAGCATGCTGTATTTTATACACTTACACAAGATTCACATTTGCCTTTTCACAGACAACTTATGAGAATTTCCGGTACCGCTATGATAAGAAGGAAAACCCATACACAAAGGGACTATCAGGGAACTTCAAAGAAATTTCGTGTTCTAAGATCCCTTCTTCGCTGGTCAACTTTAGAGCGTTGGTTACGCAAGAAGATGCACCAAGTGTTACTTCAGATCTTGAAAGAGGCCCTGTAATAAGTTCTAAACAAAAAGTTGATGCAGAAATGGGAGGGAAGTGTGGCAAAGATGGCAGCATGCTAACGCCTAGTATGTTAAATGATTTGGCCTACATTAGTATCAATGATAATACAAAGAAGAAGGCAGGAGAGAAAGAAGCTGCAGTTGGTATTTTCGTTCCTTCTAATCAAGGCCTAAAATATTCACGGCAGAAATCCACATAGAGAGCCAGTGCCACACAAGATAAGGAAAAGAGATAGCTCCTTCTGATTGCATTCCTGTTTATTAAGACATAGGTATCATTTTGATATCTTCTTTAGTCTCCACCATGTACAAATAACAACTCCCTTCACTACTTCGATGCATAATGTATGTCCCAAATAGTTAGTACTCCCTCCGGTCCTTAATATATGACATACTTACCTAATTCAATTAGATTAAAGAAGTTAGTTAATATGACATGAATTTTCTAAAATACCTCAAATCATCTTCTTGGATTTATTGACAAATATGAAAACTATGCCTTATATTTAAGATTAAAATCAACTCCTCAAACCGGAGGGAGCAACAATTTTGAATTTTTGGGACATTTGCTGAAAACGATCAAGGCAATACAAATTCCTTTCCAAGATGACCTCAAGCTTTGATTTATAAACTAGAAGAAAGAAATAAAGGAAATGAGTTGTGTGATCAGATAATGATACATAACGAGTGGGTAACTCGGTATGTGTTGAAGAGATGAGGCAAGGAATGATATTGTTGTGGTGTTGAAATGTTGGTCCCCATAACTAACAAACTATTGGTTGAGGTGGCAGCGGCTTTACCCCTGTGAAGAGAAAACATAAATTTGATTCTCAATAAGTACACTTATTGAGACTTATTGAGAGCGGCAAAAATCCTTTAATACTCTTTAAGCTTCAAAAGGGATCAATCTCAAGCCCATTGGTTCTCAAAAGGCCACAACGTTGACTTATATTTTATGAAAGTGTCTAGGATTACCTGACAACGTCTGTTTCTTCTTGCAGATCCTTCTCGGGTGTTTGCTGCAAGGGATATTTGTAGGAAGTGGGTTTCAAGGTAAGCAGGCAGATTTTGCTGTGACGGAAGTGACATGAAATGATGTATAATAAGAAATAGAAAGAAAAAGAAAGGAAGTGAATCAATGAAGAAGCAACTCCTCATTTTCTCCCCTCATGAAAACGAAGTTATACTTTCTTTACTCAAAAAGATTGACTAGGCACATGCAACAGAGTTTCTAGATGATGGATGACTTGATTGTCTTCTCTTTCTTTGGTCAGAATGGATTACTGATTTTGTAAATCTCTGTTTCTTTTGGGTAAAAGAAGGCTTGTTCATTCTTCTCTCTTTCAAGTCTCAGATCGATCTCCCTCCCTTCCACACATTTGGTCACATAGACGGGTCATGGAGTTTATAGTTATGGTCGAATGATAACACAAGAGATGTTCTTATGGCTGTCGTCATTGTATATGAATGATTTTCAATACCTTCTCCTTGTAATCTTAATATCCCAAAGCCTAATTTAATGCGTGTAAAAAACAATACTTAGTGCCCTAATAAAATATTTGTATTTTTAAGCCCCACTTGTGTCATATTGTGCCCCTTTAAATACACCATTTCAAGCTCATGGTGCCACAATAGAGATGGTTTCTCTATTTGAATCTACTATGATCTGTAGAATAAACACAAGCTGCTAAGTAGAATAACTACAACACTGGACAAAACCTGCATGCGAAATTTTTTTTAATTGTAACCGCAAAATCTCAGAATTATATATATATATATATATATATATATATATATATATATAAAGTGGTTGGAAGGCCATGTAGCATATTCTGAAATTCTTTCCATATGTGCAATCTACTTTACAATTTGGTCCTACCGTCCGAGAGACAGTTGAATTGAACGGACAAACAGGAAACAAGCGTCCGTACTACATACACACTTTTCATAAATTGACTTGAAAGTTGTATCCTATTTAATGGGCTTATTTAGAGTACAGCGTTAGGATTGTTGGGAGTGTTTATTTTGAAAAAGAGTATAGTCTAGAAGCCAACTGTGATAAATGGTCTGTTTGCCAACAGTTTTACTGGACTTTAAGTAAAAAAAGTCTAAAAAGCCAGTTAAGGAAAAAGTTCCACCATGGAGCTTTTTTCAAAAAACTCTTAGCTTTTTGATATGGGCCCCGCCACTTCTACTACTATCAATCCAAACACAAATCATTATTTACAATATGACTTTTTTTCCTACCGAGCTTTTTCTAAAGTCAGATAGTTTTAAGCCACCGCCTCTACTACCAACCCAAACAGACTCAATATTTGGCACCAAAAAACGCTAAATCTCACTTCCTTCTAAATGCCATAATCCTTGCAAAATGCAAACTTAACAAAATCCTATTTGTTAATTGAATAGACTTGTAATTTTGATTTAAATACTCACGTACAATTATTATTATTTTTTTGATATAAGAAGAAGGCAGAAAGCCTATAAACAAAACATAAATTACAACATAGCGAAATTAATCCCAAACACTCTTGGTCTACCCAAACCCTTAAAAACATAGGACATTCAAGAATCAAAGACTCCGTAGGCCAACCTTAGAAAGCGCATCAGCAACTCGGTTATAGTCTCTATTCACATGGCAAATAACCATAGACCACTCCCTAGCAAGCACTTCTTTAATGCGAATAGAGATAAGACTCCCAAGATAACAATCAGAGAAGGTTAGCAACAAGCTCATAAGCATCAGACTCCATCACCACCTTCTTGAACCCCATATCCCAAGTTATATTTAAGCCCTCGAAAAAAGCCCATCCTTCCGTTGAATAAACATTACAGAAGCTCACATACAAAATTTCATATAATAAAAAAAAACTTATATGTTAAAATCTCGTATCATTCAGTAAACCAAATATTATTGTAGTTTGATATTTAATTTTCACTAAATTTTCTTTACAATTATTTGTAAATAACTAATGTAATATATAAAAAATATTTCTGAAAAACTAATCTATCATTCATTCAATAAGTATCCCTTTCTTTTTTCCTCTTGGCCAAGAAAATAAGCATCATCTTTAAATTATGGCTACTGATAGCTGGAAAATGTCCAAAAGGTAGATATCACGTTATAGGATTATGTCCTAATATACTGTGAGAATGCCTTAAACAATTAAAAGTAAGGTAGACTTAAAACTGCATTCGAAAACTCAAAACAATACATAAGAACTCATTTTTCTATTTTTATGTTTTTGATGATTGCTTTGTTGGCCCTGAAAGTTGGGTGACAACCCCACATCCCCATTATCAACCAATAGAGTGTTGTATCTCTTTGAAGGAGTGGTTGAAGATCTTGAAGACTAAACTATTATAAGGTCATCATTATTTTAAACTTTTTCTACTGACAACAATGTTGTCTAGGAGCTTGAGGCAAGTGTTTCTATTTCGGAGGGTTGGAAAAAAGACCTATGAATAAATGAAACGACAAGTAGATGAACATATAATCTATTCAATCACAATACGTGCTACTATCAATTAAATCCTTTTCTTACTGTTAATTATGAGTATGTAAATCATTGCAAAATATCTCCCTCCTTAGAAAATTGCAAAACGCCTAAACTACTAGATGGGCATTTGATGTTGCTTCGCTTGACTCTAAGCTAAACAATAATTTCTCTTCCAACACAGTGTTCTAATTGTTTTGGGAAAGTTTCAAGCTTTTTTTTTCTTGGCAGTTAAAGATGAATTTTAAGAAAATCAAGTATGGAAGAATATAGAAAAAAGAAATTTAAATTAAAAAATTAATATACTACAGGGTACAAAAGATCAAACAAAAGAAGGAAAATAAATGATTGAGGTGAGTGCAGATCAAAAGGTGACGTAAAGAAATTTAAACTGAAAAATTAATATACTATAAGGCACAAAAGATCAAACAAAAGGAGGGAAAAAATGATTGAGGTGAGTACATTCGCTAACATTTTATCAAAATGTGACCTCTTTTTAGCTATCGTCCACTTCTTGATAATTCGAGCAACAATAACCTAATTATCCTTGGTATGCTTGCGGTCGTCCATATCCCTAATGAGTTCATAAAACTGACTTGCCATGATATATATTGTGGATGAAGAATAGAACTCACTAACAATGAAGAACATAAAAATACAAAATAGAACACATTGATATTGACGACATTAATATATATATAGTATGGGTAAAGGATTTCTCTTGTCACTGGAGATAGAGTTATCTCCAGTAACCCTAAAACTACGTCATTTTGAATTAATGAAGGGTGTATTTGTAATTTCAGGTGAATTAATGAAGGGTGTATTTGTAATTTCAGGTGAATTAATGAAGAGTGCAAATACAGAAACACCCTTCATTAATTCACCTGAAATTACAAACACACCCTTCATTAATTCAAAACGACGTAGTTTTAGGATCACTGGAGATAACTCTATCTCCAGTGACCGGAGAAATATTTTTCCCATATAATATTACTATAATCATGATGCCAACCATATTTCTTGGAAATTAAGCTTTTTGTAAATTTAGTTTTAATTATGATTATGATAACTCTTTAATTATGAGGGTCAACTAATAATTTATGGATATAAAATATTGACATTGAATTATAAAAGAGGACGATAAATAAATATGATAAAATAATTATGATAACAAAAAAAAAGATATTGATATTTGTTGATGTCAAAGTAAACCGAATTTTTAAACAATGTTAACAAAAACAAAACCATTTTCTCAAAAAATAATTTGCACACAGAACAGTTTTTAACTGTGTTACTATGAGCATTATATTATAGAAGATATAGATAATAATTTTTTTAAAAGAACCATATTTTCAAGATAAATAATATACGGAATAAAAGATGTCCTCTCGCTCCCCATTTTAAAAAAAAGTGCCCGGGCTCTAGCTTGCTTTTATAAATGGCACAACTAACATCACAACGAATTAGAAGAGTTACGCGCGTAAAAGCCGCACTGAATGGGAACATGCACCCAAGAACCCCAAGGTGCCAGCACTTCAGATTGAAGGGAGAGAAAGAAAGAAATGAACTTTGGAAAGGAGAGAGAAAGGGTCACGAGGAAACTCGTCTTGGTATGATCCGCCTCCAATAAAAAATTCCATGAGCTTATGCGTTTGCAGGCTCTTTGTGAATTGTTGTGATCCAAGAACATCCTTTCTTTTCTCTTTTCCCTTGGTCCTTTTCTCGTCCGCATTGCCACCTTAATTGTTGATCTCGACCGGATTACAATTCCAGAAACCTAGAAAGGAATTTGAATCTATCAGAGGACCTCTCGGTCGAAATTTGGATTGGAGTATGGATTTTCTCAGGAGCTTAGATCAATTTTGAAGAAAGAGGTTGCTGCCATGCATGGGAATAGAAATATAGATGTGGACTCTTCTCCACCTGGCAGCATGTTTTCCAATTTGAAACCGAAGAGGCTCTATCAAGTCTGGAGGGGTAATAATGTGAGTCCTTTTCAGCTTTAATTTCTGTATGGTTCTCGTAGTTGGGGCTACTTGTAATGTAGAAAGGATCACATTTCAAACTCAACGTGAACTCACAGTAGCTAGTCCCTGTTATCAATTTGGAATCTCTGAATTTGGGAACTCGACCTTCCTGAAAATTTTCATGGGTTTTTTTCCCACTCTTTTCCCCAAGGGGAAGGGAGTGAGCATTTCTAAGCTTTTGAAAAGAAAATTAATGAAATTTATAATTCATCTGTATGGATGCTTGTTTCAAATCTTGAGCTTGTGCAAAGAGTTGTTTAATATTGCATGGTCATTATTTCATACCTTATGCCCACCCTTCTAAAGCTACATTTTCATATGAATTGTGAACCCACACACATCGATACTGTGATATGTAAAGCCATTGGGCTACAACTTTAGTTGGAAGGATTTTAGTCACCTGCTTGTCTCATAATCAAAATGTCTTATCCATAGATAAATTTGTCATGGCTATAGATGTTCTTCGCTCATTAGTGTCTGCCATGTGATAGCACTCATGTTGTCGTGTTGGGTTAAAAACAAGCAATGCACATTGCTGACGTATGCCTGGACGTATAGAAGCTATAATAAGTAAGCTATGTTCGACTGATTCAGCTTTTTCTTGCCTCTATTTCAGAAATTTTTCTGTGGTGGGAGACTGGTCTTTGGTCCCGATGCAGGCTCTATATTTCTTACCATTTTCTTAATTGTTGGACCTGTAACTGCATTTTGTGTGAAGATATATCTAAAAAGCAGAAATCTAGAGACTGCTGATGTTCGTTTCTGGTATTCTATATTGATTATAACCTCGCTTCTCACTGTTTTGGTAAGCAATCTGTGTGCCATTATTTACAGTAACACCTTTAATATTTTGTGGAAATCAATTATCAGCCAATTCATTCCGTGTACCATCTATTTCCTAGTTTTTCTGCTTATTTTTCTTTCATTCCTTTAATTTCCATATTTTTTTTTTAATTATTGGAATAGAAAGTTCAATTATCAAGATTTATATAGGAGAAATGCAAATACTCCTTTCAACTATGAGCCATTTGCAAATAACCCCCATAAAATAAGAAAGAGAAAGTACGTCCCTACGTCGTCATATGGCTAGATTTAAACTTAATTGCTTTCTTTCCTGTTAACTTTACTACTCGTGTGCTTACTTTAATGTTGATTTATTTGAATTTTGTAATAATTTCTTATGTGAGTTGGATTGTAATTATTCACGCCTGCATACACTACACTTGAAAATGTCATGTTAAAGAAAGTCAATGTGTTTTATCTTAGATATTAGAAGTGTATGGAGGGGTTTTTCAGCTTCCATAATTGAGGGAGGTAATTGCAAATAACTCGTTGTCCAAGTTTTCGTTTTTTCCCATATTTATAACTATGTTATCTAACAAAAAATAAAAATAAAGAATCCACCTTCCAGGGGCAACAAATTGTTCTTTCCATAAGATTCTAGACATATGAATGATTTATTTTCCTTGTAAATTGTCATATTACCTTCCTTAATTGAGGATGAGATCCCTTTTATTATATTGAAGGTAAAAGTTGATAGAAACCCTTTTGCAGGACTTAACATTCCTGTTATTGACTTCTGTGAGAGATCCTGGAATTGTCCCTAGGAATTCCAGGCCTCCTGAGATGGATGAAGAATCTGAAATACTTACTCCTTCCATGGAGTGGATTAATGGTTCAACCCCCAGTCTGAAACTGCCTCGAACTAGAGATGTAATTGTTAATGGTCATAAAGTAAAAGTGAAGTTCTGTGAGACATGTTTGCTTTATCGCCCTCCTCGATCATCCCATTGTTCCATCTGCAACAATTGTGTGGAGAAATTTGATCATCACTGTCCTTGGGTTGGCCAGTGTATTGGAATTGTAAGTTCACTTAACTGCAACTTTGAAACCGCAATGAGGTGTCATTTTTATTTGTAGGAAAATGCAAATCTCAATTTTATGGTACCTGCTAGCAAGTTTTGAGAATCATAATATTAAAATGATTTTGTACAATGCCTTTAAACTTTGGTGATGATTGCCATTTAGCAAAAGATGGAACTTAGTATTTCGCTTGAATCTATAGGAAGTTATTAGAAGGTTCTACACACTGAGTTACTGGAATGTATAATTTTATTGCTAAGCTTCCTAAATCCTATCAGGCTTAGAAATCAACGCTTAAAAACCATTTGATTTATTGACATGAACATTAGACCCCAGTTTTCTTTTGTTTTGTTGGGGGTGATACTGCAAATTGAAAAGCACATTGCTTAAAATTGACATAATTCTCAAGGCCTTACCAATATTGTATTGAGGAAAACAAATGGAGTAACCTTGCAATTGTTGGTTGGTTGATCTCAAAGTAAGTAGTGCATTTGACATGTTATTAAATTGGAATCTCAATAGTCCTTCAATTGAAGAGAATTGAAAATTTTCAAACCATTTAGGGGTGACCGTGACATGTATTTGACTCATGTTTTCTGGACATCTGTGAAGCAAATCGGATGACAATTTGAGTTACAGTTCATCTCTTATCACATAAATGCTTGCATTTTTAGAGACTTGAATTGATTTCTCCTGTTAATACATTGATTCAGGAAATAACTATTATTGTGATTTGTGCATGATGATTATTTTGCAGCGGAACTATCGGTTCTTTGTCATGTTTATTTCAACATCAGCCATCTTGTGCATATTTGTCTTCGTCTTTTCTTGTATCAGTCTGGCCCAGGGTGACATTTCACTTGGGAAGAGGATAGCAAGTGATTATGTATCAGATATCCTTACAGTATACTGCTTTATAGCTGCCTGGTTTGTTGGAGGCCTCACAATTTTCCATTTCCATCTCATTTGTACAAACCAGGTGACTCTCTTGCCTCCCAGAGTTTGAAGTTCCAATTCTTTTAGATGCAATTTCCCTTCTGCTTTATGTGGTCTTATTTATCATTTTTAATTATTCGTGAGATGTTTTTTTAGTTGGAAGCTCAAAAACTATGCTGGTGCAGACCATTTGTGAATCGAAATTAGTTATAGGAAATGTCGTTATCTAACAGGCTTAAAAGAAGTCAATGGACAAAAATTCTTCTACGCGGTTGGCACCTAGTTCAGTGTAGCTTCTATATTGATTGAGTTTCTTTCGGTTAATGTTATGGAGACAAGCATTTGAGTTATAAGAAGCTTATTACAGCACTTGTCTGCATAATAATTTCTTCCAAAACTTGTCTATATGGCCATCACCGCGTTTGCAGACTACTTTCCTTTAAATTGTAGACTGTTGGTTATTTGTTCAAGCTTTGCTTATAGTCGAACTTATTGTTGGTGCACAGACAACATATGAGAACTTCCGATATCGATATGATAAGAGGGAGAATCCATACCATATGGGAATCCTGGGAAATATGAAAGAAACATTTTGCTCCACCATTCCAGTTTCAAGGAGTAATTTCCGATCTTTTGTGCTGGATTATGATCATGGGAAGGTTGAGTCTGTGACTCCAAATTTTGGAGGCGGGGGATTTCTGACACCACATGAGAAAAGTGACCTTGAAATGGGATCTATTGGTGGAGAGGATGGTAATATGCCAGTTCCTGAAATTTTACGAAATTTTGATTATGATCGTTTGCATATGAGATTTCCAGATGAATTGCCATATTCTTATGATCCGTTCTTCAGTGCTGAGCTGGATATTATGAAAGATTCAGCTCGAACCTCTGCTGTTACTGTGCTAAATTTCCACAGCTTGAATAATGACGATGAGGTGGAAGAGTATACACAAAGCTCCCAAGCTGGAGATGGAGTCAGAGAATCAACCCAAAGGCCCATCGATGCCAACAGAACAAATGTGACCAAGGAAACTGAATATAAAGAAGAATAGTCCATATTAAGCGCCAAAAATCCAGCTTTTGCTCTGTCAAGATTAAGAGGTTTTTTGTTTCTCACTCTTCATTCCTGAATTGAACAAGTTCTTAAATTTTAAGAAGTTATTCTGCAGTGATCCAAGGCAAGAAGTTGCAGGAGTAAGTTTGGCCACAGGCAACAAGGCATAATATATCATACTCAAATACCAAGAAGAAAAAAAATCGAAATTTGTAATTCTGTAATTGTGAGCTAAAAAGAAGCTGATGCTGAAAATGCAGAACGTACTGCTAAAAAAACTTGATTTCAGTTTTATTCTCCAGCTGTTACCTTAGTAAGCATCTGTAACAGGTTTGCTGCAGGCTGCGCTGGTGGATTCCTTGTTTACCATGAATTAGTTGCCGCAATCAGTGATTTGTGTGAAGATGAAGATGCATTGTGCAGACAAATGTTGATATTGTAAGCTGTAAAACGTCACCTTTTGTTCAAAATAATGCAGAGAGATTGTTGTAGGTGCTTTGTTAGGTTTGTTTTCTCTTCCAACCAGCCTTGGTCAAGATTACTAAGGAGAAACTTAGAACTCTTGTAAGTATATCACAATTGAAAGAAAACTGCATCGATTCATAGGTTTCTCTCTGCTGGATGTAATTTATCTTTCCCGTCTTACCATAGGCCTTAGAATCAGGAGAACAGTTATTGAACTTTGAAAAAGAAGTTGCCCCAAAAAAAAAGTACATAGCAAAAGAGATCTGACACCTCAAAAAACAAAACAAAAAAATCTTGGACATAGGGCTAGAAAAAGTCGGGTGCCTAAAAAACTACGTGTACATATGAGGTCGCGTCGCCTCACAGCCCCAAAATTGAAGAAAGAAAAAGACAAGATTTTTAGGGTGTCATGTAACGCTGTAGAATAATATCACCGAAATGTGGTTCTCTATAAGTGCATGAAAGATCAGAGAAAATATCACCTGCAAAAGTTAGGCTATTGCCCCCCAAAAAAGAAAAGAAAAGAAAAGAAAAACAGGATATAATATTAATGGATTGTAAAAATACTAAGTAGGATATATCCGAGGCTGGACTATCAATTTTTAAAATAAATTAAGTAAATAAAAAGCACAAATGAAATCTTTCTATTTAAAAGAAAATACAGAAGGTGAAATATCCCATGAGAAGATAGAGAGAATCTAAACGCAGATAAATAAGGGCCACATGATCTGATCCGAATGAAATTTTTCCCCGCCAATCATCTAATAAGAAGAAGCTCACAAAAGATGCCACGTGTCAAATTTCGATTTATGGTCACAGATTTCATTGGATGAGATGGAATTCGATCACTGTCCATCCACCCAAGCTATAACTCCAACTTCTTCCCTTTCGCACACCTTAGTCCACAAGCTCGAATCTGCAGAATTTCCTCCGAAGCATCAATGGCAGCAGAAATGGCTCTCGTGAAACCCATTTCCAAATTCAGCAATGTCACTCCCAAATTAGGGAACCGAAGAATGGGTTCATACACCAAGTTCAGCATCGTAAGAATGTCTGCCTCATCCACCTCCACACCCACAAAGCCGAGCAAGAAAGGCAACAAAACTGCCATCAAGGAGACCCTTTTGACGCCGAGGTTTTACACCACTGATTTTGATGAGATGGAGACTCTTTTCAACACGGAGATTAACAAGAACTTGAACGAGGCTGAGTTTGAAGCTCTGCTTCAGGAGTTTAAGACTGACTACAACCAGACACATTTTGTTAGGAACAAGGAGTTCAAGGAGGCTGCTGATAAAATCGACGGTCCTCTCAGGCAAAT
Source organism: Acacia crassicarpa (assembly GCA_034222035.1). Taxonomy (NCBI): domain Eukaryota; kingdom Viridiplantae; phylum Streptophyta; class Magnoliopsida; order Fabales; family Fabaceae; genus Acacia; species Acacia crassicarpa. The sequence continues at coordinate 44,548,890 of JAWXYG010000005.1, read as the reverse complement.
CTTCGTTGAATTCCTTGAGAGGTCTTGCACTGCTGAATTCTCTGGCTTCCTTCTCTACAAAGAGCTCGGAAGGAGGCTCAAGGTGCGATGCTCTGTTTCAACTTTATTATTTGATTGTTTTCACTGATAATCGAGGTTCTGATTAGTTTGAATGGAAACGATTGCTAAATTGTTAACTATTGGGTCGTGAAAAGATCATACCGGGACAAATGTGTTCTCTTCAATTTAGTTTAACTACAAGTTAACCGATTATTGAAAAAAATCTAGTCACGTCGTGTCGTGCTGTGCGCTGAATCTCTATCATTATCGGTGCTTCCTATAGATTACGTGGTGGCATAATTAGCTATTAGCCATGTTTTCAAGAATGTAGTTCTTGCTTTATCTTATGTAACTTTTTTTGTGTTGTTCATGCACTGTCTCCCCTACTCCTGGACTGATAAATTGGTTGGATTGTTTATGATTATATTACAGAAAACCAATCCAGTGGTTGCTGAGATTTTCTCTCTTATGTCAAGGGATGAAGCAAGGCATGCTGGGTAAAGGCTCAACTTGATAGCTTTAATTGCCAATGAAATTTTCTTTTCCTATTTTGGTCAGTTGGATGGTGCATGGCCTCAATGTTAAAACTTCTATGCAGGTTTCTAAACAAGGGTTTATCTGATTTCAATTTGGCGCTGGACTTGGGTTTCCTGACAAAGGCCAGAAAGTACACATTTTTCAAGCCAAAGTTTATCTTCTACGCGACATATTTGTCTGAGAAAATTGGATACTGGAGATACATAACCATATACAGACACCTCAAGGCCAATCCTGAGTACCAATGCTATCCCATTTTCAAATACTTTGACAACTGGTGCCAGGATGAGAACAGGCATGGGGACTTTTTTTCTGCTTTGATGAAAGCTCAGCCACAATTCCTCAATGACTGGAAGGCAAAATTGTGGGCCCGTTTCTTCTGCTTATCGGTAATTTTTGCTTATCCATGCAGCGTTTGTCTTTTACATTCTTGTGTTGAAACCTTTATACTCAATCAAATGCCTTGTGAAGTTGCTATTTGAAGATCAATGATATTATCTGATAGAAAACCTGGTCATTGATGATAGATACACAAGTATGTTAGAAGTAGATTCCATTGAAAAATCTGCTTAACATGCTTATATATCTATTAATCAAACTATAGCTATAATTCTACTTAAGGATGTCTAACAGCAAGCATACCCGGGATGCCAAATCTTGTTCACCTTTGCATCCCTGAAGAGTCATGAAACATCCGCTTTCTGTTCCTATGCCAAATTTCTTCCTAGTAGATTGGTCATTATTTTTAAATTTCGGAGTACTGTGAACTTAATTCTCAATTTTATCCTGCAGGTCTATGTCACCATGTACCTGAACGATTGCCAACGCACAGCTTTCTATGAAGGCATTGGGTTGAATACCAAAGAATATGATATGCATGTCATCATTGAAGTAAGTTTATGCTACATGTTCCTGCGTCCTACTTGAGAAATCATTCTTGCAAATATAAATTTCAGTATATCGCTCTCACCTTCTGTTAATAGTTTTAAGCGCTTTGGTTGAAGCAACTGACTTTTGTGGATTAATCCGTTATAAAAGAGAAGCCCAAATTCTTAGCATCAAAGAACAAGCCAGTAGATCAGGGAATAACCAAAGCTGCATTCATGGATTTCTGTGTTTGCAGACAAACCGCACGACAGCAAGGATTTTCCCAGCAGTTCTGGATGTGGAGAACCCCGAGTTCAAGCGGAAGTTGGACAGAATGGTGGAGATAAACCAGAAGCTTCAAGCTGTTGGTGAAAGTGATGACATTCCCTTGGTGAAGAACTTGAAGAAGATCCCACTAATTGCAGGCCTGGCATCTGAGCTCTTGGCTGCATACTTGATGCCACCAATAGAGTCCGGATCTGTAGATTTTGCAGAGTTTGAACCACAGCTAGTGTACTGAGAGTTCAGGCATAAATTCCTCATGACCCCCTTTTCAATGTTCATCTGAGTGCTATCCATGTGAAACGTAGCGAGCAGTACATAACACTGAGAAAACATTGAAATGTTGTTGTCTTGTGTGTATCATTTGTGACAGTAGAGTTCATTAGTTCGCTGTTTAGTTGGATGTCTTCAATTTTCAATTATTTTAAGTTCATTAGAGGGTGAATCGCCCAATGAGGTTACTAGTCATAGAGAGACATTTACTCTGTTCAAGTGAAAAAAGGGAAAACAAAGAAAACAAAGGACATTGATACTGGGGAGAATCTTAAATAAATACTATATGAAATTTCAAAACCTCAAAACTCTGCTAATATTTGTAAAGGATATAAAAGTGATAACGATCAAATTGAGATTTTAAAATATTGATTAATTTATGATTATGCCTTCTCTTCCTCTTTCTCTCTCCTTATCCTCTATTCCTCTTCCCGTCATCATGGCAACGCCACGAGGCTGTTTTGGCAAATCCAGAACGAGATCAAGACCAAGCTAGCCATCTGAAAACCCATGGAAGTGTTTCCATCAGAAAAACTATGGAAGTGTGGACATCGAAAAACCCATAGAAGCTCCTGAACAAGATCAAGACCAAGCTCTAGAAAAAATGGTTGTCCTCTCTCTCCCTCCGGTAGAAGTTATGGTGTTGTTGGTGGATATGGTGGAGTGATGGTCGAAGCTTACTAGCGATAGTAAAGATAAAGTTGTCCCTGACAAGGAAGAGAGGCGAAGGAGGAGGAAGGTATTTTTTTGCTCAAAGAAGGTGGAGGAAAGTTGAAATTGGTGTTGTTGGAGGAAGTCATGAGGTTGAGGAAGAAGAAGATGAATAGTAAAACGGGTTTCACAATTTTGTAATGGGATTGATAAGTTTGTAATGGCTTTGATAAAAGAGTTTGCTGATGAAAACATGTAAATCAAAATTCACCAATACTTGGGATCATGGACAATATCTTTGCAAGCCATTGGTAACAAGCTTAGTAATGATTTTAATAAAAATTGTAATGCTTTTGACAAAAGCGTTTGCTGATAAAAACATGCAAGTTAGGATTCACCAATATTTGTGGCATTTTATCAAAATTCGTAATAAGATTAACAAGTTTAGTAATGATTTTGACAAGAATTTTTAGTAATAGTTTTGATTAAAGTGTTTGCTGATTAAAACATGCAAGTCAGGATTCACCAACATTTATATCAATCTCATTACTTAATTTTATTAATCTCATAATTCAATTGGTATCAATCCTTTTACACTTATTGCTAGTACAAATGCTCTCTTCAAAACCATTACTAAACTTATTAATCCCATTACGAATTTTGTGAAACTTATTTTACGTTCACCTTTTCTTTCCTCAACCTCTTGGCTTTCTCCAACAACATCAATTTTAACCTTCATCCACCTTCACCTCTCTTCCTCATTAGGGATAACTTTCATCTTTACCGTCACTAGTGAGCTTCGACCACCACTCCACCATAACCACCAACAAACACCATAATTTCAACCGAAGGGAGGCAGGGAACCCAGACAACCAATTTTTGTGGAGCTTGGTTTCGATCTCATTCCGAGCTTCCATGGGTTTTCCAATGGCGAGCTTGTTCTCTATCTTGTTCTGGATCTGCCAGAATAGCTTTGTGGCGGGAAGAGGAAGAGAAAGTGAGGGTGAGGAGAGAGAAAGAGAAAGAGAGAGCATAATGTTAAATTCATCAATACTTTAAAATCTTAATTTGATTCCTGTCACCTTTATACCCCTTAACAAATATTAATAAACATTTTGGGGTTTTGAAATTTCATATGATATTTATCTGAGATTCTCCCCTAATACTAATTCTACCAATCCGTTTCTCAACTATTTTTTGGTGTTTGTACTTGCTTCAAACCCATGTTCATGGGTATTGCGTTCGAACTAGGTATTCAATGATGGCGGTTAATGAAGTAATACTACTGAATATTATAATCATATTACCATATTTGATAAAGTTGATTGACGACTTTCAAAGTCGGTGATTTCTAACGTAAAACTAGATTTTTCACTAAGATCTCTTATTATTGAAGAGATTCAATGAAGCACTGTAGTGTAAGACTCCCCCAAGTCGCATTTTACTTGAGCTAATTTTATGATTCATGTCCAAGAATATAAAGAGGAGATGATTAATTGATTCCTTTGGTTGAGGAGACTAAAAGGCTTGAGCTGCAATAGGATGAAGAAGTATATAATCATATTATTTGCAATAGAAAGCACATGCTTAATACAACTTGCCTTGCAGACATGCCCAAGAATAATAGGTTACAAGGACATGGGAGCGTCATTTAAAAAAATATCGTCAAATATTGAGGGGCAATTACACATCATATATATAGGACAGGAGGGAGTATTTAACATTAACCTCGAATATTAAGAGGAGCATCTTTGTGTACAATCTTGTCTTCCAAACTTGCTCTGGTAACAAGTGACGTTTCTCTTGTATTCTTTTTGCCACATTCTTTCATATCACTTCACCTTAGACTCCCATCTAATCCAGTCTTTCTTTCTCGAGCATATAATACTAATCACCACAAGACAGCGAAAGAATTATCTCACATACTGGTATTCCATCATTCTAATTTATTTTTTGTGCCTGATTTGTCTTCTTTTACAGGCCGAACTAGCAATTTGAATGTCCATACTGCCAGTACAGTGGCTTCCATAGGGGCAAGCCAGTATACAACAAAGTGTTCCTTGGTCATGTGATCTCCTCGAGCAAAAGCCCACCCCATTACCTAAACAAAGTGATTTTAAGTTTCTGATCAGAAAAGTAAGGGCTTTTTGTGCCAAAAAAATGGATAGATCAAGTAGATATAGTAGTTCTTACAGAGGCTGGGTTCATACAACCACCAGTTAGATCAGAACCAAGTATGTGAAGGGCAAGCTTGAAGACACTGGAGATCCAAGTCTTCATGAAGAAGCCTTCGGGAATTTTTGTGGCAAGCCGAAGTGATATGGAAACAATTGCAAATGTTAGGATTCCTTCAATTAGAGCACCTCGATGAATGTCAATATTCAAACGTGGTCCACGTCCTACTTCCGGAAGGCTATCAATCATAAGCCTAACCCCAATAATAGATCCAATTACCTGGAAAAGAACAGAACAGAACAGAACCATAACCATTAAAATGCTGGTCATCAATTAAACTTTTGTGTTGAAGATATTATATCCTAAGAATGAGATACGTGATAAGAAAAATATATCACCCGCATAAGCACCGCAGAAACTAGAGATGATAATTTGCCGACATTTGACACGAAGTCAATTAAAAAAATGTAATTGGTTTCTTGCATGTTTCCATATCTATGGTTAGCACATCAATTCAAGCAACACTAATATAGAGTTATTTTGCCCCACTGAATCCTTTATGGTCGACACCCAAAGGAGAAACTTATGTTGGGAGGGCAACCACGAAGCCGAACTAGAAACTGATAAATCAAAAAATAGCAATCAAGCAGTTGACTAAGAAGCAAGACCTCTAAATTCTAGCAATCTTCTTTAAGTTTCAACTTCCCCAAACCCAGGATCTTTGTTAAAGGCTTGAGAACTAGATAATAATGGTTTTGAACGCTGCTGAGTGCAGATATGCAGTTGACAAGAGCTTGTACTAAAAAATTGTCATTGAAAAACAGGAGCTAATTCACAATCTAGTGACCTGAACAGGAATTCTAGCAGCAACGCAGTAGAGGAAGTTGCTGAAATCACCAGAAATGGCACTGGCCAACACAGTGAGTGGGTTGTAGGCGCCACCACGGGTAATGATTCGGAGGAATGTAAAGAAGAACATGTTAGTAATGATGATCGCAATCTTCACGATCTCACGAAGTGACTCACGACTCATCAAACCCAGATATTTGTTTACGCCCATCTTAATCAGAACCCCTGAGCATACCCACATGAATGACAACACGAAGTCTGATACGAGCAGCATAATCCGGCCCATTCTCAGAAGCAGACGGAATCCAACCTAAATAGTCTAATTCTTCTGCTCGAACCAGGCTTCTTAGTTGGATAAGTTCTTGTTCTACACTATTTGCCCATTGGCCATTGCAGTGGAGCAATGCCGGCTCGAGGCTCGAGGAATCTTGTCTTCGTCGGTGTTGATGGATGTCGTTTTCTCTGAAAATTGGGCATTTAAATGATGTGACATAATTTTAACCAATCCATCCATCGATTAAAATAAAATTAACTTTGGTATGAGATAAGGGGTTTTTAACCAATATAATTCAGATTTATAAAAAAAACATCAGAATAAGGCGTGTCAGAACTTATTTACTGATCTACTACGGTCAATAGCGTGCGCTGACGCACGCCACTAATCCCGCAAATCACCACACGGTCCCACACGCCACCTGGAAAGGTGGCGTATTCCCTTGCACGCCACAAGTGATGGTGTGCAAGGGAATAAAGGTGGTGTGCTGCCATGCACGCCACCACTTTTTTATTTTTTTTAAATTATAATTATATAATTATAGTTAAAAATATAAATAATAATTATATATAATAATTTTAATTAATAATTATGAAAATTAAAATATTTAAAATTTATTATAAATCTTAGGATACAATACTAATAATTATTAAATTAATTAATTAGTGAATTTGTTATAAATAATGAGATAGATGACTAATTATTTAATATTTTGAATATTAATAATTTAGTATATAAATTGTTAAATATTATTAGCTAAATTTAATTAAATAAATTTGTGAGAATCATAATCAGTGATTATTATAGGATAAACTTAGTTAGAGAATAATTAATTAGTTAGTTAGAGAAAAAATCTCTAACTAAAAATTCTTATTATTAATTGTTAAATATTTTTAGTTAAATATTTTTTCTCTAACTAACTAATTAATTATTCTCTAACTAAGTTTATCCTATAATAATCACTGATTATGATTCTCACAAATTTATTTAATTAAATTTAGCTAATAATATTTAACAATTTATATACTAAATTATTAATATTCAAAATATTAAATAATTAGTCATCTATCTCATTATTTATAACAAATTCACTAATTAATTAATTTAATAATTATTAGTCTTGTATCCTAAAATTTATAATAAATTTTAAATATTTTAATTTTCATAATTATTAATTAAAATTATTATATATAATTATTATTTATATTTTTAACTATAATTATAATTTTAAAAAAAAATAAAAAAGTGGTGGCGTGCATGGCAGCACGCCACCTTTATTCCCTTGCACACCATCACTTGTGGCGTGCAAGGGAACACGCCACCCACAGATGGCGTGCAGGGGAGCACGCCACCTTTCCAGGTGGCATGTGGGACCACACGCCACTTCCAGGTGGCGTGTGGTGATTTGCGGGATTAGTGGCGTGCGTCAGCGCACGCCATTGACCGTAGTAGATCGGTAAATAAGTTCTGACACGCCTTATTCTGGTGTTTTTTTTATAAATCTGAATTACATTGGTAAAAAACCCATGAGGTAAGAGCATAACTTTTTTTTTTTTAATTAGAAGAGTATTTACAAGATACATAAAAATATTTATAATATATACCAAGCGCCTTGTAGCGCGTTGGTACTAGTGCCAAGCTTAGGAGTCTGGTCTCTCCCTTCCCTCAGGGGTTCGATCCCTGCCAGTTGTATCAAAAAAAAATATTTATAAGATAAATAAAGAGATTCGAAGCCACCTATGAAATTAAAAATATTTTGACAATTTATAAAATAAATATAAAAAATCATAAGATAAATATGGATATTTACAAGATAAATAAAGTAAAAATATAATTGTCTTTTCACCTCAAAATTTAATTTCATTTTGATTCAAAGGGGTGTAGAAGTTTCATAAGTGAGGATTGGTCATTCTTAGGGGCTGAGGCTAATTGAAATTCTCCCTTTAATATATGTGTGTGCACGTAATTTTTAGTCATTTTTTACACACATATAATCATTCAAATAGGTTTCTTTAAAATTAAAAAGAAAAAGATCGTTTTTCTCACCGTTAATCCAAAAATAAGATCCTATTATATTAATTAACTTCTACCCTAACTTAAATTTCCAAAAATAATAAAAGTCACATCCAAACAGCCACGTGGATTTTGGATTGTCCGACCAAAACAGGAAACAGTGAGCTGGAGAAAGGCAAGTTCATCTTTCGGATGCCATGTCAGCAGTTTACAAAAAATGGGAACGAAAACCGGTTAGGCCGGCCACTTGTCCAATCGGAACACCTAATGAACGGGAGAAATGACAAACCGGATAAAATCGGCGCGAACTGGTTCCAACCAATGTAAACCGGTGGGTTCAATGAGTTAATCGGTTTATGTTTTAAAAAAATAAAGAAAAAGACTTTCATAAACTAAACATGAAACCATTGATGGAAGGTTTGGGTGAAAGAGGAGGTGGATGATGATAGATGAAGAGAAAGAGAGATGGAAGCCAAGAGCAAGTCGGGGATAAGATTGATGATGGAAGGAGATAAGGTCGCCGAACTTGAGGAGTGAGAAGCAATGAGGAACCTTCAATTCAATTGTTGACAGCTTTTGCGATTTGAAGGAGGTGGGGTCTGTGGAGGGCTTTGAAGGTTTTGATTGAGCCTCGTTATGGGTCTAGGCCTCATTCATTTTTTTTTTTAAAAAAAAAACATAATAACAAACCATTAATTTTTAAAATAAAATAATATTCAACACTTGGCCAATTATTTATAATATACATTAAATTTAATTGTTATGAATTAAATTCTATTATTTTAACATGGCCGATCTAACCTCAGTCTGACCCTATAACCTTTGAATCATTGTTTTAACCGATTCATTACCTAGTCCATCTTTTTGTGCCTTGACTGTTACAGTAATAAAATCTAGATATCTTGTAGCTTGATTACATGAAACCAGGTGCTTGTTACCCACTTCTGTAATTTCAAGTTGTCCTTTTAGTTGCAAAAAAACATCATTCCTTGGCATTGCACCAAAAATTTGACACTTAACTCTGTTAACCCATTTACCCATGCTAAAATTTTGTTGAAGTTGATTTTTTTTATTACTTTTATTTTAAAGTACAAATTTTTTCCTTTATTAAATGTTTAATTTATTTTTCTATTAAGTCTTTTCATGTCTTGAAAATAATTTTTATTATTTTTTCTGGAAGATCCATAATTAAAGTTAAAATCGAAGAAAATTATTTAATGTTGTAATAATTATGATAGGTTGGTGTAATAAAATATGAAAGATATGTAGTCAAAATAATAATATAAAAAAACTTGACTATGATTTATCAGTAAAGTTGAATTGGCAAATAGAGGAGTCATAATTTATGTCGAACTCTGGCTAAACTGAAATTTATTACATGATTTTTTTTGCTCAGAAGAAATTTATTAAAAGATAAGAGGTATATATATGCAGATTTTCACATTTACTCTGATAAAATTTAAGGAATAAGCCCGATCCAGGGTCCAAGCTTCATAGGCTGGTTAAGGAAATTTTACATCTTTATTGTAGTCAGTGGCGGAGCCACATGGTTTTCTATGGGTGCAAGTGCACCCATAAAAGATACCTTTTTTTTTTTTGGGGATCAGGTCTCTTGAATATGAACATACATTCACACATATCATAAATATGCATGCTTAGGATTTTTAATAAAATAGGAAACAACCAAAGAAAACCTAATAAAAATAAATTAGTAAAATACCATAGTATATGTGTGGCTATTAGTTTTGAAGGTCCAGCTTGACTTTTACAAAACTCAGTTTTGATAATATTTATTTGAGTAACTCAAAAATGACTTTTGAAAAATGGAATATTAACCTAAAATTGGGTTTTGCAAATGGTAAGAATGTTACTTCAAGGAAATTAGTTTTTGAAAACGAAAACTAGGTTTGGCAAACTAGCAGCCTCACATACACATAAATGTTTCTTAATTTTCCTTCAGTAAGATATGTCTGTATCTTCTTGAGTATAGTTCATTCTTGTATTTGATATTGCTTAGTTGACTCTTGATTATTATTTTTTTATGTTAAATTGAAGTTTTCTTTTCTTTTCTAGTCTATATTCTTTTTGTTTTTTTAATGCATGTAAAACTTCCTTAAAAAAAATTTTCGGCCCAAATCTCCCATTAATTATGCACCCACAAAAATAGAATCCTGGCTCCGCCACTGATTGTAGTCCCCAAGTAAATTTCTCTAAACAGATTACGCCAAAGAAATTGGTCGTTGCTTGTTTGAATTGGGGTTAGAAGTTTATGTAACATCCTGAATTTTTTTACCTGAAACTATAATAGATTAATTTATGATAATTGATTTATTAGGTATTTAGTATGAGTAAATTTTTAAGGTTAGAATTTAAATATATATTTTAATAATATAATAAACATATTATATAGTAATATATTATATATAGTAGTATGAATGAAGAAAGATAAAAAGTGACGGAGGAAAGAATCGGAAAGAGAAAAGAAAGGAAGGAAAAAGAAAAAAAAAAACATGCGGGACCCACGGCCAAAAATAATTCTCTGCAAACTTTCTCGTGAACTTTGAAAAAAATGGCCGCGGGACCCACTCAATAATAATTTATTATTTAAATAATATTATATTATATTATTAAAATTTTTATAAAACGTTCACGGGGCGGCTGAAGTTCACGGGAGGTTTTCTTTTTAGTTTTTAGGAAAATTACGTAAAACGACCCAGAGACGAAAATTACACTTAAAGACCCATTTTCCAACTATAAATAGACCTTCCATTTCATTTCATTCTTCACAACTTCTAAGAACCTTAGAGAGAGGTAGAGAGAGAGAGAGAGTAGAGAGATATTTGCTTGAGAGTTATAATAGCTGGTTGGAGATTCGGGTATTAGCAAGTAACAGGTAACTCTGAATATTCTTCCTTATACTTGTGAATTATGTATGATTATAAATTTGTTTGTTTACTATTTTGGCAAGAATATTTGGAAAATATTTATGGTTTTAAGATCTGGTGTGGGAACTTTGACTTGCAAATCTGTAGAGGTACTATTTATACGTACGTTACTATTCACATATACCGTATTTACTATTCATTTTTACTATTCACGTATACCGTATTTACTATTCATGTTACTATTCACGTATACCGTATTTACTATTCATGTTACTATTCACGTATACCGTATTTACTATTCATGTTACTATTCACGTATACTGTATTTACTATTCATGTTACTATTCACGTATACCGTATTTACTACTCATTTTACTATTCATGTATATACCGTATTTTACTATTCACAGATACGCATAGTATTTTACTATTCATAAATACGCATATCAATGTATATAATGGTATAATAATGCATTATTTTTGAGTAAATACATTCATCATGGCGGTTGTAATGTGATGGGTGGAGTAAGGAGGGAATTGAATGATAAGATTTGTTTATGCCACCACTCGGTGCACAGTGGATGGTACTTTTCAGGGCCCCATCTTCCATGTTTTCCTCTGGCCGGGATTTCATTGGAGATGTGGGACATGTGACACCTCCTTAGTTGTTATTTTAAAGGAGGGGAGCCATAGTCCAGATTTAAGCTCTATACCTTTGGCCGGGTGTATCTTAAGTTTTGGTGAGCTTGAAACCATCCAGTCAAATGAATGAGTTTCTATTGGACTATATGTTAGCCTATGGTTCCAGTCAGCGGTATACGGTTGGAAGGGGATATAAGGGAGGCTGCATACTGCATAGTGCATTTCTGAATTATTCAATAAAGAATGATGAGTATTTTGTAAAGGCATTTGATGTGAACAACGGTATATCTAAAAATATCTGAGTATATTAAATTCACATTATATTACCTTTTATTTTTGTCATATGTAATTTGCTCGTGTAAGGTAGAAATATTCAGTAGTTACTGAGACGTGGAATCTCATCCCATATTAACATTTTTCAGGTGATTATTCTAGTAGAGAGCAAGGGAAGGCACCTATGGAGTGAGCTCTGGAAGCTCTTTTGATCTCCAATAGATTATGTTATGTTATTATATTTGCCATGAACCTAAGACTTCCGTTTTGTATTAAACTCTGAAATATTTTCTGGAATTTATTCTGATTATGTATTACGGGTTTTATTCGAAATGGTAACATTGTAAAAGGATTTGGATATTGTTGAACTCTTTTGAAGGTATTTTCAATATTTTGACCGAGTTTTTGGTGATGAAAATGAGGTGTTACATTTTTTGGTATCAGAGCTAGTTAAAGGTAACCATGATCGGGGGTTCTCACAGTGTGATCTGTGGCGAAGCATTGGCTCTTACCCCGACATGGCCAGGGAGTCTGGTTGCACTGGGACGTATGGGCGTACCCTAAGCCGTGAGGCGGTGCGTAAAACTAGCGGCTGAGGTACGTTATGTTGCCACGGTGTATGGGCACCACAGAGACATTTTTTGGTATCAGAGCTAAAGGTTCCATGGCAATTTTGTTTATTTTCTAAAGTGATTTCTTTAAAAAAAAAAATTTTAAAAAGTTCATGGCAAATTAAATATCATAACATGAGCACTTCCCTTTGTTAGATTTAGAATTTATTTAGCTATTTTATTTGTTTAGCGTCCTTATAGTATTAATCATAGGAGGAGATAATGGCAAGAACTCGAAGAACTAATTCAACCCCTGCTCCATCCCAAAGAGGTCTCCCTCCGCATCAAGATGGTTCCCATCCTCAGGATAACAATGCCCTTTTGGCAGAATTACGAGACGTCATCTTGGAGATGAGGGAGAAAGTGAATAGACACGAGGATGAACTAGCAAAAGGAAGAGGCCAAGGTGGCAAGGAAGGAAAGGAGAAGGCTTTGGAAGTCACACCTTCTGACCATCAATCTAGGGGAGGAAGTCATTCTCGCACTGAAGATGGAGGTAGTAACGGTTCTCATTCTCAGTATCATCCCTTACCTATTACTGAGGTTTGGGAAAAATTTCGGAAGTTTACTCCACCGATGTTCGAGGGGAAGCTAGATCCGATTGCAGCACTGGAGTGGCTGAAGCGTGTAGAAAAGATTTTCAGAGTTATCGAGATTAGCTCACAACAAAAGGTGATGGTTGCTGAACAATTGTTGCAGAAAGCAGCTGAAGAATGGTGGGAAAGCACCAAAACAAAAGGGAATGCTGAGATGACGTGGGAAGAGTTTAAGGAAAAGTTCGAAAATTATTACTTTTCCCCTTCAATCAGAATAGAGAAAGAAACTGAATTCCTCACATTCAGGCAAGGGGAATTACATGAAGACGAATTTATTACTCGCTTTTTAGAGTTGTCTAAATTCTGCGGATATTCACAGAACAACTCTAAATGGTTGAGTGCTCGATTGGTTGAAAAAGCTAGACCAGACCTAAAAACAGCTCTATCACCGTTCCTTGATGAAACAAGGGATTTTGAAGAAATATGCGACAAACTGCGCACGATAGCAAGGAACAAACGAGAAGAGGAAGCTGAGAAGATGAAGGGTTTTCAGGCCAGATCTACACACCTCATGAGACCAACGGGAGGAGTTACTAAGAAGCAGAGTCACAACTTCAGTAATGTGAATACGCGGTTTAGCCAACCATCCAGAAATCACTTTGGTGGACCATCGAGGAGTTATTTTACTGGACCCCAAAGAAGTCATTTCAGCAGACCACCGAGGAGTCAATTCAAAGGATCTCAAAGGAGTCACTTCAGTGGAGGTCAGAGTTCATATAGGGGATCCACAGCTCCTGCTGCAAGCACCGCCAACAATCAGATGTGTGCCAAGTGTGGAAGAATACACCAAGGACCATGTGTGACGTGTTTCAACTGTGGAAAGCCAGGACACATTTCCAGATTTTGTGAGGAGGAGCCTCGAGGAGCCAAGGATGCTAGAACTGCAGTGCCAGGGAAAGTGTTTGCACTATCACATCAGGAGGCAAGTGCTTCACCAAATCTGATTAAAGGTATCCTCAAACTCCAAGGTCTTGAAGTAGAAGCCTTATTTGATTCTGGTGCCACACACTCTTTTATATCATACGACTGTGTGCCTCGATTGAATTTAAGAGTGAGTGAATTGCCTTATTATATGATTATTTCTACACCGGCGGGAGCTTCAGTAAAAACTTCTAGGGCTTGCTTAAATTGTACGATTGAGATTGATAATAAGATCTCAAATATAGACCTTGTTTGTTTACCCATGAAGGGTATCGATGTAATAATAGGAATGGATTGGTTGTCAGCTAATGACATCATCCTTGACTGCAAGAGGAAGACTATCTCTCTTGCGGATGACTCTATGAGTCATAGTAGACCACAATTGTTGTCTATAGTACAAGATGAAAAGCCTGTTCATCATGGTTGTCTTGCGTACATGGTGTTTTTCTCCATTCAAGCAGAAGTGGAGGAAGGGATAGAGAACATTGAAGTGGTGAAAGAATTTCCGGAAGTATTTCCGAAAGAAATGACAGGTTTACCTCCAGAGAGAGAAGTAGAATTTTCTATTGATCTCGTACCTGGAACAGAACCTATATCTAAAGCTCCTTACCGAATGTCTCCATCGGAACTAGCAGAATTGAAGAAGCAGATCGAAGAATTGTTAGAAAAGGGTTTTATCAGACCCAGTGTATCTCCTTGGGGATCGCCCGTACTCTTTGTGAAGAAGAAAGATGGGAGCCTGAGACTATGCATTGACTATCGCCAGTTGAATAAAGTGACTATAAAGAATAAATATCCTTTACCCAGGATCGACGATCTACTTGATCAGTTAAAGGGAGCATCCATATTCTCCAAGATCGACCTCAGATCAGGTTATCACCAACTGAGAGTCAAAGCTGAAGATGTCTCAAAAACTGCATTCAGAACTAGATATGGCCATTATGAATTTCTTGTTATGCCATTTGGGCTAACAAATGCTCCAGCAGTATTCATGGATTACATGAATAGAATTTTCCGACCATATCTAGATAAATTTGTAGTGGTTTTCATTGACGACATCCTTATCTACTCTAAGGATGAAGAAGAGCATAAAGAGCACCTTAGAATCGTGCTACAAGTGTTGAAGGAGCACAAGCTCTATGCGAAACTGTCTAAGTGCGAATTTTGGTTGAAGGAAGTAAAATTCCTAGGCCATGTCGTATCGGCTGAAGGTGTTGCAGTGGACCATACTAAAGTTGAAGCAGTTCTCCAATGGGAACGACCAAAGTCCGTGACTGAGATCAGGAGTTTTCTAGGTCTAGCTGGCTATTATAGGAGATTTATCAAGGGCTTTTCGCAAATAGCTATGCCTTTGACTAAGTTAACAAGGAAGGGTCAACCATTTGTATGGGACGAAAAGTGTGAAGCAGCTTTCCAAAATTTGAAGACTAAGTTGACTACGGCACCAGTACTTATAATTCCAGATCCTGCTCAGACCTTTACTTTGTACACAGATGCTTCCAAGAAAGGTCTTGGGTGTGTATTAATGCAAAATGGTAGGGTAGTAGCTTATGCTTCTCGACAGTTAAGGCCACATGAAGGGAATTATCCTACTCACGACTTAGAACTGGCAGCAGTAGTGTTCGCTCTGAAGATTTGGAGGCATCACCTCTACGGTTCAAAGTTCGAAGTTTATAGTGACCACAAAAGTCTAAAGTACCTGTTCGACCAAAAGGAGCTCAACATGCGACAGAGGAGATGGATGGAGTTTATCAAGGACTACGACTTCGAATTGAAGTATCATCCAGGAAAAGCGAACGTTGTAGCAGATGCCTTAAGTAGAAAGACAATCCATGTAGCCCAGATGATGATCAGAGAACATAAATTGCTCGAGGAGATACCAAGTACATCTATTGATGTAATGTCAGGTTTGGTCGCTACCATGGAAGCATTAACTATTGAAAGCACAATTTGGAAAGAGATTAAATTCGCTCAGCTCGAAGATGAGTATCTATTAAACGTGAGGGAAGATATTGAAGAAGGAAAAGAATCGAAATTTGGAATCGATAGAGATGGGATATTAAGGTATAAAGGAAAAGTGTGCATACCTAATGATGGAGAAATAAAAAAGCTCATACTAGAGGAGGCACATCGGAGTAAATACACTATCCATCCCGGAGCAACCAAGATGTATCATGATCTTAAGCGGAATTGGTGGTGGCGGGGCATGAAGAAAGATGTGACTGACTTTGTCACTTGTTGTTTGACTTGTCAGAAAGTCAAGATCGAACATCGGAAACCTCCTGGATTATTAAAGAATTTGGATATCCCAGAGTGGAAATGGGACAGCATCTCTATGGATTTCATCATGGGGCTTCCTCTAACGACATCCGGACATAATGCCATTTGGGTAATTGTCGATAGGTTAACTAAGTCAGCTCATTTTCTAGCAATTGCAGCAGAATACTCATTGGAGAGACTAGCAAAGATCTACATGAAGGAGATTGTCAGATTGCATGGGATACCGAATAGCATCGTATCTGATCGTGATCCACGATTCACTTCACGATTTTGGAAAGCATTGCAGAATGCTATGGGAACTCGGATGAGTTATAGTACCGCTTATCATCCTCAAACTGACGGGCAGACTGAGAGGACTATTCAAACTCTGGAAGACATGTTGCGGGCTTGTGCAATCGAACTAAAAGGAAGTTGGGACGATCATCTTCATCTTGCGGAGTTTGCATATAACAATAGTTATCACTCCAGCATTGAGATGGCACCTTATGAGGCTTTGTATGGAAGAAAATGTAGATCTCCTATTTGCTGGACGGAATTGAATGAGCGAATTTTAATAGGTCCAGAACTTGTGGACGAGACGACTCAAAAGATTAAGGTGATTCAACAGAAACTTCTCACTGCTCAGAGTCGACAGAAGAGTTATGCTGACAAGAGAAGACGACCGTTGGAGTTCATGGTGGGCGAACATGTATTCTTAAGAGTCACACCAATGACTGGCATTGGTAGAGCAATACGAGCAAAGAAGCTTTCACCTCGTTTTATGGGTCCTTATGAGATTTTGGAGAAAGTTGGACCGGTAGCTTACAGAATTGCATTACCTCCACAGCTTGCGAACCTTCACGATGTCTTTCATGTATCGCAACTGAAGAAATACCAACCGGATCCTTCCCACATTATAGAAGTAGAAGAGGTAGAACTCAAGGATAACATGACGTATAAAGCCGAGCCGGAGCGGATTGTTGATGCAAGGGACAAGAAATTAAGAAACAAGACCATTAGACTTGTAAAGGTCGAGTGGAAAGGAATGGCTCCCGGAGATGCTACTTGGGAAACGGAGGAGAGCATGCGACAAACCTATCCTCATTTATTTAAATAGGTTAGAATTCTTATTATAGCGAAATTTTGAGGACAAAATTTTCTTTTAGGAGGGGAGAAATGTAACATCCTGAATTTTTTTACCTGAAACTATAATAGATTAATTTATGATAATTGATTTATTAGGTATTTAGTATGAGTAAATTTTTAAGGTTAGAATTTAAATATATATTTTAATAATATAATAAACATATTATATAGTAATATATTATATATAGTAGTATGAATGAAGAAAGATAAAAAGTGACGGAGGAAAGAATCGGAAAGAGAAAAGAAAGGAAGGAAAAAGAAAAAAAAAAAAACATGCGGGACCCACGGCCAAAAATAATTCTCTGCAAACTTTCTCGTGAACTTTGAAAAAAATGGCCGCGGGACCCACTCAATAATAATTTATTATTTAAATAATATTATATTATATTATTAAAATTTTTATAAAACGTTCACGGGGCGGCTGAAGTTCACGGGAGGTTTTCTTTTTAGTTTTTAGGAAAATTACGTAAAACGACCCAGAGACGAAAATTACACTTAAAGACCCATTTTCCAACTATAAATAGACCTTCCATTTCATTTCATTCTTCACAACTTCTAAGAACCTTAGAGAGAGGTAGAGAGAGAGAGAGAGTAGAGAGATATTTGCTTGAGAGTTATAATAGCTGGTTGGAGATTCGGGTATTAGCAAGTAACAGGTAACTCTGAATATTCTTCCTTATACTTGTGAATTATGTATGATTATAAATTTGTTTGTTTACTATTTTGGCAAGAATATTTGGAAAATATTTATGGTTTTAAGATCTGGTGTGGGAACTTTGACTTGCAAATCTGTAGAGGTACTATTTATACGTACGTTACTATTCACATATACCGTATTTACTATTCATTTTTACTATTCACGTATACCGTATTTACTATTCATGTTACTATTCACGTATACCGTATTTACTATTCATGTTACTATTCACGTATACCGTATTTACTATTCATGTTACTATTCACGTATACTGTATTTACTATTCATGTTACTATTCACGTATACCGTATTTACTACTCATTTTACTATTCATGTATATACCGTATTTTACTATTCACAGATACGCATAGTATTTTACTATTCATAAATACGCATATCAATGTATATAATGGTATAATAATGCATTATTTTTGAGTAAATACATTCATCATGGCGGTTGTAATGTGATGGGTGGAGTAAGGAGGGAATTGAATGATAAGATTTGTTTATGCCACCACTCGGTGCACAGTGGATGGTACTTTTCAGGGCCCCATCTTCCATGTTTTCCTCTGGCCGGGATTTCATTGGAGATGTGGGACATGTGACACCTCCTTAGTTGTTATTTTAAAGGAGGGGAGCCATAGTCCAGATTTAAGCTCTATACCTTTGGCCGGGTGTATCTTAAGTTTTGGTGAGCTTGAAACCATCCAGTCAAATGAATGAGTTTCTATTGGACTATATGTTAGCCTATGGTTCCAGTCAGCGGTATACGGTTGGAAGGGGATATAAGGGAGGCTGCATACTGCATAGTGCATTTCTGAATTATTCAATAAAGAATGATGAGTATTTTGTAAAGGCATTTGATGTGAACAACGGTATATCTAAAAATATCTGAGTATATTAAATTCACATTATATTACCTTTTATTTTTGTCATATGTAATTTGCTCGTGTAAGGTAGAAATATTCAGTAGTTACTGAGACGTGGAATCTCATCCCATATTAACATTTTTCAGGTGATTATTCTAGTAGAGAGCAAGGGAAGGCACCTATGGAGTGAGCTCTGGAAGCTCTTTTGATCTCCAATAGATTATGTTATGTTATTATATTTGCCATGAACCTAAGACTTCCGTTTTGTATTAAACTCTGAAATATTTTCTGGAATTTATTCTGATTATGTATTACGGGTTTTATTCGAAATGGTAACATTGTAAAAGGATTTGGATATTGTTGAACTCTTTTGAAGGTATTTTCAATATTTTGACCGAGTTTTTGGTGATGAAAATGAGGTGTTACAGTTTACATTCACACAAATTGAGACAAAACTCTTACTATATACTTATCCCGTACATCGTAGGTTACGTTGGAAAAGCAGATTCCACACTGCTATGGTGCGTGTTTCAATCACATGTTATTAGTCTTTAACCAGGATTGCCTATTTTAAAAAGAGAAGTGGGCATAAAATTTAAAAAATCAATCACTTTGGATGGATACCTATAGGAAAATATTTTTAAAAAAATCTTAAAGGTTTATGATTTAAAAATAAAAAAAAAGAAAGTGGAATCTCTCACTTGATATCTCAAAATTATTTTATTAAAAAACAGTAGAATTGAGGTTCATGTAAGATTAATGAGTTGCAAACATTACTTACTTTATAAAATATATAGATGCATTATTAAAGCATCATTGTGTTGGATTATTATTGAAAAAGTATTAATAGGGGTATTTTAAGAAGAATTTGGCCTATAATTAGGATCAAAATCAACTCCCAAATATTGTCTATAATTAGAACCGGCGGGAGTAATGAAGTGCATTAATGATAATGATAAATAGAATATCAAATATATATATGCATATATAATGAAGTAATTTCCCTGTTAAAAGTTAGATCAAAACATTGATAATATATATTAGGCTACGCTGTAGGTAAAATAAATAGGGATTGGAGAATATCACTGAAGTCCTAATCATGGGAAGTAATATAGAAAAGTAGCTCCCCGGTTCAGTGAAGGAAAATGGAAAGGATGAGTAAATGAGCCTGTGCTGGACCATTATCACTTCTGCACTATGAGCTTGTGCTGGACCATTATCACTTCTGCACTATTTGGTCTTACCTACCACATTTTGGCGCCTGCTTGAAATGCTGGGTTGCCGAAAGGGTGCAGGTTTTCGCCATTGAAGAACCCTGCCCTTTCCGCGCATTTAGCTTTGCTAATTCTCATTTTTGCATGCATGGCATTATCTCATCCCATGGCCCTGCGGCATACTTTTCTTGGGGGTCTGTTGCTTTCAAGATTGATAGGCTTTGCTATCCATAGAGAATGGTTCTGAATTCTGATGAGTGACTGATAACTAATACTCCATCCGGTCCTAATTATAAGAACTAGTTGACTTTTTTGAAGAGATTAAGGGAGCTAACTAAATTACTTTAAAGTATTTTTATATTTATTTTTTTCTTCAAATTTATTAGTTTGACTAATAAATTAATATATAATCTAAGAATATTTAACATATAAGATGATTAAGAAACTTATTTAGCTTCCTTAATCTCTCCAAAGAAAGTCAACTGGCTCTTATAATTAGGACCGGAGGTAGTACCCTTATTGTTTGTATTACAAAAGGCAAGCTCCAATCCACAATCTCTCATATACAAGGATAAGTTTGTATTACTAGGTTATAAGATCAGTGGGTTTAGGGCTTGTCCAGACAAAAAGGCGGCAAAAATTTAAAAATACCTCTCGTAAACTATGAAGAATGAGTTGAAGAACATTCAATAAGTCCAAATCCTGACAGATCGATGAGAAAGGAAAGAAAATTAACATGACACAGACAAGCAATGATGGTTTAAGCGGCTTGATCTGAAGGCCCCAGGAACACCAAACCAACCCATTTACAGAAAATGATTACCCACAGTGCAGCACGGATCGATCAGACCAGTCTTCAACCACGAGGACATGCCAAAAGACCCATGATCTTTACAAAAGGAATATTGTAATCAATATAGCTTACATTGGTAGAAATCTCATAAGAAAATTGTAAAAGAAAAACAAAATACAAAAAAAGATTAAAAACAAAAAAGTCTTGATGCTTTAGCTCCTAACCTTGCAGATGTATACATTGTATACCCAGTTCAGAGTACCATCTCATGCTCCCCAAATGCCTCCAATCAGATTTATGTGATCAAAAGTATGAAACCATATGGTTTCCACGTTTTATTTACCACCCAAAAAATTCAATCGTTGCAATGAGAAACATGTCATAGATGATCAAGAGTGATCGTTCCTGGAGAGGGAAACAATTAGAAAGCCTAGCCTGTAGCATCAATTTCCTTTCCATGATCTCCATCATGAATATTTCTCCTCAACCTTCTCAACCATATATCATAGTCCATGGGATATGGAGTCCCACATAGACTGTCAACATAATCAGCAAAAGCTTTCAGCACTGTAGAGATATCACCAAGCTTCTGCTGAATTAATCTCCTTGACCAAGACGTCTCTCTCCATTGCAGAGCTCCCTCAACTGAATCAAGTTCAGGATAGGCCCCACCACATGAATAATAAAGCATATAGACCAGGCTCTCTGCATCTGAAGCCGAACACAGCTTTCCTTCCTGAAGTGCATAAGTTGATGAAAAATGAAGATTCATAGCAGGGCGATCCCTATCTTCAAGAATTGCATGCCCCCAACCAATTAGAACAAAATAAGGATGTCTCACACCGGACTTTACACAAATTACATTCTCAGGCCTTATGTCCCCATGACGAATTCCGGCAGAAGCAGCTGTTGAGAGTGCCGATAAGCAGTCATGGCAACATCTGATAGCTTCATCTGAACAAAATAGGCCTTTGCTCACCATTTCAGCAACTGTTTCACCAACAGGACTGGTCACAAGAATAGGAGTCCCACACCAAGGGTGGTCGCAATTTCCACCTGAGCTAGGTCTTTGACACTGACCAGGGTGAATAATCCTACCAGATGCACTCAGTTGAGGAATATATTTGCTTGAAAGGCCTTTCTGCTTCATTACTGTCAATACCTTCGTCTGCCTCTGAACTTGATACCACAAGTTCATATCTTCCCATGCTGGTTCCAGAAGATGGGAACCCACATAAAGAAAAAGATTTTTTGCCGGCTCTTCAACATGAGATGCAATGTAAAATGTCAATTCACCAGTGCTGATGACTTCTTTTATCTGATATCCCTTTTGCCACTCTGAATCCTCCAGCCACAACACCGATCCTACTTCTAACTTCATTGACTCTTTGGGCTCAATTTTCACAGAATCCTCGTGAACTTCAACAATTTCAGGGGAAACCCTTCTCTGCTGATGTCGAAATAGACCATTTTCATTCAAACTGGTATCCCCTAACTGCCTATCCACCCTTCTAGTTTGGAGGCGCAAACTGTGATCAGCAGCTAAATCCTCAATAGAGTGCTTGGGCTGTCCAACATACTGCATTATACAGTGGAACGTTGCAAACAGTACCTGTAGAGCACCAATGTCCCCCCAGTTTGCATTTCCAAGTTTGTTCCAGATTCTATCAATGGGAGAAACTGAAATTCTTGAATGATTTTTCACCCATTCAGCTGCACATTCATAAACATTATTTGTATCAAAATTTAGTTTATTTACATCTCCTTCAACCTTTACAACTCCACCGTATTGAGAATCAACTAGAACAACAAATACTGTATTTGGATCCTCAAAGAAACTCAATCTACTCAAACTTCTTGCCAACAGCATGCGAAGGGCACAGAAAAGAGCATCCCCGAGAAGAGAAGATGGCCAGCAGTCCCTGCCCTCCAGACTTCCGATATCAGGCCTTAAAAGAGCAATTTCAAGGACATGGTCCCATTTTCCATGGGGATGTCTAGGGTTATTGAGTAGTATACCAGTAGCACAAAGACCTCCAATCTTTCCATTAGCAATTGCGTTCTCAGCCTGATAAAACTTCATATTAGAATTATAGAGACAGGCCACTGAAAAAGGCATGGGCTCATCTTGACTCCAAAAAGCCTCCCATAAACCCTTCACACTTGCATGTAGAAAATCTTCAATTGCAAGATAAGCAGTAGCCTCTACAGTATTAGATGTAGAAGCATGAAGAGCATTAGGCATGCGTATTAGTTGTTGAAATGAAATGCCTTCCAGTGCATAATCAAATTTTTGTAGTTCTATCAACTCAAATGGAACATCAAAGGCATACTGTTTTGGTGCACATCTTTCTGCCAGAGATTCAAACCAGTCTGCAAGTTTTTCAGTCAATCTATCACTCTCAAGAAATTTATAGAAGAACTCCTTCTGATTTCGAGGCCTACTTCCTGATGATACACTAGACCTCTTTGTCCCAGACCCAACTGATTCTTGGTCAGGGGATATACCTGTGAACATCCAAGTCCATTAAAATTACGAATACTGTGCTTCTTCTTCTTCTTTGGGTGGAAGGTAAAATCAGACATTCATTAGTTAAACGAATCACAATTACTGAAATCAAGAGTACTCACATGACAAAATTTTAAAACACAGAAATAATGGTCAAACTGACAAACAAATAACTAAGCAGGCAATGCAAACAGAAAATAGTTGTCATCTTTACCCATAACTAGATTAAGGTGTTAGTTATCATCATATACTGAGAGTGAGGTCAAAATGAGAACACATCTTGCTAATTTCTCAAGGCAACATTAAATGCAGCCTCTAATCTCCACTCAATGCTGTAACATACTGCCCATTTGGGCTTTGAAATTTCAAAACACAATCATGCAAACACTTCAGAACAAGAAAGTTTGTTTAAGTGCATCGTGTGTTATGTGGGCTTGTACACTTTCAAAAATCAATCTTAAATATATATTCTAACATTTCAACCATAAGCAAACAGAAATCAGTTATTAGCAGTTCTGAAACTCCTGAACAAAATAAAGAAAGAAGGATATGAATGGATATTCCTTTTTAGACTTCATGTAGCCCTTTGAAATTGTTATACTTCATATCTTACTGGCTCGGGTTTTCTATTCGCTTTTCTTCGACGAGAAAGAAATACAAATGGTGCATTGGGATTACGGAAACGGGATTGTCGACATTTACAAATAGGATTACTATCGCACAAAGACAGATTCCCGGAAGTAGAGAAACCTTTCTTCTGCCCACATAAAAGAGCTGTTTCATGCTGATAATTCCAGGCAGGAAATTATCAACTTTCTGTGATACTGTCTAACTAAAAGCCAAAAGCACCATAGCCCAAAATGCTCAGCAAAGTCAACTTAAAGTTACAGAAAAAATAAACCAGGACTCAAATTAATTAAGTACCTAGGGTAGTTTCTAATTCTATAACAAAACCCAGAGAATGCAAGACAAGTTCAATTCAAACAAACCCACAGAAATTGATGGCGAGAGTTTTCAAAAGACGCGAATTATCGACAGCAGGTAATGTGGAGTGAGCTAAGCGGATCGCGCTATAGATGAAGTCAAATTGCGTCAAAAGGGGTGTCAACGGAAAGAGAATTTAGGGTTCCAGAAAGAGAAGAAGATGAAGAAGAATCATACCCATACCTTGCATTTTTTTTTCTTCCCCGTCACGCTTGTTGGTACGAAGCTTTCAGATCCTCCTTCCGCTGGCTTTGTGAATAAAAAACATGCGCTTCTCTCCCCCTTGCGCCTGCCCCCAAATTTCTTTTCTCTTCTATTCTATTCTATTCTGCCAATACAGTACACTGTTAAAGCAAAGAATTCAACAAGGCCTGACTCAGACTCTGTTCTCCTCCCTTCTGTCTTCTCCTCTCCTCTGTGTCGGGAGGAAAAAAAATAATTTTAAAAATAAAACATTACTTTTCTTGCATGAAAGCGATGTTTCGTTCCTTCTCGGGAAGTTATCTCTATATTTTGTTCGTTCAGCTCTCAAGAGTGGCTTTCATGATGTGAATTGGGCCAGCGTTTCTAAACAAGAAGAGATGGCTTTGGGAGAAACCGATGAGGCTGCAGGCTAGCCAATAATGACCTTACCACTGTAATAT
Organism: Acacia crassicarpa; assembly: GCA_034222035.1. NCBI lineage: Eukaryota > Viridiplantae > Streptophyta > Magnoliopsida > Fabales > Fabaceae > Acacia > Acacia crassicarpa. Next base: position 44,523,887 of record JAWXYG010000005.1, on the reverse strand, counting down.
TGGGTATCACTGCCAGAATTTTAAATTAGGTGACTTGAAAAAATAGCAATCGAGTTCATTAACCCAGCTCCATTTTTCTAGTTGGTTCCAATTTAATTCAGGAATATCTGTTAATTATTGATTTTATTATAGGAATATATTTTTTTTAAAAAATACCAATGCATCGATTCCGTTGCCTTCTCGCGTATGTGAGAAGTAACAAGCATTGGCGTGCTTTGATGGTCCTACCTGACCGTGCGAGGGTGTTTGGCGCAGAATATTGATCATATTCATGCTTGGGGTATTTTCCTTTTCGTTTTTGAGAAAATATATACTCCATATATATTGATCGCTTTCTATATCTAATAAATATTTATAATTTGTCTAATAGGTTATCCAATTAATTAATTAATTTTTGTCTTATAATTGATCAACAAACGTGGAATCAGATGGTAAATACTGTGCTAGTTACATCTTTGATTTTGAAGTATCCTTGCTTATTTATAAAAAAGGGTTAAATATCTTTTTTATCCCGTAAGTTTTGGCTGAAGAATACTAGGTGGACGAAAGTTTTTTTTAAAGCAGAATTAATTGATGTGACACGTAGCATGCCACTTTCTCAATCAAATAGAGTTAAATATTATTTTTGCCAAAGAAATTTTCGTTGAGGAGAAATTTTGCCTCAAAAGTTTACAAGACGTAGCAATTTTGCTCTCTTATCCTCTAATATTAAATTTGACTATTAAATCAGTCAAATAACACATATCATGCTTTGAAAAGGTCGAATTTGGAGTCAGATAGAGGGATCCTTAAGATGATGAAGTCAAGGTGGCCGGAATTTGTGAAGCCCAACTGGTCGAAGAAAGTGAAAGTTCTGTCACAAAACCCTCATGAATCATCACTTATGGTTTAAACAAATAAAATGCAAAACGAGAAGTTAATTGTCCTAAATATTAGTTCAATAAGCATTACTTAAAATCGCTCTTTTAGCCCTATCAAACCTCGTTAGAAAATTGAATAAAGACAAAGATAACTTTAGTATTGGAAATAACAACTTGAGTGTAGTCATTAGCAACCTCGAGAGTAAAAGTCGTCAATCATTATACTTAAGTTGTCATTGCTTTTGTTCAACCTGTTAACAATGGTGGATAGGTCTTATAGAGCTCAAGTAGTCAATTACATTACTTAAGTTGTCACTAGAGCACCAAAATCTTGCTGGCAAGGTGGTACTGGCCGCCAGAGCTTTGATGCCGATGAGGGTTCTTTTTAAAAATAAAAAAAAAATGAGAGGGATTTTGTTAAAAAAACAACATTTCAAAATTTCATATTTCTCCCTAGAGACCTATTTATCATTTCAATTTGTTAATGGAATTTTTAGGATTTTATATATTCAAATGGTACTTATTTGTATTTTTCCCTATTTAATATAGCAGTGAGTATTATTTTTATTATTCACATGAATTGAGAAGGTAATCAAATTTATTGGGGATAGTGTATATAAAAAAATTATTGGGAAAAAAAGGAGGTAATAAACTTGAATTGGATTAAGTCCAAAATGCACCGGGCTTAGGTGGGTCATCAAACTTGGGCTCAAAGCAGCCCAACAATGAACTCAGGAGTAAGTAAAGCAGCTATAGCCCCTGGCTCCTTCACGGCACCTGCTCGCCGGTCCCTGTGAAGTCAGAAATCAGAACATCTTCGAGGGTATATAGTTACCGGAGTGACGATCAAAGCCCTAAATTGAATCCAGAATTGCATTGAGTCGATATGGCTTCCGGTATGCGTTGCTTTCCTGTTTCTCAATACTGGGCGAGGGTTTCATTGTTCTTCATGTGTCTTGCTGTCGAATTTATTATCGCCATTACTGTGGTTCCGAAGAAGCTATGTTTTCCCCCTTTTTTGGATTTTAGGATATTTATTTCTATTTCGATCATCTACCCGATTTCTGTTATGAAACCCTTGAACTGAACCTGGAAACGCTGAACTTGTTAGTGTTTATGTGTAGTACTAGTGTTTTCATTTGCGTCAATAGTTGATGACGAGTCGTGGGTGATATGGTGTGCGAGACGCTACCTATATTGATGTCACTCTAAGCCATCCAAATTCTTGAAAACAGTGAAGGGTAAAGGGGAAACAAAATTCATATACAGGCCGATGACCAATTCGAATTATATTTTACCACCTAAAGTATGTAGTTTGTTAGTCCCAGAAATTAGCTGGTTTTGCTCCTTTGTTCTTTGAAGTATTCTCAACCTTCAAGACGTTACCAAATATGAACTTTCATTGTCTATACTTCTGATTTTGTTATCCACAGTTGACATAGAAAAATTCAGCGTGCGCTTCTATTATTCTGTAGATGCCGATATGGAGGACTATGGATTTGAGTACTCAGAGGAGGAGCCAGAAGAGCAAGATGTTGATATTGAGAATCAATATTACAATTCAAAAGGTATGTCCACAAATATATTGATCAATTCTTCTTATGACCATACATGTGAAAGGATTTTTTTGTTTAACCTTGGGCTTTAGGCAATGAATGAGTTCGATGCAATAAACTTGATGCTATATACACTTCTTAAAACTTGATGTTTTGTTTTACCAGCTGTATTTTGAACTGGTTCACATGTGGATATTAACATTGTTGGTGAATTTACTAGTCAAATAAACCGAGTTGTTCGTGTTTAAGTCTGATTTAACATTGGAAAGAACTTGATTGCAAGTTGTTATGACCATTCCGATGTAAGCATCATGCTTAATTTTACACATCTAGAAACTCACTCTGTTATCCTGCTGAGGTGGTGTTAATAATGGCATAGCATTTGTTCCTCGTGGAAAACTAAGTGTAAGAGGACCTGATAAGTAGTACTTAACAGTTGATTTTCTCTTATGATTTTGGAAGTTTCGTACTTGCTGTTTTAAGGCTGGTTTATCTTTTTCACACTTGTTTTATAAGGATAGTTATGATATTTCTGTTGTATGTAGGTTTGGTTGAAACCGATCCTGAAGGTTCACTTGCTGGTTTTGCCGAGGTAGTGCAAATGGAACAAGAAAAAGCAGATTGGTACGAATTCTATTCTCTGGTGATGCTTCTAAAAATGGATATGGAGGTAGAAAAACCAGAGACCAATATCAATATCACTTGGTTGGATCTCCTGTGGTTCTTTGTATCAATTCCATGATCTATTGTTGCTTTTATGTGTTCTTCAGTCAGCTGCAATTTTTTTCTTTCCTTTTGGTTGTCTGTCCAAATATTTACTTGCTATATAATTCTGGTTGCTCTATTAACTCTTGTACTTTGAATGGTTGTCACTAGTTTTCTGAACTCGTTCTTAGCTTGAGTTTAATTTTCATTCAGCAATTATTCTTTTTTTCAGCCTTAAACGTTCCACTTGATATAATTCTCCTGTATATTTGTTATTGATATTTACCTTTTTAACCTTCATAATTTATCTGTCAAGAATTGCTAATATTCATGCATATCTTTTTTGTCTCAGTTCATCACATTTTGAAATTTATTCGAGGGTTTTTATTATAAACTATTACTTATATTATACCTATTTCACATTTCATCAGGGGATTTAAAGCTCTCAAACAAACTGTCAAGATTTATTATCGACTGGGAAAGTATAAGGAAATGATGGAATCCTATAGGGAGATGTTGACTTATATTAAGTCAGCAGTGACTAGAAACTATAGTGAGAAATGTATCAATAGCATCATGGACTATGTCTCAGGTTCAGCTAGCCAGAACTTTAGTCTTTTGCAGGAATTTTACCAAACAACTCTGAAAGCCCTTGAAGAAGCAAAGAATGAGGTTAGACAATTTTACATTATCTATGTTGCGTTTTATACCATTATATCTCCCATTTTTGTGATCCCACCCTTGCGCTCGTTGCCCATTATGCAGAGATTGTGGTTCAAAACAAATCTGAAGCTTTGCAAGATTTTTTTTGATATTGGTGAATATGGACGAATGAGTAAGGTGTTATGTTTATTTTATAAGAATCATACAAAATATAGTTGTCTATGCCTAGCATCTATGAGCATTTAATAATTGAACGATTCGTTGCACCTTATTAGATATTGAAGGAACTTCATAAATCTTGCCAAAGAGAAGATGGCACAGATGACCACAAGAAAGGAACCCAACTTTTGGAGGTATATGCGATAGAGATTCAGATGTACACGGAGACCAAAAATAACAAAAAACTCAAGGTTAGAATTAAATAAATTCTTGGTCTTTTGCCTTGTTTTATATGATTAATAATTATTGACCTTTTAATGCCTCATTGGATTTTGCTGCAATTCATTCTTAACCATCTTGCGGATTTACTTTTTCTGTTAGTAGCTGAATTTTTCAAATAATACCTTTTCATTCATGTTTGTTAGTTGTTGAATTTAGAGGGACAAAACATATTTTATTCATCTATAAATAAAAGAGAGTACATAGGAGCCTTTATATAAATAAACCTAGAGCAAACCCTAGAATTTAATCTAATCTAATTAAAAATAAATAAATCAAATCTAAATGATTAAGATATGTAATCCTAAGATATAATAAATATCAAACTTAATAATAATAAGATAATGATTAATCTAAGATAATCCCTAATATTCTAACATTAGTTTTTCAAATAATATGTTTTTTGTTAATTTTTAAAATTTGAAGATTCTAAATGCACCTAGTTCTTTCAAAATCAATGGCGGAATACAAGCACATCATTTAATGCTTGTATTGGAGATTATGATAGGCACATTATGTGATTGTCTAGTATATTTTATTATTCTTCTTTCCCCTTGGTATTGAAAAAATGCCTAATCTTCTGAGTTTTTGGATTTATGAAGGTGTAACTTTATTATCTGTTTAGACATCTGCTTACAATTTGAAAGGTATTATATTGGCTTGAACTCCTCAAAATCAACCATTAAACTTTGCTAATTATTAGAAGTATGATATTAATGATTTGATATATAGATTGGGCAGTGAGTTACCGTGCAGATGCATATGAAAACAAGTGGCTATTATGAAATAACTTGTTTTCATATTTTGGTCTCCTACGTTGGTAATTGGGCTATGCCTCTCATGAATGACCTGGGAGACATCCTATCTCTACTTTTGAATTTTTTTTCAAGTATATAAATGAATAAATATTATGAGCATACGCTAGCAATTAATGTTTAATGATTATAATACAATAAATTGCATTCTCATCTGCCCTCTCTACCTTTCTTATTTTTTCTCTCTTGTCCCGACCAACTTCTCTTTCTATGGTTTTCAGCAACCCATCTACATGTATAATTATATTGAGGGGAACTTAAAAGGAGATTTCTAATGTGTTTGCTTGGGCGATATAGATCATCAAGCAACCTTTTTGAAAGGCTATGTTGATTGTTGAAAGATAAAACTTGTTTTTTATTTTTTTTTATTTTTTTGGGGAAAAAACAGTTTAGAACTCTCCTGATATAGTGAGGGAAGTTTGCAGCTTTATCCCAATGCTGTCTTCATGGTGCTCTATCTACGGGAGATAACTTGATGAGTTAAGTATTGGTAGAAAGAGGAGAATTAATAAATTAAAATTTGCTTGCCAGCACTTATAACTGATCTTAACTTTCTAAGATGGAGTTCACTGAGATTTTTATTTTTTACAATGGGAGTAAGAGCTAGTGGAGGTTTTCTTGATAAAAAGGAAGGACCGGGGAGTTGTTTCTGATGTTGAGACTCCTATGCCTCTGGCTAATAATGTTGTTCACATACTCAAATGATTTTCCTCTAACCTATGAGTCTCCTCATTGACTGATTGATCAAATTTATGCTGGTTTTGGTGAAGTTTTTTTTTTTTTTGGTATATTTACCCATCTCCATGTGTGTAATGCAGCAGCTTTACCAGAAAGCACTTACCATTAAGTCAGCAATTCCCCATCCAAGGATAATGGGGATAATTCATGAATGTGGGGGGAAAATGCATATGGCAGAGCGTCAGTGGGCTGAAGCAGCTACTGACTTTTTTGAAGCTTTTAAGAATTATGATGAAGCTGGGAATCAGCGGCGCATTCAATGCCTAAAGTATGTAGTAACATCTCTTCATAATTAATTTCTATCAATTTTTTCCCTTCTCGTGTGATTTTTTTTTTCTTCTTTTTTTTTTTATGTGGTACTGTTCCCGTGTGAATTTTATTTACACAAAAAGATGTGCTTGAGTATTTATGATCAATGCATTAGCCAAAAGAAAGAATATGTACAATTAATTTAAACCAAGACTTTTCCCCCACCAACTAGGAATCTACTTGGGTTTTAATTCCTCATTTTACTGGGATTCAGAATTCATGTTCAACTGTTCAATAATGGACGTATGTGCTCAGCTGCACAACTACTCTTACTCAAAATACACCATGTACCATTAACTTATTATCCATGCCAGATACCTTGTCTTAGCCAACATGTTGATGGAATCCGAAGTCAATCCATTTGACGGGCAGGAAGCTAAGCCGTAAGTCTTCTGTATCCTATTTCATTTTGCTTGTGTCATGTTTCCTTTTTTTCTTATATTTCAACACTTGAGGATGATGCTTGCCCTCTCTTGTCTGATTTCACCTTTCATATACTATGTTGTACTGCAGATACAAGAATGACCCTGAAATTTTGGCAATGACAAATTTAATAGCAGCCTATCAACGGAATGAAATATTAGAATTTGAGAAAATCCTGAAGGTAAAATGCTGAGTCTGGCATGAGGTTGTGTCATGTGCAAATTTGACCGTTAGATCTTTCTCTTTCATTTTTGTGTGACTTTTAAGTGGATGTTTGGTGATTAACTTTCAGAGTAACAGAAGGACCATTATGGACGATCCTTTTATCAGAAATTATATTGAGGATCTGCTGAAGAACATAAGAACACAAGTCTTGCTGAAGCTTATCAAACCTTATACAAGAATCAGGATCCCATTTATATCTAAGGTAATTTTACTCACGTCCCTCCCTTTTAACACAAACAAAGGAAAAGGGGGATATAAAATAGTAGAAAAAGTCTTGGACAAGTTGAGGCTGACGTCGTTGGTTTTTATTTTTGTTTGGGGGGGGGGGGGGGGGGTGATATAGAAACTCTTTAGTCATACTGAAGAGAACAGACCAAATATGAACATTCTGCGGGCTGGCTTGTGTATCTCTTTTCTTTATTTTTATTTTTCTTCACCTAATTGTGCTGAACAAAACACCTGCATAAAATATACTCAACTGCTTTTTTTTGCCTCCTTCTTATTCCCTTTTTTATAATGAGATTCGTATGCTAAATTAGTTATATGGAGACACTCAAAGTTATGAACTTATAATTAGTTTAACACATTTGATGAAATCCACTGTTGAGCAGGAACTTAATGTGCCTGAGCATGATGTTGAGCAGCTATTGGTATCGCTAATTTTGGATAACAGAATTCAAGGCCACATAGATCAAGTTAATCGGCTATTAGAACGCTCAGATAGGTCAGCGCTTTCTCACTTTCTTTCATGGTTTTAATTTGATTCTTCCTATTCATGATTTTTGTATTTCTCAGAAATCATAACCTTGAAAAAACTGTGATCCAGGTCAAAAGGAATGAAAAAATACTCTGCCGTTGAGAAATGGAACACGCAGCTTAAATCTCTTCATCAAGCCATCAGCAACAGAGTTGGTTAGGATGTGATTGAGAAATGGTTCCAATTATTTGTCTCGTGTTCCCTCAACTTGCAGTTTTGCCATGAGAAGTCATTTAGCTTGTATGAAGCATCAGGAATGTACTACCTCAATAGCGGAACCAGGGTGGAACTCAACTTTTGGTCCATTTATTACAATTCTGCATATAATTAATTGCAAGTCCATGTTCGAGGTTAATTCATTTCATTTTTAACCCTGAAAATGTCTGCATTGTTCCCAACTTCCTCCCTTCAAGACGGTATATGACTATAACTAGCCCGCTTGTTATTTGGACAGCTGATCACGACTTACTCTACTGATTTAAATGTCTAGCGGGCAACATCATTTTTAGGTAAACAGAAGAAAAAAAAAATCAATTCATGATATTAAAAGGAGGACGAATTCCTTTATACAGTACATAATTCATAATACATAAATTCATTAAAAAAAAAAAGGTTGAGTAATTTCAAATAGTTAAAAATCAGAAGTTAGATGGGTATCTATATGAACAAGTGACAGGTAGCCTGCTGGTACCGCAACGGCTACTTAAGAGGGCGACCCTGTAACGTTCACCTCACCAGAAGGAGACATAGTCCTAGGATTAATTACTGTTAGTTGCTGTTTAAAAAAATGAAAAATAGGCGCTGTTGCTTTTACATTTTACAAGTAAAGAGCACTGTCATGTTGGAAAAAATAAAAAATAAAGTTCATCGGAACAATTTAGTAAATTTGTCTTAAATTCAAATAATTTTTCAATTTTAACTATATTAAATGAGGTTTTAAAGAAGAAATAAAAATACAATGGATCATATTTAAACATTAATTATATGGATAAAATTAATAGATGGCTAAAGTATACTTTTAGTCCTTTAAATTTTACATAAGGTATACTTTTGATCCCTTAACTTCATAAAGCACACTTTTAGTCATAAAATTCTAACACCGTTAATGTTGCTAACGGAAAACGCTGATGCAGCGAACTCAAGTGATGACTAATAACACTTAATTACACAAATTTTATATATTCTTCAATTTACCTATATTTTAAATTTCAATCTAATAGTATTTAATTACAAAATCATCACTTAAATTTACACTGTTATCACTTGAGTTTGTATTTTCCGTTAGCAAAACTAACGGTGTTAAAATCTTAGGACCAAAAGTATACTTTATAAAGTTAAGGGATCAAAAGTATACTTTAGCCTTAATAGATTAACATTAATTACTGTCAAAATGACTTATATTATAAACTAAGTTTTTGTTTTTTTTGGGGGGGGGATTAAACCAAGTTATTCTATACTAGACAGGAGGGAGCAATGGCGGACCTACGTTGGTGTCAATGTAGGCAAGTGCAGACACAAAATATATATAATTTGAAAGAAACCAGTGAAAGTATGTATATAGGTAGTGCAGATGGTTATGTCTCTTCTTTTAATCAATAGGTCACCAGTTCGAACTTGCCAAGTCCCTTTCATCCTTTCTTTTTCCCATTTTCCCATTTTCTGTCGTTTTCCTTTCTTTTTCCCATTTTCCCATTTATGTCGTTCTCCCCCCCCCCCCCCCCCCAAAAAAAAAAAATTCTTTTTCCCCCACCTCTCCCATTCCGTCAATCGTTCTCGTTCTCTGGCCTCTCCCTGTTAACTTTTAGAAATTGACAGCATTCCAGCACATTTTCTCTCTCTTTTTACCTATTTTTGGTTCAAAATGTGCATAGAAATGAAGTTATAGAGGAAAATGTGCATATCAAAGTATAAGGCAAAAATCAAAGAAATTCTTGTTATTATAGAGTTTATGATTCAATTGAGAATTGATAATTGCTTCCTCTTTTGTAGGAAGATGGAGATAAGTTTTAAAGCTCTATAAGAACCAAGAAACAAGAAAAGAGATAAAGGAGGTGAAGCAGTTCAAAGTTAGAAGAACCTGTACAACTAGCCGCGGAAAGTCACAACTGGCCGCAGCCAGTAGTTTTCGCGGAAGTCACAACTGGCCGCAGCCAGTCGTGAAAAAGTACAGAAAGTACAGCTACGCGTTTTACATTTCAGAAACAGAAAAACCCTATTTAACCTAAAGGGAAGGGCCAAAAAACACACTTTTGACCTAAGGAAACAAGTAGGCACACAAGGGAAGAGCTTGGGAGAGAGATTTGGACATTCTTGGAGGCTTGGGTGCTCAACCTAAGAGAGATTTTGAGGATTTCACCTTGGTTCTTCCTCTTTTCTTCTCTTTTCTTCATAGCTTCTTCATGTATTCAGTTTCTTTGCTTAGAATCTCTTTGTATTTGAACATGAGTAGCTAAACCTTTCATTCTAGGGTTCTTTTACCCTTTTGTATGGATTAATACTTGAATATTCCTCTCTTTTAGTAGATAAATATATATATGTGTTGATTTCAACCTTGGCTTAATGCTTCTAAGTGATTGGCCTCCATTTAGATGATTTATTCACTTGGATTTTGATTCGAGAGAGCTAATCTAGATGTAGAACTTAATTGAAATCATGCTTGTCTTGAAGTTTACTTGATAAATGGATGGTTTGTTGGTAAAATAGAGATATATTTACTAACCTTGCATTGTCACATTAGGGTTGTTGCTTAAATATTGATTCTTACTAATTGTAGCAAGAGATTGTGCATTTTAATGAGAAGAGAAACTTGATTTTGACTTGAAAGAGCGTTTCAAGTGTTTTTGAACCTTAGACTAACACATATATGTATTGAAATGCTAGTAGAAAGGAAGTTAACCAAGTTTTATGAAATGTAAAAGGGGAAGAAGAATCCTAGGCTTCATTATTCTTGAAGTCAAAAGTCATTTGCCTTTATTAATCTTTCGTTTTAGAAAAAGTCTTTAAAAATTCTCATTTCACATCAAAAGTTTGTTCTAGCTCAACTTGATTGAATTCACTAAGCCTCTTGCTTGACCAATTTGTTAAACAAATCCTCGTGGGAACGATACTTTACTAATCACTTTATTACTTACGAAACTCGTACACTTGCGAGGCGAACACTCCTGTCACCAATTCTCATCCACGCTCTCTGCCTCGTCCGCCATCGATCAACCATCTAACAGCCCTCTCTCATCTCAAGGTAATTTTGCATATCCCCCTCTTAACGGTAATTTTCCTTTGCTAATTCTAAATTCCTTTGGTCGATCGTTGTTGTTCTGAATAAATGAAGCTGGAACCAATGTCCTGCACGTACAGTGAATTGAATAATCTCCTCGGGTTGGAATTCTGAGACGGCATCAAACATCAAACAATGGAATAGAAACATCAAATGCTGAGACGGCATCAAGCATCAAACATCAAACAATGGAATAGAAACATCAAATGCTTTGTTTATTCACTCCAAAAAAGTGGCTTTCTCAAGATTACAAGGCAATTTTGCTTACAAAAAGGGGATATTTGACTAATGTGTTTCTATTCTGGGTCCAGAAATTTAAGTCATAGAGGCTTTCGTAAATATAATAATGCATTAGGTTCTGTCATGGATCGAAACGTAGGATTCATAAAAAAATCAAGTTAGGGTTTGGAATAAGAGAAGGAGAAGCATTGAATCTCAGTTGGAGATTCTTTGGGACTTGGACAAATATTATAAATCGATTTCTAGTGTTTTATTTAGTGAATCACTTTCTAGGGTTTTATTTTGGATTTGAGTACCGTGAAGCTGTTTGTTTATGTATTTATTTGGTTTTTTTTTCCCTAAGTCTCAGCTCATTGTGGTGTCTTGACCCCAAACTATACTGTTATTTTTTCAAGGGGCTGATTGTGAGTACTGGCATAATGAGATTGCAAGGCTAAATCCAACGAACTGTTGGTACTGGTTATCTAGGAGCTGCCTTAATCCAACATGTGCTTTTAGACATCCTGTGAGTCTATATCTTGCTGCTATTTCATTATCGGACATGTTTGTTTAGATTTGCCTTCTTGATTGTGAATGTGTTTGTGTGTCTAACTCTTTTACCTATATATAATTGCATATCTTGAGCTAATTTTTTAATATACTGTTTGAATCATATAGCCTTGGCATGGTTGAGGATAAGTGATGATTGGTTCATGCATGCTAACTTTAAAAAAAAAAAAAAAATTGGGGGCGCTGCTCCCGAACCCCTGAATCCTACCACTAATTGTGCACCCACAAACCTAAAATCCTGGGTCCGCCACTAGGAGAGAGTATTTAGATTTAAGATGCTCGAAGCCTTTCTCCGATAAGATGCTAGAAGGAGTAGAAGCCTTTGAGTCCGTTTGGGACAGTTTTGGTAGAAGTGACTTTTGTCTCTGATGGACTTATTTTTTGATGAATTTTTCTAATGTGATTTTTGTTTAAGATAACGATTGCAGAAATGTCTTTTGTTTCTAATAGGCACTTGTTTGGTATAACTTTTAAATAGATAGATGAGATGAAAAATGACAAAAAAGGGCATAAATCAAATTCATATATATATATAATATGGGATAGGATATTGTTACTACCACTTTTCTACCGTTAGATCAGAATCTTAATAGGAGAGAGAAATTATAAAGGTAGATGAGATTCTGATCTAACAATGGAAAAGTGGTAGTAACATTGGTAGTAACAAAAAATGGTAGTAATAATGTCATATCCTATATAATATATATGTTGCACAAAATGTGATAATTTGGGATAAAAATTAAAAATAAATTTAAATTTTCCAAATAAAATAATAAAATTATCATTAAAAAATTTACACATTAAACTGTGGGAAAAATGTTACACAAAATGGTTAGCTTTTTCTTTTTACACGTTAAACTATTCGAAAAATTTTGCACAAAAAGTTTAGCCTTTTCTTTTTACACATCAATTTACATATTAAACTGTCTAAAAAATAAAATAGTAAAATCTACACATTAAATTCACACACACATATATATAATATATGTTTCACAAAATGTTTAGCTTTTCCTTTTTGCGCAATTAATTGCAGAGTATACACATCCTTCGAAATTTTTTAAAGAGGAGAAGAGAGGCACCAAAGGACCTTGACTTGAAGGAGGAGAGAGGAAAATGAATATGGTTGTTTTATGGGTGTAATGGTCATTTCTCAAGGGCCCATAGTTTGAATTGATGAGAAGCACCTTTGATAGGATCATAAGTTAGGATTCCAGGCTTCAAGCTTCATCGGTTGAAGCACTTCAAATAATTTTTTTTTGAATACAAGACGATAGGGGAGGGGGGATCGAACGTAGGGTCGAGGGGGAAAATAAATCCCAATATCATTCTACTATTAGTAGTGCTGTTACTGATAGCCTAGTAACACTTCAAATAATTAAACCATCCAAACACCCAATAATTAAGTTTTTCCATTTGGTGGACTTTTTTTTTTCCATCTAATGAAATAAAAAGTCCATCAGATGAGTTTTTTTTTTTTTTTTTATCGACATTAGATTAGTTCCCAAATACGGCCTTTGTACTAACACATTTTAAGGGGGAATTCAATCGAATTAACGTTTCAGTCGGCGGTGTACTTCACGCTCGCCAAAAGCACGTGGGGCGCCTCCACATGAGGAATCCAACGTCTATTATCCAGAACGAGAATCTTGGCTTGTGGACACGTCGTTCCAACGCAAAATTATTTAAATAAAATTTCAAAATCCAATTTCTGGCACCCTATCAATTCCAATTAGCCCAATCAGATTAATAATAATGATTAACAAATTGATTATTTTATTATTAGCATCTCCGTTTTCATTTCCCTCAATTATAATGTGTGCGCTCATTCAGATCCTTTGATCAATCACTCCAAGGAGGGATCTCTTTTTCCGCTCTCATCTATATTTCATATACTCCCTCTGTCTCTCGCCTCGCGCTGTCTTTAGTTTCGCACCCGGGAGGCGTCTGATTAGGTGAATTCGCATCTCCATTTTCTTTTAATTTGGCTGTATGGGTTCGATATTAGTGGAGTTGTGGGAGCTCAATGTCCTCTTTTCATTAAGTCTAAGTCCTATGTGTTTATATTGTGCACTATGTTGATGCTTCTCCAATCCGATATGCCATTGGTATGATTTCTTTCTTGTTCGATTAAGGATGTAGAGATTCTTGGGTTATGCTGTGCATTGGATTTTACTAGGTGATTTGTTTTGCTTGATCCGACGTGGATGCTCAATTTTTAGTTTGGCTTCTTTCTTCTTTTATGAGGAAAATTGATTCTCTTTTTAGCATGGATTGCCCGGATATGCTAGTTAAATGTAATTCAGGACTTTCTCACGTGTGTGTGTATTCGGGTTCTCAAAGACACAGTACAGCCAGAGCAAAAGAGCGTTTTTCTAGTTCTTGTGGACTCTCGGGGTTAGTTGGGTTTTTCAAGTGAGTTGGCTGCTTCTTGTTCTATGATTATGTGGTTTCCTTTGGGCTTGAGGGGCTTATTTGTTTTTACCGGTCTAGCATTCACTCCTAAAGCTGATCGAGTGTTCAAGATGTTACCTTTTTGTTCTATGTTGTGACAGTTTTATTCAGTATCTGCCATAAGGATTGGTCTTATTCATCATGAAGTACTTCTGTACAACTCCGAATGCGCCTGTGCGTGCATGCATGTGTGTATTTTGTTTGTGATAACAGAAATGAGTTGAAAGTCGCAAACTGTGTGCTTTATTTTTCCCTTCTGGTGCAAACTGTGTTTGGTTGACAATTGATTTTGTTACATCATAGGATTTTACTTTTGGGTTGATAGGTTTTCGGTGATGGGATTAAGTCATGTTGCGAGGTATGATTGGTGTGGTGATGTATATATTGGTCTTCACCCTGTCTGGTTATTCTCGGTTGTTTTAGATTCTTGATTTTCTTTAACCTGACTCTGAATGAGCATTCGCCTCAAATGCTTGTGATTTTGAGTAGACTTACTGATTGGAATCCCATGTTTGTGTGCTATTCTGGTGACAATGGTTATATTTGATCTGAGATTGTTATGGCTTTAGCTACAAGCCTATTAAGTTACTTTAGCCATTAAAAAGAATAACAGAACCAACGTCTGGTTTTTTTGACGTCCTGGAAGTACAAACAGCTTGTTAAGCATTTGAGTGGAAATTTAGAAGTTTATCTATCACAATTTGCTATTTACCACATAGTATAACATTTTGGTCATCACAAGATTTTGGCTTGATTAACTAGTATCTTGAAAGCTCCATATTCAAGTAAACTTTATTGACCTATTTCCGTATCATATTACTAATGGGGAGCAGCTATTATAGTCATGTAGAAAAGCAACTGTTTGAATCTAATATAGCAATTTACTTAGGTGTGTTGGGTTTGTCAGACCAAGGGTTATGGTCAAGTTAAAAATTAAATCGTACTCTTCCGGTCCTATATATAGGACGTAGTTTTTAGTCAATCATATTACTAAATGGGGAGCAACTATTATAGTCATGTAGAAAAGCAACTGTTTGAATCCAATATAGCAGTTTACTTAGGTGTGTTAGGTTTGTGAGACCAAGGGTTTTGGTCAAGTTAAAAATTAAACTGTACTCCTCCGGTTCTAAATATAAGATGAGCTTATAGTGCAAATTGCACTATAAACAAACTATGTTCTATATTTAGGACCAGAGGTAGTATTAATTATACTAACATTATTGCTTAGGGCATTAGCTTGCTGAATAGGTATGTGAATAACTGAAATATGCTTATCCTCTAATTTGCCTCATCTGTTTAATATTTGTTGTCTCTTTGTTATATCATATATTTCTTAGATATCTGGTTTATTTTGAACTTAAATTTTGTGTTGACTTTATTGCCATTATTGGCCCATTCATTCTGAAAGCTAAATTGGGATGTGAACTGTGAAGAGTGAAATATTTTTATTGATTCTCTAATTTATCTCATCTGTATTATGTTACTTTTTCCTCTTTGTTATATCTTTTCTAGTATTTGATTTTGTTGTTTATTCATATTATATTGTAGTCAGTTCCTCTATATAATGTTGGAGCTGCATTTTATTTCGAAGTCCTAATTAGAAGAATTTTGCAGGTGCTATTGCTTTGGTCCGGTTGCTTCCTTTTCCCCTGAACAGAAATTTTTTTAGAATTCAGTAATTTGTGTTGGAAAGGGCTCATTGCTACTTGGTGACACCAAAAAATATAGAGTGCAGTCGTATTTGAGGCCAATGGTAAGTATTTCTTTTCTTATGTTACACAACTGCTCTTCTGTAGACTGTAGTTTGACTGTTGTTGGAGGAAGTTTCCGGCCTGACTTATATGTTATTTGTGGTGCAAACTTATTTGTGGGTCTAGTCTGACCTTCAGGACATCGCTTGGCATCCACTATTTGATTGATCTTTTGATAACTACTATTAGACTGGGTAATTGTATATTTTTGGTAAACAGACTGGGAATTTATTGAGCTTCAGGTTGGAATATATATTGTTGAACTCTTCCTTTGAAAATAGTGGTGGCTGTTTATTCAAGCCAACTTATTAGTCAGTATGTATGTACAACTGGATAGGAAATTTTAGTGGAAACCATATCCTTCCCCATGAACTGAATAATTTTGGTGCCTGGAGTTTTCATGATGCTGATAATGTGTTTGCAGTTCATATCCAATGAAGTTGGCATGGTTGTCAGTTTTGGTTTTTAGTATCTTAAGTGCTTTTTCCTGGTTGCAGGCAACTAATGAAAATCTTCCACCCAATGTAATAAAGCAACTTGTCAAGGAATTGAAAAATCTTGATGAATCTCCTCCTGATGGCATCAAAGTTGTTGTAAATGATGATGATTTGTCAACAATATATGCTGACATTGAAGGCCCAGGCATGCAGCCTTTTATTTAAGCTGATACTTGAGTATTAAGTGAATAGTTCAATTTAAACACGAGCCGTTTATTATTCTTGCAGCTGGGACGCCATATGAGAATGGAGTTTTCCGCATGAAATTGTTATTGTCTCGTGATTTTCCAAACTGTCCACCTAAAGGTATATTTACACATAGGACTTTAACACACACACACACACACATTGGTTTACTTAGTTGAACTTAGGCATGTGATATGAGCTAGTGGCATATATTTTTATAAGAGCCCTGCTTAGCTGCACAATCCTCCCTAACCTTTTGAGTTTTGCTACTTTACTAACCTATGAAGCTGTCAAACGTAAATGTTGTAGGTTATTTCTTGACTAAGATTTTTCATCCAAATATTGCATCAAATGGAGATATTTGTGTCAACACGCTAAAAAAGGATTGGAATCCAAGTCTTGGGTTACGTCATGTCCTCATTGTAAGCGTTCATGCATGCGAGTCCCTTTTGCCTGTATGGCTGAGCATCACTATATCAGGCTTTATAGAATTTAATTTGAAATGCCTGGTCTTACTTGTAATTTTGACAATTAACAGGTAGTTAGGTGTCTATTGATTGAACCATTTCCAGAATCATCGTTAAATGAACAAGCTGGCAAAATGCTGCTTGAAAATTATGAAGAGTATGCTAGACATGCCAGGTATGTTAAGCCGATAATGCTAATGCTACTGGTATTATCAACTCGTTTCTAGTATGGGATTAACAGGAACTTAACGTAAGACCTTGAGCGTTAACAAGGACTAACCATGTTCTCCCAAGTCTTGTTAGGCATGTGAACACTGAATTAACACATTTTGACATTTTATTATTATTATTATTATTATTTTTTTTTGGGGGGGGGGGGGGGGGTAGTGCTTCCTTCCTTTATCTGTTTATTTCAGCCTAAGCCAGACAGCTATATATAAGTTTACTTTGTTTTTCAGATAAATTTATTGAGTTAATTTTTCTGTGAAATTGTAGTTATTTATACTGATTTATGATTTACAAGACATATTGCTCCACTAAATATAAGGGTAAACTAATAATCTTGATTGTAGACTTTTGTGGTAATTTTTACTGGGTTTGATGCCTGCAGGGGCTGGTTTCCAAACCACCCTGTTCTGCCCCCCCCCCCCCCCCCCCCCCCCTATCTCTCCTCATTTCTCCATATTTGACTTGTATATTTTTCTCCTTGAGTATGTGAGCAAGTATCTTTGTCTTTTTCATGCAGGCTATACACAGGAATCCATGCCAAGCCGAAGGCCAAATTTAAAACCGGTGCTATATCGGAATCTACAACTGCATTGAACGTTGATCAGAGTAAGCCCTCAGTTCTTACTACTGATGAGAAAAATGCATCCCTGGGTGCTTCATTGCCATTGCAGTCTCCTTCAGCCCACTCAGCTATGGCAATCAAGGGAAGCAATCAAGAACAGACAGCTGCTGTTGCAAGTGAGACCGCTGTTAATGGCTCTTCTGCTGCAACCACAGTCCCTCCTGCCTCTCCTGTGCCGCCACAAAAGAAGGAAAGTGGTCTAACAAAAGCTCAGGCAGACAAGAAGAAGATTGATGCCAGAAAGAAAAGCTTGAAAAGATTGTAATGAAAACGAGTAATTGAACTTTTCATTTGTAGTTTTGCTGGCTGACTGAGAATAAGTGGAAGGGGCTCAATTAGAGGCTCAATGACAGCAGATGCCTCCGAAAATCTTTTCGGTTATGTGGTTATGTGGTTGATATCAATCATATCATGCCCCCACTATCCCTTGTCTTTGCGTTCAAGGTGTGTAAACTGTAGACTGTAGAGTGAACCAGAATCTGATACATAAGTTTACCTTTAAGTACAATTTTTTTTACAATATCCTTCAATGTCGTTGGAACTCGTGTGCATGTGGCTAGAAACATGTTCTTTTCTTACGTGACACTCTATAGGTGGGTGATCTATAAATACTTCTGTAAACGTTCTTTGAACTTGGAGGTATGCCCTAGTCCTGGACTCCTAGTGAAGTATTGGTGTTTGCCCCCAACTAAACTTTTTAATATATATATATATATATGACACTCTATCATTGACTTAACATGACACTCTTAACATCGACTTACCGTGATATCCCATCAATGTGACAGTTCCATTTTCAAAAATATCTTACAGTATCAAAAGAAAGAAAGAAAAAAAAAATGTGTCCAAGTATCCATGTACTGTAACATCTTAAACTGAAATATGTTTCAAAACAATGAAACACGTTGAATCAAAAATGGCTGCAAACATTATAAATAAAGCTATATATGTTAAATAGGGCATTGTCATACATTATCTTATTTATATTAAGTTTAAAATGTCAAATTATTGACCAAGATAGTGATTTAAAATATTTATGAAAATGTTTTTTGCATAAATTATTTATATCATATAAGAACTATTTTATGCAAATATGTGAACCACTAAATAGAGAAGAGTAAAACAAGGTAATATAGATTTTATATTTTTTATTGATATTGATTTAACTTTATTAAATTAAACTCAAACCAAAACTTTAATATATCATCAAGGAGTGAACACCCTTCGGTTTCCCACAGTGGTTAAAATCTGGAGCATACTCGACAAAAACAAAAAAAGAAAGAAAGAAACCGAAAGTAAACTCAAAATGTTTTAGCTAATTTTTCATCTTTTTTAATTAAAAATATATCCAGACATATTTTAGTTATGATAATTTCCCCTGTGAAAGGTTTCTTGATAATTATAGAGGGCCAAATGTATCTCTTAGCAGCCATGTCCGGTTAAATAAATTTTATAATAGTATTACTATATGATAATAATAATAAAAAAGGATAATAAAGATTGGGAATATATGTAAATTTAGATTTTGTTTACATTTTGTCTCCTTAACTCTTACTCTATCCTTGTTTGTATATTTACGCAAAAATATATCACATCGTCTTAAATTTCTTCAAGGATATAAAGTTTAGAATGCCCCATGCACCCTCATCAAACTCTACGAATTAATGAGTTGTATCCGTTTCATACAAATAACAATTGGTTCGCTATATTCATTATATTGATTGTTTTGTTTTGTAGATAAATCTAGACTAGAAAACAATAGTTAATGAAAATAAAAGTTCTTTACTCGTATAATTAATTGATTTAATTCTATTCAACCCAATTCAAATTACCCAGGGATTAATATAATATAGCTTCCAAAAACCAATTAACACCGAAAATAAAAAGACAAGGTCTGCGTGTATAGAAAAAAGGCAAGATCAGGAACATAGGTTGAGGTGTGCTTTATTAGCAGCTGCAGCAAAAATAATAAGAGTTACTGAAAGATCACTCCAAATAGGAGCAATGGTTCCAAAAAATTGCAAATGGCTAACTCACTTTTCATATTATTGCAACACATTGTTGATAATCTAAGAGCAAACGCCTAAAAAGTATTTCCAATATACAAAAATGTCAACCGCAGGAGACAAAATTAAAAATTAAGATGATCTGCCCATTCAAACTGAATATTGAATCATCTTGAACTGCTAATTTCATATTTTATAAAAGCACAGTGGAGTAGGGTAAAACAGAGTGTAATTATCATTAAAACTTGCGAGACAACGACTAGGTAAACTTGATAAACATTAATTTTTTTTTTTAAAAAAAAAAAGTCCCAGGGCACGGAGGGTACTAAATATTACTACCTCTGGTCCTAATTAAAGGAACGCTTTGTACTACAAAAGTGTTCCTATAATTAAGAACGGAGGGAGTATATATGTGGGTAAGGCTTAAATTTCTAATATCCTTGCCACCAAATTCCTTGATTAAAATATGTCGAGCGCATAAATTTGCAGCAACAATAACATGACAGATGTCTGATTTAATAGGAGAATAATAAACTTGTACGAAGCATATTCTGGCATGTTATTATTGAAAAACCGCACACTTGGTCATATTATACTAACTGAATTGAAGAATCTGATGACAAGGATATAAAAGAACTGCATAGAAGTTTTTCCATACTACATATATCTAAACCTTGATGCTTTTTGGTTCTTTCCATGAATAGAGCTTCCAGGAGGATGAAATGATCACTTGGCCATCATCACCTTAACAAATTCATCATAGTTTATTTGACCATCACCATCAACATCAGCCTCGCGAATCATCTCATCAACTTCTTCGTCGGTAAGCTTCTCTCCAAGGTTGGTCATCACATGGCGGAGCTCAGCAGCAGAAATGAACCCGTTCTGATCCTTGTCAAAAACTCGGAATGCCTCTTTCAGCTCCTCCTCAGAATCAGTATCCTTCATCTTCCGGGCCATAAGGTTTAGAAATTCAGGGAAGTCAATGGTACCATTACCATCAGCATCCACTTCATTAATCATGTCTTGAAGCTCTGCTTCAGTTGGGTTCTGCCCCAATGACCGCATGACAGTTCCAAGCTCCTTAGTTGTAATGCAACCTGAAATATTATATGAGCATTCTTCAGTAGATCCTAAGTTATTGGGATCACAAACCATCAATATTTACAAGGATGTCCATAAAATGCAATTAAGAAAACAAAGAGTGATGTCTCTCCAAGTAACAGTTGAAGATTATATGCAAGAGGAGAGCATAACCAAAGCTATGACTATCTCAGTTCAACAAGGAAAATTATATGCAAGAGAAGAGCATAACCAAAGCCCAGGTTCAGTAGTGTTGCAACCCTTGAGAAATAAAATGTCAGGTGACTGAAGTTCTGCTCTAGGCTTCCAGGTCTCTAGCATTATAACGGCCTTCACTTTAAAATATGGGAAATTAGGGTGGTTCCAAAGTAACACAGTCATATCATGTTCCAAAATCACGCGCTCTCTCTTCGACCA
This sequence comes from Acacia crassicarpa, assembly GCA_034222035.1. Classification (NCBI taxonomy): domain Eukaryota; kingdom Viridiplantae; phylum Streptophyta; class Magnoliopsida; order Fabales; family Fabaceae; genus Acacia; species Acacia crassicarpa. Next base: position 44,502,627 of record JAWXYG010000005.1, on the reverse strand, counting down.
ATAAAAACACGCGCTCTCACCTCACTTCACCTAAAAGAACTAAGCACGTGCTCTCTTAGACAGAACGACAAATGTTGGAGACATACAAAGTCGGGTTTTTTCGTCCCCATTGCCTATATGCTTACGAGGTGCACAGATTACAAACCAACATGGAATATTAATATTAATATAGTAAATATAAACAACTATATGATATATCTAGCATATTCGTGTGTGACTCATTCCAGACTAGACTACGTGTGTAGTTGCAAAAGAAACAAGGGGAGAAAACGTAACCCAATCATTCTTTTCTCTCCTGTTTGTTCAAATAATTTTAGCTTAAGCAAAATAATCTGCACATGCCAAGACCCCCTCAATTTCCTCTCATATTTCTTCAGGAAAAAAAGATTTTGAAAACAAAGAAAGCCAACTTATAATACCTGTAAAATCAAACATTAAGACGAAGCATAACCCTAATAAAAGGCAATATTGAATCCCAACGCGGAATTTTCACGTCAAACAAGCACAGAGGGAAAAAAATATTATATCAACGCTAATCAGGAAACGAAAATATCTCAAACATGAAACAGACATGGATTTGAATCAGCAAAAACCAGTTCTAATCAACAGAGCCAGATAACTCTTCCAACTCAACAATCATGTCAATCTTCTTAAACAAGAAGGAGCAACAGCTAGTAAAACACATCAAGAGGAACACACAGATCTAGGAAAATCGGTAAAATCGAAGCAGAAAAGGAGAGACAAACCATCGCCATCCTTATCAAACAGGCTGAAGGCCTCCTTGAACTCAGCGATCTGTTCGTCAGTGAGCTGATCGGCCATTGTTGGGTTCGTCTCAGAAAGGGAAATCGCGCTGACTTTCTTCAAGAGAATTCTGTGTTACCGATGAAAGAAAGATAGAGCGAGACACCCAAACAAAACCAGAGCCCTTGAATTCCTCTTGGGACAAGAGGCTGCCGTTTTAAAAGGAGCTCATCAGTTATTGCCATCGAATCATAACACACCATTCACCATTAAGAAAATAATACTAGTAATAATGACGATGATATTTGGACCTTTTGCCCTATAATTTTACCGCAATTACTAGGCGCGTTCTTTACCGCCTTTTTTTCCTGGATTTTCCTAGAATTTTAATATTTAGCCAATTTAGGTTATCTGTTTGTTTAGAAAATTACACCTGAGTCCCTAATAAAAGAAAATGCCATAGAAAGGTTGTTTAAAATCTTAAATTTGCAGTAAAGGCACGTGTAATATTTTTGTAATATATTTTAAATATAAAAAATCTAAAATAATCCTATTAATTAAATAGAGAGATGGAAAAGATTGTGTATTCATTAAATGTATTTTAAAAGGAAAAGCACTAATATAGTAACTTTTACTAAAAATTGTATCCAATTAAAATACTTTGAAAAATAATTACTGAAATAATGCAATCAAAGGCATCAGTGGCGTCAAGATAGGTGACGCAGTAATTGACGCCACTGGTGACGTCAATTAATTTGGCGCTACTAGTGGCGTCAACCAGTACAACGTGACTTTACAGTGACGTCAGACACCCTGACGTCATTGGTAGCGTCAGTACAGGTGACGTCTTTGACTACATTATTTGGGTGATTCTTTTCCAAAGTGTTTTAATTGGGTATAATTTTTGGTAAAAATTGCTACAATGATACTTTTCCCGTATTTTAAACCTTCCATATTTAAAATATAGAGAAATATACTTCTCATGTTGTAGGAAAAGTGTATTCTCATGTCATAGATACAAAAAGATGTGGTCCCACCTTTTTTGTGCTTAAATTTATATATATATATATATATTTATATATAATATGTGGGTCCCACAATTTCATATGTGTGTAGTAATCTTCTTCCCAATATGAGAAATATAAACCCCTAAAATATATGGTATAAATGTCACATGGAACTTCATTATAAATTTGATATTTTAAAGAGCATTCCTATGGTATTTTCTCCTTTTTTTTTTTTGAGATTGAAGTGCAATTTTTCCGTCTGCTTGTCTCCTTTTTCCTTTTGTAGATAAGGCTATTGCATAGTATCTCAAGTCCCAATCTGCAAACATCCCTTAGCTTCGACACGTATCAACTCGAAGACATTTAACGGATCACAGTAATCGCATCAGAGAAAGTGCATATGAAACTTATTGCACCTGAATACCTATTCCCATTATTGCCACAAAATTCGTCTACAATCACTAAAACATGGTTAATATAATTTAGGAAAAAATGACTCATTTCATCAAAACAGCTCTCCATTAAATATAAAAAAAATCTACCATAATAAATAGTATAAACTCCAACCATTAAAACTCCCTATTGATCTTTGAAAAAATCCCTTTAGGATCCAAAAGATCAAAAAAACTGTTAAGAAAATCATTGAGAATATTCTGATATTTTTTCTGCGACTTTTTTTATATTTTTTTTATCTTTTAAGACCTTAAAAGAATGTTCCGTTAATCTTTCCGTTAATCTTAGCTAAATCCGATTTAGTCCCTTAATTCTAGCCCCTAACTCATTTCATCACCCTCCATCTTCGCTTTTAGCTAATTAAATCGGACTAAAACGTGTCAACAAAGCAACAGAAAATTGCATCATCGTCCTTACCGCGAGACAGACACGGTTCAAATAACAATAATGGGCCTGTTTGGGTTGGCGGTAGGAGCGGTGGCTTAAAAGCTATCTGATTTTAAAAAAAAAGATCAATAGGAAAAAACCTCGGTAGAGTTAATGATTTGTGTTTAGATTGAGGGTGGTAGAAGTAGCGGGGCCCACATCAAAAAGCTGAGAGCATTTTGACAAAAACTGGATTCTGAAGCTTTTTTCTTAACGGGCTTTTTGAGCGTTAGGAGCTTTAAGTCTAGTGAACTTAACACCGAACCCAAACACACTATGTTGAGCTTTTTCTCTAAAGTCCATTAACTCTACTGCAAACGCTCCTAACGCTCAATCCAAACAAGCCAAAAATCTTTGTCGTCTTTTTTCATACCCTTCTTTGGCTTCAATATCTCTATTCACTTTTTTTGTTCCTAGTGAAATTACCCTTCCCATATTCACAATTCGCTTGCATGTATGAATTCACATTCTTATTAATGATTAAAAAAACTTAATACTTAACTCACGTTAATGATTTCATTCATATTATTTAAATTTCCGAGTGTACTTTTAAAACTCTTCCCTTAAAGTTTTTTTTTATTGCCCAACTAACCTGCTCGACATCCATCATCCGTGGTGGCTTTCGGCAAAAACCAGTGTGGGTGGGGTCTCTACTTTAATCTTTTTAAATTTTTATGGATATTTTAAATTTTTATTGTTATTAAAGAAAATGATATTAGGTTTCAATTAAAAAATAATAATATCATAAAAGTCCTAAAATTTATAAATGATGATGCATTTACTTGTTAATGGTTGTTTTTTCTCTTGTCACTGCCAAGTTATAAGACTTTTCTGATATTTTTTAATTAAGATCTTCTTATCATTAACCATCTATTAGGGGTGCAAACAAATCAGGCGGCTTGTAAGGGGCCTACGGCCTAACCTGTTCAAAGCCTGATCTGGTCTGGCCTGACTTGTTAAGCTAAAAGGTTAAATCAAAGCCTATTTTAAGGCCTATTTTTCTTAATAGGCTAGGCCTAGGCCTAATAATGAGCCTTTTAAGCTTGTCAGACTGGCCTATTATAAGGATAAAATGATAAATTTGTAATTACTATTTCTTTCATCCCTTAAGATTTTGACACGTTGATATAATTCAGCATATTTTTAGCCTGTTTGAATTAAACCTATTTTATGGTAAGGCTGTGGCTTGTTAGCCTATTTAAAAAGTTAAAAAAAAAAAAAAACTCCATAACAGATTTATAGCCTGGCCTGACTTGACCTATATACAAACCAGACTTATGTAAAAAAAAGGGCATGTAATAAGCCATAGGCTAGGCTCAAACCACTTTGTAGCCAAACAGGTCTGACCTATTAAGGATGAAGTGTGACATGTTTCTACCCCTACCAACTATAAAACTTTTTTTATATTATTTTTTCTAATTAGCAACTTAGTGTAATTTTCCCTTATTATTATCATACAATGGATATTATTCTCAGACTCGGAATGAAGACATTGATCCATTACGCGGTTTGAACGCGGAGAGGGGAGGAGAGCACCTAGGCCCACCTTGTTCGCTACGCCTAACCTTGTCCCTCTTTGTCAAGTGATGATGTCAAAGTACTGCTTCACACGGAAGGGTAAAAAAAACTGCAAATAATGTGGAGTCCAATTTTTTTATTTTTAATTTTAAAGCCTAGTTAGCACTTCATACAGCAGAAAAATTAAATTTTTGATCCATATAATTTCTAGTTAACTGTAACTCAGTTTTTACATTTTGTTTTGGTGTAACTTAATCCCTATAATTTATCTCAGTTGTGGCTCGGTATTTCAACTTTGATGCATACTCCAACTCAATTTATATAGTTTTACCATTTTATAATCTAGTCTTTATGTTTTAGCATAAAAGTCTGTGAATGAATTATAAAATGATTAAAATTATAGGGACTTAGTTACAACCGACTCAAAGTTTTAAAAACTAAGTTGCATCGAATTATAATCGAGCCACAACTATAAGCACTAAAAACTTAATTTCCCACCTCTCGTTTTTGGGTTCAACTAGCGAAGGAGTCGGACTCTCTCACCTAAAGGGAGGGGGTTCGATTCTGGAGTTGGTCAAACCACTAAGAGAGGTATTCTAAGGGTTTACGAAGCAGTGAAAACGCTAGAAAGAGGTGGAGATATGTGAACTTGCATACTGGGTTCCAAACACCTTTCCTCTAGACTGTAGGTGAGGCCGACCCCTTTTCTATAAATTTTATATATAAAAAAAAACTTAATTTTCCCTAATACTTATGTTTAATTGTGCTTCATGCGCACCTTTTATGTAGATTTATAGAGAGTTGAAATTACAACCTCTTATCTAACTCAACTTTAAAAAGAAATTATTTGGTGACAATCAAGCCAAAAAAACTCTCACATCTAGTCGATACTAAATAACTAGCTTGGGCTTCCCCTAGTTGTACAGGGTGCTCGTACTTGTGAAACAATTCCATTGTTAATGCTACAAATTCACTCATATCAAGAAACGGCAATAATCCGCCTATCTTAGCATGTGCTTCCCCTGTGTTGCCCGGGAAGCTCATAAATATGGAGTTTTTATATTTTCATTACAATTAAAAAATAATCATCACGTAAATAAATTTTTAAGCGCACTATATGAGGCAAGTTTTGTAAGTTGAATCACGATATATGACATGAGTAAACAAATACAGATTTGGCTTGCGTCCACTGTAATGCAGCATTTGTTGCCGTCCTATACTCAAAACTGTGCCGTTTTAAGTTAACATTTGCTTTTTGACCATGCACCAAGTCTGATGGCTTAGCTAGTGTAAGTATTAATGGCTAACATGAAGCCCAAGGAATATTATTTTATTTGTGGCTTGTGAATAGTCAATTGTGTCTGGAGCTAAACATAAGCCGTTTATGAGATCGGCTTTAGCGAACAGTTTACATATATATATTGATTACTCTCCTTATTTTATATATATGTATGTATAAAAGCACATGCAAAAACACACACACAGACACATATGCGCTCACATATGCTTCCTCTCATTTTGAATGTGTGGCCTAAGTGAGTGTGTGGTTAACACTTAAAGTGCGGTTTTAGAAGTTCTTATTTGTAAACCGAGATAAAATTCTTCTCATATATTTATCTCATAAATCGTAAAAACTGTTCTGAAAAGCTAACTCAAACACACACATAAAATTTTGCTGTGAAAAGGTAAAACATACTCCTATAATCTGCATTTTATTATTTAAATGTCTGTGACTTCCTTCGCCACTTTTCTCAGAAATTTCGACGGCATCATCTATTAGGAAAATTTCAGTGATAGTGACCTGGAGTGGCTTTGAGCGAGCGTGCTTGCAGAGTTCAAATGTAGGTCCGTCAGTACGCGCAAAATATATATACATCTGCCCTTAAATCCCATCATATCACTGAGAAATTTCACGTAGAGACTCGCATTTTTTTTCATATAATAGCTAGCCTGCATATATATAATTAGTAGTGTTAAGTAAATCACCTATGTTAAAATAATAAACATATGTCTAACTAACATTAATAAACAAGTGTTCAAGTTCATGCAACTTCTTGTTCCAGATTTTAATCCAGCTAAAGATTTGGTTTTTACAGAATTAACCATTCCACCTGTTTGTTAATGTGCTGATAAGATTAAAGCCACTTTGTTGATTTCTGTAATGAATCTTTCCAAAAATATAAGCCTGCTACTAAGTACCAGCAAAATGCAGCATTATACTTAGTTGAGAGACAAGTCACAATCAAATACAAAAATAAAAGTAAATGTATAGAAAAATGTTGAAACAACCTAAATTAAAACGACCTTTTCATAAAACTCATAATATTAATACTAGTCGATCTCTCTTTCCAAACCAAAAAATTGTCGCAATCTATAAATTATTTTAATAGTTCGAAAAATATTAAACGATATTTTTTTAATTATATATGTATTTATACCAATCATGAATATCTAAAATAACACATCAGAACAAATTAAATACACTGTTTAGCAAAATGAAAGAACTTTTTATAAGCAACATGCACATGTAATGTTGGCACACAAAAAACATCATTAAAAAATAACCATTATTATAAAATATATTCGTATTGTTATCTTAATTAAGCTTGATTAAATCACATGTTTTAGAACATCACTTGATAAAATTATAGATAATAACAATTTATAAAATGCTACTCATTTTATATAACATCTAAATATAAAAATCACGCTCGACAATCGAAAGTAATAAGCAGAACTAGAAAAACTCATGTAAATTCCTCCCCTCAGTGTATGTGCTTTATCTTCTCTACAAATTTAAGAAGAGCAAGATGGAGCAACCTGCCACGTACCATTGTAGTGTCGTTGCCCTTTGCGAACAAGATGGAGTAAAAAGTATTTTTTTATTGGAGACAATTTTGTTCCAGGCACTGTCAAGTACTAAATATAGACACTTATCTCAGCTTACATTCGAACCTTGATTTCACACAATGGCGGAACATGGTTGTGGCCAGTTGGGGTCAAGGCCCCAACTAGTTTTGGCTGATCTTATAAAATTTGTTAGTATGTATATGTATTTATTGTAAGATATTTTATTTGGCCAATAATTTGGCCTCAGCCAATTTTTTATCTTCTCTGTAAGGATAATGTTTGGTTCATTACTCATTGGATTGTGAGAGGAAAGTAAAATTCTTGTTTGAGATACCTATCAAAAAGGTTAGTATCATTTTATATATTATTTTGATTTATAATTATCGGTTATTATTTATTTGTATTTTGAAGGCTATGTGATACTATTTAGTAAATACTCCCTCTGGTCCTTATTATAAGACACCAACTAACAATTCCCACAAGTAAATAAAAACAGTTAAAGTCATTAAATTTGCCCTAAAATGTAAGTAATTTTCAATATTATCTTTATTAATTACACTAAACTCTAATATCATATTAATTATTACTCTTTTTTTTTTGCTAAAAAAAATAGTAATAATTAATTTTTATTAATTATTACTCTCATTCACTATCTTTTTAATTATGGATATACATGAAAAGAAAAATATTTAATGCTATTTGAAAACAAGCAAGTGTCTTATGAAAAGAATCAAATATACTTGTTAGTTAGTGCTTTATAATAAGAAGTAGTTCAATATTTTTATTTTTTGGCCTAGGCTAAATTTTTGTCCTGGTTCTGCCACTAATTTCACACATTATGAGAGAGTAGCCCTTGCCGCTCAACTTAACCCCCTATTAGTATTGGATTTTTCTTTATTTTCTGGTACTAAAAAGTTTAGTGAATTGGGTCTCAGCGCTCACCAAGGTCAGAGCATGTCTCCAGGTTTAAGGAGTGCTTACAGATCGTCCATCAATAAAACTCTTACATCGGTAGGATTTGAACGTATAAACTTATAGTTATGAGTCAATCCTTTTACTAACTAGACCAACATTTGTTGGTTTGGATTTTTTTTTTTTAAATCAACACCTTTTCCTTTTCTTTTGGGCCACAAATTATGAGCCTTTCATCTGAAAGCCTAATGAGCCCAAGACCCAAATATTCTAACAAGAGATCATGGTGGAGCAATTGGCACGTGCCCATCACGTGCGGATGCCTTGACTGAGACCTGAGACAATAACATTTCCACATTTCGAGGGAGTGAGGACTCTCCTGTTCCCCTATAATAGCATCACGGGTCAGAAGCCCAGCTGAAATGTACCGAATAAACGGATAAACCGATAAGAGCTCTGAGCTGAGCAGGAGCACAAAGACTATCTCTTACCGACTTTCTTCAGGAGTCAAGCCTGTTCAGGTAATTTACTTAATATCCTTTCCATTCTTGCTCAAGTTTCTTGAATTCATACCTTCATTTTGAACACATTGCAGATAACACTACTTTTGGGGGCCTTTTGCATTTTTCTCTGTTTTTATACTGTGTTTTCTACCGGAATTGACCTCTTCATGCAGATTACTTGTATTGATTAAAAATGTAATTAGTTGTATCCCTTCAACGCAAATATCTATCCTCGCTCCGTTTCAGTGGTGCTTCGGGCCACTCTGTGGGTGGGGATTGAGTAAAAGAGACAATTCGTTGATTTGTTTGTAGCACTTAGTTTCCTTTCCTTTTTTTTTTCCCGGGTAGTTTTTATGGATAACTTGGGTGATATACGTAGATTACTTTGTTTAGGTTTCTGGCTTCCGGTTTATTAGCATATTGAGTGGAGCTTGTTGGAGGAAATATGAAGTAATTCTATGTCTTTGTTTTTGTTTCTTTTGGTAGGATAACATTCGCAGATGGGATCTCAGGGAATCCGTGAGTGGGCAGGAATTGACACATTTGCGCCTGCTACGCAGACAAAGTTGCTTGAACTGCTGGGAAAACTTAAACAGGAGGTTCTTTATTTTCCCCTCAAATTCATGAACTCTTTAAGACAACAACTCTAGCATATGGTTACATTTCATGAATGAACAATTTTCCGCGATTGTTTGCTTATGCTTTATAAGTTCTTTTGCTTGTAAGAAGTTTCTTTCGCTTATGTGAACTTCTTTCGTGATTCGTTGTAGAATGTGAACACTCTGACTATACTTGTGATTGGAAAAGGTGGTGTGGGAAAATCTTCAATAGTGAACTCCATCATTGGCGAAAAAGTCGTTTCTATTAGTCCTTTTCAGGTATAAATTATTTAGTTTTCTCTTATGTTATATTTATCAGTCTTTGAAGCTCCTTGTCATATTTACGCATCAGTAAACTAATATGTTTCATTCTTGACAAGTCGGAAGGACCAAGGCCTGTGATGGTATCTCGATCAAGAGCAGGATTTACGTTAAACATTATTGACACTCCTGGTCTCATAGAAGGAGGATACATCAATGTTATTGCACTGGACATTATAAAGAGGTATGTCAAGAGGTGAAATATATCTTTACCACTTCGCTTGTAAAGTATGTTTATGGTTTGATTTTAATTATATATGGTCCTTTCCCCACACTCACTTCATTTTCTTTACATGGGATCTGGGTTTGTGTGACGAGTAGCTTCCTTTTGAACAAGACCATAGATGTGCTGCTTTATGTGGACCGTTTGGATGCGTATAGAGTGGATAACCTGGATAAGTTGGTTTCCAAGGCTGTCACAGATAGTTTTGGCAAAGGAATATGGAAGAAAGCAATAATAGCACTCACACATGGTCAGTTTTCACCGCCAGACGAATTGCCTTATGATGAATTCTCATCCATAAGATCAGAGGGTCTCTTGAAAGTTGTTAAATTGGGTGCCCGGATAAAGAAGGATGTCTCTCAGGTATATTGCTGCATTTCAGTGATCGAATTCGGCAACCTAACCCTATAAAATATCACATGTGTATCCACACTACGGCACAATTTTAATTCAAAGGCTTACCTTCATCTAGAAACCAGTTTACTTGGGTTTTTGTTGATAGACACTCGGATAAACTGTATAGTCATGGCTTCACATCTTGGAGCAGTTTCTATGTTTAGAGGAAATAGTTTCATGTAATTGTGCTATATATGCTGTCTTGGTGCAAAATGTTTGGAATATAACTTCTTGCTTGCGCTTCTTTGCTTATTAAAAAATTCACCTTTAGCTTTTTTCCTTTTCTACCTTGAAGGATTTTACCATTCCTGTTGCTTTGGTTGAGAACAGTGCGAGATGCAAGAAGAATGAGAATGATGAAAAGGTCAGACATTAATCTCATGACACTTCCTTATATCCTCTTCCAGCTCATTGATCTAAGCATGGATTGAAGTTGATCCATGTGTGTGCTTTTCTTGGGGACAGGTTCTTCCAAATGGAACCGCCTGGATTCCTCAATTTGTCCAAACAATCACAGAAGTAGCATTGAACGGAAGTGAGTCTATTCGTGTGGACAAGAAGTTGATTGATGGGCCGAATCCAAATCAAAGAGGAAAGTTGTGGATTCCTCTCATCTTTTTACTGCAAGTAAGCATTTTAGATTTTGGGGCTTTTCTAGTTTTCTATGGGGTTTGTTGAATATTGACAGATAGATTCATAATTTCTTGTTTTCATTTCACTGTGAACAGTATATATTCATCATGAAACCCATAGAAGCATTTATCAAGAGGGATATCGCAAATGAGAGTAGGCCATCATGGGAGATAGATGAATGACGCAGATTTTCGCAGAAAGATCTATTTTTAGTTCTGTTCCCTTGCTCTCATGAAGTTCAGGTTTTCTTTCTTTTTTTTTTCCCCACCCACTTTTTGGCTCTGACGAAATTTAGTCTATGAATATTTCTAGTGCTCAACACTTATTTATTGACTATCATCCGCACCTTAACCTTATATTTAACTTAATTTTTTTTGATTAAATTATACAAAATCCCTTGATATAAGACATATAAATTTAACCACCCTAATCTTTTGTTTGTTTATCATAAACACCTTACTGTTAATTCACCCTTATCCTTTTGACAGAAATCGCCACATCATATTGATATAAGACATATGACATGTTACGTGGCATCCTATATATTCTAATAATTTTACAATAATAATATATATTTTTATTTGAGAATAAAATTGTCATGTTATCATTAAAAAAACCTAGTTTTCATGGTATCTCCTCCTTACTGTCTCTACATCTCCCTTGCGTTCCTTCCAACTTTTGCAATTCTGGGAAAAAAAACTCTTATCGCAGATCATATGCTAGTAACTCCAACAACATAAAGTTGTCATTCAATATAACTTGATTTACAATAGGCTCTACCAACTGCATTTGACTGGCCTTACTCTTAGGAATTTTTCACAGGATCATATCGCCAAGCAGATTTCATGAGGCTTTGAAAAATCATATCGTTAAAACGTGGATACAACCATCAACAGCTTCGATTGAGCAACCACAAAACTATGTACCAGTAGTAACACTTGATCCAACCCTGCACAGAATTCTAAGTGCAGTCAAATCTTAATGCTAAAATGACAATTTTACCCTCACGTAAAAAACATATTATTATCATTAAAAAATTGTTTGATAAGGTATGAGACAACAACGTAGGATGCCATGTGTCTTATATCAATATGACGTGGCAATTTTCATTAAAAAAGATGACGGTAAACTAACATTAAGATGTTCATAAGAAACAAATAAAACATTATGGTGGTTAACTTTAAACTATTAAATGTTAGGGGGTTATATGCAACTACCCATAATTTAAAAGGGTTTTGTGTAATTTAGCCCTTTTTTTTTGCCAGCATTTAATTATCTTAATATGATGTTGGAACTAATCATTAATACATCACGCTAGGGCATGAAGAGTGAACATAAATTTCCATAACATATTTTATTGGGTTCTGCATGATTTTGTTGTTATTACTTCAATATTTTTCCCCAAAAAATGCTATAGAAGCTGACTAGCTGAATAAAAAATTTAAAAAAATTATAATTTCTTTTAATGTAGAATATCCAGTAGATATTATAAATAGATAAAAAGAATAAACCCCAACACCAAATGGACTTAATGGATTGATCGTGTATTGTTATTTATTAGTAGATAATAAGTTATCAGCATATTCTAATACAAACAGTTTAACATACGACGATCCCATTCAAAAATAAACAAACCTACATGAAAATGCTACATTAATAGTAAGCACTTGATCAACATATTCTAAGAAATGACAAGAAATACGTTAAGCAAAAATAAAAAGTATACATCCGTATCATTCTAATTGCTAACAAAGCAAATTGGTACTTGGCAGCCCAACACATGGCCGGACCATTTTGGCATATTGTAATATTTGCACATGTATTGGTCAAAACCAATTCAAGCTCTTAGATAACCTTGTATTTTTGTGGCATCATCGTTAATTCAACCCTCTACTGTATATTGATCCGATTTTCATTGATATTGATGATTCTAATACTGGATAGGAAAGAAAACAGGGGGAAGAGGAAATTGAAGGACAGATATTTTCCCCTCAAGAAGGAAAAACGCCTTTTTCTTCTAATTTTCTCTCCTTCCTATTTTTCTTCCTACCCAAAAGGTGAAATTAATTAAATGCCAACTTCAATGTTGCACAAGGATGTTAATTTGTACAATAGAATCCACTAATATGCCAAATGATACGAGTGAAGGGCCAGAACTTCAAGGATGGGGCTGGGGCATACCAAAATGCAGGTCAGGGAACTAGGAATTGCTATTGTTTTATCTCAGATTACCACTTGTGCACCAGTCTTATTGTTGGATAGACGATCTCATCTTCACGTAGTTTCCGTTTCCGAACTTTTTTCTGTTTATACAACCGAAAAAAAAACGAGCATTATAGGGATGGAAAGTAGAAACAAAAACATATTCAGAACAGAGTATAACAAAAAGGCAAATACCTGTAGCTCTTTCTACATAATCATATTATTGTATACATCCTCTTCAGTTGACTCAGCCTATTCTTCCTTACCCTCAATAAGAGGCAGCTGTTATTCTGAACATTTTTTAGACATTAATAATAGCAATAAGTCTCTGACAATAGAAGTACTAAAAAATACATTCAAAGAAAAGAGAAAAATAAATATCATTTTCCACTTATTATACAGTTGTACCACTTAATGTCATCAGCAGCATCATTTGACTCAAGATTCCTCCTTCCCTTAATTAGTGACTTTATCTTTTCAGCATCTTGCCTACATAAATATAAAAAATGGATTTTAAAAAAGGATCTACACAACTTAATAAGAAATTTAAACAAGGAATATATACCCTGCAATTATAGGGTCAAAAAAAGACTTTCCTTAACCATAATCCTTAAGAATTAACTCCATTTCTTTGGCAAGGCCTAGACCTTTCCAAAATCTAATGTTATAGAATTCATAGCAGGTTCTCTTGCTCTTTTCTTTCTTCTTATGACATGAAGAGTTTAATGTGGAGGATAGAAATAGACTTAAAACACAGCTTTAAACCATTTTGCCATTCCCCAATATTATTGTTATACAAAATAAGCTGGGTTATATCTTTCTTACCAAACACGAATCTCATATAAGAAATCTCCACCTCTTCGTTTAGTAGGAAACGATATTCACAAATATGTTTACAAGTCTCTTAACTATAATAGTTTCGAATTCCTACCAATTAAGTTAATCAATGATATTGTCTACTCTGAATCTTAAACTTTTTTTTCCACATCTAAATCAAGTAAAATGCATTGATCTGAACTTGCCTTGAGTTGCCAGCCCTAAGGAAGAAAAACTTGGATCAAAGTTAACAGAAGAACTTGGAAATAAGGAATTTTTCATAAAATCTACAAGGAGCTTCTATCCAATATCAAAAGTCAGTAAATTAATGAGAAGAGGCTCTTGAAACATGCATAACTTAACACGACAAATATCAACTCAATAAAACAAAGGACGCTTGTCCAGCTGTCTGTGCTTGTTATTAAAATGGGGCTCATACGTGTCCTCAGCAAAGTAAATATGCCCAGACTGTTGGTGTCTTGGTGATCAACAAATTGCAATGAAGCAGTTAGCTTTTCAATTTTCTGCATACAAAAATTCATAATTAAGGCCACATGAAAATTCCACATAAATTCTTAACACAAAGAACACTCTGCCTCATTGATTTACCTTTCTCTCACTCTGAACTTTTTGAAGAACATATCCTATATCTTGGGTCTTCATCAACATAAGCTCTTCATGGGTAAATTTATTTGCTTCACTCCTAAAGGAAAAAAGCTATCAAGTTAACCCGATTTGCCAAGTAATTATGATTAAGTTACTGAACAAAGCCATAGAAAAACTATAAGGTAAGAAATATCCTACTCGGGTCTATGAACTCCACCAACCACTTTTGATCTGATCATTTTGAAATAAAACTCATCAGGGTTTCTGAGTGCTGCTTTCTCTTTAAGTTTCTGCAGGGCAAATACAGACAAAATCTTTAGTAGTTAGTAACTGACGTTGGTCAAGACGACAAGACTGTTATTGTTGTTAATGACAGACTTAGTAAGAGTTCTCCGCTAATTAATCCTTATATTGTACAGAAGAAGTAAGAAGGCCACTTTAGTGCCATACTGAAGGTGGCAACTCACAGATTGCCACAGGTGTCAGACCTCATTAGTGCCTCACAAGGGCTTTTGACTACACTGGATAAACTCATGGTTCTTCAGATTCTCAGACGGTCAAACTGAAAGTAATAAATTGACCATTCTTGGAGTTGGTGAGGGGTTCAAAAGGAAGTTGCAAGGAAGGGATATTAGAAGAGATGCTTTCTTAGTCTTCTACATGAGTGTGACAAGGCTTTTGAAATATAGTGGCTAGGATCAATATGATAGGAGCTGTTTGATTTTATTGAACTTCCTAAGCTATTCTGATGCAGAAGGAAGTTGTTGAAGATGCTGCATGGTTCCAGTTTTATGATTCTTAATGAATATGTTCTAATTTTTTGTTGTAGTGACAGTGACCCTTGAGGTCAAGGGCTTTCAGAGGAGGAGGAGACATCATTGGGCATTAGTAGTTAGTAATTTAGTTTAGTTTGCTTTAGGGGAGGGAGGGAGTAAGTTGAACTGTTGAAGTTACTGACCCTTGTAATGGTATATTAGAATTATTAAGAAAGTACCTAGCTACGATGGACGCCTGGATTCCTGCACATCTATATCTAAACTGGACTGTACCAGCAAGGTCCAGTCATGTTAAAAAATTTCCGAAATTATAATTTTCTCTCTATTCTCATTTTCATTATATTTCTATTTTCTTTCGCTTATGTTATGTCATCACAAAGATAAGAATCACCGCAGTCAAACCAGTCGTGCAAAATCAGAACGCAAACAAAAAATGTTCCACAAGTTGTACCCGTATAGCCTCCTCTTTCTTATGGAAAGCTTTTGCACGGAAGACGTAGTCTTTGTGCTTTTCCAAGAAGGCCAAATCTTTTCCTCGAGGGCCTGATAAAATTTCAAACAAACTAAGGGCCTGTTTGATACGCTGAATTCGTGTGAGGGAAAGTTATCTTCCAACTAAAAAAGCCGTTTAGTTGCGTCTCTCTCCCGGAATGTTAATTTCCTGCCTACTCCATCTTCCCACAAAGCTGGGAAAATTGAATCACACGAAAACTGGTGGGATAGTATGAAGTTCCCGGGAGAATGAATTTTGTTGACAAAAAAACCCTGTAAACAGTAGTAGAGCATATTATGAAAAGGTTAAACCAGAGCACCATGGATTCAGATCTGATTCTTCCTTCTTTTGCCTTCCTTCTCCATTTCCATTGCCGGCGACTCTCACCTTCTTCATCATTATCGCCGCCAACATTCCTTTCTTCCCCTCACCCTCCACCACAATCGCGACAGACCCAACGGAAGCAGAACCAGAGTGCCGAGGAGAACAGAGAGCTTCGACTCTTTTCCATCATCTTCACCTTCTTCTTCCTTTCTACCAAGCACCGTCATAGAAGAAAGGCAACTGGAACAGACCCCTGACAATTTTTAAAAATTCTAATTGGGAATTCTTATTGAATTCTCGAGAATTCTCAAGAATTCAATGAGAATTCTCATTGAATTCTCGAGAATTGTCGGGGTTTGATTTTTTTTTTAAAAAAAAAAAAATTAAATTGCGTCGCATACAAAACTCTCGAAGCTGACGACAGTGGCGGTGTCCACGACGGCAGGTGCGACGTCGACGGCGGCGGGAGTAGCGTCCAAGGCGGGGGAGTGGTGGTGACGCAATGGCTCACAACTTCGAACAGACGAAGGGCGAATTTGTTTTTTCAATTTAGGGGTATTTTTGGTATTTCACCTCATATTCTCATTTAACTAACACCCAATTCTTCATACCAAACCATTCATTTTCCCTCAACTTAAGTTACCTTCCCATGTCTACCAAACAGCTCAACTTTTTATTTTCCCTCACAATCTTCCCTTCCATTCCTTTTCCTTCTTTAAATTACTTTCCCTCTTTAAATCTTCCCTGTACCAAACGGGCCCTAAAAATCCAAACAATGCCAAGAATGGTGTTCTTGTAATAAGGTAAAACAAACATGGAATTTCGTAAACTTACGGTTGAACACGCTCTTTGTGAGCCCGTCTAGGAATGGCGTAGTTGAAGGAAGACATGTTCAAAAACGCCGTGAGGGAGGAGCTGAAGAATGAGTCACGGAGAATGGCACCAGGGGATGAAGGGAGTGGCGGCGGCGGCGGCAGCTGGTGGGATGAAACAGTGGAGATTAGCAGCGAGAAATCCGGCTACACGAGATCCCGATCGGACGATATTGATTTTTGGAGAAATGACTTTACAATAAGTAGCTTTTGAAGCTATGCCAACAGGCACTAAATTTTCATTTCTCGATGGGGGTTTCAACCCTGAATCTTTCGCTTCGTTTTCTCATTTCTCAGTCATTTCTCTATATCTATTTCAATGGTTGAAATGTGAGCCTCTTTCAACTAGAAGATCAAATATTGCACACGATCCTTTTTACTCATTTCTCGTCTGGTTTTTACGATGGAAAACAGTATGAAGTTGGTTCAACTTGATGGAGCATATGAGGGTATGGTAGTGTTGGACTCATCAAAACTTGGAAATTCTATTAATGCAACCAATCTACCGAATGGAGGAGATGAACCGAAAGTGAACTGCTTCAACACAAGCACTGCTGCAAAAAAACGCACTGTTGAATCTTTCCTTTCTAAAAAATAGAAGAGAAAAAAGCTCAAGGTTTTGACTTTAATGAGGACCTCTTTAATTTGGTTGTGGAAGACTCTGTGAAGAGCATTAAACCCGTCCTATTGACTTGAACCAATTATCGAGAAGAAGGAAGTTGAGTCGAAGATGACGGACATGGTTGATAGTTTAATGCTCTTGAGTGTAAAGAGCATTAAACCCGTCCAGATGATGAATGTGATGAGGATATCAAAAAAAAAAAAGAAAAAAAAGAGCTAAAGTAATTCATAAGGTAAATGTTAAAATTTTTTTTCCTGATTTTTATTGAATGTATGTCTATGTTGGAACTAAGAGTCAGAGAAACGGTTTTCTGGTAAATGATGATGCAATTTTTTGCTGTCATTTTTTTATTTTTTATTTTTTTTTATTTTGCTTCGTTGAAGTGGTCGTGTAGTGCAATGAGAGAATATGCATTTCCATAGAAGAATTATTTTCCATTCCAGATTATCGTTTCTACTATGTCTTGCACATGTCATCATTTTGAAAACTATATTTAAACTTAGATTATCCTACTTTGAACGACAAGGAAATATTTTGCATGGTCAACGTATGAGAATCTTAGAATGATGCCATAAAGGAAAAGACATTAGGTTGTTACTTTAGTGTTTTATTCATGTAACTTCAGAATTAATGGAAATTATATTGCACCATTATGAAATGTAGATTAAAAAAAGTTGCTTAAAACATATTAAAAATGTAAAAAGTTTTAGAGTATGATTACAATCTGTCATTGTTAGTCAAACATGTTAAAAAGCTTAATAAGAAAAGGTTTGAAGGCAGAAATTATGACATCATGAACATGTACTTCTCCTAAGTGTGCTTAATAAAAAGTGTAATTGCAAATGGTAATGCAAAATATAATTACAATTTTTCATGGTTATTAAGTCTTTTATCTCTTAATACAATCACATATCAACTTCTCTTAAGTGTCCTAACACAGCCTTTATTATGGATGCATCAACATCAATTGACTTGGGAGCCCTCCTTTTGTTTGTAACACACTTTTATACCAATTGGAGAGTTTGTACCTATTTGAACCTCCAACCTTTATAACTTCTACCATAATTACAATTTTTCAAATGATGTGAGGTTGTCATAAGACTTTTTCACAGTACTAATGAGATCATCAATAGTATTGGGTTCTTTTTTGTGTTGTAATGCTTAAATTGCATTAAATTAACCTAGATCTAACACATCTAAATCAAGAGAGTTTGGAGGAATTAGCACATCATATGAATGTCAAATCCACTCTCACAAGCAACCTGACGAAACCCTTCATTACTATCATTTCCATGAGATGTAGCATTATCTTGTATGATAGTTGTTTCCCCCACCGCATCCCTTGGTCATTTGGCTTTTATTGCAGGTAACACCATATTGCAAAGAAAAATTCTACATACTTCTTTGTTGATTGTAGAAATTGACTGTGTTACCAAAGTGCTTGCCTCTCTATCAACACTCCTTCTCTTTCTTGGCTTATAAGTCGCAAGAGGGAAGATCGATCTCAATCTTATCTACAAAAGTTTCATTACCTTCATTATCAAATCTAGGTCTTGCCAGAGCAACCAGGAAAATGATTTTAGTAATGAAGTTCTTATTTTTGCATGTTTGATGTGGGTCCTCCTTAGAGACTCCCAAGTAATACTTCTCTTTCTTTTTTGTCATGTAGAACCATTTCTCATCAATATGTATTATGTTAAGCATATATTTAAATATTGGAGGATTCAGTATGCTATGTTCTTCAAGTATTGATTAGCAAAACCACAACTGAGCAATCATGTTTTCCTTTGTCAAGAAGGGCTTAAGCGTGACATCATATAACATTGACCTTCATCAATGTCACAAAGGGACATTTTGTTTATATTTAATGTAAATAAAGGATAGATATCTCAATATGGTCCTCTGTTAAAAAAGGACCTCATGTAAGCGTTCCTCCTCGAATTGAATTCTCTTACGTCCACAATTTTTAGTCTTCCTATGAGATGTTTCTTTTGTTTTCTTTATTTGTTGTCAAATTCATTGAATAACTCTTTTGGGAACACGGTACATTGAAGCTAGATTCTTTGTTGTACCCAACATTAGAATTCCATCTTTTATTGAGTTCACCAAAATATGGCCTATGACTTTATGTTCTTAATTTGTTAAAAAATTTCTTTTTCTGCATGGTGGTGGATTTGAATTTTCCATTTGCATGTTCTCCTATCCTATTAATAACACAAACAAATACATGTATGAAATGATAGTTTATAAAACACATGGTGATGGTTCATTTATGCAATTTTTTGTTGGTTCATGATCATAACAGTTAGCACATAAACTAATAATATACGAACTAGCACCAAAGTATGCATTGTTCACCCCCCCCCCCCAAAAAAAAAGGTCATAAATACAAAAAAAGTTTAGGTGAGGATAGACATCGGTATTTCATTAGAGTCAGGACATGCCTCCAGGCTCAAAGAACGCTTACAGAGATATTTACAGATTGTCCACCAATGAGGCCCTCACATTAACCAGCAAGTATCGAACCCCCTCCCTTTTGGGGTGAAGGTCGACACCTTAGCCAATTGTGCCAACCCTCATTGGCTACACTAACTAGATATTCCTTTACTTTCAAGTTCCATTGTTTTCCCCTTAAAGTTATACTGGACCTTTTCAAAGTCATATGGGTCTGTATTACACAAACAATAGCTTACTTAACGTGTTAGCATTGAGACATTTATTATGAGAGTATGTAACGCATTAGGTCTTGTCCATTATGTAATGCATTAGGTCTTGTCCATTTGCAGGCTTATGTCACTGCTAAAAAAGCTATGTTTTGCGGCGGAAAATTTCCGTCGCAAAACACCCCTTTTCCGTTGTAAAATCAGTCTGCGGCGGATTTTGCGGTGGAAAACTGTTCGTCGTAAAATCGATCCTCGCAAATTGATATTTGCTGTGGAAGTTTAATGTTTTGTTGCAAACTCATAATTTGCGACGAAATGAGAATTCCGCCACAAATATTCAATTTTGCGGCAGGCCATTGTTCCGCCACAAATTTTAAAATTTGCGGTAGAATTGTTTTTCTGCCGCAAATTCACCTTTTGCAGTGGAATACCCTTTCCGCCGCAATATACTAACTTTGCAATTCCACCGCTAACACTTTGTGGCGGACTCTTTTACCGCCACAAATTTTAGATTTTGCAACGAACGTTGTAGACTGCCACAAAATTCATTTTAATTTTTAAAAAAATAAAAAAGTTGAAAATTTTTAATTATATATATGTCCCATATATTCTTAATTAACGAACATAACATATCTAGTTAGAATTTTAAAAAAAACACAAATAGGAATTAAGTTGTAATGTGAGTTTGAAATATTAACAGTAGGTAGGTATAGAAGGGAAGAAGAAAATAGAAGTTACCTCAGAGTAGCCAATGCCAACGAGCTCGAAAACTCCAAGAATCAAAGGAAGCCTATCAATTGCCTGCAATTACATATATACAATTCATACTTTTATTACTCCTAATTAATCAAGCTTAATCGAGTGATACAATTAAGTTGATAAATTAATTATTATTATTAGAACGTACTGAGACGACACCAACTAAGCCCCACAAAGCAACCACACCAGCCACAACCACCGTACTCACTGCATATTTAACAGAAATATGATACAGAACCATTTTCCAATTCATATAATCCAATCTAAAATAGAAATATCACATAAAAAACCATATCGACAGCAATACAATCTAGACAATAGAAACATAAATAGCAAGAATATCATATATAGCCTTTTCAACTAAAGAAAGAGGGAATGAAGTATTAAAAAGACCGCTGAAGCCATAGAGAAGAGTGTGGATGAAGATACACATAGATAGAGGAAAAGGAACCTGTTCACGGTGAAGCAGGGCAGCACGGACGAGGACGAGCGACGCTGGAGCACGACAGCGGACAAACTGGCGGCGACTAGAAGAAGAGAGCAGACAAGGAGAGAAGAGATGAGCACGCCGAGGGGGAGAGAAGAGTCGGGGAAACAGTTTCAGAATGGAAGACGCGAAGTGAAACCCTAGAATTTAGGTGAAATTTGCAGCGGACGAATGAGTACATCGCAAATTCACTAAATTTGCGGCAGATAAAGAAAATCAGCGGCAAAATTATATGATATTGCGGTGGACAACTTATTCTACCACAAAATCATCAGAGTTTGCGGCGGATTCATTAGTCTGCCACAAAATCATCTCATTTTGCGGCGGACTCCATAGTCTGTCGCAAAAGAGGGGCAATGTAGGGCCCCTCTCAGCTCGTTTTTATGGCGGACTAAAGAGGGGCAACGCAGGGCCCTTACAGCGCGTTTTTGCGGCGGACTCCATAGTCCGCCGCAAAGTCATTTCAACTTGCGACGGACTACCTAGTCCGCCGCAAAAAGGGGGCTACATGGACCCCTCCCAGCGCGTTTTTGCGGCGGACGATGAATTCCGCCGCAAAATCAGATGATTTTGCGGCGGATTGTTTAGTCTGCTGCAAAATTGTGACCTTTTGCGATGGATTTTTTCAATCCGTCGCAAACCTCTTTATTTGCGACGGAATTTTGTTCCGTCGCAAATATGCTATTTTTCCAGTAGCGTGTCTCTTACATCAATCATTTAGATTTCGTTCAAGTTAGGTAGGGAAACGTTGTCACCATCATCATCACACACATCTTCCATGTTCAAGTCAAGAGATGAGTAAGGTTTCACGTTCTCTAATTACTGCTTCACCAAAACGAGCATATTTGAATCACTCAACACCACTGCATCTTGATTCTGTGAGCTTGGGTAAATATCTGAGTTCGAAATCTCATGCATTTCATCTTCCCAACATGGCAATAGGTTTAAGTCAAAGGATACTTACGTTTGGTCATTCATGAGAGCATTGAATCTGTCTCCGCTCACAGTGGCAATTTTAGGTTCCGTTCCTTTTGGTATACCCCACTTTTTTTTTTTTGGAAAGTTTTTACACAAGAATGGCGCCACTGTGTATATCATTTGAGAGAAAGAGACGAGTCGTGAATCGTGATTTCAAAAAATTATGACTTATGTGAGCTTGCATAAATTTTGTCATCTACTAAAGGTATGTTTGGATTGAGGGAGGGGGAGGGGAAAAAGAAAGAGGGGATGGAAATTTTTTTCCAAAATTGAGTGTAGTGAGGCCCACAAGTTTTCCTCTCCCCTCCTTTTTTTCTCTCTTCCCCTCCCTCAATCCAAACATACCCTAAATGTTGCGTCGAACATTGAGAAAAGAGGGGATAACTTTGTAGGGGGGGAGAAGCATGGAGAAAATATGTAACTATTTTTAAATCTATATTATTAAAGTAGGGATAAAGGTGGAAATATGGATCAACCAAATACTAATTTAATGACTTTACTTTCCTTCCTTAGTTGAAGAGAAATGACCGTTGGAACTTTATAATAAAACCAGAAGAAGTAATTCATAATTCATTTTAATAAAAAATTACTAACTTGATATTTTCAAATTTTGAAACTAGTTTTTTTTTTTTAAAAAAATTCTTATTACATAACATATCAAATAATATATTTTTAAAAATCATTCGATTAATTTTTATATTGTCCTAAATTATGAAAGGAGAATGAAATATATTCCCAACTAAAGAATATATTGATAATTTATATAAATTATTTATGATGACTAATTCACTTATTAATTCTCCTTGTTCATTTATTAATGAAAAATTTTATGATATTATTTCCTTATAAGGACCCAAAAATCATTCTCCCAATTATTTATCTCATCCTCCCTCCAAATATTTCTCCGTGTTCACAAAGTCATTTTCCAAATTATTTATCTCATCCTCCCCCCAAACGTGGCGCGTATCATAAAACAAATAGCACCGGAAAAGGAACGTGGGATGTGGGGCCCATCTGTCCGTTTCCTCCATTTAAACGCCGCCGTCTATTCAACGCTCGGGTTTCCTTATGGGATTCTCTCTCCGTCAAATCCAATAATTTCCTGCGAGACAAAAAGAGCTCTCACACAAACCAACGAATCTCAATCCCAATCCCCTAACTTTCCCGGAAAATTCCATTTTCTTCCCTAGATTCCAATCCCTTCGTCGCCGGCCACCCCCCATTTTCAACGCCTAAAACTTACTCTTTGCCACCTCGGAGCTGCCCCCGCTCCGTTAATTGATCACTTTCAATCCTGGATGCTCCGGTTCTGTGGGGTTCTTCATCGCTCTCCATATTTCTGGATTGAAGTATGAGTGCTCTGAGGTCTTGCGGAGTTTGTTTATTTGTTGCCTTACCATCTTCCCCTTCGGATTCTTGCGTCTAATTTCGTCTTTGGAGGTAAGCTTGGTGCGAAGTGGTGACCGGTCCTTTTTGTTGAAATTCTTGTAAAAATTTTGCTTATCCGATATGATGTGGGTTATAGCGTGCAATAAATTTTGCCAAATATCCCCCTCCCCCCTTACCCAAAAGTTTTAGTTTATAACAACCTGGTCATCGAAGTCTAAGTTGCAAGGCTTCTATGTCATTCTGTGGATAAAGGTTATTCTTCTTGTTACACTAGGCTGTCACTAGCTATGAAGTTGGTCGAGTATAACGATTTAATTCTATTGTTTCTGAACCAAAAATTATTTTCTTTTTATACTGTAGTCAGTATAACTATGTATAACGCAAAGAAGTTTCCCCCGGGAACTGTCGTGCCAAATAAGGCTCAAGGTGGTGCTGAGCAGCTTGCCGGTATAGCGGATTTGAGTGGATCTGCAGTAAAAAATGCCACGCCTGTGGGAGGAAGTGGGAAACAACGATTACGGTGGACGTCTGATCTTCATGACCGTTTTGTGGATGCCATTGCGCAACTCGGTGGACCAGATAGTGGGTATCTCTTATGAGTAATTGAGTATAGTATCACATCTTTGGAATGATGAATAATTGTTTTTATAGATAGCATCGGATATAAATTCGTCAAATTCGATACTTTTTTTATTCGTTAATTATAATCTGGGAAAAACCTGTACGAATGAGAACGTTTTGAAGGAAATATTTGGTGTTCCTCTGATTTTCTCCCTATTATGTATCTACTGTGGCACCAGCCTTGCGCAGTTGCCCTTAACATAAGTCGGTCGGAGCAAGGACAGGATATGTTTGCACCACTTCGTGCAACATATTTGAAGATGGTTTTTTCTTTTCTTTAAAGTTTCGATAAATTAATTCCTGTAACTTTTGGAAGTTGGTGATGTATTAATAGATTTTAATTAAACACTTGTTGGCGACATCATGTTGCGCAACCTGGGAAACAAAATGGTTATCCAATTGTTTTCATGGCAAATGCAGATTGAATTTTTCGGGCTCTTAAATTTTGCTTCTTTTTAAAATCAGTTTACCTTTGAAAACTTGTCTTTCTGGAAATTGCTTCTCAACTGGGAACATGTGTGATGGCATTTCTTTGTAATTGCTCAGAATCTTAAAATAATAGAAGGGTTTACATTCCTTAGTGAACTAATTGTTAGCCATTTAGGTCTTCTTACTACTCCTGGCTGCTTTTTCTATCTTGTGGGTCAAATGTCTCACCTAAAAAAGTTACAGAAAACTGAATTTGCCTGCTTCAACTTTCATGTGGCTTATGTTGATTTAATGTAGATTCTATGCTTGCAATTGCTACTCATTTGTCATTTTCCTTTACTTCCTTAACGTGTCGATCTGCTTCGTTTTAGCATATTTTCTTAAGTTGTGATTTCTCTTATGATATTCCATCTATTCCTCCTAACAGGGGCAACTCCAAAAGGCGTCCTGCGGGTTATGGGTGTGCCTGGACTCACAATTTATCATGTTAAAAGCCATTTACAGGTAATTTCACTAAGTTAACTACATTAGGTATATAATCATGTGAAATGCCCATTTGTTTATTTTAAAACTGATTTCAATCTTTCTCTGTTATTACACTGTGCAGAAATACCGCCTTGCAAAGTACCTGCCAGAGTCTTCAGCTGACGGTAAAATGTTTAATTTTTTATTTTTGCCTTAACTCTATTCTAAGAGGGATAATATCTTCTAAAAGTATAATTATGTTTTCATTTCTTGCTAAATTGAAGGCCTGAGAATTCTCTTCTTGAATTTCAGAGTCTAAGGATGAGAAAAGGAATTCTGGAGACACTGTATCTGGCACAGATTCTTCCCCGTGGGTATCTCTGCTCAACTATTAATTATACTTTCTAGGATGTCTCTTTGCTTTCAGCTCCTTGCGTTTCTGTGGTAACAATTTATAGAACCTTCATGGTCTTCAGGGGATTGCAAATCACTGATGCTCTGAGAATGCAGATGGAGGTTCAGAAACGCCTCCATGAACAGCTAGAGGTTTGGTACTTTTTCCTTACTCGTTCCTGAGGTCCTGTTAATTTTGCCCACTTCTGTTTATATATAGGAAGTTTAGAAATAGATGTTTACTGAAAGGACTGAAGATCTGGGGAAAAAGATGATAACGTAGACTGAAGTTAAAAATAGGAAACAGGTATAAATCTAATGGTGAGCAATGGCAAAAATTTCCTGAAACTCCCTGTCATTGA
The DNA here is from genome assembly GCA_034222035.1 of Acacia crassicarpa. Lineage (NCBI taxonomy): Eukaryota > Viridiplantae > Streptophyta > Magnoliopsida > Fabales > Fabaceae > Acacia > Acacia crassicarpa. The sequence goes on along the minus strand of JAWXYG010000005.1, from coordinate 44,476,785 downwards.
CATTGATAGCTCCTCTTTTCTGCTGATAAATCAAACTCGCTGTAAGGAATCCGTCATTGTAGTTATTGTCAACTTTGGTCAAAATCCCCACTATTACAAAACATCATGGTCACATCAGCAACATATCATCTCTAGGGACTTTGACCAAATTGACTATGATTCTAAGGGTTAATTCCTTAATAAAAATTCTACAGGGACCTGAACTCAAATTGACCAAAACTCTAGGGACCAAGGACTATGTTTTCCCATAAAATATCTTATGGATGGGAAAAAAATTATGTTGATAAGGCTACTTCCATATGGGGTTTGATAACGGTTAAATTTGGATTAGTGGTGCTGAAAGCTAGATAGTGGTTGTCTAAAAAAACATAGGTTATATCTGCAATGTATTTATGATTTGTTGTTTAGAAGTGGATATTCCATCTCAACCAAGCTTCTAGGTTTATAACTTCACAACATGGTGGATGTGCATCACTACTCTGGTTATAATCTAAGGGGCTTATAAAGTCTGTCGTGCCACCATAATTGTCACACATGAATATATTTTGAATGATCATGCTTCATAGCCATGGAGTTGAATCCCTCTGGGTTTTTTTTTTTTGGGCCGCAAGATATTTGAGCATATGAAGTGTGTTAAAGAGGACAAAACGCATTCATGTGATTGCTTTTAACTTGAGTTCCAGTAATACATTAAGCTTGTCAGTAAATATTAGTCCAGATTCATTTGTGAACGTTTTTCTTCATTTACCTCATTTCCTAATTATTCTGTTATGGTGATAGGTTGAGAAGAAATATGTCTTCAGTGTTTGTCCTTTAAAATCATTTGCATTTCTTTGAAGTATACGTACTTTATTTTGTTTGTTTAATTAGCAAGTTGTGCACTAACATGCTGGTGGGATATCAAACTTATCAGATTTTCGGTATAATCATGTCAGACTTCTGATTATGCGCCTTTTCAAGACAGGCGTCATATTGTGTCATGAAGATGTATCTGCATTTGAGATTTCACAGCATTGTGACTCTTGAATCCCTCATCTATCAGTTGTAACAAAAGCGACATGGCTGCTAATGATGATTCCTTTTGATTTGCTTCAATAAAATTCCAGGTTCAAAAGCAGTTACAGATGAGAATTGAAGCACAGGGTAAATACTTGCAGAAGATCATAGAGGAGCAGCAGAAACTAGGAAATAGCTTGAGAGCTTCTGAAACACTACCATCATCAAAAGATGAGCAAGATCCTGCACGGTCAGAACCTTCAGGTGATGATGCCTCTGCAGAGACAGAGTCTCCGTTGAAGAAACAGAGAGTTGATGATGGCTCCAAGAGTGGCATCACGACCCTCCCAGCTACCAGTAAAGATTGCACAGAAGATGGATTTCGTTGTCAGTGATTTAGAATTCGTTCAGGAACTGAATTCTTAAAGGATGGAGGGGAGGGTGGTAGTATGGAGTAGGACCCATTTGCAACTCAACACTGGGTTTTTCGTACTTGTTGTAATGTTATCGTAGAAAATACAAAAATACAAAACAAAAGATGCTTATGTACGCAATCCACTTGTATATATGTTCTAGGTGTAACTGATAATAGTCAATCCATTCTTGTCCTGTTGTAGCTCGTGAGAGTGGGGAAGTCTGCTATCACGGCCAATAGGAATGCATTGACATTTGACATTGTTCTTGCATGTGGCTGTTGCACTGTTGGTAGCAGGATATTTATCAGAGTTCTGAGAATTTGCTGGACTTGTCACCAACCAAAGGATGGTGAGGGTGTGGTTTTGGTTAACATGAGGTGCTGCCATGTGTAAGGAGAGGCTATTGCCTTCTTAGTGAGTGTTTGACAAACACTAAAACTGAAACTTTTTTTCGCAAGTTAGTTGAGATAAAACTTATCTCATATGTTTACCTTGTAAATAAAAGCTAATCTAAACACACATTAAATCTCCTTTATGATACCAAGTTATTTAATTTTTGACATCGTTAGTGGAGGCAATCACTTTTGACATCATTAGTATTCTAATTTACTTTCTTATTTTTCTTATAACATTATAAGGAGTAATTTATTTAAGGCTGTTGGCATAAAAACAAATTTTATCTGAGGCAAAAGCCTAATCCTTAACAACACCAGCTTTTAGTAGAAAATTCTGTCCACCAATTCCTTGTTTTTGATATGCACGTATATTACATCATCCTCCAACTCCCGGTTGCATCAAGTTTTCCTTCTCTAAATAGGTGCTTTTATATCCTTTCGTGTATGATATATATGACTTCGGCAAATCTAGTGTTTAGCATTTGTTTGAGGCAAGTCTTCCTTTCCTGAGCAAAAAAAAAAAAAAAAGAAGGAATCCTTTTGTTTTGCTCGAATAACCAACCCCAACAATTCCCATCCAATTGCAAACTTTCACAAACAATTATTGGACAACAAACAATTCCCATCCAATTGCAAACTTTCACAAACAATTATTGGACAACAAAGATACTCCAGACATATTCACCTTATTTGATTATATCAAAGAAATACGGTTTGTATTTTCTTAAATACCCTTGTTACATTCCTTCATTATATCATTTGCTATCTTTTTTAATTATTGTTGAAGAACCATTCGGATGAATAAATTACGAAAAAAAAAATTGACAAATAAAAAAACTAAGTTTTATATTTAAAACCAAAGTGAATTCTCTAAATATATTTTATATTAAGAAGCGAGTATTAGGTTATAATATTGACGGGAAAAAAAAAACACTGTAAACCACAAAATGAAAAAGGTTTGGGGACTGCGGATCGAAAACAGTTTTTTGGGAACTGAAAATCGCACAATTTTATTATACGCTAAATCAAAGAAGCATTTGCTCAAACTATGGTCACTTCCATTTTTGGGTTATGCACATTAAACCAAAAATATTTCCTCCCTCATTTCTTTAATATAAAATATATTTATCTAATATAATTAAATTTAAAAAAAGTTAATATCACATATTTTTTAAAATATCATAATTTTCTTTAATTTCCTTATTTATTCTCCTCTAAGTATCGGTGCGGAAACATCATTAAAGATAAATTAAAAAGAAAATTGACAAATATGATAATTATGTGATATGTTTATCAGCAAGATTAAGGATTTGTAATACACTTTGAGATTTGAGATCTACCCCACCCATATCTCAGGCGGCAGCGATCAGTCTTTAAATAGGTTTTTGGGGGACGGGCCCTGCAAATTTCGAATGAGTCCGGGTCGGTTCGCTGGGCCAGCGAGCCGCTTGCCTACGACCGGAAGGGAACTTACTTTTGGTTGTTTGAACCAACGCCCGTTGTTCTGAAGGAAAAACAATATCTCCCATCGCTGCCATCAAATATTATCCCTCAAAAAATAATGACACATTCATTTATACTCATATTCAGCGAACTCAAGTTTTAATTGAATCATATGGACAGCTCCACCATAACACCAAAAGCCTTCTTGTTCATAAAAAGGAGACACAAAATAATGACACATTCATTTATCCTTGACCCTCTGGCCTCTGCCCAGCTCCATTCCCATCTCAAACACAGATGAAATTCCAGTTACAACAATGCAACACTGAATTTTTCATTTCATCTGTCGTTCCCAACCAGAAAGGGAACCAAATATCTGGTGAAACACATCCACCCTCGTTTTTCTTTTGCTTTTGTTTTTGTTCAGAGGCAAAAAGTGCAGTGCTTTGTGCACGGACGACAGATTCCCATGCCATTTTTCCTCCAATCCTTCATGCAGAGCTTGGATATACGCGATTAGGCTCCTAAGCTGTGAATGTTTCATTACGAGTCATTCTATTCCAATGATGAACAGCCGAATTGTAGCGATTTTCTTTCACGTTGTAAACCCACTTACCCTCTAATTGCCACCACTAGCCCCAAGTAACCAACAAACCCAAAATAAAGAAGACGAAAAAATTTGCAAGAGCGAACTTCATAACTCTGAAAAATAAGCATTTTCAATCAAAGAAAACAAAAGCATTTAACTTGGAGCTGTGAAGAAATAAAATACAAAACAGTGACCCCAAAGCTCCAAGCAATGTATAAATGCAACAGAAGGGACTCTTGCGAATTCATCTAGGAAAATTTTAACTTAAACCAACCCAACCCATTCGCATTGGAATTTGGAGCCTGAATTTCCAACATACAAAGCAAGCAAGACACAGTTGTCTAAGAATTGAAGAATGAAGAAACTAATGATTGAGCTTGTCAAAAATTATTTCTCTATCCATTTGGCCCTCTAAAGAGATAGAGCCTGATTTAGTTCCTTCAAGATTTTTTTTTAAAAAAAAACCACAAAAAGCACAACAACACACTCAATTGTTCACAAATATATATTAAAATTACATCCTCGAAACTTCTACTTACCTTCCAGTCCTTGTAAGCCGCCAGTTCTTTGGGGACAGCCAGCAACCAACTAGGCCATACTATTTTTGGATGCAAGCACATCAGAAGCAGGCTTTATATGAAAAAACTAACTAAACACCTATAAGATAAATTTTAATTCATATGATAAAAGTATAGCTTTCTCTTATAACATGCAACAGTTTGCAGGTTTTGAAATAAATGCAACTTATAACAAAGAATGTCAAGAAACCCATATGCTTCAGAATCATGCCATTGTGTTCTATCAATAGCCAAATCTCTGGATAAATTATTGATTGAGAGGTCAAAAGCACAATCTGATAAAATTCAAACTTACATCACAAGCATTCCTTTTTTTTCTTTCGTTTAAAGAGATTTCATCATGAACACATTAATATACTTAATATATTTAATATAGTAACATAACAGTTATGACTTTCAAACCTGCAACACAAAGAAACCTGCACAAATTCAGATAAGCAAACAAGTATAACTAATCACATAAGATTTGGTTTCTAAGCAATTATCCCCAGGATTTGAAAACAGCTTAGCATATTGTGAAAATTTCGTATCAAGCATCATGTGTTCAAAAATAAAAAACGACAATGTAAAAAGGTATTTAAAAACTGAGAAAGAGGGTAAAAACACCCCATAATATAAATTATAGAGTATCAACTGCAAACAGTTAAACACACAGGCATAAACTGAAATGACTTTAGTGCATCATCTGAAACTCCTCAAAGTACATATAAAAATACACTCATGGTACTAAAAGTCTAAAACAGTTTCCAAAGGGTTTTTGAAGATGAATAAAAAGTTAAAATACAATATTTTGAAATAGAAGCCAGGCGGAAAAAGAGGGAGAAAACACAACTCCATTTGGTGGTTTAAATACTGATCATTGTCGTAAGTAACATTTCATTATAAAGACGCCATTGCATCAGCTCCTTAAACTTCAGAAGAATCACCAGGCCAGTAATAAAAGACTGATTATGTGGAATCTGCAAAATGAATAATAAAGCATGAAAAACAATTTCAAGAGTGAAAACAGATAGGAGGTGTCCAAAAACCAGATTTTAATAAATTTGGTTGAATGAGCTATTGAGAGTCAAACGTCAAAATGATTTGATGCTCTTAACTTTCTGGGAATATCAGGTAGCTGTGTTAATATAAATAAGGATACATATCTAACTATTTATTTGTAATGAAAACCGTGCTGCAATAATCAATGCACAACTTTACAAGATTACTCCGAGAGTGAATATAGGATGCGTTCTAATACCAGAAAGACCCTACAACACAACAAGAACCAGAAATCAAGGATTTAGGAGAAGAGAGGATCATATTAAGAATATGAATCTGAACCTTCCATCCATTCCAAATAATCAGAGATCATAAAAAGAAATCAAGTTGTTCTTCCAGATTCAAGTATAAACCCATCAACCACAATGAACAGCATCAAGCCATCAACCCATCATCAAATATTCTTTCTCTAAGGTTCACGCTCTTTTAGCTATTGTTACAAGATACGTGGCACCAATTCTATATCTTATGCGTAACTTTAACAATTAAATGCAAAAAATCAAGATATATAGATTCCAGCAGGAAAAAAAAACTAGAGTATGAAATATAAATGAATGGGGGAAAGAATATGAATAGAACATAGGTATACCTAGTGCCCCATGTAAGGGGCAACACCACCATATTGGCCAACACCATGCTGCCCTCTTCCAGAACCACTTTGTCCCACCTGCTGGCTTGGATAAGTCCCCTGTAAGCCACTTTGATTTCCATATCCACCAATAACACCCGAGCTTATATTTGGTTGGTTACTGTAACCACCCTGAATTCCATGGCCTGCAGAAGGAACAGCCGGGTTTACTGTAGCACCTGATCCTAGGGTCCCCAATAAATTAGTCAGCCCCAAGCCAGCCCCTTGAGTTGCAAGCAGTGCCGTCAATGCCTGCCCAAGAGCTGGGTTTAGTGTCTGTGCAGCCGCTGCCTGCTGGTTAAATCCAATACCAGGTCCCGCTGGCGCCATGAGGTGCCCTTGTCCGGTAGCAGCCCCACCAACAAATGAAGGGGTCTCATTTCTCTGGAATTGGGTTCTCTGAGGATTCTGATGTTGCTGATATTGAGGCTTTCCCGGCTTTGGACCATCTATTGCCTTCTGACAGTGCAAAATATGGCCCTCAAATTCCTTGTGAGGCTCTTCCAGCGCCTTTCTAGCACTCTCAACGCTCTTGTACACAAACAAGCAGAAACCTTTTGGTTTCCCAGTCACCTTATCAAGCCCTAATGGTCCCTCTTCGATCTCCCCAAACTTCGAAAAAAACACATGCAATTTCTGAGCACTCAAATCGGCGCCAACATTGCTGACGTAAATCTTCCTTTGGGTATACTCTGATACTGGTTGCGCTGGGGTTGATTGGGCCGGGGTAGGCTGTTGTACCGGGCCGATCGAAGCCAGCTGGCAGGCCGTCATTCGGTTCCCGATCTTCTTCTGCGGTTGCTTCAGCGCATTGCGAGCTCCACGACGCGATTTGAAGAGGATAAAGCCATAGCCCTTGGATTTACCGGATACCTTGTCACTTACCGCCTTGCAATCTTCAATTTCGCCGTACTGCTTGAAAACGTTGATGAGGGTATCTGCGTTTGTGTCCCATCCGAGGCCATGTACGAAGATTTTTCGATGAGCGGGGTCCTCGTCAGCCACCTTTCGGACCCGATCCGCTACATCGTTATGTTTATTCGCCGCTTCCAACAGCAAGTTTAAAACTTGTTCCTTGCTGAACGGTTCCAGAAGCTTATGAATCGGCTCGTCGTCCTCTTCCTCCTTTCCATGTTGAGCGGTTACTAATGTTGCAGCCGCCGATGTTGATTGGACCTTAGATGCCTGATCATTCGCGTTTTGGGCGGGATCAGGATTGGCGTTATCATGTCCTGATCCTTCTCCAGGTTCTTGTTCCTCCTCTTCCTCTTCCTCTTCTTCTACCTCCTCCTCTTCTTCCACTTCAACTTCTTCGTAATCGGCTCCATTATCTTGTTCATCAACAGTTTGGTCTGCTTCTGGCCCATATTGCTGTTGCTGCTGCTGCTGCTGCTGTTGATGCTGTTGCTTCAATGGGGGTTCAACGGATTCGGCAGGTTTAGGCGTGAGCTTTCGCTTCCTCCCCATTGTTGGATGGATACTGACTGAGGCGCAGCACAAGATCCTAGGGTTTGAGATTTAGAGTCGCTTAACTGTGACTCCCAGATATTTTTATACTGATGATAGCGTTATATTCTTGAATAAGATATTCTTACAATTTTTTTTATTTTTTTACAACCAATGTCATTACCACTTTTTCATCGTTAGATCAGAATCTTAATAGGAGAGAGAAATTATATAGGTAAATGAGATTCTGATCTAACGGTGGAAAAGTGGTAGTAACATTGGTTGTAACAAAAAAAAGTTGTAATAATATCTTATCCTTATATCCTTATATATATCAAAATGTTTTTATTCTTCTTTTTTTTCCCCTTTTTTTTTATATATTTTGGGATATGATATTGTTACTATCATTTTATATCAAACTAACACACAACTGCTGATGGTGGTAAAAAGGAAGAATGTATTTCTTGCATTTTTCTTTAGGAAAATCTACCTTAGAGCCTAAAATAGCAAAAAGAAAATGTCAAAAAAAGTCTAAAAGAAGTTACATGTTAAAAAAGGCTCCACAACCTTTTCTTTTCTTTTTTTTTTGCATTACAAAGGCAAGCCGGAGCTTGAATTAAGAAAACAGGAGTTAGACCATAACGATCTAAAACCAATTACAACACAGACGATACAACTGAAGACCAGCAGGCCCTCTGGTCCCTTAAAGCTATATCATAACACCCCGCGGGAACAGTAGGAATAAGAGTGACATCCGCATCTGCCGCAACATTGTGTCCTTCTTTAGCCAAATAGTCAGCGCATGCAATGTTATCCCTTGATGTATGAAATAACTTCACATCCCAGTCTCGAAACAGGAGATCTCTGACTCTACCAATGATGTCCCTTAGAGGATGATCATCACAGACACCATCCCTCATGAGAATATTAACTGCATCCAAAGAATCGGAGTAGAGTTGGATCTGCTGAAACCCCAACCTGGAAGCCATTGATAGACCTAATTCAATAGCATAAAGCTCCGCCTCAATAACTGTCTGCAGCCCAAGGCCCTTACAAAATCCCATCAGCCAGTTTCCTTGAGAGTCTCTAATTACTCCACCGCATGCTGCTTGAGAATGATGCCTAACCGAACCATCAACGTCTATGCGGACGGCATTCCCTGCAGGGGGAGTCCAAGCCTTTTCTTCATTCCTATCAAGTTGAAAGATTTGATGGATTAGTTTATCATTAACACTACTTTCCAACAGTAAATAATTACACAAATGGATCAACTCCATGGAATGTCTGTTATCGCCTTGAAAAAGGAATTTGCATCTGGAACTCCAGAGTATCCAACATCCCAAGCTAAAAATTCTGGACCAAAGGAAATTCTGATATTTCCCCCTTCCTGGCTTATGCTTGATATTCCAAGTAAGCCAGTCCTGCAAGCTACCTGCAAAAAACTGGGACATATAGTTAGGTTTTAAAATCGCTTTCCAAAAATCTTTTGCCCTACCACAGTCTCTGATAACATGAAGCACACTCTCTTCACTGTTACACTGAAAAGGGCAGTTGTTATCATTTGTAAGACAGATCCTGGCTCTTAATGAGTTTGTAGGAAGCCTTTCATGACCCACTTGCCACATAAAGAACTTTACTTTTTCCGGAACTTGCCACTTCCACATAAGAGACCAGAAACGATTGCTATCCTCTTCCCCCTGATTTGATAGAAACTGATAGGCCGATTTAACCGAAAATCTTCCATCCTTCGCAGGCGTCCAAGTGAAGCAATCAGGGGAATTGTTACTCGGAGGCTGCATTCTAGAAATAAAGCGAATAACATCAGCAGGAAGAAATCCATGCCATCTACTAACGTCCCATCTCCCACTTATCAAAACCTGATCCCTCACAGACTCATCAACATTAATAATGGCAGGGTTATTAACAAAAGATATAAGGGGCTGTTCCCAGGGGAGCCAACGGTCCTGCCAAAACTTGGTGCCCATTCCGCTATTAACTTTTCTTCCAACACCATCCATGAACTTATCCCAAACCTCCACAATGGCTTTCCAAGCCGAAGAGTTGTTCCTTTTCTTTGAAATTTTAGGCACAATTGAGCTACCACAGTTATACTTAGCCCTCATACATTGAACCCACAACGTATGCCTTTTAGTCAGGAGGGCCCAACAAAGTTTCATAATGAATGCCTTATTCTGACGTCTCAGATTTTTAAATCCAAGACCTCCATGTTTCTTTGCTTGGATAATCTTATCCCAAGCAACAAGATGCAATTTCTTAACATCAACATCCTGCGACTGTAACATCCTGATTTTTGAGTCTACAGACTAGAAAATTAGCCTATTTTTGGAGGACTATTAGACCCTATTTTTGAAAATGAATTTAGAATCAGTATTTTATTGGACATGAATAGTGTTTACTATTCACAAATACGTACATGAATAGTATTCACTATTCACAAATACGTATTCACTTTTTATAAATACGGTATTTAATCGATATTTTGAGAAATATGAAAAGTATTTACTATTCACAAATACGTATTTACTATTTAAAAATACGGTATTTACTATTTATAAATACGTATTTATTATTCGGTGGGACCCACGTCACATTTAAACTTCTTCCCCCTCGCCTGCCTTGCAATTCTCGTGGGTTGTTTTAAAATTCAAGCGGGACCCACTCAATAATAATTTATTATTTAAATAATAAAGAAAATTTTGAAACGGCAGAAGCGCAGCAGCCCACGAGGAAAATGTTTTTATATTATATAATTTTATAATTTTGTGAAAATTACGCCTAAAGACCCATTTTCCAAAACTATAAATAGACGTTCCATTTCATTTCATTCTTCACAATTCCTAGAGCTACTTAGAGAGAGGAAGAGAGAGAGAGAGAGAAGGAAGGTATGAAGAATGATGGTATGATCTGAGGTTGAATTATTTGGTGATGGTAAATTGAGAGTATTGAAGTATTGGTAAAATAAGCTTGGAATTGAGGTAACCTTGGTTATTCTTTTATATACTTGTCAAATATTTATATGTGTATATTTATTTACTGTTTTGAGATTTATTGTGTCTATAGAAGACTTGATTTGGAATCTGATAATGTTGTTTTGATGAGAGTGGATATTCTTGGAGCCCTTGGTATCACTTTTCTTTTAACCGGGTCAAATATGACACCTCCTTGGTTGTGATTTTACCAGGAGGGGAGCCATGTTGAAGTTATGAGTATTGGATATGTTATGATGAGAGATGAGTTATGTGTTAGATTGCTCCAGTCAACGGTTATAAGAGGTGGTCAGGGTAATAAGGGTGATCTATTCATCATTGACATATTTTATATTGTGAGATCTCTTGTAAATTATTGGAAAATAAATTATGATGTTTTTGGAACCCTTTTTGGGAGGGAGTTTTGGTAACCGAGTCGAGAACTATTTTGTGAAAGGTTTTTTATATAAAGGCATATATTTTAATTATTGTGAATTTATAAATATGTTCTCGTTCTTGGTTTGCATGTATATTTCTGAATAACCAATGGTTACGGGGATCTTTGGATCTTACGGTTACTTTGTTTATTTTTTTTCAGGTAAATGATTTAGTAGGGAAATCAGGGAAGGCACATATGGAAAGCTCATGCTATGTTATTTTATTTGCCATGACCATAAGACTTCCGCATTTTGAAAACTCTGATATTATTTTGGATTTATTTTGGCCCTGTATAAATGAATTTGTATCTTTGGCCAAGTTTTTGGGTGTTAAAATTGAGGCGTTACATTTTTGGTATCAGAGCAAAGGTTCTGGCCAACCTGCTGATTTCCTAACAGTTTTCTAAAGAAAGAGGTCGTGGCAAATTAAATATCATAACATGTGCACTTCCCTGTTAGATTTAGAATTTATTTAGCTATTTTCTTATTTAGTGTCCTTGTGATATCTAATTGTTTTTGAGGAGTTATAGTTTGAGATTATGATTAAGGTTAGATTGTGAATAAGGTTTGATATTTTATCAGAGTGGCGCAGCGGAAGATGATGAATTTTGAGGACAAAATTTTTTTTTTAGGAGGGGAGAAATGTAACATCCTGATTTTTGAGTCTACAGACTAGAAAATTAGCCTATTTTTGGAGGACTATTAGACCCTATTTTTGATAATGGGAGTTTTGAATCAGTATTTTTGGGAGATGAAATACGTATTTACTATTTGAATAATAATATTATATAATAATATAATATATATTATATTATATTAATAAAATATTTTTTTAAAAAAATAAAATATTAAGGGTGGGCAACACGTTGTACGTGCTGCCCACGAGGAAGGGGTAATTAATATCCCTTCCCCTTCCCATATATATATATATATAGGCGTGTGTGTGTGAATTAATATGTGGTGTGTGTGTGTGTGTCCGAAAGTGAGAGAGAACGTGGGAGAGTGAGAATAAGAGAAAGAGAAGAGGTGTGGAGAATGATGGTTTGATTTGAGGTTAAATTATTTGGTGATAGTAAATTGAGAATATTGAAGTATTGGTAAAATAAGCTTGGAATTGAGGTAACCTTGGTTATTCTTTTATATACTTGTCAAATATTTATATGTGTATATTTATTTACTGTTTTGGGATTTATTGTGCCTATAGAAGGCTTGATTTGGAATATGATAATGTTGTTTTGATGAGAGTGGATATTCTTGGAGCCCTTGGTATCACTTTTCTTTTAACCGGGTCAAATATGACACCTCCTTGGTTGTGATTTTACCAGGAGGGGAGCCATGTTGAAGTTATGAGTATTGGATATGTTATGATGAGAGATGAGTTATGTGTTAGATTGCTCCAGTCAACGGTTATAAGAGGTGGTCAGGGTAATAAGGGTGATCTATTCATCATTGACATATTTTATATTGTGAGATCTCTTGTGAATTATTGGAAAATAAATTATGATGTTTTTGGAACCCTTTTTGGGAGGGAGTTTTGGTAACCGAGTCGAGAACTATTTTGTGAAAGGTTTTTTATATAAAGGCATATATTTTAATTATTGTGAATTTATAAATATGTTCTCGTTCTTGGTTTGCATGTATATTTCTGAATAACCAATGGTTACGGGGATCTTTGGATCTTACGGTTACTTTGTTTATTTTTTTTTTTCAGGTAAATGATTTAGTAGGGAAATCAGGGAAGGCACATATGGAAAGCTCATGCTATGTTATTTTATTTGTCATGACCATAAGACTTCCGCATTTTGAAAACTCTGATATTATTTTGGATTTATTTTGGCCCTGTATAAATGAATTTGTATCTTTGGCCAAGTTTTTGGGTGTTAAAATTGAGGCGTTACATTTTTGGTATCAGAGCAATGGTTCTGGCCAATTTGTTGATTTCCTAACAGTTTTCTAAAAGAGAGAGGTCGTGGCAAATTAAATATCATAACATGTGCACTTCCCTGTTAGATTTAGAATTTATTTAGCTATTTTCTTATTTAGTGTCCTTGTGATATCTAATTGTTTTTGAGGAGTTATAGTTTGAGATTATGATTAAGGTTAGATTGTGAATAAGGTTTGATATTTTATCAGAGTGGCGCAGCGGAAGATGATGAATTTTGAGGACAAAATTTTTTTTTAGGAGGGGAGAAATGTAACATCCTGATTTTTGAGTCTACAGACTAGAAAATTAGCCTATTTTTGGAGGACTATTAGACCCTATTTTTGAAAATGAATTTAGAATCAGTATTTTATTGGACATGAATAGTGTTTACTATTCACAAATACGTACATGAATAGTATTCACTATTCACAAATACGTATTCACTTTTTATAAATACGGTATTTAATCGATATTTTGAGAAATATGAAAAGTATTTACTATTCACAAATACGTATTTACTATTTAAAAATACGGTATTTACTATTTATAAATACGTATTTATTATTCGGTGGGACCCACGTCACATTTAAACTTCTTCCCCCTCGCCTGCCTTGCAATTCTCGTGGGTTGTTTTAAAATTCAAGCGGGACCCACTCAATAATAATTTATTATTTAAATAATAAAGAAAATTTTGAAACGGCAGAAGCGCAGCAGCCCACGAGGAAAATGTTTTTATATTATATAATTTTATAATTTTGTGAAAATTACGCCTAAAGACCCATTTTCCAAAACTATAAATAGACGTTCCATTTCATTTCATCCTTCACAATTCCTAGAGCTACTTAGAGAGAGGAAGAGAGAGAGAGAGAAGGAAGGTATGAAGAATGATGGTATGATCTGAGGTTGAATTATTTGGTGATGGTAAATTGAGAGTATTGAAGTATTGGTAAAATAAGCTTGGAATTGAGGTAACCTTGGTTATTCTTTTATATACTTGTCAAATATTTATATGTGTATATTTATTTACTGTTTTGAGATTTATTGTGCCTATAGAAGACTTGATTTGGAATCTGATAATGTTGTTTTGATGAGAGTGGATATTCTTGGAGCCCTTGGTATCACTTTTCTTTTAACCGGGTCAAATATGACACCTCCTTGGTTGTGATTTTACCAGGAGGGGAGCCATGTTGAAGTTATGAGTATTGGATATGTTATGATGAGAGATGAGTTATGTGTTAGATTGCTCCAGTCAACGGTTATAAGAGGTGGTCAGGGTAATAAGGGTGATCTATTCATCATTGACATATTTTATATTGTGAGATCTCTTGTAAATTATTGGAAAATAAATTATGATGTTTTTGGAACCCTTTTTGGGAGGGAGTTTTGGTAACCGAGTCGAGAACTATTTTGTGAAAGGTTTTTATATAAAGGCATATATTTTAATTATTGTGAATTTATAAATATGTTCTCGTTCTTGGTTTGCATGTATATTTCTGAATAACCAATGGTTACGGGGATCTTTGGATCTTACGGTTACTTTGTTTATTTTTTTTTTCAGGTAAATGATTTAGTAGGGAAATCAGGGAAGGCACATATGGAAAGCTCATGCTATGTTATTTTATTTGTCATGACCATAAGACTTCCGCATTTTGAAAACTCTGATATTATTTTGGATTTATTTTGGCCCTGTATAAATGAATTTGTATCTTTGGCCAAGTTTTTGGGTGTTAAAATTGAGGCGTTGCATGAGCTTTCCATATGTGCCTTCCCTGATTTCCCTACTAAATCATTTACCTGAAAAAAAATAAACAAAGTAACCGTAAGATCCAAAGATCCCCGTAACCATTGGTTATTCAGAAATATACATGCAAACCAAGAACGAGAACATATTTATAAATTCACAATAATTAAAATATATGCCTTTATATAAAAACCTTTCACAAAATAGTTCTCGACTCGGTTACCAAAACTCCCTCCCAAAAAGGGTTCCAAAAACATCATAATTTATTTTCCAATAATTCACAAGAGATCTCACAATATAAAATATGTCAATGATGAATAGATCACCCTTATTACCCTGACCACCTCTTATAACCGTTGACTGGAGCAATCTAACACATAACTCATCTCTCATCATAACATATCCAATACTCATAACTTCAACATGGCTCCCCTCCTGGTAAAATCACAACCAAGGAGGTGTCATATTTGACCCGGTTAAAAGAAAAGTGATACCAAGGGCTCCAAGAATATCCACTCTCATCAAAACAACATTATCAGATTCCAAATCAAGCCTTCTATAGGCACAATAAATTCCAAAACAGTAAATAAATATACACATATAAATATTTGACAAGTATATAAAAGAATAACCAAGGTTACCTCAATTCCAAGCTTATTTTACCAATACTTCAATATTCTCAATTTACTATCACCAAATAATTTAACCTCAAATCAAACCATCATTCTCCACACCTCTTCTCTTTCTCTTATTCTCACTCTCCCACGTTCTCTCTCACTTTCGGACACACACACACACACCACATATTAATTCACACACACACGCCTATATATATATATATATGGGAAGGGGAAGGGATATTAATTACCCCTTCCTCGTGGGCAGCACGTACAACGTGTTGCCCACCCTTAATATTTTATTTTTTTTAAAAAATATTTTATTAATATAATATAATATATATTATATTATTATATAATATTATTATTCAAATAGTAAATACGTATTTCATCTCCCAAAAATACTGATTCAAAACTCCCATTATCAAAAATAGGGTCTAATAGTCCTCCAAAAATAGGCTAATTTTCTAGTCTGTAGACTCAAAAATCAGGATGTTACAGCGACCAAAGAAATTTCCTTGATAACTTATCAATTTCATTAATAGTACCGATGGGCAGGAGTGTTGATTGCATGTAGTAACTGGGTAAGGATGCCAGCACAGATTTAATCAAAACCGAACGCCCAGCAGTAGTGAGGAACTTGCTTTTCCACATAGACAATTTGATCCGGGCCTTTTGCACAATAGGATGATACATAGCCTTGGTGACCCTTTTGTGTATTATTGGCACCCCCAAATATTTCCCCAAATCTGATGTGATGCCAATTCCAAGCATGTGGCTAAGCTCAAGAGCTCTATTAAAATTGACATTTGCTGAGCAGAACATCTTAGATTTGTTCAAATTAATTCTGTGACCAGAGACCTCACAAAATATTCGCATGACCTCCCGAATCTCAATCATTTGACTAGATGATGCTTCTGCAAATAGAATAAGATCATCGGCGAAAAACAGGTGAGATATGTGAGGACCACCTCTTTTGAACACAAACGGTTTCCACCGACCAGCATGGCATTCCGCTCTAATAAGGTGACTCAGACGCTCCATACACAGAACGAAAATGTAGGGGCTTAGAGGATCTCCTTGTCTAACCCCTCTGGTAGGGGAGAAACTTGAAGTCTCATCCCCATTCCACAGGACAGACATGGAGTTCGTTGATATGCAAGCCATAACAGTGTCAATAAATTTCTTATCCAAATTCAAACAATTAAGCGTATGTTCAATAAACTTCCAATCAAGCCTATCGAAAGCTTTCTCCATGTCAATCTTAACAGCAACAAATCCCTTCTTCCTTCCCTTTGTTCTCATAGAATGAATAACTTCCTGAGCAATAAGGATGTTGTCACATGTGGATCTGTTAGCTATAAAACTGCTCTGCTCAGGGGCAATAAGCTTGCCCATAATGCCTCTGAGTCTATTCGCTAGCACCTTAGTAATGACTTTGAAGCTAACATTGCATAAGGATATAGGCCGAAAGTCACGAAGCGAAGAGGGATTATCAATTTTCGGTATGAGAACAATCTTGGATTTATTAATAGTGGCCATTCTTGAGTGGTCGTCAAAGCATTCTTCAATGAACTGGCAAATCTTGTCTCCCACCACATCCCATTGGGTTTGAAAGAAGTGAGCATTAAGGCCATCAGGTCCTGGGGCCTTGAAAGCCCCCATAGCAAAAGTTGCATTTTTTATTTCCACTCTCGACACTCTATCTGAAAACCTGCGCAAATCACGAGCCTCAATAGTAGGAAAGTTCGATCGCAATTCCCCAGGGTCTCCAACCGAAGTATCCCGAGTATATAGATTACGAAAAAATTCATAGGCCAAATTCTTTGCAGTATCATGGTCCCCAACCCATTGTCCCTCGTCATTGAGAATGGCTCCAATTCTACTCTTCCTTCTTTTGATGACAGTAGAAGCATGGAAGAATCTCGTATTTCTATCGCCCCCCTGAAGCCATTTGCTTCTCGACTTCTGGAACCAAATGATTTCCTCTTGAGTAGCCACTTTATGGTACTCCTCCCATAATCTTTTCTCAAGTCTAAATAGCCCGTTCTGGCGGTTCGTCCTCCTGGCTCTATCAATCCCCTCCAGACGACGAATCAACTCTTTTTTCTTTTTTGAAAAATTTCCAACTCTGTTATCATTCCATAGTGAAGCTGAAGATTGAAATTTCTGAAGACCATGGAGCCAATTCCTCTCATGCCAAGCATCCTTAGTAATATCTTTAAAATCCTTCTCCAGAGTCCACGCAGCCTGATAAGTAAACATTTTTCTACTACTCCTCGCTCGAACCGTAGGATTAACATTTAGCACAACCACTCTGTGGTCAGACTTAAATTTGAGCTCATGTCGGACAAAGAAATTAGGAAAATAATTAATCCAACTGAAATTGGTAAAAACCCAATCAAGTCTTTCTTTCAATCCATGGTTTTCCCAAGTAAACTTATCTCCCTCAACCTTCGCCTCAATCAGATTAGTATCCTCAATACAATCCTTGAAGCGTTGCATGGATGCCCAGGGTGGATCAGCTCCTCCAAGCTTATCATTTATGGACAAAAAAGCATTAAAATCCCCTAATACCACCCAAGGAAGAATAGACTCAGAAATAGCTCAAAGAGAATTCCATAAAACATCCCTACCATTTATTGTAGTTTCACCGTAAACAACCGTCATTAGGCTTTGAGTGCTACCCTGCAGATCAGTAACCTGACAATGCAAAAGCTGGGTTGTGGAAGTAATATATTTAATGTCAAAAGCATCATTATTCCACAAAATCCAAATACCCCCGGCAAACCCAGTAGCTTCAACCCGGATCCAATGGCTAAATCCAAGCTTACGACAAACTTTGTCAGCTCTATTACCACTAATGCGAGGTTCCAAAATACACAGAATATCCACATAATATTTGCTAACAATATCTTTAATATTTAAAGGAAAGGCACGGCTCCCGGCCCCCCTACAGTTCCATGATGCCACAATCATTAAAAAATAAGATAAATACAAAATATTAGGAGGAAAACTTATGTGAGCTATCCGGCTTTACCTTCAAGATTTTTCTGATGTTGAGTTTCCATCTCTTTACCATCTAAAAAATCAGGAGCAATATCCTCATTCGGATCCCATTGATCAATCGCCTGTTGCGCTTGCTCCATATTCAGTCCATCTTGCGCCTGCTCCCCTGTATTGACATTGGGAGGATCCTGATGCACAACATTGGAAATATAACCTTGTACAATGGCATGGACTCGCTGGCCTTTAATTTTTGATTTTTTTTCCATGCTGTCTTTATTCTTTATTCGCACAATCATATCATTATTAGCATTGGCTGTTCCTTGTTGATGCAGTTCAGTTGGGTTTAATTGATGATCATTAGATGAGGTATGAACCGATAAGCTCGGCCCAACTTGAGGAGATGACTTCGCTGTCCCAATTTCTCCTTCATTAATGCAAGGATCAATTTGTTTGGCCACAATATTCAACAATTTAGTCTGCTTCTCCTGGTCCAATGGCGTGGTTGATCTTGGCCCAGAAGTGCCTTTTGATTTATCTAGCCCATTCTGAGAAAAACTGACCTTGGGCCTATATTGCATTCTAGGCCCAGCCACAACACCCTTTTGATTAATTCCACCTCCAGCTGAACCCAACTTGCTCACGTGGCTATTTCCTTTCTTCCCCATCGCATTAGGTATTCCTTGCTCAGCTCCCAACACTCTCGCCGACCGTACTGCGTTCTGATCTGCACCCTGACCCGTCATCAACAGCTCATCGTCCTCCAAATCTTGAATCAGCGCAAATCGCGCACTCTGCCTGACACCCACCGCCTTGTCAATCTTATTCCCATTTCCCGAAGCATCCCGGCGCTCCTCCCTGGAATTCGACCGTTGCCAAGTCCGGTTGCGAGTGGAACGTCGAGAGACCATCATCCACGGCCCAAATTCCTCCTCTGCAGTGTTTTCCGGTGATTTTCCGGCATATCCGTTCACTGGTTGCTTCATCAACTGCCTCCCCTGCTGCTGTGAGAGACCCTCTTGCCCAGAACGTGCGCCTCGCTGGAGATGGAAACCGAGCCCTTATAAGGACATTCCTCCCTTCTATGGCCGACTCTCCCACAAGCAAAGCATATAAGAGTAAGTCCCTCGTATTCTATGTTGAAAACTGAACCAGCCGCTATTACCTTTGGAACTAATTTCTTCTGTAAGTCCAATTCCACACAAATTCGGACAAATTTGCCTCTTTGTATTTTCGGGTTAGAAGCTTGGTAATCCTGAAGAGTATGCAGATCGACCTTCAAGGTACGTCCAATGCGATCCCCCAGGCGTGAAATATAGTTTTTATTGTATAAATGCAAAGGCACGTCTGGGATTCTCACCCAAGTTGCTACTCTTCCCAGCGGATTGTGATATGGATCAAAGTAAGGAGTCCAGCGTTGAATGAGAACACAGTGCTTTTTCACCACCCAGGGGCCTTCATAGAGTACTCTTCTGTAGTGGGTTCTCCATAATTCCTGATCCTGAAATCTTACTACAAAATAGTTGTTCGGAACATCAATAAGCTCAAAAGTAGAGAAACCCCAGAGTTTAGCTAGAATCTCCTTGAGAGCAAACAAATTAAACCTCATGCCCAACACCGTGAGAACTAAGGCATAATTCCATGGTTCGCACCATTCATTAAATTCTTCCTCCGTGCAGGGAGCAACAGGATAGATTTCCATAAGTTTCTTGATTTCCTCAGATTCCTGTGGCAATTTCCAACTTATTTCCTTGTCATCAGTGAATAAATCATCTTCCTCCATTACGGATCCACTATGGGCAACCCCATTGAAACCCATAAGAGACGCCTTGTAGGAAGGAAATTTTGATGCATTATTTTCCTCCTTGCTTTGTTTCTCAGTCTGATTGATATTCCCACTTTGCTCAGTATATTGCTCTGGCTGCTCTGGCACATTATCTAGCATTCTGTCATCCATAATGGTGTTAGCAATCTCTTCCATCTTTTTCTTCTTCTTCCGGTCATCCTGCCCTTCAGCAGGTGGCCGATCCGGTGGAAGTTTCCTCTGTCCGGCATCTGTTAAAGCAAGCACGTTGAGGGAGTTCGAAGAAGCCATCTGAATCTCCCCGAGTGCACTTATAACCGTGTAACTTGTAACTCTCCACAACCTTTTCTAATATTATTTCATAAACATTAACAATTAAATTAGTACTATTAACAATTAAATCAGTACTCGTTGTTAACAATTCATGTGCTGATTTCATGGCCAAAGAAGGCCACAACGTTTCCACTAATGAGGATGTTACGCTAGTACCAACTGTTACTAACGAATATCTAACCATGGTGCTCAAAGATCAACTAGGCTGTCCTAGTTAGTATTGTCTTTTGTTTTGGTACCTGGGATTAGACTTTGCTCTAGTTCCCTTGTTCATATTCAAGCCTCGGCTTGCCTGTAATTGCTAAAAAAAAAAAAATAGTATAATTAACAACAATATTTTAACAACTAAATCAATACTATTAACAACTAAATCAGTATCCGTTAACAACTATATTACTAGTCGTTAACCACTAACATTTTATAAAATAATATCAGAAAAAGCCGGCCTTTTTGACAAATGACTATTTCTCAAATCTTTTTTGACCTTTTTTTTATGTTAGTTTAGCACCTGAGGTGGATTTTCCCTTTTTTCCTTTGGGGAAGAATTGTGGTGTCTTTCAACTCCCCCACTTATATTTTCATATTTATTTTTGGGAGTGTTTTCAAGTGGTAAGCGGCTTTTGTCGTTTGAGCAAACTCTCGGGTTCAAGACTTGTGAATGTTAAAAACCCTGCTGGAAGACTTTTCCACCATAACCAGGTGCATGATGCAGATCATATCCGGATTAGTCGAGGCGAAGTTCCAATGAATCGGGTGGACAAAAAAAAAAAAACTTATGAAGGGAGAACGGTATTTAAATCCCATAATATTGCATTTATTGTAGCTAGTTCCCTAAAAAAACATTCTGAAGAAATTTCCAAAACATGATAGCCGGATTAATTGGGGGTGTCGTTTTCTTTTTTAAAGAAGCTCTACACAACCGCCATTAGAATCCCAAGTTAAATTTTGGTACTAAAAATATATTTTTTTTATTTTATCTCTTATATTTATAATTTTTCACTAAATTAATTTGTTTAACTTTGATATAGAATATAACATTACATATATAAATATTTTAGAGAGATCACCTGATATATATATATATATATATATATATATATATATATATATATATATATATATATATATTATAATTAAATAATTTTTTAATTTTTTTTTATTTCACGTGTAATTATAGGTCTTAATCAATCACCGTAGGGATATATTACACAATCTAATTTTCATATTTACAATCGGAGTTGTGAAGGCCCAAATGAAATGAGTCTATATGACCATTTCTATTTGACTGCCCTTTGGGGCAAACATCACACATTAAATAAAGTGGTTTTATTGAATTGATAGGGCCATGTACAATCTACATCATTTTTATTTCTTGTTAAAGAAAATTTTTGTCTTTAAGCTTTCACTAAAAAACAATGGTATCCTAGAAGTTTTTGAATTGTAGCAATTTCATCCCAATTTTCCAAGTTAAGTTAGATTTATAAATAAGAAGAAAAAAAATCAAGAAAATGTATATAGCCCAAGGATTAGAGAAAATTAAAGAGGGGGAGTAAATCTTATGCAATAAAAAGAAAATCAAAGAGGTCTTTTTTTTTCTCTCACAACGTCGTTGAGGTACAGCGGTAAAGGGATTCCAATGGCCTTGTTTTAGCAATCTCCCTTCGCATGTCCTCTGCCCAATAATTGAATATTTTTTTAAGCACTATTTGGAAAGAGTTAGCTCCTCCTCCATCTACGATTTCTGTTGGGTTAATGTGCTCTTTAGTCACTTAAGCCCAAGAACTCTAAGGCCCATGTGGATTAGGGTTAGGTCTTGGGTGGAGCATTATATAAACCCACTTTAACCTGCTTGAAAATAGACGGCCGCACAAATAGTCAGGAGGCTCTCATCAGAAACAAAAACCTAGAGGCAGACGTTCATCATCTGAACGGTTGCCCACACAACCACCTCATCCCCCTCGAGAGATAGTCTGGAAGATCAATCACAGAGCGAGGATTGTTCGTAGACAAGAATTGTTCGCGGAGAATCTTTCAGATCACTCTTCAATATCCAGGTAATCAAAACGATGAACGGTTTAATCTTTTCCTACATCACGTGGTTCGATACGCTTCCGCGTTTCTGATTAGATTCCTACAATTGGTATCAGAGCCCGTAGCGATGAGGAAAAGAACCGAGTTTTGAAATTTCATGTGATTGTTTTTCGAAAATTAATTTTGGAAAATATGGCATCTTTTTTTCTATATTTGTTATCGATTTCTTGGTGGTTAATTGTTTATAAATCATACAAGCACTTTAATCCATGGATAGTTTATATCGTGTATTTCTTGAATTGTAACAAGGAGGCTAATCCCATATGATTAGGTTTCCTCCTTGCTCTTTTATTATTTCTTTTCGAATTTCTATGTATTTTTTCGAATTCTTGTAAAAGTTGGAGATCAAGAAACGCAAAGAATATGAGCGATCAACACTGTACGACACCTTTCGTGGACCTCTGGACCTCGGATTTCGACAAACCATATATGGATGGAAAGAGGATGGAAAGACGAACAACGTGGCGGTCAGAACCTCCCCAGAAACTCAGCCACGCGCCCACACGCGCCTGTTATTTGCAGGCGCGTGACGGCCACGCGCAGCCACTTGTGGCGGCGCGTGGGGGCGCGTGGGGCTTCAGATTGGGGACGTTCTGGCGGCCGTTTGATCGTCTCCCCGTGGCGGTCCTTCCCCTGGAGTTTCGTGCTGAGATGACTTCGGATGCTCGCGTGGCAGAGGCGAAGGCTAGGGTTCCTCTTTTGTGTCTTAGGGTTTCTAGCCAAGGATTGGGTTTTTGGGCTTTTGGGCTCAAAGATACTCTAAAGGGGCTTCAGATAAATCCTATGGATGGACAAAAGAGAAATTCCAAAGTTGTAAAAAAAATTTTTTTTTTTTTTAGGAAGCCATGGATTAAAGTTATTTGTTTAAATTAATTTAATGCCTTTAATTGTATGAATTATATGTGCAATTAGCGTGATTTTGAAATAACATGCCATATAGAATAGGAAGATAATCACATGTCATAAATGCATGATAACTATTATGTTTTTTTCGACTAGTATGATAGTTATTATACGAGAATTTTTGGATTGTCCACTACATTAATTATCATTTATTATGATTTTGAAATCTAGAATAATAATTGGATTAATTAATTGTGAAATTAAAATATCTACATTAATTATCATTTATTATGATTTTTGGAATCTAGAATAATAATTGGATTAATTAAGTGTGGAATTAAAATCTAGACATTAATTATCAATTATTATGATTTTAAATTAAAATCTAGAATAATAATTGTAGAATTAAGATCTAGACGAATAATCCAGGTAATTTCCTAAGAGAATTGTACCTTTTAGAGTAGTTTGAGGGTTATTTAGAATGGTCATAACTAGATTTTAGATACCTAATAATTCACTCTAAATTGAACAAATTCTTGGAAATTGAAAATTCTAAATTTAAAATATTGAATGGGTGAAGGTTTTAAATTAATTTTTAAAACCTACGAGCTCCATTGTGGGTTTATTAGTGAAATGGTTGTCGCTGAAGCCCCATCGGATAAGGATGATCGGATTTCGCTAGATTAAACCTCAATATTTTCAAAATTTTAGTAAAGTTTTGTACGGCCCATCGTCGGCAACACCTAGATACTAAAGATAATTTTTGAAAGTAAACAATGGTTAAATACATTCAACTTTGGTAAAATTGTTAACCCTCCCATCGAGGCTCTGGCAATGGAACTAAAGGCCCAAATTAACAATATTAGTTTTACAAGAATCTTGCCCATCGTAAGTCTTGTAAAGATAACTGATGGATTGTTAAACAATGAACGAATAGTAGTTATTAGAATCTACTAGCAATTTTTCCGTTTGTTGTTAATTTTTAAAGTTTGAAATTAGTGTGTTTTTTTTTCAGAAAAATGTCTTCCTTCAATCCTTTAGCTACAATCTTGAGCCAAAAACCTATGGATGGTACAAATTACAAACAATGGAGAACCAATTTAGATATTGTTCTTCAATATGAAAAGCTCAACTTTGTTCTTACTACCCCTATGCCAGCGCTGCCTACTGCGGATGCGTCTGATGCAATTCGGACTCGTTTTCAGCAGGAAAAGGATGGATGGGAGAAGGCAAATGTGTCAGTTCGCTGCTACATTTTGGCCAGTCTCGCCAGTCACCTTCAGGAGCAAATGAACATAATTCAGAGTGGAGCAACCATGCTCCAGACTCTGGATGCCATGTTTGCTACACCTAGCAGTTCTGCTAGGCAAAATGCGCTGAGTGCAGTCACTAAGACAGTAATGTCTGGAGGAAGTGTGCGGGATCATTGTCTAACAATGATAGCAAACTTCAAGAAGGCTGATGACCATGGTATCAAGTTTGAACAAGAAGTAAAAGTTGACCTTCTCTTACAATCACTACCTGAATACTTCAACCAATTCAAGATGAATTACAATATGAACAAGATGAATCTTGACCTCACTCAACTAATGCTCGAGCTTGAGAGTGCTGAACAGACTCTAGTCAAGCAAGGAAGTGCATTATTTAGTGAAAGTTCTGTGAAACCTAAGGGGAAACCCAAGGGAAAGAACAAGAACAAGAAAAAGAAGAAATCAGGTACTCCAGTTGCCAAATCAGTTGCAATGAAGCAGCCAAAAGGCAAGTGCTTCAAGTGCGGACAAAAGGGGCATTGGAAGAAAGATTGCCCAAAAATGAATAAACCAGGTATGGGTAATTTAAATGTGATTGAGGCTTGTTTAGTGGAGAATCACGATGATAAATGGATCGTTGATTCAGGAGCCACTAACCATGTTTGTTACTCTTTGCAGTGGTTCAAACATAGCTTGCCTGTGAGCAGAGGACAACGAGATTTGAAGCTTGGAACAGGGCAGCTTGTGTCTGCACTAGCAGTGGGACAAGTTGTTTTATCTTTTAATAATTACAGAACTTTGGTTTTAGAAGACTGTTTATATATTCCAGACTTTAAGAGGAATTTAATTTCTGTTAGTTGTTTAGATAAACGTGGTTTGACAGTTCAGTTTGATTCCTCAGTTTCAATAAGAAGTTCATCTTCTTTTATTTGTTCTGGTGTAAAGTTTAATGGTCTTTATTTCCTTAGTCCTGTTCCCTGTGAAGTTAATCATGTTGAATTAAAAAATGTTGAGCATATCAATTTGTCAAAGAAAAGAAAAGTTTCCAATGAAACTTATCTTTGGCATTTGAGATTGGGTCATATTAACTCTAACAGGATCCAAGGTTTGGTCAAAAGTGGAATTTTAAAATCCCTGAACTTTGAACCAATACCAGTGTGTGAATCCTGTTTAGAGGGTAAAATGACCAAAAGATCTTTCAAGGCCAAGGGAAAACGTGCCACACTTCAGCTGGAATTGGTACATACTGATGTATGTGGACCAATAAATGTCCAAGCCAGAGGCGGGTATCAATATTTCATCACATTTACTGATGATTACTCTAGATTTGGACATGTATACTTGATGCGTCACAAGTCTGAAGCTTTTGGAAAATTCCAAGAGTTCAAGGCTGAGGCAGAAAAGCATCTAGGTGTTCAAATTAAGACTCTTCGATCTGATCGAGGGGGTGAATACCTATCTGGAGAGTTCAGGTCTTACTTGACCAAAGAGGGGATAGTTTCACAATTATCTTCTCCAGGGACACCCCAGCAGAATGGAGTTGCTGAAAGGAGAAATAGAACCCTTTTAGAAATGACAAGATCTATGCTCAGTTATTCATCACTTTCTGATTCATTCTGGGGATATGCCTTAGAAACAGCTATGTATCTATTGAACTTAGCTCCGTCGAAGTCAGTTTCAACGACACCAATAGAATTGTGGAAAGGGTCTAAGCCCACCATGAATCACATTCGGATTTGGGGTGCTCCGGCACATGTCTTGAAACAGAAACCAGACAAGATGGACTCGCGTACTGAAGTATGCATGTTTGTGGGCTATCCTAAAGGAACCAGAGGTTGGTTGTTTTATAGTCCAAAAGAAAAGAAGGTCATAGTGAGCACTCACGCGACTTTCTTGGAGGAGGACTATATGACAAACTATAAGCCAAGAAGTAAAGTTATTCTTGATGAACTAGTCTCAAATCAAGTTTCACCACAACCTCAAGGGGTTCCAGCTTTTGTTCTTGTGGTTGTTCAAAGAGGGGAAAATGTACCTGAACATACACAGGAACCAGAGACAGAACCAGAAGTTCAACATGAGACAGAACCAGAAGTTCAGCATGATGTTGAACTAAATGAAGAACAAAATCATGAATTGGTTAATATACCTAATGAGGGTCCTCATCTAGAAATTGTTAACCCACAAAATGTGGACTGTAACACCTCATTTTCATTACCCAAAAACTTGACCAAAATATTTGAAATACCTTCAATAGGGATTTTCGATATCCAAATCATTAAATTACGTAACCTTTTAAAATAAAATTCATAATTCATATTCAAAATAAATTTCCAAAAATGGTTCAGAGTTTAGTACAAAGCGGAAGTCTTAGGTTCATGGCAAATAAAATAACATAACATAAACTATAGGAGTACAAAAGAGCCTCCTCAGCTCACTCCATAGGTGCCTTCCCTTGCTCTCTACTAGGATAATCACCTGAAAAATGTTAATATGGGATGAGATTCCACGTCTCAGTAACTACTGAAAATTTCTACCGTACACAAGCAAATTACATATGACAAAAACATGGGCTAGTTTAAAATATGTTTGTAAATATATATATATATATATAAATATATATATTTCAAAAGTCCTCATCAAATGTCTTTACAAAATATTCATCATCATTTTGTCAATCCTTGAACCGTTCAGAAATGCATTATGCAATATGCAGCCTCCCTTATATCCTCTTCCAACCGTATACCGCTGACTGGAGCCATAGGCTAACACATAGTCCAATAGAAACATTCATTTGACTGAATTGTCCCAAGCTCACCAAAACTTAAGATACACCTGGCCAAAGGTATAGAGCTTAAATCTGGACTATGGCTCCCCTCCTTTAAAATAACTAAGGAGGTGTCACATGTCCCACAACTCCAATGAAATCCCGGCCAAAGGATAACATGGAAGATGGGGCCCTGAAACAAGTACCATCCACTGTGCACCGAGTGGTGGCATAAACAATTCTTATCATCATTCAAATCCCTCCTTACTCCTCCCATCACAATACAACCGCCATGATAAATGAGTTCACTCTTAAATAATGCATTTTTCTACCATAAAATTATATACATCAATATGCGTATTTTTGAATAGTAAATTACTATGCGTATTTGTGAATAGTAAAATACGGTAAATATACATAAATGATAAATAGTAAATCAGTACGTATGAATAGTAAGATACAGTATAAAATACGATATGTATACGTGAATAGTAACATACACATAAATAGTACCTCTACAGATTTACAAACCAAAGTTCCCACACCAGATCTTAAAACCACAAACATTTTCTAAATATTCTTGCCAGACAAGTTTATAATCATACATAATTCACAAGTATAAGGAAGAATATTCAGAGTTACCTGTCACTCTGTAGCTCCCAAAAAGTTACCGCAAGGCTTCCCTACATTCCTTCTCCCTCCCTCCCTCTCTCTCTCTCTTTCCCTACCTTTCTGTGAGTCTTGAGTGTTTGTGTGTTGTGAAAGAAATGAGAAGGGATGAGGTATTTATAGAGTTCGGGTCTCAACTAGTTTTCAAAAATCACATGTCCATCTACTACACATCTACCATTTATCTACCATTCATTTGTCCATCTACTACACATCTACCATTTATCTACCATTCATATATCCATCTACCATGTAACTACACATCTCCATCTACCATCTAACTACCATTCATATGTAGCTACCATACATATCTCCATCTACCATCTAACTACCGAATACTCATCTTCCGATCAAATATCACATGCTTATCTACTTCATAACTATCTACCATTCAAGTTAATATCCGATTTTTTATTCGCCCTGCCGGTCACGGAAATGACTTCCGCAAACACCAGCTTCTAGACAAAAATTCATTTGTTTGTAATATGTCCTGGCCTAAGAAACTTAGTTCATGGTTTTCTAGATAGGATTTAATTTCTATCAGTTCTCTCTCTTTTAGATCATTAATGGTACTTAAGTGTACTTTGGTCATTTATGGTAATTTCCCCAGAGTACAAAATACTCCCGTGACATTTTTTTTAATATTTTAATGAATAGTAAATACGTATATGTGAATAGTAAATACTATTCATGTACGTATTTGTGAATAGTAAACACTATTCATGTCCAAAAATTACTGATTCCAAATTCGTCATTTTCAAAAATAGGGCCTAGTAGTCTTCCAAAAATAGGCTTATTTTCTAGTCTTTAGGTCCAAAATTTGGGATATTACATTTCTCCCCTCCTAAAAAAAAAAAATTTTGTCCCCAAAATTCGATATAGTAAGAATTCTACTTACCTAATTAAATAAGTAAGGATAGGATTGTCGCATGCTCTCTTCCGTTTCCCAAGTAGCATCTCCGGGAGCCATTCCTTTCCACACAACCTTTACAAGTCTAATAGTCTTGTTCCTCGATTACTTATCCCTTGCATTAACAATCCGCTCCGGCTCAGCTTGATATGCCATGTTATCTTTAAGTCCTATCTCTTTCCCAAACATGCTCACCAGGCACACAACACAATTATACAACATTTCATTCATCATGTTCCCACAGTGATATTCAAATATAGGATCCACTAGTTCCTTATTTGAGCGCTTGGTTACACTGGCCTCACAGACTGGTACATTCTTCTTTTTCTGCTTATTTCATTCTATTATCACAACGCTGGATATTCTGATCTTACAGCTTAAGGAGTTACCCTCAGGCCATACTAACCACAACATGATATAGTCTGATTAT
Organism: Acacia crassicarpa; assembly: GCA_034222035.1. Taxonomy (NCBI): domain Eukaryota; kingdom Viridiplantae; phylum Streptophyta; class Magnoliopsida; order Fabales; family Fabaceae; genus Acacia; species Acacia crassicarpa. The sequence goes on along the minus strand of JAWXYG010000005.1, from coordinate 44,447,447 downwards.
TCTGCCAACCTTAAGACAAACTTTAGACACACACAGGTCTAATGTTACCACAATACTAGGCACATAAGTCTTATAGCCTAGAGATACCACCACATGCAAACTAGCTCAATGGGTATTACCGCCTCGAGCCTCTGCTCTTCTACCCTATGCTCAAGCTTCCTCAATTCAAGTTCTCAAACTAGCTTTTCTTGTATAGCTCAGTAGTTAGCACGTAATACCTAACTTAATTAGTTCAGATTTCTAGACTATTCTATCATTTTCTGTTCCTATATTAACATAATTACCATTTGCACCGCTTTTCAATACAAAACATTAGCGATGACAGTCATGTCATTACTTCTTCTATGTTGTCTCAAATTCAACTTCCTGATTTTCAAATTTAAATATTTAAAGTTTTCTGTGGTCGCAATACATTTTCAAAATCTCACTTAAAACTAGTATTTTCATAAAAAGCATATTCGCTGCCAGTTTAAGTTCAAGAAAACACATTCACTATTCAATCTAGCTTTCATCAATGGCAAGTGATTCAAAAATGAATATTTTAAATATATTTGGCAAGACCCAGCAAACCGAGTATATTCATAACAGTTTCCAGCCTCTTCTAGCTTGTACACCTTCCACCACAATCATAATTTAAAAGTCAATTCTTGTTCTAATTTCGCAAGGATTCATTCCATGAGACATCATAGTTTATAAATGTCGATTACAAACTGGTCTTAAATCCTGTTGTAAATATTGCGTAAAAATTTCCAAACACAGCAAGTGCATTGGTAAGTTCAAAATTCAAATACTCAGGGACCTAGCAACTATTTTAAATAGTCACCAACTCCGAATACATTCCAGGTTCCAACTTATTCTACTCAACTCATCCATGAAACACTCAATTCATTATTTCTAAAGAAAGATTCTATTATCAAAATCATTTCCTATGCTAGTTAAACAGTTGGCAATCTCTGAACACCTTATACATGTTGGTATCACATTTTGTTCCCTATTTCTCTCCAATCAATTAGTACCATATTCTAATATCTCAATTTATTCAATCAATTCAGTCTCCTAAAGAATCAATACAACTATTAAGTTGAACTGTTATATTACATTTCTACTAGTAGCAACCCTCTAGATCCCCTACCAACTTTCAGATTCATCATCCTATTTCTAAAACCCCGATTATTTATACTAGATTCATCATACTCCATAGCTTATATCATTTAAGAACTATCCTCAAACTTTCCCCAAAAATGATAATTGTCAAATTACAAATCAACTCTTAGAACTTCAATATCAGCAAGACAGAGATATCATGTGTCCTCAATAATACCCATAGAACATTCCAAATTCATGTTTCACAATTCCTAGACTAAGATCTAAAACATTCAAATATTATTCTCACAACCTCAGCATTGTTCACATGATTCGAATTCAATCCTTAGTATCTCAAAGACATATACTAAATATCATCTGTTCCTCTCATAGTTATCTATTAATCACACCCAAATAACATACTAATATTATAACATAAATCACCGGATTTCATACTTTCATAATTAGACATACTATCTTAACTCAGATTGAATTCAAGTCTATTCTCAAATATTCCCAGACATTAATAGTCAAGTTTACAATTTGATTCTTATAACCTCAACATCAACTGATAATTCGTGTTTCCCCAAAAATACCCATTATACATACTAAGATCATGATTCACAATTCCTAATCTAATTCTTGGATTATACGAAGACTATCTACAACCTCAGCAGCATTCACAAGGTTCTAATTCTACCTCAACCTGCAATATCACAAAGGCTCATTTCGTTCTTAAGTTCTATTTCAGCTTAGATTAAATTAAAGCCTATCCTCAATATTTACTATATTCATTCTAACATCTTTCTGGCATTCCTAAGAATCACCATTTCATACCTTTCCATCGATCTTCCAACATGTTTATCCAAAAACCTTAGTCTTTGAATTATCTGTGACAAATTCATAGAGTTCTTCGGATACTCAGAGAGTGAAGAATGCTCTCGGGTTAATTGGCACAACTCATCATCATTTCAAATCTTCGGATTCTCTCCGGTTCATCTAATATTATTAGAAAGTCACCCTTCCCAAGATTACTATCACCTTAGCACGCTTACGCTTAAAATCCTATTTTCAAATGCCAATTCCGACATCTTGAGTCAGCTGCACATCCAAGACAGATTTCTTAGATAAATGTGCGTATAAACGTCCAAACTTAATTTCTTGAAAACACAGCTAGCAATAAATGCCATAGCGATTTCTGTCTGCAAAGGTCTAGGAAACTGCGACCCCTAACGGTGGCTAGGGTACACTAGGGTGCGGTGCCATAAAATTTTCCGCATAACAACAAAGTCTACATGATTCTGAGTTAACGACAGATGAGAATCCGATGCTGCTTAACAAAATATAGACGTTGCTAGCCCAGCTATAAATAGAGTAAAGAAAGAGTAAATGTTTCACGTTCTCTCAAACTTCACAAAACCTCCACATATTCATTTCCTCTCCGATCGTAACCTTCACTATAACCTTCCACATTATCCTTAAACATGGCCGGTTCAAGTAACTCTATTCCAGTGTCTGATTCATTCAACCCTTTCTTTCTTGAAGCCTTACTTCATGACTATCAGACTAACATGTTGTCTGATTTGTCAAACAATGCATCATACCCTTATTCTTCTTTACTTCCCCAAAATCCCGTAAGTATGAACGTTCATTCATCTGCCTCAACGATTAACATTCCTACTCCTCCTCCAAGGATACAAGATTCTATTTTTACCACTGAAAGAGAAGCAAATCACCAAGAGGGGGGGTGAATTGGGGATTTCAAAATTCTTTTCGGTTCACCCACACCACAGAAAATATCAAGGCAAAGTGGAGATAGAGTAGAAGAGCTTGACACAGATGATTTATCCTGGTTCGGTCTAAATCCTTGACCTACGTCCAGTCCCCAGTACCTCTGGGATTTTCCACTATCACTCAAGAACAATTACACTCTCTGTAAACGAAGGACGCTCCCAACCTGAGACTCGCTCCCCCTTACAAGTTGTAATTGCTTACAACAGATACACACTCTGTAAACGAAGGATGTTCCCGACGTGGACACACTCCCCCTTACAAGTTGTACTCTGTAATCAGATACACCCTATGTAAACGAAGGACACATTCCCCCTTACAAGTTGTAATCTGATTTTCCCAATCTCTAAGTCACCTGACTTGAGATCCTTACAATGAATGATATACAGGGAAATAAACTCTCTCTAAGAGTAGATGATGATACACACTGAAGTACAATCAAATGTATGTACAGAGAAATAACTGATATTTATGAGTAGGCTTATTGTCTGTCTTCTCTGTCTTGTCTGTGTTGTCCGTCATGTTCAGCTTCAAAACTTCAGCCATTTATACTAGTTGATGCATGAGGACCGTTGAAGAGTTTCATTCTGCCCGTTTGAATGTTTGAATATGTCCGTTGGAGCTTTGCAGAATATTTTCTTCAGTGGGAATCTTTTGAAGATATAATACTTCAGTATCGGTTATTGAGATCTGTCCCATAACTCTGAAGATCTGATTTTGGTAGTGGAGGCTTCGTTGTTTATGTCTGGCGTGAGAGCTGCCCATTACTTCCTGTCTGTATGCCGTTTACGGAGGGAAGAATAAAATAATGCAAGTTGCACACACCGTCTTCCTCATTTGAATCTTGTTCAAATTCAAAATAGCTTCTGTAAACTTATGAACAAACTTGTTAAAAGCCTTTGGTAATCTTAATCATAAGTAATCAGATGCAAATTAAAATATTCAATAACAGACAGAATGCTTTCAGATGATACGAAGAACAGAGGGTAGTTCTGCTCGAGTAGCGTTTGAGACATGCTCGAGTAACCATGTGAAATGCCTGAAGAAATAGACTCTGCTCGCTGTTGCTCGAGTATGGATTTTGTGGTGCTCAAGTATGATGCTGAAGTATGACTCTGAGTGTACTCGGGCAGATGGCTTTGCTCTTTGAATATCGCTGAAGAATGCTCTGTACTCAAGCAAAGATTCAGCTTGCTCGTGTAAGGTGCTTCTTCAGAGTTGCTCGAGTATGCTTCCGGGTCTGCTTGAGTAGGGTTGCTCGAGTACGTTTTTCTCCGTGCTTGAGTATGCTTTCCTTTCAGTGCCTTTTCGATGTTGCTCGAGTATAAACTTTGGTCTGCTCGAGTAAGAGGCTGCTTGAGGCTTTTCTCTGGAATGCTCGAGTATGCTTTCTGGTATGCTCGAGCAAGCTTGCTCAAGTATGTTTTCCACCTTGCTCGAGTATGCTCTCTCTGAAGTCCATTTTCCCGATGTTGCTCGAGTAGACAAGTTCTTATGCTCGAGTATGGTGCAAGCCAGTGTGTTCGGACAAGATCCAAATTTAGGAAATCATTCCATTTTAGAAACCTCTTCAAATAATCCTTCCCTTTCAAGAAGAATCAACTCCAAGCTAGTTGTATTTCATCCATTAACATCAGATCAATGGAGGTTGATTTTATTCAGCGTTTTTCATCTATTCAGAACAGACTGCAAACTTCAAAACATCATAACTTCTTCAATTGATCTTCTTTTTCTGTGTTCTTGATGTTTCTGGAAAGGTATTTGAGTCTAGTTTCAAATGGCTTTGGTTTCATCTCAATCCGATTTGTCGTTTGAAAGATATCTTCAAAATACTGAAGCTTGGTCTGGACAGTGACGTTGACTTTTGATCCAACTTGTAAAATTCATAGATAATTCATATGAACTCCTTTGACCATGAATTTTTGTCAGAAGTACGTGTTGGATGTCTAGTTTCATTTGCCGTTGATTTCGTGTCAATCCGATGCCTGGTTTGGGAGATACTGTTGAATTACTGAACGTCGCCAGAAACAGAGCTGAACAGAGGAGACTACAGGAGACCATACTCGCCAGGCTTGCTCGAGTATGCCTGATTTTTGCTGCAAGTATGGGTCTGCTCGAGTGTGACTTCAATCCTGCTCGAGTAAAACACTGTTTGGGCGAAAAACTGAGTTTGCTCGGGCATGGTTCACACCTTGCTCAAGCAAGTTACTGTTTGGGTGAGAGAAAATGTTGAAATTGCATTTTGACCCCAAAACAAACTAGTATTCTTCCGGAAGCTTGATCTTGCTCATTTTAACTCCGAATTGACCCGTTCCAGCTTCTATTTGATCACAGAAACTTGAATATTGATATTTCCATGATAATCAACAGATTCTTCTTTCTTCAAATTCAAGGCGCTGAAATTACATAAATGCCCTCCATCAACCAAGTATCTTGAACTTGTTTGTTTTATCTCCGAATTGAGCTGATCCAACTTCTGTTTGATCTTGGAGACTTGAATATTAATATTCTCCTGATATTTAACACTTTCTTATTTCTTCAAACTTCATTCTTCATTATATTAAACTTTGTATCTACATTAAACATAAGAATTAGTCAGAATATAAGATAAATGTAGTATACAAACTTTTTGCTCTAGATAATGACATTAATATAAGACATCATCAAAACTAATCAGAACCAACATTCTCCCCCTTTTTGATGATGGCAAATACCTTAAGAAAAATATGTATATATAATAAATATATTAAATGCAACATATTTTTCTTGACATTCTCTCCCCCTTATTTGTCATTAGCAAAAAGTTGGGGTAATGAAGAAATACTTATAAATATGAAGTCTAATTAGAAATGATTGTCTTTCTTCAATCATGTTTTAAGAAACAATTTTTCTCTCCCCTTTTTGAAAGTATTATAACCCCTCTTTTTAATATGATCCAAACAGAAAAAAAAATTTCATGTAAATATGTTTGAGAACAATTCGGAGAGGTTTTTAATATGATCCAACATATTTAAAGCATATAGATATCAAACACATACAAAATATTCACAGAATATAAAGAGATAAAGTTCAGAAATGCTCATTTGGATTCGTCATATTGATGAGGGATCTGTGAAGTTCATTTGCTTGTAGTATGCAATTCAGTTGAATCTTTGTGGCCTGACATGAAACAATGGTAGACTCTCATAGTTCAGCTTCAACCGGCACCTTTCCATAATTTAATAGTTTCTCCTTGAGGTGTATTGAGATATCCGTATACAGAATGAAATCTCCTGCTACAAATTGAAAAACTTTCTTGCAAGAGAGATTTGTCAGTGCAACCAAATATCAAAGTATTCCTTTCGATATGATATTTTCAACTGAAGACAACGAAAGGAGAATATAGGATATTTTCAAATATAAAATTAACTCATCATCAAAACTAATACGACATAGTAGATGCAGATGAGTATACTTAAAGGAATTTTCTTCAAACAAAGGAGATGAGCTTGTAAGATATAGAACACATGTGAATGTGAAGCTCCCCCTTAATGAATGCATGACTGAAAGAGTATAAGATCCCTTAAAATGATACCACATAATTGTAAAACTTATGCTTTTTATGATGATAAAAAAAAGTTTAAAAGCATAAAAATCATTTTGAACATGAATGTCATCAGACTAAATTTCATGAAATAGAATTGAAAGAATAAGATCAATTTAGCCTAGCAATACATATATTATTTCATAATACAATACCTCACTCAAGTAATATCGTAATTACTTGAGCCACATTCCTCGGTTGTTCATTGATGCATCACTGGCTAGCCACTGTATGATAATGTGATCAATATTGAAGATCTCCAGATTTGATGCATAAGAAAATAGTGTCAGGAGAAGAACTATCGTTTGGCCTCTTGAAGTGCTGATTTCCCGACTTTGCTTGAGTATAAGATTTTTTGTGCTTGAGCAAAGAGCTTACTTTCGTGATTTGAGGGTGTGCCTGGGCAAGAATAGCGAGTATGCCCTTTTTAAAAAAAATCATCAGCACACGACTTTGCTCGAGCAAGGTGTTTCTCTTGCTCGGGCAAGGGCATACTTTTGGGATTTTCTTTCATTGCTCGGGCAGGAATCAGCGAGTATACTTCTCTTAACGCTCGACTTTGCTCGAGCAAGGATTTTTCTTGCTCGGGCAAGACTCTTGCTTTCGAGGTTTTAACGTTTGCTTGGGAAAAGTCAGCGAGTATACTTTCCAAATACCATGAGAGCACCCGACGTTGCTTGGGCATGAAATTTCTTTGCTTGGGCAAGGTCATACTCTTGGCATTTTTTACTCCTTACTTGGGCAACAGCAGAGAGTATGCTTTCACTTCAGACTTCAGAGCCCGTCTTTGCTTGAGCAAGATATTTTCTTGCTTGGGCAAGGTTATGCTTTTGCTAGATTTTGCCTTTGCTTGGGCAGGAGCTGCAAGTATGCTTCTTTTTGAACTCGTTATTGCTCAAGCAAGATTTATCCTTGCTCGGGTAAGGTGATCGCCCACATATTTTTGAGATGAACAAGCCACTCAGATATTCACACTTTTCTTTTCTTTTTGATACTTTTGCCATCTTTGCTTGAGCAGATGTCGTTATATACTTGAGTAGACCCTTTGCTTTGCTAATTTTCACACTCTGCTTGGGCAGGCTGTTAGGTGTGCTCAAGCACCAATCTCTCTGTTATCCAGCTATGAAACAGAGGATCCTACAAAACAAATATGTGCTTTTTGGTACCCGATGTTTCTTGGGTCCACATGAAATTAGGCAAAACAACTCTTGTGCTCTTATATAGCTAAGACATATGATATTTGAGCAAAGAGTATATCACAAACAGCAAAAATGATATCCAATCGATTCATGACATTGAACATACAAGTCAATGAATAAATGACGCCATAATTTTTTTTAAACACAATTTATAAGCTATTCTACTGATGGTTAGTGCATCAATATTCAATGCACTAATGAACATTTCTAAATCTTGGAATAACCCAGCCAACTAAGAATTTCTGCTTAAAGTATAACAGATTCACAAATTGAATTCCCCCTTTTTGATAGATTTGAAATTCTTTATACGATTAATTTGCTGGACATAACGTCCAAAAAGGATGAAGAGTTAGAGAATCACACTAATTGCTAAAGATCAATTTGTGAACGACAAGGGAAATTAGCTGGACAAATTTAAGACATATCTGACATTCAGTAAGCAATGTTTGACTTCCAATTTTGAGAACATCAGTTGAATGCAATTGAGAGCATGACTATTTTTCAAATATATATGTATTTCTCAGAAGCAGAGTGAACTGAAATTTGAAACAAATTTTAGAGTTGTTGACTTCAAAAACATGAACTCAGAAAGTTATGCACACATTTATTTACGGTCCATTTAGCAACCTGATAAATATTTTGAAAATCATATATAATTGATTGCTAATGAAATGCAAAGATTGACAAGTATTCATTACCCACATAAGGAATTTATTTAAATGTAAAATAGGGTAAGAAGTAGATATCACCGTAATTCCTCTTGTCCTTATAGTATCTTGCTTGGTTCAGATGGATTGATGTAGATAACTCCTTTTCTGACATTCACCATCAACCTCAACCATTGCTTCTTTGGCTTCCTCACGAGTCAAATTGTTTCTCTATATAGTTGCATTCCTGAGAAGCTTTTTCTTTGAGCCCGTTGATTCTTCTTTTGTTGTTCCCCTCAAGATAGTTGAACGATACTCTATGGTAGTTTGTTCTTGAGATGGAACATGCTCTTCTTGCTTGTATCCATTGCTTCTTTTGATGTTTAGACCTTGTAGTTCTAGCAATGATTTCTCCACAAGTTCTCCTATTTGATATAGGTGCTATGCTGTTTCTCATTGGTGCATGAGAAACTCTTGGCTTCTTCATTGTACCCCTATGTCCATTGATCTTCAAATCATTCTGCACAGACAGACCACTAGATGCACATTTTGGTACCCATTTATACTTGGGTCCTTCAGGGTTAGTTCGAGCCTTAAGGAAAACACAAGTTCCCTTTGGTACCCATTGATAATTACCAACAGGTTTATCTCTTCTTTCTTTCATATGAAAACAAGATGAAGTGTTGTGCCCCTTTCGGTTACAGTAATTACAATAAGCAAAAGGATTTGAGGTATGAACAGATTTTTGAAAATAATTCAAGTAAGATTTATGTCCATGTTTCTTCTTCCCTTTCTTCTTATCAAAATCAGGTTTATAACCAATTCCTGATTTGTCATTTGTGAACCTTTGCTGTTTTAAAATCACCTTGAGCATTTCACTACCTCTGGTGAACTTCTCAAGAGTTTTTGTAAGATGTAAATTTCTTTTCTCCACGATACAGCAATTGTCACAAACCTTTTCACAATCATTTCTAGAAATATTTTCAGAAGTGTTTTTAGAAATGTTTTCGCAAACCAAAACAGATGAAGATACATTCTGAACTTGTTCTTCCAACAATTTTATTTTCTTCTTTGATGCAATGAATTCTTTTGCAAGTTTTTCATATTCAGAATATAATTCATTGTATTCAGAAAATAATTCATTATAGGAAGGTTCAGAATTATATACCTCATCATCATCTTCACAATGATCTTCTTCTTCAGCAATTAAGCACACGTTCACAACTTCTTCCTTACTTTCTTCGTCTGAACAGTTATCTCCACATATAGCAGACATGTATGTATTTTCCAAAGCTTTCCACATTTCATTGGCAGTAGATAGATTGCAGATACGGAAATACACCTTTTGACTAAGGGCACTCTGGAGCATTAGAATGGCTCTGCTGTTAAGAGTTATTTTCCATTTGTCATCCTCATTGAATTCGTCTTCGGCCTTTGGAACATTAACTCCACCTTCTACTCTTGTGGGAACATAATCCCCATTCTCTATGACTTGCCAGAGACCATATTCCGTGGCTAAAACAAACACTCTGAACTTTTCTTTCCAGATTGTATAGTGTTCACCATCGAAGCCAGGCGGTAGGTTGATTGAGGCACCCTCAGGTAATATTCCTTCCATGATCTATCTCGGGTTGTTAAGCCCAACTGAGAAACCTGCGCTCTGATACCAAATGAAAGAGAAGCAAATCACCAAGAGGGGGGGTGAATTGGGGATTTCAAAATTCTTTTCGGTTCACCCACACCACAGAAAATATCAAGGCAAAGTGGAGATAGAGTAGAAGAGCTTGACACAGATGATTTATCCTGGTTCGGTCTAAATCCTTGACCTACGTCCAGTCCCCAGTACCTCTGGGATTTTCCACTATCACTCAAGAACAATTACACTCTCTGTAAACGAAGGACGCTCCCAACCTGAGACTCGCTCCCCCTTACAAGTTGTAATTGCTTACAACAGATACACACTCTGTAAACGAAGGATGTTCCCGACGTGGACACACTCCCCCTTACAAGTTGTACTCTGTAATCAGATACACCCTATGTAAACGAAGGACACATTCCCCCTTACAAGTTGTAATCTGATTTTCCCAATCTCTAAGTCACCTGACTTGAGATCCTTACAATGAATGATATACAGGGAAATAAACTCTCTCTAAGAGTAGATGATGATACACACTGAAGTACAATCAAATGTATGTACAGAGAAATAACTGATATTTATGAGTAGGCTTATTGTCTGTCTTCTCTGTCTTGTCTGTGTTGTCCGTCATGTTCAGCTTCAAAACTTCAGCCATTTATACTAGTTGATGCATGAGGACCGTTGAAGAGTTTCATTCTGCCCGTTTGAATGTTTGAATATGTCCGTTGGAGCTTTGCAGAATATTTTCTTCAGTGGGAATCTTTTGAAGATATAATACTTCAGTATCGGTTATTGAGATCTGTCCCATAACTCTGAAGATCTGATTTTGGTAGTGGAGGCTTCGTTGTTTATGTCTGGCGTGAGAGCTGCCCATTACTTCCTGTCTGTATGCCGTTTACGGAGGGAAGAATAAAATAATGCAAGTTGCACACACCGTCTTCCTCATTTGAATCTTGTTCAAATTCAAAATAGCTTCTGTAAACTTATGAACAAACTTGTTAAAAGCCTTTGGTAATCTTAATCATAAGTAATCAGATGCAAATTAAAATATTCAATAACAGACAGAATGCTTTCAGATGATACGAAGAACAGAGGGTAGTTCTGCTCGAGTAGCGTTTGAGACATGCTCGAGTAACCATGTGAAATGCCTGAAGAAATAGACTCTGCTCGCTGTTGCTCGAGTATGGATTTTGTGGTGCTCAAGTATGATGCTGAAGTATGACTCTGAGTGTACTCGGGCAGATGGCTTTGCTCTTTGAATATCGCTGAAGAATGCTCTGTACTCAAGCAAAGATTCAGCTTGCTCGTGTAAGGTGCTTCTTCAGAGTTGCTCGAGTATGCTTCCGGGTCTGCTTGAGTAGGGTTGCTCGAGTACGTTTTTCTCCGTGCTTGAGTATGCTTTCCTTTCAGTGCCTTTTCGATGTTGCTCGAGTATAAACTTTGGTCTGCTCGAGTAAGAGGCTGCTTGAGGCTTTTCTCTGGAATGCTCGAGTATGCTTTCTGGTATGCTCGAGCAAGCTTGCTCAAGTATGTTTTCCACCTTGCTCGAGTATGCTCTCTCTGAAGTCCATTTTCCTGATGTTGCTCGAGTAGACAAGTTCTTATGCTCGAGTATGGTGCAAGCCAGTGTGTTCGGACAAGATCCAAATTTAGGAAATCATTCCATTTTAGAAACCTCTTCAAATAATCCTTCCCTTTCAAGAAGAATCAACTCCAAGCTAGTTGTATTTCATCCATTAACATCAGATCAATGGAGGTTGATTTTATTCAGCGTTTTTCATCTATTCAGAACAGACTGCAAACTTCAAAACATCATAACTTCTTCAATTGATCTTCTTTTTCTGTGTTCTTGATGTTTCTGGAAAGGTATTTGAGTCTAGTTTCAAATGGCTTTGGTTTCATCTCAATCCGATTTGTCGTTTGAAAGATATCTTCAAAATACTGAAGCTTGGTCTGGACAGTGACGTTGACTTTTGATCCAACTTGTAAAATTCATAGATAATTCATATGAACTCCTTTGACCATGAATTTTTGTCAGAAGTACGTGTTGGATGTCTAGTTTCATTTGCCGTTGATTTCGTGTCAATCCGATGCCTGGTTTGGGAGATACTGTTGAATTACTGAACGTCGCCAGAAACAGAGCTGAACAGAGGAGACTACAGGAGACCATACTCGCCAGGCTTGCTCGAGTATGCCTGATTTTTGCTGCAAGTATGGGTCTGCTCGAGTGTGACTTCAATCCTGCTCGAGTAAAACACTGTTTGGGCGAAAAACTGAGTTTGCTCGGGCATGGTTCACACCTTGCTCAAGCAAGTTACTGTTTGGGTGAGAGAAAATGTTGAAATTGCATTTTGACCCCAAAACAAACTAGTATTCTTCCGGAAGCTTGATCTTGCTCATTTTAACTCCGAATTGACCCGTTCCAGCTTCTATTTGATCACAGAAACTTGAATATTGATATTTCCATGATAATCAACAGATTCTTCTTTCTTCAAATTCAAGGCGCTGAAATTACATAAATGCCCTCCATCAACCAAGTATCTTGAACTTGTTTGTTTTATCTCCGAATTGAGCTGATCCAACTTCTGTTTGATCTTGGAGACTTGAATATTAATATTCTCCTGATATTTAACACTTTCTTATTTCTTCAAACTTCATTCTTCATTATATTAAACTTTGTATCTACATTAAACATAAGAATTAGTCAGAATATAAGATAAATGTAGTATACAAACTTTTTGCTCTAGATAATGACATTAATATAAGACATCATCAAAACTAATCAGAACCAACATTCTCCCCCTTTTTGATGATGGCAAATACCTTAAGAAAAATATGTATATATAATAAATATATTAAATGCAACATATTTTTCTTGACATTCTCTCCCCCTTATTTGTCATTAGCAAAAAGTTGGGGTAATGAAGAAATACTTATAAATATGAAGTCTAATTAGAAATGATTGTCTTTCTTCAATCATGTTTTAAGAAACAATTTTTCTCTCCCCTTTTTGAAAGTATTATAACCCCTCTTTTTAATATGATCCAAACAGAAAAAAAAATTTCATGTAAATATGTTTGAGAACAATTCGGAGAGGTTTTTAATATGATCCAACATATTTAAAGCATATAGATATCAAACACATACAAAATATTCACAGAATATAAAGAGATAAAGTTCAGAAATGCTCATTTGGATTCGTCATATTGATGAGGGATCTGTGAAGTTCATTTGCTTGTAGTATGCAATTCAGTTGAATCTTTGTGGCCTGACATGAAACAATGGTAGACTCTCATAGTTCAGCTTCAACCGGCACCTTTCCATAATTTAATAGTTTCTCCTTGAGGTGTATTGAGATATCCGTATACAGAATGAAATCTCCTGCTACAAATTGAAAAACTTTCTTGCAAGAGAGATTTGTCAGTGCAACCAAATATCAAAGTATTCCTTTCGATATGATATTTTCAACTGAAGACAACGAAAGGAGAATATAGGATATTTTCAAATATAAAATTAACTCATCATCAAAACTAATACGACATAGTAGATGCAGATGAGTATACTTAAAGGAATTTTCTTCAAACAAAGGAGATGAGCTTGTAAGATATAGAACACATGTGAATGTGAAGCTCCCCCTTAATGAATGCATGACTGAAAGAGTATAAGATCCCTTAAAATGATACCACATAATTGTAAAACTTATGCTTTTTATGATGATAAAAAAAAGTTTAAAAGCATAAAAATCATTTTGAACATGAATGTCATCAGACTAAATTTCATGAAATAGAATTGAAAGAATAAGATCAATTTAGCCTAGCAATACATATATTATTTCATAATACAATACCTCACTCAAGTAATATCGTAATTACTTGAGCCACATTCCTCGGTTGTTCATTGATGCATCACTGGCTAGCCACTGTATGATAATGTGATCAATATTGAAGATCTCCAGATTTGATGCATAAGAAAATAGTGTCAGGAGAAGAACTATCGTTTGGCCTCTTGAAGTGCTGATTTCCCGACTTTGCTTGAGTATAAGATTTTTTGTGCTTGAGCAAAGAGCTTACTTTCGTGATTTGAGGGTGTGCCTGGGCAAGAATAGCGAGTATGCCCTTTTTAAAAAAAATCATCAGCACACGACTTTGCTCGAGCAAGGTGTTTCTCTTGCTCGGGCAAGGGCATACTTTTGGGATTTTCTTTCATTGCTCGGGCAGGAATCAGCGAGTATACTTCTCTTAACGCTCGACTTTGCTCGAGCAAGGATTTTTCTTGCTCGGGCAAGACTCTTGCTTTCGAGGTTTTAACGTTTGCTTGGGAAAAGTCAGCGAGTATACTTTCCAAATACCATGAGAGCACCCGACGTTGCTTGGGCATGAAATTTCTTTGCTTGGGCAAGGTCATACTCTTGGCATTTTTTACTCCTTACTTGGGCAACAGCAGAGAGTATGCTTTCACTTCAGACTTCAGAGCCCGTCTTTGCTTGAGCAAGATATTTTCTTGCTTGGGCAAGGTTATGCTTTTGCTAGATTTTGCCTTTGCTTGGGCAGGAGCTGCAAGTATGCTTCTTTTTGAACTCGTTATTGCTCAAGCAAGATTTATCCTTGCTCGGGTAAGGTGATCGCCCACATATTTTTGAGATGAACAAGCCACTCAGATATTCACACTTTTCTTTTCTTTTTGATACTTTTGCCATCTTTGCTTGAGCAGATGTCGTTATATACTTGAGTAGACCCTTTGCTTTGCTAATTTTCACACTCTGCTTGGGCAGGCTGTTAGGTGTGCTCAAGCACCAATCTCTCTGTTATCCAGCTATGAAACAGAGGATCCTACAAAACAAATATGTGCTTTTTGGTACCCGATGTTTCTTGGGTCCACATGAAATTAGGCAAAACAACTCTTGTGCTCTTATATAGCTAAGACATATGATATTTGAGCAAAGAGTATATCACAAACAGCAAAAATGATATCCAATCGATTCATGACATTGAACATACAAGTCAATGAATAAATGACGCCATAATTTTTTTTAAACACAATTTATAAGCTATTCTACTGATGGTTAGTGCATCAATATTCAATGCACTAATGAACATTTCTAAATCTTGGAATAACCCAGCCAACTAAGAATTTCTGCTTAAAGTATAACAGATTCACAAATTGAATTCCCCCTTTTTGATAGATTTGAAATTCTTTATACGATTAATTTGCTGGACATAACGTCCAAAAAGGATGAAGAGTTAGAGAATCACACTAATTGCTAAAGATCAATTTGTGAACGACAAGGGAAATTAGCTGGACAAATTTAAGACATATCTGACATTCAGTAAGCAATGTTTGACTTCCAATTTTGAGAACATCAGTTGAATGCAATTGAGAGCATGACTATTTTTCAAATATATATGTATTTCTCAGAAGCAGAGTGAACTGAAATTTGAAACAAATTTTAGAGTTGTTGACTTCAAAAACATGAACTCAGAAAGTTATGCACACATTTATTTACGGTCCATTTAGCAACCTGATAAATATTTTGAAAATCATATATAATTGATTGCTAATGAAATGCAAAGATTGACAAGTATTCATTACCCACATAAGGAATTTATTTAAATGTAAAATAGGGTAAGAAGTAGATATCACCGTAATTCCTCTTGTCCTTATAGTATCTTGCTTGGTTCAGATGGATTGATGTAGATAACTCCTTTTCTGACATTCACCATCAACCTCAACCATTGCTTCTTTGGCTTCCTCACGAGTCAAATTGTTTCTCTATATAGTTGCATTCCTGAGAAGCTTTTTCTTTGAGCCCGTTGATTCTTCTTTTGTTGTTCCCCTCAAGATAGTTGAACGATACTCTATGGTAGTTTGTTCTTGAGATGGAACATGCTCTTCTTGCTTGTATCCATTGCTTCTTTTGATGTTTAGACCTTGTAGTTCTAGCAATGATTTCTCCACAAGTTCTCCTATTTGATATAGGTGCTATGCTGTTTCTCATTGGTGCATGAGAAACTCTTGGCTTCTTCATTGTACCCCTATGTCCATTGATCTTCAAATCATTCTGCACAGACAGACCACTAGATGCACATTTTGGTACCCATTTATACTTGGGTCCTTCAGGGTTAGTTCGAGCCTTAAGGAAAACACAAGTTCCCTTTGGTACCCATTGATAATTACCAACAGGTTTATCTCTTCTTTCTTTCATATGAAAACAAGATGAAGTGTTGTGCCCCTTTCGGTTACAGTAATTACAATAAGCAAAAGGATTTGAGGTATGAACAGATTTTTGAAAATAATTCAAGTAAGATTTATGTCCATGTTTCTTCTTCCCTTTCTTCTTATCAAAATCAGGTTTATAACCAATTCCTGATTTGTCATTTGTGAACCTTTGCTGTTTTAAAATCACCTTGAGCATTTCACTACCTCTGGTGAACTTCTCAAGAGTTTTTGTAAGATGTAAATTTCTTTTCTCCACGATACAGCAATTGTCACAAACCTTTTCACAATCATTTCTAGAAATATTTTCAGAAGTGTTTTTAGAAATGTTTTCGCAAACCAAAACAGATGAAGATACATTCTGAACTTGTTCTTCCAACAATTTTATTTTCTTCTTTGATGCAATGAATTCTTTTGCAAGTTTTTCATATTCAGAATATAATTCATTGTATTCAGAAAATAATTCATTATAGGAAGGTTCAGAATTATATACCTCATCATCATCTTCACAATGATCTTCTTCTTCAGCAATTAAGCACACGTTCACAACTTCTTCCTTACTTTCTTCGTCTGAACAGTTATCTCCACATATAGCAGACATGTATGTATTTTCCAAAGCTTTCCACATTTCATTGGCAGTAGATAGATTGCAGATACGGAAATACACCTTTTGACTAAGGGCACTCTGGAGCATTAGAATGGCTCTGCTGTTAAGAGTTATTTTCCATTTGTCATCCTCATTGAATTCGTCTTCGGCCTTTGGAACATTAACTCCACCTTCTACTCTTGTGGGAACATAATCCCCATTCTCTATGACTTGCCAGAGACCATATTCCGTGGCTAAAACAAACACTCTGAACTTTTCTTTCCAGATTGTATAGTGTTCACCATCGAAGCCAGGCGGTAGGTTGATTGAGGCACCCTCAGGTAATATTCCTTCCATGATCTATCTCGGGTTGTTAAGCCCAACTGAGAAACCTGCGCTCTGATACCAAATGAAAGAGAAGCAAATCACCAAGAGGGGGGGTGAATTGGGGATTTCAAAATTCTTTTCGGTTCACCCACACCACAGAAAATATCAAGGCAAAGTGGAGATAGAGTAGAAGAGCTTGACACAGATGATTTATCCTGGTTCGGTCTAAATCCTTGACCTACGTCCAGTCCCCAGTACCTCTGGGATTTTCCACTATCACTCAAGAACAATTACACTCTCTGTAAACGAAGGACGCTCCCAACCTGAGACTCGCTCCCCCTTACAAGTTGTAATTGCTTACAACAGATACACACTCTGTAAACGAAGGATGTTCCCGACGTGGACACACTCCCCCTTACAAGTTGTACTCTGTAATCAGATACACCCTATGTAAACGAAGGACACATTCCCCCTTACAAGTTGTAATCTGATTTTCCCAATCTCTAAGTCACCTGACTTGAGATCCTTACAATGAATGATATACAGGGAAATAAACTCTCTCTAAGAGTAGATGATGATACACACTGAAGTACAATCAAATGTATGTACAGAGAAATAACTGATATTTATGAGTAGGCTTATTGTCTGTCTTCTCTGTCTTGTCTGTGTTGTCCGTCATGTTCAGCTTCAAAACTTCAGCCATTTATACTAGTTGATGCATGAGGACCGTTGAAGAGTTTCATTCTGCCCGTTTGAATGTTTGAATATGTCCGTTGGAGCTTTGCAGAATATTTTCTTCAGTGGGAATCTTTTGAAGATATAATACTTCAGTATCGGTTATTGAGATCTGTCCCATAACTCTGAAGATCTGATTTTGGTAGTGGAGGCTTCGTTGTTTATGTCTGGCGTGAGAGCTGCCCATTACTTCCTGTCTGTATGCCGTTTACGGAGGGAAGAATAAAATAATGCAAGTTGCACACACCGTCTTCCTCATTTGAATCTTGTTCAAATTCAAAATAGCTTCTGTAAACTTATGAACAAACTTGTTAAAAGCCTTTGGTAATCTTAATCATAAGTAATCAGATGCAAATTAAAATATTCAATAACAGACAGAATGCTTTCAGATGATACGAAGAACAGAGGGTAGTTCTGCTCGAGTAGCGTTTGAGACATGCTCGAGTAACCATGTGAAATGCCTGAAGAAATAGACTCTGCTCGCTGTTGCTCGAGTATGGATTTTGTGGTGCTCAAGTATGATGCTGAAGTATGACTCTGAGTGTACTCGGGCAGATGGCTTTGCTCTTTGAATATCGCTGAAGAATGCTCTGTACTCAAGCAAAGATTCAGCTTGCTCGTGTAAGGTGCTTCTTCAGAGTTGCTCGAGTATGCTTCCGGGTCTGCTTGAGTAGGGTTGCTCGAGTACGTTTTTCTCCGTGCTTGAGTATGCTTTCCTTTCAGTGCCTTTTCGATGTTGCTCGAGTATAAACTTTGGTCTGCTCGAGTAAGAGGCTGCTTGAGGCTTTTCTCTGGAATGCTCGAGTATGCTTTCTGGTATGCTCGAGCAAGCTTGCTCAAGTATGTTTTCCACCTTGCTCGAGTATGCTCTCTCTGAAGTCCATTTTCCCGATGTTGCTCGAGTAGACAAGTTCTTATGCTCGAGTATGGTGCAAGCCAGTGTGTTCGGACAAGATCCAAATTTAGGAAATCATTCCATTTTAGAAACCTCTTCAAATAATCCTTCCCTTTCAAGAAGAATCAACTCCAAGCTAGTTGTATTTCATCCATTAACATCAGATCAATGGAGGTTGATTTTATTCAGCGTTTTTCATCTATTCAGAACAGACTGCAAACTTCAAAACATCATAACTTCTTCAATTGATCTTCTTTTTCTGTGTTCTTGATGTTTCTGGAAAGGTATTTGAGTCTAGTTTCAAATGGCTTTGGTTTCATCTCAATCCGATTTGTCGTTTGAAAGATATCTTCAAAATACTGAAGCTTGGTCTGGACAGTGACGTTGACTTTTGATCCAACTTGTAAAATTCATAGATAATTCATATGAACTCCTTTGACCATGAATTTTTGTCAGAAGTACGTGTTGGATGTCTAGTTTCATTTGCCGTTGATTTCGTGTCAATCCGATGCCTGGTTTGGGAGATACTGTTGAATTACTGAACGTCGCCAGAAACAGAGCTGAACAGAGGAGACTACAGGAGACCATACTCGCCAGGCTTGCTCGAGTATGCCTGATTTTTGCTGCAAGTATGGGTCTGCTCGAGTGTGACTTCAATCCTGCTCGAGTAAAACACTGTTTGGGCGAAAAACTGAGTTTGCTCGGGCATGGTTCACACCTTGCTCAAGCAAGTTACTGTTTGGGTGAGAGAAAATGTTGAAATTGCATTTTGACCCCAAAACAAACTAGTATTCTTCCGGAAGCTTGATCTTGCTCATTTTAACTCCGAATTGACCCGTTCCAGCTTCTATTTGATCACAGAAACTTGAATATTGATATTTCCATGATAATCAACAGATTCTTCTTTCTTCAAATTCAAGGCGCTGAAATTACATAAATGCCCTCCATCAACCAAGTATCTTGAACTTGTTTGTTTTATCTCCGAATTGAGCTGATCCAACTTCTGTTTGATCTTGGAGACTTGAATATTAATATTCTCCTGATATTTAACACTTTCTTATTTCTTCAAACTTCATTCTTCATTATATTAAACTTTGTATCTACATTAAACATAAGAATTAGTCAGAATATAAGATAAATGTAGTATACAAACTTTTTGCTCTAGATAATGACATTAATATAAGACATCATCAAAACTAATCAGAACCAACAACCACCACTAACAGAAAGGAATCTGAAGCAGGTCCATCAAGGCGACCTGTCCAAAGGTGTCGTAATGTGGCAGAACTTATGGAGTCTACGGTACCTTCTCAACCAAGGAATCCTGCTTCTACCTTGACTGAGACCACTAATCCATTTTCATGTGGTTGCTGCCATGTTCTACGAGAGATCATTCATACCAATGGACTTCAATACCATAAACTTGAAGTTCATGGGAGAATTGGTATGATATGCCACGCTGTCTTTCACCAGGACGTACAAGGAGGTTCTTCCAGTCCTCAAGTATTTGACTTTGGTAAGAAGAATTTAGATGATGTCAAACATTTTCTAGAAAATTATTGTTTGAATCAAAAATCTTTAGGGTATGTCCTGGTGTCGGATCCCCTATCAGCCTACTATGAGGCCCTCTGTGTTGGTTTGGAATGGACTAAAAATCAAAATGAACTCCCTAATAGTTCATTTCCAACCAATACAGAAAATATATCCAATAAAGGAAAAGAGCTCATGGTTGTAAATAATAATCCTTCAGTCCCCATACCTAGTGATTCATACCGATCAAGAGCTGAACAAAATACTAGAGGTGCATCAATGTCAATAAATGATCTGAGAGACTTATTCCATTTACCTCAACAAGAAGCGGCTAATCAAGTTCGTTTATGCAAAAATGTTTTAATGAAAATATGCCATAGGGGAGGAATTAAGCATTGGCCTTATGTGAAAATTCGAAGCACTATGAGGCAAATAGCTAGATTGAGAAAAACAATGTCTTCTGATGGTCCTCTCTCAAGTGCAGCCGCTCAGGAAGAAATTAATAGACTTAAACTTGAGATGGTCAACGCTTGTGGTGGGATTGTACCAACTGTTGCTCTTGATGCTTGAAATAATATAGCCTACTCTTCTTAGCCTTCTTGCTAATGTTTGTAATCTCTATTATAAGATTCATAAGGATTTCCAAGTTTTCCTGCCAAACTCAACTTTATCTATTAAATTCACACTTAAGCAAGTTATTCTAACTTATCGTTTAATCAAAACTATGTCGGTATACGGTTATGGTATTGTCATCTGTTAATCATATCAGTTAGCTAGGTAAGTGTAAATCTAGTGAAAATCTCTTCATGTTTTTCACAACGGCAACTAATTGAATAACCATCAAATAGAGACTTAGTCTTTCAATCACCTTTCTAGACACCAATGGTTAATAAAAATATTCATCCCCTAAAAAGAAATTCTAGGCCTACAGAATCCAATATTCAATAAATTTTCTACTTACCATCTTCCGCAACCAGGCTCTTCATTATCAATCACTTGAATATTTCTTTTTTATTAACCCATTCTTCTCCTATCATGAATGTCACAAGAAAATTAGGTAAATGTAATCCAAAACTATAAAGGGAAGTGCACATGTCATGATATTTAATTTGCCATGACCTTAAAAAAAAGTTTTAAGAAAACACTTTTGAAAATAAATAAAATTGTCATGGAACGTTTAGCTCTGATACCAAAAATGTAACACCTCATTTTCATTACCCAAAAACTTGACCAAAATATTTGAAATACCTTCAATAGGGATTTTCGATATCCAAATCATTAAATTACGTAACCTTTTAAAATAAAATTCATAATTCATATTCAAAATAAATTTCCAAAAATGGTTCAGAGTTTAGTACAAAGCGGAAGTCTTAGGTTCATGGCAAATAAAATAACATAACATAAACTATAGGAGTACAAAAGAGCCTCCTCAGCTCACTCCATAGGTGCCTTCCCTTGCTCTCTACTAGGATAATCACCTGAAAAATGTTAATATGGGATGAGATTCCACGTCTCAGTAACTACTGAAAATTTCTACCGTACACAAGCAAATTACATATGACAAAAACATGGGCTAGTTTCAAATATGTTTGTAAATATATATATATATATATAAATATATATATTTCAAAAGTCCTCATCAAATGTCTTTACAAAATATTCATCATCATTTTGTCAATCCTTGAACCGTTCAGAAATGCATTATGCAATATGCAGCCTCCCTTATATCCTCTTCCAACCGTATACCGCTGACTGGAGCCATAGGCTAACACATAGTCCAATAGAAACATTCATTTGACTGAATTGTCCCAAGCTCACCAAAACTTAAGATACACCTGGCCAAAGGTATAGAGCTTAAATCTGGACTATGGCTCCCCTCCTTTAAAATAACTAAGGAGGTGTCACATGTCCCACAACTCCAATGAAATCCCGGCCAAAGGATAACATGGAAGATGGGGCCCTGAAACAAGTACCATCCACTGTGCACCGAGTGGTGGCATAAACAATTCTTATCATCATTCAAATCCCTCCTTACTCCTCCCATCACAATACAACCGCCATGATAAATGAGTTCACTCTTAAATAATGCATTTTTCTACCATAAAATTATATACATCAATATGCGTATTTTTGAATAGTAAATTACTATGCGTATTTGTGAATAGTAAAATACGGTAAATATACATAAATGATAAATAGTAAATCAGTACGTATGAATAGTAAGATACAGTATAAAATACGATATGTATACGTGAATAGTAACATACACATAAATAGTACCTCTACAGATTTACAAACCAAAGTTCCCACACCAGATCTTAAAACCACAAACATTTTCTAAATATTCTTGCCAGACAAGTTTATAATCATACATAATTCACAAGTATAAGGAAGAATATTCAGAGTTACCTGTCACTCTGTAGCTCCCAAAAAGTTACCGCAAGGCTTCCCTACATTCCTTCTCCCTCCCTCCCTCTCTCTCTCTCTTTCCCTACCTTTCTGTGAGTCTTGAGTGTTTGTGTGTTGTGAAAGAAATGAGAAGGGATGAGGTATTTATAGAGTTCGGGTCTCAACTAGTTTTCAAAAATCACATGTCCATCTACTACACATCTACCATTTATCTACCATTCATTTGTCCATCTACTACACATCTACCATTTATCTACCATTCATATATCCATCTACCATGTAACTACACATCTCCATCTACCATCTAACTACCATTCATATGTAGCTACCATACATATCTCCATCTACCATCTAACTACCGAATACTCATCTTCCGATCAAATATCACATGCTTATCTACTTCATAACTATCTACCATTCAAGTTAATATCCGATTTTTTATTCGCCCTGCCGGTCACGGAAATGACTTCCGCAAACACCAGCTTCTAGACAAAAATTCATTTGTTTGTAATATGTCCTGGCCTAAGAAACTTAGTTCATGGTTTTCTAGATAGGATTTAATTTCTATCAGTTCTCTCTCTTTTAGATCATTAATGGTACTTAAGTGTACTTTGGTCATTTATGGTAATTTCCCCAGAGTACAAAATACTCCCGTGACATTTTTTTTAATATTTTAATGAATAGTAAATACGTATATGTGAATAGTAAATACTATTCATGTACGTATTTGTGAATAGTAAACACTATTCATGTCCAAAAATTACTGATTCCAAATTCGTCATTTTCAAAAATAGGGCCTAGTAGTCTTCCAAAAATAGGCTTATTTTCTAGTCTTTAGGTCCAAAATTTGGGATATTACATGGACCCCCCTGTAGATGCACGACATCAAATGCGACAAAGTCGTAGTGGGAGATTGATTCGTAAACCTGCAAGATATCTCTTGCTGGGTGAGTCAAATCAGGATGACATCATCGCAGAAGATGGTGATCCCACGAGTTATGACGAAGCACTAGGAGATGTTGATTCTCAGGAATGGCACAAAGCTATGAATCGTGAAATGGAATCTATGTATTCCAACTCAGTTTGGTCTCTTGTAGATGCACCTAAAGGGGTAAGACCCATTGGGTGTAAGTGGATTTACAAGAGAAAGAGAGGATCGGACGGGAAGGTTGAAACCTTCAAAGCTAGATTGGTGGCGAAAGGGTACTCCCAAAGAGAAGGAGTGGATTATGATGAAACCTTTTCGCCGGTTGCCATGCTCAAGTCCATCCGGATTCTCTTAGCTGTTGCAGCCAATCTTGATTATGAGATTTGGCAGATGGATGTCAAAACTGCTTTTCTAAATGGAAATTTGGAAGAGGAAATCTATATGCAGCAACCAAAAGGGTTTATAGCCAAAGGGCAAGAAGAAATGGTATGCAAGTTGCAAAGGTCCATTTATGGACTTAAGCAAGCGTCCAGGTCGTGGAACATCAGATTTGATCAAGCCATTGAGTCTTATGGTTTTGAGAAAACTCCTGATGAACCATGTGTGTATAAAAGAATCCAAGGTAATGCGGTATCTTTTCTGGTACTTTATGTGGACGATATACTCCTTATCGGAAATGATACAGAGGTATTGTTGGGCATAAAAACCTGGCTGAGCAAACATTTTGATATGAAGGACCTGGGGGAAGCCAATTATGTTCTTGGTATTAAACTCCTGCGAGACCGGAAGAACAGGGTTTTGGCATTATCCCAGGCTCAATACATTGACAAAATACTTGCCAGGTTTAGCATGGAGAATTCAAAGAGGGGAATTATACCCTTCAGGCATGGGATTCATCTCTCTGAGAAGCAATCTCCTCAAACTCCTGAGCAGAGAGAACGCATGAGTAGGATACCTTATGCTTCAGCAGTAGGTAGTCTCATGTATGCTATGCTATGTACTAGACCAGATATCTGCTATGCAGTGGGAGTAGTAAGCCGGTACCAATCGAACCCTGGAGAGAAACACTGGGTAGCGGTTAAACATATACTCAAGTACCTACGGAGAACGAGAGATTATATGTTGGTCTACTCAAGTGGGAGTCTTGAAACCATTGGTTATACGGACTCAGATTTCCAAGGAGATATTGACTCAAGGAAGTCCACCTCGGGATATGTGTACACCCTTAATGGCGGTGCCATTTGTTGGAGAAGTGTAAAACAATCATGTGTCGCTGACTCTGCCAATGAGGCTGAGTATGTAGCTGCTTCTGAGGCTGCAAAGGAAGCTGCATGGTTAAAGAAGTTCTTGACAGACCTTCAGGTGATGCCAGGTGTTGATTGTCCTATCACACTTTACTGTGACAACAGTGGGGCAGTAGCACAGTGCAAGGAACCAAGGTGTCACAAGAGACAAAAACACATAGAGAGGAAGTACCACTTGATCCGAGAAATAATTAAAAGAGGAGATACAGTGGTGGCAAAGATAGCATCAGACGAGAATCTCGCTGACCCTTTTACTAAGAGTTTGCCTGAGCGTGTGTTCGAGAGGCATGTTTCATCTATGGGTCTTAGGAGGATTCCAGATTTGCTACAGCTTTAGGCAGTTGTTATTTCACTTTGTTATTTTGTGCTTTTAAGCAAGACATTATGACATTGCATTTCTTTTCTGAATATTAATAAATGGAGTGTTTTTTTTTTCGTTTATTTCGCACACTATTTAAAACTAGAAGGTCCGGATCAATTGTGGAGTATATGATCATATGAATACGTTCATAGAGGACATGGTCATAGGTTCTCACAATGGATGAATTGGTTCACAGCTATTAAATTAAGTTGGGCACTTTATTTAGGCTGCAATGTTTTATGAAATGGTTTTGTCCGAATCATTATAAAACATTGGTGTGAGTTAATGCTTACATTGAATGGATCAAGGAGAGATTTGATTAAGGTTGTTTTTTCTGTCATCAGGAATCAAATCTCCAGATAACTATAGTTATGTAATTGCTCTTAATCCTAAGTTTATTTTAAACAGGTAGTCAATTAGTTTTTTTCATTCTTTGATTTACCAACGGGTGAGGTCTGATCTATATGACGACCAACAACTCGGTATTTTGGGATTGAGACTATTTGGCTATCGGTGTTTATGAGATAAACAACATGGAATTTATAGGAAATGTCCCCTTGATATGTTTCGGTACCTGGATATTGAAGACACTGGCCAGTGCATGCAATCCATTAGAGAAACTGTCAAAGTCAAGGAAATAAATAATTGATTGGGTTACAGAAAAATAGTCAATCAATTATAGACATTCTATAAAGGGGTAATGCATATCTCTGTTATAAGTGTCACTATTCTTGGAGATCACGTTCGGGCTTTTAGTGGAGTAGCACCGAACTAGATAATCTTCTGTAGATTATCATGAGCCTTGATGAATGACAAATGGTAGGTCCCTAGGCTAGCTTGAGACAAGGGATGAGGTATATTATTAGATGACGATGGCTTATGAGCTACATGGTCTTGGGTTTGCGAACTCAAGTTTGTGTCTTAAAGAGCAAGTGGGAGATTGTTGGGTTAATGTGCTCTTTAGTCACTTAAGCCCAAGAACTCTAAGGCCCATGTGGATTAGGGTTAGGTCTTGGGTGGAGCATTATATAAACCCACTTTAACCTGCTTGAAAATAGACGGCCGCACAAATAGTCAGGAGGCTCTCATCAGAAACAAAAACCTAGAGGCAGACGTTCATCATCTGAACGGTTGCCCACACAACCACCTCATCCCCCTCGAGAGATAGTCTGGAAGATCAATCACAGAGCGAGGATTGTTCGTAGACAAGAATTGTTCGCGGAGAATCTTTCAGATCACTCTTCAATATCCAGGTAATCAAAACGATGAACGGTTTAATCTTTTCCTACATCACGTGGTTCGATACGCTTCCGCGTTTCTGATTAGATTCCTACAATTTCTTCTTCTTATTGTTATGTATATTGTCAACTTAGTATATTTGATCAACTAATAATAAAATTTAATATGGATAGCAATCAAATTGACATTGTTACAATTTGAAAACTTTTGAAGCGATGTTATTGCTTAAAAACCTTCTGTGCAATATTGCTCTTATCTGACAACTTCCGGAATAAAATTCGACCTTAAACCTACATAATATGTCATGTGAAAAACCTGGTCATAATATCCAACAATATCTAAATTTTACATGCACAATTAAGAGTGCACAATTTATACCTAATTCTATCGATCCGTCTTGATTGTAGTCATTTCAAGACAGGACAAACTCGTCTAGAGCATAATCGAGACGAGACAACATTATATATTTATTGGAACTCTATATTTTTATTCGATAAAGTAAATAAATTACTTAAAGGGAAAATTCCATGACTATTGAAATGGGTAAAAGACAAATAAGATAGAGCAATATCTGAAATCCTAAGTCAGGCCTCAGGAGGAATATGAGATTTCAAAATGACCAATCTACCTCTGAGTGAGTTTTAAATCCACACATTTCAAGTGTCACTAACAGCTTAGATATAAATAATAACAACTTCACTATATATAATGAGTATTTGACTTCCCTAAATGCTGTGAGGCTTCATTAATAATTTTGGTATAGATAATTACAATTTCATAATTGCAAATAATAACTTTAATATACATATTAACTATTTGACCTTCCCAAATCCCAACAAGCTTGAAAGTAATATTTCGAAGCCACACTTATCAGAGACTGTCAACAACTTTGGTATAGACAAGTTAAGGATATCAAAAAACAACTTCAATATATATATATATATATTGACTTTGCTTTGCTTTTGAAAAATATTGTATAGACAAATATATAGATAAGTTAAGAATATCAAATAACATGTTAGAGACTATCAACAACTTTACTTTGCTTCCGTAAACATATATGTATTAATAAATTGTATAGACAAAAACATTTTTAACGTATAAAAATATTTTATTATTATTGATTATAAATAATAAGGTTGTATTTTAAATATTTTTAACATTAACATTCATAATAAATATATTGATTGATACTGAAAAAATAATTCTCATTATCTTAAACTTTTATTTTAGGATATTGAAGAAAACAATATCTTTGATAATAATAAAATCCAGAACAACAGCGTAATATTCAGATTTAACGAAGAAAAGGAATGAGGAAGAACAGATCGATCGATGTAGATGATGATAATCATAAGCGGCGCCTCCCTCTCTGTTTCTTCGACCCTCCTCAGTCTAGGAAGAAGATTTGGCTCATCGCCTCCTCTGGTTTTGACGGCGCCTCTGTCTCTCACCTTCACATTTCTCACTCAGTCCGTGGCATTGGCAGGGGATGATGCTCGCCAGAGTCTTGTGGTAGCGAATTACTCCGGGGCGAGAGAGGAAGAAGAAGGTCGAAGGTCAGGAGGTCGAGCGGTGCTAAAGCTCTCTGGTTTTTGTGTGCCGCGACTGTGTGTCTCGTCTTCTTCTTCTTTATTTTTTTTTCCAGTCGATGTTGCATACCCAGGATATAATGGAGGGTATCTTGGGGGTTCTGCAATAATGGTGGGGCCTACTTTTGTTTTCAACTTTGTAGAGAGAGCAAAAAAAAAAAATGATGGATTTTGAAAAACCTAGTTTTTTGGTGTAAAATAACTTTTGGAAAAAAGAAGGGTGCTTGACAAACTTACAATAAAACATAAGTTTTGTTTCAAAAACTTAGGTTTGGAACCCCCAAACAATCTCTTACTTGAGGATAAATTGATCATTTAGAAAGATTTAAAAATCCCAAATTCTTTCTTAAAGTCGGACTTTAGATTTGTCTACCTCTATTTTGACAGTATATTTTTGGGATTCACCCCTTCCTTAAAGTGACGGGGAGAATGTAAAAAAAGAAAAAGAGAGGTTAAGTGCTTTACCCCAAGAGCACTCAACATAAAATACTTTTTTTGAGTGTAAAAATACATAAAAATTTTTATAAATGGAGCAAAAATGCACATCTCCGTTACTACACTAGACATTTGTTACTTTTTGATTTGGCAGGCCCATTTTTTCCACGTGCCATTCCTTGGCTTCTTCTCTTGCCCTCATGCTTTTGACCTTGATGCTCACTCCAACTCTCTTTTTCCTCACTCCTCAAGCCGGGGCCCTCAATCCACAGACAAGCCATACTTGTGAAGCATGTTGTCGTACCCTCCTCTGCTTAGATGGCCTTCAACGTTGACGGTAGGACACAACCTTGCCGAAAATTCGTGAACCTTGCTCTTTTCCCAAATACAGTAATATAACTCTCTGAGGGTGGCACCTAATTGGATGATGACCACCTCATTTTTTATGTTGACGGAGATGCTTTTGAGGTTGAGGATGATGAAGGGTGAGTCGTAGAAATAGGGGCTTCCCTCATAATCATGGCCATCGCTTCGGATTTTGATTTGAACCCCGATGGATTTGGCACAAATAACAGCGGCCTGCACGTGGGATGCCTTTAGAGGGGTTATGATGATGGAGGGTTTTAGGGTGGAGGAATTGTTGAATCTGTCATTTATGATGTAATTCTCAAGAACTGAAGTGTAGGAAATGTTGATTTTAGCAAATACAATGTGGGAGACATTGTCAGATGGATCAGTGTTTTTGTCCAGATAGTCAAGGAAGGGGTTGTAAATGGAAGAGTCTGCAAAAGAAACAAAGACATGAAGAAGAAGTAGAAGAAGAATGAAAGAAAGAGCTAGTGCTCAAGTCATGTGTAAAATTAATGGTAGATATGTTTGGATGTGAGGAAGGAATGAATGTATCAAGAGAAACCGAGCAGAGATCTTTACGGTGAGTAGGTCAACAAGGGGTTGACGAAGATGACGTGGGGTTGGGTCCCACAAACCAAAAAGTAACCGAGTTTAAGAGTTTAAGGTGGTTAACAGAGATATGCATTTTTGCTTCATTTGAAAAAATTCATGTGTAGTTTTGCATTAATAAAAAAAAAAAAAACATTGGATGTTAGGGCTCATGAGGATAAAGTATCTATGGATTTTTACTCCTTTATTAAAAAAAGAAAAAGAAAAAGAGACGTGGAGACTCCTTGTTGGGAGGCATCGCCAAGAGTGAGCAGATAAAAAAGGCGGGGGAATTTCTGCAGAAGACAGTTTATTTATCAAGTCGACAGGAAAGGGAATGCACACCTCTAGTGGCCGTATTGTCGTTTTGGCATCGCACTTGACCTCCATGGCTTCAGAGAAAGAAGCTGCTCTTGCAGCCACTCCCTCTGATTCTCCTACCATGTAAGCTTCCCTCTCGTTATTTTCATTGCTTCTTCCGTTACTTTCTGCACTTCTTCGATATTCCGTTGTGCATTTCCGGAGATTATTGCTTCATTCGGCTGCTTATCTGGCAAATATTCCTGCAATTAGCCTGTTTAACTTCTGCCTATCTCGTTCAATGCGTAAAAACCCTAAAATTTGGGCATCCTGATGTCGTCTCATATAATACGGGTAAATGTATAAACGCTTCAATGCAATTTTGGGCAAAGTGGAAAATCTTCCTATTAGAGACTTAGGCGCCGTTCACAACTCTGATGGATGACTTCCGTACGGTTTCCAAGCTGTTATCCTCTCACCCACAAGGCAACCATAGATTTTTCCTTTCTGGAGTCTGTGGCGAGAGCAGGGCAATAAATATTTTCCTGGTTGTTTAGGCTCACCAGTGCCTAGAATTGGTATACTGAATTTTGTTTTCTCCGTGGCTCAGATTTGACAAGATCATCAACAAGGAAATTCCTTCTACCGTGGTTTACGAGGATGATCAGGTGCTTCCTGATGTTTCATGCAACCTATTTTTGCTTTCCTATTATTTTGCGATAAGGAATTCAATGTGCGTCTACTTATTGACCAAGGCAGCGGCTAGGCTGTTTCTATTGAGAAATATTTATCACTGAGTCGTGCCTCAATATCACACCTATAACAAGGAAACTTAACGGTAGACATTATTTTTGCATGGATTCTGTCCGTCTTCACCTAACTGTAGACATCAATTTCAATCTACGTTTTATCTCTTAATTGTGAATGAAACTTATCCACATTTTGAATTAGATCCATCAAGTATTATGACTCGCACCGCACCAAATAACTGGTTGAATGTAATAAGGTACTGCTAACTTGTAAAATATAGATTGAGGAAATTGTTGTATTGATATTTTTGGGGAAAATAATATGAATTTATTTTTTCTATTTATATTTCTGAACTTTGAAGTGAGTTGTGGGTAGCGATGTTTTTTTAACCCTAGACCATGGTTCTGGTCTAATATGTTTGTTGTTTTAACAGTGTCACTGCAATTGATCATCCTATTTCGCTTGCATTGTTGACAGGTCCTAGCTTTTAGGGACATTTCTCCTCAGGCTCCAACACATATCTTAATCATTCCTAAAGTCAAGGATGGGTTAACTGGTCTATCTAAGGTACTTGTTAAGGGGTTGTGAACTTGTGATCTTCTGTTACTGTTGTTATATTTTGTTGTTTTTGACTGTGAAGTAGGAAGAAGCATCGCACATATAAAAATGCCCCATATTAGTCCTGATTATCAGAGGCATTTGATATCAATGGCTTTTCTTTTATGATATCGATATCAATTTTGACATTCGTATTATCACTTGTTTTGGTCACTTCTTCTAAGCAGTGGTTCAAGAATCAAGTTGACTGTTTTCCTTAGCCCTTCTATTCTAATCAAGAAGTCAAGTGTCTTTGGCCATAATCAGATTGAGCTAATTGTTAGACTTGACCAACATTTTAGCTAAGCGTGCATCATCATATTGATTATTGAGTACTCGGGTGGAAAGATTTTGAATAAACTGACACGATAAGAACAAAGAAAAATACATTAGGCGTAATGAAGCAATTATTCTTTCCTTGTTTACTAGTTCAGTGAAGAAAAATGGGGAGGCTGTTCATTTTTCCTGCACTTGAGGACTCTAGTAAGCAGAGGACATAAAACCTATTCAATTGGATTGCACCTATTTTGTTACTACAAGTCAAATAGATCATTTTCCACATACTCCGTTATGAGTTCCTATGTTTTTTCAAATCAATCCTCCGTTATGTAATGTTTCCATTTCATACCCAGTAGAGATATGATAAATTCGCTGGAAAATATATGCTTTTGTTGAGTCATCTATATGAATTCACAGACACGTTAATTTTACCTCTATTGTGGTGTATCTGCTTTATGTTACTGCGTGCAGGAACTTTCAACCTTGTAAGTTGCACCTTCATATAGCGCCTAAAACTGTTCAACTTTCAACTCTGGCTATTTATTTGCTTTTAATCTGCTTTATAATGGTGCTGTTGTCCAGGCTGAGGAGAGGCACTGTGAGATTCTTGGCCGCCTTCTTTACACTGCAAAGCTGATTGCAAAGCAAGAAGGTCTTGATGATGGTTTCCGGATTGTAATAAATGATGGTCCAAAGGGATGTAAGTTCTCATCTCCTTGTCAGAACAGGAACTTTAGTCAGAAATTGCACATGAACCATGTAGTGTCCAGTTAACTGATGTAATTAGCCATTAAAAATTCAATGAATTTGTCAATAGATCCCACCATGTCTATCTCATTTAAGCTCCCTTACATGTTTAACTTTCACATTGAGTTATTTTTGGCAGGCCAATCAGTTTATCACATTCATGTGCACCTCCTTGGGGGAAGACAGATGACATGGCCTGCCGGCTAAAATTTTGGAGAGGATTCATGGCAAGCCATATGACATGTCGGAAGCTTCCGATAGAACGATTTTATTTGCCCTAGTGCTATCAACATTAATAATGGATGTATTTAAGTGAACAGAGTCTATTAGCAGTTCAACATCTAATGGTGGATTCATGTGACTATTAGTATAAACCCCACATGGAGTCTTATGCACTAGGCTGCCTTATTATGGTGACTCTCATTATGGGTTGATGACGATTAGAATTAAATGTGGCTAAATCTGTTGTGTAGAATTTTATCCCAATTGAATGGCGTGCAGCTATGTGGTTTAAGTTCTGAATTTTATTTATGTGGTATATGATTTTATTGGATCAAATATGAGCTGTGAGCACCATCCAATTTAATTGAAGGCAGTTTTTCCAATATGGATTGAGAATAATATGAATGATGTCAAGCGCGTAATAATCTCATCGTGTCTAACCTTATTAAAGGAAGAAAATGAATAAGCAATACATCAATATTTTATTGAGAAAATGAATGGATCTGAAATTTTGTAACTGATGGGAATTTTTTGAATTCAAGTTAGAGAAAATTGTTTTTAATTTCCTTCTAGTGTTGACTTATTTTCAGTTGTTATTCGAGTGTGAATGACAACCACGTTCATGGAATAAATGAATATAGTTATAATCAGGTAAGCTTAACATGCTTTGTTAAAGAGAATGTCAATCAATCCTATTTAACGCATACATCTGCACTTAGTTCTCATCAAACGGATCAACATCCGTGACTTTTAACAAAATCACCCAAAAAAAAAAGGGGAAACCAGAAGATAGAATATGATTAATGTAGTTTCTGCTATATCTCCGCGAATGTGACTAGGAACTTTACATGCATATAGAAAGCAGGACAAAGAAAATAAAATGTCTCAAATTTTAACAACATGTGAGATTACCCTGATCAATTACTAGGATCAGAGGTCTGGGTTTCATCAGAGGCTTGGGTTTCACTACAGTTATCAAAATAGAAAACTTCCACATACCAATCATTGAAGCGGCTTCTGTGGTAGGCCCTTTTGTAATCCAGCTTCTTCTTCTTCGTCATCTTATTCAAAAGACCACCTTTTCTCTTGTGCAGAGTCAAAGGCAAAGACCCTTTCTCAGCTTCTTCAACAAGCTTATGAAGCTCTGGTGGCCCTCCTGAAGGGATCCTAGAAATCCTCATAGGATGTCTTCCCATTACTGTCTTCTTACCAGTGATCTCAGCAGTGACACGATCTGGCACTGTAAATGATATCCCAAACTTGCCTGGTGCTGACCTTATATTGCCGTACTTCAAGCTCATTCTCCTCTGTTCTCTTGCTTATGACATACCCCAAGAAGAGTTGGTTATATTGTTTCTATCAAGTTTGAAGAATGAACAACTCACTTAGTCACAAGTGGCAATGGGAAACTATGGGCTTTTCATAGGTATGTGTTTTCCCTGCTACTTTTGTAATTGCCTTTACTTATGGACCTATAGGTGTTGAGCAGTTTCCAAATTCCGAGGGCAGCACCAAGATTGCCATTAGACTTTTGGTATTGTTTTGATAAGAGTGAGTCGTACTAGGCAAGCCGCAAGATATAGCATGACTTGATATTAGGCAAAGGTGGGCTAATCCAATTGTCTCAGGCCTGGAATGGTTAGCCCAAGGTATAGCTTATTATTGTTATTTACTTTAATTTAATTGTCACTTTCAGGAACATATGAAGAATATTCTTCCCTCAATATTTTTTTTTTTGGAATATGTGAATCACCCCATTAGAGTTTGTCATAGTACGCCAATCATGTTTGCACTCGACCAAAAAAAAAAAAAAAAAATCATGTTTGCACACCTGAGATGAGATTTGATGTGTCCTAAATCAAATTTTAATTTTAAGCTCCGGCTTTGATTAATTTTAAAAAGGTAAAGGTGTAAAAATATACATTTGTTTAATCCTAAAAAGCAAGCGCCCAATACTAAATATATTTTTTAGGTGTAAATTTACACATGAACTTTTAAAATTGGGGCAAAAATGCTATTATCATTCAATCTAACTTAACACCGTTATTTTTGTGGTGGGCCCCACACTATTTTCATGGAAATATCAAAATGTCCCTAATTTTTTTTTTTAAAAAAAAAAGTGAAACACCCCCAAAGCCCGATCTGATCTAAGATCTCTCCTTCCTCCCAACCTTGATATGAGATGCCAACAAAGAAGGAAACCATATTAGGGTGGAAGAATTAGTTCATGGTAAGAAATCATCAACCCATCAGATAGAAAAAAGAACTAAAAAGGCTAATACCTTTGGTGCACCATAAAAATGAACATTCAAAACATCAAAATTTCAGCCCAGACAGAATTGAAGTTGCAGTGAAACAGAAAATTAGATATTTATAAAATTAAATGAGATCAATGAACAATGTGGAGCCAAATATTTTAATATCAGTTTATGGAATCTTAAGCGAAATTTCCCCACACAAATTTCGAACAAGCATGGCAAAAATTAGATTCGGTAAATTGAGTACCTTCACTTCTCGAGCGACATAGATTGTGAAAGCAAGAATAGGAAAAATTTGATTGGATTGAAGTCTAGACCAGTATCTTGTACCATCTTTTGCACACAGTTGATCTTCTTTTCCAATTCAACAAGTGGTTTTTCAAAATCTAGTGTGACTAGCTTTTGCTTTTCTTGCAATGGCTTGAAATGAGAAAGATGAGTTTGCACTCCCCCCCTTCACATTAGGGTCCGGGCTAATGGGCTAGGGATGTTTGTGCTTCTTCTTCCCCTTCTTCATCTTCACAGAAACTGTAAAATCCCTTCTCTTCAGTTTAAGAGGCAAACATCCAAAAGTTTTTGAAGTGACACTAGAAACACTGTTTGTCAAACTTCAGAGAAGATCCAAAGCAGAAGTCCAAGCAAACGCAATGCACCATGCGATGCAGAAGCCATTTTCCGTAACCAATCGTGCTACGACTACTCAGTCAATTTCTTCGCAAGAGGAATGAGATTAGCCGAGTTGAAGATCCCTGGAAAGGAAGAGGAAAGAAAGCGATCTCCTATAATTTTCCTTTCCCAAGAGGTTTTCTGATCTCAAAGTCTCTCAAGGACCATTGCTTCTTAGGGTTTATTTCAGAAACCATTTTTGTGTTTGTGATTGTATAATTGAAGTGCAAAAAAAGAAGAACAAATTCGGAGTCGAAGGCGAATTTGAGCCCGGTAGAGGAGGCAGCGAGCTGCGACTTGGGGAACTCGGCGGAGTGTTAGGAGTCGACGGTGGAGGAGGCGACACCGAAGAGTCCGGTGTTGATAAGGTTAATGGAGGGGAGGAGGAGACAAAGGAGGGTTGGACGAAGGTGGAGTTGGGGCCGCTGGAGGAGCAGACGAAGACGTCGTTGGTGGTGGAGAAGAGGGTCTAGTTGGATGTGGTGTTGGGCGCTCGTCATCTAATGAAGAGCAAATGAAGAGTTGAAGGGAGATGGGATGGTTTTTCCAAGCCAGGGGCATTATTGTATTTTCAAAATATTAATGTGGGCCCCACCCCAAAAACTAACACCATAACGGTGGTGTGACTTTTGCTCTAATTTTGAAAGTTCATGTGTAGTTTTGTACCTAAAAAAAATATTTGGTGTTAGGCGCTCCTCAAGGTAAAACACATGTACATTTTTGCACTTTAACCCTTGAAAAAATTATACTCCATCCGATCCTAATTATAAAATCAAGTTAACTTTTTTAGAGAGATTAAGGAAACTATTTAAATTACATTAGAGTATTTTAATTTTAATTTTTTTCTTCAAACTAAATAGTTTAATTAATAAACTAATATATAATCTGTCTAAAGATATAAAATATATGATATGATTAAGTAACTTATTTAGCTTCCTTAATCACTACAAAAAAAGTCAATCAGGTCTTATAATTAAGACTGGAAGTAGTACCATATATGTGATTCCCCCCCCCCCCCAACTCATTGAGTATGGTTGGAGGCGCAATATAATTCCTCCCGTGCTGTATGATAAAATAATATTCAATTTTGTTTTGAAAGTAACAACTCAAGAGTATTAGGTGTAACATCCCAGCGTCTCGCTCTATATATTATCCGCTTTAGGGTCCATCACCCCGCTCACGACTTAAAACGCGTCAAGAGAGCGAGAGAGGTATCCAAACCCTTATAAAGAATATTTCGTTCTCATCTCCAATTGGTGTGAGACATAACACTCTACCCATCTTTCGGCCAAGCGTCTTCGTTTGCACATCAACCCACATCGGCTCGAGCTTAACTTTGATATCAATTGTAACATCTCAGCGTCTTGCTCCTCGATATTGTCTTCTTTAGGGCCCATCACCCTGCTCACGACTTTAAAATACATAGGGAGAAAGAGGTATCTAGATCCTTATACAGGATTTTTCGTTCTCAAGTGTATAATCCCACATCAGTAGGGGATGAGAACGAAAAATCCTTTATAAGGGTCTGGAAACCTCTCCCTCCCTATGCTTTTTAAAGCCGTGAGGGGTGATGGACCCTAAAGCAGACAATATCGAGACGAGACGCTGAGATGTTACATTAGGTGTTTATGTCTATTTGGCTTACATCAACGTACTTTTCAAATACTAATTCAAATAACCCTTTTCAAATACTAATTCAAATAAGAGGACGATATTGTCTTCTTTAGGGCCCATCACCCTCCTCACTACTTTAAAATACATAGGGAGAAAGAGGTATCTAGATCCTTATACAGGATTTTTCGTTCTCAAGTGTATAATCCCACATCAGTAGGGGATGAGAACGAAAAATCCTTTATAAGGGTCTGGAAACCCCTCCCTCCCTATGCTTTTTAAAGCCGTGAGGGGTGATAGACCCTAAAGCAGACAATATCGAGACGAGACGCTGAGATGTTACATTAGGTGTTTATGTCTGTTTGGCTTACATCAACGTACTTTTCAAATACTAATTCAAATAAGAGGACGAAATTGCTTTAAATGCTTAGGGGTGTTAGCTCCCATATGGTTATTTTCGAGACAATGTTACATCTTATTCCAATGAAAATTTTAATTGCACGATCTTGACTTGAAAATGATTGTCGGCTACTGACAACAACAAAAATACACAAGTTATTTTTTCTCTTATCTATAATAAAAGACAACTCGAATTTCATTTTTTTTAAAAAAAAAATCACGATTGCTAATTTTCGATTTGTGGCTCCTCTCTCATACAAACTCACCATACTTGCATGATTTTTTTTGTCAACATTTGACAGAGCATGTGATATACAGGTAAATAATAAATCTCGTAAACTGTGACTCTAGTTATTTTTACGATAAAAGGATAAATAACCTAAATCCAAGTAATTGTGATGCACTGTTATATTCAGGTTAGATGGCAATAATTAATGAGGACGAGATAGGAAAGTTTGTCCTCACACCAATGATGATGACTGGTGAGCCATAAAAGCCACTTTTACGTAATACGAAAACGAGGACCCGTTCCAGCAACCCAATTTTTCCCCACTTTGAGCTTCAAAAAGTTTCATGCACATGCAATGGACCCAAGTTCCACAAAAGGACCTTCCACTTTCCGTTCTTTACCCTTATCCCTTAACACCCGAACGACAAGTTCACTTTTTGAACCATGGAATTTCTCACATGTTCACTGATCTATCCAATAATAATCTCAGCATCATGCAAAGAATTAGGAGCTGTTTCATCTAATCATCTTCCTGGTTCTGACGTTGGCCAACAAAATTCCTTCTTCATAATCTCTTTATTCATGAAAACCACTAAAATATTAACTCTTCGTACATAAAGAATTAAGCTTAACACGCACTACAATCTCTTTTTCGACAATGAAACATTGATTCCGCGATAAACGAAATCTGATACATAATCCCTAAACGAGGTTGAAAACAGGGGATTTGGTGGCTCTAAAGATAGGATTTTCCCCTGCAACTATAAGCAATAGCCATGCATGCACATGGCAGTGGAAAAGTGCAGAACAAATATATAGAACTATAAGCCACATATATTCAGAAGCGCCAACTAATGGCTACGTCGCAAAAGCTAGGGAAATGTGAGTTGTTTGACACATTGCGAGCGGCGAGCCGACAAAATGGGCTTTCGGTGTTTCCCGGTGAGCTTCGCCGCCGTCGCCGAGTTCTGATGCCTTGCTAGCATCGGTTGTGTCGAACTCGAAACCTTCTCCAGAGCTCATACTCCAATCGATGCTTGCTTCCCTGGGTTCGTACTTCTCTGTTATTGATCTTGTCACCGATTCCTTTTCTTAAACAAGAACCCACTGTTAATAACGGTATCTAACGGTTTCGTATCGGAGTTAGTTCCTGACGGTGTCGACGTGGCTTGCGTGGGGAAGCTCACGATCTCAAAAAGATCCGAACTTGCATCGCTTGCGACGTCGTCATCGACGATTCCTGACTTGGGACTTTGCGAAACACAACTGGGTTCAATATACGGCGGACCGAAAACTTCCAAAGAATTACAAGGTGGATCTTCTTCTACTGATTTTGGGTTTAACAGGGGAAAGGTGAATCCATCAGTGACAGGCTTAACAAAGGCCAGAGCTTGCTGGGGCTGCAAAATCTTAGTATCTTCATCATCATTCTCAGCTGCGTGGAACATTTGAGGTTTGGTGATCACCAGATCCTGGTTCGAAGGTTTCTGGCTGACCACGTTGTTGGGTGAGATTGGAGTCCTATGAGCCTCAGACTTGTTAGCTCCAGTTTCCGACATGGCAGACTTTTCTCCTGAGATCCTCGGATTGGATTCAAGATCCTTCCTTTTGTGATTCAGAGAACTTCTAGCATCTGGGTTTTGTGATGTAAATGAAGGAGGAGGGGGTGGTGCTGGTACTTGTTTTTTGGTTGCTGGTTTCATCTCCTTAACTTGAACAGATTTCTTATCAGCACAGGGACATTTTCTTCTGCAAAACCGTAAGGGTTTTGACAATGAAGCTTTTATTCTGTTTCTGAGGTCAATAGAACGAGATTGATTACTCATAGAGGCTGGTTCAGCTCCTGAAAGAAGAGGAAACAAAGCAGTAGTGTGGTTATTATTCCAATTGGCTTCTGAAGAGTCTGTTGTTGTTGTTGTGGTTACAGCAGCAAATGAACGATCTGTGTAGTTTCTGGCTTCACCCAAAGGAGAAACTCTTGTGGTGCTGTTAATGGTCAATTTTTGAATGTGATGGTTGTTTACTTGGTTGTTCTTGCTGTGGGGATCGAAAATACTGAGCTCAAAGATGGGATCATCTATGGTGAGATAAGAAGAGAAATAAGCATCTATATCTCTGTTGGTCCGTGGCTTTAGAGCCAGGCTGCCATGAAAGGTCTTCATCGAAGGTGGCTTTTCCATTTTGCCTACTATTGGGGAAAAAATTATAGAATAAAAATTTTGTGATTAGAAAAACAAAGGATGAAGCTGAACTGCTGAGTTGTTGTCTTCGAAAATGCCTTATTTTGATATTTATAGATCAGGATTGGTGCCATCGTCTTGTAAACCAATCATATGGTCAAGTTATTTCATGAATATGTAGAGATAAAGTCTAAATTTTAATAATAGAGCACTCTCTATATTATTCTATTATGACTAAGCAGTAGAATGATATATACAATCAGATTCATCTGCTACTTGGCCATCTGGATGCATCATGGCCACGTCTCAGTGCCAATTTCTTTTCTAGAGTTAATCATTGAAACAATTTTCTAAGCGTAGGCTAAAGGTAGCAATAAGCTATTGTATTTGTAGAAGTGATTATAGTACCAAATATCCAAGATTTAATGCAGGATATTAATCCTTCGCCCTCCCCCTCCCCATATGGGAAATAGGCATCTCCATTTCCCTTCCCTCATCTTCTTTATTTGTACCGTATCGTTAGATCAACTCTAATGGTTGAGATTTAATATCCTATAAAATATTATTATAATATTAAATAACAAAAAATATAAATAAATAAATTTAAATTATTAGAATTTTTTTCTCAATGGTTTATATCTTTAAACTTTTATTAAAATATTTTATATATTCTTTTTTATTTTGTATACGATATTAAATCTCAACTGTCAAAGTCGATCTGACGGTGCAAATAAGAAAATGAAAGGAAGTGGATGGAAATGGAAATGGAGAGGTTTCTATCCCCTCGAGTTGGTAACTACCATCTTTAACTATTTTGTCACATTTTGAATTAACCCATTAATAAAAAAACTATTTTTAAGTTTGTTAAGGTAAGATAGAAAAATATGATATTGACGCGGAAATCACAAAAGAATGCTAGATGCTTGTAAAACTCCAAAAAAGTTAGTTGTTACTATGAGAGACCTAAAAAAGTGAATGAAACCACTTTTTTTCTGATGGATTTTTTCCCCCAAACTCAAGAACTGTGACAATTCCTCGGCTCTCTCTTTCACTTTGTGAGTAAAGCTTTTATCTTCATGTGGCCGCGTGATAAGTTGAGTGGCATTAATTTAAAGAGGTGAAGAAAAGAACTGAGGCTAATCTGATCTGACATGAGGCATGAGACAGCTACAAATGTGAATGTCATGTGAGGGTCCATTTATTCGACATTTATGAAAGGTCCCTCCAAACCTTGAACAGCCCATATAGAACTGTCTTCTAAGGGTTACCCAAATCGATCTTTTTAAATTATATCAAAAAAAAAAATCGATCTTTTTAAAGGTGGATTGATTTTGGAAGCAGGGCATGGTGGGTCACCGTTAACCTTCCAAGTAACATGCAATGCTCCGTTATTGTTTGCTTTTCACACCATTCATATGAGAATTCTTATTAAAAAAACACCTTAGAATACTAATTAATTTATGTCATATTGTATACATATTATATGTAGGTAATAGGTAGAAATTTTGGTATATTTCACGAGAAAAGATAGTTTGTTTAGTATGCTATAGGGGCATATTCTTTGACCCAAGAAAAAAAAAAGGGGGGGGGGGGGTTATTCTATTATTTTAGAGTCAACGTCGATTCTCAACAAGAAAATAAAATAACTATTTATACATGTTTATATTGTCTCGCTCGATGAAAAGAAAAGAAAACCCTTTTAACAGAACTATCGAGAAACGAAGAAGTTGGGTAAATATAGAGTTCAAAGGAAAATAGCTCAGAATTCAGAAAATGCATATATATTAAACAAGTGATTCTGCTCATGTCCTCCAAGAACGAAATGCTATAGCAGATTTAAGGAGAATGAATGAAATAGAATTTTCAAAGTCACACAAAATTGTTGGCTCTGAACCGAAGTATAGGACCTGCTATTTATGCTTTTATGGAATCACTAACAGCTTGTTGGTGGTCATCATTCATCACCAAAGAATCTATTTCTGCTTGGACGTCATGCGGGTTTGGGTCACTTTCATGGACAGCTAGGATATCTTCGTTCAAAGCAATCTTGAACTCGAACAAAAGCTTCATAAAATCACCAAGGAATTATTATATTTTATAGAATAAATACTGAAAGCCTCCAAACCTTGGCAGACTAAAATTGATGATTTAATGGATATGAAAAATCCAGATATAATACATGAACTAAGAGATCCCATACCAACAAAACAATTGAACATGTACAAATACCTGAAAATCCTTGTTTGCTCCTCATCTAAGCAAGGATCTGATGTTCAGATTTGCTTTTCCTGAATTTGGATGCCCGATAATGGAAGTAGATAAATTGCATTAAAATCTAAAATTGGTTTTTTAAGGAAGACATAATTCTGCCAGATCACTGTGTGCAAACTGCTCAAGTAAGAATCTCATGTCTCCACTCTTTTTCTTTTCACGTTTCAAAATTTGAGTGTCAGGAAACCTTATGATTTTGCTGTGTGCTAGGGTTGCTTCTTCATGCTCTAAACTCAAATCCTATGCATGTCTAAGAGTTTGGATAATCAACATAATTAACTATTAAAGTTGATTAAGCTAAATTATACAGTTCTGTTGATACTAAACATTAAACAATTGTTACTTTACAAGAAATTCACTCTCTCTAACAAGATTAATATGCACCAATATAGATGGATTAGAAGGATACTAAAAAATCAAGGAGGACACATCCTGCAGCATCCACCAGCCAAGGTAGATTTGGTCTAATTTTTGACCATTCCGAACCGCTCACAAGTATGCTATAGAGAAGACAAAGAACAATTTCATGAATATGTGTGAAGACGTAAAGTGTCACTTTTGTACCAACACTTTAATCGGAGAAT
Source organism: Acacia crassicarpa (assembly GCA_034222035.1). NCBI lineage: Eukaryota > Viridiplantae > Streptophyta > Magnoliopsida > Fabales > Fabaceae > Acacia > Acacia crassicarpa. The sequence continues at coordinate 44,404,922 of JAWXYG010000005.1, read as the reverse complement.
AAAACACAACTGGCAGCATACCTCGCTACGTAAGTGCCGTTCCCAACCAAAGCAAATAAAAACATCAAAGGATTGAGACCCTGCATATCAAAAAAGACAGTCATGTATCTTGAGAAGGGAAAGAGATGGCTCTGCAATGCTCATTTAAGTGTATTCACTCATTTTCTAATGGACAATAACAGTTTTGACAGTTAGAGTTTCCTACCTCAACATTACCCCTTTTCATCTGCAAAGTTGATGAAAATTCAGTCAATATAAATGATCAAGATATGCACACAAATAAAGCCATTCAAAGAGTATGGTCTACTAAAATTGTAATTTTATTCTATAATTCTTGCAGTTTCAAAATCTACCAGAATAACTACTTCCAATTGTTTATTGTGTTCTCTGTCAATAACAGGAACTTGTGCACTACGCCACCTTTTTTTTTAAAGGTACTTTTCAAATTCCAAAAGCAAGATATACCAATGATGTGATGGATTACTACAGTCCACAACCATAACCATGTAATAAGGATTTCTTGAAAGTAAACTTTCTGACCTAACTAGCACCAAAATGTAACTTACATTTAAATGAATCTGAGGAAGTCTACCACTCATATACAATGCTGCCATTGCCCAACCAAGTAGAACCCCAATACCACTGCTTCCTTCCGAGACATGCTCTAGCAACTGAACCCCATTAACCTGCATTTGTTATGACTAAATGATCACTAGGGCACTGGATATTCACCTTTTCCTTTAGTATGTTTAAAATCATTACAATCTTCCTGTGTGTGAAGGGGAAAGTTTATAGGAGAGGGAGAGAGTTGCATCCAAATGTAACCCATCTAAATTGACCCCAAAAAAAATATTAAATTTCAAAAGAAAATGATGTTGGACGGGTCTGTTCCTATTCTTACAGGATGCAATGAGTGAATTGTAAACTAGACGGCACATATCCAAGCAGAAATTATCTGCACCGTATATAGCCAAACGAGTTGCAATTTGTGTTACCTGCAAAAGCTTTCTACCAACTAGCATCGCAAATTCATGTCTCGGAGATTTGACCATGTAATTGGATCTTCTATCAGGTGATTGAAGCAGATTTAAACCACCAAGTAAAGTGAATGTAGATACCTAAATCAAGGCCAGATACATTAGACATCAATGCAGGAGCTCCCGTAGGTTTACTCACCCATAAGTTAGTTCAAGGAAGTTTACCAAACATAGAGTGTTTTTTATCTTCCGATCTGGTGCAGACTCAGGTGAAACAATTGGAGCAAGAAAGGGCTCCGTTTTAGAATCCATAGTTTCTGCATATGTAGGTGACATCCTCTGGGCTAAGACAGATCCAGCTGTGGGAGTATGAGTTGTTGATAGAGATCTAGCCGACCTAATGTGTTTAAAACAAACCGATACTCATGATAAATCTCAATGAATTTTCAACATCATCATGAAGAAATACATTCAAAAGGAAGGCAAAATAAAGTGTACACGTTACAGAAAGACTAAGAAGAATTTCGTCAAGGTAAACACTTTTGAAGCCCATCAAACTTGAATGAGTTGAAGCCAGATATTAACGGCAGAATTTGCAAAGCACCTAATGGAGTATTTGATTCATCTATGCATTAACTATTTCACGTTTTTCTTTAAGAAAGTATTGGTAAGGGGCTTGAGCAGGAAAGACAGGTTAGAGACTACAGACATAGGTTTCCTAGATAAAGGAAATCAAATATAACTCCTTATGCCAAAACACATCAGGAGATGGAAATTTGTAGAGAAGGTTGAGCACAAAGGGGTGTTTTGAGTAATTATAAAAGAGAAAGATCAATTACTGGTAGTATAATTCTCCTCCAGTGAACATCCGAGGATGGGTTGGAAGGGGAATAGGAGAACTGTAGCCACTGTCTGCGTTGGAAGCTTCATTACCACTACACTGGTAAGCAATATCACCGCTTTTCGTTCCTTCGTTGCTTCGTGCAGCTTTTGGTGTCTCAGCCTGTCCATGCAATGAATGCCAGAATGAAATGGAAATATCCAGCAACTAGAGCATACAAAATATCTTTAACATATTTTAACAATATAGTTAAATTTAGATCTCTTTTCTACCACAGAATATCATATAGTTCCAACTCCCATGATACAGAGGAAATATGCTACCAAATTATGAATCAATCTGATGTTGTGCTTTAATGTTTCTAGTTATCTAAAAAGATGTCTTCTAATGTGAATTCAATTTTAAGGATCTGATAATTATATGTTCTTCAGTATGAAATAACTTAAAAAAGGTTCATACATCTGACCAAGAAATTCCCGTGAAGTAAATTGTATAGACAGAAGCACAGTTACAGTGTATTGCACAATGAGTTTAGTATCATATCAGTAATTTATCATTATAAAACAAACAAAAAATTAAGTACTCAGGCGCACATATGTAGTGAAAAGTAATAGGCTTTGCACCTTGCTCTGTCTGTTGCATCTGAGTCGAGGATGTATGTATCTGTAGAATATGGTTTGTGAAGTAAGTGCAAGAGTTATGAAGGTATATAGCTGCACAAGAGAACAACAGAAGAAAGGTCACTTCAACTAGCTGTCGCCGGGGAAAGCCAGATCTAACAAAGATTTCAGGATATTATAAGTCGCCATCCTTCAGCAAGAATTCTTACCACTGCTGTATAATATTGAGTTGGAAGCTGCATAAACATGGAAAAGTTATCACTTAACATATCCTTAATGGTTTAATTCAAGCAATGATATTTGTATGCAAGCAAGCTTTTATGTATGGATGCATGTGCTAATGGTGAACTACAATTTCAAAATAATAAATTCCACTAAAATTGAGTAAACTAGCATTTATGGCGATCCTTCAAACACTTAACAGTACAAATCAAGCATCCATGATTAAAATATAGATTATCTGAATATTAAGGAATGCAAAAGCCAGAAGTGAATAATCTTTGACAATGATTATAACATGAAACAAGGTTCAATTGCTGTTAATGCACTGTTATTCAAATTGGGTCGTTCCAGTTTTCCCTTGTGGTAGTACAGCAGAGTCTTCACTTATAGACTTCCCGTCAAGGCAGAGTTGTCACTCTACACGCTCTATACATCGATTTATCATTCAGCATTATGTTGTTTAGAATATTTAAGACATTTTTCATCAAGCCGTCCAGGATCAGTCATGGTTTAAATGGTATGTTAAGGAATTTCCACAATGCAGAATCCTGACGTAACAGAAAAAGACATGCTCTGTTTTCGTAAAGATGTAGTTGTTGTTGCTTCATGCATGAAGCAAGTTACTTGAAGTGAAGCTTCTACAGATCATGGATAGAACAAAATAAACCTGACATTTACAAGAAATCAACCCATTAAATGCTTACAGTAGCAGGTTCTAACGAGCAACCTGCGACGTTGAATAGATCTCTGCACAACGGAACAAAAATAAACTTTATCAAAATATTGAACGTAGTTTGAGAACTCTAAGCTGATATTTTGAGAAGACTACTTCAAAAAGAGATTAATAGAACAAGAGAATGGAAAAGTAGATAAGAACATCATAACAATAAAGTTAGCGATTTACAATAAGTCAAAAAGAAAAATGACTAACCCGATTAACCATGTCGTCAAGAAAAAGGTAGAGAGGCCTTCAGTGGATTTGTTTTTGAAGTTTGTGATAATTTGCGGAATCTCGGCCACAATCCAAGTAACGACACTGATCATACCTAAGGTGAAGGAAGTTGTCTCCTTCACACTGAAAAGATTCTTTATTGCCCATTGCGAGCAGTTCTGCTCGCCAGTACACGACGGCATGAAACTCCCAAAGACTTCCATTGCGTCAAAGCATCTACGCAATTCCAAAAATGCAGAAAATCAATGACAGAGCCCCTCCTCAAGAAGACACAACATAGTGATCTGACTTCGTTGTAAGAAGCCAAAGATGACTATAAAATAGCATATCCCCTTGCAAGTGTCACGAATAATATAGCAAAGTAGTAATAACTCAGGGCCCCCTTTTATAAAGCAAATACTATGTTTTTCACTTTAATGATTGCATGACTTCGATGTTCATTATGATAAGCGAAGAAAAAGAGACAAAGCACCCTTTGGTCCTAAAGGTGGACGGCTGGAACTACCAGAAAGCAGAACAAGGAGATTAGTAAACCATAAAAGACGGAAGTCATAATGCAACAAATATATGGGTAGACAGAAAGGCACGAACCCAGAACCAGAAAGGGAGCAAGCAGAATATTCACGATTATTCTCAAAGGACGAAGACACGATCGGAAGCACCGAATTAAATCATTATAAATAAAATATTGTTTCCAGCAATTATTGTTTGCCACAATCTCACATCGGAGGAAAACAGGAGACAGCTGGTCTTGAACGACAAAACTAACACGTGAAACGCAGAAAAACATCACATGCAAACAAAAAGGTGAATACTCACAAAAAAGAGAGGAACCAGGTTTCGACTAAGCTGATCGGAAAAGCTGCGGCTTATTATGCTTGCATTATAGGTTGACGAATTCGAGAAGGGCTTTGGATTTCTGGAGGGTAAAAAAAAGATGGCGTTCTTGGCGGCTCAATCAGCTGCGGGCGGCGGCTAACTCTGGTCACGTGAAAACCAGAGCCCTCCGCCTTCCTAACGTCTATGCGTGTAAAACTCGCCCACGCCACACATATGAAACTCGAAATAATTTTGATGAGCGAGATCGGAGAAGCGACGATCAAGTAACGAAATAGAGTCCTCCTAACTAAATGATTTGGCATCTCGGTTGTAGCCAACCGAAAACTTGATTGGGGGACGAAGATCTCGTTATTATTATTATTTTTTTGGTTTTAAATTTTCATTTAATAAAGAATTTAGGAAAAAATTAATCTTTTTGGTCATGTAGTTTTGACAAGACTACAACTTGTTACGGACCGGCCCAAAGGCCCAAATCTATAGTGTGGCTCAACGGCGAACAGAACAGGAAGCATGATTCACTGATTATGAGGGAGATCCGGTATTTTAACAGACCCAATCTATCCATATTGTATCGGCGAGATACTCGCCCCGGATATCATGCTGGGCCGGGATATCCGCCTCGGACACCTCTATAAATACAGAGGTCGACTAACCAGGTGCACACATTCTAATTCTCTACTTTACTTTCTGTCACACGGAGCACATACCACCCTTTTGGCTAACGCCAATCCGTATTGCGAACTACGTGGACTTTGATCCCTTCAAATGGTACGTAGGCTCTAGGCTTGACACCTAGTCAAGTTGTAACATCCCAAAAATTTACTTAACATAATAAGTAATTAAGGGTTCATTAACAACTAAGTAATGCCCATTATTGAATTAAAATATGCAAATGTAAATCAGAGTATGCAGTATGAGCCCTAACGTGGCATTATACAATCATCCCACATAAACCATAAAGACAGAAGTGCTACTTTTGGCGGAAGTAGTCTAAGCTTCTGGGATCTTCCCTGATGGTTCTGCACAAGAGCTAACACCTGAAAAATGTGGGTAACCATCAATCCAACTTATTACGAATACTAATGTGTGCTAGTGAGGTGCCAAGTGGGACAATTTATATATATATATATATATATATCAAGATATTACTAATATGATTTACCAATATCCACATCACAAAATTTCATATCACAAATTATTTATTACAATTTTTCATTAATACAATCCCCAAAGAGCCTCCCACCAATCCAACCGAACCGCCTTATTTCCTCCGACTAGACCCATGGGCTAAGTTACATCCATGTCACTGGTGACTCGAAAAGCTCTCTGGTCATATGATGAGGATCGGCCAAAATCCTCAGAGCACATGTCCCAGACCATGGACCTTTTCCCCTCATTGAACATGTGGGGTGTCGTATGCCCTTATTGAATTAGAGGGCCCGTCCCTTATTGAATTGTGGGACAATAGAAAGCCAACCATCATGCATTAATGGAGGCCTCACCACGTGGTGGAATAAAATACTCCATCTTCCCAATCCAACCCTTACCATAATTATCAGAGTAAATATTATGATATTAAAATGAACCATTCTTATACATGAGATAGTAGATATGATAAATATCATGGTATTAAAATAAACAATTCTTATACATTAATAAGTAGATATGATAAATATCATGATATTAAAATTAACCATTCTTATACATGAATAAATAAATATGATAGATATCATGATATTAAAATGAAAAATTCTTATACAGGAATAAATAAATATATATTCACAATTCAAATCATAAAAGTTCCACAAGGCAATTTCTATTAAGATATTCATAATCATTTCACAAAATACTCACAAGCAACATATCAATAACCATAACAAGTGGAAAGTGGTTACCTCTCGCCAAAGCTAATTATTATCCCACTCCTCTTAATTCAAGAGCTCAAACACGGCAAAATCAATCTACCACAATCAATTTTCTAATTATTAATAATTCTTCTAAACTCTTCATAAAATTATAACTTATAATTTTATAAGATTAAATATATACAAATTATAATAATAAATTTGAAATGTTTAAAATAGAAAAATTAGACGGTAATTAAAAAGAAAATCAAGGATGCCATTGAAAATATTAATTCTCCCTTCATTTTACTATTAGTTAATAACTCCCTTACCCAAATAATTTGTTTTCATAGCATTTAATCAGTAAAAATATTTCATAGATATAAAATCATAAATTTCTAAAAAAAATTATTTTAAATTACTATATCAACCAAACAATAAATCCAAACCGATTATAATTCACTATTAATCATCAACTACACATACATAGTCTTCTATTGTCAAAACTCAAAACTTTCCCAAAATCTTAATCCCAAAATATTCATTAACCAATATAATAATACTCCCTTTTGAAAGATAAAAATATATAGAATAACTTTCATGAAGGAAGTTTCTTAAAAAGAAGCTAGTTAATCTGCCTAAATTATCTTATAAGATACAAGACATACCTTAGAATGACCACTTCTTCTCTAATTCTCTCCTCTCTTGTCTCTCCTCTCTGCCGTGGGTGTGTGTGTGCGTATTGTGTGTGTGAGGGGTATTTATAACCCCCAGCACACAATATTTTATTGTTTTTTTTTATTATTTTTTTTTAAATAGGATGGTGGGAGACATGTCTCCCACCATTTCCCCTTATTTCGGCAGTGGGGGGTCACGCCCCCACTGCCAAAAGTATAGTGGGAAGCGCCATGCTTCCCACTTACTTTATTATATATATATATATATATATATATAATATAATATATATATATATAATTTAATTTTTTTTTTTTTTTTTTACTGCTGCAAATATATATATTATTTATTATTTTTTTTTATCAAATACATAAAAATAAATTTATCATATTTAATTAATTTACAATTATAATTAAGTTCTAATAAGAAAAATTTTGGATATTACAATTCTCCCCACCTAAATAAAATTTTGTCCCCAAAATTTCTAACAAGTCATTATGGAAGCTAATCCATATCCCAAGTTTTTAACATACTTTAACAGAGTCAAACAATACTGTCAAATTAGTTTGACATAAGACACATCAAAACGAACGATCACCATGTCACACAAATTCAAACATTGACATAACACCACCATAAATGCATTAATTCAATCAAGACAAGTACAACTACACACCTAAGCAAACAAGTTCGGAAAGTCTCGACGCATTCTTTCCTCTGTTTCCCAAGTTGCATCTCCGGGTGTCATACCCTTCCATAAGACTTTCACAAGTCGAATGGTTTTCTTCCTCAGTTGCTTGTCCCGGACATCTAAGATTCTCTCTGGTTTTGCTATATAAGTCAAGTTCTCTCTCAACTCGACTTCCTCAGGTTCAATGACATGAGACGGATCTGGATGATACTTCTTCAACTGTGACACATGGAACACATCGTGCACTTGAGATAAGTGTGGAGGCAAGGCGATCCGGTAGGCAACAGGCCCAATTCGCTCCAAAATCTCATACGGCCCTATGAACCGTGGAGTCAACTTCTTTGCCTTAATAGACCTCCCAATGCCCGTCATGGGCGACACCTTTAAGAAAACATGATCCCCCACACTAAACTCCAATGGTCTTCTCCGACGATCCGCATAACTTTTCTGTCGGCTCTGAGCTGTCAACAATTTCTGTCGTATCGTCTCAATCTTACGTGATGTTTTATCTACCAAGTCTGGTCCAATGATGGTTCTTTCACTCAATTCGGTCCAACACAATGGCGATCTGCACTTCCGACCATACAAGGCCTCAAAAGGTGCCATTTGAATACTGGCATGGTAACTATTGTTGTATGCAAATTCTGCTAATGGCAAGTGCTCATTCCAGCTACCTGAGAACTCGATGGCGCAAGCTCTCAACATGTCCTCCAGTGTCTGAATAGTCCTCTCCGTCTGACCGTCGGTTTGAGGGTGATAAGCCGTACTATACTTCAACCTTGTCCCCATAGCTTCTTGCAGAGACTTCCAAAAGTTTGAGGTGAACCTTGGGTCTCGATCTGATATGATGCTCTCTGGCACTCCATGCAAACGAACAATTTCTTTAATGTATAACTCTGCCAATTTCTCTAAAGAGTAGTTCGCCTTGATTGGTAAAAAGTGTGCTGACTTGGTCAATCGATCTACAATCACCCAAATAGCATCATAACTGGCTCGGATGGGCGGTAAACCCATAATAAAATCCATGGAAATACTATCCCATTTCCATTTGGGAATATCCAGACTTTGAAGTAATCCTGGTGGTTTCCGATGTTCAATCTTGACCTTCTGGCACGTTAAACACTTCAAAACAAAATCGGTCACATCTTTCTTCATCTTCGGCCACCAATACTCTCGCTTTAGATCATTATACATCTTGGTGATTCCCGGATGCATGGTATACTTGCTCCGATGAGCCTCTTCTAGAATGGTTTTCTTGATTCCATCATTTTGAGGGACACAGATTCTCTTTTTGTATCTCAAAATACCAGCATCGCCAATGTCATAATCTGCAACTGCTTCATGCTCTAGGGTTTCGCGAATCCTGCCTAACTGATCATCTTCCATTTGAGCGTCTCTCAGGTCCTGATAAAATCCGTATTCACCAAGGACTGCATTTAAAGTACCTTTTTCTTGATTTGGGACTACGTGGATATCTCTCAATGCATCTAGCCAACTCTGTTCTTCCAGGCTCATGCAAAACAAGTGTACCGACTTCCGACTCAAAGCGTCTGCAACCACATTAGCCTTGCCAGGATGATACTTCAACTCGAAGTCATAATCCTTTAGAAATTCCATCCACCGTCGCTGTCTGTGGTTTAACTCCTTCTGATCTACCAAGTACTTCAAACTCTTATGGTCACTGAATACTTCAAACTGAGCCCCATACAAGTAGTGCCTCCAAATCTTCAAAGCAAATACCACAGCTGCCAACTCTAGGTCATGAGTAGGGTAATTTTCCTCGTGAGGCCTCAGCTGTCTCGAAGCATAGGCTATTACCTTGTTGTCTTGCATTAAAACACACCCTAAACCCTTTAAAGATGCGTCTGTGTACAAAACATACGGGCGGTTAGGGTCGGGTAATGTGAGCACCGGAGCGGTAGTCAGTTTGATCTTTAACTCCTGAAAGGCTGCCTCACACTGGTCAGTCCAAAGGAACGGTCGGTCCTTCCTGGTCAACTTTGTCAACGGCATTGCGATCTGGGAGAACCCTTTGATGAATCTTCTATAATAACCAGCTAGTCCCACAAAGCTTCTTACTTCAGTTACCGACTTTGGCGCTTCCCACTTCAACACTGCATCCACTTTACTCGGGTCAACAGCGACTCCTGCTGCAGATACCACGTGACCTAGGAATTTCACCTCTTTGAGCCAAAATTCACATTTAGACAGCTTGGCATACAATTGATGATCCCTCAATACTCGTAGTGCAATATGAAGGTGTTCTCTATGCTCTACTTCATTTTTAGAGTAGATCAAGATGTCATCAATAAACACCACAATGAACTTATCTAAGTACGGCCGAAAGATTCTATTCATGTAATCCATAAAGAAAGCTGGAGCATTAGTTAATCCGAAAGGCATCACTAGGAACTCGTAGTGCCCATATCTTGTTCGAAATGCAGTCTTAGAGATGTCCTCTGCTCGGACTCTCAACTGATGATACCCCGAACGCAAATCAATCTTGGAGAACACTGATGATCCAACTAGTTGATCTAACAAATCATCGATCCTGGGCAACGGATACTTATTCTTAACGGTCACCTTGTTCAGTTGGCGATAGTCAATACATAATCTCAGACTGCCATCTTTCTTCTTCACAAAGAGTACTGGAGATCCCCATGGAGATACACTGGGTCGAATGAATCCCTTCTCAAGCAACTCCTCAATTTGCTTCTTGAGTTCTGCCAACTCTGCCGGAGCCATTCGATACGGAGCCTTTGAAATTGGAGTTGTGCCAGGTACCAACTCAATTGAAAATTCCACCTCTCTTTCTGGAGGTAGTCCGGATATCTCTTCAGGAAACACCTCGGGATATTCTCTTACTACATCGATATGGTCGATCCCAACTTCGTTATCTACACTAACAGAAAAGAAGACTACATAGGCTTGACAGCCCTTTCGAATACACGTATCCACTTGAGCTGTCGATAACATCATAGGAACTATAGGAGTTTCTACGGATGCGGCGTTCATGGCATAAGTTGCCACTTTCTTCTTACAATGGAGTATGACATCATTGTCCACTAGCCAATTCATACCGATAATAACATCAATGCCTTTCAACGGTAAGCATACTAAATCAACAATAGAATCTCGATTTTCAAATCGAAGAGTAATGCCCACACAAGCATGTGCAGTCGTCACAATAACCCCAGCAGGGGTAGAGATTCTCATATCGTATGGCAGAATAGAGATGGAAAAATCATACTTTTTAGCGCAATCAAAAGATATAAAAGAATGTGTGGCACCGGAGTCAAACAATGCAACAATGTCATGACCTTGAAGAGAGATAATACCTCTGATAACATTAGGGGATGTTCCAGCCTCCTGCTGTGTGATGGCATACACTCTACCCGGAATAGTGGGACGACCGCTTTGGTTGGTCTGCTGTTGCTGCAGCTCTGGACAATAGCGCACTGTGTGGCCATATTGACGACACTTATAACACTGCCAACATGGGCCACCATGAGACTTCCCACACTTCGGGCAAGGACCATTAATACTTGGGGCAGACATAGCCGTCTCACGACGTGATTGTTGGCTTCCTTCAGCATGACTCTTCTGACCCTGCCTCTTCTGGAAATAACTCTGTCGCGGTCCACTCTTCTGCGCCTGACTCTTCTTACTAAAAGTCCCTGTACTTCTGGAATTGAACCCGAATGGCTTGGCTATACCACTCACAGGTTTGATAAAAGTGGAGAACTTACCCTGGTTGACACGGGGTCTTGCATCATCAATTTCACGCTTCATGCGCGCAGCCACCCTCAGATTGGTGCAAGTGTCCTCAAAACTCTTAATTGCATGCATGGACACAAAAGGCTTTAACTCTGGTCTAGCCTTTATAATCAGTTGGCGCGACTTCCATTCTGGGTCATCTTGTCGTTGCAAGTAGGTCACATATCTGGACAAGTCGATGAAAGTAGCAATAAACTCGTCCTCATGCATATCCCCCTGTCGTAGGGCATAAAATGCTGTCTCCTTCTCTTGTCTCAACGCTGGAGGGAAATAATGATCGAAAAACTTTGTCTTGAACTCTCTCCAAGTTGTTCTAGAGTCATCCAGACCACCTGTGCTCTGCCACCATCTCTTGGCGCGATCCCTCAGCAGTATAATGGCCACCCTAGCCTTCTGGTATTCATTACAGACCACAGCTTGAAAAATAGTTTCCAAGCCCTCAATCCAAGCCTCAGCCTTCAGTGGATCCAAATCTCCATGAAACTTCTCAGGATTGTGACGATGGACATCCTTCCAAACCTTGTTAATTGCTAGGTCTTCAGGATTGAGTTGAAATGATGATCCTTCACCCCCACTACTCTTCATAATTTTGTCTTGATTAGTTGAGCCACTTTGCTCAGGTCTCTGTGATACTGATATACTAGGCTCCTGTTTGTCTTGATTCTTTTGCGAGGGAATACCTCCTTCCTTTCTGATCTTCTTTTGAAATTCCTCCTCAAACTGTCGAAACCTTTCATCCATGACAGTCATTAATGTATCTTTAAATCGATGTAATAAGGCCTCATTCTCTTGAGACATCGGTGTCTCAGGAGCATTAGGAGGTTGATTAACGGCAGTCTCAGCAGCATTTGAAGGTTGGTTAACGACGGAGCGAGTCTTTCGTGTGTTTCCCATTCTCCCCACCTAAGGATGAAACCCACCATATTAAGTGAGTGATAAAACAACACAACAGAACACTAAACAGGGAAGGCATATGTGAATGTTGTATATTGCCACTAAGTGTAGTGCATGCATGATTGTTATCAGAATCATACGCTCTGATACCAAATTGTAACATCCCAAAAATTTACTTAACATAATAAGTAATTAAGGGTTCATTAACAACTAAGTAATGCCCATTATTGAATTAAAATATGCAAATGTAAATCAGAGTATGCAGTATGAGCCCTAACGTGGCATTATACAATCATCCCACATAAACCATAAAGACAGAAGTGCTACTTTTGGCGGAAGTAGTCTAAGCTTCTGGGATCTTCCCTGATGGTTCTGCACAAGAGCTAACACCTGAAAAATGTGGGTAACCATCAATCCAACTTATTACGAATACTAATGTGTGCTAGTGAGGTGCCAAGTGGGACAATTTATATATATATATATATATATATCAAGATATTACTAATATGATTTACCAATATCCACATCACAAAATTTCATATCACAAATTATTTATTACAATTTTTCATTAATACAATCCCCAAAGAGCCTCCCACCAATCCAACCGAACCGCCTTATTTCCTCCGACTAGACCCATGGGCTAAGTTACATCCATGTCACTGGTGACTCGAAAAGCTCTCTGGTCATATGATGAGGATCGGCCAAAATCCTCAGAGCACATGTCCCAGACCATGGACCTTTTCCCCTCATTGAACATGTGGGGTGTCGTATGCCCTTATTGAATTAGAGGGCCCGTCCCTTATTGAATTGTGGGACAATAGAAAGCCAACCATCATGCATTAATGGAGGCCTCACCACGTGGTGGAATAAAATACTCCATCTTCCCAATCCAACCCTTACCATAATTATCAGAGTAAATATTATGATATTAAAATGAACCATTCTTATACATGAGATAGTAGATATGATAAATATCATGGTATTAAAATAAACAATTCTTATACATTAATAAGTAGATATGATAAATATCATGATATTAAAATTAACCATTCTTATACATGAATAAATAAATATGATAGATATCATGATATTAAAATGAAAAATTCTTATACAGGAATAAATAAATATATATTCACAATTCAAATCATAAAAGTTCCACAAGGCAATTTCTATTAAGATATTCATAATCATTTCACAAAATACTCACAAGCAACATATCAATAACCATAACAAGTGGAAAGTGGTTACCTCTCGCCAAAGCTAATTATTATCCCACTCCTCTTAATTCAAGAGCTCAAACACGGCAAAATCAATCTACCACAATCAATTTTCTAATTATTAATAATTCTTCTAAACTCTTCATAAAATTATAACTTATAATTTTATAAGATTAAATATATACAAATTATAATAATAAATTTGAAATGTTTAAAATAGAAAAATTAGACGGTAATTAAAAAGAAAATCAAGGATGCCATTGAAAATATTAATTCTCCCTTCATTTTACTATTAGTTAATAACTCCCTTACCCAAATAATTTGTTTTCATAGCATTTAATCAGTAAAAATATTTCATAGATATAAAATCATAAATTTCTAAAAAAAATTATTTTAAATTACTATATCAACCAAACAATAAATCCAAACCGATTATAATTCACTATTAATCATCAACTACACATACATAGTCTTCTATTGTCAAAACTCAAAACTTTCCCAAAATCTTAATCCCAAAATATTCATTAACCAATATAATAATACTCCCTTTTGAAAGATAAAAATATATAGAATAACTTTCATGAAGGAAGTTTCTTAAAAAGAAGCTAGTTAATCTGCCTAAATTATCTTATAAGATACAAGACATACCTTAGAATGACCACTTCTTCTCTAATTCTCTCCTCTCTTGTCTCTCCTCTCTGCCGTGGGTGTGTGTGTGCGTATTGTGTGTGTGAGGGGTATTTATAACCCCCAGCACACAATATTTTATTGTTTTTTTTTTTTATTTTTTTTTAAATAGGATGGTGGGAGACATGTCTCCCACCATTTCCCCTTATTTCGGCAGTGGGGGGTCACGCCCCCACTGCCAAAAGTATAGTGGGAAGCGCCATGCTTCCCACTTACTTTATTATATATATATATATATATATATATATATATATAATATAATATATATATATATAATTTAATTTTTTTTTTTTTTTTTTTTACTGCTGCAAATATATATATTATTTATTATTTTTTTTTTATCAAATACATAAAAATAAATTTATCATATTTAATTAATTTACAATTATAATTAAGTTCTAATAAGAAAAATTTTGGATATTACACAAGTCAAATCAGTCATGTTCCCAGAACAGAACACAACTCAATCCCTATTGTTTTGACATGATTGTAACTCGATCCCTAAACCTTACTCACTACAACTCAATCTCAATGGTTTTAACCTTTTTATAATTTAGTTCTTATGTTTTAAAATAAAGGTATATTATATAATTGTTAAAATTATTGTGAAAATTATAGGGACTGAGTTACAATAAGTCAAAGTTCAAAGACTAAGTTAAAATTATAAGGATTGGGGGTAACGATTGAATTACAACCCAGTCAAAATTATAGAGTCCAAAGATTAAACTTCCGAGATTTATTTTTATTCGATTAATTTTAGGGAAAAGTTCAATTAAATATCATTTGAATTTGTAAAACGAAGGAGAGCTACAAACGACCTATGAGGAATATGCAGATTCGAGTGAAATTACCTTTTTGCCTTCAGTTTTAAATAAATTAAAAAATAAATACCCTCACCACCTTCCGTCGGAAGGCCGCTACCTGCTACCGCCACCAATTCCCGAGAATTGAGAATTGCCAACTGAGCGGCCGGCTGCCAGCGGTGAGGGTATTTTATCCTTTTTTTATTTATTTAAAACTAAGGGCAAACGGGTAATTTCACCTGAATTTGCATATCTCTCATAGGTCCTTGGTACATTTTGGTGTTTTTACAAATTTGGGAGACTTCTGAAGTTTTACAAATTTAAATGGTATTTTAATGAAATTTTCCCTTAATTTTATATTCTGTGTTGCGGTGTGCGGAAGATTACTATATAGATAATATTAACAACAACAAGAAAACAAAAACAAAAACAAACAAGCAACAAGAACCCTTTAATATGAATATAGGTATTAGGGAGTTTCATGAGTAAACTATGTTTAGTATCTTTTATTTGTTTACAAATTACACTTTCTTCTCAACGCATCTTAACTAATAATATTCTAAATGAGAATCTTAACTAATAAGATTCTAAATATTAAGATAATAAATAATTTTTACGGTATTCAAATATTTTTTTGTTTCTCTAGCTATTTTCATATTATCCCAATGTTTTCAAAGTGCAGAAGATCGAGAGGTATACATACATACATACATATAGAGATACAAACACACGATAATGTCCGTAGTTGAAAATATTTATAGAAATTAATTAGACTGAGGTTTCGTTGAAGAATTCTAACTTAAAAAGAAATTAAAAAAAAAAAAACAGCACATGCATAAATAACCCTAAAAATCCCTGAGACCTAATTGTAATTTTATGGAACCTCCGAACCTCAGTATAATTTTTTTCAAAATATTACTAATCTGTAGATTTTTTATTAAAGAAAAATTGAAGTGTTCCTCTGAACGCAATCAAGTAACATAAAAGTTGATCTAAATTAAGTGATAATATTAAGTACTCCCTCCGGTCCTAATTATAAGAGTTAGTTGACTTTTTTGGAGAGATTAAGAAAGCTAATTAAATTACTTTAAAATATTTTAATTTTTATTTTTTTCTTCAAACTTATTAGTTTGACTAATAAACTAATATATAATCTAAAAATATTTAACATATGAAATAATTAAGTAACTTATTTAGTTTCCTTAATCTCTCCAAAGAAAGTCAACTAGCTCTTATAATTAAGACGAGGTAGTATATTTGAACGTTGTTGTTTTTATTTATTGGTTATATATATGATCCGCTGCCATCCATCAAGTAGGAGAAGTTTAACATCATCAACTACATGAATTTCTTTCTGAACTTTTATTTTTGGGTCGAGTCTTAACGGCTAGTCAGCTTCATGTCTTTTGTTTTCTATTTCCACAAAAATTTGGCCTACCATCTCAAAAGTATGCTTCATTATTCATTAACCAATGCTCCTATTTGATTGAACACTATTGTTAATTTGTTATAGGGAAATTTTGTACGATAATTAATACCAACGAAATTTGTACTATAAAGGAAAAGGGAATTTATAGGGTTAAGTAATATTTTTGTCCTTGAAGTATGTAACATCCCAAAAATTTACTTAACATAACAAGTAATTAAGGGTTCATTAACAACTAAGTAATGCCCATTATTGAATTAAAATATGCAAAAGTAAATCAGAGTATGCAGTATGAGCCCTAACGTGGCATTATACAATCATCCAACATAAACCATAAAGACAGAAGTGCTACTTTTGGCAGAAGTAGTCTAAGCTTCTGGGATCTTCCCTGATGGTTCTGCACAAGAGCTAACACCTGAAAAATGTGGGTAACCATCAATCCAACTTATTACGAATACTAATGTGTGCTAGTGAGGTGCCAAGTGGGACAATTTATATATATATATATATATATATATATATATCAAGATATTACTAATATGATTTACCAATATCCACATCACAAAATTTCATATCACAAATTATTTATTACAATTTTTCATTAATACAATCCCCAAAGAGCCTCCCACCAATCCAACCGAACCGCCTTATTTCCTCCGACTAGACCCATGGGCTAAGTTACAACCATGTTACTGGTGACTCGAAAAGCTCTCTGGTCATATGATGAGGATCGGCCAAAATCCTCAGAGCACATGTCCCAGACCATGGACCTTTTCCCCTCATTGAACATGTGGGGTGTCGTATGCCCTTATTGAATTAGAGGGCCCGTCCCTTATTGAATTGTGGGACAATAGAAAGCCAACCATCATGCATTAATGGAGGCCTCACCACGTGGTGGAATAAATTACTCCATCCTCCCAATTCAACCCTTACCATAATTATCAGAATCAATATCATGATATTAAAAATGAAAGAAATTCTTATATATGAATAAGTAAATAAAATAAATATCATGATATTAAAATGAACCATTCTTATACATGAATAAATAAATATGTTAAATATCATGATATTAAAAATGAACCATTCTTATACATGAATAAATAAATATGTTAAATATCATGATACTAAAAATGAACAATTCTTATACATGAATAAATAAATATGTATATATTCGCAATTCAAATCATAAAGTTCCACAAGGCAATTTCTATTAAGATATTCATAATCATTTCACAAAATACTCACAAGCAACATATCAATAACCATAACAAGTGGAAAGTGGTTACCTCTCGCCAAAGCTAATTATTATCCCACTCCTCTTAATTCAAGAGCTCAAACACGGCAAAATCAATCTACCACAATCAATTTTCTAATTATTAATAATTCTTCTAAACTCTTCATAAAATTATAACTTATAATTTTATAAGATTAAATATATACAAATTATAATAATAAATTTGAAATGTTTAAAATAGAAAAATTAGACGGTAATTAAAAAGAAAATCAAGGATGCCATTGAAAATATTAATTCTCCCTTCATTTTACTATTAGTTAATAACTCCCTTACCCAAATAATTTGTTTTCATAGCATTTAATCAGTAAAAATATTTCATAGATATAAAATCATAAATTTCTAAAAAAAATTATTTTAAATTACTATATCAACCAAACAATAAATCCAAACCGATTATAATTCACTATTAATCATCAACTACACATACATAGTCTTCTATTGTCAAAACTCAAAACTTTCCCAAAATCTTAATCCCAAAATATTCATTAACCAATATAATAATACTCCCTTTTGAAAGATAAAAATATATAGAATAACTTTCATGAAGGAAGTTTCTTAAAAAGAAGCTAGTTAATCTGCCTAAATTATCTTATAAGATACAAGACATACCTTAGAATGACCACTTCTTCTCTAATTCTCTCCTCTCTTGTCTCTCCTCTCTGCCGTGGGTGTGTGTGTGCGTATTGTGTGTGTGGGGGGTATTTATAACCCCCAGCACACAATATTTTATTGTTTTCTTTATTTTATTTTTTTTTTTTTATTTTTTTTTTTTTTAAATAGGATGGTGGGAGACATGTCTCCCACCATTTCCCCTTATTTCGGCAGTGGGGGGTCACGCCCCCACTGCCAAAAGTATAGTGGGAAGCGCCATGCTTCCCACTTACTTTATTATATATATATATATATATATATATATATATATATATATATATATATATATAATATAATATATATATATATAATTTAATTTTTTTTTTTTTTTACTGCTGCAAATATATATATTATTTATTATATTTTTTTTTTATCAAATACATAAAAATAAATTTATCATATTTAATTAATTTACAATTATAATTAAGTTCTAATAAGAAAAATTTTGGATATTACAATTCTCCCCACCTAAATAAAATTTTGTCCCCAAAATTTCTAACAAGTCATTATGGAAGCTAATCCATATCCCAAGTTTTTAACATACTTTAACAGAGTCAAACAATACTGTCAAATTAGTTTGACATAAGACACATCAAAACGAACGATCACCATGTCACACAAATTCAAACATTGACATAACACCACCATAAATGCATTAATTCAATCAAGACAAGTACAACTACACACCTAAGCAAACAAGTTCGGAAAGTCTCGACGCATTCTTTCCTCTGTTTCCCAAGTTGCATCTCCGGGTGTCATACCCTTCCATAAGACTTTCACAAGTCGAATGGTTTTCTTCCTCAGTTGCTTGTCCCGGACATCTAAGATTCTCTCTGGTTTTGCTATATAAGTCAAGTTCTCTCTCAACTCGACTTCCTCAGGTTCAATGACATGAGACGGATCTGGATGATACTTCTTCAACTGTGACACATGGAACACATCGTGCACTTGAGATAAGTGTGGAGGCAAGGCGATCCGGTAGGCAACAGGCCCAATTCGCTCCAAAATCTCATACGGCCCTATGAACCGTGGAGTCAACTTCTTTGCCTTAATAGACCTCCCTATACCTGTCAAGGGCGAAACCTTCAAGAAAACATGATCCCCCACACTAAACTCCAATGGTCTTCTCCGACGATCCGCATAACTTTTCTGTCGGCTCTGAGCTGTCAACAATTTCTGTCGTATCGTCTCAATCTTACGTGATGTTTTATCTACCAAGTCTGGTCCAATGATGGTTCTTTCACTCAATTCGGTCCAACACAATGGCGATCTGCACTTCCGACCATACAAGGCCTCAAAAGGTGCCATTTGAATACTGGCATGGTAACTATTATTGTATGCAAATTCTGCCAATGGCAGGTGTTCATTCCAGCTACCTGAGAACTCGATGGCGCAAGCTCTCAACATGTCCTCCAGTGTCTGAATAGTCCTCTCGGTCTGACCATCGGTTTGAGGGTGATAGGCTGTACTATACTTCAACTTTGTACCCATAGCTTCCTGTAGAGACTTCCAAAAGTTCGAGGTGAACCTTGGGTCTCGATCTGATATGATGCTCTCTGGCACTCCATGCAAACGAACAATTTCTTTAATGTATAACTCTGCCAACTTTTCTAAAGAGTAGTTTGCCTTGATTGGTAAAAAGTGTGCTGACTTGGTCAATCGATCTACAATCACCCAAATAGCATCATAACTGGCTCGAATGGGCGGTAAACCCATAATAAAATCCATGGAAATACTATCCCATTTCCATTTGGGAATATCCAGACTTTGAAGTAATCCTGGTGGTTTCCGATGTTCAATCTTGACCTTCTGGCACGTTAAACACTTCAAGACAAAATCAGTCACATCTTTCTTCATCTTCGGCCACCAATACTCTCGCTTTAGATCATTATACATCTTGGTGATTCCTGGATGCATGGCATACTTGCTCCGATGAGCCTCTTCTAGAATGGTTTTCTTGATTTCATCATTTTGAGGGACACAGATTCTCTTTTTGTATCTCAAAATATCAGCATCACCAATGTCATAATCTGCAACTGCTTCATGCTCTAGGGTTTCGCGAATCCTGCCTAACTGATCATCTTCCATTTGAGCGTCTCTCAGGTCCTGATAAAATCCGTATTCACCAAGGACTGCATTTAAAGTACCTTTTTCTTGATTTGGGACTACGTGGATATCTCTCAATGCATCTAGCCAACTCTGTTCTTCCAGGCTCATGCAAAACAAGTGTACCGACTTCCGACTCAAAGCGTCTGCAACCACATTAGCCTTGCCAGGATGATACTTCAACTCGAAGTCATAATCCTTTAGAAATTCCATCCACCGTCGCTGTCTGTGGTTTAACTCCTTCTGATCTACCAAGTACTTCAAACTCTTATGGTCACTGAATACTTCAAACTGAGCCCCATACAAGTAGTGCCTCCAAATCTTCAAGGCAAATACCACAGCTGCTAGCTCTAAGTCGTGAGTAGGGTAATTTTCCTCGTGAGGCCTCAACTATCTTGAAGCATAGGCTATCACCTTGTTATCTTGCATCAAGACACACCCTAAACCCTTTAAAGATGCGTCTGTGTACAAAACATACGGGCGGTTAGGGTCGGGTAATGTGAGCACCGGAGCGGTAGTCAGTTTGATCTTTAACTCCTGGAAGGCTGCCTCACACTGGTCAGTCCAAAGGAACGGTCGGTCCTTCCTGGTCAACTTTGTCAACGGCATTGCGATCTGGGAGAACCCTTTGATGAATCTTCTATAATAACCAGCTAGTCCCACAAAGCTTCTTACTTCAGTTACCGACTTTGGCGCTTCCCACTTCAACACTGCATCCACTTTACTCGGGTCAACAGCGACTCCTGCTGCAGATACCACGTGACCTAGGAATTTCACCTCTTTGAGCCAAAATTCACATTTAGACAGCTTGGCATACAATTGATGATCCCTCAATACTCGTAGTGCAATATGAAGGTGTTCTCTATGCTCTACTTCATTTTTAGAGTAGATCAAGATGTCATCAATAAACACCACAATGAACTTATCTAAGTACGGCCGAAAGATTCTATTCATGTAATCCATAAAGAAAGCTGGAGCATTAGTTAATCCGAAAGGCATCACTAGGAACTCGTAGTGCCCATATCTTGTTCGAAATGCAGTCTTAGAGATGTCCTCTGCTCGGACTCTCAACTGATGATACCCCGAACGCAAATCAATCTTGGAGAACACTGATGATCCAACTAGTTGATCTAACAAATCATCGATCCTGGGCAACGGATACTTATTCTTAACGGTCACCTTGTTCAGTTGGCGATAGTCAATACATAATCTCAGACTGCCATCTTTCTTCTTCACAAAGAGTACTGGAGATCCCCATGGAGATACACTGGGTCGAATGAATCCCTTCTCAAGCAACTCCTCAATTTGCTTCTTGAGTTCTGCCAACTCTGCCGGAGCCATTCGATACGGAGCCTTTGAAATTGGAGTTGTGCCAGGTACCAACTCAATTGAAAATTCCACCTCTCTTTCTGGAGGTAGTCCGGATATCTCTTCAGGAAACACCTCGGGATATTCTCTTACTACATCGATATGGTCGATCCCAACTTCGTTATCTACACTAACAGAAAAGAAGACTACATAGGCTTGACAGCCCTTTCGAATACACGTATCCACTTGAGCTGTCGATAACATCATAGGAACTATAGGAGTTTCTACGGATGCGGCGTTCATGGCATAAGTTGCCACTTTCTTCTTACAATGGAGTATGACATCATTGTCCACTAGCCAATTCATACCGATAATAACATCAATGCCTTTCAACGGTAAGCATACTAAATCAACAATAGAATCTCGATTTTCAAATCGAAGAGTAATGCCCACACAAGCATGTGCAGTCGTCACAATAACCCCAGCAGGGGTAGAGATTCTCATATCGTATGGCAGAATAGAGATGGAAAAATCATACTTTTTAGCGCAATCAAAAGATATAAAAGAATGTGTGGCACCGGAGTCAAACAATGCAACAATGTCATGACCTTGAAGAGAAATAATACCTCTGATAACATTAGGGGATGTTCCAGCCTCCTGTTGTGTGATGGCATACACTCTACCCGGAATAGTGGGACGACCGCTTTGGTTGGTCTGCTGTTGCTGCAGCTCTGGACAATAGCGCACTGTGTGGCCATATTGACGACACTTATAACACTGCCAACATGGGCCACCATGAGACTTCCCACACTTCGGGCAAGGACCATTAATACTTGGGGCAGACATAGCCGTCTCACGACGTGATTGTTGGCTTCCTTCAGCATGACTCTTCTGACCCTGCCTCTTCTGGAAATAACTCTGTCGCGGTCCACTCTTCTGCGCCTGACTCTTCTTACTAAAAGTCCCTGTACTTCTGGAATTGAACCCGAATGGCTTGGCTATACCACTTACAGGTTTGATAAAAGTGGAGAACTTACCCTGGTTGACACGGGGTCTTGCATCATCAATTTCACGCTTCATGCGCGCAGCCACCCTCAGATTGGTGCAAGTGTCCTCAAAACTCTTAATTGCATGCATGGACACAAAAGGCTTTAACTCTGGTCTAGCCTTTATAATCAGTTGGCGCGACTTCCATTCTGGGTCATCTTGTCGTTGCAAGTAGGTCACATATCTGGACAAGTCAATGAAAGTAGCAATAAACTCGTCCTCATGCATATCCCCCTGTCGTAGGGCATAAAATGCTGTCTCCTTCTCTTGTCTCAACGCTGGAGGGAAATAATGATCGAAAAACTTTGTCTTGAACTCTCTCCAAGTTGTTCTGGAGTCATCCAGACCACCTGTGCTCTGCCACCATCTCTTGGCGCGATCCCTCAGCAGTATAATGGCCACCCTAGCCTTCTGGTATTCATTACAGACCACAGCTTGAAAAATAGTTTCCAAGCCCTCAATCCAAGCCTCAGCCTTCAGTGGATCCAAATCTCCATGAAACTTCTCAGGATTGTGACGATGGACATCCTTCCAAACCTTGTTAATTGCTAGGTCTTCAGGATTGAGTTGAAATGATGATCCTTCACCCCCACTACTCTTCATAATTTTGTCTTGATTAGTTGAGCCACTTTGCTCAGGTCTCTGTGATACCGATATACTAGGCTCCTGTTTGTCTTGATTCTTTTGCGAGGGAATACCTCCTTCCTCTCTGATCTTCTTTTGAAATTCCTCCTCAAACTGTCGAAACCTTTCATCCATGACAGTCATTAATGTATCTTTAAATCGATGTAATAAGGCCTCATTCTCTTGAGACATCGGTGTCTCAGGAGCATTAGGAGGTTGATTAACGGCAGTCTCAGCAGCATTTGAAGGTTGGTTAACGACGGAGCGAGTCTTTCGTGTGTTTCCCATTCTCCCCACCTAAGGATGAAACCCACCATATTAAGTGAGTGATAAAACAACACAACAGAACACTAAACAGGGAAGGCATATGTGAATGTTGTATATTGCCACTAAGTGTAGTGCATGCATGATTGTTATCAGAATCATACGCTCTGATACCAAATTGTAACATCCCAAAAATTTACTTAACATAACAAGTAATTAAGGGTTCATTAACAACTAAGTAATGCCCATTATTGAATTAAAATATGCAAAAGTAAATCAGAGTATGCAGTATGAGCCCTAACGTGGCATTATACAATCATCCAACATAAACCATAAAGACAGAAGTGCTACTTTTGGCAGAAGTAGTCTAAGCTTCTGGGATCTTCCCTGATGGTTCTGCACAAGAGCTAACACCTGAAAAATGTGGGTAACCATCAATCCAACTTATTACGAATACTAATGTGTGCTAGTGAGGTGCCAAGTGGGACAATTTATATATATATATATATATATATATATATATATCAAGATATTACTAATATGATTTACCAATATCCACATCACAAAATTTCATATCACAAATTATTTATTACAATTTTTCATTAATACAATCCCCAAAGAGCCTCCCACCAATCCAACCGAACCGCCTTATTTCCTCCGACTAGACCCATGGGCTAAGTTACAACCATGTTACTGGTGACTCGAAAAGCTCTCTGGTCATATGATGAGGATCGGCCAAAATCCTCAGAGCACATGTCCCAGACCATGGACCTTTTCCCCTCATTGAACATGTGGGGTGTCGTATGCCCTTATTGAATTAGAGGGCCCGTCCCTTATTGAATTGTGGGACAATAGAAAGCCAACCATCATGCATTAATGGAGGCCTCACCACGTGGTGGAATAAATTACTCCATCCTCCCAATTCAACCCTTACCATAATTATCAGAATCAATATCATGATATTAAAAATGAAAGAAATTCTTATATATGAATAAGTAAATAAAATAAATATCATGATATTAAAATGAACCATTCTTATACATGAATAAATAAATATGTTAAATATCATGATATTAAAAATGAACCATTCTTATACATGAATAAATAAATATGTTAAATATCATGATACTAAAAATGAACAATTCTTATACATGAATAAATAAATATGTATATATTCGCAATTCAAATCATAAAGTTCCACAAGGCAATTTCTATTAAGATATTCATAATCATTTCACAAAATACTCACAAGCAACATATCAATAACCATAACAAGTGGAAAGTGGTTACCTCTCGCCAAAGCTAATTATTATCCCACTCCTCTTAATTCAAGAGCTCAAACACGGCAAAATCAATCTACCACAATCAATTTTCTAATTATTAATAATTCTTCTAAACTCTTCATAAAATTATAACTTATAATTTTATAAGATTAAATATATACAAATTATAATAATAAATTTGAAATGTTTAAAATAGAAAAATTAGACGGTAATTAAAAAGAAAATCAAGGATGCCATTGAAAATATTAATTCTCCCTTCATTTTACTATTAGTTAATAACTCCCTTACCCAAATAATTTGTTTTCATAGCATTTAATCAGTAAAAATATTTCATAGATATAAAATCATAAATTTCTAAAAAAAATTATTTTAAATTACTATATCAACCAAACAATAAATCCAAACCGATTATAATTCACTATTAATCATCAACTACACATACATAGTCTTCTATTGTCAAAACTCAAAACTTTCCCAAAATCTTAATCCCAAAATATTCATTAACCAATATAATAATACTCCCTTTTGAAAGATAAAAATATATAGAATAACTTTCATGAAGGAAGTTTCTTAAAAAGAAGCTAGTTAATCTGCCTAAATTATCTTATAAGATACAAGACATACCTTAGAATGACCACTTCTTCTCTAATTCTCTCCTCTCTTGTCTCTCCTCTCTGCCGTGGGTGTGTGTGTGCGTATTGTGTGTGTGGGGGGTATTTATAACCCCCAGCACACAATATTTTATTGTTTTCTTTATTTTATTTTTTTTTTTTTATTTTTTTTTTTTTTTAAATAGGATGGTGGGAGACATGTCTCCCACCATTTCCCCTTATTTCGGCAGTGGGGGGTCACGCCCCCACTGCCAAAAGTATAGTGGGAAGCGCCATGCTTCCCACTTACTTTATTATATATATATATATATATATATATATATATATATATATATATATATAATATAATATATATATATATAATTTAATTTTTTTTTTTTTTTACTGCTGCAAATATATATATTATTTATTATATTTTTTTTTTATCAAATACATAAAAATAAATTTATCATATTTAATTAATTTACAATTATAATTAAGTTCTAATAAGAAAAATTTTGGATATTACAAAGTACGCGCCTAGGAGCAATTTTACCCCTTAAGTTTTCGGCGGAGCAATGTTGCCTCTGAAGTATCAAAACGGAGCAATGTTGCCTCTTCGTTAGAAACTCTAACAGTCAACGTCTTGGGCGGGTACTTCAGGAACAAAAATAATACTTAACCCGAATTTATAATAGGTAAGTGATTGAATTCCGTCAACTTACTCTACAATTTGAATAGATTACCTATACATTTGAAAAGTGCGTTAATATAAGTCGAGATAAATTTATCTCGTGTATTTATCTTATACACTATAAGTCACGGTGCAAAAATACTTTTTACCATCAACTCAAACTGGCAATACATTTGATATCCCTCTCGTTCTAAAAGTTATACTCGAAATTAAATAATAGCAGACATGTATCAAGCTACAAATGGAGATGATCTCGTTTCTTTTTCTCGTTTCTAACAATAATATTTTTGAAAAAAAAAAAAGAATCAGAAGACAGTCCAAGCATATAGCTTTTGAAATTAAAGGGCTTCTGCAAGAGCACCTCTAAATGAATTTACTTGATTTATAGTTGAGATTAGTCGTGACTGATCAATATCATTTTTAATTTAAACAAGGAATTATCTAATTTAAATCGTAATTAAATTTCAAGAGAATTTACAACAATTCCTTCCAAATAATTTGCATAATCCAAACTCAAATGTTATAAGCAACATGAAGAAAGGCAGCTTCATGAGCATAAAGTAAATGGTGTCAGGCAATAATATGACGCTGAGGAAAAATTAAAGACAGGGAATGAAGATAGAGATGAAGGCAGAGCCACTGGTTTCTGTCAATGGCAGTGAAAAGCACCACTATCTGTCTTCGCTCTATTTTTAATTGGGTGAAGGAGTAAATTGGCCAACAAACTTTTAACTTAGGAGCGATCAACACAAAAAACTTTTAAATGTGAAATTTATATCAACAGACTTTTAGTTCAAGAGCGATCAACACAAAATCGTTATTTGGGCAGCAACACTCCGTTAGTGGGTCACATTTTTGGGAAATAATGAGCTGAAATAAAAAATAAAATGCAGAAAAAACTGGTAGCACAGGTTCTAATGAGTTTGAGAAGGGTCTTTTAGACCTCATTGCTTCCACTCTTGGACAAACCAGTATTTTATTATTCAGTTTCAGGACCCCCTGCAAAGTTACAATTTTTACAGTCGGTTCACTTATCCCAACAAACTCGATAACTCCCATTCGCCCACAAAAGATTACGGCAACTACGAACACTTGGAATATGGAAACTAAAGGAAAACAGCAAGAGAACCTAGTGAAATAAAAACAATTTCTAGACGCAAATTGCAAGACTTGTTTCTAGACGCAAACTGCAATGATCCTGTCGATGAAGATGGTGGTTTCGCTCAGCCTCGATCTCGCTCCTCCTTTTCTTCTTTCAGAACCAGGTTGGAGCCACGTTTTTGATTAGGTTGTGGCTACTTTTTTTCTGCTCTGCATTTTAATTTTTATTTCAGCTCATTATCTCCCCAAAAATGTGACCTACTAACGGAGTGTTACTGCCCAGATAACGATTTTGTATTGATCGCTCCTGAACTAAAAGTCTGTTGGCCAATTTACTCTTGAGCTAAAAGTTTGTTGGCCAATTTACTCCTTCACCATTTTTAATTCAATCTGAGGAAGAATAGGATATAGTCAGACTAATTGTATTTATTTCCTCACAAGTGGTCCAAATTTGTTCCTATTTTATACGGCCTCAATTTGCTTATATTCAAGGAAATTGGATGCACATACTCATGGTGGCAATGGAATAAATTCGGTATCACTTGTGAAGAATATCGACCCCGTTTGTTGGCACTAAATATTTTTGCTTGTTTGGATTAGCGGTGGAAGAAATAATTTATTTTCTATCTCAATTTTACAGAAGTAAAATAGGAAAAAAAAATCAAAATGTAAATGTGATTTGTGTTAGGATTGACTATGGTAGAAGTGGTTTTTTTTTTTGCCCAAATGGAAACATGTTTGGGTGTTTTTTTTTTTGAACACTTCTAAAATATTCATTATGGAAAAAGGAATCAGCTATTACAAAGCAGAATGACACGACACAGGACAGTACTTAACCAACAAAGGAAATAATAGTTAAAAACAAGACACACACAAGCCATACTACTTAGAAAATAACTAGGGTAAACTTCAACATGCATACACCCTAAAATAAAACAACAACTCAACCCAGTTCAATGCTACTGGTGGACGTCGAGGCTTGTGCTTGCTGATATCTGATGCTCTTCAAATCTTCCTGCAGAAGCCGAGACAAAGAAGGTAAGGGTATTCCTACCCACCCAATTGGGCACACCTCCTTATTAGTGGATGCAGCAAGCCAGTCTGCTGCTTTGTTCCCCTGACGAGGAATGAAATGGACTAAAAAACTGGAGTTAGATTTTAGTGCACTTAGGATATCATCAAGAATTCCTCGAGACTCCCATTCACAAAGAGAAGGTTGATTACTTTCCACACAACGCGCAAGTACTTGGCAGTCAGTCTCAAAAATAACATTTTTATTCCCCAAATATTGGATGATCATCAAGGCTCTCTTCAATGCCAAGGCTTCCGTCATGAAAGCTGAGATAGAAAATGATTAAAAAAAGACATGAATCTTATTGAATATTATATATACTAATATTAGTTGTATATATTACGATAACTGAAGATAAAAATTTAGATTTAAAATTGAAAAAGAGGAAAAATAAATGTGTTTATTATTTAAAAATACATTTAAATTTATATTTACATATATTAATTCAGTATAAATAATTTACATTGAAGGATTTAAATTTTGAAAATTTAATCCCAAATTACTTTTTAGGCGAAAGAGAGAGAATTTATATAAAATTGTTAAAAAGAAAAAAAAGGAAAAGACAAGAAAAGAATTTTTTTTGGTCAAAGACATAACCTGGCTTTCATTACTATGATAAATCTATTACAAGACTAACAAGCACAACTGAATTACATGAAAAGTGGAACATATCTAACGAAAATAAACTAATACAAAGCCGTAATTAACCACCATCCATCAAAGGACAGGAACCAGAGGTATTATCCACTGTAATATTAGCCTTCTACACATCTAAGATTAGAAAGGACAATAAAAAAGGTAATGGTTGAAAAACCTACCCCAACAAGAAAAGAATTAAAGTAATAACGAAACCATTTAAATTTTGGCTAATCATGTGGGGTTCTGGTGCCTTATTTGGCTAAACAAATATATATATATATATATAATCTGTGGCGCAACGTACGTTCAGCCAAAATATCATATATGTCATACGGTATGTGTGTATATATAATACAATAATAATAATAATAATAATAATAATGATTAAGGTACGTCCAACACAACAAACTATTCGCTCAGGAGCGTCCAACACAATTAACTGGACCGCCTAACACAACAAACTTTTAAAAAGAAGCGCCCAATATAACAAACTTTTAAAAAAGAGTGGCCAGCACAACGCCGTTAGTAAAAAGTTAACGTCTGTTATCTAAGGTGCGTCTAACACAATAAACTATTACTCTAAAAGCACCCAGCACAAAATTCTAAATTTTACTACATTAAATAATTATTTTCTCAATTGTCATTATTCAAAACTACTTGTATACATATCTATAAACAAAAATTACTTATTTTTTAATTTTGTCAAAATTATAATTTGCTAAAATAAACAAAAGTTTTAATTAAAAATATAATTATATGATTTTAATAAAATTCAAGGTGTATTATAGTTTATTATATATGTTAAACAAAAAAATGATTTATTTTTATTTTAGAAGAAACTTATGTGAGTTAAAAAATTCATTTAATGTTAATAAAATTTAAAAAAATCTATTATAATCTTTAAAAAAATGAAATGAGTTTAATTTTTATTTTTATAAAAAGAGTTTAATGGATATCAACTTTGATACTTAATAATATAAATCCGATAATTTGATGATATATTTGTTAATTAAATGATCTACTGATATATACATATGGGACTTGTTGAAAAAAAAAAAGATAACTTAAGAGGGTTGAGTAAGGACAATTTAAAAATACGTTAAAGAACAATTATAATGGGTTAAGAAGCTATTTGGCCTACGAAAGTCCCATATCCATATAAGCAATACATCATTTAATTAACAAATATATCATCAAATTGCCGGATTTATATTGTTAAGTATCAACGTTGATATCCATTAAGCTCTTTTTATAAAAATAAAAAATAAACTCATTTCACTTCTTTCAGGATATAATAGTTTTTTTTTTATAGATTTTTTTAAATTTTATTAACACTAAATGAATTTTTTAACTCACATAAATTCCTTTTAAAATAAAAATAAATCATATATTTTTTTTGTTTAACATATATAATAAACTATAAAACACCTTGAGTTTTATTTAAATCATATAATTATATTTTTAATTAAAACTTTTGTTTATTTTAGCAAATTATAATTTTAACAAAATTGAAGAATGAGTAATTTTTGTCCATAGATATGTATAAAAGTAGTTTTGAATAATAACAATTGAGAAAAAAATTATAAATTTAGAATTTTGTGCTGGGTGCTCTCAGAATAATAGTTTATTGTGTTGGACGCACTTTAGATAACGAACATCAACTTTTTACTAACGGCGTTGTGCTGGGCGTTCATTTTTAAAAGTTTGTTGTGCTGGGCGCTCCTTTTTAAAAGTTTGTTGTGCTGGGCGGTCCACTTAATAGTTAATTGTGTTGGATGCTCCTGAGCCAATAGTTTATTGTGTTGGACGCACCTTAACCCAATAGTTTGTTTCCTATAATAAAAAAGATGGCGGGGCCCACGCTCAGCCCAAACTTAGAGTTCCATGAATTATCTAACGCTCAGAAGCCCGCCTGGTCTCACAGCTTTTCATTCAACATGCGTTTTTTTAGAAGCCCAATAGCAAAAAAAGCTACCTCAAACCCTTTCGTTTGGACACCCCCCCCCCCCTCCCCAAAACTCTAGACTTTTTTTCTCCAAACGCTCACCAAACAGACTCATTGTCACTATACTTTATAGTTTATATGTACTTGGAACTAAAAAACATATAAAAAGTTAGCTGGAAAATAACTAAAAAGGTAAAAATCTTATTAAATATTATATATATTAATGTTAGTGGTATATATTACGATAATTGAAATAAAAATTTATATTTATATTTAGGGAAAAGTATTTCTCCTGTCACTGGAGATAGAGTTATCTCCAGTGACCCTAAAACTACGTCGTTTTGAATTAATGAATGGTGTATTTGTAATTTCAGGTGAATTAATGAAGGGTGTTTCCGCAATTTTGCACCCTTCATTAATTCACTTGAAATTACAAATACACCCTTCATTAATTCAAAACGACGTAGTTTTAGGGTTACTTGAGATAACCCTATCTCTAGTGACAGGAGAAATCCTTTACCCTTATATTTATATATAAAATTGAAGAAGAGGAAAATAAATGTATTGATCGTCTAAAAATACATTTAAATTTATATTACATATATTATTTCAGTATAAAAAATTTATATGGAAGGATTTAAATTTTGAAGGTATAATCCCAAATTATGTTTTTAGAAGAAAAAAGGAGAATAAATATAGAGAATAACATTTTTGTTTACTACAGAAAAATCCATTTGCAGCAGCCCAAAACAAAGCTATTTCATTTTTTTAAGATAGCTAGCTACAACCATTCAACAAGTTGAGAGCAAAATATTAGAGTTTTTAAAAAAGGATTATATACTATAGCCTTCACTGGATCGCAATCCTTTACTGTCAAACCCTATCCTTCCCTCCAATTATCAATTTCACTCGCAAGATTCTTGTACATTCATCGATCTGTCGGCCTCTGATAATGCATGCAAGAACATACACGAGAAGCCGATTGTCTGCCTTCAAGATCCGATTACCTAAGAGAAATATCAAATTTCCGTTAGGTGATCGACAAAAACAAAGCTCCGAAATCAGGAAGGTTCTAGATTTGAAATACCTTAGCATGCATGATTGGCGACTACCGGTATCGCTTGCTTCGAACGCCGCCGAAAAAACCAGAACGACGACGAGAAAATTAAACCTGCAGGTAAACGATGGAAGATCAGTGCCTTGCTCTGGATTATTGGGAGAGTAGAGGGGGATCCCATTTTCCCGCGAAAATTGCTCGACAATATTAATCCCCCAAATACGTCACACTCATTCTCACCAACTATCTCCTTCAACGTCTCGAGGTTATCGCAGGCTATGTCTCTGTAAGTAAGTGTAGCTTCCATGTCTGTGTGATAGAAGATAAAGGAATCGTCAGGTGTTAAGCCTATCCCTTCCACGATGAACTGGACTCCTTGTTTCGTATACCATATATACCACAATTATATGTTATATATATAATTTCCTTTTTAAAAAAAATTTAAGGGGGGCGAGGGCCACCCCAGTGAAAAAAATTTAGTCCTATTTATAAGTTTTTTTTTGGATAAGAAAAGAGATTGTGACAATTTTACCCATATTATACTAATGAAAATAGAAAGAAATATAAGAGTTGAAAGATACCTATTTATAAATGAAAACAAAATTAAAAATTTACTCGATAATAATTGAGCTCACTACCTCTCATCTCCTTGGTATGTGTGATTTAGTTAAAAGGCAATTATATATATATAGGGAAAAACACTTCTCATGTTGTAGGAGAAGTGTTTTCTCATGTCACAAATACATAAAATGATGTGACCCACATATATATATATATATAATTAGTATTATATATATGTGGATCTCACTATTTCATGTGTGTAATTAAAGACATATCAATCACCTCCCCATCATAAAAATGATCAATATTATTTCTTTGACTGCGAATCCAGGGCCATATATAGATTATGGAACTGAAGGTTGGACTGTACATGAAGGGAGTGAAAAAAGAATCAGAAGAGCAATCTCCAAACTAGATGGCAAGATCCCTTGACCAGTAATATGAACAAATTCCCCATACACACCCTCTCTGATGGGTATAATGATCTTTTGCTGTTACAATATCATGAAGGCAGTGGCGGACCCAGGTTGTAATGTTTATGGGTGCACAATTAATAGTAGGATTCGGGGGATTTTTTTTTTTAAGGAGGATAAAAGGCAACCCACATCTTCGTAAAATTTAGGATCAGAAATTGGGTTCAATTGAAAAGTATTTTCGAGGAAATCAATTTAAATAGAACAATATACTCTAATTCCATGGTATACAGATACTCAGATGTTACACACTCAAATTCCAAAGCAACATACAAGCAAAAATTATTATGATTTCTCATATGTGATAAGATATTAAAAATAGGTAAGAAAGTTGTTCATGCATGAGTTTGAATACAGGATCTACTGTGAGACTAGTGAAATTACCACCATACCACCTAGACAACTTATTACAAAGTCCCTTAAAAAAAAATATCTCCTTCAAATTTATGGGTGCACTTGCACCCACAAAAACCTATGTGGGTCCGCCAATGCATGAAGGTGTGGATAGCTTGGAGATAGAGATGGGGAAATAGAGGGCGACAATATGAGGGATTCAATTTCGGTGTCTATCCTTTATATGACACCATTTGCTTATCTTATCTGAACGGTTTAGATTTGATTTTTTTAAAAAAATATTATTTTAATGGGTAAAAAATCTAAAATAAAAATAATCTTTTAAATAATATTTTTTTAAAAAAGATTTTTTAATTTAAAAATCACCAAGTAAAAAAAATGAAATATGAATTGTTTAGATTGTATATCTAAAAAATAGACACCAAAACTAGTTTCCAATGTGAGAGGGTAGCGGCCACTTCTTCCATATGACACAGAATTCAATACCAATATGATTCCGAGATCCTCAGTGTTCTAACATCATAATAACGTGTGCAGCTCAACAGTCTACATGATTACACAAGTTCAGTATACGTCCATGAAATCTCCTTTTGACATAGGTTATGACACACTACTTTTTTTCGAGGGATTAAGGAAGTTAAATAAGTTGTAATTAATCATTTCATATGTTAAATATTCTTAGATTATATATTAGTTTATTAGTCAAACTAATAAGTTAGAAATAAAAATAAAAATACGTTAAAGTAATTTAATTAGTTTCCTTAACCTCTCTAAAAAAAAGTCAACTAGCTCTTATAATTAGGACCAGAAGAAGTACTAGAGATTGATCATGTTAGTTTTTATAACCATAGAATTCAAGGAATTCACTGATATTTATAACTTTCTTAGGATTTAAGTTGAACATGGATTTTAACTAATTGTTGAAACGCACGTTGAGAATATTATAGACTTCATGAATGGAGAAATCACAAAAATTAGAATCATAGTATTAATTTGCATTAATATCGAAAGCGTGGGAAAAAGTGTCATGGAAATCAAATTTGTAGGGTGGCATGTGAAGACCACCGTGTTCGAGGATTATGAGACGGCGTTTCTGATTTAGAAGGAGTTGTTGGAATATTTTAGTTTAGATATAGCAGGGCTTGAAAGGCTAGGGGTGAGCAAGTGGCCCGCAACCCGTCCAATTGCTTGCACGCCGTAGGATTTTTCCCAGATTAAACCCGCCAAGATTAGGCTCGTTACGGGTAACGGGCTGCCTGTATCCGTTTGTATTAAAACGGGCGGGTCACGGGTACCCGTTACCCATATATCATATTTTTCTTTTTCTGACTTCAGTAATCAAAGACTAGAGTTCAGAGTCAGATTGAACCTATACAACAAGCACTAGGTGGAGTCGTGGAGAACGCAAAGTGCACAGAGCAAAAATGCTGAAACACTCAAACTAATTTCAAACCCTTGCTCAACTGGTTGCTTTTGCCTTTTTTAGACCTCCTTGTTGTCACCATCTGAAGTGCAGCTGCCGACGCCTCAGCCTTTCGCCGTCTCTCTCGATCTGGCTCACTACCTCTGTCTCTCATCTCTCCCAAATCCAACCCAGCGCCTTCAGCCTCTTGTCTCTCTCCATCTCGATCGTGCTCACTCTCCCCGTCTCTCTCAAAGTCATCTCAACCTCTCACTTGCCGTTGGCCTATGGCCACGACCTCTTCCTCTCATGGTGTCGCCCTTGACTTGGCTCACCTGTGACATCCATATTTGAAAGTTTCAGTTTCTAGCAGAAAAGGTACTTTAGGTTTTTGTATCAATTAGTCTAAGTCTGGCGATTTCTACGCTAATCTGAACTGTGGTTTTTGTTTTGAGCAAAATTAAACTGATTTTCGTATGAATAAGTTTTCCTTCTATCTCTGTATCTGTATCAATAAACCCGTTTAACCATACCCGTTTTCTACGAGTTAAATGGGTTTGACCAAGGGTACGGGG
Organism: Acacia crassicarpa; assembly: GCA_034222035.1. Classification (NCBI taxonomy): domain Eukaryota; kingdom Viridiplantae; phylum Streptophyta; class Magnoliopsida; order Fabales; family Fabaceae; genus Acacia; species Acacia crassicarpa. The sequence goes on along the minus strand of JAWXYG010000005.1, from coordinate 44,369,413 downwards.
TTCCCCATACCCATGTAAAATAAACGAACGGGCCACGGGTTACCCCCCAGAGCAGCCCTACCTGCCCATTGCTCACTCCTAATTTCTATGCTAGCTGTTGAATTTGAACTGTGGTTTTTGTTTTGAGCAAAAAAAAAAAAACTAGTTTTTGTATGAATAAGTTTTCCTCCTGTTTGTGTATTTGTATCAACAAACGGGTTCCCTATACCCGTTTAACCTGTACCAATTTTCTACGAGTTAAATGGGTTTGACCACGAGTATAGAGTTCCCCGTACCCATGTAAAATAAACGGACAGGCGGGACTGTCCTGGGCCCTAAAAGGCATGGCTTAAATAATGATGCAACGTCCCTCAGTTTGCAAAAAGTGGACCTCGTCCTGTACGGTTGTTCCCAAGAGGCCTATGATACCTGAGGATGCGAAAGCAGACAAATTTTTATGTTCTAACTTCTAACAAGCCATTTATTTATTTCCCCCGCGTGAAAGAGATGACACTTCTTTTTGTTTTAATTTTTATTACAATTAACAGTTATCAAAATATACCCCAAAAAAAAAAAAGAGTGGGTTAAGGCACAAAAATACACATGTGCTTTTCTCCGAGGAGTGCCCAATAGTAAACGCTTTTTTTGGGTGCAAAAGTGCACACGTAGTTACAAATTAGATGCAAAAATACTGTTTGACCGTTAAGTTTGACTTTGACCATTAAGTTTGACTTTGACCGATGACGTGGCATTTCAAAGGTAAAAAAATACACATGTGATTTGTCAAGAAGAGCGCTCAACAACAATTTTTTTTAATTTAATAATTTTATTTCAAGATCCTAAAATAATTTTTCAAGATCATGAAGTGTTTTTTCAGTATCAGTCAGTATCCTTTTAATATCGATCAATACTTGAAATATTTTTTCAAGATCCTAAAATAATTTTTCAAGATTATGAAGTATTTTTTCTATACCAGTCAGTATCCTGAAAGTACTTTTTAGTACCAGTCGATACCTTGAAATATTTTTTTCAGTATCAGTTGGTATTCTTTTAGTGCCGGTCAATACTTGAAATATTTTTTCAATATCCTAAAATAATTTTTCAAGATTATAAAGTATTTTTTCTGTATCAGTCAATATCCTGAAAGTACTTTTTAGTACTAGTCAGTACCTTGAATATTTTTTTTTTCAGATACTGACTAGTACAGAAAAAATACTTCATAATCTTGAAAAATTATTTTAGGATCTTAAAAAAATATTTCAAGTATTGACCGGTACTAAAAAGATATTGACTGATACTGAAAAAAATACTTCACAATCTTGAAAAATTATTTTCGGATCTTAATATTTTTTTTAAGTGTTTACCGATACTAAAAGGATACTGAAAAAAATATTTCAGGGTACTAACTGGTACTAAAAAGTACTTTTAGGATACTAACTGATATAGAAAAAATACTTCAAAGTACCTTTTTAGTACGAGTTAGTACCCTGAAATATTTTTAGCACCCAGTGGTAATTAAAATAAAATTATTAAAATAAAAAATTTGTTGTTGGGCGCTCTTCTTGACAAATCACATGTGTATTTTTACATCTTTGAAATGTCACGTCATCGGTTAAAGTTAAACTTAACAGTCAAAGTCAAACTTAACGGTCAAACGGTATTTTTATACCTAATTTGTAACCACGTGTGTACTTTTGCACAAAAAAAAAACATTTGCTACAGGGCGCTCCTCAGAAAAAAGCACATGTGTATTTTTGCACTTTAACCCAAAAGGAAAGGTAAAAAATTGCGCAAAGCCCAAGAAAAATACGTCTCACACAATTAGCCGAAATAAAAAGCAGTGCTATGACTTATAAACAGCTCGATTCTGTGCAAGTTTTATATTTTACTTTGGTATTTGACAACATTTTGTAACAAATAGGTTTTCTTATTGTTTCAAACAATCAGCTCGTTTGTTCGAGGGTTGGGTACTTGGGTTCTCAACACCCTCAAAACAAATAGTGGTCAACATCTCTCTGTATCCTTTAAAAAGAAGCTCTCCGAGTAATCATGAAATGTCACCTTTCGTATTTAGAAATATTATCTCATCGTCTCTCACCCTTCGCTTTCTGAATTGTCTCCATGGCTTCTTCAAATGATTTCTGAAATCAAAATATAATCACAAAATTAGAAGTGAACCATTTAGTAAAGTTGCAACAGACGAAAGGTACCACAGGTTGCCGGGGCGAAAAAATTAACAGAGACAGCTCAGAATTGCTCATTAAAGACCTGCTTTATAACATTAAGAAGAAATTTAAACTTCAAAGGCACAATTTTGCAGCAAAATGCCCAAATGCGAAGATGCGTGTAAATATTGTTTGACTTTTCTCGGGCATTATATTTTAAACTAATCCTGCAACTACAAATATGTGCACAGGACAGGAAAATCACAGGCCAGGAATTTAGTTCTAACCGCATCTTAAGCAAATGGATAAAGTAAAAGTGGAAAATTAGAGAATGACAATATCGATAGTTTACCCCTGAATTTTGCATCTTCCATATGGCTTCTCTGCTTGAATCAATAATGACAATCCCTCCTAAAAAGGCTCTGCATCAACATCTCGCATCAGGATATCATATCGTAAAACTAAAAGCAGCCCATATTTTAATAGCATATTTCCTAATAGGAGACTTAAGGATACCAAATGAGCGAAAAACAAGTTCTAGTTAGTGCTTATTTGGATACAAACACATGGTAGGCAACCAGAAACCAAAGTAACAAGTCCTCAGTGCCTAAAATTTGCGGACATTGCTTTCAGTTTATTTCTTATTTGAGAGAAGTTTGATTATTAGAATATAACATAGTCAAGAACACAGTGGGCACATGTCTTAAAGCATTTCATATCCAAGTTATTAAGATATACTTATAAATGCATCTGCAGGGGATCAATATTGATATCAGATTTGAAGGATACCCAGCTTAATACAACGTCCCCATCTTGAACAGCAAGCAAACCAAGTAGAAGTTTGAAAGTGAAATACATTGGACAGACGGCACACATGTCAAACTAAACATAATGAGCAACTGAGCAACAGATGAACAGGGTGAGAATGGAATTCGTTTCAATACTCAAATTTTCCTATCCTTGCTTAGCATTATACAGCAATTAGAGAGCAAGATATGAAGTTCTACTGCCTGTAAATCGTACACTTAGCGGGAACCTTGGGTGAAACTGTTGAAATTATTGTATTCAATTCATAACCAAAATTTTGAGTCTTAGGAGCGTTAGCACTTAGTTTTGATGATGGAAGATGCAAACGGAAGTATATTCCATTAACATGCAAGGACGTGAGACTACAAAAGGACTGTTACATTCTCTCTTTTGTTAGATCTTAGAATAGTAGGAAACCGATTCTATCATATAGAAGAGACAATTAAACACATCAGTCTAAAATGTAGATATCACCAAAACAGAACCGAAGAGAACGCACAGGCAAAAGGGAATGTTTTACCCAGCAAAGCCAAGATTGAGGAGAAAAGCTCGCGTAGTCAGAAACCGAAGAGCAGACTCAAACTTGGACGCCATGCCATCAACACTAAAGCCAGACCCAGATTTATATCGAGGATTGTAATTGTAAGTGCTCCCTTTCCCACCATAGTTATAACTATAGTAGTAATAATAGTTGTAACCGCTGCTCCCACCGGCAGAGAAACCACTTCTTCCGGCACCAGCCCGCGATCGTATATTGTAGTCCGCACGCTTCCGATCATCCATGAGGATCTCATAAGCCTCGGAGACTTGCTTGAATTTGAGAGTGGCATTATCCCTAACGGCCTTGGGCGACTGCGAATGCTTGTCTGGGTGGAACTGGAAGGCCAATTTCTTGAACGCCGCTTTGATTTCTTCTTTGGGAGCGTCCCTTTGCAAACCTAGAACATTGTAATGATCCATAATGCTCAATCAAACTCAGTATTGATGAAATTCGCTATTTTTCTTGAACTTTCCCGCCGGAAAACAACAAGTGGACGAGTCGGTGAAGGAGAAATAGACCGAAGATCACATGCTTTCAGCTTCGGCAAGTCGCAAGAAGGAGTTTGGTTCATGGCGCCAGACTGGGGTGCGCGGCAATGCAAGTCGTGGCAGAGCCGTGGCCGCTTCTTTGTTCGCGCCATGGGTTGGGCTTGGGCCAAGCAAGTGTCTGGAGCCCATGTCTTATGGTCCGGCCCTTCAAAAGCCAAAATTCATTAATGGCCTCTTGCTGTGGGCTATACCAATTCACTTTAAACGGAATTTGTTTAATTTTTTTTTAATGGAAAAAATAATGAAGAGTGGTGACTAAAACAGAGGAGAAATTATATTTGGAGCCACCAACCAACGATCAATTCACTTTAAACAGAATTTGTTTATTTTTTCTTTTATGGAAAAAATAATGAAGAGTGGTGACTAAACAGAGGAGAAATCATATTTGGAGCCACCAACGATCAATTAAAATGGTGTAGGCTTTTATAAGCCAAATTGCATGTCATATGACACCAATTTCAAATGGTCTGACATTTAATAACATAATTTGCCTGGTTCTCACTTCTTATGCTACATAAAGACATATATATAGATGAGTTACTTATAAAAGAGACTTTTTTTAAATAGGCTTGTCCCCAAATATAATATCCCTTTTCAGCTTGTCTCGATAATAAATACTACAATTTTTTGTATCTTACTTTGAATTAATTATTATACTATACATAGATTCTCTTTCACCATTTTGTTATTATTACTCCCTATCTTATCCATTCTTTTTTTGATACAAGGCGATAGGGGAGGGGGGAAATGAATCCCAACACCACTGCATTACTAGTAGTGCTGGTCCTATCTCATCCATTCTTCCATAGGGCATTTTTAGAAGGGGAAAAAAAATTCCTATATAATTATTACATTTACCTATTTTTAACTATTTTTTTAGAATTTGCAGTTCGCTTGAAAGGCTCTTATATATAGGGGCAAATTGAGTTTTAAAAAAAAAAATATGAAACTTGTTATACTATTGTATTATTAAATTGAAATAAAAACAAGAAGGAGGGTATATTATATGTAAACATATCAAACACAAAAACAGATGCTCATACAAAGCTGGATATTTTTTTGATGCCATGAACCAGTTTGATCGAAGCATCTCATCTTTGAGTGACCGACTCCTAAATTAATAATCTGCTCTGATGAGGTTATGTGAATGCCACAGCATGAACATTTTTTTAAAAAAATATTAATTTGTCCAATAATTTCGCTTTGCTATTTATTTATTCTCTTGGTTATTAAAAGAACGTATAACATTTATCATCAATTTGATTTGCTGATGAAAACGAGATGCATGTGAAGGAGATGGTAAGAAAGAAGAGTTACAAGGTGAGTTAACGCCGTTAGTAATTAGGATGATGATGTGCCAAAAAGATACACGTCCTTCATAGACCGGAGAACCGGACACGGATACAACAAACCTTTGCGTAGGATTTGTCATGTGAAGCGATGTCGATTACAATTTACAACAATGAAAAGCTACTGCTTTTGTTTCTTGTTTGCTGACCTGGAACTTGTTCCTCCCTGCATCAGCCATTCATTGATGGGTCACGAGCCATGAATAAAATACTAGTAATAAACATCTGTTTAGCAAGCAGTCAAGAAACATTATCTAACCTTCATCAAAGTTCCATTAAACATCAGCATTATCAATATAACATGAACATAGACTAGTTTATGCCACTACCAATATAACTGGAGACCTTAATTGGTTTGAGCTCCTCTTACGTTATACAAAAAATATAGTTGTTTACATTCTGGATTTACCAGAAAGCAGTTATGGGTTATCTCCTATAACTTGTACTATCCATCCATTGCTTCAGGTAGCACAACATCAATCACTACTCATGAACTAAAAGAAAAAATTAAATTCAAATAGTTTATTGGATAGTGCCAAGCATATAGACGGTATTAGAATTACTCGGTTTTCTTGTAAGATTCATTTCTTCCCAGCAAATCCAACAGCTAATGAACTCAACTGCTCTTCCTTTTTGTTAACAATCCGAACCAAAGTAGACATTATTCTAGCCTCCTGACAGAAGACTGACTAAAAGACGATGCCTCATGTTACCTTTTGATGCATTCCTAAACTTAAGGATTACTTATCCAATTCATTATCATAATCATGATAAAAAATAGTTCTTACCACACTTGATAGTTGTCCGCTGATGTAGGTCAAGGATCTCAACATAGGTTCAAGTGTATCTCTTGAAAGCTTAAACTTCACCTCAGTTTCACCAAATGGAGACTTGCTATGATCATGCAGCTAAGAGTAAATTAAGAATTGTAATCACTATCCATAATATTGATCAACATTACAGAGTAATAACAGAATGTCAATAACGAATAATTATTTAACACAGCTAAACAAAATAGTCACAAGTAAAACAAATTTTAATTAAATTGCTTCTAAAGGAAGCTTTTTTGACACGTTATTACCAAACACAGTTATCTAAAAGTTCACTCAACAAGGCAATCTCACCAAGGTTTCCAAAAGAGAATCAACAGCGCAAAACAGGATCCCTAGGACTCATCATTCTAAAAGAAACTGATCAAAAACCTTCAGATTTGACCGAAAAAACATCAAACCCACAATTGAAGGCTGAACAGAATTTGATGGCTACAACTTTCTTTTATACAAGGCAAGAACTCATCTGTCTTTATCAAAAAGTGATCATAGATAGAAGTAATCTGCCCATCATAAATGCCTTTAGCTTATAGGTACTAAAGATCAAAGAATAACTTATCTCTTCATTACCTTAAGGCTTATGATCGCCACTTTATCTCCTGGGGATGTGCCATGATTCTCCATGGTCCAGGTCATTGACTTAAGGCGGGGAAGGTTTTCCTGTACTTTTGTTGGGAGATTAAAAAGTATACACGCCAATAAAAAATATGTCATCTCAAGTATGCCATTGTTAATGAACACATTACAACTCTATAAAATAATGATCAGCAAATTTTAGCAGATATAATACAACTAGGCATCAAATTCAGCCAACCCAACTCCATCCACAACCAAAGTTCATACAGAAATCAGAAGAGAAATCCACCAGCAGCAATCAATTACCAAGTTGTCGGAAGAAGCAATATCAGGTTGGAAGAATGCATTCTGCCCTGATCCACTGATCTCAGCTACAAGGGGCATTGGAATTACAAAGTCATTGTGATTCAATCGGGCAAGAGGATCGTCTTGACGTGGCCACTGAAATGTTGACATCTCTGAAGATGGAAAAGAAGTCAAAGATGGTGAAACATTTGTTCTGACCAGAGAGGAGACACTTGTACTTGGCAATAAATGCTGAAAAGACAGCAAATGAAAGCGGTGATGAGACGATAATGGGAAGAAGAAAGACGAAACTGTCTAATCTGTATTGATAAGAGATATATCTATAAGTGAAATATACAAGTCTTCTACTAACTTATTAATGTTAGCTATATGCTAGTCAAGGAAACCTTGGGAATCCGTGATGAAGGATATTTATGTTGAATTTTGGGAGAAAATTTGTATTTTTCATTACTCTGAAGAGAATGATACATTCCAGCATACATACGGTGGAAAAAAATTAGAGAATAAAGGCTAATGAAAGTTAATAAGTTCTAATTGTACAAATATTTGCAATGAAAGTAAGATATTCCCACAATATGCATTTGAGAAAAGGGAAAAAGACAAAAATAACTTTGAATCTGCAAAATTCTAAATCAGGTATTTCCTAAAATGAGTTATGAATTACTTATCAAGTTTCGTCATTCTCTTATCAATTTTTGATAACAAACCTAACTTGAGATTTTGTAATTTCAAAGTTTTTTTTTTTCTGTCTTTTCCCCTTGAAAAAATGACCAAACAAATTAACTGCCAGGAGTTTTCTCCAACAAAATAGGATACAATGTGATATCGACTACAAAATTATTGGGAATTAATTTTGAAGCATTTGAAACAGTCTTCAAGAAACTGAAGCAGTACATTTGACTTTTAGTCATAGTACAAAAGATCATAGACTTTATATGCATTATAATGCAGTCATGTTTTGAATCTCATTTCGCACATTCATGCATGAAATACTCCAAGAGCATTGCCAACAGAACAACCACTTGTAGTTTTAATAGAACGCAGCGAGCATTGAGGATGTGAACCAGGGAGAATTTATAAAGATGAGAACAAGCATGCGTGTGTTTTTGCTGCCAAAGAGATGGGCAAGTTACAAGAGCACTTTAATAACGAGGAAAATGAATTCATGGATAGCTTGTCTCGACGAGGGTGAAAGGGGTTACCTGTTCGCTAGACATATCCTCCTTCCACTGATGTTTATTTTTCTGGAACGATAATACAAGAATGCTTTGCAGGTCAAGTGGCAGATCAGGGGGGAACAATTTCAGAAGGTCATCACCCGTGAAGTTTTGATATGCACATTTTCTGATGAGTGAGCGAAGACATGCCAAGACCTATTTTGACTGTCATATTATTATACATAAATTCTACCATACATGTTACTACAATTAATCAACATATACATACATATATATATATATATATATAAAGTAAATAATAAATGTATTAGATGTAAAAGAACGATAAAAACAAATCAGTATTGTGTGCCCTTCCAAAAAACAAAAAACAAAGATTCGCAGCTTTATAATATGGATTTGATTTCTTCCATTTGAGAAAAGGGAAGGCGCTGGGAGGTAAGAATTGAAAAATGCTGACTTAAAGCATCACAGCCTGCACAAGTTGATAAGTAAATGCAAATCAATATAATAGGTCAGCGAGAACCCAACACGCTAGCCTTCTCAACTTCCATAGCAGAGAAGAACAAACAAGAGTATTTCCTGTATTGTCGGTGGACCAGCCGAATTTGAGAGAAAAAAAACGTGCTTAGACCATACTACTGGGAAAAAAAATAAGTGTTACTTAGGGCATAGTCTTAGTCTGAGCATCGGTATTAGCATTATTGATACTTAATAAGAGGAAGAAATTTCAATAACAATCGCATAAAAGTTTTACAGAAGAACAAAAGAGCTTCGTCTTCACAAATTTACAATTTAACGGGGTTCTCGCGAAGAAAAGAAACCCCAAAAGCAGGGGTCAAAACGTTACGACGGATTATGGATGGAAGTATCCTAAAATCAACAGAAAAATACAATCCATAATTTCGAAAGAGAATTCAAGCAAAAAAACAATTCGGAAAAGGAGCTAGATATGCAATTACCGGATCGAGTTGGGATAGAGAAGGGAGGTTGAGGAGGGACTGAAAATGGGATTTCTCCGAAGAGGAAAGACCGGTTTTTCTCGTCTTCCATAGGGTGGCAAGTATGTGGACAATTGCTTCCTCTGACTTGATGGCCGAGAGTTTGTGCAGATGCAGGTAAAGAGTGTCCTCCAACATTTTTCTCGGCACTTGGAGCGTGGCGGCAGTAGCTGCTGCTTCTTGAGACGGTGATGGAAGCCGGTTACTTATGGCGGGTGGGTGTTTTTTTCTTTGTTCTTTTTACTGTGAAAATTGAAATATGGAGGAGGATACTTTTGTAGGGAAAACACGCTATATCACGCCGGAGGTGAAAGTGCTCGTAAAGCCATAATGTGCAGGATTATTAAAATAAGTTGATCGGTAATAAACATCTGACATTGAGGTTAGAAATTAAATGAAATTGATTTCACTATTATTGTAAAAAAAAATGTCCGAATTTTTTATTGGATATGGAGGAAAAACATTTATATCCGCGCATGATTGTTTATATGGCCTTCAAATGTCTATTAGATGATTATTGATTTATGATTTGATTTCAATTTTCAAATTGAATCGATGATTTAATATCTATGGTTATTAAATCTAGACTGAATCGGCCGGTTTAAACTAAAAACTGGCGAACCAGCCGTGAAATCAGTCTAATCTATCATGGAAGCCGGGGTCAGAGTCCTTTTTCCCCCCAAAATCATCAATTGAAGATGATTATCGACAGAGAGATGGAAAGAACGAAGGTTATGAGAAATAGATCTGGTGATAACATTAGATCCAGCAAAAATAGAGCTGATGTGAATAGATGCGGTGAACAAGGAAACGATCTGAAGATTGCGCGTGACTTCACATACACCAACAATGTTGTAAAAGGGTACGTGGGCATTAGACACGACAGAGAAGAGCACCAAATGTGAGGGAAAGTAGCGATCGGTCTAAAGAAATAGAGAAGGAAACAAAAACAAAAAAGGAGGAAGAGATCAAGAGAAAGTGGCTATCGGTGTGACGAAAGAAGAGAAAATGAAATAGAAAAAGGAGCCAGCGCCTTAGTAGCGTAGTGGCATAGGAGCCAGTATTAACTGGCCTCCCTCCCCAATGTCTAGGGTTCGACCTTGTCCCCCTCCCCTCTCATAATGTATCCAAAAAAAAAAGGAGGAAGAGCATGAGTAAGTGAGAAGAAGGAGTGATAGCTAGTCTCATTTAGAAGCCATGAACATTTGTACTTATTGATATTATGCTATCAATCAGTTTTTATGAATTAATGTTATATTTACTTTGGTCTCCACCATGCTCCATGTGTATAGACTATTTTTATGAATTAATGTTATATTTACTTTGGTCTCCACCATACTCCATGTGTATAGACTATGACTATAGAGTATTGGGAGCATAATCATAGATTTTGGAAAGCTCACAGCTCTGAGCCAAAAAAGAATGCTCACACAGCCTTGAAATGACAAAATGGCGGGGGGCAAAAAATCTAAAATAAAAAAGAAAAATCTAAAATAGATTAAGTTAATAGTATTAATATTTCAGAAGGTTATTAAAGATAATTTATTTTTTAAAATTTTATATTAATAATTATGAAATTTTCATTTTCTCACTGGTTTGGTCTCAGTTTGACCCCCGGTCCTAACCCTTGACCTAGTACCCTACTGGTTCACTCACCGGTCTGATTTTAATAACCTAAGCTTTTTCAAAAAGGGAAATTACTTTAACTGGTGTGAACTGAATGAGTAGTATAATGTAAGTACACATCGATTAATTTAATTATGCAATTACCCAGCCCGTTTTTGTTAAAGTTTTTAAGTGGGTATTACAGGAATTCATCTAAAAAGTCAGTTGATTAATTTATGACAACAAGGCCTAAACTAGGAAAAATAATATCTGTAACAAAATTTAATTATAGCTATTTGTCAATTATTGTCTTTGTTGAACTTAGTGATGTTAAATAAGCATGTTTTATTATATTCTTCATTGGATGCTCGAACCAATTTTTAGGACATGCAAGACACATCCGGCTAATATTTTTCTCTTCTTCATTTTCTTTTCTGTTGACAAAATTCCGAAATCCGAATTAATCTATAATTAGGAATTTAACATTTTCTTAACCAAATAACTTCAATTGATTCAATTTAATTAATTGAATATAATGAAAATTAGACAGATTTTGGCGTTCTGGGGGGAGCAAGGCAGAGCTTCACACCGAAGGAGCTGGTTGCTGATGATGTGCTGACTAGTGGCGGACCCACACTGGTGCCAGTGTGGGCAGGTGCAGACATAAAATTTTAAGAATATAAATATTTTGTGAAGGAATTCTATGACAGCTTGTCTGGGTGGTGGTTTTGGTTACTATGATAATCTCACACCACACACTGCACTCAAGGTCCCAAGTTCGAACTGGGCTTAGACTATTTTCTTCATTATTTTTTCAACATCTCCACTCCTCTTTTTCCCATTTCCCCCAACTGCGTTGCCTAGAAAAACCAGAGACGAGGCAACAGCCCAGAGCAAACCCATGAAGCTACGAACATAAAAAAGAAGCTCTGCGTGTTTAATCTACCATGGTCGTTATCGGCGGCGGACATCAAAAACCTCTTTGGTCAATGCGTAACTGCAACCAAACCCTAGCCTCCTTCATTCATCCCCGTTCCTTCTTTCGTTCTGTCCGTGTGCCACCGCCATCACTGTCCATTCACCGCCGACGTTCATCTCCACCGTCGATTTTGTTGTCAAGGTTGGTTTTCTGCTCTATTTATTTCATGATTCTTACTGTCGCTTTAATCTTTTTACTTATACTTTTGCTGTCTTACCTCTTTGGTTTGAAATTCTTTGCGGGTAGTTTTCTATTTTGGCGGCTCTCTTTTTCGGAATGCTGATAACCTTGAATTTGGGATTACCATAATGAAAATTTTACATGGTTTCCCAATTAAAGAATCTGGCAGTTTGATGGCCATTTCTGTTTTTCTGAAGAACTTGTTAAGTTTGACAAATCATTTGAATATGTCTACTTCAAGCTTACCTAGGTATCTGAGTAGATGAGCATGTTACGAATGAGTGTATGAAACTTTGTGCTTTGAGAACCCACCAAGTCTGACCTCGCCCTCAAATGAAATAGGGACCGTCCAAGAGCTCGCAATGCTTAAAACCTATGTCACAGGACCTTCTCATTCCAAATGAGCTATCCTTCTAATCTCTGATGTCTTCAGTACCAAGCTCACCTTCTGATCTTCCTTTTCATATATAATTTCCAACTAATTGTTCACTCTTCAGTCGCTTGCTCTATTTTATGTTTTATTTAATTAGTTCGACACAAGTCTGAAGCTGGGTTTCGCATTCGCAGTGAAAGTTTTAAATTTAACATTATGTTGTTTTGAAAATATTTGCAGGGTTTGAAGCACCACTTCTAAGGTAATGATATTTTCAAAACATCGTCTCCTTTGAGAAATTAAGACCCCAAATCCTTGGTGTAAAAGAATATGACATTGTCTTGCTGTAAAGGAAACTTGCGAACAAAGTGGCAGGGGAGGGATTCTTGGTGGTTGTTCCTGATCTTCTGTATGGTGACTACTTTGATCTAAACAACCCTCAATTTGATAGAGACACTTGGAAAAAGGCTCATGCTCTGGTTAGTTTGATCATGCTAAGGGATGTGAATCATTCCACTTGTTCACCTGCTTGAAGGTTCTACTATCATAACCGTATGGCCTGCAGACTTTCAACAAAGTTCAGAAATTGCTGAGTAAGAAATTGCAGACTTTCATTCTCCCTTTTTGTTTAACTTCCCTGTTTCACCTCATAGAAAAGAATGAAAATTTTCCAATATGGTTGTTATCAGGCTATTGCTAGAGACAAAATTTCGATGCCTCCTTGTTGTAGATGCTGATGGAAAGCTAGTAAGAGATTCGTGTCCTTCCATTGTCCAAAGGCCTTGGTGACAATACCTCATGCTATCAAAGGTCCAAGTTAGTGACCTTGCATATTGATGTGTAAACACTGCTTGTGTTTGGTTTTGCTCCTAAGTTGAACAATCTATCTTCTTAGCCACATTGGCACTAGTGTGATTAGCTTTCTTTAGATTTCATGTTAAAACTTTCCTTAAGAAAAATTTAATGCATTTAAAACTTTCCTTGAAAAAATTTTTCGTGGACGCTGCCCCCGAACCCCCAAATCCCACCACTAATTGTGCACCCACAAACCTAAAATCCTGAGTCCGTCACTGATGCTGACCAAGCCGTTAAGCAAAACATCATTCATTTCAAAGATAGACCTGTATGTGTAGCCTATTGTGATTCACTTGGGTCGGTCGCAGGGACGGACCTTGGAAAAAATATTTGGGGGGCGAAATGTATACTCATCAACTAATTTTTAAGAAAAAAAAATATTTGGGGGGCCAGATGTATAAATTTTTGAACCAAATGTATAAAATTTTAGGCCAAATGCATAAAAAAAAATTCCAATTTGCATTAAGTATCTGAGAGTTTTTTTTTTTTTGGGGGGCATTGTCGATCACAATAAAGATCCGTCATTGGTCGGTGGATGCATCTTAAGTTTCCGGTAGTATAGGTAATACTTCCTCTGTAACATCCTGAATTTTGAATCTAATATCTTGAACATAAACCTATTTTGGAAAGACTAGTAGGCTCTATTTTCAGAAAGTGATAAATTTTAAATCAGTATTCTGCGGGACCCACGGCCAAAAATAATTCTGCAAACTTTCTCGTGAAGTTTGAAAAAAATGGCCGCGGGACCCACTCAATAATAATTTATTATTTAAATAATATTATATTATAATAATAAAATAATATATATTAAAATATTATTAAAATTTTTAAAAAAGAAGTTCACGAGGGCGGCTGAAGTTCACGGGAAAGTTTCATTTTATAATTTTGGGAAAATTACGTAAAACGACCCAGAGACGAAAATTACACTTAAAGACCCATTTTCCAACTATAAATAGACCTTCCATTTCATTTCATTCTTCACAACTTCTAAGAGCCATAGAGAGAGGTAGAGAGAGAGTAGAGAGATATTTGCTTGAGAGTTATAATAGCTGGTTGGTGATTCGGGTATTAGCAAGTAACAGGTAACTCTGAATATTCTTCCTTATACTTGTGAATTATGTATGATTATAAATTTGTTTGTTTACTATTTTGGCAAGAATATTTAGAAAATATTTATGGTTTTAAGATCTGGTGTGGGAACTTTGACTTGCAAATCTGTAGAGGTACTATTTATACGTACGTTACTATTCACATATACCGTATTTACTATTCATTTTACTATTCACGTATACCGTATTTACTATTCATGTTACTATTCACGTATACCGTATTTACTACTCATTTTACTATTCATGTATATACCGTATTTTACTATTCACAGATACGTATAGTATTTTACTATTCACAGATACGCATAGTATTTTACTATTCACAAATACGCATATCAATGTATATAATGGTATAATAATGCATTATTTTTGAGTAAATACATTCATCATGGCGGTTGTATTGTGATGGGTGGAGTAAGGAGGGAATTGAATGATAAGAATTGTTTATGCCACCACTCGGTGCACAGTGGATGGTACTTTTCAGGGCCTCATCTTCCATGTTTTCCTCTGGCCGGGATTTCATTGGAGATGAGGGACATGTGACACCTCCTTAGTTGTTATTTTAAAGGAGGGGAGCCATAGTCCAGATTTAAGCTCTATACCTTTGGCCGGGTGTATCTTAAGTTTTGGTGAGCTTGAAACCATCCAGTCAAATGAATGAGTTTCTATTGGACTATATGTTAGCCTATGGTTCCAGTCAGCGGTATACGGTTGGAAGGGGATATAAGGGAGGCTGCATACTGCATAGTGCATTCTGAATTATTCAATAAAGAATGATGAGTATTTTATAAAGATATTTGATGTGAACTACTGTATATCTAAAAAAAATATCTGTGTATATTAAATCCATTTTTTTTTTTTACTATCTACTATTTATGTCATATGTAATTTGCTCGTGTAAGGTAGAAATATTCAGTAGTTACTGAGACGTGGAATCTCATCCCATATTAACATTTTTCAGGTGATTATTCTAGTAGAGAGCAAGGGAAGGCACCTATGGAGTGAGCTCTGGAAGCTCTTTTGATCTCCAATAGATTATGTTATGTTATTTTATTTGCCATGAACCTAAGACTTCCGTTTTGTATTAAACTCTGAAATATTTTCTGGAATTTATTCTGATTATGTATTACGGGTTTTATTCGAAATGGTAACATTGTAAAAGGATTTGGATATTGTTGAACTCTTTTGAAGGTATTTTCAATATTTTGACCGAGTTTTTGGGTATTAAAATTGAGGTGTTACATTTTTGGTATCAGAGCTAAAGGTTCCATGGCAATTTTGTTTATTTTCTAAAGTGATTTCTTAAAAAAAAAAAAAAATTTAAAAGTTTGTGGCAAATAAAATATCATAACATGAGCACTTCCCTTTGTTAGATTTAGAATTTATTTAGCTATTTTTATTTGTTTAGTGTCCTTATAGTATTAATCATAGGAGGAGATAATGGCAAGAACTCGAAGAACTAATTCAACCCCTGCTCCATCCCAAAGAGGTCTCCCTCCGCATCAAGATGGTCCCTATCCTCAGGATAACAATGCCCTTTTGGCAGAGTTACGAGACGTCATCTTGGAGATGAGAGAGAAAGTGAATAGACACGAGGATGAACTAGCAAAAGGAAGAGGCCAAGGTGGTAAGGAAGGAAAGGAGAAGGCTCTGGAAGTCACACCTTCTGACCATCAATCAAGGGGAGGAAGTCATTCTCGCACTGAAGATGGAGGTAGTAGCGGTTCTCATTCTCAGTATCATCCCTTACCTATTACTGAGGTTTGGGAAAAATTTCGGAAGTTTACTCCACCAATGTTCGAGGGGAAGCTAGATCCGATTGCAGCACTGGAGTGGCTGAAGCGTGTAGAAAAGATTTTCAGAGTTATCGAGATTAGCTCACAACAAAAGGTGATGGTCGCTGAACTATTGTTGCAGAAAGCAGCTGAAGAATGGTGGGAAAGCACCAAAACAAAAGGAAATGCTGAGATGACGTGGGAAGAGTTTAAGGAAAAGTTCGAAAATTATTACTTTTCCCCTTCAATCAGAATAGAGAAAGAAACTGAATTCCTCACATTCAGGCAAGGGGAATTACATGAAGACGAATTTATTACTCGCTTTTTAGAGTTGTCTAAATTCTGCGGATATTCACAGAACAACTCTAAATGGTTGAGTGCTCGATTGGTTGAAAAAGCTAGACCAGACCTAAAAACAGCTCTATCACCGTTCCTTGATGAAACAAGGGATTTTGAAGAAATATGCGACAAACTGCGCACGATAGCAAGGAACAAACGAGAAGAGGAAGCTGAGAAGATGAAGGGTTTTCAGGCCAGATCTACACACCTCATGAGACCAACGGGAGGAGTTACTAAGAAGCAGAGTCACAACTTCAGTAATGTGAATACGCGGTTTAGCCAACCATCCAGAAATCACTTTGGTGGACCATCAAGGAGTTATTTTACTGGACCCCAAAGAAGTCATTTCAGCAGACCACCGAGGAGTCAATTCAAAGGACCTCAAAGGAGTCACTTCAGTGGAGGTCAGAGTTCATATAGGGGATCCACAGCTCCTACTGCAAGCACCGCCAACAATCAGATGTGTGCCAAGTGTGGAAGAATACACCAAGGACCATGTGTGACGTGTTTCAACTGTGGAAAGCCAGGACACATTTCCAGATTTTGTGAGGAGGAGCCTCGAGGAGCCAAGGATGCTAGAACTGCAGTGCCAGGGAAAGTGTTTGCACTATCACATCAGGAGGCAAGTGCTTCACCAAATCTGATTAAAGGTATCCTCAAACTCCAAGGTCTTGAAGTAGAAGCCTTATTTGATTCTGGTGCCACACACTCTTTTATATCATACGACTGTGTGCCTCGATTGAATTTAAAAGTGAGTGAATTGCCTTATTATATGATTATTTCTACACCGGCGGGAGCTTCAGTAAAAACTTCTAGGGCTTGCTTAAATTGTACGATTGAGATTGATAATAGGATCTCAAATATAGACCTTGTTTGTTTACCCACGAAGGGTATCGATGTAATAATAGGAATGGATTGGTTGTCAGCTAATGACATCATCCTTGACTGCAAGAGGAAGACTATCTCTCTTGCGGATGACTCTATGGGTCATAGTAGACCACAATTATTGTCTATAGTACAAGATGAAAAGCCTGTTCATCATGGTTGTCTTGCGTACATGGTGTTTTTCTCCATTCAAGCAGAAGTAGAGGAAGGGATAGAAGATATCGAAGTGGTAAACGAGTTTCCGGAGGTATTCCCGAAAGAAATGACAGGTTTACCCCCAGAGAGAGAAGTAGAATTTTCTATTGATCTCGTACCTGGAACGGAACCTATATCTAAAGCTCCTTACCGAATGTCTCCATCGGAACTAGCAGAATTGAAGAGGCAGATCGAGGAATTGTTAGAAAAGGGTTTTATCAGACCCAGTGTATCTCCTTGGGGATCGCCCGTACTCTTTGTGAAGAAGAAAGATGGGAGCCTGAGACTATGCATTGACTATCGCCAGTTGAATAAAGTGACTATAAAGAATAAATATCCTTTACCCAGGATCGACGATCTACTTGATCAGTTGAAGGGAGCATCCATATTCTCCAAGATCGACCTCAGATCAGGTTATCACCAACTTAGAGTCAAAGCTGAAGATGTCTCAAAAACTGCATTCAGAACTAGATATGGCCATTATGAATTTCTTGTTATGCCATTTGGGCTAACAAATGCTCCAGCAGTATTCATGGATTACATGAATAGAATTTTCCGACCATATCTAGATAAATTTGTAGTAGTTTTCATTGACGACATCCTTATCTACTCTAAGGATGAAGAAGAGCATAAAGAGCACCTTAGAATCGTGCTACAAGTGTTGAAGGAGCACAAGCTCTATGCGAAACTGTCTAAGTGCGAATTTTGGTTGAAGGAAGTAAAATTCCTAGGCCATGTCGTATCGGCTGAAGGTGTTGCAGTGGACCATACTAAAGTTGAAGCAGTTCTCAAATGGGAACGACCAAAGTCCGTGACTGAGATCAGGAGTTTTCTAGGTCTAGCTGGCTATTATAGGAGATTTATCAAGGGCTTTTCGCAAATAGCTATGCCTTTGACTAAGTTAACAAGGAAGGGTCAACCATTTGTATGGGACGAAAAGTGTGAAGCAGCTTTTCAAAATTTGAAGACTAAGTTGACTACGGCACCAGTACTTATAATTCCAGATCCTGCTCAGACCTTTACTTTGTACACTGATGCTTCTAAGAAAGGTCTTGGGTGTGTGTTAATGCAAAATGGTAGGGTAGTAGCTTATGCTTCTCGACAGTTAAGGCCACATGAAGGGAATTATCCTACTCACGACTTAGAACTGGCAGCAGTAGTGTTCGCTCTGAAGATTTGGAGGCATCACCTCTACGGTTCAAAGTTCGAAGTTTATAGTGACCACAAAAGTCTGAAGTACCTGTTCGACCAAAAGGAGCTCAACATGCGACAGAGGAGATGGATGGAGTTTATCAAGGACTACGACTTCGAATTGAAGTATCATCCAGGAAAGGCGAACGTTGTAGCAGATGCCTTAAGTAGAAAGACAATCCATGTAGCCCAGATGATGATCAGAGAACATAAATTGCTCGAGGAGATACCAAGTACATCTATTGATGTAATGTCAGGTTTGGTCGCTACCATGGAAGCATTAACTATTGAAAGCACAATTTGGAAAGAGATTAAATTCGCTCAGCTCGAAGATGAGTATCTATTAAACGTGAGGGAAGATATTGAAGAAGGAAAAGAATCGAAATTTGGGATCGATAGAGATGGGATATTAAGGTATAAAGGAAAAGTGTGCATACCTAATGATGGAGAAATAAAAAGGCTCATACTAGAGGAGGCTCATCGGAGTAAATACACTATCCATCCCGGAGCAACCAAGATGTATCATGATCTTAAGCAGAATTGGTGGTGGCGAGGCATGAAGAAAGATGTGACTGACTTTGTCACTTGTTGTTTGACTTGTCAGAAAGTCAAGATCGAACATCGGAAACCTCCTGGATTATTAAAGAATTTGGATATCCCAGAGTGGAAATGGGATAGCATCTCTATGGATTTCATCATGGGGCTTCCTCTAACGACATCCGGACATAATGCCATTTGGGTAATTGTCGATAGGTTAACTAAGTCAGCTCATTTCCTAGCAATTGCAGCAGAATACTCATTGGAGAGACTAGCAAAGATCTACATGAAGGAGATTGTCAGATTGCATGGGATACCGAATAGCATCGTATCTGATCGTGATCCACGATTCACTTCACGATTTTGGAAAGCATTGCAGAATGCTATGGGAACTCGGATGAGTTATAGTACCGCTTATCATCCTCAAACTGACGGGCAGACTGAGAGGACTATTCAAACTCTGGAAGACATGTTGCGGGCTTGTGCAATCGAACTAAAAGGAAGTTGGGACGATCATCTTCATCTTGCGGAGTTTGCATATAACAATAGTTATCACTCCAGCATTGAGATGGCACCTTATGAGGCTTTGTATGGAAGAAAATGTAGATCTCCTATTTGCTGGACGGAATTGAATGAGCGAATTTTAATAGGTCCAGAACTTGTGGACGAGACGACTCAAAAGATTAAGGTGATTCAACAGAAACTTCTCACTGCTCAGAGTCGACAGAAGAGTTATGCTGACAAGAGAAGACGACCGTTGGAGTTCATGGTGGGCGAACATGTATTCTTAAGAGTCACACCAATGACTGGCATTGGTAGAGCAATACGAGCAAAGAAGCTTTCACCTCGTTTTATGGGTCCTTATGAGATTTTGGAGAAAATTGGACCGGTAGCTTACAGAATTGCATTACCTCCACAGCTTGCGAACCTTCATGATGTCTTTCATGTATCGCAACTGAAGAAATACCAACCGGATCCTTCCCACATTATAGAAGTAGAAGAGGTAGAACTCAAGGATAACATGACGTATAAAGCTGAGCCGGAGCGGATTGTTGATGCAAGGGACAAGAAATTAAGAAACAAGACCATTAGACTTGTAAAGGTCGAGTGGAAAGGAATGACTCCCGGAGATGCTACTTGGGAAACGGAGGAAAGCATGCGACAAACCTATCCTCACTTATTTAAATAGGTTAGAATTCTTATTATAGCAAAATTTTGAGGACAAAATTTTCTTTTAGGAGGGGAGAAATGTAACATCCTGAATTTTGAATCTAATATCTTGAACATAAACCTATTTTGGAAAGACTAGTAGGCTCTATTTTCAGAAAGTGATAAATTTTAAATCAGTATTCTGCGGGACCCACGGCCAAAAATAATTCTGCAAACTTTCTCGTGAAGTTTGAAAAAAATGGCCGCGGGACCCACTCAATAATAATTTATTATTTAAATAATATTATATTATAATAATAAAATAATATATATTAAAATATTATTAAAATTTTTAAAAAAGAAGTTCACGAGGGCGGCTGAAGTTCACGGGAAAGTTTCATTTTATAATTTTGGGAAAATTACGTAAAACGACCCAGAGACGAAAATTACACTTAAAGACCCATTTTCCAACTATAAATAGACCTTCCATTTCATTTCATTCTTCACAACTTCTAAGAGCCATAGAGAGAGGTAGAGAGAGAGTAGAGAGATATTTGCTTGAGAGTTATAATAGCTGGTTGGTGATTCGGGTATTAGCAAGTAACAGGTAACTCTGAATATTCTTCCTTATACTTGTGAATTATGTATGATTATAAATTTGTTTGTTTACTATTTTGGCAAGAATATTTAGAAAATATTTATGGTTTTAAGATCTGGTGTGGGAACTTTGACTTGCAAATCTGTAGAGGTACTATTTATACGTACGTTACTATTCACATATACCGTATTTACTATTCATTTTACTATTCACGTATACCGTATTTACTATTCATGTTACTATTCACGTATACCGTATTTACTACTCATTTTACTATTCATGTATATACCGTATTTTACTATTCACAGATACGTATAGTATTTTACTATTCACAGATACGCATAGTATTTTACTATTCACAAATACGCATATCAATGTATATAATGGTATAATAATGCATTATTTTTGAGTAAATACATTCATCATGGCGGTTGTATTGTGATGGGTGGAGTAAGGAGGGAATTGAATGATAAGAATTGTTTATGCCACCACTCGGTGCACAGTGGATGGTACTTTTCAGGGCCCCATCTTCCATGTTTTCCTCTGGCCGGGATTTCATTGGAGATGAGGGACATGTGACACCTCCTTAGTTGTTATTTTAAAGGAGGGGAGCCATAGTCCAGATTTAAGCTCTATACCTTTGGCCGGGTGTATCTTAAGTTTTGGTGAGCTTGAAACCATCCAGTCAAATGAATGAGTTTCTATTGGACTATATGTTAGCCTATGGTTCCAGTCAGCGGTATACGGTTGGAAGGGGATATAAGGGAGGCTGCATACTGCATAGTGCATTCTGAATTATTCAATAAAGAATGATGAGTATTTTATAAAGATATTTGATGTGAACTACTGTATATCTAAAAAAAATATCTGTGTATATTAAATCCATTTTTTTTTTTACTATCTACTATTTATGTCATATGTAATTTGCTCGTGTAAGGTAGAAATATTCAGTAGTTACTGAGACGTGGAATCTCATCCCATATTAACATTTTTCAGGTGATTATTCTAGTAGAGAGCAAGGGAAGGCACCTATGGAGTGAGCTCTGGAAGCTCTTTTGATCTCCAATAGATTATGTTATGTTATTTTATTTGCCATGAACCTAAGACTTCCGTTTTGTATTAAACTCTGAAATATTTTCTGGAATTTATTCTGATTATGTATTACGGGTTTTATTCGAAATGGTAACATTGTAAAAGGATTTGGATATTGTTGAACTCTTTTGAAGGTATTTTCAATATTTTGACCGAGTTTTTGGGTATTAAAATTGAGGTGTTACATCCTCCGTTCTATATATAAGGCAGTTTTAACTAAATCAAGAGGTTCTAATAAATAATTAAAATTGGTTAAAAATAATAAATACATGAAAAATATAGGTTGTTTTCAAAAATGCCATTATTTATAGATGAGTAAGAGAGAAGTAAAATGGAAAGAGAAAAAAAAAAGATGAAAAAGAGTGTATGGGGAATAAATGATGAGAGATTAATTGAGGATAAAATAAATAAAAATATTGTTGAGACAAACTCAAAAAGAATCTTATAAAAAGAGGCAATTAAGCACATTTAAAAAATAGGATCTTATACAAGGATGGAATGAGTATGTCCATTGGGGAACATCCGATAAAATTGGAATGATGCAGAGAAGATTACCAGCGCAAGAATGACACGCACGAAATCGAGAAAGGGACGGAGGGAGTGTTAGATTAGAGTAGTGAATATTGTTATATTTATTTATTATGGTCAATAATATACCTGGGTCAGTTTCTGTTCTAAATAAGAACACAGATGTCTTCAATTCATATATGATCGATCCATAACAGTTTCTCTAGTGTAGTTTCTCTTATTGAGTCTAGCTGTCAGACGCAGGTATAATATTCTTAATCTACTCTTTAATTTGCTGCATCATCATAGCAATGACTCCATATTGGGTGAGAATGAGGTGAAGTTTAAGTTTTCCAGGGATACACTTGATCGATGCCATGTTGAGATCCTTGTACTGTACACGGAAAGATCACAATATATGAGACCCGAAGCTCTAACGTTTATAAAGTCCCGCAATGATAGGAGAATTTTCACGTTGTGCATCTTTTATCGTCAGGTTTCCAACTACCATTTTATATTTTCTTCAACATAAAAAAATTCCCAACTACCAAATTAAATTCTTACACCGATTGAACATCAGAGTCGTCTGCAACTACATAAACACTCCAGTATAGCCATTAAAACACAAATTTGAAACTAATATGCATACAGCTGTTAACAAGGGGAGAGATCGATGGAGGAGATATGTACGGTAGAGGTATCCTTGCAGGGCTACCAGAGGAGAGAAAGCAAAAACAACAGCTAATTAAGGTATGACTGATCAGTATAAAATTATAAACGTGTATATCATATATAAAAACTAATACTGCTTCTTATATTAAATATATGACATATATATTTTATATGTAATTTATATTACAAATTATGTCCTATATTTAGAAATAAAAAAGTATAAAAATATTTTGGGCTTTTTTTCGACGGCTTACAAGTTCCTTGTTCCTTTTGTATGAGTTTTACCACCATATGTCTCCATTTCCATTAATAGTCGTATAACCTTCAATTGATAGACTTTGGACACTGTTAAACTGAAGCCGGCGCCCAGGATGAAGGCTGTCGTCTGACTCTTCAAGCACTCCAGAAATCTGATGAAACAAATCCATCGATCACGTGTTGCATATATATATATATATATACGTGTAACTTTTAACGCACTAATAATAATACGTGTGTTGTACGTGACAAACCTGCATGGTAATATGTCAAGATTTGCATGCGTGGCCCCGAGAATCTTATCGGCTTGAGTAGATAATTCCGCCAAGGCACTATAAGAGAAACTGCCTGCCCAGAAGAAGTGGTGCAACTTTCCAGGCTTTCATGAATTAACCACTTCACAACAAGATAAAAAAGGCCAACTTTTAGTAGAAAATGATAATTAAGAACGAAGGTGGATATATCTGTGTCTTGTCAGTAATACGTACCTTTAACCTACATTTATGAGGAGCCGATGGTATCAGATGTTACATAGCATCATGAAGCCGATATCATGTATAAGGTATCAGATGTTTAATTTATAGATGGTAATCCACTCACCCTAGTATTGCCTGGCCTGGCATGTCAGCCATATCACAGAGTGCAGAAAAAGAGATCATATTAATGTCTGAAAGATCATATTAATTGTTGTGAAAGTCAACGACTTATTTACTGTCCCACATATATAAAAAATGGTGAGTAATGATGCTTCTATCTTTCTTCTGCTTTTTTCATCCTAAACGCAAGTTGTTTCATTATTGGCATCTATACTTTGTCTGGATATATTAGTCTGATTCTATTTATAAATCCCTTCTGATCAAAAAATTTGGTCTGTTTCTATTGATCAAATAACTAAGATTGTGACAATTTTGTCTATATTATTGTACCAATGAAAATAGAAAGAAAAAAAAAAGTTAAAAGGTACCAAATCATAAATGAGAGTAAAGTTGAAAATTTACCCTATAATCATTGAGTTACCTACCTCTTTTTAGTATGTGTGATTTAGTTAAAAGGGACTCATAAATAGAACCGGCCAGATCAAATGGTATTAATTGTACGAGTTATTTCTTGTAGCCATGTGAAACGGGTTGTATTTGCAGAAAAATCACAAGGTTGGGAACATAGGCTGATAGGGTTTGCAAAACTATTAACAAGATAAGAAAAATATTGTGGGCGTATTTAAGAGTTTTTCTTAATATAAAAAATGGGTTAAATGCCTTTTTTTTTTTTAAAGAAAATAAATTGTTCACATTTACTTTGTCCTAGGTTCACGGATTTTGCATGCCCAGGTCTGACCCAGTTTGGCATTCAGACCCTATGTAAACAAGGTGTTTGCTATTATTATCGACCTAAGGCTGACTTTGATATTATTTGTCATTAACTCTTGAACGTGGCTCTAATACCTGTTATACATTTGGCTCAGATGATACCAAGCGTGCACCCTAGCTATAAATCCAACATGTTATACCAATTATAACATCCAACAAGCCGAGTCTAGGTTTTGCTCTCTCCTCTACGTGCTTTCTCTAACCTCTCTCCTCTTTGCACTCCCCCTCCCCCTTCTCATGTTCCCTCGCCGGTGGCTTGTGCCTTACACACCGCCAGCGGCTTGTGCCTTACGCACAAGCCGCCGGCGACCACCACTTTTGTACCACAGACGAGTCTGAGTGGTTATTGCGAGTTCATATCTTTAATCTGCGGTCCTGTTGTTTTGGAGTCCAGATCTCTGATCTATGGTCCTCTCCCTCAGAGTTCTGTCAGATGGGTTTTTTGGTGGTGTTCTTCGTTCAGGAAATAAACTGATCTGTAAGATCTGAGTTCAAATCCTCTTGGTTGGAAGGCTGTTTGAGCGTTTTTAGATCCGATTATCATCTGGTAGCTTAGATTTGCGTTCTTGAGGGCAGATCTGAAGAGCATTTGTTTTGTGTGTGGTCAAGGTCACCAAATCTACGTGTTCCGAAAAGCAGAAATGTTTTTCAGGACATTATGAGTCTCATTTCTCATGAGGTTGGGTTTTCTTGAATCTTCACCCCTAGACGGGGTACCTGTATAGCTGTCTTAGTTGTAACTTATGCTTATAAAGAGGTGTGCCCGATCGGGTGGGTTTTTCAACCTTTACCTTCTTTGTTGTCACTTTTAACTTTGGGTGTCCAGGAGACTGTTGTTATCCATGATTTTCTTTTTGCTTTTATCTTTTTAATGGGTGGTGACTGGTACTTTTTGTTTTTGGTTTGGTTTTTTTTTTTTTATTTGTGTACTGTCTTTATGTTGTTCTTATGTAATGTATTGTTTCTTAATATTAATATATATATCCTTCGATTTAAAAAAAAAAAAAAGCAAGCCGAGCCTAAAACTGAGATGCCAATCATATACCAATACCAATGGTAACATCTAGCATACCGAATCTACCAATTAAAAGGTCTCGATTTGGCTAAAGTGGAATGATAATCATAATCCTAGAAAAGGAAGATTTCTGAGCTTCTCTTGGCCACGAGTTTTTAGTTTGGGGTGCTGGATTATTTGGACTACCAGATGCAAATTCCTGTTCCAAGGCGAAAGCACTGATATAAAGGAGATGTTACACTTATGTAATTATCTTCTTATGGAAAACACAGCTGGGCAGTCTCTAACTCACAAAATTTTCCAAATTGACAGGTTTGATGAAAAGACCTGGACCCCTCCCCCTGCTAATGTGGTTTGCATAGATGTGGACGGATCGGTGTGCCATCAACATCAAGCAACTTGCGGAGGAGTAATTAGGAATTCCCAAGGTCATTGACTGATGGGGTTTCATAGGTTCCTTGGGACCAATACTGTTGTCGAAGCAAAACTTTATACTATCATGACAGGACTAATAATGGGTCGCCAGATGGGCCTCCAAAGAATCGCCCTCTACTCTGACTCTCTTGACGCCATCAATATCATTATAAGAGACTGCGACACTGACCACCTGCTTCGAGTGATCATTGGCGAGATTCGTGATCTTCTTTTCCAGGATTGGGACGTGGAGATCCA
The DNA here is from genome assembly GCA_034222035.1 of Acacia crassicarpa. Lineage (NCBI taxonomy): Eukaryota > Viridiplantae > Streptophyta > Magnoliopsida > Fabales > Fabaceae > Acacia > Acacia crassicarpa. The sequence continues at coordinate 44,342,783 of JAWXYG010000005.1, read as the reverse complement.
CTACAGTCCGAGAGACAACATTGCTTGTGCTGATTACATGGCCAAACTTGATCATGAAGTTCCCGATAATACCAATGTGGTTCTAGTCCCCACAATTCTACGAGGATGTCTGGATATGGCATTGAAAGACCAAATGTCTTATAACTAGCACTTTACTTCTAGTTTGTTGTATTAAGGATTAGACCCCCATTGTTTAGTCCTTAACTCACATTTTCTCAAGCTTCAACTTGCCTTTCTTAATTAAAAAAAAGGGTCTCGATATGTCGTGCCTATATACAATCGATTATTATCTTAATAATTTAGATTTAATATTTTATAAAAGTGATATAATTATATAAAAAAATTTAAATTATTAACCATTTTTTTGTTAACAATTTAAATTATTAATCATTACATTTTTGGTTAAAAAGTTTATAATTAGAACAAAAAAGTTTAAAAACATTGGAAAATACTTCGATCAAGTTTCTTATATATATTTTGTCAAATTCTCTAATCACCATGTGACCATGTATGTGTCTTATGTTTGAATTATTATCATATAAAAATAAACCCATATGAAAAAATGGACACATGATCATGTATGATAACTTAATGTAATAAATATAAGAACTTTGACGAAAATATTTCCCAAAAATATCTTATACCAATTTTAATAATATTCTACAGTTTCATGCATATAAATTATTATGATTTGAAGTTGTTCACTACCTTTTACGTAAGATTATAATATTAAATTTAATTTATTCGTTAAGATTTTTATATGAAATGAAGGAAAGAAAGAAGAGAATTGATGCTCATTTTTTAAAGTTTATGTTAAGTAAACGGATTTGTTTAATATGTTCGTTTTATTTTAGTACTACCTCTGGTCCCAATTATAAGAGTTAATTGACTTTTTTTTTGGAGAGATTAAGGAAGCTAAATAAGTTACTTAATCATTTCATTTGTTGTATATCTTTAGATTATATATTAGTTTATTAGTTAAATTAATTAGTTTGAAAAAAAAAATAAAAATAAAATTATTCTAAAGTAATTTAATTAGTTTCCTTAATTTCTTCAAAAAAGTCAACTGACTCCTATAATTAGGACCGGAGGGAGTAATATTTATATTTATAACATCATATAATCATAATCAATTTTCAATTATAATCATCACGTTTGTTAAACTTAAATTAAATGATGTTAAATAAGCATGTTTTGTATTCTCCATTTGATGCTGATGCTGATGCTGATTTTTAGGACATGCAACTTTTGGAAAACTACACAAACGCGACATATCCGGCTAATATTTTTCTCTTTGCTTTTCTTTTTCCTTTTTAACAAAATCCCGAAATCCGAATTAACCTTTAATTAGGAATTTATCATTTTCTTAATAATTAAATCAAATTAATTCAATTAATTGAATATAATAAAAATTTAGATAGATTTTGGCGTTCTGGTGGCGGAAGGCAGAGTTTCCCGCCGAAGAGGTCAGGGTTGGCTTGGCGGGGTTTGTGACACGGGAAATCAACCCTTCTGACTTGCCAAGCACGAAACTCTCACCTTCATCTTTGGCGCGTTTCGTTCTCCACAGAAACTCATTGCTTATGTGCGCCATTTGCTTTTCATATTGGTACAGTACGTCCTGGTAAGAACCTTATATGTTGATGATTCTTCGCCTTTTTTTTTTTCCAAGTTCTTTATTATTCCCGACATTATCGATTGAGAATTGAAGAAGCGATTTTCATATGGTCTTTGGGGTCTTCATTTGTTATTACTTTTGTCAGTGCTTCATCTTTTGTTCGATTTGGTATAGCGGTTGCCTTCCCATAATGAATTGTTTCTCAATTGCTTCATACGTTATGTTGTACAATTTGACGCCCCTTTAATTTTCTGGCAGTTGCGAAATTTTATTGTTCGATAATTGTCGACAATTGAAAAGAGATGAAAAAATGGTTATTGCGTGGATTACCGAAAAAAAAGAGGCTACCGGCTTAGATTATTCTGCGTATAAAAATTGATGTCGATATTTATGTTGCGGATTCTTAAACATGACCTGTTTTGATATCCAGCATGTTGGCGTAAACGCCTAAATGGCAACAAAGGCACTGAGAAGAAGACTCCATCATGGAGACATTGACAGCAAAGTGCAAGAGCATCTGAAAGCTTCAGACAACTTAGATGCTTCAAGTGAGCCCTTGTTGGACAATTCAAAAGCGAAAGTAAGAGTTTTGCATTTCAAAAATTAAAGAATTCAATTCTCTATTTTTCTTTTGCAAGGTAGGTTATCTTTTTAAAATCACCTTCTACATTCAGGTATCCACGCTTGAAGATCTATGGAATGATGAAAGGAAAAAGGAACAACTACATTGGACCTTCTTATATTCACAATTGATTACACAATGGGCGCAAACTCTAGGTATATGTGCATATATGATTTTCCGGGGGTTTTCCTAGTACATTTATCCAGACAAATGAGTATTGCATCAGTTTTTAATTAATAAGCCTTGATCACTTGCCCCACATGGATAGTTGCTTTATTAACTAATTAAAGAGAGGAATGCAGCTCAACGTAACATCAACCCATAGGTGCTTCAATTTAACTCGCAAAACTTGACCCCACATAGTATATTACATGCGTGTTTAAGGAACCAAGACGCTTCTAGGAAATGCAGCGCTGAAATATGTTAAGGTGTGTTGATGCATGGTCAAATTCAGAGCATCTGGAGGAAATACCAACAAGTGAAGTATTGAATTTTTTTTCCCTTTATTTGATGTGACACAATAAGAATTTTATTTTCTTTGTTTCAAATGTGACACAGGAAGGTGGACTAGTGTACGGGTGTCATCAGGTCCTCTCTCAAAGTGTCAGTCTTCATTGCTTTATACTTCAAAATCTTTGCAACTATAATATATATTCGTATGGTTGTTTTTTTCACATAAAAAATATTAATGAGAGAAAATAACGTGCAATCACGGGGAGGATAATATCCTCCTAAACACTAAACAAAAAGAACAGAGAGGCTAAAAATGCAGCATGGACATCCTTTGTGCTTATCGGAAAGTATTTGAATAACTAACCGGACCAAGGGCACAAATGCAATCCTTTTCTATATCGTATAGTTGTATCATAACCATCCATATTTTGACTTGTGATGGAAATATTCTGCTTTTCATATAGGAAGCTGTTGTTGTATCTGAAACAGTCCCTTTATTGTCTGGAAAAGAAAAGGACCGCGTTTCTCTGCCTATCCAGTGACCATCCAAATGAGATCTGGATGGTTCAATTCTTTTTTTTTTTTTAACTTTTCATTTTTTGAAAAAAAATTATTTTAATAGATAGATAATCTAAAATAAATATAATCTCTTAACTAATATTTTTTCAAAAAATATTTATTTCATTTAAAAATTAGAAGATTAAAAAAAAAATCTGAACGGTCTAGAGAGGCTGGGCGCGATATATAGGCAGGGAAACGTGGTTCAAAAAAAAAGGAGTCACTTTCTATTCAAAAAGTTGGACCCAATGTTAATGAGCCAAAGAAAGGGCGTGTTAACGAGAGGAGGAAGATAGCCAGAGAGTGAGAAATATGAAAATGAACTTGATTTCAGGTCAAAATAGAGAGTATCCCTTTTAACTTATTTACCAAATGGTGCCTCTGGGGGAGTGGGGATGTGAGAAGGAGGGCTGTGGGGGGTGTTACAATAAGTGTGGGTTCAGTGCAGGAAGGGTAAGGAAGAAGAAAAGTGTTGTGGGTGTGGTTGTTGAAGATGTTGGCTCTTTTGTGTTGGTGCTAACATGTTATGATAGAGTCTCCCAACGGTTTGCCTCAAGTAATTTTTGTGATACTTATGTACTATGGTTCTTCTCCCTTACAAGTTGGTCGTTAAGAGTGAACTCCCCATGCTTGATGGGGTCTCCATCAATTGGTATCCGAGATTGCTAGAGTGAGTGCCAGAAAGTGCAGCCATTGAAGATATTGGCTCTTCAAGGCAGTGCTATGATGGAATTCCACAGTGATACAAGTAATAGCTGTGATTCTTAAGTAGTATGGTTTTTCCCATTACAAGCTTATGTTTCAGGCTGGATTTCCCGACCTTACTTAAGTCCCGATCAAAAGAAAATTCTGAGAGGTTGGCCGGTTATGCTGCTTACGTAAGACTGCAATGATGGTTTCAAGCATCTGTTCATATCTGAATCTTGATACTGGCACTAGACAGTACTTTATATTATTTGTTTAATAAGAGCCACATTTGTGGTGATTGGGAATTGGATTGAAGAAATATTGGAGCTATCATGTAAAATTAGTAAGCATGGGGGTGTTATGCATGTTAATTTGCTGTAGCCAATAGATTTTTCATCTTTTTTCCATCCTTGACAGAAATACAGAAATATCACTTTAGTTTTTTCGCACGGTATAGGTGATGCATTCTGCTAATTATTTCTTTTTGTCTCTGCAGCAAATGGTCCAGTTGGATCTAGATCACTGATTTCTCGCCTTCTGTCTCACTCCCCGAATGCTCCAAATAGACAAAACAATAGGATGCTCCCTCGTCCTCTCAGTCCTTTGCGGGTATATTCTATTGATATCTTATTTTCAATTCTCACCATGGTTATTTTTCACATCCCATAGGAGAACCCTTCTAAATTTCTATTAAGTAGTATCCTTTATGTTTTATTGGATGAAGTGACTGATAGAAGTAAACTTAGTGTGTTCTAGAGGTAGCACATGAACCATGATAATATATCAAGGCACTAATCCACAAAATAGGGCCCTGGTTTCAGAAAAATTAGGCACTAGCAATTTGTTGGTTGTTGAAAATGGCACTTTGTAATTATTAGCATTTTTTAAAACCCGATTGAATAAGGTAACTCGACCGGTTTAGCTATAAAGCAGACAATGGTCTGGTTAACCTATTTGTAAATTATGCTGTTCTTTGGTGTGTATGGTTGGAGCAGAATGCATTCAATTTCAAGAGTTTATATGGCCTTGTTGAGTTCATGGGACAAGGTTATTTATGGTCTCTCCTTGCTGCAAATGTGATGCTTGTTTCTTTTAAACGAGGGTCCCTGCCTTGTATGCATAGAATCTCTTCTTTTACTTCAAATAATCTATGTTAGTTCTGATTGTAACCCATGCTGTCCTTTCTTAGGAAGAGAGACTCAGACATGTACAGGAACGGCTTCAAGTTTCCTTTGATGATTCTAGAACGGAGCACCGAGTATGCGACTTACCCCATTTATTATTTCCAAATAATTTTTTCTTACACTTATCACTAGCCCAGCATTTTGTTTAGCTATACTTAATTACTCACTGATTCTACCGTTTAAGCGTATTATAAAGTGAGCACGTTACTCAGCACTTTATTTTGTGGATGTTCTATTTTGCTTGTTATCCATGGATGCTAGACAGCTAACAGTTTTGACCAAAAAAAAAAAAAAAGACAGCTAATAGTTAACTTTTTTTTTCCCTCAACTAGATTGTGGCATGGTTGACTGCTTCACTTGCAATTGCATGATTTTTTGGTTTAATAACTTCAAATTCTGTTCCCCCACATGGACTAACTGAAAAAATGGCAAAAGACTCATTTTATGCTTCCCATCTATAAAGCAGTATGAATAGGAAAAAATACAATGGTCAATAGTTACTTTGTTATACGGATTAAAAATAGTTCGAATTTTTTGTTTGGCAGGATTCACTGAAACAATTGTGGAAATTGGCTTTTCCTAACAGAAGCCTTCCTGCTCTTAAATCAGAGCTTTGGAAGGAAATGGGATGGCAAGGTGAGGACCCTTCAACAGATTTTAGGTATGGAATCTGTAAGCAGAGAGAGAAAGATAGAGAAAGAAATATACTCTCAAAATAGTGTATCTATTCATATGCACAATAGAGATATTTATACGAAGGAGAGGAGACAGGAGAGTTAATAGCTCATGACGATGATTAATTCCCTAATTAATCTTAATCCCTACAATTCCTGATTATATGTGATACTCATTAAGTATAATATATTCATACTAATGTATTTCCTAACACTCCCCCTCAAGTTGGAGCGTAGATGTTAATTATGTCTAACTTGTTACAAAGATAGTCAATCCAAGTTCCATTTAAGGCTTTAGTCAGCTGATCACCCAATTGGTCGCTAGACCTTACATGTCATGTAGAAATGAAGTTCTCCTTGATTTTATCATGCACAAAGTGACAGTCGATCTCAATATGCTTTGTGCGTTCGTGAAACACAGAATTGGAGGCTATGTGTAAAGCAACTTTGTTATCACACCACAATTTTGCAGGCAATGATGTGGTAAGGCCAACCTCCTTCATTAACTGGTGAATCCATACAACTTCTTGTACCGATTGAGCCATGGCTCTATACTCAGCTTCGGCACTCGATCAAAAAACCACATCTTGCTTCTTACTCCTCTAGGATACTATATTTCCACCAACAAACACACAATATCCTATGGTGGATCTTCTGGTAGCCTTCGGCCCCGCATGATCTGTATCACAAAAACACTCAATCTTGTTGTGGCCATGATTCGTATAAAGTATACCATAACCAGGTGAGCCATTTAAGTAATGTAAGACATGCTCCAAAGCTTCCCACTGAGCAACAGTTGGTGCAGTCATGAATTGGCTAAGTATACTAACTGGAAAGGTCACATCAGGACGAGTCACCGTGAGATGGTTCAATTTTCCAATCAACCTACGGTATCTCTTAAGATAAGCAAACGGCTTGATCTTCTCTGGGTCAACTTTCTTCCTCACATCCTCAGGTAGCTCATCAAACGATATGTTGTCATCAATATCCTAGAACAAATTAGGAATCATGGGAAAGCTACTCGGTGCTGCTCCGAGTTTCCCAGTTTCTTTTAGCAAATCAAGAACATATTTCCTTTGTGTCAGAAGGATGCCTTTCTTACTCCTTATAACCTCAATCCCAAGAAAGTACTTTAACGGGCCCAAAGAAAAACATATGACCTAGCTGACAATGAACGTTAAAAGGATAGAAACCACCAGAGGAAGCAACGGAACGCGGTACCCGATCGTCAAGAAAGTAATGGCCGCCAGATTCATACCCCCTACCAACAATCTGCTTCGTCATAAGATCCTAAATCAAACAATGGTCAGGAAACAGTGAGATGAAACAGTCTAACTGGCGAGTAAGCTTACTAGGAGATAAAAGGTTAAAAGCAAGATCAGGAACATTAAGGACAGATAATAAGGAAACAGACGAAGTGGGTGTAACAGTGCCAGATCCAAGAACATAGGCGTAAGAACCATTGGCAATTGTGATTGAAGAGGGGTTGGCATAAGGTGCATACGAAGAGAACAAATGATGGTTAAAAGGTTACTAGGAGATAAAAGGTTAAAAGCAAGATCAGGAACATTAAGGACAGATAATAACGAAACAGACGAAGTGGGTGTAACAGTGCCAGATCCAAGAATACGGGTGTAAGAACCATTAGTAATTGTGATTGAAGAGGGGTTGGCATAAGGTGCATACGAAGAGAACAAATGATGGTCACCTGTCATATGATCAGTAGCCCCAGAATCGATGATCCACTTCGAAGAAGAAGTAGTAATGCATGAATTAGAGTTACTTGTAGCAAGGGCATTTAGTGCTGAGGGAGTAGGATCAGAGATATCAGAGGATTGAGCCATATGAGTAGACCTGCTAGTTGCTGCTTCTGTTGCAACTTACAACAGTAGCGTTTCGTATGACCAGGTTCCTTACAATAATAGTAAACAATCCCACCAGCACCAAAAGTGGGAGGATTGTTACCAGGCCTCATGGGGCCGGGGTTCCTAGGAGCAGGAGCAGTAGAACCATGTCCTTGGCGCGAGGATACCTGGTTCCTATCGTCAGTCGGACCTCTTCCAGCTAGAGCACTAGCATTAGAATTGGAAATGAGGTGAGCCAAACTATCAGCACGCAACACACGAGAATACACATCCTGAAGCGAAGGAAGCTCAGAGCTAGATAATATTTGAGATCGAACAGTCTCATAAGTTGGGTCAATAGCGGTTAGAAAACTGATAATCGCTTGTTTCTCCATATTATCAATCTATGCTTGGAGGTCAGTCGTTGGTGGCATTAACCACCACATTTCCTCGTACATCTGCTTGAACTCCATGAAGAAATTCTTTAGGGGCCGACCTTGCTGCTCAGCCTAATAGAAACCTTTACAAACTTCATGAATGCGAGTAATGTTCCCTTTCCTAGAATACAAGAACTCCATAAAGGCAGTAAGTTCTTTAACAGTATTGCAATGACTAACCAAAGGAAGAATGTCGCTGTCAATGGAATTTTGAATTTGTAAGAAGAGCCTGGCATCTGCCCGAGCCCATGGCATCTTAGGATCATCCTTAGGAGGCACCTCAGTTAAATGGCCCTCTTTCTCAATACTGAGTAAGCACATGCGAATGGTTTTGCTCCAGTTCGAATAATTAGTCCAATGCAATTTGTGATCAGTAATTTTGTTGGAAACAGGAACCATTTCAGTCGTAACACTCAGTTTAGAATCAACTATAAGAAGCAACTAGAAAGACACAGGTAAAATAATCTTTGACTTGTTACTAAACAACAACGACAAACCAGCAAACACAAGAATGAGCAGAAGCCACCAAGAAGCAGAAGCAAGCAGTGACGCCACTGGCCAACCAAGGGAAAAAATACCAAACAAACAGCACCGAGTGGTCACACAAGGACCAAAGCAATACTAGAAACACCACGGCAAACCCCAAACAGAGCAAATAGTGAGGAAAAACGAACAGACTCGACGTTGAAAACACAAGCTATGAGCACGAAACCACCTGGGTCCAACTGGAATCAGTGAGTCGATCCCGAAAAAGCAAACGACGACGAAAAACTCGCCGGAAAAATGCATCACGTGCCGGTGCGTGCAGATGGTACTAGAGAAACGGTGAGTGGCCGGCTGGGTTCTGCCGGTCAGGACTTCCTGAGCACAGTGAGATGGCGCGTGGAGGGTAATACTGGCGAGGACAAAACCTAACTCACTCTCTCTCCCTCATTGTGTTGCCAAAAAAAATAGAGCTGGGCAGCGGGAAAAAAAATTCAAAGAATAGAACCTGATAGCTCTGATACCATGTAAGCAAAGAGAGAGAGATAGAGAAAGAAATATACTCTCTAAATAATGTATCTATTCATATGCACAATAGGGGTATTTATATAAAGGAGAGGAGATAGGAGAGTTAATAGTTCATGATGATGATTGATTCCCTAATCAATCATAATCCCTACAATCCCTGATTATATGTGATACTCATTAAGTATAATATATTCACACTAATGTATTTCCTAACAGAATCAAACTAATATATTGTAATCTGAAGGAGAAAAATACAGGCAGATAGAGTTAGTTTAATGGAGCAATTGGTGATGAAATTTTAAAGCATTGATTATGTAGGGTGAACGATGGGAATTTAGTTAGGGTGAGTAAGAAAATTTATACAAGCATTTGTTGATCTCCTCCTATGGATGTGAAACTTAGCTGCGATCGTTGTGGCAATAAATTTGTGGGTGAGGAAAGCGCCGGGGGGGGGGGGGGGGGGGGGAACTTAGCTGCGATCGTTGTGGCAATAGATTTGTGGGTGAGGAAAGCCCGGGGGGGGGGGGGGGGAGACTGAAAAAGCGTGCTGCAAATTCAATCATGTGTATATTCTTCAAATCAGGAAACTTTTTCTATAATTATGTTCTTGAGACGACCTTACATTTGGACTTATTGGTTGCCTAACACTACAAATACACTTTTACCATCTTTGTGATCAAGACTCATTCAAGGAAAAAAATACGTTGGTAATTAGACTTGCTAACATAGAAAAGAAATCAAGGACTTCTAAATATCAAATTCTCCCCTTTGCAAAATACAGGTCCCAGGCATAATCTTTATGAAATTGTTATATAAAGAATATTCTGTTATGAAAGGGGTAGTTAAGTCAGTTAACACTTAGTTTGTTATTCTGTTTGTTTTAATCCATTAATGACCGTTAGTTGGGCAGTTAGTCAATTAGAAGGGGTGTAGGTGAGATTAATAGTCTATATAAACCCCTAAAGCTATTGTACAAATCATACTTGAGATTTCTTTCATCAATTGAGAGTATGATTTGGATACTTTCTCTTTTTCTCTCAATCTTTTCTATCCCTCTTCTCTCTTTCTTTTCTTATCTTCTTCTCGGTACTCTATCAAGTAGTATTAGAGCCAGTTCCTTGACCCTACCAACTACCTTTCTCTCAACTCTTATGGTTCTTATCCGTTCTCACAACAGCAAAAATATGGAAGGGTGCTTACAAACAATTGAAGAGCAATTGGCCACTGTTGTCGACCTACCAAAAACTGTTGCCACCCTTCAAGATAGAGTAGATGGTGTTGCGACTGAATTCCAGGCGATGGTGAATACTATGGAAGAGATTTCAAGAAGTCCTCGGAGTTGATCCACGCAACAAGCATATGCGAAACAACAACGATATTGACAGACTATTGAATGTGTGATGGAATGGAATTCTTCTCTTCCTCTCTCTTGAATCTCTTCTCTGTCTCTCTCTCTTTTTTCCCTTTTCTCTCTCATTATTGGTTCCAAGATCATAACAGAAACTTACAGTTCTTCCCTTGCTAGTAGAAATTCCCTAGTTCCTTCTGTCTAAGGTCTATCTCCATAGTCATGGACCAACAGTGTCCTTATCATTAAGGCTTAGTTCTGGATGTCTTGATCGCTTGATTTTGGAAAGCAAACATAATCTCAAAACAAATAGGTTCAATACTTAAAGTTAAGAGCAACCTTTATCCAGTTAGCAGTACTTATTTTGAGATTTATATTATGAATGTGTTGATATGACTTCTTGTGCATTATCTGCAGAGGTGGAGGATATATATCATTAGAGAATCTTATCTATTTTGCCCAGAAGTTTCCTGTAAGTTAGTTTTCTTCCCTGTGCATTTCTGCATGTGTTTTTTGACCTACTAGTTTTCTTCATCCTGCTTCAGCAAACACGAGTCTTAGCCTGTTGAAGTGAAATGATTGAACCTGTCACTTACTGTGTTTTTGTCAGATCAGTGCCAACTTTGATTCCTAACCTGCTATTAGACAGTCTTTTTTTTTTTTTTTTTTTTGTTATGCGTTTCTTGTTATTTGTATTTGCACATTTCTTTGTATGAGCATAGCAAATCCATGGTTGTGGTGAAACACATTTATGTGGCTCTGACAGGACTCATTCCAGCGATTATTGCATAAAAAAGATGGTGTCAGAGCAGACTGGGAATATCCATTTGCTGTAGCTGGAATCAATGTATCTTTCATGTTGGTACAGATGTTGGATCTTAATGCAGGTATCACATAAATTTATTAAACAAAGGAATTCAGTGGAGTAGGAGTGGTGGCTGTTTCCAGAAAGTCAAATTTTATGATAGCACAAACTACACATATTCAGAAGGGAAAATCCTGTTCAGGACCCATATTACCAAAAGAATTCCAAAAAAGGCCCAAAGATTCTGAAAATTCGAAAAAAGGCCTAAGACTCTGAAATTCCGGAAAAGGCCCAAGTTGAGTTGTTAATGGGGCTGATATAGTTGTTAGCGGGGTACTGATATAGTTGTTAACTGGGCTGATTTAGTTGTTAAAAATAAAATTTTTAAATTTTTAACAACTAAATCAGCCCAGTTAACAACTATATCAGTACCCCGCTAACAACTATATCAGCCCCATTAACAACTCACTTGGGTCTTTTCCGCAATTTCAAAATCTATTTTTAATAACTAAATCAGCCCAGTTAACAACTATATTAGTGCCCCGCTAACAACTATATCAGCCCCATTAACAATTACGTTGGGCCTTTTCCGGAATTTCAGAATCTTGGACATTTTTTCGAATTTTCAGAATCTTTAGGCCTTTTTCGCATTTTTTTGATAAAAAGGGCCCTGAACAGGATTTTCCCTATTCAAAATAAAGATAAGTTACTGGAGTGCGCTGATAATACATTGTTGACGATGAAGCACAAATACTTGCTTTTTGTTTGTAACTGGTGCTAAGTAAACCGACCCAATGAAATGTTATTTTTATCACGTGCACTTCTCGGATAAATTATTATTATTTTTTTTTTGGGGGTAAAGACAGATAAAATAGTCTTTTATTATCCTTGCAGGGATTCCATCTTCTTCGGCAGGGGTCCGTTTTCTAGAGATGCTTGAAGAGGATGAAATGTCATTTGATAACCTTTACTGTGTTGCCTTTCAAATGATGGATGCTCAGTGGCTGGCCAAGCATGCTTCCTACATGGATTTTAACGTAAATATTTCATTGTATTCTGTCTATCGTTTTAATATCTTTTACCCATACAGGGTACCATTAATTTTGTATTCATTTTATTGATTTATTTACTTATTAGGATGTTCTGAAGTCCACAAGAACGCAGCTAGAGCGTGAGCTTGCTCTTGAAGATATAACTAGTGTCAAAGATATGCCAGCTTACAACATGTTGAGATAATTGTATGGAAATGTAGTTATCAAATGCATATGCAATTTTTTGTAATTTATGATGAAAATCTATTTGAAGAGGATCTGAAATGTCAGATTACATCTTCTGGAAATAAACTGCATCAAAGCATATGCTCAACACTAAGGAACTTGTTCAGAAAATGTCTGGACCCAGCAAATTCAGGTTGGTTTTGACCCCTCCAAAGTTGACTTGCCCCATTGTATCTGGTAGGAACAGTAGGCATATTTTCTGTTGCTATCGAGTAAACATAATGTGACTGATAATTGTTGCAGGGTTAACTAACCGAAGTTTCTTAGTATTTAGCTGAACTTTTTAGCATTTTGAGCCATGTTAGCTCATATTTTCTGGTTAGAACCATGTTTTTGTTAAGCCTGTTTTGGGTGTACGTAAAACCTTTTGATTGTATATATGAATGATCATTTTTTTCTCCTCCTCCTCTTATAACCAAGCAAACATGAAAACCTACATATTTTCACGTCACCCATGACAATATGTTCATTTCATTTAAAAAAGGGCTGCTTAATGTACAAGATTCCTATCATATGAAAGTCACATGACAATAACTTTACCATTTTGTTAATATTCAATTAGATAAAGACAGATTTTCTACACGTGATAAAAGCTAGCTTGCTTTTGTTGGGTTGTTCTAATATCAAAACGCAAACCATCACATCCTATTGTAAGTAAGAAAACTAACAAACGAAAATGTCGTTTCATATCAAAGAGATATATGATAAGGAAATTACCAGAACTATAATTTTAATAATGTTTAGTCAAGTAGCAGAAGTGTGACACTTAAGCAACAGAGAGACCGCCTCCACTCTCCATCTAAACTTAAAATGAGAACCTCAGCATTTAATTTGAAGATAGGATAATTTTTTTTTAATGATTTTAGAGCATCAAATATGAATTAAGACCTATTCACAGGTCCTTGCATATACTTTTTAAGCATCGTCTGATTCTTGTATCTCCATTACAGCCCACATGTTAACCCGATTCTGAGCTATCACCACCTGCAAACATTAACATATAACTCTTGCATTAGGCTGCTTCTTCTTCACCTAAAGTTTTTTCCAAAAAAGGGGGAAAAAAAAAGTAGAAAATACAAATATTGGGGTCAATTACCTGATTGTCCCAATCAGTTTTAAGTGTGATAATAGCAAGAACAATAGTTTGGACGAATGTCCCAAATAACATTCCCATCCAAATACCCTGCAAAAAGAAATATATAATTACTGGCATAGTTTTTTTCTTTTTAACTCTCAAGAAATTCGTATCATTACATTAGAGAGAAGGAGAGGGTAGGTGACATAATTTGTATATACCTCTACTTGCAATTTTAAAAGATGACCAAGCACAATTCCAACGGGAATACCGATTAGATAATAGCAGCCTATGTTTACGTACGCCACAATACTTTGCCAGCCTGCTCCAATGGAAACACCTGTTCACAGTTAAATATAATCAATCCCACTGACTTCAAATTAACGTCTTCTACCTCCTAACCAATACTATTGACAGTGAATAAAAACAGAGACGTGAGATTTACTTTTGCTGTATATATGAATCTCACGTCTCACTTTTTCTCTCTATTTTAGTATCTAAATTTTAGATAAAGTTACTTAAAAAATATGCTGCTCGGATACTAAAGATAAGATCCAGTTGACTACTTTTTTTAGAAAGATTAAAGAAGTTAAATAAATATTTAATTATATCATATCATTTATTATTAAATTATATATCAGTTTATAAGTCAGACAAATTAGTTTACAAAAAAATTATGAGTATAAATGCTTTACAATAAATTATTTTGTTTCTTTAATCTTTCTAAAAAAATTAACTAGATCTTATATTAAAGACAAAAAGGAGTATCATTTTGCAATGACTCATCACATGCAGATTTAAAAAAACGCCAGCATGTTTCAGGTTCTTGACATTAACGTATAATTGATTAATTGTTAAGGAAGGACATAAATTATATGTCACTTTCACTGTTGACATATTACCTCCGCTACTTAACAATATAAAAGCCTGTTGACTATTTTGGAAAATTAAGAAAGCTAATTAAATTATTAAAATAATTTGTCTCTAATGCTTTTTTGTAACAACCCTTTGGGTCACCTGGTGACTAATCCAAATTGAGGCTTTGCGATCAAGATCGGATGCCTCTCCTTAAGGGTCTTTTTGAATAAAGTGGGATTCGAACTGAGTTCGTCTACTTCTGTAGTCTAAATGATCCACCACTAGACCAAGCACCTTTAGGTATTTACCTTTTATAATACAACTAAGTATTTCAGAAAGATCATGTAACATATGTTATAATTAAATACTCCCTTTATCCCTAAATATAAGCGTTAAATAATCGATTTGTATGAAGTTATGAAAAAAATAGCTAAAATTAGTTAAAAGCATTAAGTATGTATTGTTTTCCCAACTATACCCTTATTTGTACAAAATGATAAGTGAGAGAGACAATAAACGCAACAAATATAGCTAAGGGGTAAAGTTGGAAAAAGCGCAACAAATATTTTGACAAACTTAAAATGAAGCTTATATTTTGAGATGGCCTTATTTCCAAGTTTGAAGCCTATATTTAGCGAGGGATGAGGGAGTAATTTACAGTATTTAGCTTATAGTAAGGCCCGAGGAAGTAATAGATTATTTTTTGCCCCGAGAATCGTCGAGGAAAGAAATTGGAAAAGCTAATAAAAAGTTACCAGAGAGGACAGGTTGAACATTGTTCAACAAAATGGAGAACGATAACAAAGGTGATAAATGGCCTACAGCTTCAGCCACTTCTGGATCTGGAATGAATACGTAAGCAATCTTTTCCCTCAAGAATAAGAACAATAAAGCCAGCACGAATCCAATGGCCAATGATGTCAGAACTATGACCACAATGGAGAATTTCGCAGCTTTTGAACTCCCTCTTCCTAGCTCATTTGCCACCCGCACACTGCAAATCAATCAGTTCACATTCTTTTCTCTTTTAAGTGTCATCAAATTTATGACTTGAATACTAAGAAAATATCTTAAGGACAACTATTATCATGCATGACATTGTGTACCTAGCTGCAGCACAGAATCCAAGGGCTATCATCATTTCCCACCCATTGATGTTCAGGCTGCAAGAGAATGATTATATTTTGAGGCAATCAATCAAAAGGTTTCTACATATATAAAGAAGGTGAATGAGGTTAATATGAAGTTGATCTGAAGCTGCAATAAAAGTGAAAATAAGGTGGCATTACCATATGGATAAAGCATCAATGGAAACCTGGGCATTCTTCATGTTCCCTGTTAGAAGAATCAAAATTGCGTTGTACCAGATCTCCAGACTGTAAATAAAGATAAGCAAATCAATAGCTTTGAGTTGATAGAACAAAAATATAATAATGCTAGCTCCATCGAAATTTGAGCCCTGCATGAAGCAAAACTGATTGTTTCTTTATTCTTAATGACTATAACTTCAGAACGTGATTAGTTTTCTCTAGTTCCTTACCACAACATAACTCCAGAAGACAGGGAGAGCTTGATGACAGGCCAGAGATCTTTGAATGCCAAAAATGAGAAACCTTTCCAAGTTTCTGGGCATTTATGTGTAATAAACAGAACCTGGCCCACATTAGGAATCCAGTATGCCAGAGTTGTTGATGTCATTGCTCCATTAAGACCAAACTTGAACTTAACAGTCAAAAGCCATGACAGAAAAAGGTGAATGGAAATCGAAAATGCAGCAAGGTAGGCAATGATCATGTTCTTGCTCTGCGCTTGTAGGAACATTTGGCATGTGTATGAAACTACAAAAGCAAGAACCACAGCTATTGACCAAAGAGAAATGCTTCCTGCTACTTCTGCAATACTCTCTTCTTGACCTAACACCTTCAAAATTGGGGTTGTGAAGATGAAGACAGGAAGAAGAAAGATTGAGGTCAAGAACAACACAATCCAAGACCTCTGAAGATATAATCCAAGCATCTCATATTTTTTTGCCCCATAAGCTTGCCCACATAGAGTTTGTAACGCACTTGCCATTCCTAGCTGCAATTTTTTTTGCCATTCACGCTCACTTCACAAGGTGTTTGATAAAAGCAAAGCTGAGAACAACAAGCAAATAGAGGAAGACACTCACCAAAACGCCATTAGCAAACCTGATTAGAACTGTCATGACTAGAGCATAAGCAGCAAGTTCAGCGGAGCCTATGTGGCCAATGAAGGCTTGGGTAATTACAGTTATACCAAACGTCGAAAACCTTGAGAAGATGGCTGGACCAGCGACGACCCACATCTTCTTGCTCTCTTTCCATACCCTTTTCTTCAGTGACGACGTCGTCTCCTCCTCTTCTTCGTCAATGAACTCCTCTGGATTGCTTTGCTTCTCAAGAAGCTTCTCCTTTAGCTCCTCTCTCATTTTCTCCAGGAGGGATTAATGGACTGCTTGGACTGTAACTTGCAATGATAAATTATAAATTATATTCAGGGCAATATCTCTCACGAGGAGACAAGAGAGATCAATACGTGTCAAGGGATTACAGAGAAAAGGATGGCCTATGTTATAGCTCGGCGCAACCTTTCCAGGGCCATTTACTATTAATTTTTTTTCCTAATATATTAACAATCCCCTCTCATCGTAAAAGTGTCTCCAACTTGAGACGAGGTCTTACCTAAGTTGTCTAGCTTATCGGTTTAACTAAACTCGTGATACTATGTAAACTTATATGTAAACTTAAGTAAACTTGTAAACTCATATCGTAAACTTAATTATAAACTCATAAGAGTATATTTTAATTATTAAATAGATATTATTAATGTATAATTAAATAATTAAAATATAAGAACGACAATAATTTAATTTAAATATATTTTAATTCATCAACATTTATCATTTATCATAATTAATAAAGAAATTTCTACAAAACCGTTGAACATGATCAAATCAAAAAAGTTAACATGAATTTAAGAGTAAGTTAACATGGTTTTGTAAGCTGGAAACATAAAAACAGTAAACTCGGTGTATAAACTCGTGATTTTAACCGAGTTTATGACTAACATGAATTTACTACTAATTCGACTCGTTTTTATAAGGTAGAACCATAAAAATGATAAACTTGGAGAGTCTAACTCACGAATTTGACAACAATAATCTTACCCCACTGAACAAGTCTGTATTGGTGCCATTTACTATTACTATGACTGCAGAGATGATAAAATGCAGTTAGGGTAAATATTTTTCTTTGGCCAATTATCATTGGGAGGTGAGTTGAATACCCGTTATAAATTCTGCATGCTGACACGTTCTCTTCTTTTCTATACTCTGTCGCCTTTGTCTGCATATAACATTTCTGTTTTGCTCGTTTGTACAAGAAGCCTTTTTTGACCCTTCAAAAAAATGATTTTGCAATATCCAGATCATTTTACGCTGGCTGGGTTGGATATTAAGGGAAAGAAAATTAATATGAGTGATTATTATTTGGGTAAGCGGGGAGTATACAAAAATAGGAAATTACGTGAGCTGGTGTCCTCCTCTGGAGAAATCTTCCCAGTTCAATTTTTTCAAAAGTAAAAATTCCTTCCTCCAAATGTAGCATTTATTTTGATATAAGGGGTTTAAACTTCTCATGTTGCATGAGAAGAAGAAGATTCCTACACACACATGAAATGATGGACCCACACATATATATAATACTAATTATATATATACATGGATCCCACTATTTCATATGTATGTGACATTAGAAAGCATTTCTCCTAAGTGTTTTTCCCTTTATATAAATATCATCACCCTTCTAATTGATGGATGGCCTTAATTGGAAAATTCCGCAAAAATCATTGGAAATAAGACCGTACGATTGTTGTTTAGTAAGTAATAGGGATATAGGATAATTATTGCTAACAATCAAACTTGAATGGCAAATATTCTCGAGATGGGCCAGGGAAGACATGGACAAATCTAATAGTGATGCAGGACTTGGAATAAACCAGAGTGAACATTATTTGCAATTGGACCATTAAGCATCTTATCTCAGGTACGTATTGTATATACATAAGCATTTAACATTTTGGCCAAGTCGAGTCCTGTAGAAAAGTATAAAATTTTTTGCCAATAATTGTTACTTCATCCGATCCTAAATATATGACAAAGTTTATATTACAAACTTCATTTTATATTTAGTACTGGACATATATTTTTTCTAATTGACCATGATGTTACACTAACTGTGTGGAATCTGCATTGAGATCTGGTCTCTGGGTACCTCTTGTATTCTCACAGCTACATTATGATAAGATCGAGCATCAAACCAATAAGGAAGAAACACAAAAAGGATAAGCAATAAGATTGGTTTGATGAGGATAACAACATCCATAGGAAAAGCACCAAGATAAGAAATGTTTGCAAAAATTATACCTGATTAAAGCAGATGGAAAACATTTTACCAAAGTAATGAAGTTAGTGGCATCGCCTGACACAACGCCACTAATAACGTAAAAATGGTTTACGTCATTGACACAAACTGATAGTTTTTCTGTCAGTAGCACAACGCCACTAGTAACGTAAAAATGGTTTACGCCATTGACACAAACTGATAGTTTTTGTGTCAGTGGCATAAGGGATACTCATGCCCACGCCTCTGAATTATTGAGTGGCGTGAGGGATGCATGCGCCACTCAATCTCTCAGTGGCGCATTGTAACACCCCTACTGGCCTCGTCCTTCCGGGTGGCGGATAGAGGGATTCCATTTAATAATTTAGAATAAGCCCAATTCATATTTTCATATTTATCAAATCCCTTTTCCTTATTAAGGAATTTAATATGGGCTTATTTTTTTCTTAATTTCATCCAAAACTCTGAAATTCCAGAAATAAAGGCCCAACTTTGAAAATTCATACTTAATTTTAGAAAACTCCTTTTGGGGTGGTTCAAAATCCCAATTGATCCTTATTAAGTCTATTTTTGACCAAAAATACTAGTTTGGACCAGGTGACACCGAAACGCCAACCACAAACCCAAACACCACCTCAGGTCAGACAAAAGTTTCAGATTTGAGGGTTGTTTCAAAAATTTGGTTCTCTTAGTACAAAGCTCAAAAAAATTTGTGTTACCTATCAAATTAATCCTTGGGATGTCTACTTCCTATCCGTAAAATTTCAGAATTTCCAATGTTCATTTGATAGGTCAAAACGTATAAGAAAGCCAGCTGACTCTCACAAATCCTTTAATAAGTTCAACATTTTTAATCCTTATTCTTGATTCTAAAAAATATGATCCAAGCTTACTCCTATACAAAAAATCATTTTGAACACTTCAAAGACATTAAAACTTCCAAAAACGAATCAGATCATGGTGTTTAGGAGGCTGGACGAAATTCTTCCTCTAGATTAAGCAACCAATCTACCATTTTTAATCCCCAACTCTTCTTATCTCATACTAATATTTCTTCCTAGATTGAAAATTTCATATCTGATTCTCTGCTTACCCATTTTATCCATTACTCAGACCCGACCAACAATTATACACTCAAGAAACAAATATTTCCCACTTAGCAACTATAACGTTATAAAGTAGTTAGAGCTATTACTTACTTGATCTTAGTCTTCTACCAACTTGAGATTTTAATCCTTAGAGATTCTTCTTCCTTCCCCTTTCAGACTTATCCTTCCTCTTCCTCTTGCATGCTTAGCTTGATGTTCCTTGCGTCTTCAATTAATCTTTCCTTTTCTTCTTCTCTGCTTCTCAACACGTTCAGTGGCTAAGAGTGGAGGGAGCGAGTCCTTAAATAGACCAAAAAAAACTGATCCTCTCCACTGTTCTAGATAAATCCATAAATTTCCCTTATATTTCTCATGAGCTCTCACACGTCGGATATGCAATGAAATATTGAAGAAATGTGTATATGTGTGTGTATATATATATATATTATTATTACTATTTAATTATTTCCTTTGGGCTATCTTCATGTCAGACCATAGTAGTCAAAATCGCGTTTAAAGTACAAAAAACGTCGCTTTTACGTTTTTTTTCGGGTAAAACATGTTACGTGGTGGAAAAAACGCACCAGAGGTAAAAGCGTAAAAACGCAACGTTTTTGCAAAAAGCGCCGATTTTACTAAGGGACTTAAGTGAAAGTTTTAAAAGTTCTGGAGAGGGACTAAAGTGAGAATTTTCAAACTATTTTGGTGCAGAACTGAAATTTCAAAAACATCTGGGTCCTTTTCTGTAATTAATAAATAAAGATCATTTTACCCCTAATTACACTTAATTCAATACAAATGTTTCTAACTCAACTTAGTACTTAATCATGCAATAATGTTCCAGAAAATGCATTAAAAATCCCAATTTAATCATGTAAAATCATATAAAAATATGGTTTGATCAATGACAATATTAAACATTTTGCTTGATATTGCATTAATCGGTATATGTGTGTATGAAGGCAAGTACCTTATATACATATACAGATAAAAACTCCGTTTTATTTTACGATTTTACGTTTTCCTTCCGTTTTTACGTAAAAACTACGCTTTCACTACCATATGTCAGACACATTAAAAATATGTGATTATCATTTGCGCGTATCTACCTCTCCATTCCATTAATTAATGTTGTCCCATTATTCACTTCTCACAGCCGGCGGTTTTAAGGAGTGAAGAATAATAATATTCCATCCGGACCTAATTATAAGAGTTAGTTGACTTTTTTGGAAAGATTAAGGAAGCTAATTAAATTATTTTAAAATATTTTTATTTTTTTCTTCAAACTTATTAGTTTGACTAATAAACTAATATATAATATAAGAATATTTAACATATGAAATGATTAAGTAACTTATTTAACTTCCTTAATCTCTTCAAAAAAAGTCAACTAATTTTTATAATTAAGACTGGAGGTAGTAATAAACTTTATACTCTTTACTTCTTCCACACGTCCAACCTAGGAATTGCTGAATGAGTATTTTGTATATTGTTTTTCCCTTATTCGCACAACATACACCACTACCTCCTTAATTAATGTCAATTGCTTTTTCCCATCACATCCCTTTTCTCTCTCATCCAGCGGATTTTAGAGAAGTGGGAAGAAATGTTTTTTCCCCTTCACGTCAGATATCTTGGGAAGCAATTGAAGAAACTGTGCGTGTTGAATGACGAGCACAATCTCTTTCCTTTATTAATTATATATTGTCGCATTCCTCACAACTCTCGTAGCTCAAGTAAACCTAAAACTAGATCAAAATTTCTTATTCTTTCTTTCTCCCGCATCCGGCGTGCCCTCAGCGAAATATAAGGAAATATTTTGTGTTTAACTTTGTCTAGCTCCAAATGCTCACTTCTTCTCTCCTTATTAATATATCCTGTCTATAAAAAAATAAATACTAATGACTATTATTACTAAGTGAAAAATTCTTATATTCCATTAATTAATTTACATGAAAATTAGGGATGTTACACGCATGCTCCCTTATATATATATATATATATATATATATATTAAATATAATAATAATAATAATAAATGATAAAAAAGTAGAATAATTTAAAGCTCTACTTCATTTAATTTGAAGTTAAAAGAAAGAAAGTATGGAGCTGAAATAATTCACTAAGAACGCTATACAGATCCCAAAATCAATATTATTGTTATACAAATATTTGGTATATAACAAATATATAAATCCCCCTGTCTTAGGATCTATTGTTATAATCAAACTGTACCGCATAATCTTTTAAAGGGCATTCTTAATAAGTTATTTCAGCTCCATACTTTATTTCTTTTAACTCCAAATTAAATGAAGTAGGACTTTAAATTATTCTACTTTTTTTATCATATATATATATATATATATATTTAAGGGAGCACAAGCCACTCAGAGATTGAGTGGCGCATGCATCCCTCACGCCACTCAATTATTGAGTGGCGTGAATATCCCTTACACCATTGACATAAAAATTGTCAGTTTGTATCAGTGGCATAAACCATTTTTAGTTACTAGTGGTGTTGTGTCAAACGACACCACTAACTGCATTATTTTAGTAAAATGTTTCTCATCTGCTTTAATCAGGTA
This sequence comes from Acacia crassicarpa, assembly GCA_034222035.1. Lineage (NCBI taxonomy): Eukaryota > Viridiplantae > Streptophyta > Magnoliopsida > Fabales > Fabaceae > Acacia > Acacia crassicarpa. The sequence continues at coordinate 44,320,238 of JAWXYG010000005.1, read as the reverse complement.
TAATTTTTATAAAAATTTCTTATTTTGATGCTTTTCCCTAACATCCATCTAACCAACAGATTTCGGGAGTAGAGCTTCTCTCCCATACTCTTCCTCCTCTTTGTTACCCTCATTATCATTGTTGCATAAAATCCAAGGATCGTATTTGATATTTTATAAAAAAAAAATTATATAAAAAGTATGTAAATAAATTTAAATTGTTAAAGTTTGACGATGTGAATAGTTCACAACTGTAGATTATTACTATAAAATAAAGATTTTCCCAATTTTTCACTATAACTGTGAACTTAAACCACATTTTAACAGTCTAAATTTATTTATGTAATTTTTGCCTAAAATTATAGGTCCTAATTATAAAACCTAGTTGAATTTTGTTAAAGAGATTAAGAAGGTTAAATAAGTTACTTAATCATTTCATATGTTATGTATTATTAAATTATATATTAGTTTATTAGTTAAACTAAATAGTTTGAAGAAAAAAAATAAAAAAACTCTAAAGTAATTTAATTAACTTCCTTAATCTCTTCAAAAAAGTTAATTAGGTCTTATAATTATGACTGGAGAGAGTATTAGAGATAGATGAGTGATGAATAGTGTAGTAATGTTGGGTACTCTCCCTGGACTTCACCCTTTCTAATTTCCCAAAATCTTGGGAGGTTTCTTGTCAAGGCCCAGATTTTTGGGTAGTAGTAGCAAAGCCCAATAATATTTTAACAAAATTCTGTGGGCCTGGTCAAATAAAAAATAAAAGAAGAATGAAGGGAAAAAAAAATTCTCATAAGCCAACGGCCAACCAACATAGAGTTGGATCGCCAATAAAAATTGGCACAGTTGGTTAAAACGTCGACCTTTACCTTAAAAGTGAGGAGGTTCGATACTTGCTGATCGATATGGAAGCCTTGATAGGCGCTATGTAAATACCTTTGTAAGCATTCTTTGAGCCTGAAGACATATCTTGGCTCTGGTGGGGTACCGGTGTCTACCTACATCTAAACTTTTACATATATATATATATAACATAGGGTTGGATCAAACCTATATGCATGGAAAATGCTTTGTTAGGAGAGGCGAAATCCTCTTTGGTGATGTTCACGATTCAAGAATATTAGTCTCTAGCTATCGGTTAGGAAATATCGCCAGATTTTACCAAAAAAACATAGAATTGATCTAGAAGTATAAGGTCTTACTATATCTCTTTGATTTTTGAGTTTGAGCCCCATGAGAGACCCAAACCCCAAAACTGATAATAACATTTAAAAAAATTTGACAAGGTTAGATACCCAACAACATGTGTCAGTATTTAGGGGGGGATGTCTCAAACCATCTGGCCCCTAATAATAGGACACGTTGCCGCCATCAGATTTGACCGTTATCCATATACATAACACCATCCTCCAGAGCTGAATCCAGGTCAACTGGGGTCAACTTGTATTTGTACGTGTTTTTTTTTGGCTTAGGCCATGTTTGAATTCCTCTCATAATTATAAAGCTAAAATCAAACACTTCCTTTAGCTCGTGCGAAGATGAACATGAAAAATGAGACTAAAATGCCAGAAGGTTCCACATAGGAAAAGGCCAACAAGGATTAAATTATGAACTGGAGATTAAGGGGCCAGTGAGGAACATGCATGTGCAGTTAAATTAAAACGTTTGATCTGATAATTTAAAGTAAAGGAGTGTGGGAGTTGTTTGAGAAAGGTGAAATGGCAGATATGGGTTGGAGTGAATTCAAATAAAATAATCTTACTAGGGAAATTTTATAAATTCGTTCTATGAAAAGTGGCTCTAGTTCATCATCACGTATGACACTCTAGAAAGAAGATATGATCTAGAATATTAGCCAATTACAGTTTAATTAATGTTATTTTTCCTGTTTTGCCCATTTGATTAATACCAATTTTCAAACTTTGCTCACCAATTATACTCCTCTCCCTAAAATAACATATGTAATTAAACACATTTTTTAAGAAGGATGAAATTGGAAAAAAGTTATATTCTAGTACCTATTAATTGACCTAATTATCAATTTTCTTTTTTTGGGTTTAGCGTGGCATAATTCAAGTGAATGGAGTAAATAACAAAATTTATATCCCTCCAGTCCTAATTATAAGAGCTAATTGACTTTTTTTGAGAGATTAAGGAAGTTAATTAAATTACTTTAAATTATTTTTATTTTTCTTTTTTTTTTCAAACCTATTAGTTTGACTAATTAACTAACATATAATCTAAGAATATTTAACATATGAAATAATTAAGTAACTTATTTAGCTTCTTTAATTTCTCCAAAGAAAGTCAACTAGCTCTTATAATTAGGACCGGAGGTAGTACTATATTTTTTTTAAAATATATTTTTTAAAAAAGCATGAGCCACATGATCAATGCTTCCAAAAAAAACAGTGTAACTTTCAAATTGAAAAGGAGGGCGGAAGAGAAAGCAGGTAGGCCAACACAAAACCAATCAAACTCCAACTATAACCAAGTTGTGATTTGTGATTACTGACAACCCCCTTTAAGCAACACAGTTCAATTAAAAAGCCCCACGTAAACTTCTAATCTAGCAACATATGACCAAATTTAAATTAAGCTGTAACTGAAGAACTTAAGACTTGTCTTTAAATCATATAACTTTAATATAACTAGAAAATAGTAAATATATAGAATTCGCAATTTTTCGAATATGAATGCAAGAAGATCTATACCCAGTACATAATATTAATCAATGGTTCCATCGAGATTCCAGCTGGTAGAGTAATTGGTCACAGTAGTAGTATTAAATTCGAAGAGTGAGTTGGATTGTCTCGGAAACGGACAAAACTAAAGCGTAAAGCGAAAAAGATGAAAAGAAAATAAACGTTGGCATTTGCTCTTCCCGGTGTCTCCCCACTTCAAAAAGATTCACTCTATCCTCTGTCCCTGAGTTGGATCATTACATGATTAATGCGCGAAATAATAATAACAGCCAAGGAAAAAAAAAGTTTTTTTTTTTTTTTTTTCCTTCGTGTACGTCGATTAAATATAACCATGAAATAATCAAACTTCCATTTTCCTTCTTGGCCAACAAAGACGTTGTTTCGCTTTTCAGGGTCTTCTGATCTACTTCCTCGTTGTTGATTCTAAACTCCTAAAACCCAAGATCTGTCGCTGGCACGGTGCAATTTTCAGTGCTTGGTTTCCCTGCTTCTCGGCTGAATTTGCATTTCGTGGCGACCCCGTGATTTTGATCGCAGTTTTAGGGTTTTTACTTCCTGATTACTCCGTTCGTTTCTTGGATAAATGGCGAGCAGAAAGGAAGAAGAAAGAAACGAGAAGATTATTAGAGGGCTTATGAAGCTTCCGCCTAACCGGAGATGTATAAACTGCAATAGTATGGTATTACCTGTTTCACCTCCGAATTTCGCTTTCCTTCCTTCCCTCTTTCATTTCTTGGCTTGGTTTCTTCGTCCGGCTTACGCATGTATGCTATGGTTCCTATGCATTTCGCCTTTTTAAGTATATCTATTCTGTAGTTCTTTTAAAGTTAAAACCCTCCAGCCGTTGAGTGGTTTAGTTGCTGAGAACCTTGATGGCTTCTAAGTGTTACAGGCTGTGGGCTTTGATAGTTTTATTTCAAGGCACTGCCTTTCCATTGGGGTACCCAAAATTGTAACGACTTAGCTGAAATTTTCGCATTGATATGAGTAATTATCAAAGATGTGATTTTTTGGGTAGCTCAAAACATTTATTTTTTTCTTTGCGAATTGATTCTGTAATAGCCCTCTTCTTAGTTCTCAATGCAGGGCGGTATAATCTTACGGATTTATTCTTTGAATCCTGCATTATCTGTGACCAGAAACAGTTGAACTTCCTGTTTTGAAAGTTTATCTGTCATCAGACGATTCACAGTTAATCACTTGATTTACTTTTTTTTTTTTTTTTTTGGGGTTTTGCAGGGTCCGCAATATGTCTGTACTACTTTCTGGACTTTCGTTTGCATGGCATGCAGTGGGATACAGTGAGTTTTTTTGGGTTGTATTCTGAATGTTGAAATGTACCTTGGATTTCAATAGAGACAGAAGATTCCATATATGATATTTTTACTATATATCATAAACAACTGATTTGAGAATTTGGTGCATAACACGCTTGCAGTTTATTTCCAAAAATCTGTTAATCGTTGTGTTTATAACTGTAGTCAAGGAAATGACCATTTTAAGCCATTAAATGTAGTGCTTGGGTGACATTTGATGATCCTATGGCTGTAAATCATGTGGGCGGTTTCTAGAACCTGAAATTTAGTTCAAAAACCTGAAATTCTATATGAAAAATTGCCACGCTATTTTTTTTGGTTTCGTTTTGTAATTTTTTGGTATGTGATGACTGATGACAGACATGGAAAAGATGGACAACTAATGCAAAAATTAATGCTTTCTAATGGAGTATTTTCTGCCCAAATGTAACGATTTTTGAAACGTATGTTCCATCTATTTGGTTCGCTAGCCCTTTTCTCATAGTTTGACTAGGATTTGTTATCCTTTGAAGAGCTAGTATTTATTGCTGATGTTAAGTAGTGAATTGGAGCTTTATTACTGTATATACATGATATATAGTGTATGGTTCTTAAAATTTCCTGTCTAATTTAATGTCATGCAGTCGTGAGTTTACTCATCGAGTTAAGTCTGTATCTATGGCAAAATTCACTTCTCAGGAGGTAGAAGCTCTTCAGAATGGTGGCAACCAGGTAAAGGGTGAATTTTTGTTGGGCTGATATTTGGAGCTGCCCTTATTTACAACCTGAAATGAGTTTATCTATATTTAACTTGATCCAGCGTGCGAGGGACATATATTTGAAAGATTGGGATTTCCAAAGGCAGCGGATGCCAGATAGCAGGTGCAATCATTGTTAAGAGCTAAAAAAGCATCATGATAATTGGCAAGTATATTTGTGTATGTAAAGATTTAATGTCTTAAAATAATCATGCTTTACTTTTGCAGCAATGCCGACAAAATAAGGGAGTTTATAAGGAATGTGTATATTGACAGAAGATATGCTGGGGCAAGGTCCTCTGACAAACCTCCAAGAGATACGCAGGCAATATATTTCTAAATATTGATATGTTGCTGTGATACCGTACTTTTCCAAAGCCAATATTGTCCTTGACTCTTTTTTTTTTTTTGGCCCTCTGTGAAAGTAAAAGCTGTCGTGCTGAGTTTCTGGTGACTAGTTGGTAGTGTGGATTGTAGGATGTGAATTTATGAAGTTGATTCCATTGTGCTAAAATATAAGTATGGAATCAATACAAATGAAACATTATGCAAGTTAATGGATATATAATTGGAGTGACCTGACTTATCTTCTTTTGCTTTGTTAAGCACACTTCATGTAAATGTTCAAATGAAGCTTCAGTTTTTGGTTTTAATGACGTTGAATGAGTCTTTCTTAGTACTGATAAATGAAATGAACAAGACAATAATTCTATATACCTGAGTTAATTACCCCTCCGTTCAATACTTATGTGTTTGTTTGGCTATTGACTGTAGAGCCCTAGAATCCTTGGAGATGACACAAGGCGTGCTAGCTCTTATCATTCATATTCTCAAAGTCCTCCATATGATTACCAATATGAAGATCGACGGTATGGAAGACAAGCAGCTGCATTGACCAGGAAGCCTGGCTCAGATAAAGGTCGCTATGAAGGGAAGATGTCTAGTATTATTTATAGTCCTGGGCGCTTCAGTGACCATGCATCTGAGGATGGCTTTGCCAATGAGGGATCTGGTCCAAGAATTTCAGACTATTCTATGTCTAGTGCTGGTGAACAATTCAAATCTGCTGTGCATTCTCCCAAGTTTTTTAGGGACATGCAAAACAGTCCATTCCATCAGCGTTCTAGAACTGGTTCAAGTGAAGATGTATTTTCTCCATCACGGTTTACATCTCTGGAAACAGTTGTCAAGGGTGATTCAGATGGACATCATCCACAGGTAACTTCTTTTTTGTTATTTTATCTATGGTAAAAAAGAATCAAGTGTGCTTGCTGATAATCTGTGAAATTGATAATTTTTTCACCCAAGTAAACTTAAATCAACAGTATGGGAGTGTTTTGATGGCGATTTATTTTCCTTTTTCTTGCTCCTTTCTGGTAGTTTGAACCAAACGAGATACCATTTAGAAATACATTCCCTTCTCACAGACTATTTTCCATTAAAGTTGCTTTTCCTATGTGATTCAATTGACTGGATAAAAGCTTTAGTTTCTTATCTCCGTAGTTGGAGCCTGTACATTTGGAATTAAGTGCTGAAAGGAATTTATTCAGCCTTTGATTGCAAAATATTTTATCGTTTGCTTCTCTCCTGTACCAGCAAAAGAATAAAAAACGGCCGTTGCCTGATAAAAATGTGTTTATGAAGCATCCAGCCTAGCAAGTTTGCGTGTGCAAGAAAAAAAAAGCAAAGAACAACTACAATAGTGATTCATAAATTAGTTATTTGCATGCTGTTTTTTAACTCTCGATTGTGCTGAAATTGTAATTCTTCTGTCAATTTATTTGTTCAATATCAGTATGCAATGAACCTTTATGTAATTTCCTTTTTAAATTGACAAGGAATTAGCTGCATTTATGAAGTTTTTACTTTTTATTGTATGGACGTTCTTGGTGACTGGTGATTATGTAGACATGATTGATTCTGTATTTGTTAATTTCCAAGTGCTTTTGATCTTATATCTATATGTAACATGTTGATTATGCCCTTCTCTGTTACTTGACATGATATTAACTGGTGTCCTTTACCCAGAGAACCACAGCACAGGGATCAACTGCCTGCAATCCATCATCCCATAGATCTTACAGTTCTGGTGGTCTAGATTTATTTTCGGAGCCTGTCCAAGCTTCGGGATCCAATCAAGATAAGGTGTCTACCATACCAGTATCACAACAAGCACGTCCACCAAGATCAGTTAGCTTGGATCTTTCAAAGGCAGCAATGGCATCTGAGCCGTTGCCCTCCTTAATGCCGCCTATTGATCTTTTTGAGTTTCCAGCATCATCTCAGGCTCCACCAGTGGATTTGTTTCAACCATCTATTTTGTCTTCAGCTCCTTCTTCAAATGAAAATCAACCTTCGCAAACATCTCAGCCCTCACCTGTCGACTACTTTGCAGATGTTTCTGAGCAGCAGCCTGCTGCTCCATCAGTTGAGAAGTCACCAGAGTTCTTTGCCCCTAAAAATGAAGGATGGGCAACATTTGATATCCCTCAGCAATCGGCATCTCATGCACGAGTTGAAATTCCAGCAGGAGTTCCTTCAACTGATAAGTCTTTGCTGGAATTATTTGATCCATTTTCAACAGCAAATGCCAGCCAGCAGTGGCCATCTTTTGACACTTCTGGTGTTCATGAACCTTCAATCACTTCTTATGCATGGCATGGCAGTGTTCAGAACGGAGAACAAGCTTCCATTGCTGCTGAAAATGCTCAAGTAAGCAATCTCAGAAGTTGGATTTGATAATTCTTGTTTTAAACTCTATGAGAAATTTATGATGCTATATATTTCCTTTTCTTTGCCCCTTCAAGTATTAGACCATGGAATAAATTGAAAATTAAATCAAGTTTTGTATGCTGATCCTGAACAGCCATGGAATGCATTTGAAAATTCTGGTTCCCACCTTCCTGTTGATGCTGTTAATCAAGAGTTGCAATTGCATAATCCTCCATCAAGTGTTGATCAATTTTTAAGCTCAAAAGTTTCTGAGGTTGGTGCATGTATGCTGTAATATGCTGATAGTTGCCAAGGTTTTCAGGGTAAAGAAATTCTAAAACATTTGCTTTTATCAGGATTCCAAAGGTGGGGTGCAAGACTTTGCCCCTATTGATGCATTCAATGATAATATTCAATCAGATGTTAATGGTTTACCATTTCCTCCAGCTGTGCTTCCTGTGATGGTTTGTGCTCTTTAGGTCACTTGAGCCTTTTTTTCTCTATTTCAATTGGTGTTTTGGTTTTTGTTTGTGTTTTCTGATAGTAATTGTGTCTCCTTCCAGGAAGAGACTCAGCGCAGTGCAACCAACCAGAAATCAACTAATCCGTTTGATCTTCCCTTTGAATCTGATGTAGAGCACAACAATATGGTATGTGATTGATTGTTGGTAGATATTTATATTTATCAGGATGTGATTTTTTATGCTCCTGACTTGATACTTTCTGTTCAAGATGGTAGTAAAACAGTTCTTGAGGGTTGGTCCAAAGAAGAAAAATCTTGAGGCTTTTCCTAACAACTTTAAGCTTTTCAAGTGAAATGGTTCTTGAATCTTGACATTGTGTCAAAGCTATATGGGCTGGGAGTTCTATCCTTTTTGCCCCCATTTTAAGTAATTCAAACTCTGCTTCTCCAGGAACTTGAAAGTACTGGATTTTGGCTCTGAATGCTGTGTAAATTTTGTTTGGAAGGACTGAGAAAGTGCACTTAATGGAATTATCTTTCATGATATATCCTTTTATTGTTAATGACCTTGACTATATCATAACGTTGAACCTAAATATAATTTATGCCTTGCCTTAGAACTGAATTCACTTGCATGGTGATAGGTTTGATCTGCATTTATTTAACGTGTTTTCTCTTATAATCTGCAGTTCCTTGATCTGAGCTCATTGCAAACTGCTCTGCCAGATTCCCAGTTGGCTTCTCCATACCATGGTGGTAATGTTATAGCGGAACCATGGCTCCCGCAAAGTGTGACCCCATATATTTCTTCTGCAGGACAAGGTTTTCTTCCAAGATTTCTACTTGAAGTTCAAACATCACTAAATTATATATATATATTTTTAATTACAATCATTACCAGAGTTCTTGCTTCCCTGTAGTATGAATCTTGTTGTATTAGTGTGCACAAGTAAATGCAATTTTTCAAATGAATGTAGTGGCAGGATTTTCTTCTTGTCCTTCATATTCTGATTTTTGTTCCATCATGTAGGTGGTCTAACGTTCATGGCTGCGCAACCACCAAGCTCTCAAATACCGTAAGTTTCATCATGTCCTTGCACTTTCTTTAATAATCCAAATAATGGTAGTTGTGTTTATTGCTGCTTTTGTCTGAATCTAGCAGTTTGTCCTCATTCTTTCCAATAAATAAAACTCTGAAATAGTCATGGACGGAAGTGTTGAAGTTATTTATTTGAGCATTTTTCATTGGACTATCTTTTCCATGCAATTGACTTGCTGAGTTGCTCATTTACAGGAACATCCAGACGCAGGGACCAGTTGCATCTTTTGGGGGCAATCCTTTTGCGTAGGATTCAGTTTGTATAGTGTGGTGTTCTTTTCACTTAAAAATTTACTCATAGGAGTTGTTAGTGTGTAGTCACACTGTTTTCAATTACTTCTGTAGCAGAGGTCTTGTAATTCATAGTTCCTGCGGCATACTGGCCATAATTATTAAATTTCGTTGTTCTTAGAAATTAGAATTATTAATCAGCAGTTAGTGTCCTGGCTGGTATTGTAATTTAACGTAGACAAATTGGAATATAGGATGAGATTTTTGATGCAATGATATGTATTGTAATTGTAATTTTCCCCCCTTTAGATTCTGTTGTATGCGAAATAAGATTTTGGTTTAATCTGTGTTAGAGAGAATGAAAGATTATTAAAAAGACCATGGATTTGGTGGTAGCCATATTGAAAGCCCTTGACACTAATGACGTACGAGCTGAATTATGTGCCACGGTTTTCAATTTAAAGAGTAATATACTGTCATAGAGTTTGAACTTTCATCCACGGAGAGTTCAGCTTTTTGATAGGTTCTCTTGATTTGGTTATTGTTTCAATATTAGTATGGTCATCTAAACTTGTAAAGCGCATCCTATAATTCTACAAGCACTAAAGAACGTAAAATTGATGTTGGAAAAAATCGAGCTCTCTGAGAGGTAGAGGCATGAAGAAAAGTGTCGTCTGCCACCGCTTGTGCGTGGAATATGCTGAAAAGAAAAGTGAAGGCAAGGCAAGAACCTCTTCTCAAGAAAGTGGATTTTGAAACCTCGTCATTTTAGCACTAGGATAAAAATCTCTCTTCAAGGGATGTAAAGGTAGTATGTAGTAGTAGTAGTTCCTTCTCAATGTTTTAGGATGAAACTGATTGACAAGTGGCAACCAATAACCATTTTTCACCTGCCTTCTGTATTATCTGAATATGCCGAAGCTAGCAACCTCTGACTTGAATAAATAACACTTTGCCAAAAATCTCCAACCTTACTCATCTCTCTCTCTCTCTCTGTCTCTCTCTGCTGAGCCGGTTTCATTTATTATAGCAGTTCCCCTAAATTTTAGCAGTACCCAACATTCAATATGCTCTTTATAGGGAAAACAACAAACCCCCACTAAAATAAAATTTAAAAATGATGTCAATCTGCGTAATGAGTTTTGATTGCTTACAGTTGAGTTCCTGTCAGTGATCTCATTCACTACTGACAAATCTCAAAAAGCAAACCAAGGGGGCGCTCAAATGTCAAGGATCCGACGCATAAATGGGAATAATGTGCAGACTTAGACGGATAATCGAATATAATCTCAGAGCGACATGATTAGAGAAAAATAAAGTTATGGGGGAAAATGAAATTTCCCAGCTTTGCTAACTCTCCGTGCCGCCACGTGACTCAGAAAAAAAGCGAAAGAGAGAAATTAATAAAATGCTGAAACTCCTCTCGCTGACTTTGGTTTCTATATTGACTACGTAATAAAGTTAAAGGTTGAAGGCAATAAAAGGGTCAGGTAGATGAGTTAGTGTAAAAATAAAGTGGTGTGTTCCTCTACTTTCTAGTCATGGAGTATATATAAGCAACACTCAAATGTAGCGCTATCATGTGAAAACTCTATATTGCTCTGTCTGGCCTGAAGACAAAAGTTGTGAGACAGAGTAGTGGAGATTATCGCAGCCATGGGAAGACCTCCTTGCTGCGACAAAGTTGGGATCAAGAAGGGACCATGGACTCCTGAGGAGGATATCATCCTTGTTTCCTACATCCAAGAGCATGGCCCTGGAAATTGGAGATCAGTGCCTACTAATACTGGTAATTTTTTCTTCAGTCACTTGATTTTCAGATCCAAACTCTTTCTATATTTCATACTCGGATTAAATTGTGACACACGTTATGATAATGGTTTGTTCTTGATCTATATATCATAAATGTCTCAACAAACTGATATAGATGAAAATCTTCTTGTGTGATTAAATAGGGTTGTCAAGGTGCAGCAAAAGTTGCAGGCTGAGATGGACAAACTACCTCAGGCCAGGAATCAAGAGAGGGAACTTCACACCTCATGAGGAAGGAATGATAATTCATTTGCAGGCTCTTCTGGGAAATAAGTAATCTCCACAAACCTCTTCCTTCTCTTTTTTCTTTGTTTTAATTTAAACAGAACATAAAGAAAGAAGGAAAGAAAATTCAGCCACACACACAGCTTCACCAGTTACCTAATGTCTTTTTCAATTTAAATTGAAATAAATTTTTATATATTTTCAAATGATATCTGTCTGAAGATGTGAAGTTATATTGTTGGTTGAGCAGATGGGCAGCCATAGCTTCGTACCTACCACAAAGAACAGATAATGATATAAAGAATTATTGGAACACACATCTAAAAAAGAAGCTGAAGAAATTTCAAGCGGCCTTGGACCCCCACCTTGTGTCACCAGACTCAACCACCTCTGCTCAGTTTGTATCTAAGAGCTTTCATGACAGAACAAATTTAGATATGAGTAACAACAACTCTTCGTCTGTTAGACTTAGCCAGTCCCAGTCCCAGTCCTCCTCCACCACCACCTACGCCTCAAGCACTGAGAACATCTCACGCCTCTTACAAGGTTGGATGAGATCATCCCCAAAGCCAGACAACAACAACAGTAATCTTCACCAAGTAACCGAAGACAAGGAGCTTCATCAAAACAACAGCAACAACGTTGACAGCTTTGAAAACAGTAATAAGCCAATGATGGTGAAGTCTGCATCAGTACCTGCTGCTTTAAATTTCGTGTCCTTTCATCATCATCAAGCAAAAGATGAGCAAGAGGGTGGTGGAGATTTGGTGTCCCATGAAGAGTTTGATTCTATTCTGTCGTTTGAGAATTTAAACAATGCTTCTGCTTGGGACAAGTCAACTTGTGATTCTGTTCTTGACAAGAGTTCTGATGAAGCTGCTGCACCTGAGAAGGTTCATGATAATCATAAGCAGAATAGAGCTCCTCCATTGTCGTTTCTTGAGAAGTGGCTGTTTGAGGAAAATGTGGGCCATGAGGAGATGATGGAACTTTCTCCTATGTTCTAACAGAGAAGCAAACGTATAAGGTCAATCCCTGATAATAATTATTCCGGGGTATGATGACAAATTAACATACATGACAAGTCAGAGAGGAAATCAATTAAGGACGCAAGAAAAAAACAAAAGAAAAAAGAAAGTTAGGATTGTTATTCTATATATGATGAGGGTCTTGTAGTTAGGATCTCTGATCGATATCTTTCAACATGTAACTTGAAGTTTATGAGTGATCTATCTCAAGAAGCTCTCAGTGAATCAATTAACCCAGCTCAATGCCTTGCGAAAAAAAACTACAAATGTTTATTACTTGAGCATGAGCCCAAATAATAAGTAATTTTCTGATTTTCTCTCGTTTCGCTTGTGAAATTTCTAGCACTTGGTGTGTATATATTCTCCTCCTCCTTTTTTTCTTTTCAGTTGTTGCATGGAGTGCCTATACAAAATAAAAGAGGCGAAAAATACACAATGACATGAATATATATACAAATATATGCAATTGGACCATAAGTGATTAATTAGAGTGGAACCTATGACGTGACCATTGTTTCCAAACTCTAGTGCTCACTTAAAATCATTGATGTCGTGGCCAGTAAACTTTAATTAATGGCTTAGAGATGGTGCATTATTGGCCAAATCAATCAATGTAATTACTATTGATGATTACGAGTAGTCCATATGAATACCTACCAAGCCTATTGGTTGTAAATGATCATTAATATTAATTGATGCTAGCTAGCTACTAAACATTTCAGAGAAATTAATAAAAGGGCATCTCAAAAGATAGGGAAAAATACCCAAAACAGAAAACACATATATTGGCAAAGGCGGTGGCCTTTGGCCTTAAGGCTCAAGCTATATATACATATATATAGATATAGTATTATAGAATCAATATAAATGAACCTCTACAAGGAGATGAGTGAAAATTTTTATTATACTGACACTAAAAAGGGCTATACGAAAGAAGATAATATAGCCAAATAAGAGTGAAACAGGATGGGTGTCACGAAAGTCTTGCAACCAAATAAGGCAAAATAATGAATGGGTTGCCTCATCAAAGTCTTTTTCCTTTAAGAAAAAAATGTAATTTTTTGTATGGGAAACCTGTGATTTTCTTCATCTTTCGGCGTGGCATATGGCCACAGATCATGCAGCCACCTATATATGTCGTCTCTCACAAGATATCTAACAAAATGGGTTTCAATCTTCTGCTGCTGCATGCATCAGCTTTCACCGCAGAAGCTCCATTCCAATCATAACTCGCCATGTGTCCTCATCACGCCCTCACCTTTCAGCTCTCGTATAAACGTCCTCACCTTTCAGCTCTCGTATAAAGTAGTAGTAGTAGTATAATGCTGACAAATATTAATTATGAGTGGCAATAAAAACAAATATATTAACAAACCCAAACTATTTGGTGATGTCAAACACTAGTTAATGCAGCATGCTGTGATTGGCAGTGGACAACTAGAGATGAGGTGCGTCATTTAATAGCCTAAAAACTATTCTTGAAATTTAATAATCCCAAAAAATCATTAAGTAGTGCTATATATAGATATGTGGAATAAATAATGAACATGAAACTATTTTACCGTAGACATATTGTCATTCAATTTTATACTTCATCCTTTATATTCAGCTTAATTTTTCATTTCCCAAAATATTCCTAACCCATCATAGGTACTACTATTTCCGGTCCTAATTTTAAAAGATTAGGGAAGTTAAATAAGATTCTTAATTATTTCATAAGTTGTGTATCCTTAGATTATATATTAGTCAAACTAATTAGTTTGAAAAAAATAAAAATAGTCTAAAGTAATTTAATTAGTTTTCTTAATCTCTCTAAAAAAGTCAATAAGGTCTTATAATAAGGATCGAAGCGAGTAATGTTCAATATATTTTCACGACATGTTTTACTTATTCTACTAGGGTTTTTCTTCTGCTTCTGTATTCTTCCGTACTGTACATCTAAATATATAATCACCGCTTGTTTCAGCAAGAGAAACTCACAGTAGTGTGTGAGACTGAGACTCTGAAGGAAGGACAGAAGGAAAGTGGAAACCCTAGGAGCTGGAAATTAAAAGAAAGAAGATGATGAGATATAAAGACGAAAGGTGTTGGTGTTGGGATCATTTAATTATTTGTGAACTTTATGCGTGCCATACCTTTTTTCCTTCTTTCCTTTTGCCTCCTTTCTGGGTAATGGAATAATGTGGGGTTCCCCAATATGGGAACCCTAGTTACGTTTGTTATTTTGGTTTCTTTTATGCTTTTTCATACTCTCGTTCTTCCTGATCCATATGCATGGTTTTCTTTTTATGCATTGTTCTTTTCTGACTCATTTAATATTCCACTGTAACTCCACGCTGGTGACAGCCCACACATTCATTGTTATTCTTTATTATTTAGCTTTTCTAATTTTACTGTCATGTTTATGTTCTTTTTGTTACCCATATATGTATATCAGTGTATCTATCTCGAAAACGAACAAGGGTCGGTTTCTGATCTGTTTCTGTCTTCTAAAAACATAAGACTGAAACCGTACGAGGGTTTTGCATGTAGTCATGCAGACCTGCGTCCAATATAGTGCTAAATATTTGACGAATAAAACTGAAGCAATGAATCTCTTTTTTATTTTATTTTTTACTTTTACTTTGAAATTAGATCAGGTTAATTTAACTCATTTAGTCCAATGGCACGACGAGCCTGCCTACTTACTGACTTACTGTACGTAGCTGGAATTTAATTCAAATATACAACTGCGCTTATTAAAGACAGGGGAGTTAAAATGACAAAAAAAAAAAAAAAGCACATATATCTAAAGAGTTTAACCATCAAAACAAAAATTATTTAATAATTCTTGAATTATAATAAAATATCTATAACTGCAATAAATATTCAACAGAGCTTGCTATATTAAGTTTGGAAATTTGGTATTACATCTCTAATCCTTAATCTAAGTACTTAACTAATTTAGATAAATTAATAAAGTTAGATAAATTACTTACTCCCTTTCATAGTTAATATAAGGCTTATTTTCTTCATTTGATTAAATTAAGGAAATTAGTTAATATGACATGTATTTTCTAAAACACCCTAGTCATAATCTTTTTTTAATTTTTTTATTCTCTCTCCTCCCTAATTATTTTTTAGGGAGCACTAATAGAGGTAAATTAAGAAAAAATTGACAAATATGAAAAATATGTTTTATATTTAGAATCAAGATTAACTTCTTAAATATGTCTTATATTAAAAAGGAGAGGGAGTAATTCCTACAAATGCAACATGATCTCCCTAAAATATTTTTGAATAATATTAAATTATATATCAGTTTACAAGATTTAAGTAAATTGTTTGTGGAAAATGATAAATACGAGAGATATATACTAAACTAAGGTCTTACATGACCTCTTGAAAATATTTTTTAGGTCTGGTGCTTAAAAAAAAAAACATGAAATTAGCTATGGAATTACTCACGGAAAAAATTCCGTGGGTAATTGCAAATTTCCGTCGCTAATTTTCCGTTGGAAAAAACACCATGGCTAACAGTTACCGATGGTGTTTTTTGCGACGGAAATTTACCGACAGACATTTGCAGTTACCCACGGATTACCACGGAATTCCGTGGGTATTATGTGGGTAATTACCCACGGAATTTTTCCTGTGGGTAATTCCGTGGCTAATTTCATGTTTTTTGTAGTATAATAATATCATCTTATTAGTAAAAGAGATGATAATTGAAATACTCTGTCTCATTCTTAATGTAAAACATATTTACCTAATTTGATTCGTTTACAAAAGTTATTTGAGTTAACTAAAATAACATGTATTTTTTAAAGCACGTTAGTCGTTTTCCTCAATTCTCTTATTCTCTTTCCTCTTTAATTATTGTTGGGGGAGCATTAATAAGGAGTACATTAAAAAAAGATTGATCGATATGAAAAATGTGTCATATATTAAGAACAAATTAACTCCACATCTTATATCAAGGATGGGAGGGAGTAGATTATATTACTCATGGAAGACTTCTCTCAGCATATAAGATTAAGGAATAAATGCTGTTAAATCTTGTATAAAAATCAGAAGTTATATATTGAATTGCCATTTTAGTTTTATTTATAAATTTATTTTTACTAAATTACACATATAGAAAAAAGGAAGTTAACTCAATGATTATGAGATAAATTTTCAACTTTACCCTTATTTATAAATGAGTATCTTTCAACTTGTTCTTCTCTTTTTATTTTCATTGGTACAATTAATATGGGCAAAATTGTCACAATCTCATCTATTACTATAAAAAGGGATTTATAAATAGAACCAAATTTTGTTGTCAAAATAAACTTATAAATAAAATCAGAGCAGTATGCCTTTAATTACTGGAGAGATATAAAGAGTTAGATTTAAAAAGCTAAAGAGATTAATTGAAAGTTGAAGATAAGTGAGATAGAATAGGCATATATCACATCAGATTGCCACGCTTGGACCTACCATATTGCCTGGCTGTCATGTGAGAGATAAGAGAGACTGTGTGTGTCTATATATATATATATGTATGTATGTATATATATATATATGAAGCTCATGATCAAAGATGCTTTCTCTTTTGCACAGATCCAACCAGCTTTGGGACCACCCCCAAATGAAGCATCCTATTCAGTTTCAGCAAAAAACATGGAACTAATTTCTATTAAGGAATTTTGTAACACTCACTGGACCATTGGGACTGTTTTGTCTTTAATATCCCCAATTTTAATTAATTACGGAGTGATCCCACTGACTTGAATGCAAATTAAAGTAGTGTTCAATCACATCCTCAAAAATAAACATTTGGCTCTCTCTCTCTCTCTCTCTTCTCTCTGAATCAGCATCTGAGCTATATAATAATGTCAGAAAATGAAATTGAGGGGAGAGTTTGCTTGCTGCCTCAACCATACCATTTCCTCCCTCTCGTTCAGAATATAAGAATAAGAGCTAAATACTTATTTTACATTTATCAAGAAATTAGTTAAAAACAATAAATAAGCAAGATATCTACTTTCTTTTCTCAATATTCACTTATTAAGGGAATAAGCAAGAGAGATAACAACTAGGAAAAAGGAGAAGAAAATAATGTAGGGGAGAAAAATGACTGAGAGAAAGTGTGGCAAATTTGGAAAAGAAGCATTGAATGCAAAAACAAAAATAAAGTGGATCTTATGAAAAAAAACACACCTCTCAAATGTTTGACCCTAATATTTTAAACCAGAGGGAGTATTAATTGGCCTTTAAACTTAGGTTCGACACTCCCACCAATAATCCTAGAAATAGAGTCCCTATTTACTCTAAACCATCAGATATTCAACATGCATCATAAATTTCATTGCATCAGAGATAGAGAGAACTACAATATTTTCTTTTCATATGTGCTGTCGTCCTTTTCCCCCTTCATGACCATTGAATCAAAATCTAATGATCCATATTTAATATATAAATATTATTACCATGGAGAGAATGATAAAAAGAAAATATTAAATATAGACCATTAGATTTTAATTCAATTATTATGAAGGGGGGAAAGGACGGCAACAAATGGAAAAGAAAAGGAGACAAGTCATATCCTTATAACATGTTAGTAACACTTTCTTCTTGATCAATGTCTAGTGACCACATAAATTAAAATCTCTTTTTGCATCATGTTGCCAGACTCATTAACCCTGTCAGGAACTTATATCATTTTCTGCAATGACAAAGGTTCTTTTAATCTCACCTTGTACTCGGGCGTCACAAAGAGAGAGATTATCTCATATATGACCATGACTATTATCTTATACATGCCTTTATCTTTTTTGATATTAATATACATGCCTTTATATAATGCAAAGAGGAAGAGGTTTATCTAGTGGGAAGATTTAACATTTTTCTTTTAAATTAGAAGGGCAGGTACTAACAGTAGGGTTACAAGCAAATCACACTCCAAACCTCCCTCCAAGACTTTCAATGAAGGTTTAACAGTCATTTGTTTTCAATTCATAGGCGCTTTCACTTCAATATTTTCCCTCAACATATTCTAAATTATCTTAATTCAATAAAGCAAAGTTTAAAAAAAAATTGATATTGAACTAAGATTTGAAGAAAAAGGGGTTCAATAGTTTATTTATAATTGAATCCAATTTTTTTAAAATATGATATTCCCTTCGGTCCTAATTATAAGACCTAGTTGACTTTTTTAGAAAGATTAAGGAAACTAATTAAATTACTTAGAGTATTTTTATTTTTCTTCAAACTAATTAGTTTAACTAACAAACTAATATATGATTTAAGGATATATAACATATAAAATAATTAAGTAATTTATTTAGCTTCATTAATCTTTCCAAAAAAAATTAACTAGGTCTTATAATTAAGACCAAAGGTAGTATTTCGTAATCAAATAATCAAATAATATATTATCAAATAATATTTCATAGGGTTAAGGTGCGTCCAGCACATTAAACTATGGCTCAGGAGCGTCCAACACAATTAACTATTAGGTGGACCTCCCAGCACAACAAACTTTTTAAAAGGAGCGCCCAACACAACAAACTTTTAAAAGAGAGCGCCCAGCACAACACCATTAAAAAAAAGTTAACGCCGTTAGCAAAAAAGTTAATGTCCGTTATTTAAGGAGCACCCAGCACAACAAACTATTATTCCAAGAGCGCCCAGCACAAAATTCTAAATTTTACTAAATTAAATAATTTTTTTCTTAATTATCATTATTCAAAAATATCTATAAACAAAAATTACTTTTTCTTCAATTTTCTAAAAATTATAATTTGCTAAAATAAAAAAAAATTTTGATTAAAAATATAATTATATGATTTAAATAAAACTCAAGATGTTTTTAGTTTATGATATATGTTAAACAAAAAAATATTATGATTTATTTTTATTTTAGAAGAAATTTATATGAGTTAAAAAATTCATTTAATGTTAATAAAATTTAAAAAATCTAAAAATTTAATATAGATTTTTTTTATATGTTTTATAAATTTTATTACATTCATTTAATGTTTAGATTTCTAAAAAAATCTATGTTAAATTTTTAGATTTTTTAAATTTTATTAACATTAAATGAATTTTTTAACTCACATAAATTTCTACTAAAATAAAAATAAATCACATATATATATATATTTTTTGCTTAACATATATCATAAACTATAAAACATCTTGAGTTTTATTTAAATCATATAATTATATTTTTAATCAAAAATTGTATTTATTTTAGCAAATTATAATTTAGAGAAAATTGAAGAATGAGTAATTTATGTTCATAAATATTTATACAAGTAGTTTTGAATAATGACAATTGAGAAAAAATTATTTAATTTAGTAAAATTTAAAATTTTGTGCTGGGCGCTCTTGGAATAATAGTTTGTTGTGTTGGGCGCTCCTTAGATAACGGATGTTAACTTTTTGCTAACGGTGTTAACTTTTTTTTAACAGCGTTGTGTTGGATGCTCCTTTTTAAAAGTTTGTTGTGCTGGACGGTTCACTTAATAGTTAATTGTGCTGGACGCTCCTGAGTCAATAGTTTATTGTGTTGGACGCACCTTAACCCTATTTCATAATTGATGGCTACTGATGTGACACCAACCAACAGGTCAAACAGATATCCATATTCTTCACCTAACACACAACCTTCAGGATTGATGATCTTTCCTCAAAATTAGGAAGTAATGAAAGCTGACAATTAGTTAAACAACCTTAAGGTCTGTTTGAGTTAGTTTTGGAGAAGAACATTCACATAAAAATCGAGGTAACACCCATCTCACATATTTATTTAGAACTGATTTCGTGAGAATCCTCGTAGATCACATTACGTATCACAGTCTATTTGAAACTAAAGATCACAAAACGAGGCAAATCATAGAAAAGCGTTTCTTATAATAACCACGTTGACAAGAGGATCTGAATGATGCAATTTGGAAAACAACTCTCAGTCTCCCCCGTGAGCTTAAGCTTTTGGAAACTTGGAATCATATTACGTCCTAATCCAAAGGCTTCGCACCAAAAATTCATACAATCTATGACACTGATCCATTGTGTGGTCAACAAGCAAAAAAAAAAAAAAAAAAGAAAAAGAATCTTGCAACAGTTAAACATTATTCATGTATGATTAATGATTTGGCAAGGGAGGCGGAACGTCGAAAAACGAATAGAATGGCAGGCCATGGGAAAGGTCATAGAGGACATACTGTAAATCAACTCAGCCCTCTTTGCATTTTGAGTTGAGCGACAAGCACTCTGAGATGCACAAATTTCGGTTTTAAGAGGATAGAAAAAGATGGTTGTTAACGAAAATACTGATTCTAAATTCACCCGTGGATATGATCGTACCTATACAGAGCATAAGGCAGCTTCCTTAATGCAACTATGAGATGAGCTCATCAAATCTCCACAAAGTATTTGTCAGACATACACAGCCAGGCTATAGCTAATCATTGTCACATTCTCTGAACTTCTTCATAGATTGAATTGAAGAGAGCAGAGGATATGTACCTCTCACCAAAACTTGGAAATATAACCTTCATTCATGCAATAATTAGAAAAATTAAAATGAAGGTGTTCTTTTCGTGAGAATAATACTACCTCCGATCCTAATTATAGAAACATTACACTACAAAAGTGCTTTTATAATTAGGATAGGAAGGAGTACTCTCTAAAGGCGTCAATCAAAAGCATAATTTGTGTGAGATGGTGTAGAGAGCAAAATAAACCAATATAATGTACAGGGCGACAAACTTTTGAGGACTGCATGTACTAGTTGTGGTTTGAAAACTGCACGCACTCACCCCACAATACCCCTTCCACACCAGGCACACACATATACACATTCTTGATAGGGTATTTCTAGTACTAGTAGCATACTACTCATCTGGTCCTTAATATAAGACAGATATACTTAATTTGATTAGATTAAGGAAATTAGTTAAGTTTGTTAATATGACATGTATTTTCTAAAAGATTTTAATTCTATCTTCCTTAATTCCCTCCTTCTCTCTCTTCCTTGACTATTGTTGAGGGAGCATCATTAGGATTAAATTAGAAAAAGGTTGACAAATATGAAAACTATGTTTTATATTTAAGACTACGATCAACTCTCTAAAGTTGCTTTATATTAACAATAAGAGGAGTAGCATCCAAGACAGCTAAACTGAAAATAGAAATGGACTTACTACAATGAGCTTTCCAACATTCTCAGGCCGTCTTGCTACACCAATGGCAGCAGCTGCAGCAGCTCCTGAGGAAATCCCAACCTAAACCGAAGTTTGGAACAATTATAATATGGAACATGTCCGGAAAAAATACAAGCTACTTCCGACATCACCGTAATATTGCAATATCAAGAAGCCCATTTAAAAGGGTTCTGAAACTAGAACAAAAACACAACCCTTGTAAAGTTATATGCAGACACCTACTTCTGTTTACAATCAAACCAAAAATAATAAAAACATATAAAACAGAACACATGATCTTAAATATCAAGAAGTTTGAATTTTCAGCCTACCAGTAAACCTTCTTCCAAAGCTAATCTCTTTGCCATTTCAATAGCTTCAATATTGGTAACCTGTGCTCTCAACGGTCAACGTTTAATTTAAGATAATCCGAGTAAGACAGCTATGAATATAAAGTGCTTGAAAATGGTTAATAGAATAAGACCAAATCAGAACTCAATCTTGTAAGCTTTGTGTGAAGCTTCAAGCATAGAAATTAAACCCTGCTGATGACACCAACAATTGAACTCTCTCACCCAGAATTCAGCCACCCTCTAATTCTCCAAAAAACTGATTTCAAATAAAAAAACAGTTACAGCTTTCTCCTACAATTATAATCCACATCCCCATTTTATTCCCGGTCATTTGCATCTTACTCAAATTTATCCAATGTCAAGGCATGTTAATTGAAAACTTGAAAGGTTCAACTTTTCAAATTTTCATACATGCATAAAGCTTCACTAAAGGGTAAGGAGATCCCAAAGCCAAGACAGGTTATCATGGCAGGAAATGTGAGAAATCAAAGCAGATAACCAAGGAGGAAGATTATAATCAAATTTTTATTACCTTGATAACCTCATCAAGCAATTTGACATCCAAAATGCTTGGAAGGTCACCTGAAACAAAATCTCTTAATATTGTCAATAGATTATAATCAAATTTTTCTTGAATGAAACTTTGATCAAAACAAGCGATACAACAAGACAAAAGAAGTTAAAAACCTTAACATTAAAAAGTTTGGAAGAAGATTCTGACCTGGATTGTCCCCTGAGATTATACTTCTCTCCGCAGGTTCCACACCAACAACCTAAGTAAACAAAATTATGGTTAAGAAGAAGAAAAAAGATATACTCATGGATTCTCCAATTTCATTTTCTTTATTCTCTGCCACAGAGGGAAAAAAGCACAAACCTTTATTTTTTTGTTCATAAGTTTGAGATATTTCCCAGTTCCTGTAATAGTGCCACCAGTTCCAATCCCAGCAACCAGTACATCAACATTACCCATGGTATCCTCCCATATCTCTGGCCCTGTAGTTTCGAAGTGGATCTGTAATTTGTGCATATAAAACTCAATAACAAGCATCTTATTTTAATTCTTGTTACAATGTAGTTGTGATACATGCCCTTGTTTTCACTCATGCAAGCCCAATATAACATAACAGTGTTTAATGAGATATGATGAGATGGATTAGAATTAACCTTCACATTAGCTGTGTTATCAAATTGCCGAAACATGTAAGCACTGGGTGTTCTAAGAACGATTTCTTCAGCTTTGTCAACAGCCCCCTTCAGACCCTTCTCGGGATCTGTCAAAACAATCTCTGCTCCAAAGGCACGTAAAAGGATTCTTCTTTCAATATTTATAGAAGCAGGCATGGTGACTATAAGTTTGTATCCCTTCGTAGCTGCAATGAAAGCAATACCCAGTCCTGTATTTCCAGTTGTTGGTTCTACTAAAATAGTCTGCACAAATGCAAAATCAGCAATATAAAGAAAGTCAGAGCAGTGAAACTCACGCTGATCTATAAACCATTAAATATTCAAAGCTTACCTTGCCAGGAGAAATGGCTCCGATTTCTTCAGCATCGGTCAACATGCTATAGCCAATTCTGACAAGTTGAAAAACAAAATCAGTTAATTCATGATGTGCTCCAGTCTAAGATTCATACGGCATAATGCAATGGAGATCATGAAATAGAAAGATCAAAATAGTAGCCTAATAAAAGTCTCAAATGTCAAACGGATGTAGTGACCCCACAAAAAATATCCAAACTAATCTCATATGAAATAAAGGCCGAAGATATAACTAAATATGATTATAAGAAGTTTAACATTGTCGAGAATGCAGAATCATACAATTTCATGACATGAAGTATTACCTGTCCTTGACGCTTCGGCACGGTTGCATAGACTCAAGTTTTGCAGCAACATTTCCCACACAGCCTTCTGTCACCTTATTGAGATACACCATCGGTGTATTTCCGATCAACTGCATCAATTTGCAAAAAATAGTAAAAAAG
This sequence comes from Acacia crassicarpa, assembly GCA_034222035.1. Taxonomy (NCBI): domain Eukaryota; kingdom Viridiplantae; phylum Streptophyta; class Magnoliopsida; order Fabales; family Fabaceae; genus Acacia; species Acacia crassicarpa. The sequence goes on along the minus strand of JAWXYG010000005.1, from coordinate 44,296,411 downwards.
GATACAGAAATCAAATTGTGAAACGAAAGTGGTACGGGATAAGTCATATTATACTCCAATGAAGATAAACAGGATGCATATATGCTCATGTCCGAATAAACAGTATGGCAAGTTATAATTCATCAAATAGGTTTTGTTATAATAATTCAAGAAGGGTCGTGGAAGAAACGTATCAAAATAAAATAAAAGTGGAAAATTTGTGGTAGAGGAATTCACTGCAAGCATCAAATAACAAGGCATAGCCAAAATGCTTTTCAGTAATGGTCACAGAGCTGCTATTGATGGAGAACCTGGGTGACGTCTTCAGCAATGTTGACAGAATCAAGCTCTTGTCTAGTGGAGTAGACCACCGGCGAAGCTTTGGCGAAGATGACGGAGGGAAGGCTACGGGAAAAAACACTGCCATTTAGAGGTAAGAGAAAGGTACGGGTTTTAAGCGGAAATAAACGGTGGGGTTCGGTTGGAACAGCGAAAGGATGAGAAAGAGGGAGTGAAGATGATAGTGCCATCACGGACAGGAGAGATTTCGAGGAGACGGAGAAGGGGTTTAAGGTGGGTTTTTGCTCCATCGTCGTCATTACCAGACACATAGGCCGTTGTGGCAGGCTTTGGGCCGCAGGTATTCGAGCTTCCTACCAGTTATTCCCAACCTTCAAAGTGCATCCGACCCAATTTCGACTCAACCAAAATAATATTGGAAGGCCTAAACCCCTAAATATATATCTTTTTTTTTCAGAAAATAAAACAATTTTGTTTATCTAATTACTTCAATAATGGTTTTTATTTAAAAAAATGATGTAGTTAATTTAATTGGAAGAAAATGTTGATTCTAATTAATTTAATTGATAGGATACTAGAAAAAGAATTTGAACTTTCACTACTAAAGTAAAGGCGTTCTTGATGGATTCAAGTTTGTTTGTTTGAACCTAATAGAACCCTGGTAATGGTGTTAACTTTGACAGAACTCAGGAAAATGTTTTTAAAACTTAGGCTAAAGTATACTTTTAGTCCTTTAAGTTTTACATAAGTATACTTTTAATCCCTTAACTTCATAAAGTATACTTTTGGTCATAAAATTCTAACACCGTTAATGTTACTAACGGAAAACACTGATGCAGCGAACTCAAGTGATGACTAATAACACTTAATTACATAAATTTTACATATTCTTCAATTTACCCATATTTTAAATTTAAGCCTAATAATATTTAATTACAAAATCATCACTTAAATTTGCACTATTATCATTTGAGTTTGCGTTTTCTGTTAGCAAAACTTACGGTGTTAAAATCTTAAGACCAAAAGTATACTTTATGAAATTAAGGGACTAAAAATATACTTCATGTAAATTTAAAGGACTAAAAGTATACTTTAGTCTAAAACTTATAAGGCAGGACAATTAAGGGGGAAATCGCAATCTGTATAGGAGCTTCATTTGGTTGTTGATAATGGGAATCTCATAAATTATTGGCGTGGTTGAAAATGAATGAATAGAGGGGCAGAGAGAGAGAGAGAGAGAGAGGACTGAATAAGAAGACAAGTGTAGGTGTGTGAGAGTGTATATATGGGCATAAGTAGGGAACGTACGAATCAATCCCCTATGAGCTTAGTTGCTTCGTTAGATCTCATCAATGTGAAATGCCTGACTTGCCCATCACATCATATTCATAGATTAATTTAGAAATCAAATGTTTCAGAGAGCTGACCCATTTGGTATGTTTGAGCATTTATTGCATAAAGCCCAAAAAGAAACAGAAAATATTGCAACTGTTTGCCTAAGTCCTCTTTCATAACCTGAACTATTCTTTATAACAGCATTACAAAATGTGATTATCAGAATCAAAATTAAGGGAAAAAATGTTCTAACAATATAACCTACTGCTCAATTTCTCACCAAAAATTTCTTGGTGTAGGTATTGGTTTTAAGCCGTTATCTGTACTAGGAGGAGATCTATCAAAACGCTTAGACCAGTGTAACTTGAGCTTCAGAGCAGGGACCTTACGTGCAACAGCCTGCCATATCATTTGAACAGCATCGCCTTCCCTTGATGGGAACTGATACTCAAAGAAATGCTCAACCTCTTTCAACTTGGTCCACATTCTGGTCCACTCTTGTTTCCCAATACTCCTAATGAAGTTGATCAGAAAATTCTCTCTGATAGCATCCTTTGTGGGAACAAATATGCAGAACTCAGAGTAGTCAAGCACATCTTCATATGGAAGTTCAATTTCGTCACTGATTATGACAGGAACACAATGAGCAGCAATGGCATCAAATAAGCGGTTTGATGAGGGAGTGTCACCAGCAATATTGAGGCAGAATTTGGACGAACGCATTCCTTCTGTAGCTTTCTGGATCCCACCCCTCTGAATACTCCCAAAAGAAAAATGCACATCCTTTTCATCTTTAAGAAGATAAAATAGCTCTTGCCGAGCTAAACCTCCCTGAGCATTACCAGAAACTTCAACTAAGTACAATTTGACAGAGAAAAGGAAGGCTTGACTAGCAATCAAAAGCGTAGGTGTACAAGATATTGCTACTCTACGGATTAACTACCATAATTTATAGTTTCACCAATTAAATCAGAATTCTGTATTCCTTTCCATAACCAAATTATGATGTCTTGTCTCTTGTGGCTGCAAATATATATGGCCCCCTCCTCCTAATTATGGGACTGTAAGGAATTTATTAACCCACTTGCATATTCTCTCAGTCTCAGTGAAAACTAGAAGAAACAACAGAACCAAAGATATTAATCCACTTGGAGGGAAACTCACATCTTTTCTATATATTGCTCCTTGGAAGTAAAGCAGTGTTGGGCGGCTATCAAATTCTGAGGAGTCATCAACATAGGATGCCACTAAGTGTTTGTAAGGTGCAATCACATCTTTCTGAACATTAGCAATGGTTAGAGGATATCTCCCAAAGTCTGCAAGTATGAACGTGGCAGGCCACAATTGCTTTCTTGCCTCCAACATGCTATTTGGATGGTGTGCCAAAATCAAGTGGTCCCTTCCTCCAGATCTCTTCCACTCCTTTTGAGCTGTCAGATACTCCACTAACTTGTCTTGTAGTAAATCGTTCATGTTTTTCTCTTTTGTGGGTACCTTAGCTTTAGCGAATCGGTTGTAGCTCAGTGAAGAAAAGAACGGCACAAATATAATGTCCGCTTCGCTAGAGTTATGAACTCTGATTGCAGAACCACCATGGGAGGGTTTAGGTAGTTCTGAAGCCAGCAGATCCAATGTGAGCCAAAATTCTATACTGTGTTGCAAATTCAAACCTCCAGGATATTCTGGTAATTGACTTGTGATATCAGGCCAAACGCTATTTCCTTTGGGTTTCCAATCCAAGAGACCAAAATGAAATTGTGGGGGTAAATCATACATGAAAACCTTCAAAACAGATTTATTATCATTTGCGGAGCATGTTTGGCTTCCGAATGAGGTTACTGAATGTTGGATCTGCGCGAGAGAATCTGAATCATCAGCGGTGGAAAAAAGCTTTGGAGTGGGAAATCCCGCCAACTGAGCGCGCCCCGTGCTACGCAGAACAAAGAACCAAGAAAAAGCGAAGAGGATTGAGATCATCATAAAGAAACAATACAATGAACTCCGAGACATAACCTTGATAGAAGACACATGCCTATCCGCCATTGTAGAATATAAACAATTGAATGCATAGAATCAGGCGGCACGAGATAGAAACCCCAACGTAAATCCCAGATTTTAAGGCCAAGAACAGAGCATAAAGCCGAAGCAGAAGAATTCACCAGCAAAACTCGTGCGAACCCATCATTGAAATTGACAATACAAGAAATGAAGAAAGGAAGCAAAATAAAAGCGACAGACCCAAAAGAAGACAAATCCGATTTGTTCCTAAAAAACACGGAGCAATCAGAATGCAAAGGAGAAAGAAGAATGAGAAAAATGGAAGCAAAAGAGGAGGAAAGAAACGAGTGAGTGAGAGAGGAGAGTGGCGATCGAAAAATGAGAAGAAGCGTGTGCAGCTTCTTGGGAAGGAGGGAGGAAATGAAAGGAAGAAGCGAGGGAAAGGGGAGCCTGTAACTGACTCTCGAAGCGGACTCCCCCAGGCAATGGCTTTACCTCCCCATTTTTGGTATATTTTATCATATGATTTTTTTTTTAGGCCAGCTTTGATATTCTATTATCCGTATTGGGAAAATAAATATTTTTTTTTGTACAGTGCTTAATAAAAGATCTATATTAATATATTATATAAAAATTGCAGCAAAAACTATATTTTATAACCAAGAAGGTAGTACGAGTATTATATTTTCTTTTCTCAGTTTTCTGTAATCAAATTCAGCTAACGGCATCAAATTCAACTGCCCTCCAGCATTAGTTTTTTTTTTTTTTTTTTTTGTCCAGCATTAGTTTAGTTGGCTCTCGTTTGGGAAGGGAGAGAGAATTTTTTATTTTAAGAATTTTATTTTTAAAAAAAGTCAAGTGGAAATTATATATTATTAAATAAAAAATGAGTGTTGTTTTAATATCTAAATCTTAAAATATTAGGGTTGAGCTATTTCATAGACATCAATCTATGACTGTATGTATCTATGGATAAATATGTATGAATGAATATACCCATAACATGTAAAAATAAATGGATAAAATAAAAATATTGCAAAATACATGTAATAGTTACATACTCTACAAATCTATGAAATGAGTGAAACAAAATCGTTCTACATTATAAATAATCATCTAGATCTATAGCTTATTGGAAACAAAATTATTAAAGGGTTTTTTAAAAACAAAGTCCATCGATAAGACCAATTTTTTTGATAGAATACGTCAGAAGATCAACTGATGAAAATTATGGGCGAATTATAGATTTCTCAATCCAATTGTTTGGCCTAGCTAATTATTTTAAATAGAAAGGTATGGATAATAATTTATTTATTTATTGTTAATATTGTTTGGCCTAGCTAATTATTTTAAGGGAAAAATATTTCTCCTGTCACTAGAGATAGAGTTATCTCCAGTGATCCTAAAACTACATCGTTTTGAATTAATGAAGGGTGTGTTTGTAATTTCAGGTGAATTAATGAAGGGTGTTTCTGTATTTGCACTCTTCATTAATTCACCTGAAATTACAAATACACTCTTCATTAATTCAAAACGACGTAGTTTTAGGGTTACTGGAGATAACTCTATCTCCAGTGACAGGAGAAATCATTTACCTTTATTTTAAATAGAGAGGTATGGATGATAATTTATTTATTTATTGTAAATGGGTGAGCCACAGCGAATTTGGAAAGGGATCCACGATCTCCGTATGGCTCTGATTAAGATCAGAGTCCTTATATTTTATTTAGATCAGGAAACTGAGATGCCGATCGGGAATTGGAATTGCTCAGTTATTGTGTAACACAAACACAATACTCGGCTAAATGAATGGATTCCAAAAAGCAAGAATAAGGGTCCGTTTGGTATGGGGAAGATTTAAAGAGGGAAAGTAATATAAAGGTAAGAAAGGAATGGAAGGGAAGATTGTGAGGGAAATTAAAAAGTTGAGCCGTTTGGTAGATATGGGAAGGGAAATTAAGTTGAGGGAAAATGAATTGTTTGATATGAAGAATTGGATGTTAGTTAAATGGGAATATGAGGTGAAATACCAAAAATGCCCCTAAATCTCAAGCTCCTCCATCTTGACCCTCAGCCGTCGACGCCATCGACTCCGCGAACTGGTGAAAAAGAAAAAAAAAAAAAGAAAAGACAATCGCGTGTTGAGAGATTGGAAGAAGAAGATGGCGGGCGCGTGGGTGTGAAGGAAGAAGGAAGAAGGAAGAAGAGAGAGGCGGAAGAAGGAAGAAGAAAATGAAGTGCACACTGAAAGAATTGAAAACCGACGTCAATTCTCGAGAATGAAAACCAATTCTCGAGAATTGGCAAGAGAATGTTCCAATTCTTGAGCCAATTCTGGAGTTGTGCACTCCATCTCCTTCTTCTTCTTCCACCTCCTTCTCTTCTTCCTTTTTTCTTTGTGCACTGATGGAAACTCTCAAACCTGTGTTGATCTTGTGTTGTGTCTCCAACTGCCCCTTGTTTATTAACATCACCCCCTCACCTTAACCCACAAACATACATATTATGCGACCAATGTTCGGTACCCAAGATTTTTGCTATCCTGATCCTTGACGTCCTGACAACAGAACCAAAAAAAAAAAAAAGAACTTCATATTTCTTTTTCATCCTTGCAACGTCAGCGTTGGGATTTGCAGAGGGAGGAGGAGGCTAGGTCGATATCGGCAGCAATTGCAAGGAAGACAGATGATTGAAAGAGGAAAATATGGTCATTTGGAATTTCTTCCCTATGGAAGATCAACTTTCCCACTAGAAATGGAGGGAAGTGTTTTCCCATGAATGAAGGAAGATCAACAGTTCCCGGAAGATAGGGCTACCAAATGTGTTTGGCGATGGAAGATCTACAATCTTCCCTTTCCTTCGGCCAATCTTCCACGTAACAAATGGGCCCTAAGAGTAGCATGGGGATTGTCTTTTATTCATACAGATGCTTTTTTTATTCTCTATCAGTGGGAAAAAAGGTTTTCTTTTCTTTTCTTTTTTTTGGGGGGGGGGGGGGGGGGGGGGTGGTCCTTCTTGTTGATTTATCAGAACCTGGGATATCCCGCCTCTCAAATCTTGCAAATCGAATCTCATCAACGTGCAACCAACATTCAAATATTGCATTTCCCTACCATACAGTCAAATTCAATGTCTCAAATTAAACCTCATTATGGGATAATCAATTATTTCCATTCTAATTCTAGCTCTCTCAGAGCCAGTCCCATGCTCTGCAAATTCAAAACGCAGGAAGAAAATATGGTGAATGTTTTCCATCATCCCTGGCCATTCATGGAATGTTAAAAGAAAAGGAGAAAGAAAATCAGAACTGGAACTGCATATCAGGGTCATATCCAAGGGCATCAAGGTGAGCAGCCATAGCCTTGTTCATGGGCGGTGGGCCACACCTCAGTATCTGCAAATTTTTCAAATAATCCTTCTTAATCAATAACCATTTTATGACAACACGAAGAAGCTATCTAAAGAGATTAGCTGAGACGATTATTGCCTACCCTAATATCATGTGCAGGAGGAGGACAGTGCGCTTGAATCATCTCCTTTGATACAAATCCAACACCACCATCCCATCCTTCTGGAGGCTGCACAAATCACATCATTTCATCATTCAAGTTAGGCTATCCTGATTCGAACAAGGATGAAAACTTAAGTTCTCTTTGAAATGACATGGCAAGTTAGAAACTAACCTGATTCAAGACATAGTACACTTTGAAGCGACCGGGATAATTAGCAGCAAGACGGTCAAGTTCTTCCTGCATATATATAAATATGCAGATTACTATCAATGACAAGAGTCAAGATTTATTCATTTGCTGAAAAAAGGAGGAATGCTTGTTACCTTCACAAGAATGTCTTCATATGTGACATTGGCATAGATAAGATGCACCTTGGTGTTGTCTGTTGGGTTTTCTAAGATGGCCCGAGCAACCTTGAGCAGCCAAGAGACAAAAAGAATATGTTGACACTTATAACCCTCTGAAAGATATGACCTTTCAATGATGAGTAAACAAACGTTGTGTGCCTTAAACAAAGACATACTTGGAACATTGGAGTGATTCCAGACCCTCCAGCAAGCATCCCAAACGCTCTAACTTCACCAGGTTGATACCTAAAACGTCCCTGGTAGCAGCGTTATGCCTTAGAACCAAATATCCATTTCAAGAAAGCCTTTGTTTTTGCATTATGAAGTTCAGTGCGTGCTATTAACATATGTACCTTAGGCCCTTTGACAGAAAGATAATCACCAACACGCATCTCACGGAAATGGTGAGACATCCTTCCTTGTGGGTACATCTAATCAGAAGATGGACGACCAAATGTTTAGGGACAAAATAAGAATACTAAAAAGATCAGCTCACTCAATTTAAGTCATTACAGACAGGTTCTGGATAAGCATACCTTTATAACTAGTTCAAAATATCCAATATCGGAATCCAAAGTAGTAGGTGTATATGCTTTGATCACCTCTTCACCTTGGCTATCCTTACCCCTGTTTGAAAAGTCGCTTCGTTATGTTTAAGGATGAAAAAACGATAAAGATACTACAAAATGGAATTTTCCTGGGTTTCTCCTTTAGTATTTTCATATTTATCTGACACATATCTAATACGTTCTCTGGCAGCATCAGTGTATAGTAAATAACTCTAGAACAAACATAGATTGAACCGATTTGAACCATAAGGAAGAGGCGCAAGGCACGATTAGATTGAGAAACAGAACCTGCAACTTATGTGCTGCCCAATTGGAAGACCCAACACTGAAGTAGGCGTTGGTAGTGCAAACGTGAACTTTGCCACATTATGGCTCAGCTGTACTCGCTTAACAAGTTTAAACTCCTTGAACTTCTCTGGGTCCAAGCAACCTATAACCGCGTGGATGGCAAAAATGTGGGTAAAACAAGTCACTTAGATACCATTACAAGAGAGATTATTGTAAGAAACTCAGTCAAGCCCAGGACTTGGTTCTTCTAGTTTCAGCTTATTAGGAGTGAAACAAATTATCATGTAAATAGTAAATCATTCTCTCTATAGAGAGAAAAGTGAAAACGACAGCTTTGCTTTTGGTACTTCCATTGTCGACTCCAGAACAACAGGATAGCTCATTTACAAATGTTCAGGCCGATAAACAGGAAATAAATGAAAAAAACGTAACAAGCTGGAGAGAAGTTCTCCTCTAACAAACAATAGTTCAGCATCTTAGGATTACTAATACGCAATACCAATACTGATAATAATCTGAAATGGGTTGAAGGACTAGCTAAAACAAGTAGATCAGGTTTCAAGGAAAAGAATCTAAATCCACATTTGAGCGTCCAGGCGTCATTGAGATTAACATTCCTCATGACGATAGAAGCAAATAAATCAAACAGACCAAAACAAGAAGCGAAAGAGTCAAACCACTGTTCTTCCTGGAAGAATAGAGATAGAAAGCGGCGATCCCAATGGCTACGACAGAGAGGGCCACACCCACCAGCAATTGATTCTCCTGTGCCTGTAAGAACTCCATGCTCCGGTTCTTCGAGTGCTGGATTCGGATTCTACGGAGTCAAATTTCTGAAGGGGGAAATGGGGTGGTTGGGCCTGAGCCGAAGCGCCAAAGTTGAAAATGGGCAGAGTTGACGGAGAGGAAAGCAGAGTATGAAACTTAAAAAATAGTACAATGAGGAGTGAGTGAGTGACGGAAGAAGAGGGGTGGTAGGTGGGAAAAGAGGGAGAGTGACCAGGATATTGGACTTCGAAGCAGACGATAAGTAACGTAGGAGGGTCTGGTGCAACTACCAACCCAGCAACCCCCATGCCATTTACCTTTTGAAAAAACAAAAAAAATACTCGATTGAAATAGTGATGGGAAGTTTTAAAATTAGTATTTTATTGTTATTTACCGTATAAAAAATAACTATGTAAAAATAAGCTTATCTCAATTTATATAAATAAATATTTTTAAAACCTCTAAAAATGATATTAAAAAAAAAGCTAAACCAGAAATTAACGCCTTCAATATATCGTCGTCATCAACCTTTTTTCATTAAAAACAATAAATTGCATTAATGAGTTGCATTAGTCTATGCATTTGTATCTACATAGGTGTTGGCGGAAAAAATTCTAGGGGTTAGTTTTGCTGGGAAGTTGTCCTAGAGAAGTAATTTTGCATCAGAAATGTCAAAAAGATAGTAATTTTGTGACCTTGGTTATTCAGTTAATTTTAATCTTGATCAAATATATTAAGTTGACCATGCACATTTTATCCATATCATTTTTGTTAAAGTGCATATCTATCCCAAAAGTTCATATGCTATCTATTTTATTTTTATTCAAAACTAGATTTAAAACTTAATTTACATCTTAACAAAAATGACGTGTAGACTATCAACTCATCATATTTGATTAAATAACGATAAAAATTAACTGCAGCAATAGTCATGTCAAAATTCCTCCTTTTTTTTGATATTTCTAGGGTAAAATTGTTTCTGAAAAACTTTTGGGATAAAATTATCCTTCGATTACAATTACTAGGGTCAAATTGCTCCTCAACTCAAAGACCACGATTGTTAAATCATAACTAATGTGATTTATTTTAGCTTTTTTAAAAGTATAAATGAAAAATCTTATATAAAAAAGGTTGAATTGTCTATATTTTAATTTGGGTTAGCGAACTTAATAAATTATATATCAAATTATGCGTCATTATTGATGATTTAAAATTTTGATGAAATTGCCTTCATATTCATTAGTTATTAGAATAACAAAATTGAAAACATAACTCTATTATTTATTCTATCAAATAATAACTCAAGAAGTATTGTTCAACGAAGCACCGTTTCCAAACATTATTATGCTAGTGACAATGAATGAAGTACATATATCATTAACTATGAAAGCTCTCTTACAAGTTTGTTAATATTATATCAATAAAAAAAAATTATGCACGATATTTTTTTATACAATATTCGGTTATATAAAATAATGTATTAGAATAAATTAAAATCTATTGTACCAATAGGTTTACATATCCCTTGGCGATTTATTACCTTCCTTCTATATTTATATTTTTATTGAAAATTTTATGAGCCGTATCTTGAATATATATTCCAGGATTATATATATATATATAAGGAAAATCACATATAAAGATATTTGTAAAACATTATAGTCACTTCTTTCAATTATATTTACTCATCTTTTCTCATAAAACCGAATATTGTATAAAAAAAAGAATATTTGGCATAATTGAAAATAAGTGGGAGCACGAAGTTTGAAGTACTTCCCAGATAATCAATTTAAAAAGCAAATAATAAGGTTATGTTTTCAATTTTGTTGTTTTAATAACTAATGGATGTGAGTGTAATTTAAGTCAAATTTTAAATCCCTAATTATAATGCATAATTTGATATATAATTTGTTATGTTCAGTGACCAAAATTATAATTTGAGCGATTTAACTATCTTTATATAGAATTTTTCAAGTATAAACACGCATTCTAAGTGTATGTTTGTTTTAATTTTTTAGAAGTGTTTTTTTTTTTTGAAAAGTACAGGCAAGCAAAGCTTGAAATGATGAAGGAAGGACTAGATCATGAGAATCTAGTCCTTAGTACATCAAAAGCTAGAAGAAGAACTAGCAAAACAGACCAAACGGTCTCTAAGAAAATTATCTTGACATCCTTTGGAAACAGATGAAACAAAAGTCACGTCAGCCTTATTAGGGGCGTCATGGCCCTGTCTGGCCATGTAGTCAGAACAGGAAATGTTCTCTCTCGGTGTGTAATGAAGCTCAACACTCCAATCTCCAAAAAGCAGGTCTCTAGTCTCCCCAATAATTTCTCTAAGAGGGTGATCAACATGATAGTCCCTCATGAGAATGTTGATAGCATCCATCGAATCCAAGTAGAGGGCCACTTTCTGGAAGCCCATCTGGTGACCCAGCTTCAACCCTAACATGATGGCCTGTATTTTCGCTTCAACAACCGTGTGGAGGCCAAGAGGTTTGTGAAATCCCATCAGCCAATGACCATGAGAGTCCCTCATCACCCCTCCACAAGCTGCTTGGTACTGCAACCGCACAGAGCCATCAATGTCAATACGGATCACGTTTTCCGAAGGAGGAGTCCAGGCCTTCTCCACATGCCTGCCAAGGTTGAAAATTTGGTGCGTTAGTGTTTGATTAGATGTGCTTTCCATGAGAAGATAGTTACAAGTGTGGAGTAACTCCCTGATATTCGTGTCCTCGCCTTGAAAAAGGAACTTGCATCTGGACGTCCAAAGGACCCAGCACGTCAAACTAAAGGTTCGTCGCCAAGGGAAATTTTGGAAACGTCCTTTTCCAGGATTGTGACTAGTGTTCCAATTAAGCCAAGCCTGCAAGTTTCCTGCGAAAAACTGAGAAAAAAGGTTAGGCATCAAAATTTGTTTCCACAAGGTTTTTGCTCTTTCACAATCCCTTATAACATAAATCACATTTTCCTCCCTAGGATAGTGAAAGGGACAAAGGTTTCCATCCGTGAGGCCTCTCTTGGCTCTTAAGGAGTTGGTAACAAGTCTTTCATGACCGACCTGCCACATGAACATTTTGGTTTTCTCAGGAACCTGCCACTTCCACAAATGAGACCAAAATCTATTTGCACTCGATTGGTCGCAACCAGAAAGATAGGTGTAAGCAGATTTTACAGTGAAACACCCATCTTTGGCAGCACGCCAAGTGAAACAATCAGGAAAATGGTTTGCAGGGACAGACATTCTGGAAATAGAGTTTATGATTGATAGAGGTAAAAGGCCCCGCCAACCATTAGTGTTCCACCTTCCATTACCCAAAATATGATCCCTAACCGTGTCATCAACGTTAATCAAGGAAGGGTCTTGAACAAAAGTTATGAGAGGTCGGTCAAGTGGAAGCCAAAGATCTTGCCAGAATTTAGTTTCATTCCCGCTATTAACCTTCCTTCCAACTCCAGCAAAAAATTTATCCCAGACCGCGACTACTGCCTTCCAAACTGAGGAAGAGTTTCTTTTTTTTGATACCTTAGGAACAATGGAGTGGCCACAGTTATACTTGAACCAAAGGCATTTAGCCCATAGAGAATCTTTTTTCGTCAAGAGGTTCCAGCAAATTTTCATAATAAAAGCTTTATTCTGACGACGAATATTTTTTAAACCGAGACCTCCTTGGTTCTTAGCTTCCATAACTTTGCCCCAAGCAACAAGGTGCATCTTTTTAACATCATCATCCTGAGACCAGAGAAAATTTCTTGAAATTTTATCCAGCTCATTAATAATACTAATAGGGAGAAGGGTCGATTGCATCTGATAGCTGGGCAAGGAAGATAGAACGGATTTAATGAGGACAGTGCGACCAGCCATAGTTAGAAATTTGCTTTTCCATGTGGATAGTTTTTCCCTGGATTTTTGCACAATGTGATGATATGTTGCTTTAGTAACCCTCTTATGAATTATCGGCACTCCCAGGTATTTCCCAAGATCATGAGTAATTCCAATGCCTAGCGACTGACTTAACTCAAGGGCTCTGTTGATATTGACATTTCTAGAGCAAAACATACGAGATTTGGCTAGGTTGATTCTATGGCCAGAAACTTCGCAGAAACTTTGCATGACGTTGCGAACCTCAGTCATTTGGTGAGGAAAGGCCTCTGTAAAGAGGATGAGATCATCGGCGAAGAATAGGTGAGAGATAGCGGGACTGCCTCTCTTGAAAGTGAAAGGCTTCCATCGACGGGCCTCACACTCAGCCTTGATAAGGTGCCCCAACCTTTCCATGCAGAGGACGAAGATGTATGGGCTTAGAGGGTCACCTTGCCTAACGCCTCTGCAAGGGGTAAAACTCGAACTTTCATCACCATTCCAGAGGACCGACAAAGATGAAGTGGAGAGACAAGTCATGATGAGATCAATGAGATTATTATCAATCCACAAACAGGTAAGAGTATCCCTTATGAACCCCCAGTCAAGTCTGTCAAAGGCCTTTTCCATATCAATCTTAATAGCAACGAATCCTTTCTTGTTGCCCCTCATAGTCATAGAATGTATGATTTTCTTGCACAATGATAATGTTATCACAACTGGATCTGTTAGCAACGAAGCTGCATTGTTCAGGGCTTATAAGTTGATGCATGACATCTTTGAGCCGATTAGCTAGGATCTTAGTTATGGCTTTGAAACTGACATTACACAAAGATATAGGTCGGAAATCTTTTAATGAAGAACGTTGGTCGACTTTGGGAATGAGGACAATCTTGGATTTGTTAATAGTAGACATAGTAGAAGGGTTGCTAAAGCATTCCTCAATAACGTCGCATAATTTATCCCAAACGGCATCCCACTGAATCTGAAAGAAGTGAGCCTGGAGGCCATCAGGCCTAGGCGCCTTAAAAGAACCCATGGCGAATATTGCATTTTTAATTTCCAGCCTTGTAACTGTCCTAGAAAGCATAGACAACTTATGAGCATCAATAGTGGGAAAGCTTGAGCACCATCCGGTAGGATCCCTCACATTTGAATCACGAGTATAAAGCTTGGAGAAGAAATCCTGGGCCATAGCCTTGGCAAGATTATGGTCCTCTATCCATTCTCTTGCCTCATTTTGAATGGCTCCAATACGCTGTCTCTTCCTTTTAATCACCGTTGAAGCGTGGAAGAATTTAGTATTTCTGTCTCCGCCCTGAAGCCATTTGCACCTGGACTTTTGGAACCAAGAGATTTCTTCTTGTATAGCCAACTTGTGATACTCAGCCCAAAGTTGTTTCTCTAATTTGAAGAGGCCAGTTCGCAGGTTCATTTTTCGACATCTATCAGTACCCTCCAGGCGATGAATGAGCTCTTTTTTCCTTCTTGTAAAATTGCCAATTCGGTTGTCATTCCAAGCTAGAGCAGATTGTTGAAAATTTTGAAGACCGTGGAGCCAATTGTTGTCCCGCCAGGCTTCTTTGATAATGTTCTTGAAATCATTTTCCAAAGTCCAAGCCACCTGGTAAGAGAAGGATCTCTGGGGTCGAGGTGTTAAATTCGAGGGTTTAGAATTCACCAACACAACCCTATGATTAGATTTGAATTTAAGCTCATGTCGGACAGTAAAGGCAGAAAAGCTATTAATCCAGGCGAAGTTTGAGAAAACCCAATCCAGTCTTTCTTTTAAACCCCGCTTTTCCCAGGTGAATTTTTTGCCCAAAATATTGGCCTCAATAAGTCCAGTATCATTAATGCAGTCTCTAAATTGATGCATGGAGGCCCATGGGGGATCAGTTCCACCCAGCTTGTCGTCAGGTGACAAGTAAATGTTGAAGTCACCCAAGACTAACCAGGGGGAGGCAGAATTTGTGGCAAGTGAACGAAGGGAATTCCAAAGAGCAGTTCGGCCAAATAAGGTAGTTTCGCCATAGACAACAGTGAGAAGACTGATATTATTGGTAGCCAGGTCTCTGACTTGACAATGGAGCAACTGAGTGGAAGAGGTAAGGTAAGTAATATCATAAGAATCAGAGTTCCATAGAATCCAAATGCCCCCAGAGAAACCAGTAGCTTCCACCCGCATCCAATGATCGAATCCAAGTTTTCGACAAACCTTGTCAGCCCTATTTCTGCTTATACGAGGTTCCATAAGACAGAGAATATTAACACAGTATTTATTAATAATGTCTTTAACAGATATGGGAAAAGCCCGGCTACCGGCTCCCCTACAATTCCATGATGCAATAATCATTAAAATAATATATATATATATATATATATATATATATATATATATATATATATATATATATATATATAAAGGTGAGTTAGAAATACTTACCTGGTGCCTCCAGGCCCACCTTCATGTTGCTTTCTGGATTGAGTCTCAGGCACATATGGACCTGTAGCATGTAAGAATTCAGGCGCAACATCATCGTTTGGGTCCCAATGCTCAGGAGGTGATAGGTCAGTAAGGTGGGAAGAATCTTCAGGTGGCCCTGAAGGTGAATTGACAAGAGAAAGCTCTTTGTTGGAATTAGGAACATTGGCATTTGAGGTCTCCGATCCATGTTGAGGCTTAGCATTGAGATTACCCTGGAGCAAGATGTGGGTCCGATGCCCCTTAGCATATTTATCATTTTTTTTTTGTATTTATGATTTTTTAGAAGTGTTTTAACAACACTTGAGGTGAATATGTGAGATAAGTTATATCTCAGCTTTTAAAAAATGCTTTAAAAAACACTTTTTTGTGCTTCTCAACCACTAATTTCTTTGGACAATTGAAATGGACTTTTATTCTTATATTGCATTTGAATGTTTGGCATTATGTTTTATACTAGTGGAATTCTTTTCAAACTCCAAGGCTTTTTGACCAAATTAAGAATTTAAAAAAAAAAATTACCAGATTAAAACACATCCCAAACTATTTAGCAGACTAATGCTCATGTCACTGGTGGCGCAGGGGGGCCCACGCCACGGCGTGAAACAGGTCCACGCCATCAGAGGGCGGACCTACTTCACGCCAACTAGTGGCGTGGGCCCCCCCTGCGCCACCAGGTGGCGTGGACCAATCAAGAGACTCTGTTTCAACTTCTGACACCCTCTCTCACGCCACTAGTGACGTGTCTTGCCCTTACACCACCAACTGCATTACTTTGGTAAAATGTTTCCCATATGTTTTAATCTGTTTTTTTTTTTGTTCTTATTTTGGTCAAAAAGCCCAAACTCTAAGGAAGATCAACTATCACAACTAGTTCAAAATGAAATCCCCAAAAAAGATGTAAGAGATTTGTTAGAATCTTAATAATACAAGTTTGCTGACTTATCAACAGTCAAGTGAATCACGTGAAAATTGAAAATTTGATGTGCCACTAATGATAAGAATAATTAAACTTATATTTTCACAATTTCAATAAATGGACCGCAACTGTAAGAATAGAAATAAGGCAGACTGTGTCCTACAGTTTTGATCCGTTTATTAAAAAGGTTAGATTAATACTTATTTAAAGACTTAAATGTATAAATAGATCATACTTATTTATCAAAAGTCTGATTTGCAAATCTTCAGACCTAACCTATTTATATATTAAAAAATATAATTATATTTATATCATATAAACAATACAATGTTTATATTTTTATTTTTATATTTTACTTTTAAGTTATAAATAACACAATATTTCAGTCCTTGATGCCTCGATTTCGCACGGTACATGTGGGAAATTTCTTAGAACCCGCAGAGGAATTTGTAGGCATGTACTCCTTTTCCCTTTAAATATGTCTATACGAGGACAATTCATTGTTGTGATTAACATTAGCACGCTTATACTTTAGAATAAATACTTTTTTTTGTCACTGACAAAAAAAATATCCCTATTTTAGTTTCTAAAAAAGAAAATCATTTTTAGTTTAAAAAAAAGACGAATAAGGGTCGAATGATTGACATTTTGATCCCTAATAAATTTCAAAAAGTTCTTTTTAGTCCATAAAGATGACGAATAAGGGTCGATTTTTTTGTAAAAGACCAAAATGGGGTCGATTAGTTATTCTTTTCCATGTATGCCCCTAATTAATAAAGATAGTAGGTGAGAGTAATAATGAATATAATATTAGAATTTAGTGTAATTAATAGGGGTAGTATTAGTGATTACTTAGATTCTAGAATAATTTTATTGACTTTAATTATTTTTATTGGTTTGTGAAAAAAGTTACTTCCTCCTGTCCTTATTATAAGGCACCAACTAACAAATTTATTTGGTTGTTTTTATAAGGGACTTGCTTGTTTCCAATGAGCATTAATTATTTGTTTCTATGTTTGTCTCTAATTATTGAGGGTAGTGGGTGAGAGTAATAATTAATATAATATTAGAGTTTAGTGGAATTAGTAGGGGTAATATTGAAAGTTTTTAAATTGTAGGGCAACTTTATTGACTTTAATTACTTTAATTGGTTTGTGAGAAACCAAAAATTAATTGGTGCCTTATAATAAAAACCAAAGGAAGTAGTTAGTACCTTATTGTACCTACGATCCTAATTATAAGAGCTAGTTGACTTTTTTGGAGAGATTAAGGAAGCTAAATAAATTACTTAATCATTTCATATGTTAAATATTCTTGGATTATATATTATTTTATTAATCAAACTAATAAGTTTGAAGAAACAAATAAAAATAAAAATACTTTAAAATAATTTAATTAGCTTACTTAGCCTTTCAAAAAAAAATTAACTAACTCTTATAATTAAATAAAGAAGAGAGAGAGTATTATTATATCATATCGCGTAACCCATGGTTTCAGAATCCCAGTTTCTGCCGAATTCGCAAGGCGCACATGGTTTCCTCGTCTCTCTCCACATCGTTGGCTTTCGTCGATGGGGCCTACTTTCCTCACTCACCTATTCAATTTCCAAATAAGCAAAGAAATATGGAATAAAATAAAATTCAAAAGTCAAACAAACACCCACTTCCTTTTGCAGAACTTGAAAGCGTCCCAATCAAAAGGACCACTTGATAAAAGGGGCTTAACTCTTAACTGGTTAAGCACAGTACGGGACCCCTGACCGCAAAATATGAAGGAAAAATCCCGATAAAACCAGAAAATGTTAAAAAAATTTCACACAAAATTATACTCCCTCCGGTCCTAATTATAAGGCATAGTTGACTTTATTTGGAGAGATTAAGGAAGCTAAATAAGTTACTTAATCATTTTGTATGTTGTATATCTTTAGATTATATATTAGTATGTAAGTCAAACTAATTACTTTGAAGAAAAAAATAAAAAGAAAAGTACTCTAAGTTAATTTAATTAGCTTCTTTAATTTCTCCAAAAAAGTCAACTATGTCTTATAATTAGGACCGGAGGGAGTAATATTTAAAAAAATTATTAAAACCCACAGATGAAGTTGTTAATCAACTATTCTTTAATGAAACTTTTTTTTTCATTAAAATTTTGTGAGAGGTTTTTTTGTCCCTTAAAACCTTCCCAAATATATAGTCTATTAGTAATTCTAAGACGACTGTTTGCAGCAAAACCTCTAATCACACAGTTGGATCCAGGAAATTAAAAAAAAAACTACAAATTCTATGGTTTTAGCTCCGCAGTTAATTCCTCTGTGTATACTTTTTAATTTATTTTAAAGTCAGTGAAAGGTGTATATATTTACCAAATTTATTTCACCTTAATTTTGAATGATAATAAAAATTCAAATAGGTAAAATGCTGTGATTGATTTTTATCTTAAACTTGTTGCGTGCAACTATCAAATTAATATTTTTTTTCTTTAAATTCGGGGCTAGTTTTAAATTATGGAAAAGGTGGGTCTCTACTCTCTAGCTAGTTTTTAAACCACTAGTATCCTTCAAGATAGCACGTGTTTTGTTCGACATTATATATGGATCATTAGAGGCAAATTATAATTATAGAGGAGAAAGAGGAATCTTTAAAAGTCTCTGATATGCATGCCCGTGACAAGTTATTTTACATTGATGCTAAAATGCATACACTATTTAAATTAGTTACTCTCTATTCCTTTCTAAACAATTGTCTGTATGTCTGGCCTCAGAATTTTTGTGATTCTTCAAAGTACTCGTCATTCATAATTAATATTTTAAAGAAGAATTAATTGTTTTTCTTAACCCATTTTGCCCTTTATTAATATATATCTCAACTTACTCAGTTAACAATGTATTATTTTTGGATTAATCCACCATTGGTATTTACTATTTAGCACTACTAGGAAGCGAACGTAGGCCTGCATTATGGAGATCCTAGCTTGTTAATTACTTGTTACCACTAAATATTGTAGCTCGAGACTATTGGTTAGGTGGGGGTGGTTCAAATAATGTATTTAAGCGAATATTTAAGTTATGATTATTTTAATAAATTTAAAATATTGCATTTTACTGCACATATATATTATTTTTTGATGAAAATATCAAAATTCCATTAATAAACAAGTTCAAAATATACGTAACAGTTTGTAAAGTAGGAAATAATAAACTAAGAGAATAAAGAAGTCTTGCAGGTATAGCTCTGAAAAAACCTATGTGAAAACTATTAAAATATTGCATGATGAGAGAGGCAAGATCTCGGTGAACTTAAGTTAGATGAATTATGCTGATATACTGAGAGTACAATTCAGATCTATTACAGTTCTAAGTGCAACCGTTCAAGTTCTTATTTATTACTGAAATAGTTAGAATCATCCTCAGGAATTTTGAATACAATATAAAATATATATAAGTTTTAGAAATAGATAAATTATTTATTACAGAAATGGTTACAACCATTATGCATCTCGAAGAGTCTATACATTGCACGTACTCAATCCACTCATGGATTAATTAACTTTCATTTCGATGTCCATCTTCGTTTTAATTTCTTGGAATATCATATATAGCAGCGGCGAGCTGATGACAGCTTTCAAATCTTGGTCATTGACACTGCAGTTTTGTGAGTTTCTGCGCCCTCTTACACATGAAGGCATGTCCACTTTATTGGTCTCTTAGTTTTAATTTGTTTGGTGAGAGACAAGTAATATACTCTATTCATATATAGTAGAGATTAAACTCCTGGGAATACAAAGAACAAATAATAAACTCCACTCACATCAACTAAGTCATATTATTTCGTTGGTTTTTCTTAACAGAGTATATATATATATGTACATGCGCATGCAAATGAGACAATAAGCGAGATGGGTCTGACGTCCCAATTAAAAAGGACACAATCACTCCAATCAAAAGCTGTTTGATCAAACTAAATATAAACACGTACGCCAATAGATCTTTAATGTAAAATATATGCTACAATCTCCAAGTATGAAAAGGTTGCTTATCCTACGTACGTACCTTATTATTGCCATGTGGGGGTGTCTAATAGGATTATATTATCCACGGGGGAAAGAGTAAACCAAGTTTGGATAAAAGTGAGAAGGAGAACTACAAAAGCAGCAAGGAAGCCAGTGGTGGACCAAGGGTTGCTGAAATGGGTAGTCTAAGCAAGATAGAGCCCGTAAGTCTTGGTTTTCTGCTAGTAATGTTGTTCGATTTTCTCTCTGAGAAATGCATACATTTCGGGATTAGCCACGGACCCAGTTTCATTGCTCGTTCTACGAGAGCTCGTCTGTACGGAGGAGCTCTAGACCGTCCAGATTTGATCTGGATGGTCTAGATCTGATTTTTTTTACTTTTATATTTTTTTGTTAAAAATAATTTTAATGGGTAGAGGATCTAAAATAAAGATAATCTCTCAACTAACAATTTGTAAAAAAATGATTTTTTATATAGAAAAAACAAATTTTAAAAAAGATTTGGGCGGTCAGGAGCTCGTCTCGTCCGTACGGACAAGCTCCCCCTGCTCGTCCTTGGATGAGCAGGGAATCCAGATCCGATGGTACGAACGAAATCAAAGGCGGTGGTGAAAGGCCAGGCAAATTCCCCAGTTGAAGCTGCGAAACTGATGGTACTGCAATTCAATTTTATTTAAATCAAGATGACGTGGCTTAACTTGTGCTGTTAGATCAAATGGACGGTCAAGATTGAGAGACGATGACTTTGTGAAAGACAATAAGAAAATCGCTTATGAGAGGAACCGGATCCGGCCCTCCTCAGCTCCTCCACGTTGTCTGAGAAGTCAACGTGTGAATTTAGGAATTCCATGTATGAGTTTATCTCATACTTGTTCTTGAAATCTTGGCCGCCTTGTACTCCATCAGGTTCAGCAGCGATAGACCTTGAGATAAATATTTAGGGGCCAGATGTCTACTCATTAACTAATTTTTAAAAAACATATTTGGGAAGCCAAATGTATAATAAAAACATTTTAACAAGTCTAATATATAAGATAACTTACATTTTTACATTATACTAAATTAAAAAAAATCATGAGCAAATTTTTTTTGAGGGGTCATTGTCTCTAGTCTCTACTAAGATCCGCCCCTAGGTTCAGGTATGTTGGAGCACTTGTGTCGTCCACTCTGTCTGGAAGTTTCAGTATGTAATGATCAAATATGAGCCTCAAGATAAAACTTGTGTTAGTTATAAGACCGGATTAACTTTTTTTTTTAAAATAGAAAGTTTAAGAAAATTAAATAAGTTTTTTAATCATATAATATGTTGTGTATCATTAAATTATATAGGGTAAATACTCTTTTTGGTCCCTAACAAAAAACATGATCCCATTTTTGTCCCTTAAAAAAAAGGTCCTTTTTAGTCTATAAAAAGGACGAATATGGGTCGATTGGTTGACATTTTGATCATTCACAAATTTTCAAAAGGTCCTTTTTAGTCCATAAAAAGAACGAATAAGAGTCAATTTTTTTGTAAAGGACCAAAATGGGGTCCGTATTTTTTGTCAGGAACCAGAAAATGTATTTACTCAATTTTATATTAATTTATTAGTCAAACTAATTAGTTTGGGAAAAAATAAAGATAATCTAAAATAATTTAATGAGTTATATTAATCGCTCCCAAAAAATTAATTTAGTTTTATAATTAGGACGAGATCAACAATACAACGGTATATTTGAGCATAAATTCCTCTAGAGATATCGAAAGGAGAACGATACAGAAGGAGAAGGAATAACAGAAAAGGAAAAGTGGTTCCGAAAAGGAAGGGAACCACTTTCCCTACCTATCGATAGGTAGGGAGAGCTCCTCCAGATCTGGATGGTCCAGATTTATTTATTTTTAACTGTCATTTTTTAAATGAAAAAATTATTATTTAAAAATATGTTAGTTGAAAAATTATCTTTATTTTAGATTCTCTACCCATTAAAATAATCATCTTTAAAAAATCAAAAGTAAAAAAAATTAAATCTGGACCGTCTAATTCCATCTGGATGGTCCAGATGGGAAGAGCTCTCCCTACCTATCAAAAGGAGGGAGAGAGGGGGCCAGAGAGAGAAGATTCCACAAATAAATTCCACACCCTCTCTAACGGCTTTTGTCCTTATAACAGAACCCTCCAATTCTTCCAAGTCTTCCTTTCCCTCTTAGGCTTTTCCTTCGCGGTCCATTCTCTGCATTTGGCTCATCCCTATTAATGGGCTTCTCATCGCATGACAGTTACCTTGACCCATTACACAGTACTCCTCTTAACCATCCGGGGGAGAAAGTGATGTCGATGGGAGTCTTAGCTGACTGGTTTCTTTTCACTTTATTCCCCGATTCTTTCAGCTCTTTCAAATTCCTGTGTGTTATCTTGCGACATTTCTGTTTTTGTTGGGCAGGATGAAATTCAGCCACCACGTTCCTCGACAGTCTATATCGAGAAGATGAGCAGGGAGGTTTTCGATTACATGTTGATGATGATAATGATTTTGGTGCAAAGATGATGAAAATCAAGGAAGTTGTCCATGAGTTTGAGGATCTCAGTGTCAGCTGGGACATGGCTCACGATGTGGATTGTGGAGCACTCGGAAGGGAAGTTGGTTCTCTAACAAAAGCGCATCATGGTGAACAAGAGCAAGGAGGTCAACCTTGGCATTGAGTGTTTCTGATGGCTCCGATATGTGATTTGAAGCAGAGCACAACCATCCAAAAACAACATCCTCGCAAGTTTTTGGTCGTCGTCAAACTGTCCATTGGCATCGTGAGTGTATATAGAGCCTTTAATTCCTCAATATTTGCGACAACCTCTCCATGCAGATGTTGGGCTTTGTTTCGGTCACCTTCCACATACATGGATGCCCACGTAAGTTTGTATTGCTCTCCTAACTGAAGATGGTGAATGGGATCCAGTGACACCATTTTAGGAGAGCAATACTTTTCTTCATAACCTGGTCGGTTTCTCAAGTAATGCACCACACTTTGTATCTGGGGTCATCCACTTGGCGATATTTGGCATGGGCTTTCTAGCTGATCAAACAGGACTCCCTCCATGCCACTCAGATTTGAGAATGTATGTGGGCCTCTCACAACTCTCAATATATGTGTGTGAGTGTGAGTCTACCAAGCGAAGCTCTCTTTATAATAATTTGTGTAAGATATGAACACTAAGGGCATGCAGGATGTCTCTGATGAATTTAATCAGTTTATATATGCACTTCCATCACAATCTTCTCAGGATAAAAAGGATACGAAGTATCACTCTGGTCCTATTTATAAGTCTAGTTTGACTAAAAAATTTGGTCCTTTTTATAAGTCAATTTTGACCAAATAAATGAGATTGTGACAATTTTGCCCATAGTAATGATGATGAGAGAGATTAGCTAGCCATGTTAGAAAGAGAAAAAGATAAAAGAGATTTGAAATTTTAAAAAATACCCATTCATAAATGAGGGTAAAGTTGGAAATTTATTCCATAATTATTGAGATACTTATCTTTCCTTGGTATGTGAGATTTGGTCAAACTGGACTTATAAATAGGATCAGAGTAGTAGCTAGCTAGCTTTGCGGTTATTTCAAGTTTGGCCTCTCTCTCTCTCTCTCTATATATATATATATGGTTGCTACTGTATGAAGGGACCCATCATGTCTAACGTTCTTTAATGTTTGTTTAAAGACTGTAATGCTGAAGCTAGAATCTGGTCTTATTTACAGATAAGTAATGGAAGGAGGAATGATGAGGTTTCAGTCTCCGGGGTATATATATGAACACAGAGATTAGTGAACCCATCATGTCCAACGTTACGTTCTTTAATGTCTGAGGTTTTTTTTTTTTTTGCCTTTTTTATTATTTTTTTTGAACACTACCTTTTTTATTATTAGTATTAGTACTTTGTTGATGCAAAAGGAAATGAACACAGATTATAGGCCTCCTGCTCAATATTCATCAGCGTCCAGCCAGCAGCTGCGACGATTGAGAAATAACTTGAAAGATAAAATATATCTGAGCAAGAAAACGTCAATATGATGATACTGCCTCATGTTTCATCTAGAAGTCACTCCTGGTGTTTTTTCATTATAAAAAAAAGGAAATGTAAAAAACTCATTAACTCTATTTGAAAATTATTATTATTTATTTATTCAAATTGAATACATTCTTAAAAAATTCCCTACTTTCCTACATCAATCTAGAATAGGGATGAAAGAAAAAAAAAATTACATATTGCTCCATGGTTGGATCTAATTCTTTGGAAGCCAATTCACTTCCTTGTGTGTTTGATGTTGAACACCTCAAGTTCTAATTATAATTATGACAATTGAGCCTGGGCATACCAGTCGCACGGACGAAGTTGAAGATCAACAAAAATATTGTGCTTCCGAAGATAATGAGAAAATACCGTAGGAGTAACAAAATGAGAAAAAGACCAGAGCATAATGAAAGGACTTCCTAATCAAACAAGCTGAATCCCATGTCACCATTGCTCTCTTCTTGGGCTCTTCCTATAAAATTGCAACATACAATTGACGGTTACAATATTGTTGCGTCTCATAACCTAATTAATAATATATTAAGTTTAGTACTTCAATTTAGAATTTGGGTAATTCAATCATTTTTATATGAGATTCTCCCTTATTAAAACGTTAAAAAAAATTTTCTTGTTTAAAAATTAGTTTAGTTTATATAAAAATAAAAATAAAAACTCAATCTTGACAAAATCATTATTTTGCATGATAGTTTTTTTCCTTACAAGGAAATAATTAACCATTTTGATTTGTAATTCCATGTTATCATTGAGCAAGATGTCCTCTTCCTTTTTTTAGTAGGCTAATAGAGTTTTTCTTTGGGAATTGAGATGTATATACTTGATCTGTGTACTCTTGATATTTTCATTTACAAGTAATTATATAATTTTTCAAGTAATATTTAGATAATTTAGTACAGTAATTTTCAAGTAATATTTAGATAATGTAAAAATATAATGGATGAACTTTTGAAGAGGCAATTGTCATTTAATCAGTACCCCCTTAGTTCCCTTTTAGAAGAAGCTTCTATTCTTGACCATACTGTATTTCATTTTATAAGATATTATTAGAGGATATCTGAAAAGTTTATTAAAAAGTCCTCATTTTATTTGCACTTAATTACAAAAATCAACCGTATCTCGTGGGAATCAGATGCTTTGCCTATCCAAAGGATAGGCAGGGAGAGCATGTCTTATCTGGATTGTCCCAAATGAGATCCAGACCTAGATTTATATTTTTTTTTACTTTTTATTTTTCAAAAAAAAATTATTTTAATGGATAGAAAATTTAAAATAAAAATACTGATATTTTTTCAAAAAATAATCTTTTAATTTAAAAATTATCAAATTAAAAATATTAAATCTGGACGGTCTAGATCTTATCTGGACAACCCAGTTAAGACAAGCTCCCCTTGCATAGATAGGGAAACCGGTTCGTGTCCCATGCCACTGTTGCATTTAACTCCCCTAATGTTTGAGTAAAGAACTCATGCATATAACATATTCTCTTTTCTCCATATAAATAAGGGTATTTTTGAAAAAAAAAAACTTTATTATTACATGTATATATGTTGGGCCTAACTACTTTTAATTTCGAACAATTCAATTCTCAGTTTGGTATTGTTCAAAAAAAAAAAATTCTCGGTTTGGTTATTATTATCCCATAAAAAGGAGATCGAGGATGGAGTCATTAATTATCAACTAACAATCTTGTAACAAAAAAAAAAAAAAACAACAACAACAACTAACAATCTTTCATTAAAGTAAACTCTGGATAAAAAATGAAGGCACGTTTGTTGGTCTTGCTCAGCTCGCATCTTAATTTTTCATTGCATGAGCAATACTACCTCCGGTCCTAATTATAAGAGCTAGTTGACTTTTTTTGGAGAGATTAAGGAAGCTAAATAAGTTACTTAATCATTTCATATGTTATATATCCTTGGATTATATATTAGTTTATTAGTTAAATTAATTAGTTTGAAGAAAAAAATAAAAATACTCTAAAGTAATTTAGTTAGCTTCCTTAATCTCTCTAAAAAAGTCACCTAGCTCTTATAATTAGGACCGAGGGAGTATAATTTTACTGAAAATCCAAAATGCTTTCTATTTGCTCGACACAAATAATCTCTGTAAAATAATGACTCTTTCAATAACAGGGTACCTAAAGGCGCAAACGAGAGACAATGCAAACTCTGAGCCAGACGTCCCAATTAAAATGAATACAAATCACTCCAATCAAAAGCTGTTTTATTTAAAATATAATCACACAGACACCAATAAATTCTTTCACGTACGTTCTATATACCAGAAGTGGAAAATGATGGAGTATACGTCCTTATTTCCATGCAAGTGAGGGTGTTTCCGTGTTTGAGGTTTAAGGGTGAGAGGGGAAAGCGGCAAACCAGGCTTGGACAAAAGTGAGAATAAGAAGCAGAGAAGCTGCCATGAGGGCAGTGATGGACCATGGGTTGCTGCAATAGGTAGCCATAGCTAGAGCGTACCAGGCCTTGTACTTAATCTGGTAATGGCTTTCTATGTTATCTCTTAGATACGCATATATGGCGTCGTTAGGCACCACGTCTTTGCCTATGATGTTAAACAATTTGGCAAGTTCCTCGTCACTGCCGAGCCTGTTGATCAGAACCTTGGCCTTCCTCAGCTCCTTCACATCGTCCGGGTGGTCGACCAGTGAGTCCAGGAATTCTATGTACGAGCTTATCTCGTACTCGTTCTCGAAATCTGGGCACGCCTCGTACGCCATCAAGTTCAGGTATGTTGAAGCACTTGTGTCATCCACCACTAGGTTTGGAAGTTTCAGTTCTCCAGTTAAACAGCAGGAGGAGAAACTGATATCGATGGGGCTGTTTGATTTGCTTCTTTTCACCTGAATCCCTGCTGCATTCAGTTCTTTCAAATTCCTGTGTGTTATCGTGCCACTTTCTTGCGTGGCCGGTTTATTTCCAGGAGGATGAAATTCAGCCAACACTACCCTCCTCAGTTGGTCAAGAAGATGAGCTGGATTAGGAACGACGATGTCAAGTGAATGGTGTTGATGAGAATCACCCTTTTGGGCTACATTCTGAGGAGGTACTTCTGTTGAAAGATGACGAGAATCATCTGTTGAATTTTAAAGGATTATATAGGTTTATGGGAAAATAAGAACTTCTGAAATCTTATTGATTAATTGATTAATATAAAGCTAACCTGAATCTGATTCAATCTAATAAAATCAAATCAAAACATCAAAGATATAATGTTGAGATATAATAAATAGTAAATAATAAAATCAAATTTAACAAAAAAAAAATATAATTAATTAAATAATCTGAAGCATTACTCAACGTCACCTTCTTTGGCTCCATTCTTTTGTTTGAGCTTTTGATCTGCAGGTGAAAAATGATGACAACGAAGGAAGGTCTTCATGTCTTCGATCAGCCTGTATTCAGGTTGATCACTCAAGAGATGAAGAACTCGAAAGGGAAGTTGATTCTCGAGCAAGAGAGCATCTTGGCGAACAAGAGCCATCTGGTCAACCTTGGCTTTCAGTGGTTCTGATTTTAATATGTCTGGATGCTTTAGGATCTGAAGCAAAGCGCAACCATCTAAAAACAACATCTGTGCCAGTTGTTGGTCGTTAAACTGACCGATCGTATCTTCATCGTACAGATTCTTCAGGTCCTCGATGTTTTCTGCAATGTTTCGAAAGAGACTTTGGGCCCTGCCTTCTTGATCTCTTTGGACATACATGGATGCCCACATAATCTTGTACTTCTCTCCTACCTTCAGATGGGGTTCACCGTGGTGAATCGGACCCAGTGACAGCATCCTAGGAGAGTAGTACTTGGAAAAATCGTTTCGGTTCCTCAGATGATGTGCCACCCTTTGTATCTTGGGGCATTCACTTCGCAATATTTCGCATGTGCTCTGTAGCTGCGCAAGCAGATTTGGATCCATGGTATATACACAGCGATTTGAGACTGTGGATGCCTCAAGCGAAGGTCTTCTTTGTATATATGGCATATTATGAATACTTCGTGGGCATCAAGTTCAAGTCTCGGAATTTAATCAGTTTCTGGCAGAAACTTCTGTTCACAGTCACATTAAAATAATCCATCTAAATAAAAAGGATGAAGTAGCTTAGCTAGCTTTGCGAATGTTTCAAGTTTGGCATATATAGCTCCCGATTGAGTGCTGAAGGAACGTAACTAGCTATAGTATGAATCAGACATTAACTAACCCGCCGTCATCTTTTGTGTTAATGGACCCAGGTTAAATATTCTTTTATGTTTTCATATTATTTGAAAGTTGGAAATGCTGGTCATGGATTCTATCCGCGTCATGAGGTGGCTTCGCCGGTATTTCAAGTTTGGCATGTATATACATGTATTGTATTAATGGACCCGTGTCACACATTTGTTAATGTTTGTTTAGAAACTGTAATGATGAAGCTAGAATCTGCTCAGATTTAATTTACTAATCAGCTCGCATAAAATATAGATGCAACTAATGAACCCCAAAGATTGGATGAACTACTCGATCCCTCCGATCTTAATTATAGGACATTGTTATTTTGTAGTGTAAATTGCACTACAAAATATTCCTATAATTAGGCCCGGAGGTAGTACATCGCAGCATCTATATATGCTTAATTCCTTTGCCTGCTAACTAAGATAAGTACAAAGTAAACGAAAGGAGGAAGGAAACTTTCGTGGTATACATATTACTGGAACTGGTTGCAGCAGTGGGGAGAGCCAAGCAGATCTAGATTGTCTGATCTAACTTGGACAGTCTAGATCCATCATTGAGTATTTGAGTTTTTAAAAGCTTATATTTTTTAAAAAAATTATTTTAATGTACATAGAATTTAAAATAAAAATAATATTTTAATCATTATTCTTTCAAAAATTATTATTTAAAAAAACTCAAATCACATCCAAAATCAAATGGGAACGGCATTTAGCTCTTCCTACAAAACTTTCCCGCTCAATAGGGAAACCAGGTCCTTGTATTACTAAAGCAAAACAGGATTTTTTGGTTGATTTATAATAATAATAATTATTATTATTATTATAATTATTGTTATTTTTTTGCCAACAATTATTATTGTTATTAGTTTTTGTTAAAATAGATACATGAATGATACTCCCTCCTCCTATCCATTTAAAGTGGTATCATTTTTTATTAGAATGAAAGAAATATTGAAACTCGTTAACTCTATTTAAAATTTAAATAAGTTTTTTTATATTCACGCGTATTTAATATGTCCTTAGACACATTTTCAAATTTCCTAAACAGGAAAAAAATAAGGTTCAGTGCCTATCATAGTGGTTAGTGAGGAGCACCCATTTTCTCATAACTATGATAAAATCTAAACAGTTTAAAATTATTTGGTCCAAAGTTAAATTTTTTATTTAAAATTTTTAAATAATCAATTTATATTTATTATACGTGATAGTTGTAAGATTATGTTTATTTTAAATTTTTCATATATTAAAATAAAAATTATTTAAATATAAAAATTAAATTAATTAAGAACTGAATTGTCTCCAAAATTAATTTAATTATGTAGATTGGTGATGAGCACATTTATGCTCGTCAAAGTGATGAGCACAACATTTTCTCCCAAAAACAAGATACCCCTTTATTTTAAGAAAAATTATTATAGATTATTTCTCAAGCTAATAGATTTTTTCCTTATATTATTGAAAATTAATTTATATATTTGTTATTTGTATGCTTCTGATCATATGTTTAATTATAATATGTTATATAGTTTTTCAAACTACCCTCACTTAGGCTGGCAATTCTCGAACTCTGTCTCAATAAAAAATCTTTCATTAGAGTCTTCCATGTCGATATTCAACACCAACAAACTGGAATTAATTTAAAATATTTTCAATCAAAGTTAAACAAATAAAACAAAATTTCACCATGTTATTATATTGATCGAAATAAAATAGAAAAAAGCATATTTAAATAAAAGACCGTATCAACCTTTTCAATATAATTTTTCTAAAACAAAAAATTTACTCGTTATTACTATCTTTTTAAGTTTTGTGTAATTAATTTTTAATCATTAAATTATTATTTTCTTAATTATTAATTTTTAGGGTTTAGGAGAAAAAAACACATGTGCTTTATTTTTGGGAGCGCCCAACACCATATGCTTTTTTTGGAAGCAAAAATACACATGTAATTACATTTTAGGAGCAAAAGTTACACTACCGTTAAAATGTAACCTATTGTAAATATGGTTTTTCTGTTGTAAATGACCAGATTTTAAATTTTATAGTAAATACAATACTTCCTATTATAAATCTAGCCTTTTTTTTATTGTAAATGACATTTCTATGTTCAAAATCCATGTGTTTAAATGTTGTTGTAAATATGACATTTTCTGTTGTAAATATGACCAGATTTTGAATTTTATTGTAAATACAGCACTTTCTTTTGTAAATATAGCATTTTTTGTTGTTGTAAATGACATTTCTATGTTCAAAATCCAGGTGTTTAAATGTTATTGTAAATATAACATTTTCTATTGTAAATGCACCGTTAAGTTAGATTTTAACAGTGGTGTGATTTTTGTTCCTAAAATGTAACCATATGTGTGTTTTTGCTCCCGAAAAAAGTATATAGTACTGGACACTTCCAAAAATAAAGCACATATATATTTTTACTCCTTTACCTTAATTTTTAAATTAAACTATTCTACACTCTAGACTCTGCAGCCCCGGGCCCAGGGCCCAGGGCATATAATACATATTGCAGGCATCAAATTTCATGCAATGAATTGAATTTATACCTCAATTTCATGCAAGCTTCTCTTTTCTCGTTTGAACAATAACACTATTGAGAAGATCCAACATTGGTCATGAATAAGGATACAATCACTCCATCAATCAAAATCTGAATTTAATCGATTAAATATAATCACTCACCGATGAATTTTTCACGTACTATATACTAGAAGTGCAAACTGCAAAAAAGATGGAATATACACTTAATTATAAATATTCCTAGGCATGTTTTTAGGGTGTGATTTGCTTTGCTGGTTTATCCCAAATTCTGCATTTGAACCTCCTAATAGTTTTACATCTATTAGTAAGATTAGTTAACATTCGTTTTTTTTTCTTAAAATATCAAAATTGTCCTCAATAAAAATTATTAGTCAGAATTTACTCAGTTTACGGTGGAAACTTCTGTTCACAGTCACATTAAAATAATCCATCTAAATAAAAAGGATGAAGTAGCTTAGCTACCTTTAATTTGCAGATATTTCAAGCTCCCGATTGAGTGCTGAAGGAACGTATCTGGCTATAGTATGAATCAGACAATAGCTAACCGCCGTCATCTTTTGTGCTAAAGGACCCAGGTTAAATCTTCTTTTTTATGTTTTCATGTTAATTATTTGAAAGTTGGAAATGTTGGTCATGGATTCTATCCGCGTCATGAAGTGGTTTTGCGTGTATATGTGTATTGTATTAATGGACCCATGTCAAACATTTGTTAATGTTTGTTTAGAAACGTACTGTAATGATGAAGCTAGAATCTGCTCTGATTTAATATAGTAATCAGCTCGCACAAAATATAGATGCAACTAATAAACCCCCAAGATTGGATGCGATCGAAACTAACTATATCATATCACGGCATCTGTATATGCTTAATTCCTTTGCCTGCTAACTAAGATAAGTATACGGTAAACAAAAGGAGGAAGGAAACTTGCGCGGTACATGTATATTACTAAAGCAAAACAGCTTTTTTTTTTTAAGAAAATAACTATGGTTATTATTTTTTGTTAGAATAGATACTCATTCGGTCCTTTATAAGACAAATATGAAGAGGTGACGTTGATACTAAATATAAAACATAGTTATTATATTTGTTAATTTTTTTTCTTATCTAAACCCAATTGATGCTCTCTCAAACGTAATTATGGATGTGAGAAAATGAAAGAATTAAAGATGACGAGACTATAGTATTTTAGAAAATACATGTTATATTAGCTAACTTCACAAAACTTCCTTAATCTAATTAAATTAGTTACATATATATAAATTAGTTAGAAGTGACAGAGGAGAATCCCATCGTAGATAGTACGATGAAGATGACATGAATAATGGCACGTTTTGAACGGGATTGGCTATGGTCCACTTCTCTTCCTTATCTCAGCCGTTAGATTGAAGTTTGAATGGTTCAAATTTAATGTTTTATAAAAATATTATTTTTATATTAATAAAATATTAAATTATTAAAAAAAAGTATAAAAATAATATTTTTATAAAACATTAAATCTGAACGGTTAAGATTTTAATTCAACGGCTGAGATGAGGAAGAGAACGAGGATGGGAAGAGAAGTGGATCGTAGCCAAATCCGTTTTGAACGGAGCGATCATCGTCTTCTTCATTAGGAAATTTGGGAAAATTGTGAATTACTTTGATTTTTTTAAGTTAGGGGCATTATTGTATTTTCATAATAATAATGTAGGTCTTACCACAAAAACTAACACTGTCAGATAAGATTTAACCGTACTGTAACTTTTGCTCCAATTTTCAAAGTTTATGTATACTTTTGCATCTAAAAAAATACTTGGTGTTGGACGTTCCTGAAAGTAAAACACATGTGTATTTTTGCATCGAAAAGAAAAGGTTTAAATTTAAAATTAAATAAGTTTTCTGTTTCCCAGGTAAAAAAAAAAAGTTCAGTGCTCATCATAGTGGTTAGCAACGAGCACCCATTTCTCATAACCATTATAAAATCTAAACAGTTTAAAATTATTCGATCCAGATTTAAATTTTTTTAGTTTTAATTTTTAAATGATGAATTCATATTAACTAAAAGTGATAGTTATAAAATTATCTTTATTTTAGATTTTGATATATCAAAATAAAAAATTATTTAAATATAAAAACTAAATTAATTAAAAATGAACTGTCCAAAATTAATCTAACTATGTAGAATGGCGATGAGCACAAATTTTGATCCCAAGAACAAGATACCCCCTTCATTTTGAGAAAAATTATTATTGATCATTTCTCAAGCTAATATATTTTTTCTTATAGTATTGAAGATTAAGTTATATATTTTATTTGTATGCTTCTGATCATATGTTTAATCATAGTAAGTTATAAATTTTTTCAAACTACCCTCACTTAGGCTGGCAATTCTCGAATCTGTCTCAATCAAAAATCTTTCATTAAAATCTCCCATGTCGATTCAACAACAACAGACTGGAATTAATTTAAAATATTTTCAATCAAATATAAACAAATAAAATAAAATTTCATCATGTTATTATATATATTGATCGAGATAAAATAGAAAACTTTATATTTACATAAAAGACCGTATCAACCTATTCAATATATATAATTTCTCTAAAAAAAAAAAAAATTACTCGTTATACTTGTTATTATCTTTTTAAGTTTAGTGTAATTATTTTTATAATTATTAAAATATTATTTTCTCAATGATTAATTTTTAAATTCAATTATTTTACACCCTCGCCTCTCCAGCCCCTGGCCCAGGGTATATAATAAAACATCGCAATGAATTTATATCTCAATTTCATACAAGCATCTCTTTTCTCGATTGATCAACACTCACACTATTGAGAAGATCCAAATCAACATTGCTCATGAATAAGGATATATATACACAACCACTCAGACGTGTCCATGAAAAAGGATACAATAATCACTCAAATCGAAAGCTTGTTTAATCGATCAATTATAATCACTCACCAATGAAATTTTCACACACTATATACAAGAAGTGCAAGCTGCAAAAAGATGGAGTATAAACTATACATCCTTATAATTGCCATGTGAGGGGTGTAAGAATTAATGAGCGGGAAAAGCAGCAAACCAAGTTTGGACAAAAGTGAGAAGAATAGCCACAGAAGCAGCAATAAAGGCAATAATGGACCAAGGGTTACTGAAGTAGGTATTATAAGCTAAAGCGAACCACGTCTTGTACTTCTTCTGGTAATGCTTTTCTATTTCATCTCTCAGTGACGCATATATGGCGGCGTTAGGCACTAAATCGGTGCTTATGACGTTAAACAGTTCGGCCACTTCCTGGTCACTCCCTAGCCCATTGTGCAAAACGCGAGCCTTCCTTAGCTCCTTTACATCGTCCGGGTGGTCGATCAGCGAGTCCAGGAATTCTACGTATGAGCTTATCTCGTACTGGTTGTCGAAATCTGGGCACACCTCATACGCCATCAGGTTCAGGTATGTTGGAGCGATGGTTTCGTCCACTATTATGTCTGGAAGCTTAAGTTCTCCGCGACAGCAGTAAGAAGAGAAAGTGATGTCGATGGGGCTCTTTGATTTGCTTCTTTTCACCTGAATCCCTGCTTCTTTCAGCTCTTTCAAATTCCTGTATGTTATCTGGCCGCTTCCGATCGATTCCTGATCATGCCGGGGACGAAAATCATGCAGCACTTTCTTCCTCAGTTCATCGAGAAGATGAACAGGATTGGGCAAAGAATCAGATTCGATATCAATTTCACACTGATCACCTGTTGAATTTTGACGGATTATATAGATGTATGGGAAAATACCAACTTCTGAAATATTATTGATTAATTGTTTAATCAAACATAAAGCTAACCCTTAAATCTAATCTAATTTAATAAAATCAAATCAAAACATCTAAGATATAATCCTAAGATGTAATAACTATTAAATAATAAAATTAAATTTAATAATAAAATGATGATTAACTAAATTATCTGAAGCATTGCTGAACGTCACCTTCTTTGGCTCCCTTCTTTGGTTTGGGCTTTTGATCTGGTGAAAAATGATGACAAAGAAGGAAGGTGTCCACGTCTTTGATCAGCGTGTGGTCATCAGGTAGATCACTCAAGAGCTGAAGAACTCGGAAGGGAAGTTGATTCTCAAGCAAGAGAGCATCTTGGCGAACAAGAGCCATCTGGTCAACCTTGGCTTTCAATGGTTCTGGGTGTAATATGTCTGGATGCTTTAGGATCTGAAGCAGGGCACATCCGTCCACGAACAACATCCACGCCAGTTCATCGTCGTTGAAGTGTCCAAGGGCATCGAGAGTGTATAGATCCTTGAGATCCTTAATATTTACGATAATCTCTCGATGTAGACGTTGGGCTTGGTTTCGGTTACCTTGGACATACATGGATGCCCACATGAGTTTGTACTGCTCTCCTAACTGAAGATGGGGTTCACCGTGGTGAATGGGACCCAGGGACACCATCTTAGGAGTGTAGTACTTTGCAAAAGCTTCTCGACTTCTCAGATGACGAGCCACCCTTTGTATCTTTGGCCATGTGCTTCGTGATATTGGGCATGGGCGTTCAAGCAAGGCATACCGATCTTGTGCCATGCTGAGAGACAAATGAGACTTGAGATAATTAATGTGGCTGTCAGTCTCACTTTGTATATCGCGAAGTCACTTACTCACTTGTAATAAGATGTGAACACCAAGTCCCTTAGGTGTCTGCATTTATAGTGGAAATGTAACTTCACGCGTGTATTAAAATACTACTAGTATTATATTTGATGAAGTGGCTGGCAAGGTCTGCAAATTATTCAAGTTTGGCATATGTAGCCCATAATAGAGGGTGGAATCAGACATGATATAGGCAGTAATCTATAGAGTTGGACCCATGAAAAGTATTATTTAATGTTGAAGCTGGCTGGCTAGTGTCGGCTCCGAATCATGGAGCTTTGGGTAAATTACAGAATAAAACGAAGGAAGCACTGATTGTTTGGATCTAAATAAAGGGGATTCTTGACTTGCTGAGTTTTCATTCCCTTACCTGCCAATCAAGATAAGTAAAGTATATGAAGATGCAAAGAACAAAGTTGCATCTTTTTTAATTATTTGAGCCGTCGACCCGCATGCTATAAAATCTAAATGCAAGACCAAGGCCAGTGTTTGCTTGATTTGTAAGAAAGGATTTGATTCATTATTGTAGGACTATCCATGTCTTTATATGTTCATTAATAACGTACATATTGTTTTATCCTCCATAGTAAATTAGTAAATGGGTAAGTTGTAGAAGCCGATCACTCTAGGTTCCGAAGTTCTTTAATAATAGTTAATCCTGCCGGTAAATGAAGTCTGCAAGGAATAAAGTTGACAATAAAGAACACTGAGAGAAGAAGACGAGTTGGCAGATTTTAAAGCATGATTTGAATTCCTCTCTTGGAAATCGTCTAATGCAGAAGTATATATGTTAACGTTGCATATTTCTTGCGTTTACTGATTTTTGTTTATGCATGTGTGTCATTATGCTGATTGCTGAACATTCAATTTATTTCAGGAGCAGGAAGCATATATGTAAGGATAGGGGCAATTGATAAACTGAGAGCAAAGGAAGCTAAGTCTAATCGGCTGCATGCATGTTACAAGAAGAGAAGTGCCCCCAACCAATTGGAAGCTGAACTGAGAAGGCATCACATCTCTGAGTTACGTTATAGTGTATGGCCTAAACTACTGTGGGTCCAATTCCTAGT
The DNA here is from genome assembly GCA_034222035.1 of Acacia crassicarpa. NCBI lineage: Eukaryota > Viridiplantae > Streptophyta > Magnoliopsida > Fabales > Fabaceae > Acacia > Acacia crassicarpa. The sequence goes on along the minus strand of JAWXYG010000005.1, from coordinate 44,259,496 downwards.
GATTATTTTGTCGTCTTCCTACTGATCAATCTCCCTCGGTATAATTAACTACGTTAACCGCACACATTAGTAAAGTTAACCGGGTTAAGTCTAGATAACGGTCCTTCTAAAAATAAAGGACAAATTAAATAAGGCTAACTTATTGAACAGAATAAATAAAATGGATGAAAAATAATAAAAATAAAGCATAAGGATGGAAGGCAAAACTCCGTCAGACAACAAGGACATGAAGTGTTTTTTTTTTTTTTTTGGGAAAAAAAAAAGAGTTGATGTCGTTAAAATTACCACATTTTTATACAAATGCTCTTATTTTAACATCCTTCGCACTCAAACACATATTCTTTTAATTAATTAAAAGCATCATTGTTTCCGGAGTATTTTTTTTTTTTAAAAAAAATACCAATAATTTCCTTAGGTTTTTCAAAATGCCTATAAAATGTTGGTCATACCAATACCAATGGCCTTTTAACCTAATAGTATGAGCATATAAAAGCTCCTCCGTAAATAAGAGATTGTAAGTTTAATCATAATTATATTATAACCTCATATCATTAATGTCTACCCCTTTATTTTTTTTAAAAAAAATAAAAATAAAAATTGGTCTTCAAGGACTACAGCTTTGAACCTTAAAAAGGTTGGGATCACGATCACGAATTTTGTACCATGCAATTAAATAAATCATATGCTTCTCGATTCACCGTGGTGAATGGGACCCAGTGACAGCATCCTAGGAGAGTAGTACTCGGAAAAAGCTTGTCGATTCCTTAGATGAAGTTGGAAATGTTGGCCATGAATATAATATTCTATCCGCGTCATGAAGTGGCTTTGCGGGTATTAATGTACCCGTATATCAAACATTTGTTAATGTTTGTTTAGAAACTGTATTGACGAAGCTAGAATCTGCTCTGATTTAATTTAATAATCAGCTCGCACAAAATGTAGATGCAACTAATGAACTCCGAAGATTGGATGAGATTGAAATTAACCATATCACGGCATCTATATATGCTTAATTCCTTTGCTTGCTAACTAAGATAAGTATAAAACAAAACAGGTTTTTTTTTTTGGTTCATTTATAATAATAATTATTGTTATTAGTTTTTGTTAAAATAGATATTCATTATGCCCTTAATATAAGATAGATTTCGAGAACTCACCTTAATTTTAAATATAAGACATAACTAGTTATCATTTTTGTCAATCTTTTTATAATTTTAACTCTATGATGCTTTCTCAAACATAATCATAAAGGAGAAGAAATGAGGGAATTAAAAAAAATGACTATGATGTCTTACATCAAAGACCAGAGAGAGTACATGAATGATACTCCCTCCTCGGCCCTCCTATCCATTTAAAAGTGTCTTCTAACATTTTTATTAGAATTAAAGAAAATATTGAAACTCGTTAACTCTACTTAAAAATTAAATAAGTTTTTCTGGTCCGCATGCCAAAAAACAAGGTTCATCAGTGCTCATCATAGTGGTTAGTGACTAGCATCCATTTCTCATAATCATAATAAAATCTAAACATTTAAAATTGTTCTGTCCAAATTTAAATTTTTGAATGATAAATTTATATTCATTAAAAGTGATAGTTATAATATTATCTTTATTTTAAATTTTTCATATATTAAAATAAAAATTTATTTGAATATAAAAATTAAATTAATTAAAATCTAAACTGTCCAAAATTAATCTAACTATAACTATGTAGATTGGTCATGAGCACATAACAAAATTTGCTCCCAAAAACAAAATATCCCCTTAATTTTAAGAAAAATTATTACTGATAATTTCTCTCAAGCTAATAGGTTTTTTTCTTATATTATTGAAAATTAAGTTATATATTTTATTTGTATGGTTCTGATCATATGTTTAATTATAACAAGTTATATAGTTTTTCAAACTACCCTCACTTAGGCTGGCAATTCTCGAATCTGTCTCAATAAAATTCTTTCATTAGAATCTTCCATGTCAATTCAGCAGCAACAAACCGGAATTAATTTAAAATATTTTCAATCAAATTTAAACAAAGAAAACAAAATTTCATCATGTTATTATATCGATCGAGATAAAATAGAAAAGGTATATTTGCATAAAACACCGTATCAAGCTATTTAATATAATTTTTCTACAACAAAAAATTTACTCGTTATCCTTGTTATTATCCTTTTAAGTTTAGTGTAATTATTTTTATAATTATTAGATTATTATTTTCTTAATTATTAATTTTTAAATTAAATTATTTTACACCCTTGACTCTCCAGCCCCTGGCCCTGGGTATATAATAAACACATTGCAGGCATCAAATTTCAAGCAATGAATTCATACATCAATTTCATGCAAGCATCTCTTTTCTCGATTGATCAACACTCACACTACTGTTGAGGGGATTCAAATCGACATTGGTCATGAATAAGGATGCAACCATTCAGACGTGCCCATGAAAAAGGATACAATCACTGAGATGAAAAGCTGTGTTTAATCGATTAATTATAACCACTCACCAATGAAATTTTCACATATTTATCATTTTTTATCAAATCAGTCTTATTAATATTCCCTCAATAATAATTAAGTAGAAGAAAGAGAGAAGGAATTAAAGAAGATAATTAAGGTGTTTTAGAAAAAAAATGTCATATTAATTAATTTAACTAACTTTTATAATATAACTAAATTAGTTAATTATGTCTTATTGGTTTCTGTGCAAAACAATCCATGCAAAAGTGATTTTTTTTTTTGGTCGAAATAGGAACATATATTGATACTAATAAAAAGATTACATCGAACACATACACTGATAATACCATCCTAAACGAAGAACAAAACAAAATACGAAGACTAATAAATAGACAACACCAAACCAACAATAAGGAGAGCTAGTCACCACAAAACACATAGAACTAAAAATAACTTCAAGGACCTCATCTGCTTCCTGGCCATCCAAGGTTAGAAAGAACATGAAAGAAGGTGTTGGTTGCAAAACCCACCCGATCGGGCACACCTCCTTATAAGCAACAGCTGCACATAGGTCAGCTACATAAATACCCTTACTAAGGGTACAGGACCGAAAACACCCAACCTTAGATACAAAGAGACCACTGAGGTCCTGAAGAATACTCTTAGTCATCCATTGAAGAAAACCTAGTGACATTAGCCTTCCACCAAACACATTCCGGTTAACATAGGCGACATGGATTTGCCCCCATCGAACAATCCTAGCAATGGTCTTCACATAAATCACGCACAGACTAGCAGCAACCATCGATAAAACCCTTCCCCCAAAATCACAAATCCAATCCACCACAAATAACATCACCAAAATAATGCAAAACCCCAACATCAGACAACAAACACAGCCACCAGAGGAACAAATCCACAATAACAGAAGGCAACTAGAACTAAAAAACGAAAATAACAAACAGAAAAGGAAAGAAGAGCCACGCCCACTGCCGGAAGCCACCCACACACCGGACGCCACCGTCGAGCTAGCAACGACCGGCGAGCCAGAGACCACCCACAGAGCAGACGAGGGAGACGAAACAAAAACACCCACCGCCGAAGACGAGGGAGAGCCACCGATGCAACCAAAGAACTGAGCGATGTCGGAGCTGGGAAGGCACTGAAGACGGAGACCAGAGGAGAACCGACGCTGACGACGGAGGACGGCCATCGCTCTATGTCCATGTTCCGCCCTAAATCTGACCTTCACCTGACCCTCCGAGGGCCGATCTGCCCTTTGGCCGCGATTGTGGACCAAAAGGAGGCTCGCCGGCGGCTTAGACGCCACCGGCGAGGCAAAATCACGTGCAGAGGAGGAGCAACGGTTTATGTAGATATAGAGATAGATGATAAAAAATTTGAGAATGTGATGTAATATCCATGCAAAAGTGATGACGATCATATATATATATATATAGATAACAACACATACAACAACGGTCTCTTTTTTGGGAGTTCAAAAAACTCAAAGGTGTTATTGGTGCAGCTCTAATTAACGACAGGCCTCTCTGACGGCATTTGACCGCTTACTGTTGGGAGGACGACAAGTCATCGAGTCCTTAACATTTATCGACGTACACACACACACACAGGAGATTATATCAACATGTGGCCACATGCATAAGTGACTTATTCACATGAGATCACTTTTAGGGGTCTTAAAATTGCTTATCAATATAAATCATCAAAATAAAACTCCTCTCACACATTTACCTTGTATACTGTAAATCATGATTGAAAAGCTATTTTTGAAGGTTTCAATCGTTATTCCAAACGAACACATAGAAGCAAGCAACTAAGCGGTACTTCAATTTGTGTGCTCTGTGGACTAGGGATTCCTATTAGGCTTAATTTAAGAGGGTCATCACCACTATCTCATCTATTTTTTGCTGATGACTTGATCTTTTTTAAAGAAGCATCCAACTTTCAAGTGGAGACTATGCTTCATTGTTTGAATCTCTTTTATAGTGTATCGAGATAGAAAATGAATAGAGAAAAGACTAAGATTTGTTTCTCCTAGAAAATGTTTATTCGTTGAAAGCCATGAATTTAAGTAGGTAAATGGGGGTTAGATTAACAGGAGATTTGGGGCAATATTTGGGTGTTTCAATCATCCATAAAAGAGCTTATTATCTAACATTTGCACCACTCATTGAGAAAATAAAGATCGAAGAGGTTGTCTGAGTGGAAGAGAGGATATATGAATCTTGCTAGTAGAACTACCTTCATCAAGGTTGTGTTATCACGTTACCCACATACTACATGCAAACCATATTGCTTTCGAAGCGTATAATAGTCAAGGAAATGGAACAAAGTAGTAGAAGTTTATCCTATGGAGATGAATTAACAAGGTTTCAAAAAATTAATGGTATTGGAAGGAAAATTGGGAATGATTTGTCTTCGTCTTTCTGACTAGACAATTGGTTTGAAATGAATAAGCCTCTCATTGATTTGGTTTAGAGTTATGAACATCTTATTGATCAAAATGAGACTGTGGCTGAGTACGTGATGGAAGGGGGTGAGTGGAATAGAAGGACGATGGAGTACTGGTTCCTTTCCCATGTAATTGATTGAATTGTCTGTATGCACTCCTATGTGTCGAAAGAGCAGAGAACAAAATATATTGGAAATCATCCATTGATGGTTGTTTCTCAGTCAAATCGACATATCATTTTCTTTTATCAGGTAATGGATGAGTTGTGGATAACATTGGAAGATTATAAGGAGAAAGTATGTTCCATAGAAAATTAAAACCTTCATGTGGTCAGCTGCTCATGGGAGAATGTTAGAATTTTAATATTACAATTAATATTAAAATTAATTCTATTAAGTGGCCCACATTAATTTCTGTTTTGTAACCGTTGTAACCGTCCATTAATTTTGTAACGGGCCAATCAATACGCAATAATTGCTAATTGATACACATAAATGCTTTGTCTCTGTGATGGCCAGAGAATTATTCAGACGTGTATATCTTTCGGTCCCCTGAAACCTGCTCTGATTAAGGAAAAAAAGCACACCATCTGCAGATTCAGAAAGAAGGATCAGAGGGACTGAAGCTCGGAGTTCATCCCTGCTTGCTTCTGGAAACAAATCAATGGCGGGAGGTATTTGTAATCTCTATTTCATTTTTCCTCATTGATCTAAATGTTAATCTGTGTTTAACATTTTTAGATCGCTCAATTTTCTAACAGAGAACTCATACATCAAAATTGAGAATGCAAAGAGGATTGGAGATGTTTGCTGCTTGCTCTTTTAAATGTGAGATGGATGAAGACTTGATGCATATGTTGTAAGATTTCTCTAATGTCAAGGAGTGCTAGAAATCAACGGTCAAACATGAAAAATGGAATGCATTATATTCTTTTCTTTATAGAGGGCGAACTAGATCAAATGGAATATGACTCATGAGTTTGAGAAAGAATATACAAAGAAGGTTCTGTAGCCAATCTCGTTTGGTTATCTTTGCTGGGATGGATGGGTATCATGTTATCAAAAGCTGTTTGATTGTGAGACGACTATTATGGGGATGAATGCACCCACTGGTGACCACCAAAGGAATCTTCAAAAGAAGACCCTTTAGTTTAGTAGTAGGGTCTTTTCCAAATCATAGTTTCTTTAAAGCAAGTTCGGATAAGGATATTCTCAGGGAAGATGATATGGAGAAGATGATTAATAGTTCTCACGCAGACCATAATCAAAATGAAGAGGACTTCATCAAGGTAACAGTCAATGGGTCAGCCTTGGAGGATGGAAGGAGAGGATGCAGAGGTTATTTGGGACCAAAATAATAGATGACTTTTAGGGTTCAACTCCAAACTTGTTAATGTTCCTTTGGTTTTTGTAAAAATTATTGGTGCATTCAAGGCCTACAATCCAAAGGGTAGAAAAACATTAAGTTAGTCATTGATTGTATAAAGGCTATGAATTATATGTTGAGATAATCTAATCAAAATCATCCTTTTAAGGATGTTGTGGATGATATTAGAACGTTTTTTTATAGAGATTAGCAAGTTGTAGTCACTCACGGATATAGAGAGACTGTAACTATCGTTGATCAATTAGCAAGATATTCTCATCATAACATAGATATGAATTTTTGTCTATTTGATCAACCTCTTCCTTTTATTCAAGAGGCGGAAGTTAATCAAAGTTAAGAGTCTTTACTGAAATTGATGTAATGTCCTCATAGACATTTTGATTATAGTATTTTTTAAAAAATAAAATAAAAATTGAGTGGTCCATATGGAGGAACGAATAGTAAACCGGGTTTGGAGAAAAGTGAGAATAAGTGCAACAGAGGCAGCAAGGAAGGAGCCAGTCACTGAAATAGGGACCCAGTTTCGGTGCCTATCCAAAAGCCTATCCTTTGGATAGGCACCAAGAGCTTGTTGCATTTGGGCCGTCCAGATCGCATCTAGACGGTCCAGATTTAATTTTTTTCAACTGCTACTTTTTTAATGAAAAAAATTATTTTTTGAAAAAATGTTAGTTGAGAGATTATCTTTATTTTAGATTTTGTACCCATTAAAATAATTTTTTTCAAAAAAATAGAAAGTAAAAAAAATAAGATCTGGGCCGTCCAGATCAGATCTAGACGGCCCAGGACGGAGGAGCTCTCCCTCCCTATCCAAAAATAGGCAGGGAATCCCATTCCATACACATAGGGGATGATGTCAACATGTAGGCACATGCATGCCAAAACCTTAAAACCATAATTAAGAGCAAGCAACTCAACGATACTTTAATTTGAGTGGTCTATGAAGAGGAACGAATGGCAAACCAGGTTTGGAGAAAAGTGAGAATAAGTGCCACAGAGGCAGCAAGGAAGGTAATGAAGGAGCCAGAGTTACTGCAATAGGCATGATAAGCCTGAACAAGCCATCTCCTGTATCTTGATTCGAAATACCTTTGGATTTCGGCTTTAATATAGTCATATACAGTAGAAATTAGGCACCAAGTCAACAGTTATGAACTTAAAGAATTTGACTATCTCCTCATCGTTGCCAAGGACGTTTATGATAGATCCACAAGATCTCAATTCCTTAACGTCATCTGTGTTTTCAATCATGGGTGCCAAAAACTCAACGAAGGAGCTTATCTCGTAGTTGTTGGCGAAATCTGGGCAAACCTCATGCGCCATCAGGTTCAGGTATGTTGGAGCGACGGTTCCGTCCACTATTATGTTTGGAAGGTTTAGTTCTGCGCCGAAGAAGTAAGAATAGAAAGTTATGTCAATGGGGCTCTGTGATTTGCTTCTTTTCACCTGAATCCCTGCTTCTTTCAGCTCTTTCAAATTCTTGTACGTTATCCTGCCGCTTTCGATCGGTTTCTGATCATGGCGGGGACGAAAATCACGCAACACTCTCTTCCGCAGTTCATCGAGAAGATGAACTGGATTGGGCGAATCAGAATCGACATCAATTTCAATCTGAGGCTGATAACCTGTTGAATTTTGAAGGATTATACTGATGCACAGGAAAACTAAAAACTCTGAAATATTTTGATTAATTGATTAATCCTTGAATAATAGGCAAACATAAAGCTAACCAAGAATCTAATTTAATCTAATAAAATAAAATTAAAACATCCAATATATAATGCGGAGATATAATAAATATTAAATAATAAAATCAAATTTAATAATAAAATGATAATTAACTAAATAATCTGAAATATCTTGAAGCATTGCTCAACGTCACCTTCTTTGGCTCCACTCTTTTGTTGGGGCTTTTGATCTGGTGAAAAATAATGACAAAGAAGGAAGTTGTCCATGTCTTTGATCAGCTCGTGGTCAGATAGATCACTCAAGAGCTGAAGAACTCGGAAGGGAAGTTGATTCTCGAGCAAGAGAGCATCTTGGCGAACAAGAGCCATCTGGACAACCTTGGCTTTCAGTGGTTCTGGGTTTAATATGTCTGGATGCTTTAGGATCTGAAGCAGAGCACATCCGTCCACGAACAACATCCACGCCATTCATCGTCGTTAAAGTGCCGAAGGGCATCGAGAGTGTATAGATCCTTGAGATCCTTAATATTTACGATAATATCTCGATGTAGACGTTGGGCTTTGTTTCGGTCACGTTGGACATACATGGATGCCCACATGACTTTGTACTGCTCTCCTAACTGAAGATGGGGCTCACCATGGTGAATGGGACCCAAGGACACCATCTTAGGAGAGTAGTACTTTGCAAAAGCATTTCGACTTCTGATATGATGAGCCACCCTTTGTATCTTGGGCCATGCGCTTCGTGATATTTGGCATCGGCATTCAAGTAGGGCATACCGATCTTGTGCCATGCTGAGAGATAAAATGAGACTTGAGAAAATTAATGTGGCTGCCTCTATCTCACTCTGTATGTAGCGAAGGCACTTGTAATGAGATGTGAACACGAAGTCCCTTATAGGTGTCTGAATTTATAGTGAAAATGTTATTAAAATACTATTATATTGGATGAAGTGGCTTCCTACGTCTGCAAATTATTCAAGCTAAGTTTGGCATATAGCCCATAACAGAGGGTGGAATCAGACATGATATATGCAGTAATCTATAGTGATGGACCCGTGAAAAATATTATTTAATGTTGAAGTTGGCTGGCTGATTAATATGTCGGTTCCGAGTCATAGAGCTTTGGGTAAATTACAGAATAAAACGAAGGAATCATAGGCTGCATGCATGTTACAAGAAGAGAACTGCCTCCAACAAATTGCAAGCTGAACTGAGAAGGCATCATCACTGAGTTACCTTGTAATGTATGGCCTAGCTAAAGCCCTAAACCACCTAGTGATTATTTTGTCGTCTTCCTGCTGATCATGATTCACGGCTCACGGGGTTAAGTCTAGGTTAGATAATGGTCCTCCTAAAACTAATTAAAGGACAAATAAGGCTAACGTATTGAGCAGAATAAATAAAATGGATAAAAAAAAAATTAAAGTAAAGCATAAGGATGGAAAGCACAACTCCATCAGACAACAAGGACATGGAATGGTATTTTTTTTTAAAAAAAAAAATGTTGATGTCGTTAAAATTACCACATTTTTATGCAAATGCACTTAATTTAATATCCTTCTCACTCAAACACGTATTCTTTTAATTAATTAAAAGCATCATTGCTTCAGGAGTATTTTTTTAAAAAAATAAAAAAAAATACCAATCACTTCCTAAAATCCTTGTAAATGAAAATACCAAAATTTTAATGTTTTATATATAAAATGTTGGTCATACCAATAACAATGGCCTTTTAACTTAGTGGTATGAGCATATAAAGGTCGTCTGTAAATAGGAAATCGGGAGTTTAATCCCTTACTGTAACCTCATATTGTTAATATTTGCCTCTCTAATTTTTTTCTTAAAAAAATTAAAATTGGCCTTCATGGACAGCAGCTTTGAGCCTTAAAAAAATTGGTCGCGATTACAAATTTTGTACCACGCACTAGAGCTTGCATATGCATTACATAAATCATCTACTTCTCCGTCTTTAATTAGGAAGTTGATGCTAATTTTAAATGTGAGACCTATTTTACATATTTATCATTTTTTTTCAAATTAATCCTATTAATATTCACTTAACATTAATTAAGTAACAAAAAGAATGAAAGAATTCGGTTTGGCTAGTATCCTCTTCCAATGGCGGAGCCAACTTTTTATATTTGTGTCTGCATAATTAGTAGGGGAGATTCGGGGGTTTGGGGACAACGCCCCCGAAGTTTTTTTTTTTTTTTTTAAGGAAAGTAAGTTCTAAATGCGTTACAAAAATAGACAAGAAAATAAAAGAAAACTTCAACTTAACATAAAAAACTAATAATCAAAAGTCAACTAAGCTATTACAATAGAACGATTACAAAAATATTCTTCGATTTTTTATTCCATGAAAATATTGCATTATATCTCCATCATCAATCGTATCAAACATATCACGTTCAACATAAGTTAGCATGTATGAGTTAAACCAACCATCACTTATCAGATTACGCAACTTATCATTAACAAATTAAAAGCCATTATAGAAAACACCCGCTCAACTCTAGTAGTTGCTACCAGTAGAATGAGTGCCAACTTTATCAACAAATAGACCAATGGATAAATAATATCCTTTCTCTTCTCAACCATCTTCAAAGTAAGGTTAGAAGTTGTTTTTAAATTGACAAAATCAGAATCAGCTCTTACATCAATAATAAAATTACCAAGACTTGAAAAAAGAAAAAGAATATTTGCAAGCTCATTAAACTCAAAAGGGTAGAATCAAAATCACATATTATTGATAGTGGCAAAATCCTATCCCTTTTTAAATAACCACATATTATTGGTAAGAATGAATTAAATCACAGCACCTTGAACGCAATTTAATGAATAAAATGTTACAAAGACAACGCCTTTAATTCAAAATAAAAAACTTGCATAGGCAAGTTGAGGATAATTAGGATGATATAATATGGAAAAGTTGAACGTAATTAGTAATTGTCTCTGAAAAAAACCATGGAAGGGACAAGGGACCCACTAGCTATGCATTGAGATTTGTGTGATCTTATCAATCTCCTCCACCATTTCTCATTTCCTTTTTTTCCTCTTTCCAGACTTCTTCTTCCTCCTTATCGTCATAAATCTCTTTCTCTCCCCCCACACAGAGCAATGAATAACGATCCGTGTTTCAAACTCCCGCTCCCAACGTTTGTGTCTGCACGTGCAGACACTTGCAACAATGTGGCTCCGCCACTGTCCTCTTCCACTCCCATCCTCTTCTTGATCTGGACTGTCGGATGAAAATTTGAATGGCTCAAATTGTTTTTCAAAATTTACCACCGCATGCGGTAACAATTCTCTTATTTTTAGGCAACAGACCATCCTCTGCAGAGGACAGTAGCTGAACCCGAAAAAATTAAGGAAGATAATTAAAGTGTTTTAAAAAGAAAAAAATGTTATATAAATTAATTTAATTAACTTTCATTATCTAACCAAATTAGTTAAAATTTGGTCTCGTGGGTTTCTGTTGCGGTGACAATTACAGTTTGCATCAAGTATTGATATGAGAAGCAAATTATGAAAATAAAAAATGCTTAGCATTTAATGAGCATCACAAACCATGCAACTCAGCGGTACTTTAATCTTGAGTGATCTATGTGGTGGAACGAATGGTAAACCAGGTTGGGAGAAAAGTGAGAATAAGTGCTGACTGCTGAGGCACCAAGGAATACCGCTCGTGTTTAGGCTCAACTGACAAAGAAGTCGGACACTCTCATTAAAGGGAAGAGTTGCATTCTGGAATTAGTCAAGGCGCTTAAGGAGGCATTATAGCTTCTACATACTTAGGTTAACGCTTGAAAATAATAGACGGCTCGCCTTGCCCAACATAGATCGGTATCACCTAAGAGGAAGAGAGATTTCGTCTTGTCCTTGGATCGTGGGTGAACCCAACCCCTTTCTTAAGATATTTATATTTTAAAAAAAAAGCAAGGAAGGAACAAAAGATGCCAAAAGCTCTCAACAATATAATTGGATAAATTCAACTTTAAATTTATATTAAAAAGCAGCAGATGCCTCAAAGATAGATAAGGAACAAAAGCCATATTTTATTAGAAAGCTAAATAGCGACACGAAATAACCTGGTGTGCGTGCGCGCGAGAGCGAGATTAAATGTAAGTATTGTAAATGAAAAACAAAAAGCAGAAATTAACGCAACACACAAAACATGATATCTCGTACAAAAAGATTCACAAGGGACATGCATGCATGATAATGTACAATAACCTACCACTACGATTCTATTTATAGCCTATTTTGACCCCCCAAAAAAAAAATTTGCTCCTTATCATAAATCAAGTTTTAAAGTAATAAATATTTTTTTACTTTTTTATCTCTATTAATTGTAAATATATATATATATATATATATATTCGACCTTTAGAACTAATAGGTAAAACTACAGTTAACCACACAAGTTAGCAGTGACGAACTTAAAGAATTTGACTGTCTCCTCATCGCTGCCAAGGCCGTTTACGATAGATCCACATGATCTCAATTCCTGAACGTCATTTGGGTTTTCAATCATGGATGCCAAAAACTCAACGAAGGAACTGATCTCGTACCTGTTATCAAAATCTGGGCAAGCCTCGTACGCTATCAAATTCAGGTATATTGAAGCAGTTGTGTCGTCCCCCGCTAACTCTGGAATGTTGAATTCTCCATCCGACCACCTAGAGGAGAAAGTGATATCGATGGGACAATATGACTTGCTTCTTTTGCACTTGAATCCCTGCCGCTTTCAGTTCTGTGAAATTCCTGTATGTTATCCGGCTCCTTCCTGTCGGTTTCGGTTCACGAGGACGAAATTATGCAACACTTTGATGCGCAGTTGGACTGGATCGACATCAATTAGAGACTCATACTGAAGCTGATAAACTTCTTCGGCTCTTCTAATCATTTGGGGCTCTTGATCTGGTGAAAAATAACGACAATGAAGGATTCGTCCATGTCTTTGATCAGCTTGTGGTCAGGATCTAGCCGATGCACTTGTATTTATTAGATGTGAACACTCAATTTCCTAAACTCCCAATTTGTTATTGTTCGAACATTTCTTTATGCTTATATTCAAATAATATCATATTGGATGAAATGACTAGCTTTGCAAATAATTCAAGTTTGGCATATAGCCCATGATACAGGGTTGAATATTCCAGACTTTGATATGCACTAATCTATTGTGATGGATCCATGCAAAATACCATTTAATAACGTTTTTCGTATATTATTGTTTAAAAAAATGGTGTTGAAGGTAGCTATGAATTATATAGAGCTTTGGGTAAATACAGAAGAAAACGAAGAGACCACTGATTATTGGATCTAAATAAATGGGATACTTCACTTGACCTGGGTTTTCATTCCCTTCCCTGCTAATCAAGTTAAGCAAAGTATATGATGCATGGAACCATGATGCATCACTTTTGTATGGGCCATACCACCCTATGCCAAAAAACTTCCTGGCAAAATTGACCCTTAACCCAAGATAAGTTGCAGAAGCTCACTATAGGTATATCTTGATGAAGTGTCCAAAATTGTTTAATACTCCTTCCGGCCATTGCATTACAAATTTTGTCATGTATTCAGGACCGATGTATCTAGGACCAAAGATAGTAATAGTTAATGTTGCCAATGAAACCTGTGCATGAAATTATAATGCTATAAAGTAAGTTGCATGGAATAAAAATAATTGACACGAAGAACGAAGGATCGCCCAATTTTCTGATTACAAGTTTGGAATTGAAACTGAGCATACATAACCCACGAAGCATTTATTTCTAATAACCATCACAGAGTATGGATCAAGTGACTTCTTAAGGCAGAATAGACATTACATAAAAATGTCAGTCAAGCTGGGCATACCTATCTTCTGCCATGGCTGGCTCACTGGACACACCACAGCTTTGGGTCTCTGATCTTAAAAACTGTATTGCTGAACTTGTGTCTGCTCCTATTTACAGAGCTTGATCAGAACATAGATAAAACGAGTGTATCACTGGTTGGATCTGAATGAAATCAACTAGATACATCTTGAACATACATTCCCATACCAGATAACCAATACACGTGAAGTACACGCAAGGAACAAAGATGCATCCTTTTTTGCCCCAGCTGTTCTGCGGTATCCTATAAATTTACGAGTTTGAGAGCAGAGCCAATGTTTACTTCTTTTGTGCCCCAAAATTTGATTCATGCATTTGGGAGCACCCACACTTCGCCTGCTCATTACGGTCTGATTTATGCTGTTTTGGTAAACTAATCAGATCACAAGGTGGTAAATGTAGACTGCAAGGATTATAATTTCCTATTTTTTATTTTGTGGGTTTTTTTTTTTTTGGGGGGGGGGGGGTGTGAGGGATCTTCTAACTTCATTTCTTGTTATGGAACTAATAAGCAGTAGCCCAAAACGCGTTCTGTGTGGGCGGGTAAAAATCATTTACATTTTGATAGAAGAAGAAAGAAAAATGAAGCAACATACAGATGTTCATTCACAAATAGACGTTGCCTAGGATGCAACAAACTACGTGCAGTTTTGCCCTTCCGCTATCTGAAGAGCAGAACCAAACGACTATTAAGTATTAACAAACGATGAGTTGGTTAGTTAGCCGCCACTTCATTTATTTATTGACCCATCTCAAATTATTTGAAAAGGATGAAAAGATAGCAGGAAGGACTTCATCGCGGCTAAATAGGAGTACAGCAATGGGCCAATGGAAATAGCTTCAGCTTCCTCTCCTTTGTTCACAAGACAGTTATAAAGCAAAGAAATACGATACCAATAAATCTTTTTCTTTCTTCTTTTCCATGGTGTTACGATAATATGATTAGCATTTCTAGCTGTACGTTGTGAGAAGATTCTAACAGAATATTCCTAATCACTGTAAACATGTAGGATTTTAATAGGTTCAGTTATTCCCTGTACAGCTGTAATCTATTCTAGAATTGTGTATTGGCTTACTACAAACATACGATGGAGGCTGAGCGTGTTAGAATATAATTAGTGAATATGTGTATATGATTAGTGAGTACTAATTGTACAGATCCCATAGATAGATTTGATAGACAAATGTGTATACTGTTTATAGGCTCTGCTGTATTTCTCTAACTGTAAAGATTCCCCAGAGGCGTATTGTTGTTGCTATATATATATATCAGATAACCCTGAGCACTACATTCCAGTGCCTCAGTATTGATTTCATCTCATTCTATTATTGCAGTTCTATCTGAGCGTTATGAATTCAGTGATGACTCGGTAACATTCCTATCTCAAATATCCTTTTGCGTGTAATGGTTTGCTGCTTAAACACGCCGATAGAGAAAGCCTTAGAATTCCGGAACGGGACTTACTATGACATTATTAAATGGTTAAAGGACAACATATTCTTGTGAAGATTTATGTCAGGTCCACGCAGCGCAAGCGGTCATTTCTTTGAACTTTGAAGAAGCAACGCTCCAGTCATGACATGGAGCAAACGAAAAAAGTTCTTACACGTAACAGTATAATATTTTGAACAGTGATCCATTCAACCATCTTTTATCCCTTCTATGGCAATCAATGTCAAACAAAATTTGCCAGCAAAATAAAATTTAATGATACATCAGAAAGAAAAATGGTTACTTTTTTGCATTAGCTACCTTCATTCTCATTTTTAATTGAATCTGAACTCACAACTGGAAGATTTTTTCTGTACTGCTGAGACGTCAACCTCCTTTCCAATGGTGTTTTCCTCTTGCTCACAACAAATCTGTTCACCCCTTTGCGCATAGGCATTATCGAAGGGAAGTCTTCGTCTGGAATCTGACTAAGCTCAGATATATCCTTGATCTGTGCAACCCGACGGAACCACCGCTCCGCCTTTGCCTCCTCTGACATGTCCAGAGGATCTGGTTCCTTTACTGCTGACCCCTCCAAACTTTTTCCTGTCCACTGAGCCCTAATATCTTGGTTCTCAGACGTGGGAGATGAACTCCCACTAAAATTTGCCATATCATTTTTATTCTCGTCCCTGGAATACTTATCCCCAGAATCCTTGCCATTGTTACTTGAGGCCTGTCCTGAAGGCTTTGGACCCCAGCTCTTCGTGCTTAAATCTTGACTTCCACCATCTAAGGCATAATCTCTTCTCTGCAACCGAGGGCCAGCTGAGGATGCTCCATCATTGGTCATACCTTTGACATATTCTCCATCTGCAATCCCATGTCCAGCATCACCAGACATTTCTGGAAGCTTCTCTACCACCTCTGATGTTGATGATTCAGTGTTGGGTTTATCAGTTGAGCTTGTTCCATCTGACTGCCGTTTGTCTTTTTTGGCAAAGTAGTCAGGTGGGAAAGGGACAAACGGGACATAGTTAGTATTACTAGTTTGCTCCATTGCTAATTGTCTCTTGTATGCTGGGGAAGTCAAAGAGCGATCTTTTTTCTTGCTAACAACAAATCTATTTTCTCCTTTCCGCATTGGCATTATCTCTGGAAAATCCTCATCAGATATTGCACTTGTCAAATCTGAAACATTTTGCAGCTCAGAAACCTTTCTAAACCACCTCTCAGATTTTTCAGCTTGCTCTTTCTCTTTGTTCTCTCTGTCAATTTGGTTTGAAGAACTAGAAATCTCTAAACTCTCCCCCAAGTTACCAGATCCAGCATTAGTAACTTGAACCGCTTTTTTGCTCTCTTCTGTCCTAGAGTCCTCCGACTTGTGAGCAAACGTATCTGCAGGCAATGGAACAAATGGAACATGGCTGCTTTTCAAATTTCTGTTTTGAGGAGAACTAGAAATTGAAGGTGGGCCGCCAGTATTAGTATTATGTCCAGAAGCAAAGCTCATATTGTCAGATTGAGAAAGGCCAGTTGGACGACCAAGAATCTCATCTAGCCTCTGGCTAACAGATGTGTCAGATGACTTGGTTGCTTTAGCAGCATGAAAATCATCAACCTCACGAGTGCCATCATTACCCAAGTTTCTATTATATTGAGTATTATCCAACCTCCTGTCCAAAGGTGTTTTCCTTGTGCTCACAACAAATCTATTTACTCCTTTCCTTAATGGCATTATTTCAGGAAAATCTACATCTGACACCATACTGTTAATATCAGCAGTACTGTCCAGTTGAGAAACCTTACTAAACCAGCGCTGAGCCTTCTCTTCATTAGTAGCTAACCTAGTATCAATATCTGAAGTGTTATTCCTACTTTCATTTCCATACCCCACTCTTGATGAGGTATTGATCGCACCTAACTGCATTTGTCCAGGCCGCTTGCAATCACACCTCATGCAAGTCATATTCCTCCCATAATTATAGAAATCACACCTTCAAGACAAAATAATCCATTAGTTGGCATGCAGAGTGATGATATATGATAGAATTTGAAGAATTTAGGATAAGAAGAGGGAAAAGAGAAACAATCTAGAGTCAGAATCTAACTCCAGCCAACACAGTACTTCTCTAAAATATATCTTCATTCATAATCCTTCTCAAACACAATACAAATAATTATATAGTCTTTCCTAGACAATCAACTTCCTACGATAACTAACTTCCTAAACAGATAAGAATGTATAACTATACAACAGATAAGAATAATAAACTAATAGAAAATAACTACTCTTCCTTGAAACAGAAAACTATTCCTAACATGTGTCTTTCTGCAAAAGAGGACACATGGAACCCTAACAATATATAACCATGGGATAAGAGAAACATTTCAGCACTAAATTACTCACTGAGGGCACTCCCACTCTGCTCCAGTTAGTTGTCTCTTAGGCCTTGCCTCCTCACACTCAAGACATTTAATATTTCTTGCAAAATTCATGAAATTACACCTGCAACATATTAGAGAAAGAGTCTGCTAACATCAGTATGTTAATATTTCATAATACTTGCTGAAACCAAGATGTTAGGCTAATCTTGTATGGCACAAAGTCAATGAAAAAAAAACATGGTCGATTGGGAATCAAAAAATAAAAAGTTTACCTTGGACAAATCCAATCACCCCTTTTCATTTCAATCTTTTTTGCAGGGGCCAATGTCTGTTCAGATCTAACAGGCATTTGATTTTGCATTGCACTATATGAGTTTGATCCAGGTACATTACAAATCAGCTTGAAAAGCTCAGCAAAAAGATTTCGAACTGATGATTCAACAATATCTCTATTATGGAGATTGTCCCTTTGTGAAGATACCAAAGGGTTACTTGCATAACTCAGCATAAATTTCATCAAATCAACCATATGAGCTTGATCAGAATCCAGGACCTATGAAAACATCTCAAACAAAATTAGGTTAACAGCTTCAACAAATATGTCATGATCCTAAATGAAGCCATAAGAGATGCACCATACTCATCAAAATACATTCTTGCATACTGGTAAACCTTTCATCTTTCCACTGAAAAGAGAATTTTCAAACATAGGGTTTTTACAAGGTATTTCTTATCCAAACACATTTGTGATGATTTGAGGAAACAAATCTCGCCTTCAAGTGGCAGGTCTGCTTCCACAACAATACTTCTTTCAGTTCTTAATACAAGAGCTAGAAGACTTTTTCGAAAACATTAAAGAAACTAAATAAATTACTTAATCATAATCATAGCATATGTTATATATCATTAGATTATATAGCAATTTTTAAGTCATACAAATTAGTTTGAAGATAATCTCTCCAAAAAAGTCAATCAAGTCTCATAATAAAGACCGGAGTGAGTATTATTTATCAAGGCATTATGGAATCACATCGGTAGAAGAAAAAGAGAAGAATTCGTGAAGCACGCCACAGGATAGAATGAAATGGGGCCTGAGTAATATATATGAGTTCGTATAGTATAAAATCAAGAGCTACATGAATAAGTTTTTCGTCACTGGTTGATCTTAGGACTCAGAAAAGTATGCCAAGAACTTCCTATATCCCATATCAGGGCTACAAGAAGAGGGAACTAGTCCACCATAACAAAGGCAAATTAACACATTCAGCAATGCGTTTCTTAATTCAGGTATACTGATAAAATTATAAATTTGAAAAATAAACGGATAATTTATTTTTTGCAGCAAATATAATGAAGACCAGGCTGGGGGTGAGAGATAATAATGACTTTCGCAGAAGAGCACCAGACAATTCTTAGATGGATGCCGAAGGGTACAAGATGACAAAGGATTGAGTTCTACGAAAAAGAAACTTTCCCCGACTTGTATTTTTTTAAGACATGAAAACCAAACTTCCATTAAAGAAAAAAGGAAACTCGGCACTTACACTGATTGTACTATTGGATATAAAAGATCTCATCTTTCTCACTGAATCCTCAGCGTCTTGGAACAGAAATGGCGTGCCGTGTTCAATGACCACCTCTATGTCTCTCCTCGAAAGCAGCCTATAACGATTACACACATAGACAAAAAGGTCAAGAGAAGAGACTGGACAGCAATTCAATATTATATAGGAAAATTATTGGGGCAACGCTTAATTCTCGTGAAACTTCAATAAGCACAATAGGCGCAATGGATTGAAAAGAAACCAACCGCAAAATGTTCTGCCGATCCCGAGCAAAGGCCAAGCAAGCACTGGCTTCACGCAGAAAGGAGGGATTCAGTTCCCCTGCTGCCAAAAACTCATCCTCACACGACCGACAATCAAGATATCCAGAAGAACAGACATGGTCGGTAAATTTGGACCACTCGGGCCAGGGGTGGGAATAGTGGGGACCTAAAGAATAGTCATCGAAGTAGCCATTCCGGAGAGAAGAGGCGGCCTGATTGTGAAGCTGGTGAGAAGCTTGGAGGGGAGAAGAGGGAAGAGGCGGAGTGAGGGAAGGAGAGCAAGTAAGGGGACGGAAAGAGGGGAGGAGGAACTTGCGGTGGCGAGAAAGGCGGAGGAGGGAAGAGCTGCGGCGGTGGAGGAGAGGGAAGGGAGTGGTGAGGAGCACTAGAAACCTCGTGGCACCGCCCATTTCTCAGCTTCTCAGGATGCGCATCGCATACGAAAGAAAACCCCAACTGTCAAATGAAGCCACCGAGTGATAAAACATAAACCTTGTAATCTGATAAACGAGAATTTTTTTCCAAAAAATAATAAATAAATAAATAAATATGGTAAGGCTCAACCTATCTCAATAATCATTCCGCCGATTACGGAAATGACTTTGGAGATAACCCACTCTGAGATAGAAATTCACTTGTTTATAATATACCCTTACTTTAAAAACCTAATTCACGGTTTATTGGAAATAATTTTATTTCTATTGTTTTCCAAAGTATAAGATATTATATTATAATAATATTATTATTGAGTGGGTCCCGCGCGCAAAATTTTTCAAACTTCACGGGTGTTGGCAGAGGGAAATAATTTGACGTGGGTCCCGCATGAATAGTAAATACGTATTTTCAAATAGTGAATACGTATTTAGGAATAGTAAATACCGTATTTTTAAATAGTAAATACTATTCATACCCCACAAAATACCGTATTAACCGATAGTAAATACGTATTTGTGAATAGTAATTACTATTCATGTACGTATTTGTGAATAGTAAATACTATTCATATTCAAAAATACTGATTTCAAATTTGTCATTTTCAAAAATAGGGCCTAATAGTCCTCCAAAAATAGGCTAGTTTTCAAGTCTTTAGGTCCAAAATTCAGGATGTTACAATTCTCCCCCCGTTCAATAAATTTCGTCCTCGAAATTTGACAATATAAAATCAAAAGGTTATCTAGACCTCTAGTCTATTCCTTCCTTATGCAAACTTAAATAGCACGCATCATACTATTCAGTGTCTCAATCTTATACCCAGGTATAGTACTAAATTACAGGACTTGCTGGTCTATTCTCACAGTACTCGGTTACACAGGCCTCACTGCCTGATTTATTTAGCCTATCGGCTTAACACATATTGGCCTTCCGCATCTGCTCATCAATTTCATCTGAGTCTTTCCCATTCAAGTTCTCGAATTACTTTCACTTACTCAACACTATAGCTGACAGCTATTAATTGACTTAACTAGTTTAGTATTCCAGACCTTTCTAATAGTTGCTGTTCCTGTACCATAATTCCCAATTACACTGCTTTTCTTTTCAACACGATAGCGTCGACAATCATGTCATTGCTACCCAAAATTATTTTCTTGTCTCATTTTCAAATTTTCAAACATGAAAAATTTTCCGTGGTTTCAGTACATTTCACAATCTGCACTATACCACAAAGTAATAGTGCTATAACATTTTTAAACTTAATCGCTGCCATCACAAATTCGTGAGAACATTTTTCACTGCCGGATCATTTTCAAAAACTTTTATTACCGGCACATATCTTTGAGGGAGCTAATTTATTTCACAAAATTTTACAATTGAGAGTACACACCATCATCTTAACCATTTGGTACAGTGAGCGCCTTACCCCAATCCTCGAATCCAGTCTCAACAGTACTATCAACAATGTGGGAGAGCCTCCGCCCCTTTCTCAGGAGACCCAGTGTTCACACTGGCACATAAAGTAGCAACCCTATCTAGCGGAACTCAGTCCAGTCATAGACAGTCAGGTTTTACTAATCAAAACATACGCCCTAGGCGAAATGTTATGGATTGGGTGCGTTCACTGCTGGTGCGATTTCCGTTTTCTCAAACCAAAATCCCTCCAAAACGTTTTGTTCAAAAAAAAACATTTATCAAAGGCCAGCGATTTCAAACATTTTAAAACATCTAGCAAGACCCAGCAAACTGTGTACATCTACAACAGCTTCTGTCCTTCCAGTTTTGTACTGACTTTTCCACAACATAGTTAAAAACTCAATTTCAAACTTTGGGTTCTAACAAAAACCCCTTTATATAAGACAACATCTGTTCAAAATAACCATCATTGTGGTCTCAAATTCTGTTGAAAACATTTCATTTGAAAACTCTGTTTCAAAAATCCACATGTGCGAACAAATCAATTTTAAAAAAATTTCAAATACAGCAAGTGTCTTGGCAAGTTCAAAAATTCAATTTTTTTTTAAACCTTACTTAGGAATCAGACAACTAACATTAGAAGGTCATCACTAATTACACGCATTGGAACCTCTGTCCTTGGCTACTCAAACTATCCATAAAATACTTAGTTTGTTCTACTTTAATCTTCCAGCTATTTCAAACATCGTTCGCTATCCTCGGATCTCACAAAATTTTCTGAACACTTCTCATATTCGTTGTCTGACAACTATGGGCTTCTGCTAGCCTATAAACACAATATATGCTGTATAGCACTGGAGCAAACCATGACGATATACTAAGTTACAACAGTCTTTTCTCTAGGGAACCTATTCAATGTGAGATTCATTATAATGTACTTACCTTGAGAACCGATGCACTGGTAACTCTACTTTATGGTTCGTTGTCACAGCGGCTCCACTCTACGGTTCGTCGTCACGGTGGCTCTGCTCTACGGCACATTACTCGGCGCTTCACTTAGTCTTCTCAGACCAGTCAGCTTTTCCGGTTAGCATCCTCTGTAGGTAAACCTCCTTGATCAGAACTCCCCGTAGGTATCCTTCTCCGACAAACTTTCCATAAGTAGCGCCAGTGATCGTCTTTGAATCATTATAATGAGAACTCAAATCTTAACAGGTTCCTATCCTTTAGTAGTTTCATAAACCGTTGTTTCTATGTCTGCCATCTTATCTAGGGTCATTCTATTTGTGGACTTTCACTTTCTATTTAGCTCCAAGCATAATTCTTAACTCAACTTTCCCTATTGGGTAATCACCTACTTCTTGGGAAATCTATTAGCCACTAATATCTCTTTGATTCTTGGTCCCACCTTGAGACCATAACCTGGTGGCTACTGAGGTTTCCAGCTTTCGTATGGTTCTGTTAAGGAACTATCTCTTAGGTATTTGGAACCTAGGCAAAACTCACTCATATTTTCTAAGGGTTCCTACTCTCACAGGGGTCATAGTTCTGAGATTTCTCTCGCTTCAGCAATATTAACTTCATAATGTCTATTGATTCTTGGTACTAATATTGGTATACTTAGTACTGGGTACCTACAACTCTCATAGGTACTAGTATGACATAACTGTCTCCCCAGAATTACTGGGTACTTTCCCTCTTTTGTCAATTGATCACCACCGTCAAGGACTTAATCAAAAGATCTTCGTCCCCGGAGCCATGCCCCGTTGCACGCATGGTGTCTGGCCTCTACAAGGTAGGAATTTTCTTCTCAGGGTACCTTAACAAGTTATTATTTTGACAAGGACATTAAATCGATAGGTTACTATCCAAGGGAAACCTAAACAGTAGGTTACTGTCTACCGGAAAACTTAAGTCGTACCGACTTCTCTGTATCACTTCCCTTGAAACTCTGAGCGGGGATTTAACTTAGATTCCGATTCCCATATCAAAAGTCTTAAAGTTTAACAACAGAAACCATATTCTGTGCCATCTACTCTATATCAAGGCCTCCCGAGCCTAACCCTTTTCCTTAGGATTTACGTCCTTTTTGTATCACAACACCAGTATTGTATCAGTACTTGTACTTGTTTTTTCGAAATACTTTTAAAACCATGGCTTAGAGCCTAACTTAGTTAGTCAAACCGATTGGCCAGGTAGGCGTCTATCATGGGAGCCTCACCGTGCTAGGGTGACTGATTGGCTGATCCACATAGACTCGGCCCTACCTTCGGCACCAATGGTTTACTGTAACTGAGTCGGGTTCATACCAGATAAAACACTTTTGAAAGCTTAGAACCTAACTCCGCTACTCAGACATTCCGACTAGGCAGGTGTATAGTGCAGATTGTGAAATGTACTGAAACCACGGAAAATTTTTCATGTTTGAAAATTTGAAAATGAGACAAGAAAATAATTTTGGGTAGCAATGACATGATTGTCGACGCTATCGTGTTGAAAAGAAAAGCAGTGTAATTGGGAATTATGGTACAGGAACAGCAACTATTAGAAAGGTCTGGAATACTAAACTAGTTAAGTCAATTAATAGCTGTCAGCTATAGTGTTGAGTAAGTGAAAGTAATTCGAGAACTTGAATGGGAAAGACTCAGATGAAATTGATGAGCAGATGCGGAAGGCCAATATGTGTTAAGCCGATAGGCTAAATAAATCAGGCAGTGAGGCCTGTGTAACCGAGTACTGTGAGAATAGACCAGCAAGTCCTGTAATTTAGTACTATACCTGGGTATAAGATTGAGACACTGAATAGTATGATGCGTGCTATTTAAGTTTGCATAAGGAAGGAATAGACTAGAGGTCTAGATAACCTTTTGATTTTATATTGTCAAATTTCGAGGACGAAATTTATTGAACGGGGGGAGAATTGTAACATCCTGAATTTTGGACCTAAAGACTTGAAAACTAGCCTATTTTTGGAGGACTATTAGGCCCTATTTTTGAAAATGACAAATTTGAAATCAGTATTTTTGAATATGAATAGTATTTACTATTCACAAATACGTACATGAATAGTAATTACTATTCACAAATACGTATTTACTATCGGTTAATACGGTATTTTGTGGGGTATGAATAGTATTTACTATTTAAAAATACAGTATTTACTATTCCTAAATACGTATTCACTATTTGAAAATACGTATTTACTATTCATGCGGGACCCACGTCAAATTATTTCCCTCTGCCAACACCCGTGAAGTTTGAAAAATTTTGCGCGCGGGACCCACTCAATAATAATATTATTATAATATAATATCTTATACTTTGGAAAACAATAGAAATAAAATTATTTCCAATAAACCGTGAATTAGGTTTTTAAAGTAAGGGTATATTATAAACAAGTGAATTTCTATCTCAGAGTGGGTTATCTCCAAAGTCATTTCCGTAATCGGCGGAATGATTATTGAGATAGGTTGAAACCGATATTTTGAAGCAGGACAGATAGTGGAATCTGTAGGAAATAAATCATAACTCAAACTCCTTGAATTAAGTAGTAAACAACTGGACATATTATGAATCAGTGAATTTTTGTCTAGAAGTTGGTGTCACCCGAAGTAATTTCTGTAACCGTCAGTGTCCGACTTAAAATCTTCGGCAGGTTACGGAATACCCTAAATAGGATCAAAAATTTAGTTGACCCAGATATTTCTGAAGAGGAAAAATAGAACTTCAAGGCTGTGCTTCCGGATTCTTGAGAATTTCTAATATAACGCGATTAGAACACCGATCAGGGAATCTTTATAGGATAAATGCAAAAGAGTAAGAAAGTGTCATCGTCATGATGACGTCATCGATGACGTAAGCATCTTGATGACGTCATCGATGACGTAAGCAAATGGATTGGGCGGTTGAGATGAAGCCATGTTTAAAGTCAAGATCCAACGGCCAAAATCTGACCTGATAAAGTATGAATAGTGTCATGCTTTTTCACTATAAATAGAGGCTTCAGGGAGTTATGAATTTTTGAAGTCAAGTATGAAATCTGGGACGTTTTCTGAAACATCTTCTGGACAGTGTTGACATTTTTGAAATCTGGGAATTATTGGAGTATGATTAAATGTTGGAACCAATTTTCCTAGAAACTAGACTTAATGAGGAGTTCATGGATTTTTGAACCACCTGATTTGGACACCTAGAACTCCAGATATGGATTTTTCAAGTTCAGCATTAAACCTGGACGTTTTTCTGGAACGGTGATGATGAATGAAAATTCTGGGAAAAGTGTACGTATATTTGACAGTTGAGTGTATTTTTCCCTAAATATAGACCTAATGAGGAACAAGTGATTTTTGGAATCACGTCAATTGGAGTTTTGTGTAATTAAATATGAATTTTCAAAGTTAATTGAAAATTCTACCAGTTTATGGAATTTATTTGGAAATAAGAGAAATAAAGAATTTGGATAAATAATAACTCGATCATCCATGAATATTTAAATATAGGAGCCGATATTTATCCGGGATGATCAAATGATTGAAAACCAGATCAGGAATTGGAAAGACCATCAGGTAGTAACGCTTCTCTTACATACTATGTGTGCCTTTTACATGCATGTATTTACCGTTGTATATATATATGTATATTGTTTGAATGTTCTGAATGTTGAATGGCTCTCTAAATAGTATGTCTCCAGAAATCCTAATAACACTGTTTTCAGAACACTTCATTGTTTGGCATATCCACATTGTTTAATCAAAAAAACAAAAAACAGGGAGAAGACACTCGCAATTAACAATATGACTTGAGGGATAAATATGAGAGATTTTTTTGCTTATCTTGCTGCCTGTTTGAAACTAAAGTATACGAGGGAATAGCTTCAATATTTCCAGTTCACAACCAGCGTATGCAATCCTGGGTGGCATATACAATCGTTGGGCCATCATACTCACTTTGCTTCACCAACCTGTGTCATGTGCCCAAATTCCAAAAGGGTTTGATAAGAGGCGACCCGTTTTACTCTCATAGATTGGGCCATTTATACCCATATATGGGACTGGGACCATTCTCACGTTTTCCTCTCATAGCCCCATGTCTTTTTCATTATTTTTGCTGCTGTATTACTTTATAGAACCGAATTTTATTGGGCCTCGCTGCACTGAAAATCATCAGCATCATGTTAAGAATCATCTCACAAATATTGGTTGTAAAAATTAAAGATATGCTGTGATGGGATTGGCAGGTGGATATTAGGATCATCCCTCGCGACTACAATCGTATTGCCGATGCCTTAGCTAAGTCAGGCATTGCAAAGTCTTCTCTTTTAGATGTGTGTCCTACTCACCTTATGTCATGGGTAGGTTAGGAGAGTTTGGGATTAAATTCCCTTTATGTGTAACCTTGTTATTGTGATGTAGGCGTTTCGCCATCTTTCATATCAAAAAAAAATAAAAAAAATCATCTCACAAATATCAAGAGCGTTCGATTCCTAGCTCTGTCGTGAACTAGAAGAGGCATCCAAAGTAAAATGAAGTGGGGTAACGCAGGCTGAAATGGAGGCATGTGTACTCTCAATCCTATATCCCCTATGAATCAAACTCATAGCACCATGCCTTTTGACTGTAGGTGAACTCAACCCCACTTCTAAAATTTTTATATTAAAAAAATTATAAAAATATAAAAAGCCTAATCGCCATAAGCATGTAACCCTTTTTGTTATTATGATTCTAAATTACATGTAATTAAGCATGAATCTGGAATCTGGATACTTATATAAATCAGATAAGAAACCCTAGCCGTTTGCTGTTCTAACGGTTTGAAATGGCAGAAGTGGGGCATATATGTAGGAGGCATGATTTTGTCTTCTTTCGATGTTTCATGCAGAAATTGATCGAACCAGGGCAAGACACGAACCCAACTAATGCAATACAGAAAGATGTTTATAGATTTGAATGCTAGTTTAAACGTTTCATCAAACTAGAACTATATGTCCCATATATATAACTATTGCTTTTCCATTTTAGCATAAGCTAAAACAACAGTCAATGACATGAGTCCTTGATATCTACATTTGTTTTGTATTTATCCATCTAGACAAAAATGACAAGCCTAGCAAATTGCTGAGATTACGCTAACTAACCATCGTTAATTAAAAAGGAAGAAAGGAAAAACACCAAGTCTAGTCACCATTTTCCTGATATACAGATTAGGGGTTATCTGGATCCATCATGACATCTTTTGGCAGAATCCGAGCTCTCTGTGGTGGCGGCAATCATGAATCTTGGATCATTCACCCGAAGAGTCAAATAAATTCACCGGATATAATATGACAAGTCTAATCTCTGCATGCAAAAAGATGGGCAGTGTGAATAAAGTTGAGTGATTACCTGAAGGAAAAAGCGACCGTATATTGCTAAGCATGTCAGCCCTTTTAAGCGCCAACATTATATGGTACTGAGAACTTCGTCGTCGTCGTTTTGATTGCAGATCAAGAGTTGAGGAACCCATCCAGTAGATCTTGTTCCCATCTAGTAAAGCAATATGATGAAAGTTCCGAAATTTACCCCATTATTAATGACTGGAGACTTCTAATTCACCCTCCTCTTTTGTTTTGTTGCGTTCTTTTTCCGTCCTCGTGGGAGATAAAGTTAGAAAGTACTATATATGATTGAAACTAGGATAATTTACTCCAAAAACCATGAGGTTCAAATGCAAAGTTAAGGAGACTCTCTTCATTCTAGTGTTGGATATTTTCTTTTTGGTTTTTGTTTGTTGTGCCGGGTTCAGTCTCTTAAATAGTGGTAAAACCTAAAGTCAATAATGACGGCGGGTGATCATGCACGAGTTAAGAAAAAGCAAAGAACAGTGAAAAGGAAAGCCACACACACATATTCATACACACAGACACAGTGAAAGGTACAAACAGCAAGCAAACAAACAAAAGCCAAATTAATGCCTAAGTACCAAACTCAGAATTTAATACAAAAACACTAACTCACACGACTTTGAAACATGATATGCCTTTTCTTTGTCGAGTGCAGTAACAATTAATTATTGGTATGTACACAGAGATAATTGAAAGTTACGTTTCGGCCAGCAATATATTTGATATGTTTCATAGATTTGAAAAGGAACTCACAAGGATAAGAGAGAGAGAGGGAGGGAGGGAGCTGAGAGGGGGAAAAAAAGAAGCAAGAATAGTCAATAGAACTTGAATTCATTTGCAGTAGTGTTAATGGGAGGAAGTAGACAGGTTAGGTGAGACCAAATTAACGTTGTCCCAGCAGAACATGTAGAATTTGATGCGAGTTCCTATATATATGCGAGATTCATGAATGAAGGTTTTCTTGTCCTGCTCCTAGGATAAGAGAAACGTTTTGTATTTGACATTACTTAAATATATACGCCATGGATATAATTTCCACCGTTTCTGTGATAGTGGTGGTGGTGGTTGTTGTTGCCTCTGCGAAAAAGAAGAGGCGAAAAGAGAGCAATAGATTGTCGTTTTGAGAGAGTCTCGAGGTCAAAATGAAGTACTAATGTAGGAGCAGATTAATGATTGTGACATATTTGTAATAATAATTCACGTGAAGGATAGGGAATGGGTCCCAAAGGCATAACTCATATGTATACACACACAGACATATGTATCACTGCACTGGTAAGAATATAAATATACCACATCGAGAGATACATACATACATATATATATATATATATATATTGTTATTGAATAAAATATATAAATACAGGCAGTTACGCATTTATTTTTGTTTGAAGAAATTAAAGGGAAGGTCAAAAAAGGAAGAAAGGCGGTGGCAGCGTAGAAAAGCATGTTAAAATGTCAAGAAAGGCTGCTCTTCTTTCTTGTGTTGCTTTTTGTAAGTATAGGATGACAAATTTCAAGTGAGTTCAAAAAAGTGTCACTAACACTCACTAAATGAAAGGATCTGCGTTCAGTGAGTAGTGGTTGTGGCCCCATAAAAGACTAATACTAAGTGTTATAAATGATTTGTTTCTCTAGCTAGGGAATGGGTGGGCCCTGTTCGTACATTTTGATCATCCTTAAATGAATGGGTTCGTTAATTTGTCAAAACGACAACCTAGATCCATATGCTAATGCTATGCCCATTTATTAACAATGTCTTAGGATTGATTAATGTACTTTTTTTGCCTCAAAGATTTTGATTAATGTATTTAAAATTATGCAGCGAGAAAATAATAATGAAACTAAAATTAGAATATGAATTAGTGTACTACTCTGGTCCTATTTATAAGTCCCTTTTGACAAAAAAAATTTGGTTCTATTTATAAGTTCCATTTAACCAAATAAATGAGATTACGACAATTTTGTCCATATTAATTGTACCAACGAAAATAGAAAGAGAAGAAAAAGTTAAAAGCACCCAATCATAAATGAGGGTAAAGTTGAAAATTCACCTCATAATTATTGAGCTACTACCTCTCCTTTATATGTGTGATTTGGTCAAAATAGGACTTATAAATGGGATCAGAGTGGTATGTTTGAATTAGAGGTAAAATTTGTTTTCTCGACATGCTTTACGATATACAATATAAATACATACTCCCTCTGGTCTTTATTATAAAGCACCAACTAACTTTTCTCACAAACCAATAAAAATAGTTAAAGTCAATAAAGTTACCATATAATTTAAGTAACTCCCAATATTACTCCTACTAATTGCAGTAAACTCTAATATTATATTAATTATTACTCTCACCCACTACCCTCATTAATTAGGGACAAACATGGAAACAAATAATTAATGCGCATCGGGAACAAGCAAGTGTCTTATAAAAATGACCAAATAAACTTGATAGTAGGTGTCTTATAATAAGGACCAGAGAGAGTACCAATCTAATCCTATTTATAAGTCTTTTTTGACTAAATCACACATACCAAGGAAATGTAAGTTATGGCTTAATGACTATGGGTTATATTTCAAACTTTACCCGTATTTATAAATGTAGGTATCTTTTTTTTTTAATCAGAATGTAGGTACCTTTCAACTCTTTATTTTCTCTCTATTTTCATTGATACAATAATATAGGTATAAATAGGACAAGGATAATAAAGAAAGTTTTATATCAATTGATGTGAACATACATTTAAACTTCAACTCAAACAAGCTGTAGTGTGTCTTTGGTATCACTTTAAACACCCATTCAAAACTCAAAATAACGTTTGACAATCAAAATCATTTCTTGAGTTATGGTAGCCAAATTCTCAACAACCATGTTTTGGAGATTGAAAACCGTAGTTAAGGCAGAGGCCCAGTTTTGGGGCATTGCTTCTCTCTCAAGCGATCTCCATGGGATGGTGTGTGTGAGAGAGAGATTGGGGCTAATGAAGAGGCAGATTTTGAGTACTCCACTACTCCCTCATCATGACCTGCCAGCCTCACGTGCTCCTTCAGCGAACATAGGACAAGGTCAACAACCCAAGTCTATACACGTTATTATTGGTGCCGTACGTACATTACATTACAACCGTCCCATGTTGGGAGCGCTGGACTTGAGGGATGAGGGATCACGTGTGGCCTCCTGTATTTGCCCTTCTCACAACATCATGCGTCGTGAGAGCAGCACCCTAACGGAAAGCTTCCCACGGGGAACGCGTGTCCCAAACAACCAACTACCCGCTGCTTTAGCAATGTTAAAATACAATTTGATCAAGTAATATCACATAAATAAGTGAATCATACAATTTAGTATCTAGTTGTGTTACGAATTTGATTCAGTTGGGTTGAAGATGATGCAACATAATTAGTTGAGGAAGACTCTTCATTTATACTAATATTATTTATATAGCCTATATTCTCATTTTCATCTTTTGTGAAATTAACTTCAGTTTGAGAATTTCTCCTAATAAAATTGTGTATAGTCATTGTTACCCAAAATGTCCAAACTAATCATGTACCTTAAAATATCTCATGGATTTTTAGTCTTTTCCCAGTCAAACCCTTAGCCTTCAATCTTATTTTCTCATCAATGTTATAGCAACAAGGGGGGAGCAAAAGAAAAAAATAATAATTCTAGACTTGTACAATAAGAGGGTGTGAGGTTGAAGGTCGTCAATGATTATAAAGAAGGGCAAAGGTGGAGATGGAGGAGGAGGATCGATCTAGTGAACTCTGGTTCTCATCCCACGGTGCCTTTCTATGATCTCAAGGGCGGCTTTAATCTGAATTTTCTCCTTTGCCATTGCGATTGCGAGTGAGACAAAGGCTACTGGTCTTGTTTTTACATAAAGGCTGAGGGTCATCGGAGCCGTATAAAGAGTTGTTTAGAGTGGGAACTTTGCACCATGATAGAACAACTCTTTCTTTTGGCATGGTAGGGATGAAGAGATGAAAGGGATAAGGCAAAGAGAGAGAGGCCGTTACAGAAGCCATTTTAGAAGGAATTTTTTCAAAAGCTCCAAAAATTAGCTTCTCACTTAGGAGCAATTGGTTAAAAAGGTAAGATTGAAAACGAGTTTTTGAGAAGCTTTCCCAAACATATGTGAATGACATATAAAGAGCGATTGGTGTTTGGAACGCCCGATTGATCTCTCAATCAGGTTCTCAAACATAGCCTATACTTTACCAATTTAGTTTCAATAGTGCAACATCATGGCTGGATTGATTACGTTGCATATGTTTATATATATATATATATATTAAAAAAATTTAAAACCATGTTGTTTTATATTTTCTTAAAAAAATACTTTACCAATTGACGTGGGTTCTAGCCAAATGAGCTTTAAATTGTTAAAGTATCTGAGCTAATATGAATATTAAAAATACTTCTTAAGAGGGTTACCCACAATTTTTCATCAGTTTGATTATGCGTGTCTTAATAATTAATAACTACGTACTATGGTCTATTCATTTGAGTATTAACACTTTTTTATCTAATTATTAACTTTTCATGGTCATATATGAATATTTTTATATGATATAAAAATTATATTAATTTAATACCTATTTCACTCAGGTTCAACCCAATCGGACCACTAATCCCATAATAACTTCTCAACCGGTTTAATAACTATTCCGAATATTAGCACTTTGTTTGACACCTAAGCTTGGTAGCTTAACTTTACCTTGTGTTTAGAGTTCTTCCTTCTCCTCCTAAGGCCCATTTGGATCGAAAAAAATCATAAGCAAGAAAGAGAAAAATGAATTTTCCTTCCAGCGGCGGTAGTTTAGATCACAATTTTTCAAGTGGTGTTCATTTTCCCACATTTAAATGAAAATGAGTTCTCACAAAGAATGGTGAGACCCATTTTCCAGCCCTTCTAAAAATGGGTGAAAGACTCATATGCCCCTAATCTAATGATGATGTGATATAAAAAAGCGAATGATTTGATTGCAATTCACATTTTTGGAGCTGAAAAAACAGATGGTGGTGAAGAATGGAGATGGCGAGTGGCATTTTTTCAATGATGACGCTGCATCCTAAAGAATAGGTGGACTGCTTCTTCTCTATCTTTTGGATTGTTATATTCTAGTTTGCGTTGAATGTGATTCACCCACTGTCCCTAATTTTTTGTGTTGAGCTCAGCGAAGAAGCTATTGCACGCTAGAGCTGATTTGGAGCATTGGAGGTGGTTGGAAGTCCAGGGCTACGATAAAATTTGGTTGACTACAGACTGACCTTGAAGTACCCATATGGTGAACCGAACGTAGTTAAATTTGTAATATTCCACATAAGGTAAGCGGTGTTGAGTAGAAATGGATGATATATGCACAACGATTATGAGTAAAGTTAGATAATTATCATGTAAACATAACATACCCACGAGTAAAAATATTCCACATAAAGTGGCTGTGAGTTTGTGACCACATGCAGGTGATGGTTAAGTAACAGTCAAATTAAAATTTTTTTTGGTTGTGCATAACTATGAGCCACCCATTAGATGCATCTAGTTAAAGTTTTTTTTCATTCATTCATATATGACCATAAGTGACTGATGAGTATCGCATGGTTATTGCTTTGCTACATTACGAGAAAACAAAGGCAAACAAAGTTCTTTCTTCTACGTGTTTACTACATGCAATCTATGGTGGTTAAATTGTGGTGATGCGGGATCGAATTATTTGAAGCGATTCATGACCATGAGTTATCCATGGAGTACATATGGTTAGAGAGGCTAAAATGAAAACATTGGCCTTTAAATAATATTTTTAAAATAAGGGATTTTTAATAATACCACTTGGGTCATATTTTTAAATCCATTTTTAAGAGAATGAAAGTAGACTTATAAATTGAATCAAAATAATATTTTTAAACAGGGACAATATATCTTTTAGCTTATTTTCCTATTTAATTTTCTTTCAAGTAAATAAAGATTTTTCTATCCACTCGTTTTTTTTGGGTTGTCAACCAAACATCTGGCAAAATATTTTGGAAAAATTCTAAATAAATACCTTTTGAAATTGTAAAACCCCCAAAAGTCCGTTGAATATGTAAAAGGACTCAGAAATACCAAGGACCTATGAGGGATATGCAAATTCGGATCAAATTATCCTTTTGCCCTTAGTTTTAAATTAAAAAAAGAAAAAAAAGGAAAAAACTCCACCCCCTTACCGCCAGCCACCCCACAAATTGAAAAGAGATGAAGACCTAAGGAAAAGAAAAGAAAAGAAAGAAGGGACGGAGGCGTAGTGGTACGACCGGAGAAAAGAGAGGAAACAGAGGCGCAGCGTTTCTGGAAGCAACGCTTCGAACGGAGCAAGAAAAAGGAAAAAAAAAAAGAAAGAAAGAAAAGGGAAGCAGAGGCACAATGACAACGCCGCAAATTGAAGTTGGAGAAAAACATAGAGGGGGACCTTTGGGGTTCTTCCCTATTTTAATCACCTTCTTCCTCGTTGGCTTCACCAACGCACCCACCGTCCTCTATCCTCAGACACCTTGGGACCTCCGTCGCACTCCAGCATCGTCTTCTTTCTCTCCTCCAACAACTTTCTTTTACCGTCGGCTTCTCTCTCACCATCGGAAGGTCGCAACTTCTTCTCCACTCCACTGGTCGGATTTACCATTCCATTCCCTTCTCCGGTATTCCATTGCTGGAAGCTATTCCGTTCTCTATTCCGTTATCTTCATCGACGATCTGAACCAAAGCGAGAAAATCGTGCAGAGCTCTTTAGGCCGTCGACCACTGTTGTGTTCTCCGTTTGAGCCTGACGCCAACAGTAAGAGTTGGACGGAGTTCAGAGTTTGTTGTTCGTTGGGTTTAATCTTTCAATGAGTGAATTGGTTTGCAAGTTTTTATGTCTCTGAATCTCGTCATTGAATTTGCTGAGATGGATTTTGATTGGCCGGCGGTGGCGGCCTGCGGTGGGGTGGGCGGCGGTGAGGGGGTGGGGGTTTTATTTATTTATTTAAAACTAAGGGCAAAAGGATAATTTGATCCGAATTTACATATCCCTCATAGGTCCTTGGTACTTCTAAGTCTTTTTATAAATTTAACAGACTTCTGGGGATTTTACAAGTTCAAACGGTATTTATTTAAAATTTTTCCAAATATTTTTCTTTTCATTCGAACATTTTCTTTAATCCAAACAATATTCATTTCTTCCTATTTCTTTTTCCGCATTCAAACTCAGGAAAAAACCGTCCTCCTTTTATGGGTCACACTCGTGCGCAGACGATTTTAAAACAGGGTTCAAAATCCTGCTTCCCATTGTCTGTTGCTCTGTGCTTTCCCCATTCAAAGACGTTCAGATAGTATATAATACTCATATGGCGTTAATTCCCATTATTATTAAATGTGCGAAGTCACTGCAAGCTGGAAATTGAATAAATTGAGCAGAGATTGTAAGAGTACTTTCCACACTGATGCTTTTATTTTAAACACAAGATGGTGCTGACAAGGCCCTTCATGAGAATGGTAACGGGGCCGTAGTGGGGAGTATGATGCTTGAGCAAAAAAAAAGTAAGCCAAATACGTTTTATATTTAGGAAAAAAAGGGGTCACAGGCAGACAACATAGATGCTGTAGTAGGAAGGGCAGAATTGCACACAGAAAGAAAAACCAAATAAGAATTGCTTGGCATCCGACCAACCCACCCACACGAGCGCCTCTCCACTTTTGCATGTAATCCACATACCACAGACTCTGCTCCGTCTGCTCCACTTTTATTTATTATTATTTTTTATATTTTTCTCACGGCCAGATTGAATACAGAGTGAATACTGAACAGAATCTTGTGTGGGCCCCCCTTTCTTCCTTTTTGTTATTGCCCATTTGCCCCCCTCCTCCTCTCTCCCCCCCTCTCTCTCTCGTTCCAACAGCGAGATCTCTATTTGCTATTCCATTCCTCATATTTGAGACGTTCTTCTTCATTCTCATTCTCATAACTCTCTCCCTCCCTCCCTCTCTCTCACAACTCCACCGCCAAGCCGTCTCTCTCTCTCTAGTCTTCTGCGGTACTCATCCTCCGCCTATGGCTAAAGGAGAGAGGGAATACGCGAGGCGATTGTATCCTGTACCCTTTTGATTCTCGCATCGTGCTTTCATCTGACTACAGATCACATCAATTTCTGTTTTTCCCCCCTCTCCCATCAGAAAGGAACCATTTGGGGTTATCAAGTTCAGACCTTTCGGTTTCCTAACGTTTTCGTCTCTCTCGTTCTGTGACTGTGTTCCTTGGTTTTCTGTTTCCATGAGTATTTCACAAAACTTCGCCAATGGGGTGGGTGGTTTCAGTGGGGACGTCAATCTTTTACCCCAAGTTCCTTCTTATGTCTCCCCTCTTCTGGCTCGAACTCCTCCACTTTCACTGTCAAACACTTTTGGTCAGACTGGCAGCGAGATTGGTTTTCAGATTCTGAGCCATTCATTTCCGTCCCAGGAGAGCAGGGGAACAATGAGAGGCCACGGTGGGGCTGATGGACCTTCAGAAGTTCAGAACAAGAGCTTGCCTTTCAAACTTGGCGTGGAGGACATTGAAGCTAAGAGACCTTCTGGCTCGAGAAATGGACGCACAAAGCTCTGTTCTCGAGGCCATTGGAGGCCAGCTGAGGATGCCAGACTCAGAGAGCTTGTAGCTCAGTACGGTCCTCAAAATTGGAACTTGATCGCCGACCATCTCGAAGGAAGATCAGGTAATCCACAATCCTGTTGTAAAGATCAAATCACTTTTACTGATTTTCGAATTTTGTCATTTTGAAGGAACTGAACCGGTGAAGTCATTTGCTTTTGGTTTTCTTGATTTATTGTGGTTGCAGGGAAGAGTTGCAGACTGAGGTGGTTCAACCAGCTAGATCCCAGAATTAACAGGAGGGCGTTCTCCGAGGAAGAAGAGGGGAGATTGTTGTCTGCTCATAGAATGTACGGGAACAAATGGGCTATGATCGCCAAACTGTTTCCTGGGAGGACAGATAATGCAGTGAAGAACCACTGGCACGTGATAATGGCCAGGAAGCTCAGAGAGCTATCAAGTGGTTGTAGGAGGAGGAGGTCTTGTTCTGAAACCATCCGTCCAAAGGCTTTAAATTTGACACTCTCAAATAACGCAGTGAGCGAATCCACCAACTCCAGCAATCTCATAGACGAATCTGCCTCATCCTCCACCGATCTCTCCCTCAGCCCCACAATTTTCCCAAACCCAAGTCCCCAAGGCCACGGATCACCGATGGGTACGCTGCTTGATTCGTTTTTAGTGTTACATTATGCATCTCATTGTCGCTTATGTCTAAGCCGGGGGATTTTTGCAGGTCTCTGCAATGAGATGAAGCTGATAACTGGGAATGTGGGATTCGAAAGGTTGTTCGTGGGTTGGAGTGAAGGAGGAGAACAAATGGAGAAGTTGATGGGTGGAGTGGATCAATCAAATTCAGACTCGAACTCAGAGATGTCAGTTTCTGACTCAGTGACCACAAAGAGGACAAACATCTCAATTTGTGGGGAAAGTGAGAACGTGGGTGATAACATTAACATGCCATTCATTGATTTCCTTGGAGTAGGAGCTGTATGATGGAAGAAAGAAATGGCCTAAAGAGGGTCTGTTGGTGGGTGGGTGGGTGTTCAGTAATACAGTAGCAGTTGCAGTGGAATGAGGGGTGTAGCAGAAGTAGGCACTCCATTTTGTACAGTTAGTTTCACAGAAAGGCTAAAAGGCGCCTAAAAGTCACTGGGGGAAGGGGAAAAGAAAAGGTAAAGAAGAAGAGAGAGAGGGGTAGATTTAAGAATTAGGGAAAAATATAATAACAAAAAGAAGCAGCAGCAGCCATGGATTGGATTTGGAGGGAGGGAGCAACAAGAGAGGAAGAAGGAACCGGGTTTGCTATTGTGTGATGTTGTGGACTTGAGGTAAAGCCAAGGTTTAATTGGATTGGAGGGGTTTGTTGAATGAGTAAAAGCGGTGGACTCTACAATTTATAATTGATTGTTTTCTTGGAACCTTATGTCATTGATTTTGGATGTTTGACTGTCTTCTCTATAGATGTAATGCCCGTGACAATTAAATACTGTTAACTACTGCTCTTCAGTTTATATTTTTTTTTGCCATTTGAGTCAGTGGTAGAATCCCGAGCTAAAAAAAAGTCAGTGGAAGAAGATGTTTTTTGTTATGAAACTGAAGAAATTCAAAAGAAATGTAGAGAGAAGTCAGAGAGAAATTCTAGAGAGATGGAAGAATTCTCACTTCAGTGTATATTCTGAATGTTTACATAAGGCCTCTATTTATAGACCTTCAAGGGTTACTATGTAGTGGATAGAAACGTAAATGAACATCCATATAATAATATATTCATAATACTCCCCCTTGGATGTTCATTTATGAATGTGCCTCGTTAAAAACTTTAACTAGGAAAAACCCAGTGGGATAAAAACCTAGCCAAAGAAAAGAGTACATCATTCATTGATACACTGTCCAATGCTGCCTCATTAAAAACCTTTCTAGGAAAACCCAGTGGGATAAAACCTAGATAAGGGAAAAAGAGTACAGCGTGTATCGACTCCCCCTCTTGACAACATCAGTTGAGATCTTTGAATCTTTGGAGGCAATGCTATGAACAAGCTTTTCAAAAATTGCTTCAGGTAGTGACTTAGTGAATAAATCTGCCAGATTTTCACTTGAATTGATTTCCTAGATATCTATCTCATCAACCTTTTGAAGATCATGAGTGAAGAATAATTTTGGCGAAATATGCTTCGTTCTGTCGCCCTTGATATATCCTTCTTAACCACACACATTCTCGACTTGCTTCATCTATTGCTAGAATTTCTGCATGGTTAGATGATGTGGCTGATATAGTCTGTTCCATAGATCACCATGAAATAGTTGCACTCCACATGTAAATAGATAGCCTGTTTGTGATTTACCATAATGTGGATTAGACAAAAATCCAGCGTCTGCATTACCAAACAGATCATGTTTGGATACATTTGAGTAGTATAACCCAATGTCCATGGTGCCTCTGAGGTAACGAAAAATGTGATTTACTCCATTCCAATGCCTCTGTGTTGGTGCATAACTATATCTTGCCAGTAAGTAATAAATCAGAACGTGTGTACTGAGCAAGATACATTAGTGCTCCAATGGCATTAAGATATGGTACTTCTGGACCAAGTAGTTACACTAATATATGGCACTTCTGGACCAAGTAGTTCTTCCTCACCTTCTTCAGTAATTATTTGAGATCGGAATGGATCTTTATCAACATGTAAGGATCTTACAATCATTAGAGTACAAGATGGATGTGACTTATCCATATAAAATCTTTCTAGAACATTCTTTGTATATGTTTCTTAATATAAAAAGATCCCATCCTTCAGGTATTCAATCTGTAGTCCAAGATATAATTTTTGTTCTGCCCAAATCTTTCATCTCAAATTCTTTCTTCAAAGAGTAAATTGCTTGTTGGAGCTCTTCAGGAGTCCAATGATGTTGATATTATCAACATATACCACAATTCTAGCAAATTCATTTCTAGATCTGTTAATGAAAATGCATGGGCATATAAGGGCATATAAGGTCATTTCTGTACCCTTCTTTTCATCAGATATTCTTTGAAACAGTTATACCACATGTGCCCTAATAGCTTCAGGCTAAGGGACTTATTTAACTTAATTGAGTCATGTTCTTAAGAACATGAATTTGATGTTTCTAACATCTCAATGCCTTCAGAGACTCGTACTTTTGGTACATTAAATCATTCGAGGACGTATGTGTCTATCACTATTAATCCTTCAGGGACTTTCATATAAATGTCACTATTAAGTGAACCATACAAATAAGTAGTTACAACTTGTAACATCCATTAGGCGCAGATAAAGCCTTTCATTATCCACTTCTGGTGAATATGCTTCATTAAAATGAATGCCAAGCCTTTATGTAAAACTTTGGACTACAAGGCTTGCAATGACATATAGTCAAGTATTCTATTGTTCGCTATGGATCAATAAAAATATTCAATCTTCAGGATTCATGCCATATATGGACTTATTTAATAATGTTCTCGAGAACTTAAATCAGATGATTTTAACATCTAGAATCCTTCAGGGATATATACTTCTAGCATTTTAAGTCCTTCAGGGATATGTGCTGCTGGCAGGTTAAGTCCTTCTGGAACAAGTGCTTCTGGCTTGTTAAGTCCTTCAGGAACATGTGCTTCTAGCACCTTCTTATTAATTTTAGCTCATGATCCTCATTATAATTCATTATACCATATGCTATATAACAAGCAAATATTTCGTCAACGTTGACATTATTTCGGTCCCATCGGATAATATTCATAATGTATTGAGATCTCATTACTTTCTCATTTTTCAGGTATCTGTGTCTCTTCTGGGACTGCAACATTCTCTTCTGGAGATGTCTCTACTGGAGATAATAACTCTTTAGGAGATGGCTCTTCTGGAGCAACAATAATTTCCTTAATTATCCTCAACTCAATCATCTATATTCTTAGCTCCTTTTATCTTTTGAGGATTTCTCTTTTGAATCGATGGACCTACCACGCTTCAGGCGTGCTTTCAAAACATTTATAATAGGTTGTCCTTCAAGGACATCAATTCTGATAGGAGCATTAGCAGCTGAGACATGTGACATTGTCACTTTCTTTAGGTCAGTAAATGCTTCTGGCATTAGACTAGCTAAAATCTGCAAATGAATTATCTTTTGAACTTCTAGTTCACATTATTTCGTACGAGGATTAGAATGAGCCAATGATAATTCATTCCAGCTAATCTCATTACCCAACTATTTATTTTCTCCCCCTCATGATGGGAAAACAATGTCAAATCATAATTGACTAATCATGTAATATAAGTCTCCTAAATCCATCTGTTACTATAAGAAACATCATTATGTTTCATTTAGAGACAAACAAGAAGGAGGAGATCTTTACACAACATTTATCCATCTACGTGCATTATAGTCGAATATTGCACATTTAAAACTTTTAAGATGGAATTAATCTGGCTACTGACCAAAAGCCAATTTTCTAGGGGGAATCTTGTTGGCTTATATAAATGCTGCAACAATCAAAATATACCAACATAGAAATCTTTGTTCTCATAAGTATTGAATACATGATTTATGGATCGTATAATCTGGAAATAGCGCGCTTAATTTATTCAAACATCAAACATTATTGCAAACTCCATGTTGCAATCATTTTTACAAACTTCAGGTTGCATTCTTACAAACTTCTGGTTGTAAGCTAATAATCTCACATGTAACCAGATGCATCTTTCAAGTTTACATGTCATTTCAATGGGCCCATATAATAATGTTTGATATATTTCCAGAGATCTATTACCAATCATGACCAATGAAGTTTTCATGTCAAAACTATTTGAGAACAAATAACACATAATACATAAACAATATGTTGGTTATTTATGAAGAATCTTCTGGTTCTTCAATGAATGTTAATATATAATCTTATTTGCATTATATGTATATGACTCGGATGATCAAACAAGTCATGCCAACAACAAATTTAATTGAATCAGTAAACTTCTGGTTTACTGTAAGATATATAACTACCAATAACAAACATATTCAGTAAACTTCTGGTTTACTGTAACAATTATCTTTACCAATAATAAATATTTTAATTCACATCATAATTTGACATTTATTTGGGAGAGCTATTAGACTTTGTGTGAGAAATATTACTTTTCAAAATTAGCTCACACTTGTATTGTATTATATAACTCACACTTATTTTTCTAACAATCTCCCCGCAAGTGTGAGTTCTATATGTCAAAATTACTTTCAAATCCTTTATACCTCAAAAGGAAAAATTATGTTGATTCTTCAGGAATATAGTATCTTAGAATCACACATAAAATTTTCATGCCAACAGATATATGGTATGTGATCATAATAAATTTAAATAACAAGTAAGCTATATTTTACCTGTTGGGCTTATTTAGTGCTCTGGAGCCTTTGCTTCGAAATAAATATGATCATATTATCTGCAGCTTATTGCCTCTTGAATATTTCATCAGTAATAAACTTCTAGTTTACATTGGCTATAATAAGGGTAA
This sequence comes from Acacia crassicarpa, assembly GCA_034222035.1. Taxonomy (NCBI): domain Eukaryota; kingdom Viridiplantae; phylum Streptophyta; class Magnoliopsida; order Fabales; family Fabaceae; genus Acacia; species Acacia crassicarpa. The sequence continues at coordinate 44,217,594 of JAWXYG010000005.1, read as the reverse complement.
AATAATGATTACTATAGCACTAATGGTAATTATCATGTAAATAGTGAACATTATGCAATCATTGTGTAATCATTGTGCAATCATGTAAATAGTATTTTATTATGCAAATAGTATGTACTATACAAATAGTAATTATAATAATTAAATAATATAAACACGTGGCACCCGCAGCCAAATTTTTCTCCTGCTTTCACGTGGAAATTTTGAAAAAAAAAAAAAAATTTTGTTGGGGAAAATTACATAACTTGACCCCAGAATAAATAACATTTTTGTACCACGTAAAATTACAGAACAGTACCTTAAAATATTGAAACTCCAAATTTCGTCCCATTTCTGAAAATCACCGCCACCTACTATAAAAATCGATTTAGAGGCTGATTTAAATATAAAGCTTCTCTTATGAGATAGTTTGTATCAATATTTGACCTTTAACAAAGATATCATGGCATGCAAAACAAATGACATTGACCACCATAACAATAACATGATTTTGTAATCATATATATAATACCCATTGATGTCACTTTTGTGGTCCTTATAAATAATATTCTCCACTTCCGGTGGGAATTTGAACTAACATGATAACAATAACTATTCCCAAAATTAAAACCATATTTACTATCTATATCCATGGTCATAATTAAATCCTCATACATTCACTTTGGGGAATGGAGTCGGATCAGATTGGACTTGCAACAAAAACTAATTGTTTTGTTTGAACACATGAAGTCAAGAATTAATTCAGAATATTTCTTTTTTTTAAAAAAAAAAACCTCTTACACATTATTGCTACTTCAGGAGCAAATAGGATATATCAATTTATAATAAACTTTTAGAAGAACAACCATCTTCTGGTGGTTAATACAATCCCTTTGATTTGTTCTAAAGAACATGGGGGTCTATTCATATCCAAATATTAATTGAGGCATTAATACAAATATTGGTCTATTCCAGTTTATCTCATGGCTTCAGGCCAATTTATGCCTCCAAGTCAATATATACATCAAGGTTGACTATATGTATCATCATGGCTTCAGGCCAATTATGTGCCTTCTTTTGGCTTCTAGCCAACTTTATGCTCTCTCTTGGCATCTGGGCAGCTTTTGTTATATATCTTCATGCCATTTTTCTCTTCAAGAGAAATTAAATCAAGATGGCTTCCAACTGTCTATCTTCAGGATAAACAAAGATTTCTAGCCATTGTATATGACGTCTGATCATATAATAAGGAAGATATTAATATTAAAATAATTAACAGAACATAAATAATAAATGTTATGTTAGTAACAATTATAATAAATTAAATCTAGACTTCCAGTTAGAAGGTTTAACCCCAAGTAGGAGTCGAATTAATAAAAGGAAAATAAAAGCATAATAATAAATAAACCTTAAAATTAAATCTAGACTTCCAGTTAGGAGATTTAACCCCAAGTAGGAGTCGAATTAATAAAAGGAAAATAAAAGCATAATAATAAATAAACCTTAAAATTAAATCTAGACTTCCAATTAGGAGATTTAACCCCAAGTAGGAGTCAAATGGAAAAATAAAAATAAATGTTGAAGTTTAAATATGTTAGGAACAATAAAAATAGAATATCACAAATTAAAACAATATAAGAAAAGAATTAATATATATTGCACAATCATTATGTAATCGTTGTGTAATCATTTAAATAGTAATAATAATATAATATTAAAAACATGTGGGGCCCACGGGAAATTTTTTTCAAACCTCCCGTGAACTCCTCCTCCTTCCTTTTTTTTTTTTTTTTTTTTTTTTCTTCTTCTTCTTCCTTCGCCCGACGCCTCTGCAACCTCCTTCTTTTTTTTTTTTTTTTCCTTCTTTCTTTCACTCATACCATCAGATCAATAAAATCATCAATCAAAACTTAATAGAAAACATACCTGAGTGAAGAGAAATCACTTTCACCGATCAAAAATAATCTTTCAGCTAAAAATACCTCCTTTGGGACGATTTGAAAAAACTCCTTCTTCCATGAGAACTCCATCAACCGCTTGCCACAGTGAGGAAATTGGCGGCAAGAATAACACCTAGGGTGTGCTTCTTTGTCTCCATGGTTGGGGGTGAGAGATCGAAGGATTTGGGAAGTGGGAAGGGACTTTTTTTTTTTTTTTTAGAAACAGTGAGTGAGGAAGAGAGAAAGAGAGCGATGGTGATGGTGAGGAAATAAGTTGCAGAAATACAGAAGAAGAAAGAAGATGATAGTGAAGAAGAATAATTGTAATCAACAACAAAAACTCAATCAATTAGAGCTTCGTGCTGATAACGTGTTATGAAACTGAAGAAATTCAAAAGAAATGTAGAGAGAAGTCAGAGAGAAATTCTAGAGAGATGGAAGAATTCTCACTTCAGTGTATATTCTGAATGTTTACATAAGGCCTCTATTTATAGACCTTCAAGGGTTACTATGTAGTGGATAGAAACGTAAATGAACATCCATATAATAATATATTCATAATATTTTTTAATTTGATTTACGATTTATAAGAAAAGTGTGTAGGAATAGTTTATCTCTGTGGGCACGAACATATTTTTCGAACTTCAACTCAAACAGACACTAACTTATCAGATATCGGATCATTTCATGACAACTGTTATGTTATAACATATCTCCTTAAACAAAACCAATAGCGATTGAGTTTTGAGTGCCTAACACATAGTGATCGGCATTGAATTTTAATTATTTTTGTATTTTTCTATGTTAGAATACGTACAATTTGAAATTATAATATACATCTAATTTTCACCTTGGAGAAAATTTGCTCACCATTTAAAATTATAAATTAAAAACTTTAGATTCAGATCAGATTAGATTTAAACTATACAAAATCTAATCAAACGTACTTTCAAAATCAAGATCACCACCTACCAATCTTTTGTTGAAAGAGGTCTCGTGGACCCAATCTGCTGACCCAACCCTCTTAATCTTATCTTAGGTTTCTTTCCATGAATGGAGCAAAGGTTGCTTGAGAGTGAAAACGAAATTGACAAGGATCAACCAGTCTCAACTATGTTTCTTGTGATGAGCATTGTAACTAGTTTAGCACTATCTTCAATTCTTCATTCACATCAGGAGATAGACCAACGGGATTCAAATTTAGTATGAAACCATTTGTGGGTCTAAGAAAACTCAAAATAAGTATTTTATCCTTTATGAAACAATACTCATTCACATATTTACTTTGTATGACGTTAAGGCGCTTAAAATAAGTTTAGTCCAAGTAAACATAACGTCTATTCTTCAACAGACGTTGTGTCCAGATGGTTCACAAAAAGAATGACATGTCTTTGTTTTGGGCTGTCACAGATTTACCATACTATTGGGCTTCCATTTCTTATCTTCTCCATCAATCCCCAACCCATTCTTCCTTCCTCTGTCTCTCTTTTTTAAAAAATATCAATCTAATATGGTATTAAAATTTAGTACAATTAGTAGGAATAATATTGAAAATTACTTAAATTTTAAGAATGCCTTTAACTGTTTTTATTGGTTTGTAAAAATTGCTAGTTGGTATCTTATAATAAAGATAAAAAAGAGTATCTTTTTAGAGTTGATTTAATATAATTATGCGTGCTGTAGATAATGTGATGGTATTATGACTGGTTCTTAAACATAAGAATGACAGGAGGATGGGTGAGCTAGGGATGAATAATCCATGAAAAACCTTCATTGGGTTCGAGATTCCATATATTGGAATTCATTTTGAATTCACAGTTCACGCATAGCCATGATAGCTCCAGCTGGGAGCTTGGATCTCAGAAAAATATGTGTCATCCTTTTTTCTTTTTCTTCCAAAAATTGTGGGATTCTAAACGTGGAAGTAAGAGATTAATCATAAGCTTAAAAAATAAAGAACGAGAATGAAGGAAGGATGAATCATGGGGATATGGTATGAGAATAATATTTTTTTCTGAGAAAAACCAGAGATGGATGGCAACCAATAAAAACTCAACGCAAATCTATCTCACGTGCGCCTTCTAAGTAAGCGTGCCCCTTCCTAAATAACCACTACTAAATCTAACGTGATTAGTTTATTGCTAATATATATACTTGTGAACTCCAACGAGAAGAATCTAAATATAAGGGTTTTTACAAAACATCCGTCGCATGTACATTGGTTATAGCTGTCGGTGTAGGGGACCAACCTATAGCTATATCAGTATATATCCTCTGTTTGATTGGATCTCTTAACTTTTAGCGTACAGACCCACACACACTTCCAGGAACTATTGGATTAACATGTTAATTAATGGAACTTGTAGTATTATGTACAATGCAGCTCCCATATGCGTTATCGTCGACTATTCATGAATATAGTAATCTGTCATCTCCAACATCTTCATTATCAAAGCCCCTCCTGCAAGTATTTCTGATTTCGTTTTGTCTAAAGCCACAACATGAGACATTTTCAAACTAAATCGCTGTCACACGAATTGAACTGACATGTTTGATCTCTTTCCAACATCAAACATAAAGTCTCATTGACGCAATACTACAAACAAAATATACACATATATACAACTAATGCACTTTGCTAATATGACATATAATCTTCTTCTTGAAGTTATCAGAAAAGAGAAGATTGCCCACATATTTTCTCACCACGCAGAGAACAAGATTGTGTGTGTGTGTGGGTGTGGGGTGGGTGCCAGGGTGGTCAATATCTGGAGAAGGGACGGGAAAATGAAAAATGCAATCCATAAGTATCATTCGATTTCGTCATTTAATTTATTAATATAAGCTTTCACTTACATGAACCCCTTGGAAACAAAAAGAATACATGGGCCCTAAGTGTTTGTGTCTCATAGTTGTTTTGTTTGGGCTATATCCTTTCAGCCTTATTTATAAGAGTTCTATAACGAAATTACATGGTGTAAGAAATCAGTTAAAATTAATTAAAAATAATAAGTGTATCTAAAATAATTTTTTTCCCAAGTATGCCATTATATGAGGGGGCAAAAAAGAATGAGAAATAAAGTAAATATGAGTATCACTGATATTTTAATTAATGCAATAACTATTAATAGAGGAAAAAAATGAAAAAACTCATTAAATATTTAAACAACTCTGGTCGGACTCTTATAAAAATGACAAAGGCAATCTAAATTTAAAACTCTTATGAAAAGGACCCGAGGGAGCATTAATAAAATAAATTATTATTGTGATCACACTTTTTCTTAAATGTTATAGTATTAGATAGATTTCTTTAAAGGCTTATACAATAGTTTATATAACTAAACAAACTACAAATGCTAAGTATTAATAGTCTGAATGGATCAATTAATTAATCTACAAACAAATGCTAAATAATATCATCAGTCATTAATATATATAAGAATATTGTATAGTGCAAATTGCAACACAGACTATATCGATCTTATATTAAAGATTAGAGGTAGTAATCTTTATTACTTAAATATCATCCAACGGTTTTTGATCAAGTTCTACGTGCTACAGTTTTGGACAAATATATATCAAACATAACTTATTACTTCACGAAATAAACAAATGTAATTGACATTATGTAATGCATGATTATATAGAAAAAAACGGTATGTGATATATTATCAAATGGGTAGGGCTAATACTATTTTATTGGATATATATTTAATGTTGTCAAACTCACAAATTGATTCTTTGATGTTACCGTTTTTACATTTATATTTTATAAAATTGTGTTACGTCACTCTTAAACTCGTACTAACTATAAACTCAATCAAATTCAAAAGTCCACCCACTAAGTTTTCCGTCTTTACGTTTCCAGTTTATAAAATCGTGTTAATTAACTCTTAAACTCGCATAAAATTTGTGGATACATAATATTTAGTGGCTTTATATATAAATATTTCTTTTAAAAATCTTTATTGAGTATGACAAATAATAAGCGTTGATGGATTTAATTTCAGTTATTTGAATTTAAAATATATTTAAATTAAATTGTTGCCAATTTTTATATTTTGACTATTTATTTATGAGCAAATTAATATCTATTTATTGATAAAAGTAAACTCTTACGGATTTACGATTCAAGTCTATGATATGATTTTACATCAATGTTATGAGTTTGACAACCAAATATATATCTATATCATGTGAAAAAGAATGCGAATTACACATCATTTTAATTTTTAGACATGAAATCTAATTTTTCAAATATTCTTATCGAGTAATATATAAACGTTATAGTTAGAAACTAATAATGAGTGGCATGAGTAATTAATTACATAAGGATTCCGGACCCTCCAAACAAAAACGAAAACCGTGCTCGTGGGGGTTGGAATTTTTTCTTTGATAGTCATCGAGAGTTTGGTTTGGCAAATAAATCTTTTGATTAACACAAGCAATGTAAATGATATAATTAATTAGCCAATATAGCTAATCATTAAGGTTAATCATCACAAACAAATGATAATGGGATTAAATGTGGAGGACACAGGAGATTCAGTGAACGTGGGCTTGCTAAAGCAGAGGCAAGTAGCCGTATGCTGGTTCAAAAATGTCAGCCTTCCTTACTTTACTTTCACAAATACAATTTATAACACAAAAAGATAGACAGCATGAGTCAAACAGAGTTAGATATGTTTCCATCCAAATGTACTTCCTTCTATATTTATTAGTAATCCACATTTTTTAAAACTTAACTCTCCCCTAACTCCCCTTTCTTGTCCTTTTTTCTATTATCATCAAGGTCACCGTCAGCAGAAAGTTTTGTTTTTACAAGTATAACATATATAGTGATTAAAATTCATGACTTATCGAAAAGGAACATCGGCTCTAACAATCCCGTCTCCGTCTACCAAAACAACCGGAAATGTTTCAAAAAAAGCACATTCATAGCTCATATAATCTATAACAAAAGCAGAAAATAAATATGATTGCATCATTAATTAAGAAACATACAATATATATATATGATTGCTGGTGGGAATACAGAGATATAGACACATATATAAGGAGTTCCATGGAGTATAAATACATATATTTGAGTCACACACACGATAGAAATTAAAAAAGAAGGAGGAATTAATTAAGGATATATATATAAGAAGAGAATTAGAGGAGCAGGTAGGAAACCGAAGAAATTAATTAAGCATGCATGTATTGGGAGGCGATGGCCTTCCTTCTACTGGAAGGTAGCTGCTTCGGTTCATTTTTCTTCTTATGCTGCCTTTGAAACCTGAAACCCCAATTCAACACACCAATAAAGGAATCAAAACTCTGCATATTTTAACCATCAATAATTTGAGAATTTTGCTTGTTTTTTTATAATAATTATATATACATGCCACATAAGGTGTGTCTAGCAATAAAATATTTCGCAAAAAATTATTTTTATGAGAACGCATCATTCTAGTTGACATTGAATTGGGATTAATTAGATATATTTTGTGAATGAATGGAAAAAATGGCTACAATTGCTTGATTAAGGAGGGAATATATATATATGTGTGCGCGCGCGTGTGCGATGAGGCTAATTAATTACCAGAAAGTAGCTTTCACCGTGCTGCAAATCCTGCATTAAGAAGCCAAACTCATTGGTAGGAAGTGGAACTCCCGAAGAATGAACTAACATCACATCTTCACCAAACATACTCTTCACGTCGATAGGTCCCCTCTGAAGCTCCGTAGCAACCCCATTGATAAACACCGTCATGCTCCCTGAAATATATAATTTCCAATTACTATGTCAACTATATATACAAACCAAACAACACACAGCTGATTTGAGTTCTGTGTCCTGCAACATAATGTTTGGCTAGCTCAACATCCACTTTGGAATTCAATTTTTTTTAAAAAAAAATTAAAGTGCGTTTAACATTAGTAATCAGAGGAAGTTTGCATTAAGTATTAATCGTGAATAAATTAAGCCTATTACACAAGTAATAAATGAAACTCTTATGAATTCCTGAGGTCAACTTGCATATATGACTATGTATGACCAAAAAGAAAACATGTACATGTGAGTATGGAGTTGGAGCATGAGATTTTGCGAAAAAGGAGGATTGGGGACAGCCTAACTAAAGACGAGAAACATGAGGAACTAATTCCTATGAAAAGGGCCGGCAAAGTAAATCTGAGCTTTCATTCGATTCAGGCACTGTCGAATCATCGATCAAAAAGTCCCCACTTGGTTCTCCCGCATCCTTAAACCTAATCAGTCACCCATCAACACAGAACGACTTGTTTTATGTACTTATTCAAACTAACCACACCCATTTGGATATTGTTATTTTACTCCATTACAAGCTGCAATATCAACTATATGGACTTGCAAGAATTGAAGAGAACAAATTAATTAATTACCAGAAAGGAAGTTGAAATCAGAAGTATGATCAATTTCGGGGAAACCCATGTGGTCACCAGAGAAAAAGAAAGCATGATGATCCGCTGGTTCCTGGTAAGCGAGACAAGACGAGGAGCAGCCGCCATTATACGACGCCATAGCTGCACTAGAATCAGGGGCAGGGTTACTCTGATGATGGTGGTGGTGGTGGTGATATAGAGACGGACTTGCACTACTTGCACCGCCATCAACCTGGTGATCATTCGGCTGGTGGTGATGGAGGGCTTCCGCCGCCGCGAGCTGCTGCAACTGGCGCTGGCGGCGGCGGGATCTGGAGCGGCGGTTCTGGAACCAGTAGAAGACGTTGGCGTCGGCGACGGTGCCGAATTTCTCGAGAAGCTTTCTGATTCTGACGGTCTCATCCTTGGAGGGATTGACGGTGCCGCTGTTGAAGATGGACTCCAGAATTAGGATTTGCTCCGGCTTCGGAGTCCATCTTGATCTTACTGTCACTCTCTCACTTCTCACACAACCCTGATCCTCCATTCCAATGTTTGTCCAACTCTTAAGTCTTAAGTTCTATGTATGTGCTCTTCTCTTGAAACCTAGGCACAATATATATAATATAAAATGTATGTACTGTTCATTGAACACAGTAACCAGCTAGCTTTCCCAAGAGGAGAATGTCGAGCAATTTAATTACATAAATGCCATCCATGCCCTCTTTCCTCTGCCTATCGGCCACTTTTATATAATTCCAGCCACATTCCAGATTTTCTAAAATGAATATGTAAAGTACATTTAGGGGGAAAAAAATCAAATGTATGGGACTCACCAAGTGTCAGATTGTTCTTTAATTTGTTTGGATCTGTCCGGCAACTATGAGAATCCAATTTCTTTTTTTGTTTTTTTTTGGTAAGCCAAGGGTACCACCGCCGGTAGCACCTCTCACACCGTGGACTTCTGGAAAGGGTGTTAGTACTGGCCATGAGAATCTAATTTCTTATCATTCAATATATGCCCATATATAAATTGACACGTGGATATTAATCAAATCTGAAATTTTGCAGTTATATGCACAAACTAGATAGTTGGATATGTGGTTATATAGAATTCAAAGGATACGTCAGACAGTTATTATTACTTGTTGTGCATTTTTATATATACATATACATACATGCATATATATATATATATATATATTAATATATATATTGATTATTACTGTGTAAATATATATGCAGATGGGAAATGAAAAGGGATGAAATAATCCAAGTCTTTTTTTAAGTATATACGATTGCTTTGTATGCTGACCTTCATGTCATCTCAAACTAAATGAATTTTTCAGACCAAAATTTAATTTGAATCATTAAATTAATATTGAAAACAAAATAATTGTTAACGACTTAAGTTTTGGCCTATTTGTTACAACCTTTAAAATCCAATCGTAATTTTCTTATCAATTTGACAATAAAATTCAAATAATCAATACCTAAATGTATATAATAATGTGCGTCTGATCTACACACACATATATATCAAGCAAGATCAGCTCGAAAACGAGGCAACAAGTCCTTGCCACTTCTATGTAAAATGGAATTTATAAATGAGTGTTTATATATATATAATATGTGCGGGCGTGGGTAAGGCAGAGAGAGAGACATGGTCGCGATTTCCCGTTTTAATTATTTTAATTCATGTTATTTATTTATTTTTTTTTCTGGTAGGAAACTATATTGATATTTAAATGGTAACGCAGAAAAAATCCATAAAACCCGTATTCAAAGCGAGAATATTCATGTTGACCAGGAAAAAAAAAAGCGAGAATATTCATGACTTCATAAAGATATTCTTGAGTTCATAGCCTCGTTGCTTTAATTGCATGATGTCCAAACTTTCCTTCCTCCCTTCTTTCTTTTTATCCTTTTAAATTAAAAATAGTTAAGTAAGTTATATATGATTAAAAATGGGAAATGAATGTCTACGTTATCTATCTCCATTTACACTATTAGATCTAGTTTAAATGGTTGAGATTTATTTATTTACTATAGAGCATATTTTTATTATATTTAATGCAAGACTTCAAAAACGTAACTTGCTAAGGCATGAAGCTCAAATGGTGTTATAATAATATGTTTTATATAATATTAAATCTCAATCATTAAAACTTAATCTATCTAACAGTTAAAACATCAAATGAAGAGGAATGGACAAAGAGATCAATTGAAACATTGCTCTCCCAATTAAAATAATGCAAGCATTTAATTTTTTTTCTCTCAATTTAATTAGCAAATTAGGTTCATACCTAATTAAGGTCACTCACGGCTATGCTCTGGAATTATATTGTATGCCATGAATAATACTTATTGGAGAATAACATTATATTACATATACACATATGCATGACTTTGAAATTTATAATTTGCCCCAGCCAAGTAATTAATTCCACTTTATTGAAAACCTTTGAATGAAACCTTACACAATCAGTACTTTAAGGTTATGTTTGGGAGTTTGGAGGGGAAGAGAAGGAAGGGGATGCAAGGAGAAAGGAGGGGAAGGGAAGGAAGGGAAATGGAGAATATTTCCTCCCATTGTTTGGGAGTTAAAAAGATAGCGAGGGAGGAAGATGGATGATTAATGAGTTATTTTTACAATTTTGTCCTTTTCTTTAGTAATTAATATAATTTTGGGAAATTCCAAATAAATACCTTTTGAATTTACAAAATCCCCAGAAGTCCGTTGAATTTGTAAAAAGACTGTGAAGTACCAAGGACCTATGAGGGATATGAAAATTTAGGCGAAATTATCCTTTTGCCCTTAGTTTTAAATAAATAAAATAAAATAAAATCCCCTCCTCTGCCACCGCCACCATCGACTGGCCACCACCGCCGCCGGCCGACCACCACCACCGCTGGCTGGCCAACAACACTACCAGCCACCATCATCGCCGGTCGGCCTCCACCACTGCCGGCCCGCCACCACCACCGCCAGTGGTGGAGGCCGGCAGTGGTGGCCGGCCGGTGGTGGCGGTGTCCGGCGGTGGTGGCCAGTCGGCGATGGTGGAGGACGGCGGTGGCGGTGGCCGGCCGGTGGCGGCGGTGGTGGAGGCCGGCCGTGGTGGAGGTTGGCGGTGGCGGCGGGCCGGCCGATGGTGGTGGTGGCCGGCGGTGTTGGTAGTTGTTGGGTGGGGTGGGGCGGTGGTGATGATAATAGTGAATAAGGGTAAAGAAGTAATTAACCTGTTATTCCTCTTAAAACCCCCCATATTGAGGGAACTTTATTTTTTTAGAAGAAAGAAAGTTTTAGAGGATTTGCAAAATCCTCCAAAACCCTCCCCCTCTTATTTTTAAAACTTGCAAATAAGGAAAGGGACTATCAAAACCCTCATTTCCCTTTCCTTTCCCTCCAAAATGAAACTCACAAACATAGCCTAAAGGGATATGTCCTATAAAGTAGATCTTACAGCCAACACCTTCTTTAATATCTTTTCTAGCCTTGAATGTCCAGAAGTTGGATGCAGAAGTTAATGATGCTTTTATCTCCATTCATCCTTGGCCGATAGTGACTAGTTTGTACTTTACTTTAAGACATTGTGATATTTGTGTCTTTATTCTTGTTTGTTTTTCCTGATTCGTTTTATTTCGGATTGTAAACCCTTTTCTGTATCTTGTAATGTTGTTTTTTGGAAGTAGTAATGCAAGTATCCTTTGACCATAATAATAATAACAATAATAATGGATAATATAAAATATTATTCTTTAATCAAACACACTAAAGAGTAAAATCAGTCTCAGTTTTCTGTTAAAATTAATTCAGATAAAAACAAATGCACAATGACTAACAATAATTTCGTATACACACTTATATTTACTCACCTATCATTCATTTCATTCTACCATTTTTTTAAAAAAAAAATACAAGAATTTTATAATAAAATGTGATTTCTCATGTATAAATTTAACCATGTTTCAATTATTTCTAAATTCATTCATTAATGAATAATATAAAAAACTTTGACTTTTTCTCCGACTTGGCTTGTTTTGTTATGTAAATCATGCTTTTTTTGTTCTGTAAATCATCAAGGTTAGATCATGTTTCCGAACTTAAAGAGTGCTTACAGATTGTTCACCAATAAGATTCTCATATCAGTAGAAATCAAACCGACAACCTTATAGTTATGAGCCAATCCCTTTACCAATTGAATTAACTTTTGTTAGCTGTTTTTTAAACCCTTAACTCACCTAAATGAAGACATCACTTAAATGAGCTTTCACTGAATGCTTGTGTTGTGACCTTAAACATCTCCCTTGCAAATGAACTTTGTTCTTAAAACTCCCACTGACCAATGGGGGTTGGTTCCAATGGAAAGAGTTAATTCTTCACAATATGACAAACTAAAGTTCAAATCCCGCTAGGATAAGTGCCTATATTTATTACTCAATAGCTCCCTAAACAAAATTATCTTCAATAAGAGGATACTCCTCTTATTCCTATAAGAAAACTTCCAAAAGAGAGGAAATTCTTAGGCTATCACGGATAGTCTGACGCTGTGGTTGAAAGAATATGGGATGTGAACTGGATTTCTTTATTCTTCTTTGTGTTGTTATCTAAAGCCCAAATTGACACGTCAAGCTTCTGAATATTATATGTGTAGGATTCTCATCAAATTCTGGTGCTTGAACGTAACAAAAGTGGTGTTTGATTGAAAGTGTAAGGTAGAAGGAGGAATGTGAGATACTATCTATTTTGGGTCATATACTGTATGCGTCCTACTCGATTGTCCGGACACCTGAAATCTTTGAAGTTGGGGTTCACATGATTTAATTATGAGCCTACTTTAAGTGGCTACATGAACGTTTCAAAAGTGCTTCCTGCTTTATTAATGGTGAGTGGCCATGTATAATTGAAACGAGGATATGATATTTAAGTCCAAAAGGAGAAATTAAAGAAGCTCAAATTGGGGAAAGGCAGCAATATTATATTATATATGGACGACCTTGTAACTTTATTAACTAATTATAAAATATGACTGAGGAAAACTTACAGCATGTAATGCGTGAATAATGTTTAAGAAAGTAGAAAGTAGAGCTCAGAAATGGCAAGCCTCTCTCCTTTCTCAATTACTGGGGAAACGAAAGGATAACTAGGGTTTTGAGGGGAAGCAAGTGCATGTGAAGCAAAAAAACAGGAACATGACATGGAATATATTCTCGTTCCTTGTTCATTCAGTCAAAGTGGGTCTCTTTTGCTGGGAAGTCTGTCTTAAAAGTGGTTGTTTTCAGTATTTGAAGTTAATTAAAAGTCGCCGTATTAAGGAATAGCGATTGGAGGCTTTTAGCGGTGCGTGCATGGTATTGTGCCATGCATATATATATAAACCTAGTCATGTGGTGTATAAACCAATTAATAACTAGGGTTTTAATAAATAAAGAAAGTTTATTAATTATTATTGATGAGATGGGGATGGGGGGGTTTCAAAAGGTGGGAATATTGCCGAATACATGTGCCCCAAAAGAATAGCACAAATGTTTGATGGTGTCTCCCCTGTTGGATATATTCATCTTGTGTTTGGGGTTTAATAATGGCGCTTCTGATCCAGTGTGGTGAGGGTGTTGTAATGAGACACTTGTACGACGTGGTTTCGTTCTTTCTTTGGATCATATTCGAATCCTCTTTCCCCATTCACTTCACGCTTTTCTAATAATTGAAAAACTTATCAAGCACCTATTAATATATATATACTGTGCTGCTGCTTAATATACAATTTCAATTTTACAAAGACTAGTGATTGATAAAGTATGGTAGCTCCAACGCCACAATTACTAGGAGGACTTTACGCGTCTTGCTTGGATTGGAGCAGGAAACATGCGTGTTGGTCATCATCAGTGTGATCACCGATATTATTCACAAGCTATTATTTCGCGGGCCCTTCATTCCTAGGAAACACGATATGCTATGATCCTGACATGCAAATATTCTCAATCACATTCTTAGTATATATGCACGGATTTATAGTAATGTCTCATGCATGTATAGCATTTTGCAGGATGCCAAATGTGTTTGTTTCCACCAACAGCTTTCAGACGCCTATCATATATCCTTCCTTGTGCGTATATACAATTCCTGCACCATGCATGCTTCCTTTTCTACTTTCACTTTAACCCGATATTTCAAAGCAAAACACTAATTCTACTAATTACAATAATTTCTTACTTTTTAACCTGGCTACTCAGATCATGCTTGATTTACTTGTCCAACTTCCTTCTACAAATAATACCCTGTAAAATCCATCAATCATTTTCTAAATCTCAAATTTGAACACATATGGAGCGCCTCAAGTCTGAACAAATAGCGATGAACACTTTCTCTCACATTTACATTATTAGTTCAACACTTCAACTCATGAAACTGTACTGTGGGAATGTCATTATGCGGGTTTTTGTCATCTCACTAACGAAACGCACACGCATATTAATCATATTCTATAGATAAAGAAAAGATAGAAACACATTTTATTATATCAGTAATTCGAGGGGGATGAAAATCAACAAAAGATAAGTTGCAGCAATATATGTGTATACCACTGGCCAAAAAGAAATGAATCAAGTCAAGCAAATCAAGGCTGAGAATTATAAGTGCATGTACTGTGGAGCCCATTGATTTGGTGGATCCTTCCTATGAAGGATCAAAATTAGTATTGCAAATCCTCCTTGATTTTATGCTCCATTTTCATACACGGTGAGAAACATTTTATCTCATTATTACAATTTAATTACAGGTGAACAAAGTAACAAGCTAGCTTTCCCAAGAGAAGAATTTCTAGCAATTTAATTACATCAATTCCCTTCATGCCTTCTTTCCATGAATTTGCCCTTGACCGTCTTCAATTAATTTCATGGACATTCCACATTTTCTAAAATGAATATGTAAAGTACATTTAGGAAAAAAAGAAGAAAAACATAGACTATGAAAATCAAATGTAATTAAGTCTCACTAAAGTTTCAGAATATTTTGTTGTTGGGATCTCTCCAATTTTCACAATTTTTCAATAAACAGTACTCCAATATACACAGACACGTCACACGTGAATATATAATCAAATCTGAAACTTAGCAGTATATGCACAAACAGATATAGCCGGATATATGATTATATAAAATTTAAATAATAAGTCATACATTTGCAATTTGTTGTAGACTTTATTATTTATACATAAATATACTGATGTGCAAACACTGGATGAGAAATTATAAAGGATAAAATATATATGCCTAGTCTTTTTTTGGAAGTATATGATCGATTACAAGACTATAGACATCAAATTATTTGTATGCCAATCTTCGTATCATCTTAAACTAAACGAATTTGAGACCCAAGTTTGAATTATTAAATATTGAAAACGGGTTAATTGTTAACGACTCGAGGTTTGTCCTATCTACAACCTTTAAAATCTAGTCGTAATTTCCTTATCAAATCAAATTCAAACAATGAAATGTATAATGAATATGTGTGTCTGACTTATACAAAATGGAATTTATAAAAGAGAGATCAGACATGGCTGCGATTTCCCGTTTAAATGATTTGAATTCATGTTTTTTATATCTGGTATGGGATATTGATATTTAAATGGTAACGCAGAAAAAAATCCATAAAACCCGTATTCAAAAAGCGATATTCATGACTTCATAAAGATGTTCTTGAAGTCATGGTTTCCTTCCTTCCTTCTTTTTTCCCTTTAAATTAAAAATAGTTAATAAGTCAGTTATGATTAAAATAATGCAATGACTTGAAGTTTATTTCTTCTTAATTTTGCAAATCAGGTTACATATCTTACAAGGTCACTGACAGCAGCATGCATATGGAATTATATAAAGTAAAACGCCATTTTATTGCCATATATCTCAATTGATCAGTCACAGGCCAATAACAATTTGGTATTATTGTTTGCCATGCCCATCAGTACTACTTGGATAATATTATTACTTCGCTTACATATGACTTCGAAATGTATAATTTGGCGAGCCAAAAGTTTTTTCACTTCGCTTCATTTAAAACCTTTGAACGAAATCATTCATAAGCACACTCTTAAATTTATAATAATTAATAAAGGGAAATATTATTTTTTATGAAACACACTAGAGTAAAATCAGTTTGAGTCTTATGTTCTAAAATTCGTAGAGTTCATACACAAACCAAAAGAAAAATCAATGAACAGTTCTTATTTAAAAGTTTGATTGGCGAGAAGGATTTGAATTAGAGTGGTTTTTTTTAGGTATGAAATTCTGCAAGACACCAATATTTTTGTATATAAAAACAAATGTGGTCATTTTGGCCAATAATATTCTTAAACATGACTTTTTTATTGTGAAAACGTACACTACTCTGTGGCTGATGTATCACAAAGAAAAATGTTAAGAGTAGTGTACATTTTGGCATGGATCATCAGTGACCCAAGAAGCGTACCCATCAATGATCCGTGGCCTTGGGGAGTCGGGTATGGGAAAAATGTAGGAAGATGAGGCAGATTCGTCTATGATGTTGCTGGAGTTGGGGGATTCGCTCACTGCATTATTTGAGAGTGTCAAATTTAATGCCTTTGGACGGATGTTTTCAGAACAAGACCTCCTCCTACTACAACCACTTGATAGCTCTCTGTGCTTCCTTGCCATTATCACTTGCCAGTGGTTCTTCACTGCATCATCTGTCATCCCAAGAAATATTTTGGTGATCATAGCCCACTTGTTCCCGTACATTCTATATGCAGACAACAATTTTGCCTCTTCTTTCTCACCACCTCAGTCTGCAACTTTTCCTTGCAATCACAATACATCGAAAGAAATGCAGAGCAAATGTATTCACCGACTCAATTCCAGAGAGAGATGCATTGCCATAACTTTAGATTGTGAAGTTGCACATTGGTTAGGGAAGGGAAAAACGCGCTTTCTAAGAAAGCTGATAAGCCTATGATATCAAATATTACAGAGCGGTATGTGAGTGTTGGAATTACAATACAAATGTGAGTGTGTCGAATGAAACAAGTCTCATATTGCCTGACAGTGTGAGAGTTCTAGTGTATATTGTAACATGTGAGCTTAGATAAGCAAGTGGGCCAAGTAGAGGCGTGAGCTCACTTAAGGCAAACATAGAGGAAATCCGGCCATTAATTTCTCTAGCAATCTAAATATGGGAGCACTGTTTGGTAGTTGCAAAATAACTTAAGGACAGCGTCCTTAGACACGACTCTGATTATTTATTTTCTTTGTAGATAGATGATACTACCAATAAGATATGCAAAACACTAGGAAGAGTTGTAAGACCTACCGAAGACCTACTGAGTTGCATATGAGAATTTAGAAGTCAGATTATTCATTTTCTTTATAGGTGATGCTACCAATAGGATATGCAAAGCACCAGGAAGAGAAGGAAGACCTACCGAGTGGCATGAGAATTTAGGAGTTGAAGCCAACAATAGATGGTTTTGGGTATGGTATCAAATGCTTATAGATACTATCAGGTAATGCTTATATAGAGTATTAGATATTAGATACTAAAGAAGCCTATATGCTATAATATGTTACAGAGCATCATGAAATTGAAGTCGATGGTATCATGTATGTTATCAAATAGTATCATGTGTGGTATGAGAGGCTTATAGATACTTTTGATTATTAGAATCTATATAAAAAAGAATTGTTTTCAATTTTTTATAATTTTTCAAAGATTTAAAACTTTAAAATTGTGTAATTTATTCATTTTCTTTGTAGGTGATGCTGCAAAGCAAATACTTAAGGATATGAGTTAAATTAGTTAATTTTACTCATTTTCCTAAAATACCTTTATATAAGTCCTACTTCCCTCTTGACTACAATTCGCTCTTTGTTTCGCCCCTT
Source organism: Acacia crassicarpa (assembly GCA_034222035.1). NCBI lineage: Eukaryota > Viridiplantae > Streptophyta > Magnoliopsida > Fabales > Fabaceae > Acacia > Acacia crassicarpa. The sequence continues at coordinate 44,199,397 of JAWXYG010000005.1, read as the reverse complement.
GTTCTTTCAAAACATGGAAGAAATCAACGTTCCTTCTCATTTTCTCTACCCAATTTCCCTACAGCTCATGAGGGACCCGTCACGGTACATATATTTTGGAACAAGAAGTACAATTTATCACTAGGTTATTATTTATTGAATCATGCTAAAAATATGTTAAAAATATCAAAAAAAATTGCTCAATTATTTTATTGAAAAACATAGTAGCTAATTAAGGTGTATGTGGCATTAATGACTTGGAAGCATTACTTACTTTATATAATATACAACTGCATTATTACATTATATATTATTATGTTTAATTATTATTAAAAAAAGGATAATAAGGAGATTTTAGGAATAAATTAACAAAAATTAGAATATTATCTTATAATTAAAACTAAAACCAACTCTTAAATGTTGTCTTATAATTAGGACTGGAAGAAAAGAGTATCATGTATGATATCAGATGTTCATATATATATATCCGGTATTAGATACTAGAGAAGCCGATGGTGTAATATATTACAGAGCAAGATGAAGTCAGTGGTATTAGGTATGTTATCAGATGTTTACCGATAGTATCAGCTGTGGTATTAGATGTTTATAGATACTTTTAATTATTAGAATCTTCATAAAAGTAGTGATATTTTTATATCTTCTAAGTAATTTTTTTTTTTTTTAAAAAGGAGTTTTTTAATGAACTCGTGTAGTTTCTTTTTTTTTTTTTTTTAAATATAGGGCGGTTTCTCATGGATTACTAAGCTCTGATCGGGTTGCCACGTGGGTGTTCTCGGTCTGAGCTGGAGAGAACTTATCGATTGCTTTGCTTATGGCACAAGCCTGACAAAACTTTCAACTTTATTGATTGGTGCGAGCTGGTGGACGAGCTGATCTCAAATCAGTAAAAGATAGAGCTAAAATGTCTACTTTGTAACTTTATAGATTGCTTTAAAGAGGGTACACAATTATAATGGGTATCAATTTTTCAAAGCATCATGAATCTGATGGTATGTGATGTACTACCGAATGGAAGGTGGAATACTCAGGCATGAGAGCAATTTCTTCCCCGATGGATGATTAATATTATGGCAGGCATGAAGATTCCGGAGAGTCCGGAGAATGATCAATTTTGTTGGCGTAATGCATCAGATGGCAGATTCAGTGTTAGGGCCGTGTATCATATGATAGTTAATTCCTCACATGATGCTATAGCGTGGGCCAATGGCAGAGGATGTGGAAGTTGCCCATTCCGGAGAAAATCAAATTCTTCATGTGACAAGTATTCTATGAGAGATTACCCACGAACTCAATTAGAGCTAAAAGAGGGATTCCGACTAGTGAGGAGTGTTAATTTGAGTGTCAGAGAGAGGAAACAATTTTACATATATTGAGGGATTGTGAAATTGCGAGAGATGTGTGGCAAAGCTTTATTTCTCCTGACAAAGATTTGTCCTTTTTTAGATCTTTGCAGGTCTGGCTTAAGGAGAACATGATGCGGAGATTCGGTGTAGCCAAGGTGAGCAAGTGGAGCTTTCCCCAAGTGTTCAGCATTGTTTGCTGAAACTTATGGAGGAATAGGTGCCAAGGTGTCATGGAGAGAACAAGAAGGCAGCACAGTGAGCTGGTGCATATCAATATGTATAAGCTAATGGAGACATGAACACAAGGAAGATTCAAACATCCAATTCAGTTTGATGGAGTTGCTTATTCGAGATGGATCGCTCCGCTAGCAGGGTTTTTTCGAGTGGACCTTGATGGCTCAGTGAACAAGCATAGACATGCTTCCTGTGGTGTTGTTGTTCGAGAATCTCAAGGGAAATGGATTATGGGGTTCCAGAAGAAGCTAGGTGTCTTACCACCGACCTTAGCAGACGTGATGGCTTTGCTGACAGGTATCTCAATGTTTAAGCAATTTGGACTTCCTAGAGTCTGCGTGTATAGAGATTCTATGGAATCCTATCGGTTGATCGTGATAGATTGTGGACTAACCCATCCACTCAAATCGGAGATCCTAGCAATCAGGAATGTGATAGTCTCGGGATGGGAAGTCGAGATCAGATATTCACCCCGCAATATATTGCAATGTGCAGCTTTGCTTGCTAAAGAGGCACACAATATCAGTGAGGATATATGGTTGTTACCAGAACCACACCCAGCTTGTTGTGATAAGCTACCTTAGGATTGGTTGGACAGCCAGATGGCCTCGTCAGAGGTCTATCAAGCGTTCAGCTTGCTGCATGAATTCAAAAAAAAAAAAAAAAAAAAGTTGCCCAACAGGATATTACGCAAAAAAAAACAAACAAACAAACAAACTTATCAAACACGAACGGTGTTTCTTCGTTCAAGGATACAAACGGCTATTCTTTGCCGACTGTTGGTTTACACTTGATGTTGACCAGCTCTACGTCCATGGTATCCGGAGGGTTTGAAATTCTATCTCTGAACACTTCACAGTGAGCAACCCCAACTGCGTGTGAACCTAAAAGAGTCTATGATTATGGATGCATCACAACCCTTTATATATGAACAAACAAATAAACAAGAATTATACCATCATGTGAGGAAATAATGCTCATTGCTCTTCTGTTGAAGAGAGGATCAAAGATATGGATGTTGGAATATTTAATTTGGTAATCAATATTCCGTTATTTCTATTTATGGCCCACATTATTGCTGGTTTTGTAACCGTCCATTAATACTGTAACGGCCCAATTAATACACAATAAGTGCGTATTGAATGCGTTTCCTTTTGTAGCTCTGTGATGGCCAGAAGGGAGACGTACGGTGTAATTCTGTCTGGTCCCCTGAACTTGCTCTGAAATTGAGAAAAAGCACACCATTTACAGATTCAGAGAGAAGGATTAGAAGGACAAAGACTTGGAGTTCGTTCCTGTTTACTGGCTTGGATTTGTTCTTGTTTGGAGACTCGGAGCTCATCCCTGCTCGCTTTTGGAGACAAATCAATGGCGGGAGGTATTTGCGTTCTCTACTTCATTTTCCGCATTGATCTTATACTATTTAGTTGTTTAGCATGATGAGATCACCTATATTTCTAACATTTGGTATCAGAGTAGATTATATGCCTCTACCTTGATTTTTCCGGATTGAGTCTCGGTTTGATTTTTCACGAAAAATCAATGAGTTCAACCGAGTTTTCAGAATTTCTCTCCTGTTTGTTCTTTGGAATCTATATATGATTTTCCTTTTGATGAGATTTCTTGATAAATTTTAATATATGTTTGAATCAGTTTCAAAAATAATGTCTTATTTTTGAAATCTCGATTTGATTTCCTTTGGTTTGAATCCTTGTTTAGATCTGAGATTTTTTTCATTTAAAACTAATTGTTCTTAATCTCAGTATGGGTTTCTTGGATTCTTTTGAGTTTCTTAACGTCACTTTTATGGGAAAAATCCGAAAACTCTTTGGTTTTGATTTCTGATTTTCCCTTTTTGATGGAGATCTGAGCTCTTGTTCATGTTTATTTTTCTATCTGGATTTTGCTTGATTATCCATAAACGCTGCCATCGGAATCTGGATTTTTCGATTGTGTGATTATATTGAGCATATTGTTCTGGATAATTATTAATTTTTGGTGATTATTTTCGGTCATTGTTGCATGAAAATCATCATCTTTCGAACTTCCCGATTGCCTGAAAATCGCCGTGAAATATGGACCACAACGGCATAAGGATCGCCGGAAAACTGGATCTGGAGCACTCTGTTTCCGGCGGCTGTTTCAGATCACGGTGGCATCTCAGATCATAGCAGCCGCAGATCCTTCCTGTCACATTCAGATTTGGCGATTGGAGCTGCCGGTAAAGCCACCTGGAGTTGCCGAAAAAGGCGATCTGCATTTGCAGATCGGGCAACAGGAACCGGGTCAGCGACTAGAACCGGGTTGAGATCTGGGTATTAAGGATCTGATTATGGAGAAAATGACACTTGTGTAATTTCGAAAAATTTTATATTTACATATTGTAATTTTTGGATTTAAATATAATAATCTGATTTTTGCTTAAGTTTCGGATTCATGTAATTATTATATATTATGTGGTTTGCATGCATTAATTATTATTTAATTATACATGCAATATTAAGTCAAATAATATGCCAACATGAATATCCAATTTTATGTTGATATTGCTTATGGTTTGTTGCAATATTATTATTTTTTTAAAAAAAAATATCTTAATGTGGAACCTTAGACCAGTGAGCCAATTGTTCATATGAGTTGAGCAATTATTCTGGGCATTTAAATCTTTTTATTTCCTTCTTGGAAAATTATTAGACCCTATTGCAATTTTTAATCACATTGACCATACTTATTTATTTTCTTGACAACCTGTTTTATGTGAAATGCATTTTATTACATTAAATTGATTTGTTTAAATTGAGAAAAGTTAATTTTGGCAACTTTCACATTTTGGAAATTTTTTGAAAAACTATTACTATTATTTTTGAGTTATTTAATTGTCTAAATATTTGGAAAAATTAATTTTAGACAATTATATATCTCTTTCAAGTTGTTGAAACCAAATTTGAGTTGAATTATGCCAAAATTAATTCGTTAAACAATATTTGGACACATAAAACAGTGGGAGGATTTTTCTTTTAATTTGATTATTTAGTTAATCAATTAATCCCTCCATTAAGATGTGCATATAATAGATTAATTTTTAATGCACAAAATAGTGGGAGAATTTGTCTAAGATGATTATTTAATCAATTGTTGATTAAATTGATTAATTAAATTCTCATTAAATATTTGTGCATATTTGGAACCTAAATGCATGATATTACTTTTGGTGATTAATATTGGAAATATTAATTTAATCAAAGTGGGAGGATTGTATTTAGTCACCTATGTTGATTAAATTAATTAGTTAAATCATCCATGAAGCTGTGCATATAAAGAATTTAATCATACAACCTGCGAATTTCTCTGATATGAAATGTAACATTCCCAAATTGAGGGATGATAACTATAAGGTATGGAGAGAGGGAGTTCTTCTCCAATTGGGGTGGATGGACATTGATTATGCTATAAGGAAAGACGAACCATCTTCCATTACTGTAACCAGCACTCCAGATCAGGATGATCTTTATGAAAAGTGGGAGCGATCTAATCGTCTCTCAGTTTTGTTCATAAAGACCTCAATTTCTGCTGGCATTTGTGGTCCTGTCGAACATCATAACAAGATTAGGCCACTTCTGAAGGCAATTGTTGAAAAAAAGCATTTGCCAACACCCTAATTATGAAGTTTTCATCCCCGGGACTCACTGCAGTAAAAGATGTGTGTAAACACATCATATTAATAAGGGACATTGAAGCTCAACTGAAGTCACTTAAGATTGATATGTCTGATTCTTTCCTTGTACACTATATTCTGAATACTTTTCCACAATCGTATAGACCCTTTAGGATATCCTGCAACACACATGAGGATAAATGGTCAATCAATAAACGTTTGACCATGTGTGTTCAAGAGAAGGGAAGGTTGAAAATGCAAATGGGAGAATTTCTTGAATATGACTTGATTAGTGGGAGTGATTAATACAAAAAACCTTGTTTTGAAAAACATTATTCAAATACTCAATCTTCCACTTCAAGTTTAAGATTGGTCGTTAACAATGTTCCTTCGGTTCAACCGAATATTGTACAATCAATCATTCAAGATTTACAACCTGCTGATATTGATCCAGTAGATCAAGTTGTTGATGAGGAACAATAAGAAATTGTTGAGCAACCAGTTAAACAACAAGTTCCTCAAGAAGATAATGAAACAACATTAAGTAGATCTACTAGAACAATAAAGTCAGCGATACCTAGTGAATATATTGTGTATCTATAGGAATCTGACTATAAAGTACGAGCTGAAAATGATCCTGGAACATTTTCACAAGCCATGAACTGTAGAGAATCAAACTCATGGTGTGATGCTATGAAGGCTGAGATGAATACTAAAGCATCTAACAGAGTCTGAGATTTTGTTAAGTTGCCCAATGGTGTAAAAGCTATTAGATTTAAATGGGTCTTTAAAACAAAGATAGACTCATTGGGCAACATTAAGAGACATAAAGTAGGACTCATTGCTAAAGGGTTCACTCAAAAGGAAGGAATCGAATATAAGGAGACCTTTGTTCCTGTATCTAAGAAAGATTCCCTTCGATCACTCTAGCATTGGTTGCACATTTTGAATTAAAGTTGCAACAAATGGATGTGAAAATGACCTTTTTCAATGGAGATCTAGAGGAAGAGTTTTACATGAAATAAACCATCAGGATTTTCCTCTAATAATGGTGATCATTTGGTGTGCAAACTCAAGAAATATGTATATGGATTGAAACAAGCTTCCCATAAATGGTATTTAAAATTTCATGATGTTATCTCTTCATTTGGTTGTGTAAAGAACATTGTGGATGAATGTAGATACCAGAAGGTTAGTGGGATCAAGACTTGTTTCCTTATTCTATATATGGATGATATTTTACCTGCAACCAATGATACTGGTTTACTATATGAGGTGAAACAATTCCTTTATGAAAACTTTGACTTGAAGGATATGGGAGATGCATCTTATGTCACTGGCATTAAGATACGTAGAGGCATACATCTGGGTTTGTCTCAAGAGACCTATATCAACAAAGCTTTGGAAAGATTTCGGATGAGGAATTATTCACCAAGTATAGCTCCTATTGTGAAAGGTAACATGTTCAATTTGGACCAGTACCCAAGGAATGACTTTGAGCGGGAACAAATGAAAGATATTCCCTATGCTTAAACAGTAAGAAGCCTTATGTATGTTCGGGTCTGCACAAGACCTGACATCGCATTTACTGTTGGAATGCTAAGGAGATATCAGAGTAATTCAGGTACAAACCACTGGAGAGCTACAAAGAAAGTATTGAGATACCCTTAAGGAACTAAAGAGTACATGCTTAAATACAAACTAATCGACAATTTGGAAGTGATTGGTTACCATGATTCAGGTTATGCTGGCTGCATTGACTTAAGAAAATCCGCTTTAAGATATATTTTTATGCTAGCCAATAGAACTGTATCATGGAGTAGTAAAAAACAATCTTTAATTACTACTTCCACTATGTAAGTTGAGTTTGTATCTTGTTTTGAGGCTACCTCACATGGTGTATGAATGAAGAGTTTCATTTTTGGGCTTAGAATTATGGATCCAATTTCTAGGCCATTGAGGTTATATTGTGACAATTCAGTTGCTGTTTTTATGGCTAAGAACAATAAAGGTGGTAGTCGAATCAAGCATATCGACATTGAGTGTCTAGCCATAAAAGTGCGTGTTAAAAATAAAACAGTGGTTATTGAACACATGAGCACTGAGTTGATCATTGCTGATCCTTTAACTAAAGGCATGCCTACATTGAAATTTTAGGATCATGCAGAAAGAATGAGACTCGGTTCCTTTATGTGATTTTCGTTGTAAGAACGATGTTATTTATGAAACTCTATTTGCGATATTTTCTCATTCAGTATTGCGCATATATTCATTTTGAGAAATATCATTAAAGTTTGGACCTAGAATAAACATATGGTTTATTCATTAAGTTGCTTGGGCTTGGGAAACATGATGCACTGTGATACATGGAAGATATTACTCGCTTTAAGAGGACCTATCGCTATGATTCATGCATTTTGTTTCTCAGAAGTATATACTGAAGTATGTGGATCAAGTGGGAGAATGTTGGAATATTTAATTTGGTAATCAATATTCCGTTATTTCTATTTATGACCCACATTATTGCTGGTTTTGTAACCGTCCATTAATACTGTAACGGCCCAATTAATACGCAATAAGTACGTATTGAATGCGTTTCCTTTTGTAACTCTGTGATGGCCAGAGGGGAGACGTACGGTGTAATTCTGTCTGGTCCCCTGAACCTGCTCTGAAATTGAGAAAAAGCACACCATCTGCAGATTCAGAGAGAAGGATCAGAAGGACAAAGACTTGGAGTTCGTTCCTGCTTACTGGCTTGGATTTGTTCTTGTTTGGAGACTCGGAGCTCATCCCTGCTTGCTTCTGGAGACAAATCAATGGCGGGAGGTATTTACGTTCTCTACTTCATTTTCCTCATTGATTTTATGCTATTTAGTTGTTCAGCATGATGAGATCACCTATATTTCTAACCATGGATGATTAATTAACATCTTACTCTGCAAAACAATCATGAAAGTGCATGCAAAGCAAAGCTGCGGTTGTGGAATTATCGCTGCTGAATCGCTTCTGCACCACTTGTTGTACAATATAGTGGACTCTGCTTGTGGGCAAGTTGAGCTATAGAACCCAACCTGAAGCTCACCAAATGTGCAAGGAACAAGTAGAATGAAGCAGATCAAGATGGATGAGATCTTCATTTCTGAGTGAACTTGTGCTTTACTTGTTAACTCTGTGAATGTGTTTTTGTGTGCTTCATAAGGAAGGGATCTGGATGCGTATATATGGTGGGAAATTTGAAAGAGAAGTAGCCAATGCAATGAAAAAATGGATATGCATTCAAGGAGATGATGTTAGGACCAATTTTGGGAAACCTAGGAAAATACATGATAAGGGAAATGCACTTTAACAATGATGATCAAAAAACAAAAATTAAAGAAGTGCACTTTAACTCTAACTTGCTAATTTGGAGGAAGAAATAGACAAGTAGGGTGGTTATACGGCTGCTTTAGTAAAAAACTCAGCCTTTGAGAAGGGGGCCTTGTGAGTCACTTTTTGTGGTCTTTAAATCCTCATGCTGGTCCAGAGAAGAGAGGTGTGGAGAATTTTAAAAGTGTGGCACAGGCTTTTGGAGTAGAGACAGCCAATCCTCCGGAACAAGTTGCAAACCTATTGTATCTGAGTTCTATAGTTTTCGTCCTGTTGCAACAGTTGTGTATGTGTGGGTGATTTGTATTTTTTATTCATTGCCATCTGTTTTGTTGCAATATGAAGTTGTAACTCCTATATCAGTTCCATTTGTGTGTCTATTTGCGTTACCGAGTAGTGTTTTGTCTCTGAATGTAATGAATTTTAGCTCTTAATTTTACTTTTTTTGTGTGTAAATATGCCTTAATACGTCGAGGGTCATGACAGATAACAACTAAGATACTTCAATTTCCATGATTCTAATGTTTTTTTTTTTTGGTTTAAAACAGGATGACTCTTTCAAAAAATTTCCAGAACAAGAACACAAATAGTAAACAGTTTCTTATAATGAAATGCTTTAGTGACAGCAGGTATGTTGAAATTTCTGTGACGCGTCTTCTGAAGAATTAATCAGCTAGCATGCATAGAGCCATTAGAGGGAAAGCCACAGCTTTCATGTTTGCTGTGTCAGAAACATATTAAGTTTGCTATATAAGAAGCATGAGTAATGTTAATTGCGCATAAGCAATAAATGTTGCAAAATTGTTTTGGGTCCAATATTCAAGATTACCGGATCCCTTTTCTAGAAGGAAAAAATTCCCAGGATCCAAGAATGAAAAACGACACTGAATCAGGCAAGTCAAACAAACCACGGCGGGGAATTGCAAGTGGATATGGAACCCATTAGCTTGAAAACTTGAAATTAATCAGGTCAAAGCAATACACTGTTTCCGCAGCTTCGAAAATTATGTCGTGTTTTCCCTTAATCCCAGGATCTTTCCTATGAAGGATCAATATTACTGTAGCAAATCCTTGTTCTTGGTGCTCCATTTTCACTGCACCTTCTTTTTAATTTTGTAAAAGTGTCCCTTTTCTTTTTCTTTTTTTCGGGTTAAGTACCAATTATGTCTCTCAAGTACACGCCTAGGAGCAATTTTGCTACTTAAGTTTTCGAAGGAGCAATGTTGCCCTTGGAATATCAAAACAAAACAATGTTGCCTCTCCGTTAGAAATACTAACGGTCCGCTAATGTTGACCGTTAGGGTTTCTAACGGAGGGGCAACATTGCTCCGTTTTGATACTCCAGGGGAACATTGCTCCTTCAAAAACTTAAGGGGCAAAATTGCTTCTTGGCGCTTACTTTAAGGGTAAAATTGGTACTTAACTTTTTTTTTTTAAAAAAAATGTTATTAGTTATTTTACAAAGATGATATTTCGGGTTAATAGCTAAAGTAAATGAAAATGAGACACAAATTTCAAAGAGAGTGAGAAAAAGAAATATTGTCCATACAGAGTATGTTATGTCAGGATCCGGCTGAGATCCTCCTCGACCTCCCATCCATTACCGTTCTCTTCTTTAATACTGCATTGTTTTGACGCAAAATATGCAAAATATAGGCTTTTTTCAAACAAAATGCTTCTAATTAAATAACTATTTACCAAAATGCCCTTGTTTCCAAACTATTTCTCAACCTGCTCCTGTTTAGTCGACTAAACCATGATTTAGTCCACTAAAACGCGGGCTCAATTTTTTTTTAACTTCCCCGGTGATTTAGTCGACTAAGCTACACCTGTTTAGTCGACTAAACCATAATTTAATCGACTAAAACGCGGGGTCGACTAAGCACTGTAACTTAGTCGACTAAATCATTTTTAAAAAAAACAAAAACAAAAGGTTAAAACTTCAGAAGGCCATAACTTCTGGCTCTAGGCCATAACTTCAGAAGGCCATAACTTCTGGCTCTATGCAGTGACATAAAAATTAACTTCCAGATTTAATGAAGAGAAAGGAGAAAAAACAACTGATTCTTTATTGCGTAGGAAATACTAACAATTCATTAAATATAATCAAATGATTCTTTTATATATATATATATAATGAATTATTTTCTTTTATTTAATGTTTTCTTTTTTATTAAATCACATAATATCTCCTACACAATAAAGATAGGATGTGTGTGTGTGTTTAATGAATTGTTAATATTAATATATGAGTTGTTAATATTTAATATATATATATATATATATATATATATATATATATATATTATTTCCTACACAATATGGACAATTCAAAATCTAAATTGAACCCCCGAACCTTTTATTTTATCTTATAAAAGATCAATTGTAAAACCATGCCCTAATTAAGTTAGTTGGATCTCCCTCCCTCCCTGACTCTATGTTAAAATTAAACTTCAAACTTCAAAGAATAATCACCTTTTTTTTCCGGTAGATGAGGCTGTTATTCCCCTAAAATCAAGCCCAAAAAATTTAATGGCAGTCAATTCCATTTTAATATTAATAATCTCTTGCAACATATGATGTAACATCCTGAATTTTGAATCTAATATCTTGAACATAAACCTATTTTGGGAAGACTAGTAGGCTCTATTTTTGGAAAGTAATAAATTTGAAATCAGTATTTTGTGGGCCCCGTGAATAGTATTTACTATTCACGTATACGTTTTTACTATTTACAAATACGTATTTAAAAATATATATATATATATATATATATATATGTTATTCGCAAATACGTATTTAATACTTGAAATTTGTGAAATATGAATAGTGTTCACTATTCACAAATACGTATTTACTATTTAAAAATACGGTATTTACTATTCATTTTTACTATTCATGTTACTATTCACGTATACTGTATTTACTATTCACGTATACCATATTTACTATTCACACCGTATTTACTATTCATTTTACTATTCACGTATACCGTATTTACTATTCATTTTACTATTCACGTATACATACCGTATTTACTATTCACGTATACATACCGTATGTACTCTTCATTTTTACTATTCATGTATATATATCGTATTTTACTATTCACATATACGCATAGTATTCACTATTCATAAATACGCATATTGATGTATAAAACTTTATGGTATAATAATGCATTATTTTGAGTGAACATATTCATCATGGCGGTTGTATTATGATGGGTGGAGTAAGGAGGGATTTGAATGATAAGAATGATTTATGCCACCACTCGGTGCACAGTGGATGGTACTTGTTTCAGGGCCCCATCTTCCATGTTTTCCTCTGGCCGGGATTTCATTGGAGTTGTGGGACATGTGACACCTCCTTAGTTATTTTAAAGGAGGGGAGCCATAGTCCAGATTTAAGCTATATACCTTTGGCCGGGTGTATCTTAAGTTTTGGTGAGCTTGGAACAATTCAGTCAAATGAATAAGTTTCTATTGGACTATGTGTTAGCCTATGGCTCCAGTCTGCGGTATAAGGGAGGTGGTGATATAAGGGAGGCTGCATACTGCATAGTGCATTTCTGAACAGTTCAAGAATTTGATATGATGATGAATATTCTGTAAAGACATGAGATGAGAACTTTTGAGATATATATGTTTTAACACCTTCTATATTGATGACTATTAGTATAAATTATTTTGTATGATAAATTATGGAATCTATATATATATTTGAAATCAGCCCATATCTTTTTGTCATATATTATTTGCTCGTGTACGGTAGAAATATTTAGTAGTTACTGAGATGTGTAATCTCACCCCATATTAACATTTTTCAGGTGAATAACTTAGTAGAGATCAAGGGAATGCACCCATGGAGTGAGCTTTGTAGGCTCTTCTGTACTCCTTTAGTTTATGTTGTGTTATTTTATTTGCCATGAACCTAAAAGACTTCCGCATTTTAAAATAACTCTTATTTATTGGATTTATTTTGGCCCTGTATAAATGGATTTCTACCTTTGGCCATATTGTAAATATGTGTTTGAGTGTTGAATATCCTATATTTGGAGGTGTTACCATTATTTTGGCCAAGATTTTGGTATTGAAAATGAGGCGTTACATTTTTGGTATCAAAGCAAAGGTTCTGGCCAATCTGTAAATTTCCTATCAGTTTTCTAAATAAAAATTTTGAGGTCATGGCAAATTAAATATCATAACATGTGCATTTTCCTTTATAGCTTTGGATTCTTTTTACCAATTTTCTTGTGACATTCATGATAGGAGAAGAATGGGTTAATCAAAATATTCAAGTGATTGATAATGAGGATTTATGATTTGAGGATGTGATTGAGATTAAATTTCAGAGCTGCGTAGCGGAAGTTGGTAAGTAGAAAATTTATTGAATATTGGATTCTGTAGGCCTAAAATTACTTTCTAGGATGAATATTTTTATTGGTGTCTAGGAAAGTGATTGAAAGACTAAGCCCCTATTTGATGTTTATTCAATTAGTTGCCGTTGTAAAAAGTATGAAGAGATTTTCGCTAGATTTTCACTTACCTAGCTAATTTATATGAGTAACAGATGACAATACCATAACAGAATACGGGCATAGTCTTGATTATACAGAATAACTGGCTTAAGTTTGAATTTAATAAGATAAAGTTGAGTTTGGCAGGAAAACTCGAAAATCCTTATGAATCCTAGAATAAGAGATTACAAACATTAGCAAGAAGGCTAGACTATATTATTTCAAGCATCAAGAACAACAGTTGGTACAATCCCACCGCAAGCTTCGACTATCTCAAGTTTAAGTCTATTAATTTCTTCCTGAGCGGCTGCTCTTGAGAGAGGACCATCAGGAGACATTGTTCTTCTCAATCTAGCTATTTGCTTCATAGTGCTTCGAATTTTTACATAAGGCCAATGCTTTATTCCTCCCCTATGGCATATTTTCATTAGAACATTTTTGCATAGACGAACTTGTTGAGCCGCTTCTTGTTGAGGTAAATGGAATAAGTCTCTAAGATCATTAATTGACATTGATGCAGCTCTAATATTTTGTTCAGCTCTTGATCGGTATGGATTACTAGGTATGGGGAGTGAAGGATTATTATTTACAACCATGAGCTCTTTTCCTTTATTGGATATATTTTCTGTATTGGTTGGAAATGAACTATTAGGGAGTTCATTTTGATTTTTAGTCCATTCCAAACCAACACAAAGGGCCTCATAGTAGGCTGATAGGGGATCTGACACCAGGACATACCCTAAAGAATTTTGATTCAAACAATAATTTTCTAGAAAATGTTTGACATCTTCTAAATTTTTCTTACCAAAGTCAAATACTTGAGGACTGGAAGAACCTCCTTGTACGTCCTGGTGAAAGACAGCGTGGCATATCATACCAATCCTTCCATGAACTTCAAGTTTATGGTATTGAAGTCCATTGGTATGAATAATCTCTCGTAGAACATGGCAGCAACCACATGAAAATGGATTAGTAGTCTCAGTCAAGGTAGAAGCAGGATTCCTTGGTTGAGAAGGTACCGTAGACTCCATAAGTTCTGCCACATTACGACACCTTTGGACAGGTCGCCTTGATGGACCTGCTTCAGATTCCTTTCTGTTAGTAGTGGTAAAAATAGAATCTTGTATCCTTGGAGGAGGAGTAGGAATGTTAATCGTTGAGGCAGATGAATGAACGTTCATACTTACGGGATTTTGGGGAAGTAAAGAAGAATAAGGGTATGATGCATTGTTTGACAAATCAGACAACATGTTAGTCTGATAGTCATGAAGTAAGGCTTCAAGAAAGAAAGGGTTGAATGAATCGGAGACTGGAATAGAGTTACTTGAACCGGCCATGTTTAAGGATAATGTGGAAGGTTATAGTGAAGGTTACGATCGGAGAGGAAATGAATATGTGGAGGTTTTGTGAAGTTTGAGAGAACGTGAAACATTTACTCTTTCTTTACTCTATTTATAGCTGGGCTAGCAACGTCTATATTTTGTTAAGCAGCATCGGATTCTCATCTGTCGTTAGCTCAGAATCATGTAGATTTTGTTGTTATGCGGAAAATTTTATGGCACCGCACCCTAGTGCACCCTAGCCACCGTTAGGGGTCGCAGTTTCCTAGACCTTTGCAGACAGAAATCGCTATGGCATTTATTGCTAGCTGTGTTTTCAAGAAATTAAGTTTGGACGTTTATACGCGCATTTATCTAAGAAATCTGTCTTGGATGTGCAGCTGACTCAAGATGTCGGAATTGACATTTGAAAATAGGATTTTAAGCGTAAGCGTGCTAAGGTGATAGTAATCTTGGGAAGGGTGACTTCCTAATAATATTAGATGAACCGGAGAGAATCCGAAGATTTGAAATGATGATGAGTTGTGCCAATTAACCCGAGAGCATTCTTCACTCTCCGAGTATCCGAAGAACTCTATGAATTTGTCAAAGATAATTCAAAGACTAAGGTTTTTGGATAAACATGTTGGAAGATCGATGGAAAGGTATGAAATGGTGATCCTTAGGAATGCCAGTAAGATGTTAGAATGAATATAGTAAATTTTGAGGATAGGCTTTAATTTAATCTAAGCTGAAATAGAACTCAAGAACGAAATGAGCCTTTGTGATATTGCAGGTTGAGGTAGAATTAGAACCTTGTGAATACTGCTGAGGTTGTAGATAGTCTTCATATAATCCAAGAATTAGATTAGGAATTGTGAATCATGATCTTAGTATGATGGGTATTTTTGGGGAAACACGAATTATCAGTTGATGTTGAGGTTATAAGAATCAAATTGTAAACTTGACTATTAATGTCTGAGAATATTTGAAAATAGACTTGAATTCAATCTGAGTTAAGATAGTGTGTCTAATTAAGAAAGTATGAAATCCGGTGATTTATGTTATAATATTAGTATGTTATTTGGGTGTGATTAATAGATAACTATGAGAGGAACAGATGATATTTAGTATATGTCTTTGAGATACTAAGGATTGAATTCGAATCATGTGAACAATGCTGAGGTTGTGAGAATAATATTTGAATGTTTTAAATCTTAGTCTAGGAATTGTGAAACATGAATGTTCTATGGATATTATTGAGGACACATGATATCTCTGTCTTGCTGATATTGAAGTTCTAAGAGTTGATTTGTAATTTGACAATTATCATTTTTGGGGAAAGTTTGAGGATAGTTCTTAAATGATATAAGCTATGGAGTATGACGAATCTAGTATGAATAATCGGGGTTTTAGAAATAGGATGATGAATATGAAAGTTGGTAGGGGATCTAAAGGGTTGCTACTAGTATAAATGTAATATAACAGTTCAACTTAACAGTTGTATTGATTCTTTAGGAGACTGAATTGATTGAATAAATTGAGATATTAGAATATGGTATTAATTGATTTGAGAGAAATAGGGAACAAAATGTGATACCAACATGTATAAGGTGTTCAGAGATTGCCAACTGTTTAACTAGCATAGGAAATGATCTTGATAATAGAATCTTTCTTTAGAAATAATGAATTGAGTGTTTCATGGATGAGTTGAGTAGAATAAGTTGGAACCTGGAATGTATTCGGAGTTGGTGACTATTTAAAATAGTTGCTAAGTCCCTGAGTATTTGAATTTTGAACTTACCAATGCACTTGCTGTGTTTGGAAATTTTTACGCAATATTTACAACAGGATTTAAGACCAGTTTGTAATCGACATTTATAAACTATGATGTCTCATGGAATGAATCCTTGCGAAATCAGAACAAGAATTGACTTTTACATTATGATTGTGGTGGAAGGTGTACAAGCTAGAAGAGGTTGGAAACTGTTGTGGATATACTTAGTTTGCGGAATCTTGCCAAATGTACTTGTTTTTGAATTACTTGCCATTGGTGAAAGCTAGATTTAGTAAGTAAGTGTTTTCTTAAACTTGAATTGAGGAAGCACGGGTATAGGATAGACGAGCAGAGGCTTGAAGCGGTAAGACCCGTTGAGCTAGTTTGCATATGGTGGTATCTCTAGGCTATAAGACTTATGTGCCTAGTATTGTGTTTGTTGCCTATCATGGTAACATTAGACCTGTATGTCTAAAGTTTATCTTAAGGTTGGCAAAATAATCAGATTATATCATATTGTGGTTATTATGGCCTGAGGGTAACTTCTTAAGCTGTAAGATCTGAATATCCAGTGTCGTGGTAATACAATGAAATAAGCAGAAAGGAAGAATGAACTGGCCTGTGAGGCCAGTGTAACCAAGCGCTCAAATAAGGAACTAGTGGATCCTGTGTCTGAATATTACTTTGGGTACAGGATGAACGAAAATTGTGTTGTGTGCTTGGTGAGCATGTTTGGGAAAGAGATAGGATTTAGGGATAATATGATATATAAAGCTGAGTCGGAGCGGATTGTTGATGCGGGGGATAAGCAATTGAGGAACAAGGCTATTAGCTTGTAAAGGTTGTGTGTAAAGGAATGGCTCCCGGAGATGCTACTTGGGAAATGGAGGAGAGCATGCGACAAACCTATCCTCATTTATTTAAATAGGTTAGAATTCTTATTATAGCGAAATTTTGAGGACAAAATTTTCTTTTAGGAGGGGAGAAATGTAACATCCTGAATTTTGAATCTAATATCTTGAACATAAACCTATTTTGGGAAGACTAGTAGGCTCTATTTTTGGAAAGTAATAAATTTGAAATCAGTATTTTGTGGGCCCCGTGAATAGTATTTACTATTCACGTATACGTTTTTACTATTTACAAATACGTATTTAAAAATATATATATATATATATATATATATGTTATTCGCAAATACGTATTTAATACTTGAAATTTGTGAAATATGAATAGTGTTCACTATTCACAAATACGTATTTACTATTTAAAAATACGGTATTTACTATTCATTTTTACTATTCATGTTACTATTCACGTATACTGTATTTACTATTCACGTATACCATATTTACTATTCACACCGTATTTACTATTCATTTTACTATTCACGTATACCGTATTTACTATTCATTTTACTATTCACGTATACATACCGTATTTACTATTCACGTATACATACCGTATGTACTCTTCATTTTTACTATTCATGTATATATATCGTATTTTACTATTCACATATACGCATAGTATTCACTATTCATAAATACGCATATTGATGTATAAAACTTTATGGTATAATAATGCATTATTTTGAGTGAACATATTCATCATGGCGGTTGTATTATGATGGGTGGAGTAAGGAGGGATTTGAATGATAAGAATGATTTATGCCACCACTCGGTGCACAGTGGATGGTACTTGTTTCAGGGCCCCATCTTCCATGTTTTCCTCTGGCCGGGATTTCATTGGAGTTGTGGGACATGTGACACCTCCTTAGTTATTTTAAAGGAGGGGAGCCATAGTCCAGATTTAAGCTATATACCTTTGGCCGGGTGTATCTTAAGTTTTGGTGAGCTTGGAACAATTCAGTCAAATGAATAAGTTTCTATTGGACTATGTGTTAGCCTATGGCTCCAGTCTGCGGTATAAGGGAGGTGGTGATATAAGGGAGGCTGCATACTGCATAGTGCATTTCTGAACAGTTCAAGAATTTGATATGATGATGAATATTCTGTAAAGACATGAGATGAGAACTTTTGAGATATATATGTTTTAACACCTTCTATATTGATGACTATTAGTATAAATTATTTTGTATGATAAATTATGGAATCTATATATATATTTGAAATCAGCCCATATCTTTTTGTCATATATTATTTGCTCGTGTACGGTAGAAATATTTAGTAGTTACTGAGATGTGTAATCTCACCCCATATTAACATTTTTCAGGTGAATAACTTAGTAGAGATCAAGGGAATGCACCCATGGAGTGAGCTTTGTAGGCTCTTCTGTACTCCTTTAGTTTATGTTGTGTTATTTTATTTGCCATGAACCTAAAAGACTTCCGCATTTTAAAATAACTCTTATTTATTGGATTTATTTTGGCCCTGTATAAATGGATTTCTACCTTTGGCCATATTGTAAATATGTGTTTGAGTGTTGAATATCCTATATTTGGAGGTGTTACCATTATTTTGGCCAAGATTTTGGTATTGAAAATGAGGCGTTACATATGATCTCATGCATAACTTTCAAACGCTATTATTCCCCTAAAATCAAGCCCCACAAATTTAGTGTCGATATTTTTTCTATTTCTATTTTCTTTTAAAATCCATATTATTAATGGAGAGATAATCTCAATTTTGAATATATTGTATTTTGAAAATCCAGTATTAATTGTTACGTTACAGGGAGGGATACTTTGAATAATCAAGCCCCACAAATTTAGTGTCGATACTTTGAGGCTCCTTATAACATGACATTCCAGAATCTAAGAAAATCTATATTATTAATTATTGGATTTTCAAAATACAATATATTCAAAATACATATTAATATATATATATGTGGGTAAATGATTTGTCCAGTGACAGGACCTAAGAGTTTCTCCTGTGAACCCAAACTACATCGTTTTGTTTAGTGTGGGTGCGCCAAAGATTTAAAAAAAAAATACAAACAGAGTGTCTCCGCTTTTCTGATTGATTCTCAAAATTCCGATCAAGCATTAGTCGTGAGAATCAATCAGAAATTGCGGATCTGGACTTCCAGCGTGAATTAAAACTTTATATCTAAATTTAGAAATCAAATCGCTAATGCATCGGTAATGAGCGAATGAACCAAATCACAGACAGTTCCGTAGTTTATATATATATTGAATTAGACGCTCTTTGCTTATGTGTTGGCTCCCCTATTTATAATAATAATTTGGAAGAGAGTTTAACCAGGATAACAAATAATTTTTTAAAAAAAATAACTTAATAAATATTTAAATCGATAATAAGGAAAAAAAACAATCTTAAAGATTTGATTGTTTAAATTTTAATTTCATTCGGAAATCAAAAGTTTATCCATAAAATATTTTATGTTTAAGAATATTCAATTAAGTAATGCTATGTTATATTGATTTAATGCTTAAAATGATATCATTTTTTATATCCAAATGGAATAATCATACTCGTAATATATCAAGATATAATATTATAATAATTTGTTGGTGACATGATGATAAACTATCTTTTTATAAGATTAACATAAAATATTTGAAAATAAGTTTTTAAATTTAAAGGAAGCAAATGCAAAATAAATTATTCACATATATAGATCAAGACCTATACTTTTGAATGACTAAAAGATTATTTCAATTATGAAATTTTAATTAAACCTAGATTATTTAAAAACTATGGAAATTATATTGCCAATGTTAAAATATTAATTGCAGGTATTGAAAGATCGACTATCAACTCTATCCAAATACAAATTTTGAATGACTTCCTCTCAATCGAATTGCTTTTGATTGGAATTAATCAAAATGGCTATATTGAAATAAATATATTTTAGTCATATAATAATTATTTACAAAAATAAAAATAAATTCATGAAATAAGAAATTTTGATTTTAAATAAAAAACAACAAAAAAAATCTTATAAATAATTTTTTCACTAAACAAAACGATGTAGTTTAGGTTCACAAGAGAAACACTTAGGTCCTGTCACTGGACAAATCATTTGCCCTATATATATATATATATTAAATATTAACAACTCATGTTAATATTAACAATTCATTAAATATAATATACACGAATATAGATTTTCTTGGATTTTGAATTGTCTATACCATGTGATCCATATTGTGTAGCAAATACTAACAATTAATATTATTTATATATATATATATATATTATGTGATCTATATTGTGCAGGAGATAATAACAATTCATTTTATATATATATATATATATATATATATATATATATATATATATATATATTAAATATTAATAACTCATGTTAATATTAACAATTCATTAAATATATACACACACATATTCTATCTTTATTGTGTAGGAGATATTATGTGATCTAATAAAAAAGAAAACATCAAATATAAGGAAACAATTCATTATATATATATAAATATATAAAAATAAGAATCACTTGATTATATTTAATGAATTGTTAGTATCTCATACGCAATAAAGAATCAGTTGTTTTTCCTCTTTTCTCTTCATTAAATCTGGATATTAATTTTTATGTCATTGCATAAATCTCAAAAAGTTATATGGAATCAAAAAAAGAATCACTTGATTCGGACTCCCGAGCCAGAAGTTAAGACTTTCCGAAGTTTTAACCTTTTGTGTTTTTTATGATTTAGTCGACTAAGCTACAGTACTAAGTCGACTAAATCGCGGGGAAGTTAAAAAAAAAAAAAAAATTGAGCCCACGTTTTAGTCAACTAAATCATGGTTTAGTCGACTAAACAGGGGTAGATTGAGAAATAGTTTGGAAACAGGGGAATTTTGGTAAATAGTTATTTAATTAGGGGAATTTCCAGAAAAAAAAAAGCCGAAAATATAACTGATCCCTCTTTTTTGTTTAAATATTAAGGGTACAAAAAAGAGATTTCAGGATACTGACGGAAAAATTATTTTAGGACGTTGAAAAAATATTTCAGGATATTGACAGGTACGAAAAAGATATTTCAGGATATGGGGATACTGGCTGGTGCTAAAAAAAAATACTTCATGATCTTGAAAATTATTTTAGGATGTTGAAAAAATACTTTATAATCTTGAAAAATTATTTTAGGACGTTGAAAAAATATTTCAGGGTACTGACATGTATTAAAAAGATACTTCAAGATACTGACTGAGAATACTGGCTGGTACTAAAAAATACTTCGTGATTTTGAAAAATTATTTTAGAAAGGTTTAAATACCAATTTTGACTCTTAAGTTTTCGAAGGAGCAATGTTGTCCCTGAAGTATCAAAACGGAGCAATGTTGCCTCTCCGTTAGAAACCCTAACGATCAACGAACATTGACCGTTAGGATTTCTTGTTTCGTTTTGAAACTTCAGGGACAACATTGCTCTTTCAAAAACTTAAAGAGTAAAATTACTTCTAAGCACGTACTTCAGAAACAAAATTAGTACTTAACCTTTTTTTTCCCATAGTTATGGTTTGGAGGATGAGGGCTGGCTTTTTCCAGTTAACGAGGGAAAATTAAAGAGTGGCTTTTATTAAAGGGGCTCTTTTGAATTAATCTTTTGACATGAGTTGAGTCATAAAGGGATATATTCCTGCGGTAAATCTCTCTTTCTTGCTGTTGTAAAGGCATCTTTTTTCCCTGTAAAAAGTAGAGGCTCAAATCAAGGCTTTAAACCCTTTATGACAGGCACAAGTGCTAAAAGCGGCTCTGCATTGTATCTGGGTCGGCCTTGCCTCCTAAGTCCTTAGAACCGCACTTCAAAGCAATCCGAGCAATAATGACATCCTTACCCAACTAAAAGATAAAGCTAAATTCCCCCCCCCCCCCCCCCCCAAAAAAAAAAAATATATATATATATATAAAAATAAAAAGACAACTCTTAAAGGGATAATGAATCAATTCTTCACCACTGTAGAGGTACTTTTTTAGTTTAAAATGTCCTGTCTCATAGCATTACATACACCACATATAGAAAGTCACAACAGGATCATTTTCTTCCCCCCCACCCCCACCCACCAGACAATGTCCTCAGAGAAAAACATGTTCAACCTTTTCTATAGTGCTACTCTCCCAAGCTGGAAACGAATTAAAAAACCTTGAACTGGTAAGTACTAGATACAGTGTGTCCTCTGAAGCCAAACCTACTTTCTTAAAATCTTTTTTAGTTGGTAGAAAATAATGGAATGTATTATTGGATGATTAGGAGATCCCAATAGATGATGATCTTTGCTAATTATTGTGTCAATGCCAAGAACCATCATATTATGATAAGCTTGATATCAAAATCTGTGTAAGTACAAAAATTAAAAATTACAATGGATTGGACATAGTTGTGATGCATTTCACAACTCATTTTCTGCATGAAAACCAAAAGCCAGCAATATATGCACAAGATATTGAAATTTTGAAGCTGGAAAACTCATTGTATGCCCTCCTGGAATGCATGCGCCCTGGAAATAGCAGCTGGGATAGCTTCTAAAATTTGAGAAATACCCAACATACGGTCCTTTCCATCTCCTCCAGCTTCCAATTTCTTTGATTCAGACTCCTCCTTGTCAGGCTTTTTACCTAATGTAGCCCAATAGGACTTTTTGAAGCTTCATTTGGATCATCAATCCTAGGAGTCTTGGGAACCAGAACACACTTCTCTGACTTCTCTTCATCTGCCAAGACCGTATCTCTAGAATGTTTTCCCAAAGTTGGAGAGCCATTGCCTGAGCAGCAACTATTACTTGTTGACGATGATGGTGAAAGGCAACCATTAGATCCTATTGAGACTGTCCCGGTGCTGGCGGACCAATATGGCGGTGTTGGTGCATATTGTAAAGGAATGCCAGGTGGGCACATGCCGGGAACTGCCACCAACGGTGAAGGATACCACTGAATTGGCGGCGAAGGTTGATGAATTGCAGCCACAGAAACAACATTGTTCCAATCTGGATTCCAGGGAAACAACAGTGGAGGAACAGGGTAACATGACATTTGATTTGATGCCCCTAGCTGATGAGGAACACACTGCTCCATTTGCATGACAAGTTCTGTACCACTACTATTTGCTACTGAAGATCCAGATAAAGATTGTTCTTTCCCATTTTCTGCATCAACTTTCCTTTTCTGGTCTCTAATATTAAGCATTGTCTCCATGGTTTCACAGAGAGGAGGGGCATCTGGACCAAATTTCAATACAATACCATTATTATCCATTGCCACTGATGAAGACCTGAAAGCAGCTGAAGATTCAGGAGATGAAATAAGTCGGTGGCTAGATGAGTCCGTGGTTTCCAACCTAGAGGTTGAAATTCCATCAGAGGACACTATAATGTGGCGAAACTGAGAGCCTAGGTGCTTGTTCTTTCTTCTCCCGGCGCCCACCGGAACATTCCTCATTGTTCCACCAGCAGTCCAATACCTTTGGCAGTTCTTGCAGAAATGTCGAGGCTGATTGACATTGTAGTTATTGAAATAACAAAACTTTGTGTCCAAGCTGTTGCATCGTGGACACTGAAGAATCTTGTCTGGTTTCTTAAATGATTTATCTTGATCTGTGCTGCTAGTTTCCACTCTATCGACTACAGCCTTGGGATTGACTTTGGGCTCATTTTCTAGCTGATTGTTGTGGGACCCTTCTTTACTTGCCGCTGACTCAGAGGCATTCTCTTGTTGCTCTGAGTTTTCTGCACAAACTCTTTCCACTTCTGTTTTCTTCAAGCTACTGCAAGCATCCTACAATTTTAACCAAAATCAGTGACAATTTAACTAAAATAAAGATTGGCTTCACAACATGTTATAAAACCTTGATATCTTAACTTCTGCAAATATTTGAATCAATAATGCCTCCATTGCCAGAGTCCTAAACTTAACTGTTGAGAAGACTATTTCTAGCTCTTAGTATTACCTCAGTGGATAGGTGCCTCACCGTACCATGAGCCTAAGTTCAATATATCTTGCACCAAAAAAAATATTGAAAGATAGCATTCTTATAAACTTTCCAATCTGACAGACATGATTATTTAGTGAACAGAGATGAAACCATGAACGAGAACCAATCCCTTAAAAGTTAGAACACAGTAAGGCAAGATTTAGAGGAGGGATTAGAAGAACTAATATGCAGAAGTGACTACTAGACCAGATATAAACAGTTTTAAAAACAAAAAATAATATTCCATTTATCTTCCTCAGAAAGCCCTTATAGAAGATGCCTTTTTCTTAATTTAGAGGAAGAAAAATGAGAAACAGAAATTAATAGTCTAGTCACACCAGTGCATGTTTCTGGAAAAAAAGAAGAAGAAGAAGAAGAATTCCCTGTTCTTCATGCAGCCACGACAAGAATGAATATAAAAGATAAGTCAGATACAGTGTTACTTTCCTTGTCTCTGTACACGTTAACAACATTCGACGTAGTTCAAAGCTAGAAATATGTTGTTTAACCGACAAGAACATAATAAAAGGCAAGATTAACCGAACACGCCACGCCTGAGAAACTATTTTTTCTTTCCGGACCTATATGTATGTAAATAGTCCAATATCAACAAAAGCCAGAATTCACGCTCCTTCAAGAAAAAGCCTTTTGGGATTAACGATAAGACAGTTTCACTGCAAATCCAAGAAAATATCATGTGAAAAAATGAAAAGCAGGAAGCAGAAATGGTTGGTGTGGATGTATGTGTGTGTGGATTCATGTACCATGGTTCTGGAGTTGACCGGTATCTGAGTAGCCATTGGAGAGGTCGCCGGAATCTGACATTCCGGTAGGGGAATCTTCCTGCCAAATAGCTTGATAACCGGATCCTTGTGAGACATTTCTCCAAGACCGCTCATTTATTTAAGAGATTCCAAGTTTGTTGATGCAGACTCAGGAGCTCAAGACCCATAGAAATAGAGAATCAGATACAAGCAGAAAAGGAGGAAGCTTTTCTTTTATCTCCACACAGCTGCATATACAAAGAGGGAAGAAAACTTCTCGAGAGAGACTTCCAATAAAAAGTAGCAAAAGAAAGAAAGTAGATAAAAATAAAAACCCACAAAACCCCTGTCAAGAAAAAGGCCCCTGCAAAAAGCACAAAGAACATGATGCATCAGAACCGAGAAACAGAGTACCATCTTTTTTAAGCTTTATTGGCTGTTTTTATATTATTATTTTGGGACAATTTACTAAGGTCTCTAAGAAAAAAATTATTAAAAGCTTCCCTAAAATCTTAAATTTACATGCAAATTTTTTGGATTTCTTAGTAATATAATCAAAATGTCAAAAAATTCATATACCCTTAATATTAATTGTTTCATCTATCAATAATTACATATGGACTTGTTAATGGTTATTTTTTATGGACAGTCATTAACAAATCAATACATCTGTGTTAACAAGTGATACAATTAATATTACAAAACTTACTGTAAATTAGAGATTGCTGGTAAACTCAATAAACTTTTCTCTGTTATTAATCTTGCTGCTCCTCCTAAGGAAAAAGGCCCTTTATTTAAGGGAAAGTGATATCCTTTTTGTGGTAATAAATTAGAGAAGATATTGAAGCATAGGGCCGTACGCATTAAATAGAGATCCCTCACCATCCCTGATCACTTTTTTCCATATTTAAATAATAAACTCGTCTCGACCTTTGTTCAGTACCAAAGCAAAGGCATCGACTTCCCCACCAACTGCACGATGGGAATTCCGTTTTCACTCACTCCCACCGTTCATGCATATTAATAAGAATGAAGATAAAAATTGGCGTATCAAAAAGGGAAAAGCAAGAGAGGAGGGAGAAATGAAGAAATGGCGGGGAGGTGACAGGTGGCAGCCGAGTCAGCAGGTGACGTGAGAGAGAGAGAGAGAGAGAGAGGAAGTGAGAGGCCGACATGGGAGCTCACTTTTAATTTGACGCCGCCTTCAATGAGTTTTAGAGATGGGTGGGGCCCATCCCACCCCATCCATTTTGCTGTTTTGAAAGAATAAAAAGACGCCTCTGTATGTGGCTGTGTGGCCGTCATTGTTCTCAACTTTCCATAACACAAGTTGCCACTTCACTTTATAATTTCCCGCTTTCATCCTTCCTTCTCACCTCCCCATATGTCTGTTGTTTATTGTTCTGTTTCTATTTATAAGTCTAATTTAATTAAAAAATTTAGTTTTTTTTATAAGTCTATTTTAATCAAATAAATGAGATTGTGACAATTTTATCCATAGTAATGATGATGAGAGAGATTGGCTAGCCACATTGAAAAAAGAAAAAGATGAGAAAGATTTGACAATAAATTTTAAAAGGTATCCATTCATAAATGAGAGTAATTGGAAATTTGATCCATAATCATTGAGATATTTACCTTTTATTGGTATGTGAGATTTGGTCAAACTGGACTTATAAAAACGACTAGCTATTTATAAATCCAGTTTAACCAAAAAAATTGGTCCTTTTTATAAATCTATTTTGACCAAATAAATGAGATTGTGACAATTTTACTCATAGTAATGATGATGAGAGAGATTAGCTAGCCATGTTGGAAAGAGAAAAAGATGAGAGAGATTTGACAATAAATTTTAAAAACTACCTATTCATAAATGAGAGTAATGGTGGAAATTTGTTCCATAATCATTGAGATACTTACCTTTCCTTGGTATGTGAGATTTGATCAAACTAGACTTATAAATAGGACCAGAGTGGTATGAGCAATGACAATTCAATTTTTTAATCTTTTATATAAACAAATTCTACACGTTTGAAGTGGCATGTCTAATAAATAGAGTTATAGTGGTACTATCTACAATTACCTTTATGTAACGTAGGGGATGAAATTTACACATGAATATAATATGATATTTAAAAGTAAATAAATCACACAGATATATAGTTAAGAGGACTAACTAAATTTCGTTGACTATTGTGAAACAGTTATTGTTTACTCATCCATACGAGTATGATAATGCATATTATACTATTTAGTGTGTGTGTGTGTGTTCATAAACGTACTCAGTCAAGGGCAGTTCATGAACATGAGAACAAGAACATAAACTAAACATAATCATCAAACTACATCTTAGGACCGAAGAAAGTAACAAGATTATTTCATATTTTGTGTGTGAAATACCCGCCGATAGTAGATTCCAAGTTGTTCCTACTTCTTCCTAGTAACCTATAAGATTGAGTATCAAACAAGAATTCAACCTTGTACTTAGAATAGAGAGAAAATTATATAGGGAGAAGATAATACTAAAAAAGAAAACTTCTAAAAATAGTAATATAGAGTACTTTTTTTTTTGGTCAACTAATATAGAGTACTATAAATAGAATTTTTATGTGATTTTTTTGCAATGCTTGGCACCATAACAGAAGATGAACCCCTAAGTTTCATATTTTCAGACATTTGTAAAATGTTTTATGAATGTTTTACTTTTAAGTCTTGTATCGCCTCAAATGGCCACCTTGGGCGGTCGGGCACCCCTACATGTAGATAGGGATAAGTATGAGTGAATGCAAAAAAAAAAAAAAAATCACAAATGTATCGAGTATAATTCATTTTGATACAAGGTGAACCTTTTGGACTATGCTGGGCCTTACCTAGACAAATCCTGAACTTGCCCGGATCCTTTCCAAGGTTGCCAAACCTTACTACCATCTTTTAATTTCCAAGATTGTCAAGCCTTGCCTAGGCCTTGAACAAGGTTGCCAACCCAGACCACTAAAATTCTGATTGCCTAAAATCCTTGGTCGTACCATGTCAAAGCTTTGCCTACACTTTCCAAGACCTTGCCCAAAAATAATAATTTTTTTCATTACTTTGAAAAAGAATTTACTGATATTCTCTCCCCCTATTTTTGTCCTCTCTCCTTTTTCCCGTACAAACATAAGAAAAAAGGGCGGGGGGGGGGGGGGGGGAGTGAGAGGTGGATGGATAATGGATTAGGGGCTTAAGAGGATGAGAAGAAGGACATTCATGCGCTTTGAAGCCTAATAATCACTGCTTTTGCTGCCTTTAAAAAAAAAAAATCAATTTGCTCGCCGTCACCAACACTTGCAGTTTTTACTTTTAATATCTTACCCCTTCCACACGCTTTGTTTTTAAGTAAATTAACATTTTTTTTAATTCTTCTGTATGGTGTGATTCCTTTCATTTAAAGTTTTGGTGGATAATTTAGACACCGAGTCGTCTTATCTTATCCCTCTCCTTGAAAAGCCAAAGCCATCCCATGCTTATCTTCACATCATCGTCTCTCCCATTTCTTCCCCTTCTATTACCAGTCCCGTTCACTGGTTGCACTCGACGCCAACATTATTCGTTCCGGTACAATTCCTTTTTTTTAATATATATATATATATATATATATATATATATATATATATATATATATATATATATATATATTTAAAGGAGCACTGGGAATCTGAACGGTGGGAATATTCTGTCATTAAAATAGTATTACATATGTCTTTTGCATGCTATCCTATTGCACCAACCCATTCATCTCACGATGCTTGCAACAATAATAATATTATCGATTAACAGATTTATTGTTTTCTTGCTGTATCTTCTCTTTTGCATGGCAAGATTATCTACTATATAGTACTTCTCGCTGGTCGACCTAATTAACTTTTTTGAAAAGATTAAGGAAGCTAGATAAGTTATTTAATCATATCAAATGTTATGTATGATTAAATTATATATTAGTTTATAAGTCAAACAATTTAATTAGTTTGAAGGTAAATATAAATATTTTAAAGTAATTTATTTAGCTTTCTTAATCTTATAAAAAAATCATCAATTATGACCAGAGGTCGTATCTTTCTAATTAATAGAATTAGAGAAAGAGAAAAAGGTCGAGCCCATAGATACCTTTCACACTTAAGCTCAAGAATTGTTAAGATCAGGCTTTTATTATATTAGGAGCTAGCAGCCTAGCTAATAATGGATTAAGAGCCTAATTAATCGAGTTAGCCGTTTTTAAGTCCTTTTTACTTATTGTTTTATACGTACAATGGTTTCGTTTGTTTGGTTTTGGACGGTAACTTTATTTATTTGAACATTTAAACGATGAGTTGATCTAGATTCGAAATGATGATTTGATGTATGATGTTTAATTATGTTAATGTTTTTGAAATTATATATGTTATTTATATAGGGTAAATGATTTCTCCTGTCACTGGAGATAGAGTTATCTCCAGTAACCCTAAAACTACGTCGTTTTGAATTAATGAATGGTGTATTTGTAATTTCAGGTGAATTAATGAAGGGTGTATTTGTAATTTTAGGTAAATTAATGAAGAATGCAAATACAGAAACACCCTTCATTAATTCACCTGAAATTACAAACACACCTTTCATTAATTCAAAACGACGTAGTTTTAGGATCACTGGAGATAACTCTATCTCAAGTGACAGGAGAAATATTTTTCCCATTTATATATATATGATGGCATTTTTCTGCTTGCCCAACTTGTTATTTAATAATTTGATTTGGGAATTTGTGAGTTTTAATGTTTTGTTATCTCAATATATAGATAAAAACGTATACAGGTATAAGCAGGCTGTTCAATCTTAATCCTTTTAATTTCAACTCCGTACGTAAAAAGATTACTTCTACGATTCCACCTCCTTAGTACTTTTAGCTGGCTATCACGCTTATTCTCCTTCAAATCGTCAAAAATTAAATTAAACCTGACTTTAATGAAACGAAAATCTCAATAATAAATTTAATTTTTTAAGTATTCGATCCCACTTAAAGATTCTCAAGCCCAGACAAACTAAACCGATATGTATGTATTTATGTGACTAGAATGAGGAGCAAGGACAAATCATTTTTTTAAAATAAATAAATAAATAAGGAGAAGAAAATCAAATTGCATAGCATATCTTTTACTTGCTAGATCAAAAGTGTCAACTGCCAACCGCCCTAATATGTTCTTTTTTTCACGATTTTTTGTTGAAAAGATAATATATATCAGACTCAGGTACAATTTTAGGAAACTTAATTACAATACTTCTCAATAAAAATAATAATATGGAATGCATATATATATATATAAAACAAGCTAACCGTGACAATAAAAAATACTGCATATATACTGCTGACATCCCATATATATATATAAACCATGCATGCATGTAACTAGTAGTGTGCAAGAGATTCCCAACTAGTTAGTTTAATTAAAAATCAATTAGCAAATATCAAATTAAAATAACATATTAAAGCTGGTCTAAGTGTAGGTGTCCCAGAATAATACGAGGCTGAATAATGAACGCGTGTGGATGGAATTTCTAGAAGGATCAAACTTATTTCAGGCTACAAATTAAAGGGGGGGAAGGTATATATATATATAGATCAAGATGGTCCAACCTTCCAATTCATACCTCATCGTTTTCTTTTTCGATTCATTTATCTGTTGCACTCAGATATATATACACGTATTGTCGGTTTTTCACATGAATTTTGTCGCTTTATCTATTCTGCCGATCAGTTCGAGTGTTTTTTTTTTTTTTTTTGATAATAGAGAGGCATTACGCCTTATGTATTAATTGAAACAGAAAGGGATACAGGATCCATACAATCATCAAGAAGCAAAGACCGTAAGTTATCGGGACAAGAATTCAAAGTGGAGGAGTTTGAGAGCCCCTCTTTTGCTAGTGCGTCTGCCAACCTATTGATGTGTCTAGCTACATATATACTTAAAATTCACCTCCCATTTCCTACATAACAAATGGCGGATCTGCATAAAGACTAAGCTACTAGCATCATCGTTCTGTGTGTGCAGTAGTTTTTTAATCTGCAATTGCGAATCAGATTCAACCTGTGTGTGCAGTTGTTCACCCAGGTTGTATCTATATGTGTGATGATTATTCCACTCCAGTTAGGGCCCTCAATCGCCCCATGGAAATAGAATCACTCGGATCATGATCCAGCCCATGAAATAAGGGCTTTTCACCAATCATTGGATATTGTTATACATAGTATCCCTCACAGTGCTTGTTTAGAATTGGCATTGGCCCCTTTAAAAATATATTTTCAATCCTAATTTATGGCACATAAGGTAAGAGTTTTATATCAATTTATATAAATAAACACTTTTAAGATTACAATCGTGATCCAAACAAGCTTATAACGGCTCTGTTTGGAGAGAGCTTTAAGTAGTTTAAAACTAGAAAAAACTAACAGTAGAAAAAAAGCTAAAAGTGGAGTATTTGAGTTGAGCTTTAAGTCTATTGAGCTTTTTTTAAAAAGTTCTTAAAAGTCAGTTAAGGAAAAAGTTTAGTGAGGTAGCTTTTTCCAAAAAGCTCTTAGCTTTTTAACACGAGCCTCACTGTTCCTGCCATCATCAATCAAAACACAAATCATATTTACAACTTGACTTTTTTTTTTTTTACCGGATTTCTAAAAAAGTCAGATAAAAAATGAGTTATCACTCTAACTGTCCACCCAAACAGACCTAATAACTTAAGTACGTCACGTTGTCTTGCTTTTTCCTGCCGATTTCTGCGGAATCTACTTGTAAATTTCTCATAGAATCTCAGTGTAATAAAACTTAAAAGGCCAAGAATGATACCTTTCCTTGTCGAAAATATTTGGAAGGAGAAAAAAAAAAGGGTTTCAGGAGTGATGTCGTTGAATTGGGAATTGGGGGTCAAATATGGTTAGGGTGTCGGTGGACATTGATATGTGCACAGATCGAAGCCCAGATACTAGTATGCTTTAAGAAATATTACTTGTCAGTGCACAGATCGAAGCCCAGATACTAGTATGCTTTAAGAAATATTACTTGTCAGGCAGTAGGATTTCGCTCCTAAATAAAGAATAATTACCTATAATTTAATGGTTCAGTTTTAGTGTATGTTTGTCAGTGAAACCAATAACAACTAGAGAAGATATTAGGGAGAAGATGAAGAATCATATATTACTTAGATATATTACATGCTTATAAAAACTATAATTCAAAATTATCATTCTTCACATAACTGTAGGGATGTCAGGAGGGACTTCCTTTCTTTAGAGAGAGACTCACATTAACCTCTTTTAATATGGTGTGAATCTCAATGTCCTTTTAAAGCCGTCACATTTAAACTGGATTATAGATTATCATATCTAAAATGTATGACCGGTGGTACTTTTGTAAATATAAAGAACTTTTTAAATTGAATTATAGAAGATCAAGTTTAAAAAGTATGACCGGTGTAAGTTCCGTAAATATATAAAAAGCTTTTTAAACTGGATTTTTAAAATATAAGGTCTTAAAAATAAGACTTTTAAGATCTCATATTTTAAAAATCTTTTCTAATAAATATAACTGGTGGTAGCTTTATAAATATAAAAATAAAAATCTTTTAATACCAGAGTTTTAAAAAGTTCGGTTTAAAAAATCTACTAGACCGAATATTTAAAAAGTACACTCTAAAAAAGATGAATGTTTTCTTTTCCCACGTTGAAAATTGAATTTGGCTTTCTTTCAACCTTATAAATCTCGCATCACACCCTCTTCAACCTCATCATCTCAAGGAGCTGGCTTACAAATTTTCTGACATGGCAGAAATTGTTCTTGCCTCCTTTGCTCTCACTGTCTCTTATTTTGGTTTTAGCTTCTCCAGGTTTAAAATTTTTGCTTTGTCTTCTTCAATCTGCGCTTCTTTTGTTTCTTTGTCTGCTCCATCTTCAACATTGCTTCAGATTTCTAGCTTTTCCAATTCGTTACTTTAATTTCTCTTTTACAAGATCTATAGGTGCGGTCAAGATTTCCAGCTACTGCTTCTGTCAATTCTTCGCTAGCTAAGAAAATAATTTTTTAGGGTATTTTTGGGAGAGGTGGGAATGCCCATCGGACTGGGCAAGCGGACTCAGATAAGGTTTCCTTCTGCGTGATATGTACCCATCATCAATGATTCTGGTTCAACAAACTTGTTCCCTTTTTCTCTTTCATCCACTGGCAATCCATGGTCCTTAGGAATTGTCAAGGCAATCAAGTGATTGTGTGTTTACATTTCGGCATTTCATTATTAGTGCGCAGTCTTAGCAGATGGGTTCTAGAGTGATTGTGGGTCATAAAGATCTAGATGCTTCAATTCATTTTTGACGATAAACCAGGATAGATGAGTTTCTCAATAAAACCAGCAAATGGGTTCAATTCCTCTCAGCGTTTTCGATAAGATTCTTCCATGGCCGAGCTACAGGTTCAATTCGTTCAAGTTTATTCTAGATGTTGTAACTGGTTATTTATTTATTTATTTTATAAAAATGAACTTTTAAGATCAGTTATGTTTTCACGACTTGTCTTAAAAGTCACTTTTTTTGCCATAGAAAAAGATTTTTAAGACTGAATATATTTTCACAACCAGTCATAAAAACCCATTCTTTTTTGTTATTGATTGAAATGGACTTTTAAAATCATATGTATTTTTATAACTGGTCTTAAAAGTCCTTTCTATTTTTGTGATAGAAAGGGATTTTTAAGACTGGATGTGTTTTCACAACCGGTCTTAAAGTCTCTCTCTTTTTATTTTTATTTTTATTTTTTTGATTGGAAGGAACTTTTAAAAGCTAATATTTTAAATGTCAGGTCTTAAAGTCCAACTTTTAAGACCTTATATTCTAAAGGTCCAGTCTAAGAAGTATTTTTTAAAACGGTACAATAGCGCATCCGGTTTTAAAAATAATAGATTTTTTATATTGCCTCTATTGAAACTAGTTCCAAACTTGATCTAAGAGACAATTTATATTCTTTCTTAAAAGTCTTTTTTGTATTAGTGACATACTAAACATATTAATCATGACCCATTATATAGACTAGGGTTTCAAACAATTAACTACTCATTTAATTTCACATTAATATCTCTAACAGTTAACAGTTGGAAAGAAAAAGTCAGGGAGAACTATGAATAATAAGAGTTTTGAGAGGGCTGTTACCTTAGAGAGAGTGAAAAAAATATCAGTTCCCTAGCTCGCTACTTTTCCCTATAAGCAAATGTATATTTTTCAAATTATCCAGCCTGTAACATCATTAGATCAAAGTGAAGATTAAAAGTTCATTTCTTATTTGATCTTGAAGGAATTTTTTGCGAAGGTTTTACATATAATGGATCTCGCTCTGATTGGGGCAACCATTGGAGTACGTACTCAAACTGGCCCAAAATTTTAATAAACAACAATATCACGTTTGCTGCAGCCTAGTGTTGACGATTTTGATCAAGAATACGTATAATCAGAGTGATTCAATTGAGTTGGTTGAGATTGGACGTACCCATATCTTGAACCCAGTGGATACATAACTTGCTCAAAGTTGTCATGAACATTAGAACACGTTTTGTGCACTGCAATTGGAGCAGTTTATCATGAATATTTTAATGGACCAGAATGGAGGAAATAGCATTATATATATATATATCTTATTCTTAGGGGAGGTGGTGGTGGCCCTCATAGATCCCCCTTGGCCCCGCCATATTGCTATATGCTTCACAAAGGTTGCCTGCATTACACGCATAGTAATAGTAAATAAATGGAAACAAGTGGAGTACGTTGATGGAGTTATATATATAGGGTTATTAAAATAATGAAAGAGTGAAAGAGTGGTGGCGGGTGACGAGGATATGCTTCATAAAGCCCTCAATTCTCAAACTCTTTTCCTTGTTTACTCTTTAAAAGTGGAATATATGCGTGTGTATCTACAATATATATATATATATGAACATTAGAACACGTTTTGTGCACTGCAATTGGAGCTGTTATGTGTGTGTGTGTAGATATACCCACATATATATATATATATATCTACATACACACACACATATCTCGAAGGGTGCCTGCATATGCTTCTCCACAGTTAGGTGCCAATTTAATGGAAAACCAGAGATAGATCAAGAACAGAGAAGAATTATGAAATATGGATCTCAATCTTGTTATGGCCATTGAGGCATATCGATCTGATGTATGTAAAAGCTATCGTGTATCAGGTGGTGTGTACACGTGTATCTAATCTCAATAGCTGGAACTAATTCCTAGCTAACTCCTTAACAAATGACATAACAGATCTATGCCAGCTAGACACATCAGTAATATTCAATAGTCTAATACAATTAACTCCTTTCTTTCATTATCACTCTCCCCCCAACTTGTATACAATTGCACACTTCCTCTTGCATTGAGCCACCCAAGTGTTTGGATGTTTACATATTAGTGAACTTGAGTTGACGTACGTGGACTTAGTATATAACATGTACGTGTTAAATGAGACATGCATTCGAGTTTTAAGTTATACTCTTTATTGCATATTTGTTCTTTCTCCTGTTTATGGGGTTCTATACTCATTTCTTAACGCTTGGAAACAATCATACATTACCATGTTAGTGACTATATATAATATGATAGTATATATACATATTAAATAAAATTTAAGTTTGCCGTTGAAAAATCATATGGGAGTATTTACTTTCACCAATTAATATTTGAATTCCATAACTAAAATAATACTAACAACTATATATACACAGCCCATCCAGTCCCAGGGTCCGCAGGCAAAAGCATATTATTAAAAGGCAAGCCCCCATATAACTTAAATTTGCTTCCTGCTGGTGGGGGTTAATTAAAAGGGAATGAGCTGTTCTTTTTCATTAAATTATGTAAAAGAGATATATAATCAAGGTTCTTCTGTCGCACAGCTTTCGATTACGTGTTTCTTGTTCCCCAGTACATTATCATCAGAATCATCTTATATATGTTAACCCCAACTCTGCCCCTCATATAATTAATTATAATTAACCCACAAAAACATATAATTAATCTCAGCTCTCGCCCCTGAAATTAAATAAAACTCTATCTGGTTTATTGCACTTCATGATCCCATTGTGTTAGATTTTAATCCCGTGAGATCCTAGCTAGCTACTTGTTTATTCTTTCTCAAAATTTATATGAATCCCCAGGTCGCAGGCAACAAGCTAGAGTTTGGTTGGCCACGTTTGTTTTAATATGGGGAATGGAGGCGGAAAAATACAAGTACGCATGTATGATTCGTCATTGATTTGTATATAATATGTAAACAATGTTTCAACTAATTAATTAGTTATTGACTAACTTAATTACTTGAAATAATTTATGTAGGTAACATTAATTTGCTCACATTTACCTAGCTAGTGGAATATGATATTGCGAAGTCTGTGTACATATTTATGGTGTATACGTGTGGTACCAAATATAATAATATTGTATGTAACTGGGAGAGGCTTTCATTTCAAGTGAGTGAATGATAAGAGGTCATCATGTGCTCAAAGTCAAATTGCGTCGTTTGATATTTTATAACACCACGCCCATTTTTGTCTTTAACGAGACGACGACCCTCGACACTCCAAATATATAAGTAGTAGTGACCATTCTTTTTAATTATATATGAAACAATCATACATCGAACTCATCAATTGAGTTAAACTATTCGTGGCCCTTTCTTTCATGTAGTCGAGGGATCGAATCGTGCTCGTTTGGAGCAAAGTTGTAACCACACAGTCTCACGCATAAAGGTTCAGCACATGGATAGAAAAGCGCCTTTTTACATGCAAATCAAAATGATAATTAAATATGAAAATTAATCTTTCCTTGCACTTTTATTTTCACAAAAAATACCAATAATTGAAAGGAAAAAAGTGAACGACACACACCACAGGCACTTGGGTAATGTATTTACTGTTTTCTATATTTAGGTGGATACGTGAGTGATGGGCTTTGTACTTGTTCACGTGATCAGGTGGCAAAGCGAAAGCCCTCATTTTTACATACTACTCCCTCCCGATCCTAATTATAAGAGCTATTTATCAAAATTTGGAGGGATTAAAAAAGAAAATTAAATTAGTTAATTATGTGTATTTTCCTAAAATACCCTCATAGAAAAAAAAAATTATGGAAATGGATGAAAGGTTAGAGAAACACCGCCCCAGGTGAGGAAGATGAATGGGAAATACCAAAATGGCCTGGTTATGGTCATATCCTCAACAAACTCTCAACTTTCGGGCCAATATTAATTTTCCTAAAGTATAAATAAGGGTATTATAGGGAAAAAAAATTGATAAAAGTTAAAATTTGTTCTTATAATTATGACCAAAATTAACTCTAAAATTTGCTCCCATAATTAGGACTATGAGTCATGGTGCGCTAACCAACAAACCTTCATGGGACCAGCATCTTCCCCTAGAAATAAGTGATAAGGAGCTTTCTCCCTTTTAACCATGTCTTCGATTTGAGACGTAAGAATAAAGAAAATAGGGTTAGAAGGTCTTCCCTTACGACCACAGGCTTGACTCGAAGCGAATCTATATCAGTCCCTCCTGGGTGAACCAAGTGGGCAAAAAAAAAAAGCAAGCCCTTCTTGGTCCCCTACACACCCCGTTTCTGTTCATACTTGACACGCTCCCTCCTTTAGAAAAAACAAAAAAAAATTCCTCCACTTTCTATTATTTTCTTATGATATTAAGCTAAATGGGCTCATTATATTGTTTGTTTCTGATCTCCCTTTCATTCATGTTTATCCCCCATTATTATTATTATTTCTCCTTTTTTTTTAAATAATTATCTACACACGTTATTATCATGTCGTTTTGCCGTGTGAACTAGTCTTTTTTCACGTCACAGCTAACACCTATCCAAGATGTAGAGATAATTCTAATAATTTTCTGTGTCTCATATTATTATTGAATGAGAGTATATAATCATAATAATACTTCAATATGCTAAGTACATATGAAAGTTTGTCAGTTGAATACTACCTCCGGTTCTAATTATAAGAGCTAGTTGACTTTTTTTGGAAAGATTAAGGAAGCTAAATAAGTTACTTAATCATTTCATATATTGTATATCCTTGGATTATATATTAGTTTATTAGTTAAATTAATTAGTTTGGAGAAAAAAAAATAAAAATAAAAATACTCTAAAGTAATTTAGTTAGCTTCCTTAATCTCTTCAAAAAAGTCAACTAACTCTTATAATTAGGACCGGAGGGAGTATATAGTATTCTGACTTCTGAGCATGATTCTCTTCCACGCCAGCACTCTGGTCAACTACATATAAAAAGGAAATCATATTCTCCATAATGTAATTTTCACGGGCTCTTTTGAAATATATCTTGAAGTCATCAACACATGCATATTAACAAAAATAAAAACAGGAGAAATCCTAATTAATTAAGTGGAGGCCTTAAAAAGAATCTTTTAAAGTCAATAAAACGGATACACCATAACTATTACCAGGCAGATTCTGAAAATTACAGAAGGGGTACAATTGACGATGATATTCATGCCCCGATTTTTTTTTTAAAAAGAAAAGCTTTAAATACATTTAAAAACAAAAGAATATAAAAAAGAAAAAAATATATTTCAAAAAAATATTTATCAAATCAAGTGTATATTGATGATGTAATAAGAAAAACAATTATTTTACAAAACTGTCATTTAGAAAAATAAAGCTAAGTACTGTTAGAAATAAATACAGATACATACATTACAATGAAGGGTGGGCACTCAATAAGTTCAAGTACATATATTTTAATAATAAAAATATATTACAATAAAAATAATTACAATGTTATTCTTCTATGCCTTATTTTTTAGAATTCTATCATAATTGCTTATTATCAATGCTATACATTTTTTTCAATATAAGACACTAAACAATCATTCAACATTCATCACTCATCCGATTATAAAGTACAATATTGATGTATTAAGGATGAACAATCATTCAAATATATATTAATTATTAAAAAAAAATCTCAAATTCAAGGGAGTCACTTACCCGCCAATCCAACACATGGGTTTGCCTATGACTATTAATAATCATTTTTGCAAGGTATTAGGATACTCTTTTATCATAGAGATTGACAAATTTTGATCATAAAAAGACCATAACAATATCCGACCAATGAGCTAAATCCTCTCATATATAGTACAAATAAGATTTTCTATTTTCTTGATCAACCTCCCCCAACTAAATAAGAGGTGGACGTTGATGATGAAAGTTTGGAGTAGGTTTGATGTCATGTGTCTTTTAAGACCATGATTCCAATATTTATTTATTTATTTAAAAAAAAAAAGTCTAAAATATGGGAGGTAAAAGAGCACAGCAGATGAACGAAGAGACGAAAAAATGTTAGGTACGGAGGCAAAATGAAAAAACAAGAATAAATAAAAGAAGTTGACTTTTTCGCATTTAATCTCGGGAATTCAAGTCCGTTACCGCTAGTATATAATTGCAAATACTACTTGGAAATGCCACCTATTTAAGCACCTCGCTTCATCTCTCTCTCTCTCACATCACCGATCCCTCTCTTCTTCTGAATCATCTTGAGGTCAGGTGCGTCTTTTTCCAGATGAAGATCAGCTTCCTCACTTTTCTACTTCTTCTTCTTCTGGCTCTCTCCGCCTCTGCTGTTCCTGCAACCAGTAAGCTTCTTTATTCATCTTTAATTTCTCGCTTTCTTCGTTTTTCGATCTCTTAATTTCATTCTTCAATTTGCTTGCCTCCTCACAGGATCCCAGAATCTGAATCCCCAAGATGCGTTGCCTCTCTCCTCTTTACCTCAGGTCACTTCTCTCTCTCTCTCTCTCTCTGAGAGCTATGGAATAGTTTCTTTTGGTTTGGGCTTTACCGATTGAAATTCTTGATGATCTGAATTGCAGGTGAGTGACGCAGTGGAATTGGGAAATGGTGCGGAGGTTGAGGGAGAAGCACGATTGATAGAGAGAAGGATGGATTTAGAAACTACTCAGGACTATGGAGGCACAGGAGCGAATAAAGATCATGATCCTAAATCCCCTGGAAGAGCTTAACTCATAAACCTGAATTAAAAATGTAAAGGACGGGATGTAATATATATATACATATGTAATATGTATGTACTATTATATCTTGATACGTCTATCTAGTCTTCTCTTATAATCAATACAAGCTTGTCTTAGCTAGCTAGTGTTCTCTGTTTAAGCTTCTGCTCTGTCTGGTGTTACTAATTCACATGTAAGCTCACTGCTAATCATATAATTAAGCCACGCTCATCTCTTTTTCCAGGCAAATCAGATCAATAACCATTATTCTCTCACCATCTTAAGTTGCAGAACATCAATTATCTTATCTGATAAGTGAGTTCATCCTGAATAGGTTTTGTTTTTGTATCAGTGATAGGTTTATTCAATATATAGCTATGAATAAAAGTATATCAAATTCAACCACCCTGTTTATTAATAGCAGAATATGCAGTTTTGGTGCTTCGTGACTGGATTTTGATAGCCTGGATATTTGGCTTCATTTCATTACAAATAATAGCTCACGCACTATCGTAAATTTTTATTAATTATTATTTTACCACTTGGGGTTAATAATAACGATGATGATATGAAGCTTCTTGAAAACGAAAACAGGGGAAGTAGTCCCACAGACTACTCAAAGTCCCTGGTGCCACCGAGTGAGAAATTCATTATTTATAGGTCACTTTATTTCACACTATATCAAATTAGTATATTTTGTACTTAAGGAGATTGAGATTGACTTTCTTACCACCTGTAAGAAACAGTGATGCCTAAGTACTGCTTAGGAGTTAGGACAAAGTATAAGAAACTCTCTCATCCGCCCATTATGTGAATTTGAAGAAAATTGAGGCCATGTTTAGTATATGCAGAAAACTATTTTCAATTTTTTTTAATTTTTTTAACACTTTTCTATGTATCAAATATTGCATAAGTGATTTGAGACGTTTTGTCTCATATTAAAGAATGAGTCTATACTTCCTCGTGTTTTGCATGGATAATACAAGATGTTCATTAATCATGGAGATGAGAGGAATAACACTCAAATAATTTGAGTTATGACTATGTTAAATATATTGTATACTATTCTAGTCTTAATCAAAATAACCTAAGTAAATTTATCAGTGTTCATAACTTGTATTCTTTTATACCTAATCATCCAAACACAGTGTCTAGAAGCTATATTTAAGCCTAACGTGCTTTGGAATAATTACTGTAACTATCCAACCACTAATTCATTCTCCTTAAACCATCTCTGTTTTTTAACAGCGAAAAAGTAAAAGTATGCCATAGAATTGTGGGCTTAGTCGTCCTCTCTCATAATTATAAACACACATGCATGAAAGCTGCTTTCCAATCTTGCTTTCACATTTTGCAATTACGTAACAGCCCATGAAATGTGCAAAAGCAAATGTGGCTTATTCTTCATGGTCGGCAGAAAATTAGATCAACACAATTCTGCGAAGTGGCGATAGTGGAAAACAAAATGAATACTAAATACAATCAAGCGCTAACTCTAGCCCACTTTGAATAATCAAGAACAAGAAAAGAGATATTTAGAGATTAATATACACACACACACACGTGTGTGTGTGTGTATTGCTAAAAGTATAACATGCTCTCATCAAAGTAGTACAAAACAGAGACTCTGCGAACACAGGGTGGGTGTTTGAGCTGTCCACTAATGAAATTTTTGAGTAAGTGGCAACGCATGCGAATATCTCAATTTCAAAATGAAAAATCATTAGTTCCACAATTGACTCAGCTTTGGCCCCGTGACGACAATCGTGTTGCTTTCACATAGAAATAATAGTGATAAGTTTCACACTCTCATCTCGTGAACTAGTTGTTGTCAACTTCATTCATGATGGGATCCACACTTATCACTTATACTACTTTATAGGGCCTAATAAGTGGCTGTTTCTCTTTTGGTGAGAGGTTGGAACCTTCTTGTGGCATCTATTGTCTCTTGATTTGCGTGTCCCAGAGGCAATTACTAGATTCTTGTGGTAACCGTTGACATTTGGGAGTACACAAGTTAAGGAAAATGCATTTCTGTGGTACCTTCTGCTGCTCACAAGTTTACTTGCATTACAGGGAATTATAGTTATATTTGGAAGATGATACTTGTGATATATATATATGCTTAAAAGTGAAAGTAGCATGTGACTTAAGTCATCCCTGATATCAACATTTAAAGCTTACAAATTTTTATGCATTTACTAAATTTTCCAACCAAGTCATCTCTAATATTATCCCTATACCCATGGGGCCCTTTGGATTGATTTGATTTATAAATGCTTCCATCGCCATTCAGAAGATTGCTTTAGGAATGTTGGCGAATGTTCCTTACAAAGACGATACCGATCGTGAAGCTTTCAAGCCCAACGTTGAAATTCTAGACGCCTGTAATTACTTTGCGAACAAAATCGAGATTGTCAAGAAGTATTTGTATTCACTGAGAGTGGTCTTGCGTTTCGTCGATGGAAGCTTCAACTCTAGAATGCGAACGATGGAGCATTTGTAATCAATTCAAGGTATGGAGAGGAAATGCAAAGTCATAAGCAAGCGAAATGGATTGAGAAGAATCTTGAGGCAAAAGCTAGGTCATGATGAATCAAAGCTTGGGGAGATTATGTGTGGTTTGAAGGCCATGGCTCTGATGGCTTGTGAATTTCTCGAGCTTGGATTGTCGTTTGATTCGAAACGCAAAATCCCTAAAACCACACAGTCACAAAGGTCATGAAGTTCATCTTGTTGGTTGAGAATTTTACAGGAATTGGTTAATGAAGAAGAAAGAAGCGAGAAGATGAAAAGAAAAAGGTGTGGATCAACGAACGTTACATAACTATCCACGTACCTACCCATAAGCAAAATGAGACCACAGAAAGTGGTTGTGGTTGTGACCATGTGTGG
The DNA here is from genome assembly GCA_034222035.1 of Acacia crassicarpa. Classification (NCBI taxonomy): domain Eukaryota; kingdom Viridiplantae; phylum Streptophyta; class Magnoliopsida; order Fabales; family Fabaceae; genus Acacia; species Acacia crassicarpa. The sequence continues at coordinate 44,156,527 of JAWXYG010000005.1, read as the reverse complement.
GTGGTAGATATGTAATGGTTAAGAGGAAAGTTATTTTTGATCGTGCTTAACTATGAGTCACCCATCATATGCATATAGAAGTTGTTTTCATTCATTCATGTATAGCCACAAACGATGGGTGGATATCTCATGATTATTGTTCTGTTACGTTACGAGAAAATAGACAGAATTCTTTCTTCCACGTTTTTACTACATACAATCTATGGTGGTTAAACCATGGTTATGCAGGAATTATTTGAAGTGATTCATGATCATGAGTTACCTATAGGGTGCATATAATTAAAATGGCTAAAGTGAAAATATGTGCGTTTAAATAATATTTTTGAAATAAAGGCCTTTAAATAATACTTCTAAAACATGGGCAACTTTTAGTTCATTTTACTATCTTATTTTCTTCTAACTAAACAAAGATTTTCTTGTTAACCATTTTCTTTTTCAGTTCTAACCAAACACCTCAGTGACAAAATATTTTCAATTCATTTCCTTTCCAACCTTTTTCACGATCCAATCGGGCTCTATGATTTTAGTCCAGGCCAGATTTTTTGTTATTAGTTTTACAAGATTCTAATTGAGCATATTAAAGAGTAAATATCTAACTATATACTTTTTGCTGATAATATAATTTTTTTGGCTAAATCCAAGGAAGAAATTAATTATAAACTTGAGAAATGGAGAAAGACGTTTTGAAAGGCTTTTGTCTAAATCGGAGTAAAACTGAATATATACATTGTAATTTTGATAAGAAATAAGTTAGAAGTAGAATGGAAGTTAAATTGTGGGGTAAGTCATTATGCAAGTGACAAAGTTCAGATACTCGATCAATTATACAACAAGATGGTGAAATGAATAAGAGTGTTAATCATAAAAATTAAGTTGGATGGTATAAACGAAGAAATGCTACTGGATTATTTGTGATTGAAAATTACCTAATATGGTAAAAAGGAAGTTTTATTGCACTGCACTATATGGTACTCCCTTCGGTCCTAATTATAGGAGTATTTTCGTAGTGCAAATTGTATTACAAAAGTGTTCCTATAATTAAGACTAGAGGTAGTAGTAAATATTAGGCTTTAAAGAAACAATATTAATATAAAATAGGGTTAGCCAGGATAAGGATGTTGAGATAAATATATAGTTATACAGAAAAAATAAGATTAATGATAGCATACACAAACAAGTTAGAGTGATATCTATTGAAAAGAAAATGGTAGAAATTCGTTTGAGACAATTTGGACATACTCAAAGAAGACTCATTGAGTGCGTCAAGAAGAAGAGCTGATTAAACATATGGAGTCTTTTAAAAAGAAGTCGAGGAAAAGTAACGCAAATACTCAATGAGGTTATAGAGCAAAATCATTTAGTTAATGACATATCTAAAGATTCAATTTTTGATAGAGCATAATGAGATTGGACCATCTCTATAACCGACCATGCCTAATAAGATAATGTTTTGTTGTCAGTCCTCATCCACTTCAGAGTTCAGCCTTCGGAGCATGACAAAAATAGATGCTTTTTGACTTGTAAACGCCGGGTGTATTATGTTACATGGTGGCTGAGAAGAACGTCACTAAATTTCTATTTCCCACTTTGGTGTTTTGTGGGATTGTACCGACCCCTCCCTTTATGAAGCATCATCAAGTTTCGTAATGATTATTGATTCACAAGCTGATTCAATTCACACTGCATTTATGGGAAGGCGTGGCCCAAGATACGTGTTTGATCTGATAAGACCATCTCTGGCTTATCATTTGCATTTAGAGTTAGGCAAGGCGTAGGCGTTGGAGGCATCCTAACTCCTAGGTGTCTAAAATAACACTTGAGAGTAATAGACGGCTCGTCCTACCTATCATCGGTATCACTTAAGAGGAAGGGAGATTTCGTCTTGCCCTTGAATCGTCGGTAAACCCAACCCCTTTCCTAAATTTTTTTTTATAAAAAAAAATTGCATTAAAACCTTGTGAAATATGACGATGTGGAGTGTCTGTCTGGTTTGGGCCAGGGAGAGGGCGTGATGATACAGTGCCGTATCCGTTGTGTCTACCGACAGTGTGAAGTGCTAGAATGTATACAGAAAAAAGTACAAATACTAATGTTACAGAAATTGAAACTTGCCTAAGTTCGCAACCCGAAAATGTGCAATTCTTACATCGCAGGTAAAAACGTCAAGAAAGGATCTTTAAGAAGTGACCGAAATCGGCAAGAGTTGTTTGGGAGCCATCCACTTAAAGATGCAGTATGTTAGCACTTAAAACAACCACCACGGGACAATTCCCAAATGTCGATGGAATTTGTTCATCTTGAGGTATCCACCAGAGTTGGGAACTATCTAAGTATTAAAAGGAAAAAATCTCCCTTAAAACCTAATCTTTGTTTAGGCTCTTCTGCCTTCCAAAATATTTAGTCAATCCAAAATTTTCGTTCCTGTTAGTTAAAGCACAAGACCATAAAAAGGACTATTCTGGATATGGTCGGGAAACAGGCTAGTTCTTAAAGAATTTGGGCCTAAAAAGGCCGGTTCTTTTAAACAAGGGATAAGAAAAACATATGTTATTCAAGACTCGATCCGTGAGTGTATAGGCCAAGGCTAATCCTGTAAGGCTAGAAGCTATTTTTTAAAAATTTAACTATTTTTTTCAAAAAAATATAATTAATAAATTACAACAATTAAGATTTTAATTTAACAGATAAATGTTATCAATATTAAGATCCAAACAATACACATTATGCAACAAACAACATAGTCACAAAGACATAATCAAAGGTAAACTATTATCCACATATCACAATTATAAATAATTAATTAGAAGACTTAACAAAATTAAAAATACTTCTTAGTGTAAATAGTCAATAAATAAACAACACAAGATGTGACAAAACAAGCCCCATAAAATAAGTCAGAAAATACAAAATTAGTAAGGATACTTATGAAATAAGAAATATCTTTTATAAGTTTTTAATTTTTAACATTCTTAATACAAGATGTTCTTATAGAATTTAATTCTAAAAAATATAATAACAATTAAATATTTGTAACATCATTAACAAAGTATAAAAAATATATTATTATTATATAAATATATATTTCTGCTATGAATTTCCACTGTGTATGACTGATTTACATTGTGTTTTTGAGCTTGAAAATGTTTAATATGATAAAATATGCGTCAACTCATGCATATATGAAAATAAGGATTAGAAAAGATGATTTCATGCAATTTAGGAATTACCTCATACGTAGACAAAGAAAGGACTTAAGTTTATGGTGAATTTTGAGTTGACATAACAATGTTGTCTCGATGCTACAACACCGTACGAATGGTTATATGAGATTTCATATTCTGTTATCCGATGATCTTTTCTTGAGAATATGCAGAAGATAATTACAGGAAATTGGGCTGAACGTCTAGAAAGCAATTGACTAGATTGAAGCGGAAATCAAGATAGCGAAAAATCAAAAAGAATATCTAATAGAATCTCGCTGAATTAAAAGAAAATCAATAAGTCGAATCTTCCAACAAGGCCTAACAAAATAAGAAAACCCAGCTCAATAGATGCAGCATTGAACATATGATGCAAGGACCTTGGCCATAAAAGGAAAGACAACTAGATCTAAAAGTAGAGTCAGCGGAGAATAGAAAAAACGTGAAAGATCACAATACACTGAGAAGCTCGAGAGGACCAATTGTGACAAAAGATTGCTTATCCAAAGGAGACGCAGAGGCGTTACATGATAGATGCTACCCTGTACCATCGAAACTTGTAATGATTCCTTTTTGTTTTAGTTTCCTTCTTTGTACTTTATAAATTTGTTATCAGTTTTACTTTTCTTTTGCTCATCAGCATTGAACTAAATTCTTTTAGCAGAGTGAAGATGGATCCTTAGTTAGTAATCTGAACCAATTTGCAAGTTTTCATTTATATAATTCACTTTGCTTAATGTCGGTCTTGTGCTGTGGGTGGCCACTAGTAAGCAAGAGACATGATCTTAATTACTGAAAAGGAGTTAAGATTAAACCTCAATTAAGCAGTGTGTACTAATAGAGTTTGTGCAAAACTCTGTCTAAACTATAAACTACATGAATGAGTTTATCTCACATAGTTATTACACCTAGCATGATATTCTAAACCTGAAAATCTATATAGGCATATGAGAAAGGAGAGTTAACAATATAATTATAGGATTGCGGTGAGTTAATTGAAGAGCTTTGATGTAGACATTGTTGTAGTATTGTGGAAACTGTTATAGCATTGCTGTAGCATCGAGACAAAGCAATCTAGAGATAAAGTGCAAATTAAGGAACAATCTGAGCTCTACATATTTTAAATTTGATATATCTCAACTGTGGCTACAATCATTCTGTTTTATTAGCTTATTAGAATTAGTAGTACACATCCAATACTCATATTTTATAATCACACGACTTAATTATTAAATAGCAACATAAACTGATGTTTTAATTTCTGTGGGACGATACTCTACTTTTCACTATACTACTTGTTCGACTAGTGCACTTAAGAGAAATCGACCAACAATATCCTACACACTAAAATGAAAAGACGAACATGCTTGAATACCGGCTGCTACACTAAGTGAAAGCGTCACAAACCTCAAGGTATACCATTTTTGTCACACTACCAAATGGGAGTGGCTGATTCACTAAGCTTCACAACGCCACCATGCCAATGTCAAATATCTAATTTATTTGTACCATTCCGGGCTCAATCACACAAATAACTATATGCATTCTCACCCCACCAGATCTCTATCAGCAAAAAGATTGAATCCAACACCAAAATTGAAACGGGCTCATAAGCTTTATTCAAAATTTTGGTAAAAATCAAAACAAATATGGAGAGAAGTGGAATCCAAAGCTGTACGAGGAAGGAGATAGCACAAGATAGATACACATTCCTCATCGAGCATCGCCAATGATTTCTGATAATCTTAGGTTCACCTTGTGCCAGTCATGTCAAACCGGGATCCAAGAAGCCCACAGATAATTAAAGTAGAGATAGGATTCAAGCAGCTCTCAAGTAAACATCACTCATTCAAAATAATAATCATCATCCTCATAGTTGTATCCTTCGTCCTCATTATTATCATAACAAGTATTTTCATATAACCCGCCCATCTCATCTGCCTCCTCCCCAAACTCACCTATTGAGTCTGGCTCATCATCACCCCTGCTTTTGCATGGCTCAAATCGTGCTTTCTTGGGGTTCTCTAGCGCCTCCAGCGGATCCTAACATTGAAAAATATGTTAATAAAGAAAAGTGTATTCCTAACTTTTCGTTCTTAGAAGAAGATGGAGATAAGCAGGTAGTTTCAGCCACTCAAAAAAAAAAAGTAGTGTTATTTTCGTGGAGCAGAACAAAAGGAAAACAGTTGAAAGAAAGACTTACAGATTTACCAAATAATTTCTCCATCATTTCAAAATTGACTTTGGAGCTGAGCCTCTGCAAATGATCCCCGCAAATAAATGACATTCGTAATAGGTGAACATTTTCCAAATAACCAGAAAAATTAGCACAAATCATATCATTATTGATTGATGCAAATGGATATTCAGGATAAAATACAAATGATAAAGACGAGACATGGATGCGTATCCCATTCTTAACAAGTACGACGGGGGATATCAAGCCGTAAACAAATGCTTAAGGAGCACAAGAATTCAAAGTCAAGACTAATACAGAACTTATACCCTCTCTATTACTATTCAACATTTGGCAAGAATTCGCTTTTTCCCAATCTTCTGCAAGAATTTGTTTCTTTATCACATCTGAACGGAGTATTATAGTACACATAGGTTTTCATTAGAATACAAAAGAGAAGGTTTTTAACTTACAAGCTAACAATATCTTGTACGCTGAAACCTCAGCCCCCAGAATTTTTTGTTATAAAAAAGAGAAAACAGCAACTACAGAAAGTAGTTCATGGATTGGAAGTTATTGTACTTGATGACAGATTAACAATTCAGTGAAAAAATCAAAAGTAGATTAATGCTCAAATTTTCTCTTCAATTATAAAAAGTCTGCAACAGTTCATTAACTTCCCTCTATCTATTTATCCATTCTGGAAGTAAAAAAGAAAAATTCTTCCACTTGTGCTGTGTACATGAAGATTTTGGCCTTTTTCTTCCTTACCAGAACCAGCACAAAAAATGAAAACCACTTATTGATCGCTTTCCTTACAAGTAGTATAACTAAGAAAAGGTTGGCATACTTAATAAGTAGAAGAAATATAACATGAACAAAATATAAGGCTCCTTTTGAATTTCCCTTTTTCAAGCTCGCTTGAGACATGAATATGTTGAATCTAAGACAAGAAAGAATTAATAATGACAGAGAGACGAAAAGATGGCTTATTTTGTCACAAAAAAGGGATGACTTCCGTTATATATAATATATCCGATGAAAAGAAATGGCATAATAATTAATTCAATAAATAAAACATCTTTAAAAGTTGAAGAGCGTTATTCAAAAATTCAATAAATGACCTTCTTCCCCGATGCTTGAGTGGCCTTTGGATCAAGTTGGACAGAACCTGAACCCTTTGCCACTTGAGTTTGTCTCTTTCTCTTTCCCTACAAATGCGTATTTTAGACAAAATCAACAGATCATAGCTTTGATAATCTTGTCGCAAAAAATGCAGAGCAGCTGATACTGCTAAGGTAACATGATAAGAGCGTATAAGAAAACCGTACCCACTTGAACAATACATGCAGGAATTTATACAATTTTGAATAAGAAACAAAACAAAAGTGTCTACGATCAGAATAGTTAAATTGTACTTGCAGAGAGAGAGAGGGAGAGAGGGAGAAGGAATTTATTGATTGACTTCATTTGCCAGACAACAATGATATTATCTTTAAACACACAGGCTGAGTTCTAGAGACACAGATTAATAATTCAACAAGCAGTTTGCATATATTTTGCTTGCTCTTTCTTAACCCATTAGTCAGTGCAAAAGCAAGAACATGCAAGACACTCTGCTTCTGCCATTCCATCCTCATCAACTCATACTCCTAGAATCACATTTCAAAGCAATATTTTTCCATCTCAAGCTTCATTTCCCTTAACCGATAAGTCTACATTCTAATACCATAAAAAACCAAACCTATGATTTCTTCAAGATTCAAATGTTTGATCAATTCAATAATAATGTATAATCAATATGATTTTCAACTCAGAAAGTGCACTGCAAAACTGGTATAGCTGAAAGAACCAAACACTTAAATTACTGAGTTACAATGATCAAGAGCAAATTTCTAAAAATTATGTGCCATCCTTTTGAAGTTATTGCTGCAACTGTAATTTACTCTTGCATTAATGAGAACTCATGGACACATGCACCAATGGATCTTACAATAAAACTTAAGAAGTCACCTTTTGTGATTTTGCCACTGATGCAGAAGCATCAAAACCCTTTTGTGCAGCTTCTTCCCTAGCTGCCTGATCCTGTAAAAAGAGTTTTAGATAGAGTGAAATAAAGTAGACTAATCTCCAACTAAACCAAATTAGAATGACATCAAGGCCAAACATGCTACAATGAAAGCAACAAACTTCCAGTATTTAAGTTTAAAGAATGACCAAGAATGAGCATCAACCATAGAACATTGTCTGGCAATATTAGAAAGGAAAAATGTGTGAACAAATCATATTTACCTTAAGATAGTCCCAATTTAGTTTTTCCCATATGATCTTCTTGTATCGTCTCTCCTCCTCATTGTGAAGGTAGCGATCAATCTAACAAGCAATCAATATTTTAGTAGGGAAAAAAATCGGTGTGTTAAACAAATCAATGGCCTGATAAAGACATTAGAAAACATAAGCATAATATTTATAAGCAGCATCAAGAATAACTGTCGTTTAGGGGACAATTATAATCAGAAAAATAAATGCAGCCAAGGTAAACATCAGGATGAAGACTAAGAACTTAAAAGGCTTGAATCAAAACACAGATAATTTATAATTTCATATGACACGGGTTCCATTTGACTTTAAGATTTAAACTGGTCACTCTTCACAAATCAGTTCATATCACTAAAGCAGTATAGTTAACAGGTCCTTAGAAGCTCATTTTTGGCAGGTTTTGAGACATGGATGCTTCAACACAGGTCCTGTCATTCAGGGTTTAATGGGGTTGTTCATTGTTCATTGGTGCGACCCCTTTGAGATAATGGCCCTTGAAAGACCAATTAGACTTATGCCTTAGGAAGAACATATCTTCAATATTTTCTATTTATCCAGTTCTTGTCAGGAATAGATTCAAGTTTTGAATATCAAGCACACGAAAGTGTGATGCGTTTTCTTTTACATAACATAATAAGCGTTGCCTTAGAAATCTGACACTTCAAATAGTTGCCACCTGATTTATGAAAGAAACCAAAATGGTCCAACAACCAGTCAAACGAATTATTGCAAAAATAGTTTTGCCAAACTAAATGAAAATTAGAACTCTGATAGAAGCAGAAAAGCATGTCAATTTAAATTTCACAAGACCATCACTGCAGACAGATAAAGAATGGAACTTGGTAAGCACCTCCAGATCATCAATTTCAGAGAGACATTCTGATTCATCATGTTTTCTCTTGCTCGTGTCATTTTCTATTTGATTCACCATCTTTAGCGGCTGCATGCTCAACATCAACTCCTGAAAGCGCTTGAGGAAGATTAAAAATGAATATTTGCAGGCAGAAAGCATGATACTTCTAGTTGTGCGCAGAAGGAGAGAAGCACTAAATAATGCTTTGCGGTTCATAATGATTTGGCCAGCCAACCAACCAACCAAAAGAAAAAGGCCAAAATACATAGTGTTTGGAGGTTTAATTAGCAGATTCTCTACCAATTGGTGAGAAAGGAAAAGAGACATTCGGCTGGACTTGATGTCAGATTCCAATATATTGCTTGAGCAAGGAAGATATCTTTTAAGGACTATGTCAAAAACAAAATCTTCTCAGGGGTACTGATGCATCAGACAAGTAGCTAAGTAGATAAAGTGTTGCAAGCTATTGACAAGTCTGCAAGACTTTGTGAGATAGATAATTTCTTATTGCCTCAGATGACAGCATGTCTTTTGAAAGCATGTTTTACCTGGAGTTTGTAGACAGGCTCATTTGTCTTCTCCAAGATAAAACTAATGTTTGGTAAAAATAAACATGTATTTATCAAAGCTTCCTTACGTGGACTTTTATTGCTTAGCTTGAGTTCTCTATTCTTCTCAAATTATATGATCTCCAGGTAGCAGTTTTACTAGAATGTTAATCAAATGATTCACAATTTTTTTTTTTATCACCATAGAAGTGGGGGGAAAAACATGTGTACATATAAAAGGAAATGCATACCAGCAAAGAATTAGTCATTATGCACTTACATCACTTGATTCATTGACACATGCCTGAGAAAGTGATCTTGTCATTCTCTCCCTCCGAACACGCTGAAAATAAGCAGGATCAACCAGAGGGTCTTGTGAACTACACAAAACAATGAAAAAGACAGCATGAGTTTAGACAGGAGAACAACACCATGTTAAATTCGAAAGCTCGCAGAGCATGCCACTTTAACATGCCACCAGATAGCGAACAGAGAATTAAAAAACTAACCAAGCATTCCAAGTGACACCATAAACACAAACGTACAATAGTATTAATTTCTTATATTATATTTCGTTACCAACAAATTCCCAATGACACTGCAAACTGTCTACCAACAATGCAGCCCCTAGATTTAAATATGCAGCATCTGTACAGAACAGAATGACATAATGTTGTTGAGCTTCCTAAATCAGTTGGCATCAACAATAATATGAAGAAAACATGAATTGGCACCAGCAGAACAGACACGCAGATATTTAAAGCATGTGGATTATGGCATCAGAACGCCGTCACCTACGCCACAAATCGTAAGCTAAGAAGAATGTGCACGCACATAGGAAACGCCAATGGAACAATGACGAGACAACACGACCAAAAAAACAGTTCTATAATCTAATCGCGGTATCGTGTCAAGCAGAGCATGCTTCATAGATTCAAAGCACCTTACTTGAGACTTTGTACTGAGATTCTTATCGGAAGGATTCTCCACGAGACGGAGACGGAGACGGAGACGGATATGTTTATCGAGGTTAAAAATTGAGTCTTCGGAAGGAAGAGACGGTGTCGGGATCATAAGAGACGGTGTTGGCTGTTGATATTCGAAAAGGCCATCCGCAAGAGAGCCTTTTTGATTTCCCGGGAATAATAGGCGCCGACCTATGTGGCAAAAAAAAAAACCGACCCATTAAACTACTATTTCGATCCCAGAACTATTGGTCTAGTAGTGTCCAACACAATTAACTATTAAGTGAACCAAAAATATCAAAAAAAGTTTTACTCAATAGCGTCTAGCACAACGTTGTTAGACAAAAGTTAACATCCGTTATCTAAAGTGCAAATTAGTCAACGAACTTTTACTCCAAGAGCATCCGGCACAAAATTCTAAATTTGACTAAATTAAATAAGTTTTTTTTTTCAATTGTCATTTAGATATCTATGATCTATGGACAAAAATTATTTATTCTTCAATTTTGTCAAAATTATAATTTTCTAAAATAAACAAAATTTTTAATTAATAATATAATTATATGATTTAAATAAAACTCAAGGTATTTTATAGTTTATTATATATGTTAAACAAAAAAAATATATGATTTATTTTTAGTTTAGAAGAAATTTATGTAATTTAAAAAATTTATTTAATGTTAATAAAATTTTCGTAGGTCAAGTTGCTCTTTAACCCATTAAAATTGCTACTTAACCTATTATTAAATTATCCTTCATCAAGCCTCTTAAGTTATTATTATTTTTTTCAACAAGTCATAAATAATCAATAGATCATTTAATTAACAAATATATCATCAAGTTGCCGGATTTATATTATTAAATATCAATATTGATATCCATAAAAATAAATCTTATATATATATATATATATTGTTTAACATATAAATTAAATTATAAAAAACTTGAGTTTTATTTAAATCATATAATTAAATTTTTTAATTAAAAATTTTGTTTATTTTAGCAAATTATAATTTTGACAAAATTGAAGAATGAGTAATTTTTTTCCATAAATATCTATACGAGTAGTTTTGAATAATGACAATTAGGAAAAAAAATTATTTAATTTAGTAAAATTTAGAATTTTGTGTCGAGTGCTCCTAGGATAAAAGTTCGTTGGCCAATTTACACCTTAGATAACGGACGTTAACTTTTGTCCGACGGCATTGTGTTGGACGCTCCTGAATAAAACTTCTTTTGATATTTTTGGTTCACTTAATAGTTAATTATGTTGGACGCTCCTGGACCAATAGTTCATTGGTAAAATTGCACATTAACCCTTATCCTTTTTAATCAAGAATGATTTTTTTAAATACCACAGATATAGTATAAATCTTTGGAGTAAAGTTTATGCGATAGGAGAGATAAATTATAAAGATAGATGAGATTCTGATCTGACGGTGGAAAAGTGATAGTAACATGGTAATAACAAAAAATGGTAGTAACAATATCTTATCCCAAAGTTTATATAGTCGGTTTTGTCTTTTTTTTTTTTTTTCCTGTGGGGTCTAAAGTGGATGAGGCGGTAATTAAGTGGTTATTGCAATTTTTTTTAAAAAAAAATCACTAAATACGATAGAGGGGTGCTCACATATCTAATTGGAAGATATTTGTATTTTATAAAAATTATTTTCTGCTAGAGAATTATATCTTTTTATTTTTTATGATTTGGAGCAAACTTCATGAATAATTGTATAAGTTTATGTATGGGAGATGATGCTACCAAAATTTAACTAAGCACCGCAAGTGTACGGGTCATAAAAATAGTAAGTGTGGCAAATCAAAGTCATCCCATAGAGACTCAATCAAACTGGTGATTAGGTGTCAAATTTCATTTTTTTCATTTAAGTGGAGCAAATAAGAATTGTTTTCAATAATAATAAAACAAAAGAATTTAACAAAAACAAGCACTTTCAGAGAAAGAATTCAAATATCAAGGAGGACAACCTTGAGATACCAATCCCTTATTTGTTTCTTAGATTTTATTCCCACTAAATTAATTCTAACTTAACTTAATCAGCTAATCTAGAATATTAATGTTTATAAGTGCATGTTGGTCCACTTATACACCTACTTCAAATAATCATGCAATGTCTCACATAATTATTAATTAAGATGCAATTCAAATCGGGCTCACTCTAATTTGAATTAGATTAAAACCTAACTTCACGTTAAATTTAAACCTAATTCCACATTATTTATTCCCAAGGTCAATTTAGGATTCCCTCTTTCAAATCCAACCCTAAATCCCCAAAACATGCTCAATGATGGTCAATCACTAAGCAATAAATAATAAAAACAAGATTAAATAAACTGATTAAAATTAATCAAAACTAATGAGTGGGAACAATTTCTAAGTCTCAAACAAGTTCATAGTACTCTAGGTTGAAAAGAAAATTAGCCACACATGGCTATGAGAAAACTCATTACAAAAATAAGAAATTTAGATCCCAGCATAAAGAGAAGAAGAAGAAGAAGAAGAGATCTCAGAACAACTCTGCTTTTTGAATTAATATCACGCTCTGCTCCTTCTTTTTGCATCCAGCCCAAATCTCACGCACTCCTCCTTTTTCTTCACTGTGCTGTTCTCCTTTTCTCTCTCTGATGCGTGCCATGCGCTCTGCCTCTCAAATTGTTGTCTGTCTGCGTGGTGTATATATATTAATATATGGGTAAAGGATTTCTCCTGTCACTGGAGATAGAGTTATCTCCAGTAACCCTAAAACTACGTCGTTTTGAATTAATGAAGGGTGTGTTTGTAATTTCAGGTGAATTAATGAAGGGTGTATTTGTAATTTCAGGTGAATTAATGAAAAGTGCAAATACAGAAACACCCTTCATTAATTCACCTGAAATTACAAACACACCCTTCATTAATTCAAAACGACGTAGTTTTAGAATCACTGGAGATACTCTATCTCCAGTGACAGGAGAAATATTTTTCCCTTAATATATATACTCTTTTTTGCTTTTCATCCGCCTTCAATTTTTTTCCACCACCCACGTCTCTGCCTTTAATATATAACCTTTTGATTGCAATTCTCCATTCAATTTGTGGCCCCTCTTTAATTCAATTGAACCAAATCTTCTTCAATTCGTTGCTCCTCCACGTGCAGACCTTCCTGATCCTTTTTGTAGCTTTTCTTTTTGGTCTTTAATTCCGGAATCAATTTCATTCAATGCCCAACGTGTTGCCCAAGTAATGAATTGGAGATAAGTCAAAAATCATGCCCCTCATACTTCCTGATTGTCAACAAGAAAGGAAATCATATAATAATAGTATTTTTTTTTTTGATATGATATAATAATAGTAATGACACAATAAAATCTGAACTTTTATTATTATTATTTATTTCCTAAACTCAAAAGCTTTTATTTTAAATTGAAATCCCACAAATGATGTATCCAGATTGATTTCTTTTAACATCTCAATAAAATCTCTTTAAATTAGTGATAATGACTTCTCAAATATATTAAATTATATCTAAAATCTATTAAAATTAAGAAGTCATCAGGAGACAATTTTGGAAAAATTCTAATTAAATCAAGCTAAAAAACAAAAATTTAAATTCAGTCTTACACTTTTAATAAATTCTTAAGCAAATCACAAGGCCACGTCAGGAATTTGTGAATTTGGTGTATGTGCCCTTTTCTTCTTCTCTATAGCTAAGAATAATAATTCATCATTGAAAATATGATTAACTTTGTGGCTTGTCACAAATCAAAGAGGCCAGGTTAACTTCCTTCCTTCCCCAAATTCTTTCTACATTTTTTTTAGGATTAAGGAGTGAAAATACACGCAAGCTTTTCCCTAGAAGCGTCTAACACCACAAGTTTTTTTTCTGGACCAAGAATACACACGTGGTTACGTTTTGGGAGCAAAAATGCCACAGACCGTTAGTTGACCGTTAACTTGGATGGAACGCTGATTTAGACGCAGATGGAAAGTAAATTTTTTTTAAAAAAAACTAAAATACCCAGCTAGCCGGCTGGCCGCTGATCGCCGGCGGTGGCCGCTTTTTGGTCTATAAAAGCTCGTGTGTATTTTCACTCCTTAACCCTTTTTTTTAATATGAATTTTTTAGGAAAAAGGGTTGGGCTCACGAATGATCCAATGGTAGGACGAAATCTCCCTTTCTTTTAGGTAATACTAATGTTAAGCAAGACAACTTGTCTATCACACTCAGCCGTTTCCCTAAATACCTAAGAGTGGGTCAGGTTTCTCTTATCATCTCTTATAATCTCTAAATCATGTTCATCCTATCAATCTAAAAGGTGATATGATTAAGTTATATTCCTTAGATTTTTTTCTCCTATTTCCAATCAACGGCTCAAATTAGCTCATGAGAAAATAGATAATAAAAGGATCTCTTCCCTAGAAGCTAAGTTCTTTCTACATTGTTGCGCCTCTTTTCTCCCGATGGACGTAGCTAGTTTTCTTTACTTGTCCGTGTTCCATTGCCACGCCTTTTGTGTATCTAAATGGCTCATGGTGAGAGGAGCACATTCTTTAAGGAAATAAACGTTTCAATGCAGTTGTTTCCATTGAAGCTGTACAGCTGAAATCATCATAAGTATGATACACTCCCTGCAATATGAGATTCAAAGGCAAGTTAATAAAAACACTGATTGTGACTTCATGTGTATAATAGTCTTTTGACAACATTGAAAAATTCTAAATGAGGCCTCTCGGCTTAAGTTGTTAATAGTGTAGACCTAAGTTTAGATTTAGGCATTTCAACAGAATTTAATTGGGATTCTCCCATTGGTTTAAAATTTTTTTCTAGGATGGAAGATATATATATATTTTTTTAAATGACCAGTTAAGCCAGTAATATTAAAATTTAAAATACTTAAATTTAAAATATCAAATGACTGGAAATGACATAAATCTTATTAAATAATAGTTACATCTTCTAATTAATGCTATTTTTGTTTTCCATGTTATTTCTCCCACAAATCCTCAAATAAGAATTTTGTTAACAATTTAATATTGTCATTACCTTTTTTTTCATATATTATTTCTCACACAAATATGCTAAATTTGAATTTGAATTTTGTTTTTTCTCCATAAAATTATAACACGGTCTAATCAACGCTTCAATTATGTCAATAGGTTTTTTTTTTTTTTTTACTTTTCCTTATTATTTATGAGACGAACAGGTTGGGTTTCTCTCATAATCTCTTTCTCATTATCCCTCATCATCTCTAAATCATATGCATCCAATCAATCACAATATCACTTTAACCTCTCTCTCATCTTCTCAATCAATGGCTCAAATGCACTAATGAGGGAATATGAGAAAAATGATGAGGAGAGAATCCTCTTCTGAGATGAATAGCTGAATCTAGAGGGGGAAAAAATTATTCCAAAGTGACAAAGAGCCATTACCATTTATCAAGAGCACTTTCACTCTCCCAACTCCCATTTACTAAGAGCCTTTTTTTATGGTTATTGTCATCAGTGGCATCGTGAACCCAAACACCCATTTAAGTCTTGTTGTACCTTTTTCCTCTTTAATCTTTTGTTGAGGATCTCTCAATGCCTTGTCAAACAGGCCTTTTATAAGTTACTTTTTATGTTTCCCACTTTCCCTTTCCCACAACCAAGAAAAATATTAAAGTTCTATAATTTTGTTTTAAAGTTCATCAATTTTTTTAACTTTATCTTTATTTAATATACTGGTATATTATATCCCTTACGAATAAAAGTAAGCCCAATAATAAAATGAATGATGAAATTATATGTTTAATATTATATGAAAAATAAAAGGAAAACTAGACAAGGGAATTAAATCTCATATTCTCTTGTGAGATCAAGGCCAGTAAAGACCAAGATACACATCTAAAAACACCAATGAGGAAATTCTTTCCCTAGAAAGGGCATCTGTTACCTTGTTCATCTCTCTTGAGATATATATTGAATATTTAAATCTCAATTCTTTCGCATAAGCTTCCTGATTTGCTAGAGTATGAGAGTTCCCCTAGCTTCCAAGAGTTCATCTTTCCCATGGTTTTGAAACCCATGGACCGGCCAAACTGGACCAAAAATAGGCAAACCAGTCAATAAAGCAGTCCAGTGGAGGCAAAAACCCGGTTCAGTATTTTTTAAAAAATTAAATTATAAAATTTTATTTAAAATTTCATACTCCCTCTGGTCTTAATTATAAGAGCTAGTTGACTTTTTTAAGAGATTAAGGAAGGTAATTAAATTAGCTTAAAGTATTTTAATTTTTATTTTTTTCTTCAAGCTTATTAGTTTGACTAATAAACTAATATATAATCTAAGAATATTTAACATATAAAATAATTAAGTAACTTCTTTAGCTTCCTTAATCACTTCAAAGAAAGTCAACTAGCTTCTATAATTAGGACCGGAGGGAGTATTAATTACCTTGAAATTCTCAATTTCTTATTGGTTAGACTCTGAGTAAACTCCAGTTTGATTTTGATTTAACCAACTAATCCTTAATCCAGCACCCCTACTGATTTAGTGACCGGAGGGAGTATTAATTACCTTGAAATCCTCAATTTATTATTGCTTAGACTCTGAGTAAACTCCAGTTTGATTTTGATTTGACCAACTAATCCTTAATCGAGCACCCCTACTGATTTAGTGGCTAGTCCAGAACCTTTGTTTTTTGTTTTTTTTTTGCTAGTGAAAAGTTTTGAAGGGTTCTGCATCAGTCCCCCACCAAGGTCAGGGCACGGCCTCGGGCTTTATGAGCACTTACTGAGGACTTACGAGATCGCATACCAAATGAGTCCCAGCGACGGCAGAAAGGATCAAACCCACGACCCAAAGACCTAATCCTGAATCCCTTTACCATCTATATCAACTAACCTTTGTTAATTCTTTTGCATTAGACTCTAAAACAACTCTCGGAAAACCCAAATCCTATGCCAAATTGAATCCCTTAGAGATGGCCTTCTCCTTAACTTCAAACACATTGTAGGTTCCAAAAAAATGAGAAAAACCAGCAACCCACTTCAGTCATAACTCCCCGGATGAAATGATAAATAGATCAAAGATTTGTTCCAAATATATTTTGGCCCAAATAAAATGTTCCAAAATCTCATGGCCCAACTGATATATACTGCAGTAGTATATTTTTTGTTTTCGGCCTAACTGACATAAAATTATTTAAAAACAGCTAGAGCAACATAAAAACCCTAGCTCTTTGTATCCGCTCGCGCCTGGAGTTTTGTTTGCGGCGGTGAGTGTTGTAGATCCCTCTTATCACTATCAAAAATGGCTGAACGTGGTGGCGGCGGAGATCGTGGCGGTTTTGGCCGTGGCTTTGGTGGTCGTGGGGGACGTGGTGACCGTGGTCGTGGAGGCCGCCGCAGGGGACCTCGTCGGGAAGAGGAGGAAAAATGGGTTCCCGTGACCAAGCTTGGTCGTCTTGTCAAAGAGGGAAAGATTCGTAGCCTTGAGCAGATCTACCTTCACTCTCTTCCGATCAAGGAGCACCAGATCATCGATACCTTGGTTGGTCCCAGCCTGAAGGACGAGGTCATGAAGATAATGCCGGTCCAGAAGCAGACGCGAGCCGGTCAGAGGACCCGGTTCAAGGCCTTCGTTGTTGTTGGTGACGGCAATGGACACGTGGGACTTGGCGTGAAGTGCAGCAAGGAGGTCGCTACGGCCATTCGCGGTGCAATTATTTTGGCCAAGCTTTCGGTTATTCCGGTGAGAAGAGGTTACTGGGGTAACAAGATCGGGAAGCCCCACACAGTTCCGTGCAAGGTTACTGGAAAGTGTGGTTCAGTTACAGTGCGGATGGTTCCGGCCCCTCGTGGTGCTGGAATCGTTGCTGCTAGAGTGCCAAAGAAGGTACTGCAGTTTGCCGGAATCGAAGATGTCTTTACTTCTTCACGAGGGTCGACCAAGACACTTGGGAATTTTGTCAAGGTTTGATTTCTAATTCACTTTTAATCTATTCAATATATTGAATTTAAATGCAATTCTTGATTAGACGTTGCTTCACACAAATTCACGTGCATTCTAGTCTAGCCGGTAATGAAGTCAGGGAAAAGATGTAGCCTCTGCGTAAGACTATGTAGAAATTAACTGTTGAACATTCATGATAGACGAATGAGTCAAATTTTGTGATTACGAATTTTTCTGAATCAGCATTGATGTTTTTAGACCTCTGTTATTTTGCTTGAAATGCCTTCTCATCTATAATTAAAATTATGTCGGTTTATACTGCAGCTTAGATTTGTACAGATGGAAGTATAAGTTTTTATTCATGCTTAACCTGTGTTTGGGGATTTTTTCCCCTACGAGGACTTGGCATTAGAGGCAAACGTGTATTGTAAAGAACTAAAAACTTCCTCTGATTTGATGGATATGCCAACCAGATTAAAAACTTCCCCTACGACGTGTATTGCACAGTCTTTGCAGATTTTGTGCTTTCTGGGCTTGGTAGTTTAAAACTTTAAATGACACCTTGGCAGTGTCTCTAGGGTAACAAATCTTTGTAGGATATCATAAGTGAAAATAAATCTATAGTAGTGGTAGTTATCACCATATCATGTATTAGATCACAACTTGCATCATATGTAATTTGTTACAGATTAATTCATGTCAGCAAAGCTTTATCTTCCTGCAGGCTACTTTTGATTGTTTGCTGAAAACCTATGGATTCTTAACACCTGAATTCTGGAGGGAGACCCGCTTCACCAAATCTCCATTCCAAGAGTACACAGATCTATTGCAAAAACCCACTGGAAAGGCTCTAATCCTGGAGGATGATCAAGTGGATGCTTGAGCTGGCACCTTGTAGTGTATCTTAGGAAATGTTTGGAAAGGAACCGGTAATTATGTTATTCGCTGCTTTTTCCCTCTTTTATCTTTTTCGAGGGACCGTTTTTCATGCATGTGCTTGTTTTGAAAGTTTCAATTCAAGGGATTTTCGCTGAGTTTAAAATACAAGATTATACTTACTGAATTTTGAGAATAATTATTATGCTCAAATATCTGTCTCTGTTGGCAAATTATGATTCCAATCTAACGTAGTTCACCTTATCCCTATGAAACAACCATTACAACCGTATTAACTTTAACATTAATTTATGAAATAACGAAATTTCAATATATTTTTTCACAACAATGGATCGCCATTCACCTGCATTGCTGTCTGTGAAAGGTCCTATCGGAGACACTTTTAGTTAGCAACTTTGTTAACCTCCTGGAGGCCAGGCTAGGGCTAAGTACCCCAAAATTCTCAGTTCTGAGATCAGAACATGATGTGTTCTTTCCACCCTGGGAACACCAACCCCCAAAAGAAAATTGACCACGGTGCCTCTTGAGAAGCTCTCTATCAATTTTATCCAGCACAGGATCGTTCTTCTTGAATTTTCTGGCAAATGGGCGGTTGCTCTGTACCATTTTCCGGTAATCTCTGAGTCCAAGAGATCTTGGGTGTTGTTTTGGAGGGTTGTCCCAGGTAATGTAGTGAAGGTCATTGTTAACAACCTTGTTTTTGTAGTCTTTAGAGTTGCATGTTACTGTCTGGAAATACCCTTCTGGGGATGAAACAAAATTAGTGTAGTAAAGGAGGAGGGTCCTTGGCAAATTTTCCCACCCCAGAATGCAATATTCTGCAAAAGATCTTGATAGCATTGTCCACGCAGAACCTGTGTTTTGGAAGGCGTTAGAAATTTAATTTATTAAAATGCACTTAAGGAAAATAAACCAAATCAGACTGAATATAGAAACTCGACCCACCCAAGCCAATCATTCGGCAGGCCTAATTTCCGTTGGCTTTTTCTCAACTATGTTCATGTGGTTTCTCAAGTAAAATATCCGTCAATTGAGATAAACTATAAATTCAACTCTGAAATACTACTACCTATGTATTTATACACGTCGCGAGTCGTGTTTGAAAAAGGCTACATGAAATTCTGTTTGTTTCGATTATTTTAGGTTGTGTACCCTCAAACGTCAAAACAAATTAAACTAAATGGACGGAAATACTCCTCCCCTCTTTTATATTAACTTACTTTGATTAGATTAAAAAAGTTGATTAAGTTAATTAATACGTCATGTATTTTTAAAAATACTCTAGTCATCTTCTTTATTGTTTTTCCTTCTTGATTATTGTTGAGTGAACATCCCTAGTCATCTTTTTTATTCCTTCTTCTTCTTAATTATTGTTGAGTGAGCATGGATAGGGGTAAATTAGAAAAATATTGACAAATATAAAAATTGTCTTTTATTTAAATTTAGAGACAACATCAATCCTTTACCTATGTCTTATATTAACTATATCCAACTGAAAAATCAAAAGGACCGGATCTCGTTCAGTTCCATCCAGTTTTCGGTTTCAGTTGTTTGGTTTCGCACAGCCTAAATCTGTTATGGTAATGGAAAATTGGAAACAAGTACGTCAAAAAACATGGGTTGTGTTCATGTGATGGAGAGATGATGGGGTTTTCTCGGGCTCGGCCGACATATTTTCGTAAGGTTGTGGAAGCACATTATGGCCATGAGAGGCCAGCTAGCAGAGCCATGTATAAATCATTTCCATTTAATGGTCTTCCATGAATAATGGTCCCTGCCCTTCCTCATCACGGCAAGTGAAAGGGACATTTCTGCCAGTCAGCTCCGTTGACGATCAACCCCTCAATTATGAAATTCTGTCCTCTCCATGACTCCATATGACTTTGGATTGATTCTGTGTCATGATGGTTTGTGTTCTATTATCTGAGATGACTACTACATCAGGCAAATATTTTTCTTGGTATTTCAATCCTAAATGGCTTTTGAGTGTTAATAGCTTAGATCATGAACCACATGATATTTGTTCTTCCTCATATTTGATTGTTAATCACCATCAAGACGGAAAAGTGAAAACAGTGTAAAACAAAACTGAGATGAGAAGGGAAGAAATGAATATATATATATATATATATATATATATATATATATATATATATATATATATATATATATATATTCAACCAACCATTATAGATTGTGTTAGAAGACAGGTCTAATTATTTTCAGATTTTAGAGCGAGATGATTCTTCTGATGGGGCAATCGGCAATTGAAGGTTTTGTGAAGAAAGAAATACATACAATTACACAATGTAATGCACGAGGTGAAGGGAAAGAATGGATTGAGGAGAAAAACCTGTATATAGTTTAAAAGCTGTTGGTAGACTCCTCTGCTTGGACACCAACCAAATTTCTGATTTCTTGAGGCTATACAAGCCTGGGTCTATAATCATTGGCTTCCCCCACTTATTACTGAAACAGACATATAACAAAATTCGGAACCTTTTGCTACCAAAAATAAGGCATCAAACAGAAACAGAGCTACTTACAATTTCCATCCCAAGTGACTGCTATGATGTATGAAATTGATATCTCTTGGCAACCCAGAAAAGGCTTTGATCAGATCTGAACAGAGAAGTGATTCACCACAGTTTGAGTGCATAACAGTAACAAGATTCACCCAATGACCCAAATGTTTTGTTAAAATCAAATACTCAAAAATTTAAGGCCACTCACCATACCATCTTGTGTAACTAAGGGGTAATCAGACGCACTGAGATTAATGAACCAGTCCCACTGGCAAGTTCTCAGAAGTATTGCCATGGCGTGAAGTGTGTTAGAAAGCATTGTTGGTCCTCTGTAAGTCACCAAATTACGTTTCCCCACAACCCAAATATTACCCACTGCCCTAAAAACAGGATCTTTCGCCACAAACTCAATCACATCCCTGTGCTCTGCTTTAGGAGCCCCATAATCCATGTGAATCAGATAGTAATTTCCAGGATGGTACAGTGCTCTCAGCAACCTCTTGACCTTACTGGAATCTCCTTTTGACGCCGAGATCAAGTAGGCAAACGTGACTGGGTATGATGATGCTTTGCTGGTTCTTGATGAGATATTGAAGGAGCTCATAATCAGAGGCATGGAGGGGGATGTGGAGATGGTTAATCTGGTGGGAATATAAAGAAACATGAATAATAGTGATAATAGCATGAAGCAAACCATGAAAACTTTAACACCCATTTGAGAGAAAATTGGCGAGAAAGAAAGTGAGAAAGTGGCGACAAGAAAGAGGTGGTGGTTAAATGGTTAATAATAAAAGGAGCTTATAAAATGGGTGTGTGATGAGTAAGGTTTACATTTCTGAATTGGATTCGTTCCTTCAAACATAAGGAGGCACTTAGTTAGTTGGAGGGGAAGAGATGGATATAGATTCCATTGAGGGCGCCTTATAATGGATCTGCTTTATCAAACAGGTATAGACTCTTATTCTGACAAGAGCCTGAAGCTGCGGAGGAAATATTCCAGAAGAAGAAGAAGCACTTTTGAGCTTGCAATTATGGCCTTTGATCTTCATCTTTCAGTGCATGTGACTAGTGATGAGCCTGAATCGTCAAAAATGGAAGATTACTAGTTAGGTTATATGTATTTATGTCTCACCAACTTTGCTCTACAGAAGTCCCGGTCGTTAAGTTAAAGGTGAGAGAACTCCTATCATCCTTCTCTACATTGGAATTATGGCCCCAAATCATTATCATCCATAATATTAATTTTCTCGAAAAAATATTATGGAAATATTTATATCGTCGATTATTGTTTACAATAAATAAATAATAAATAGTTCCAACAGAAGATTCCTTCCAATTTTAATTCATGTGAATAATACTTAGTGACAGCAAATTTTTTTTCCTTTTCTTTTGTTTTTCTTAAGACAGCTAAATAATTTCAATGTGATGTTTTCATTTGGAGGTGAAAGGTGAGTTAGAAGATTTCTTGCCTTCGTGGTATGGGAAAATAAGTTAATTCTTCGAATGCACTAACATGTCATTTTCAAAAATTAAATCCATATATATACACCTCCACCATAAGATACTTCTTATGCACCGGCTTAGATGCTATGTCCAATCTGATTATACCATGAAAGGAATATTATACTCTATGAAGGTGGTGAAAATTATATAGGACATCGATTTATCCAGTTTTCATCGTTTAATTTGCAAATATTTATCTAAAAATTATTTACTACAATACTTTATATATAAATATATATGAAAATTTAGGTGGGGTAGACACCGGTACTCTACCAGAGCCAAATATGTCTTCAGGTTTAAAGAATGCTTATAGAGATAGCTCATCAACGAGGCTCTTACATCAACCAGCGGGTATCGAACCTCCTCCCTTCCCTCACATCAACTAACAGGTATCGAATCTCCTTTCTTTTATGGTGAAGACCAATACCTTAGCTAACTGTGTCGATCCCCTTGGCTATTTACTGCAATATTTTTTGTTGTTGCTCATTCAGTATCCAAAGCTTTTGACCCGCGACGCACCTGGCTATATAGTGGAAGAGTCTCCCGGTGAGGCTTTTTGCATTTACAAGGCTAAAACTCAAGACCTTGTTTAAGTGACATAAGCCACTTATAACTTGTGTCAACCCTCGTTGATGCTATTTACTGGAATATGTATATTATGTGTTAATGCAGTTCAGGAGTTCTCTCTTTTTCTAATTGAAGGGAGCAGGTGTGGGCCCTAGCTGGCCTTCCCAACTGGCCTAATAAGTGGGATGGGCCTATTTTGACCCGTGTGAAATCAAGAAACAGAAATGGATTTCATTAAAAGCGTACTAGCCCATGCTACACCGTTCGTCCATATCCAGAGAGTAGAATTTCGATGGGGACATTGAATACTTTTTACTTTTGAGTCGTTAGCAGTCTTTTTTTTTTTTTTGGCCACGTGTAATTACTTTACTTTGATTATTGTCAATAGAAAGCAAAACAAACATATGCCAGTCATGGCCTTTTTCTTTTGTTTTCTGAAAGAACTTAACTTTGGAATTCTCCCCCCAAAAAATACAAAAAAGAAAGAAAACCAATTTAACACGGACTCAAATTTAATGAAAAAGCTATATACTTGCATATATAGGATACCTATGTGCATTATTAATATTCTTTTTTAAAGTCTTGCACTTCCTATAGATATTCTTTTTTAACATGTTTAAACTAACCCTTTTGAAAGGAGCTATTCAAGAATGGATGGAACTCTTTTAATTTCAAAAACAAGTAGAAAAAATTGATTAAAAATCTCATTTAATGCTTTAGATTTTCAAAATTTAATAATTATTTAATATTTCCATTCAATAATAATATTTATTATTATTTATATTATAATTTAATATCAGTTGTATTAGAATCATTTGAAATTTTATAATATAGAAATATCAAAATTTAAATAAATATATTCTCATTCCATACCAGAAAGAATGGTAGAAAATCTTTTGATAAAACGGATTCCTATTTCTTAATGATATCCCGCGATCTAGAATTACTTTTCTTTAGGGAGAAACTGAAGCCAAACGAAAATGCGAGTCTTTTTTTTTTTTTCCTATTAATTTTTGCGTACAAGTTCTTGATACTTTCAAACAGACTTCCTTATAATATCAGTTAAAGAAGCAAAATAAAAAAAAGTATATATTGTGGGCCTTTTGTGTGTATATTGCATAATCTGAAGTCTTCGGCTTGACAAATTATTGTAATCCACATCAAACGTCGTAGTTGGGTACAAGGTGTACACTTAGAGGTCAACATGGCTGACCAATGTGAGGCAAGGATTAAGGAACAATTATAGATGGTAAGGAATATCTTTTTATATATGTCAATATTCTCTCGAAGACGCAAACATAGATGGACCACGTTGACGAAGAAACAAATGACTTTTAATTGTATAAGAACACCTGACTAAACGTAGTACATATTTGAAAAACAACAAAACCATGTTTTCATAAGATTTTTTCGGAATGGCAATTTTTTTTTTCATTATACTTAACTTGTAAATAATAAAAGATATTTTCTAAAAGCTAATCCAAATATGTACGTAATATAAATGTAAATAGACAGTGTGACATTGCATAAACAACTCATATTTGAGGCATTTTAAATTGGTCAAAATTCATTTTTTTTATTACTATTGTCTTTTGATGCTTATCCGGCCTCGGAATTATAGTTTATTGACTGTATTAAAATTGAGGATGGTCTATTTGTTGATTAATTAGAGAATACATGAACATTCAACTTGCTGCCTATATACAGATTGTAAATTAAGTTGTCAAAGCAAAAGATATGATAAGATTTTCAACAAGCCTTATAATTAATTGAGTTGAGTTGAGCAAACTTCAAACTTTCTGGTGATAGTCAATTAGTAATTAATAAAAGTCAAGTGAGCTTTCAAATTTTATTTTCATTTAATCAAGGTTTTCCTCTAGAAGCTTAGAAGGTAAAAGATTCTCATTTCTCCCAATAAGTGTATTTTTTAGGATTCGAACTTATGTTCTTCTCTTTATAGAGGTGAGATTCATTACCACATCAACCAACATACTCAAATAGTTGGGTGAAGGTGTTGTTTTGGAGAGTCATATAATCAATTTTTTTCTTTAGTTTCTGAGCCTTTTTTACCCCTACAATTAATTCTTTTTCCTTGCCATATCATTTAGAGAAGGACGAAAATAAATTAGCAGCCGAACTGATCAAACACGCAGCCTCTTTAAATTTTGCTCCTTTTTCTTTTTTCCTTTGAAAAAGCCGTATATCAATAATTCAATATATAAACGTAAAGGAAAAACTATGTTCTTTCTTTACTCTACCTTTTTTGCTTCGTATTTAAAGCCGTAACGTTTTTCCCGGGAACTATATAACGGTATCACGTGACAACAACCACTTTAAGAGGGATTGTTCAATGGGGGGAGAAGGAAGGGACCCTCTAGAGCACGTCACGAAGACCGAATATCCACCTCCACGTCATCATTCCACGTCAGCAAACAATGGTAACAAACACTCCAACCAACCTCCCCACTTGATATTGATTTCTGTTGCGTACACCGAAATAAAAATCAAGAAATAAACATACTTCAAAGACCCGGGAAGAACATGGACTTAGTCAGTTTCTTCTGGTTTTCTTTAATCTGTTATATAAAACCACAAGGCACCAGGAAACTTGTAAGCGCCTCATTGATTCGTAGACACCAAGAAAGTGAAAGAAAACATCTTATACACAAGTCTGAATCGAATGTGTGGATTAAAATAGGCACAGCATGAGCATTTTGAGCCACCTCAATGACACTAGAGATACACACAGCATTCACGTTCCCGTTCAAGAAGACAGGCTTCCGCACACAAACCCCATCCAGGTTCTCTCCCCTCCCTCTCTCTCTCTGTATCTTTCTTCCCTGTCAAGCTTCTTTTCTTTGTAACTAAACTATCTCCCTTTTCGTTCGTTTCTTTCTTTCTTTCTTTGTTTTTTTGTTTTATTGCTTTGCTGCTTTCAAAGCAAGCTTCTCTTCTTCCGAGGCATCCGTTTCTTATATCACTCTTTTCTCTTGCCTGTACCTGTGAAAAATTAATACGATCAGAGATAGCCTCTGCGATTGTTACCCATCCATTAGTTTAATGAAGATTTTCTCCTGTCAACTTGATCTTGCTACGGTGCAGGGTCAAGATTCTGGCTTTCCAAACAGAACAGTGGCGAGGGAGATCTCAAGGAGGCTCTTCAAAGTTTTATTCTACTCACACTTATTGTTGATCACAGTCTTGACACTTTTCTTGACTATCTATGGCCTAATTGTTGCCTCTCGCAACCACCAATTTTACCCCTTAAAGTGGTACCCTCCACTTCTGTCTTCAACAGTGAGTGCTGGAATAGTTGCTTTTACATGTCAATGGATCACAGCTCACAGGCCCTCAAAGGCCATCAGGACAGCATTTTGGCTAAGTCCTCTCCTTACACTTGCAATGGGTGCTATGTTCGTGTACATTGAATCTGCAGTTAGTATGGTAGCTGGTGTGGTTGCTTTGGTTTCTGCATTAATACAGTCTCTTTATGGCTGTTGGGTCAGTCCCAGATTTGAATATGCCACCAAAATCTTATCAATCTCCATAACTTTTCCTCCTGCTGGAATTATGGGATTGGTTTTCTCTTCAATCCTTACTGGAATTCTTTATAGCTGTTTCCTGGTTGCTGGGATAGGAGGAGCTAAAGCCATTGAAAGCAAAACCAAATTGGCCGCCCTGTTCATCTTGGCAATCCTGCTTAGCCTGGGATGGACTATGCAATTTCTTAAGAATGTGGTGCAAGTATCTGTCTCAAGGATCATGTACATGAATTTTTCTTCTGGAGTGCACATTGACACAAGAGTGGCATTTCATGACACAATCAAGTACTTAACTGGTACTGTTTCCATTGGCTCCATCCTCGTGCCTCTAATTGGGCTCTTTCGGGGTTTCGCAAGATCCATGAGTCTGGTTGGAGGGGAGACAGACGAGTTCATGTTCTCCTGTGTTGGATGTTACGTGGGGATTGCTTCTGCTCTTGTAAGGCGTGGCAACCGATGGGGTTTTGTGTATGTAGGAGTCTATGACAAGGGATTTGTGCAGTCATCCTCTGATACGTGGGAGATGTTCAGTAGGGTTGGTCTGGAGCAACTGATAGACTCAGATCTCACAGGATCGTTCTGTTTCTTTTGTGGGGTGGCAGGGGGTGCCATCAGTAGCCTAGTGAGTGGAATATGGACCATTTTAATTCACAAGAACTATGCTGCAGAATCATCCATTTATGCCTTCTTGATTGGCTACTTCATGGTGAGTCTTTCTATGCATAAATGTATTACATTGTTTCTCAAGCATCACTCATCTGTGTCTGTCTGCTTGATAATCCTCATCTTGGTGCCAATGTCATTTGCAGTGTCGGTTGCCTATGGCGTGGCCACAAGCATGCGTTTCTGCTTACTATGTAGCTTATGCAGAGAACCCAAATCCACAGAACAATCGATTTGACTCAACAATCCCAATGCGGTTGCAGCAGCTTCAAAGAGCTCGAGCATAACAAACATTCTTGTGTCCTGCATAGTTTGATTCTAATCTCACTAATGTAGGTTCCTATGTTAGTCTTATGAGATTGTTGTGTATAGTGGCAACTTACAAGGAATAGATAATGAAGTTGCATATAAGGTGAAATATACATGGCTTATTCAACACAATTCAGGCTAGAGCAGCCTGAAATCACATGTTTTTCCCTCTGATTCTTCTATTTCTTCCTCCAGAAGGAAATTTGACTAGAATGCCATAGGTTGATCGAATTTGTTCACCTTCGAATTGAAGCAAGAACAGACAACAATTTTTCACTTTGATAAAGTAGATACTGACTTTTACAAATTAAAGCACATTACTTCGCAAGGGGAAAAATTACTTACACCATCTCTAATCAGGTACAACTTTCATGTGAACTTATCAGAGATCAAAGTACAATGTAGCCTTGTAATATTTGAATCTTGTAAAAATGAAGAATCAAAAGGACAGGCATCAGGGCTTCCTTCTGATGGGTGGACCTAGCTAGAGATTCTAGGTTCAAATCAAGCTAATTCCCTTTTTGGGCACTGGTTACAAAAGGGCAAAGGAATTCCCTCCTCGTCATCTCTGAGTAAAGTTTATCACTACTTGTTAATTAGCGCTGAACATTTCCAAGATAAGGTGGTTTAAACAGGAAATACTGCGTAGCATGGTATCTACTGCCTATGAAGTCCACTTCAACAATAACGCCTGGGCTTTCCGATTTGGTGTCACTGTGCTGATCAGATTGAGTTTACCCTCAGCCCATAATAATGAAATCCAATACATTTGTTTAATACTTCCTTCACTTCTAAATATAGGACATAGTTTGACTTTTTTAGGAAATTAACGAAATTAAATATGCTACTTAATCATATCATATTATATCATATATATTGTGTATATTATATATCATTTTATTAATCAAACTAATTAATTTGGGAAAAAATAAAAACAAAAACATTCTAAGGGTGTGCATGGCAACCATTCTGTTGCCCAGCACTGTTTCTGAGATGAAACAGTTTTTTCTGATTCTGTGCTTTAGAAAAGTTCTGAGAATCAGAATTACGTTTGTTAACCCATTTTAATTTTACTCTGAGAATCAGAATTACATTTGGTAACACATTTTCCCCCCTCTTGTTTGGGAGTTAAAAAAAATAGTAAGGGAGGAAGATGAAGGATTAATGAGTTATTTTTACCATTTTGTCCTTTTCTTTAATAATAAATATAATTATTATACTTTACAAATAAACTTAAATTTAAATTTCTAAAAAAATTATTTATGTAATTTTTATATTCAAAAAATTATTTATATAGCGATGGCGGCGGTGGTGGTGGCGATGGCGGGGGCGACGGTGGTGGTGGCGACGGTGGCAGTGGTGTTGGGGGTGGCAATGGCGGTGGTAGTGGAGCGGTGGTGATGGTGAACGAGGGTAAATTTATGTTTCAATTGAAAGAAAAATAAATTCTGATTTTTTGCCCTAGAATAGAGAAGATAAAATTTTTAGCTTCTTTTTTTTCTCCCTAGTACAAAAAATAAACCGGTTCATCTCGGGAGTAAGAAAAAAAACCGGATTTACCAAACACAATTCCCATCCATTTTTGTTTTGGGGCACAGAAATTAGGAAAAAGTCATTCTGTGAGTGTTACCATGCACACCCTAAATTAATTTAATTAGCTTTCTTAATCTCTCTCAAAAAAAAAAAAAAGAAAGTAAAATTAGCATTTAAAAGTGCCAATTCATCACAAAACACAAGCATTTAGATTAAAAGGGAAGAGGGAAGTGGTAACTAACCCGGAGAGAAGGCCAGGTAGTAGATGCAGAGCCACCATCGTGCACTTTGACGGTGAAGAAGATTCCTTTGAAACGAAGCCCCAAACTCAAGGTCATTTATAGGGATCGGGAATCGGCGAAGCATTCGGCCGACAAATCAACGTTAAAAACGCCATTTGCACTTTTCAAAGCTGCTAGTAATCAAGTTAGTGGCCAATTTACTTACAGAGCCTGGAGAGATTAAAATGCCATAATCTTCTTCGAGCAAGACACTTCTTTCCTTCCTGTAGCATTGGACGAATCGATGGTTAGAATTTGAGCATCTCGGTCGCCAACATCTCCATTTTGGCGCGTTATGGCCGATATATGGAACAGATCGCTGATGTGACCTCTCAGGTTTTGGCGGGCCCATAAAAACGATATATACATACCTGCGTACGTACTTACATGTACAATATACGTATATTGGCGCTTAATTTAAAACCAAAATATGATGAGGATTTTGGTAGGAAAATAATGCTACTTGAGATGCGGAAAAGAAATCATCCGATAAGATCTAAAAGAACCCTTGGGGATTGGAATCTTGAGATCCTACAACTTTACCCTCCACAGTTTAATCGGTAAAAAGGATAAAAGGGAAAAAAAACACTGCCCATTTTCTTTGCTGTATCATCAATGGGAACAAGAAGGCTATGAATGAGACCTGAGTACTGACAAGGCATTCCATTTGTTTTGTCTTCTTGCTGTTTTATATTACTAGCATGCATGGTAGTGAAAATGTAGATTTTACCTAAAAATAGAAGGAAAACGTAAAATCGTAACGTAGTAAAATCATAAAAAAATCATAAAAACTTAAAAACACCTAGAAAATTAGTAAAATTGTTTCAATAAAAAAAAATCATAAAAATATAAAATCACAGTGATAAAAGTATTCGCCAAGCTTAAGCTCCTTCGGTTGATATGAATGACATAGACCGGGTACACATGGCGGGTAACTTTTTTGTCCTCTGTTTTTTTCTCCTGGCACCTGAAGCCCCTGTTCTCTCCCATTATAGCTCTGTTTTTTTTCCCCGATTGGACCAAAGCTACTATTGAGGACTTTAAATTTCCCGAGATCCACGTGGTATTATATATATAACAAAAAATAATAATAATAATATATATATATATATATATATAAACAGAAAATAGCGATGATCTTATCTAATTACTCCAACCAATCCTTATTGTTATACTCTTATTGTAACATCCTGAATTTTGAATCTAATATCTTGAACATAAACCTATTTTGGGAAGACTAGTAGGCTCTATTTTTGGAAAGTGATAAATTTGAAATCAGTATTTTGTGGGCCCCGTGAATAGTATTTACTATTCACGTATACGTTTTTACTATTTACAAATACGTATTTAAAAAATATATATATATATATGTTATTCGCAAATACGTATTTAATACTTGAAATTTGTGAAATATGAATAGTGTTCACTATTCACAAATACGTATTTACTATTTAAAAATACGGTATTTACTATTCCTAAATACGTATTTACTATTCATGTGGGACCCACGACCAAAATAATTCTTCCTCCCGACAGAAACTCTCGTGAGTTTTGAAAATATTTCACGCGGGACCCACGTAATAGTAATTTACTATTTGATTTATAATATTATATTATTTAAAATATTAAAATATTATTAAAATTTTTTTAAAATGTTCACGGGGCGGCTACTTAGTCACGGGGGAGATTTCTTTTTAATTTTTAGGAAAATTACGTAAAACGACCCAGAGACAAAAATTACACTTAAAGACCCATTTTCCAACTATAAATAGACCTTCCATTTCATTTCATTCTTCACAACTTCTAAGAGCCATAGAGAGAGGTAGAGAGAGAGAGAGAGTAGAGAGATATTTGCTTAAGAGTTATAATAGCTGGTTGGTGATTCGGGTATTAGCAAGTAACAGGTAACTCTGAATATTCTTCCTTATACTTGTGAATTATGTATGATTATAAATTTGTTTGTTTACTATTTTGGCAAGAATATTTAGAAAATATTTATGGTTTTAAGATCTGGTGTGGGAACTTTGATTTGCAAATCTGCAGAGGTACTATTTATACGTACGTTACTATTCACGTATACCGTATTTACTATTCATTTTTACTATTCATGTTACTATTCACGTATACTGTATTTACTATTCACGTATACCATATTTACTATTCATACCGTATTTACTATTCATTTTACTATTCACGTATACCGTATTTACTATTCATAATACTATTCACGTATACATACCGTATTTACTATTCACGTATACATACCGTATGTACTCTTCATTTTTACTATTCATGTATATATATCGTATTTTACTATTCACATATACGCATAGTATTCACTATTCATAAATACGCATATTGATGTATAAAACTTTATGGTATAATAATGCATTATTTTGAGTGAACATATTCATCATGGCGGTTGTATTATGATGGGTGGAGTAAGGAGGGATTTGAATGATAAGAATGATTTATGCCACCACTCGGTGCACAGTGGATGGTACTTGTTTCAGGGCCCCATCTTCCATGTTTTCCTCTGGCCGGGATTTCATTGGAGTTGTGGGACATGTGACACCTCCTTAGTTATTTTAAAGGAGGGGAGCCATAGTCCAGATTTAAGCTATATACCTTTGGCCAGGTGTATCTTAAGTTTTGGTGAGCTTGGAACAATTCAGTCAAATGAATAAGTTTCTATTGGACTATGTGTTAGCCTATGGCTCCAGTCTGCGGTATAAGGGAGGTGGTGATATAAGGGAGGCTGCATACTGCATAGTGCATTTCTGAACAGTTCAAGAATTTGATATGATGATGAATATTCTGTAAAGACATGAGATGAGAACTTTTGAGATATATATGTTTTAATACCTTCTATATTGATGACTATTAGTATAAATCATTTTGTATGATAAATTATGGAATCTATATATATATTTGAAATCAGCCCATATCTTTTTGTCATATATTATTTGCTCGTGTACGGTAGAAATATTTAGTAGTTACTGAGATGTGTAATCTCACCCCATATTAACATTTTTCAGGTGAATAACTTAGTAGAGATCAAGGGAATGCACCCATGGAGTGAGCTTTGTAGGCTCTTCTGTACTCCTTTAGTTTATGTTGTGTTATTTTATTTGCCATGAACCTAAAAGACTTCCGCATTTTAAAATAACTCTTATTTATTGGATTTATTTTGGCCCTGTATAAATGGATTTCTACCTTTGGCCATATTGTAAATATGTGTTTGAGTGTTGAATATCCTATATTTGGAGGTGTTACTATTATTTTGGCCAAGATTTTGGTATTGAAAATGAGGCGTTACACTTATCGTCTAGTTATCTTTTTAAAAAAATTAATAAAACTAAATAAGTTAATTAATTATATCATATGTTATATATTATTAGATTATATATCAATATATTAATCAAACTAATTAGTTTAGAGGAAAAAAAACATTATAAATATAAATAATAGAAAGTAATTTAATTAGCTTCCTTAATATTTTCAAAAAAGTCAACTTTGTTTTACATTTAGGATCAAAAAAGTAATATATATTTACCTAATTTAATTAGATTAATTAAATTAGTTAATATGCATGTATTTTATAAAACACTCATAATCATCTTCTTTAATTTCCTCATTTCCTCTCTTCCTTAATTATTGTTGAGAGAATATTAATAAAGGTAAATTAAGAAAAGATTGATAAATAGAAAAATTATATTTTAAATCAGATTAAACTCCATAAATCTGTCTTATATGAAAAAACGAGGAAGGAGTTATTTTTAAACGTTTCTTCCTTTTTCAGGTTTTTTTTTTTTTTTTTGGTATGCCAAATCTCGAAACCCGTATCTTGTCGTTTAAAAGCATGGCTTAAACCACAAAGACACGAGGGAGCTAGCTCCTTTTTCAGGTTTTTGAGAGAGGGGTGTGTGACTGACAGTGTATGAGGGAAAATAATGACCTGAATATTATTGATGGGTCTATCTGTTTATATACAGGATAAATGAAATATATAAGGAAGAAAAAAAATACACCAAGTGGTTTACATAACTGAATATTGGTTACACACTAGAATACAAAATATATACAACAAATTAAACAAATAGAATTTGTTATGGGACACCTGTCAGGTGAGGCCTCCACAAATCTAAAATTTACCATACTTTAGTAAAGGGAAAAACATTTATCATGTTGTAAAAGAAATGTTTTCTCATGCCACACACACATAAAATGGTGGATCCCACCATTTTATGTGTGTGTAGAAATCTTGTTTCTCTCATGCAACATGAGAAAAGTAAACCCATTTAATAAAATAGTAGCATTCTCTTGGCATACTTTACAAAGTCATTTGGTGATATGTTATACCAGGAGAGGAGTATCTGAACATTATCTGGCTCATTCATACTACACGTTACCAAAATAGTTAATTGTTTATTAGTATTCTATCTGGCACCAGTTTGTCATCCAAATGAATTTGGGATCTCATCCTCCATCCCCTGTTCACGAAGCTGATCAATAAACGTGTCTTGATCTCGAAGCTCAGTCATTAGTGGTTCCATGAACGAATAGAAATATACTACCTTTTATTTATAATTTCAGATACACGAACTTCCCTTTTCTAAACGTCATTTAATTTATTAATAATTGAGGGCTAGCAAATAACGTTGATAAGGTTGAATAGAGAGAGACAGAGCAGCAAACGACGAGCATATGAACACATACTTCTGTGGCTCTGCTTAAACACTTGGTGAACAAGTAGATACCGTGTGCATATAGTATCAATTACGTGTCATCCTCACTGTCACTCCATTTTTTTAAAAGGCAATTGTACTCTTTCACGCGTACATGATCTTTAAAAATATCGAACACGATCATGACACAGAAGTTGAGGATTTCACTTTGGAGTAGTATTTTTGGCAGTTAGTTAACAGAACGAAAATGTTGGGTCACAAGCAACTGATTGTGACTGACTAACCGCCCCCACTAAACTCCAGCAAACGAGTGATTCCGATGAAACTTGTTCGGGAATACCGAAAGCATGATCAAAAGAAGAGCCACTAAGTTCGCCTACCCATCAGCTTATTTTAAAAGGCCATCCAAAATGGAATGTAACAAGAAAATAGTATATAAGCCGGAGCTGCTTCTTGCAATCGGCGGCAACGTCGGCCAAAACTGATGTGAAAAGCAAAGCCACCTCAATTTCTGAGGATCTATGATCAAAATTTCATGATGCTCACTAGTCCACGTCCTTTTCTCTTCCCACCTTTACTCGTAATTGCTCAACACTGTTATGGCGATTCTTTTCCTACGGCTGCGTGTGTGTTACGTCCAAGCGCCATGATTCATCCGCGTAGTATTACTGCTCAGTCGACAAGTTTAGTGCGAGGGGATCCTTGTCTTCTTCCTCTACTGTTTGGTTGATTCCTCCGTCGCTCGATATCGTACGTACGAAACCCTTCTTCTCCCGCTCTGCAACTCACCAGGCCAATCAGGCGCGCCATCTTTTCCAATTAGATAGATATAAAAAGCATTGATCTCTGGGTTAAGTGTTCTAATCTTAATTTCTGATATGGCTGGGTTTCGTGTCCATGATTCAAGGGATTTTGACCCTCTTGCTCCATCATGCTTGTTTCTTTGATTTCTCCCCATTTCTCTCTGCACACGTGTTTTAATATTTATCTCTCATGGATACCGTAGTCCCTCTGTCTAATCGCGCGGGTTATGTTTTGTTCTTGAACGTATCGTTCGTCTTACTGGCTTGTGTGTTCGGGATTATCAATTTTCACTCCAAAGAACTACTTGTTCTTGGCCATCGTGGCGGGAACCAGCAGGATTGCCACGACTTTGTGAAACTGGAAGATTACAGGGCCAAATGTTTGCACCTTCAATCCAATAATCCATGCGTCTCGCAGGGCTTTTTTGACTATCTTTACCTTTTCTATTGCAAATTTGGGCGATTCCCATTGTTGGGCCATGTTCTTCTGTTCCTCTGGCTTCTTGTTCTGTTTTATCTGATGGCTGATACGGCTTCTGAGTACTTCTGTCCTTCACTTGAAAACCTATCCAAGTTACTGAAGCTATCCCCTATGATTGCCGGCGTGACGCTTCTTTCTCTCGGCAATGGAGCCTCCGACGTTTTCGCCAGCCTCGTCTCCTTCAACAGCAGTGATACGAGCGACCTTGGCTTCAACACTGTACTTGGCGGTGCTTCGTTTGTGTCCTGTGTCGTGGTAGGAGTAGTAAGCATTTCTTTACGGCACAGGAGAATTCAAGTTAACAAGTCTGCCTTTATTAGAGATGCTTGTTTTCTTCTCTTGGTCCTCCTTTGCTTGTTAACCATTTTTATCAGCGGTGAGATCAACGTTCTAGGTGCAATATGTCTCTGTTCCATGTATATAGTTTATGCAGTTTTTGTTTATATCTCATCTACCCGCTGGAAAGGTGTTTGTGGAGATACTGAAAGGGAAAGTGATTTAAGTTATAACAGTGACTTGAGTGTGCCCATTCTTAGTGGTATAGAAAAAGGAATATCTGAAATTGTAGAGGAAGGTTCTCGAGAAGATTGCCAGGAAACTAATAAAAATTGCTGCTGCATGAGATCTCCAATATGTTTAGTGTTACTTTCTATCCTGAAGATGCCACTTTACTTGCCCCGGAGATTAACAATTCCAGTTGTTTGTGAAGAGAGATGGTCCAAGCCATTTGCTATTTCTTCAGCTGTACTAGCACCTCTTCTGTTGTCTGCCTTGTGGATCTTTTGTGAGGGAGATACTACAACCAATACAAGCCTAACAGTTTATGGAATTGGATTATTGATTGGGATCATACTTGGGATCGCTGTGTTTTTCACAGCAGAGAAGTCAAGTCCCCCAAAGAAATGTCTGTTTCTATGGCTTGCAGGAGGATTTGTGATGAGCGTGACCTGGAGCTATATTTCAGCTCAGGAGTTGGTGGCACTGTTGGTTTCACTTGGCTATATAAGTGGAATAAGTCCTTCAATGCTGGGGCTAACAGTTCTTGCATGGGGAAATTCAATTAGTGATTTGATGACAAATTTAACTGTGGCATTATATGGGGGACCTGAAGGTGCTCAGATAGCAATATCTGGTTGCTATGCAGGCCCCATTTTTAATACTCTCATTGGCCTGGGCTTGTCTCTGGTAAGTTCAACTTGGTCACAATACCCATCTTCTGTTGTGATTCCTAGTGATCCATATCTGCTGGAGACTCTGGCATTTCTGGTGGGTGGATTGGCTTGGGCTCTTGTGGTTTTGACAACCAGAGATATGAGGCTTGATGGAGTGTTAGGTGGAGGACTTTTGGTTATTTACTTCACTTCTGTGTTTCTGAGGCTGATTCAGACACTCGGCCCTCTCCAACTCCCAAGTTCGTGGTGAGTCCTCCTCTGTAGAAGATGATTTGAATTAGTTTAACTAAGCAACTGACATATTTTCTGTATAGTCTTACTGGAATTTGATGATATGTAGTACCAAATTTGTAAGTTGTGTAACTGCCACAGCTTTTAGTTTGGATATTGGCTGTAATATACCTTAAAAATCACTGTTTTACTACAGATGACATACTCGCTTGGTTTTCGCTGGAAAAATATGCTGCATCCCCGAACTGCATGACCTGTTTATACTGTAGTACTGTTTTAGTGTTGCTCATGTTTAAAGTTTAGTATTATTCAAACCCTTCATTTAATTGCATTTAGAATACTATCATTAGTTGACAGCCAGTTTGCCCCTACCCCGCATATTGAATGGTTAATGAGCTAAATGGATTTTAGAGAGAATTTTACCAAATCAATGTTACTGCAGCTTGACGTTAATATTGAGGGGCTGTCTTGACTTGTAGTAGGTGGTAGCTTTGAAGGATATGTAGCCATAGGGATCTTAAATCATGTTAAGAAAATCAATAAAATGGTTGTGACAATATTGTATTGTACTGTAATATGCTTTAAATATTACTCATTATTTCTGATGCTCCGTCTATGATTAGTATATTCATTTCTGAATGATAAATAATACAAAAGGATTTCATACCTGATTAAAATTCTAAAAAAGCACGCAACCACAATATAATCAGCCTTGTTTCATTAGGCGATGACATGCAGTGAATGGCAAAAAACTACTCCTTCCGGTCCTAATTATAAGAGTTAGTTGACTTTTTTGGAAATATTAATGAAGCTAATTAAATTACTTTAAAGTATTTTTTATTTTATTTTTTCTTCAAACTTATTAGTTTGACTAATAAACTAATATATAATCTAAGAATATTTAACGTATGAAATGATTAAGTAATTTATTTAACTTCCTTAATCTCTCAAAAGAAAGTTAACTAGTTCTTATAATTAGGACTGGAGCTAGTATTATTTAAAAATCACTAAAACTATATTTTAAGCCAGTGAGAGTATTATACTTGAAAGTTACAGCATTATATATATTAAGTAGAAGAGGAAGGTTGGCGGGCCCACAAATTTTTTCTTGGGAAGACCACCATAGAATATCTAGACACCGTAGGAGTACTTATCAAGAGATGGACCCAAAAGAAACAAAAACAAAAGAACGCAAAAAAAACTGGTCTCTACCATCTTGTGGTGATGACATTGGCTTGAGATTGACTGGAGGTTTCCAAAACGACACTCGTTAATGGCGGCATCTGCGTGTTGATTGAATGGGAATGGTCACTTTCATATGGCCCCTGCTTCTTCGTCTTTGGTTAGTTACAATGTTCTGAAAGCTGGGACCGCCAAACCGGGCTGAACTGGAAACCACTGAATGGGTCAGGAACTGTCCGATTTGGACATCAACTTAGTTTGTTATTGTCAATAAGGATTGACACAGTTGGTTAAGATGTTGGTCTTTGATGAAGACCTTTTGTCATTAGCCTTAGAGTCCACAATCAACAATTAACTAAGGATTGCGTATAGGCAAATCTAGGATCGTTCTTTCTTTTTGAGGAGCCTTTTATTGAATCCTAAGTAATCTAAATGTCATGCAAATGCAATGAAAACAAGGGGGATTGAGTTTTGGATTTTTAAAGTAATAAACTAAAAAAGAAATACAATTTAAATGAAGCAAAGATAAAATAGAATATAAGAAAACGAGAAGAAACGGATTAAAATCGATCAACCCAATATTCAGATTCCATATCATTGAACGAAATATAAATAACTCATGTTTGGCTCTGGACGAACCGAGATCTCTGCATTCACTTAGAAAATCCCTCGACTAGACGATCGCCTAGAATATGTCCGAACAGCGGCGTCCCACTGTGCGATCGCACAGCAAAACTTAAAACATAGTTCGAACTAAGTCCTTGGGATAAACCAAACCGAATATTAAATCTAATATTCAAACTATTTCCAAAAATCGGATTCGATAGATGAAAATATAAACGAGTTAAATTACCGATAAAGCACAAGTTCTCTGGACGAATCATGGAATCCTCAACGTTGGGTCAATCAAAGAAGCTTAGCCAAGCATGTCTAGGAAAAATGTAGAAGAAAAGATGAAGAAGAACATGAAGAACAACTAAGAGAAAATAAAAAGCTTCTAATTTAATCCGAAAATCTACTACTACATAATTGAGAATATGTTTGTAGCCACCATCTAATTTTTCTTATATAGGAAAGATGACTAAAAATAGGAACCTCTAATAAATAGAAAATCTCTAAAAAATAGGAAACTTCTAATAAATAGGAAACCCCTAATCAATAGGAAATCCCTATAAAAAAGGAAACCTCTAAAAATTGGTCTTTTATTACAAAATTCGAGCAAAATAAAAATCCAGAAAAATAGGTCTGTCTTTAGCTCCAATTTCGTCCATCTTCTTGTCCGAATCAGCCTTCCAAGTCTTCATAACAATTGTAGCTCTCTGAATCATCTAAAAAAGGAAAGAAGAATCAAGCTAATCGGATATCTAGATCAAAAGTTATGGCGAAAATACTAAATCACTGTAAATCTAGAATTTATTCATAAAAATAAAATTAATCACATTAAAAGCTCAAAGCTCAATTAGGTAATAAAATCCATTATTTAATGACTAAACAATCCTAAATTTATTAACCAAGAGATACAAATAAGTGTAATAATATTCAATTATCAAATTCCCCCACACTTATCTTTTTACACTCCTGAGCAAAATTCAAAGAAAAAGACTAAAATGAAAAACTCTTCCTTTCTAACAATGGCTAACAACGGAAAAATTTAATAAAGGACACAAGACTTTAAAAGATCATTCAATCAAGACCAAAATCCTTTCATCTCAAATTACAAATCCTGGCAATCTCAATCAATGATGCTAATCACACAAGATGGTCTCTCAAGGGATACCCTCAATCAATCTCTCAAGTGTATAGGATAAATAAGTGTATCGCTCAAATTCTGCTCAAGAAAATAGTCCTACCATAGGCTTGCTCAATTTCTACTTCTCCACCACTTATGACACATGCATGCAAAAATCAAGAGAACTTGTTATTGAAGGTTGTAATGGGGCTAGGGTATAGGTGTGAATAAGTATGGATATGATAGGCTAAGCACCCAAAAAATTCAAAGAACATCAGTTAATAATAGCAAATCACCTCAATAACATTCCTTTTTATTTCTCCTTCTTTACATTGCTTCCTCTCTCTTTCTTTCTTCTCTCTTTTTTTTTCTTTTTTTCTTCTTTCTTTTTTCTTTCTTTTTTGTACTTTTTTTGTATTTTTTTTTTGGGGAATAACAATGACCAAAATCAATGCCAAATGATGAATGATACACAATCAAATACTCCCCCACACTTAAAATGTTGCACACCTAGGCAACCCCCACACTTAAGCACAAAACTAAGGTGAAACCAATGCTCAATAAATTTTCAAGGTGCGGGATAAAATGGTTTTACGCTTAGGCTTGTAATGTGGCTTAGAAAAGAATGAGTCAAGAAGGCACAAGGGGCTAGCAAAGGAAATATAATATAAGGGAAAGGCTATTTGGCCAGAGTGGGAAAATGAAAGAAAGAAAACAAGCTTCCATCATACTTATGCACGTAAGTAAAAAATTAGCTTCAAAAAGAAAAGGAGCAAGTTCTAGAGAACACAAATCATGAGCAGATACACACATGAAAAAAAGAATGGTAAAAGATGAATTCCATTCATGCAGGCCCAAAATCTCACAAAGGGCAATACCAAATCGTGCAACCAGCATCCTAAAATTAACTAGCAAGAAATATAATCCAAGAGTCCAAAAATTCAGTCCCAAACAGAAGGATCCATCAAAACCAAGATGTCAAAGCTCACAAGAGGTAGAGCAATCATAGAAAGAGAGTATGTTATTTATAAAACTTTTTTTATTCTATTTTTACCTACGAAACTACATTATTTCTACTTTTTCTAATGAATTGTGTCCCTCCCCCACACTTATCTTCCTCATACAACAATTATGCCCAAGTAATCATATGAATTAGGAATAAAATAAGTAAGGAAAGAGACAACCTTTGTTAGAGTATCTTAAGTCGCTTGAAGGAGAAGTTCTCATCTTTGATGAGAATCATGAATTTTTCCCTTGAAACATCTTCTCCCGCATTGAATTTCCTTGGTGGATGTGGCTCAGGATTTATTGGAAGAGGTTCAAGAATGTACGGTGGATGTTGGTTCCATCGACAACCTTTCCAAGAATGTGCCTGCAAATAAGACAAGCAAATAGCAGTATCCCATCCAAAAATGGAGACATAGAGAGATTTCAAGTGAATTAAGGTCATGTTAAGTTTCAAACTCTCCAAGTAACTATCACATCCAAGGAAATCAATGATACTCCCATCAGTAGGAGTCAAGCAACCAGTCATATTGTGAAAATTCTCTTGTACTTGTAAAATGGAAGGTGTGGAATCCAACTTAGTGTTGGAGTACACCACAACATCGTTGCAATCACAAGAGATGGAAGGGAAAAGAGTGGAAGAATGAAGCGAAGTTTTCAAATCATCACCACCTGGAATGTGTAAAGATTCAAAACAATTATCTTGTTTTTCTAAATTAGGTGGCAAATTAGAAGAAAGTACTTGTTGAAAAGATTGATCAACATGTAGGATTTTATCAATCAAAATTTCAGAATCTTTATCACCAACAAGACTACAAGGGGGTAATCCAATGGGAATTTTATGCATTTGGTATTCTAGGCTATGATCTTTCTCACTCACATCAACAACAGAATCCACAAGTAATGTAGAATCACTAAGCAAGTCAGAATCACCAAATAATGCAGCATTAATCTCAGTGCAAATAGGGCACCATTCATTATCAGAACATGCACAATTGGCAGAATTATTCGTCCATGCAAAATCAGGATAATCAACATACCATTGAGCAAGAACATCATCAACAACATTGTCATCCATGCTTAATTCAACTTTTTCAAAATTGACATGCTTACTATCATCAATAGTACAAGAGGGTGCATTTTTGATCAATGGTAGAATCAACCACTTCACTAAATGCTTTCTTTTGAAGATCAACAAGTAAATAACATTTTTCATGATAACAATCTACACATATTTGATATTCTTCACAACAGCATGAAAATATGTCATTCAAGTTATTGCAATCATCACTAGTACTATGAAGAGAAGCATTTTCATCAGTTAAAGCATCACATGAAGAAATAGGAACACACTCATCAACAAGTACAATTGAATCACTACTACTAAAGCCAATTGGTTGAGCAATTACATTTCCAAACAATTGAGGGGATTCAACAATGATTTCCTCGTCCACCTCATTATCACTCAAATCATGAATTGCTTCATTGGTCAAAGTAGTAGGAGAGTCTACTTCTATAAGGATATGATCATTACCAAATGGGAAAGAGGACTCTTCATTGC
The DNA here is from genome assembly GCA_034222035.1 of Acacia crassicarpa. Classification (NCBI taxonomy): domain Eukaryota; kingdom Viridiplantae; phylum Streptophyta; class Magnoliopsida; order Fabales; family Fabaceae; genus Acacia; species Acacia crassicarpa. The sequence goes on along the minus strand of JAWXYG010000005.1, from coordinate 44,113,861 downwards.
GCTTTTGTAATTGTCTCACTTCTTGTGCATGTGTGCCCATGATAGAAGGAAACTTCATTTTCAACACTTGTGCCTCCTGCTCAATTTCCTTTGCTAATCTCTCAGACCATTTCACTTGTTGTTCCATTATTCTACAAAGAGATTCCATTTGTTGATGAAGGTTCTCCTTATGTGACCACTCTTCATTTACAACCCAAGCCGTTTGATTTTGGTAATCTCCAATGACTTCACAAAATGAAGGATCTTGGTTGGGCACACATGGTTGAAAATGAGGTCTATAAGGTGGCTCAAATGGGTATTGGGATTCATGGATGGATGGCATGGTCCTGAAGTGGGATGGAATGAAGGATGGTGTGGTAAGTGAAAGGGTTGATGATATTGTTGAAATGGAGGTTGGTGGTATGGTTCATGTAATGGATGGTGGAAAGGATCATGACATTCTTGATTGCCTACAAAAGAGTGAGAATTGAAAGGTAGATTATGATTGTCATAAAACCAAGCCATGAAATTTCAATACAATTAATTTCTAATGAATTACAAGAAAACTATCTAACTATAAACTATAAAAAACTAAGAAAAGGAATCTAATAAAATACAAATGCAAGTGAAAAAGAAAAGAAGATTTTTTTTTTTTTTGGAAAATGATTAAAGATGCAAGTATGCTATGAATTAACTTGGAGACATGGTGAATTCAAACAAATAAGCCCAAAATTATATCAAATTTGATACAAACACACCACACAGAAGCTACCAAGTTAAGACAATGCAATGAATTATATGCAAGCTACCTAAATGCAAAAATCCTAAACTATATGCAATAAAAAAAAATCAAAAATGCAAATCTAACAAGCTTCACAAAAGAAACCCCTTGTCAAAAGTGAATTTGACAATTAAATCACCTAGGGAGCCAATTACTTAGCTCCCCGGCAACGGCGCCATTTGATGAAGACCTTTTGTCATTAGCCTTGGGGTCCACAATCAACAATTAACCAAGGATTGCGTATAGGCAAACCTAGGATCGTTCTCTCTTTTTGAGGAGCATTTTATTGAATCCTAAGTAATCTAAATGTCATGCAAATACAATGAAAACAAGGGGAGATTGGGTTTTGGATTTTTAAAGTAATAAACCAAAAAAGAAATACAATTTAAATGAAGCAAAGATAAAATAGAATATAAGAAAACGAGAAGAAACAGATTAAAATCGATCAACCCAATATTCAGATTCCAGAGACTTCCATCATTGAACGAAATATAAATGACCCATGTTTGGCTCTGGACGAACCGAGATCTCTGCATTCACCTAGAAAATCCCTCGACTAGACGATCGCCTAGAATATGTCCGAACAACGGCGTCCCACTGTGTGATCGCACAGCAAAACTTAAAACCTAGTTCGAACTAAGTCCTTGGGATAAACCAAACCGAATATTAAATCTAATATTCGAACTATTTCCAAAAATCGGATTCGATAGATGAAAATAGAAACGAGTTAAATTACCGATAAAGCACAAGTTCTCCGGACGAATCATGGAATCCTTAACGTTGGGTCAATCAAAAAAGCTTAGCCAAGAAGGGCTAGGAAAAATGTAGAAGAAAAGATGAATAAGAACATGAAGAACAACTAAGAGAAAACAAAAAGCTTCTAATTTAATTCGAAAATCTCCTACAACATAATTGAGAATATGTTTGTAGCTACCATCTAATTTTTCTTATATAGGAAAGATGACTAAAAATAGGAAACCTCTAATAAATAGAAAATCTCTAAAAAATAGGAAACCTCTAATAAATAGGAAACCCCTAATCAATAGGAAATCCCTATAAAAAAGGAAACCTCTAAAAATTGGTCTTTTATTACAAAATTCGAGCAAAATAAAAATCCAGAAAAATAGGTCTGTCTTTAGCTCCAATTTCGTCCATCTTCTTGTCCGAATCAGCCTTCCAAGTCTTTATAACAATTGTAGCTCTCTGAATCATCTAAAAAAGGAAAGAAGAATCAAGCTAATCGGATATCTAGATCAAAAGTTATGGCGAAAATACTAAATCACTGTAAATCTAGAATTTATTCATAAAAATGAAATTAATCACATTAAAAGCTCAAAGCTCAATTAGGTAATAAAATCCATTATTTAATGACTAAACAATCCTAAATTTATTCACCAAGAGATACAAATAAGTGTAATAATATTCAATTATCAACCTTCACTCCAAAAGGAAGGAGGTTTGATACCTGCTAATCGATGTGAGAGTTTCATTAGTAGACGATCTGTAAATACCTCTGTAAGCGCTCTTTGAGGCTAGAGGCATGCCTAGACACTGGTGGGATACTAGGTGTCTACCCCACCTAAACCTTTTCGTATAAAAAAAAAAAACTTAGTTTGTTATTTTTATGAAAAAATCAAAATTTTTTTAAAGTTTTCTTTAGAATTTCATATTAATTACCTTAACATCTTCAATTTTCTACCGGTTTGACTCGAGTTAACTCTGGTTTAATCCACTTACTAAGGGTGTGCATGGTAACATTCCCAGAATGACTTTTTTCCTAATTTCTGTGCCTCAGAATAAAAATGGATAGGAATTGTGTTTGGTAAATCCGGTTTTTTTTTTTTTGCTCCCGGGATGAACTGGTTTATTTTTTATGCTGGGGAGTAAAAAAAAGAAGCTAAAAATTTTGGCTTCTCTATTCCAGGGCAAAAGATCAGAATTTATTTTTCTCTCAATCGAAGCAGAAATTTACCCTCGTTCACTACCACAACCGCTCCACCACCACCGCCGTTGCCACCCCCAACACCACCGCTGCCCCACCGCCGCCGCCACCACCACCGCCACCGCCTCACCACCACCACGGTCGCCACCAATGCTACCACCACCACCGCCACCGCCCCGCCACCACCCCACCACCGCCACCACCACCACCACCGCCACCGCACCACCACCACCGCCATCGCCCCACCACCACCGCCGCTGCCACCTCTACCACCCCCGCCACCACCACCGCCACTGCCACCACCACCGCTCCCGCTCCCGCCACCACCACCACCACTGCCACCACCACCGCTCCCGCTCCCGCCGCCACCACCACCATTGCCCCCCGCCATCGCCTCACTACCACCGCCGCCACCACCGTCGCCACCGCCACCGCCCTTTTTTCCCCGCCACCACCACCACCACCGTTGCCACATAAATAATTTTTTGAATATAAAAATTACATAATAATTTTTTTAGGAAATTTAAATTTAAGTTTATTTGTAAAGTATAATAATTATATTAATTATTAAAGAAAAGGACAAAATGGTAAAAATAACTCATTAATAATTCATCTTCCTCCCTTACTATTTTTTTAACTCCCAAACAAGAGGAGAAAAAATGTGTTACCAAACGTAATTCTGATTCTCAGAGTAAAAATAAAATGGGTTAACAAACGTAATTCTGATTCTCAGAACTCTTCCAAAGCACAGAATCAGAAAAAACTGTTTCATCTCAGAAACAGTACTGGGCAACAGAATGATTGCCATGCACACTCTTAATCTAATACTTCAACTGGTTTAGTGGCCGGTTCGAGCTTTAGAACTTTAGTCAATTATTAATTGTAGTGCAATTATTGCACCTCGTGGCCCAGCCCCGTGTCTCACCCTCTTCTTCAACACATGCGTCTTCTTTTGAGTTTTCACTACTATTCCCTTTCCTTCCCAATCACCCTTTCTCTCTCTGTCAATGTCTTCAACTCCAATCACTTTTTACCTGATTAAGCTAGTTAGATAAGATTTCCCTTGTCAATATTATTGAACTTCCCGTAACATTAATTAACTTAGAAACAGGGATTCCTTTAGTATAAGCATTATCAATATGGGAAACTAAAATAAGTGTTTTTTTTAATCGCTCCTGGATTTGTATCCTTTGATACAAATCAAATTGAATTTCTCGTGCTGTAGTTGCGTTGTTGACTGGTTTTTGTTAGTGATATGTTTTTACTCTTTAGTTATGCTGTCATTATAGTCGGCCCCATCATATCCTTAAATATCAATTTATTATACTGTGTATCCACGTCATTATACCAGCGTCATTCCCTCAATTATTCATATAAGATTATTGATATAAACTTGCATTATTCGTGGTGGGTTGTTACTATTCTCTCTAGTCTTTATTAGGAGGCACCAACTAGTAATTGTATTTAGTTCTTTTTATAAGGCACTTGCTTATTTCCAAAACGCATAAATTATTTTTTTCCCAGTATGTCCATAGTAATTAATAAGGGTAGTGGGTGAGAGTAATAATTAATATAGTACAATTAGTAGAGGTAATATTGGAAGTTACTTAATAAATTGTGGGATAATTTTATTAACTTTAACTGTTTTTATTGGTTTGTGAGAATTGTTAGTTGGTATCTTATAATAAAGACTAAATGAAGTAATATATAAGGAGATTAATATGTGACTCGTCATATAAAGATCTGTAAAATGTACTGTACAAAAATTAACATCTAGCTTCAACTATATAATTTAGATTTAGTGAGAGTTGAGAGGGAGTTATTTTTCGTCTTACCTTGCACTCCTTCCTTAAGTAAAGAACAAACGTTTCAATTAGCTGGGCTTCGGGACACATTGCCTGCTCTCCCATTTTCACTATGAATAATATGAGTATTTGATTTAATAAATAAATATTATGATTTTTCACATAGCAAAGGATCATCACAAGCAAAATCCAAAAAGCTCTCATGAATCTTAAGTCATTTGCATGTGACCCCATTAATGTTTTGAAGTTTAAATTTTACCTCTTTAACATTTTAATTTCTTATATCAAGCACCTTGTTGTTAAGTCACTGATGAAAAATGTCACATCAGATTAATAAAGACGATGAAGCATCCTAGATAACGTAACATATGTATAAGTTAAGAATTTTATGGTAATAGTATATTTTTTAACATACGGATTAGAATTATCTTCATTCTTTAATTTCCTCCTTGCATGGAGTGTTAGAAAAGCCCACCTCCACATGGTCTTCTACTCCTTGTGTACTGTGAAAAGAGAAAAAGCGTATAAAGTGCGTATATAAATAGAAATATAGAGGCATGTATACCTAGCATCAAAATTCACATCATCCTCATTAATCTCATTGGCATTTTCCATTCGTGACTTAAAGGCAAAACTGGCAGAATGTTTGATGTCAAAAATTAAAATGTTAAGTTAGTTAAATTTAAACTTCAAAATATCAAGGGGTCACATGCAGCTGACTCAAACTTCAGTGAAGCTTTTTAGATTTTAGCCAACTTAGAATTAAAAGACAGAGTTACTAATCAATAATGTGGCAAGGGTGCTGAACTGCTGATGACTATAGATCCCTTTAAACAAAAAAGAATTAAAAGGACCTGGACCACCATGATTTATAAGACCTGGCAATGGAGTGGTCCAAAACGACATGGCTGGTTCTTCCACTGGCCAGAAGCCACTCCCTCAGTTGTGCCCCATCATCATCTTCATCAACCGACTTGCATTTCTCTCCAGTAATCAAGAGAGAGCTTCTGTCAGTCCATGGTTAGTGGTAAAAATTACTCATAGCTACCAGGTAAAAATAAAAAATAAAAAATTAAAGTTAAGTATATATATAGAGAAGTCTCAAACAATTCATATTTATAAGCCGAGCGCTTAGATGTTTTCCTACCAAACATTCTATTGCTTCCAATTTTCACGTGTTTTTTTGGGCTTCTGCCTTGGCCAGAAACGCTGCCCACTTGTTCTTGTCCAGTTCCCATCACCACTTGCGTATGAATCTTGTATTCATGACGTGTTATTGTCTCGTTAGGAATTGTTCGATGAAAGCAATAATTAATAATACGTAATCATTAGCTATGTGCCAAACAAGGTACAATAATGAAGAGCCTTACTTTGCTTAATAATATAGACAGTAAACCTTCAAGATTGTCACTTAAGTAAAGCTTTAATTAGCAATTTCATTGCCACACTAATCTGATAAGGAGAGATTCTCTAACACAGAAAGAGACCCCTAAGCTTGTTCTTACCTTCAAAGGGAGACACGTTTTTTTCCCCAAATCATTGTAGTGACCACCATGAAATTTACAAGATTGATGCATTTTGAATAGAGTTGCAGAATATGGAAAAGTACATACAAAACAACCATTTTAAGGCAAGTGCTATAAATTAACAACAACAATGGCCGCGGCTAGCCTGATGAAGAGAAAGCAGAGGTATATGGCCAAAAGTCCAGTTCCCAAAACCTTATCCAATTTCATGTTCCTGTTGGGCAAAATCACAAGTGCCCATAGTAGCCCAGCCGTCAAGAACAGAAGAGTCTCGTACAAAGAATGATCTTTAGGAATCTCATAAGATAATGGATACTCAGACCAAGCTGAGAGAACCAGGGGCAACCCTAAACCCATTAATGTATTGAACATAGGACCTGCATAACAACCTGATATGGCTATTTGGACCCCATCTTCACCACCATTTAGAGCCATCGCACTATTAGATATCAAATCCCCTATTGAGTTACCCCAAGCTAGGACAGTTAACCCTAGAATAGAAGGGCTTATCCCAATTATGTGTCCCAGTGAATACAAGAGGGACACCAATTCATCTGCAATAATGTAAGTCCATAACACACTCATTGCAAATCCCCCTGCTAGCCATGCAAACAAGCACTTCTTTGGTGGACTCGAACTCTTGGTAGTCACACATGTAACACATCCCAAAACAAAACCAGCTATAGCAGCTGGCAAGTACTTGATCAAGTTGCTATTTTTACTCAGATCTTCCAATTGGGCGTCACAAACAGCTACAAATACAAGTGGGGCTAATGTGACAGATATCACCGCATATGGCTTGGACCATTTTTCCTCACTCACAATGGGTATTGTTAGTGTTCTTGGCAGTGAAAGGGGTAGTTCTAGAGCATTCAAAAACTTCCTTAGGTATATACAATTGAGTGACACTTTGTCAGAACTTACAGGATCTTCCATTTCATCTTCAGCAACACCTGCTTGTTCTGCTACTTTTGTTTCCCCTTTCTCACTATCTACAAAGCCCAACAATGGTATGGAAGAATCTGCTAGTGCCAAGTCGTTTGATAATACTGCAACTTTTTCAATCTTTTCCCTTTTGTTCATGAAATGAGGAACTGAGACGGCGCCAACATAAATGAAGTAGATAGAAATATAGCATATTGAACCCCACAAGTTGATTTTACCGATGTAAATGATCACCGTTAGGCTGAACAGAGAAAATAGGAGGAAACCAACATCTCTGATGAAACTAACCTTATCAACTGTAATCTTCTTTGGGCTGACCAGAATACTTATAATCCCCAAAACGGTGCTAGAAATAAAAAGAGCACCTCCTAGGATGCTATTGAGGCCGACGGCGCCGCCGCTGGATCTGGTGAAAGAAGCAACACTGGCAAAAAAATCAGGCGCACCATTTCCCAGAGAAAGTAGTGTTACTCCGGCTATGGGCGGAGATAGCCTCAAGATACTGGACAAACCTTCCAAGGAATGACAGAAGTAGTTTGACGCTGTGTCGCCCAAGAGATAGAACAATACCAAGAGCCATAAAGCAAGCAGAGCATAACCCAAAACTGGAAATTGCCCAAGATTGCAGTAAAAGATCTGAAGATAGTTTATGTACCCTCTGGAATTACAGTTGAGATTGGTCTTGACGTACGAACACTTTGAACTGAGGTCTGAGTGCTCATGGAGATCGGAACATTCATTAGTTTGTAGCCGAGGCAGAGTCCGAGGGCGTTTAAAGATGGTTGCAGAGGAGCCATGGAAATACTGGTTGAGAGAATGATTGGAATTGGAGGCAGAGAGATAGGCTTTGAGGAAGAGAAAGATGAGGAAGATGAAGGAGATGTTGATGAAAATGGTGGCAAGTTTTCTGGGCTGAGGTTTAGAGGTGGGGAAGAAGAAAGTTGCCATTAATTAGAAGAGGAGGTTGGTTGAGGGAATAAAAATGGCGGGATAATATATGTGGACAACATCTGGTGGGGCCATGCAGCTGTCTGTTGCGTGAGATATGTGGGGACATGGGCAAATCCGAAGGGACACGAAGTTTTATGATGAATAAGACAGGAATGGAAGATTCAACCCGGTAAAATTATTATAAATTTTTTTGATCTAAGCTGATGATTCCAAAAGATCAGACCTAAGAGGATCCGGATTGAAGCGTGATGCCATCCAGATCAGACCTGTGCGTAATTTGTTAAAAGTGAGGATTGATTATAATCCTTTGCTTCTACTATTCTCTATATCCAGCCTATTCTCCTAAGAGTATATAGGACGGTAACCAATCCCTTAACGAAATTTAGACAACTCTTGAACTGGACGCTTGATTTGGTGGTTGGCAAAGCAGAATAACACCATTTCATATAGTCGATCATATAAATTTGGTTGGTGATAGAACAAAATAATACAGTTTCATGTAGACGATCCTATAAAGTTTGTTGTTAATGTTGTTGAAATTAGCACTTTGATTCGGTTAAAAATACAGGAAGAAAAGAAAGGAGCCTGGCGCTGTGATCGTAGAATTTCCGACAATGTTCGCCGTATTTAGGCCGGGTTATACATTTTACTGTCTCCACCCGGATGCTGTTAATCAAACGCTTCATGTAGTTTTTCGACGGATCCTAGAATAATTTAACGCATTACATATCATGATTTGTTTTTCTCCTTCTTTTTAGTGCGCTGTCACCATGCATAAACTTTCTATATGATTCACCAATATTCATGGGTTTTAACAAAATTCGTTTGATAAAAACAATAATAAGTTTGACAAGATTCGTAATTATTTTTATAAGAGTGTTTCTTGATGGAAAAACCGTTAAACATGATTCACCAATATTTGTGGGCTTTGACAGACTTTGTAATGTATTGACAAGAGTAATAATAAATTTAACAAGATTCATAATGGTTTTCATAAGAGTGTTTTTTTTATAAAAAATATGTTACTCAGAATATATATCTACATCAATGCATATATATTACACCAAAAAATAAAAAAGGCGCCAGAGCTCTGTCGACAGCCGAAGTTTAGGTGCCAATGGTGCTCTAACAAGGCTCTTTTTTTTTTATAATTTAAAAATTGATGATAAATTTATCAATATTTTAAAATTTTAATTTGATTTTTATCACTTTTATATTATTTCCAAATGTTAACAGATTTTTTAGGGTCTTCACATCATCTCCTATAGTATTTAAATAATATTTTTCTTGAGATCAATTGTCTAATCGTGCTAAAATATGTTTTAAAAGCCATTACTTAACTTTGCTGAATATTTAACGTCTCACTAGCTAGGGGTCTCATATATTTTACAAAAGTGAAAACGGTATAACCACCAGGGGTGTTATGCACTCTTTCCGAAGTGTGAAAGCAGGATACAATAAACCAAAAAAAAACATAGACGAGAATAACCTAATGATAAGGAAGGAATCAATCGCATCCAAAATCCAAATCCCCATAGTTTATATGAAAAATGGAGATGGGTGAGTGGGCTTGATTTGATTTGATTTGACAGCGTGGCAGTTAGGGCCCCCAAGAAACGCATGCAACCAAATTATTAGAGAATTTATGTAATTAATTGATGGGATGTAGGACAAGAAAATGACGTAAAACGTAAACGTGCTTATTATTATTCCCTAACTACCATAAAAGTAAATAAAAGTTTAAACCCCGTTGACCGTTAGAGTTTTTAACGAAGGGGTAATATTGCTATCTTTTGAAACTTCAGGGGTAAAATTGTTATTTTTTTTAGAGCAATGTTGCCCCTAAAGTTTAAAAATGGAGCAATGTTGCCCCTCCATTAAAAGCTCTAACGTTGACTGTTAGTTAACCGTTAAGGTTTTTAACGAAATGGCAACATTGCTCCATTTTGAAACTTCAAGGGTTACATTGATATACTTGAAACTTCAGGAGTAAAATTGCTCCTGGGCACATACTTTAAGGGTAAGAATATACCTTAACCCAATACTTAATTTGATCAAATAATATTACATCACTAACTGGATCACATGTCCCATACAATTTGATATCTAATTGTGTCGTGAATTTGATTCATTTGAGTTGATGATCACGTAATATAATTTTTTGAGGATGGCTTTTCATCTACAATATTATTATCTACTTGACCTATATTCTCATCATCAGTTTGCATGAAATCAACATCTTTTTGAGAATGTCACCTAATAAAATTATGTATGGTCATTGTTGCACAAACCATCCGAACATGTGTTTGGTAGCTATATAGTTGCACATTCTTCATAAGATTTCAAACCTATTTATGTGATTTTCATCTATTGCTCTAATGGCATCCTTAAAATATGAGTAATATCGGCGATCGTTTTTTATTTTTGGGTGACAGTCATGGAATTCCGGATCTCGTGGTTGGATATTTTTCCTAGCTAGACTAAACTCCTGTTGATATTTTAACAGTGGTGTGAAGGGAGAACTGGAAAGAACGAATGGGTTGTGATGGCAGATGACTTTTTCTTTTACAATGTAAAGGAGAAGAAAAGGCATGGGAATCATTTCAATAGAATTGGTAATTTATAAAGCCAGTGAGTAACTTGAACAAAGGAGAGAGAGATAGAGATATGATCATGGACGAGATAGAACATAGAACAATGAGTTTGTGCAACAATGGCTTCCGTGATCTTTGGTTCTCCTGGTGCCACCAGATCACCGCCCCTTCCTCCTTAGGCTACCAATGTGTGGCTCTACGTGGCTTTGATGACATCGATGCTCCGGCCATTCCCTCTGCCTGCACCAACCTCCACATCGTCAGTGACCTTATTGGCCTTCTGGACGCCATAGCGCCAAGTGAAGAGAATGTGTTTGTTGTCGGACATGATTGGGCAGCCATCGCTGCCTGGTGCCTTTGCCTCCACATGGCGACCTTATTGGCCTTCGGTGATAAATGCTCAGGTGATATAAGTAGCTTTTTGACCGCAAAGCTACGAAAATCAACTTATTGAGATAAGTTGCTTCTTATTTAGAAGCCAATTGAAATAATTTTATACCAAACATTTAAGAAAAGTAAAAAGTCCCAAAAGCCCAATTAGGCTCCAAAAAGCGCTAGTTCCTTGTCTAAGAGTGGTACCAAACATGTTCATGTGGTGAGTTAATTCAACTTGGTGTCGCTTGTCCTAATGCCCTCACCCCATTCAGACTTCAAAGTTTCAAGAAGAGCATCATCATGTGGATATATGTTGTTAGACTAGACATATAAATCTCTATGTAATTATAAGGGCCCGCTCATACGAGAAAGATTTATGGAGGGAAGAGAAACTTTCCAGGGATGAGAAAAGATGAGTTGTTTGCTAGGAAGAAAATGAAAAAGTAACCGTTGGGAAAGAATAATAAAATACCTATTTTACCCTCAAAGTAATTAGTTCAAAATGAAATAGAATTTTTTTTTCTGTAATTCAAATTTGCTTCTACTCAAATTTGAATTTAAGGGTCAAATTCGAATTTTATGACAAAACATTTATTTTACAAGAAAAAAAATTTCCTGTTTTTTAGCAGTAAAACAAGGGAAATAAGATATTGCTTTTGTTGCCCTCCATGATTTTCGTCAACCATACAAATAGTGACGACCCCTCTGCTACATAAGAATGAAGACGAAAGTGAATAATGCACTACGCATCCCTCTTTTCAAAATGTTTAGCATCCCACCATGAAATTACAAGATTGATGAATTTTGAATGGAGTTGCAGTAATAAGGAGAAATACATACAAAACAACCATTTAAAGGCAAGTGCTATAAATTAAATACACCAATGTTCGTGGCTATCCTGATGAAGAGAAAGGAGAGGTATATGGCCAAAAGTCCAGTTCCCAAAACCTTATCCAACTTCATGTTCCTGTTTGGTAAAATCACAAGTGCCCATAGTAGTCCAGCCGTCAAGAACAGGAGAGTCTTGTACAGAGAAAGATCCTTAGGAATCTCATAAAATAATGGATACTCAGACCAAGCTGACAGAACTAGAGGCAACCCTAAACCCATCAATGTATTGAACACAGGACCTGCATAGCAACCTGATATGGCTATTTGGACCCCATCTTCACCACCATTTAGAGCCATCACACTATTAGCTATCAAATCCCCTATTGAGTTACCCCAAGCTAGGACAGTTAACCCTAGGATAGAAGGGCTTACCCCAATTATGTGTCCTAGTGAATACAAGAGGGACACCAATTCATCTGCAATAATGTAAATCCATAACACACTCATTGCAAATCCCCCTGCTAGCCAAGCAAACAAGCACTTCTTTGGTGGACCCGAACTCTTGGTCTTCACACATGTAACACAGCCCAAAACAAAACCAGCTATAGCAGCTGGCAAGTACTTGATCAAGTTGCTATTTTTACTCAGGTTTTCCAATTGGGTATCACAAGCAGTTGCAAATACAAGTGGGGCTAATGTGACAGATATCACCGCATATGGCTTGGACCACTTTTCCTCACTCACAATGGGTATTGTTAGCCTTCTTGGCAGTGAAAGGGGTAGTTCTAGTGCTTTCAAAAACTTCCTTAGGTATGTACGATTGAGTGAAACTTCGTCAAAACTTTCCGGATCTTTCATTTCATCTTCAGCGACACCTGCTTGCTCTGTTACTTCTATTTCCCTTTTCTTTCTATCTACAACGCCCAACAATAGTTCGGAAGAATCTGCCCGTGCCAAGTCATCTGAAGATTCTGCAACTTCTTCTTTCTTTTCCCATTTGTTCATGAAATGAGGAACTGAGACGACACAAACATAAATGAAGTAGATAGACATATAGCATATTGAACCCAACAAGTTGATTTTACCGATGTAAATGATCACCGTTAGGCCGAGCAGAGAAAATAGGAGGAAACCAACATCTCTGATGAAACTAACCTTATCTACTGTAATCTTCTTTGGGCTAACCAGAATACTTATAATCCCCAAAACGGTGGTAGAAACAAAAAGAGCAGCTCCTAGGATGCTATTGAGGCCGACGGCGCCGCCGCTGGATCTGGTGAAAGAAGCAACACTTGCAAAAAAATCAGGCGCTCCATTTCCCAGAGAAAGCAATGTTACTCCGGCTATGGTCGGAGATAGCCTCAAGATACTGGACAAATCTTCCAAGGAATGACAGAAGTAGTTTGAAGCTGTGTCGCCCAAGAGATAGAACAAGACCAAGAGCCATAAAGCAAGCAGAGCATAACCCAGAACTGGAAATTGCCCAAGATTGCAGTAAAAGATCTGAAGATAGTTTATGTACCCTCTGGAATTACAGTTTAGATTGGCCTTGACGTACGAACACTTTGAACTGAGGTCTGATTGCTCGTGGGGATCGGAGCATTCATTAGATTGGAGGCGAGGCAGAGTCCGAAGGCGGTTAAAAATGGTTGCAGAGGGGCTATGTGAATGCTGGTTGAGAGCATGATTGAAATTGGATAGAGAAAGATGGGCTTTGATGAAGAGACAGACGAGGAAGATGAAGGAGATGTTGAAGAAAATGGCGGCAAGTTTTCTGAGCTGAGGTTTGGAGGTGGGGAGGAAGAGAGTAGCCATTAATCAACAGAAGAGAAGGGGTTGAAGGAACAAGAATGACGAAGTAATATATGCGAGCAATACCTGGTGGGGCCATACTGCGGTCTGTTGGGTGAGCTATGTGGGGTCATGGACAAATCCGAAAGACACGAAATTTTACGATGAACAAGACCGGAATGGAAGATTTAAACCCCTAAAGTTAATTAACTTTCCGATCATAACTTCAGGAAATAAAATCAGAAAAATATAATAAGTGTTATGAGATTTATCAATGAATTATTTTCTTTTAAGACCTAGATGTCATTCTCTCTGTATTTTTTAATCTAAGCTTATTCGATCCGAAAGATCAGACCTGAGAGGATCTGGATTGAAGCGTGATGCCATGTGCGTGATTAGTAAAAGAAAAGTAATTAAGATATTCCTTAACAGTGAAAGAGAGCGAGGGTGAATAAAATCTAGACAACTATTGAACGAGTTTGATGGTTGATAAAGCAGAGTAACACTCCGCTGGTTCGAGATATAATTGTTTTTTTTTTTTTTTTAGATATTAGGATTCCCGACACTGTGTGGTGTATTTAGGCTGGGTTACACTTTAGTGTCCCCGTCCGGATGCACTGAATCAAACTCTTGCTTCGTCGTGATATATTTTCGACGGATCCTAGAATAATAATCTAACGCATTATTGCATGACATCATTTGTTTTTCATGCGCTGTCACTGTAAATCACGATGTGCCACCAAACTCCTTAGTTTTACATGTCAATCAATATCAAAACACACGATCGATGAAATTCATAAAACTTTATTTATATACGTCACAAACAAAATACATATATAATTCACATTAAATCTTGTCTATTACATACAAGATTAATTGTCTAGTCGTATTAAATTATGTTTTTTTTTAGAAAAAATACATTACTTAACTTGGCTGGATATTAAGGAGTAATTAGCTAGAGGCCTCGTATATTTTACATAAGTGAAAACAGTAACCAACGGGGTGATCTGTATTATTTCTTAAGTGTGAACGCATGACACGATATAATAAAAAATTGAATATAATAATGATAAGGAAGGAGTCAAAAGGTCAATCGCATCGAAATCCACCCTTATAGTTTATAAAAAAAATGGAGAAGGGTGCGTGGGCTTGATTTGACAGCGACCAAATTATTAGAGAATATATAAAATCATTTGAGTGGATGCAGGATGCAGCACAGGCAAATGTCTTAAAGTCAACGTGCTTTTTATTACTAAATTTTTTTTCCAGAGTAATTTATTGTGCTCCCATTAATATTTATTATAAGAGACTAACTAGTAAATATACTTCATCTAATTCTTATTATAAAGCACTAATTAATAAGTTTATTTGATCTTTTTTATAAGACACATACTTATTCCTAAGGAGTATTAATTGTTTGTTTTCACATGTGCCCCTAATTAATAAGGGTAGTGGGTGAGGGTGATAATTATAGAATAGTATTAGAGTTTAGTGCAATTAGTAGAGGTAATATTGGAAGTTATTTAAATTGTAGGACAACTTTATTGACTTTAACTGTTTTTATTGGCTTGTGAGAATTGTTAATTGGTCCTTATAATAAGAACCACAGGGAATATTTGTTCTTTTTTATAAGATATTTATTTGCTTCCAAGGAACATTAATGATCTTTTTTCATGTATGTCCATAATTAATAAGGGTAGTTAGTGAGAGTAATAATTAATATAATATTAGAGTTTAGTGTAATTAGTAGAAGTAATATTGAAAATTACTTAAATTATATGATAATTTTATTAATTTTAGCTGTTTTTATTGGTTTGTGAGAATTGTTAGTTAATGCTTCAAAATAAAGGCCAAAGGGAGTATGTAAGAAAAATTTATCTCAATTTATGTAAATGCATTTTTTTGGACGCTGACTCAAAAACTACTCTGTCTTATTTATAAGTCCATGTTAATAAAAAAAAGTTGGTCTTATTTATAAATTCAGTTTCATGTAATAAAGAAAATTGTGATAATTTTATCCATATTAGTTGTACCCATAAAGATAGAAAGAGAAGAAATAGTTAAAAAATATCTAATCATAAATAAGGGTAAAGTTAAAAATTTACCTTATAATTATTGAGTTAGCTACTTCTCTTTGATATTTGAGATTTAATCAAAATAGACTTATAAATAAGATCAGAGTATACCATAGTCTAATCATAATCATAGGCAGTTAATTCAACTTGGGCTATCCTCTCCCTTGTGCATGCCCTCACCCCGTTCAGAGTTTCAAGAGCATCATCACGTGGATATATGCTGTCAAACCAAACAGATCTCTCTCCAGTCTCCACGTAATTATATGACGATCGAACTCGCCACTAGAAATTAATTTTCAATTTTTGATTATGTAAGATGCTGTTTTTAAAGACAGTAACTTCGAGATGCGTGAACATGTACAGTACCCATTAGTGACCTTAAAGTTTAGTTATATAAAAACTCTTTCTAAAGGCCATTCAAATTGGTAGGAAGTTAAGTGATGACTCACAAAGTCAAAGTTGGTGGATTTGAATTTTATGGCTCAATGATTTTGGAACCATGTCTCAATCCTAGTCAGCTCCTATGACCAAGTCAGTTAATCTTTTTATTATATATATAACGCTCATCCAGATTAGAGGTGATGAGTTGATACTTTGAATCTCCTTGCAATCAGACGAGGTTGTTTTTAGTGATTATAATTAAAAATAAAAAGAAATGTGTGTATAGTGATAAAGTAGATGTGAATAAAACAAGAGTGAATAAAATACTACTACCTCCGGTCCTAATTATAAGGCATAGTTGACTTTATTTGGAGAGATTAAGGAAGCTAAATAAGTTATTTAATCATTTTATATGTTATATATCTTTAGATTATATATTAGTATGTGAGTCAAACAAATTACTTTGAAGAAAAAAATAAAAAGAAAAACACTCTAAGTTAATTTAATTAGCTTCCTTAATTTCTCCAACAAAATCAACTATGCCTTATAATTAAGACCGGAGGGAGTAATAATTTGGTGTATTGGCGGTGGGGGATGATTGGGGTTTAATTATTCAACCGGCTATCATTGATCGATTGGACCAAGAAATGGGTCGACACTGGGTCATCTTCTCTTTGACGATGCTGATCGCCGATTCTCTCTCACGCGCCGCCGTCGCCGTCGCTCATCTGATTCATCACTTTTGATTCCCGACTCTGTAATAAGCTGCGCAACATCTCTCCTACATCCTCAGGCGTCATATACACATTTCATGCATCCAAGTGGAAAACAAAAATTTAATTATGACAATAATAAAAATATAATCCAGCTCTTGCATGGGTTACTTAGAAGTTTGGGCTTTTCCACATCCCTCAAAAATCAAAATTATTCTCTCCTTCAGTTTTCCATTTTCAACCATTGTCATTCCTCCTATGAACTAGACAAAAGAAATGCACGGTAAAAGAAAAGGATAAGTGACATATCTTATCAAAGTCATCCCAATATACAACTTCATTTGGTCATTTTTATAAGAGCTGAATAAGATCTTAATATAGCCGGTTTAAACAATTTGTTACTTTTTAAACCGGTTGCTCAAAAATCAAGTTTAAAAAGTCAAACTTTTTTTTTCCCCCATTTAGCTTTTATCCAAATGTAATCAATATATATTTGAATTCCTGCAAACGGTAGACGGAAAGAGATTACATACATTATCCTAATATATAAAGTGCATCTTGAAGCATAAAAAATTAAACATTGTAAGATGCCAAATTACACATTATTCTAACATATAAGATGCTAACAACACGATCAAATTAGAAGGCAAGGAATAAAGGGAAAAAAAATAAAGAATCGAGTAAAAACACAAAAAACATAAAATGCAATAACTCGAAGATAACAATATCAATTAAAGACCATATTCATTAGTTGGTTCGTTCTATCCATAATGAATGATATTGAAACATAAAATGTAGAATCGAGAAATAATTAAAGAAGAGAACACAAACCCGATTGAAGACCAAAGGAGTGAGCTGAGCTCCTAGCCAAAGTCACAACAACAATGAAAGGACATCACAGCAAAGGATCGAGGTCATGATGGAGGATAAAGGTGGTGGTGGAGGAGCGTGACAACGAGAAAAGAACAGTGATGGGGGCACACACGCCGACAAGAGAAAAGCAGTGATGAGGGTACACAATAGAGGAATGACAAAGAGAAAATAGTAGCGATGATGAGGGTGCACACACTAGCAATGGAGGCGGTGTTATGACAGAGGAGCAATGTGCGAAAGAACACTGGGGCACGACAAAGGAGTTTAGAATAAGCGATCGAGCTCACAAAGTAATCACGCAATGAAGAGAGGATTTAGGAAGTGAGATTTGATTTAGGGATGCATTATTTAGATTGGTTATATTCAAAACCAGGTCTAAAAATTCATTTTTTAGACGATTATTTGAAATATCAAGTCTGAAAAGAAAGGAATGAATATATTATTTTTTAATTACGCATCTTTTAGACCGGTTATACTCAAAATCCGGTCTAAAAAATTGCATCTTTTAATTCGGTTATTAGAAGCATCAGGTTTAACAAGGAATAAATATTTTATTTTTAACATCAGGTAAGTTCAATTGAGTGAAACTTTGTCAGAACTTACAGGATCTCCCATTTCATCTTCAGCAACACCTTATTCTGCTACTTTTATTTGTTTCCCCTTTCTCACTATCTACAAAGCCCACCAACAATGGTATGGAAGAATCTGCTAGTGCCAAGTCATTTGATAATACTGCAACTTCTTCAATCTTTTCCCTTTTATTCATGAAATGAGGAACTGAGACGGCGCCAATATAAATGAAGTAGATAGAAATATAGCATATTGAACCCCACAAGTTGATTTTACCGATGTAAATGGTCACCGTTAGGCTGAACAGAGAAAATAGGGGAAACCAACATCTCTAATGAAACTAACCTTATCAACTGTAATCTTCTTTGGGCTGACCAGAATACATATAATCCCCAAAACGGTGCTAGAAATAAAAAGAGCACCTCCTAGGATGCTATTGAGGCCGACGGCGCCGCCGCTGGATCTGGCGAAAGAAGCAACACTGGCAAAAAAATCAGGCGTACCATTTCCCAGAGAAAGCAATGTCACTCGGGCATGGTCGGAGATAGCCTCAATATACTGGACACATAAGAAAGTTGCCATTAATTAGAATAGGAGGTTGGTTAAAGGAATAAAAATGGCGGAATAATATATGTGGAGAACATCTGGTGGGGCCATACTGCTGTCTGTTGCGTGAGCTATGTGGGAACATTGGCAAATCCACGAGTAAAAGGGATAATGAGTAGAACCAGAGATTTAAATGATGGTCATGAGAATTGTAGGAATCTCACCAGAAACGCGGAAGCGCATCGTACCACGCGATAAGGAAAAATTAAAACCTTCATTGTTTTGATTACCTGGAAAGATGCAGCGATCTGAAAGCTTCTCCACGAACAGTCCTTGTATCTGAAGAGCGATCTACAAGCCTCTCCACGAACAGTCCTCGTCTGCTCTATGATCGATCTTCCAGACTATCTCTCGAGGGGAATAGGATGGTTGTGTGGGCAACCGTTCAGATGATGAACGTCTGCCTCTAGAGTTTGTTTCTGATGAGAGCCTCCTTATGCGTCTATCGCTCTCAAGCAGGTGAAAGTAGGATTATATGCTACTACACCCAAGACCTAACCCTAAACCACATGGGCCATAGAGTTCTTGGGTTGTAGTCTCAATTAAGCCTTATTAGGCTTAAGTGACCAAAGAGCACATTAACCCAACAATCTCCCACTTGCTCTTTAAGATACAAACTTGAGTTCGTAAACCCAAGACCATGTAGCCCATAAGCCATCATCATCTGATTATATACCCTATCCTTTGTTTCGAGCTAGCCTGGGGATCTACCATTTATCATTCATCAAGGCTCATGATAATCTACAGAAGATTATCTAGTTTGGTGCTATTCCACTAAAAGCCTAAACGTGATCTCCAAGAATAATGACACTTATAATAAAAACATGCATTACCCCTTTATAGAATGTCTATAATTGATTGACTAGTTTTCTGTAACCCAATCAACTATTTATTCCCTTGACTTTAACAGTTTCTCTAATGGATTACATGCACTGGCCAGTGTCTTAAATATCCAAGTACCGAAACATATCAAGGGGACATTTCCTATAAATTCCATGTTGTTTATCTCATAAACACTGATAACCAAATGGTCTCAATCCCAAAATACCGAGTTATTGGCCGTCATATAGATCAAACCTCACCCGTTGGTAAATCAAAGAGTGAAAACCATTTGACTACCTATTTAAAATAAACTTAGGATTAAGAGTAACTACATGACTATAGTTATCTGGAGATTTGATTCCTTATGACAGAAAGAAGAATCTTAATCAAATCTCTCCTTGATCCATTCAATGTAAGTATTAACTCACACCAATATTTCATAATGATTCGGACAAAACCATTTCATAAAATATTGCAACCTAAATAAAGTGCCCAACTTAATTTAATAGCTGTGAACCAATTCATCAATTGTGATAACTTATGACCATGTCCTCTATGAACGTATCCATATGATCATATACTCCACAATTGATCCGGACCTTAAAGTTTGTAAATAGTGTGCGAAATAAATGAAAAAACACCTCATTTATTAACATTTAGAAAAAAAAATGCAATGTCATAATGTCTTGCTCAAAAGGCACAAAATAACAAAGTGAAATAACAACTTCCTAAAGTTATAGCAAATCTGGAATCCTCCTAAGACCCATAGATGCAACATGCCTCTCGAACACACGTTCAGGCAAACTCTTAGTGAAAGGGTCAGCAAGGTTCTCGTCTGATGCTATCTTTGCTACCAATGTATCTCCTCTTTTAATTATTTCTCGGATCAAGTGGTATTTCCTCTCTATATGTTTTTGTCTCTTGTGACACCTTGGTTCCTTGGATTGTGCTACTGCCCCACTGTTGTCACAGTAAAGTGTGATAGGACAATTAACACCTGGTATCACCTGAAGGTCCGTTAGGAACTTCTTTAACCATGCAGCTTCCTTTGCAGCCTCAGAAGCAGCCACATACTCAGCTTCTGTAGCAGAGTCAGCCACACATGATTGTTTTACACTTCTCCAACAAATGGCACCGCCATTAAGGGTGTACACATATCCCGAGGTGGACTTTCTTGAGTCAATATCTCCCTGGAAATCTGAGTCCGTGTAACCAATGGTTTCAAGACTCCCACTCGAGTAGACCAACATATAATCTCTCGTTCTCCGTAGGTACTTGAGTATATGTTTAACCGCTACCCAGTGTTTCTCTCCAGGGTTTGATTGGTACTGGCTTACTACTCCCACTGCATAGCAGATATCTGGTCTGGTACATAGCATAGCATACATAAGACTACCTACTGCTAAAGCATAAGGTATCCTACTCATGCGTTCTCTCTGCTCAGGAGTTTTAGGAGATTGCTTCTTAGAGAGATGAATCTCATGCCTGAAGGGTATAATTCCCCTCTTGGAATTCTCCATGCTAAACCTGGCAAGTATTTTGTCAATGTATTTAGCCTGGGATAATGCCAAAACCCTATTCTTCCGGTCTCGCAAGAGTTTAATACCAAGAATATAATTGGCTTCCCCCAGGTCCTTCATATCAAAATGCTTGCTCAGCCAGGTTTTTATGCCTAACAATACCTCTGTATCATTTCCGATAAGGAGAATATCATCCACATAAAGTACCAGAAAAGATACCACACTACCTTGGATCCTTTTATACACACATGGCTCATCAGGACTTTTCTCAATGCCATACAACTCAATGGCTTGATCAAATCTGATGTTCCATGATCTGGATGCTTGCTTAAGTCCATAAATGGACCTCTGCAACTTGCATACCATTTCTTCTTGCCCTTTGGCTATAAACCCTTTTGGCTGCTGCATATAGAATTCCTCTTCCAAATTTCCATTTAGAAAAGCAGTTTTGACATCCATTTGCCAAATCTCATAATCAAGATTTGATGCAACAGCTAAGAGAATCCGGATGGACTTGAGCATGGCAACCGGCGAAAAAGTTTCATCATAATCCACACCTTCTTTTTAGGAGTACCCTTTCGCCACCAATCTAGCTTTGAAGGTTTCAACCTTCCCGTCCGATCCTCTCTTTCTCTTGTAAATCCACTTACACCCAATGGGTCTTACCCCTTCAGGTGCATCTACAAGAGACCAAACTGAGTTGGAATACATAGAATCCATTTCACGATTCATAGCCTCAAGCCATTCCTGAGCATCAACATCTCCTAGTGCTTCGTCATAACTCGTGGGATCATCATCTTCATCAATGATGACATCCTGATTTGACTCACCCAACAAAAGATATCTTGCAGGTTTACGAATCAATCTCCCACTGCGACTTTGTCGCACTTGATGTTGTGCATCTACAGGGGGTCCATATTTTGTGGGTTAACAATTTCTAGATGAGGACCCTCATTAAGTGGATTAACCAATTCATGATTTTGTTCTTCATTAAGTTCATCATTATGTTGAACTTTTGATTCTGTCTCTAGTTCCTGTGTATGTTCAGGTACATTTTCCCCTCTTTGAACAACCACAGGAACAAAAGCTGGAACCCCTTGAGGTTGTGGTGAAACTTGATCTGAGACTAGCTCATCAAGAATAACCTTACTCTTGGGCTTATAATTTGTCATATAGTCCTCCTCTAAGAAAGTTGCGTGAGTGCTCACAATGACCTTCTTTTCTTTTGGACTATAAAACAACCAACCTCTGGTTCCTTTAGGATAGCCTATAAATATGCATACTTCAGTACGTGAGTCCATCTTATCTGGTTTCTGTTGCAAGATATGTGCCGGAGCACCCCAAATCCGAATATGGTTCATGGTGGGCTTACACCCTTTCCACAATTCTATGGGTGTCTTTGAAACCGATTTGGACGGAGCTAAGTTCAATAGATACATAGCTGTTTCTAAGGCATATCCCCAGAATGAATCAGAAAGAGATGAATAACTGAGCATAGATCTTGTCATTTCTAAAAGGGTTCTATTTCTCCTTTCAGCAACTCCATTCTGCTGGGGTGTCCTTGGAGAAGATAATTGTGAAACTATCCCCTCTTTGGTCAGGTAAGACCTGAACTCTCTAGATAGGTATTCACCCCCTCGATCAGATCGAAGGGTCTTAATTTGAACACCTAGATGCTTTTCTGCCTCAGCCTTGAACTCTTGGGATTTTCCAAAAGCTTCAGACTTGTGACGCATCAGATACACATGTCCAAATCTAGAGTAATCATCAGTAAATGTGATGAAATACTGATACCTGATGAGGACCTTTTGTCATTAGCCTTGGGGTCCACAATCAACAATTAACCAAGGATTGCATATAGGCAAACCAAGGATCGTTCTCTCTTCTCGAGGAGCCTTTTATTGGATCCTAAGTGATCTAGATGTCATGCAAATGAAATGAAAACAAGGGGGGATTGGTTTTTGTTGAAATTAAAACAGGAATTAAAGACAGAATGAAGAAAATTGAGATTAATCAAATTGAAATGGATCAACCCAGAATTGGGATTCCAAGACCTTCCATCATCGAACAAAAATAGGATAACTGAACTTGTGATTGATTCTAGACAAACCGAGATCTCTGCATTTGTCCAGAAACTCCCTCGACTAGACGATTGCCTAGCATTTGATCGAACACGTGGTGAGCTCGTTGTACGATCGCACAACGTTCTCTGCAACCCGGTTCGACCTAAGTCCTTGGGATTTCAATCTGGATATTAAATCTAATACCCAATCCATAATTATAATCGGATCCGATTAAAATTAACAGAAACAAGTCAGTTACTGATTAAAGCACAAGTCCTCCGGATGACACCATGGAATCCTCAACTCATGGGTCGATCACAGAAACTTAGCCAAGCATGGCTGGATAAAATGAAAATGCAGAAGTAAAGATGTTCATCATGACCACGAAGAACATGAATAAGTTCAACATGAACATAAAGAACACAAAGAACAATTAAAGAAAATGAAAGCTTCTATTCCAAAATAAATCTCAACAACATAGTGAATCCATACAGAAAAAGATGAAGAACATAAAATCAAAATAAAATAAAAAGGAAAGATTAACACTAAACCATTCCAAGAAGGAGGCTAGGAATACAAAAGAAAAACAATACATAAAACTAATAAGGAAAAGTAAAGCCTTCCATGTAGGAGGCAAGAAATTAAAGACAAGAATTAAAGACAATACATGAAACTAATAAAGCAAGACTAAAGCCTTCCATGTAGGAGGCAAGAAATACAAGAAGGAAGTTAGAATGGGAGAGTTCTTGGTCTCTCCAAGGTGTGTCTTCAAGTGCTAAACGTGCATGTATTTATAGGAAGCTTGGAAGAACTATTGAGCCACAATTTTTGACTTTTGAGCTCCAAAACCGCGTCAACTTTACAGCCTGGTTTACACCACGATTTCGGTGGCTTTCGGTGAAGTTGTCTTCATATGAATTGTAGCCCCGGATGTAAGCTTTCCACTCGTTCAAACGGTGACCCATTTGGATGTCTGTAGCTCAAGTTATGGATCAAACACCGAACGTTGCTCCGGAGCCCAGTGAAAGTAGCCTGTTTCGGTTTCCAGGCCAATTTTGAACCTCTAAACATCTGATTTTGCTTTTGGGCTCTTCATATGAGTTGTAGGGCTTCCTCTTAGCTTTCTGAAAATGCAAATTGGGGATCAATTGGATTTACATATCTCAAGTTATTCCCAAAATACCGAACAGTGTTCATGACCCAACTGTAGTAAGAATGTGACAAAAGTTCAATTTTGAGTCCAACCTCAAGATGTGACCAAGATTAATGCAAATAAAATCTAAAAACTCATTATGAAGATGAAATCACATATTTCACTAATTGTTCCATTAAAGCATGCTAATGACAGAGTTTATAGCCTCTTTTTGCATTTATAATAATATGAATTCGATGATTATCAAACTCCCCCACACTAAACCTTTTGCACTCCTGGGCAAAATCTAAAGCAAGAAAACCTTTTTTTTTCAAACGGTTGCCAGTAATGTAAAAATTGAAAGCTTCAAAAGATCGATAAATCAGAACCAAAATTCTTTTATCCCCAATCACAATTATGGCAATTGCAATCAATGACGCTAGTTAAATAAGATGGTCTCTCAAGTGATGTGCTCAATCAATCAACCTCTCAAGTGTATCTCTCAAATGTTTAAGGTATATAAGTGTATCGCTCAAATTCTACCCAAGAAAATTGTTCTACCATAGGCTTGCTCAATTTCTATGTCTCCACTACTCATAACACATACATGCACAAATCAAGAGAGCTTGTTATTACAGGTTGTAATGGGGTTAGGGTGAAGGTAGGTAAAAGTATGGAATGAGAGGCTAAGCACCAAAGAAATTAAATCGAGCACTGATTAACACAATCATTCTATGTATGAAAACTTTTATTTACTCAAATACCTCCTTTCTGAAACTCTTTTTTTTTTTTTTTACACCCCTTCTTTTTTTCTTCTTCTTTTTTTTTTCTTCTTTTTTTTTGTTTTTTTTTCCCCTTTTTTTTTGAAACTGTACTATATATATAATCACAATGGAAAAATCAAATATCTCCCCCCCACACTAAAACTGTTGCACTCCTGAGCAACCCCCACACTTAAACACAAAACCAAGGTAAACCAATGCTCAATAATTTTTCATGGTGCGGAATAAAATGGTTTTACGCTGAGGCTTGTAATGTGGCTTAGAACAGAATGGACAAAAAGGCACAAAGGGGTTACCAAAGGGATATTAATGCATGGGAAAGGCTATTTGGCCAAAGTGGGGAAAACAAAAGGAAACATGAACAAGCTTCCATCATACCTATGCACATAAGTGAAAATGTAGTTTCAAAAAGAAAAGGAGCAAGTTCTAGAGAACGCAAATCATGAGCAGATGCACACATGAAAGAAAGAATGGCAAAAGATGAAGTCCATTCATGTAGGCTCAAAACCTCACCGGGTCAATACCATCTTATACAATCAACATCACCAATTCAACTACCAAGACATGAAATCGAAGAGTTCAGAATTGCAAACCAAATGGAATGATCCATCAAAACAAAAAAAATGTTCAAGTTCATAATATGTAGCAATCATAGAAAGAGAGACTGAATTTATTTTGAAAAGCAAAGGAGTAAAAAGGAAAACAAATAAAAGAGAAAGAGGGAGAAGAAAGAAGAATACTCCCCAAGGGTTTATGGAGGATAAGTGGCATCGATGAGGAGAATCTCTGCTTCCTCAGGCTGTTGCTGGGGTCCCTCGTGAAATTGCTTAAGGCGATGCCCGTTTACCTTAAAGGTTCGTCCTGTGGGTGGATCACACAGCTCAACAGCACCAAATGGAAATATGTTAGTGATCACAAAAGGGCCATCCCATTTAGATCGAAGCTTACCAGGCATAAACTTCAAACGGGAGTTAAACAGAAGAACTTTTTGGCCCACAGAAAATTCTTTCCTTAGAATATGTTTATCATGGAATGCCTTAGTCTTTTCCTTGTACAACCTCGAACTCTCATAGGCATCCAATCTAAGCTCTTCTAACTCTTGCAACTGCAGCTTCCGTTCCAACCCAGACTTAGCCAAATCCATGTTACACTTCTTAATGGCCCAATAGGCTTGATGTTCCAACTCAACTGGAAGATGACACGCTTTACCAAAGACAAGTCGATAGGGAGACATCCCAATCGGAGTCTTGTAGGCAGTGCGGTATGCCCACAAAGCATCATCCAATCGCTTACTCCAATCTTTCCTGGTAGAGTTAACAGTCTTCTGAAGGATTTGCTTAATCTCTCTATTTGAGACTTCAGCTTGACCGTTGGTCTGAGGATGGTAGGCTGTAGAAACCTTGTGAAGCACTCCATACTTGCGTAGCAAGGCACCTATGCTTCGATTACAAAAATGGGAGCCTTGGTCACTGATAATAGCTCTAGGAATGCCAAACCTGCAGAAAATGTTAGACCTAACAAAATCCACCACCACAGAAGAATCATTAGTCCGGGTGGCTTTCGCCTCAACCCATTTCGAAACATAATCAACAGCAAGCAATATGTAAGTATAACCATATGAGGCAGGAAATGGACCCATAAAATCAATGCCCCAAACATCAAAGATCTCACAAAACAATATAGGGTTCTGGGGCATCTCATGCCTACGGGAAATACTTCCTGCCCTCTGACAGTTATCACATGATTTGCAAAACAGATGGGCATCATGAAACAGGAAAGGCCAAAATAACCCACATTCTAACACTTTCCTAGCAGTTCTTTGGGGTCCAAAGTGACCACCACAGGCAGAAGCATGAGAAAAATGCAATATGGAGTGAAATTCATGATCAGGCACACATCTTCTAACTACTTGGTCACTACAAAATTTCCACAAATAAGGGTCATCCCAAACATAATATTTAGACTCACTTTTCAATTTCAGGTTTTGGGCCCTAGTGGAGTCTGCAGGAAAAACACCAGCTACCAAGTAGTTAACAAGATCAGCATACCAAGGAATCTTACCTTGTAGCTGTAAAAGCTGCTCATCAGGGAAATCATCCTGAATAGAAGAGGGATGAGAGACTGAATGGGTAATACGACTCAAATGGTCAGCTACCCAGTTCTGTGCTCCACTTCTGTCTCGAATCTCAACATCAAATTCTTGGAGCAATAACATCCATCGGATGAGTCGTGGCTTTGCATCTGACTTTTTCAAAAGAAACTTTAAAGCAGCATGGTCAGAGAAAACAATCACACTACTAGCTAATAGATATGACCTGAACTTATCAAAAGCAAATACAATGGCCAACAACTCCTTTTCAGTAGTGGTATAATTTGACTGGGCAGGGTCCAAGGTCTTGGAGGCATATGCAATGACATGAGATGCTTTGTTGACCCGCTGTGCCAAGATAGCGCCGACCGCGTAGTTGGAAGCATCACACATCAACTCGAAGGGAAGGGACCAATCTGGGGGCTGGATCACTGGGGCTGTGGTCAGGCAATGCTTCAAGTGATCAAAGGCCGCCTTGCACTCGTCATCAAACACAAAGTCAGTGTCCTTATGCAGAAGGTTGGTCAAAGGTCGAGCAGTCTTGCTAAAGTCCCGAATGAAACGCCGATAGAAACCTGCATGACCAAGAAAAGAGCGAACCTCCCGCACAGATGCAGGGTAAGGCAAAGTAGTAATCACATCTATCTTAGCAGGGTCTACCTCAATCCCTTTCCTAGACACTATGTGTCCCAAGACTACACCTGACTCAACCATGAAGTGACACTTCTCATAATTCAGTACAAGATTAGATTCAATGCACCTATGCAAAACTCTTGACAAATTAGCTAAGCATGCATCAAAATCAGACCCATATACAGTGAAATCATCCATAAAAACTTCCATGCAATCCTCTAGAAACTCAGAGAAAATACTTACCATACAACGCTGAAAAGTGCCAGGAGCATTGCAAAGGCCAAAAGGCATCCTCCGGTAAGCATATGTTCCAAAGGGGCATGTGAAGGTTGTCTTTTCTTGATCCTCAGGAGCTATATGGATCTGGAAATATCCAGAGTAGCCATCCAGGAAGCAGTAGTGAGACTTACCAGCTAATCGCTCTAACATCTGATCAATGAAAGGTAAAGGATAGTGATCCTTGCGTGTAGCTTGGTTGAGTCTCCTGTAATCGATGCAAACTCTCCAACTGTTCTGAACTCGAGTAGGAATGAGCTCATTGTTCTGATTGGCTACCACAGTGACTCCAGACTTCTTGGGAACCACCTGGACCGGGCTAACCCACTGGCTATCAGAAATGGGATAAATGATACCAGCTTGCAGAAGCTTAGTTACCTCTTTTTTCACCACATCAAGGATAAGAGGATTAAGGCGTCTTTGGGGTTGCCTTACCGGCTTAGAATCCTCTTCTAACAAAATTCGATGCATACACGTGGTAGGACTGATGCCAACAATGTCAGCTAATGTCCACCCAATGGCTTTCTTGTTGGCCTTTAATAAGCTTAGCAGCTTCTCTTCTTGGTCAGGAAGAAGATTGTTGGCCACAATGACTGGCAATTGTTCGTCCATCTCCAAAAATGCATACTTCAAGTGATCTGGAAGGGCTTTTAACTCAATCTTGGGTGGTTGCTCAGTAGAGGGAAGAAGCTTGGGTGGTTGTTGCAACAAGTCTGCTGTCATGACATTAGAAATACCTGAAACCACATTCAAAGAAGCAGAAGAATTGTGTCTATACAGCTCAATGTTAACATCAGAATCAAACCCATCAAAATCAGAGTTAAGCTCATCAAAATCTGGATCAGGATGCTCATTAGGATTAGGATTGAGCTCAAACTCAGAATCAATATCAGAATCTATATGTAATGTAGAATGACCAAGCAAGTCGGAATCATCAAGCAAGTCAAATTCACCAAGCAATGTAGCATTAAGCAAATTAGTGCAAACAGAGCACCATTCATTATTAGCACATGCACAAATGGGAGAATCACTCTCAGTACACCAACTAGCAAGAATATCATCCACAGCATCATCAATCACATCAATGGAGAAAACAGAATGATCTTCCCTAGGATGTTTCATGGAATCAAAGATATTAAAATTCACAGATATATCACCAAACTCCATGGAAAGAGTACCAGAATGCACATCTATCTTAGTCCTGGCTGTTTTCATGAAAGGCCTGCCTAGAATGATTGGTGACCTGCTACTAGGAGACTCATCCTCCATATCTAAGATGTAAAAGTCAGCAGGGAATATCAATTCATTAACTTTGACTAATACATCTTCAACTACACCAGAAGGATGAACATTACTCCTATTAGCTAACTGAACAACAACACCAGTAGGACGTAAAGGACCAAGACCAAGATATTTGTAAATAGATGCAGGCATGACATTAATAGAAGCACCTAAATCTAGCATGCAATTATCAAATCTATAGCTACCAAAACAGCAAGGAATAGAAAACATCCCTGGATCCTTGCACTTGCGAGGCATTGTAGGCTGGATGAGTGCTGATACATTCTGATTCAAGCTCACTCGTTCACTCCCCTTCAGTCGCCTCTTGTTGGTGCACAGCTCCTTCAGAAACTTGGCATATTTGGGAATTTGTTTGACCGCATCTAAGAGAGGAATGTTGATTTCTACTCTTCTGAATGTCTCAAGTATATCCTTCTCTTGTGCTTTTTCTGCCAACTTCTTGGACTGAATCGCTTTCTGAGGGAAGGGAAGATGAATGGGGGTGTCTTCTTCTTCAACCTGCTGCATTGTCTTTTTATTTTTAGAGTCAATCTTCACATTGTCTGACGCTTTTTCTGATGTAGAAGTCACATCTGCAGCTGGTGTAGGTTCCCCTAATTGTTTGCCAGACCGTAGGGAGATAGCACTCACATTCCCCTTAGGATTGGGAATGGTCTGTGAAGGAAGAGTGTTGGATCCTTGAGGTTGAAGCTGATTCAATGATGTTGCCAACTGGCCAATCTGTGTTTGCAAACCCTGAATGGCAGTGTCAGTTTGCTGTTGGAACTGGGATGTTTGCTGTTGGAACTGCATATTGGCTGCGACAAATTGCTTCATCATATCCTCAAGTGAGGGACCACCACTACCACTGCTACTAGCCTGCTGTTGTGTTGCCTGTGGAGGTGCACATATGGCTGGTCGAGGGGGTGCTGCTGGCAAAGGCAAAGAAGGAGCAGATTGCTGTTGAAAATTCTGTGGTCTGTACTGTTTGTGTTGGTAATTCCCAGAATTTTGCTGATGTTGGTCACTATGGTTCTGATTCTGGTTCCAACGGAAATTGGGGTGATTCCTCCAGCCTGGATTGTATGTATTAGAAAATGGATTATTCTGCTGGTATTGTGGCTTCCCTGGAAAAACACCGACTGCAGCAACCGACTGGTCTTGATGAGTAAGGTCATGCAAGGTAGGACAAGAGTCAGTAGAGTGATAAGGGTCAGGACAAAACCCACATGAGTACCCAATCTGAGGAGGAGAAGATTGTACTGTCTGTGTCACTGCTAATTGCCTCACTAGAGAGGTCAGATCATCAAGTCTATTCTCTAACCTCTTAGAATCGTACTGCACTGGAGGTGTTTGAAGATGGTAAACAGTAGGAGTAGAATTTGCTCTAGTGCCAAACTGTTGAGAATTAGCAGCCATAGTAGATATCAACTCTCGGGCATCTTCAGGTGTCTTTCTATCTAAGGCTCCACCACTAGATGCATCAACAAAACTTTTGTCCAATGGTAACAAACCAGAATAGAAATATGTAATCAAGAGTTGGTCTGAGATCTGGTGGTGTGGACAGCTAGCACACAGTCGCTTGAACCTTTCCCAATATTCATACAGGGTCTCCCCATTGTTTTGTTTAATACTAGTGATCTCCTTTTGGATAGCAATGGCTTTTGAGGAAGGGAAGAACCTCTCTAGGAATATCTTCTGCATGTCATCCCAATTCCCAACAGATGTTGGTTGCAAATTGTATAGCCAATCCTTAGCCACACCATCTAGGGAAAATGGAAAAGCTCTCAGCTTAATGTGGCCTTCATCAATTGCTTGTGGTTTCATCGTGCTGCATACCACATGGAACTCCTTTAAATGTCTGTGAGGACATTCACCTGCAAGACCATGAAACTTGGGCAACAAATGGATAAGTCCAGATTTTAGTTCAAAGTTAGCAGCAAGTTCAGGATATCGGATGCACAAATTTTGATTCCCAACATCAGGGGTAGCTAATTCTTTCAAGGTAGGGCGGATTACTTGTTCTGCCATATTTTTAGAGTCAGAAAAATTACTACTAGAATCAGAATTCTTAAGATCAAAATGTTCTAGTCCAGTGTCCAATTCTGTATTAATTTTATGACCTGACTTAACAGCTCTTTTAGCAATAGAAATTGTTCTTTCTATTTCAGGATCAAATGCAAGCAAGTTTTCTAGATGAGTGGTACTCCTAGTACTCATGCAACATCAAACACACAAAATTTCAAAAATGCCACCAGAAACAGCAAAGTACAACAAAACAAAACAAAACCTGATGCTAGACCAATTTTTTTTTTTTTTTAAGAAAACAAGTTAACAAAAGTTACCAAAAATGTAAATCTAATCAGCTTCACACGAGAAACCCCTTGTCAAAAGTCAATTTGACAATTAGATTACCTAGGGAGCCAATTACTTAGCTCCCCGGCAACGGCGCCATTTGATGAGGACCTTTTGTCATTAGCCTTGGGGTCCACAATCAACAATTAACCAAGGATTGCATATAGGCAAACCAAGGATCGTTCTCTCTTCTCGAGGAGCCTTTTATTGGATCCTAAGTGATCTAGATGTCATGCAAATGAAATGAAAACAAGGGGGGATTGGTTTTTGTTGAAATTAAAACAGGAATTAAAGACAGAATGAAGAAAATTGAGATTAATCAAATTGAAATGGATCAACCCAGAATTGGGATTCCAAGACCTTCCATCATCGAACAAAAATAGGATAACTGAACTTGTGATTGATTCTAGACAAACCGAGATCTCTGCATTTGTCCAGAAACTCCCTCGACTAGACGATTGCCTAGCATTTGATCGAACACGTGGTGAGCTCGTTGTACGATCGCACAACGTTCTCTGCAACCCGGTTCGACCTAAGTCCTTGGGATTTCAATCTGGATATTAAATCTAATACCCAATCCATAATTATAATCGGATCCGATTAAAATTAACAGAAACAAGTCAGTTACTGATTAAAGCACAAGTCCTCCGGATGACACCATGGAATCCTCAACTCATGGGTCGATCACAGAAACTTAGCCAAGCATGGCTGGATAAAATGAAAATGCAGAAGTAAAGATGTTCATCATGACCACGAAGAACATGAATAAGTTCAACATGAACATAAAGAACACAAAGAACAATTAAAGAAAATGAAAGCTTCTATTCCAAAATAAATCTCAACAACATAGTGAATCCATACAGAAAAAGATGAAGAACATAAAATCAAAATAAAATAAAAAGGAAAGATTAACACTAAACCATTCCAAGAAGGAGGCTAGGAATACAAAAGAAAAACAATACATAAAACTAATAAGGAAAAGTAAAGCCTTCCATGTAGGAGGCAAGAAATTAAAGACAAGAATTAAAGACAATACATGAAACTAATAAAGCAAGACTAAAGCCTTCCATGTAGGAGGCAAGAAATACAAGAAGGAAGTTAGAATGGGAGAGTTCTTGGTCTCTCCAAGGTGTGTCTTCAAGTGCTAAACGTGCATGTATTTATAGGAAGCTTGGAAGAACTATTGAGCCACAATTTTTGACTTTTGAGCTCCAAAACCGCGTCAACTTTACAGCCTGGTTTACACCACGATTTCGGTGGCTTTCGGTGAAGTTGTCTTCATATGAATTGTAGCCCCGGATGTAAGCTTTCCACTCGTTCAAACGGTGACCCATTTGGATGTCTGTAGCTCAAGTTATGGATCAAACACCGAACGTTGCTCCGGAGCCCAGTGAAAGTAGCCTGTTTCGGTTTCCAGGCCAATTTTGAACCTCTAAACATCTGATTTTGCTTTTGGGCTCTTCATATGAGTTGTAGGGCTTCCTCTTAGCTTTCTGAAAATGCAAATTGGGGATCAATTGGATTTACATATCTCAAGTTATTCCCAAAATACCGAACAGTGTTCATGACCCAACTGTAGTAAGAATGTGACAAAAGTTCAATTTTGAGTCCAACCTCAAGATGTGACCAAGATTAATGCAAATAAAATCTAAAAACTCATTATGAAGATGAAATCACATATTTCACTAATTGTTCCATTAAAGCATGCTAATGACAGAGTTTATAGCCTCTTTTTGCATTTATAATAATATGAATTCGATGATTATCAATACCCTCCTCTGGCTTGGACATTTATTGGTCCACATACATCAGTATGTACCAATTCCAGCTGAAGTGTGGCACGTTTTCCCTTGGCCTTAAAAGACCTCTTAGTCATTTTACCCTCTAAACAGGATTCACATACTGGTATCGGTTCAAAGTACAAGGATTTCAAAATTCCACTTTTGACCAAACCTTGTATCCTGTTAGAGTTAATATGACCCAATCTCAAATGCCAAAGATAAGTTTCATTTGAAACTTTTCTTTTCTTTGATGAATTAATATGCTCAACATCTTTTAATTCAACATGATTAACTTCACGGGGAACAGGATCAAGGAAATAAAGACCATTAAGCTTTACACCAGAACAAATAAAAGAAGATGAACTTCTTATTGAAACTGAGGAATTAAACTGAACTGTCAAACCATGTTTATCCAAACAACTAACAGAAATTAAATTCCTCTTAAAATCTGGAATAAATAAACAGTCTTCTAAAACCAAAGTCCTGCAATTATCAAAAGATAAAATAACTTGTCCTACTGCTACTGCAGACACAAGCTCCCCAGTTCCAAGCTTCAAATCTCTTTGTCCTTTACTTACAGGCAAGCTATGTTTGAACCACTGCAAAGAGTAACAAACATGGTTAGTGGCTCCTGAATCAACGATCCATTTTTCATCGTGATTCTCCACTAAACAAGCCTCAATCACATGTAAATTACCCATACCTGGTTTATTCATACGTGGGCAATCTTTCTTCTAATGCCCCTTTTGTCCGCACTTGAAGCACTTGCCTTTTGGCTGCTTCATTACAACTGTTTTGGCAACTGGAGTACCTGATTTCTTCTTTTTCTTGTTCTTGTTCTTTCCCTTGGGTTTCCCCTTAGGTTTCACAAAACTTTCACTAGCAAAAAATGCACTTCCCTGCTTGACTAGAGACTGTTCAGCACTCTCAAGCTCGTGCATCAGTTGAGTGAGGTCAAGATTCATCTTGTTCATATTATAATTCATCTTGAATTGATTGAAGTACTCAGGCAGTGATTGTAAGAGAAGGTCAACTTTTACTTCTTGTTCAAACTTGATACCATGGTCATCAGCCTTCTTGAAGTTTGCTATCATTGTTAAACAATGATCCCGCACACTTCCTCCAGACATACTGTCTTGGTGACTGAATTCAGCGCATTTTGCCTAGCAGAGCTGCTAGGCATAGCAAACATGCCATCAAGAGTCTGGAGCATTGTTGCTCCACTCTCAATCATGCTCACTTGCTCCTGAAGGTGAGAGGCGAGACTGGCCAAAATGTAGCAGCGAACTGACACATTCGCCTTCTCCCATCTATCCTTCTCCTGCTGAAATCGAGTCCGAATTGCATCAGACGCGTCTGCAGCAGGCTGCGCTGGCATAGGGGTAGTGAGAACGAAGTTGAGCTTTTCATATTGAAGAACAATATCCAAATTAATTTTCCATTGTTTGTAGTTTGTACCATCCATAGGTTTTTGGCTCAAAATTGTAGCTAAAGGATTGAATGAAGACATTTTTCTGAAAATAAGGAAAAGCACACTAATTACAAACTATAATTAACAACAAACAGATATAGGCTAGTAGATTTTAATAACTACTATTCGTTTATTGTTTAACAATCCATTAGTTATCTTTACAAGGCTTACGATGGGCAAGATTCTTGTAAAACTAATATTGTTAATTTGGGCCTTCAGTTCCATTGCCAGAGCCTCGATGGGAGGGTTAACAATTTTACCAAAGTTGAATGTATTTAACCATTGTTTACTTTCAAAATTATCTTTAGTGTCTAAGTGTTGCCGACGATAGGCCGTACAAAACTTTACTAAAATTTTGAAAATATTAAGGTTTAATCTAGCGAAATCTGATTATCCTTATCCGATGGGGCTTCAGCGACAACCATTTCACTAATAAACCCACAATTGGGGCCCGTAGATTTTAAAATTAAATACTTAATTTAAAACCTTCACCCATTCAATATTTTAAATTTAGAATTTTCAATTTCCAAGAATTTGTTCAATTTAGAGTAAATTATTAGGTATCTAAAATCTAGTCATGATTGGCAGAGTGTGCATCACATGACCATTTTAAATAACCAACAAAATACTCCAAAAGGTACAATTCTCTTAGGAAATTGCCTGGATTATTTGTCTAGACTTTAATTCCACAATTATTATTCTAGATTTTAAAATCATAATAAATGATAATTAATGCAGAGATTTTAATCCCACAATTAATTAATACAATTATTATTCTAGATTTCAAATCATAATATAATTAATGTAGAGATTCTAATCACACAATTAATTAATCCAATTATTATTCCAGATTTCAAATCATAATAAATGATAATTAATGTAGAGATTCTAATCACACAATTAATTAATCCAATTATTATTCCAGATTTCAAATCATAATAAATGATAATTAATGTAGAGATTCTAATCACACAATTAATTAATCCAATTATTATTCCAGATTTCAAGTCATAATAAATGATAATTAATGTAGAGATTCTAATCACACAATTAATTAATCCAATTATTATTCCAGATTTCAAATCATAATAAATGATAATTAATATAGAGATAATCTAGAGAATCTCGCATAAATGCATACAATGGACTAGTATGATAGTTATTATGCATTTATGACATGTGATTATGCAACAATATGACATCTTCCTATTCTATATGACATGTTATTTGCAGACATCATGATAATCGCATATATAATTCATACAATTAACTTTAATCCATGGCTTTCCTTAAAAAAAAAGGAATTAAAAAAAATTTACAACTTTGGAATTCCTCTTTTGTCAGCCCATAGTATCTGTCTCTAGCCCCTTTAGGGTATCTATGGGCACAAAAGTCCAAATACCCATACTTTAGCTAGAAACCCTAGGACACACAAGAGGAACCCTAGCCGTCACTCCTGTCAATGGCTTCAGCCGAAGTCATCTTATCTTCTTCGCAATTTCTTGATCTCCAACTTTTATAGAATTTTGAAAAATACATAGAAATTCCAAAATAAAATTAAAAACAGCAAGGAGGAAACCTAATCATATGGGATTAGCCTCCTTGTTACAAATCAAGAAATACACGAGAAAATCTAACCATGGATTAAAGCGATTTACCGATTGAAATTAAAACTAATACCAAATATGAATTATAAACGAATAGCTACCATGAAATAAATAACAAATATAGAAAAAAGATGCCATATTTTCGAAAAAATAATTTTTGAAAAAAAAAACCACATAAAATATAAATTAATATCAAAACTCGGTTCTTTTCCTCATCGCTATTGGCTCTGATACCAATTGCAGGAATCTCACCAGAAACGCGGAAGCGTATCGTACCACGCGATAAGGAAAAATTAAAACCTTCATTGTTTTGATTACCTGGAAAGATGCAGCGATCTGAAAGCTTCTCCACGAACAATCCTCGTATCTGAAGAGCGATCTACAAGCCTCTCCACGAACAGTCCTCGTCTGCTCTATGATCGATCTTCCAGACTATCTCTCGAGGGGAATAGGATGGTTGTGTGGGCAACCGTTCAGATGATGAACGTCTGCCTCTAGAGTTTGTTTCTGATGAGAGCCTCCTTATGCGTCTATCGCTCTCAAGCAGATGAAAGTAGAATTATATGCTACTACACCCAAGACCTAACCCTAAACCACATGGGCCATAGAGTTCTTGGGCTGTAGTCTCAATTAAGCCTTATTAGGCTTAAGTGACCAAAGAGCACATTAACCCAACAAGAATATCTCGTGACAACCTTATAAAAACCCATAAAAAGGATAATGAGTAGAGCCCGAGATTTAAATGATGGTTATGAGAATTTCTTGTGACAACTTTATAGGAACTAATGAGTAAAAGGGATAGTAAGTAGACCCAGGGATTTAAATGATGATCATGAGAATTTCTCATTACAACCTTATAGAAACCCATGAGTATATACTACCTCTGGTCCTAATTATAAGACATAGTTGACTTTGTTTGGAAAGATTAAGGAAGCTAAATAAGTTACCTAATCATTTTATATGTTGTGTATCTTTAGATTATATATCAGTTTATTAATCAAACTAATTACTTTGAAGAAAAAAATAAAAATAAAAATATTCTAAAGTAATTTAATTAGCTTCCTTAATTTCTCCAAAAAAGTCAACTATGCCTTATAATTAGGACCGGAGGGAGTACTTAATAGTTTAATTTGGGAAATCTCATGATAAAATAGAGACAAAATTGCACCCAACAAAAAAAAATAGAGACAAAATTTCAATGACTACATTTGGGAATTTTATTATGGTACCTCCTAAAGTAATAAACACAACCTTTAGGCTTTATACCTCCTATATATTATATGATGTGAATAGAGATTATTTGTTCTTCCCAAAATGGCGTCTGGCAGGGTTTTCCGGGACACTAGTAGCAACTTTGGGAAGAGATATGCACACTAGGAAAAAAATATTTTATGGCCAATTTGATGTTTTGTGACTGGCAGGGTTTCCTGGGTCACAAGATAGACTGACAGGGTTTCACAAGATAGACTAACAGGGTTTCTCAAGTCTACCATGGTTCTCTTCTTACTAATTAAACTTAATAAAGAATTACGAAATTGAAAATTTTCTTTTGGTTATATATGAATGCTATTTATATGTAAATATTTTTTTTTCACTATATTATCTTTGTCTTGAGTAGGATTACTAGCTTTGTTGATGTTTGTATTTATGTGGCTGCGATAATCCTTCGGGGGAATAGATTTTTAGTAAAACAAGTTCCAAAGGTTGAGACTAGTAGTGAGAAGTGAGGAAAAACATTCAATTAATTCTAGCTAGTTTTTATTTTAGTTTATTTTTTTAA
This sequence comes from Acacia crassicarpa, assembly GCA_034222035.1. Lineage (NCBI taxonomy): Eukaryota > Viridiplantae > Streptophyta > Magnoliopsida > Fabales > Fabaceae > Acacia > Acacia crassicarpa. The sequence goes on along the minus strand of JAWXYG010000005.1, from coordinate 44,075,531 downwards.
GCTCTGAATAAATATATTTATTTAAGTTTTGGATTTATGTTATTGTAATAAGTTAGCCTTGCATTTGTCCCAATACAAATGCTGTGGCAACATTTCCCAAATTTAGTTATTTTAAATTTGAGTAATTATTCATAAAAATCATTACAATTTTATGTCATTGTAATTGTTAGAAATTTGGGAGTGTTACAGTATCGCCTATCCTAATGCACTTATCCTGTTCAGACTTCGAAGTTCCAAGAAGAGCATCATCACGTATATAATTAAATCTCTACGTAACTATAAGGGCCCGTTCAGTATGGGAAAGATATAAGGAGGGAAATGAAGGAAAAGGAAGCTTTCGTGGGTGAGGGAAAATGAATTGTTTGAAGAGAAGATAGATTGTTTGATAAGAATAAAGACGAAAGTGAATAATGCCCTAGGCTTCCCTCTTCTCAAAGGTTTAGTATACCACCACGAAATTACAAGATTGACGAATTTTGAATGGAGTTGCAGTAATAAGGAGAAATACATACAAAACAACCATTTAAAGGCAAGTGCTATAAATTAACAACACCAATGGCCGTGGCTATCCTGATGAAGAGAAAGGAGAGGTATACAGCCAAAAGTCCAGTTCCCAAAACCTTATCCAACTTCATGTTCCTGTTTGGTAAAATCACAAGTGCCCATAGCAGCCCACTCGTCAAGAACAAAAGAGTCTTGTACAGAGAAAGGTCCTTAGGAATCTCATAAGATAATGGATACTCAGACCAAGCTGAGAGAACTAGAGGCAGCCCTAAACCCATCAATGTATTGAACACAGGACCTGCATAGCAACCTGATATGGCTATTTGGACCCCATCTTCACCACCATTTAGAGCCATCACACTATTAGCTATCAAATCCCCTATTGAGTTACCCCAAGCTAGGACAGTTAACCCTAGGATAGAAGGGCTTACCCCAATTATGTGTCCCAGTGAATACAAGAGGGACACCAATTCATCTGCAATAATGTAAGTCCATAGCACACTCATTGCAAATCCCCCTGCTAGCCAAGCAAACAAGCACTTCTTTGGTGGACTCGAACTCTTGGTCTTCACACATGTAACACACCCCAAAACAAAACCAGCTGCAGCAGCCGGCAAGTACCTGATCAAGTTGCTATTTTTACTCAGGTTTTCCAATTTGGTATCACAAACAGTTGCAAATACAAGTGGGGCTAATGTGACAGATATCACCGCATATGGCTTGGACCACTTTTCCTCACTCACAATGGGTATTGTTAGCCTTCTTGGCAGTGAAAGGGGTAGTTCTAGTGCTTTCAAAAACTTCCTTAGGTATGTAGAATTGAGTGAAACTTCGTCAAAACTTTCCGGATCTTCCATTTCATCTTCAGCGACACCTGCTTGCTCTGTTACTTCTGTTTCCCCTTTCTTTCTATCTACAGAGCCCAACAATTGTTTGGAAGAATCTGCCCGTGCCAAGTCATATGAAGATTCTGCAACTTCTTCTTCCTTTTCCCTTTTTTTCATGAAATGAGGAACTGAGACGGCACAAACATAAATGATATAGATAGAGATATAGCATATTGAACCCCACAAGTTGATTTTACCGATGTAAATGATCACCGTTAGGCTGAACAGAGAAAATAGGAGGAAACCAACATCTCTAATGAAGCTAACCTCATCAACTGTAATCTTCTCAGGGCTGACCAGAATACTTATAATCCCCAAAACGGCGGTAGAAACAAAAAGAGCAGCTCCTAGGATGCTATTGAGGCCGACGGCGCCGCCGCTGGATCTGGTGAAAGAAGCAACACTTGCAAAAAAATCAGGCGAACCATTTCCCAGAGAAAGCAATGTTACTCCGGCTATGGTCGGAGATAGCCTCAAGATACTGGACAAACCTTCCAAGGAATGACAGAAGTAGTTTGAGGCTGTGTCGCCCAAGAGATAGAACAATACCAAGAGCCATAAAGCAAGCAGAACATAACCCAGAACTGGAAATTGCCCAAGATTGCAGTAAAAGATCTGAAGATAGTTTATGTACCCTCTGGAATTACAGTTTAGATTGGCCTTAACGTACGAACACTTTGAACTGAGGTCTGAGTGCTCGTGGAGATCGGAGCATTCATTAGTTAGGAGGCGAGGCAGAGTCCGAAGGCGGTTAAAAATGGTTGCAGAGGGGCTGTGCGAATGCTGGTTGAGAGCATTGAAATTGGATTGAGAAGGATAGGCTTTGAGGAAGAGAAAGGCGAGGAAGATGAAGGAGATGTTGAAGAAAATGGCGGCAAGTTTTCTGGGCTGAGGTTTGGAGGTGGGGAGGAAGAGAGTAGCCATTAATTAACAGAAGAGAAGGTGGGTTGAAGGAACAAGAATGGCAAAATTATATATGCGAGCAATACCTGGTGGGGCCATACTGCGGTCTCTGTTGGGTGAGCTACGGGGGTCATGGACAAATCCGAAAGACACGAAATTTTACGATGAACAAGCTGACCGGAATGGAAGATTTGAACCTCTAAAGTCAATTACCTTTTTTATCATAACTTTAGAAAATAATAACACAAAAGTATAACGAGTGAATCAGTTATCTTTAATAACTTATGAAATTTGTTAATGAATTATTTTCTTTTAAGACCTAAATATTACTCTCCCTCAATCTTTTTAATCTAAGCTTATTCCAAAATATTGAAAAATATTGAAGTGTGATGAGGAAAATCTAGACAACTGGATGGATACTTAGGGCCCGTTTGGTACAGAAAAGATTTAAGGAGGGAAAGGAATTTAGAAGAAGGAAAGGAAGGGAAGGGAAGATTTTGAAAAATGAGGGAAGATGAGTTGTTTGGTAGGAAAAAAATGAAGGGGTGGTAATTGGTAAAGAATTAAGAAATGTCTATTTTACCCTCAAAAGTAATAATTTAAAATAAAAAGAATGTGGGCCCGGGGGTAAAATTGTCAAAAGTGTGGGAAGATTGGAGGGAAAGGTGAAATCCTTCCAAATTTGGAGGGATTTGATCTTCCCACATATGTGCGAAGATTGGTGGGCCCGGGGTGGGTCCAGGAAGATAATTTTTCGGGAAGATTGGTCCAAAATGCGTACCAAACGAGGAAAAATTCTAATTTTCCTTTCCTTTCCCATGAAATCTTTGTACCAAACGGGCCCTTATTTTGATGGTTGATAAAATAGAGCAATACTCCTCTGAAATATAAAATATGGACACTTAGTTTGATGGTTGATAAAATAGAGCAAGACAACTGGATGGACACTTAGTTTGATGGTTGATAAAATAGAGCAATACTCCTCTGAAATATAAAATATGGACACTTAGTTTGATGGTTGATAAAATAGAGCAAGACAACTGGATGGACACTTAGTTTGATGGTTGATAAAATAGAGCAATACTCCTCTGAAATATAAAATATGGACACTTAGTTTGATGGTTGATAAAATAGAGCAATACTCCTGATCTGAAATATAATATAAAATATGGACACTTAGTTTGATGGTTGATAAAATAGAGCAATACTCCTCTGAAATATATAGTTGACTTTTTTATAAATATTTAATATAGTTAACTTTTTTAGAAATATTAAGAATGCTAATTTCTTTTTTATAAATATAGTAGAGGAGGGGGCAGGATTCGAATCCTGGACATGGTAGAGGGGAGTCAAGCTCCTATGCCACTGCACTACTAAGACGCTGGCATTAAGAATGCTAATTAAATTACTTTAAAATATTTATATTTGTCATTTTTCTTTAAACTATTTTGTTTGACTTATAAACTCATATATAATATAATGTTACACAACATATGATATGATTAAATAACTTATTTAGTTTCTTTAACCTTTCCAATAAAATTCAAATTTGTTTTATATTTAAGATAGGAGATAGTACCGTTTCATACAGTCAGTCCTATAAATTTAATTATAACTTTGATTCGGTCAAAAATACTGAAAAAAATAAAAGAAAAGATTCGCTTCGAAATAAAGGAACATGGCACTTTGATTCGGTCATGAAGCAAAGAGTTTGATTAAGTGCATGCGGACGATGTCATTTGATGTGAATTATAAATGCAAATCACGATGTGCCACCAAACTCCTTAGTTTTACATGTCAATCAATATCAAAACACAGAATGAAATTCATAAAACTTTATTTATATACGTCACAAGCAAAATACACATGTGATTAATTGTCTAGTCGTGTTAAATTATGTCAGACTAGACAGATCTCTCTCCACCACGTAATTATAAGACGGTCGAACTAGCCACTAGAAATTAGTTTTCAATTTTTTTAATTATGTAAGATGCTGTTTTTAAAGATAGTAACATATATGGAAGATGCGTGAACATGTGCTACCCATTAGTGACCTTAAAGTTTAGTGATATAAAACTCTTTCTAAAGGCCATAAAGACTATTTGAATTGGTAAGAAGTTAAGTGATGACTCACAAAGTTAAAGGTGGTGGGTTTGAATCTTATGGCACTATGAGTTTGGAAACATATTTTAATCCTAATAAACTTCTATGACCAACTCAACTAAACTTTTATTATATATATAACGCTCATCCAGATTAGAGGTGATGGTGTGTTGAATACTTTGAATCTCCTTGCAGTCATACGTACGAGGTTGTTTTTATGGCTCCAACTCAACTAAACGTGTGAATAGCTAAAAGTCTGCAGCGACAGACCACGTGGTGTAGCAGGGGGTTATGTGGGGCCCGCGAGAGACACTTTTGGAGTCTAAGTTTAAAACTTAGACTCCAAAAGCGTAACTTTTGGAGTCTAAGTTTAAGACTTAGACTCCAAAAGCATAACTTTTGGAGTCTAATTAATAAACTTAGACTCCAAAAGTTATGCTCTAAGTTAAATATTCCACATTTTTCACATCTCGCGTCAAAAGTTCCTCAGTTTTCATATCCCGCCCGCTGTGACCCTTTCACTTTCATTATCATTTCACTTTTCATTTTCTTTCAGATCTATAGCGTTCATGACCCACCACGCCACCGGAGACGACGGCGGCGGCGGCGGCGACCTCCCTCTCCATCCCTTACAGCGACAACGTCTCTTAGTTGCAGATCTACAGATTTGGGTTGCAATAGCTTCAACGGTTGACAGATCCGTCGATGACAAGGTGCGGCATTGCCAGATCGAGGTTAAGTGCAACTTGGATTTTCCTTTGTTTCGAAATCTTCATGGTTCTAGCCCTCCGTCTGGGTGTCTATTCGGTCGACCTCCGTTCTCCGATTTTGTGTGTGTAGATCTGATTAAAGTTTCTGATTTTGTGTCTGTAGATCTAATATTATTAATAGTTTTTAGTTCGATTTGCCTTTTTTCATTTTGAAATTTCAAGCCGTCAAGTATTAATATTATTGATTTAAGTTTCTGATTTTTTGTAGTCGATTGTTGCTTCTGGTAATCTATATTCTTCTTATCTAGCTAGTTGTCGATTCTTCTTGGTAGCTGCAGGTTGCCTACATCCCGAACCTAAGCAGGTTCGGGGTTCTTTTTTTTTTTTAAAAAAATACTTATGGAGTCTAAGAAATATTTAGACTCCGTAAGTCTCAACTTTTGGCGTCTAAGAAATATTTAGACTCCGTAAGTCTTCGCTTTTTGCGCCCCCCAGATAGACGTCCTCTCGGAAAAGGACTCCAAACGTACAAAAAATAGGACTCCGTATCCCTATTTTGTAGTAGTGTGTTTTCCATTTTCAACCATTCATTCCTGATTCCTCCTTTGAACTAGACAAAAGGAATGCACGGTAAAAGCAAAAGGTGTAAGTGACGTATCTTATAAAAGTCATCCCAATATACAACTCTCTCCAGTCATTTTTATCAAAAGCTGATGAATAACCGTATTAGAAAACGGTTAAATTTTTTTATGTAAATCATCCGGTATCCGAACCCTACTGGGTCGACTAATCCGGATTCGAGCCGGGTAGGACCCGTTAGGGCGGCAAAGCTCTCCCTCAAGAGTTTCAAGGCAGCTGCATTCAGAAAACGGTTAAATTTGATTAAAAGTAATAAATATGTTTGAAATAAATATTATTTTTTAAATATACATTTATTTATAAGAAAGCATGTAAAAGAGAGAAAACTGATAATAAATGTGGGAACTATTGCAAAAATCACTTTTAGACTTGGCGAAAATCACTGTTTAGATCGATTATGAATAAGATTTTAATATAGTTGGTCTAAACAATTTGTTACCTTCTAGACCAATTGCTCAAAGATCAGGTTTAAAAAGTCAAAAAGTTGAACTTTTTTCCATTTAGCTTTTATTCAAATGTACGTGATGATTAATATTTGAATTCCTGTAATCGGAAAGAGTTAACATACATTATCTTAACATATGAGATGTATCTTGAAGCATAAAAAATTAAACATTGTAAGATGCCAAAGTACAAACTATTCTAACATATAAGATGCTAACATCGACATGGTCAAATAAGAAGGCAAGGAATAAAGAAAACAAAAAATAAAGATCGAGCAATAACACAAGAAGCATAAAATACAATAACTCAAGAAGAGAACAATATCAATTAAAGACCATATTCGTTAGTTGGTTTGTTCTATCCATGAAACAATATTGAAACATAAAATGTAGAATCAAGAAATAACTAAAAAGGAGAACACTAACCCGATTGAAGACTAAAGGAATGAGTTTCTAGCTAAAGTCACGACAACAACGAAGGGACATCACGACAGAGGCTCAAGGTCACAACGGAGGATAGAGGTGGCGGCGAGGGAGCGTGACGACGAGAAAAGAACAATGACAGGGGCACACACGCCAACAAGAGAAAAGCAGCGACGAGGGTGCACACACAGATAGTGGCAGTGACGTTATGATGATGGAGCAAACGTGCGAAATAAGACCGGGGCATGACGAAGGAGTTTAGAAGAAGTGGTCGAGCTCACAGAGTACTCACGCAACCAAGAGATGATTTAGAGAGTGAGATTCAATTTAGGGATGCATCTTTTAGACTAGTTATGTCCAAAATTAGATCTAAAAAGTTCATCTTTTAGATCGGTTATTTGAAATATCAAATCTAAAATGAATGAATATTATTTTTTTTAATTGTGCATCTATTAGATCGATTATACTTAAAACCTGGTCTAAAAAATTTATCTCTTAGACGGGTTATTAGAAACATCAGGTTTAAAAAGGAATAAATATTTTATTTTTAATGCAAAAAATATATTTAGACCTATTATATAGAGAACCATGCTAAAAAATATAATATATGTTGGCTTTTTTTCCTATCTGCCACTTTTTAAATAAATAATTACCATTTTACCACTTTTTTCAAAATATTTCCCAATGTGCCACATTTAGTCGACTAAACCGTGGTTTAGTCGACTAAAAATCGGGGAACTTTTTTTTTTCAATGTCCCAGACATTTAGTCGACTAACCCAAGTGGGTTAGCCGACTAAATATATTTAGTCGGCTAACCCACTTGGGTTAATCGACTAAATGTCGGCAGAGGGGTTTTTTAAAAACCCCCCAACGGCGGCTTAATGGTATCCTAATCGACTAAATTGCTCCCCAAACCTCTCTCCCTCTGTTTTTCTGACTAAATCGCTGCTGAATCCGTTAGTGGGTTGCGGAGGAAACTTCAATCTAGTGGCATTTGCGTCGTAATCAGTATGTTTTCATCTCCATTTTGTGATTTCCACCATAGTTTTTGCGTCTCTCTAAATTCACTATAGGGTTTTCTCGCGGCTTTTTCAGAATACGCTCGACTAAAAAAAGCCCAGTAGGTTTTCTAAATTAATGACGATTAATTTTGCATTAAATACGCTGATCGGGTTTAGAAAACCTACTGGGTTTTTTTTAGTCGAGCGTATTCTGAAAAAGCTGCGAGAAAACCCTAGAGTGAAATTTAGAGAGACGCAAAAACTATGGTGTAAATAACAAAATGGAGATGAAAACATACCGATTACGACGCAATGCCACTAGATTGAAGTTTCCTTCGCAACCCACTAACGGATTCAGCAGCGATTTAGTCAGAAAAACAGAGGGAAAGAGGTTTGGGGAGCAATTTAGTCGATTAGGGTTCCATTAAACCGCCGTTGGGGGGTTTTTAAAAAACCCCTCTGTCAACATTTAGTCGGCTAACTCACTTGGGTTAGTTGACTAAATGTCTGGGACATTAAAAAAAAAAATTTCTGCGATTTTTAGTCGACTAAACCGTGGTTTAGTCGACTAAATGTGGCACATTGAAAAATATTTTGAAAAGAGTGGTAAAATGGTAATTATTTATTTAAAAAGTGGCAAATAGAGAAAAAAACTATATATGTTTGTGTGTGTGTGATTTTTAAAATTTTTTTAGACTAGGTATTTGAAAATGTGATTTAAATAATATTTTTTAGACCTTATCTTAAAGAGATCACTCTTAGAAATTTTTTATAATTACAAAATTACCACCGATCATACTTTTTATACCTTATCCTGTATAACTAACCAAAATGCGGTGGTTTAAAAAACTTATTTTGTATTATTGTGAGGTAAGAAAGAGAATGTAGAATAGAAAGAATATAAAAGAAAAATGAGGAGATAGAATGAAAAAAGTCCACCTTTTAATTAATGCCATATAAATTATTTATGAGGGGCAAAGATTTTTTTAAAAAATCATTAAATATTAAAACAATAATTTTTATCAGACTCTTATAAAAAAAATCAAAAAAATTCAGACTCCAAACTCTTATAGGATCGGAGGGAGTAGTATACACGATATGATCCACTGGACCAGGTTCATCTTCCTTTTCACTCTTTTATTCTGCGCGCGTCAGAATTATATTCAGTTAGAATGACATTTGCTAAACGTATAAACAACAATTTGCAAGATGACGTCAGACAAGACCCAGTTATTATAGCATGTGATTGATCTTTAAAGTCTTTTATTAAGAAAGTCAATTGTTAATGAATTTTGAAAGAAAAACTCATTTGTCAATTACTCTTACCAAAGGTGTTTCCCCCTAATTTCTTTATAGGCTAAATGTATTCAAAACATAAGGTGCTATTTCAAATAAGTTTGGAGTGTTATATACAACTTTGAAGGCATATATTTTAAAATATATTTAATGACTAACATTTTAAGTTGACTATTAAAAAGGCTCCAGACAATGCCATTATTTTTGAAGGCTTATGTGAACATCGGAAAGAAAAACATATATCCATACTCAAGCTTAGGCTTCATTCCTATATTTTAAATTTAGGCCTATCTAATTAAAGTTGGTCTGACCTATTCTATTTCCATTCCTTAAGAGGATACGTTTCACACAAACAAAATCTGAATTTCAAAGTTATTGAGTAATTATTGAAACAAAATCAAATTACACTAGACCATATACTTCCCCTATATTTATTAACTTAGTTTATTTGACATGCATTAAGATACGGGGACAATCACAGTGAAGTCCCAAGATACATAAAAACCACAAAAAAGTCTTATACAAAATTCCCCTTGTGATTAGTTGTGAACAAAAAACGAAAGAAGCTACTGAATTCTCCTCACAAAAAGTCCCTACGTAAAAATGGTTTTTCATATTATCAAAATGACTTTATTAGTTGTTAAAAGCCTTATTAGCTACTAAATGTGTATATTGAGACAATTAGTACTGAAGTTGTCACAATTTCTTTAGTACTGAATTTGTCAAAATGGTTTTTTATGTTATTAAAATAGGAATAGGTAGTTGTTAAAATATGTATTACCTTCTGATATGGAATTTATTATGAAGTACTGACATTTAAAAATTTCTCCACATATGAAGAACTTATTGTGAAAATAGCTTTTTATGTTGTCAAGAATTCTACATGTATGAAAAACTCATTGTGAAAATGATTTGTGATGTTGTTAAAATGACTTTTCATGTTGTAAAAAATTCTTCAGGTTTCTAAAATTCTACAGGTATAAAAAAATCGTTGTAAAAATGGCTTATAATGTTGTCAAAATGACTTTTTAATTCTCCAAGTTTCTAAAATTTTATATGTATGAAAAATTCGTTGTGAAAATGACTTTTTGTATTATCAATAATTCTCCAAATTTCTAAAATTCTATGTGTATGAAAAATTCGTTGTGAAAATGACTTTTTATATTGTTAAAAGTTTTTTTGAGAATTACACCACCATCCTTCACAAACACTCTTGAATTACACCATCATACCATCCGGCATTTACAAATAGCGCGTATTCCTCTGAGCTTTCAGATCTTCTAAACCCAGCTGGAATTAATCCAGGCAAACCATCATATCGGAAGAATATGATATTAGGACCTTGCAGATGAGACGATCATACATCGAAGCAACAACGGTGCTGAATAACACACAAATTGGAGGTTAGGATTCTTGACTGGAGAAGTGGACAAGTTGATGGGGATCAAAGACGCTGGTTTCTCATGCCAACACCAAAGCAATGCAAGAAATCGAAAAGCATGGCAGGAAATCGAACAAAGAAGGCAGACAATAATCATCCATTCTTGTACAAATTGGGGTTTGTAGGCGTTGGCAACCAAACCACAAATCTGGAGCGTCTTGACTTCTTGAATTGAAATCGCAAAACGACCCCACGACAAAAAAGAGTTGAGAGTAAGTCGAGATTTGTTGCATCAAGAAATCTTCAAAATCTTGTCAAAATAAAAAACCACACATCCACAGAAGAGACTATGATGGCAACGAAAACCACAGATCAGTAACTAATAGGCCTTTTAACGACTAATAAAGACATTTTGACGACATATAAGAACATTTTGACGACATGAAAAAACATTTTTACGTAGGGACTTTTTTATGAAAGGGACTTGATATGAGATTTTTGTGTGGTTTTTATGTACCTTGGAACTTCACTGTGATTGTCTCTAAGATAAACTCTCTAAATAAGTCATATATTAAGAAGTGGATGAGTAACTTAAACAACTATGAAGAGATTGCTTAATTTATATCATGTTTGTCATATTATTACAGCTATTTTTTTTGTATGCACATTAGTAAAAATATTTGATTATAATGATTTTCAATTCAGATTTTTTTTTTAATTGGGGGGGGGGGTACATAACCTAGAGCTGGGAAAATTTCTAATTTTTACAAGTAGATGGTTATAATTTTCAGACGTTTCCCCTTTTTTTTTTTTTAATAAAAGAGAAGCCTTAGCCTTTATATATTAATTGCAAGAAACAAAAAGGGGATCATATCCCAAACAATCATTCAGAAGCACTGTCGTTAGCTTTTCCGGACAATTATCTAGAAGAGTAAGGTACGGGGAAGATTTAAGGAGGGAAAAAAATTTAAAGGGGGGAAAGGAATGGAAGGGAAGATTACGAGGGAAATTAAAAAATTGAACTGTTTGGTAGACATGGGAAGGTATTTAAGTTGAGGGAAAATAAATGGTTTGGTATGAAGAATTCGGTATTAGTTAAGTGAGAATATGAGGTGAAATACCAAAAATACCCCTAAATAAAAAAAAAAATCGCCCTGTGCGTTTTGTTCTGATCGTGACCCACTGTGTTGCTGCCACTCCCTCCGCCTTGGACACTACTCCTGCCACCGTTAACGCCACACCTGCTGTCTTGGACGCCGCCACCATCATCAGCTTCGAGTGAGTGTTGTATGCGACGCAATTTAATTTATTTTTTTTTAAAAAAATAGACCGGACATAGAGAATTATTGTGAATTCTCGAGAATTCATGGAGAATTCTCATTGAATCTCATTTGAATCCTCATTGAGGATTCAAATGAATTCTCGAGAATTCTCAGCGTGAAGATTGCACTAAGAATTAACGCCGATTCTTGAGAATTGGCGAGAGAATGTTCCAATTCTCTCTCCAATTCTCGAGTTGTGCACTCCATTTTCTTCTTCTTCTTCCGCCTCCTTTTCTTCTTTCTTCACTTCCGTTTATCTTTGTGCACTGATGGAAACTTTCAAACCTGTGTTGACCTTGTGTTGTGTCTCCAACTGCCCCTCTCATTTATTAACATCACCTCACTCACCTTAACCCACAAACATGCATATTATGCGACCAACGTTCGGTACCCAAGATTTCTGCTATCCCTCCTTCTTGATCCCTGATGTCTCAACGACAGAATAGAAAAAAAAAGCTTCAGATTTCTTTTTCATCCTTGCAACGTCGGCGTCGGGATTTGCAGAGGGAGGAGGAGGCAGCGTCGGCAACAATTGCAAGGAAGATAGATGATTGAAGGAGGAGAATATGGTCATTTGGAATTTTTTCCCTAGGGAAGATTAACTTTCCCACTGAAAATGGAGGGAAGTGGTTTTCCCATGAATGAAGGAAGATCAAAGATTCCCGGAAGGCAGTTTCCCGAAAGGCAGGGCTACCAAACGTATTCGGTGATGGAAGATCTGTAATCTTTCCTTTCCTTCGGCCGATCTTCCGCGTATCAAACGGGCCCTAAGATTGTCCAGAAAAGCTAAGGATAGTGCTTTTGTATTACCTACGGCCCCGTTATCAGTTGGGCTTTAGCCCATTCGCTACAGATGGGCCTGAGCCCATTTTGTGCTTCGTACTGGTCACCTGCAGGGTCCGAGAAGCCCATTATTTCCCGCCCCAAAAACGAAAAAAGAACAAGTAGAAGAGAAAATCGCGCCTCAACGGAACAATTGGATAATGGCTGTTCCAATTCTGCTGTCTCCCACGCCCGCCACTCACCAGCAAAACACCGGTCAGTGACTGAAGTGGTGAATTCGAAGAGGACGCCAAAAGCTAGAAACAACCACGAAAATGTTAGCATGTCCCAGCATCCACCATGGCAGGCTATACCCTTCACAACCCTTTCAGTTTTTCCCCTCCAAGCCCTGCAACCGATTTCTCTTCCCCAGTAGCTCTTGTCATTTCACATCCAGAAAGTGCAAGTTCAGTCCTTTATCTTTTTTATTTCCTGTAAAAAATGGTCATCGGTTCAGCATCAGAGCTTCGGCAGAGCCCGAAGTTTCAGATTCCTCCTCTGTTAGTGATATCCCACAGTATGCATCACAAACGTTCTCTGTGAAGATTCCCGTTGGTGATAGACATGTACGTTGCTGACATTTTTTTTGGGAATAAATACTGATATTTTTGGTTGTGCTATTCCGAACTTGTAACTGAACCTTGACCTTTCATTTTTTATTTGTCTATAATCATTTACAGTGTGTGTGTGTGGGGTTGGGTGAGTTGTTTTTAGTTTTTGGGCAAGTAGGATAGTTTTTGAAAGTTGCTAGTTTTATAAACTTCGACGGCGGGGAAGACTTCCTATCCATTGGCTGGTCTTTACTCTAAAATTTGAGGCACGGGTATAGCTTCCAAATTGGATTCTCTGCAGGGATATATCTTTTGTTTCCAGTCTTTATGGCCCCATTTCCCGAGGATAGGCGAACCTATTGGCTTTTGTAGTCTTGGTTCAAAGAATAACAACGGGCATGATGGACTTGAAACAGCGGTTTGTTTTAGTGATTGCAAAGCCTATCTCTTTCCAACGTGCTCTTTCCTCATTTACAGACTCTCGATAATAAGTGCTTGGGAAGGCTTTCTATATCTGCCTCTCCATTTTATATCTGCATAGTGTAAAATAAATGCATTTGGGATTCGTTGATTTATCCATTATTGGGACATTTTGTAGATTTTGGTTGAGACTGGTCATATTGGAAGGCAGGCAAGTGGTTCTGTTACAATCACAGATGGAGAGACCGTAAGTTCCCATCTTTCTTCTATTGATTAACTCATCAATTTTTGTTTGGAACAATGCTAAATGGTTCAAAATTGAGTATGCAAGAAAAGCATTTATACTATCCATGGTTCATATAGTTCAAGAGTGTGCACTCCGCCCAAATAGATTCATTCTTGCTAGCTTACTTAGGTGATTGGTTAATTGACGATTTTGAGAGATATAATGCTAGCATGTTAGTTTGTGGCCATGATTGATTGTTGGGTGGATTACTATCTTTTTCTTCATAATGAAATGGGATTTGCAAAAGAATTTCTATGATGATGCTGCTGTTACACATCTCAAAATTTAACATTGATCTGTGATTGTCTTAAGTGCACTTCATGCTTCTTTGATGTCTAGAGGTGATATTTGATTATTTGAGGAAAACAGTATATTTTTCATGATAAATTGAAATATTGTTTGTTTGAAAAATTCATGCTATTCTCTTTCTTTTTGCAGATTGTTTACACATCTGTTTGTATCGATGATGATCCTAGTGAGCCATCCGATTTTTTCCCTCTTTCTGTAAATTATCAAGAGCGTTTTTCAGCAGCTGGTCGGACAAGGTATTCTTTCCCACAAGTCTTGATTTTTTAAAATGTCCTTTGTTCCATTTTACTGTTGGACATGGAATGAAGTAATTGCTTTTTGGTCTTTTTTTGCCATTTTTTCAGTGGAGGGTTTTTCAAACGGGAAGGAAAGGTGAAAGATCATGAGGTACTAGTTATCGACTTTGGAATTTAGGAGACTATTTTGTGTTAACAGATATTCTTGAGTGTAAATATCCATTGAATTACTTATTGATAGTTTGTTGCCCCCTTTTGAGATTTGCGAACTTATGTTGAAGTCTATGCTAGTTTTTCCTCACATCACAGTTGCCATTTTACAATTTCAGACATCTTTGATGTCATGGTGTAATATACCGCTATATCCAAGTTCTCATGTTTGGTAGGGTGGTTTAAAGTTATCAAAGAAATGATGTAAAAGATATTTTAAGAAACTTGACAAAGCTAAACATTTAGGGTGGTGAGATGCTTATGTTTTTTTTTTTTTGATACATTTATGAAACCACACATCAACTACCCATTATCATCGGCAATAAGCTTCTCTAGCTCCGCATCAGTGTGCCACAACACATGAACACCAGGCAAGGCAGAGAGGCTTGATTTAGCCAAATAATCCGCTGCAGTGTTGGCCCAGCGGCTGATCAGGTACACATCAACGTTCCAGGTCCTGTTTATCATGCTTTTAATCTCAGCGACCAATCCACTATCCTCATGCGTCAAGTTCACCGGGTTCCGCAGCAGGTCTACTACATCTGTTGCATCAGTTTCTAACATAATATTTCTGTAACCCATGTCCCACGCAATTTTGAGGCCATGGAGGCATCCCCATAATTCAGCTGTCAAAGAGTCACCCCCACCCCCTTTGAACTTAAACGCAGCCAGGAACATCCCATGGGCGTCTCTCAGAAGCCCGCCACTAGCAATACCAGTGGATAAATGTGTGAAGGCCCCGTCCGTATTCAACTTCACCCAGCCTGGTGGTGGCGGTTGCCAGTGAGTTCCAGTGGACCCCTTCATAGGCTTTTGATTATTCATTGTGACATATCTGTCATGAGCCTCACGCACGCTTCGTGCCATAGCCATCACACTAACCTGCAAACAAGAGTTCGAAATCCGTCTATCTTCAAAGATTGCTATGTTCCGACGCCTCCACACCCACCAACACGCAATAATGAAAGTGTTTCTCCACTCATCATCTTGCTTGCTCACACCCCAACGACCAATATTCCATCGGAACCAGTGATCAATAGACAAGGAAATGAACTTATTCCATGCATACTGAGGCACCAGCTGTCGCCAAAATTGCAAAGTATCTGGACAATCACGCAAGACATGGCTCAGCGTCTCTGGTTCATTTCCACACGTTGGACATATAGCATTAGTGGTCAGTCCATGCTTGTATCTTGAAAGGTTAGTCAGCAGACGGTTGTGAAGAGCTAGCCATAAGAACATCTTGCAGCGTTCTGGCACGTGGAGCTTCCATACACGACCCCAAGTAGGATCCGGTGAGGGAGCTACACCAATAAGTGAGTTGTATGCTGACTTTACACTAAACCCTCCACTTTTTGTCCCTTTCCATCTAACCAGACCATTTGGCATTCTTTCAATGCTGTCCTCAACCTTGGGCCACGAGCGTTTAATCCCGCTCCAAAGATTCGACCCTGATCTACTTGACTCAATAATTGGGATAATGTCAGAACCGCAGTTGTATTTATTTCTCAGGACCTTCACCCAAAACTCGTCTTTCCTCGCAACTAGGTTCCATCCAACTTTCATCATGTATGCCTGGTTGTATTGTTTGGTATGACGGATACCCAGGCCGCCACTAACTTTTGGCTTACAAATGGTATTCCAAGCTACCAGAGGAATTTTCTTCTGCTCTTCTGTACTGCCCCAAAGAAAATGACGATTACACTTATCCAGGGTCTCGTTTGTGCTAGCAGGGATCAACGAGGTTTGCATGACATAACCAGGTATTGCTGTGGTCACTGATGAGACAAGCGTCAAGCGTCCTGCAGTGGAAAGGGATTTTGTTTTCCATGTTGAGAGCCGAGTTTTAACCTTATCCACTACAAAGTGATAGGACTCCTTGGTTACCCGTTTATGATGAAGGGGTACCCCTAAATATTTGCCCAAATCACTTGTAATTGAGAATCCGAGAGACGCACACATCTCATTCCGTCTAGCATGATGGACGTTCTTAGAGAAGAAAACCCGGGTTTTTTGGTAATTGATTTTCAAACCGGAACAGTCACAAAAATGTTTTAGACATGAGTTGATGACTTCCACCTGGCCCATAGACGCCTCAGCAAAGAGAATAATGTCATCTGCAAAAAATAAATGAGAGATGGGAGGACCTGAACGTGTAAGGCGAATTGGTTTCCATTGACCATCCGAAATGGCTTCTTGAATAAGATGGGCCAGCTTTTCCATACAAATGACAAACAAGTAAGGCGAAAGCGGGTCACCTTGTCGTACTCCCCTAGTAGGCCTGAAAACCTCGGCTTTATCCCCATTCCACAACAATTGCATACTGGAAGTGGAGATGCACTGATCAATAATATTAACAAGAGAGCTTGGGATGTTCATTTCCTGGAGACAATTCAATAAAAATTTCCAGTTAACACGATCATAAGCCTTCTCCAAATCAATTTTAATTGCCAAAAATCCTTTCTTTTGCTTCATATTCCGCATAGTGTGAATTACTTCCTGAGCCACAATGATGTTGTCACTGCTATGCCTTCCTGGGACAAAGCTGCACTGGTTGGGTGCGATCACCTGAGGAAGGATAGGCTTGAGCCGGTTCACAATGATTTTTGTCACTGCTTTATAGACCACATTACAAAGACTTATCGGTCTCAAGTCTCCCATTGTCTCCGGGTGGTCTTTCTTGGGGATAAGAACTAACAAAGTTCCATTAATCTCTTGAATGGCCTGCGGATTAGAGAACAGAGATTTAATATATTTAATAACAGACTGACATACCGTATTCCATTGATTTTGATAGAACAGGGCATTAAATCCATCAGGACCCGGGGACTTGAGGGAACCCATACTAAAGATTGCTTCTCTGATTTCTTGGTCTGAAATCTCTCTGTTGCAGCCCCTGATAATTTCTGCCTCCACATCAGGGTAAGAGATAGCACATCTGAGAGCTGGTCGATCACCAACATCTTCAGCTAGTAGATTGGAGAAGAAGGAATTGGCCATACTCTTGATCTGCGTAGTGTCAAAAACCCAGGAGTCATTAGCATCCTTAATGGCCTCAATCTTCTTAGCTTTCTGTCGTCGGTTGGCTCGTGCATGAAAATACCGTGTATTTCGATCACCTAACACTGACCATTCCGATCTGGCTTTTTGTGCCCAGATGAGTGACTCTTGGAGTAAGACATCTTCCAGTTCCTTCCAGATAGAGACTTGAAGGTCTTCATACCTCGGTGTCATGCCATATCTAGTTATTGCCCGAGTAATCCCCTCAAGCCGGTGCAATAAGCATTTCTTCCTCCCTTCCGTATGTCTAAATACCTCTCTGTTCCACTTCATACACGCATGAGTGAATTGGCCAATATTTTGCAGCCAAGGAATCTCCTGGGCCCATGTATATTTAACAAACTCATCAAACTTCTCATGCAAAACCCACGCCGCGATAAATCTAAAAGGGCGATTTGGTTTAGGAGTAATTTCTTCCATATTCAGGCGAAGCAGTAAGGGCCTATGGTCTGACTTAAAAAATGGTAAATGGGCAACCGAAGCATTGGAAAATAAATTAAACCAAGCCTCGTTGGCTAACAATCTGTCCAACCTTGCTTCATAAGTGCCCCGTTTCCATGTGAACTCTGGACCAATATAACCAACATCCCTCATGTCATGCGAGTCAACCCAGGCAATAAGATCACGATCATAGGATGTTCGAGATCCGGCGAAGGACCGACGTTCACAATGAAGTATTGTACCATTGAGATCCCCTCCAACCATCCAAGCTCCCTGAACAGACACTGCTAGACGAGATAAGTTTTCCCACAATCCCCTTCTGCCAGAGTATGATGGTGAAGCATATACCACAGTGAGGGTCCAACTAAGCCCTGTGGATCCGGTAATTAATAGGTGCATAAATTGGTGGTGACGTTCCAATATGGATACATGAGAGATAGTAGGCTCCCATAGGCACCAAATTCCACCACTGTATCCCTCACAGTCAATAAGTTCCATATTAGAGAAGCCTAACTGATTCGCTCGACCTGTTGATTTTGTCTTCGCACACCGCGTTTCTAAAATTGCAAGAAAATCCAGACGATATTGTGATTTAAGGTCACGCACAAGGCCAGGAAAGCTTTGAGCCCCGGTGCCCCTTGAATTCCAAAACATGTAATTCATGGAGAAACAGTAGATGGCGTTTGGGGTATGGCAAGCTCCCCCCCAGCTTTATCCTGTTCGCACATAATTTCATCCTGTGGAAGTGAGATTATTGCTTCAGCAACCTGTAATTGATTATTATCCTCATCAACCTTTGGACTAGACGATGATGGCCCTCTCTGAGCCGCAGGTGTATTCACCTGATTGTTGATATTAAGCGTAGCAGGGCCCAGAGTTACCCTGACATGGGTATCATTACACGGACTGGGTACCTCGGCCTCCAAGGAAGCAAACGAGTTCACATGAGTAGTAGACAACATATGGCCCACTTGTGAAAAACGCACCACACGATCACGTGCAGGAGGTTTATTTTCCTTACCCTTAACTCTTGCTTTATTAGTGCTCTTTCTTTTTGAACCAACCGGGACCCACTCTATCTTATCCTTTTCCTTGACATTTGCCACATTTTTGGCATTTTCTCCACTTTTGGCATTATTTTCTGATATGGAATCTTGTTTCACCTTTCCATGTTGAGGCACGTTGTGATCCACTAAACTCCCTTGGTCAACCATCTGTTTTAACTGTCCACTAGTCTCCTTTCGTAAATCACGCGAATTGACATCCCTGCGAAAATCACGCTTAAGAATTCTAATTTTCCCAAAAGGACTCCCCTCATCACCTCCGCTGCCGGTAATAACGGAAGAACCGCCATCAAGTCGATCACTCTTCAACTGAAATTTTCCGCCGTTATCCTCACCACCTGATGTGGTACTCGGTTGTTCAGCTGTCTTCACACAATCCTCGGTCTGAACCAGCGGACATGCCTGTTTTGAGTGCCCATATTTTCCACAGTGAAAGCACACTTGATGAAGCCCTTCGTATATAATTGCTCTTTCTTCTCCAAATATTGTATACGTTGGTACCAGGGGTTGTTTAAGATCAATTTCCACACAGATCCGAGCAAAACCACCCTTATCATAGATGGACGTGGATCTATCAACTTTAATCATTCTACCGATCATGTTCCCTATCCGACGCAAGGACTCAGCATTGTAGAATTCAAACGGAATATCTGGTAGTCGAACCCAAGCTGCAATCCGACACTGAAAGTCTGCCTTCCAAGGATTAAAATTTGGGCGCCATCGCTGTACAATCAAGTAGTGATCCTCAATCATCCATGGTCCTTCTTGGTAGGCATACTCTTTGTCTTCTTTGTTGGAGAAGGAGACTATATAGTATCCATTACTTAAAGAAATGAGTTTCAGGGGATCCTTGGGGCGCCACATACGGTTAACTCGATCACGAATGACATAAGTTGGAAAATTTGCTCCTAGCACCTTAATGATAAGTGAATTTACCCACGGTAAACACCATGCAGCATACTCTTCCGCCGTGAATTTCAGCGTCCCAGGCTTTCCATCCATACGCCTCGTGTTTCGGTCATCCTCCTCCTCTGACTCCGCCTCTTCCTGCTGAGCATCCTTCTCGTTCATTTTGTTGAAATAGTCCTTCCAGCCCTGCACTATGTCATCCTCCTCTGAGTGCTTGATCAGGAAACCACTACACCCCGGTGAGAGAAGCTTATCTCTGTAGGTCAGTTTGGCATCCCCACTTCCTACCTTGTTTGATCCAGAGCCTTCCCCTTGCTTCCTCTCAGGTACAGTACCAAAAGTAAACTGCATGCTCTCCTTCACCGGTACGCCATTCAAAGTCTTGCTTCCACCGTCAGGTGCTCGGCCAAATACGAAACTCTGTTTTCCTTCAGCCTGGGCACTTGACTCAGACTGCTTTATTCCCACGCTTTCCCCATCCCCTCCGCCCGATCCCTCCGAACCTCCTCCCTGCTTCTGCACTCTCACTTTTTCCACTCCTTTCGCCCTCGCTTGCTTACGTTTCTCTCTCATGGCATAATTATTTCTGAGATGCTTATGTTTTGTGTGGCGTAGAAAATGATGCCCACCACAATGGAGGCTTCCTATTGGTTACTGGTGTATCAAATGCAATCATGCTGGATGCATGCATAAAGAATACTGGAAAGCTGCTTATTGTACTGATAAACTTCTTTGTCCTTGTTCTTGTTTTGTTGTTCCTTCTCTGTTCAAAAGGATATCCTGTCCTCCTCTTTATACACACTTATTTCCTTGCCCTCATTAGGACTTATAGATTGTATTTCTTTGTGAGGAAGTCCTTTTGGGTAGTACCAAAACCTGGCTGGAGAATGTCACTCCTTTTGCTTGTGACCGATGATTATATTAAAAGCCTATGGTTGCTGCTTGCAGGTTCTTATTTGTAGATTGATTGATAGGCCTCTGCGTCCAACTATGCTAAAAGGCTTCTACTATGAAACACAGATATTGTCTTGGGTATGTCC
Organism: Acacia crassicarpa; assembly: GCA_034222035.1. Lineage (NCBI taxonomy): Eukaryota > Viridiplantae > Streptophyta > Magnoliopsida > Fabales > Fabaceae > Acacia > Acacia crassicarpa. The sequence goes on along the minus strand of JAWXYG010000005.1, from coordinate 44,054,570 downwards.
TTGTAAAATTACTCCTTAAATTTTGTTGTTTATATGTCTACTTCTGTTTTTTCTCAGAGGCAGTTTAGTTTGCTATACTCTGCTCTATCTCACTTGCATGGAGGGATCATAAGTTATTATTTGCTATATTGCATTTCAGTCTGAGTGTCTGTACTCTGTACAATCAGTTTTGGTTGGACTAGTAGTGAATTATCTTTCAACCATAAAAAAATGGGTTTCAGCTCTGTTTAAATCATCAGGTATAAATACGAAGATTAAAAAAAGAAAAGGATTTAGAAAGGTTGTTTAAGAAGATCCCTGGGGCTTGTTAGTATGCAAGTCCACTCATATGCTCTCTTGGGACCTTTACTTTTCTTCAAAGCAGTTGCTTTCCCCTAGGTAGGTCATCACATATTAGGACTGCATGTTCTACATACTCTTCCCAAACAACTGAAGCAGCCTACTGATTCTGTTCCTTCTGAAATAAAAGGTGAAAGGAACTGCAAGAGCAGACTTAATGACTTTGCCATTCCTAAGATTTTTTCACATTTCCACATTCTAACTTCAATTGTGAATTTATGGTTTTAGGTTTTAAGCTATGATGGATTGCACTCGCCTGATTCTCTGGCTGTCACTGCAGCTGGTATAGCAGTGTAAGTTGGCCATTTTTATATTTTCTGCAATCCCTAAGGGAGTCAGCCAGCCAGCTAGCAAGGACATATCCCCATGATTCCAGGGATTAATTCCCTAAATGAATAAGCTCATGAAGAGTACTGGAGATACATTAAATAAAAATGGGAATGGAAATTTTTTTGCCTTTCAGCCCATCTGTCAGATCTTTTCTAAAAAAAGAGTTGACTGTTTGTTAACAACAGGAGAATAAAATCCTGCTAAGTGCATGAAAATTTATTGAATACATTCTTATATTCCCCCTTCTGTTTCCTTTGCTTCATTTGTTTCTCCTTTTTCTTCTCTTTTCCTGCCCTCTCTTTCTTTCTTTTTTATTTACCTGTCACATTGTAGTTTTTTTTTCATATTTATTTTCTTAAAATTGTGAGCTTTATGCAACTAATTATGTCTCTTCTATTGAGATGCTATCTGTTCAATATTTTCCATGTTTCAATTTATATTTAATTATTGCATGCCTTTGATATTTGCTTGTAATTAGTAACAATAGTTGAGTAGAATATAACTAGGTTTGAATGTTAGTTTTCTGTTGGGCCAACAATTGTCTTTGAAAATAATGTTAAACTTTTTGAGATATTGCTGAATAAAATATTTTTTTCTATCTATTTTATTCACACACGCACACACGTTCAACTTGACAAAAATAAATTTCTAGTCTTCATCAGAATCAGATAACTTTTTTTCTTTAAAAAAGTTATTACGAGCTGTTCATGAAATTATTATGATAGTATTGTTAGTATATCTTCGTTATGCATTGAATAAGCACAAAAAATATCCAGACATATTTCTTCCTGTGTTAATAGAAAAATTATTGACTTTATTATGATTACTTTTTAGCACACTATGTATCAAATTCTAATTCATATCTGAGTTTATGAAAAATATAGGATATTATTATTGAATTTATCTAATGTAGTGATTAAAAGATTATAATATTTTATTTAAATTTTAAACAATATATTATACTTTTAAATGTTTATACTTTTTAGCACTCAACCATATGTTCATTTGTCACTTTCATTTGCAGCCAAATCTGAGGCATTTAGTCCCCATATGTGATGCTATCCATATCTAGCTTGCACACGAACATTTTCTCTCTGCAATTGATCCTAGTCATTTGTATTGCAGTGCACTTTCAGAACTGCCAATATCAAAAGCAGTTGCTGGAGTTCGAATTGGTCTTGTTGGTGATAAGTATATAGTAAACCCTACAACCGAGGAGATGGAGAACTCTGAGTTGGACTTACTACTAGCTGGGACAGATAGTGCAATACTGATGATAGAGGTAAGCTATTATCTTATTTGTTTTTGTAGGATACGCCTTGTCAGGATTTTGGAATATGCCAGTATAACATGAGCTGACTTAACAAATCATTTATAACTTAGCTCCTTCATCTTCAAGTGAACATCATGTCTGACTGTCCTAATTTGTGGATAATAGAAGCTGGAACAAGACTGCTGGAGATCAAGGTTTTGAAGATGGAGAAGTAAATGCATATTTTTACCAAAAAAACGAGAAGTTAATGCATATTGACTTTATCTTGATATAACATTTTTCCATTTTCTGTAGCCTTTTCTTCTTCTTCATTTTTTTTTTATAGCCTTGAGGATTAACTTCTGAGTCACTGATGAATAGTGGCGGAGAGAAAGAAAAAAAAGGGGGGGCCGGGGAGGGGGGGGGGAGTGATGATAGAGATAGACTGAATATTTCACTGAGATTACTCACAAAAGCATAACATCTGATTTAAAATTAACCCCCCTTATATAGGTGCTAATTCCCTTCAACCTATAATGGCTAGATTCCCTTAACAACTTAAAATACCTATAACTACCAATAACAACCCTATCCTGTGTTAATTACAATTTACACATCAGTCACTGCTATGTCAAAGGAAAAGTGAAGAAGAAACCAGAACGACTTTTTTGGTATAAAAAAGAATTTATTGAAGAGGAGATGGGCGATAGAAAAAACAAGGACAAAAGTCCTCCTAAAACATAAAAAACCAGGGACTGGAAATTATCCTGGTTACTCCCTAGAAGTTCGCCATTTTGTGATCTTTAATATTGATTCAGATGTTGCTTGGATGCAAATTGTGAGTTTTAACTTGTGAAAGATTGAAGAATTTTCTTGACAGAAGAGGTCTTATCATCAATGAGGACCAAACATGAACCCAAAGTTGGTTAATTCTCCCGGATGGGCAGCTGCTCAACCATGTGGAGCTTTGTTAATTAAAGGGCTCTATCATTGTAGCAAGTGAATGAGGAAATAAGATCTAATGGATGAGTGCCTTGGAAATGCTGAAAAGCCAAAAAGTGCCTGGCCCTTTCTTTTTCTTTCATTCTTTCATTTTTTTAAAATGTTAATCAGAGAGATGTGTGATAGGAATATGATCTCAATTTGAAGCAATGCCATTCTTGCAGGGTTACAGTGGTCTAAATACTCTATATTTGTACTTTCATACCAGCTTGACTGCCATTATTTTTTATTGCAGGGCTATAGTAATTTTCTTTCAGAAGAGAAGTTACTTAAAGCTGTTGAAGTTGGTCAGGTTGTTACCTTATCTGAGTATGTAGAAAAACTTGCAATCAGTAATATATTTGATGACTTTTCTTTTTATCCCTTACCCAAAAGACGTAGCCTTTATAATAATTTTGGTTTTGCTTCATGGAAGATGTATGCATGTATGGATGACTTGGGGGTTTTCTAATATCTATAGACATTGATAGGGCTGATAACTAAGAGGAAAGGCTTTCTGGCTGAGTAAAAGCGATGACTTGGTGCCTATACTCTGTCATTTCACTTCCTTACAAATATTTCAGATTTGAGTTTGTATGCTTCACAAGATACACAAAGGGCAGACATCTATCTGGCCTTGAAAAGGATCTATTATTATTGTTATGTTGGTAAAAATAGTTTTAGGTTTGGAAAAATGAAAGAGCAACCAGGAGAAAGACATGATATTCTCTTTAACAAAAGGAAAAATGCAAGTCATTGAGGCCTAAAACCAGGGTAAAGTCATCCCTTTTTGGGCAATAATTAAGATTCTGTTGAGATTGCCACGAGGCTGAGTATGGCATCAAAGGGAATCCATAAACATGATTGGATCTCATGGCATATTTAAGGACAAAACAACTCCTTGAAGAGACGTGCATTCAGCTTTAAGTAAAAAAGTGATCAGCAAAAATAATGTGTTAGGAACCAACAAAATGAGTATCTAAAACACTGATTTAATTGGGCCAAACAGCAAAAACACACTGGAAATACAATAATCTGTCAAGAGTATGAACTCTTGCAGCCAAGAATGAAGGCCACTCTATGAACAGAATAGCTTCCCTCTCCTACAATCTGTCGAGGATATTTCTACTCTCACAGCCAAGATGGTTACTGTTCTCTATAGAACCAGTCCCCTTCTCCTACCATCTGATACAAAAATCCAACATACCACTCCTAATACATCCTACGTCTAATATAAAGGAAAAAGCATCTGTGCACAGTCTTCAAAATGAGTGCTACAGTGCTAAAGACAACAGCCACTCTATACAGCAGCTATATGTCTAACAATTACACCAAAATAGGAAAGTCAGCCCTGCAACCTTAAAAGCTACCCTTTCCTTTAGAGTATGTCCTCCTAGTTTGTCTTGGGTAGGTCTTCCCTAGGAATGGGTCCTTTCATAATGCAATGCTGATTTTTTTTTTTTTCCTTGGTACCCCTGTTGTTTGAAAAACCTTTGAATTGTGGAAAATCCTTCTTTTGAATTAATGTTTCTGTCATTATTTTTTATATCTTGATTGCTGCTGTATTTTTTCCTGTTACATATTGAACTGTCAGCTGATAGGGATTATATACAAGATACTGTCTCATCATAATGTGTTTTATATCAAAATGTCCACAAACTAATTAAAGCCTTTTGAAACGTAAATTACTCAACTGTGAATATTGTATGCAATTGTTTCTTTGAGGCCAATTCTTCTACAGTTGAAACAGCTTTTTGCCTAATTACTGAAGCACAATCACTTGCCTGTTGTCTAAAATCAGGATGCTGTACGGGCAATCTGTACTGAGGTAGAAGCTTTGGTCAAGAAATGTGGGAAACCAAAAATGTTTGATGCTATCAAATTACCTCCTCCTGAGCTCTATCAACATGTTGAGGTATGCTCTTTGCCTTCTTACCCTTTTCTGGGTCTGGAAAAATATGAAATCATTTCTCTATTGATGGAGTGTACTTGTTAGATTGTGCAGTTGTTGATATGGCTCCCATCCATGTTTGTGGAAATAACATGTGGATAGTTAAAAATTTAGAAAGAAAGAAAAAAAATGAAGTTTCTGTTAGAGCAAATTAATAATTAGTCATTTCCTGAATGTAATTAGCAATTGTTTGTCTGTATATAGATTGTTTGCCAGCTGGTATAGATTCCTTTCTCACCACGTATCTGGCACATTTTCCCTTGTAACCAACTCTCTACGATTTGTATGATTCTATTATCACACTTGCTATAAATGAAGCACCAAGGCCAAAGGTGATTTTATCCTGCCATTTATCATTTTTCTGTTCTCGGCATTTCTGTTCTGTTCTTGAATTCTTTCTGTTTCAAAACCTGCCCATCTCCTTTGATAGCTCTGAAGTGCTAACTCTTGTCTCTCACTTGAAATCCTCAATGTAAACCCCTACTTGCTGTTTCTGTAGTATTACATCATTGGACGGTTGGATTGCATCCTCTTTCTGGGTTTAGGGTTTAGTTTGGATAGCTTCCTTTTGTTCCTCTTTTATGGTGTAGGAATCTGAATTTTTGGTGATGAGATCATGGGCTTTTGTGGATTTTGGTGAATACAAAATCCATGTGAATTGAGTGGGCAATTGGGTGGCAGTGTATCATATTGTCCTGTATCAATTGATTTAGAGAGGGATACTTAAGCAAATGAGCTTTACCAATTTTCTGTTTTTTGTCAAAGATGATGATCAAAATAGGAATGAGTGCTAATGTGCAGGAAATTGCTGGTGCTGAGTTGGTAAAAGCTCTCCAAATCGAAAAAAAAATACCAAGAAGGAAAGCCCTCTCATCTTTGGAAGAGAAAGTTTTGAATATACTTACAGATAAAGGGATTGTCACTAAGGATTCAACACCAAAGGGTAATGCTGAAACTGTTGCAGACATTCTTGAGGATGAGGATGAGGATGAGGAAGTAATAGTTGATGGCGAAGTAGATGAAGGTGATGTTCATATAAAGCCAACTTCACGCAAACCACATCCGTTTGTAAGTCCTGTTCTATGCTGTGGTTTTGGATGATTATGTGATACATGAGGTGTATGTTTTGATGACGAGGCAAAAGTTGTGGACTCATGATGTTTTTATGCTTTTTGGTGTATTTATTGGGATGGGACTTGGGAGTGTACACATTTTCAATGGTGTCTTGCTGCCTTTTCATCTCATGTGGGGCAGTCTTGTGTTTTTGACTTTCCTGCTTTGTTCTTCATGGCCTTTTCAAGGAAATGCCTATTAGGATATATGGGCGGGCAGCTTTATTAGAATTTTCTTTTTAAGTGCTTCCTACATCTATGGCTCTGAGCTTTCTTCCATTTCTTATTTTTCTTTGTTTTCTATTTCATATAGTTTATTTTAGGTCAGGTAAATCAGATTTGTATTTCTGTTTTTATTTGTTTGAGATTGATAACATATTATGAGATAGACTTATCAGTTTAGGATATTTCAATTTTGTACTCCTCTGTTTTTATGTTAATAAGGAGAGAGCAGAGGTCAGGGTCGGATTAACTATGATCATTCTTCCTACCATCCATCTACAAAGCCTGAAGTTAGTATTCCATAGAATTTGAATGGTGTGGGAAGAGTAAGGAGGTCAAGTTTTACCAAATCTTTTACTGTTACGATCTCATTGCAATTGACTAAGGGATCAATTATAGGTATTTATATAATTACCTTTATTAATAAGTTCTGGGTAAGTGTCAACAACACTAGAATTACAGCTGCTGGATGTTTGACTTATTGTCTAAGTTTTATTATGCCTATGTATGGGCCATCATTCTATTAAACAGTATAGCTTTTTTGCTCAATTGTAACGTCATTGCAATCAACATTATGATCGAAACTGTCTTCCTTCAGTTTGCTGAGGTTGATGTGAAGCTGGTATTTAAAGAAGTTACATCCAAGTTTCTACGCAGACGTATTGTGGAGGTATGAGTACTTGTAATACAATGAATAAGAGCTCTATGTAAACATCCTTTTCCAACATAGTTTTTTCACCTGTCTGGCTGGGATTTCTGTTCCATAAAATTATTCAAGAAGAAACTTGTGACTGAAAGCATTGAATTATGCTTCTATCAAATACACTGCAGTCCATCAAATGGAGCACAATATCAAAGCACCTTCTTATCCTTCTTAGACTCAAGTCTGTATAAATGAGAGTGAAGACTTTCAGATCAGGACAGACCCATTGATCTCCAAAAGTCCAAGCAAGTAGCTCCAAAGTTGTCAAGCTAACTTACAATGCAAAAAGTTTATTGCCGTTTATTTAAGAGCTTATTGAACACGAGGTTGATATTAGAAAGAGAGTGCTATGGGGCCTTATCACTTGTTTCTAGTATTTTTTTAATAACACTGTTTCAAGAAATCAGCTCATTAGGGCTAACATGACTTAGAGTTAGCTCTTCACGCAGTGGCTTGAAAGTTTGGGAAAATTGACTGTGGTTATGCGTATTGTCACACTACTTGGTAGCTTATATTATTTATGAGTTATTTAAACAGCATGTGTTCATGTTTATCAATTTCTTATGTATGCATGTGATAGGGGGGTAAAAGGAGCGATGGGCGAGCACCAAATGAAATACGGCCAGTGAACTCAAGATGTGGCTTACTTCCTAGGGCACATGGAAGTGCTCTTTTTACAAGAGGAGAAACGCAGGTTTGAATCAGCTACTCTTGGTAATACAAAAGAGCTCTAAAATCACTTGGCATGTTCATCAAAGAGACCCCCTAAAAGAATCCATGAGTTGAGCATCATAGGAAGGCCTGCAAAACCATCCTTTTACATATCACGTATTCACGTCTTTGGACTCTGATTCCATCAGTGGAAAAACTGGAAGACCCGCATACAATATAGAGAGAAATGCTCTTGTTTTCCTGTCAGTCTTAATTTCACCCTTGGAGATCCCCTTATTTCTCTCCAATAAAACAATCCACCTTAAGCTACTTGGACCTAATCCATAAACCAACCAAGATCTGCCATATATATTGCATTAGGCTATGACAAATGTTAGGATTCAATCCTTTTCCTGCCACATGTGAATGCCATAGTTTGTTATCTGTTAACTCTGCTGCAGTTTTGCATAAAGCACCTGCGAGTTCATTAATACAATAAATCTGTCTTTGTTAAACTGCTGTTCAAAACTTCTGTTTCCTCAAAAATAGCCAGCTCAGAGGAGCTTTGCTTCTCCAAAATGTTCTTTAAAAGACTGGTTATTTTGTTACTACAGGCTTCTATTGATATGGGCGAATTTTTGCCCATATTTCTGACTACATTCTTTGACTTGTTCCACTTTCTGTTTGGTAGTCACTTGCAGTGGTTACACTTGGAGATAAGCAAATGGCACAAAGAGTTGACAATCTCATAGATGTTGATGAATTCAAGAGGTTCTATCTTCAGGTCTCTTTGGAACTTAACTACTTTCATATTTTGTTCAATTTGGAGAAATCTAATCCACAGACCAGATATTGTTGTTAACAGTAAAAAAGAAATGAAAAATTCAAATTTAAAATGATTGTTGTGAAAGCTTTCAGTTTCGTATGATTTTATATGCTGTCTCATTTGTGAGCTGCTCAAACTTAAGTCATATAAAAATGTTAGGAAGTGTGCTAATGTAAATATATAAGAATTAATTAGTATCGCACATATTCAAGGATTATGATTACGATTAGGAAATTAATCATTATAATAAGCCATTAATTCTGAGGCTCATCTCTTGTGTATAAATACCCCTCTTGTATATATGAATAAGCACACATTTGACAATACATTTTTCCTCTATCTATCTTTAGCTTTACATGGTATCGGAGCATTAGGGTTTGTTCTTGTCCAATTTGATTTTCCGGTCGCCATTGTTACTTTAGCGTGAAAAGTGACAGAGGGTGAGTTCGTGCTTGAGGGTTTCTCCACGAGGTACAAAGTGTGTCGCCGCCTGGTCCACTGGGTTCCACTCCTTTCGGTCAGTCGTTTTGTCTTTTGATGTCCATTTGACAATGCATGGCTCACACGCGCGACACAGATAGTGCCTCCTTCTCGGCGTGTGGCTCACCGATTCCGGTGGTGATTCACATTTTCAACGTCGACTTCCTGTTTCCATGTGTTCAGGCTTGTTGGCGGCTGAAACGAGTGTGGTATGTGACTCGTTCTGTTTGTTCGTCTTTGTCCCAATGTTGTTTCAGCACGTTTTTTGATCAATTTGGCTTCCAGTTTGTTGGTTTCTTACTTCGTCTTCGATTTTGGGTGCATTTTTGCTTCATCGGTTATATATTCAAGTTTGTCCCTTCCATCGAGAGCAAGAATCATTGATTGAGGCCATTCTCGATAATTGTCGCTGGTAAGTTTCTTAGAAACAAGAAAAGCAATGAAGACGTCATTAGTACCAATTTGTGGCACAGGAGAAGAGACTTCATGATCAGAGGGAGTAGTAGAAGTCATATTGAACCTTTAATGAGCTTTTACTGACAGTGCTTTTTATTTATTTATTTATTTTTTATTACTAATAGTAGAAAAAATTAAAATATAACTGAAGATGGCAGACCGGTAGCGAATGAGACTTGGTCAGACTGAATCACTAAGAGTAAAGATGGATTGATAATGCGGTGAGATGGCGGTGGAAGAACTCTGTTGAACTGAACAACCAAGAACAAAGCTGGATTGATGGCGCTGTGAGAGGAGGGCCGACGACGATACTGTGAGAGGAAGGTCGACGAGGGGACTGGTGATTGGGTGAAAAGCAGCGATTACTGGGAGTAGCTGAAGATGAGACTGGGTCAGTGCGCGATGGTGTGATGATGACAGAGTGGAACAGATTGGGGTGTCAGACAACTACCAACTTGGAGTTCAATGAAGACATCTTGAAGAATGCTTCGATGAAGACAGTCTGAGGAGGCAATTGGAGTTCGATATGACGTTGAGCGGAAGCAGCGAGATTTTCTAGGAAGCTTGACGGTGCCAGTAAAAACTAGGTTTTTGGTGACTGTGTCGGAAAATATTAGGTTTCCGGTGACGGCGCCAGAAAATTAGGTTAACTCTGAATATTTTCAAGGATGCTCTGATACCATGAAGATAATCAGCTGAGAGAATATGTTAGGAACTAACAAATTAGTAGCACAAAACACTGTTGAATCTGATATATGGACTGATATCAAGATTACAACCCTCTGCTAGAAGCAAAACAACTCCTAAGCAGCCAAGAATAGTCCCAGGTTTAACACTGAACCTGATCCTCTTCTCCTCATACTCGTACAAAATATTCCATACCCTCCCTCCCAACATCTAACGATATATATAATCAAAATAAAGGAACTGTCACAGCCTCTGCATAAGCCACCCTAAAAACAGCTACTAATCCTACTTTTACTACAAAAGGGATACAAACCAAAAGAGTCAACTATGCAACCTTGAAAGGCAGATGGCCCTTTTGTCTGCATTGTTTGTGTCTTCCTCGCAGTCCGTGCGTAGACCCTGCCAACGTTGGGAAGGGTTCTTTCAGAATAATTGTGTTTGTTAAAATGAGAGGGTGATTACATTTGCACAAAGAGAATCAGATCTGTGATTGAGATCTAGATTTGAAATCTTAAAATAATATCCTAACAATTATCTCCTATAATCTTTAATTTAATTAATCCCTATAATCATGGGATTCCTAATAATATATGGGATTCTACAAGTAATTGTACGATTATCATTGGAAATAGAATGGTATAATCTCCTTTCTACCCTTTGGTTCTGATTAGACTAGAAGATGGATAATGGTTCATGGTTATCAAAAAATAGTGTCACACAACATATTGTGGCATTTACCTTATCTATCTAATGTCAACCCATTGATATGTTGTTTAGAGTTTTACATTTTAATATGCAAGAGGGATTGAACTTTTTATCTAAAGAAAAGAAGAGATTGGACCAATTTATTAATTTTTTGCTTTAAGTGGGTATTTTCTCCTATTTATTCATTTCTCAGCATCCTTGGTACTCACTAGCTATGATTTGCAGTATTCATTTCCTCCTTCATGTGTTGGAGAGGTTGGCCGGATTGGTGCACCAAGTAGAAGAGAAATTGGCCATGGGATGCTGGCAGAGAGATCCCTAGAACCAATTTTGCCTTCTGAAGCTGACTTTCCTTATACCATACGTGTTGAGAGTACTATCACTGAAAGCAACGGATCTTCAAGGTATAATTTTTAAGTCTCCGGTTCAGTCAAAAGTTGCTTGTGTTTTTCAGTCATATGATATCAATTTTCATTTGATGAAAACTTGAAATGTCAAAGCAGCTTAAATCATCTTTTCACTTTCTTTTCTAGTCTAAATAATTTCAGCATTATGATGGGTACTTGCTTTTAAAATTTAGGATACCTCATTTTTGTTTTGCAGCTTTCACTCCTAAGAAATATCTGAGCTTATATCCATGTGATTATAATTTCATCAACATGTGTATTGAGAATAGTTCTATTTACAATCATGCGGATAAATACATTGAGTGTTCTTTATTTTGGCACGTGATGTTTCTGCTGTTCTCTATTCCTCAGAAGACTCTGCTTTCAGAAGTGATTTTTCGTGTACAGTTACTGAAGTTTCCCACTATAAATGCCAAAATTTCTATCTGGATGCAGCATGGCATCTGTTTGTGGAGGTTGCTTAGCATTGCAAGATGCTGGGGTTCCAATTAAGTGCTCTATTGCTGGCATTGCCATGGGTATGGTACTGGACACCAAGGAATTTGGAGGGGATGGAACTCCACTTATTCTCTCTGACATTACTGGATCTGAAGATGCATCCGGAGATATGGATTTTAAGGTTTCATTCTGGAATTAGAATCATAATATCTATGTTATAAACAAAAATGAATCACAGTACCTATTATCTCTCATGTGAAGCAAGACGGTTATGTTATGATGACACTGGAGATAATTTTTGACCAATTTTGTGATGCAGGTTGCTGGAAATGAAGATGGCATAACTGCATTTCAGATGGACATTAAGGTAGATCAATCTTTCAATACTAATTTCTTTATAATCTCATTTACTTTTTTGCTGTTTATTATGGTTTCAAGTACACCCCTTTTTCTTACCTTTCATAACTAATTTCTTTATAATCATTTCCCTCTCCAAATAAATAAAAAATAATACTACCTCTAGTCCTTAATGTAAGAGTTAGTTGACTTTTGTTGTAGAGATTAAGAAAGCTAAATAAGTTAGATAAAAGTATTTATACTTATTGTTTTTAGGCAAACTAGTTAGCCTGACTTATATAGTATAAACTGATATATAATATAATAATACACAACATATACTATCATTAATAAATATATTTAGTTTTCTTAATCTTTTTAAAGAAAGTCAACTAACTCTTATATTAAGGACCGGAGGTAGTAGTTGCGTTTGACTTTTATGAGGTGTTTCATATAGAATACCATTAACTAACTATTGAAAACTTCTAGGTGGGAGGAATTACTTTGCCCATCATGAAAGAAGCACTCCTGCAAGCCAGAGATGGCCGATTGCATATTCTTGGTAAGGTTTGATTGAATGTGTCCAAAGGGCTCAAAATGTGTTTACCTTTTCCAGTTTGTAAATTTTCAAAATTCTTGGTCCAATGGCACCAGAGCATTTTGGGTAATACACATTGTATCATGATCCCTTTTAGTGTGTCTTACAAATGCTTTTGCTATTTTTCTTCCTCAGACGCTTAGACAAGATGTGAAAATAAATAAAATTAAGAGCTCAAAAGTCAAGTAGAATTGAAGAGAAAGAGAGGATGATCAATAATGACTTCAGTAAAATAAAATTTTTATTTAGCAAATGTGGAAGAGGATATGACTTATGATTGAACTAAATGCACGAGTTTTCAGCTTCAAAAATAACTGATTCATAAGCCAAGAATTCATTTTTGTACTTTTGAGTTCTTAAATAAGTGATTCCATGCCTTCTTTTCCCTTTTTCTTGTTTCCTAATTCAGGAGAAATGATGAAATGCTCACCTCCTCCAGCAAAAAGCCTTTCAAAGTATGCACCTCTCATTCATGTTATGAAGGTCTGTCTCCCCAATTCCCTTTTAAATTTCTATATTGTGTGTTTGTCATTTGTTGTCCATTTTATGATCCGATCCAAAAATTATGACATGCAGCATTTTAATTTTCTCACATCCATATATTTCATAGGTCAAACCTGAAAAGATAAATCTTATAATTGGTTCTGGTGGGAAAAAGGTGAAGAGCATCATCGAAGAATGTGGAATAGAGGCTATCGATACAGAAGATGATGGCACTGTAAGAAGACAATCAGCTTATACACATGCTTCCACATAATTGATAGGCTTAATCCTATTGCAATGAATGTTTGGCTTTGGCAGGTCAAAATTACTGCAAAAGATTTGTCAGGTTTGGAGAGGTCTAAAGCTATTATTAGTAATTTGACAATGGTTCCTACGGTTGGTGATATATATAGGTATCACTTCATTTTTCTTCTTATTTCTGTCTGTTTCTTGACTAAATGCAAGCTAAAGCAACTTTCTTTGATATATGTAAGTAAATGTCTGAAGAAAAAGACTTGCTTAAAATAGTCAGGAATCCTAAAAGTTCAGCATCTGCAAGGGATCTATGAGGCTTAGTTGCTGTATTTGTCTTATTTAAGTTGCTTGAGGTGGCATCATAACCATTTAAGTATTTTGGGTCGTACATGCTTTCACTATTTTCCCTTTTGTGTTTGTTCGTTTTTGGTTGCTTTTTCCTCTCAATAGAAAATGGTGCTTTGGGGTACATTTGTTCGTCTGACTTTCTGGTATTTTGGTTATGGTTATTAGCAGAGAATGTTTCCTGTGAATAAAATAAAGTTTTTGAGGGCTTTGATGCATCGATGGCTGTCTTATGGTTTTCTCTTCAAATATTGTTTTTGAAGATATATTTTTCTTCTCCTTGTTCTATTATTTTTCTTTATCCTTTTTTTCTCCCATGTAAGTTAGCTTTGGATAAAGATTATAATACTTGGATATTTCAGGAACTGTGAGATCAAGTCTATAACTCCATATGGAGCTTTTGTAGAGATAGCACCTGGTCGTGAGGTACTTGTTTCAACCAAGTTGCCAAAATCAGCATTATAACATAACAGGGAACTGACAACTGATAAAATTGCATTTTCTTGGAAAATATGGGTTTCCTTCTGAAATTGCATCTTGAATCTTGTTCATATTTGGGAGTTCCTACTTGCTATTTTCGAAGTTTTTAGTGGAATAAACAGTTCATTTGAAATATGATGATATCAAATGTCTGTAATTTTTGTTTAGTTTTACTTTTCTTCAGAAAGTTTTAAAAATTGAAAGCAACTGATGGTGTTTACTGATAAAGTGCTGGAAATTCCAAACTTCATACTCCCTCCGGACCTAAGTATAAGGTCCATTTGAGGGTTTTTGTTTGGTCCTAAATATAAGGTTTTATTCCCTCTTGTCTCTCATATTAACTTTTTTTCCCCATAATACCCCTATTTATTAGGGTGCTTTTATCTTTGCACATGAAATTTTGATCATTAAGTGGCAGGGTTATTTTGGAAAAGTTTCATAAATTCTGTATATACTAATTACAAATAACCAACTCACCTTTTTTCTTTGGATTCTACGAAGTAGTTAAGAGAACCTTAAATTTATGACCGGTGGAGTAATTAATATTTGAATATTCTGCTCGGCGTTTTATGTAGGGATTATGCCATATCAGTGAACTGAGTTCGGGTTGGTTAGCCAAAGCAGATGATGTAAGTTTTTTTTTAAAAAAAAAAAAAATTCCAGTTTTTCCCTGTAAAGAAATTTAGTCACTCTATGCAAAAAATTGTGACAAAATGCTTGAATTTATTTCTCTAGGCTTTTAAAGTGGGAGATCGTCTCGATGTCAAGCTTATAGAGGTATGTCAACTTACAATTCCGAGTTTTTGAATTATGTAGTGGTAGCCTTAACCTTCCTTCCCTTGAAAATTGATGGCGATTTGGTGTTGGTGCACATGCTAGACTAATTATCTTTCTCCCTATTTTCTTCCCTAGTTTTCTTTCCCTCCCTCATTTTCTCTCAATCCAAGGAAGGGGTAAAACTCTCGTGATATTTAGTCCCTGTGCTGGGTTATTTTTTAAAGTTAGATACACTTTCTGAATTGCAGTTGGCTTTCAGAAACATAATTAAAGAATAGTGTATTTTCTTTTTCAACAAGTTTATACTTTATAGGGCTTGACATTTCTAGTCAAATCTAGGATTTTGGATTAAAATAAGATTTGAGATTCAACTATTTCATATTTTAGGAGATATAAATCCCCTTCCCTTCCGTTCTCGCAGGAGGACCTAAGCGAGTCATAACATTTTTAGAAGGTTTAAGGGGACGAGTTTTCTCCTGATTTTCTTTATAGATAGCATTACATTTTAAATTTATTTTATAAAAGAGGTTTATCTCTTTCATTGCAACCTCATGTCATGGTTATTTTAACTACTAGTTACTTTAGCAGGACACATGGTATTTTTATTGCTAGTATTATTTTGTGATTAATTTCCATTTCAGTAGTTAATGATCTGGCGAATTGCATAGCATGTGCCTAGTTATGTGTTTAATGTAATATGAACGATAATGTTTATTTAAGTTGCTATAAAAAGTTCTTATGCTTAAGCGTCAAATTCACATGTTGTATTATTTGTGATGCATGTTTCACTGTTTTTCTTTTCCATTCTTATCCTCTGACGTAAGGATCAAACCGCCTCAAGCAGTTGTTGATGGTTTCAGTCATTCTTCGACTTGATCACTAGTCAGTTCTTCCATTTTGTACGCATTAGATCGTGAATGAGTAATAGCATCCAAGCTCCAAAAATATTCTGATTATTTCTAATTTTTGTAGAATGCCCATGAGTAAAACCAAACATAACGACATGGGGATATGATTTTCTTCCTCGCTTTCATGAGATTTGGTTTTACTGTTCTGCCTGTTACATATTCTCACACGCTTGTGGTTGCATGCACTGCAGAAAAATGATAAGGGACAGTTGCGCCTTAGTCACCGAGCACTGCTTCCTGATTCAGGTCCTGATAATCAAAACGTGAAGCAGGATGCTGGAGAATCTGCTGAACAGAGTACTGAACAACCTAAAGACAAGACTTCCACTCCCAAAGTTACAGCTTCACGTAAAAGAAGTTCGGAGGATGAATCCGTACTTCAATCGAAAAAGTTTGTAAAAAAGTTCGTTAACCCTGCCCAGGATAAGCCTTCAGCTAACAAAGACAAGACAAAGAAGAATAGCAAGACAGAAGTTGGCAGTGTCTCCAGCAAAGATGAAAGTAGCTTGGTTGGAGAGGCATAAATGAGGCAGCGTATATATTTTCAAGGTGAACAAGAGACAGAGGAGCTTATGAGAATGACTTGATGACAGGCAGGATGAGGTTAGGAGCGCTTGCATACTGACAGATGAACGGTATGAGTAAACCTACGTCAATTTGTGTCTGGCTATCTGCTAACTCGTATTGTTATAAAAATCAGCAGATAATCAATATGAATTTTGATAAAACAACTCATTTTAAACTGGGAAAAGGCAACAAAATGGCAGAGCTGCTCTATCCTCTTATTGAATGACTTGCAATGTAGCATCCCTAGAAATGAGACTATGAAGAATTATAATTTCTTTACCTGGTCAGCAGTTGAATAAAACTCATTGAACTTGCTATTTAGCAGCCTCATTAATGAGATTGTTTAGAATCACATTCCTTTATCAGGTTCCCAGTTGAATGAAACTTATAAGAAGCGTCACTAACCAGTAATGATCATGAATATCTGTTCTGATCAAACTTTCTAGTTCTCCTTACTTTTTCCTGCCATAACAGAAAACAGTCTTCCCCAAGTACTAGTTGTCGTGGGAAGCACCTGACTATGACCGTCCTTTGTCCCTCCTAAATTGAATGCAGTTGTTTGTTCCATTGTTTAAAAGCTGTATATTTGCCTTCAATAAAGGATTTTGGCTGCCAAAAAAAACATTTTGAGATAACCTTTGGAAACCTTGTGTTTAGGCAGACATGGCATTTCCGATTCATTCTCTTCATGGTGAGCCCGCAATGATTGTTTTCTGTAGTTTCTTCTGGTATTTGTGGAGTACCTCTATTATTTTGTAAAGGCCTTTCGTTACTCCAGTCTTTACTCTTGCTGCTGGTTTACTTCAGTCTCACATCGTGGTGAACATTTTTTGTTTCCTTTATTCATGATTCACTTTTGGTTGGCTTGTTTTCCAGTATGAAAATGCCTTCTTTCCTGCTGATGGAGCAAAATCTACAGGTCTCTTTGTTAAGTTTTCATTGACGCAACCTTGTCACCTGAATCACGAAAGCCTAGTTCCTATGAGATAACCATCCGTGGGACATGGAAGATAAAGCTACTTAAGCAGGGAAAAACAAAGCACTGATCTCCGAAGCTACTTTTGTGTACATTAAAACAATGAATATCACTAATCTATGAGAGTGTGTAATTTATGTATACGAGGCGTGAGAATTTTGTCCGTTGAATCCCACTTATGATATTTTTATTTCTTCAGTCTGTTTATATTTTAATTTAACCCCTCGATCTTGTCTTGTATAACCCTTGGTCCTCTGTTATTGCTTCTATTATCAAATGTTACAGCGCAAGGCATTGGTTGTTCAGTTACATGGCATTCTATTCGGTCTTCTTTAGATCAATTTAATTCAGCTTGTCTCTCCCTGTTATCTTATTTGTTCATGCTAATTCAATCTCAACATCAGTATAGCCCATGATTCCTCAAGATTGAATTCTCACACGTTGATGCCCTGGCATCATTGTCAATGCTTGTTTCATCATCTTATGACTGATAGAAAGAGTCGACTAAAAAGACCCACGCGGACGAAAAAAATGCACACTTTTTTTTTTTTTGAGAGATGCCTTCCAAGGGAAATGTTATGAGAAATAATTAGTTTTATTTCCGCATTTTAAATTTTAAGTTTTCGAAATATTTGTGTAACTATCCTCGATGTCTTTATTTCAGGTTCGTTTTGAGAATATTTAATTTATTTTCACCCTAAGATTTCAATATATTTAGTAACTTCAGGTTAAAATAATATATTTAGCAACAACCTTAAGATTGTCAAACTCGTGACAGTAATGTAAACTAGTACAAGTTTACTTTTACCATTAAATAGATATTAATAGTGTATAATTAAATAATTAAAATATAAAAATAATAACAATTTGGTTTAAATATTTTTTAAATCTAAATAATTGAAATTAAATCCATTAATATTCATAATTTATCATATTTAATAAATAAATTTCTATAAAATTTATATTTAAAGCTGTTGCAAATGATCAAGTCAAAGAAATTAACACGAGTTTAAGGGTGAGTTAAGACGATTTTGTAAACTGAAAATGTGAAAACAGTAACATCGGTATATAAGCTTATGAGTTTAATCGAATTTACAACGATTACGAATTTACTATAGAGTCATGAAATTTCAAAGCAGAGATTTAAATTGAAAGAATCTCAAATTAAAATGCATCAAATTGACTAGGGAAAATTATAAGAAAATAACACTTAAGTTTCGACATCCCAAATAGGTGATTTCTCAATAAAAACGAGTTATTAATTATTTTACTATTTTGTATTAGTCTCATTATTATTGTTATCAATAAGATTTATTCAAGTGATATTTTTTTGTCACTTTCCCAATAAACTAAGGGATAGGATATTGTCACTACCACTTTTTCACCGTTAGATCACAATCTCATCTATCTTTATCATTTCTTTCTCCTATTGAGATTCTGATCTAACGGTGAAAAAGTGGTAGTGACATAAAATTGGTAGGGACAATATCCTATCTCATAGACTAATAGGCAAACCTCAAAAGAAGTTAGTCACAGCGGTAATCGGCACACAAAAAATTAAATGAAGAAACAAATTGAGAAAAAGATAAAAAATACTTGCTGAAAGACAACTAAGTATATTAAATTTTAATAATTCCAAAGATATTGATTTGGAATTTTGAAATGTTACAAAATTAGAGAAATTACTTAACTACCTTTAGTTTTCTAATGAAAAATCCTTAACCACTTGCAGCCCAACGAAGCTCTAGCGCTGGTGACCGGCGACAACAGTCGTCTCTAGAGCTGCGATAACCTTTTAAAATACATTCTCAATCTATAAAAGTATGCCAAAACATTTCCAAGTATTTTAAAGGGCTGTTTGGTTTGAGGGATTTGGAAGGAAAGCAAGGAGAGGGAAAATTTTTATGACTTAGATTTTTAAAAAAATGGAGAAGTGGCGTTGGAAGTTGTTAGTTAATTTTTATTTCTCTTTTATTTTACATTTTATCTTAGTAAACTTTTGTAACCCAATTTTTTTAAAAACTAACTCATAAATTTTTTTTCTCCTCTCCATTTTCCTCGTACCGAATAGACCCTAAAAGAGAGCCGTGATACAAAAAGGGGGAGCTAAAATTATGGCCAGATAGACACCACATGAAGGATTAAAGCTACATACACATAAAGTTGTCAAACTCGCGAGTTTAAATAAACTCGTGATAGTGATGTAAACCCGTATAGTGAACTTGAATCGTAAACTCATAAGAGTTTATTTTTACTAGCAAATAGGTATTACTAGTGTATAATTAAATCATTAAAATATAAAAATGACAACAATTTGATTTAAATATATTTTAAATCCAGATAATTGAAATTAAATCCATCAACCTTCATCTTTATCATATTTAATAAAGAAATTTCTATAAAATTTCCATATAAAGTCGCTGAGCATGATCAAATAAAAAAAGTCAATACGAATTTAAGAGAAAGTTACCACGGTTTTGTAAGTTAGAAATGTAAACTCGGTGTATAAATTCGTGAGTTTAACCGAGTTTATAACTAGCACGAGTTTACTACTGACTCGACTCGTTTTTGTAAGCTAGAACTGTAAAAACGGTAAACTCGGAGAGTCAACTCGCGAGTTTTGACAACAATGCATACACATACACATACATGTATAAGTACACACATGCATATATATATAGGAATATCTTAAATTAATTAGATAGTTATATAGAATCTTAAAACCTTCTTACTATCATCTCACTTTTTTAATTTTTTAAAAAGACCATATTCATTTCAAGTTTCTTACCTCAAGTTTTTTAATCACATATGGCCATGTGTCATTTTTTTCCTATGAGATTATAGTTAAATGATAATAATTAAAAAAATAAGACACATCGTCACATATAATTTAAGAACTTGATGAAATAGATTTAAGGAACTTGACATAAGTATTTTTATTTTTAAAATTTAATTGTATAACTATGGCATGGATTTTTTTTTTAAAAAAAATAATTGAAGCAGACAATAATAACTTTGTCAAATATTTTAGATGATTAATCCAATTTATTTAGGAGTTTAAACTTCTTATGTTGCATTGAAAGAAAAAAATTCCTAGAATTGTTTTTTCCATTTATTCAACATAAAATATAAGAGTAAGTACCCTATTTGGTCCCTAGAAAAAAACACGGACCTCTTTTTCGTCCTCAGGGACTAAAATGAGACATTTTTATGGACTAAAAAGGGGTTTTTGAAAATTTTCGAGGGACCAAAATGTGATCTTTTTTTTGAAAATTCATCATTTTCAGGGACTAAAAAGAAGTTTCGTTGTTTAAGGGACCAAAATGGGGTCCGTATTTTTTCAGGGTCCAAGTAAGGTATTTACTCAAAATATAAAGACCCATCCAAGAAGCGCCAGTTTTGTTTCCCGCCACTCTGCCCTCCTTACAGAACTCCCAAGGAGCTTCTCTCGCTCGTCAGTATCTGTCCGAGCGAAGGTAGAGAAAGATCAGATCATGTTGTGGGTAGACAAGTATCGCCCTAAAACCCTCGACCAAATTACCGTCCACGAAGACGTCGCCCAAAATCTTAAGAAACTGGTTATCTTCATTCTACTCTCTCCGTATAACACAATTTAAGCTTCTTCAGTACAATTTGTATGGTTAATTTCTTAGGGGTTTTTGTGTGACCTTCCTAATTCTTGATGTAGGTGACGGAGCAGGACTGCCCGCATTTGCTATTCTATGGCCCGCCTGGGGCCGGCAAAAAAACCCTAATCATGGCTCTTCTCCGACAAATGTTTGGGAACAGTGCCGAGAAGGTCGAATTTTTCATAAATTTTTCATTTTATTGGTTCTTATTCGTTTTCACTTTGAGATAGTTGAAGAGAGTAAATGAAGCGAAGTTATAGTTTGAGTGGGGTTTGGGGGAGCTGAAATGAAGAAATATGCGCCTTGCTTTTGGTCTAGTCTGTTTGTTCATTAGAAATAGTTTTGCTCATTACAAGTTATAACGCTCCCGACGCCTGACATTTCCTGAACCTACGTTTATTGCTTTCTGATTTTGTTTTATTCATATTGCAGGTGAAGGTGGAAAATAGGACATGGAAAGTGGATGTAAGATTTTTTTCTCTCTTACTAACGTGAGCATGATTTATTTTATGATTTAAACTGCTAAAATTTCGAAAGAAACTACCAAATATGTTTTCACCACGTGGCTGATTGTGATTAAAGGAATGGTTGAGAAGTAAAGCAGCATTGCTCTGCTCTCTTTAGAGGAGCCGATGATCCTGATTTGTGAAATATATTGTCTTCAATTAACCAAACACATAAACAAACAAGCACACTCCCCTCCCCAACTAGATACATACCGGTGCCTCTTGGGTATGCAAAAATGTGTATTCCATAGTCCAATCTTCAACCTTCGGTGTTGAGTTGGTGCCATACGGGAGTAGGAGGGTATGGGTAAGCAACCTAAACTTTTAGCACAGTCGGTTTTAGGTCATAGGGGTCTGGTACAATCTTCTATACAGGCTTGGTGAGAGGTTTGGATTCATTTCTTGGGTTTGACCATAGCCAGGTGAGAAGACAGGGAATATCTTGAAGAAAATGTGCTTATGACTCATTGCCTCTGCATATTGTTTCAGACTATATTTGGTGTCTTTGATTGTCTGCTTCTGAAATAAAACAACCCAACAATATCATTCTTAAGATTTTTTTCAGTATTTTAATTTTTATTTGTAGAATCAGTATGCAATTTTTTTCAACATCATTGTAATTATTATGTTTTGTTCGAATAACTTTTAATCTATTTTTATGTGTTTTATTACACACGTTTTGCTGTATACTATACCCATACCAGTGAAACAGAGAGTGTCTACGAGATTATATTGCTTTTAATCTCAATATCATGTATTGTCGATAAAGGATTGCTTGTGCAACTTTATGCTGCTGTCCTTGTGTCTGCCAAGGAATAAATTATAATAATATTTGGATCGATTCGTTATTGTGAACTGGACTATTGCCATTTATTTTTAGTTTTTGTAAATATTTGAGAATTGGGGTTTCAGGCTGGGAGCAGATCTATTGATATAGAGCTGACAACATTAGCAAGTGCTAATCACATAGAAATGAGTCCCAGTGATGCAGGCTTTCAGGACAGATATGTTGTTCAAGAAATAATTAAAGAAATGGCTAAAAATAGACCAATTGATACCAAGGGGAAGAAAGGATTTAAAGGTAACTAGTGGTTCTTGTATTTCTTGACCATCAGTTAGTTAATAGATGCTAGTGGTGCCTTGCACTGTTATGTAATAATTTTGAGTTTTAATCGCAGCTATGTGTCTCTGTCAGTGCTTTTACCTTTCTGCTTGCTCACAATATCTGATTTTGTGCCATATCAGTACTACTGCTCAATGAGGTTGACAAACTCTCTAGAGAAGCCCAGCATTCTCTGCGCAGAACAATGGAAAAATACAGTGCTTATTGCAGGTTGATTCTATGTTGCAATAGTTCTTCAAGAGTTATAGAAGCAATCCGTTCTCGCTGTCTAAATGTGCGAATAAATGCACCAAATGAAGAACAGGTCAGTATATTTGTAACTTGTACTACAATGGATCATGTTACAATATGGAATGTTGTCCTGACTGTGGCGGAAGTGTCATTGTGCCTCTTATAATAATCTTGTGCAAGATCTATATGTCAGATAGTTAGAGCATTGGATTTCATCAGTAAGAAAGAAGATCTGCAACTTCCTTCTGGGTTTGCAGCTCGCATAGCGGAGAAATCAAATCGGAACCTAAGGCGGGCTATCTTGTCTCTTGAAACTTGCCGTGTCCAACAGTAAGCTCCATGTTAAGGCTCCCTTTTTATTGATGAATGCACTGCCATGAATCTAAATCAAGGTCTACTTTTTGATGTACTACTTTAAATACGGATCATTGAGCTATTGACAGCTTTCTCTTTTGCTTACTGGTATATGATTTGTAGGTATCCTTTCAGTAGCAAGCAAACAATACCACCAATGGATTGGGAGGAATATATTTCTGAAATTGCGTCTGACATAATGAAGGAACAAAGCCCAAAAAGGTTTATTTTGACATGGTTCACTACTCTTCATATCTTTCGGAGAAATAATTTGTTTCTGTTGACAGCTTCCTTGGCTTATGTTTCAGGTTGTTTCAAGTTCGAGGGAAGTTGTATGAGCTCTTAATCAACTGTATCCCTCCCGAGATCATCTTGAAGGTTAATAAAATCTTCAGAAACGTTTCCAATTCCAAATTATCGTGATACCATGACCTGACTTAATTTTATATTTTGTGGCCCAGAGGCTTCTTTATGAACTGTTGAAGAAACTGGATGCAGAATTAAAGCTTGAGGTCTGCCATTGGGCGGCATATTATGTGTGTATTATAATTATTTAATTAATATCGGCTTCTGAATTTCATTTGCTTATGTCTGTTGTCTGAGTTCTTCATACTTCCTTCGTCTTCTGCTTATTTAATTCAATTTTGTGATATTCTTATGTCGTACCTTTGGTTGGATCAGGAACATAGAATGCGTCTTGGACAGAAGGCCATCTTCCACTTGGAAGGTAATGACCTGAATGTGCACTTGGTTATTGATGGGACATGTAGAGACCTTAAGTTGCTGACCCATTTTGTGTTTTGTATGTTCAAATTTGCAGCGTTCGTGGCTAAATTCATGAGCGTTTATAAAGCCTTCCTAATTGCTACATTTGGCTGAATGTCAGTATGGTTTTCTGTCATTTCAACATTTTTAATGGAGCGGACGCAAGGTTTGTTGTTTGTAACTAGTATTGTTTGTAGGATTTTTGTCACTATTTTCTAAGGTGTTATCCAACATGGAATATGAAAACTTTGCATTTACCCTTTTCTTGATGATTGATACCCTCTACCCATTTTTCCACGTGGCTTATAGTAAATTGGTCATTTTTTTTTAAACGTTCGATAATATAAACTAAGATTTTTTAACGGTTAACTAAAGTTAGATGTAGAGTCAGGGTGCAATTTTACTAACAAAGTTTTTTCCTAGGGATGTCTTGCACGAATAAGTTTTGAAAGGGGTAAAAATATTAATGAACAATTTAAAATAATGTAAATTCATCAAACCCGTAAACTCTCTGTTTTCTTTTACATGAAATTAGTTAAGTGGCAAATTATCCGACAATTTCATCTTCCTCGCCCTCAAATCATTCCCCTCATTCATCTAGTTCAATTCACCCATCATCCCCTTTATTAGACGAATCCACTTCTCCACTCGGACCACATTGACATGCCCCATCATGTATCGGCGAAGAGATTCCCTCAACGAAGTCACCACTTTCGACACAAAACGATTAGGCACCAACAACAATTGCAACTATTTGTTTGGCAGGCGAATAAGACCACATTTGTCAAATGATTCATATAATGATTGTATGAATCATTTGACGAATATGATATTTG
Organism: Acacia crassicarpa; assembly: GCA_034222035.1. Lineage (NCBI taxonomy): Eukaryota > Viridiplantae > Streptophyta > Magnoliopsida > Fabales > Fabaceae > Acacia > Acacia crassicarpa. The sequence continues at coordinate 44,029,861 of JAWXYG010000005.1, read as the reverse complement.
ATGAAAAGAAAATTTAATCCTTTCTTGAATCTTTTTTCCCCCCTTCCCAATTTCTTTCTACTGGAATTCACCATTATGAAAATTGAAGAGCGTATTGGTGAAAGCATTAGTTTAAAGTTTATTTATCGATCAAGTTGTGATCGAATCTGTTGTAATTATTATACATTTTTTTAACTTGTATACATCATTATTGACCTTTATAAAAGATCACGAACAAAATAAATATATATATATATATATATATATACACGTTTAACAATGATGGTTGTTTTGGTTGAAAGGATAAAATATTTATAAACTATGCTTCCTCGGATCTTTAATATAAAACATATTTACCTAATTTAATTAGATTAAGGAAGTTAGTATAAAATGTATTTTTTAAAATACCCTAATCATTTTTCTTAGTTCTCTCATTTTCTCTCCTCTATAATTATTGCTGAAGATCAATTCTAATTAGTAGGACCGAAGCAGCTCAACTCGGCTTTCTTCCCGAGATCCCCACATTTCATTATTGGAAATTAATCAAGATTCACATCACAAGATGATGACGCTGTTGGTAGACCATTAGGATCTCATCACAACCCTTCAACAACCAAGCTAACGTCAATTTCTACCTGCTATTGCAAGTTTCACTTAGAGAAACACGTTCCGATGTAGAATAAATGAAATAACCAATTTAACATTACCTAATATGCACACATACATCGTTCCAAGTGGAACTGGCCCCACATCCCCACTCCCATCACATAAAAGATGGCACGTGCATTTCCCAAATGTCATCAAATATATAATAGTAATAGGAAGGCAATTTGAAGCATACAACTACATGCTTCTCTAGAAGTGGACAGTCCTATGGTCCTAATTTCAAGGCTTGAGGTGTGTTTTCCTTTCCTGTACAGTGGTCGCATATACAACTTATGAAGCGGCTATATTCTTCATCCTGAGCAGCAAACACGCTCCACATAATAGGGTTTGTGTTATAATAACAAGTATCTTGTGCGGAGATTAAGCCACATAGCTTTCGCTGGTTCCATGGATATTATCCGCAGGAGTTGCCCGCACATACACTGCGTCATGTAGGGAGCTGTGGGATCGACCATAAATCACATAAACAACGGCTCCTATTGCCAGCCAGACGGAAACACGAGCCCACGTTGCCCCTCTGAGAAACATAGACAATAATTAGTCAAATCATTCAACTTTCCCTTCAACGAACTATATTGAATCGATCATTAAGTTCATCAAATACAACTGACGTCTGCTTACTCCCCCTTCTCTCTCATATTCAAGTGCGGTCTTGTATTAGGACAGGGATTTTTGTTCAAAGATAAATATATCAGAACATGAAAACTACCATGCAAAGATAAGAAACAAACTGAAGGGTAGTAATTCCATCTACGTTCCTAGTTAACACAAAAAACTCATCCTTTTAGTTCCTCGTTGTAATTCCATGTACAGTCAGCGCCAGTTAAAATCAAATCATCCCTTCAGTTTCAATATGACACATCAGGAGAAAAGCTTTACACAACTTTCCAGCATTAATCCCCTCCATTTAGTTCAAAGCTTTGACAGATAAGTTTTGAAGATCAAGTATTATCACTTACCCAAGACTAATAAGCAAGTAACAATTGATGAGAATGCAAAGGATAGGCAGCAGCGGTACAAATGGGCAAACAAAACCTGAAAAGATATCAACAAAACAGTTCTTATCGTACACTTGGTGCTGAAAAAAACAAACAAATTCAGAACGATTGAAGAGATTTAATCAGATCAAGTCTGGTTCATAATAAATGCAGATTTCATTTTGACATGACATCTGCTATATCATTCTAGCCAGTACACAGGATCTGCAACCAAGATGTTGGCTGTCTAGAACTGTTTTTCCCCCTTTTCTCTCTCTTTTTTTTAACAGTGGATAATACATTTCTCTGCATAGATATGCCTAGAGTAGTTGGACAGCTGTGACACACCAACTCACAGTCCACTTAAATTTATCCAAGATAGTAAGCCAAACCTCCAGAGTGCCCAAAATTGTGTCTTGCATCATCTTGGTTTATACAGGTGAGGAACGCCAGACCAGACAGAACAAGGATACCACCAATTCCACACAATGTGTAGCGAACATAGCTGTAAATAGCAAATGCACAACGCTGTAAACAACTAAAAAGTAAAAACACCAGAGCATGCAAAATGACAGGACAAACGTATGTGAGGTCAAGCACCCCTAAGAATCAAATGACAATCTCCATATAAACCCACCTGAGAAGACCTGTTCCTGAAGCTGCCAATGTGAGGACAAACACCCCAAAGCAAGTGGATGCTATAATCCACCCAACAACTGTTCGCCTATTACTTTCATTTACATCTGCACCCATCAACAAATAGCAGTAAGAAGAATAACAAAAGGTAACAAATGAAATCTGACATTATAATAACTAGTGACAAGTTAGGCAGAGAATTCTGGTGTTAGTTACTCAAGCAACATGTCATATAGACCCTGGCAAATTAATTAACATTTTACTCAGATTTTTCTGGCAATACTGCCCGAGAAACTTCCCCCTCTTCATCATGCATGACCAACTCTTTTATTACTTTATAATATGGAGATTGCTAAAAGAGAAGGAAAGGCATAACTCACAGTTTCCTATGGCAAACTGTTTAGGAATAAGAGGATACCGAATTGATGCATCCCCTTTGACCACCGAAGGTTTGGCGTTATCAGAAGTACCACTATTTGCCTCTGCATCCCTTTCGTTTGTCTCAGCAGTCCTCCAATTATACCCCAAAGACACATAATCAACCGAATCCCGGAGAGAGGGGGGCAGTGGGATTTCATTTGGAGGGATATATCTTAGAACTAATATAGATATTGCTACCACAGTGAATGCAAGAAGTGTACCCACACTAACCTGCAGGCGAGAAGTCAAATACATGTTAGTATATACATTCAAGATGGTAACAATAACTTTATATATATATATATATATATGGGTTAAGGTGCAATTTTGCCTTTAAAGTATGCGCCCAGGAGCAATTTTGCCCCTCAAGTTTTTGGCGTAGCAATGTTGCCCCTGAAGTTTCAAAACAGAGCAATGTTGCCCCTCCGTTAAAAACCCTAACGGTCAACTAACGTTGACCGTTAGTTAACCGTTAGGGTTTTTAATAGAGGGGCAACATTGCTCCCAAAAAAAGTAGCAATTTTGCCCCTGAAGTTTTAAAATGGAGCAATGTTGCCCTTCCGTTAAAAACCCTAACGGTCAACTACCCTAACGTTGACTGTTAGTTGACCGTTAGAGTTTTTAACAGAGGGGCAACATTGCTCTGTTTTGAAACTTCAGGGGCAAAATTGCTCCTGGGCGCATACTTTAAGGGCAAAAATGCACCTTAACCCTTATATTGATTATAGACAATTTGAGAGAAAAATATTATTCTAAATCCACTAATCTCTAAAATAAAAGAGAGTACATGTGGGCTTACCTGGAATCTAATTTAATCAAATCAAATCAAAATAAATCAAAAATAATTAAGATATGATAAAATATCTATTTCTAATCTTAAGATATAATAATATCAAACTTAATAATAAGAAAATGATTAATCTAAATAATCCATAATATCCCCATTCTCTCCCTCAAGTTGGATCATGGATGTTAATCATGTCCAACTTGCTTAAACAATTTTCAAATACGAGTTTGAGTAATCCTTTCGTAAAGGCAGAGGCTGTCGACAATGTTGGGAGTTGGCCCGTTGGAGAGTAGCGGATACTCGATAATGTTGAGAGTTATCGGCTGCTACAAGATCAACAAGTAGCAGATACTTGACAATGTTGGGAGTTATCAGCTGCGACCAGATTGAAGGGCAGCGGATACTCGACAATGTTGGGAGTTACCACTGGAAAATTATCTGCTTATTAACGAGCGACTAGGCAGTGGAGAACTGGAGATCACAGGGAGCAAGGGTTAATGCTCCGATCGAAGATGAAGGTCTCACAATTGCTTGGGGTTCCAAGAGCACCATTGCAAATTTGACAAATGACAATTTGATCTTCGAATTTGACAAACAACAGTTTGGCCTGCGAATTTGACAAATGACAATTTGGTCCTGAGAATTTGACAAATGACAATTTCGTCCCTATCAAAACTGAAGTGTTTTTTATAGCAACAATTTAGGTCTGTTTCAAACAGTGACTTCTTCAGGCGCTCTAAGCACCGATTAATTCTCTGGACATGTAGATAAGACCGATAGATGTTAGACGAGGCAAAGATGACAGGATGAAGGTCGTCAAAAGAGTTGAGGATGATAGGACTAGTCATTAGACGAGTTGAGAAGATGAGAAGGACCAGTCGAAGATGACAATGGTCGAGTCAGGAACTCTTTTATAGGCTGAGATGAATGAGAAAGCAACTGACAAAGAATTTTTCTGAGGATAAGCCAATATTGCCAATAAGAAGAAGGTTCATGAGTGTTAATCTCAATGCTCAAGAAGAAACAACAAATAGATGGCATGGTAGACTTGCCACTGTAGGCTAGAAGGAAGTGCGCGTTCTTTCTTTTTCTTCTTCTTCATTGGCTTCTTATACTTCTTTTTCTTCTTCTTTTTCACCATTAGTTTTGATACCATGTGGACAATTTGAGAAAAATATTATTCTGAATCCACTAATCTCTAAAATAAAAGAGAACATATGGGCCTTTATATAGGGAAACTTAAAGCTAACCGTAGAATTTAATTTAATCTAATCAAATAAAAATAAACAAAAAATAATTAAGATATAATATCCTAAGATATAATAATAGATCCATATCTAATCCTAAGATATAATATATATCAAACTAATAATAAGATAATGATTAATCTAAATAATCCATAATATTCCCACACACACATATATATTGTGTTCAGAGAATCTAATAAGGAACATCTGGCACTCAGTCACAACAATCTCAGATCGGAGCACACGTTATATCCCCAAACTGCATATAGTGACTTTCAATTGTTTAACAAATTTTAAATATTAAATAAGGGGAAAAGATCGCCGTGATGGAAACTCAACTCAATAGAAAAGTCAACGGCTATTCTAATTGTTTTTTAAATCTAAAAAGATTGTGATTGTGTGGACTGGACTCAGCACCATTATGGCCAATAATGTCTAATTTAAAGACCCGTGCTGTATTCTTGTAATCGAAGAATTATGTCTTCTTGATCATGACATGACCAGTATATTACCTAACCCTAATATTTAGTCTTACACGCGCTTGTACAAGTCATTTCAAACTGAAATTTAATCTAATAGATATAAGATCGTGGATCCAGGCTGTCGATGAAGTAGACTTACCATCCCCGCCAGCTGAGAGACATCCATGAAAAATGCCAAGACTGCAGCAAAAAGGCCAGTAGCTAATGTGCTCTTAACAGGAACATGGCTGCTCTTATTTACGTCTGAAAAAAATGATGGCAGGAGGCCATCCCTTGCCATAGCCATTAAGATTCGTGGCTGAAAATGACAAAAGAACAATAATTCTGTTAGATATTAATCATAGGAAAATTTAAGCACAGGCGATTAGAAATTATCAAGTCTCATAAAATCCTCGCACCAGCTACAGCTCATTTGGGTCAAGTCTCGTTTTATCCTTTCATCTAAAATTCATTTCAAGTTAACCAATACAGGGCTCAATAAACAGAAAATATATATAACTTGCACATAGTTAGACATCATTCTTGGCATTTGGAATTTGTTTAACACAAATTCTACACTCTAGCCTAAATTCAAAAAGATTTATATACCTCATAAGTTCGATGAATTGATAAGTGCTTCTTCAATATGTAATACTTTTTCAACTGGGAATATAGGTGAAAAATCCTTACCCACGTGTATGTTGGCAAGTTTTGCTTAATTTTCAACTGGGAATATAGGTGACGTTATCCAGTGACTCTTTAATTATATATATGAGTGTGTGGGGTTACCTTATTTGCTTAAAATTTGATATTCAAGAATAAACTTTTAAAATTCAGAACTTAACGCACAGAAAGAGCATAAAAAAGTTCCCATTTACTTACCTGGGGAAGTAGCCCACCCATCAACGATGCACAGAGAGCTGTAAAAGCTCCAGCATTTATTATGTAACTGTAATCACAATCGGGAGATGTGACTTTGGCAACTATAATGTCTATTCTGTGGACCAAAATTTATGCAGATCATGAACACCAGAAAGTTGCTAAATAATACACTTACGCTGCCCATTGCATCCCATGGCTAGCAAAAGCAGAAGATATGGGGGTGTCAGGATCGATTGCATAATAAGGCACCAAACCGAGGACAACAATGGAGGTCATCATATACAATGCACAACAAATAGACAATGAAGCCCCTATACCAAGTGGCAAATCTCGTTGAGGATTTTTTACCTGTTGAAAAGTAATATGTTATTCAGACAGTCAAAGTTATTGAAATGCTATAGCCTATAGGAGAATTAATGAGATATACAATCCAGAACCAAAAAAAAAAAAAAGATAATATGAATCATCAGTTATACCTCTTCAGCTGTACTGGCAACGGCATCAAAACCAATATATGCAAAGAAGACAGTTGCAGAACCGGAAAGCATTCCATCTACGCCATAGGGAAAATACCTATCAGAGCACAGAGACAAGTATTCTGTGATTAATGAAAGACCAAACATACATGGGGACATGAATGACAAACTTGGAAGTACCCTGTAGGAAGTTCATATCCAACCCATCCAGACTTGAATCCCAGGTAACCACCAGCTACTATGACAAAAACCAAAGCACATACGTTCACTGATGTGATTATGCCTTGTATGAAGGTACTCTGCAAATGTTGAATGTTCAAAGATTTATTCAAGAAATAAATCTAGCACTTTCGCTTGGAGGGTTAGCAATGAGAGTTTTGCACATATTCTTAATGCCAAATATTTATGGCTTAATTAATCTCAAAAGAAAATAAAACAAAGGACAGAATAATAATCTGCGGATTAGGTGAAAGGATCAGAGCACACCAGTCCAAGTTTAACAGTTGTTCCTCTCTTTACACGATTAATTCACAAGTTTTAAACCTCTTTTCACATATACCATTTTATTAGGAAATATGCTTACATGATTTATGACTTTCTATTAAATCATTAGCTTGAAAGTAGGTGTGGCGAGAAGTGCGAATGAAAATAGTGTAAAAATACTGAAGTGATCGAGAAATTAATAATAGATGAAAAGAAAGATTATAATATCAAACATACCTCCTTAATCCCAAGGCACAAAAGACCAGTAATAATTAACACTAAAATGGCAGCACATGGATCTACAACAATATCAACCCCAGGAATATGCTGACGGTCTAAAAAGAAGGGCAAACTGTCCGGACCTCCAAAAAGAGCAGCCTAATAAAATAAAAATTGTTGGACGAAAACAATTAGATTGAGAAATCTAACTAGCTGGTTGAACAAATGAATCTGATAATAAAATTACATAGACCATCCATATATGATGCCCATAGAAGTTCAACATCAAAGAAGAAAAGTGAAGACAGTAAATAGTATTTCCTCCATTCGGGGAGCGTTTCACTCAATTCTGATATTACAATAATTTCAAGCGTTAAAATGGCATGAAGCAGCAAGGACGTCTAAACAGTCATTTTCTAATTCAAGAAAAAACCAATTTCATAACACAATTTATTAACTTTAGTAATGAGAACCTTAAACATAGCATTACCCTTTCACTTCACTCTATTTGGCTTACTGAATGAAAGATATTCGTTATCCAACTCATACACCCCACTCCCCAGATTGTGAGGGGAAAAGGCGAGCCATTCTACCAACTTGTTAAATAAATTTATCTGACCCATCTATCGGCCAAGGGGGAAAGCGGTCTATTTGACCCATCTCCTTAAGGTCATATATGGACAAACAACTAATTCACTGGAAGAGTTAAAGAGAAAAGCAAACCATATTGGGAGATATGCCCCGAGCAACAGCAGATCCACTAATCGTGTACTCCAGTATCAAGGCCCATCCAACTAACCAAGCAACACTGCAAATAAGCAATCATTTAGACAGGGAAAAACAAACTAAAGGATGAAAATTGTCAATTAAATTACAAGAGAATCCTCTGTTTAAAGATACAGGAGAGTACCCTTCCCCAACACATATGTACGAGTAGTGATAGGCACTCCCGGCAGAAGGGCAACGACTAGCCAGCTCTGCATAGCAAAAAGCAGAAAGAGCAGCAGCTATTCCAGCAATTAGAAAAGAAAACGCCAAGGCTGGTCCAGTTTGCTCTCGAGCAACAGTACCAACTAGAACATAGACGCCAGCACCAATTGTAGAACCAACACCTAATCAAATGAACAATAAGTCAATCAGCAATTAGATAAGGAATTTAGGCTTCCTTTGAGATAGGGAGATCAAAGCTCAAGGCGCAAACATGAAACAGACGAGACGAACGAAATTCAGTACAGAAGTTTGCTAATTTCTCTCGAATGGAGCTATTATCGGTCTCATAGAGAGGACGAAATGTTTAGAGGAAAGAAACAGGATCAAGTACGAAAGGACCATAAGTTGACTACTAAGATAAAAAGAAAAAGGGTATCTCCGGACCGTAAGGCTGCTATATTTTCAGCAGTAGCAAAGAGTATGAGCAATATCCATAAGATAACCGGAATTAGGAAAGTAAAACAATCAACGAGAGAAAGCGGGGAGAAGATTGAAGTCCCACAACGTCGACTAGTCAAACACAATAAACATGATTCGCATATAAAATCGAATAGTTGATCAGGAACAGACGCGAACGTATTCGCCGTAGAAGCAGACCAAAATTGCCGGTGAATTGAAAAAAGAAACCAGCCGAGATAAAAAGATTATTCAAAACAGAAACATGTTTAAGAGACCAATTACCTATGGCAGTCAGATGGGGAACTGACAACACCTTGGCCAGCTGACCGTCGGACTTCTTATCAGAATCCACCCTTTTCCTCCTAGTCAAGAAATTCAATGAACTCCATGGACCCTTTCCGCCGCTTTTACCACACTCTTGGGGATCTATCGAAACACCCATGAAAAAACCTGGCAAAGCTTCACCCAACTACGAATTCTCCGAAAATCTGCCCGCGCTCCCAGCGAAATCCGCTGGTGCGCTTTACTGTATCGGTATGAAAGGGAGTGAGCCGGCAGAATACTCAGGGAACAAGTAATTCTTCCGGCTCCAGAAGGGAAAAGAAACAATAATTCCGTTGGCTGGACAATGTCCAAGTCGTTATCTTTCTCTAATCGTCTTCACGAACGACTTATCCTAAATAATCATTGCAACCCGGGATGGGGTTGGAGGGAAAAAGGCGCGTGCAGCGTTAGATGATGGGGGAGGGTGAGCTGCCCGGGGTGCCCGTGGGCAGAAATTGTTCGCTGCCCCGTGTAAAGCTCGATTATTGGCTTGCCAAATGCGCACTGTGCGTAGATCAGAGATACGTGACGATAGCACTGCAATGAGGGAATCTTTCTTGAATTGCGTATCGAAGGGAAGGATAATTATTAGAAAAATGATGCAAATGGAGGTGGGCGAATTTTCAAACCGGGAAGGGGAAGGTTGATGAAGTAAGCCAATGCTGTTTGTTTTTTCTACAAAAGAATCCGGGAAAAGGTCGACGGGATTCTGATGGGGCCCACGTGCTTATACACGTCCGATATCTATTCATTATTGTTTTTATTTTTTTAACCTGAAAGAAAATGAAATGTGAAATTGCTGACAGATTACAGACAACGTGGTTGTATGACAGTGGGACGGTGGTCGCAGATGTGATTAACTGCATACTACTCCAGTAGCATACTCAGCAGCAGCACTATTTCATCTGAAGCTTTCTTTTTTTAACACAACATAAAATTTGGATTTTTAAAATGAGTCATCAGTCAAGAATAACAATAATTTGAGTTGTTGTGTTTTCATTAGATAAAATTTAGATAACATGGTGTTATTCGTGTGTATGTAAGTATTTCTCGTTAATTGATTATCACTATCAATTGTAACATGGTCATGTGGATGAAATTCAATGGGTCAAATTCTTGTGGTGATAAGATTTTAATAAAGACTTAAGATATAAAAATACATGTGTTTTTTTCTTCAAAGGTACGGTCCTCTCTAGGTATATACAATATTCGAATGAAAACTGTCATACAAGTGAAGTTGGCGCTTCAGGGGAGGTAAGGCCATTTAGTCGTTTACCATGCAAGATTTATTTTAGTTTTCAATACAAAATCTCAAGTCACTCTGTCTTTCAAATTTTCATATTATAAAATAAATTATGCCTGTTAACTATAACTATTCTGGGGTTACTATTAAAGTTGCTTTCAATGCACGTAATTAAAAGAGTATCATAGATGACCAACACAGCTTTTTCTTATATTATCATCATTATCTATGTAAATTTAAATGGATTTAGTAGAACCTTATACTGCTTGATCAACTTTATGTTAATAAAAAACACACATTTCTTATAAATAACTTACTATCTCAGGTCCTAAACATAATATTTAGTTGATTTTTTTAGAAAGATTAAGGAAGTTAAATAAGTTACTTTATCATATCATATGCTGTATATGATTAAATTATATATTAATTCATAAGTCAAATAGATCGATTTGTAAAAACAAAATGAATATGAATATTTTAAAATAATTTAATTAGCTTTCTCAATCTATCTAAAAAAGTCAATTTGGTCTTATACTTAAAATCATACTACCTCCGGTCCTAATTATAAGAGTTAGTTGACTTTCTTTGGAGAGATTAAGGAAGCTAAATAAGTTACTTAATCATTTCATTTGTTGTGTATCATTGTAGCTCTTATAATTAGGACCGGAGGGAGTATATTGTATGTAACTAATTTAATATTTTTAATAAATTGGTTACCTAATTCATATTATAATGACATCCTACGGTACCACAAGAAATGGAATTTTATATGGGAACAAATATTCTATATGCACCCGCATAGAGCAAACAAGGATGAGGAGTGGTTAGCCTCGGATAGTTAGAGAGATTTTTCTTTTGCAACATTACAATTCAGTATTAAAATGAGCTTTTAGAAGTATTTTTCCATACTAGCTAGTGATATGAGGGATGAGTAGTAATTAAAATAGATTAATTAAAAATTGTGCTCATTGACAAAGAGGCTCATCTTTATAAGTATTATCTAATTTAGAGGCATAGCTTTAATAATAATCAACAAAAGCGACAATAATTTATAATTATATTGCAACCAAGATCACATTTGTAGTGTCTTTAACCTCCTTGGTCCTTACATTAATTGTATCCCCATTGTATTAAAAAAAAAAAAAACTAATATAATAATTTACTTGCGTGTTGATGAAGCACACGACTCTAAAATGAAGAAAAATTCAAAGATAAATCCCAATTATTTATATTTAGGGGAAGCATAGACAAAAATGTTTCACGCTGATCCCTTCCAAGAGCTGCACTAACTTCTTTCACGAACTTGAAAATAATTAGAAAATAAAAATGCAAGTACCACTCTGATACTATTTATAAGTCCAGTTTGACCCAAAAAAATTGGTCCTATTTATAAGTTCAGTTTCGGAAATAAATGAGATTATAATAATTTTACCCATATTAATTGCACCCATAAAGATAGAGAGAAGAAACAATAAAAAAGTACCCAATTATAAATGAGGGTAAAGTTGAAAATTTACCCCATAATCATTGTGTCAACTAACTTTTCTTAGTATGTGAGATTTGGTCAAAATATACTTACAAATAGGACCAGAGTGATAGCTAATTTAAATACATAGTACAGCTTGCAAGTAATTAAAAGATGAAAAAATGTCAGAGCTTACTTGTACCATACCCTTGCTCAGGCTACATGATTAGGTATGGAGGGCATGTTGGTCACGTGTGTTTTAAGAATCATTGAACTTGTCTTCACCCCAATAAATCCCTTCGTTGCGCTCCACGCGCTAAAAACATTATCTTCTAATAAAATTATTAGATTCTCCCTTACTCATATGCTTCGCATGCTCATCCTTGGTGGGGGCATTTTTTCTTTTTCTTTTTTTTAATGTATTTTTTTATTTAGATTAAATTATATAATGGACTCTGAAATATTTTTTTACATCTAGTATTTTAAATTAATTAATTTTTAATTATATATTCAAAAATATTTTTCTCGACATCATGGTTCGTACCTACGTGCTCTAATTCTTTGAGTTATAGGCCCCACACCTGTCTCTACTAGATATATTCTTTGGAGTACTCTAGAAAAAGGGAGCATTCCCTCTTCCCAGACATTTCGGTTTAAGAAGATCTGAAAAGTACTTCTATTTCTATAAAAGCGATGTGTTCCAAGGTATGAAGTGGGAGAAAGGGGGTTTCATAATTACAAGTTAATTTCCATTTCTTCAACTAATACTGATTGATGGGAAAAAAAACATGTGTGGACTAATACAATTATTATTAGCATTGTATTTAGGATACCAAGAGAAATTAACACAATTATTATTAGGGTTATATTTAGGATTCCAGAACGACTCAGTATTTTAAAATAATTTTTAGTACATAAGATTATTTTTTCAAAAAAAAAAAAAACCATTGCATTTGGGGATGAGCATGGAGGATTGTTCTCCTATAAAGTCCCATTAGAATTATAGCATTTATAAATGAGAGCATTTTCATTCAACGTGGCAAACTGTCTGGCCGCCTAAAAGGTCAATGTTGACATTTTAGACCCCTAATTGTTAAATTTTCATTAAAATTAAATTACAAAATGTAATTACCATCTCACCCAAATGAGAGCGGAATTGCAGCTAAAATAACATTCCAACAATTTTATTCCACTTAAGGACCTAACCAACAAATTAGTAAACATTTAAGCAATTTAGGGAAGTCTACTGTCTACATTAGTCTGCCGGGGTAGCAAAATATCATTCTCACTTCTTTATCAATTATTTTAATTATTTTTTTCTTTTTTAAAATGCCTATCCATTCATCTCCTCACCCTTTTTCTTCCCCATCTCCTGCTAGCCAGTGTTGTTCTATAAGGTTCATCACCCACATAGCATATTCCAATGTGCAAATCCAATTTTTATTGTTGAGACAATATAAAAGGGATAATTTGGGAAAAAATAAATTAAAACGTGACATACATCTTACATTTATAATACACCAACTCTTTAATTGGAGGGCGTAGTTGTCTTTCCCTTAACTACAACAATCCATCAGTTGATTGTGATGATGTTCGATCATCAGTCACCCATATAATATATCATCAGTCATTGCCGCCACTCTATCCTCGTCCGATCATATTATTAGCCGAAGAGGCATGTAACATGACCATGGCTTCTTTTACGCGGTCCTGCAATTGCATTCCTGCTTACCTACCACTCGCCCCTAACATTAAGTTTCTGTTGGGCTTGCTTTACTGTGTAATTATCAATTGTATCTGTCACAAACAAATAATGGGGTAATTTGCCCCATCAAGCTTCTTGTCCTGGACTCCTATCGTTATTGTTAACACCATCAGAAAGCTGAACCCATAGACCTTGATTTGTTTCAACACCATTTTCCCAGGTTTGTTGTCTCACACTTTTATCATTTGTGTCAGCGCCATCCGAGAATTGGGCCCACACACTTCGACATTTTCCTTCTCCGCTAAATTCTTCCTCGCACCCTGCTACTGTCTTTAGCAGTTCTGATTGTAGCAATGGACACTTCTCCTTAAGGTACTCGAAACCATCAGATTGCATCACAGCTGCAACAGACAACAAAAATAAAGAAGTGGATTAAGAAATGAATGCCAAGAAATCTGAGGGGCAACACTGGGTTCTTCCTATATTTCCAACTTTCTAATGAAAAAGCAAAGTCTCCAACATACTACATTCCAGTGGAACATGGGATGCCCAAATTGATATGTATGCAAAGTCTAGTGATAGTTTGACTGTGAAAGGGGCAGTGAGATGCCAGCCTAAGTGGAGTTAGAGAGCCTAATGCTCTCTGCTTATGTAAGTTGCTACAAATAACTACTTTTGACTTGCACCAAATTCATTCACCACTTTCCCTGACCTTAGCTTTCTTAGCACGCCTATTGTATGACCATAGGACTTGGGTGACGTGGGTTTCTACTTTCTATCACACTGCAGTGCAAGATCAACAGTAGAGTTGCCAGTTTTCAAAAATATCACAATAATGCAAACACGGTGCCACTAACTGGGAATATAGAATATGACCACACAGTATTCTACAAAAGGAAAGAAAAACAGATAGTCAATTAAATTGCAACACATTGCTTCTATATTTATTCGTACCAATTAAATCTTTAAAAAAAAAAAAACACACACACACACACACTTCTAAAAACCCCATAATATCAATGCTCCATAACAAGGAAAAGGGGAATATCCCCATCCCCCTCCGGAGCACCCCCACCCAAAGAAATTATAATTCTTTAAAAAGAAAATTAGGGGTGCAGGTTTTCCTTTGATCCATGAACATGACAGACAGGAGATAACGCAAGAAATTGAGTTTCTTGTTCCTTAAGTCGCAGAATTGACATGAAAACTTGTTCTCTAAGAACTATGAAGCCGTCTGAGAGGGAAAACTCAGTTTACAGATATTTACTGATAAAATACTGCCACCTCATCAGCCTTCAAAGACATAATCCAGAAGGAACAAACATCCCAGAACTGAAGTGGCTAAGAGAGTTACTGACTAACTGGTTGATCTATTTGCATGATATGCTTCATGAACTGGTTGATCTATTTGCATGATATGCTTCATGTCTTAATAGGCGTTTCATGTTTAGGTATAACGCTGCTGTTGTGTCATGTTAAGATCCAACAATCCAACTCATTCATGTTTGTTAAACTTTAGAAGTCCACTTTGTGCATAACTATGGTACTAGGAAGTTAATAGCCACGAGGACTCTCTACATGTTCATTAATTAAACTATAAGAATGAAAATCAGGAGGGGGTGTTACCAAGAATAAAGAAATAAAGATGTAGACTGCTTTTTCACATAAACCTTGACTGGTGGCTATAATAGATTATAGAAGTGAGTTAAGGTAAACATTGGAGGGAGGGAGGAAAATGAAAGCAGTTGAAAGTAGAAACTGGGTAAATGGTGCCTCTGCAGCCTTTCTCATCATCTAATACAATTGTTAATTCTTTTCGTTCTTTTTTTTAATATTTTCAGTAACCTACAAATGTAAATTCTGGAATACTAAAGGAGAAATGTAATGAAGTGAAATCATTTAATCATCTACACATATCACCTGTCTTATTATCAGTGAAGTCTTTCTAAACAAGCTTAATTTTAAGATCTTGATTAGGTGCTCATGAAACAAAAGAATGCTACTAAATTTGGTCAGAGAATATCATGATGGTGCTAGGAATTCAAAGGTTAACAATTTCTGTAATCATTGCCCATTAAATTACTGCCACAACGTCACACACCAGCATTATCCACTGGTCAATCAGCTAGAAACACATCATATGCCGACTATCAATACATCTTACACTGCTGAAGAACACAACATAGCCAAAAGGATGCCAAATCTTACATGCTAAGAAATAGTTGAACTTCCAATCTCAAGTTCTACTGCTGGAAAGTTAAGCAGGAAAACTTACCGACAAGGTTTTCAGCAGAAAATTTTAGGCAAACGGACTTCAGCTCTGTCGCATGATAATGATCAGCAAGGGCCAGCATATAAGAAACAGAATCTACAGATATGTCTTTGCAAAGTACAGACTCGCACATTAGTTTGAGTCTTGGCAAATCATACTTTTCTGCAGCAGCTAACAATTTTGCGGCAAATGTATCAGACACTACTAATGGCAAGACTGATGATTGTGACATGAAGAGCTCTTCGTCGTCTATAAGTGTGTCTTTATAAATAAAGTGAAGCAACGCCTGCTCAACAAAAGAGATCAAGAAACATCAGATACCGCACAAATGAAGCTAGGAAAAGGTTAAATGAAATGATAAAGGAAAAGAGGAAAGATATTTTTTCTTCAGGTAACTATTACCTTGAAAACCTTTGGTTCCATGTCATTAACAACTATCTCTTTAGTATCTTCCTCCATCCCGTTGAAAAGTTCACTCTCAAATACAGTAGACCGAGCGGCCAATATAAGCTTATGTGCACGAAACTTTTCTCCAGAAACAGAGAAAATGACATCTGCTTCTTCCTCATTCTCT
This sequence comes from Acacia crassicarpa, assembly GCA_034222035.1. Lineage (NCBI taxonomy): Eukaryota > Viridiplantae > Streptophyta > Magnoliopsida > Fabales > Fabaceae > Acacia > Acacia crassicarpa. Next base: position 44,013,656 of record JAWXYG010000005.1, on the reverse strand, counting down.
AATAGCGTGCCAAGATGTACACCAATATCAGATTCAGGAACCTGTATGCTGTTTAATTTTGAACAATCTATAGACGAGACTACAACACCAACAGTGCAATTTATCTTCAAGCAGTCATCTTTAAGGAAGGTAGATGCCTCAAGCTGAGCTCGTTTGAAAAACCGTTTATAGCCCCTAATGAAATGAGAAGTATATCAGGAAAAATTTTAGTAGCACGAAACGGAACATAATGAAACATTGACACATCAACCTAGGATATGACAAGAGGGATTTGATACTAATATACAAAGGAATAATAATGTCAAATGTACAGGTTAATTTAAACATCTGCCATGAAATCTAAAAACTTCATTTTTAGCATTGAAATAACTGAACAAGGAGACTCACTCCATATCCCTCACCCTCAGTGCTTAGAAACATCATTCATTGGTGGTGGCAATACAAAATGCATAAGTAAAATATTAAGAGAAAGACAAGGTGCCATTCGTAGAAAACAAACGGCATCATGCCCAAGGAAAACAATCATTTGAATGAACAAAAAATCCTTAATACAATGAAAGAATCAATACTCAGAAAAATTAAAGCTCACCACATGCTGCCTCTGTACTTGAGCGTATAGGGCCCGCTCTCAAGCGAGCGATCGAAGTGGCTATGAACTTTGTGCTTTCCATTTCCGCTTTGGTCCACCAAAGTCAGCTCGAACAGTGCTCGTACATCAGTACCCTCGCTCGCAAGCGCAATGAAGACCGAAACGTAAGCAGAATTGTCTTCGGGATTCTTGCCATCGGGATAGAAATATATAGCCCACTGGTACCCACCGACCGTGAAATTCTCGCTAGCTAAGTGCTTGCCGACGCCGATCCCTTTGGCAAGAGAGTAGCCTCTAATTACGAAGTTGTGAGAACCATTCACGGTCTCCGTCACCGACCGAGAGCTAGAGGGAGAGACCAAAATGCTCCGGTTTGGCGGGGGCATCACGCTCTTCCTGAATACGGAAAGAAAATCGTGAAAATGAAAACGAGAATGAGATTTGATGGATCCCCTACTAGCAAGTTTCCTTTCGTGGATTTTCAGGAAAAAGGAATGGAAATAATGCTAGAAATGATGTTGACTAAGCTCGAATATACTTTCTTGTGTCTTTCTTTATATTGAATAGCTGTAAAACTTGCAAATGAAGCCAAGATTTTTACCCGGAGATTGTTGGGGTTTGAGGTTTCACCACAATAGAGAATAGACGACCTCGCTTGAACAGGATCTGTGGAATTAATAAAGATGGCGGTTTTCTTGTCCGAAAAACCTTATCCGACTGACGGGCCTTCCAATTAAAAGGCGTGTCTCTCTCTTTTTCCGCTATATCTTTTCTCTCTCAATTTCTCGGGACAGCACCGCGAACTTCAATCTACTCGCATCCTTAGATCTTCAGAGTCAAAAGTCAAAACTGGGATATTTTTGGTCGGAGTCAAACTGGGATTGGCTCTAGCACTTTCCGTCGCAATGTATAAGCTAGATAAGAAATGACCACAATGCATCAATTCTGATACCGTTACTCCGTTAAAAGTAAATTAAGTACTAATTATAAGAATTAATTGATTTTCTTTAAAGAGATTAATGAAACTAAATAAATTACTTAATCATTTTCTATGTTAAATATTTTTAAATTATATATTAGTTTATTAGTCAAACTAATAAGTTTTAAAAAAATAAAAATAAAAAACTTTAAAATAATTTAATTAGCTTCCTTAATCTTTTTAAAAAAGTCAACTAGCTTTTATAATTAGGACTGGAGAGAGTATTATTTATTTTTTATTCTTCAAAAATTTAGAATTCTGTAAAAAAGGAAAAAAAATTCAAAGACCACAAATTTAAATTGTAAGAGAGTTACAATTGAAGTTCTTAATAACAAAATTATCAAATAATAATCGAGTCAAAAGGATGTTATTTATCATAAGTAAGAATTCAAACTTTAAGAATAAAAAATATTTCTCATAAGGTCCAACAGAACATAACTGTAGAAATGACTTGAATTTGGTTTTCTTCAAACTCGTGCCTGGCTTTTAATTTTCCTTTATTACCATTGGAGAAAAAAAAAACTGACTTGAATTTGATATGCCATTTCGGCCGGATATGGAGAGGGTCCATTTCCAATGTTCTCAACAGATTTTTCTTAGAAAATTTAGATAAATTAAATCTAAAAATTGCTAAAATTAAGACAAACTTTACAATTCAAAATTAAAACAAATTAATATTTAATACATTACTATATACTGAATTATTGAGAGACATACAAAAGAACCCAGCGAATTTCATTCGATTTAAACTAAAATTATCCATTCATAATTAACAGTCTAAATTTTGAGATCTCTATGTAGATAATTCAGGCAAAACTGCAGCATTTATCTAATCTACATGTTACTTGCAAAATCAATTCCAACTTCCTATCACATAATCACTCGATCTTGTCTTGTCAGTGCTTCAGCCTAATTGTAAAAAACAAAAAATGCGTACCAATTTGTAGAACCTTCAACCATAGTCACTACCAACTAAAAATTCGATATCCATTTTCACTCCCTATGCCAGAGGAATCCGATTCACTTTCCTCTGTTCCCTCTGAACCTTCGGTTGGAAGGAGCTGTATCCGGTCTGCATGCTCCACAATCCACTCAGTAAATTCTGGAGATGATGCCCATTCGGATAGGGCTTGTCTAGTGGATTCCCGTGTGAAATCGTCCCATTCTTTCTTTGTGAACTTCTTTCTGTTGCCTGTCTTGTGGAAAGTTGAATAATAATCCCCTCCTGCTCGCGCTCCAGAAGATGGGGGTGACGACATCCCATTCCTATAAGATGGTGATACTATTCCTGAAACAGACAAAAGAATTGAACCACATAATCATCGCAAAGTCGTTTGAAACTCTAAACAAAGAAACGTGCTAGACGAGTTAACAAAACCTCTTAACCAGATTATAAAATATTAAAGAAACAATTGCATATATTTGGACTTGTAGAAATTCAAGGCAGTTTCATAAAGAAGAGTCACAAAAGATTGAACATATAAAGCATGGTCAAAGGGATCAAAAATGCTACACTCGGACCAGAAATGCATGTATATAATTGCAAACTTTTACAGTAGAGTAATCTCAAGCAGCAACATCGGCTCAGAGTCAAAACAAACGCCAAATTGTTGCTTGAGTTGCCTTTATTGTTGTAGGCAATAGTCTTCTTGAGAAGTAAGATCATGCCGTAGCAACCATATTATTTTAAGCAGGAATAAGTGAGGGAAAACGAAGAAACAGGTATCAATTCTAACAACAATCTTATTCTGAATTCGATATGGGAAACCAGGCCAAAAACCAAAAAAAAGACAGGTAGGTTGCTCAGAGTTCAACGGGGACCAGAAATTAGATATTGCTTAGTGGAAGAATTTTTCCAGCACGGTAAAGCTTTCGCAAGTTAGAATTAACTTCATGCTTCAGAGAATATATCAAAAAGGTGAATTAGATACTGCTTTGGAGTATGGACTGCAGTGATTATTTATCAAAAAGGTAAAAACAACAGAACAATACCTTTTACAGGAGAATTCGACCATGCAGACTGAATTTTAGGGCTATTCCACAATTTTCCGTTCGGGGTTGTCTTGCTCAAGAATTCAGCACGACCACGCGCTCTTATCACCTTCCCAGCTTGCCATGATGTATAATTATCCTTCCCTGAAGTTTCATACCTACACGAAATCATAATGCAAATGCCATATTTTCATTAGGAAAAGCATAAGAAGATTTAACATTGATAGTCAATTACAATGAAAAACAAAGCTTGTCAAGCCAGACAACCATACAGACACTCGGTAAGTTTCCTAGAGCTCTAAATAGACAACTCACTCAAATTCCCTAAAATGGGATTTTGGCCTACAGAATCTTCAAAGAGTCAGAAACAAGTAACACCACGTTATAGAATATTTTGGAAGAATCCACTTCGTATTTTCAAAAGCAGAGGAATTTATGTGCATGAAGTGCAAGATGAAAAACTCTCCAGGTGGCTATTACATATAAAATGACTGACAAATACAAAAACAAGGAAGCAGAAATTACAAATATAGTTAAACTTACCAACAAAAAAGATGCCTTATAGAAGATATAAGTTTGCAGAAAGCTCCACAAAAAACCAACGCAACAATTGCCAAAGGAGGATCAAGAGTGCTCTGTCAAAGATCGGAAAACCAGAATGATTAAGCAAATAGCTCAAGGAATAGTGTTCAACAAACCAAAACAACAAACATGTTGTCTTTGTAAGCAAGAAATTCAGGACCAGCCAAAAACTTAATATATCTACAGGCATTGTCCATCATATAGATCAAGAAAATAAATAACACAGCTATCAGAGTCAACATCAGATAAGAACCTGATAAGGATCCACGCCCCCTGCTGGTTTATTCTAGAAAGAGAAAGAATAAGTTAGGATAAGGATAAGCTATGGTAGTTATACATAGGAGTTATTCGGTCTTATCTAGTTGGAGTTATTCTGTCTTGTTCAGTTAGTTATTCTGTCTTATCTAGTTGGAAGTTTATGCAGCAATTATAGGAAGTTATTACATGAGATGTCATAGGGAGTTGTATTGTAACGTTATATAAGGATCTGTAAGATGTTTCAGATGGCGTGTGTAAACTGACTTTATCAATATATTGGCTAGAGATTCCAGATACTGGCTCTAGATTTCTCTGTCTTTTATCTTATTCCTTACTATTCTACAAGAACCTATCAATTTGGTAACAGAGCCGGACAAACCTATAGGCCTGTGCAATCATGGTTAACACTAGACAATCCACTTATGAGAATGAATCTCCCTTACATTCAAATCAGAACCCAGAAAAACCTTCCGACACAAATCTTAACCCTCAAAATGATCCTGCTGTGATCTTAGTACAGCAACCTAGTACAACACAGCCTGATTATAATCAACAACAACTGGCGGCTATCTTAGCGCAGTTGAACTTTATGAACTCTGAAATCAACAACCTGAAAAAAGGAAAGGCTCCGTTAATGGATCAAGGAGAACCGAGTCATTACAATAAGGATCTCTTCGGTGAACAAGACGAAATGGATATGGACAATTTTTCATGGAATAGGAATACAAACAAAAGACCATATTCAAAAGTAGAATTTCCAAAATATGAAGGGGGGGATCCAAGAGGGTGGATCTTAAAGGCAGAAAAGTATTTTAGATATTACCGGACTCCAGAAGATTTAAAAGTGGATGTTGCAGCAATCAACCTCGATGGCGACGCGCTGGATACCTTCACATGGGTATCATCTGGTCGGACAACTAGGCATTGGGAGGAATTAGTGCAAGTCTTCCAAGAACAGTTTGGCCCTGCAGAGTTCCAAAATCCGGATGTCCATCTTTGCGGCATCAAACAAACTGGTACGGTGGCAGAATATAAACAAGAATTTGTTCGCCGTCAAGCCCAAGTGCAAGGATGGCCTGAACATTGTCTACTTGGGGTGTTCATCAATGGTTTGAAAGAAGAATTTCAAGCGGATGTCAAAATCCAAAAACCACGTACGGTGTACAAGGCGGTGAGTTTGGCTGTGGAGTTTGAGGCAAAAATGCAATCCCAAGGCTCGCAACGTTTTCAATCTCGCTTTAATGCCTCTCGGTCGTCAGATGTTAATTCCAATTTTCAACGGAATTATTCAAAAGATCAACAAAATCATTATGCCGCAAAACAGGGAAGTTACGTTGCGGCAAATCAGGAAAATCAAAATTGGAATTTCCGAAATCAGAACTTCCCCAAACCGGCTCCCACTAATTCGGCCGTTACTCAAACTGCTCCTAATTTCTCGCAACAGCCACGATTATCTGAATTTGAAAGGCAAAACCGGCGAGAAAAGGGCTTATGTTACCGCTGTGGAGATCGTTTCACCCCTGGTCATCGCTGTAACACGTCAACGCTTCGTATAATGGACGTCACTGATGAACCCGAGGACCTACAAGAGATAGCCGATGAGGAAGCACCAAAAGATTCCAGCGTCAACTTCGCTGAGATATCCCTTCATGCTATTTTGGGCAATAATTCTCACAGTACTATGAAAGTCAGAGGGGTTTTGGGCGCTAAATCAATCCTGATTCTGATAGATAGCGGATCAACTCATAACTTTGTGGACTCAAGGCTCGTCAACTCTATGAATTTGCCACTACAGCAACTACCTCCTTTCGGTGTTCAAGTTGGCGACTCCAGAATGGTATCCTGTAACTCTATCTGTAGGCAACTAGAGGTGAAGATTCAGGAATTGACAATTAAAGATGATTTCTTTCCTTTTTCCTTGGGAAATGTGGATATGGTACTTGGGATTAAGTGGCTAGCATCTCTGAACACAGTAGCAGCCAACTGGCAACAATTATTCATGGTCTTTTGGGTTGAAGGAAAACGATACAAACTACAAGGAGTTCCCCAACAAGTCACTTCTGCTTCTTTGCGCAGTTTTCTCTGCACAAAAATGGTTCAGCAATTTGATACCCTTGAGGACTTACTTCAATTTTATCTATCTATATTCCAAGACCCTGTCACCTTACCTCCTTTCAGATTGTATAATCACGCAATCCCTTTATTTCCTAATGCTATACCACCAAACCAACGTCCTTACAGATACCCATTTGCACAAAAGGATGAGAGTGAAAATCAAGTGGCTACCCTATTACAAAAAGGCTTCATACAACCAAGTGTCAGCCCTTTTGCCAGCCCTGTCCTTTTAGTACCCAAAAAGGATGCATCTTGGCGTTTTTGTGTTGATTATAGAGAGCTCAATCAACTCACAATTCCTGACAGATATCCCATACCTACAATTGATGAATTGATTGATGAGTTATTCGGAGCTAAATTTTTCTCAAAAATTGATCTCCGTTCTGGATACCATCAAATTCGTGTCCTTCCTTCTGATATCCATAAAACAGCCTTTCGCACACATTCTGGTCATTACGAGTTCATTGTCATGCCTTTTGGCCTTACCAATGCTCCTGCTACATTCCAAGCCGCAATGAATGATCTTTTTCGTCCATTCCTAAGAAAATTTGTTCTGGTCTTCTTTGATGATATCTTGGTTTACAGCACCACCTTCGAAGAACATATGCAACACTTACAGATTATTTTCCAGACTCTTCAGCAGCATGAATTTTACGCTAATCAAAAGAAATGTGATTTCCTTCAAATGGAAATCGCTTACTTGGGCCACATCATTTCTGCCGCTGGAGTTTGTGTTGATCCTGACAAAATTTCTGCAATTACTGAGTGGCCATTGCCAAAAAACATCTCTGAACTTCGTGGATTTTTGGGTCTCACGGGATATTATAGAAGATTTGTACACCAGTATGGCCATATTGCAAAGCCTCTTATAGATATGACCAAAAAGGATGCTTTTCATTGGGATAATAACTCCATATCTGCTTTCCACAACCTTAAAATCGCACTCACACAGGTCCCAGTCCTACAATTACCAGATTTTACTCAGACCTTCATTGTGGAATGTGATGCATCCTCTGCTGGAATTGGTGCTATTTTACAGCAAGGAGGCCACCCAATAGCTTACTACAGCAAGGGTCTGTCAACTTCATACCAACATAAGTCGGTTTATGAAAGGGAGTTATTGGCTTTAGTAATGGCTTTACACAAATGGCGCCATTATCTGCTTGGGCGCAAGTTCTTGGTCCAAACTGACCATTTTAGCCTTAAATACTTCATGGACCAGCGGCTTACCAACCCATCACAACAGCGCCTTTTGCTGAAACTTCTTCCCTTTGATTTTCAAATCAAATATAAACCGGGATCTTCAAATCAGGGTGCTGACGCTCTATCTCGGTATCCTCATTCTGCAGAATTCTTCAATATAGCCATTCCCTATGCTTCTGATTTTGAGGACTTACCAGAATTATTACAGCAAAACACATTTACCAGTAGAATTTTATCTGCACTCCAGAAGGAACCTAATTCAGTTCCCCATTATTCACTAGTTTCTGGACGTTTGTTCTATAAAGATCGGCTAGTTATTCCAGCCCATTCATCTCTCTCACACAAGCTAATGGAAGAGGCACACACTTCTCTAATGGGAGGTCGTGGTGGGATCCGAAAGACACTCAAGAGGCTGCAGAATTACTATTTTTGGGATCACATGCAGGAAGAGGTAAAGGAGTTTATACAGAAATGCCTTACTTGCCAACGAAACAAATATCTACCTCAACCCTCTGCTGGTTTGCTACAACCATTACCAGTCCCTCATCACATTTGGGAAGATCTCTCCATTGATTTCATCACAGGGTTACCTAAATCAGGTAATTTTGATGTCATCCTAGTGGTAATTGACCGTTTCAGCAAATATGGGCATTTCATGGGTTTATCTCGGCCTTACACAGCAAAAACAGTAGCTTCTATTTTCTGCAAAGAGATTATACGTTTACATGGAACTCCAAAGTCAATAATTTCAGACAGAGATTCTCTTTTCTTGAGTTCTTTTTGGCAGGAGATGTTCAAACTTTCAGGTACCAAACTTAACATGAGTACCTCTTATCATCCTCAAACCGATGGCCAAACGGAGGTGGTAAACCGATGCTTAGAAACATACCTCCGTTGCTTCTGCCACGACCATCAGAAGAGTTGGTCTCGTTTTCTCCATTGGGCAGAGCTGTCTTACAACACTGGGTACCACACTTCTACAGGGTATTCACCTTTCAGAATTGTGTATGGTAGAGAACCCCCTATTTTGGTACCCTATGTATCAGCAACCTCTCCTATTGCTGAAATAGATGACTTCCTAAATGAACGTGACACTGTTCTGGGCTTAATTAAATCAAATCTGTCAGATGCTCAAGCACATATGAAGTCTTTTGCAGATTCCCATCGAAGGCATTTGGAATTTCAACCTGGTGCTCTAGTTTTCTTGAAACTACAGCCCTACCGCCAGACTTCCATCACTGGTCAGCGCTTTCAGAAGCTATCAGCTCGATATTATGGACCTTTTTCAGTCATTAGGCGCATTGGGGCTGTGGCTTACGAACTCTCACTTCCGCCTGATTCAAAAATACATCCAGTGTTCCATGTTTCATTGCTGAAACCGGCCCATGGGTGTACTTCTACAGTGGCAGTATCTCCTCTACCAGTAACAGAAACAATGGAATCCACTCTTCAACCTGCCAAGGTATTAAAATCTCGCATGATAGAAGCAGCTGGAAATTCCATCCTGGAATTATTAATCGAGTGGGAGGGAAGACCATTGGAGGATTCAAGCTGGGAGTCTTATGACTACATTGCAAATCAATTTCCTCATTTCAGCCTTGAGGACAAGGCTTATTTTCAAGGGGGGGATATTGATAAGGATCCACGCCCCCTGCTGGTTTATTCTAGAAAGAGAAAGAATAAGTTAGGATAAGGATAAGCTATGGTAGTTATACATAGGAGTTATTCGGTCTTATCTAGTTGGAGTTATTCTGTCTTGTTCAGTTAGTTATTCTGTCTTATCTAGTTGGAAGTTTATGCAGCAGTTATAGGAAGTTATTACATGAGATGTCATAGGGAGTTGTATTGTAACGTTATATAAGGATCTGTAAGATGTTTCAGATGGCGTGTGTAAACTGACTTTATCAATATATTGGCTAGAGATTCCAGATACTGGCTCTAGATTTCTCTGTCTTTTATCTTATTCCTTACTATTCTACAAGAACCTATCAGAACCAAATTAGAAAAATATAGGGGGCTCTGGTATGTTATAAATCATGTCATCAAATAAGATAAAAAGCTCTTCAGAGTTAGTATTTTATTTTACAGAAAGAGGCCAGTATCAGATATAGAAACTTAAATTTTGAAATAAGCTGATAACAATGTCTTTATTTGATCATTTATATTTTATACCGTACAATCTAAACAAAATTCGATGTCCAACTAGCATAGCAAAGTTTAATTGTAACTTGCACCCACCAACAAACATATATTCATCTTAAAAAGGTATGCAACAAAAATAAGTCACTCAAAACAATCCAAAATGACAGTGAAATTATCAGATATATGACACAGGAACACTAAATGTCAATGACAATCATATAGTACATACAAAGAGAATGTACAAAAAGGCAAACCTGCAAAATAAATGTGGCACCGAGGATGCGCATTGCCCATTGCACAAATTGTGCAACACTAGAGTCCACACCACCATCTTTTGAGATAACAAATCTCCTAACAATCCAATAGCCTAATGCAGCTCCAGCCAGGATGATCCCTACTATTACAAAAACTGCAACCTATGAACCAACAAGGAAAGAAAAAAGAGGATCTAAGTAATAATGTGTGTTTCCAGCCCAGTAAAAGTTGCCATCAATTCTAAAAAGATATGTCTCCTAAAACAGAGACCAAGGGGTCCAAAAGCTACCTCATGGAATTTATGAATAACAATTGCAATGAAAGGCAGATATTACTAATTTAACTGACAGCTACAAAAAGTCAACAGATGGAAAACGGAGTTAAATGAATATATACAAATTTCTGATTGCATGGTTTTTAGGGTAAGTCGCAGTGTGTATTTTATTCTATCTATATCAAGATATACATACAGAATACAATTCAAAGTGACCCCCTTTAGGCAAGCCATGTGTAGCCCAACACAGGGAATATTCTACACAATGAGTATCTGTACACAAATAATAAAGAATAAACAGACTTGAGAAGTACTAAATGCTAATTCATCCTAAATCAGAAAGAATTTGTGTCAATTCCAAATATTGTCATCACTTCAGCAAAGAATTGCACACAAGTTCATCTGGGTCTTGGGAAAAAGGAAAAAAGGTTTCAGGTTCTGAAAATGCATATATAACTCAATCCATTTGCTTTTATGCAGAATGAAAGATCTTAAACCAAAAAAAAAAAAAAAGAAATCCACAACATTCTCCAAGAATCTTACTGGATTATGCATCTCTTCACTCAACCCAAAACTCTGAAGAATTGAATTAATGAAGACAGAGAAGTGGTGCACAAGGAAGGACCCAGCTCCAAGCTGAAACAACACATAGAAATAACATCAGCACCTTTTTTAAATAATAAGAAATAACATCAATTGTTAATTTGTTTAATTAAACATGAAGCCCTACTGGTAATCAGCAAAGGCCAGGATTAAGGTAAACTCACCACTGATCCATATATGGCAAGGTAAAAGATATTTTTTCTTCCAGTTGGCAACAATTTCATGCCCTGCATTCATGATGAGAACAAGTTAGTAAGCAAACAAATAAAAGAGCAACGTAAACCTAACTGAACGCAACACAACATTAAACTAGATACCTGAAAAAGAAGGATTATAATAACAAGAAAGACTCCTATAGCCATTGAACTGCTGTAATAAAATGGAACCCAACTGCTAATAATGGGAGCCAACAACAATAGTATGAATCCCACTGCAAGACACACAAGTCGCCATTGCTGAAAATCTGCAGAAAAATATAATGGCATGAGAATATAGATGGTAATGAAACTTAATTTTATAAAAAACAACAGCAGAAGATAGGAATACAATAAATAGACCACAAAATATTAAGATAAAGAAACAAACCTTCTTCAAGAGCAGCTACAACAGAACCTGGTATTTCATCAGTGAATCTCACATCAACATATCTTTTCTCATATGGAGACATAATGGCACTCCAGATCCCCTTCTGGACACTTCTAAATTCGGCCGTTTCACATTGGCACCATCCTAGTGAATTATTCCTGCATTTGATTCGCAAGTGAGAAATGACAATCTTCACAGACTTTGTAATTTGAATTGAGTAGAAGTGAAAAAAAGATTGACTGTGCCAAGCAGACTTGAGAACTGAGAGAGGGCGAAGAAATAGTGAGCATATAGAGAATAATGCATGCAGCATGCGCTCTGCACCTACCTGTGGAAACAGACATGGATCTTGTTGTGGAACTTTTCAGGAATTTCAGCTCCGGGAGCCAAAGTAATGCGGAATGAACTCGCATAACTTGAGAGTTTCAATCTTGAGAGTCCATACACACGAACACGTTCACATCTGAATATGTCCTTAGCACCATGAGGATATGTTTTTCCAGAAAGTGGCAATGCGTGGATATTCAAAACTGGGCTTTCCAGATCAATTCCTGCAATTGCACCATGCAGAGATTCTTTCACAAAACAATGAGGTGGAAAAGGATATATGACAACAAATTCCTTAATACAGAGAACACATATTGAACAGGCTATGTGAATATTTTGGTTTGACTTACAGCTCAGCAAGATATAAAGAATGATGGTTCTTATTATTCCCTAAGGAAAAAAAAGGAAGCATATAGCTCACTAAGTTACAGCATAAAGTCTCTCACAATCAGTATAATGTTAAGACAGCAGATTTTATCAGTTTTGATGATATTAGTACTGCCTTTTAAATGACTTGGTTAAAATCTGATTTACCCTAAGAGAAAACTTATACGTTGTAAAACAAAAAATTCCAGTAGTTCTTAGGTTCAATAAACCCTAAAAACATTGACGAAGCATGCTAAAAATATGACATTGAAATGAGGAAAAACAACGCATATTCTCCAACTTTGATGCATTGCTCATTCAAAACAGAAGAAGTCTACACCCTCATTCCCTCATCCACACTCAAGTCCAAGGTCAAATACTAAATCGAGAGATGTAGCTTGCAGTTCCATTGCTACGATTAACAATATCTTTGATTAAATAATCAGGCAAGCATTTTACTAGCGCATTACCATAACACAGTCCCCAGGTATATTTATTTACCTTAAAGTATTAAACAACTATAACTGATATTGGAACATGGAAAGAAGAGTCCAGTGAGATCAATCATACTGAAGAACGGGAGCTCGGCCACGATACAGTCAACCTTCTACAAGACTTATCGATCAATTATTGCATAAAGTTTTGGTTTATCAAAATTAAGGACCCTATACTTAGGAAATGGCTCAAACCTCACTCTGCTTACAAATTACGCAAGCATTAAAAATAAATAATAAATAAAAGACAAAACAACAAAGAAATTTCAATGAAATCCCCGACCATCCGACAAGGTTGAGACTTCTATCGCGTACAATGTGAAGACAAAGAAAGCCTAAGAATCATTTAAAGACCCCATTGTTTCAATTGCCACTCAGCAGTGAGCAGTCTAACATGCAGCACAGGACATCAAAAACCAAAAAAATTCCATTAAGAAAAACAAGAAGAAAAGCAGGAAACTCACCTCTGAGCGCGGTCTCGTCATTGCCAGCTGAAAATGCCGACAAATTGATAAAGACGAAGAACGGAAGAAGAAATAGCCCCATGCCTATGGAGTCCTGCTTTCTTCTGTTCAGGAAGGGAGAGCGAATAAGAAACGAACATTAAAATCCCGCGCTCGGTCGCTTCGATTTTCCTTTTATACACTTTCTATTTTGTCTGAAAGCGTTAGAGTTTGACCAAAAAAAAAAGAAAGCGTGTAGAGTAACATCATATCTATACGCTTTTTATTGTGTCTGAAAAGCTTGTAGGGTACGCTAACGTTGCGTTACAAAAATACTACGCTTCCCTAACGCGGTAATTGTGACACACACCCTCGAATTAAAAGCCCATTGGGCCGGTGAGAAAACCCAATAGCTCTCATAATCCATGTGCCTGACCCATCGCCAACAGACCTGCCGTCATTTTTATAATTTTTAATTATCATTATTTAGATGAATTGAATGCTAACAATAATATCCCATAATTTTCACCTGAATTATAGACCATAATTAAAAAATATATAGATTTTATCCTACATTTATTTAGGAAAAAAAATCATACATCGTATTTAAAAAAATTAAATAACTTTATGGATGTGATTTGCTAATAAATATTTCAATATGGAAGGGTTAAATCGGTGTGCTAGTATGCTACAAACAAATATATAACCTAAATGAATTGATTAGTGATTTCATGCAGTTTATCAATTCATTTAGGTGTTTTAAAAATTGGCGGTTTTTTGCCTGGCACCTTTGTGACCATTGCTTTCGTGTGAGGACATTCCAATCTCCAATTTTCTGTTGGGAATTGCATTATTCAATCCATGTGCAATTGTTACCCCTTCTTTACTAACGCCATTTCAACTAAGGTGCAATTCTTTTATTCAATCCATCCATGTGTAATGGTTACCCCTTCTTTAGTATTGAATGATTCACGTGTGTGTGTGTTGCGGGGAGTTAATGCTTGTCATTAATTATATATCATTTTTTCCCAACAATTAATTACATATACTTTATATCTAATTATATGAATATTCCATATTGTCAAATAATGTTTTCTCCCTTTTGTTTTTCTTGGGGTTAAGTAACAAATCCATTTCGAAAGTATATGCCTAAGAGTAATGTTATTCTAAAAGCTTTTTCCAGGTTCAATGTCACCTTGAAAATTTTAAAACGTCGCAATGTTTTTTTTTTCTATTAAAAAATTAACAGCCAACGTTAATTTTTTAACGGTATCGGGCCATACTACTATGTTGTAAAACTTTCAGGTTGACATTGAACCTGAAAAATTTTTCAGAACAATATTACTCCTAGGAGTATACTTCTGAAGCGGATTTGCTACTTAATCCTATTTTTATTTTACAATATTTATTGTAATGAGAAAATTGAAAAAAAAAAAAAAAGGTGTTATGAGAGATGTGTTATTAAAATAGATCAATGTACAAAAGAGGTCAGCCATTTACATTCGATTTAAACTAAAATTATCCGTTTACAATTAACATTGTCTTAACAAATTTGAGATCTCACAGGAAAAAATACAACGTAGAAAATTTAAGCAAAACCGCACCATTTATCTAATCTACATGTTACTTAAAAAATAAATTCTGACTTCCTATCACAGTATTACTCGATCTAGTCACTACTTCAACCATAGTCACTACCAACTAAAAATTCGATATCCATTTTCACTTCCTATTCACTATCCTCTGTTCCATCTGAACCGTCGCTTGGAAGGACGTGAATCCGGTCAGCAAGCTCAGTTATCCACTCAATAAATTCTGGAGATGATGCCCATTCTGATAGGGCTTGTCTAGTGGATTCACGTGTGAACTTCTTTCTGTTGCCTGCCTTGCGGAAAGTTGAATAATAATCTCCTCCTTCTTGCGCTCCAGAAGATTGGGGTGACGACATCCCAATCCTATAACATGGTGATACTCTGCCTGAAACAGACCAAAGAATTGTACCAACACATGACGGCAAAGTCGTTTGAAAATCTAAACAAAGAAACATGCTAGACGAGTTCACAAAACCTATTGACTAGATTACAGAATATAAAAGAAAAACTTGCATAGTTATGGACTTGGAGAAATTCAAGGCAGTCTCAGAAAGAAGAGTCACAAAAGATTGGACAGACAAAGCACTGTTACGGGATCACAAAATGCTACACTCAGACGGACCAAAATGCATGTATATAATTGCAAATTATTACAGTAAAGTAGGTAATCTCAAGAAACAACCTCGGATAAGAGTCAAAACAAAAGCCAAATTGTTGCTTGAGTTGCCTCTACTGGTGTAGGCAATAGTCTTTTTGAGAAGTAAGATCATGCCCGAGTAACCATATTATTTTAAGTAGTAATAACAACAGCAGCAGCAGTAAAGCCTTATCCTACTAGGTGAGGTAGGCTATATGAATTGTATGACGTCATTGTGCTCTATCAAAAACCAGATCTTTAGATATATTATTAACCAAAAAATCCGACTCAAAATCGGTCTTCCTCAACCTCTTTTTAAAGGACTCCAAACTATTTGATCAACCCTCCTCACCGACACACTCAATGGCCTTTTTTCAACGTGTACAAACCACCTCAAATGATTTTCTACCATTTTCTCCCCAATAGGTGCCACTGTCTCGTTCACATATATAATCATTACGAATCTTATCTTTTCTTATATGACCATACATCTATCTCGGTTACCCTCACTTTATGTTCATGTTGTCCCTTTAAAAGTCAATATTAACCACCTCAAATGATTTTCTACCATTTTCTCCTTAATAGGTGACACTATCTCATTCACGTATATAATCATTACGAATATTATCTTTTCTTGTATGACCATACATCCATCTCGGTTACCCTCACTTTATATTTATGTTGTCCCTTTACAGCCCGATATTTACTACCATATAGCATTGCTAGTCTTAACAAAGCAGTGTCTAATTTACCTTTTGATATATGTTCAAAAGCATGAAGTTAATTCCGACTTGCTAAAGCCTTACCGTGTTGGGAAAGTTCCCCAATTAAGCAATATCTAATTTCTGGTCCTCACTTGAACGTGGAGCACCCTGCGGCCTTTTTTTTTTTTGTCCTTTCATAGTTTTCCATATGGGATACTGAATAAAATTGCTGTTAAAATTAATATTTGAGATATGGAGAAGGATTCTGGAGTCGAAGGGTTTTCGTCTGAGTAGGAGCAAAAATGAATATATACAATGTAATTTTGATAAGAGACAAGTTAGAAGTGAAGTGAAAGTCAAATTGGGAAAGCAAGTCATTCCACAAGTGACAAAAACTATAAAAGGACAAAAACCCAAAAAAAAAAAAAAGACTGGTAGGGTGTTCTGCGTTCAAGTGAGGACCAGAAATTAGATATTGCTCAATGGGAGAACTTTTCCAACACGGTAAAGCTTTAGCAAGTTAGAATTAACTTCATGCTTTAGAGCATACATCAGAAGGTAAATTAGACACTGCTTTGGAGTATTGTTAGAACCTGACCCAGAAAATAATAGATAAACAACTGAAGAAATAAAAATCTATCAGAAGCTCTAGCAAGAATCTCACTATTGCTTACTAATAGCCTAGGAGAATCTGCTCACAAGTGTTTACTCTGAAATAATTTGACAATTTCATTGCTCAGGGCTAATGACCTATTTATAGGAAAATTACAGAGATATTTTAATAAAATAAATGCTCGAATGAAAATAATGGCCGCATATTAAAAAAAAAAAAAAAAACAAGATAACAAATAATAAGGACTCCTATTTCCTCTCTAGCATGTCTACTTCTTGAATAGATCAGCAAAGGACTGTTTGAGACGTTATCAACTACTCCCTCCGGTCCTAATTATAAGAGCTAGTTAACTTTTTTGGAGAGATTAAGGAAGCTAGTTAAATTACTTTAAAGTATTTTTATTTTTTTCTTCAAACTTATTTGTTTGACTAATAAACTAATATATAATCTAAGAATCTTTAACATATGAAATGATTAAGTAACTTATTTAGCTTCCTTAATTTTTCTAAAGAAAGTCAACTAGCTCTTATAATTAGGACCAGAGGTAGTATCAAGTATGGACTGCAGTAATTACATATCAAAAAGGTAAAAACAACATAACATACCAATACCTTTTACAGGAGAATTCGACCATGCAGACTGAATTTTAGGGCTATTCCACAATTTTCCCTTCGGGGTTGTCTTGCTCAAGAATTCGGCACTGCCATGCCCTCTTCTCACCTTCCCAGCTTGCCATGATGTATACTTACCTGTCCCTGAAGTTCCATACCTACACGAAATCATAATGCCAATGCCATATTTTGATGAGGGAGCGTAAGAAGCTTTAACACTGATAGTCAATTACAATTAAAAGCCAAAGGTTGTCAAGCCAGACAACCATACAGACTCTAGGTAAGTTTCCTTAAGATGTACCACTCTGGTCCTATTTATAAGTCCCTTTTGACCAAGAAATTTGATCCTATTTAAGTCCCTTTTGATCAAATAAATGAGATTGTGACAATTTTATCCATATTATTGTACTAATGAAAATAGAGAGAAAATAAAGAGTTGAAAAGTACCCATTCATAAATGACGGTAAACTTGAAAATTTACCCCATAATCACTAAGCTACCTACCTTTCCTTGGTATGTGTGATTTGGTCAAAATGGACTTATAAATAGGACCAGAGTAGTAAAGAGAAAACTAACTCAATTCCCTAAAATGGGATTTTGGCCTATAGAGAGTAAGAAACAGATAGAAAGCATCAGAGAATTTCGGAAAAAAGTTATCACAAATCTTGAAAACCACAACATATAATATTTTGGAAGAATCCACCTCGTATTTTCAAAAGCAGAGGAATTTATGTGCTTGAAGAGCAAGATGAAAAACTCTCCAGGTGTGCAGGTTGAATAGAATTTTTTTTCTTTCTTTTTTTTTCCTTTTTTGTAAAATGGTTGAATATAACGCATTGCAAACAAGGTAACTATTACAGGTAAAATGATTTAACATAAACAAGGCAGCAGAAATTACAAATATAGTTAAACTTACCATCCATAACGACGCCTTATAGAAGATACAAGTTTGCAGAAAGCTCCACATAAACCCAACGCTCCAATTGCAAGAGGAGGATCAAGAGTGCTCTGTCGAAGAACGGAAAACCAGAATGATCAAGAACAAGTAAATAGCCCAAAGAACAGTGTTCAACAAACCAACACAACAAACATGTTTTGTTTGTAAGCAAAAAAATCAGCACCAGCAAAAACTCAATAGATACTACAGACATTGTCCGTCATATAAATCAAGAAAATAATAAAACGGCTTTCAGGGCGTGCATAAGATAAAAACCAAATTTGAAAAATGTATGGGGCTTTGATATGATATAAATCATGGCATCAAATAAGATAAAAAGCTCTTCAGAGTCAGTGTTTTATTTTATAAAAAGAACCCAGTATCAGATATAGAAATTTAAATTATATAATAAGCTGGTAGCAATGTCTTTACGATAGGAACCAGTGCCTCTTTTGGTGTATTCTAGGAAGAAGTGCAGCATTCCAACATTGGGCGGTTAGATATTCTAATGTTTATGTTTTAAGCTAATTGTGTGTCCTTGTGGTTGTTATTATGTCAGTTACTGTATGTTTGACAGTTCTATGTGTGTAGAACTGAGTGATTATTTTCAGTTGTCTCAGACTATAAATACTACAGTAATTATGTATTGTGTCATTGTCATCAATGAAAGTATTATTCAGTAACTATCTCTCTCTCAATCAAGAATTGCAATTCTGGTTCCAGATCTCTTTTTTTTCTCTTTTATCTACTCTTCCCTTATTTCTCTCATCCTCTTCATTGAATCTAACACTTTATTTGATCATTCATGCGATATAATTTATCCAAAATTTGAACTCCAACTAGCATAGGCAAGTTTAATTGTAATTTGTACCCCCCCCCCCCAAAAAAAAAAAAAAAAAAAAAGTTCATCTTGAAAAGGTATCCAACAAAAATAAGTCACTCAAGGCAACCCAAAATGATAGTGAAATTATCAAATATATGACTCGGTGGCACTAAATGCCAATAACAGTCAAAAGTATACACAAAGAGAATGTATAAAAAGGCAAACCTGCAAAATAAATGTGGCACCAAGGATGCGCATTGCCCATTTCACAAATTGTGCAACACTAGAGTCCACGCCGCCATCTTTTGAGATAACAAATCTCCTAACAATCCAATAGCCTAACGCAGCTCCAGCCAGGATAATCCCCATTATTACAAAAACTGCAACCTGTGAACCAATAAGGGGAGAAACAAGAGCATCTAAGTGATAATAACTTGAGTTTCCAGCCTAATTAAAGATTGCCAGCAACTAGCAAGAGTTACACAGTACAATCGATATAAATCACCTCAGAGGAGATGGAAAATAATAGTTAAAAGATAAAATATTTATAGAATAGTGGTGAAGCTTGGTACAGAATATCAAATTTCCATACTTTAAAGCTTAAACATAGAAAATTGTTTTCACATTCTAGCATATGTTTTTCTATTAATCTCGACAAAGAAATAAGCAATTCTGAAAAGATATTTCCCCTAAAACAGAGCCCAAGGGGTCCCAAAGCTACCTCACGGAAGTTTTGAATACCATTTACAATGAAAGCGAGACATTAATAATTTACTTGATTGCCACGAAAAAAACAACAGATGGAAAATGGAGTTAAATGAATAGTTGCAAATTTCTGATTGCATGGGTTTTTGGGTTAAGCCGCAGTGTGTATTTTATTCTTGATCAAGATATACATACAGAATACAATTCACAGTGACCTCCAATAGGCAAGCTATGTGTAGCCCAACACAGAATATTCTTCACAATGAGCATTTGTACACAAATGATAAAGAATAGACAGACTTGAGAAGTACTAAATGCTAATTCATCCTAAGTCAAAAAGAATTAATGTGTCAAATTCCAATTATTGTCATCACATGAGCAAAGAATTGCACACAAGTTCATCTGGGTCTTGGAAAAAGGGCAAGAAGGTTTCAGGTTCTGAAAATGCATATAGAACTCAATCCATTTGCTTGAATGTAGAACAAAAGATCTTAAACCAACAAAATATCCAAAACATTATCCAAGAATCTTACTGGATTATGCATCTCTTCACTCAGCCCAAAACTCTGAAGAATTGAATTAATGAATACAGAGAAGTGGTGCACAAGGAACGACCCAGCTCCAAGCTGAAACAACATGTAGAAATAACATCAGAACCTTTTCTAAACAAGGGTTAAGGGTCAATTTTGCCCCGAAAGTTTTCACCAAGGGGTAATTTCGCCTCAGAAGTTTCAAAAAAGGAGCAATTTTACTTTGGAAGTTATCTCAATTAATTTTGACCTTTAGTTGACCACATATGCTAAGCTGGTAGTCCATATGTCATTCATCTCTTTTTTGTTGAGGTACAAATTTGACCTAAAAGTTTTAAATCTAACTTGAAAAAAATGAAGTAGATGATACATGAACTTTCAGGGCAAATTTGCATCTTAACAACAATGACGTAGATGATATGTAGACAGTCAACTCAGCATATTTGATCAACTAACAGTTAAAATTGACCAAGATAACGGTAAGGGCAAAATTGCTCACTTTGAAACTTTCGAGGCAAAAATGTCCCTCGGTGAAAACTTTCAGGGTAAAATTGCCACTTAACCCTTTAAATAGTGAGAAGTAACATCATTTGTTAATTTTATTACTAATCATGATAATCAGCAAAGGCCAGGATTAAGGTGAACTCACCACTGATCCAGATATGGCAAGGTAAAAGATGTTTTTTCTTCCAGTTGGCAACAATTTCATGCCCTGCATTTGTGATAAGAACAAGTTAGTAAGCAAATAAATAAAAGAGCAAGGTAAACCTAACTGAATGCGACACAACATTAAACTAGATACCTGAAAAAGAAGGATTATAATAACAAGAAAGACCCCTATAGCCATTGAACTGCTGTAATAAAATGGAACCCAACTGCTAATAATGGGAGCCAACAACAATAGTATGAATCCCACTGCAAGACTCACAAGTCGCCATTGCTGAAAATCTGCAGAAAAATACAATGGCATGAGAGCATAGATGGTAAAGAAACTTATTTTTTTTAAGGAAAAAAAAACAACAACAGATAGGAATATAATAAAGAGAGCGCAAAATGTTGAGATAAAGAAGCAAACCTTCTTCAAGAGCGGCTACAACAGAACCTGGTATTTCATCAGTGAATCTCACATCAATATATCTTTTCTCATATGGAGACATAACGGCACTCCAGATCCCCTTCTGGACACTTCTAAATTTGGCCTTTTCACATTGGCACCATCCAAGTGAATTATTCCTGTATGTGATCCACAAGTAAGAAATGACAATCTTCACCAACTTTGTAATTTGAGGCTTATATTTTTTGGCCGAAAATTTCAAGCTAATTGAGTAGAAGTGAAAAAAGACTGACTGTGCCAAACAGAGTTGAGAACTGAGAGGGTGGAGAAACAGTGGGTATATTGAGAACAATGCGTACAGCATGCACTCTGCACCTACCTGTGGAAACAGACGTGAACCTTGCTATGGAACTTTTCAGGAATTTCAGCTGAGAGAGCCAAAGCAATTTGGAATGAACTCGCATAACTCCCGAGTTTTAATCTTGAGAGTCCATATACATGAACACGTTCGCATCTGAATATGTCCTTAGCACCATGAATAAATGTTTTTCCAGAAAGTGGCAATGCGTGGATATTCAAAACTGGGCTTTCAAGATCAATTCCTGCAATTGTAAAGTCTTTGACAACATTAAGAGGTGGAAAGGGATATAAGACAACAAAATCCTTAATAAAGAGAACACACATTAAACAGATTATGTGAATATTTTGTTTGACTTGCAGCTTAGCCAGGTATAAAGAATGTTGATTCCTATTATTCCCTAAGGGGGAAAAAAGCACATAGCTCACTCAGTTGCAGCAAAAAGCGATGGATCTTCGTAATTCAGACTAGATGAATATAGAAAAGAAGAGAGAGTTAGAAAGAAGATGAGAGAAGTCAAAAACCAGAAAGAGTGATTCCCTGAATGGTGCACTGGCATCTTATTCAATCATAAATCTGTCTGATACAATACAATACAACAATACAATAGAGCTCTCTATATAAGCAATTGAATGATCCACCATCGACCTACTTCTAACGGCTACTTTAATAACTAACCTAACTACCTAACATTTATATTCAATTACAATAACATAACAATACCCCCGTGAAGAGATCCTTGCCCTCAAGGATCTGGGATTACAAAGCCCGGAACTTTTTGCTGGAAGGTATAAAGCAGCATCCATGATGAATCTTCATCTGGGAATCCCTTCCATTGCACCAGCACTTTAGTGACCAATTTTCTTCTTCGCGGGGTAGTTCTTTTGTTCAGGCTTCTTTCAGGAGGCAGTTCAGGATGATGAGGGGGTGGATGGTGCTGGTGAACCTTAGGATCAGGACATAGCTTCAAGAGAGAGACATGGAAAGTGGGGTGGATCCTTGAACCAGGAGGAAGCTTTACTCTGTAAGCAACCGGGCCTATTTTTTCCAGGACCTTGTAGGGTCCAAAGTACCTTGGTATGAGTTTCAGTGAGCTCCCAAAGGCTGCTGAAATCTGTCTGCAGGGTTGTAGTTTAAAAAAATACCCATTGCCCCACAACACTCCCTACCAGTCCTATGTAGGTCAGCCCATTGCTTCATCACATTTGCTGCCCGGCGGAGATGGTGCTTCAGTAACCCCATCATCTCTTTCCTTGCTGTAATTCAGACTAGATGAATATAGAAAGAAGAGACAGTTGGAAAGAAGATGAGAGAAGTAGAAAACCAGGAAGAGAGATAAGAAGAATAGAGGGTTTAAGACAAGAAGAGAGAGTAAGAGACGAGAGAAGAAGAGAGGAAAAGGAGGAGAAATTCCTTGAATAGTGCACAGGAATCTAAGGCCTAGTTTGGTAGAGGGAAGATTTAAGGAGGGAAAAGAACTTAGGACCCGTTTGTTACGCGGAAAGAGAACGTTGGAAAGAGAAGATAAGAGACTTCCTACGAAAAAAACGTGTTTGGTTGTCTCATCTTCCTTCGAGTATCATTCCCGCGTCTGTGAATCTTCCATCATCCATGGGAAGGTGCTTTCCATTTGAAAGAGGCGGGAATGTTAAAATGTTGCCGGGAGAGTGAAAATGTCGGACAAAAAGGCCCCTGTAAACCAGATACGAGCGAGGACTACGATAGTACAGCGCTTCAGAACGAGAGCAGCGACCTTCCTCCTCCCTCAACCACCGTCATTTTCACCGCCGACGAAAACTAGATGAGAGAGTGTCGCTGATTGGGAAACACCAAAATAAATCTGGCATCCTTGAACACCAGAATGTCATCACTTGCTGATTTCATGAAACCTCGAGGTGTGCTTTTATTTATCAGAAGTTCTGAATCTTCCTGACCCATCATTTATCATTGAAATTGAGCCAAACGTGTTCTTTCCATTTAAACTGTTCCTTCTCTACATGCGTCTTTGTTTTTTAGTTTCTGTGTTCTGGTGCTCTGGTTTTCTATCTATAGGGTTATGAAATTCCTAATGTTTCTCTCAAGCCACCGTCAGATTTTAAGTTTGAACATAGGCATTTGAGTGCCTGTTACGTTCGAACGTAGCTTTTTCGTTCGAACGTTCAAGGGGCATTTTAGAAATTTTACCTCATCTTCCCACTTAATCAACACCCAATTCTTCATACCAAACAATTCATTTTCCCTCAACTTAAGTTCCCTTCCCATGTCTACCAAACAACTCAACCTTTTTAAGTTCCCTCTCAATCTTCCTTTCTATTCCTTTCCCTCTTTTAAATTCCTTTCCCTCCTTAAATCTTCTTTATAACAAACGGGGCGTTAAAGTAGGGAAAGGAATGAAAGGGAAGATTGAGAGGGAACTTTAAAAAAGTGAGCTGTTTGGTAGATATGGAAAAGAGAAGGAAGATGATAATTTAAAAAATATATATAAATATAAAATATAAAATTTCTAAAATACCCCTAACCTAAAATAAAATTTGCCTTTTCCCTTCCTCTCTCACTCTCGCGGGCCATTATCAGTGAATTAGAGGGGGGGGGGGGGGAAAAAATCGATCCTGCCTTCATCCCTCTCTCTCTCTGGACGGCAAACTGAACACTAAAAGAAAATCAGATCCCTACTTCATCCTCGAAGCTTCTTCCTCTCTTGCTTTTCACGAGTTCTCTGCAGAAACCATACCCACACAGCTTTGTTCAGTTCAACACTCACAACTTCGAATCGATCGTTTGTTCTTGCAGCTTCTTCGTGATCTTGTTGCAGGTCCGTTAAGATTTTGCCGGAGATCGATAGTCTTCCTCCCATGCCGCTTCTTTGAGTTTTTGCCGCAGGGTTAAGATAGGAATTTGGCAAGAGGGAAGATGAGATCCCACCTATATCCGAGGGATCTCATCTTCCTTTAAATGTGGGAAGATTGCCGCCGCTGGAACTTAGCTCGTGGGAAGATGAGGCAACCAAATAGGGAAGATTCAACATCTTCCCTTTCCTTCGGTAGATCTTCCGTCTACCAAACGGGTCGTAATTTAATCATAAATCTGTTTGATACAATACAATAGGGCTCTACAGAAAAGCAATTGAATGATGACTAACTGCTATAATTCTAACGCTACCCCCTACTCCTTACAGCTACTTTAATGACTAACCTAACTAACGTTTATATTAGAATTACAATAACATAACATAAAGTCTTTAACAATTGGTATTATGTTAAGATAGCAGATTTTATCCCTCTTTTGATAAATTTACCGCTAACTCTTAAATGATTGGGTTAAAATCTGATTAACAATATGAAAAAATTTATACGTTGTAAAACAAATAAATTCAGGTTGTTCTTAGGATCAATAAACCCTAAAAACATTGACGAAGCATGCTAAAAATATTAAATTGAAATGTCAAAATAGAATATGATGATTTACAAACACAAACATCATTACCCCGTAGTGAAAACGTAGTTTTTACCTAAAAACGAAAAGAGAATGAAAAATCGTAAAACGTAAAATCGTAATACAAAACGTAGTTTTTACCTGCATATGTATATAAAAAAATTCAAGAAAAGTAAGGCACCTGTCATCATCCACATATATACTGATCAATGCAATATCAATCAAAATATCCAACATTGTCATCAAATACATTCAAACAAAGGCAAACAACCTCAATACAGTTCAAAATTCAAGTCTAATTTAAATTCAGTACCACAGTACCACTCATTATCCAACTGAATTGTAAATAATTGTCACAAGTCACAACACAATCTAAACTAATAAATCATTCAAGTTATTATCATCAAAGGCATCATGCTCCACATGATCTTCAACTATATCATGATGCATGGCAACTTCTCTTTCTCTTCAAGTTTTTTTCCCACGTTGTTTGCAAAAATGCAGCGTTTTTACGCTTTTGAGTTTAAACACTGCGTTTTTACCGTTTTCACTCTGAGTCCGTTTTTTCCACAACGAAACATGTTTAACCTAAAATAAAACATAAAAACGGTGTTTTTACTATTTAAAGCGCGTTTTTGACTACCATGCTCATGCTCATCCTCACCCAAATCCGAGATAAAGTACTAAATGGAGAGATGTAGCTAATAGCTCCATTGCCACCGTGAACAATGTTTGACTATATAATCAGGTAAACAATTTACTAGTGCATAACCAGAACACAGTCCCCAGATATATTTATTTACCTCAAACAACTAGAACGGATATTGGAGCATCGAAAGAAGAGTCCAGTGAGATCAATCATACTGAAAAACGGGAGCTCGACCACAATACCGTCAGTCTTCTACTAGACTTACCAATCAACTATTGCATAAAATTTTGTTTGATTAAAATTAAAGAAAGGCCCTATACTTGGGAAATAGCTCAGTAGCTCACGTCCTCATCCTCACTCTGCTTACAAAACACACAAGCATTAAAAAAAAAAATTCAAAAAAAAAAGGGCAAAAAAAAAAAATTCATTCGAATCCCCAACCATCCGGCAAAGTTGAGACTTCTATCGAATGCAATGCGAAGAAGATAAAGAAACACTAAGAGACATTAAAAGACCCCATTGTTTCAATTGCCACTCAGCAGTCTAAAACACAGCACAGGACATCAAAACCAAAAAAGAAAAGCAGGAAGCTCACCTCTGAGCTCGGTCTCGTGATTGCCAGCTGAAAATGCTGACCAGTTGATAAAGACAAAACACAGAAGAAGAATTAGCCTCATGCCTCTGAGTTAAGGGAAAAAACGAAATGAACATTAAAATCCCGCGCTTTGACGCTTGGATTTTCCTTTTCCTTGTTTACAGTGTATTTAATTATGCTTTGAAGAATAACTTTTATATTTACGAGTTTGGAGTGTGATTGAATTATGCTTTGAAGAATAACTTTTATATTTATGAGTTTGGAGTGTGATTGAATTATGCTTTGAAGAATAACTTTTATATTTACCAACCAGAAGACTTCCCGAAGGTACTAGTAAGTCTGTCTTGAAAGTATAGGTTTTGAAATAATGTTATTCTAAATTTTTTTTATCTTAGTATTATCCTATTCTGATAAGAAAAAATTATTGACCCTTAAAAAATTGACGTTGATTATTAATTTTTTAATGAAAATAGATAACATTGCTATATTCGGAAACTTTCAAGGTAAAGTATATGCATATAACTAGCTATACCAGCCTGAATCTCACTATTTGTCATGCGTCATCTTTTTATGCCACTTCCTCAGACACAGTTGGACCTCCCACAGACTCTCAAGGCAATATCCTCCAAGATTCCTAAGATCCTTATGAAGATGACTGTGGAGATAAATTTACCCAGCTGTCTTTATCACTCCCTGGCTCATCTTAGTATCCTTCTCATGGTACTCAGCCATAGGCCCAAGACAAAAGCCCAAATGCTGAACTTCGAGGCCCAGATCCATGTCATCATAATTTTGACCTGTTTTCTCCAAAATTATGATAGTGACAATGACTACAATAATCTCTCTCCTAAAATACTAAAATACCATTCATAATCAATGACAAGTCTCTTTTTCTCTCTTCTGATTTCTGATCTCTTTTCAATGTAAAATACTTGACAAGCCCACACAAACTTTATTGGTCCTATAAGGCGTTGTTTTAGTAATTCAGGACATTCTTTTCGGACTAGCTTCAAATCATCTTTATATGAAAATTCTATATTGTAAAATAATGTCGTTCCTGCTCTTGATACAATATTTCTAGTTCTACGATAAATTATGTTAAAAATCTTTTAGCACAGGTACGAAGGACTTGAACTAGAGCATGTAGAATTTAGAGAGGGTCGGTATTATGTGTACATAAAAACTTAATAATTCCTTCTCACTGATAAATTTGTTAAGAAGGGCCAAATTTTTCTTTTAAAAATATGGTTTTTTTTAGACAAATCTTACACTCTTGACGGTGATATGAGACTAATATCTGAATCTCAATTTTTTTAAAAAAAAAACTGAAAATTACGTTTTTTTAATTATAAAAAATGAAACAGAAAAAGAAAAGATATTTTACTAGCCGAAGCTGGGAATGAAGATATGCTGCGTTGCCCCATCCAAAGAAGCTCGCGGTTCCAAGTCCAACTGCTAGGCTCACTCTGGCTACCCCTATTGAGATTGAGTTCGTCGTTCATCTTTCCGCAAAAGTTTAGAGTGCTGAATTTAATTTTGAGCTCTTCTCCAAATGCTTAACTGAAACGAACGCTTTACTTGTCTCGAATATTCGTCATTCCTTTTGGTTTCCCATTCTATTCTATGGGAACTCTCACAAGTTGTAGTTTTATACCTTTGAATTACGAATTCCGTTCCAACCCTGTTCGACGCGCTTTCAGGGAGAGAATTCAATACCATCAGCTTAGTAGATCGAGGGGTTCGTGTTATTTTTGCGGAGAAAGATCAAAATTAGGGAGGTATATTGATGTTAGTAGGTTTACGTGCTTTAGTAGTAATAACGACACTAATAATGAAGGGGAAAGCGGTAGTAAGGCGTCGAAGGATTCTAATTTGACGACCACACTGGCTGAAGGGGCTGAGGAGAGAAATGAGAATGGCTTCAATCCTGAGAAATCAAGGTCCCCACCGGCTTCCTCAAGGGTACTTAGCTCTCTGTTTCCTGTTTCCTGTTTTTTTGTTCCTTCAACGTATTCTAACTGCTTCATGCTGCTGTAAATGGCATGAAATGCTTGCATTTTTCTCTAATTTAATGGGATGGACATATATTAAGAGGAAATCGAGGCAATACACGTTATGTTAGAATACATGTACAACCATTTTTATCTGGCGAGCGCAAAATGATGATGGGTGTCCAGGTGATAAATTTATGGGAAAATTTTGTAGTTGCCTCTCCTCATTAATCCTGGCACCAATATTTTGTTCATCGTTAATAACTCTTGCCTAAGTTTTTTGTTTTATTTTTACTACTTGATTTAAGTTGACTGATATGAATTCAAATAAAGGAATGGTTCTTTAATGAAGGAACCTTGTGTTTCTCAATGCCCGCTCTACTTGTCTGCTATTGTTAGTTTGATTTTCTATCTCACGAATTATATTTTCTATGATGCGCGTGTACAGAAAGCCCTCTGATAAATATTTCCGTGGAAGCATTTTCTGTGCATGTGAATTCTCAGTTATTGTTCCTGATTCTTATGTTTCTTTATTTCGCTTTTTCAGTCATCCTTATCCTCAGTTGGACCAACATACAGCAATTTTCAAGTTGATTCTTTCAAACTCATGGAACTCCTTGGACCTGAGAAGGTTGATCCTGCTGATGTAAAGCTGATTAAGGATAAGCTTTTTGGTTATACAACTTTTTGGGTGACCAAAGAGGAGCCTTTTGGTGACCTTGGAGAGGGTATTCTTTTCCTTGGAAATTTAAGGGGAAAGAGAGAGGATGTATTTGCCAAGCTTCAAAGTCAGCTAGTTGAGGTCACAGGTGATAAGTACAACCTTTTTATGGTGGAAGAACCTGATTCAGATAGTCCCGATCCACGTGGTGGGCCACGTGTCAGCTTTGGTTTGCTGCGGAAGGAAGTTTCAGATCCAGGGCCAACAACACTTTGGCAATATGTGATTGCTTTGTTATTGTTTCTTCTCACCATTGGTTCCTCAGTGGAGCTTGGAATTGCTTCTCAGGTAGGCTGATTACTGATTCTCTTTTAGCATCAGGTGTTGATCAGTAAATGTTCGTGAAAAAATCACTATATCTCAAACGTTTCTAAATTTTGTTTGCCACATCAATATTGTCTACTCAATATCTTCTGTTATTTAAAACTGTTTTGTTGATTTTATGTTTTTCATTCATCAGATAAATAGACTGCCTCCAGAAGTTGTAAAATACTTCACAGATCCCAATGCTATTGAACCCCCTGATATGGAGCTACTATTCCCCTTTGTTGAGTCAGCTTTGCCTGTAGCATATGGTGTCTTGGGAGTTCTGCTATTTCATGTAAGCATTAGCTCTTATCATTTACTGGATTTTGGTTATATAATTGCATTTCACTGAAATATCTCTGTCAGCGATAACAGAACTTGGAGTTATGTTCTATCCGACCATTGTCTGATTTACCCTTACTTCGTTAATGAAATGGATAACTTGGCTGATGCAATTAACTGACTATTTATCACTTTCCACTTTGGCTAGTATACTTCATATGTTGTGGATATAAGTTGTTTGGTGGTTCTTTGATTAAGATAAGATCCAACCTGATTTGGAGCCAACAAATTACATTATGTTGTCTGTGGAGCTGTTGCTTGGGATTAGACAATAACTGACCAAAAGTTCTCTGATCACTTGGCCTGATACTCTTCCTTACATGAATATGATTAGGAAATCAATATCTTTTCCCATAAATCTGCCTCTCATGTAATTATGAAATCAGCATTCCTTTCACATTTGTTGACTAACTGATGAAAATTGTGTTAGTAATCAATAGTTTATTGAGTTAGTTTGTGGATTCCAAAGATCCATTTTACCAGAGATACAAGCCCTTAGTCTCAGGCTAGCTACATCTTTAGTATTTTTAAATTTTCATGCCAAGCATATTAATTCTATTTTAATTAATCTACTTTCTGTAAAATATCACCAAGTTTTTCAAGTTCCCAGTTATGTTCCTGGATTCTTTGGATGTCCACCTAATTGATTTGGCTATATGCAGGAACTTGGACACTTCCTGGCAGCTTTTCCAAAGAAAGTAAAACTAAGCATTCCGTACTTCATTCCAAACATCACTCTTGGCAGTTTTGGTGCAATTACCCAGGTGAGCTGATCTAGTTCTTCCTGCTTAAAAATTTGACTTGGAATGTGCAATTGATATTTAAACATTTCTGAGTTGAATTTAACTGGCAGAGTGAAACTTGTTAAGTTTTAGTTTGCATATTTAAATGATGATCCATATTTTTTTTCCTTTTGCAGTTTAAATCCATTCTTCCTGATAGAAGCACAATGGTGGACATATCACTTGCAGGTCCATTTGCTGGTGCTGTACTATCTTTTTCAATGTTTGCTGTTGGCCTGCTACTTTCATCAAATCCAGCTGCAACAGGAGATTTGGTGCAAGTCCCTAGCATGTTATTTCAAGGTTCTTTGTTTCTTGGACTCATCAGTAGAGCCACACTTGGTTATACGTAAGTTTCATTTGCTTTTGAGCCTTTAATGTCTTTAAAAAGTTGTGAGCTTTATGTTGAATTGGTTCTTGTGATATCTTCTCCTCAAAATTAACAAGTTGGCATCCGTTAGAGGATTAGAGTGAAAATGCTAACAATCAAGGCAAAGCATTGGTTTTTACCTTGGTCGGCAGTGAAATTCCACTTGGTCTCTGCACACTAATAAAATAACTTTATCAACAAATCCTAATTCCAATTTATTTTTCTTTCCTTGGTTGGCATAAAAGATATTCTAGACGTCCTAATAAAATAACTTTATTTAAAATCCTAATTATATTAAAATAAAGATATTTATCAATCCCATTTTGCATCAGGAGGTTGATTGTAGCCCATTGTGCACAATAATTAGATATGCTCCTTCCTTATGTGTACAATGATCCATTGCTATTCCTATTCTCAATGTGCAGAGCAATGCATGCCGCAACTGTTTCAATCCATCCTCTTGTAATTGCTGGCTGGTAATGCACATTTCCTGTCATAGTTGATCATTGACTTTATTCTTGTTTTGTAATTTGATCACTATAACCTTTTTTATCGCCTCATAGGTGTGGCTTAACAATTCAAGCTTTTAACATGCTTCCTGTGGGGTGCCTTGATGGTGGAAGAGCAGTGCAGGTGTGTTACTCCACCTATTGAGCTTAGGGGAAGCATTTGGTTTTTGCACTTGATTACTGATTATCCTGGCACTGAAGGCTTGTTGAACAATTCATATTTTTGGAATTTGGCTGGTGATGATAGGAATGACGTGAGTCAAAATGGAAAAAAAGAAAAGAAAATCACTTCTCTAAACTGAATTTATACCAGGCTGAAGGCCTCCACTGGTTCATTAGATCTTAGTAATATGAATCGAGCATGCTAGTTATGTTGCATGATTTTGCAGGGTGCATTTGGAAAAGGTGCATTGATTGGCTTTGGCTTGACAACTTACACGTTGCTTGGATTAGGAGTGGTATGTCTTCTCTGCTATAGTATCACATCATGAAATCATGAACAAGTACTCATATATGATTTGCCCGACACTGTTAGACTGTGTCCCCCTAATGTCCCATGCCAGCCATCCTTCTGTGTTTTTCTTTTTCACTTGATTTAGTATTGAAATTATTAGTGACAATATTATCATCTTTGCTCCTCCAGCTTGGTGGGCCTCTTTCACTTCCTTGGGGACTCTATGTTTTATTATGTCAGGTATTTAAACATCCTCTTATGAGGAAAGGACAAAATCAAGAAGTTGTTGTTGTTTGGTGTGAACTTTCAGACTGAATTTTTGCACTTTTTCAGAGAACGCCTGAGAAACCATGCTTGAATGATGTGACGGAGGTTGGAACATGGAGACAGACATTGGTGGTGGTTGCTACTTTTCTTGTTGTCTTGACTTTGCTTCCCGTTTGGGATGAGCTTGGAGAGGAACTGGGTATAGGCCTTGTAACCGCATTTTGATCGGTGATGCGTTGAGGAAATCCCTTTTAAAATCAGTTTCTGTTTATTTTAGATAGGTAAAGCCAATTGGGCCAAAAATGTAAAATAGTTCAATTTTATACCCATTCCTTAAAAATAGAAAAAGTGTATACTAGTAGTATCCTCAATCTTTGCCTTGCATTGAAGTGATTGATGCTTAGAAATAGTTCAGTTTTCGATACGGTTGGGACTGCGAATAAAATAAATAGTGAGTGTTTTGTTTGATATGTTGTCTGAGGCTTTTTGGTACGAAAACGAAAAGTATTTATACTTGTCCTAATGATATCCAATAATTTAAGTATAATATTATATGAAAATAAATGAAAACTAAATTGTTTTTTAAAAATAGAATATTTTTTAGATAAAATATAATTCAGAAATATTAAATTAAATGTAATATAAGTGAATGTATTTTTTAATTGTTTTTCTAGTATTGACTGCTAAACACAAGCAAAAGACCATAATAATCCGTTATCCGTTCCAAAACGTCATAAATTGATAGTAGTTGGAATAGTAATGTTATCAAACGATTTATTATTAGGAAACATTTCAAATAAATACCATTTGAATTTGCAAAATCCCTAGAAGTCCGTTGAATTTGTAAAAAAACTGAGAGGTAGAAGTTCAAATTCAAATGGTATTGTAAATTCAAATGGTATCCCTCATAGGTCCTTTGTACCTTTTAGTCTTTTTACAAATTCGACGGACTTTTGGGGGTTTTGTAAATTCAAATGGTATTTATTTAGAATTTTCCCTTATTATTATTATTTTCTAGACACATCTTCTGTTGGAGAGGCAGTCTTGTTCGGAGTATTTCTCTTCATAGGAATTTGAATCTTGTTTTGCTCTTTTGTGATGGACTAGCATTTTCCACCAGATCTAATTCCTTTCGTGAATTCTTAATATTGAACTGAAAATATCATAAAAGATGAGAGTATAAGATGTTATAGGGATTATTGTCCCCAAAAAAGAAATGTTAAAAGGGTCCTTCGTGCGCCGTAGGGTTTTGATGTGGTCTACGGCCCTGTTATTTGACATGAGCGGCAAACTACGTGAATATGTCTAGTAGGCCAACTGAGTGCCTCCAATTAACCTTATGCACGGTGTGCACTAAACTTGTGGGATTTTTTTTTTTTTTTAGATGTTTGGCTGAGAAATTGTTGTTACTTATTTAAAAAGTTACTTAAGGGAGTTTTTTATCTCCTTTTTAGCTTTTGAGCTCCTATTCAATATTCTAAAATAATTTTTCAAGATCATAAGGTATTTTTTTTAGTAGCATTTAGTATTCTGAAGTATATTTTTAGTACCATTTAATACCCTAAAAAACATTTTCAAATAATGACTGATACTAAAAATAGTTTTTTCAGGATCATGAGCTATTTTTTTAGTACCGCTCAATTTCCTGAAATATATTTTTAATACATTTACTACCCTCAAAAATATTTTAGGATACTGACCGATACTAAAAATCATTTTTTTCAAGATCCTAAAATAATCTTTTAAGATCATAAAGTAATTTTTTTTTGTACCGTCGATATCCTAAAATATTTTTTTAGTATCAGTTAGTACTCTGAAAAATATTTCATATTGACTATAAGTTTAAATCATAAAAAAAGTTACTTATGCTACCGTCAATTTGAATACAAATTACATTTCACAATCTAACTATTACTCAATTTAACTTTTCGATAAGTCAAATTGATTATAAGTCATTTTTCCCACCCATATAAGTGAATGAGCTTCCTAGGGCCCATTCTTTAGTGGAACAATTTCTTTACTCATCTTTAGCAAGTAGAGCTCGTCTCATTTGAACCGTTTAGAAGAGAATATAAATGGTCAATTTTTAAAAAAATTTGTGATTTTTAAATGAAAAAAATAAATTTTTAATAAAATATTAGTTAAAAGATTATTTTTGTTTAAGATTCTTTACCTATTAAAATAATTTTTTTAAAGAAAAAAATCTGGACGTTTCAGATGAGACAAGTTGTCCCTCCTTGGCTGGCCTATGGTTCCATTGTTATTTGGGTCCTCCTTATGATAAAATACGGGAACGTATGTATTCTTAGCAGGGTGGACAGAGGGGGCTAGAGGTGGCCCCTTCCCCCCCCCCAAAAAAAAATCCAAAAGAGAAAATATAAACAAATGAAAGGTGGGCCCACAATTAAAGCCTCCCATTTGAGCTACTTTCTTCTCTAACCTTCAGTTTGCTTTCATATGTATTAAATAGAATCAATAATATAATAATGAAAGGTGGGGCCCACAAACTTAAATTATCCCCAACCCAACTGTTTGCACTTTTTCAAAATCTTTTATCTCTTCTCCCTTTTAATGCGTCTTGCCCATGATTCTTAAAAACTCGTTTTATCACTGCGTTTTTACATTTTTATGATTTTTTTTCATTAAAACGATTTTACTAATTTTCTAAACGCTTTTAAGTTTTTACTATTTTTTTACGATTTTACTATGTTACAATTTTACGTTTTATGATTTTTCATTCTCTTTCCGTTTTCAGGTAAAAACTAGTTTTTAAGAACCTTGGTCTTGTCTAGTAGTCTATCATTTTTTTCAACAGCTTATAACAAATTTTAAGAATCAATAAGGTATTGAAAATTAGCTCTTTTCATTAAATTTCTTTCATAAAATTTATTATACATGATTTTATCTTTCTAACGATATTACTTTTATATTGATTTGAGAATATTTTAGGATAAAAATTTTGGTCGAGTTTGAGTTTTATCTCAATGCATAAAATCTCGGTTTGCTTTCAAATTGTGCTTTTCTACTCCATGTTGAAAAAATGTTATCTTAATGTATAAAAATGTTGTGAGTTCATATGTAGTGATCTTATGAATCAATCTCAACATATTGAGATATTGGTTGAAAAACTTCTCAAGAGATTGCAGCTAATCGTTTGAGACTACATCTGTAGACTTGACAAGATGGCTTGCTCTTCAAGGAAGACCAATTTCTTTATGATTCTTTAATTACATACATTTTAAAAAAAATTGTTTTGAGTTTTAGCATAGATTTAATCATAGATGGGTTCAACAATATAAAAATATGAAAGGTAATAAAAGTCAAGTCAAGTAATTTTAATTTCTGTAATAGATTTCTTTCAATTTTTTAAATATTAAGTCTTTGTCGTATTTCAAATACTTTTATTTATATTGATGAAACATTTTTTATTTTCGCCTCCGTTAGTGAAATTCCTAGGTCCGCCCCTGATTCCTAGCAAATATATCTTAGCATGTTCCCCTGCAATATAATGGCCAACTTCTCGCATTCATGCTGAAATTGAACCTTTGAAGTTTCTCGCGCCCACTTATCTACAAAGCTTTATAGAGGAGTTATACGTTGTTTAAGTTCATTGAAACAGATCTTAATCTAGAATTCAGTTCTAAGACTATATTAATTAACACGCCAAGCATGAAAATTATCAGCAAGAAACCTTGTGTTCAATTTCCACGAAAACTTCCATGTCCCTTGTTGCAGTGTCGCCCTCCAAAAATTGCTCTATATTGAACACACGAACATTGTCATTCACAAAATATTATTGATGGACAAAGGATGCTTCCATTAATTGCTCTTGTATTACAGAAGGTATAACTAATTAATTACTATATATGCATAAATAATAACAAACAAAAATGGGTGCAAAGCGATCAAGGGTGAAGGATGTCATGATTGAAAACATGGGGAATCCTGCTATCTTGTTCATCGTCTTCGTCATCCTGGGACAAGAGAGAGAATTGAAGAGTAGGGTCCAAGCTGTGGGAAGAAGGTGGTGCCTCCATTGCTAGGCCAAAACCAGAAGGGCTGAAGCTGCTGCTCATGTTCATGAGATTGGTCGAAGCACATGAATTGTTGTTGTTGGAGTACGCTGGTTGGAGTCCTATGTTCATGTTTGGTTGCGGCTGCACAGCACTTGCTAATGCATACCTACTGTTCATCAGCTGACTTTGAACCATCCCTAGCTCTGCTTGCAGAGATGCCACCTGATGAATTCACAGATTAAATGAATTAGTTCTTTTGGTTTCCACCTGAATTATATTCACAGCTTAAATTAATTAAGTTCGTTAAAAAAAATTTCATTTTCTTGTTTTCCTTCGATCGGTTTGAAGTAATAAGATTGTGGGTGATGACACGTGATCAGTTAAACATTTAATTTGCAAAAGCTTGATATATTTTGCCAGAGAAATCAGGAAGATGATGGTGTCGAATATTCATGCAAAAGCTTGACCCGAGAATTCACAGCTTAAATTATTTAAGCATGCTTCTTTCGTTATTATATATCGTGGTTCTCGAGTTTTGTTCGAGTCCAAGTCTTCCTTCTGGTAATCTCAACCAAGGGCACTGATAATACTTTCATATAGACTTGTTGAATTTAGAATCTTGCCTGTAAAATAATGTTAGCTCCAAAAATAATCAAATCTTAACTAAACGAACTGTTTTAATTTGGATCATAAAATAACGAGGATGGAGGACACATGCACATGCATTTTTTCTCCTTTGAAATTAACAACCTGTTGTTGCAAAGACATGATAGTGGAAACACAACCATAAACAGGATCGGACAAGCGAGCTTGAGCCTCATAGGATATGGTGACCACGGCTTCGCGGCGGCGGTTGACGGGAATATGAAGCAAGAGCTTAGAGACATTGCTAGCTCCAAAGACCTTGTGGACGGCGGCGAAGCGGGCGGAGCCCTGATCAGAGCTGAAGTGGGGAGCAAAGATGCAGCCAGCAACGCATTTCCTGCGGAGGAACTTGCAGGCGCCGCAGGGAGGGGTGGAAGAGGCGGCGGAAGAAGGATGACGCCGAGGTTCAGCCATGAGGAGAAGGAAGGAGGAGAGAGAGTGAGAGAGGAGGAGAGATAAGCGGTGTGGAGATGGTAGTGAAGGTTACGGGGAATAATATGCGGAGGAGTGCACGTTAGTCTCGTGAGGGGTTGGCGAATGGCGAAGTGATTGCGGTGAGCTTTCTGTTGACGCTATAGTTGGTGAGTGGCACGTGCCATGGCAGCCACGTGACCCATCCTATGTATCTTTCTCCATGAGTCTATCTGTCTATGTATTACGTACCCTATACTCCTCGATATAAGAGTTTATCTTGATCTTAAATATAAATAAAATTTTTATATTTATCAATTTTTCCTAATTTACTCATATTAATGCTCCCTCAACAATAATTAAAGAGGAGAAGAGTTGAGAGGATTAAAAAAGATTATTATTAAAGTCTTAGAAAATACATGCATGTTGTATTAATTAACTAATTCAACTAATTTATTTAATATAATTAAATATATATTATATTAAGAACCGGAGTGCATATTTACGTGACAATATAAAGAAATAAACTTTCTTTATTACTCTTTTTAAACAATTTTCTTTCTAAAGATGTTTTATTTCATTTTGTGTCTAAAGAGTGAGAGTTATACGAGTTTAATTATATGAATATATGGTGTACGATATATGCTAATAGGCGGTGTTTGTTGGATTAAAACAACGAAGAAAATGGTAAGATTTGGATGGTGGAATAAAGTAAGAGAATATAAAACCTGGAGAGTTTTGGTTTTATGGGAAACCACAAGAACTGTGGCTCTTCGCGGTAAAACAAAACGTGCATGGATTTCATGGTGGGGCCTCATTAAAGAAGGTCCCTGTCAGTTTTTCTTTTAAAGCATAACAGACTCAGAGCGTTAAAGTATAATATGTATGTTTTATATATATATATATATATATATATACAGTGACGGACCCAGAAAATTATTAATGGGAGGCACCATTAGTGAGGGGATTCGGGGGCAGCGCCCGCGAAAACTTTTTTTAAGCAAAATTTTAAATGCATTTAAAAAACAAGAGTATAAAGGCACTAGGCCAACAATAGTATATTACAATAAAAATAATTACAATATCATCCTGCTAGGCTTTATTTTTTAGAATTCTATCATAATTGCCTCATTACCAATGCTATCAAATACATCTTTTTCAATATAAAGCACTAGGCAATCATTTAACCACTCATTTAATCAGAGGATGAACAGAACAGAGCACAGGTTGAGTGAAAAGCCACAATCAGAGGACTAACAGGTGAAGACAAAAAATCAGTCGAAACAAAGAGCAGCACCAATCTGTCAAGCAAGAGCAGTCTGATCTGTCGAGCAAGAGAAGCAGCAGAATTTAGATCATAATTTTACCCTGATTTGACGATGAAGGAGGCTGGATTTTACCCCTTTTTTTAAATAATAATAATAATTTTTTTTTTTTCCAAGACGGTGTCATTTAGTTGGGGGGCACTTGCCCCCCTAATCCAATGCCTCGGTCCGCTAATGTATATATATATATAAATAATACCCATTTCAATCAGCTTGTTTAGGATATCGGTGGAACAAATGACTTATAGTCAATCTGATATATGAAAAGTCAGATTGTGAAAGTTGATTTATGTTTAGGTTGGCGGTAGTATAAGTAACTTTTGATATTTAAACTTATAGTCAATCTAAAATACTTTTGAGGATACTTTTTGAAAAATTATTTTATGATCTTGAAAAAAAAAATTATAGTATCAATTAGTACCCAAAAATATTTTTTAGGGTATTGAATGGTACAAAAAATATATTTCAGATACTAAACGGCACTAAAAAAATAATTCATGATCTTAAAAACTTATTTCTAATACCATTCAGTACCCTAAAATATATTTTAGGGTACTGAATGTACAAAAAAATATACTCCAAGATACTGAGTGGCACTAAAAAATACTTCTGACCTTGAAAAATTATTTTTATTACCAGTCAGTACCATAAAATATTTTTTAGGGTATTGAGTGGTACTAAAAATATACTTCAAGATATTGAACAATACTAAAAAAAAATACATCATAATCTTAGGGCTCATTTGGATGGGCTTTTAAAAAAAGTACTTTTTTTTAAATGCTTATTTTTTAAGCTCCAAATTGAACCTTAAAAAAAAAAATAGCACTTTGGCTTCTTTTTTTTTTTGTGACTTTTGCTTTTTCAAAAAAATATCATTTAAACACATAAATTAATTTAAAAAGTATTTTTTCATTAAAAAAGTGTTTTTTTCCTTAAAATAGGCCATCCAAGTGGGCCCTTAGTCCAAAAGTCCGATTAGAACAAAAACTCCTCAAAGTAACTTTTTCAAATAAGTTACTTTTGGTTCAAAAGTCTGATTTGGCTCTCTAAAATTCATACCAAACATGCACAATATATCATATTGTTAAATCAATATATGTTAAGCTACAATTTTGCTTTAAAAGTTTTTACATAAGCGCTGTCTATATATATATATATATCTATGTATGTGAAAGTTATTGTTAGATCAATAATGCTTTGAAAGTTTTAAAAAATAAACAACTACCTATAACATTAAAAATATTACTCCCTTTAGTATAAATATAAGACCGAATTAACATTTTTTAAGATATTAATGAAGCTAAATAAGTTATTTAATTATATATATATAATATATTGTGTATCATTAGATTATATTCCTTTAACTTTTAATATAAGATATATTTTGGGAGTTGATTTTGATCATAAATATAAGACATAATTATCATATTTGTCGATCTTTTCTTGATTTACCTCATTGATACTCCATCGAGAATAATTAAGAAGAACATAGAATAAAGGAATTAAGAGATATGTGTAGTATGTTGTTCTAGACAAGAAATGTCATATAAACCAATTTATCTAACTTCATTAATCTAATCAAAATAAGTAAATATATCTTATATTAAGGATCAGAAAAATATATTAGTTTATAATTTAAGCAAAATAGTTTAGAAAAAACAATAAATTTAAATATTTTAAAGTAATTTAGGTAACTTTCTTAATATCATAAAATAAAAATTAGATATATCTTATATTTAAGATTGAAAATAGTAACATTCAACGTTAATTT
Organism: Acacia crassicarpa; assembly: GCA_034222035.1. Lineage (NCBI taxonomy): Eukaryota > Viridiplantae > Streptophyta > Magnoliopsida > Fabales > Fabaceae > Acacia > Acacia crassicarpa. The sequence continues at coordinate 43,973,299 of JAWXYG010000005.1, read as the reverse complement.
TTTCATAATTAGAGCACCTTTGCTCATTTTTGAGGCATTATCAATTTAAGAATTAACAAAAGTTTCTGAATATCCACCTCTTTTATGTAAAAACTTTTTGAGCAAAATTAAATGTTAACCATTTCACAATTGACAAATAGGCTCGAAATAGTTCAAAATTATTTTTTTTGTTATGACTCTCACATTGGACATATTTATGGAGTTGAACTCATTATTGTATAATTTAAAAGGTTTTAAAGAATGTGTTTAGTGTCATTAGGCTGCAATGACCCAACATTTAAAATATTTAGACATATATACTTTAAAAGTTAGACTCCCTTCTTTTTATAAAAAACAATTACTAACTCCAATTATTTCTATAAAGAACAATTATTAAAATTGCACAATTCAAAATATTAATTAAAAGTAATAAATGTGTAATTTATGTATCTTACTTTTTAATTATACTCTTATTTAGAAATAATGTATATGAAGGACAACAGGTGGAAATTTATTATAGAGACAATGAATGACTTATACTTAATGAGGATAAAAATGAAAAGATCAGTTTAAAAATTTTAGATAAATAGAATTTGTTATTTATAGTAAGGGGCGCCTCGATAAGAGATAATGATTAAGGTTGTTTATTACTATTTCTGGTCTTAATTATAAGAGCTAGTTGACTTTCTGTGACGAGATTAAGAAAGCTAAATAAGTTACTTAATCATTTCATATGTTCTATGTTCTGTGTTCTTAAATAAGTTACTTATTATCTTAAATTAATTAATTTTCAGGATACTAGTATTATAGGAAAAATATTTGTGAATGCAATATTGAAAATTATTTAATTTAAAATATTGTGTGTCAAAAAAATATTTCATGACGTAATATATAATTTAACTTAAATAAATAAAATATATACTAAAAAAAATATCATACCCCCAAAATTAGGGAATAAACACCTAAGAAACGTGTAAAAAAAAAAAACATGTAATGATAAACCAAGCCAAACAACTTTTACAAATGGACAATTAATAAATAAATGATTCAATATTTATAGAGAGGAGCAACCAAAAGGGCAATTAACTACCATTAACATTAAGACGGTGTCTGATCAAAGTTTCCACAACCGGTAGAGCCTCATTGACAATTTTCCACAGAAGCAACAAGTCTTTCATTGGCAGAGAAAGTGACCGCAGGAATTTCCAGAAAGCATCATCAATAACAATTGGAGAATTATGAGAAGCGATATAATGATATCCTTTGCTAACTGAATAATCATCTGATGGGTTCAAACTCCAAACTAATTTCTCTTGGATATTGCAAAAAAGGAAGCGGAGTCTGGAGGATGAGATTTGTAATATCCTGTGAATAAAGGGACATTTCATTTAACTGGGCACCAGCTGGAAGGATGCAGTAATAGATCCTTTACTTTATGAATAGAATCAACAGCAATAGATCCAGATTGCATGGGGTCACCACTTCGAGTGGTTTAGATTAATAGCAGAACCAGATCCAACTCTCCACTTCAGATGATCAGTAATTATGCTAGCACAGTTGTGAATTCCTCTCCATATCCCAAGAAGAATTGTAAGGTAGTTTAACCAAAGAAGCACTATTCAAGTCAATGTATTTATATCTCAGAGTCTCTGCAAGCAAAGTTCCAGGTGGAGAAGAAGAAATTCGCCAAACTTGTTTAGCTAAAAGGGCATAATATTTACTTGATTCATTGATCTCAAGCCCAATCCTCCTTCTGCAGTTGGACGAAAGAGGAAGTCCCTGCTCCTAAGATGAATTCCAGTTCCCGTCTCCATTTAATTTGAGCCCAACATAAATAGCACATCTAGAATCAATTTGGTTCCCTGCTCCTAAGATGATAAAACATGTATATTAATACCAGCAAACACAGATCTGATCAATGCAAGCTGGGACGTGAAAGCAACCTGCCTTTCCAAGTTGCTGTTCGTTTTTCTATGGAATTAATTACCCGGTCACAAACCTGTGATTTGCTTTTACCGGGATCGACCCAAGTCCCTAGATATTTCCCCAAACAACCTGTGAATCCAACTCCAAGAAATTGAGAGTAATAAATTTTCTGCCCATGAGGGATTTTAGGACTGAAGATGAATGAGGATTTGGCACGGTTTATTTTCTGTCCTGACCAAAGACTTTACAGTTCCAAGGAAGCTTTAAAGGAATTAAAGCTCGTGTCATTTCTTTCAAAGAAAAAGATTTATGAGTATGTTTGAGTTAGTGTTAAAAAAATACATTTATATAAGTCAAAATAAAATTCATCTAACAAACTTATTTTGTATTTCATAAATTACCTTGAAAAAATAATAAGACATTTACAATATAGGATATAGATAGAAGGAGATCAAAAGATCTCCATGCCTTACATCTTTTGAGGGATAAATTGTGCTTGTGATTTGACCATGAGGTACAACCTGGTGATACATTGTATAACTAAAGTAATCCATTTATCAGGGAAATTCATTGTCTTGAGGGCCGCATAGATAAAGTTTTAAGAGAGAGTGTCGAATGCTTTAATTATTTATATGGAATTAACTATCTGTCTTTTTGAAGTTTAAATAATAACCGGATGGAGTGTAATATGGATGGCATTGATATTTGATATATTGATTTTGAATGAACTTGTAAATTGACCAGGGAACCAAATACCAACCATTATCAATTCAGTTAATAAAGATTCTGCCCATTATTGTAACCAAAAAAATTAAAAAATTCTGACCATAATCTATAAAATTATGACTTTTACAACTCATGTGGGGATCATAGCCAGTGAGTGTCAGAGATGGGGATGGGATAGCCTGCAAGATTGGTACTGATGTATGGAATACGAGGACAATGCAATCATAAACATTGGATGGGTACAGTAAATCAGGGCTGAGTGCATTGAAATCCAATCCAATCTAAGCAGAGGTCAGTGCCAGTCCATTTTGGGCTTCAGATTGCTCTTCATAATTCTGTATCGTCGCTTTCTTCCTACGCTTCTGTCTGCAACAGTCCTGTCCCCGTGTCGTGACAAGGCCATTGGTGAACTTGCTCCATTGTTTCCTTTTTACTATTTTAGCCTATGTATACAGGCTAAAAGAGAAAAATACATATATGTTTTTTTTTTTTGGAGTGTCCTACATCATAGGTTTTTTTTAGAAAATACAGGTAAGCTATGAAGTTTAGAATGATGAGGGAAAGACTAGATCCTAAAATCCAGTCCTTAATACATCAAATTAGCAAAATAAACTAACCAAAATAAGTTATCCGGTCTCTAAAAAACATATCTAGGCATCCCCAGGACAAATGGAACAAGAATCACATCAGCATCAGCCAGTGCATCATAACCCTATTTGGCCATATAATCAACTGCATGAAATGTTTCCTCTCAGAGTATAGTGGAGCTTCATGTTACAGTCTTTATAGAACAAGTCTCTAGTCTCCCAAAAATATACACGTAGTTACTATTTTAAAGGAAAAGTTACACTCCACCGTTAATTCAACAAACGTCTCTCTGCTGCACCACCGTGTTCTTGGGTTAAGACAAAAGAAAAAAACAAAAACCCAGACACGTGTTATTAACAAGAAAGAGATTTCATGGTATAATGATTAATGAGAAGTGAAAATTGGAATGTATCCATGTTCACTTCCTCCAGCCAAGTGAGTCCGGGACTGAGAAGGAGAGGAAGCCAAGAGTGGAAACCCAGAGAGAGTGAGACAGATGGTATTCTACAGTTTCTTTTGCTCTGTTTTATGAAGCCAAAAACAGAGGCGAATCCGGCGTGGAGTAACAGGAAGGAAGGAGACGTCATGTACTGCATGTTGCTATCACTCATCCTGAACAGAAGCCCCCCTGCTTGGTTTCTCAACCCCAAAACTAGCCGTTACACATTGGAGCAAAGTAGCACTCTAGACATTTTGAGATTGAGAATGAATCTCACTCACCTGGGGTATATTGGGAAGAAGAGAAAGAGGTCCCAGGAATTATGGAACATATGAAATTGTCCGCAAGAGCCTTGTACTCATGGAGCGATTGTACTTTTTGAACAAGGAATTCCTGAGGGCCAAAGCACCAAGCATGAGCTTAGTTTCTTGAAAAAGACAATATATAGTAAATAGTACAGAAGAAATGTGATTATAATTTTACCTTGGAAAGCAGCATCCTTGCTCCAACATGCTTGTTATCCCACCCAAACATATTATCAAACTCCGCAGCCTTAAGGGTGGGTCCATTCACTTGAATATAGTTTAGGTACATGGGCTTCCCAGTAGCCTTGTGCAGCCACGCAGCACCCCATAACAGCTCATCCTGACAAATTTCCAATATGTCCTTTCAGTTAACTCTACACAGGCACAGCAACAAGTAAAATGGAAAAAATTAAACAACTGAAGCCTTTCCTGATAGTCAGAGTAAGAGCAATAGAAAGGGCATACAATGGGCTTCAGCCCATCACTGTAAGCTCCCCTGTATTTATCAGCAAACTCAAACACCTATACACACAAGAAGAAGATGAAGCCTCATTTTTTTCACTAGAAAACCATAAACAAGTTCAAGAAGTGATTTTAACTTTGACTAAGTGTCTATATACCCTTGTAGCCCTGTGACTAGAGTTTTAGAGTAGGTGGGGTCACATTTCTTAAAAACCAGAGAAGCAGCAGCTAGAGCGGCTGCAGTTTCAGCGGCCACATCTGAAAAACTTGTTTAATATATATGTGTGTATCCGTTGCTGTTTAAGAAAATAGGAGACTATATTTTTATATATATGTATATTTAGGAATTAGGAACCAAAGATCTTGCGGGGTATTGCAAACTGTACTCCTTCATTATCATCTTTGGTGCTTGTCTTCTTTTCGCCTCTGTTTTTGGCTTCATAAAACAGAGCAGAAGAAACTGTAGAATACCCTCTCTCTCACTCTCTCTTGGTTTCCCACTCTCGGCTTCTTCTCTTTCTTAGTCTCGGACTCACTTGGCTGGAGGAAGTGAAGCATGGGTACTCATAATGGGTCGTGCTCTGTAATGTTGATTCCAACTTTCACTTCTCATAATGCCATGAAATCTCTTTCTCGTTAATAACATGTGTATGGGTTTTTGTTTTTTTTACTTTTGTTTTAACCCAAAGAACACGGTGGTGCAGCAGAGACATAAATAGAGGTTTGGAGTGTGATTTTTGTTCTAAAATGGTGTGATTTTTGTTCTAAAATGATAACCACGTATGTAATTTTACTCTTAAAAAAAGTATATAGTACTTGGCGCTCCCGAAATAAAGCATATGTATTTTTGTTTCTTTACCCATATGTATATATTATGCTTATAAGCCTATTGATAACTTATTGACACACACAGAAGAGTTTACACATGTGCTTAGAATTATATATTTATTAGGTGTTTCTACTTTATTTTTTTATATATTATATTTATTTATATTTAAATTATATACTATTTTTTGAGATACTTTTTGCACCTATATCAAATTAATTAATTTTCATAATACTGATGTTACAGACAAAGGCAGAACGAGTTATTAATTAATTTGAGATACTGGGTGCAAAAAATATCTCAAAAAGTAGCATATAATTTAAATCTAACTAAATACAATATATAAAAAAATATGCTTATAATTATAATTAGAAGTATAAACACCTAATAAATATATAATTCTAAGTACATATGAACTCCACAAGACGAGACACATTGCTATGCTTCTAGTCATTGTGTCAATCTGAGTTTTCAATGAACCCTTTTTTTTTTTGGGCCAAGAGATTTTTTTTTTTGTTCAAAGGCCAAGAGATTCCAATTAGATGAATAATAAAAATTTAATTTATTGATTTGAATCTTGTAAATGAAAAGATCATCTCTATGCTTATTTATAGTGAATGTCGTGACAGTTAATAAAGTTACATATAACAGCTACCTAATAAACCACAAGGTCTAATATATTGATTACTTCATATTAATTCTGCCTAACAGCCACTTAATTTAATCAATATATCAGCTACCCAGGGAGGACCACGTAGTCACGTACCCATCTTTTTTCCACATTCTCATTATTATGCTTCAAAATAATAAATTAAGAAGGGAGGGTCAAAGCCAAAGATTGACAGACATATATTATGCTCTCTCAAGACTATTCATTTATTAAGAACACATTTCACAGTTTAATTATAAGACCTGCATGCTGCATCCAATATTTCATCTCTGAACTCTTAGCCCCTTAACCAGCATCTAATATTCTTATGCTTCAACTGTAAAACTAGAATGCTAACATTCTATAAATTTGAACCACTTTAGGCTTTATAGTGATATACAAAAACAAAAACAAACAAACATGTGACTCCATCTCTGTGTTCTATTGTCACTAATGGAAGGCTATTCTTGCAGGGTCTGAGGGAGATTCAGGAGACCAATCACTACTACTTTGAGAATCCAATCGCCATGAATCTTGAACTTGAGCTGCAAATTGCAGATTCCACAACACATCCTCAATGGAAGGCCTTTCTTCTTCTTCCTTAGCCAAACACCTCACACAAACCTCCATCATCGTCTTCAATGATTGGTCCAAGCTTGCCCTTCGAATAACAGAATCCACCACGCTTCTCCGTGCATCATCATCTGCTACTAAGCTTGCTTGCAACTGTCTCATTGATGATGATGATCAAATATGAGATTTGAAGTTGCTTATTATGTGTGTTTTGACTGTTTCCTAGTAACAAGAGCCTTAAAAGTGAAGAAAGGTGAACAAAACAGAATAGACAACTTTACCAGTTTAGTTGAATCGTCCACGTCATTCTTCGACTTCATTGTCCTTCCGAGGATGAGTTCCAATAGTATGACTCCCAAGTCGTATATATCAAACTTATCTTCATATTTATTACTGCAGAACATCATAGTTCACTCAATGAACAGAGTACTAGTGTATCTATGATGAATCTCCTTTTCATTAAAAACAAGTGGTTCGTGCATGTTCAGTAGTTTTATCAACCAGATTAAAGTTCTACCACAAACCTTTTGTTAACTTTTGGACTTTTGGATTTGCTGGAAGAATTTCCATGGCCAACCTGCAAGTGAACTAAAAACGTGATTTCTTTTTTCCTATACAAACAGAAATCTTAATGAATCAAACTTATTTTTATTGATACCTGTCCCAAGTTTGATAACAAAGGCAGGTTATAGCTGCAGATTTTTGCAACAAGGTTCTGGTCTAATAGAACGTCTGTTATTCTGAGATTGTTTGAATACACACCAGGGAGAATCACAGTACGCAAAAACTGGATTCCCTTTGCTACTCCAATTGCAGCTGCTATTCTTTGTGTCCAACCAAGTGATTTTGAAGAATTCTCATCTGTCAAATAGAATATTTAAGAGTTCATGAGCGTGAATATTGAAAGGAGAAGATAACAATTGCAGCTTGAGAAAAATTTATATTTTTTTGAATTACCAGAGATCCAGCTCTTGAGCGTGCCATTTGGTACGTATTCAAAGACAAGAAATATTCTGCTGACACTTGAATCATCTAAATGACATTCAAAGCAGTGTCCAAGAGCACTGACTAAATGAAGATGCCTAAGTTTGGATATCAGCTCTATTTGCTGCATAAAGCTTTGTGTGCTATAACCTTTTCTCATTTTTACACATTTGATAGCCACAACTGAACCATTCTTCAACTGACCTCTATACATCTGACAAAGATAACAAACAAACAAAAAATCAAAACCTATACATATAGACATCACATACAAGTGCAGATATAACTTTGGTTTTCAATTTCCAGCAATACCTTCAGGGTTTATTAATGCACCCTTAAAACTTTAAAGCACCTGAAGTATACCTGCCCATGAGAACTTTCACTCATCAAAGAGGCTGTGTTAAAGTAGTTTGTGGCAGTCTCAATCTCCTCCAGTGAAAAAGTTCGATAAGTTGGCAAACCAACTGCTCCCAACTTCATTGTTTGAGATATATACCCTTTAGATGAAGAGAAACACATGGCTATTGTCATCTATCTTTATTGCGGACAAACACAGAGTAATTTGTTAAGGAGATTATAATCATTTCTGGTTTATAATTATTTGATCTCTGGTTTCTCTTCTCAGATTCAAAATATTATTTTTAAGTCTTAACATCAGTCTATATACAGAGCTGAATAAGCTAAAACTTGTTTCCAGATATTTAACAAAAGACTTGTAAAATTTGTATTGAGGGCAACATGAGTACTCTGCACGTCGAGAGAAATGCATAAAATGAACAAGGTAACCAATCAAACTGACACAAAAATTTGTGTGTGCAAGAGAGAAAGATAAAGAAACTTACTTGCACTAGAAAGCAACTTAGAGGTGTATCCAGAAGCAGCATTTTCAGATATAAATCTCACAGGAGGATTCTTACTTTGGCTTTTGGCATTTCCTCTTTTAACAAGAAACACAATAAGCCCAACAAGTACAACTCCTCCAACAGCTCCACCTGCTATTCCAATGGAAAGGACTAACTTGGACAATCCTTTGTGCTTCTTTCTCTCAGGTAATATCCCCACAGCTAAGGCCTCTGTGTGACAAAATGGTGATGGGTTCTGATTCTGATCCGCGCCATCAAGACAATTTCTTGCGTACTTCACTGTTCTATCACTGGACTTTGACACTAAACATTTGGGTAATTTTCCAGTCAAAAGATTTGAGGACAAATCCACAACTTCAAGTTCTGAATTACAGGACATATTCTCAAAAACCATCCCAGTTAATATGTTCCCAGAAATGTTGAGATACGTAATTGAAGGAAGAGACAACAAGGCTGGCTGAAATGGCCCCACAAATGTATTTAATGAGATATCCAATCTCTCAAGCTGGTAATAAGAGGTCACTTCAGAAGGAATACCAGACCTAAAGCTATTGTTCCTTAGTATCAAAGTAACCAACTTTGTTCCAAGTTCAGGAAACTGAGGTCCAAGAGCATTACTATCCAAATCCAGAACTTCAAGATTTTCCAAACGGCTTAAATCAGGTACCATCCCATAAAAGTGATTATGAGAAAGTGAAAGAATCCTGAGATTTTCCAAGCTACCCAATGAATCAGGCAAAGATCCATTGAACTTATTGTTTTTCAAACTCAACACAGTTAAGTCTGGAAATGAATCCATCCAATCAGGAAGCTGACCAGCCAACATGTTTTCATCAAGAATGAGAGTGTGAAGATTGGAAAGTGAAGAAAGCTCTGGTGGGATGGCCCCATATAGGCAGTTAGAGCTCATGTTAAATATTTCAAGTGATGACAAGTGAGAAATTTTAGCAGGCAATGAACCCCATATACCAAGAGAAACCAAAGTGAGGACTTTCAAATTGGGAAGTCTTGCCAGTGTTAGGAAAAAGGAATCTACTGAGAAATTTCGAGGAAGAAAGGAAGTTCTTGCTTCACCTATTATATGAAGTTGGGTTATGGTGTCTTCATAGCACACAACAGTGGAAGAAGAATTTGAATCAGCGTTGCAGAATTCTGTGTTGTTATTCCAGCTGTTCAAAGCAGCAGGAAAGTTCAAATCTTTTTGGATTCTCAGGAGGGCATCAAGCTGGGAAAATTGAAGCTGCTCCGAATCACAGATAGAAAGTAAAGCTGTTATTAAAAGCAGAAGCAACGAAGTGTGAAATTGTTTTGCCATTGAAAGAAAGATTTTCTGTGCTCTTGGGATAAAAGCTTCGTTTTACGAGACCATGAACAGAAGTCCTGCAACAATTACCAAGCCATGTCAATTTAAAAGACACTGATCAAAATTGGCAAGAGCATGTTGAATTCATTACGAAGCTTTACAGTTCTTAAAGTTATAAATAGGAGCAAATCAACTCAAATGAAATTATATGATTCAAGGACAATCATGAAACGTTACCAGTTGCTGTCAAAATCAGCAGGAGCTCCCAGTAAGTCCTCCAAAAACTCAGAATCAGAAAAGTGTCAAGAACAAGTCTCCAAATCTTACTGTGGCAGAACAACCATTTTCACAGGAGCCAGATAGTTCCTGTCCACGCCAAGACAAGATAACACAGAACGAAAGAAAACGAAAAGAGGGCCAAAATTCACGATCAGGACCACATCACAGACCGACATTACAACATATTTTCTATCTCACTGAAATTCAGATTCACCAAATTTGCTCCATTTTTCCCCCAGGACATGGCTTTGCTTTTCCTTATTTCTCTGGGAAGGCTTAAAGGGAAGAAGCCGTAGTAGAAGAAGCAGGAAAAGTAAAAGAAAGATTCTTATTGTGTGTGTAGATGGGAAGAGACTTTATTCCTGCGTGATATGATATCACAATATGAGGATATATTTTAACATGGGGGCATGTGGAGTCCAGCAGATTTGGTTAAAGAAGCTAATTTTTGTGCGTGGGTCTCATAATTTTAGAGATAAAATGGTAATGGTGGTGGCTAAAGGTAGCTTTGGTTCAGTGACTGTGTCTGTCTCAGACTATTTCGCAGACTTTCTCTTTCTGGGACCGGTGAGCCTTTGCTTTCACTTACTTCACTTTGTATGAGTGGCCCCTCTCCATTTATATCCGTAGGCTTTGGCGCCTTCCTTTATTTTCTCTGTTTAACTCACCAACTGTAAATTGATTTCTAATTTGCTCTCTTTCATTAATGCGTCGAATTTCAACGTAATAATAAATGATCCATTGAATTCGAAGCTGTCTCTCACGTCCCATGAGGTGAGAAATTAACATCAGCCTATCAGAGTAGTTACAACTTACAAACAAGCTCTAAGGAAGAAATTCTAACCTTCATAAAAATATGTTGTGCCCATTTAGATTGACCGTATAAGCTGCTTGCGGTGTATGAGATAAATATAGAATATGAGTTTTCTCATCTTGCCAGTGTCATGTATAAGCATCAAGACACCTCTCCTCTTGACGCGTTTTAGAATCACGAGAGTGCCTGATAGAAGCTCAAAACGGATAATATTGAGAGTAGATCGAGATCGATGTTGGGATGAAATAAGTTTTGTTTCATCTTGTTTGAAGGTGCTTTTCAATCCCTAATTCAAATGCTGATTCAAACAATATATAATTAACTTGGTCCTGAACTTTCTAATTATTAGAGCCTCCTTGAGAATTACCACTGGTAAGGAAAAATCATCAATGTCGACATATGGCCAATTTCGAGTATTATAAAGTGAGATTTTTTTCGTTTCATCATGTTGATTTTTTTGTTGGACAAAGTTTCATCAGGTTGATCGAACTAACTTGTCTGAATAGAAACAAAATTTTCAAGTGGGGAATATTGAAACTGAATGGTTGGTATGGTTTTATTTATAGTATACAGTCACGCACACACGGGCCCACACAAGTGTCTAGTTGTACATCCTACCGGTTTTTGGGGTATATTGTGTTCCTGAACTTAAGTGCGCTATCTGAAATGATTATTGGCTTCTTTACTACAAATACAAATGGTTGTTGTAGGTTAAACTGAAAATTTGTGTTTAACCTAACAGGGGTATTAATTAAGTGCATGTTTTAATTAGCAGTAAAAGATATTTTACTAACTTAATTTATGATGTACAAGGTAAATATGTTAGAAGAGTTTCATTTTAAATTGTGTGAATGTGCTCCTTAAACGCGAACTCAAACAGATCTCAAGCATGATTTAAACACTAACTCAAACAGGTATAAAGCACATTTTTATTGTATTTGTCCTAACCCGGCTTGATTAATTAATTTGATTCAACATGATAGTCTAGTATTTTAATATATTAGGTTGTACTTAAATGGATATGCAAGAATCTTAAGAAAAAGAGAGATGCTTGCTCTTGCCAACTGCATTATTGTATAATGGCTTAGTATAAATATATAATGATTAAATTAATTAGTACTATCTGTAACAACTGAAATTCTGTGCTTGCATGCGTTTTGCTCCCTCTGGTTCTAATTATACGATAATATTTGGAAGTTGGTTTTGGTCCTAATTATATAACAATATTCTAATTTTTGTGAATTTTTTTTCCTAAAATACCTCTATTTTATTCTTTGAAGTATGTTGGTTTTCGGTGAGTACAATGAGTGCATAGACTCTTTCAGTCAACAAAACTTTTAGATATATATGTGTGTACATATATGTATGTATGTATATATGTGTGTGTCTACACACAAAAGACACACACATATATGTGTGTGTGTGTATATATATCAGTGTGTGTGTCTATCAATATATATGTATGTACGTATATATATACATTTTTTTTGGGTCAAATATATGTACATATATTAAAAACACACACACACACACATCTTTGTGTGTATGTGCTTATGTGTGTATAGATATATGTACACACATATATGTATATGTATATATATCTATATGTATACATATTTATTCACACACATATGTGTATATATAACAAAACCATTATTTCAATTAGATAGCATGTAGAAAGAAAAAGTTTAGGAGTTATGTGGCAGGAGTTATTGATTCACTTTTACTTATGTCATTTTAAATTTATTTAAAGACATTTTAGGAAAATGAGTAAAATTAATTAATTTAACTTTTTTCATTAATCTCCACAAAATCAGTTAAATATGTCTTATAATTAGGATTTGAGGGATTTTTTTTCCCAAATAGCACTCTGTGTTTAAACAAAAATTATAGCTACGTGGTATAAATCGAAATCATTAAATTTTGTCGGCTCATTTTATTTATAAGGGTAAAGATGCAAAAATACACATGTACTTTTCTTTGAGAGGCGCCCAACATCATATGCTTTCCAAATGAGCAAAAATACATATAAGCTTTTAAAAATGGGGTAAAAATACCTCAGCCGTCAAATCAGGAAACGTTGACCGTTAACATTCAGTTTGACCAAAATTCCAGTTTGAACGGGAATCCCATCCACTTCGACTTTCTCATTCCCTCGAAATTTCCATTCCAAACGCCTAATCTGAAGGACCTTTTCGCCGTCGATGCTGAAGCAGAGTCTGGAATCATCTGCGGAACCACTATCGATTCGTATGTCCCTCACTCTGCCTCTGAATTTGTCTTCATTCGTCTAATTTTCCTCGTAATTCCTTTTTCAAAAATTCAACGAAAAGCGAGAGCAGAATCTGGAACGATGGACTGTATCGTGGAGCCACAGATGTTAACCCAAGGAGTTTCTCAACTAGATGACAGCTCTCTTTATGAGACAGGATCTGGCCATTATGGGTATTTTTATTTTTCTGATTTGAAGAGTTTTGATTCTTTTTCGAGAAAATCGCCAGTAAAAACTAATTCAGGTGCTACCGGCGTTGGAATTTGAAGGTGTTCACACTATAGAAGGAGATGTAGGATAATAGCGCCATGTTGTAATGAAATATTTGATTGCAGACATTGCCATAATGAATCTAAGGTTCCATCCCATCTCTAGTTGACTTGCTTTTGCATATATGATAATGTTGTTGAACGATGGTCATCTAACTTTGATTTTATATTTTCTGGAAATTATTATAAGTTTTTCTCGGCGGACGTTTGAATATAATACTTCCTCTGTTTTTTCTCGGCGGAACAGAACGAGACCAAGTGAGGGAAACGAAGCTGAGGTGGGTGTGATACAAATAGGTGGTGAGGTTGGGATTAGTGAGCGAGAGGGATGGAGTAGGAGGAGGATCATCGAAAGTATGGGAAGGACGAAAGCAAGAAAAGAACACAGAGGACATGAGTTGGATCACAGAAAAACACAGTGGGGATCAAATCTTTCGATTTCAGAATCTTGGAACTGGTTTTTGATTAGTTTTTGTTGATCTGAACATGAATGCCGGCGAAGGTAACTGATGCAGATGATGTGAGTTTCTTCTCTGGCTGAGGATGTAGGATGATGGAGATCAGATTATGCTGACCTGGTTACGTCTGTGGGCCCTACAAAAAGAAGTTAACAGCCGTTTTGGTTTAGTTAATGTTTGTGGTATTTTCGCCCCATTTGTATATTTTTACTTCTCTAAAAAGTATGTGATGTTGAGCGTTACTTAGAGTAAAACATATATGTATTTTTATACTTTTATCCTATTTTTACAAAGCCACCGGTAAATTAATCTGAAAATCGATTTCTGACACCACATCTCCAGCTGTGATCTGTCGTTGATATTCATAGCTATTTCAAATTTAAAATTGTAACCGCCGCGTTTAATTTGTTTGTGGTGGACAAACTCAATTAATGGTACCTGAAACTGGTCGTAGGGGAATTTACGTTGGATTTTTGTCTGTGCAACAGCTAAGATCCATGTATATAAAACATATACAATTAATAATTGACCAAAGACTTACTCAAGTCCAATCATAAATACTTCATTCTTCCACAATAATTTTGATAAGACTAATATTATTTTTAATAAAGAATAATGAACGTTACGTTGTCGGTGAAGAAAGGGAAAATAATAAAGTAAGTAAGGTGAGGTGAGAGCCGCAAAAGTAGTTTTAGGTAACGCGTCGTGAAGTGTGGTGGCAAGGGTTTCAGTCAGGGCCCCACCAATGGAAGCGACAGAATCAAGCAACAAAGCAACCGCTTAATTTAATTAGCATCGAATTAACATTAATTACTTTGCACACATTACATGCACGAATGAATGAATATGATTACGTCACAGTTACGCCCACTTGCTTCTACGTGCTTTCAACTTTTTTTTTTTTTTTTTACTGCTTTCGGTTTCGAAAAGCGTATTTTCCTATTTGTCGATATATCACTTTCTTAAAGAAGAACAGGATCTTCATTAACTTCGTGATGGGGAGACTGTGACTCTGTGTGATCATGAATTTTGATGTGGATGTTTTTCAATGGGCACATCGACTTTAATTAGTTTCAAGTGGGTCTTCCCTGACTAAGTCAGACGACTCATGAAATATTTATTCTAATATATATATAAAAAAAAGATATTCACATTTATTAGGGAATTTAACAATAAATACTTAAATTTGTTTATTGAGCCCGTTTTTTGTGTCCAGAGAGACCTCATCCTAAGTTTAGGTTCATATACCCCTTGTTCTTGGGTTCAACTGACAAAGGGGTCGGACTTCCTCATCTAAAGGGAGGAAATTCGATCTTGGAGTTGGTCAAGGCGGTGGGGTAGACATCCTAAGGGTCTAGGAAACAGTGGAAGCGCTGGTGGAGGTGGAAGCATGTGTATCCTCTGACTAGTATGTCCTATAAATTAGGCTCCAAGTGCCCCGTCCTTGGACTATAGGTGAGCCTAACCCTTTTCCTAAAAAATTCTTATTAAAAAAAAAAGTTTGGGTTCATATACTGTTTCTTTGACTCGATGTTTTGATAACCCTTTTTAATTTTTTCAGCTAAAGTGATGACAACCCATTACAAAAGTCCTGAAATATATTAAACTGAAAATTATGGGCCAGGCCCAATAATCTCGCCAATTCTTCGAGGCCCAGGTTAATCTCCCATGTCACCCCTTGGATTCTCTAACAAGTCATACCCACCAATATCAGCGGGAGTTGGCTCAAGTGGAAGGGACTTGGGTCGCTTAAGCAGGGGTCTTGAGTTCGAGTTCTTGTGGATGCAGAAAATTCCCCTGGAAGAGGTCCCCGCGTATACACCCGACAGAACCTCAATTCAGACTAGGCAGGGTGAAGCTCTGGTGAACCGGGTGCAATAGCAAAAAAAAAAAAAAAGTCATACCCACCAATAAGAGTTGGGTCCAGTGAAATGGGCTAGACCCTCACAATGTGGTGAACTATGATTGGAATTCTCACTAGATAGTTCCCACATTTAATAATTGACAATGTTTTTAGTAGGAGGATACTTTTACTTGGGGGGAAAAAAAAACAAGTCATACCTCAGCAATAGAAAGAGACACTAGAAAATATTAGGGTAGAGAGATTTATTTTGTTTATTTAGGCACCCTAAACTTTACTCCTCTTCTCCTTAATATTAAAAAAATATTTGGGAAGTTAATTTTAGTTCTGAATATAAGATATAGTTTTCAAGTTTTTCAACATTTTCCTAATTTAACCCTACTCTTCTTCTCCTTAATATAAGACATATTTATGAAGTTAATCTTAGTCCTAAATATAATCATGTTTTCAAATTTTTCAGCATTTTCATTATTTAACCCCCTCGTCAACAATAATCAAGGAGGGGAGGGAATGAAAGAACTAAAAAAGATAAGTAGGGTGTATAAGAAAATACATGTCACATTAACTAACTTAACCAATACGTGTCACATTAACTAATTTAACTAACTTTCTTAATCTAATCAAATTAAATAAATATATTTTATATTAAGGGCAGGAAAAATATCGTTTATCTTATATTAAGGGCAAGAGAAATACTCCCTCCGGTTCTAATTATAAGGCATAGTTGACTTTTTTGGAAAAATTAAGGAAGCTAATTAAATTACTTTAGAGTATTTTTATTTTTATTTTTTTCTTCAAAGTAATTAGTTTGACTAATAAACTAATATATAATCTAAAGATATACAACATATAAAGTGATTAAGTAACTTATTTAGCTTCCTTAATCTCTCCAAACAAAGTCAACTATGCCTTATAATTAGGACCGGAGGGAGTATCATTTATCTTATATTGAAGGCAGGAAAAATATCGTTTATCTCACTGGCTAGCATTTTTCTTAGTGAAAGTGATTTCAATTATTTAAACACAAACTCTCAAATTCAAATCCATATGAAGGTAGAGAATGCCCCTTAATAAAGCTAACAATACTTGAATTCGACAAAGTTAGGTTAGTCATATCAAACACACAGAAAAACCTCAATCTATTTTACTAATTATCTTTATATCTACCAATTAATTATTTAGCTTCTAAAAGGAGTATGTGTTAATTGCTATCAGAAACCGAACTCCACTAAATAAGGTTCTCTCAAGATTCTTATATATTCACGTGGTTTTTTTTTTTTAAAAAAAATATATATATTCACGTGGTTGGTAACCTTGAAACGCGTCGTCATTATAAAATTTGAGACTCTCACACGTACGTTGGAGATAATAAACAGATGCATGTATCGGATATAAACTGATAATTACTAAGAGATTATAGTGATGATTACATGCATGCATGTGATATTGGATCGTACGGTATAATTGCACTCTTCCGTTGAAGATTCTGGTGAAGGCTGAGCAATTCATTGGAACTGGACGTTTCTGTGACGCCATACAGAGACGATTTTGGAACCATGCATCACCAATGGTAACTTCTTATTTATTCCAGTTTAAACTTTTCGACTGAAAAGTTTACTGAACCTCATAAATTACTTCTGAGGTGATAAATGATTTACTTTTTATTTTAAGTGAAGGATTATTTTAACTTACGTGGCCGCCAATGCCTATTACTTCCCACTTCTCCCCCAAATCAATTTACTACTCTTTCCAGTCTTAATTATAGAAACATTTTTATAGTACAAATTACACTATAAAAGTATTCCTATAATTAGAATCAGAGGTAATACATTACAAGGCCAACACATGGTACAATGTAGCTGATAACAAAATAAGTGTGGAAAAATAAGTTGCTTGTTTTTTTTTAAAAAAAATGATCATACATTTTTTGTTGATCTATGTTCACAAAGATTTGATAGAGTTTCATGTTTGCTGTTAAAGACCTAACACAACGCTCCTCCTTCATCTACACTTAGGACTGGCTATAAAACATAAGCGGAGTTTGGGTTTTGGCAAAGCTAAATTGTCGGTTGTTATTGTTGTATAATCCGATATTTAATTTAGTATTGGAGATTATCCCTCCTAACATTTGTGTCTCTTTTAATACTCGAATTTTAAGAGATCTAACAAGGAGTTATACAGCTAAAGCAACTATGTCTTGATAAAACAAGTTAATATTCTTGAGAGATTTCGAGAAGGCAACTTTGACCTCGATCTTCCTTCATATTATTCGTCAAGGATGACGCTTCTAAAAGCTGCTAGTCCAAATCCGCCTACTTTTCCTACTTGTTTGTCACTGTCAAACGAACAGTTTCTTTGCCCAAACTTCATCGAAACCATTGCCACCTATGAAACCTTTTCTTAAAAAACCAGTTTCGTGGAAGCTATATAGCAAGTAATTATAAAATGAATAAATTAAAGGGAGAATTAGATAAGAAGATCTATAAAGAATAATATTTATTAGGAAGGATTGTAAAAAAGCATAATTATTTAGAATGACAAATTACCAAAATATAAATTTAGAAATACCAAATCACCCTTGAAAGTGATTTAATTTTTTTCCCCACTAAAATTACTACGGCCAATATCATCATTTTTTAACCTTAACTAATATCTATATAATTATATCATTTAATTATTACTCGTAACTCGTAAAGTAGATATTGACCCTTTAACCCTTTTATATCATTATTATTTTTTCTTGATTTACATAATTTTATATCAAGAAAAAATCTCTATTAAAGGAATTTTATCAACCAAAATAAAAAAAAAGCATTTTATATCTTATTATTATATAATATAATTTAACTATTACTGGTAACATAGATATCGGCCCTTTAACCCTTTTATATCATTAAGTGTTTTTCTTGATTTATATGTAAGTCAAGGAAAAAAAAACTCTATCAAAGAAACTTTATCAACCAAAATAAAAAAATTAAACGCATTTTTATCTTATTAGAATTAGTTGTGTAGGCTCAAATAATAAAAATAAAACATTACTGTATTGTATCAAAAATTGAAATATCATAATGTGATAATGTTTATTGACACGGGAAGGCATGCATTGCACATGCTAAACATGACCATATTAATTTTATATATATACAACATTTCTTTAATGTTTATAGAAGATTATAAATCTTTTTAAGTTTTTCCTAAAATTATATATTTTTCAATTAGAGTTTGCGTCAATTTAAAAAATAAAATTATAATTTTAACAAAATTAAATGATGTTTATGTTATGTTTTCTATAAAAAACTATGATGAGAGAAATTGTGTTTAATTTAATTAAATTTAGAAATTTATATTAGTTTTAAATATAGAATGTGAGAGAAAACCTAAGAGGTTTGATGAGGAACAATTTAGTATTGTTAAATTTTTATTTTGTTAATTGATTCTTTTGAATAATTACAACTTTTACGGCTTTTCTCAATAATATTATCTGTTATAGGTCCTTGATTTTGATTTTCCCTAAATTAAAGCTTTCCATTTCACCAAGTACAAAAAGCCAAATAATACAGATATATATAGATATTTTCGAACATGAACCCTAAAAAGCGCAAGGTTTGTGATGAGATTCCTACAAGACCTTGTTGGTGTCCAGTAAAGACACAACTAAGCTAACAAATGTGGGTTTGTTTTAAAAAACGTGTTTGAGAATTAAATTAAAGAATAGTATCAATAATTGGAGGACCCCTATACTCGATGCCTTCTATTTGAGAGTCTTCTGGCATCTCAATTTCTTCCAACCATCCATATCCATGTTTTTCCTCGTCCCCAACTTCACTCTCCCCATCTGCAATATTAGCACCACCAATTAAACACAAATCAAAATTGAAGAATGTACAAGACTTTTTCAGTGACTATCCGTAACAAAAGTGACTTGAACTTACTGGAGAAAGCATTATATGAGTGATCCTTGTAGAAAGAGCAATCACGGCCATCTTCTTGAGAATAAGGAGGGCCAAGAACATCAAGTACAACAGATGGAGTTATGGCTGTGAACTCATGAATGTTACCCCCAGTTGTGGGATACAACACTGAAGTATCACATGGTGCAGTAAACACCCTATTGGCTTGTAGCTTCGCCAATCTCACTGCAAATCAAGAATGCCAAAATTCAGAAACCCTGTTATATGGATATTCCAGCAAAGTTTCAATGGCAAAGATGTCTGCCGCATCTATATATATTCAGAGAAGAATTGATACCCACATTGAGATGGTTGTGACGAATTCTTGGAGGCATCAGGATCAGCCCAATCGTAAGACTTAATGTGCATTTTCCCCACCAGAAGCTTACTAAAAACAGTCATGCCCGGATGGTTGTGGAGGGGAATGACTCCTTTTGCAGGTAGGAAGAAGATGCAGAGCTGCATGAACAAGGAAAAGTTAACCCAAAGTTAAGCTTTTGTTTTTAAAGTAGCGTTAGTAAGCAAATATTGATTAGAATAGAACTTACCGAGAAATTCTTGCACTCGTAAATGGTTGTGCTGGTGACTCTCGCATTCTGAAAGATCATATTTTCAGGCTTGAAGAACCGCAGATCCAAGCCAACATCGTCTGGCCGCATCTTATCTGGTTGAGAACATCAAAATAACTTCAAATGAGACCACCAGCTGGAACAATGAATACTCATTCGACAAGAAAATACATATCCAATCGACACTACATTTGCTAGAACACATGTATACCGACAAGTACATGGAATCATTCGTCAAATGGATTAAACTAGGTCTTCATCATCACCATTACCAATATAGAATATGAAATCGATTCAAAAGCCACTCTAATCCATAAAAATTGATAAATAATGTGGTTTACCGAACTCCATAAAATCCGATCCTATGAATTAGTTATCATTATTTTTGAAAATTTCCTCTTTTCCATCTTGTGTCTCCAAGGAAACTTCGATCACGACTCATCCCAATTGCCCGCTCATATGATTTTGAACTATTTCGCTTTCAGATGGGAAAAGTGATAACTTTGCTTTTCTACAGGACTAAGGGACGTTGAAATTTTATCGAGCACTTCCATCTGATTTTACCCACACACAAACACACACATAAATATCTATATATGTGTGTGTGAGAGAGAGAGAGAGCAAATAAACAAAGAATAATTTTTTATTAAAAAAACAAACAATGCGGAGCAGAGAAAATGGAAAAAAAAAAAAGGACGGTGAGCTTTCTGGTTTGTACTTTTGTGTAATTGGGGTAAGGATCAAGGAGGCCAAAAATGCACAAAGCACCCCACAACCAGATCTATGCCCAACCAGACACCAAATTACATCTGATTTGATCCAAAACTTGACATCTAGCAATAAGAGATCAGATAAAAGTAAACATATACTCTTAACACAACACACCATCTCATGCAAATATAGCAAGCTAGAGTTGAAAATCAGAAGAAAGTAGTACCGAGGATGTGGCATAGTTTATGAACGTCTTCAGGTAAAGGAACTGTTCCTGGGCCTTTGAATGTTTCTCTGCAAGACACAAACAGTTCCTGGAGTGCCTTTGGAACCCTCGGAACTGCCTGCTTAATAATACCCCGGCATGGCTTCCTTTTCTTGCTGATAATTTTTCTCACATGACCAACCTTTTTGACATGTCCAACTCTGCCCTTCCCCTGTCTCACCAAACTTGCCTCAGGTTCCACCGACACAACGCTTATCTCTCCCTCCATGTTAATCAACTTAGAATCTCTCACAGGCAGGATAGTCGAGAAGATGCGACAGTCCTCCAGACCAACCGTCCCTCGATATCAAAATCTGCTTTCAACTTGATGAATGAGGGGAAAAAAAAAACAAGTTCAGGAAATAAAATTTCAAACCCAGATTTTCCAGAAGTGATCAAAATCGAAACTCTCAGAGGCTTATTATAGCCCCTTTCTTTCGTTGATAGAGATGGTGAAGCAGAGCAATAAAACAATTGGTATGTGGATAAAACAACGCAAAAGTGCGAAGTCAGAGAGGATGAGATTTCAGGGAAAAACGAGGAAAGTGAGGAGATAAAGTTGATATTTATAGATAGATTCGAAGAGACTGAGCCAGAGAGAGGAAATGGGGATAGAAAATTGAAAACCAGGGGCCGTTTGGATCAGGGATAGGAATGAGGCCGCGTTGTTGGAAGAAAACCAGGTGGAAATAAAAGAGAAAAGCAGTTGTTTTTTTATTTCGCATTTCCGCTTTCCCGCGCCCCACAGATTGTAT
This sequence comes from Acacia crassicarpa, assembly GCA_034222035.1. Taxonomy (NCBI): domain Eukaryota; kingdom Viridiplantae; phylum Streptophyta; class Magnoliopsida; order Fabales; family Fabaceae; genus Acacia; species Acacia crassicarpa. Next base: position 43,951,473 of record JAWXYG010000005.1, on the reverse strand, counting down.
GGAAACTGGCGGTTAAAGCGACCCCTGTTTTGTTGGTTAAGAGAGGGTATCCCATAGTTGGAATTACCAAAATGCCACTCACGGGGGCCTACCCCTCCCCTGCTCCCCATGATTACTTCGCAAGGAAGTGTACGAAGACTCATCATAAATCGAATGGGAAAAGGGGGAAGCATGCCTCAGCATTAAATATTGGGCCAAGATTTCCATTGCCAGGCTACATGTATAAATATAAATATACAAATTCGATAACCAGAAACTCATATTTGGTGAACGATCTGTAACTATTTTTATAAATATTTTTGAGCTTGACATACTTTGATCCCGGTAGGGTATCATGTCTACCCCACCTAAATTTTTATGTATAAAAAAAAAAAAAATTACACATACACAGCGCCCACGTCCTTATTATTATATGCTGATTTTTATTTTTTATTTTTATAAGATAGTTGATAGCTTTAAGGAGGAATAAGGATATTAAGTACATTCAGGTTAAAAGAAAATTTAATGTTGTTAATAAGAGTAATATTAAAAATTATTTAAATTTTATGATAAACGGAAAGCTTTTAATTGTTTTAATACCTTGAAAATCTGTTGTTTGTGCAAGAGTGTGTCCTGCATAGTTTGAAGTTATCAACTTCAATAAAAACACATTAACCTTATTTTGGACAATCCACATTTATAGATAAAAATTAAAAAATTACACAAAATGAAGGACTCCTAATTAATTTTACTTGCATGCTGGACATCACATTGCTAATGTAAGAACATTTTATCTACAAGTTAGCTAAATGCAAAGCACTAGGGAAACATACGCCCCCAAGCCCTTAGCATGATCTATCCGCAGAGGAGTAATGCCACAGACAATACTAATATTCCTTCCGGTTTTAAATACAAGACAGGGTTGACTTTTTTTGAGGAAATCAAAAAAGTTAAATACGTTACTCCTTCCAATCTTAAATATAAAACATAATTGACTTTTTCGTGAGAAATTAAGGAAATTAAATAAATTACTTAATCATATCATATGTTGTATATTCTTAAATTATATGTCAATTTATTAATCAAACTAATTAGTTTAGAGGAAAAAAATACTCTAAAATAATTTAATTAGTTTTCTTAATCTCTTAAAAAAAAACCAACTCTATCTTATATTTATCAACTCAAAAGACTGGTAGCAATAAGAATTACCAAGAATATACATAATCAAATCATAGCACACTGGTTGAGTCTTCTTTGCCTCAAAGACCAACTTCTACATGTAGAAATGTCAGCCCATGAAAACGATTACTGGAAACATTTTAAAGAACACCCTACCACAGAGGAGAAAAAGGAGACATATAGAAAGATAACGTGCAAGAAACATATATTAATGACAAACAGCCTATTTGTCAAAGCTAGGAAATTGCAGGGAATTGGAAAAAGAAAAGATGGTTTATACAAAATGACAAATAAGTGTGTGACGGGACAAAAAAGTAAACCACATACACTTGCAGTGACTCAAGAAAATTTAGGTATGAATGAAGCGTGGACAAAAGTGGAGATTTTGGAGATATCGTTTTCAAATTTAGTTGATTAAAATAAAAATTTTCATAACTTGAGAGCCTCTGTTTTTTGTGAGACTTCTTGTGCAAGAAAGCACCTTTGTTTAAGTAGGAATAGTCAGTTCATAACTAAGTAGCATAATAAACAGCTAAAGAGAGTTGACATAGATGGTATGAGATTTGGTCAAGTTCCAAAAGGATATGTGTTCGATCTCTGCTACTGTCGTTGGGACTCCTTTGGTAGGCGATCTCGTAAGTCCCCCGTAAATGCTCAAAGAGTCCGGGACCATGCCTTGGTCTTGATGGGGAATTAATGCCGAACCCCTCCAAAACTTTTTCTTATAAAAAAAAGTAGCGTAATAAACATCATTATTCTTCAACAAAAAAGTTATAAGTAGTAAACTCTCAAACTCATTTTAAAAAGAAAATCCATAATTCACCAGAGTGATAACACTTTTTTTAAAAAAATTGATGACTAAAAAAATAATTTTTTATATTGTTTACCTTTTTATCAGTGGATATTTCGTTCAATTATAATTATGATTTTGTAAACAGATTTAGTTATGTTTTAATTTTAAAATTGATATGAAAGGTTTTAGGCCAATTATAAAGTCAAATATATAGATTTCTTAAAAAATTAAACACTACTTGTCCCTTTTTGTGAGGTAAATAGGAAATTGATTATCCATCAAGTCTTTGTTTTTTCTCATCCAAATATTGTATTTTTTAGGTAAAACACTTGTATTTTGATTAGGCGCTTGTTATGGATACATTTAGGCTATATTTGCGAGTTTCATTTTGGAGGGAAAGGAAAGAGAAGGGAGGGTTTTGGTAATCCCTTCCTTTATTTGCAAGTTTTAAAAATAAGATGGGAAGGAATCAAGGGATTTGTAAAATCCCCCAAAACCTTCATTCTTCTAAAAAATAAAGTTCCCCCAATATGGGGGTTTTAAGACGAACAATAGGTTAATTACTTCTTTACCCTTGTTCACTACCATCACCACCACGTCCCCCACCACACAACCACCAAAACCGCCACTAACACCACCGCCCCCGCCGCCCCACTGCCACTGCTGCCGCCCCACCACCACCACCGCGCCCACCACCACCACCCCCACCCCATCGTCGCCACCACCACCGTCGCTACCGCCGCCGCCGCCACCACTGCCATTACCGCCGCCGCCGGCCTCCACAGCCGCCGCCCGACCACCACCGCCGCCGGGCGGCGGTGGTGACTGGGTGGTGGTGGCGGTAGCTGCAGGGGGGAGAGGATTGGCGGTGGTGGTGGTCGGGCGGCGGTGGCGGTAGCCGCAGGGGGGAGAGGATTTTATTTTATTTATTTTTATTTATTTAAAACTAAGGGCAAAAAGGTCATTTCACTCGAATTTGCATATCCCTCATAAGTCCTTGGTACTTCACAGTCTTTTTACAAATTCAACGGACTTCTCGGGGTTTTGCAAATTCGTAAGGTATTTATTGAAATTTTCCCATAATTATATTAATTATTGAAGAAAAAAACAAAATGGTAAAAATAACTCTTTAATTCTTCATCTTTCTCCATTACTATTTTTTTAACTCCCAAATAAGGGAAGAAAATATCCTCCATTTTCCTTCCTTCCCCTCCCCTCCATTCTCCTTGCATCACCTTCCTTCCCTTTCCCTCCAAACTCCCAAACATAGCCTTAAGGGAAACTCAACTCACATACCTACCACACACACTACAAAGCTGTTTTTTAATGTTCTAATCACCATTTAAAAAACCATAAATCATGAAACCATCAGCCAAATAGTTATATTTTGAATAAAATCGAGACAGTCAAATCATGTTTTCCATAAGAAGCACGGGCCGGTTAACATTGCATAAACATGATTTTTAATGGTGTCAAAATGTGTAACTACTCCGAGATTCTGTCAGGCGCCGAAGTAAAGACCTCTCCCAATTTTTTAAAATTATTATTCATAAGAGCTTGAAACTAAGACCTCTTACTTAAATGACTAAAACCTCTTCTACTAAAACGCACATAATAGTAGTTTATAATCCAACCACGTTTTTCATGTATAAGAATATTTGATAGTTTATGAAATAAATCGGATTGAGTTTATAATTGATTTAACATATCACATGTAAATTTTTTCTGTATGTAAATTAAGTGTATTGTCAATTACACCCTCATATATAATTATATATAAATCAATAAAAAACATGGTTTTGTTAAAAATCCAAACTCTTCTTAAAGCAAACATTGATTTTGTTAAAAATGACTCAAACATCCGCCATAGAGCTACACTATACTTTCGAGCTGAACGCTTAATTAACAATTAAGCGCTATAAATTATCTTATACAATTAAGGTGTAAAAATACCTGAGTCTCTACGTCCGACATCGTATAAAAATGTTAACACTTTTAAATAATATTATTGCCATTTTTGCTTTCATTTTAAATGCCCGAAAAGGTATGTAGTGCTGGAAGAAGAATAAGTGAAATTTCTAGGTTGACCCTATTTTGTAACCATTACTTGAGAAAATCGTAAACTAATTTTTCCAACATTTATTAATTATTATCAGCACCTATAACTACTAAATTAGCTGGGGATACGCCAGACAAAGAAAACATTATCATTAATGGAAAGCAGGACAAGTACGCTACAAATCTATTCTTCATAGATTTTGATGACCTGCTTCACATAAAGACGGGGTCAATTTCCATTTACCAGATCATGAGAAAACAATGAAGAAATAGGAATCTAATTCCCACCTCATGTTGCTCAGATTGTACAAGGGACGGAGTTGAATGGAACAGTCAGCTTCACCATTGATCTTGTTAACCAAGAAGCTGAATCCAAGTTCAATGCATTAGCGGAAAGTTGCACTCCGATTCCCAGAAGCTGGAAATGCCTGACGTCTTCTAGCTGGAGCCAATTCTTTGGCCAAATCGCTAGTTTCTCCCCGTCCTACTGTTGAATTTTTCTTCTTGCCACCAGAGTTCCCCTGCCGCTGCCTGAGACCGCCATCTTCATCCTCCTCCTCCAAAGTTGCATCTTCTCCAAACCTAACATGCTGCCTAGCAGCTTCGTAATCAAATGGCTTCACTTCCACTAACCTACCAGATTCTTCAGTTTTACTGGCTAGTCTATTTCCATTTTTTTGAGTGTTCGCCTGAAAGCACTTTTGGAAGCTTGATGACAGTTCTGAGAGAGACATTGGCTCATCTTCATTCTCTTTTCCTGAAGTGGACACTACAGAATTTTCCCCCGTGTCCTTTGTGATTTCTGGATTATTGTTGACAGTATCCTCCGGGTCTGTATCAGAATCAAGTAGAATAATCTCATCTGCAGTGGAGGCAGAAACAGGATTGTCGGACACTGGGTTTTGGACAGCTGAAGCTTCACTCTCAGAGGTTGCCACACTTGGAATTTCTTCAACTGTTTTTGACTTCTCACTGCTGCCCAAAAACGAATGGAAAGGAAAACTGACTGAAGATCTAATCTGCTCCAGCTTGGCCTCTTCCTTGCCCTAAAAATAACAGAACACTAAGTGGAAGAATCCCATGAAACAGACTACTCAGGGTTACAATCTGTTGACATTGATGCTACCTAAAACCAACTTCAGCAGTGTGTGCTTTTATGTATAGTAAGACCGAAAATCCTAAACCTCCACAAAATAGGTAGACAGAGATAACAAGAACATAAGAATTCATACAATGTGACGTGCCTCAGCAAATTTATTACTTATCAGCTTATTACGACTCACCCAATTGTGAAATGCAAAGGACGGCCAAAAAGAATAAAAAAGCACGTAAAAGATTTGCACAGAGTGAAACTGAAAGATATCCTTTGCATAGAGTGAAACTGAAACATATCCTTTGAATGAACACTTCATCAAGGAAAGCTTACTTTATTGCTAGCATCAAGCTTCCGCTTTGAAGCTGAACTCCCAAGAAGCGCCCCAAAAGCACCAGCAGGCTTTTTCAGCACCTGAACAGTTGCTTTGTGACCCTGTCAACAATTGAACACCAATGAGAAGGATGCCCTAACTCGGACGTCAAGACATCAAAATTAACAAATCAATAATTTAACATTTTTATAACCTTTTCAGGGGAAGAGATTCTGACAGCAGAATTCCTATCCTTCTCTAGAATGGTGAGACTAGCCCTGGGAAGCTCTGAAGTGAGACTATCAGATTTCATAGACACTTCTCCATTTTTAACTTGTTGCTGAGCAGTGTCCTGTTTAGGATGGACAGAAAAGGCTGATTTTTCCAAGATGTTAGAACAGGTGACACCTTCAACTCCATCATTTCCCTTTCTTGCATTTGCAACATTTAAGTTAGACATATCCTGTTGGCGAGCATCAGTTCCATCTCTAAAATGATCTGACCCCTGCGACAATTTTTTGAGGGGTTTAAAAATCATCTTATCATAACATGGAGCCCCACAAAGAAAATTGTGATCAGAAAACTTTAGAATCTCATATATTATTAGAAGATATTATTAGGAATCCCATGATTATAGGGATTGATTAAATCTATAGATTATAGGAGAAAATGGTTAGGATATAATTTTTAAATTTCAAATCTAAATCTCTTTAACAGATCTGATTCTCTCTTGTGTATAAATGTAATCACCCTCAACTGAATAATACAACAAATTATTCTCTCATCTGATTATATTCAAGAACCCTATTCTTGTTAGGCTCTAAACAGTTGAGGAACAATCCCTGAACATTGGAAGCCAAGATCTTTAAAAGATTCTGAACGTTTTTAGTTACTTTCGACCTCTGTACTAAAGCTTAATTACCAATTCCTACAAGCCTAAACTAGGCGTAGTTCTCAAGGTGCTTGGTATCAAGTTCTTCAATAAGCACGACATGTAGAAAAAATACCATGAATGGCCCAAGCATATAGTGTTGAGTTGTATCAAAATGTCCATTTTTTATTGGGAAACCAAATAACAAAAGGAGGGTTGAAGACACTATCCAAATAGAAAGGGGTATGTAATGTGGTCATCTATTCAAGGAAGAGAGAATAATTTACCCAAACAAAAGCTAAAAGAACTGAGCCTGCGTTGATATGACCAGGCTTCAGAAGAAAATGCACATTAACAATAATGGTGAGTATCCCTGTGATTTGTATTTTCTACCATTACTAGTTGTAAAATAAGGGACTGGCATAAACAAAGGAATCACCTAACCTAACCACTGCATGTCTCCCTTTAAAACACAATACTTACAGTTGCAAGATGTCCCTCTTTCAACTGCTGAGCAGCAGCTTCAAAGGCAAAAGCATTTTGCATGGAATTCCTAACAATGTTGACTATAGTATCAAGATTGCGCTCAATATATGGGTTCTTTGATTTTAGCATTCGGCGAAGCTTGCTTGTAGTAACAGGCATCTGCTTAGCTTTGAAATAGGTAAAAACAAAGTAAGTACAAATGTCACACGTAATAGAAGGGCTACCGCTAGAAGAAAAACAAGATGAAAGCTGACACAAAGTTCATTTACCAATTTCAAGAAGTATTTTATTAGGCAAGACATATCCAGTACTCTCATCCTCTGTGCGAGCAACAACATCCCGCCATTCACAAAGCCCCTGCAGGCAACATACAGAGAATTTAAATTTAATAGCATTGGACAGGGAAAATATCCAGAGTGGAAGCAATAAATGCCAACATATTTTTAAAATGTTAGATGTTTTGCCATCCACTACTAATATAATCCTTGTAACAGGGTCTTCAATTCAAGCACGCTGGATGCCACCTAGTATTCCAGGCTTTAAGAACACTAACAGCACTACCACCAACTTAGATCGAATTGTATAACGGATAACTGTGCTCATGAGGTCCACATAATCTGTGTCACTTTCAGCAAGTTATTTACGATAGAAACCTATATTCTTCAGCAAATAGAAGTTAAAACCAGCAGAATGAGAGGGTGCTGCCAAAGGATGACAATGACAGTAATAGAGGTGCTGAAAAATGGCGGTAAGAATGTAGAAATCAACAGGCAGTGGCAGACTTTTGATGTAGCACAGAAGCTAATCTGACATTTCATATGAAAGAAAGCCCAAAAAAGAAATTGATCTACAAGACCCCGAGTCATAGGGTCGCAGTTGTAAAATTGGCTCCTGAGGAAAAGCTAGATTCTTAAAGTCTAATCTTTGTTTTTGTAGACAAAGTTCCAGATTATGATAACATGAATAGAGAACACTTGACTTCAAAACTTATGAACCAAACCTTTCAGAGTTTTAAAAGACATTTCCCACATTCATTGGCTGGACGGGGAACAATACTTTCATTCATATCATAGCGGATAGAAGAGGAGCTTACCGAAACAATTGCAAGCTGCTGAGCGTTAAAACCAGCGCCTTGCAACCTGCATCGAAAGCATAATTGATTTTAGATCCACATCTCTAGACTAGCATTGATAAAATCATGCAAAGCAGAAATTGGGTGTGAAATCACCTAGAAGTGGCAGAAAAGTAACCATGAGATTAAAAATACAATGAAATTAAATGCTCAAATAAAAGGTTTTCACTTGACAGAGGTACAAACCCATATATATAGAGGTAGGAGTTTGCAGTCAGAAGTTCTTTCTCATATAACTGCATACAGATATCACAACTGCGCTTGTAGACCTATTGGTAAAAGGAAACACCATTTAGAAAACAAAAATACTACACCAGCTGCTCAATTATCATAGCATGAGCTTAAAAGTTCAGACTTCAAAATTCAAAAATTGTCTTCACTGAAATAAAAAAGGAAAGGCCACTTCCTATGGATTAAGGAAAGGATTCGGGAATCACACGTTCGTCTAACTGCTTAGTTAGCAGCATACAAGCCCAAGACGAATTGGAATCTAGAACCCAAACTCAGCTAAAGAAATACCATAGCATGTGAACAGAAAACAGAAGGAAAGCTAAGAAACAAAATACTACAATCCGCTTAGCTATGCCAACAACTTGGAGACTCTTAGCAGCCAAATGTTATCATGACCAAGTCATAAAGAAAATATTAATCACAAACAAAAAACAGAGGTCCCAAACTACAAATAGATTCAATATAAATTAAATAGGTTTTAAATGCTTCTGTAACTGCCAGATATATAAATTAAATACAATCCTCAACTTCTCCTAAAATCTAATTATTAATATCATCTTTGGAAACGATATTCATTCAAACATAAAATATCTGATTTTGCAATTCAGCAAACCTCAAATATTTAATACAAGTACAACTATTGTCATTCAAAATAATATTTAAGTACAAGGCAAACTTCTATCACATTTTAACAAGCAATTCTAGGAATCTTCTTCTGCACTGCAATTTTTTTTAACAGAACCTACATAACAATTGCTTTGTGAAAACCGAAACATTAAGAAGTCCTTAATCTGGTCAAAATACAATTCCTGAACAGTATGAGTATGCAAGAATGACACTCAACACAGTTATGTAAGTATGATTAATCCATAGCATCCACAGGCAGGAAGATATTGGAATTCACAAGAGTTACCTCCAGCAGAGGAGTATCAGAACTTTCAGCCTCCTTAGGCAATTCATATAACTTGATTTTCATTAAATCATAAATATATAGCAGATAATGTGTATCTTCTCTGGCATATCTGTCATCAGAATGATAATTCATTAGATCGCAATGATAAAATCCATTCTAGTGAAAACGTAGATTATACCTGAAAACAGAAGGAGAATGAAAAATCGTAAAACGTAAAATCATAACGTAGTAAAATCGTAAAAATATAAAAGCATTTGGAAAATTAGTAAAATCGTTTTAATGAAGAAAAAAAATCGTAAAATCGTAGTGATAAATCGAGTTTTTAACTACCATGATAAAATCGCTGGGATGGCATGCACTTAATTGTCACACAGAAACCCTAAACTTATATTACTGCTATGATAACAATACAAATATAATTATCTAGTACCAATACAAATAATACCCACAACTCAGGTGTAAAAAACAAGTAATAATCAACAGCAAACTGAAAGATACAATAAACCCAATTGGATTTATTATTTACGACAATGATTGGGACAAGCTTATTTTTCTTAGCACCAACTGTCAAATAGACGGAATCAAAGAGTCCATTACATGATGCCAAGCCATTTTCAAGCAGTTGAACAAATAAGCATCTACATTAATTTTTACCAAGGTGAACCCCATAAATCAAATCTCTAGTCAGCCCAGGGAAGCATAAACCTTAGTAACTAGAAAAATTAAAGGGCAGGAATTATGAACATGCTCAGTGGGGGGTCTACTGACTTCAGAATAGAAGTATAGAACCATGTAAAAAGGATTACACCTATACATTGAAGAAGCAGGGCAGGTGCTGTTAAAAAAGCTATAGGTAATTCCCACGTATGTACAGCAAAAACAGCAGACAAATCTAAACAGGACAGACAAATTACTAAGATTCTAATTTTTAATGCTACAGTCATAGGACCCTGGATTACTTACGAATGTTTGTTCTTGGAGATTAAATGCCAGATTTAGATTTAAAAGAAAAGAAGAGGCAATAAAAGGGGGGGGGGGGCAGAATGCAAGGAGAATCATGGATTGAGTGTGATAAGTTCAAAACACAGCACCTTAACATCTCATCAGGCAGAGGGCGTAGTCTCCAATCTGCATTCTGATATCTGCAAGGAGTTCACCCATCAACTTTAAAAATGCGGGATGGAACAAAAAGAAATATTCATGAGAGGAATTAGTATTCCACATCAGTAAATACAACATAGCGAAAAACTTGCTTAAGAAATAAAATGAATAAATAAACCGGGGAGGGAGCATACTCTTTGTTCGCAGTAACCTCACAAAAGTACTGCAGAAGATATTCCAAACTATTTCTTTCCAATTTCAATACTCTCGAGGCCTGAGAAATGAAGTCAACATAGATTAGTTCCTTTTCAAGAGAGATAGTGAAGGTCATAGTTGTACTAATATAGTAACCTAACAATCAAGGAACATGGTTCACAGACAGGTGCAAGAAGAAGCAAAGCTAAAAAAAGCTTTGCATGCTCATCTCATCATATTTTTAGATAGAAAAAAAAATCAATTAATAATAATACCAGTAGAGGAAGTATAAGATATCCTCCAAAAAAAAGCGCAAATACAAAAGCTTTAATCCATTAAAGATGTCTCAAATATTGATACAAACAAGATGACCAATATCAGGAGTTAAAAATAATTAGGCCAGGGTTCTGAATATAATTTGGTTATGATCAATTTCAAGCCAATTTTCTTCAAGACTGCAACAATATGATCAAGTATTATTATTATTCTTATTGATGGCCAAGAAATATAACTCATCCCTAAAAAACACTTGATTATTGCAGGCCTAATTTATCTGGTGGGGGTAAAAGAGAAATTAGTTCTTGTCCTCAAACACCTTGTCATATCCTGTAAATGAGAGTCAGCGTCAACTGATTGAATGAACTACTTTACACAGAAAAAATAAAATTCGCTAAAACAAATTGTTCTCCTGGAAATTTTCATAGGGAAGGAATCTCAATAGTGGACACTATAATAATTTTACAAACCTGGCCAGTGTCAAATAAATTACAAACATAAATGCCAAAGTCCCGTTGAAGCCAAATGATATCTCGATCTGCTCCATGCATGACCTAATTAAGCATTAAAAACAAAAAGTCAATAGAATGAGGTAAACCAGAACTGCGTGCCAGCAACAAGAAACCGTTCACATGCAACAGACCTTCTTTTTGGAAGGATCCTTGAATACTTCTCTTAGATAGGGCCCAACATGAATCTTAAGCTTCAAAGTGTCCACAATAAAATCTTCAGTCCTGGTCGAGATTTGCATCAAGCAAGTTAAGCCTTGGAAGGAGCGATATTGATTATGTTCCAAATCCACCTAGACATTTCAAGTCAAGAAAAGAATAGGAATCACCATATTAATATATTTTGTAGAATATTTCAGCAAAAAACATAAGGATTATAGAAAGACAAGTAATCCCTCCCTGAATCCCATTTTCCATGTTCATTCCTTAGAAGCAAGTTTTTAGCAATAGACAAAATTATTTAGAACATAATCATGTGTGTACTTCCGATACAAAAATAGGAAAAATCCAATTTTAGGTTTCAGCAAAGTTTGAAAAGAAAAGGTTAAATTTGTTGGAACATTGAAGTTATAATGGAAGGTGTCTAGATTCACATAAACTAGCAAATACCTCTGACAAATGCAAACTAGTTAAAAGTTGCTTTCCCCTACCCATTCCCACATACCCAATGCAGCCTTAAGGTGATATGCAATTCCTATAGCGCCTTCAAAGGCCAATTTGTATATACTTAACAAAACTATTGGAGCACCGTTTTGCAGTGACACAAATAAAAACAGTAGCATAAAGGGTATAACGTGATCATGCTAAAATTAAGGGAAGCAATCTCCCAAAAAAAAAAAAAAAATCAACAAGGATTTAGCGGTAAATGATTGATTATAAAAAGGCACGAAAATATTCAGCAAAATATCATAAACAGCACTCCTATATTACCGCAAATTCATTAACAGCACGCAGTTTAGCAGCCAACTCCTTCAAGCCTTTGACATCCCCCACAAGTTTGAAAGGGGTGCTTTCTAGGGGGGAAGGCTTTGTAGGTTCAAAATCCCCAAGATCTTTATCAACAAAATCTAATACAGAGAGTTTCTCCTGAAACGATAAATTAATAATTAGGTAATAAAAATAGACCATAGAATAAACCCAACATGATAAACACAAGAAAAGATAGATAAAATTATGAAAAGGTTTAGAAGTGCCCATTCACATGCATCATGTTTCTTCAATTTGTGAGTGTCATCCTTAGTGGCAATATATGTTATCATGAAAAATCAGAAAACTAACCAGCGGATGGATAAACCTCTGGCCATCATCACTCCTCTGCAACCAAACATGCTCAAAAGGCTGGTTTGAATTATTAACTATAATCTTATACTCATCCTGAGGCCTCCTGATTGTTGGTATATGAAACGGAACCTTTGGCTTGGACCCAGTCGTTCTCTTGTCCTTTGCGGCCACTTTAACACCGGAGGCAGGAGTTGAATCTGACTCCTCTACTTTCCCAGATCCCGGATAATTAGCCCCTTTCTTCTTCTTCCCATAAACCAACTGGAACCCGTCTTCCGAGGCTGGCAACGAACTCATTGGACGTCCTGTCTCCTCCTCCTCCTTCCTAATCTTAAGAAACTCATCGAAGGACACATCGAACCGCTCAAAAACCTCGTCATTCACATTAACCAACCAGTCATATGCATCATCGATATCCATGGGTAAATCAATCTCCTTGCCCCATAAATGGGGCGAGTTGCCTATGACTTCCAGCATTGTCTGGGATTTTTTCGCGATTTCTCCAATTGGTTTCTTAAATTCGTCGAAGTTATAGTAAAAGTGAAAGTCTTTGTCCGAAGGCAAACATCGGGAAGAACCTGAAAGCTTGGCGGCAGACGAAGACAGGGGGCCGGTTGATAAATTATGCAAAGTACGCGCCTTTGCGTTAGGCTGAGATTGATCAACGTCCATGGCGTCCTGACTCATCGCGATGGCCGAGATTGGTGAAGGGTTTAGGGCTAGGGTTTTAGTCTAAGCATCGTCATGGCCGGTGTGTGTCTCTCCCACCATTGTGCACTCGCAGGAACAGTGGGCGGGTCTCAAATATATATATATTTTCGTGCCACGTGTGGTGGCTTTGAGATTCCACGTGGCAATTAAATTGGAAGACTTCCATTGGCTTTTTCACCATTATAATAAGCTTTTTTAAAAAATATACCAGACAGTATCAAAAAAAAATATACCAAACTAATGTACTGTTGAAAGTATTTATCAAACTAAGGTTTACGTCGTCGATGGCGTGGCGAGGGCCTGCGGATCTGGGCTGTGGCGCAGGGGGAAAAAACGCCAGCAGTGGAGGGTGGCTGTCCCACGTCACAGAAGACGCTGGCAAGTGGCACGCCTCCCTGGTGGCGTGAACACCTGTCACGACACCAGGGAGGCGTGACTGGCGTTCACACCTCCCACGGCGTAACCCTCCTCCACGCCTGTCACCTCCTGACATGGCGTGGAGCATCTTCCCTGCTCCATCAGACCTGACAGGAACACCTCCCCTCCCCATCTCACATGCAACCTCCCGCTCTTTCCTTCTTCTTTTTTTTTGTTTGTTTTCCAACAATATAACTTCATAATCTCTGCTTCCCTCATCCGCACACCCTCTCCCTCTTTTCTTCATTCTTTCTTTCTTCATCTCCCATTCACTCTCCCGTTTTTTCATTCTCTCCTTCCCTCATCCGCACTCCTTCCCTCCTCATCCATTTTTTGGTTCCTTCCTTATTTTTCACACTCACCCACTTTCACTCCTTCCATCTCTCTCTGCAAACTCTATCTATTTCATTCTTTTTCACTCCTTCCCTTTTCACATTCACGCACACCCTTTTCAAAATCTCAACCATTCAATCTCTATTTCATCATTCAAAACATTGAGAGGAAGAACTACACAAGAGGAAGAGGAAGAAGAAGGAGACTGAAATTGGATAGAGCACACACGTATCGTTTTCACACAGGTAAAAGTTAATATTTTTATTATGTGTATTGTTTAATAATGGGAATAAATTTTTAATTATATACAAGCAATTTATTGTAGATGCTTAAATAAATGTATAACAGTAGTATAAGTGCTTAACATTTAATTTTGTTGTTATTTTTATTGTTTAATAATAGGATTTAACTTTTAATTATATGCATGAAATTTATTAATGATGCTTAATAAATGTAAAAAAGTAGGATAGATGTCATGCTTAATATCTAATTTTGTTGTTATGTTTATTATTTAATAATAGGATTTAACTTTTAATCATATAGATGCAATTTATTATTGATTCTTCAAAAATGTATAAAAAGTAGGATAGATGCTTAATATCTAATTTTGTTGTTATGTTTATTGTTTAATAATAGGATTTAACCTTTAATCATATAGATGCAATTTATTATTGATTCTTCAAAAATGTATAAAAAGTATGATAGATGCTTAAATTCAAATTTTGTTGTTATGTTTATTGTTTAATAATAGGGTTTAACTTTTAATCATATACAAAATAAATGTTTTAATTAACCAATAATAAATTTTAAAAATTGTAGTTCCATAAATGATTGATTTGAATTATTATTTTCTCTTTTTATTATTTACAATTATTAATAAATAATATGTGATTAAGCATCTATGGTCACTAGTTAAAATATTTATAATAGAAGAATAATAATGGGTAAATTAATTAGTTAGTCAATTAATTATTCAATTTGTATGTTAATTATAAACCTTAAGATGGAATACTAATTATTTTATATTTTGTAAAATAATAATTTCATAGATAAGATGTAAAATAATATAATTACCTACATTATATTGTTATTTATAGTATCTGACGGAAAATAAGATAAGCTTAACTAAAGAATAATAATTACTCAAATAATTATTTCACTAATCAATTATTTATACAACAATAAGTAGTGACTTAATTATGTTTTGTCTTATTGTAAATTTTTGTTAGTTAGATGGATGACCAATGCGCGCTTAGTATTAAGCCTGGCCCCAAAGAGTGGGGAGTTGTAAATGAAGAGGTGCAATTGACACACCGATCACAAGTGGTGTGGAATACTGGAGACTCGAATGTGTTGAGGGTCAGGCGAGCCTCACAGGGGTCTGCAGCAGATCTCCAAGACCCAGATCTCATCCCAATACAGCTGCAGGACCACCTTATACGTGCAGGTTTCTGGCATGTGACACGTATGAAGAAACCCTCAGTATGTTTTAAAATTCTTTATGTGATTAGTTATATAAATTTAGTTATGATTACATGAGATGAATAATAAAAGACGTTCACATATTTGTTATTTACTTTTATGTTGGTGCAGATTGACAAATACCTTATTTCTGCTTTGGTTGAGAGGTGGAGGCTAGAGACTCACACCTTTCATATGCCGGTCGGTGAGATGACTATTACTCTACAGGATGTAGAGGTCATTTTAGGTCTATCCACTGAGGGTCGAGTAGTTTCCGGTCGAACGCATGGCAACTGGGCATCAATTATGCGGCAATACATGGGTGTGACTCCACTCCCATCCGAATTGATTGGCGGAAACATCAAGATGGGCTGGTTTGACCGTCATTGGGGACACTGGGAGGAGCACTCAGAGTCGATTGAGGGTCAGCTTTTGTACACACGTGCTTACCTCATGCGGTTATTTGGTGGATTTTTGTTGTATGATAAGTCGAGCCATGAGGTCCCTTGTCGATATATACAATTACTGGGTGGTGACCTCTCGGAGACTGGTACATATAGTTGGGGGTCAGCTGTACTCGCCACACTGTTTCGTGAGCTATGTCAGGCCACGTCAGCTTCAGCGAACGACATGGGAGGTTGTTTGTTGTTGCTGCAGATATGGGTGTGGTCCAGATTTCCTGCAATAGCACCTGACATTCCACCACCCATTGACGCAGGCAATCATTACGGACGAAGGTATGTAAGCAGTATGATATAATAAATTCTTTGAACTGCTTTGAGTAACTGAGCAATTATGTTCTCATTTGACTTGGTCACTAACGCTAATGTTTTTGAGTTACGTATTGCAGGTTCAACAATGTCGAGCTACGGTTATTGCGACGCCATCTAAAGACATATCGGATAGAGCTTGACCAGATGGGTCGAGACGATGTATGTATAATAAACTTGCGATTATGGAACTAAAAGTGTAAACTAATTCGCATTTGTTTACATGTACAGGTGAAATGGGAGCCATATAGGGATGCCGATTATGACTTTATGGGTGTAGAGGATGAAATGCAGGACAGGTGGAGGCCGGTGACACCCATACTTTGTTTTCACATTGTCGAGATGCACCAACCAGATCGATGCATGTGGCAATTTGGTATGCAGCAACACATCCCTGCACCTGCTGCATAGCTTCGGGGTGCACATGACCTGACCTTGCGTGGTAAGATTACTGAAGATTGGGAGGCCAAGATGGATGAATTTATCCAACTGTGGAACACGCGCCGTGAGAGGATCTAGACTACAGGTCCTGATGATGGGCCGATTTCTCCAAACTCTGAGTACATGACTTGGTACTTCACTCACACCAGACGGTATATGACGAGGCAGGTCGCCAGGATAAGGCACGTGGAACATACCGATATTGCTTCCACTTTGCATCGTACATATTTCATGTTATCATCCATAACCAAATAAATTATTTCATTTTATAATTTAATTAAAATTCGTTATTTCACTTGGTAAATGCAGATAGACGGTGTGGAGTGGATCTGGTGGATGAATTCACCACAATTTGATGCTCAGTTCAGTAAGCCGCAGGTTCAGGAGGTTTGTGACCAGCTACTGAGAGCACTTAGAGAGTTTGGTCGAGTTGCGGAACCTGGTCCTAGCGCACCAACTAGACTCTTAGTCAGCATACCAGATCATGCGCTGGAGGTCCCACCCCGTGCGAAGGAAGGAAGGGGATTAGGTCATCGACGACCACGGCACGAGATGGAGGCATATCAGATACCCCAGCTTGGTCCACGAGGCGGAGGTGTATATCGACCACTCATGTGGCCCACACACACTTATACTGAGGTTCCATGGCACCCAGAGGATGTGACAGCAACGATGTCTTCCGAGATGCCACCACCGATCCGTCCCGAGATACATGTTCCTAGACCTTCTTATCCACAGCCACGTACAATGCTTGCTCCGCAGGCACAGGTTCCTTACTCGTATGAGTGGCCAGGACAGAGCTCCCAGACTGGCTTTGCTTCATCCAGTTCTTACTTCCCTGATCGAGGTTTTGTGGGATTCGGTGCATATCAGCCAGCATATGGCTACCCTGGCTTTAGTGTTTTTCAGCAGGCACAGGGGTTTGCCCCCTTTTGTTTGTCCCAGCCTGCACAGGGTTGGACAGAGGCAGGATCAAGTAACAGCCCGTACCCGTCTGGACACCGCACATCCGATGATACAGGTGAGCACACCGATGACTTCATACAAACAGCAACCGAGGATTTCAACTTCACTCACTATCATGATGGACAGCGTGTCATTCGTAGGAACCCAGATCGTGATGCGCGTTCCCGACCGTGGCCCAATTACACTCCACCATGAGTGTGTCGTTTGAATCAGTCTTATGTTATATTTGCATGGATGACTGTGTTTTGTTATATTTTCATGGATGATTGTATTAAGACTTATTTGCATGGATGACTGTATTAAGACTTATTTGCATGGATGACTTATTCGGTTTCTTTTTCTATATGACATATAGTTAGACAACTTTTAACCGGACTCTAAATTCTTAATTATGCCCTATAAGCACATAAGTATAAATATGAGAAGGAGAAACTTCATAACTCAAAATCAAAATCAAGCGAGACGATAAGAACATAAGTAGAATATAACTATACAAACTATCAATTGTCAACTAATTCGCTATACGCGTAGGACATGAACGCCTATTATGTCCGAACTGTTTACATATACCACATCTCAGTCGACTAGAGCTAGGTTGGACCTCCACCTCATCCATTTCATTGCGAATGCGTGAAGCTCAAAGCCGCCCCTTACCACGCAATTTCCATTGATCGGGGATAAGCTTTGGTTCGGAGGTGGGCGGTATTCCTTGTTCACTTCCGATGGGCTGGAACGATGAAGAGTAAACATTCATAATGTGGTATATTGAGAAAGCGGGATCCACGTACTGTGCAGCATTAAGGGATACCGCCGCACATGCAGCAATTACGTGACTACATGGGAATTTGAATGCTTGGAACTTGCCACACTGGCATCTCCGCTGGGTCAGGTGTACCGAGTATGTGTCATCCAGATCATCCACTTCAAATGTGGTACGCGCTACATCAAACTCTCGAACACGCATCGACGTCGCACGCTCTCCATTCTTTGTCATAACTTCTCCAATAACATCCAAAAAAAGCTTTCCGGATCGCGCATCTTGTTGTGCTTTGGTCCCTCGTTTGACCCAATAGCGAACCAGTCGATTATACGTGCATTTGACCAACGATGTGATTGGCATGTTGCGTGCTCCCCTGAAAACCTTATTGATTGACTCGGACAAGTTGGTGGTCATATGACCATATCTTCGGCCATCCTCATCGTAACTTCGACACCACTGCTCTTTTGGAATTCGTTCTATCCATGCAGCCACTTCATCACTGTAACTACAGAACTCGACATACAATGCATCGAAGTGAATTTTACTTGGCACATATCCTGTAAAAACGCGGGCAAAAAAAAACAACGGTGTAAGGTAATGAAAAGAATGAATGTCATTGCACTTCAGTTGGAGAACATTACATAATCTCATTAATTTTTTCTTCAACCTCTGGTCCTTGAAGCGGGTATTGAAATTGCTCGCAACATGACGGATGCAAAAAACATGGTACGCATTGGGAGGCTGCCAACCAAGAGACTCATTGCCGACAGCTGCTATTATGCTAGTGTGACGATCAGAAATAAGACACAAACCAACTGTATTTGTAACATACAGTCGTATGGAAGCCAAAAAGTACTCCCATGCTTCCTTCGTTTCACTTTCAACAATTGCAAATGCAATCGGCAGGATCTCATTATTTCCATCTTGGGCGGTGGCAATCAACAATGTGCCCTTGTACTTACCGTATAAATGTGTGTCGTCCACTTGTATCACTGGTTTGCACCATTGGAACGCTGCACGACATTGACTGAAGGTCCAGAATGTACGTTGAAAAACACGAACACCATTAACAACCTGCCGATTTACAATATACACTTCATGTTGAATATGATAAATAGATCCCGAGGAAAATTTCAACATGTACTCGAACCATCTTGGCAGGAGCGCATATGACTCCTCCCAGTCATCGTAAATCTTAGCTACTGCTTTTTGTTTTGCTTTCCATGCCTTCTTGTACGATACATTATAACCATACATTCCAGTCACCTTTTCCTGTATCAACTTCACAGGTACGGAAGGTGTTTCCTTGACCATGTCTGCAAAACAATTCATAAAAAGTATAAACTAGGAGTGTTATTTATGTTCACTCACAAACACAAAAAAATTCACAATTTATCAAATAGTATTGTGCATCATACCTAGTATGAGCTGAGAAATAGTTTCAGAATCAAGTTGTCTGTGGTCTTGGGATAGATTTTGGTTCACACAACTATGATTTCCCACCCATTTGGTTACCACCCAGGCGTTGTTATACTTCGGTTTAATTGCTCGTACCCTCCATTCGCAACCTTGTTCTTTATTCCGACAGTTCATTGAGTAGATGGACGTAGTGCTCTCAACCACTTGAGCTTTATGATGTTGCTTCATGCAAAAGTGTGTTATTGCGGCTTTCAAATCATTCTTGGACTCGAACTCTTGTTTCAAATATAATTCATCTCCTATTGCCCACGGACCCCGGCCCAAGCCTTCCACATCATATATCCTCATGCGGGTAATCTTTGTTTACAGCCTCATAATGTGGAATGTCATTTCAAAACGGTGTAATATCTACATGTTCAAACATAAGTCAATTTTTTTGCGAAAATATGGTAACCAATAAAAAAAAATTATATAATAATTACCTCGATGTTCATCATCTGCATCACTATCATTTTGATCATGGTCATTTGCCAACAAAATGTCTTCATCTTCTTCCTCTTGCTCCTCCTCCCGATTGTCAAGTTCATTTACCATATAGTCGTCGTTATCTTCTCCCATTAAGACGGTTGATTGTCTTGGCTGATGAGATGTACTAGCCATATTCTGTGACTGACGGAGTTCATGGGTCTATATTGGTACGCCCCCCTCTGATGTCTCAATATCCATATACAACTCAGCGATTTGGGACGTACGGTTTTCGTTGAATGTTTGAACGAAAAAATCCACATCCTCATTATCGGAAATCTCAAGACCCACATATTTCCGGTTACCACATGGCAGTCTACCCGTCACTGAAGATATTATCTGATTTTGATGCAGCTTTAACTTTCGCCGGATCTTTGCATGTAAATCTTCAGCGGACATGCCTGGTCCTATGAACATTCCTCTTTTTTCACCATCAAAGCTTAGTCCGCTTGGACCTATATTTTTAGAACCATTAAAATATACAAATGATCGAATATCACTTATTTTCCCCTATGTAATATTATGAAAAAGAAGATTAAACTACAAATAAAACAAAAATAATAAGAACACAAATTGTAATTGAACAGAAGAAGAACCACGGTATAAATGGAACAAAACAGAACAAAAAAACGATTCAAGAAATATAATCAAGTAGACGGGGAGTTTGAAGATTGATGAAGGAAGAGGAGAAGAAAGAATCACAGATGTGGATGAAGGCAAAGAGTGAAGTGAAGCTACGGGAGTGATGATGGAAGGCAAACAATGAATTATAAAAGCTGTATATGGGGGTGAAATAAACGTGTGTGAAAAGGAAAAAAACAAACAGCAGAGTTCACGGGAAGGATAGGGAGGCATGCAGGGGAATCTCTGCTCCCCTGACACGTGGAGGCGTGAGGGCCAGCCACGCCATCAGAGGCGTAGGCAAGCCTCACGCTACCAGCCAGCTGGTGGCGTGTGGGTCCCTCACGCTATTGATGGCGTGGGGGACCCACGCGCCACCAGGTCTGCTGGCGTGAGCATTGCTCACGCCAACAATGCGTGGCGCGGACCCCACCAGCGGTTCTGAATACGCAAGCCTGTCATACGTCTCCCGTGGCATTAGTTTGGTACATACTTTTGGATCCGCATTAATCTGGTAAATTTTTTAAAAAAGGTTATTATAATGGTGAAAATGCCGACTTCCATTACTCTTGCTGATATAGCGTCTATCTGGGTTCAACGCAAAACTCTACCTTAAGGTGCTAAATGGTACTCGGTTCTAATTATAGGAGTAAATTTTAGAGTTGGTTTTGGTCCTAATTATAAGAGCAAATTTTAACTTTTGTCAATTTTTTTTATAATACCCCTATTTATATTTTCTCAATAATAATTAAAGATAATGATAATTTAATAGTATACTTACATATTTTATAAAGTAAATAATGTTTACAACTCATTAATGTCATATACACCTAAATTATACTTTTTATATAAAATAATCTTAAGCAATTTTTGTCATATTTTTTTTCATATCACCCCTACTAATATTTCTTCCATAATAATTAATTTAACAATACACTTATATTCTATCAAGTGAGATATTCTACTTTATTTTTTATTTTTATAATTGTATATCGATTTGGCAAAAAAATATTTAATGGAATATCAAAAATATTTATAAAATGTGTGTTCCTTTTGTTTTTTTTTTCCTCGACCTTCAAAAATGTGTGTTCTTCATATCTTAGTCTCCAAGAAATTAAGTATGAAAGACAAAAATTATTGAATTGCGATAGAACCATGGTAAATATACTGTCAGAGAGCGTGAGATGGTATTATTTGCTTGATCGGAACGTGGTTTAGGAAAATAAACCTGTATTTGTATTACTTAGTTCTATCTTTAAGAGATGTATTGGTATTAAATAAACTTGAGTAAGGGTATTTTAAGAAAATACACATAATTAATTAATTTAACTTCCTTCCTTAATCCCTCCAAATTCTGGTAAATAGCTCCTATAATTAGGACCGGAGGGAATAATTCTATGGTTAACCTAGACACATAATTTTAACACCAGATAAATTACTACTTTAGAATATTTGTGTTAATCATTTTTTTCAAATTAATTTATTCGACTATAAACTGATATATAATCTAATTATATAGAGCATATTTTATAATTAAGTAATTTATTTATCCTCTTTAATCTTTTCTAACAAATAAATTGGGTCTTATATTTATATTCATTATTTTTATTCAAAATAATTTATTTGACTTATAAACTGTTAATTTTTATATTAAGAACTAGAGGAGTTTGATCTCCTACTAGTGCATTTATCATGGTTCTAAAATTCAGACAGTACTGGCTAGCCTCCTGGTTGAGAGGCTGACTCAAAGTAAACCCGACATCCACAAAGATATGCTATATAAAAATTAGTGACACGGTTTTAACTCCACTATGATTTAGGTAAAATAAAAATTGAGAAAATATCTCTAAGGTCCCAAGAGACCAACAAATGTTAAAAAAATCCCAAAAAAATATTGATGTGAAAAATGTCTCATTGATAGCTTCATCAGTAGCGAATTAACAACTCTATCTGTTGGTTTTAACAACTTCTTATAACCTTTTTAACATCCGAATTTTCTTTCGGACTTTTTTGATCTTTTTTGGCCCTTTGATGCCTTAAAGGAATTTTCCCATAAAAAATCCACTATGATTCAGAGACAAAAAATATATATATTGTTAAAAAAAATTAGAATTGATTTCCATAATTACAATGAGCCCTAATATATTGTATGGAATGGAACTGAGTTTCCTTTTTTAAACCGGCAGTTTTATTTTATTTTTTTCTTTCGGGTCAAAGTAAACCGGCAGTATCTTAGACCATTGAATGTGAAGTTTTCAAATGTCAAATATTAACCGGCAGTATCGAACTGAGTTAGACCATTGAACGTGAAGTTTTCAAATGTCAAATAATTTTTATGCGGGATTCAAAATTCTGATTTGGGTCAATGGACGATGACAATGAACTTTGAAGATAAGAGATTTTAACAATAAATTTCACCCAGGATTTTAATAATACTTTAATAATGTTTTTTGTTCAGTTTAAAGTGAGAGAATGAAAATAAAAGGAAATAAGCCAACATAATCCTACAAAATTTATTTCAAACAATAGTCTTTAATAATACTTTAATAATGTTTTTTGTTCAGTTTAAATTTATTTTTATTTTTGCCATTACTAATCCATCATTTGGGGGACAAATGGAGCGATGTCTTTCCCTCGTTAAATTGGACATCAGAGCATTAAAAATATTTTTTAAAAAAATCAATTAATATACTGACAATTAACGAGGATTATAGAAACAGTGGATGCAGCACACAAACACGAAAAACGCAATCAGCGGCCGCGGAAGCCTGTTTTGGTTTCGCCTCCTTTTGAGTCCCATATCTGATATCACAAACTCTGAACTTTCTTCTTCCCTATAAAAATTTCTGCAATCTCAATCTAACACCCATTGTCTTCTCACATCCAGGCCAGTAAACCCAGTTCTTATTACAGAAACCAGTTGCTTGCTATTTGTGTTCCCATGGCTTCCCTGATTCTTCTCTTCTCTGAGATCGTTCGCAATCATGAGCTTGATGCTGCGTCTCTGTTAGCAGCATACCCTCCTCCTTCATCTTCTGCTTCTTCCTGTTCTGCTGCCGAGAAATCGTTGAGAAATCAGAACCAAGATCGTAAAAGCCACGGTTCTGGAGATGCCCTGAAGGTGGAAAATCCATTGGAGTCAAGAATATGTGTTGATCTTGTATGGCCTTGATTTTTCAACGCCATATCTGATCTTTTAATTTTTTACTGAAAACGAGCTTTTGTATTGGGGTGTGTATATGTCGTTAGTCATCTCTATGGTATTCTGCTGTTTTTTTAAAAAAATTTTAGATCATTACAGTGATGTTAAAGCGTTTCTCTCTCGTCCTCATCTTCGTCTCGTTATCTTCAATTGAGAAACAAGACCAGACAAAACAAACAATTCAAGTAACTTTGGTTCTCATACCGAGTTTTCAAGGGAGTCCTTGATTCTAGAATCGCCAACAATGAAAGACCAAACATGTCACGGACTGTTTGAATGAATCATCTCAGATATTAGGTCATAGCAAAAAGTATTGCAAATCTTTGCAGGCAGGATAGCATTTTGTAGTTTTGGAGTTCATTTTTACAAGTTAGACCGAGTAGAAATCCCTACCAAAAATAAAATCTGGGCTGCAAGAAAAATGACCGGCCCCAATCATTTTCAGCTGAATGTTCAAGTTCCGGGCATTATTAAGAATTAAACATGATATAGATATATATTTGTTTGTTTGGGGATCACGTTTGTGATTATAAAATGCTTAATTCATGTATATCGAGATAAAACTCCTTTTTACGTACTTACCTCGTATACCATAAATTAGAATTGAAAAACTGTTTTTGAAAACTCCAACCGTTATTCTTTTTTTTTTTTGATTACAAAGAGGAGGGGAAACCCTCAAACTATTCTACTACAAATATCAGAAAGTAACATATCTTTATTCAAGAATTTGGCTAAATCACCAAAAGAGGCATGAAATTGATGAACCCCAGGCCATACATCAAAAGCCTGTTTCGCCACATAATCAACAGCCATATTTATCTCCCTTGGGACCTATTGTACAAGTACCTCCCAGTCTCTGTTTAGGATACTTTTAACCTCCCTAACAACCTCCCCTTCGGACTGAGATTCCTGGATCAGACCATTTATCAACTCAACAACTTCCCTGGCATCAGATTCCAGCACCACCCTTCGCTCGCCCAAATCCCAGCACATTTTCATCCCAAACAAAACCGCCCATACCTCAGCAGCGAAACTATCAGCAGGCGTCGCCACTTTTAACATGAACCCCGCCTTAAGAGCACCATACTCGTCTCGGAGCACTCCTCCACCTGTTGCAACTTGGTCTTGTGAACACGCGCCATCCACATTCAACTTGACCCAGCCTTGGCATGGCGGCGACCATGAAATGCTTCTTGGTTGCTCCGGTCTACCATTAAGATTGACCCCTTTCAGCATGAGACTCGCCTTAGACATCGTTTCAACGATAGATCTCGCCCTGTGCATAATGGAATCATTACTCGGGCATGTATTCTCGAAAATTCTGGCATTCCTGCGTTGCCATATAAGCCAACACACCGTTGAAAAGAGCTCGCTCCATCCCTCTTTCCCACGGTTACGACCCCTTTGTATGTTTTTACTAAGCCACGGTTGCCTCTCTAACTGAAAGAACCTACTCATGAGACTAGGACCACCCACCAACATCCATAACTTCCTCGTTTCACTGCAGTCTCGAAGCACATGGATCAAGCTTTCAGAGTCATCACCACACCAGGGGCAGCTACCATCCCCCCCCCCATGCCCCTGAGAACCCGCACCTCATTAGTGAGGAGTTTATTGTGCAGAGCAAGCCACATAAACGCCTTACATCGAGGCAAGGTGCGCAGCTTCCAGACCCATTGCCACTCCCGTGCCACTTCCTCCTGGTTCTCAGATAAAACTCGATATGCTGACTTGACACTAAATTCCCCATTCCTCTCATGCTTCCACCGAACCGTCTGCGACCCAACGTCCACAAGGGAACCCTCCATTACAGCTTCCCATGACTTCTTAATACCCGACCAGGCATTAGATCCCAATCTTGCACAATTGATTGTTGGTACCAAGTCATCTCCACATTTATATTTGCTCCTCAACACCTTCACCCAGAGATCATCTCTCCTTTTCATCATGTTCCATCCCAACTTCATCATATAGGCCTGATTCTGGCGATACAAGTGTTTCAGCCCCAACCCTCCATTCTTCTTTGGTCTACAAACCGTATCCCAATCCACAAGATGCATTTTCCGTTTCTCTTGAGTAGAGCCCCATAAGAAACTCCTGTTTTGCTTTTCAATCTCCTCACACGTCCCTTTCGGTAAAGCTACAGTTTGCATCGTATACCCTGGAATGGCCGACGTAACAGCTGAGACAAGCGTAGCTCTGCCTGCCAGAGACAACGAAGTAATCTTCCAGCTAGACAGTCTATGGCGAACCTTATCCACAATACCCTGGTAGCTCCTCTTAGTGACTCTCTTATGATGGAGAGGGACACCGAGGTATTTTCCTAAGTCCGGAGTTACTTGGAAACCCAACACATTACACAACTCAGTTCTCCTAATATGATTCACATTCTTAGAGAAGAAGACCCGAGTCTTGGTCGTGTTTACTTTCAATCCCGAAGCCATACAAAAGTAGTCCAGACAATTCCTAACCTCTTCCGCTTGGTTGACTGCTGCTTCCACAAATAAGACCACATCATCCGCGAAGAATAGATGAGAAATAGGGGGTCCACCTCTACCCAAGTTAATAGGTCTCCAACCCCCACGACTGATGCGCTCCTGGATTAAATGTGCTAACCTTTCCATACAAATAACAAACAGGTATGGGGAAAGAGGGTCCCCCTGTCGCACCCCTCTAGTTGGTCTTATTTTTCCTGCGCGATCCCCATTCCACAGAAGTTGCATGCTTGGGGACGTGACACAAGAGTAAATAACATCCATTGCCGAATCCGGCATATTCATTTCCTTGAGACAGTCATAAAGAAAATGCCAATTAACACGATCATAGGCTTTCTCCAAGTCAATCTTAATTGCCATAAACCCACGTTTCCCTTGGAGCTTTTGCATTGAATGAATAACCTCCTGAGCAACAACAATGTTATCGGAGCTATGTCTTCCTGGCACAAAACTGCATTGATGAGGACTAATAAGCTTAGGGAGTACCACCTTAAGTCTATTTACAATAACCTTGGTGAGCGCTTTAAAAATCACATTACATAAGCTAATCGGACGAAAATCCGTAGCAGTCTCTGGGTGATCCTTCTTGGGGATCAATACAATCAATGTATCATTTACCGACTGTATTGTTGATGGAGATCCCCACATGGATCTAATAGCCCCGCAAACCGATTTTCCCACCTCCGTCCATTGGCTCTGATAAAAAAGAGCGTTTAAACCATCCGGCCCAAGCGCCTTCAAAGCACCCATACTAAACACAGCCTGCTTAATTTCTTCATCAGTAACCATATGTCCAAGTCTTCCTAGCTCCGAAGATCCGATGGCCGGGAAGGAGATAGAGCAACACAAGGGGGGCCTCCTAACTTGTTCCTCCAAAAAAACCGCCGATAAATGAGAAGTCATCAATTCCTTAATCTGGTTATAGTCGTAAATCCAAGTGCCCTCCGAGCTCATCAAAGCACCTATGAAGTTTTTCTTCCGCCTCCCATTAGCACGCGAGTGAAAGTAACGGGTGTTCCTATCCCCATCCACCATCCACACACTCCTCGCCTTCTGTGCCCAAATCAGAGATTCCTGTAATAGGACCTCCTCCAGCTGCTTCCAAAGGGAGTGCTGGAGCTCTTCCATTTCAATAGATAACCCAAACCGTGCCTTTGATCTTGTAATCCCATTAAGTCTGCTCAACAGCTTTCTCTTCCTTGCATTAGTATGGCCAAAAACTTGCCTGTTCCAATTACCACAAGCAGTAGTAAATTGTTTTACAGTCTCATTCCATGGCAGCTCCATCCTCCAGTTATCAGTAACAAACGGTGAGAAACGCTCATCCAACACCCATGCTGCAAGAAACCTAAACGGCCGATCCCCATGATCCTTTTTCTTATAACCATCCAGCTGAAGGAGGAGAGGTCGATGGTCACTTTTGTACCAGTTAAGGTGAGTCACCAACGCATTTGGAAAAGAATCTTGCCATGCAGTAGATCCCAAGATACGGTCAATTCTACTTGCCTTCCCGGTGCATCTCCATGTAAAAGGGGGACCAACAAAACCCAAATCATTAAGAGCAGCATCCTCCACGAAACTACAAAATTCCCTATCTGGGCCCCTTGGTTCTCCCTGTGAAAACCGTTCATCAGCTTTTAAGGTCACATTTAAGTCACCGCCTAAACACCATGGCACCTGTATACTTTGTTTAAGCTGCAATAAATCCATCCATAAATTACGCCTTTGAACAATATTGGGACTTGCATAAACGAATGTCATCTCGTAGACCTGTAACAGATGATTAGTAATACGAACATGCACAAATTGATTAGATGAAGCCAACACCTCCACCTGTCTAAACTTGTCCGACCAAAGGCACCATATACCACCCCTAAAGCCATCAGCATCAATGATTTTAAAATGAGGAAAACCCATCAAGGAAGCCCGACGCTTAGCTTTTGAGCCACCACATCTAGTCTCAAACATCGCAACAAAATCCACATCCCATGAACGAACCAATTCTTTAATGAGAGACGGGAAGGAGCGAGCCCCGGCACCCCTCACATTCCATAATAAATAGTTCATTATTGAACAGATTGCAATTTAGGGAGCACATCCCCGAGATCATCCACGGCCCCAACAGAGACCTCAACACAAGAAACATCCATATCCACATTCGTTCTTGCTTCAACAGGGCCTGACGTCACCATTGCAGGCTTTGCCATCTCCCTCAGCCCATTAGGATTTAATTCATCAATTGTTTTCCTCTTCTCCTCAATTGCATCCATCCGTGCTAATTGTACCGGTTCACTGTGATTTTTGAGCCCAGAACGAGAATCTAGCTCCATAGCATTCCCTTTAATCATCGGCCCAATTGATTCCTTAGGCCCAACCGTGTGGTTTAAATGCATATCACCTAGATCCCCTTTTTTCTCCTTTCCACATGATGTCAACATATTTCCATTTTTATTCTCCTTTCCTTTTGCTTTGACTTTGGCCCCAGATTTTCTCTTGGACCCCACCTTGATC
Organism: Acacia crassicarpa; assembly: GCA_034222035.1. NCBI lineage: Eukaryota > Viridiplantae > Streptophyta > Magnoliopsida > Fabales > Fabaceae > Acacia > Acacia crassicarpa. Next base: position 43,922,431 of record JAWXYG010000005.1, on the reverse strand, counting down.
CATTCCAGATTTGTCTCCTTATTTTGCACCTCCCCCCCAAACTTTCCTGAATTATCCGCCACGTCACCACCCACCTTCCCTTCCTGAAATTGCTCCATCCCACTTGTAAACCGAGATTGTTGGGGCTCATTACTCTTACCCTTCTCATTAAATCCCTTCTTATCCGCCACTTCCATCTTGGGAACCTTCAAATCCGTTTTTGATTTCATTTTCCCAAAATCACGCTTAACAAGCATATCCGGGCCATAATCCACTCGTTTACCGTTTCCAGATAGTACACCGGACATCCCTGCCGCCGGCCAAGCCTCCTGCTTCCTATCGGGTTCCAGCACCACCGGTCCCTCCGTGGCAATCAAGCCATCCACCGTTACTCCCGTTGATATTTGCATCGTCGGCCCCACCGTATCCCCAGAAGGCGCTTCATCAGGCTTAGGACCTGGCTTGCTGCAACTGGCCTGGCCTGAGCATTGTTCCATACGATGACCATATTTTCCACAGGAGAAACATACCAGATGGAGACCCTCGAACTGAAAACGTCGTTCCTCGCCAAAATGGATAAACCCTGGTAATAATGGCTTCTGTAAATCTACTTTCACACACATCCTCGCAAAACCACCTTTCTCAGAAAACGCCGTAGTCCGGTCAATTTTAAGCGTTTTTCCTATCATGTTACCAATCCTCCTAATAGACTCCACGTTGTACAATTCATGGGGAAGGTCAGGAATACGTACCCAAACTGCTATACGCTTCTGTGTATCCGCTTTCCAAGGGTTGAAGTTTGGTCTCCATCGTTGCACCAGCAAATAGTGATCAGCAATCATCCATGGCCCTTCTTGTAAGGCAAAGTCTCGATCCGCCGTTGAAGAAAACGAAACCAGGAAATAACCATTGCTCAGAGGAGTAACCCTTAACGGTCCATGCGAAGCCCACATCCTTTCCATCCGCATCCTCATGAACCCAACATTCACTGTTTTCCCAAGAAGCTTAACAATCAGAGAATTCATGAATGGTTTGCACCACGCCTCATACTCTTCTGCGCTAACATGAAGCTTTGGTAATTTACCAGTCCTTCTCCACAAGTCCACAGCCTCCTCCTCCTCAACCCCTTCGTCCTCATCCTCCTTTTCCTTCATACACTGCTTCTCATTTGATTTTTCAAAATACTCCTTCCAGCCAGAGAAAGCCTTTGAGGCCGAGAAGTGTGGCTCCAATAACCCCGACTCTCCTAGGCAAAGAAGCTTGTCCTTATACGACAAACGAGCCCCACTGGGATGGGGACCGTCCGTACCGGAACCACCCTGCTTCCTGTTTGTCTCCATACCTCCAGTACGAAATGTTAAGAATTGATTGGCACCCTTCAAGCCTTGGTCCCCAACCCCTCTGCTTCCCTTCACACCTTGCAAACCGCCAGTACCATCCCCCACGTTACCTCCGCCGTCACCAACCGTCCTCCCATCACCCACGGTCCTCCCGTCGCCTACAGTGCTTCCTTTCGCCATTAGCTATTCGTTTTACTTACTCCAACCGTTATTCTAAACAAGCTCATAATGAAGAGATTTGTAAACATTCATCCTACCTTATCGTAAACATGATTTTCATATCGAGATAAAACTCTTTTTTATGTACTTATCTCGTATACCATAAATTAGAATTGAAAAACTGTTTTTGAAAACTTCAACCGTTCTTTCAAAAAAGCTCATAATGAAGAGATTTGTAAACATTCATCCTACCCTACCGTAAACATGATTTTCTCCGGGAGGAAGTTACACGTACCTGTAAAGAAAAAGGTTATAACCCCACTAGAGGAAAAAAATATGTGCAAGTATATCATTCATTATTGATAAATTAAGAGATAACCAAAATAACGACTATGGCCATATGAGGTTTTACTGTTTTAGTCTGTTCTGATATAAAACACAAATGTCTAGCCTTAATTGGCTAGGGGATGTTAATGTAGGATCAAATGGCTCCTCTGAGATGTTTGTGGATTAAACACCTGAGAAAAGATGATTGCTCGGTGATACTTACGAGAAAGGTATCAAAGAGCGTTCTCAAATCACTGTGTTACACAGATGCGGTGTTTTGTCAAAAGGGTGAGGTGTGTGCACAATGAGAGTGAATAATAAATAATGGAATAGAGAATGTAGGGTGTGCACCTAGTGGATAATCTCCTATTTATAAGGATTACCTAGGGTTTCGCTCCTATGGCTGCGTGAATCCATTCCTCAAGTAATGTGTGTCTCCCACGTTCTGCAAGTGCCTGCTCCACTACTTACACGTTTCTAAATTATAGACATGATTAACATGCAATTGGCAATTTACCTGATTAAAGAGGGATTCTATCATAAGAAGTCCCACAGAGCCGTATACCTGCTAGGCCTATTATATAACTCCATAAGATAGTCATTTCCATTTCCAATAAATAATGAAATTTGTGTATAAAAGTACATTGTTATAAATATTGATCTTTAATTTGGAGGCGTTATATTAGGAAGCTGTTATAATCTATGATGCCTACATATAAATATGTGTATTATTAATTGTAGTCGCGTGTAAGTTAGGTGAGATGATAAGGACATAATTGAATACAGGTAGAAGTTAAGTATTCAAATCCTCAGATTTTTATTTTTTTATATAAAAATCCTCAGAATATATGTCAATGTTTTCGTGACCAACTGGCAGCTATAGCCACTTCCGTTGTCGCAGCTCAAGCCCACAACTCCCTCTACCATGAACGTTGTTCCAGCTTGCCTGGAGATGAACTCACGCTTGAAGATACGTAGATGATGAAGCTGATTGGATTCCAAATCTTCAACACACCCTCTTCAACTCACGTTTTTCGGCCATGCCTTCTTGCTCTTCCTTTTCTTACCCATGAAGTACGTTCTCCCTTTTCCATATGCTATCTAACACCATATATTATATTTCTTTTGTATATTTTTTTATCTCCTGAGTAAAATTTTTAATTTAATTTTTAAAATATATTATTTTACTAATTAAAAATATCATTATATTAGTATTTTTTTAATTCCTGGTTAAAATTAAAATAAACATGTTTTTATAAACAAGTAAAAATACAAATATAAAATTAAGACAAAGGGTAAAATAGTAAATTGACTAATATCACCTCTTCCCTCCCCTCTTGAACCAAACAAAGGCCTGTTTGGTACAAAGCAGATTTGGGAACGAAAGGGAAGATGTTGGATCTTCCATGATAGAAGACTGTTTGAATGTATGATGTTTTGGGAAAGCAAGTTCCGACGGCAAGAAACATTCTCATGTTTAATTAAGGGAACATATAATCCCTTGTATATAGGTGAGATCCGATCTTTTTTGCTACAAAATTCATATGTTATCCCTAGAGCTCATTTGAATTTAGTTTTTGGGATTTACGAGGTAAAATAACTTTTTTAAAATGGCTTTTTACAAAATAGATTATTGAAAAAAATGATTTTGATAAAATGATAATATTTTAATATTATTATCGAAATAGCTTTTTCAGAGTCAAATTTATCAAAAAGGACGTTAACTTTTGGTATAATTTCATATAAAGGATAAGATTGTATTTTAAATATTTTTAACATTAAATTTCATAATAAATCCAAAAGAATACCTTAAGTAGAGTACTAAAAAATATTTCATAATCTTAAAAAAAATTATTTTGGGATATTAAAAAAATATTTTAGAGTAATGACCGATCTTGAAAAAATATTTCTTGGTAATGACAGGTACTAAAAAAATATTTAAGGACATTGATTGGTAGAGAAAAAATATCTGTCATGGTCTTAAAAATTTATTTTAGGTTATTAAAAAAATCTTTCTGGGTAATGACTAATCTTGAAAAAATATTTTAGGGATTGACAAGTACTAAAAAAATACCAAAGGATACCAACCTGTACTAAAAAAATACTTCTTATAGAGTCATGGTCTTAAAAATTTATTTTAGAATCTTAAAAAAATATTCCGATCTTAAAAAAAAAAATCATGGTACTAATGAGTATTAAAAAATATACTTAATATACTGAAAAATAATTTATGATCCTAAATAGAGTGTAGAACCTAGGTCTAAGTGCAAGATAGCTTCGAAACTAAATTTTAAAATTTGTCAAACAAGTTCCTATCCTCACCCTCCACAGCCACGGGTTCTTATAATCGTGCTGCAGTTCACCAGCAGTCCAGCACAACACTTCCCTCCTCCCTCGTCGTTGCTTTCATCCTCTTCATCGCTCTCAACTCTCATCCTCTGTTCTCACCCTTGCACTGCCATGGTCTCTTTTTCGAATCTCGATCTCATCCTCTTCATTGCTTTTATTCTCGCTCTCATCCCTTGAATTATGTTTCTTTTAAGTTTTGATTTTGGTTTCTTTATTTTTGGTCAACTGTGGATCTGAATGCCTCTGATCTATGATATGTGGGACTGGATGTTAATGTGAATTTTTTTTTGTTCATTTGTGGCAGTTATCATGGGTGAGAGTGAGCAAGGAAGGAAGTAGTGAGTTTTTTTATTTCAGGTTAAAGGGTATTTTGAAGTTTTTATATTTTATTTTAATTTTTCTTTTTCAAAAATATCATTTTCCCTTTCCTTTTTCATATCTACCAAACACGATATTTTTTAAAAATTCTTTCCCTTCCTTTCCATTCATTTCCCTTCTCTTCCTTTCATTCCTCATTGAATCGGCGAACCAAACAAACTAAACGAGCCTCAAGTGATAATTAAAAATGTCTTTCATCCACTTCATTACAACTAAACTAAAAGGGGAAGCAGATTATCTCAGTATCCTCTCCCCCTCATCCCTCAGGATCTTTTGATTTTGGCCGTTCAAAAGTTGATCTAACGTCTAGAGGGAGACTTTTAAAAATTTTATATTTACCGCATGCGATTTTTTGACATTAATGATTTTAGACCCTTAGATTAACTTTTGGATAGCTTAAATGTAAAGATACTGAGAGAAACGATACTGAGAGAATCCAGATCTATTAAAAGGCTCTTATCTATCTCTTCCCTTCAAACCAAATATACCTTTAAAAAAATGTAATATAATATAATATGTAAGATGAATTTTATCCAAATTTACAACAATGTATTTATTTTTGCATCACTAATCCATCATTTGGGGGACAAATGGAGCGATATCTTTCCTTTGTTAAATACATCAGAGCATTAAAAATACTTTTTAAAAAAATCAATTAATATACTGACAATGACGAGGATTATAGAAACAGTGGATGCAGCCCACAAACAAAAAAGGCAATCAGCGGCTGCGGAAGCCTGTCTGGTGTCGCCTCCTTTTGAGTCCCTTGCCCACAAACCGTGAACTTTATTCTTCCCTATAAAATTTCTGCTATCTCAATCTAACACCCATCGTCTTCTCACATCCAAGCCAGTAAACCCAGTTCTTATTACAGATACCAGTTGCTTGCTATCTGTGTTCCCATGGCTTCCCTGATTCTTCTCTTCTCTGAGATCGTTCGCAATCATGAGCTTGATGCTGCGTCTCTGTTAGCAGCATACCCTCCTCCTTCATCTTCCGTTTCTTCCTGTTCTGCTGCCGAGAAATCGCTGAGAAATCAGAACCAAGATCGCAAAAGCCACAGTTCTGGAGATGCCCTGAAGGTGGAAAATCCATTGGAGTCAAGAATATGTGTTGATCTTGTATGGCCTTGATTTTTCAACGCCATATCTGATCTTTTAATTTTTTACTGAAAACGAGCTTTTGTAATTGGGTGTGTGTGTATCGTTAGTCATCTCTATGTTATTTCTGCTATTTTTTTAAAATCTTGGATCATTACAGTGAGATGTTAAAGCGTTTCTCTCCCATTCTCATCTTCGTCTCATTATCTTCAATTAAGAAACAAGACCAGAGAAACCAAACAATTCAAGTAACTTTGATTCTCACACCAAGTTTCCAAGGGAGTCCTTGATTCTGGAATTGCCAACAATGAAAGACCAAACATGTCACGGACTGTTTGAATGAATCATCTCAATTCTCAAATATTAGGTCATAGTAATTTCCATATGGGGTTTTAGTAATTTCCATTTCCAGTATATAATGAAATGTGTGTGTAAGAGTACATTGAATATTGATCTTTCCAGCTGTTATATTAGGAGGCTGTTATAATTTATGATGTTTACATATAAACATGTGTATTATTAATAGTAGGCACCTGTAAGTTAGCTAAGATGATAAGGACATAATTGAGTCCGAGTGGAAGTTAATTATTCAAATCCTCCCAATATGTGTCAATGTTTTCGTGACCAATAGGCATGAAAACATGAAAACTTTTCTGAAAATGAGAAGTCGCTGATTTGATCTGCTTATAATTCAGAATAGTTGGCATATGTTATTATAAGCAGAGGCGGATGCACATCGTGCCCCCCAACTTTTTTTTTCTTTCCAATCTGTCACTATTTTCCCCCCTCTCTATTTTCCTCCCTTGTCTCTTACTTCCTTTATTGCCACTTCGACTATTTTTGAATCATGCTCATTTGCATGTGTAGTTCCCTTTGCCTTGAGTACCTCTGGGACAATTCTCACACACACACAATCGTTGCAGAAAGTAGCTAGTTATAGTTCAGTATGCACACTCTTGATTTAGATGATTTTTGATACATCTATTTGGGCACAAGACAGTCTGTTGCCTTGATGTTCTATAGCTGACAAGGTAATGTATTTGCAATTTGTTTGCTGATACGCTAATGTATTATAAAGTTTTTCCTATGAGCATTTTTTTGGTGAGAGTTTCTTATATCATTAAAAGCTACAGAATCTACACTTACATGAACAGTTGATATCCAAAAACTGGTTGAATTAATAACGTAAACATGTCTCTTTAAATAATAGTCAATTGAGATTCAAATGTGAGTAAAGGAATTACCTTTTGGCCAAAAACTGGTTGAATTAATAACCTTAGTCTTATTTTTTCCTTTTATATTCTTTTATTTTTTTAATGCATTTAAAGCTTTGCTTAAAAAAAGAAAATCGGCCGCATCCCCACCAATGGTACCATTTCCATAAATTTCTGGATCCGTCCCTGATTATAAGTAAAAAATCCTCCCAATGTATGGAAAAAAAAAACATATATCCATAATAATTCATCATTTATTGTGGCAACCCTTTCTGCTGGAAACATTTAATGGACGCATCCTCCCAAATGCTGACATCTCACTTGAATTTGAATCAGGTTAGTAAAGATATTTAGGGCCTATTTGGTAACAGGAAGGAAGAGATTGGTGAATGCGTTGGTTTGAAATTTTAGAGGGGATGGGAGCTAAAATTTCACCTTCTCTCCCTTTCCCTTTCCTTTTTTTGATTCTCTCCAAATTGAGATTTTTTTAATAGGAGCAAAAGGACTAAACTTTCCATACCCCACCAATGCCCATGCTCGCAGCTCTAGTCCATGACTCCCTCTGCTTTTTACCATGAACGTTGTTGTAGCTCTCATCCTCTGTTCTCACCCTCGCACCATCATGAGCTCTCTTTTGAATCTCGATCCCATCCCCTTCATCGACCTCATCCCTCAAATCATGTTTATTTTTATTTTTATTTTTGGTCAACTTTGGATTTGAATGCCTCTAATCTATGATTTGTGAGAGCATATGTTAATCTTTTTTTTCTTTTTTTTTTTTCATTTGAAGCAGTTATCATGGGCGATAATGAGGAATGAAGAAAGGAGGGAGTTCTTTTTTTTCTTTTTTCTGGTTCAGGGATATTTTGGAGTATTTATATTTTAATTTAATTTTTAAAAAATTATCATCTTCTCTATCATCTTCCATGTCTACCAAGAATGACATTCACTTAAATTCCCTCCTAATTTTCCCTTCATTTTCATTAACTCCCCTTCCTCATTGAATCCGCCTAACAAACGGCCCCATGCCATAATTAAGAATCACTTTCACCAATTTCCTTTCAACCAAACTAAACATAAACAAAAGTAACCCACTAGCCTTTCCTCCCATCCTATCCCCTTTATCCCTCACCTTCAAACTAAAATCACCCAAGAAAAAGAATTACATGCTTATTAAGTATTTATACCAAAAAGAATATGAGCCGACATTATGTGCTTAGAATTACATGCTTATACCGCCTCCAGGTATAAGTATCTAATAAGCATGTAATTCTAAGCATGCTTATTAGATACTTATACCTGGAGGCGGTATAAGCATGTAATTCTAAGCACATAATGTGACTAGAAAAATACTGACAGCAATAGTAGGTAACAAAACACAATAGAATAGAAGTATTCTGACTTTAGTATCAGCATCAGCAAGCAGATCTTGTTGACCCAACTGTATCGGAGAACAGATCTGGCAAGGATCGATAGTTAGATCAGCGGTTATTGATGGTACATTGGTGATTTAAGACACAAGTTTAAGAATCAGGGTTAGGCGTTATTCCTGATCTTTTCCTCAAGGCAATCAAAAATTGCTGACCCTTCTGCATTTTTGACCGGGTTGGTTGGTCAGTCTCCACATATGTATTAGACTTATTTGATTGATACCTGTTTTAGTGAAGATGCATATTATTTGGGCAAAAGAGGTGAAGCTAAAGATGGCTCTGGTTTGGTTTGGGCGCAGTAGTAAAAATGTAGCAAACAAAAGTTGGTACAAATGAACTCACCCGTCCACCCATGTTGTGGAGAGGGTCACCAATGACCAAACCATATATGTACAAAGTTACCTTAAAAACTATGAGCTTTTTGGTCAAGGTGAGCAACTAGCGTCTTTAAACCTACTCCAGACTGATTAGTCGTAAACAACGAGATTCCACGCAACGAAATACGGTATCACACTCTGTTCCACTATGAAACAACATTATTTCTCATTCAAAATTTTGCCTTCATCAGCCATTTTTTTACCGACCGTTTATCGACCATGGTCAACTATAGGTGGTTTGTTTCCACTGGAGTTTTCCTAAATTGAATTGGAAAAAAGGCTCATGATCATCTTTTAATAAGAAGGATCTAAGTTGTTAAAGTCCAGACAAATGATAATTTTCTTTAACGGAATAAAATTGAAACAGTAGCCATTCCCCGTCACCCAAGAAGCCGACGGAGAAAACCAGAGTAAGCGAGCAACGAGATGGATGCAGAAAAGAATAGATACGAAAAATCCGACAGAGAAAACCAGGAAAAGAAAAATTAGGAAAAAAATTAAGAAAATAGGAAAAAAAAAATTTGGACCATTTCTCGATTTGTGCGTGTCATCCTTGCGCAGGGGCCATGCTAATCTTCTCTGTATCGTTCCAATTTTATCGGATGTCCCCGAAGGGACGCTCTTTAGGCTTCAGCGAGACTATATAAACAACGACCATCTGATAATCCCAAGCGATGTGGGACTTGTGAGAAGTGAGGACTCTTCTCGAAAACTTCAAGCGAGCTGTTCACGACGCTGCAGATCCACCCTTGCCTCCCGGAGCTGGAAGAAAAGCAATAAACACTCGAATGTGTTCGTTGCAATGAAGATGTAGTTCGCGACAGAATGAAATGGAAGATGAACAGAGAAAAGAATTTTGACGCATATTTTTTATTGATATTTTATGAATAGAAAATAGGGATATGAATACCTCTATTCGTAGGCATTTGGCAGCCTTGCTGGTGTTCTGATTTGACGTTTCATTAATTGTCCCTAACCCCTCATGCGTCAATGGCTTCAAGGCTTGTGTCAACTGTCAAGTGAGAATGAAGGATACAACTGGTTCAACTTCAAGTCTTCAACCCAATGTATTGCTCAAAGAGTTACAACTCAAGAAAATCCCAACTATATCGTAACTAAATAGAGCTCTTTCTTCTTAGGTCACGATATACATGGACGTTTATCCAAACCCTCTGGGCAAAAAAAAAATCCAAGGCATCCAAGACAAAGAAGCATTCTTTGACCAATGGCATATTCGTGTCGAATTAGTAAGAATTTAGCGCATAAACCATAAGGCTGTAGGTATGAATCTGATTGTGGTTCCTAGAACATTATCGACAGAGCTAGTCTACAAGGACCATTGGAATTTGAAGATATGCCAAGAGCTTAGGCCCGTTTGGATCAAAGAAAATTAAGGGAGAGAAAAGGAAAATTCAAATTTTCTAGTGGCGGCGGCTGTTTAGTTCAAATTTTCCCGTGCCGCTCCATTTTCCCACGTTCAAATGAAAATGGGTTCCCACAAAAAATGGTGGGAAGCCATTTTTCAGCCACTCTAAAAATGCATTAAAGTCCAATTTGCCCTTGAACATAGCTACCTCTATAAAAGGAGACACGATCCTGGAAAACAGAGACCTATGGAGAACGTAGAGGGGGAGTAGAATTTCAACGACAATGACTGTGCATCTCGCACAATAGGTTTGTTGGTTCTTCTTCGTCTATCTTCTCTTTGTTTACTTTCAGCCTCCTTGGTTTTTGTCTTCAGTTAGCCCATGGATAGTGAAATCCATGGACGGGGCAGTGAGTGTTATGGTAGCGCAAGGAAGCGGAGGAAAATGGGGAAGAATGATACGGTCGTGGATGTTTTGAGGGAAACCATTTCCTCCCTTGATGGCACAATAGAGAAAGTTTTTGACAATTTGGGAGCACGTTTATCTTGAGCTGCGTATCATGCTAAGATGGAAGTCAAGGAAGCTGAGTTGTTTCAACATTTGTTGGAAGTTCCTGATCTCACCGTGGAGGAGCTGACAACCGCCCATATTAAGATTATCTCTTCGCAACAACTGCTAAATTCCTTTGAGCAGATTCCCATCACATTCAAGGAAGCATGGATTCAGTCATTGCTAGGGACATAGATTTCCATGGGTTATCTTGAATTTTTTGAGAAAGTCTGTCGGATATTATTTTGAATTTTTGGGAAGTTCCATGCCTGGTTTTATTTTTGTGCCCACGTATATTTATAATCTTGTCAAACGCAAAGACAATTGTAAGCATGCAATTGACAACAAACGACAGACTAATATATTGTATGGAACTACGTTTAGTATATATAAAGTTCTAAACTTATGTAGCTAAGTTGTGTTTCCTCTCTCATATGTTGTGCAAGATACTCTGTTTTGTGTTAGAATTACAGAGTGTAATAGAGGATGAGGATTCTCGAGAATCACTAAATAATTTTCGAGAATTGGCAAGATAGAAACTAAACGAAGTCTCTTTAAAAAGAAACATTGATCCGACAATTCTCGAGAATTAACCTTGAATTCTCAAGAATTAGGGTCATTCTCGAAAATTTAAGGTTGATTCTCAAGAATTGGTGTACCAATTCTCGAGAATTGGTAGGCATTCTCAACAATGGCTACCAATTCTTGGCACCAATTCTGGAGAATTGGTATTGGTGTACCAATCACCAATTCTCCAGAATTGGTGCCAATAATTGGTAGGCATTCTCGAGAATTGGTGTCAAGAAATGCCTACCAATTCTCGAGAATTGGTACACCGATCCTGGAGAATTGGTGTACCAATGAATGCCTACCAAAGAATTGGTACACCAATTCTCCAGAATTGGTAAGGCATTCTCGAAAATGCCTCATCAATTTTCGAGAATTGGTAAGGTGTTCTCGAGTGTACGCATGGTTGGTTTTGTATGATATAAAAATATATATATATATTTTTTATCTATAAGGGTAAAATGGTATTTTGCCTCATTTTCCTATCTTATTTTCTTCCAACCAAACAAAAGTTTTCCCATCAACCCATTTTCTTTTCTAGTGCCAACCAAATACATCAAGGCAAAATATTTTCCATTCTTTTCATTTTCATTCCTTTCTATTCTCATCTTTTCTTTGATCCAAACAGGGCCTTAGTGAGTCCTCCAACTCCAATTGAATAGTGTTCCTAATATAAACACAGATTTGAAAAATTGATTTAAGTAAAGGGACGTGGGAATTAAAGAATCTTACATTTTAAATAACATATATCCTAGTAACTAATTTAACTAATTTTTTCAGGCTAATCAAATCAAGTATTTATATGTTATCCAATTGGCTAAGAGTAATATTGATATACTTCCTCCGTTCCTAATTATAAGACATAGTTGATTTTTTTTAGAGATTAAGGAAACTAATTAAATTACTTTAGAGTATTTTTATTTTTTATTCAAACTAATTAGTTTAAATAATAGATTGATATATAATCTAAGGAAACATAGCAAATAAAATAATTAAGTAATTTATTTAACTTCCTTAATCTCTTCAAAAAAATCAACTATGTCTTATAATTAGGATCGGAGGTAATATTATCCAATTCCACAGGGCCACGTCTATGATCTTTGATTAGTTTTTCCTAATCCAAATGAATATCTCGCATTTTGTTTTTTTAAAAAAATTTCTTAAAGTTTCCAATAATATTTTTATATTTCACGCAAACATTTTACCTAAGGCTTTGTAGGAGTATAGCATACCCTGTGCTCAACCAGTTTCTTTAAAATCTCTCGATCCCAGTGGACATATTCTGAAGCCGATCCAATATTTCCTGATCATAACACTGAAACAACTTAAGGATTTATAGTTTAATAAGTTCATTAACTGTTCATCAACGGCACGGTAGGTTTATTCCTTTTTTTTTTTCTTTTTTTACATGCCTTCAGACTTAAAGAGCGCTTACTAAGATACTTACAGATTGCCCACCAATGAAGCCGTTACATCGATCAGCGGGTATCAAACCTCCTCTCTTTTGTGGTGAATGTCGACATCTTAGCCAACTATACTAATCTTCATTGGTGGCACGGTAGGTTTGTTCTATGTAAACACAAAACACATCCTTTATCCAATTTTCTTTGCCAACATGCACATGATCGTTTCATGTCATATGGATTAAGTTTCTAAAACTGCGCTCAAAACCATTCTCCCCTTAAAATTTCAAACGTGGCATAATTCTGTTGACCAGGAAATTGCCCATAATTTTTTTCACAAGAAAATAATTAGATTTAATATAACAAAAAAAAAGCTCCAACGTCCCACCTACTGCCGGCACCAACCCCAACCGGTTGCCATTTTCCATGAAGCCCAGGGTAAATTGGGTATTTGATTGTGGTTTTATCGGGTCCCTTATATACATATAGTTGGATTAGGATATACTCCCTCCGGTCCTAATTATAAGAGCTAGTTGACTTTTTTGGAGAAATTAAGTAAGCTAATTAAATTACTTTAGAGTAATTTTATTTTTATTTTTTTTTCAAACTAATTAATTTAACTAATAAACTAATATATAATCTATGGATATACAACATATGAAATGGTTAAGTAACTTATTTAGCTTCCTTATTTTCTCCAAAGAAAGTCAACTAGCTCTTATAATTAGGACCAGAGGTAGTATATATTTTGCAGAACTAAGGATTTATATTTAGATACCAATTTTCATGACAAAGTTTGTATGTGATCCTTGCATATTCCTATTTAGTCCTTCTTTAGTCCTTACCAACCTCTATCACCAACCTTAAGAGGGACACTTCTTTCGGATACTGCTTTAGTCATCTTCTCTATCCATCCTCTTCCTCATCTAAGCCGTCGGATGAAAATTTGGACGGTGTAGATTTTTTTTTAATAAGATTTTCATCCGACGGCTTAGATGAGGAAGATGATGGAAGAAGATGGGAAAGAAGAAGATGCGTCCCTAAGCACTTGCACACTTATCGTAATTTATTATTATTATTATCTCCGGAATAATAAATTTGGCGTTGATGGTCAAATTAAATACAAACTTTTTCTTTTTAATTCCCAAAACGTCATGCGGTTAGTATGGGGAGAGCATAATTTTTTATTTTTATTTTTTGGTTTCAAGAGAGAATAAACTCACGCCCACAGTATGACTGTATATGTTTTTGAGAATTCATTCAAATCAAACACGAATAATAATTGTAACAAACAAATATCTGAAATGTCATTCCTTCGTATGAAGTCGAATATTTCACTGCACATTTTCTTAAAAAATAAGTGGTAGTACGCCAAATGAAGTTGAAAAATAAACTGGACCAAAATTTTAAGGATAATTATACCTCTCAAACTTCACGATAGCATAATTTATTACATTTTTTTTTAATTTTAATTAACTTATGTAGCACGAAAATTGTTTTAAATGAAAACTTAATTTGAAAAAATCTGTGTAATAAAAAAGACAACTAATTTGAGATCCATCCCTGACCTTCCCCGCAAAATGGCTATAAATAACTCGATACCCGCTCCATGCAATTCGCGCCCTTCTCACTCCTTCAATCTCTCCCCCTATCTTTGAAGTGAGAATTGGTCTCTCTTCTCCTTAAAACCTACGGGGTCTCCTCCTCTTCCTCTCGCCCGTTTATTTTTCACTAATTATATGTCTCTGCACTCATAAAACTGCATTATATTGCTCCTGGTTCCCTTCATTGTCTCTTACCTCTGTCCTGTTCCTTTCTCATCAACCCCTTCGTTTCTTTTTTGTCGTCTACATTTCCCACTGTTGGCCGAGCTCTCTGCTATTTTGTCACTTTCAATCCCCCAGTGAAATCTTCGGGGTATGTGTACGTGTGCTGCTTCTAAAGACTCACTCGAATTAACCAAGCCTTTTGAATTCTGCATGAGCTTTGAGATTGAATTCGCTGTTTATTCGCATTAAAACTATGATGTGGTTGCATGATTTTTTTACCGAATTGATTGGTAGATCTATTGTGTTCGGTTTCTTTAATCTGTGGATCTAGTTCTGTGGTTCTCTCATTATAATGGATCAGAGCCTTTAAATTTTGATTTCTTTTTTTCACCCCCTCTCCGAGCTCATACAGCTGACCTGTGTTTGTTATTTTACTTGATGCACCAGAGAGATGGCGTCTCATATTTATGGATACCCTCGCATGGGCCCCAAGAGAGAGCTCAAGTTCGCTCTAGAATCATTCTGGGATAGGAAGAGCAGTGCCGACGACCTAAAAAAGGTGGCTGCTGATCTCAGGAAATCAATCTGGAAGCAGATGGCTGAGGTCGGGATCAAGTACATCCCGAGCAATACCTTCTCGTTCTATGATCACGTGCTTGATTGTACCGCCACACTTGGTGCTGTTCCACCGAGGTATGGCTGGACCGGTGGGGAGATTGAGTTTAGTACTTACTTCTCCATGGCCAGAGGCAACGCATCTGTACCTGCAATGGAGATGACTAAGTGGTTTGACACGAACTAGTAAGTGATGTCTAAAACATTTTTATATTTCCTTTCCACTATCAATGATGCAAACAGAGTACCATAATCACTAGGCTTTTGTTTTTGCATTGTCCCAGCCACTATATTGTCCCCGAACTGGGACCTCATGTGAATTTCTCTTATTCTTCCCACAAGGCAGTAAATGAATACAAGGAGGCCAAGGCGGTATGTATCGATATTTGTAAAAGTCATTTATATTAACTACTATCTTAACATGAGAATGTGGAATTTGGTACGGTGAAGCTAAGTGACATTTAGAATGATTGAAATGACAGTTTTTGTATCGTATCACTATCACCATTGTCATTGAATGTTTATTTTCCTTTTGCAGCTTGGTATAGACACCGTCCCTGTTCTCGTTGGCCCAGTATCTTACTTATTGCTCTCAAAACCTGACAAGGGTGTGGAAAAATCGTTTCCTCTTCTTTCTCTCCTCCCCAAAATCCTTCCAGTATACAAGTAACCATTTTTAACCTATATAGAGATTTTAATTATCTTCCCTGTATTCAATTTTTGTCTTACTTCTCTAACGTGCTTATAATTACGAACTCAGAGAAGTTGTAGCCGATCTTAAGGCAGCCGGTGCTTCATGGATTCAGTTTGATGAGCCAACCCTTATCTTAGACCTTGAATCTCACCAATTACAAGCATTCACTGAAGCATACTCAGAACTCGAATCTTCCTTGTCTGGTTTGAATGTGCTTGTTGAAACCTGCTTTGCTGATGTTCCTGCTAAAGCATACAAGACCCTTACAGCTTTGAAGGGCGTCTCAGCATTTGGATTTGATTTTGTCCGAGGAGCCAACACTATTGATTTGATCAAGGGCGGATTCCCCAGAAATAAATTCCTCTTTGCTGGAGTAGTTGATGGCAGGAACATCTGGGCTAATGATCTTTCTGCTTCTCTCAGTACATTACAAAGTCTCGAGGGCATTGTGGGCAAAGGTAGGTAACAACATATTTCATGGTGTTTTTGTTTTGTGGAGTTCTACAGTTAATATGGTTGCCTGAATAATCTGTTATCCAAATTGTGTTCAGATAACCTTGTGGTGTCCACCTCCTGCTCACTTCTTCACACTGCTGTCGATATTGCCAATGAGACCAAGTTGGATCCTGAGATCATGTCATGGCTTGCTTTTGCTGCCCAAAAGATTTATGAAGTCGATGCTTTGGCCAAGGCATTGTCCGGTCAAAAGGATGGGGTAATTCTTTCTGTTTTTGTCACTCCTGACAAAAGGACGAGGCATTTGACTCACTACTGTAGTTTGTATTGGGCATGTTATTCCGATCGAGTGTCAAAATAAAGTCAACTTCCGTTTATTACCTGTTTATTCTGCTGTTTTTTTTCTTGGTGGTTTCATTTCCAGGACTACTTCTCGGCTAATGCTACTGCCCTGGCTGCAAGAAAGTCCTCGCCAAGAGTGACTAATGAAGCTGTTCGCAAGGCTGTGAGTACTTTATTCATGATTGCTTCCACTCAACTGAATGGGATGTTTACCTTATTCCGTTGGCACTAATGGTTGCTTTTTCCCTTAGGCTGATGCATTGAAAGGTTCTGACCATCGCCGTGCTACAAATGTCAGTGCCAGACTAGACGCTCAACAAAAGAAGCTTAACCTTCCAATCCTTCCAACCACCACTATTGGATCATTCCCTCAGACACCAGAACTAAGGAAAGTGCGCCGTGAATACAAGGCTCACAAGTAAGAAGCTTGATCAGATTAATATTTTGCTCTGTTCTCTTCCCCCTTGTGGCCTCATTCAGTCATGCTGATCTTGATTCCTTTAGGATCTCTGAGGAAGAGTATGTAAAGGAAATCAAGGAGGAAATCCGCAAAGTGGTAGAACTCCAAGAAGAGCTCGATATTGATGTCCTTGTACATGGGGAGCCTGAGGTCAGCTTTCATCTTCAAACAATAACAAAAATGTTACATAACGAAGTAAAAAAGTCAGAACAATCCAGATGGTGTGAACTCTTCTCACTTATTTTTTATGCTTTACATTGCAGAGGAATGATATGGTTGAGTACTTTGGCGAGCAACTTTCTGGCTTTGCCTTCACTGTCAATGGTTGGGTGCAGTCTTATGGATCCCGATGCGTGAAACCACCAATCATCTATGGTGATGTGAGCCGCCCAAAACCCATGACTGTCTTCTGGTCATCTACTGCTCAGGGCATGACTAAACGGCCCATGAAGGGAATGCTTACTGGCCCTGTCACCATTCTCAACTGGTCCTTCGTTCGAAATGACCAGCCTAGGTATATATTGACATAAAAATGAAAGCATATGGTTCTGTATTCATCGTATTGTTGTTCCTAAACCCAATGCATAAACTCATACGCAGATCTGAGACCTGCTACCAGATTGCTTTGGCTATTAAGGATGAAGTAGAAGATCTTGAGAAGGCAGGCATTAATGTCATCCAAATTGATGAGGCTGCCTTAAGAGAAGGCTTACCTCTGAGGAAATCAGAGCAAGCTGACTACCTGAAATGGGCTGTGCATTCCTTCAGGATCACCAACGTCGGGGTACAAGATACCACTCAGGTAATTTCCTAATTACAAAACCAAAAACGACTTGTTATAAACTGTAACTTCAATATCGATATTGTATAATATGAACAATTGAACAGATCCACACACACATGTGCTACTCCCACTTCAACGACATCATCCACTCAATTATCGACATGGATGCTGATGTGATCACCATTGAGAACTCTCGTTCCGATGAGAAGCTCTTGTCAGTGTTCCGTGAAGGAGTGAAGTATGGAGCTGGAATTGGGCCTGGTGTGTACGATATTCACTCTCCAAGAATACCACCAACTGAGGAAATTGCTGATAGGATCAACAAGATGCTTGCAGTGTTGGAGATGAACATCTTGTGGGTGAACCCTGATTGTGGTCTCAAGACTCGCAAGTACGCTGAGGTGAAGGCCGCCCTTACAAACATGGTTGATGCTGCTAAACGCATCCGCAGCCGGCTTGCCCGTGCCTAATAATAAAATGGTACAGGAAAGAGGATTGTTCACTAGTTCTTCTTGATTCAAAGATGGGGGGAAAATTTTCTTTTTCTTTTTTCAACTTGGGTGAGATTTGAAGCACCGGTTGCTGCCATGTGATCTGGCAGTTTTGTTTATTTTCTTTGTTATTTCAATAACTGTAAGATGAATATTTAGGTGTGTTGTATATGCTCTTGTGAGCAATTGATTTCTGCATATATTTTGCTCCTTTGGCTTGTTTGCGTCTATCATAAATCATAGCTACACTTTCCAGCCTCGCGATGTGATACAGTAAAAGATTAAGTAACTATTTATGCCCAAAAAAACAAGATTAAGTAACCATTGGTAGAATAATCAATTATATAAGAAACCAATAAATAGTTTTAAAATTGTTTTGTTAAATTGTTGCACTGGAATCTTTTGCAATTTTTTCACCTTCAAAACTAGAAGGTCACTAATAAATGAATATTAATTTAAAGATCACATGGCTTAATATAAATTAAAACACATATTTGTGTTAAGGTAAAAATCTTTGCATTGGAACACGTCAAAAATCGCTAAACAAAAAATTATCAGTGTTAATTGATATGACTTTTCTGTAAAAATATGAATGTGTCTTTAACAAGTACCACTGGGATTATATTTTTAAGTCATTTTTTATTAAAAAAAATTGATCCTATTTATAAATCCAGTTTTAGAGTAGTAAATGAGATTGTGACAATTTTATTGACATTAATTGTATTAATCAAACTAAAGAAGGAAGAAAGAGTTGAAAAATAGTAAAATCACATTCATAAATGAAGACAAGTTGAAAATTCATCTCATAGGTAGTTATTAAGTTAACTATATTTCTTTTATATATGTGATTTAATTAAAAATGACTTAAAAATAGGATGATACATAATTGGTTTACTTAATTACTACTTATAAGTGGACCACTCACTCTTTTAGCTTGCAAGTATTAAATGCAGTATAATTTCTTAGGCTACCTTCTATGGATAAATCTTATTTTTTTGATCTTGCGGATAAATCCTATTCCCTTTACTATTTGATACTCCAGACATATTTACTTAATTTATTTAAATTGAAGAAATTATATTGGTTAAAATATTATCTCATGTATATTTTGAAAGACCCTAATTATTTTTCTTAATTACTTACTTCCCCTTCTTCCTTAATTATCATTTAAAAAAATCATTAATTGAAAAAAAGTAAAAAAAAGATCAACAAATATAAAAAATGCATCTTACATTTAGTATCATTTTCTATCTTTTTAATAGACATACAGTACATTGAATTAACATTAATTTTTTGCTGATAAAAAAATGAACATTAATTTTTAATGTACAAACATATCAAGAAGACGAACTAAAATTCTGTCGGACGATAATATCAAATTATTTAGTAGGATGCGAAAGGGGAAGGGGAAAGGGAGAGGAGAGAAGAAGCAAAAGGAGATGAAAGAGAACAGGGTGAAGGGAGGACAAGAAGAAAAGAGGATCAGGAAAGGGGATTTTCTTCTCATCATTTTTCTCATAGGATTAAGGTGCATTTTTGCCCTTAAAGTATGTACCCAGAAGCAATTTTGCCTTTAAAGTTTTCGGCGTAGCAATGTTGCCCCTGAAGTTTCAAAATGGATCAATGTTGTCCCTCCGTTAAAAACCCTACTGGTCAACTAACGGTCAACGTTAGTTGACCGTTAGGGTTTTTAACGGAAGGGCAACATTGCTCCCTTTTGAAACTTCAGGGGCAACATTGTTACTTTTTTTTGGAGCAATTTGCCCCTAAAGTTTAAAAATGGAGCAATGTTGCCCCTCCGTTAAAAGCCCTAACGTTGACTGTTAGTTGACCGTTAGAGTTTTTAACGGAGGGGCAACATTGCTCTGTTTTGAAACTTCAAGGGCAACATTGATACGCTTGAAACTTCAGGGGTAAAATTGCTCCTGGGCGCATACTTTAAGGGTAAAAATGCACCTTAACCCTTTCTCATATTCCCTCATTAGCGCATCTGAGCCATTGATTGGGAAGATGAAAGAGAGGTTAAAGTGGTATTGTGATTGATTGGATAGATATGATTTAGAGATAATGAGGAATAATGAGAGAAACCTAACCTAAGGACTAGACGAATATTGAAAGGAATAAGAAACTTAATAATTATTTACCCAAAAAAAAAAAGAAACTTAATAATCTATATTATCCTATCATAAGACTATTACAAAATGTGACATGTTGAAGATTATTTATAACTTTAACCCTAGCTCTGAATTAAAATAGAACATTCTAAAAATCATAAAATTAAATGTAAATAACAATTAATAATAAATATAACCATAAATCAAATTTAAAATAAAACTTTTCTAAATATTTTTATTAAACTTCAAATCTTCTCAATTATCTTTAAATATTCTAGAATCTTCGTTTAATATTTTTTTTCCTTCCCATTTCCATTTCCATCCATTTTATTTATTCACAGGAATAATATGATTTTTGAAAAAACCTTTACTAGTTTCTTAATTCAGCATATAACCTTTGATCATGTTTAATGGGAAAATCATCCTGAAGGGTCATATTGCCAAAATAAACCTAAAAAAGGCTCAAGGAGTTTGCAAATACAAGAAAAGGCCCCAGGGGCTTTATAGACATACATTGTTTAGAGAAATGACGGAAAAACCCACCACTCACTCTGAAATAAGAAAAGGGCAACTTCAAAATCATTAATTCCGTCTCTCCCTCCGTCTCTCGCTCTTGCTCGACTCTCATCACTTTGCTCTTTTCTCTGTGCTCAACGGCCAACGCTCACTCTCGACTTCAATGCCGTTTGCGTTCGTGAGGGAAAGGTGAAATCATTAGCCACCGTCAACCCTCTGAAGCTCGTGTGTGTTGCCGTCGCTGATTCGCCTATGCCAGTTGTCCGTAAAAAGAAAGGTAGGGAACAATTTGGGGATTAGGTTTTTTCCGTGCCTATCTTCCTTTGATTTGATTTTCTGGTTTTTTTCGTGCACTTCTTATGATATGCTCTATGATTGTAATATGCCAAGATTTGGTGGTACATGATTCGATTCTTTTTCCTGGTCTATTTGTTTGTTTTTGTTTTTCTTCATTCGATTTCAATTTAGAGAGGATCATTCCCATTAGTGGGAAATGGATTGCGTCGATGTTTGTGACTTTACTTACGGATCTGTGGTGTTGGTAGAGCAAATCCCATATCTTTGTATGCTGTGTTCCCCTTTCCATATTGTTTTGTTTTCTAGTCCAGCCCCGGCCACATTGTCTCTCGTAAATAGATATATTGCCATTTAATATTGGTACTCTTGGGTATCAAGGTGACAAGGGCTGATGCTTCTTAGGGTTCCAAGGATGTGAATCAAAAACAAAAAAGTAATGTCTGAAACTTTATCCTTGAGCTATGATTTTCAATTGCCTTAGAAAAGTCTATATGTTGTGTCCATAATTTATGGCTTTTCTGCTCTGTGGTAAAGATTAAGTTGCTCATGGTCATAGACTTTAACATTACTTATATGTAACTGAATTGTCTGAAGAAGTTGTTAAAGCCGTAGCTGAAACTGGAAAAGCATATGTGCATGACTTTCTTGACATAGATGGTAGACCTATTTTTATGGTGGTGGGATCAAAGCATGTTCCCTTAGTAAGTCTGGAAGTTTAAGTAATGACTATCAATTTGATTTTATCCTACTTCAAAAGCTTTGTTAATAGCTAGAGAAACTATAGACATGGTACATGCCTGCAACCGAAATTCACAATGCTTTATTAAATAAATATGACTTTGACTCTGCGTAAGGCAATTTTCATAATTGATGGTTTCTCAATTATAAACGATAATTTGCATGATCTATTGTTGTGTGAGCAATTGAATTTTCTGTTGCTATGTTACGCAGTGTGTATATATTTGTAGCATGTTGTCAGTATTTGTCTAGATATTATTTTCCAACTAGGAAAATTTTTTGTAATGAGAAAAATAAATAATGATGTGACGGGAATTTGACCCTTTGGATGGTAGGAAGTTGTGTGTCTTCTTAATTGAGAAGGCATTGAGTGGGCTTCCAACTGGTAAAGAACAGATACTTGGAATAGTTGACCTCAACGACAACGATGACCTTCTACGCCCTAGATTCGTTAGTCGACACATGGACATATTCACGCATACAGCCCCAAATGGAAGATGCAAAGATATCGCCAACCAAGTCAAAAAAGAAGGCAAAAAAACCTCAATCCTTTAAGGAAAAGGAACAGTTGGCAACTCGTGTGGTAAGCTGAACTGAATTTGAATGTGTACTTATGTTAGAAAATGGTCACCATAATTGTCATCTATTTGTGTCAATTTTAATATCAGCGAAATCGCTTCATGAACATACTCCGAAGGGTTAAGCCACAATTGTTCGACCAGGAGGATACAATTCCCAAGGGGGTCACATGGTCTAAAGTCCATGTCCAAAAAGATGTGTAAGTGTCTTTTAAGTTGTTTAACATTCATATATATAATATACAGGTTACATGAAGCATGTTGTTAACACCTCTGTATAATTCTTGTTTTTAGGGACTCATGTGGTGTTCATGTTGTTTCGTGGTTGCAAATGTAGGATGGCAAGGAGCAAGAGATGGATACACAATGCCTTACTACTCCATGGTGAAATCTGGGAACTGAAGATTGGCATGTTGTGGTGGTTGGTCACTCATCAAAACAACACGCAGCAAGACAATGTGTTGTCCATGATCGAGGACTCCCAAAAGCGGAAGATCAGCAGTTAGGAAGCAATAATTTAATTTACATAGGCTGACTTGGTTTTAAGTGTATATAAATCTCAATGATTGTATGACATATTTTATTAAGGCAATTATTCCAAACTCTTGAGTTCATATTTAGTACAAAGTTTTGTAAATTTGATGATGTAGGTGACATGACATTTTAATATGAATGAGAATCACAATTGTTTCCTGCATCTCTGTCATTGTTAGTAGTATGTGCAGAAGGTGGAAAATGGGATATAATAAGGTACCCATATCAACGACATCAGCCCCCACTAACAACTATATCAGCCCCCACTAACAACTACATTAGCCCCCACTAACAATTATATCAGCCCCCACTAATAACTAAATCAGCCCCCACTGACAACTACATCAGTCCCTACTGACAACTACATCAGCCCCACTAACAACTACATCAGCCCCTACTAATAACTAAATCAGCCCCCACCGACAACCATATCAGCCCCCACTGACAACCATATCAGCAAAAAAATGACAACTACATCAGCAAAAAAGGACAACTACATCAGCAAAAAAATGACAACTACATCAGCCCCCACTAACAACTATATCAGCCCCCACTAACAACTAAATCAGCCCCCACTGACAACTAAATCAGTCCCCACTGACAACTACATCAGCCCCCACTGACAACTACATCAGCCCTTACTAACAACTAAATCAGCCCCTACCGACAACTACATCAGCAAAAAGATGACAACTACATCAACCCCCACTGACAACCATATCAACCCCCACTGACAAGCATATCGACCCCCATTGACATTAACATCAATATCAGAAAAACAATAACAACAACATCAGGCCCCTTTAACATAGATTTGTCAGCGTCATTTACATTTGTAACACAACATGAATATGTGCACATAAATGAGACTTGGATACAATTGTGACAACAATATCCAACGTTCATTTACAACACCAAATGCATCTACAAATTCATAATAACCACATCATACACCATCGACAAAAAATATTATGGTGTGGATTTCTATGTAAAGTCATATACAACAAAAGAGTGTGAGACGCAATGCCCAAAAAAGAAAACACAAAGCACCATCAATGATCAGTCTGGATTTGGATTCTTGCAAGTCTTGACGGAGTGTCTTGGCTCATGGCATCTACCACAATGATAAACCATCTTGTTTTGAAACGAGATTCCACTCTTTTTCTTTTCCGTCTACCGGGCGGCCTTGTAGTAATTGGTGGCTCCAAGAAAGTCTCTGTTAGCATTTGTGTCACCATCGGCGCATCAACACATGGACAATCATGTGTTGCAACTGGCCGCATGCTATGTGCATAAATTTTCTCTTGTGCTGAAAGTGTAAAGTGATCATCTACGAATATGTAGACATTACCATTAAGTACCTTAATTGCTGCACATGCGTGTGGGCAAGGTAGTCCACTCATTTGCCATGCTAAACAAGAGCATTCTTTTGCAACCACATCAACTTTCACATAAATTAAGGCATCACTGCGTCTAGTCTCAACCAAAAACTAGTCATCCCCATAATATGTAGCATGCATATTTTCTGCAAAGTTCACATGCTGCAGCAATTTTTTTTTTCTATGTTAGGTCCTACACCAATTTTCCAATTCACCAAAGCTATCTTGCTTGTAAGCAACTTCGCAGCCAACTTTTCCCTATGCTCATGTATTAACATTGACACAGTGTGCGTCCACTCTTTCACCATCCATGCATTAAACGATTCAGCAATTTTAGTAGTTATGTTATCCCACCTTTTCAAATGAAACTTGCTTAAAGCCCATCGATCAACGTCCCGATGGGTCTCAACCGATTGTGCCAATAGTGGATTGAACATTTTTAATGTTCCCATCGCAACATTGAATTCTTCACCCAGCCTTGCATACGCAATTGCATCGAGGAGGTGCAATGCAGTATCCTTGCTATTCGCAAAGGTACGTGGCATCCCTTTCATGATTTTGAGGAACTCTGCACTATAATTTTCCTTGACATGCCTGTAACAAAATGCATGTCTGTCGCTGCCAAATATATCTGCTACAGCCCCAATAATGGAATTATTCCGATCAGACACAATTATTATCATCATCGATCTTGTAATCTGTTTTACATTATTTAGAAACCAAGCCCAATCATCATATGTCTCACTACTGACAATGCCATATGCTAAGGGAAACATTTAGGTGTCTGCGTCATACTCACAAGTTGACAACATTGTTCCCCTATAAGGGCCACTCAGATGACATCCATCTATATAGAGTATTGGCCGACAACCATCTGCAAAACCTTTAATAGAGCAGCCATAGGCAATAAATAGCCTCTTAAATCTATTATCATGTGACCCTTCCCATTTTGCAACTGTATCGGGATCACTCTCTACGAGTCTGGCACACATCCAAGGAATAACCTTGTAAGAGTCCTCTACTCGTCCATGTAATTGCCTAACTGCTCTTTCTTTCGCACTGTATGCTTGCCGATAGTTTAGCCGTACCCTATACTCGCTATACAATTCAGTTCGAATTTGATTAGGTGTCTTGTCAATATTATTTCTCAAACCATCAATTACAATTGATGATGTCAAGCTACACTTGGGTGGATGAGATACGATAAGGCTATCCTGTGCATGGTGTATGTGTTCACTTCTATATGTTTTAATGATGACGAACTCGGTATCTTGACGTTGTCCCGCTGAATATGCACCCATGTACCAGGGACAATCATCAACCTTGCACTTCATTATTATCTTGTTTGGCTTGTTCTTCACAAATTTGTAGGAAAACTTGTGTGCGATGCTATATTTGTACAACGTCTCGCGGAGGGTCACAACATTCGTGAGAATCTATCCTTTACCCATTATTAAATCCCTCCATTTAGAATGATTCATTTAAGGCCTGCTTAATGGCACACTTGGCGAAATACTAGGTAATGATACCAACTCTTGCGTTTCATTGAACATTTGAGGGGGCAACATAGACATCGTAGTTGAACCTCCAAATACTTCATCCCTCCTGCGACAAACAACAATTATTAGTGCAAGTAATGAGAACCAAGTAATGACAATTTATATATGAACTAATTACATTTCTTAACACAAGACTTACACTTCTTGTTCTTCCATTTGAACATTCATTTGTTGTGCTCTATTGTCAATATTCTCACTTTCTTCAACATACACATGACAATATTCTTCATTATACCTCATTAAATGTTCTACCCCTTCATCATCTACAAGATCAACAAATGTAGATGTATCCATGCTAAGTTTGAACTTCACGCATATTTCCGTATTTTCTTACCCAATTAAAGACGCTATGATTCTTTGCAACTCCTCATACGTTGTTCCTTCTTTGATGCCTCTTGTTCTTACCATTCCACCAACATAATCACTTTCTTGTCCTCCCCCATGTAAAAGTTACCCCTTACATGGAAGAAACATAATAGGTTCTTCCCTGAAGTACTAGCCATCTTTAACTATGATCTGCAACATAAAGTTAGTATGAACAACTTTAACAGTCATATTAACAACTAAAACTGAAGGTATTAACAACTAAAACTGTAAGTATTAACAACTATCCCATATCAACGTTTTCACATTCAATCATTCCTACTAACAAACAAACCTCCCTCTATTTCCGTGCCCAAAAAACAGAGCAACCTACCCTACAACGTTTTCACTTTCATCTCATATTAACAAGTTTAACAACCATACTAACAACTAAAACTGAAGGTATTAACAACTAAAACTGTAGGTATTAACAATTATCAAATTTTAGCATTTTTTCAGCCTTCATTCCTTGATCACTTTCACCATTCCCACTCAAATATAGACATTTCCCTCTGTTTCCAGACCCAAAAACAGAGCAAAATTTAACTAACCTAACCCTACAGTGATTAAAAACGAAGTAGCATTGTGATTATGATATCTTAATCAAAATCTTAGCATTTCTTACCTATCTCCTACCTGATAATAACATAAATGAAGTGAAGCTCCAACCTTTCAGTCACCCAACCTTCTGACTGGGAAAAAACGATGACGAACAGCAAATACAAATTGTTGAATTCAGACTGTAATGCAATGGATGATCAGAATACACCGTAAGGATAAACAAGGGAAGGGGGAAGGGGGAAGAGAAGGATAAATGATCAAGGAGGTGTCGAAAATGTCAGAGGAAACCCATCGTTCAGTTTCAGCATTTCTCCATTCTGCTTAGTCTCGTTTCAGCACCAAAACAGGTGACTATTTCTTTTTTACTCCAAGGGGCATGAATGTATTTTTGCATTGTAAGTTAATACCTATAAGGGCCCTGGGGCCTTTTCTTGTATTTGCAGACTCCTTGGGCCTTTTTTAGGCTTATTTTGGCAATATGGGCCTCCAGGATGATTTTCCCATGTTTATTTGTTTAAACCTAAATTAGGAGGGTAGGCAGTAGGCTCTCCTTTGAGCCTTCGACATTGGGAGTTTAACTTCTCATAATATTTTATGATTAATATTTATCTCGAAAGCAGTGTTCTATATTTTTTTAAAAAAAAATTTCCCAAGACAAAAATAATATATATATATATATATATATATAGGGATAGGATATTGTCACTACTATTTTTGGTCACCACCACTTTATCATGTTGGAAATTATGCCCTAGGGGCAATTCATTGTACTTTGGATATTTAAGTTATTTAAAGTTTTTTTTTGTTATCATTTTCGTTTGCATGTTCGTATTGATAACTGCATCCCTGGATAATCTTATAGATTATCCTAAATGTCCCTGGTCGGTCATCTACACGGGAGTGAAGATGAAATAAGACCAGTATGACTTTGATGAGGTATAAAGATACGAATCAAAGTCATGGGTACTTGTAAGAGTACAAGGTGCTGGACCGACCCACTATGAGAAAGCTGCATGGATTAAGTCATAAGCTTATCTCATGTATAATCGCGTCACGACGCCCTATGACCTGAGATTATCATGGATTCCTACATGATGAGTCACTAGACTTTGACCTAGTCAAAAGTCACCTTTGACCGGGTAATGATAAAGGCTAGGATCGGGATCAGTGGTTTTCATGCGGAGGAATGTGAGTGGTCAAGATGAGATTTGTCCCTCACATATGTAGAGAGATAATGCTGGGCCCCTCGATGAGTGAGTCTAAGAAATGTATGGCCATACTGTGATGGAAAAGAGTTTCCATTTCACTTATTAGACTACTCGAGAATCGAGAAAGCAGTGGTCAAGAAAAGAAAGTTGACATTATCCATGTCTCATCCTTGACCAAATTATCGCGTGACAAAAGGGACGTGACATGGTTGTACGATAGGTAGTATCGTGTCATTGATCCCCAATGTCTTGCTAGAGGCCGCTTGCGACTTGTGGGCTAATACAGTGTTGGCCCACTGCCAATCTCATATGGGCCTGCAGGGTTGCACACAAGAATAATCCAACACGGATGAAAGTGTCCAGATTCATTGAATCTCAGATTAATCTGAGATTAAATGAATACTAAATTTAATCTAGGATTTATATATATATATATATATATATATAATTCGAAATTAATATATATATATATATATATATATATTATAAATGGAGATTATAATATTATATATATATATATATGATATTTGTTTAGTATTTAATTTATTTGATAAATTAAATATCTGAAACAAATAGAGATATTGTATCTCATTTAATTTCGAATAAAGATATCGTATATCTGTTTAATATTAAATTGAGATATAGTATCTCAGATTTAATTAAATAGATAGATATCATTTCTCGGATTTAATTTATAATGATAAATTAAATCAAAAGGCTTTTAATTTAGATTTGATCTAAATTCAAGATTCGGATTTCAAATCTGGCTTTTAATATATTGAATTACATTTATGAGATAGATTTAATTACTATATTAAACAGATTCAAAATTCGAATTTCAAAATTAATGAGGATTAATTTTGATTATATAATACGCCTATCGGGTTTAGAAAAACCTACGGGATTTTCAGTCGAGCGTATTAGAAAGCCGCGAGAAACCCTAGAGCAAAAAGAAAGAGAGAGACGCACAAGAGGCGCTAGCACGCTACCACAACCGTGTTCGGGGATTGTTCGTGTGGATACCGGTAGAGGAAGCCGATTCTAAGAAGTCGTCTTCTGCTGATCGAGAAGGTAGCCCACCTGATCAAAGAGAACGAGACGTGGACGTGTTCAATATAAGGTATGATTCGGATTCCTAAGTCTTGATTTAAATGTACCTGATTGATCCTCGAGACGAGATTCGTAAGAAATTTTAATCTGCTGCGTGTATGGATCCCAACATATCATTCCTCTCTCCTATTGAGATTCTGATCTAATACTAAAAAAGTGGTAGTAACAACATCCTATCCCACATATATATATATATATATATATATATATATATATATATAATAAAAACTTATAAGTAAATTAAAGTAATCTTCATTATTGTCAAATTAGTAAGTTTACCATGTGAATTTACTATCTTTAGTTTATAAAATTAGGTTAAGGTCATTGGTAAATTGGGTTTATGGGTAAAGGATTTCTCCTGTCACTGGAGATAGAGTTATCTCCAGTAACCCTAAAACTACGTCGTTTTGAATTAATGAAGGGTGTATTTGTAATTTTATGTGAATTAATGAAGGATGTATTTGTAATTTCAGGTGAATTAATGAAGAGTGCAAATACAGAAACACCCTTCATTAATTCACCTAAAATTACAAACACACCCTTCATTAATTCAAAACGACGTAGTTTTAGGATCACTGGAAATAACTCTATCAGTGACAGGAGAAATATTTTTCCCTAAGTTTATATACTAAATTTGTCATTTCATATTATAATATCATTTCAATTTACCCTTTAACTTGTATTAAATTTTTCGATTTAGTCCTCAAGGTTACATATATAAATTTTATAGAATTTTTTTATTAAAAATGATAAATGATGAATTTTTATACATTTAATTTCAATTATTTCAATTTAAAATATATTTAAATTAAATCATTGTTATTTTTATATTTTTATTATTTAACTATACACAATTAATACCTATTTAATAATAAAAATAAACTTTTACATATTTATAATTTCCAATAATACCAATATATATCAATGTCACGTTAAACTCGTACCTTAATGAGCTCATGTACTTTCCTAGGAGCTTGGGGTATAATGTGTAAATCTAACAGTATCAATTATGATTATAATCAGTTAATCACCATTCTATTTATCGTCACGAGTATTTTCGAGGTTTTTTTTTTTTCGTTTTTCATTAATTGTTGTCATATAATTAATACTTTATGGTTGCGTCTGATACTTAATTGAATGCTGCCAACATACGCACGATTAACGTCCTAGTATAGTTGCGAACTTGCGATCGATCTTTTGACCGAAAAAAAAAAAAAACTTGCGATCGATCTCTCCACCAGTGACCACACCCACAGAGAGCTTGAGAGGGAGAGAAGAAGATACAGGTCCTGACAAGTAACAATGTACAAATCGAAGCTGCAAGAGTTGTGTCACCGGCGATTATGGAATTTGCCGGATTATCAGACGACCAAGGAAGGACCCCATCACAACCCTCGCTACAGTGCTCACATTACCATTAATGGGGTTGATTTTCTGACACCGTCGCCTTGTAGAACCTCCAAAGAAGCCCAAAATAATGTAGCTAAGCTCGCCTATGACCATTTCTCTCCCCCAATGCCCAAACCACCTTCCTCCTCTCCCCAAACTTCAAATTCTCCTTCTGTTCCTCAATCTTCTCTGCCTCAGCCTTCGTTTACGCAGCCGTCTCTTCCGCCAACTCCGTTTTCTCTTCCGCAGCCTTCAGCTCCGAAATCTACTGGTTCGTATATTGTTTTTTTTTTTTAAAGGGAAAAAACCATCTTTTGTAATTTCCTATTTGAGCCTGGGATCGATTGCTTGTTTGGTTTACGGGAAATGCTTTATGAAGAATGATACAATTAAAAATCTGTTATTTTTGGCTAAGTTGTCCTTGGCCCTTGTTTTTTTTGGAACCTAATCATCTATTTTGAGGGAATCAGAATGCCCAAATTCGACCTTCTTAGCATGGACTTGTAGAATTGTTACATATACTTGAGTCATAAATTTTCATACTTCTCCACATTTTACAAGGTGGAGATAATCCCTTAAAGCTGAAGGGTAATTTTGCATACTGCTGCTATAGTTGTCTAAAATGTGAGTTATGTTTTAACCAGTGCTGAAAGATTAATATTGTTTTGCACTGTATTTACAGCTTCATCTTCTCCCGCCATTGGTGTAGTTGAGACTCTTCACAAAAACAGCTTGACAAAAACAGAGGTACCAGATGCATCCCAAGCGATTGAGATCAAAAGGCCTATCACGCCAGATAAAGATAACATGACAGCTGGGAATCAGAAAAATGATTCAAGTATGCCTAATTTTCTCTTCTTCTGTTACATAGCAATGACGTTTTAATGGTACTATATACTTGCATGTTAAAGGGGTTCCTGTGCAGTAGGTTTTGCTAATACCCTTGTTCAAGGGTTGAGGTGTGAATGAAGGATACTAAGTTTGTTTGCTACTGACTTGACTGCTTAATTAGTTTGGATGTGATTTTTCCTCTTAACAGAAGTTGGTGTTCCTGCTGCTATTTCATTTTCTTAGAAGTTATGATGAGTGATAGTTTTTGCTTTTAATGGGATTTATTTCCTATCTCATGCATTGATGGATTATGGTATTTAATAGCAATATTGAACATGGCATAGCTAGCAGCTTTATGTTATTGTAGCATATGCTGAGCCATGGGTCTTGTGGCACAGTATTTTTCGTATAGTACAGTTAAAGTGGGCACTACCAGTGAAACTTTTTATGGCAGTTTTCATCTGTGAAGAGAAAGAATTCAGGGCACAGAGAGAATACGCAGAGAGAAGGAAATGATAAAGGGCTCAGTGGAATTGCCTCTGGCCTTTGTATTCTATTTATAGAAGGGATTCATAACAAAATCCGTGCAAGATTTGTTACAAAGAATTGCTGAGCGTACACGTATAGAGAGAGAAGAATATTGTACAGATATGCAAGATCTTTCACAACGGATAAGTATAGAAAACACTAATTACAATTATCAACAGCTAATTATCCTTAGTCTTAACATGAAGTTCAAATGATAATAGGAGAAAACATGAAGGAAGTTGATAATAGAAAATTTATTTGGCTACTTATTGTTCTTCTCTTACAATGTGTTGTTCTTTATCTAACGACAAATCACACTTGGACTTGTGACTTTGACAGTGAGTTCTGTCATAGATGCGCAACGTTTGTATAAGAATCAGCTGCAAACCTATGCTCAAAAGAGAAACCTAAATCTGCCTGTGTATTCTACTGAGCGAGAGGGTCCTCCTCATGCCAGTCGTTTTAAGTGTAAAGTTACAATAGATGGACAAAATTTTGAGAGCCCTCAATTTTTTCCTACGTTAAAGGATGCTGAACATGCTGCTGCAAAAGTTGCTCTGATGTCATTGACAGATCCTGGAGCTCAAGAGGCTAGTTTTAAATCACCTTTGGTCACTAGTATAACTTTATTCTTTAGCTTCTATAATTGCCATTTAGTGGTGCTTCTCTGACCCATATGTTGCCTTTGACTTTCAGTATGATATTGGTTTATACAAGAACCTTTTACAAGAATTGGTTCAAAAGGAAGGACTTCGTTTACCTATTTACAAAACTGCCAAATCTGGCGAGGCTCATACGCCCACATTTGTTTCAAATGTTGAGATAGAAGGAGTGCTTTATACTGGGCAAGAAGCAAAAACAAAGAAACAGGCTGAGATGAGCGCAGCCAAGGTTGCTTACACAAATTTAAAAGAACACAAAGGTATTTTCTTTTTGTTGATAACCATTCATCCTATGCCACTTTTAATACTTGGTTATCAGTTTGCAGTCACTTGTATTGATTTCTCCCCTAAAAAAATTGTTCATGAATAGTCAATCAGAGAATTTATAGGAAAAATTTTAAAAATATTAGCTCAAGACAGCTTTCCAAACCCCTCTAAAAAGCCATGATCTGAAATAAAAAGTAAAAGCATTTCTATCCTGATGGGGAGGAAAAATGAGATTCCCTGCAATGTTTGAGTGAAGGATTTAACCTGGAGCTTAATATGCATCCAGAAACAATCTTTTGTATCAAGGATGCTTTCTTATTTGTGAGCACTGCTAATCTTACTCTGGCTTAGCTTTTTTCTCTGTTTACCAAGTTCTTAGGACTATACTGAACTGTAAGATTCTTTAGTTAACTATTACTAAAGATTATATAACGTGGTATCTTCATCCCTGCTTGGAAATACTGGTCATTGTACTGTTGCTTGCTTTCTTTTTCAGGTAGGCCAAGTCAGAGCTCATTGATTCAGTCCCCTGCTTATCGAACGCAGGCTCCTGCATTGTCATCTCACAACTCTGAGTCAACTGACCTAACTCACCTCCAAAACCATGCGAATTCAAAATCTCCTCCTATTGGCTATAACCCTGACGCAGGGTCTCGGAATCAAAATGAGGATGATATGGGTAAGTCCTTTGGGAGTGGATCCTCTCTGTTGACCAAAAAAAAGGAGTAGATCCTCTCTCTTACCTTTACCTTTACCCTTCCCCTCCTTTACCCTCTTCTACTCTTTATCACTGTTAGATCAAAATTCCAATGTTTCAAATTTAACATGTTTTAAAAATAGGTATTATTATAATTTTAGATAAATAGATAAATAAATTTAAACTCAAAGTTTGATATGATCAGTTCACTCCTGTAGACCTAGACCATTATTATAAAGCCCCCCCACTACAGTAGTGAAATGTTCAGATGAAATTTTAGCGATTTAAATTTATTTCTCTATTTTTTATCTAAAATTATATTATTCATTTTTGTCCTGGCATTCCTTATGTATTAAAATGAATTCGAGTCTCACTGGAATTCTCACTATGAATATAGCTACAGACCGTGCTGCTGAAGTTAGAAGTCATGACACTGCTCACTCATCTTCAGAACACATCAGAGTTACAGGTGGCAGAGATTCTGCTTCATACGAAACTGACATTGGTGGTGTAGAAACTGCTTCTCTATCAAATGTCCAGTCTTCACCTTCACTCCCTAAAAGCGACAATTCGGCAACAGACTCAGGTGGCAAGCCTTCAGCTTCAGCTAACACCTCAACACGTAGAAAGGTCACTGTTTACTCACGCAAGGCAAACGTGGAGATTGCTTCAGGTGGCACTCTTTTGCCGATAAGTGACGAGAATTGGGTTGCTCATTCCTATAATTGAGTGAGAAATTTGCAAGGTCCTGGCTAAAATGGCATCACTGCTTGGATGGAAACAATAATGTGCTGTGGCAAAAAGCATGCGCTTAAAGTCGAAACCGATAGATGTGTTGAGAATAAAATTAAAAATTATATTAAAATAAACTTTGTGTACTAATTCATCTTATGTTATGCCAAATATTTTTAATTTTGGTTAAAATCATTTTGATGAATTTCCATTTCTTTTTTATTCCTTGGTGTTATTTTATTTTATTATAACTATTTATTTAATGTTTTTATCATATTGGGCTAGAAAACTCAAGTAATTTCTCTAACTTAGACATAATACCACTTTGATCTTAAGTATAAGTTCAATTAGAGAGAAAACTTTGGTGCTTGTTAGAAATTCACTATTAGAGTAATAAATGAGAACATTACAATTTTGTCTCATTAAAAGTAGAGAGAGATGAAATAGCTGAAAATTCACATACATAAATGATAGCAAAAATAGAAAATTTAATCCACAATTATTAACTTTTCTTGGTTAGTGAAAATTAGGTAATTTAGACTTATGAACAAGTTTCGATATATGTGACTAAAAAATTTAAAATTGTGGAAGAAATATATGTTTTCCCCCTTTCCATAGCTGTATCATCATAATCAAGCATAATCAGATTTTCTTTTTACAAAAAAGAAATACATATCTATAATTAAAGCTACAAAATTTTGATGTAATCTGAACTTCAAGATCACATCAGCACTCCTTCTAAATTATGAAGGGCCTTTTTGGCCAACTTAAATTTTGGAGTAAGAGATTTATTGGCTTTCAAAATGTACTCCTTGATGAAGAACTCAATGCCTTGCCTAAGGCTTTCAAGCTCAGGGGTCCCTGAAACACGGGTGAATACATTCCACACTTGGCTATCCGAATACTCAAAAATGGACTCAAAAAACATGCGGAAATGCATGATCTTCTTTGGGGTTAACTGGGCGATTTCGCCTAGTTCAATAGTCTTCAAAACTGAGAGGGAGAGAGTGAAAGAGGCAACCATTTCTGCCACAAATTTTGCCAGATGCATTGACCTCATCAGCTGCATTGACTCCAGCTCCTTATAGTGGTCCCAAAGGCAAAACTGCAAACAAAATCAGCAAAAACATATCTAGTTGAATCAAATATTTCAAAACAAGTGTTGCCACATCCTTCGTTACAGCGCAAATTAAAAGGCAATATCTTTCTATGCGTGACAAAAGAGGGAAAACAACAACCTGTAGAGTGAATTTGTGATTTTTATCACGCGCACACAACCTGGAAGCCAATACAGTATAATACTTATTAAAAATCTTCTCCTGCAAGCAGCATTCTAAAAGAACCCGCATTACCTCCCGATCCTGTAGATACATGAAACAATTATGTATCACTAGACAGGAGATCACATAGCTAAAAATATGACAAGTATTCTAAGGAAAAGGTTGACCTGCTTTCCAGGCAAATCCAGTCTTATAAGCTTCTCAAATGCATCAAGATAGTCCTCCCCACTCATTATTATACAAAAGATTGCCCTTCTAGCATCTGTGTTCATCCTTTGAGCAGCAGCAAGCTGCAGCATTCGTTCGGTTTCAACAACATCTTTATCTATTCTGTTGGCAACTTCCACAACATTACCTGTTGCGGAAGCTGCATCCCCAGACAACCACCACTGGCCTTTCTTGTCAGGGTCAAGCAGCTTGTTCCATTTCAGCCCTCTAATCGAAATATCATCTACTCTTAGCTGGAACAAGACAAAAATAATAAACTATCATTTGTAATGATGTTTAAATAAAAAACTGACAGTTTAAACATCAGATAATGTTTTTAAATGAATGTTACTTTTTCCAAGTAGAAGTATAGGAAAGGACATCACCAATACGCAACATGTGAGCCACAAGACATATATGCCAAGGCTAAAAGTAAAACACAAATCCACCAAAGAAAGAGTGAAAAGATATTGTATTTGAGAAGATGAAACACGACACCAAGATAACAGAGGCCATTTGTTCAAGAGCTATGCCACATTAGCTACGATCTTCCAACAAGCTTATAACTCATGGCTATCTTGAGACTGTCAAATTAGATCCGAAGAAATATGACATAAGCTTAATTTAAGTAGCAAAGTGCTGCGCAGTGGATCACCTATTAACTTAACATTTCTCATTTATCCAAAAATGACCCAAATATTAAATCATACAGAACCAATGCAAATAAAACACAATAGGTGTTTCTAATAGCAGAGGAGCATTTGCAAGAAGGACACTTGGAGGAACATTTCCTCAGTTGACCATGTATGCTCGATTACACCAAATAGCATACTTATATCTAACACAAACACCATAATTAACATCAGAATAAGATGCAAGAACTAATCTGAGAAAATAAAAGGCATTTTGTGGATAAACAAGGCTGCCAAAACATGAAAGATTAGAGAATGATACCTTCTGTAACCACTTCTTAATCCGTGTGTGATTGACAGAGTCCTCTTTGGCCCTTTTCTTGTTGTTCTTGATGTCACAGATGGTTTCAAGCATAAATTCCATCTACAAGTGTTACTAAATAATCAGTTCTGGACTCTCAAGAAAAAGTGATGGCAATTTGATGATAGAGCATAGCATGCTCACTCTTTTACTATATGTCTTTTCTTGCCCACCGCAATCAAAAGCCTTCAACTCGTTTGCCCGATCTTGAACACTCACAATGAAATCTTTCATGGCAGCAGGATCATCAGCCCTTATTTTCATCCCACAGCCTATTTAAACAAGTCAAAGTCAGACAACAGGGTTGGAAAAGTACCATCATGTTACAACATAATATTGATTTCATACATCAATTCATGTAAAATGAAAATTGGCCAGGTAAATCAAATAAAGCAAGAGAAACAAACAAAACAAATGCACATGCATACTACAACTAAAATAAAAATGAGTACAATTCAATGACAATATTAAGTTAGCCAGATGAGTGGAGAGACTTCTTAGCTTATGCCTCTACAGTCTACACATTTTTAAGAGTGCATTTAAGGAAGTGATTGTATTTTTGACAAATAACCAGGAAAAAAAATCAAGGAACGTAATCACCTATAGCACATCTGAATTTCATATATGATAAGGAGCTAACCACTTTCTAACATACCCAACTCAGGACTTTCCATAAACGAATTAGGCCAATGTAGATGTCTTAATAAGTTATTTAAAGTGGTTTACATCCCTAGCAATTCTAGGTGCAATTAGCCCAAACCAAACATGTGCAGCTTAAAATATTATTTAACTAAAATGACTTACATTGTAACACTGTCAAAATGGTAGAGACATCAACCTCTGTTAACCGCTTACTCAGCATGATCAGGAAGTCATATACTAAATCACTGGATTGCAAGACATGATAGTTAGAAAAACATAGTTGAGTGGGATTGAGAACAAAAAATTGTCATATTATGTATGAGTATGACAGATGCAAATAAACTCCAAGCAGCAGTTCATCATAACAAAGCACAAGTTAGAAATCCATCAAACTCACTCACTCACATAGTCGCAAAAAGGTGACACCTAATATTTGCAAAACATGTTACATCACACTACACTAGCGTTATTCCTGCCAAATATTCATTAAAGTTGAAATTTTGAACAAGTGAAGTCATAGCTGACAGCCAATTGTCAATTCCATTTCATGAGTTGCAAAAGTATGTCACAAAAACACATGCTCATGTGTTTTGCAAGTAAAAGTGTATCGCATAATGCAGTCAATTTACCTTGAGCAGACCCCAAATATGCATAAATAGCATAAGAGAAGAGTAAGATTTCGCAGTGAGAGATTGTCTTCCTTATTGTAGTCATCCTAGGAGAAAAGGAATTAGAAGACTATCATATTTGAAACACAGTAATCATTTTAACAGGTCAATTGAAGACTTAAGGAGAATCTAAAATCCAACCAACAGAGAAAATCAGCAACATTTAAAATTTATCTTATTTATTTAAACGCTATACCTCAAAGCATTTGGCAAAGGAGGCCATAAGCTTTGCACTGAAGTCAATACCAACTAAGCAGGCCATCCCAGCAACAAAGGCTGCAAAAACAGCAGCATACCTTCACAGAAGAGGGAAGTAAACAAAATCATCAGCAACATTTGAAACAAATAAAGGAGATAAAGCTCAACACACCAAAGTTGGCTTACTGGTTTCATCAAATAAAATAACCAGAGTATTTGAGCTAAGAAACTAATGTATCCACTACTATTTCTGCAGAGCCAGATTTAAGTTCTTCATTGGAACAATATATAGAGTATATCAAACAGACATTTAGCAGGGCCCAGTATGAAACAGAGATATAAGAAATATATCCACTACAACAGTGGGACAACAATCTAAAAGCAACTTCTCATACAATTCCTGAAGTGCCAGACTAAATTTTTCATTGGAGCAATATGTAGAATATACCAAACAGAGCATTCATAAGGCTGCATGGTCATCATTCATAACCTTTTTTTCTTTTACGCAATGAACAATATAAATAACCTTTATCACAAGATAAATAGTTTTTTTTTTTTTTTTTTTGGGGGGGGGGGGGGATGAAAGGACACCCCATGGGAATAAGAGAAGTGACAAGACATTATACCATTTAACAAGTGTCGGCATCACTCACTAGTATCTCACCCTTAATTTTGATTCGATAACAAGTACCTATGTTTCCCCAATGAAACAATGGTGCTTGATATATATATATATATATATAGTTTCCACCCAAGAATTTACCAATTAAATGAACTTTGATAGGAAAGATCAAGAATATTGCAGCATAACATAAAAGGCATAAATTCTTAACTGTTCGTTGCCACGAGGATAGTTTCCACCCAAGAATTTACCAATTAAATGAACTTTGATAGGAAAGATCAAGAATACTACATCATAACATAAAACGCATAAATTCTTAACTGTTCATTGCCACGAGGGCCTCCAGAACAAGATGCTAAGATCTCCTCACTAATTATCTGTGAAGCAACACTTCGAGGAATTGTCTGCAAAGGCATCACATTAAAGAGTAAGACATAACATTTCAGAGAGCAACCACTTTCATTCATACAAGCCGCTAGGGAGGATAATCAAAGTTTCAAAACACACTCACAGACAAAGTTCCCCAAACCGCGTTGATTGAAATGGAAGTAATTGAGATTGGTTCAAAACATGAAATAAACTACTAATAACTAATCCTCCTATGAAAGATATAAGATATCTCAAAAAAGGAATAAATATGTCCAAAATTACAAATCTAAGTTATAATTACAAGATACATAAATCCGACTAGCACAAAAACTTTTTGAAAAAAATTCAATGCATCATGAGGTCACTTTACTTTTACTAAGTGAATGAAATATGCAGTGCACATTGTCTTCTATTTACAGAATTAGATAAAAAATACATTGTAAGGGGGAAACTAATGCGTACAAGACTTCTTATAATTTGCTGTCTTCTCTTTTTGCCTGTTCCTTGACCCTTTCAAGAAGCAATAGTATACAATAATCTATGTAAAGAATAAGAGAGAGTAAGCATCTGACTGATGTGTATCCATAGCAGTAGCATACCTGAAAGATCGTGGAAATTTCTCCCGTAATTGATTCCACATTAGATTCAGAAAGCCTATTAAGAAGACCTAAAACAAGTTTAATTTTAGGTAAGAAAACTAATGACAGACAGTAGAGAAATGCAA
Organism: Acacia crassicarpa; assembly: GCA_034222035.1. Taxonomy (NCBI): domain Eukaryota; kingdom Viridiplantae; phylum Streptophyta; class Magnoliopsida; order Fabales; family Fabaceae; genus Acacia; species Acacia crassicarpa. The sequence continues at coordinate 43,882,515 of JAWXYG010000005.1, read as the reverse complement.
ATCCAGTTCAAAGTCTATATTTCTTGCCTCGTATTCGCCTTCGAATTTGAGTATGCTCTGCAGGTTCATTTCTAGCACGTGCTCTCAAGTGAGGTGCTATGTATTTCTCATTAGTCCTTTTCTCTGGCTCCAGAGCAGGAACATACATTGTTGCTGCCTCTTTTTCACAGGAATTGGCAGGCTTGGATACGCAAATTGCAGTAGCATTCACATCACCACCTTCTTGCTGTTGTTCCAACAATTTTCTTTTCTTATGTTTCCTACTTGAGGGTGCAATGACAGAAAACTTTGTCGATCCAACATCTTGGTTAGAAGTATCTACAGGTCTTGAAATTTCAGGTATTGACCCTCCTTGTGGCCCTGCCTCTGACAATATGTCATCCTCATTTCTATTACTTGAAGATCTCTTCTTCAATTTTTTTGAGGGAAATTCATCACTAGGGACTTCCCTTTCACCGATGAAATCAATAACAGATGACATCCCATCAAGTAATATATTGAGACCATCATCCATACCCCTTAATTTTCCATCTTTCACTTTAAGCTTTTTGGCAAGTTTCCTTTCGAAATCTTGATCCTTCTTGGCAGCAATGGAAACAACTGGCAAACCCATTTCACAGAACTCTCTGGACTTCTTCCTGGGATTTTCCTTCGAACCTTTATTTCCTTTCTTCATTATTGTCGCAGCAGAACCATGAAAGCTCGATGATTTTGACTCATTAGTAATTTCCTTCGACATTGCACGATCCTCAGCTGCATTATGTTTCCCAGAGTTGGATTTTGACATGTTAACCTTTGTTTCCTTCACATTAGAGCTGAGCAAATGATCTGAGTCGCATGTAGTATTTGCCTTTGAATCCTGGCTAACTCTTTTCATTGCTCGAGATTTCTATAACAATAGAGTAAAATTACACATTTAAGAAATAACTTCTCAGTACTTGGGGGCAGAGCATGACAGGCAGAGAATAATGATTTGTATAAGAGTTTTGAAGAGCTCAGGGTGGTGTGAGAGTTGTTCAGCGTTACTACGGGGGGAAGGAGTGAAGAGGAATATACCCCATTTTTAATCATCTCAACTAAGCCAGGTTGAGAATAGAAGAAAAAATGAAAAAAATACAAGTAACACAGTCCTTACAAACCATCAGTTTGAAAGGGTTTGTGAATTGGATTTCAAGGAGCATTAGGATGGGTTGGGCACCACCCGAACTCACATTTTTTTCTTTCTGGGGTATCCAAATAGCATTTTGGATATATAAACCATCCTCACAATCAAACTCTGAAATCTTGAAATAAAAAAAGAGTCATATTTATACCTGGTCATCCAGCCAAGACTGATGTTTATTCGCCTTCTTTGCCAGGCGGGATTCTTTTCGCCTTTCTCGACGTGATTTCTCACTCGACTGTTTCGCTGCAGATAGTTCAGAAATCATTGAGAAATTCTCCTCGTCTCCAAATGCAAGTTGAAAACTTACAAAAACAGGATGTTAAAGAGCTTACCCATCTTCCACGGTGAAACTTCAACAACGGCTAACTACCAACAGGAAGGGCCGACAACCTTCCGGCGACCACAAATAATTTTGTAAAAACAATAAAAACAGAAAACAGAAATCAGAGAGAATGATACAATATAAGCTGTTGTTGGAGGAACGACTTATAAGCAGAAACTACAGTGAAGATTGCTGATAACTTTAGCATCGAGCATAATGAAGAGCTCCGATGGCTCAGGCGACTGGTTTAGCGGCAGCCCTTAGGCCTTTACGAACATGAAATTGAAGTTGTTCGGAGGCCCAAAAAAATGGGCCTCGCTTTTTCCATAATTCTGGTCCCTCGATTAAAACTCGATTTCAAGGCCCATGCGAGTTATTTTGTTACAACGAGTACAATTTTTTTTTTTTGGTCAAAACAACGAGTACAATTTAATTTAGTCTTTTAGGATTTAATTCCCACACTATGTAATTGTTCGTTTAATTTTAGCTTCTCAGGTATCTCTTTTATAGCAAAAAAAAAAAAAAAGTCTCCTTTTCTATATCAAAAAATTTAGTCTCCTTTTTTTTGAAAAAAAAAAACTCCTAATGTTCAATAAGTAGTGACGTGTATATGTTTATATATTCTCTAATATGAATCAATTATCTCATGTATATATTCTATCAAAAGAAAAAATCAAAACCCACCAAAGAAACTAAAAAGAAGCAGACGGATCTGGACGAGGACGAGATGAAAGAAATGATAGTACTGTAGGTAGATCTGTGATGCTCGACGGTAACAACCAATAATGGGTCTGTTTGGGTTGGCGGTAGGAGCAGTGGCTTAAAAGCTATCTGACTTTTGTAAAAGCCCGGTAGGAAAAAAGTCAATGATTTGTGTTTGGATTGCCAGTTTGACTTTATGCAGAAGTGACTTTTCTCTTAACTGATAAGTGTTTGGATTATTATTTGAAAAGTGAGTTGAGATGAAAAATGACTAAAAAAGGAATAATAGATGTATTTATTATTTAAAAATATATTTATATTTAAACTGAAAAAAGGATTATTATTTTTTTAGCTTCTCCCATTGCCTAATCTCATTAATCCTCAGACAAAAAAAAAAAATCTCATTAATCCCAACAGCTTTCACGTGAAAAGGCTGACAATTCCGAAAACGCCAGCTAACGTAACGCCAAAACGCTCTGATTCGGTGGGTTAAGCTTAATGGGCATTTTTGGGAAAAGCCCATTAAGTTTAACGTCAACCCAAACTATCTGCGTTGGGCTTTTTTGTTACAGCTCTTCGTAATAGACCAAAACGCTGCAAATAGGGTGTTAACGTGCAAACCAAACAGACCCAATAACGACAGATCGATGACGTTTTTGCTGTAAACGGAGCTGCCGAGTGAGCAGGGAAAAAAATGAAGTTCATGGACGGTTGAAAGCGGCAAGGCGAGATTGAAGGTGAAAATTGAGAGAGGAGAGAGAAAAGTGAAGGGGGAGGGGGAGGTGGCGAGATCGTAGAATCTGAGACTGAGAGAATATGAATGAAAGCTGCCAGGCGAGGTTGAAGGTGAAGATTGAGAAAGGTGAGAGAAAAGAGAAGGGGAAGGGAGCGGCGGGGGAGCAGATACTCTCAGCGGCACATTTCCTCAGCGTCTCTCAGAAGCTTAAAATCGTGTTCGTCCAGTTCATCGAAAGGGTCATAGTGGGACACGTCATCAAGCTCTTAAACGCATGTCTCAAATGCCAACATATCGACGACGACCGACGACGAGCTTCTGCAACTCTTAGCAAGAACGACTTGAAGAAGCGGGAGCAAGAGGGTCCAACCTCTGCGTTAGTGTTTCAATCTTGTTATGCCTTGACTGTGGGCATCTTCCCAAACTTCGTCAAATTTCTCAAATCTGTTTTGGCGTGAAGCTCCAACGCTCAGGAGGTCTCCTTTGATGCTTCATTAAATCCTGTTCCCAAAGGTGCGTGTAATTTTTTAATCTCAAAATTATCTGTAGCCTAATACTTCTCCATCTACTCTGAATATCAAATGAGTCAGACATAACCATAATAATGCGGTTTTGCTGCAAAGTTATCAAATTGAAACTCCACCGGAAAAATGAAAAATCTATCTCTGAGAATGATAAACGAGGAAAGGACTAAAAAGAAATTTAAATTTGAGGATACACTCTTAAATTTAATATCTATATCAAATAGATAGTCAAACCGTAAAACTAACACCCAGCTTTGACAATGATCGGCTTTGAATAACAAGTGGTTATCAAAATTCTGCAATTGATCATTTGCTCTAGGAACTGAGTACATGATGACTTAAAAGAAAAGAACAGTGCATTCCTCAATAAAAAGCACCTGAATGATGAAGCTGTTCTAGGCAAAGTCGTGGTGATTCTCTCCCTCTACGGCAGTGTTCGACGGGGGACAATGGGTGCTCTGCAATCCCGTTGTTGAACGGGGTGGAAGAGCAGTAAACCAAGGTCTCTGATCCACTAGGAATTTGACACATGTGGGTATTCAATGGACGAATACAATTATAACAAAGATAGACGGATGGTCCTGATTTAATCTTAAGGACGCTAAGAGAATCCCGACCCGGCGGGGCGGCGAGTCTGAGAGAATAGGAAATTAGATAGGTTAGGGTTTCTTTTTTTTCACTTTTGAAATTTAAAATTTTTAAATATATAAAATTAAAAGAATGTGTCAGGCGCAAAAAACCTTTCCATATGCAGACTCCAGGAATCGAATCACTATCATTTTGGATGTTCATCGCTATCCTTACCACGCAACCAAGAACCAATATTGGCATGTGCGTTTAAAACTTAATATATTATAATATAAATAACATATTTTAAAAATATACAAACAGACAAAGATGGGCAACCTGTGCCCTAACTCGTTCCCCGTCCCATTTAACATATATGGATACGGGGCAACCCGTACCCGTTACGGGTCCAATCTGGACAGGCTTCATCCAGGAAATTTTTCGCAGGGCGCGGGTGATTGGACGGGGTGCGGGGTGCTTGCTCACCCCTACCCTGAAGATTGGAATGAACCATGTGGTAGTTAAAAAGTTTCCCAGCCATTCCTTTCCCGCCTGCAATTACATTCTCCTTTCTTTTACTCCACCCAACCAAATTCCAAGCTTTCACGAGCGTATTCCATATGGATCATGCAGGTTTTGCGAGATACTATAAAGAAAACAAAAATCATTAATAACTAATTTATTCTCGTTAAACTCAATGCTGGCCCAAGACGGGCCGTCGTCCTTCCTATATTAATATTTTCAGGTTCCCGATATCTTTTAGTCGTGGCGATGAAATCAATGCACCACAATCCTAGTCCTATATAATTGCCATTCAGTGTTACTCGGATTTGTGTTTCAGCTAATAATAAGCCCATCATCGTCACCTACCAAATAATCTCTTTGCCTTTGACCCTGTCTAACTGTCCCTAGCTACAATATCAAATGGCTTGTTCTGCTCGCTTCCTCTTCCTCACCACTTCTATGGTTATGCTTTTTTCAGCTGCCACGGCGGTTGATCACATCGTGGGCGGTGACCAGGGTTGGACCAACCCTGAATTCAACTACACGGAATGGACCCAGGACAAGGTTTTTCAAGTCGGTGACAACCTCCGTACGTACCGTAAATTAAATGATGACATAGTCCTGTGTCCTCAAATATACTATCTGTTCTGTTTGCTGAAACTTAAAAACTGATGAGACTTGTTTTTTATTATGCAGTTTTCAAGTACGACAACACGAAGCACAATGTGTTCAAATTGAACAGTACGCTCTTCAACAGCTGCAGTTTCCCTGCTGGGACAGAATCGCTCGCCGGTGAGAACGACGTCGTCCATCTAACCACCCCGGGGAGAAAGTGGTACGCTTGTGGTATAAATGATCACTGTCTTCGTGGAATGAAGTTCGCCATTACTGTTCTTGCTAATGGCCCATCTTCTGCTCCTGCCCCACCTCCTCCTTCCTCTCATGCTCTCTCATCCTCCACTTCTTATGGGCCTCTCATGGCAGCCATGCTCGCCGTTGCAGCATTCATCTTCGCGTGATTCATTAGTCCATTAATGGAGGTTTTGCTAGTTGGTTAAACGTATTTAATTGTTGGTTTGAAGTTTGATGATTTAATTTCGCTATATGTTACTAGTTAATTTCCAGTCATGATTAAAGCTGGTGTACCGTGTTGAAAGATTTCTATGAGATACATACATGATATGTTCAGTGCTCATATGTATGTTATTTAATATGTACGTACAACGTTAATGGAAAGTATATGGTTTAACTGAGAAAATAAGAATCGGCGACAATGCTTTTGCACACATCTGTCACATAACTTGCAATAAGAAGTACGACAATGACGACGACAAATACTTTGAGAGCGACTTCCCTGGTTGCTTCGGGTGTTAATTTTGCATCATCAGTCTCTGTTTCAAGTTCGTCCATATCTTGTTTTACTATCTCATCGCCGGCTGTGAATTTGCTTTTAGTTTCTTCTCTCGTACGGTTTCTTTCTGTGAATTCCATTTTGGCAACCGAAGCTGCAGTCTCTTCCTCTTTACGGGGTTGTTCGTATTCTGGAGCTGTAGTCCTTTCTTGCTCCATATGAGAAACTGGCCGGTTAACTTGCTTAGGCATGACCACCGTGAGAATGCTCTGCATGAATCTTGCACTTACAGCATTTGAATTACAGTGAGTTGGAATTTCAATTTCTTTCTTGAAACGCTTCCATCTATTTCCTTCCATCAATGCTCTCTCTCCACTTATTACTATAAAACCCAGATGATTCACCTGAACTTTTACTTGCTCTCTCCTGAATCCTGCAACATGCATATATATGTACAACTCAGGCATAATTTATAGATACTCAGTCCCTTTCTTTTTTAGAGGCTAGCAATTTGCACAATTGAGATATAAAAAATAAGATGACTGAGGAAATAACATATTTCCAACATGTCTGGTAAAACCATGATAACGGAGGTATAGAACAAACCAGGAAGATGAACTTCGAGGATGTCACGGCCTTCTTCTCGCCTCCATTTGCAGAGGGGATCAAAATCTTCATAGGAACGACCATTTGCCGTAGGGGAGAACCTGGTGGTTTCCATAGCAGCGAGGTTTTTGTCTTTGAGGTCTGATGTGATGGAATTTCATGGCTGAGGGGTTCCTCTGTAGGTTGATTTTAAAGAATGATGTAGAAGGAGACTTGCAGATAAAGAGAGGCCTGAGGTTTCTTATGGGGTTCATGGTGAACAAGAATAATTCCTTGTCAACCTTTAGAGTCTTCTTCGTAAACCCTTTTGATTTGGTAATTATCAACATTGAGCGGGTTTCTATTGATTGTGCGGGAGGACGCCCTTCTTCATTTCTTCGCACGTGTCATGTGATCCGGCCATCAAGAATCAGCCAAAATAATATATATATATATATATATATTTTAGAGCTGGGAATCAGGCCGATCCGGCCTTACAGGCCAAGGCCCTAACATGGTTGGCTCTATAGGGCCTGGGTTAAGGAAAATATCTGTTTTTCAAAGCTCGGCTCGATAGTACCAGGGCTAGGGCAAGACCTAAAAATTACTATTCCAAATTTTAACTATTTTTCCTCCGGTTTTTTTAAAGAAATATAGTTAGTGAATTGCAACTATTAAAGTTTTAATCTATCAAATAAATGTTATCAACATTAATATCTAAACAATATAAATCATCCAACAAATAAACACATTTATTAGTTCGTAATAAAAAACAGATAAACATAAAGAATATGTTTTTTTCCTTTTTTTCAAAAAAATATTAAACAAAGGAATTGCTTTATGCCCATGACAAAATGCTTTTCCTTCTTGTAATTTTGTGTGTCTGCAGATTCCTTCGATTCATGCATGATTTTTCACTGACATGTAAAAATAATTATACTTATTTTACACAAAATATCCTTATAATTTATTTCTTATATAATATTATAATATTAAAGTATGTGTTTATTTAATATGAAAACATCACTTCTTTAAAATTTATAATAATTAATTATGTGTTTTAATACAGAATAATAATATACATAAAAAAGGTTATAGTTTAAACTAAAAAAATCTAAGTGATTACAAATAAACACATTCATTGAGTGGAAGTCTAAATAATTTTTTTTTTAACAAAAAAGCTACAATTAAACGGGCTTAACAGGCCGGCCCAATTAAGCCAAGGCCCTGGAGAGCCAATCTCAAACTGGCCTATTTTTTAAGCCCGACTCTTAATGGGCCAGGGCTTAAAGGGGGTGGCCCTATGAGTTTGACCTGATTTTACTGACTCTGATATATATATATATGTATGTATGTAGGGTAAAAGATTTCTCTAGTCTTTGGAGATAAATTATCTCCCATAATCCCTAAGACTTCGTCGTTTTTTAATTAACGAAAGGTGTTTCCGTAATTTTGTGTCCTTTATTAATTCACCTAAAATTACAAATACACCCTTTGTAGCATCCTCCATTTTAAAGGACAATTACTAGTTATTAACCTGATTAAACCGTTTTTCAAAATGTTTTATACACACAGTTAGGCTTATAATATTCAAGTACTATCCTTAAATATTCCTAAATCAACAGTTATCAAATTCACAATTTGTCTCTTAAAACCTCAACATCAGCTGAACCGAGAAATCATATTTCCTCAACAATACCTAATGTACATGCTAAAATCATGATTTATTGGTTCAGCTGGTGTTGAGGTTTTAAGAGACAAATTGTGAATTTGATAATTGTTGATTTAGGAATATTCAAGGATAGTACTTGAATATTATAAGCTTAACTGTGTGTATAAAACATTTTAAAAAATGGTTTAATTATGTTAAAAATTAATAATTGTCCTTTAAAATGGAGGATGTTACACCATTCATTAATCCAAAACGACGTAGTTTTTGAGGGTCACTGAAGATAACTTATCTCTAGTGACTGGAGAAATACTTTTCCCATATCTGTATACACATGTGTGTGTACACACACAGATATATATATATATATATATATCACTACCAATGTCACTATCCCTTTTCCATTGTTAGATTATAATCTTATTTACCTTTATTGTTTCTCTCTTTTATTGAGATTTTAATAATGGTAGAAAATTGGTAACGACAATATTCTACATTGTATTAATGATAAATAATTTTTATTTCATCATTTTATCTGATTTGAACGTATATTGAGTTAAGGTGTAATTTTGTTTCATAAGTTTGTGATGAAGGGCAATGTTATAATAAATTTTTTTCAGGTTTAATGTCATCCCGAAAATTTAAAACGAAACAATGTTATCCCGTACCGTTCAAGATTTGACATTGACCGTTAACAATGGAAAATAACATGGTTCCATTTTAACATTTTTAGAGCAATATTGAACCCAAAAAAACCTTCAGATAACATTATTCTTTAGCGAATACTTTTAGAATAAATTTGCATCCTAACCCTCTTATATTTTGTGACAACTTACTTTATTTAGTCATATAATATCATTAGTTTTTTACGTAGATTATATAAATATCTCCAATCACACATTATCACATTTCTTTTTTATTTCTGAAATATTATTTTTAATGGTAAAAAATATATAACATCTAGCCACGTGTGATTGTGACATAATGGGTATAAGGAATGAGTTTGTGTAAATATGATCATAAATTAATATAGGAAATACTTAGGTGAATTTCATTGTATTAATTATGTTATGTTTTCCAACCACACCCATGACACGTATCTATGGTCATCTATCCTATTTTTGTGTGGTTGGAGAGCCTGAGATAATATTATTTTTTTAAAAAAAAAAGAACTTGAAATAATGAATATGAAGAACTTCATTTAATTAAGAACAATTATCCAAGCCATAATTAAATATAACTTATCTTTTTTAAAATTTGTTGGAAAAATATTTATTTAAAATTTATTCTTTAACTACTTATTAAAAAAAAAAGATGATTATCTCTGATCGTAAATATAAGACATAGTTTATATGGTAAATTGTATAATAAAATATGGGTAAAGGATTTCTCTAGTCACCAGTGAACCTAAAACTACGTCGTTTTGGATTAATGAAGAGTGTTTTCATAATTTTGTTTATTTTTTTTATTATATGAATTCTACCGAAACACTTTCATTAATTCACCTAAAATTACAAAAGTACTCTTCATTAATTCAAAACGACGAAATTTTAGGTCACTTGAAAATAACGTTATCTCCCATGAAGAAATACTTTTCCCATAAAATATGCTATCATATATCTAAAATAGGAGATTATAAATGGATGAAAGGATAGGATAGTTGGAAAAAAGAAGAAGATAAAAGGATGACTATAAATAGTTAATTATTAGGTTATTCTTTTAGCTGTGTACAATACAACGGTAGAAGAGGCAAAAACAAAAAAACAAAAAGTTCACTCTCACAAACCCTCCAAATTTCGCTTCAACTCGTGCGTCCCCTCTTCTCCTTCCCGCCACCAATTCCCAACCCCACCACTTCACCGAGCTCGCGGTCGTCTCCTGCAAGCTGCCGTAGTCGTTGCGCATTTCCCGGCTACGTTCTGGTCGGCGTCTGTGACTGCGAAACGAATAGCGCCACCCGTATCTTGCTCCCCCACATTACTTACTACAGCCTACCTTTGCGATGGTTGCTCCTGTCTGCAGGTAATTTTAGTCACTGGTTTTAGGGTTCTGGTGTTTAGCTTCGTTGTATTTTAGGGGTTCAAGCTCCATTTTTTTTACCCTTCGCATTTATGTGCTTAATTCGTTTTTGCTTTTATCATTCTGTCGTGAAAATCTTGATTCTTAATCTTTCCCTGAATGCCATGATTCGGTACAGCTGCTGATGACCTGTTACCCCCCTGTTCGATAAGCATGGCAAAGTCGTCGACATCTTTATTCCCAGATACCGAAGGTACTTCTTTTTGTTGAATATAGACTCTTAATTATCTAGAGAACATGCAATAAGGAACTTTCAAATTCTTGGATTTAGTATGGTTTCGTTGACAAAGACTCCTGTTGTGAATGTTCTCTCTATTCTAGGGCAAGACATGAATGCTGCTGTCAGTATTTCTTCCACTGAAAAGGTTGTTAACATGTTAATTATTTATTTGTTTATTTTGATGTCTCGACCTCTGAGTTAGGGCATCAGTCTCATCGGTGTTCAATCGTTGACAGGGTCGCAAAGCAATTGTTCAGGGGCTTAAAAGGCCTGCTGGTGCTTTTGGTGCACTTGTGAGTTCAGCTTCAAAGCGGAAGCTTGATGCTAGCAAAAAAGTAAGCTTTCATTGATGGAACTTTCATTCAAAGGATATTTTTCAGTTTCGATCGATGCAAACCATTTACCTGGTTTTTTTTTTAATTCTTTTTGGCCGTCATTTGCATTTCACAATCGGGCGAGACCTAATAAGCTGATAAGTAATAAATTTGCGGAGGCATGTCACATCGTATGATTTTTTATGTTATTATTTCTGTATCTGCTTATTCTGTAGAGGTTTAGTATTTTACGGCTTCCTATACAAAAAGCACACACTTCTCAAGTCAGTTTTAGGTAAGCGTCAGTGTCAACAGATTGTAATCCTGAGTGGTTTGTTTCATGGGATTCATTCACTTAATCTTCTGTTATTTTATAGGGCAAGGAAGAGGCCAAACTAGAGCAGATTAGATCTTCAGTCAGTCTTCCTTTCCATTCTTCGTTTTTGGGCAGCAGTGAGAAGTCAAAAATAGTTGAAGAAAATCCAAGTGTAGCAGCCTCTGAAAGTGAAGCTTCAGTTGTCCCAAACCCAGTTTCCGACAATCCTGTTTCTGCCTCCTCTGCAGATGAGATTATTCTACTTGATTCTGAATCTGATACAGGCCCAGAGGATACTGTGAACTATAATCCAGAAAGCACAAAGGAAGATATGGAGAAAAATTCTGTGTTGTCCACTTCAGGAAAAGAGAACGAATATGAGCCAATGTCTCTCTCAGAACTGTCATCAAGCTTCGAAAAATACTTTCAGCCAAACACCCAAAATAATGGAAATAGACTAGCCCGTAAAACTGAAGAATCCGGTAGGTTACTGGAAGTGAAGCCATTTGATTACGAAGCTGCTAGGAAGCAAGTTAGGTTTGGAGAAGATGCAACTTTGCAGGAGGAGGATGATGAAGATGGTATTCTCAGGCGGAGGCGGGCCAAATCTGGCGGCAAGAAGAAAAATTTAACAGTAGGACGGGGAGAAACTAGCGACTTGGCCCAAGAATTGCCTCCAGCTAGAAGACGTCAGGCATTTCCAGCTTCTGGGAATCGGAGCGCAACTTTCCGCTAATACATTGAACTTGGATTCAGCTTCTTGGTTTACAAGATCAATGTTGTAGGCGACTGCTCCATTCAACTCTGTCCCTGGTGCAATATAAGCGGCATGAGGGTATTATTGGCCCATTTCTTCATTGTTTTTACTTAGTCTTTTAATTGGGAATTTGACGCCATCTTTGTGTGAGCAGATCATCAGAGTCGGTGAGGAATAGATTTATAGGGTACTTGTCCTGCTTTTGATCAATGATCATGTTTTCTTTTATGATCATGTTTTATTATCATGATCTAATTAGATTAGCTTCTAGGAGTGAGGTAGTAATGTCTCTTTTATTTTCAAGAATCAATAATATAGAATATTCAAAGTAGTTTTTCTATGTTTTAATGTTATGTTTTTACGTATTTATGTCCTGACTGTTGATCCGGGAACTAGTATGTAGTATCTTGATCGATTTAATAGCCAGTGAAATTTTCATAACATTGCTTTTAAGTAATATGAAAAGATGGTGATAGTGGCATATCACAATTGATTCTCACATATATAGACATGTTCTTAAGAAAATCATGTTTTGTCTTTTATCCGTCTGTTTGATTATTTTGGTCATCTTAAACCAAGACTTAAGAAGATGCATGCTATTAGTTGAGCCAACCTACTCCAGCTGTTTGAAATAAATTCATAATCGATCAGTTATATATAGGAAAACTTTAGTTTATTAAAAATGAACCATCCTTATTAAAATTTAAATTTATTTGAGAGCTAATACCTTGACTTAGTGCTTGCTTTTATCTTTAAAAGTGTTTATTTACTTAAATCAAGATTAAAACGTATTTAATATATTTACCTTTAATACCTTAAGTTACAATTGAAAAACTGTTTTTGAATAGCCAACTCTCTAATTTAAATCAGCATTTACTTGTAATGACTTAATTATCGCTAGCTTGTTTGGGATACCATGGGAAAAAATTACTTATGAAAAAGTTAGATTAGGTAAAAGTCAAATTGTAAGATATGATTTATATTTGTATTAATGGTTGTATAAGTAATTTTTATTTCATAAGCCACCTTCAGGCTTCAAATAAGGAGCTTTTACTTCATAAGCTATGAAAGATGATTTTTCAGATAAGCTGCTTTTTCATCCAAAAGGAAAAAAAAAAAAAAACTATGAACCCGATAAAACTATATGCACAATAAACACGGTACCCAACTATCATTTATAAAAAAAAAAACTGGTTCATGATTTTAAAATTAAAAAAAAAAAAAAAAAAAACCCTGGTTGGGCAACGGCCAGCGAGTTCATAACAGGGAATACAAAGCGAAGACCGGTAGTTTCGCTCGTGAAAAGGTCCACCTTGCAGTTCGATGCCACTGTCATTCTACGGTTCCCGCGTATTTCATAACTCTGCTTCGCCCTCTCACCCTGCTCTATTTCCCCAAAAGCTTCATTTACGTTGGTAAATCACGTTTCATTCCACAATGTATTACTGTAATTGACATTTAAAAACAAAAGGTCGACCAATTTTGCTTCTTATTTTGTTTGCCCCGAATTATTGATTTCTGTTTAGTCATCTTTGATCGAATTGTTTGACGCCCGCTTCCACTAGGCTGACGAATCACACCTATGCCTCCGGAAACTTCAACGAGCTCGGCTGGTGGTAAAGAGGGATCCTCGGGTCCTTCTTCCAAGAAGAATTCCAAGAAACCCAAATGTGAGTTTTCCCTCGGCTCTGTCCTCTTGTTCTTCTTTCGTCATTGTGTTCTTCTCGGAGATTTCTTTGTTTTTTGTTTTTGTTTTTTTGTTTTTTTTCACGTCCTTGTTATTGCGGTATGTATGTATGTCATGAGAGTTTCGTGAAAATGTCAGTGTTTTTTAGGGTTTCTTTGTTACCGAGAGAAAGTTTATTCGCAGCAGGTTGAGATATACGTACGAAAATTAGGATTTTGCAAATGTTAAGTTCCATTCATGTTTTCCCCCCAAAATCATGGCTCTCAATATGAAATGTGTTCGTGCCCTCCTATCTGTGTAGCCTTGATTTACTGTCTGGTTTCTTTGTGTTCGTTGTAGAAAGATCCTTTCTCAATCACAAAGATTGGACTGTCTTGGCATGTCTCTGTTTAACAATTTGTGATGGTTTGTTAAATTTGATGTTTATGATGTATGCATTCGTACTTTCTAGGTGTCTTTTTGTATTCCATGATACTGGTGATGTTTCTCATACGGAGTTTCATTGATTGTAGATTCTAAATTTTCACAACAAGAACTTCCTGCATGGAAACCAATTCTAACACCTGGATGGGTATGGCTTTATAGTAGATATTGGCTTCTCATTTTTACATGCTGTATTATATAATCTATCTATTTTACCTTTGTATTGCAGGTCATTTCTATATTTGCTTTTACCGGAATCATTTTCATTCCAATTGGTCTCGCATCATTATATGCGTCAGAAAAGGTAATATATAATGATTTTCTATGCACCCAGAGTCAAAGGGGGTATGGGTGCTCAATATAAACAAAAAACACTTCGATGCAGGTTGTGGAACTGCCATTTCAGTATGACCAAAAATGCATTCCTTCTGAGTATAGTAACAATGCAGAGGCTTATATTAAAAGCACGACTACCAATAAGACTTGCACTGCGACATTCAAAGTTAGTACAATTCCTGTATTGCTGATGTGGTTGAAAGCAATTTTCTCCTTTCATTTCCTTATCCAATACTATGATCGAGTCTTCAATCCACATCGAAGTAACTTGTCCTAAAATACAGGTTGAAAAGACAATGAAATCCCCAATTTATGTCTACTATCAACTGACTAATTACTTCCAGAACCATCGCAGGTATGCACAGTTTACTGGTAAAATTTTATCCCCTTTTCTTCTTTATGTAGAGTATACAGGTTCGTGCATTGATGAGCTGTTTTGTTCATATCTTATCAGAAGGCCTTGTATCTGATTTAGGCTTCATAAAAAAAAAAAAAAAAAAAAAAAGAAGAAGAAAGAAAGCAAAACGGATATTCTTTTTATATACAGTGCTCACCTATCTAAATATTATCAGCTGAGAGAATACTAATTCTCCTTGCCTTTGGTTTATGCTGAATAGTGAAAGTCTTATTCCTGCCTGATTTTGGACATCGGAAAAACGTTTGCAGATATGTTAAAAGTAAAAGTGAGGATCAACTGCGGCAAAAGTCTGCTGAGGAGGACACAGACGATTGTAAACCTGAAGCCAGAACACCAGATGGTCAGCCGATTGTTCCTTGTGGACTCATAGCTTGGAGTCTGTTCAATGACACGTACAAAATAAAAGTGAAGGGCAAGCATTTGAAGATAAGCAAAAAGAACATAGCATGGCAGAGTGATCAGACCAAAAAATTTGGTTCTGATGTCTACCCAAAAAATTTTCAGGCCGGAGGTTTGATCGGGGGTGCAAAACTCAACGAGAGCATTCCTGTAAGGATATTTTCTCTTCTAAATTGTCTGTCTATTTTCATTTTGAGAGAAATCAACAATAATCTTTGTCGTGTGACTCTCACCAGCTGAGTGGACAAGAGGATCTAATTGTTTGGATGCGAACAGCAGCATTGTCCACTTTCAGAAAACTGTATGGGAAGATCGAGACTGACCTTGAAGCCAATGAGGAGCTGTCCCTAGTGATTGAGAACAATTATAACACGTATTCTTTTGGTGGCAAGAAGACTCTGGTTCTGTCAACCGCAACTTGGATTGGTGGAAAAAACGATTTCTTGGGGCTGGCTTATATTTTCATTGGGGGTCTGTCCTTGTTCTTCGCTGTATGCTTCTTACTCATGTATTTGTTCAAGCCAAGGTGAGGAAATACTATGCTTGTCCTTCACTTTATGGTTCTTTATCTAGTCTATATATTCTGTGAAAGATGTACTAAACAGCAATCAGACTTTGCACTTGGAGTATTACATGCTTGAATGCTACTACATGTTGTGGGTTCAAATCTTATTTGCATCAGAAATTACCTGAGATTTCAGGATGAAAAGTTTGGGATTGGACGGTCCAAGTTTCACTTAAAACCCAAATCAAAATCTTATCATACAAAAGATCATGCTTGCCTGGCTATGGGAGAAGCCAATGATTGTTTTGTTTCTGTCAAGAATCCTGTGCTCACGTGGAAGCTGACATTTATTGGTATAAATGCAGACCTCTTGGGGATCCATCCTACTTGTCTTGGAATAGAAATCCGGGAATGATCAAATAAAGAGATTATTTCCTGGGACTTGGGTGATTTAGTGGCTGTCTATCTTCCTGCGTCATCTTTTTCTTAGGATTTGTCGTAGCTGAGGTTTGTACAACTCTTTAACTTTGAGTGTCATATTATTCTGTCCTATTATCGGCTTGTGTCGCAAATAGTGCTGGAGTCAAAAAAATCAGTGACGGAGTTGTTGTTCAGGACGTTATGTTTCGTTCACCATCTTGCTTATTTCCCATTACAGAGGACAGAGGTGGTGCTTTGTGATTGTCGGGAAAAAATGATTTAGTACGTCAAAAAGAGAACAAGTACAAATTTTATATTCATTTACTATCAGCATATTCATTCATTAATGATATTATAGGTATTTGAATTTTGTTAATGAACTGTAACACATATATAAAGAATTATATTTTCAAGTCGATGTTGGGTTGTTGTTCATTTGTAGAGGGGCATGCGGTCACTCTACCGTGTTCTCATTTTTTGATTGCGGCAAAAGTTCGGTGATTAATTTTGCGCCGTTAAGTGGAGTTTTATACAAAACATAAAAATATTGAATCCGGCTTTCGCGTCCACTGCCCTCCTTTTATATATATATTTTTCAGATATGAACGGATATTAAAAAGATACCTCAGAATACTGAACGTTACTAAAAAATAATTTGGGATATTTTTTTCAATATTTTAAAATAATTTTTCAATATCGTGAAGTAGTTTTTAGTACCAGTCATTATCTTGAAGTTAAAATCATGAAGTATTTTTTCAGCATCAGTTATTATTCTGTAATATCCTTTTAGTATCCGTCAGTACCCTTGAAGTATTTTTTGATACCAGCCAATACCCTAAAGAATATTTTTAGTATCAATTGGTACGTTGGAATATTTTTTTCAAGATCCTAAAATAATATTTTAAGAACATGAAGTATTTTTTCAATATAAATCAACATCCTGAAGTATTTTTTAAGTACCTGTCACTATATACATAAAAGCACGAGCTTCACTAATTTGCGCCAAAACGGCGCAATTTTGTAGAAAAGGAGGGCAGCAAACGCTAAGGGAGAAGGAGGAAAGCCTGGTCCAAAAATATTACTACCTCCAGTGTTAAATATAAAAGGTAGTTTATAGTGCAATTTGTACTGTAAATTATGTCCTATGTTTATGATCGAAATAGTATTTTTTAAGCCGATCCAAATAGTTTTTGTCCTTACTAACTTCTGGTTGCTTTTGGTAACTGCTTATTGTGAGTATATTTAAAAACACGGGGTACAATAGAAATATAGAAACCTATAAAGATTTAAGCCTTAATTTAGCCTCTCTCTGTTTTCTTCACTTTGATAGTTGTGATCAAGGTGGCGTTGTTGTAATCAGCTGAAGTCAGAGTGTCCCATGTAAGTGAGGAAATGAATTAGTCATTATTTTAATTGGCTTGAGCTGCCTCGTGTTTCAGGATGTTCATGGGTCCCCATAGCATTAGTTGCTTTGGAGCAATCAGCACCACTTTTGCCTGTTTTCATTCCTTGTTTACTTGCGATTGTTACAAGATTCTCCCTTGTCAATTCTTTACTTTGTTTATGAACTGTGATTATAATGATGGAGGTCATGTGCGTTTGAGTGTAACCTCAGTACCCAACCTATGACAGATCATTAAGTTTTAAAAATAGTGTATTAGCTTAAACCCAGATGGTGGTGGAGACCCGGGAGCTAGTTGCGTCCCTTTTCCATTTTCTGAAAAACAAACCATGTATTCAAGGAAGAAGCCACATTGATTCTTGACTTTCATATAAGCTCAAATTTATGATTTTGTGATTAAGCAGTGAAAATCCCTTCTACTATAAAGCCACATTGTTCTGCGGTTTTCCTGCTTCTTTATATTAATTAGAATTGCCGTGGTAATATAGAGAATTAATTATTATTAAATTAAAATAACTTGAATATGACTTTGCAAATTTGAAAACAAGAATGTCATTGAAGTCCCATTTGTTCAGCAATCACATCAAATTCATTGTTCTTCCAAACGTACCTAAGAATCTTTCAATGACACCAAAAGTTCAATCCCTTGGGTGTCTATTCTATCTACATCCACCGAATAACACCCAACTCCATATTGTTTGATGGAATCCCAACGAACTCCTCTCAAGGAGACCCCTTCAAGTAATTTTTAATTATCTCTAATCTTTTAGTATAACGCAAATTTATTTAATCTGATTAAATTGAGAAACTTAGTTAATATTACTTCTGTTTTCTATAACATCCTAGTAGTCTTCCTTTAACTCCTCCTTTTCGCTCTCATCTTTAATTATTGTCGAATGAGTATTAATAGACAACTGAGATAAATTAAAAAAAGTTGATAAATATGAAAAATATGTAGTATATTTAAAATTAAGATTAATTTTCTAAATATATCATATACTAAAGATTGAAGGGAATATTATATAAAAATATTAAATGCCTCTAGCGTTAAAAATTTTTGTTTTAGAAGTTTTCATTAAGGGGTAATTTGTCCTACAAGTATAAAAAATGAAACAATTTAGTTAATCAAATATATTAAGTATGCCAACTCATTTTAATTATAACCGTTAGTAGTCCATATATTATAACTAACGGTTAATTAAAATAAGTCGAATATGATATAATTAATTATCTATACTACTAAAGGAGTCCTAGTGACAGGAGTAGGGATCGAACACACATCCTTTAGGACTTGACCAAATCTCATATGCCAACTCACTTTGGCTTTTCCCTAATAATTAATCAATGTCAGAGTCAATCATGGCTAGGTCCAGGTCAGCGTAACATGCAACAGTAACGTATACGATTTGGCTAATGGGCTTGATCCAATTCTTCATTTAGCTTTAGCTCAACAAAAAAAAATAATCTTCGTTTAGCTTGAGATGTCGGCGAACGTGTGTTTGGAAAATTCTGTTTCTTTTTTAATGAAAGTAAATTCTGTTTTAAGTTGTTGATTATTAATTCGAATTTTTAATATACGTGAACTCTGTTACAAATTCGCCCCAGCCATTAAAAATCGTTCGTTTCATTCGCCACACTACATTTTGATTTCCTCGCCAGGCGTTCGTCGAAGACGTGCCACGTGTCATGCGGATATACGTTTATTCTGTGCTTTACCCAACTGATTTGTCGTTGGAAAATACTACATAGTCTCACGCACGGCAGTACCCGCCGAGTAAAACACCGAAATTCCCAAATTACCCTCCCTGTTGAAGAGCCCCGTTTCTGGTTCTTGTTTCCCTCTCTTTCTCTCTCTCACCATTATATGCCATTGGTGTCAAGGTATATTCCCTGGAATTGATACCCTCTCTAACTGACATCCATCACCACGTATAACTTCTTCGCTGAAGTCCAAAGCGATACTTCTTCATTTCGGGAGCTGTGGATTTGTCCCTTCGAAAGGCATTAGGTGAGGCTTTATTTCACATTACCTTCTTCGCTTCTCTTTGTCAGACGTTCAGTAAGGATTTCGTTTCTGTGGTAATTTCATCTTATATACTTGTCCCGGCTGGTTCATATTGTTACTATTTTTCATCTTCTAGCAAAAAATTGCTTACTTGGTAGGGTGGATGATCCTTGAAACGTGTTGATAGATGTTGCATTCTTGGTTTCTGTACTAAAGTGTATTGCCGTATTTGATGTTGAAGACCGTGTTTTTCTATACTGGGCATGTTAATTTTTAATTATTTCGTGTAATTTCCCTGTCTTTTGGTCTGATTTTCATTATGTATGGGGGATGCTTAATCTTCATTGGTGACAGTCTTCATTTTCACTTTACCGAGTGGAACTGGGAATAAAATAATTGGTGATTCGAGTAATGCTTTTTTCTTTTTACTTTTTAGTTTATAGTTTTTAGCTTTGGTGCTGTATTCGCTTCTTGATTCTTTTGAGCTGCAACGAGAAATTGGTTTTGTCGGAGTGGAAGTAAGGAACGAGTTGTCGAAGAGACGGGATTCATCACATTTGATTTGTTGTTCGTTTTGTTTACCTGTCGGGATTTAATCTATTACCAGTGTAGCGACGGGACTTCATTCTGTACATTGACTTTTTTCAAGGGCTTGCGTCACAAGAAATTATTTTTTCCCAAATCTCATAATTCTTCAACTTGCTCGTATGAACTCTGGAACCTATGAATCCTGTTCTTCGAGGAATAAGCTGAATCGATTGTTCCCGCTGTTTTAATCTGTTCTTTAGGTCAGAGTAGCATATTATCACCTCATGAGACATCGTGATCTATCATCAATTTGCTGTGGGTTTTCTTGAACGAAAACAATTAGGTGGCTTCCATTTTAAGATCTGATTTGTAGGGCTCCTACAAACTCTGGTGTCCTGTCAAAGATGTACTAAAAGATTCCAATTGCCTGTGTACACTTATGTGTATGTTTTCTTGTTTTAATTGTCATTATTTGTCATCAAGGTTTATTTCGTACAGGAAAATTACAAGATCTGTGCTGGTTTTCGTTGGAGATTTCCTTGAGGTGCATGATCCGTGCTGGGATATGTCAATGGCTACTGTGACATGTATGTGGATGCGATAAGGATGACGACGACGACGATATTAGTGGATTAACTGTGGATCATTCCTGCCTTTAGCTATATATTCGTGCTGGTTTGATTACTATATCACTCAACTGTTTCAACATGGACTAGTCAAAAGCAGATGGTGGTTCAAAGGGCCTGGTCAATTTGTTATTAGCTGTTGAGGAAGAGTCTTTAAGAATGAAATAATTTTTGAGAGTCTCACTCTTCATGTCATCAGCAGTTGATCAGAGGCATATAAATTGCAAGGGCGTTAGATTCTTTCTGTTGGCCTAAGAAAATATTGTGAAAGATAGCTACCGTATTTTGGGTGCACATTCTACAAATATGGAAGGAGTTGTTTCATCACAAGCACAAAAGAATTTGCAGACACCTGGACGCAAAAATTTATTTGCTGGGTCCCAAAAGGACCTGTGGCTTATTGCAAGAGAAGGATCCTTAAATGATTTAGAGTCATCATTGGCCTTAATGAAGAAGAGTGGGGGTAATATCAATTTCAGGAACACCTTTGGTTTGACCCCTCTCCATATTGCAACTTGGAGAAACCACATTCCCATTGTCAGAAGGCTTCTTGCTGCTGGGGCTGATCCTGATGCTCGTGTATGATCATTCATCATTTGGAATTGTTATAGTGTTACAGATATGAACCTGTGTTTGGATTTGTTAGTGTGAAATTGTTCTTTGTATGCAAATTTTATCGCACTGATGGACAGAATTTTGTAGAACAAGTTTTTTCCAAGTTATTGAAGTCTAATTGTGAAAAATTAAATCTTGGGGGATCCATTGGCGCTGAGGTCTGTCTTATTTTCAGGATGGAGAATCAGGATGGAGTTGTCTTCACAGGGCCTTGCATTTTGGTCACCTTGCTGTGGCAAGCATCCTTCTTCAGCATGGTGCCTCTATTACATTGGAGGACTCTAAATCCCGAATACCATTAGATCTCTTATCAGGCCCTGTTTTGCAGATAATCGGAGATGAAAGCAATTCAGGTATAAAATGCTGCGCTTTGAATGTACGTTTTATCTTGTTGCAAAAAGGAAGTACTAAGTAGCCTTGCAGGATAACAACCTGCTTTTTGTGCATGTTTAGTGGCTACTGAGGTCTTTAGTTGGGGAAGTGGCACAAACTATCAGCTTGGAACTGGAAATGCACACATACAAAAGTTACCATGCAAAGTTGATTCACTTAATGGTTCTTTCATAAAGTTGATTTCTGCTTCAAAGTTCCATAGTGTTGCAGTCACTGCTCGTGGGGAAGTTTATACTTGGGGATTTGGCAGGGGGGGCCGCCTAGGACACCCTGATTTTGACATACACAGGTATATACTCTGATTTGATATAAAAAAAATATAAAACTTGAGTCCTTATACCCAAAAAAAAAAAAAAACTTGAGTCCATTAGTCATAAAATTTCTGTAATGTGGGACATATATTGTGCATGCTTACCAATAACTTTTCTATAACCATCCATGTATTATGGGATTGACGTTTTCATATGGCTTCCATTTTTAAGCACCTTCAACCAAGTGTATTGACCAAGATGCTAGACAACTTAATAGTGCTTTTTTAAATTAAAAAAACCTTGGTATTTCTGGTAGAATTTAACTAACACCCACAGAGTAATGATTTTGGCAGCTTGCTTTATGTTTAAAAAGTGTTTCTGCAAATTTGTACGAGAGGAACTCTTTCTTACGTAGAAATTCCATTGCATGCCTAGATGAAAACTTGTTTCAACTGGCCTGCTATGTAATCTTCAGGAGTTCTTGCAATGCATTTTATTTTTTAAGACTGTATGCATTACTGTCAGTTGATTGTATATTTGGGCAGTTGCCTGTTGGATTTCATTTTGCCTTGCTCATTGCAGTGGTCAAGCTGCTGTAATCACTCCTCGACAGGTGACTTGTGGTCTAGGTTCTCGACGGGTGAAGGAAATTGCAGCAGCTAAGCATCATACTGTTATTGCTACTGAAGGTGGGGAAGTGTTCACCTGGGGATCCAATAGAGGTAAAATCTGATGTTTATATAGGTTTTTAGTTGTGACAATTTGCTTTTATAAAACCCCGGGCAGCCCTGCCATGTCTTTTTATTTTCTTTTGAAGTATACGAATTTATATTACACCAATTATCAATTCTTAACAGGGAAAAGAGTTTGGCTTTTATGGCTAATGCTGTGTACAGTAGGTTAAAGAAAGATTATTCTTTGTATCATTTATTTATGGATGGTTTCATTAATGTCTTTTCTTTTCTTTTTTAATTGTTTCATGCAGAGGGGCAGCTTGGCTACACTTCTGTAGATAGTCAACCAACACCTCGAAGAGTGACTTCTCTGAGATCAAAAATTGTTTCTGTTGCTGCATCAAACAAGCACACAGCTGTAGTCTCTGATTTAGGGGAAGTTTTCACCTGGGGTTGCAATAGAGAGGGTCAGCTTGGTTATGGCACCTCAAACTCGGCATCTAATAACACCCCACGTGTGGTTGAATACTTGAAGGGAAAGAAATTAATTGGTGTTTCTGCTGCTAAATATCATACAATTGTATTAGGATCTGATGGAGAGGTAACTATCTTGCGTAGTGTTGTTCATTTCAATTTTCTTCTAGTGGGAAGAAAACTATTTTATCTAGAACCAGAATGTTTGAGCTCAGGATAAATAGTGTTTTACATTTTCATGTTGACCATTGTATTATCATGAGGATAGTAGCATTTTGATGTTGCCTGAGGCAGAGTTTCCCATAAAGCATGGTGTTTTTCTCTGTTCCCATTGGCATCTGGTCCCCTCATGCTTTTATGCTGAAGTTTATGAATTTTTGTTTTGTTTTTGTTCTCTTGTTGAATTTGACTTTGGGAGGAAGTTATTTTAGGTACAAAATTAGATCGAGTTGTCTTTGTTTCTCCAAAGTAATATTAAATGGACAAGGTGGGAAGTATAAGGAAAAATGTTAGGGCGTATGTATATTGTTCTCTCCAAAAAAATTGCTCAGTTGGTGGGGAAGCTAAGGAATCAACGCAACTTTCGCCTGACATTATGCTTAACTGTTTAAATATTCATAGACGTGGGTATGAAGCATAGTCATTTTTTGATGATTTAGTTCTATGTAGAGCTTAGTTGGAGGTAATTTGCTATAAGTTATTTCTTTTTCTTGGCAATATTAGGTCTTTCGTTTTCACTATTATATTCTAATGTACTGTGTTTGGCAGGTATACACTTGGGGTTATCGGCTGGTCACTCCAAGACGTGTTGTAATTTCTAGGAATTTAAAAAAAAGTGGAAGCACTCCTTTGAAGTTTCATCGCATGGAACGACTTCATGTAATTTCTATAGCTGCAGGAATGGTACACAGTATGGCTCTGACAGATGATGGTGCATTGTTTTATTGGGTTTCCTCAGATCCTGATCTTCGATGTCAACAGGTTTTTACTAAATAATTTTTTTGTTTTTTCCTTTTCTTTTCTACTTGTGATGGTCCAAGACAAGAAGCTGATTGGAAACATTTATTTCCTTCTTTTTTTGCAAAATTGTGTGCAGATATATGCCATGTGTGGTAAAAATATAGTGAGCCTATCTGCTGGAAAGTACTGGACTGCAGCAGTTACTGCTACAGGTGATATTTACATGTGGGATGGGAAGAAAGGTAAGGATAAGCCGCCAGTTTCAACTCGGTTGCATGGTGTGAAGAGGGCTACATCAGTTTCAGTTGGTGAAACACATTTGCTCATTGTTGCTTCCCTCTACCATCCTAGCTATCCTCTCATTGCTATTGAGAATTCTCATAAGCTGAAGTTGGATGACAGGGATGATGTGGGAGAGTTGAGTGAAGAGATTTTATTTGAGGATATGGAAACCAATAATATGATATCTAGTACACAAACTGAAAATTCTGGGCAACAGTCTGTGCCAAGCTTAAAAAGCCTTTGTGAAAAAGTAGCAGCAGAGCATCTTGTGGAGCCACGAAATGCCATACAGCTACTTGAGATTGCTGATTCTCTTGGAGCAGATGATTTGAAGAAGTATTGTGAGGTACTGTTGTTGACTTCTACACAAATTTGAAATATAATTAATACTCTATCAGATTGGCCTTGTGTTGTTGCTTCTTGTGAAGACTTATTTTCTTCTTCTTCTTTTTTTTTTCTTTTTTCTTTTTTGAACCTGTGCTAATGTTTGAACATATACAGGTCAGTGTAATTACCATTTAAAAAACTTTCTTGAAAATAGTATTATGGAGCGTTAGAGTTCATGTAAGGCTGCCGTGTTGCATGTAATTTTTGCAAATCCAGTGGTCATCGATGTTATATTAGTTGGATGTTTCTTTATGTGGTAAATGGTGTGATGTACTGAAGCTGGTGTCTACTGATTTCAGGAGATTGTCATTCGCAACCTTGATTATATTTTCACTGTTTCACCACATGCAATTGCAAGTGCTTCACCAGATATCCTGGCTAACCTTGAGAGATTGTTAGATCAGAGATCATCTGAACCATGGAATCACCGTCATCTCCCTACTCCAACTGCTACTTTCCCTGTCATCATTAACAGTGAGGAGGATGAAAGTGAGATGGAATCTCAGAGAATTCGTGATGAACCCAAGACACCGTGTTCATTGACATTGGAGAAAGATCAGAACTCTTTTCTACTTCTGAAAGGTGATCTTAATCAAGAAGTCTCCAAAGAAGTTCGAGCCTTGAGGAAGAAGTTGCAGCAGATTGAGATGCTTGAAGCTAAGCAGTCCAATGGATGTTTTCTTGATGATCAGCAGATTGCAAAGCTTCTATCTAAGCCAACTCTTCTGAGTTCGCTTATGAAGCTAGGTGTTACGGTTGAGACTGTACATGAAGAATCCTCTTCTGTTCTATCAGAAGGGAAAGGAACTAAAAAGAGCAAAGCATCAAAAAAACAGAGGAGGAAGAGCAGCAAATTTAGTGCATTGCAAACAGAAGAAGAATCTGTTTGTTCTGGGACTGGAGTAATTTCTGAAGCCGCAAAGGACTTGTTGGGCCTTGATATCCCGGAGGTTCACAATACAAAGGTTGGTTTCCAAATTCCGCCTGCAATATTCAAGATAGCTTAGTGACCAAATGGCTGGTTCATGGATTTTCACCATCATTTCCTTTTCTTTTTACAAAGGAAGGGTCAGTTTAGACATTTTAGAGTCCCTAAAACACTGGTTTATTTAGTACTTTTACATTTCACCTTTACTTTTTTTATTGCTATTCTAGGTCAGGTTTCCCTTCATTTTAGACAGTTTGAGAGCAACGGAAAATCATTTTATTTTAGATAAAGACTGGTATGGTTATGGATAGAGTATTTGGCCCCTCTATAGTTTCTTCTTGCTGACCTATGAACAACAGGTGTCTTGGTTGGAAATAATGTGTGACAGTACTCAGTTGGATAATGGATTGCTCCCATTGGAAGAGATTGTTAATTAGATTATCACCTTTTAAGCGTTGAGTTGAATATTCATACTTACAAAGAACAGATCTTCAAGAATTTCCTGCCTTAGCATAGTTCCTGTCATAGATTATTTTTAATTAAAGTTTCAAGTTATGTTTGATAGGTGGAAGCTGACATTTGTGAACAAACTATGGCTGCCCAAAGCGCAAAGGAGTCAGCTTTCATTCTTCAGAAGAATGATTATTTAGAGATGCCTAAAAGCAAGGGACATTCGCCAAAGGTTTCTAAGAAAAAAAGCAAGAAAGGTGGCCTTTCAATGTTTTTGAGTGGTGCTCTTGATGATGTTCCTAAAGAGGTAGCTCTCCCACCACCAACACCCAAACATGAGGGTCCTGCATGGGGTGGGGCCAAGTTTTTGATGGGTTCTGCTACTCTTCGTGAAATTCAGGATGAGCAGAGCAAAATTAAGGGGAGTCAACCAGCTGGTAGCAAAGACCAATCAGAAAATGTTTCTGATTGTGGAAGTGGAGGGAAGATACGACTCAGTTCATTTCTTCCTTCCAGTCCAATACCTGTTGCATCAACTCGCAGTTACCCAGTTTCTGATGGAGAAAAAAGTACCCCAACTTGGGCTGCTTCTGGAACTCCTCCTCATCTCTCTCGTCCATCTCTTAGAGATATCCAGATGCAGCAGGTTTGTATGTCAGTGATTTTGTTATGTTTGCTGTCAACCACCGAGAGAAATTTATGTATCCCTTACTCTCCTATGCGTATATAACTTGTATTCAATATCTTGTTGCTCTAAAATTTTCCAATGACGTCACTTCGAACTGACATATTTTCTTCAAAACAGGGAAAGAAGCAACAAAATGTTTCCCATAGTCCGAAGACTAGAACAGCTGGATTCAATATAGCCACCGGTCAAGGGTCACCATCTGATGCTTCTGGTGTTAACCGCTGGTTCAAACCAGAAGTGGATACACCATCCTCAATTCGATCAATTCAGATTGAAGAGAGGGCTATGAAGGATCTCAAGCGCTTCTACAGCAGCGTTAAGATTGTCAAAAGTCAGTCTTGATGCCATCTATTTATTTGCTCAGGTGGCAACAGATATTATTCCTTTTTGTAAACTTTTCCTTCCATTCTGGTTCTACTCCAAAGACTGCAAATTGGCCTGTACAAATAGTTGCACTGTACATTCTTAAAGACTCTTAGCACCCTGGTCTTTCCATTTCTGGTCATTCTTTTTTCACCCTATCAGCACTGTATATGACTAGGATGCTTACCTGTACTCAATTGCAAGTGTTTCTGAAGATGAAGACTGGTTAATAATGATCCTGCACTATCAGTAGTAGCCGCATCAAATGTGTAGAATTTCAGAATAAGAGGGCATTCTCACTCCTATCGAAATAAAGACCCACCACCATAGGCGTGTAACGCCTATCTCTAAGCCCTCCTCTCCCTAGTTTATATTACAGCCCCCTTCAGCAGTGGCCCTTGTGTATTATCCTCAAAAGTTTCCTCCACTTAGGTTGAGAGACAATGCTATTTTCACTTTGTGCCTTTGTAATAATACTTTTAAAGATTTGGTCGTTTCTGCATGCTGTTAATTAGACAGCATCAGTATTAGGGAGCGGGAACAGAGAGGAAGATGATGTTGCAAGATGAGTGTTAATATTTGAGCTTTCTAGCCAGAGCGATTCTGTTACTATTGTACTGTGAGTGAGCGTGGGTCAAAACTAGTGGACTATTGTTGATGTTATACATTGTACACTTCTTATGGACAATCAGTTGGTCTACTCTGCTGTGGCAGTTCTCTCTTTTTCTCTTGCTACAATTTTCAACTTTGAACTTTCTTCTTTTTCCACCAACCCCATCATCATTTAGTTTTTCTTTTGTTGCCTTTTGAATTGATTATTGAGCTACTGTTGGGCGACTCTCCTTCTATATCTCCCTGTGATGACATTTGTCAACTAATTATGCGAAATTTCAATTACTCTGATACCTGCCCATCACCCTATCACAAGTTACTTTAAACATTACAAAGAGCGTTTACTCAAAAAAAAAGGAAAAAAAAAAACTAGTACTAAGACCATATTTTTATTTTTGTTGGATTTTATGACAACATATGAATCTTAAGATGGTTCAACCCTCGAGAAGGATGATCACAAAAAATTTGTATTTGGTTTGGCATCGAGAGCGTAGGTTTTGTGAAACGGGGAAAAGGAGAAAACAGAAAAAGAAGGGAAGAGGGAAAGAAATGAAACGAACTGAAATAGAAAAAGTTTGATTGAATCCAGGAAGGAAGGTTGAGAGTCTCATATTTTTCAAAATGGCCATTATTCACGAAACTAAAAGAGGTACAAATCCTAACTACATTATTTCATATATACACCTACCACTGCAAATTCAAACCAATTAATCATGGTTGGCCAAAAAAATTCTAACGAATAATTATGAGGGATGGTTTTCTCGTATATATTAATTGGATATGTGGAGCTAACTAGTCATAAGAGTCAACCAACAACATCTCTTTGTATCGTCTAAACATGTAGCAGTTAAATAACTTTTTGACAATCATGCCAAATTTCATTATACTAATAATAATGACGTCAGCGCAACTATATATACATTAATTATTACTCATCCCAGTTAACATGTGGAGCAGGTTTACTTGCTTCGCCCTGCCTAGCTATGAAAAGAATAAAGAAGTAATGTTATTGAACACTTCATGTACGACACCACAAAAGAAAACACATTCTTAAGAGCAGTAGAATAGAACATCTATCATTCACAAGTGAACAACCCTCGTTATACTGTGAATACAGTAATCAATGAGATTTGTCCTTTTATCCTCACCCACACCGAGTAAGAATAGTGATATATAGAAAAGTGATTGAATTTGAAAATTCACACACACAGTACAGTAACTAATACTACAGATTACAGTGATTCTTTTGGGATTCCATGCACAGTCAATTGTGAGTAACAGTAGCATCGTGTACTTAAAGGCAAGGGTGGAAGTGACTTTTTTCCCCTTCAACATGGACGAGATATATGGATCTCCAATCTCCATATACATGGTTGTTCTTAGAACATCTTTACTTTTTGTTTTAGATACGTGATTCCAACGACTCCTATAAAAAAGAAGGCAACCCTAGCCTTTAATTGGGTCATCCTTTGAGTGCTTTCATTTTTTTCTTTCTTTTCTTTTTAGGCCTGAAAAAGTCTGATCAGCTTCAAAGCAAATATTAATCTCTAGGGGGTTTGTCTTCCTCATAAAGCCATAATCTCCTTATTAGAACAAGACAAGATGGATCTCTTCCCTTTTCATTATTAAATTCTTACAATGACCTGTCTGTCACGTTCTTTGCTTGCTTTAAGTTGAATGCTTCTCTCTTTATTGTTTCATATGATCTGTTAGCCCCTTGTCTTATCTGACCTCAAATTAAAATAAGTTTTCTGCTTAGTTGAACTTTAGTCCTTGCAGGCCTTAATATATTCTTCTTGAACCCGGAGAAAGAGAAACCGTTTCAAGAAGCTATATAAAGGGGTGTTTAGCAGTGCAATAATATCTGCAATGTTTTCTCTTTGATGAGTGATACTGACAAAGAGTGAGGAATTGAAGAATCATGGGATGGGAGATCAAAGAAGGAAAGACGGCGCAGGGAATGAAGCTCGATCCGAAATCATTGTCTTTATCAACCCATACTCATTGAACGTTACTCCTCTGGTTCTTAACATAAGATCTACTTCATAATGTATGGTACACTACGAATAAGATCTTATATTAAGAAATAGAGGTGGTATATATAGGTTTGATGCATGGGAAGGGGCGAATGATTTCGGACCAGGCTTCATTCTCACGCCCAGCTTTCCCTGTATATATGTAGAAGCAACCAGCAACGACCATGAAAGGTAAGCCTTATTTCCTCTTGCACAGTGCTGGAATAATTGATCCAAATAGTTTTACCAGTTCCAACAGATTTTACTTTTTCCTAAACTTGCTCTACAATTGGATCCTTTCAATTTCTGTAGCGAAAATACACTTATCAAGTTGACGATATAGATCTTGCTATATACCGTTTTAATCGTTTCATGATGTCCAAACCAAGGAATCCATGGCTACGTACGTACGTACGTATATATATTCCTTTCTTTAAAGGTATTTACATACATATATATATTTGGTTGTATTTGTGAGACGATGAGGCTATAATTTCACGAATGAAAGGAAAAGAATCACAAACATGCTGATAATTATATTTGCATACAAACCTCAAAGATGTGTGTGAGAGAGAGACTATTTCCCTCATATAATACAATGACTAATGTATTAAGTAATGCTCTACGTCTCATGTATTGCTCTTCATTTCCTTCATTTCACGATTAGTTATCTTTCTTTCTTTTTTTCCTTTGTTGAATATGTCAGTCAGAATGTGAGTCGTGTTCCCATTATTTCATTTCATTATTATATTCTGTTGTTATATATACTCGTACTTTCCATTGTTGCATACCTATATAATAAGTTTTGACATTATTGTTTAAGGAATTTAAGTTTTATCTTCTTCATTGATCTCTTCAATACTATGCTCAGGTTTTTTGATTCCCTTTGCCCAGCTCGGGTTCGTAACTTTTGGAAGGAGCCAATCTTCTTCATTTCATGATTAATATTAGATCCAAAAAGTGATAAATTATATATAATATCAGTGGCGATTAAATCAATATCAATAATATAACTAAAAGTCGAATACGGAAGAGATGGTGTGTGGATAGTGCATATTAATTATATATATAATTCAAGGTGAATATCCCGACCTGCGCGCCTCAAGTTCTTCTGATTAGGTAAATTGTCAATTACTGGTATAAGAATCTTCATCTTTTCTTCCATTTTCCTTTCTTGAAATATTAGGATTCAGATTCATGAAAGGGATTGGTGGTTAGTTGACGTTGAGGGTGAAGAATGAGAGCCTCTGGTTCATATTCTGGTTGTTCCGCTTCCGTACATAAAAAAAAGGAAATTAGACAATGAAGAATTGAAGTGTGTGATTGAGCTGTGAGCTATAGATTGCACAAATAAAGGTTAAGTAGATTTCACAAAAATTTCGATGATCGATGATAATGAGAGTGGGCTACGGATCCGGATTGTTTCAGTAGCGGATCCCTTAGTATCGTTCTATCCGAGCCGTCCAAAAGTTGATATAAGGGTCTACAATCATTTTACAAAAACCGTGTGCGGTAAAAATTTTATAAATCCCTCTCTGACCGTTAGATTCATTTTTGGATGGCTCAGATTTGCTTCTGAGGGATTCTGAGGGACCTGCTTCTAAGAATATCTGCTTCCAATGGGTTGAACCGCTGAACTTAACTTCATTGCCTACTTTTTATTTTTATGGTGATTTTTTTTTTGGTCGAAAACTTTTATGGTGATTCATGATATGATATGTAACGTGCTTGTGTGATTAAAACACATCCTCTTACCCCTCGATTTTGGTTCAACTGATAAAGAGGTTGGACACTCTCACCAAAAGGAGAAAGTTCGTTCCTGGAATTGGTCAAGGTATTGGGGAAGACATCTTAATTCCCTTAAGTAAACACCTAAGGATAATGGATGACTCACCCTGTCCTTAAATTATAGGTAAGTCCAGCCCCTTTTCTAAAATATTTTTACCAAAAAAAAAAAAAGGATCCTTTAATATACTTGTGGTTTAGTGATATGCAAGCTTCGGTCACCAGTTCAATCCATTAGTAATTACTCTTGAGTTATCGATATCTAGTTAAATTTTAAAGATAATGAAAATCCTATATTTGAAACATATAGCTTAGTTTTTTGGCTGGAAAATAAATACATTATTTATGGAAATTTAAAAAATATTTTTGTGATTCCCGTGGAGCTTGAGTAGAGTGATCGGCGAAGCACATCTATCAACTCTTTCAAATTTGAGAATTCTGAATGTCTCTCATACTTCCAGTTCTTTCAACTTCAGTTCAAATTGGGTGCTCTCTTTTCAGTTGTATCGACGATCTTCATCATCATGTAAAGTGGGTCCTAAGCATCCATCGTGGCTCAAAAATAAAAAAAGAATGGTGCCACACTGCCACTGTACATTTCTGATGGTGGAATTACAGATACCATTGTTGTCAGGAATACTTCCAGATTTGGGGGGTATTTTCGAGACTTGGAGTTTCTGAATTTGGCATTCAATAATTTGTGGGGCAAAATACCCAATTCTATTGGTACTTTGAATCACATCTAGTCAATCCATTTAAACGACAAGTTCTCTGACGAAATGCCATCTTTTCTGAATTCACCCCAGTTGCTGTTCCTTGATTTTGGACACAACTATTTGAGTGGAAAATTGTCTACATGGATAGGTGGGAATAACTTGCCTAATTTGGTTGTGTTGAGCTTACGGAGAAATAAGTTAGTAGGAAACATACCTACAAGCATTTGTAATCTAATACATCTGGTACTCTTGGATCTTTCTCAGCATGAGATATTACAGGAATAGTACCTTCATGCGTCGATTCCTTGTTTGCCATGTCAAGTACAGTTTCATCGGGAGATCTCATTTCTAATTCAAATGAGGATCATGAAAGGGAAACTATTGATTCCATTTTCGAGGACATCGAAATTATGGCATGGAAAGGAAGAGCAGCGAGGTTCTATAATCTTGCTGTAATGTATCAATAATTGACCTTTCTTGCAGTCACTTACAAGTGGAGATCCTTCCCTGACAGAATAACAAAACTTTCAGCATTGATTTGGTTGAATCTTTCAAAGGAATGATCTCACAGGATCCATTCCCAGTAACATTGGTCAACTACAGTATCTGAATGTTCTTGATTTGTCGTGGAACGATTCCTCTCTTTCTGGTGGAATTCCAGCGAGCTTATCAAGTGTGGATTGGCTCACTGTATTGAATTTATACTTCAACAATTTATCAGGAGAAATTCCATTAGGCATCTATTACGGATCTGATCTACATAACGGTCCAAAGCCAGGAGGGCCCAACTAAGGACATATTGAGAGTATCAACACACACCTATAATATATAGGTACATCCTATATCGTAGGGAGATCCTGTCTAGCAACAATATAGGACTATCCACCCCGAGATATTCGCACCACGGGTCATGCAGGACCAAGATCTCCTCCATGGTAAACTCTATATATTTAGAGGACCTAACCTAAGGTGTACATGTTCTAACTCATCACCCTTTATATTTAGTCACACTGTGCACACACACCACTCCCTTTGACGAGAGCCTATTTCGTGCACAAACACACCCCCTTTGGCGAGAGTCTATTTCGTGCACAGAGCTCTCCTGAATATTAGGCTCTCCTGGATATCTCCTCCATAGATATTCAGGCTTAGCCTACTGATCCAAGAGCAAATCATCAACCTTAGGTTAGACATCTGTGTTCTACACCAGAACAACATCTAATTGCAATTCTTCGATGTTTTTTCTTTTATAGGAAACCAAGGACTTTGCGGCCCCCCTCTCACTCAAGAGTCAAGAGTGTCCAAGAGATGCAACAAGTTCTGATCATTCAGATCCTGATCATCTGATAACCTCGGGATTTTACTTCAGCATGTTTTTTGGATTCTTCATTGGATTTTATTTGGGAAGTTCGCGGAACTTTAATCCTGAAAAATTCAAAGAGACGCCTATTTTCGATTCCTCAGTGACATGAATGATTGGATTTATGTGCAAGCATTCCTCTTCATGGCAAGATTGAAGACAAGATTTCAAGACCAATAGGTAATTCAACAATTCCACCGCTCAAAAAACATAAGATGTAATTGATTTTTTGTTTTTTTTAGGCACTTAATCATATCATATATATTAAATTATATATTTTAAAGTAATAAATAATATATCAGTTTAAAAAATAATAATAAATATAAATATTTTAAAGTAATTTAATTAATTCCATTGATTTTTTTTAAAAAAACTATGTCTTATATTTAGGACCCACTAGTAACTCTTTATAGTATTGTTGTTAATATCAAGTTGAATGAATTATATAACATCCACACATGTTATGGAGCAATAATAATATTTCTGAATATATATATATATATATACACTCAGAATAATATTTCTGAATATCACTATTCAGTTTATGAATATTTAGCTGCTTGGAGGAGCAAATCGATATTGCCAACCTACAACTAGGACTGCTGGGACCTCTCCCTCTCCTCATGGGCTCGTTACATCATTCAATTCAACTCTCAAATAATGAATGCCATATATATTAGTTTGACTGATAAATTAAATATATTCTAAAAATACACAATAAGTAATTTATTTAACTTCCTTAATCTTTTTTTAAAAAAAGGTTAACTCAATCTTATAATTAGAATGGAAAAGTACTAACATTATAAGAAATGATTTAATTGTAAATCATGAACGCGGAATGCATGTGTTAACTTACTTGAAGGTATATATATATAGATGAAGATTTGAATCTTTATAATGTGCATATATTTGCGGGCGTGCGGGTAATGTTTGATGATTTCAACTTATTATTCTTAATTTGATTTATTTTAATCTAATATAATTTTTTATCCGTGGCTCTTGTGTTTTTTTTTTTGGTATTCGTGGCTCTTGTGTTTTTAAGCACTTCATAACTTTAAAATCTCCTTATAATTAACATTAATAAGGATTTAATGGTAAGGGGTGAAGATTAAGAAAAGGAAGTCAAATGGTTTAATTTGAGGCCTAATTTTTTTCTATGAATATCCAAAATTTTCATGTCCACGTCTCCAATATAATAGCTGCCATTATTGTTCACCTCTCAGTAGAATCTTCTTTTGTTTTTATTTTTGACCTTGAATTATTGTTGTTGTTGTTGTTGTTATTGTTACTACTGCGTACTACTAATAATATGGTACTCCCTCCGATCTTAATTATAAGAGCTATTTGACTTTCTTGAAAAGATTAAGGAAGCTAATTAAATTATTTTAAACTATTTTTATTTTTATTTTTTTCTTCAAACTTATTAGTTTGACTAATAAACTAATATATAATCTAAGAATATTTAACATATGAAATGATTAAGTAACTTATTTAGCTTCCTTAATCTCTCTAAAGAAAGTCAACTAGCTCTTATAATTAGGATCAGAGGTAGTACTACATTGTTATGGACAAAATTAATTACATTGTTGATATAGAGAAATTATCAGCAGCCAATGGAATCCTTAATACTACCTCCGGTCCTAATTATAAGAGCTAGTTGACTTTCTTTGAAAAGATTAAGGAAGCTAAATGAACTACTTAATCATTTCATATGTTAAATATTATTGGATTAAATATTAGTTTATTAGTCAAATTAATAAGTTTGAGGAAAAAAATAAAAATAAAAATATTTTAAAGTCCTATAATTAGCTTTCTTAATCTCTCCAAAAAAGTCAACTAGCTTTTATAATTAGGATCGGAGGGAGTAATATTTAGCATAATATGTTGAATTGTTTTTAGCAGGGGCCTCCAAATACGACCAACTTACGCATCATTCATGTTCAAATATAACAAACGTTCCGTAGAGGAAACATCCTTTGACCACACCATTCCAAACGTTGGGTTACGTAATCTGAAACCACTGCATAATTCAAAATCACACACCCATCCATATATTATTACTAGTATAATGAGAAAATCAACATAATATCCAAAAATTATAAAGTATAATTACCAAAAAATTTCAACAAGTGAGTATCATATAACCATAATTTCTCGTATAGGAAACGACAAGTAATCTTCTTTTAATGATTATATTCTTCCTATAATAATTTTTCCTAATAATGCAGAATATATAACATTAATTTTTGAACCATCAACTTAATAATAGTAAAAAAAATATTAATAAGATATTTTGAAAAGTAAATTAATTCATGGATTTACTCGCTCGTCAAATTCCTAACATTTCCATTGTTGATTTTTCTTTTTTTGTTTATACGCGTGACTTCGTATTTTAGCCTTGTTTTTAAAAAATAGAAAACATGAATTAAACGATTAGAATAGACATGTGTTGGCATGTGTGGAAGCTCCGTAATTGTTTTAAGGCTAAAATATACATTTGGTCCTTTATGTTTGTCTCTGATATCATTTTAGTCCTTTAAGTTTTTAAAGTGCATATTTGGTCCCTTAATGCTAACACCGTTAGTATGACTTAACAGAAAATACTAACTCAACAATTTTAAACAATGACTGTGCAATTAAATGCTGACCAAACATACATATATGTTAATATTTTAATAAATTAATATTTTAAATCATATTAGTTGAAAAAAAATCTTTACAGACTGTTTTGCCGTTTTTCACAATTTGTGAAAATTAAATATTTTTTTTTGTCAAAGAAAATTAAATATTTTTCAATTAATAAGATTTACAATGTTAATTTATTAAAATACTAATATATAAGCATGCTTGGTCAGTATTTAATTGCATAGTCATTGCTTAAAATTGTTGAGTCAGCATTTTCCGTTAAGTCAGACTAACCGTGTTAGTATTAAGGGACCAAATGTACACTTTACAAACTTAAGGAACTAAAATGATACTAGAGACAAACATAAAGGACCAAATATATACTTTAGCCTTGTTTTAAAATGGACCAAAATTTGATAAGGGTAAAATTAAAAACATGTTTATATTAATCTATTTGGGGAAAGTGTGTTTCGCTTTTCGTGGTGATACTGATTTGAGCGAGACGTCGCAGATTTAGAGTCACTTTATTATTAATTATTACTGGTTAGCTGTCTTTGAAATCTTCCCTTAAACATCTTCAGTGACACTATCATCATTCGTGCGATCAACTCCACCCACGTCATGATGATGCCACCT
The DNA here is from genome assembly GCA_034222035.1 of Acacia crassicarpa. NCBI lineage: Eukaryota > Viridiplantae > Streptophyta > Magnoliopsida > Fabales > Fabaceae > Acacia > Acacia crassicarpa. The sequence goes on along the minus strand of JAWXYG010000005.1, from coordinate 43,845,741 downwards.
TCCTTTGTTCTTTTATCTTCTGAGAAGAGAAGAGCTATCAACAATTACTTAAAAAATAATAAAAACTAAGGAGCACAAATTAAAGTTCAAAGATGGTCCTCCATTAATTTTAATCCCCAATCAATCTACTCTATTCAAATATGGAGACCGAGTTATTTAATGGATTTTATAAGGGAAAATATCATCCATCCACATATTCCGGATCACAAAATATCAGTTATTCATATTATATAATCATATAGATATCCATATAAATTAAATAAATATGCATGTGTATCAAAACACAAAAAAAAGTTAAAAAAATCTTGAATTTTTAAAAAATAAGGAAAATTCGATTTCATCCCTGGCTAACAAAAACATTCATCAGTATTAAATATAAATTCAATTAGAAGAATGGTAATTCAATCTCATCCCTAAAGACAAAAAAGTTCATTTGATCCCTTAATTGAAAATAAAAATAATTAAAATAAATGTACAAGTAACAAATTGAATTCATCAATTCCATCTTCCATAAAAAAGTTTCATTATCGTTGAAAATAAATTCATTTTTCCGTGTAAATTCTGAACTTCTGATCACTACTCTTTCATGTCTTTATATATATATATATATATATATATATATATATATATATATAAGAAACCAAATTTTAAATTGTCTTAAATTTTTTTATAAGATTTATGTTAATATTTAATGATTTTTTTTATTTATGTGGCCATAAAATATTTCAAAATATACTTATCATGTTTAAGTGATGTTAACCGCTTTCTAATTCGATTATTAGGCTCGAGCATTATAATAAGAGATACGAATAAAACGGTGGATAAGATCGTGCGTCATATATAGCTATTTGCCATTCGCCAAATAAATCTCTCTCTCTCTCTCCCTCCCTCCCTCCCTCCCTCTATTTCGTCTGCGAGGAAGAAGCGGCACAGCCTTCTGGGTATTAGCACTGCTCATCATTTTTTCCTTCTGGTCTCTCTATCTGCATTACATTACTTCTGTTTCTATTCTTTTTCTCTAATTCGATCACTTGTTTTATTGTGAGTTTCTGTTTTTCATTTTTGGGTCACGGTTTTGTTCTCACCCGGATTATTCTCTCTGTTTTTCCATTACTGCGTAACTTTATTTTAGGGACTCTGTTGGGATTGTACTGGAGGTTTGCATGATTTTCTGTTCATTCCGTGATCTCAATCAAACGTTTTACATAATTTTGGTGTGACTGCTCGTCGTTTGTTTTGATTATCCTACTTACCTGGGCGATTATACAAGGCTGGTTGATCACACTTGGAATCACATATTGTGTTCTGCCCTGATCTTTATTCTCATCTCTCAGTGTGAAGTTGAGCTGTTCAACAAAAAGCAATGGCGAAAATCTCCATCTTCCTTGCGGGGCTTCTGCTCCTTCATTGTTGCTTTGCCATGGCAGAGACTGAGTACGCGAAATACAGAGATCCTAAACAGCCATTGAATGTTCGGATCAGGGATCTCATGAACAGGATGACTCTGGAAGAAAAAATCGGTCAAATGACTCAGATTGAACGCGCTAATGCTTCTTATGATGTCATGAACAAGTATTTCATCGGTAAAGTCACCGTCTCACCTTTGTTTTTGTCTTCTCTCTGTTTTTTTGGGAGATGGAAGTGAGCAGCAGCAACAAACGTGTATGACAAATTTAAACCGTTAATGTTTTTGTGCTCTGCAAGTTTACCGTTAACAAATTCAAACTATTATTGTTTCACCTTCCTTGTTTCTTTCGTTTTTGTCTGGGTAGGAAGAGGAATTAGGGATAAGAACAAGGACATAGAGCAAAAAGGAGCAATGTAATTGTAATGTTTTGAGAGAGATTGGATCGAAATGTCTTTTTTTTTTTTTTGGCAGGGAGTGTGCTAAGTGGAGGGGGAAGTGTGCCGAAGAAACAGGCGACAGCAGAAGAATGGATAAACGTGGTGAATGATATTCAGAAGGGAGCTTTATCCACCAGGCTGGGAATTCCCATGATTTATGGGATTGATGCTGTTCATGGCCATAACAATGTTTATAAGGCAACAATTTTTCCTCATAACATTGGCCTTGGAGCCTCCAGGTAACTTCCCAGGACCATAACTTCAGTTTCTGATCTTGACTACCGATTAATTAAAGAGTTAAGGTGCATTTTTGTCTAAAGGAGTAATTTTACTTCTGAAATTTCAAGCGTAGCAATGTTGTCTCTAAATTTAAAAATGGAGCAATGTTGACCGTTAGGGTTTTTAACGGAGGGGTAACATTGCTCTGTTTTTAAATTTTAAGGGCAACATTGCTCTAAAAAAAAGTAGTAATTTTGTCCCTAAAGTTTTAAAATGGAGCAATGTTGCCCCTCTACGTTGACCGTTAGGGTTTTTGACGGAGGGGCAACATTACTCCGTTTTAAAACTTTAGGGGCAACATTGCTACGCTTGAAATTTTAGGGCAAAATTGCTCCTACGCTCATACTTTAAGGACAAAAATACAGCCTAACCAATTAAAATTTCATATGCACCAAAATATTTTTTGATAATAAAAAGGTACCAACCGAAAAAATGGAAAAATTATGTTTAGGTCCCAAAACAAAAAATATTAGAAAAGTCATGAGATTGTTAATAACAAGTGGATCTATTTTTCTAATATTATTTTTCTTAAAAGTCTCATAAGATTATTAATAACAGATAAAATAGCAACCATTAACAAATTGATTAAGTTGTGAGACTTTTCTAAAGAAAATTGAAGAAAACGGCACCTACTTTTTCTTTGGCAAAGTTGATTCCCACTTTTGAACTATGAATGGAGTGAAAATTAAGTTCTTTTTTTATTTATTATTCTTGGCAAAAATCTAAATTTTTGATGGTTTTGAAAAACGACAGGCACCATAAAATAAATGCACGTACGTTTAAGTTTACCCCAACGAGTAAACGACAAAATAATTAACTCATAAACCAGGATGCGCCCTGGATTCCTACCTAACGCTGATGGTTGATGACGTTATTAAACACAAATTTATATCAATAAATTATTTCCCGGATGATTAACTACACACACTGCACATGCTATGTATTTGGCCATAAATAAATAAAAAGACGGCACATGTTATGTTTATTATTCTGTCCCTACTGTATCGTCGTTCATAAATGTTATAATTTTCAATTCTATTATGCTCATCTACGTATTCATATATTGATATTTATATTTTTATATAATATAAAATTTATTGGAATTTGTATTTATGATTGAGATGATTTATGTTATATTTTATGTCATGTATGAAAACACATACTGGTTAACGTTTCTCAAGCATTGTTCTCCTGGAAAAATGTGTAAAATTTACGCTCTATGTTAGAATTGTATGTATATATATATAAATTTTATGTTCGAAGTGTTTCGAAAAAGCTTAAGAATTTACAGGGAAAAATTAATTTAAATTATATTAATGAAAATGGAGGCTCTTTTTTTCTTGGGTATATTTTCTATTGATATTTATTGAATTGAATTGAGTGCATTTATAATTTAACTGCGTTTTGAGAATTTACCAACAGTCATATGCTACATTTTGTCTTATACTTAATGAAGTTGTTACTTATCAGTTATCACCATGGCGCCTAAAGTATTAAATAACAAGGCAAAGGAAATGTTTTAGGTTTCCGTTAGTGAGACACATGAGATTGGGTTATGTTTCTGTACCTTGACCGAGTTTTTGTCTGAACAAGCAGGGACCCTGAACTTGTTAAAAGGATTGGTGCTGCGACAGCTCTTGAAGTTAGGGCCACTGGAATTCCCTACGTGTTTGCACCTTGTGTAGCGGTAAAATTGAGGAACCCAAAACTTGTTCCTTGAAGACAAATTAAATCAGGGTACCTACGTACGGTGCCTTACCCAACCTGTGTACGTATGTTTGTGCAGGTCTGTAGAGATCCAAGATGGGGTCGATGTTATGAAAGTTACAGTGAAGATCCCAAAATAGTTCAAGCTATGACTGAGCTCATTCCAGGACTGCAAGGTGACATGTCTCCTACAGAGCGCAAGGGTGTTCCATTCGTCGCTGGGAAGTAAGTTTCCATGCTTTCACATCATTGTGTTATTTAGATTTTCCCTATCCTTTTATTTGTTAATATAAAGATGTGATGAATTCTTCATTGTGTCCTAAAGTTACTTTGTGAGCTCTTGCTCTTCATTTGGGTATATCTATCTCTTGCTCTTAATTCTTATCAGCTACTTGGAATGCCAGAATTTATATCAGTATCATGAATTTGTGTACTTTTTATTGTTTGATGAAGTGGTCTTTCCTTGACACAGAAAGAATGTTGCTGCTTGTGCTAAGCATTTTGTGGGTGATGGTGGAACGACAGAAGGAATAAATGAGAACAACACAGTCATAAGCAGACATGGACTGCTTAGCCTTCACATGCCAGGCTACTATACCTCAATCATCAAGGGCGTCTCAACTGTTATGGTCTCTTATTCAAGCTGGAATGGGGTTAAGATGCATGCTAATCATGACTTGGTCACTGGCTTTCTCAAGAACACACTCCGTTTCAGGGTAAAGTAACTTCATTAATTTTGAGCTTTGAATTATTCCACCATCATGGCATTCATTGATTATGGTCTAACTGGCATGTGATTTTGGACAGGGATTTGTCATTTCAGATTGGCAGGGAATTGACAGGATTACATCACCACCTCATGCTAACTATACATATTCCATTCAAGCTGGAGTCTCTGCTGGTATTGACATGGTAGGTGTTGTTGGATTCTAGTTAGTTTTTGTTCATGCAATGTGTTCTTTCTTGAACTCTTATTCTCACAATTTCTCTGGTGTAATGTTGCAGGTAATGGTTCCCTATGACTATACAGAATTCATAGACGGACTAACCTCACTGGTGAAAAAGAACATCATACCCATGAGCCGAATTGATGATGCTGTCGGGAGAATATTGCGGGTCAAGTTTATAATGGGTCTTTTTGAAAACCCCTTGGCTGATCAAACCCTTGTGCACGAGCTTGGGAGTCAGGTTTGCCATTCTTTTCTTTTTTTCCACTTTACCAGACCCACTTTTGCAACTAGTACTAGATTCGTGAACTGGAATTGAATTTTCCACACCATCTTGACACTTACAGGAGCATAGAGACTTGGCTAGAGAAGCTGTGAGAAAATCACTAGTCCTGTTAAAGAACGGTGAATCTGCAGATAAGCCTCTGCTACCTCTCCCCAAAAAGACTAAAAAGATACTTGTAGCTGGAAGCCATGCAAATAATCTTGGATATCAATGTGGTGGGTGGACCATTGAGTGGCAAGGACTTAATGGCAACAACCTCACCAGTGGTACCACAATTCTGTCTGCCATAACAAGCACCGTGGACCCGCAAACCGAGGTAGTGTACATGGAGAACCCAGATGCAGAGTCTGTGAAGTCTGAGAACTTTTCATATGCCATAGTGGTAGTGGGAGAGCATCCTTATGCAGAAACTATGGGTGACAGCATGAACTTGACTATCGCAGAGCCAGGTCCAAGCACAATATCCAATGTGTGTGGAAACGTGAAATGTGTGGTTGTTGTGATTTCTGGTCGGCCTGTTGTGATTCAGCCATATCTGGAATCCATAGATGCTCTTGTCGCTGCTTGGCTTCCAGGTTCAGAAGGTCAAGGTGTTGCTGATGTGTTGTTTGGTGACTACGGTTTCAGTGGGAAGCTGCCTAGGACATGGTTCAAGACTGTTGATCAGCTGCCAATGAATGTTGGAGATGCTCATTACGACCCTCTCTTCCCATTTGGATTTGGCCTCACCACCGAACCCAACAAGGCCACTTAAGCACTATCCATAAAACCCTATAAAGCAAGTCCTATTGTTTTCCTTGTTAATATTGCAACAGCAGCGTACAGCTTATTTATTATTTTCCGTCGTACTTTTTGTGCCAACACTCCTTTATGATGCTTTAATTTATATCTTTTAATCTTTTTTTTTTTCGTTCTCATTTTTCGTTTTTGTTACAAAAGAAGCGCAGGCTCCCCCCCCAAAAAAAAAAATTTGAAATCAAAGGATTTCATACTCTGAACGTCAATAATCATATGCCAAAAAGGTGGTCCAAATTGTAGAGTTTATATTTTCATTACAATTAAAAAAAGGGAATTAAAATGAGGTTTTGATTAAGAACCTTAATTATTGAGAAGTCTTGATAACACGTTTCAGTTTTTATTAGGATTTATGGATAACTAATTCTCTTACTCATGAAGTTGTTGTCATTACGATGACGTTTGGATGGATGCAATATATAACGACAGAACCGAGCAAAATGAAGGGACCTGGCTTTGGTCCTTTGCAAAGCCAGGTCCGCTGCATCAAGATGTTGCCGTTTTGATGCAGTGGACCACCTGGTCCTTAAAAAAAAAAAAAAAAAAGTCTGGTCCTTTTTCTAAAAAAAAAATTAAGATATTGATTGGTCTTAAAAGGATGTTTTAGGATACTGACCAGTACTAAAAATATAATTCGTGATCTTAAAAAATTATTTTAGGATCTTAAAAAGATATTTTAAGATACTGACTGGTATTAAAAAGATACTTCAAGATAATGACTTGTATTAAAAAAAGAATTCACGATCTTAAAAAATTATTTTAGGATTTAGAAAAAATATCTTAAAGTATATTTTTAATAGCAGTCAGTACCTGAATTATTTTTTCAAGAGCCTAAATAATTATTTTTAGATCATGAATTATTTTTTTAATCTCAATCCTGAAGTATCTTTTTAGTACCAGTCAGTATCCTAAAATATTTTTGCAAGATCTTAAAATAATTTTTTAAGATCATAAATTAATTTTTCAGGACAGGTTAGTATTTTGAAGTATCCTTTTAGTACCCGTCAATACCTTAATTTTTTTTTTTAAAAAAAAAGGAACAGATTTTTTTTTAAAGGACCAGATTCTTAAAAACTCGTTTTATCACTGTGATTTTACGTTTTTACGATTTTTTTTTTCATTAAAATGATTTTATTAATTTTCCAAACGTTTTTAAGTTTTTATGATTTTTTTACGATTTTACTACGTTACGATTTTACGTTTTACGATTTTTTATTCTCCTTCCATTTTTAAGTAAAAACTCGTTTTTAAGAATCCTAGGTAGGTGGTCCGCTGCATCAAAAACGGCAGCGTCTTGATGCAGCGGACTTGGCTTTGCAAAGGACCAAAGCCAGGTTCAAAATGAAGGGCCAGTCTTATCTTGGAACAGTGAACGTGATGGTGTCGGACCTGTCGATAGTGTCTTCTCACGCAGTGATCCCTTCCGAACCCACACCCACCGGAATATTCCCTCTCTCCGACTTCAACCATTTCAGAATACTGAAACGGTGACACTGTTATACTGGTTCTGTCTTCTGTTTGTGTGTGAGAACCCTGGACCAATGAATGAGTCAGGGATTCGAGGAAAGTAAATGTTGTTTCACGATCATAGTAATAGAAATTAAAATCCTGAAACTGCCAAAAATGCACCTGCAAAAGCCCGAGGCCCGACATCTGCCATTTGGGAGTGGCCAAGCATGGACGACAATGGTCGTACTTGTGTATTAAAAAAAATGACAGACAATAGCTTTGTCGTGTCGTACGTGTCACGCAAATTAAAGGACTCATGGGATGTTTTTCGATTCTACGGCATCCATACTTGTCCTGAGATTAGTCATATCCATGGCAGTCCAGAGAAGCAAGATGGTTTGTGTTGGCTCTACCTTCACGGTCGTCCCATCCGAGCCCACACCCACCGGAATATTCCCTCTCTCCGATTTCAACCATTTCAGGTTCTTCAGTCATGCCCTTCCTTTTTGTTTACAGACCCCGTTTCAACGAGCAAGCATCCCTCCAGTTTTCCATTCACACTCTCACCAAATCCCTAAGCCGAACCCTGGTTCAATTCTATCCCTTCGCCGGTCAGCTACGTGAATTCACGGCGGTCGCTTTCAACTCCATTGCAATTCTATGGGAGCTCGGCTCTTAGAAGCCGTTTCGGCGGCCAAGTTGGATGATTTTACTGATTTCGAGCCCAATCGATATGTGGAACAGCTCTTTCCCAAGATTGATTATAATCTTCCCATGGAAGAGATTCCTCTCTTGCTGGTTCAGGGAACCAGATTCCGTTGTGGTGGTCTCACTCTTGGGATTTCTGTGTTGCGTGCTGTTGTTGATGGGGTATCTGCCGTGCGTTTCGTGAATTCATGGGCTAGTATAACTTGAGGAGAGGGCTTAGGTTTAAGCTCAAGTGAATTGTTACTTCGTGACTCAACTATTTTAGATTCGCGAAAGCCATGGACGACGCCGCGTTTTGATCATCCCGAGTTTTCTCCTCCGCCCCTTTGGGAAAGTAGCTTGGTAGAAACAGAGGATAATAAGGATTCTACTGCTATTTTGAAGATCACAAAAGATCAAGTTCAAAAACTGAGGGAAAAAGCCAGTGATTTTGATCCGCCCCAACGACCATATACAAGTTTTGAGGTCATCTCTGGGGTTTTGTGGAGATGTGTCTGCAAGGCACGGTACAAGGGAAATGGCAACCAACGAACGAGGTTGTCCACTTTGGTTAACTGTCGAAATCGGTTGAGGCCACCTCTTCCTAATGCTTACTTTGGAACCGTAACAATGCCCACTGTGACTAAAACTTGTACCTTTGATGCTGTCATGAGTAAGCCTCCTGGTTATGCTGTTAGGGAAATAAGACAAGCATTAGAGAAGCTGACAGATGATTACGTAAGGTCAGCTCTTGATTATGTTGGAGGTCAGAAGGATGTGAGGTTGCTGAGGAACACTTCTACGGGAAAATCTAAGGGAAACCCAAATCTAACTATTGTTAGTTGGATGAATTTTTCATTCCAGGATTCTGATTTTGGGTGGGGAAAGCCTGTTTATATGGCGCCGGGAAATATTAACTCTGAGGGGAAAGCTTTCTTGATGAATGATGGCGCTGGTGATGATAGGTTCGTTGTAGCCATACGTTTGCAAGCGTCACATATGGTAGCTTTCAGGAAGCTGTTCTACGAGGAAACAGGACAATTGTTTCGTATCACTTCCAAATTGTGATGTGATGACTGTGACTTTGTTAGACAGCTTCGTGTTTATTCCGTAGCTTCCTTCTGATAAACTTTCAATTATTACCCCGCATTTAATTTGCTGAAAACTCTCTCTCTCTCTCTCTCGTTCAATATACACCATAGTTTGGATGAAATCAGGAATGAATTTCCTACCTATCCTTTCCTTTTTAATAGGTAGGTAGGGGGAGTTCCTCTTCTTTGAACCCTCTAGATTAAATTTAGACGGTCTAGATCTTATTTTTTTATTTTTTATTTTTTTAAAAAAATTATTTTAATAGGTATAAAATCTAAAATAAAGATAATCTCTTAACTAACATTTTTTTAAAAAATAATTTTTTTATTAAAAAAAAGCAACTAAAAAAAATAAAATCTGGACCGTCCAGATCAGATAGGTAAATGATGGGATAGGCACCAAAACTGGTTCCAATCAAATCATATACTACAATATATTCTCAGGCCTCAGCCGTTTAATATACAGCTTATTTAGAAAATTGATCAAAGTCTTAAATATATGAGACATTCTTTAAATTTTGGTGAGACCACTTTTTATTTTCCAAAAACCTTCAACTTGGTTTAGGTGCATTTGAAATCTTCTAATTGATATTCAAGATCAGAAACTGAAGTTATCGTGACCAACATTGTGAGGAAAAATCAAATCGTTGCCTGACAAACATTGTTATGGCCATGAACAGCATCAATCCCATTAATCATAGGGACTCCCATAGAATTTGTCATATAAGTTTGTTGCTGCTGCTCACTCCATCTCCCATAAAAACAAAAAACCAGAGAGAAGACAAAACAAAAGTGAGATGGTGACTTTACCGACGAAATACTTGTTCATGACATCATAAGAAGCAACAGTGCGATCAATCTGAGTCATTTGACCAATTTTTTCTTCCAGAGTCATCCTGTTCATGAGATCCCTGATCCGAACATTCAATGGCTGTTTTGGATCTCTGTCTTTCGCGTACTCAGTCTCTGCCATGGAAATGCAACAGTGAAGGAGCAGAATCCCCGCAAGGAAGATGGGGATTTTCGGCATTGCTTTTTCTCGAACAGCTCATCTTAACAATGAGAGATCAGAATAAAGATCAGGGCACAACATAGATCAACCAGCCTTGTATAATCGCCCAATTAAGTTGGATAGTAAAAACAAACGAGGAACAGTCACACCAAGATTATGTAAAATGATTTGATCGAGATCACAGAATGAACAGAAAATCATGCCAACAGTAAGCTAAGGGAATAATAAAAAATGCCAAGGTTCCCTTGCTTTTGCCTCTTGTTGACCTTTTTATCCTCCTTTTGCTGATTCTGATTCGTTCTTCTGGATGGAGTAACTGTGATGCCAGGGTTGTCTCTAAAAATACAAGAAACGAGCATGGTGCAAGGGCTTGGTCAAGCAATCTACTGCTTGATGCTCTGTTGGCACATATTAAGTGGTTTAGTCAAATATGGGAATTCAATACAAAGTCTCTCAGCCAAGTCAAAATGTCCTCTGAAAATGGGCCCATTCCCACTTCAATTAGATGAAGTCAATGTCATTCTTACATTGATTAGATGTGATAAGGTCGTGGCTGTTGAAAGTTCTAGTTGTTGAAAGAAGATAAACTTATTAGATGTGACAAGGTCGTGGGTGTTGAAAGTTCTAGTTGTTGAAAGAAGATAAACTTCATATCATAATCGGTGTATATTTCCTATCTCTAGCGAATTTGACTTTTGGTTATAAATCAATCATCAAACATTTTCCTGTGAACTTAACGTAGTATATATGCATCATCACACTTAATCATGCTTGCATGCAGATGCAGAAAACTGTAACAGTGAAACTGTTATGCTGGTTCTGCCTTCTGTTTGTGTGGGCGAGAACCCGGGATGAAATGAATGAATCAGGGATTTGAGGAAAGTAAACGTTGTTTCATGATCATAATTATGGAAATTAAGATCCTGAAACTACCAAAAATGCACCTGCAAAAGACGAAGGAAACTATCTAAATCAATTTGGGGTTGCACTTAGTAGTGCAACGATTTCCATGCCAGCTCCTAGAGCTGGCCTTCCCCATGTATGCGGGTTCGATCCCAATCCCGCCCCCTTCCCCTTTCCCCTCACATGTATCAAAAATAAATAAATAAATAAATAAAATAAAAGAGAGAGGACCCCGAGGCCCGACCTCTGCCATTTGGAAATTGACCAATGCATGGACAACAATTGTTGTATACTTGAAAAAATAACAGATAATTGCTTAGTCGTACGTGTGTCGTACATGTCACGCAACAATTACCTTACAATTAGAGGTTTTTTAAATATACAATTATGTAAGGTACTCCCTCCTATCCTTATTATAAGGCACCAACTAGCAAGTTTATTTGGTCCTTTTTATAAGGCACTTGCTTGTTTCCAATGAGCATTAATTAAGTATTTCCATGTCTGTCCCTAATTAATGAGGGTAGTGAGTGAGAGTAATAATTAATATAATATTAGAGTTTAGTGCAATTAGTAAGGGTAATATTGGAAGTTACTTAAATTATAGGGCAACTTTATTGACTTTAACTACTTTTATTGGTTTGTGAGAAAAGTTAGTTGGTGCCTTATAATAAGGACCAGAAGGAGGAGTTGTTGTTGTGATTCTCTGTTATCATTTTTTTTTTCAATTCTAAGGCATCCATCGAGTGACCATGCATGGCAAATAGACAATTAGTCGTGTCCTACGTGTCACGTAAATTAAAGGGAAAATCCATATGAAGGCCCATATTACTAAGAAAATCCTAAAAAAGGCCCTAACATTCTGCAAATCATTAAAAAGGCCCTAGGGCCTTTCAGGGTATTAAGTTCAAAACACAAATTACAATTGTTACCCCAAGAATCAAAGAATGAAGAAGGCTATTTCCCTCATATTCTCATCCTCTCCCGATAACTCTGCATATTCCAAGGCATTCGTCTTTGATCAGCCAAACCCGACGAAGTGGAGGTGGATCCCATGTCGTCGCTGGCTCTTGAGTTTGACGCAAAGTTTCCGCCTCCGCCGCTGTCGGACTTCCTTGAGGCTTGTTGTGCGAGAGTCTTCTGGCGTTGATCTCGGAGAGCAGCTACTCGTCGTGCCCACTCTCTGCATTCTCTGATCTCCAGTGTCATTCAGTTGTCCGTCATCATTCTCTTCCTCTGTGCCTTCGTCCTCGTTGATCTACGGCTGTTTTAGAGAGAAAGGGTAAGTTTTGATTAAACCCTAATGTCGATCTCCCTGATCTCCAGCGGGTTTATTCTTAGGCTATAAATTCTTGTATTCTTTGGCTTGCGAAAATTTATTATATACAGCTGAAGGTATCAACTCATACGGTGTCACCTGATATCGCCATGGTAAGTTGATTTGACATGTTTTAAATTGGACTTTTGTTGCAATACAGTAATCTATAATATGCATTACTGCATTAGTCTACTTCACTACCAGTATTGGGGAAGAGGGCAGACAGCTAGTGGTAGTTCTTACATGGCATGTCCATCAAAAGTCAAAGTGTTGGGACAAATTGTTAACCAACTAATCTGGTTCTATATCTGGGGGCTTTAATTGGGTCTGATATGGATTTTTAGATATTTAACTGTAACTTGTAGTTTGTTGGCCTGAACTGTGAAATTCAAACATAAATTATTACAAGTCTCTCATGCTCCACATTGAGATTGAAACTCAAACTGATAACTTATTTCCCATGAGAACAACATGGGATTGAGCCTTGTGCCTTTAAACTCCTGCCTTAGTCTGGGACAAATGGCATTTGGCATTTGTATTTGATAAGCTTAAACAACTACAAACCAAACCATTAAATGGCCTAAGTCTATAAGACAAATTCTACTATGTAAATTCCAGTTCCAGAAACTGAACAAGGACTCTCAGATGCTGCACGTTCAAGAGTAACCATTAGTTTTACCCCACATTTGATTCCAATGGTAAGAGTTGCTACCAGGATTTTGTATTATATATATTCCCCTTATCAATTAAGCTTATGAATACATCACTGTTTCCATCTATTAGAGTTGTGGTATGCAATCAACTATCTATGTGGAAATGGCTCCAGGAGTACGTATTGAGGACTTGCACCAGCAGATGGGGCAATTCTATAAGGTTTGTATTTATTATCACCATTAATTGACAAGCTATAAGGTTTGTATTCATTATCACCATTAATTGACAAGCATGTAAAAAAAAAAAACAATACATTGTTGTGGTGTTGATTAATTTTGATTTTGTAAGCAAAAATATTATCATTTACCTTGTCACTATTTCTTGCCTTTTTTTAACACTTCTTGCCTTGTTCTTAGTAGCCATGAAATGTGCCTTGATTTTGCTGCTCATGGTAAATTAGACTCCTATTATCTTTTTTCCTCTAAAAAAAAATTCTCAACTTCAGATTTTAACTTTCAAATTTTAGTCCAGCCAAGAGGATAATAAATATTGTCTTTATGAAGTAAAAGTGATGTATGTATTTGTCTTTGCATATTGGTGACAAGTGTCCATTCTGGTATATTAACTCTTTTTTTCATGTTGAGGTTCTTGATTAAAACATTCAGATATCTTATATTGTTTGAAGGGACAGATATGTTGTTTATTTTAAAAGGGGTTAGTACTATTGTTAATTCTTATAGTTTGATTGAGAATCATTCAGTTTTAAATCATTGGTTTTGGTCCTTATAGTTTTATGAATATTTGGTCCGAGTTTAACAACTAATCCATGACTCTGTTTTCTGGATTATTTGCATAATGTAGACGATGATGAAGGATCAGTATGCAAATTATGTGATCCAGAAGCTTTTTGAGAGTATATTGTGACAAACTGATTCTTAAGCTTGTTAGTAATTTTGGAACTCAAGTTGTTGGCACTCTATGGACAAAATTCATGAATTGAAGGTGGTCACCCATCCTCGCAACAACCATCACTAAAAAGTTTTGTCTTTGATTGAAGACTACCACAAGCAGAAGAAGAGACATTAGGGGGTATACTTGTTAGGACACATTGTAATTGACCACAAATATGTATTTATCACAAATTTGTATTCATGAGAATAACCTCACCATTTGTTCTTTTGTAAATTGTCCACTGACTGCTAACTTCACTATTTTTATTCAATGACAACAACAAATTTTTGCTTATTTCTTATATTTATTCATGGAATGAGAACAACAAAAGAATGGACAGGTTTGGTAAATTTTTGCTTTTGTTTTGACCTTTGTTCATTGAAAGAGAACAACAAAAAAATGGAGAATTAAATCAAATATTTGTATCAGCAATATCAGTACCCACTAACAACAACATCAGTCCCTATTATCAACAATGTTAGTACCCATTAACAACTACATCAACTCCCATAACAACTACATCATCCCCCATTGACAACAATCGGTAACCACTAACAACTACATCAGCCCCTACTAACAACTGCATCAGCCCCCACTAAAACTACATCAGCCCCCTCTAACAATTACATCAGCCCCCTCTAACAACTAAAACAGCCCATTTTAACAACTTCATCAACCCCCATTAACAACAATATCAGTAACCACTAACAATTATATCAGCTCCCATTAACAATTACATTAGCCCTCTTTAACAACAATCAGTAACTACTAACAACTGCATCAACCCTCACTAACAACTGCATCAGCCCCCACTAACAACTAAAACAACCCCTTTTAGCAACTTCATCAACCCCCATTAACAATAATATCAGTAACCATTAACAACTATATCAGCTCCTATTAACAACTACATCAGCCCCCTCTAACAACTAAAACAGTCCATTTTAACAACTTCATCAACCCCTATTAACAATAATATCAGTAACCACTAACAATTATATCAGCTCCCATTAACAGCTATATCAGCCCCCTTTAACAACAATCAGTAACTACTAACAACTACATCAACCCCCACTAACAACTACATCAGCCTCCACCAACAACTACATTAGCCCCCACTAACAACTAAAACAGCCCCTTTTAACAACTTCATCAATCCCCATTAACAACAATATCAGTAACCATTAACAACAATATCAGCTCTCATTAACAACTACATCAGCCCCCTTTAACAACAATCAACAACTACTAACAACTGCATCAGCCTCCACTAACAACTAAAACAGCCCCTTTTAACAACTTCATCAACCCCACATTAACAACAATATCAGTAACCACTAACAACTATATCAGCTCCCATTAGCAACTACATCAGCCCCCTTTAACAACAATCAGTAACTACTAACAACTACATCAACCCCCACTAACAACTACATCAGCCCTCTCTAACAATTAAAACAACCCCTTTTAACAACTTCATCAACCCCCATTAACAACAATATTAGTAACCACTAACAACTATATCAGCTCCCATTAACACCTATATCAGCCCCCTTTAACAACAATCAGTAACTACTAACAACTACATCAGCCCCTACTAACAACTGCATCAGCCCTCACTAACAATTGCATCAGCCCCCATTAACAACTACATTAGCAAACACTAACAATTACATCAGCCCCCATAAACAACTATATCAGCAAACACTAACAACTACATTAGCCCCACATTAACAACTACATCAGCAAATACTAACAATACCAGTGACGCAAAAAACAATTGTCGTTCTCATTCATATTAAAATGTCATATCACTTACATCATAAAATTTACAAAATTTTGTCCTAAATATGAACTTAAGTATTTTGCACAATTGCTGTAATATAATCTGTCATACAACCATTGAATTTTAGATACACTTAAAAACAAGTTAGCCTATGTACATAAAAAAAATTGCTTCCTAAAGACTCATCTTTGAAAAATCACAAATCAGTAACAACTGTAGCATCAATGAGCATTGACATTTACAAAAATCTGGTGGACAAAACGTGTCCTAAATATAATCAGTATGTTGGTGGACATAACAAGTCATCCTATTAACTCGTTGGCTCGTTGCAATTTTTCAGCCAAAGATCTTATAATGTCATCAACCATTTCTATGTATCTGGAGAGTGATTTTGCGCTGTTGTTAGGAACAAGACTTGCAAACATTTTCTCTTTACTTGCATCCAACACCTTACTCAATGACATTGGCTGTGCCCGGTTTGCTGTAGCCACAAAAACCACTTTGGATAGATCAAATGGAATGTTCAAGTAGCTTGGTAATATTAAGGAAGAACTGCTCTATTTTTTCCTTTTTTTCCCGAAGAAATCCAGTTAAAAACAAATAAATTCCAACTTGAGAGAAAGACAATTTTTTGTGGCAAGGGAAACACAAGGTCAAGTGTTTAGGATACTGATCATTGAACGCTTTATTCTGTTCTGGGTCAAGAACTTCCAGCAACGCAAAAGATGGATCTCCACGAACATTAGAACCTGTCTTGTCAATTTCATCCAGCAACATGACAGGATTGCAAACACCTACTCTCTACAGGTCACATGTCAAAAATAATTATTAGTCATGATGAAACCTCAGCCACAAGGATAAATGGAAGAAAGATTTTAACAATATCATAAATCTTGTCATGTTTGTTCTAAATTTTCGCACACCATTTAAGACTTCAAGTATGGAAGAAAAAGGGGGCATACTAGCACCTTGAAAAAACTTGTGAAGCCCTATGTTAATTAATCAGTGAGATAAAAACTTATTCAATTATAATATAGCCTTCACATAAACCACACAATATTGGTTAGAACACCTCAGATATCTCCATATTATCCCAAATTGAGGAAACTCGTATATTTAATTGCACACTTCTCCTTGTCACTTCATCTTTCCAGGTGTTACAGAAGAAAGGAAATGGCGACATAAATAGTACAATAAGATATCCTACCAAAAAGAATTTGATAATATCAAACATATCAGACAAAAGGAAGGTAAGACTCAAAATGTAAGTTCACAAACCTTTAAACCATCTATTAGCCGCCCATGCATGCTTCCAATGTATGTTCTTCTATGACCTCTAATATTAGCCTCATCCTTGACTCCACCAAGCGATATCCGCACAAATTTTCTGCCCAAAGCAGCAGCAATAGAAGATGCCAATGATGTCTTCACCAAGTTCCTCTTTTATAGCCCTCATCTGCAACATAATTTACACATAACTGGAAAGATGAATAATATGTTCAAACAAAGGCACAATTAGACAAAGCAGTAAAATTCTTCTTTGTAGCCAAGAGAAACAAAATTTAAGTCACTGAAATAAGTAATAACCATTCACAAGTACATTACTGCTATATGGAATAAAAGAGATAATCTTCCGTTAGTTTTTAGATTGAAGGCAGTTAATCACACAATACCCAATTGTATGTCTACAAAAACATTTTCAGTATAAATATAACTGACGGTTTAGAGGCCATATTCATGTAAACCCACAATCCATTATTCTCAGAAATATCAAGAAGCTAAGCAATGACCATGTTAGCAGAAAGGGAACACTGATCAGGGTAAATAAAGTTACATCTGAACAATAATAGAGATAAAGAGGCAATAAAAGTTATTCAGAAATTGCTATATGGTGGATAATAGAATACCATTGCATGATTACTGACATAGACCTAGATTACATAAATTTAACATATTAGAGGAGTTAACGAGTTAACAGTAAGGGAACAATGATTGAGAAAGCTAACCTGTTGGCGCAGAAGAAATTCTTTTTGTGATTTAGACAATTGTCCTTCAACCTTTTGAGTAATTTTCTCAGCCACACTTATCGACTGTCAGCAGCAACAAAAAAACAAAACAAAACAAAATTGCAGATGGATCATAAACACCATGCTCACATTAAAGCCAATTTATCACAAATTTTTACTAACTCAGATTTTCCCCTTCTCCCTCACATGTTCAAGCTTACCGAACCTGAAGAAGAGGAGTTGCAGTAGTGGCTTCTCTCTTTGTTGCACTTGAAGAAAAAGGTCCAATCGCATGAAAACCAACCTACAAACATAGAGGCGAAGGCGTAGAGATGGACGAGGACGGAGGCGTAAAGGCGGAGACCCACGAGCACTAAGGCGCAAAGGCAGAGACCCACGAGCATGGACACGCAGAGGTAGAGATCAAGATTGAGAAGGCCAGAGATCGGAGAAGGGAGCGAAGGAGAAGGAGATTTCCAATTTAGAGATGAGAGAGGAGCTCGAATATGGCAAGACTGATAAACAAATTCATTGAATTTTAGACTTTCACACAGGGGCATCAATGTAATTGCATTTTGTAACTTAATACTCATAAAGGCCTTGGGGCCTTTTTAAGGATTTACAAATTCTTTAGGCCTTTTTTAGGTTTATTTTGGCAATATAGGCCTTCAGAAGGATTTTCCCCAAATTAAAAGACTCATGGAGTCTTTTAATTCTAAGGCATCTATATTTGTCCTGGATGACTCATAGCATCGTGGCCGCCCGGAGAAGCAAGATGATTTGTGTTGGCTCTTCCTACGCGGTCGTCCCTTCCGAGCCCACACCCACCGGAATATTCCCTGTCTCACTTTGCGACCAGATCAAGCTCTCCTTTCATGGTCCTATCCTTCTCGTTTACAAACCCAACTTCACTTCTACTTCCTCTCATTCTTCTCCGATCCAAATCCTAAAAAATTCTCTAAGTCGAGCTTTGGTTCACTACTATCCTCTTTCTGCTCGCTTATGTTTAATCCATGGTGGTTGCTATGAACTCCATTGCTTTGCCCAGGGAGTTCAACTCCTTGAAGCCACTTGTGAAGCCAATTTGGATTATTTACGCGATTTCACCCCAACCCAGTTCGTTGAACAACTCATGCCTAAGATTGATTATAATCGTCCAATCCAACACATTCCTCTGCTCGCGGTTCAGCTTACCAGATTCTCATGCGGTGGTCTTACTCTGGGGGTGGCCTTGTGTAGAGCCGTCAACGATGGCTCCGCCGTCTCTGGGTTTCTGAACTCGTGGGCTAAGTTAGCCAGAGGAGACAAGTTAGGTCTCGGTGAGATGCCATTTCTGGATCGAACTCTGTTAGATTCATGGAGGCTGAACAAAGAGCCGAGATTTATTCATACTGAGTTTCACCCACCACCTTTCTGGACTGGGAGATTGGCAGACACAAAATATGAGCCTAAAGGTTCCATTTTTAAAATCAGCAAAGATCAAGTTCAGAAACTGAAGAACAGGGCCAGAGAACCACTTGGCGGATCACAACAACAACTACCTTACACTAGTTTTGAAGTGATAACAGGGCACTTGTGGAAATGCGTTTCCAAGGCAAGGTATGTGGGAAATGGTGATCAACCAACAAGATTATTAACTCTGGTTAATTGCAGAAACCGACTGAACCCACCACTTCGCAATGATTATTTCGGGAACGCGACTTTCCCTACTGTGTCTCCAACTTGTTCGTTTGGTGATATCATACACAAGCCTTTAAGTTATGCAGTGAGGAATGTGAGGGAAGCAATTGAGAGGATAAACGATGAGTATATAAGGTCAGTTCTTGATTATATTGCAGGTCAGAGGGACATGAACGTGATGAGGAACAGGTTTTACTCAAGCACGGTGAGTGCGGAAGGAGAGTTTGAGGGAAACCCAAATTTATTTATGGTTGGTTGGTCCAACTTTGGATTTTATGAGACAGATTTTGGGTGGGGAAAGCCTGTTCATATGGGACCAGGTGTGTTTGACTCTGATGGGAAGGCTTTTCTTATGAATAATGAGAGTGGTGATGGCTTCCTTTTGGCAGTTTGTTTGCAGTCTTCTCATTTGGATGCCCTCAAGAATTTGTTTTATGAGGATCTAGAAGACGAATTAGCGCCTAGTTCCAAATTATGATGATGTTAAGCTTGCAAAACCAGAGCTCTGAGTTCACCTGGATGGAGCAATGTTAAATAGTTGATTGAGATCTCGCCGGCTTAATCTGAATTAGTCTAACCCCCAATAAAGGTATGTTCAGATTCCCGATGCTCCAAGAAAAAAAGCTTGTGCCTTGTTACAAATATATGCTTGGTTTTATATTTAGTGTTGTGTCAGCTTTTCTTTGCAAAACATGTATCGGCCACAGTGACATGGTTTTGCATTGTGCCGACTGTTTTGAATAGAGAATCCATATAAAACTTCGATAAAAATCAGATATGTAACGTTTATTATGTTGATGTTGTTGTTGTATTATTACTATTGTTGTTAGCTAAATATATTTTTTAGGGAAAATTGCAACCAGCTCCTAGCTACATACTTAATAGCAACCAGTTCGAAATCATCAAATTTTATAGTGAAATCTTAAGGAATTGGGTGTTATTAATTCCGAACATGAAAGTACAATTTTCTCTCTTGTTAGCAATGACAAGTTTAGAGAAACAAATGACAAATATAGAGCATCCAATAATTGTTAAAAGTATGTTGCCTTTATGATTTAAGTGTTGTTTTATTAAGTGCATGGGTGGGTATGAATTTCTGCTACGGAGATGGTGCTCCGTTTTTGTGTGCTTAGGCAGGGATAAATGGAAATGATGAAGTTTTATGTGTTTATAACCCCTGATATATAATTCATGTTAATACAGTGTTTTAAAGTTGTTAATGTTGCTCATATATTTATTAATAACAACTTTGTTTATGATGATAGAAAATAATGGAGGAGAATATGATTTGCAATATATGGGGTATAGCACTAGAACAAGAACCATAAAAAGAGGCGCTATGCATGAAGAGTTAAAAACAATTGTAGCATCAATTGTTGGAAAAGAAAGTAGTAGAATTTTTATGAAATTCACGCTAACATTTAATGCAACAACCTTTGCGGACCTTATAGATGATAAAAGAGTAGAACATTTTATTAAATTCAATGAAGAAAATGGTCATGTGTATATAAGATATAATGTAGATGACAATACACAACCAAATAAGGATGATGCAAAAGAGGAACAACATGTGTAAGTTGTATTTGTTTTTTAGATTAACATTTTCTTTATTAATTTATTGTTGTTGTCATTGGATGTTATAAACTTGTTATCAGTTCTTCTAAACTTATCATTGGTTGCTCTAACTTTATCATTACAATCAAAGAGGCAAAATTGTACTTTCATATTTAGAATTAATAGCACCCAGGTCCCTTAGAACTTCATAGCAATTTGATGATTTTGATGATTTTGAAGGACCTGGTTGCCATTAAGTCTATTAAAGGTGACTTGGTTGCAACTTTCCCTATTTATTATTACTTTTTAAACAAAAGTCTATGAATTATTTGCTATTTATAAATTTATTTTTTATATGTGTATTAAATGACATCATTAATTTATATTGTACGAGTAATTGAAGGCATCTTATTATTAATAAGTATAAATTTTGATATGGTATCTAAAATTATGATTCAACCTTCAACCTAGTCTTTTGTTATCATAATTGTATATAGGTGATATAGGAGAAATTACGTCTTAAGTCTTACAAAAGAGGAAAAATCACATTTGGATCCTTTGAGGCTCTGTTTGGTGGGGGGTTTGTGGAGGTGAGGTAAGGGGATGTGAGGCTTGTAGGGGAAAAAAGTGTGTTTAGTTAAAAGAAAGGGACGCGTGGGGGAAAAAAAATTGTTTCTCTCCTCCCCTCCTCTCAACCCTTTAAATTTGGGCTTTTTTTCTAGGGAAGAGAAATTTTGTGCCTAACCAAATTACCCGTGCCAATTCTTTTTTTTTTTTTGCCCAAAAGAAGTCAATTTTATTAATCACAAAATAAGATCTACAATCACCAATAGCCGAAGCCAAAAAGAAAACACTCAGCAAATACCTACATTACAACCTATCACACATCTTACCCAATACACCAATAAGCTAAAAAATAACAGCAGAACCTATACCAGTATCTAAGTAAATCTAGGTAAAAAACAAACTAAACAAATTGCTAAACCAGTAACAACAAATGAAAAAATTATCAGCCAATTCCAGCCCTATCCATGACATCAGAAGTGCTGCTATTGCGTTCCCTGAGCTGATGAGTATCCTGAGGCAAGATATTGCATAAGGAAGATGGCATAGAGTCCAACCAAACCGGCTGGTACATCTTCCTTGCGGCATCTGCTGCAATCCTATCTGCAGCCTTATTCCCTAACCGAGAAACTAGGGAGAATGACACACCCTCCAGAGACTCCATCAGCGCCAGAATTTCCAACATTAAGTCATGGCTCCTCCATTCACAACCAGCAGCAGTCCTTCCTTTTAACAGACGGTACAGGCATTCACAATCAGTCTCCACAATGATCGATGAGTTCGCAAACTTGTGCCTGTGCAGCAGCGCTTCTTTTACAGCAGCACATTCCGCCATAAAGGCTGTTTCTACCCTCACCTCCTTTCCAAACCCCCCTACAAATTCCCCCCAATGATTCCTGCAAACCAACCCAATCCCAGCCTCCCTGGAAGCAACTTTAAAAGACCCATCCACATTAAATTTAATGCTTCCCTCCATCGGCACCTTCCACTGTCCCTCTCTCACAATCCCCTCTTCGTATAGCTTTTTGTTATTCACCCCCTTTTGTGCCTTATTCCTCCATAGCTCCTCTACATGTCCAGCCACCAAACTCACAACCCTCTTTGCATCAGGTTGTTCCCCTCTAAACACCCAGTTACACCGAGCCTTCCAAATCCACCAACATGTAGCAACAAACACAGATTTACCATATTCATCCAACCTGTCCTTGTCACTCAGCAACTCACAAAGCGTATCTTCACATCTCCTCACAGACCATTTATCAAATTTAAGGCCTAGGGAGCTTCCAAACCAGCAACGTTTTGTCCAAGGACATAAAAACAACAAATGCTCTACTGTTTCACTATCAGCTAGGCATATAGGACAGAGGGGGTCAGGGGCACATTTACGTTTAAACAGGGCATTTCTAGTAGCAATCGCACCAACACATAATCGCCATAAGAAATGATGGATCTTTGGGGAAGCAACCACTTTCCATATACACTTCCATAGGTTAGGTGGGTTTGAGAGGGACGTACCTGGATCTCTGACAGGGGAATCTGATAGGCAACTTTTAGCAACTGTATAACCTGATTTCACTGAGTAATCACCATTCTTGTTGTCCAGCCACACAGCTCTATCCTCTTGGGGCCACGAATGTATTGGTATTTTCAATATACACTCTTTCTCCACACTACTGATCTTGTTACTGATGGACCTTAAATCCCAGCAACCATTGGAGATTAGCTCAGCCACCATAACCTTCTCATCCTCTTCTGGAATTGTTTCACGTTGGAGTTTGAATCCCTGCAACCCATGAATCCACTGATCCTTCCACACACTAATACTTCTCCCATCCCCCACCTTCCAGCATAATTGTTTTAGCAATAAATCCCTTCCTTCCAAAAGACTCGTCCACCCCCATGAGGCATGTCCTCCCTTCTTAGCACTCAAAAAATTCCCTTTAGGGAAGTAAATTCCCTTAATAATCTTGCACCACAAATCATGAGGCTGCTGTAACAATCTCCACGCCGTCTTTGCAAGCAAAGCTTTGTTAAAACAAAGCAAATCCCTGAATCCCATACCACCCTCCCCTTTCCTTGTGGTCATATACTTCCAGCTCTTCCAGTGTATAGAACTACCCTCATCATTCAGCCCCCACCAGAACTTAGAAACCAGGCTATCAATGTCCAGACATGCTTTTTTAGGAAACAAAAAACACGTCATGGGATATGTGGGAATGGAGTTTGCCACTGCCTTGATTAAGACTTCTCGTCCCGCAAAGGATAGCAATTTCTGTTTCCACCCTTGAAGCTTCAGCCCAATTCTGTCTCTCACAAAAGCGAGTGCCGCTGATTTAGATCTCCCCCACACAATTGGTAGCCCCAAATATTTGCCTGCTTGATCAGACTGAGTAACCCCTAAACATGCTGATATATTATCCTTAACTCTGGCTGGTGTATTGGAGGAAAAGAACAAGCTAGACTTTTCCAGATTAACCATTTGTCCCGAGGCTTGACAGTACACTTCCAAGATACGCTTCAGCACCATGCAATTAATCTCATCAGCTCGAAGGAATAATATCGCGTCATCCGCAAAAAAACAGTGAGATAACACAGGGGCTTTCCTAGCTAGCTTCACTCCTTGCAAATCCTTCTTCTCAATGTGTGACTGGATCATGAGAGACAGCACCTCAGAGGCGATGATAAACATATAAGGTGAGAGTGGGTCACCTTGCCTTACCCCACGCTCAGGATTAAAGGAATCGACATTCTGCCCATCTACTTGTAGATTAAACCTTGCTGTCGAGATGCATTGCATAACCAATTTCACCCAATCATCGCAGAACCCCATTTTCAACATCACTGCTTCCAGAAAATCCCACTCCACCCGGTCATAAGCTTTATTCATGTCAATCTTCATCGCCAGCTCCCATTTGTTGCCAATCTTCTTATGCTTCAGATAGTGGAAGGCTTCATGAGTCAGTAGAATATTGTCCTGAATCATGCGTCCGGCTATGAAGGCCCTCTGATTTGGTGATATGATTCTGTTCATTAAGCCTCGCATTCTAGTTGTCATGATTTTAGCAATGATCTTGTAAGAGACATTGCACAACCCGATAGGCCGAAACTGATGAATTCCTTCAGGTTTCCCCACTTTTGGGATTAATACTATATTAGTGCCATTAAGTTGAGCCAGTTCAGATTTGCCTTCAAAAAACTCTTGAACCATTGCACATACTTCCTTGTTCACTTCGCTCCACGCCGCTTGATAAAATAGGGCAGAAAAGCCATCAGGGCCAGGTGCACCCGTGCCAATTCTTTAATACTCCATATTTAGTGAGTTTTTGGATAACACTCAAACTCGCAATTTCAGAAGTATTTTTTTGTAAGTGAAGAAAATTCTCCTCTCACAAGAAATCAGGTTTTTCTTGTTCGTGATTGCCCGGAGTTTTTTTTTTTTTTTGATGTTTTGTGGGGATATTTCTGATTCTTGCAGGGCACGGGAGTGAATTAACTTTTTAATACTTTTATTGATTATACTTTACACAAAATGCGTTTTATTGGCCCCATTTGTTCATAATTCTTTTTCTTTTTTTAAATACAAAAGAGAAGGGAAATCCCTTAAGCTAAGCCATTGCTAGAAACAACATGCATTTTGTCCTTATTCAGGACCTCAGCTAGATCATCGAACGCGGTTTGAAAATGATGCAGGCCTGGCCATGATTCGAAAGCTCGCTTTGCCACGTAATCTGCAGCCATATTAGCTTCTCTAGGAATCCAGTGCACCACCACCTCCCATTCTCTATCTAACATGTTCTTGATCTCCTGGAGTACCTCGGCATCAGGATGATTCAACTGGACCGTCTTATTAACCAGTGACACTACCTCCTCTGCGTCAGTTTCTAGCACCACACGCCGCTTGCCTGAATCCCAGCCCATTTTGAGTCCAAAAAGAGTAGCCCATAACTCAGCTAGGAGGCTATCAGCAAGTTCCACGGCTTTAAACATGAAACCCTGCTTCAATGAACCTCTGTTATCACGAATCACACCCCCACAGGATGCCGCCTGGTGTTGCGCACATGCTCCATCCACATTGATCGTGACCCAACCAATCCCTGATGGCGTCCATGAAGCATGCCTAGGACGGATCGGATGGCCATTCAGATTAACCCTCTACATTAGTCGTCTTGCCTTCGACACAGTAGAAATGATGGAGTTTGCTTTATGAATGATAGACTATTACTTGCAATGGAATTCTCGAATATTCTGGCATTTCGTCGTTGCCATATAAGCCAATAAATCGTAGCAAAAAGCACGCTTCAGCCTTCCTTCACACGGTCATGGATCCTGTGAATATTGGTCTTAATCCATGATTGCAAATCTAGTTGGAAAAACCTACGTCGGAACCTAGGATTCACCACCTCTAACCAGAGGTTCCTGGTTTCCCTACAATCCCGCAGCACATGTGCTAGACTTTCAGAGGTGGCCCCACACCATGAACAACCGCTCTCACCCCCCATACCTCTGCGAACACACGTTCCACATTTGTAAGGAGTTTATTATGAAGAGCGAGCCACATAAAAGACTTACACCAGGGAACAGTGCATAGCTTCCAAATTCGCTCCCATGCCTGATCCTCCCCTGCCGGCAAACCCGCCAACGCTTGATAAGCGGACTTTATAGTAAAATCCCCATGCCGACTGTGCTTCCATTGAATAGCCCTTGAGTGTGCATCTACAAGTGTACCGGCCACCACTGTTTCCCAAGACCTTTTAATACCGGACCACGCGTTTGATCCTCGTCTAGCTAGATTAATGTTTGGTATCAAATCGTTTCCACATTTATACTTGCATCTCACCACTTTGACCCATAAGGCATCGCGCTTCTCCATCAGGTTCCACCCTGATAGCGACTTCGACAAGTGCACCGGTCGTTATAAGTAATAAAGTAGTGAGAAAAAGATCGTCCCACGAGGAATAGTACTCCAATAACTAATTTTGCTATTTTGCTTTAGTTGGATGAATCGAGTAATATGGGGTTAACAGAATTTAAAGAATTTAATAAAGAAAAAGAATCTAAAATCAAGAATTTAAGAACAGTTGAAAAAGATAAGTAATTAAGAAAAACGCAGCTAGGGATGGGAATCCCCCTATGTTCCTCCAAGTATTTGAATTGAATCCCTAATTGATTATTATTCCCATGATTGACGATCAATTCTCTAAAGTTAGACTAAGTCCCAATGTCTTGATGCTACATTAGTCCGTTATCCTTAAAAACAACCTAATGTCTTAGTATTGTTTGGAAAGATATATTTTTTAACCAGAATTATGAGATCGCATAAACTCGTAAGCCTATGTCTAGGTCATGCAACTTTACGATGAATTACCGGTTCCAGTTAAATATACCAACATCATCTCTATTGTCATACACCAACTTATGAACAATCTAAAAGGTGATCAGTCTTTAAGAAAGCTTTAAGCAAAGATAATTCATTCAATCAAGAAAATAAAGAATCAATAAAGAATCCAAATAAATATTTTAGATTCGCATAGGGTTCATCCTCTCCCTAACTACAAAAGAAAACTAGCCAAGCATGGCTAGGTTAACAAAAGAAAAGAGATAAAATCAAACTCGTTCTTGCGGCTCTGCGTCCTCAATTTCTCTGCGTTCCGAATTCTTCTGCGTCTTTCTCCGTTCTTTTGTGCGTCCGTCAGAATCCGTGCGTGGCCTTCAATTTCTTTCTTCCTGCTGAATTGCATTCTCAATTGTTATTCCCGTTCTCTGTGCATGATGTTCCAATATATCATGCTTTAATGGATTTTGCTTCCTTTTCCCCGCGGGTCCCACGGCATTATTCCTATTGTAAAAGATTGGATTTATCCAATCTGATCATCCCTTTACCATTATTCACGTGGGTTGCAATCTTTTAGCATATTATATTATTTAATATAATATGTCATATCTTTTTTAATTGAATTTATTGTCCAATAATGTTACGCCTTTCCTATATTTCCTCCTCTCCTAGATCACATAATATCTCTGCACAATTAAATAGGATATCAATAGATTTTCTGTTATAATATTCTTTTATCCTATATTTAATTAAAAGATAGATAAGTATATAAAAGATAATTAAATAAGCACAAGATATTAATAAAATCAATCAATATCGCCCAAAATCCCTACTTATTTAATTATAAAATATGTACTTATCACACCCCAATTTCATCATGTAGGCCTGATTTTGGCAATGAAGGTTTCTCAACCCAAGTCCCCCATTCTGCTTTGGTTTACATACAGTATCCCATGCCACAAGATGTGTCTTCCTTTTTTCAGGAGTGGTACCCCATAAGAAACCTCGATTCTGCTTCTCAATATCATCACAAGTTCCTTTGGGTAAAGAGATGGTTTGCATAGTGTAGCCTGGAATGGCCGAAGTGACTGAGGACACTAGAGTGGTTCGTCCTGCCAGGGACAAAGAAGTAGCCTTCCAACTTGCTAACCTGTTCCGTACCTTATCAACATTTGGTTGATAGCTCCCCTTAGTAACTCGTTTATGATGAAGAGGTACTCCAAGATACTTTCCGAGATCCTGGGTCACTTGGTTCATAATTCTGTGTGTGCTGACAGTTTTGCAAATGACTGAAGTTTCCTTGAGTTCTTTTTTCTTAATTCTTTTCCATGTTGAGTTACCTGAAGGAAATCGTTTTGCAATATTTGGCAGTTCAATGTTCTTCTATAATTCTCTTTTGGTATGAGAAAATTCTGCCCACCTAATATTTATCCCAAAAAAAAAAAAAAGGCGAAAGCATACTTTTAGTCCTTTAAGTTTTATATAATTTTAGTCCCTTAACTTTATAAAGTATACTTTTGATCTTAAAATTCTAACATTATTAATTGAAAAACTGACACAGTGAATTCAAGTGATGACTACTATAGTAATATTTAATTACAGAAATTTTATATATTCTTCAATTTACTCATATTTTAATTTTAAGCCTAAGCATTTAATACACAATCATCACTTAAGTTTACACCGTTATCACTTGAGTTTTTATTTCTGTTAGCAAAATTAGCGGTGTTAGAATTATAAGTCTAAAAGTATACTTTATAAAGTTAAGGGTCTAAAAATATACCGCATGTAAACTTAAGAAACTAAAAGTATACTTGGGGGGGGGGGGGAGATACAATCTTGAAGAGGTTCTTTGCGCAAGAAGGGTAATGTGAAGTATAATGATATAAGTTGATATGTAAAATATAATATGTTATCTATTTGATGATTATCAAACAAGGCCCCTCTCAAACTACTACTACTACATTCTTTCTTTCTTGTGTTTGTGATTTCATTTTTCTTTGTTCATACCTGAGGTTGAGGCGCTGCATTATTGCATGTCCAAATTGTAGGATTTTGGTTTAGAGGGAAAGGTTACTTTATTTAGAGAATGTTGGAGAAGAAAAGAAATCAAATACACGACCCTGCAAAGCTTCTTGATACTGGAATGTAGTGGATGAATTTTTTTTTTTTTTTTTTTTACACACTTAAGAAAACCAATCAAAAACTAAACTTTATCTAGCATGAGAAGCCTCGTGAGTTCTGTATCAGCAGATTGGACGATGTGAAACCCAGGCATAACGGAGAGGCTCGATTTAGCTAACCTGTTAGCTGCTGTGTTAGCCCATCTGCTAATGAGCTTAACTTCCACCACCCACTCTCGGTCCAATACACTTTTAATCTCTTCAATAAGTCGATTATCTTCATGAGTGTCGGTCGTCGGACCCTTTAACAGTGTAGCTGCATCTGTGGAATCAATTTCTAGAATGACATTTCGAAATCCCAAATCCCACGCAAGCTTGACTCCATGGAGGCATCCCCATAATTCTGCTATCAGGCAATGCCCTTCGTCCCCTTTGAACATGAATGCAGACAGGAACTCACCATGCTCGTTTCGCAAGATACCACCACTGGCTACATGTAACATCCTGAATTTTGAATATCTTGAACATAAACCTATTTTGGGAAGACTAGTAGGCTCTATTTTTGGAAAGTGATAAATTTGAAATCAGTATTTTGTGGGCCCCGTGAATAGTATTTACTATTCACGTATACGTTTTTACTATATACAAATACGTATTTTAAAATATATATATATATATATATATGTTATTCGCAAATACGTATTTAATACTTGAAATTTGTGAAATATGAATAGTGTTCACTATTCACAAATACGTATTTACTATTTAAAAATACGGTATTTACTATTCCAAAATACGTATTTACTATTCATGTGGGACCCACGACCAAAATAATTCTTCCTCCCGACAGAAACTCTCGTGAGTTTTGAAAATATTTCACGCGGGACCCACGTAATAGTAATTTACTATTTGATTTATAATATTATATTATTTAAAATATTAAAATATTATTAAAATTTTTTTAAAATGTTCACAGGGCGGCTACTTAGTCACGGGGGGAGATTTCTTTTTAATTTTTAGGAAAATTACGTAAAACGACCCAGAGACGAAAATTACACTTAAAGACCCATTTTCCAACTATAAATAGACCTTCCATTTCATTTCATTCTTCACAACTTCTAAGAGCCATAGAGAGAGGTAGAGAGAGAGAGAGAGAGTAGAGAGATGTTTGCTTGAGAGTTATAATAGCTGGTTGGTGATTCGGGTATTAGCAAGTAACAGGTAACTCTGAATATTCTTCCTTATACTTGTGAATTATGTATGATTATAAATTTGTTTGTTTACTATTTTGGCAAGAATATTTAGAAAATATTTATGGTTTTAAGATCTGGTGTGGGAACTTTGATTTGCAAATCTGCAGAGGTACTATTTATACGTACGTTACTATTCACGTATACCGTATTTACTATTCATTTTTACTATTCATGTTACTATTCACGTATACTGTATTTACTATTCACGTATACCATATTTACTATTCATACCGTATTTACTATTCATTTTACTATTCACGTATACCGTATTTACTATTCATTTTACTATTCACGTATACCGTATTTACTATTCATAATACTATTCATGTATACATACCGTATGTACTCTTCATTTTTACTATTCATGTATATATATCGTATTTTACTATTCACATATACGCATAGTATTCACTATTCATAAATACGCATATTGATGTATAAAACTTTATGGTATAATAATGCATTATTTTGAGTGAACATATTCATCATGGCGGTTGTATTATGATGGGTGGAGTAAGGAGGGATTTGAATGATAAGAATGATTTATGCCACCACTCGGTGCACAGTGGATGGTACTTGTTTCAGGGCCCCATCTTCCATGTTTTCCTCTGGCCGGGATTTCATTGGAGTTGTGGGACATGTGACACCTCCTTAGTTATTTTAAAGGAGGGGAGCCATAGTCCAGATGTAAGCTATATACCTTTGGCCGGGTGTATCTTAAGTTTTGGTGAGCTTGGAACAATTCAGTCAAATGAATAAGTTTCTATTGGACTATGTGTTAGCCTATGGCTCCAGTCTGCGGTATAAGGGAGGTGGTGATATAAGGGAGGCTGCATACTGCATAGTGCATTTCTGAACAGTTCAAGAATTTGATATGATGATGAATATTCTGTAAAGACATGAGATGAGAACTTTTGAGATATATATGTTTTAATACCTTCTATATTGATGACTATTAGTATAAATCATTTTGTATGATAAATTATGGAATCTATATATATATTTGAAATCAGCCCATATCTTTTTGTCATATATTATTTGCTCGTGTACGGTAGAAATATTTAGTAGTTACTGAGATGTGTAATCTCACCCCATATTAACATTTTTCAGGTGAATAACTTAGTAGAGATCAAGGGAATGCACCCATGGAGTGAGCTTTGTAGGCTCTTCTGTACTCCTTTAGTTTATGTTGTGTTATTTTATTTGTCATGAACCTAAAAGACTTCCGCATTTTAAAATAACTCTTATTTATTGGATTTATTTTGGCCCTGTATAAATGGATTTCTACCTTTGGTCATATTGTAAATATGTGTTTGAGTGTTGAATATCCTATATTTGGAGGTGTTACTATTATTTTGGCCAAGATTTTGGTATTGAAAATGAGGCGTTACATTTTTGGTATCAGAGCAAAGGTTCTGGCCAATCTGTAAATTTCCTATCAGTTTTCTAAATAAAAAAATTTTGAGGTCATGGCAAATTAAATATCATAACATGTGCATTTTCCTTTATAGCTTTGGATTCTTTTTACCAATTTTCTTGTGACATTCATGATAGGAGAAAAATGAGTTAATCAAAATATTCAAGTGATTGATAATGAGGATTTATGATTTGAGGATGTGATTGAGATTAAATTTCAGAGCTGCGTAGCGGAAGTTGGTAAGTAGAAAATTTATTGAATATTGGATTCTGTAGGCCCAAAATTACTTTCTAGGATGAATATTTTTATTGGTGTCTAGGAAAGTGATTGAAAGACTAAGCCCCTATTTGATGTTTATTCAATTAGTTGCCGTTGTAAAAAAAAGTATGAAGAGATGTTCGCTAGATTTTCACTTACCTAGCTAATTTATATGAGTAACAGATGACAATACCATAACAGAATACGGGCATAGTCTTGATTATACAGAATAACTGGCTTAAGTTTGAATTTAATAAGATAAAGTTGAGTTTGGCAGGAAAACTCGAAAATCCTTATGAATCCTAGAATAGAGATTACAAACATTAGCAAGAAGGCTAAGAAGAGTAGACTATATTAATTCAAGCATCAAGAACAACAGTTGGTACAATCCCACCGCAAGCTTCGACTATCTCAAGTTTAAGTCTATTAATTTCTTCCTGAGCGGCTGCACTTGAGAGAGGACCATCAGAAGACATTGTTCTTCTCAATCTAGCTATTTGCTTCATAGTGCTTCGAATTTTTACATACGGCCAATGCTTTATTCCTCCCCTATGGCATATTTTCATTAGAACATTTTTGCATAGACGAACTTGTTGAGTCGCTTCTTGTTGAGGTAAATGGAAGAAGTCTCTAAGATCATCTATTGACATTGATGCAGCTCTAATATTTTGTTCAGCTCTTGATCGGTATGGATTACTATGTATGGGGACTGAAGGATTATTATTTACAACCATGAGCTCTTTTCCTTTATTGGATATATTTTCTGTATTGGTTGGAAATGAACTATTAGGGAGTTCATTTTGATTTTTAGTCCATTCCAAACCAACACAAAGGGCCTCATAGTAGGCTGATAGGGGATCTGACACCAGGACATACCCTAAAGAATTTTGATTCAAACAATAATTTTCTAGAAAATGTTTGACATCTTCTAAATTCTTCTTACCAAAGTCAAATACTTGAGGACTGGAAGAACCTCCTTGTACGTCCTGGTGAAAGACAGCGTGGCATATCATACCAATCCTCCCATGAACTTCAAGTTTATGGTATTGAAGTCCATTGGTATGAATGATCTCTCGTAGAACATGGCAGCAACCACATGAAAATGGATTAGTAGTCTCAGTCAAGGTAGAAGCAGGATTCCTTGGTTGAGAAGGTACCGTAGACTCCATAAGTTCTGCCACATTACGACACCTTTGGACAGGTCGCCTTGATGGACCTGCTTCAGATTCCTTTCTGTTAGTAGTTGTAAAAATAGAATCTTGTATCCTTGGAGGAGGAGTAGGAATGTTAATCGTTGAGGCAGATGAATGAACATTCATACTTACGAGATTTTGGGGAAGTAAAGAAGAATAAGGGTATGATGCATTGTTTGACAAATCAGACAACATGTTAGTCTGATAGTCATGAAGTAAGGCTTCAAGAAAGAAAGGGTTGAATGAATCGGAGACTGGAATAGAGTTACTTGAACCGGCCATGTTTAAGGATAATGTGGAAGGTTATAGTGAAGGTTACGATCGGAGAGGAAATGAATATGTGGAGGTTTTGTGAAGTTTGAGAGAACGTGAAACATTTACTCTTTCTTTACTCTATTTATAGCTGGGCTAGCAACGTCTATATTTTGTTAAGCAGCATCGGATTCTCATCTGTCGTTAGCTCAGAATCATGTAGATTTTGTTGTTATGCGGAAAATTTTATGGCACCGCACCCTAGTGCACCCTAGCCACCGTTAGGGGTCGCAGTTTCCTAGACCTTTGCAGACAGAAATCGCTATGGCATTTATTGCTAGCTGTGTTTTCAAGAAATTAAGTTTGGACGTTTATACGCGCATTTATCTAAGAAATCTGTCTTGGATGTGCAGCTGACTCAAGATGTCGGAATTGACATTTGAAAATAGGATTTTAAGCGTAAGCGTGCTAAGGTGATAGTAATCTTGGGAAGGGTGACTTCCTAATAATATTAGATGAACCGGAGAGAATCCGAAGATTTGAAATGATGATGAGTTGTGCCAATTAACCCGAGAGCATTCTTCACTCTCCGAGTATCCGAAGAACTCTATGAATTTGTCACAGATAATTCAAAGACTAAGGTTTTTGGATAAACATGTTGGAAGATCGATGGAAAGGTATGAAATGGTGATCCTTAGGAATGCCAGAAAGATGTTAGAATGAATATAGTAAATATTGAGGATAGGCTTTAATTTAATCTAAGCTGAAATAGAACTCAAGAACGAAATGAGCCTTTGTGATATTGCAGGTTGAGGTAGAATTAGAACCTTGTGAATACTGCTGAGGTTGTAGATAGTCTTCATATAATCCAAGAATTAGATTAGGAATTGTGAATCATGATCTTAGTATGATGGGTATTTTTGGGGAAACACGAATTATCAGTTGATGTTGAGGTTATAAGAATCAAATTGTAAACTTGACTATTAATGTCTGGGAATATTTGAAAATAGACTTGAATTCAATCTGAGTTAAGATAGTATGTCTAATTAAGAAAGTATGAAATCCGGTGATTTATGTTACAATATTAGTATGTTATTTGGGTGTGATTAATAGATAACTATGAGAGGAACAGATGATATTTAGTATATGTCTTTGAGATACTAAGGATTGAATTCGAATCATGTGAACAATGCTGAGATTGTGAGAATAATATTTGAATGTTTTAAATCTTAGTCTAGGAATTGTGAAACATGAATGTTCTATGGATATTATTGAGGACACATGATATCTCTGTCTTGCTGATATTAAAGTTCTAAGAGTTGATTTGTAATTTGACAATTATCATTTTTGGGGAAAGTTTGAGGATAGTTCTTAAATGATATAAGCTATGGAGTATGATGAATCTAGTATGAATAATCGGGGTTTTAGAAATAGGATGATGAATCTGAAAGTTGGTAGGGGATCTAGAGGGTTGCTACTAGTAGAAATGTAATATAACAGTTCAACTTAACAGTTGTATTGATTCTTTAGGAGACTGAATTGATTGAATAAATTGAGATATTAGAATATGGTTGTAACGCCTCATTTTCAATACCAAAATCTTGGCCAAAATAATAGTAACACCTCCAAATATAGGATATTCAACACTCAAACACATATTTACAATATGGCCAAAGGTAGAAATCCATTTATACAGGGCCAAAATAAATCCAATAAATAAGAGTTATTTTAAAATGCGGAAGTCTTTTAGGTTCATGGCAAATAAAATAACACAACATAAACTAAAGGAGTACAGAAGAGCCTACAAAGCTCACTCCATGGGTGCATTCCCTTGATCTCTACTAAGTTATTCACCTGAAAAATGTTAATATGGGGTGAGATTACACATCTCAGTAACTACTAAATATTTCTACCGTACACGAGCAAATAATATATGACAAAAAGATATGGGCTGATTTCAAATATATATATAGATTCCATAATTTATCATACAAAATAATTTATACTAATAGTCATCAATATAGAAGGTATTAAAACATATATATATCTCAAAAGTTCTCATCTCATGTCTTTACAGAATATTCATCATCATATCAAATTCTTGAACTGTTCAGAAATGCACTATGCAGTATGCAGCCTCCCTTATATCACCACCTCCCTTATACCGCAGACTGGAGCCATAGGCTAACACATAGTCTAATAGAAACTTATTCATTTGACTGAATTGTTCCAAGCTCACCAAAACTTAAGATACACCCGGCCAAAGGTATATAGCTTAAATCTGGACTATGGCTCCCCTCCTTTAAAATAACTAAGGAGGTGTCACATGTCCCACAACTCCAATGAAATCCCGGCCAGAGGAAAACATGGAAGATGGGGCCCTGAAACAAGTACCATCCACTGTGCACCGAGTGGTGGCATAAATCATTCTTATCATTCAAATCCCTCCTTACTCCACCCATCAAAATACAACCGCCATGATGAATATGTTCACTCAAAATAATGCATTATTATACCATAAAGTTTTATACATCAATATGCGTATTTATGAATAGTGAATACTATGCGTATATGTGAATAGTAAAATACGATATATATACATGAATAGTAAAAATGAAGAGTACATACGGTATGTATACGTGAATAGTAAATACGGTATGTATACGTGAATAGTATTATGAATAGTAAATACGGTATACGTGAATAGTAAAATGAATAGTAAATACGGTATACGTGAATAGTAAAATGAATAGTAAATACGGTGTGAATAGTAAATATGGTATACGTGAATAGTAAATACAGTATACGTGAATAGTAACATGAATAGTAAAAATGAATAGTAAATACGGTATACGTGAATAGTAACGTACGTATAAATAGTACCTCTGCAGATTTGCAAATCAAAGTTCCCACACCAGATCTTAAAACCATAAATATTTTCTAAATATTCTTGCCAAAATAGTAAACAAACAAATTTATAATCATACATAATTCACAAGTATAAGGAAGAATATTCAGAGTTACCTGTTACTTGCTAATACCCGAATCACCAACCAGCTATTATAACTCTCAAGCAAACATCTCTCTACTCTCTCTCTCTCTCTCTCTACCTCTCTCTATGGCTCTTAGAAGTTGTGAAGAATGAAATGAAATGGAAGGTCTATTTATAGTTGGAAAATGGGTCTTTAAGTGTAATTTTCGTCTCTGGGTCGTTTTACGTAATTTTCCCAAAATTATAAAATGAAAACTTTCTCGTGACTACCCAGCCGCCCCGTGAAGTTTTAAAAAAAATTTTAATAATATTTTAATATTTTAAATAATATAATATTATAAATCAAATAGTAAATTACTATTACGTGGGTCCCGCGTGAAATATTTTCAAAACTCACGAGAGTTTCTGTCGGCAGAGGAGAAATAATTTGACGTGGGTCCCACATGAATAGTAAATACGTATTTTGGAATAGTAAATACCGTATTTTTAAATAGTAAATACGTATTTGTGAATAGTGAACACTATTCATATTTCACAAATTTCAAGTTTTAAATACGTATTTGCGAATAACATATATATATATATATATATATATTTTTTTTAAAAAAATACGTATTTGTATATAGTAAAAACGTATACGTGAATAGTAAATACTATTCACGGGGCCCACAAAATACTGATTTCAAATTTATTACTTTCCAAAAATAGAGCCTACTAGTCTTCCCAAAATAGGTTTATGTTCAAGATATTAGATTCAAAATTCAGGATGTTACATTTCTCCCCTCCTAAAAGAAAATTTTGTCCTCAAAATTTCGCTATAATAGGAATTCTAACCTATTTAAATAAATGAGGATAGGTTTGTCGCATGCTCTCCTCCGTTTCCCAAGTAGCATCTCCGGGAGCCATTCCTTTACACACAACCTTTACAAGCTAATAGCCTTGTTCCTCAATTGCTTATCCCCCGCATCAACAATCCGCTCCGACTCAGCTTTATATATCATATTATCCCTAAGTCCTATCTCTTTCCCAAACATGCTCACCAAGCACACAACACAATTTTCGTTCATCCTGTACCCAAAGTAATATTCAGACACAGGATCCACTAGTTCCTTATTTGAGCGCTTGGTTACACTGGCCTCACAGGCCAGTTCATTCTTCCTTTCTGCTTATTTCATTGTATTACCACGACACTGGATATTCAGATCTTACAGCTTAAGAAGTTACCCTCAGGCCATAATAACCACAATATGATATAATCTGATTATTTTGCCAACCTTAAGATAAACTTTAGACATACAGGTCTAATGTTACCATGATAGGCAACAAACACAATACTAGGCACATAAGTCTTATAGCCTAGAGATACCACCATATGCAAACTAGCTCAACGGGTCTTACCGCTTCAAGCCTCTGCTCGTCTATCCTATACCCGTGCTTCCTCAATTCAAGTTTAAGAAAACACTTACTTACTAAATCTAGCTTTCACCAATGGCAAGTAATTCAAAAACAAGTACATTTGGCAAGATTCCGCAAACTAAGTATATCCACAACAGTTTCCAACCTCTTCTAGCTTGTACACCTTCCACCACAATCATAATGTAAAAGTCAATTCTTTTTCGAATTTCGCAAGGATTCATTCCATGAGACATCATAGTTTATAAATGTCGATTACAAACTGGTCTTAAATCCTGTTGTAAATATTGCGTAAAAATTTCCAAACACAGCAAGTGCATTGGTAAGTTCAAAATTCAAATACTCAGGGACCTAGCAACTATTTTAAATAGTCACCAACTCCGAATACATTCCAGGTTCCAACTTATTCTACTCAACTCATCCATGAAACACTCAATTCATTATTTCTAAAGAAAGATTCTATTATCAAGATCATTTCCTATGCTAGTTAAACAGTTGGCAATCTCTGAACACCTTATACATGTTGGTATCACATTTTGTTCCCTATTTCTCTCAAATCAATTAATACCATATTCTAATATCTCAATTTATTCAATCAATTCAGTCTCCTAAAGAATCAATACAACTGTTAAGTTGAACTGTTATATTACATTTCTACTAGTAGCAACCCTCTAGATCCCCTACCAACTTTCAGATTCATCATCCTATTTCTAAAACCCCGATTATTCATACTAGATTCATCATACTCCATAGCTTATATCATTTAAGAACTATCATCAAACTTTCCCCAAAAATGATAATTGTCAAATTACAAATCAACTCTTAGAACTTCAATATCAGCAAGACAGAGATATCATGTGTCCTCAATAATATCCATAGAACATTCATGTTTCACAATTCCTAGACTAAGATTTAAAACATTCAAATATTATTCTCACAACCTCAGCATTGTTCACATGATTCGAATTCAATCCTTAGTATCTCAAAGACATATACTAAATATCATATGTTCCTCTCATAGTTATCTATTAATCACACCCAAATAACATACATAAATCACCGGATTTCATACTTTCTTAATTAGACACACTATCTTAACTCAGATTGAATTCAAGTCTATTTTCAAATATTCCCAGACATTAATAGTCAAGTTTACAATTTGATTCTTATAACCTCAACATCAACTGATAATTCGTGTTTCCCCAAAAATACCCATCATACTAAGATCATGATTCACAATTCCTAATCTAATTCTTGGATTATATGAAGACTATCTACAACCTCAGCAGTATTCACAAGGTTCTAATTCTACCTCAACCTGCAATATCACAAAGGCTCATTTCGTTCTTGAGTTCTATTTCAGCTTAGATTAAATTAAAGCCTATCCTCAATATTTACTATATTCATTCTAACATCTTACTGGCATTCCTAAGGATCACCATTTCATACCTTTCCATCGATCTTCCAACATGTTTATCCAAAAACCTTAGTCTTTGAATTATCTTTGACAAATTCATAGAGTTCTTCGGATACTCGGAGAGTGAAGAATGCTCTCGGGTTAATTGGCACAACTCATCATCATTTCAAATCTTCGGATTCTCTCCGGTTCATCTAATATTATTAGGAAGTCACCCTTCCCAAGATTACTATCACCTTAGCACGCTTACGCTTAAAATCCTATTTTCAAATGTCAATTCCGACATCTTGAGTCAGCTGCACATCCAAGACAGATTTCTTAGATAAATGCGCGTATAAACGTCCAAACTTAATTTCTTGAAAACACAGCTAGCAATAAATGCCATAGCGATTTCTGTCTGCAAAGGTCTAGAAAACTGCGACCCCTAACGGTGGCTAGGGTGCACTAGGGTGCGGTGCCATAAAATTTTCCGCATAACAACAAAGTCTACATGATTCTGAGCTAACGACAGATGAGAATCCGATGCTGCTTAAAAAAATATAGACGTTGCTAGCCCAGCTATAAATAGAGTAAAGAAAGAGTAAATGTTTCACGTTCTCTCAAACTTCACAAAACCTCCACATATTCATTTCCTCTCCGATCGTAACCTTCACTATAACCTTCCACATTATCCTTAAACATGGCCGGTTCAAGTAACTCTATTCCAGTCTCCGATTCATTCAACCCTTTCTTTCTTGAAGCCTTACTTCATGACTATCAGACTAACATGTTGTCTGATTTGTCAAACAATGCATCATACCCTTATTCTTCTTTACTTCCCCAAAATCCCGTAAGTATGAACGTTCATTCATCTGCCTCAACGATTAACATTCCTACTCCTCCTCCAAGGATACAAGATTCTATTTTTACCACTACTAACAGAAAGGAATCTGAAGCAGGTCCATCAAGGCGACCTGTCCAAAGGTGTCGTAATGTGGCAGAACTTATGGAGTCTACGGTACCTTCTCAACCAAGGAATCCTGCTTCTACCTTGACTGAGACTACTAATCCATTTTCATGTGGTTGCTGCCATGTTCTACGAGAGATCATTCATACCAATGGACTTCAATACCATAAACTTGAAGTTCATGGGAGGATTGGTATGATATGCCACGCTGTCTTTCACCAGGACGTACAAGGAGGTTCTTCCAGTCCTCAAGTATTTGACTTTGGTAAGAAAAATTTAGAAGATGTCAAACATTTTCTAGAAAATTATTGTTTGAATCAAAATTCTTTAGGGTATGTCCTGGTGTCAGATCCCCTATCAGCCTACTATGAGGCCCTTTGTGTTGGTTTGGAATGGACTAAAAATCAAAATGAACTCCCTAATAGTTCATTTCCAACCAATACAGAAAATATATCCAATAAAGGAAAAGAGCTCATGGTTGTAAATAATAATCCTTCAGTCCCCATACCTAGTAATCCATACCGATCAAGAGCTGAACAAAATATTAGAGCTGCATCAATGTCAATTAATGATCTTAGAGACTTATTCCATTTACCTCAACAAGAAGCGGCTCAACAAGTTCGTCTATGCAAAAATGTTCTAATGAAAATATGCCATAGGGGAGGAATAAAGCATTGGCCTTATGTAAAAATTCGAAGCACTATGAAGCAAATAGCTAGATTGAGAAGAACAATGTCTCCTGATGGTCCTCTCTCAAGAGCAGCCGCTCAGGAAGAAATTAATAGACTTAAACTTGAGATAGTCGAAGCTTGCGGTGGGATTGTACCAACTGTTGTTCTTGATGCTTGAATTAATATAGTCTACTCTTCTTAGCCTTCTTGCTAATGTTTGTAATCTCTATTCTAGGATTCATAAGGATTTTCGAGTTTTCCTGCCAAACTCAACTTTATCTTATTAAATTCAAACTTAAGCCAGTTATTCTGTATAATCAAGACTATGCCCGTATTCTGTTATGGTATTGTCATCTGTTACTCATATAAATTAGCTAGGTAAGTGAAAATCTAGCGAACATCTCTTCATACTTTTTTTTACAACGGCAACTAATTGAATAAACATCAAATAGGGGCTTAGTCTTTCAATCACTTTCCTAGACACCAATAAAAATATTCATCCTAGAAAGTAATTTTGGGCCTACAGAATCCAATATTCAATAAATTTTCTACTTACCAACTTCCGCTACGCAGCTCTGAAATTTAATCTCAATCACATCCTCAAATCATAAATCCTCATTATCAATCACTTGAATATTTTGATTAACCCATTCTTCTCCTATCATGAATGTCACAAGAAAATTGGTAAAAAGAATCCAAAGCTATAAAGGAAAATGCACATGTTATGATATTTAATTTGCCATGACCTCAAAATTTTTATTTAGAAAACTGATAGGAAATTTACAGATTGGCCAGAACCTGGCTCTGATACCAAAAATGTAACGCCTCATTTTCAATA
Organism: Acacia crassicarpa; assembly: GCA_034222035.1. Classification (NCBI taxonomy): domain Eukaryota; kingdom Viridiplantae; phylum Streptophyta; class Magnoliopsida; order Fabales; family Fabaceae; genus Acacia; species Acacia crassicarpa. Next base: position 43,804,125 of record JAWXYG010000005.1, on the reverse strand, counting down.
CCAAAATCTTGGCCAAAATAATAGTAACACCTCCAAATATAGGATATTCAACACTCAAACACATATTTACAATATGGCCAAAGGTAGAAATCCATTTATACAGGGCCAAAATAAATCCAATAAATAAGAGTTATTTTAAAATGCGGAAGTCTTTTAGGTTCATGGCAAATAAAATAACACAACATAAACTAAAGGAGTACAGAAGAGCCTACAAAGCTCACTCCATGGGTGCATTCCCTTGATCTCTACTAAGTTATTCACCTGAAAAATGTTAATATGGGGTGAGATTACACATCTCAGTAACTACTAAATATTTCTACCGTACACGAGCAAATAATATATGACAAAAAGATATGGGCTGATTTCAAATATATATATAGATTCCATAATTTATCATACAAAATAATTTATACTAATAGTCATCAATATAGAAGGTATTAAAACATATATATATCTCAAAAGTTCTCATCTCATGTCTTTACAGAATATTCATCATCATATCAAATTCTTGAACTGTTCAGAAATGCACTATGCAGTATGCAGCCTCCCTTATATCACCACCTCCCTTATACCGCAGACTGGAGCCATAGGCTAACACATAGTCCAATAGAAACTTATTCATTTGACTGAATTGTTCCAAGCTCACCAAAACTTAAGATACACCCGGCCAAAGGTATATAGCTTAAATCTGGACTATGGCTCCCCTCCTTTAAAATAACTAAGGAGGTGTCACATGTCCCACAACTCCAATGAAATCCCGGCCAGAGGAAAACATGGAAGATGGGGCCCTGAAACAAGTACCATCCACTGTGCACCGAGTGGTGGCATAAATCATTCTTATCATTCAAATCCCTCCTTACTCCACCCATCAAAATACAACCGCCATGATGAATATGTTCACTCAAAATAATGCATTATTATACCATAAAGTTTTATACATCAATATGCGTATTTATGAATAGTGAATACTATGCGTATATGTGAATAGTAAAATACGATATATATACATGAATAGTAAAAATGAAGAGTACATACGGTATGTATACGTGAATAGTAAATACGGTATGTATACGTGAATAGTATTATGAATAGTAAATACGGTATACGTGAATAGTAAAATGAATAGTAAATACGGTATACGTGAATAGTAAAATGAATAGTAAATACGGTGTGAATAGTAAATATGGTATACGTGAATAGTAAATACAGTATACGTGAATAGTAACATGAATAGTAAAAATGAATAGTAAATACGGTATACGTGAATAGTAACGTACGTATAAATAGTACCTCTGCAGATTTGCAAATCAAAGTTCCCACACCAGATCTTAAAACCATAAATATTTTCTAAATATTCTTGCCAAAATAGTAAACAAACAAATTTATAATCATACATAATTCACAAGTATAAGGAAGAATATTCAGAGTTACCTGTTACTTGCTAATACCCGAATCACCAACCAGCTATTATAACTCTCAAGCAAACATCTCTCTACTCTCTCTCTCTCTCTCTCTACCTCTCTCTATGGCTCTTAGAAGTTGTGAAGAATGAAATGAAATGGAAGGTCTATTTATAGTTGGAAAATGGGTCTTTAAGTGTAATTTTCGTCTCTGGGTCGTTTTACGTAATTTTCCCAAAATTATAAAATGAAAACTTTCTCGTGACTACCCAGCCGCCCCGTGAAGTTTTAAAAAAAATTTTAATAATATTTTAATATTTTAAATAATATAATATTATAAATCAAATAGTAAATTACTATTACGTGGGTCCCGCGTGAAATATTTTCAAAACTCACGAGAGTTTCTGTCGGCAGAGGAGAAATAATTTGACGTGGGTCCCACATGAATAGTAAATACGTATTTTGGAATAGTAAATACCGTATTTTTAAATAGTAAATACGTATTTGTGAATAGTGAACACTATTCATATTTCACAAATTTCAAGTTTTAAATACGTATTTGCGAATAACATATATATATATATATATATATTTTTTTTAAAAAAATACGTATTTGTATATAGTAAAAACGTATACGTGAATAGTAAATACTATTCACGGGGCCCACAAAATACTGATTTCAAATTTATTACTTTCCAAAAATAGAGCCTACTAGTCTTCCCAAAATAGGTTTATGTTCAAGATATTAGATTCAAAATTCAGGATGTTACAATGGTACTAATTGATTGGAGAGAAATAGGGAACAAAATGTGATACCAACATGTGTAAGGTGTTCAGAGAATTGCCAACTGTTTATCTAGCATAGGAAATGATCTTGATAATAGAATCTTTCTTTAGAAATAATGAATTGAGTGTTTCATGGATGAGTTGAGTAGAATAAGTTGGAACCTGGAATGTATTCGGAGTTGGTGACTATTTAAAATAAGTTGCTAGGTCCCTGAGTATTTGAATTTTTAACTTACCAATGCACTTGCTGTGTTTGGAAATTTTTACGCAATATTTACAACAGGATTTAAGACCAGTTTGTAATCGACATTTATAAACTATGATGTCTCATGGAATGAATCCTTGCGAAATTCGAACAAGAATTGACTTTTACATTATGATTGTGGTGGAAGGTGTACAAGTTAGAAGAGGTTGGAAACTGTTGTGGATATACTTAGTTTGCAGAATCTTGCCAAATGTACTTGTTTTTGAATTACTTGCCATTGGTGAAAGCTAGATTTAGTAAGTAAGTGTTTTCTTAAACTTGAATTGAGGAAGCACGGGTATAGGATAGACGAGCAGAGGCTTGAAGCGGTAAGACCCGTTGAGCTAGTTTGCATATGGTGGTATCTCTAGGCTATAAGACTTATGTGCCTAGTATTGTGTTTGTTGCCTATCATGGTAACATTAGACCTGTATGTCTAAAGTTTATCTTAAGGTTGGCAGAATAATCAGATTATATCATGTTGTGGTTATTATGGCCTGAGGGTAACTTCTTAAGCTGTAAGATCTGAATATCCAGTGTCGTGGTAATACAATGAAATAAGCAGAAAGGAAGAATGAACTGGCCTGTGAGGCCAGTGTAACCAAGCGCTCAAATAAGGAACTAGTGGATCCTGTGTCTGAATATTACTTTGGGTACAGGATGAACGAAAATTGTGTTGTGTGCTTGGTGAGCATGTTTGGGAAAGAGATAGGACTTAGGGATAATATGATATATAAAGCTGAGTCGGAGCGGATTGTTGATGCGGGGGATAAGTAATTGAGGAACAAGGCTATTAGCTTGTAAAGGTTGTGTGTAAAGGAATGGCTCCCGGAGATGCTACTTGGGAAACGGAGGAGAGCATGCGACAAACCTATCCTCATTTATTTAAATAGGTTAGAATTCTTATTATAGCGAAATTTTGAGGACAAAATTTTCTTTTAGGAGGGGAGAAATGTAACATCCTGAATTTTGAATATCTTGAACATAAACCTATTTTGGGAAGACTAGTAGGCTCTATTTTTGGAAAGTGATAAATTTGAAATCAGTATTTTGTGGGCCCCGTGAATAGTATTTACTATTCACGTATACGTTTTTACTATATACAAATACGTATTTTAAAATATATATATATATATATATATGTTATTCGCAAATACGTATTTAATACTTGAAATTTGTGAAATATGAATAGTGTTCACTATTCACAAATACGTATTTACTATTTAAAAATACGGTATTTACTATTCCAAAATACGTATTTACTATTCATGTGGGACCCACGACCAAAATAATTCTTCCTCCCGACAGAAACTCTCGTGAGTTTTGAAAATATTTCACGCGGGACCCACGTAATAGTAATTTACTATTTGATTTATAATATTATATTATTTAAAATATTAAAATATTATTAAAATTTTTTTAAAATGTTCACAGGGCGGCTACTTAGTCACGGGGGGAGATTTCTTTTTAATTTTTAGGAAAATTACGTAAAACGACCCAGAGACGAAAATTACACTTAAAGACCCATTTTCCAACTATAAATAGACCTTCCATTTCATTTCATTCTTCACAACTTCTAAGAGCCATAGAGAGAGGTAGAGAGAGAGAGAGAGAGTAGAGAGATGTTTGCTTGAGAGTTATAATAGCTGGTTGGTGATTCGGGTATTAGCAAGTAACAGGTAACTCTGAATATTCTTCCTTATACTTGTGAATTATGTATGATTATAAATTTGTTTGTTTACTATTTTGGCAAGAATATTTAGAAAATATTTATGGTTTTAAGATCTGGTGTGGGAACTTTGATTTGCAAATCTGCAGAGGTACTATTTATACGTATGTTACTATTCACGTATACCGTATTTACTATTCATTTTTACTATTCATGTTACTATTCACGTATACTGTATTTACTATTCACGTATACCATATTTACTATTCATACCGTATTTACTATTCATTTTACTATTCACGTATACCGTATTTACTATTCATTTTACTATTCACGTATATCGTATTTACTATTCATAATACTATTCATGTATACATACCGTATGTACTCTTCATTTTTACTATTCATGTATATATATCGTATTTTACTATTCACATATACGCATAGTATTCACTATTCATAAATACGCATATTGATGTATAAAACTTTATGGTATAATAATGCATTATTTTGAGTGAACATATTCATCATGGCGGTTGTATTATGATGGGTGGAGTAAGGAGGGATTTGAATGATAAGAATGATTTATGCCACCACTCGGTGCACAGTGGATGGTACTTGTTTCAGGGCCCCATCTTCCATGTTTTCCTCTGGCCGGGATTTCATTGGAGTTGTGGGACATGTGACACCTCCTTAGTTATTTTAAAGGAGGGGAGCCATAGTCCAGATTTAAGCTATATACCTTTGGCCGGGTGTATCTTAAGTTTTGGTGAGCTTGGAACAATTCAGTCAAATGAATAAGTTTCTATTGGACTATGTGTTAGCCTATGGCTCCAGTCTGCGGTATAAGGGAGGTGGTGATATAAGGGAGGCTGCATACTGCATAGTGCATTTCTGAACAGTTCAAGAATTTGATATGATGATGAATATTCTGTAAAGACATGAGATGAGAACTTTTGAGATATATATGTTTTAATACCTTCTATATTGATGACTATTAGTATAAATCATTTTGTATGATAAATTATGGAATCTATATATATATTTGAAATCAGCCCATATCTTTTTGTCATATATTATTTGCTCGTGTACGGTAGAAATATTTAGTAGTTACTGAGATGTGTAATCTCACCCCATATTAACATTTTTCAGGTGAATAACTTAGTAGAGATCAAGGGAATGCACCCATGGAGTGAGCTTTGTAGGCTCTTCTGTACTCCTTTAGTTTATGTTGTGTTATTTTATTTGCCATGAACCTAAAAGACTTCCGCATTTTAAAATAACTCTTATTTATTGGATTTATTTTGGCCCTGTATAAATGGATTTCTACCTTTGGTCATATTGTAAATATGTGTTTGAGTGTTGAATATCCTATATTTGGAGGTGTTACTATTATTTTGGCCAAGATTTTGGTATTGAAAATGAGGCGTTACACTACACCAGGAGTCAAAGCCGAGAAAGCAGTGTCAGAATTTGTCTTCACCCATCAAGCCGGTGGCGGTCGCCATTTCTCCCCTTGTTCACTGTCAGCCAGCCTCCTTTCTATTCCTGTGCACAATCTACTCCGCGCTTCATTCATGCTACTAATCATGGCAGATACACTGGAGAAGATAGTATTGTTCGAAGTCATCTTGCCCTCAAAGACTATAATGTTACGTCGCCTCCACAGCCACCAACAGGTAATACCAAACCTTTGCCTCCACAACTCCTTGGTCTGATCTACACCATTTAGCTTCAGATTCCAATTGAGCCACTGGTCCAGGCGCAGGGAAAAGAATTTCCGTTGGAGCTTGGAGGGTATGCTCTGTTCCCACAAAGCATGAGTATCTGGGCAATCCCTAAGTAAGTGCATTAAATCTTCTGTTGCCTTACCACAGACCTGACACCTATCATCCACACACAAACCTCGTTTACATCTAGTAGCATTAGTGAGTATGCGTTGCTGTAGGACTAGCTAAAGAAACATTTTACATCTCTTTGGAACCCTTAATTTCCAGAGTTTTCCCCATATAAGATTCGGAGTGGCCTCGTCCTAGAAGAGAGCGTCATATGCGGACTTCACTGAAAAAATTCCACTCTTACTCCATTTCCACTAGACTCTCTCATGTGGCATTTCCTCAATCCCTTCCTGCACATTGTTCCACGTACGTTTAATCCCACTCCACAAATTCGACCCAACTTACCCAGGTCAATTTTCGGTAAGACATACAGCCCACAGCTATATTTATTCCGAATAACCCTGACCCAAAAGTCATCTCTTCTGGCTACTAGATTCCACCCAATCTTCATTTGGTAGGCATGATTATACTGACTTGTATGGCGAAGTCCCAACCCTCTTCTAGCTTTGGGTTTGCAAACAGAATCCCAAGCTACCAGTGGTATTTTCCTTTGTCCTTCTATACTACCCCAAAGGAATTGTGGTTACATTGGTCCAAGGACTCGCACATGCTAGCTGGCAAGAGGGACGTTTACATGACATATCCTAGAATCGCGGTGGTCACGGACGAGATCAACATAGCTCTCCCTACAGAAGATAGCGATTTAGTTTTCCATGTAGATAACCTTGTCTTCACCATGTAGATTCCTTTGTTACGTGCTTGTGGTGGAGGGGAACACCCAAATACTTGCCCAGGGCACTTGTAATGGGAAACCCGAGTGATGCGCACATCTCGCTCCTCCTTACATGGTGCACATTTTTAGAGAATAACACCCTAGTTTTCTGCTGGTTAATCTTTAGGACAGCGCTATCACAAAAAGCCTTAAGACATCCCTTGATTGTAGCAACTTGATCCATGGAGGCTTCTGAAAATAAAATAATATCATCTGCAAAAAAAAAAAAATAATAAGTGAGATTTGGTCATGATTTTGGTTCCCATTTTTAGAGAAGAACACCCTAGTTTTCTATTTTCTGTTTGGTGAAATTTGGTCATGATTTTGGTTCCCATTTTAAGTAGGCTTTTTAAACATATTCCACTTCTGTTTTTTTGTTTACGATGACTAAGTTAGAATTTTATTAATATACTAAGAAATAATAATTTTAATAAACAAAATTTTAAAAAAGCAAGAAAATATATAGAAAAAGAGAAAATTGTATATTTGTCAACTTATAATTAACTTTCATTACCTACCCTCATGATCCAAACAAGAAACTAAATATCCCCTTATCTCTTATTGAATCAAACAAAGTTTATAATCTCTCTGCACCTAACTATGAACCTCTCCTACCCTCATATTGGTTGAACCAAACACACCCTACAATATCAAATTGCATTTAAGTCTTATCATCTAGGGATAAGATATTGTCACAACCAATATCATTACCACTTTTTCATCATTAGATCAGAATTTTAATAGGAGAGAGAAATGATAAAGGTAGATGGGATTCTGATATAACGGTAAAAAAGTGATAGTGATTTTGCTACTAACTAAAATTCGTAGTGACGATATCCTATCCCGTAAATCTAAATGTACAATTAGTTATTTATCCTTGTTCATTAAAAAGGGGAAAAAATTAGATAAAATAATGGGAAAATTTCATGGAGCCCCAAAGATATGACATAATTTTAGTCAACCCCTAAAATTTTCTAAAACTTTACTCTACCCCATGAGTCAAAATGAAATTAAGTTTTGTAGATGAAAAAATAATGCTATCCTTATTCTTTTTTGCCTCGGAAGGGCATTTACAAGACAAATAAGAACATTTACGAGATAAATAAAGATATTCCAAAGAACTTAGAGAATTAAAATTATTTTGGTTATTTACAAGACAAATATGAAAATTCGCAAGACAAATAATGGTATCTATGAGACAAATAAAGAGATTTAAAGAACCTAGGGAACTAAAAAAAATTGGCTCAGACAAATATGAAAATTTACACGGTAAACATGGACATTTATAAGAAAAATAAAATAATTTACAAGACAAATAAAATAAGGGTATTATTATATTCTTACCTTTGAAACTTAATTTTATTTTAACCAAAGTGTGGTAAATTTTCAAAAAAATTATAGCGCCATATGTCAAATCTTTTGAGATCAACGGAATTTTCCCTAAAATAATCCGTTATCTAATCAATTGTCGAGTTTATAATAGGTGCTTCTTTCTTATGTATTCATCTTTCTAATTGAATTCACATTCTATGTTTTTCCCATACACACTCCTCATATGCTCATCCCTCTAATTAGAGGGATGGAGGATTTTTTTTTTCTTTTTATATTTTATTTATTTAGATTAAATTATAAATTGCATTCTAAATTTTTTTACTATCACAAATTAATTAATTTTTAGTCCTACATTTAGAGATATTTTTCTTGTAATACCAGTATCTTGAAAATTAATTAATTTGAGATAATGGGTGCAAAAAAATTTAAGATGCAACAAATAATTTAATCTAAATAAATAAATTATATAAAAATAATGCTCTCATCCCTCTAATTAGACGGATGAGCATGTAATTAAGGGGAAAATATGGAATGTGAGTTCCTCTAATTTTATGGTGATGATATTTTATATATATATATATTTTATTTATGGGTTTGATGTTTCTGCTTTTGTTGTAAAAATATTTTTTCAACCACACTCATATAAAAGTAAGTGGGTTCCATTGTAAAGAGAAGAGAGAAAAATATTAGTGAGACCTACCCACTTTTACGTGAATGTAGCAGAAAAAAAATTTCTACAGTAAAAACAAAAATATTAAATCCGTTTAGATTAAATTAGATGTTGCATGTTGAAATATTTTTAATTCTCATTACCTCAATTTAATTAATTTCCGCCATTTCTCGGTTGATTCCTCCCGGTTTCTTCGGTCTCCCATTTCCATGTTTGTTACCAGTTGACACTTGACACCCACCCACCCTGTCGGCTGTCCTTAAAATTTACATTCAACCTCCTCCCCCTTTCTGATTGACTCCAAGCTCTGCGTCAATGGGGTCTCCAGACTTCAACTCCCTACATGGCAAAGTTGTCATGGTCACTGGCGCTTCCTCCGGTCTCGGCCGAGACTTCTGTCTCGATCTCGCCAGAGCCGGCTGCCGGATCATCGCCCTCGCTCGCCGCGTCGATCGCCTCAAGTCCCTCTGCAACCAGATCAATCAGTTCAGCTCTTCCGAGGCCCTGGCCGTGGAACTCGACGTCACTGCCGATGGCCCCACCATCGACAAGTCCGTGCAGAAGGCATGGGACGCCTTCGGCCGCGTTGATGCCTTAATTAACAACGCCGGTATTAGAGGTAATTCATTCAACTTCTGTTTGGAAAATTTGAAGATCAAGCATTTGAGCGAAATTGTTGAGGGTTCTTGGGAAATTGGATTATACAGGCCACTTTAACTTGTCTTAGTCTTAGTCGCGGCTTGTTATTTATGTGAAGGACTTGACTTGGTACAGTTATTTACATTTCTATTGATTATTGATAGCTTTATCCATTAAAAAATGCGTTCAGAAAATGCTTATGTTGTTATCTCTGAAGATGGTTGCGGAGGTTATACTAATATTATTATTTTTTGAATAGATGGAACAGAAGTTGACATTTACATGTCTGAATTGTCTGTTTCTCCTTTTCCTTTTGCCTTGTGCTGTATAGGAAACGTTAAATCACCGTTGGAGTTGTCTGAGGAGGAATGGAATCAGGTTTTCAGGACAAACTTAACGGGATGCTGGTTGGTGTCCAAGTCTGTATGCATACGCATGCGTGATGCACAGATTAAAGGCTCGATTATCAATATTTCTTCAATTGCTGGTTTAAACCGTGGGCAACTGCCTGGAGCTACTGCCTATGCATCTTCAAAAGCAGGAGTAAATATGCTGACAAAGGTAATGTCATTTTTGCATGCACAGTAACCGCATCAAACCCCCTAAGTTTCCCTCTTCCTTCTCTGTCTTTATTATTATTATTGGATCTGAAGCATCCTAGATAATTAGCCGTTTATTGCAGTGGTATCATATTCCCTCAAATTTAATTGTAACGTATTAATAATGATTCAACTATAACCACAAGCCTGAGACAGTTGGCACTTAGTTAGGTTTTTTAAACATCTAGTCAGGAATTCAATTTTTAGGGATGTGTATGGAAAGGGTTCCGTGGCTAGCACTAAAGTGCTTCAGAAAGTCTCCGATCGGCAATAACATACCTGGGCCTTAAAAAAAATAATGATTCAAATATCCTTCGATTTTTCAACTTAGCATATAGACAAGGGAAGCGCTCGATCTGCTCTTATATCAACTGCACGTCTAACCACTCACAAATTTAGAAGCTTTTGAACAATGCACATATTCACAATGACTGAAGTCTGTTTTTTTTTTTTTGGCGTGTGTGACAATGTTTGGCAGGTAATGGCCTTGGAGTTGGGGGAATATAAAATCAGGGTTAATTCAATATCGCCTGGACTTTTCAAATCTGAAATCACTGAAAAGTTAATGGAGAAGGATTGGCTGGATAAAGTTGCCCAGAAAACAGTGCCCCTCAGAAGCCATGGTACTGCAGATCCAGCATTAACTTCGCTGGCACGTTACTTGATTCACGACTCTTCTGAATATGTCTCGGGAAACAATTTCATTGTTGATGCTGGAGCCACCTTACCTGGTGTTCCTATTTTCTCCTCTCTATGAAATAATGCGACCTTCATTCAGTACAAAGCTTGAAATGACGCATTATGGAATTGTTAGTATAACAATAAGCTGCATTTGTTCTGCTATCTCTCTCTCTCTCTCTCTCTGTCTCACGCGTGCACACTCTGCCAATCACATTGTTCTTTGAAGAAAGTGTGTTCATCTTCTCGAAATGATCAATGAAAATAATGTGAAGTTTACGATTACCTATCTATATCTTGACCTTATCTAGGATGGTGTAAATTTCCGTCGTTTATTTTAGAATGAGTTTATGGCTTTTTGGGCAATGTCGTTGGGGTATGGATCTAAAAGGGACCCAGGTTGCGCACTATCAACATATCAATTCACATCAACAGAAATGGAGAGGTTTGTAATTGACCGTGATTGGAAAATGGATGGAACTTTTTGAAGGGAAGATCTCAGATCCCATTCAGCAGCTCTGTAGTAGTACTTCGCAAACAGAATGGGCTAATCTCTCAGAAAGAAAAGGACCCAGTTGCAAAGAGGTTTCAAAACCATTTGTCGATAACCCAATTTTAAGGAGATACTTTCTTCGACCTTTTTATTAGGGCTTAAGAAGAGTTGTTTGAACATTTAACCGATTTTTTTTTTATTTTATTTTTACTACTATATTATATTAATCAAATGGTTGGTGATACCTATATTTACTTTTTTTCTCTCTTACTCTTCTTTCTTACTTGTCTCTCATAAATAAATAAGGGTACACTTAGAAAACAGTTTATTTTAAACATGTTTATTATTTTTAACTAAGTTTAACCACTTTTTAAAGCTACTTAATGTGATTATTAAGCTCTTATAAAAAGGTCACAAGGGAGTATTGCCTTTGTAAGAGATTCAAGTGGTAAGCTTGTATTGGTAGGACGTTGTGAAAATGTCCTGCTTGAAAACCTTGAAGCCTCCCAAATACTGTCATTTTACAAACACACAAAAAACAGAGGCCTTTTTTTTTTTCATAAACAAGCGAAATGAAAATGCTAGATGCAGAATTGTGAATGAAGCCCAAAAATGGCAGACAGTGAGAATGAGACAAGTGATAGAAACCCAGCGAGGGAATTATAATATAACCACCAAAGTTGGTAAGGGATTATCCTATCTTAATCATAGCTCTTAAGTTTAAGTTCGAAATGTGGAAATACAGCGTGCGTAGGTGGTAGAAGCTTCCTCTCGAAAGAGGCTACCCTCTCTTGGTCCGGATTAGTCTGGAGCCATTGATGTGTCTGAAAGATGACCTGCCCTAAGACACCAAATGCAAAAAAAATAAAAGAAAAAAAAGAATTATAATATATTCCATCCCGTCTTAAATTAAGACATAGCTGTTTTTTTAAGTGATTAAAGAACTAAATAATTTATTTAATAACACATATTATGTATCATTAGATTATATATCAATTTATAAGTTAGGGAAAATAGTTTTTAAAAAAATGGTAAATATAAATATTTTAAATAATTTAATTATCTTTCTTAATATTTTTTTAAAAAATTAACTCTAAGTTATATTTAAGACCCAAAAATATATGGAGAGGCCCAGTTATGATTTTTTTTTTTCACGATGAAGTGCCAAGTGGCAACTGGCTACTTCTCCCATCAATGGAAAATCAAAATGTGGGATGGCCTTCTGACAAACAAACATGAGTTGGTGATAATTATATGAATAATAATAGTTGTAGTAATAATAATACTCCCTCTGGTCCTAATTATAAGAGTTAGTTGATTTTTTTGGAGAGGTTAAGGAAGCTAATTAAATTACTTTAAAAAAATTTTATTTTTATTTTTTTCTTTAAACTTATTAGTTTGACTAATAAATTAATATATAATCCCAAAATATTTAACATATGAAATGATTAAGTAACTTATTTAGCTTCCTTAATCTTTCCAAAGAAAGTCAACTAGCTCGTATAATTAGGACCGGAGGTAGTAATTCTTAAGCTGCCAAATGCTGGATGTCCTTTGCCTCCATTGAATCTTGTTCAATTGCCTTCCGTGTAGCACTGTCATTTTACATGCTGTGGTTCCACCAAATAATATAGCAGTCCCCTCCATTCGCATTAATGCTTTCTTCATTTCGAATACTCAAATGGGCCTCTCCCATACATTTGATCTCTTCCAATGACCAGAAAATGACTTGACCTGCACGTGCCATTATCCTTTCAGGATCGTGCGATCGACTCATTTGTTCATTGAAGTCCTGGGGGAGAATGCTTTCTCTTCTTCTGTTCTGCCCAGTAGCTTAGATTTGTAAGATATTTGTGTTACTTTGACCTGCTGTAGGCATTGACTGTGGCTTTGGATCCCCTTTGTTAGCGTCCTCCTACACCTTTTCCTCCATCATCACATCTTCCACTTTCCTTTCCTGTTCTTCAGTTGGAATGTGATCCGGCAGCATAACGGCGTCATTATACAATTTCTTGCTCGTTCTATTCAGCAAATTCTCCTTTTCCTTTGTCGTCTCCCCATCATTTTCCAGCAAAATTCCATCTTTGACTCAATTACTCCGATGCACACCCTGTTTTCCAAGCTCACTCTCTTTCTCTCTAGCACTCATTTTTCTCTCACTTTTAAAAAGCTTTTTCCTGTGCTGAATTTTTTGTTCTCTTGTATTTATTTAACTTATAGGTTTAAAAATTTTGTGAAATCAAAGCAGACCTTACCTTTGCCATGTGTATGATTCAATCGATAGTTATATAATTTTCATTGATAACCGAATCAATGGTGGTTGCTTGTTCTGAGTCCATCGAGCTTGAAAGCTGTTTGTTCTTAATCCTAAATATAAAATAAATTTTTCATATTTATCAATATTTTCATAAATTTTTTATTGATACTCCCTCAACAATAATTAAGAAAAAAAAAAGGCGGAAAGATGAGATTATAAAAAATGATTAGTATGTTTTAGAAAATACATATCATATTAAATAAATTAACTAATTTCTTAATCTAATCAAAATAGGTAAATGTGTCTCATATTAAGAACATGATGTTGGGTTAATGTGCTCTTTAGTCACTTAAGTCCAATAAGGCTTAATTGAGACTACAGCCCAAGAACTCTATGACCCTTATGGTTTAGGGTTAGGTCTTGGGTGTAGTAGCATATAATCCTACTTTCACCTGCTTGAGAGTAACGAACGCATAAGGAGGCTCTCATCAGAAACAAACCCTAGAGGCAGGCGTTCATCATCTGAACGGTTGCCCACACAACCATCCTATTCCCCTCGAGAGATAGTTTGGAAAATCGATCATAGAGCGGACGAGGACTGTTCGTGGAGAGGCTTTCAGATCGCTCTTCAGATACGATGACTGTTCGTGGAAAAGCTTTCAGATCGCTGCATCTTTCCAGGTAATCAAAACGATGAAGGTTTTGACTTTTCCTATATCGCGTGGTACGATACGCTTCCGCGTTTCTAGTGAGATTCCTACAATTGGCATCAGAGCCAAGAGCGATGAGGAAAAGAACCGAGTTTTGATATTAATTCATATTTCATGTAATTCTTTTCGAAAATTATTTTTGAAAATATGGTATTTTTTCTATATTTGTTATTTATTTCATGCTAGTTATTCGTTTATAATTCATATTTGGTATGAGTTTTAATTTCAATCGGTTAATCGCTTTAATCCATGGTTAGATTCTCTCGTGTATTTCTTGATTTGTAACAAGGAGGCTAATCCAATATGAATAGGTTTCCTCCTTGCTGTTTTTAATTTTATTTTGGAATTTCTATGTATTTTTCGAAATTCTATAAAAGTTGGAGATCAAGAAACTGCGAAGAAGATGAGATGACTTCGGCTGAAGGCGTTGGCAGGAGTGACAGCTAGGGTTCCTCTTGTGTGTCATAGGGTTTCTAGCTAAAGTATGGGTTTTAGGCTTTTGGGCCCATAAATACCCTAAAGAGGCTAGAGACAGATACTATGGGCTAGACAAAAGAGAAATTCCAAAGTTGTAATTTTTTTTATTTTTATTTTTTTTTTAGGAAAACCATGGATTAAAGTTATTTGTTTAATTATTTAATGCCTTTGTTAAATTGTATGAATTATATTTGCGATTAATATGATGTTGGTAAATAACATGTCATATAGAATAGGAAGGTGCCATATTGTTGTATAATCACATGTCATAATTGCATAGTAGCTATTATGTCTTGAATCGACTAGTATGATAGTTATTATAAGAGATTATTTAGATTGCCCACTACATTAATTATCAATTATTATGATTTTAAATTAAAATCTAGAATAATAATTGGATTAATTGATTGTGGAATTAAAATCTACGCATTAATTATCAATTATTATGATTTTAAGTTTTAAAGTCTAGAATAATAATTGGATTAATTGATTGTGGAATTAAAATCTACACATTAATTATCAAATTATTATGATTTTAAATTAAAATCTAGAATAATAATTGGATTAATTGATTGTGGAATTAAAATCTACACATTAATTATCAATTATTATGATTTTAAGTTTTAAAGTCTAGAATAATAATTGGATTGATTGATTGTAGAATTAAAATCTACACATTAATTATCAAATTATTATGATTCTAAATTAAAATCTAGAATAATAATTGGATTAATTGATTGTGGAATTAGAATCTAGCCATTAATTGTCAATTATTATGATTTTAAATTAAAATCTAGAATAATAATTGGATTAATTGATTGTGGAATTAAAATCTACACATTAATTATCAATTATTATGATTTTAAATTAAAATCTAGAATAATAATTGGATTAATTAATTGTGGGATTAGAATCTAGACATTAATTATCAATTATTATGATTTGAAATTAAAATCTAGAATAATAATTGGATTAATTAATTGTGGGATTAGAATCTAGACATTAATTATCAATTATTATGATTTTAAATTAAAATCTAGAATAATAATTGTGGAATTAAAATCTAGACAAATAATCCAGGAAATTTCCTAAGAGAATTGTACCTTTTGGAGTAGTTTGTGGGTTATTTAAAATGGTTATGTGACGCACACTCTGCCAGATCATGACTAGTTTTTAAATACCTAATAATTTACTCTAAATTGAACAAATTCTTGAAAATTGAAAATTCTAAATTTAAAATATTGAATGGGTGAAGGTTTTAAATTAAGTATTTAATTTTAAAACCTACGGGCCCCAATTGTGGGTTTATTAGTGAAATGGTTATCGCTGAAGCCCCATCGGATAAGGATAATCGGATTTCGCTAGATTAAACCTTAATATTTTCAAAAATTTTAGAAAAATTTTGTACGGCCCATCGTCGGCAATACTTAAACACTAAAGATAATTTTGAAAGTAAACAATGGTTAAATACATTCAACTTTGGTAAAATTGTTAACCCTCCCATCGAGGCTCTGGTAATGGAACTGAAGGCCCAAATTAACAATATTAGTTTTACAAGAATCTTGCCCATCGTAAGCCTTGTAAAGATAACTAATGGATTGTTAAACAATAAACGAATAGTAGTTATTAGAATCTACTAGAGCTATATCTGTTTGTTGTTAATTATAGTTTGTAATTAGTGTACTTTTCCTTATTTTCAGAAAAATGTCTTCATTCAATCCTTTAGCTATAATCTTGAGCCAAAAACCTATGGATGGTACAAACTACAAACAATGGAAAACTAATTTGGATATTGTTCTTTAATATGAAAAGCTCAACTTTGTTCTCACTACCCCTATGCCAGCGCACCTGCTGCAGACGCGTTTGATGCAATTCGGACTCGATTTCAACAGGAGAAGGAAAGATGGGAGAAGGCGAATGTGTCAGTTCGCTGCTACATTTTGGCCAGTCTCACCAATCACCTTCAAGAGCAAGTGATCATGATTGAGAGTGGAGCAACAATGCTCCAGACTCTTGATGGCATGTTTGCTAGCAACTCTGCTAGACAAAATGCGCTGAATTCAGTCACCAAGATAGTGATGTTTGGAGGAAGTGTGCGGGATCATTGTCTAACAATGATAGCGAACTTCAAGAAGGCTGATGACCATGGTAATTTACATGTGATTAAGGCTTGTTTAGTGGAGAATCACGATGATAAATGGATCGTTGATTTAAGAGTCACTAACCATGTTTGTTACTCTTTGCAGTGGTTCAAACATAGCTTGCCTGTAAGTAAAGGACAAAGAGATTTGAAGCTTGGAATTGAGGAGCTTGTGTCTGCACTAGCAGTGGGACAAGTTATTTTATCTTTTGATAATTGCAGGACTTTGGTTTTAGAAGACTGTTTATTTATTCCAGATTTTAAGAGGAATTTAATTTCTGTTAGTTGTTTGGATAGACATAGTTAGACAGTTCAGTTTAATTCCTCAGTTTCAATAAGAAATTCATCTTCTTTTATTTGTTCTGGTGTAAAGTTTAATGGTCTTTATTTCCTTAATCCTGTTCCCTATGAAGTTAATCATGTTGAATTAAAAGATGTTGAGCATATTAATTCATCAAAGAAAAGAAAAGTTTCCAATGAAACTTATCTTTGACATTTAAGATTGGGTCATATTAACTCTAACAGGATACAAGGTTTGGTCAAAAGTGGGATTTTGAAATCCCTAAACTTTGAACCGATACCAGTATGTGAATTCTGTTTAGAGGGTAAAATGACCAAGAGATCTTGTTAGTTTCCATATGTTTTGATGATGACTAACAATTGTTGCATTTGATAAAATACTTGAAATCAATCTTGAGAACTTAGAAAATGTTTTTGGAATATTTGTAACTCAAATTGACTGATTACAACTCAAGTTATAGGACTTAAAGAATTTTCACAAAAACTATAACTCAAGTTGAAAATCACAACTCAAGTTAAAAATTATTTTTCAAATAGTCATAACTCGAGTTATCACTTAACAACTCGAGTTATGGACTGTACTTTGCAATTCCAGGAAGCTTCTCGCGAAATCAAAATTTTGTGAACAGTGACAACTCGAGTTATTTTCATCATAACTCGAGTTACTACTGTAGCGTTTGCTCTTTGTTTGAATTTGAGTTTAACATAACTCGAGTTATCACTGTGCAACCCGAGTTATGGAAGTGCAATTCCTCTCTGTATGATTTTAACTTAAGAATAACTCGAGTTATTATTGTGCAACTCGAGTTATGTCAAAGCGAATTGCTCTCTGTATGAATTAAATGCAAAAGCAACTCGAGTTGGCCTTTGTTTTCAGAAGTTCTTACACTTGAGAATAACTCGAGTTGGTACTGTGCAACTCGAGTTACTCATATCAGTTTTTGATAATCAGCATTCTCGAATTCTGGAACTCAATGATTATGCAATGGGTATTTGATATTATTGATTCTTATCATTGCTAATCACTATTAATCATCTTTCCAGTGTGTTTTAGACAGGATTAACAAGGTTAAATCTTCAGATTATCATAAAGCAACTTTTTGTCAGAAGCATTTAATGCTAAGCTCAGAACAAACACCAACTCGGCAAGAAACCATCTGAGCAAGCAAAAGACAATCCGGCTACTTTTCAGAAGACATTCCTAAAGTACTCCAACGGACAATTTGAATTTGGAATGTCAACGGAGAATAACGGACGAATGTCAGAAACATACGAAGAGACGAAGCCTCGGAATTACAACGGTCATATTCATTACTCACAACGACTCATTAATCACTTCTCAACGGTCATTAATTGCAAGCGTCTATAAATACGAGAAGCATTCAAGTCTCCATCTACCGAAACTCTGCGCATTCAATTAACAAACAACTTCATTTACTGTTTCGACAAGAAATTAATATCTTCTGATATTTCAATCTTCAGTGTTTACTTATCTACTCTTTTATAGAGTTCTTCATTGATTATCACTTATTGTAAGAATCTCAAAGTATTGGGACTTTGAGATTGGGTTGATTGATTACAACTTGTAAGGGGGAGTAAGTTCTAGAGTAAGAGAATTACTCCGAGAGTACATAATGTGTAATCAATTGAGATAGTGAAATCCCGAAGAATCTGGGGACTAGACGTAGGTCAAGGATTTAGACCGAACCAGTATAAATTCCTTGTGTTCATTCTTCCTTAAACCTTCTCTGTTCATCTCTGTTCTTCGTGTAAGCAAACAGAACAACCATTGCAAGAAAATTTGATATCCCCAATTCACCCCCCCTCTTGGTGATATTCCATCTTTCAGATCTTTCAAGACCAAGGGAAAACGTGCCACACTTCAGCTGGAATAGGTACATACTGATGTATGTGGACCAATAAATGTCCAAGCTAGAGGCGGGTATCAGTATTTCATCACATTTACTGATGATTACTCTAGATTTGGACATGTGTATCTGATGCATCACAAGTCTGAAGCTTTTGGAAAATTCCAAGAGTTCAAGGCTGAGGCAGAAAAGCATCTAGGAGTTCAAATTAAGACTCTTCGATCTGATCGAGGGGGTGAATACTTATCTGGAGAGTTCAGGTCTTACCTGACCAAAGAGGGGATAGTTTCACAGCTGTCTTCTCCAGAGACACCCCAGCAGAATGGAGTTGCTAAAAGGAGAAATAGAACCCTTTTAGAAATGACAAGATCTATGCTCAGTTACTCATCTCTTTCTGATTCATTCTGGGGATATGCCTTAGAAACAGCTATGTATCTATTGAACTTAGCTCCGTCCAAGTCGGTTTCAAAGACACCAATAGAATTGTAGAAAGGGTGTAAGCCCACCTTGAATCATATTCGGATTTGGGGTGCCCTGGCACATGTCTTGCAACAGAAACCAGATAAGATGAACTCACGTACTGAAGTATGCATGTTTATAGACTATCCTAAAGGAACCAGAGGTTGGTTGTTTTATAGTCCAAAAGAAAAGAAGGTCATAATGAGCACTCACGCGACTTTCTTAGAGGAGGACTATATGACAAATTATAAGCCAAGGAGTAAGGTTATTCTTGATGAGCTAGTCTCAGATCAAGTTTCACCACAACCTCAAGGGGTTCCAGCTTTTGTTCCTGTGGTTGTTCAAAGAGGGGAAATGTACCTGAATATACACAGGAACCAGAGACAGAACCAGAAGTTCAGCATAATAATGAAGTTCAAAATGATGATGAACTTAATGAAGAACAAAATCATGAATTGGTTAATCCACTTAATAAGGGTCCTCATCTAGAAACTGTTAACCCATAAAATGTGGACCCCCTGTAGATGCACAACATCAAGTGCGATAAAGTCGTAGTGGGAGATTGATTCGTAAACCTGCAAGATATCTCTTGTTGGGTGAGTCAAATCAGAATGTCATCATTGATGAAGATGGTGATTCCACGAGTTATGACGAAGCACTGGGAGATGTTGATGCTCAGGAATGGCTTGAGGCTATGAATCGTGAAATGGATTCTATGTATTCCAACACAGTTTGGTCTCTTGTAGATGCACCTAAAAGGGTAAAACCCATTGGGTGTAAGTGGATTTACAAGAGAAAGAGAGGATCGAACGGGAAGGTTGAAACCTTCAAAGCTAGATTGGTGGCGAAAGGGTACTTCCAAAAGGAAGGTGTGGATTATGATGAAATTTTTTCGCCGGTTGCCATGCTCAAGTCCATCCGGATTCTCTTAGCTGTTGTAGCAAATCTTGATTATGAGATTTGGCAAATGGATGTCAAAACTGCTTTTCTAAATGGAAATTTGGAAGAGAAAATCTATATGCAGCAACTAAAAGGGTTTATAGCCAAAGGACAAGAAGAAATGGTATGCGAGTTGCAAAGGTCCATTTATGGACTTAAGCAAGCGTCCAGATCATGGAACATCAGATTTGATCAAGCCATTGAGTCTTATGGTTTTGAGAAAAGTCCTGATGAGCCGTGTGTGTATAAAAAGATCCAAGGTAATGCGGTATCTTTTCTGGTACTTTATGTGGATGATATACTCCTTATCGGAAATGATACAGAGGTATTGTTAGGTATTAAAAACCTAGCTGAGCAAGCATTTTGATATGAAAGACTTGGGGGAAGCCAATTATATTCTTGGTATTAAAGTCTTGCGAGACCAGAAGAATAGGGTTTTGGCATTATCCCAGGCTAAGTACATTGACAAAATACTTGCCAGGTTTAGCATGGAGAATTCCAAAAGGGGAACTATACCATTCAGGCATGGGATTCATCTCTCTAAGAAGCAATCTCCTAAAACTCCTGAGCAGGGAGAACACATGAGTAGGATACCTTATGCTTCAGCAATAAGTAGTCTCATGTATGCTATGCTATGTACCAGACCAGATATCTGCTATGCAGTGGGAGTAGTAAGTCGGTACCAATCTGATCCGGAGAGGAACACTGGGTAGCGGTTAAACATATACTCAAGTACCTACGGAGAACGAGAGATTATATGTTGGTCTATTCAAGTAGGAGTCTTGAAACCATTGGTTATACGGACTCAGATTTTCAAGGAAATATTGACTCAAGTAAGTTGTAATACCCCAGATTTTTATCAATAATAATATAATGATAATGATACTAATAATAATAATAATAAAGTAATAATGAAATTTAATAATAATAACAATATAGTAAATAAAGATTTAGAATTTAATAATGTTTATATTATTTTATAACTTATTAATTGGAAATAATTATAGTAACAATAAAAGTTTAGAATTTAATTGTATGGTTTAAGAATTTATTAATTGGGAATATATTAATTAGATTATATAATATAATTCATTTCTATTTATATTAAATATATAATTGAGTCATTTTAATTTACCTTACTGTTGGGTAGTGATATTAGTGATCCTAGATATTAGCTATGATCCTAGATTTTAGCTAGAATAAATAAAAATATAAAATGTAATTGAAATATTATATATATATATATATTGTATCGTAATAAATTGTAATAGGAATATATTAATTATATTATTAATAATTAGATTGTATAATATAATCTATTTCTTTTTATATTAATTATGTTAATATTTCATATTTTTATTTATTAGAAAATCTTATTATATATTCTATTTATTATAAAGAATATATATCTGTTTATTTTATATTTGTAGTACTCCTGATTAATAATAGAATTAATAATATATTAAAAAATAATAATGATAATATATTAGAATCTAGAAATCTATAGTGTTTGTGTTGTTAATTTATTAATTGGGAATAATTAAAGGGCCCAGCCCATAACTAAAACCCTAAGTTTTAATTATAAATTTAGGTATAGCCGTCAAAAACCTAAAAACACACGATACTTTTCCTCCTCGGTTGTTTTCTTCTCAAACCCTCTTTCTGTGCATCAAATCAAAATTAGGTCGCTAGCAAGAACGGAGGCCAGGTAATCCTAATCCCCATGAATTTTAGGTTAAGTTTATATCTTGATAGGTAATTGTGTATCCTAGGCTATAGAAACCCATTTGCTGTTTTGATTTCCATATGTGTAGAAATATATATGTATATATACAATTGCTTCCTCACTTCTCACTGCTAGCCCCAACCCTTGGCACCTGTTTCACTGAAATTCTGCTCCCCCGAAGGATCATCGCAGCCCATGAACACACACATCAGCAAACGCTGGTAATCCTAATAAACAAAAATAATACAAAAATAACAATAAAATATTCAAATGTTATAAAAAGAAAAATTATATATTTATATAATCTAAAATATTTGTTTCATATCCACTGTCATTCATTAATTTTTAGTAAATTTTATTTGGACCCGGAAACCTGCCAGTCCATTTAGTTTAGTGGGAAGAGAACCATGGTAGACCTGGAAACCTACCAGTCTACCCTGTGACCCGGAAACCTGCTAATCACAATCAATTGGCCATAAACATAATAATCATATCTTCCTAGTGTGCACACCTCTTCCCAAAGTTGCTACTAGTGTCCCGGAAACCTGCCAGACACCACTTTGGGAAGAACGGATTCTATCTTTTCACATCGGTGGCATAAAGCCCAAAAATTTTGTGTTCATCACCTTGGGAGGTACAATCCCAAAGCTATCCTCCCACTGTTAAGTTATTTAAAACAACACACAAAATAAACTCCTAACTTATTTATATTATTTTCTTATCTTTTATATATTTTTATATTATTATTTTAATTAAATATAGCTATAAGATAAAATGCACAGGTGATTGTGGATTGACGCAAATCGAGGCAGCAAATTGAATCATTGTATTCAATTGAAGAAAGAAAGGAACACGTACAGGCATATTTGAAACACGCAAGTCGAGGAAGCAATTGTATATATACATATATATTTCTACACATATGGAAATCAAAACAGCAAATGGGTTTCTATAGTCTAGGGTACACAATTACCTATTAAGATATAAACTCAACCTAAAATTCATGGGGATTAGGATTACCTGGCCTCCGTTCTTGCAAGCGACCTAATTTTGATTTGATGCACAGAAAGAGGGTTTGAGAAGAAAACAACCGAGGAGGAAAAGTATCGTGTGTTTTTAGGTTTTTGACGGCTATACCTAAATTTATAATTAAAACTTAGGGTTTTAGTTATGGGCTGGGCTCTTTAATTATTCCCAATTAATAAATTAACAACACAAACACTATAGATTTCTAGATTCTAATATATTATTATTATTATTATTTTAATATATTATTAATTCTATTATTAATCAGGAGTACTACAAATATAAAATAAACAGATATATATTCTATATAATAAATAGAATATATAATAAGATTTTCTAATAAATAAAAATATGAAATATTAACATAATTAATATAAATAGAAATAGATTATATTATACAATCTAATTATTAATAATATAATTAATATTTTCCTATTACAATTTTTTAGGATACAATATATATATATATATATATATATATATATATATAATATTTCAATTACATTTTATATTTCTATTTATTCTAGCTAAAATCTAGGATTATAGCTAATATCTAGGATCACTAATATCACTACCCAATAGTAAGGTAAATTAAAATGACTTAATTATATATTTAATATAAATAGAAATGAATTATATTATATAATCTAATTAATATATTCCCAATTAATAAATTCTTAAACTATACAATTAAATTCTAAACTTTTATTGTTACTATAATTATTTCCAATTAATAAATTATAAAATAATATAAACATTATTAAATTCTAAATCTTTATTTACTATATTGTTATTATTATTAAATTTCATTATTACTTTATTATTATTATTATTAGTATCATTATCATTGGTTATACGGACTCAGATTTCCAAGAAAATATTGACTCAAGTAAGTTCACCTCGGGATATGTGTACACTCTTAATGGCGGTGCCATTTGTTGGAGAAGTGTAAAACAATCATGTGTGGCTGACTCTGCCAATGAGGCTGAGTATGTAGCTGCTTCTGAGGCTGCAAAGGAATCAGACGAGAACCTTGCTGACCCTTCTACTAAGAGTTTGCCTGAACGTGTGTTCTAGAGGCATGTTTCATCTATGGGTCTTAAGAGGATTCCAGACTTGCTATAGCTTTAGGTAGTTGTTATTTCACTTTGTTATTTTGTGCCTTTTGAGTAAGACATTATGACATTGCTTTTTTTTCTGAATGTTAATAAATGATGTGTTTTTCATTTATTTCGCACACTATTTACAAACTCTAAGGTCTGGAACAATTGTGGAGTATATGATCATATGGATACGTTCATAGAGGACATGGTCATAAGTTCTTACAATTGATGAATTGGTTCACAGCTATTAAATTAAGTTGGGCACTTTATTTAGGCTGCAATATTTTATGAAATGGTTTTTTCCGAATCATTATGAAATATTGGTATGAGTTAATACTTACATTGAATGGATCAGGGAGAGATTTGATTAAGGCTGTTCTTTCTGTCATAAGGAATCAAATCTCCAAATAACTATAGTCATGTAGTTACTCTTAATCCTAAGTTTATTTTAAATAGGTTGTCGAATGGTTTTCATTCTTTGATTTACCAACGGGTGAGGTTTGATCTATATGACGGCCAATAACTCGGTATTTTGGGATTGAGACCATTTGGTTATCGGTGTTTATGAGATCAACAACATGGAATTTATAGGAAATGTCCCCTTGATATGTTTCGGTACTTGGATATTTAAGACACTGGCCAGTGCATGTAATCCACTAGAGAAACTGTTAAAGTCAAGGGAATAAATAATTGATTGGGTTACAGAAAACTAGTCAATCGAGTTATAGACATTCTATAAAGGGGTAATGCATATTCTTGTTATAAGTGTCATTATTCTTGGAGATCACGTTTGGGCTTTTAGTGGAATAGCACCAAACTAGATAATCTTCTGTAGATTATCATGAGCCTTGATGAATGACAAATGGTAGATCCCCAGGCTAGCTCTAAACAAGGGATAGGGTATATAATCAGATGATGATGGCTTATGGGCTACATGGTTTTGGGTTTACGAACTCAAGTTTGTATCTTAAAGAGCAAGTGGGAGATTGTTGGGTTAATGTGCTCTTTAGTCACTTAAGCCCAATAAGGCTTAATTGAGACTACAGCCCAAGAACTCTATGACCCATGTGGTTTAGGGTTAAGTCTTGGGTGTAGTAGCATATAATCCTACTTTCACCTGCTTGAGAGTAACGAACACATAAGGAGGCTCTCATCAGAAACAAACCTTAGAGGCAGACGTTCATCATCTGAACGGTTGCCCACACAACCATCCTATTCCCCTCGAGAGATAGTCTGGAAGATCGATCATAGAGCGGACGAGGACTGATCGTGGAGAGATTTTCAGATCGCTCTTCAGATACAAGGACTGTTCGTGGAAAAGCTTTCAGATCGCTGCTTCAGATCGCTGCATCTTTCCGGGTAATCAAAACGATAAAAGTTTTGACTTTTCCTATATCGCGTGGTACAATACGCTTCCGCGTTTCTGGTGAGGTTCCTACACATGAGACCTATTGTTTATAGTCGGGAAATGACATTAACAGCGTAACTCCAAGCTAATCCCTCAATTGCTCCCTTTGGTTTTAATTATAGGAACACTTTCATAGTACAAATTACACTATAAAAGTGTTCCTATAATTAAAAGTAGAATAGTAGTATTTTAATCTTGTGCTCGTCATATCTCTTCTGCACAATCCCGTCACCAAATAAATTTGTTGGGGAGCACATGGTCTTTACACGAAAGCAAATTTGACAAAAGCTAAACACAGACGAGTTTGCCACTAGCACATGAATATGAGCTTGGAAGAAGAATTAGTTATGATCTCCTTGTGGGACCAGATGTATTTGACTCTGATATGGGAAGGCTTTTCTTATGGATGATGAGCATGGTGATGGCTTCCTTCTCGCCATTTGTTTGCATTCTTGTCATTTGGATGCCCTCAAGATCGAACATGTTTTTATGAGGATCTAGATCGAGGACGAACCAGTCCCTAGTTCCAAATTATGATGATGCTAGGCTAGCAAAACTTGTACCTTGTTACACAATCATATGCATGCTTCTATATTTATAGTTGTCGCAACGTTTATTATGTTGGAACTGTCTGTCATTGCCGATATTACTATCATTATTAAGTAAATATACTTGTTGTTACTTTTTCAACAAGTGTCGACAAATTATTCGCTATTTATAAATTTATTTTTTTAATTGGGTAACAAATGACATCGTTAATTTAAACTATACAGGCAATTAAAGGCATTCTAATTATTAATAAATGCTTCTTCCGGTCCTTAATATAAAACAAATTTAAGAAATTTAAGTTTAGTCTTAAATATAAGATATAATATTTATATTTGTCAATCTTTTTTTTTTAATTTACCCTAATTTAATGAAAAAGGAGAGGAAATTGAAGAATTAAAGAAGATGATTATGATATTTTAGAAAATGCATGTCATATTAACAAACTTCTTTAATCTAATCAAATTTAATTAACAAGTCGTATGTTAAGGAAGGAGCATAAATTTTGATATAGTATCTCAAACTATGATTGAACCTTCAACCTAGTCTTTTACAATTATCATTATATTCTGATGATTATTACAACAAACTCGTCCGAGTGATATATATATATCTATTTTTGTTAAAATGACCTCTATTATAATAGCGGCATACACTAACCAATGAATTGAGATGTTTTTTAGTTCGTGGCAAGAAAAAAAGGGAATTGACATGTTTTTGTAAACATTTGGGGACAAAATAAAATACAGAGGAGTAACACATTTCACTCACTGGCCTATAAATAGAATAAGGACAGCCAAACAATGTCGAACTGCCTATAATTAAGCAAACAACCGTCCCATCCCAGTAATACAACAACACATTTACTAGAATTTCCCGTCTACCGCTGTTTCCTTTTATTAGTCTGAAGTATGTTACCTTGATTGTTTGTTGTTAAAAAATTCGTCAAATCGTCTTCCCCTCCCCTATGATTCCCACCATCTGCTAAGCAGAATCTGCAGGGAGGGGGAAGAAACAAAGAGAATGAATTCTCCAGTCTTTGAAGGATCTACTATATTGCGTCCAAATGGCACGTTGGAGGTCTGTTTCGATAAGCAGGTCTCCTATGGATCTGGTTATTGGCTGGAAAATTCCTTACAAGTCACCATACCTGTGTTTGCTATACAACTCGCTTTAATTCTATCATTGAATCGCCTTTGCATCCTTGTCTCTGCACCATGGCACTTGCCTCGTATTGTCACAGATTTTTTTGTAAGTACTTCTTTCTCAGCTCATGCTTGATGTGAATTCTTCATCTTGATGTTTCATTCCTAACATTGTGATGCTTTCGGGGGTTGAAGGCTGGGTTTTTGACAAGTCCAGCGGTTCTGGGTCGTTCAAACTTTTATGTCAAACACATATTTACTTTCAGTAGTCTCATGGCACTAGAAACTGTGGCGGCTTTGACCCTTGTTTACTATATGTTCTTGATCGGCTTAGAGTTTGATGTCAGACCAATAAGGCGTACCGGGAACAAGAAGGCTATTGTTGTCGCCATTGCTAGTATAATCTTCTCTGTTCCTTTTGGGATTGGATTGTACTACCTTCTTCTCTCTGACTTGGGACGCAAACCCATGCCTCCTACAATAACTGGAACAAGACACTTCCCTGGTGCTATGTTATGTGGAATGGCCCTTTCTTGCAGCGAGTTCCCTGAAATTGCGAGGATTCTCACGAGCCTCAAGCTTGTTCTCAACGAGAATGGACAATTGGCTTTAACCTCTGCCCTCATCAATGACGTATTCTCTTGGATCTTCCTTGTATTATCAATATCAGCACTCCATGCAGCTTCAGGAGCATCCATCGCCTCAACCTTAGTGTTTCTGTTAATAGGTGTCTTTGTGGTTCATCCTCTTGCCAAGTGGCTCTTCCAGAAGGTTGGCACAAAGGACAAAGATTCGATTGACTCTCAAGTTGTGTTTCTCTTGCATATGATTTTGCTCTTTGGGTTCCTCGCCGATGGAATGGGAGCTCATTCCATCACAGGGGCCTACGTTTTTGGGGTTATTACCCCGAAGGGTATAATCTCAAAGGCGGTTCAGGAAAAAGTGCTTGATTTTGTGACAGCATTCATGATGCCAGTCTTCTTTGCGGTTCTTGCTGAGAGAATCCATGTCGAAGACTTTGCCTTGGGCATCCATTGGACAAGCGTTGCGGTGATTGTTCTGTTGGCTTTCACGGCCAAGATTTTGTCCACTCTCGCTGTCTGTACGCTCTACAGGATGCCTCTCAAGGAAGGCTTCTCTCTTGGAGTACTCATGAATACCAAAGGAATAGTGTCAATCATCATTCTCACCATCGGCAGAGACATGTTGGTAAGCCAACCTTACAGCTTATCATAGTCCAATCAAATTAATTTGAACTAACACAGAAGCAATCTTATATGTCTCAAGTTTCACAATCAAAGGGGTATGTGTGTATTTATGTTACTTACTGTATGATGCAGGCACTGAACGACCAAACCTTTGGGGTAATGCTTCTGATATGCTGGATATTGACGATTCCCGTGGGGCCTGTCTTAGCCGCCATAAGCAAATTCACAAGTTCCAACATTGGAAGCAGCCTACGTAGAACCATGCAAGGGGCAAGACCGGACATACCACTCAGAGTGCTGGCCTGTGTCCACACATCACGCGATGCCAATGCGATTACCAATCTGTTGAAAGCAACGAACCCAACTGTTAAATCCCCAATTCAGGTTTTCGCGATAGAGCTTGTGAAGGTGACAAGCCGCCCCACCACAGCACTAATCCAAGATGATGCCCATAAGCAAGTAATGGAATCCAAATCGAAGAAAGACCTCTTGCGAGGTGTCAATCAAGACGGCAACAACATAGGGACAGGGGATAAACTTGAGTGCTTCGAAAACCTTAGCCAGGCTATATTCGCTGAGAGGTTAAGGGTCGTGTCTGCTTACAACACCATGCATAAAGACATCTGCCATTTAGCAAAGCAAAGAGGAGTGACTCTAATACTAACCACACTTTACAAACAACCAACATACGATGGTTTAGGTGCAGGTGCAGCCACAGCTAGAGCTGCTAACATTGTGAACAGAGAATCCTCAAGCAAGGATGAGAAAAAAGTAGTGCTGGAGAACCTAGTGAAGGAACCACCATGCTGTTTGGGGATATTCATAGATCGAGGGTTTGGTCAAAAGCGAGGCAAAGAGCAAAAATTAGCAATGTTCTACGTGGGAGGGGCAGATGACCGTGAAGCACTGTCATACGCATGGAGGATGTGTAGGAGCGCAGACACAAAATTAACAGTGATAAGAATTGTTTGGGAAAACCCTAGTGACGAATTTGATCAAACGGATGAGGAGTACCTGAAATTGCTCATATTCGAAACGAGGGACGTGGGGGGATCGGTGAAGTATTTAGAGAAAGTGGTGAAAGACGAGAAGGAAACGTTGGCGTTGCTGAACAGTATGGGAGATAATGGGTATGATTTGTACATAGCAGGGAGAGGGCAAGGGAGGAGAATGTCGTTGGCGCAAACCCTAGACCCTGTGCTGGAGGAGCCGGCGTTGGGACCACTGGGCGATGCGTTGGCGGATTTGAATTCCGCGGCGGAGACTTCGATTTTGATAATGCAGACGCAAGCTAGCGGCGATGCTAATGTCGAGCCTGTGCCGTCTGAGTATGCTTATTTTGAAGGACATGGAGATCTGATGCTGCGTGGAGGCCATATGACATGGCGAGCTTCTGAGTTTAATTAACCATCTTTCTCAATCCCTTCCTCTTTCTATTCACTTCTTGTTGATGCAGTGTCATTGACTGTGAATACTCTCGTGGCTGTTAGATTTGTAGGAATTAGATGGAAATGAAACAGAGTTGTACATTTTTCTGAGACTGAAACCTTAGCAGTGAGCCCCTTCTTTTGATGCAGGCAAAGAAACTCAGGTTTGTCTTCCTAACAAGGCAAAACTCTCTCTTTGGTCTCTCTCTCTCTCTCTCTCTCTTTTTTCGAAAACAGTATTTACCACTTCGCGCGCAGAGTTCAAATTTTTGTGGGCACCGACCACCGAACCCCTCCCTAGTGCATGTATTGATATCAAGATAATAAAATCATTAAACGAGACTACGATAGCATGAAGCACAATCAAGTTTATGCTCATAAGCTATTCAGTGATCATGATGTATATAAGACATGCAATATAATCATGTCATGTCTAGACCTAGAAGAGCTTAGATGTGATAAAATTCAAACACATCATCGGGTCCAGAAGATATATTTAAAGTGTTGATCTTTATTCTAAATATAAGATATTGTTTTCATATTTATTAATCTTTTCATAATTTACTCCTATTAATTATCTTTTAGAAATAATTAAGGAGGAGGGAGAATAAGAAAATTAATAAAGATAACTAGGATGTTTTAACAAATACATTTCATATTAATTAATCCAACTAACTTTTTTAATCATTAGATAAATATATTTATATTAAAGACAAGAGAGAATATAGACTAAATCCTTTGGCAGAGCTTCTAGTTCACCTAGCTATGATGATAACGTTTTTGAAGATTACTTTTGGAAATGTAAATAGAGAGACGAGCAAATAATATTTCACGGCTTTTTGACCAAAATAATAAGAAGAAAAAAAAGGTATCAAACTAGAGCACTTTTAAAAATATTTCCCAAAATAATGCAGTCCCAGAAAACATTTCCCAGAATAATACAATCAAACTCGGAGATTTAACTGACGTTTTTAGTCACATCAGGGGTACTGACGCCACCCCTGACAAAACACTGTTGACGCCACTTTGCGTCAACAGTAAAAATTGATTAATTGACGCCCTTTTGGGCGTCAATTAAAAGACGCCTTTAGACGCCAATTGTCATTTTTTTTAAAAAAAATATAATTTTAAATTTGAAATAATAATTATACTTAATTACAAATAATAATTTTAATTAAAAATTAAGAAAATTTAAATTTATTATAAAATATGTAATTTAATAATCTTTTAAGTTTTTCTTTAGCTAGCTACTCAGATTTTTTTTTTTTAAATTCTATAGACTGTCCTTCTGAATTATGTGCAGAGTGACAGAATAATTATAGCGTCCTACTGGATGCTAAATCAGAACTATTTTAGACATTCACTATTATTATAGCATCTTTCTGGAATTAATTGGGGATTAAAATAAAAGGTGGGTTTGATCATTTTATGTTTTTGGTTCTTCAACTAATGACAGATTCGATGGCACAATTAGTTGAAGAACCAAAAACATAGAATGATCAAACCCACCTTTTATTTTAATCTCCAGTCAATTCCAGAAGGACGCTGTAATAATAGTGAATATCTAAAATAGTTCTGATTTGGCATCCAGCAGGACGCTATAATTATTCTGACACTCTGCACATAATTCAAAAGAACAGTTTTTAAAATAAAAATTTTAAAAAAAAATCTGAGTAGCTAGCTAAAAACAAACTTAAAGGGTCATCAAATTACATATTTTATAATAAATTTTAATTTTCTTAATTTTTAATTAAAATTATATTTGTAATTAAGTATAATTATTATTTATAATTTAAAATTATATTATAAAAACAAATAAAAAAATGACGCCTTTAGGCGCCAAAAAAAAATTGACGCCTAAAGGCGTCTTTTAATTGACGCCCTTTTGGGCGTCAATTACTGTTGACGCCACTTTGTGTTAGCAGAGTCTTGTCAGGGGTGGTGTCAGTACCCCTGACGTGATTAAAAACGTCAATCAAACCTTCATGTTTGACTGCATTATTCTGAGAAATGTTTTCTGGGATTGCATTATTCTGGAAAATATTTTCAAAAGTGCTCCAATTTGATACTTTTTTTGTTTTTTCTTCTTATTTTGGTCAAAAAAACCAATATTTCACATTCTTTTTCTATTCTTTTTTTTTTGGCTGAGCACAAATAACACAATCATATTTGAGGCATTGTTGGGAATTAAATGTGGCCACCTCTTACTGTAGGGATTCGAATCTTAGTTCGTTACATTGTGACTGTGAGACACTAACCCCTTCCTCTAAACTCAACACTTGCTGGTATAATTTTTTTTAATAATCATTTGGTCCCTATTTGGTGTGGACTTTTTTTTTTTGTTGCCGATCCAGTATCTAGAGTTTCGCCCTAACTGATATGGATCCAACCCGAGTTGCGCAGTTGTGGACTTCATATACAATGAAGAATAGCAACACATGCCCAACTATCTTTGGGCCCAATAAGATGGCCCAAAACTATTCACCCTCTTAGGATTCATTATTTAAGCAAGTGGATGTATAAAAAAAAAAAAAGGAAAATCACAATGAGATCCCAAGATACAGAAATAATCATAAAAAGGTTTCATACCAAACTCCTCTTATCACAAAAAAGTCTCTAGGGGCTTTTTCATAGTGTGAAATTTTAGAAAATTTTTAACAATATGAAAAGTCATTTTGACAACATTAAAAGTTTTTCTTATAACAAAATTTTCATAGAAATATTTTAACTACTAATTAAACCATTTTGACGTAGGCACTTTTTTGTGAAGGGAATTAGTAGTTTATTCACAACTAATCACCAAAAAGTCTCTAGCACAGAGAGTTTTTTTTTAGGAGAATTTGGTATGAGATTTTTTTATGATTATCTCTATACCTTAGAACCTCACTGTGATTTTTCCCCAAAAAAAAAAAAAAATCAAGCAAATGGAAGGGATTCCGGCTCAGACTATCTTTCATGCAAATAGAAGTACGTGCTATACATGCAAGTGGCAACACTGTCGTGGTAAACAAAATTTCTAGTACTGTAAACTGATCGAAACACAAAATAATACTTATGATCTTTTCACCTGTTAACGTCAAATAATATAGTGCACATATAACAAGACTAGAAGTAAAACAAAGACATCATTTCAATTTGCTTCCAAACCCTAAAAAGAAAAAGAAAAAACTTCACATCCCCGTAACTTACGTAAACACGTTAATGTAACAGTTTGATTGCATTCTCATTGTCTACGTATGAGATTTTCGGAAAATCAACGACCAGCCAAAAATATAGAAATTTAATTTAATGCTCCCCTTTCACTGTCTAAACTAATTAATATCTCGAGAAAAACCCCCGAAGATCATATCTTGAATGCTAAGTAATCTGATTCAAAGTTCAACCCCATCCAAAAATCCAACTAAAACAAGTCAAATTATTAGAAGTTAATGTATACAATCTTAATTAATTTCTTTCCTTATTTATAGCAAATCAATCCAGAATAAGTAAAGTTAAAAAAAGAGGAGAGAGAAATTAACTGAGATTTAAAAAAAAAGGAAAAATTAAAATATAATGTATATGTCAAACAAATTAGAAATTAAAAGGGGGGAATACTGTGTGAGTTCTGAGAAAATAAAAATACCTTTTGGCTTCACCATGTGTCAGCAATCCACGATGTAATGGGGGTTCCACTCTCAAGCTTACATACAAAGAATTAACGCAGAGGATTTTCACGTTCTGGGAATTGGAAAGGCCTGGTTTATGCTTAACCAGCGCCTTACCTCCCCCCAATATTTTATTATTGCTTCAAAAGAACGTCAAAAATTTGAATCATATATATATATACACACACACACGCATATAGAATAGAACCTTGACATTGAGTTTCTGATCACCCTTCTTCCACAATGAACGATCTTCTATCGGTAATTAATTTATTATCCCAAGTTCTGTTTCTCGGCTATATATTTCGCATTGCATTGGCTTTAATTTGTTTCTTTCTTTTCTGAGACGTCTGTTCGATTTCTTGTTCTGGTGTTCTTCCAGTCTAATGTTCTATGTGGGGCGATGTGAATTCAGCTGTATTTACCTTTTTGTATTAGCTTCTGTTTGTCTTCAAGGAAAATGTTGGAAACAAAATTTTTTTGCAGGTTGAGAATGTTGGATCGTTGTTTGATCATACGTCGGACCTCGTTTGGGTTGTGTTTTTCCCCCTTATCGGATCTTAAAATTAGAAGGCATACTTAATTCCTCATACAATAACAGGCATTAAGAATTTAACACAAGGTGGACCCCACCTTCTCCATAAGATTCGAAATAAAATTGTTTGAGAGAAATATTTATTTCTTTCTCTAGACATAGAAAGTTTGCTTAACTGATGTTTCTGACTTTGGAATAATCAAGCATGTCCAGAATGATTTTCTATATGAATAAGCTGTTATAAATAATTACCACAGGAAGGTATTCTAGCTGTATGTTTATATATACTTGCGCCATTAACAGGAAAGCAATCAAGTTTAACGTGGGCAAGTTTAATTTTATGGAATTTACAATTTACTCAGTTTGAGTCTCATTTTTTGACAATCTGCAGGAATATATAAAAACGAAAGTTAAATAGGATTCTTTCGTAGATCCACCAAGATGTTTCAGAGAGAAATGAAGTGGACACGTATATATCTTTCAAAGATTAAAGATGCTAATATATAAAGTAATAACCATAGCTTACAACTAATAGCTTAAAACATTATGGAGGAGTAGTAGTTGATTCATCTAGAGCATGTTGAGTGTTGACTAAGTAATGGTTATGACTTATTAGTTTTAATTCGTGGCATGACTTATGAGTTTTAATTCTTGGCATGATGGACAGCAATGTTGATGAAACCTTTGTGTTTAATTAGCTTGCTGTAAGTACCAAGTGTTAAGAAATAAATATAATATATCAAAATCCTGTGTCACATGGTGCTGCTGTTCTGTCATTACTTTTCACTGAAATATTCCTTCTGCACAGTCCACAATATTCTTTCTATCCTGTCTGCTCAGTCCATATTATTCCCTCCATCATTGTGTATTTGATGTCCATAATATTCTCTCTTTCTTGCTGTAATATTCTCGCTGTCCATGCTTTATCAGCTTTGTACATGTATCAATTATTCTATAAAGGAAATGAACAATCTGCCTCAAACATCAACTGAGGCTTTCATCAATTTCCCTCTTTTTCTAACCTGGCATCAGAGCCAGCAACACCACTTCTTCATATCTTTCACAATGTCTGCCTCTTCTACTCCCTCACACACTGAATCAACTACCGTGGCTGCCTCAACAACACCAACTACCACTACTGTCAACAATATCTCCAGAATTAGTCCAATGTTCAACTCATTCAATCAAGTAAACTCAGTCAAGCTGGACCGTGGAAATTACTTGATTTGGGAATCGATTGTCTTACCAATTATAGAAGGCAATAAGCTAGAAAGCCACCTTGATAGTTTAACAACACCACCTCCTCGTCTCATCTCAGATGGTGCTGGGATGAAGATGAATCCAGATTTTGAAGATTGGAATGCTACTGATCGTCTTCTAGTAGGTTGGCTTCGTAATACCATGAGCGTCGAAGTTGGAGCTCAACTTTTGCACTGTCAAACTGCAAAAGAAATATGGGCTGAAGCACGTTCTCTTGCTGGTGCTTCAACCAAAGCCAGAGTCATGGTATATAAATCAGATTTGCATCGAACAAGGAAAGGTGGAATGAAGATGGAAGATTTTTTAAATAAGATGAAGTCTATTGCTGATCAGCTAGCACTTGCCGGAGCTCCAGTGCCACATGATGAACTTATCATTCATACTTTGAATGGTTTGGATACTGAATATAATGCTATAGTAGTTAAATTAATTGATCAAACTCATCTTTCT
The DNA here is from genome assembly GCA_034222035.1 of Acacia crassicarpa. Taxonomy (NCBI): domain Eukaryota; kingdom Viridiplantae; phylum Streptophyta; class Magnoliopsida; order Fabales; family Fabaceae; genus Acacia; species Acacia crassicarpa. The sequence continues at coordinate 43,768,377 of JAWXYG010000005.1, read as the reverse complement.
TGGGTTGATATTCAGGCTCATCTACTTGCCTTTGAAAGCCGGCTTGAACAACTACATCATTTTGCTAGCCTTAGTATTGAACCAACTGCAAATATAGCACACCGTGGTGCTACTTTTGAACGAGGAGCTACTTCCCGACAGCATTTTTTGTCCAGGAATGATTCCAATACTACACAAGGAAATTGGCGAGGGAGTCAAGGATCTCGTGGAAATTTTCAAGGTTCTCGTGGAAATTTCCGAGGACGTGGTCGTTTTGGTCGTGGACGTCATCAAGGTCGTCCTTACTGTCACTATTGTAAACGTCCTGGTCATGATATCTCCAAGTGTTACCATTTATGCGATGATGGAGGTCAAGTACATTATGCTTCTGTTGGCAATGTTACTGATCCAGCGTGGTACATGGATAGTGGAGCCAACTATCATGTGACTCCTTCTGCTGAGTATATTGATCAAGTCTCCGCTGTTGGTAAGTTTCATATTAACACATGTACTGGTGAAAAGACCTCTGTTCAAGCAATTGGATCAAAGAAATTATCCTCTAATATAAATCTTAATAAGATTTTGGTAGTACCATGTTCTACAAAGAAGCTCTTGAGTGTGTCTCAATTGGTAAAAGATAACCCTGTTATTGTTGAATTTAATGACATTGGCTGCTATGTGAAGGATCGAATGACAGGACAACTTCTGATGCAAGGGAAATCAAAGCAGGGACTATATCAGGTGGTCAGTGATGAAGCGCGAAGCAGTAATCACCGTGCTCAAGTTCATTTTGCTTCTGTTGAATCTAGTCATGATTTTTCCTTATGGCACCGAAAGTTAGGACATCCTGGTAAAACAGCACTTGGTCACATTTTGAATAAATGTAATGTCAAGCTTAAGCATAATGAGTATGATTTTTGTGAAGCTTGTCAATATGGAAAATCCAAGTATCAACCATTTTCGTCATCTAGTTCTCATGCTTTGGCTCCCCTTGATCTAATTCACACTGATTTATGGGGTCCTTCTCCTGTTCAATCCACCTCTGGACATCGATTTTATATTCATTTTATTGATGATTACAGCCGATACACCTGGTTATATCCTCTTAAGCATAAAGGTGATGCAGTTATAGCATTCAATCATTTTCGAGCACTTGTTGAGAACCAATTTAGCACCAACATTAAAGCAATTCAATGTGATATGGGTACTGAATTTAAACCTTTTGTTCCAATTGCTAGCTCTAATGGTATTCAGATGCGATATACTTGCCCTTATACTTCTCAACAAAATGGAAGGGCCGAAAGGAAGCATCGACATATTGTGGAAACTGGTTTAACTTTACTAGCTCAAGCTAAAATGCCACTTAACTACTGGTTGGAAGCCTTCCAGACTGCTGTCTTCTTGATAAACCGAATGCCCACACCAGTGCTGAAAGACTCAACACCTCTGTTTCAGTTATATAAAACAGAGCCAGATTACAAAAATCTTCAACCTTTTGGCTGTGCTTGCTATCCCTGTCTAAAACCATACAATGATCACAAGTTTTCCTTTCACAGTCAACAATGTGTTTTTCTCGGGTATGCATCCCAGCATAAAGGTTTCAGATGTCTAAGTTCTTCTGGTCGCATATACACTTCTCGCCATGTTGTGTTTGATCCAATGGTTTTTCCTTTTGCTAATGGTTTTCTTCCAAGAAAAACCAATCTTAATGATATTGCAACTATTCCTCTAGCCATCAATCCTTCAATGGATCTCTCTGCTTCACCAAATACTTCTTCAGAGACACAAGCTGCTGAAAGTGATGACAACTCCGTGCCACTGACTACAGTGGTTCCATCATCTCTAAACAGTCCAGGTTCTTCACTTAATTTGATAGATGAATCTGTTGAAAATTCATCTTCATCATCAGCCAGCCCAAGATCATCACCAGTTCAAAATGTCCATCCAATGACTACGAGGGCTAAAAGTGGAATTTACAAGCCAAAATACCCATTTGTTGGGCTTTTACATTCTGAGGATAACAATTCCTTGAAACGCATAGCTGAACCTCTAACTGTCAAAGAAGCCTTGTCCTCTTCAGATTGGAAAGCAGCCATGACAGAGGAGTTTGCTGCTCTCCAGCGAAACCAGACATGGCATCTAGTTCCATACAATGGTACACAGAAAATAATAGATTGCAAGTGGGTGTTCAAAAACAAATTTCATCCCGATGGTTCTCTTCAGAAAAGGAAAGCTCGGCTTGTGGCTAAAGGGTTTCAGCAATCTCTAGGAATTGATTATCACGAGACGTTTAGTCCGGTGGTTAAAGCAACCACGATTCGTACTGTTCTTACTGTTGCAATCACATTCAATTGGGATGTTCGACAACTCGACATCAATAATGCATTCCTGAATGGGTATCTTAAAGAAGATGTCTTTATGCGACAACCCGAAGGTTTTGTGGATCAATCCCGACCGACTCATGTGTGCAAACTTGATAAAGCACTCTACGGACTTAAACAAGCACCACGCGCCTGGTATGATCGCTTAAGACTCACCTTGATCCAATGGAATTTTAAAAATGCTAAGAGTGATAGCTCTCTATTTGTGTTGAAAAAGGATAATCTGCTTGTTTATGTTTTGATATATGTCGATGACATACTGGTAACTGGAAACAGCAAAGAATACTTGAATTCCTTTGTCAGCAAATTGAATTGTTTGTTTTCCTTAAAAGATCTTGGTGCAATTCATTACTTCTTGGGCATTGAGGTTTTCCGAGATAGTTCTGGCATTTATCTCAACCAAGGAAAGTACACTCTGGATTTACTTCGAAAATTTGGAATGCTTGATGCTGCACCAATGCCAACACCTATGGTATCTGGAAAACATTTTTCCATTAATGATGGGAAATTGCTGCCTAATCCCACTGTGTTTCGGCAAGCAATAGGAGCCTTACAATATCTTACTACCACTCGGCCAGATATAGCATTCTCAGTAAACAAGTTGAGTCAATTTCTATCCAAGCCTACTGATATTCATTTTCAAGCTGTAAAAAGGGTACTAAGATATCTTAAGGGAACATATCATTATAGCTTACATATCAAGCCTTCTCCTGGATTGAACCTAATCGGTTTTTCGGATGCTGATTGGGCAACTTGTGTTGATGATAGAAAATCAATGTCTGGTATTGGTATCTATCTAGGAGGCACTTTGGTTTCATGGTCCTCCCGAAAACAACGTGTGGTATCTCGTTCAAGTGCAGAATCTGAGTATCGATCATTATCTGATTCATCCGCTGAAATTATGTGGCTCCGCTCATTACTAAATGAGCTTGGTTTTAAATGTAGAAAACCACCTATTATCTGGTGTGACAACATTAGTGCAAAGGCGCTAGCTACTAATCCAGTACAACATGCCCGATCCAAACATATTGAACTCGATGTTCATTTTGTACGTGATCAAGTTTTAGCTGGTCAGTTGGAGATCCGATATATTCCTTCTACACAACAAATTGCAGATGTTTTTACAAAGGCTTTAGCTCATCCTCAGTTCGCTGATTTTCGAAGCAAGCTCGGATTGGTGGTCACCCCTTCTCGCTTGAGGGGGAATGTTAAGAAATAAATATAATATATCAAAATCCTGTGTCACATGGTGCTGCTGTTCTGTCATTACTTTTCACTGAAATATTCCTTCTGCACAGTCCACAATATTCTTTCTATCCTGTCTGCTCAGTCCATATTATTCCCTCCATCATTGTGTATTTGATGTCCATAATATTCTCTCTTTCTTGCTGTAATATTCTCGCTGTCCATGCTTTATCAGCTTTGTACATGTATCAATTATTCTATAAAGGAAATGAACAATCTGCCTCAAACATCAACTGAGGCTTTCATCAATTTCCCTCTTTTTCTAACCCCAAGGATTACATTTTAATCAAATGAATTAATTTTACTATATTTACATTTTACACACACAGGGATCATTTGAAATCCAACGTGGGCAAGGAAATGGGGACGTCGAGTTGGGGTCATATTTACGGACTTCAGGAGAACTGAGTTTGGATCTATTCTTCAAAAAGGTACAGTATTTGATATCTTTATATATGCCTCATAAAATGTGGTTTATTCAACACATTCTGTGACTTTTTCATTTTTCTGCTTAAGGAATTCATGTTGTGCATGGCTATGTGTTGTTTTCCAGGTTCAAGAGTTTGATAAACAATTTGAGAGGCTGGGTAAGCTTCTCAGACGGCTCCAGGTATAGATTTTGTACTTTTACGTATTTACTGATCAATGACTTCAAAAACATTTTTTAAAAAATGTTGAAATAAGACATGTATAGCTCTTTATAATCAAGTTTTGAAAATGTAAACTGCTAAGCATTCAGAGGATGTACATAACGAATCAATCAAGTTGAGGTTGCAGTTGAAGTAACCTTTCGAGGTCTCAGCAGTTGTAATGTTGCATCTGCTTTGTCTATGTCCCGAATTTTTTTCAAGTAGATCTCCATAAGATTCTAATCTTCTTCTAAACGGATGAAAAGACAAATTTTTTATTTTTTATTTTTTTATGCATTGAAAATGGAAACGTTGACTGTGCAGAAATGTGCTTTCTCATCATTTTAATGCAAACTTTATTTGCAGGATGCCCACGAGGAGTCCAAAGCAGTGACCAAAGCTCCTGCCATGAAGGGTAGGTCATTTTGTTTTTTGCTTTGTTTTTTTCAACCAAGGAAAAGAAGAAATCATGAGAAACAAGATTGTAATGGAGAAATGAACACTTTTCCTGTTAGTAATATTGTTAATCGTAACTTAGATAGATATGAAAATGATTCGTGAGGGTATGAACTACTCTCTTAAAAAGCATTTGGTATAGGGATAAATCTTAAGATTGATGTTAAGAGATTGTAAATTTTGCGGTCAAGTGTATAAGACTTTACAATTTCTGTGAACTCTTATTATATTTGACTCTTTCATCCTCTGCAGATATTAAGCAGAGAATGGAGAAAGATGTTGATGAAGTCAAGAAAATTGCCTATCACATAAAAACAAGAATTGAAGAATTGAACAGAGAAGTGAGCAGATGATGATGGCTATCTTTCAGTTGTATTTTTCATTACCTAGCTAGCTTCCATATATAATTAAGGACTCCCTCACTTCCTCCTTTACTCCATTATGTTGTAGAACCTGGAAAACAGGCAAAAGCATGGGTGTGGAGAAGGAACAGGTATCGACAGGTCAAGAATAGCAACCACCATGTGAGTACTCCCTTCGGTCCTAATATAAAACATAGTTACCTAATTTGATTAGATTAAGGAAGTTATCTAAATTAGTCAATTTACCATGTACTTCCTAAAACGCCCTCATCATCTTGCTTAATTCCCTCATTTCCTTTCTTCCTTAATTATTGTTGAGGGAGTATCAATAAGGGTAAATTATGAAAAGAATAACAAATATGGAAAATATGTTTTATATTTAGGATTAAGATTAAATACCCAGATATGTCTTATATTAAGAATCGGGAAGTAATGGTTATTATGGCATTCCAAAGGAAAAAGAAGAAATCTGCATCTCAAAACTTTGCACCTAATATAGCTAAAGAAGGACTTTACACAATGAACAGTGCACCTTTAACAAGGCTTAACTGTTGGGTTTTAGAATAATGTACTTCACTTAGTGATCTTTTGATCACTCTCAACTGGACCTGATTTGCTTTGGTTCTGTGTTGCAGTGCCTTAAAAAAGAAATTGAAGGACAAGATGGATGAATTTCAGGTAGGTTGGCCTTATATTTGGTGTGTGATACTGTCCTTTTATAATCTCAATCTTTAAATTAATCTTGTTTGGAAAATTGCAGAGGATGAGGGAAATCATACATCAAGAATATCGTGAGGTTTTAGAGAGGCGTGTTTATACAGGTTCATGCACTTTACTTGTTATGGATTGATTTAAAATTATCTACTATTCAGTGGCTTGAATTTTCCATGGTAGAGAGAGTAATATCTATTGTGACACATGATACTTTGTGAATGTCAGTGACGGGCACAAGAGCTGATGAGGAGGTATTTATTAGTCTGAATTCTTATATATTTGAAGAAAATAGCTCGTCGGGGTTTTCTTCTAATTGTTTAACCATGTACAGACAATTGACAGATTAATTGAGACTGGAGATGGTGAACAGATTTTCCAGAATGCAATTAAGGAACAAGGACGAGGCCAGGTTTGTCACAGTTCTGACTTGCATGTTTCAAATTTTTTTTTTCTCTAGAAAATTTTGTCTTGGGGGATGTAAGGTGTGTGAGGGATGTTGTTAATTAAAGTTCCTAGAGCAATAGGTTTGTGACTTGCATGTGAAGTAATGTTACTCCGTCAAACCTCTTGGACACGTTTGATTATCTTTTGTAGGTACTAGACACCCTAGCAGAGATTCACGAACGGCACGAAGCAGCTAGAGACGTTGAGAAGAAAATTCTTGATTTGCAGCAGGTATGTAAAACCTACTTGATTGATTAAGCATAGTAGCTCAATTGATTAGGATGTTTATGAGTCAAGAGCAAAAAGGGTATAGAGGAAAAGAACAAAATTAACGAGCACAGTACCTTGTTTCTTGCAGATATATCTTGATTTGGCAGTGCTGGTTGATTCACAGGGAGACATTCTTAACAACATAGAATCCCAGGTATTTGGAGAACTTTCTTAAACAAACGAAGCAGTTCATACTCTGTATCTAACAAAAAATTAAGGTGGGATTGTCCTGTTGTTGATTTTATCTTCTATTAATGTTGCATCTAGGTATCAACTGCAGTAGATCACGTGCAGCAAGGCAATAATGCACTAGTGAAAGCAAAGAAGGCGCAGAAGAATACGAGAAAATGGATGTGCATTGCTATAATAATACTTCTTGCTGTTGTTGCGATCGTTCTTACTTCTGTCCTCAAAACTTGGACTGACAAAAGAGGAGCCTAGTCACTACTAGTTGCTCATGTATCAGTTCTTGTGACAATCAAACTAATCACTATTCTTTTTCTTAATTGTGTTCTGTCGAGTTCTCAAATATCAGCTTTATACATTGACTTTATTTGAGAATCTCTCATCCAACATGTACAAATCTTCATTCAAGTTTTCTGCTGGTATTCTGTATCTTTTTATTCCCAATTCATTCTTTCAAGTTTGCAAATCCAGCAACAAGATGTAAAAAATTAAATCAAGGAATTGAGTACTCAAGTGTGACCAGCAAGTTCTATAAATGGTTGATGGGAATTGAGTATTTCATAGCCTAAAATCTTAATTGGAGTTTTATGCTAATATTCTACGTACACTGTGTTCTTGATGCATGCTTTATCAGGTGAATCCAATACAATATAAATCATAAGATGTATTCTTGAATTAGAGCACTCATGAAATACTGTTCAACAAATTGGGCGGGTTTTACTTTTTTTCATCTCTCTCCAACATCATGCTAGCGCTATAGTAGAGAATTGTAACTGTTAAGCAAGAAGTACAAACGTAATCAAAATGACACTAATCAACAAAAATAGACATAAACTAATCAAATCCTTCATTAAAAGATGACAAACAAACCTCAAAGTTCATGCAGACACGTGAGTAAATCATTTATGTGGAGTGAATGGCTCTTTATATAAATAGGGCCTTACATTAAGTGAGTGAGATAATAACTAACAATTAATTCTACTATTCTTATCCTTATTATAAGTTTCGTTGGTAAAAAATTGTTCGTCGTAAATATATATCTATGTTGAAAATCATTAATTACTATTTTTCACTTTAACCTCTATCGAATAAAAGAAATATGTTAGATAAAATGTATAGCACTTTTTTTTTTTTCCAATATGTGTTAAATAAGGTTACATTTGGAAAAAAATTAGTCAATTTAAGATATATCAACTTTCTTAACTTCAATTCATTAGTATGCGATATTTTTTATCAAACCATACTTATAATAATAAGGACCACAGGAGTACTAATTTATCAATATTCTAACAGAACCCTTAAATATTTGTTTTGGGACTGACCTTAGATTTACCATAATGAATCTTAAAATGAAGAATGCCAAAATTAGAGCATCGGGAACTAGCCAAGCAAAAGCCTTTTATACCTTGACGATTGCCATTAAACTAATTCTGCTCCTACCACACAAGGTTGATTCTAAATTTGACGAAGAAATTATTGATTTTATATTCAAACCCCCTCACAACTAATGTCCAGTGAAGAACTGTCCATCGGATCCAAGTTGAAAGATCATCTTTACATTATTAAAGACGGAAAATAATGTGTAAATCACAGTCTGCCCTACTGCCAGAAGCAAAAGGTGTCACTTTACGCAAATGGGATTTTGTTCACACGGAAGCATTATTGAGGCTAAGAGGAAATGAACTTTGATTCAAAAAGCAACAAAACTTCAAATTTAAAAGAGTATTTCCCGAACAAATAATAGGTATCAAAAGCTGCTTTTAATTATAGCTTGTTTTGTTATACTCTAAATATATTATTCACCTCATGATTAGGCTGGGATAAAGTGAAGTCAAATACTTGCTTCAGTCCTAAATACAAAACTTAGTTGATTTTTTAAGGGATTAGGAAGCTAATTAAATTGCTTGAAAGTATTTATATTTATATTTTTTTTCTTCAAACTAAGTTGTTTGACTTATAAGTTGATATATAATCTAATAATATGTGATATAAGATATTATAAAGTTTTTTTTGTTACCCACCCGGTTCAACGGAGCTTCGCCCTCACTAATCCAGATCCGACCCGCGTTGCGCACCTGGCTATGGTGGGAGAATGTCATAAAGTAATTTATTTAACTTCCTTGATCTTTTCCAAAAAAGTCAAATGGATTTTATATTTAAGGTGCCAACAAAGCTATGTGTGTTGCATCATGGTTATTAAACCTAAACCAGACACTAAATTATCTAATACTAGTTCAATGGTCAGTGGGTAAGATCAAAGTCAAATAAGAGCTAATCCAAGGCACAACTAGTAAGAAAGTGAAGATTCCAATAATATGAAATTATGAGGAAAATTTTAAAAAGATTAAATCAAATTATTTATTTCAAATAACAAAGTATTAAACCAATTAAACTGGTCATCCGATTAGATAAAACCGGTTATGTGATTGATTCACGCCAAGAACACCTTAGTTGGCATGGCAATTGCACAGCTTAAATCTATTGTTTTTTTAGGTAGAGTAATAAATTACATTTGGAAGTTTTTACTAAGAAGCAATGATACTCTATAAGTTTTTTTTATTTCAATGTTGATTTGGAAGTTTTAAAATATAGCACTATTACTCTTTTCTGTTAAAAAATTAATGGTTAACATTAGTTTTTTAATAGAATAAGGCAATATTGCTATGTTTAAAAAAAAAAAAAACTCTTACTTTCGGAACGGATTTATTACTTAACCTAGTTTTTTTAAAAAATAAAAAATATGTCGGCCGTGTAAAGCGATGGCTCCGGTCACATACCTCTCGGGCTATTAATCTGTTGACAAATGATATATTTGTGATTTTGTTACATAGACGATCCGACATGTGTAGATAATTGCAATAACGTTTCACACCCTTGTTTTTGTTGTCCCCTCTGAAAGAAATCATAATAGTACAAACTACAAAGTTGGTGGCAAAAAAATGGTATAAAGTGGAATTTATTAGGTAGTGTTTGTATCATCTCGAAGGGACTTGGATAGTTGGATTAACCACTTCGTGCCGCCATTAGGTAGTGTTTGGTGGCAGGAAAAAAGGCATATATTCTAGGACTGTTTTGGCAAAAAAAAAAAAAAAAAGGAAACATTATAATAAAGGACCTAAGAAAAATAATATTTATCAAGAATGACCATAAAATAATAATTATTTTGAAAGACTAGAAATTAAAACATAAAAATAGAAAGACTAAATTGCTCTTAGTCAAATTTCCTATATTTTCTTTACCTAAATCAGAATCTAGAATGATTGACCGAACTTACCTCCCAATTATGAACTTGCTTTTCCGTCTCTCTTTTAAGCTTCATGAAAAGATAAAGAAGCAGAGACACAGTTGTGTACTAGAGACCTTTAGACTTCATATTCGATCTTCATCCTCCGCCATTTCACCTTCTTTCCACCTCTGTTGCCGACGACCTACGACCATCCCAACTCCTAAGTTCGGGCTCCAGTGAGATTTTATGGAGCTGCAACCTTTATCAAATTAAAGAAAATCATCAACACTTTTAGAGAAAAATGGCCGATGTTGTTTGCTACCTTTCAAACCTTACACACGTCTCCTAGTATCTGGACCAAACACTGATATTAGATATTATTTGCTATTGACCTGTTAACCCTTAATCAATATCCCCATCAGTTCAAAATTTGATAATTGTTGGTATGTAGCGTGAATTTCAAAATCTAATGGTTCCGGAATAGACAAATGGAGCTTTGATTTGTTTCTTTATGCTTTTTTTCCTTTACCTTCCTTTGATCAGTTACTCTAAAGACTATGGCATCTTAGGATTATCAAAATCCTTGTGGCATGCAGAAAATGAAGGGACAGGAGTGTCACTGAATTTTGCAGTTTCTCCCCCTTCAATTTATAAGGATAAAAACATAATATGACCAAAAAACTCCAATAAAATTATTTTATGATTTCAAAAAAACATGAGAACCGAATGCTAACGCTTGAGTTGGAAGCCTAAAAATTCAATGAGTTCATACTGTTACCCTTATGAGAAAAATAGATGCCTACCTCCACCTTGTGTTGTTTTCTTTTAAAATCAGTTTCCTCATTTCAAATTTGAACTGTCTGTAAATTTTCTTAGCCCAGCTTCTGTGTGTTTAAGTTGTTAGGATGCTATTCATTTCATAAAAAGAAAATGCCGCAAGCACCTTAAATCTGTGGTATCCAACATTTAATAGCAATTAAATCACTCTATATTCTAATTTGTCATTTCATCAATCACTCCAAATTTTACTTCAATTTAGTTAGAGAGAATACAGAAAATCTGGTTAAGAACAATTGAGTCTTTTTATGTTAATGTTTTAATTTCTGGTCCATCAAAATAATTATGATTTTTTATGGTTCTTCTTAATAAATATTATTTTTCTTAGGTCCTTTATTATAATTTTCCTAGTTTTTTATGTCATATTTATAGGAAATTTTTTTGTCATTATATTATAGTTACTATTTCAGATTTTTTTCCCCTGGTCTCGTATATTTTTCTTCCTTTAGTTTGGATGAATAACCCTACGTAAGTGAAGCTGATACATATTCCCCCTCGAATTCTAAATATATGTTAAAGTTAACTTTTTCAGAGAAAGTAAAGAAATTAATTAAATTACTTTAAAATATTTATTTGTATCATTTTTCTTTAAGATATGTTGCTAGACATATAAACTGATATATAATTCATTGATACACAACATATGATATGATTAAGTAATTTATTTAATTTTCTCAATCTTTTAAAAAATAAAGTCAATCATACCTTATATTTAACACCAGCAAAAACATGTTTTATAAGAAGAAAATTGATGTTGAAGGAGACATGCTTAGAAAATTCTGTTGCAGCGCCTGATTGAATGGGACCCCCGATAATTTGACAAGTCTTCTGGGGAATATATAGCAGTTTTTTTGGTAGCCTCCCTTTTCCCCTTATTTTTATAAATACATGTATACCCTTACACATGTTACCTATTTGATATTCAATCATTTACATATATATATATATATATATATATTTTAAAGGCCTTTTTCTACCTGTTGTTAAACATGCTTCAGTTCATGCTTAGGCTTTTCAAGTTTTTTTTTTTAAAAAAAAAAATTTTAGAAAAGGGGTTGGGTTCACCCACAATCCAAGGACAGGGCGAAATCTCCGGGTTGAGTTTCTCTCATAATCTTTTTCTCATTATCCCTCATCATCTCTAAATCATATCCATCCAATCAATCACAATACTACTTTAACATTTCTCTCACCTTTCCAATCAATGATCCAGATAGTGTTAATGAGAGAAAATGAGAAAAATGCTTATGAGAGAATCCTCTTCCGTAATCTCTCTTCTTCCTAGGTGATACAAATGTTGGGTAGGCCGAGCCGTCTATTACCTTCAGACGTTAACCTAGACACCTAGGAGTTAGGATACCTCCCCAACGCCTAAGCTTTTCAAGCTTAAATAGATATATCATCGTGTGATGTGTACTTATGAATTTGGAAAAAATAAAAAGAAAAAGAAATATCTTTAAACTAGCTATACAGATTGAATAAAAGATATACAAAACTAATGAAGGTCCCCCATTTTTATTCTATACTGGATACAAAATGAAATGTAAATTAGTAAGGAATTTAATAGAATATGCATAAAGATTAGTTAATGCATAAACAATTGGAAATCATATATGAAAAAGGAAAGTATGTATTGATCCGATTTTCGTTGAAGGTATCTTATTTTGGACAGAAAAAGATATGGTAAGATTTTATGATATCTGATCATCATCAATCGTACACACTTTGCCTTTCTTAGTTTTCCTAAATTTTAAAAAACACACTTAGAATTAATATTATGATATATGTGATTTAATAATAATTTCATAAATTGATACACAGTTGAAGAATAACATTAATCATTTATTATAATTATAATTATATTTGTCATTATCTTTATACCACTTAGAATTAATATTATGATATATGTGATTTAATTCCAATTAAAGATCTGATATATATCTAATCAAATGATAACTTAATTTATAGGGATAAAAACATAATAATAAAATGACAACTTAATTTATAAGATAAAAAATAAAATAAAATAAAAAAACTAGGACCGGGACAGAACTGAAACTGGACGGACCTGAAGTAGTGGGGCCACGACACCTTGATATTCCCCAAAGAGAAAGCAACGGTAACTATAATCGGACAAGAGGCCTCAGTGGATAAATATTGACCAGCCCCCAAGGCATACATAAGGAATAAGGCGCTCGTCCTTTTTTATTTTTATAAAAAAAAAATAAAGAAGCGGTAAAAGAAAAAGGATCTGCCCGCCATTTAAAATCCTGAGTTAAAAACCAACCCTCCCGACTCTTCCCTCCTCAATTCGGATTCGGAGGTTTCCAATTCCAAACGCTGCAAGCGGCAAGACGAAGCCCTAACTCTTATCCATGGCCGCCGATCCCACTCAGCAGCAACTCGCCCTCGTCCTTGGCGCTGATTCGTCTCACTTTGAATCCCTAATTTCCAATCTTCTCTCCTCCACTAATGATCAACGCTCTCAGGCCGAGTCCCTCTTCAACCTCTGCCTTCAGACTCATCCCGATGCCCTCTTCCTTAAGCTTGCCCATCTCCTCCAATCTTCTCCTCGCCCTGAGGCTCGGACTATGTCCACAATTTTGCTTCGCAGACAACTTACCCGCCAGGACGCCAACCTTTGGCCCCAACTCGCCCCTTCAACTCAGTCCTCACTCAAGTTGGTCCTTTTGAATTCCCTTCAGACCGAGGATGTTAAATCTATTACTAAGAAGCTTTGCGATACCATATCAGAGCTTGCCTCCGTTATTTTGCCCGATGGCGGATGGCCAGAGCTCTTACCCTTCATGTTTCAGTGTGTCACGTCGGATAATATCAAACTGCAAGAAGCAGCTTTGTTGATTTTCGCTCAATTGGCTCATTATATTGGTGAAACCCTTGCTCCCCAATTGAGCACGCTGCACACGGTGTTCTTGCAGTGTTTGACGTCATCCAAGAGTTCCGATGTGAGAATTGCTGCATTGGGTGCCAGCATTAACTTTATTCAGTGTCTGTCGAACCCTTCTGATAGGGACAGGTTCCAGGATTTATTGCCACTCATGATGCAAACATTGACAGAAGCCTTGAATTGTGGCCAGGAAGCCACGGCTCAAGAAGCCCTCGAGCTGTTAATTGAATTGGCCGGAACCGAGCCAAGGTTTTTGAGAAGGCAATTAGTGGATGTGGTTAGTTCAATGTTACAGATTGCAGAGGCGGAATCCTTGGAGGAAGGGACAAGGCACTTGGCCATTGAGTTTGTGATCACCCTAGCCGAAGCCAGAGAGCGTGCCCCTGGGATGATGAGGAAGTTTCCACAGTTCATACAAAGATTGTTTGCCATATTAATGAATATGTTGTTGGATATCGAGGATGATCCTGCATGGCATAGTGCAGAGACAGAGGATGAGGATGCAGGCGAGACTAGTAATTATGGTTTTGGACAGGAGTGTTTGGATAGACTTTCAATTTCTTTAGGCGGGAATACAATAGTACCAGTTGCTTCCGAGTTGTTGCCGACTTTCTTGGCTGCTCCTGAATGGAAAAAGCATCACGCTGCCCTCATCGCATTTGCACAAATTGCGGAGGGTTGTTCAAAGGTAAACTTGTTTGGAACTGATTCGTCTTTAGTATTAAGATGCTTGCTATATCTCCTTGTGTTTACTGTAATTTTATTAGATGTTTCATGTAAGGCATATGCTGTTTCTCATTGCTTTTGTCCCCTTAATGTTTTCAACCTTGATTTTTTGCCTTGGCTTGTGAATCTATAAACTGACAAGTTGACCGGGAGAATCCCTTATCTTTCGTTCTTACGTTTGACAAGTCATATCTTGTGATGCAGGTGATGACAAAGAATCTGGAGCAAATAGTTTCAATGATTTTAAATTCATTTAAAGATACCCATCCTCGTGTACGATGGGCAGCAATAAATGCAATTGGGCAATTGTCCACAGACTTGGGGCCAGACTTGCAAGTTCAGCATCACCATGTTGTGCTGCCAGCATTAGTTGCAGGCATGGACGATTTTCAAAATCCCAGAGTACAGGTTTGAACTTTTACCTGATAATGCAAAATACATAATCTCATAATAATAAATTTAGTTTGGCTGCTTCCTTTATTTTTTCGGAAACGTATGTTTCATATTATGAGCCCTTGCATGGTCTGATCTGACCAACAGCGAATCAGGTTAAGATAAACTCTAGGGCAAGCCATTTTGTTTGCGTCAGATATTGATCATAGTAATCTCTAGCTGTTCTCTTTTTATTGTTTAATCTGAAAATTAATGAAAAATTTGTTGGTCCTCATCTCTAATGCTTTATTCATTAGTTTGTCAAACCTATTAGACATCTTGTTTAAGATCTCCGGGTTCCCAAACTGCGAACTGTATTTTTTATGGTGCTATTTATGGTTTAATCTGTTAAATATTGCTAGTGAAGCTAGCTACCTTTTTATCGTCTGAAAAAATCTAGCTTAAGTTTGACTTTACCCCGATCACATTATACTATTGTAAAGCCCTTGTTCTAACCTATAAGCTTGTCTTTACAGATTATTAATTTTAGGTCAGGGCTTAAGTATGGCAATCAATTATCTCCTATTTAAATTGGAGAGTCAAGTGTCATAGTATTGTAATAATTAGTATTACTAACTTGTTAATATTTTAATCTTTTTCCTCATTTTCTACTTTTATATTGCAGGCTCATGCTGCTTCTGCGGTGCTAAATTTCACTGAGAATTGTACCCCAGAAATCCTGACACCTTATTTGGATGGAATAGTGAGCAAACTATTAGTAATCCTACAGGTATCTGACTGATGTCCACACCTGTCTTGTACTGTCATTGTAGAATTTAGTTGACTTTATTATCTGTAGCAAACTCTTGTTATTAATATTGTTAATGCTTTTTAATTCACTTATTCTGATTTGATTGGACAAAAGTAATTTATCTATGTAAGGCTAAGTACCCAAGTCTTCTCCTTTCTTATTGTCCAATTGAATTCACAATTTTATTTTATCTTGTCTTGTTATATATTATGATCTGGTATTTGGTTTTTGCATTTTTCCTCTATCTTCCATGCAATCTAGAATGGGAAGCAAATGGTTCAAGAAGGAGCCTTGACAGCTTTGGCATCAGTGGCTGATTCATCACAGGTTCTTTATGTAGCCAATCTTCTCATTTATTATGACAATGTTGTTTACTATACCTAAGTAATCAAACTTGTGTTAGCAGGAGCAGTTTCAGAAATATTATGATGTTGTGATGCCTTACTTGAAAGCTATTTTGATGAATGCAAATGATAAATCCAATCGCATGCTTCGTGCCAAAGCGATGGAGTGCATTAGTTTGGTAGGAATGGCTGTTGGTAAGGACAAGTTCAGGGAAGATGCCAAGCAGGTGATACCAATTTTTCAGTTCTAATGTCCAACTTAATAATTTTCTATGATTCCTGGTTCAATTTAAGTAATTGTTATTTTTTTCATGTGCTAAACGTTGATATATGACTTTCTTTGTCAGTTAATGCTCTCCTATTCCATCCTTGTTTTAATTCTTATATACGTGAATGATTGTTTGTTGATGCGTTGATTTAGTAGTTCACTTGATGATGTATATTGCCATATTGTGCTTCACTCTCTTATGGAAGCTCTTGAAGCTATGCATGATTCACATTTTTTATTTCTCTTACTAGGTCATGGACATCTTAATGAAGCTGCAACAAGCTCAACTGGAAGCTGATGACCCAACTGCAAGTTACATGCTACAAGTATGTTGTCACCTATTTCTTAACGTCAATTTTAGAATATTAGTCTTTTTTCTCCCCTTGTGAAAAATGTAAAATTCACAATTCTTTTTCTTATAAAGTGGAATATTATGTGCTTAAATATCTTTGCAGGCTTGGGCACGGCTTTGCAAGTGCCTTGGGCAGGATTTTCTCCCGTACATGGGTTTTGTCATGCCTCCTTTGCTCCAGTCTGCGCAGCTTAAGCCTGATGTCACCATTACATCTGCAGATTCTGATGCTGAAATCGATGAAGATGATGACAGGTTTCTTTTCTGTCTTGTGTCAGGATTAAGGGTCATAACTTTTGACAAGCATGTTTTCCCATATTATGATTTTTTCGATGTTTCCAATTTTTTATTATTTGTCTCCCTTTCGAGTGGATTGTACTCCCTTGTTTGAGATTTTCTTTTGCCTGCCCTTTGAAAAGATAAGGCCTATCTATTTCTTCTTGTTGCTATTTTCATTTGCATGATACTATCATTGTGGGGGCTCAAATATCCTAGATCTCTTATTTTCTTCCACATTCATGCGTTTTTTGTGAGAAAGAACCTTTAGAGGCCTGCACAATTTGTAAGCCTTAGTTTGCAGAACCACATAGATGGTCTTAGGAAAGCTAAAGCTTAGATCTAATTGAAAGGAAAAGAGGGGAAACAAGGGAAAAAGGAAATGATAATGATAATGGCATAATGTTGTGCCTTTTGAAATAGAAAGAGTAATGATTTTCAGATCTGAAAAGTGAAAGAGATGTGGATTAGATGGCTGCTATCATATGTTTGAAGTATATTGATTTCTTTTGGATACTTAGTCACTTGTGTAATTGCAGCATCGAAACAATCACTCTTGGAGATAAAAGGATAGGCATTAAGACTAGTGTCCTGGAGGAGAAAGCCACAGCTTGTAACATGCTATGTTGCTATGCTGATGAATTGAAGGAAGGATTTTTCCCTTGGATTGACCAGGTTTACTTGTAGTTGTATTTCATGGAATTTTCTAAACCAAGCTTTAGTTAAGTTTGATGCTAACTTTGCCAAATCTTCTAGGTTGCTTTCACATTAGTCCCTCTTCTTAAATTTTATTTCCATGAAGAAGTTAGAAAGGCAGCTGTTTCAGGTATTTTCTTAATTTCATGACTTTCAAATCTTGCTTTCCTTGGAGAGCTACTTTTTTGGTTGCCATTTGTGATTGTAGGTAATCTCACCTTTCTTCTGATTTGCCTATAGCTATGCCTGAACTATTGCGTTCAGCTAAATTAGGTGTAGAGAAGGGACAATCACAAGGCCGTGATGAGACATACATAAAACAGTTATCTGATTACATAATACCACATTTGTTGGAGGCCTTGCACAAGGTTACTGTCCTGCTTGTTTTTATTGTCTTTGATTTCCAATTGCTAATTTTGTGTGTCTGAGAGTGTTTTAGCTGTCTTTCAGGAGCCTGAGATCGAAATTTCTGCCAGCATGTTGGACGCATTGAATGAATGCATACAGGTCTCTAGTAGCATCCATATACCTGGATTGTTTGTTTGTATTGTTCTCTTTTTAATAAAAAATAATATAATTACAGTTAATCTCACGCACGTGCTGTTGATTAATAATGTGAATGCTGGAGAAATAGATTTAAATTATGGGAGGTAGTGCTGTCCTTTTGTTTGGAAGAATGTAGTTCTTGTAGTAGCATTTATTTCTAGTCCTGGGATATGGAAAATTATATGGATCGAAGATTACTGTATTCTTGGGGGCTTCATCAATCCCCTGCCCATTTTTCCATTCAAACTTAAACTTATCACAGCCAGGATTTCCTTCTCTTAGGTCTCTGCTGCACTTCTAGAGGAAAGGCATGTGCGGAGCATTGTTGATGAGATTAAACAGGTTATTACTGCCAGTTCATCCAGAAAACATGAAAGGGCAGGGAGGGCCAAAGAAGAGGATTTCGACGCAGAAGAAAGAGAATTCCTCAAGGAAGAAAATGAGCAAGAGGAGGAACTTTTTGATCAAGTATGTTCTGATATATATGTTTGTTCTCCAGTTAATTTTGATTGTATTAGTTTTTTTTATAAGGAATGATGACTTGATTCTTTTGTTGAATGTATGCCTGAACTAGGTTGGCGATTGCTTGGGAACATTGATAAAGACATTCAGGGCATCTTTCTTGCCTTTCTTTGATGAGCTATCCTCATATATAACACCTATGTTGGTTAGTTATCCCATCTCTCTCTCTCTCGGAAACTTTAAATGATATAAAAAGTTTCATCAGTCATCCTATTTATCATTGTTGCTGGGATTTCGTGATCAGTTAATCCAGTTTTCAAATGTTATGCACAGTTCACAACAATTCTTTTCTTTTCCCTAGGTTATATAGTTGTCACCCAGACAGCGTTTTAAGCAAAAACCTGATGAATCAATTCGAATGCCCAAAAGGGTCATAATAGGAAACTTTTTTCATATGCTACTATGCAATTTCCCATGATTTTTGACAATAATAATCCTACGTGGGTCTGATTGATAGCAATTACTACAAAATCTCCAATGGAATTGTCATTAGATGTGATGGGTGATTAATCTATCTAACTGATTGAAAGTGGACATAAATATTACTTTTAGGGTTTAACATCCGTCTATCACTTGCCAAGAGTGCTAATGTATTAGTGTCTGTGATGAATCACTTGGTCAAAAATCCTCAAGTTCTCTTTGATTGTATTTTTTTTCCCTTGTTTCTAATTCAATGTTTTCACTGCTTATTACTAAACAGGGTAAAGATAAAACCTCAGAGGAAAGGAGAATTGCCATTTGTATATTTGATGATGTTGCTGAGCACTGTCGTGAAGCTGCTCTTAAGTAGGACTTTTACCTTTTTTCTTTTTCTTTTTTCAAATTTGAATTGCATCTGTTTTCATGTAAATAATTACTTAATCTTCTTTTTTGAATTTACAATGGTTTTTCTGAATTATTCTAATTCCTTGCATTCATGTAACAGATATTATGATTTTTACCTTCCATTCCTACTTGAAGCATGCAATGATGAGTATGCTGATGTTCGACAGGTTTTTGCTTTGACTTGTCTATTTGTTTTCATATGCACCAAGTTCCAGTATATATTTTTGGTTCTTATCCATCCAAATTTAATGCCCTTTTCAGGCAGCTGTTTATGGGGTTGGTGTTTGTGCTGAATTTGGTGGATCTGTTTTCAAACCCTTTGTTGGAGGTTGATTGCTTAATGTTAATTTAATTTTGTGTTGTGACTTGAAGTACTGCTTTGTTAAATTTCTCTTTTCTATTGCAGAGGCACTTTCAAGATTAGAGGCTGTGATACAGCATCCAAATGCTCTTCATTCAGATAATGTTATGGCATATGACAATGCTGTCTCAGCTTTTGGAAAAATATGCCAGTTCCACCGAGATAGGATAAATGCAACACAGGTACTTATTATTTCGTGGCTGCATGTCTCCACTTAGCATTTAGTGCTCTGGCTGTTGACAAAAGAACCGAGCCCGACATGCATTGGTCATTGTCAAAATCACAGTTTTCAAGTTGTCTTAGTAATACTGATTACATTGGCTAGAGTGCTGTTATGCTTCTGGTCATATTGTATTGATTTCTAGATACTAGCAGAACAGAAGAGGCTCTACTATTAAAGATGTGCAAATGCTTTATATATGCGAAAAGTGAAACCTTTGTTATTGTCTAGCCATATTAACCCCCATCACCTTCAGGCTTTATTAAATAGCTATATGAGCTAGCCAGATATGGGTAATTAATTCTAGGCAAGCAGGATTTGTTGAAAATCATATTTGGAGACATTTATACGAATATGATGTTCAACAATTGTTGTGGCTATTGGAAGTCTCATTTTTTACAAAGTGACGATTAGAATATTATCTCTAATGTGCTATTGTGAAACTGGTTCGAGGATGGGGGTTATGATATATTGCTTTCTTGCTAGAAATGAAGTTTACAATAAATTTACTCTGCTTCCATGTATGATTTCTAGATGTGATGTTATTGGATGCTTATCTGCAGAAACCTCAAGTATTTATTAGTTGTTTTAACTCATTGTTGATTACAATTGTACCACTTTATTTGCCCGTTTTATTGGTTTTATCATTGTGCCGTTCTTGGGTGGCAGCTTGTTCCGCTCTGGCTAAATTGTTTGCCCATAAAGGGTGATTTGATTGAGGCTAAGGTTGTACATGACCAACTCTGTTCCATGGTTGAGAGGTAAAAATTCGATTCTGGAGCATGTTTTGACTTTAATCTGAATGCTATCTGCTTTATATGCTGCCCCTTTTGAAATTTATCCTGATCATGTTATATGCGTTTCACAGGTCAGATGGAGAACTTTTAGGCCCCAACCATCAATATCTTCCCAAAATAGTTGCTGTTTTTGCTGAGGTATATCCATTATGATTTTGTTATGTGCCTAGTTATTTCTGTGTGATATCGGTGCTGCTTTCTTTACTGTTTTAAAACTCTTCTCCATCAATGGTTGGGAAGGTTTTATGTGCGGGTAATGATCTGGCAACTGAACAAACTGCGAGTCGGATGATTAATCTATTGAGGCAGCTTCAGCAAACTTTGCCACCGTCTACCCTTGCTTCTACTTGGTCATCCTTGCAGCCTCAGCAACAACTTGCACTGCAGTCCATCCTATCATCCTAGTTATCTTCTATGGTATGTTTGCGATGGTCCCTCCTCAAAAGACATATTTAAGGAAAGCTGCTGCGTCAAGTCAAAGTTGTTCCTTTGGCGTTGGAGTGTCCTTCTGAGAATCAGCTGTGTCTGGTACTCTGGTTCGTGTTTGTTGAGTGCTGAATCCAGATTTGGTCATTATATCCAGAAATTCTGAGGCATGGTTTGCTGCTCAGAGCGGTTTTGATTGGTAGGATTGGAAGAATAGAAATTCTCGGTGTAGAATGTTTGCATCAAAGCGTTGTTCAGGAGGAACGCTTTGTCTGGAAGGAATCACAACTTAACAAGGTTGTAACTTGATCCCATCTCTGGATGATGGGACAAGGTGTGATCCAAGCCACTCATGTACCATTTCGTGTCTTTTTGTGAGTTATAACAGTTTTGGTAATTTATTTGTCCTTTGATGTCAGAAACTCTCTATTTGATTATTTTGTATTTATAAGCTTGTTTATAATGGTTTCTCATTTCTCTTTCCGCTCCTTCGCATTCAACTATTGCGAATACAGTCTTTTTATGTTCTAAAAATTATTTTATAGAAATATAGTTTCAAATTAATTTTATTGCATCTACTTTCTCCATCCGTTAATAGGACTTCTGAGGTTTCTTTGCCAAATGAATATATAAATGAAGAGATTATCATATTCAAGGTGAGAAGAAATCCATGACATTTTGCTTTGTTTCGCCGTTTAGGCTGAGCTCACATGTGTTGCACCTTGAAAGCCCAGAATCCTACTCTAGTCCAGAAGAATAACTGAGTAAAGTTGCCACTTTTGTCTTTCTTTTAATACCATTCACACTCAAAGTAGTGAAAGTGTAGTTTCAGACTTTGCTAAGGGCGAGTTTACAATTTTATAAGGGTACTCGTAAATGTGGACACCTAACTTTTAAGCCCCATCTAATTCAAACTCAAAATATATTGATAATGTGAAATAGGACTCCCATCATGGGGAAAGGGTTAAGATTATACCGACATTTTGTTCCCTCAATTTCGGCATCTAAATCCACGTAATATATCCGTTGACAAATATGCAGGAAGGAGGCAGGCAGGCAAGTATATGTACGGCAAATATTTTCTTAAAAACAAAACTGTTGATCATGTCTTGTAAATATTTTCTCAGTTCAATGATTCGATTTCGGTTCATCATTCATATATGAAATGACGCATGCAGGATCATTAGAATCAAAATTTGATTCAAGAAATAACTTGAAGGTCATGAAGGCCCTTTGTGTTCATTAGCAGTTGAAGCACCAATCATCATTCATCTTCCCTCTTATTTTATTGCGTACTACCATACAAAAAGGTGTACCCAAAAAAAAAAAAGAAACATCATGTTATACAAAACTAGTAACCAAACGTCACATCTTTTTTAAAACTTAAGTTCAGACAAAATTAGATGTGTCTACATATTGGATAAATTTGAATTTTGAAAAGATTTGGAAAGATAACAATGCGAAGTTAGATAGCCAACTTAAAGAATGCGATAACACTAATTAATGTCTTTTTCCCCATATCTCCATCCATGTCTAACGTATGATCCATTGTGAATTTAGATTCATCCAATTATTAATTATTCAATTGTCATTATGAAAAAACTTCGAGAAAATGAACTCTTCAAGATTCGCTCAAATTGAAATATCTTAAACGTCTTTCTCAGCCGATTAGAAAATCTGACAGACAAACTTAGGGGTTAGGAAGAATCTATGAACAGAATATAAGAAATGAATTGGTCAAGTGATCATTTGCTTGGTCCAGCTGTGTTCCAAGCATGGTTTAGTGTCTTGGTTAAAGGGTACATAAGAGGGGATGGTTTTGGAGACTCCATGTGGCTTTCATACATTCCTTAACTTCTTTCCTTTCGACTGTTTGACTTTTGACTCAACAAAAATCAGAGGAAGATAAGACAAAGACAGGATTTTTATCAATCCCCTCGAATCCTCGCCTCTTATTCTCTTCTGCTGGGGATTTCTAGGTGGTTTGGCGATTCCTTGTTCTTTAGCGTGGCCTAAGGATCATTTCTTATATTGGACACTGACTATTAAGTTATATTTTAATGGTGGTTCAAGATATAGGATCACTAGTTAGGTAATAGTACTTTTCTTTTTATAAGGACTTTAATTTCTGTCTCAAAATGTCCAGACTTGAGTGGAAATTAACTAACACGCATTTTTATAATTGACTGTATGACACTAAAATATGATGGTATCGAAGTAGTTTTCCCAAAATGAATTGTCAAAGCTAAGCTGTTGAGAGAAGAAAAGCAATGCAATTGGATTTTATGTTTGGTGCACATATTAAACTAAAAATCCTGACTCATTCAGACAGCAAAAACTAAAGGAGACAGCAAATGGCTTCTAGTCTGATCTGTTTAAAAGTAAAGGTGGCAAGTAAATATGAAGGCTGATTTGTCTATATCATGCAGAATACTACCCCTGGTCCTTAATGTAAATGCTACTTAACTAATTTGGGTAAACAAAGAAAATTAGTTAACTGTTTATAACAAATACGTGCTGCTTTACCTAAAGTACCTATTTTTAATCATGACTACACTTGGATGGAAATCCCTAACATATTTAATCAATGGGGATACTTTAGAGAAAGAATTATAAATTTAAGAGATAAAGTAGATTGAGGTCTGGGGATACTTTGTAGAAAGAATTATAAATTTAAGAGACAAAATAGATTGAGGTCTTATATTTAGAATCAAATCCAACCCCTAAGTAGCTCTTATGTTAAGCACTAAAGGTAGTATAAATTTTAAAAGTTGTACGAATCTCACGATGATGTGCTTCTATTATATTAATACCACTTGCAATTGAAAGATGGGCAACTTTTCATCCATATATAATAATCCCACAACTTGCAATTAGCAGCATGATCAATAGCCTTTTACTACTACTACTACTTTAAAAGCTGAACTAGTTTCTGCTTATATCCCTCAAACACCATCTCTTGAACACCTTGTAATGGAAATTCACTTCCAGCAACCAAAGCAGTTTCAGAAACCATCAGCTGTTCCAATCAGAAGAGGAGGCAAGTTCAAAGGAAGGAACAAAAACAATGGCACAAACAAATTTGTTGGGGTGAGACAAAGACCTTCTGGGAGATGGGTGGCTGAGATCAAAGACACAACCCAGAAGATAAGAATGTGGCTTGGAACATTTGAGACTGCAGAAGAAGCAGCCAGGGCTTATGATGAAGCTGCCTGCCTCCTTCGAGGATCCAACACTCGCACCAACTTCATCACTCGTGTCTCCATGGATTCTCCTCTTGCCTCTCGTATCCGAAATCTGCTTAACAACAGAAAAGGAACCAAAGAACAAGATGTTGATGCTTCTTCCTCACGAGTCAACCCTACTAGCTCTACCAGTACCAGGAGCTCAGAATCAAGCAATGGTGAAAAAAATGATAGTGCTCTTTCTAGTGGAAAAATTCAGAACACCGAACTATTTGCTGAAGGATATAGACCAGATTTGAGCAGTTGCAGGGAGGGGTTTGATTTAGGTTCCCAGTCAAATCTTTCATGGGGCATTGGACCTTTCATTGATCGATTTCCATTTGCTCAAGTATTGGAAGTGCCAAAGTCTGAAGCTGTTGCTGATACATTTGAGTTAGAGATTTCAGAATTTGAGAGGATGAAAGTTGAAAGACAAATATCAGCTTCACTCTATGCAATTAATGGAGTGCATGAATACATGGAAACAGTCCAGGACTCTAACGAAGAAGCTCTTTGGGATCTTCCACCCTTATGGTCAATGTTCTGCTAAATTCAAAAGTTCTAAATGACCTTTTAAATCAGTGTTTCTGATATATCTTGAGTGCTTCTAATTAATACCATCTATCGACCATCTTTCATAAATAATCTCAGGAGTCAGGAAGAGTTCAGGATCTTGACTTGGGATAGAGTTTTGCTTGCCTCGCTGCTTCATAAATATCAGCTACAAAGGGAGTTGCATTAGCTATTCGTGGTGTGAGCGCTTTGTTTTTCACCTGTCTTATCTGTATCCAAGTATTCTCTAATGTAAATCTTGAAGCATCTTTTGTATCTATGAATTTTAAGTATACGTTTGGGTGAAAACTTAATATTTTGAGAGTTTTAGTTTCTTTACCGGGTACTATATAGTCCAATTACAGATCTGTGGAGTTCCTTCAGAATATTTGTCTGTGAAAAAAGCCGAAAGAGTCACGATCCTTTCTCAAAAGGAGTGCTTCCAGATCTTCTGGGATTTAGGTTTACTATATCTGCAAAAATCATGCCTTTTGATGGTCTAGATAAGCCACAAAATCACACATTTTTAAATCTCTCATTAGATAAAGAGATTATGGCTGTGTAGTTATCCCATATCAACTCCTTATGAATTAAACATAGTAAAAATGACTAACTACATTTATTTTAAGTGAGAAGGAATGAAGATTATGAGCCCGTTTGACATGGCTTTAAAAGCTAAAAAAAGTTCACTGAAAGCTCATTAGAAGGAGAAACAGGAATAATGAGTGTTTGGTATGGTTTCACACTTTGATAGGCTTCAAAATCTGAAGTTTTTTTTTTTTTTTTTTTTTTTGTGAAGCCACCTATCCAAGCTTCAAGTTCTGAAGCTGCTTTTTTATAAGCTATCCCAAATATAAATTACATCAGAAAAAGTCCATTAGGAAAAAGTTCATCAAGAATAGTCCATCAGAAACAAAAGCAATTTCTATCACTGCTATTCGAAATGGGTGCTATGTCACTCATCACTTGTGATGATATGTTTACTTGTTGTTTATATTTCAAAGACGTCATTTATATCTATTTTGTGGTCCGAAGTGCAAGAAGCTGCAATTGTAATGGCTCTACAATGAGAATGAGCATCCATAATAAGTTCTGACAAACTACCAAACCAGCAAACTCTGAAAAAATGGCAATATAGAAACAGATATTCTAAAGATTCATTTCATTGGCATAACATAAAAGTTATACATCTCATTTGTTAAATAATGTTGTTTCAACAGATAGGTGGTATGTAGTTAACCGTTTTAGATATAATCAGTCAATGTATGTTTACCAAAAAAAAAAAAAACTCCTAATAGAAAATTTAAATTATTAAAGCTTGTCGGCAAATCATTGCCCTTTTTTTATAATTAGAACTATTGGCATATTCTTCCATTTAAAATTTAAAACTCAATAATAATTTCTGTTAAAAGCAAATGTCTTTAGTTAATTTTAAAAAATAAATAACTAATTTTTCTAAGTTTCATATGTTTTATTTATTTAAATTAATAAATTAAGGACCAATAAAATAATAAAATAAAGTAAAAAATTTTTATTATCAAATTAACATGTAATAATATTTTATAACTTAAAATTAATAAATAAAAAAGTAATTGAAATAGGGAAAAAAATTCAAACACTAACATAGTTTTGATTACACTATTTTTCCCCCACCACAATCTTATGTTTAATTTTTTTGGCAAGTAATCTTATGTTTAAAATAGTTCCGTTGAAGTTTAAATATTTAATTGTTATTAGAATTTTACTGTTGAGCATAGTTCGTAAGAAAATGACAGAAACATAATTTTAAAATTGTAAATATTAAACCAGATTTATTACTTAGATTTGATAAATGAATGATGAGATTTAATAAGTAATTCACAACTCATTTTTTTGATAAATACTTAATAGAGAAAATCCTATTTAAAAACCAAATGAAATTCCAAAACTCCCAAATGTCTGTTAAACTTTGTAAAGGACTTAAAGGCGATAAGGACCAAATTAAGATTTTTAAATTTGGGTGAATTTATTTTTTGGCCCCTAATTTTTAAATAAATTAAAAAAGAAAAATGACCCTTGCCGGGCGAGGGCCACCATGGCCGGCAGCCTGATATCCGATGCTTTTTTTTTTTTTTTTTTGTGGGGTTGAGTGAAGGTGAGAAGGTTTTTCACCTTCATGGGGGCCAAGTTATCTAACCACTGAGCCACTTGGTTCCTTTGATACATACATACATACATATATATATGGAAAAATGATTTGTCTAGTGACTGGATCTAAGAGTTTTTCCTGTGAACCCAAACTACATCGTTTCATTTAGTGAGGGGTTGAGGGCGTTCCAAAGATTTTTTTTTTAAAAAAAAAAATCAGTCTTGGTTTCTTGGCAATCACAATTGGCTATTTGACGGCGAATATCCAATTTAGAGAGTCTTCCACTCGAGTCATTTCTTGATTCACAAAATTGTCTGGTCCTCCCAACCTTCGATCCCTCCTTCTCTTTTTCTGAATTAGTTTAGATTTTCATAATCTTCTAATAGATCCTAAAATCTCTCTAACTACCAAGATCATAATAATATCAAATATGCCCCTAATTGTGTCAGGCTTCCGACGCTGAATTACTATAACTTTAGATATTTAATCCTATCCGTCGCCATCGTCATCAAGCTATTAGAGTCAACAATTTTAAACCCTAGATTCGTTTCTGTGATTAGCCTTCCGAATTAGGGTTATCATCTCTAGGTTTTGACATCTTAAAAAGCTATGGATGACTGTTGTGCTATTTGCGCGAGACTGATTTTTTTTTTCTAAAAAAAAAAAATCTTTGGCACACCCTCATTAAATGAAACGATGTAGTTTGGGTTCATAGGAAAAACTCTTAGATCCAGTCACTGGACAAATCATTTTCCCTATATATATATATGTATGTATTAACAAATATATCTATTCTTCTTAGCATTTTTTCCATCAAGAACCACTCTTATAAATCCTATTACTGAACTTGTTATTCTTAATACAAATTTTGTTTAATCTTGTGAATCCCATTATATATACACACACACACATTAATATATTTACACACGTGTGTGTCTTATATAATATATAAATATAAATATGATAGGTTATATATATATATATATAATGAGATTCACATGATTGAATAAAAATTGTAATATAAATAACTTCAATAATGAGATTTATAAGATTATTAATGATATTTACAAATTTAGTAATAAGATTTACAAATTCGTTCGTTAAGGTGTAAACATGTCAATGAACTTATATAATTTATTATTGAATTTGTAAATCTCATTATCAAATTTGTAAATACCTTTCGTGAATATTTCACTAGAGAGATGACCTTACTGGAAGGATCTTTGACCCTATCTTTCCAAAAATTGGATAATTAACCTTTACGCTGGCAAATTTTTAGAAAAACTTATTTAAATTCTTTTCATGGCTATTTTTTACATGTACAATTCTTTAAAATACTAACTACATTCATATTCTAAACCTTTTTATTCCAAACACAAGTCACAGATATCATTATCCCTTGCTATCCTCTTTGACTAACCCTTAAGCTTATCACTTTTCTTAAATTCCATTATATTGTGGTAATTTATTATGCATGTAAATATATTCCTAAACATTCTTATTTGTCATTTATTAAATTATATATCGCGGTATTCTTGCTATTATTTAATTATGTGTGGGATGATTAAAAAAAATAGAGCCAAAAAGAAAAGAAAAGGAAAAGGGGGAAAAAAAGAAAAAAAGGCATCTTAGAAAAAGAGAAAGTAGCTAAAGAAAAGGAAGGAAAATTATACCGTTAATCAAAAGGATCAAAAAAAAAATATATGGCAAGAAAGATAATCAATTGAAAGACCCTTTTGTTCTTTTGGTATCTAAATTCCATAGCTAAAGGAAGTCATCAATCACATCCTTTTGTTTTTTGTTACATCGTAACTAATACTTGTGATCATTATAGTAAAAACGTAGATTTTACCTAAAAACAGAAGGAGAATGAAAAATCGTAAAAACTTAAAAGCGTTTGAAAAATCAGTAAAATCATTTTAATGAAAAAAATCGTAAAAACATAAAATCACAGTAATAAATCGAGTTTTTAACTACCATACTTATGACACCTTAAAAGATGACTTACTTTATCAATATTCGTTCTTTCTTTTTTGGTCTCAAACGATATAAGAATTCAGAGAGAGTATAGAAGATAAATGAGGTATTCTAAAATACCTCTTTAAAAAAAGAAAACCAATGATGACTTACTTACTTGTATACGGTCAATTGTTTATCCATGCTTTTTAATTTTATTTTTCAGAAAATAGTCAAAACTAAAGACTTAAAAAAAAACTTGGCATGATCCGTGGGTTTCACGACCAATTGTGTATTTTATACTCATTCCCATTTTATTTTCTCTTCAGATTAAGCATTATTATTGAAAACAAGAAAGACAACTTTATGTAGCACCCTCTTTTTTTTTGGGCCAAGAAATTGGTATTAGGCGTTTAGCACAATGTAGATGTAGATTTGTGATTTTTTAATACTTGAATAGATAGGCACTTCCTTTAATTATTTCTCCAAAATATATATACAATTAAGCCAATGCATTAGTTATCTAAATAACTCACCTTAGCAAAATCAAATGGGAAAAGTATTTTTCTAGTCACTGGAGATAAGTTATCTTTAGTGACCTCTAAAACTATATCGTTTTGAATTAATGAAGGCTGTATTTGTAATTTTAGGTGAATTAATGAAGGGTGCAAAATTACAGAAGGAACTCTCATTAATCCAAAACTACGTTTTGAATTAAGGTTAAAGTATACGTTTGGTCCTTCATGTTTGCTTCTGGTATCAATTTAGTCCCTTAAATTTGTAAAATGCATATTTAGTCCCTAATGTTAACACCGTTAGTCTGACTTAACAGAAAATACTGACTTAACAATTTTAAACGATGACTGTGCAATTAAATGCTGACCAAGCATACTTATATGTTAATATTTTAATAAATTAATATTTTAAATCCTATTGATTAAAAAATATTTAATCTTCAAAGACTGTTTTATGGCTTTTCACATTTTTTGAAGATTAAATATATATTTTTTTTGTTGAAGAAGATTAAATATTTTTCAATCAATAGGATTTAAAATATTAATTTATTAAAAATACTAACATATAAGCATGTTTGATTAGCATTTAATTGCATAGTCATCGCTTAAACTTGTTGAGTCAATATTTTCCATCAAGTCAAACTAACGGTGTTAACATTAAAGGACCAAACGTGCACTTTACAAACTTAAGGGACTAAATTGATACTAGAGGTAAACATGAAGGACCAAACGTATACTTTAACCTTGAATTAATGAAAGATGTGTTTATAATTTCAAGTGAATTAATAAAGGTTGCAAAATTACAGAAATGCCCTTCATTAATCTAAAACAACATAGTTTTAAGGTTACTCTCCAATGACTAGAGAAATCCTTTAGCCTTAAATTATATCCATGAAACCACCCAAAAAAATGTTAAAAATGCCACTTGGGACTATTTTGTAAACAAATAACAAAAAGTTGGGCATATTTTGTTTTGGTAATTGTGATAGTAGTGGGCTTGTTGCTCCCCTCGTGTTTGCGGGTAATCCTCATTTATGTGGACGGACACATAAACCGAAAGAAAACAACGAAGGCCAGGCATGGAAGCTGCAAAGGTGACTCTGAAAGCTGTGGCTCTGATCGCCGGAGATAACAACGTGAGAGGAGCTCTTCAGTTTGTGCAACAGCCCGACGGTCTCTTACTCTACATGTTTTTTGTCTCCTTTTTTGTGTCGAAGCTGTTGTAATTGTTTAATCCTAATTCAGCTAACTTTGGGTAAGATTCTGCAGGAACTACTCATGTAAAAGGGAGAATCACTGGTTTATCCCCGGGCCTTCACGGATTCCATATTCACGCTCTCGGTGACACCACTAATGGCTGCAATTCCACTGGTTCGTAATTTTATTTCTTTCGATTCATAACGAATTCGCACTCTTCTCCAGCTCAATATCCTTTTCGTTTTCGAACTAGTTTCCGTGATAAATTGTTCTGAATCGCAGGCCCTCATTTCAATCCATTCAAGAAAGACCATGGGGCTCGAACAGATGATGAGCGTCATGCTGGAGATTTGGGTAACGTTGTTGCAGGCCTGGATGGTATTTACTGCCTTAATTTTCCTTGTCCGTTTTAACATTTCGACTCCTTTGAGTCTTTTCTGAGGAATTTATTGCATGAATTATCTTCTGTAGGGGTTGCTGATGTGTCAATCACAGACAGACAGGTAGGCACTCGCCCATGGTGTACTGACCATCTATTTGGTTTATTCTGTGTTAATGTCCTTTATTTCATTTGGCAAATTACTTTAACATGGCCTTTTGTTTTCATTTTCAACCTGTAGATACCACTAAGTGGAGTTCATTCCATACTTGGGAGGGCAGTCGTTGTGCATGCTGATCCTGACGATCTTGGTAGAGGTAAGATTCTGAAATTTGTCTCCTAAATAGAGTTTCCGTATCCATCATTGTCAGCTATAGCTTCTTTTTTTTAACTTTTCCTAGTTATATCATTTTACAAATATAAGGTTCTGAAGTTGGTTGTCTTTTTAACACTGTCTCGACTACTCTTAAAAGTTCTACATGAGAAGATTAGAATGCGAACCACTCTTCCTGGCCGGTTTTATTCTATTACAAGAACATCTTTCGTATTGCATATCTCTTCACTGTTTACTTTTTCTTCCTCGTACTTGAGACCCATTTTTGGGGCTGTTACTTACTGCTGCAATGACAAAAGCGTATGATGCATGACAGTTGATTGCCTGCCTATGCATATCGTAATATGAACAGAGTAGCTGAGTAATTTCGAAATAATATGTGTCCCTTATCATGTCTGAACGCAAATGCTTCATTTTGAATGCATGACACATGTTTTTCCAACCTAAGTTGTCTCTGCCTTCTGCCCTCATGGTTCTAGGAAATTCCATTTTGGAAATATCCTTTACTTGTGAAAGTAAATTTCTGTCTAGTGAAAACTAATCGCTAGCATTTGTAATTGGATATTTCTCCCCCAGTATTGTTTCTAATGCAGAGTATATGGAGAAAGTGTGCGTTAATATTCACAAAGTCGTTACTTGATGTGACTTCAGAATGAAGTCCTAGGATACTGGGATGTGTCTAGTTTGCAATTATGATAATTCAAACAAAAGTGCCAACGATACATACTTGCACCTTCAGGTCTAACAAAGGTTCAGAAAAGCAAGCAAGTTTAGTCTTACCCTAATATCATATCTAGTGAGTAATGACTAGTGTTATGTCCCTATTTTCAGATGTCTCAAAATTTTCACTTGGTTACATGTGCTTGCCTCTGACCTTCATGGTATTTGTTTAGACGCTTATGAACTGCTTATGAAACTGTTGGTTGTGCATATCTTGTGATGAAACAGGTGGGCATGAACTAAGCAAGACCTCTGGTAATGCTGGTGCAAGAGTAGGATGCGGTAATGCTTCTCTAGTTCTCTTCTACAATCAATTCCGCTATTACTAACCTAAACTATTCTTTTTTATTTGAATTGTTAATCTCTTTCTTAAATTACCATTTTGTAAAATTTAAGAAAACAAGAATATAACAAATCATATGTTTAATTTATTTTTAATATAACAAAAAGGTTCTTGATTTTTTAAAAACAAGAACCTTTTTGAACGCTTATGTGTTAGAATTTGAGTACCTATTTGTTTAATTTATTTTTAATATAACAAATCATATGTTTTTCCAATTATTTATTTATTTAAAAAGTTACATAGGTAATTTACTTAGTTAAGAAACAAAAAGCCTAAACCCTAGACAAAAGCCCCATGCCCTCATCACACGGATTTCTTATTTTTCTGTGTAAAGATCAAATGAAAAATAGGAATGGTAATAATTAAACTGCTTGAAATTGAAGCGCCTAAATCAAGTTGTTAACGTTTAACGGCACGGCATTTTGAGCCCGCAGAGGAGGGCCTAGGGACATCGATACAGAATATTTCCATTGTCACTGTCAGGTTCAGTTTGGCTTAACAATGCCCACTGTCTTTTGCTTTAAGGCTGACCATAATAAATTCCTGAGCAGGTATCATTGGCCTCCAATCATCTGTTTAAGATAGCTTGGCTGCACATTGTGGCTATATCTCATAAAAGCTACTCCCTCCGGTCCTAATTATAAGACATAGTTGACTTTTTTTTTGGAGAAATTAAGGAAGCTAATTAAATTACTTTAGAGTATTTTTATTTTTTTTTCTTCAAAGTAATTAGTTTGACTAATAAACTAATATATAATTTAAAGATATACAATATATAAAATGATTAGGTAACTTATTTAGCTTCCTTAATCTCTCCAAACAAAGTCAACTATGTCTTATAATTATGACCAGAGGTAGTATATGCGTACCCATTGGGCACTTCGGTTCTCATCGAGTTGCAGTCATGCCAGAACTGGTCGCTACTTTCTGAGCTTGTGCAATTACCGTTAGAACTCTGAATAATTCTCTCTTCGTTGCATCTTGGAGCCTTTCAGGCATGCTGAAAATAGTGACTTTGCCTTTTATCTCCAAACCTCATGGAAGAAAATTGTATTATCACGTTCTCCATTTTATGACTTTGATTTGGTCTTCTGTAACCGTCCAATGTCCAACAGGGTTACCTCTACCAAGAAATTATTGTGCATGCTATGTTTGAAGTTGTTAGTTCATAGTCAATGTATCTATAAAAAATGTAGCTTATACTTTGTCCAAATTCACGACATCCATCCAGTTTGAGAAAATATGCCCCGAGTATGCCAACAAGCAAATGCACAGAAAGTAATTAAGGTGTTTAAATGAAGTATTATGTGTTTAAATAGCAGAAAATTTAGAGGGAAGGAGAATGTTGCCGTTAGTTCTCGATGAGTTTTGATGATGATTGAACAATTGGAAAGACTTGAAAACTAAAAAAATAAGTTTTAGGATGCAAAAAATTAGTTTTCCTTGCTATCAGAGGAAAACTCGAGTTTTGGGATCAAAACTCGAGTTTTGGTCTGTAGCATAACTGCTCAAAAGCCATCACCGCCAGTTTTAGTGATCACCGCCAGTTTTGAACTTGTGAATAGTTCAAAACTCGAGTTTTGAAATCGAAAACTCGAGTTTTGGCCTGACAAAGAGTTTTCAAAGTTTCCTAAAGTTTTTCAAGTTTCAAAACCTCCAGTTTTCCATGATCACCGCCAGTTTTGAATTTGATATGTTTTTCAAGAAAATTCAAAACTCGAGTTTTGGGAACCAAAACTCCAGTTTTGAAGAGACAGAGAGCAACTGAGTTTTCTCCAGTTCATCACCGCCAGTTTTAATTCATCACCGCAAGTTTTCAACTGGACATGTACTTTCCAAGTTTTCACAAAATGTGAAAACTGTTTTGGAGAGACAGAGAGCCTTCAAACTCTACCCAGTTGAAAACCGCCAGTTATGAATCAAAACTCCAGTTTTGAAAGTTTTGAACTTTGTACCAAAAGTTCAAAACTCGAGTTTTGAGAATCAAAACTCGAGTTTTGACAGACCCGAGAACAATGAAGTTTTGTCAAACTGAACACTGCCAGTTTTCACACCAACACCTCCAGTTTTGATATTATGAACTAAATCATGTTTTGCCATGAATAGTTCAAAACTCGAGTTTTGGATGTCAAAACTTGAGTTTTGGGCAACCTGAGAGGATTAATTTCTCCAAACTCTGATAACTGCCAGTTTTGGTTTGAACACCGCCGGTTATGAAGAATGAACAGTTCAAAACTCCAGTTTTGATCTTCAAAACTCGAGTTTTGGTGAAATATCAGAAAAACGTTGTTTCGTTTATAAACTTGCCAAATTTGATTCATTCTTCCTTGTTTAAGATACCCATTAATCTTATATGTTATATGTATCATTTATCATTGTAACGGAGCTGTTCTAACGTGTTTATTCGTGAGATTACAGAAAGATTTTGAATCTGATTGAGATTCAAAATAAAGAGTCATTTTAAGAAACTTGCTGAATATGTGGATAGCCGTTATGCAAACGGTCAAAATCTCCATGAATTGAGCCTCAACGTTCTTCAGACAAAACCAACATGGAAAAGAAACAAGAATCAAGCAAACAAATCTGCAAATGATTTCCCAACGGCTATATTCCAGACAGGGAGTAATTTCAGCTGATTGATCCATGATACAACTCCAGCAACAGCTATATTTTCGAAAAGGAAAAAGCTCCAACGGGTCTACAACATTCACAAGCTTCAAATCACTACAAATAGCTGAAGATTAGAAGCTGCAAAAATATAGAACTGAGTAACAAAAAGCCTACTCGAAAAATATCAGTCTAAGAGCTACTCTTATACATTTGAGTGTATCTTTTGTACTTCAGTAATTCTCATCATCTACTCTTAGAAGAGAGTTCTTTCTTTGTAATTCATTCTCTATAAGAATCTCAAAGTAGTGGGACTTTGAGATTGAGTTGTCTGATTACAATTTGTAAGGGAGAGTGTGTTCAAGGTTGTGAAACACCATTCGTTTGCAAAGTCTGTAATCGTCAAAGAGAGTTAGTAAAAATCCCAAGATTAGACCGAACCAGGATAAACTTCTCGTGTAGTTTCAGCAAACAAAAAACAAAGAATCCAGAAAAGAATTTTCCAAAATCCCCAATTCACCCCCCTCTTGGTGATTTAAGCTCCACTTTCAG
The DNA here is from genome assembly GCA_034222035.1 of Acacia crassicarpa. Lineage (NCBI taxonomy): Eukaryota > Viridiplantae > Streptophyta > Magnoliopsida > Fabales > Fabaceae > Acacia > Acacia crassicarpa. Next base: position 43,732,691 of record JAWXYG010000005.1, on the reverse strand, counting down.
TTGCCACTCCACTAATGTGTAATGATGCACTCTTTACCTAACTTGGCAGAAGCCTTTGAGCCACAATCAGGTATTCGTATTCGAAACAAACTCAGATTATTTCAAATAAAATCTGCAAAGTTATTTCTAGAAATAGGTCCTTAATATAGAATATATTTGAGAAATTGATCTTTGTTCTGTATGAAGAACACAGAGATTGGACTTGACTAGGTTGTCAAGCCTAGAGCCTACGTACCCTCTGAAGGGATCAAAGTCCACGTAGTTCATAGTAAACTGGAAGGCACGTAGCCAAGGGAGTGGGATGTGTGCTCTGTGTGGCAGAAAGTAACAAGAGCATAAGATAGAACGTGTGCACCTGTTTAGGGTTTCCTCCTATTTATAGAGGAGCTTGGTGCGCATATCTCCCTATTAATGGGGGATATCTATGATTGAGCCGTCAAGGGCTGATTGGCTGGTGTCATGATTGTAGGAGAATCTTCATTGATGAGATCCTAAAAATAGGGGATCTCGGATCCCTTCCTCATATAGTGCGGATTCCCTTATAGGCGCCATTGGGCCGAGGTCCAGACTTAGGCCTATTGGGCCGTCCGTAACAATCTTAATTTTAAATATAAGCCATATTTTTTTATGTTCATCAATATTTTCTGAATTTATCTCCTATTAATATTCTTTCAATTGTAATTCAAAAGGAGGGAATGAGGGAAATTAAATAAGATAGTTATAATATTTTCTAAAAGCCATAACATATTAGGTAACTTAATTAACTTTCTTACTTTAATTAAATCATATGAGGGCCGAGAGGGAGTAGTTATCATCTGATCATCATCCATGTCAATATCGAATTAAGCTTCTTAACTACAAGGGTTGTCGCTAAAAGCCATGAATTTAATCCGTGGCTTTAAAGCCCTGCTCCTATTTACAACGGAGGACTGAAATTCATCGCACAAAACGAGAGATGAAACCCCACAACAAAGACAAAACAGAAACCAGTGCAATATTGCAGTCCTAATGTTGAATTCAAACGATAAACACTGGCCAAGGCGCACCCAGCAGGATCGTCAGCGTAATGTAGACAATAATTGAAAAGTTCAGCGGCAGATGCCATCAGTGTTGGTGCGCACATAAGCCTGTGTAAGAGGGCCTTTAAGGTAGCTCTATCCTCTCAACCAAGTGTTTCTGTAGGATGAATTGTCTCGCAAAGAGGCATCATGGGGCTTGTATTCCATGACATAGTTATGAGGAAGCTTTAAGTGACGTTTAATTGAATCCCTCAGAGCCATCACGGCCTGGATTGAGAAAAATAAGATTAAGAATATCATAAATAAAATCCAGACATGTTGCATGAACGTGCAAGGACACACAGAACCAAGTGATAAATGTTAACCTGATTATCAGATGCGTTGCGAATCCAGACACTCAATATATCCTCATTGAAACGGATGCTTAGTACTGCACCACATATGTTATCCCCGTAATCGAGCTGATCACCTACTAAGGCAAGAACCTGCACAGAGTCAAGCATGTCTCAAAATCCCCCATCACCAATTTTTAGCCCTAAACAACGGTATTTTGGCATCACCAAGCCAGAAGATGAACTTTCGCCTCTAATGATAATAAATGCGGACAGATCATGATTAAAATATAACTGAGCACGAGAGATTTCTGGTGTGATTAGGTCTGTCTATAACTAATCATCATCATATATAACATTAAAAGGACAGGGACAACTTTCAAAGAAATAATTCACATAAACAGAATCAACCAAACATGTAGAATCTTATTGACCGAAATGCTCTCGCATATATATGTTTTTTACAGCAAAATTCACAGAATAAGCATTGTTCAATCAGGCACATTACAAAACCATCTAAATTTATAATTTTCAATAATGAAAATACTTAAACAAGGAGATTAATCAAACACGCCAGTTGCCAATCACCAAAACAAAATACTTAAGAGAACCTTCCTGCCACGTGAGAAAAGCTAACCCCATGCAACATTCTTTCCCTAACTTTAAAATAAATAAATAAAAACTCTCAGGAGACTTTAGATCCCTCCATACTCTTAAAACGCTTCTTCAAGAAGCCAAAGGAAATACTGGTAACCAAACCAATCAGAATCATCCCCTGGTGTTTTCAAAAGGTTGTGGATGTGTGGTTAATTCTGCATTGAGTTCTACTATACAGGTACTGATTAACTCTCATATTGTAGTTAGGGCTAAACTCAATCCATGCAAACAATGTTAGTAGAGCTTAAATGTTCTAGGTTGTCTTTTAATTTTAAGTGACATCAGCATTTTTCATATGAATTCACTTCCAATGGTCAAATCAGGAATTTATTAGATTACCACCCAAAGATCACACAATCCAAGCAAGAAACTTAGGAACTATTGGTCCAATGAGAAGTCCACATAACCCTAATGTAGGCACATTTGGCTACAACTAGAGGAACACGAATAGGGCAACTGAGAGACAGTTTTTCAACACAGATTGGAATCTGTAAACTAGGAAACATCTTCAACTTCAGCAATGGGGAAAATAAAGAACATTTGAGATCCATATCGAATCAACATACCATAATGATGTAATAGCAAATTCGAATAATCACTTTAAATAAGTAAATGCTGCCATTAGCTAAACAAAATACATTAGTAACGACTAACGAGCTATTCAGTGTTCATCAAGTTGACAAGAAAAATGAAGTTATATATTCATCTGGAAAAATAAAAAAGGCTGACAGACATTTCAAAGGGAAGAGATAAAGATAAAAAGACTTCGACTAAATAAAGAACTTGATTTACCAAGTCCTCCCAAAAGCGGCCTGAAACAACCTTTTTGAATCGTATAATCCACTTACCACCATTACAATTGGCTGGGTCCTGAAAGGAAAAAATAACTTCGCATGTCATTGCAGATTAAAACTGTTACAGTGTTGAAAATTCAGCAGCTAAGACATTTCCAAATTCCAATCAACCAAAAAGGGCAACACAAAGGTCAGGCTTTTGAATGCCTACTACCTCCCATAAAGGGCGAATTCCTTCCTTGAAAAGATGCAAATCCGTTGGAACTGGCAAGGAGGAAGGACGAACTAGATGGCAATAGCAAACCCAAAAGCCTTCAACCTATTAATATGCAACACTAAAGAATCAGGAAAGTGCCCAAGAACAAGAAAGAATATTTGCAATGAGGTAAGTATTCAAAGACGTGCAGTTTGACCCATGCAAGCCAAAGAAACTAATGATCTTACCGTACTGAAATCAACAATTCTCTTTATGTTGTCTTCGTATGATGTCTGAGTTCGAACTCCAGGTGTTCGGCGGGTATACCAAAATACAAATTTGTGCTGCTCAAAAGACATTATCAACACGAAATGAATAAATGATTCGGTCAACTTGCACAAGAGCCTTTGAGGGCGAAGGGAATTATAGAACATCGGCGATGTATCCTCTCATGTAAAGCGTATATTTTGCTTTCGAATAAAAAAGAAGGTCTCAACTTCCACGATTATGATGTAATTGAAATTGAAATAATCATTAATTGAGCTCAAAAATGAAAACCCTCGCCACGAAAAACCCTCAGCAATGTTCTCTCAACTCAAAATTATAATAGCCAACGATTAAAACAGATGTTCGCATACAGTTGGACTAATGATGAATGTCAAGATCCAGGGGGAAAAAAAAAACACAAACAGTCATGTGAACGGAAAATAAGGAGAGGAACCTTTAGGGGATGAAGACCAGCTTTGAGCTCACGAGCCTGTCGTTCTTCAGCCTCCTTATTAGAAGTATCGTTACCAGCGGAAGCCAAAGGAGGTGAAGAATCTATGATTTGGTCGAGGTTAGTGTTGTTAGAGTTAGCATTGGAAGTCTTGTTGCTGATGTCTAATTCTCGCTTCTCGGCTGCCATATCCATTATCAGTTTCAAAAACCCTAATTCCTTTTTCCTCTGTGTTCGATGTTATAGCTTTGGCCTTTGGGAGATCGGAGACAGAGAATGTGCAGAAGCAGTTGCCTTCTACCTTCGCGCTTCCGGTTAGGGCTTAACACGCGCACGCCGTCAACCTGTTAAAGGCCTCTCTCTCTTTTTGTCAGCTTAACTAAAACCGACTCTTACTGTTTAAAAAAAAATAAAAAATTATTGGTGTGAAAAATACTATCTTAAATTCACTCCGCACTTGAACATAATCTTATTTAAAAGCACAGCATTGAGGACTTGAGGTTAAAGCCCTTTTGACTTCAATAAGTGTGTTTTTCGACATTTAAATATGCGCTCTCTTTCTTATGAGTAAGATCTCTTATCACCTCAACTAAAAATTTGTTGGTTAAAAAAAAAAATCAATTTAGTGTCAAATTTAATGGGAAAAAAGGAATTTATTTAAAAAAAGGATGCACACATGTGTATCAATGTATAATTGTTAATAATCAAATCATGTTCATGAACCAATCATCCATCGATATAAATAAGTTTTTCCTAATAGAATTTAGGCGGTATGTTTCAACCAATAACTAAAGACTCATCTTCTTGAAGTGTAAAAATCACTTATGTAAGTTTTTTAATGATTGAATATTGATTAAATGGGATATCATTTCTGCACTTGCTGCAGAAAATAATTTCTGCAGCAAGTAAGAAACGATATCGTTTCATTAAAACTCCATATACATACATAACTCCTCAAATGTCTTGCTCGCAAAGTCCACATGCACAGCTACTGAAAACTCCATCGGTTCAAAGCATGTAAACACCCTCAAGACCAGTTGCTTCAGGTTCAAGGCTTTCAAGTCATACCCAACTATCTCAAAGGTAGCATAGCTGAATCCATCTTCTAGAGTAACATGAATGGTAGAAACAACAAAATTCTCGACTGAATTCATTGAATAACCACATGGATCAAACTCAACGTCACATATTTGCGAATCTGGGAGGATGTTTATGATTCCAGATTTCACGGTCATGTGGGCTACAAAGCTAGATTGATTTTTGTAGAAAACTGGGGCTTTGTCTCTATCGAACCCAGTCATGCACATCTCGAGTGTGTAAACAGAGTCACATGTGTTCATTGAGTCAGGCAGTCAGCACAAGCAGAGTACACATGCCACTTCTCTAGGCTGGCTGTGTCACCCATAAGGGACTTCTCCAAGTTCTTCGTCAAGGTTGGATGGATGAAGAAGCTTGACACGGAGGTGGAACAATACAATTATAGGTCTTTTTCGACTAAGTCCATTTGGGAACTCAATGACGAAACCCCTGTGGGTCACTTGCCTCTCTCCAATGCCTTGAGAGGGACACAGTTGCTTGGCAACATTCTCAGCCACCCAGCTTCTAGTCACCACCTCCTATCGGTCTCACTCTGTTTTTTGGCTTTAAAACAAGGCTTGCCCAGCTGAAACTTTCACTCGCTCCTTCGTTGACCTCCTCTCTTACATTCTCAACTCAGCTTTGTTTTTCTTTTAAGGTAACATGAACGAATGAAGGTTAAGGAATAGTGAATATATAAGGGATTGATGGTCGGTCCGAGGAGAAAGAAGAGTGGACCGAAGAGGAAGGACCAACGTGAGGAGTTATGTATGCATATGGAGTTTTAATGAAACGGGGTCGTTTCTTACTTGCTACAGAAAATTTTTTTTGTAGCAACTGCAGAAATAATATCTCCTTGATTAAATAGGCTTTACATTTTTTTTTAAAAAAAATCGAAGGGGTGAACATGTATGACTATTTTTTAAGATATTTTTGGGTTAAAGTGCAATTTTATCAATTTTTTTTTCCTGATAAATGTCTGGTATTAATAAATTTTGGAATGGATAAAAATATTAATCAACAAAAAAAAATAGTGCAGATTTATCAAAGCCTCTAAATTTTATCAAATATTCATTAAATTCACCAAGATTGTTAGTAAATTTATATCATTTTAAATTGTTTATTGATATGTTTACCCTTTTCAAAACTTATTTATGTTAGACATTTCTGGTAAAAATTTTTGTTGATGAAATTGCAATTTTTTTGACCTATCTCATGTCAATAGAAGGATTTATGATAACTCTAGACTAATTCGAATGACTATAAATTATGAAAAAAGACTTCTTTTTTGTTTTTTGTTTTTGTTTGATAGTATGGATGGAAAAGAGTTTTGTTTTGTTTTGAATCTTTTCTCCGTTGTTTTCTAGGACACCCCATAATCGAACTTGAACTCAAGCCATGATAAGATTTATCCCAATCCAGTGTGATAAGATAGAGACTGTAGTAAAATTATACTAAGTATTGTTTTCAAAAAATTTGAAGCTCCTTCTATTTCCTAATATAAAAGTCAGTTAATTTTTGTTGGCGGGACTAAGAAGTAAAACAAATTAGATTTAAGTGTTAGAGGAAACATACATATAATACTTGATACATGTCAAGTCGCCCCAAAATTACGTCGTTTTAAAAGTTAGGGGAACTAATAAAAGGCGTTTTTGTATTTATTCTTTGAATTTTACTAAAAGATTCTTCATTAATTCTCCTAACCCCAAAAATTACATCGTTTTGAGAGTTTATTAATTATTCTGACATTAAAATGACGTAGTTTTGTGATGACTTGATATAATCTTTATGTCAAGTGACATCACAAACGATAAATCCTTGTATAATAGATCCCTCATTCGGTCATTCCCCATAAATTCATGTGATATGTACTTTAAAATATATTCATTTAAAAATATCTTGAGTCGTGTCTAACAATAATAGAGATGCTATATAATAACGGATTGACATAAATCTTCGGAGATTTTTTTATACTGTGCCAATATAATCATATCGTATGTGCATAGATTCCTATTATAAATATATAAACATATATTGATTTTTTCATGAAAAATCACATGCATTTAAGAGAAGTTTATTATAAAAAAAAATCATGATTTTTAAGTTTTTTTAAAAATAATCAAAACTTAAAAGAGGTAGATTTATAATTATTTTTAGATTTTAGAAGATATTTTAATGTTATAACTTTTAAAGATACATAGAGAGAATATCAATTTATAAATAACAGTAAAATATTAAGATGGATTTAAAGAAAATATAGGGAGTTTTAGTGTTAACTTCATAAAATAATATTTATATATTATTTTTTTGTTCTTAAAAATAATTATAATTTTTAAGATATTTATTAAGAAAAATCTCAAAAAAATACCATTTGAATTTCAAAATTCTAAATAAGTGAATTACCAATAAAATGAATTGTCAATTATTTTATTGTTCTGGTTAATTTTATTACTGATGTTGTTAATAATGTTTTAAAATTCAATTGTTATTTTTCTGTCATTCTCTGTATTTATTAATAAATATTTGTTTTTTAAAATGCTTTTCCCCAATATTTAAAAAATAAAAAATATAAAGCGCGTGCACACGGGACGGGACAGAGGGAGGGAGAAGAAAGCGATTTTTTAAGAGAGTGAGTACTTAAAGATAATATGGAGATTGGAAAACGCTATTTGAGCTGGAAAAGTAGGTTCCTTTGACCCTTTTGTTGGAATCAGCGAACCAAACCGATTGAAGCCACTCAAGCAATAGCCACCCACCACCTCCATTTTCAGACCCAACAAAAAACCAGGCAGAAGAAAGAGAGATGTTAGCACGATAAGGCTTTTTCTGATAACAAATCCAGCTCATCATTTCCTCCCTTTAGGCTTATTTTCTTTAAGCTCTGCAATTTACATACCCGTCTTCACCGATGGCTGCCTCGATCTTTCTCCTTTACATGACGGCTTTTTCTTTGCTAAAATATGCATCATCATCGCCTATGTGTCATCGCGACTCTGCTTTATTTCTTTATAGTCTTGAATCTCAATGCCCTCTGTCGATCTCGCCAAATCCACCTCTGCAGGTATATGTTTCTTGACTTCCTTCTTGCATTTTTTAAGTAAAATTTCCGAATTGATGTCCAATTTGTATTTGCTTACGCGCTCCTCTTTTTCTTGTCTCTTTATCATATGTGTTTTTCATCTCGGGAATTGATTTTTTAGCGGATGTATTTCATTCGTTGACATTTTAACAGCTCTATTCCTGGGTACTTTTATTTACTTGACCTCTAAGGTTATTCTAAAATGGTAATTAATTCATGGGATTCGTTCCAAGAATCAGGTCCTGATTTGATTGAGTGAAATTGGGTAATCAGAGTATTAGATGGGCGTGTTTAGTTGCAGATATCAGAGAACACTTCATGGGCATTTGAAATTGTCACTTCTTTGATTGAAAGATGATAAATGTTGATGAAACACATATTGGAGTGCTTGTCTCTTCTGTTTCCTTGGACTCCATTGGAATTAGCCTTCTAGTTGAAGTATATAAAATTCTCGTGTCTTCCCACATACAAGGTTTCTATTTAGCAGATAGCACTGTATAGAAGGAAAACCATTCATAAGCTGGTGCTTGAATAAATGGGTTTTATTTGTGATTCTAGCTAAACATATATATTTATAGGGGTCTGGTTTGTCAGATCGTGTAGCATCAGACATGGGCTCAGCAAGTTAGGCACTCACCTGAGATGTAATAGTTTCTACTTTAAGATTTATGGACCTTTTTGACCACTTCATGAGCTATGAGTTGGGCTTTTAACCGGTTATTTAGAATTCTAGGTAACTGCTCAATTCTGATTAATTGTAATTGACTGAGAATTTGTTGATTATACTCAACGGGAAGTGTATTCTGTCCCTTCGTGTGAAATAAGCAGGCCAATACTTTGCAATTTTGCTTTTATAGGTAAGAATCCTGTCAAATTCTCTGTTATTCGGGAAGAATCTACATAACGCCAAGTTCTTAAAGAACTCAGCAGGAGATTATTGGATTTATTTAGACAATGTGTTGTCACTGATAAGAATCAGTTTTTTTTTTTTTTTTGGGGGGGGGGGGGGGGGGGGGGATAAGCAGAATCAGGTATTATTAAATACAAGCAGAAATATCTGCATGTAACATCTTCTAGTCATCATTCAGAGAAAGATTTTTTTCTAGCTATCATAATAACTTAAATTTCATTTAACACCCTCTGATTATCATTCGGAGAAAGATCATTTTCTAGCTATCATAATAATTTAAACTTGATGATATGACTTATAACACTGACGAGGAGACCATATACAACCCCCAAATTATTATTCACATTTTGTCATATTTTGGTATGTGATGTCATGCCATGTATTATTCATCTCGTCACACATTATGTTCTTTGAATCCCCCCCCCCCCCCCCCCAAAACACATTTAGTACACCACTTGATGAGAAACCCTTGTGGCCATGGACAAGAACTATGTTTAGTTCTTCACGTGTTTGTTATCAATTCTTCCAACAGAAGCTAAACATAAACTTTGCCTTTTGTCTTATTGTCATACTCCCTTCAAGGAAAATGTGAATTTCTTGTGAAATCTTCATAATGACATTACTTGTTTTTTATGAAAAAATAATTGATGGTTTGATGATGTCAAATTCATTTATTTCTACTGCAAGGGTAGGCCCAAATATTGTCCTCAATTAAGTTTCCGCTTTGTTCAACCTTTAGTTATATAGCTTATCAACATGGGCAAAATGGTATATGAAGTTAACAGAAGTAATGTCTTGAATCCTTTCCTCTTTCTAACATAAAACCTATAATTGGCCCATATTAATCAAGTCATTTATATTACATGTGCAAGTTTGAATAATGCCTATGACATTTATTTGTTGAACCTTTGTATAACCTATCAGTCATAAACTTGAAATATTGATGCAGTAATGATCAAGTGCAAGATTCATTTAGTATTTTGTAGAGAAAAAAGAAGAGTAAAACAGAGGAAGGAATGAAAGAATCCAAGAGATTTGTCCAAATTAACTGCAAGTTAAACTATGATGCTTTGTAATTGTGAGGACTCCACTCCACCTTTTTGCACCGTAGAACATCATTAACCGCCTTCTATTCAAAACTTAGCCTCCTTATATCTTTCAGGACCTTTGGAGTTAGTTTGACTCGGGTTCAGAAATGTATGTTATTTTGCCTAAACTATGTCTCTGTCCTAGTTTGGTATATACGATCATTTTTCAGTTCTTGCTATTTCTATTTTGATGTGAAACACATTTAGTCTTATCGCGAGAAACTCTCCATTGTGATACTGTTCGAGCCATCTATCAGATAGGGAATTTATAGAAAATAAATCACTGTGTATCCTCTATACTATAGGGAAAATGAGAGAATACAGCTCCTAAACTCCCTTCAACACAAGAAGGTTCACACTCACAGCAAAACAAGAACACAAACAGCACAGAAAAAAACAGACTCCCAGCTGGTATTCGAGAGACCAGTACCTCTCCTCTCACCTTTCACTCCATATCCCCCTACAATTCTCCTCCCTCTCTTTTTAAATCCATACTCCCACTACCTGACATTGTGAGGAGATCATCAATTGCCCAAGAACTACAAAGAGGTTTTTTCATAAAAAAGGAGATGAATTGAGAGATTGTTTCCGTGCTAACCTTCCACATAATGTAAGGTCAACAAAGCTGCATAATGTAATTGTATTCCTCTTATTGAATGCCGTTATTCTAACAAAAAAATTTATCTGAAAAGTATCTTGGATTTCTAAATAGACTTGTCAAGAGCAAATCTCTTACAGGTAGGAGAATGCAGGTAGGAGAATGAGTAACAAATGAAAGTTAGGGCTTACAAGAGAGACAATATAGCGGAAAGATTGATAAAGTCAAGTAAATAACCTAGGCACTCGAATTCACTAGTTTCTTCATCATTCAGATTTGAAAAGTTGAAAATTTCATGAAGGATTATATCCCTAGATACATTGAAAACTGGGATTGGAGAATCAAGCAGAGAAGGAAGTAGAAACGGCAAAATAACTCCAAGGGTAACAAAACTTCCTACCCATCTGTCCTCTCAATGCCTGGTAAAAGGACCTAATTCTAAACCCAAAGAAACTAATGGTCCAATCGTCTAAAAGAAACGTATGCTTGTAAGGTAATCTCTTAATCTAGTTAAAATTATGCGTACATCACTTAAGCCATAATGGGTTAATCTCGCAGGACTGATCAGTTTACCCATCTGTGGACAGCAGACTTCCAACGTTGCAAGTCCTGATACTGTTCCATCTGAGACCTGCATTAGACTTTGTAATTGACAATATGAACTCTTCTGTGTTAAATTAACACCTACTTAGATGCTATCCCATAATTTTCTCTATTGTCTATGGCTAAGCTGCTCAACCGGAACCTAGTACAGGGAAAGTTGGTGCAGGGGAATATTGGATACAAAAATCTGAGTAATGCATTACCATCACCCAAAGAGAAAAGAGCAACCTCTAGCTATCCAAAATTAGAGACCTTTTAAAGCACAGTCCCTATTGTGGGATTTGTCAGAGTCCCTATTGTGGGATTTGTCAGAGGGAACCCTTAAAAACTCAAAGTTAGTTGCAAGATTTCACCACTAGCTATAGAAGTATAGTAAGTGTAGAAATCAGAGAGAGAAAGATAGAGAAAATATACTCTCAAATCAATGTGTTTATTTATATGCTCAATAGGGTATTTATATACGAGAGAGAAGATAAGAGAGTAATGACTCATTGTGATGATTGATTCTTTAATCACTTATAATTCCTATAATAACTAATTATATGCGATACTAATTAATTATAATATATTTACACAGATATATTTCGTAATAGTCCCTCTCAAGTTGGAGCATAGATGTTAATCATGCTCAACTTGTTACAAGAAAACATAATATAAATAAATCCTAACAAAATAATTTTCTTCTTCATGAGACCTTGAATCCACTAAGAAGTTCGGCAAGAGCTCGAACAACAAAGAATACCAAAGCAAAGTAGAAGCTATAGGAAACGGTCTCACAAGGAACCAAACAATACGCCAAACACCTCACCAGAGGCAAAAAACAAACGGGTCACACAAGGACCACCAAACTCCTCACCATAGGACGCAAAGCACGGCAGATACCAATGAAATTATCCAAACACAAGCACGGCATTCAAGACAAAATAGCACTTCACAAACGTGTTGGAAAACGTAGCAAACGAAGAACCTAGCCACTAGAGACAAGTGAACGTGCACGAAACAAAAATGTCTTCTGTGCTGAAATAGTAGAAACAACTAAACCAGTCTCACAACGCAACCTTCGAAGCAAAGAACCGGCCTACACACACCGGGAATGAAGGCTTGACGTCGGAGAATAAAGCAAAGTCAGAAAATAAGAGTAGATAGCAAACGTCATATTAGTGACCCAATAGAAGCAACAGTCACCCCATTGACCAAATAACACTTCCACAACCAAAAAGCAAATAACCACCTAACTCGAAGCAAGTTGATCAGAAAACTCGCTGAAACAGCACTGGAACGCAAACGAACAAGCAGATCCAGTCATATACAAACATCAGGTATACAAAAGTAAGTCGATGCAAACTGGATAACATTCCGGCGAAATGTGAAGAAGCACAAGCAATAAACCAAATTGAGTAGGGTAACCAAATAGCCACAAAGAACCCAAACAACCACCTACTAGAGGCAAATTAGAGTTGAAGAACCATCCAAAAAAAGGGCAAATTCCACCAGCCACACCTCTGGTATTGCTCAACCATAAAGACCCACACCACGAGACAACAAGGAAAGGCCGGGAAAACCAAGTCAATGCCGAAAAAGGGAAGCAAATGCCGAAAATGCGCCAAAAAGTGACATCACATGCTGGCGCGTGGAAAACGGCGAAACTGACGACAAGCGCCGGTCATAACAAGACTGGACCACCGAGGAAATGCCGATCGGCAAGAGGAGACGCCAACGATAGAGCGCGTGTAGCGGTAGACCACCAATCACAGAACCCTTTATCACACACACTCTCTCTCTCTCACTGTGTCACACTTTTGTGGACGATGCAGCGGAAAATAGAAGACTTAGAGCTAGCCATTGTTACTATTCACACTACAGTAACAGCGGCCACTGGAAAAATGCTCAAATTGGCCAAGAACGATCCCTATAACTCTGGTACCATGTAAAAATTAGAGAGAGAAAGATAGAGAAAATATACTCTCAAATCAATGTATTTTTCATATGCTCAATAGGATATTTATACACAAGAGAGTAATGACTCATTATGATAATTGATTTCCTAATCACTCATAATTCTTATAATCGCTGATTATATGTAATACTAATTAATTATAATATATTTACACGGATATATTTCCTAACAGTAAGAAAGAATTCGATTATTCAAATTCAAACCTACCACAGCACTACTGGTTGAGTTCATCTTTGTATGATGGATAATTTATTCTAGGTCATATTTAGGTGGCTTATCATACCAAAAAGATGTAAGGTCTTCATATTTCTCTAGGTGATTTTCTGCTTTGCTGCGCTCTATAAGTGGATTTTCCTCTACCCTTGATTCTATTTTTTCATCTATACTTCACCCAAATTGCTGGTTTTGATTTGGTGTATTTAATTTGTTTCTTCAATTTGTTCAGGTGGATGGGAGTTACATAGAAAGAGTTTTGTCTAGAAAGCAGAGAATTGGATATATTTCTGTACTTTTCTATGCTTCCTGGTGCCCATTTTCGCAGGGTGTGCTTCCTAAACTTGAAACACTTAGTTCCACATTTCCTCTAGTGGAACATCTGGTAGTTGAGCAATCATCAACCTTGCCAAGGTTATGAAACTCTCCCTTCTATGTGCTTAAGCTTCTGTGCTTCTATGAATTCATTTCTTTTGCTACATGCTAAGTCCGTGATTTGCAGATTGTATGCACATAGCAGCTACCAGTTCACGCTTCTTTTAGCAAATGCACTTCCCTTTTGACTTGTCTAATGTCCTGAAACAATGTTGAATTGCTTCTCTTCAGTGCTACTTTGTCCCCCCACCCCACCCCACCGCTTAATCATTAAAACTGAAATTCAGCCGAAATCATGTTGTTCTCCTCCGGTTCTAAATATAGGACTTGGTTTGTATTATAATTTGCGTTACAGATTACGCCCTACATTTAGGACTGGAGGTACTACTTTATATAACCTCCATAAATTTCAGTTATTTTTATATGTATATTCATGTGTGTTTTTGTTATGCAGTGATTTTTCGAGATATGGAATCCATAGTGTGCCAGCGATATTACTCGTGAATCAGACATCAATGATTAGATATCATGGCCCAAAAGATCTTCTCTCCCTCGTACAATTTTATGAGAGAAACGCGGGTAAGCTCTATTTTTGCATGTAGGTTTCCAATGGATTTTCTGTGATTGCCATTAGCTAGGTAATTTGTAAATTTGGCACCCCAGACCGCGGAATGCAATTTTTTTTGAGATAATATTGAATTTATGTAGACAAGCTATATGTTAAGAATATTAATTTGCATACAAATAAGAAACTAGGGTAACTGTTGGTATTATGTAAGCAAGTATCTCACTTGACCTTTCTGCCCTTCCTGTGTCAGGATTTGGTCCAATTCAGTACTTTGAGGACGACCAACAGAACAGCTTGATTAGTGACAAAAATTCAGCTATAAAGTCATTGATCAGCTTGTCACCAAAAGAAATATGCATCAGGGAACCCTACCTTGTTTTCTCGGTACTGTTTCTTTGTTTGAGGATACTTCTCTACGTATTGCCGGGGATTGTAGCACATCTCAGGGCATTCTGGGTGTCCTATGTTCCTCATCTGAACTTGCAAATATTTGGCGAGACGAGCCAGGTGATGGGACGCATTCTTCAAGTGATGGATGTTAGGAGGCTGTGGACGAAACTAAGACTGAGCAAGACGAGGAGCTTCCATCAACAGGCAAAGAGCGCCAGAGTTTGGGCTTCGTCTCTGACTTCTGTTTCCTTGGGCGAGACGTCAGCAGCAAGGACATCCTCTTGAGGTTTGAATTGACAATGTTGATACTAGCTAGACTACTTTGAGGGCAGGAAGGAGAGAGTTTATTGATCACATAATATCCACATGCTATGCTGCAATCAAATCTTGAGAATATACAGTTCACTTTGTGTCTCCGATTTTAATAATTTTAGTACAAGTGCTAACAGCTGAGTGCTGTCTATGTATGATGTGGGTTTTGACATTTTGAGAGGAAGCGAACAGGCATGTAAATTTGAGTACAGCTTTCTTATTCTGTAAATTATTTTGTTGTCTTAAACTGAAAATCATAGTGTCTCCCTCTCTCTCACTCAATGCCTCGGGGTGACTGTTCTTAATTGTGTTTCTATATTTCTTGCAAGCTTAATCGGTTAATTTCACTTCTTTCGTGAAGTTCATTGTGTTTCAACTTCTAATACGTACCATTCTTATCCTATTTATAAGTCCATTTTGACCAAAAAATTTGGTCCTATTTATAAGTCCCTTTTGACCAAATAAATGAACTTGTGACAATTTTGCCCATATTTGTACCAATAAAAATAGAGAGAGAAGAAAAGGTTAAAAGGTGTCCAATCATAAATGAGGGTAAAGTTGAAAATTTACCTCATGATCATTGAACTACCTACTTCTTCTTGGTATGTGTGATTTGGTCAAAAAGAACTTATAAATAGGACCAGAGTGGTATTAATATTTCCACGAGGCCATGTGGTATTAGACTTATAAATGCAGAGTTTGGATTTAATCATACAAGCGCAGCGTGGAAAAAATGCATCAGATCAGATCAAGGGATTTCCTATCATTGAGGAGAGTGGCAGTAGAGAAGGGTGTAATATTAATAAATATATCGGAAATTCACAATTCCCAGCAAGAAAATGAAATGCCATGCAGACTAACGCTGTTGGTAGGGTCCTGTCCACTTGCAACACGGCTTTATCTGTATGATTGCTAACTTACAAATGCTATAATACGAGCATATATTTATAGACACACTATTAGGTCAATTTGCCTTGTTTGGGAGGATTGAGATTTCTAATTAACAACATCCAAGTTGCCTTCTCCATTAGTAGAATAGCCTAAAAAAAAGGGGATCCCTTTAAGATCCCAAGACCAAGAAAATGTCAAAAAAAGACCAATAGAAAATTATGATATCAAAAAGGGATTTTTTTTTTTAGGGGGGGGGGGGGGGGACAGGTGGAGGAAGGAAGGGAGAGAGGAGGACGTGTGATGATGAGTTGGAAAATGAGTGTACATGTGGTTGCCTAGTAAGCAATCACAGTGAACATAAACGGTGGTTAAAAAGGAGCATATTGCTACGTTTTAGGACTTTCGGGTCGATATTGACACCAAAAAACCTTGGGAAAATTACGTGCAGGTCCCAAGAAACAAAACAAATTACAAAAAAATCCCATGAAATCACAAAATTACACAGAAGTCCCAAAAGACTTTTTTGATACTATTTGTATTAACAGCATGAAATGCATATATTTACAACAGGAAATACCTATATTTACAACAACATTTAAACACTTGACCATTTACAACAGAAAATGCATGTATTTACAACAGGAAATGCACGTATTTACAATAACATTTAAAAACCTAGATTTGAACGTAGAGATGTCATTTACAACAGAAAATGCTTAGATTTACGACAGGAAGTGTTATATTTACAACAAAAATTAAAATTTGACCATTTACAACAAGAAATGCATGTATTTACAACAACATTTAAACATCTAGATTTTAAACGTAGAGAGGTCATTTACAACAGAAAAAAAGCATAGATTTACAATAGGAAGTATTGTATTTACAACAAAATTTATAATATGATTATTTACAACAGAAAATGCATGTATTTACAACAAGAAATGTATGTATTTACAATAACATTTAAAAACTTGGATTTTATTTCCATACAAAAAAAAAGGTCCCTTGGAACTTCTGTGTAATTTGGTGATTTCAATGGACTTTTTTGTAAATTTTTTTCGTTCCTTGGGACCTACGTGTAATTTTCCCAAAAAACTTTACCTTGCTCTTGGGTGTGTACTTCCGAAGTAAAATTACTACTTAACCCTATATATTTACAACATCAAATTTTATATGAATTACTTCACTTTCATGTTTTATAACTTTATATCCAAAAACCAACATATGGCTAGGGATAATTTTGAAATCAACAAGTTTCAATAACAACATCTGTATCTATATTAATAACATTATATTTTATACTACGACTTCATTTTCATGTTTTACAACTTAACTCAAGGCAATTTGGTCAGATTGGAAATTCTGTATTCCTACTTCAATTCTAAACTAGGATTTAATAAATTGGCAGCACCAATTTGTCTTTTTCCATTTTTTATTATATTTTTCTGGGATTTTCCCAATAAAGAATGAAATCAATGAATGATGCAGCATGAGATGGGCAAGATGTAAGGGTGAAAATAGCTTAGACTAGGCTAGGTTAGACTTTACCTAAACAGGTCTAGGCCTGCAACAGAGATTTAAAGCTTGAATATGGGCCTTTAAAAGGCTTAAAGACTGTTTAAATGCCTACTTTGAATGTAGTACTTCCAAATTCATAGATATCTCTCATTCAGGCTTTTTTACAATTGTACAGTATCTTAAAAGCATAACATCCACTGGTACTACTAGTAGTGCAGTGGTATTGGGAGTAGTCTCCCACCCCCTTGTACTGGGTTCGATCCCCCCATCCCCTATCGTCTATGTATAAAAAAAAAAAAAAGCATAACATCCAATCTCATCATAATATAAGGGTTTAATAAGAAAAAGAGAAGAATGTCAAGTGACAACCGCTGTCTAATCAAGTAGAAATTTTTTTTAAAAAAAACTAATTATTTATTAACGAATGAGATATATTTTCTAAAATTGACCAAGCATAGGAAGAACATATAAAACTAGATTTTATTCCTTTAATATTTCCTACATAAATTGGGACAAACTCCTCGGACTGTGATTATGAATTTCATTTAGTAATAAAATAAACTCATACTAATTATTATTTTTTAGTGGACAGTGTAGATTAGAGGAGAAGGGGTGATTAGTGTTGTCATCTTGAGCAATCTGGGAGAATAGAGGTAGGGGTGAATGATTGATGTGAAAGTATGGGTTGAGGGTAATGACAATGGGATGTTAAACTTACGGTCAAAGTTAAATTGGTAAATTTATAAATAATTTATACAACTATTTAGATGATATTATACACTTATATAATATCATAAATTAAAAAAAAGTTAAATAGACCTAACCTATTTATCTAAATAGGCTCGGCAACAGGCTTGAGCCTCTATATTTACTAAATTTGTTAGACTGAACTTTATATGTGTTAGGTTGTATGCCCTTTTAAGGGTATAGCCTATTTCCATGCCTATGAGTTAGTCAAAACTCCCTCCATATCTAAATATAGAATAAAGTTTATAGTATAAATTGTAGGGGTTTAAACTTCTCATGTTGCATAAGAAGAAGAAGATTCCTACATACACATGAAATGGTGGGACCCACATATATATATATATAATTGGAATTATATATATGTGTGAGTCCTACCATTTCATGTGTGTGTGACATGAGAATACACTTCTCCTACAACATAAAAAGTGTTTTTCCCTAAATGGTATTATAAATTTTAAGGTTGTCTAAAGAACCCGAGGTCTGCTTGGTCCGGTCTGACCCGGTCTAAGGGTAAAAAAAAAGTGGTCCAAGACAATTTAACCGAACCAAACTGCTCAGGGTGGACTGGACTTTGATCCAGGGGCTTAGACCCCTTGGACTGGTCCAATTTGACCCGAGGTCTTTTTCTTTTTGGTAAATCACCACTACACTGAGCCGCTCATTGGAGTCTGGACATCTTGATGTGTTTTTTAATTTATAAGAATCGTTTTTCACTAGATCACTTTTTATTACTCTTGGAAGTCAAGTGAAACCAAAGCTAAAATATTGTCTCCTAAGAAGGCCCCAAAAAAAAAAAAGGAAAAATTTGAATAAAAGTTGGACTGTCTGGACTAGCCCAGGCAGTCTGGTTCGATTCAGCCCGAGCTCGAATTGGTACCAGACCTCTAGCTGACTTTTCCAGCCGAAGGTCATATCGGGCCAGACCTCGAGTTGACCTCCAACTTGGTCTAGCCCAATCCTTAAATATACCTAATAAATTTTATCCTATATTTAGGACTAGAATGTATATTAGCTATTAAGTTTTTTTTTTTTGGGTATGAGCTATTAAGCCATATTGGTGTAACCGTTTAATTACTTGGGGAGACAGAAGATGACAATCCCTGGTCCCTGGACACCTGTCCATTAATAATTTATTATTTTTAATAAAATAAAATATATTTGATTTTCATTTCACCATTATTCTCATCTCCATCCTATCATTTTCATTTCACCCTTCAAGCAAACTCCAACCAGAGAATCTTTTCTTTTTCTTTCCTTCAGCCGTGAAAAGTTAAGTCTACTTTTTTATTGGATTTTCATCAAATTCTTGCGTTCGTTTGTTAATAAGATGAACCCGGCCTTTTTTTTTTTTTTTAATTGAGAAAAAACTCAGTGAGTTGAGTTATAAATTTTTATGGGATCCATATATGTTTCAAGTCTGAAAATACTTATTAATCATTTATCAATAAGAATTTTATTTTGGTAATAGAGTTTAAACCACCAGTCTTGAGGAGTGACAATGTTTTCTATTGATCTCATTCAAACAAATATAATTGAAAACTCTGATGGACAGTTTAAATATCTTCAGAAACAACATTACTCAGTAGCATATGAATACAATATACACGGTTTAAACGCGATTAGAGTCAAAGTCATCAATGAAAATCAATTTTTTTTAAAAAAAAAATCAAACTAATAAATGAGTCTAGAATCTATGTATAGTGAACGAGTTGCTTTCACAATGAAACGTGATAATTTAGAAAATCAACCAGCAATTTATTTATTTTTTTTTAATTTTTGCATATAACCAATTTAACAAATTTTCTTCCTATATACAAATTAGTCCTTCCGTTTTGCATAAGAGGGAGTATTTGACCATTAGATCCGTTTGACTTCATGTCCAAATTTGTCATTGATGCCCAAACTATTTGATTAGGAACAAACTATTTGATTAGCAAAAAAATGAAATAAGAAAGCTTCCCATTAAATAGAAAATAAAATCAACATTTAATTCTGTGATTGTTAATTGGGAAGCAAGCCATATATATTTGCAATAAATGAGAGTAATCAAGCCTTCCTAAATAACACGCATGCAAATATGAGGGAGAATGAGTTGCCTCGTAAGCTTATAAAATTTATAACAAATTTATAATTAAAAGCATACTAAATCAGTACCTTATTATAAGTTACTTGTATCCCATTTTCGCAAACCAAAACAAGAATTGATTGGGTAACCTTTTTCATATTTGTTCTTATTTATGTTAGGGTGCACATTTTTTCTCATATCCTTTTATCTTTGCATTTATACCTTTATCTCTCTTCTCTTTTTCTCATGTGCTTAATCAATAGTGAATTAGTGTTCCCAAAAAAAAAATCAATAGTGAATTGGAGTAAAATGAACAAAACCTCGTTTATAACCCTACAAGTAGGGATGGGAAAACAAGTCAGCCTGCCCCTTCACGGCCTCGGGCTTAGAAGGGTCGACCCGTTTAGGCCTGACTCCCATAAAATGTCATTATTTTGAAGCTCGACACGTTTACTCACACACTTGGACTGACCCACAGGCTTCAAGTTCGTTTAACCAAGAAAAATATTTTTAAAAAAATTTCTTAAAGAAATTTAATTAAAACACTAAATTTCTTAATTTAAAACAAATATTTTAAAATATTAAATGTTTTATTTTTTGATAAATATAATAAATGGTCATTTGCCTTAAACAAAACTCTTTATGAGATAGAGGTTATACTTTCTCATTTTTTAATGTGTGTTATTAATTTTTCTTTTTAGTATAGTTTTCATAATATTCGAACATCTTCAAATACAATTAAAAAATGGTTTTCTTTGTTTAGCTTACATCAATAAAAAAAAATATTCTTTCAATATTTCAGAAGGAAAAATTTCTTCAAGAAAATAGTAAGAACCAAATCAAAGATTCTTAAAAATTGAATTTTTTTTAAAAAAAAACAATTAGAAGACTTTTAATTAACTATCATGTCATCAACAAGTTTCTCTTAGTTTGTTAATAGGAATACAATCAATTTTTCCCTTAAAACGTTCAAATAGCAACACTATATGATTTTAACAACAATTCCAATTTTAAAAAAAATCATTTTTTTCAAAAGCAAAACTCAATTTATAGTCATTTATTAAAACAAATTTTAAAAAATCGCTAGCCCAAACGGGCCACACAACCACACAACCCTATAGAGCTGACTATTTTATACCCAACTCTTTTTAGAAACTCTAAATCATAAGTTGAAGTTTTACCGGGCTACTGGCACTACTAGTAGTGTAGTGATATTGGGGGTAGTCTCCCTACCCTCTTGTATTAGATTCGATCCTCTCATCCCCTATCGCCTATGTATCAAAAAAAAACTTTTACCGGGCTCAGGCCTCAATATGCCGGCCTGCCCGACTCTACTTTTACAAATGACTTGTATTTTGAGGATAACTTTTTTAATACGAGTGAATTAATGTGAAGGCATGCTGTACCAATATAGTAAAACTTAAATTTATTTATTTATTATTTAGAATAAAGCGAGGGGTATGAATATGATGATAAGTACCCGGTCGCGATTCATGTTTGGGATGCATACGCCCGGTCCCTTGGCTCATGCGCTCTAATGGTGGCGTCTTCTTGAATCCCCAACCTAAAACTAATCTCCATCTTCTAACTGCAATAATTCACAGTCCTTTTGATCATTACTCTTTCTCTCCCTAAATCCTTCGCCACATGGATTTTCCCGACTGGGAATTCCTCCCTGATGATGATGCCTGCTCTGATCTCAAACAGAATCCTGACAAGAGAATTATCCCTCAGCACAAACGAAATTCTGATTACAAGAATTCTCTCGATTCCGATTACATTCTATGCCCTTCCCCAAATGCTCGGAAGATCACACACCCCGATTGGGTCGATCCTGTTCCGGTTCCTCTGGAATCCAAGACTGCGAACGCCGTCGAGGTTCAGACAGCGAAAGGAATCGGTAAGAACCCTGATGAAGTGAAAGCCGAGCAACACGCGGCTCCACCTTCACAGGTTTCCTTCGAAACGAAGGAAAATGAATTTGTCGACAATACAATGAACCCAGTTAACAGCGATGATCCGAAATTTGAGAGAGAAATGGCTGATAGTAACAAGGAGGAAGACAAGACCAGTGGATTTAATTTGTGGAAATGGAGCCTCACAGGAGTAGGAGCTATCTGTACTTTTGGTGTTACTGCTGCAACAATATGTGTTCTGTTCATTGGAACCCAACAAAAGAACAGACCCCACGCTAACCAAAAGAATGTCTTCAGCATCTACACTGATGACAAGGTCAGCCAAGTTGTATCATAATTTATTTTCCATAATTTTGACCTATAATTCAGTACAATATTGTGATCATAATTTACAGTTGGGTGGTGAACTGACAGTGGGTGTTAATGGCAGAGGATTAAGAAAGTGATGGAGCATGCTACCAAATGGAACGAAGCAATCTCTGCTTCTGCAAGGAATGGTCCTATTTCCAGAGCTCACATTACCTATGGTGCTTACCCTGATGGCCTCTTAAGCATCGATTAATTCCCTCCATGAAATTTACTACGATGCTTTTCTTTTTCATGGTTTTTCTGCTTTTGTTTGTAAAATCCTGTGGGATGATCTTGTTTGTCAGTTTTTTATTACTTAGTCCCTCGTGGTCACTGGCTTTAGCTTTACATTCCTGTGGTCTTTGTTAGTAAATTAAGTAGCAGATCATGAACTCTTGCCTATTTGATCTAGTATATGAACTACTATGAAGTTTTAATTTTATGCTTGTTTAGAAGGTTCCCAAAGGAAAATGATTCTTGCCTTGCGTGCTGGACAGAGTTAGAGTAAGCTAAGAGGAGTATTTGCTGATTGTTTTCTTGTGGGCGAAGTGTTTTTCACTTTCAATTTGAGATGGTTCCTAAAGGCACTTGATGAGAGTTCAGTGTCAAAAAAATAAAAGTTTCTTCTTCCTTGTGCTTACGTCTCTGGGAAAAAGGGACTTGATGTTTTAACCTATAAACTAAAATAAGATATTTATATGTTGATGACATAAATAATTCACCGAAACCGAAAATGACTGATTGAACAACAGAACTATCCAAGGGAGATGAGATTTAATGCGTGGTGCCCCACTTGAATAAGGATTGAATGAGAAGGGTTTAAATGACTCACGCCACTGTTCATGGTCAATTGTCCAAATTTGAGAAAAGAAAATTAATGAACAAAGAAGCGTTTGGTTAAAGATTGTTTAGAGTGGTAAATGACCTTACCCACAAGAGAACGATACACTGTTTAAAGAGTGTAATGTTTATATTTTTGTTGTAGAAATATTTTTTCTGTCATATCACATAAAATTGAATAAGTCTTACTAATATTCTCTCTCTTTTTTTTCTTTAAATGGAATCTACTCATTTTTATGTAAGTATGTCAGAAAAAATTTCTATAGCAAAAGGGGTAGTAGAAACATTAAACTCTTATTTAAAAACCCTTTATATTCTAAGCATTTAAAAGGGAAAACTCTTAATTAAATTTTTAAAAAAAAAGAAAAAGGAATAGGGGAAAAAAGGTGATGCGATGGTGTTTATTAGCAGAATTATGCTTTGAAATACTTTAGTGATTGGAAGGAACCGCCTCAACTGTTACGTTTGAGCCATGGGGTTGATTTGCCTTGTGGGGTACGTACTTGAGAATGATTCCAGGCTGTTTGAATAGGAAGCAATCTTTGTTATATATATATTTTAATTGCCTGGGAAAGCAAATCGTTCCGTTGGCTTCAGATTCACACGTCATTCCTAAACTATGATCAACCTGTAGAATTGTGATTGTTACTAATGACCATTAAAAGTTCAAAACGTGTTATTCTATGTTTTAATCTAATTAATTAACCTTAAGTTAGCGGAATTCAGAGAAGTACGTCACAGGATGATGAACTTGACTCGTTCTAGAATTTAGGCGCAGCTTTTTAATCATATGTTTTTTTGGGGAAAATTACAGAGGAAGTTAATTAATTTGGGTGATGCCTGACTTTAATCATTTTTAATGCCCTTCTAGAAGCAGTAGCAATCAATTAGCTGCGGGAATTAGATTTTTTTTTTTTTTTTATACAGGCAAGCAGACGCTTGAGATAGAAATATTAGACTACGGGAGTCTAGCACAAAAAATACATCAAAAAAGAGAGAGTTCGGGATAACAAGCCAATTGGTCCTTGAAGACCATATGCTGGTATCTTACTAGATCAGTTGGAACTAAAAAGACATCTCTGCATTAGATTTTAGAGTTCAAAGTTCAAACTGATCATCTGAGCATACGTGGTACCTGGTAGTAAATCTTGGGTTGAGGGATAAGCTTTTTTGACCTGGTTAGATAAGCTCTTTTTTTTTTTTAAAAAAAAAAGAGTTAAGTGATAAGCTTTGATTTCACAGTCAAGAGAATAAATTGAAAAGGAAAGAAATAAAAAAACCGTTTTAGTTGGCATGAGCCCTGCTTTAGTGTTATTATGGGGTGCTTAGCCCATAACATGCGTCCAGGCTTCTGTTTTATGACCAATTCAATTTTCCGGAAAATTTATACTTCATCCGGTTTTAAATATAAAACCAATTTGATTTTTTAGAAGCGGTTAAAAAAACTAAATATATTATTTTATAACAGTATATATGGTGTATTATTAGATTATATATTACTCCCTCCGGTCCTAATTATAAGACAACATTTGAGAGTTGGTTTTGGTCATAATTATAGGACAACATTTTAATTTTTGTCAATTTCTTCCTAAAATACCTCTATTTTATTCTCTCAAGTGTGTTTGGTTTTTGGTGAGTATATGTATGTGGGTGTGTAGACTCTTCTAATAAGTGAAACTTTAAATTGTTGGATTTTAATTTATTTATCGGTCAACTGACGTCATATACATATACATACATACATATATATAAACACACACATATGTCTGTGTGTCTGTGTCTATATGCATCTATAAATGTGTGTGTTTATAAATCAAACTAATTAGGTTAGAGGAAAAAATGATAGATATAAATACTTTAACATGATTTATTTAGTTTATTAAATATTTTCAAAAAAAGTCAACTAGATCTTATATTTAGAAAAAGATATGGTATAAGACAAGAAATAGCATAACAGAATGCATGCAATAACATAACTTATATATTAATATTCGATAATGATACATCATCATATCTATTTTGTATAATCTACTACTCATTTTGTATTGCATGCAATAATAATAATTAAAAAAACGTCTTTTAATGTAAAATTTATCGCAGCTTGCAATATTTACAAGATTGAATAATAAAATTCAACTCTATATATTAAACAAGGTCCACCTAGTTTTATATTAATATTAACGGAAGAAATAAGATTTATACCACAAAAAAGTACTACAATCCATGGACAAGAAAGCAAAAGTGTTGTTTTATCGCCCTTTTCAAATAAGGAGATGATTTCCTTTTCATCATATGCCCGCCTTGTATTCCTCAAGTTCCTTCATTTGGATGGGTCCGACTTAACGTGGATGGAGCAGTTACAAGATCATAATGGAAAGCAGGTTGTGGAGGCTTAATTAGAAATGTTAGAATATAAGGGAATAGTTAATTAGTTAGTTAAAGCTCATTCTATATAAAGAGCATAATCATTGTGATTTAAGTGTGTTGAATGTGGAGCTCCACCATGTTAGAAAGAGGTTAATTCGACTTTCTCTAAAGAGGGAAGTACTTCCTA
This sequence comes from Acacia crassicarpa, assembly GCA_034222035.1. Classification (NCBI taxonomy): domain Eukaryota; kingdom Viridiplantae; phylum Streptophyta; class Magnoliopsida; order Fabales; family Fabaceae; genus Acacia; species Acacia crassicarpa. The sequence goes on along the minus strand of JAWXYG010000005.1, from coordinate 43,706,923 downwards.
GATCCTTAGAATTTGTTGGCTTATGATTTATGAATGTTCAAAGCTTGGAGTACCCCTTGAGTTATTAGGACCATCTATAGTTCTCATGTTACTGGGATGCGTCAACAAGTTGTTTGAAAAGGAGATGCATTCTGTTTGAAAAGGAGATGCAATCATATATAATAAGTACAAGAAGGCCAAGTAGCATTTGCTTTATTTTCAGATCCTAGAGCTATGCAAGCTAACTTCATTCTGGAGCTTTAGTTTCTTGGAGTAAGGAATCTCCTATAGGATCTTGGTACATTAAAGGTCTCATTTGGCAGTATACTATGATGATTCAGAAGGCTCTGTCATTGTACAATGAACTGGTCTAATTGCTATAGTTAATGTTGAGAAGGCTATTGTTGCTATTGTTCCCTGTTGCTTCTGCCTACTTTCTTTTCATCGGTATTGTTTGTCTCTAGCTGCTGAAATTTAGAGTTTAAGGGTCTTTGTTGCTACATGGAATGTGGAAGTAAAGACACCTAATTTTGGCCTCAGTCATAAATGTTCTGTCAAGTGCAGTTTTTCGCCTCCAGACATTTGTGATCTTGCTTGTCTGTCGAGTACGGTTTGTCACCTCTAGGCAAGATGATTCACTCATTGGTCAATATCAAATTTAGTGGGTTGTCTATAAGAGAAGCATTTCAAAAGTGAAGATATGAAGAAGAATGTTGTGAATTGAAGAAATCTTTGTATTTTTTGTTAATTGAAAACCGGTCAATTTAATTCATCTTATCCCCTTATTTTTGTATTGTTCAAGTTGAGCACTTTGTTAAGTAGTGTTTAACTTGAGGGGGCGTGTTAGAATATAAAGGAATAGTTGATTAGTTGGTTAAGTCTCATTCTATATGAATGACTTAATCATTGTGATTTAGGCGTATTTAGTGTGGAGATCTCACTATGTTAGAAAGAGGTTAATTTGAATCTCTCTCTCTCTAGAGAGGGAAGTCCCTCTTAGATCCATAAAGTTAAGGTTTGTTGATAATCACCCTCAAGTGAGGAATGATCATGGTTAAACCTAAGTGGGTTATATTGTATGAGCATATTGCTTTTTGTGATAATACAATGAGATTCTTCATCTTCTTTCTACATCTTGATTCTTCTTCATATTGTTTCTCTATTTGCTTTCTCCAATTACATTTCTTCACAAGAGATGACCAAGGTGAATGGATTATGGGCTTCTGTAGTTCTTTTAGCCTATGTAGTGCTTTTAAGGCATAATAATGAACAATGCTTAAGGGACTTTAGCTTGCATGGAACCGTGACTTTCATAAGCTTATATTAGAGTTTGATGCAAATAATCTAGTGGACTTGATGTTGTTGGGAAACAATAATGGTACTTATAGGATGGAATCAGGAATTGAAATTTGGAGGGGTGAAATTTATAGAATAGAACTTAGGTGTTTATAAAATTATAGTTCAGCACATAATAATTTCAACATTTTCATTCTAGTCACTTTATCAAACTTGCAATGAGGACTAAAGTGAAAAACCTAAAAATTTTATGAGACAAAAATATAATTTCCTAAATAATTGGGTCATATTCTATAATTCTAGAGGGGGCCACCCCTAACCCCCTAAGTCCGTCCCTACTTGCAACTTATTGTTTCTATAAATACTAAATCTCACGAGGAACCCTTGGGAATTGGTAGTTCAATTTATCCTTCGGCCGCAAAATTCTCTCGTTGATAAACTTGCTAAAGAAGGTCTCATTAAGGACTTGACCTTGAGTGTTGCCCTTGGCATTTGAGGGTACCACTTGATGCTGAGAGGCTATGATTTATTCCCCACTAACGTTAATTTTCTTGTTATAGGGCAATACCCTCCATCGTATAAAAGGGGGGAAAAAAAAAGAAGGGGATGATTCTGTGGAATATCATATAAAATATGGATGCTTTTAGATAAATGAGTGCTTTTATGGTTGCATTTGCAATAAAGTAAAATAAAGAGGAAGAGGCTGCACATGCTTTCTTCAATTTCTTTTTTTCCTGAAAAAAAGAGGTGGATGGGTGGCAAACAGATGCACCATGTCTTTCGGCTGGGGAAAAAAAAAGTGAAAAAAAAAAAAAACCGAACGAATCGTGTTTGCTTTTAAATGGTTCATGTCTTCATGATCATCCTCCTCTTTTCTTCTATTTATTCTTAGTAAAAGATGCTCATGCTTGACTGTTTTTTTTTTTTTTAAAGGGCTAGATCATAAAACAAACTATTCTTTTTTGAACCATTAAAAAAAAAAAAACTATTCATTTATCACATTTGTAGACATAATGACCCAGGTGACATGTAAACTTTAATGAAAAATCTCTTTCAACTTTTATTTCTAAAGACAAGTTGGTGTATGTTATAAATCAATCAATTATATATTTTGCTGACAGGACTCACGTAAATAACTCTTTTTTATATGCATATTACTTCTTAATTAAGAAGATAAATCTTTTGCTGTCAGTCTACATTTTATTTTTGATTAATTTATAAACAAATGAACAGAAATTGATTTAATTGCATAAATTTAGAAATTCAAAGGATTTAATGTTAAGTTCTAGCGTTAGGAATAGAGGCACTCCATGATTTAGGAGATGTATGTTCGTTTAGCCCCTTTTTTTTTTTTAAAAAAAATATTTTGCATCATTAACTCTTTTACTAATATTATTTACCTGTTTTTAATGAACTTTAAAATTTGAAAACGCACTGAAATCAGCAAGATTATTAAAATTGCAATTTAAAAAAATGTTTTTATTGAGGTGTATAGTCTATATTATGGGAAAGAGACAGAGATCACTTATTACCCTGTGCAAAAAACCAAGGTGGCGGTTCCTTTCAATATATTATTACATCATATTCCTAACGAACCACGAATAATTATCAATTTGATTCTAGTCATCCATTCAAATGAAAACGAAACAAACATTTAATAATTTTGTCGAATAAATCTGTGAAAAAGTTTTCTTGTTTTTCATGATTATTTTAGTTATTAATTAGCAGATGTTGGAGAGGATTTTTCACCTACTGACTTGAATTGAATCCCTTCATGCAAAAGTATACAATCAATCACCTTCTTCTCAGTAACCCCGAAAAGCTTTTTCTTCTTTACATATAATTCATCACAAAAACTGAAAGTTCTGAAAAAGCATATTCCATATATAGTCAGTAGGAGCAGTTTTACTCTTCAAGTTTAAGCATCAAACCAAAAACAAAGAAAGGACACATTACAGTAAGAACAAGTGTGAGGAACAATTAGTGAGCCAAGAAGAAGAAGCAGAACAAGGAAAGAGTAGTGAAGTCAAACAAATCACAATAATATTACGAACACGGAGGATAAGAGAGCACGATATTAGGAATCAATGTGTACATAAGAATATGAATGGAAAACGCAACCAAATTGTAAAAGACCCTGCAGTGTCCTCCTTCACTCATCAACACGCCCGCCGAATCATCAAAACAAAAAATAAAACCCGCCCATTCTATGAATTGAAGAAGAAAATTAAATGAAATTCATATACAAATTAAAGATCAAGATCCAAATTACATTACGCTCATAATTAATCAATAACGAATGAAAATGCTCTGCTCAGAAGAGAAGCCCGAACACGAGAGCAACCAGCGAAGCAACGGCGGAAGGCACGAATAGGGCGGTGGCGTCCGACGTGGGACTGGGAGCCGGAGCCTGGGCGGCCGAGACAGCGGATACCGCCGCCATGAAGGCGACCACGACGAAGAAAAGCTTCATCCTCATTGCCTCCATTGTTTGCAGGAAAATTGTTGGGATTCTTGAAGGAAACAGAGCAAGCACAAGCACAGAAGATGAAATGGCGGGGTGAGAACACAAGGTGTGGGGAAGGCTGATTCTTATAGAGAAAGAGGTAGGGGTTTACGGGCAAGCTAAGGTGTGGGGTTTTGTTTTTGAGTCGTTTGAGCCTGCCCGGGTAATGTTGGGGTAGGCAGGCCCACCTGCCCGTTCGTGGGACAGAGTGTCTTTAATGGACTTGTTGGTGCCGTGAGCCATCCAGCTGTCTCCAACGGTATCCCGGGCCCACTTCTCTCCTTATTTTTTTCGCTTAATTATTATGATATGCGTCACTGATTCTGTTGCCAATTGGAGTGTGATATATATCATTTGGACAAAGCTAAAGGGTCGTCGTGTCGTTCCCATGTGCTTCGTGATTATTAACTTGAAGCCCTCAGTTTCCAGATTCTATTTCTTTTCTTAACGCTTGTAGAGTAGTGTTTTTGGGTTCATGTGAGGAGATAATATTGTGAAGGTGGCTGGGGGAACAATATGAACCTCTAATTGGAGGGTTAGGCAGGAACCTCACAATGAAGTATATATATATATATATGGATAAAGGAGATCACAAGCATGAATTCACATCCATCTGTGAATCATTCAGTATTATCCACACTTATCAACTCTTCGTGAACCTCATTAATCCTTCTTCGTTGCCTGGATAGTCATGGGTTTCTATCTTATTTGTAATGTTGTATGTGTTATTAGTGTTTGCCTCTTTAATTTCTTTTGAAAAAACTACGGGATGAGTATAATGGAGGCATGTGGATGGAAGTTTGCTTTTGGGAATGGTGGTTTAGGGATCAGTATCATAAATCATTGAGAAAGCTGGGGACAAAGTTAGCGTTAATGGTGTCACTTATATATTAATCATAATGACAGGTTTTTAAATTTGAGTATTCACAACTTTAGTTAGTTCCTTTTTCTAACGTTAACTGCGCCTTGTGTGTCTGTCTGTCTGTCTGTCTTTTCCCCATTTGCTCCTTTCTCAACAGCTCCAAAAAGCAACCATGTTCTTCCTTCCCCTGTTCCCATTTCAGTTCACACGAAGGGTTTTAAACTACTTCAACTTAACTGACACCCTTTTACATACAATATTGTTACGTACGTACAATTCACCGTCTTCATTGGTTACTCAACTTGTCTGATTCAAACTTCTGACCCTCAGCTCGATTCATTCGGATGATTTTTCCGGCAACGAAAACGAACTTGTACATGTGAGATATTATTGAGTGATATACGTAAACTTATTGGAGGACAACATTAATGAGCGTATTTGTAATGTAGTGGAGACTCCAAATTAAAAATGAAGTTGGTCCCAGCCCAGTAAGAGAGCTAAGAGGGACAGAGAGGGAATATATATATATATATATATATATATATGGTCCCCTGAGTTGCTTCCAAAATGAACAATAGTCCAAACTTAGATAGTTGGCCACATACGTTGCGTATCCTTGGGGTTTATTGGCAGGTAAAATAATTTTGTGATGCCTCTCTACCTTTGAATCTGTAACGTGTGTCTGAGATTAGTACGTCAGATCACCAGTTCATTATATGTATAGAGCAAGAATGCTGTTATGTATATAGTTAGATTGTTAGTTTTCAAACTAAACGACTTTTTAATGCTTTGAGAATGAATAGATTGAAGTGGTGTGGTGGTGAAGGCTTGTTTGGGATAATGTTGGGAAAAATAACTTACGGAAAAATCAGATTGGGTTTATTAGATTGTGAAATATTATTTATATTTGGATTGGTGGTTGTATAAGTAACTTTTACTCCATAAATAAGGTTTAAATAACGAGCTTTTCTCCATAAGCCAAGAAAGTTGGCTTTTCAAATAAGTTGCTTTTATCCCATAAGTTCGATTTGGAAATTTTTTCATCCAAACGAAAAATTAAAAACAAAAAACACTCATAAGCCCGATAGAAATAGTAAATAAGTCTAATTGCCCCTCCTAAAAGCTGTACCAGACATGCACATTATGAGTAACAAGACAATTTCTTGAATTGTAAAATACTCCCCATGTCCTTTATTATAAAACACCAATTAACAATTGTATTCGGTCCATTTTATAAGACATTTGTCTGTTTCTAAAGCACATTAATTCTTTTTTTTTTTTATGTATACTAATAATTAATAGGGAAAATTCCAAATAAATACCTTTTGAATTTGCAAAACCCCCAGAAGTTCATTGAGTTTGTAAAAAGACTGAGAAGTACAAAGGACCTATGAGGGATATGCAAATTCGGGTCAAATTACTCTTTTGCCCTTAATTTTAAATAATGTTTTTTTTAAAAAAAAAAAAACTAACACCCCACCGCCAGCTGCCACCCCACCGCTGGCCGGCGGTCGAGGTGGTCGGCCTGCCGGCGGTGGGGTGTTAGGTTATTTTTTATTTATTTAAAACTAAGGGCAAAAGGGTAATTTGACATGAATTTGCATATCTTTCATAGGTCCTTGGTAGTTCTCATTCCTTTTACAAATTCAACGAACTTCTGGGGGTTTTGCAAATTCAAACAGTATTTATTTGAAATTTTTCCTAATTAATAAGAGTAGTGAGTAAAAGTAATAATTAATATAATATTAGAGTGTAGTGCAATTAGTAGGGATAATATTGAAAGTTACTTAAATTTTAGGATAACTTTATTAATTTTAACTGTTTTTATTAGTTTGTGATAATTAGTAGTTGGTGCCTTATAATAAGAATCAAAGGGAGTATTAATTAGTGTTGTGGCCATTTCTTTATGCAGTGCACTATGCTTGCTTTTTTTTTTTTTTACCACTTTTTGTGTTCATTGGGGATCACGTTTAAAATCCTCTTAAGTGTTTATTTATGTAAATTAAGATAAAATTCATCTTACATACTTATTTTGTATATTGTAAAGCACAATTAAAAACCTACTTTTGAAAGCTCCAATCATTATTTTAAACAAACACATATATGTGATGCGTGTGAGAATTCATGAGACTCTTTTCAATGTTTGTTGGGGGACACCACACTCTCAATTATCCAACTATATATTTTTTTTAATATTAAAAAACAGTGCATTACATAAGAACAGACTAAAAATAGTACACAAACAAAGACAAAACGACTACAACAAAACAAACCAAGTATAAGAAGAACCAGTCACCACCCATTAAAAAGATAAGAGCAAAAGGAGAATCATGAACAACAGCAGCCTCCTGGGTACCCAAGGTTAGAAGTGACAAGAAAGAAGGTAAGGGTTGAAAAACCCACCCGATCAGACACATCTCCTTATAAGCATAAGCTGCAACTAAGGCAGTTATACAAGTACCCCATCTAGAGGTAAATATCCAAGAAAACCCAACCACAGGATAAAGGAGACTCATGAGGTCCTAAAGAACACTTCTACATTTCTGAACACACGGATCTAGTGACCTTGACTACACACAAAACAACGCCTCTTTAGATCCGCCCCCAATAACGTAGATCCGAGCTACCAGATCATAATCGGATCTAAAAACGTTCAAACAGCCATCTAACCAATAGAATTTGAACGTAGATCTAACAGATCTGTTTATTTCCTGAGACAAAAACACCACAACAAAACCTAGTACCACATAAAAGAAACAAAAATAAAAAATTTTTAAAAAAAATCTCACCTCCACAAATCAGATCTGGAGAGGAGAGGAAAGGGCTTGCCACAAGGATGAGAGAAGGTCGCATTTGACAGAACTCTAAGGGAGAGAACCATAGATCAAGGATCTGGATTCCAAAACACTTGGACCGCAGATCATAGATATGAACTCGCAACAATCACTCAGACTCGTCTGTGACACAAAAGCGGTGGTCGTCGGTGGCTTGTGTGTAAGGCACAAGCTGCCGGCGAGAGAGCATACGATGAAGAAGGTGAAGTGTAGAGAGGAGGAGAGAAGGAGGAGAAAAGAGATAGAGGCAGACTTAAGTGTATGAGAAGGGAGGCAAGTGTCCACTTTTGAAATCTGATGTGAAAATATAATTATCCAACTATAATTCTATAAACCATTTTAACAAGTTTCTCAATTAATCACCAATCATCCTCTAATTTTATATTTTCCTAACACACACTTGATTACTTGATTCTCAAACTGGTATTATGATTGTTGATTCCCCTTTCACTCTCTCTCTCTCTCTCTGCCCATTTCTCTCATAGATTAGTGAATACCTTCTCTCACCTTAGCCTCAACTCTCAAACATTCCCGTAGAAAAGAAAAATAAAAAATCAAAATGACATGTTTTGGAAGCATCTATAATAACTGCCATCGTTCTAGAAATTCAACTCTAATACTATCTCCGGTCCTAATTATAAGGTATAGTTGACTTTGTTTGGAAAGATTAAGGAAGCTAAATAAGTTACTTAATCATTTTATATGTTGTATATCTTTAGATTATATATTAGTATATGAGTCAAACTAATTATTTTGAAGAACAAAAGAAAAAGAAAAATACTCTAAGTTAATTTAATTAGCTTCTTTAATTTCTCCAAAAAAATTAACTATGCCTTATAATTAGGACCGAACGGAGTATATATATATATATAGACAATTTGTGTGGTGTGAAAGTTGGCTTTGGGTGGGCGGTGAGATAATAAAAGAAAATGACGACCCACCCTCCGTTTACTTTCGTCCTTTTTCTTTTTCTCTTTTGTTTTTGTTTTATTTCTCCTTGTCCTTCTCCTCCTCATAAATATAATTATTACTCCTATTATTTTTTTTTAAAAAAAATGGAAGTATGCTCTCTGAATTCAAATGAGAAGCTAAAGTGAAGAAGGCGGCTACCAGCTTCTCACCAATAACGGAACGAAACAGATGTAAGTATCGTGCTACTTTTTGTTATAGCTTTCACTTCTTTCATCCTTTATATTCCTAAAACATATAACCTCGTTTTATCTTCAATAATTGCAAGCTTTAAGGACATTATGAGTATATATATGTGACCATTCGCCTTACTCCATGCCTGCCACCCACTTGTTCTTCTTTTTTTCTTTTTCTTTTTTTTTTTTGGGGGGGGATTTTTAGGGGTAATTTTAACATAGAAATGTAAGAAATAGAGCAATTTTCTCAGTCAATTTTGACTATTAGATAACCAAATATGCTAACCTAAAAATCCACATGTCATCAACGTCATTTTTGTTAATGCATAAATTTAGTCGGTAAGTTTTAGATCTAACTTTGAAACAATAAAGTAGATAACACATAGAATTCCAAGAAAAATTTACATCTAACAAAAATGATGTGAACGACATCTGAACTTCTAGCTTAACATATTTTTGATCAACTACTAAATTGCCTCTCACATGTATAGGTGACAACTTTACAATAAAATTACCTCTCACACCTTTTGTTTTTCTCGTTCTCAAACTTATTCAACGAATTTAGCAACTATTATTGACACTACCGGATGCAAATATAAAAAAAAACGGTTGTTGCAAATTCTCAAACCATCAAAATCATTTGAAGCTCAATGGGGGAAAAAAATCAATTAAAGAACTTGAACTACCAATGAAGGACCTTTTTTATGCTTATGGACCCGACAACGAAAGATTAGGTGGACACAGTATTTTCAATAATCAATAGTACTACCTCTGGTCTTAATTATAAGAACTAGTTGACTTTCTTTGAAGAGATTAAGAAAGTTAAATAAGTTATTTAATCATTTCATATGTTATGTATTCTTAGATTATATATTAGTTTATTAATCAAACTAATAAGTTTGAAGAAAAAAATAAAAATAAAAATACTTTAAATTAATTTAATTAGCTTCCTTAATCTCTCTAAAAAAGTCAACTAGCTCTTATAATTAGGACCGGAGAGAGTAATAAAAAAAAATATGAGTAAAACTACATACATGGCCAAGGAAAATAGAACAATACCCTTATAATTCAAGCGTGCGTGACTATAATACCAGTAAATCTTCATAAACCATTTGATCAGGTGATTACCTAAATAGATCAAGAAAGCTTTATCCTGGGTCGTACGTTGAGAAGCACTTAAAATTACAGCACTGATGAGCAAAAATATGTTCATCACGTGTCCTTAGATTGATTTTAAACGATCCTGATTTAATTTCTTTTTATATGTTAAATAAATTTTTATTTTATGATATGCAGGATTAAAAATAAAGGTAATATTATAATTATCACTTATAATAAAAATGAATTTATCATTAAAAAAAGCACAAAATAAAAATTTTAAATTTGAACTGTTCACATCGAAGCTTAAATGGTTGAGCGCACTCCAAATTATAAGCAATATGTAAAATCAATGTCTAGTAGTTGAGCGGATATTGGTGTATTTATCGAATATTTTGATTTTGTTTTTTTAAGCACAATGATGCATTTTATTATTATTTTTGATAAAAATGATGCATTTTATTATTATTGACCCAGCATCTGTCGAACTAAAGTCAATCAGTACTACTCCGTACCCAAAAAAATCTTTTTTTATACAAAAAAAAAAAGTATTACTGTACGCAGCTACATTCAATTAGGTTTGTGGATGTTGACCCAAAAAAACAAACGTTTGTGGATCGAGTCGATCAAACCCAATTCCCACGTAAATATACAGAACGTTTTCAATTTTCATGAACAAAAAATGGGCCATGGATCTCCCAAGCCCCACACACACACATATATATATATATATAAATTTTTTTGGGCTTATGGTCGAGATATTCTCCGAAATAGCCCATGAACAAATTGGGCTTATGAAAAGACCTAATTCATTGAAGGGGAGCAAGTAAGCCCAATAAAATCCTCATCGTATTCATCGTAAAAAAATAAAAAATACAAATCCAGGATGCGTCTTTTTTTGTTTTTTTTTGGAGTCAATTATTGAGAAAAGCGTGTGTAAGGCGGATACGTGCGAACGTTCGGATCGAGCCGTTCATTTTTCGATCGGACGGGTATAATTGACTCCCGTTCATATCTTCACCAGGGAAGACGGATAAATGGAGAGGGGGAAAGCCAAAACGAAGAATGACCTGCAACATCCTTTGAGAAAAAACGCAGACTCTCAAGAAAAACGAAGGGGGGGAGAGAGAGAGAGAAGCCGCCTCTACAAACAGCAACAGCCTCTTCTGAATGCCCTAAGAGAGGCGAGAGTGTGACGCAGCCTGAGTTGAAGAAGGAGATGTTTTGAAAACGAAGAAAGATTGAAAATTTAACCACAGAGATAAGATCTGTGGTTTCTTCTTTCTTCGTGTGGAGGAGCTTGTGAATGTTCTGCTTGTAGAGGAAAACCGTGCTCTTGGTTTATTTGGTCATCTGACCTCAAGTTGTACCATTTGTAAGTTTGTTCGTCGTCTTCTTCTTCTTCCTGTGTTATGTCCGGTTGTTTGGGAACTGGATTTCCGTTTCCATATTCTTGTTATCTTCTGACCTGCGGTTTTCCCATTTTTCCAGGCTTGTTTGTGAGGACTCTCTTCCGATTACAGGTCTCAGGCGTAGATCTTGAGGTTGGAGGCAATCTCTGTAGACTCTAGTCTTTTTATATGTATTTTCTGTTTCTACAATGTTCTGAAGGGTATTGCGGAAAATCGTACTCGTTGTGTGGACAATCTACCACATCCAGAAGTTGAATTTCTATTTTCTTGTTATCTCACTCCTGAGTTGTCAGACTCGGGCGAGAAAGACCCAGTCCGATTTGCTTTGCTGATTTGTTCCCAATTTTGTCACAACCTTCTGGGCTTGCGAGTTCATTGTGAAAATTTCCTGAACGACTGAACTAATCCATTTTGTGATTGCGATTTCTGATGGCAGATATGGAGACAGAAGAGAGGAATCAGAGAGGATGTAAAATAGCGGAACCTGATTTTTTCTTGCAGTGGGGAAACAGAAAACGGCTGAGATGCGTGAGGGTGAAAGACCCTCGGATTTCATCGCGACTCAACGGCGGAATCCGAAGGAAGCTTACATCAACGGTAGATCGTTCTGGGGTTACTAGTGCTAACGACAAAGAAAGCTCTCATCTTCATCCTAATCGCCTCACAAGGTCAGAAACGATGGGATCTTTCCCATTTCATCTGTTTGTGGCGGGTAACTCCCGGGGATGAGGACGAATTGAAACGAATGAGAAATTCTCACTTCATCTCTGTTGGGTAGCCCAGAATCTGAGGGCTTTTATTAAAGTTCCAAAATTTTACTCACTAAGCTTATAGATGAAACTTTATCAAGAATAAAGGGGCGTGGAAGTAACAATTGCGTGTGAAAGAGTAAGAGATATTGAATATATTTTTGTCCTGATCTAAAGGGAAAGGATGGTTTGGTGCAGGAGTTCTGATGGGGCGATGCTTCGGTCGGCCGGCGGAGATAATAGGAAATCGGCATCGCCGGAGAAGGAGGACAGGTACTACACGACGAGAGGGTCGGCGGTGGCGGCGGACGAGATCGGAAAAGTGGCGGGGGATGGGATCAACGGAGAGGAGAGAGCTCATGTGTGGCCGAAATTGTACATCTCGCTGTCAAGCAAAGAGAAAGAAGAAGATTTTCTGGCCATGAAGGGTTGCAAGCTTCCTCAGAGACCCAAGAAGAGGGCCAAGATCATCCAAAGAAGCTTACTGGTGAGCACTGCCTTCATAATAAAGATTCTTTTTTTTTTCCTTTCTTAATCGGAAAGAAGTTTTTGTTTTGGGTGAAATACAATGAACGCGGATTTGACTTGATTTGTGGGTTTGGTGGGGGATGTTGCAGTTGGTGAGTCCAGGAGCGTGGTTGACGGATATGTGCCAAGAGAGATATGAAGTTAGGGAGAAGAAAAGCAACAAGAAGGTATGTATCAGGCTTGTATATTTGGAATGCTTTTGTTGTTGTATTTGGGTGTAATGCAGAATCTGACGGAGTTTGGTGTGTTTGATGATGCAGAGGCCCAGAGGATTGAAGGCGATGGGGAGCATGGAAAGCGATTCCGATTAGGAAGAAGAAGAAGGAAGGGAAATTGCAAATACTTTGGGGAAGGGATTGAAGGAGATGACGATCATGTTTATGTTTAAGTGGAGGAGGGAAGGTATCTCCACGCGCTGTTTTATTTTTTTGTACCCAGAAACATGCAATTGTTAATCAAAAGGAAATTGCTTTACCCTCTTCTTCTATGAGTCCATCATTCTTCCTCCTTCGATTTGGGCCTCACTCTTTCAATCTGTCTCTCTGACAATGAGGTTGGTTGATTTTTTAAAAAATTTCTTTTGTAATAATTCTTCACTTCTCCCCAAAATTTCCTGCGGCACGATTTTGAAATATTGGCACTCAACTTTTTTAATTTTTCAGCGGGTTGTTGGAATAATTTTTCTTTTTCTTGGAAAAATATCATGGATCTGTCTTTGTGAAGATTACTGTAAAGCCGGCAAAAAAATTTCAAAGGTGTAATTTTTAAATCATATAACGCTTTAGTTATATTTGTAAGATTAAAAAAATATAGTTACAAATGTTTAAAAATCATTGATAGGTAAATATCTTTATTTAATAATTTTTCAAATACCTAGTAATAACGTAGTCGTGATTTTTGTTTTATATTGACATTCTTGAAATGATGAACCAAAGAAAGACGAATTTAGTGGAGAAGTGAAAAGGAAAATGAAGCATGCGTTTAAATAGGCATGAGCATTTGAGGGAGGGCAATGTCTGAAAACATTTTTCCTTTGCCGACACTGCGATCACATTTGGAAATTAAACTGTAACTTTTTCGACCCTCACTTGATGAGGCATCCAAATCTGCTATTAAATTAAAATAATAACGCGGACGTGCACCCAATAATAATAATCGGCACTTGAAACTGGTCTTAACTTTTAATGACCTGAACAGAAACTGAATTAGCAAAACAAGAAACGGTCTCAGCTTGGCTGGTCCCTCCAAAATATGCACGGTGATCATAAGAAGAGGGCTATCGTTCCACTGCTTCCCTATGCTGGCTGGCTATTTTTTGTGGAAATTTTGTTGGGCAATCAATTCCTTCTCTTGCACCATGTGATATGAGAGGAATATAATGTAAAAAGATACAGTCCCACATTGAGAGAGACGCACAGTGATGAAGAGGTCATGATGATGCATCCATTCTTGAATTCTGTTGAACAAAAGCGGCAAGCTGGAATATGCCAAATATGCCTCTCTCATCAAAATGGCTATTTCGTAGAGCTCTAGGACTTGGGGGTTGTACTCTCATGTTCCTTGCACTATCCCCAACACTCGGGCTCACATGTGAAGCCTCTTTCAAACAAACTAAAAATTGTTGAAATCTCATGTTGGTTTAGTTAGCGCCCGTTTGGTACGCGGAAGATCAGCTGAAGGAAAGAGAAGATTGTAGATCTTCCATCATCGAACACGTTTGGTAGTACTGTCTTCCGGGAAACTGCCTTCCGGGAACCTTCGATCTTCCTTCATTCATGGGAAAACCACTTCCTTCCATTTTCGGTGGGAAAGTTGATTTTTCCTAGGAAAGAAATTCCAAATGACCATCTTATCCTCCTTTAATCATCTATCTTCTTTGCAATTGATGTCGACACCGACGCCGACGCTGCCTCCTCCTCCCTCTGCAAATCCTGACACCAACGTTGCAAGGATGAAAAAGAAATCTGAAGCTTTTTTTTTTCCCGGGTTCTATCGTCGGGACATCAGGGATCAAGAAGGAGAGATAGTAGAAATCTTGGGGTACCCTACAACTCGATGAAGCTGAAATTGAAGATAGGAGCTGAACGAAGGACTCTCACTTGAAATCAACGATGGGGCAGTTGGAGATGCAGCACAAGGTTAACGCAAGTTTGAAAGTCTCCATCAGTGCACAAAGATAAAAGGAAGTGAAGGAAGAAGGAAGAAGAGGCGAAAAATGGAGTGCACACTACACTGAAAGAATTGAAAACCGACGCCAATTCTCGAGAATTGGTGAGAGAATTGGCGTTAATGAGAGGGTCCATTCTCCACGGTAACACCAATTCTCGAGAATTGCCTAGAGATTCTCGAGAATTGGCGTTAATTCTCTCCACGCTGAGAATTCTTTGAAATGAATTCTCGAGAATTCAAATGAATTCTCAGAGAATTCATGGAGAATCTGTTGGGTTTGATTTTTTTTTAAAATTAAATTGCGTCGCATACAATATTCGAAGCTGATGACGGTGGCGGTGTCCAAGACGGAAGGTACGGCGTCGACAGTGGCGGGAGTGGCGTCCAAGGCAAAGGAGTGGCGTCCAAGGCGAGGGAGTGGGTTACGACGCGAAACGCACAGGCCAATTTGTTTTTTTAATTTAGGGATATTTTTGGTATTTCACCTCATATTCCCACTTAACTAACACCCAATTCTTCATACCAAACCATTCATTTTCCCTTAACTTAAGTTACCTTCCCATGTCTACCAAACAGCTCAACTTTTTAATTTCCCTCGCAATCATCCCTTCCATTCCTTTCCCTCCTTTAAATTCCTTTTCCTCTTTAAATCTTCCGCGTACCAAACGGGCCCTTAGGGTATGTTTGGTTTGGGGGGAGGGGAGAGAAAATGGAGAGAGAGAAAAGGAGTTTGTGGTGGGGCCACAAAAATTTTCTCTCCTTTTAACATTTTCTCTCCATTTTCCTTCCCCTCCCCTCCTTTTCCCCCCAACCAAACACACCCTTAGAGTAGGGGATGGAAACTGGAAGGGATGTGGTGCTTCTCGTGCTGCTACGAGTGAGCCAGAAAAAAGAAAGGAAGGTGGCCTATTATTCTCATTATCGCTGTTTTAGGTGAGCAAATCTATATTTTAACACCCCACTTGTTCCCGTTCCTATCTACTTTCTTTCTTTTAAAAATAATCCCTTTTTTTTTAAAAAAAAAAAAAAAGAATATCAGGTTACAATCGAACAAAGTTGCGCTTTTGCCAGGAAGTTGCCAGAGAAGACATAAAATGTTAGCTACAAAACTTATTTATGTCAACATAAGATAGTATTGGGAGACAGTTGAACAAAGATGCTACCAATAATCAATCAAGCTGGCTCTTCCAGTTTGGACGTAACCTGCAATTTTGCATCAGTACGCTCAATAAGGATTCCATTTCAGCTATGAATCAATCGGTTTGGGCAAGCAACCAGAATATCTTCACCATTATTGCACCAACTCCTGGTTAGGTTAGGCTTAACAGTTAGATTTTCCACACGTGATTTGGGTTGAGACTTGTAGCCATATCCAGGACGACATTGAAAGGTTTCTTACATCGACACTAGGTTGGTGCTACCTCAAGTACGCACTCCAACATCGACTAGGTAAAACTTGGGCGATGTTGTTTTAGCGAGATAGCTCGGTTTTTAAAATGGATTATCACACATCAACTCGGCAAGATTTCGTATATAAGACAAATGGTGCTTGGATTTTAGAGACTATTACACTGTTTCTTTCCAGATTTTGGATTTTTTCTATTCCCCTTCAATATTTCGACACACCACAATGCAAGAGAAAAGTAAACCAAACTATGGCCAGTTGTATTGTCCTTTTATCCCTGAAATATGAAAAAGTACTTATATCCCTTCAAAGGTGCCCTGCTTGTCCTCCCGGACGAAGGATGAGTGCTGTGTTCTGCAGAATTTCAGCCCACAGATATGAGCAAAGAAAATAACTCCTCATACAGTCCCATCTTTCAATTGTCCATCCACCTTCCTCTTTTTGCTATAATTTTAGACTGAAATGGCCCCAAGGAATGGCTCCTTTAGCAACAACATATTCAAAACTAGGCAACTCAGATTCATAATAATCCAGAACATAAGCAGCAAGTTGCTCAAGAAAGCAGCAGACAACCAAAATCTAGTCAAGCTTCCAAAAACACAGCATAAAATAGGATGGAAAATTTCTGCGCATAAATGTAATTAACTAACAGGTGGACAGAGATCATCAATGAAATTAACAAGTCCTTCAAATATGCTCACCTGTACCTTTTATTGATGGGGAATGGATTAATCAGCTTGACTCTTGGCAGCTTGAAGCATCTCGACAATAAGAGTTTTCACATCCCTAAAAGAATAACCAAAAGGGGAAAAAATCTTTCAGTAAATCAACGCCTGCCAGAATGCTGCAGTATATGTAAAGTTGAAGGTTGGGGACAACATATTCAGTGGAGAGTCATTGGCATGCCACCTAATTAATCCCAAACCAAAAAAAAAGAGTGGAGGAGAAGATGGAAGTTTTTATTGGATGATGACATGTCTTACTTTCTGTCTTCAGCACGTCGTGGGAAAGGAACTCGGAGCTTAAAGTTATCACCCTGATAACCAGCCTGCAATAAGATATACGACTTCTAGTAAGAGGGTAGACACTAGAGAATTTCAAGCTTGAGAAAAACTTCCTCGGAGGACCAGAAATATCACGAAATCTTTCATTTGCCAAGTTTACAGGAAATTAGGTGTAAATTTAAAAATCAAAGTTACCGTTCAAGGAATGGATATAAAGAGAAAATCATACTGGGAAAAAAAAGTAATAAAGGCACTAGCAATACCTTTACGTAGAAACCAAGGCTATCCAAATCTGTCATGATTGCAAAGTCCACCTGCAGAAGACCAAAATAATTTGCATTAAGACTAAAAGCCAAAACCCCCTCCCTGGCACAAAAGGGGGATTTTTTTTTCTTCTAACAGTCCGTATTGAATGTCCATAACTACAATATAATTGAAGCAAGTTTCATAAGAAGATATCGTTTTATTTTTATTAGCCTTTTTTAGACCCTAATGCCCCAACATTGACAGCATCCGTCACATGCAAACATATCAATCACCACCAGAACTTTGATTTTTCCTTGCCCTGTACATTTGCCACTCAACTGAATAATAGATTCTGAGCATCAACTCAACCAAGCATTTTAGATGATTTGAGAGACTACAAAACGATCTTTATCACTGGTAATGTATGCCAATAATATACAGTTTACAAGATGACATACCGGAACTGATGTCCAGTGCTGCACGATCACTTTTGTATCTTCAGCATGGTCTTTATTCATATGGGACTGTCAATTAACAACAGTTCAACAAGAATGAAACAAGGCTGCTTTATGAAGATACTGCAGAGTGCAGACATGTATACGAGATGATCAGTTAGAGTTAACTACCGCCACTGGCTTGGAAAATTGAGCTATGGGATCAACTTTTGTAGCTTTGTACTCAGCTTCATTAAACTCTGAAAAGTGAAACAAATTTAGAATAGTGTCATAAATTAGTAAAATAAACCTGAAATAACATGTCACCTTAAAATGTCAAAAACGAAATAAAAGAAAAGGCACATTCTTCACAAAAACCAGTTAAGTCTCTTTCCTCTCCTATTTTCATGCAAAGCCACTGAATTAAAAGAAAGCATATACCCAACATGAAATATATATCACTCTATCATTCGAAGAAAACAAAACCAAAATCAGCCTCACAATGACGACATCAATAGAAAGGCAAACCAACAAGAAAAGAGTTGTATGGCTAACGAACCTCCTGAACCTAATAAAGCTGTTGCAACCCCTGACACAAAACGTATCACTTTTGGTTCAATGCGCAGAAAAAAGAAGTCCCCAAAGTCAACCTTCAATATGCACATCTAATTGTGATACATGACCATAGAGAAGTAAACAGAAGAAGAATTATATGGAAAATAAATGGATAGAGTTACCCAAAATGCATTGGGATGTCTTGCCAAATATGCAGCCCGAATGGATGCTTTGTCTTTTTCAGAAACCTGATTGAGATATCAAGAAATATATTTACGATAGTTTCAGTTAACTATGATACAGTAATATTGGAATCATATAACCTCAATTCATATTCATGAGGATGAGGGTAATAGAAAAAGAAAGGAAGGAAGAAGGGGTGAGTGGGACCATCAGGATACGAAATGTAACCGGAAAATGCACAAAACATCACAACTTACAGCAACAGCGTCACCATGTAAAGTTATCACTAAATCAGTCCTATCTTCAGGATCTCTAGCCAGAAGCAGTGAACATTTGGGATTCGCAACTAGGTCCTGCAAAATGTAGAAAGCAATACTCATATCAATGTAAGTAAGCCTTCTCAAAGGTTGGTTTTGTTTCTACTTCCTAAAACTCATAAAGAGCTCAACAAAAAAAAAAAAAGAAAGCATTCTGATGAATTATAAGTCTTGAGATCAGAATTTGGTCAGACTTAATACAGTTATTCAATACAACTTTATCTGGATATTTCAAGCAACTTGCGCCTGGTAGCAGCTAAGCCACTTGATTAAACTTACATTTTATTCCAAGGTAAGTCAATTCATTTCACAATCTTACACAAATTATATTCTAATTTCTGAACTATTTTATCAGCATTATTTTCCAGCAACAACAACACAATGCGGAGGAAAAATCAAGAAAAGAAAAGAAAACCTTTGTATGAACTGCTAGGTTGCTCACTGCTAGTATAGGAGATCCATCTGCATCACATGCATAGTCAACCATAGACCCTGATGGATAACCCTCATGCTTCTGTGCATAAAAAGTCAAATGAAAACCAGATTAGAAGAGGAAATTGAAGTTTTCTGCCAATAAAAACAAATAAATTATCATACCAAAGGTATCGACATCAAAAGTTGCCAGATTAGATTTCTGCATTTGTATTACAAGATCATTCTAGAAAATTTTCTCAATGTGATCCTCTCATTGGATTAGTTTGTTAATCAACTCCATTTTACATTCCAGAAATATATATTTTACTTCCAGTAATATGGAAATAAAATAGTTATATACTCACAAGGTTGTACACAGGTTAGATGAAGACCAGAGAATATAGTTTTATGAGGGTTTTGTCCTCATGAAGGACACTGCACTATCTAATTAAATTTACAAGCACATTTGATAGTAACTCGGTCGATCTTTTTTTTTTTTAAACAAAAAAAAAAAAAAAAAAAAAAAAACACTACCACTACCAACATCTACATCACTGGAATTCATGACAGTTAAATGGAAAGTCTAGAAACCTGAGAAAATGTAGAGAGCATCCCCCGCACACTTCGATCAATCATAGTACGAATTTCTTCAACTGGTGGAAGTCGAGTAGCTTTCTCCTGTAATAAACAGAAAACAACCTGTCTAAATATGTTTTCTCAACTGATCATAATGGTATCTGCACAAAGATGTCACTCACAGCGGATTCTAACTACTTTGACGTTCATATGTAGAAATAAGTATATAGTAGATTCAATATAATACCTGATGAGCTTGAATCAATTGGAAAATCTTGTCCTTGTCGATGTTAACATCTCCTGGCGACACAGTCTAATTCAGAAATCAACATCAGCATAATACTGTATTGGTATGACCATCACACCAATGTAACCTTATGGGAACAAAGCTTTTTCGGGTTGCACGAAAACAATTATTAACAAATTAAGAATTACGAAAAACCAAAAAAAAAATAATAGAGATGAAGGAGCGAAATGGAAGAGAACATCTGGCACTGTCATATTTTCTCAATAAGCTTTACGAAGAGCTAAGTAAATTGAATTCAAAGCCAAAATGTCAAGTATAGCACTTAGAAGCTAGTAAATTTCGGAGGAAGGAAGAGATTAGGTGAGAAGCAGGTACCGGAGATGCGGACTGCGATGAAGCGGCCATGGAGAAAGGGCGAGCTGGGCGAGAGGAGAACGTCAACGAATTTGGTAAGGAAGAGTAGCGTGATATTAAAGGAAGAGGAAAAAGAGGGATATTATGGACATTTGAGCGAGAAAATAGGGAGAGCCTTAATGGCGTCACCAACGCCTTCATCTTCTCTAGGTTCGCAGTTCAGCTACTACCCGGTTCGTACCAGTCCCTCCCTTTCTCGCTAATTTGTGTCCAAGTACGGACTGCTGAGGGGTACTGCTTCGATTCTACGAGTTTTGATTTTTCTTCTTCTTCCCGGTTTTTGTCGGCATTCACTCGAATCTACTTCCCATCATATTTTTTCCCCTCGTTATTTTTCTTGACTAATCTTTCATTATTCATTACCCATTTATCATCATGAAGTCTTAGGTTCAATGTACTTGGATTTTAAAGGGTTCGCCGTAATCCTATAATTAATGTTGTTCCTTAATTATTCTTACCTAATTTCATTATATTAAATATATTAATTAAATGGGTTATTTGTTATAAAAAAAAAAAGGAAAAAGAATGTGCTAGCTTCCTCCGATATCATATTAAATTATTTACATTCAAACTATACCTTAATACAAATCCAATCAATATGTATAAAACAATATAGAGAAGTCAATAAGGGTTGACACAATTGGCTAAGACGTCCTTCACCCTAAAAGAGAGGAGGTTCGATACTGTAAGAGCTCTTTGAGCCTGGAGGTATTGCCCTAACCTCAGTGGGGTGCCGGTGTCTATCCCCACCTAAACTTTATTTTACCCAAAAAAATATTATAGAGAAAAAAAGAGATTGACATTTTATATTTAGAACCAAATTAAAGATCCAACTACTTCTTATTTTATTCCGGTCAAAAAAATTAGCTCTTATATTAAAAACCATAGATAATATTATTCTTCATTCAAACCATACACGATCACAAAATTTTAGAGGCTTGATTATCAAAGACTAAATTTCAAGAATCAAATAGATAATCGAGACTTATTGGCCCAAAAAAATATATAATTGGGGCAAATTAAATTTAAGGAAGTTCATGTCTCATTATCCCCGCTTATTGTCTTATTGTAAGTTATGATGTTTTGTGAAATTAAAAGACACATATTTGAGATATGGTAGATCTTCGTTTTACCTAATGAGTATATTACAGGTAAAATGAAATATTTGGAAACACAAAATACATATTAATAAAAGGGAAAAATATTTATCTAATTATCTCCAGTGACTCTAAAACTACGTCGTTTTAAATTAATGAAAGGTTTGTTAGTAATTTTAAGTGAATTAACTAAGGATGTTTTAGTAAAATGTATATGATTAAAAAATAAACAAAATTACAGAAACACCCTTTATTAATCTAAAACGACGTAGTTTTGAGGTCACTGAAGATAACCCTATCTTCAAGAAATCCTTTACCCTTAATAAAAATAACAAAATGTGTAGAACATAACGATAACTATAAACTATTACGTCAAAATCAATGCGATAAAAAGCTTTTATGAAATGTGTAAATAATAATAATAATAATAATAAGTTTTTATGAAATGTGTAAAAAATAATAATAATAATAATAAAAGCTTTTATGAAATGGAGTTTTAAAGGAACAAGACATTAATGGAAGAGGGTTCTCATTCCATCCACATAATTATGTGCTTATACCTATTAGAGGTAGAGCATATTTTTTTAAAAAATTTTTTATATATTGTATTTATTTAGATTTAAATTATATAATGTTTTCTGAATTTTTTTTTTACATTCATTATCTCAAATTAATTAGTTTCCAATCCTGCATTTATCTATAACACCAGTATCATGAAAACTAATTAATTTGAGATACTAGGTGCAAAAAAAATTCCAAAAAGCAGTATATAATTTAAATCTAAATAAATACAATATATAAAAAAATTTATACTCATACCTCTAATAGATATAAACATATAATTAGGTGCACCAAATGTGAACTCCTGGAAGACAAGAAAAAATATGACTAAAGGACCGGTATTGGGGATGCAAGGATTGTTTCTTGTGGAGCTTGTTTGATCATGCGATCATATGTTAGAGCCAGGAAGTGCAAAATACCAAAAGATACAACACCAGGGAAACCATACAATACAAAGAACGGAACCTGGAAAATTCCATCACACTTCTTTGGTGATCATTGCTGCAAACTCGAAGGTAATCTAGATCCAATTTTTACTAGCAGTACGAAACAAATGATTAGATTAAGAACAGTTTCATCCAATGCTCCCTTTTGCATGCGCAGTACATTGTCTTAATTACAAGATATGATGGGACACGATCAGCAATTACACCTAAACAAGGGCAAGCATAATTTACACAGGCAATAATCACAGGACTCGTAATCTAAAACCATCGTACCCATCATAAGAAGACATATGCTGGATTCAATGCAATAGTTAGGAGATCCACGCATACAGAGACACCACATAAATAGATCTGGAATACACCGTGGCACACGAAGACAGCGATCATTCATCGATCGTCGATCAATTGGGGGGGAGAGAAGAGAAATTAATCGGAGTGGAAAGGGGCGTCGTCAGCGGCGGAAGGGGTAAAGGCGGTAAAACCAAGGCAAGTGGAAAGAGAAAGGGCCAGACGGCGGAACGGGAGGCAGAAGAGAAGGCGCAACACGGTGTCGCTACTGAATCTCTCGGGATTACAGGATATGTATTGGCAGAGATTGGCTGAAACTTGAGCTACCGTCACCGCCGCTCCACTGTTCAACACCATCTCTTTCCTTTGCTCTCACCACAATCACAATTCCCGATCTCCACCCTCCTGCCCTGCGTCGGACCTCGTCGTTTTTTAATAGCTCAACCCAGGATCCGTGTTTGAATGCTATTAAGGTTGGAAGCTTGTGAACGACTTTTTCCATCTCAATGGCACCCGGGATTCATTCAATGCTTAATTTTTTGGTCGAAATTCAATGCTTAATTGGGAGATTGTCAATTTTTTTGGGATATTTTCTCCCATTGTTAATGTTTGTTTTTTCTAATAAAATACCCTTTTAATCATTTAGGATATAATTCAAAAAATGTAAAAACAGTTTTTTTTTAAATATTATCATCCGGTATCTAATTTGGGATTCGTAGCTGCTCTTCTAACACAAGTGTCTCCTTTTTTACTTGTTAACTTAATTCATTTCAAATAAAATTCTCATTCTCTTTCATATGTAAATAATCTATGATGTTTAAAATTTACCCATGAACTACTAGAAGAGGTCCCTTATAATAGAATTTGTCCACTCGAGTGTCAGAAATATTAATGTGAAATTAGATGAGTAGTTAGTTGCTAAAGATCCAAGTCTATATAAATGGTCATGGTTATGTGTTCAATATATAGATCCAAACCATGTTAAGAGAGAGGATAATATGAGTCTTTTTCTAGAAAATGAAGTTTCCTTTTAGATCCATAGAGTTAAGATTAGTTGTTAATCACTCTCAAGTGAAGGATGATCATTATTAAACTAATGTGGGTTATAATTTGTATGAGCATACTATTTTTATTTTTATGTGGTTAATACATGCTTCTTCATCTTTTCTCATACTATTTTCTCTAATTGCTAGTGTTTTTTTAATTGTGAAAATAAACAATTTTTATATGGCGAGGCGATATGGTTTAATCATCTGACAGAAGTTTCAGTGTAAGAGATTGAGTAGCAAGTTCGTGATGAGCAGATTATGAACCTGATCTTCAAGTGCAAAACATATTCGAAATTGTCTGTTTGTCAAAATAGAGTAGTTGTACTTACAATTGCAAAGAAAGATCAGGGATACAGAGAACACTAACACAAGTGAAGCTAAAACCATATATTTATCCACTTAGGAAGGATAGCTATTAAAACACTTAAAGCCTCCTTTAGTGTTTATTTTCTCATAATATACACTCATGGCAACTCCACTAAAAAGGCATACTTATATTGCAGAAGATCATCCCAGTGATGAATGGTATCAGATTCCTAGGATTCAAGAAATCCTCTCCCTTTCAAATAAGAAACTACTTGTCCAGCCATGGCAATGGGTGCTGGGCAAACTCCATCTATCTGTTTTATTTCCATCTGAAAAACAAGAACATTAATTGTCAACATACAAGTAGAATTAATAAATCATATACTCGGAATCTTAGAGGGCTCCATCAACAAGTACCTCGCAGTTTAAGGGTGGTTCATAAGGATCATCAATACCAGTGAAGCCTGTGTAAATAAAAGACAATGCAGTTGATTTCAGAAGTGTTCCTAAGCAATCATGTCATCACTTAAGAATAATATATGAAAATTTCCTTAAAGACCAAGAGCTTGTTCCCTTCTGTGAAAATTATATGCTGCCATGAAATATTGCGACCATCAAAATTTTAAAACATAAACTGAGTTTAACTGTCTATGATAAGTTTTTTTTATTCCTATCACACCTTTGATCTTTCCAGCACGAGCAAGCTTATAAAGGCCTTTTGGATCTCGCTCCTCACACAGTTCCAGAGGCATGTTCATGAAGACCTGCACATTTATGTGGGTACAGGGGAAATCCACCATCAAATATCAAAAAAGCAAAACAAGTTATCAGCAAAAAGACAAGTTATTTCAAGAAGAGGTTTCTTGCTGAGACATGCCTCAATAAAATTGGAGTCATTCATCATGGCCCGACACATGTCACGATCTTTTCTATATGGAGATATCAGGCTGGCAAGACATATTAAACCAGCATCGGCAAAGAGCTTTGCTACTTCTCCTGAATTGAATAATTTGCTAAGCAGAAAAGCCAAGTAGGAAAGCATATAGAAACTAAAAGGTCTGGTAACTAAGGGGAAATTCGATATGTATCAAACATCTTTAAACATAGATATCACTCTTGTATCTGCTCCTGAAACATACTGAATGAAAATCCTCATTCAAACTGATCATCAAAGCCATGTCACCTCGTTTCCTCAAAAAACTTGTTTATATAAGCAATCTTACCAGTTCTGCGTATATTTTCAGCACGGTCTTCAGGTTTAAAACAAAGATCTTTGTTTAATCCATGCCGAAGGTTATCTCCATCAAGGACATAAGACAACTTCCCCCTTGAGTGAAGTTCTTTGCTTAATGAACAGGCTAATGTACTTTTTCCTGTATAATTTTAAAGAGAGGGGAAGGAAAATTAGCATGACAATGATAGATTAGGATTAAATAATTGTTGCATGACAGTTACAGAATGACCCAGGTCTGTGGTTAAGATGAAAAAAGGCGATCTCAATTTTATGGAACAAGAAGAAACTGATGAAAACCATGAACTTCAAATGTTGCAACTACATGTTTCCAATAGTAGCCTATCAAGGAAGAAGCATAGAAAATACAGTATAAAGAGTCTGCTTGCTATTCAAAATCAACAAAGACAAGATCCAGAATTAAAAAAAGGGAAAAAAAAAAATTCAAGCAACAATGAAGTCAGAATATCAATACAAACCTGATCCACTGAGACCCGTAATCCACACAACACATCCCTTTTGGTTAAGCAGCTTCTGCCTGTCAATCTTTCCTACTTGACATTCTTGCCAAAATATATTAGTTGAATTGCCCAAAGTTGACATCGTAAAGAGTTCCTTTAGTCCTGGTTATAAATTTGAACCATGAATTGCAGCACAACGAACTAAATAAAAAAGTCAGAGACTGGGAGCAATGAAGGGTAAGATTAATACAGTTTTTTTTTCCCCCTTCCACAGACAAAATGAAGAAAGTTACTGTGCTACTATGTTTCATATTGTCCTTTTTTAGAAAATATCAGGATGTGGGCGAAAACTTTTTAGTCAATCAACATAGTGTATAGAACCTACACAGGTGAGAGTTCGGAATCTCCACTTCGTATACAATTCCTGTCTTCCTGATATCGACATGCGGTTTACATTGAGAAGAATATTCTCCCTTTCCAACCCCACAAAGGCCGAAAAGGTAACAAGGAATTACAAATCGAATTATCGAAAATGAGCATTTCAGATAATTAATCGTCAGAGTAACAAGCATTAACCCAGAGCATCATTACACCCAATTAGGCATGATCACGAAGGTTTAAAATGAATAACAGAAGGAAATGCAGCTTCAATCAAACTTGGTAACCCGAATAAATCAAAGCACAGAACATGGAAACTCAACCCATCAAGCAAAATCGAGTTCAAAACCAGAAGAGGAAATACCTGGAAAAGAAGCCGAATGGTTGAGAGCCAAGGTCGATTGCGTGTGAAATTTATCAGAGATTTAAGAAACGAAGCTTTACTAAATACGCAGGCCGAAATCGCTGCCGGGCGAATGGAAAGGAAAGGCAGAGGAAGTGGCGCATTATAATCTCAGATTTTTTTAGGTAATCCCCCTTTCAAAAAACTCTGTTTTGATATTTAAACGAATGAATCTGGACGTTAAACAGAGTCAGAGAGTACTTAGACTGTGGTTGACTATATATGTGCGTCGTATTCCACGTCGGATGTAATAAAACCGTACCAAAGTTCAAAAACTTTTGCCTCCTTCAATCACATTCCGTTTCTTTGTACTATATTCTTTTTTTTTTTTTTGGATACAAGTACTATATTCATATTGTATACAAGGTATGAAAATGAAACTGTACGGCTTGCAATTTACTCGTTTCAAAACTTCTGTGGGAATAGTTTTGTAGCGTATTGATGTGATTGCATGAGATTTATTATTAATTAATAAAATATTTCCATGCAAATAGGAGTGATGTGAAAGATTGATTACAAATAATTTTTAATAAAACAGAGGGGGAATCCCTCTGTGTGACTTGATTTTTGTTGGTTAAAATTAAAAGCCCCTCAGTATGACTTGATCTTATCTAAGGCTATAATATAAAAATTATGTTAATTTAAATACTGGGAAATTTAGTAATTCATTATTATCAATGTTCAAATTTAATTAAAAAAATATATTTTTTAAATTTTCTGCACATATTTTTCATTTATTATATATTTTTTTGAAATAGGATACTGTCACTACCAGTTACCAATTTTACGTCACTATCAAGTCACTACCACTTTTTCACCGTTGGATTAAAATCTCAATAGGAGGGAGAAATGATAAAGGTAGATGAGATTCTGATCCAACGGTAAAAAAATGGTAGTGACTTGGTAGTGACATAAAATTGGTAATTAGTAGTGACAATATCCTATTTCAAAAAAATATATAATAAATGAAAAATATGTGCAGAAAATTTAAAAATAGGAGGGAGAAATGATAAAGGTAGATAAGATTCTGATCCAACGGTAAAAAAAATGGTAATGACTTGGTAGTGACATAAAATTGGTAGTGACAATATCCTATCTGTTATAAAAATAAAGATATAGAAGAAGTAGAAAATAGAAGACAAGAGCAAGAGAGATTCTCATTCAGTTTGTTCAGTGTACATTTGTGAGGGGGTAGAGGCTATTTATAATGGTTGGAGAGAGAGGTGTAGCTTCTACCCACTCACTACCATGAATGTAGTGGGTGACTACCCACTCTCCACCATAACAGTAGTGGGAACATTAATGCCCATAATGGGTCATCCACTAATATATTCATAACACTCCCCCTTGGATGTCCATTATGAATGTGCCTCATTAAAAACTTTAACTAGGAAAAACCCAGTGGGATAAAAACCTAGCGAAAGAAAAGAGTACATCATCCACTAATACACTTTCTAATGCTGCCTCATTAAAAACCTTTCCAGGAAAACCCAGTGGGACAAAACCTAGATAAGGAAAAAAGAGTACAGCGTGTATTGACTCCCCTTCTTGACAACATCAGTTGAGATCTTTAAGTCTTCGAAGGCCGATTCCATTGACAAGCTTTTCAAAGGTTGTTTCTGGAAGTGATTTGGTAAATAAATCTGCTAGATTTTCACTTGAACTGATTTGCTGGATATTTATTTCACCATCCTTTAGAAGATCACGAGTGAAGAAGAATTTTGGTGAAATATGTTTCGTTCTATCACCTTTGATATAACCTTCTTTAAGTTGAGTAATACATGTAGTATTATCTTTATGTAGAACTGTTGGGACCAATTTACCTGAAGATAAATTACAAGTTGTTCGTATGTGATGTATTACTGATCTCAACCATACACATTCTCGACTTGCTTCATGCATTGCTAGGATTTCTGCATGGTTAGATGATGTGGCTGATATAGTCTGTTTCATAGATCGCCATGAAATAGCTGTACCTCCACATGTAAACAAATAGCCTGTTTGTGATTTACCATCGTGAGGATCAGACAAAAATCCAGCATCTGCATAACCAACCAGTTCATGCTTCGATACATTTGAGTAATATAACCCCATGTCCATAGTGCCTCTAAGGTAACGAAGAATGTGTTTTATTCCATTCCAATGCCTTCGTGTTGGTGAAGAACTATATCTTGCTAATAAATTAACAGCAAATGATATATCAGGCCGTGTGTGATTGGCAAGATACATTAATGCTCCAATAGCACTGAGGTATGGTACTTCTGGACCAAGTAGTTCTTCTTTACCTTTGTCATTAATTACTCTAGGTCGAAATGGATCTTTATCCACTTGCAAAGACCTTACAATCATTGGAATACATAATGGATGTGACTTATCCATATAAAATCGCTCCAGGACCTTCTTTGTATAAGTTTCTTGATATACAAAGATCTCATCCTTTAGGTACTCGATCTGTAGTCCAAGACAAAATTTCGTTCTACCCAAGTCTTTCATTTCAAATTCCTTCTTCAAACAATTAATTGCCTTTTGAAGCTCTTCAGGAGTTCCAATGATGTTAATATCATCAACATAAACAGCAATTATAACAAATTCGTTTCTAGATCTTTTAATAAAAATGCATGGGCATATTGGGTCATTTTTGTACCCTTCTTTCAAAAAATATTCTTTAAGACAATTATACCACATGCGCCCTGATTGCTTCAAGCCATACAGAGACTTATTTAACTTAATTGAGTATTGTTCTCGAGAATTTGAATTAGATGCTTCTGGCAACTTGAGTCCTTCAGGGACTTTCATATAAATATCGTTGTCAAGTGAGCCATACAAATAGGCAGTCACAACGTCCATTAAACGCAAATCAAGTCCTTCATTTACTGCCAAGCTAATCAAATAACGAAAAGTAGTTGCATCCACTACTGGTGAATACGTTTCTTCAAAATCAATGCCAGGTCTTTGTGTAAAGCCTTGGGCTACAAGACGTGCCTTATATCTTGTAATTTCACCCTTTTCATTTCTTTTTCTTACAAAGACCCATTGGCCATTTGTATCCAACTGGCTTTACATCTTCAGGTGTATGGACTAGAGGTCCAAATACTTTCCGTTTTTCTAGTGATTTCAATTCTGCATTAATAGCATCTTTCCATAAAGGCCAATCCTTTTGTTGTTGGCACTCGCTAATGGATTTTGGCTCTTGATCCTCATTATCATTCATTACATCATATGCTATATGATAAGCAAAGATGTCGTCAACGTTGACTTCATTTCGATCCCATCGGATACCATTCATAACATAGTTTATTGAGATTTCATTGTTTTCACATATTTCAAGTACCTGTGTCTCTTCTGGGACTATAACATTCTCTTCTGGAGACATCTCTACTAGAGATAGTAACTCTTCAAGAGATGGCTCTTCTAGAACTACTAACTTTTCTCGATTACCCTCGACTTGACCATCTATATTTTTAGCTCCTTTTCTCATTCAAGGATTTTTATCTTTAGAACCGATGGGCTTGCCACGCTTCAAGCGTGCTTTAGATTCATTTATAATATGTTGTCCTTCAGGGACATCAATTCGAATAGGAGCATTGGCAACTGAGACATGTGACTTTGTCACTTTCTTTGGGTCAGTAAATGCTTCTGGCATTCGATTAGCTAAATTCTGTAAATGAATTATCTTTTGAACTTCTTGTTCACATTGCTTTGTACGAGGATCAAAATGAGCCAATGATAATTCATTCCAGCTAATCTCTTTACCCAACTGCTTATTTTCTCCCCCTAATGTTGGGAAAACTGATTCATCAAAATGACAATCGGCAAATCGTGCCGTAAATAAATCTCCTGTAGATGGTTCTAAATATTGTATAATTGAAGGAGATTCATACCCAACATATATTCCCCTTCTTCTTTGTGGACCCATTTTAGTACGTTGAGGTGGTGCTATTGGCACATATATTGCACACCCAAAAATTCTTATATGGGAAATATTAGGTTCTTGACCAAAAACCATCTGTAAGGGGGAAACCTTTAAGTAACTAGTTGGCCTGATACGGATTAACATTGCTGCAAGCAAAATGGCATGACCCCAAGCAGAAATTGGGAGATTAGATCTCATAAGTAAAGGTCTTGTAATGAGTTGCAATCGTTTAATTAATGATTCTGCTAGTCCATTTTGCGTATGAACATGAGCTACATGATTTTCAACATCAATTCCAAGGGATATACAATATTCATTAAAAGCTTGTGAAGTAAATTCACCAGCATTATCAAGACGTATTTTCTTGATAGAATAATCAGGGTAATGTGCTCTTAATCTAATCAATTGAGCAAGTAATCTCGCGAACACCAGGTTGCGAGAAGATAATAAGCAAACATGCGACCATTTGGTTGATGCATCAATCAAAATCATATAGTATCTAAATGGTACGCATGGTGGATGTATTGGCCCACAAATATCTCCCTGTATTCGTTCTAGAAATGTGAGGGACTCACTTTCCACTTTGCTTGGTGAGGGCCGAATAATTAACTTTCCCTTGGAACATGTAGCACATGAGAAATCATGGGATTGTGGTATTTGTTTTCACTTCAGTGTATGTCCAGATGAATTCTCAATTATTTGTCGCATCATGGTTGACCCTGGATGGCCTAACCGGTCATGTCAAACATTAAATTCATTAGTAAACTTCTGGTTTACATTGGCGAACTTCTGGTCTGTATTGGTAAACTTCTGGTTTACAATAGCATGCGTTTCAATTGTGCTTATAAATGTATAATACAAACCAGAAGAAAAGGCAGGAAAACTTTCTAATATGCATTTTCTACCAGAAACTATATTTGTGATAGCAAGACATTCCTGATTCCTTTTAGTTGTTGTTTCTATATGGTATCCATTTCTGCGGAGATCTTTGAAACTCAATAAATTTCTCTTAGATTTGGTAGAATAAAATGCACTACCAATACATAATTTTGTTCCTCCAGGTAACAAAATATTAGCTCTTCCGGAGCCTTCAATCAAATTTATATTACCAGATATAGTTTGAACATTGGCTTCTTGTATTACCAAGGAAGAAAAATATTTATCACTTTTTAGTATGGTGTGGGTTGTTGCGCTATCAACGAGACACAAATCTTCAGGATTGATAAGATTCATTCTTCATTAAAGGATACATGAAAATAAATAAAACATAATTAAAAGGAATACATATGATGGAAGAAAGCTTAAACATACTGAAACATAACAATTTCAAATGGAAAAATATAATCTATGCTAAGAAATCTGCAACATCCAAATGAGTAAAATCAAGATCATCAAACTCAGAATTCTCTGCCTTATCAATATTCAAATGAGTAAAATCAACATCTTCAAACTTGGAATTCTCAACATGATTTACTTCAATCTTTGACCCTTTGCCCTTACTTTTTAGTGATTCTTGGTAAAGTTCAACTAAGTGTTTTGGCGTACGACAGGTACGGGACCAATGACCTTTGCCACCACAACGATAGCATGCATTTTCAGTATGTTTGTTATGCCCACTAGTTCCACTAGTTTCCCTTTTGTGGTGCTTATCAGCCTTTCCCCACTTTGGATTTCGGAAATTTGATCCACCACGATTTGGACCACGCCCACGCCCACGGTTGTAGCCACCTTTACGTCCACGTCCTCGCTTATTAAATGATTCATTAGTTATTGCATTCGCTTCTGGGAATGGAATTGAGCCAGTTGGACGGGATTCATGATTTTTCAATAAAAGTTCATTGTTTTGTTCAGCCACAAGGAGACAAGAAATTAATTCAACATATTTCCTGAAACCCTTTTCACGATATTGCTGCTGCAGGAGCAAATTAGATGCATGAAATGTGGAGAATGTTTTTTCTAACATATCTTCATCAGTAACATTCTCTCCACACAATTTTAACTTAGAAGTAATTCTGAACATGGCTGAGTTGTACTCGCTCACAGTTTTAAAATCTTGCAAACGCAAATGAATCTATTCATAACGAGCTTTTGGGAGGATAACCATCTTTTGGTAGTCATATCTATCTTTTAAATTGTTCCAAAGAACAAGTGGGTCTTTCACTGTCAAATATTCAATTTTCAGACCTTCAAGCAAATGACGGCGTAGAAAAATCGTGGATTTGGCTTTATCTTGATTAGATGCCTCATTCCCTACTTTAATTGTGTCTTCCAGACCATGGGCATTCAGATGGATTTCCGCATCCAACATCCAAGATAAATAGTTCTTCCCGGTAATATCAAGAGCCACAAATTCAAGTTTTGTAAGGTTTGTCATGGTTCAGACTAATTAAAGAAATAAATGGAAATTATTAGAATATTGAATATAAAAATCACTAATGATAATAATAGGAAATTCACAAAAAATAATTTATAAAGTATTGCAACAAAATTAAAATTTTATGGCTTCAGGCCATTTATCTTCAAGACAAATAAAAGTTGAATATTATGACTTCCGGCCATTCAATAAGAAATAAGATAAAAGTTATATGACTTCTGGCCATATAATGTCAAAATCAGAATCAAGGAAATATGACTTCTGGTCATATAATAAGATGGCTTCTGGCCATACTATCATCACAATACTAATAATATAAAAGAACTCATAAAGGGATTCAAAGTAACATATAAAAGCAACAATAATCTCAAATTTTAGTCATTTCTCTTCGAGATAAATATTATGGCTTCCAGCCATAAGATATAAGTTGAAATCTATATGGCTTCTGGCTATATAGTATCAAAATTTTATGACTTCTGGCCATTTATCTTCAGGATAAATAAAAGTTAAATACTATGGCTTCCAGCCATAAAATAATAAGATGAAAGTTATATGACTTCGGATCATATAATTTCATAATAAAAAAAAATCAAAGAATATGGCTTCTGGTCATATAATATTAAAATAAGAATGAAAGAAATATGACTTCTGGTCATATAATTTCATAATAAGAAATCAAGGGACGTATGACTTCTGGCCATACTATAATAACAAAATAAATAATAGATAAGAACTCAGATAAATAAATGTATATTGTTAAAGAAAGTAGATGAAATCATCATACCTTCGTTAGAGCTCTCGTGCTGATAACGTGTTATAAAAATAAAGATATAGAAGAAGTAGAAAATAGAAGACAAGAGCAAGAGAGATTCAAGAGAGAGAGATTCTCATTCAGTTTGTTCAGTGTACATTTGTGAGGAGGTAGGGGGCTATTTATAATGGTTGGAGAGAGAGGTGTAGCTTTTACTCACTCACTACCATGAATGTAGTGGGTGACTACTCACTCCCCACCATAACAGTAGTGGGAATATTAATGCCGATAATGGGTCATCCACTAATATATTCATAACACTATCCCATATTTTTTTGCATTAATTTTGTTCTTTTTTAACAGAAACATTATTTTGTTCTCAAATCTCAAAATAAAGAAATTCCTTGCAAATATTCGGGGAAAGAGACATAAAAGGAAGCCCAATAAGGCAATGCACCAAGAGCAATTAAACATGAAAGACACAAAGGAAATAAAAAATAAATAAATGTTTTTTTTTTCAGTCTCCAGCCATCCGAGTGGAATTGACCTGTTCTTGCGGAGAATGTTGTTGAATCTGAATTGATGTGCCCAGAAATTTACA
Source organism: Acacia crassicarpa (assembly GCA_034222035.1). Lineage (NCBI taxonomy): Eukaryota > Viridiplantae > Streptophyta > Magnoliopsida > Fabales > Fabaceae > Acacia > Acacia crassicarpa. The sequence goes on along the minus strand of JAWXYG010000005.1, from coordinate 43,672,691 downwards.
TTCAGGTGCGTAGCAGATGATCGAGGTGAAAGGCTTTTTGGGAAAATATTCAGATCCTAACCATATGAAAAATCAAAATGAATGGAGGTTAATATGCATCTGTATTGAAGGAGAAAAAATCAAGAGAATTTGCACGCGCATTATCTCTCCCAAATCCGATACAAACAATGAAAACGAGGAAGAGGAGTGTTGAATTGTTGCTAAGAGCCATAGATATCTGTGTTGAGGGACCTCAATTCCTCCACAGACACTTGCCGCTGGCCATGTCCACCAATATCCAGAATCCATTTCGAATCATCTGAAACATTCGCCTCACAAGATTTAGGGCACTAAATCCATTTAAGAGAAAAACAAAAGTTAGTTGCAGATCGAATTGAAGAGCAGTAGTACCTTTTTGAAGTTAAGATGTTTGGTTTTGGAGGGAGATTGATGATATGAGGAAAAAGTGTCAAGTTCGGAGGAGAAACGCAGAGTCGTCCATGCGAGGTATCCGGCTAATAAGGCGGGGAAGAAAACCAACACGAACCTGAGAGGGCACATACTTGCGAATGGGAAGGAAGCAAGAATATGAGAAGAGACTGAGAGCTTAATTATGCAATTGCAGAAAAGACTGTTTAACGGAGGAACAAGAGATTGAAGGAGAAGGCTGGATTGAGACTACTTGAAGAGTCAGCTATGCTTAATATTTTTGGACAAGTTATTCCTACTTTTCAATGTAAAAGAAGAAATTTTGAAAAGACTAATACACATTATATATAGGGATATGATATTGTTACAACATTTTTTTGTTACAACCAATGTTACTACCACTTTTTCACCGTTAGATCAGAATCTCATTTACCTATATAATTTCTCTCTCCTATTAAGATTCTGATCTAACGGTAGAAAAGTGGTAGTAACATTGGTTGTAACAAAAAAAAAGTTGTAACAATATCATATCCCTTATATATATATATATATATTTAACTTCGTTATTTCTCAATCTTTATAATTGATTTTCTTTTCTTTTCTTTTTTTAAGAAAACTCTTTATAGTCTTTATTTTATTATTATGTTTATTTTGGTTGGACTTTTTTTTTTTTTTTTATTTACAGGGTTATTTTGGTTGGACTTTGGCAGGACCTCAGTGGACGGGTCCAGAAGATCAGCTCTAGCTCAAGCCAGGTCAACATGAAGAGAAGCGATAAAATGCACGATAAGAAATAGATCAATTACTGGATTATAAATTACACCTAAACACCTTCTGTTTTTTTCTATTTTTAAAATTCTTTCTGTGTCTTTTTTCCTAATGAATTTTCTAAAAACAAGCATATTCATTTTAGTGTTCTAATTTTTTTCTTTCTGTGTCTTTTTTCCTAAAGATTTTTCTAAAAACAAGCATATTCAATTTAGTTTTCTAATTTTTTTCCTCATTCAAAATAATTTATCTTTTATACGGAAGTCCGCTTGCTAGCAAAATATATAACTATAGTGAACCAGAAGTGGGACACCATGACATACGGGTCTAGATCCTCTCATTGACATTTTCTAATTGTCTCTCATTGGCTTTAAATTTAGACCATACATTTGATAAAATTGTCCACATCAACAACCTCATTAAGTCAAATCAATGGCTTGGATTGGATGATAAGAGATGAGAAAATTTGCTAATAAGAAAATCCTCTTCTCATGACATACACTCACCCAATGGGACACATCATTTTTAGAAAAATTACTACTTAGACAAATTAAAGGCATACTATAATTTTTAATCATTACATTGTTCCATCAAAACTTTGTCCTTAGACTTAGACTCAACTAATAAAGGGGTCGAACACTCTCACCAAAATAAATGGATTCGATCTAGAATTGGTCAAGATACTGAAGTAGGCATCCTAACTCTTATAAGCCTAGGTTAACGTCTGAGGATTATAGACGGCTTGCCCTGCTCAACATCGGTATCATCTAAGAGGAAAGAAGATTTTGCCTTGCCCTCGGATCGTGGGTGAACTCAATCCCTTTCCTAAAAATTTGTTATTAAAAAAAAAAATTGATAACTAAAACAAAGTGACTATTTTAATGAAGATAACCCCTTGTCCCAACAAAGCCCAGATATTTTATATTTTAAAAACTGATTGAAGCTTCGACGTGATAGAAATGGAATTGTTTCTTCATCCTTTGCAATATAATAGCTCGTAATTTATCATAATCTCCAGGTAAACCAGAAATTTCCTGCGTAATAAACTTGAAATTTGGGAATCAAAATAATTAAAGAAGCATGATGGAATCACTCAATACAAAACGTGCGTAACTTTTGACATCAAATATCCTTTTGATTAGGCGTCCTACGTCATCTCCAAAGCAAAATAATTGAAGTACTACAACACCAATACACGGAACGATCCTACCATCTGCCCCTCCCCCGGAAACTACCACGGCCACCACCTCTAGGAGGGCCACCTCTCCCACCCCTTGGACCACCTCTTCCGCGGCCTCCTCCACGACCACCTCTGCCACCACCACGGCCCCCTCCTGGGCCTCCACTTCTAGCGGCTTGTGGCTGTCCCCTGCAACAACAAAAAAAAAAACAACCAACATGTTTACTTTGATTACCCTAACAGCTTCACAACCTCCGGAAACAAAAATGTGCTAAGGAAGATCAATATCAACATACCATATAAAATCTGTATTACATAAATAATGGGCAGGCTATTTGTATGAAAGAATAAACAGATTTCACAAAGGTAAATATACTTAATAGTATGGATCAGTTAACGGAGCTTCTGATAAAGGCTACATACGTGGAAATCTAAAAGAACATGATGATCGTCTCACCATCAGCCTACAGGTTTGTTTTGGCTTAAATGAATACTCAATGTAAGTGCTTACTAAATAAAAGATACCGCATGATATTGTTGAAATAAGACATTCTTGGACAAATTATAAAACACAACTCAGATTTACATGCTTGAACAATAATTAAAAGTTGAAGATCGCAGCACGCTAAATTGCACATATTGACATGCTAAGTTTTTAAGCGGTGAGGTGTATAGAGAACATACTTTGGTTGTGGAAGAAATCTGGCAAGAGGCAACATTTTTCTGGGGTCTATATAAAACTTATCACCAGCCGAGTAAGAAGTAGCAACAATTCCTTCCATCATTTTAACTGAAAAGTACTGCAATTGAAAAGGAAAATCACGACCAGCTTCAATATAAGACAAAATTAGAAGGCATCGACCAACTGAAACGCAAATGAGAACTCACGGCGTCATTAATAGGGCCAAATATTTCATCAACTTTACCAATTTGTGTCATGTTCTGCAGATATATAGGGGCATTGAAGTAAGGAATTTTCTCATTTGTAAGTTTTGTGACCGCATCTCCTTCACATGCATGCATAAACGTTGAGACCTCTGCACACGTCAAGAAGCCTCTTCAATATGCATAGCAATCATCATTTGTTCAAAATAAAAACAGAAAAGGCAGTAAAGAGATGACATAAAACTTGAGACCACAAAATGCAGGACACTGAAGAAATTCCCCCTTACAAACCAGACAAAAACATTTGAAAGCGAACCCAGAAAATTTCCGTTTCCACTTCCCAAATGAATCTTGAAAAACAGTGTATTCTTTTTATTTTACCATCTCACCGAAAACTAGGACATTTCTTTTTGTTCATTTCACAAGACTTAGGCTGAATAACAGAAGAAGAGGGGGGAAGGTACAAACGTAAAAACCTCCCAGCTCCTGAATGAAAAGGCAACAAACCTACGACTTCGGTAGGAGGGCCTTCGTCACGAAAGCCGCCGCCACCGCCCCTGCCACCACCGAAACGACCGCCTCTTCCACGGCCACCGTCACGACCCCCTCTAAATCCGCCGCCGCGACCGCCTCTCGGGGGCCTCATTGTTACTGTTCAGCAATCTGACACACACCACCCTCCTTCACCAACAATGGCGTAGCGTTTGTACTTAAGCACTCGTACAGAGGTTTAGGGTTTAGGGACAGTCCTCGAATCAGAGCTGAGGTGCGAGCATATTTGGGCCTGTGTTGCTATTAGGATTGGGCCCAATCTGAGCTTATCTCTTCCCATCGGAGTATATTAACCCTAAACCCAAAAGAGAAAATGTTTTACTTTAAAAACAAAAAGGCTAAAGTACCCATTTAATCCTTTATGTTTGTTTCAGGTATCTATTTAGTTCCTTAAATTTGTAAAATGCTCATTTGGTCCTTAAAGTTAACGCCGTTAAGCAGACTTAACGGAAAATACCAACTCAGCAATTTTAAACGATAATTGTGCACTTAAATGCTGATAAAGTAAGCTTACATGTTACTTTTTTAATAAATTAATATTTTAAATCATGTAAATTGAAATTTATTTAAACAAACTTTGGGTATATGTTCTTTATTTGAGGCATTTAAGCATACAATCATCGTTTAAAATTACAATTTAGAGGATTTAACATGTTAATTTATTAAAAAAGTAACATGTGAGCTTGCTTTATCAACATTTAAGTATACAGTCATCGTTTAAAATTGCTAAGTTAGTATTTTCCGTTAAGTCTGCTTAACGGTGTTAACTTTAAGGACCAAACAAGCACTTTACAAACTTAAGGGACTAAATGGATACCTGAAGCAAACATAAAGGACTAAACGGGTACTTTAGCCAAACAAAAAAAATCAAATGTCAATATTGTTACCAGTTAATCCGAAAATTGATTGTGTTCTGTTCAAAAACGCTAGCCCTAATGGATTAACATGTTTTGATGTTGATAGATCTGAACTTGACCTAGGAACAATACCTAGGGCCTACATACTCTGTAAAGGTAATAGATTTGGACTTGACCTAGGAACAATCCCTAGGGCCTAAGTACTCTGTAAAGGGATCAAAGTCCACGTAGTTCGAGACACCAATAGGCGTTTAGCCAGAGGGGTGGTGTGTGTACTCGATCTGTGATGACTGTATTGTAAATAGCTAGAGAGAGCGTAGAATGTATGCATTTCGAGGCCCTGTGTATTTATAAAATTTACCTTAGGTTGAGTTGCTTGGGCCCTGTGATTCGAGGCCCCGATATCCTAACTACCAAATATACATTTTGATATACCTGGATTGTAGATAAGATAGAATCCTGCTTCATTATAGATAGATCCTGATCTTATAATATTCCATGTTAGGCCTTATATTGAGTATGGGCCTTATACAAATCCGTAACAAATTGATTAGCTCATCAAATATGAGCTAACTGGTTCAAAAATTCAATGATTAGCTCATCAAACATGAGCTAACCAAAAAAGTTAGTTAGTCCTTTTTGAGATACTATCAAATACTAAATGTTGACAGTTATTTAAATCTTAGTTTGTCAAGTTATGAAGAACTAACATTTCTGTTGGACATAACCTCCAAGTTGGTGAATCACCTTTTGCCAAAATGGTCTAAATAATGTTTAAACTTACATTAAATACCGAATGAGTAACTATCAACAAAGGTCCAGTTTAATTAATAAGGAGAATGACTTTTGTCCAAAACAAAAAAATCAAAAAGATCCTCATTAACAAGTGAACAAAGAATTAACAAGTAAATCAGTTATCATTATCAACTTATAGAACTTCTTAATGTATTATTTCCCTTAAAACCTAATTGTTATTCTCACTAAATAATATTAGTGGAAATTTATTTTTGATCCGCGGCATTCACTCAAATTTATATTCACAGTTATAATCCACTGATTAATTGACGGGGGTTTTGATGAGTACTTTTTAGAATCATCAATCCATTTAATAGGTTTTATGATACTACTATTAAATAAACTGTTTTCTTCAACAACAAACACCTCCGTTGATGAGTTTGGCCTTGGAAGTGGAAGTAGAGTACTGAATACTGAGTGACAATGCTCACACAATAAATATTCCACAATATGAACAAAGTGGGTTGATTAGCACCACAGATTCACAGTATTTCAGTTGGTGAAAGTTTTGTATTGCCAATCCGAGCCCTCTGGGTTTCAAGTTGCAATCACCATAACCCTATTCCGATAGCAGCAGAATTATGGGCTTGTGAAGCTCTTGGAAAATTTGAAAGCACTACATACAAATACGCAAGTGGTTTGATGCACGTGTGTGAAAAGCATTTGACAAAATGGCCATCCCTCCTGTCAAAATAAATTAATCCCAACAAAATTATACTCCTAACTGGCTCTTGGCTTGGTTGGGGGACGGTCTTGTTTTGGATCCTAATTTGAACTTGGTGAGCATTTTACTTCACCACTCCAATTCAGAATCGTAGAAACCCTCTCATCTCAATTTTGACTCGTTTGTCATTTACATGCCAAGTACACACCCTGGCACTAGCAAACAGTCCGCCCATAACATATTGAGGCTATATAGAGATTCTTTGTCCATTTTTCCTGCAAAATCCAACACACCAACAGTTAATGCTTTGCTTCAGCCTCAAATTAGGTTGAAGGAAAATCATCGACCAGACAATGGAAGCAGATGCAATTTTGGGTATTTATTTTTCATATCCTACTTTAAGTTGGACAGGTATTTTAGCCACAAAGTAAACACCAGTCAGCAGATCCTCAATTAAGATACTGTCATCAATAAACTAAGGGAAGTTCAAATTGTAAATACCTTCACATGGGTGCTAGGGAAGGCAGAAGTACGTAGAGTTTCTTGAGTTTCATCAAGCAATTTGCGTTTTGGTATGCTAAGAATGAAGGCAGCCTGATCAGCGGTAGCGGCCATGGATGTTATCCGGAAACCGCTCTCCCATCTTCGATGAATACCTTCACTTGGGTATAAGAAGTCAAGCTCCACAACCTTGCATCATTAAATTGGAAAATAAAGAGCAATAAAATTAAAATGTCATCAAGTACGTTCAAGTAGGCCAGTGAAAATAAGCCAAAAATTGAAGTAGGATTGTATACCTGATCAGAATACCCTGCATTCCTGGACATAACAACACCCCATCGACTGCCAGCAGTGGTCAAGGAGGTAACATGGAATCCTTCTTTCCACTTCTTATTGATCCATTTGAAAGGAAATGATTCACTTACCTTGTAGGACTGCTGGGTGTACGTAGTTCCTAGAATATAAAGATACTAATGTAAGTTGATGAAGGAGCAATCCAAAAAAGATTCAGAAAAACAACACAAATATGGTACATGCATATGCAACCATGTGTTGGTGTTGACAGCAACAATCATAAGTGTGTGCTTGTTTGGAATAGCGATTGGAGTCTTTAAAAGAGCGACTTTTCAATCATTATTTATAGTGAACAAGGTAAGTATGTGAAAGAAGTTGTGTCTTTATTTGTATAAATAAGTGATTTTGGGGTGTCCAAACGTGATCCCAAACAAGCACATACTTATCATATGCAAATATGACCCATATGACCACTCTTCCGCTCATTAGACATTATACTCAAAATTTTCATATGCAAATAATCTTAATGAGCATAAATGCGTAAACCTTTGGACATAACAACCAAGGAACTCCCATTTGTTGCACCAGCTATAGAACTAATATAGAAATTTTTCTCCCATTGTTCCATAATCCAATCCTGAGAAAAATGTAAACACCGTCAATATAACAGTTATTCCACCCATGCTGATAGCTCAATTGTAAAAGGGGAAAAAAACTTAAATTGCTTCAGAAACATATACCTTGTGCAGGAAGACTGGCGACAACTCATAGACCTGAGAGGAGAAACCCGTTCCTGCATCCATGGTTAGGGCCCAAAGATTTGATGAGGAGGCAACACAGCTGATATATAATCCATCCTCATTACCCTTGTCTACATGCTGTGGAAGCCTACTGTCTGATACATTATAGTGATATCTACAACAGAAAATGGCCAAGCAAAGACAAATCAGCAAATGCATTATATAGACGGTCAAAAGTGAACAGTATCATAAAATAATTGCAATAATCCTATTAAAGTCAGACAGATAACAATTTGTAAATACAACAGGATTGGAAGTAAGTAGAACTCAAATTTAAAGTATTATGTGTGATAGAACTTTACAAGAGTCTACAAAAAAATTTCAGAAGGTATCAGTCTCAATGTTCCCTTCGCAACTATTCTGACAGAACTTATATGAGATGATTTAGTAAACTCTGTTGAAATATTCAATCACGTTATACTTACACTTCATAGCGAATAACGACTTCATCTATAGCAAGAGAAGGTACTGGTCACCAAAACAACATAAATTCATTCCCTGAATTTACAAGTTCTTATTATATATTTTGCCTTTCAAGTTCAATGGAAGGTAAATCATAGATTTCCTACACAAGGTCAAGGATGAGGTGAAAAAGTTGCAATATCAGGTATTGCCGGATGGCTATTGAGGTTTGAGACATATATAGAGGCAAAAAAAAATGGGGTTGCAACATGAGTCAACAAATGGCTGATTCTATCAATAGCTTCATTTGTGAGAAGGTCATGTTTTCATATTTCAGGAGATGCCAACCACCAACATTTCCTGACATACTAGAAATCAGATAACATTACCACATGTCAAAGTCACAGGAAAGACACAAGCTAACTATCTGTGTAGTAAATTACAAAAGCAAGCAGATTGGTACTTTAACAAACTTGCCTCAAGTTCTGAACTTGTAAAAGTACCACTCAATCTAGCAAATAACACTCACCACAGTCCACCATTATTCCGTTAGTAACAAGATAATTTCATGCTCATCATATGGCATGGAACAATATTAATCACAGACAAATTGAGGGCATAAAAATTACCTCTGCTTCATGGGACGCCGTGCATTATACACTGATATCCACTGAGTAGCAGGATTCCCCAATCGCACTTTCTTCTTTGGCTGCTCATCATCTTCATGATTTAAAAGCATTCTAGCCCTCTTTTGACCAACCTATTCAACAAAGGGTAGCTTTATTATGTACAACCCAATCAATAATAATATGTACTTATCCAACACAAACAAAAATAATACATGCAAACAATTACAAAAACCTTTAAAGCTCCATCAATTCTGATTGGTCTCAATTGAGAAGATGGCTCAATTAAGCTATCAAATAATGATATAAGCTTGGAATAGTTGGGCTCCTCATCAAATCTCATGTTAGTAACGGCTTCAAGGAACTGCTTGAATGGAGCAGGACAAAAGCAGCACATCAACTCTGGAGAAGTGCCCATCTTTTTCTTACAAACAAGAAAACTTTTATTGTCACCCTGTATAATGAGAAAAAGAGTGTAAGCAGAAATTATGTAAAATGGAACTTCCAAGAATCGACATGTGAATTAAAATTACATGACACACCTGATAACCCTGCCAAGGTAACCTCCCTTTTATAAGAAATATTAATGTATATGCCAGGGACTCAAGATCGTCTCTTCTACTTCCAGTCCTACCTAAATGTGCATGTACACTGGCATATCTTATGGTCCCCCTGGCAAAGAATGATGAAGAATGCATATTAATAATAACATGACAACAAGCAACATCTTACAATTAACATTAGGAAATTTACAAACCTAAACACGTCAGGCCTCTGATCATATTCAACATGTTGACCAGATGTGTCCTTCCATTTAGATGCTGAAGGCAATACAAGGTTCAGACATCAATATATGCACACAAAATATATATAATATATCAAATAGAAAAAGACAGAGTCAGTAAAGAAAGTCAATGACAATGTTAGGAATTTGAAAAGCATCATACCCAAGCCAAGATCAATAAGATATAACTTCTTCTCATCAGCTGTTCCAGGTTGACCAAGTAAGAAGTTCTCAGGCTTAACATCTCCATGCACAAACCTTGTTTGATGACATGAGAAATTCATTAACAACGACCAGTCATATCCATGGAAAAATAACTGAGAATAGATGGCATGACAAGAATTTTCTATAACAACAAAAAAGCATCAACTTGATTTACCCTTTCATATGGAGCTTCTCAAGAATTGATATTGCCTCCACCGCAATGCATGCAACCATATTTGGTGACATCCTGTCCAAATGCTTACACATTAAATAGGCAAAAACGGGAACATTTTAAATAGAATGCAGAGAGTGATTAGAAAAGTAGAGGAAGATTTCAAATCTTACGACTGGCCAAGAGAATTCCATACATCCCAAAGACTGGGACCAAGCATGTCCATGACCTGTAGTATTAGAAATACTTTTAATGCAATAAAGCAAGTCATTAAATGCTCATATGAGTAACTCTAAATCATCTCACCAGTATATAGAAATCTCCTTGGCGACCCTTGAAATGAACCCAGGGAATGCCATAACAGCCATTCAGAGTACTTGTATTGCCAAGGAAACATGTGCAAGAATGAGTCAAAAAACAAAAAATCAAAACAAATGTTTATTGATAAAACTGTTCAGAATCATCCAATAGATTACTTACTTGTAGACTTGCCACTCGTAAGGAGGCCCATAATTGCAACCTTTACTATTTCTGTGTTCAAACTTCAGCGCAACCTGCCGATTTAATATATATATATATATAGAGCGAGAGAGAGCAGGATAAGCAGGTTATTGATGTTTAATTAAACTCTTGAAAGAGATATTAAACTTCTTACACATACCTCAATTGCATTAGGACCTGTTCCCTCAGAGCCACCATTTACCCTTTTGCCAACATAGACTTGACCAAAACCACCCTTACCCAACTTTGTCTCTATCTTATATAAAGGAGAACCACCAACCTGAACCTGAATCAGAGAGCAAGAAAACATCTTAGATGACAACTTACATCAGTGGGATACTATGAACCATAACCATCTAAACATCTCCAAAACAATCCAGCTAATGCCATTCAACTTGTGAGTTGAAACTATTAAACTGGCAAAGCCATTAACTAGGGGATACCGTTTCAGGAACAGGGGTTGTGCATGTCTCCTCTTCAGCTCCAGCCACCTTGTCCGCACTTCCACCCGCCATTAAAATGTTATTATTGGCAGCTACCTCTTCACGATTAAGAACAGGTTCAGGGGCACCAAGTGCAACAGGTTCAGGAATAAGATCAACCAATCTACCTCCCCGGCCCCTACCAGCCGCAGTTCGTCTTGTGGGTACTGCTGGTGAAGTTCCTTTTGCTACAGCTGTGGCATTCCCACCTCTTCCTCTTCCACCTCCAACTCTCCTTCTGGTCTTGTTTGGAGCAGCTTGTGCGCAGTTCTGTTCAATAGGTTGTGGGGCAGGCTGAAGATCACCAAGCCGCTTTGATCTCCTAGCTCCACTTCTCAACTCTGGCATCCTCTCCCCATTCAAATCATAGCCCACTTGAGTCGCTCTGAAAATTTCAATAATCTTCTGCAGTGTAAGAAAATCAAATCAGATGGTCAGTAAGCTCAAAGCATTCTTTGAGCAAGCTTTTAGGCAACAAGAGTCGCGGATTCAAGAATAATTTGTAGAACTATCTACTGAGGAATCATCGTACTTATAGAGGGGGTTGGGGGAGTATAAATAGAGGTAGCCTGAGTTTTCCTCTCAAAACAACATAAAAGAAAGTAGCGCGCTGAAAAAGCAGTATATACCAAGAAAAGGTGCTACTTTCAGCAAATATAAACCCCAACCAAACAGCAAAAAGAATGTACTTAGCATATAAAGAAATCTGATCTTTATGCATATCAAACTTGACATGATACTTCTTATATCATCCTTTGTCGGCCGTGAGTTTCGAATATAAATCGCAAATGAGAAAACCATTTAAAAAAACTGCTGTTACCAGCCCAGTATTTCATCGACAAACCCGATTTTTTTGACTTCGAGACTACAAATTTGTTCCATTGTTTACAACCGTTGGCAAAAGAACACCAAATAAAAAGATATTTTGAAAACAACATGAACGCTTGATGAAAAAAAGAATCCATCTGATCATTGATATCTTTCAGAAAAGAACTGCACAAGAAAAATACAACCCAAGACTAAAGATAAACCATGACATAGCTAGAGCAAACCGACATGTAATACTAACGGATCGACTCCATTAGCTGCAAAAACAAGATGATCGGAGGCAAAAATGGAGGAAGGCGGTCCAAATAAAAAGAAGAGAGGTCGCAGGCGGATCCAGGGTCACAAGTGAAAAAAAGGAAAACGCAAACATGAGAGGAGCATTATCAGGTGGAAAAAGCTTTATCCTTTGGGAAGTGCAGTTATAGGTAAAGCAGCGTGGAATTTAGGGTAGGGAAGATGGGAACTTAAAAAAAACTATTAGGTAGCGATATTGGATTAGCTTTTTTGTTGCTTTGTCTTTGTGGAAACGTTTGTATTAAGATTAGGGAAGAATGCGATAATGGTGAGTTTAATCGCTAGATGATTCTTCTTTCCTTTCACTACTGTGTTGGTCTTTTTCTCTCGGTGGCTGTCTCGTAAAACTTGTTTTTGTGTTTTTCATTTATAGCTCGTGCCAATGTGTCTTCGTCTTAACTCTTAACCATAGAGATATACGAAATATATAATAAATTATGCAAATATCTCCCTTTTTTCATTTTAATTTATTAATAATCTATGGTTTATTTTTTATCGATCCCTTTAGTACTATTATTCAAAAATGGTAACGTTACATTTTCAACGCGCGAGATAAAGATCTAATTTTTTTCAAATAAAAGAAAAGGGATTAATATAATATAGCTTAAAAATCTCATTACTGTATATTTTTTAAAAATAAAAATCACTATTATGTGTCCACGATCCTTCGTAAAGGCGTTGATTGACGTCCGCCAACCCTAAAAAACGTTAAAAATTATTTTATTTTATTTTTTTTTTAAAAAAAAGGACATGTATCAATTCAACGTTCACCAACCCTAAAACGTAAAAAATAAAAATAAAAATGTAATAACTCAGGTCTGTATCATGACAAACTCGAAGCTAAATTCTCAAAAATATCAAAACATGATGATGGACCCCTCTTTTTTTTTTTTTTTTTTCTCGAACATGGACCTCTCTAACACGATTGTCAATACCCAATCTTCTAAAGGAAAAAAAAAAAGTAAAATACTTGGTGTGAGGTGTGAAGTGTGACTGTGAATGGTAAAAATACTACTACTACTTATTATATTATTATAGCGAAAAGTATTTCTCCCGTCATTGGAGATTGAGTTATCCCCAATAACCCCAAAAACTACGTCGTTGTTTATTTTTTAATCATATAAATTTTACCCAAATTTACTAACATACCCTTCATTAATTCAAAACGACGTAGTTTTGGAGCCACTGGAGATAACTCTATCTCCTGGAGAAATACTTTCCCCATTATCATAAACATATATATTTTGATCTTATTATATCTCCATGAGCTGCCAAAAAATATATATTATATTGCCATGAGGAAAATGTCGTTGGCTCTCATGTCTCCCGTTATTTTTTTTAAAAAAATAAAAACATTACACGCAATTAATTTATTATCTCGCATTTAATAAGAAAGATGGGCTTAATATCAGCTGCGTTATAAAATTTAAAATGACACACGTATTTGCGTTATAACCAAAATACTTTGTACAAAATTGAAACTACAAAACAAAAGTTACGTGACGACTCTTGAATATCACGCGAAATATCTGATTCCCTACCTCGATTACGAAATTTTACTTTATGATCATCACATGACTGAATATCAATTAATGGGCTCGCTTATTTATTTTTTAACCCAACTACTGTTTTTTAAATATATTCAAGGGTTAACGAAAAAAAGATCCATAAAATTTTTCTTAACAACAAACTTACCATCGTAAAAAATTTAGGATAGAATATTGTTACTATCAATTTTAATCGTTACAAATATCATTATTATTTTTTCACGTTAGATCAAAATCCCATCTATCTTATCATTTGTCTCTCCTATTGAAATTCTTATTTGACGGTAAAAAAAGTGGTAGTGACCATGATAATGACTAGAATTAGTAGTGACAATATCCTCAAAAAATTTTGATATAAAATAACCATAAACTTTTAAAAGTGAATATACTAAAGTATACTTTTAATCATTTAAATTTACATGAGGTATACATTTGGTCCCTTAACTTTAAAAAGTATACGTTTAGTCCTATAATTCTCATACCGTTAATTTTACTAACAAAAAAATGCAAACTTAAGTGATAACGGTGTAAACTTAAGTGATGATTGTGTAATTAAATGTTATTAAACTTAAATTTAAAATATGGGTAAATTGAAAAATATATAAAATATATGTAATTAAGTGTTATTAATTATCACTTAAGTTCGCTTAGTCGAAGTTTTCCGTTAGCAACATTAACGGTGTTAGAATTTTAGGACAAAAGTATATTTTATAAAGTTAAGGAACCAAAAGTATCTCTTAGATAAAACTTAAACAACTAAAAGTATATTTTAGCCTAAAAATAATTTTTTTTTCCTGTTATAATATGAAAATACCAAAATACCCTTCAAAAGTCTCCCCGGATTCATGGTCTGCGAACTTTTTCTGCTTCTTGTTGGCTGTTGCAACGGCAAACCTTCATGTTTGGAAGGGACTATTGGGCAATTCTTTCCTTTGGCGTGCACACCAGTGGATACGGGATACCCCTTCACACTGAAGATTGGGACGCATACTGGAATTCTTAATAAGCTCATTCTGTATGAAATTGAGTATCACGACTGAGAGATCAAGATCAAGGAGAATAAACATCTTAAAATCCCTCATCGCAGTGACCAAAATCCCTCCTTAAATTACAAAACTTGGGAGATCAAGATGTGCAGTAGCTAACATCTTTGAAAACTCAAAATCCACGAAGATAAACAATTTCAAACAAGAAAAAGGGTTGCATCCTAACAGGTATCCGAACAAATTTGTAGAAAAGCCCAGCGAGAAGTAGTGGATTTACTGAGAAAACGAGGACCTCTTCCTCTCAACCTCTTCGTTCATCACCAACAACAAATCTCTCCAAATTTTTGAAATTCATCATCAATTTCAGAAATCAACCAAAAATTGAAAAACCCATATCGTCGATTGAAGGAGAAGTTGAAAGCACCCACTTTAATGCCAGAAGACAATAAAAAGAATTTAAAGCAGCCACTGTAATTCGAAGAAAATCTTGTCGGAGGGATCGATCGAATCGTCGAAGTCGGAACCGAGGCTCAGGCCGATGGGGAGGAGGTCTTGGGATGGCCAACTCGTCTGGTGGTGACCAAGTCGAAAGCAAAAGAGTGAGCCGCGACGGCCGACGGTGGCACGGGGCGACGACGATGCCAATGAGAGGGGAAGTAAAAGCGATGGGGAGGAGGTCGCTACCTTCTGTTCTCTCCTCCACGCCCTCGATCTTGCCGCCTTCAACTGGGCGTCGCCATCCTCCTCTCACCGGGATGCGACGATGCCGTCGGACGAAGCCGCCCCGCCGACACCGGGAGCTCAGAAAAAATGGGGTTGTCGAAGAAGAAGGAACGGAAGGATGACGGAGGGTGGTATATTTTTTTTTGTCAGAACGGAGGGTGGTACGGCAAATTAACCGAAATAATAATTTTTTAAAAAAAATTTACGAATCTGAAGCAGCGTTCAAACTATTTACTAAAATAAGGCTGATGTGACAATAGCGTCAGAAAGTACGACGCGCACTAGTAGCGTCGTACCTTCTGACACAACTAGTGGCGTCGTACCGCGTGATGTCACCGTGTCAATTTTTTTTTTTAATAAATATTGAATCAGACTGTGATTGGTCCACGCCATCTGGTGGTATGGACCCTCTCCTTTATTCAAACTTCCTAATTTCTAGTTATCTGTAAATTTTTTAATACATTTTTAAACTCTAAAGTATACTACCTCCAATCTTAAATATAAAATAAAATTTATAATATAATTTATACTTCAAACGTCATCGTATATTTACTACAGGAGTAATACAATATATAAACTCATGCTTCGTCTTCATGGACTAGTCCAAATTACTAACTCTGAATCACGTTTGTTTTATAAGTAAAAAAAAAAAACTGTAGTTTGGCAAATATGTCCCTATTGTTTTATTTATTTATTTTTTTAAAAAAAACCAAGTGAACTCATTTGTTGGGAAATCCTATAATTAATTATCTGGATGAATTCTCATCTATCCTCTATGTTTAAAATATTTCGGCAATCCTGTTGGGAGACTCACCTACCATAACCAGGTGCACGACCTGGGTTATTAGTTAGGACGAAACTCTAAATACCCAATGGACAACAAAAAAAAAAGTATATTCCAGCAATATTTGATACCTCAAATAATTGAATATTAGTAAGAAAAAGAGATTTTAATGTAAGTGTCTAATATATGGTTTTGGTAGGTTAAAATAACTTTTACAGAATGTTTTAAACCTTTCCTAGTGTTTTCTGATTTAAAATTTGATACAAATAAAACTTCACAAAAAAGGCAAAGAGTAATGATTTTACTTGTCTTTTGTTGACCTGATAATAATTTTACTTGTCAAAGTTCGTTACTTTAAAGATTTTTATTAATCTGGTAACACTATTTGGGAAACAATTATCATAAAAACATTATAAATGGAGCACCTAAGAAATATGAAAGGTTTCGATAATAATTGGTGGGCAGTATTTTAATTTTTTTTAAAAAAATCCCCTGATAATATTTATTCATTGCAAAAAAAAAATATTACCATCTCTAATTATAAATATAAGATATAGTTGATTTCTAAAAAAATATTTTAAAACATTGATATTTATTTTTTCTCCAAAACCATATTACCTGGCTTATAAATTGATATACTACTATCTTTTTTAACTAAATTACACCTATTAAGGAGAGATAGTCAACTTAATGATTATGGAGGCAAATTTACAACTTTACGCAAGAATTTTTCAACTCTTTCTATTTTCATTGGTACAAATATGGATGAAATTGTCACAATCTCATTTACTATCCTAAAATTGGACACATAAATAATGGCAAAACTTTTGTAAAAAATGACTTATAAATACGACTAGAGTGATATAATGTAATGATTCATAATATATTAACATACTATATACTCCCTCCGGTCCTAATTATAAGGCATAGTTGACTTTTTTGGAAAAATTAAGGAAGCTAATTAAATTACTTTAGATTATTTTTATTTTTTTCTTCAAACTAATTAATTTAACTAATAAACTAATATATAATCTAAAGATGCACAACATATGAAATGATTAAGTAACTTATTTAACTTCCTCAATATCTCCAAAGAAAGTCAACTATGTCTTATAATTAGGACCGGAGGTAGTAATTAAATAACTAATTTAACTTTCTTAATATTTAAAAATAGGGAAAATTCCAATTAAATACCACTTGAATTTGCAAAACCCCCAGAAGTCCGTCGAATTTGCAAAAAGACTGAGAGGTGACAAGGACTTTTGTGGGTTTTGCAAATTCGCGCCAAATGACTATTTTGCCCTTAGAGTTAAATAATTAAAAAAAAAAAAGAAAATTTCCCCTGTGGTGGGCCCCACCGCCGGCCGCCGGTGGCCGGCGACCACCACCTCCGTCGCCGGCCTCCGGCTCCCGGTGGCCGGCCGCCGGAGGGTTCTTTTTTTGTGGTGGGGGTGGGGTGTTTTAATAAAAAAACATTGCAAGTGTGGGGTTGGGGTTTGAACCCCCAACCCCCCACACAAGAACCAAGTGCCCAACCAGATGGGCTACTTGGTTCTTTTATTATATATATACATTAACAAATATATATATTCTTCTTGACATTTGTTCAACGGTAATTACCATTCGACAAACGCCATTTACCATTCGATAAACGTCATTTACCATTCCAGAAACGTCAATTACCATTGTTTTCACAGGGTATCATTTTTTACTCTTTCATGCATGTTATGGATAACAAAAAAAATGCCACTTTAACCATTCCACAAACGCCATTTACCATTCCACAAACGTCATTTACCATTCCAGAAACGCCAATTACCATTGTTTTCACAGGGTGTCATTTTTTACTCTTTCATGCATGTTATGGATAACAAAAAAAAACACCACTTTAACCATTCCACAAACGCCATTTACCATTCCAGAAACGCTAATTACCATTATTTTCACAGGGTGCCATTTTTTACTCTTTCATGCATGTTATGGATAACAAAAAAAATGACACTTTAACCATTTCACAAACGCCATTTACCATTCCACAAACGTCATTTACCAGTTTAGAAACGCAAATTACCATTGTTTTCACAGGGTGCCATTTTTTACTCTTTCATGCATGTTATGGATAACAGAAAAAAGGACACTTTAACCATTCCGCAAACGCCATTTACCATTCCACAAACGTCATTTACCATTTCAGAAACACCAATTACCATTGTTTTCACAGGGTGCCATTTTTTACTCTTTCATGCATGTTATGGATAACAAAAAAAATGACACGTTAGCCATTGTGCAAACGTCATTTACCATTCCACAAACGCCATTTACCATTTCAGAAACTCCAATTACCATTATTTTCACTTGGTGCCATTTTTTACTCTTTCATGTGAAAACAATGGCCAATTAACAAAAAAAATGGCACAATGTGAAAATAATGGTAATTGGTGTTTTTGAAATGGTAAATGGCATTTGTGGAATGGTAAATAGCGTTTGTGGAATGGTTAAAGTGTCTTTTTTTTTTGTTATCCATAACATGCATGAAAGAGTAAAAAATGGTACCCTGTGAAAACAATGGTAATTGACGTTTCTAGAATGGTAAATGGCGTTTGTAGAATGGTAAATGGCGTTTGTCGAATGGTTAAAGTGGCGTTTTTTTTGTTATCCATAACATGCATGAAAGAGTAAAAAATGATACCCTGTGAAAACAATGGTAATTGACGTTTCTGGAATGGTAAATGGCGTTTGTCGAATGGTAATTACCGTTGAACAAATGTTAAGAAGAATATATATATTTATTAATGTATATATATAATAAAAGAACCAAGTAGCCCAACTGGCTGGGCACTTGGTTCTTGTGTGGGGGGTTGGGGGTTCAAACCCCACCCCCACACTTGCAATGTTTTTTATTAAAACACCCCACCCCCACCCAAAAAAAAAAAACCCTCCGGTGGCCGGCGACCGGTGGTGGCTGCCGGCGACCGGGCGGCGGAGGTGGTGGTCGCCTGCCACCGGCTGCCGGCGGTGGGGCCCACCACAGGGGTATTTTTTTTTAATTATTTAACTCCAAGGGCAAAATAGTCATTTGGCGCGAATTTGCAAAACCCACAAAAGTCCTTGTCACCTCTCAGTCTTTTTGCAAATTCGACGGACTTCTGGGGGTTTTGCAAATTCAAGTGGTATTTAATTGGAATTTTCCCTTAAAAATATTAACTCTATCTTACATTTAGAATACACATTTTCTCTATGGTAAAAAAATTAAGTGCAGGCAGGAGTAGATTGCCTCGTTGACCCCGACAAGAGTCAGCTCACAAACTTGTTCTGGGATCGTTCAATTGAACCTAGGGACACAGACCATCTAGCAAAGCCAAAGAAATCGGTAAATATATTCAATTAAATATGCAGTCGGCAGTATTAAAAGTGAAAGATGGTAGGAAACTCTTCTTTCCTAACCAGCTACCACATTCTCAGTCTTATTTTGAGGTGGTAGTTGATGAAAGATAGACGATAGGGTTGTACATGAAACACGAAATTTTGGTAGATCCAACCCGACTAGGTCCAGCCCGAGAGAAAGGGGGAAAAAACTCGAAATGATTTAGACAAGATGATCGGGTCTAACCTGATAATTGAGTTCCAGGTTACTATTTACGACTAGTAAGCCCGGTCCTACTCGGTTATATTATATATTTTTATTAATTAATATATATATGTATATATTAGAGCCTTCAATAAAAAAGATTTTTTAAAAAAAACACCTCAGCTTAAAACGATGTCACTGAGAGGCAGTATATGTTTCTAATTTCTAGCTTTCTGCCAGGTTTCCCATTTGGCCTCCCGATAAAGCACAAATTTGCTCTTTGGAAAATCAAAACCACCAAACCATAAATATCGGCCATCCTCTTCGTCTTTGGGATTCAAACCACCATTTTGCCAATGCTTGTTTTTGGAGAATGGTTGAAGATCGTGTCTTGAAGCTTCAAGATCGTCACTTTTACGTCACAACACTCGGTAAGTCTCAAGTTCTCTTCTCTCTCTCTCTCTTTTAGAAATAAAGAATGTCTCATTCATTTAATTCAAACTAAAGATTCCAGAAAACGGCATTAAATTGAATGAGTCATCTAAATCTTAAAAGGAAAGCAACACTAAATTGAAAGACTAGGAATGCTAGAACCCTACTATAATCATCTCTACATCATCAAAGCGACATCCATGACTACTACGGCAACAGATCCAGCGATGCTTCACCTATTCAGATTTGCTCTGCTTACCGCCGGTGCTAGCACTTCTAATGGTGAACCAGAGACTAAGGACAAGAGACATTGCGGGAGTCTTGACTGGCAATTCTGAAGGAGATGAATGAGAATGTGTCTTAGCCTCTTAGGTGGTGCGGCCAACACCGGAGACTCGGTTGGAGACAAGATCTTGTGGCCGGAGATCGATATTTAACTATTAATTCATATAGCAGTTGATAAATTTCTGGAAGTTTGTCTCTGAAGTATTTTTTCCTGCTATTTTCTTGCATTTTTCATTTTATGGACTTCAATTGATCTTTGTGGATTTCAAACTTTAGTTGTAATATGAGTATTTTAACTCTATTTAATATTTAGAGTTCAGCCCTTTGATTATTTTGACGATGCCTGTTATCGAAGGGTAGATTATTGATGAATTTGGTATTTATTACATGAATTTTGACGTTGATGTTAATTTTAATTGATGAATTGAAACAATTCATCTATAGACAAATGATGATGTGTGGTTTATACTTACAATATTTCGTTGAATGATGAATATTGAAACAATGCCCAAAGAATTAATGAATGATTTTATTTTTTTTTTGTCTAAGAAGAAAAAAGGGTTTTTCATAAAATAATGTAACATGGACTAGGTCAGACCACTAAATGGTTCTGTTTGACCTAGGGTGTGTATGGTAACCATTCTGTTGCCCAGCACTGTTTCTGAGATGAAACAGTTTTTTCTGATTCTACGCTTTGGAAGAGTTCTGAGAATCAGAATTACGTTTGTTAACCCAATTTATTTTTACTCTGAGAATCATAATTACGTTTGGTAACACATTTTTTCTCCTCTTGTTTGGAAGTTAAAAAAATAGTAAGAGAGGAAGATGAAGGATTAATAAGTTATTTTTACCATTTTGTCATTTTCTTTAATAATTAATATAATTATTATACTTTACAAATAAACTTAAATTTAAATTTCCTAAAAAAACTATTTATGTAATTTTTATATTCAAAAAATTATTTATGTGGCGGTGGTGGTGGTGGCGACGGCGGGGAGGTGGTGGTGGCGGCGGGGGCGGTGGCGGCGGTGGTGGTGCGGTGGCGGTGGCGGGGTGGTAGCGGCGGCGGCGGCGGCGGCGGTAGTAGCGGTGGTGGCGACGACGGTGGTGGTGGTGGTGTCGGTGGTGCGGTGGTGGCGGCGGTGGCGGTAGTGGCGGCGGCGGTGGTGGTGGGGCGGCGGCGGCGGCGGTGGGGCGGTGGGGCAGCGGTGGTGTTGAGGGTGGCAACGATGGTGGTGGTGGAGCAGTGGTGGCGGTGGTGAACGAGGGTAAATTTCTGCATCGATTGAGGGAAAAATAAATTCTTATTTTTTGCCCTGGAATAGAGAAGCTAAAATTTTTAACTTCTTTTTTTTATTCTCCAGCACACAAAAAAAACCGGTTCATCCTGGGAGCAAGAAAAAAAACCGGATTTATCAAATACAATACCCATCCATTTTTGTTTCGGAGCACAGAAATTAGGAAAAAAGTCATTCTGAGAGTGTTACCATGCACACCCCTAATCTGCCCAACCCAAGAGCAATTGGGTTTCTCTCCAAGTAGGACAGGGCTTTGGGTTGACATGTCAAACTCGAGCAATAGTGGATAAATACCTCATGATCTTAGGACCCGTTTGATAGAAAGAAGATTAGAGAAGAGAAGGAAAGGGAAGATCCCAATCTTCCTATGGATTTTGGGTGTTTGGTAGGCAGAAAATCCAATCAGCATCTTCTAGTGAGTACTTATCTTCTTTTATTTGAGGGAAGATGCTTTCCACAAGAAAATGGAAGGAAAGCTGTAATCTTCCCTATTTTTTTGAGAGATTTACCCTGAAATTCAAACTTGGCGGGAAGTTCGAACTTGGCAGGAAAGTTCAAATTTGGTGGGAAAGTTTAAATTTGGCGATTTTTTTTTTCACGAGTTCGAACTTCACAAGAATATATTTTTTTAAAATGTATTTTAGCAAAAAAAAAAATTTCCTTTTTTATTTTGAATTAATTTCTTTTGAGGGTAAAATAGACATTTCTTAATTCTTTACCAACTATCATCTCTTCATTTTCTTCCTACCAAACAACTCAAACTATTTTCCCTCATCTTTTAAATCTTCATTTCCTTTCCTTTCCTTCCTTACTCTTTTTGTTTAACAAACGAGGCCTTAGTAAATCCAATTAGAATAACTTCTTACCCAAACATGCTTCAACAGTGGATAAGTCCAATTGGAGTCAGAAAGTTATTCCAAACATTGCAATTAATAGATTCCATTTTCCATGAATAAAAAGTGAAACTGTTCAGGACGCAGAGAAAGGATCGGGTGGCGGGGGCGTTGGGAGCTGTGACTAGCGAGGGACTGACTGGTGAGGCAAAAGAACGGAGACGAAGCGAGAAGAAAGATGTCATCATCGGGAGGTAGAGCACCAGAATTGAGGAAAGACGCTGTGTCAAATCGATGGGTAGTTTTCTCACCGGCCAGAGCCAAAAGGCCCTCCGATTTCAAATCCAAATCCCCCGCGAATCCCAACCCGCCCCAACAAAAGTGCCCCTTCTGCATTGGCCAAGAGCACGAGTGTGCGCCCGAGATCTTTCGGGTCCCGCCCGACAACCCGGACTGGACGATCAGGGTCATCCAGAATCTTTACCCAGCTCTCAGCCGCAGTCTCCACGAGCCATCTGCCTCGAGCCTTGAGTCTGCCCACACGATTGGTAATTGTGTCTTGCATGGGTTTGGTTTCCACGACGTCGTGATTGAGAACCCCGTCCACTCTGTTCAGCTGAGTGATTTGTCTCCCGAACAGATCGGACAGGTTTTGCTCGCGTATAAGAAGAGAATTGAACAACTTGCTAGCCACGAATCAATCAAATATGTGCAGGTTTATTTCTTAATTGGACTGTCCATTAAGTCACTTTGGTTTTTAAATTTTGACGCCCTCACATCTTCAACTTGCACTGTTCTGGAAAATTTTCCCATTTATCGTCTTCCTATCAAATACCTTCATGAAATATGAAGTTGAAAATCTTGTATTCTTGGACAATTTTAATATATGTTATTTGAAATATGGCGCGGAAGGTTGGGTACGGAATTACTATAACTCATAATAAGGTATTGCCTCGCAAATTCAGCTACCATCGGGTTTTTTCAATACCGTGCCCGCGGTATTAACTATTTCCTATGGTCTTAAAAGCTAAAGTTAGAAATGGATTGAGTCATGCAGTTTAATTGGTGCTTCAAAGAATACGATATTCTGATGCAGCTGTAGCACGCACTAGTAAATCATGATAATTGTGCATATTTCTCTGGAATATGAGAGCAGCAGAACGATTGAAAATAGCCAAATGCACATCAGCTACTGAAATCCTGATCCACTTTTGCTCTTCAAACACATCATTTGATCAAAGGGTAGTTGCTGGCTACATTTTTCATGTTATTGTCTTCCCTTTTTCTGTGATGAAGTTACACAATGCTGTTGCATTTAAGCTGGTCCTTTTTTGGGGAAAAGACATAGTCTTCTGTGTAAATTGATAAGTTTCTTGCTTTTCGCCTATCACGTTTAAAATCTTTATATGAATTTTATTTACTATTGAAGGTATTTAAAAACCATGGAGCATCGGCTGGTGCGTCAATGAGTCATTCTCACAGTCAGATGTTGGCCCTTCCCGTCATTCCTCCTACAGTTTCTTCTCGTCTTGCAAATTTGAAGGATTATTTTGAACAGACCGGGAAATGTTGCGTTTGTCAAATTGGATCTGAGGATCTTGTGATTAATTCTTCTGCCAACTTCATTTCACTGGTTCCTTATGCGGCTACTTTCCCCTTTGAGATTTGGATTGTTCCCCGTTATCACTCTGCGCATTTCCATGAAATGGATGCCGAAAAGGTAACTCCTTATTTCTTCAAAGTTATTTTTTGTGTGTGTGTGTGTGGTTTCCTTTCTATTGCTCTATTGACAAAGGTTTTCCTCATCACTTCTGGAATGTCCGGTATTATTAGGACAGTTACAGAGATAAATGTTTTTACCTGTCTGTTACATCCATGGTGATAGATAATCGTTAATGGTCTGCATCCATATGATCCTTCTCCCATTAATCATCATTTCTTGATTTTCACTTGGCAGGCAGTTGATCTTGGAGGTTTGCTGAAACTCATGCTTATGAAGATGTCCATTCAATTGAATAATCCACCATTCAATTTTATGATCCACACGGGTCCTCTGCATGGGAAGGGATCTGAGACAGCATATACTCATTGGTTTTTACAAATTGTGCCACAACTGACTGGGATTGGAGGCTTTGAGCTTGGAACCGGGTGTTACATAAATCCTGTGTTTCCGGAGGATGCTGCAACTGTTTTGAGAGAAGTAGAAATTCCAGGATCTGCATAAATCAAGAAGAAATATTCTTGAGTAGCAATAGCATTAACATGATTTCAAGCTTTCTGAAGGGAGAAAGTAAAACCCGTGATTTTCTTATATTTATGAAGTTTGAGCTGTTTTATTTTTACAGGTTGCACTTCAAGAAGCCTTTTGTGCTGTGAGGGAATCTTAAGGTTTTACACGTTCTCTAATAGTAGTCCTAAAGCCTTTTAAGTATTGACCGGCTCATTGTGTATGAGTGTGATGAGATGGGAGGGGACATTCATTGATGTTGAAAGGGAAGAGGAAAAGGCACTTTCCAATAATTTGTGTCTTCATTGATTGATATAAAGAAAGTTATGTTGTTTGACACGCAACATTTGCTCCTCTCATGCTTGGTGAACAATTTTATGCATATACGAAGTAGCTCTCCGGTGTGCTTGGGTTGAATTCAAATCAGCTGAATGTTGATAATTTTTTGCTTCCGGGAGAATAAAAGGACAAGCAAGCTTGAACGAAAAATCCAGAGAAAACACTCACCAAGTCAAGTCCCTATTGGACTGGTGTTGACTCTTCCATATGGGGTTTTTTCAACAAAATAGTGACAATGACATCCAATGGGAACACGAGGAGTAGTGTAGTGATAGATTTTAATAACTTTGCCAAAACAGCCCTTTGGTAGCTTCATGTTTTTGATAGAAGCAACTTTGTTCCCAATAAGAATGGCACAATTGGTAAAGGCAACGACCTTCACTCCAAAATGGAGGAGGTTTAATTGATGTGAAAACCTTATTAATGGGCGATCTATAAGTAACTCTATAGCTTTTTTAAGATTGGAAGCGTACCCTAATCCTGATAGAGTACCGGTATCTACACCCATCTAAACTCTCTCATATCAAAAAAAGAATAAGCAATTTTGTTTTGAAACTCTCCCTCTTAGGTTATAAATTATCCCTGTTATTGTGAATTTTATGTAATTCTTTTTTTTGTTATCAAAGGGGCGACAGTCTAAGAAAAATAAATCTTAGTGAAGGAGATTACAATTCTGTGGGGGGTAATGGCTTTCACTATGTCACCAAATAACAACCCAGTCGAATCTCTAGGTGGAGAATTCAGACACACTGACCGTCAAACATAATCTTGTCAACTACCTCACCTCCTTTCTAGGTATCACTTAGCATTTTATTAAGAGCACTCGAATCACCTTCCACAATAAGGTTAAAAAACCTCAATTCCTAAGTCGATCTCAATTCATAGACAACACCCCATAACTCAAAAAAACGGATACTAGACTTCTTTGTAGACCCACAGATCCAACTCTCATCCTCACAACAGAGGAAACCGGATCCTCTCCCTTTCCTTTTTTTCTCCCCATCTCTCACAGTCAGATCTTAGCCGTCCATTCTGTGATCCAACGGCCGAGATTTAAAAAAAAACGAAATTTTTGTTTTTTGTCTTTTTCGAAAAAGACAAAAAAACAATTTTTTTTAAATCTCGGTTGTTGGATCACGGAATGGACGACCGAGATCTGCCTGGAAGGGATGGGGAGGGAGGTGAAAGGGAGAGAAACCAGACGCCACAACAGAGGACTCTCCCTCAACCATCCTTTCCTACCCCAGCAAAGTTTAACTTGATCCATCTTGTGCGAAGAAACACCTATGACCTAGCTCATTATTTTAAAAAGAAATAATATAATTCTACAGAAATTTTATATGGCAAAAACATATATATAATTAAAACCAGTAATCATGATTGATTGGGGCGGATTCACTCCTCTTCCTTTTCCATTCTCTTTTATAGATCTTGATTCTCTCCTCATTATTTCTCTGTTATCAAATCAAAACACCTTTGAGAGGAGATATGATCTCCTATGCCTTTAAATTAAGGGTTGAGATTTAGTATCTTTTAAAATCATATTATAATATTACATAAAAATTAAAGATAGATTGTTAAAAGTTGAGTTGGAAATAAGTAAACAAGTTATTGTTCACTTTTCAACCCAATCTAGTGATGAAGTGGGAAGAAGAAAAATAAAAACAATAAAAAAGATGAGGAAAGAACTCAAATCTATTATCTTCCCCCCCTTTTCTATTTCTGACCACAGTATTAGGTGAAGATTTAAAATCCGTTTGGATCCTCTTATTTTTAAGCTAAAGCTAAAAAAAGAGTCTTTAAAAAAAAGGCTAAAAGCTATTTAATGATTATATAACTTTTTTAGCTTAAAAGTTACTTAAAAATTGAAATTAAAAATAAGCTGTTTGACAAATTTTTTGTCATAAATACTTTTTCTAATAAAAATTATTATAAAAGGTATATTATAATAGGGTGATGGTGGCAGCGGCGGCGGCGGCAGTCATGTTTGATCGAGAGAATACAAGTTCTCTTTTCTTTCTTTTTTTTTTTAAAAAAAGAGTTTATAAAAAAAGCTCGTATGAGAAGCTTATTTTTAAACTCTTTTTTCTTTATTATAAAATTAGCTCTTATAATCATACGAGCTTTTGTAAAATCTTATTTGGCCTAACTTATACTTATAAGTAGAAGATAAGCTAAGAATAAGTTAGGCCAAACAGGCATTAGACTGTTCAAAATTTATCTCTTAAATCATACGAGTATCATAATAAAAATAAATAATTAAATTCAAATTGCTAAAATTAAATCTGAATAATTTAAAATTATATTAAAAAATAATAAAATATTTTATAAGAGAGTACATTTTTTTGCTCGAATATAAGAGAGTACATATGAACAATTCAAATATTACCTTATTAATTGGAAAAAAAAATTGGAGAGAGGACAGAATATCTCCGATTAAATCACTGTTTATTTGTGTATTGCATGATCGGAAAGGAAAAATATTATATTTCATGATTTTTCTTGATTTTCAAACTATTAAAATCTATAATTTTGAGCATGATATAAAAAATTTATCTATTCTATTCACACTATAAATAATCTAACCTATATTTTAGATTTTACGCTCCATGGCTCACAACAAATTTTTTTTTTTTTTGCCAACTCACACCAATTTAATATTAAACAAACATTAAATTAAATACTTGTTCACAAAAATATATATAATATGGATATGGATATTTCTGGTCTCCTTAAAATAGATGGAGAGTAATATAATTATTTATAATGTCCGTATTTTTAAAATATCAACTTTCCAGCTAGTATTTATAAATAAAAGATGTTTATATTATGGGTTAAGGTGCAAAAATACACATGTGCTTTTCTCCGAGGAGCGCCCAGTAGCAAATGCTTTTTTTGGGTGCAAAAGTGCACCCGTGTTATAAATTAGGTGCAAAAATATTGTTTGACCGTTAAGTTTGACTTCGACCGATGACGTGGCATTTCAAAGGTGCAAAAATACACATGTGATTTGTCAAGAAAAGCGCCCAACAACAAATATTTTTTTTTTAATTTACTAACTTTATTTCAACATCCTAAAATAATTTTTCAAGATTATGAAGTATTTTTTCAGTATCAGTCAATATCCTTTTAGTACCGGTAAATACTTGAAATATTTTTTCAAGATCATAAAATAATTTTTCAAAATTATGAAGTATATTTATGTACCAGTCAGTATCTTGAAAGTACTTTTTAATACCAATCAGTACCCTGAAATATTTTTTTCAATATCAGTTAGTATCCTTTTAGTACCGGTCAATACTTGAAATATTTTTTCAAGATCCTAAAATAATTTTTCAAGATTATGAAGTATTTTTTCTGTATCAGTCAGTATCCTGAAAGTACTTTTTAGTACTAGGCAGTACCCTGAAATATTTTTTTTTTCAGATACTGACTAGTACAGAAAAAATACTTCATAATCTTGAAAAATTATTTTAGGATCTTGAAAAAATAAGTATTGACCGGTACTAAAAGGATACTGACTGATACTAAAAAAATACTTCATAATCTTGAAAAATTATTTTAGAATCTTGAAAAAATATTTCAAGCGTTTACCAGTACTAAAAGGATACTGAAAAAAATATTTCAGGGTACTGACTGATACTAAAAAATACTTTCAGGATACTGACTGGTACAAAAAAAATACTTTAAAGTCTTTTTAGTACCAGTTAGTACCTTGAAATATTTTTTTCAGATCTAAAAATAATTTTTCAAGATTATGAAGTATTTTTTCAGTACAGGTCGGTATTCTAAATATCTTTTTAGCACCCGGTAGTAATTAAAATAAAATTATTAAATTAAAAAAATTTTGTTGTTGGGTGTTCTTTTTGACAAATCACATGTGTATTTTTGCACTTTTGAAATGCCACGTCATCGGTTAAAGTCAAACTTAACGGTCAAACGGTATTTTTACACCTAATTTGTAATTACGTGTGCACTTTTGGATTTGCTACTGGGCGCTCCTCAGAAAAAAAGCACATTAGTAGTTTTGCACCTTAACCCTTATATTATTATATATCAGATTTCAAATTTCAAAGCAGACATGATTTTTATAATAGGTGCTGATGACGTGGTCGTCTTCCTCAAATATTAATAATTCCGTATCAAAATAAATAAATTTTAACGATTTTTTTGCCGCTCAGAAACTTAACAGATTAATTTTTACGGAATTATTTTGAAGAAATATATATTTAGAAGATTAGCTCAGAATCTTATCCCATCTATATTTGCACGCAAGAAAACCATTAAAGGGTGGTTTGTTTATCGTTTAATTAATGGACAGCAGACAATTTTAAATGGGTATAAAAGTATAGGAGTAACAGGAAAATTTCAAAAATATATATGGAAAATTTGAAAACATGATTTCCTATTAAAATAAGTTTTAAATTGCTAAAAATATACTGAAATTGTGGCAGGAACCAAAACTCATTTTAAATTTTTCCTACATAATATATATCTTTTTTTTCCTCCTGTAATCATATATAATATTTAATATATATCTAGATAAAAGAAGGAGTATTTTTTTCCCGATTATGAAAAGAGCCGGGTCCGCCTGCCGTGAGGTGTCCCGCTCCAGGTGAGAATATATATATATATACATATACATATATATATACACACACACACACACATATAGAAATTGGATCCCTTATTAAATCTCCCACCGTGCTTCTGAAAACTCGAGGTTTGTGTAGCGCCCAAGCTTCCCTCAACAAAAGCTTCCCTGTTTTGGATCTTAGTTTTACATACGTCGTTGACTCTAAGTTTCAGGGTCAGTCTAGGTCTCAACTTCTCTCCCTCTCTAATTCATCTTCTCTATCAATTCCATCATGGAAGCCGTTGCTCCATCCCCAGATAGCGGTATCCTTGTGCTTGTGCGTGAAGCATACTTGTGTAATTTGATCACTGGGGGTTTATGTTATTTGACTGCCTGAAGCATGCTTGTGTAATTTGACCACTTTAATGTTATTTGACAGTCTATAGTTTGTGGTTTTCTTTTACCTAAATACCATATAGCTGCAGATTTAATAAAGAATTTCTCCATACATTCTGATTCCAAGACTATTGAAGTGCCAGAGTCTAGAAATAAGGTAGTGCCGTGTTGCTGCAACAAAAATTGTTTAACAATTAATCTAATTCTTTTGCTCTACCCTCATACAGAGTGTACCTGCTTTCTCCACCCTTAGAACTAAGGAGACAAGCAAACCTTTTTACCCACATGTGGACGTCGGATACCCTAGTCCTTATTATTATGGAGGTAAGGTAAGCTGTTATGAAAACGTTTATGTTGTTGAATTGGCAAATTCAACAACACATACTTTTCGTCCTAATTGTGAGTTAACTGGCATATACTTCTTCTTCAGGTTATGGTGATCAGGGCTCTAGATATGTGAACCTCGATGGAGGGATGACTCAAGTAAGTAACTCTTATTTGAAATTGATAATTAATGCATCTGTTGGTATTTGATTTATCCGTTTATGATTTCCGTTTATGTCCTTGTTTTACTTTTACCATCTCTTGTCAATTTCTATATTTGAAAAAATTGCTTCTAGGTTTATATATTTATATTTTTTTAAATTTTAATAACAGGGTGTTTATGGAGATGTTTATGGAGATGCTTATATGTATCATCAAGGTTATGGCTTCACACCATATGGGGTGTGTCCACCTGTTTCTTCTGCTGCAGCCATGCAACATGATTCTGCTTCAATTATGCAACATAATGGGCAGCTCTATGGGCTGCAACAGTACCAGTACCCATATTCTTATTTCCAAGCTCAAGTTTTTAAGGATGGATCCTATGCTCCAAACAAAAATCATGTAACGCTGAGGGAAATATCATCTTCAGCTACTGTTAGTCATGCCCCTACATCAGTTGTCATGAATAACGAAAATATGGTCAACGTTGTCAATGGTGATTGTCCAAATATCAATTCTTTTAAGGCACCCTTCTGCTAATCTCTGAAATCAAACAATTTTTATCCAGGGCCTAAAACCAGCTTATTTTCCTTTGTCAGGATACCAGGGTACAAGATTTGGTACTAATGGAACCCAATCAGCAATCCCTTCAAATGCTTTAATGCAGTCCAATTATGGAGCAACATTTGGATCATCTTCACCAATGGCTCCTGGCAAGGATTCTTCAGCTCAGATGAATCAGAATCTTGCTCTGTCTCTTCCTCATTACATGGTACGTTTGATCCTTCTTCCCTTATCCCCTAAGTGTCCATGCAGACAAAGGTGAAGTAAAAAATCAGTTATCTCCCACCCCTAGTGCGTCCCAAAGTGAGTAGTTTTGCTGCATAATAATATTTAATTTGTTTGTTTTTGGTTTCAATATATTTATATATATATTTTAATGTTTTTAAGTTCTTCATCATGCACCTGTTTCTATATTATTTTTTATTTATTCTTGGTATCAGTGAACCAGTGAAAACATATGTCTTTCATTTATGCATATCCATCCAACAAGATGGCCGTGATATCTGTAATTATCATGCCATACAGTTGATTGCTCTCATTTTATGTTTTGGCCGAAATGGGTTTGTTTGTCTAGAATCATTTTGAAACCAAGCTTAAATTCTGTTGCAATTGCTGCAAAATTTGCAGGTTGCTAGACAATCGACAGGAATGGAACTCGTTTCTGATTTCATGAACAGTTTGTCTACAAACAATGTGTACTGCCAATATGGAAAAACATGGTCTAGTTTTCCATATGGATCTGCTGCTTATGGATCTAGAGCAGGGTATGTTCCTGGAAGGGTTAAAGCCTCAAGTAATAATCGTGGTGGTAGGGGCAATTGGAAGAAGAATATGGACGGTTTTAATGAGATGAGTAAGGGGCCTAGAGCTACGAATTCTGATAATAAAAGTGATGACGATAACACAGAAGTGCCTGTGGATCCCTTGAAGGACCAGTACAATGGGGAAGATTTATCTGAGAATTATTCTGATGCAAAATTTTTTGTCATCAAATCTTACAGTGAAGATGATATTCATAAAAGCATAAAATATAGTGTCTGGGCAAGCACCTCTAGTGGCAACAGAAAGCTAAATGCAGCATATGAAGAAGCCAAGGAGAAACTTGGTGGCTGTCCTGTATTTTTGTTGTTTTCGGTAAGTGTATTATATGCAGCATTCAGTTGGGTAATTTCTAGACTTTCCTGATTTCACTGAACAACCTTGGCTGACCTATTCTATGTCGCTACAGGTTAATTCTAGCGGTCAGTTTGTTGGTGTAGCAGAGATGGTGGGTCCTGTTGATTTTGAAAGTAATGTAGAATACTGGCAGCAAGACAGGTGGACTGGTTGCTTTCCTGTGAAGTGGCATATCATTAAGGATGTACCAAATAATTTTCTAAGGAAGATAACACTAGAAAACAATGAAAACAGACCTGTAACGAACAGCAGGGATACACAAGAGGTATTCTCTTGTTTCATTATATCCTTCTAAGCTCTAACCACAACTCTTTCAGCTCACAATGTTTATCTATCTATCTATATACTCATTAGGTTATGTTTGAGAAAGGCATTCAAATTCTTAACCTTTTCAAGGGGCATCCACGCAAAACATGCATGCTGGATGATTTTGACTTTTATGAGGACCGTGAAAATCAGATGCAGGAAACAAAATCTAAGGAACATCAGACCTCAATACATGTAATGTGCACCTTTACGATGCTTTACTCTTATCAAATTTACCGCATTTGATATGTTTGCTTAGATTTTTCACCGCTGTCTCTTTCCTATCTTAGTTTCTTTTAAAATTGAAGTTGAGGAGAGATATTGAGAATTGTGCCATTTGATGACCTTTGTTCCTGATCAAGCCTCTAATCACCTTTTTTACACCTACAGATCGGTGAGCATGGTGATGCTAGGACTAACGAGACAGATAAGCCACCCGAGACTGTTGGTGGAACATCGGCGAATCAATCCGCCCCTGCAAGGTTGGAGTCAAAAGCCTCACCATTAGAAGAGGGTGGATCGGCTGAAGCTCTTGAAAACTCCTCTTCAGAGCTGCCAAAGTTGTGATGGTGCCAGAATCTGCTAATTCTTTTTTCCCCTTTCATATTGTTTCTCATTCCAGTAGTAGACTCGGGGAATGAGTTCTTAATTCCTTATGAATGAAGTATTTTCTTTTTGGTTTTCTGTTGGCTTTTTTTTTTTTTTTGGCTCAAAGTTGGCTGTTTATATTTTAGTAAAACAAAACCCAGCATATAGTAACTCCATTTTCTTTTGAAATAAATTACGCTTAATGTGAAAAAGAAAAAAAGAAGAAGAAGAAGCAACGGTTATGTTACTGAACAGTGAAAGAACAATAAATTAATGATATTAATGTTTTTTATGGTTCAGGACTCCATCTAACTAGTGGTTATGAACAAAAGGATCAATTATAAGGGACGCAGGATTCGAACAGGTCTGCCATCTGTTTGAAATATTAGTGCATTGGCAGTGAGTTCGAAATTGATTTGGGTTATCTCTCTTTTTCTGCCAAAGATAAAAGTATTTTGGTCCTTAAACCGAAAAGGATATGACTTCACAAATTATATGTCCAAAATTATAACAACCTACAAATGGGGAAGATGAACAAGTGGATCCCAAACTGAAAAAACAACAAAAGGGGAAACAGGTGACTACTTATAAGCATACATGTTTGTGGTTCCAAGTTGAGGGACACTTCCAAGTGTTATAATATTCTTAATATGGAATAATATTCGAACAGGCAAATAAATTTGCAGACATTATAAATAAATTTTAAAAAATCGAAGTGTTCCCTTAGGAAATCATATTAGGAAATCAGGAGATATATGATAAGATAGGAATCAGGATTAGGAAATAATCCCCATTAATAGTTATTAAGAGCTATCAATACTAAGGATCTCTTTCCAATTGTATAAATATACCTCTCTTGTACATGAATATACACAACATTCAGACATATTATGCTACACCTAACAACTTGTTGATTCAATTTTTTTTTTCGTATAAATATTTAAACAAAAATTTTATTTATGCCATCAGTTTATCATTCTGTAATTCTTGTTTGGCCATTATCCTTCAGAATCGTTATTTTTTCTTTCATGTAAAAAAAAAAAAAATCGTACCTTTTTCTCAATTATGATTTTTTTTTTCCCGAGTGCATCTCGAGTAGGGGTGAGCATGGGCAGGGCGAGACTCTTGCCCGATGCCCAGCCCGAAGAGTGAATGGACTGCATTTTGCAGCCCGATGCCTAGTCCTGCCCGATAAAAGCCCTAATCATTTTTGGGCTGGGCAAACATGGGCAGGGCATGCTTCCCTTGCCCAAATAGTGACGCCATGTCCTGCTCCATGAAGATTCTAGTTCATATTTTACAGAATTTTAAAGCTTTAAAGATACTTGAAGTATAATATAAAATATTTATAAAATATTTAGATATAATAATATAATATATTTTAAATAAAATAGAATATATGGAATAATATTTATTTAAATATATTTAATTTTCTTGACAGGGTCAAATGGGCAGGGCAGGACTCCTTGCCAAATGCCCAGCCCTGCCCAATTATTGGCCCAGCCCAAAACTGCCTAAATTTTCTTCGGGCCACTTTTTTAAGGCTGGATAGGATAATTTTTTACTGAGCTTAGACGGACGTACAGGATATCTGGGCACCATACTCACCCCTAATCTCGAGTATGAATATAAACACTTTGTTATTATTATGGGGAAAAAAAATATCAACACACTGTTTTGGGTTTTACCTTTTATTTTCCGCTCCAACATGCGTAGTAAGTTTTTAAAAACGATCCCCTCGGCTGGAAACGTTCTAGGGTTTCTGGTGTCTTCTCTTTAAAAAGCGAAAGCCAGAGTGTGGTCATTGTATCAAAAAGAAGCCAGAGTGGTCATTTCCGGGGTTGCCATCACCTCGAGAAGCAAAGTACTTGAAGTTGTTAATTTCGGCACTTCAGAAAGATGGGTTTCAACATTCAGCCATATGGGATCCAGTCGATGCTTAAGGAGGGCCACAAGCATATCTCTGGCCTTGATGAAGCAGTTCTCAAGAATATTGATGCCGGCAAGCAGCTTTCCACCATCACTCGAACTTCTCTCGGTCCTAATGGTAAAAAGTTGTTATTTTTTATGTGCTCTGATATCAGATTCAGAACCCATTTCTACATTTTGCATTCTCACGTATTTGTTCAACTTGAGGTGGTGCTTATCGGTTCCGTAGCTTAGATTTGAAAGGGTGGGATCTTAGAAATGTTGGAATGAGTTTGAAGATGCGGTTTGCATTTCATTCTGATCTCATTAGTTTAGACGAGATGGAACCGTTGTTTTTGAAATCTTGAATCAGTTTCGCAGAATGTAATGCCAAGAGTTTCTGTACTTGTGGCCATTGTTATCCACTTGATGGCTGCTGGTTGCGGGGAATTAAATAATATTGGATTCTTTTCATGTATTTGGATATCATTTCCAACGTGATGCTTACCTGTCCTCACATAATCGTCTTTTTTTCCTAATGAATTGGCTTTCCACTAGAAGCAAATTCTCTTAAAGCTATTATTTGTTTGTTTTTGGTAAATTCTTTCCTACATCTTTGGTACCAAAGAAATCAATAACTTGGATTAGTAGTCCTTATTTGGGTTACGATTTTTGCAGTTGTATTCTTTCTTATGCCATGTTACTCTTTCAGGGATGAATAAGATGGTTATAAATCATTTGGACAAGCTATTTGTCACAAATGACGCTGCCACCATTGTAAATGAGCTTGAAGTTCAGCATCCTGCCGCCAAGCTTTTGGTTTTAGCAGGCAAGGCTCAACAAGAGGAAATTGGTGATGGAGCTAATTTAACAATCTCCTTTGCCGGGGAGCTCCTTCAATATGCAGAGGAACTTATCAGGATGGGTTTGCATCCAAGTGAGATCATCAGTGGATATAATAAAGCAATTAATAAGGTTTGTCAGTCCTTTGGCAAAAGGCTAAGTGACTCATCTGCATTGCTTCTGTATGTGTGTGTGTCTAAATCACTGTCACATGTTTTAGACTATCGAACTCTTAGAGGAGCTGGTGGAGAAAGGTTCAGAGACTATGGATGTCCGCAACAAGGAACAAGTTGTTTCTCGAATGAGAGCTGCTGTTGCTAGCAAGCAATTCGGTCAAGAAGACATAATATGCTCACTTGTAGCAGACGTAATAATATACTGGAGACCCTGTTTCCTATTATAATTTAGTTTTTGATGCATGACTAGAAGTTCTGACATTCATTTGAAAAATATAGGCATGCATCCAAGTGTGTCCAAAGAACCCTGCTAACTTTAATGTGGACAATGTCCGAGTTGCGAAGCTCTTGGGAGGGGGCCTTCATAATAGCACAGTTGTTCGAGGAATGATTTTGAAAAACGATGCTGTTGGGACTATAAAGCGAGCAGAAAAGGCAAAGGTTAGCTTTCTTGAAATTTTGGGGTTTCTGTGGTTTTGTTTGTGGTGCTTTTTATACACTTGCATTGGAATCTTGTCTTTCTTAATCACCGTCATGCTTCCTCTACATGATTTCACTCTTCAAGCTACGTATTATGTGACTTGCTTGTTCTTCCATTGATTGTTGGTATTTTATTCAGTTGTATGGGTATGAGGAACAAAGAAATTTTTGAGTTGTAGATATCTATTTGAGTTTACTCAGGACCTTTCTAGTTTGCTTGAATTTTGCATTGCACAAAAAGATCATTGCATAGTATTTTGAACATTATTTTCTGTACTTGCTGCAATTATGAAGCCGGAAATTATTCAATAGTAATGTTCTTTGTTAATGCTGTGTTAGGTAGCTGTATTTGCAAGTGGCGTTGACACATCTGGAACTGAAACTAAAGGAACTGTATTAATTCATTCAGCTAAGCAGGTATATATCCAAATTCTCAAATACTACAGTTATTCCTTTATCTTTCATTTTTTACTGAACTGCAGCAGAGTTGTTGCTGGAACTCCTTATTATTACTGTTGTCGTCATCGTTATTGTTATC
Source organism: Acacia crassicarpa (assembly GCA_034222035.1). Lineage (NCBI taxonomy): Eukaryota > Viridiplantae > Streptophyta > Magnoliopsida > Fabales > Fabaceae > Acacia > Acacia crassicarpa. The sequence continues at coordinate 43,635,635 of JAWXYG010000005.1, read as the reverse complement.
GTTATCGTTATTGTTATTATACCTTTATGCTTGAAACATATTGGCAAACATTTAGGATTATTTTTTCAGCTGTTCCCATTTTGGTGAAGAATTGGCTTTGTTAAATATCTGATTCTGGGCTAGTGGAATGTAAAGACTAAAGAGTCTTTGGACCAGCATATTTCATTCTTTTGTTCATGCTTAATCTAAAATCTCCATATATGTTATTATATTATTATTTTATAACTTCTTTCTTTAACTTAATGATTTTGCTAATTGGGCCCATTATCTTCTCCTTTTGACATTCTATAGCTTGAAAATTATTCAAAAACGGAAGAGGCCAAGGTTGAGGAGCTCATCAAAGCAGTAGCAGATTCAGGTGCAAAAGTGATTGTTAGTGGAGCGGCAGTTGGAGAGATGGCATTGCACTTTTGTGAACGTTACAAGTGCGCTTTTCTATACATCCTTTCTCAGCCCCTAATATATAAAATTGAGACCTGTATTAATGTTGAATAGTGGTGATGTTCTAACCATAAATTCTTCCTTGTAGGCTCATGGTTCTGAAAATTAGTTCAAAGTTTGAACTACGTCGATTTTGCCGAACCACTGGAGCTGTTGCTATAGTGCGTGTCTTTCTACCTTCGTCTTGTCAAAAAGCTTTCAAGTTTCTTTTTAACTCACTTTGTTTTTCCTGCAACAGCTGAAGCTTAGCCAACCAAATCCTGATGATCTTGGATTTGTTGATTCTGTTTCTGTTGAGGAAATTGGTGGTGTCAGAGTATGTTAAAAAAATCTTTACATGTTTATTTCTGTATTGTTTTTCCCCTTCGATTTTACATCTCATTTATGTTGTTTACCTTTTCTTTGTTACACTCAGCATGATTTTCTCCTGACATATGAGAATGTGTAGGTGACCATTGTGAAGAATGAAGAAGGTGGAAATTCTGTATCTACTGTTGTTTTGAGAGGAAGCACTGATAGTATACTGGATGATCTTGAAAGAGCAGTTGATGATGGTGTTAACACTTACAAGGTTATTTCTGACATATATTCCTATCATAGGCTCATTAGGCTGTTTGTAAATCTTCCCTAGTGGTTCCACAGCATTAAGATTGTTGTTACATATGTTTGGTTGGGTGTAATTTTTCATTGCTGCAAGTGCTTCATATGCACCTTTGTTTGCAGGCCATGTGTCGGGACAGCCGTGTTGTACCTGGAGCGGCAGCAACAGAAATTGAATTAGCTAAAAGAGTGAAAGAATTCTCCTTCAAAGAGACAGGGTACGTTGTGTGTATCTATTTCTAAAAATAAAAGTCTTGTATGTATATTTGTATGTATCTACATGCTTTTTCATTGCATGGGAGTAATTTTTGTTCTTTGGTTGGGTGGATAATTAGGTTCTTGTTCTTCACTCTTAGTGATGTAACTTGTTTCTTTTATGGTTTTTAAACTTCATTTTGTTTTTGGTGTATCAGTTACTTAATGCATGAATAGGGCGTCCTAAATTTTCAATGGCTCTGCAGATTGGACCAGTATGCTATAGCCAAATTTGCTGAGAGTTTTGAAATGATTCCTACCACTCTGGCTGAGAATGCTGGGCTAAATGCTATGGAGATTATATCTTCTCTGTATGCAGAACATGCATCCGGAAATACCAAAGTTGGCATTGACTTAGAAGAAGGTGTTTGTAAGGATGTTTCAACTATGAATGTCTGGGATCTCTATGTGACGAAGTAAGCTGCTTGTTATATGTCTTCATCTCTCTCTCTCTCTCTCTCTCTCTCTCTCTCTCTCTCTCTCTCACACACACACAATCTATAGTTAGGCCAAGAACGAATGTGTGTTGATTTTTGGTAGAGAATATATTTACCTAAGTAAGCTTGTCATATAAAAATTTGAAGGCGCATAGAAAGAATGCTTTGATTAGTGACTTGAATATAAAGGCAAAAAAAAATTTAGTGACTTAAATATTGAATGATGTAGGGTTGAACCGTTTTTATTCCTGACTTGATGTCATTTATAATGTAGTTGACAGGTTTAATTGGTTTTTTTAGGTTCTTCGCTCTCAAGTATGCTGCAGATGCTGCTTGCACTGTATTACGGGTGGACCAGGTAATACTCTAAAAAGAGCTGTAGCCAGTGGTTTCATGATCAATATTTCTGAATAATTTGATGATATTCTGTTTGAATATCTTAATGGCAACCAACGGAACTGAAGAATAGGTGAAATGTGGTCCATGTGGTTAAATTATGGTTCAGAGCTTAAAAATATGGTTCAAACATCTGGAAACAATTTGTTTGGTGTAGAAATAGAGCTTTAGTATGTAAAATATGCATGTTGTGGTATCATTTGAAAAACACCAGCCTAGCCACTAGCTTTACTTTTCAACATTAGAAGAAAATACCAGGTGAAACTATTCTGAAGCTTCTTGTTATTACATTTTTATATGGGATCAAAAGTTTAGGAAACAAGCGTGTACCGTGGTTACCTTTAATAATTGCTCTTAAAGTTAGCTTCTGTGAAATTCTTGTCTGTTTTATGTTCATGGATCTTATGTTATATTTTTTATGTTTTTAGATTATAATGGCAAAACCAGCTGGTGGCCCGAGGAGAGATCAAGCTCCTGGCGGAATGGATGAAGACTAATTTTTTCCCTCTTTTAGAACTGGTTGCTGTTTTTGTCTTTGTTTGGATGATTGGATCTCAAACTGAGTTCTGGACTTGGTATAGGCATCGTGCTTTCTTTCCGATGCTAGTAGTGGGGTTGATGCAAATTTTGGATTTTGATTTCTTTTGGATATGAAATATGCGCTGTAAATATATTCATAGTTCTCTAGCCAAAGTAATGGTGTTTGCCGGGAATCTGGGCAGTGATTATATCTTAAAAAAGTCACTATTTCTTTCTCTGTTTTTTTGATAAAAATTGATAATTTATAGATTTCTTGATTGCGCTATTTTCCGTATGATTCATTATTCAATTCAGCCTTGCACTTCTTGCAACCAGAGTTTTAGATTGTATCTTTCTAAAACGTAGCCAATCACTTCATCAGGTAATTTCTCCGGCCACATTACAATTAGGGTTAACATGATCTTGAATCTTTTAAATTTACCCTCATTTTGAATTTAGTCATTTAAATTTTAAATCATAGATTTTGATCTTTTAAGAGATTAAGAAGGACCAAGTTGTTATTTAATTAAAAGGTGTAACAAGAAGTATGAACGTGACAACTTCTATTCTAAAGACAGACAAAACTTCTAAATACAAATGTTACCGAACCGTTTAAGTAATTTGAAATAAATAAAGACTTGATCAAGAAGTACAACATCTATGTCTTTACAAGAACAAAAGCAGATTGAACGTCAATCTTCCTGGGACACTGAACATTTCAACATTTAGTTGGAACTTAATAATTGCTTACATAGCATAAAGCCTACGATACCCTAAAAAGATGTTTGAATAATTTATGACAAGACATCATAATATAATCTTCAACATGCACATTAGAAAGTGCAAGTTATGTGGGGACAAGATAATGGCCTTCATCCTGACCGTTGATCCACACAAGAGGAGTAGCCACTGCAAGTAGAGCAAAAGAGAGACCACAAACCAATTTGAACGTAGCCTTTCGCAGAGTTTTTTCCATGCCAATTCTTTTAGCATTACTTTCACTCCTGGGAACTACCTCAGGGTGCATCTGCATGTCAACATCACCAGAAAGCTCATCTGTTTTTGAGGCTGATTCCTGACCACCTTGTATCTGTACATCATCATTGTAACCACCATCATATATTAAGCTTTCACTCTCTTTTGAATCATTATTTTCAACTGAGGAACCATTCTGGTCACATTCAGATGTTGGACTCCACTCAATATTGCCTGAGGATAAACTCCTATACCGTCTGTTCTGCTTCTCAGAGCTACCGGAATTCACATCAAATGGGTCTTGAAGAGATTTAATGAGCTTCCTAGGAGTCTCGAAGATTTTTACGTTGTCTACATTAACTCGAGACCTCTGAGTAGCAAAAAGAGTGAGTCTATATGTCAGTTCTGAGAATAAAAGAACTAAATATTTCAATAAATAAACATGGCAGCTTAAAATCTGATTATTGAAGCTTTAATGAACACGAAACAAGATTTCATAAGGAGACTCAATACAGCAGACAGAGATCTTACGCGGTGTTAGGTTAAGTACTATTAGTTTCAAGTACTTTCATGAACATGAAAATATATTTTTAGTGACCATCAAATGTTATTTATTGACAGACGCGTGAGAAACTTACCAGCGGACTTGTGGTGGTGCTTCTGGATACTCCAAACCTAGGATTCTGATGCATGAATCCAGCAAACTCCTCTGTTGAATCTGTCCTATCCTGAACCTCATGATGATTCACAGAGTCCTCTAACCATTTTTTTGAGATATCATTCCTCTTCACAACCTCTGAAAATAGGCCATCCTTGAGAGACACGTCAACTCCTCCATTTTCCTGGCTCCAAAGCTTCCTATTCACAATTCGACGATCATAGTTCGAAGTCTGAGAAGCTTGACTCATTGCAATGGGAGACTCGCTCACTGATTCATATCCTGAAAAGAAGTCCAGAGTCCGTGATTCTGGTGAAATAGATCTAGAAGAATGCTCTCCTTCACAAGAGAAATTCTCCCTTTCATTGTGATCTCCATTGCTAAAATTAGAGCCAGTCACTGAGCCAGGACTTTTAGTATATCTTGATTTTTTGTCAGCTGCAATTCTCTTAGCAGTTTGCAAAGCTTCAAATGCAGCACCTTTCACAAATGCCATTTTATCAGACTGGCACTTCTCCATCTCCAGAATTATCAAATCAAGTTCTGAGAATATGCTTCTAGGGTCTAGACATTTCATCAAGAAGTTTACCATTTGAATGGCTGAAAATCTCTTCTGAGAATTCCCCTCTACAAGCCCAGCATTCAATATTCTCAATCCAGATTGTATAAGTAATCTTGCATATGCTTCAACAATCAAAGCATTGCGTTTAGCTAAGGCCATTACCAAACCCAAATGTGAGTTATTCTGGGTGGACCTCCCCTCTAAAGCTACAGCAACATTCAGGCAGACCCTATTGACTACATCATCTGAAACAAACTTCCAGTTATCCGAATCCACAAGAGCCCTTAAGCAAAGGGCTGCTCCTGAAGCTAGGCTCTCTTGAGAAGAAGTGAGAGAATCAGAGAGTGGCTTACAAAGGGAATGAAGTGTATGCCTCTTTCTGTCTTCTGGTGTTGCGGGGTCAATTCCATATCTTGCAATAGCTGGAACCACCTTTGAGCAAGCCTGCTGAAGTGGGAAAGACCCTGCACTTGAAGCTAAGGTTTGTACAATGGATGCCATGATGCTGTCAATCATAGGAACAATCTTGACGCCGTGAACTCGAGCTAGAACTTCATAGAGTGAAATTGTGAATTCTCCCGATAATGAGCCGGTATCCTGGGTTTCAGAAACTTGGGCGAGGAAGATAGGAATGGTCTTAAAATCCAAATCTTTCACGTATGACTTCAGTGCCTTCATTGCACACTTGCGGCTGTCCGCGTCTTTGTCAAGGTTTGCGATCTCTCGCCGGATTACTGGACTGAGACTTCTTCCCATTGCTGAAATTAAAATCAAACAATTAAACAATTTTGATTAATAACGATAATGAAGGTACGTCGTAAGTAACATACATTAACATTTCAAGTACATTGCAGAGATCTCATTTTGGGTATTCTGCTGCAAATTTTAATATTCGTGCTCACCATTTAATGCTTCAACATTAAGTTATTATGTTCTTTGTAAACAAAAATTAAATCTTGTAAAGGGACCGTGAGCCAATTTAGACTCGAAATTTTTGTTTGCTTCCATGAGCGTCAAAACTATGCACAACCACTGACTTGCAACTCAGTTGTTACCTTCCCTGCCTTAAATTTGCAGCAATTAGAAAATCTCAGACCGAAAATGGAAGACAACACAGATCTTGAAAAATTTCTTAATAACAACATTAGGTCAAGGACAAAGAAAAGGAAAAGCAACAGCCAGCCTGGTTTTCAGTTTGAAGAACTGAAAGTGTTTATGAATATAAGTCTCCTTTTCTAAAAAAAAAAAAAGAAGAAAGATTCAATCTTCAACAGTTCTTGGGTTACAAAGATTGGTAAAGAAAGATAATAATGAGGAAGTGAATTTGGACTTGAGTGAGAGTATTCACAGACAACGGGAAAGCAAGATTGCTCTTTATACACGCGCGTTCAGTTCCTCTATTGTATCATTAGAGAGGAAAACAAAAGCGGTAAACGAACATTGTCAAATTCAAATCAACTAGACACTCTAACACCAAAGCAAGAGAAATCAAACAGTACAGAACAAAAAGAAAGAAAATTCAAATTAAGGCAAGCAAGTGTACCTTGATGAAGGGAAGAATAAGCTAAAGCTTCTACTTCCTAGCTCACTGCCTCGTGAGTGCCTAACAAGATAGAGAGCACTTCAGACGCGTTGGAACAGAGAAGAAAGCGAGAAAGCTTTTCAAATGTGCAATGGGCTTCAAGGCTCGATTTCAAATTAAGCGTATCTTGTGGGGCTCTGTCCCATTCTACCACAAATTGGATACCTCGATTTTCAAAATCTTTCTTTAAAATTCCACCGCTATCCTTCCCATTAAAAATAAAATTCCTTCTAGGACCAGAGGACCCTCTCACAGTTTTCTCTTTTTTTTCTTTTGCACTTTGTCATTTGTCAGTACTCAGCCACCCTTTTGTTCGTTATTTTACTATTTGAGTTGTAATAATAATAACAATAATCCAATAATTAGTCGTCATCTTTATACATGATTTTGTTTAGCCAAAGAAGAATCACGATCCGTATGTGTCGGGTTGATTTCTTTTATTATTATTATTTATACGTAATTACTTATTTGCTTTTTTTTTTTTTCCTTCTCAATCAACAATCTATATAGATTTATGAGAGATTTTCTGTGTGTCACAAAAGTTAAAAATGTTCCTGCTGGAATTTAATTAGTATATGATTATGTTCCCATATACAGAAGAAATATTGATTAGGTACAATATGTTTCCCTTTTCTAAGTGATTTTGCATTTATACTTGTACCATTTATTGTCATTAATCAACATGCATGAGTGAAAGAAATATTAATTCCTTTCTAATTAAAACGAATCAGCATTAACTATGTGTCTATACTTTACAGAGTAAATACATTGATATTGGTAAAAAAAAAAAAAAAAAAACAGTAAATGCATTGATCTCTTGAGATAAAATTTCCACCCTAATTCTAGAGGTTCGTTGAATACTTGAATGAGAATTTAAACAGCGCCCAAATTCAATTTACTTCTTGTCACGTGCAAGAAGAAATTAGACAATCTCATTGATTTAGTTTCAGTTTCATTCTTTCCCCCCCCCCCCCCTAATTTCGTTCGGAACCAAAATAGAAAATGAATAATTAATCAATCATCAATACAAATTCACGAGGATAATACGGTAAAACCAGATTCCTCAGCACAGCCTCGGTATCTTTTGTCCTTGACTGGAGATTCCAAAGGGATATAGCAGTAATAATAAATACTATACTGTGTTTGGGGGGCAAATACTTTTCCCGCCCTTAAGAAGTTGGATTTTGGATTTGAAATCCGCGCCCAAAACGTCAAAAATGAAAAATCTGAAGCAAGCCAACCAAAACAGAGCTAAATAGGTAAATCCTCCAACTACCATTCCAAGCCTCCAACTGTCCTTGTGCATGCAATGCAACAGACTGACGCTTAGGTGATTCATAATTTGATGTAGTATTACTGATTTTGTTTTTTGTTAATAGCAACGAATTGTGACCCCTCGCACTGCGTTTTTTTTTTTTTTTTATACAAGGCAATAGGGGAGGGGGGAATCGAACCTAAGACCAAGAAAGGAGAAATTAATCCCAATACCATTACACTACTGGTAGTGCTCCCTCTTGTGTCATTTTGTCAATACCTTAACGTAAGAGACCTTATTACCATGGTTCTTAAAAACTCGTTTTATCATTGCGATTTTATGATTTTTTTTCATTAAAACGATTTTACTAATTTTCCAAAACGCTTTTAAGTTTTTACGATTTTACGTTTTCCTTCTGCTTTCAAATAAAAACTCGTTTTTAAAAACCTTACTTATCACAAACAAAATATGCAAAAGTTTGTTCAAATTTGGTTCCTGTCTTAAGCCTAATCATTATTTAAAATGAATCTCCAAAAGATGTTTGACCCAAAAATAAATGGAATATACTCTCTCAACATATCTTAGAAGTTGATTTTGGTGTTAAAATAATTTACATTATTGGTCTTTTTTTTTCCTAATTTACTTTTATTGATGCTCTTTAACAATAATTAAAGAAAAAAGGAAAGAAGGGAATTAACGAAGATGATTAGGATGTTTTAAAAAATATATGTCAATTAATTAATTTCTTTAATCCAATCGAATTAGGTAAATATATGTCTTTTATTAAAGACTAAATGAGTAAAATTTAAAAACATGCATCAATCGAATTAGGTGTCATGAAATGCTAAAATATATTGAAAAACATTGTTTGCACTTGCAAAGTCTACAAGTCTGTGGAAGGTAAGATAAAGACTACTTTGACACGTATGGTTCAATTACACGAGTTGGGATTGTAGGTGATCCTGATACATTTTGGTGATTTAAGTTGTTTGATTAGCACGGTAAAGTAATTCAATATAATTTTAATTACAACAAAATATGTAACCTCCATCACATAACTTCATATAACCTTTGCCCCATAATTATAATCTGAAAATTCATGATTCTTTTACATAATGATCTAAATAAGCTAACTGGCACAACATTGTCTGAGCATGAATGCAGTTTTAATTGGTACAAAGATTGATCATTGACACTGTGGAAGCAATTTGCAGGTTGGGCAATACCACTTTCCCTTGAATCTCGTCTCTGGTGTAAGGCCAACACATGCATAGTGGAACCATTCGCCTCCTTGGCACTATCAAGAAGGAACATACACATCAGCTTTTAGAACCAACCCCAACTTCCCCAAAATAAATGAAAGTCTGAGCAAAAGTAAAGAGTACTCACATTTTCATTGTCACATGCAATCATATCACCAAAAGACACCTAAAAGATCAAAATTGCAAAAGTACTTTAGCTTATTACCAAACATGTTAAGAAAGAAAAGAAAAGAAATTACCTCATGGCGGAGCACGTTAAGGAGAACTAAAATAAGATATGAAAAAAGTCTAAACCTGATGACAAACACAGTACGTGGGTTCATTAGGATCGATGGGTTGATCAAAATCCACAGGAGCTGTATAATCCTTTTTATGGCTTCCTGGTGGAGGCATGAGCTCAAAGTCCCTATCACGCTCTCTATCCCAGTCTCTATCCCTGTAATCAAATCTCTTTGATTGAGGTGTTCCATATCCGGGCCGGCGGTTTTCACTTTTAAGAACTAGAGGCAATGGGGGAAGAGTTGCTGGTTCATCTGGAGGTATTTTCCCCTCTAACAAATTTGGAAATGTAAAAGAAACAGAAATGAGCAAGATCATACCTTGATAATATGCCAAAATAATATATATATTCCTATTTCTTAAAGGAAAAAATGGAACATCTCAAGTTCCGGAGTTGTATCATTTATTTCTTTCCAACCCTTGTTGCCACCACATAGCATGTAACTTTATACAGGTCCAGAAACACCAAATCATGTACTTTCCCGCATCACTCTTCCAATTCAAGTTCCACCTTTTAAATGTCATCAAGAATGTTTCAACAAGAGACGTATATATATTTAGCTATTTACAGAAGGAATAAGATGATAGCTGTTTCATCACTCATTGCATAGACTGGGTTGCCTATAAGCCACAAGGGCAACAGTAAAGGAGAGAAGAAAACAGCCACTTCCCATGCATTCTTATGCGTATATTTTCAAGGTAAATAAACTGTCCAAAATCAATATGAAAGTGATGTTCTCTCAGATTCTCCTAACCTCCTCTCTAGAGGTTTAAGGCAGTGCAACGACACATAGTAAGTCAGCATACAAACTACATGGTTATTTTACCTTGCTTTAGATCTTCAGCAAAGTTGTTCAAATCCTCCTCAAGACGCTTTACATGGCTATCTATCTGGAGCAAATACAAGGGAACTGAAACTAGTAAACTCTAGAATGGTATTCCTAAAACACACATGAGGAAGCCAAATAAAAAAATTCACACATCTCTCACTTGACTAGTATTATTAAGCAGTATATAATCTTTAATCACATACTAATATGGCAGAACAAAATCAAACTGGATCTTATCATATAGAGGAAACTATAATAGTCGAATATCAAATGGAGATCTCCTCATAGTGAATCAGAGCAATTCTATCACAGCATGCACATGTATGGTTGAAACTTGAAAAGAACATTCATGAGTGTCATGAGTCATGGGGTACAGCAAAGCAACACACAAACAGCAGAAAGGAGAACAAACTGGTAGAACACGTCAAACCAAATAAAGGCTATATACACAAGCATTATCTAAAATGAAAGAAATTCAATTGAACTAGTTCAAGCATTTAAGGAAAGGAAATAAGGATTTTAGCTGAAAATAGACCAGACAGTTCAACTTTGACTAGTTTCTTCATGACAATTAGAAGAGAGGTTAACATTGGCTAAGACCCAAACTTCTGTTGTTTTTTACTGTAACAACCACAGAATCATAAAGCATCTGATAGATAAGCTATAAGATAATCATTTGCAAAAGCTCAAAAGGAAGGAGATCGAGATAGCATAAATTTTCCTTTAAAATATAAAATGGCCTTTGTCTAGGCTTGGAGCACTTATTTTTCTATTAGAATAGATGTCCAACCCTTCCTCCTGCTGTTTCAATTTGAAACACAATATACAGGGTGATATGGTTGTTTGATGACTGAGGCTCCTATGTGGCAAAGGAGAAGAGGATATTTAATATTCATAAATTTCCAACCAAAATCAAAATGATTATTATCAAGTACCAAAGGAGACAATCAGTACACTTTGAAATATCAGAAAAGGGAGCAGAAGTAACGGATTTACAACTGTTTTGTTTTTACCGAAAGAAGAAAGACTGTTTTGTTAAGGACATAAGTGAGTTTGCTTTGGTAGTGAACAGTGAACTGTTGGTAAGTAACTATAGAAGCCTTTACAACCTGGGCTACAAGAGAGTCCTGTCCTGCCATTAATGCCTTAAGGAAAAGTGAAACTTCCAAGTTACACACACCAACATTTTGACTTGTGAATGTGGGGGAACAAAGCATAGAATACTGAATTCATTTATGGAAGAATCCACACATAGTATAAAGTAATTTTTTTTTGGTCGAATTGTATAAAGAGTAAAGTATATTGTATAAGCTACTTCCCAGTTTATATGAACAATAATTACTCTTCAACGATGAGAGGCTCTTCCCAGTTACATTTCTAACAACGAATATAAATATTCTAGTTGTGATCCAGTTTTAGAAAGTTGGAGCACATATGATGAAGAAAGTCCAACATAAACCATCAAAATGCACAAACTCCAAAAGAGTGAAACTCACCAGGTCATATGCTTGCCTGGCCAGTAAAACCTTCTCAGTACATAGACTAAATGCACTATCTTGATTTGCCTCAATTTCTTTTCGCATTTTCTCAATTACAATGTCATCTTCTTCATTCATATTGTTATTATTAAAATGATGGCCACTGCCATGATAACCCTTCTTATGGCCATGTGATGACATCCCCAAGCAGTACTTTGTCTGCTGCCTCGTCTGGTTTATCATGGCTACAACACCCCCACCATACACACAACCATGAAATATAAACAAATAAACAACCGTCAAGACATACAAACGGTCTGAAGATTGGATTTTTTTTTTTTTTTTTAACAGAAACAGTGACGTAAACTCAAAAACAGAAAAAGAAGCACAAGTGAATATTTACATTGGGATCGATCATCGAGCTCTCTGATAGTATTGAGCAACCTTTGAAGTTCAGCAGGCAGTGTACTCGCGTCTATGGAAATGGAAAATTCAAAATTCAAAAGAAGCGGCAAAATCAAATACAAATTCACGGGAAAATAGGAAATTGACGAAGAAACTCTAGAACTAGAAAGACACTAACATTCTAAATAGTCGTCGACATAGACTCCAGTTCGTGCAATTGCCATGTAGGATGTTGATAATTGTCGTGATGGTTAGTGGAAGTGTTTGGTTCTAGGGTTTGAGTTGCGTGCCCTAGAGCTAGAATGGTATTGGCAATGAGAACAACAGAGCAAGCGGCGTCGTATGAAAGTGACTTTTTCAGGCCAGATTTAACCGGGTAAGGCAACAGGAACGTTGATATTAAGGCGGGTAAATTCCTATTTCCAATCTTAAGCAAAAAAAAATCCTATTTCCAACCGATAAATGACGTCACCGCCATATCATTTTTCTTCTGGGGAATGAGATAGGTTATCTCTCTTTTTATTTACTTTCAGCCTTGACATATTATCTAGAAACTCAAATTTTTACATGGAAACTATAAATTTACGTACGATACTTTATGTTTGATTCACTTAAAACCAAAAGGATAAAACGCATGATACAACCCATCATTAATGATTCTCAATTTTTTAATTAAAAAATAGGTAAAATTCGATATAAAACCACCTAAAATAGAAAATTTCGAAATTAGGTTGGTAAATTCAACAAATTTTTAAATAAGTCATTCATCCAATTTAAGATTTCAAAATATGGGTAAAATGACTTTAATGTCATCTTCTCTCTTTTCCCTCCATTAGAGTTCATTTACTTTATAACTTATATATAATATGAAAGGTTATGTGAAATCCCATAGTCTATCCATATTTATTAATTTTGGTATTATTTAAAGTATAAAAAAGATTGACTATGAGATTTCATATACGAGAAAATCCACAATTTGCTGAGTTTAATAATAAGGGTTTTCATAGGGAAAAAGGATAGGGAGATAGTGAGAATTTGAGCCTAACAGATATGCAAACATTAATTTAAATGTATCCCAAGCATTCTCAAGTAAAGTGACGATCAAGACAAATGTTCTCACATTATTGAGACATGTTTTTTACTTTTGAATGAAGATGATTGGAACATATGTTTTAAATTCATATATTTTTTGTAATTATTCATCTATAGGTGATTTTAATAAATAAAATCCAAATATAATAAAAATGTTCAAAATCACTTTAAAAATAATATCCAAATAAAAAACATGATTAACCAACACTACTTTTAAAATGAACTCTTTGTTTTGCGTTTTTCTCTCACTATTATACTTAATATATTTAAACTACAGATGAATCATATTTTATTTTATTAAATATTGATGTTTATATATATATGTTGAAAAATATAAGTTACAAAGTGAATGAAACTCTTTAATGAGAGAAGCAAAGAAGGACATTAAAGTCATTTTACCTATATTTTGAAATCTTAAATTAAATTAATGACTTGATTAATAATTTGTTAAATTTATCCATCAGATTTAAAAATTTCCTATTTGTAGTGGCTTTATATGGGATTTCCCATGTGATAGGGGATTGATATATCTTACTGATTGAAAGTGTACATAAATATTTACTTTCTAGGCTTTTGCATTTGTTTATCACTTGCAAAGAGTGTTAGTGTGTTGTTAGTGTTTCACGAATCACTTGGCCAAAAAACCTCAAGTTTCGTTCAAAAAACCTGCATAGCTACCTTAATTATAGTTTATGTTTATTAGGAGGTGTGTTCGATTGGGTAGGTTTTTCAACCCTTACCTTCTTTGTCGCCACTTCTAACTTTGGGTGTTCAGGAGACTGCTGTTGTCTATAATTTTCCTTTTGCTCTTATCATTTTAATAGGTGGTGACTGGTTCTTCTTGTTTTTGGTTTGACTTATTGTATTTGTGTACTTTCTTTAAGTTATTCTTATGTAATGTAATGTTTCTTAATATTAATATATATCCTTCGACAAAAAAACTCAATATTATCATTGCTTATTACTAAACAAGGTAAAGATAAAACCTCAGAGGCAAGGAAGACTTTCACCTTTTTTTTTGTTCAAATTTGAATGTATGTGTTTTTATATAAATAATTACTTGATCGTCTTTCTTGAATTTAGAGGGGTTTTTCTGAATTAGTCACTTCTATGGATATTTGATATGATGCCTGAGTACTATTTGGATTGAATATCCCAACTTTTTAAAATACAAAAATTTTATAGATGGTTTAACTTTTAGAAAAATGCATCATGTGCTTTATCTAACCTGCATTTAAAGTTGCATGTTGATCTTGAAGAAATTAATTTTGTTTGTCTTGTGAAGATTATGAACGAGACCAGTGGGACTAGCTTTTTGAAGTCTTTCTATGAGGATTCCCTAAGCATAACATGGAAGAACTCGTTGTTCAAGATGCAACTTACTTAGCCTGGATGTACCCTTTCCTTTTACACTTCTATGTCGTGCTGTTTATCATTTGATTAGGCGGGATGGATTGCATACTATATTTTAAGTTTTGTGTGCTTCATTTGTTTTCATGTTAAAAGTTAATTTTTTTAAAAAAATGACAAAACTTTGTTTTGGATGTGAGAGTTACAAGTACAAGGTAATCTTTATATGCATTCTAAAAATAAAATTGATGAGTGATTGATTGTGTGTTGATGTTGAGTAGAAAAGCTACATGACAATAGTTTTGGCGTTAGACAAATCCTACATGGGTAGGCACGATCCAGTGAAGTGTTTAGTCTTATTCATATTTATTTCATGTATGTACATCTTTTCCTTCCTCTAGAACTTAGCTTGCATCTTGTTTAAGACCACATATTTGCATTTGCTAGACATGGAACTGAGAAAAAGCATTTATTTTGTTATAGCTAGATCCAAATAGCCTACCTTGATGCATTACTTATCCATGGCTTAACCACTTTGGGCCTTAAATTATCTTTCCCTATCATGTTGTTCATAACTAAATTCAAATTGCCAACCTCGGTTTCATAACTCACTGTCAAGAAAAAACTTAATAAATATATTCCTACGGTAATTTAGATTATTGAGAGTCATACATAGTCTTACATTTATGTATGGGATAGATAAAATGCAAATTTATGTTTGTGGCCTATTTGCTTTGATCGGATTGGATTGACTGGGGATTGTGTATATCTTGAATATTATGATATGTGATGGCTAAGTTGATTATATTATGAAGGTTAGCTTAGAAACAGGTAAGGCAAATTCTTTGCGATCTATTAGTCTTCATTTGAATTTTGTGAATATTTTATAAGTAGGGGTGGAAACAGGTCAGGCCTCAGCTTTAACAAGCCAGGCCTGTTATACAAGGAAGTGACCTAAGCCTGACCTGTGGCCTGTTACAGGCTAAAATTTTGGCCTGAGCCTGGCTTGTTAAAGGCCTGTTAAGAGGCCTGTATTTTTTACAGGCAAAAAACAAGCCAAATGTAAACAGGCCTATAGTATACAGGCCGAAAACAGACCTAATGTAAATATGCCAAAAACAGGTATGAGTGAAGGAAATTGATTTAGGGACTTAGGGTTCTTGATTTGAAAGGGCAAACGAGAGGTTTTGAGTGAGGGAGAGGGGAGAGATATTAATTAATCTTTTTTATTAAAAAAAATTAATCATTCTTAACAGGCCGACTTATCAGGCCTAACAGGCCTTTTTAGAGGCCTAGGCCTGGCCTTTTAAGCCAAACAGGCCTTAAAATAGGCCTTGGCCTGGCCTTTTGGCTTGACACGCCAGGCCTGACCAGGCTTTTAACACGCCAGGCCACAGGCCCCTGACCTATTTCCACCCCTACTTACGAAAAAGATAGTCTTGTTGAAAGGATTTTTGACTCTATATTTCCAAAAATTGCATTATTAACCTCCTACTTCATAACTTGTTTTAATTCTTTTTATGGCTACTTTATGTGTGTGCATTTCTTTAAAATGATAAAGGCACTCATGTTCTAAACCCCTTTTATATCACACACAAGCCACAAATATCATTATCCCTTGTTACCCCTTGAGCCTATCACTTTTCTTAAATTCCATCATATTGTGGTAATTTATTGTGCATGTAAACACATTCGTAGGCTTCTTATTTGTCATTTATTAAATTACATCTTGTGGAAAATATTATAGCTCCAAAAAGAAAAGGAAAGAAAAAAGAGAAAAATGGAATCATGTGAAGAGCAGGCAATCTGATCAATACTGATTTGGAAAACCTTTCCAATAAACAGGGTAGTTCACATAATCCTGATAGTTCCACGATTTATAAACCCAAATGATGGAGAGTCCGCTAGAAGGTTGGTCCAATAGATTTGAGTAATGTCTTGAAACCATTTTCTAAAAAAGTCACAAAAGATCCAGCACTAAAGTTAACAGATATATCACTCCTTCAAGGTAACTCCTAAAAAAGCGTTTTGTTTGAGATATGGGTCAGAATTGGGGGGAAAACATAGAGAAGCTGCAGACCGTGAAATGGGAGGAGGAGGTAATTAATTTCTGATGAACAGGAAGGACCGAAGGAGAGCAACCAAACAATCCTTTAGAAACTATTGTTGTCATGTAGGAGTACAGAACTTGAGGGCAGGAAAAAGGAAGGAAGGAAAAACAAAAGAAGAAGAACCCAAGTTGATGAACTCTGTTCAACGTCAAAAAGCTCTGTTACCGTGTTGAACAAAGGACACGCGACAACAACCTAATCTCATTTAATTTGAAAGATAACTAACATGCATAAGGTCAATTCATAGGACTATTCTTATGGAATTAACTTCAAAGTTCAAACACCTCAACAAGTGTAAAAAAACTAGTGAGTATGACATCGTGCAAATCAAGAGAGAAAAGTCAATTGAGTAAGATCAAAGAAGTACATCTCTACAAAGACAATCTCAAAACTGGAAACAGAACGATTGTCCTGAGAAAAAGCCATCGAGCACTAAGCACTTGTGTCTCAATGGGGCGCCTATGTTCAATGGGATTTCTTCTGTTTCTATCATTAGTTTCATTCTCATTCAGTGGTTGTGCCCATACTCTGGATTCCCAGAACCCAGGGACTTGTAATCACAGTGACTTGAAGGCCTTAACTAATTTCTCTACCTGCTTAGAATCTCCCATTCTTGACTGGAACAGCTCTGCCTCTAAAGATTGCTGCGCTTGGCCTGGTGTTGCATGTGATAACATAACTGGCCTGGGCACGAGGGTGGTGAGCTTGGAACTTAGCAACAGAGCACTTACTGGAAGATTCTGTGAACCCCTTTCAGGTCTTGATCAATTGAGGTCCTTGAACCTGTCTTACAATTTCTTCACCGGCTTTCTTCCTGATGAATTGTTTTGTCTGCAAAACTTGGAGGTAGTTGACTTGAGCAACAATGGTTTTGTGGGCAAAATCAATGTTGGTAATTGTGCATCTTCCAACCGGGTTCGCGTGCTTAAGGTGTCAAATAATTATTTTTCCGGGAACATGCCAGAAAGTTTGGGTAATTATTCTTCTTTGCAGCATCTATCCATCAATGGAAACAGTTTATCAGGGAGATTACCTAAAAGCATATTTCAGCTGCAGTATATGAAAGAACTATATGTGCAGTACAATAAGCTCTCAGGGCCTCTGAATAGTGAAATTGGTAACCTGTCAAGCCTGGTGAAATTGGACATCTCCAAAAATGGGTTTTCTCGAATTCTCCCCAATATCTTCAACAGCCTCACGAGGCTTGAGGATTTTTCTGCAGGATGGAACAGATTCACAGGTCAGTTGCCAACAACTCTGGTAAATTCTCCATCTCTTCAGATGCTTAGTTTGACTAGGAACTCTTTTGGTGGTTCCATTAATGTGAATTGTTCTGCAATGAAAAACCTCACTTCACTTTGTCTTGGTAGCAATAAGCTTCATGGTCCAATCCCTGGTAGTTTATCAGAATGCCCCAAATTGAAAGCAATAGGCCTTTCCTCTAAAAATCTCGGTGGAGAAATTCCTGCCAGCTTCAAAAAATTTGTGTCGTTAACCGCACTTGCGCTTCCAAGCTCTGGCCTACGTAATATATCTTCAGCTCTAAATATTTTACAACACTGCAAAAACTTGAGCACTCTAATCCTTACGAATAATTTTTTTAACGAAGAAATGCCACAAGATCTGATTATAGGATTCAAGAGTCTCGAGGTTTTAATGCTGGGCAATAGTCAAATCAAAGGATCAATTCCACAGTGGTTAAGGGGATGCAAAATGTTGCAATTTGTGGATTTGTCCTGGAACACTCTGAGTGGAAGCATCCCCTCTTGGTTTGGCAGGTTCGATCATCTCTATTACTTAGAATTGTCGAATAATTCCTTCACTGGTCAAATACCAGAAAGCTTGACCATGATTTCAAGTCTAAAAAACAGCAATTTCTCGTCACGAGAGGATTACTCAACTCCATGCTTTTCCTTTTACAGTATCCCCACTGGAGATACTCAAACTCGACAGCCAAACAGGTTGGAGTATCCCAGTCTTTCAAGGTTCC
This sequence comes from Acacia crassicarpa, assembly GCA_034222035.1. Taxonomy (NCBI): domain Eukaryota; kingdom Viridiplantae; phylum Streptophyta; class Magnoliopsida; order Fabales; family Fabaceae; genus Acacia; species Acacia crassicarpa. The sequence goes on along the minus strand of JAWXYG010000005.1, from coordinate 43,617,158 downwards.
GTCCATCTTTAGTGCTGAGTTACAACAAGATTGAAGGACCCATATGGGCAGGTTTTGAAAATCTGAAAGGCCTCCATGTGATGGATCTAAAACACAACAGAATCTCAGGAGTCATTCCTGATGGGTTATCAGAAATGACAATGATGGAGACTATGGATTTGTCTTATAACAGACTCAAAGGGGAAATACCACCGTCGTTAGAAAAGCTGAGTTTCTTATCTGCATTTGATGTGTCTTATAATCAGTTGCAAGGGGAGATTCCGAAGGGAGGCCAGTTTACGACATTTCCATCTTCAAGCTTTGAGGGAAACATGGGACTCTCTCAATCTCCTGATCCTGTTCTTCCTAAAGCAGTGGAGGCTCCAACTCCAACGTTTCCCCACAAGGATGACAAGATAACATATTTGTCATTTAAATCCGGGGCAACAACTGGTTTTGTTATGGCCTTTACCATTTGCTTCTTTCATGGATGGTGGTTTCCCTGGGCTGTTATGCGTGTACACAATCGAAGGAGGAATTAACATTGGTGACGACGCTTGCTAGTGTTTCTGGGTATATATATATATGGAAAAAAGTATTTTTCCAGGCAAGTTTATCTCTAATGGCCCTAAAACTACGTCGTTTTGAATTAATAAAAGATGTATTTGTAATTTTAGGTGAATTAATGAAGGGTGTTTCGGTAAAATTTATATGATAAAAAAGTAAATAAAATTATGGAAACACCTTTCATTAATCTAAAACGATGTAGTTTTGTGGTCACTAGAGATAAACTTATCTCACGTGATTAGAAAAATCCTTTACCCCACACATATATATATATATATATATGTTTGTGTGTGTGTGTGATGTTATATCATTTTCAGAACTCAACGTAACTTTATTGTTTCATGGTAAAATAAACCGAGGGAGAAAGTGTTATGTACTTACGAGTTGGGTGTTGGACATTGTTTATATTTTAGGCTAACTATCATTTTAGTTTATTAAGTTTGTAAAGTATGCTTTTGGTCTTTTAATGTTAACACTATTAGTTTAACTTAACGGAAAATATTACTACTTAACAATTTTAAACTATGACTATGTAATTAAATATTAAGCAAACATAAATATTTTAATAAATTAATATTTTAAATCCTATTAATTGAAAAATATTTAACCTTCTTCAACAACAAAAAATATATGCTTAATCTTCACAAACGGTGAAAAACCGTAAAATAGTCTGTGAAGATTGAATATTTTTTAATTAATAGGATTTAAAATATTAATTTATTAAAATACTAACATATAAACATGCTTACTCGGCATTTAATTGCATACTAGTCATCGCTCAACATTGTTGAATCAGTATTTTCCATTAAGTCAAATTAACGGTATTAACATTAAAGAACCAAATGTACGCTTTACAAATTTAAGGGACCAAAATGATAACAAAGGCAAACATGAAGGACCAAATGTATACTTTAGCCTATATTTTATCTCATAAATGGGTCCTTAATTGTCATTTTGAAGAGTTTTATATAATAATAGTTAAGTTAGTTAATATGATATGATTTGTCTAAAACACGATAATCATGCTTCTTAACTCCTTCCATCTCTCTTTTACTATTTTACTTGATTATTGTTAAAGAAACATCATTAAAAATAAATTAGAAAAAGATTGAAAAATATAAAAAATATATCTTTTATTTATTATAAGATCAACTCTCTAATTAAGTATTTATAAACTGAGATAGGTCTCTTCAGAGTTTGGACTATATTAAACCAAAAACTACGATCAAGTCATCATTGAGCTAGAACTACTTGGCATCGAAATACAGTCCATTATGCAAATATGAAAAGGAATATGATTATGATTTGCAACAGTTTTTATTTGAGTTGATTAACCTTAACATTTAATCTTCATTTTGTTCCAATGATTTTAATCTTTTGTGTTTAATATATTCTTATAATCAAATTAAAACATGTAGATTTTAAAGTGTTAACAATAATATGAACCCATAAGCCTTGATTTAATTGGAAACCAACATCCTAAGTATACAAGACTAAATATATAAGTTTTTTTTTTTTTTTTTTAAATGTAACTGGAAACCAACGACCAACATATCCCTACATTTTGTGTTTATCTATGTTGATTTTTTCTTGGCATCTATTATATGTTGATTATTGAGCAATATCATACGTACAGTAGTGGTTATAATTTGAACATTCAACAAAGTTTAAGGAAAAAAAAAGTGTGGATCGGCATGCATGCATTCAGAATTCATACATTTTTGACCATGTAAAATTCATACAATAATTAAAGGCATCAAATTTGCGTGATCTTATTTTTGCTATAATTTTATGTGAAAAATCAAAGGATATTTTGAAGTTTTAACAAAAACAAAAGACACACGTACAGAGTCCTCAACCAGTTTAATCTACTGCAGTCAAATGAACGATAAAAATTCCAATTGGAGGACGACGTTATCGATGTGGAGTTTAGACTTGATGGCCTTTTTGACGCTGATCTTTGATCTTACTATTTGCATGGCTTCCATCACAGGGCTTGTATCCTGGCTATAGGTAGGAACCAGTTCAGTGTTCATAGCAATAATCAATCCGCGGAGCTATCCTTCTTCTCCATCGATTCAGCGGTTAGGGATTTAGAAACTTATAAATGGAGAGGGTTCAAATTATGACACTGTCCCTACAGTACTGGGGAGGCATCCCAATGTTTTTGGACTGGGAATGAGCCTAACCTCTCTTCTAAAATTTATATATATATATAAAAAAAAATTGGTAGTGCTAATTGGTGCAATGACAACTACATAGTTTAAATAGAAATAAATTTAATGGTTCAAATTTTAAGATTTTTGACTAATGATTTTTAAATTTTTTTTAAAAAAACATTTTTTTGTAAAACTGATGGTTAAGATATTGTCTTTATTTTAATTATACACCAATTAAAATGATTTTTCTGATTAAAGTAAAATTGAAAAAATTCAATCTAAATCATTTTAGTTATATATATCTAACCGTTGGTAGGGAGGTAATTGCTTCTAGGTGCTCATCACTGCTATTAGCACGACTACGGATAAAATACTCTATTGGATAATTAAATACAAAATAGGATGCGGAATTAATTGACCCTGCAGATAAATTTCGAAATACTTATGGCCCGAGTGGAATGAGAAAAGGAACCAGAATAAAAAAGGAAAAAAAAAAACATACACCTGGGAGCTGGGATAGAGGCATGCGTTTCTCCTCCTGTGGCTTCAGAAAACATGTGAAGGTTCTATTTTCTATACATGCCCAGAAGCAGGAGACCTCTTATCTCATTTAATAAACATGAACCCATATTTGTAAAACACTTTGGCTATGCGTTTCTAGAATATTTATAATAATCACAAATAGCCTGGCTTGTAGCTGGAAGCTACCATATACATACCCAGAATTACAGAAACATCAGTGAGAGCATTTTGAGCAGACAATAATGGCGAATGAAAGTCACAGTAGCGGTGGCTTCGCAACTAGGCTAGAAGGCCGATCGTTTATGGATCTCAATCGATGTGCAATCGTCCCCACTATTGAGTGAGTCTGCTTTTCATTGTTCTATTATTAACTGTCTCTGCTATATAACTAGTTTTCCTCTGCTTCATCTGCTCTTATTCTTTTTCATTATAAACTACTGTACTCTTTTGTGGTCATCAGTTGTTGTGAGATTCTGATCTGGGCATGTTTCAGGAATATTGTGGCCACATTCGTCTTGGACTGTGAGTTGGATCTCAAGAAAATTGCGCAGCAAGCTCGCAATGCTGAATTCAATCCCAAGGCATGGTTTTGTTCAAATTATGCATGCATCAAATTTACGTATCCTTGTCACTGATTCTTGAGTTGATTAGAAATTAAATGTTGTCATGAATTACAGCGTTTTTCCGCTGCCATTATGAGAATAAGAGAACCAAAAACTACAGCTTTGATCTTTTCTTCGGGGAAGGTGGTGAGTGCTGCCTATTAATTCTTAATGATCTTCTCCGAAACCATATAACAATTCATCAACGCTACGAAGCAACATGCATGTTTAATTTCTTGCTTATCTTTGTATGCCTCTTAAGGTATTCGATCGATTATGTTTATGCTTGTGTGATCCAGGTCTGCACTGGCGCCAGAACTGAAGCTGACTCAAAACTTGCAGCCAGAAAGGTAAAGTACTTCACGTAGCACACTCTAGTATTTAAGAAACACAAGATGATTTTTGATCGACTGCTGATAGCTTTCATAGCTTGAGACACCACGAGACACAGGATCTTTTACTTTGAATCGAGCGACTGAGTTGAGCTATATATTCATATATGACTCCAAGGTTGGCAGTTATATGTGTTGTCTATGTATGGTTGAAATTCTGTCAAACTGATATAGATTTCTGGTTTTCTCATCAGTTTGCTCGAATTATCCAAAAGCTTGGTTTTGAAGTCAAGTTTAAGGTACTTCTTGTTATACCGTATGTAAGCACAAAATTATTAGAGCTGAGTTTTTTCTATATATATATTCTAACTTGAAAGCGTGAGGAACACAGGATTTCAAAATTCAGAATATGGTTGGCTCCTGTGATGTTAAGTTCCCCATCAGACTTGAAAGTCTCGCTTGCTCACATGCTGCCTTTTCAAGTGTAAGCCACATACATGTTAATTATTTTCCACTGAATTGGATTAATCGTTTAGCTTTTTCCATTTTTGTTTTAAGTAATTGTTGATCTTTCATTATGAGAGTTTTACGTTGAAACTCGGAGTGTGATGCTCCAAATCCTACACGTACATGCTGATTTAATAATGCTATCAACACACTTGAGTTGCAGTATGAACCGGAGCTCTTCCCAGGTCTGATATATCGCATGAAACATCCTAAGATTGTGCTCCTCGTGTTTGTGTCTGGAAAAATTGTGCTTACGGGAGCCAAGGTACATATCTTGCTGGCTGGCTTAGCTAATTAAGTAGCGTTTTCTTCAAGCTTGCTTTTCTGCAAAACTGACCATAAGTTTCATGAGTGTGTTGAAATGTTATCAGGAGAGAGATGAGATATACAGAGCCTTCGACAGTATATATCCTGTCCTTGGGGGGTTCAGGAAGATTTTTAGGAATGCAGTATGAATCAATGCCTTTTATGTACGTATCTCAAGGATTTCAAGATATTATCTCGTTATTTTAGAATAATTAAAAAAAAAAAAAACTTCCAAATAAGGCTCCTGAGATCGAACACTGATATTTTCTGGGAGATTTGTCATCAGTTCCGATGCCTAGATCGATCAAGGGTAATCTGTTGAAGTTTTCTATGTAAAATTAGTCACTTGTAGATTGAGATGGACAGTATTCCATATGATATTAAATTTGTTCGTGGTGTTACCTCGTATAATTCAATCACACATGCGTAGAAATATTAATTATTTATGCCATGTGCGTAAAATTAAAGTATCCATTTATGTGATGAAATATTATAATTGAGCCTGTGCGTAAGCGAACTGCGAGCCCAATCTAAAGTTCTAAACGTTAACGATATCAAGTGAACAAAAGATTTTAAAATTGAAAGTTTTAAATATAAGATAAAGTTTGTAGTATAATTTGTGTTATAAAATTTATCTTATATTGAGGATCGGAAGTGTTTTGCATCCATTTTTTTGCACCTTTTTATTTTTTTTTGGATGATAACGGGGAAACAAGATTATTTGATATGTCCGTCCCTACCTTCCCGGCCAATAAAACAATCATTAAAAACATAAAAATAGAAAAAATGAATTCTCATGTATTGTTTTGAATCTTTGAGAGCATCATGTTAGAGTGTCTTTTTTTTTTTTTTGCTCAAACATCATGTTAGAGTTTCTGGTCAAATACATATTTGAATTTTTTTTTTGTAAGATACACATTTAAGTTTAAACAGATTATTATAAAATAATTACATGATTTGTTAGGATTATTTCTGGTTGCGCATACAATAAGAAAATTGCCCACCAATAAAAAATAAATTATATAATAAATATCACTTACCTCATAAAGCAATGTTTTAAATCAATATTCTGACAGAAAAAATGCTTTACATCAGTAAAATATTTTTTTTATGCCTGCAGAAGCTTTTGAAGCTCAAAATGCTACTCCTTTCAATTTTTTTTATAGGCAACTTTTTTTTATTTAGCAAAACGAATTGTCAGTTAGTATTAGTTAAAAACCATAAATTTATCAAAGGTGTCATGTTTTTTAAAATATGTCTTTATTTATGAGACAAAATGAGTAAAAAGTATAAAAAAGAATAAGTAATAAATGATTGAATGCAAAAGAGTTAGTGATAAGTGGAGGATAATTAATATAAAGATATGTATTTAATTGAGTAAAAAAGAAAATTTTTGTTTAAATTTGAAGACATAAGAAAAAAATTGTTTATATTAAGTAGCACTTAAAAAAAGAGAGAGAGTTAATTAGAAGAAAGATCAGAGGGAATATGTAAGAAGTTTCCATGGAACCCATGGTTAGAAATCCTTGTTAATACTAGTAGTATATAATTTGTACCATAAAATGGACAAAAATTATTTGAACATGTGGTTATCGGGGGCATATATGTAAATTCAGAGAAAGCGCAGCAGATATTACGAGACGAGCTGGGGAGAGCCAAAATGTGTGGTAACGGTTTTTTTGTGCAAATGATGAAATGCGATTTTCTTGAAATTGTTTTGCCTCCATGCCTTTGCTTGTGAAGTTTCTCTTCCTCCTGAATGAGACTTATAATTAAGCTATAGAAATATCTATCTCGTAAAAGAAAGATCCAACCCTGCAACTTTGCTGGAGGAGGCAAGTAAAGGGGATGGCGCAGTTCGCGACACAGGGCAGCTTGAAACGACTCTTTAATGGAGAAGGAGTAGTGTCGTCTCTTTTGGAACACAGGGACCCATTTCACTATAACTTTAGATCAATTCAGGCTCATAGACGAAGGCTAGGGTACATTGGCTCATCAGGTAGTATTCACTATTCATCATCGACATATCTGAGTAGCAAATCGAACCGTTGCAATGCCGAGGCACGCCCCTCGGGCTGTGTCTATGAAAGTGATTCTGATGATGATGATTTTGAGAGCGATAGCTTGGCTGGTTTCAGAGGCCTGGTGTTAGATGTATCTTACAGGTCATTTTCTCCATTATTTTCTTTCACGTCTACCGTTTTGCCTGTGTATTGATACTACTTTAGGAGTCTATATTTCTCCTCGGATAGTCAGGTTTTGAGTTTCCTACTTGAATTCCGCTGGTTTTTTCAGTTCATAACTTCATGTTAATCAGGGATCAGAGATTTTTTGCAATATCATACTGCAGCTTATTGATTCTGAACCTTATCAGTTGTTCTTCAGTTCAATACCTATTAGGCTGCTACATCACTCCATACTACACTTTGAGGTTTCATGATTTGGGAATTCTATTGTATGAATATGACGTTGGTTGTGATTTAGTTTAGGTGATAGTTCCATCGAAAGAGTAAGATTGTTTAGCGAAGAGAATGTTTTGGAAGCCTAGTTTGTTCGTCAGATTGTGTTAACGCGGAAGAATATATATTTGGGATCTAAATTGACGTAGTTATACTTAGTACCATGACTTCCAAATTCCAATCTTCAATTTGTGTGTGATTTAAAATTCTTTTTCCTTTTTCCCATGCGGAAACGCAGGGGTTGTATACTTTTTGTTTCCTTATATTGTAAATGTATACTTTGTATAGCGTCTGAAGTAAGTCAACTATTCATGGCTTATGTGTTTTCCTATTAAGATAGACCTGGTTGGATTTCATCTCTGGTAACACATTTTATTAAACTTAAACTCCACACTTGTATGTAGTTTATTTCCTGATATGATTTCAAGATAACGTAGTTGTACGATCCAAATTGATGATTAGTTGGTGAATGTGGATAGTCTGGAATTTGTAACTTGTGATTTTCTCTTGTATAGTCACCAAAAATATCAACAGACCTGCTCAGTTGTTTGGTTTTGGTTCTGACTGCTTCCATCCTGCTCCAGGCCAGTCAATGTTGTAGGCTGGAAACGTGCTATATGTTTGGAGTTTATGGAGAAGGTTAGATTTTTCACTTCAACCCTTTTTTACGCTGGTAATTATGTTTTTTAATTTATTTTATTAGTATGAGATACATTGACAAGATTTTGTATTAGGATATTTCTTATTATCATCACATTTATTGTTTCCATTTAAAAGTGGAGTGTATTTCTGACAGAGGTTCACTTTTGATTCACACGTGATTAATGTGCGTAAGAAAGATTTGTTTATTCCCAGGTTAAGTTGTTCAATGTGCATATAAACAGTCACAGATATTAATACCCATTCACTGTGACACCGTATATCCTTATTTTTCTCCGTGTTTTCTAACAGACTCTGAATAATTCAATTTAGTTTCATATTTTAAATCTTGCTTATACAGGCTGACGTTCTAGAGTATTATGATCAAACTGTGAACTCACCTAGCGGATCTTTCTATATACCAGCTGTCTTAAGGGTCAGTTATGCAGTGATGCTTATTCCTTTTGTGTTTATTGTTTTCTCTGACCTTTGATCACCGATTATATCAGCATCGTTGGTTCTTGCGCTGTTTTTAACCTTTAAAAATTTGAAGCTGCATGCTTTCTTCACAATTAGTTGGACTAAACATGTGCTTGCTATTTATCTGTTCTCCAATCCAGATGTGCTATACATGTTATTTTGGTACAGGTTCCTTATTTACTTCAAGTTGTTAAGAGAAGGATCATCAAGAGCAGTCTTAGCCGGAAAAATATACTATTCCGGGACAATTACACTTGCCAGTGAGTATTATTTTATGAACAGAGTATTAGTTTTCTGTCGGTAAAGTCTTCCTCCGTAATCAACAGATACTGAGAGTGATTGAACAGTTCCGGTTGGTCTGCCGTTTTTACTGCTTAGCTTTAGATGTAAAACTTTATACTGACAATTTATTCCCTTTTCAACAGGTATTGCTCTTCACATGAGAATTTGACCATTGACCATGTGATGCCTACTGCACTGGGTGGAGAATGGAAATGGGAAAATCTAGTAAGACAATCCGTTGCATCTATATGTGAATAACATAGATTTTTCTTTTTTTTTACATAGAGGTTAAACTTTATTTAAAAAGTAAAATGATAACATAGAAAGGCTCAAGCATGCTAGATCACTATGCTACTTGGTATAATATACGCATAATGTACTCTTATTTCTTCATGGTTGAAGGTATAAAAAGGGTGCACTGATACCATAACCACCAACTTACACGAGTGTTACAAGGACTGCTGTTTTGTGTGATATTTGTTGGTTAACCCAAAAAACAAATAAATTCCTGGGGCCAATTAGTTAATCTTTTATCCTGTTACCAGATGACCCTCATGTGCTCCTTTTTGGGCCTGGCTCATCGTTTAAAAACTTCTGATGAAATGAGCTTGTTTTGGCGTAAATGGGAATATTCGACATTCCACTCAACACCAAGAAAGAATACAACAATAAAGAAATATACAGGCCTTATACTGTGTTTAATATGAACAGGTTACTGCTTGTGCCAAATGCAACTCGAAAAAAGGTCACAGGACTTTAGAGGAAGCAAAAATGAAGCTGCTTAAAACTCCAAAGGTACTGTTGCTTTGCTAGTTACCATGAACACTTCCTTTCTTTCGATTACCATTTTCTCACACTTACCTGTTCTGTGTTCCTTATTGGATCATGATGTGCATGTCCTGGTCTAGGAATGAATGGACAACTTGATAGCTACCATATGATCCCCAAAAAAATGGAAAAAAGGAAAAAACTGGATAGCTACCAAAGAAAAGATTGCCACTATCAAAATTCTAATGTGTCATTTGCATAAAGACAACTGAAACATACAGCCTGATTTTCATGATATTAATGGGTTTTAACTTCAATTTTGCGCCATTAACGAAGAAGAATGCTACTGTTGTTGGTCAGGCCCCAAAAGACTACGACATACTTGCCATACCCTTAACAAGTGCAGCTCTGAGAATGCTGACAACAAGAAAGGGCACACCTGAAGAATGGCGTCAGTATCTAAGGTCCTCTTCAGAGCCATGATATGGATTCATCTCCCGGGTCACTCCTTTATATGCCAATATGCCATCCATCCATTCATTATAAATAAATTTGTTCCCACTCACCAAAAACTTAGTAAATAATAGAAAACTTTCTCGTAATCATAAGGACATTAATTTAAAAAAGGGGGGAAAACTGTACCATTCATCTCGTGAATCTTGTAAAATATATGTAAAGTAGCTCTGCACACTGTTGAACAAGACCAATGCATGCATGTGGTCTTGCACAAATTAATGGACTTCACTTTCCTCTTATACCCATTACCATCCTTTCCCCTTTTCTATCTCTGGATTAAAATCTCAATGGTTTATATTTAGCATATAATAAAAATATTATTATAGGGGAAAATGATGGTAAAAAGGATAATAAATTTGAACCATTAAAATCTTAATCTAACTATAGAAAAGAGGAAATAAGTGAAAAAGATGGGAAGGGATATAAGAAGAAAGTTAAGTCCTAATTGATGTACATAATTGATATTATAGCAGAAGAGAAGGCCTGTAATTGTGATTGCATTTGGATGTCCCTTCTTAAATCTGATATCTCATAATTAATAGGGTCTAGGTTGCAGCCCTTGCGCATCATGCGCCCCTGGTTCCTAAGACTATCTTAGGAACCTCCTGGCACCCCTATGTAGCGGGATCGATCCCGCACCCCCTCCCCTCACGAATATCAAAAAAAAAAAAAAAAGGTCTAGGTTGCAGACATGTTGGTGACGTCCCTTCCAACTAATATCAGCTTTTGTTTCACCTCTCATTGCCACTTTTGACTTTTGAAGCATTCAAAGGGGGTAATGAGATAGTTTTATGATGCACGTGAATTGTGAACAGTGATTCAAAATCAGTATGCCCAACTGGATCATTGTAATGTTTTATGTACAGCTGAGACTGCTGATTCGATGACGTGAATAGAATATTAGATAGTGCTGTTAAAGATGGAATGCTTTTTGAGGGACGAGCGGTGACAATTAGAATGCAAAAAGATCCCAAAAAAATGGGTGAAATGGAATGATTAGCAGAGGGAGCGTTGGATTTTGAGGCATTAATCCATCCTCATGTACGTTTTTGAAGATATGATGACACTGATTCGTTTTTTTTTTTTTTGGGTTATTGGAATATGGAATTGATACGTTTTTCATTGGGAATTGATTTTTAGAAGCTGAGTTGTAAATGATTCAAAGGTCAGATGCGTCACATGCTTCTGTACAGTCTTTTGGAGGCAGTGGGGATGGAACTGTGGGCATGGCTTTGAAAACATTTGTTGACCGTCACTTAAAAAAGAGAAAATGGTATTAAAATCTTGAATAAAAAAATTATATTAAAAAAGTCCCAAAATTTACTTATAGTAGCTGTTCCACTTATCAATATTTACTTTTTTACTTGTGATTGATAAACTATGAAACTTTTTTTTATATCATTTCCTTTAATTGAAACTTTAGTATCATTTTCCCTATTATAAAGCATGCTTTATAGGTCAATAATATAAGTTATTTTTAAAAGAATTATTTATTTCACAATATAATTTTTTTGGAGGCTAATTCATGCTTATTTATCAATTCTATCCATGTAATTAATATTCATATGCGACTTTTTGTATTTTTTTAGCCTCTTCAAAACTTTATTTAATATAGATAAAGTTCAAAAAAAATTTACTACCTCCGGTCCTAATTATAAGACTAGGTTGACTTTTTTAAGAGAGATTAAAGAAACTAAATAAATTACTTATCATATTATATGTTGTGTATTCTTACATTCTATATTAATTTATTAGTCAAACTAATTCGTTTAGAGAAAAATAAAATAAAAATATTCTAAAAGAATTTAATTAGCTTCTTTAATCTCTCTAAAAAAAAGTCAATTTGGTCTTATAATTTAGGATTGAAGGGGGTAATATTTTTTTAAAAAAACACTCCTAGATATATTCATTACTGGGAGCAAAGCTATTTCAAACAAAACAAAAGAAAACGCACAGGCAGCAGGCCTTATAAATCCGCAACAAACGACAAAGAGCTAATACAAAAGTCAAAAGCAACTACATAACATCTACTGAGGAAAAACCAAAATCAGCCAGGATTAAAGTTTCTGGGTTGCTCGAAGACCTGTTCCCGTTGACATCAGATGCTCTGTCTATCTTGTTCCAGCGTTTGAGACAAAGAAGGTAAGGGTATTCTTACCCGCCCAACTGGACACACCTCCTTATTAGTAGATACAACAAGTAAATCTGCTGCTCGGTTCCCCTGACGAGGAGTAAATCGAACTGAAAAACTGGACTCAGCTTTAAGAGCAAAGAGGATATCATCAAGAATGTCGCGAGATTGCCATTCACACAAATCCTGCTGACTATTCTCCACCTGTCGTACCAGAAGCTGACTGTCAGTCTCGAACACGACATTTTTGTTTCTCAGATCATGAGCAATCATCAAGGCTCTCTTTAATGCTAAGGTTTCGGTCATGAAGGCCGATATGGACTTCACCTTGTCGGCAAAGATCCACTGCACCTGACCCCAATGATTACGGCATGGGGTAATATAAAATATGTTTAATGAATTAACTACTATTTATTAATTCTGATGAATTGATTAAAATGACTTATATATTTTGAGTGAAATGGAGCAATAATAATAATGTTGCCTTCTCTTTGCATTAGGGTAAAGCACCAAAATAATTTTTTTTTTCAAAAAATTATCTAATTAAAACACATTGAAAACTTTTTACTATTCTAATGTTCACGCCATTGGTGGTATAGGAGGGGTTCACGCCACGACAGTGACGTGAACAAATCAGACCCACAATTGTGGGTCTGATTTAATATATATATAAAATAAAAAAAATTAAATGTCTATTCACGCCACTGACACTTTTATATCAGAAAGTGTCAGTGGCGTGAACCTCTCTCACGTCACTAATGATGTAACCTATTCTTGCGCCACCAACTGCATTACTTTGATAAAATATTTTCAATATACTTTAATCTGGTAAAAAAATTTTCCTTATTTTGATTAAAAAGCCCTTTGCATTATTGCCGAATAAAACGTCGCAACTTTTTTTTTTTTAAAAAAAAAAAAGGAAAGAAAAGAAGATATGAAGAGTAATACTATTGGGGTGTGTCAATGATTGAGCTGGGGAATGGGAAAGGTAAAGAAATCATTGCTTTGCCATTGGGGGCATATAGGCTTAGGAATAGAGGCTATTTGTGTCATCACATCAGTAACTACTGTTTCAGGATTCTTACTAGGTTAATTGAAAAAAAGCACTCCCTCCCCTATTTAATATAAAAAAAATATAATATCAAAAAAATATGTGAAAAATATCAAAAAATATAAAAAAAATATGTGTTCTTAAATACAATATATATTTTTTATATTTGTAATTTTTTAATAATTTATTTATATTGACTCTATCACTAATTTTAAGAGAGGAGGAAATGAGGAAAAATTATTAAGGTGTTTTAAAAAATATATTTTATAATAATTAAATTAATCTTTGTAATCTATTAAAATTAGATAGATAGACGGGTTGAGTTTCTTTTATTATTTTTTTCTCATTATCTTTCATAATCTCTAAATTACGTTCGTCCAATCAACACAGTATTACTTTCACTTTTCTCTCATTTTTTCAAATCAATGGCCAAGATGTGCTTAATAAGAGACAATAAAAAGAAAGATAAGGAGAGTATCTTCTCCCTACTTCTCAGACATATAATTAAAGTAAATTTCATCAAAATTGTATTCCTTTCAGGTTTTAAGGAAAAGACAGAAGTAAAATTCGCTACATGTTAATTAAAGTGTACCAAACCCTTCAGTACTAGCAAAAGGGGGGAAATTCATGGGAAGTTTCATTCTGTGTACAACCTTAATTGGGTCAGTAGTTTTAATTAATTTCTTCAATTAATTGAATAAATTTAAATGAAAAGTACTGAACACATTCGCACGTCATGTGTACTCTCATACGGTACTCGCTATTTTTTTTTTCTTGAACACTGTACTCGCTATTGACATACTAGAAAGAGACCTTATTAGCTGCATAATACATCAATAATACTTGAATAAATTATCATTGGTTGTTATTATTATATGATTCCCCAGGAATCTAACCTTCCTGTTCAATCCAATCCTCTAGTTATGACTATGATCCATCTATTTAGACTCACTTTCTCTGCCCCTGTATTTACTCTCTGAGATGTACTGATAAACACAAAGTTAAAGCGTAGCTTCTCTCTGCCATAACTTAAAAGGACTACTATAGCATAACAAGGACTTGAGCTTGAAGAAAAAAATGTACTCTCTACATATATATGTGGTCACTTTGAACAGAATCTGTGCCCTGAGCTTGTCATGCTTCGTTTTCAAAGTACTTGGTGAGCGGTCACAAAATTGCCCACTTGTTCAAAAAAAAAAAAACTCAACCCTAGTTTGAAAGGTATGATAATATAGTAGTTCATAGAATTTTGTGAGTCACAGGTGGTGGAGGATACAGGATTCGGTATTATTGTTCATAGTTGATTGAGATTGGAGCCATATTGACGTGATAGACTGCATAACGTGAGGGGATTATGGGCACTATGAGATGAAGGGAACCAAAAAGGCACATATGGTCGTCTCATGAGAGTGACGACAAAGTTGATGCAGAAAAGTGCCATAATTCATGAACATGCTGCTCTGTTCCTATCACACTGTTTTTTCAAAACTCTCCCTTCACTTTCAATTTATTGCTCATCCAACCCTCTCTGACCCACCCCAACAGCTTAATCATGCATGTACTGTTGATGGAGTTACACTTAGTTTTTAATCTTTTTCTTTCCCAAATCGATTTCATCAGGAGAATTTTGTCATCCATTCTACAAGCATTCATTTAATAATACCCCATTCCCAAAAATAACTCAATCTTTAGCTTCTGAAGTTATCTGAATCTTTTTGTTTTTTTGAACTGGATTTATGGGGTGAGTTTAATTTACCCATGTGATGTTTGTTTTCCCGCATATCCCATCAGATTAGGTGAAAAACCTACCTGAAAAGCATTAGGCAAGTTTTCATCAAACTGCTGTATAAAATGCAATGATCAGATATCTCTTTCTCAAATTTGGAACAAGTTTGAAACAGAGTCGGATATTGTTGGCATTTCCAAGATAAGGTGCAATGAATCTTCACTAATAATTTTTCAATGATAAATAAATGTTTTTATACATCTCTTGGAGTGAATGTGAATGTCAGCATTTTTTCGCAGTTTTAGGTAGAGTGGTGGACCAAATGCTGAATCATAAATAGATAGAGAATATCAATTAATTTTCCTCAACAATTAGATTTGCTCCTTGTAAATACATATTAAATTCAACATAACCGTTACCAGGAGGAGTTTCTATTTTCTTCTGAAGATTGTACATTTCCATATTTCGTAACCACAAGGACATGTTATGTTAAGAAGAATAGTTAGTAACGTATCCCAGTCATACCAGAAATTTCTCTGTCTTGCTTAACTTCTAATGGTTTATAAACCCTCCTGATATGACAATTTCCTTTGGACCACAATTCACCCTGCGCGAAAATTGCATGTGCAGGGAGAAAAATGACATTTTCAGTGAATGAGTATAAAATATTTATTTTTTAGAGAGTATGAATTCTAAAACTGAATGCTCGCTGTTACAATAATCAGTCTGTGACATGGCTTTTCGGATTCTTCCAATTCATCTTTTCAGAGTTCTGCAAAAGAAACAAAAGGATCACAAAAAGAAAAATGGTATGGTAGCCAGTCATAAGAGTCCCAGACCACACTTGGTTACGCGTAATTATTAAGTGCTTCTGTTGTTTTGACAAAACACCAATAAACAAGTTGTAATTTTCTTTATTTTTTTACGAGAAGGAAAAAGTTACTTGTCAACTCTGTTTATTTACATGCAAAGAAGTAAGATAGAGGTCAAAGAACAGACTCAGGAGACTCGAATATATAGACATTGGGAATTGAGCGTTAGTTAGTGTAACGTATGGTTATCACTTATGGGTAAGTGCATGGATGTAGAAATGAGATAGGATGTCAGTTTTTCTTACAGATTGATTAATAAATTGGATTTTGTTTTCTTTTAGCTTTTATATCTGCCGACAAAAGACTGAGGGCCATAAAGGGAGCACTGACACAGAATTGTGACTCCAAGGTTTGGTTTTCTTCCTCTTCCCCAGCTCTTCCCATCTCTCTTTAGAATTCAAGAAAAAATACATTTGACGGACATGGATGTTTGCCGGAATGCTTCAGTTTCCGGCGACTGCGAACAAGAGCAGGTCCTCTTGTCTTCCTGCTCAAAGCTTTCAACCTTCTCAACCACTCTTGATGACCTCTTCTCTTCTCATAACACGGTCAGTTTTCCCCTTTCTTTCAAAGTTCCTGTACCCCTCTGCTCTGAAATTCCTTCACTTCTACTTTTTTCCAAGTTCCAGCATCTTGGTTTTCTTTGAGGTCTTCCCCTTTTGTAGTTTTAGTTCAATTTATTTATAAAAATTGTTTCTTTTGTTGCTAGCTATATCTTTACCTACTCTGTATCTCGAATTTTTTACCCCCTGTGCTCTGTTTCTTTCCTTTGTGTCTTAATATGTTGATAAGCTTTTGTTTTGTGACTTTATTAATGCAGGAAGTGGATGTTGGCTTAGAATGGCTTTCAGTATTTGTGGAAGACTGTTTTTCCAGCTCAGCATGTTGCCTCTTGGCGCCTACTGATGCCAAAAACATAGAGGCAAACTCTAAGTCCTCCGTACAATTACAGAGAACCCAGCAAAAGCAGTCTCCTCTGCAAAGTTTTGCAGTGCCTGGTAAGGCGAGAAGCAAAAGGAAAAGGCTTTCAGCCCCAAGAACCAAGAACCCATTAAGCAGCTGGTCACACCATTTGAACCCACAAAATGAACCCATAGCTTCGGACCCTCCACTTCTTAAACAAGCCTACTGGTTAGCTGATAGTGAACTCATGTTACCCACGAAGGAAGATGAACAAGTAGAAACAGAGGATAAAAAAGAAGAGCAAGAGGTGGAAGAAGAGAAGAGGGCTGTGAGGAAGAAGGAGAGTTTTGAGAGCTTAGTCTCAGAGTGTGAAGAAGGTAACAATGGGCAGAATCAAATGCCAAGAAGGTGCACTCATTGCCTTGCACAGAGGACCCCACAATGGAGGGCAGGGCCATTGGGTCCAAAAACACTATGTAATGCATGTGGAGTGAGGTACAAGTCTGGTAGATTGCTTCCAGAATATAGGCCAGCCAAGAGTCCTACTTTTGTAAGCTACTTGCACTCCAATTCCCACAAAAAGGTCATGGAGATGAGAATGGCTGTTCTGTCTCCTGTTCCTACCAGTGAGGATTAATTGTTATCATTATAATATGTTTTCATGTAAATCAAACTGCAGAATTCAGGAAACAAGCATAATATATTGGTTAGTACCTAATTTGGTGTCATCATTTTTGTCTGAGCTTCGTGGTGTGCACTTTAATTAGTATCAGTTCCTTATCCCCTAAACCAGAATGTTTTGAGTTGAAATGGACCTCTGGTGTTGCCCCTCACAATTTACTATTAGGTATTAGGTATTTTTCCGTTGTTGAGAATTTAGATCAGGAATCTTAAGATGAGCATAGAGTCACTGACCGGCTAACTCCATATCAGTCGTTTTCAAAAGCGAAAGCCGTGACGTGGCCTCCTGACTTTACCACTCTTTCCCATTCTCCTATTTTCTTTTCTTTTTCCCCCTAAATTATAATAGATATATCATGAATTTTGACTCTATTATATACAGTCATTATAAGGTTGTGGAGTGCCATTTATATTTCACTTTCGGCGTTGGCAATGGCATAGAAGATAAGATGATCCATTACAGTGTGCCCATACTCATCATAACTCATAGATTTTCAATGTTGGATACTTCCTAAGAGACTGGAATCTGAACATAAAAGAGGGGAAGAAGAGAACCAAACAGTACCTCATTCTTATCTCCTATTTTCTCCTCCATCCGTTGATTTGATTCCTTATTCTAAATGGGTGCTTGGGAATCAGTTTAATTTCCCCTATTTTTTAAAAAGAGAGATTCTTCTTGTTGTCTTCTTGTGCACTTTAGAGCCGTCCTCTAAACATTCTCAAAACTTGAACCAGATAGAAAAATTGGAAATATTGCTAGCTCACAACTAATTAAATTGGTTCAACCACCCATTTAACCCTTTCATTGGTTCATCCTGTAGTAATCCAAAGTGGGACGGTGCCACAGAGGAAAGAATTTCTCAAATTAGGTTACTGTGGTAAGCAACAATGGGAAACTGTGAAACATTTTTTTAACATATAGTTGGTTGATTTTAATGTGCAACTTAACAGCTTGGTGCATGTGCAGTGCAGAGTGTAAAAAGAAAGGCAATATTCGTTGTAATCAAACAACAGACATCATAAAGTTCAGTGACGATTATTATATTTTGGAAGACACATAGGGGCAGATTGACGCAAGTATGCAGGACCTTATCTTTGGCTTTCATTAATCTTGGTGTGTACCTACGTTCCTACCGAGGGACCTTCTTGTACGTTGTGAGCTTTTATTTATCCGCTGACAACAACGAAACATGGGCAAGGAATCCTGTTTATGGTATTTTACTGAGAATATTTTGGTTACCACTCTCATCCTTGAAGTGGTTGACCCATATGATCCACACAATAAATCAGATTAAACCATTTCATCCTTGAAAGGTAAGTATAGAGTGCTTATAGATTTTCAAAATATAGTAGGCTTGTGCTATTCCATTTTACATACCATGTTATGCTTTTTAGAACATTACTACCTTTTTACCACTATGTCATGAAAGTTTGAAACCCTTGACTGCTAAGATCTGGGTTGATCAAGTTTTAAAATTTTCAATTCTTTCAGTTAGTTATGTTAGCTGAACAGGATAGGAACCTTCTGCATCAAGAAGTTCTTCTTCTTCACACTTCCCTTCATGAAAAGCAAAAGTTAATATACTCTACCTGTTTGGAGGGCAGAAAGTTTTATTGGTGGGTTTTCTGTGAAATCATTGCGTGCAGGCTTTTCTCTGTTTTTAATTTCTTCTCATGGTAAGGTGGAAACTCAGTGAGTTCCATCTCAAAGTTCATAAAATCATTGCGTGCTGGATTTTCTCTCTTTTTTTTCCCAAAAAATTCTTCTCATGATCAAGATGGAAACTCAGCCACTTCCATTTAAAAATGAAACAATACACGTTAAAGTAATTAATAAGGAATTGCCATTGCAATGATAATTTTTCAGATATACTGGTAACAATCGACTATTGGAACAAATAAGCACTTAAAGACAGCAAAATGTAATGAATAACAATTAGGTGTGCAAAATACTTACTTTCTCAGTATGTTAAACTACAGAAAGTACACGTTAATTATTACTAGCGCGTTAGGTAAACATTTGCCAACACATTTGAATAGCTGTAACCACTCTGATAAGTTGTTGTTTATTGTTACTTATTCACTGAAATTATGGTTAAGTTGATTTTTTAGGCTCAAAAGTTGCACTACGTTGTTCATATTTACCAACATTGTTCAGACGCATCACGCACCTGGCATGTGAGTGGAGCAAACGTAAAGAAAACACTACAGAGACATAGTTGGAGACTTTCGCCGTGAGAGTAATAAATGATGTCTATCCTCAGCGTAATGGGTGATCATCACTATTTATTATCATTACCCCAATTTTTTTAAAAAACTGAACTTTAGTCAAAGATGAAATCACTGATTATTAGGCAGGCTGATCCCAAGATGTATAAAAGTTGCAAACTTTGGCATCAACTTGCACATGGGACTACACAAGCATTTCTATAATGCTATGGTTGTCCTTGGGACAGAAATTACCTAACACCCAGCAAAAGGTGTTGATTCTTGGAGAAAGAGCTTCCACCATTTAAACACAAGGTCATGAGTTCAAGTCTATATGAATGCAAAAAAATCTTTAGGAGACCTAATTGGGCATGACAACATTTAAATTTGATTTAGTCAGATTGTCATATAAAAAAAAATTCACCTTTGCCCAAGTGCAACTGTTGAGTTGTTAGGTGTTGGAGGGTTAGGGAAGAGTCCATTATTGAGTATGGAAAAGCAAGGCCCTTCGTTTGAATCATATGACCTCACTTGCTTTGTCTGCCTCCCAAAAGATTAAAGCTTTTGGAATCACATGGAGATGAACGACACAGGGGACTCCATCATTTGACCTTGTCAATCACACGCTGTTTAAAGTTTTGTTCATGTCCAGTGTAAACAGAGTGGCTCCAATTCAGACATAACGGCATCGCCAGAGGTGGGGTCACAATTGTGAATCGATGAGGATTAGCCGTTTTGGAGCTGTGGGTCCATTTTACTTCAAATAATCATAAGCATCGGATGCTCATGTTAAATCAACCCTTTAAATCTTTGGTTTAAATTGATTCAAGTAGTCATCAAAAATTGTCAGCCTGCAATGTTTCTTTTTTCAGAAATTTTCGTCCAATGTATTTACTCCAGAGAGGTTGCGTCCATCTAACTCAAAAACAATGAGTCATATCCCATGCAAATACCGACACCAAATAACGTTATGAAAAGTGAAAAGAGCATCAATTCTTGCAAGACATAGTTTACTAAGCGATCATCCAACACTGAATCGGTCAAGAAAATGTCACAAGGACTAGAAATATATATAATAAAACTGCCCGTAAATATAAATATATAATAGCACTCCATCTCTGATCTATGTACAAGAAAAATCTATAGAAATAGAACCATGGATAATAATGTAATAAATAAGGAAGCAACCAATGATGACATCAGAGAAGAGGATGACGAAATCTGAATCACAAAATTGCACGTGGGCGTTGAAATATTCTGTTCGCTAATCTTGGCCAAACCTTGAAAATTGCAGGCCATGTCATCCTGATTTTGCACCTGGTAATACATGTTGAATGCATAAGAGGCATTGCCATTAGCATCCAGGTTGTTGCAAGAAGACCCATATCCCAGTGCTGTACAGTCCCCATAGGTACAGGCAAAGTTAATATTATCAGCAAGTTTAGAGAGATCTTTGGCATCTGGGTTAAACATGCACCACTTTGAAGATTGATATTTCACATTCTGCGCTCCCACTAGTAATTTGTTCTGATTCTGACCAGAAAGATCCATGGGAAACTTGGGCTGCCCATCATACCTGAATATTCCCCAGTGACGCTCGAAGTTACCAGGAGCAATGCTCTTGGCATCTTCATCAATAAGTCCAAACAGATAAACTTCAATGAATCCAGGGCGAAGTGGCGTGCCTTTATTTGCGGCGAGCCTCGGCAAAAGCCCGTTGTAAAACCTTAAAGCATTGCCTACATTGGCATTCTTGTCCCCATCTGTAGGCCACCCTACTTCTCCTACCAAAATGGTCATGTTTCCGGATCCTGCTGCCTTCAGAGCAGAAACCAAGGTGTCAAAGTTTGCATCAAACACATTTGTGTATTGAATCCCACTATCGATTACAGGGGTGGTAACGCCATCAAAGAAAGCGTAGTTGAAAGGGAAATCATCGTTCCCGTAAAGACTTAAGAAAGGGTAGATATTTACGGTGAATGGCGCACCATTCTTGTTCATGAATTGGACTATCTGAGTCATGAGATCGTTTATATCAGCCCTGAATCTTCCAGCAGAAGGAACAGCATTATTTGCTGGGGACTCGTATACATCAGCATTTAAGGGCACTGTGGCTTTTATGGTGTCTCCAACACCAGCTTCGTTAAGGGCATTCTGAATGTTCTGTAGTGCTGGGAATGTGATATTCAAGAATGAATTGTTATAGGATTTTAAAAATGGTTCATTCCCAACTGCGACATACCTGTGAAAGATGGAAAGCATATTACAAAGATGGTATTTATCAAATGCAAGATTTTTTTTCATCAGACTCAAAATAGTAAACCAGAAACACAAAAGTGATAAAGAAAAAAGATACAGAGAGGCGAAAGCAAATTGACAAATCACATGAAACCAAAAAAAAATGTAGTCTTAGAATAATGGTTATCTTCACTTCCAATTTGATCGTTAATGAAGGTGAGAAATGGAGAGGTGAAAGCCGCACATACAGAACAAACATGCCATACACGTTCCTGTTTTCTGATTACTATTCGTTTGTAATGGACTCTAGCCTCTCTGTCTTATCCTTGCACAGTATTCTCCTCAATTAAAACAACGGCATACGGCAAAGTGATTCTTGCACAAAACATGGTTCTCATCTACCACATGAAAAGTTACTGAAAGGAGACACCACTACCAAAAAGGAATCTAATCCTGGGGCATTGCATGGAGCTACAATGAGCTTATGTGAGAATATATAGAGCTGGGGTCGCCTTTTAAAGATTCCTTGCACACTAACGCCTTCAAGTTCTCACCAGATAGGCAGAATAAGCAGAACATATTACTCTTGTTTGTTACTTTTTATTATAATGGGATGGGATACTGCATAGTGGGATTGCTAATTATCATACCCTATGAACAAAACCTCACTTCTAAAGCCTATGGAATCGAATTTGAAGTCAGGACATCCAAACTGGGAAGCACAAGCTAAAATACGATAGGCTACCACAGAGTTTGAATCCAAATCAGTACATGAATTAAAATAACTGCTCAAACATAGAATTTGAACAAATTATAAATGATTAAATTTAGAACAAAGGAAAAAGTCACCTGTTAGGCAGTTACAGAAATGTTATATTCTTACCTTGTTATTTAATTAATAACTGCTTCATATTTAACAATAATATAACTGCAAGATTGAGAACACTCTGGAGACATAATAGTATTTGATAAACAGGGTAAAGACAAAAGTAATGCTTTATGTGGTTGCCTCAGAATCATATAGAAAAAAATTGTAAAATGAACTCACTTGATGTTAACACCTCCTTTGAAGTTGTAACGCGTAATGTTCTTTTTCACCCACTGTTTGGCTCGATCATAGTCATTCATCTCAGCAAGCTGATTGTTAGGAATGGCAACCATGACTTCGATCCCCGTACCAGCCAGAGCATTCATGGTGTTATCAGCTGAATCAAACAGCTTCACCTTTTGAATTCCATTGTCCTTCAACATTTGAACCACCGTGTCTGGAGGCAGCTGATGAGTGGCCTGAGTACCCCAATTTACACCAAGCCCTTCCACATGAGGACACATGATCCAAATCAGCAATACCCATTTCAAAATCCATATGTTCTCCATTCTCCCACAGTTTCCCAATATAATAATTACAGTCTCCCCCAGCAAAATAATAAGGAGGGAGACGAAGAAATAATAAGACGGGAAAAATAATACTTTTTTTGGGGGGGCTGAAACCCTCTTCTCTTTCTATAAAGAATGAGAAAAACAACTGTCTCTGTGAGTGGGCTAGCGAAATCAGCGAATCATTAGCGATACTTTCTCCCCACGATTCGGAAAAATGAGATGGCAGCAGGTAGAAAAAAAAAGGAGGAAAAAAAAAAAAAGGAAACAGAATCGTTTAACTACTTTAGAAAAAAAAGCCAAAAAAAAAGAATATAGATGTTCTAGTTTCTCCAATCCGCGGCCGTATTCGTAGGGTGAGAACCACCAATGCTATCGATTAGTGTCGATTAGACCGAATTGGTTTCTTCTGATTTTATTAGGAGACAGAAAGGCCACATGAGTTCGAATTGTAACGGAAACAGAGTAGCGCCTGCTGAACAAGGAAAGAAGTATACTTTTTTCTTTAACGGGAGGAAACGGTGAGAAAAAGAGCATGAAACAGAAAACGAAGATGAATGAAAATGGAGGAGGTATATGAGAAATTAAGAAAAGATTGTCCAAAAACAGAAATTAAGAAAAGTGAAATACGGAGTATACCCCAGTGGACAACAAGACAAATACTACACAATTATCGAGGAATTAAGTCCTGCAAAGATTTAACGGCTATAAAGTAGCGAAATGCAGGAACAATTGTTTTCAAAAATAAAAAATAAAAGAGGGTTAAGGACTTTTATCTCAAAAATGTCTAACACAAATAATTTTGGGAAAATTCCATTTAAATACCACCTGAATTTGTAAAACCCCCAGAGGTCCATTGAATTTGTAAAAAGACTCAAAGGTGACACGGACTTTTCTGGGTTTTGCAAATTCGTTGGAAAAGACCAAACTGCCCTTATCTTAATATGTGTGGAGAAGGTTTTATGAAATCTGATATTTTCCATTGTAGCATTCACGAAGACTGAAAATCGTCCGACTGCTGGAGCCCCACGTGCGTCGTCTGGACGCGCTGCCGCGGAGCACCCACCCGCCGCCGTTGAAGCCGAAGATCCACCGTGGACGCCGACGTTCAAGCACAAAGAAGAGGTAAGCTTCGCTCACTGTGCTGATATTTCCCATTGCAGAAATCTCTTTGAAGAAGGAAAATCGACCCACTGCCGGAGCCCACGTGCGTGGTCTGGACGTGCTGCCGCTGAGCACTGTGAGTAATCATTTTCTGTAATACAAACTAGTATACGAGTTAAACCCACTGCCGCGTAAACCATCGTTGAACTCATTCTTGTTGTTAAACCCACTGATGTTATAACCTAGTAATACAAACAGATTCGACGACAGATTTGTTATTGAACATTTTGAAGCTCAACGCATTTAGCATTGCTCTTGAATATTGGCGAGAAGCCATTTTCCAATATGGTCCTGTCTTCATCATCGCCTTGAACTCCTCAAAACAGATTCGACCATCCTTTATAAAAACAAAACAACCATTCATAAATCACAGCTAGTTAAACTTACATTTAATCAGAGCATAAGCAAGGAGCCCCTTTTTTCAGTTACCTTATCCAAGTCGACTTCAAATTGTGGATTGGAGCTTGCCTTTTGTAATCCAAACAATAAGATTATTAGTTATCAGTCACTCATCAGAATTCAGAACCATTCTCTGTGGATAGCAAAGCCTATCAATCTTGAAGCCCAATGTTTGCTGAACCAGAATTCACTCATGGCTCCAACAAGAATTAATTAATGTCTGTGCATTTATGGCGCCAACAAGAATTAAATACAGTCTGTGCATTTATTGTTACAATTTCTTGCATTTGTTTGTATTTGGGCTATTTCACTCACTGTTGGAACCCAATGATTGCTGCATAAGTTCTTTGTCTCCATATGCATAATTGCTGCATAACTTGGTATTTGATAATAATCATTGTCCAACATAATAACAATAGTTCCTAATGATTCCTAATATCTAGAACGATACATACTATCTGCCTTAACAATTACCTTTAGTTTAACAAGTAACTAGCATTGATCATCATCCCGACGCAAAGATGACCATTAGCTATACTTTAACAATTAACTCATTTAGACTTGCAATATTCCCGTTTAAGATTATCCTTCCCTTCTTTACAATATATTTATTATAGTTGTCATTGACTGGTATGATGTTTGGTTAATGTCATTCTTGATCTTGCAATTACCATTGTAAAATTCGTGAAAATCATTACAAACTTTGGGAAAACCCTTTATATATATATATATATATATATATATATGGTGTAACATTGTAATGAAATATTCGTTTTTTGTTACAGGTTGGAATGCAATATGGTGGGGAATGACACGGAAACATTACGTCAATGTGGATCGTAATGTTCTCTTGTCATTTTACTTTATTTTGTAAATGTTGTCATCCCATTACAACTTTTTGTAACTATTAACACCAAAATGACTATCTGTTGGTGGATACTATGTAATGGTACTTACATTTATGGGAAGCATCATTATCAAATGTTGTGTTAGGATTTGTCAATGACTATCTGTTGTAATTCAGGAATGGTAATTTGCGCTTCAGGTTTTGTAATAATGCATTTATTGGGAGTTTTTCAGAAACAATGGTAAATTGCGCTTCTAGACTTGTAAATTGCGCTTGTGGACTTGTAAATTTTGCTTATGGACTTGTAATAATCCATTCTTTTAGTTTTTTACAAAACATGGTTGGAAGAGTAAAAATGGAGTTTTACAGAAACAATGGTAAATTGCGCTTCTGGACTTGTAATAATCCATTCTTTTGGTTTTTTACAAAACATGGTTGGAAGAGTAAAAATGGAGTTTTACAGAAACAATGGTAAATTGCGCTTCTGGACTTGTAATAATCCATTCTTTTTGGTTTTTTACAAAACATGGTTGGAAGAGTAAAAATGGAGTTTTACAGAAACAATGGTAAATTGCGCTTCTGGACTTGTAAATTGCGCTTCTGGACTTGTAATAATCCATTCTTTTGGTTTTTTTTACAAAACATGGTTGGAAGAGTAAAAATGGAGTTTTACAGAAACGATGGTAAATTGCGCTTGTGGACTTGTAAATTGTGCTTGTGGACTTGTAAATTTCGCTTTTGGACTTGTAATAATCAAATCTTTTGGTTTTTTATGATTCACTCAAGTTTACATCACTGCTGTGCAAAATTTGTGTGATTCAAACAAGTCCCCTGCCAATACAACTTGTAAATTTGTGTCATTAACAAACATCCAGCACAACAAAATTCGGTTGTTCGGACCTAAGTACTGAATATGAAAACAACTGAACAAATCAACCATTAACAACTTGTAAATTTGAGTCATTTACAAACATCTAGCACAACAAAATTGGATTCATTCCTAAGTACTGAATATGAAGACAACTGAACAAATCAACCTTTAACAACTTGTAAATTTGTGTCATTTACAAACATCCAGCACAACAAAATTGGATTCATTCCTAAGTACTGAATATGAAGACAACTGAACAAATCAACCTTTAACAACTTGTAAATTTGTGTCATTTACAAACATCTAGCACAACAAAATTGGATTCATTCCTAAATACGGAATATGAAAACAACAGAACAAATCAATGCGGCATCTTTGGCTTTATTCAATTGGATTCATCTCTTCCGTTTCTTCAGCCGGGTTGATGTAGGAGTCAAGAGGCTCAATGCAGCATCTTTGGCTTTATTCAATTTATGGTTGACCAGCCACCACATGAGATTGGACCTATACTCGTTCACCTCCCCATCACCAACTTGATTCTCTTTGAGAAAGTCATTGTGAAACAAAAAGTAAGCATTATTAGTGTACATTTTGCTAAACCTGCAAAATTGAAATGACAGGATACAAAATTAGGAGAGATGATCCTCTAATGAATGTGACAACAACAATTAAAGCACAATCCAACAATTTTGTTTCCAGTCAATCCAATACAATGCTGTCCAGAAACATAAATCAACACAAACTGAGCTGGATTTTCACAACAAAAATGCATTCCAAAATAAAATTGCACTGTTTGAAAATCTCAAGAGCAAAATCATGTCTAAGCAATGAGTTAATCACTTCTTACTTGTGGCAAAATTACACTGGACAGTGTACTCTAATTTTTTTGAAAATGCTGCCTTCAAATTACTCAGATTATTGGCTAGCCAAAATTAAAGTAGAAAAACTGGCCTATGTACGTTTGCAATTCTTAGAGGGCTCTATTATTATTTTCTTACACTATTTAATCATTATACATGTTTATCTTCTTCATCTTTTAACCTTTACAAATTTACATAATTTGAAGATATATGTTTTGTTGGGAGGACAAGAGTTGCATTCTAGCATTGCAGACATATTTTGCACTGGTATAAGATGGTTTTAAATGCAGGCCAAAATTGAAGGAACAAATGAAGTACTGTGTTGAGCACCTTGAAGAGATAAGCAAGCTTGCAAAGGTGAAAGCTCAGGTTTCAGAAGTTAAAGGTGTCATGATGGAGAATATTGAAAAGGTAGAAATTTACTGGTTAGCAGCATTGGTTTTTCAAAAGTATGATACAAAGATTCTGCATTAATTATCTTGCAAAATACGAATTGGTTCGATTATGTTATAAACAATAATGGGCATAGAACACTAAGAGTGAAGCATCAGAAGTTCAGAACTACATGTACATTGTCATAAACATCGCACCTAAGATGAATACATTTTATGATGTCATATATTTGGCTTGAATGGTTTTATGGTTTCAAGCCATAAAACCATACTTCGTGACTAGCTCAATTGAACAATCATCATCCCAATCATTATTAAAGGGAAACATATCAAAACAATAATGAGGACCATAGTATTACCACATACTTAGAACAGTACATGGGGTTTATACAATAAAGGATGTATGAGAGCTGCACCTTCTTTGTCCACGATCCCTTGACATGTTCAGGATTCAGAACTTTTTGCCAGCGATGCAAGCATTGAACATCAATTCTCCTTGGGAGATACGAGGCTATAAAAACAGAGTCACAAATTCGTTTACTGTCATCAACTTTTGAATATATTAGCTCAAAAGCCAGAAGAAGAATCTCGTTATAATGTTCACCATCATCACTATGTTGTTCTCTAATACTAGGCAAATTATCCCAATAGCATCGTAGAGTGAAACAAAAATGATATAGTGAAGTGATAGCCACTAGTTCATTAAGGTCAGAACTCCAACTAAACATATCCTACATGATATATTCTCTTCTCAAAGGCTTCTTTTCTCCCTATGTCCTTATTGGATTAAAGCCTTGTATTGTAACCAAAAAGAATAAAAAAAGACATAAGAGACACCATTAGGCGAATGAATGACCAGCTGTGCCATGGTTCACAATGTTTCTACTTTAAGAAATTCCATTTGATTTACACAGGCAAGCAGTTGATGATCCGCCAAATACGTTTTATAAAAAATGTTCTAAACAAGAAAGATAATCATTCACCAATTTTCTCCCAATTCCTTCCGTTGTGCTTCTTGACTGCCTCAATCAAATGGCTGTCCTGTATGTGTCAGTCATATAGCTGAAAAATTAGAAAGACTTGACATGCAAAGGGTATCTAGAGGAAAAACTGAGTTACAGAAAAATAAGAGCATTAGTTTTAGTTTTCATTCCTATTTTAGGTTTCCCTCTTCAATTCAGCCTCTTTTCTTTTGTTAAGACATTTTATACATAATTGCCTTTAAAAAAGTCAAATTCAATTCAAATGTTATGCAACAAAGTAACGAAACACGAACCTCTACAAGTCAAATATTTCAAATCATAAAACCATTCAAGCCAAATACATGACATCAGTTACCTACACAATTTATACATTACAGAGATATATCTCTGTTGGTGTGCATTCAGGACTAAAATTAGTCAAGCATACAGGACGTTTCCCTAATAAAAACCGTGGTCAAGCTCCAAATTTTTCCCAAAGCAACAATCATAAACACATTATCTATTTAAACTATCATCAAATTAGACGAATAATCATCCAGACTCCACACCCTAAATCAAATTATCCCGAAATTACGAGCTGAGAAATGCAAAATCCCAGAACGCGCAAAATTAATCATCTAACATGATTGTAAGAGTGTCCAACTATCCATCGCCAGGTTAGCAACCAACAGAAGTGCAGGCCGTGGTAAAGATTAAAACCAAATGAATCGACTTGAAACCCCTAAAGAAGCGACATTTTGAAGAATATCTTCAAGGAACTTGCCGGGGCTACATAAACAAGCTTAAACACACAAAAAACCCATTACCTGAGACAAAAATCAACAGCAAGAAGCTCCCAAAGCAAGCGCCGTCTTGACTCTTTCAAGCAATCCGAGAGTTGAAGAACGATGGAGGTGGCGATCTGTTATGAGAAGGGAAGAGAGCAGAGCAACAGCAGTGTGGTGGTATTCGTGGTCCCGGAAATCGCAACTCCAATGAACAAAAATTTCAGCGGAAGGATAGATAAAGGATAGGGATAAATGAAATTAGGGCTCAAAACCAATGACAAGTGCAAGATACCTGACGAAGGTAGCGAGTGCGGTGCACACGGCGACGGCAGCGGCGGTTCCGAAGGCGGTGATGGTGACGCTAGGGCAAGAGAGAATTCAGAGGTGTAATGAGAATGAAAGAATGAAGGATCGGATTGGGTAATTGTTAGTGAGAATAAATAGAGGGCAGTTTGGTCTTTTCCAACGAATTTGCAAAACCCAGAAAAGTCCGTATCACCTCTGAGTCTTTTTACAAATTCGATGGACCTCTGGGGGTTTTACAAATTCAGGTGGTATTTAAATGGAATTTTCCCAATAATTTTTAAGTAGACTTTAAATTTAAAAAAAAAATTAAAATGTGAAGTGAGCACAAAAAATTTTAAAAATGTGCAGTTAGCACAACTCCGTTAAAAAAAGATAATGTCCGTTATCTAAGGTGTAGATTGACCAATGAACATTTAATTTAAGAGCACCCAGCACAAAAAAACTTTATGTGCAATCCATTCACAATCCAACTGTTACAAATCTTTGTTTGGACCCCTAACCATGTGCATTGGGGTAAGGAAAAGTGAATGCAACAAAAAAATCGCAAATGTAATAAGTAAATTTCATTTTTTGTGCTAGGCGCTCCTGAAGTAAAAATTTGTTGGCCAACCTGTACCTTAGATAACTGACATTATCTTTTTCTAGTGGTGTTGTACTGACTTTACATTTTCAAAAGTTTTTTATGCTCACTTCAAATTTTTTTAAAAAAAATTAGTATTTAAGTTCCACTTAAAAGTTATTTGTGCTAGGCACTCCTAAGATAAAAATTTATTGGCTGAATTGCTCCTTAACCCAATAAAAAATAGGGTTTGGCACTAAAAAAGACCTTCAATTTTTATTAAAATTAAAAAAAAACCATAAACTATTTTTGGAGTAAAAGTAACTAAAAACTTTTGAGCATTAAATCCAACTAACTTTTATCTATTATAATAGAAAAATTAATGTTGTAGCCCTTAAATATTTTCCTCACATATATAACTTAGAAGTGAAAACTTTTGACTCACTTGTAACTCAATCCCTAATACTTATAAGTTATTCTATATGACAAAAAAATGTTAAAAATTGTTTAGGTTGCTTTTACGTTTAAAAAAACAAAAAAACAAAACAAAAAAACAAAACGTCCCCTCTCCTCCAACTCACATCTCCCTCTACCTCTATTTTCAAGAAACCTAACTAAGCAAAATCCTCGAGTAAAATTTGAAAACATATAACAAATAGGGATTTGTTACCTAAAGTTGAGTCCCCCCAAAATTATAAATTGCAAGAAACTTACTAGTTTTAGAGTCACAATTACCACCCCTACACTTACAAGCCAAACTCACAACTAAACACCCAACAATTTTTAATTTGAATAACTACATATATAGTGTTTTTTGAAGAAAGACATTTTAAACTCAATAATCATGATAAAATTTCTAAATAAAGTTTGAAACTATATAACAAAATAAGGATTTGTCACCAGGTTTTTGGAAAAACAAAGGCGAAGAGTGATACGAGTTGGTCGGGATGAGCACGCTGTTTTCTATTTTTAAATTTATATAAAATACAACTAAGTAATTGTTTTTACAATATTTGAACATATTTTTTTTTCCTTATGTGATGACTTATTAGAAAAACCAAGAATTAAGTTGCTAGCGAGTTAAAAGTTTAAAGACTAAGTTATAAGTAAGTTAAAACTTTAAAAGTGTGTTTGCTTTGAGGAGAGAAGATGGGAGCAGAGGGAAGGGGGTTTAAACTTAGAAACTAATAATTAAGGGCCCGTTCGGTTCAAAGAATTCGGCCTTGTTCCTGGGAACTTAACCCAGTTCCGTGGGGTAAAAAGCTGTTTGGCGCGCCTTGTTCCTGGGAACTTACGTTCCCGCCATCGCCGAAGCTCCTACAAACGAGGGAAAGCAGGCTCCTTCACAAAATGGCGGGATCTTGAAAATTGCCCTGGGAAAGTGAATTTGGAGGACTAAAAAGCCCCTGTGATATCATAAAGCAGAATCGCGCTTAGAGCTGGAAGAAGGAGCAGACGAAGGTTGAGACGACATCGTGCGAAGGAGTAGGCAAGAAAGATCGAATCGAGGTAAGTGAATGCTTTCTTTTTCAAAACTTTTTGTGCGCTGTGCTGGTGAACAATGCCGATGATGTGGTTGTGGACTGGCTTCGACGCAATCAGCGGGGAAGCAATTTGTGACCCTAACTTTGCCTTTTGTGTTTGACACCAAACTTTGGACCATGTCCAGATAGGGAAATGGTGTTACATTGAACATGGGATAAATTTTAGTCTTCCATCAGTACATGTAGTAGGATAACTTTTGTTTGTCCCTACCATCTGTATATAGGCCAATGTAATAGGTTTTTTTTTTTTTTGTGTATGTAACTTTACCTGATAGCCCTTTGTTCTTGTCATTGGTTGGCAAATGTAAAGTCCACCACAATGTAAACTCTTGGTGTTTTTTAATATAAATATTGATATGCTTACTTGACTGTCTTGGCCCGACTGGGTAAATTTTATGCTTCCAGGTTTATTATGGATTTACTGGTGCAGATGTTGATATGTCCGTCTATCATCTAATGCGTTCGAACCTGTGCAACGCTCGTGTTTCTAAGTTCGAACTTTACCCTTACGTTCAAACTTCCTTCCCTATTCCACTTGCAAAATTCATGTCCGCACAAGATTGGTTCATTTCGATGTTGTCCCCCTCTTTTTCCTTCAATGTCAATCCGACGTCCTTCGCACCTCCGCCAGCCATTGTGATCATCGCGTCGTCACAGTTTCAAATCGAATTGAGCTCTCCACCAATTCCCTTTCTCCTCGAAGACGCGATTCCATTTGCCTTGTTTGTGTACAAGTCGCAAGACGAACCAAAAAAAAAATGTTGTCTGGGTTTTTTTTCTTGTGGGCATTAAGGGAATTTTACCTAACTTTCCCATTTAACCAACACCCAATTCTTCAAACCAAACAATTTATCTTCCCTCAGCTTAATTAAATTCCCATGTCTATCAAACAACTCAACTTTTTAAAGTTCTCTCTCAATCTTACCTTCAATTCCTTTCCATTCTTTAAGTTTCTTTCCCTCCTTAAAAGTTCCTATTATTAATTTTTCGGAAACGATTAAAGTGCAAAATATTAATTTTTCCTATTATAATTGATAGAAGTTAGTTGACTTTAACAGTTTTGCCATAATTTTAAAATTTTATAGTTACTTTTATTTAAAAATAATAATAATTTACCGTTACTTTTACCCTTTAAATGGAAGTTAAAGGTTTTTTTAGCAGCTACGCCCAAAGAAATAAAAATATTCCGCGATTTACGAATGTGAAGACAATAAGAGCTGAAAAAATCAAAAAAAAAAATTTTAAAAAAAAACGCGTGAAGGAAGTATTAGCTTTTCCTGGAAAGAGAAACTTTTTTTTTTCCCCCCTCTTTTTCGAAAACGATTTCTTGAAGATGGAGGCTCGTCGGGACCCAGCTGGCACCGCAGTTTTTCTTGGGAAAAATTTATAATTCGGTTTCTTTGATAAATCAGTAACGTTGGCTTTTCTTTTTTCTTCTTTTTGTTGCTTTTAAACCTAGAGCAGAACTCCTCTGGACCTCTTTCATACGTCATAAAATGGTTAAACGATACTTTAAAAAATGCCTACTATTTTTCTTCATTCTTGTGC
The DNA here is from genome assembly GCA_034222035.1 of Acacia crassicarpa. Taxonomy (NCBI): domain Eukaryota; kingdom Viridiplantae; phylum Streptophyta; class Magnoliopsida; order Fabales; family Fabaceae; genus Acacia; species Acacia crassicarpa. The sequence continues at coordinate 43,583,613 of JAWXYG010000005.1, read as the reverse complement.
TTGTATAATAAAAATGCACCCAGGTTTTTTTTGGATTAAAGTGCAAAATTTGGTTCATGAGTTTTTCCTCCCAACACTGAATGTTTTTTTCGGGTGAAAATAATAATTAGTTTAAAAAACAGGTTTAATATTTTTGTTTTTACCATAATTTTTTTTTGTTACACTCACATAAAAATGAGTAGATTTTACTATAAAAAGAAAAGAAAAAAAATTAGTGAGATCAATTTACTTTTACATACGTGTGGCAAAAAATATGTTAATGCAATAAAAACAAAGACATTAAACCATGCATGCAAAAGTCACATATTCCAATATTCTTGGACCAAAAAAAATATTCCAATATTCTTTTTCTTTTTAATAAAAAGATTTTAGGAAAGGGGTCGGGTTCACCCACGATTCAAGGGTAGGGTAAAATTTCCTTTTCTTCCTAGGTGGTACCGATGTTGGGTAGGCAAGCCGTCTATTACCCTTAGGCGTTAACCTAGGCATCTAGGAGCTAGGATGCCTCTCACAGCGTCTTAACCAATTCCAGGATCGAACTCCCTCTCTTTGATGAGAGTGTCCAACCCCTTTACCAGTTGAGCAAGGGGTCATATTCCAATATTCTATTGGTTGAAGTTTACGTCCGTTATGGAGTCCAACTCTTTGACCAAAAAAAAAAAAAACGTTATGGAGTCCAACTGTAATATGAAAGCCACCAAAAGCCCGACTCTGCTGCTATTTCCCCTCCACCCGAACCCAAGTCATGAAATTGCTCACTTTACCTTTGCTTGTTCTTTCAAAGACGATGTTCATGTCAATGCCTTAGTAGTTTAGTGGTATGAGAGTCACTAGGAGCAGAGCTTGCAAAAAAATTTAGGGGGCCAAACATATACTCATTAACTAATTAAATTTTTTAAGATTATATAATATTTTTAAAATATTCAAATTTATAATAAAATTATTTTAACAATTCTAATGTATAAGATAATACACATGTTTCTAATATGGATGTCGTATCAATTACAAAATGAAAAGATATCATAAAATTTCAGAAAATTGTTTGTTATATAATATATCAAAGTATTAAAATTTAACATTATACTAATTTTTTTTTTGGTCAAACATTATACTAAATAAAACACTATACTAAATAAAACAATTAAAAATAACTTTCACTTAAAGTAACACTCTTTATTCTTTTAATAACTTGAAATCATCAATTATTTGTTCAAAAAAAAATCATCAATAATTGAATCAGTAGTGAAATTACCTTAGATTTGCCTATTTTCATCAAAGCACAACATAATTCAGGTAGAGTTCATAGATTCTTCAAATTTAGATGACTAGAAACATCAATAACAAAATGTTGAAGTTAAGGCTTCAAAATTATCTTCTTTTATAAACATTCTTAGAAATCAAATGAGAGCTAAGTGTCAAAAGATCCAAAATTTTAAGTTGCCAATATCTCAATGGAAGGGAATTAAAAAAAAAAAGAGGGAAAAATGTATTTAAAAAAATTTGGGGTGCCAGAATTAAATTTTAAATTATATAAATCTTTTTTAAAAAAAACCCTAAACAATTTTTTTTGGGGGCCCATTAAGCTCCGTCTATGAGAGTCGGTATTAACTAGCCCTCCTCCCCATGTTCAGGGTTCTTTCCTACCATGATGTAAATTTTAGAGAGAGAGAGAGAGGATGTTCACTCATTGCCGTCCAGCAAGCTCGGCTTTTAGGTGCTTTCCCTTTGTCATTTCTTCCCTGTTTACTCATTTTCACTGTTTCTAATGATAATTGACGAAATGTAGCGTCTGTGTAGGCCGATTATTTGGCAAACTTAAAAGTGGTTGTCTCATTTTGTCAAGGCTTCCTTCGCGATACATTCTGCTGCCTATCTCGCCGGAACACTCATGGGACAACCCAAGAGCCATGCCAAGCAAAGGCCCGAATCAGATGGCCGTCTTTCGACTCTGTTAGAATATAAGGGATTAAATGATTAGTTAATGAATTAGTTAGAGTTGGTTAAGAGATTAAATGATTAGTTAATGAATTAATTAGAGTTAGTTAGAGAGTTAGTTAGGGCCCTAGTCTATATAAAGGGGATCCTAGGCCTAGCTAAGATGACCAATGTGTATCACAATTACTTTGTAAGAGCATTATGCTCTCCATTGTGAATAATATAATGATATTATTATTCTTCTTCTTTCTCCTAATTATTCTCTCCAAATTATACTAGTTAACATGGTATCATGAGCCTAGGTTTTGAGGGGAAAGAACCTCATCCAATCTTTTGAAGGCCCAAGATAAAGACTGGCTCAAGCGTTGGAGAATAATCAAGATCCAGCCGAATGAGAAGCTGCCCACGCACAGGTTGATTTTCAAGATCCACAAGGTTGATTTTTCAAGAAGGCAACCATGGGAGAGAGAAAGCCAATTAAACAAGATCCAATTGCTAGGTGGTGGACCCCACGACTTCTGAAGAAGACCCTTTGACCGTTCTTTCTCTGCCAGACACGACAAGGTCTCTGCTGCATCGAGAACCAAGAATGGCAATAACATTTGGGAGGAACATTCAAGAATTTAGTAGAGTAGAGAGCAAAGACAAGCCTCCTCCTAGTTGGTAGAGTAGAGAGCACAGACAGGCCTCCTCCTAATTGAGTAGAGTAGAGAGCAAAGACAGGCCTCCTCCTAATTGAGTAGACTCAGGATTCGACGGTGAAGAGGATCCAAGAGAGAGTCCCCACGTTGACGGCGCGACACCCTAGAGAGCATCCCCACGTTGACAGCGCAACACCCCCAAAGAGGGGAGAGATTGACGCCGGTGAAGAGGGAAAAAGACTCCTTTGAAGAAGGGAGAGATCGACACCGGCCAAGAGGGAAAAATCGGATGACTCACGCACGCGAGACGCACGAAAGGCTTTGCCCCTGTGATCTCCGGCGAGCACCGAGCTCCACCATGTACTCCGCCGCGAACCAAGAACCGGAGTCCGAAGACGCACGAAAGGCGATCTAGGCACTCTGACCGAGAAGCAAGAACCAAGAAATGCCCCTGCATTCTGACCGAGCACCAAGAACTGGAGTCGGACGCACGAAAGGCGATTTCAGATCATTTTCGCCCTTATGAACCACTCATCCGCAACTGTGTCAACTCCGCTCACTTGAACTCTGAATCACCGAGAAATGAGAGATGAAAGACGAAGTCGTCCTTCTCCCGTCCAAGATTCGTCCAGAAATTGATCTAAGACCTTTACTGAACCTGTGAGGTAAATAGGCAATTTGAGATCTCAAGTTCTCTCATCTTCGCCACTGTGATTTCTGAATTGAGAAGATTGCTTGATGGGAAATTGCGATGGTGCTGTTGGATGCCATTATTTTTTTACGTTCAAGTTGTTTTTGAGTTCTTGTTGTTTCTTGAAAACTCATAATTGGCTAGCAAGGTGATTAGAGCTTCGAATCAATGCGGTGGTGATCCGTTCACTTTGCCGTGCGGTGGCAAAGGATTTTGCTAAGTCATCATGGTTTTGCTTCAACTTCTATGTCACTGAGTTTAGTCCCTATTTGCGTTTTAGAAGTGTGTACAACATGGCTCAATTTTCCAAGAACATGAGTTCAGGTTTTTGGTTTCAATGGCAATATTGTTTGATGTTGTTAGAATTATTAGTACCCTCTTGTACTTTCTTATTTGTGGAGAAGATTTATTACTCCAAATCAAGACAGGGGGCGACAAGGTCAGTTTTGTTAATGAGAAAATTATTGGTTTGAGAAGAGTTTGGGAATAAAATGAAGTGAAAATATGGATTAAGGTGGATGTGAAGTTGGTCCAATTGATCTGATGTTCTTCAAAAGGATTTGATGAAACTATGGCAATAGAGATTGAAGGTTTAAGTTTTTCAAGCTTGGATTTAATGACGCATGTTCACATTATTCTCTACAATGATCTTGAAAAGTCAAGGAGACTAGAGCATTGTCAGAAGAAGAAGTGAATCAGTCAGAAGTGTCATAGGAGAAGAAATTGTGAATTGATGAAATTCTTGTATTATTTTTTTTGTTAATTGAAAACTAGTCAATTTAATTCACCTTATCTCCTTATTTTTGTGTAGTTCAAGTTGAGCACTTTGTTAAGTAGTGTTCAACTTGAGGAGGCGTGTTAGAATATAAGGGATTAAATGATTAGTTAATGAATTAGTTAGAGTTGGTTAAGAGATTAAATGATTAGTTAATGAATTAATTAGAGTTAGTTAGAGAGTTAGTTAGGGCCCTAGTCTATATAAAGGAGATCCTAGGCCTAGCTAAGATGACCAATGTGTATCACAATTACTTTGTAAAAGCATTATGCTCTCCATTGTGAATAATATAATGATATTCTTCTTCTTCTTCTTTCTCCTAATTATTCTCTCCAAATTATACTAGTTAACAAACTCATCCCTGTTTCAAAACTCCAGTCCCAGCTATGGCCATAAGCAAGAGAACGAGAACACCAGATCAGCTCGGGTCTCGCGAGCAATTTTATTTCCCGTATTTCTTTTTCATTTATATTATTTATATTTATTTCTTATTAGGATGTTATTTCCCATGCTATTTCAGCAACTCATTGTTCTAAGTTGTTTATTTTTCATGATGTGCTTTATGTCATCATTTTTAGTCAACAAAGTTTAAACTCATTGTTCTACAGCAAAGGGGTATGTGACTTTTGCACTATTTTAAAAGTCTATGGTTATTTTTACCCCTTAGATATTCTGGGCATATTTTTTAAAAGACCTCATCTATATTTTTACTCTTTAACTTTTTATTTTTTGATAAAGTGAATAATCTAGTTACAGACGTCAGACGTGTGTTGCATTGATTCCTTGTTTTGGGAAGTACTAGATGACATGTAATCTGTTTTAAAACACTCTGATCCACAGTGCACTTAAATAATCAGGACAACGTGATCTAACACAACCTAACGTTAATCAATACAATTTGATATTGGGTACCGGTTAGCGCAGAAGGAGGTCGAGAACCAAAACCTAAAAAAACTAACAACTTCAAAAACAACTTTATTTATCTGCAATTTACCGAACACAATATCAAATTTTCAATATATTACCATTGCTGTTCGAGCACCTCCCAAGTATTTCCCTTGAAATGCTACTTTGCGTTTTGTACGTTGAACGAAAACTCCTTTCGATCAAAACACACGAATTTTTACCATTTTTTTTTCTTGGTGAAAGGTGAATATAACCTTTTTCTCCTGCAATCGAGGTCTCACTCTCCACTCGACAACCTCATTCATATTTAAATTTGATAAAATAACATTCAGCACAATCTTATTTAGAGTGCACCTAGTAATGTTATTTTTTTGACACATCCATTACTCTAGTATTATTTTTCAATTGATGGCAAAAGAACAAAAAATATTATTTTTCAGTTGCATCCAGCACTATAATATTATTTATGATTTAGGTGTTGGACTACAAAAAACATTAGAGTGCTATGTAATTATTGTGTTAGATGCAATTGAAAAATCTATACCGTCAATCAAATTAAACAGTTGAGATTTTGTTATTATCTGGTGTAGTCAAAGCATGCTAAATCTCCCAATTCCTCAGTAGAAAACAAACGGACGTCAAGCAAGCCTCACATAAAGTTCTGTCCATATTTAAAATCATCAGAGCATACATTTCATCTAACAAAACGCCTCTAATAGCGGAAGCGAGTGGAAATAACAGGTGAGTTTAGACCAATTAGCAATTGACTTGTCAGTAGCGGAATAAATGACTGATATTAGAGGAAAACGTTTGAAGAACGTAATTACCACCGGGGAGAGCAACATCAGATAACAACAGTTTACTTAACATATTACCTTTCGGGAAGTTGATTTGACAAACCTAATCTCTTTCTTTCTTTCTCTTTTGGCTGGTGGCGACGATCATGGTTGACACCGCGAAAGTGATCATTCGCTAGATGCTTCCAACAACTCATACTAAGGTCTTCGAAAGCTGGTAGTGAAATTGATCATCAATTGAAAGTGTCAATCCACCACTTCCAGTTAAAAACAAAACAAACAATAAACCATGAAAAAACTAATCAGTGATCCTAGCTTAACATGGGCCAGTGGTGAGCCTACAACCACTTTAGGATTTGGGCCCAATTTATCAATTATTGATTCTTTCTGCCGTTGGCCAATTTCAAAATTTAAAATTTCGTTACTCAGAAATTCCTGTGCAGCTCTATATTCAGGAGTGCCCCTATGCCTAAAACGATACAGAATTCAACCATAAATTTATAGTACTCGCATATATGCAAATCTGCTTCCTCTAATATAGGGTTTGTTTTGGCATGAGCTTCTCTCTCTCTCTCGAGCCCGTCTCTTCTCTCTCACCAAACCCTAGTTCCGCCTTTTCTCTTGAGCTTCTGCCCTGCCGGCGAGCCCTCTCTTGGTCCACAATGCGACCGAAGGGTAGATCGGCCCTCGATGAGTCCGGTGCAGGCTAGTCTTAGGTCAAAACAGGGATATAGAGCGGTGTCCGTCCTTCTTCTTCGGCGCCGGCTCTCCCCTGGTGTCCATCCTCAACGCCTTCCCAACTCCGGCGGCCCTCCGTTCTCTGGTTGCTACGGTGGTTCTCCCTCGTCTCTGGCAGTGGGAGCTTTTGCTTCGACAGCTCCTTCGATGGTGGTCTCTGGCTCGTTTGTGGGCTCTTGCTTGACGGTGGCTTCTTGTTCAAAGGTGGTCTCCTGCTCGCCGACGGCTTCTGGTGCGTTAGTGATTTCCGGCGGAGGGGGTGTCGCTCTCTTCTTTTTCTTTTTGTTTTTAGTGCTTTATTTTTATATTTGTCTTCTGATGTTGTGGATTTGGGTAACTTATGCTGGTGTTTGTCTTCTGATTTTGTGGATTTGGGTAATTATGGTGGTGTTATTTGTTGTGGATTGGATTTGTGCTTTTGGGGGAAGGGCTTTGTTGATGGTTGCTATTAGTTTGTGCTTTATCTATGAGAAGACCATTGCTAGGATTGTTCGCTGGGGGCAAATCCATATCGCTTATGTTAGTCAAAATCTGTTCAGTGGGTGGTTGATGTCACCAAGTTTGCTTCAATGGAGGAGCAAGAATATTCTTCAGGACTTTACTTGTCTTTTTTCGTCTGAGGTTGGGTGTTCTCTATCCGGTACCCCAAGTAGGGGCGATTATGCAGCTGTTATTTGTGCAGCTTTTTCTTATAAGGAGGTGTGCCCGAGTTTTGCAACCAACACCTTCTTTTGTGTTCTTTCTAACCTTGGATGTCCAGGAAGCTGATGAAGTCCTTGAAGTTACTTTTATTCCTATCTGTATTGTAGTGACTAGCTCTCCTTACAGTTGGTTTGGTGTTGTTGTATTTGTTAGTCTTCTTATTTCGGTTTGTTTGTCTTTTAAGTTGTTATTGCAATGTAATCATTTATTGTAACTTTATTATTATTATCAATATATGTTCCTGTTGACAAAAAAAAAATATAGGGCTTGTTTGGAATTTGGATAACAATGGGAAGAAAGTACAAAAGAAAAAAAGGGACAAACGAAAATTTTATATGCTTGGGCATTTGGTTGTTCCCATCTTATTTTCTTGATCCATTCCGGAAACTTAGAAGCCTGAATTAAGGCCAACAGTTACCATCTAACAAGGGAAATCAGGCTAGGATGATTAGCAACAGCTTATAGGAAAAATGCTTTAGGCAAAAAAGATAGCCTGATGATAGTTATTTCATGTACACTGCGTGCGTGACCAGTTGACTTTTCCAATCTAGAGTTCCAAAAAAATTTTGCCATTACCTGCAGTGACATGAGCCAGTTGTAATCAGTAACAGTCACAGTAAGTCGTTTGAAAATCAACCAATAATTGAAAGTAACGATACTAAGATTTTTGAGCCAACAGGGGCATGATTAAAAAGCAATAACATGAATGTGGTCAACATGTTGTGATATAAAAGAACGCTATGATCCAAAAGCGTTGATCTAGTGTCCTAGCAAAAGCATTCTCGTATCAAATCAATCCCCCGAAATGGCGAGTTTAAGTTTCCAAAGGCATCTTAACTGTTCTAGCAAATGCCGTGCTCAATTGGAAAAGCCAGTTTGGATACGTTTTAGGATGTAAGGCATTTCTTTGAATGATGTGTAATCAGTACACACACATGGATATTAGCAATGCAATAATTTTTTTTAAAAAATTGCAAAAATGGCTCGTTCATCAGGTTAGCCTTCTTTACATTACTTCCTTCTTTGAAGGAAAATTAGTTTTATCTATTTAATTATACCAGAAAAATTATCAAGCAAAAAAAAAAAAAAAAAACAGAAAAAAGAACTGACGCGTGATTACCCGATAACGTCTTCTGCGAACCTTCTATATAATAAGCTCATCTTCTAGATAATCATACTCAAAAGTGAACTCGGTCTTAATTCTTTGACACCTGACACAACCAAAGCAGAGAAAAGTCACAAGACAGAAAGAACCAATGTCATTATGATAGAGGTCTTTCATAGAATTGGTCAAGGGGCCAAAAAGATTATATCAAACCATCGAGTTAAGGGGGCTCGCTCACTGAAATCAGGTCTTATATATCTGCCCCCAGCCAAACACAAGTCTGGAGGGCTGATGACACAACATACGCAAGTCTACAGGAAGAAAGAAGTCGTGGCCAGCCCAGCTAAGAGTGTGGCTGATCCACCGCAAACTGAGGCCCACCATCGAGAAGCCTCATCTATGGGTCTGGTAGGTGGACATGTTTCCAAGGAAAGAACAATGGCAGATGGCTCGGCACAGGCACTGACAACCGCGGTATCAAAGACGACTACACAAGGGGGAAGCAAACCTGGGCAACAGGCCCAAAATGGAAAACTTAGGGACACTGGTTTCACTGTAGTTGAGCAAGAGTCGTCTTTGGATGGGAGTAAGCATAAGGTTGTGAAGATCGAGAGAACCAGGTTGGCACTCCACGATGTGAGTTTGCAGGTTTTGAATAGCACAATGCAGCCAACCAAAACGCAGGAGGCGACCATGGTTGATGGAAGTCAAACGAAGGAAAACATGGGGAGTTCTTATTCCGGTAAAAAGCCTGTGGCACAGGGAATAAAATTACAATCAAGTTCAACGCGTTCTCTGAAGGTTCGGAAGAAAAAACAAGCTGCTCACATCTCAAAGGATGCCCTAGACGCTATTCGGATGGAACTAGAAACCCCAAAAGAAATACATCCAGACTTGGGAGGATCTCCACCGAAGATGTCGGCTCTGCAAGGGTATGATAATGGCCCCTCGGGGTCTGGTGCTAATATTTGAAATTAACCTTTTTCCATGCTGGTACAGCTGATGGTTTGGAATTGCCAAGGGGCAGCTTGCAAAAAATTCTTTCGCCCTTTTATGCTTTTGTTTGGTGCTAATATTTGGTTTGCATTTGAAATGGCTAGAGCCAGACTTGTTTGTTGTACTGACTGATCTATATGATTAGTCCTCCACTTTTAAACAAAAAAAAAAAAAGAAAATGAAGATCTACTCAACATACCACCCATGTTGCAGTTCATCGTTTGCAATATGGAAATCAAAGTATACATATGTTCCTTGCTCGTATTCATCTGTAACAACTTTTGGCTCTACATGTCGCTGAAACCAAGTATTATATCTTCTGTGATATCTCCAAGACTGCTTCTTTAGCTCTTTTGCAGCCAAATATTGTTGATATGTATTCTGCGGAAAACAGAGCTGTTAGCCCAAGTAACTGACTGACAATATCGGTTATCACAAAAGAGGTAATGATACCTGGTGATAATAGAATGCAAAAAACAAGGTATCAGTTCCAAATGGTTCGTGCCCTACTCTCTCCCAAAAGGCAGGATTATTAACGATAGGTGCTTGCACTTGAGGATAACTAGCAGGTGTCATTGTTGGATGCATCTGCAGAACAAGAAAAGATAAATTGATCATATAAACATAATACAGATCATAAAACCAACAAGACAATATGTATGCCAAAGCATACGGGAACATAAGCTCTCGGGCGCTCTGAGTCTTTAGGATGTGGAAGTTTGTAATAAGCTGCCTCAAGCATCGGCAAATTATATAACTGATCGTGCATTCCACCAGAATTAACACTTGATCCGCTAAAGTTATCACCAATGGCTCCAAAGTCAACACTAATTCTCCTTCCAATGACACCATGGTTACCAGCAGGTTGATTGGATTGTAAAGGTTGTCTAGGAGACAAGTCGGAATCTCTGGAGGTCTGAGCAGGATCTGTTGGGAGAGAGCCACATAATCCTACCTGCTCGATAAAAGAATAATTTACATCTCATATCATTCATCACTAGATATCTTCATACATAATATTTAATTCTTAGGAATCATCCCCCCTTCCTCCAACACACACACAACACACAGAGATTAAAAAAAAAAAAAAAAAATTGCACAGAAATAAAGCAGGATCAAGTTTAAGCCTTTTCAACTTATATATGGCCATACATTTGCTTCTTAAATATTAACATCCTTAATTTGGTCGTGGGGGTTTCTGAGCAGATTGCATATATAACAAGTTGTCCGCCTCTTAACAATGAAGTGGGAAACAAAGTGGACGACAGAAATTGGCCAGGTTTTCATGTAGTGCCTCGGTTAACTTTCATATTCACATATTTTGCATGACTAGATATATACGTCATAAGGTAGACATTGGTTAAACCATTCAAATAAGAAGAGGCAAGCAAATGCACAAAACATTTTTTTTAGAACACAAACTTGGAATGAAAATAAAAGCATATTTCATCATTTTATAGTGGAAAATGATAAAAGAATGTTTCTTAAGGAATATAACATGTGTAAGAGTTAGCTAGTATACTGGAGAATCTGCAACATATGTGGATCTCAAATCATCTTCGTTTATAATATTCTTGCCAAGCCCCGCACTATCAGTAGATTCAGTTGCTCCCTCTTCAGGAAAATTCTGCTGCAGCTGCTGGTGCTCTTCAACCATAGAATTGCCAACATCTACAGAAAAAATATCATTATATACCCGATATAAACTCTCACAGGGAAAGAAAAGTATTCTAAACCCTGTCCCCATCCCAGAAAAGAAATACATTCTGAAACTAGAGAAAAAGGGCAACCACTAATCATTTAATCCAAGTAAATGGGGCAGAAATATTCAACAAAACAACCTACAGCAATTATAAGTGCCATGAACCTTACCAGCGTCTCTAGAAAAACCTGAAATCAACTGCTGCTGGTTAGATGGGTAATTGATTGAATTAGGTGCAAGCTGTAGTGAGGTAGACGGGATACTAATGAATCCTTGTGCCTGGGTTCCCACTCCCAGACCAGACTGAGAGGTAATAGAAGAGCCCTGGGAGTCAAACTGAACAAATAGTAGCATGCCATATACTATTTAACAGAATTTACAGTTAAGCAGAATATGTCAAGTCACAGAAAAGAGTAAACATAGAAAGGGGTAAAAAAAATAGAAGCCTCCAGAAATAGTACATGCTGCAATGCATTTTACTATAGTAACATAAGGCAAGCCAGAACTTTACTTACTGTCACAGATATTAAGATCCTAATATAAGCAAAGATGGTCTTCAATTCATAGTTCAAAATATTTTCCTTCCCCTAGAAACATGTAATAATTTACCCAGAGAGACATATGACCAAGGTGTAAATTAAATTATTAAAAAAAATTCAGGACCATTTTCCACATTTCCCCAAAATTTCCAGTTTTGTTTAAATAGAATCAGAGATGGGGGAAAATCAATCATAATTTTACTTGTGATAATAAAGAGGCATAAGAAAAATTATGACAAAAAAATACTAAAGGGAAAGATATGTATGATACACTTTTTGTCCAGATAACTCTTGAATCTCCAAGATCCAAAAAGAAATAAGCACAAACTTGACAACAAATTAGTGCCACGAATTACTGTTTATTTTTCAGACCACTGTTATCAAACATATAAACAATCATTACAACATTGTATATAACACAAACAGCAAGGAAGAAAGAGAATATTATAATAAGCTTTCTGACCTATAGTGAAAATTTCAGTATGAGTAAGGGAAAGTTAAACCCAGTTTTGTGGCACAACTAATACCTGCTGCAACAGAGGGTTTTGCTGCTCCGCAGAAAATTGCTTTTGATTCCCTCCACCAAGAGAAGGCATCCCAAGAAGGATACTGTGCCCTTGTTGCTGGACTTGCTGAAACTTCTGTAAAACTTTCTCACTTTTATCAGGAGCTATTTCAGTTCTTCCTTGTAGCTTCCCCTGAAAATAAATATCAATAAACTCCTTACAGTATAGGTTCAATATTAAAAAACACCAAACCACAGAGTATGATGAACAGTGCTATTACGTGCTTCTTGGAAGGCACTAAAACATGTCCTAAAAAGTGTGCAATGCTTCAATTCCCAATGCACAAGCTAGAATGATAACTTCATACACCAACTCATTCAACCCATCAAATCCAAAAAGGAGAGGGAACTATATGAAGTGTTTCAAATAGGCTCAGAAACTGATAATAAAAATAGTGTTTACTAACCAACCAGTGTAGGTACGTATGTCTGCATCTATGAATCAATTTTCCATGAGAATACAAGCAACGATCATAAAAACTTGTGTACAAAATAAATATAAATGCATACACGGCAGGAGCAAGGGTCATCCATGAGTGAAATATCACCAAAGGTCATCCATGAGTGAAATATCACCAAAGCTGACTAACCATAAAAAAGAACATTAATTTAAACAATACATCACAGAACTTCTGAAATGGTCTTTTAATCTAGACCATGATCAAATGACAGTGTTAGTGGCCCAATTCTTCCCTTTATAAACCAATCCATCCTTACATATATAAAAAAAATTGAATTTGAGCACTTGTTTCTAGTCTTCTAGAGTAAGTTTATATCTCAACAAATTGTACCCCTACTTTAAAGGACTGGACGTTCCATGGTTATCAACACAACTTTTCACTTGGCTCCCCAGTGAAAAAGTAGGGTAAGTAAAAAATTCAATCAACTATGCATCACAGCATATCAACTGTTGATCCAGCAAAATAAAAACCTTACCATCTCATTCTGGTTCTCGAAGGGGCTTCCAGGTCTCAATTGCACGCCAGGAACCACAGAAGAAGAAAAATCTCTCCCAGAGACAGCTGCAGCCTCACTAACATTTACAGAGTCAAATGAGGCAGTTCCATCATTATCCTTTGCAACCTGAGGCGAGATTGTTCTATTACTAAGGGGGGTTACAAGAGGTTGCACCATCCGACCACCTCCAAGTCTGTCATCAGCACCCAATATGTTTCTCTTTGTTATTTCAGATGCAGAAGGGACTGAACCAAGGGCCCCACTGCTGGAAACGATGTTGCATGAACCAAGAGGGATACTAGAGGTTGCTTGATTCGCAAGGCTGCTTCTACCAATGCCCCTTGCAAGCGCAGCATCATAAAGTGGGGGAGATGGTCTATTAATTTCTTCTTCCTTTACAGAGCCAAACTGATTTACAGAAGATGAAGAATTAGAAGCGGTAGGATTCTCCAAGGTAGCCTGAACAGATTTTGAACCAGGAAGTATTGATGTGATGGGTGGCACACCAGAGAAGTTATGAGCCAAAATATTCCTAGAAGCAGGAGTTGCATGGTTCCCATCTGGTGTTGAACTAGCAGAATTACTTCTGATGGTTTTAGAAGGCGGAGTTCTAGCCCCAATATCAGAATTGCTGTCCTGTGAAGCTGTATCATCAGTTTGCTCCTGGACAGAAGCATCTTGATTATTAGAAGTCAAAGTTATTTGAGACAAGAAACATAAATAATATTCATCTATTTAAGTAGCACCCAACAAGATGCGGTTCTGCTTTGTTCTTTTTAATCATTTGACTGATAATTCAGACACATACAGTCAGCAGTTCTACAATTATGATCCCATCACCCCCTATAATTCTTGATAGGGAAACATTGGATCAAAACATTTTGGGGGACAGGGTGGAAGCATAAATTCAAAGCCAGCTGAATCAAATAAAATGCATAAACATCATATCAAATATTATTTTGGTTATATTTTTTAAAAAATCGAATCAAGAATATGAAATCAGTAACAAACAAACAAGTTTCTCACATATGAACACAACTCGTTAAACATCCTGGATAAATAACATTTTTTAGCATCAATCGCAAAGCAGCAAAATAACTTGATACGGATAAAAGGTGTTAGGAAACAGGAAATATATGGTGTTAATGTAAAGAGCTATAATTAGGGATCGTAATCAGATATATAATTAGGGAGATAATTATCATTATGAGCCAATAATTCATAGGCTCCTCCCTCTTGTATATAAAGTATAAACCCATATGTTTATCACGAACAATACAATTTTGAGATTCTCAGATTACAAAACAAATTAACAAATACTGACCGCTAACTCCCCATTTCTATCTGAATTAGTTGTGCTATAACTTAAAATATGTCCATACCCTTCTTCATGACAAACTCTAATCAGACCAATATCTTCAATTGAACATAAGAATACAAACACAAGATTGCAGCTGAACTCTTACATGATCCACAATTTAAACTTAAATTTGCTAATACAAAACATTCATAAACAATAATAATTTTGAGCCATACGCAAATCCTTATCCGCCACTAATTGGGATCTGTCAAATGCATTATCTGTAATCAATGCAATTAACAAATTACCATTTAAAAAATGGAGAATACGCCTCATTTTTCCATGAAATATCACAAGGAAGCACCAAGGGTAAGGAAGTAGACTGCATGAATATCCCACAGATCAATAAAGCAAGAAATACATACAGATGTCTGAGACGCTGATGCTGATGCCGGTGCTGATGCTTCCGCTGAATTCTTTAAGCTAGGAGCAGCTGTGCCCTACCAATACACACATATCAGCACTGAAAAAATAGGCAGTTCAAGATTGCATAAACCATGCCGCCAGAAAGGCATGCCAACATGAAATCTTCATGTATCCCAATCCCATAATATAAATACACATCATAATATGTCTACAGGTACTCCCATGTTGGTTTGCAACAAATCAATGCAAATGAAAATACCTTAACAATACCAGGGGGACCAATTGTAACAAGATCTTCAAGAGACTCCACCTTATCTAAAGGTAATGAACTGTATAGGTCATCAACATCATTGAATTCATCAAAAGAATCCTGTGGGGGAAATAAAGAAAGTCAAGCAATAAGAGAATCGACAACGGTCCAGGTTCATACAGTATCAACCATAAACAATTTCTCCATCTCAAGATTATATAAAAGGAGCATATTATCATCTGACTAGCATTCAAACGACAGACCTGGTTACGCTCTACATAGTCTTCCACGAAATATTTGACATCATTAACCTTCTCAGCACTTAACTCATCATTATCGACTAGCCTCAAAAGTAATTCACATTTCTTTATATGAGACTTGTGCCGAGTAATTGATCTCTCTAGATGTGCCTGTAAACACACAAAATAAGTGGAAGACCATAAAGAAGGTAAATCATCACTGCTATAACATGTCTTTACTCCATACCAATCTGGGTGGCCTGTTCTTCCCTTTCTTGGCAGAAAGCCTTTCAACCTCAGCTTCAAAGACGTCAATCTGGGATTCCAGTTCCCCAACCTACTCAAGTATTAAAAGATAATAAGAATAATATATATATAAAAAAAAAAAAAGATGGTAAGAGCATTTTCCAAAGGATGATATAAGGTTAAGAATGTGTCTACATGATTTACATAAATATAAACTCATTTAAATAATATATTATTACAGAGAAACCCTAATCAATCACCATGAAAACAGGCATTAGGCTTGAATAAACAGAATCATTAGAGGAGCAAACCTTAAGAAACGATGTTAGCTTATGATAAAACCATTGATACTGGTATTATTTATATATAAGTAGTAGTATCTTCTTCCTCAGACAGATTGAAGAATAGGAAGGAAAACACCAGTTCATTGCAAAACCCCCCCCCCCCCCCCCAAAAAAAAAAAAAAAACAACAGAAAAGAAGGGACGCAAAAACATTGAAGAAAACTCCTGTCATTTGGGAGCCCAAGGCTCTCTCTCTCCTCACGACAGCAATCTTGCACCCTAAGCTCAGACCCTACACAGATCACATCACCCTCTCTCTGTCCCAGCCAGCTGAAATGAAAAGTTAATTAACCTCCTCACATAAACCTTTCAATATTTGGGCCAATCCCTTGTGGCCGCATCAGGTTACTATTAGTTGAAGGGTCTCAGCAGTCAACCATCCGTATGACTTTCCATACTGCATTAACCATAAATTCATGGCAAATAAAGATGACCATTTACTGGAAAAGGCTCTGCTTAGAATGCATGTCAAAGAATACAAGCCACTAATGCAATAAATGATAGGCATAATTGAGATTATTCCTACCACATTGTTCAACCAATCTCTAGTCTCCGATTTAGCCTTCTCCTTAGGATCCTGTTATAAAACATTATGAAACTGTTTTTTCAGCGCAAAGCCGCAAAATATGCATTTTATACCAAATGGGGGGCTGGAGAAGTACTTCCCCAGGTCAAAGACTCACAGTTTTGGGCTGTTGGCCCAAGCCTTCTTTGGAGAAAGCTTTGATCTTGGTCTCCTTCTCACAGATTTTAAATCTTTCCATTTCACGCTCAATGAGTTTGCGAGCATCCACCAGGGCCTGCTCATAAGAGGCACTAACCTATCTCAAGCAAAAGGTCAATTCAGGATGAAGGAGTTAAAATTCAACGTTTGATACAAAAGGCATATCAAACCATTCCATCACACAAGTCAGCCTGAGAATCATTCTAGAATCTGACATTTCAAAAGGACCAAAACAAGAAAGGAATTAGGCGATATGCAAAAAACTAAACAAATGGCAGCATCTAATCAAATGGGTTGATATTAGTCCTGTCATATCCATATATGCTAAGTTAAAATATGTGTGTGGAAAAACTCCATGCCATTAGCCCAAAAGAGACCAATAGACAATATTCTCAACATTGGCAAAATATAGAGCTATAAGCAGATTTAAAATCTAACGTTCTTAGAATGACATTTATTGGTGATTCCCGAGGCCAGTTCCCTACTCCACTAAATGTACAGCTCAACTTACAAATAGCGACCAAATTTTCCCATAAAGTAACAGATATATTAGGTAGACTGCTGACGCACCGCTAGGAAACTAAATATTGAGGACTGATAATATTATAAATGCAACAATGTGTATGATAAATAAACGTTGATGCGGATCAATTGACGC
Source organism: Acacia crassicarpa (assembly GCA_034222035.1). Classification (NCBI taxonomy): domain Eukaryota; kingdom Viridiplantae; phylum Streptophyta; class Magnoliopsida; order Fabales; family Fabaceae; genus Acacia; species Acacia crassicarpa. The sequence continues at coordinate 43,566,378 of JAWXYG010000005.1, read as the reverse complement.
AGATATCTAAGTTTCTCATCTATTATGCCTTCCGCATAATAGCCCTAGAAAAATTAAGCATGCGTGCCTCGTACGGATTGATATGCAGCATAAGCTTATTGAAGAAGAAACTGACCTTCTTATCCTTGATCTCACTAGACTGAATCCACGTCTTAATCTGGTCTCTGTGCCTCTGAAGCTTCTTAATCTCCTTCTTCAGGTCTGCCTCAAATTTCTCCTTCTGGTTCGCATTGTCAGCATCGTAAACCTAAACAAACGGTCAAAAACCAAACAAAAGCAAAATGAGGTTACACATGTTAGTCGGAGACAACCGAAAGACCATAACGAGAGAAAAAGAATGTAGAACCTTCTTCCAGATGCTATCGAAGACTTCAACGCGTTCTTGAACCCTCTTCAGAACACGATCTATCTCACCCTGCAGTTTACGACTTGCACTCATTTGCGTAATTCAATTCGAAGGATCAATTATCAGTAATCAGGTCATTTAATTCCAAAGTGCTCAATGATAAATTGATATTATAGGTTTTCACTACTTCGGTAAGATTTCACTGACTCTTCACGGTTATTTCGTCTTTCAAGGCAGATTTTGGGACGGAGGCTCGATCATGGGAACTGGAAGGCGAAGCACCTGAGGCGGTGACGTGGAAATACTACCGTTGCTTCTGTTTTTTTAACGACTAGCTTCGCGCCCTCTCGCCCGCGCAGCGCGCCGTTTGTTAAGTGAGTTAAGTAGCTAACAAATTTGATAACAAGAAGCCACGAGAATAGCAACAAATTAATTATAGAGATAGGATATTGTCACTATTAATTTTATATCATTACTAAGTCACTATCACTTTTTTAGCGTTGGATCAGAATCTCAATAGGGGAGAGAAATGATAAATGTAGATAAAATTATGATCCAACGGTGAAAAATTGATAGTGACTTGGTAGTGACATAAAATTGGTAGTGACAATATCATATCCCTTGTTTATATATATAAACTATCATAATATTAAAACCCCAAAAATTCCCATTTCAAAATATTTTACGACTAGTTACAAGATAGGAGGGAAACAAACCATGACAAAATCAAGAACATACACGATCTGACACTTAATGAAAACTTTTACCTACAAATGCCATTAACGAGATACATTAACAAGACATAAGCACGTACACTAAAACATTTTACAAATAAAAAAAGAACATAAATTAAATAAGAGTTAAGGTGCAAAAATACACATGTGCTTTTTTCTGAGGAGCGCTAAGTAGTAAGTGTTTTTTTAGGTACAAAAGTGACTATGTGGTTACAAATTAGGTGCAAAAATACTGTTTGACTGTTAAGTTTGACTTTGACCGTTAAGTTTGACTTTTTTTGCTGACTGGACGATGACGTGGCATTTCAAAAGTGCAAAAATACACATGTGGTTTGTCAAAAAGAGCGTCGAACACCCAATTTTTTTTAATTTAATAATTTTATTTTAATTACTACCGGGTGCTAAAAAGATATTCAAGATATTGACCTGTACTGAAAAAATACTTCATGATTTTGAAAAATTATTTTAAGATCTGAAAAAAGTATTTCAGAGTACTAACTGGTATTAAAAAGATACTTTGAGAATACTGCATACCAGCGGGAGTTGACTCAAGTGGAAGAGACTTGGGCCACTTAAGCAAGGGTCTCGAGTTCGAGTCCTTGTGAATGCAAAAAAATCCCCTGGGAGAGGTCAGTTCTGGTGAACCGGGTGCAATAGCAAAAAAAAAAAAAAAAAGAATACTACATGGTATAGAAAAAATATTTCATGATAATAAAAAATTATTTTAGAATCTTAAAAAAATAAGCTGAAGTATATTTTTAATACCAGTCAATACCTTGAAATCTTTTTCAGTACTAGTTAGTGTCTTTTTAGCACCAGTCAATAGCTTGAAATATTTTTTCAAGATCTTAAAATAATTTTTCAAGATTATGAAGTATTTTTCTGTACCGGTCAATATCCTGAAGTACTTTTTAGTACCAGTCAGTACCTTGAAATATTTTTTCAGTATCAATCAGTATCTTTTTAGTACCGTCAATACTTGAAATATTTTTTCAAGATCCTAAAATATTTTTTCAAGATTGTGAAATATTTTTTCTGTTCCAGTCAGTAACTTGAAAGTACTTTCTTAGCACCAATCAGTACCCTGAAATATTTTTTTCAATATCAGTCAGTATCTTTTTAGTACCAGTCGATACCTGAAATATTTTTTCAAGATCCTAAAATAATTTTTCAAGATTATGAAGTATTTTTTCTGTACCAGTCAATATCCTCAAAGTACTTTTTTGTACCAGTCAATACCTTGAAATATTTTTTAGTATCAGTCAGTATCCTTTTAGTATCTGTCAATACCTGAAATATTTTTTCAAGATCCTAAAATAATTTTAATTGAAGTAAGATTATTAAATTAAAAAATAATAATTTGGTGGTGGGCGCTCTTCTTGACAAAACATATGTGTATTTTTACACCTTTGAAAAGCCACGTCATCGTCCAGTCAACAAAAAAAGTCAAACTTAACGATCAAACGATATTTTTGCACCTAATTTGTAACCACATGCGTACTTTTGCACCTAAAAAAAACACTTGTTACTAGGCACTCCTGGAAGAAAAGCACATGTGTATTTTTGCACCTTAACCCATCAAACAATAATAAACTAACACATTTTTCTATCCTCATAGGTCACGTAAAAATCTAAAGAACTAATACACTATTCATGTGTGTCTATGTAGAGATAGATAGCTATACTGGAGAAGTTGACTAAAAAAACTATATGTAATGCAAAAAACTTAAAACCGGGGGGGGGGGGGGGGGATAAAGACTCACCAGATGACGCTAATGAAGAGGAGGTTGGAGATGAGAGGAGAGGAGGCCGACGCCAGAAGGAGGCTGCACGGCTGTCCGAATGCTAGCCGGGCGGAGGCACTAAGAGAGATCATGGTGGAGAGGGAGAGAAGACTGGAAAATGAGGGAGGAGAGCCTGAAATTGGGCTTAAGACCAAATTTTTGTGACGGAATTCGTTTATGTTGCAAACCCTTTGGGGATTTACAACGGATATTAAAATCCATCGCAAATATCGAAAAATTTGCGACGGAAATAATTCCATCGCAAAATCCGTCGCAATTTTAGTCTTTTTAGTAGTGGAATTTTTTCAAACAATAATAACTCACCTGTGAAATTATCTACGCAAATGATTAACGAACCTCTGGTGTATTGTAAGCAAAGAGAGAATAAAACTACAAAAAAGTGTCAAATACAATTAATTAGGACTATTAACGGAGGAGCAACATTGCTACATTTTTAGACTTCTGGGACAACATCGAGATAAGGAAAAAAAAACCTCCAGGTCTTAATTGCTTCTAGGCGTGTACTTTCGAAGCAAAATTACTACTTAATCCGAGAGAGAGAGAGAGAGATGTCACGTAAACAATCTACGTCAGCATAATGGGGTCAACTAACGTTTGACTGTTAAGGTTATTAACGGAGAGGCAACACTACTACGTTTTTAGATTTCATGGCAACATTGCTTCAAAAAAACTTGCAGAGTAAAATTACTTCTGGGTGTGTACTTTCAGGACAAAATTATTATTTAACCCTTGTTAAATTATGGCTAAAGTGTATGTTTAATCTTTTATATTTATCTCTCATTATTTCACCTCCTTAAGTTTGTAAAGCACATATTCATCGTTTTCTATTAGCTAGATTGCTCCCACATTCAAAGCCGAAATGACTCTGATTCTCGTTTCTTGATTCTTGTTTTTGGTGATAAATCTCAAATATTTATTTCCCAATGGTGAAATTATTTGCATTTTGCAATTCATTCAGCCAATCGGTTGACAAGTCATTGACAAATTAGAGGCCCGGCGCGATGTGGCGGCAACGTTCTCTCTACGCGCGTGAGTATGGCTCTCTTCTTGCCCATCCTATTTACCGAGTGCACATTATATGCTTAGAGTTAGGTATTTATACCTAAGCATATGTTTTTAAATTTTTTATATATTATATTTATTTATATTTAAATTGTATGCTGTTTTCTGGGACTTTTTTGCACCTAGAAGCCTTTAAATAATATGCTTTTTATATATATATATAAATTTTAGGAAAGGGGTTAGGTTCACTCACGATCAGGGCAGGACCAAATCTTCCTTCCTTTTAGGTGATACCGATATTGGGCAGGGCGAGCCATCCATTATCCGCTGGCGTTAATCTAAACACTTAGGAGCCAGAATGCCTCCCCACAGCCTCTAGGATCGAACCCACCCCAAAACCACCTCCAGGATCGAACTCCCTTCTTTTAGTAAGAATGTTCGACCCTTTTACCAGTTGAGTCCAATTACATATAATATAATATGCTGATATTAGAGAGGTATATGCACCTACTAAACACCTAACTCAAGCATGTAATGGGGACTCATTTACCGAACGGCCCAACCTCCAGCGTCCATGCAAAACTCTCACTCCACCACTTTTTCGCTCCTCTGATCATATATTGATATCACGCTCTCTCCTTCTTCCTCTCCCATCTCACCCAATAAAAATTTCCTTTCCTTGCTTTCTTTCTCGTCTTCTCTCTCCTGGCTGCTACTCCTTCATTCTTTCTCTATAATCGCACAGTGCCGAGTCCTCTTTCTGATTCTCTCTGCACTCAAAATACACTACTATCAAATCTTGGAAAGAAACATGATTTTCTAAACTACTATTTCTTTCTTTCTTCGATTTTCTAACTAGCGGGAGTATGAGAGAACGTTCAGGTCAAGGCGAAGGTCAGACGATTCTGAATCAGAATCAGTGTCCCTGTCCGGTGTGTCAGATAGCCGTAAATCATCGCTCGAAAGGGGTTCTTCTGACAAGCGCAGGAGAAGTAGCCATCATAGTCGGAGCAGTAGTCGACGGTCGCGGCGTCAAAGCTCACCAGCCGTGCAGGACACCGATGACAGTGACGAACGGGGTCACAGGTAGAAAAAGTCCTCAAGGACTATTAATGAAGTAGAAATACGAGAGCACTTGGTTAAAAAGGCCCAGAGAAAGGTTCGTTGGTTTTCAATGTATGTCATATCATGACTGGACGAGTTTAAGCTACTGTTTTGACACTGTTCGTTTTTCTGTTATGATCAGGCAATGGAAGTTGCAAAAAAGTTGAAGACTCATACCGTCTCGGGTTATTCGAACGATTCAAATCGGTGGCGGAATATAATAGTTGTATAAAATTTGTTAGTATATACATATTTTAAGACATTTTATTTGACTAATAATTTGGCTCTAACTAATTTTTTAGGGAGAATCTTATATAAAGACGGTTAAATTAGTCAAATTCTAATTTAAGTTACTAAATTTAACAAATTATTAATTAAATTATGTAACTCAATTAGGGATTTAGAATTTGAACAAAATTATACTCGTATCCTTAGTTATTAAAAAAAAATTACGGGGGAATGAATGATCAATTCTATATAAATGCCATTGAAAAGCTGGGAGTTGGCTTACCTCCTTTTCGTCAAAGGTCCGCTGCCTGAAGCACCGTCGTTTTTGGCACAAATTGATGACATGAACCTTTTATTTAAAAAAGAAAAAAAAATCAAGATCCTACCGGGTAGTAAAAAGATAATTCAGGATACTGAATGATATTCTTGAGGATAGTGACTGGTACTGAAAAAATAATTCATGATCTTAAAAAAATTATTTTTGGATTTTAAAAAAAATATTTCAGGTACTTACTGCTATTAAAAATATACTTTAGGATGTTTTTTCAAGATCCTAAAATAATTTTTTTAAGATCATAAATTATTTTTTCAGTACCAATTAGTATCCTGAAGAATCTTTTTAGTTCCAGCTAATACCCTGAAATATTTTTTCAAGATCCTAAAATAATTTTTAAAATCATGAAGAATTTTTCATGTATCATTTAGTATTCTGAATTATCATTTTATTACTACCCGGTAGTACCTTGATTTTTTTAAAAATAAAAAATAAAAATAAAGGGTTCGTGTCATCAATTTGTGCCAAAAACGACCGTGCTTCAGGCAGCGGATGGCAGCGGGCGGCAAGCCAACTCCGAAAAGCTGGCCAGGCCGATTCAAGTGCATAAGCATTTAGAGTGAAGGCCTACTAGCAACAACACAATACACAGCTATGTGGTGCCGCGAAAATGAAGTATTATTGCAAAATCCTCCCTCATAGTATTTTGCTTTTCTTGCAAGATCCTCCCTCACGCTTGCTTTTATCAATCTTCCTTTTACATCTGGACGTTGCGACAATCCCGTTATGCTCTAAAGCACGGCTTCACCTACCTCCTCCAGCCCCCCCCCCCCCCCAAATGCTTCAATCCTTGTTTATAATAATGAGCAAACAATGAAATTATTACTAGTTGATATTGGGACGGCGCCGGCCATTGAGAGGTGGCGCATCCAATGATCGTTTCAATTATGTTTTCTTGGTTTCCCGATGTATAGTTTCTTGGCCGCTAGATACAGTCGCGTCTGATCTCCTACCCAGTTTGTTGGGTATATGAATTCTGGGTTAGGGGTATTATTGGGTTAGGGTATTATTAGAAAATAAGCAATATTTAAATATTCTAGACTATGTCATTGACCCAATTTAAGATTTGTTGAATTTACCAGCTTTATCAAGGATTTTCTTATTTTAACCGTCTTTATATAAGATTCTCCCATTATAATATAAAGTTTGTAATTTATAATTAGAAGTAGTACGAAACACCAGTTGCTCTCGTAATGAATACTCCCTCTGGTCCTTATTATAAGGCATCAACTAATAAGTTTATTTGGTCCTTTTTATAATGCACTTGCTTGTTCCCAATGAGCATTAATTATTTGTTTCTATGTCTGCCCCTAATTAATGAGGGTAGTGGGTGAAGGTAATAATTAATATAATATTAGAGTTTAGTACAATTAGTAAGAGTAATATTGGAAGTTACTTAAATTATAAGGCAATTTTATTAACTTTAATTACTTTTATTGGTTTGTAAGAAATATTAGTTAGTAACTTATAACAAGGAGTGGAGGGAGTACACTATAGCCCACCACACCACGAAGGCCTGGGTTCATGAATCTGTCAAACTGCAGCTTCCACTTTTTCTCTCCGACAAAGTAGTACGCACATGTGACCATCTCTCAAACCATTCGCCACGTGAAAATTAAAGGATGAAAAAAAGTACCCATATTTCAATATTGGCGGTGACATTTCTTTCTTTTCTCTTCCATTACTCTCCTCCCCATTCGATTCCTCTATATATAGAACTAAAGAAAAACTTTTATACCCAACCACTGATAATTCAGAAGCGAGTTTTGATCATCAGAGAAGCTCGCGTGAAGGGTGAGGAAGAAAGGTTGCAGCCAAGGATGACTTGCCGGATTCTATATGATTCTACATCTAACCTCACTTTATCTCTCCGCATATATCATCACCAATGGATGGATATGAATCGGGCAAGTAGTCTTTGGCTACGTCCTTCTTTCTACCCTACTCATGCCAGACTCCCTTGGTGAAGAATGTAAACTCACAAGTCCTCTCTATTCTTCATATGTTTCTGTCCTTGATTTAAACGACAGGGTTCTTGTTTTGTTATATCTGATGACGCAGAATAAGGACCTATTTTCCCAACAAAGAAAATCTAGAGCCCAAAGTCACCGCATTATAACAAGTATATTACTAATTGGAAGAAGCCAAGTTGAATCTTTCACTTTCATGTTTCTGATGACAAACTATTCTGCATTGTTATTTCTTAAACAGGCTTAAACATGACGGAGGAAATCAGTAAGAGCTTCCTTTTAGACTTGGAGCCATTAATACCAGAGATTTTTACTGCTTATTTGTTTATACTTTACAGCTAGAACTTACTAGAAAGAAACAAGGAAAAAGAAAATCAGGGACGAAAGCAGCAGCAGTCAAATACTAGGGATTTGCATTTTTGCAGGAGGGCCCACGGAGATTTGGAATCTTGGAAGGGATCACAGGTTTTGACGTCTCGGAACTTTGTGGGTAGAATTGAGGGCAGGCCCGGTGCCACCGCCAAGCCAATAAAGACCACCTTCTGTTTTTCTATCTTTTCCACAGTTCCATTGTACTCACAGGCACAATTATTCTGTTATCGATTTGTGCAAAGATCTCACAAAATCCATACACTTGTAAGACTGGCACCATTTTCACGAAGCTACCATTTTTACCTATCTGGATTTGAGTGATGGATGTGACTTCACCCGTACAGTAGGACCATGCCATTGCAATAAATGACAACGTTCCTGCTTCTGTCCTTTCAGACGGCTTTCAGACGGCATCCTCTGTATCCACAAACTTCATGTTCTGAACTCGACATTCTTGTGTAAATGTTGCTTTCCATCCCACAGATAATAGGAGTATATGATTTTACCCAGGTTAGGAAAAGCCGATGGTGCCATGGTGGCCTTGTGTTGATGGCACCGGGCAGGTTTCAGTTAAAAGGGAGAAGAAGCCACAAATCGAATCTTTTTAGTTTCTAATTTTCATCTTGGAACTGGAAAAAAAAAAAATAGAACCAGAAAATAATTTGCTCAGAAATACAACAAACAGAAGCTAAACCTTCCATTGACGAAAAGGATACACGCATTTTACAACAGGGAGTGGCAGGGATTCCTCCATGACAAAAAAACAAAAACTAGGAATCATACAGCTGACTGCTTCTGTTCTTAAAGAACGTCAGGCTTGGATTCCCCAAAAAAACAAGTGAATCCATTGGCCTGAAGCAATCAGATAAATACAGACTACTAGACCAAAGCCTAAACTACCTGGCTTCAACCTTAATCTTCATTCTCACACCAAATGCTACATAAAGATGCTAAAAAAACCTGTACATGGGATATGGTTAGGACTCGGGAGATAGGCTCTCAGAACGGCCACATCATCTCCCAGCAGTGGTCAGGGTTCTCTTCTCGGAGACCTTCACCGTATCGGCCTTGGCCTTAGCTGCCAACTCATGTTTCGCCGGGGCATGCAGAGGGAACTCTAGAGGAGCAGGTTCGAGCACAGGTTGAATTGGTTTCGGTGTGTAGGTAAAGTTAAGATCCTTGTTGGCAGCCAAAGCTAATAGCTCTTTCTCCTCCAGTCCTTTGGCTGGGCCTAAGCTGCATCTATCTGGGGTGTGTTTGGCTAATGCATCTTTAAACTTCTTGATCTGTAATTCAAATAAAGTATTATCAGTATTTTCAAGTTCAAAATCAGGACAAAGGAAAAACAAATAACATGAACCCAGGGATCAAAGCACATGACACCAAGAATATCTCTCTCACATAATACAAATTAAGAATATGAAAAACATGTGAACATCCCAGATTCAAATATCGTGGCATATGTTGAATCTTCTAAGTTAGGTTGAAAACACTCGTCAATCTAGCAATCCACAATTGGCAACACTAAAGCAACATAAACAATTCGTTGAATTCGATCCAAACCATTGCTCATCAATTAATACTCGTTTAGGGTACAAATAACCAGATTTTGAAACTTGGTGCATGAATGATATGAAATAATCAAAGCTGAAGCAGGTAACTGAACAAAAGCAAAGAATATGGAATGAAGAGGAATTAGAGTGAACTATACACACCGTCGCATTTGTACAGCTAAAGCTGCATAAACGACCTTGAGCGCCTCTGTAAAAGCGAAAGAAGGGAAGAACATGGACGCCAAGGCTATAACTCATAGCTCTATGCTCCTCATTGTTCACCTGAAGGAATAGTACATCCGGGTGCATTTCTGCAAACTGACACAGCTGCCATAATACAAACAGGAAATCCGTGAATATTGGGGTTGAAAGGAAAATCAAAAGCTCTCATGGGATGAATCAATGGATCAGAACAGATTAAGAATGAAAATACCTTCGGATGAAGGGCTTTGCAACCACCACAACCAGGAGAGAAGAAATCAATAATGACTAACTTGTCCCCTGCGTTTAGCAAAGAGTCCACAAGGTCTTGTGCCGAAGTCACCTCTCTGGTGTTGGGTTGAAGTCCTTTTTCCCACCATTTTTTAGCTTTCCCAAATACACGGCCCATCTATAATGTTCCATAACAAGTGAAAAACGTTACAAAGAAAAGTTACAAAAAAATTCCTCCGCAATTTTTTTTTTCTCATGTTTTCAGGAAAAGATTCTGAAAATTCGAAGGATTTGTAAATAGCAAGTTCCAAAACTCTTCGCCTGAGGAAAGATCATCAGAATAAAGATTACCAACCTGAGATGCAGTTGAAGCTCGGAATAGGGAAATCCCTCTGTACGGTATGCTTTTCATGACCTGAAAGACGATCTTTCTGCCGTAAAATTGACTCTGCGTTGAGGAAGATGAAGACCTGAGAACCTGAGATTTAAGTTTCAGAGAAGGGGACCTCCTCAAAGGAAAAGAAACCCCAGATTTGCAGTTTAAGTTCTTCGGACCTACAGAGATTCTGCGACAATGATGGTTGCTATAACTATTCCAAGATGAAATCAAACCGGTCTTGCCAAAAACCTCCGCCATTTTAACTTCCGTAGTTTAGGTCAACTACAACAGAAATCTAAATCTCTCAAACTCTGATCACCAAGGAAGCAGATTGTAGAAAACCCAAATGAAAGCGTCGGGAAAAGAAAATAGCTTTATCCACAAGAAATGGGTGAGCTGAACTTTCGGCTACAGCTGAGGCAGTGATCTATTCGAATGTATCGCAGGAACTCGAAAACGCTTTTCCTTATGTATTGCGGTATTCGGAGTGTGATCGGGAAGATCGAACGGTAAGAAAGTGATGATCAGAACGGCAGGAGGGAATTATCAAGAGATAACAGGGTGGAAGTTGATTTGGATAAGAAAAAATAATAGGGTCCCTCAGAAGCTGGTACGTCTATGGTGAATGAGTGAGGTACGTGAACATCGCAGTTTCAAACACGTGGCATATCATTGATACTTTCAGTTAAACCTTCAAATTTAGGAAATATGATAATGACTGTGAATGGATATGCTTTTGGATAATCTGATGAATCACACCTCCTTTGCCACCTCATTCACCTTTTGTGGGCCCCCCGACTTTGCTTTTGAATTCATTGTTCTAAGCCAATTGGGCCTGTGGGCTTCACTTGATGAACAAGCCCAACAAATAAACACCTTGGACCTCACCTCTCTCCATTGATTTAAAAAAGAGTGACCACAACTATTAGTTGACACTACTAGTAGTGCAGTGGTATTGGGAGTAGTCTCCCCACCCCCTTGTACTGGGTTCGATCCCCCCCATCCCCTATCGCCTATGTATCAAAAAAAAAAACTATTAGTTGACAACCACCAAGGACAGCAATGCAGTGGCACAGTTGGTGGTATTGAGATGCCTTATATCTCCCCTCAGGTCCCGTGTTCGAATCCCCCCTCCCCTCGCCTTGTATCAAAAAAAAAAAAACTATTAGTTGACACTGGTGGTCCTTGAGCTCAACCAGTAAAAGCGTCGAACACTCTCACTAAAGGTAGGAAGTCCGATCATGAAGTTGGTCAAGGCGTTGGGGGAGGCATCCTAACTCTTAGGTGCGTAGGTGAACGTTTGAGGATAATAGATGGCTCGCCCTGCCCAACATCAGTATCATCTAGAAAGAAGGGAGATTTCGCCTTGTCCTTAGATCGTGGGTGAACCAAACCTTTTTCCTAAAATTTTATTATAAAAAAAAAAAACTATTAGTTGATGTTTTTATCAACAAAAATATATATATATATTAGTTGACGTGGTAAACAGCATTTTTCTTACGTGGCTAATATCCTTTTCTTACAATGAAGGATAATATAAGTTCAAACTTTAAAGAGTACTTGTTAAAAGGAGTGAAAACTCTAAACTTTAAACTTCGGAAAGAATTAGTTTCAAATCCAATATAACTTAAAATACCCCTTTTTTTTTTGTAGAAATCAAGGCTAAAGCCCATCAATCTATAAATTAAAAGATACTTTAAACAACAACAAAGTCTTGTTCACTAGGTTAAAAAAATTGTGCACACTTGTGTAATATGGTAAATATGTCCTCTCTATAAGTTGCTGTAATTTTTCCTATAAAGAATGATGGTTCATGATCGCTTTCTCTCATTAACCATGACGTCTTACTCTTATTAGGCAGGACCAGATTCAGTCATGGCGTCCACGACTAGTTGATTCTTAAAATAGTTCATACCTGTAGTATAGTCTTTCTGGATTGTATATCTTCGCTTCTATAGGAAAACATCATATAGTTATCGTCGAAAGGTTATTACTACATAGCGGCGAGACAGAGAAGAGGAAATGAAAGGAATCATCATTATATAATACAAGTGCAATAAAAATTAAGAATATTCAATAGAATATGAATACGAAACCGAGTTGATGATACAACAGAAGCGGAATTGTTTAGTGCATAGTCTGCAACCTTAGCTTGTACCTTCCATCCTCCTCAACACCAACAGATTAAAAGATACCAAAACGGGAAATGATGATATTATGCATTGTTATCTTATGATGATTGACTTTTTGTACAGTTTATTTGATCACCCATCTGCTTGCAGTAGTAGGGAGCAGCAAGGAAACAACGTGGGAATGCCCTTTGAAAGAACCGTATTGTGTCATGGTCTCATGGACTCCTCTTGTCCCCGGTGTCATCACGAACTTCTCACTCCGGCAAGCCCAAAGCCAGCATCAAGAATGATCCTTACATCTTTGATTAAAAATAAAGGATAATCACAGACCACAACTACCTTCCTGAATGTTGGGGCAGCCGTGATCAAGAGAACGATCCCCTCCCAGTCAATGAGGAGCATAGTCATCGCTATCATGCTACCAAGCGTCAAGCAACTGATCATCATGCTGCACTCTTTCCTATTGTGACCACAGATTTATGTTCCTTTCGCAGCAGCAGTATTGCGACCAAACTGAATGATCATTGGTTTGCCTTTGAATACAAATCCATTCACTAAATTCTGCACTCAATTGTAATGTGCAATATTAATCTTATGCATAACAAGACAAAGAACAAAAGAATTAAGAAATTATAATTTATCAGCATGACTCACGGAAAAAGAAGCAACATGATTCCAGGGTACAACAACAGCAAATGTGGCTGTAAAAATCTAGACCTAACTGATTTTTTCATCGCAAAACTTTACAAGCATTTGGTGACAAAAGATGGAACAAGAGAAATACAAAACAAATATCTACAGAACTGTTTGAACAACGCCAAGCGGCACTTACCAAAGCATGCTGAGCCAATTCAATAGATGGGAATGTTAAAAAAGCTTGACCTCTCATCCTTCCTTCCTGAAATTCAGAAAGAGTAATGAATTTTGGCTCATGATTGGAGATCTTCTAACTTTAAAAAGAAGCTAGTGTTCTATTAAGAAAAAATAATAAGTGAATTAGGAATTGCTTATTCAATTCAATAATGAGTTGCATTTCTACTTTTACATAAATTTAGTAATATTAGATTAGATTAGAGAATTAGAATGAAAGAATTCGATTTTCCTTTTCAAGTCACTCACCATTGCACCATCAGCTCAGATTGGCTGCAACATACAAATAAGATCCACCAAAAAAAAAAAAAAACTGGTCTTCCTCCACTACAGATTAAAAGCCAATCAAGACCTACCTGCATAAGCTTGACCTGAAGAGTAGACCTTGCAGCCTCAACACTTCCGAACAAGGACCCTGAGGAAGTTATTTTAAAAAGAGATAGGGTAACCATGTACATAAAGTCTTACATCTGTCTACATTTATACTTAGGCGACTCCACAGGCCTTCAAATTACAAGAGAGGAACTATAAAGTTAACTAGCACGTCAGCTGAATTCCATTGAATTGTAGCAAAAATTGAAGTCTGGAAGCTTACCAAATATGAAATAGAAATCATCAACAATCACATCTTTGGCCAAATTTTTTATATACAACACAGGAGCTGGATTCCCAGCTGTATAGTTCTGCAAAATCCATCAAATCAGAATCATCATTGTTAAATAGTCAGAAATTCAAACAAGCATATCAGAATGTGTAGCTGCATATGATATGATGCTTCTGAATTTGAAAGGGAAGGAAGGGTCAATGGCGCTGCATTTCAGAATATCAGAACAGCAAGTGGGGGGAAATTTATAGTCCAAATATATTGCCTAAGCAATGTAGAGCTTATTATGGGAGTTTCTACAAGACAATGGTTGAATCAAAGCTACTCCAACATTTGACACTTTTGTCACACAAAGTAGTTGCCACCATAGAGTCCAGGACGAAAGGTAAACAAATATGGCAAATATCTCCTCCAGGGAAGAACATTGCTCAATAGAGCTTAGTGAATCATGTTTTTGCCCGACATATTAAACTACGGCAGAACAAGATAAGAACAGCAGTGGTGTCAGGCTCATCCATTTGTCAATAGCAACAAACAATTACTATGATCATTATAAAAAAAATTTGATCCATTAGCATATATTAAATTAATAAATTACCTGTCTCTATTGTCCTCGTGTAATTGCTAAGATATTCTAATTCCATACCTTAAACATAGGAAGAGATAAAATCTCCTCTGGAGGTAACTTTCCACTCTCTAATTCTTCTGGAGTCAAAAACTCTTTAGGATCTAAAGTCTCTTTTTCTGGCTCCACTAACTCTTCCATAGAGTTACCATCTTTATGTTCACTTTGAATTGCTTTAGGAGCAAATTTAATCTTCAAAAACAGCAACAAGAAAAACATCAGTATATACTATATCGTATCAAATCAAAACAAAGTCACACTATTCTTAAGTTATGAATAGCGTAACTTGCCTAAGATCCTGTGCAAGAACAGGACCTACATTCTAGTTAAGATATACAAAAGGATAACTTTGTCCTGCTCCTGCAACCAATCACACAAAAATTAACTACCTGTAAGATAGGGTTCTTCTTTTTAATCACTGGAATTTCTTTAGGGACCAAAGTGGCTGGTTTTACTCCAACAGCTTCATGAGCCACATCTTTATCAATGGCAGGGCCAATAATGGTTTCATGTCTAGCACGCTTTTGTCCTGACTTCACTACTCTTGCCACACCCGTAGAACCCACTTTACCATCAACCTCCTACAAATTTGATATTAGTTTTCCAGCTGACAAATTATACAGGGGGGAAAAAAACCTCATCAAACAAGCTCCGTAATTTTGTTAGCTGATACCCATTAACAAATAATTGTTCTTCACAGCAGTATGGACAACATACATTAAAGAATATTAATTAAATTTGTAAAAGGATGATAACTAAAACATTAGTGCATTAAGTCAATTTGAAGTGTTAGCCAAGCTACGCCCTCACAATCATATAACCGATCAATAAATAACAGACACATGCCCAACAGCCAAAAGTAACTGAAATCTTACATCATCTGAAGAATCCATCTCTGATTCACTGCTAGAGAGATTCGCAGTTTCAGGTTTCGTGGTTATAGATGGGGGAGGGGGAGGGGGAGGTGGAGGTGCTGGTACTTGTGCAGGTAAAGGTGGAGTGGGCAGTGCCATACGAAACGGAGCTGGAATGTTCATTTTGTTCATTAGGTGAAGCACCTATATAAGAGAGGCACAACGAATAAGATCATTAATGTTGGGTCTGTACAACCTAGACACACAAGAAATGCTACAAAAGCAGGAAAAAAGAAACCAATACAATTCAAGCCAAGCTTAGCATTTAAACAACCTGAGTGTAAAAGCGGGGAACAGCAATGAGTGCATTTACAATGTTTGTCAGTATATTTCTATCAGGTGGTGGGTAAGCGTACCTGTCAAACATACTTCATTACACTACAATACATGGAAACCAGGAAAAAAATATATATATATACAATCTGCAAAGATGAAACTTCAGATAGCAAAGACCACAACTAACCATCAAGTAAAACTGGTTTCTACTTTCCATAAATTGCCCAATACCTACTAATCTATCATCTATTACACTAAATTATTAGAGTTTCCCTTTCAAATTGATTCAAGATTCTTCCCTTTCAACAACAAAGAAGTATATATAACTTGTTAGATTTTTTTTCCTTGAAATTTGTACACTGTGCCCTTTTCTTAATCTACAAAATGTAGACGGTCAGCTTGCCCAGCACACTTGGACTGTGGATGGGTATCCCTATATCAACGTAAAAGTGAAAATTGCAGAGGGACAGAAAGCTGCATACTCAAGGTAAGGAGGAAATGGGTAGTCAACACCCAGTCTTGCAGCAACTGGTTCAGAAGGAGGGACTCTTGATTTAGAATTATCATTAAGAGGTTTGCTGATAGTAGCATTTTTCGCCACTGATGATTTAGAATCCTTCCCCGGCTGAGATCCACTGCTTGGTTCACTGTTCTCAGTTGGATTACCAGCTCTCTCTACTGACAATACTTTACTGAGAAATCTTAACCTGAGAACCAACAAGAAAATCACAATACAACACATTTAACTAGTAAAAAATGTTTAGTTTTAAATTTTCATAAAAATTTGAACTTATTCACATTTGCTGCAATAGATTCTTTTTTTTATGTGACTAAATCAAGAAACAGATGAAAAAGGATAGCGATAAAATGCTTATTTTAAACCGATACCACATTTTCAGATGTGCCATCAGCATTATCACTTGGAAATGCTTTAGAGAGGGAAAAGTATAGGATTTGAAGGA
The DNA here is from genome assembly GCA_034222035.1 of Acacia crassicarpa. Taxonomy (NCBI): domain Eukaryota; kingdom Viridiplantae; phylum Streptophyta; class Magnoliopsida; order Fabales; family Fabaceae; genus Acacia; species Acacia crassicarpa. The sequence goes on along the minus strand of JAWXYG010000005.1, from coordinate 43,549,736 downwards.
TTACCCATTTAGTTGACGATGTGCTTGTGACGCCAGCATATCATTTTTAAAATCCACAAAAGCGCAGTTTCTCAACCTGCATTGGATCAAGCAACGAAACAGCTAGCATGTATGAATGATTTGACAGTAAAAATTGGCAGCAAATATAGTAAACCAGAGAGCAATTAACTGTCCCATGCCATCAACCCAATAAAATATATTTACAAGTGACTAGAAGTTGTCACCAGGGAAATAACATGAATTCCAAGAACTGACGTATATCAATGAGAATGGCCCAGAAAAGGAAGATGCAAAGGTTTTAGAAGATAAAATTTTCAAATTGTATGTTGATAATGAACAGGTAGAAAATTCAAATTGCGAGCACTTAATACCTTCCGCTAGAGCAAGGACGAACAGAGGAAGCGCCAAAATGCGATAAGAGTCGAGAAAGGGTTTCATGAGGTATAGCTTCAGGAAGGTGTTTAATTAAAAGGGTAACTGGAGGCTCCACAGCTGAAGGCTTTGTCTCTGGTGCTTCTGTGGCTTGGAATCCAAACTGATCCATGTTGGTAATGACAAGAGGGTAAAGGGTTGTCTCACCAGAAAATGTCGAGGTGGCAAGAGCTATTTCGTCGGCACCGGAGAGGAGGAACCGAGGTACAGTCCAGGCACAGAGCCGGTGGCGTCGGGCAAATTGCAAATTGGGGTGCATTTTTATTTTCTTTTTGGGCTATAGAGTGAATTCGCCCAATGAAGCGTGCTTGGGCCTTATAGATCTTAGTTGGGCTAATTTTATATTGGGCCTTTGATTTTCGGGTTAAACACGTGCTTTACACGAGCTATGCAAGTCCAAGTTGACCCACAGGCAGGTAACCCACCTTTCCAGTTAGCTAGTTGGACCCGTTTCCACTGCTCAGCCGGTCAGCCCTCACCCACACGTGTTTTTTTGTTTTTGGGTCTGAACCCAGAGCCCTTACGCGTATTTCGTTGTCTTTCCTTTGCCAGTTGCACTGATGTAATGTGCATGTATTTTAATTTTATAATTAAAAATAGTTGCAGTATTTTTATCCTTTGCCACTAGCATATATTTTTTTTGACAAAATTATAAGGGGTCACTTGATTCAACTACTCGTTCTTGTCTGAAAATTACTTTTTATAAAATTATAGTGTTTGTAAGTGTTATAGACCCAAATATAAGATTCATCCAAGGTGTGGCCCAGTGAAAGGTAATCAAACCCTAACCCTAAAGTACCCTCTATAAATAGATGGTAAACCCTAAGGTATATATCTTCTAAACTCTCCTCATTTACAATTCTTCTACACTATGCACACACTCCATTCCTTTAGGCGAAAAACTTTCTTGATTGTGTATAGTGATCTTCTATCTTTTTAGGTATCTCATTCATAGATACCTAGGAGAGAACTACTTGATCCTATATCAATATACTAGTCTTATAGGACTAGACATTTGTGTTCTTAGGATAGAACAGTAAGCATAAATATATATATATACACACACACGCATACAAATTTGGAATGTGAATATCAGGAAAACGTGCGGGCTTGACCTAACTTAATAAAATTGATAAAAGATGGTTTCCAGATAGAATTATATCAACTATGATATACTACATACGTGTATAAAGCAATAGGACAAATGTTATAGGTAGTGAGCTGCCTCCCAAGTCCAAGCTTGGTTGGAAAAATTTAACCTTCTTTTGATACATGATGTGAGCGCGTGTACTCTCTTTCTTTCTTTTTATTTTTCCTTGCTAATTAAGTATTAATAAGTAATTATTTGGGAAATTAAGACAATCTAGAACCCCAGTGAAATAAACAACGATATAAATATAAATAATTAGTCGGTGTGGATGACCTCATAGATGCATGTGTTATTGTGAGATTTTAGGTCCAAAATAGAGCCATCGCCCCATCATAATCATAATTACTTGCCCTCACTCTTATCTGGTCAAACAACTGCTCAGGGATTAGGTTTGAGATTTGATCGTTAATTCATACTTAATTAAATTAATGATATGATCAAGTCAACCATCCACCCCAACCCAACACTTGGGAATTTCCGTTCCCATCCCGCCTTTCACACCCCACCCACATTTTCTTTTCTTTCTTTTTTTTTTTTTAAAAAAAATCACTTTATAGATTAGTATGGGGAGAATTTCATATAAAGACAGTTGAAATAAGAAAATCATATATAAGAGTAGTAATCTCAATTAATCTTAAATTGGGTCAATAACTCAATCTAGAATATTTAAATGGGTTAAGGTGCAATTTTACTAACGAACTATTAGTCCAGGAGCGTTCAACACAATTAACTAATAAATGGACTAAAAATATCAAAAAAAGTTTTACTCAGGAGCGTCCAGCACAACACCGTTAGACAAAAGTTAACATCCGTTATCTAAAGTGCAAATTGGCCAACGAACTTTTACCCTAGGAGCACCCTGCACAAAATTCTAAATTTTACTAAATTAAGTTTTTTCTCAATTTTCATTATTCAAAATTACTTGTATAGATATCTATGGACAAAAATTACTCATTCTTCAATTTTATCAAAATTATAATTTGCCAAAATAAACAAAATTTTTAATTAAAAAATTTAATTATATGATTTAAATAAAACTCAAGGTGTTTTATAGTTTAATTTATATGTTAAACAAATATATATATATATGTGATTTATTTTTAATGGATATCAATATTGATATTTAATAATATAAATTCGGCAACTTGATGATATATTTGTTAATTAAATGATCTATTGATTATTTGTGACTTGTTGGAAAAAATAAAAAATAACTTAAGAGGCTTGATGAAGGACAATTTAATAATAAGTTAAGGACCAATTTTAATGGGTTAAGGAGCAACTTGGCCTACGAAAATTTTATTAACATTAAATGAATTTTTTTAATCACGTAAATTTCTTCTAAAATAAAAATAAATCATATAATTTTTTGTTTAACATATATAATAAATTATAAAACACCTTGAGTTTTATTTAAATCATATAATTAATTTTTTTATTTTAGCAAATTATAATTTTGACAAAATTGAAGAATGAGTAATTTTTATCCATAGATATCTATATAAGTAGTTTTGAATAATGAAAATTGAGAAAAAAAAACTTATTTAATTTAGTAAAATTTAGAATTTTGTGCCAGGCGCTCCTAGGGCAAAAGTTCGTTTGCCAATTTGCACCTTGGATAACGGACATTAACTTTTGTTTAACGGCATTGTGCTGGACGCTCCTGAGTAAAACTTTTTTTGGTATTTTTGGTCCACTTAATAGTTAATTGTGTTGGACGCTCCTAGACCAATAGTTTGTTGGTAAAATTGCACCTTAACCCTATTTAAATATTAGTTATTTTTTAATAATACCCCTAACCATTGTCCAATAAAAGAGGAAAGGAAAAGAGACGTAGGATGTCTCTCGTCGCCCTCTCTCGTCAGTCAGATTACTAACCCCTTCAAGTTCAAAATTGTATATAGGGTCAAGGTGCAGATTTGCCAACCAACTATTACTCGAGGAGCGTCTAGGCCAAATAGCTATTGAGGGGACCAAAATTGCCAATCAACAATTAAAATGTGAAAAAAATACAATTTGGAGCAGATTCGCCAACGAACTATTACCTTGTCACTGTCTTGGTGTCTCCGTCTTCCATTGATTGTCATAGTGTCAGTGACGTCGGCATTTCCAAAGCTTCTATTGTTGCTGGGTGTTCCACTCACCCTCTTGAACTCATCCAGTAGTCCACAGCATTCGACTGGCACGCACCTTGCACCCTGATTTCATCCCTCCGATGCCAAAAGTAGCAACCGTTGCTGCCGCAATGCCTGCTCCCATGGGTCCCATCTCTATTGGTGTTTTTCTTTTCCAACAAGAAGGCTTAATTGCTCTTTTCTCCAGCATTTCCGTCACCGTCCTACGCCAGTGCCTCACATTTTAACTTAATTGTGATAGTTGTTTTTTTTTAATAATTATTTGGTGGTTTTTTTTTTCACTTTTAATAGTTATTTGGTGTTTTTTTTTTCACTTTTTAATTATTGATTGACAATTTTGGCCCCTTTAATAGTTATTTGGCCCAGACGCTCCTCGGGTAATAGTTGGTTGGTAAATCTGCACCTTCACCCTTGTATATATTACATTGTAATTATTGTATATCACAAAATTTCTGCGTAATTTTGAAATGTTACTAACCGTAGTTGTTATTAACTTATTATTGATTACTAACCCCTTCAAGTAAGAAAATTTAGTGTGGAGGATATATACGTCGCGTAAAAGAGGGAATCTGAGTAATAAAAAGATACATAAACCCACAATCGTAAGGATACGCAAACCCTATAAATATGCTCTACGCGAAGGATATCTAGCCTGTTGTAAGTTATCCTTATATCTAGTTCAATTGTCTATCAGATCGTCTAATTATACTAATATCAACTAAAAGGATTAAGGGATGCAGATTTAACATTAGAACCAATTTACTGTAGCCTTATTTGCCGATTTTCCGCCGGTGTTGAGGCCTCCAATAAATTTTGTGTTGTTAGGGTTCTTTCGTAGTGCCTAAAGAACATCGTTCTATCTCTATTTTTTAAAAAAAAATAATTAAGGAATATAAAGGTAATTTAACCCAAATTCTAAATCCCTTATTGTGTTACATAACCTAATTAATATTTTTTTTTAAGTTTAATAACCTAAATTAGAATTTGGATAATTCAACCGTCTTTATATGAAATTGTTCCATTATTATACGTCTGCCCAAAATTATAATTTTATCTACAATAATTGAATTTTGTCATTATTAATTCACGTGCCTCCAGGTAGGCTTAAGTTTATGCCATTAAGTGTATAAAATGGGAGGGAAATATATATATATATATATATAGAGTTAAGGTGTCCTAATCTAATAATCTAAGCTATATATTATTAATAATCAAAGCTAGGTTATAATTGTTGGGCCCATAAATTGTGATTGATGATGAGGCACTTGTTCATATATGATACAATCAAACCTAACAAATTGCATTATTGAACAAATTAAAAGAGGGTATAGTCACGAAACAAATCGATGGTGTGCATTAATCATAATGCATAATGGTGTTCCTTAACATATTTGTCATTTGGCACTCATGTTTTAATCTGGATATTATATTGTTTTCTACCTATAATAATAACCTGACTTAACGAGACATATATCGTTATTTGTTAAAGACAAATATATCGTTTTTAAGGTTGTCTGGTTTGTATGTATCGATCTCATATATCCTTAACTGTGCATTATATATATGTGTGCGCGTTAGATTATATTATTGCACCTCAATTATCCAACAACTAACTTGCATTGCAATCAACAAGTTGAGTTGACATGTGTATACGCAATTCACACAATATATATATATATATATATATATATGGGGATTATTGTAGGTGCACGCATTTGAAGCTATTTAGAGGAATGGAGAGAAAGAGGAGAGTGAGAGTAAAACAAAGATCACTATATATATATATATATTATTCAATTTCTTGTGATAAATAAACACAATACTTCATAAATAATATCATTAATTACTGTGTAGGCCATATGATCGAGAACGAACTATCAGAATAATTAAAAGATAAAATAGTCCATAATCAAATAATATTGTTAACAGCTAGGTTTTGGGTGGCATATATAGCGACCTGACCTGTTGTTAATTACTAAAATAAATAATAGAAGAGATGGGCGAAGAATTTGCCAATTTTCAGTAATTAATAAATCACAAAACCTTTCTTAATTATTAGGTAAGGGAACCCGGCCACTTATATATATATGGGGTTTACTTTTCTCATGTTGCATGAGAGAAAGAAGATTCTTACACATACATAAAATGATGGGACCGACATATATATATAATGCTAATTATATATATATGTGGGTCTCATCATTTGATGTGTGTGTGGTATGAGAAAACATTTCTCCTACAACATGAGAAATGTTTTTCCATGTGTATATATATATATATATGTGGTGTATATATAGATATATTTTCAGGTACATACATTTTGGTAGATACAAAATATCATTTTCTTATAGAGAGGATATTAAAGAAAAAAAATTAAAGGACAGCGTTTGTTTGTGGAAGGGAATTAATTAATTAGCGTGGAAAATTGGAATGTTAGGGTGTGACGACATAAATATTAGTATTACACACCATCCATCCTTATTAATATATATAGGGGCCGCGCTACTTATATTAATTATTTAGATATATAAATCAAGTAAATAAGATAACTTCAATCAATTATAACACACATTAATATAGCTAGTCTCCCTGAAATTTTCCTAGGTACGTTATATATATATATATATATATAGTCAGTGGCGGATCCAGAAAATTATATAAGGGGCACAATTGGTAGGGGATTCAGGGGCAACGCCCCCATTTTTTTTTATTAAGAAAAGTTTTAAATGCATTAAAAAACAAAAAAATATTTATGAAATCAAGTGAATACTAATGATGTAATAAAAAAAAGGTAATTATTTTACAAATTTATTATTTAGAAAAGCAAAGCTAAGTACCGTTAGAAATAAATGCAGCTATATAAATTACAAGAAAGAGTGGGTACTCAATAAGTTCAAGTACATATATTTAAATAAAAAAGTATATTACAGTAAAAATAATTAGAATGTCATCCTTCTATATCTTATTTTTTTTGAATTTCATCATAATTGTTTTATTATCAATGCTATCAAATACATCATTTTTCAATATAAAGCACTAAACAATCATTTAATTATTCACCCCTCATCTCATTATAAAGTGTAGTCTTAATATATTAAAGGTGAACACCTAATTTAAGGGTGGATAATCATTCAAACATGTATTAATTTTTTTAGAAAAAACATCCCAAATAATTGGGGGCACTCCCCCCCCCCCCCCAACTCACTAACTAGGTCTGCCTCTGTATATAGTACTCTCTCCCCGATCTTTTTTATGAGAGTCTAATAATTTAATTTAAAAATTAATCAAAAGTAATAAATATGATAGAAAGTTAGAAACAATACGTATAATAAAATGAAGGGTAAAGGATTTCTCCTGTCACTAGAGATAGAGTTATCTCCAGTGACCTTAAAACTACGTCATTTTGAATTAATGAAGGGTGTATTTGTAATTTCAGGTGAATTAATGAAGGGTGCAAAATTACGAAAATACCCTTCATTAATTCACCTAAAATTATAAACGCACCCTTCATTAATTCAAAATAATGTAGTTTTAGGGTCACTGGAGATAACTTTATCTCCAGTAACTGAAGAAATACTTTTCTCTATAATGAAATGTGTTTTTGATTTAGAGGAGAGATGGATGTGTATGGTTTTTTCGTTGTTGGGGCAAGGATTGAGGAGGATGAGTTGGAGGGTGGTGATTGGTGGGTGAAGGCCCACAGCCCCATGTTTTCATGCAACAAATCAGGGCTTTCTGATTCAGATGCAAGCATCTTCTCTCTCTTTTTCCCTCTCCCTTTTTTTCTTTTGCTGAGTCAATTAATGCAATTTATTTCCTCCCTTCCTTGTCTCCTTTCACCTTCTATCATTCTATCATGACTTCCAAATTAACCACTCCATTTCCATTTCAAATCACTAGCTACCATTTAATTATAATAATCAACTTCACCAAAATGAAAATTAAACAATCTAGTTTTAAAATTATGAATTTTAAACCATTGCAAATCATATATTCATATATATATATATATATATGGTTTTACTTTTCTCATGTTGCATGAGAGAAAGAAGATTCCTACACACACATAAAATAGTGGGACCCACATATATATATAATGCTAATTATATATATATATGCGGGTCCCATTATTTTACGTGTGTGTAGCATGAGAAAACATTTCTCCTACAACATCAAAAATGTTTTTCCTATATATATATATATATAGATTCAATAAGCTAAATTTTATTGCAAATTATATATACATTTTATATGTTAATATATTATTGGTGATGCAATTGGTCATTTGTAAAGTGGTACAATAGTGTTCACACATTTGGCGTGAACTATCATTGTGTACGTGTCAATTCTTCTAAACTTGACTAATTATTTTTCAATACGAACATGTTACGTACAATTAATTAAACACTCATTTTACTAGAAAAAAACCATTTCTTAAATTCACTACATATCATAATATATATCAACAAATCCACGAGGAAATTAAACATCTTCACCGCTTATTTCTTCATTGATCTATCATCTTAATTATTATATCATCAAAACCAGCAAGCTGATGATCTCCAAAACCACTTAGCTAGAGTGCAAACAAATAATGAAACGATGCAACATCGCCTCAGATGATATGGATTAAAACAAACCGTATATATCTTCACAATAACAAATCTATAATTGGTGGGTACATATAGATTCTTAACAACTGATTTTAAATTCTAAATCTTTAATTTCAAAAAGTGGTCTTTAGATTAAAAAAAAAAAAGTTACTATGTGCTGTTTTCATCTAGCTAGCAAATTAATTACATGACCAATTTCGAGGACTTTAGAATTTTGAATGACATTTTAATTAGGTGATTTGATTTTTGCCTGCCTAATCAATCTATCTAAGTGGGATTTCACGAGTGTATTAATTTCTATAAGTATGCTAATCACTATCCCTTGAACCATTCCATTATTGAACTCATAATTTCATTCATGGAAAAGAAGCCCTAGCAAAAGAGATCATTGCAATAACAAAAAGGTAACACAATAGGAAGGTATATAAACCCAAAAGGGGCGGTTAAGTTGCCCACAAGCATAAAACCCCTCTAAAAAGCTTTCCTTTTAATAGACAAGATATGAGCCTCACCTTTTTCCTATTAAACAAAGTAATTAATTATTCCCTTCGGTCCTGATTACTTTTCTGGAGAGATTAAGAAAGTTAATTAAATTACTTTAGAATATTTTTTTAAAAAAAAAATCTTCAAACTAATTAGTTTAACTGATAATAAACTAATATATATATAATCTAAGGATATACAACATATAATATGATTTTAATCTCTCCAAAACAGTTAACCCGGTCTAATAATTAAGACTGAGAGAGTAATAAAAAAACATTATCAAATAAAAACCATAAATTCACATGAAGCTTTCTTCTCTTCCAATAACCGAAAGCCCTATATATCCCAATTCTCCGCCAGATTTGGCGTACTTACCATGCTCATCTCACCGCTTTTAACCCTCTCTTTGCTTATGAATCCTTCTATCTTCTACCGCTCTTATTCACTTGTTTCCCTCTCCAATGATCCTATTCCTAAATACGATCTTATCTTTTCAGGAACAATTATTGCCTAAACGACACCTAGGTGATTAATTACGAGCATTAAAGTGATCGAAGCACATACATGTGTGTAATTGTTGTATAGGTAGCTTGAGAAAGGCGTACAAGACATGTCTATATACATACGTATGTATACAAGCATGTATACGAGTCTCTTATCTTGTATATATTCTTTTGGTGTATACAAACGTCAGAAAATGGTACGTTTCTGGCACACAGTTAAGGAGCTGAATATAAATCACGGAATATTTTTTGGGTTGGCATGTGATGACTAGGTTTTTTTTTTTGTCCTTTGGACACAAGATTTCAGGGGGCTACTGCTATGAGAAAAACCTGTACCACTGTTTTGCTTTTTTCTCATTTATATATAAAAGCTAGCTCTTTTTGTGAACTTTAATAATATTTTTCTAACTAATACCCTTCCCAGAGGCATCTTCTGCACAGATTCAGGGAATTATTCACATGCCTCGACCGCCTCATTTATCGGTGTCACTAATGCTTTGATTATTCCATTAATCTAGCTAGCTAGATATATATATTAACTACCCATCATGTCTTTTTTAATTAATTAATATTTTGCTGTTAATTAGCCCAACTAATAATATATCGTACTGCCATTTACAAGCTGGTTGGTTCCGTATAGGGCAATTACGAGTGGAGGCCTTCCAATATCTGTCAAACGTGCACTGAATTGAATCTAGATTACAACCATGGATTAATAATGTGTATTAATGGACTGAGACTAGCTAGTTGCAAATACAGCTAAGGTTTTTAAATCGAAGGAATAAAAGATCAGAGAGAATTTCCAAAGGCATACATATATATCTACATCATCACGTACCATGTGCCACTCTCGTGCTAAGGAACTGAAAATTTCAAAGAGAGAAACAGTCATTGGACTGATCAGAGTTAGTGGGGAACACTGCGCACCAGATCGATGTGGAACCTTTTTTTCCATCTCAGACTTTGAAAAAATGGGAAATGGAATTAATGCTCATCCCTATATAGATATATATATTGGGTGGGGTGTCACGTACATATATATGCGGTATAACATGGAATAATAAATATATTACAAGAGAAACCACCAACGTAACGAACGATCTGAGATGAACTACTTCTACATGGATATGCACATGTAGCAAAAAAGTGTTCATCTTGCACAACAATACACAGATTAACTGGGAGAAAAAAAGCGGTTTATATAATATATATCTGATGAATATATAAAGAATAAAAGAATAAAAACAAACCCACTAATTATGATAAGAAAGAGAAAAAGAAACAAAGAATATAGATGTACATGAGTTCATGATCAAGTCCTTTGGTATAATCTAAGGGATGAAATTAAAATCTAGCCAGAAAAGACTTGGATACCAGAAATCTATACAGTATGTTTTTGCATCCAAGAACTTTCCTATCCTGTCTGATATGATAAATAATCGCTGTTTCAAACAAAAAAACGAAGCCTTTACAAAAGTCTGAAAATATAATGGAGGTACGTAATAATAGATATCCTAAGTATAAAACCAAACTAGCTAGCTCTTGATCTCTCTCCGCAGGATCTTCATGATTCTTCAGTAATCCCAGAGGCATTCCAAGTCAGAGAGGGGCCCAGTGGATGGAGCCTCAAGATAGTCGTACAATTCCTTGTTCTTTCCCATGTGGAGCTTAGAGACAGCGGAGGAAGTGTCGGTGTTTATGTCGTTGCTGACGCCTGTATCCTGCGACACACTCACCACAGACTGGTTGCCGGACGTCGACACCAACGGCTCCGTCTTGCACAGTTTGTCCAACCCAAACAAGCCTCCGCCGTCGCCGCCGCCATTATTCGCCGAAAATGCTCTCAGAAACTGATCATTACTCATCAAATAACCTGGATTATTATTAAACGAAAAGCTGCTAGTTGGATTTTGGATTTGATGAATCTGATGAGGATAGAAATTGGAATTGGCCTGATGATTGATGGTGTAATTGTTGTTGTTGGGCATCATCATAGCCTGAGGCTTCATCATCAGCTGCTGCTGCGGCTGCTGATTATTGTTGTTGATGATGGAGAGGTTGGGGGCATAGTAGCCGTCGGATGGTTTAGACGATGAGATGGGCTGTGGGGATGGGTTGGTGCACTTGAAAGGAGGATCCATGAGAGGAGGGAGTGAGGAACAGTCAAGCAAATCATCACCGAGAGAGTTAATCCTCAAAAGGCCTTGAATTGGGTTCTTTTTCACATCTGAGTTCTTGTGGAAAACCTTGCTCACAACCCATTCATCCTGCCCAATTTTAATGAAAAAGTGTTAGATTCTGTTGACAAATTAAACTGAATAAAGCAAAAAAGGACGGCCATAATCAGAGGACTACACTTGAAAGAAACTCTCAAACCAACACGAAAAGCCGCTTTTCCAAAAAGCAACAAACACACACAGAAAAAAAAAAAAGCAAGTGGGGATAGAAAAATCATAAGCTAGAGCAAAAAAAAAAAAAAATCGATCTTGGTTTCTGGGAATGAAGAAAAGGGCAAAAAGTTGTGGACTTTATTAGTTTTCTTACAACCTTGGCAGCTTTGGGGAGATTGTAAGTGGCGAATCTGCCTTCCAATCTGAACTCATGCATAACCCAGTTGGTCTTTCCTCCTTTAGGAGCTCTTCCTCGGTAAAAGACGAGGGTCTTCTTCATGCCAACGAGGTTGCCTTTGCCTTTGTAAATCTCTTTATCTTTTCCGGTGGCCTTCCAGTAACCGGACTCGGTGGCCCGATTTGTCCTCATCCCCGTCGGATACTTCCTGTCCCTTTGGCAGAAAAAATACCACTCTTTCTCTCCCATCTTGGCTTTCTCTGCTCAACAATCATTATTTTCAAAACCCAATCAATAATAAAAATCATGGAATCAGAAACAGAAAATAAGGCCAAGGTTAACTTACTGGGCAAGTCCCAGGGCTCGGACTTGTTCAAATCGGCCTCGCCGATGGCAGTTGCACTGAAATTGCTGTTGAGGACCTTCTCTGTGAGATAACAAGTGATGATTTCCTCATCGGTGGGGTGGAATCTGAAGCCCGGAGGCAAATCCAGAGGCTGATCTTCAACTTTGTTCACCACGACCGGCTCTTCCATCACGATCGAATTCGAATTCTCTAAATGAACCAAGAAACAAACGGAGGGGTTTGAAGGATTCAAATCGATATCTCACACAAACTCACCAGTACGATATAACAAAAACCTCCAGATTATTTTCAGACACACGCGCTATACAAAGAGAAAGAAGAGAGCTTTTTAAGAAAGAAGAAACAAGAGAAGAGGGCAGGTTTAAATAGAGAGGAGCGCGTAGAAAACAGCTCAGCTGGTTGTGTAAGATGCGTGGTGTGCAAGGCACTTGCTGGGGAAGCCTCCAATTGTTTCTCTCTCTCTCTCTCTCTCTATCTCTAATTATATTATTATATTTTAGAAGGATGATACGTGTAATTTTATTGGAGTGACGTATGTCCCATCCAGTTGGCTTCTTCGCTATGTAATGTAGCTCCCTTCTTTGAAAACGGATACCCCAAAAAGAAATAAGGCAAAAAAGGGTAGCCTTTCTACGGCTATGGGCCCCACCTCTGTGTCTGTAAAATGAAAGGGGAAAAAAATAACAAACTTTATCCGCTACCTTCAACCTAACATATACGCAGATTTCAAAGCTTCGGAGAGGAAGAACAATTAGAGTATGTCCGAGATGGTCCCAGGAACAAGTTTAATTTGATTTTGTGTTGTGTCCTATTAGTATGTATTGGTGTTCAGTATGATTGACCAGCTTTAGTTAGGTGCGTGTGGCAGTTTAGTCTGTTTGAGCTGGCTCCGCCGCTTCACATCAGTACACACACACATGTGACATTATTTGTCTCCTAACCTCGTTGAAAAACGCTAAGGTGGCGAATCTTTCTGATTCCCACGGGCTAATATATAAAAATCTATATATATATATTTTGCGCACACAAAAATGGAATCATTGCCAACAAAAGAAAAATATCTCGTACATTATTATCATTATCTCTCTTGTAACTGCCTAGAAGCGGTTCCTCTTTGTTTAAAGGCCTTTCACACCAGCGAGTGAATATATATATAGAAGCAGCCCGAGGGTTCAAGGGGCAGTTAAAACAAATACTATAATAACACCTGGTTTACTAATTTATTAAGATTAAGGAAGTCAAATTAATTATTTTAAAATGTTTGTATTCATTATTTTTCTTAAAATTAATTTATCTTCTTAAACTAGTTAATTGAATCTTATTTTAATTAGCATAGAAAAGTACCCAGTATATGCGAATTTTCTCTCGGTGTTTGGTTTCAACGGGCATGTGAAGAAGGCCAATCATTTCTGAATTTCACGTACGTCTCAGTAAATTAAAAATGTCCTTTTCCACGATGACAACGTGTCAGGGAAGGTGGTGCCGACATGTGTCGAGATATGGATATGGTAAATCCATATTTTACCGGGTAATTTCATTTTGACGATTAATTAATTGATGAAAATTAAATATATAAGATAAGGTCAAATTAAATCTCAAGGGAATGAATCTGTCTTTGTGTAGCTGGAAATTAAATGGTAAATAATAAGTGACAATGGTTTAATTAATTAATTAATTTGGGAGGGCAGGGAAGAGCTGAATCTTTTAGCTAGGTAGGGCCGTGAGAAATAGATATATATTTGTCATTATCATTTTGATTGAAATTAAATATATATATATTTTGGAACATGTCTTTTATGAATGAATACGATGGAGTAGCCACTATCCAGATGGAGAAATGCTGAGGGATGACGCTATCCTTGCAACTTCCTTCAAATTTCTTTCCCGTTTTCCAAACTGCCAAACGGTCCATTACTTCCATTTATTCCCTTTTTGACGTTTTCTACATCAAGCAAACCAAATACTACCTTTCGTCTTAATTATAAGATCGAGTTAATTTCTTTTGAAAAAAATAAGGAAACTAAATAAGTTAGTTAATAATATCATATGTTGTATATTTTTAGATGATATACTAGTAATTTATTAATCGAACTAATTAGTTTAGAGAAAAAATAAAAATATTCTAAAATAATTTAATTAATTTCTCTAAAAAAAGTTAATTTGATCTTATAATTAAGATCGGAGGAAGTATATTAATTATCTACACTCCTTACTAGACATCCTCTACTTTTTTATAACACAGAGATAATAAAAAACTATACATATGAAAATTTTTGTTGAAATTAGTTTAACATGATAAATCTGAACTCGAGATTTACAAGAATCTGGTGGGGGCTTATACCACTAGGCCAAGTCTCTACCGATGGGTTGTTAGTTTTATTTGTTTATAAATAAGAAATGTCATCTTGAAAAAGAAAAATCTCTTACATATAATTTATTAGATAAGGTATAAATTAAATGGGCCATCGTGGATGAGGAGGGGGGGGGGGGGAATCAGTTGTAGATATATGTGATTAAATAAGAATTTTTTCCTTTATTTTAAATATAGGGAAAACTTTAAAAAGTCGTATTCGCATCGTTGAAATAAGATGGTGGGTTATACTTTATATAAAGTGACCTCACCGATTGAACTTCATGTGTGGAGGAGAAATTGGATAAAATTGATGCACGATGAGTTAAATTAACTGAAGTGACAGGGATTAGCCTCAAATTAAGGGACCGACTTCAAAAATCTTTATTCGAACATATAAGAAAGCTTCCGACTCCATGATGAATCTTCGCTGAGCTTTATGATAGATAATGAACATGTACACATACATGGATGATTGGAATATTATTTGGGGTTGAATTTAGTCAAAATTATAATATCTTAATTCATTTTATCTACTATAATTATTTGAAGGGTTAAGGTAGAGATTAGTCAACTAAGTATTACGCTAGGAGCATCTGACACAAAAATATTTTGAAAGGAGGTAAAAATATCAATAAAGAATTTAAAACTTCAGCAAATTAAATAGACTAAAATAAGGATTGTGATACTTTCATCAGAATTTATTTATTCATTTGTATTTTTACTCTCTTTCAATTGTTTATTAGTGTTTTTGCTCCCTTTCAATTGTTCATTGGTATTTTTAATACCTTTAAAATATTTTTATGTGAGATACTTCTAACGTAACACTTCGTTGATCAATCTGCACCTTAACCCTTATTTAAATTTTCCAAAATAATTTACCTATCTTATAATAAACTGATATATACACTACTATTATGGATTGGAAGAAGCATTGAGTAAGAGGGAGGAGATCATATAACTAGTTTAGTGGTGTAAGCTCCTACTAATTTTTTTAAAGTCTGAGATGAGACACTGCAGTAGAAGAAGTAACCACGAACAATAAATTAAATATCAGATGACAATATATATATATATTAAAAAAAAACACACACACACAAAACAAAGAAAGAAAGAATGAATGAATATTGATGGGAAAAGATGGGATTGGTAATAATAAGTGATGGATGGTGGTTAATAATAATGAAAAATGGTGGGAATAATGGTAGTTATGTCGGTTGATGAGAGTGAGGGTGGGACTTGGGAGGAGTGGTAGAGTGTGGTGAGATTTACCATAAGCCTCGTGGGGAATAGAGGACACGGCCAGCTAGTGTGAAAGGATAGGAGAGAGAAGGGGCCGGGGGGCAGATTCAAAGTGAAAGCGCGTACGTGATTGGAGAATCTGATCTCATGCCCCCATTTGGCCTTCACTCATCCTATTTTTTTAATTCCCACCAATAGGAAGCTTCCTCCGCGTCAGTAGTATTCAACGATTTTTATTTCTATGCAGAGATTATTAAATTAAGCGACACCTACGAAAGCAGCTATTCCTTAAAAAACAATAAAAACAGAGAGGAAAAGGAAGAGGTTAATCGATGAAAACGAGGGAAGATACAAACCATGAGACTTTGACTCAACAGGACATGTTTGAATAGGCTTCTTAAAACCATGAGTTTATTACGGGTCCAACCCATTTCATAAAACTTGCATCCTGGCAGAACCAACACACACCATGATCACTTGAATTAGATTCTCACCCAAACCAATACACCTTAAGGGTGCGTGTGTGTGTTTGACTTAATGGTGGAAAAATAACTTTATTATAGTCC
Organism: Acacia crassicarpa; assembly: GCA_034222035.1. NCBI lineage: Eukaryota > Viridiplantae > Streptophyta > Magnoliopsida > Fabales > Fabaceae > Acacia > Acacia crassicarpa. Next base: position 43,533,324 of record JAWXYG010000005.1, on the reverse strand, counting down.
ATTTAACTTATGAAAAACTCAGATTGAGAAATCATATTTATGTTTGGATTAATGATAGAATAAGTAGTTTTTGTGATTTAAACTTATACCATTCTGGTCCTATTTATAAGTTCAGTTTGACAAAAAAAAAATGGTTCTATTTATAAATCCAGTTTCAGAAATAAATGAGATTATGACAATTTTACCCATATTAATTGCACCCATAAAGATAGAGAGAGAAGAAACAGTAAAAAAGTACTCAATCGTAAATGAGGGCAAAGTTGAAAATTTACCCCATAATCATTGTGTCAACTAACTTTTCTTGGTATGTAGGATTTAGTCAAAATGGACTTATAAATAGGACCAGAGTGGTAATACTTAACAAAAAACTTCATGACCTTGAAATACTTAAGAATACTGAGCAGTACTAAAAAATAGTTCATGATCTTTAAAAAAATATTTTTGATATCAATCAGTACCCTAAAATATTTTTGAGGATACCAACCGTACTAAAAATATACTCTACATGACTTATATTCTCACACATATCAAATCCTGTCTCTCTCTCTAGTTGAAAAGAAGCTCAAAAATTCATCAAAATAACTTTTCAGATAAATAACTTTTAGTGTAGAAGTTCAGTTGAGACAACCTTCTCAACCAAACATCACCATTTTAAGTCCGATTCAAATAGTGTATAAGTCAGATTGGGCGCTCGAAACAATGTACCAAACAAGTCCAATATACCCTCCAATAAACTGCAATCGAGCCCATCATATGCCTTCTCCATATCAACTTTATTTGTTACATATTTCTTCCTTCTTGCCATATTACGCATAAGATTAATAGTTTCATTGCATAAAGAAATAGGCCTCATATCCTTAAGTGAACCAGGATTATCAACGTTTGGGATGAGAATAGTAGTAGTATATATTTATCTAGTTGGTCTCTCAAAATGAATTTGGGTTCTTAATTGCCTCCTTGACCAACCTGCAAATCGCTCCCCCCACCCTATTCCATTATGTTTGAAAGAAGTGAGCTTTTAATCCATGGTGCTTTAAATGCTCCTATTGAAAAGTTGTATTCTTAATTTCTATATCATCAACCTCTCCGTGCTACTAATCACCTTCAAGTCTAGACAAATCTGTGACTGGTCAACCATATGACCACTTTAAATTAACTTTTCAATCTACTGTTCCTCCCTCCTTGAATATAAATTTCAAATAACCTTTTTGTATTTAATTATCAAGAAATGAGTTAAAAGTAGGTAAAATCATACTCCTTCCTTCCAGCCTTAATTATAAGACTTAGTAGCTTTTTTCGCAGAAATCAAGGAATCTAATTAAATTACTTTAGAGTATTTTTATTTTTTTCTTCAAACTAATTAATTTAAACTAATATATGATTTTAGGATATATAACATATGAAAAGATTAAGTAACTAATTTAGCTTCTTTAATCTCTAAAAAAAAAGTCAACTAAGTCTTATAATTAGGACCAGAGGTGGTACTAAATATGTATGCAACATATATTTTTTCCCAATTATGCCTCCTTCATATATATATAAAAAAAAAACGCAGCATATATACGGCCAATAAAGATAAAATTAGAAAAAAGCAACAGGTGATGATACAAAACTGGGGAAAAAAAATTTGTATTTTGGGGTGGATCTATTGTCATATTTAAAAACTTATATTTAAGGACAGACGAATTATTATCCAAACAAGTTTAAATCAAACTGATTTTTTTTATAAAATTTATTTAAACATAAATCTAATTACACTAATTAACTCAATTACAATTTGTAAAAGTCAATCATATCAAAGATTGGCTCTTGACAATATCAACATAAACAAGTCCAAGATAAATTAGTTTGGCAATCACATAACGATGATAATATCGGGGCGCCGACATGAAGTTGGGATCAGAGGAGGCAAGGAATAAGGATTTATGTTTTCTTTTTTTTTTTTTACAAAAAAAAAGATTTATGTTGTTAAAAGTGGGGGAATCGAAAAAAGAAAGAAGATAAATTGCTGGAGCGCCATCATGTTCTCATCGCTTCATTTGTTTAATTCCTCTATCAACCGCATTAACTGACTTCATCACTCCCCCTAACTATTAATTCATTTTTCTAATTACTCCCTCACACCTTATTTTTATATCATATAAATAATATATCAAAGCACATAAATTAAAAATTTGGTTAAATTGATGGAATGTAATAAATAAAGAAAAAGTACAAATTATTTTTTAAAACATATTTATTTATGGGGGGATAATTAAATCAGCACAATGATCACAGCACACAACAACAAAGTTTTTTTTTTTTTTTTCACTTAGCTGGGCTCACTATAAATACAATTAGATTAATAATTTCAAAAATCAAACAATACCAAAAACTTTAGATAGGTTACAAATACTACCCTCAATCATTAACATAAGGTTAAGTTGATTAATTCAAGAATATTAAGAAAACTAAATAAATAACATGATCTCTTATAAATACTTAATTATAATTTTATTAATCTTCATAAATTAGTCCATTTAGTCTCATATATATATATATATATATATATATATATATATATATATATATATATTAAGGAATGGAGGTAACATGACTTATGAATATGATGACTAGGTTATTCCTAAAATTAAAGGTGTTAGTATATTAAAAACTGAATGGAGTACTATACTGATCAATTAGAAATCAATACAAAAAATAAATAATGGTAAGAGCGAATAATGTGGAGAATGAAGGGAATTTTTTTGGAGGGTTGGTAGGGAGTGGGAAGAGAGTTAATTAAGGATTTAATCACGAAGCTAAGTGTATATTTTTTTATAGACATAATAGGGGGTAGGGTTCAAACCCTAAACATGGAGAAGGAGAGCCAAACTCTTATACCACTGCACTACTAAGACGCTGGCATCACGGAGCTAAATGTAAGGTGTGATATATAATAGAGAGAGAAGGCATCAGCATTACATTCACCACCGCCTTCTCACCCTTTTAATTAAAAAGATTAACATAGGAAAATAAATGCAAAAAAGAGAGGCAAGAAATACTATAAAGTATGATCCAAAGCGTGTGGACCCCTTCTCACAGTCGGCACTACTACTACTGCATCATCATATCCGATCCTCTCAAGAACAAAATATCATTATTCACAATATTCCCTCACCCTCTTTTTGCCCATCCACCACCATCATCACTCCAATCATCCTATCAATCTTTTTCTAGCCACTACTACCTCCGCCTCTCTATCATATTCTTACATCTTACTATAATTAAATATACTTTTCGAAATTTAAACTTATGTTCTCTTAATAATAAAGTTGAGGCCTCTCACAACCTCAATCAATGACTTATTGATTATATGTCTCTTATTTCTAATATTTAAATATAACCCGTCACTAAATAAAATTAAGAAAAAAATGAGATGATGTAGGTTGTGTTGTTTATGTATATTAAATTTGACTATTGAATATATACGTTTACTTTGAATTCAGAACAAGTTTTGATTCTCGAATAATTATGAATATTTATTTCCTGCAAGACTTTAATTCCCGATAATTATCTGACTAATATACCCTGTTAATTAAAAGGAGCTGAGGAGGAGAGATGGATTGGATTGGATTGGATTGGAAGGATGGAGAAGGTGTACGTTAACTGAACCGCCAAGCAAAACGGTCTGACGTTTTGTGACAAAACACCACAACGACACCGCCCGCTTCCTAATGCTCGTCGTATGCTTCGCGCCCAAGTCCTCCGTGCCTTTATTCAAATCAATCTCCACCCTTGGATTATCATACCCTGACGTCACTGTGCTCCAGCCTATGCCAGCCCCCTCCTTCTTTATCATTAATATCGTTCCTGAATGCAAAAAATGAGGACCTAAAAGAAAGATAAATAAATAAATAAAGGTATTATCATCATGAATCATGACGATGCAAAAAATTGGAAGGAATCGGTGGGCCATTGAGATTTGAGAGTGAGAGTTGCAATTATTGAAGATGAACTAGGGGTAAAGCGCCGCAATCTGAGATTAGTGTGTAGGGCCCATCCTCATGCCTAACACTGTTTCATAGGTTCAGACAGTTGGCCCTCTTTCAGACATTTCCCCTATTATTTTATTAATCACCTTCTTCCTTTCTTGCCACTATATGGTCCCCAAATCTTCATCATCTTCATGTTTACAGTCTTTAATCATCTTCCTCTCTTCTTGCTCCTCATTATTCATTACATTAAGTCATTGCCAATATATACACTCAAAAGCAAATATAAATACTCTATTAAAAAGTCAATTTCACCATATTGTTACCCTCCTCATTTCTCTTCAATAATTAATTATGAAATTAAGTGCCGGACACTCCGTGTCTTAGATGATTAATATCAAAAAACGAAAATCAATATAAGTTGGGCCCTAATTAATAGTAGATGTTACTATTTACAATACGTAATGAGAAATGACATAATTGATTAAAGCATTGTCAGCTTTTATCTCAAAAAGGATGATATTAGATATTCACCGTTTAATGTGAAGGTTTCGTTGATGAGTGATTTATAAATACTTCTCTAAGTGTTTTTTAAGCCTAAAGACATGTTTACTCCACTTAAACTTTTATGGGGAAAAAAAACCTAGAGAACATCGTTTTCACTTTAAATCATTGGATTAAAAGTAAGTAGTTTATTTTATTTAACCCCGAGATGATTGCTGTCTAATCATATTTAAATAGAATGAAGCATCTAGAAGGAGCATGCCACGTAATAGAGAGTGTGTCGTTCATATCCATCTGTGGAAGAGTGGGGTTAAAAAGTCTGTTTTTTTTTTTTTTTTTGAGGTTTGCTTTATTAATTGTGTGTGTGGGGGTTTAGGTCAAGAAGAAAGAGTCTCGTTCACACATATGACCAAATCATACCACAGCAGAATAAAGAATAGATTGAGATGGATGTAACTGATAGAAAATAACTTTTAATTTTTGGTTATTTATACAAGGCAAATCCTCTCTTAATTAATTAATTAATAATTAAAGCATCCCATAAAGGTCGTCGTCTTTAAAGTTTAGGCAGATCAAATCAATTGGTCCATACGCAACTGCTTTGTATGTAGATCATAATTAATTATATACATTTTTTTAAAAAATACATAAGCTTGGAGATTTTTTTTAATTTTTAATTCTTAATTTGGGTAGCTGTGAGGCTGATAAAGATGTGTGGGTCTGTGGTAAAACAGGCGTCTTTGACCAGAGAGACGCACGAAACGGAAGCTGAATTTACCGACCACGTTGAATACATAATTAATCGGGGCACGTTGCTTTTTGGATCGCTTTTAGTTGTGAGATAATTTAAACAATTAAGATGCATGCGTATTAAAAAAAATTATTTACTCTCTTTTTCACGACTTGAAATAACCAAGCCACGAATGATCATCGGAAGAGAAATGATGGAGGAGAGGGAGATTAGGTTGCATGAGAGTGTCAATATCAACATGAGGGAAGGCTACGGGTGATTGGGCCCTTACAGCCCAATAATTACAAGTTGTCTAATTATACGTGGTGAGATTGATTATTTAAAAAAGACGATCTTATTATACTCTCTTGTCAAAAACTAAATCTCTTAATAAATTGTTTTATCAAAACGTGTTATTTAACGATTATTTGAGTGTTTTATTATATCTCTTTCAATCTCTTTTTAAAGATCATTTAATATAGCCAACTCACTGCTCCTTCTACTTAAAGACGGAACTAGGAGGCTAGGGCCTAGGAGTGGCCGCCACTCCCTAAAATTTAAAGAAGGAATGAAGGTTGAAGATGGAAGGCGATCTTTGTGTTGCCAAAGGAAGGTCGAAGATGGTGGTGTGAGAAGAAGGTGATGGTGGAAAGTCATTGATGGTAATGGTAGTCTTCGTCTCATCTCGCTCCCCCCCCCCCCCCCCTAAGTTGGCCTCCATGGTTTGTGGCCCTCACTGTGATGTCCAGCATCTTCGATTCTCTCTTTTTCTCATGTCTGTCAAAGAAGGAAGAAAACTGACCTAGTTCCCTTTGGTTAAAACATGCCTTTTGACTGAGGGACTAAAATAAAATAATTAAAAGTTTGTAGAGGGACTAGAATGAAACATTAAACTATTATTGGCACAAATGTAATTTTCATAAACTTTGGACACTTTTATGTAAATTTTTTTGGCCCGCTTTTCACATATTTGAAATTCCAAGAAATTTTGGGGACTTTTTTCAAATTTTCTCCATTCATAGAAAATAATTTTGACCCAATTGACATTTTTCCAAATTCTCGCCTCCCGTCTTTAAAATTGTTGGCTCTGCCACTGCTTTCAGCATCCTTTTACTATTCTCTGTACACGTATTAATCACCTTAAACAATTCTCTATCACTTTCTCTTCAAAAACCATCGCGCCAACTTTTCCTTATATGTTCATCGTGACTATATATTCATTTCAACATTCTCGTATAATTTACCTGTTGTCACTTATAGTCTAGCATTTACTCTTGTGGCAATTTGTGTGTAAGGTTATGAGATATGAGTAGTTTCTGGTAACAAATAACTTAGACTGTAGCCTTTCTTTTCTCACCTGAACCACCTAGGAAACAGAGGAGGGGAAGGGAGCAAAGTCATATGAGAAGATGATATTCCATACAGTCCTAAATATAAGACGTAATTGACTCTTTTTGGAGAAATTAATGGAACTAATAAATTATTTTATCATATTATATGTTATATATCATTAAATTATACTCCTTCTGGTCCTTATTATAAGGCACCAACTAACTTTTCTCACAAACTAATAAAAATAGTTAAAGTCAATAAAGTTACCCTACAATTTAAGTAACTTCCAATATTACCCCTACTAATTACACTAAACTCTAATATTATATTAATTTTTACTCTCACACACTACCCTCATTAATTATGGGTAAACATGTAAACAAATAATTAATAAGAATTTGGAACAAGCAAGTGCCTTATAAAAAGGACTAAAGAAATTTGCTAGTTGGTGCCTTATAATAAGGACCGGAGGGAGTATATCAATTTATATGTTAGGCAGAATAATTTAGAGAAAAAAATTATAAATATAAATATTTTAAAGTAAGTTAATTAACTTTCTCAATATTTCCAAAAAAGTCAACTTTATTAAGGAGTAATGAACAACAAGAAGCTCCTAAGGATTGGGAGAGGCATTGACCAGAGACGATGCGTGAAAGTGATGACAAATTAATATTCAGCAAAGGGAGGTTCTCCGAGGCTGGGGTAAGGATTCTGTGTTCACACTGCTGTTTTTTTTAAAAAAAAATAATAAGGGTGGCTAAAAAGTCAGAGTTACAATAAGATAAAAGTTAGGTAAAGGGGGAATTTAATCCCAAACTCTCATAAGCTACCATAGCCTGCAAATAGACAGGACATACACTCAAATTTCCGGTGGTGTTGTTGTTGTTGTTTTTTTTTTAAAAATAACAAATAAAAATGATGGCTACAAGCCAAAAATACAAGCAAAGAAAATTACAGAGGAGAGGGAACGAGTCCCAAACAGTCAGACTCTAACAAGACCCTCAAAAAAGGGGGACAAGCACTCCACACATCCGACCTACTAATGCCCAACTTAGCCAAGGAATCAGCAACCAGGTTGAACTCCCTCAGAATACAACCAATACTGACCCTCCAATCCTTCCTTAACATCTTAATCTGAAACATCACTAGACTTCCAGAATTGGAGGTTAAATCAGATAGGTTGTTGATAACCTCAACCGCGTTAGATTCTAGAATGATCGACTTTTTTTTTGGTACAAGGTGAGGAGAGGGGGGATTCGAACACGAGACCTGAGGGGAGATATAAGGCATCTCAATACCACCAGCAGTGCCATTGTACTGCTGTCCTCGGTGGTAGAATGACCGACTTAATCCCTAAGTCCCGAGCTAAACGCAAGCCCTCAAAAACAGCCCACTCCTCCGCCGAGTAAGAGTCACAGGATCCTAACATTTTCCGGTGGTGTTTTGTGCCAGCAGGATTGAGATTTGAGACTCCTTCCTCACTACGTTTTAGCCCATCATGATACTCTCATTTGGGCTCATCTTCTTTCAGGGCATTCCGAAAAAATAAAATAAATAATAAACTCACGTAACCGGGCCAATAAAACTTCACAACAAGAATATTCCCGTCCTGGGCAGGGATATTATTTGCAGGACCCATCTTTGCTTCAAATCATCTTGGATTTTTAAATTATAGCCCAAAAAAAAAAATCTTGGATTTTTAAAACTATAAATTTTAAATGTTTTTTTAACCCAAGGGTTGATAATTAAGCGACGGATATGTATCAAGATTCCTTTTTATTCACTGACGCGCTCTTTTTTTAATTGCCTTTAGCACTCCAACACCACTTTACTTTTCCTAATGTCTTTAGGCAAGCAGAAATAACAACAACTACTACGACTGTGACTCATGATTCTTCTCTTTGAAACTGAAAAAACGCGCGACTCCTTCAACTCATACATTCCAACAAATAATTTAATATTTTCTTTGTTTTTTATAACTTCTTTTGAAAAATCTTCATTTTTTTTTTTGGGGGGGGGGGGGGGGGGTTTGTTCTCATGCAGAAGTGCAGACAGAAGCGAAAACTGGATTGATTTGTTAAAAAGAGTCAAAGATGGCATCTGAAGTAGTATGGGGGGAAAATAGAGAATATTCCAATTACAACCCAACCCACCGTCAATGGAGAAGAGATGCCGAGTTCTAGATGCACGGCAAGAGATGGACGGACCAAAAAGTCACAGTCACAGTCACAGTCACAGCAACACAATGCAGAACGGAAACTGAGTTCGAAAAAGGGCGAAAGGATGCGCTGGACGTTAGCAGCCAATCGTCGAAAATATGGAAACCGGCGAGAGTTCATGTTTGGGTGTGAATAATTGAGAGTTAGTGATTTTTTTTTTCAAAAAAAAAAAAAACGGATTTAATGCCTAACGGTTATTGAGCTTATTTCTACCCTACCCACCGTTATAAGCTAGAAATTTTGGCTTAAGGGAAAATTGATTTTTCTTCTAAAAGCCCAATTGGCAAAAAGTTGAACCAAACACATGCAGCACCCAATCTTATTCTTGTCCCCTCAATATGGTGCTTATGGGAGCTCTAAATGCGATCCCAAACGCACCAATATTAGTAATTGAGAAGTTAATGAACTTAATTCAAAGGAATTTGGCTAACGTGTCGGCCTTAACCTCAAGAAAGAAGAGATTTAACACCCACTGGTCGATGTAAGAGCCTCGCTGGTGGGCGATTTATAAATACCTCCGTAGATACTCTCTGAGTCTGAAGGCATGCTTTGACCCTGATAGGTTACCGGTGCTTACCCCACCTAAACTTTGTTTTTTTAGCAAAAAAAAAAAAAAAAAAAAATATATATATATATATATATATATATATATATATATATATTCTCAAAGGAACTACTCCATCTCCATTGTAATGCAGAAAAGAAGCAACAGCCCCACACCATAAACGCTAATGTAGAAGCAACAAAATTTTCTCAATTTTGCTCCTAATTTTATTATTCCAAAAAAAATCACGAAAACTTTTCGTGATAAATAAAGATAAATCAGAACCAAATGATGCTGTGTTACCCTGTCCCCCACGTATCAGCCTAAACAGTAGTAATTTAGTGTCGTAAATAATAATTACTAAACATGAGTTCAATTCGAGTAGCAACAGTAAAAGCTCAACACATGAAAGTACACACAGCTGTAGGTCTTCCACCAGTGACATATAAACAAACATGTAAATCGTAAATGTAATTTGCAGCAGAAACCATTTATAATTCAAAAAACCACAGCATATCAGACATGAATGTCACTCACAAACAGTAGAGTCACCAGTCCTCGCATCTTGAGTTCATAGAGATGTATATATACTGCTTCAGACAATCAGAGGCACCACATACTCACCAGTAAATCTAGTCCATCATCCTGCATTTCACAACCACCTTAAGTTAAAGCTATTTCTTTAACCCCAAATACTGGTGAACGATGATTTAGTCAACGATGATTTAGTCAATTGTTAATAAATCGTAGTTCTCAAGCATTAATAAACATTGAGGCTATTTCTGATCAGGATTATAAGCTTCACATGAAGGGATTCCAGTAGAAGAATTTCGAATATATTAAAGACTAGGAGTTAAACACCACTTTCACCCCGGAAGTTTTAAGCTTTTGGTGACGCCAATGAAGTGGAAAAAATAAAGCAGCTCATGGGCAAAAACTTCAGGGCAGAAATGGTCTTTAACCCAAAGAGTAAAGCAGCAAGTAGAAGATGGAGAAAGATTTTTCTTTTTTGGGTTCTCAGAGAGACTTACAGTAGGGTGAGATCCTCCAAAGCTGATTATCACCTTTGTTCCACTCCCAGAGGACTATAGTTGTGCCATCATGAATACCCCCAGACCTCTTATCACCATGGAAAGCATCCACATTAAGATGAATATTATTAACCATCCTTATAGCTCTATAACCATCGGCAATCTCCTTGCTCTCACTCCACAAAATCGACTCATCAAGATAATCAGAGTTGTAGGGTATCAGTCGAACCTGGAAAACATTTAAGAAACATTTTTTTTTGAAAAAGATAAAACAAAAGAAAAGAGGGCATCTGCTTGTTCTCTCGACGCAACTGGAATAAGACATGCATAACAGAACTCACTGATTACATTCCAGGATCTAAATCAATAAGGCAAGCACATTGATGCAGAGAATTGGTTTTAGAGGGAAGAAAATGATATTAACCTTTTATTTCATCAAATTTTGAATTCAAGATTGGTGTATTGGACCAACACGGTTCAATGATCATGAAACTGTGTCGAATGAACATGAATAGAACTGCACGGAGCTCATTATCGACGAGTCAAGAAAAGGTCAGGCAGAGTTCACAGGCGAATTATGCTGGAAATGGAAAAGCCAATACAACACTCTAAATTCTAGAAAGGTACTTAGCATAATATCAGGAAATGGTTCGATCTTAAACAATCCAGCTATATTATCTATTATAGCTCAAGTGATGCTTTGATTGGTTTCCCCGACGCAGCAAAAGAGTCAAAATTTGAAGAGAAACGAGATGTTACCGGATGAGTGGCGCCGATGGAATGCTTAATAGCCTCACCAGTAGCTTTGTTGACCAGAGAAAAGGCGGGGAAGCCCTCTTGATCCTTCACCCTTGTGCTGTACTTCTCATCCTTGAACCAATGCTGCAACGATAACGAAGTAAAATCAGTCCACCAGATAGTCAACTGATCCAGGGACGATCCTATCCTCAGAATTTGGCCCAAATTGAAAAATAAGAATGCACTAGACACGCAGTACCTCCAAAAGCGCCGTACCCGATATATGGTTATAACACCAGCTAAATGAAATAACCCACACACAAATGATGGCAGATAAATCGAAGGTATCAGTGAGAATCGAAATAGCGTATAAGTATTACCTGGCAGTCATCGGAGGGATCAGATGGAGCAAGGATGACATTGCCATCCCGGATGGTGAGGGAGAAATTGGGAGAAGCCCTGGAGAAGACCCTAACGGTGCGCTTGTTGGAAGATCCAGTGGCAGAGGATTCGTGATGAGTGTGGTGATGGATGAAGGAGGGAAAATGGGGGCGATGGGACTCACTCTCATACGTCTCGACTTCATGAGAAACATGGTGCACAGAAGCTGTGGAGCCCGGCGGGGGAGCGTAAGCAGGAACACGAGGCGGCGGAGGCGGTGCTTCCGATGAGTAATTGTAGGGATAAGAATCCGATTGAGGAGGAGGGAAATCAGAGTAGTTATAGTTGTGGGAAGGTGGAACATGAGAAGTGTGGTAGACTTGAGCTGGCTGAGGTATGGGCGGAGGGGGAGGTTGATCGCCGCCGTAGAAGGAAGGGGGTGGCGGAGGAGGAGGATTGTCGAGGTAAGAGTAATTTGTTCCCGGTGGGGGATGATCTTCAGGGTCATCATCCCTCTTGTGATGATGGGAGTGATGGTGATGGGAGGGATGACCATAGGGGAACTCCATGGTCGATCTGTTTTCCCGTGAGATGAATGAGTGAGGAGGGAGTGAGGAAGAGAGGAAAATCGATATGAAACCACACCGCGTCACGATGCTGATGGTGGGGCCCGCAGGCGAAGAATCAGAGGACACGTGGCCATGTGAGGAGCGCATCTGATAGGAACGGGCCCCATTTCAAACGTCAAGAGCTGTAGGCAACTTAACTCCCATTGGCTACTCTATCTTGTTGGTTAAGGAAGGTCAACATTTGTTTGTTTTTGCGGATTGAAGTAAGAGGGTGTATTATCCCTAAAGGAGAACCAATAAGACCCTAGGGTCACGACACACGACTTGTCAATTGATTCGTTGAATGAAAATATAACAAATGATAAATTTATGAGAAGGATTAGAGCTCCAAGTTTTGGCGTGAGAACGTGGCGTTTGAGTAGTTGGGGAAATTCTAGGAGTTGGAGGGGAACCAAACAATAGGAGTATATTCCCACTTGCTTTCGGAATACCGGAATAATCCGTTGGGCTTGAACCAGAAGCCCAATTCTAACAAATTTATTTCATGGCCCAATTTTTTTTTTTACAAAAAAAAAACACTTGTTATTTTTGTTGCCAGTAATCCGCCAATGAAGGATTGGAGGATAACACCAGGCAGTGTTGCTTGTAATTGCCTCTTGCTCTTGGATATAAATTTGCAATAATAGGAAGAATGCTTCCACTAAAAGACTTCATACGCCTGGCTAAAAAAATTGTAATAGTATTTGCTTTGACATGACGCTATTTTTTCCCTCACCGTTGGATCAGCAAAGATTCCTCCTCAATTGTAATGGAATTGGCTTGTAACCTTCCATCCTTATTTTGAATTCCACAATATAAAGATTTATATTTTTAGATTCCATCTCTGACATCTTTAACCCGCTAATTGAGCTAGTCCGCTAATCAACAGTGCGAACACTTTATTTAATGGGGGTGTTTCTTTCAAATTTGAGGCTTGACGTCAATTTTTGGGCTTCCTTTTACGGGGTTTTTCTTTTTGGCCAGCTCCTTTTAAGTTTCATCTTAACATAAAACTCGGCATTCAATTATTTGTAAATTCATAAAACGATAACCGTCAATAGCAATATATATTTTTCGATACATTCAATATATTGATGGGAAAAATACTTCCAAAGAGTTTTTTTATGTTACACACATAAAATAGTGGTATATAATTAACAGTATATATATATATATGTGGGTCTTACTATTTCATGTATGTATAAATCTTATTTTTCTTATGTAACATGAGAAGTTTAACCCCTATATACAGTAACATTTAAACTATAATAAATTGCATATTTTCATTTTCTATAATTAATTATTTGTAGCTTAATTTAGTATGTTTTATGTCAAAATTGATATCCAATTACTACCTCTGGTCCTAATTATAAGAGTTAGTTGACTTTCTTTGGAGAGATTAAGGAAGCTAAATAAGTTACTTAATCATTTCATTTGATGTGTATCCTTAGATTATATATTAGTTTATTAATCAAACTAATTAGTTTGAAGAAAAAAATAAAGATAAAAATACTCTAAAGTAATTTAATTAGTTTCCTTAATCTCTCTAAAAAAAGGTAACTAGCTTTTATAATTAGGACCGGAAAGAGTATTATTTATATAAAAAAACTCAAACTTGTTAAAATTCATGGAGTTATTAAACGTGTTCCCTCCGTGTTGCCAACTATTTAACCATGTTTAGAAGCTTTTTCTAATTTTTCCCTTCTCTAGCACGCGCAGACACACACCCCTTAATTATAAGTTTATAACCCTCTCTCTCGCGTTAATTGAAGATAGAATTCAAAATATTAATGAAAGCTAATATTCAAAACATCGTTACATTTTTTATGAAATAACAAAATTTCAGTCCCTCAAAGTTGTATGTTTTTTTTTTAAAAAAAAATAGAAAATGGGTTAGATTCACCTATGATCCAAGAACAGGTCAAAGCCTCCTTTTCTCTTAGTTGATATCAATGTTGGGCAGGGCGAGTCGTCTATTACCCTCAGGTGTTTATCTAGGCAATCAGGGGTTAGGATACTTCCCCCAACGCCTTGACCAACTCCAAGATCGAATCTCCTCCCTTTGATGAGAATATCCGACCCTTTACCAGTTAAACCAAAAGATGAGAGGTAAAGTTGTATGATTTGATTAAAAGAATTTGGTTAATGGAAAATAGGGGTGAGAATATGTTATGCCACTATTAAGCGGCTTGTAGAAACATATTCTCAGAAATTATAAATATGTTGGGCAGGGCGAGAATGAAACATATTCTTAGAAATTATGCTTTAACCTTATAAAAATTTTAAAATTTTCATTTTAGTCCTTATTTAAAAAGGCTTATGGAGGGACTAAAATGAAAGATTGAAACATTTATGAGGCTAAAGCATAATTTCTTAAAATTTTGGGTCAAATTCTGTAATTTTTACCCCCTAATTTCAAATGCTCACTCCATTAAGTTTTATTATGTAATTTTCGCCCCCATAATTTCCATTCCTAGCTCCGCCCTTGGCTGAATCATAAAATAAAAGAAACTACTGGGCCTCCCCTAGTTATCGCTATAGCTAGCATTTATATAGCCCAATAACTTATTATCAAAGGATATATATATATATATATATATATATATATATATATATATAATTTATTATATATATAAAAAAAAGATAACCAAACAACTGTTTACTTGGTTTAGCAAAAAAAAAAAAAAAAAAAGTTTACTTGGCATATATTTAAATTATTTTCTTAATTATTAAGCCTCATGAATAGATTAAATTAGAATTGATGAATAGTAGAATTGAAGTTTAGGTGGCATTAATAAGTTGTAAGCATTACTTACTTTATAGAATGGGAAAAAGATTTCTCCTGTCACTGGAGATAAAGTTATCTCCAGTGAGCCCAAAACTACATTGTTTTGGATTAATGAAGGGTGTGTTTGTAATTTTAGGTGAATTAATGAAGGTTGTTTCCGTAATTTTGTTTATCTTTTTATCATATGAATTTTACCGAAACACCCTTCATTAATTCACCTAAAATTACAAATACATCCTTCATTAATCCAAAACGACGTAGTTTTGGGCTCACTGGAGATAACTTTATCTCCAGTGACAGGAGAAATCATTTACCCTTATAGAATATATATTTGCATTATTAAATTATCATTGTGTTTAATAATTATTGAGAAAGTATCCATAGGGGTTTTTCAGGGAAAAAATTGACAAAAAAAAAAAGTAGAATTAAGGTGTACATGGCATTCATTAGTTGCAAGTATTACTTACTTTCTAGAATATATAGGTGTATTGTTAAAATATCATTGTATTTAACTTAGCTGAGAAAAAATAAAGAACAGACACCATCCTGGGCAAAGTGCGTGAAAACTGAAACCGAGGAATGAACTTTGAAATCACAACTCAAAACCTTAGCAAAGAGGCCGATAAAAAACTTACGGTGAAGATGAGGAATGAACGCCGACGGTAAATAGAGGGCACAGGGAAGGAGTGAGAGATTGGGTGGGTGCGGCAGTGCATATGAGTTCGGAAGATCCTTGTTTGTTCATTCTAATCTGGCGGAGTCTGCAAAGCCGTGGGAGAGGGGGGGAAGGAGAAAACAATAGGGTTTTATCTCTCAAATCTCAACCATTAGATGAGATCATAATCCAACGGTAGTGAGAGTGGAAGGTAGAGGTAGGTAAAATGAGAGTAGGCATAATAACCTATCCCTTTAACTATTATTAAAAAAGTATCAATAGGGGTATTTTATGAAAAAACTGACAAAAATTAAAAAGTTGCCTTATAATTAGGATCAAGCTTAACTCCTAAATGTTATTCTATAATTAAGACCGGAAGGAGTAATTATTATATTTAACTATTTTTAATTATTTTTTAGTGACGAGGGATTTAATGACCAGTTCAAATTTAATGCCGAGGACGTCGGTGAGTGTGCGTGTGTTTGGTGAAGAGATAAGTGTGAAGTTGGGGCGGTTGGTTCGTAGCACAAAGCAATTAATTAGTGGATAGAGATTAAGGGATTTTTTCACTCAGGGCCAAGTTATCAAAATGTTATTAAAAAAAGGCCTAAAAAAAGTTAGATGCAGCAAAAAAAACTAGTTTTTAGAATATTGTTATTAATGTATATTGATTTAGTTATTACCTCTGGTCTTAATTATAAGGCATAGTTGACTTTGTTTAGAGATAGTAAGGAAACTAAATAAGTTACTTAATTATTTTATATGTTGTGTATATTTAGATTATACATTAGTTTATTAGTCAAACTAATTATTTTGATAAAAAAATAAAAATAAAAATACTATAAAGTAATTTAATTAGCTTTCTTAATTTCTTCAAAAAAGTCAACTATGTCTTATAATTAGGACTAGAGTATTAATGTTATACTGATATAGTTGTTAACGTTTATGAAATAATATTAGAAAATGTCTTAAAACATTTTTTGATATATGATTTTTTTTTAGGCATTTTATATTATTTGGGCCTTGTGTGATTAAAGCACGCATGCAGGACATGTATCAAAAAAAAAAAAGAAGAAGAAGAAGAAGAAGAAGAAGCACGCATGGGGGACAGTGCTTCGAGCTGGGAACCACTATGTTTAAATTATTCAACAACCTCCCCTACACCTTACCTAAGCATTCCTACTCGTTCGTTTCATTCATTCATGCAATAACCTTAACAACTCCGAAACCCCTTTCTTAATGCATGTGCTATTCCCCAATTCCCACGTTCCTCCTCGCCCCCTGTTTTCTTTCTCCAGTCATGCAAAACACATGTTCTTTATATTTAGTTGGGTTTTTAATTTAAATTTTCTAATTCAACCTCATGGATTCATCTAGTTAATTAGCTGACAAAAGGCTAAACAAGTAGGGTGATTGATATGGGAATATAAAAGACGACGGCACAGTTTTAATTAGAATAATGAGTCATTAATTGCGAATATATGACCAAATCGAAGAATCAAATTCTGAAATACAGAGTCAGAAACCGTGAAGCTTTCTCTGGGAAAAAGAAAATAATGGCATATCATCACAATTCACAATCAGCTTCAATAGTCCCTTATCTACAGGGATCTTAATGAAGCCTGATTACCTGTGCCAACACAACACTTACAAAATTAACATCGTCATTCATCAATTTTGTACACTGAATCTTTTTCCATCCGTCAACAGTTTCTTCACTATTGACGCCATCACAACCTTCCCTTTGAAATTCCTCTTCAATAAAACAGTTCTCCTTTCCACTCTAATTAATTGACCTCACCATTAATTTTCTACGTACCCAACACACCTAGGCCACGAGAGAAAAAGAAAAAACCTTTTTTTTTTCCTCCATACGTAATAAGCGGATATAGATCAGACGATATGCATGTGCTACCCTGTGGGCTCGGCTTCTGGATATTTTACTTATCTCCCCTCCTAGAAAAATACTTTTTCTTTTTTATTTAAATTTTTTCAGAAAGTGTTTGGATTTATCCCTGAAAACGAAGATGAGGACCCAGGAGTAACTGCTGGTTCAACAGCGACTGCTTGAGGGGGAAGTTCCATTGTGGGCTGTCGAGTTGATGATTGGTATTGTTATTAGGGAAACTGCAGGATGAGCTCAGATACCTCTTTGATGGGTACGAGGCTTCCTCATCCAGCCCTGAAATCTGACGCTTGTGCATGTTATATTTTTCCATGTTTTGGAGGGAGGAATGGTTCATCAATAGAGGGGTCCTCTGAAACAAGTCATAGCTGTTGTTGGTATGATTGTTTTGAAATGATTGTTGGTTCAGATTGATAACTTCAGAATTAGAATTATCAGCAGCAGCAGAAGATTCAAACCCAGGTTGGGTTGAATAGTTGTCAGATAACAAGCTGCTCAATATGGAGAAGTCTGTGGCATCCAACAGGTTCGAGAAAGACAACGATTTCTGAGAAATCAGATTGTTTTGTTGAGGAGGAGAGGGAGATTGAGAGCCTGGTAATACTATGTGCTCTTCTGGGGGATCTTGGTCAGCCACCAAGGTCTCTGCTTCTGCAGTGGGAGATTCAGCATATCTGGACCTCTTGTAAATTCGGCAGAGAACCCAATCATCTAACTGCCAAGAGCCCAAAATGGAAAAATTAAAGAAGAAGCAATGAGGAGATTATGATCATGAATATATAATGAAACAGATGAAATAGTGGTGATAGGAATGAGTTATTTATTAATACCCTCATGGAGGAGTCTTGGAACTTGGGGGATCTGTTTCTGGTGTTGTTGACGAGGCGATACTCATGCATGATCCAGTTAGTCTTAACGCCCTTGGGGGGTTTTCCGGTGTAGAACACCAGAGCCTTCTTCACCCCCATGCTATCCGCCGATCCTCCTCCCGGCAACGCCGCCACTATGTTCTTATCAGTGCCGGTAGCCTTCCAGTACCCTGAAGCGGCCGCCCTGTTTGGCCTCGCGCCGTTCGGGTACTTGCGGTCTCGAGGACTGAAGAAGTACCATTCCTTATCCCCAAACGCCGCCTTCTCTGTTACACACATTCACACAAAGCAAAATTCATAACCAGATCATCATAAAACCGCTCACATATCAGAGGAAGAAAGACAGTACCAGGTAAGTCCCAGGGATCAAACTTGTAGATATCAACCTCAGCAATGATGGAAACGGGTATAGGCAAAGACGCGACCTTCTTCCTGAGATAGTGAAGAATGAGCTCCTCATCAGTAGGGTGAAACCTGAAACCTGGAGGCAAATTGGACTGGGGGCTAGCCATGACAGATACAGATTATGATGATGACACAGTAACAGAAGAAGAAGAAGAGGAAGAGGAGAGGATTGAAATTTTTGGAGAGGGGAGGAGGGAAGGGGGTTATAAGGAGTCTGAATTTTGTCGTTAGGCAGAGCCAATTGGAAGAATGGAACAAGAAGGTGGCCAAGGGGGATGGTTGGATGGATCCGTTTTCTGAAATTTTCAAAAAGTGGGCTCCATCTCAGGGACCGCACAGGAGAGCTTCAAACCAAAAGCGGCCCCACCCCCCCCCCCCCCCCCTTCTCTCTATCTTTGTTCATACGCGCACACCAACACACACTCAGCTTCCATTTTGTCATTTAGCACCTGATGGCGGCGCTGCTCTCACATGACCTCACCCTGCTTCAGATGGCATGTCGACACGTGCCCGTCTGACCCCACCACCACCCCAATCCTACAATTATTAGTGGCCATGAAGCATGTGAGTAGAAACTATGAAAATTGAGATAAAGTTCTTTTTATATCTTTATTTTGTAAATTACAAATTCTATTTTTTAAAAACTAATTCAAACATGTATTCATACATTTGGATTGCATTTTGACAAAAAAAAAAAAAATTCATTTGGATTGTATTCATACATTTGGATTAACTTCTAGATAATAACTTTTATGATGAGTTAAATGTGTATAAAGAGTTTTTTCCCAACTTATTTAAAACAAAAAACTTACAATTTTATGGTTTTCTAAAGACTCACCTAAAGCTCACTAAACCATCTATATCGGCATTACCACACCCTCAAAATTTGCATGCTTCTGTACTTTTGTTTCTATATGCCCTCTGCTTCCGTCTGTGTTTTACTATAAAGCGATACAGCTGTTCATGTTCTGTTCTCAAGAATCCCTGGAAATGAGGAGGGACATGTTAGTATAGCTCACCACCTTATGTTCCTGAAACTAAATTAACAACCGATTACTGTTAAATATGTGACAGAATTATTGGAGGTGGGGGATGATTGTGTACCTCCGCATAAAGCTTGGGACAGGATAAGGAGGAGATTAAGAATTTAGACAGGGACAAAGACAGAGATTGACAAAGGCATGGGGACTAGTGTGTGTAAATGGAAGAGCTGGGTTTGAAAAGTCAAATCTCCAATAATCTGCGTCTTTGGCGTTTTTGTCGTGGGTACGGATAGAAATAGGTTAAACTACACTTTAGTTAAATAGGAATAAGCCAAAGACTTAAAGCTTAAATTTATATGTAGGTTTTTTCCCCCAACCCGACAAAACTTAAACCTATTTAAAAACCTACATAAAATGTAGATCTTTAAGTAATATTTAAAATTTATGCTTCTAAATTCATATATAACCCTCCTTCATACTTATTTACAATCCCACAATATACCTTAAAAGCCTCTTTTCCTTTAATATAAGAGCCTAATAGGGAGAAGAAAAGAATGTCTACGGACAACATTTGTCTAAACAAGTGAAAATAAAAATAAAAACTAATCATCTCTTAATTAATGATATATATATTTTTAAAATTGATCAAGCATAAAAAGCGATATGTAAAGCTATTTTTACCTCTCTTACTTTTCCCATGTAAATTGGGACAAACTCCTCCTATTAAAACTATAATATTTCATTTAGTACTAAAATAAACTCACAACAATTATTATGCTTTAGTAGATAACACAAATCAGAGGAGAGGGAGTGAATTGGTGTTACCATCTCGAGCGATAAAAGAGAATGGAGGTGGCCGTTTAGGGGCCGAAACGGATGAATCTTATAGCAATTTTAGACATTCTGAAATCCTCATGAAAAATAAGGAGGATATGTAAGTTTTCACACAAATCCGAGACATTGAAAAGTTTTTATTCTTTTGACCAGGTTAGCCCAAATCGCCTATGTGGGGTGAATGATTGAAGGAAAAGTAAGTAAGGGTTGAGTGTTATGATGATGAAATGTTAAACTTAAGATTAAAGTTAAATTGGTAAATTTATAAATACTTTATAAAATTATTTAAGTAATATTATATACACAAATATAATAGAACAAATTAAAAAAGTTAAATAGGCGGCTTGTAAGCTAAACTTCATGAAAATAAGCCTTGTCTATTTATTTAAATAGGTCCGACAATAGGCCTAAACCTGAACTAAACATAATTTACTAAATAGATTAAGTTAGGTTTTATGTAGACTAAGCTGTAGCCTTTGGGTATGACCTTTTCGAGTGGAGGCCTTCTTTAATTTCTACTATATCATCAATAATGCCACTAACGAGTTCTGGTGGATGTTTATGTAAAAGAGAAGATGCTGTTCTTATTCCCCCATCAAAATCACTCCTTACTCAACCCCCACACTTCTTGTTTCTAGTTCTTCGCAAACCTGTAAGGAAAGAAATCATCAACAACTGAGCCTCGATCCTACCATATCTATGTGAAGTGGGCTATATGGATCAAATGATATGATTGAGCTCTATCAAAAATTTAATATTTGGGTAAATTGTTATTTAAGAAATTTCACTCAATATTCTCACGAGAGTTCTCTTTGGGGGGTGGGGGGAAGAAAAGCACACTTCTTCATTAGTTCTAACAATGATCCCATAAGTTGGTTTTGCCTATTTGTCCACGTGGCAATCATGAAAACCAAATAAACTAGTGGAATTTAAGCATCTCTACTTATCTCATGTTCCTGCAGTGCCACATATTAGTTTCCTGATTGGGATTTGGAAATACCATAGCCTCAAAAGGAGGGGGGGGGGGGGGTCCATACCTCAAGTCCTTTTCACATACCCGCCACTGTGATGTTTCTTAATTCAAAAGGAAACTTTCTCATTATATGAGATATTTTTCATATCCACATGTAATTCTTCTATTCACCAAAAACTACCAGAAGCAATTATATCATGTAAAATCCCTGAGCTGATCACCATATTAAATATTCTTACCCATCTGTATATCTATCAGGCTTTTGTTCCTTCTATCATCGCTAGCTAGATGAAACCTGGCCCTGTCAAAGGCTGATACATGCATATGTTTGTAGATAAGTTGGTTCGGTCGTCACAGATGATAGACATTACCAGTCCAATCTAAACCAACATTATATTCATATTCTCCCAGTCAATTATTATTATTATTATTAAAATCAAAGAATTAATGACGAAATATTTGCGTATGAACTCCAGTAAAAGTTGTTTAAACACGGTCTTGTGCGAGGTAGGTGGCATTCATATATAGGTTCTCATGGACCAGTAACTTACGTACAGCTCATCCAATGGCCAATACTGTTGAAGACCATGACATTAATTGTTTTTGTTTTTGACTTTTTCTCTCTGTAGACTATGTTGTTTGAAGCATAAAACGATCATTTTTGCCACCAATTCCTTTTTCAAAAGAAAATACCCTTAAGCCGAAAAGAATCAGTACCTGTATTCCTGAGAACGATGATTTCTGGAAAGGCTTAATTACTTGGAGCCAGCTAGGCACGTTAATATCACAGAGTGTGAGAGAGAGAGTCAAAGTTTGAATGAAAGGAAGGCACGTGACGTGGACTTCCCCATATCATTAGGTAAAATCAACGACGTTAAGAAATGATGCTCCATTCTTAACCACAGATAAGAGAGAAAGCAGTGAACCGAAGCTATACTTCACACCACGCGTCATTCCCATAACGACCCAAATGGCAATATTTTGTTGTGTACTTGGTTATCCTCATCTCTTTTCTTTTAGCGTGGTCCTAGCTAGCTAGCCGGTAATATTGATCCTCCTTCGCACAATATAATTGAAACTATCATTCATCTAACCTTACTCAAATTATTGTATACCTAATGTACCGATTGGATAGCCCCTCTTGTGACACATACCCAGCCAATATCTCATATCTCTTATGCAAAAGTTGTAACGTACATGATTGAGTCTAGCAGATATCCAGCATGGTCTCTCCAAACGGAGAGAGAAAAGTTGAGAGCGGCGAAAGCGAAAAGAAAAGGGGTCAAAGCCTCACCCAAAAATGGATAAAATGTGTACGAAGAGTCTTAGTTCTACGTATGGAACTTGAAGGGTGAGTGAGACTTAAGAGAAAGAGCCAAAGCAGGGTGGAGATAATTATAATGCTGCTGCAGGGCCTCTGAACTTGGATATATGAAATGAAATAAGGTACTAGAAAAAGTCGATATTATCCACAAGAATTGGACTTGGCTTGGGGGAAATATAAATGATTATATATATATATATATATATATCCTAGACCTATAATAATATTGTTCAAAGATGCTTTTCCTGGACGCAGACACATGCGCGCGCGTTAGCTTAAGTATTGGGTGGGGTACATTGTTTCAGCCCAAGTTAAGAAAAAAGTAGCCATTCCTGATGCCTTGTTCAACCAGATGCTCCATCCTAGGCTAGGTGACTTGTTGACCTATAATTCTTTCACTCACATGCTCATCTGCATAGCCCGTACAATAAAAAATATATTGACCACCAAGCGCATAAAATTGATGAATATGTACGTAGTTATGCTCTTAGATTTTGTTTTTTAGGTGTATGAATATAGCTATTTTTTCAGGAGGGATTGATTTCAGAATATTCGTTGAATATCCGTTTCTCTTACTGTAATAGGAAGGTTTGATCTCAGTCTCCAACTCAATCATTTCGTTCTTGCCATCCTTTTTCATGTATTAGGCTTCAATGAACTTGTTCAGAAACCCGAAAAAAAGAAGACCACTTTTCTGGTTCGATCAGACTTTTCAATGAGGCTGCAAGTGAAGCTATCATTTTTTTCTTAAGTTGAAGTAAGAATAATTGAATTAGAACCAGAAATTAAACTGTGGGTGGAAACAAAAATCAAACACGGTTACGATATACTTGAATAACATGCTGATCAACATACTAATAATGTATCGTTTTAACTTTTTAAGTGTGGGATCATAAGGAGTAATTAATCCCTCAGTCTGTCATGTTGTCTCTAACTTAATCAGCACTACTGATCAATCCATTAACTAACTGGATTTGTGTTAGCGGAATTTTACAGTGTGATTGACCTGTTTGCTTTTTTATGGTGCGATTATTGAAACACTGTAAATTAAAGAGAACAAGTCTAATTATATATCCTTTAATTTGAATTCTGAGAGGGGATTGAGGCTGCTTGACAATGCTAATGACGGACATAAAAAGTCTTCTTAGTTTTTTTTTTGTTTGGTAATTATGGAGTGTTTGTTGGACAAAAAATGAGTGAAATTAGTCAAATAAAGAGTGGGATCTATATCTAGATAGACAATTAGTTAAATTTCCAACCACTCTAAAGTCATGACGGCGACTTCTCTCAATATGTAGTTTTCCACGTGTAATCACCTAATCTATAAGGATATGCATTAATTCATGTTTTATGTCGAAGTGCCTAACCTCGTCAAAACTATCCAATTAACTTTAATTTATAGTACTACTACTACTTTCTTTTGACCCTAAGTAGATGCTTCTTGCAAAACACTCTGACAGTGAGTGATTTATTGTGTTCTGTCCAGAAACGATCAACGAAGTAGGATAATAAAATACTCGCCTCGCTTTAACACACAATAGTCATTTTGGGACTTTCGTTTTTTTTCCAAGCATTTGTCATTTTTTTTAAAATGAGTTAAGGGTAGGTGGGCAGAAAGTTTTTTTTCTTATGTATTCAGTATTTTAAAATAATTTTTAGTGAGTCTAATATCCTAAAATTAGTATATTTTTAGGTACGTTTAGCACCCTACAATATTTTGTAACACAATTTTGTCCTTGAAATCTTTATTTTTTAAAAAGAAATTTTGCCCATGAAGTATTTTTGAAGGAGCAACTTGAATCTCATCATGAACTCCCAAAAAGTCTTTTAAATAAAGGTCTATCCAGCACATAAAGTATTTTCAATAGCAATTTTAGAGTACTAGATGCATTTGAAAAAATACTTTAGGGTATTAAAGGGATTATAAAATAATTTAATGTATTGCGCATTCGCACATAGAATAATACTTTAGGATGCTGGAAATAATATAAATTATTTTAAGATACTGGTAAACTTTAAAAAAAAAAGTGTGTTGAACGGACCTTAATCATTTTATAATTTTTTTAAAAAACATAAAGGAAGATAGGGAAGTTAAGATTTAATAACAATATATGGATAAAACATACGCTCCCTCCCATCATTAATAAAACAGCTACATATATATATAATCTGTATATATTAGAAAATTAGTTAAATTAAGATTATTTGTGATAAATGTTTCTTCATTTTTCTAAAATAACCTCTTTAATTATGTGCACTATTACTCTCATGGAGGGAAATCCGTTACTGTGCAATCAATATGAATATTTTAAATAAAAAATTATAATTCTAGAAGATAAAAGTGAATAGGAGTAGAGTAAATCTTTTATCTAGTTATTATATTTGGGAGTCTAGGTACTAATAAATAAGAGTATTTTTGTAAAACAGCATGCTATTTTGTTAGAATTTAAGATATTCATAGTTTTTTTAATTGGTTTGTGCATATCTTCAAAGTGACTCGTGTTTAAAAATTCCGAGTGGTTTTATAATAAAAATGAAATGGAAAGATCGATAATGAAATACTAGTAAATCATATAACATTCTATTATCAACAATTCATTTTTTAAAAAAGAAAAGAAAAGAAAAAAGGACATAGTGATCAGGGCCTCCAATCCTGGGAGAAACTTGCTTCCCATTTTATCAAAGTCAAATTTTTAGGATTTGGATCCTTTTCAGTTTCCATACCCTTCACACTTCTTTCCATGCTCTCAATCTTATCCTTTCATATAATTATCCATTTGATTCAATGGCCATATATATATATTTATTTATTTATCATCGCCATTTTTTATACTCTTTAACAAAGAACATTACTTCATGCCTTCTTTATTATATTATGTCAGTTATTAAATAAATAGCACGTTAATTGTTTAATGTCACGAACATTCGGTCAAACCAAATGACCGAATATGATAAAATTATGTCAGTTATTATACTCTTTAACCAAATGCACAGAGAGTGTGGATATATATGATAAAATTCCAATTTATTATAATGTAGCATTTGATTACGTACGACTCCTTCTCCCCATGCAACTTTTCATTTTAATTGGCCCTTTAAGAGAAAAGCGAATTTGAGTTTATCTTCAACGTGAAAGGAATGAAATAAATTATTCAAAAAAACATTTTTAACATTGTTCTCATTCAATTCTCCTAAATTAAATTTACTTTCAACAAAGTTTTGACTAGGGAGAAACTAAATCTGCCATTATAATTGCGTCCTCTCAGATCAGAGTGAGATCATATTCATATATCCTTATACCCAGAGGTGGAGCCAGGAATCTAAATTAGGAGGGACGAAAATTACAAGACAAACCCAAGTGTTTATAGAATTACAATTAAGCACTATAAATATTTCAATATGTTCATTTTAGTCCCTCCACAAAGCTTTCAGTAGGGGTCAAATTGAAAACATTGAAATATTTATAAGGTTGAAATATAATTTTTTGAAAATTTAGATACTATTTTATAATTTTAGGAGGGGCGGGGGCCACCCCTAGCCCCTCCCCAGCTCCGCCCCTGGTTATACCAGCTGCAAAATCCAAATAAACAAGTATGGAAAACATGATGCTTATTATTTCTAATCTAGAGGTTGTGGGAGAAACTGAGTACTTCTTCCGGTTATAAGCATAAGATAAAGTTTGTAGTATAATAACTTTATCTATATTTTGGATCGGAGGTCATATCTTTTTTGTTGGACTTGTTGAGCAGGGAACAAGTTTACAAATATGAATGGAATGCAAATAGTAGGATGAATCAGAACCAGATCCCTTGTCCCTTTTCATATCTTGTGCTTTGCTGATTGCTAGCCAACTCAGTTGTGTCTGCCATGACGGAATAAACCAGCAACTCTTTTTTTGATCAGAAAACCAGCAACTCTTGACTTATTTGTTCAGCCTCTGCCTATTCAATCAGCATCCTATTCTATCAGTGACACATTACCCAAATAATGTGACTAGAGCCGGCCCATTCATATTCAATTTGGGCTCCAACCAAACCTCTTTCAAGCCCACTTCTTAGTTCTCACACCCCACTAGTTATTATGGGCCAATCTGCCAGTTTCAATGTACGCGGTTTCGGGTCATACAGCTTGAGAAGTGAATTTCTATTATCCACGGTTTAGGCATAAATGGTAAGGGATCCAGGATTAGGTCCTTGGGTCATGGGTTCGATCTCTTCTACCGTTGCTAGGACTCTTTTAGTAGGCGATCTCGTAAGTCCCCAGTAAGGCCTTGGTAGGGGATTGATGCGGAACACTCCAAAACTTTTATATATATATAAAAAAAAAAAGTTTATAAATACAGCGAGATTGCAAAAAGATGTCAATTGGTGATTCGGGTAGATGCTATACCCCAATATTATGGTGGGAACAGTTTCCAAAAGCTAATAGGCCCCATCCAGGCTTAATTATGTTGGACGATCTATATCTAATTTTTCAAAAAGTCCATATTTTTTAAAATTATTTTAATGACAACAAAATCTAAAATAAAGATAATATTTTTTATTTTAAAAATCTCTCTGCTAAACGCAAGAAAACTGGTTCATGTGACAGAGCTTTGAGGTAGAGAGGATTAAAAAAAGAGCATTATTGAACACATGATGCATATGTGGAGATACACTCATACAGCGTAGGTAGGCAGTTTCTTCACTAGAGTAGATAAGATACAAAGAGAGCACACATAATGTTAGGCGACGTGCATTAAACGTCGAAATGTGGATAAAGAAGAAACAGCTTCAATGGCGCTGCCTAGTGCCCACGATGCATCCAAAGAGGAACCCTCATAATCTATCTCGCTCACAACCGTCACCACCTCCCACGGATCCAACCCTACCAATTGATTAATTAGAACATGTCAATTATTGATTTTCCAGAAACGAAAGATCCAAAAAACATGGTATTGAAACCCCAAGAGGACGACGTACCAAAGGCATCGACCAGCAAGGTGTACTGGTATACGAGATCCATGCACGTGTATGCAAGCACATCTTCGTCATTAAGCGGGAATAGGGTCTCGGCCTCCTCGTATGTGCTCTTGCAAGCAAGTTCTGCCGCTATCTTATAGTCTATCAGACGAACCTGGCTGCTCGTTTTGTTTGAGTCTGCAAAACCGGCCTACACATATATATGCACATTCACATGAATTCATTAATTGTGAATGTATGAAGGGATATTAGGCAACACACACACACACACACACACACACGTACATCAACAGCTAGGTAATAGAAAGAAGTGGCGAGGTAAAGATTGGTCTGGCCTGGTCCGCCTCCGCCGTTCCAAACGCCGGCGAAAGTGCAGTTCTTATGGGCACACGTGGTGTTAAAATCGAAGAGATTCAGCACTGTGTTCCTGCATTCTTCGTAGCTTGACCGATTCGCCGGGCCCGACGCTGTGTACTCCACATCTCCGTATTCGTATGTCCCTTCATTAAGTAATTCCCATCCACTTATTTTGTTTACAAAGGGAAAATAAAGTTTGGATCAAAGTAATATATATATATATATATATATATATATATATAAAATCTTACTTACGCACGTACCATTGAAGCCAGTTAAAACACAAGGGTTTTCAGAATCACCAGTGAGGTTTAAGATCGCTGCACGGGACGCTTCTTTGCCAAAGTTCAAGTAACTACAACGACCAAATATTAACGGTTTAATTACTTGAAGGCTGTTGCTAATTGATCATGAATCATTTATTGGCTATTAGTTAATGCAATGCTGTGAGCAAGAGCACCTGTGAACGTAGATGTGGTAGGTGGATCCACCAAGGTAAATCTTGGTGACGTAAGCGTCTCCGTTGGGTGCATAAGCAGGAGCATTAGCGGCAACGTCCTCAGAGATTGCATAAGCCATTTGAACAGAGCCACCTCCCAGATCTGCCACTCCTATTGTATCTGCATACTCTTCTCCCAGCTTATTCAGCAGATAATTCACAGTCACCTGTTCAATCATTTTTTATCACCGTTATATTCCCAGTTCATACAGTATTTTTCAGCTTCCAATATTCAAACTACTGACGACAAGCTAAAACTAGTCTGTATGTCATATCATCACGGGGTTTGAGGGACTTGCTTTTATTTAATGTCTTTTGTAATGTCACTACCTCTCCCAAATTTTCTTTTTAGCTTCTTCCCTTTCCAAACTGCACCATCTTATACTCTTGTAATTAATATCGAAAAGTTACTCATTTTATAGATAAAATTTAGTCATCAAAAGAAACAAGTTAAGTAAAAACATTTTAAGATTTGAAGTGTTGCAGAAGAGTCATATTCGAGACCCCAAAATGATTTTTTTTGCTCGAAAGACCCCAAAATAATTATAATTACTAGTATTATTAAGATGTTTCAGTGAGCTATATAAGCATGAATAATAATTGATGGTGCGTACTGCGTAGTACTATTGTCAGTGGGTATATGCAAGGACGATTTAAATAATAAGGTCCAAAGATATGAAAATGAGTAATTGAATTTGCAGCGATGTAAATAAAGCAGGTGATCACTTTACCCATAGATAATATCCTTCTTGGTTCCCACTGAGAATGGCAATATCATCATCAGACTCCACCACAAATGAGGTATTGCTCTTCACTGCTTCCCTAATCTTCACAGACAAAGGGCAAAAAAAAATTAAATAAATTTACGCCAGTTTATTGTTGTTGTACGCTGCAGTTGATGAATTTAAGATATTAATTGTTGTAGTGCCATTGAAGACCATAATATATGTATGGAAGCATAAGCGACAAAACGTTGTACTCGTGCCAGCAATAATTTGGCGTTGTGTTCTTATTTGTCATTGACGTGGTGGCCCATACCATTATTACGGTACCGTCCATGACTTAAAAGTATCTGGTCCCCTCTCCATAAACGACAACTGAAAAGGGTTCATTCATCGTTGGCCCAAATGAGTGGGTGGGAAATTTTTAAAAAATATCAACATAATTAATTTTATAATGTCTTTTGGTAGAAGATTCCAAAACTCACTAATTAATACCTCTCTCCTTGACCCTCTTCTTTAGATTCAACCAGAGTCCGGGACTCTCTAACTAAAAAGAAAGGAGTTTAATTTTAAAATTGGTCAAGGTGTTAGGGGAGGTATCTTAGGAATTTAGGAAGTAGTGGAAACGTTGGGGAGAGGTAGAGGCATGTGTACTCTCTAACCCAGTATATCTTGCCGACTGGGCTCCAAGCACCCTGACCTTGCACAGTGGGTGAACTCAACCTCTTTCTTATATTTTTTTAATCATAAAAAAAAAACTTCTCTCCTTAATATAAGATATATTAAAAAGTTGATCTTAGTCTTACATATAAAATATAATTTTCACTTTTGCCCATTTTTTCTGATTTACCCTTATTGATACTCTCTCAAAAATAGTAAAGGAGGAGAGTGAATGATGCAATTAAAGAAGATGACAAGGGTGTTTTAAAAAAATATATGTCTTATCAACTTACTTAACTAACTCTATTAATCTAATCAAATTAGGTAAATATTTCTTATATTAATGATCGGAGAGAGTATTAAACATGCCGGGCAAAATACGTGTTAACTTTCTAGTTTCTTTACCCCAAGATGGGTTACCCAATTAGCTGATTTAATTGTAGCTATTGCTTTTAAGATTGTGTGTCCTTTAGGGATGGGTTTTTCAACCAACACTCTCTTGTTTGTCACTTCTAACCTTGGGTTTTGAGGAGGCCGATGATGGTCATGATTCTACTTCTACTCTTATATTTTTAATGTACGGTGCTTGGCTAATATTGTATCTAGTGTTTTTTGTTGTTGTTATGTTGGTTGTATTTGTTTTAGATCTGTTTGTGGTTACTGTTATGTATTGTATCGTTTTGGAGTATTAATATATATATCCGTTGGGGGGAAAAAAAAACTGAAGCTAAGTAAAATAGGAAAACATGCTGAGGAGGAAGGAAAAATAGGTGCATTAGAGCTTTATTGTACGGATTTAAAATAAAATATTACTGTATGCTTAATTTAGTTAGTATATCTATTGGCCAAAATAAATATTAGTTTATCGAGAGGATGGGAAGCATAAACTACTTTGATCTTATTTATAAGTCTTTTTTAACAAAATACACATATCAATGGGAGGTAGTTAGCTCAATAATTATGGGATAAATTTCAACTTTGTCCTCATTTATGAATGCGTATCTTTCAACTCTTTCTTCTTTTTTTCTTCTTCTATTTTTGTTAGTACAATTAATATGAACAAAATTGTCACAATCTCATTTGTTACCCTAAAACAAGACTTATAAATATAACCAAATTTTTTAATCCAAAAGAACTTACAAATAAGACCAAAATAATAATCAAAAGACAAAAAAGACCATGACCCTACTAATGCCTCTTCCTCCCTTTGCCTCCTACTAAGTATTAATAACTGCAAACTTTGAAATATTCAAAACCTGAGGGATACAATTGAGTACACCTTATATGCATATAGTTTATGTGCTTCTTATATACTCATACCTCTAATATTTTTCTTAAATTTTGTTATATATTGTATTTATTTATATTTAAATTATATACTTCTTTCTGACATGTTTTTTACACATAGTATCTTAAATTAATTAGTTTCAAATTCTGGATTCAGAAACACTTGTCTATAACACTAGTATCATAAAAACTAATTAATTTGAAATACTGGATGCAAAAAACATGTAAGAAAGTAGCATATAATTTAAATCTAAATAAATATAATATATATAAAAAATAAAATAAAAAAATGTTCATACCTCTATTAGAGATATGAGCATATAATAAGAAGCACATAAACTATGTGCATATAATATGGCCTCACTAAAATTGATGTGTCGACAATTGAACAGCTCATGAAGTGAGCTAATTAAACAAGCACTACTAATCTAAAATATTCTTCACGGTCCTTATATATGATTACGAGCACCTCTAATTACATGTTTTATAACCTATTAATAAGCACTTTTTTTCTCATAGGCTTGATCTATATATAAACAAGAATTTTGTTTTGTCTAAAAATTTAATATTGTTTTTTTTTCATTTTTATCCTCAATTGATTGCAGGTTCCCTAGTCTCTTTTTTCACTCATTCTTTCTCGCTCTTGCATAATCTTTATAAATAAAAGTATGTCTGTGAACAAATTATATATCTTACACATTTCATTATTTTTAACGGATTTTAATCATCAGTTTGTTTTGTGTGATTTAGATAGTTTGTGCTTAATTATAAAAAGACTTAGAGGGCTTCCTATGAACCAATTTCCTTTAAAATAATAATTTTTATTGTGTATAATTTTAATATCTATGAGAAATAAATAAATTTAACTAACTTTATTAATTCATATAAACTTGTTGATAAGAGATTATAATAATCACAATGAAAACCATTTGTATTCATGGAAGCTGAAACAAGGAGGGATGAAGATAATGAAAGATTAGGAGGATTGATATAATTAGGGGCAGAGTTACGTACGGCGTCCAGTATGAGTGTGGAGGCGTTGGAGGACAAAGATCTCAAACCCGCTGTAGCCTGCAAGAGCCATCAGTACACACACAAGCAGTGAATTAGGCCATTAATTAATACAGAAATAAAGAAGAGAAAGATGAGAGGAGAGAGAGGGAGGGGAGCAACCCCAAGCCTGAGGGGCGTAACGGATTGATACTCCTCCGGCACAACACTCTCCGCCTTCGCCAGCAATGTCATCACCGATTCCGCCGCCTCCTCTGGACTATCTGCGTACGAACTCAACCCCGGTGTCACCTGCATATTTAACATATATTCATTATATTTCTTCCATTACACTCACACTTCAACAAAAACATCATCACCATGAACATATATACTCCTTCTCCCTCCCGTCCTAACCAAGAAATGAATATGGTTAACTGGTTGAAATATCGCTTGAATTGAATTTTTTTTTTTCCAACTTCGAGAGAACATACAAAAACTCATATCTAAGTATTAGCTATATGAGTAAAATTAACAAATAAGCATTATTGGACCAATACATTCTTCTAAGAAACATCTCTCTCTCTCTCTCTATATATATATATATGAAAATGAGGAAGCAACCTTGTAGTAGTACTCAAAATCATCGTCTATCTGAATCAGCTGTAGGCTCTGGTTGAATCTGAACACATGAATGCGAGTCCCCGTGCTGCCACTGTCCAGTATCACTGCGTATGTGGAGTTGCTCGATGAGCTATTGCTCCCACCCACCATACTCAGGCTCGTGCCAGTGGATTTCTGCCGGAGAGCCACAAATTTCCGGTGCACATCGCCATGGCACGGTAGCGCTGCCCACACCACCAACAGGCACCATATCCACGCTACTCCCGCTCGCCACTCCATGCTTCTTGCCACTTCCTTCCTCACCTTCCCGCACTCCCACTCTTTTAGCCTCTTACTAGCTAATATATAGAGACAGCACTTCACTAATTCAATTTTTATATATTACATTTTCTTTATATTTTCATGTATAATTAAATGACAGAGCGTGGTCCTCACACCTAATATATATAAGATGTACTCTTTTGATGCGCAACCATCTTATATAGGCTAGAAGCATGAAACTTTCCCATTGGGCTTGTAAATTTAGGCCATTAGTCATTACTAGAATATAATTAGTCATGGAAATCCACGATTGGTTATAAAAAAACAGTTGTATGTTGAACGTTATTTATTCAACAACTGTTCTCTAAATCAGTCATGGAACTTTTTCACGACTGTTTTTTAAAATAGTCATTGAATTTCCCTTTTAACAACAGTTTATCAAGAAACAATTGTTGAAAGATAAGTCAAAATTTTAAAAATGTCACCACCTAATATCTTTTTTAAATTTTATTCTTTTTTAAAAAATGGATGTTAATTAGTGTTATTAAAAGAAGTTTTTGTAATAGTGAGTACATACCTTTCTAATTCAATACACACACATACTTCTTTCTATTTTGAACATGCTGTACTTTATTATAATTTAATTAATTTGATAACCAATAATAAAAGGTTTTGAGTAAAGCTGTGTTGTTTTTGAGCCGACTGTTGTTCGCTTTCGAACACAGGCAGACAAAAAGTCAGGTTAATTGGCTTAGCAATTCTGTCAGGCAAGGCCAACAAAGTCGTCTTCCATAATTAACTTGTTAGCTGACTTTAAGCAAAGAACTGCTCTTTGCTACAATGACATGTTATCCATCACTACCACTCACTTGTGATTTCTCCAAACCAATAATAAGCTTGTTAATTCAGAATTATTTGGTTGAAATAACGAGGGCCTTTTAAAACTTACATTAATTATTTGGTTGAAGATGGGATGCATATGAAACGAGGGCCATCCAAAAGTTACATTATCGAGGCATCTTATCATCGCCTGCTCAGAAATTGAGACCACAAAAATAAAGTAATTAAGGATCGCTTGTCTGAGGCCAACAGTGGCCTCGGCCTCACTCACCAGCCTTTTCTTTTGTTTGCCAGGCTATGTGCCAAACAACATGTGAGAAACATTGCCCTTAAATATTGTATCAGTAACTTTCAAGTTTCAACGACTTTCCTAGCTAGTATTTTTTTTTTCTCCCGTGGTTCTATAAAGAAAGGAAGAAAAAATAATTTAATTTTTTTTTAGAGATTGCAGGAATCTATTGACATTTGAGTTAATCCAATTAAAATGTATATATAAATGTATAGAGATGGCCCATTGATACACATGGAAAGCAATAAGAGAATCAAAAAGATGGACAGAGTTATGGTGGAAATTAGCTGCTTTGTTACTGATATGCATGCTATGCCAATAAAAGTTGGTTTAATTGGTAGTAATTCTCAGTGTAAGAATCTCTTTAGCGGTCAATTTATGAATACATTTATAAACACTCTTTGAACTTAAAGGAAATTTAAGAGGATATTTACAGAGAAATTAATTTAAGAACCAATGGTGATGCCCCGTTGGTTAGAAGGATCATTTTTTTTTTTTTGGGGTAAATTAGAAGGATCATTTTTAATGCTACTAGTATATGACTAAATGGAATAATGAGTTGTTTAGTGTTTTGTTGTAGTTGGGCCGTGGGGAAAATGGAAATGAAAATACAAGTGGAATGAGTAAATGGGATCATTGAATAATAGATGTATTGCATTAAAAAGGCTGGAAAATGCCAATGTGAGTTGGCATAGATGATAAGGGATCTAGGATTAGGCCCTTGGGTCGTGGGTTCGATCCCTTCTGTTGTCGCTAGGACTTCTTTGGTAGGCAATCTCGTAAGTCCCCAGTAAGTGCTCATAGAGCCTGGGGCCATGCCCTGGCCTTGATAGGGGGACTGATGCCGAACCCTCCAAAACTTTTTGATATAAAAAAAAAAAAGGCTGGAAAATTAATGAAAATGGGCTGGGTCTTAACTTTATTCATGGGCCATGAGTGCTTTCCTATACCAAAAGGAGACTGAAAAATGTTGAAGAATAATGGGCTTTGAATTTGCCCACATTTGTTTGCAAGTTTGGATAGTAAGGTTACCATTTTACCCCTTCTTAATTAACACTTGATTATCAAATAAATTTCCGAAATAAATCCTCAATCCCACTGATTAATTCCACTAGGCCATACAATTTGATTCCACAAATTTTAAGCCACAAATTATCTCTTATTAATTTTCCTTAAATTTAAAAATCAAGGAAAATAGACCTTAATCCTCCAAATACTTAATTTAGTCATTTGGCCAATTTTCACTGTATAATTCACATAGATTGTTTCTATAATTTTTAGGCATAATTTATTCCTTATTTGAATAATTATTTTCTCAAAAGAGATTAGGGGAAAAAAATAAGCCTAAATCTCCAATAATTATTCTCATAACTATTTTAAGTCAAATTTTCACATTTAAATTTCCATATAATAATCCAATTTCAAATCCCAAAATTTGGGATGTTACAGACGTCGTCTCTTCGGATTTGCTTAGGTCACTAGATTTACTCACGAGTTGATGAGATCTAGGATTGCGTCGTCTCCCCTCGTCGTCATCTCACTGGATCTGCTCACGAGATGACAAGATCTAAGGCTTCAAACCGGACTTTGCCATCGTCTCCCCTCAGCAACGAATGCAGCTTTGTCAACATCTAAGCTAGGTTTTAGTTTCTCCTAAGCATCTGGGTTTTTGGTTTAGATATTTCCATCTAGCCTCTGGATCTTGGTTTATATTTCGATTTTGAACATTGATTTCGATTTGGGAAAAGTTTTGGTGTGATTTCGGCAGTGACCGTGATTGGATCTGGAAGTCTCTTTTGTGTAGATCTGATATTGTAATTTCTGCATTCTGTGTGTGAATCTTAGATGTAAGTGTGGAAATTATCCTTGTTCTAGATCTATTGTTGTGATTTGTTAGTGTAGAAATCTTTTTTTCTTTCATTGTTGTGATTTGTTGTTCCAAGTCTGATTTGTTTTTCCAGATCTGCTCCAAATCTTTTTTTCATTCATTGTTGTGATTTGTTGTTCCACAACTACAAAATACTAAAACGACGACCTAAAAAAGACTCAAAAGACGACCTGATTTTAAGGGACGTTGGGGACAGAGTAGTAGTTTGTTGTATATTAGGCGACCTGAATACAAATCAGGTCGCCTAATATTAGGCGACCTGATTTGCATTCAAGTCGTCTAATAGAAGGAGCAAGGGTTTCAAATAGACTACCTAAATTGTTTCAGGTAGTCTATTTTGTAAAAAAGACTACCTAAATTAATTTTAGGTCGCCTATTGAAGCAAAACGACTATCTTAATTGCTTTTAGGTAGTCTGTTTTAAAATAAATATAATATTTTAAATGAAATAGGCGACCTGAAATCAATTTAGGTAGTCTATTTGGTTCAAAAGACTACCTAAATTGCTTTTAGGTAGTCTTTTGTACCAAATAGACTACCTAAAAGCAATTTAGGTAGTCTTTTGAACCAAATAGACTACCTAAATTGATTTCAGGTCGCCTATTTGGTTCAAAAGACTACCTAAATTGTTTTTAGGTAGTCTATTTTGTTCAAAAGACTACCCATATGGATTTCAGGTCGCCTATTGCATTGTTCAGGTAGTCTATTTGATTAAAAAGACTACTTATATTTCCATTCAGGTCGCCTATTTGTCAAAATAGACTACCTAAATATTGTTCAGGTTGCCTTATAATAGATTTTTTTTTAAAAAAATTTGTTCTCGCTCTGTTTGTCCAATATACTGCAAAACTGAATACTTCACAATTCACAATTACAGTAGGTGTAACATCCTAAGAATTTACTTAACATAATAAGTAATTAAAGGTTCATTGACAACGAAGTAATGTCCATTATTGAATTAAAATATGCAAATGTAAATCAGAGTATGCAGTATGAGCCCTAACGTGGCAATATACTTTCATCCCACATAAACCAAAAAGACAGAAGTACTACTTTCAGCAGAAGTAGTTTAAGCTTCTTGCGTCTTCCCTGATGGACCTGCACGAGGGCTATCACCTGAAAAATATGGGTAACCATCAATCCAACTTATTACGAATACTAATATGTACTAATGAGGTGCCAAGTGGAACAGTTTATATAACCAGGTATTAAAAGTATAAATTATCAATATAATGTCACAAAATTTATATTTTAAATACTATATCGAAATTATGTATCATAGGTCTCATTAAAACAATTCCCAAATTGCCTCCCACCAATCCAACCGAACCGCCTTATTTCCTCCGACTAGACCCATGGGCTAAGTTACATCCATGTTACTGGTAACTCAAAAAGCTCTCTGGTCATGTGATGAGGACCGGCCAAAATCCTCAGAGCACATGTCCCAGACCATGGGCCTTTTCCCCTTAATGAACATGTGGGGTGTCGTATGCCCTTATTGAATTAGTGGGCCCGTCCCTTTCTGAACATATGGGACAATAGAAAGCCAACCATCATGCATTAATGGAGGCCTCACCACGTGGTGGAATAAAATACTCCATCTTCCCAATTCAACCCTTACCATAATTATCAGAATAAATATCATGATATTAAAATGAACCATTCTTATACATGAAATAGTAGATATGATAAATATCATGATATTAAAATGAACAATTCTTATACATGAATAAGTAAATATGATAAATATCATGATATTAAAATGAAACATTCTTATATATGAATAAATAAATATGATAAATATCATGATATTAAAATGAACCATTCTTATACATGAATAAATAAATATCATGATATTAAAATGAGCAATTCTTATACATGAATGAGTAATTATGTATTTATATTCATAATTCAAATCATAAAGTTCCACAAGGCAATTTCTATTAAAATATTTACAATCATTTCACAAACACTCACAAGCAACATATCAATATCCATAAAAAGTGGAAAGTGGTTACCTCTCGCCAAAGCTAATTATTATTACGCCGCTCCTAATTCAAAAGTTCAAACACATGCTATAAGATGATCACCATTCCTGGAACACAAAATTCGTCCAGATTTTTGGTTAAACTTCGGAAAATCATATCTCCCCATCTACACGTCCGATTCAGGTGTTCTTTGGCTTTTTGGAAAGGTTGAGATGTCTACTATTTACTATAAAAATTTCAAGATTAAACTCAAACGTTTGCCATTTCAAAATCAAGCTCAAAAATCGCTGGTCACCAAAAGTTGGAGAAAACATTTCAGATTTTGGCTAAAATTTGGAAAATTATATCTCCCTCGATTCTCATCGGAATTTGACGAATTACCTATCAAATTAAACCTCTATGTGTCTACTATTTAACTGGAAAATATCACAATTTTATGATTTTGTTTGTTCAGTTCGAAATCCAACGCCATCCACTGACACCAGAAACAAACCAGAAATTCTGCAGATTTTTGACTCAACTTCCAAAATTCATAACTGGAGTTGTAGATCTCCGTTTAGGGTGAACCAAAGCTTATTTTAAACCTTAAGGAGTCTATTTTCTACTGTAAAAATTTCAGATCAAAACTCAAATTTTTACTGGGTCCGAACTGCTTCGTCATTTTGATGTTTCAGAACCCTACCGAAAATTTTTCAGGTTTTTAATCCAACTTTGAAAAATCATAACTCCCATTCTACACGTCCGTTTTAGGTGTTCTTTGGCTTTTTGGAAAGCTTAAGACGTCTTCTATGTACTGTAAAAATTTCACTTAAAAACTCAGATGTTTGCTATTTCAAAATCAAACACGAAAATCACTGTTCACCAGAGATACAGAAAACATTCCAGGTTTTTGACTGAACTTTGGGAAATTATTTCTCTCAATCCACACGTCCGTTTTCTGTGTTCTTTGGCTTGTTGGAAAGCTTTAGAAGTGTACTATTTACTGTAAAATTTTCAAAGAAAAACACAGAGGTTTACCCTAGGAACAGAGCAGCAAAATACACTCTGTTTGTGAGTCCGAAAACAGCGTAAGGAAAATGCAGAAATATACACAGCAACACACACGTATTTTCTTGTCAACAAGTTTCTGTTTCTCTTTTCTAAGTGTGCAGCTTTCTACTTAGGAGACTCATGGAGCTAAGCGGAAAAGCTAGGTCCGGTGTTTACCTCTGTTTTCGGAACTAAACGCAGGGGAGTATGATCGATCACGGCCCAAGCTCTTTTCTTTCCTTCCTCGGTTCCACGGTGTTTCCTGGCCTATTTGCAGATCACGCACGATGAGGAGGTTCACAGATAGATCTCACTCTTTTTCTCGGATCCACCCTTTGCTCTCGACTCTCACCGAGTTACAAAACAGGCACACACATACAGTCCCAACGTTCCTCTCTCTCTCTTTCACTTACTCTCTCTCTCTCGGCCTCACACTCACCTCACGCCTTCTCTGTTCTTGCTGGTGGGGATGAGTGAATGAGAACATGGGCTACGGTTTATAATGAGAGAAAGTGGAGAAGTGCGCTGACAGGGTGTTGGTGTTGCTGCCATGCTAAGCTAAAGGGAAAGCAGAGGGTTGTGGTGCAGCTGGTCGTGGGGCTCAGAAAGCATGGAGTTGAGTTGTTGGTCTGAGCTTGCGTATACGGTCGACACCAAGAGTGATACGCTGTCACTGTGTGATCTGGTTAACGTGCTTTCCTTTTCGTTTTGTCCCCCACTGGTTGCAGCCGAATGGGTTAAATGGATAATGGGGAAATGGGCTTACTTGGTTGTGTATTAAAGGGTGCACGTTGTTGTTATATCTTTGGGTTGAATAAGTTTTGTAGCAAGTGGGCTCAATTAGATTAATGGAGTGAGGAAGTATACATGCTGCGTTTTAGTGAGTATTGGAGTGGTTGTGGTGTCTAATTGCAAGGAGTGCGGGGTCTACTTCCTAAAAAAAAAAAAACCAACTTAATTTCCTACAATACAATTTAGTCCTTAATTTATGGGAAAATATAACTTAATTTCCCAATATTTAATTCCATAATTATTTTAGGGAAAATTTTACAATTTATTTTTCCCATAATAAAGTAATTAGGGAGCAAATAATCCTAAAAATAAATCAGGATATTACAGTTCTCCCCACCTAAACAGAATTTTGTCCTCAAAATTCCTTACAAGTCATTAAGGAAGTCAAAGCATATCTCAAACTTCTAATATATTTTCACAAAGTCAAAACAACACTGCCAAAATAATTTGGCATGAGACAGATCAAAACAAAATATCACTATGTCAAACAAATTCAATCATGAACCTAACACAATCATAAACACACTAATTCAATCAGTACAAGCACAACTACATACTTAAGTAAACAAATTCGGATAGTCTCGACGCATCCTTTCCTCAGTTTCCCAAGTTGCATCTCCGGGTGTCATACCCTTCCAGAAGACTTTCACGAGTCGAATGGTTTTCTTCCTTAGTTGCTTGTCCCGGACATCTAAGATTCTCTCTGGTTCTGCTATGTAAGTCAAGTTCTCTTTCAACTCGACTTCCTCAGGTTTAATGATATGAGATGGGTCTGGATAGTACTTCTTCAACTGTGACACATGGAACACATCATGCACTTGAGATAAGTGTGGAGGCAAGGCGATCCGGTAGGCAACAGGCCCAATTCGCTCCAAAATCTCATACGGCCCTATGAACCGTGGAGTCAACTTCTTTGCCTTAATAGACCTCCCAATGCCCGTCATGGGCGAAACCTTTAAGAAAACATGATCCCCCACACTAAACTCCAATGGTCTTCTCCGACGATCCGCATAACTTTTCTGTCGGCTCTGAGCTGTCAACAATTTCTGTCGTATCGTCTCAATCTTACGTGATGTTTTATCTACCAAGTCTGGTCCAATGATGGTTCTTTTACTCAATTCGGTCCAACACAATGGCGATCTGCACTTCCGACCATACAAGGCCTCAAAAGGTGCCATTTGAATACTGGCATGGTAACTATTGTTGTATGCAAATTCTGCTAATGGCAAGTGCTCATTCCAGCTACCTGAGAACTCGATGGCGCAAGCTCTTAACATGTCCTCGAGTGTCTAAATAGTCTTCTCGGCTTATCATTTGCTAGCCTTTCGACGCATTTTACTACCACAACACTGGATTTCTAAACTTACTACCTAAGGAATTACCCTCAAGCTAACGTTCCTTATCTATCACTTGGTACAGATTGAATGTTTTGCCAACCTCAAAATGTATTCTAGACATATTTATTTAAAGTCACTATGCAATCAACATTTCACATAGCACTAAACACATAGGTCTCACAACACAGGGATACGGCCCCGTGCAAACTTGCATACCAGGTCTTATTGCCTTGAATCTCTGTTCATTTACTCCGTGTCTGCGCTTCCTTAACTTCGGCTCTCATACCACCTTTCTCTTGCTTAGCATGCTAGCATTTCTTATCTACCCGGTTCAAATCTCTAGACCATTCTAACAGTTTCTGTCCCTGTTTCAACCCAATTGCCAACTGCACCGCTTTTCATTTCAATACATTAGCAAATGGCAATGACGCCATTGCTTTTTATTTCCCTATGTTATTACATAAACTTCAAAATTTTCAAATATTAAAAAAATTTCAGTGGTCGCAGTACATTTTTATAATTGCACAAAACATTTTTTTTTTTTTCAATAAACCATAATCGCTGCCAGCCCAATTTTGAGAAAATACATCCTTTACCAGCCTAAATTCAAGAAACACATTTTCTGCCGGTTTAACACACAATGGAATAATTCATTTCACAAAATTCAACATTTGAAAATTCTCACCACCACCTCAACCTTTTAGTACAACGGCATATCCCAATCCTTTCATACCCAAACCACTGAAGTGGCAACGTGTCTGCCGACCGATATGGGAGAATTTCCATCCCCCTATAAGGGACCTAGTATCCATACTAACATTTCCAATAAATGCTCCTTACCGCTTTCCCAGTCAAGCCAGTCCATAATCACGGCCACCACTGTGCACCGCTTTCCCAGCTGACCAGTTCTTAATCACGGCTAGTGCCAGTTCCATAAAACAAAATGCACGCACCTCTAAGGTGGAACTACTTAGATTGGGAATATTCACCATTGGTGCAAGTGTCAACCTCTCATGTCACATCCAACAAATTTTCAATTTAAATGAGCTTTATAACTAGCCCAAAATTTCAAATATTTTTAAACATAGCTGGCAAGACCCAACAAACTGAGTATTTCTACAACAGTTTTTGACCTCTTCCAGTTTCGTATTGCCTTACACCACATAGTTCAAAATTCAATTTTAAACCTGAGCCCCACCAAAACCTTTTATGAGGCATAATTTCAATAGCGACCACTACCCTAGTCTCAATTTCGGTTGAAAGCATTTTTTTTTTTTTTTTTTTTAGAAAACTCTATTTCAAAAGTTTTTCACAAAATTAGCAGGTGCATTGGCAAATTCAACATTCTAGTTTTCAAACATAACCAAGAATTAGACAATTGTCCTTAGAAGGTCATCATGTATAACACCTCTCAGGTTATAGCTATCATACGGTTCTATTAAGGAACTAACTCTCATTTATAACTTTAAGGGAATATTCTATATTCGAGATCTTTCCCTAAGCTGATACAGCAACCAACAACCTCAAAATACCCCATATCAAATAGGTGCTTATCCTCAAACATACCTCCAATAACGTGCTAATGACACAACATCAGTCATTATTATCAGGGTTTCTACTCTCAATCATTTTTTTTTTCTTTTTCTTTTTTTTAGATATTAAAATCATCCCCTAGCAGCTAGTAACCTCTAGATACCTCATATACGTTGGTGCCACACTCTACTACCTTAAGTGACTCAATTCACTTGGCACCATATCCTAATACCTCAATTCATTCGGGTCGATTCACACATGTAAGAATCATTCAACTGTCAAGTTAGATCTTTAGATCACAATTCATAGTCTGATCCTCAAATAACCCCAAACAACGTAATTATCAGATTCACAATCCAGAACATAGTTTGGACCAAGAAATCATATTACCTCAATAATACCTAATATACAAACTAGGATTACAATTCTCATTTCTAGTTTAAACCTTGAAACATTCAAATGTCATCTTCATAACCAAAACACAACACACAAGGTTCTAAATCCATTTCAGTCCTCAATATCACAAGAGCCTATTCTAACATTATTCTTTCATCTAATCGACAACCCTCAATCATACCCAAAGCATTGCTCATAGCACCATATCAATCAATACTTACAGGGTTTCTGCCTTCGAGTACTAAAACCTTAAGACAACCTTAATCACATTTCGATCTAATTCACCATTCAATATTAATAGGATTCCTATTCTCATGTATTGGAACCTTAATGCAACCTCATTCACACTTTGACCTAGGCACTATTTCAATTTTGTATTAGGTTCAAGTCCAGTCTCAATCATTTCCTTATTCAACCTAGCATCCTCACAGCATCTCTATGTCATACCTTAAAGTACTAAGATCTTAAATCAAAGGAATCTTAAATTCTTATAATACTTCCCAGGAGGTCGCCCATCCCGAGATTTATCTTCCTTAAGCACACTTATCCTCAGAATCCTAATAGGATTTAGACCATACTATACCAACTTCCTATATATTCCCATAACACAAAGTACGGAATTAAATTATATCCTATCTCCATATCAGAAGCCCTAAAGTTAGCATTATAATCCTTATTCTGCCACTTTATCTATCTCTTAAGCCTCAACCTTCAATGGATCCAATTCTCCATTAAATTTCTCAGGATTGTGCTAATGAACATCCTTTCAAACCTTGTTGTTAGC
Organism: Acacia crassicarpa; assembly: GCA_034222035.1. NCBI lineage: Eukaryota > Viridiplantae > Streptophyta > Magnoliopsida > Fabales > Fabaceae > Acacia > Acacia crassicarpa. The sequence continues at coordinate 43,489,293 of JAWXYG010000005.1, read as the reverse complement.
TAGGTCTTCAAGGTTGAGTTGCGATGATGCTTTACCCCCATTACTCTTAATAGCTTCTTCATGATCAATTGAGCCACCCGGCTCAGCTCTTTGTGATACCTCTATACTAGTCTCGAGTACGTCATTATTCATTGGCATGGGAATACCTCCTTTCTCTCTTATCTTCTCTTGAAAATCCTCCTCAGCTGTTGAAACCGTGCATCCATGACAGTCATTAACGTATCTTTGAATCAAAGAAAAGAGTCTCGTCATCTTGAGACATTGGTGTATCGATGTAAAAGAGCTTCGTTTTCTTGAGACAGTAGTGTCTCAGGAGCGTCTGGAGGTGAATAAACGGCGAAATGATCCTTCGTGTATCTACCATTCTCCCCACCAAAGGATGAAACCTACCCTAATAAGTGAATAATAAAGCAACACAACAAAACAACTAAACAGGGAAGGTATGTGTGAATATTGTATATTGCCACTATATGTAGTGCATGCATAACTGTTATCAGAATCATACGCTCTGATACCAAATTGTAACATCCTAAGAATTTACTTAACATAATAAGTAATTAAAGGTTCATTGACAACGAAGTAATGTCCATTATTGAATTAAAATATGCAAATGTAAATCAGAGTATGCAGTATGAGCCCTAACGTGGCAATATACTTTCATCCCACATAAACCAAAAAGACAGAAGTACTACTTTCAGCAGAAGTAGTTTAAGCTTCTTGCGTCTTCCCTGATGGACCTGCACGAGGGCTATCACCTGAAAAATATGGGTAACCATCAATCCAACTTATTACGAATACTAATATGTACTAATGAGGTGCCAAGTGGAACAGTTTATATAACCAGGTATTAAAAGTATAAATTATCAATATAATGTCACAAAATTTATATTTTAAATACTATATCGAAATTATGTATCATAGGTCTCATTAAAACAATTCCCAAATTGCCTCCCACCAATCCAACCGAACCGCCTTATTTCCTCCGACTAGACCCATGGGCTAAGTTACATCCATGTTACTGGTAACTCAAAAAGCTCTCTGGTCATGTGATGAGGACCGGCCAAAATCCTCAGAGCACATGTCCCAGACCATGGGCCTTTTCCCCTTAATGAACATGTGGGGTGTCGTATGCCCTTATTGAATTAGTGGGCCCGTCCCTTTCTGAACATATGGGACAATAGAAAGCCAACCATCATGCATTAATGGAGGCCTCACCACGTGGTGGAATAAAATACTCCATCTTCCCAATTCAACCCTTACCATAATTATCAGAATAAATATCATGATATTAAAATGAACCATTCTTATACATGAAATAGTAGATATGATAAATATCATGATATTAAAATGAACAATTCTTATACATGAATAAGTAAATATGATAAATATCATGATATTAAAATGAAACATTCTTATATATGAATAAATAAATATGATAAATATCATGATATTAAAATGAACCATTCTTATACATGAATAAATAAATATCATGATATTAAAATGAGCAATTCTTATACATGAATGAGTAATTATGTATTTATATTCATAATTCAAATCATAAAGTTCCACAAGGCAATTTCTATTAAAATATTTACAATCATTTCACAAACACTCACAAGCAACATATCAATATCCATAAAAAGTGGAAAGTGGTTACCTCTCGCCAAAGCTAATTATTATTACGCCGCTCCTAATTCAAAAGTTCAAACACATGCTATAAGATGATCACCATTCCTGGAACACAAAATTCGTCCAGATTTTTGGTTAAACTTCGGAAAATCATATCTCCCCATCTACACGTCCGATTCAGGTGTTCTTTGGCTTTTTGGAAAGGTTGAGATGTCTACTATTTACTATAAAAATTTCAAGATTAAACTCAAACGTTTGCCATTTCAAAATCAAGCTCAAAAATCGCTGGTCACCAAAAGTTGGAGAAAACATTTCAGATTTTGGCTAAAATTTGGAAAATTATATCTCCCTCGATTCTCATCGGAATTTGACGAATTACCTATCAAATTAAACCTCTATGTGTCTACTATTTAACTGGAAAATATCACAATTTTATGATTTTGTTTGTTCAGTTCGAAATCCAACGCCATCCACTGACACCAGAAACAAACCAGAAATTCTGCAGATTTTTGACTCAACTTCCAAAATTCATAACTGGAGTTGTAGATCTCCGTTTAGGGTGAACCAAAGCTTATTTTAAACCTTAAGGAGTCTATTTTCTACTGTAAAAATTTCAGATCAAAACTCAAATTTTTACTGGGTCCGAACTGCTTCGTCATTTTGATGTTTCAGAACCCTACCGAAAATTTTTCAGGTTTTTAATCCAACTTTGAAAAATCATAACTCCCATTCTACACGTCCGTTTTAGGTGTTCTTTGGCTTTTTGGAAAGCTTAAGACGTCTTCTATGTACTGTAAAAATTTCACTTAAAAACTCAGATGTTTGCTATTTCAAAATCAAACACGAAAATCACTGTTCACCAGAGATACAGAAAACATTCCAGGTTTTTGACTGAACTTTGGGAAATTATTTCTCTCAATCCACACGTCCGTTTTCTGTGTTCTTTGGCTTGTTGGAAAGCTTTAGAAGTGTACTATTTACTGTAAAATTTTCAAAGAAAAACACAGAGGTTTACCCTAGGAACAGAGCAGCAAAATACACTCTGTTTGTGAGTCCGAAAACAGCGTAAGGAAAATGCAGAAATATACACAGCAACACACACGTATTTTCTTGTCAACAAGTTTCTGTTTCTCTTTTCTAAGTGTGCAGCTTTCTACTTAGGAGACTCATGGAGCTAAGCGGAAAAGCTAGGTCCGGTGTTTACCTCTGTTTTCGGAACTAAACGCAGGGGAGTATGATCGATCACGGCCCAAGCTCTTTTCTTTCCTTCCTCGGTTCCACGGTGTTTCCTGGCCTATTTGCAGATCACGCACGATGAGGAGGTTCACAGATAGATCTCACTCTTTTTCTCGGATCCACCCTTTGCTCTCGACTCTCACCGAGTTACAAAACAGGCACACACATACAGTCCCAACGTTCCTCTCTCTCTCTTTCACTTACTCTCTCTCTCTCGGCCTCACACTCACCTCACGCCTTCTCTGTTCTTGCTGGTGGGGATGAGTGAATGAGAACATGGGCTACGGTTTATAATGAGAGAAAGTGGAGAAGTGCGCTGACAGGGTGTTGGTGTTGCTGCCATGCTAAGCTAAAGGGAAAGCAGAGGGTTGTGGTGCAGCTGGTCGTGGGGCTCAGAAAGCATGGAGTTGAGTTGTTGGTCTGAGCTTGCGTATACGGTCGACACCAAGAGTGATACGCTGTCACTGTGTGATCTGGTTAACGTGCTTTCCTTTTCGTTTTGTCCCCCACTGGTTGCAGCCGAATGGGTTAAATGGATAATGGGGAAATGGGCTTACTTGGTTGTGTATTAAAGGGTGCACGTTGTTGTTATATCTTTGGGTTGAATAAGTTTTGTAGCAAGTGGGCTCAATTAGATTAATGGAGTGAGGAAGTATACATGCTGCGTTTTAGTGAGTATTGGAGTGGTTGTGGTGTCTAATTACAAGGAGTGCGGGGTCTACTTCCTAAAAAAAAAAAAAACCAACTTAATTTCCTACAATACAATTTAGTCCTTAATTTATGGGAAAATATAACTTAATTTCCCAATATTTAATTCCATAATTATTTTAGGGAAAATTTTACAATTTATTTTTCCCATAATAAAGTAATTAGGGAGCAAATAATCCTAAAAATAAATCAGGATATTACAGTAGGCAATTCATAACTCAATTACAACAATTAACTGCCAAATTCCTGTTTTTTTAACACCAATTACAGCAAGGCAATAACTCAAAATGTACAAGTTTTTACCATAATATACTCAGCCAACCATAGCAAAATTCAAACAACGTTAACGGTAGATACATGTCCATGGTTCACAACAAAACTACAGTTACAATCAATCAAATTCAAGTCATTCGGTCAAGTCCCAGACTCAGAAACTATCCGCTGAACAAGTTGCTACAACAATTTAACTATACCACTGCAAAACAGAACCAATTTGTACAATATTTACAAGGGAAGGCCAGACAGAGCTAAGTCATACCACACCAAGTCATACCCTAACAATAGATTAACTTGCAAGTGACCCATGTTCAAGAAGATATCTAGCCAGCATGTCTCGAGTCGAATCCAGGTCATCCTGTGAGTACGGCTCCTCAGTTTTCCAATACTGTAAATTGGAAAACAAGGTATAATTAACAATTGAAGTACCACAACATAAAATATTATCATTTGAGGATCACAGAGCATTACGTACGTTTCCAAAGCCAGTAGTTTTTCCGTTGGAAACGATAGTTTGCATCCAACTGATGACGTAGTATCCGCACTCGGTGTTCCCTGGTTGTTGATGGCACTATAAATCAAACACAAATTGTTAGAACGAAAGCTATTGTGGCACAGAAAAACACTTGAATTGAAACTACTTACCTTGGGGTAAAACCACTTCGGTCCACCCTGGTCTCTTTGTCCATCAAGATCTCTATACGTCCTAAGAGCCCTATCATCATTAAAATGGAAATTAACAGACATGAAAACAATTCATTTAAAAGACGAATCGATGATTTAGACAAAAATTTACTTACTCGGCAAACATGCTTTTGATATCCTCGGTTGGCCTGCCACTTATAGAATCATACCAATAACATGCATTTTTAGAGGGGCAAACTACACACAGGGTCCAATGAGCACTACAACATATACATATTCATATTAAACTAAGATAAGAAAACAATTAATTCTTAAAAATCTTATATAGACAAAAAAAAAATACGTACCCTTCATGTATTGGCGCTAGATAACAAGTCGATTGTAGGTCACCCATTGCTAACCCAGCATAAATGGCCCTCCTCGCTAACTTATTGCGAGCCGAAGCCGTGCTTCCAGGACATAAGAATCCGAATGAACCCAATAGGCCTCCCTTTTTGCACAGGTCGTGGCAGACACTATGATCAAAATAAAATGATAGATGTTGTTGAATATATTAAATAAAAAAATAGTAACTGACATAATTAAAGGGTACAAAAAACTTACAAGATTGCAAGTTGAAGCCACTGTATATCTAAATCTTCCATATGCATAAACTCTGTCAGATCTTTCTTGTCAATATTGATCGAATATGACTTGTCTGCACCGACAACGCCAGAAGGCATCTGCAAGCCTATAGAGATGATGTCCTTGGTGAGCTCTCGCAGCTGTGCTAAGTATGGAAATACGTCCGCAGCTTGTTCATGCTATGAAGACATAATAAACAGATTACGAGTGGGTTAGCAATGAAAATCAAATGGGAATCTAGTCAACGTCAATCAGTAAAGTATAGAAATACCATTGGAGGTGTCGTCCCCATCTCAATAAGATAATGCGGCCAAAGGATGAACGATGTGGTGGCAGCGCTGAGATCTGGAACCTCCTCATCATCAATCGGGATGGCTGTCTTTTCTTCACCCTCTCGCACACTTCTTACAGTCACCCTACGTAGGTCTTGTGGAATTTGCATATTGTGGTGTGTGGTTTGTTCTGGGTAAACAAGACCATCGGCAACAATACGCCGGTGTGGGTCATCCAAATATAGGGTGCAGGGTTGTCCACCCTGTGGAGTGTGAGAAGGCTCGCCAATATGTACATCTGGAGAGTGATGAGAAGGTTCGCCAACAGGTACATCTGGAGCGTGATAACTTTCTTTACTGCTTGGGAAGGCCAGAGATTCCTGGTATGTAGGCTGCGTATTTTCCCTCTCTTGTATCATAGCCCTCATTTCACCCCGTAGTTGTGCCATAACCTCATCTACGAGGGACGCTCGAATTTTGGCTACAAGTTGAGGGCTAGGGTTGTCATCGTCATGCGAACAAGTAGTACGCCGTCCAAAAAATTTCGCGACGCTAACTCCCCTCGGCTCCCCTCGAACAGCATCAAGGTAATCCGGCTTCCCAATCGCCGTGGACAAAATGTCCATCCGTGTACCCGGCATGAATGAACCTTGGCTGCTCTGCTGCTCAAGCGCATCCTGTATCAAAGGATTATTCATAAATAGTTACTAAACGCTAAAAATATGAAACAACAGAGGCTATTATTTAATACTTCTAATTTAACTACTTACAATCTTCTTGGCAACCTCAGCCACATCCTCATTTACGAAATTCTCACCCCTCTTCCTCGCAGCTATCCATTTTTTGTGACGAGGAGGACGCTCCGGGGCCTGGATAACAGTGGAAGGATCAGATTGCGAAGCTTCCTTCATTCTCTACAACTCTTCTTCCATCAGCTTTCGTTCAAGCTTCCTATAGCCACCCCGAGACAACAGATGCAGATACTTATTTCTCGCTTGCCTCTCTCTATTGGCCTGACTTTGTTCCTGTCACACGAAAACAAATAAATTTGAGCCTTCGATGTCAAACCAATGCGAACTAAAAGATAAGATATGAAAGAAATTTTACAAGAAATTGAGGACTTTGGCGTGACGCCACAAACTCCCGCCAGTCCTCTGGAGAAATGTAATCATAGTCCTGACATGGGTCCTTGTCCTTCTTTGCCCCTCGGATATACTTTTTAGTGAGCTTGTTCTTAAAGTCTTTCCAACGCAGACGAACCTCGCCCATCCAATGCTTGTACATGGCCTTATTGTTAGGCACATCATACGTTTGCTGCAAGGTAAAAGATAGAAGATATTAGACAAATTAAGTAATAAAACTAAAGACACAAATGCTTTATGAATCGAAAGTGAGATACCAAAAGTTGTGCCCAGATCAACTCCTTCGTTTTCTGAGGAACCAACTTCCAATCAGAGATAACAATGCGGACTTTGCTTCGAGCCAGATAGCCTACGTAGCTAATGAAATTGTCTTCCTCTGGACCAATCGGATTCATATTGGCATCGAACTCCACATGCAGTCTCTTTTTCTTACCCTGACGACGTGCAACTAAAGCACCCATATGTGTGCTACCTCTACCCTTTCTCACCACCGGTACCTCATCTCCGCTATCACTCGATGACTCGGCAGAGCCAGACATGTTAAACCTGATCATCAAAGACAAATCAATAATGTTAGATAGGGTTATTCTTAAATAATAAACAAATGATTAAAATGAACTAACATGTTAAACCTGTACAACAATAACATAACACTTTTTTCATAACTTAAGATCTTACTTTATATGGTCTCCCATATTCCTTCAGAATGATCCTTTCTTGGAGCATATTCTTCATCATCTACCAATTCTACTTCACGTGTTATAGGTGGATTTGTTGTGAAAGGGAGTGTATCGTCCAGGTTCAAGGATTCTTCACCATACGTCTGTTTTTTACTTTGAAGTACAATGGACATTTTGTTATTTGCAGGATCTGTAACATAAAACACTTGCTTCGCCTGGCTTGCTAGAATGAATGGATCGTCTCTATGACCAAGTCTTTGAAGATCAACCGAGACAAATCCAAATTTAGGATCTATTACAACAGCATTATTGTTAACCCACCGACATTTAAATAAAGCAACTTTGAACTTGGTGTAGCTTATCTCCCATATTTCTTCAATAACGCCATAATAGGCCATTGATGCTAACACCGGGTTTTTGTCTTTCGAACTTGAAAAGTGCATGGATTCTGCTTCAACCATCACCCCACTATTTTGCACAGAACTTCTGTCATCTTGGTCTTTTGTGTAGAAAGAATATCTGTTTATATCATAACCTGTCCAAGTGATGACCTGATAAGAAGGCCCCCATGCTAACCACTCGATTGTATCCGACACTCCGGTCTCGTGTGAAACCTTCTCCTCGAACCACTTTATGAACGTCTTCTTTTGCTCATGAGCGATTTGCATGTCATTCTTCCTTGGATTCTTACTCTTCAAACTCTTTCTGTGTTCATCAATGTATGGTTGAACTTCTTCCATATTATTCAAGATGTACAGGTGTGCTTGCAACACCTCTTCACGAGGCTTATTCTTCAATTTGATTCCTCGAGTTCCCTCACTTAAACCCTTATCATGCTGAGATTGTAACGTCGCCCCTGATAGATAATCTTTACAGAACTCCATAGCCTCTTCGACTACATATCTCTCAACTATTGAGGCTTCCGGTCGATAAGGATTTTTAGAATACCCTTTTAAGATCTTCATGTATCGCTCGAAAGGGTACATCCACCTTAAGTAAACTGGACCGCAGAGCCTTACCTCCCTTACCAAGTGCACTATCAGGTGCACCATTATATCGAAAAATGCAGGAGGGAAATGCATCTCGAGTTGGGACAAAATAATATAACCCTCATTTTCCAATTCATCCAACTTTTCAATGTCAATGACTTTGTTACATATGGCATTAAAGAAAATGCACAATTTTGTTATAGTGGTCCGCACTTCATCTTTCATAATGCCCCTAATAGCTACTGGTAATAGTTGTTGCATCAACACATGATAATCATGGGACTTCATTCCCACTAACTTGAAATCGTCCATTGAAACACACCTTCTCAAATTTGAAGAATATCCTTGTGGAACCTTAATGTCATATAGACACCCACACAAACTTTTTTTCTCCGCTTTTGACAGCGTATGAGTTGCTGGCTCCATGTATGCCCTCTTACCATCTTCCATTACTCGTGGATGTAGCCGTTCTCTTATTCCCATATCAACCAGGTCTAGTCTCGCACTAATTCCATCCTTAGTCTTCCCTGGTATGTGCAAAAGAGTACTGACAAGGCTATCACAAACATTTTTTTCCACATGCATCACATCAAGACTGTGTCTCACATCAAGACTACGCCAATATGGAAGATCAAAGAAAATTGATCTCTTCTTCCATATATTCTTCTCACCCGCAATCCTTTTCTGCTTACCCAATATGACATTGATATGCATCATCCGACTATAGACTTCCTCTCCGGTTAATGCCTTTGGAGCCATTCCATGCTCCGGTAAGCCGTTAAAACGCTTTCTTAACTTACGATATGGGTGGAACCGATCAAGAAACCTCCTGTGACCGAGGTAGACCGTTTTCTTTCCATGCTTTAGTTGCTGGAAGTTTATGTCAGCTTCACATATTGGACATGCTTTATGCCCCTTCGCACTGTACCCAGACAAATTTCCGTATGTAGGAAAGTCGTTGATTGTGGTAAAAATCATTGCACGCAACTTGAAGAACTCCTTCTTATATGCATCAAACACATCTATGCCTTCCTCCCACAACTTCTTCAAATCCTCAACCAAAGGTGCCAAGTACACATCGATATTGTTACCGGGCTGTTTTGGTCCAGAAATCATCATAGACAGCATCACATACTTGCGTTTCATACATAGCCAGGGAGGTAAGTTGTATATTACAAGAAGAACCGGCCATGCACTATGGGTACTGCTAAGAGTTTGATACGGATTGAAGCCATCTGTACAAAGCCCCAGCCGAAGGTTTCTTGGCTCACTGCCAAATTGAGGGAACATTTCGTCTATTTTCTTCCATTGCAGAGAGTTAGCCGGGTGCCAAAGATATTTTCCATCGGATATTCTCTCATCAGAATGCCATCTCAACTGCCTTGCCGTTGCTTCACTAGTATACAGACGCTTAAACCGTGGAATTATTGGAAGATACCACAATGTCTTCAAAGGTTGCCTTTTTGTTGTCTGCTCTCCAGAAACACTACATTTCTTCACTTTGTATCGTGAAGTTTTACACTTTGGACACTTATCGAGGCCTTCGTACTCATTTCTGTATAATATGCAGTCATTAGGGCAACTGTGTATCTTTTTATACTCCATACCCATCGTAGATAAGATTTTCTTGGCCTCATACATACGATTTGGAAGTACATTATCATCTGGCAACATATCACACAACAATTCAAGCAACGACGTGAAACTGCTATCGGTCCACCCAAAAGTTGCCTTTAAGTTGACCAAATGTAAGGTCCCAGTCAACCGTGTATACTTAGTACACCCAAGGAACAAAGGTGTCTCTGCATCACTCCGCACGCTATCATATTCATGCGGTTGTGCAAAGGATTCGACCTCAACATCATGAATCATTCTCTCCATTCCATCATCATCTATGTCAACCTCATTTTCGTGGGATGCACTAGGTGTTACCTCCTCACCATGCCATATCCACGTTGTGTATCGAAGGTTTATTCTATCACAAATTAGGTGATCCCTTATATCAGCAACATCCCTTCGAATCCCATTTAAACAATTAACACATGGACAATAATACATCCCGTTTTTTGTAGTCACATTCCTTCTAGCAAATTCAATAAAGTCTTCCACCCCTTTCGCATATTCTTCGCTAGTTCTCAAAGCATTCATCCAACTATGACCCATTTTATTATCACCTAAGACATTTCCAACAACAGTCAAGTTCATGACAATTTCAAAAAATTTCGGCAGCATTTCCCCTCAACAGTAAGACATCCAAAAATTTCGGCAGCATTTCCCCACAACAGTAAGACATCCCAAAATTTCAACAACAAACCATTTCAACTCAATTCAACAAAACTTACTAACTAAGGCAATTTAGAAAATATCAGCTATTAAATCCAATACTTTCATCAATACAAAAAACTAAAATATATCTAAGTTGTAGAATTAGAAAGGTGCAGCAGCAATAGGAGAATTCACTGAGAACTTGCAATTAAATTTAAGAATTACAAAGGCACAACAATAGGAGAATTCACATTCACTGAGGATAAAATGAGCAAAAGTACAGTAGTCTTATGCTGACAAAGATGCAACACTTCCCACATATTTAGTTTCTAAGCAAGCCAGCAAGTAAATTTGAACTTTTTACTCACACGCACACAACAAGCTAAGTCAATTGCAATAAAGAAATCTCTAAAATTAAACAATAAAAGCAACAAAAAACAGAGCAGAAGAAGCGCAGACCTTCAAGACAACTAACAGTGAACGACAACCCAAAGTTGACGAGAGGCAAAAAGAATAAAAGGATCGACCTAACCCTGAGGATAAAATGAGCAAAAGAACAATAGTCAGCAATGTTGGTGAATATAAGAAATTCTAATTCTAGATTTAGTGAAATTGAACCAGCAAAAACTCACTAATAATTACAAATCCAGAACCAAGCTAACTAGTCAATGCACAAAAACGCTAACCATGGCCAGTGAACAAGGAAAAAAAATTCAAGTTTTAAGTTACATTGATCTCATCAAGCTTCTCTGAAAACCTAGAATCAACTTAGTAATTAAATTAACTTGAAATAAATAATAAAAGTAAAAGAAAACCTCGAGCTTTTGCACTGCGCCACTGAGCACGACGGCGACTGGTGAATCAACGATGCCGCCGTGAATGGAGGAGGTAGCGGATATGGGTTTTAGGGTTTGGAGAGTAGAAAAAGGGGACAAAATTCTTCTCTTTTGATCTCAAGGCAGCACCGATTCCTTACAGACGATTGCGGGGTTGTTCTCTCTATCGCGATAGCTCCTGGCCGGCTCCTGAGGTTCAAGACCCACGACCGCTGGTCCGATCGACGGCGACGGCCACTTTTCTATTTGCGACGGCGAAGATTGACGGTGACTGAAGTAGAAGGCGATTTTTACTATCGCGAGGCTTTGAGGAGGAATTGGGGAGAATACGCTGAGTTTTAGGTTTAAAAAAGATTTTAGGCGACCTAAAAATACTTCAGGTCGCCTATTTTTGATTTTAGGCAACCTGATTAAGCTTCAGGTCGCCTAAAATTAAAAATAGGCGACCTGATAACCTATCAGGTCGCCTATTTGATAAAAATAGGCGACCTGATACCAAATCAGGTCGCCTATTGATTAAAATAGGCAACCTGATTGTTGTTCAGGTCGCCTATTTGGCAGAAATGGCGCGCAAACACATAATTTCTCCCCTATTTCCCTTTGGCGCGAAAGTTTTCCTTGTATATAATAACAATATTGCCATTGGCCTCATTTTTTACTTCCTATTTTTTATTCAGGACGTATTTGAGGGTAGTAATATCAAATTTTTGTAGTAGTGTTCTCACCGTGCCTTCACTCCAGATCTATTCCATCTTCTTCTCCTTGTTTTTCTTTCCAATTTTGTGAAGTCCTTTGCGGTTCTTCGCATTCGAGTTTGTTTGTTTGTTTGTTTGTTTTTTTTAAAAAGAAAGCAATAAGGCATCCTTAACAAGTTTTAGGACACCTTATGAATTAATTTAAGGACGTCTTAGATAAGGCGTCGTAAATAAAGTTAGGATGTCAAAAGTATGAATTTTACTCCGTCTACTTATATGACGTCTCTCTAAAAAAGGACATTAATTGGGCCTTATTTAGGATGTTAAACAGGTTTTTTAGTAGCGTGTGTGACAGATTTACACATTGGAAGTCTAGAATAATAAAATTATGAAATTTCACAATAGTATTTAGGCTAATTAAAATTAAGGATTGAAAATTAAAAGGGATTGGAGGTTAGTTTTGGTAGTTTGTGAAGTGTAATCTAGATTTCTACAAGTAAGAGGTGAGTGGTACTGCGCACTGTTGAGTGGAAGAAGATACAGTTTTAATTTTAATGGATCTTGTCTCGTGCCAACAGAATATCTTTTTCAGGGGTCATTTTCACCCCCAAAATATCGAGTTTGAAGAACAAATCAATGATCTCTTCTTTAGTTCTTCCACACCAAAAACCACGACTTACTTGAAGAGTTGATATTGATCATAAATATATAAAATATTTTTTATATTTATCAAATTTTCTTAATTTACCCTTATTAATATTGATGTTCCTTAATAATAATCAAGAGAGGCAATGAATGAGGAAAATGGGGAAGATAAATGAAGTGTGTTAAAAAATACGTGTCATATTAATTAACTAACTTTTTAAATTTAATCAAATTAGTTAGACATGATTTCTATTAAAAAATGGAGAAGCAAAACAAAGCGAAGTTGATGAACAAATGTTAAAAAGAGCACTCAATTAATTTGGAATTAAAGCAGCATCATATCGCTTCATAATTAGATGTCAAACTTACAACTCAGGAAATGTTTCCATGACTTATATATGTCTCTTCTACAAATGAAAGGTCATCCCCTTGAATATTGCTCTTATTAATAAGTCTACGTCATGATATATAATATGGAAACATATCTCTGATGGATAAGGAACTAACGGTGGATTAAACAAAGTACAAGGGGCGATCAAATTTGGGCAAAGCTGATACGGCTTCAATGGCTGTGCCTAGTGGCCAAGCTGCTTCTATCATATACTCCTTGTACTTGAGCTTATTCACTACTGTCACTTCTTGCCATGGCTCCAGCCCTGCGCACCACCACCACACATAATCATTATGCATTATGTTATTATTTAGGGTTAAGGAGTAAATTTATCAATAAACTATTGATCCAGGAGCACCCAACACAATAAACTCTTCTTTGGACCTTAAATAGCAACCAACTTTGTAAAATGTAAACTTAACACAAAAACGTTAAAGTGACACTAACGTCCGTCACTTTCTCTCTCCCTCTCTCATTCGATCCCTCACTCAGCCACTGTCGCTGTCTCTAGCACCGTCCTTCTCCTTGCTCTACCTCTCCATAAATCCCTCCAATTCCCAGTCCACCACAACTCTTCCCCTCTAACTCTACGATCTTGCATATCATCATCCACCTCACCCTCAACAAAAAGCAGACACAGAAGCGAAGATTTAAGCAAAAATAGACAAAAGAGAAAAAGGGGAAAACAAAAGAAGCAAGATGAGAGGCATAATCAGAGAATATCCACAGATATGACGCACAAATCAGTAAGAGTAAGCTAATCGTTGAGCCATACGATTTGTTTCTGATTTCTTCTCTCTGTAATTTCTTTTTTCCCTTAATCTAAACCCTAAACCATAGGACATTACCTCTGGTTATGCTGATAAGCGAGCAGCTTCTGTTCTTCGCGATGCTAATGGTGAAGAAGATATTCAAGGTGAAATTAAGCGCATAAATACCAGATTTCAAGCTAGTGTTTGAGCATTTCTGCATCTACCCGGAAGCTTCGAGAATGACGCTGCACAGATTTGGGAACACATCGTCGAGCTCAATTTGGTACAAATTGGCATACACAGAAGTTAAAAAGAAGAATGAGAAAAGGGAATAGGGTTTGGCAAATTACATTTGGGAGTGGATTCAAGTGTAACAGTGCGGTGTGGAAGATGAAGAAGAAGGTGTTTCCGGTGAAAAGGAAGGAGGATCCAGTGAAGAGAAGGAAGAAGATGGATGAAGAAGACAAAAGTAAATGAATGAGAGAGTGGGAGAGATGGAGTCACAGACAAAGCAAACGCCATCAGGAGTAGTCCAAGACATCAGGTTTCAAAGCAGCTCAGACGCGTAGAAATGGAAGAACTGATGGTTACTGTTCACTTTAGAGTTACCTGGTGTCCTCTCGGGCTATCAGGATTTATTTTCTTTGTTTTTAATAAATCCATTTGTGTTGCTTTTACCTTAATAAGTCTTTATTTTGTAGGACCCGCGTACCTACTTTTGCAATAAAGCAGATGTACTCGTTCTCTGAAGTAATAAATTCATTAGAATTGTTTTAAGGGTTAAGGTGCAATTTTACCAATGAACTATTGGTCCAGGAGCACCCAACACAATAAACTTTTAGGTGGACCAAAAATACCAACAAACTTTTAATATGGAGCTCCCAGCACAATACCCCGTTAAATCTCCTAATTGACATTAATTAGGTGGGTCCCACGTAATTTAAAAATACAAAAATGCCAAATTTTCTGTACTCTTTTCCCTGAACCGAACCAAATTCTGGCGATTTCTATGTTTTGGATAGCGATTCCGGTGAAGTTATCAACGGAGATATGTTGGAGAGCAGCAAAGGAAGAACCAGAGGAGCCGTTACCATTCTGGCGATGGCGATCACGAAGAAAATGGCGACCTAAATGAAGACGCTCTTTAAAACGAGCACGACGCGGAGCCTTTATTGCCTTCCGAAGAAGAAGACTCCTTGGAGTCTCCATTACCCATAGTAACGGATAATCTCTAACTCTGGTTCAGGCGCGAGAGCAGAGAAGTGATATGCTAGATTGCTAAGGTTGAGTCGGAAATGCGTAGTGCTGAAATTTCAATGATTCTCTCAGTGCGGTTACTCATAATGGGAAGTTGACCCCAGTGGATATTCACAGCAGCACAGAATTGGTTCTTGTGGCGTGGACGTTTCAAATTGCTCAGTAAGAAAGTTGGAATCGGAAAAGTTGAACTACTTTTTTGATTTTTTTGTCGGGCTAGTGCAGGTGGAATGGGGAATTTTTATCTAAGGTGCTTCTCCTAAAATCAAAACGACCCGAACGATTTCTAGGGTTACGCTCAAATCCTTTCGCTCCGGAGAGCCCTCCTCCTCCTATCTCCGTCTCCGATTTCGAGAGCCATGGAATCACCCATTAACGACCCTGCTGTTGATGGAGAAACCAACGATGCAAGGTCTTTAGGCCACGAGAGGAGGAGGAAGATAAGTCTCAGCCTCTTACCGGCGACGGGGCAAGTCCTGGGTAGGTCCTTATCTCAATCGCCTCTTTATTCATACACGTAGGTTTCTCGTTCTCTTTGGTTTCTAAGAAAGCTTGAAACTAGAATCTGAGGGCGCTCAGCTTGTTACGGACTAGTTTCTTAAATATAGAGAACTATAGCATTGCAGGAAAGAATAACTTGATCTTTCTGGTTTAAGATGGTATCTTTTTTCTTATACCCAGGTCTATCCTTGCTGTTGTAACTTTTCTGATAGTGTTCTGAAGATGGCGGAATTTGGTTCGGTTTTTTGTATTTTTAAATTACGTGGGATCCACCTAATTAACGTCAGTTAGGAGATTTAACGGGGTATTGTGCTGGGAGCTCCGTTTTAAGAGTTTGTTGGTATTTTTGGTCCACTTAAAAGTTTATTGTGTTGGATGTTCCTGAGCCAATAGTTCATTGGTAAGATTGCACCTTAACCCTTGTTTTTAAAAAAAAAAGAAAAGAAAAAAAAGAAGTCACTGACGGACGTTAAATCATTGTGTTAAGTTTACATTTTACAAAGTTGATTGGTATTTAAAGCCCAAAGAAGAGTTTATTGTGTTGGTGCACCTGCGCCAATAGTTTATTGGTAAATTTGCTCTTAAACCCTATTATTTAACGCAATCATACTAATCGCTCTCTTTACATTATTGTTCCTTAAAAAACGTTACTATATTCTGAGTAAAAAAAATAAAAAAACGTTATTATATTAGTGAAGATTAGATTCTACCTAACCAGATATTATAATAAATTATTAAAAAAATGAAACCTACCAAAGCCATGAACCAGCAAGGTATACTGGTAGACGAGATCCAGGCACACATATTGAAGCTCACTTTTGAGGTATAGTGGGAAGGTGGAACTGGCTTCCTCTAATGTTGTTTTGCAAGCAAGCTGTGCTGCTATCTTATAATCCACTATTCGAACTTTGTCGCTCGGCTTGTTTATATCAGCAATCCTAGTCTATGAATTGAATGAATATATATACACTACAAGAAAATAGCTGATTAGCGATGGAATTTGCGATGGAATTTTTTCCATCGCAAATTTAGGGGTATTTGCGACTGAATTTAAATTCCGTTGCAAATTGCGACGGAATTAGTTTCCGTCGCAAATCCCCTTTGGGGTTTTGTGACGGAATTGAGAAAGGGTTTTGCCACGAAAACGAATTCCATCGCAAAACTTCCTTTTTTGCGACGGATTTTCTAAATCCGTAGCAAAATTTTTTTAAAAAAACTGGCATTTGGCCGCCGGTTTTGGCTCCAATTTGTGACGGAATCTCAGTTCCGTCGCAAAAATAGTTACTTTTGCAACGGAACTAGAGTTCCATCGCATCGCAAATTGCTGATTTTGCGACGAAAGTCTGTTACGTCGCAAATTTTGACTTAAGTCCCAAAATTGGGGTATTTCCACCATCCTTTAGTTTTCTTCTTCTCCTCCCCCTCGTGTGCACTGTCTATCCCTCTCATGCTCCAACCCGGTCCATCCTTCGCCTCCCCGGCCTTGTCATCCGTCCATTGTCTGACGTCCTCCACCTCTAATCCTTTGGTTCCGTTCTCCAGCCTTCTCACCGTCCTCAATCAAGTATGTTTATTTGTTTGTTTTTGTTTTTTGCTTTTTTGGGATGTGGTTCCATTTACATGACATTTGTTTGGTGGGAAATCCATGTTATGAAGAGCAACTGCTATTCATGAGAAGTAGGTCGAACACTTGATCAGTTGTATCACTTTCTCAGTGACTTGGATCAAAGAGGATGATTGGGAAAAGTTTAGGGGGCCACTAATGGGAAGAGGGTCAAAGCTTTCTTGGAGCTATTTTGTCAATTGAGGACTATTTATTTCTTTTCTCCCTGCTTTGATTTTCTGAATTTTTTAGAAATTTGTTGATTGGTTTACTGAACAGATTCATTTCCATATTATGTGCATTCAGCATTCATATGGACTCATGTATTGTGTTGGGTTGCAGACTTTGCCGTCAAGTTACTATTGACTTACAATTTTAGAAGTATTTTATATGTCTCACAGGATATTGATATTATTAATCATTTTTTGTTTCTTGTGATTCATCTTTCAGCTACCAATATGGAGAATATGGAGAAAGGTGTAAATTTCTGCATAGTCTTCCCCAACAACAAAAACAAACAGCTAATTTTATTTATATATATATATATATAAATTTTTATATTTTTTAAAAAAATTAAAATTAATTTTGTGACGGAATTAAATTCTGTCGCAAAACCCATGGGATTTGCAACGGAATTAATTTCCATCGCAAATCCCATGGGTTTTGCGACGGAAATTTCGAATCGCAAAAAATAAAATTTTTTTTTTGTAGTGATAATTGTGTTACAAATCCACTGAGTGATTAATATGATTATCATATATTTAAAGGTTGGAAACTATTTATTACTACCTCTCCTTCAAAATATAAGAGTGAAAGATCTACTTTAACATCAAGAAATTAGTTAAAAGTGGTTAAAATCAATAAATATTCAAGATATTTACTTTCTTTTCTCAATTTACTCTTATTTATCAAGAGAACAACTAAGAGAGATATCGAATGGAAAAAAGAAAAAGAAAATATAGGAAGAAGAATGATGAGCGGGCGTGTGACAGATTTTCTTAAAAAACATTAAATGCAAAGAAAAGATAAAGTGGGTCTCATTAAAAAAATAACACCTCTCACAATGTGTTTTTATATCCAACATACTATTTTGGTCCTATTTATAAGTTCCTTTTGACCAAAAAAATTTGGTCTTATTTTTAAGTCCCTTTTGACCAAATAAATGAATTTGTGACAATTTTGCCCATATTTGTACCAATAAAAATAGAGAAAAAAAAAAGTTAAAAGGTACCTGTTCTGTCTCAAGAACACAGATGTTGGACTTGACTAGGTTGTCAAGCCTAGAGCCTACGTACCCTCTGGAGGGATCAAAGTCCACGTAGTTCGTAGCAAACATAAAGGCACGTAGCCAGGGGAGTGGGGTGTGTGCTCTGTGTGGCAGAATGTAAATAGAGCATAAGATAGAACGTGTGCACCTGTTTAGGGTTTCTTTCTATTTATAGAGGGGTCTGGTGCGCGTATCTCTGCTTTAATGAGCAATATCTTAGATTGAGCCGTCAGAGGCTGATTGGCTGGTGCCATGATTGTCGGAGAATGTCTATTAATGTGATCCTATATTTGTGGGATCTCGGATCCCTTTCTGTTTTGGCGTGGATCCTATCCCTAGCGTGATTGGGCCGAGGTCCGGACCTGGGCCTGTTGGCCGGTCCGTAACAGTACCCAATTATAAATGATGGTAAAGTTGAAAATTTACCCCATAATTGTGCTACCTACCTCCTCTTAGTATGTGTGATTTAGTCAAAAAGGACTTATCAATAGGACCAAAGGAGTACCTCATTAGCTATGTAATAGAAAGAAGTGGTGAGGTAGAGGTTTTTCTGACCGGGGCCACCTCCACCATTCCAGATGCCGCCAAATGTGCAATTCTTGTGGGGACACATGACGTTCACATTGAGGGCTTTCAGGACTGTGAAGCATGAGAAGCTCCAACAATGAGCTCCGGAAAAAAAAAAAAAAAAAAAAAAACTCACATCAAACTTAGAAACCTATCAAAACATTGATGCTATTTCAAATACTCAATTATTATGTTTTCCCTCTTGATGAGCTTTTTCCCCCATCTGATAGACATATTTTCTTATGATCAGATGCTATCCCAAACACACCCATTATGGTGGGAAAAGTTTCCAAAAGCTAATAGGATCTGGACCATCCATGCTTAATTGGACGATCTATATTTAATTTTTCAAAAAGTCCATATTTTTTAGGACCACCCATTGAGGGCTTTCAGGACTATGAAGCATGAGAAGCTCCAACAATGAGCTTCGAAAAAAAAAACTGACATCAAACTTAGAAACCTATCAAACATTGATGCTATTTCAAATACTCAATTATTATGTTTTCCCTCTTGATGGGCTTTTTTCCCCATCTGATAGACATATTTTCTTATCAGATGCTATTCCAAACACACCCATTATGATGGGAAGAGTTTCCAAAAGCTAATAGGTTCTAGACCATCCATGCTTAATTGGACGATCTATATTTAATTTTTCAAAAAGTCCATATTTTTTAGAATTATTTTAATGAGAACATAATCTAAAATAAAGATAATATTTTTTATTTTAAAAAATTCTCTGCTAAACGCAAGAAAACTGGTTCATGTGACAGAACTTTGAGGTAGAGAGGATTAAAAAAGGAGCTTTATTTAACACATGATGCATCCGTGGAGATACACTCATACAGGTAGGTAGGCAGTTTCTTCACCAGAGTAGATAAGATACAAAGAGAGCACACATTATGTTAGGCGACGTGCATTAAACGTCGGAATGTGGATAAAGAAGAAACAGCTTCAATGGCGCTGCCTAGTGCCCACGATGCATCCAAAGAGGAACCCTCATGCTCTATCTCGTTCACAACCGTCACCACCTCCCATGGATCCAACCCTACCAATTAATTAGAACATGTCAATTATTGATTTTCCAGAAACGGAAGATCCAAAAAACATGGTATTAATTGAAACTCCAAGACGGCGACGTACCAAAGGCATCGACCAGCAAGGTGTACTGGTATACGAGATCCATGCACGTGTATTCAAGCCCATAGTCCACATTAAGCGGGAATAGGGTCTCGGCCTCCTCGTATGTGCTCTTGCAAGCAAGTTCTGCCACTATCTTATAGTCTATCAGACGAACCTGGCTGCTCGTTTTGTTTGAGTCTGCAAAACCCGCCTACACATAAATATGCATATGCACATGAATTCATTAATTTTGAATATATGAAGGGGTATTAGGCAAATACACACAGACACACAAACGTACGTCAACAGCTAGGTAATAGAAAGAAGTGGCGAGGTAAAGATTGGTCTGGCCTGGTCCGCCTCCGCCGTTCCAAATGCCGGCGAAAGTGCAGTTCTTATGGGCACACGTGGCGTTAAAATCGAAGAGATTCAGCACTGTGTTCCTGCATTCTTCATAGCTTGACCGATTCGCCGGCCCCGACGCTGTGTACTCCACATCTCCGTATTCGTATGTCCCTTCATTAAGTAATTCCCATCCACTTATTTTCCTTACAATGGGAAATTAAAGTTTGGATCGAAGATATATATATATATATATATATATAATCTTACGTACGCACGTACCATTGAAGCCAGTTAAAACACAAGGGTTGTCAGAATCACCGGTGAGGTTTAAGATCGCTGCACGGGACGCTTCTTTGCCAAAGTTCAAGTAACTGCAACGACCGAATATTAACGGTTTAATTACTTGAAGGCTGTTGCTAATTGATCATGAATCATTTATTGGTTATTAGTTAATGCAATCCTGTGAGCAAGAGCACCTGTGAACGTAGATGTGGTATGTGGATCCACCAAGGTAAATCTTGGTGACGTAAGCGTCTCCGTTAGGTGCATAAGAAGGAGCATTAGCGGCTACGTCCTCAGAGATGGCATAAGCCATTTGAACAGAGCCACCTCCCATATCTGCCACTCCTATTGTATCTGCATACTCTTCTCCCAGCTTATTCAGCAGATAATTCACAGTCACCTGTTCAATCATTTTTTATCACCGTTATATTCCCAGTTCATACAGTATTTTTCATATTCCAATTCATACTACTGATAACAAGCTAAAACTAGTCTTGTACATTATCATCAAGGGGTTTGAGGGACTTGCTTTTATTTAATGTCTTTTGTAATTCCACTACCTCCCTCTGCCAAATTTTTTTTTTTTTAAAAAAAAAAACTTCTTCTCTTTCACAACGTAACTTCTTCTTCTCTTGCAATATCGAAATGTTACTCATTTTAGGTAAAATTTAGTCATCAAAAGAAACAAGCTAAGTAAAAACATTTGAAAATTTGAAGTGTTACTGAAGAGTCATATTAGAGATCCCAAAATACTTTTTTTTTTTTTTTTTGCTCAAAAGACCCCAAAATAATTATTACTAGTATTATTAAGCTAGATGTTTCAGTCAGCTATATAAGCATGAATAATATATATAATTGATGGTGCGTAGTACGTACTATTGTCAGTGGGTATATGCAAGGACGATTTAAATAATAAGGTCCAAAGATATGAAAATGAGTAATTGAATTTGCAGCAATGTAAATAAAGAAGGTGATCACTTTACCCATAGATAATATCCTTCTTGGTTCCCACTTAGAATGGCAATATCATCATCAGACTCCACCACAAATGAGGTATTGCTCTTCACTGCTTCCCTAATCTTCACAGACAAAGGGCAAAATAAATAAATAAATTTTCGACCGTTTATTGTTGTTGTCGTTGTTGATGAATAAAATAATTTAATTGATGTAGTGCCATTTTTTTTTAATCATGAATTGATGTAGTGCCATTGAAGACCATACTAATTGTATGGAGGCATAGGCGACAAAACGTTGTACTCGTGCCAGCAATTTTATCTGGCGTTATGCGCATATTTATAAGCGACGTGGTGGCCCATACATTATTTGTACCGTCCTCGACTTAAAAAAAAATCTGGTTCCCTCTCCATAAACGACAACTGAAAAGGGTTCATTCATGGTTGGCCCAAATGAGTGTGTGGGACCCTGGTCAGACTTTCTCACCTAAAGGGATGGAGCTCGATCCTGGAGCTAATCAAGGCATTGGGGGAGGCATCCTAGGGTTCTATAAAGCAGTGGAAATGCTAGGTGAAGGTGGAGGCATGTGTACTTTCCGGCCCAGTATAACCTATGGACTAGGCTCCAAGCACTCTGCCCTTGGATTGTGGGTGAGTCTAAACCTTTTTCTAAAATTTATATATATATATATATATAAATGAGTGTGTGGGAAATTTTTTAAAAGTATATCAACATAATTAACTTTATAATGTCTCTTGGTAGAAGATTCCAAGGTCCGCAATTAATACTTCCTCCGCTCTTTAATATAAAATATGTTTAGAGAGTTGATATTGATCTTAACTATAAGATGTAGGTTTCATCTCTGTCATTTTTTCCCCCTTAATTTACCTCTATTGATGCTCTCTAAATAATCAAGGAGGAGAGGGATAATGGAATTAAGGAAGATAGTTTGGGTGCTTTAGAAAATATATGTCATATTAATTAACTCAATTAACTTCTTTAATCTAATCAAATTAGATAAATATTTCTTATATTAAAGAGCAGAAATAGTATTAAACAAGCCAAGAAAAAATCCGTGTTAACTTTCTAAAAGTTATTTCTTTCTCAGGAAGTAAACATTTGTTAGAAATAACTTTATTTTATTTTTATACACAAAAGTTTAGATGAGTTGGATCTTGTGATTCACTAGAACCAGGGCATACTTCCTAGTTCAAAAAACGCTTATAGAAGTATTTATAGATTACCCACCAACAAAATCCTCACACCAATAAGATTTACACCTATAATCTTAAAGTTATGAGCTAATCACTTTACCAACTAAATTTATCATTATTGACTCTTAAAATTTAGAAGTAAGTGGTTGAACCCACAAGAATATAGAACGTATAGGTGAAGATAAGCAATCATTATTACATAACATAATCCAATAAATAATTCGGAAGAGTTAAATAAAAAGATAGAGTCAAATCGAAGCTAAGTAAAATAGGAAAACATGCTGAAGTGACCGAAAAATAGGTGCATTAGATGTCTGTTGAATGGGTTTAAAATAAAATATTACATGCAAAAAAATGTATGCTTAATTTAGTTTGTTTATCTACTGGCCAGAAAAAATATTAGTTTGTATATCGTGAGGGCTGGAGACACATAATCAAAAGAGAGAAGAAACTTGGGAGTTGGGATCATTACCCTACTAGTCCTCCCCCCTCTGCCTCCTATCAAGTATAAATTAACTCTAGACTTTGAAGTATTCAAACCTTGGGGGTTACGATCTCCGGGCAGCGGCGGAACCAGAAATTTATATTTGTGAGTGTACAATTTATGAAGGGATTTGGGGGTTTGGGGTCAATGCTTCCGATTTTTTTTTAAGAAAAGTTTTAAATGTATTAAAAATCAAATGAATATAAATAAGGAAAGAAAAGAAAATTCCTTTCAATGAGTTTTAAGTAAATCATATGTGCATAAATCAAATCAGCAATAAACTATGAATTGTCTAAATCCTAATAAATTTCATCCGATATCAAAAGACATAAACTATCCATTCAAAAGGCATAAACTATCCATCACACTTCTGTAAGACAAAAATTAGAGAATTTTACATAAAACCAAAGTTTCAACCACCAAACTCGTTACAATTTTAAATAAAGCTGATCAATGAAATTGGACTACTCAATGATATATGAATTAAAGAAACTATCCTTGCCAGTTTAACCAAATCACAAAAATCTTTATGCTGTTTATAGTGGCTGGTTATAAAAAATATATCTTTCTGCTGTTTTGAAATCACAGATAAAACTACTACTACATGTGTTTTTTTATAAGGAGTAAAAACTTGGGAAAATAATAAGAAATGAAAAGGGGGGGTTTTTTTTTCTTTTTGGTTTAGAGATGAGGGAGTATAAATACCAGGCTCGAACTCGTGAAAAAATGGGGGTGTTTTTCATAAGTAAAACCTAGGAAATTAAAAGAATAAGAAATGGAAAGGGCCCAACCGGAATAGAACCAATGACCTCATGATCCATGATCAAATGCTCCACCGCTGAGCTATGGGTCCATTGATGCTAACACATTTCAACTAAATAATATATATATTTCAAAATTTTATGGGTTCCCTTGCACCCATGCCACTGTCTCCGGGGATAAATTAGGATATTGTAATAATTTTATCACAACCTATTAGATGGGTTGACCTAGATGATGTTAAGTGTGGTGGAATGTCACCAAGATCAATGAATATAGTCTAATATTAGATTTTCTGTAAATCTTAAGCTTTTGCCTTACCAATGTATTATAATAATAATAATAATTAGGGGGCTAAAATTGATGTGTTGACAATTTAACAGCTCAAGAATTGAGCTTATTAAACAAACACTACCCTTCTAAAATCTTCTTAATGGTCCTTATATATAATTA
Source organism: Acacia crassicarpa (assembly GCA_034222035.1). Classification (NCBI taxonomy): domain Eukaryota; kingdom Viridiplantae; phylum Streptophyta; class Magnoliopsida; order Fabales; family Fabaceae; genus Acacia; species Acacia crassicarpa. Next base: position 43,464,703 of record JAWXYG010000005.1, on the reverse strand, counting down.
CGAGCACCTCTAATGACATGTTTTACAATATATTCCTAGTCTTATTTATAATCAATTTTTTTATTTTCATAGGCCTAATCCTATATATGAACAAGAATTTTGTTTTGTCTAAAAATTTAATGTATTTTTTTTAACTCTCAATTAATTGTATATTTTCCTTGTCACTTTTTTCACCCATCCTCTCTCACTCATGCATAATCTTCATAAATAAAGGTATGTATGTGAATAAATTATATCTTATTCTTACTTTTAACTAATTTTAACGATCAGGTTGTTTTGCCCGATTTAGGCCATTTGTGTTTATAAAAAGAACTAGAGAGAGAATAATATGTTTTGTTTAGGTGTTAATTTTTTCACCTAATGTCCTTATTTAATTATAAAACTTCCTATGAACCTATTTCCTTTAAATTAATAATTCTTGTTGAGGTTAATTTTAATAGTACTTTATAAGAAATAAATAAATTTAACTAACTTTATTAATTCATATAAACTTGTTGATAAGAGATTATAATAATCACAATGAAAACCATTTGTATTCATGGAAGCTGAAACAAGGAGGGATGAATATAATGAAAGATTAGGAGGATTGATAAAATTAGGGACAGAGTTACGTACGGCGTCCAATATGAGTGTGGAGGCGTTGGAGGACAAAGATCTCAAACCCGCTGTAGCCTGCAAGAGCCATCAGTACACACACAAGCAGTGAATTAGGCCATTAATTAATACAGAAATAAAGAAAGAAGAGAAAGATGTGAGGAGAGAGGAAGGGGTGCAACCCCAAGCCTGAGGGGCGTAACGGATTGATACTCCTCCGGCACAACACTCTCCGCCTTCGCCAGCAGTGTCATCACCGATTCCGCCGCCCCCTCTGGATTATCTGCGTATGAACTCAGCCCGGGCGTCACCTGCATACGTAACATATATTCGTTCTTTTAATTACACTCACACTTCAACTATAACGTCATCACGATGAACATGTATTCTCTTTCCCTCCCGTACTAACCAAGAAATGATATATATATATGGTTAAATCGTTAAATATGTCTTGAAAACCAGGAGAGAGTGTGTGTGTCTATATTTGTGTGTGTGTGTGTGAAAATGAGGAAGCAACCTTGTAGTAGTACTCAAAACCATCGTCTATGTTAACCAGTTGTAGACTCTGGTTGAATCTGAACACATGAATGCGAGTCCCCGTGCTGCCACCGTCCAGTATCACTGCGTATGTGGAGTTGCTTGATGAGCTATTGCTCCCACCCACCATACTCAGGCTTGTGCCGGTGGATTTCTGCCTGAGAGCCACAAATTTCCGGTGCACATCGCCATGGCACGGCAGCGCTGCCCACACCACCAACAGGCACCATATCCACGCTACCCCCGCTCGCCACTCCATGCTTCTTGCCACTTCCTTCCTCACCTTCCCGCACTCCCACTCTTTTAGCCTCTTACTAGCTAATATATAGAGACAGCACTTCACTAATTCAATTTTTTTATATTACATTTTCTTTTTATTTTCATGTATAATTAAGTCATAGTGCGTGGTCCTCACACCTAATATATATAAGATGTACTCTTTTGATGCGCAACCATCTTATAGGCTAAAGCATGAAACTTTCCCATTGGGCTTGTAAATTTAGGCCATTAGTCATTATTATAAAAAACACTTTTAACATACGTTTTTTAAACATTTTAATGTCTGTTTGTAGGGGATGTTTATATGAGCAATGTTGCAAGTATTGAATTGACATTTATTTTGAACCAAACGGTAAGTAACTTACAACTTCCACTTTTAAAATGGACGTGAAAAATGGCACTTTCAACTCCATTTTTTTTTTAAACGGACATTGATGGTGGATTTTTTTTGGAAACAAAGGCAATAGCTAGGGTTGGATCGAAACAGTTGAAGGTCAAGATCAACTTTTTAACAGTTGTTTTCTAAAATTAGTCATGAAAATCCACTATTGCTTATTTAAAAAAAATTGTTGAAAGTTATATTTTCAACAACTGTTTTTTAAATCAGTCGTTGAAAATTTTCCATTCAACAAGGGTTTATCAAGGAACAATTATTGAAAGATAAGCCAAAGTTTTAAAAATGTTACCACCTAGCTTCTTTTTAACTTCTGCTTTTTTAAAAAGGGATGCTAATTAGTGTTGTTAAAAGAACTTTTTGTAATAGTAAGTGCATGCCTTTCTAATTCAACACACAAACATACTTCATAATCTTTTGAACATACTGTACTTTATTATAATTTAATTAATTTGATAACCAATAATAAAAGGTTTTAAGTAAATCTGTGTTGTTTTTGAGCCGACTGTCGTTCGCTTTCAAACACAGGCAGACAAAAAGTCAGGTTGATTGCCTTAGCAATTCTCTCAGGCAAGGCCAACAAAGTCGTCTTCCATAATTTGTTAGTTGACTCTAAACAAAGGACTGCTCTTTGCTACAATAACATATTATCCATCACTACCACTCACTTGTGATTTCTCCAAACCAATAACGACGGCCTTTTAAAACTTACATTAATTATCTTCCCTCGATGGCTTTTATATATATATATATAGTTACATGTCATTTTATTGCATTATTGAACATGGGATGCATATGAAACGAGGGCCATTCAAAACAGACATTATTGAGGCGTCTTTATCATCGCCTAGTCAGAGATTGAGACCACAAAAATAAAGTAAGGATCGCTTGTCTGAGGCCAACAGTGGCCTCGGCCTCACTCACCACCCTTTTCTTTTGTGGGAAAATCCTTTTGAAGGCCGACATTATCAAAAAAAAATTTAGAAAAGTCCCTAAAATTCTGAAAATTCTAGAAAAGACCCTAAGATTGTGAAAATTCTAGAAAAGACCTCAAGATTCTAAAAATTCCAGAAAAGACACAACGTGAGTTGTTAATGGGGCTGATATAGTTGTTAGCAGGGTACTGATATAGTTGTTAACCGGGCTGATTTAATTGTTAATTTTTTTTAACAACTAAATCAGCCTTATTAACAACTATATCAGTACCCCGCTAACAACTATATCAGCCCTGTTAAAAACTCCGTAAATTCTGAATGACTTTTTCTAGAATTTTCAGAATCTTGAGACATTTTCTAGAATTTTTAGAATTTTGGGTCCTTTTCTAGAATTTTTTTTGGTAAAGAGAGTCTTGAAGAGGATTTCCCTTCTTTTGTTTGCCAGGCTATGTGCCAAACAACATGTGAGAAACATTGCCCTTAAATATTGTATCAGTAACTTTCAAGTTTCAACTTTCCTAGTATTTTTATCCCGTGGTTCTAGAAAGAAAGGAAGAAAAAATAATTTAAATTTTTTTTAGAGATTGCAGGAATCTATTGACATTTGAGTTAATACAATTAAAATGTATATATAAATGTATAGAGATGGCCCATTGAGACACATGGAAAGCAATAAGAGAATCAAAAAGTTGGACAGGGTTATGGTGGAAATTAGCTGCTTTTGTTAGTGATATGCATGCTATGCCAATAAAAGTTGGTTTAATTGGTAGTAGTTGTCAGTGTAAGAATTCTCTTTAGCGGTCAATTTATGAATACATCTATAAACACTATTTGAACTTAAAGGAAATTTAAGAGGATATTTACAGAGAAATTAATTTAAGAACCAATGATGATGTGTGACAGATTTACACTCTAGAATAATAAAATCATGAAATTTCACTGTAGGATTAGGCTAATTAAAATACCGTTAATTTATTGTTCAAGGGGGAAAAAAATCACGGTTCCAATTACATGTGAAGTAATAGATAAAGGGTCTGTTTGGGATAGTAATAGGAGAAGTGACTTTTGTTTATGATGGATTTTTTCTGATGGATTTTTTTTCTGATGAACTTTTTTTTTATGTGATTTGTATTTGGGATAACAATAGCAGAAGTAGCTTTTGTTTGTGATGGGAACTTGTTTGACATAGCTTTTAAAAAGATAAATGAGATGAAAAATGACTGAAAATGACATTAATCAAATTCACACACACACATATGTGTATGGTATAAAATGTGATAATTTGGGATAAAAATTTAAAATAAATATAAATTTACTAAATAAAATAATAAAATTACTATTAAAAAAATTATAACACAATGAAATGCTTAAATAAATCTAATCCCTACAAGTTCATTTCTGATTTGATCACGAAGATGTAACATTCGTGTTGATGAGGATGCTCCATCAAGATGATTCATTCATGTTGATGAGGATACAAGTTCATTTCTGATTTTCAGCCATGTTTCTTAACGAGGGCATCTAATACTTAAGTGAAATACATCTCACAAATAGATTGTACACCACTCAAAATCACCAGAAATTAGCAAAATAAAATGGAAAAAAAAAAAAAAGCAATTAAGACCAGAATTATGCTCTCATCAGGAAACAATAAAAAACAACCAACAAGCTTAAACAATACACTCCAAATGGACCCGATCCAAGAAGTAGTTTCTAACATGACTACCAAATTAAGTAGTAGTTTAGAACTGTAGTTGAATAGGTTCAATCAATAAGAGTATACAACTGCGCACAACTTCATCCAGCATGAAGGAGCAAAATGGAAACAAGAGAGCAAGCTTATCTCCACCGAACAAATAAAGTATTTTTTTATTTTAAAAAAAATTGCTGAAAATCCGAATTAAGTGCTTCAGCTGGCACCATGGAAGGAGATGAGGGGAGAGCAGGCGAAAGACAAAAAGAGGAGAGCAGAGGAGAGAAGCATGGCTTGGGGGTGGGGTGGATGGTCATTTCAGGTGGGCCCACATGTAAAATTGATGGAGAAGCATTTAATGGGATCATAAACCGAGAGGTTGGAGCTTTAAAAAAAAGCCCATTACACATTGAAGTCCATCAAACAAAAAGTGTCCCCAAACAATCATAATTTTTTTGATGGACTTATTATCTCATCTAATGGGATAATAAGTTTGAGGGTCTGTTTGGGATTGCTGTGAGAGAAGTTTGTTTCTGATGGACTTTTTCCTGATGTGATTTGTGTTTGGAATAGCAGTAGCAGAAGTGGCTTTTGTTTGTGATAAGAACTTGTTTAGCATAGCTTTTAAAAAGATAGATGAGATGGAAAATTACTGAAAAGGGTATGAATCAAATTCTCTCACACACACATATGCGTTGTATAAAATGTGATAATTTGGGATAAAAAATTAAGAATAAATATAAATTTGCCAAATAAAATAGTAAAATTCCATTAAAAAAAATGATTTGCTTCCACATAAAAAATTTAACAAATGGACCCCACATAAAAAATTGATGAGGGAGGGGGGGCAAATGGTAATTTAACAAATGGATCCTACATAAAAAAAATTGATGAGCTTCCACTAATGAGATTAGAAGCTATAAATGGGAGCTTAAATATTTCTAACCCTGCCCCTAGTTCTAGATGTGTGTTTTCGATGCCATTTAGCCATCACAAAAATGAAATTTTTTTGGGCAGGAGTACGATATCGGCATAAATTAAATCTAGGGCTACAGATGAATCAAATGAAGAATTGAATGGAAACACTTTCCAACAAGGGATTGAGAGACTCAAGCGAAGGAATTATTGAAGAGGAGAGGATGGGAGAGAGAGAATCTGCAGATGAGAGGGGGGAGAGAGAAGGCACACGTTGCCTTTTCTTTTGGGGCAAAATGGTCTTGAAAAAAAGAGGCTGACTCAATGGACTTCTAATGGGATAATAAGCAACTCAATGGGAGCTTTTAAAAAAAAACTCCATTGCAATTTGAAGTCTATCAATTTTTGAGTGTTCTCAAACAGATCCTTTGTACCTGATGGACTTATTATCCCATCAAATGGGATAATAAGTCCATTTTGAGTGTTCCCAAACAGGCCCTAATACATGAGTTCCCAAATAGGCCCAAATGTTATTAAAATTAAGTATTTTTTTCCTTTGCTCAAAGAATTAAAATTAAGTATTGAGAAGAAATGGATTGGAGGTTAGTTTTGGTAGTTTGTGAAGTGTTATCTAGATTTCTACAGGTAAGATGTGAGAGATACTGGCCACCGTTGATAGGAAGAAGTGCTTTATCCTCAGCAATTGTGTGTCTTCCTGATAAAGAATTATCCTTCTTGAAAAGGGATAATGATGAAAATCCTCCAAAAGCAATGAGCATGAAAAACGCAAGCTTTATTCCTTCAAAACAGCAAACCAAGATCGCCCCATACAATAGGTCAGAGCTGAAAGGTGAAAAGAAATCACCAGTATGTGGCTGTAAATCCGAAACTTATGCTAATCCTAGAAAGTCCAATATGAGTCCACCAGAAACTAAGTGTTATGTTGTTAACTGGGAGGTGATTTCGGTGATCATATCATCCACTATTATTGATTTAATTTTTTTTTCTTGATTATATCCAAAGTTTTGTAACTGGGAGGTGATTTTGGTGGAGTAGAGACGCTAACTTAACAGATACTGATTTGCCTCTATTTTTCATTATCCTTAAATTATTCCATATTTTGATTTAATTACAGAAAATATAAGAAATCTGATTAAGAACAATTTAGTCTTTTTACTTTAATGTTTTAACTTCTAATCCTTCAAAATAATTACCATTTTTATGGTCTTTCTTAATAAATATTATTTTTTTTAGGTCATTTATTATAATTTTTTCTAAAATTTACGTATCATATTAATTAACTAATTTCTTTAATTTATTCAAATTAGTGAATGGAGAAGCAAAAACAAAATGAAGTTGATGAACAAATGTTAAAAAAGAGCAATCAATTTTTTTCTGAATTCATAGCAGCATCATATCGCTTCATAATTAGATGTCAAACTTACAACTCAGGAAATGTTTCCATACGTCTCTTCTACAATAAAAGGTCATCCCTTTGAATATTGCTCTTATTAATAAGTCAACTTCATGATAAATATGGAAACATATCTCTGATGGATAAGAAATTAACGGTGAATTAAACAAAGTACAAGAGGCGATCAAATTTGGGCAAAGCTGATACGGCTTCAATGGCTGTGCCTAGTGGCCAAGCTGCTTCTATCAGATACTCCTTATACTTGAGCTCATTCACCACTGTCACTTCTTGCCATGGATCCAGCCCTGCGCACCACCACCACCACACACAATCATGATGCATTATATTATTATTTAACGCAATCATACTCATCACTCTCTTACATTATTGTTCCTTAAGAAAAACAACATTATCATATTGAAGATTAGATTCCACCTAACCAGATATTATAATAAATTATTAAAAAAATGAAACCTACCAAAGCCATGAACCAGCAAGGTATTCTGGTAGACAAGATCCAGGCACAGATATTGAAGGTTACTTTTGCGGTATAGTGGGAAGGTGGAATTGGCTTCCTCCAATGTTGTTTTGCAAGCAAGCTGTGCTGCTATCTTAAAATCCACTATTCGAACTTTGTCGCTGGGCTTGTTTATATCAGCAATCCCAGTCTATGAATGAACATAGTTGTGTTACAAATCCATGAGTGATTAATATAATATTAATATAATTACCATATATTCACGGGTTGAAGTTGGAGTCTATTTACTACTTCCTCTCTTTCAAAATATGAGTCAAATACCTACTTTACATTTATCAAAAAATTAGTTAAAATTAATAAATATACCACAAGATATTTACTTTCTTTTCCAAGGTACCATTATTTATGAAGGGAATAAGTAGGAAAGATAACAAATGAGAAAGAAAAGGAATGTAGGGAGAAGAATGATGTGGGAGGCTGTATGGTAAATTTGGGAAAAATCATTAATAGTAGAGACAAAAACAAAGTAAGTATTGTAAGAAAAAAAACCACAGCCTCTCAAATTGAACTCTTATATTCTGAAGGTGGGAGTAAATATATCATATGTACAGCATACCTCAGTAGCTACGTAATAGAAAGAAGTGGCGAGGTAGAGGTTTTTCTGACCGGGACCACCTCCACCATTCCAGATGCCGCCAAATGTGCAATTCTTATGGGGACACGTGGCGTTCACTTTGAGGGCTTTCAGGACTGTGTTTCTGCATTTACTGAAGCTTGACCCACCAGCCATGGCGGACGCCTTGTATTCCACATCTTGGTAAGTATAAGTCCCTTTCCATAAAAATAACAAACTTTTAGACATTTTTCTTTAATTTACATTCCCCATCGCGTTCGTGTGACGGATCTCTATAATTGCAATATATACATATATTACCATCAAAGCCAGCTAAGATACAAGGGCTGGCAGAGTCCCCTGTAACCTTCAAGATCTCTGCACGAGCTGCCTCTTTGCCAAACCCCAAGTAACTGAAGAGAAAAAATACACGTTCAAAATCAACATCAAAATAATGAAAAGTACATGTAATAATATTGTGATATGTGAGGCAAGATCTGTTGCATAAATCATTATACCTGTGAACATAGACGTAATATTTGGTATCCTTGAGATACATCTGGGTTATGTAAGGGTCCTCTCCATCATTTGCGTTGGGTGCATTTTTAGCATTTTCCTCTGACACGGCGTATGCCATTTGAACGGATCCACCTCCCAGATCAACCACTCCCACTGTCTCATAATATTCCTTTTTCAAGTTGCTCAACAGATAATTTATTGCCACCTATATATGTATATATAAACATCAATATGGATCGTTGTTTTAAACTTGAAACATTTGGCAACAACTCTATATATAGAGGTTTCGTGAATAATCATGCATACCCATAGATAAGAGCCTTCGTGGGTTCCATCAATCATAGCAACTGATTCATCAGACTCAAGTTTTAAACTGCTTCTTTCCTTGAACATATCCCTGACCTATTTAAGATATAACAGAGACACATACGTGAATATGAAAGCGGCGACGAGTGTAATAGTTAAGAAGATCGAGTGATTGAGCAACTAATTAATCAACATATAATATATATTGCTGGTTTGTTACCGCTTGCAAGATCAGTTCAGAAGCATTTCCTTGCAAAAGTCTCAAACCAGCGGTTGCCTGCACTTGCACATGAAAAAAACTCAGTTAGTAGTCCACATGATCAGAAACTGCCATTGAAAATTAACGGAACATGTAAGAAACGGTGGGCATATATACCCCAAGTTTGAGGGGAGTCCTGCGACGCGCCCTTTTGGGAACAACATTTTCAGCTTCCTCTAAAAGGGGAATCAAAGATTCAGCTGCTTTTTCTGGGTTCTTAGCATAAGCACTCAAACCCGGTTTAACCTGCACCCCAAAAAACACAATGAGCAAACGCAGGTAATTAATTATAATGGGAGAAAAATGTAAGATAGCTAGGCAACGGACCTTGTCGAGAAACTCAAGATCTTGGCCAATGGGGATGAGGTCAAGGCTCTGATTGAAGTGGAAGACATGGACGCGGCTACCAGTACTACCGGCATCGAAGATGACAGCGTACGACGTTCTCGACCTCACAGTTTTACGATGATGATCTTGTAGAAACTGGGAGCAGCAACAAGTGACTAAGCATGTTGCCACTAGCAACACAAGCAACGCTCGTGACTCCATTCTTTGTGTTGTTAACTCCATTTTCATGGCCTCCTTTATATAATAATCAGTATGTATTCTTTAATGAATTATTACATCTTTTTAATAAACAAATACGTTGCGTGGATCACATTTTTGATTTCAAAATATTCTTGCGCCCTAATCCTACAAACAAAACCATGTAATTATACTTTTAATGACCCTGATGAGCTTTTTCATTTTGGGATCACATGTAAAAGCCAAGGCAAACATTAAAAACTAAAAAGTAGTCGTCGTATGGTAACATATGTATAGATTTGAATGGTCATAATTTTTTACAGCTCATAATCACGTGACCAGGTAATTAATTGACCAATAAAAGAAAACGGACATTGTGATGGTCAATGTGGGAGAGGGAGTCTCCTACCCTCCTCCCCATCTCTTATCCATTGTATTTAATATTATTATATTTCCTCTTGTATTAATTATAGGAACACTTTTTAAATGTAAATTATACTATTTCTTGTCCTAATTATAAGGTATAGTCGACTTTCTTTGGAGATATTAAGGGAGCTAAGTAAGCTATTTAATCATTTCATATGTTGTGTATCTTTAGATTATATATTAATTTATTAGTTAAACTAATTAGTTTGAAAAAAAAATAAAAATAAAAATAATCTAAAGTAATTTAATTAGCTTCCTTAATTTCTCTAAAAAAATCAACTATCTCTTATAATTAGGACTAAAGAGAGTACTATAAAAGCGTTCTTATAATTAGAACTAGTAATACTTTAAATCATAACCATTAAAGCTTTATCCAATGGTGGGGAACATCGACATAGAAAAAATGGAGACATGTGGTTGCGTGGGGTTAAAATTCATGAGAGAATATTACCAAAAGTGAGATATCGAGCTGGATCCACATGATTCATTAAAAGTGTATCCGTATGTGGTACTTTGTTATATATTTTTTCAAATAACCAAAAGTAAAAGGCTTTCAATAAAGCTGTGCCTATGCTGTTTTCCAACTGCCATATCGCGTCAAACAATAGGCGAACGTACAAAAGTCAGGTTATTCAATATTCATCGTGATTATTATTGTTAAAAATTGGGGGTAAAATGGTAGATGTAATGTTAGTAGATGGCAGGGGGTTTTACCCCCTTCGATTATAAATACTATTGTCAGAATCCCCCCTCCATCTGGTAACCTTCCGGACTGTTTCGCTTGGAGGCTGTCAAAAGATGGATCCTTTTCGGTCAAATCTGCTTATAATTTTCTCTCCAACCATGGCGATATGAGGGGTAATAGGTTTTGGAGGTTACTGTGGAAATGGCAGATTCCGGAGAAAGTTAAATTCTTTATGTGGCAAGTGGGACATGAAAGATTGGTTACTAATACTCTCAGAGTTAGGAGAGGTCTCGCTGATGATAATCGTTGTCCCTTCAGTTGTGATAGAGAAGAGAGTGTGATCCATGTTATCAGGGATTGTGTTAGAGCAAGAGAATTATGGAAAAATATTTTAAAACCTAACTACTTTGCTCAGTTTTTTGCAGGGAATTTGCAGTCCTGGCTTAATTGGAATATTAATCACAGTCCGGGAGCGGGAAAATTCCTGAATTACCCGTGGACAAGAGTGTTCAGCTTTGTATGCTGGATCCTCTGAACTACGCGATGCAAATTTGTGTTCCAGCATAAATCTACGGAAACCAGGGAGATGATTCACTGTTGTAATTATCTTTTAATGGAGAATACTGTTAACCAAGCTCTTACTCATAAAATTTTTCAACTTGATAGGTGTGTGGAAGATCACTGGACTCCTCCTCCTGAGAATGCGGTTCGTATTGACGTGGATGCTTCTGTACGCAACCAACACCAAGCGGCTTGTGGTGGTGTAGTTAGAAATTCGCAAGGACAGTGGCTGATGGGGTTCCATACATCACTTGGTGGCCATACAGTCGTGGAAGCAGAACTCTGCGCGATCAGAACTGGACTGCGAGTGGGGCATCAGATGGGGCTTCATAGGATTCGTTTGTATACTGATTCTCTTGAGGCCGTCAATATTCTTATGAGGGATCACTATACTGAGCAACCACTTAGAGATATCATTACAGAAACAAGAGACCTTCTCTACATGGACTGGGACGTCGAGATTTACCACACTTCGAGGGATAACATTGGCTGTGCCGACTACTTGGCCAAGCAAGGTCATGAAAACCTTGACGATGGAGACGTGGTTTTGTTACCAGATATTCCAAGTGGGTGTTTTCACATGTTTTTGAGGGACCAGTTGGTCCGTCCTGCCTAGCTTTTGGTTCTTTGTGTTATTGGGGGTAGATCTATGCCATCTACTTCCCTTTACTCTTATCAAGCTCCGGCTTGCCTTATCTTATATAAAAAATTGGGGGTAAAAACGTAAAACTAATTAAAATCAAAACACTGATAAAAACTGTCTTAAGTAGAAACTGGGAAAAACACTATTTAAACATGTAAAAACAGTTTTTACTGTAACCAAAAAAAAATGATTTTTTTTTTGCCTGAAAAAAGATGAAAGGTTAAAAACTTTATTTTCATCATGCAGACTCAGATTATTGGAGAGTAGAGATTTGATGGTTAAAATATAGTTTTTAATGTATTTCATAGTTATAAACATAAGGTTTTCTTTTATATATTTATATAGTTATATGACTTATATCTTTTAAATATAAAATTGTTGATTGAATTTTAAGTAGCAATTTATGATATTTTTTCATGCATTTATATATAATTTTGAACTCTAACCTTAAATAATAGAAAATAGAAACTTTATGTCTCGTGTCGTTTCTACGATTTACGTTTCTATCATCCCCTCCGTGTTTATGTAAAAACTCAATTTTAACAATAACGATTGTAACACACTACAAACTAAAATAAAAGTAGGTAATTAATTATAAAATTAAGGGAAAAAAATCATTTATCTTATACTAAAAATAAAGAGTAAGCATAAACTTTTAAAAAAAATATTAAAAGAATATTAAAATTATTAATAAAAGGTGTAAGTTACCGACGTGCCTTTAACTTTATTATGAACAGTGAACATGTATAATTTTAACGATATTGTCACATTTTTCATATTTTATAATATTTTAAATTATTCAAACATTTAAAAGAGTTTATAGTTAATTCTACATTTTTTTAAATAAGTTAATTGTTATTTTTCACCTTAACCATTAATTATATTGCCTTAATTAGCAATTCCATCAACCAAATTAGGGAAAACTCATCATCTTCCAAGTTCCAATAATATACTACTCCCTCAAGTCTTAATTATAAAATATATTTATCTAATTTTGGGGAGATTAAGGAGAGAAGTTAAATTAGTTAATTTGACTCATTTTCTTAAAATGCTCTTATATAAATTTAAAATGACATTAGTAAAAGTAAATCTACAACCCCTATCACATACTTCTCAGACCTAGAATTTTTCTTTCTACACGTTTTTTAATTGAAATAATGGTCCTGCTATATATCCATATATAAGTATACACACACACACATATATAGACACACTCATATAAACACACACCCACAGATTTACGTATATTTATATATATGCATATAGATACACATTGCACACACACATACACATTGTGCACACACATATATATTGATAAACACACACAAAGATATGTATATCAGTATATGTATAAACACACACACACATATCTGTGTTGGTGTCTATGTCTATAAATATTTGTGTGTAGACACACACACATACGTATGTATATCTCTGTTTGTGTGTGTCTATAAATATTTGTGTGTAGACACACACACACGTATATATCTATGTGTATGTTGACAAATTAATATTCGATAAATAAATTAAAATCAAACAATTTAAAGTTTTATTGACTAGAAGAGTCTATGCATCCACATACATATATTAACCAAAAACTAAATACAATTGAGAGAATAAAATAGGGCTGGTTTAAAAAGAAATTGACAAAAATTAAAATGTTATCTTATAATTAAAACTAAGACCAACTCTTAAATATTATGTTATAATTAAGTCTAGAAGAGCATATTATCCATCACTCACACTCAAGGCCCGTTTAGTTGACGGAATTTGGAGGAGGGAAAGGGAACTTAATACAATTTCCATGCAAAAAAAACCGTTTGGTGCCCCAAGTGCTCAGAACCCAACTTCCCGGGCCCACCACTCTTCCCTCATATATGGGAACTTGAGATCCCACCAAAATTGGTGGGTTCTCAAGTTCCTTGGTCACTATTCACATTTTTGGACGGATTTATCCCTGAAATTCAATTTTGGCAGGAAGTTCGAACTTGGCGGGAAAGTTCAAACTTTGCGAAAATTTTTTGGGTCAGAAGTTCGAACTTAACAGAGAAATTTTTTTAAAAAATATATTTTGGCAAAAAAAATATTTTTCTTTTTTATTTTGAATTAATTTCTTTTGAGGGTAAAATAAACATTTCTTAATTCTTTACCAACTACCACATATTTATTTTCTTCCAACCAAACAACTCAAGCCATCTTCCCTCATTTTTTAAATCTTTCTTTCCCTCTCTTTAAATTCTCTTCCCTCCTCAAAGTTCAACTCAACCCAACTTCCCGGGCCCACCACTCTTCCCTCATATGTGGGAACTTGAGATCTCACCAAAATTGGTGGGTTCTCAAGTTCCTTGGTTACTATTCACATTTTTGAACGGATTTATCCCTGAAATTCAATTTTGGCGGGAATTTCGAACTTGGCGGGAAAGTTCAAACTTTGCGAAAATTTTTTGGGTCAGAAGTTCGAACTTAACAGAGACATTTTTTAAAAAAATATATTTTGGCAAAAAAAATATTTTTCTTTTTATTTTGAATTAATTTCTTTTGAGGGTAAAATAAACATTTCTTAATTCTTTATCAACTACCACATATTTATTTTCTTCCAACCAAACAACTCAAGCCATCTTCCCTCATTTTTTAAATCTTTCTTTCCCTCTCTTTAAATTCTCTTCCCTCCTCAAAGTTCAACTCAACCCAACTTCCCGGGCCCAGCACTCTTCCCTCATACGTGGGAACTTGATATCCCACCAAAATTGGTGGGTTCTCAAGTTCCTTGGTCACTATTTACATTTTTGGACGGATTTACCCCTGAAATTCAATTTTGGCGAGAATTTCGAACTTGGCGGGAAAATTCAAACTTTGCGAAAATTTTTTGGGTCAGAAGTTCGAACTTAACAGAGACATTTTTTTAAAAAATATATTTTGGCAAAAAAAATATTTTCCTTTTTTATTTTGAATTAATTTCTTTTGAGAGTAAAATAAACATTTCTTAATTCTTTACCAACTACCACATATTTATTTTCTTCCAACCAAATAAATCAAGCCATCTTTTAAATCTTTCTTTCCCTCTCTTTAAATTCTCTTCCCTTCACAAAGTCCCCCCCCCCCCCCCCCCCCCCCCCCAAAAAAAAATTGTTATCCAATTCCCTCCACTGCTATAGTTCATTGCTTGTTCCTGCTGTGCATTATTCCCTCGCCCGCCCCCCCCCCCCCCCCCCCCCAAAAAAAAAAAAATTTGTTATCCAATTCCCTCCACTGCTATAGTTCATTGCTTGTTCCTGCTGTGCATTATTGTTCCTGTTGTGCATTATTGTACTTTTGATGCAGATGATGCCATGCCACATCTTATCGCCTGCTTAGAGATGACGTACCTAACAATCTGATGATCACGTGTGTGGGACCCAACAGTGCCCTCCCACCCCAGCCAATCCCTGTATCCAGGACTTATTGTTTGTTAGGAAGAAAATTAGAGAATGGAAAGAAATATTCTAATCTTTTCTTGGTTTTCGGGTGCTTGTTACACAGAATTCATCTTTCAGTGAGTCACCATCTTCCTTCATCCATAAAAAGATTTCTTCCTTAATCTTCCTTCACATATTGGATGGAAGATGAAATCTTCCCAGAAGATTATGAGCAAATTCTCATTAGGTCCATTTCTTCTTTCTCTTTTCTCACCATAACCATCGTCTCCGACTTCACCTTCTTCCTCTCAATCTTCCTTTACATTCATTTCCCTCCTCTAAATTCCTTTGTTTCCTTAAATTTTCCTTATAATAAACGGGGCCTTCAGTCTCTCTGGTTTCTCACATCATTTCTCGTTAGTCACAAAGAAAGAATCTACTTTCAAGTATCAGTCGAAGCATTTGGTGGACCTGAAGGCTGAAGCATTCCAATTTTCAAGCGTGTGGGAATGAGTTTTTTTTTTTTTTTGATATGAGTGTGGGAATGAGTTTTAAGAATATAAAATAGACGGTTAAAATTAGATATTTAGAGAAATTCATGAAGTATAATTAAAGAAAAAGAAAAAAAAAAGAAATATTATCCAACCATCATAACATTACTTTCAAATGAGTCATGGAAAACACCATTCCACAAAAACAAAAGAAGGATCCCTTGTCTGAGGTGAACAGTGGCCGGCCTCAGCCTCACTCACTAGCCTTTTCTTCTGTTTGCCAGGCTATGTGCCAAACAACATGTGACATGTGAGAAACTTGCCCTTCAATATTGTTTTTTCCCTGTGGTTTTAGAGATTGCAGGAATCTCTGACATTTGAGTTAATCCAATTAACATGTATACATAAATGTATAGAGATGGCCAATTGAGACTCATGGAAAGCAACAAGAGAATTAAAAAGGTTGGACAGAGTTATGGTGGAAATTAGCTGCTTTGTTCTGAGCAAAAAAAAAAATTAGCTGCTTTGTTGATGATATGCATGCTGTGCCAATAAAAGTTGGGAAAAATCCATTTAAAGACCCTTTTTGAAGAAAAAATCTTAAAAAGGGCCTAAGGGCCTTTTTTGAGATTTTGAGAATCTTTGTGAGTTGTAAATGAGACTGATATAGTTGTTAACCGGGACTGATATTGTTGTAAATGAGACTGATTTAGTTGTAAAAAAATTGTTGTAAATGTGACTGATTTAGTTGTTAAATTTTAATAAATTTATCCTAGAAAGGGCCCAAAGACCCTTTTTGGGATTATCAAAATCTTGAGACCCAATATTTTTTTTTCTCTAAAAAGTACCTCTATAAGGATTTTCCCTAAAAGTTGGTTTTATTGGCAGTAATTGTCAATGTAAGAATCTGTTAGCCGTCAATTTATGAATACATCTGTCAACATCATTTGAACTTGACGGAAATTTAAGAGTATATATACTTAAGGAGAAATTAATTTAAGAACCAATGGTGATGTGTGACAAATTTAATTACACACTAGAATAATAAAATTATGAAATTTGACAGTAGGATTAGGCTAATTAAAATACCTTTAATTTATTATTCAAGGGGAAAAAATCACTCACGGTGCCAATTAAATTGAAGTAAAGTAATAGATAAAAGTTATTAAAATTAAGTATTGAAAAGAAATGGATTGGAGGTTAGTTTTGGTAGTTTGTGAAGTGTTATCTATATTTCTACAGGTAATTAAGATGTGAGTGGTACTGGCCACGGTTGAGATGAAGAAGATACAGTTTCAATGGATCTGGTCTCGTCCCAACAAAATATCATTTTCACCCTCAAAATATAGAGTTTGATGAACGAATCAATGATGTCTTCTTCCACACCAAAAACCACACAGGATATTTTTAAAGAATTGGTATTTGTACTAAATATATGATTATTTTTAATATCTGTCTTTAAAAAAAAAAAATTATCCTTATTGTTACTGATGCTCTCATAATAAAGATCCCGAAATAAAAAGAATGATGGAAATGGTAAAAAAAATAAATTTTAAAAAATATATGTTATATTAATTTTTTAAAATCATAAAATATTTTTTTTAGATTATGAAATATTTTTTATATATACTAGTCAGTATTCTTAAAGTATTTTTTTAGTACTTATCAATACTCTAAAAACAAATATAAAAGTACCAGCGTGTGCCAAGATGGCACAGTTTCATAGAAGAGAATGGTGTGAATATTAATGAAAGTGGATGCTAGCCGCTCTCCTCTTTTTCTGCCAGGCCATGTGCCTAATAACACGTGCTAAATATTATATTGTCCAATCATCATAATTTTATTTTTCATTCACATGACTTTTTGAGGATTTTTCCTTATATTTATTTTGCTAATTAAAATTGATCCAGTTGGCAGTGACCAGGCGGAACGGGTATCACCCCCAAAAATCAATCTCCACTATTCATTTCATCTCATTTTCATCTTCACCATTCATTTTTTTTAATATTTCAACTATACAGGTACTAAAAAAATACTGACTGATCCTAAAAAAATACTGTATGATCTTCAAAAATTATTTTAGGATTTTAAAAAAATATTTCAGGATACTGACTGTCACTAAAAATATACTTCACGATATTTTGAAGATTATGAAGTATTTTTTTAGGATCAGTCAGTATCTTTTTAGTACCTGACAATAGTTGAAATATTAAAGAAAATGAATGGTCAAGATGAAAATGAGATTAAATGAATGGTGGAGATTGATTTTTGGGGGTGATGAGGAGGGATGAGGAGAAGAGTGATGGGGAGAGGATCCGGACCTGTGAGCAGGCTGGTTACCATAAAAAAATAATAATGTTCATGTGTGTGTAATGTGTTGACATACGCTTTTTTTTTTTGGCCAACGTGCTGATATACATAACTCGATTCCATGTCAAACGATAAATAAAAATAAAAATGAAAATGATTTATGTCATGTGGGTTGATTTATTAAAATCAGGTACTCTGAAAAAAAGAAAGATTTTTTTTTTTTTTGCTCAAATGAAAAAAAGAAAGATTGGAGGTTAGTTTTGGCCGTTTGTGAAATGTTCCTTAGATTTCGATTGAGACGATGAGGATAAGGTTTCCATGGATGTGGCCTGGCCTCCGGTCCCCCAACAACTTTTTTTTTCCCCTTTTATATCATAGACTATAAATTTCTACACCCAAGTGGTAAAAGTATTCAACTTAAAAAGAATAAACTTTTTTCACAAGCTGAGATAAAATTTTTCTCACGTACTTATTTAATAAATTATAAAAGTTATTTTATAAAGATCAATCCAAACACACTATCTTCAAAGGGGCATGTAGAGGTTTTTGGATCAGAAAAACTAACACAAAGATACGAAAATTTAAGAGGTTTGGTCTAGTTGTGAGGTAGATTCATTAGAAAGTGAATGAATTGTATTTGTTCCGATATACACCGAAAAATAAGAACCAATGGTATGTGTACAAAAGAGAGAGTGAGAGAAAAAATCGATGAGGTGATTTTAAAGAGAGAAAAGACCATATTTATATTAAGTTTTTTATATATACTACATCAAGTTCTTCTATATTACATGTCTTACTTTTTTTCATGAGTTTATAGTTAAATATTAATTATTCATAAATAAGGCACATGATTAATAAAATGAATATAAGGAAGATGAGTATTTTCTGGAGAAAAAAACATTTGCCTCATAATGATTTTGTCTATTGACAAATCATGACTTCTTTGGGGTCCCCACTAAGCTGAAAAAAGGTACCTCAATCGAGGGTCTTCTCGGCAATGTGAATACCTTTTACTGTTTTTAAACGGTTCATGATAGGTGGACCCCACCACGTGTGGTTTTGTGCCGGATTTTTATGATTTCTGTCTTCACGCCAATTGCACCAAACTGGTTTTTTATTTATTTTGCATGTGTCCCACATTGCACATACGGAGTACCATTTTTTATACAGATATCCTTCTAATTTTTTATACAGATATCCTTCTAAGTGACCTTTTCGCCCCTCCTTTTTCATCCTTTTTTTTTTCTTCTCTTTTTGATAAAACAATATTTTAGGAAAGGGGTTAGACCCACCTACAGTTCAAGGGTAGGGCGTTTGGAGCCTAGTCTGCAAGGTATACTGGGTTAGAGAATACATATGCATCTATCTCTTCCCAACGTTTCCACTACTTCCTAGACCCTTAGGATATCTCCTCCAGCGTCTTAATCAATTCTAGAATTGAACTCCCTCTCTTTTAGTGAAAAAGTCCGACCCCTTCGCCGGTGAAACTCAAAGACGAGAGGTTTCCTTTGCATGCTTTTGACCCTTCTCCGTTGTGTTTTCACACATAACCCTTCTGTAAGCCCGTGGTGGGGCATTTTCTTAATCTCATTTATGTTCGAACTTCCAAGGTTTAATGAACAAAATATTAATATAATATCTGCGCATGCATGAATAATGGTAGGATTACGACTAATTAATATAGTGCTATCACGTGAGTTCATTAGTCAGATATGAGATAGTTCGCATATTCTATTTCTAGGAGCGTATTTTATTTTCTTACAAATATATATATATATATATATATATATATCGATAAAATATGTAATTACTTTATACTCAGAAATTATAAAGCGAATATGAACCCATTCAGTAGTGAATACTCATAAACAGCAATATATATATAACTTATGGTACCTTACAACACAGAGACACACGAGAAATAAAAATAAAGGCATCCAGGTAAAAAGCTTGGGGAGTGAGTCACGTTGGGATCCAAATGTGTGGATACTTTTTCATACTTAAGAGTAAGGCAACAATCATTGTGACCCTGGATTGGAATTTTGTCTCATTCCCAATTATTATTTCTTTTTTTCCTTCCTTCTTTTTACTTTTTATCTTTTTTGGGCCAAACCACAAATTATCCTTTCGCTTGTCACTACTTTTAATTCACCCTTTTTGGTATTGACTTCTATTATGTTATGAATTATCATTTTCATAAGTAATTTGTATTTAGATGGTGTGAATTAGTTGATATGGTGTTAAAAGTGGGTTATATGGGTAAATACTACTACCTCCGGTCCTAATTATAAGGCATAGTTGACTTTCTTTGGAGATATTAAGGAAATTAAATAAGTTACTTAATCATTTTATATGTTGCGCATCTTTAGATTATATATTAGTTTATTAGTTAAATTAATTAGTTTAAAGAAAAAAAATAAAAATACAAATAATCTAAAGTAATTTAATTAGCTTCCTTAATTTTTCCAAAAAAGTCAACTATACCTTATAATTAGGACCGGAGGGAATATAAAGGTAGAGATAGGTATTAAAAACTTCTCAAAATTAAATTATGGTGGCTGGTGAATAGGCTCGATTAACCAATCGATTCACGGAGTCCAAGTTCATTTGAGATTTTCTCGACCCATATAAAATTGAATTGGCCCAACCCAACCTATTTTCTCTTACAGGTTGGCTAATATTCTCAACTCTACCCACAAGCCCATTATTATAAAGTACTCCCTCCGGTCCTAATTATAAGACATAGTTGACTTTTTTGGAAAAATTAAGGAAGCTAATTAAATTACTTTAGACTATTTTTATTTTTATTTTTTCTTCAAACTAATTAGTTTAACTAATAAACTAATATATATAATCTAAAGATGCACAACATATGAAATGATTAAGTAACTTATTTAGCTTCCTTAATATCTCCAATGAAAGTCAACTATGCCTTATAATTAGGACCGGAGGTAGTAACAAAATGTTACATTGGACAATTTCCCCCCTATAGTTATGAGGTACATGTCAGTATGAACTCACATTAAAACATTGTTAGCCTTATATCATAATAGTTTTTAGATATATATATATATATTTTGAGAAAAATTAATTTCCTTCTAGTATACCCGTTTTAACTATAGTCAACATATTTAGTGGTCTTTTAAGACGATGGAAATCCGGCATCTCTCAGAAATGATGTTAATTCGCTGTTCGGTCAAATTTTGTCGAAATTTATTTTTAATTCCTTGATCATGCAATTTAACATGCCTGATTCTTTGATATTAACATGCTAAATTGTTATATAATATTTATAAATTATCTTTGAAACAAACACAAACAAGTAAATAAAGAAGCAACACAAAGCTGATAATTACTGAATTTGAAGTTTCCCTAGTTTAGTAAGGCCGCCAAAGTAACAAATTTCACTCGGAAGACGATAGCAAGGCTATTGGAAATAAAAGGCCCAAATTGATGTCAGAGGCAGAGGAAATCCAAGTTGTGGTTAAACTTGATATTCATATCATGCCCTGCATATTAAGCTGGCCGAAACTGTTTTTAAACAATAATCAACATGACATAAAACTGCTTCCTCCATGCATTGTTTGCACCTGGAAGAAAGAAACTATCAAAAAATCCCCCCAAAGATGCACAAATTTCAAACAAGTCTTCACAGGGAATTACCTGTCTATTGGTGTGTGCTTGCTTTTTAATTTTGGTCAGAAGTTCTATACAAGAATTCTCTGCAAGCAACTAAAAAGACACTGTTAGAATATTTATAAAATCAGCTTTTGAATCAGTTTCAGGATGAACCATAAAATCAACCTAATAAAAGCACCGATAAGTGTAGTCTCTGAAGAGAGAATGCGTCGCTGGGACTTTCTATATCATAAGAATCTACCACTCCCAAGAAGAGAAACCTGCCTGCTGCCACTCTTCTGGTCTCAAGTTGGTGGAAGACATTATTCTTGATCAAAATTTATGAGGTATAACCTTGACCTTGGGCTTCTATCTCACAGTATTGCGCCCTAGACGAGAACGCAGCAGAACTGACATCGGGTCTTCTGTTTGCTGTCTCCTAGACACCCACACCTGAATCATTTTCTCAACTTTAGGCTCTGGGAGGAAGCCTTTCTCTTTCATCTCTACATAATATTTGTAAGCATCTTCCATTTTTCCATTCAGAAACAAGCCATGAATCAGTGCAGTATAAGAGCTATGATCCGGGTTGAATCCGCGCTCCCTCATTTCATTCCATAACTTAAAGGCAACATAAAGCTGACGCCATTGGCAAAACCTCCTTATCAACATTATGTAAGTCTCAATAGTTGGGTTGCACCCCGTCTCTCTCATCTTAATCCAAAGTTCAGATACCTCCTCTTTAGCCCTTAAAATACGGAACAAAGCATGATAAGTCTGAGTTGTAGGGTACAGGCCCCTACCCACCATCTCATCTAAAACTGCTTTAGCTTCTGCAATTAGGTGAGCTTTGCAAAAAGCCTTGATCAATGAATTGTATGTAGAAACAGTTGGAACAATTCCATCATCTTCCATAGTTCTCATAAGGGTGACAGCTTCTTCTACCAACCTACCTTTTGCGAGAGCACAAATGACCGAGTTATAAACCTTCCTATTTGGAGTAATCTTCATTTTCTTCATCTGGTCAAACAGTTTGAGAACCTTATTAGGTTTAGAAGCTTTTGAATGGCAAGACATGATACAGGCATATGAGACAACATCATATTTGATTCCTCTCCTACTCATCTCCTGCCAAATTCTCTGCGCATGAAATGTACTAACAATTACATTACACCATCCATCAAGGATAATGTTAAAGCTTTTGGTATTAAATGGGAATACACTTTTGAGGTGGAACAATAGGTGCTCAGCGTCTAGCACATTCTTGTATTCACAAAGGGCAGAAAGAAGGCTCTGAAATTCCTTTAATCCAACTTGAAAGTTAAACTGTTTATAAGCACAGAATGTATTTATAGCCATCCCAATATCATGTAAAGCAGAATATTGTCTAATCATGATCAAGAGAGTCCGAGGAGTGACAAGAGATGGACCAGATTTACCTCCCCTCATCTCCTCAATTAGTGCCCAAGCAATGTCAAACTTTCTCATTTTGCCAAGGATAGATATCATGGAGTGGTACTCACGAATTGAATGAGCATAACCTGGTTGCTTGACAGCCCACATGAAAAAGGTGAAAGCTACTTCCCAATCATTGCGAATTATTGAAATGATCTCCACAACCAACTCAGATGATGTTCTGATATTGCACTGCTCAAGCTTGTATTTCATTTTAGACAGTGAGCGCCCTGAGTTATGTATTATATTCAAAATGATTTTCACATCTTCAGCAAGACCATCCCTGCAGTGGCAAACGCGGGTATCTTTCCTTTTATAATCATTATCTTCATCCTCATCTTCCTCCTCCTCATCACCTAAGGCCTCATCCAATCTGAGTTTAGGAGAATCAGTTGACCACCCAAAGTTTCTGGTTGGAGAAGAACAAAAGAACAGAAGTGAAAAACCCAACTTTGTTGGAGTTGTGGAGGAGTCAGACTCTAAAGGGTAAGGGGAGTTAAAAGCAGTAGTCAGGGACTGCTCAACTCTATGGTTGAAACTAACTGGAAGTAAGTTTTGATAAATGCATGGCACCATTAGAGAGAAAACAGATAGCTTGGATCTAATTGTGATCATGTGTGGTAGAATTTAGAATTGCACAGATCACTGCTGTATATTAAAATACAGACATGATAATCAAAAAGGCTCTGATATATAATTAAACGACTGCATAGGTAGATCGCCCCTTTCTTCATTTGTAAAACTGAAGTGGAGGTATAGGAGAACGACCGAAAGAAATGCAAACCAAATTGATATCATGGAGCACAAAATGTGTATATACGGCAAATCTTGGTGCCCCTAGAAAAAGGTTTTTAAATGCCTTGCAGAAACCCAATCACATTGACAAGTCAGCAGCTTGCTAGTTGGTAGAGAGCCGGGGTCTGCAGACAATAATTGAATGAATGAATATTAGCACTGTCAAAGCAACATGCCCAAGTTAAATGAGCCAACCAACGAGCCTGCGTTGGAAAAAGAGGGGGCAAATGCCAATATAGGAAAATAGTCCTTCCTGGGTATACAACTTTTCCTTTCAAGTTAAAAAAACTTTGCATTTGAAAGGACAACAATTACAACTCTCTAACAATTCAAGTGAAGTGAAAAAGGAGGATACAATTATGCATTCAAGTTAAAAACAAAAATTCATTTTTATCAGTTAACTTATAAGGCTGAGACATTAAAAATAGAGATAATAACTAAACATACGAATATCAAATTAATTTTTGTTAATATTCTAATTTTACCCGTCACACCTAAAACCCGTTTTTCCCCCTCAGCCGCTTCTTCATGCGTCGTCGCTTCTCCTCCTCCAGTTGTGGCCGCCGCGGCCGTCACCTGATCCGTCGTAGTTATCGTAGCTGAAATCTATCCCGTAGTCTCGTTCGTTCTCGTCATCTGAGTTGGTTCTCTCCAGCTTTGATTAGCGTTTATAATATAAAACAAGATCGCGAGAATAAGTTGAGAAGATTGACAAATCGAAAAAAGAAACCAAGTTGAAATTGGAAGGAAACTGAAGCAAACAGCGGCAAATACCTCATGGGGGCTTCAACGCATCTCGGTGGAGACTGCGAAGACGGGAGAAAATATGAACCCAGAGGATTCACGATGTGTTTTGTCACGTGAGGTCGTGTCTGTTTTTCTCCAACTTAAATTTAAATTATTTTACAGAGGTTAAATTCTGGTTGATGAGTTCGCATGTTAAAAAAAGAAATTAATAAATTCATTATTTGAAATGCATATAAAAATATTTTATCATATATAAGTGAAATGACAGGATTTTGAGATTAAAAAGTAATCCCTCTAATCTTAATTATAGAAACATAGTATTTACGTTATAAAAATAGGGATAGGATATTGTTACAACCTTTTTTTTGTTACAATCAATGTTACTACCACTTTTCCACCGTTAGATCAGAATCTTAATAAAAGAGAGAAATTACATAGGTAAATGAGATTATGATCTAACGGTGGAAAAGTGGTAGTAACATTGGTTGTAACAAAAAAAAAGGTTGTAACAATATCCTATCCCTTAAAAATATTTCTATAATTGAGACAAGAGGTAGTATCTAACTCTCACAATTCCAAATCTTGTCTTGATTATATTAATTTTTTCATCCACTTAAGATATTACAACTATGAGATATTTTTTCCTTAATTAAATACTTATTTCCGAAAACAAATTGGTATAATCCTACATTGAATTTTAAAAAAGTGATCCCTACCCAAACAATTAGGAGAAGCATGATATTTTTGTGGGAATCGGCAATTCCGAATAGAATAAACAAGGACGATTTGAATTCACAATAACCTTGGTGTCGTTTTTGTTTGAAAGAAATAATAAGGAAGGAACGCGCTTGGCGGGTTAAGAATAATAAGTTATGAGCAAAAAGGACGTGCAGCATTCATCATCAGGGACGGGCTTCCAAGTATAAACTTCTATCAAGAATGAGATCGTTTAAGGAACAAAACTGACATCGTGGTATTAACATTCATCGGTTATGACAACTAAATGAATCAGCTTTCTGGAGCTGTAAATCACATATTCTGTGAAACTAATTAATTACAAATAAAAAATAATGAACCATCTTCTCCCCATTATTCCTGAAATGTAAACTCATATCCGATCTCAATTTAGCCTGATGCCATTTCTCATCGTCATGAAATGGTAGTATTTAACCTCAAAAATTTAAGATGAAACTGGCTTCACTACACAGATGATACGGCTTCAATAGCGCTGCCTAGGGGCCATGCTGCTTCAACAAGAGCACCATTATATCTAACTTTCTTCACCAATGTAATCTTCTGCTGTGGATCTAGGCCTGCCAATAAATGGAAACCAATCAGTTCAAAAAGACAGGCACTGATCAAATTTTGCACAGAACACCACTACATGCATAGCATAGCTATACCCCATTTAGCGCAAACTTACCAAACCCATCAACAAGTAATGTATACTGATATACAAGATCCATGCATAGGAATGGAAGGTTTCCCTCCTCAACATGTTTGTAAGTAGATTTGGCATCTTGAAGTTTTGCTCCGCAAGCTCGCGTGGCTGCCTTCTTAAAGTTCACAGGACGAACGTTGGCAGTTGGTGATTCTGAATCCACAAAGCCCGCCTATGAATAAAAAATGTGATTAGCATTGCAATATACCAACACTAAAGAAGACTAACTTCAGCACTATTTCCAAGTTTGCAAAAAAAACAAAAACCTCAGCAGCTCGGTCAAAGAAGAATGAGGCAACAAAAAGATTTTTCTGCCCATCCCCTCCTCCACCATTCCATATACCATCGAAGGTGCACTTTTTGTATGTACAACTTGACTCGTTAACCTTGAGAGCCTCAAGAGCTATACTTCTGCATTCACTCAAGCTGGCGCCAGAAAGGGAGGCTGAGGCCTTAAATGACTTCCCTCCATATTTGTAAGACCCTGGGAAGAACGAGAAATCCATTGTTAGTGGTGTTATACGCTACATGGAGAAGTATTTTCGAACTTCCCGCACATTATTGTAGGATATCTTTTCCCCATAAAATTAATGGTTATGAGGGAGAAAAATGCAACTTGGCAACAAATAAGCAGCAAGAGTGCAGAAAGGAGAAACTAATACTTACCATCATAACCAGCTAAGATACAAGGGTTCTCTGAATCACCAGAAACCTTCAAAATCTCTGCACGAGCTGCCAGTAAACCATACCGCAGGTAGCTGAAAGGCAAGATATTAAAACCGATTAGCCATGGAAGATGCTATCACAGGATATGTATTTAACGAACAGTATCATTAGTCATACAGGCAATATCCTAACAAGAAATAAAAACAAGAAAGTGGAATTGGTCAGGTCCATGAATCAATAGCCTGACAAGTTATATGCCATAACAATTCACAGGGCCAAATCTAGAGTTGAAAGAAAACCTGTGAACATAGAGGTAATATTTCCTTCCCCTTAGGAACATCTCCTTGACATATGGATCCCCCCCATCCAGTGATTTAGGAGTGTTTTGAGCATCTGTCTCTGAGATGGCATATGCCATTTGAACAGATCCACCTCCAAGATCAACCACGCCAACTGTCTTGGAATAATCTTTTCCCAAGTTTCCCAACAGATAGTTAATGGTAACCTGAAACATAAAAATAGTAACTAAAAGACAAACAAAATACCACATCTGCTCTTCAGCGTATAGAATATGAAAGTTCCTCAAACTTCAACTCAACTTGATGTTCATATTGATTCTTTTAACCTAATTATAGGAACACTTTTGTAATACAAATTGCACTATAAAAGTGTTCCTATAATTAGGACCAAAGGTAGTACTTTGAATCATGCAAATGTTCTGTTCCAGAGTGAGACTCTGTTAGATAAGAAAAGTCATAGGAACATTTATGAATTTATGGTATATATAACTATTAAAAAGTATCAGGCAGAAGTAGGATTAATTTTTGAATAGCAAGCAGGAAAGATTGGCCGGTGGGTAACAAGCATCATGCTTTCAACTCAATATTCATTAATGAGCTATGACTATACTAAGCAAGATGTGGTATATCTGCAGGCTCGGACTATTCTTTTTTGCCAAAAAGTACTCAACAAACCTAGTATACAATAAATTATAAAAGACGAAAAAAGATGAAGCGGGTCGTGAGAGGATTCGTTCATGGCCAAAAACTTAGTTTAACCCTACTCCTATTACACACTCTTGAAACCCTCTTTGCATTACTCAAACCATGAAACAACCATTAAGTCATAAACCATCCAGAAAATCAACAAGCGAGAGATTAACACTGTGATCTATGTTGGTTAAAGTTTCTATTTTCTGCAGGATGATTAACATAAGTTCTTATTAGAGTTAATTACTTAGAAAAGCTTTAGTTGACGGCCAACAAAAACTACAATTTGATAACACTAGTACAACAGTAGTAGGGGTTTCATACCAATTTAAAAAACATTGCAAACGATAAACTATAAAGTTACTCCCCAATTCATCTTATTTTGGATAAAACGAGAGGCAGTAGGCCATGGTAAACCAACACTCAGGGATATTACATGTTTTCTGTCCTGTACTTGAGGACTGAATCATACACTTTCAAATAAAATTTGGGAAAACTCAGTTCATGAATCATACCCATTGGAAAGCACCTTCTTGGGTTCCATCCAGCACAGTAACTGCATCAGCCTCAGCTTTTAGAAGGCTCCTTTCGTTGAGCAAATCCCTGACCTTAAAATATGGAAGTCAAAAGTCAGAAGAGTGTATACAGCCGGTGAAGCGTTCCAAATGTTACTATGTACGATGGTTACCGCTTGCAGGATCCTATCTGAAGCATCCCCTTCCAAAGCCCTCAAACCTGCAGTTGCCTGCATAAGCATAGAAATTCAATTTTCCTTCAGAAACTCGTAAGTTAAATTAAGATAACCCGGTGACATAAATAACAGATGTAGGACATAGGGATCAGAGAAGCATACCCCAACTCTAACAGGTGTCTTGGAGCGCAATTCACGGGGAACAACACTTTCCGCCTTATCTAAAAGAGTAACTAGAGACTCGGCAGCCTGCCTTGGATCTTGGGCGTATGCACTTAGACCCGGTTTGATCTATAGCCAGAAAATTAATACCGTAAGAAGTAAAAAGGATGAGAATTGGCATGAATGAGTACAATCTACGAAGCAGAAAAGCAAACCCAAAATGAAATATGACCTGCAAGAAAAGCTCGAGATCTTCGCCAATGTAAACGAGATCTAAATTCTGGTCAAAATGAAAGACATGGACACGGCTGCCAGAACTGCCAGCATCGAAGATGACCGCGTAAGAGTTGGATAATTTGTGATTGGGAGACATTTTACGATGAGTAAGAGCATAGTCCTCTATGGACTGGTTAGAAGAACTAGCGGGCATTAAGTAGAGCACAAAAGTGATGAGGAGGAGTGGGACGGAGACCACGAACAAAACCCCGCGAAACTTGTAGATCTTATCGGAGAAGGACTCCGGACGGCTGGGACGTTTGAGCATTTTGCTAGATTCGTTTTCGCTCATGTGCTGGTCAGCGGAATTAGAAGGCGGCGAGTTCCCGGCCTGGCCTTCAAAAAGTTCAGCCGCAGACGGTGATCGATAACGGATCTGACCGTTGACAGTGGCAGGGGGACCCTTTAAATGCTTGGTTTCTTGTAGAGGCTCCAGCTCTGTATCTGGTAATTTCCCACCAACGATCTACCTCCGACAGAACTAAATGCAAATGCAAATTTCCAGATCGAGAAGCAACAAGCTCATGAAAAACAGGTGAATGTGATATTATTGGTGGCGTAGGCAATGAGAAAACGGCCCTCGCCAAGGAACAAAAACGAAGAGGAGAAGAATCTGTCAATGTCGGCGAGTGGAGTAAGATCAATGCGATTTGGGTGTGATTATGTTCGTGTGTGACCAAAATGGGGATAAATCGTAACTGTAAATTGGAAAGGAGTGAAATGAAATGGGAAGAATAGTCAGCTGGGCCTCCGCATCGGACTCGGAGGGAGACAAAAAAACGAGTCGTTCTGAAACTTTCTGCTCCCGCGCCGTCGTACAAGAAAACGGAGGCCGTATCATATACGGTTTTAAGGTGTGGGGAAATTGAGTATCCTTAACGTAAAGTGCAATGAATTTATGACCAATTATACTCCCACAAACAAACTGGTAAATAAATTTAATTATATATTTGGATAATTATTCTACTTTAATTTAATGGAGAAAGCGATGAGCAAAACAACAAGAGTAGCTAGGAATAAAGGGTCCCAATGGGACTTTTTTGGGCCAATAAGGACGAGTTCACATTTCGTGCATATAATTATATGTTTAATTATGTGCTCATACCTCTATTAGAGGTATGAGCATATTTTTTTTAATTTTTTTTAATTTTTTTATATATTGTATTTATTTAGATTTAAATTATATGTTGCTTTCTGGAATTTTTTTTGCATCTAGTATCTCAAATTAATTAGTTTCCATGATACTGGTGTTACAGATGAATGCAGGATTGGAAACTAATTAATTTGAGATACTGGATGCAAAAAAAAT
Organism: Acacia crassicarpa; assembly: GCA_034222035.1. NCBI lineage: Eukaryota > Viridiplantae > Streptophyta > Magnoliopsida > Fabales > Fabaceae > Acacia > Acacia crassicarpa. The sequence continues at coordinate 43,434,582 of JAWXYG010000005.1, read as the reverse complement.
TCCAGAAAGCAGCATATAATTTAAATCTAAATAAATACAATATATAAAAAAATTAAAAAAAATTAAAAAAAATATGCTCATACCTCTAATAGAGGTATGAGCACCTAATTGGGCACCTAATTATGTGCACCAAATGAGAACCCCAATAAGGACCTAAAGGAACTTAACCAATTGTCTGTGAAACAAATTTACAAAATAGGTGTAAACGTCTAGTAACCCTCAGATGTCAAATGCATCTTCATTGAGTTTTATGTTCCATTTTTATTTTATAAACTGTTTGAAAAGTGCACTATTCGATTGCCACCGATTAATTCTTTCTAATATGATGTTACATGTTTATCATAAAATGTAAACAGCAAAGAAAAAAGATGGTACTCTCTCCGGTCCTAATTATAAGAGCTAGTTGACTTTTTTGGAGAGATTAAGGAAATTAATTAAATTAATTTAAAGTATTTTTATTTTTTATTCAAACTAATTAGTTTAACTAATAAACTAATGTTTGATTTAAGAATACACAATATATGAAATGATTAAATAACTTATTTAACTTCCTTAATCTCTTCAAAAAAAAGTCAACTAGCTCTTATAATTAAGACCGGAGATAATAGATATTTCCGGAATCAATATGATAGAAAATGTTTAAGAGCTCGATCGATCGATCAAATGCTTGATTTATTTTGAAGCAAACACAACAAAATTAAACATTGACATTATATATAATAGAAATAGGTTTCTCTCATATCTATTTTTTTATCATCCTTCATAATTTTTTAATCATATTCATTTAATTAATCTAAAATGTCACATTATCAAGTTACATTCGTTGTATTTTTTTTTTTTTTCATCTTTCCAATTAACGGCTCAGAGAAGCTAATGAAAAAAATAGGTGATAAGAGAATCTCCTTCCATGTATAGATGATGATAATCAAACCCAGCCTATATATGTATTGTGGTACAAATATTGAAGGGTTGGAAAAATGAACAATGTAACATCCTGAATTTTGAATCTGATATCTTGAACATAAACCTATTTTGGGAAGACTAGTAGGCTCTATTTTTGGAAAGAGATAAATTTGAAATCCGTATTTTGTGGGCCCCGTGAATAGTATTTTACTATTCATGCGGGACCCACGGCCAAAATAATTCTCTGCAAACTTCCCGTGAGCGACAACCTTTCTCGTGAGTTTTGAAAAAAATTCACGCGGGACCCACGTAATAATATTTTACTATTTAAATTATAATATTATATTATTAAAAATTTTTAAAACTTTCACGGGGCGGCTGAAGAAGTCACGGGAAAGTTTCATTTTATAATTTTGGAAAAATTACGTAAAATGACCCAGAGACGAAAATTACACTTAAAGACCCATTTTCCAACTATAAATAGACCTTCCATTTCATTTCATTCTTCACAACTTCTAAGAGCCTTAGAGAGAGGTAGAGAGAGAGAGAGAGTAGAGAGATATTTGCTTGAGAGTTATAATAGCTGGTTGGTGATTCGGGTATTAGCAAGTAACAGGTAACTCTGAATATTCTTCCTTATACTTGTGAATTATGTATGATTATAAATTTGTTTGGTTACTATTTTGGCAAGAATATTTAGAAAATATTTATGGTTTTAAGATCTGGTGTGGGAACTTTGACTTGCAAATCTGTAGAGGTACTATTTATACGTACGTTACTATTCACATATACCGTATTTACTATTCATTTTACTATTCACATATACCGTATTTACTATTTATTTTACTATTCACGTATACCGTATTTACTATTCATTTTTACTATTCACGTATACCGTATTTACTATTCATGTTACTATTCACGTATACCGTATTTACTATTCATTTTACTATTCACGTATACCGTATTTACTATTCATGTTACTATTCACGTATACCGTATTTACTATTCATTTTACTATTCACGTATACCGTATTTACTATTCATGTTACTATTCACGTATACCGTATTTTGCTATTCATAAATACGCATATCAATGTATATAATGGTATAATAATGCATTATTTTTGAGTAAATACATTCATCATGGCGGTTGTAATGAGATGGGTGGAGTAAGGAGGGAATTGAATGATAATTGTTTATTCCACCACTCGGTGCACAGTGGATGGTACTTTTCAGGGCCCCATCTTCCATGTTTTCCTCTGGCCGGGATTTCATTGGAGATGTGGGACATGTGACACCTCCTTAGTTGTTATTTTAAAGGAGGGGAGCCATAGTCCAGATTTAAGCTCTATACCTTTGGCCGGGTGTATCTTAAGTTTTGGTGAGCTTGAAACCATCCAGTCAAATGAATGAGTTTCTATTGGACTATATGTTAGCCTATGGTTCCAGTCAGCGGTATACGGTTGGAAGGGGATATAAGGGAGGCTGCATACTGCATAGTGCATTTCTGAATTATTCAATAAAGAATGATGAGTATTTTGTAAAGGCATTTGATGTGAACAACGGTATATCTAAAAATATCTGAGTATATTAAATTCACATTATATTACCTTTTATTTTTGTCATATGTAATTTGCTCGTGTAAGGTAGAAATATTCAGTAGTTACTGAGACGTGGAATCTCATCCCATATTAACATTTTTCAGGTGATTATTCTAGTAGAGAGCAAGGGAAGGCACCTATGGAGTGAGCTCTGGAAGCTCTTTTGTTCTCCTATAGTTTATGATATGTTATTTTATTTGCCATGAACCTAAGACTTCCGCTTTGTATTGAACTCTGAAATAATTTTTTCTGAAATTTATTTTGATTAAGGGTTAAACTTTATTTGAAACGGTAATGTAATCTAATGATTTGGATATTGTTAAACCTTTTGGAGGTATTTTTAATATTTTGACCGAGTTTTTGGGTATTAAAATTGTGGCGTTACATTTTTGGTATCAGAGCTAAAGGTTCCATGGCAATTTTGTTTATTTTCTAAAGTGATTTCTTAAAAAAAAATTTTTAAAAGTTCGTGGCAAATTAAATATCATAACATGAGCACTTCCCTTTGTTAGATTTAGAATTTATTTAGCTATTTTTATTTGTTTAGTGTCCTTATAGTATTAATCATAGGAGGAGATAATGGCAAGAACTCGAAGAACTAATTCAACCCCTGCTCCATCCCAAAGAGGTCTCCCTCCGCATCAAGATGGTCCCTATCCTCAGGATAACAATGCCCTTTTGGCAGAGTTACGAGACGTCATTCTGGAGATGAGAGAGAAAGTGAATAGACACGAGGATGAACTAGCAAAAGGAAGAGGCCAAGGTGGCAAGGAAGGAAAGGAGAAGGCTTTGGAAGTCACACCTTCTGACCATCAATCTAGGGGAGGAAGTCATTCTCGCACTGAAGATGGAGGTAGTAACGGTTCTCATTCTCAGTATCATCCCTTACCTATTACTGAGGTTTGGGAAAAATTTCGGAAGTTTACTCCACCGATGTTCGAGGGGAAGCTAGATCCGATTGCAGCACTGGAGTGGCTGAAGCGTGTAGAAAAGATTTTCAGAGTTATCGAGATTAGCTCACAACAAAAGGTGATGGTTGCTGAACAATTGTTGCAGAAAGCAGCTGAAGAATGGTGGGAAAGCACCAAAACAAAAGGAAATGCTGAGATGACGTGGGAAGAGTTTAAGGAAAAGTTCGAAAATTATTACTTTTCCCCTTCAATCAGAATAGAGAAAGAAACTGAATTCCTCACATTCAGGCAAGGGGAATTACATGAAGACGAATTTATTACTCGCTTTTTAGAGTTGTCTAAATTCTGCGGATATTCACAGAACAACTCTAAATGGTTGAGTGCTCGATTGGTTGAAAAAGCTAGACCAGACCTAAAAACAGCTCTATCACCGTTCCTTGATGAAACAAGGGATTTTGAAGAAATATGCGACAAACTGCGCACGATAGCAAGGAACAAACGAGAAGAGGAAGCTGAGAAGATGAAGGGTTTTCAGGCCAGATCTACACACCTCATGAGACCAACGGGAGGAGTTACTAAGAAACAGAGTCACAACTTCAGTAATGTGAATACGCGGTTTAGCCAACCATCCAGAAATCACTTTGGTGGACCATCGAGGAGTTATTTTACTGGACCCCAAAGAAGTCATTTCAGCAGACCACCGAGGAGTCAATTCAAAGGACCTCAAAGGAGTCACTTCAGTGGAGGTCAGAGTTCATATAGGGGATCCACAGCTCCTGTTGCAAGCACCGCTAACAATCAGATGTGTGCCAAGTGTGGAAGAATACACCAAGGACCATGTGTGACGTGTTTCAACTGTGGAAAGCCAGGACACATCTCCAGATTTTGTGAGGAGGAGCCTCGAGGGGCCAAGGATGCTAGAACTGCAGTGCCAGGGAAAGTGTTTGCACTATCACATCAGGAGGCAAGTGCTTCACCAAATCTGATTAAAGGTATCCTCAAACTCCAAGGTCTTGAAGTAGAAGCCTTATTTGATTCTGGTGCCACACACTCTTTTATATCATACGACTGTGTGCCTCGATTGAATTTAAGAGTGAGTGAATTGCCTTATTATATGATTATTTCTACACCGGCGGGAGCTTCAGTAAAAACTTCTAGGGCTTGCTTAAATTGTACGATTGAGATTGATAATAGAATCTCAAATATAGACCTTGTTTGTTTACCCACGAAGGGTATCGATGTAATAATAGGAATGGATTGGTTGTCAGCTAATGACATCATCCTTGACTGCAAGAGGAAGACTATCTCTCTTGCGGATGACTCTATGAGTCATAGTAGACCACAATTGTTGTCTATAGTACAAGATGAAAAGCCTGTTCATCATGGTTGTCTTGCGTACATGGTGTTTTTCTCCATTCAAGCAGAGGTGGAGGAAGGGATAGAGAACATTGAAGTGGTGAAAGAATTTCCGGAAGTATTTCCGAAAGAAATGACAGGTTTACCCCCAGAGAGAGAAGTAGAATTTTCTATTGATCTCGTACCTGGAACAGAACCTATATCTAAAGCTCCTTACCGAATGTCTCCATCGGAACTAGCAGAATTGAAGAAGCAGATCGAAGAATTGTTAGAAAAGGGTTTTATCAGACCCAGTGTATCTCCTTGGGGATCGCCCGTACTCTTTGTGAAGAAGAAAGATGGGAGCCTGAGACTATGCATTGACTATCGCCAGTTGAATAAAGTGACTATAAAGAATAAATATCCTTTACCCAGGATCGACGATCTACTTGATCAGTTGAAGGGAGCATCCATATTCTCCAAGATCGACCTCAGATCAGGTTATCACCAACTGAGAGTCAAAGCTGAAGATGTCTCAAAAACTGCATTCAGAACTAGATATGGCCATTATGAATTTCTTGTTATGCCATTTGGGCTAACAAATGCTCCAGCAGTATTCATGGATTACATGAATAGAATTTTCCGACCATATCTAGATAAATTTGTAGTGGTTTTCATTGACGACATCCTTATCTACTCTAAGGATGAAGAAGAGCATAAAGAGCACCTTAGAATCGTGCTACAAGTGTTGAAGGAGCACAAGCTCTATGCGAAACTGTCTAAGTGCGAATTTTGGTTGAAGGAAGTAAAATTCCTAGGCCATGTCGTATCGGCTGAAGGTGTTGCAGTGGACCATACTAAAGTTGAAGCAGTTCTCCAATGGGAACGACCAAAGTCCGTGACTGAGATCAGGAGTTTTCTAGGTCTAGCTGGCTATTATAGGAGATTTATCAAGGGCTTTTCGCAAATAGCTATGCCTTTGACTAAGTTAACAAGGAAGGGTCAACCATTTGTATGGGACGAAAAGTGTGAAGCAGCTTTTCAAAATTTGAAGACTAAGTTGACTACGGCACCAGTACTTATAATTCCAGATCCTGCTCAGACCTTTACTTTGTACACAGATGCTTCCAAGAAAGGTCTTGGGTGTGTATTAATGCAAAATGGTAGGGTAGTAGCTTATGCTTCTCGACAGTTAAGGCCACATGAAGGGAATTATCCTACTCACGACTTAGAACTGGCAGCGGTAGTGTTTGCTCTGAAGATTTGGAGGCACCACCTCTACGGTTCAAAGTTCGAGGTTTATAGTGACCACAAAAGTCTGAAGTACCTGTTCGACCAAAAGGAGCTCAACATGCGACAGAGGAGATGGATGGAGTTTATCAAGGACTACGACTTCGAATTGAAGTATCATCCAGGAAAGGCGAACGTTGTAGCAGATGCCTTAAGTAGAAAGACAATCCATGTAGCCCAGATGATGATCAGAGAACATAAATTGCTCGAGGAGATACCAAGTACATCTATTGATGTAATGTCAGGTTTGGTCGCTACCATGGAAGCATTAACTATTGAAAGCACAATTTGGAAAGAGATTAAATTCGCTCAGCTCGAAGATGAGTATCTATTAAACGTGAGGGAAGATATTGAAGAAGGAAAAGAATCGAAATTTGGGATCGCTAGAGATGGGATATTAAGGTATAAAGGAAAAGTGTGCATACCTAATGATGGAGAAATAAAAAAGCTCATACTAGAAGAGGCACATCGGAGTAAATACACTATCCATCCCGGAGCAACCAAGATGTATCATGATCTCAAGCGGAATTGGTGGTGGCGGGGCATGAAGAAAGATGTGACTGACTTTGTCACTTGTTGTTTGACTTGTCAGAAAGTCAAGATCGAACATCGGAAACCTCCTGGATTATTAAAGAATTTGGATATCCCAGAGTGGAAATGGGACAGCATCTCTATGGATTTCATCATGGGGCTTCCTCTAACGACATCCGGACATAATGCCATTTGGGTAATTGTCGATAGGTTAACTAAGTCAGCTCATTTTCTAGCAATTGCAGCAGAATACTCATTGGAGAGACTAGCAAAGATCTACATGAAGGAGATTGTCAGATTGCATGGGATACCAAATAGCATCGTATCTGATCGTGATCCACGATTCACTTCACGATTTTGGAAAGCATTGCAGAATGCTATGGGAACTCGGATGAGTTATAGTACCGCTTATCATCCTCAAACTGACGGGCAGACTGAGAGGACTATTCAAACTCTGGAAGACATGTTGCGGGCTTGTGCAATCGAACTAAAAGGAAGTTGGGACGATCATCTTCATCTTGCGGAGTTTGCATATAACAATAGTTATCACTCCAGCATTGAGATGGCACCTTATGAGGCTTTGTATGGAAGAAAATGTAGATCTCCTATTTGCTGGACAGAATTGAATGAGCGAATTTTAATAGGTCCAGAACTTGTGGACGAGACGACTCAAAAGATTAAGGTGATTCAACAGAAACTTCTCACTGCTCAGAGTCGACAGAAGAGTTATGCTGACAAGAGAAGACGACCGTTGGAGTTCATGGTGGGCGAACATGTATTCTTAAGAGTCACACCAATGACTGGCATTGGTAGAGCAATACGAGCAAAGAAGCTTTCGCCTCGTTTTATGGGTCCTTATGAGATTTTGGAGAAAGTTGGACCGGTAGCTTACAGAATTGCATTACCTCCACAGCTTGCGAACCTTCATGATGTCTTTCATGTATCGCAACTGAAGAAATACCAACCGGATCCTTCCCACATTATAGAAGTAGAAGAGGTAGAACTCAAGGATAACATGACGTATAAAGCCGAGCCGGAGCGGATTGTTGATGCAAGGGACAAGCAATTAAGAAACAAGACCATTAGACTTGTAAAGGTCGAGTGGAAAGGAATGGTTCCCGGAGATGCTACTTGGGAAACGGAGGAGAGCATGCGACAAACCTATCCTCATTTATTTAAATAGGTTAGAATTCTTATTATAGCGAAATTTTGAGGACAAAATTTTCTTTTAGGAGGGGAGAAATGTAACATCCTGAATTTTGAATCTGATATCTTGAACATAAACCTATTTTGGGAAGACTAGTAGGCTCTATTTTTGGAAAGAGATAAATTTGAAATCCGTATTTTGTGGGCCCCGTGAATAGTATTTTACTATTCATGCGGGACCCACGGCCAAAATAATTCTCTGCAAACTTCCCGTGAGCGACAACCTTTCTCGTGAGTTTTGAAAAAAATTCACGCGGGACCCACGTAATAATATTTTACTATTTAAATTATAATATTATATTATTAAAAATTTTTAAAACTTTCACGGGGCGGCTGAAGAAGTCACGGGAAAGTTTCATTTTATAATTTTGGAAAAATTACGTAAAATGACCCAGAGACGAAAATTACACTTAAAGACCCATTTTCCAACTATAAATAGACCTTCCATTTCATTTCATTCTTCACAACTTCTAAGAGCCTTAGAGAGAGGTAGAGAGAGAGAGAGAGTAGAGAGATATTTGCTTGAGAGTTATAATAGCTGGTTGGTGATTCGGGTATTAGCAAGTAACAGGTAACTCTGAATATTCTTCCTTATACTTGTGAATTATGTATGATTATAAATTTGTTTGGTTACTATTTTGGCAAGAATATTTAGAAAATATTTATGGTTTTAAGATCTGGTGTGGGAACTTTGACTTGCAAATCTGTAGAGGTACTATTTATACGTACGTTACTATTCACATATACCGTATTTACTATTCATTTTACTATTCACATATACCGTATTTACTATTTATTTTACTATTCACGTATACCGTATTTACTATTCATTTTTACTATTCACGTATACCGTATTTACTATTCATGTTACTATTCACGTATACCGTATTTACTATTCATTTTACTATTCACGTATACCGTATTTACTATTCATGTTACTATTCACGTATACCGTATTTACTATTCACGTATACCGTATTTACTATTCATGTTACTATTCACGTATACCGTATTTTGCTATTCATAAATACGCATATCAATGTATATAATGGTATAATAATGCATTATTTTTGAGTAAATACATTCATCATGGCGGTTGTAATGAGATGGGTGGAGTAAGGAGGGAATTGAATGATAATTGTTTATTCCACCACTCGGTGCACAGTGGATGGTACTTTTCAGGGCCCCATCTTCCATGTTTTCCTCTGGCCGGGATTTCATTGGAGATGTGGGACATGTGACACCTCCTTAGTTGTTATTTTAAAGGAGGGGAGCCATAGTCCAGATTTAAGCTCTATACCTTTGGCCGGGTGTATCTTAAGTTTTGGTGAGCTTGAAACCATCCAGTCAAATGAATGAGTTTCTATTGGACTATATGTTAGCCTATGGTTCCAGTCAGCGGTATACGGTTGGAAGGGGATATAAGGGAGGCTGCATACTGCATAGTGCATTTCTGAATTATTCAATAAAGAATGATGAGTATTTTGTAAAGGCATTTGATGTGAACAACGGTATATCTAAAAATATCTGAGTATATTAAATTCACATTATATTACCTTTTATTTTTGTCATATGTAATTTGCTCGTGTAAGGTAGAAATATTCAGTAGTTACTGAGACGTGGAATCTCATCCCATATTAACATTTTTCAGGTGATTATTCTAGTAGAGAGCAAGGGAAGGCACCTATGGAGTGAGCTCTGGAAGCTCTTTTGTTCTCCTATAGTTTATGATATGTTATTTTATTTGCCATGAACCTAAGACTTCCGCTTTGTATTGAACTCTGAAATAATTTTTTCTGAAATTTATTTTGATTAAGGGTTAAACTTTATTTGAAACGGTAATGTAATCTAATGATTTGGATATTGTTAAACCTTTTGGAGGTATTTTTAATATTTTGACCGAGTTTTTGGGTATTAAAATTGTGGCGTTACAAACAATGCTTGAATATGAAATCTAAAGATATACGAACTACTCCCTCTTGTGTGATTCTGGCTTTTTCTTTAAAGGCTCAATCACCATCTGGTGGCGCCTGGTGCTATAGCTGGGCAGAAACAACAGGAGTGGTTATACTCTAGAAGTAGATGAAATACATCCCTCACATTTCATCCAACATAAATGATCTACCTTCGTTTGTTTGGTATCACTTTTAGACACCTCAAAAGTGTTTATTAATGTAAATGGAAACAAATTTTCTCTCATATGCTTACCTCATATATTGTAGATCACGATGATTGAAAAGTTATTTTTTTTAAAGCTTCAATTATTATTTTAAACAAGTACCGCCAATTACTGTTCTCATAGTTCCCACTCTTTTCTTTTCATAATTTTACCACCAACTAGATTTTTTTGGCTGCACAACACAAGTTTTTATTAAATTTTTTGCATATTATTTCAACAACCAGACCAAGTTAAAATCTGTTGCATGGTATTTGATCTTACATCTAGTCGGAAAAGATCTGCATTATAATGTATTGTTCAGCAATGGCTTCTAAGATATTTTATATTATATTGTTCATCAATGACTTCTTAGACATTTGATATTTCATTTTATCACATGTCCTTCATATAAAAACTAGACAATACAAATTACCTATTAATAATAAAATGGACGTTTATTTTTCTAAAATACCCTCTTTAACCATGTGCATTCAAAGTATGAATTACCACTCTGATCCTATTTATAAGTCTCTTTTGACTAAATCACACATACCAATGAGAGGTAGATAGCTCAATGATTATAGGATAAATTTTCAATTTTACCCTTATTTATGAATGGGTACCTTTCAACTTTTTCTTATCTCTCTATTTCCATTGATACAATAATATGGACAAAATTGTTACAGTCTCATTTATTTGGTCAAAAAGAACTTATATTATAAATGGGACAAGAGTAGTGCCACTTGATGGATTTCTCTTAATATATGAAATCAATATGGACATGTTTACCTATCAGAGAAAAAAAGATATGCATATTTTGGCACAAATTAAAAGTTTGGGAGACAAATTAAAATAGGTTAAGATCTTACATATAGAATCAAAGTAACCCCTATCTAGCTCTTATAATACTATTAGGAACAAGAGGGAGTATTGGATATTAAAAATATGGGGGAATTACGATAAGTTCCTAAGGGAGGGATTCAATCTCGCAAAAATTCGATGACAATCATGGAGCATATTATGATGAGTTTTCAGTGCAGGAAATGACAAGTAATTTATGTTACTTACTTGTCATTGAAAATTTGTTATTATTAAATGGATTAGAGGGCAATTTTTTCCTAGAAGTATTAAAGAGAGAGTAATTTTGCCCTAACGGTTATCTTAGTTAATTTTGACGGTTAATTAATCAAATATGTTAAGTTGACAATCCACATATAATCCCGTCATTTTTGTTACGGTACAAATTTACACCATGAGTTTTAAATCTGACTTTAAAAAAAATAAAATAGATGACATATAAACTTTCAGGGTTTATTTGCACCTAAGCAAAAATGACAATATCACATGTGAACTGTCAGTTATGCATATGCAATCAATTAATGATCAAAATTTCCTAAGATAACGGTTCAGACAAAATTGCTCATTTTTATACTTTTGAGTTTATCCCCCCACCCCAAAAAAAAACCTTATGGAAAAAATTTCCCCTGCCTTCATTGTATGCTCATAGTAATTACCCTACAAAAATTTCACTGGCCACTTTAACTGTATTAGTTATCATCACTCAGCTCTGATATAAACTATCACCCAATTAAATATTTTAAAGTATAAAACTTCTCGGAACTGGGGTCCTCTTCCCCTTACTGTCTACTACGCTCCTCTTCTTTAAAATGGTGTCGTTTTGACGCTAAATGGGGGCTGTTGCCTCTTTTTTTTTTTTTAAAGTACTAAAAAGATACTTTAAGATATTGACTAGTACTGAAAAAATACTTTATGATCTTAAAAAATTATTTTAAAATGTTGAAAAAATATTCCAGGAAACTTATTGGTACTAAAAAGATATTTCAAAATACTGACTAGGGATACTAGCTGATACTAGAAAAATATTTCATGATCTTAAAAAATTATTTTAGGACATTGAAGAATTTATTAATATCCTAAAATAATTTTTCTAGATCATGATGTATTTTTTAATACCAGGTAGTATTTCCAGTCAATGTCTTGAAGTATTTTTTTAGTGCCAGTCAGTACTTTAAAATATTTTTTTAACATCCTAAAATAATTATTTAAGATCATGAACCGGTCAATATCTTGAAATATCTTTTTAGCACCCTGAATATATATATATATATATATATATATATATATATATATATATATATATAAAACGAGGCAACAACCCCCATCATTTAGCGTCAAAACAACGCCACTTTAAAGAAGAGGAGGGCAACGGACGATAAGGGGAAGAGGACCCTAGCCGGTTCCAAACTTCTCATGGTAAAAAGAGTCCAAGACTTTCATCTACTACCGCCTAAAATAAAGTACGACTTCATCTGTTGGTTCCATTTTTTTTTTTAAAGACTTGCTGTATAGTTCCAATTTTTAAAGACTTGCTGTATATATTATATCTTAGATTAAGGTGCAAAATTACATACCACTTTTTACCTAAAATATGTTCAGTAACATATATTTTGTTGAGGTGCAAAAATACCAAACGTACGTTTAAAATAAGAATAAAATAACCACTATAAGAAGTAATGTTGTTACATTTTTGCTCTCATTTTGAATGTTCTTGGATATTTTTGCACTTCCGAAAAGTATATAGTGTTTAAACGCAGTTTGAATAAAAGCTTATTGATATTTTTGTACCTTTATACTTATATTTAGTAGTAGTAGTGTTCTTAATTAATACCACATCTGGTAATTAATATAAGACCTAGTCAACTTTTTTTTTTTTAGCGTCTATGTAAGTTGCTTTAAAGTATTTATATATTTTTCCCTCTAAACTAATTTGTTTAACTTATATATTAATATATAGTCTAGTAATACATAATATATATTATGTTTAAGTAATTTATTGAACTTTTTTAATACTACCTCCGGTTCTAATTATAAGACCTATTTGACTTTTTTTTTTAGAGATTAAGGAAGTTAAATAAGTTACTTAATCATTTCATATGTTGTGTATTTTTAAATTATATATTAGTTTATTAGTTAAACTAATTAGTTTGAAGGAAAAAATTAAAATACTCTAAAATAATTTAATTAGCTTTCTTAATATCTCCAAAAAAGTCAACTAGATCTTATAATTAGGACCGGAGAAAGTATCTTTTATAAAAGTAAGTGGGTCTTAAATTAAGGATAGAGGGAGTATGATCCTTTATTCATAAATCTTCATGCCAAACGCTTGAGGTTAATAGACAGCTCGCCCTGCCCAACATCGGCATAACCTAGGAGGAAGGGAGATTTCGTCCTGCCCTTGAATTGTTGACGAACCCAACCCTTTTCCTAAAATTCTTTATACCAAAAAAAATCTCCATGCCAGATGACTTAATCAAGGTTGTTCAGAAAAACTTATTTAGGGATTATTGGCGTCTCTTAATCGATTCAATCACTATTTAATGAACCCACAGCAGCTTCCACCATGCTTCATCATGCGCCTTTTAGTTAAAAGGAAGTTTGAAAAAGAAATATATGAACTTTATTTATTTAGCATCCCCGCCTAAAAGTTGAGTTTTATTTGTTAATTACTTCCAGCCATTTGCTTGCTTATGGTGACAGCTAAACTTTTTTGAAATCTAGATCTCGTTCCCTCTACTTTTCGTCGAACTATTTTGTGTTTTGATATGAGAGCATTGCCTCTCTCTCTCTATTTTTTTTTTTTTTAAATAGTTTCTTTGAGAGTACTGTATCTCTACATGCATACTTTTTTATTTTTGACCAAAACTTGCGTGCCTTTTATGGATAATTATATACTAGTAATTGTTTAGTTAAATTACACATCATCATAAAATGATTAATATATATTTGATGTTTCGATTGAAAATATAATTTAAAAAAGGAATAAACTCACGATATTGGGCAAGCATCAAAACACTAATGTCGTGGAGGAGACGTCCAATAGAAGAAAAAAAAAGTTAATCTAAACTTTTCATGATAGCTTCAAGAAGCTAATAAAACATTACTAGCATTGATACCTAAGGTGCTGAATCCTGAGCTTGTTATTCACTTCAGACCAATTGCATTATGTTCTGTCCATCATAAATGCTTGACCAAAATTATAACTTCTAGATTGAAGAATATGATGGATATGCTTGTCTCTCCTTTCCAAGGAGCCTTTATCAGAGGAAGACATATTCAGGATAACATTATATTGGGCCAGGAAGTTCTGCATACGATGAAGAAATCAAAAGGAAAAAAAGGACTTATGGCTCTAAAGATCGATTTGGAGAAGGCGTATGATAGGCTGAATTGGCAATTTTTACAGAATGTGCTTATGGAGGTGGGTTTTGAGGCGTCTTTTGTCAACCTTATTATGAATTGTGTTTCATCTGTCTCTTATAGTGACTTATGGAATGGTGAGAAGACAGAGTTTTTTGATGCCTGTAGAGGCTTAAGGCAAGGTGATCCGATTTCTCCTTACCTGTTTGTATTATGTATTGATCGTCTGTCGCATGTTATTATTGATGCAGTTGAGGAAGGTTCTTGGAAACCTATTAGACTGTCTAGGAATGGTCCGGAGATTTCACACCTCATGTTCGCAGATGACCTTTTGCTTTTTGGAGAGGCCACTTGTCATCAGGCGGAATGTATTATGTCTTGTTTGAACCGATTTTGTGCAGCGTCAGGGGAGAAGGTTAGTGCAGCTAAATCCTCTATGTTCTTTTCTTCTAAGGTATCCTTGGCCACTAAGGAGTCTATTAAGAGTATTACAGGTATGAAAATCACATCGGAGATTGGGAAGTACCTAGGATTCCCATTATCAAGAAGAAGGAGGCCTCGTGAAACTTTTCAATACATTGTTGATAAGGTTAAATCCAAATTAGCTTTATGGAAAGCCAATTCATTATCTATGGCTGGGAGAATCACATTAACTAAATCAGTTCTTAGCTCTATGCCATTGTATCCTATGCAAGTTGCGCAAATTCCGAAGTCTATATGTAAGGAGATTGAGAGGCTACAGTGTAATTTTATTTGGGGGAAGCTGGATTCGCATGGTTTTCACAACTTAAATTGGGATGTGCTCAAACAACCTAGATCTACTGGCGGTCTAGGAGTAAAAGATTTAGTGTCTATGAACCAGGCTTTTGGGAGCAAGCTTGCTTGGAGGGTTATCTCAGGTAATTCTAACTTATGGTCTGATGTTCTTTTCAAGAAGTATATGTGTAGAGATGAATATAATCTACTCAATGTCAAGTCTGGTGATTCCTCAGTATGGAAATTTATTTGTAATCACAAGGATTTTATTGATAAAAATACATGCTGGCGTATTAGGAATGGTCTTTCTGTTAAGTTTTTTTCCGATGTTTGGTTGCTTCGGGAAAAGAGAATTCAGGATTTTTGTGTTAGACCTCTATTAGAAGAGGAGCTTTCAAGCTCCATCTCGGACTGGGTGTTAAATGGAAGATGGGACTTTTCTAGATTGAGTTCTATTGTTTTTGATGAGATTATTCAGCGTCTAGCTACAGTTCACCCACGTGTGCCTACTGCTGGCGAGGATCTAATGGTGTGTGGGGGGGGGGGTTCAATAAACGGACAATTCTCAGTTAAGTCTGCTTATTACCTCCTTCAAAAACCGCTCAATCAATCAGTTCATCCTTGTTATAAGCTTATCTGGAGATGGAAAGGGGCTGAGAGGATAAGGGTCTTCTTGTGGCTGGCCTTTCATAACAGGCTGCTTACCAATGTTTGGCGTAGTCGCTGGTCTTCCACTTCGGAGTTTTGTAATTTGTGTAGTTCTCATCCGGAAACCCTGTTACATATCCTGCGTGACTGTCATTATGCACGAGACATGTGGCTCACTCTTGTTCGACCTCAGTTTGTAAGGTCCTTTTTCGATGCTCCTTTAAGGGATTGGTTCCATTACAATCTCAAAAAGGAGTTAGGCAGTGTAACATCCCAAATTTTTGGGATTCCGAATTAGAAATATTTTATGGAAATTATGATGAAAACTTGGCCTAAAACAATTAAAACATTAATTATGGGACGTTAGGGCTTATTTTTCCTTAAACTAATTTAGTAAAACAATAAATTACGAATAATCCTTATATATGATTAGCGGTTTCCTTAAGTGAATCTTATATGTAATTCTGATTAAGCCCACCTCTTCTAAACCACGTACACCACACATTTTTCCTTAGCTCATGTTTTTGTTTCGGCCTACATAACTTTCCAGCAGCCCATTATGCTCAAGCATGAAAAAGATAAAATAATAATAATACCCATATGCTAACCCCACACTACCTATTTTTAAATACCCAAAGCAATGCTCCATTCCCTTGTCACTCTCGTTGGCCCACATGTTTCGGCTTCCACCCAAATGCATCAGCTGATTAGTATATGACTCAGCCGAAGAAAATAATAATAGTCTTCCCTGATTTATGCCCCAAAGCACAGAACACAACAGAAAAGGAGAACACGACGCCGTCCACGCAACAGCCATACTTTTTTTTTTCTCTTTTCTTTTCTCTCGAACCAGCATCCACCTACTCCATACTCCTCAAGCCCCACAACCCAGCTGTACCATAACTCTCTGCTCCCCTTTATCACATGGCAGCGGCACCACACTTCATACCCACTTGCGTTTCGGCCAACTCAACTCCCACGTCCCTATATACGTATCTTGTTCAATTCCATTCATACACCACCAAGAAGCCTATGAGTAGCCGAGACTGAGAGCAGGTGTGAGTTGTAGAGGGAGAGACGAGAAGAGAGAGAAAGTCCATTTGCTCCTCTCTGTTTTGAAGCAATGAAATAGAGGTGTGTGTGTGCAACGTAGGAGGAAAAAGAGGAAGGAACATCCAGGCCGTGGTTCATCCTTCCTCTGCGTCTTGTGTTTCAAACAGAGGTGCTTGTGAAGGTAATTCTTTTTGAACCTTTCCTCTAGCTGTTGCTGTTTGAGAAAGACAGAAATGAAAAACACCTCTGTTTACTAGACCGAAAACAGAGAACCTTGCATGCTTCTGTTTCTATGGAAAACGTTTGAGTTTTTGCATGAAAATTTTATAGAAGATAGAGGACATCTTAAGATTTAAAATGAGCCAAAGAACACAGAAAACGGACGTGTGGATTGAGAGAAATAATTTCCCAAAGTTCAGTCAAAAACCTGGAATGTTTTCTGTATCTCTGGTGAACAGTGATTTTCGTGTTTGATTTTGAAATAGCAAACATTTGAGTTTTTAAGTGAAATTTTTACAGTACATAGAAGACGTCTTAAGCTTTCCAAAAAGCCAAAGAACACCTAAAACGGACGTGTAGAATGGGAGTTATGATTTTTCAAAGTTGGATTAAAAACCTGCAAAATTTTCGGTAGGGTTCTGAAACATCAAAATGACGAAGCAGTTCGGACCCAGTAAAAATTTGAGTTTTGATCTGAAATTTTTACAGTAGAAAATAGACTCCTTAAGGTTTAAAATAAGCTTTGGTTCACCCTAAACGGAGATCTACAACTCCAGTTATGAATTTTGGAAGTTGAGTCAAAAATCTGCAGAATTTCTGGTTTGTTTCTGGTGTCAGTGGATGGCGTTGGATTTCGAACTGAACAAACAAAATCATAAAATTGTGATATTTTCCAGTTAAATAGTAGACACATAGAGGTTTAATTTGATAGGTAATTCGTCAAATTCCGATGAGAATCGAGGGAGATATAATTTTCCAAATTTTAGCCAAAATCTGAAATGTTTTCTCCAACTTTTGGTGACCAGCGATTTTTGAGCTTGATTTTGAAATGGCAAACGTTTGAGTTTAATCTTGAAATTTTTATAGTAAATAGTAGACATCTCAACCTTTCCATAAAGCCAAAGAACACTTGAATCGGACGTGTAGATGGGGAGATATGATTTTCCGAAGTTTAACCAAAAATCTGGACGAATTTTGTGTTCCAGGAATGGTGATCATCTTATAGCATGTGTTTGAACTTTTGAATTAGGAGCGGCGTAATAATAATTAGCTTTGGCGAGAGGTAACCACTTTCCACTTTTTATGGATATTGATATGTTGCTTGTGAGTGTTTGTGAAATGATTGTAAATATTTTAATAGAAATTGCCTTGTGGAACTTTATGATTTGAATTATGAATATAAATACATAATTACTCATTCATGTATAAGAATTGCTCATTTTAATATCATGATATTTATTTATTCATGTATAAGAATGGTTCATTTTAATATCATGATATTTATTATATTTACTTATGTATAAGAATGATTCATTTTAATATCATGATATTTATATTTACTTATTCATGTATAAGAATTGATCATTTTAATATCATGATATTTACTCTGATATTTATGGGGGTTGGATTAGGAAGATGAAGTATTTTATTCCACCACGTGGTGAGGCCTCCATTAATGCATGATGGTTGGCTTTCTATTGTCCCATATGTTCAGAAAGGGACGGGCCCACTAATTCAATAAGGGCATACGACACCCCACATGTTCATTAAGGGGAAAAGGCCCATGGTCTGGGACATGTGCTCTGAGGATTTTGGCCGGTCCTCATCACATGACCAGAGAGCTTTTTGAGTTACCAGTAACATGGATGTAACTTAGCCCATGGGTCTAGTCGGAGGAAATAAGGCGGTTCGGTTGGATTGGTGGGAGGCAATTTGGGAATTGTTTTAATGAGACCTATGATACATAATTTCGATATAGTATTTAAAATATAAATTTTGTGACATTATATTGATAATTTATACTTTTAATACCTGGTTATATAAACTGTTCCACTTGGCACCTCATTAGTACATATTAGTATTCGTAATAAGTTGGATTGATGGTTACCCATATTTTTCAGGTGATAGCCCTCGTGCAGGTCCATCAGGGAAGACGCAAGAAGCTTAAACTACTTCTGCTGAAAGTAGTACTTCTGTCTTTTTGGTTTATGTGGGATGAAAGTATATTGCCACGTTAGGGCTCATACTGCATACTCTGATTTACATTTGCATATTTTAATTCAATAATGGACATTACTTCGTTGTTAATGAACCTTTAATTACTTATTATGTTAAGTAAATTCTTAGGATGTTACAGGCAGTGGTGCATCTGTGGGTTGGGATCAGCTTTTTGGGGTTGGTGTCTGGATGTTGTGGAAATGGCGTAATAAATCAATTTTTGAACAAGGTTTTTCCAGACCTCTTAATCCGGCATCTTCTTTACTGAGTAGTGTGCATCAGTTTGTCTTATGTCAGTCAGTTGATAGTAGCACCTTGACCAACTCTGTACAGCAGGTATCGTGGAGGTGCCCACCGCTTGGTTGGACCAAATTGAATGTTGATGGTTCAGCTTCTAGTGCAACGCACATTGCAAGATGTGGTGGTGTTCTTAGAGATGTTGCTGGAAATTGGTTGGCTGGTTTCTCGGTTTCATTAGGATGCTGTGATCCTTATGAGGCTGAGGAGTGGGCCCTTTTAAAAGGGCTGGAAGTAGCATGGAGTTTGGGAGTTAGAAGGGTAATTGCTGAATCTGACTCCCAAAATTTAATCAACTTGCTGCTAGGAGAAGATGGAAGCTCGGCTATCAGCCTGGTAGCTTTTCAGATCAAAGAATTTATGTGCCGTCCATGGGAGATCAAGCTACAGCATGTTTCACGATTTCAGAATCAGGTCGCTGATTATCTTGCAAGGGATCCTACTTTTAATTCTACTTTTATTGAGTATTGTCCTTCTTCTTTGAGGGCATTAGTGCATCAAGATTGTATAGGAATTATTCCCCCCTCTGACTAATTTTACTATTAATGGCATTGCCTCTTTTCTTATCAAAAAAAAAAAAAGAATTGATGGATTTCTGAAAAAAAATGATAAAAGCTACTTTTTTCAGCTTTTGAAGAAAGATGTTAGAGATAGGTGATCTAATAAGCAATGTACTATTAAATATATATTTATATGCATTATAATTTATCCATTATAATATTTTTAATTAAGTACTTTAGAATTTTTTAACTTTTTATTAACTTTATATTTTTATATTCAATTATCATAATATATATAACTAACACATATATGTGTGTGTAGTATTAAATATTAAGATTCATATTATTTTTCGTCATTTTCTATTTCAACTAATTTTTCAAACGTTATTTTAAACAAGAGTCCATTTATATTATAGTTACTTCTGCCACCTCCGTTATAAACACATGTCATATCGACAATCTGACTTTTATCCTACACCCCGTCCTATTTAAAAATCCATTTTCACAGCTGACTCTTATCTTAATACAAATCACTTGTATCATGGCTATCGCAATAAGTGTCAAGTCTCCTGATCAATTACAAAATTAAATTCACTATTCGTTTTATAATAAATACATTTTTTATGCCAGCTAGTACGTCACCGCTACACGTTTGGACCACATGGAAGTCGTCCTTCAGCGCCTCCAACGGAGTTTTTTTTTTTTTTTTGGGTTGAGAAGAATTGAAGAAAAGTAGCCGTTGCGAGGGTATCCTAATTTCCAACGGCTAATTTCTCATATGCTTTCTGAAAACTATCCGTTGTACATTCCCAGTTCATAAACCAGTTTCGACTCTCTCAGTTTTTCTCAAACCCATTTGAAAGTCTCCCTCAGCTCGTCGTCCCCTGTGTTGGCAGAGAGATTATCTTACTTCGCTTAAGGTAAAGATTAAAGACTCCCCTTTTCCCTTATCTGGAAGCACAGATTCTGCTAGTTGTTGTCGACTTTGGTGTTTGTTACCTTCTCTATCAATTTCAAATCGCAGCAAGCTAAAGTTCTGATCTTTTTTCATCGATCTGTGCAGGAACTCAACAACACCCATAGCAAAAATGAACGATCTAATGACCAAATCATTCACCAGCTACGTGGATCTGAAGAAAGCTGCAATGAAAGACGAAGTGGATCTGGAAGCTGGTCTTCCGAATTCCGGCGTGGAACTTCGATCTTCAACAAATCAATTGGATACCGACATGGGTCTCTTCCTGGAAGAGGCCGAGAAGGTGAAAACAGAGATAGGGGATCTCCGTGACATTCTGGGAAAACTTCAGCAAGCAAATGAAGAAAGCAAGTCCCTGCACAAGCCTGAGGCTCTAAAATCCTTAAGGAACAGAATCAACGCCGACATCGTCTCTGTTCTCAAGAAGGCTAAAACAATCCGGTCTCAATTGGAAGAAATGGACCGAGCTAATGCAGCCAATAGGAGGCTCTCTGGCCTCAAAGATGGCACGCCTGCCATTTACAGAACCAGAATTGCAGTCACCAATGGCCTTCGGAAGAAACTCAAGGAGCTGATGATGGAGTTTCAGGATCTGAGGCAGAGGATGATGACTGAGTACAAAGAGACAGTGGGAAGGCGCTACTTTACTGTAACAGGGGAACACCCAGAGGAAGAAGTGATAGAGAAGATCATATCCAATGGAGAAGAGGAGTTCTTAAGCAAAGCAATTCAAGAGCACGGGAGAGGGAAAATTCTAGAGACGGTGGTGGAGATACAGGACAGGCACGATACTGCTAAAGAGGTGGAGAAGAGTCTCCTGGAGCTGCACCAGCTGTTTCTGGACATGGCTGTGATGGTTGAAGCTCAGGGCGAGAAGATGGACGACATTGAGCACCATGTGCTTCATGCTTCTCACTATGTCAAGGATGGGACTAAAAATCTGCAGACTGCAAAGAAATACCAGAGCAGCAGCAGAAAGTGGATGTGCATTGGGATCATACTTCTCCTGATTTTGATCCTCGTAATCGTCATACCTGTTGCCACTAGTTTCAGCAGCTCTTGAATTACAATTTAGGTTGGCTCTAGGGTTGATTCTAAAGTTTAGGCGTATTGTTTCTTCAATATTGTGTTGTACGACTCATCGTCGTTTATTTGTGTCTGGGTAAATTCAATTCGTTTTCTTTCAAGGCCTTCCCGGGGCCAGTTGGATTTCTATTCTGATGTTCCTTAATCCTGCCTTTGATGTTACAGAAATGGAGTTTACTGAAAGGAAATTATTGCTTAAATTTTACACTGGCCATAAATTCATTCCATTTCGTTTAAGGCGTAAAATGTCCAGTTTTTATTATAGATTCACTTTGCTTTTCTTATATCGTCCCACAGTCTTTTTTCAAATAGTGCCCACATGGATGAAGGGGGGAAGTGTTCATCAGTAAATTTTTTGTGCCAACCAGTAACTTCAATTATTGATATGAAAATGAAAGTGCACACCTTTACCATGTCCCAAAACAGAGCATATATCTTCATTTATTTATAAGCAGTATCAAGCAAAAACTATTTTGAATGACGATTGTGCCGTTTTAGGACTATAATTTAGCACGAGGGATTTTCACCTAATTTTTAAGCATAATCCAGAAGATAGATAAAATCCAGATCTATTTATGACAATACGGACATGTGGGTTCTTGCTTATTACTGAGCTTAAAGAGTAAATAATCAGAAGTTTTCCTGACGAAAATGAAGGTCTAGCATTGGCGTTCCAAGTCAATAACTCTGCATCCTTTTTCCTTTTGCACAACCCTCTTACAATCTGGGCTGGTCATTCAAGCCCAAAATTGAATTGGGCCTACAATCCTGTCTGCTTAAAACTTTGGCCCAAGATAAATATTCAATGGTCAAGAGAAGTTCTTGCATCTGAGCCAGTCACCTTCTCCCGGAGACACCGAGCACCGATATAATACCGAGGCATCACAAATTTTAGAGGCAGTGATGATCAAACTGTTCGATGCACACTGTCACCTGCAGGACTCCAGAATTTTAAGTAAGACCCCCCAATTAATCAAGGCAGCTCAAGATAATGGAGTTGTTTGCTTTGCCGTTAATGGAGTTTCCGAGAAAGACTGGCACTTGGTTAAGGAGATGAGCGAAAACCATCCTTCTGTCATTCCCTGCTTCGGTCTCCACCCATGGTCATTTTTTATTATCAATCTCTTCGTTTTTGCTTCTTCATTTTGTTTCGTTTGTTGGTTGAGTACTTGAGTCAGTTCGGATGAGCATAAAGGATTTGGGACTTCTCTTTGTGCAGGTTTGTTGCTCAGAGGAGCCCCAGTTGGTTCAAGACCCTGAAAGAATATTTTGATGCTACACCCTCTGCTGCAGTTGGAGAGGTACCTCTTTCTTTCCGTTTTAATATTCCGTCTATTGATTAATTTCCATTGTTCTAGGAAATTGTAGAGTTCACTTGCAGCCGTGGAGAGCCGAAAAAGTAACAAGTTACATGTCTTTGCCCTTTTTTTATCGTTTTTAAAATAAAACACTGATGCATGTATATACACATATATATAGAGGGAAAGAGAGAGACTGGTTCGAAACATTACAAAGCAAGCCAAAAGAGGCTATTTCCTCCTCTCATCATCTTCCACCTTTATACACCAAGGTGGGGGATGATCAGAGGTCACACGCCTTTGTTTTTTACGGTAAAGAGATTAATTCTTTATAAAAACTGTCCAAAGCTTTTTGGAGTACCTAGTGGTTGTGCATGCATGGTTTCTAGTCTTTAAACGGATAATGTTTCAGATGAATTGACTGTATTGTCACTGTGACTCTAGTAATATGTGCTCAAGCATTGTTGTGATGGAGTTTTTACTTTATTTCAGATTGGTGTGGACAAAGGATCTCATGGAAGGCAGATTGATTTCTCAGAGCAGGTTTAATCACCTCAGTTGTTTCATTATCCTCTTTTCTTTCAGCTGTCTGTGGAGTTTTCTTCTATTTTTTACCTTGGTGGTCTGGAACCGGTTCTCTTGGAGCAATCCATGAAAGCACTGATTTGGCTTTCTCTTTCTTATATATGTACATCTGCATATATAATAACGTAATAGGAGGTTTGATTCTTCAACGGTTTAATAAAGACATATCAGAAGTAGCTTTAGCCTTCATATTCTGTTCATTCCTATACTTTAAAATATTTGCTAGATTGTTGCTAATGTGTTAAGACATCTCTGCAGGTTCAGGTATTACGGCAGCAGCTTGAACTTGCAAAAGAGTTGAACAAGCCAGCATCTGTCCACTGTGTTCGAGCTTTTGGTGACCTTCTAGAGCTGATGAAGTATGAACGTTGATACCTCATCTTTTCCTGTTTCTTTCAGTTGTTGGCTCCAAAAATTTTCAATGACGTGTTAAATTTTCTAGTGTAATTTTTTTTTCCCAGATTGCTCAGTTCTGCTAAAGTGAATTCTCATTTTAAGCCTTATAATTTGCATTATTCCTTTAAAATTTCAAAATTTTCAGGTCCATTGGGCCTTTCCCTGCCGGTGTCATTCTTCATTCCTACCTAGGTTCTGCTGAGATGGTTCCCGAATTTTCCAAGCTTGGTGCTTATTTTTCCTTCTCTGGGTTCCTTATGTCACTAAAAGTAAATAAGGCGAAGAAAATGCTGAAGATGGTAATGTTCGTAAGCTCTGATATGCGAGCAGTCTTACTATCTCTTGTATGTCAAAACTGTGACTGGTCTTAACTTCTCATTCCATTTAGGTATCATCTGATAGGATTTTATTGGAGACAGATGCGCCGGATGCTCTACCAAATTCAAACATAGATTCTCTCTTTTTTATTGAAGGGGATGCTTCTCTCCCCGAACATATACGTGGCAATTCAACTCCATCAACTTCTAGCTCCTCCACAGATGCCTCAATGTTGCCAAAAGAAACGCTTAATCATCCAGCAAACATTCGCAACGTATGTGGCTTAAATAATCATCTTTGTTGTTATCTTGTTTATTCTAAAGAAGCATACCCTTTTTCCATTATTCACTTGCAGATAGAAGTTGAGTTTTACTGACATTGATTGCTTGAAATCTTCTAACAGTTGACGTTTTCTTGGAGATAACAACACCATGTCTGCTAAAGACGAACATTTATTTCGTATTTTACTTGTGTGAATGAATGGTGCTTGCATATGAGTGGTTGTGTTTAGGAAGTAGAAATTTAAAAATTAGAAAATGGAAGAGGGATAGACCGTGAATTACAATTATTGGGTGTAGAATTTTATTTAGATACTGAGGTCTTCATTGTATATGCAGGTGCTTGATTATGTTGCATCCCTTTTAGAGATTTCTAAAGAAGAACTTGCTGAACAAAGTTACCAGAATGCAGTCCGTTTATTCTCATATGAAGGTTCCAAAGTCCTTCAAATGTAATCAAAATTACGATAGGAGGTTGTAGATTGCTTCAACAGTTCTTGGTTTGCGTAGGTTTATATGCCTGATAGTTTGCCAAATTTGGTTATCTGCAAAATGTCAATGAAATGATTCATTCATGTTGGTAATACCGAATAACTAGCCACAAACTAAAGACGACCATGAAAGAGGAATATATTATGTAGATGTCAAATGCCATGTACAAATGTGGCCTATTGGTCAAATTACATCTACCTGGGTGATGTATAGGGACTAACGGTGGAATTAGGGCCCATTTGGATTGAGGAAAAAAGCACTTTTTAAATGAAAAAAAAAAATACTTTTTAAATTAATTTATGTGTTTAGATGATATTTTTTTAAAAAAGTAAAAGTCACAAAAAAAAAAGTTAAAGTGCTCCTTTTTTTAAAAGTTCCAATTTGGAGCTTAAAAAATAAGCACTAAAAAAAAAGCACTTTTTTAAAAAGCCCATCCAAACGGGCCCTTAGTGTTTTGTTTAATATATACTCCCTCTGGTCCTTATTATAAGGCACCAACTAGCAAGTTTATTTAGTCCTTTTTATAAGGCACTTGCTTGTTCCCAATGAGCATTAATTATTTGTTTCTATGTCTACCCTTAATTAATGAGGGTAGTGGGTGAGAGTAATAATTAATATAATATTAGAGTTTAGTGCAATTAGTAGGGATAATATTGGAAGTTACTTAAATTGTAGGGCAACTAAAAGGACTAAATAAACCCTAAACCCTAAACCCTAAAAAGGACTAAATAAACTTGCTAGTTGGTGCCTTATAATAAAGACCGGAGGGAGTATATATATATATATATTTTTTTTTTTTTTGGCTACCGAAATTTTAGGAAAGGGGTTGGGTTCACCCACGATCCAAAGGTAAGGCGAAATCTCTCTTCCTCTTAGGTGATATCGATGTTGAGCAGAGCGAGCCATGTACAATTGTTTTGTTTAATATTTGGATGTAAGATGTTACATGATACTTTTAGCTGTAACTAAATCAATGATAAAAATATGGGAAAACTATTTCTCTAATCACTGAAGATAGAGTTATCTCCAGTGACCCGTAAAACTACATCGTTTTGAATTAATGAAGGGCGTGTTTGTAATTTTAGGTAAATTAATGAAAGGTATTTCCGTAATTTTGCATCCTTCATTAATTCACCAGATTTACAAACACACCCTTCATTAATTCAAAATGACGTAGTTTTAGGGTCACTGGAGATAACTTTATCTCCGGTGACTGGAAAAATCCCAAAATATATTAATTACAAACTTCAAAACTTAAGAAATATTAATTGGAACAATTTTTTTTTAAAAAAAAGTGTGTAATGTGCCGTTAATTTTTTTTAAAAAAAGAAATTGTCTCTATTTAAAGTTCAAACCGATAGCGTGAAAAAAAATACAGACGATATTCCAACTGAGAACAATAATTCTAATTTTTGTAATTACTTTCTTCAATGTTGTCATTTACGGTGTGTCCGGATTTGTTTTTAGAGAATAATTTTTAGAGAAAAAGTAAGCAAAGCGATTTTAGAGAAAAATGAGTGTTTGAGTACCATGACTTTCCTCTCCAAATTATAGTTATCTTGCCAAAAATAGACTTTAGAAGAAAAAAGAGTGTTTGGGTTGTTTTTTTCCTCCAAAAACTTGGTTTTAACTTTTAACAGAAAAATTGATTATGAAAAAAAATGAGCATTTAGGTTGTTTTTCTAAACTATAGTAATTGATTATGCATGTGGGAATAATTTCCTTTCTCAAGTTTCCAAAATACAATCTCAATCTTTAACTTGGAAAGCCATAATCAATGTTTGGGATACTTTTCTTCAAGGTGTGAAAAGAAAACTAGTAATAGCAAAAATACCTACTTTTAGTGAGACTTGTGGACTCCACTTAATGATCCCCTAATCAACTATGTACAACAAAACTTGGAGGAGGTTAGGTCAGAAGATAAAGTCACAGATTTTGTTTTACTAGATGAAAGATAGAATGTGTCTAAATAGAGAAAATTCTTTACTGAACAAGTGGTGAATATATTAATGGCTAAAGTATCCATTTGGTCCTATATATTTGCTTCAGGTATCCATTTAGTCCCTTAAGTTTATAAAGTGCTCGTTTGGTCCTTAAAAGTTAACACCGTTAAGTAGACTTAACGAAAAATACTAACTCAGCAATTTTAAACGATGACTGTGCACTTAAATGCTGATAAAGCAAGCTTACAGGTTACTTTTTTAATAAATTAATATTTTAAATCATGTAAATTGAAATTTTAAATGATGACCGTACATTTAAATGCCTCAGACGAAGAATATATACCTAAAGTTTGCTTGAATAAATTTCAATTTACAGGATTTAAAATATTAATTTATTAAATAAAAAAACATGTAAGCTTGCTTTGTCAGCATTTAAGTGCACAGTCATCATTTAAAATTGCTGATTTAGTATTTTCCGTTAAGTCTGCTTAACGGTGTTAACTTTCAATGACCAAACGAGCACTTTACAAACTTAAGGGGCTAAATAGATACTTGAAGCAAACATAAAGGATCAAACGGGTACTCTAGCCTATATTAATTAAAATTCCACCTCTTAAGGGTATTGCATAGGGTTGTTTTATTTGGAGAAATGCTTTTAATGGGAAATTCTCTGGCAAAGCTGCTTATAATTTCCTTTCTCAACAGGAGGAGTCATGTGATTCACAGGTTTGGAAAAAATTTGGCATTAGCAAGTGCATGAAAAGATAAATTTTTTCGTCTGGCAAGTTGCACATGAGAGACTATTCACTAAGAGTCAAAAGAGGGATATTAGAAACACCAAATTGCCCTTTGGGCTGTCATTATGAGGAGAGCGTTGTCCACATATTAAGAGATTGTAAGAGAGCGAAAGAAGTGTGGAAACAATTTATTAATTCTGACCAATAAACTGCTTTGTTTAATTGTAATTTGCAAGGTTGGCTTAACTAGAATTTTAATCATAACCTAGGAAAAAACAGATTCAATCGATGGCCCTGGTATAAAATTTTCAACAATGTTTGTTGGCTTATATGGAAAGCACGTTGGAACCAGACCTTTGAAGATTCTGAAGCGATGACCAAAGAAATTGCTCACTAGGTCATGCTCCACTTGATGGAGGATAAATTAACAAGAAGATTTCAACACCAGATTTTTCCAAGTGATGGAGGGAATGAACGTTACTAGAGGCCACCACCCCTAGGAGTGGTTCGAGTAGATGTAGATGCTTTAGTCAAAGCTGGTAATTAGGTGGCATGTGGCGAACTCATTAGAGATGATAGAGGCCAATGGGTTATAGGTTTTAAAAAGTCACTTGGACCATACCCGGTATCGATGGCTGAAATTTTGGCAATCAAAACAAGTCTTCAAGTATGTAAATCTATGGACCTGAGGGAAATGCAAGTGTTCTTGAATTCATTTAAAGCTATCAACACTCTACTGAGGGATAGTGGCGACAATCATCTTTAGAAAATATTGATTGAAGAAACTAGATAGCTTTTATATGCTGAGTGGTGTCTATGGAGGCACGTCATGCTGCTAGAAAGACACTAGTATGTGTGGATAAACTTGTAAGGGAGGCCCACTTAAAAGATTCTCAGGTAATTTTACTCACAAAGGTGTAAGAGTGCTGTCAATCAAGGTTTTAGAAGGGGTTCTTTCAAATAGGTAGTACTTTGATTTATAGGATTAGCTTCAAGCCATGCTTGTCCTATGTATGCCCAAAAAAATAAAAAAAGCAATTGGCTATGAGAAAAATAAGCGTTTAGGTTATTTGTCTAAACTATAGTTTTGGAGACAAGTTTTGGCCAACAAAGAAAAAGGAGAACTGATGGCAGCTCATTATCGTAGAATACACACATTTGCTTCCTCGTACGCCACCTTAAAAAGGTCAACGAAGTAACAATGCGTTATGCTTCTATTTAAACCAAAGGCAGAAATGGTACTGTGTAGAAGCCATCCCATTGGCTTGAAATGCTCGAAATCAAAGTTTGACTTTTGTGGCAGCTGAAGATCTTAGTTTAGAGGGCTGAGAAGAAGCAGCGATGAAGATGAAACTGTTCGATGCCCACTGTCACCTGCAAGACCCCAGAATCTTAGACAAGACACCCCAACTCATCAACACTGCCCAAGAAGTTGGGGTTGCCTACTTTGCCGTTAACGGAATTTCTGAGAAAGACTGGCATCTTGTTGAAGACATGAGCCACAATTATCCTTCTGTCATTCCTTGTTTTGGTCTCCATCCATGGTCATTTCTATTATCAATCTCCTTTTTTTGTTTCTTCAATTCCTTTCGTTCTTGGGCTCATTAATTCATTCGGCTATGGATCTATTTAACTGTATTTAAGTTCTGTACCTGCAGGTTTATTGCAGATAGGAGCTCCAATTGGTTCGAGTCCCTCAGAGAATATCTTGATGCTACTCCCTCTGCTGCTGTCGGAGAGGTATATCTCTTTCTTTCTATCCCTTTGAGGTTTGCCTAAATCACGCTGGTTACAAGAAATTGGGGTTATCTATTATGGATTACGTTCTTGTAAGCTGGTAATAATGCTCGCTGATTGGCGAAAAAGAAAAAGAAATGATGATGGCTGGAAAGGACTTTAATTATCGTAAGCAATGTGTAACTCTAGTATTGGTCGTCAACCTTTGTTGCAAACGATTTTATTTTTAAGGTTCTATTATGTGATACTTTTAATTTATTTCAGATTGGTTTGGACAGGGGACTACTTGCAAAGCATTCTAAGTTCTCGGATCAGGTTTTTCCTTCCCTTTCCCCTCAGTTGTTTATTACGCTTGTTTCTTGATAGCTTCGTCATCGTCTCTCTTGGTGCAATCCATGAATGCTCCTATTTAGCTTTCCTTTTCTTAAATATGAATATCTTGCATATAATTACTTCAATATAGGTAGCTGTATATAAAGTAGTTTCATGTTCAATGTAGGTTGAAATATTACGACCACAGCTTGAGCTAGCAAAAGAATTAAACAAGCCCGCATCTGTGCACTGTGTTGATGCTTTTGATGATCTTCTTCAGCTAATGAAGTAAGAATATCAACATCTCATGTTACAGAACTTGGTTTAGTGACAATGACAGATAAATGATTATTCAAATGAAAAAGTACTTTCTCTCCAGATGAGATTGCTCAGATGTGCAAAACAGAGTTCTCTTATTATCATTTTAACTAATAAAAGATGCAATCTGTGATGTACTTCTGTTAGCATCAATCTGACTCTTGATCTTATTGCTTGCAATTTTGAAGTTCATTGCACTTAGCAAATTTTTAATATCACGAGACACAACATTAGGAGGATATTATCATTTTAACTAATAGAAGATTCATTCCGTGAAGTGTGATGTTCTCATTGACGATTGTGTCATGAGACTTCTGAAGCATATTTCCTAGTTGTTTGTTTGTCCTATAATGAATGTGCAGTGTCATAAAAATTTCAAAATTGGCAGGTCCATGGGTCCTTTTCCTGCTGGTATAATCCTTCATTCATACATAGGTTCAGCTGAGATGGTTCCTGAATTTTCCAAGCTTGGTGCCTATTTCTCCTTCTCTGGTCATCTTTTGTTTCTAAAACCAGACGAGGCAAAGGAAGTACTGAAGACGGTAATTTTCCTAAAGTTAGGTCTTGTGATCAAATTTTGATTTGTGTCATGTTAGAGTATATAGGAGTATGTCAAAATTAATACTTTCTCATAAAACTGTATTGCATTTAGGTACCACGTGATAGGATATTATTGGAGACAGATGGCCCAGATGGACTATTGAGAATAAAAGTAGATACTCTGTTTTTGGTAGAAGGAGATCCTGCTCTCCCTCCAAACCTTCGTGGCCAAACCATTGTTTGCAACTTTGATGCTTCAACATTGCCGAACGAAACACTCAATCATCCTGCAAACATTCTCAATGTATGTATTGTGGCCCATCTTATCATCTTTACATATTCTAAATAAGCATTCCGTTTAATATAATTCCCCTGCATATAGAATGAAGTTGAGTTCCACTAAATTTTTCATAGGGGTTGACTACTTGACTTGCACGCTTTCAATCTAATAACTTTGTGCTAATGATTAAATTCAAAACGTAATTGTAACCTTGTAGCGCGATGGTATTAGGGCCAACCTTAGGAGTTGGCCTTCCCCCTTGTCCAGGATTCGAACCCTGCCTCCCGCTCTCCCTCCTCCACCCCCACTGGCTGTATAAAAAAAAATAATAATAAAAAAAAAAAACGTAATTGTCATGCTTCACACAAGGGGGTAATATTATTATTTGGGTTCTCAGATTTAGAATTTCACACGCAGGTACTTGATTACGTTGCGTCCCTGCTGGAGATTCCTAAAGAAGAACTTGTTAAGTTATCAGAATGCTGTCGGCATATTCTCATATGAAGGTTCCAAATTAAACCAAACCTCAATATCATCATAACAAGTGTACGCACCGACAAGTTCTTGCATTGAACCCACATTTTAGGGTGTGTGGCGATGCTTCACTGGTCTACCAAATTAAATTAAATTTGGTTGTCTCATTCAAACAAGGATGTGTCAGCCAATGAATTAATTACTCGGGAGGCAGGGGGGGCATGAAATTAGAAGTGGCGGTGACATGTGCTGGACAAAATTAATGTTTTGGGCTAGTCAATAAAAAATTCTCTTTTGTTTCCGTTATGTTTGTTTGTAACTCACTGTGAGCCTAGTGGTTTGCTAAAATGTTTTGGGTTAGACCCACAGGGCTGTGCTTTTTATATAATACTCTCTCTTCGATCTTAAATATAAGATAAAGTTGACTTTGTTTAAAAAAGATTAAAGAAGCTAAATAAATTACTTAATTATATCATATGTTTGTATTCTTAGGTTGTATAACAGTTTATAAGTTTGGTAAAATGGTTTGAAGAAAATATGAAAAATATAAATATTTTAAATTAATGAGATATGATATTGTCACTACCACTTTTCCACCGTTAGATCAGAATCTCATCTACCTTTATCATTTCTCTCTCTCATTAAAATTATGATTTAACGGTGGAAAAATGGTAGACTGGTAGTGACAATATCCTATCCCTAAATTAATTTAGTTAGCTTTTTTAGTATCTTTAAAAAAAAAGTCAACTATGTTATATATTTAGTATGAGAGGGAGTATGTTTTATTTTTATAATAAAATAGAACTCTTATATTAAAAAAAAAAAAATTGTACCGGAGTCACTTTTTAAAATATACCGTAGCTCTTGTGATGGGTTAATGGATGAGTTGATTCGAGTTTGATGCTACGTATTCACATATGAGTTGGCATTGTGAAATTGATGAGAATGATTCTCTTCACAGTAATATTACATACTTTTATAAATATTTATTGTGATGCTTATTAATTAAAACGTCTTTTTTTTAATGATCCATTCAACCATTACTTCTTTGACTTATTTTCAAAAAAAGAACATCATATTGTTCAACTGGCCGGTACTCCAGTCTCCATGCTTCTCATTACGGGGGGAAAATAGGAAAAGACAAAATATTTTTTTTTCAAAACACAAATTTATTAATTAATACGTGTATCTAACCTAACCTCGTCCTTTATTAATTCATGGTTCACGTTTGTCTTTTTGTGGGACAGAACACAGAAGTCCTTGTTTACATCTGGCAAAAGGAGGAGCATAAATTTATCAAGCAATCATCACTTAAACAATTCATTTATTGATTCACAATAACAAGGTTACAAGTTACTATAAATCAAGCTTATTTCTTGCACAATATTTATCTGTGCGTATATATATTAATGTATGCGTACATTTCTCAATATTGAAGAATGCATGAATCATACGAGAGACTGACTTGCTCATTAATCTCTCATCCTCTTCCCTCCCCACTCTTCCAGAAAACAAAGATTGGCATACCAGCTTGTAAATGTATACTTCTTATCGTCTTAATTATAAGACCAAGTTGACTTTTTTTGAAGAGACTAAAGAAGTTAATTAAATTACTTTAAAGTATTTTTATTTTTATTTTTTTCTCCAAACTAATATATAATCTAAGGGTACACAAAATATGATATGATTAAGTAATTTATTTAGCTTCTTTAATTTCTCTAAAAAGTACGGAATATAAAGCGTATTCATATGAATCCATGCACAGTGCCTTGACTCACGCGATGAGAAGCTCCACCATCTTAGGAAGCAGCTGATGAAAACCTGCAATATAATTATCAAGTTTATATTTCTTCTCAGCATTATATTCTTTCAGCTTATTCCACAATTACACCCAAGGAACTGAACATCATCACCATTGTAACAGTAATTAATCATGTAATCATAATATTTACTACATACAAACATACAAATAAATTTATATATATAGAAGAATTATGGTTAGGACAAGTTTTCTTACCTGATAATCTATGATCAATTCAAGAACTCATGGAAGAGTTTGAGGAATTTCTGCATTTCCATAGGAGGAAGTGCCACCAAAACATTAACCCCACCACCACCTACAACCTCATCATCATCTGGAGGGAAATACAGTATGATATCCTTCCTGTGATACACCACCGGACAGCAGTACCTAGGCTTCCCCCATGGATACTCCACCCCCGCAAACCCTAATCTCCACCACGACGACACCAGAACCTCCCCGTTCGGAGAACCATTGTACAACTCTCCCCAATCTATCGCCGATCTCACATACTCATCCGTCATTCTCTCTGCACCTTCACTCACCACCTCCACCAACCGCCCAAACGGCCATCTCTCCAATTCCTCACACTTCGCCGTCGCATACGCCGTCAGTACCGCGTTTCCGGCGTAGTCTCTTGGCAGCGGAGGATTCAATCGCGACCTAATATCCACAGCGTACAGTATAGTCGATGATCGGTTCGGATCATCACCTGCGGATAACGCCTTGCACCTCCACACCAGAGCGGTGACGATGTTGAAGCCGGTGATTCGGGCGGCCGATCCGGTGGCCGAGGCCTTGGCTTCTGATTTGAGGTGGTTGATGTTGTGGGTGGTTAAGCGGAAGATCTTGAAATCGAGATCCTCGGCGGAGGCTTCGAAGACTCCAGACTCTGCTCCTGGGACGGCGAGGTGACCGAGATTGAGGAGCTCGGGGTGTGAGTAGGTGACACATGGCGGTGATCGAGCTGCCAGGAGACGCCTGTCGTGGCAAGGGGTTGCAGCCAAGGGCTTGCTAGCGGCCAAAGCTGCCAGGTTTTCTAAGAAGGTGGTGAAGCCAATGCCGTCCACGGTGGTGTGGCTGGTTGACATCCCAATCGCAAAGCCGCCACAGTTGAAGGACGTCACCTGCGATTAAACGGCATAATTAATAAGTGCATGATCCCACAGCGCCGTTGAGAACTCCAGAATGTAAAGCTAATTTTTCAGCTTTCTAACTAGCACAGTAAATTAGCATTTACATTTCGTTACGTGAATGAGTGACATACTTCTTGTAATAGTACTCGTATCTGATATGTTGATCGATTCAAAGTACGTAGACTATTTTCTAACCGTTGCTTGCTAAATAGTAACACTAATAATAATAATAATAATATCCCAGCTCTGTCATCGTACGTCTTTGTTTATCATAATTCTCTATTTATCAAATGTTGGAAATCAGCTGAGAAATACTAATTACGTAAGAGTAGGAAGAGCTAGCTAGAGATCAGAGATGGGGAGCCTCTCATTTAACATGTGGAGCCCTTAAATCCTTTCTCCTTATCTTTTCACTCCCTCCAATTATGTCATTCACAGGAATCCAAACCAATTGTGATGTATATATATATATAACGGAGTATTGTTGAATTTGCCTACTTAATTTAATTTTTCAACTACAATCCTTCAAAACAGGCTGGATCACCTAAGGTAATCTTCATTCTTAACTCACCGTAATTTTGCAAAAATAAAACTGAGACGGAGCAGAACTAGCTAGCTAGCTATTGGAGCATAATTAGCAAGAACAACCCTCTCAAGAACAACAGTACTACTAATTAATATGTTTTGTGTTAGGTATATGGGATAGGTTATTCTGCTTACCTTTATTTTACCTACCTTTATCTACCCCTTCTCAATACTGTTAGATCATAATCTCATCTAACGGCTGAGATTTGTGGGATAAAATAAACCCAATCTTGTCTTCTTTACAATCTTCAATATTGGTTTCCTGCTTTGTTTTATGATCAATGTTTTGTTTTATTAAGTGAATTATCTTCAAATCAAAGATTAAATCAGAGAAACGGTGTTACAAACAAGACGATCATCATCATCTAAATAAGAAAACTCAGTTTCCAGTGGAGGGGAGAGAGAGGGTAGGAAATCTTGAATCTGAGCAGTAAAATCGCATCCTAACGAATTGAAAGGAAAGAATTATATGAATCAAGTAAAAAACTTGGTGGGTTCAAATTATACAAAGGGGGAAAAAATCAATCTTCCATATAGATATAAACCACAAAAACACAGATCTAAGAGGGAGACGTTTATAGCTTCGAATGGAGGATATTTTCACAAGAGATGTATTCGTTCATGCCAGCGGAGGAAAGAGAAAGGGAGGGAGGAAGGGGTAAAAAGATTTATTTTATCCATGAGATTATAATTTAACGGTATTGAAAGAGGTAGGCAAAGGTAGGTAAAATAAAAGTCGCCAAAATAACCTATCCCTAGTCATATAAGGAAACGAAGTTTAAAGTGAATGTAAAGCCGTGATATTGCAAGACTCTGATATATATATAATGTTGCTGGTTTTGAGCAAGCGAATTAATGAAAGAAGCCAGCAATTGGAAAACACAGTAACACGTCTCCCATCAAAGTATGAGTTGGAAAGAGATTGAGGT
This sequence comes from Acacia crassicarpa, assembly GCA_034222035.1. Lineage (NCBI taxonomy): Eukaryota > Viridiplantae > Streptophyta > Magnoliopsida > Fabales > Fabaceae > Acacia > Acacia crassicarpa. Next base: position 43,398,734 of record JAWXYG010000005.1, on the reverse strand, counting down.
GGTGGAACCAAACGTTTCCATATTATTACTGAATCACTCAGATTAAGCAGGTACATTACTTAAAAAATGAAATCATTTGTGAACACCCTCTCTTGTCGGCCCTACTCAAAAATAATAAAAAACATAAATATGAACAAAAATCCTCATTGATCCTTACAAGTTGCAATAAGCCAATGACATTGATGATTGGATTATAATTGAAGTTTGGAAAATGATCATCAATAATATAAATAAGGGTGATTGTCTGCAATTGAAGTTTGTAATAAATCACAACAAATTTTAAAATAATTCATCTTATTATGTTGTTGATATACTGGTTAGTAAACTTATTTTTCTTTTCTAAATAAACAATCTTTTTTTTCTTTTTGTAAATATTATTTTTATTTCTTTTTGAGTAATTATAATAAAATTAAAGGTCATATTGATTTTTAAATTGTTGACTTAGGTAACCGTTTTTATGAACGGGGGTACTATAGAGTACCTTACACTTTTTTCACGTACAATCAACTCCTAAACCTTATATGGTTTTCTTTTTTAAAGAAAGGTTTCTAAAATTATCATTTTTTTAAAATTTTATGACGGTTCCTTATTTTTCAAATTTCAAAAGCTACATCATATATATCTCGTGATTTTTCAGAACAGTGAAAAGCTGGAAAAGGTCTACATGCATATGTGAAAAAGATAGGAAAGACATTAATTTCAAACTACTTCCATGTAGTCATGTCACACCTCAAAGCAAACCCTACCATGTATGCCACGCCACGGACATTTCTAGAAACTAAAGAGCACAGAGAGATGAACACGACTCACCCTCTCTACACATGCAGAGACAACAAAAAAAAAAGTAATCAAGACTTTAACCAGTGAATTGATCGATAAGGATGGAGAGTCACATGTTGATATTTGTCTGTACATACCTGGAAAACAGCCAGTGGCTGATCGCCGGGTTCGAGAAAATCCTTATTCTTTTGAACCAACTGAGCAAAAGCTGGATTAGGGTAGACTAAGTCTCCAATTTGATCCAACTCCAGCTCACTAGAAGCCACCACAAACCCAGCTCCGGCACCGTTACAATCTATCTCGAGCCGGCCGGTTTCGGGGCTGAGCTTCAGTCTTCCGGCGAAGAAGTCATAAGCCACCAAAGCATCAGCCAGAGCCTTCTTCAACCTGTCAACGACAATGTCCGGAGGGAAATCCTTGTGGGATGCGAAGAAGTGCACAGATTCAACGTCAAAATTGAGGACCCTGTCTATGTTTGACAAGAACAAGGACTTTCTCTCCGTTTGTTTTGATGGAAAAACCATGGACGAATTTTGAATCCTCACCTTTAGATCTTGAGGCAAAGGTGGAGCTTCTTGGTAAATGGATCCCATATCCTCTTGATCTGTTCGTATAGAATTATCTGCTCAAAATAAATGTGAATATATATGTACTTGCTGTTCACCTTTGCCGATCTATATATAGACACAGTTACTTGTGAAGCTGATCTATACACACACACTTACTTGTGAAGCTGATGAGAATGGCTTAGATTCTGACACGAAGCAAGTGAAAAGACGTTGGAGGTAGTACTATATTAAGGAATGGGGTGGTCATATATATATATATATAATACTCCCCAACTACTATTTATAAGAACTTGATAATCAAATTACATAGTTTAAAAAAGTGGTTAAAATCAATAATTATGTCTAAAATATTTTTTTTTAATATGTCCTTATTTATAAGGGGGAAGTAAAAGAGAGAAATAAAAAAAATATAGGTTTCACCAACCTTTTAATTAATCCAATATATACAATTAATGAGGGCCAAAAAATTGAATGGAAAAAAAAACTGATTAAATGTTCAAACAACTCTTGTCGGGCTCATATAAAAAATACCAAAACAATTTAAATTTTGGGTTGTTATAAAAAACACAGTGTAGAGTGAGAGATAAAGAACAAGTGTCAGAAAATGACAGGGTGATGAGATTATTAATGTTGTTGAGTGAAGGCAAGTTAATAAAGAAGGTGGTTTTTTTGCTCAAATAAAGAAGGTGGTTGGTTGGTAGGTTCAGCGAGAGGATAAAGAGGGAAGTGTAACGGTGTGTGATGAAGGCTAAAATTGTTAGGTGGGTGCAATTGAGTGGTGATCCATGCAATTCCCCATACTTCCCTGTTTCTGCTAATAGTTAACTCTTCTCTCTCGGGCTACCCCACTTACTGTACTTTCTTTCATTTTCCGTCTCTTCACTCTGTTAGTTCCACTTTCTCCTTAAGTCTTGTCTCTTTTGTTACTGGTGTCCAGATTCTACATCTTCACCTGTCTATTTTGTTTTAGCGCTCAGTGATAAAGAAATCAGGCAAAATATATACAATAAGCTCACACGGGTATAATAATAGCGTAGTATTTTTATTTTTTTTAATACAACATTCAAGGTTATAAGATTTGAACCCAAATTAATATGCAGTGCATGCATGTTGAAGAGAATAACGTTTTTTCTTTTAATTAGATGGGCATACATGCATGTACTAATCACCTCATAGGATAAACAACACAAAATCTGCGACCTCCATTTATATATAGGAAGAACACATATATTAATATATAGTTTGATTTCGTCATCTCAGCATAAATATTACTACAAAAGACACTTTTAACGACCGTTTTGAAAACCATAAAATGACTATTTTTAAAAGTAATGAATATAAGTGTAGTTGAAATTTTTTTAAAAAAGTTTGTTTTTATATTCACTGTAAGTCCCACATAAGTCATAACAACTGCTTTCTTAAAAAAGAAAAAAAGAAATGTGCAGGCACGGGCAACAAAAAGATTAAGGAATTCAAAACGGAAAAAGTTAAGAAAGTATATAATTATAAAGATTTTAACATCTTTCTGGCTTGCCACACACAAGCATGCCCAACTAAAGTACTGAGATAGAAGCATGGGATGAATCAGTAAAATTTGAACCCCCGGCCCATACCACACGCAAATGCATTATTATATTGCAACTTGCAAGCCTTTTGTACGCATTTACACATTGTCGAGTACTCCTCATTAAATTCTATCCATTTATTCCCATATATATATAATTACTCTCAGTCTCATTCCTCTCCCACTTGGGCACTGATTAATACATATGCTAAATATAGCAAAAACTCTCCATTATTTGAAAAACTTGTTCCTCATCATCAAGCTGTCAAGACCTCTCTCCCGTCGTCATCTGTTTAACTTACTGAGCTCTTTCTCCATGCATTACTAGACTGGTCCACAGTCATATATAATGCATGTGGTCGAACTTATTATTAATTAACCCAGCAACTTAATCTCAAATCATTGAGCTAATTAATCAGAGGTTATAAGACGTTGTAAGCCACTACTGAGACTTAATTTTCAAATTAAAGAAGAAGCTGATTTGAGTCAGTGTTCATTATTACAGTACAAAAAACACGAGACTCACTTAAAGGAGGGAATTTGTTGAATAGTATTGGGGCAAACAATAGTAGTTCGTGGGGGGGGGGGGGGGGGGGGGGGAGTCCTCATTAAAGCATCACTTGTAGTAGTGAGACCATGAAAATCACGCCAGAATAAGACGTGCACATGACAATGTATTCCCGTGCATATTATCTCTTCCCCTATAGTGTAACTACATTTTCCGGCTGCTTTTATATCTCCTTAGCTATCTTCCCCTTCAAATCCCACCTCACAATCTAAGACTCATGATTCTTCCTTCATTCATCCCCCTTTCTCATGCCTACACGCAATGACAAATGGTCACCTTTCATGCCTTCTTGTGACATTTAGACCAATCATATACACGCATGACGCACCATTACTTTTTGTCCTCCATATTTATATAATTTGATTAGACTAAGAAAATTAGTTAAATTAATTAATATGATACTACTCTGATCCTATTTATAAGTCCAGTTTGACCAAAAAAATTTGGTTCTATTTATAAGTCCAGTTTCGGAAATAAATGAAATTGTGACAATTTTACCCATATTAATTGCACCCATAAAGATAGAGAGAGAAGAAACTATTAAAAAGTACCCAATCATAAATGAGGGCAAAGTTGAAAATTTATCCCATAATCATTGTGTCAACTAACTTTTCTTGGTATGTGAGATTTGGTCAAAGTGAACTTATAAATAGGACCAGAGTTGTATGTGCTTTCTAAAACACTCTAGTCAACTTTTTTAAGTTATCATTTCTCTCTCCTACTTGATTATTGTTGTTGAGGGAGCATCAACATGGGTGATTAGAAAAAGATAAACAAATTAAATATAAAAAAATATGTCTTATATTTAGAACAAAAATTAACTTCCTAAATCTATCCTATATTAAGGACCGGCGAAAGTATTAATTAGCGTGCTAATGCGTATATATGGACTACATCTGGTCAAGTAATTCTTGTTACACTTGTTTAGTTTTCGTGATTTGATCCCCAATTAAATTTCTTAAGCATCAAATATATAACATTGTGCCTTTATTTATAAGTCTATTTTAACCAAAAATTTTAGTTCATATTATAAGTACAGTTTTAGAATAAAAAACAAGACTTCGGACCCGTGCATTGCACAGAGTGTGGAATTCTATTCTGTTTTAAATATGGACAGTAAAGTCATAATTGTAATAACAAAATAGTTTTATTTAGTAACAGATAAATTGAACACCTCAAGAAAAACACAAATGAAATTACAAAAAATAATGAATTCATATAACCATATAGTAAAATGTTTTGGAAAACTTCTTTGTATACCACATTAACTGTGTTGTCAATACACTTATTAAACTCATTCAAAATTGGTATTTTCAAAACTTTGAAACTCTTGACCCTAGATAAAGCATCATAAAGTTGTCCATGTGAAAAAACTGAACTTGGTAAGTAAAAACCTACATTTAACATCGATTGTCCTTGACTCTTGTTGATTGTCATGCGAATGAAATGATGATTGGAAATTGTCTTCTAGTCATCTTGAATGGTAGTTTAGATTTACATGGATTCATATCCATCTTGTGTATCAAAATGTCTTGGCCTGCGCTAGTGCCATTCAACACCTTTGCCTTAGTGATATTCTTGCCAAGTTGTGAAATTTGAAACCTCGTACCATTACACAATCCTGATGCTTGGTCAATATTCCTTATTAATATAACAGGTACTCCCACCTTCAAAATCAATTTATGATGAAAAATCTCAGAACATTTAATTGAATTTAGAAACTCTGTGTCATACAAATCTATCATCAAAATTGTCATTTGCATTTTTGGGAAATGTTTGTAGAGATAAATGTTAAACGAATTATTTATGACAACATTGAACAAAAGTAGTTGGCCACACACCGCACGAGATATGTTAAGTTTATATTGAAGAAGCTTCTGCATGATAGTGGACAACTTTTCTGCATATACATGTAGGGAAAAATGAGGTGCTTGAAGCATGAAATAGACTTAATTAATCTGGTACATTTTTTCTCATTTCGAAGATAAAGTTGTTTAAATATACAAAATGACAATGAAATTTTTGTGACATAATTTTGTAATAATAGTGGTAAGAATTTATGCTAATCTATTTAACAATGGAGAACTTTTAATCAATTACTTATAAAATCGTATGCATATGTAAAGTTTTCCTGTAAATATATTTATTGTATGCTTTCGGTAAAAGTTTAGTTCCAATAATCAATTACGTGTTACATTTAGTGCCATTAATCTGGAATTGTTGAATAATTATTTATTGTATGCTTGCCGTAGATATAGTTAACTTCTTTACTAAAGCAAAACAACTTTTAATAATTCGCATATCATTGTGTTCTAGTTAATTCGAACGACCCAACATATGTAATTGATTAGGAAAACTACAATGACTTTTGGTAAAACAGAAATGGATAAAATATTTAAGAGAATGTTTGTAACAACATTATTACAACAGAAATTCCAAAAAGGTAAACTTCTTAGCGTAGTAAATCATATGCATAAGATATCAATGTCACTTCTCCTTCTTGATGTTTTTAAGAGGTTTGCTAGTGCTTAGTTTTGGTGTGCACATCTCTGCAAGGCCAAGCTCTTCACACACAATTGGAACATCAGTTGCATTAGTCTTCCTTTTCGTGTTGGCGTCAAGTGGGGTTGTAAGTTGGGAGAAGGTATTAATGTCATCTTTAATAACATTAATTTGTGAAGATGTATGACCAGTTTCTCTTGAAGCAGTTGACTCCTACAGGTATTTTAACTTAGTTAATAATTTGTAAAAAAAAAATAAAATAACAAAAGATGAAGATGATAAAATACTACCTCTGTCATGGTCGTTGTTTGTTGCTAAGTGTAAAACATGTAAATAGTGTAAGTTTAACAAATTTAAAACAAATTGTTTTTAAAAAAATATATATGGTAAATTTTTAAAAAATTCAACCTCCACATTTGAATATTAGAATTGTCCTATGCTTGATATTATGGCTCCTAATAATCGCGCATACTATAAGTTTGAAATTTGAAATCCCTACCCAAGGCGAAGAGGGAGAATCGCCTGAGTACACAGCTATAAGATAAGACCATGCTAAGGGAAGAGGGAGAATCACATATATCGGTGATTTTGGAGGAATTTGAAATCCCCACCCAACTAAATCAATCGAAATCCCCACTTAATAAACCAGTATAGGCTACCACTGCCCAGTTTTTTTAGCCAGGGCACCGCCCAACTATATTGACCAACAATGTTTTGGAAAATCTTGACTCCATACTTGAAAATAAATGCGTACATAGGGAAAGGGATGGAAACTTGGAAAATTATGCATTGTTAAATGATGCACAGAGATTAAACAAATGCTCATCCTATGGGAGTTCACCACTTAAATAGGGAATCAATTACATAAATAATTTATCGGTACACCAAATCCAATCACATTGAAGTTGTTAATAGTTTAATTAAAGGCAAATTATGATTAATTTTTTTTCTTCCAAAATAATGACAACAACCCTTTTAAATATTTAAGTATTAATTTAAAAGTAATACCGGTCTTCAAAATGAATGTGTGAATAAAGTTAGAAGTAATTGAAAAACACTCATCGACACATTCAAGAGAATAAAGATATTGAAATTATCAATATATAATTACATGGAAATCATGTTAGGAAAAATTAAAACACGGTATTCTTTTGTACAATTAAGATATGAAATTAAAACAATTAGTATTTAAAATATATCTTTCCAATACGTAATTCAATAAATAATAAAATTTTAAAAAAACAAATATAACTTGATGTTATCAATCTTTGAAGACCAATTAAAATCAGTATGCTTTTATTGCAACAGACTTATTGTTAAATTTATGTACGGTGGGAAGTTAGTGCTTAATATGACCATATTAATTACTAGTAGTTTATTTAATTTTTCAGATCATAGCTTTCCGTATACATTATAATGAGTTTTTGCTTCCAAGAATTTCTCACTTCCAATGCCTTTCTTCATCTAGTTATCCTCCATATTTTGATTTAAAATTCAAATTTCATATTAATCTCACTTTCCATCTCTTTTATAGTTTTATTTGGATAATTATTTCAATTCCTTCTAATCTTTGTATGGTCATCAGTATCATGAGAATATTTTTCTATATATAATTTTTATACCACGGGGATGGAAAATGAGATTTGTGAATTCACTTTCTAGTTAATTTTTATTTCTTTTCTATACATAATTTTTCTATCACGGCGTCAATTCCATTTAATCTTGAATTAGATAATTAATCTCTATTTCTAGTTATCATGAGAATTCTCTCTTATTCTGACATCTCCAATTTTTTTCACTCATAAAGATAAAAATAATAAATTCTTTTCTCTTGAAATCAAATTCAAATTTTAAATATCCTAATTGATTAAAATCGTTATCAATAGTAATAATAATAATAATAATAATAATAAGATCATCAATAAATGAATATTGATATAATAAGTATAATTATAATTAGCATAAAAATTAGGGTTAAAGGTCATTTTTGCCACGGAAGTATTGCTAAAGGAGCGCCTAGCACCCGGAAGTTTTTTAGGTACCAAATTTGCCCCGGAAGTATTGAAAAGTTATCAAGTTTACCCAAAAGTGACGGAAGTACACGTAGATCATTAAAATGTGAGGTGGCATTGTCACCTCATCACACGTGGCATACCACCTCATCAATCAAAAGTATCATTTTTACCCTAGAAGTTTTCATTGAGGAGCAATTTTGCCCCGGAAGTTTACAAAAGTAGTAATTTTGCCCTTCTTTCTCCCAATATTAAATTTGACTATTAAATCAGTTAAAGACCACACATGTCATGCCTTGAAAAAGTGGAACTTGGAGTCAGAGAAGGAGATCCTTGACGTGTTGAGCTCAAGGCAGCCAGAATTTGTGAAGTCGAACTGGTCACAGGGACTAAAAGGTCTGTCACAAAATCCAGAGGAAGCATCATTTATGATCTAAGGAAATGAAACACAAAACGAGAAATGAATTGTTCCAAAAATTGGTTCAGTAAAACAAATCAATAGCGATAATATTTACGTTTGTATAAACTAATCATTTGCTTAGATCATAAGTGATACTTCCTGTAACCAGTTCGGCTTTACAAATTCTGGTTGTTTTGAGCTCAACATCTCAATGATCTCCTTCTCTGACTCCAAGTTCGACTTTTTCAAGGCATGACATGTGAGGTCTTTGACTGATTTAGAAGGGCAAAATTGACACATTTTGTAAACTTCCGGAGTAAAATTACTCTTTAGTAAAAACTTCCGGGGAAAAATTGCTCTTATTGAAAACTTCCGGGGCAAAAATGATACTTAACTTTTATTGGTTGATGAGGTGGCATGCCACGTGGACAGTTAGTCAAATTTAACGGTTAAAATTAACGGATGGGCAAATTTGCTACTTTTTTCATACTTCCGGGGCAAATTTTGTAACCAAAAAACTTTCGGGTGCTGGGCGCTCCCTTAGAAATACTTCCGTGGCAAAAATGACCTTTAACCCTAAAAATTATAATCTTAAGAATCCCATAAATAATAATATTGAATTCATGGATTCATTTTTCACAGCATCAAGCAAGTTGCAAAATGAAAGCATAAAAAATTAATAAATTAAAGTAGTTTATAAACTTCAACATATTTACATCATGTGTCTCATTTGATCGATTATTAATTGAAAATTCTCAATTTTCAAACATTAATCAAATAAAAAATATTATTGGAAGTAAATATGTTGAAATAAGAGGTATTCTTAATTTTTTAAATAAAAAAGGATTTTTACTCTATTAATTAATAATTACTTTATTTAATTTTTCACGTCACAACTTCCAATATACACCATAATGAGTCTTTACTTCCCAAGAATCCATCACTTCCCATGCCTTCCACTACTTGTCCTTCCCCATATTTCATTTCAAATTCAAATTTTATATTAATTGCACCTCCCATATTTTTTAAAAAAATTTTGATCATTGTTTTAAATTCTTCCAATTTTGTAGTCTTGCTAGTATCTTGAGAATCACAAAAATTATAGGTTAACCTAATATGAAAAATGTAAATATTTAATTAATAATATAATTCATGAATGGAGATGGTATTTGTTGTTTTTAGACTCCGTTGCCTTCTACTTATTTTGAAGCGGCTTCTACCATTAAACTAAACAGGCATTATACCTTTGGCTTTGTCCATGATTAATGAAATTAGCTGATTTTTTTAAAAAAATGATAGGAAATGTTTCATTAATTTTTTTTACCTCTAAAAAACACGATACGGTTTTTTCCTCAAATTAATTCCCAACAAATCAAATCAACATTAAAATAAAAAATCTCATTGCCATTTATGGTCATCTATACATTCATTCATGCAACAAATTTGTGAGTCTAACCAACAAATACCCCAAGTGTTCCAATGATCATCCGATTGGCATTAAGCTTAATTGCATTGAAACACAATAGGCATGAATTTATTGATTTCAACAGTTTAACCATATGAACACGTGCATGTTTCAAAACAAAAGCCCTGGATGACAAGCACCAAATACTAAAATTGGAAAAGAGCCCGCAAGCTTACAGATGCAAGTGTGTTTGTGCGAAACAAACTCTTCACACAAAGAAAACTTCAAGGTGTGGCTTTTTTTTTTAATTGAAGTTCCCCATTATTTGAAAAACTTGTTCCTCATCGTCAAGCTGTCAAGACCTCTCTCCCGTCGTCATCAGGCGCCACCTGTTTAACTTACTGAGCTCTTTCTCCATGCATTACTAGACTGGTCCACAGTCATATATAATGCATGCGGGCGAACTTATCATTAATTAACCCAGCAACTTAATCTCAAATCATTGAGCTAATTAATCAGAGGTTAAGACGTTGTAAGCCACTACTGAGACTTAATTTTCAAATTAAAGAAGAAGCTGATTTGAGTCAATGTTCATTATTACAGTACAAAAAACACGAGACTCACTTAAAGGAGGGAATTTGTTGAATAGTATTGGGGCAAACAATAGTAGTTCGTGGGGGCCGGGGTCCTCATTAAAGCATCACTTGTAGTAGTGAGACCATGAAAATCACGCCAGAATAAGACGTGCACATGACAATGTATTCCCGTGCATATTATCTCTTCCCCTATAGTGTAACTACATTTTCCGGCTGCTTTTATATCTCCTTAGCTATCTTCCCCTTCAAATCCCACCTCACAATCTAAGACTCATGATTCTTCCTTCATTCATCCCCCTTTCTCATGCCTACACGCAATGACAAATGGTCACCTTTCATGCCTTCTTGTGACATTTAGACCAATCATATACACGCATGACGCACCATTACTTTTTGTCCTCCATATTTATATAATTTGATTAGACTAAGAAAATTAGTTAAATTAATTAATATGATACTACTCTGATCCTATTTATAAGTCCAGTTTGACCAAAAAAATTTGGTTCTATTTATAAGTCCAGTTTCGGAAATAAATGAAATTGTGACAATTTTACCCATATTAATTGCACCCATAAAGATAGAGAGAGAAGAAACTATTAAAAAGTACCCAATTATAAATGAGGGCAAAGTTGAAAATTTACCCCATAATCATTGTGTCAACTAACTTTTCTTGGTATGTGAGATTTGGTCAAAGTGAACTTATAAATAGGACCAGAGTTATATGTACTTTCTAAAACACTCTAGTCAACTTCTTTAAGTTATCATTTCTCTCTCCTACTTGATTATTGTTGTTGAGGGAGCATCAACATGGGTGATTAGGAAAAGATAAACAAATTAAATATAAAAAAATATGTCTTATATTTAGAACAAAAATTAACTTCCTAAATCTATCCTATATTAAGGACCGGCAAAAGTATTTGTGTGCTAATGCATATATATGGACTACATCTTGGCAAGTAATTCTTGTTACACTTGTTTATTTTCGTGATTTGATCTCCAATTAAATTTCTTAAGCATCAAATATATAATGTTGTGCCTTTATTTATAAGTCTATTTTAACGAAAAATTTTAGTACGTACTAAGTACAGTTTCAGAGTAAAAAATGCATTTGTTACATTTTTATTAATTGCAATAAACAAAAAGAATTTATTCACGTTGACTTTTGTAACCAATTATAGATAAATGAAAAATTGAAAATTTGGCCCATAATTAATGAGCTAGTTAACTCTCCTTGATATATAAGAATTAATTAATTTAGATTTATAAATAAAACCAAAGTTATATGTGTATTTGAAATTACTACACTTCAATATATGGTTAGGTGAATGGCTTTAAAAGTGCTTCTCTTATGTGTCTGTTTGAGTTAGTGTCATATAAAGACGTTTATATAAATCAAGATAAAATTCGTTTCATACACTGTAAATTATATTGAAAAAAACAGGTTTTAACATTAATTCAAATCAGCACCATACATAGCAGGGTTTTGCTTGGGCGTTTCGAGTTCCACAAATCGTGAATCTTCCGCCTTTTTTATTTTTCTGGGGGCCCAAGACAGCTAAATCTCCTAAAAGCATTCAAAAAGAAGCCCTCTTTATCTTGGTACATAATTAATAGGCCGTAACAGCCTAGTAAAGGATCCCATGCATGTTAATTCCAAATAATTAAATTCAGCTAGCTAGAAAGGGATCTACGGAAGTGTTATGCAGAAAGCTGCATTATTTACTGTTCATGAACAGTATGCAATTATATCAACACATAATTTACATAGTCTATATCAACACATATAGATATTTGGTGCAAACATGATTTTAGATATCTGGTTTGCAAATATAACAGCGCGCTATTCAGGTTCTAACGTCCCAAGGGTCAGTATCGCAGGTCATTCTACAACTATATATAGATATCACCGTCTAGCTAAATGCACTCTAAAAGGATCCCGCCATTTTGATCCTGATATTCTATGGAACACAGCAAGCACGTCATTATTAATAATTAAGACCGCCAAGAGCAGTACTTCCTTTTTTTTTTGGTCGAAAGAGCAGTACTTCCCAGTACCGACGAGTGAAAATGGCTTTTTCTCTTCCAAACCCAAAAAAGTGCAAAAGTATAATGTTTTGCTGGGAGACAGATCCAAAACACCTAAATATATTGTGGTTATAATTCTCCCTAATATCGGCTACTTTCATTGCATGGACAATGACCGTAGCTATGAACAAAAGAACCAACTAACAAAAATCTGGTCTTCATGGTAAGCCTAATTCCAAGGCTTAACCTGATGGTTATTTGACTTCAATTGATGATATCAAATACAAACAAAAATCATTATCAGCATAATCGTCGGCTCTAGGAAATTATATAATTGAAAAAAAAAATATAAAATCAGGTGGCTAATGCATATGGAATTAGCTAGAGAGAGAATAATAAAGATGTCCCTTACTTTAGGCCTTTACGGTTTACTGGGTAGGAAGGAAAAATAATCCAACACAAAACAACGTTCAACATCTCGAACTACATATATAGCAAAAAAGGTGGAAAAAAATCTTTAATTTCATGATCTTCTTCACAATTCAACACGACGCACAACTACCACTACCAAAAAAAAAAAAAAACAGTTCAAAAAATTCCCTGGCAAAAAAGCCGCTGGGGTGGTTTTCTGGTAGTGTATATATAGGCCTGGAATAGGAGTCTATATATATATAGACATGCTGGGGTGGTTTTCTGGTGATGCTTTTGGGAATTATGTCAACACCAAGCTCATAAAATTAAAAAAACAGCGTAGATCCATAAAGTATAATGCTTTGGTCTAGCTTACTGGGGAATTCGAAGTCAAAGTTGTACCTCAGACAAAAAATTGGCTTGCCTGAGAATCCCGAACCCATTAACCTCTGCTCCTAAATCCTAATTTCTGACAAGGAAGGTGCCAAAAAGCTAAGACCCCTGCTAGGTCAAAAGGTGAGGTCTTTTTGGAAGGTACAACTCAGCTCATTGATAATTCATGATTTTTTGTTGGCTGGCATCTCCTGTACTGTGGTATTACTTTAAGAAGTCACGACTTTTTCTTGCATCTTACATAAAGCTGCTCTATTATTAATCAGATTCCGCACTGCTGTTTGGTTTCACCTCTCTGAAGATCAGAGGCACTTGTCTTGTGGTGGCGAGTGACAAATCTGGCAGCGATTCTTAGAACAAGGCAATTGGATATCGAAGGGAAGAAGGAAAGGGAAAGTAGCTGAGAGAAAACTAAAAGCTCATATTCGAAACTGAGAAAAAGAATTTGATAGATGTATTATTCTGTACATATGGTCCCTATATATGGTAAAAGAGACAAATGCAAAGTAGTGTAAATTCCAACTAAAATACAACCAAATAACAAATTAATAACTGAATACAACAACCAATTAACAAATCAGCAAGTTTACTAAACTACCCTTTTTCATTTTCTTTACAATTTGTGAGCCCCCCACAAGCTGGAGCAGCAGGAACATCAATCATGCCCAGCTTGGATACTAGTGAATGAAATGGAGCAGAAGTGAGTGGTTTGGTAAAGGGATCAGCGAGTTGATGCTGAGAGCGAATGGGCAGTAAACGAATAACACCATCCTGAACCTTGTCGCGAATGAGATGACAATCGAGCTCAATATGTTTAGTGCGAGCATGAAATGTAGGATTAGAGGCCAGCTGAATAGCAGATTGATTATCACAGTACAAAACAGCAGTATGGGCTCGGGAAACATGTAAATCATCAAGCAAATATAACAGCCACTGAATATCACAAGTAGTCATAGCAAGAGCACGGCATTCAGCCTCACAAGAAGACAAAGAAACAGTATTTTGCTTCTTGGATTTCCATGAAATAAGAGCATTATCAAGAAATATGCAATAACCAGTAATAGAACGCCGAGAGTCAACACAAGCAGCCCAATCACTATCTCTAAAGCCTTTTAAGGAAAAATCAGAAACAGATGGAAAAAAACAGGCCTTTAGAAGGAGTAGACTTCAAATATCGAAGAACTCTATGAGTAGCCTTGAGGTGTTCATCAGTGGGAGCAGACATAAATTGGCTAAGTTGTTGAGTGGCGAAGGATAAATTAGGTCTAGTAGTAGTTAAGTACAAGAAACGCCCAACCAATTGGCGATATGCAGTGCCATCAGCAAGAGGAGTACCTAATGTTGCACTCAACTTAGCAAGTTTGTCCATGGGAGTGGAAGCAGGTTTGCAATCTAAATAACTTGTTTCAGCAAGAAGATCAGCAACAAATTTACGTTGACATAATGAAATACCAGAGGAATTACGAGCAACCTCTAGACCAAGAAAGTAGCGAACAGATCCGAGATCCTTGATCTTAAACAGACGATCCAGATTCAGCTTGACAGTATTAATCTCATTCAAGTCATTGCCAGTCAGAATGATATCATCGACATATACCAAAAGAGCTGTAAAACTAGAATCAGAAGCTTTAACAAACAAAGAATAATCAGCCTTGGATTCGATATACCCATAAGAAATAAGGGCTGAAGACAATTTATGAAACCATTGGCGACTAGCTTGCTTGAGGCCATAGAGTGACTTGGTGAGTCGACAAACCAAGGAAGAATCAGAGGAATAAAATCCAGGGGGTAATACCATATATACCTCTTCATGAAGATCACCATGAAGGAAAGCATTATTCACATCAAGTTGGTGAAGATGCTACTTATTAGCGGAAGCAAGAGCAAGTTAAAGACGCATAGTAGTCATCTTAGCAACCGGAGAAAATGTATCAAAGTAATCAATACCTTCGGTTTGAGTAAAGCCCTTGGCAACAAGTCGAGCCTTATACCGATCAAGAGTACCATCTGACTTATACTTCTTAGTAAAAACCCATTTGCAACCAATAGGATGCTTCCCATGAGGCAAAGGAGTAAGGTACCAAGTCTTATTCTGTTCTAGAGCAGAAATTTCAGAGTCCATAGCATCACGCCAATGTTTATATTTAGAAGCTTGACGATAAGTAGTAGGAATATCATCACAAGAAAGAGCAAGACAAAAATTTCTGTATGAAGGAGACAAATTATCAGGAAGAGAATGGGAGAAAGGATAATTGTCACCGGAAGAGAAAGATGCAACTGAAGCATTAAAAGCCGAACAATAGTAATCCTGCAAATAGGTGGGAGGTTTATGTGGTCTACTAGATTTTCATGGTGAGAGGGAAGTAGTAGAATGAGGCAGAGGTGAAATAGAGGGTGAGGCGGAATTGTTTTCAGAAACACGGATCACAGAATCAGGAGTAAAAGGTGATGAATTAGCAAAAAAAAAATCGGCAAAGAAAAATCAGTATAAGATGTATCAGCAACCATGGGAAAAGAAGAGGAATTAGCATCAAATGATGTATGACCGGAATAAGGAAAAACAGATTCATAAAACACAAAATCTCTAGAAATGAAAAACTGATTTGTAAAAAAATTTAATAACAAATACCCTTTAGTAGAATCTGGAAAACCAAGAAAAAGACATTTAGATGCCCTAGGATCAAACTTAGATCTGTGGGCTGAAATAGTAGAAGCATAACATAAGAAACCAAAAACTCTCAAATCAGAATAAGAAGGGGATTTGTTATATAACAAGGTGAAAGGGGTGTTATGTTGAAGTATAGGAGACAGTAAACGATTAATAAGAAAAATAGCATGAGAAATTGCAAAACACCAGTAAATTTTTGGAAGTTTAACTTGAAACAAAAGAGCACGAGCAACATTTAAAACATGTTGGTGTTTTCTTTCGACAACACCATTTTGCTGTGGGGTTTCAACACAAGAAGTTTGATGAACAATGCCCTTAGTTTTATAAAAAGAATCCATGGAAAATTCAAGACCATTGTTAGAATGGATAATTTTAACCTTAGTTTGATGTTGAGTTTCAACAAATTTAGTAAAATTTTGAAGATGTATACGAACTTCTGATTTAGCTTTCATAGGGAAAAACTAAGTATAACGACTGAAATCATCAAGACATCAACAATGGTTAAAAAATACTTGAAACCACGAATAGACTGAACAGAAAATGGACCCCAAATATCAACATGTATTAATGAAAAAACTTCATTACTAGAGGATGTACTTATTGAAAACTTCAATCTTTTCTGTTTAGCCATATGGCATACATCACATGGAGCTAATTCGGAATTACATGGAGTAAAGGAAAATTGCTGATGTAAAATTCGTAAAACAGAAGGGGAAATGTGACCTAAACGATGATGCCACAAGTCAAAAGGAGCTGATGACGATGGTAAGGAATGAAGGATTTGTGTAGTTGCTACAGTGTGAGAAGAATCTGCAGGATTGAGGAAATAGAGACCTTCAAAAGCTTCAGCTGTACCAATCGTCCTCCAATGAGAAAGATCCTGTATATAGCATAAAGAGGAAACAAAAATGAAACAACAGGGAAAGGCACGAGTCAATTTGGAAACCGAAAGAATATTAAAGGCAAAATCTGGTATGTAAAAAACATTGTGTAAGACAAGCGAATTGGAAAGGCAAATGGTACCAGAAATTTTGCTCACACAAGAACTTTGATTAGGAAGTTTTATTGGGACAGGATCAATAGTAGAATAAGCAGAAAAACAATCAAGACAATGACAGACATGATTAGTAGCACCAGTATCTAAAATCCAGGATAATTTGGGAGAAAAGGAACTAAAAGGGAACGAACTACCTGGATCTTGATGAGAAGAGGAGACAGAGTGAAGGTTGTTGATCGAAGACATTGGACTAGCAGAAGGAGTTGGATGCATCTGGACAAGAGCAAGCAACTTCTGGTATTGATCTTGTGTGAACTGAGGAATTGGCGTTGATTTAGGATCAGAAGATGCAAATGGACCAGTAGAAGAAGGTGGATGCTCTATCACAGAATTAACAACAGGATCCTTCGTCTGCGGAGCATTAGAACCTTGACCACGGAACTTGAATCCAGGTGGAAAGCCATGCTTACGGTAACATATATCAATAGTGTGCCTAGGCCGGTTGCAATAGGTACAAAACTTCGTGTTATTGGAGCCAACCGAACCAGAGCTCCTGGAATTAAAACCAGAGGAAGAAGCATTCGAAGGATGAAGCTGTGGTCCTTTGTTGAACAAAATAACAAGTTCAGTAGCACCAGGAGGGGATATCATTTCACGTTCTTGTTGGAGAAGTAAAGAAAACACCTTATGAACTGAAGGCAATGGTTCTAACAACATTATTTGGGACTTAACAGGGGCAAACCGATCATTCAGGCCCTTCAAAAACCGCAGAGTATAATCATTGTCAAGATATGTAGCACATGGACATATGAAATTGCAAGAACAGCGAGTAATAGGGCGCAAAATCATATACTCATCCCAAAAGATTTTCAGCTTAGTGTAATACTCACTAATCGAGAGGTCACCTTGCCGGAAAGCATAGATCTCATCCTGAAGTTCAACGACTCGGAACACATCACTCACAGCGAATCGAGCCTTCAAATCATTCCATATATCGTAGGCTTTATCAAGCCACAATATACTCTGAGCAATCATTGGTGAAAGTGACCTCATTATCCACGTACAGACCATGGTATTACATCTCAACTAGGTAGAGTAATTGGAATCGGAAATTGCCAGCATCGAGATAGTACCATCGACGAAGCCCAACTTGTTCTTCGATTGAAGCGCGACCAGGTGTGATAATTCGATCCAGTTAGAACTGAAGTAACCAAGACAAGACCGGGATTCTCGCTCGGATGAAGATAATACAGACTAGAGACATTTAAAGCTGAATCAATGGTATTACCAGTTTCGGCAATGGCTCCGGCAGATGCACTGGTGGC
Source organism: Acacia crassicarpa (assembly GCA_034222035.1). Lineage (NCBI taxonomy): Eukaryota > Viridiplantae > Streptophyta > Magnoliopsida > Fabales > Fabaceae > Acacia > Acacia crassicarpa. The sequence goes on along the minus strand of JAWXYG010000005.1, from coordinate 43,380,519 downwards.
GACGGAAGAAGAATCAGCCATGGCAGCAAATTATTGCTCTGATACCATGACAAATCTGGCAACGATTCTTAGAACAAGGCAGTTGGATATCGAAGGGAAGAAGGAAAGGGAAAGTAGCTGAGAGAAAACTAAAAGCTCATATTCGAAACTGAGAAAAAGAATTTGATAGATGTATTATTCTGTACATGTGGTCCCTATATATGGTAAAAGAGACAAATGCAAAGTAGTGTAAATTCCAACTAAAATACAACCAAATAACAAATTAATAACTGAATACAACAACCAATTAACAAATCAGCAAGTTTACTAAACTACCCTTTTTCATTTTCTTTACAATCTGTGAGCGAGCGAGCGAGTTGCTTGACTCGACGGTTCAGGAATGGGGACTTGGCTAAGGCCGAGTCTAGGTCGGAGCCACCGTTAGAAATCGGTGGGAGCGAAGACAAATGAGAATGCAAGTAACTGAGCGATGGCAGAAGAAAGTCAACGAAATGATTGGGCTTGGGGCGAAGAAGTTTTTTGTTTTTGTAGTTTTCATTTCGTTGACTTTTTAACTATTTTAGGGACTTCTGTTTGTTTTTTCCTTGGAATAAAATCAAATGGCACATATGGCGAAAGAGTCCGATTCTTGTACTCGTTGCATGCATTCTCGATCCACGATCCAGGGTGAAAAGTGAAATGGAAAAAGGTTTAGCTACAAATTTATTGCTTTTTATTAAGTTAAGTATAGTAATAGTGACAACATATTTATATATAGTTTAAGGAAAAAGTATTTCTTCAGTCAAAAGATAAAATTATCTCCAGTGACTCCAAAACTACGTCGTTTTAGATTAATGAATGGTGTGTTTGTAATTTTAGGTAAATTAATGAACGGGGTTTCGGTAAAATTCATATGATAAAAAATAAGCAAAATTACGGAAACACCCTTCATTAATCCAAAACGACGTAGTTTTGAGCTCACTAGAGATAACTTTATCTTCAGTGATTGGAGAAATCCTTTACCCATAGTTTAATCCTTAAAATACTATATGATTTAATTAATTAAATTACAGAATTTTAATTCAGTTCAACTGTTACACCTCCATCGGCCTCGCCCTTTCGGGTGGCGGGTTAGAGGGGATTTCTTTTGTAATTACCTTTCTTTTGTTATTAGTTCGTTTAATGATAAATCAGAGTACGCGTGGCAGAGCACAGGATCGGTTTGGACAAACTACGTACTGGTAAAAGGTAAAAGTCAACAAAAAAGTAAAGTCCCTGGAGGGTTAGGTTACAGTCATCCAACAGTAAGTGACTAGATATTAAGTACAGTCATCCCAAAATATAAAGTACAAAATATGATAGGGCATCCCTTATCCTTCACAGCCCAGTCTCCATACCTCTCCAAAAAGGCCTTTCTATATCAAACTCAATCCTCTGTGTCACCATAGGCTCTTGAGGTCCAATAATGGCCCCCCAGAGTAACCGTTAATACTCATGCACTATATGTGATATGTGTATGCATGCAACCATGTGAGTATGTAAACATGGATATACGTGCCAAACATGCCACAATATGCAAACAGATACAAATACTACAACAATATCACGTCTTCGCACCGTCGGGTCGCCTTACCAAGGCAGACCCCGGAATTACCGGAATTACAAGCCTGTTTCCATAGAGTCGCCACGTAGGTAGACCCCAACAGGCACCCCCAGCGCTAGGGACACAATAACAAACATGTTCTGTATGCATATTTGGCTAACAATACAAAAACACATATATGGCAAGCAAATACATACATCAAACACATAAAAGTGCCGGAGTAAAGAGGTTACTACTTGGTATAGTGGATACCGTTTTCACTACCTTTTTGCTCTGTGGCCCTTCTAAAAGTACCCTTGACCTAAAACATTAAAATACATCATTTTCAGTATTTCCAGAAATGCCCTTACATTATTTTTTGTTAAAAATCCGTGCCCTTCATGAGTTTTCTAGAAGTTCCCTGTTTTTGTCCCAACTTCTGGGATTTTTCATAAATTCCACAAAAATCATTTTGACATGAAACCAGTGCCATTCGAACTGTTAATAAGTATATTTCACATGAAAAATATACCCAGGCCATGAAAGTACAAATATTTTGGCGTGTCCTACTTTCTCTCCTCTGGTTCAGATTCGCGTCACTGTTCCTATCGCCCGCTTCAACTATTTTTTTCACCTAGTAAATCTTTTCCAAATCCAACATATTATATATGTAAACTCATGCCCCAGATGTCTAGTTTCTCCAGAAAAAATTAAAGCCTAAAAAAAGTTCGTTTACCCCCTTAAAAACGCGTTGGAAGGTTCGCTGCTCAGATTGACTGAAGCTGGCAGCAAGCTTTCCTTTGGGGTTTTCGGTGTTTTTGTCTTCGGAAACTTCAACCTTGGCTAAACCCTATGCAAAACCTTATTCCAGAGCCTTTGGTGACCTTAAAAATGTAAAAATCCAACCCCAACACCAATATTTTACTATTTACACGAATTTCTCTTCTTAAGAACGTAAGAAAAAGAGTTGTCGGTGTTACCTGGAATCGGAGAATCGATGGGAAACCGGAAATCTTGAGCTTGGGAAACCCTAACAATGGTGGCTGATGGATTTCTCTGGGATTCTCCGGAAATTTCATGGCCCAAGGTGAAAAATGAAGTGAAAACACCTTTTTAATAAAGGTGAATCTGATCCGGTTAAACTGGAATTAACTGGCGTTAGTTTCTGACTGGTAGGGGGTAATTTAATCATTATTCTTTTGACTTAATCTCCAAGAATTTCCAGAGAAATCCAGAGGGTCCAGAAGCTCTTCCATGTGGCGCATAATCCCCCAAAAATATCATGATATTTCCTGCTTTTGGGGCAAATTACGCGTTTTGGCCCGGAACTTTTAGAAATTGCAATTATGGCCCAGAACTCTTTAATAATTACCAACTTTTTCCCAACTTTTTGTCTTCCCTTTTTGGACACATGTGGTGCCATTTTGGGCCCACATACCTGTCCAAATCAATTTTTGCCTATTTATTCCCATTTTACCTCTGTTTTCCTAATGTGGGTCCCGCGGTTTGACTTTTACACTGACTTTTCTTTCTTTTCTTCCAAGTAAATATTTTTATTGATTAAAGGGAGTGTGTGACGCCTAAGGGGCTCCACACATCAGGTCTCTGATATTTAATTCCCTTTTTCCTCACTTTTCGGTCCAATTCCCGACCTATCGGTCCGTGTGGGTCCCACCGGCCATCAGGATGGTTCTCTTTGCACTTTCCTTTATCTTTGCCAAACTTTTCCCTCATGAATAAACATTCCTACATAACACTTTCCAAACTTCATATATGGTCCCACACCTGACCTACTCAATCCAAAGGAACCCCCTAATCGGTCCCTATCGGTCCCCTTTTGTCGGTTACTCGCTTGTAGAACTCATATGACATGTCTTGGCCGAAACACGACCTAAATTACTTGATTTCCTCTTCCTTCTCATGGTAATCAAAATTGGAAATTATTAGGTTAAAGAATTGACCATTTCACCCTTACTTTTATTCCTTTTATTATTATCGCACAAATTAAAAATAAAATAATACCAATAATTGGAAATAAAACTTCTCATTAGTCCAACAATATTTACAAGTACGGGGATTAAAACTATAGGGGTGTTACATCAACACTATTTATTTTATTTCTTTTATGATATATTGATAATTTGACATGCTCCCTGTATAGTTTTCAAAGCTTTATTTGGTTCGAAATATAAAGTAAATATACGATATTTATTTTTTTTTCTTCTCAATTTTGTCCAACCTTAATTGTAACAAGTTGCATGTCATACCATAATAGTTAATTTTAGTTAAGGACAAACTTAAAAATTCACATACTTTTCTTTAAAATTTAAGTATATAACCTTAAAATTACTTAAACTTGCCACGTAAAAATGAGGACACCACGGATATACTTCTTCTAGTTTTTAATATAAGGAGTGGCAGACAACTTTTTTGGGAGAGATAAGAGAAATTAAATGAGTTATTTTGAAATATTTATATTTAGTATTTTTTTAAACTAATTTGTCTAATTTATAAACTGATATATAATATAATAAAACACAACCTATGTTATAACTAATGGATGTTTGATTCAACCCCATTGTCACTCGCAATGCACTCATGGGCGGACCCATGTCAAGAGTTTTTTTTTGGGGGGGGGGGGAAGTAGTGCCCCCCTTGAATTAGGGATGTTTTATTAAAAAAAAAAATCATACATGTTTGAATGATTACCCACCCTTAATACATTAAGGCTGCACTACGTAATGGGATAAGGGATGCATGGTTGAATGATTGTTTAGTGCCTTATATTGAAAAAGATGTATTTGATAGCATTGATAATAAGACAATTATAATGAAATTCCAGAAAAATAGGGCCTAGAATGATGATATTATAATTATTTTTATTGTAATATACTTTTTTTATTAAAATATATGTACTTGAACTTATTGAGTGTCCTTTAACAGTACTTAGCTTTACTTTTCTAAATTACAGGTTTGTAAAATAATTGCATCTCTCATTACATCATCAGTATTCACTTAATTTCATAAATATTTTTTTCTTGTTTATATTCTTTTGTTTTTTTAATGAATTTAAAACTTCCCTTAAAAAAAAAAAATAATTCGGGGGCAGCCCCGCCAATTGTGCCTCCTTCCGTAAATTTCTAGGTCCACCCCTAAATGCCCTATAATGGGAATGCAATGTAATGCCAATTACACCGAAATGCTTTTTAGAAAGGGGTGCAATGAGTTATTTTGTAATAATGATTTAAAATTAATATACATTAAAAAAAACCACTTTACCCCTTAAAAATAACTCACATCCTCTTTCATGAGAGCCCTTGCTTCTTCGACAATCCCCTTGAACTCTATCACCAGCAACCATCCCTCCTGCATAGATGGAGGACGAGCATCGCGAAGAGGATAACGAAGGCAAAGGACAAGACAGCTGGGACTGGCGGTGGAGGATAGACATACTACTATAGATTTGGGTTTTTATAATGCCTAATACATAAAGGTTAAAGCTAATAAACGTCATGTATGTCGAGGTGGAGATTGTACAAGGATATATATAATACTTAAATGTAACGATTAATTATATGCATTATCATGTATTGCGAGAAAAAATTCGTGAAAACAAGAAAATAATGGTTGTAGTTGATAACCGTCATTTATTTAGTGACAAAAGTGATAGTTCTTTTGAAACAACTGTCGTGTAACAGTTACAAATGTTTTGACTTCCAATGCCTTATATCAGCAAAGACAGAATGTCATGTAACATTCTCAGACCATATGGCTTCCCCAAGCACTAGTTCATTGTCATAACCCTTCGTAACATTGTCGAATCTTCATAATTCATAACCCTTTGTAACATACCTTGGACCTCTAATTAAACTCACACATTTCTTGTGATTCTTACTACTTTTCTTTATCAGCCTCATCATTCTCTTCATCATGTTAACATCTCGAGCATGTTAAAACAAAAACAAAAAAAAAATCAGGGAGGCAATAACCATTCAACACAGGCATGTCATAACAACAAATATAGACAAGAATATAATCACTTTATATGAAGTACTTAATTAGAGCCCGTTTGATACGTGCAAGATTTAAGAAAGAAAAGAAAGGGAAGGTTGAGAAGGAACTTAAAAAGGTGAACTGTTTGACAAACATGAGTATGGAACTTAAATTGAAGGAAAATAAAATGTTTGGTAAGAAGAAAGAGCAGTTTATTAAGTGGGAAGAAGAAGTAAGATACCCATAATGCCCCCTAAGAAAGAACCACCACATCTTCGATCATCTCTTGACTCTTGAGTCCTCGGTCTCAAAAACTCACCATCGCCTCTCAAATTTGCGCCTCTGGCTCTTTGCTTCTATGACTTTACATCTCCGTAACTCCAGCACAACCACCTTCGTCTTCCTCCATAAAACCACCGCCGGCAAGAACCAAGCAGCTCCTCACCCTCACCAATTGACTAATACATGAATAGTAACTTCATTCTCGGATTCACTATTCACACTAATCTGTTCGACTTTGTTTTTCATTTTACATGGACGGGGTTTAGTAATTTGATCATATTTATCAAACCACAAATCCGATTGAGGTGAAATTTATTTCATATGAAACTAGACTTTCAATGCATCCCAAAGACACCAAAAACAAACTCAAAGGAGTTCGGAAGAAAGAGATATGGATTTCTAAACTAGGTTGATGGAAGAGTTGTGCGCCAAACGGGTTTTTTGCTTGGGAATACTGTCGTATTCCCTTTTCCTTGCGTGAGTTTTGTGTATCAAACAGGCCCTTAGAATGCAGCTACATGGGTTTTGAATCATACTCAATTTAATTATAACTTAAAAGTAATGATAGAAATTTTTCCTATTTTGTATGCATAACATATAGATATAGATATACAAGTATAAAGTATAATATATGGAGTAAGTAATTACTTGTGACATTGTCATGCCATTAAACATAAAATTATTAAAAAATGATTTGACAGATATACATATATAAGCTCAGGCCAGCAGGCCATGGGTTTGAGGGGAAAAAAAAAAAGCAGGCCCATGGGAGGTTTTTATTATATACCACTTTGTTTCCCCTTATAAGTCTGAATTAACTAATTCTCATATATCATACAAAAAAAAAAAACTAATTCTATCAATAAGAGTTAGTTAACTCATTAATTATGGGCTAGATTTTCAATTTTACCCTTATTTTTTATTGCTTCCAAAAATTAACATGAATAAATTCTTTTTGTTTATTGCAATTAATAAGGGAAAAAATGTAGGGTTAAATACCAAATTTACCTTGGAAGTTTTGATAAGGGGGTCCTCAGCACCTGGAAGTTTTTTTGGTACCAAATATACCCTGAAAGTTTTAAAAAGGTATTAAATTTACCCAAATGTTATGGAAGTCCACGTAGACCGTTAAAATCTGACGTGGCATGCCACCTCATCAGATGTGGCATGCCACCTCAGCACACGTGGCATGCCACCTCATCAATCAAAAAGTATCATTTTTGCCCCGGAAGTTTTCATTAAAGAGCAATTTTGCCCCAGAAGTTTTCATGGAGGAGCAATTTTGCCCCGGAAGTTTTCATTGAGGAGCAATTTTGCCTTGGAAGTTTACAAAAGTAGCAATTTTGCCCTTCTTTGTCCCAATATTAAATTTGACTATTAAATTAGTCAAAAACCATACATGTCTTGCCTTGAAAATGTCAAACTTGGAGTTAGAGAAGGAGATCCTTGAGATGTTGAGCTCAAGGCGGCCAAAATTTGTGAAGCTGAACTGGTCACAGGGACTGAAAGGTCTGTCGCAACACTTAGAGGAAGCATCACTTATGATCTAAGCAAATGAAACGCAAAACGAGAAATGAATTGTTCCAAAAATTGGTTTAGTAAAACAAATCAATAGTGATAATATTTACGTTTGTATAAACTGATCATTTTCTTATATCATAAGTAGAGCCGGGAAGTCGGGTCGGGCCCGTCGGGCCGGCCCGTTTAAGCCCTGGCCCTATAGGGCTCGGGCTTAAAAAATATGTCTGAAATTTGAAATCGGTCGCTCCAGTTGCTACTCACCGTCGGCAGTCACTATTGGGCCGGGCTTTAAAAAACAAATGTTTTCCTTATTTCAGGCCCTGGAGGGCCGGCCCAGCCCTGATTCCCAGCTCTAATCATAAGTGATGCTTCCTATGATTAGTTTGGCTTCACAAATTCTGACTGCCTTGAGCTCAACATCTCAAGGATCTCCTTCTCTGACTCCAAGTTCGACCTTTTCAAGGCATGACATGTGTGGTCTTTGACTGATTTAATAGTCAAATTTAATATTGGGAGAAAGAAGGGCAAAATTGCTACTTTTGTAAACTTCCGGGGCAAAATCGCTCCTCAATGAAAACTTCTGGGGCAAAATTGCTCCTCAATGAAAACTTCCGGGGCAAAATTGCTCCTTAATGAAAACTTCCGAGGCAAAAATGATACTTAATTCTTATTGGGTTGATGAGGTGGCATGCCACGTGGACAGTTAGTCAAACTTAACGGTCAAAATTCACGGATGGGCAAATTTGCTACCTTTTTCATACTTCCGGGGCAAATTTGGTACCTTTTGAATACTTCCCGGGCAAATTTGGTACCAAAATAACTTCCGGGTGCTGAGCGTCCCCTTATCAAAACTTCCGAGGTAAATTTGGTATTTAACCCAAAAATGTAACAAATGCATTTATTACTTTAAAACTTGAATCACCAAATTTTTTTTATCATAATGAATTTATAAATAAGACGTAACTCCCAAAGAGTTGGATTTGCATATCTTTCTAAACCTTGCCGGGTGCAAAACCAAAAAGCATGGAAACCAAACCTCGCTCATATATTTAACACCATGTGCTGGGGTAACTTTTACCGAATAATAGGGAACATGAAATGCTGTGAGAAAAAGAGACAGTTTTTTTAATAATTTCTCTTTTTCAATATTAAATATAAGACATAGTTGATTTTTTTTTATAAAAATTAAGAAAACAAAATAAATTGATTTAGAGTATTTATATTTATCATTTGTTCTTCAAACTAATTTATATAACTTATAAACTAATATATAATCAATAATATACCACATATGTTATGATTAAATCCTTTATTTAGCTTCTTTAGTCTATAAAAAATCAACTAAACATTATATCAAGAACTGTAGGGAATATTTTAGAACCCTTAACCACAATAAGATATGGACGTGTAATATTGATTCCTGGTAAAGCAAGGACACTAGCTGTTATTTGGATACGTATACTAATATTGATTGGTAAGAGAGAGAAGGAAAGGACTAGAGCTGAACACAGGCAACAACAAAATCCAACATGGCAAATTCGATGAAGGCCAAAGATGAACTCAACTCATACTGGCACTACATAATGGGGTCGTTCTCATCGTCGTCGTCGAAGAAGGCCAAAGGTGAACAATAGAATCATGCGATCGTTGTTGGCAAACCCGCTCATTATTTTGGAGGGTAAGTGTTGTCTTTTCACATGTGATATTGAGGGCAAAATTGGCATTTGAAAATGGATTGCAAGCCTGCAATGAAGATTCATAGGGTCTCCTACGAACGGGGACTACTAAAAAAAAGTGCAATCCCCTTTGTAGAGATCTTTTTTACCATTACTAAACCCAACCAATCGAGTCATTTATGTCCTGTTCTTTCCCTACATTAATCAACATGAACAGAAGAATTAATCATCAGAATCCTTTGACCTTGCGTTATTTTTATCTTTTAATGAGTTACTGCAGATCACATGTAAGAACATTAAAGTCAACTCAAGAAAATGGAGTTACTGTCATATCATCACCTAAAAAAGAGACGATAAGCATCCACTAGAATGGGGAAAAGAGCGTGAATCGCAATTCATGGGAGATGACTTGACACCAACAATTTGTTTTCTAAAGAGACTCACCAAAAGAAAAAAGAAGGATTTGACAGCAGCAACAACAAATTAATAAAGAGCTAGAAATAAATAAAATAAAGGGTTAAGAGGCAATTTGGTTATGTTCAGAGTATCATTAGTTGACTAAATATATTAAGTTGAGAGTCTATATATTATTCACATTATTCTTTTAAGGTGTAAATTTATCTAAGAAATTTTAAGTCTAACCATAAAAAATGATGAAGTAGATAACATATAGATTCTTGGAACAAATTTACACATTAACAAAAATGACGTGGATGACATGTGGACTGTCAGCTTAACATATTTAATCAACTAACGGTCAAAATTAACTGAGATAATGACCATTACAGAATTACTCCCCTTTTGACCATTGCAGAGGAAATTGCTCCCTGAAAACCTTTTGAACCAAAATTACCCCTCAGCGAAAATTCTTGGGGCAAAATTCCCCTTTAACCCTAAAATAAAATTACCAAAGCATGACAAAATTGATAGTTAGCCAGGTCCCTTAAACATGATATCCTTAGGGCCTGTTTGGTATAGGGAAAATTTAAGGAGAGAAAGGAAATTAGAAGAGGGAAATGAATGGAAGGAAAGATTGAGAAGGAACTTAAAAAGTTGATTTATTTGGTAGATATGAAAAGAAAACTTAAGTTGAGTGAAAATAAAATGTATGGTAAGTAGAATTGGGTATTAGTTAAGTGAAAAGGTGAAGTAAAATTTCCACAATGCCCCTACTTGGTTTGAACAAAAAACATAAGTTTAAATATAACATACAACTAAGTGCTTGTGTTTGAGTGCAAAAATTGACAGTGCCTTAAGCTATATGTGCCTATGTCCCCAAGTGAAAGAAACATGGCATCAACAATTTTAACACGCAAAGCACTCAAACAATAAAAACCCATCATCTCTTACCTCAATTTGACCCACTCCTTCATCCACCATTGTCATCGCCCTCTCCTTCATCTATCATCGCCAGCACCTTCTTGTATCACACCACCATTGCCGTCGAGCATATCGAACCTTGATTTGACCTTCCTTACCTAGTCTTTTGATTCAAGCTTCCAACGTCGTCTCAAATTTCTTTGGCTCCTCCTCCTTCTAGCTCCTTGCTTGCATTTGAGTTTTAAAACGTGTACTTTTTAGAGGGGCTTTTTTGTCCCAATTATTTACTGTCTCGAGAATATTTGAGGATCTTGTCACTTTTGGAGAGATTTCAATTTCCCATGTCTAGCTAGGGCACGGCCCCGTGCTTTTTGAGCACTTAGAGGGGTTCTTATATGATTGCCTATCGAAGGAGCCCTCACAACGGCAGCGGGAATCGAACCTTTGTCCTTTTGGGACTTAGGCCTGTTATTTACCATTTGTGCCAATTCTCATCGGCAAAAAAAAAAAAGGTAAAGAGGGAAAAGAAAATAAATGAGGAAAATGGAGGATGGGAAACACGGTCGGACGGAGGAAGGGGATGAGAGGCCCAATAAGGAAAAAAGAATGTGGGAGGGGGTTGGGAAACACAGAGGCAAAGTCGTAACCCTCCCAAGCCTACTGGTCTGTCACCTGGCAAACTCACGCTCGGAGCTCAACCCACTTGAGCTCGCAGCCGTCCGATCATATCCGACATGCTTCCCTGATGAAGCATCACTTCCAGGCGTCGCTTCCCCCTCCTTCCCTCCATCTCTCCCTCTATTCCAATTTCCCCCCAAAATTACTATTCCACCCTAATTTATAATTTCTTTTTATTTTACTATGGAATTGCCATTGAAGGTGGCTCAGGCCGTCCATGTCCTCAATCACGATGTCCAATCCTGCAATCGCGTCGCTGCCAATCAGTGGCTCGTTCAGTTCCAGCAGACCGACGCCGCCTGGGAGGTCGCCACCGCCATTCTCACCTCCGATAACCTCCGCCACCACCACTCCTTCCCCTCCGATTTTGAGGTTGAGTTCTTCGCCGCCCAGATTCTCAAACGCAAGGTCATCCCCCTTTCTGCTGCCCACTCTCTTTTTTCCTTGCTCTTCCAGCTATGCTTCACTTCGTCTTAGGTGACCTCGACTTTTCTTCATAAGCATTGTTGGTGCACGTGCAGTTTGTGATTATCTAAACTTAGAGTCGTTTAGACATTGGGGAAGCGCCCCCCACCCCCCGCCCCCCGTGGCGCCGGGTTTCCAGTGTATTTATTAAGAGAAAATGGGATTTGGGAAGAAAAACAAGAATTTTGTAGTTTGAACTTGGATATGATTGGAGGTAACTTGTAGCTTTAAGTTGAGTGGCACCAAACGAGTATGCTTTTTCTTTATGCTTGTGCGGAATTCTGAAATCCTTGTGAATTGTGAGATGTCTTGATTGAGAAAAGTATGTGGAAGCTGTCGTGGGGGTCAGGGTAAGAGCGTATATGCAGACGGGTTATTATTGTAATCTGTGGGTTGGAAAGACATGATGGAAGTTAGCATGGTAGTTTTATCCACATTTATGGCCACTGGCAGGTTCTTGAAGTTAAACGCTGCATTATCTTTTCTGTGCAGTAGATAAATGCTCGTGTCAAATTCGTGTTGGTTTTCTCTGTTCGGCCACACCAGAGATATACTTTAAGTTTGTCCTACTTGCATGCACTTCGATCCTCTGTGAAGTTTTATCTGGAAACTTTTTTGTATCTTTTGGATAGCAGCATAGATGGAACGGGTTGCATTTACCCTATTATTTACGGCGAGATAGTTTAGTGGTTAGTAGCTACCAATATTCAGTGTATGAATGTGACAAGCCTAACCGTTTCTTTTGTTTTACGAGGAGTCCGAACTAATGACAAAAACACTCCATTAGGATCCCATACAGATGCTTCAACAGAGTATCCGGTTAATCATTACATGTTTCACTTTACAGATACAAAATGAAGGTTACCAACTGCAGTTAGGAGCTAAAGATGCTCTGCTAAACGCGCTTCTTCTTGCAGCCAAAAGATTTAGCACTGGTCCTCCCCAGGTGCATTGTTGATCCATAATTTATTTTCATGTTCTTTTAGAAGATAATGATGCTAAGTAATTTTACCTAGCACCACAACATTCTCACTTGGGTCATGAAGAAAGCATAAATTTTATTTCTGTTTTGGTTTTTTATTGGCTCATTGGTATTTTCATGGCAGCTTTTAACCCAGATTTGCCTTGCACTCTCTGCTCTTGTACTTCGAGTTGTTGAGCATGGAAATCCAATCGAGAAGCTTTTTTACAGTCTTCAGAATCTGCAGAGCCAGGATGATGGTAATATTGCTGTCCTGGAGATGCTCACTGTCCTACCAGAGGAAGTAGTTGACAACCAACGCAGTGATTCTAAAATAAGTTCATCACAAAAAAGCCATTACTCCCAAGAGGTTTAGAAAATTTTTGTCTGATACATTCTTATATGCCCTTGTTTCTATCCATTGCTTCTGTAGCTCTCCTTGACTTCCATTTACTCTTCATTTTCATTATGCAGCTTCTCTCACATACGCCTATGGTTCTTGAGTTCTTGCTGCGGCAATCTGAAAATAATTTTGATGGTTCTGTACAACAGCATGAAAGGAACAGAAAAATATTGCGCTGCTTGTTGAGCTGGGTACAAAATTCTGCTCATGACTCATTCTAATTTAAGATGTGCACACGTTAGGGTCACTCCAATTTTTAGTCGCAGACATCTCTGGCCTTGTGATGTAAAACACTCACGCACACTTGGATCTAATTCTGAACAGAGGTGGTTTAGGGAGAAAATATTGAAATATGGGGGAGAGGTGCAAAAACAGAGAAGAGAGACGGGGGGAGGCAGAATAGAAATGAGGGGGAAAGGAGAATCTGAACAAAGGGGGAAGAGAGAACTCACATGGCAACATATTTTTCAATTCATCAAGTCTGTTTCAAAATACATACGGGACATTTATATGTAGGTTGAGGTTTCCTTCTCATGAAGGAAGGCTTACAACTTGCAAAGCTTTCTTTCCCATGAATCCACTTGCTTCTACTTTTTTTTTTTTTTTTTTTGCTATTAAGAAAATCATTAACTAACTTGATAAAATATTAATAAAACTTCAACTTGTAGCCTACTAAAACAAAAATTAATAAAACATATAAAAATCAAGTATATTTCCTTCTCTTGAAGGATTTCTCAAAATATTTCATCGTTATATTCCATCATTTCTCCCCTGCTTGATGAACTCGACTCTTGACAAGTTAAAATGGAAGCACATATTTGGGGAGGGAATCGTAGAATCCAACATGGCACTTTGAATCTGGAAATCCTCTCCTTAAGTGAGATAGCGAAATAGAAGACTACAGAAGCCGTGAGCATCCTGATACAACTTCTCTAAGGTATTTTGATTTGGAAATCCTTTCTCATACGTGAGGTACCAAGAGAGAGAACCATTGAGGAAATGGCTAGGTTGATCAGTGAGAACATTTGGAAAGCCTTTGCAATGAACAAGATAGCTGTAGAGGTTATCGTTAAGTGGGAAAAAAATATGCTCTTTCATAACCACAACAACTTCAGGATGATGTGCGCCATGAATATGATGAACTTGTAGAATAGGTAGACAATGTGTTGTAGAAGTTTGATGAATTTGAACTCCTTTCTTGTCAATATTTTTAGCATGAGAAATTTCTAAGGTCTATGACTCATAAGCTTTAGCCGTCGGTTTGAAGTCTTGATTCAGTTCAAGACTCATGTCTTCAAACTTCATGGAAATTTCTTCTGATTCAACCTTCTTTTCTTCATTCTCTAAAATCATTGTCAACTTCATTTACTACTTTGACCTCTTCCATGGTTATGCTTCCACTTACAATAGGACACACAACTTCATGACCACCAGTGCTGTTAATAACTCCTTTTGTGACAGGTGTTGGCATGGTTATATCAATTTTATGAATGGGCTCTATGGAAGTTATAAGTCCTGGTTGTGAGGAAGGGACTTCTACCTTTGTTGGCTCACCTATTAGCTTGTTCATCTCCTTGACTAGATCCTTGCTCTATTGACATTGTATTGCCAATAGTCTTCATTAGTTGTTGAAGAGCATTCACTAAAGCATTCCGTCGACTTTTCCTTTCATCATCTTCTTGCTTCCATCTTTGTTGCATTCGATCTAGCATAGCCATGAATTGTTCTTCCCACAAATCGTCTTTGAGTTGCTCATGAACTTCTTCCTTGTGTAGATAAGATTTGGCATATTTATACTGAGGACGGCTACCATATTCATGTTAATGAACATATTTATAGTGACGGCGGTCCTATGCTCAAAATGTTGATGCTAGGTGTATTCATGTTGACTAGTATATTCATGTGGCCTACAGTAATTAGAGACAAGATTACTTTATGAGAAGGAAACCTTGGTCCATAAATAGAAGCTAGGTGTTAGGAAATAAATAGATTAGGAATATATTGAATAATCAATCAGTATCCCTGATAATAAGGAATTAGAGAAAATCAATTATCATTAAGAGCCATCAATACTAAGGCTCTCTCCTATTGTATAAATAGACATCATATGTACATGAATAGACATGAAATTCAGATTATATTCTCTATATTACTTACATGGTATCAGAGCATAGGGGTCCAATCCTGGCCCGGTGTTAGTTTTCTGGTCTTTTTCTGCATTTTCTTCCATTTTTTCCGGCAAAACAGTGAGGAAGAGAGGGAGTTACGTTTCTGGGTTTGGTGTCATATCCGTACACGCGCATCACCATCGACATCTCCACCCTCCAATCGGCCCATCCCCGGCGGTCCAATCACGTTTCGACGGCGCGTGTGCCTTTACGCGCCACCCTGACGCTCGCCGGTAATTACACGCGCCGGCGCGTGAGACTTTTCTCCGGCGACTTTTGCGACGCGACTTGCTTCTCTGTGATCGACTCTTTGAACCCGGTCCTTTTATGGTGGTTTTGAGTTCATTGGAGGTGGTTTGCAGATCTGGGTCTTCGTTTTTCAGTCTGATCTTCGGTAGTTCAGTTTGCTCTTTGGTGATGATCTGTTGTTCCGCCATTATATCTTACCTTTTGGCATAATCCTGGTGTTTTCAGGCACTGATTCTGTGGTTTCAGATGAGGGTTGGTGTATTTCAGCTTATTTTGGTTGTTTTTGGACTCATAAGTCATTTTGTTTGATCTTATTTGTCCCTAGGGTGTGTTGAGGTTTTGGTACCTAGTGCGATTGTTTGGCGTTTGGAAAATTGTGTAGTCTCTTGTGAGACGTTTGGAGTACTCTTTGGTTGTCGTTCGCCGTTCTCTTTGATTTTAAGGTGTTGTTTGGGCGTTGTAACTTTTTTGGTGAGGCTTTCTACTCATTGGTGGAACTCACAGTTGAAAATTGTGTTCTTTGCTATCAATTGGAGGTTTATTGTGGCTGGTAATCTTGCTTGAAGAGTTTGTTGTGGGATTCAACTTATTTTGTTTTGGTGAAGATCGATGACTGCATCTACGTCTAGTTTTTCTGTTGCCCTTGTTGCAGGTAATATTGCTTCTAGTCTTGCTACTTCTTCCTCGAAGTGGATCATCGATTCCGGTGCTACTGATCATATGACAGGTAACCACCATTTGTTTTCCTCGTATGCGCCTTATGCCAATCCCTCCAGTATAACAATTGCCAATTGTTCTTGTTCTCGTGTTATTGGTTCTGGCACTGTTGAACCTACTCCATCTGTTTCCTTATCCCATGTCCTTAATGTCCCTGACCTTACATTTAATCTTTTGTCTCCTAGCAAGCTCACCCGACAATCAAATTGTTTCATGACTTTATTTCCTGACCATTGTTTGATTCCGGATCTTACGATGAAGCGAGTTATTGGTCGGGGCTATGAATCTGGTGGCCATTACTTGAGGATCAGGTACCACGTTCAGTTGCTTACTCTGGTGGTTCATCCGCTTTTGATATTCATTGTCGTTTAGGTCATGTGTCCTTGTCTTCGTTGAAGAGGATGTATCCTCAATTCCATAATTTGTCTTCTTTAGAATGTGAGTCATATCAGTTTGCTAAACATCATTGTGCTCACATGGCACCTCGAGTTTATAATCGAGCTGCATCTCCATTTGATTTAGTCCATTCTGACGTTTGGGGTCCATGTCCTGTAGAGTTTAAGCCTGGTTTTAGGTACTTTGTTACTTTTGTTGATGATTTCTCTCGTACCACCTGGCTTTATTTAATGAAAACTCGGTCTGAGTTGTTTTCTCACTTTTGCAATTTTTGTGCTGAAATCAAAACTCAATTTGGTGTGTCTGTTAAAACCTTACGGAGTGACAATGCCAAAGAATACTTTTCTGCCCAATTTCAAACCTATATGCTCCAGCATGACATGCTTCATCAGTCCTCTTGTCCAGGTACACCGGCTCAAAATGGTGTTGCAGAATGTAAGAACCGACACTTATTAGAAGTTTCTTGGGCTCTCATGTTTCAAATGAATGTTCCTAAGCCTTTTTGGGCTGACGCCGTGTCTACTGCGTGCTTCCTAATTAACCGTATGTCCCCTCTTGTCCTCAATGGTGCCACTCCATACACTACCTTATTTCCCTCCAAACCCCTGTTTCCTGTTGACCCTAAAATCTTCGGTTGTGTCTGTTTTGTTCGCGATGTTCGTCCCACTGTTACCAAACTTGATCCCAAGTCTCTTAGGTGTGTCTTCCTTGGGTATTCTAGGGTTCAGAAGGGTTATCGGTGTTATTCTCCCACTCTTCGGCGTTATCTTGTGTCTACCGATGTCACATTCCATGAGTCGACTTCGTTCTTTCCTGTCTCTACTCCAACCCCATCTCCTGTTTCTACCAATGACACTTCCGACAATCTTGATGGTCTCTTGGTCTATAAGGTTCAGTTCCCACCAGCTCAAGCATCTGAGTCGGCACCTGCTAAACCACCTATCTATCATGTTTATCGGAAACGCCCTAAGGCGAGTAATGTTGACGACCAGGTTCATGACCCACCGATGACTGCTTCAACGTCTGATCCGGCATCAGTTCCTCCCGCTCCTACTTCTAAACCAGCACCAGTGCCTACTATTCTTGATACTCCTGATCCTTCTGTTTCTACCACTGAACCAAACATAGTGTCTGATCCTCTTGATGATTTGCCTATTGCCTTACGCAAAGGTAAGCGTACTTGCACTTATCTTATCTCTTCCTTTGTTTCTTATAACCATTTGTCTCCTCCATCCTGTTCCTTCATAATAACCTTAGACTCTCTCACCGTTCCCACTACTCTCCAACAAGCTTTAACCCATCTTGGTTGGCGTGCTGCGATGGAAGACGAAATGGTGGCCCTTGATAAGGCTGGTACTTGGAATCTGGTTGATTTGCCTCTTGGCAAGAAAGCTATCGGGTGTAAATGGATGTTTACGATCAAAACAAAAGCTGATGGCACTTTGGAACGTTTGAAAGCGCGATTTGTTGCCAAGGGTTATGCTTAAACCTATGATGTTGATTATTCAGAAATCTTCTCTCCTGTGGCAAAATTGTCCTCTGTTCGCCTCTTCATTTCTATGGCAGCCAATTATGGTTGGGATCTTCATCAGTTGGATGTTAAGAATGCTTTTTTGAATGGTGATCTTCTAGAGGAGGTATACATGGAGCAACCGCCTGACTTTGTTGCTCAGGGGGAGCGTGGGAAGGTATGTCATCTTCAAAAGTCTCTATATGGCTTGAAACAAAGCCCTCGTACTTGGTTTGACAGGTTTAGCTCTGTGGTAAAGAAATTTGGTCTGAGTCAAAGTAAGTGTGACCATTCTGTGTTTTATCAGCAGACAGATGCTGGGATGATTCTGCTGGTGGTATATGTTGATGATATTGTTATTACGGGTAGTAATGCTTTCGGAATCTCTTCACTGAAGGCCTTTCTCAATTCTCACTTCCAAACAAAGGATTTGGGTCCTTTAAAGTATTTTCTTGGGATAGAGGTTATGAGAAGTAAGAAAGACATCCTTTTGACACAGAGGAAGTATGTTCTTGATTTGTTAAAAGAAACTGGGAAACTTGGAGCATCACCAAGTAACTTTCCCATGATCCCTAATCCCCTTTTGGACCTTGATGACCGCATACCGTTTGATGAACTACCTGAGGATATACAAAAGAAAGTTGATCCAGAAAAGATCAAGCCATTTGCCCATCCTGAGAGATACTGTAGGCTGATTGGGAAGTTAAACTATCTTACGGTAACTCGCCTCGATGTGACTTTTCCAGTTAGTCACCTTAGTCAGTTCATGATTGCACCAACAGTTGCTCAGTGGGAGGCCTTGGAACATGTCTTACATTATTTGAAGAGTTCACCTGGTCGTGGTGTTCTTTATACAAATCATGGCCACAACAGGGTTGAATGCTTTTGTGATGCAGATCATGCAGGGTCAAAAGCTACCAGAAGATCCACTACAGGATATTGTGTGTTTGTTGGTGGAAATATAGTATCATGGAGGAGTAAGAAGCAAGATGTGGTTTCTAAATCAAGTGCAGAAGCTGAGTATAGAGCCATGTCTCAGTTGGTACAAGAAATTGTGTGGATTCACCAGTTAATGAAGGAGGTTGGTCTTGCCACGTCATTACCTGCGAAGTTGTGGTGTGATAATAAAGCTGCTTTACACATGGCCTCCAACTCTGTGTTTCACGAACGAACGGAACATATTGAGATTGTTTGTCATTCTGTGCGCGATAACATCAAGGAGAATTTTATTTCCACTGGACATGTGCGGTCTAGTGATCAGTTGGGTGACCTTCTAACTAAGGCCTTAAATGGGACTCGGGTTGACTACCTTTGTAACAAGTTGGGCTTGATTAACATCTATGCTCCAACTTGAGGGGGAGTGTTAGGAAATAAAAAGATTAGGAATATATTGAACAATCAATAAGTATCCCTAACAATCAGGAATTAGAGGAAATCAATTATCATTAAGAGCCATCAATACTAAGGCTCTCTCCTATTGTATAAATAGACATCATATGTACATGAATAGACATGAAATTCAGATTATATTTTCTATATTACTTACACTAGGAAGCATATGTATTTTCAGACTTGGATTAATGAATATTATGATGGCTTAGTTTCTCTCTACTTCCCCCTTTGGTTTTGTCTCACCTCCCCTTTCATTTCTATTCTGTCCTCCCTCCTTTTTCTGTTCCAGATCTGTTTTTCCCTCTCCCCCACCTCTATTTCTTCATAATCCAACCAAAATATATATAAGGAGATTTTTTTTTTTCTGCAGCTTATTTTAATATTTTAACTATACATAAACAAACCCCCGTGCAAGAAAAACTTATTATATATAACTTGCTTATCTTTTTATCTCAATATATAGTAGTTTCGTATAATCGCTTGTGTTGGTCCTTATTTTTCGAATTTGAAATTGTCATACATTAAAAAAAAATATATAAGGAAATATCTACATATATATACAAACTTAAAAAGCTAAGCTTGTTTAAATTCTATTGTATTTTAAAAAGCTATTCAATATTCATCCGGTCCTAAATATAAGACATATTTACCTAATTTAGATAAATTAAGGAAGTTGGTTGAGTAAGTTAATTTGACATGTTTTTTCTAAAATACCCTAGTCATCACCTTCTCTAATTTTTTTGTTCACTATCTTCTTTGATTATTGTTAATAAATATGAAAACTATGTTTTATATTTATGACTAAAATAAACTTCCTAAATATGTCTTACACTATGGATTAGAGGGAATAATTTGTTGGAATATACACAATCCATTCTTCGTGGATTAGGGTCGTCCAAGCCTAATGCAAGTGGGGTTATTATGTGATAGATTTTTATTTTCGCCTCTTGTCATTAAAATTCTTGGCTCTGCCAGCCTTGTACCCCTATTGTTAGGCTATATCAAAAGTTTTCTATTGTTAAGCTATATCAAAAGTTTTCAATTGTCTTTTGATATTATACTAATTGACTAAGCTTTCTTGGATTCAGGTTAGAGCAGGTTGTTTCTCTGAGATTCCTCAGGGCACATTGCCAGCTCACCCACTTCTAAATTTTTTATTCAACTCATTGCAGGTACTCCATTTCCTATGTGCGTATTTATACGAAGTATTCATGCTTTCTTAAGATTACTTATGCTTAACTTGTATCTGTATTTCCGGGGAAGGTTCCTTTATCATTTGATCTGGCCATTGAAGTTCTTATTGAGCTAGTGAGCCGACATGAGGTATTGTTTGTCTGCTTTTACAAATCGTTATTCAAACTCCATTGATTTACCATGGTTGCATGTGTCAATAATTCTTTAATAATTTTTAATGATGTTTCCTTTTGGCATATTTATTGTGCTTAAAAATTATAGTAGAAATCAGAGTTGTTTGAACCTTATTTTTGTGACCAAACATGAAGAGTGAAGCACATCATGTGGGTGTTAAGTACATTGTACTTAAATACTCACTCAAACACATGCATATTTCTCTGGCTAGAGACTTGAAACCTCATCCTCAGGGGGTGGAGAGTTTTTTGGTCCTTAAAATGGTCAAATGTGCTTACAAGAACCTTTAAGGTTTGTAGTTTTTCTTGCTTCCTCTTTGGATGAATTTGGGTTGATGCGTGGTTGGTTATTATTGTGGTTATGGGTACAAGTGTCACCCTTTATGACAGTCACAATACAAGGCTTAGGCAACTCTTTAAAATAAGATATTAGCAAGGTAGGGTATATTAAATGAATATTAAATTCTTATTTGCATCCGTATTGCTATGAAGATTATGCCAGGTGAGGAAAAAAACTTACAGAATCATTGACTATTCATGGTCCTTTTTGTCTGGCTCAATTAGGATATGAAACTAAAACTCCCCGTGAAGATTTATGTTCATTATTTTGTAGATAAATTTAGAATGATTACTTTGGCAGATGTAATTTTACACAGTCTGCACTACATTCATCTCAAATTTCAATGCGTAAAGTCTTTTGAATATGAAAGATCCATCTCTTTGATCTGTGCTTTTGTTTAGGGGGTGCCCCAGGTTTTATTATGCAGAGTACATTATCTCAAGGAAGTACTTCTTTTACCAGCTCTTTCTAGGGGAGACGAGAAAATAATTGGTGGCCTTGCATGCTTGCTGTCAGAAATTGGTCAGGCTGTAAGTGTTAAATGATAATTTATGCTCCAAAATAGTGTCATAAGTAAAAACAAAACTTGTTTCAGAATTGTCAAATCCTCTTCATGTTATTCATTTTAATGTGCTTCCCATTTGAATTTTGAATGCTTGTCTAAAATAACATTAGAGAATCATCCTTTCTTGGCAAAATAAGTATTTTATGTTTGGTGGAAATATGCCAACGATGCACTTATATGCTTATTATTTTTATCGTTTGTCTTATTTTTTTTTCATCCGTTTTGTGTAACTGTATTCGTCTTATTTAACTTTTCCCCTTCTTTGAATGTATGCTAGGCTCCATCCCTTATTGTTGAAGCTAGTCCAGAAGCCCTTGCACTGGCAGATGCACTCTTGAGGTGATGACTTAGATTTACTTTCAGTTAGTTATTGCTTTAATGTTTTTTGTGCATTTTCAACGTCCAACTATAACTAGTTTTGTGGACTTATTTTATAATTTATGGTTGAAATTTATATTGGATTTAATAATTGAACTGAAGAGCTGGAATTCAGGTGCTTGCATAAGCATGTTTCAGAAGCTCCTTTCCTTGAATCATCGAAATTATGTGTGTTCATGTAGCATGCTGCTTCTTGTCAAATTAACGTACTTGCTTGAGAGTTTAACATGCTGAATGTGCATGCAGCTGTGTGACATTTCCAAGTGAAGATTGGGAGATTGCAGACTCAACATTGCAGTTTTGGTAATTTAACCTTAGGGCTGACAATTTTTTATTCAGTTTGCATTTCCTATGTCCTTTATTGTTCATATGCTTGTGTGATCTCTCTCTCTCTGTTTGTGTGTCCCCCCCTGCATGTTCTTAAATTCTTTTGCTGTTTCAACTTAATAGATGCAGCTTTCTGAGTGATTATTGGTGGCAACACCAGTACATGCACTTTTACATCCCATAATATTTGTGAACAATCAGTGATTTTTTTTTTTTTTTTAAAATTATTTTATTGTATGATATGAATGTTGATAGTTTACATCCTAGTGGGGCATTCAGTTTAGAAATTTTGAATCAGATCATGTGCATGCTATATATTGTCGCAGGTCCACTCATGCGAGCTATATTCTTGGCCTTGATGAAAATGGTGCAAAAAGTAGGAAACATGTGGAAGCCATTTTTTCATCTGTGTTCTCCGCATTACTTGATTCACTTTTATTGCGTTCTCAGGTTTCTTCTTTATCTATTTTGTTTTTGTGTTGCTGCTTTTCATTTGGCGGCTTATGATTTCTGGCTTTTGTCATTTTAACTATAAGTGGAAATAATGCTAAAGATGAAATCTGCTTTTCTCTTGTTTGAATTATGATGAAATCTGCCGCAAGATTTCTATGTACATCTCCTTATTCATGAGACTGATGCTATGACATGTCTGGAATTCATATCCTGAGGATCATCCTCACTTGAAGTTCTTCCCTTAGTCGAACTCAAACACTTAATAGAAACTATGGTAGCAATTATGGCATGATGAGCAGAGATGTTACGAATTGTTTTAGGGCATGTTTGGTTTGGACTTTTGGGAGCCGAAAAGCCCTTTTGTGAAACAAGTTTTTGGTAAATGTTGTTCGCATATTTTCTTTATGATCAGAAAGTTCATTTCACAAACAAATTTTCAGATGCTAAAAACCCATTTTTTAGTAGCACTAACTTCACCAGCTGATCTTCATGAATTTTGTTTTGTGTTGATTAGTTTTTGAGGTATCTTATATTTTAACTGATTTAATGTTCTAATTTTCTCTTCTTGGGCACTTGGCAGGTAGATGATTCCACATATAATGATGACAGCAGAGTGATTGATTTACCTGATGGTCTTGTCCATTTCAGGATGAATCTAGTTGAACTTTTGGTGGATATATGTCACCTATTAGGATCTTCCATTTTTATGCAAAAGGTGCTTTTCAAAAGTCTGTTTCCTTTTACTCTTTTTTAACTCAACTTTTTGTGCGGTTTTTATGTTTTACACCTTTTATCATGGGATACTTCATTTCTTAGATAACTTGTAATACTACCTCCGTCCTTGATATAGGAGCTAGATAACTAATTTGTAAATATTAAGGAAATTAGTTAAGTTAGTTATTTGTAACAAATATGAGTTGGTTTTCCTAAAATGTCCTCTTTAATCATAAGTACCATTGGATGGAAACCCCCTTAATATGTGTAACTGTAACAAAATATAGAGAGAAAATGATCTGAATCATAATATTATATTGATTCATGTACAAGAGATGTATTTATACAAGAGAAGATGGGCCTTAGACTTAATGAATATTAACAACTATTAATGGGGGATTATTCCCAAATCCCTGATTTATAGGGATCCTATCATATCTGATTTCCTAACACTTCCCCTCAAGTTGGAGCATAGATATTAATTAAGCCCAACTTGTTACAAAGATAGTCAACCCGAGTCCCATTTAAAGCCTTAGTCAAAAGATCACCCAATTGGTCACTAGACCGCACATGGCCAGTAGAAATAAAATTTTCCTTGATCTTATCGCGTACAAAGTGACAGTCAATCTCAATGTGCTTTGTACGTTCATGAAACACGGAGTTGGAGGCTATATGTAGAGCAGTTTTATTATCACACCACAACTTTGCGGGTAATGACGTGGCAAGACCAACTTCCTTCATTAACTGATGAATCCACACAATTTCTTGTGTAGATTGAGACATGGCTCTGTACTCGGCTTCTGCACTCGACTTAGAAGCCACATTTTGCTTCTTACTCCTCCATGATACTAAATTTCCACTCACAAACACACAATATCCTGTGGTGGATCTTCTGGTAGCCTTTGACCCTGCATGATCTGCATCACAAAAACATTCAATCTTGTTGTGGCCATGATTCGTATAGAGTACACCAAGACCAGGAGAGCCCTTCAAATAATGTAGGACATGTTCCAAAGCTTCCCATTGAGCAACGGTTGGGGCAGTCATGAATTGACTAAGCATACTAACTGGAAAGGTCACATCAGGGCGAGTTACCGTGAGATAGTTCAATTTCCCAATTAATCTACAATATCTCTCAGGATAGGCAAATGGTTTGATCTTCTCCGGATCCACTTTCTTCTGTACATCCTCAGGTAGCTTATCAAACGGTATGCGGTCGTCAATGTCCAACAAGGGATTAGGAATCATGGGAACGCTACTCGGTGCTGCTCCGAGTTTCTCGGTTTCTTTTAACAAATCAAGAACATATTTCCTCTGTGTCAAAAGGATGCCTTTCTTACTTCTCATAACCTCTATCCAAGAAAGTACTTTAAAGAACCCAAATCCTTTGTTTGGAAGTGAGAATTGAGAAAGACCTTCAGTGATGAGATTCCCAAAGCATTGCTACCCATAATAACGATGTCATCAACATATACCACTAACAAAATCATGCCATCATCTGTATGCTGATAAAACACAGAATGGTCACACTTACTTTGGATCAGACCAAACTTCTTAACCACAGAGCTAAACTTGTCAAACCAAGCACGAGGGCTTTGCTTCAAGCCATATAAAGACTTCTGAAGATGACATACCTTCCCACGCTCCCCTTGAGCAACAAAACCAGGTGGTTGCTCCATGTATACTTCCTCAAGAAGATCACCATTCAAGAACGCATTCTTAACATCCAACTGATGAAGATCTCAACCATAATTGGCTGCCATAGAAATGAAGAGGCGAACAGAAGATAGTTTTGCCACAGGAGAGAAAGTTTCCGAATAGTCAACTTTATAGGTTTGAGCATAACCCTTGGCAACCAGCCGAGCTTTCAAACGTTCCAAGGTGCCATTAGCCTTCGTTTTGATCGTGAACACCCATTTACACCCAATAGCTTTCTTACCAAGAGGCAAATCAACGAGTTTCCAGGTACCAGCCTTATCAAGGGCCACCATTTCATCTTCCATCGCAGCACGCCAACCAGGGTGGGTTAAGGCTTGTTGGAGAGTAGTGGGAACGGTGAGAGAGTCTAAAGATGTTATGAAGGAACATGATGGAGGAGACAAATGGTTATAGGAAAGAAAGGAAGAAATAGGATAAGTGCAAGTACGCTTACCTTTGCGTAAAGCGATAGGCAAGTCATCAGGAGGATCAGACACTATGTCTGGGGCAGGGGTAGTAGCGGAAGGATTAGGAGTATCAAGAATATCAGGCACCGGTGCTGGTTCAGAAGTAGGATCAGACATCGAAGCAGTCATTGGTGGGTCCTAAACCTGGTCGATAACATGACTTGCCTTAGGGCGTTTCCGATAAACATGATAGATAGGCGGTTTAGCAGGTGCCGAGTCAGATGCTTGCACTGGTGGTAACTGAACGCTATAAACCAAGAGATCATCAAGACTGTCGGAAGTGTTATCGGTAGAGACAGGAGATGGGGCTGGAGTAGAGACAGGAAAGAACGGAGTCGACTCATGGAATGTGACATCGGTAGATACAAGATAACGCCGAAGGGTAGGAGAATAGCACCGATAACCCTTCTGAACCCTAGAATACCCAAGGAAGACACATCTAAGAGACTTGGGATCAAGTTTGGAAACAGTAGGCCGAACATCGCGAACAAAACAGGCACAACCAAAGATTTTAGGATCAACCGGAAATAGGGGTTTGGAAGGAAACAAGGTAGTGTATGGAGTGGCACCATTGAGGACACGAGGGGACATACGATTAATAAGGAAGCACACAGTAGACACGGCGTCAGCCCAAAAAGGTTTAGGAACGTTCATTTGAAACATGAGAGCCCGAGCAACTTCTAATAAGTGTCGGTTCTTACGTTCTGCAACACCATTTTGAGCCGGTGTATTTGGGCAGGAGGACTGATGAAGCATGCCATGTTGGAGCATATAAGTTTGAAATTGGGCAGAAAAGTATTCTTTAGCATTATCACTCCGTAAGGTTTTGAGAGAGACACCAAATTGAGTTTTGATTTCAGCACAGAAATTGCAAAAGTGAGAAAACAACTCAGAACGAGTTTTCATTAAATAAAGCCAGGTGGTACGAGAGAAATCATCAACAAAAGTAACAAAGTATCTAAAACCAGGCTTAGAGTCAACAGGACATGGACCCCAAACATCAGAATGGACTAAATCAAAGGGAGATGCAGCTCGTTTATGAACTCGAGGTGCCAAGTGAACACGATGATGTTTAGCAAACTGACATGACTCACATTCTAAAGATGACAAATTATGGAATTGAGGATACATCCTCTTCAAAGAAGACAAGGGTATATGACCTAAACGACAATGAATATCAAAAGGGGATGAACCACCAGAACAAGCAACTGAACGCGGTACCTGATCCTCAAGGAAATAATGGCCACTAGATTCATAGCCTCTACCAATAACTCGCTTCATCGTAAGATCCTGAATCAAACAATGGTCAGGAAATAAAGTGATGAAACAGTTTGATTGTCGAGTGAGTTTGCTAGGAGATAAAAGATTAAACGCAAGGTCAGGGACATTAAGGACATGGGATAAGGGAACAGATGGAGTAGGTTGGGCAGTGCCAGAGCCAAGAACACGAGAATAAGAACCATTGGCAATTGTTATATTAGAAGGCGTGGCATAAGGTGTATACGAGGAAAACAAATGGTGGTTACCTGTCATATGATCAGTAGCACCGGAATCAATGATCCACTTCGAGGAAGAAGTAGCAAGGCTAGAAGCAATATTACCTGTAGCAAGCCCAATGAAAGAGTGAGAAGTAGATGCAGCCATCGATCCTCACCCAAAGAAAACCAAGTTGAGGTCCACAATACACTCTCTGAGTGAGATCACCAAAGATGACAACAATACCGTGAAATCAGAGAACAGTAACCAAAAAACCCAATACCTCGGATTGGACCAAATAATGCAGAAGACCAAACAGACTGAACCTGGGCGATAGAACACAATCCTAGAAGCCAAGAAACAATGCACAAGGCAGCAAACAGCGGCCAAAACACTCCAAATACACCAAATGGTCACCAAAGAGACACCAAAAACGGTGAACCAACAAGACAGAGGAGCCAAAAAAAAATAACTCCACCACAAAAGGAACAACACAGATTCCAACCAAAGAGATTCCAATAGCCCCACTAGCTACCAATCAGCAGGAACAGAGCGAAGCAGCTCCACCAACCACCAAACAGATGGCAAATCAAGGCTAAAACAGCAGAAAAATACCACAAATACCTCTGTCAATCCTTAACCGGAGAGACCCACACCACGAAACTCAAGGGAGACACCGAGGAAAGCAAGTCGACGCCGGAAATGCAAAGAAATCACCAAGAACTCGCCGGAAAGTTGACTCACGCGCCGGCGCATGAAAATTCCGGCGAATGGCTGGTGGCGCGTGACGTCACACGCGCCGTCGAAACGTGATTGGACCGCCTGGGATGGGCCGATCGGCACCTCTGGAGCACGAAGGGGCGGCGCGTGGACGGAAATAAGCGTCAGAACAGTGGAACCCAGAACCCTAATCTCTACCTCTCTTTTCTCTCTATCACCGGAAACAGACAGCAAAACTCGCCGGAAAATTAATCAGGCCGTCGGATCCGGTTTGGCTCTGATACCATGTAACAAAATATAGAGAGAAAATGATCTGAATCATAATATTATATTGATTCATGTACAAGAGATGTATTTATACAAGAGAAGATGAGCATTAGACTTAATGAATATTAACAACTATTAATGGGGGATTATTCCTAAATCCCTGATTTATAGGGATCCTATCATATCTGATTTCCTAACAGTAACCAATATGGATACGTTAGGATTTTGAATTTGGGAGACAAAGTGGTTTGAGTTCTTATATTTAAGACCAAATCCAACCCTCAACTAGCTTTTATATTAAGGACTAGAGGTTGTATCCAGTTGTAAACTAGTGTGAGCAAAAGAAAATTCTTCTGTCTATTAATGTTGGATCATGAGTAAATGAACAGGTTTTATGTAAAATTTACTGCCTGAAATTTGAAGAAAGTGTTTGTTTTGATATTTATAGAAATGAAACAATGACATAATCAATTGAAATCTTTCCACTTGAACTGCTCTTTCCCTCTTTATTCAAATCTTGATCTTGAGTAGGTCGATAACATCTCTTTTTTATTACCTGAAATGCTGCGTATCCTATAATGGCCAACCAATTCAAAAACGTGTAAAATTCATCTGCCATGAATTAGGTAAAGTAAGTTCTGATAATGTTCCTACTTCATTTCCCTCACTTTGAATATCATTGTCTCCGCAGCTATTTATTGGCGGTTGGGGATCTCCTAATCTGCCAATCCCATGGAAGGAAGTTGAAAGCAAGCTGTTTGTTCTTAATGCGGTTTGTATCACTTTGTTTTAGTTTATGTACCTTTATGCTTTGAGTGGGATGTTTTAGTTGTCTGCCATTATAAACTTGCTTTTTAAAAAGAAAAGTGCTGGAAGTCTGGCAATCTTTTTTTCCCATTTATGCTTTGAATACTGGAGCTGAAGATTTAACATGAACTGAGGCTTTGAGCACTTCTGCTGAACCACTAGCAAAATGAAATTGGAGAACACTGGAGGCACAAAATAGAATAGACAATTTTTTTAATCAGGAATATGCTACACGATTTTGTTTCCTTTTTTGGGTTTTGTTTGATCTTGGTATATGTGCACTTTCTTCTAGGTTGGCTTTTGCCTTCTGTTTATTGCATTCTGACAGAAAAAATCCTTGTATGTTTGCGTCTGGCTTAAAAGTACAATTGTGTTCACTTCAAATTTGTCTTACCATGGGACACCGTATTTGTCATTTTTTTGTCCTGAGAAACTCAGTATAATGCTTGCTCCTTTTTATTCTGCTTGCATTGTTTGCAAATTATGTAGTTTTCATTTTTAACACAATCGCACTCGCATGATAATCAAGTTTTATATTATTATATTAATGTTTTCTTCCAGGTTGCTGAGGTAATTATACAGGATGGCCAAACCTTTGATGCCTCTATAGTCATGCAGCTGGTGACAATGTTGTCTACTAAACCTTCCGATGGACTGAAAGGCTTCATCTGCATTGTGCGTTATATATGATTTTTTTCATTGGTATTCATTTTCAAACAGCATGCTGTTCCAATTCTATTTTTCTCATAATTTCATTTCATTTCATTTTTCTTTTGAATAGGTATACAGATCCCTGGCAGATGCTGTTGGATCCTATTCTAAGTGGATATCTGCTTTTAAGACAAATTTTGGGCCCTTGTTGTGAGTACTTTTATTTTTTTTGTCAGGATAAAAGGGCTCTAATGGACTATTTGGTGCCATTGTTGCAAATTATCTTATGTTTCCATTCTTAAATACATCCAATCAGGTTATATAAATTATTTTAACTGAACCAAAATGTTTTTTTTTTTTTTTTGAATTTATTTGTTGAGAACTTGAGAGATAAAATATTATTCTTAATCTCTGAATCTGAAAGAATATATATAGGCCTTTATATAGGCAAACTTAAAGCTAACCCTAAAATCTCATAGAATCTAATCAAATCAAACTCAATCAAATATAATATGAAATATCCTAAGATATAATATACCTATATCTAATCATAATAAATACATAATATTCTCACACTCTCCCTCAAGTTGGATCATGGATGTTAATCATGTTCAACTTGCTTATACAACTTTATACTACTAACACTCCCCCTTAAGCTTGTACTTTTTGAGTGTAAGAGGCCTATTTAGAGAGCAGCAGATATACGGGCAGCGACTGCGACAAGTTTGACGGGTAGCCGGTAGCGGCTGCGACCAGTCGTTGGACAAGTTGAAGACGAGGGGACCAGTCGTTTAACAAGTTGAGGAGCACGATGACAAAGGAACTACCACCAACAACGATGAAAGGCTCGACGACGATGACAGCGTCAAAGAGGAGATGGGTTGTTGATGAAGAACTGTGCTCACGAGTTGAGGAGGATGACGGGACCAGTCGTCGGATGAGATGAAAGGCACGATGACAGAGGAACTACCACCAACGATGATGTTGATGAAGAATTGTGCCGGAAACGACGACTGGACCAGTCGTCGGACGAGTTGAAAGGCACGATGACATAGGAACTACCACCAACGATGATGTTGATGAAGAACTATGCCGAACGTTACTAGAGTTGAATATTTTTGAATATTTTTAATTCATAATCAGAAACGATGAACCCAGACCACAAGACCTGTCTGACATCGCCGAAAAGGAGGAGAGGAGACTGAAATAGGAAGTCGCCGGTGAAATATATCTCCCACGCGCCTCCACTTGCCGTTGCTGTGAAACTGCCGGAGAGCGCGTGAATACCACGTCCTGTCGTGGAGGTGTCGGATGACCACCAAACTTATGGCGTCCGCCAATCAGAGATGGGAAAGGCATTGGTGGGGCGCGTGTTCCAAGAAAAGGTCAGTGGCAAAACTCCAAATCTCTCCCCTCTCTCTCACTGTTTTAGACCACTGGAAAAAGAAACCCAACTGAGAACGAATCGGAAACAGCCTGGAACCAACGTGGCTCTGATACCATGTTGAGAACTTGAGAGATAAAATATTATTCTTAATCTCTGAATCTGAAAGAATATATATAGGCAAACCTAAAGCTAACCCTGGAATTTCATAGAATCTAATCAAATCAAAATCAATAAAATATAATAGGAAATATTCTAAAATATAATATACCTATATCTAATCATAATAATAAGATAATAATCATAATAAATGCATAATATTCTCACAATTTGATTCATTTTTGAATGACAATATTATATGTTTTTGCTTCCTTGGTTCTCACATTTCTTATTTTTAACAAGCTTTCTACTTTCAGATTATTTCTTGCTATAGGGATTTCGGAGCCTCTGTCTTCAAATGCTTGTGCTTCTGCGTTGCGTAAAGTCTGTGAAGATGCATCCGTAGTAATTTATGAGCCTTCAAATTTGGAAATTTTAATGTGGATAGGAGAGGTGAGCTACTCTCTGACCTTAGTGGAGTAAATATGAGTGGGAATATTTTTCATCGAGTTGTATTCTGTGCATGTGTTGGGTACCCAAGTGGGGTTGCGAATCCTTGTCCAAGAGGCAGCCATTGAGGTGGGAGATTCAATCATTCAAGTACCTGATAGAACATTCCAAACTATTCAATGTTAGACTGGTTCCTATCAATTGACCTTCTTTAGAGAACCAACATCCTAGCAACTAAAACGTTCCACCTAGCTTCTTTATAGGTCAGAACCCTCCATAGCTTGGCGTTTTCAAAATTGTTGACTGTGCGATTTGATAGCAATTGATGGGCTTTAAGTGGGTGAAGAACTCTCTCAAGAACTTGTTATTGGGATGGGAGAGCTAACTTAAAGTACCCTATTGGGCATTTCATACTATTTAATGGGGGACTTAGGCATCTCATACGGTGTTTATTGCATGCCTGCCATATATGCCCAGCTTTAAATATTATAATATGCTCATTATTTTCTTCTCTCAAATATCTAAGAGAATTAAGTGTTCTCCTTTGGCCATTTAAGTCTTGGTTTTTCTTATAGGGGCTAGAGAAATGGCATTTACCTTTGGAAGATGAAGAAGAAGTTGTGAATGCAATCAGTCTGGTCCTTGGTTCTGTACCCAATAGAGAACTAAAGGGCAACTTATTGGCTAGATTGCTGACTTCCAGCTTTGAAGCAGTTGGAAAACTGGTAAGGTTTGAATGATATCAGATTTTGATGGTGTTGCCTGTTTTAAGTAGATCTATTGAACAGCATATTAATCTGATATCATGAACTGATTCTCATTTATTTTTTTATGGTATTTGTAGGTAATGGTGTCAAAAATTGATTGTGTTAATGTTTTGTTGAAGATGAATGCATTGATTATGCATTTAATTTTTATATTATGTGTAAAACTGATTGCTGGTGATTTCATCCTTTTCCCTTATGGCCATTCTTTATATTTTTACTTCCTCAGTATAAA
Organism: Acacia crassicarpa; assembly: GCA_034222035.1. Classification (NCBI taxonomy): domain Eukaryota; kingdom Viridiplantae; phylum Streptophyta; class Magnoliopsida; order Fabales; family Fabaceae; genus Acacia; species Acacia crassicarpa. Next base: position 43,348,065 of record JAWXYG010000005.1, on the reverse strand, counting down.
GATAGAATTTTGAAGGAACTGAAGATAAATAAATAAATAGTTGGCCAAAAAAGAAGAAAAATAAATAAATAAAAGCTCATGAATTACAGTTGATAATTCCTGCTTAAAGCCGAGTAGCATCTATGGGTTAACTTTGAATCTTAATGATAGATCCTTTATAGTTTAGATGATAGATGGACATATTGTCCATCACAAAGTTTGTTGAATGGCTTGAAGGCATTTGATGTTTTCATCCTCTTGTAAAAACTATGTTTTTGATCTCTTGATAGCTTCTTGAGTTAATATTATTTTTTTGTCATCTTTATTTTATACATTTCTGTTATTTGAATTTGATATTTTGTTCTAACTGTAACTGTGTTGGGGGATGTCATTTTATAAGCTTCAATTGTTTTATGCCACAGGTAGTGGGCTAGTGGCTATTTTTTGTTACATCATGCATTCATCCGTTACTTCTTTATCCTTTTATAAATCCTGGAATACACTTGTTAGAAACTTCTATGCGGATTTTGCTCCTTCAATAATGGGAACTCATGTACTAAATAAATTTTAGCCTAAATAATCCAGATAAAATTTGTCCAATTAAGAGTCTTACAAAATTTTTCAGGTTGATCCAGATAGCAGCCATTCACTTCAGCAGAATCCATCCTCTTACACACAGGTGTTAAATGCTGCTGCTAGAGGGTTGCACAGGTGCACTGTCTATATCTATTTTTGGGATGTCTGAATCTAAGGACAGTGGAGCGTATAATAGTTGGCAGGCATCTTGTCAAAATGTTTTAGTCATTATATATAAATTTTTGTGCCAAGTGCCAACCATGGTTTAGGTCTTGCATGTTAGTGTTAGATTTGGAATTTGTTTTTTCAAGCTGTTTGTTCCATAAAATGGTTAGTGACTTAGTGCTATATACATCTCAGTATTTCTGTTTTCACTTTTGTCTTTATTTGGGTTTTCAGACTGAACTTTTATAATTGTCTCTCTTTTCCGTTTTGGAATGTCTTTAAATGCTAGTATAGAACCATTTGGTCGGTCCCCACTCTTTGGTGGTGCTTTGTCAATGTACAATCAGTTAATGGGAGGTTGAACCACTAAGATTTTCATCTGCTCTTTCATATAAAACAGTGGAAATGACTTTATTTAGATTGACGCCTTTGGTTTAGATACTGCATTAGTCTCTGTTGTACTAAGCTATCCTCTCCATTTTGCATAATATGTAATAATTTGTTTTTTCTTGCTTCCGGATTGACATTATTTGTCTTAATCCTCAATTATTGTTTGCTTCTTTACTTTTATTGAAGCTTTCATATGTTTTTATTTTTAATTTGTCATGGTCTCTGGTTTTATCCTTCCTCTCATCATGATCCCTCAAATTCAGAATTGGAACTGTATTCAGTCATCTTGCTATGTCTGGGGTGGCTGAACCTGCTACAGATGACTCCATTCTTTCGTTGCTAAGTGTTTTTTGGCCCATTCTGGAGAAACTTTTTTGTTCTGAGCACATGGAGAGTGGCAATTTATCCATGGCAGCTTGCCGAGCTCTTTCATTAGCAATTCAATCTTCAGGTATGCTTGCCCTCTGGTTGGACATGTATGCTAGATGATTTATCCCACTCAAAAGGGGGGAAAAACTTCTTTTTCTTTTTTAAAATGTGCAGGTCAGCATTTTGCGACACTACTATCCAAAGTTCTGGATTGGCTTTCAACAAATTTTGTCTTGTTTCAAAGTCACGATTGCTATATTAGAACTGGTATGCTTTCTTGTGGGATCTCCTGTTCAGTTTTGCAATGATACCCTCTAATTTTTCAGAAGCTTATTATTGCAATGGAGTGCATAATTATTCTCACATAAGAATGTAAAAATTTGAATTTTTGCAGTTTTCACAATAAAAAGAAAGTTGAACTCGTCATTTTTTTTGCCTTGAACTGTTGCTATTTGTCTAATTATACAAACATTTTTCAGCTTCTATTGTCATTAAAGAATTCGGTCACAAAGAGGAGTATGGGCCTTTATTTGTCACGACTTTTGAAAGATTTACTAATGCAGCATCTGTAACGGCTCTAACTTCCTCGTACATTTGTGACCAAGAGCCTGACCTTGTGGAGGCCTACACCAATTTTGCATCCACTTTTATTCACTCCTGTAACAAGGTTTCCATTCATTTACTGTCTTCCCTTTTCTTTTCCTCTTTTGGGGTGGGAGTTGTGAAAGACTCTTGAGTGGAATTTGGATATATTTACGAATTGGACAATGTATATCTCAGGATGTGCTGGCAACATCTGGTTCCCTTCTTGAAGTTTCTGTCCAGAAAGCAGCTATATGTTGCACGGCAATGCATCGTGGAGCAGCTCTTGCTGCAATGTCATATTTGTCTTGTAAGAGAAAGTTATATTGTTTTTAATTTCTTGTTGATTTGTGTTCTTAAACGTTGCATGAGTTCTGGCAATAGCAAGTTGTAACATGATATGCTTTAGCATTTCAGTTGCTTCACGTGTACTGGACGGTCAAGGCATAGTTCCAGTTTGGTAGGATCCATGAACAACACACACTTGTGGTTTAATTTTCTTAAATGAAAATTGTAACTTCATTAATCAGAACAAAATTGAATAAATCATTAATCACAAATGAATAGAGAATAAACCTATGACCCCTCAAAATATTGGCAGACCTTTATTTATATAATTTTGTAGATTTACTCCTTTTGTTTCAAAATATCTATCATTTTGGAGTTTTGGTTGTTTCAGAATATGCCACTTTATAATTTAGTGGAGCATTGATTATTTTTAAACTATTTAGCCTTCTTTGACAAACATAATGGTTGGTGGAATGAGTTTGCCTGAGAAAGATGACAAAATAAAATACGGCTTCTTTAGTAAAATATTATTAGATTTTGCTGCAATCTGGGCTATAAAATAACTTAATCTTTGTGCATAACATTAAATGACATATAATAGGGATTATTGGTTTTTATTAGTTACATGGGGCTGATTAATTCCTTTCTTGACTTTTCAGGTTTCTTAGATGTGAGCTTGGTCTCTTTGTTGGAATGTGCAAATTGTATCGTTGAAGGCTCATTCAATGCCACAGCCATTCATGTCATTTCTCACAGTGGCGAGGGGCTTGTTTCCAATGTTGTGTATGCTTTACTCGGTGTTTCTGCAATGTCACGGGTTAGTATATTGGAATTTATTGTAATTTTATTTTTTTCATTTTTATAATGGCTAATAAACGTGATTTGATATGTAAAAGTACGAGAAGGAAGTGGTGAGCGCTAAAGATTTGGTTAGGATTTGATCTTATTGTTTTAGGAACAGTTCTTGTTGGCCTGCATTGTTTAGAAAAGAATCCTTGTTTTCTCCCAGAGAAGGTTTTATCCTTGTTTTCTGTTTGTGAATTAAGTTTTGGTCTTTGTGAGAAGAAAGATAAACCTTTCTTTTGTTATTTCTATGACTCTAGCGAGCATTAAGACTGAAGCACAATATCATACTTAGGCTTTTGGATTCAGTATAGTCACTGTTCAGTTGTTTTTTTAAATATGCGTATACATCCTTTAATTAGAACTTGAAAACAATTGCTGCCTTTTTCTAAACTGTAATGGTTTTCTAATATATTGGTAATTCCAAAAGGAGGAGAAGGGACAAGTTTTCCAATCTTTCCTTCTCCTCTATCTTATCCCTAATTCCTCATGTACTGATCAATAAATCTTTCCTTATAGCCTGTATTCTTAGCTTGTGAATTTTCATTAGAAAGCCAACTCAGAAGTATCCTGTGCATGCTAGGTTCACAAATGTGCAACAATTTTGCAACAACTGGCAGCAATTTGCAATCTATGTGAAAGAACCACTTGGAAGACTATACTTTGCAGGGAAACTTTGCATGGATGGCTACATTCAGCGGTCTCTTTCTTATTTTTTGCCCATACTTTGTTATATATGTTGTTTTTTATTTGCAACTGTTTTGTTTGGCACAGCCTTCATTATAACCTGCATATGGATTCAAACCCTCCCCCCCCCCCCCCCCCCCCCAAAAAAAAAAAAAACCTTGTATTTTCTGATTTTCATGAAACTTGAGTCAGATTACAAGTGTTTCCTTGTTATCAATCATAATGCCTTCAATTTTGGTTTGGAAGAGTTGGTCAGGCTGCTTCTTCCTTTTTGGTCAAGTTAGATTCTGGGTGGCTTATTTTTAACTTGAACTAGTGCTTAAGTGTCGTGCTGGCAATTTAGATGGCCTCTAGTCTAACAGAGACAGAGTCATCAATTTAAAAATTAGTAAGTGGTTCATCAACTTAAAAATTTGGCTAGCTTTTTGTTATAAGATTAGTGATTAACATATTCTTCAATTTTTTAAATAAATTAATGTATAGTTATTATTTCTTAAAGTTTTTCCTTTAAGTTGTTAGTTCCCTGAGTTCAGCAAGTTCTCTGCCTGATCTAGCTTAACCAGTATCCCAAAAGTTGTCAGTTTTCAAGCTAAGCTGCATCCAACTTTAAAAATCCTGTTCATGATATATTTATAATTATTTCTGATGACACGTGCATTTTTCCCTGGGGTTGTAAACTGGGATTGAATGTGGAACTTTGTGATGTAAACAATAGTATTACATACACATTCCTGAAAATGGTCTGATTATGATTTCGTCAAAGGCTTAGCATTCTTGGATTAGATACTTGGTTCGCTATTGTCTGAGGTTTTAGTATGGATTAAAGCCACTCAAAAGAGGCAAGGTTATTTTAAGATGCCTATAGTAGTTGTTGACGTATATGACTATTTGCATCTAAGGATAAGCAGTTTAACTGATTGGAACTGTAACTGAGTTCTGTGGTGGATGGTCATCTGATACATCTCTTAACTGTCTTGTGGAAGTTGAGAAACGTGATGGATCTGTTGATGGCTACCCCGGGCCTCAGCAATCAGCTTTGATATCTATTTGGACTTTTTGATCTTGTGGATTTCTCTCTTCCGTTTCCTTTTCTTCCTTTGTCTCCATCTAGCGCAGTTTGATTGACAATTTGAGTCACCAGGTTCAGGCGTTTCCTGCTGAATACCTAAACCAAGGAGAAGCAGAAACTCTAGTGCCACTTTGGTCCAAGGCCCTTGCTGACGCAGCGGCGGACTACATGGAGAGCAAGAGGTCTGATGGAGTAATGAGTAATTTTGGGCATATGCAAGGGAAGGGGGGCAGAGTTCTAAAGCGCCTTGTTCGGGAATTTGCTGATGCTCACCGAAACATGCAAATTTAACTTGATTGCTGCGTAAACAGTTCTTAATTTACTGACCCAATCCATCATGCAACTTCAAGAGTTGAGTAAGCACTTTTCCTTATGCTTAAAGAACCTGCGAGTAAGCACTTTTCCAATCCATCATGCAACTATTTGCCTCTGATGCCTGCCACTGGAAATACCTCGCCATATACCATCTTTATTCTTCCGGATTTTTGTCCTCTGTACAGTATCATGCCCCCAATTTTGGTAGAGCTTCGATCAAAATTAGGAAAATTTTTGCCCTTTTCAAATTGAAATGGATATTTATGTGCATAAGTGGAGATGGAATAGAGATTGAAGGGAAAGAATTTTTCAATGTATCCGAACGATCTGAATTACTTGTGATCACGATGACTGTGCTGTAGATAGGTTGACGAGTCCTAGAATGCCCAAACAATGTGTACGTTCAACTTGTATATTTTTACTTGAGGGAGAAGGTTTCATCTATTTAATATGAATATTTTTTTTCCTGTTCTTGATTATACTGTTTCATCTTATATCATGGAGACATGGACCATAAATGGTGTGAATGAAAGAACATGATCAAATTGAGAAAATTAGGCTATTTTTGGATGAAGCTTTATATTATGTGAAAAATATGATGATTAAGTGTGTGGCTTTGGCTTGGTTTTAACTTGTTAGGGTTTGTTTGGAATGACAATTAAATCCTTTGAAAGTAATTTTTTTTGTTGTGGTTTACGACGTACGAATGCAAGAGTTTCAGTTTGCATAAATGTGTTTACAAGCTAGCTCCCTCGTGTCTTTGTGGTTTAAGGCCATGCTTTTAAACGACAAGGTACGGGTTCGAGATTTGGCATACCCAAAAAAAAAAGTGTTTACAATAAATAACTCCAAATAAGCGTATGAGACGATGTATGTTGGCAAATAGTTCTAAATTCCACCCATACAAGCCATCTGTTGGCCACATTAGCGCAATTAAGATGGCGTTAGTACATGTCGACTTTTAATGAACTATAGCTAGAGAATAGTGACCAAGTCATGACTGTCTCAAAAGTATTTATGGAGTTAATTGAAGGAACCAAATTAAAAATAGAGATATGTTCAATTTTAATATTTCTATGGTGAGAAAAATATTTTTTGAATTTTTAGATTATGATTATTTAGATTTTTTTTTCCTACCTAATGAGACTAGAAATAATTAAAAGAACTCTTTGGATAAGGATGAATTGGGATACAAACAACATTCAGGATATATTAAAAAAAAGGGGTAAAGGATTTCTCTAGTGATGCCAAAACTACGTCATTTTAGATTAATGAAGGGTGTTTTCGTAATTTTGTTTATTTTTTTAATCATATACTTTTTTTTTTGTTTTGGTATGATTAATCATATACATTTTACTAAAACATTCTTCATTAATTCATCTGAAATTACTAACAAGCCCTTCATTAATTCAAAACGATGTAGTTTTGGGATCGCTGGAGATAACTCTATCTTCAGTGACTTGGAGAAATACTTTTTCCTAAAAAAAATTACCACTCTGGTCCTATTTATAAGCCTCATTTTGACCAAATCACACATATCAAAGAGAGGTAGTTAGCTTAATGATTATGAGGTGAATTTTCAACTTTATCCTCATTTATGATTTGGTACTTTCAACTTTTTCTTCTCTCTATTTTCATTAGTACAATTAATATTGGTAAAATTGTCATAATCTCATTTATTTGGTTAAAGGGGACTTATAAATAGAACCAAACTTTTTTGGTCAAAAAGGACTTATAAATAGGAACAGAGTGGTACATTAGTCAATTGCAGAATTTTTATTTTTTTATTTTTTGATGAAAAGAAAAGGTGTCTGAATGTTTGAATTTATGAAACAAAAGAATTATTTTAAATAAATTTTGAATTATTTAGAAAAATTGGTTATTCCATTTTTTTTTTATATAATCTGTTAAATTAGAATTTGACTCATTTTTCCGACATAAACAAAACCGATCCCATCCAGTATCCAATCAACTCCGGACAAAACAAAGTAGAGGAACAGAACTGTGGGTCCGGAAAGCTATTAATCAGAGGAAAGATTACACAGCTTGAAGCGCTGGAATAGCGCTCAGTAAAACCCTAAAGGGCAAAGGAAAGGGGATCAGAGATTCTCCTCCCGGGAGTCGTCATTAAAAGGTGCAGTCTGAGTCGCTTCCGTCCTTTGTCAAACTTTTTACGTTGTTATTAGTAGCTTGAATTCTGATGGTTGATGGACTTCATTTTCTTTTTTTATATTTCGATTTGTTTTGCTGATTTTCGTATGCAGAATGCTTTGAAATTTTCACGGTTCAGAACAAGGGCTGGTCACTTGCTGTGACTTATTTCATTTGTTTTTGTTTGGTAAAGAAAGTGTACGACCTGATTTGTACCGAATCCTATTAGTAGGATTGTTAGCATGCAAATATGGGGGTTTTGTTTGTCTATTGGCGAATCAATCTGGACTGATGTGAGTGGCTGGTCAAATGGTAATATCTGAGTTCGATTAGAAAGTGGATAAGGTCTCCTGAGAACGAATCACCTTTTTCAAAATGGAGGGCACAAGATTGGTGAGGATGGTTGTGATAATTCTCGAGTGCTTTTGGAAAGATAAAAAAGAACCCCCGGGGGGGGGGGGGGCGCTTAGATTGATTGGCTGGGCTTGCTGATGTATTATCTCCTGGGAGTGGGAAGGATTTCATAGGTTCAACACAAATTGAATTCAAATCCTGGCTACCTAACTTCGGTTGTCCTTTTCACCTTCACACTATGAAGAGCCAAACAAATGTAATCCGGCCTTTGCTTGCTGTGCTTCTTCAAAATAGTTTTTCAGTTCAAATACGGATGTGATGAAAATTCCATTCGGTTCCACACAAAATACTCATTAGTTTCATATATTTGCTGTTCAACATCGTTTTTCTTTTTCGTCTTCACTCAAAAAGAGCCAATCAATTGTAATTCTGCCCAGGAGGGTGTGTTGAAATACTTTCAGTTAAAAAAATAGGGGTTGAAATATTCATGATTATTTTGGATTTCTGAGTAACCTTTAAGATTTAATATTACTATGGTACCATACTGGTTTTGCTAGTCATATGCACTCTCAGCGATACTCGTGCATACTAGCATATGTTACAAAGCAGGGCTAACTACTCTAGCATTTTTTGGAGTTTGCTTGAATCACACCTAAAACCCATCTTATTTAGAAAAGTATACCTAATTATGACATTCAAATACATATTGCAGAGACCTATTTTTTGGATGAAACACGTATTATGCAAAAAGTCGACTTCATTGTAAGAAAGTAAATTATGGGGGAGTTGAATGTAATTTTTGAAAATGAGAAGTATATTTTAGCCATATCCTAGGGGTAGTTGATGTAATTTACATAATGAAGCATGATCTTGCCTTTTGTCATTTTCATGTTTTCAGATGGCTTACAATAATTTTGACAGAGTCCAGATGATTTTACGAAAACTAAAGAATTTTTTTAAAAGCTGAATGGGTCTCTTGATGTCGTATTGCTTTGTTATACTTGAATTGTCTGCCATTTTCCTGTTTTCAGATGCCTTAGTATGATATGTATGGCTTTATTTTTTTGAAACCATAACCTTCTGTTTTGGGAATAATGCTGCTACTTGCAAGGATTGTAAGTAAAACTTAATTTTACTCTGATTCCTCTAATATTACATGATGTTGCTTAGAAAGGCTTGAAAATGGGTTAGAAGTTGAAGGGCTTGAAGTGTGGGTTAGAGATTGGAGATTGAGCTGGTTTTTTTGACTTTTTTTGGTATTGGTAGTGTTAACTTTCTTTAGGTTCTTAATACTTTGTTAGACTTGTTTATTCTCTGCTGGTATCTTCAATGTAAAATTCCATCCTGTGGATATTTTTTGGTTGAAGAAATTAACAAGTTTCTTTCAAGAATCACAAATACTATTCCTATTTGGTAATTCCGAGTTGTGCTTTGATCATCGTATTTAGAATATGAAAGCAAAATGTGTGATATATAAAACTTCAAAGCCACAGTGCATTGACATGAGTTTTCGATATTTTGGTTGCACCTGGAGCTTGCTTGCTAGATCTAGGGCTGCAACACTACCTTCAGGCTGATTTCAATTCTCCCAGCCTTTGACTTTAAAACAGATTTATAGCTGATGTGCATGAAACTCCTTCATTGTTGTACTGATGTTTGTTTGATTATATGAAGTGCATAGTAGTTGGATCTATATAGTGTTTCTATATGGTGGTTTTCCATCTTTCTTTTCCTTTAGATTTTCTAATGTACGCATCTATGGCTATGTTTGTAGGCTAGTCTTCTGTTATAACCAACAATGGCAGATGGTCAAGAATCAGACAAGAATATAGAGATCTGGAAGATCAAGAAATTAATCAAGGCATTGGAAGCTGCCAGAGGTAATGGTACCAGCATGATTTCTCTTGTTATGCCTCCACGTGATCAAATATCCCGGGTCACGAAAATGTTGGGAGATGAATTTGGAACTGCTTCAAACATCAAGAGTAGGGTGAACAGGCAGTCAGTTTTGGGAGCCATTACTTCTGCTCAACAGAGGCTGAAGCTCTACAATAAGGTTCCTCCAAATGGTTTGGTTCTTTATACTGGAACTATTGTTACTGATGATGGCAAGGAAAAGAAGGTGACGATTGATTTTGAGCCTTTCAAGCCTATCAATGCTTCACTTTACCTCTGTGATAACAAGTTTCACACTGAAGCTCTCAATGAACTTTTAGAGTCTGATGACAAGTTTGGTTTTATAGTTATGGATGGAAATGGAACCCTTTTTGGTACATTAAGTGGAAATACTCGTGAAGTGCTTCATAAATTTACTGTTGATTTACCAAAGAAACATGGTAGAGGAGGTCAGTCAGCTCTACGTTTTGCTCGTCTTCGCATGGAAAAACGGCACAACTACGTTAGAAAGACTGCAGAACTTGCTACACAGTTCTTCATCAATCCTGCTACTAGTCAGCCTAATGTTGCTGGACTTATACTTGCCGGTTCAGCTGACTTCAAGACTGAGCTGAGCCAGTCAGATATGTTTGATCCCCGTTTACAGGCAAAAATATTAAATGTGGTTGATGTTTCTTATGGTGGGGAGAATGGTTTCAATCAAGCCATTGAACTATCTGCAGAAATCCTGTCAAATGTGAAGTTTATTCAAGAGAAGCGCTTGATAGGGAAATATTTTGAGGAGATCAGCCAGGATACTGGGAAGTATGTCTTCGGAGTTGATGACACATTAAAGGCTCTGGAGATGGGTGCTGTGGAGACACTCATCGTGTGGGAAAGTTTGGATATAAATAGGTATGTGTTGAAAAACAGTACCTCTGGTGAGATTGTCATAAAGCATTTGAACAAGGAACAGGAAGCTGATCAAAGCAACTTCCGAGATCCAGACACCTCTGCAGAGTTGGAGGTTCAGGAAAAAATGCCCTTGCTTGAGTGGTTTGCAAATGAGTACAAGCGGTTTGGTTGCTCACTTGAATTTGTGACCAACAAATCTCAAGAAGGATCACAATTTTGCAGAGGGTTCGGTGGCATTGGTGGTATCCTTCGCTACCAGCTTGACATCAGATCATTCGACGAGTTTTCTGATGATGGAGAGGTGTATGAGGATTCCGATTGAGTTCTTCCTGCAGTTCGTCTGTAATTTTGGATGATTGCATAGTTGCTTTTTTTGATTCATAGTCTCTAAAACATCATTTGGATTTTGTGGTTCCAAGACATTCGCTTTTTGATGCTTACTCCATCACATAGGTATTATTTAATTTGTCTGTCCTTTGCTTACTGCACTTACTTTTTTAAGCCAATGTAAACATATGGCAACTCGGCCAGATTGTGGTGATTTATCGGAAGTGCAGACAGGCAGTAGTTTATATGGCAGTCATTTTTTTCATTCAACAATATCAAAGGATTGTGGCATATGAATTTAGCGTAATACCCTCTTATTCTAAATATAAGACTAAGAAAGTTAAATAAATTACTTGATCATATCATATTTTGTGTATCTTTAGATTATATATCAATTTATTTGTTAAGCTAATTAGTTCAGAGAAAAAAATATAAATATTCTAAAATAATTTAATAAATTTTTTTAATCTCTTAAAAAATTTAATCTCATATATTTAGGAGAGGAGTAGTGTATATCATTGCACACTTGTCAAACTTATTGAGGATTAGGTGTTGTTTCTTTTTTGGGTCAAAAATTTAGGTGTTGTTGGGTATGGATACTTGTTATGATTTTTTGTCAAATTTCACTTGGGACAAAGGATCGTAATATTACACCAAGCACTCAGGTAGTGCAGTGGTATGACGCTGGCTTATCCAGCCTTTGTATCAGGGTTTGACTCTGCCCGGGACCATTAGGTCCCCAATTCTAAAAAGGATCGTAATATTACACCAAGTTTTTTTTGTTAGATATTACCCCAAGTTACCAACAAGCTTTTATATATACACACACATATATAGAATTTGAACCCCAGAATTTCCGTCACCATCTCACCTCATTTTTGGTATAGAACAACATGGCAAGTCTTAAAAATTTAGCTTTGCATGCTACAAGCTGCCTATAAGGTAGTTAACTAATCCTAATATCCCCTTAAAGCATTTCTTAGTGATTGGCCCGGTTGAATTTTTTATTGCAGAGGAAGCCAGGCAAGGGTTCCTGCTGCATAATTGATGTTTTGAATTAAGTTCCTCACTTCCTCTATCATTACTTTAACATGGCAAATTAAGATTCTCCAACACAAACATCATCTAAGTGACTTGTTGATTAGTGTTGCAAGGCAGGTAAACAATTCTTAGTGACATTGGTTCAGTTATTGCACTGAAAGCTAATCTTAGTTCTTTTAGACATTTTATGACAACATAACAAGTGGGCTTTCGGTCTAAGATATTCTGAGGTCACTAAGCTGGCCATTACAAAGCCACCAACAGGTACCTGAAATTTTGCAAATCTCACTATTTTATAAAGCGCTTGTTCTATTATTTCATTGGCCACACGCAAGTTAAGAAAATGAGGAAAAAAACTACTAGAAATATTTGTAACTTCAGGATTCCGAGGTCTCAAGCGGCCATGAAATAAAATGCACAATAATTTCGTAAGCAAAACTTGTCCTCGTACTGCTCTTTATGACCACATCGGCAAAACCTCTAATAGGTCAGTTATGCCGGTATTATACCTCTTAATATTACGGACTTGGGACATTCAGCAATCAGCAAGTTCTATGAGTTGATTGACCACGTTTGGATCTGCAAGGGTACTTGTGTCTCCAAGCTCATCCAGTTGCCTGGCAGCAATTTTTCGCAGGATTCTTCTCATTATCTTTCCGCTCCTAGTTTTTGGGAGGCCAGGAGCCCAATGGATTTTGTCAGGAGCTGCAAAAGCTCCTATCTGAAAGGTCAAACAACAGAATTTGAAGTGAAGTCATGGTTAAAAGTCACATAGGAATATGCTGTGACAAATTGCAAAACTGTTTGATCTGCCTGATAGTATTTTAAATAATGAAATTGCAATGTAGAACTTTTCAATTTAAGCACCAACTAGAATCACTTTTAATTTCAGGACAGCTTTTACAGTCATTCTCCACCAAATAATCAGGTTCTCAAGGGTAACTTCTTCAACTAATGACAAGGCAAAGAGAGTGCAAACACAGAATAATGGCTGATTGAACACTCAACTATTTAGGGTACAATAACCTCAAAAATTATTCATTTTATTTCTTATTCCATTATAATGTCGTAAATCCAGACATGATCTTAAGGAAATTACCATGTATGCCACAACTAAACTACTTATCGATAATATCAAAACAAGTGAGATTTGGCAGTGTTTTGTTATGATGAAAATTAATGGATGAAGTAAGGACCTGCTTTCGAACAGTGAGTGTGAGGCTCTTCCGCAGCTCTTCACTGTATGGAACACCATCTACAAGAGTAACAAAAGCATAGATACCCTGTCCTTTAACCTGCAGCGATTTACGTAGTTGATTCAGATATAGACATGAATCCCTGAGCTATAATGTAAAGATTAGCTAAACCTTTTCCTTGTATGCATGAATAGCACGCAAAAAGAAACTTGCATAGGAAAGTAGTTTATAGAAACATACCTCATGATCAAAACCAACCACAGCAGCTTCAGCACATTGAGGATGTGAAACTAGAGCTGATTCCACTTCAGCTGTGCCAATACGATGCCCACTGCGCATATCATTTAAATATGATATTAGACTTCGATATCAAGGAATACTTCACCGATTTCTAAATTTTCATTCCCATCAACTTTTTCTGTTATTATTGAATTCCTTTACATATAGAACTAAGCAGGATTGAGGGAAAATATTTTCCATCCAACAAATACCTGACATTGATGACATCATCCACTCTTCCAGTGAGCCAATGGTATCCATCTTTATCCCTAGAACATAGAATTGCATAGGTTGAACATAAATATCTCATTCGTTTTTATTTGTAAAACTAGAGTGATACAATTTACACAACAACTAAATCGAAAACAACAGAACATGCTAGAAGCTTTAAACATTACAAAGCAGACTGACAAATTAGCATATCTATTGTTTTGTAAATCACTAACCTGCTGCAGCCATCACCAGAAAAATAATATCCAGGAAACGGCTTGAAATATGTTGTTTCATATCTTTCGTGGTCACCATAAAGAGTTCTGAATGCCCCAGGCCATGAGTTCTTAATACACAGATAACCATTGCATTCACCTTCTATTTCGACACCTTTCTCATCCACTATGACAGGCTATAGTTAAAACAAAAGTAATCAATGATAAACGTTGCAATATTCTAGTAAGTAGGTGACACAAATTCATTAAATTTGAAAGAGTTGCAGGACTGAATTGCTCAATATATTATTCACAATAACATATTACATATATATACACATGACAGAATCGAGCATTAATTCGGTCCTGATATGACATTATACAAATCAGGAAATAATCAAGATTAATTATCCTAATCACACCCTATAATTTTGGATTTGAACTTGCCCCCTAAGTTTTGGGATTCTATACTCCCCTTTAAGTTGGATTATACATGTCAATTAAGTTCAATTTGCCAATTAGATACTCAAACCTGTCCTTGGGCAATCCTTTAGTGAGGATGTCCGCAGTCTATTCTTTAGAGAGTATATACCTCAGATCAACGATACCCTCATCAACGTTTTCCCTTGTAAAATGTTTGTCTATCTCGGCATGCTTGGTTCAATCATGCTGAACCGGATTATGAGCCATATTAATCGCAGCCATGTTACGCAATAGACCTTGATTGGCATATTTATGCACTTCCTCAAGTCTTTAAAGACACGCTTTATTCATATGCCTTCACAGATTCCCAGTGTTACAGCTCTGTATTCAGCTTCAGCGCTGCTTCTTGCAACTACCTTTTGCTTTTTACATCTCCATGTGACCAAGTTGCCCCACCCATATGTACAATATCCAGATGTAGATTTCCTGTCATCTTGATCACCTACCCAATTTGCATCTTTAAATAACTCTACATTCCATTTGTCAATTTTCTTAAACAGCAAGCCACATCCCGGAGATCCCTTCAAATAACTAAAGATCCTGTAAATTTCATCTAAAGTTTCTATTTAGGATCATGGGAATGTTGGCTGACCATACTAACTACAAATGCAATGTCTAGTCTGGTATGAGACAGGCATATTAGTTTGTCTACCATCCGTTAATAGTTCCCTATCTCCACAATTTACCGAGATCTTCTTCTTCACCTATTTTATCAACATGTATAGGTATGTCATTGGGCTTGCAACCTGTCATCCCTATCTCCTTTAAAAGGTCCAGTACATACTTCCTTTGGGAGATATAGATTCCTCCCTTAGATCGAGAAACTTCCATCCCAAGAAAGTACTTCATTTCTGCAAGATCTTTGATATGGAATTCACGTGCCAAGGCTGCCTTGATTTGATTGATTTTTACCTCGTCATCTCCTGTAAGAATTATATCATAAACATACATGGCTAAAACAACCATCTCACCCTTCTGATGTTTAACGAATAAAGTATGGTTGCTCTGCCCTTGAGTATACCCATGTCTCTTCAAGACCCGAGTGAATCTATCAAACCAAGCACGTGGAGATTGCTTCAACTTGTATAATGACCTCTTTAGCTTGCAGACTTGGTTATCTTTTTTCCCTAGAAACCCTAGAGGTAACTTCATGTACACCTCTTCCTTGAATTCTCCATTGAAGAAAGCATTCTTTACATTGAGTTGGTGCAGATCCCAATCTAAATTTACTACAATAAATAAGAGAATTCTGATGGTATTCCACT
This sequence comes from Acacia crassicarpa, assembly GCA_034222035.1. Taxonomy (NCBI): domain Eukaryota; kingdom Viridiplantae; phylum Streptophyta; class Magnoliopsida; order Fabales; family Fabaceae; genus Acacia; species Acacia crassicarpa. The sequence continues at coordinate 43,332,491 of JAWXYG010000005.1, read as the reverse complement.
TAGCTACTGGAGCAAACATTTCTGTGTAATCTTCCCCATATATTTGCGTGAAATATCTCAAGCGCTCCATCTGCTCTATACTTAGGAGTGACTGCCCATTTACATCCAACAGGCTTCTTTCCTTGAGGTAGATTACTACATCTCATGTCTTATTTCACTTTACTTGAGGGCATCCATCTCTTCCAAGATGGGTTCTTTCCTTGAGGTAGATTACTACATCTCATGTCTTATTTCACTTTACTTGAGGGCCTCCATCTCTTCCAAGATAGCTTGCCTCCACTCAAGTGTAGCCATGGCCTTATCAATCATGTATGACACCCTGATCCTATCAAGATAAGAGACAAATGCCCTGTATTTAGATGAAAGGGCCTTATAGGAGACAAACCTCTCAATGGAATGTCGAGTGCATGATCTAGGCTTCTTTCAAACTGCAATGAGAAGATCAAGATCATAACCCTTTGTTACCACTGTTTCTCCTGGACCTGCCTCTGGTTCCAACTCCTGGCAAGTGCTAATAGATTGTGACTCATTACTTCTTCTGTGTCATCGTATGTAGGTATTACCTTACTTGTTTGTGTCCCCCTTGGAATTGGCACATTATCAGGGTTATCAGGAGTATCAAAGGTATCAAGATTAGGATTAAGTTCTGTTTGTATAGTTGTATAAACTGTAACTGTCTGGTCATCTTCTGGTATCTCTTCTGGAATTTCACCATCTCTTCCCCCTGAATTGCAGACAAGGAATAATAGGAAGTATTTTAATGAAAAGTGACATCACATGTAACAAAAAAACATTTGGAGACCAGGTCATAACTCTTGTATCCCTTTTGGGAATTGGAGTAGCCAAGAAAGATACAAGAAAAAGGCTTTGAGGTCAAATTTGTTGGTGTGATAGAGGTGAACATAAGATGTGTAGCCAAACACCCTGAGTGGCAAAGTGCTTTTGAGGTATGAGAGGTTATAGTATTTGTGTAGGAGTTAAAGTGGTGTTTTAAAAGACAATGGTCAGCTTGGCATTTAATTAATGAGGAATGTGGCAATAAGGATAACGTCATCCCAATGATATTTAGGAACATTATAACTAAACATGATGGCTCTGACAGTTTCGAGAATATGGTGATTCTTTCGTAGTTTGTAGTGTGGCTTGCATTTCCACAATTTTGCTCAATTGGCCACTCTAGGATGATTCTTTCAAAGCTTCAGCCACATAACCTCTACCTTTCCCTTTCTACGACTTCCAGCTAGCAGGTTTACCATGGAGATCCCAGCAGGTGTCTTTTATGTGGCCTAGTTTCTTACAATGATTATAGAATGATTTGCCTTTAGAACCTTTTGATTTTGTGGATTGAACAGCAAGTGCTGAGGCCTTAGGAGGTGTAGGAGTAGAAGCGGAATTATTCTGACTTGAAGCATTGATTTGGGCCTACCCTCTTCATTGCGCAAAATGGTCAAGGGTTCTTGACTAAGAATTTGAGCCCGAACATCATCATAAATCACATTAAGACTAGCTAGCAACTTGTATACTCTCTCTCATCTTCTTTCTCTTTGCGATCTTCTTTAGCATCTTCCCCGCAATAATGAGTTTTATTCCTTAGGGCATCAAACTCTTGACAAAGCGCTGATTTTTCAAGATAGTAATCATCAAGTGGTATATGGTCTTGTTTCAGCTGCTGCAACTTTTTCTTAACATCAAATTTGCTGGACATATTTCCCTACAGGGCTATATGTCTCACAAAAGGCTTCCCAAATTTCTTGAGCTAAAGGAAGGTACATGAAACTCCTTAATGATATCGCATTGATCAACCAAGAGGATACCAATGCATTCTGACTTCCATTTTTGAAACTCTTTGGTTTCCGATGTTAGGGCCTTTTTTGCTTCACCAATTATATATTTAAGTTTATCCCGTTAATCAAGAGCAAGAATCACGAATTGAGACCATTCCCATTAATTGTCACTAGTAAGTTTCTTAAAGACAAGAAGGACAGTGGAGATGTCATTAGAACCAAATCGTGGCAAGAGAAAGAAATGTCGGAGATAATAGACATAATGAATTTAAAAAGAAGTTATTAGTTTAATTTCTTTAGAACCAGACCAAATAGTGATTGAGCAAAAAAAATGTCGAAAAGCCGAGGGTAACGCTAAGGGAGAACCAAAGACTCCGACTGTTTGTTCAAGCAAGGAAGATGCTGAGATTGCAAGCCGAGAACCGAGACCTTCAAAGTATCGAGATGTATGACGCGTCAAAAACTCAGAGTGGTTGACGAAAGAAGGAAGGCACGTTGAGACTTCAACTAGGAGGGAAGACTCGCCATGAACTGGTCGGGCTTGTCAAGAGTTTGGATAGAGCAAAGGAGGACACCAATAAATCTGCCGAGAAGACGATCGAACTACGGAGTAAGAAAAACTAACCTTTTTTTTCTTCAAATCAAATCAGCCTTGATTAGTCTCACCTATGCTCTGATGTCATGAAGAGAGTTGGAGGACTGAATTGATCAATATATTATTCACACTGACAGATTACATATATATACACATGACAGAATCGAGCATTAATTAGATCCCAATATGACACTATACAAATCAGGAAATAATCAAGATTAATTATCCTAATCACTCCCTATAATTTTGGATCTGAACTTGCTCCCTAAGTTTTGGAATTCTACAAAATTATAATGCTAATAAGTAAGGAATGCATAGAAGACCTGAACTCCAAAGAAAGGGAATGTTGCCGAGCCAGGCTTTTGAGGCCAAGCACCAGGTATTGGAGTAATCTGCAAATAACAATAAAGTATATTAGTCTTGTAAACTCAAAATTTATGTATATAACAATTTCTATTCATTTTTAAAAATACCATGAAGCCACCAGTTTCTGTTTGCCACCAGGTATCAGAGATAGGACATCTTGAATCTCCAACTACATTGTAAAACCACCTAAAGTAGAAAATAAAATGGTTTAAATATTTTTTTCGATGTAATAACTAAGATACAATTAGTTTGGGAAAAATATATATATAATAACCTCCATGCACTTGGATTTATAGGCTCGCCAACACTTCCTAGAACTCGTAATGATTTCCTCGAGTACCGAGTGACATGCTGCAGGATTTGCAAATTGCAACGCTTTAAAATAATGAATAATAAGTAACAATATAGAACTCTAGACTTTTGAAGCCCAATTCACGTACTTCAATAGTTTATGGAATTTGGAACAGCCCTAAATATCAATCAGATCAATGAAAGGCCAGAGAGGGATAGTGGTAAGGAAGGAGATAAAAAAACATTGGCCATATCTGAAATATGACCACACTGCCTGAACAATTACCAATATCTTTTTTACGCTTATTCTCATATTTTTCTGCCTGAAGAGATAGGGGTAAGTCTTCAAAAATTCATTCTAGTCCTTTCTATGTAGCAATAATTATTTCATACAAAGACATGCTTCAGCTTAGCCATGCACTTTAAGTTCAAGACGTTATACTAAGTTTCTGATGCACAAAGTAATGGATAATATTGATAAACAATGATATATAGTTTCTTGAAAACTACTTATTCAAAAGGTAAACAACATTGATTTAAGGCCCTCATGGCTCGTGCTGCTAAAATCCAATAACGGTCTGTTTTTTATAACAAGCCCTGAAGAGGGCAGGGAAGATTGAGTAGAAGATATTGGATAAACCAAGTGTAACTGGACAAAAAATAGAAAACGAGCCTGTTAGCACTGATTAAACGCACATACAGTACTTCTAAGTCAGTCACTTATATAAGGAAATTATTAATCTCCAGAAACAGTTAAATTCACAAACCAATGCACATGTAAGTAGAGAACAATTTCTTACCTTATCACCATCACGCATGAGGGACCGCACCAATGTGGGAGCAGTGTAAAATAAGGTCACCTTGTATTTATCAACAATGTCCCAACAGCGCCCAGCATCAGGATAATTGGGAGCCTGAAGATAAGACAATTATAATTTCATGATTGCTAAGGAAGCACCTCTCCACCAATAGCTTGATTCGCAACTTTTGACAGAAAAGTCTAAATCAAACTAAAACTGATGGTGGAACGCACAGTAATATTTTTTATTCCAAGACAGTTTATGGGAATGAAAAGACATGATGTGCGGATCCAAACAAATAGCTTGATGATTTCTAAAGTAGATATATGTGGTAAGGTTTATTAACAGTTCAATTTTACTGGGAAAATATATTGTTAGTCATTGAATATTTCCTCTCTTTTCTGCGAGCTTCAAAGTTTATTTAATATTTCTGTAGTTTGTACAAGTCTAAATTCAAGAAATTGGAGTTAGTGATTAGTTTCTTTCTGCCTGTAACATGTCTCTAAGATGCACTTTTAGCCACACCACATGCACATAAATAATTACACTGTGTTTAAACTAAAAATCTATTACACCTTGGCCCAAAAAAAAATGTATTACCCCTTCATACACAACAACTGTTGCACCATTAAGCATGGGTCCATAAGTAACATAGCTGTGCCCAGTAATCCAGCCACAATCAGCAGTACACCTATAGTCAAAGTATAAAGCTGTTAAAATAATGACACTGATCTGGTTTTCGATCAGGAACACCCTCAAAAGAAAAGAGATAAAGGGCAAGCTTTCAAGGATACCAGTAGATGTCAGATGGTTTGTAGTCGAATGCATACTTGAATGTGGTTGCAGTGTACACCATGTAGCCACCTGTTGTATGGAGGACACCCTTTAGAGAACATATGTTAGAATACAGCAATCTCACGTTAAAGAAGCAAGAAGGAAACAGAACTCAAATGCAAGTACTGCAAACAAATACCTTTGGTTTTCCTGTACTCCCACTTGTATACAGCAGAAAAAGTGGATCCTCTGCGTCTACCCATTCCACCGAACAAGTGGTTGGATATCGAGGTATGACATCCTGAAAATCGTCACAAATCAGCAAATATTCATCATAGCCAATGAACATTTGCCATGAACATATAAAATCTATTGGTCACAGAAAGTTTCGTGTTAAACCTCTTAACCATAAACAAATAAATTCCAATAATTAAACAAACTGAAATAAGCAAAATTGTGATTTTTCTTTTACATGGGCATATCATGAAGTTCTTGCCAAAGTACAGAATAATCTCATGTTACCACTACAATAGTAGAACATATGAGAGTATATATGCAGGTAATATTTAAATTCTAACCTGCCACCATATATCTCGTCCTTCCTGCCATTTGGTATCTTCCCTTTTCATTGCTGATTGGTTTTCATAAGTTAAGCAAACATCTGGCAGAAAAGAATAATTACAAAGATGAGAACATGAAATGTAGGGAAACAGAGAAAACCTCAATTATTGGCACCATCACTAGATATCAATCGAAAGTACGCACTTAATGTTTAAACTTTTCTTTTTAGAAACTAATGTTTGATTTGTTGAGGGTGTGTCATGAGTGCCAAGACAAGTTGACAATTGTGATGCCAGAATTATTCAATAACTGAGGAAGAGAGTACAACATTGACCTGATAAACAAGTCATCTATTTACCAACCTACAGAGACCCCATTTTTGGCTGACTCATTGATAGCAGCATCAACTATGTCCTTCAGTTGGATTATCTTGGGGCCCCTTTTAACAGCATTGCAAGTAATCACAACTTTCGGTTTACAATCAATGATTCTTTGTGCTAGAGATTCTGCAGAAAACCCGGCAAATACAACCTAAACAAATCAAAGGGCTAACAACTATTAACCCAAAAGCCATTGGAAAATAATCCACAAATATGCAAGTTAAAAAAAAATGGAGGAAGAGGTAGTGCCATACTGAATGAACAGCACCAATGCGGGCACATGCAAGCATTGTGATGGGGAGCTCCATCAGCATGGGCAGATATATTATTACAGCATCTCCCTTCTTGACACCAATATCTTTCAGGTAGTTTGCAACCTGCAGGTCAAAAATAGCTTTGATGATCCAATCAATTTCTGCTGATGTGCTCCAACAGAATATTATTCAAGCATCTAAATGGAGATTTTTCCAAGTAGAAGCATCTTATTCAGAGTGCCGTGACACGGATACGGAAAGAGTAACCTCAGAACTGACCTGGCAAACTTGATCCAGCAGCTGTGAGTAAGTCAAAGTAGCATCTAAACCAGGCTCGTTACCTTCCCAGTAAATGGCAATCTTATTGCCAAGTCCAGCTTCTACATTTCTATCCAGGCAATTGTAACAGATGTTGGTGATGCCACCCTTAAACCACTGGAGAGGGCAACAAACAAACAGAGATACACTCACTCCTCAGCCTAATGCTATAAAGCGAGATCCAAATGGGAAATGATCAAAAATAAAAATACCTCAATCTTGATGTTGCCCTTCCTAACATCAAAATTTTCATCCCGTACTTGATCACCCCATTTCTGTTTCCAATAGAACTCGGATGCAATGTCAGACCAGAATCCAGCTGGGTCCTCTATGGACCTCTTGTACATCTCCAGATACTGATAGATCAGAAATACAAATAAGACACTTCAATTGCTTAAAGATCAGTGTCATGAAACGAACAATTTTTGTGATTAAAAATCAGAAAATATATAAAGCTTCCACTTGAATCTGAACAGAGATCAATGGAAAGACGCTAGAACCTGTTCTGGGGACTGAATGAGTGCTTGGCTAGAGAACTCCTTGCTGGGAAACACAAAATCATTCTCGTCAGTAGCGAGAGATTCACCCAGAACCACAGCGTTCACCTTAGAAATTTGACCAGCACCAGATGGCAGCTCCTTCATTGATTCTACGTGGCGTAGGAAATGTTTGGTAGTAGAATTATAAGCCATGTTTCGCCCCGCTACTCGTAGATTCCTCCTCCTTCTGCAGCTGACGTTATCCCTCCACAAGGGAGATACAGAAGAAAGAGAAGGCGATGAAGCTTGAGAAACAGATTCGCACGTACCCCCCGAAATAGCTTGAACAGGGTTATATGACATGGAAGTCATCCTGGCACAATCGCGAACGACTTCATAAATGACGGGATTATATATTTTTATTTAATCAGTTTCTTAGTAGAATAACGATAATAATCTCAAACAGAGATCGGAAAAGGGTTTTCCATTTTTTTAAGGACAAAAAGATTAAAGTGTGAGAGTTAGACCGCAGCGGAAATTTCTCTCTCAAATAATTATTTAGGACCGTTTCGTCAGATATCTAAAACGATAACTTTCAATATTAGGACGCTGTTTTTTATGGCGCTATGAGGGCCAGGGGGCGCATCATGATCAGAAAATGAAAAGCCAGAGAGGATATTGCATCGGTCCTTATCTCATAAGTCATAAACCAATTTTAAAATTCTTTATCAACCAAGGTAGCGATGACTATTAATTGATGTAGTTATACCAATTCCACAAAGTCGGAGACTAACCTTGGGTGGCGCTTTGCTGGAGGATCGCTTGTGCGATTTGAATTTGTATAAGATATGGGTTTTGTTTAGTGTGATGTGTTCAAAGTCATGGCAAAGACTATCATGGAAAAGGGGGAGATGATGATGACGACGGCGACGGCAATAAAATATTGAATTTCGCCCTAGAAGATATAAGTTTTATTTGTTTTTTCCATGGGATAAAAAATAAGGCAACAAGGAACACACAAAGTTGACTGAAAACAGGAGTATAACTCAATCTCTTAGCTTTCTTCACCGAATGTATCATCTCCGAGGCTCTCGGTGAAGCTGTCCCCGGTAAAAATGGAAAAGCGGTGACGGAGACTTACCCAGCTTCCTGTGAAACAAAAGCGACTGGACTGCCCCATCAAAAAATTCAGGGACGAATGACGACGATCAGCGAATTGATTAAGTAAAATGATCGTAGGAGCGGTGTAGCGGCGTCGGATTGGCGTCCCCGGGACAAATATTGCCTTAGTTGGGATTCCAAAACACTGAGCCCTTTTTGGCTGCACTCTGAGAAGTTTCAGCTTTGAATTTTGATAGTGGGCTGGAGATTCGATGTAGATAGGATTTGGCGGCTAATATTTCTTTTCTAAAAAAGGGGGGGAAAAAAAGTTCCACTAACCTCCTTGGAACTTAAGCCCTATTTGGTATAGGGAAGATTTAAGGAGGGAAAGAAACTTAAAGTAGGGAAAACAATGAAAGTGAAGATTGAGAGAAAACTTTAAAAAAGTGAGTTGTTTGGTAGATATGGAAAAAGAGAAAGAAAATGATAATTTAAAAAATATAAATTTAAAATTTCTAAAATACCCCTAACCTAAAATAAAATTTGCCTTTTTCCTTCCTCTCTCACTCTCGCCGGCCATAATTAGTGAATCAAAGGAAAAAAAATCGATCTTGCCTTCATCCCTCTCTCTCTCGACGGCAAACTGAACACCAAAAGAAAATCAGATCCCTACTTCATCTTCGAAGCTTCTTCCTCTCTTGCTTTTCACGAGTTCTCTGGAGAAACCATACCCACACAGCTTTGTTCAGTTCAGTGCTCACAACTTCGAATCGATCGTTTGTTCTTGCAGCTCCTTTGCGATCTTGTTGCAAGTCAATCAAGATTTTGCCAGAGATCGATAATCTTCCTCTCATGCTACTTCTTCGAGTTTTTGTCGCAGGGTTAAGATAGGAATTTGGCAGAAGGGAAGATGAGGTCCCACCTATATGTGAGGGATCTCATCTTCCCTTAAATGTGGGAAGATTGCCGCCGCTGGAACTTAGCTTGTGGGAAGATGAGGCAACTAAACAGGCCACAGCAGGGAAGATTCAACATCTTCCCTTTCCTTCGATAGATCTTCCGTCTACCAAACGGGTCCTTATTTGGGTAAGCATTGGATTGGGGAAAAAAAAAACTTAGTGGAAGAGGGAAAAGAAGGGAAAAAACGACTCTAGTGAAAAAAAGAAAGAAAGAGATAGTTAGGAGGTGTTTGGGTTAGTTTTTAAGTGAATGAGCTTTTCCTTAAAAAGTTCCATCATTGGTGCTTCTAGAGAGTATCGGAGCGTTACAAACAGAGAACATTCGACGGAGGAAGAGGAGAGCCGGAGCTTGACGGCTGATTTTTAGACCTTCAGTTTTAGATCTACACCACCGCGAAATAACACACTCACACTTCTGAACCTTTAACTCATCTTCATTCTCTCTTTTTCTTCTATCAAGTCCAACAATTCCTTCAGCTTCCATTATTTCCAACACGTTTCTAAATTTTCCAGTGACCTTCTTGCTTTTGAACTTCACTGGATACCTTCAACCTTTTTCTTCAGAGACACATCTTCGACCTTTCATCCTTCCTCTGTGATTTCCAATGAGGTTCTGAGCTTTTTGACAATGTTTTAATTTTCCGACGATATTCTCCACTCTCAGTTGATTGTCCTTCTCTGTCTCATGGATTTCTTGTGCTATGTGCAAGTTTTGGCTATGTGTAGTTAAATGTTCTATGTGTCACGAAGTTGACTTTTTTTAGATATTTAGAAAGTTAATTAAATTACTTTAAAATATTTATATTTATCGTTTTTTGTCCAAACTATTTTGCTTAACTTATATAATTCAATCTTACACAATATATGATATAATTAAGTAGCTTATTTAGCTTCCATAATTTCTCCATAAAAAGTTAAATTTGTCTAAATAATAATTTAATTTTTGTTATCAGATTCAAATTATTATCTTCAATTATTACAAGATATGTACAACTAATAAATGTTTGTGTGAAATATTCACTAAAATTCATGTCATTTTCAGTCATTTTTCATATCAATTGATTTTTCAAATAGTAATCCAAACATGTTTCAGTTTGAAAATTTAAAAAAAAAATACTTCTGTCACCATCAATCCAAACATAAATCACATTTACAATCTGACTTTTATTTTATCTTACTTCTGAAAAAAAAATCAAATTAAAAATAAATCACTTTTCTCATCGTTAACCCAAAAATAAGGTGAACAAATATCAAAAAATATCTTGATTAAATGTAGATGTAATATTAAAATTTATTAAGTATAAAATAATATAAATATTACCCATTTTGTATTTGTTAGCATATGTATTTATACATGTGAGCATTTTGAATACATATAGAACAATTTTTTAAAGTACTTTAAAGATAGATAATGCTTATGTCAATTTTCTAATATATATTAAGTAAGTTTTATCATCACACGTTTATATGACATGTTTTGGAAACGTTATCATTTGACTATAAATGCAACTAGAATAAATATAACGCATTATCATGTAAATTAATATAGTTATACTTAATTCTCCACTACAATTAGACCATTACAATAAATATAACACATGATCAGGTCAAGTAATATAGTTATACTTAATTCTCCATACTACGATTACACCGCCACCTGGTTGGAACATTTTGTTGCAATTGGATCCTCTCATCATCATATATTCTCCTCATCCCTCCTCATCAAATCCCAACCCTTGATTTTTCTTCTCAATCAATCTATACCATTGATTTCAATTAATCTAATTGTCCCTCATGAAGTACCTTTTAATATTAATCAATATTCTGAAATATTTTTTTTCAAGATGAATCTTGAAAAAATATTTTACTGTATAATACTGATTGGTATCAAAAAAATAAGAAATAAGAAGGGATGAGGAGAGTTCCGCCAAGCAAAGAAACCGGACCCATTTTATTGAGTTTTTTACGATGGTTTAAAATATTAATTACTTATCGCAGATTGTTTATATTTGTTTGGATTAGTAGTTTAAACTATTTTTCTATTATGATTTACAGTATGCAAGATTAGTACGTAAGAGAAGCTTTATCTTGATTTATATGAACGTGATTTTCCAATATTAATTCAAACAGGTCTTAGTGTATAATTTGTATTTTCTACTTTTAACGAATAGATGAGGAAAAATTAGTTTTAATATATATTTATTTTAGTAATTAGCCTAAAACTTTAATTTGTGAACTATTTATACAACACTGGGGAGGGTGGATGTATCAGGATCCTAATGACTGTGTTGTGTCTTCAAACTTCAGACACGGACACCAACAAAGTCATTGGGACCTTGATCTATCCTATCTTTTCTTCTTGGAATTGGAATTCCAGAGAATATGATAAACGAGAAATTGATACACTGAGTATCTACTAGGAGCTGCACACTTTCGATGAGGAGATGACCAAACTCAGTGGACAGTCCGAGCCTCCTGGGTCTTACCTCTTGCCCACGCTCAAGGACACTTTAGAGACTGGTCATCACCCCAACCAAAACATACAATACTAGCAGACTCAGTACCCCGATTTCCCGTACTCTCTATCAACATGGATCGTATTCTTGATTCTGTTCTGATGCACAGGTTCCTCATAACGAGGCAAGTGCAGAGCATACTTGGAATCTAAGGAGCAGAGAAGACTAACATACTTTGAAATAAAGCTTTCAGGAACAAAGGAAGAAACTTAGAAGGAAGACATATGAGAAAACACTCTGGAGTAGTTTTATTTCTTCCAAGCTTGATTACAACTGAGAAATGCCTCTCCTTATATAGAGAAGCCAAGGCTAATACAAACAAAGCAAAGAAAAATAAAATATTCCCATGATTTTCTCACGGGATTAAAAAAATACAAACTCACAAATCATGCCCGACATGCTTTTAATATCTTATTAGTCACGAAAAGCATGGCTAATAAAATATTAGAATCACGGATCATGCTTGGCATGCTTTATATTATTTTATTACAGACAAACACAGGGACTGACTACCGGGAACTGACCAAAACATGCTGCCGACACATATAGATAGAGGACTGGAAACCGGATGAAATAGTACTGCCGACACTTAATCCTTGAAGATAGGCTCGTGACTTGGAGAGAGATTATTGTTGTCACTGTCATCATCATAAAGCGTCTGGACATATGCAAGTGGGTTGAGAAAATCAATAAACGAATCTGGACCTGCTGGAACATCACTTGTCTTTTGAGAACAGTATGTCGGAATCTTTGATGATCCTGGTTGGGAGAGTGAGAGCTGGGACAAAGACTCATCTTCATATGGATCTTGAGAATCCAGGAGAATTTTCCCCTGAGAATCCAAAGGAAGAGTAGTCTCTTGAGATGGCAACACCTGATAGGTTGACACATAGTGTGGTTCTGGCTGGTATAGCTTATCATATGCATCAACTTCTTCAGTGTCTGGAACAGGGCCAAGGATTGTGCAGTCTTTTGATACACTCTGGTTGTATTTGGCAAGGATAAGACTGAGCTCCTGAGATTGCAATGGATCGGGTTGAACCCAATCAAGGGATTCTGACCAAAGTATCGCATTTGTTTTTAACTCAACACCATCAGGTTTCTGTGCATGATAAGTCCTGCTAAGAAAAAACACACAAGAAAATCTTTTTTGTTTTGATTTTTTAACATCCCAAAGATTATTGTTATTTATAACATTAAACAGAGTACCTCTCCAGAAGGGAAGAGGGGCAAACAAAGTAAGAAGCTTAATGAGAGAAGAATTCTCATTGCTCTTATCACAGATATAATGATAGACAGGAAGAGGAGCAAGTGCAAAAGAAGTGGTATAAAGAATGGTCATTGACCAGATATACCAGAGGAGTTCATCAGGTATAAGACCTTGGATAAACGGGATGGTAGTGTATGGACAAATAGAACTGAAATGTTGGACTTTTGGGACAAGGTTGGTTTTTTCGAAAAGATGATGGAGCCAAAAGTAAACATACTCTTTAGCGTAATTCTGAAAATCTGTGAAGGAGTGAAGGTCTGAGTTTGGTGGAAGGATGGCTGCTTTGGTGATGTAAGGCATGATGGAAGGAGAAGGGTATTCTGAAAGGGTAAGAATGTAGAGAATCTGAGGTGGAGGAGAGATTTTCTCTGGTCTTGAAAGAAAATCTGCAAGGATATTCTGTGGTCCTTTGAGGTGTTTAACAGAGAATTTATAGCGCGAGAACCAATCTTTCCATCGGAGTAGCTGGGCATCTGGCAGTATCTTTTTCTTTGGATCAAGCATCTTTGGAAAAGATGTGTTGTCCATTTCTATTATAAAATGATATGGACTCAAATGAAAGTTAAATTTCTCGATGCCTCTTTTGACTGCTAGGATCTCTTTGTATGTAGCATGGTAATGCTTTTCCGATTCCTTGAATTGACCACTAGCATGTCCACAATAGTAACGTACTCCATTAATTTCTTCAATAAGTATTGCACCCCAATAGTTATCACTTGCATCAGTTTGCAAAATCCTTTGTCCTTGATCTGGGATCTTTAATGGAGGTGGATTCTGAGTAATCTTTTTCAGAGCAACCACTGCATCTGTTTGTTCTTGGGACCATGGTGGAGGATTTTTCTTCAGCATTTTGTACAAATGACTGGTATGATGAGATAACTGGGGGATAAAATCTCTTAAAAAATTAACAATTCCAAGGAACTGTTGTACTTGCTTGTGGGAGAGATTATCATCAGGAAATTTCAGTAATTCCTGTGCAATGTGAGGTCCTGGGCTGTATTCTCCATTTTCAAAATGCATTCCAAGAAAATCAATTTCTGAGACTCCAATATCACTTTTCTTGGAGGAAAGCATTATGCCATATTGGGCAATAATTTGATGAAATTGAGCCAGGAGTGATAGGTGTTCTGCTTCTGTTGCTGAGAATAACAGGATATCATCAATATAAATTAGAGCATTATTGATGATAGGCTCAAAGATCTTGATCATAGCCTTCTGGAACAGTGAAGGTGCTACCTTAAGACCAAAAGGTAGGACAGTCCATTGATATTGAGCATTGGGTATGCAGAACGCCGTTTTGGGCCGGTCTTGTCTTTGTATTCCAAGTTGCCAAAAACCTGCTTTGAGATCAAACTTGGAAAAAACATGGGCCGATCCTGTCAATTGAGCAAATAAGGCCGTTGGCTTTGGAAGAGGAAACTTATCATCTTGAAGGAAATGATTAAGAGGCTTATAATCAATGACAAGCCTTTTCTTTCCTCTTTTAATTTCTGATCTTTTTTCAACATAAAATGCCTGGCAAGCCCAATCAGACTTTGTGGGCTCAATGAGTCCTTGTTTCAGCAGTGCAGCACATTCCTCTCGAGCTAGCTTCAAATCTTCTGGATTCATTCCTGGATGTGAAGCCTTAGTCGGATTAATGTCTTCATTCCTTTTAAAAGGAAGGCTGATAAAGAAATCTTCATTTTTCCATAGTGGAGAAGGATGTGGGAATTGATCATGACTGTCAGCACAGTATTGAATCAATTTATCTTTAATATCTGAATATTGTGGAGGAGCATTCTGTAATTCATACAGAGAAGTTATCTCTGTCCAAGGACTGAAATTAGATTTCCATCTGATTCCTTTAGGAAGTATCATCAGATTCTTGGTATGATAAAAGGCATTGAAACCAAGAAGAATGTCCTTTCCTGGAAGTTCACTTCCTAATACTTTGATCTTCAAGGTACATCCTGGGAAGATTTTGATGTTGATCTTTCTCCTTGTAATCAGATCAATTTTGAATATTTTTCCGTCAGCGGTGTAGAAGTACTGATTGTGAGGAACCCATTCTTCAGGCGGGAGAATATGAGGTTTCATCACAGTATGAGATGAGCCTGTATCAATGAAAGCTATCGCAGTAATGGGTTTTGAATATTTCTCTGGAAGAATCTGAACCTGAATATTCGGTAATGGAGTCTTTGGAGAATTCTGGGAATAAAAATGTTGAGTTCCAAGACATCCAATCATTGGGTTTGCAGGCTGAACTAGATTGAGTAGTCCTGGAGAATAATCTTCTTCTTCTGATTGACAAGAGTCATCAGAGTCAGAGAAGGATGAGTCTGTTGATTCGTCAGAAGGCGGAATGACATATTGAGTGTCATTATCCTGTTCATCTTGCTCTTCAAGATAATCTTCTATATCTGCCGTGTTGTCAGATATCATGAAGATCTTATGAAACTTCTGGATCATCTTGATGTCACCTTTGGTCTTTTTAGGACAATGCTTAGCAAAATGTCCTGGCTTTCTGCAAATGAAGCATTTTGATCCTTTAGAGAAGGGTTTCCTAGATTTAAAGAATCTAGGCTTCCTTTTAAACTCTGATCGTCGAAGCTCCTTATAAGGCTTTTTACCACCTTGAGCAAAATGGCGAAAATGGGATTTCTTCTTTGAGGGACAGAAACAATCCTTCTGATCTTTGCATTTGATTTTCAGGTAAGGCTTCTTGCAAGCCGGTTTGAACTTGTGAGCTTGCTTCTGCATATCTTTGAAAAACTTATGCTGTTCGCAAAGCTTGTCTAAGGCATTGAGGGCCAGCTGGTATAATTCTCCAATAGAGATATCAGTCATTTCTCTGTGGAGAGCATAAATGCTTCTGTTGAGTTCTGCTTGAAGTTCATCTGGTAGCGAAGCAATGAATGTATGTCGAAGATTCACATCATTACCACCATTTAGTAAGTGGTACTTTTGAAGCACTCTTTGATAATGAGTTTGCAGATCCTTTCTCTTCAGCGAGCAACACTTCATCTCAAAGAATTCTTGTTTTTCTCTTTTGCGGATGATGTTGAAATCTCCAAGAAATTCTTTCTGAATTACTTCAAGGAGAATAGTTGGATTTTCTACTTGTACCGCTTGAAGTTTCTGATATGGAGTGAGGTTCTGAAACCAATCTCTGAGAGTTCCTGTGAATCTGGATACAAATTCCTGTAATGCTTGTCTGAGAGGAATTTGATTTGCTGTGACTTGTAAATCTATCCAGGCACTAAACTCTTGAAGTTTAAATCTCCATTTGTCAAAAGGAATACCATCAAATGTAAACCATGGACCATTAACAGGCTTATAGTCATGGTTCCTTAGATGTGCTGAATCTTCTGGATGTTCAACAAACGGTTCTTCCATTTCTTCTTCACCTTGTCCTGGTTGGACCATTGCTATTCGAGAAATGTCAGCTAGTTCAACTTCAGAGCTTAAATCAGAGATATCTGATTCTGATTCCTGTGAGCTAGAAGAGTATTGTGAATGAGCAGGTTGGTTAGGACTTTGCATTATCCCTATTGAGGGATGAAGTGGATTGTTGGCTGGTGGATTGGGTGTGTAAACTTGAGGAGTAGAGGTAATAGAAGTGACTGATGAATATGTAGGTGGCTGGGTATGTTGAGGATAGAATGTTTCTTGAGGTATGCTGGAGGATGGTTCAGAGATTTTGATACCTGGGTGAGGACTTGGGTCACGAGGTTGAGACGGTGTATAGAAAGGAGGTTTTTGTCTTGGATGCTGTTGTGGAGGTGGCTTTGGCGGAGATAATTGAGCAAACAATGGATAATTGAATTTAAATTGGCTGGTAGAATATGGATCTGAGGGTGAAAACAAGGATGGGGGTGAAAAGAGAGAAGGGTAAGGCTCATATATAGACTGGGATTGTTTTCTGGCTATATCAAGTTCAATCCTCTTCAAATCCTGCTGAATTGCTTGGAGTTCAATTTCTTTCTGTCGAAATTGAGGACCCATATATCCATTCTCGATAAATTTTCTTAGCTCTGCATCCAACTTAATAGCTTGCTGCTTTTGATAGAGATATAAGTTCTTAACCTCTTCAGATAATTGATCTATCTGATAGGCTAGACCTTCTGTCTTTGTTGTCAGGGAGTCAAGCTTTGAATCAATCTTCTTTAAAGTATTGTTTTGGCAAACAGCATTCTGAGTATGCCAATTCAAGACTTCTTCAGACTGCGTCATTCTAAAATGGCCTTGAGCATCAACTGTCTCTGGTATAACATAAGGTCTGGAGGAGAACTTATTGGCTTGATCTGTCTTTCTTTCAAGAGGAGGAAAATTCTGCTCAAAGGGATTGAGCATAGCAATACAGGAGATGGGTTGAGATGTTGGTAGCGGAACTGTCACCAACGGTTTTGGCTGTTTGACAGCATCTGGGAAATATTTCTGGACAAGGTCTGTATGACCTGTTTCTATCATCAACTCTGCAAGAGTCATGTCTTTTGAGGATTTAGCTGGAGGAGGAGGTGGCTGCCAACGACGTGTAGAGCGTCTGGTAGACACTGCTTGTGCTGAACCACAATCATCATCATCTTCTGGTTTCTTAGATTGGTGAGATCTACAGGAAGACTGGAAAGTAGTCTTCTTCTTTTGTGCTTTCTTGAGAGCATACTTGCAAGGATATAAGCATCCTTCATCATCTGAGTCTTCTTCCCACCATTCAGGTGTGTCGCACTCACAGTTTGAGTCACACATCCCTGATCCTGGTACGTCCCACAAAAAATGGCCATTAACATGGGAGACATAGCAGGGCTTTGCATCCTGATTAACCCAAGCAATTGGAGGGTCTCGTCTGGATGGAGTATAGGCGGGTGTCAAAGTTAAAATCCTTCCTGGTGGATTAATTGGTCCGGAGGAAGTTGGTCTGGTGAATACTGTCTTCACAACACCATTTCCAAGATCTTCAATAGTAGGTGGAGTGGTGGTATGGACATCTGGCTGCTTCTCGTGGAAAAGTCTTTCATAGTTAGTCATCCAGTGCATAGGCATGATCTGAGCGAGTTCTTCTCTGGGAATTTGTCTGGGAATCTGAATGATTGAGGTGTCATCTGCTCTGTTTGAGATGGCAACAAGAGCATCAGTAGTACAGTTGGGAAGCTCAAGATCATAAGCGTGATTCTGGAGACGATAAACAATCTGGTGATGGAGGGTTGCCATGATGGCTTGAGAATCTTGCTCAGCTCCAGAAATCTGGACCTGGACTTGTAATCTCCGAGGAAGAGTTCTGTCTTGAAGACTAACGTTGTAGTCTGGCTGAATGGTTAAGACAACACTGCCGTTGCTAAGAGTAGTAAGAAGTGCTCCTATAAGAGCATCAGAATACTTCTTATAAGAGGAATCAAGGAGAGCTATCTTAGCAGTAACAGGTAAACCTTTTCTGCCATGAAGGGTGAGAACTAGACGAACAGCACCAAAGTGTAAATGGGTGTATCCTTCAGATCTCCATTTATTAATGAGATCCGGAAAAATCTCAATTGTTGAGTAGAGTTCCTGGGTAGTTGCTGGAAGAGTGCACTGTTCAAGCTTGGTGGATTGAACAATTTCTTTGACATCAGATCTGTTGGTTCTGATCAAAGATCTGAACGAACTGGTGAAAGAATTCTGCCGGTGATAGTAACTGTATGGACTGAGAAGAGGTAAATTGGTACTTCTGAGGGGCTGATTTGGATGATGGGTCACCTCAATGAGGTTTTCTATCTTGTTGGCAAGGGTTCTTTTTATGGACGGAGGTAGATCTTTAGGAATGAAAGGAGAGACAAGATTAGAAGTAGAAGTAGTAGATGTACTGGGTGTGTCACTCATGATGTAAGAGTTTGTTCCTTACTCACTATATTTTGGGTGTAAGAGTTTGTTCCACCCTCCCCAGTGTGGTATCAAAGCCTAACGAGTCTAGCAGAGAAAGCCAACATATTTTGAGATATAGTGAGTAAGGAACAAACTCTTACATCATGAGTGACACACCCAGTACATCTACTACTTCTACTTCTAATCTTGTCTCTCCTTTCATTCCTAAAGATCTACCTCCGTCCATAAAAAGAACCCTTGCCAACAAGATAGAAAACCTCATTGAGGTGACCCATCATCCAAATCAGCCCCTCAGAAGTACCAATTTACCTCTTCTCAGTCCATACAGTTACTATCACCGGCAGAATTCTTTCACCAGTTCGTTCAGATCTTTGATCAGAACCAACAGATCTGATGTCAAAGAAATTGTTCAATCCACCAAGCTTGAACAGTGCACTCTTCCAGCAACTACCCAGGAACTCTACTCAACAATTGAGATTTTTCCGGATCTCATTAATAAATGGAGATCTGAAGGATACACCCATTTACACTTTGGTGCTGTTCGTCTAGTTCTCACCCTTCATGGCAGAAAAGGTTTACCTGTTACTGCTAAGATAGCTCTCCTTGATTCCTCTTATAAGAAGTATTCTGATGCTCTTATAGGAGCACTTCTTACTACTCTTAGCAACGGCAGTGTTGTCTTAACCATTCAGCCAGACTACAACGTTAGTCTTCAAGACAGAACTCTTCCTCGGAGATTACAAGTCCAGGTCCAGATTTCTGGAGCTGAGCAAGATTCTCAAGCCATCATGGCAACCCTCCATCACCAGATTGTTTATCGTCTCCAGAATCACGCTTATGATCTTGAGCTTCCCAACTGTACTACTGATGCTCTTGTTGCCATCTCAAACAGAGCAGATGACACCTCAATCATTCAGATTCCCAGACAAATTCCCAGAGAAGAACTCGCTCAGATCATGCCTATGCACTGGATGACTAACTATGAAAGACTTTTCCACGAGAAGCAGCCAGATGTCCATACCACCACTCCACCTACTATTGAAGATCTTGGAAATGGTGTTGTGAAGACAGTATTCACCAGACCAACTTCCTCCGGACCAATTAATCCACCAGGAAGGATTTTAACTTTGACACCCGCCTATACTCCATCCAGACGAGACCCTCCAATTGCTTGGGTTAATCAGGATGCAAAGCCCTGCTATGTCTCCCATGTTAATGGCCATTTTTTGTGGGACGTACCAGGATCAGGGATGTGTGACTCAAACTGTGAGTGCGACACACCTGAATGGTGGGAAGAAGACTCAGATGATGAAGGATGCTTATATCCTTGCAAGTATGCTCTCAAGAAAGCACAAAAGAAGAAGACTACTTTCCAGTCTTCCTGTAGATCTCACCAATCTAAGAAACCAGAAGATGATGATGATTGTGGTTCAGCACAAGCAGTGTCTACCAGACGCTCTACACGTCGTTGGCAGCCACCTCCTCCTCCAGCTAAATCCTCAAAAGACATGACTCTTGCAGAGTTGATGATAGAAACAGGTCATACAGACCTTGTCCAGAAATATTTCCCAGATGCTGTCAAACAGCCAAAACCGTTGGTGACAGTTCCGCTACCAACATCTCAACCCATCTCCTGTATTGCTATGCTCAATCCCTTTGAGCAGAATTTTCCTCCTCTTGAAAGAAAGACAGATCAAGCCAATAAGTTCTCCTCCAGACCTTATGTTATACCAGAGACAGTTGATGCTCAAGGCCATTTTAGAATGACGCAGTCTGAAGAAGTCTTGAATTGGCATACTCAGAATGCTGTTTGCCAAAACAATACTTTAAAGAAGATTGATTCAAAGCTTGACTCCCTGACAACAAAGACAGAAGGTCTAGCCTATCAGATAGATCAATTATCTGAAGAGGTTAAGAACTTATATCTCTATCAAAAGCAGCAAGCTATTAAGTTGGATGCAGAGCTAAGAAAATTTATCGAGAATGGATATATGGGTCCTCAATTTCGACAGAAAGAAATTGAACTCCAAGCAATTCAGCAGGATTTGAAGAGGATTGAACTTGATATAGCCAGAAAACAATCCCAGTCTATATATGAGCCTTACCCTTCTCTCTTTTCACCCCCATCCTTGTTTTCACCCTCAGATCCATATTCTACCAGCCAATTTAAATTCAATTATCCATTGTTTGCTCAATTATCTCCGCCAAAGCCACCTCCACAACAGCATCCAAGACAAAAACCTCCTTTCTATACACCGTCTCAACCTCGTGACCCAAGTCCTCACCCAGGTATCAAAATCTCTGAACCATCCTCCAGCATACCTCAAGAAACATTCTATCCTCAACATACCCAGCCACCTACATATTCATCAGTCACTTCTATTACCTCTACTCCTCAAGTTTACACACCCAATCCACCAGCCAACAATCCACTTCATCCCTCAATAGGGATAATGCAAAGTCCTAACCAACCTGCTCATTCACAATACTCTTCTAGCTCACAGGAATCAGAATCAGATATCTCTGATTTAAGCTCTGAAGTTGAACTAGCTGACATTTCTCGAATAGCAATGGTCCAACCAGGACAAGGTGAAGAAGAAATGGAAGAACCGTTTGTTGAACATCCAGAAGATTCAGCACATCTAAGGAACCATGACTATAAGCCTGTTAATGGTCCATGGTTTACATTTGATGGTATTCCTTTTGACAAATGGAGATTTAAACTTCAAGAGTTTAGTGCCTGGATAGATTTACAAGTCACAGCAAATCAAATTCCTCTCAGACAAGCATTACAGGAATTTGTATCCAGATTCACAGGAACTCTCAGAGATTGGTTTCAGAACCTCACTCCATATCAGAAACTTCAAGCGGTACAAGTAGAAAATCCAACTATTCTCCTTGAAGTAATTCAGAAAGAATTTCTTGGAGATTTCAACATCATCCGCAAAAGAGAAAAACAAGAATTCTTTGAGATGAAGTGTTGCTCGCTGAAGAGAAAGGATCTGCAAACTCATTATCAAAGAGTGCTTCAAAAGTACCACTTACTAAATGGTGGTAATGATGTGAATCTTCGACATACATTCATTGCTTCGCTACCAGATGAACTTCAAGCAGAACTCAACAGAAGCATTTATGCTCTCCACAGAGAAATGACTGATATCTCTATTGGAGAATTATACCAGCTGGCCCTCAATGCCTTAGACAAGCTTTGCGAACAGCATAAGTTTTTCAAAGATATGCAGAAGCAAGCTCACAAGTTCAAACCGGCTTGCAAGAAGCCTTACCTGAAAATCAAATGCAAAGATCAGAAGGATTGTTTCTGTCCCTCAAAGAAGAAATCCCATTTTCGCCATTTTGCTCAAGGTGGTAAAAAGCCTTATAAGGAGCTTCGACGATCAGAGTTTAAAAGGAAGCCTAGATTCTTTAAATCTAGGAAACCCTTCTCTAAAGGATCAAAATGCTTCATTTGCAGAAAGCCAGGACATTTTGCTAAGCATTGTCCTAAAAAGACCAAAGGTGACATCAAGATGATCCAGAAGTTTCATAAGATCTTCATGATATCTGACAACACGGCAGATATAGAAGATTATCTTGAAGAGCAAGATGAACAGGATAATGACACTCAATATGTCATTCCGCCTTCTGACGAATCAACAGACTCATCCTTCTCTGACTCTGATGACTCTTGTCAATCAGAAGAAGAAGATTATTCTCCAGGACTACTCAATCTAGTTCAGCCTGCAAACCCAATGATTGGATGTCTTGGAACTCAACATTTTTATTCCCAGAATTCTCCAAAGACTCCATTACCGAATATTCAGGTTCAGATTCTTCCAGAGAAATATTCAAAACCCATTACTGCGATAGCTTTCATTGATACAGGCTCATCTCATACTGTGATGAAACCTCATATTCTCCCGCCTGAAGAATGGGTTCCTCACAATCAGTACTTCTACACCGCTGACGGAAAAATATTCAAAATTGATCTGATTACAAGGAGAAAGATCAACATCAAAATCTTCCCAGGATGTACCTTGAAGATCAAAGTATTAGGAAGTGAACTTCCAGGAAAGGACATTCTTCTTGGTTTCAATGCCTTTTATCATACCAAGAATCTGATGATACTTCCTAAAGGAATCAGATGGAAATCTAATTTCAGTCCTTGGACAGAGATAACTTCTCTGTATGAATTACAGAATGCTCCTCCACAATATTCAGATATTAAAGATAAATTGATTCAATACTGTGCTGACAGTCATGATCAATTCCCACATCCTTCTCCACTATGGAAAAATGAAGATTTCTTTATCAGCCTTCCTTTTAAAAGGAATGAAGACATTAATCCGACTAAGGCTTCACATCCAGGAATGAATCCAGAAGATTTGAAGCTAGCTCGAGAGGAATGTGCTGCACTGCTGAAACAAGGACTCATTGAGCCCACAAAGTCTGATTGGGCTTGCCAGGCATTTTATGTTGAAAAAAGATCAGAAATTAAAAGAGGAAAGAAAAGGCTTGTCATTGATTATAAGCCTCTTAATCATTTCCTTCAAGATGATAAGTTTCCTCTTCCAAAGCCAACGGCCTTATTTGCTCAATTGACAGGATCGGCCCATGTTTTTTCCAAGTTTGATCTCAAAGCAGGTTTTTGGCAACTTGGAATACAAAGACAAGACCGGCCCAAAACGGCGTTCTGCATACCCAATGCTCAATATCAATGGACTGTCCTACCTTTTGGTCTTAAGGTAGCACCTTCACTGTTCCAGAAGGCTATGATCAAGATCTTTGAGCCTATCATCAATAATGCTCTAATTTATATTGATGATATCCTGTTATTCTCAGCAACAGAAGCAGAACACCTATCACTCCTGGCTCAATTTCATCAAATTATTGCCCAATATGGCATAATGCTTTCCTCCAAGAAAAGTGATATTGGAGTCTCAGAAATTGATTTTCTTGGAATGCATTTTGAAAATGGAGAATACAGCCCAGGACCTCACATTGCACAGGAATTACTGAAATTTCCTGATGATAATCTCTCCCACAAGCAAGTACAACAGTTCCTTGGAATTGTTAATTTTTTAAGAGATTTTATCCCCCAGTTATCTCATCATACCAGTCATTTGTACAAAATGCTGAAGAAAAATCCTCCACCATGGTCCCAAGAACAAACAGATGCAGTGGTTGCTCTGAAAAAGATTACTCAGAATCCACCTCCATTAAAGATCCCAGATCAAGGACAAAGGATTTTGCAAACTGATGCAAGTGATAACTATTGGGGTGCAATACTTATTGAAGAAATTAATGGAGTACGTTACTATTGTGGACATGCTAGTGGTCAATTCAAGGAATCGGAAAAGCATTACCATGCTACATACAAAGAGATCCTAGCAGTCAAAAGAGGCATCGAGAAATTTAACTTTCATTTGAGTCCATATCATTTTATAATAGAAATGGACAACACATCTTTTCCAAAGATGCTTGATCCAAAGAAAAAGATACTGCCAGATGCCCAGCTACTCCGATGGAAAGATTGGTTCTCGCGCTATAAATTCTCTGTTAAACACCTCAAAGGACCACAGAATATCCTTGCAGATTTTCTTTCAAGACCAGAGAAAATCTCTCCTCCACCTCAGATTCTCTACATTCTTACCCTTTCAGAATACCCTTCTCCTTCCATCATGCCTTACATCACCAAAGCAGCCATCCTTCCACCAAACTCAGACCTTCACTCCTTCACAGATTTTCAGAATTACGCTAAAGAGTATGTTTACTTTTGGCTCCATCATCTTTTCGAAAAAACCAACCTTGTCCCAAAAGTCCAACATTTCAGTTCTATTTGTCCATACACTACCATCCCGTTTATCCAAGGTCTTATACCTGATGAACTCCTCTGGTATATCTGGTCAATGACCATTCTTTATACCACTTCTTTTGCACTTGCTCCTCTTCCTGTCTATCATTATATCTGTGATAAGAGCAATGAGAATTCTTCTCTCATTAAGCTTCTTACTTTGTTTGCCCCTCTTCCCTTCTGGAGAGGTACTCTGTTTAATGTTATAAATAACAATAATCTTTGGGATGTTAAAAAATCAAAACAAAAAAGATTTTCTTGTGTGTTTTTTCTTAGCAGGACTTATCATGCACAGAAACCTGATGGTGTTGAGTTAAAAACAAATGCGATACTTTGGTCAGAATCCCTTGATTGGGTTCAACCCGATCCATTGCAATCTCAGGAGCTCAGTCTTATCCTTGCCAAATACAACCAGAGTGTATCAAAAGACTGCACAATCCTTGGCCCTGTTCCAGACACTGAAGAAGTTGATGCATATGATAAGCTATACCAGCCAGAACCACACTATGTGTCAACCTATCAGGTGTTGCCATCTCAAGAGACTACTCTTCCTTTGGATTCTCAGGGGAAAATTCTCCTGGATTCTCAAGATCCATATGAAGATGAGTCTTTGTCCCAGCTCTCACTCTCCCAACCAGGATCATCAAAGATTCCGACATACTGTTCTCAAAAGACAAGTGATGTTCCAGCAGGTCCAGATTCGTTTATTGATTTTCTCAACCCACTTGCATATGTCCAGACGCTTTATGATGATGACAGTGACAACAATAATCTCTCTCCAAGTCACGAGCCTATCTTCAAGGATTAAGTGTCGGCAGTACTATTTCATCCGGTTTCCAGTCCTCTATCTATATGTGTCGGCAGCATGTTTTGGTCAGTTCCCGGTAGTCAGTCCCTGTGTTTGTCTGTAATAAAATAATATAAAGCATGCCAAGCATGATCCGTGATTCTAATATTTTATTAGCCATGCTTTTCGTGACTAATAAGATATTAAAAGCATGTCGGGCATGATTTGTGAGTTTGTATTTTTTAATCCCGTGAGAAAATCATGGGAATATTTTATTTTTCTTTGCTTTGTTTGTATTAGCCTTGGCTTCTCTATATAAGGAGAGGCATTTCTCAGTTGTAATCAAGCTTGGAAGAAATAAAACTACTCCAGAGTGTTTTCTCATATGTCTTCCTTCTAAGTTTCTTCCTTTGTTCCTGAAAGCTTTATTTCAAAGTATGTTAGTCTTCTCTGCTCCTTAGATTCCAAGTATGCTCTGCACTTGCCTCGTTATGAGGAACCTGTGCATCAGAACAGAATCAAGAATACGATCCATGTTGATAGAGAGTACGGGAAATCGGGGTACTGAGTCTGCTAGTATTGTATGTTTTGGTTGGGGTGATGACCAGTCTCTAAAGTGTCCTTGAGCGTGGGCAAGAGGTAAGACCCAGGAGGCTCGGACTGTCCACTGAGTTTGGTCATCTCCTCATCGAAAGTGTGCAGCTCCTAGTAGATACTCAGTGTATCAATTTCTCGTTTATCATATTCTCTGGAATTCCAATTCCAAGAAGAAAAGATAGGATAGATCAAGGTCCCAATGACTTTGTTGGTGTCCGTGTCTGAAGTTTGAAGACACAACACAGTCATTAGGATCCTGATACATCCACCCTCCCCAGGTCTTCCTTTGTTCCTGAAAGCTTTATTTCAAAGTATGTTAGTCTTCTCTGCTCCTTAGATTCCAAGTATGCTCTGCACTTGCCTCGTTATGAGGAACCTGTGCATCAGAACAGAATCAAGAATACGATCCATGTTGATAGAGAGTACGGGAAATCGGGGTACTGAGTCTGCTAGTATTGTATGTTTTGGTTGGGGTGATGACCAGTCTCTAAAGTGTCCTTGAGCGTGGGCAAGAGGTAAGACCCAGGAGGCTCGGACTGTCCACTGAGTTTGGTCATCTCCTCATCGAAAGTGTGCAGCTCCTAGTAGATACTCAGTGTATCAATTTCTCGTTTATCATATTCTCTGGAATTCCAATTCCAAGAAGAAAAGATAGGATAGATCAAGGTCCCAATGACTTTGTTGGTGTCCGTGTCTGAAGTTTGAAGACACAACACAGTCATTAGGATCCTGATACATCCACCCTCCCCAGTGTGGTATCAAAGCCTAACGAGTCTAGCAGAGAAAGCCAACATATTTTGAGATATAGTGAGTAAGGAACAAACTCTTACATCATGAGTGACACACCCAGTACATCTACTACTTCTACTTCTAATCTTGTCTCTCCTTTCATTCCTAAAGATCTACCTCCGTCCATAAAAAGAACCCTTGCCAACAAGATAGAAAACCTCATTGAGGTGACCCATCATCCAAATCAGCCCCTCAGAAGTACCAATTTACCTCTTCTCAGTCCATACAGTTACTATCACCGGCAGAATTCTTTCACCAGTTCGTTCAGATCTTTGATCAGAACCAACAGATCTGATGTCAAAGAAATTGTTCAATCCACCAAGCTTGAACAGTGCACTCTTCCAGCAACTACCCAGGAACTCTACTCAACAATTGAGATTTTTCCGGATCTCATTAATAAATGGAGATCTGAAGGATACACCCATTTACACTTTGGTGCTGTTCGTCTAGTTCTCACCCTTCATGGCAGAAAAGGTTTACCTGTTACTGCTAAGATAGCTCTCCTTGATTCCTCTTATAAGAAGTATTCTGATGCTCTTATAGGAGCACTTCTTACTACTCTTAGCAACGGCAGTGTTGTCTTAACCATTCAGCCAGACTACAACGTTAGTCTTCAAGACAGAACTCTTCCTCGGAGATTACAAGTTCAGGTCCAGATTTCTGGAGCTGAGCAAGATTCTCAAGCCATCATGGCAACCCTCCATCACCAGATTGTTTATCGTCTCCAGAATCACGCTTATGATCTTGAGCTTCCCAACTGTACTACTGATGCTCTTGTTGCCATCTCAAACAGAGCAGATGACACCTCAATCATTCAGATTCCCAGACAAATTCCCAGAGAAGAACTCGCTCAGATCATGCCTATGCACTGGATGACTAACTATGAAAGACTTTTCCACGAGAAGCAGCCAGATGTCCATACCACCACTCCACCTACTATTGAAGATCTTGGAAATGGTGTTGTGAAGACAGTATTCACCAGACCAACTTCCTCCGGACCAATTAATCCACCAGGAAGGATTTTAACTTTGACACCCGCCTATACTCCATCCAGACGAGACCCTCCAATTGCTTGGGTTAATCAGGATGCAAAGCCCTGCTATGTCTCCCATGTTAATGGCCATTTTTTGTGGGACGTACCAGGATCAGGGATGTGTGACTCAAACTGTGAGTGCGACACACCTGAATGGTGGGAAGAAGACTCAGATGATGAAGGATGCTTATATCCTTGCAAGTATGCTCTCAAGAAAGCACAAAAGAAGAAGACTACTTTCCAGTCTTCCTGTAGATCTCACCAATCTAAGAAACCAGAAGATGATGATGATTGTGGTTCAGCACAAGCAGTGTCTACCAGACGCTCTACACGTCGTTGGCAGCCACCTCCTCCTCCAGCTAAATCCTCAAAAGACATGACTCTTGCAGAGTTGATGATAGAAACAGGTCATACAGACCTTGTCCAGAAATATTTCCCAGATGCTGTCAAACAGCCAAAACCGTTGGTGACAGTTCCGCTACCAACATCTCAACCCATCTCCTGTATTGCTATGCTCAATCCCTTTGAGCAGAATTTTCCTCCTCTTGAAAGAAAGACAGATCAAGCCAATAAGTTCTCCTCCAGACCTTATGTTATACCAGAGACAGTTGATGCTCAAGGCCATTTTAGAATGACGCAGTCTGAAGAAGTCTTGAATTGGCATACTCAGAATGCTGTTTGCCAAAACAATACTTTAAAGAAGATTGATTCAAAGCTTGACTCCCTGACAACAAAGACAGAAGGTCTAGCCTATCAGATAGATCAATTATCTGAAGAGGTTAAGAACTTATATCTCTATCAAAAGCAGCAAGCTATTAAGTTGGATGCAGAGCTAAGAAAATTTATCGAGAATGGATATATGGGTCCTCAATTTCGACAGAAAGAAATTGAACTCCAAGCAATTCAGCAGGATTTGAAGAGGATTGAACTTGATATAGCCAGAAAACAATCCCAGTCTATATATGAGCCTTACCCTTCTCTCTTTTCACCCCCATCCTTGTTTTCACCCTCAGATCCATATTCTACCAGCCAATTTAAATTCAATTATCCATTGTTTGCTCAATTATCTCCGCCAAAGCCACCTCCACAACAGCATCCAAGACAAAAACCTCCTTTCTATACACCGTCTCAACCTCGTGACCCAAGTCCTCACCCAGGTATCAAAATCTCTGAACCATCCTCCAGCATACCTCAAGAAACATTCTATCCTCAACATACCCAGCCACCTACATATTCATCAGTCACTTCTATTACCTCTACTCCTCAAGTTTACACACCCAATCCACCAGCCAACAATCCACTTCATCCCTCAATAGGGATAATGCAAAGTCCTAACCAACCTGCTCATTCACAATACTCTTCTAGCTCACAGGAATCAGAATCAGATATCTCTGATTTAAGCTCTGAAGTTGAACTAGCTGACATTTCTCGAATAGCAATGGTCCAACCAGGACAAGGTGAAGAAGAAATGGAAGAACCGTTTGTTGAACATCCAGAAGATTCAGCACATCTAAGGAACCATGACTATAAGCCTGTTAATGGTCCATGGTTTACATTTGATGGTATTCCTTTTGACAAATGGAGATTTAAACTTCAAGAGTTTAGTGCCTGGATAGATTTACAAGTCACAGCAAATCAAATTCCTCTCAGACAAGCATTACAGGAATTTGTATCCAGATTCACAGGAACTCTCAGAGATTGGTTTCAGAACCTCACTCCATATCAGAAACTTCAAGCGGTACAAGTAGAAAATCCAACTATTCTCCTTGAAGTAATTCAGAAAGAATTTCTTGGAGATTTCAACATCATCCGCAAAAGAGAAAAACAAGAATTCTTTGAGATGAAGTGTTGCTCGCTGAAGAGAAAGGATCTGCAAACTCATTATCAAAGAGTGCTTCAAAAGTACCACTTACTAAATGGTGGTAATGATGTGAATCTTCGACATACATTCATTGCTTCGCTACCAGATGAACTTCAAGCAGAACTCAACAGAAGCATTTATGCTCTCCACAGAGAAATGACTGATATCTCTATTGGAGAATTATACCAGCTGGCCCTCAATGCCTTAGACAAGCTTTGCGAACAGCATAAGTTTTTCAAAGATATGCAGAAGCAAGCTCACAAGTTCAAACCGGCTTGCAAGAAGCCTTACCTGAAAATCAAATGCAAAGATCAGAAGGATTGTTTCTGTCCCTCAAAGAAGAAATCCCATTTTCGCCATTTTGCTCAAGGTGGTAAAAAGCCTTATAAGGAGCTTCGACGATCAGAGTTTAAAAGGAAGCCTAGATTCTTTAAATCTAGGAAACCCTTCTCTAAAGGATCAAAATGCTTCATTTGCAGAAAGCCAGGACATTTTGCTAAGCATTGTCCTAAAAAGACCAAAGGTGACATCAAGATGATCCAGAAGTTTCATAAGATCTTCATGATATCTGACAACACGGCAGATATAGAAGATTATCTTGAAGAGCAAGATGAACAGGATAATGACACTCAATATGTCATTCCGCCTTCTGACTAATCAACAGACTCATCCTTCTCTGACTCTGATGACTCTTGTCAATCAGAAGAAGAAGATTATTCTCCAGGACTACTCAATCTAGTTCAGCCTGCAAACCCAATGATTGGATGTCTTGGAACTCAACATTTTTATTCCCAGAATTCTCCAAAGACTCCATTACCGAATATTCAGGTTCAGATTCTTCCAGAGAAATATTCAAAACCCATTACTGCGATAGCTTTCATTGATACAGGCTCATCTCATACTGTGATGAAACCTCATATTCTCCCGCCTGAAGAATGGGTTCCTCACAATCAGTACTTCTACACCGCTGACGGAAAAATATTCAAAATTGATCTGATTACAAGGAGAAAGATCAACATCAAAATCTTCCCAGGATGTACCTTGAAGATCAAAGTATTAGGAAGTGAACTTCCAGGAAAGGACATTCTTCTTGGTTTCAATGCCTTTTATCATACCAAGAATCTGATGATACTTCCTAAAGGAATCAGATGGAAATCTAATTTCAGTCCTTGGACAGAGATAACTTCTCTGTATGAATTACAGAATGCTCCTCCACAATATTCAGATATTAAAGATAAATTGATTCAATACTGTGCTGACAGTCATGATCAATTCCCACATCCTTCTCCACTATGGAAAAATGAAGATTTCTTTATCAGCCTTCCTTTTAAAAGAAATGAAGACATTAATCCGACTAAGGCTTCACATCCAGGAATGAATCCAGAAGATTTGAAGCTAGCTCGAGAGGAATGTGCTGCACTGCTGAAACAAGGACTCATTGAGCCCACAAAGTCTGATTGGGCTTGCCAGGCATTTTATGTTGAAAAAAGATCAGAAATTAAAAGAGGAAAGAAAAGGCTTGTCATTGATTATAAGCCTCTTAATCATTTCCTTCAAGATGATAAGTTTCCTCTTCCAAAGCCAACGGCCTTATTTGCTCAATTGACAGGATCGGCCCATGTTTTTTCCAAGTTTGATCTCAAAGCAGGTTTTTGGCAACTTGGAATACAAAGACAAGACCGGCCCAAAACGGCGTTCTGCATACCCAATGCTCAATATCAATGGACTGTCCTACCTTTTGGTCTTAAGGTAGCACCTTCACTGTTCCAGAAGGCTATGATCAAGATCTTTGAGCCTATCATCAATAATGCTCTAATTTATATTGATGATATCCTGTTATTCTCAGCAACAGAAGCAGAACACCTATCACTCCTGGCTCAATTTCATCAAATTATTGCCCAATATGGCATAATGCTTTCCTCCAAGAAAAGTGATATTGGAGTCTCAGAAATTGATTTTCTTGGAATGCATTTTGAAAATGGAGAATACAGCCCAGGACCTCACATTGCACAGGAATTACTGAAATTTCCTGATGATAATCTCTCCCACAAGCAAGTACAACAGTTCCTTGCGTATGGAATTGTTACACTTATAAAGCATTAATTAAATGATATGGAATTGTTTATCTTTTGCGTATGGAACTGTTATACTTATAAAGCAATTGGTGGGGTCAAGGTAGTTAAAACGTAGTTTTTACGTAAAAATGGAATGAGAATGAAAAATCGTAAAACGTAACGGAGTTTTTACCTGCATATGTATATAAAAAAATTTAAGAAAAGTAAGGTACATGTCATCACACACACATATATTGATCAATGCAATATCAATCAAAATGTCCAACATTCATTGATCAAACCATATTTTTTATATGATTTTACATGATTAAATTGGGATTTTTAATGCATTTTCTGGGACATTGTTATATGATTAAGTACTAAGTTGAGTTAGGAACATTTGTATTGAATTAAGTGTAATTAGGGGTAAAATGATCTTTATTTATTAATTACAGAAAAGGACCCAGATGTTTTTGAAATTTTAGTTCTGCCCCAAAATAGTTAAAAATTCTCACTTTAGTCCCTTTTCAGAACTTTTAAAACTTTCATTTAAGTCCTTTAGTAAAAACTGCGTTTTTTACAAAAACTCGCCGTTTTTACGCTTTTACGTTTTTTCGCGGCGTTTTTTGCGTTTTTACGTCTGCAGCGTTTTTTTCCCAACGTAACACGTTTTGCCCTAAGAAAAACGTAAAAACAGCGTTTTTACGTTTTACAATGCCGTTTTAACTACCATGGGTGGGGCCCATGTTTGTAAACCGGACCAGAAACAATCACACAAGGCATACTTTTCTCTTTTTTTTTTTCTTCAAGAGGAGGCATGCATATATATATATATATACTCCCCAAAAAAAGGAGTGACAATTATCGGTGCTAATTATAAGACGTAGTCGACTTTTTTGAAGAGATTAAGAAAACTAATTAAATTATTTTAGAGTTTTTCTATTTTTATTTTTTTCTTCAAACTAATTAGTTTAACTAATAAACTAATATATAATCTAAATATACATAACATATTAAATAATTAGGTAACTTGATTGGCTTCCTTAATTTCTCCAAAGAAAATCAATTGGTCTTATAATTAGGACCGGAGGTAGTACTAATTAAAAACGATTGAACATAACCGGGTTGGGCTTCTCTCCTTTTCTTTTTCTCATTATCCCTCATCATCTTTAAATCATATCCATCCAATCAATCACAATACTACTTTAACACCTTTCTCATCTTCCCAATCAATGATCAAGATGAGCTAAGGAGAAGAAAAATAAAAAGGGGATCATGGGAAAATCCTCTCCCAACATATCCAAGTGCATAGAGTTTCAATATTCAAGATTTGAGGTTGCTATTTCTTTTTTATATCTTTAAGCAACTTGTAATCGGGTATATATGAAGTATTGAGAAATCGTCCGTGAGCGTGAAGTTAGTTTGAGGGTGGAATTAATCCCATTAAAATAATTTGTGGTAAAATTGCAACCATAAATACTTTAAAATATTGATTGCACCTCCAAAATAGTTCATAGGTGTTAAATACACATTTACCCTTATAAAAATGGCAATCACATCAGGTATCGGTAGTTGGCTGTTAAGGGTGTGTTTGATGTGAAGGAGGAAATGAGGATTTCTTTTTTTTTTTTTTTTTTGTGTGAAAAGTTATATATATCCATAAATTACATAATTTTTTGTATCATTTTCTGCACAAGCATTTCATATCATAGTCACAATGGCGGGACCACGCAGGTCCCATCTAGCCTTCTCCTATCATATATATTTATATATATGTATCATATAATATTTTATTTTGGCTAATAATTTAGCCTCAGCTAAGTATTTTACACTTTTTAATGAAGGTAATATTGTGTTAATTAGTGAAAATTTTGGGATTATCATTATGGGAGGGTCTTGAGTTTTGACAATAGATGACTATATAGATATATATATGTAGAGGATGATTAATGACTAATTTTAATCAGTTTGGATTTATTATTTGGTTGTCTTATGATTGTATAATGAATTTATTTTTTTAAAAAATAGATTATAATAGGTTATTTAGTTAGCTGAAATTGAATCAAATCTTTATATTTTCTTAAAATATTTTTTAGGTTCATATTATGTTTCTTTTATTTTCTCCAAAAGAAATTTTTCGGATGGGTGGAATACATATTTAAGTGTTAATTTTATTAAATTTCATTATACATGTTATTTATTATGATTATGTTTGTGATATCTTTAGGATAATGTTTGGTTTATTACTCATTGAGTTGTGTTCTGTTCTGAGAACAAGATTTATTGGACTTGACTAGATTGTCAAGCCTAGAGCCTACGTACCCTGTAAAGGGATCAAAGTCTACGTAGTTCGAGACACACACAGGCGTGTAACCAAGGGGGTGGGGTGTGTCCTCTGTGTGGCAGAAAGTAAAGGAGTTTAGAGTTAGAACCCGTGCACTTGTTTAGGGTTTCCTTCTATTTATAGAGGAGTCTGATGCGAGTATCTCTCTGCATTGATGAGCCATATCCTTGATTGGGGAATCAGGATTTATTTGTTGTGATCATGATTGAGGGAGAATCTCCATTAATCAGGTCCTAAATTGGTGGGATCCTTCATTATTGCTCATTATAGCGCGGATTATGTTTCCAGCGCAGTTGGGTCGAGGTCCGGACCTGGGCCTATTGGGCCGGTCCGTAACAAGTTGTAAAAGGAAAGTAAAATTCTTACTTGATATACCTACTAAAAATGTTATCATCTTATATCTTGTTTGGATTTATAATTGTCGATTATTATTTATTTATAGTTTTAATATTATACGATATTATTTAGTAAATAATTCAACATATTTATTTTTTGGCTCGGGCCAAAAATATTTTTTGGTTGAGCCACTGCATAGTCATATATTACTTTTCACATTAAAGGGGAAAGAAATCCCTTTCCTCCTCTCCCTTCAAACTAAACAGTGACCCTTAAAGACAGGAGCTTTATCCATTCAAATATGAAATATTGAGTTTAAATCTCTTTTTTTTTTTTTTCTCGGGAAATCTCTATTCATGTATGATACACCCTCTTGGGAGATCTGATGACAAAACTCAAATCACCATATTAATTTTTTTTTAAAAAAAAAAAAAGAATACGCAGTGGAAACATTAATGATTCTATTTAATTTCAGGAATGTACAGCTTTTTAATGTAAATTTCTCCAATCAACAGCTCCTCCAGGTCATTCTCACAATCGGGTCCCAAATTCCACATTACGCAGCCTGCGACTCTACCTGTTGACTTTTTTTCATCCTAGTATAATCATATCCGCCCCTGCCCCTTCCTTTATCCATCGGTCAATGACGTACAGGTACAACTACCCGCTCGTTCAAACCCGCAGACAACGAGGCTTTAAAAGTCAACACTCATACTAGTATTAACAATATTATGATTTTTATCCAGAAAAATGAACTGATATTAGCATTTTTACTAGGGCTTAATTTAATTATTCGTATTTTCCAATATTAATGTGGCGGTGTGTTTGGGAACCAACCCTACTGTACTGTATTGACCCTTCCCAAAAGCTAGTTTATTCAACCTTCAAGCGTGCCCTCTATTTATGATAATGAAAACGTAGATTTTACCTGAAAACATAAAAAGAATAAAAAATTGTAATGTAGTAAAATCATAAAAACTTAAAAGCGTGTGAAAAAACGTAAAATCGTTTTAATAAAAAATATCGTAAAATCGTAGTGATAAATCGAGTTTTTAACTACCATGTCTCTACTTTAATTTTGCTATACTACTCTAATCCTATTTATAAGTCCCATTTTAACCAAATTACACATACCAAGGAGAGGTGGTTAGCTCAATGATTATGGGGTGAATAAATAGGACCAGAGTGGTACATTTGAGTGTGTGTACTGAGAGGGAGGGGATTTTTCAAACGCTAAAGTCGACGAAGTTGGTAGACAGCAAAACAATCAACATGGGATGGCGCCACTACTATTCTTTTTCCTTTTTTTTAATGTTGGTTGTTGTGTGCTCCTTTTGGTCCCAAATACTCCTTTCGGTCTTAATTATAAAATAATATTTGAGAGTTGATTTTGATCTTAATTATAAGACAACATTATAATTTTTTACAATTTCTTTCTAAAATATCGCTATTAATACTCTTTCAATAACAATTAAACACAATGATAATTTAATAATGCACGTGTATATTCTATAAAGTAAGTAATGTTTATAACTCATTAATGCTATACACTTCAATTCTACCGTTTTTATGACAATTTGGAGAAGTCTACGATGCACACGTGCGCACGCGCGCGCACACACACACACATATGTATGTATATGCATATGTGCGCGCGCACATATATGGGATGATAAACACACACACATCACACATTTTAAT
This sequence comes from Acacia crassicarpa, assembly GCA_034222035.1. Lineage (NCBI taxonomy): Eukaryota > Viridiplantae > Streptophyta > Magnoliopsida > Fabales > Fabaceae > Acacia > Acacia crassicarpa. The sequence continues at coordinate 43,296,852 of JAWXYG010000005.1, read as the reverse complement.
TAGGAAAACAAATGCCTACAGTTCATGGACTTGTGAGAACCCAAAGAAGTTGATGATGCTCGACTCAAAAAAGTCATGTGAGGTTGGAGAGGCACAATTAAGTGCATGGGTTATTGATTCAACAATCTTTTGTGAAGCTATTTTAAATTTTAAATAAGGACATTTTAGGAAAATAAACATAATTAACCAATTTAACTATTATCATTAATTTCTCAAAAGTTTGGCAAATATGTCCTATAATCGGGATAAGAGGGAGTATAAGATAAAGTTGATTTCTTAAAAAAATCAAGGAATTTAATTAAGTTATTTTAAAATATTTATATCCGTCATTTTATTCTCTAATTTATTGTGTCTAACTTATAAATTGATATATAACATATGATATGATTAAGTAACTTATTTAACTTTCTTAATCTCTCTAAACAAAATCAACTCTATCTTATATTTAGGATCGGAATAAGTAGTTTTTTTAAAAAAAAATCCGGCAAGAAGTATTGCGTAGTTCAATAAATCTGTTTTGGCTATAGTAGCAGCAGTAGTAATAATTAGGTTCTAACAATGAAAATGAAGTAGTCATTTTTGTCACATGGATAATGCTACTAAGAAATCGTGCTTATAGCAACAAACAAGGTATTTATTTCATGGGTAGTAAAGACGAAGCCGTAAAACTGATGTAAGCATGTAACGATACCAAAGTCTGTTTACCCAAAAAAAAAAAAAAAAAAAGACAACACCGGAGTCTTAATTGTGGGAAGAATGTCATCGATAATCCTTGAAAATTGAAATTATCGTTAATTTTCAGTTTTGTGTGATGGTTAGTATTGTCCTAAAAAAACATAGATTGTGTTATAAAAATAAAAAAAACAAAGAGATGAGATGAGGGGATGGAAAAAACAAAAGAGAATTATAGAGATGAGAATTCTTATTCATATAACATTTCCATATACCACTCTGGTCTTATTTGTAAGTCCTTTTTGACTAAATCACATATATTAAGGAGAGGTAGGTAGTTCAATGATTATGGGGTAAATTTTTAACTTTACCCTCATTTATGATTGGATACCTTTTAACTTTTTCTTCTCTCTTTATTTTCATTGGTATAATAATATGGGCAAAATTGTCACAATCTCATTTATTTGGTTAAAAGAGACTTATAAATAGGACCAAATTTTTTTAGTTAAAAGGAACTTATAAATAAGATCAGAGTGATACATCATATTCTCTTGTGACGAGCCTCTATTTGTAGGCATTTAATTCTTCTAGAGTTACAATATCATAAAAATAAGAAATAATTTACATTATAATAGAATATAATGTTATAAAGATAAGAATTAATCTACGGACATCAAACTATGAAAGGTTAAAGCCATTAATGGTAAAATGGAATCCCAAGAGATGATTTTTTTTTTTGGTACAAGGCGAGGGGAGAGGGGATTCGAATACGGGACCTGAGAGGAGATATAAGGCATCTCAATACCACCAGCTGTACCACTGCACTACTATCCTCGGTTCCCAAGAGATGATGAACACGAACAAGTCACACTATTTACAACCGATTGGTGTTTTGTTTGTAACTCTGACCAACGGGCTTGTGAGATTGGGCCCAAAAACTCCGTTTTTGGTTAGGGATCACTCGTTCAAACAAACTTCTTTTCCCCCACTTAGTTTTTAAGAAGCAAAAGCAACCATGGATATTTAGAAGGGTGAAGATGTAATTTTACTAACAAATTATTAGAGAAAGAACATCTAATACAACTATTTATTTAGGGTATCTTATATACAAACAAACTATTAAAATTTTTAAAATTACACAATGGCATTAGCTCCGTTTTGTAACGCTCGTTTGGGTGACTCTCAAACGTCCAGGTGATTGAAGATGTTGATGTGGCTAGTGGAGAGCTGAGGAAATGAATGTGAATTTGAAGACCATGGCATCCAGAAGAGGAACATGAGATTCCGTGTGGAACAATGAAAACGCGAGAGTCCGTGGAACAGTGAAAACGCAGTCTCGGAGGTAAAGGTGACACCGATCTGCAAACACGGGCTTGAATGGCATCATCTTCTTCATCGTCGACGACAAGATGCAGGCAGTGATCGTCTTTCTTTTCTCCACCTTCACTTTCTCCTTCGCTAAGCACTGACAGCTTAGTCTCGTCATTTCTCTATGGTTTCCGTCGAGATTCTCCAGTTTCCGGCGATATCTCCAGTTTCCGGCAATTCTTTTCATTTCCCTGCAATATTTCCAGATTTCGGTGAGTGTTTTGAAAAAGCTACTGTGTTGGGTATGTTTTGAAAACTTTGCTTTTTCCCTTTTTCTTTGTTGGTTATCAGCGCCGTAGTATTACTTCCAGTTCATTTCCTATCAAAGAAATTTGACTACAGTAAAATCCATTCAGCTATTGGGATAACAAAGGTCTCATAATATTGTTACTTATTTTTGTAAATAAAACTGAGTACTATATATATGCTTTTAGTTGATTGTTTGTCTTTTAACCTTTCATTGAACTTCCTTGTCATTGGTTCTTAATTTGGTGGAATGACATACCGTCTCTACATTGTAAGATGCTTATTCTGTGTGGTTCCCTTTCATTCACCTTTGTGGCTCTATCAAAGTTGATAGCTTCTTTGATTTGTCTTTCTCTTCGTTTTGTCATTCTTATGTGAACTCAAATAAGCCACAATTTTTCCTGACACATTACTGACACATCTTTTTTTTTCCTCTTCCCCACATCATCACATCCAATCAAACTATTCCCCCCCGCCCTCCCAATTTAACTTGGGGGAAGCAACCGGAGTTGGCGATTTGTATTTCGTTGGGGCTTCCACTGGTGATGCAGTTGGGGTAGTAGCAGTCGGTGTAGCTGGTGACTTGGATGGTGCAGCTGCCGGAGACTGACCTCCGACTCTGGCAACTACAAGATCACGTTTTCGCCCTTCTTTCTTCTTCTCTGCTCTCTCGGCTTTTCTCAGGATCGCGTCTTTGGTCTTCTTCTCTGCTCTCTTCGTCGAAGCTAAAGGCACAAAAAAGGCTAAGTCAAATCTTTTTGACATAAGCCACCACATCATCATTGCACAGCTGCCACATCAGCATCTTCATTGAGCTAAACGGCCGTTACTTCATAAAACTAACGGGATTGTGTTTTTTAGCCTGTTTTAATTGTTCTTTTGTATTTAAGGTACCCTAAAAAATAATTGTGTCAGATGCTCTTTCTCTAATAGTTTGTTGGTAACATTGCACCTTCACCCTATTTAAAACCAATGCTATAGTTTTATTTTCTAGTATTATATAAAGGGTTTACATTTCTCATGTTACAGAAGAAGAAGAATATTCCTATACATACATGAAATGGTGGGACCCACATCTTTTTTATTAAAAAAAGAAAAAAAAACTCAAGTACAGAAGTGGTGGGACTCACATCTTGTTGTATTTATAACATGAGGATACACTCCTCCTATAACATGAGAAATGTATTTCCCATTATACAGTTCTTGAAAGCTACGTTGGGTCCCCATTGGCCCAAATTGAATCAAGTTGGACCATATGATATGAGTGTAAGACTCCCTGACAGCAATTTTGTTCATAAGAAATAAACTTGAAAACTTATTTTCAAAAAAATAAGCAACAAGTGACTCATTGATTATGAACGTAACTTTTGCAAATAATTCGATGAATTCATTTTGGCACCACATTTTCAAATAAGCACTCTTTGAAATAAACCCGAAAGCCTCTATTGATTGCTAGTCTTTTAAATGCCCTTCAAACATTACCATGTTAAAAACGACGTTCAAAGATTGTTCGGCCTTCATCCAATAATCCACAAAAGCGGCTAACCCCAAAATTATGGTTGTCCTTGTCCATGAAACCACACTTGGCAAACGTAACTCATCAAACACTTTACAACTGCATCATCTTACTTTTTTTAAGGTATACATTAATACGGATACGAGATTTTGAAACTGAAAAAAAGAAATATTGAGAGAAAAATATTGTATTCTCATTAATTAAAATTCATGTACAGTGGGTCTCTAAATAGAGTGGTGTGTTAACCAACCTAATCTAATTACACGGATGCTAACAAACCTGATCTAATTGTTAGGATACAATTAGTTACAACAAACTAAATAAAAGGAATAAAATAACTATTTATTATTTATTACCCCCCCACAAGCTGAGGCGTATATGTCAATCATGCCAAGTCTTGATAAGAAACCATGAAAGGGCTGAGGGTCAAGAGGTTTGGTGAAGATATCTGCTAGTTGATTGGCACTACGTACCGGAAGGAGTCGAATAAGCCCAGCTTGAACCTTTTCTCGAACAAAATGACAATCAATTTCAAGATGCTTGGTGCGGTCATGGAAAGTGGGATTAGAGGCAATGTGCATAGCAAATTCATTATCACAGTAAAGAATAGTAGGGGATGGATGAGGAACATGCAAGTCAGTAAGCAAGTAAAGCAACCACTGAATTTCACAAGCGACACAACCCATGGCTCTATATTCAGCCTCAGAAGAAGAAAAAGAAACTATTGTTTGCTTCTTGGATCGCCAGGAAACAAGAGAATCACCAAGAAAAATACAATATCCAGATAAAGATCTATGGGAATCAGGACAACCAGCCCAATCCGAATCACTGAATGCCTTCAATTGTAAAGAAGAAGATGATGGAAAAAATATACCTTTGCCCGGACAACGTTTAATATACCGTAGAACCCTAGAGCAGCCTAAAAATGTACATCAGTAGGAGCATGAATAGACTGACATAATTGCTAAACCACATATGAAAGATCAGGCCTTGTGGTGGTAAGATATAAGAGACGACTAACTAATCGTCTATAGGGAGACATGTCTGTGAGTAAGGTCCCAACATCTTGAGATAATCGAGTATGACAAGCCATAGGAGTAGAGAGTGGTTTACAACCCAAATAACCTGCATCATCAAGGATATCTAGGGCAAACTTGCGCTGATTCAAAGAGATACCTGCCGAAAAACGAGCAACCTCAAGGCCAAGGAAAAATTTGAGTTTGCCAAGATCCTTAATCTTGAATTGTGAATCCAGAAATGTTTTCATACGTTTGATCTCAATTAAATCAGTACCAGCTAGAATGATATCATCAACATAAACCAAAAGTGCAGTATAGGAAGCACCATCCTTTCTAGTGAATAAGGAGTAGTCAGATTTGGATTGAACATAACCACAAGATAGTAATGAAGAAGACAGTTTAGCAAACCATTGTCGTGAGGCTTGTTTTAAACCATAAAGAGATTTCTGCAATTTACAAACTAGATTGGAATGAGGAGGAGAAAAGCCAGGAGGGAGAGACATGTAAACGTCCTCATAAAGATCACCATGTAAAAAAGCATTATTGACATCTAATTGTTCAAGATGCCAATTAGAAGCAAAAGCAACAGCAAGTAATAACCTTACCGTAGTCATTTTAGCAACTGGTGAAAAAGTGTCAAAATAATCAACTCCCTCAGTTTGGGTATAGCCCTTTGTCACTAACTGGGCTTTATATCTTTTCAAAGAACCATCTGCATGAAACTTAGTCTTAAACACCCATTTACAACCAATAGGAATTTTATCCTTAGGTAATTCAGTCAAAACCCAGGTGTTATTTTGCTCTAAAGCTGTAATTTTAGCCTGCATGGCTTGCTGCCACTCAGGATGTTTAACTGCTTGGCGATATGTTCTTGGTTCGGAAAGAATGGAAATGGAACAAATAAGGTGTTTATGAGAAGAAGAAATATTACCATATGATAAAACTGAAGAAAGAGGATATCTACAGGAGCCAGACATGGAATCCGATGGTGCTGAGGTGAGTTGAGAGCAATGATAGTCACTTAGATATGTGGGAGGCTTGTGAACTCTGTTGGATCTGCGAAGAGGTTCAGGAGAAACTGAAACGGAAATGGCAGATGTAGGTGAAGAAGTAAGGGTTGACGCACTAGGAAGAGAAAGAGATGAGGCAGGAGAAGGGGACTGATTAACAGGGTCAGAAACAGCAGGCAAAACAGAAGGAAAATAAGAATAATCAGACATAAGAACATCAGAATGAGTAACAGTAGGCATGGAGACAGTGTCCAACAAAGATGAAGAACTATGATAAGGAAAGATGGATTCATAGAAAACCACATGCCTAGAAGCAAAAATTTGATGCGTACTAATGTCAAGAAGGACATAACCTTTGGTACCATTTTTAAAACCAAGAAAAACACATTTTCGAGCGCGAGAATCAAATTTTGTTCTATGGGCTGAAGAGGTACAAGCAAAACATAAGAAACCAAACACCTTAAATGTGGTATAATCTGGAGATGTGTCATGAAGTGAGAAAAAGGGAGATTGATTATTTAAAACTGGAGTAGGAAGTTGATTTATAATGTAAATAGCATGGATGACCGCATAATTCCAGTAAGACAAAGGCAAACGAGACTGAAACATCAAAGCTCGAGCAACATGCAAAATATGTTGATGTTTTCGTTCCATAACACTGTTTTGCTCTGGCGTTTCAACACATGAGGTTTGATGGAAAATTCCTTTAGAAGAGTAAAAAGAATGCATTTGAAATTCAACCCCATTGTCAGTTCTAACAATTTTAACCTTTTGTTGAAACTGATTTTCAAGTAAAATAATGAGAGATTGGAGCGCATTGCGAGCTTCAGATTTGGTTTTTAAAAGACATGCCCAAGTATAACGTGTAAAGTCATCAACAACAGTTAAAAAATAACGGTGACCATGTATTGAAGAAAGTTTGTAAGGGCCCCAAATGTCTGCATGTAAAATCTGAAGACAAGAAACAGTTTTAGAGGTACTAATGGGAAAAGATATTTTTCTTTGTTTTGCAAAATGACATACATCACAAGCACCAGAGGAATTACATGTAATGAAAGGAAATTGTTGCTTTAAAGTGGTCAAAACATTGGAAGACAAGTGACCAAGACGAAAATGCCACAAATCAAATGTGCAAACATGTGAAACAGAATTGACACTAGCAGGCATAAGTAAGTGACTATGTAGCTTGTATAATCCTTGAGAAAAATCAGCTGAACCAATCGTTGTCCATGTCTTCGGTTCCTGTATAAGGCAACGAGAAGATGAAAAAGTAAAAAAACAAGGAAGCTCGTTAGACAGTTGGGAAATAGAGACAATGTTAAAGTGAAAATCTAGAACATAAAGGACATTTTGAAGAATGATAAAGTCATTGAGTTTGACAGTACCAGATATGCTAGCAAGAATAGTGGATTTGGTGGGTAAAGTTAAACGAATGGGATTAATATATGAGTACGAAGTGAATAAATCCAAAGAAAAACAAACATGAGTAGTGGCACCACTATCAATAATCCATTGATTAGAGGAATCAAATGTAAGAGCAGTGTACTTACGGTGGGAATCAACAGTGGGGATCAAATTAAGAGCAGAAAACTGATTGACACATGGAGTAGCATTAGTTTTTAAGACAGGAACAGAATTACTTGAACCATGAACAGCAGTAGGCGTAGGTTGTAACAGGGCAATAACTGATTATATTGGTCTTGACTGATAAAAGAATTAGCAGGAGTAGGTGTCGAAGATAAAATTCTAGCAGATGAAGAAGGGAAAGAGGTTACTACACTGTTCACAGAGGCCTTGTTGTGTGTCTTGTAACTAGGAGGAAAACCGTGCTTCTTATAGCAAGTCTCAATGGTGTGTCTCGGTTTACCACAGTAAGTGCAGACCTTCGAATTGGTAGTTGATCGTGGCTGAGGACCAAACGATGATGGATGAATCACTGAGGGTGGCTCCATACGAGTGAAACAGACACTCGGTTCAGGGATGCCAGTGAGCTCACGTTCTTGTTGAACAACCAGAGAAAAAACCTTGTTAATGGGAGGAAGAGGATCCATAAGAAGGATCTGAGATCGGACAGTGGAGAACCGATCACTAAGTCCCTTCAGAAAACGAATCACATAATCCTGACAGTAATATTCCTTAGAAAAACAGGTACAATCAACAAGCGGTCGAAAATTAAGCAATTCATCCCAAATGATTTTGATCTTAGTAAAATAATCAGAAACAGACAGATCACCTTGCCTGATTTGGAAAAGCTCATCCTGTAATTCGGCCACATGAAATGCATCACCCTGACTGAATCTTTCTTTCAGGTCATTCCAGACGTCCACTGCCCTATTAAGCCAAAGAACACTCTGACTGATGGAAGGAGAAATCGAACGGAACAGCCAACTAATAACCATTGTATTACATCTTTGCCACGCCGGGAACAGAGGATCAGCAAAAGACGGAATCGATTGGGTACCATCGACAAATTGATGTTTGTTCTTGCTGATGAGAGCAAACATCATAGCACGAGCCCAATGATGATAGTTGGAGCCGATAAGAGGAGAGGAGACAAGCACCAGTGAGGGATTCTCATTTGGGTGCAGAAAATAGCAGCTGGATGGGTCTTGTGACGGAGTCAACGATGGGAGAGATGAAGGACGCTTGGTAGCCATCAGAAAATCAAAGAAAACAGACCCCAAAAAAAAAAAAACAGAACGCGGAAGAACGATGAAATCGTCGAAAAGCAAAAGAGAGAATCAGAGATGGAGACTCGAAGGATTCAAAGAACGCGGAAGAAGAAAAAAAATCTGATACCATAATACGGATACGGGATTTTGAAACTGAAAAAAAGAAATATTGAGAGAAAAATATTGTATTCTCATTAATTAAAATTCATGTACAGTGGGTCTCTAAATAGAGTGGTGTGCTAACCAACCTAATCTAATTACACGAATGCTAACAAACCTGATCTAATTGTTAGGATACAATTAGTTACAACAAACTAAATAAAAGGAATAAAATAACTATTTATTATTTATTATACATGAGTGCTATGCCTGTAAATTAAAATTGAAAAAGTAGGGAACTAATTCCCATACAATCGTAAAGCACCAAAGTCCTAAGATGAGTGAGACACAGATCAAATAAATTAGAATTGGAAAAACCATCCTTCGCAAGTTTGTTTGCCACCTAGTTTTGGACTCGAGATATATGAATAATCTGTAGATTCCATCTAAGATCCATTAAGCCTTTAATCTGAAAGACAACCAGGCTTTTTGTGGTGCTGCTTTCAACGTCATTTAGTATATCAACAAGATTTTTTAAGTCAGATTCAACAATGACCTTTCTGAACCCCATATTCTAAGCTAGTTGCAATACTTTAAACAATGCCCATTCTTTCGCTTCCTAAGCACCACACTAACCAATTGGTGATGAGAAACCAGCAATCCATGTGCCACAGGAGTCACTCATGACTCAACCACAGTTTGCTCTGTTCATATTTGAAGACACAACTCCGTCAACATTAACTTTGATCCACTCATGGGAGAGTGCCTGCCATACTCTGTTTTCTATTGGTCTTGAAATATAAGCAGTCAACATATTTTCTTAATGTACAAAAAAATGCCTCAAATGTAAAATAACAACAGCTGGGTCATTCAGCCTATTGAAGTTGCCATTAAAGATTGATTGATTTCTCCATGCCCATAATTTATAGATGCCCACTCGAAAAATCAAATTCTAGTTAGAACTAGTAATCCTTCCAATTTCCTTTTTGAGATTAAGACGAATCCAATCTTGCAATGATGCAACAAAAAAGCGAGTATAGTTTCGTGGTCGAACTAGAGCCATCCACAAGTTCCTGGCATAACTACAATCACGCAGAATATGAATGGTGCTTTCTACCTGCGAATTGCAGAAGGAGCATAATGATGAGTTAGACCATTTGCAACACCATTCATTCGTTAGAAGTCTGTTGTGAAAAACTATCCACATGAATTCCCTCATTAATTCAGCTCCTTGGCATTTCCAAATGAGTTTATAACTAGAATGAAATAAATGTCCTAGAGGGTTCTCAATTAGATAATATGCTTATTTAACAGTAAATAATTCATTGTGCATTCCACTCCACATCATGACGTCTTCTCCAGCTTCAGGCATAGGAGGAAGGATAGCTATTATTCTCTGCACAACCTTACTTGGTGCTATGGATTAAGGTCCAGTAAAATCCCAAGTTTTATTAGTAGTCTAGTCACCTGTGCTCAAGGGCGGGCCCAGAAATTTATAGAAGGGGGCACAATTAGCGGAGTGGAGAGATTCAGGGGTGCTGCCCCCAAAAATTTTTTTTAAAGGAAAGCTTTAAATACACTAAAAAATAAAACAATATAAACAAAAAGAAAAAATAAAAAAAATATTTATAAAATCAAGTGAATATTGATGATGTAATAAAAAATGTAATTATTTTACAAACCTGTCACTTATAAAAGCAATGCTAAATACTGTTAGAAATGCAGCTATATAAATTACAATGAAGGGTGGACACTCAATAAGTTCGAGTACATATATTTTAATAAAAAAAGTATATTACAATAAAAATAATTATAATGTCATCGTTCTAGGTCTTATTTCTTGGAATTCCATCATAATTGTCTTATTATGATTATTATGTCTTATTATGATTGTTATCAAATACATCTTTTTTCAATATAAGGTATTAAACAATCATTCAACTATTTATCCACATCCCATTACGAAGTATAGTCTTAATGTATCAAAAGTAGGCACTTAATTTAAAGGTGAACAGCAATCGTTCAAACATATATTAATTTTTTTATTTAATTTATATAAATAAAATAATAATAATAATAATAATTTTTTTTATATTAAAAAAAACCCAAATTCAAGGGGTGGCACGTACCCCTTATCTAGTATGTAGGTCCGCCCTTGCGGCTGTGCTTGCATTTTCTTCCTCCAAAAGAGTCCTCAGGCACATATCTTTTATTCTTTTCCCTTGAAATAACCATGTATCATGGAAGAAGTTGACAGAATTTCCATTCCTATCTCGCCAAGTGGTTCCTTCTTCAATGATATCTTTTTGGTGACAAATAAAAAGCCATAAGTAGGAATCAATAGGCCTATCCTCAAGCAGATTGTGTTCATTTCCAGTCCTATATTTGTTGAGAATGACTTCAGCACATAAACTCTTAGTACCAACAATGAATTGCCGAGTCACTTTGCATCTAAATGCTTGATTCATAGCAGAAAACTTCTTACTCCCAAGACCCCCATAATTTGTAGGTAGAATTAGAGTGCTCCAACCCAAATTATCAAATCTGCAAGTGCTTGACTTCCCCTATATGAAATTACACTGCAACCTCTCAACTTCCTTACAAATACTTAAAGGAATCTGCGTAACTTGCATAGGATACAGAGAAACTGAACTAATTACGATAAATTTTGATGAGTTATGTAACTACATCATCTCACTACTTTGACACTTTAGGTAAATATTCATTCACAAGAATACTCCATAAACATGTACAAGGGGACAAGATTATGAGCAATATTGATTCTATAAAAGCTTTCTTACCACTGTATTAAAACACTGCTAACTAATCATCTCCTGAGGAGGAGAAAACAAGTTCGAATTCTGAGAAACGCATTTTGTGAGAGACATGAGAACATTTTACTCTCTAAGCCAAGGTTGTCAAACTCGCAAGTTTAAACAAACTCGTGACAATGATGTAAACTCGTAAGAGTTTATTTTTATTATTAAATAGGTATTACTAGTGTATAATTAAATAATTTGAATATAAAAATGACAACAATTTAATTTTTTAAATATATTTTAAATTCAAATAATTAAAATTAAATACATCGACATTCATCATTTATCATATTTAATAAAAAAATTTATATATAAAGCCGCTGAGCATGATCAAATCGAAAAAGTTAACATGAGTTTAAGAGTAAGCTAACATGATTTTATAAGCTAGAAACGTAAAAACGGTAAACTCGGTGTATAAACTCGTGAGTTTAACCGAGTTTACGAGTAGCACGAGTTTACAATTGACTCGACTTGTTTTTGTAAGTTAGTTTCATAAAAATAATAAACTTAGAAAGTCAACTCACAAATTTAACAACAATGCTCTAAGCATCAATAGAAGACATTAAATAAAAAAATACCACCAACTAATAATAAGCGTGTTTCTAGGTCGAAGTAAAAGGGGGAAAAATGATGGACTGGCAGGACTGGGATGGAGAGCATCCATATTTCACTGCAATAAATTTAATACATTATCCAAAATGGTGTGAGATGGATGCCCAATCGAGAAGGGGGGGTCCCACATAAAGTGTTGTGGCCCCTCTTCCCCTCCGCTCGATCTCAAAGACTTTCCCGTTCGGGGAATTCGGATTAGCCTCCACCGTTGGTAGTCATCCCCAGTGCTTTCCCTGTGCGATACAGTCAAACCACATCATCATATCCTTTTGCTTTTGCTCTTATAGCTGCGCTACTCCTTCTCCTTGCTCCTCCCAACCCAAATCCGCACGCACATGGGAGCTAGCAGCAGCGATCCCACTCAGGACGGCTCCGACGACCACCAAAAGCGCTCTGAGATTTACACTTATGAAGCTCCTTGGCACATCTACGCCATGAACTGGAGTGTCCGTCGCGACAAGAAGTATCGCCTCGCCATCGCTAGCTTGCTCGAACATTACCCCAACCGCGTTGAAATTGTTCAGCTTGACGACGTCAACGGCGAGATTCGCTCCGATCCTTCACTCTCCTTTGAGCACCCTTACCCTCCGACCAAAGTCATATTCATCCCCGATAAGGAGTGCCAGAGACCCGACCTCCTTGCCACTTCCAGCGACTTTCTCCGTGTCTGGCGCATTTCCGATCCCGATGATAACCCCTCTCAACGGGTCGAGCTCAAGAGCCTACTCAATGGCAACAAGAACAGCGAGTACTGTGGTCCGCTGACTTCCTTCGACTGGAACGAGGTGGAGCCCAAGCGTATTGGGACTTCCAGCATTGATACCACCTGCACAATCTGGGATATCGAGAAGGAGGCCGTGGATACGCAGCTCATTGCCCATGATAAGGAGGTTTACGACATCGCTTGGGGTGGCGTTGGGGTCTTCGCCTCCGTCTCCGCCGACGGCTCTGTTAGGGTTTTCGATTTGCGCGATAAGGAGCATTCGACTATAATCTACGAGAGCTCGGAGCCGGACACGCCCCTGGTTCGACTAGGGTGGAATAAGCAGGACCCAAGGTATATGGCTACAATCATCATGGACAGTGCCAAGGTCGTCGTCCTCGATATCCGTTTCCCGACGCTTCCGGTGGTGGAGTTGCAGAGGCACCAGGCGAGCGTGAATGCGATTGCTTGGGCACCGCATAGTTCCTGCCATATCTGTACTGCTGGGGACGACTCTCAGGCGCTAATTTGGGACCTTTCCTCCATGGGTCAACCGGTGGAGGGAGGATTGGATCCTATCTTAGCCTATACTGCTGGGGCGGAGATTGAGCAGCTTCAATGGTCATCGTCTCAGCCGGATTGGGTTGCGATTGCTTTCTCCACTAAGCTTCAGATACTACGGGTATGAAATTTGATGTTCTGCTGACATCTTCATCCATATTCTTCTGTCACCAATGTTGTTGAAATTGCCTCATTTAAGATAGTACCTAGTGAAATTCAGGTTTATACTTTTACACCTTGTCGTCAGGTGGGGATGGTGATAATCTGTCTCTGATACTGTGGCACTTGTATGAACAATGAAACCCTATAATTTGTTTTCAGTTCAGCAAATATGCAACAGAATAGGGGTAGTTAAATTTATCCTTCTGGCGTCCTCAAACCAGTGCCATGAAGGTGTCCTTGTGTTGTACCAGATTGTTAATAACTAGGCGAGTTATGGATAATCTCGTGTGTGTAAATGTTTTATCTACATTTCATATCTGTCAATGTGATAATTCGTTTGAGGAAAAAAAAAGTGATAATTCGGTGATGAATGGTGAACAGCTCACCGTCGGGAAACACTAATAATTTGAAACGAATTGGTTGTCTTTAGTCCAGCATAATTGAGGGAGATTAACTGAATAAGCAAATATTCACCTAACCAGATTGACAAGAACAAGTCATCCCAGAAATTAAAAGCAAAACAAAAGATATCGAAGTTAGAATTAGAAGACTCATCTCAAAGCAAAACGCGCTAAAAGTAATGCATAATAATTTTCATCGTTCATTGGTGGTAGCTTCTGGAATAGGATATGGGCAAGTTGTGGTAGCACAGTTTCTTGTCCGCATAACTTGCGACTAGTTGTGAAGTCCTATTCAGTGACAAGTTGATCCCCAAAGTGTGCTAATGAATGAACATTAAGGATAAGGGTCAGTGATCAAAATTGTCGTAAGCCAATTGTTAATCCTTGCGGGGCAGGGAAGAGCCAAAATTAACAGCATAGACTACAAAATTGCTGATGCCAAATTCCATAAAGACAAATATTATAAAAGGAATGAACTAAACAAGGGAGGATCAGAGGAATCATTTGGCTGTTCAAGAGCTCAAATCACATAACACCCAACACCCTGTGGTGTTGTCGTCACTGAAAGAGTCTTTCAGTCGCACCGTTGGCCTAAAGAATGGTGGCTCATATCTGGACTTGTCGTAGTGTGTTGGACCCCAGTTGGAGGCTGAGAACTGACAGTCTCAGGCTGTTAAACAGGAAACATAACAAGGGCCGATTTTAATTTGATTCTTTCTGAAAGTTTTTACTAGCTAACTTCTATATTTCCTAACGCCTTCTTATCTTTCTTCTTACATCCTTCACAGCAGTTAGCAGACACCTTCGATTCAATCTTCTGAAATGAAGTAATGCAGTTTTTTTTTTTTTCCCAGTTCAATTATATGAAAATATGAAATGTACTAAACGAACAGAAGAACGTTGTTAAAGGATATCTGAAAAGATACTGCAAAACAAGTTGATCCTCACCAGAACCTTTAAGTGGAAGACGAGTGATAAATGTGTCGTATGAAACGGAGATATTTGACGATCGAACCGTTGACTGGTGGTGGGCTCTATTTATATGCCGCAAAAAACTCAGGAATAGTTTTATGTGCCCTTTTTTGTTCAACGTTACGTGGTATTTACATGCAACCTTTTAATGTTTTTCCAAAAGAAAAACAAGAAATTATCCTGACATCACTACTCGTTTAAATCTGAAAAATTGAACGTGGGACCTTCTTAGAGAAGTGCCAATATTCAAGCATATGCGTATTCCCTTTTGGCCCAAAATTCCCTTCACATCCTTCATTTGCCTTTGCATGAAAATGCTGGGTTACTAGATTAGATTTCCAGGCTAGATCTTTTCTCGGCTTAGGTCAAGAAAGGAAAGGTCATAACTCATAAGTAAAGCTCTGTCACTTTTCACCATTTTGTCAAGTAAAGATGGGCAACTTCTGAACTTAAACTAGCCTGGCCTTTGGTGGTTGCCAATTTATGCTACTATTTATTACATTTGATCAGGAGAAGCCTTTTTCTCCTGTGCCATTTCTTTTTTGCTTTTTTTTTTTTTTGAGAATCCTAGGAATAAAGGCAATCTAAGTACGTCATATTTGCTTTGGTCTGTTGGTTTATTTGATTTGATCATGCCAACAAGGATCCAAACGGTTAACTCAAGGTTTAGAGCATCCAAAAAACCAATAATTTACAAAATTAACTGTTTATTAGCGAATCAGCTTTTGAAGTATTAAGTTCACCACTCGCTTGTTTCTGCTAATATCATACATACAGGTTTTGATAAAACCAGACCGGCTCTGATGTTTAAATTTGAGCCACACAGATGGGTTTGTTGTGATAGTTTTGAAAGAGTGAGGAAAGAGAAGGCAAAGATGCAATCGCAATCCAACCTCCATCTTCTATCATGAGCAGTGTAATGAACACTTTGGGAATTTATAGATTCCTTATGATGAAAGATTGAACATGACTCGTGTCATTTATGTTGTTCCTCTTTTTTGGGTTTTCTTTACCTACACAAGATTCATTCAATGAAACACAAAACAGCAACAGCAAAATAAGAGTACACAAAAAATCAGTTAGCCAACCTCTTGCCTCAGCCTTATTCTTCAACGAACAGAATAGAAGTGGCAAGTTCGCAAAACCAAGTGGTATACTTTATGGGGGTACTCTCAATCTCCAAATATGTTACAAAACAAGCAGAAGAAACATGTCATTATGAATGCTGGAATAGCATTTGCCATACTCACTCAATAATTGGGCTTTTATTTATTGGGCCCAAACATGTTTGTCTTATGATCTAGAAGACCCAATCCGGTGCAGATTTTAAATTATCACCACTACATTTTTTTTAAAAAAAAAACAAGAATAGTAATGTTTTTTTTAAAATTTATTTATTTATACATGAATTGTAATGCTAAAGCTCAGGGAAGCGGATTCAGTGATTTTTAAAACACTCAAAAAATCAAATTAAGATGCCCTCCTCTCATTTTTATAAAAACCCAAAATTTTGAATTATCTTGATCTCTTTATAAAAGCACGATAAAAATTGTTTAAACATTTAACGAGATCTTTTTATTAGTTCCCTTCATTAATTATATATATATTGTATTAATTAAAGGTTAAAGATACTTATGTTTATTCTATTCCTTTCTCTTACTTATCCCTTATAAATAAGTGTATATTTTTTTTAAAAAATATTTTAAGATAGACTCGTTGTTTTAAAACAATTTTAACTACTTTCTTAAATGGTGTGATCCAGGTATTAAACTCTTATAAATAGGAAGTGGAGTATAAAAAAATTAGGGAGTCAAAGTATTTGCAAGTTTGTCAATAGTGCTATTTGTTTTGAAATGGATAGGGGAGTGAATAGAAATAGTGAGGTAGATTGAACAGTTGATAGTCATAAATTAATGGCAACAGTTGGTAGAGAGGGATGAAATGAGAGGATTAAAGATCTAACAAAATCTATGTCAGTGAAGTGAAGAGCACACCGAATGAGCATTTCTCAGTAAGTCCAAAACAGAGTTATGGTCCCTTACCATTATGCACTCACATAATGGTCCCCTGTTTTCTCCACCCGACACACTCACCTTTTGAATTCATTGTATTTATATCCTGCACACACAAATATTTATAATTATAACTAAAAAGTACTATTTTCGGTCATAATTATAAGATCGAGTTGATTTTTTTTAGAAAGATCAAGGAAGTTAAATAAGCTTAATCATATCATATGTTGTATATCTTTAGATTATATATTAGTTTATTAGTCAAATTAATTAATTTGAAGATAAAAAAAATAAAAATATTCTATAGTAACTTAATTAGATTGTTTAATATCTAAAAAAAATTAATTTTGTCTTATAATGAAGACCGGAGGAGTATGTTTTTTTTTTTTGAAAAAAAATACAAAGTTGCTTATTATGCCATGCTATACAATTATTTCACAACAAGAGACGATTCCTTCATGTTCACAGGGTGTAGTCGATTGCAACAAACAAAATAACTTATTATAGGAATACTTGCCTAACCACAGACAATTACTTCTTTCGGAAAATTCTTTTCAAGTCTCGAGAAATAAAAAAAATATATTAAAAAAATCCTAAAGAAAATTCAAATACTAGAAAAGTCATATTAATAACTCAACTTTTTTTTTTGTGGGGTTAACATTTTTTATCTATGGACTAACAACTTTTATCTATGGGATTAAGTGATTAACAACTTTGTAGCAAAAAAAAAAAGGATGATTAACAACTCTTTAGAACTTTTCTGATATGTAAATTTTTTTTGAGATTTTTTGACTAGAATTTTCCCAACTTTTTTTTTAATCAAAGAACCACAGACAATTACTGACAGGTGTCCTTACCATATATAAAGTTTGTTCCGGAAAAAAAAAGTTTTTTCCTCCTACAAATAATTTGTTTTTTGATGTTTCATAACCAACAATATAAAATTATAAAGAGTTAAGTAGTAAAGTTGTCTTGAAAATATACCCCGAAGAATAATTTTACCCGGAAAGTTTTTTTTAAAGCAATGTTGCTCTAGAAGTTTTTTTTTGAGCAATTTTGTTCCTCCGTTAACGGTCAAAAAAAATTTTCAGGACAAAATTACTACTTAACCTAATTATAAGTCACAAGACGAGGTCAGCATGCATCGGCCAATCCAAATCTTACCCTCTCCATTATTATTCTTTTTGGCTTGTTCTAGCATCAAGTCAAGAATCATATCATGTGGTTTCAGACTGACTCCCCATAGTGTTCAAAAAAAGACTGACTCCCCATAAACGATCGTGAAATGTAAAACTCCGAAACCGATCATCGCGGCTTGAAAGAACACATTATTTTCAAACTCGAAGTGTAAAACTCCGAAACCGATCATCGCGGCTTGAAAGCACACATTATTTTCAAACCCATGAACAGGATTCGTGGCCCTGTAAACTTCCCGTTCTGCTATAATCAATCCAACTATCACCCTCATTTTGTGGAAACTAAACAAAGGTAAAGCGTCTCCATCTAAGCTTTTGCGCTCTGAGCTGCCTTCCTCGATTGAAAACACATCCCCACATGCCTTTTTCTCTCTCTGTCTCAGGTCAAGTGACTTATGAGTTATGATGCTCACTACCCCACTTAGATTTTTTCCCGCCTCTTTTTCCATTAGTCAATAATAGTGCGTTTATTCAGTCCTCGAGTTTGGTTAAATATTGTTGTATTCTGCTGCCCTTTCCAGACGCGTCACATGGTAAGATTTCAGTGGGGCCACGTTTCACCATCCTACTCTCTCTGCTTTTATCCCACATATGTAGCCGCAGCTTGTCGTTTTCCTCTGTCATTTCAGGGACCAGAAGTCCCTCACTGCAAAGATTTATGCAATACAACTGGTGCTTCCCAGGCAAAAAGATAAATTTTTTAAAGTATATGAATTTTATAGGCAAATTAACCGAAATAATATTTTTTTAAAAAAAATTTACCAATCTAAAGCACTGTTCAAACTATTTACCAAAGTAAGGTTGATGTGACAATGGCGTCAGAAAGTACGACCTTCTAACACGACTAGTGGCGTTGTACTATGTGACGCCACCGTGTCAAATTTTTTTTTTTTTTTAATAAATATTGAAGCAGACTGTGATTGGTCCACGCCATCTGGTGGCGTGGACCCTGTGGACGCCACGTCAGTGGCGTGAAACAGGTCCACGCCACTGGTGGCGTGGACCTGTTTTACGCCACTGACGTGGCGTACACCGCGTGAACCTTATTTTGATAAATAGTTTTGACTGTGCATTAATCTGGTAAATATTTTTTTTTTGTTATTATTTTGGTCAAAATCCCGAATTTTATATATTTGAATCACAGATACAATGCATTAAATCATGAAAATCTCTCCCCACACCACAGACAGAGAGACTCACCTGTTTCCTCCCAAATCCCCGGCTTTATGGTTTTAAAATAAAACTGCTCCTCAAACAATAGTGTGGTAGTGACGTAGTGTACTCATGATAGTAGTAAATGGAATGACAAATAGTACTAGAAGAATAAACCCAGATGGAATTGTATAAACTTATGACATTAAAATAAGAACAAGAGATTAAAGCTTAAACGTCACGGTCTCTCCTGCATTCTGGTGACATTACAGGGAAACGCTTACGATCGGTGCAATAGTTGTAAATGGTGAATTTCTCGCGAACCCATCTGAGTCTTCGCCATTGAAGAGCATCAAGGTCACGGAACTCTGTCTGGTCCCACCATCTCTTGCCCTGAGTGGCACAGAACTTAGCATTCACAGAGGCCTCACACCCATCAATATGGAATCCCTTGTAGGACGCTATGAATGGAGCTTTAGACCAATCTGTCTTCTCCAAACCGCCCCTCGTGGCCCAGTCATCTGCATTCCATAAACTGTTGTAAATCTTCATGGGTTGCTGAAACGGGAATTTCACGCCAAGGTCCTTGCAGTTCTTGAACACTCTGATCGGCACATCGTCCACAAAGAATCTGCACATTACCCACATTCCGATTAATGAGTTTTCGTTGGGTTATTCTTGTTCAGTAGGTGGATGCAATGGCGAGAAACTGAGAGTGAAGTACTTACACAATCTGATACAGGTTCCAGAGAACAGAGTATCTGTGATATTCTTTGGTGGGATCAAACCAGAGGAAGATTCTCTGTTCTCTGTTGCCGGAGCCTCCGGTGAAGACATTTGTCTGCAGGATATAAGGTTGTCCAGATCTGTTTCCCAAGAACTCGAAGTCTATTTCGTCGTGCTCGTTGTTATTGGAAGAAAGCTGCCAAAGTTCCCAGTCACACATCAACAAAAAAAAAAAAAAAGACAGAGGAATGGAAAGTTTGTCGGTATGTTTACATAGAAAGCAGTGACAGTGCCGGCAGAATCACCGGGAACCATCTTGATGTGCATACTGAAGTGACCAAACAAGTAAGTTCCTTTAGACTGGAAACCAGTACCTGAAGTTGAAGAAAGTAGGAATGGTAAAGATAAAACGAAGAGGTCAATGATATATGAGAAAGGAGGATAAGGAAGTACCAGTGTATTTGTCGAGATTGAGCTGAACCTCAGAGCCTCCACTGATGTATTTGATGTGATCATAAGCCCAGGTGGGGTAGTAGTTTCGGCCGAAGGGAACATCGACAGGCCTCCTTGGGGCGGCGGCGAAGGCGACGGAGGCCAAGGATATGAGAACCAGACAGAGAGACCAGTGAGTAGAAGAAGCCATGGTCTGTGTTTGTTTGTTTGAATTTGTAAGGAAGAGGTTACAAACAGGTGTATATATATATAGACACCACAGCCTCTGCCAGAGGGCCTTGCTTTGTTTATTTCTTACGCGGGGGGGGGGGGGGGGGGGGGGGGGGGGGGCTATCCTATGATTAATCCTCACTAATTGCCCCCGTTGATGTTTTTTTTTTTTTTTTTTAAATCAGACCTTGTTCATCTAAAATGCTTAAACTTGCGTTAATTAAGAAATGTGGGGTAGAGACTAGCTTGTTTGGTTTGAGGGGAGGTAGGGGGAGAAAGAGACGAGAGATAAATTTTTTCTCTTATTTACTAAATAGTTTATGAAAAATTTTCAATATTTTAAAGGGTTAAAGACCATTTTTGTCCCGAAAGTATACCCCAGAAGCAATTTTGTCCTGGAACTTTTTCATGGAGTTATGTTGCCACGGAAGTTTTTTTTCTTGGAGCAATGTTGCCTCTCTGTCAACGGTCAACTAACGGTTAGTTAACTGTTAACAGAGGGACAATATTGCTTCAAAAAAAAAAACTTCCAGGGCAAAATTTCTCTTAAAAAAAACTTTCGGGACAAAATTGCTACTTAACCCAAAAAAAAAACGTTAAAATGTTATTTATGATATCATAGATTTTTAATTCTTATTTATATGATATCTAGGGGTGGAAATAGGTTAAATCAGCACAAACTTTACCTTTAACAGGCCAAGCCTGTTCAACAACAAAGTGGCTTGAGTCTGGCCTGTGGCCTGTTAAAGGCCATTTTTTCAGTCTGAGCCTGGCCTGTGCCCTGTTAAGGCGGCCTACATTTTTAAAAATTTTATAATTAGGCTAACAGACCACAGGCCTCACTGCAAAACAAGTCTACTTCAAACAGACTAAAAATATGCCTACTTTAAACACGCCGAATTAAGGGTGAAGCCTGAGCTGGCTGGTCTGTTTCCACCTCTAGATATTATATAAATAAAAATTAAAAATATATGATATCATAAATAACAGTTTTAACATTTTTTTGTATCCTCAGGAGCAATTTTGCCCCGGAAATTTTTCTTTGAAAACAATTTTGCCCCTCCGTCAACAACCCTAAGGTCAACGTTAGTTGACCGTTGACAGAGGGACAACATTGCTCAGAGAAAAACTTACAAGGTAAAATTGGTTCTCGGGGTATACTTCCAGGACAAAAATGATCTTTAACCTTATTTTAAAACTATACTTTCAATAGAAAAAGAATATTCCCTTTATTACTGATAATTTTGTCAATATCTTCTCTAAGAATTCATCCCCACCCCTTAAATCAAACAAAATCTGTCGCGTGACAAACGTGAAAGATGGTATAATTACAGGAGAAAAATGGAAAATGTTGGGCGGGTGGAATTTGACAAAATTAGCCCTCTCTTTCAAAACTATAATTACGGAGGGGCTTCATGCCAATTAATGTTTTGAAAAAAGCAACCCCCCAAAGTGCCACTAATTTCTCTCAACTTTTGTTATATTTTTTATTTTTATATATATTAAGTCGTTTATTACTTGAACAAACAATTTATTGGTATATCTTCAAACATACTTTTATTTTTGGTACAACATTGTTTTTGTTAAAGACTAGTAGAGAAATGGATATAGAGTAATCAAATCAAATGGAGTAAGTGTTTCTTTAGCACTTAAAATGAATTATCAATCAGACGATATGGAGAAGGAAATGTCGAAAAAAAGACAAGGGTTAAATATCAAATTTGTCATGGAAGTTTTTCTGGTACCAAATTTGTCCCGGAAGTATTGAAAAGGTATCAAATTTACCCAAAAGTGACGGAAGTCCACGTAGATGCCACGTCATCACACGTGGCATGCCACCTCATCAATTAAAAGTATCATTTTTGCCCTGGAAGTTTTCATTGAGGAGCAATTTTGCCCCGGAAGTTTACAAAAGTAGCAATTTTGCCCTTCTTTTAAATTTGACTATTAAATCAGTCAAAGACCACATATGTCATGCCTTGAAAAGATGGAACTTGGAGTCAGAGAAGGAGATCCTTGAGATGTTCAGCTCAAGGCAGTCAGAATTTGTGAAGCCGAACTGGTCACAGGGACTAGAGCCGGGAAATCGGACCGGACCCGTTTAAGCCCTGGCCCTGCAGGGGTCGGCCTTGAAAAATAAGCCTGAAATTTGAAGTTGGACCTGCAGGGTCGGCCCTGGAGGGCCTCGGGTTTAATTAGGCTGGCCCTGCAATTTGTATAGGCTGATCATTTGCTTAGATCATAAGTGATGCTTCCTGTGACCAGTTCGGCTTCACAAATTCTGACTACCTTGAACTCAACATCTCAAGGATTTCCTTCTCTTACTCCAAGTTCGACTTTTTCAATGCATGACATGTGTGGTCTTTGACTGATTTAATAGTCAAATTTAATATTTGGAAGAAAGAAGGGCAAAATTGCTACTTTTGTAAACTTCCGGGGCAAAATTGCTCCTCAATGAAAACTTCTAGGGCAAAATTGCTTCTGAATGAAAATTTCTAGAGCAAAAATGATACTTAACTTTTATTGGTTGATGAGGTGGCATGCCACGTGGACAGTTAGTCAAACTTAACGGTCAAAATTAACGGATGGGCAAATTTGCTACCTTTTTCATACTTCCGGGGTAAATTTGCTACCTTTTTCATACTTCCGGGTACTGGGCGCTTCATTTGGGAAACTTCCATGGCAAAAATGGTCTTTAACCCAAAAGACAATATATGGGGAAGGAAGAGATTATGCATTTGGGGCCCACAAGATTTAAATGTGGGAGGTGAGCTGAACAATGCACATTTTGTATTAGGGCTTCTCAGACTCATATTAGATCCATCTTATTTATTCATTTCTCTAATTTTGGGGTGAGTATATTTTTTTATGTTTTATCTATTTAGATTAAATTATATGCTACATCTTAAAATATTTTTTTTATTTTAAATAAAATATATTCAAACTGAGATGTCTGAAATTGACAATTGTATCATGGTCTTGACTAACGTTTGTTAGAAAAAGCTCAAAACTATTGTTTGAAATTGACATGCATTGAAAATGAAAGGAGCCTCTCATATTCATACAGAGTAACAGAACTAATTCTGAAAAAAAAAAAATCAAATCCAAACCGTCTGAAAAAGGTTTAAATAAAAAACATAAACATTACTTGAGCTTTGCCTCGAGAAGACTTCATGTCCTTCATGTGTGTGGCCTCCACTCACTCATCTTTCACGTTCAAACTCTGGCCATCCCATGGTCGTCTACTCAGACGGAAACCACAAAAACCAAATGCAACTTTGCTTAATAATAATAATGATTTTATTTGATTCAGAGCTTCCCCTTGAGACTTCAAGCACAAAGAGCTTTCACATTTTCTAATAAATAAGCTTTCTGAAATTTAAAATTGTGTTATCCTCCATATTGAGATGATGTCGATTACCATCTCATCCAACAACTTGATAGTTTGTATTTGGTGCCCTCAAACATAGTCCCTAAGCCACTGGTTTGATCGATTTGATTTGGATCTACGCTGCTCTCAAGAAATCCAAAGGGATATACCTGTAAAATTTGAAGGTTAAAAGGAAGGTTTCAAAAGTGAGTGAAGTGAGGGTGGATATAACATTGTGTAGTCCAAGTTGTCTCACTACCGCCTATGAGTCTTCAAAAAGAGGAGAGTTTTGAATGCCGCCGACATAGAGAGAGATAGCTGTTAGGATCCGTACATGCAGCGATTTTTATTTTTATTTTAAAAAAAACTTATGAATCCTTTCGGAGGATCTATCAACAGTGTTTAGATCAGGTTCGTTAGAAACCATACTTATAAGAATTAATAAGCGTCTCCTTCGATTTAATCACGTGGGCTACCTTCTTGATCACCAGGAGCCGACTCTGCGAATCCGCTCTCTCTACCGGTGTCTACAAGAACGGCCTCCAACACTGATGGCAGCGCGCTAGCGCCTTCAGTATTCTCGCGTCTCTCTTTTTCTTTTTAGAGTTTCTCGCTGCTTTTTCTAATACGTTTGACAAAATGTTTGTAGGTTTTTCTAAACCGATAGGCGTATTATATTCAAAATTAGTCCTCATTAATTTTGAAATTTGAAATTGGATTAAAATAATATATTAATTAAATTGGTCCAATAGATCTAATCTAATCTATTTATTCAATCCAAATTAAAAGTCTTCTGATTTAATTTATCTTAAATCAGATATATGATATCATTTATTCGAAGATTAAATATGAGATACAATATCTCTATTTGTTTTAGATATTTAATTTATCAAATAAATTAAATACAAAACAAATATTATATAATAATATTATAATCTCTATTAAATAATATTATTATATCATTTTCGAATTTAATATATATATAGTCATTCTAGATTAAATACAATATTCATTAAATCTTAGACATATCTAAAATTCAATGAATCTGGATACTGTTGTTCGTGTTAGGCTATTCTTGTGTGCGACCTTACAGGCCTACATGAGATTGGCGGCGGGCTAATACTGTACCAGCCCACAAATCACAAGCGGCCTCTAGCAAGACATTATGACTATCCAATTCAATATAGGAATCGATGATACAATACTACCTATCGTACAACCGTGTCACGTCCCTTTTGTCACGCGATAATTTGGTTAAAGATGGGGCATAGATAATGTCAACTTCTTGTTCTTGACCATTACTTTATCGATTCTCGAGTAATCTAATAATTGATATGGAAACTCATTTCCATCGTAGTATGGCCATACATTTCTTAGACTCACTCATCTATCTCTCTACAAATGTGAGGGACAAATTCTATCTTGACCATTCACATTCCTCTGCATGAAAACCATTGATCCCGATCCAAGTCTTTATCATCACCCGGTCAAAGGTGACTTTTGACTAGGTCAAAGATCAGCGATTCATCATGTAGGAATCTATGATGATCTCAGGTCAAAGGGCATTGTGACGTGGTTATACATGAGAAAAGCTTATCATCACCTCTGCATGAAAACCATTGATCCCGATCCAAGCCTTTATCATCACCCGGTCAAAGGTGACTTTTGACTAGGTCAAAGATCAGCGACTCATCATGTAGGAATCTATGATGATCTCAGGTCAAAGGGCATTGTGACGTGGTTATACATGAGAAAAACTTATGACTTAATCCATGCAGCTTTCTCATAATGGGTTGGTCCAACACCTTGTACTCTTACAAGTGCCTACGACTTTAATTTATATCTCCATACCTCATCAAAAATCAAAGTCATACTGGTCTTATTTCATCTTCGCTCCCACGTAGGTGATTGACCAAGAACATTTAGAATAATCTATAAGATATATCCAAAGATACAATTATCACTATAAACATGCAAATGAAATAATAACAAAATGGAGAATACAATGATTTGCCCCTAGGGCATAATTTCCAACAATAGCATCGACCAAACCTACAACTTTCATCTTCTCACTAATACCACACCCAGTGGTGGAACTACTTGATGGCCAGTTGGGGCCTTGGCCCCAACTGGCCCCGATTGATGTTATAAAATTTGTGAAAATATATATGTATTTATTATATGATATTTTATTTGGTCACAAATTTGGCCCTAGCTAATTTTTTATCTTCTCTGTCAAGATAATGTTTGTTTCATTACTCATTAGGCTGTGAAAAGAAAATAAAATTCTTGTTTGAGATAGCGAAAAAATTACTATCGTCTTACATATTGTTTTGATTTATAATTATCAATTATTATTTATTTGTATTTTCAAGGTTATTTGATATTATTTAGTAAATACTCCCTCTGGTCCTTATTTAAGGAACCAGCTAATAATTCTCACAAATCAATAAAAACAATTAAAGTCATTAAATTTGTTCTAAAATTTAAGTAATTTTCAATATTATCCCTATTAATTATACTAAACTCTAATATTATATTAATTATTACTCTTTTTTTCTTAAAAATGAGTAATAATTAATTTTTATTAATTATTACGCTCACTCATTACCTTTTTAATTATGAGTATACATAAAAATATTTAATACAATTTAGAAACAAGCAAGTGCCTTATAAAAAGGACTAAATATACTTTTTAGTTAGTGCCTTATAATAAGAACTAAAGAAAGTAGTTCAATAAGTTTATTTTTTTGCCCGGGCTAAAATTATTTTCTGGTTCTGCCACTAACCACACCTCACCTTCCCTACCATCAACCAAACCGAAAGCTCGACTAGAAACGCGCCATTTCCAGTCTCCTCCTCCCTTTGTTCAACACTGTCACTTTCAGTTTGCTTGGCGAGAGTTTCACAGTAGATGAATGGGCCAAGACCTTCTTCCTTCCTTCGAATCTCCACCTTCGCCAAAGTTGATAGACACCAAACAGGAGAAAACCAAAAGCTCAAATTGCTAGTGACATCTAGTTTTTTTTTTATTTTTTTTTCCCTTTTTGGCGACATTCTTTTCTCTTCTGTGCTTCTCTGGTGACCTTGAAGAGCTTGAAATCTTTCTAAAGTATGTTTTTGTACTTCCTTTGATCTTTTCAGCTAACTCGTGCAATTTCTGCGAAGTTTTCTACTTTCTTGCGGACTCTTTGAATTTTCTGGCAGAGTTTCCCAAATTCTAGTAAGCTTGTCTATTCCTCCTTCTAGATTCAGTCATTTGCTCATTCTCATGGACTTTCAATATTTTGATCAAGTTGTTGTGACTATTGCAATTATGAGTGGCTGATTTGCTTTTATCTTGAAATTTGTATTGGGGCACTTGGGTTTTGTTGAACTTATTTCCTTTGAATTAATGAAGTTATGCATTCTATAAAAAAAGGATTGAATTCATGCATTATTAAAAAGTAGAGTGATATCTTTCTTTTTTTTAGGTGATACTAATGTTTGACAAGACGAGCTGTCTATTACTTTTAAGCATTTATTTAAGCACCTAAGATCTAGGATGTCTCAATACTTTAACCAACTCCAGAATCGAATATCCTCCAGAATATTAGTTGAACCCAAAAACTGGGTAGGATACCACTGCTTTCGGGCAGGGATTTTGTTGTTCATCATGACAGAAACGTGGGTATGCTAACTTTTCTCGTGGACCCAAGAAACGATCAAGTAATTTCAATTCAGAATTTGAATGTCCAATACTCATCACTTCAGAAATCAGATGCTTTAATCACTTTCACAAGTCTACCCTCCTGACACATAATCTTTTTGATAATTTAATTAATTGCACTCGTCCCAAAACGAAATCCTGGCAAAGAAAAGAATTGGCATGTGGAGGGCAGTACGTGGAGGAACACAGACAGGATCACATGATTTTGCGGTGAATTGAGATATGTGTGTGTTTACGTGCATTAAATAATTCTGCATTATATCAACTAACCAATTATTAATGCATTAATGATCATGGTCATTAGCTGTTGTTAATTGTACATGAAACCATTCCCCAGTTGGAGCCTCTGTGCTGTCTTCTGGTGCAAACCAGGAATCAAATCCCATGCTATTTAATTTTCTGCCATATGAGTAATCCAAGTCTTAAGGGATTGCTTCATAATAAGCAAAGAATTTGCTTTGACATTAAGTTGACAAAGGAACTTCGAGTTCCTTCATTGGGGCAACACCCCAGTAAAATTGCAGGATTTTAATACAAATTGTAAAAACAATTCTTGTAATTCATCATAAATAAGAAATTGTAGTTAGCTTATTAAATTTTCCTTAAATTTAAAGAAATTTTTAAGTTTATTTATATTAAATGAGATTTTAAAGGAGAGAGAAAAATACAATAACTAACGTTTACAAATTAACTAAAATTGACAAGGTAGCTTCTTCTTCTTCTCTTTTTTTTGGGGGGGGGGGGGGGGGGGGTAACAAGGGTTTTTACTCTCTCAACATTTATATTACGGATTAAGTAAGTTTTTATTCTAAAAACGACATATATATATTATAAAGTGAGTGCTATGTTTCCTTGTCCTCATGATCCTAGATGGGGAAAAATGTTAATCACTACTATATATAGTTACTTCTAATGATCGTGTGGATGAATATATGACACGTGGTCCAGTATCATAGGTTGAGAAGGAGTGATCTGATGGATAAGAAAAAGAGAAAGTAGGATACTACTCCTTCCTCTGGTTTCATAAATTCAAATCACTCTGAGCAAAAAAAATAAATTCAAATCACTGGGGGGAGGTTCTTTTCTTATCCAATACAGATATAGAGAGAACGTGCCTTGTCTCGAGAATTGAAAGCTCCCAATCTCCAACACGTGTGCTTTCCTTCTCTTTCAGAGATCTGAAGCGACCGTTTTTATGGTTATTATTCAATCAAATAATGGCGATTACCTTGATTTTAAGTTTCCAAAATATAATTAAAAAAATCTATCGGGGGATATTCTTCGACGTCCATAAGGAGATTTCTAAGGTTGTCATCTAAGGACCCGTTTGGTACGCAGAATCCATGGGAAAAAAAAGAAAAATTACAGTTTTCCCTCGTTTGGTACACAGAATCTACCAATCTTCTTGAAAAACTATTACCCTGGGCCCACCAATCTTCCCACATATGTGGGAAGATCAAATCCCTCTAAATTTAGAAGGATTTCACTTTTCCTACGTCATTATTCACACTTTTGATAAATTTACTCCCGGGACCACTTTCTTTTTTATTTTAAATTATTACTTTTGAGGGTAAAATAGACATTTCTTGATTCTTTACCAACTAGGCAACTACCACCCCTTCATTTTCTTCCTACCAAACAACTCATCTTCCCTCAAACCATCTTCTCTCATTTTTTAAAATCTTCCCTTCCTTTCCTTTCCCTCCTCTAAATTTCTTTCCTTCTACCAAACGGGACCTAAGTGAGACAACAAGTCAAACGTCGTCCATTTCGGAAATGTAATCGGAATCTGTACGAGTTAAGGAAAAAAGATTACATAGTGGCACTCAACTCAGTAAAAACGAGAGAGAAAGGACATCAGGGACAAGGAGGTTGAACCCTACACTTGCAAACATGTGATTGTAGGTTGGGTCTCATTTATAACTTTATATAGTTGATATTTACGGGTACCACTCTACTGGTAAGTGAGAGGGCCACAGATATAGATATAGGGAAACCACTGGGTTAAGTAATAGGTGCAGAGAACATACCCAGAAAGTGAAGGTGAAGGTGTATGTGTGTGATGATGTGACAATTAATAATGGAGGCTACAACCACACATAATCCCACGTGCTTTTATCCTCCAAATGCATTTCACTTACAGCTAGCTGCCATTAGGTATATATGATGCACTGTCTGCGACTGTCATGCATGCTAGCTAGCTCTTACCAAACCTCATTATCATCATTTTGTTTTCAAACACTTAATTAACTTACAAATGGCCATTGCTTTTCAGAATCGGATCCTTTTTAACTATAATTAAAGTCAGAAGAAGATAGAAATAAATTAATAGTGAGTTCCACTTAATAATACTTTCTCTTATCCTTATTATAAGGCACCAACTAGTAATTTTTTTTTATTCTTTTTATAAGAAACTTGCTGATTCCCAATGAGTATTAATTATTTTTTCTATATCTGCCTATAATTAATAAGGGTAGTTGGTGAGAGTAATAATTAATATGATATTAGAGTTTAGGGTAATTAATAGGAGTAATATTAGAAATTACTTAGATTCTATGACAATTTTGTTGACTTTAACGGTTTTTATTGGTTTGTGAAAAAAGTTAGTTGGTATTTTATAATAAGGACTAGAAAGAGTAACTCAGACCTCCCGTTGAGCTGCCATAAAAACCATATATGGCCTAAATAATATAAATAAACTAATACTGAGTTCCGTTTGTTTTTTGTTATTTAAATCATAATTAGTAAATTTTGATTGCCAATCCAGCGTTAACAAATATCTGAAAATCAGTATATATACATTGCCAGAAATACACAAGCATAAATTGCACTACAAACTTATCCTATAATTAAGATTAGAGGTAGGATTTTAATTTATAATCTCGGCTCTTTTATAATTGAATTTTGGCGCCGTCCTGATTGACCAAACTTTTTATTTTTAACAACTAAAAGGTTGAAACAGACAGATTGGTGTAGCATGAAATAGGGTCGAAAGGAGTATGAACTTTGTAAAATATTTGTTAATAAAAAATATTTAACATCTACGTGACGATACTAAAAAATTTAAAACTCAAGGTGTCATGACTCATGACCCTACCAACCCCCCTGGAGATTAGACTTGATTAATTTTTTTGGTCCTGAGTTGTAACTGGTATTGCTAGTTTTCAAGGAATATGCTAAATATGATATTGCTACTGTTCTCTTAAATAACATACATAATTAAAGTAACTAACAATTACTTACTTATAATCTAAAAATTAAATATGAAAATATAAATGTATGATCGTGTCATGATCAGGTGAATATAACCATTGGAGGACGGGCACATGAATAAATACTTGCCAACTCATTTGATTTATAATTTTTATTTTTATTTTGTCAAACATTTGAATTCTAGTTGCAGACAAGCATATCTCATTCTCATACGGAACTACCAAATCAATCATCTTTTGATGAAATATCCCTTTAATAGTGTTATATATAAATCAGAATTTGCATTTTGTGATCGATTAAGATACAATACAACTCAACCATGCATTTTTAAACAAGTAATTAATAATGAGCCAAATTATTGAACAAGAACTTGCGTGACAAAATGAGGTCGCATCAAGAGCATTATTAGGGGTCCCTATGCCAAATCCTTTGATGCCAGCTTCGTTCTTAATTGCGTTTCTTTTCTTTCAAATTAAAAGAGAACCACATGTAATGTAATGTAGGTGTTAAGGTTCAACGTATTTAAGAACTTATCTCTAACTTGCTTCCTGATAAAACTTCATTTGTGCCTCAAATTTGTATCAAAGAAATCCAATGCAAACTTTTTAAAAACAAATCCTTAATTATTTTCAAGTGTAACCCATTTGCGGAAAAATATAGATAATGATGTGAAAGGGCATAAACTCCATTAATTAGAGAGAACACAGTTCTAACATTGTAGCTCTCTTTGGAATAATTTTCAGGCAAGAGACTAGTCTTTCTTGTTTTATTTTACTGACCTGAGGGAAATGCCAAGTTGAAATAGCGTTGAAACCAATTAAACAACGTCGTAACCTGTGGCAGTAACAAGCACCACCCAAGTTTGTGATAACATCAGAAAAATTGTACAACACTATCATGTGAGGCTCACATGAAGCACACATGCACGTCCCATTCCACATAAGCACACTTCAGTTTCTTCTAAGCAACTTTAATAAAATAATGATACAAATTCTACTACATCTATGCTGCTTGTTGAGATTGTATCCTATATCACATAAAAAAGAAATGACAAATAAATAATGTGTGCATATAAACTAAAAAGGGGTGAATGTATACACTAGGCTATATGTTCAGCTATCTCTCTGATGTTTCTTATCAAACATCCTCCTCCTCCTCCTCCTCCTAGAATAACCAGTGTTTCCTCTCTGGTTTATGCCTCACTGGGGTATCTGCAATAAAGAAATTTAAATCAATTACTAATATTCATCCTTAATACCTCCACAATAATCATACTACCTTTGATCCTCAATATGAGAGTCGATTGATTTTTTTCTTGAGAGATTCATAAAACTAAATAAATTACTTAATCATAAAATATGTTGTAAATCATTACATTACATATCAATTTGTAAGCCAAGTAAATTAGTTTGAAAAAAAGAGATAAATATAAATATTTTAATGTAAATTATTAAGCTTCTTTAGTCTAAAAAAATAAGTTATTATATTAAAGACCAGAGCAGTATTATTTGTAGTTTTTATGGGAAAAGGGTCCGTTCATAGTAAGGTGAACTAACCCTGAAATGTATATAGTGAATTATAATGAACTTCAGACCAGAAGCTCAGCCACAACTCTGCATCATTTGAAAAAATTGAAGGTAATCAAAGGAACAAGACACTGCCGAGATTATGAATGATTTCATATTCAATGATTGAAATAATAATGGCAATGAAGGTCTTACGACACTTTGGTGCTGTATTCTGCGGCGTAATCTCAACAAAACATGTGTCTCTGAACGATGTCAAAAGACATATCTTTGCAGCAAACTATATTGAAGAGAACAAATCATTATAATACTACAAGTCGACAATAACACACAATCAATGACATCATATAACACAAAACATAAGCTCAAAGGAGTCATTTTGTTTATTGTAAGATGCCAAGAAATTTTCGAATGCAACTTCCATCTTCTCTGGGTAGAACTAAGCAGCATAAACTCTACTTAAACAAGGGTTTGATAAAAATGGATCACCAGAACAAATTATCATTGTCATTAGTGTATTTCCTCTCTCATCCACTATATATAAATCCGAGCATAACCAAGCTCCCCTACATATACAACTTAGCCTTATGAGTTCTTTGATAGGGAAAGATTACTTGCTAGCCAAGAGGTTACTTTGGGGTCACATTATTATTTAGCACCATATATCTTCACTCTCTGACAGATAAAGCTGAAAGTCAGTTTCTTGTAACTTTGTATAAGAACTTATACTTCCCCATTATACACCAAATGTGAGGTTTGCGTCGCGGCACACATAACAAACAGTTATAAACAAACGGTCTTATTCTTTGCAGGATGCATTAACTCGTGTAAGTTGAACAAAATAATTTAACACAGCATCAGAACCTTGTCAGCAGCTGCCTGTAAGGTAACATGGTCTCCCCATTCTCCAGATCTGTGTCAGAAAGTGAATGCAGTTAGTTTACACTAGCATATGCAAGAAAATATTACTGATGGAGACTAAAGCAATAGAGAATCCCCAAAGTCCTACAGTGAGTAGACTGAGTAGTATGTTATGTTCTGTAGAGTATTTAAATGGGTTGGTGTCCTCATCTCATTAGCTAGCTATACAAGGAAATTTTGCATCCCACTTGAGTTCTATCCTTCAATTAATTAGCCAACGAATCTCATGGCTCATTGAATTTATAACAGATAATAATTGTGATAATTCAGCTGAAAAATACGCACTTTGCCATTTTCTTGCAATACTGTTTGTACTTCATTGGCACATAGCATTCATATAAGGAACGGTGATCTTTGAGCTGGCAAAGAGAAACATTATCATACATCAGGAAAATCCGCTTTGTCCACCCACAATTAGAAATATTGACAGATACTGACACATTTTACATGTTTCAAAATCTCTTTTCGAACATGCTTGTGATGTTCAGGTGACTTGTACATCTGATCTGAAATCGCTTGAAACTGCAAAATATAGGGAGAATTATTATAAAGTTTCAAGAGGCTCATGCTTGTAAATTATTTCCAGAATAAAATACCTGACAGTTTCCGTCACCAGCAACTTTAACTTCACATAGACCAGATATCCTAAGCCTGAAAAAGTGAAGAAAATGATTTAGCACTTTCACTTCAGGTGGAGCAGGAATAAATTTGCATCAATTTACTAATTCAGTCGGTCTTCACTATCTTTTACAAATCTAGGTTCTCAAGACAAATCAACTTGTACAGCCACTATCAACAGCCAAAACAATTAGTTCCAACAATTCTCAAAGCTAGCGCTACAAGCCTTGATACCGCAGAATCCATAGACACCAGGTCATGGAATAACTCGATAATTACATTCAATACGAAATCCTATAGTCTAACAGGTCAATGACAAATTTAATTATATCATTTCTTATACAAAGCCCCGCAGAATCAGATCACTAACTATTCCTTGAGGTTGAAAGATGCCCATATATTGGTCTTACCAAGAGGATCCACCGCAACAGATTTATGTCATCATATATTTCTAGGCACAGACCGATGGCTTCCCAAATATAGTCTACTCGACACTCTTCTTGAGGATGCAAGACAACTTGTCTCTGACCAGTTAAATTTTATTGAATGCCTGATTTTTACATTGTTTCAATCTGAATCTGTTATTCATAATACTAATTCTATTTAAACAGCTAAATTATTGATGAGATTATATAAGTGAATATCTTAAACCCGAGGTTGTTGCTGGCTTTCTGCCAAAAGGGACATGCAGAACCTTCAAAGCTTTAGAATAATTTCTCACAGAAGTTGCTAAATTTCGATAACTAAAATAAGAAGTACCTGTCAAGAAGTCGCTGGTGATCCATCCTGCATCACTTATGCCGGGGATGAAGGAATTTATCCGGGGCACATGCTGGAATTTGAAGAAGTTGAGGAAAAGAACTTCAAAGTTGCGCTTATAAGTGGGATAAACACATGAGAGAAAAGGATAATAGCAGAAAATAAGAAAACCAGACCCAGCTAAACATTTAAATTCCATTCCTTCTCCTTCATTTTATCGAACAAAAAGTAACATTTTCAAAATCAGAAATCGACATGATAGCCAAAACTAAGTACGAACTTACAGGAACAGGTGCCAAGTTGGAAAGTCGTGTACCAACAGCACCATCCAATTGGGCATACTCCTCTGATAGTACAACAGCAATCATCAGATCATCCTCAGTGTCATTCTGACTGCTAAGAGATGTTGAACTGGAACTTTCACCCCAAGAATAAGTTCCGTTCCTCATGAGCTGCTCTGGTGGCGATTGGCTGGAAAACTTCAGCTTAAAGCCCAAACAGAGTTTCACAATGATCCTCAGCTACTAAACCTGCAATAATTGAAAGACATTCAAGGTTATCAAAACATCAATAAGTGCAAGTTCATCCATCGAGTTTCCAAGCGCTCAGCATCTTTACCATTTAGTCTCTTGTGTCCAAAGGGAATATAATTTAGCAAAATCGTGATTATTATGGACCAATGGAGCCATGGAATCAGTTTAAACTTTAGAGCATAGAGGATTCAGCGGGGTAATAAACGTTAGATAACAGTCAAAGGGAATCATCCATATCTGCATATATTCATATTCACGTAGAAGTGCATGATGACAGAAAAAGGCCTATCACGATGATCATGTGGACAATGATAATGACCCATGCCGTCCACAAACTTGTATTAGCAAACTTTTCGTGACATTAAATAGAATCTTAACGTCAAAATGACTTTTATATATATATATATATATTCTCACGATCATATACAGAGAAAACTTGAAGAATAAGTCACAGACAATGTAGTTTTAAAGGAGGGATTACAACAATGGTTGCATGGATTTATGAAATACAGTAATCAGATCGGAGCTTTTGGTACCGCAATTCTAAGAACATATCGCCAATACCTGAACAAATTAAGAACACGAAAGGGATGCCCAGGACAACGAACGCAATACAAACAGAGAAATCGATGGAAAAATAAACACTGAATGATTAGATAATAAAACACGGTCGGACAAGAAGAATCATAATTTCACCAGTACGAAGTTTTTTTTTTTGGCCAATCATCAGTACAAGGTTAACAGACACAAATACCTGCAATCTCGCTGGAAGATTAATGGTTAATGCTGAAGATCTTATGAACTGGATTTGATTAAGGGCGAAATCAAATGTACAAAGAATATGTTTTTACTTCTTTCAAATTCACGCTATACTTCTAGGTAGAATTAAGATTCATTAAGTTCGACACATCATACACATAATATATCATTATCGACCCTAACATGTCCTTTAGGTATGATAATAACACGATGAAAAGTGACTCTACATTTTTTGTTTAAAATATAGAAATAGACAGAAGATTTGCCCAAAATTAGGATGATCAGCTACATTAGAAAAGACAGCAACGTGGTTGCCGTTGGTGAGCAGTTGGCAGGGGTCGTTGGATTCCGCGGTTTCTGAGAGAGAAGCGCAAGAAGCCAAGAACTAATAAATTTGATAAAAGTGGGTTGAGTCGCCGAGTCAAGAGTGAAGCCGAATATATTCTCTCCCGGACGATTCAGAATTAGCCCCACTTGCCTGTTGGTTATACTTAACGTCGCTTAGCGATTCGCAAGTTGTGGTGTAGAGTTCAGGTTCCATATCTACCATAAGATTCTTCCAAGCTATAACTGTTGTACACTCTTTCCCACCTAAAAGTTTTTCCCTTCGTAAGTTTTCTCATTCTTTTCTCGTAAGTGTCCGATTTAATGGCATTGTCTGAAGGGGGGAAAGGAGGTAACGTCATGAAACAAGGGCCTGGATCAAAATTTTAGCAATCTCTGGCTTGGATTGATGGATTAAACCAACACTTTACCTGTTACAACAAATCATATACAGTGTGGGTTAACAAAGACAATGATTTTTTTTTTTTTTTTTACCCAAAGGACGGGGTGTCATACCATTCTATAATTTCAGAGAACTTATTGACTGGAGCCTGAAACATCCGAGGCTTTCTAGTTTCTGATTAGGAAAGTATACTGGTCATATATTTCTCATGTGATAAAGTATCCAAAATTGATTTGTATTCATTCAACCGTCAATAAATGATCATCTTTCTGAAGTGTAACAAATGCCTGATTCCTTCCAGTGACATTTCCAAGAAGGCAGAGACACAAGTGGGAAGTGATTCAGCACGTGATTGAAAACCTCACGACCTATTCTTCCTCTTTTTTGGACCTTTGCCACCAGAGAAGAATCCCTTGGTATATCGTGAGTTGACAAGCTCCCGAGGCACAGCTGCTCCAGCAGATTTTAAAACTTCAGTCAACTCTGCAAAGACATTCTTATTCTCCTCATTCACAAGAACTATGGCTTGACCTTCCTCTCCCATTCTAGACGCCCTTCCAATCTGATGTACATACTCCTTTATTGAATTAGGCATGTCAAACACAATTACCTGTTTTACACCTAATAGATCAACCCCTCTACCCAAAACTCCAGTTGCCACAACCACAGGAACCTCACCAACTAAAAAAGACCTCATAATTTCTCTCCTTTCCTTCATAGGCTTCTCCCCGTGAATTGACAGTGCTTTGATCCCAGTGGTGACCATAATGGCATTGGCCAGAAGATCTGCTCCAAGTCTAGACCCCACATACACGACCATGGGTGGCTTAAAATGCTGCTTACTGACCAAAATGTCAAACAGCTTCTGCTTCTTCTGCTTTGACTCAACCCAAATAGCTAGCTGCTTCACAGCCTTATTTGGTTTATTAGGCTCGCCAACAGATATAACCACAGTATCTTTCGCCAGAGAGTTTGCCATCTTTTCTAACTCATGAGAGATTGTTGCAGAATACATCAAGACCTGGGGCTGGGACATAGCCTTGTATATCTGCATGACCTGATCTCGGAAACCCCTTTCCAGCATGCAGTCAACCTCATCCACAACAAATGTCATCATACCATCCAAGTCAATCTCATGCTTCGTTAAAAGATCAACCAGCCTTCCTGGAGTTCCTACAATCAGTTCTACTCCTTGCTGAATGCGATAGATCTGTCCAGCCATGGCATCACCACCAACCACAAGTGCAGTTTTAAAAGGCAATCCCTTTCCAAGCAATTTAGCATGTTCTTCAACCTGAATACAGAGCTCTCTTGTAGGTGCTAACACCATAGCTAATGGCATCTTCTCATCAGAAGGGTGTTCAAGGCGATGCCTTGCACAATGAGACACAATTGGAATTAAAAATGAAGCAGACTTTCCAGATCCTGTATCAGCCAAAACAAGCATGCTTTTTCCTGTCAAAGCAGCTGGAATTGCTTGCATCTGGACAGGTGTAGGCATGTCATATCCTGCAGCTTCTATATTTTGGAGGAGCTTATCAGGAAGGTTACAACTAGTGAATGATAATATTGGTGCTACTACATCACCCTTCACATGAATGTCAAGTTTCTTTCTAAGCATATCAGGTTCATCTCTAGACCGAGTACCTGATTCATAATCATTATCTCTAACGTAAAAGCACTCATCAGTTGCAGCAAGCATTTTAGATGGACGGGTAACAGCAGGCAATGAAGAGCAGGCAGTTCTGCGCAGCAGTTTCTGTTTACATTCCAAGCTGCAAACGTCATCATCCGTTTCATCACATATGTACTCACCATAGCGGCCACATAGAACACACTTCGGCTCACCTGGTAGAGCTTCTCTTTGGTCCCTAGAACTCAATTTGACATCATCTCCTGCATCTAAAATTGTAAAAGGAAAAAATGAGCTGGATTGGTATTTTCAATTATCAAAAGCAAGCCGTCGGGGAACTCCGACTTTTACACCAAGGCATTAAAAGTTATTTGCAGAACCCTCCCCCGGGGAATGAAGTCGCTTGATAGCGATCCATGGATACGCAGATAAAGAGAAATTTTGAATAACACTGCCAAAGCAAACATGGATATGCTGAAGCAGAAAGAGGAATTTGAAATAACATATCAATAAGAGATTTGATAGCAAGGCGAGACGAGTCGTACATACGCAAAAGCAAACCCCCATGTACAATGCAGTCCCGTGGAGAAATTAAAGCGAATTAGGATACAATCAGTTGAAGACATTCGATGGTATTACCAGTAGGTGCATCACCGTCGGTTGCCAGCGCTGAACTTTGTAATGGGTGATTCTGATTGGTGTTAAGGGAATCCATGGCGTCCCTTGACTGAGATCCCACTTCGCACAAAACTGAGAAGTAGTGCGAAACCAAAAAATTAAATTCCGCCTGGACTGTTGTCCTTATATTTATATTTTAGGGTTAAGGAAAACAAAAATTGCCGGTTCCGTGGGATACTACAAATCCTCTAGCGTGAAGACTCGAACTTGATACTCGAGGAACAACAGTGGAGCGGACACATTACGATTCATTCCGGCAAGAATTCGTTTCGGAATTCCAATGGAACCGCCTTAAACCGGGATAAAACAGGAATTACAGTTCTTGGGCGCCAATTCGATTCAGCACAACACCTTTTTCTCCCGCAAAAACAATCCGTTGTTAATAAATAAATGTTTTTTTTTTTTTTTGGGGATAAATCAGGAAGTAAAAGGAGCTAGAACATAAATTTCTAGCCCTTAATAACAAAGAAAATAGAACAAAATAAAATACAACTAGGACTGACAGGATCGCTGATCCTTTAGAAACATATCAAGGCATCTTTTGGGGATAAAAGGGGACATAACCACATCAAGACCAGCAGCATCATTATGGCCCTACTTAGCCATAAAATCAGCACAGGAGATATTGTCTCTCGAAGTATAGTGAAGTTCCACGTTCCAATCCCGGAATAAAAGATCCCTAGCCTCCCCGATGATGTCTTTCAAAGGATGATTAGGAGGAGAGTCTCTCATAAGAATATTAATGGCATCGAGAGAATCAGAGTATATGACAATTCTCTGGAAATTCATCTGCAGCCCAATCTGAAATCCTAACAAGATAGCATAAATTTCAGCTTCAATGATAGAACGAAGGCCAAGGGTTTTATGATAACCCATCAACCATTCTCCTTGGGAATTCCTTAGCACTCCGCCGCAAGCTGCTTGATGATGCTGTCGAATCGATTCATCCACATCAATGCGGACTGTATTGACAGGAGGGGGGTCTCCAATTCCTCTTCTAGCATGTCCGGTTGGAAAATCTAATGCCTTAGCCTTTGGTTCACTCCATTCTCCATGAGAAGGTAGTTGCATCGGTGCAGCATCTCCCTGGTTTCAATATTCTTTCCCTAAAAAATAAATTTGCATCTTGATGTCCAAAGGATCCAGCACCCTAGGCTGAAGATTCTTGGCCAAGAGAAGTTCTGAAATCTTCTTTTTCCGGGCTTATGATTGGTGTTCCAATTAAGCCAACTCTGCAAAATGCCAGAGAATAAATAAATGTTGATTTAGTAATTTTCTCAAGTTTGGTGTTAGAAAATCAGGTTATTGAAGAATTTGTTTGGATCCTCTTATTTTTAAGCTAAAAGTTATTGTTATGTTAAAACTAAAAAAAAAAAGAATTTAAAGACTGTTTGGTGATTATATAAATTTTTTAGCTTAAAAGTTACTTAAAAGCTGAAATTTAAAATAAATTGTTTAGCAAAATTTTTATTATAAGTACTTTTTCTAATAAAAATTATTATAAAGGGTATATTATAAAATAACCGTTAAACTATCAATATATTTACAAAATAAAAATACTATGAAAATAGATTTACCAATAATGCACAATCAATAAATATTCAATAGTCTTACTTCATATATCTAAGGAAAAATAACATTTACCGCTAATATAAATAGGGACTAAATTATCTAATGTAGTGCTTATTTATTATTTATGAATTATGACCGGGGTTCGTATGCCCTGCTTAAAATGTGTGGGATCCCATTTTTTTATGTTATATATGTTTGTTTAGTTGGATTAAATTGTAGGTTGCACTTTAAGTATCTTTAAGTATTTTTGGCATTCATGGTCTTGAATTAATTAATTTTTAATAAATCCAACATCGAGAAATATTTTCCCAATACAACCTAATATCTTCAAAAAAAAAATTTAGTAACACTCAATATCCTAAAATATTTCATTAGTAGCACACTGTATCTCAAATTAATTAAATTAATCAATTTTGAGTTCATCCAACATTATGGGGTAAAAAAAAACCTTCATGATGTTGGATGCACTGAAAATTGATTAATTTGATATACTTTGTATTACTATAAAAATAGTTCAGGTTGTTAAATACAACTTCATTCAAACAAATAAAAAATAAATATTTTTTAAAAAAAGAAAAAAAAACCCTCATTTTGGGATCAGTGTTGCCAGCAATGACTCGGGAACGTGGATTCTCTAAGGGCCCGTTTGGTACATAGATTCGGTAGGAGGGGAAAGGAAGGTTAGCTAGTTTCCTTGTTTGGTACGCATTTTGAACAAATCTTCCCAAGTACTTAAATTCTCAGGCCCACCAATCTTCCTTTATATGTGGGAAGATATGATCCTACCAATACTGGTGGAATCTCAAGTTCTTACATGAACAGTGATACTTTTGAACAAATTTACTATCATAAAATATTTTGTTTTCGTAATGTAAGAAAATAGAATTAAATTCAAATTTATGCAATAGATTTGAACTTGGCGGGAGGATCTTTTAGGTAAATTCAAATTTGGCGAGAAAATTTTGTAGGTAAATTCAAACTTGGCAGGAAATTTATTTAGATAAATTTGAATTTAGCGGGAGTACATTTTAGACAAAATTGAACTTGATAAAAAGATATTTTAAAAAATATATATTTTAGAAAAAAAATCATTTTTCCTTTTCATTTTGAATTTTAAGTATTTCTTGATTCTTTATCAACTATTACTCCTTCATTTTCTTCCTACCAGATAAAACATCTTCCTTCATTTCTCAAAATCTTCCCTTTCCTTCCCTTCTCTAAGTTCTTTTCTCTCCTCAAATATTTCTCATACCAAACGGGCCCTAATTTCCTAAAGGTAGGGAAAGTTTGAAGAGGGAAAGGAAAGTAAGAGCCCGCTTGGTACGAGGAAAATTTGAGAAAGGGAAGGAAAGGGAAGATTTTGAAAGATGAGGGAAAATTGCTTGAAGAAAGATAAGTTGTTTAGTATGAAGAAAATGAAGGGATAGTAGTTGAGAAATGTTTATTTTACTCTCAAAAGTAATTAATTCAAAATAAAAAAGGAAAATAATTTTCTTGCTAAAATATGTTTTTTAAAAATATGCTTTTATCAAATTCAAACTTGTGGGAAAAAAATCGGGCCAAGTTCAAATTTGAGAGGTAAATTTGTCAAAAAATGTGAACAACCACGTGAGAACTTTAGATCTCACTAATTTTGTTGGGAT
Source organism: Acacia crassicarpa (assembly GCA_034222035.1). Taxonomy (NCBI): domain Eukaryota; kingdom Viridiplantae; phylum Streptophyta; class Magnoliopsida; order Fabales; family Fabaceae; genus Acacia; species Acacia crassicarpa. The sequence continues at coordinate 43,254,610 of JAWXYG010000005.1, read as the reverse complement.
TCGATTTTCCCACACAAAAGGGAAAATTGGTGGACCCAAGGTAGGTCAGGAACCTGGTTCACAGAAAGACTTATTCAAAATGCGTACCAAATGGAAGAATTTATTAATTTTCTTTTCCTTTCCCACTGAATCCATGTACCAAATTAACATTTTTTTTTTTTTAAAAAAAACCTCCATCCTTTTTCATCCCTCACATCATCAACAGACAACACAATTTTTTTTATTTTTTTTTTTTAAGTTTCAGATCGAGGAAACAGTGGGAAACAGAGGAAGGAGCGATGGTGGAGGTCTGGTGTTGTCAATGTCACTGGACGGTGTGTGGTTTACGATTCCTATCTCTAATTCTCTCAATCATTGATGGATGTTGTTGGCCAAGAGTTCAGTGTTGAAGAAGGGACGGGGAGATTTGCAATAAAGATGTGTGTTTAGAAGATTGTTAGTTGAGGGTTTTGATTAACGATAGTAGGAGGCAGCAGTGGCAACGGCAAAAGGGCTAGTCATTGGCATCAACTAAAAATGGGGAAGGAGGAATAAGAACATCGAGCATGCTGGGAATAAAGAAGACAAGGATTAATTGAAGAAGAAGAAGAAGGTTATTTTGGAATTTCTTCTTTAGGAAAATCGGTTCCCATTGAAAATGGAGGGAAGCAAGCTTCTCATGAATGAGGGAAGATGTCCCGCCACCGGAACTTGCCTTCCCGAGAGATGGTGCGTCTTCTCTGTCAAGGAAGACGTTGAATGTTCCCTTTCCTTCCTGAATCTTCTTTACCAAACGGGTCCTAACAAGATGCTCCTATCTTACCACTTCTTATCTATATAATTATTTTATTGAGTTTCGTGTAATTCCCTAGCCAAAAATTCAGTTTGTTTTAGATGCTTAGTTGCTTACATAGGGCCGCCCAAATATAATAAAATCTGAATCATGGTAGTTAAAAACTTAATTTATCACTGAAATTTTACGTTTTTACGATTTTTTTTTTCATTAAAACGATTTTACAAATTTTCCAAACACTTTTAAGTTTTTACGATTTTACATTTTACGATTTTTCATTCTCCTTCCATTTTCAAGTAAAATCTACGTTTTCACTGCTAAGATCTGGATTATTTTGTTAAGCTTTTGTAGCTTGTGAAACCAAACCGTGGCCTTTATAAAGTGGGAAAAAAGGCCTTGTTTCTGCTTCCATATGGACCCCAATTGTGGCTTACGTCTGGCTCCAGCCACTCACACTCAATTTTTATTTTTAGCGTAGTGATTGCATGGTTTGAAATGAACGGTTTTATTCACAATTTATAAATAATATATATATACTCCCTCCGGTCCTAATTATAAGGCATAGTTGACTTTTTTAAAAAAATTAAGAAAGCTAATTAAATTACTTTAGAGTATTTTTATTTTTATTTTTCTCTTAAAAGAAATTAATTTGACTAATAAACTAATATATAATCTAAAAATACACAACATATAAAATGATTAAGTAACTTATTTAGCTTCCTTAATTTTTCCAAACAAAGTCACCTATGCCTTATAATTGGGACCGGAGGTAGTATATTTTAAAAAAATTTACATTCTGTGTTAATACTGACAATCTCAATTATGATAATATACAAGGTCAAAAAAATTATGATAATATACTATTCTATACTGTTAGTGGGTAGACATTGAACAGAATAGTTTCTAGAACCTGTATAGGTATACATAATGGTTATATTAAATTGAAGAGGCAGGCCAACATGCTTCAGGTAAAGGAAAGTGTTTAGCAAACTTGCATGAGAAAGGAAGAAGCTGTTGTGTCAATGGTTGCGTCAGTGTGTAGCAGCACATGCTTCTTATAACTTGCACCTTTCGCGCCAAAATATTCTCACTTTTCTCTTATTATTTCGCTTCCTTCCACATGTATCTCAGATGCCTTCCTTCCAGTGTATGATCTTTATACTTCTGTCACAACTCACAACCTACTTTTTTTTTTCTTGGCCACCAATGAAATTCTAGTGAACACTTTACTAGTATAATTAATGCCAGCAATTTGAATCAAGAGCAAGAACCCCTTATTCAATTAACCAAAAACAAATGGCAAAGTCCATTTATTGCAACTTAGTTAGGCAGGCTTCAATTCATGTTACAGATTTCAGATTTGCGGATCACGCTATTACCATCATTATTAAATACAAAGGCACTTCAATGAATCTACAACACTGAGAGAAAGAATCCCTTGTGCCAATTCTGAGTTGTTCTTGATGCTGAAGCATCATAACTCAGAAAATAAACACAGCTAAAGAAAAAGCTTAGCTTGCAGACCTCTCCCTTATTCTAGTTAAAAACGTAATAAAGGGAGATAAGGTTGAGCTAAACTTGTACTATGTACTCTTAATTCATGCACCATTCTGCAGCATTTCCAGGTTCCTCTTGAGAGATTCTTGCTTCTGCAATATTATCTGCTTCCTGAATCTCCTAATGAATAGATCTGCCATATGATCAATCTCATCTTCCATTTTGAACTCTTCCCCTGCTTCCTCCTTCGAGTTCTTCACCATGTCAATCACAGAACCTCCAAAGTCCAAATCCTCGGACTCAAACAAAGTATGTGTCAGATCCGGGTACTTGTCCTCCTCTTCCTCGTACCTGTAATAACTTTCATACTCATCTCTGTCTCTATCTTCAACCACTTGAGTGTCACTTGGATTTGGAAGGGCCTCGTAAGCGTGAGCATTGTCTGTGTACACCACCGTGGCTTTGCTCTGGTCGGTGCCATCTTCCAAGAAACATTCTTCATTGGCATTAGAATTTTGGCCCAGAACAGAGTGGAGCTTCTCCGAGAGGGAGCTTATTAGAAACTTCTTGTTCCTCAGCAATGAGAATATGATCAGACGGGCCTTAATGGCGCTTGCTTTTGTCCTCAGAGACACAGTTTTTGCTTTTGCCATTGAACTCAGGCCAGTTATAATCCGCTTCACAAGCCCGGATGCTCTGTTCTTCATCTTGTCGGTTTTTTGTTGAAAAGATGGGATTTTGAAGCTTTCTTCAATAAGGATTAAGGGAAACTCTATCTGGGATTGATTGAAACACAGAGAAGGAGGAGATTTACGATAATACGAATAAGATAAGAGTAATAAGCTTTGTACGTAGATGAGAGAAAAACAATGATTTGGCATGGAAAGAGTACAACGTGGGTACATGGGCTTATATAGGCAGCGCCAGCGAGCTAAATGATGCAACAGTCCATGGATCTAATGACAGCTAGCTGTCTTAGCGTGTGTGTGTGTGTGAGAGAGAGAGAGAGAGAGGGAGAACCTAAAAAATAAAGAGTGGAGATTAAGAAAATAAAAGAGAAAAAGGGGTGGTAACACTAACGCAGATAGATAAAGCAAATAAAGCGAAGGAGACGTGGCCATGTATGATAGGTCTTATCAATAAATACTGGTAAAGTGGTATACGAATAAGTAACGAAGCTGCTACCACATATATACTGAGAAATCGATAGTGTGGGGGGAATTTCATTTTAAAACCTTTTCAGCGAGGTTGATGTTCTTAAGATTTTGATATTGACCTAAAGCACAAAAAAAAAAAAAAAAGAAGTAGCCAGAGATGGCCCACTGCTCTGCTTTGTCACCCTCCGTATATAATCTTAAAACAAAGGGTCTCTCACAATTATTTGAAGCTTTTGAGGGGGAGAGAGACACACACACACTTGACACTTGGATAGTTAAAATCATAAAACCTAAACAGATCAGATGGATCTGACCAAAAAAAAAAAAACAGATCAGATGGTGAAAGGACAATAATCATCAATATCAAACGGCACTGTTAAAATGGAAGTTTCTTTCTTATGGGGATGAGAAGATATATTGGTCGGTCGTCTTTACTAAATGTGTGATTCTCTGTTTGGTGGAACGGTGAACTATGAGGAATATAATATCAGATTTTGGGGGGAGAGAGAGAGCAATAATAATAAAATAAAAAAAAGTGGGAGACATATACTGTAGAGAAATTCCGGACCACTTAGTGCAGCAACGAATTTTTGTTTGGCGTTTGCGTGAACAAGGTTGAACTTGAAACATAACATTTTGAAGACTTAACCTCTAAGTCACTTTTATCCTTGGCACTACTTTCAAGTGCAGCATACTTTGTTGTTATTTCGATAATCACTACGAACAAAAGCAGAGAAGAATACGTACACGACTGTGTCCAATAATACAATCATATTACATATAGAAACCACAATGCATAATGTACAATAACAATAACCAGTTTTTCGGAGCTGGCAAATTGTTTGGGTGGTCCTTAATTAATTACCTTAAACATTATTCTAAACTTTTAAACGTATGTGCATGTGCATGAAATCTTTGAATAAGTTAAACCAAGACACATGGAAACCACATAAATCAACTGTGAAGGGCAATCAATCAATCAAAGGGCAGAGTTGTGGATGCACTTTATAAATTTAAAGTTATTAATTTCGTGTTGATGCGCTTTTTTAGAACTTTTGACGCAGTTTGAAATGACACAGCACCTTTAATAATTTGGCGCAACTTGATATATTTCTATAAGTATCAAAAGATGTGTCTAGTTGATATTTCTATAATTATAAAAACATATAATATATGTCTACTGTTGCTTTATATACTATATTTAATATGTTAACTTGGGCATTGATTTTGGTCGCTTATAACCTGATATAGCTGTTAGGTTCTTTATGACTAGGAATTAGAAAACGGCCAAGTGAAAGTATTTTCAATTATTTGATTTATTCACCCAAAGTTTCACGTACCACGATATTGTGTACAGCCGATGGACAATTGGATATTTCTCAAACCACCAAAGAAAAAGAGATAGTTTCCCTTGAAAGTTTTGAATAAATATCTCTCTCTTTTTTTCCCAGTACATATTAGTATAAAACATGAATGAATTTTCATCGACGCAAATATAATTTTATTTGCTTTTGTTTTAGAGAATTAAGAATATAAATTTTCAATATAAAAAGAAAAATCAGGTAGTTTGAACCTGTGTTTTTGTGTGTGTTGAAGAAAGAATTTAATTTTTTGTTTTTCACTTGAAGTTTCCTCTTTACAAGTTCCCTACGAAAAAAAAAGTCAATTAAATTAAGTTTATATCGAGTTGGTTCCCCCCTTGGAATTAAATAATTTAACAATCAACAGTACTAAATATCAAAATGATTTCCTGAAAAAACTGAGGAATATATGAATAAATATATCTAACTATTATTAAATAAAACTTTTGGGATCTAACTATATATTCCCTCTTGTCTTTAATACAAGACCCAATAGATTTTTTTTTTGGAAGATGTTAATGAAGTTAAATAAGTTAGATAATTATAGAATACGTTGTATATCATTTGTTATATATCAGTTCATACGTCAAACAATTAATCTGATATTAAAAAGATAAATATAAATAATTTATAGTAATTTATTTAGCTTTCTTAATCTATAAAAAAAATTAAATATATCTTATAAGTATTAAGGACCGAAGGTGGGGTAGTATTATGTTTTTCCCTCTATTAATACATGGAGGCATGAATTAAATAAGTTTCGTGTGGTATATATTGAAGAGACATGAATCACATGTGAGTTAATTAAGTATAATTGGTCCCCAATATGAATATCACAAATGTACGTGAATCTATCGATGACACACACACCAGCTTTAATTTATTGAGACTTTGAGAGGAAATGAAAACAAAGGTGCAACGCATTTGGATTACTGTACAATGTATCGTACTGTCGAGCTTTTTGTTTACTGATGACATACATACGTATATACGTTACGTGCTTTTTCGAGCTTCTCTGCAGTTTCATAAACACAGCTACATCATCTTTTTGCAGCTAGCTATGTTTATTTATATCTTTATATGTGTGTTTGTGTGTGTGAAGCCCTTTGCAATCCGGCTTTGCATATTCTTTCCATTATATTTTTCTTTAGTTTTGGTCAATGCACATGCATGCAATGACATTTGTAATGCTTATTTGAAATGAATAATTTGAATAATCACACTTATATGATATGATTCATCAATATCAATGTAAAATATTGTGTTGATATTAATATTAGAAGGTAGATGTGTGTGTGTGTAGCTCTGGTCGAGTCGCTTTATGGCCTTATCTTTCTGGGAAAGAAGAGATACAGATAGATCAAAAAGGCTTCCATGTGCTTATCTCTAACCGGCCACTATATACCAGAAAGACAAAAGCTGTACCCACGAAGAACTTGAGATTTATTTTCTCAGAAATTACATTTATTGTTTGCGATCATTTGTTATACATTATCATATCGAATCTTTGGAAACTTCCTGTGTACTAAAACCCAACCCTTTTAAACAAGCTTAGTTTCTCAATTATCAAATTATGAAAACATCACTCGTGTGTACTTAATGATATTTAATTAACAACAATTGCAGACTCTAATTATAATTAGCTGTTTAAACAGAGTAAAAATAATTTTCCTGCCCACTTTATTATGAGGATAACTGGGCATATTTTTCTTTATGCTGTATATGTAGTTTAAAACAAACTGTAATATTGACATTAATCCCTATTAGTCAGTTGTTTGGATACCATATAATAAAATCTAGAAAAGAAAAAGTCTCAAAACTAGGTGTTTAGAGGGTTATTGAGAAAAGAGAGAGAATTTTATTAATGGACCACATGACTAAATTTATTTAAGTCAATGAACAAAATATTATGAAATTTCACTGGAAGACTAAAGACCAAAATGAAAATAAGTTTTATAGTTAAAAAGATAATAATGTGCTTTTTTTTTTTTAAAGGTTTGATCATTGTCGGAGCTCCGAGGATCCGTCGTCGTCATGCCAAAGCAATAGAAGGTTTCTACTTATTTATGAAGAGTTGTACACTTGTTCATAAAGAGTAGAACACTTGCAAATGCAACTTGTTCAATTTGTGTTGTTTACATATATAATCAACTAGTTCATGAAGAGTTACACACTTGCAAATGCAACTTGTTAAATTTGTGTTGTTCATTTGCAATTGCATGTTAAGCTCCTTATTATGAACAAGTGAAATAGACATATGAACAACACAAATTAATAGGTGTTCTGTTTCAAAGAACACATATGTTTAACCACAATGGGTTAGCGTATAATTGATATAGAATCTGAAAGGCTCTCGGGTATGTAAGGTGGATAACACCGCGAAGAGATGATGAATGTTCAGTAGTGTCTATGAGGAAGACACCAATGAATATCAGATGATCACTGTGCTACACGAGAATGACAATTAGCCAAAGGGGGTGAAGTGTGTGCACAGTGTAATTGAATAGTAAAAGGATATGGATAGAATGTGTGCACCTACAGGTAATCTCCTATTTATAGATATTACCTAGGGTTTCGTTTTGCTGGCTGTGCGTCCGCTCCTCCAGCAACATGCGTCTCCACATTCTGCAAATGCCTGCTCCACTACTTGTACCATTCGTGACTAGTGCTGACATTACAGGGTGATTAGCGTTTTACCTACTTAAGAAGAGATTCTGCTATAAAGTGACTTTGCTGGGCCGCATCATATCTGGGCCCAATATTCGAGGCCGTAACAATAGGTTAACAAGCAAAAAGAGGATCGTGAACAAGTTCTATTTGTTATTATCTAGCTCTTAATGAACAAGTGAATTAGCCATATGAACAACACAAATTAAACAAGTTGCATTTGCAAGTATTATACTCTTTATAAACAAGTTTGCAACTTTTTATGAATGAGTGAGATCCTTTTATGAACAACACATTAATTTTCTGGTGGTTGGGGTTCTGGAGCTTTAGTTGCCACTCCAGCCTGGCAGTAGCTGGTTACAGGTCGCTGGAGATCCAACAACGATAAAACCTTTTTTTTTTTAAAAAAAGTAATATGCATTCTTGTCTTTTTACATACCTACAAAATTTATTTTCATTTTAGTTATTGGTTCTACAGTAAAATTTCAAAATGTTTTTTTCCTTGACTGAAATAAATTTGGTTTTGTGGTCCTTTAATCAAATTTTCCAAAAAAAAAAACTTAAAATTACGAATAATATTGCAGCTTATTGCTATATATTTTTATTTATATCATGGTTATCAATTGATGGTTGATATTTTGTTATTCAAACTTTTTGTGATAATTCAACCCAGAATTTACAGTTCCATTACTTTCGCTTTTTTAAACATTATCTAAATTTAAATTTATTGTCATTATAATTTATATCTTTTATATCATTTTTTTTAAATTTCATCCTTATAGTTTGAAACTCGGGTTAAGACACCTAACATCTTGAAATATTTTCTTTAAGTGTATCTAGAACCATAAAATATTTTAGGGTATAGCGTTGCCCCTAATATATTAAAAACAAGATCAATTTCACCCCAAAATATCATATGGGGGATGCAAAGGGCTAGGGGCAAAGGTTGCAGGCTGATTGAGGAAGAGAGGAAGCAGAGGGTTACAAACTTAACGTAGTCAAATGGGGTGTTAAATTTGGGTGAAATTTATCAACTTTTAATAGGAGTATATTAGGGGTAATATTGCACATCAAAATGTTTTAAGGTACTAGATACATATGAGAAAATACTTTAAGATACGAAATGCACCTTTACCTTTAAAACTTTTCAAAAAGCTCCTTAATTTAAGGCCAATTACTAGACTAAAAACATGCTCCACGAGGAATTCTTTTGGACCTTGTAATTAACGTGGCCCGCGTGGAATTCTTTTGGACCTTACAATTAGCGTGGCCCATGGGTGTAGCTTTTTTTTTTTTTTAATATCAAAATCTTAGGAAAGAGGTTGGGTTCACCCACAGTTCAAGGGCAAGACGCTTGGAGTCCAGTGCACATGGCATACTGGGACTGAGAGTACACATGCCTCTATCTCCACCCAGCATTTCTACTGCTTCATAGACCCCTAGGATGACTGCTCCGGCGTCCTGACCAACTCCAGGATCAAACCTCTCCCCTTTGGGTGAAAAAGTCTGACCCCCTTCGCCAATCGAACCCAAGGATAAGGGGTTGGGTGTAGCATTTTTAAAACTGAAGATTTGTGTACTATTATGGAAAACCAAAAAAGGCTTGGGGGTAGTGTTATGTTTATTTTCTTAACATAAAAGTTTATATGAAATTATGAATTGGGTCTCAGGACTTATCAAGTTCAAAATATAAACCCGGGTTTAAAGAGTATTTCTATAGGTATTTACAGATCACCCACCAACAAAGTGTTTAACATTGACATCAATATTTAAACTCAAAACTTTATGAGTTATAAGCTAACCTTTGGGTGTTGGAATGTGCTAAACTCAAAGTGTCTAAATTAATTGTGTTTCTTTCAAAAGTGTGGAGTAGGCTGCAGCACACATAATAACTATGGAAAATGATAGAAAAATACCACTTGAACTTTAAAGGGAGAATTCCAATAAAACACCATATGAATTTGTAAAACTCCTAGAAGCTCGCCGAATTTGTAAAAAGACTAAGAGGTGACAAAGACTTTTCAGGGTTATGCAAATTCGTGGAAAATGACCCTAATGCCCTTCCTTCCTCTCTTCCTCTCTCTCTGAACTAGAACCACTCGTCGCCGCACGTTCCTTCACCGCCATCTACCTCTGCCGTCGACGCCAACGCCGCACCCTCCACCTTGGACGCCACACCCGCCCGGCGGCACCGATGAAAAAGAAAACGAAAAACTGAAACACAAAAACGCGAGAAAACGAGAAACAGTAAATTTTTTTTTTTATCAGTCGATCCGGAAGAAATTGGGAGAAGAAGACGTGAAGGAAGGAAAAAAGGAAGGAAGGAAGGAGGAAGAAGTGAAAGAAAAAAAAAAAAACAAAGAATGTCGTGGGCATTCTCGAGAATGCCTTAAAGGCATTCTCCAGAGAATGCCCACGGCATTCTCTATTTTTTTTTTCCTTTTTCTTCTTCCTTCTTTCTGCTTCCTGCTTCCTTCCTTCCTTTCCTTCTTCCTTTCTTCCTTCCTTTCTTCACGTCTTCTTCTTCCAATTTCTTTCGGATCGACCGATAAAAAAAAAAATACTGTTTCTCGTGTTTTCGTGTTTCAATTTTTCGTTTTCTTTTTCATTTATGTTGGCGGGCGGGTGCGACGTCCAAGGTGGAGAGTGCGGCGTTGGTGTCGACGGTGGAGGTAGACGGCGGCGAACGAACGTGCGGCAACAAGCGGTTCTAGTTCACAGAGAGAGGAAGGAAGGGCATTATGGTCATTTTCCACAAATTTGTATAACCCTGAAAAGTCTTTGTCACCTCTTAGTCTTCTTACAAATTCGGCGGGCTTCCGGTGGTTTTACAAATTCATATGGTATTTTATTGGAATTCTCCCAACTTTAAAATCCTGTTGACAACAATATTAATGAAATTAATAAAAACAATGAAATAATTGACAACTCATTTTATTGAGAAATCACCTATTTATGATTTTAAAGTTCAAGGAGGATTTTCCTATAAAATTTTCCCTAATAACTACGGAAGTAAAGTCGAAAGCAATACAATGATGCATGATCAACAAAGTATCTCCACTTTACAAATTAAAATGAAATAAATTCACATGATGAATAAGCATTTATGATTATGTAATTAAGTAGAAATTGATTGATATTAATTTTAGAATGATGTGACTGGTAAAACCTTTTATTTATTAAGTAGGTGGTTATAGCCTATAAGTCTGATTATTTTCTCTTTTGTATGGAGCACTCCCCCCCCCCCCCCCCCCCAAAAAAAAAAGAAAAAAGAAAAAAGAAAACACATGAAACGCTGCATTATAAAAATGTACGAGATACATTAATCTGCCATTTATGCAGAGGGCACATCCAGATTTTGGAGGGAGGTAAAGAGAAAATATGTAGTAATGAGCCTCGTATTTCATTATGAAATGTTATATATATATATATATATATATATTCACATAACCAACCTTTTTATGCCAAAAATCAATTTGTCCTTGTGCACTCGAATACTCGATAATTAGACAGGTATAATTTAAAGGCAAAAACAGCTATTAACTTAAGATATCTTTTATATTAGTCAAAAAGACGCCCCAAAAAAAAAAAAAAACGCTACAGAAAAAGGATATTTATGGATAATACACACACACATCGTTTTTCTTAATTGAAAACTTATCCCCTTCTATTTCAGGTTCGTATGGTGATGATTGAAACCACTAGTTTATATGGGAGCTATCAAGAGAATTAATTCGCAATTCAGTGTTTAACTAAATGAACCCTTCATGCATTGCACGAATTCAAGGAATAAATGAAAGCATTATTAATGAGATATTGGCATTTGTACTCTGAGATTATTATTATTTTTTCCAGGGTGGGAAAAGAATGAACTGATGAACTTCCCTTTGATGATATATAAAGAATTATCGCGAGTAAAAAACAAATGCTTGAAGAGAGAAAGGGGCATGTTTTATGGAAATTAAGTGTGTATAAGGTGGTTGTGTGATGATTAAGAAAATAAGAGTGAAGGATTAATGTATATCAAAGTTGGCTACTGATTAATTAACCCACAATTCATTCATCCTTGTTTCTGACCTGCCAAGATCTTCTAATCTTTTTGACAGCTTCCCCAGGCCAGTTGTCTGGCGACCTACCTTGCAACTCATTCATTGTCCTCCCATTAACCTTACAATTACTTATTCCAGTCTTTTATACATAAGATTTTACAAAGTTTTGGTGAGTTGGATCTTAGGGTTCACAAGGGCTGTTTAAAGAGGCGCTTACAGAAGTACTTACATATTGCCTACTAATAAGATTTTCACATCATCAATGGGATTTGAACCCACAATCTTATGATTTTGATCTAACTCTCTTACCAATTGGATCAATCTTTATGGTCTGAATACAAGAACTTTGATCAACTTTAGCGAAACACCTTTAAAAAAAAAGGCCAGTTTTTTGTATTCTTGGCTTTTCCTCCCTCAGCATTTATTTCTCTGTAATATAAACTGCATCAATCAAAGTATTGTTTTGAAATATTACTAATTACCCTTTTTTTAAATAAATATTTAACTAATTTCTATAATGTCATTAGTGTTGGAGAGACTGGGTCTCTGAGGAGTACAAGATGATAAGATAACAAATAATGTAGTTCATAATGTCTTCAAAGCGAGAACAATAGTTTTGTTTAGGTTTTATTCACCACTCCTATACCTTATCTTATAGGATGTAAGTTGGATTGACGAGCGAAATTCCTGTAAAATACAACGAAGATCCTTAAGTATGGATTGCACTGCCAATACTCAAGCAAGACAATAATGTCTTTTACAAAATAATAATTAAAAACTATCTTTGTGTGCACTTAAGGACAAAGGTAATGGATATGATATCTTGTGTGATTTTTGATATCTCAGAATGACTGATGGTGTTGGGTATTTAAAGGTCATGAATTGATGCCTTGAAGTAGTGTCTTTTAAAGCAACACTTCTTCAGTTAAAAGAAAAGTCATAGCAATTCATTAGATTAATAAATCTCATATGTCAATTTATGAATAGACATATGAAGAATTATACCTTCATATTATGTAAAATTTTCTCATAAATACAATACAATTTTTCACCAAGTGGTGACTGACATATCTTTGGCTATAATCTTTCACATATGTTTGTAGAAACTAAAGAAACATAACCTTAGTGACTTTTAGTGTTATAACTCATTACATAACTCTTCATATAAATCCCTTAATTTAATAAACATGATTTTACAAAAAACACATCTCTTCATTCTAAAATATTCAAACAATGAGCAATGTTAACAAGATATTATAAGCATTACTCCTTTAGTCCTTTATATAAGACATAATGAACTTTTTATTGGAATGCTAAAGAAACTAAATAAGTTAGTTAATCATATATATATCGTGTATCGTTTAATTATATATCAGTTCATAAGTCAAACAAATTAATTAAGTATGAAAAAGATAAATATCAATACTATAAAATAATTTTTTTAATTTTTTTAATCTCTTTAAAATAGATAAAAATGTCTTATATTAAGGACTCAGATAATACATACTGATCCAGGGATATGGGGAACAATCTCGAGTTCCAGTCCATTTGAGCCCAAACTTTATATGTGAGGACATGAGCCGATTCTTCAAACGACCCCCCCCCCTCCTGAAGCTACAGTATATAATCTTAATGTATTTGGAGTTATAAACGAAGCGAGGACATCAAACTTGGCTATCAAATTTCATCTTCTCGAACTCTTGTCTTGTAACCAACCAAAGTAATCATGAACTGGGTGTGTCGGATGCATGTGAATTCAATTCCTGTACTTCGAGTAATATTCAAATTAATGCTACTGCTACATTAGACGTAGACCCCATCATTTTTTTGAAACGGATAGTTGCTTTTAGTTGTGTTGTTTCTTTCCTTCCAATCAAGCCGCGTGCAGAGGAGCGGTTGTTGGGTCCGTTTGAAAATGATGCCCCCACTTCTTCCTTATGCCCTGTTTGGTCCTTAATCTATTCATAAATAACAATAATCCCACAAATATCACCACACCAACACTCATAGCCTCCTCCCTTTATAATCCCTCCTTCACTTCCCATGTTTTCTCATTGGGTTTTCTTTTCTTCTGCGAGGTCTCTTACGCCTCGCAGAAACAAGAAAAGAAAACCCAGAATCTGTTTCTTTGTTTCTTACACTGTGATATTGTTGTTCTGAGATATGGAGGTTCATTCTCCAGTTATTGCCAAGAGAGTATGGAACGTGTTGAGGATCACCTTCTTCATGATGAGGAAGGGTTTGATCTCAAAGAGGAAGCTGATTATGGACATGAATCTGATGATGAAGAAAGGGAAGCTACTGAGGAAGTCTCTGGGCAATCTCATGTCCTCCCATCTTCATCATCACCATTCAAGAAGTGTGGTGACACGTGGCGGGGGCGGCTTTGGCCTACAGGAATATGAATTTTCTTGCAGCAACAGTCCTGATCCTGTTTTTTTCCGTCTCCCAAAGCGCAAGCAGTACCATTTCAACTTCCCCTGCATCAACCATCCTCAGGTCATTGAAGAAGAATATCCCAATAAAGCTGTGGTTTTGGTGCCCAAGACTCCTGAGTACACCTTCAACTTCAGGTTTGATGCTTCTGATTATTTGTCTCCTGGAGATAGAAGGAGCCCACTTCAGTCTCCATTTTCTGTGAGGATCTCAAATTATTCATCAGAAGATGAAAATGAAGATGCTGCTGGGAATGATCAAGTTGATGATCAAGCTGAGGATTTCATCAGAAGATTCTATGAACAGCTAAGAATGCAGAGCCGCATGCAATTACTAGAGTACCAAGAGTTGTAAAGACAAGGCATCCTCGTTTCTACAACTTGACACTTGATACCCAGGAGATTCCTGTCTTATTTTACTCATGAAATTGGATTGTGATTTTTTTTTTTTTTTTTGTATTGAATATTTTTTCCCACTCTGTAACATTCCCTTATCATATAATATAATATTGTGTTTGCCTATTAACACTGTTGCTCTTTGTCTGGGAAAAATGGGGGTGATCATTGAATGAACTGTAGTTTAGGATATAAGCAAAACTTGGCTTCGGTGTTCCATCAGTTGTTGGTGCCTTGGTGGACCCTCTAGTATCGCGTCTACTTCAGCTTTTGCCTTTTGAGAACTCACCACCTAAAATTCACCTTTTTCTTACTTTGTCAATCCATTGATGGGTCCAATACCCACTTGTTAAATTCTACCAACATCTGAAATATTTTAGTGTTCAATAAGTTAAAACTTGTTTTCTGTTTCTGCTTAGCTGTAGTTTTATTATCTTGTGAGCCATGAGTAATTTTTGACTGAAATTCTCGAGGATAAAGAAACTAGAATAGCTGTATAGAGGATTGCAGAACATAAATTTATGAATGCCCCTATCAAAACCAGTGAATATACTCACAATCTGAATCTAAATTATCATAAACAAAATATACAAATACAAGTACACAAAGTTACAAGGCTTACAGAATTTTGCCAAAATTGAGAGAGAAGAACGAAAACCCAAGAACATCGGCTCAAAGCAAAGCAGTGATATCCTAAGCACCAGAAACAGAGACATAGGCGTATCAATATCATTAGTACTTACACAGTAGTTAGTCATCGGTCACTATCTCGAACTCCAAGGATGTTGGAAATTTGGGTGTGATGCCCATCCATGGGCTTCGGG
The DNA here is from genome assembly GCA_034222035.1 of Acacia crassicarpa. Classification (NCBI taxonomy): domain Eukaryota; kingdom Viridiplantae; phylum Streptophyta; class Magnoliopsida; order Fabales; family Fabaceae; genus Acacia; species Acacia crassicarpa. Next base: position 43,239,452 of record JAWXYG010000005.1, on the reverse strand, counting down.
CCTAACCGGCTCGTAAAAATGCGGTCTATAGGCTCCCTCCATATGTGGATGCGGAGGAGGAGGAGGAGGATATGGGTAATGCATTGGGAACGGCGGCGGCATAAAAAGTCCTGCCGGAGGAGGTGGATACTGTGGCGACATAGGTGAGTAGTGGTAATGATAGTCCACAGCCGACGGCGAAGAAACAAGCGGCGGCGCAGAGGGAGGAGAATTGAAGCCGACGTCGATGGGATCCGACGGTAACGTCACGATCGGATAGCTGATTCTATCACCACTAGATACGCTTTGGATTTCCCAAGTGGAAGTTTGAATGCGTGATTCATTCGGAGGATAGTGATCTGTTAGAGGCGGATCCAGAAGAGGGTACCCGGTGATTTTACCTTCAAAATTTCCCGACGAAACGCGAGTCTCTGCCCGCTTCTTGTCAATCACTCTGTAAGAGAAATTGAAAATTCCATTGGGCTTGCCTTCATGATTGCGAACCTCGTAATTCACGAATCGAACCACGCCAGGAGCATCGGCGGCTTCAAGGATCAGATCCTTCAGAGGCACGCGGACCTCTCCGATGACCTTATCTCCGATTATGAGTCCGCCATGGCGGAAGTCAAAATGGAGGAAGAGGTGATCGCAATCATGAAGCGAAACCCAACTCAAACAAAATTTCATTTCTTTATTCCATTCGGGATTTTCACCCCCTTCCTTATCCATATGGGTTTTCTGTGCCTGCACCTGTTTCTCATCCAATTTTCTCTTCGGGTCGATGCTATGAACGTAGACGAGTGCGTATATCGAGAGTTTCTGAAAAAAGTTGAAGTTTCTAAGGTCTTTGCAGCAAATAATCTTAAGCTCTATGGAGTTAGGTTCCATTGTTGCCGGGACCTTGTCCTATATCCTGACGTTATGAACAAGTGGAAGCTTAAGTATTAAGTATATTAACGTGTTGTGGCCGGCCCTGAGCGCGTGGTTTCCTTGGTGGGTTTGATCGGAAGGTGCGATTTTGTAGATTTCCATCTACATCACCCATTTCCCTACGCTAACTAAGCGTAAAGAGCCAAGTCAAGCCACTGACTTTTTCAACATGGATTCTTTCAAGTTTATTGTTTTAAGGCGTTTTGGCATTTACCGGGAAGTTCTTAACCTGTATAATTCGTCGAAATCAGATGACGAAGGCACCGGTATTCGCCAGGAATTGCTGGTAGGCTTATCTGATCTTTTAGTGGCTCTTGATATGATTTTTTTTGTTTGAGGACAAGACTAAAGACACTTTTATTGGGTTTTTCTTCTGCCCACAACGAGCTTTTCAGCTGCTAGTTAAAAATCAACTAAATCACAAGCACTACTAGTAGTGCAGTGATATTAGGAGTAGTCTCCCCATCCCCTATACTGTGTTCGATCCCCCCCTAATCGCCTATGTATAAAAAAAAAATCAACTAAATCATTTCTAGATAAGAGACTTGCCCTTTTCATTTATGCAGAACAAGAATTTTTTTTTTTGGTCGAAATGCAGAACAAGAATTTACAATATACAACGTATGGGTTTTGTCCCTGATTTTTTTGGGATATTACACAGAAGCTCATTAGAGCCATGAACTGAATTCTGACTGTATCGTATCAATAAAAAAGAGACACCCCATACCTATAGGCTGTATAGCTACAATTATATATCAAGGAGTCGTAGGGAGACCAGAACTAGATTCTAGCAATGCGTCTTCGTCTTCATCTTCGTCCGTGAGGACTTTACTCCAATCGGAATTCCTCATGGACAGAATCTTAGACCGCTCACGGCCGCTGCCTCTAAATCCAGTCATTCTTGACGACATCATAGGCATTACAAGAACAGAAGATGCATGTACGTTGTCCTCCCCAAAACCTAAAGACGCACCACCGGCACTCTGCAAACAAAGAGAAGCTCACATAGTTATTCACCAAACCATATAGGCAATGTCAGAATAGAATGACAGGGAATATAGTATTGTTAATACCTTCGCTTTCACTAGCAAGCCAGTAATCTTCAGTAGCATTCTTTTTACAAATGATTTCGTGTCTTTGTACGGTGCCTCCTCAGATGAGGATTGTGTCCTTCAATAGGTATATGGGGTATGACGGTTATTATTGAAAATAGATGATGATAACACGATATTTCTGACAATCATGAAATCAAAAGGATAATATGGTTGCTATTCTCTGGAATTGACTTCACAACAATACCTCCGTTTTCTTTCTAGTTACAACTTACAAGGAAAGCGCAAGGTTTTATTACAGGTTTGAGGCTGTTGCCATATGAGTTATAAGCTCATTTGCATAACAGGGACAAGTCAAGAGCACCAGATATTTCATTAAAACCCAAATTAAATTAGTCATATAAACTTAAGATGACACAATGTGCTAATATTTCATTCATTTATAAAAAAGATGAAAAAAAAATGCTGAGATTATTGGTTCACTTTTTCACAAATTAAACAAGCCCCTTCTCCCATCCTCCCCAATTCATGATAACGCCAAGTGTACCTGTTCACTTCCGTTGAAACGCCAGAAGACACCTTGGAATCCAAAGAGCTATCTTTCACATCAGCGCCTACAATGTTCCACAATAACACAATTGATTACATAATACCCCCTGCATCTCATGAATTGGCGTGTATTTGTTGAACATAATAATCATGAGCTTATTATACCTCTGGAATCATCAGGTGCAAGCAAACAAATGCCAATGAACACGCACATAATTCCTAGTATAAACATTGTTGTCCTCAATGCATCAAATACCTACTTTCAGAAGCCAAAAGCGGGGAAAAAAAAAGTTTTGCATAACTAAATTCAGTATGCAAAAACATTAAGCATCCATCAAATAATGATACTATTAAGCTGCATGACTCAAAACATTAGGAGGAACTTTTTACAAATTTTGACGTTTTCCAATTGGGGACAAAAGCAACAAAAATAGCGGGAAAGATTAAAAAAAAGGCCGGCAGTTTCCCCCTGGATCACATAGGAATTTGCAACATAAATAAGAAATTTAGTTTCAAGAGGTTTTCAAACCAAACTAAACCCCATCTGCTGGTGAAAGGATTGAAATTTGAAAATGCTAAGGTCCACCATGCCTTGTTTATTCATCAAAAACCTGAAGCTAGATGACTAGCTTCCCCAAAAATTTAAATCTCTGTTATGGGTTGATTTGATGTATTTTTCTCAACATAGAAATCCTTTTGGTAGGACACTCACTATAGTACCTGATATTCTTGAAAATATACAAATCCTGTACAGATGGAGAAGAATGTCCATGCTATCTGAAACATGGGAACAATAAAAATAGCATCAAATAAGGACAGGCCTTCATTCAACCTTGTCATCTGCATACAGAAATAGCTGCGTTAGTATTCATCAGAAGTTGGTCATCATTTGTTGAAACAATAACATCGGCTAAGTAGTAGAAAAAATAACCACATTGACTAAGCTTTACCCAAAATCCAGCTGTGCTGAGGAAAAAAAGAAGCATGGAATAATTAAACCAGCTGTGCAACTGATAACCACTGGACATGGCTAGTCGTAGGAGGTTTGAACTGCCAAAGTACTTGACATTAGAAAAAAGCGAACAGCTATTGAATCAGAAAGAAAAATGACATGTTAGTGAAGCAGGCTTACAGAGATTTGGCAAATAACACAGAGCATGAACCTACAGCACCTGAAACCACTGCATAAGAAAATGGGAGAAGCAGGTGCCAGTAGGGCCTGAGGTCTTGTCCAGCTAAGGCAAGCAAAAGTCCTCCTCTCCTGCAATTCACAAGCTAATCATAAAGATGGAGATTCCATAATAGATTAAACTAACTGTAGACAGTTACATTTATCACCTGTAAATGGTGTGAAGCACGGCAACGACTAAGATCAAAACTATAATATACATAAGGAACGCAACATTGGTGTATTTTTCAGCCAACTGCTCAGGTGTATACACTGTAAAAACAATTATTCAACCAAACATGAGCTTGCTGTCTTAAAAGATATTGATTAAAGATATATGATCTGCAAGGTTAGAAGAAATGAAATTAAACATTACCCAGTGAGCACAAAGAACCTATTAATTCAATTAGAAATTATAATAGAAGAACAAGAAATGCTCCTCCCTAACAAAAAGTCAAAAACATCAATTGAAATAAAAACAAGACACATACTGATACATAAGTCATAAATAATATGTGTTCGGGTTAGGAATCAGGAATTTGGGCACAATATTAATCCTATGAGGCCCTAGGACTGATTAAGGATAATAGTAAGTAGTTAAGGGTAATAGTGGCATATTACTAATTCTATAAGGCCATTAGGAGTAGGACATTAGGATCTGATTGTATTGCTTTCATGTGTATTTGTTGTGGGCTCATAGGCTTATAAGATGTTATGGGCCTTACTATGATTGAGTCTAAGGCTAGCCTATATAAAGGGAAGAGCCTAGCTTAATCACTTATGTATGTTGATGTTAATGTGTATGAATGGAATGAACAGTGCAGCAGCACTTGTTTTGAATGTGTTTCTCTCCCAAACCCCCTAATTCTCTACAACCTTCACAACACATACCAGGTGATTGGTGATTGCCAAATGCTACTAGAAAGATGTTTCCAAGAACTATGAAGCCTGTCGCAATGAGTACCCTGTTCAAAACACAAATATTGAGGTCCTCAAATTCATACCAGAAGAATAAATTTGGGCGAAAAAATACAACTGAAACAGTAATCTTGAAGCAGATTTCTCATACTTGACGGTGACCACTTTTTTCAAGACAAAATACGCAAATGCTATGTTAGATACAAATTGAACAGATCCCAGGGCTGCAAGAAGTGACTGCACAGCAAACAAAGAAAGTGAAAGTATTGAGGAAGGATAAAATGCATCTATTTCCATTGTATCAAAATCATATTATTTAGCCTCACTAAAACGTACCAAACAATCAAACAATAAAAGTCATTGCATGCATCATAAACATTTTTCTCACATAGAGATAAATAACCAATAAAAATAGAAAATTCACCTGAGCAGCATACCCAAAGGAGATGAAATTTAGGCAATTTCCAAGAATGAAAAAGACAATACCTGCATGCCAAGAATAAAAAAAGCAGACCAATACTAGGAATCATGCACCAGAGTTAATATGAGCAAAACTTGTATATCAATGTGACTAGAACATACCAACTCTCCAAGTCTGGAAATAAATTATAGGCTTCAGAGGCAGCCTTCCATTTGCCCCATCACTTCCGACTCCTGAATGTTTTTCTCTCTGCAGAAAATATAGCTCAACGCCTCAACCTCTTCATGTTTTCCAAGTAATTTGCAATTGCAAAAATACAGAATAAATACCTTTTAGGGACAATGGAATTATTGGTCCCTCAAGTTTGCCTAAGTTATCGATTTGATACCTGCAGTTTAAGTTTTACCAATCAAGTTCTTAAAGTTTCATAACCGTACACAATTAGTCCTTTTGGCGGTATTCTCCCTTCATACTATAAGGGCTCGTTTGGATCACTGCAAATTAGGGGAGGGAAAAGGAAAATCGGATTTTCCGTCTGGCGGAGCCATTTGGTTCACCATTTCCCAAGAAAACATTTTTTGGTGGCGGCGAACTTTCCTTCATCCATGTGAATATCTTTTCCTTCCATTATTGGTGGGAACCCATTTTCCAGTGGTAGTGAATTCCCAAATAATACCTCTCTTTCTTCTTCAATGTTTGTTGCCGTAATAGCCTCCTACTTCCATTGCTGCAGATCCAATCGTTGCTAATGAAGGTTTAATTCTGTAGCTAATTTCAGACGCAGACCCCATGGCAGCGAAGATTTTTCAGACCCAAACCCCAAACGCCACCTACTTCCATTTCTGATCGTTGCTGATGAAGGTTTTTCAGACATAAACCCCATGGCGGTGAAGGTGAAGGAGTTGCTAATGAGGGAGGAAGAGGAGTGCACACTCAAGTGCACAATTCTAGTGCACACTTGAGTGTGCATTGTGAGTGCACAATGTGCACTTCGAGTGTGCATGGTTTTATATGGTTTAAAATGATATTTTATCTTTAGATTTTGCCTCATTTTCCTTCCTAATTTTCTTCCAACCAAACAAATATTTTCCTATCAATTCATTTTCTTTTCCATTGCAAACCAAATTTATCGAGGCAAAATATTTTCCAGTTGCATTCCATTCCATTCTTTGGATTCCATCCCTTTCCATTCTTACCTTTTCTTCGATCCAAACGGGCCTTAAGAACTAATTATGTATGATTATGAAACTTTAAAGACTAGATTGATAAAGGCTAAGCTCCAAAGACCAAATCAATAATTGAGGCAAAATTAAAGGACCAAAACTTTCATTATCCCTAGAATTTATGATCATCACCACAAATTGCACATCATGCAGACTCACATTGAAATTCAAAGAAGTCATAAGTCAAGAACCCTGAACAAGCCTCAGAAAACTGGCCATTGTTAGCTAATCTGACAAATCATGATGAATAAAGTTTATCTACAGCATCCCAGTTTTATGACATCATGTAACAAAGATACGTAAGAGGTAAAGTGAAAAGTACAATCACAAAAAGGAAATAGGCACAAGGAGTACGTCACAACCATTCCAGCCAAAAGAAAGTATGCAATTTACCTCATCATGACCTAATTTAAGAAGATTTGTTCCAAAGTTTATGGCAATGCTTCCAAAGAGGTTGATAAAAGCCCCAACGACCCACTCCCCCATGGATAAAAGACGTGATGCTAGGAAGGAGACCCCGCATGCAGAAGAAATTTTACTAGTCTGCTCAGCATATGGTGGTTCTCAAATTGTGTATGTAAGGCAGCACAGGGATACAAGGGAACAGTCTTAGTTATGCGGGCCAAGTAGGCAAGAGCGCAATCTGACTTAGCAAAACAAATTCAGAACAACAGCAATCTTGTGTCGCCTACAAACGCAATAAAAGGATTCAGTCAAAGTTTTCCCGTTATATGATAACATTCAGTACTGACAATTGACAAATACGAGCTTACTTGAGAAGGAAAAATGAAGGGAGATTATGAACAAAAGAGAAAATGCAGGAAGACATAGCTAATTTTTTCCTTTCCATGATAAGTAAGACTAGTTTGTGCACTCAAAGCTCACATATTGTTAACTATGATCATGGATACCAACTCCCCAACAACCCCCACCCCCGGGGGCCTGGCAACATAATGCTGCTAATATCTTATGTTTATTATTTCCAGACACCGGACGGCAGTTCATACAACAGTACCCAAAAAAAAAAAATCGAAACAGAATAATTAAACCCAGTAGCATACTCTTGTGATCCAGATCTGATAAATTTACCAGGAAGTTGCACCGAAATTACCGATTCAAATCAATCCGGAACATTCCGAAAAGAAGCCATTGAAGAGAAGCAGAAAGATCGGAGCCGACCACCCGAAGTATAAACAATTAGGAATCTTATTTAGCTGGGAAAGCTGCTTATTTACCTCTCAGAGAAAAAGCAAACTATCCCTTCTTTAGACCGCGAAAAACTAACCCAGAAAATAAATTTCCCAATATCAATGCTTCGCTTGGCCAGGGTTAGCATCAAAGATCCAGACGTAAGAGGGACAAACTATAAGAAATTAAGAATGCCAAAACGACTAATCTGTTCCTTATTATTATTATTATATTTTGGCAAGAAACAAATGCATCAAGTTGAAATTTTTTTTAGGTATAAAAATATGGAAAAATGAAAAAACTTTTCTTGGTCCGTAATGATCCGAACTGTTGTGGACGAACCAAGGTGATGATGCAAGAAACGACCCAGACATAAAGGAAGTTATGGATGAATGCATACGCGCGGGATGGCCCAAAAAGGAGGTAAAAAAAATATCTTTAAGAAACTATATTTATTATGGTATTTATTTGATTGAAAACCTTTTAAACTACATGTTGATGTCTGTGGATTAAATGCCTATTGGTGATAAAGAAATTTTCATTTGGATGATTTTAAATGAATATAAAATAGAAAATCTAGAATCAGTATTTAGGAAAAATAACACAAAATTATATAACTCTTTTCCCTATTTAATACACACCTCCGGCAATGAGTTCTATCTAAATGTTTCAAACTAATAATGAGTAGTACTATTTCTTTTTTGAAATTTTAAAAAATAAGTCAAATTAATTTTAAATCGGTAAAATTATTAATGAATATTATTTTTTATACTAATGTTAACTTTTAACTTGCCCATCATTTTTTTAGGGGCAATAAGGATAATATGATTTCAAACTAAAATTTTGGTTTCAGGTAAAACAAAAAGAAAAACTCAAATTTTGGTAATAAATAGATTTTTTTAAAAAAATCCAGAAAACCATAATCAAAATTCATGAAGCCAAACCGGGTTGAAAAACAATAATAAAAAAAAGTATTCATAAGTTTCACATATTATTATGGGATAAGATATTGTTATTACCATTTTTTGTTACTACTAATGTTACCACTTTCCTACTGTTAAATCAGAATCTCATATACTTTTATAATTTCTCTCCTATTAAGATTATGATCTAACGGTGGGAAAGTGGTAGTAACATTGGTAATAACAAAAAATGGTAGTAACAATATCCTATCCCAACAATTATATACTAAAATCTAACAAAATTTAATTTTTTTATAAGTCTGATAAATATAATTTATTAAATTTAACATGGAGTAAAAGCAAATGAGCATCTTTGTATAGAAAAAAAAAAAAAAGGAACATCTGAACTGCAATGAATGATTTGCTTAGATTAGCTCATTAATCATTTCGTAATTATTATAGTACTAGTATTTTTTCCCCATTATTACATTACATCTTAAAAAATGGTTAATTTTCCCGCTGGTTCATTTTAAAATACCCACTCACTATTCACATCCGCGAGAGCGCGGGTAACGATACAATGCCGCTGCTCGCAGAGGCATCAGCACCACCGCCGACGGCGCAAGAAGAAGAAGAAGTAGAGCTGTTCCCCCACAACGGTTATGGTTGCGGTGCCGCCTCCGCTGCCGAAGAAGACGCTTTATCTGGCGTCGTTTTGTTAAACGAGGAGGGATTTCCATTGGAACTCGCGGGCGAAGATGATGCGCAGGATGAAGCTGACGGATCAGAAAAACCGCCTGGAAAAAGCGAATTCTCCTCCGATTTCTATAGCTGCGGAACCGATTGGTCTTGCTTGTTGTCCGAAGATTGTAGTGGCAGCGTGGACCTTAAGAGAAGGGATCTCGCTCACGACCCTACAATACCCCCGGGGAAGAAGTTGAAGCAGGCCAATCTATTTCAGATTTGGGGCTTCAAGAAAAACAACGGTGATGATTCTTTTTCTGTCTCCTCTATTGATCATAAACAGAATCAAGGCGGCAATAGTGATGGTGGAAATGAGGGTGGTATTCTTTCGGGTAAGAAGAATGTGAATGCTAAAATTTGGGGATCAATTTCTCGTGATGTTCAGACACATTCCGTAAAATCAAAACCTTTTCCTAAGAGAATGAACACTCGCGATGTTAATCGGCCGTCTCCTGCCTGCCCCTTCTATAAGAAAATGCCAGGTGAAAGATCTTTTAATCTTAATTTTCTTCATCTTGCTTTTGATATTATTGAAGACCTTACACTTGTTGACTCGAACATAACAGTTTTGGGGGTTATTTGGCTTTATTCCGTGCTAGTATTACTGGCGTATCAGTAAGTTATGAAAGCAATTTGATCGTGAAAGGTTATTGTAAAGACAGAGCATTCTATGTGAATTGTGCGCGACAGTTTACTTTAAAATGATTATGAAGGGTAGATATAACATCTTTGCCTTTCCGTCCTGGTAAACATAATTTGGCTAGCTTAAGATTGAGCTGCAACCTTGGCACAGTAATTATGCTCTGAATTTTCACTTTTATGTCAGAGAAACGAAAATCTCCTTGGCAAACTACACTATATATCTCGTGAATGTTCTGAATTCAGATTATTTGCCCATATAGGAACAACATTCACTGTGGATGCATTTCGTTATGGATGCATTGAGGGATGCTCCGCATACTTCCTTAGTCATTTTCATAGTGATCACTATGGCGGCCTTAGCAAGAATTGGACACACGGTCCTATCTACTGCACTACTCTCACTGCTCGACTAGTTCAAATGTGTCTCTCAGTAAATCCTTTGTAAGAACCAAGTGCCTTTTTTTGGGGGGGTCTCCATTCTTCCTGTACACCTCTGATGTTACTCATATAAACTGATAGGTCAATGTTGGTCTGATCAAGATTTCTGTCAACTCTTTATTATGTTTCTGTTATTCTGAATGTAGGTATATCTGCCCGTTGGAATTGAACACTAAACATGTAATTGAAGGCATTACAGTGACTCTGCTAGAAGCTAACCATTGTCCTGGTGCAGCTTTGATTCACTTTTCTGTCCCAAATGGGCAATGCATTTTGCACACCGGGGACTTCAGAGCTTCTAAACAAATGCAAGCTTACCCCCTTCTCGCAAATCAACATGTTAACGTACTTTATTTGGATACGACGTATTGCAATCCAAGATATAAGTAATACTCTGCTCTTGTCAAGAATTTGATTAAATATTGTTATTTGGTAATGGAATTGACTCATTGGTTATAATGACATTGTTTAACTATTCTCAAATTACTGTCTTATGTTTCAGATTCCCTCCACAGGAAGCTGTACTAAACTATGTTGTTAAGATCACAAAGAATCAACTAAAAAACCAACCAAGAACTTTAGTGGTTGTTGGGGCATATAGTATTGGCAAAGAATGTGTTTATCGTGCAATATCTAAGTCTCTCAAGGTATAAGGGCATTTTTTGTTTAACAGATAAGAAATTCATTAATGGCTTTGATCCTCCATCCCTTGCTCGTCGTTGTCATTCATTTTGTTTAACAGATTGTTGAGTGCTGATAATATTGAAGCTCACTTTTGTTAGATTTCTGTGTGTTGTAGTTGCCAAAGTTGCGTTATGGGTTAGGGATTTCAGCAATTTGCATTAAGGATGTGACTAGACATTTATTGGTTGTAGGCTGTTACTTGAAATAGCAAATAGATCGAGTGATAGTACTATGTCTGCTCATAGGTATATTCCTTTCTTTTTTTTTAAAAAAAATATTATTACATTGTAATTTAATACAGCTCCTTTCTTTTCAGGCAAAAATTTATGCAAATGCTTCAAGGAGACGAATTTTGCAAGCCTTTGGTTGGTCTGAGCTTTCAGATAGCCTTTGTACAAATGGAAATAACACGTTTCTTCATGTTCTGCCCATGTCAACTCTGAGATTTGAGGTTTAATTCCAAACCTTTGAGTTTTAGTCTCAAAATGCTGAGGCTTTATGTTTTTAAGTACTCCTACTTTAGCTCTACTCATAATTTTTCTTCTTACATCAGAGATTGAAGGATTACTTGAAGACCTACAAGGACCAATTCACAGCAGTATTGGCATTTCGTCCGACAGGTTATGCATACGTTGTCAATGCGATTGATTTTAGTACTGCATGTTTTGAATTGTATGCCGAGATACCACAGGCACAAGTACAGAAGAGTAATATAAATATATATGTTCTTTCATTTATTCAGGTTGGACTTTCAATGAGAAGATAGGCAACCATCTGGAACTAATTAAACCCATCTCGAAGGGTAACATCACGATATATGGTGAGAAAAAGCTGTAATTACAACATTCATATATGATGTATAGTAAGATCTTGCGAGGGTATTGTTTATTTCTAATATTCTCAATAGGTTGTATCCTATTATGATCCGTACTTGTTTAAAGCTCCTGCTGAGTTGCTGAGATTCTGAGTATGGTCATGGTCATGGCCTGATCGTGAACCAGAATTTTGATTTATGGTATTTTTTGTCAATATTAGTTTATAAGTCTTTTTTCTTCTTGTAGGGGTTCCCTATAGTGAGCACTCCAGCTTCACAGAACTGCGGGAGTTTGTTCAGGTGGATACTGCATATTATTTGTACTTGACTTTAATGCTAAATGTTTGATTACACATCTTATGGTATCTTCAAAATTACCTTACAACGCGTGTCAAATTTGATTTGATTTTTTTTTTTTTACCCCAGTATTTGAAGCCTGATAAGATAATTCCTACCGTGAATGCCTGGAATCAGGCGAACCGTGATAAGATGCAATCCTACTTTCGAGACTGGTTGGGAGGCTAATGCTTATGCACTTTGATAAACTGAGTTCATAATCCGAGATTCCCATGGTCTCATTCATATGGGAAATTCAGTATTTTCTGCCGGTTGCACCGTGCACAAAATGATTTGCCAACTCTGGCAGCGCTTTAACGGCTTGAGTGCTTAAGCACGACTGTTCTGGTCGATTACATTGCCAGCTACAATACTTCCAGCCAACCACTCTAGTATGCTGTAACATCCCAATTTTTTTAAGAATCTAAGTGACATTAAGATAGGATTTAATTTGTTAAGTAATTTCAAATTTAGAGTAGATCTTGTTTTGAGATCTAAAAACATAATTGAGGAAAGAAAAGAATATAATTAAAAATTGAGTGTCTGTTTATACACCAAATGAAATTTAGCTCCTGAGAGCTATAGCATTTTAATGCAAACGATCATGGAGTATTTATTATTGATACGGATTTGATGAATTAATTATGGGACCAAAATTAGTCATGTTTACCGATTAGTGTAAACAATTTGGTCCGGAAAGACAATCACTACATTCAACCAAAATATGATGGAGTATTTAACAGCATTTCCCCCCCCCCCCCCCCCCCCCCTCGTTTGGGGTTATTGCGGCTTAAAGCATGTCAAACAATAAAACATGGACCAGCACTATAGTCAGGGATATTTGCTGATATTCTACTTTCGTTTAATCCAGTTAATATTAGGTTGTTTAATTATAATGAACACAAGAACAGCTCCTTTTTTCGTTCTCTGAAGTTCTGCTGTTCGATTTTGTATCTTTAATCTGCTGATATATCATATTTGATCATTTTACCAACAAAAAAAAACAATAAAACATTGACGTTTAGCCATGTCCAGATAAGTGTCTATTATCCACAAATTAAAATACATCCCATCCGCTTAGCAAGTTGTAGGGTGGGATTTCACAATAGTTGATTATTAAACACTTTTTTTGGGGGGTGTGAATTTAAGCCCAAAAGGCTCGAAAAGAGTGAAGATTTAATACTATCAAACCAAATTTAAAATTTTTAATCTAAAACTTTTTAGAAAATAAGTATATCTTTTTCACAAATCGACTTCATATTAGTTTTTTTTTTTTTTAAACACTTCGCAATAGTTAAGTGCTCTTTGTTCAAATTCAACCCAAGGAATAAGGTTCACTACCCCAAAAAGACAGGAACAAGAGAGTTTCAATGTTCATCGCTATGTCGATAAACAAGATGTGGACTGGACTCCAAACACCCTGCCCTTGGACAATGGATGAACCCAACCCCTCTCCTAAAATTTTTATATCAAAAAAAAAAAAAAAATCTGAAACAGGTATTCAAAACCATGGTCCCAACCCACAAAATGGGAGTATAATTGCACATGCATGAATGGCAAAGGAGGGGGAAAAGAAAAGGGAGAAAAAAAAAGAATAGGTTAAGAGGCATTTTTGCCTGGAAAGTTTTCATCAAAAGAACAATTTTGTCTTAATCGTTATCCTAATTAATTTTGACCGTTGATTGACCAAATATATTAAGCTAACAGTCCACATATAATCACCATCATCTTTGTTAATGTACAAATTTGCCTTGGAAATTTTAAATCTAACATTGAAAAAATATGAAGTAGACAACACATACACTTTTGACGCAAATGAATATCTTAACAAAAATGATGTGGATGACATGTAGATTGCCAACTCAACATGATTAGTCAACTAATAATCAAAACTACTGGGACAATGATTAGGACAAAATTGCTTCATTTTAAAAACTTCTGAAGCAAAATTGCCCACTGAAAAACTTCTAGGACAGGATTGCCCTTTGGTGAAAACTTCAAAGGCATTTTAAACCAAAAAGAAATGACCAATCTAATGCCTTAAGGCAAATGGGATTTCAAGGACCTGCATTCACCATTGCCTTGACAACATGAACATAATACCAAGCTCTCATCACCATGTTCCAAGTCCCGTGACGTGACTTCTATTTCTTGGAGAGGAAATATAGCATGAACTATTATGCTTTCAGGTATCAATTGGTATAGCAAAGTATGTCCTACAAAAAACAAGATTATGAAAGAAAGATTTCCTATAAATATCGAGTATAGACCGAAATGAGCTACACTAAAATACTCTCAACTCCCTACATTGCTGGTTTAATCATGTTGCCCAAGGACACGTAGGTGCAGAATTGAATAGGTAATGCAGCTGCACTGGGTTAGCGAGAACCAAAGATCATTACTAACCTTCTACAAATGGTGATTTAAAATAAATCGTGTTCTTTCAAAACAAAATTAGATGACCACCATGGTGAAACAATTTTTGGAAAGCAGACAGGCTATTTATCAGATAGGAAAACACTTCAATATAAATAACTCAGCGAGAAGACCAATCAACCAAATTCTTTCAAATGTAAAATGTTATCTGGCAGCACCGGAAGCTTTGTGGTTTTGAAAGAATACCAGCTCTGCAGTAACTTATAAAATTGTTCATACTTACTACTTAAATATGCCTTTCCCATTATATTGCCGGTGGGTCATGCCATAGCTTCTTTAGCACACACTTTCAGCTAAAATTCTTGAGAACAATAATGTTCATAAGTGTAAGAACTTTATAAGACATATAAGGCTCCATATTGGCTCAATCTAGATTCTAGAGCAATTTTAAGCATCCCGGGATAGCATAATAAAAATCAATGATTAGTTGATTGCTTTGCCAGCAATACATAGTAGATCATCTTTCTCAAATAATACAAGAAAAACTAGTCTTAATTGAGTTTCAGGAAAGAATCAAGGCATTTACAGATTCTGGTTAGACAGAGGATTTCAAATCATAAATGATGTAACAAGAACATCAACTCATTTAGAGTGAATAGGCTAAAGGCGTGCCGGAAGCAATAAATATCACTAAAGGTTTGAAGAACAACAAAACAACCAATCGATCTCAATATATGGGCTATTGTTGTATACACAATCCCTTTGTTTTGAGCAGACTATAGTATTCATGAATGCATATATTGTAACTTCGCTCCAAGATCATTACCTAACACAACAATCATTTTACAGAAGAAGGAAAAAAAAGAAAGAAATGGCAAAACTAAAGCTAATAATTGAAAAGGCAAAAGGTAGTCAAAGATTCAAGCCTGCGTGCCAGTTAATGCTTTCATCTGGATGATGCTACTGTTTTCTGAATGTGAAGGGTTAGGCAAGCTGTCATAGGAGCCAAATCTCCTGACGCCCACACATTTCGCGACGCTGGCTAAAGTGATCATGACAATGAACACCACGAGCATCACGTGGACCAAAAAAATAAGATCCAGAACAGCCATAGCTCTCAACTTGGATTCGTCGAGTACACACTTGGTCGATCCCTCAACCCCATCGACCACATCAAGCAAACGATGACACCCTTCAGGGATAAAAGCATCAACGTGAAGAGTCAACCCGGTCTGAAAAACCCAGAGACCCTGCAAGAAGATGGCAGCTCCCAAGCCCACATCCGCGGCGAAGAGCTTGGGCTGGAAAGCGAGAACCAGGCACGTGAGCGCAGCGAACGCAGAAATCCTGGCGGAAACGGAGTCGCATTTGGCCTCGAGATCGGAAACCTGGACAGAGGCAGCAGCGGCAGCAACGGAGTATTGCAAGAAGAAAAGAACAGAACCGAGAGCGAAAATGAAATCGTTGGAGAAGGGAAGGAGAGAAGATTCGGAAAGGAGGAGACAGAAAGCGAGGATGATGAAGAGGAAAATCACGGCGGCAAATTGGAGAGAGACGAAGCGGTGGACGGGGGTGTGGCCTTTGACGAGAGAGTCAGTTTCTGATGAAATGATGACTTGATGAATGAAGGCGACGAGGAGAGCAACGGTAATGAGATAGAGAGGGAGATGCCGGAGACGGCGGTGGGGAGAGGGAGAAGAAGATGGAGGGAAAGGGTAGAGGGGTTTGGCAGAGTAGGAATTAGGGGATTTGACATGAGAGACGGTGGCAGAGATAAGATGGTAGAGACCGAGCCACACCAAACCCAAAGACGAAAGCACGTTATACAAAATGGCCGCCATTGACGACGAGGGGTATGAACAAGCAGCTTCGTTCCAATGGATCAGTGCGTCAATGAATTTAGCAGATTCAGAGTGAGGAAGCGTAACCTGATGTGGAAGCGGGTAGTACTGGATGAAGGAGAGGATGAATGTTATTCATACTTGATCGGAGCAGAGCAGCTATGAACGGAACGGGAATCTCCAGGACAATGGAAGAGCCAGGCCCCTTACGATTGAGATCTTGAGCAGAAGAAGATGACAACTGAGTATTCAACCTCACCGATCGTTTAGTCATTTTTAAAAAATAGAAATCCAAAAACACACTGCTTTTTGGCCCAAAAAGTCACACACATGGAAAACATTAAGTTTTTGGCCCTTACAGTTTCACCTAATTTCGACATTGGTCCCTGCATTTCAAATACTAGCTTCTTTTTTTCCGTTTTTTTCCCCCCAACAGCAGGAGGGATTAGATGAAATTCCATTTTCCACCTCGGTGTTGACGTGTATTCCAGGTCAATATTCCGCCACATCAGCAATTGCATAACACCATTAAGCTGACTCAGCAATAAGAGCATTCGGACATTAATTTTATAACCATTAAGTACTACTAGAATGAATCTAAATATTTTTTTAATGGGGAAAATGATTCATTTACCTTGAAATATATTAGCAGTGTTTCCTACAAACGAGTAAAGACAAAACAATATAGTTTATCTCCTTCCCGAGCAAAAATGCTGATCATATCAGTCTTCTTATCATACAAAGTTGTAAACCGAATTCTCCAAAACTAGAGACTTGATTGGACTCTCCGACGTCTCAGCCATGAGAAAGAAGGGTCAGAGACTGTTTTCTCTTTCCTGGATCCATAAAGTGAAACCCGAATGCTTTTATAAGAGATGTTTTGAGCCATTGAAGATAATGACATTCCTAAATGGAGTATAAATACTGAAACAGATCAGGCCAGAAAGTTCTTGCATCCTCAAATTCGCATTCGAAGCTCAGTTGCTGCATGAGGCTAGCAAATCAAAAGCACAACTTAAACGAATTGAAAGGTGCCTGTGAAGCTAATGATCTCCAAGTGCACCAAGTCACATGCATGATCTACCACAAGTATCAAAATTTATCTCTTGTCCTGTTCTGCTTTAGTCCAGGCATGCAAGGCAATCTTGGTTTGCAGTGGCCAGATTCATGGTCCTGGTCTTCTACTAAATAGCTAAATCCAAATTTACAATTTTGTTGGGAGAATTGATTGGAGTAGTTCAGATAAAAGGATCTAGTACTTTATGAGGGCGGGTAATGAAGCATGAAGTTCAGCCAAGCATTGGAATATCCAATTTAGGAGCTGTTCTTTTGGAAGCTCTAGGAGAAGTTCAGCCTGCATGGGGCAAATCATGAGAAAAGAAACACACAGTAGTGAATATTGTATACAGCCCTTCGCCAAAAACAGTCATCTTCCCACAAAATGAAGTAAGAGAAATTTCAAACAGGATATGCCATCAAGAGAAATATATGTTTGCCCTAATTTTCAGAAATAGAATCCTTGGAAAACTGGTTTCTTTAATCAAAACGATGGAGTTATTTCTTTGACAGCCTATCACACATCAGACACTGGTCGTCCTTCTATTGAATGAATATGGCAAAATTCCCATTTAACTCTTCACCCTCAGATTGCTAAGATAACATATGAAACTATATCTCAATAAGTAACTATCTCTCCTAATTTTCAGAACCAGAATATTATTAGTTAAACAAAAAGACCTATTGGGGGAATAGACTAATGAGCATTACCTTGACTTTGTCTCCCTCAAGAATCAAGGAATTCCTATGTAAATCTGAAGTCATCGACTCTGTCATCAGCCCGAAGACCTTTTTGCTTATGTTTGCTTTCATAAAGACGGTCTTTCCGGTGGAATAAATTCTGGTTACTCCTATATCAGCTGCCATTCTTTTCACATAAAGCTTCTTCAACAAAATCTCCATGGAGTAAGGCTCTTTGCCATATTGGCGGCGCAGGTTCTCTGTAAATTGCATCAGACACCAAATATCTTTCTCAGCTGCTCTCTCAGCAGCATCTAATATTTCCATAGGGTTCTCCAGATGATTAATGTAGTCAGAAGGGAGATGAGGATTGATGTTTATATCAACCTAGAATAATTGAAGGGCACAAAAATGTATCAACGTTGAGGCCTCCATTATACAAGGCAGAGATTTTATCTAAGCACATACAAAAAGAGATACCATAAAAGAAAATAAATATGAAGAAAAACTCTCCAAAATCTAGAACAAAATTTTCTGATTAGGCTGTAAAGTGTAATGATCAGAAATTGTTGCTAATTTGGTTATGATATGTTGTATAATTTTGCATTTGGTAGATTATCTGGTTGGCCCCAGTTCAGTAGGATATTAATTTTCTTTGGTTAATTAAAAAGGAAATGAGTAATAGTTACTCCAAATTTTTCTACAATGCACAAAAACCAAACATTCAAATAAATAACGGATTCTATATTACAGCAACATTCGTTCTGTAAATATGAATTTTTGAGTACAGGTGGATAATTGTTATTTCAACATACAGGAGACAGATAACAAGAAAAGACATTTCATGAGTTTTTCTAGGAAAATGTTCATTACTGCAATATATTTTAGCATTTTACATTTCTCTGTTTCATTTCAAGTGGAAGAAAATAGTGTCAACTTTGACTTTTACAATTAAGTTCCATGGAACATAATTATTTATATTTATTTTCAATAAGCATACCTGTACTGACTGATAAGGAACTGAAACTACACGATGATCATCAACCTGTAAGTTAAATGAAAAAAGAGCATGAGTGCAGAAATGCAAGCAGAAGATTGAAAACTATGGACCATAATGTGCCGAAAACGAGTATCAATCAACAAAAGTGCACAAATCAGAGAAAAGGCATCAAGGTTGAAAAGAAGGATGAGTCAAATTTGACCTTGGACAAGCTCTCAAAGAGCATCTCAAAGAAAAGATCGATGCCAACGTTTCCAACATCTCCTGTTTGTTGTTCACCAAATATAGTACCAAATCCTCTTATACCCATGTCCCGCTCAGCTAGTTGGAAGCCTTGACCAAGTTCACGACATTCCTCTAGGGATGCGAGTCTCTCCTATGAAAGAATCGCTATAAGAATATTAATTTTAGGCAAGGTAGTATGGAGCACTAAGTGAAATGAACTTATTCATAATGTGAAAACTCAGGCATCTCCTGAGATAATAAAAGGTAAAGATTAGACAGAAGCATACCAGTGCTTGATCAGAGAGAAGGGATTTATCAGGATAAAATAAATGTGCATGAGCTTCCTTGTCTGCCCGTCCAACTCTACCACGCAACTATAAAAATAATTTAAAAAAAATACACAAAAGACCAGTATTAGTATTTTTGAGTTCAATATTGATTCATCTATAATTTTGCACCTCCACCACCATTTGGCCTTCCAAAGAATGCCCCCATTCAAGTCCTTGACCAATGATCCCCCATACACTAAATATTGAAAGCAAAGGTTGGAAACAAATTTTAAAGCCACATTGAGATGAAACAAAATCACTCTAGTCGAAACCAAAATATCAACTTATAAACTTCGCAAGAGATTGAACAAAATCACTCTGGTAGAAACCAAAATATCAACTTATAAACTTCACGAGTATGTTAATGATCTTTACACAGAAATATTGGCTAAAGCCTTGTTTATCAATCATGTACCGTAATGAACAAATATTAAGGTGGACTTTCCTTTTTAAATAAACATCAGAGAAGACGTAACACACTGCCATATCCAATCAGGACTGACTCAGAAGGATAGAGTCAGGAAGAACAAAACCTGGTATAGCTGTGCAAGACCAAACTGTTGAACATCCTGAATGATGATGGTGTTTGCATTTTGAATGTCAAGCCCACTTTCTACTATATTGGTGCAAATCAGGATTTTTATGTCGCCTTGTGCAAATTTCTCCATGGTATCTTCTAGTTGCTTTGAGTATTGCTATGACAAAAACCACAATAAGTTTAATTTGTAAACAAAGTGAATGCATAGTGAGCATGAGAATGAAAGCCACACGAGTCAATATTTTATAAGAAGGCCTGAAAGCTGCAGAGAAAACACTTATCACGACCTTTTGAGATTTTGAGATTTTTCTTTTTTTAAAAATAATTTATTGATGATAAATTAACATTTAACACCAGTCCTAAGTAAGAGATCCCACATTACTGCCTCTCTTGCAAATATGAGACAGAATAGCGTGATAGATTCTAAATATTTCTTAACACGTTCTGAAATTTCTCATAAAGAGAACTTCCATTTATCAGTATAAGCATTACTGAGAAAGACATCATTTTACTTCATGTTTAACTCTAGAATATTTCCTGGAGGACCGTTTTTCAGTCCTACATGCTCACATGAGATACGGCACTGGACCTACAAAACAAGTAGCTACCTTCCCATGGGCAATGGCTATTTCCACATTTGGAAATGACCCTTCAAGAAATTCCATCACTTCTTCAAGTCCTGTAACATAAGAATAGTGGAGATACTAGAATCAAATGACTGAAAGTGTGAAATATAGACGTGTTAGCAAATATCACCCAGACAGCACCAAAGTGTTGGATAGTCTACTTTTAGGTCTGTGATTGAGCGTCAAGAATATATAAATTCAGGGTAAAACTTCTATTTTCAACAGGACCATAGCATTCTTACTCCCATGAAATTAAATTTACTCATAGGAGTGAGACCTATTTAGTATGGGTATCCCTTCACCTAAGTCTGCAAAATATTGGTCGTCATGATGGGATACTTTAGACGCATCTCTTGGTACTATTACATGCATATCACTGTGAGTTCTCACAAAATGAATTTGCAAGTTTCCTGGCCTGATATTAATATGAAGCAACAAGCAGTGTTAATTACTTAATTATCCCAGAATCAATACAGATTTCTCATAGGAAGTAAACAAACAAAGTCTCTTACAATCAGCTTCGGAACTCTCCAACAACTTCCAGTAATTGGATTGATATTAGTATTACTTCCCAAATTTTGCAAGATTTTTTAATGATAAGACAACTGCCTATAACTAAGCTCTTTGATTAGCATAAGGTGATAACAAAATTATTTTAATACTTATTAATGGATATGCACCATTACTAGAATGATGATACAATTCAATTATTTCTATTGCTATAGACACACCGACTATAATTGTGGACAGTGTCCTACTAAAACATCTGGGCTTCAGATTAATTAAGAAAAGCAGAGAATTATATATTGCAATGGTTAAGACATTAAGAATGAGTGTAAAATAAAATTGGTTTTGATGGCTAAAGAAAACCACATTGAAATCTTGAATATAATTATCAAGAACAAGGCATGATGTCTCATACTCTCATTACCTTTAATGCGAGGAAGAACATAAAAAACCTGACCCCCACGGTCCAGCTCATACTTAATAGCTGAAATCACCTTGTCCTTACTGAACGAAGAAAGGTGACTTTGGATAGGAACTCTTTCTGGAGGTGGAGTTGAGATTAAACTGAAATGAAAATAGAGTGTTATAATTATGCTCAGAGAATGGTTGATTAGACTCAATCTTTCATTAGCTATAAGCTAACAGTAAATCACCACCCAGGCAAAATATAAAGTACGCATCAAGCCCAATTTGGCATCAAAAGGCCCAAAAAGAACCAGGAGCCGGCAGAAGAAATGTTTAGGGACCTACATAGAGAAGATTTAGGATTTTTGCAGGGACAGAATCCTGTCCTATATTAAATAACTTTGAGTTGAAGTTTCCCAATAATTTGGGGATTTCAATGAGCCGGCAACTCATATCCACTAACATAGTACTGCTCATGACTCCATTTAATTCTCCCTTATCGCTCACCAACCATTGTCAGCATCAGTAAATCTTACCATGCAAAGTTTCAGGGGGGGAACAAAGGATATCAGCAAGCAGCACAAATGCAAAGCCTAAGTCATATCTTCTCCAATATCTACTGATATTAGAGCTTCCTCATTGTGCATAGACATCTCAAACAATAAGGACAACACCAACTAAAAATAAACCTTAGAAAATCAATTTTCCATCATAGTCTGTGGAAGTCTTATTACCTAGCATCACGGAAACCTGTCAATGCTAAATAAAGAGTCCGTGGTATTGGAGTTGCAGAAAGAGTAAGAACATCTACGGAAGTTTTGAAAGAAGCTATCTTCTCCTTTTGTTTGACACCAAACCTCTGTTATGAAAGAAATGTCAGTTAGGAAAAACAATGTAGCCATGGTTAGTTATGAGAAATTAAGGAAAATATTAATAGCTGATAAGTGGCAAACCTGTTCCTCATCAACCACAAGCAGGCCAAGATTGTTGTACACAACCCGATTTCCTAGAAGAGAGTGAGTCCCAACAATAATGTCCAGGCCACCATTTTTAATCCTTTCAAGGTGCTCTTCCTTCTCCGCTCTTGTCTGAAAGTTGTGATAAGTAAAATACTCTGAAACTGATATAAAAGTTACAAGCCATATAAATATAGACTCAGAACATGCTGTACATCTCAAATGGCAAGTAAAGACAGAAGTACATGCCATATACCATAGAAGAATTATTTGTTTGCCCCAAAACTGGAAATCAAAGAAAGATTGTCGAAAATTTGAAAAGATCGAACTTGGAAAATGATTGTAAAAAGCTTTCTTCAAATAAAATTGCCATATCACCCGAAAGAAAACCACAAAGAAACAATTGAGGTGAGAGAAGAACTTAAAACAGGAAATCAAAATAATATGCATCTTAGCATAAATCTTAAAATACTATTACAAAATAACAAAGGGTTTTCATCATCATTATAAAGGGTTTTATCATAAGGGGCATTGAAAACAAGGAAAAAATCAATTTGATTGATGAGTATTATTAGACTACCAAAGTAAAATAGAGTACTCTCTTCATAACACTGAACAACTCTAATCTTCAAATAAACATCACTAGGACAAACAAGGAACAAAACTTATACCTGAAACCTGCTCATAAGTCCAATTTTAATATTAGGATATGATGAAAAGCGCTCGGAAATAACATCAAAATGCTGCTTGGCAAGAACTATTGTTGGAGCCAGAACCATGGTTTGCTTCCCTGATGAGACTACACAGAATATAGCACGTAAAGCAACTTCAGTTTTGCCAAAGCCAACATCTCCACAAATTAATCGGTCCATTGGAGTTTCACGTTCAGTCAAATCCCTTTCAACATCAATGAAAGCCTGTAAGCAAACAGATTTGGAAACACAAAATACCTAGTTAAGCAACATGAAACCATGCTAATGACAAATCTTCTAAAATCTATAGCTCTGCAAAATACAGGAAGTACAGCTGAAACTAAACACCAAGACGTCTAACACAGTTAAAAAATTTGAAAATATCAACATTTTCAAGCAAGCAAATACACATGATTTTGCAACAAGTACAAAAGAGAAAGAACATAGACAACTTAACTATGATGTCACCTGTTTTTGATCAGGCGTGGGCTCATAAGGAAATTGAGCTGCAAATTTAGCCATCAAAGGACTTTTTGGATAGGGAGGCCTTCTTTGTTTTAGCCTATGTAGATAAAGTTCCATCAAGTCAACAACCATCTTCTGTATGGCAACCTTTCCTTTAATCTTTCTTCTCTCCCAGGCACTAGTATCATTCAACTTGCTCAATGTCCGAGGTCTTTTGTTTTCATTTGGACTGCAAACGGACCGCAATTAACGTTATCATTTAACAAAAGTACTGCTATAACTAGCACTCTATTTTGAGTCAGTATTTTGCTTGGGCTCTGACAAACATTATCTTCTAGAATAATAAGAAAAATGTTAAAGGTAAGGGGGTTTGGAGAACTTACAGGCTATATCTATAGAGCATACGAGCCGCCTGCTTAACAGGAAGCTTTGCCATACCATCTGCATACTCTATAAAAACATACTCAACTTGTTCTGTAGAATTCTTTGAAGCAGAGAACTTAATCCCAACAAATCGCCCAATACCCACCTTCTTATGCACAACGTAATCCCCAGAACGAAGCGTATAAGGATCTACCTGGTAGCTAAATCCACCTTCCTTATTCTCCCTGTCTCCCTTCAATTTCTGCAACCCTCTCTGTTGCTGTTCCTTCACCAATTGTATGTACTTGTCAGCCTCCTCCGAATCCATCACCGTCCTGGAAGCCTCTCGCTTGGCGAAATCACGGCGAATCCTCTCGTTGAGAACCGAAATGGAGTCATTCTCGAGCTCAACTCTCTCTGTCTTGTTAGGCAATCTGGAGTGTGAAGGAACCGAAAGGTTTTGGGTGTAGACGGCGTGGGGGGCCAAAACTAATCGTCCTTTGTTGTATTTGAACTGCAAAGGGTATGTAACAAAGAAGAGACTCCAAATTTTGGGGAAAGAGCTGAGTTTGGGAAAGAAGGGAGTGGAAGTGTCAGACATTGGGAGAGGAGAAGCCATGGTTGAAGGAAAAGAAGAAATGCAGCGTAATAAGAGTTGAAGGCAAGATTTTTAGAAGAAAGAGGGGATAAAGATGGAGAAGAGGGCCATTTACATTCTGGAGAGCTTCGGTTGCTCTCCAGTGAAGGCGGCAGGCAGAGAAAGAGGATAACCGAGAGCCGACGGAGGTTTTGGAGAGGTTTTACCGAAGAAGAAATATCCTGAAGTGCGCGAGGGCGCGAGCCATTTTGTTTGTGGGGTTAAGATAAGATATTTAGCTTTACAAGGAAACACAAGCTCGTATTTGTTTGGTTCCGATGGGTGTTGCGTGGCGAAATGATATGTTCGTTTCTCTTTTGTTTTTTGGCGGCTTCGTTGACCGTTACATTATTTTGATTTTTTGGATATCATATTTGGTAGCCGGTTCGAGTCTGGCTCTCCCACTTCAAGTTGATGGTTACGCACCTTGCTTTCTACTACCGAATGTAAAGATGTACCTTTCAAATGAATCTTCAAAGCTGACTCGCCATATGGAAATATGACAACCTAGGAAATACATGTTCGGACTTTTATTTGAAACTGAATCTTTGTTTAAAAAATAATACGTAATAATAATAGACAGAAGATAACAAATTAAATCATAAAGAATTCAAGGGACTAATCTGTTTCCACGTCCCCAGCAATATAAATCCCAAGCACACCTGTAATATAACATGATCCTTTTTGTATTTTCACCAACATTACATGAAAAATGAGGCAAACTCGCAAAGTACTTATTTTTCTACAGCATACTAGTTACAATCACAACCCAGGTATCAACTCACAGTCAAGAAAAAGAAAATAGAAAAACTCGAATTCCAGCAGCAATCCCCAGCCTATGCCCATAGAATCTGAACAGCAATTACGAAAACCGAGATAATCGCAACTCCCAGAGAGACATGCACAACCTTAGCTGCTGAGTTCTGGGCAGTATTCGGGGAACCAGGAGAACCTGAAACAACAAAAGCACATATCGTTTCATTGAAACTCCCCTGCTCATAGAAAACAGAGTAACAAAAACCACAAACCCAATAAGACAAAGAACAAAAAAAGAAAAGATAAAAGGTATATACTTGATAGGCAGGCCAAAGGATTAACTCGTTGGCCACATCTTCCAGGCAAAGTCTGAGCCTGAGTAATATTAATGCCAGCCTGCTCAGCCTGTCTCGTGCCTTTGTTGCTGATGAGGCTACAAAGGCATTTCCGGTCTGATTGGATCACAGATTTCAGAGGATCACAACAACTAGCAGGGGGTTCTCTGTTTCCATCGAGGTAGCTGAGGCAAGGTGAGAGCTGGTTCAGGCAAGAATTGTCTTGAGCACTTGCTTTTGGGAACAGAGTAGGTAACAGCAGAATAAAGCAGGCCATGCAGAACAGAGGAGCTGACTTGGAAACCATTTTGGAGATCTTTGGTGGGGGTGAGTCTCTGGTGTATTGTGGAAGGATATATAGAGTGAGAAGAAAAAGAAAGGAGATAGGGAAATTGAGTGTGTTGGTGATCGCACTTGGTCATAGACGATATTGGAGGTTCTAGTGTTTATTTGGAAGAGGCTTGCATGGCGTGACTAGGTTTTAGTAGGTACGATGAGCTCAGTGAGCGTTGGACAGGTGAAACTACTTTCCTAAGTTGTGAAATTCTTATTAAACGGAAATGAATCGGTCAAAGAAAGGCTTTAGGAGGATCTGGAGGTTTGGGGTGTTGGCTATGCCTATGTATGGAAAAGGGACAAGTAGTAGTTGTCCTACTAGGTTTTTTTTTTTTTTTTTTTTTGTTAACTAAACTTTAGGAGCATTTCCAATCGCTTAATTGTTTACTTGCTGAACTTTTATTTTAAAAAAATTGGCATGGCACCATTTTAGAGAATTTCATTTTGCGAGTAGAAAAAGATTTTCACATGTTACGAGAATTACCAAACATACATGCATCATAGAGTTGAAAAGGGATCCTGTTGAAAATGTGGTAATTTTTATATATGGAATGATAATTCTCATTTGTGAAATGATAATTCTCATTTGTGAAATGGTAAAAGTGCATTTTTTGCAAATTCACTCATATGCATCAAAAAGTAAAAAAAAAAAAAGACTCCTGTAAAAAACGTGGTAATTCTCATTTATGGAATGGTAAAAGTACATTTTTTTTACAAATTCACTCACATGCATCAAAGAGTTAAAAATGGACCCCGGTAGAAAACGTGGTAATTCTTATATGAAATGGTAATTCTCATTTGTGGAATGGTAATTCTCATTTATGGAATAGTAATTCTCATTTCAAGATTTATAAATACCATTGAAAAAATATTAAGAAGGATATATATATATATATTTAGTAATGTATAGTTGGGCTACTTGGTTCCTGTGTGAGAGGTGAGGGGTTCGAACCCCACTTCCAACACTTACAATGTATTGTTTTGTTTTTTAAGGAAACACCCCACCCCTCAAGGAAAAAAAAACAAAAAAAAAACCTCCCACCGATGGCCGGTGGTCAGTGGTCATCGGCCGGCGCCTAGTCGGTGGAGGCCTTCCGACGTCCGGCTGCCAATGGCCCTCCGGCAGCTAGCCGGCAGTCGGCGCTCCGGTGAGGTCATTT
This sequence comes from Acacia crassicarpa, assembly GCA_034222035.1. Classification (NCBI taxonomy): domain Eukaryota; kingdom Viridiplantae; phylum Streptophyta; class Magnoliopsida; order Fabales; family Fabaceae; genus Acacia; species Acacia crassicarpa. Next base: position 43,212,180 of record JAWXYG010000005.1, on the reverse strand, counting down.
TTATTTTTTATTTTTATGTATTTAAAAGTAAATGTAAAAAGATAATTTCACCCGAATTTGCATATCCCTCATAATCATTGATATCTCTCAGTCTTTTTACAAATTCAAAAAACTTATGGGGGTTTTACAAATTTAAATGATATTTTAATAGAATTTTCCCTATAAAAAACCACATACCTTAACCCTTTTTTCAATTCATGATCGATTGACTTTTAGTGGGACGATCAATTTTACACACACACACCTTAAGCCTTTTTTCAATTCATGATCGATTGAATCACTTTTAGTGGGACGATCAATTTCACACACACACAAGAATGAAGGGGAAGTGACATCCATACAGAAATCTGTGTCCTCTTTTATTGATTGGCCCTCCGGTACTGAGCAAATATTCTGCAATCTGCATAACTAAGCCGTCCTAAAATAAACTGAAAATACTATCCATATTTATTAGTGGTATTCACACGGTGGAAGAAGAGCAAAGAATGTGAGAATATTTTGTATTTATTTTGGATTATTTTGATTAATTATTATTTTATTATTAAATTTGATATTTAATATATATATTATGGATATAATATATCTTACCATATTATATCATAATTATTTTGATTTAATTAGTCTAAATTAGATTCTGAATTAGCTTCATGTTTGCCCGTATAAATGTTCATATGTACTCTCTTTTATTTAAATAATTTTTTTTTTCCTGAAGTTGTCCACAGAAACAAAGATAAATATGACGAGAGAGGCCTTAACCTTCCCTAAACACAGACAATAACCACCTCTATTTTAAACAAGGAGAATAACCACCGAGATCGAGTTGCATAATTCTATCAAGAACTACACATAATATATCATTCCGACTTCAATAAGACTGATGTGAGGAATGTTGAGGGCCACAGAAGGACCCCTGCAATTCTTCCGAAGAAATGAATACCCAATATCAATCGCAAGCTTTTTCAAGAATGAGGACGATTTCCTTGCCTTCACGTATGAGTGCCCCAGTATATATGCAACTCCTGCCTCCTTAGACTGAATCAAATCCATTAGCTCGTCCCTAACAGTAGGATCCATGCTAGGACTGCGAGGCAGCTGGAATCTTACTCGGCGCCTCCGGCCTTGTGGGTTCTCGTCATCATAAACTGATTGCAAGCTTCGCAGGGTAACAGACTTGCTGCTAGGTATTGAGATATCCAGGCCAACATCCTCATGCTCGGACACTATCAAGCTTGAAGTAGATCCTATGCCTCTAACACTCATAACAGCCATCCTCCCGTCAAGTGAAGAACTTTCAGAACTTGAAAGTTGTGGCTGAGTAGCTTCCATTTGGATAAACTCGGCTATACTTTGTATGAGTTGGTCCTCAAAGTCTCCATCATCCCTTTGGATGTCCTTATACCCGTATCTGATGATGCATCTGTACATACGATATGGCCTGGGGCAAACACGCCCTATAAGGAACCTTTCTTCCGGCGAGACATATGGAACAGGAACTGATTTTACACAGACAAATACCAACACACTGTGAAATGCAGGGAGATTTGTAACAAAGTGGGAAAATATTGCGGGCACTCCTGTTGCCAGTTCTGAGTAGATAAGACCTATTCCTGGAACGCGGACGATGCCCAGGCTAGGGCCCAGTCCTAATAACCATTTCAATGAAACTTTGTTGTGTAGATCAAAGCTGTATTTTCTGCGAGTACCATAATGCCATACATACATAACAATCATGATGATGAATGACAAGACAAGAGGAACCCATCCTCCCCGATGAACTTTTGTGAATGCTGCTGATAAATATGCGCCCTCAATCACCCAAAAGAATAAAAGAAATATTGCAGCAAGCAAGACACTTTTCTGCCAGACGAAGATTATGATAAGTGCCATCAGAAATGTAGTCACAAACATAACAGCTATACAAGCAAGTCCTGTAAATCAAAACACCAAAAAGAGTTAACTTCAGTATGACAAAATAAAACACAGTGCAAATTTTTATGCAAGACCAAAAAAACCCAGTGTTTATTGCCTTTATTGAAGCACCCGTGTACCATGCAGCCTCATTAATAAGGACATTTTTTAAAAGCATAACATGCTCATTACCCAAGAAGGCATAACGCTCAAATCAGGTGCATGGGAACTCGTAACCTTGTAAATCCAAATCTAACACTCAAACTGCAATTTCTATCCCCCCCCCCCCCCAAAAAAAAAAAAAATAGTATTAGAAAAATAACCAGAGCTACATGTGAATTTAAGTGGCGACTAGCACAAGCATCGACTGTGCTACATACTTGAACAAACAATACTACCTGAATATAAGGGCTTTTTTTTTTTTTTTGGCAACCAAGATATTAAGACCTTCAGAATTTTTTTTGAGTACTTGATAGTCGAAGTCATCCGTTAAATGATATTTTACTACTGAATATAAGTGCTCTTTTTTATTGCTTCTTTAATTTGACACACAAGCAACTGATTGTGAACTTAAAGCATATAATTTGTCCATGGACCAAATAGAACTGCTAAACCAGTCATTATTTGAATGAGCCAGTGCACTCATCCAAGGGCACACCAAATCAGCTCCAGCAAGCAAGATCACCAGTGCCACCAATCGTCAGACATATGAGTAACCATAGGCAAAAAATAATAAAGTCATAATGGTCTCATATCTGTGTGTGCGAGAATAGAGAGAGACTTTGACTCTTCCATAAAGTAATAAATTACCATAAGCATTTCCAATCAGCGTCGTGTCCCGAAATCCAATTGTCACAGCAAGTGTCAGGACCATTAGTATCCAGTTTATTTCCGGGATATAGATCTGTCCATATATTTGTTTTGAGGTGTGGACAACTTTCACTCGGGGAAAGCAACCTAGTGCATGACACTGCTTGATAATGGAGAAAGTGGCACTTATAACAGCCTGACTCCCCACAATAGCAGCAAGGGTGCCAATAACAAAGACAGGCCAATATACAGGCTCTGCAGGCAAGCAGAAGAATTAAAAAACCAGAACAATTTGCATTGATGGGAATAAGTAACAAGAAAGAAGAGAACCAGAAGAACTAACTTGGGATCGAGTCATAAAAACTATTACTGACAGAGCCAAGATTTTTAGATAAGAAAGCAGCTTGGCCCATGTACTGTACCACCAAACAAGGGTATATAACAAGAGCAAATGCAAGCTGCAGATGGGAGAAGAATGTTAAGAGAATCTTACTTGTTTTCCATGCAAAACGCAATAATTACTGCCAGAGTAGAGATTCAATAACATAGACACTTCAAATAATCCATCTAATTTAGGAAATGAAAACAAGAAACCACACTACATATATTTCAATCAACTAACAATGCTTTCAAGAAAAACTAAGACCAGTTGAATGTCCAAAACAGTTAAGAGCTCACTCTTATTGAAAAAGCGGTGAAATGACCAAGATCAGCAAACATAGCTTCAGATCCTGGGGAAACACAGAATGATAGCCATTTAGTGAACTTAGCGCCATAGTTCTTAAAACTCTCAGTATCTTGTGAGTCAATGTGCAATTAAATTCATAAAGTGGAAATGCAGCATCAGTGTAGTTTTCCAGTGAAGTTTTGATAAATGAGAGGAGACGTGGAGGTCCAGGACTACCATACCAGTGATACAGAGGAGAACCCCTCCAAGAGAAATCCAACCTTCTTTGCCAGTCTTGATAAAAAACTTGATGATATAGTGTGGGGATAGACCCCGAACTATTTTTGGATTCCAGTATATTGTATTATACAGACCAACAGAAAAAATGGATACAAGCCAGATTATTACAATTGGTGCAAACATAAATGCTACTTTGTGGGTGCCACAATGCTGGAGAGCAAACAGGCCAACCAATATGACGCAGGCAAGTAAGACAAGTACACCTACAAACAATAAGAAATTGCTCTAGTAATGTAATATTTAATTCTTTGGAAATGAATGACCACTGATACAAAGTGTAACATCTTCAACAAAGCACAAATGGCAATTGACATACCATTAGGAAGCTTTTTCTCAGTAAATTCTAATCCTGATACTGCTGATAGAACTGCAAGCACGTGAAAAGGAATGTCAATTTCTGATCAGGTGCAAGATAATCCTCATGTTAAAACAAAATAACTCTTTAATGTAAACAATGATAAACAAATTAAACTTGTTGCAATGGAGACCTATGAATAAATATTTTGCGAGATCTTGAAAATGTGCAAAGTACTATATAGGAAACAAGAAACCCAAGAACCCTTCGCATGCCCTTATGGACTGGTGTCACTTTAATTGTGGCTATAAATTTGAACAAATAAAGAGAATGAAAGCAAAAAGTTGGGAGTCCATAATGTGCTCAGGAGGCGCAGGCTAAAAAGGTAAGCCCCAAGTTTGATCCCCTGTGCCCCCCGCCCGGGGGGGGGAGGGGGGGGGGGGGCCTGCTAGGAAGGAATCACAAAAAAAATAAATTTAATATTTGAAAATTTGGCTTTATTACCTTACCTTTTTGTCCTTTTGCTTCCCTTCTTTTGTTTTTTTTTGTTTTTTTGGGAGGGGGGGTGTTTAGAAGTTATCTTAACATTTAACACCAAGATTATACCCAAAAGACATAATTAGTAACTCAAGACAATCCCAATTTAAGATTACTAGAAAGGTATTTTACCTGAAATTGCTGGAGTAAACACACCATCAGCTATGACCATGCAAGCACCAAACAACACTACAACAAGTAGAACTGTTCTTAATCTCTTATGCTTCTCCAGAAACCTCTTCAATGGGGAAGGGGCTACAGGCTGTGATGAGGGACCATATTTGTAGGATGACAGTTCCTCATCAGCTGCTTGTTGGTTGGGGAGTAGATTAAACTTGGCATGCCTGCAAAGCAGTGAGTAGAGAGCAAATGTTCCACCTGCCAATATTTGTACGAGAATCAGAGCATACAGGTCTGAATAATTAATAATATTTGAATATGTAACCAAAAAATTAAAAATAAAAATTTACTAGAGAAGAATTTGGGGGGGAAAAAAAAAAGAAATACCAAAGGAGTTCAGTAATTTATACACAGAATTCTTGTTTTAGATTACCTTCACCATTATCATCAGCACTCAATAGGATGAAAACGTATTTGAGCAAGGGAATTAATGTGAGGGTCCAGAAAATTAATGAAAATGCACCAAAGGTAGTTTCTTCATCGTGGTACAACTCTCCTCTAAATATGCTTGTGAAAACATAGAGAGGTGATGTACTTAGATCTCCATATACTACGCCAAAGCTTTGATATGCTAATATTAGATTCCTAGAGAGATTAACCCATGACAACTGCAAAGCACCAAAAGATAAGTGACCGTTAAATTTTCATAATTCAAATTAATTTAATATTTGGAAAAGCGAGCAGTGAGCAATGCAATATCAGTGAAAACAAATTGAAGATAAAAAATCACTTTTATGTCAGGGAGTACATAAATTTAAAATGAAAAGGTACAGCATGAAATAATAAGTCACCATGGTGACTTATTGGAAGTTCACCGTTTCTTTAAATCCAACAATAATTTTCAATCAATGAGTCAAGGTCAATAGAGACCACAACTTCCCATTCTGGATAATTCATCCAAGAGATGAAGGAACAGCACACACAGCTAACAAATATCTGCTTTCAACGTCTTTTCCTTTCAAAAACAAAGAAAAGTTTGATCAAGGCAAGTAAAACAGAAGAATGGATCAAGAGATAGAGTGTTAAAAAGAAGAGAATTCAATTGACTTCTAATGTCCTTCTACAATCATGTCTCAGCCTCTTATATGAAATCAACCAACTAACCAACAGCTAACAAATCTAACATCTCAAAGCACAGTACTCTAAAACCCTTTATTAAATTTGGAGCGCATCAGTATCTTAAACTTCAAAACACCCTTGTCCTCAAGGATCAAGTAAGAGGATTTTTCATTAGATCAACCATCATCTAATATTAGATAAGAGACCACTTACTGCAATCCAAACACAGCCCATATTCTTTAATCCCGTTGGATTTTTTCAATACCAATATTCTGCCTACCACTTCCATGATTTGAAAATCCTAGCCCATTGACATAAAATGTACATCTATTTGTGACATTGGTTCAATGGGCACACAAGCAGACTCCACCGTAGTGCTCATGAAAGGGCACCATCTTCACTCTTCACCACCTTAGGCATACAACGACTAAATTTACCCCAGTGCTCATGGTGAGCATGTCCTTTACTCCCATAGAACCACAACTGGTGGTTCAACAGCCAAATTTATAGGGCCACAATACTCATTATCCCCTTTAAGTATTCGTTGTATATTTTCCATCAAATCATCATGAAACATACTACTCCATCTTTATTTTGGGATGAGACAGGAGCAGAACCCAATCCCACGTTATGAACAGGTAGCGTGTGAAAAGGATTGGGAAGAAAGCAAGAGAGAGATGAGAAAAGGGCGGGGGCCACCACAATCTTTGAAGCTTTGTCAACCTAGTCTCATCCAAAAGAATATTATAATCGAACTGGAACAATTGTTAATAACTGTTAGAATATCTGTGATTGATAGGATCTGATAGAATCCCTTGATCCTTGCCTTGATTATAGGATCTGAGATGATCTGATAGAATCCCTTGATCCTTGCCTTGATTATAGGATCTGAGATGATTACATCTAGTTTAGGAAAGATTAGGTTATTATGTTAATTAATGACTGAGTTATTTGTCTTTATTATGCTTTACTGTATTTCCTATTTCCTATTGTTTCCTTGTAACGGCTGCCTACCTTAAGCCTATATATTGTAAACTTTTCTCATGAATAATATACAACAGAGAGAGTAAAAGCACCTCTGATTATAAACATGGTATCAGAGCTAGGGCATCTGTCCGAAGCTAGAAAAAATGAGAGAAACAGTGAGTGGCGGTGAGGCAGAGAGAAATAGTGCAGTGGATTTTTCCGGCGACTCTCCGGTGAAGTTTTCCAGATTCAGGCTACTATTCTCCTCCCAGAAAAATGGATCCTCCTCAGTTCCCTCCTTTGTTCGGATCAATTCCAGGAAAACCAACCGGAACATCTCCCATGGTTTTTATGTCCGGTACCGATTCTCAAACTCAAAATTCCTCATCTTCTTCTTCTCTAACCAGTAACCCAGTATCAACCAGAACCTCAGAGATAGCTTCAGAATTTTCAGACCATCACGTTATGGCTGTTAGCCATAAGTTCAATGACAGGAACTATCTCCAATGGTCACAAAGCGTACTGAGGTATATTCGAGGTAAAAGAAAAGAAAAGTACATTAATGGGACAGCCCCTCAACCAGCCCCTGATGACCCTAATTTTGACACATGGTTTGCTGAAAACAACCAAGTTATGACATGGTTGTGTAACTCAATGACCTTGGAGATCAGTGAGGGATATCTACTTGCACACACTGCAAAGGAAATATGGGATGCTGCTAGGAGAACCTACTCCTCCCTTGAAAACACTGCTGCCTTGATTCACCTGAAGAGACAACTCCGGGATTTACAACAAGATAATCTATCCGTAACTGAATATTATAACTCATTGCTGAAATTGTGGCAGCAACAAGACTTGTTTGAAGTTCATCCCTGGAAAAACCTCGACGATGCACAATTGTACAAAAAGATTGTAGAAGAAGGAAGGATACATGACTTCCTCCTAGGCTTAAACAACTCTTTTGAAGAGATAAGGGGCAGAATTATGGGGCTGAAGCCACTCCCACAACTCTTCGATGTTGTCAACTTTGTCCAATTTGAAGAAAGTAGGAAGCTCTTAAATCAAAGTGGACCAAGTCATGTTGAAAGCTCTGCACTCGCAGTTCAGAGACCACATGGGGAACGGAGAGCTAGTAAATGGTGCAACCATTGTAAGAGGAAGGGCCATAATAGGGAAGAATGCTGGAAACTCCATGGCAAACCCTCCGAGGGAAAATTGACCTACCAAAGCCACCTCACCACAGCTGAACCAAAGGTGGAAAATGATGATCGACTAAGTACAAAAGAACTACAGATGTTTCGCAAAATGCTCAATAAACAGAATAAATCTAGTTCTATTCCCAACGTGAACCTTGTTCAATCAGGTAACTCTATTATTGCTCTCAACGCTGTGATAACTAGTGACGATACCTGGATCATAGACTCAGGAGCAACGGATCACATGACCGGTAACAAAACACTATTCCTCAACCTTAAACTTTGTCCTGAAAATCTCAAAGTAAAGGTAGCTAATGGTGTATTCACACGGGTTGAGGGTATTGGCACTGTTACATTATCTCCTCAGTTGACAATACATAATGTTCTGTTTGTACCAGAACTTACTTGTAATCTGATATCCGTAAGCAAATTGACCAGAGGTCAAGTATGTCGAGTGATTTTTGATGATGGTGTATGTGTTTTTCAGGATTTAAGAACGAGGAGGACGATTGGGACTTCTAGAGAATGGGATGGATTGTTCTACCTTGAAGGATCAAATTCACAGAATAAAGATACATGGAAGGCAAGACGGGTGCTGGTTAGCTCAAATTCACAGAATAATGATGTATTGTTGTGGCACTGTCGATCAGGTCACCCTAGTTTTGATTATATGAAACATGTGTTTCCAAATTTATTCAATAAAAATTCTGTTCCTTTTCATTGTAAAACTTGCCAATTTGCAAAATAGACTCGATCCTCATATCCCAAACAGTCCTATACTCCCACTTCACCTTTCACACTGATCCACAGCGATATTTGGGGCCCTGCTCGAATAACTACCCTCACTCACACTAGGTGGTTTGTTACTTTCATTGATGATCATACTCGAACCACATGGGTTTACTTAATGAAAGACAAATCCGATGTTGCCCAAGTCTTTCAGAACTTCTATACCTTTGTCCGAATCCAGTTTAACACATCCATTAAGGTCCTTCGAAGTGATAATGCCAAGGAATATATGAGCACAACCTTCAAAGAATTCCTTGATCACCAAGGAATTCATCATCAGACTTCTTGCCCTTACACCCCACAACAAAATGGGGTAGCCGAGCGAAAAAACCGTCACTTGTTGGAAGTAACCCGTGCCTTGCTAATGGAACGAAATGTTCCCACCATATTCTGGGGCGATGCCATCCTTACAGTAGCCTATCTAATTAACCGCATGCCTTCTAAAGTTCTTAAATATGACACTCCAATTCAAAAACTTCTAGAACTTTTCCCAAATTGCCCACTCATCAATTCGTTACCTCCCAAGGTGTTTGGCTGTGTTGTCTTTGTTCACAGAAAGGAGGGCAACAAATTCTGTGCTCGAGCTGACAAGTGCATCTTCCTTGGCTACTCCTCTACTCAAAAAGGGTACAAATGTTACTGCCCGTCGTCCAAGAAACTTATTATCTCTCGGGATACAGTATTCTTGGAAGACGAGGCTTATTATCCCAAATTACCCATTCAGGGGGAGAATTATGATATTGAATGGCTAATTCCTAATGCCAACACTTCAAACTCACCCACCACATCATCATCAATGCCTCCTAACCTTATAGCCTCTCTTGACTCACTTGCTCCCACAAACCAGCCTAATACACACATTCTACCTCAACCTGAACCCAATGAACCGGAAACTCATGTTGAGATCAATTCAGGGGTGGGTGAAGAGTCACGACAAGAGATAGAGTCCAGCTCACAAGTCCAACCTGAACCAGACACAGGTAGAACTATCTCTCCCATTCAAAGGAACGACCATGAATCCAATCCGGGACTAAATCCTGAAGAATTGGGTTGGCCTATTGCTTTGAGAAAAGCGGTAAGATCATGTACTCAGCATCTCATTCAACGATTTGTCTCATATGGTAATCTATCTGCAAAAATGCAAAGTTTTGTTGTAAACAGTGCACAGATAACCATTCCAAAGACGTTTCAACAAGCTATGGGTGATCCAAAGTGGAAGCAAGCTGCAGAAGAGGAATTAAGGGCACTCACAGAAAATAGAACATGGGAAATCACGAATCTTCCTAAAGGAAAGAAACCAGTCGGATGCAAGTGGATTTTCACTCCAAAATTTAATCCCGATGGTAGCATCAACAAATACAAGGCGAGACTTGTTGCAAAAGGATATACCCAGACGTACAGGATCGACTATCAGGAGACATTTGCTCCAGTGGTCAAGTTCAATACAATTCAGGTTCTGTTATCACTTGCAGCAAACTTGGATTGGTCACTGTACCAACTGGACGTGAAGAATGCATTCCTGAATGGCGACTTGGAGGAAGAAGTATACATGGAGATTCCAGATGGAGTTCTAGCTCCTAATAACTCTGTGTGTAAGCTAAGAAAGTCATTGTATGGATTGAAACAATCTCCGAGGGCATGGTTTGGTAGATTCACCAAAGCAGTGAAAGGACTTGGGTACACTCAGGGGCGAGCAGATGACACGTTGTTCACCAAACGTATTAATGGCAAAGTCACCATATTGATTGTCTATGTTGATGACATAATCATTACCGGAGATGATGAAGAATCCATTGCTCAACTAAAACATGACTTGTCCACTGAATTCCAGGTAAAAGACCTTGGACAAATGAGGTATTTCTTAGGCTTGGAGGTGGCTAGAACGAAGAAGGGCATCAATGTATCTCAGCGCAAGTATACACTAGACCTGTTACATGAGACAGGTATGTTGGACACTCAACCAGAAGGGACACCAATGGAAGAGGGTTGTCACTTACAGATCAAACCAAAAGGTGTTCCAGTTAATTCAGAAAGATACAGAAGACTTGTGGGGAAGTTGATATACTTAACCCACACTCGTCCCGACATTAGCTATGCAGTTGGAATAGTAAGTCAATTTATGCATCAACCACAAGAAGAGCACATGGAGGCTGTATACAGAATCTTAAGCTACCTAAAGCTTAATCCTGGAAGAGGAATATTCTTTAAGAAGGGTACTACCAGAAACATTGAAATCTACACTGATGCAGACCATGCAAGGGATAGAGAGACCAGGAGGTCAATCTCAGGGTACTGTACATACGTGTGGGGAAATCTGGTTACATGGAGAAGCAAGAAACAGACAGTGGTGTCACCAAGCAGTGCAGAAGCAGAACTAAGAGCTGTTAACAAAGGAGTTTGTGAAGGAATGTGGATCATTAGATTACTGAAGGAGTTAGGGGTTCAACATGAAGGACCAATGCAACTCTGGTGTGACAACAAGGCCAGCATTGAAATGGTCAAGAATCCAGTATATCATGATCGAACCAAGCATGTTGATATTGACAGACATTTCATTAAACAGAAGATTGAAGCAGGCATTATGACCCTGTCTCACATAAGATCTGAAGAACAAATTGCAGACATCCTGACTAAACCACTAGGCCGAACGAAGTTTGAAGGATTTCGAGGCAAGCTGGGACTAATCGACATATACTCTCCAGCTTGAGGGGGAGTGTTAGAATATCTGTGATTGATAGGATCTGATAGAATCCCTTGATCCTTGCCTTGATTATAGGATCTGAGATGATTACATCTAGTTTAGGAAAGATTAGGTTATTATGTTAATTAATGACTGAGTTATTTGTCTTTATTATGCTTTACTGTATTTCCTATTTCCTATTGTTTCCTTGTAACGGCTGCCTACCTTAAGCCTATATATTGTAAACTTTTCTCATGAATAATATACAACAGAGAGAGTAAAAGCACCTCTGATTATAAACAATAACTAAGAAGGCTAGAAGGGTAGAAGAGAGAAAGAAGAGTTCAATTCATTCCTGATGTCCTCAGACAATTAGTGTCTCAGCCTCTTAGACTAAACCAATCAACTAAACCCCAGCAAATAAATCTAGCAGACAGATGTATATCAGGTACGGAACTCTAGTATCCTTGCCAATAAATTTGGGGCGTATCATGTGGTGACTGACTTAAACTATCGTAAGCGGTAGGTTCGATTTTTAGTTCGCCAAGTTGACAAGGATACAAACACTGCTCACGATATATGTATGGTGCGATTGTAAGACAGACGGAGAAATCAACAAAGCAGAATAGTAAACTCATCAGAACAGGTCTCCAAATCGGAATTCAAGAAAAATAAAAACAGAAACAAGTCAAGCAGGATCTAACTAAACTTCACTGAAGAAGAACAGCTTCGATCCTCTTGATTCATCAACAAGTAACCACAAAATAAAATCAAAAACCAGAAAATGAAATTTAGAATAACGATACTTTGCCGCCTGACAGAAGAGAACGAAAAAGCAAAAGGAAACGGGGATAAAGAGAGGAAATCACTAACCTGGGAAGGATTCCGAGAAGAAGAAGCTCCAGGTTCCGGTTCCATGAGGAAGATGGCTCGCTGTGGCCGCGCGTGAAGCCGAGAGTGAGAAGCTCGTTCAGATATTCCCTCGCATCTCTCGGGCTCTCGGATTCGAAGCTCTGATTAATTACGAAATGGCACTTGTTGAGTCACGAGTGAGAGGAGGAAAATGGCAGTCTAGTAATTGACGTTATCTTTGTTTCCATTCCCAATTTTCATCCATAGATATTTACGGTAAGTTTCCATCTAATCTTAATCTAAATTACCGCAAAGTCCTAAGGAGTTCATGGATTCATCCTGCTAAGTCCTAACATTTTAAATGGATGGATAGTTTCAGGGAAAATTTTAATTAAATACCATTTAAATTTGAAAAATCCTCTGAAGTCTCCCGAATTTGCAATAAGATTGAGAAGTACAAAGAATCTAGGAAAGATATACAAATTCGGGTGAAATTATCCTTTTACTTTTGATTTTAAATAAATTTTTTAAAAAATAAATACCCTTATTGTTGGCCGCCGGAGGGCCACCGCCACCAATTCTCGAGAATTGCGTAAATGTCTTGATACCTCTCAATCTTTGTATAAATTTGGAAGACTTTTGGGAATTTTACAAATTTAAATGATATTTTAATGGAATTTTCTCATAATTGTATTGCTTATTTTATGTAAATGTCCTCGTTAAATTGGATTTTGTCATCTTTTAAGAAATACTGTTTTCAATTTTTTTTTTTTTTGTGGGGTGGAAATGGTTTATTTATCATTTTATCTCAAACATGAAATGCATACAATTTTAAAATAAAAGGTAAGATTATTATCCGACTGAATGTTATCTTCTAATTGAATTTTGTCCACGTCTTCTTCAACAAATATGAGAATATCCATTTATTTTTAAATAATTAGATGGCGATCGTAAGCGACAGCGCCTAATCTAATTTTCAACTCAAAATGATTGAGGGTCCACCGTCCAAATTGCATTTTTTTATGTCTGTGATTTAAACTAAGAATAAAGCACGTTAAGGAAATTGTAATTACACCATCTGATTATAGAATGGTATTAGCCTAATAAGTAGTACTTCCCATGTTCTAAATATAAGATAAAATTGACTTTTTAAAAGAGATTAATGAAGTTAATTTAATTACTTTAGAGTATTTTTATTTTTTCTCCAAACTAATTAGTTTAACTAATAAAACTATTCCCTTCAATCCTAATTATAGGAACACTTTTGTAGCACTACAAAAGTGTTCCTATAATTAGTATACAAAAGTGTTCTTATAATTAAGACCGGAGGTGGTACTATATAATTTCAGGATACACAATATATGATATGAAATCACTTATTTAGCTTTCTTAATCTCTCAAAAAAAAATCAACTATATCTTAAAATTAGGACCGAAGTAATATATTTGATGATGTCATTAGACCAACTTGGACAGTTTTGGGAGTGTTTGTGTGGGCTAGGTCCTCCTCCATCTTTGGGCCCTGTACTGTTTTGCCCTTGCACCACTAACCCATTCGGTCCCTTCGCTTCACCCATACGGCCCGTTTGGTTTGGTTTATTATATTTTTGGAATCATCATTTAATAGCTACTCCTCCTGACTTAATTATAGAACCATTTTTGTAATGTAAATTTAATTAGGACGGGAGGTAATAATAATTAACTTCTTGGCAGGGACATCAGATGAGAGCATTAGACATGGGTAATATTTCACTTTTTTTAATTTTTATTTCCACCAACTATAAGACAAATCATTATGAAGTTTCCGAAAAAATTGAATGCATTCACCCTAATTTTTTAGGCCGGGTGTCTGCCATGCCTGTACTTTTAATTTGCTGTTGTGCCCCTACTGCCTCATAATTTTAGGGTCTTTTCCAAATATTTTTTCATGATTCTTTCAATTATTGGATTCTATATAAACTAAGTGACATTTTGATATCTTATGGGTAAAAAAATAAAATAGTTTTTAAATTTTTATGATTTTTCAAAAATCCAAAACTTTAAATTAAAAGGAAACTACACAATTTTAAAGTGAAATATTTAAAAAAATCGTAAAATTTGTCACTCGGTAGAATCTACATAAAATAATAAAATTTCATTCATTTTAGATAGAATCTAATAATCAAAAGAACCATACGGAACTCCTCGTCTTTAGGCTCAACTGGAAAAGGGGTTAGACACTCTCACTAAAGAGAGAGACTTTGATCCTGGAGTTGGTCAAGGCGTTAAAGGAGGCATCATAACTCTTAGGTGTCTAGGTTAACGCCTGAGGGTAATAGACAGCTCGTCCTGCCTAACATCGGTATCACCTATAAGGAAGGAAGATTCCACCATGCCCTTAGATCATGGGTGAATCCAACCACTGTCTAAAATTTATCTTATCAAAAAAAGAAAAAGAACCATACGAAAACATTTGCACATAGGATGATGAAGCTATAATTAGGATTTAGGAGCCAATCTAACATTTTTTTCAGGAGTACTACACAAGGGTCAAACTCGAGACGGGAAAGTTATACACCAATCCCCTTGGTCTTGGTTTTTTATTGTGGTGCAATTTGCATCTTCATCCCGTTGTGATCCTTGTCTTAATAGTTTCGGGACGGAAGATAGGACCGAAAAATCTTGATTTATTTTTTAAAAAATTATTTAAATTATCTATATTTTGTTGTTTAAAGTGATCACATAACAATTAATAAGACCATAATAATCATATAAATTGATTTAGGGTTAAATAATAGCATTTTATTATTTTTATTATTTATTATTTTTATATAGTATATAATTAGGATTAGTATCGTGATATATGTAGTTTAATTCTAACTAAAGATGTGATTGGCATCTTATCAAAAGATAACTTAATTTATGGGATAAAAAATACAAAAATAAAAAAGATAACTTAATTAATGAGATAAAAAAAAAAATTGGGACTGCTGAGATCTCAAAAGCGATCCCAGTTCCTTTCCAGGGCTTGGACGGAAATTTTCGAAATCACAATGTATGGGAGCGGGACACCTTGAACACCTTTGCTTGTTTGAAGTTAGCATTAAAAAAACATGTTTATACAGAAACTCATCTCACATATTTACCACATATATTGTAAACCACGTCAGAAAAACAACATTGTTCCAATCTAACACTAAATCTTAGATACGTTCTAAGATGAGATTCATGGCGAGAAAATGGTGATGGTTAACAGTGATTGATGAAGGATCTTGTTCACAAACTTTGCAGTGAAGTTCATGGCGCATGTACGACACCCTGTAACCTTCTTCCACAATGTTGATGTTGCTTATATCTCTGCTGGCTAAAGTATATTTTTAATCTTTTAAATTTATATGAGGTATGTTTTTTATCCCTTAACTTTATAAAGTATATTTGTAGTCCTATAATTCTAATATTGTTAATTTTGCTTACGGAAAATATAAACTCAAGTAACGATAGGTGTAAACTTAAGTGATGATTGTATAATTAAATGCTATTAATTTTAAATTTAAAATATGGGTAAATTAAAATATATATATAATTTGTATAATTAAATCTTATTAGTCATCACTTGAGTTCACACTGTGTTAACATTTTCCGTTAGTAACATTAACGGTGTTAGAATTTTAGGACCAAAAATATAACTTAGGTAAAACTTAAAAGATTAAAAATATACTTTGGTTTATCCCTATTTGAGATTATTTTTGAACTTTTTTTTAAAAAAGTATTTATTCATATAAATCAAGACAAAACTCTTACTACATACTTACTTCATATACTATAAACCGTAATCAAGGCTTTGGAAAACTTCAATAGCTATCGAAATACTCAGAAATTCAGGAAATTAATTAGAGACCAAAAAAAGACGAAATATTGTTTAATTCAAAGGAAGAAAAGGAGAAAGAGATGACAATTTAGCAAATTGCAAGATCTGAAAATAAGTATTCTCTCATGTCCTAAATATAAGACAAAGTTGAATGCTTTTAGAGAGATTAAGGAAGTTAAATAAGTTTTTTACTTATATAATATGTTTATATTACTTGATAATATATAAATTTATTAGTCAAATTAATTAGTTTTAAGAAAAAAAATAAAAATAATTTAAATAGTTTATTTAATCTTTATAAAAAAAACTTTATTTTATATGTAGAAACGATAAGAGGAAGTAGGTAATTTGAATGCTTCTGACATTCATGGTGTCGTTAGACGAAGGCTTGGGTCCCTTTGGATGGGTTTAAAAAAAAACACTTTTTTAATGTAAAAAAATATTTTTTTAATTAATTTATGTGTTTAGGTGATATTTTTTTAAAAAAAATAAAAGTCATAAAAATCTTTTTTAAAAGTTTTAATTTAGAGCTTAAAAAATAAGCACTTAAAAAAATACTTTTTTTAAAATCTCGTCCAAACGGGCACTGAGTGGTGTGTTGTTGGGAGTGAGAGATCTCACATCAAGTAAGTCTTTTTATTGCCTAGATTCACGTGGATGCTGTTGCCCTCCCCCAAGTAAACGAAATAACTCGTAAAAAATCCCAGAATCTCTCGTGCATCCAAATTTAAACTCCAATTATTATAATTCTTATCTCAATATTAAAATATAAAAAAGTAATTAAATATTATAAGCTTACAAAATAAATTCGTCTGGATCTCCTTTGTATAGTTAATCAATCATATTCGTGTTTGTATGTGAAGTTATAAAAATTACTCCCGCCGATATCGGAATTAAAACTGATGTTGTTATTGATGATTGTTTATGCAGTCCGAATGCATAAATTGTGTGAAGAGTAATAGAAGGACACTGAAACAAAAACGGAGAGACAGAGATTTATGATTGAGAAAACAGTAAAGGGCACAGATCAGACACAACACGCACTGATGGATCAATATTTAATACACTTAACAATAATAGGTTTGCTGAAACCTCAGCCAGTCAAAGAATGATGAGAGTGACGTTGAAGATGTTGGATAAGCCATTCTTTAAAAAAAAAAAAAAATTAGGGGAGGGGTTGGGTTCATACGATTCAAGGACCGGGCGAAATCTTCATTTCTCTTAAGTAAATGCGTTTACCTAAGCACTTAAGAGTTAGGATGCCTCCTCAGCGCTCAAGAATCAAATCCTCTCTCTTTGATGAGAGTGTCCGACCCCTTTACCACTTGAACCCAAGGACTAGGCGTGTTGAATAAGCCATTCTACTTGCATAGTAACAATCACCTTAAAGCTATTTTGTGTGTGTATTTTGACATAAAAATTTCAGGAAAGAGGTTGGGTTCACCCACGATCAAAAGACAGAGCGAAATCTCCCTTCCTCCTAAGTGATACTAATGTTGGGCAGTGTAAGTCGTCTATTACCATCAGGTATTAACCTAGGCACCTAGGAGTTAGAATGCCTCCCCCAACGCTTTGACTAACTCCAAAATCGAACCTCCTCCTTTTAGTAAGAATGTCTAACTCTTCTATCAATTGAGTCCAAGAAATAGGGGTGAAACAATTATATATGTGTGTGTGTGATTAGGACCAAATGTCATACGTCGTGTGTCCTTGGGCATGTCAAGCCCAATTATACACTGCCAATAATGTGCCCGAATTTTTATGACTACGCGCTTATCATACCCTCTGTAGGTACATTGTTTGAGTTCCAATCATCATGGCATCATACTTAAGAAGGCTTTAAGGGAAACTGTTTAGTGTTAACTCTCTCTTATACTTAAGATTGGAGGGAGTAAATTAATTAAACTTTTAAAGGGTATTTGTGTCATTGTATGTTCATGTGTATGTGTTTGATTATTATTATTATTATTATTTTGATACAAAAACTTTAGAAAAGGGGTTGGACTCACCATAGTTCAAGGGCAGGGTGTTTGGAGCCCAGTCTGTTGGGTATACTGTGTCAGAGAGTACAAATGCCTCTACCTTTTCCAGTGTTTTCACTGCTTCGTAGGGTCTCCTCTAGCGCCTTGACCAATTCCAAGATTAAACTCTCTCCTTTTTTGTGAGAAAGTCATACCCCTTCGCCAGTTGAATCTAAAGACAAGGAGTGTATGTTTTTTATTTTATTTTTTAACAAGACGAGGGGTGTGTGTTTGATTATTTGAAATACGCACACCAGGGCTGCGGGGGATTGGGCCTAACATTAGCCTGAAATCCAACCTGACTCGTCTCTCAAGCCAGCCCAATATCCAAGGCAATATGGGACCTACGAGACTAATTGACCCCGCCACTCCATACATACATACATACGCGTGTGTATATATATATATATATGTATATTTCCCCGTTTAACATCGATGACACCAATTATTCTGGTCAGGCCAATAATAAATACACAATCTGATCTGATACAATTATTGTGGTGAAGATTGTGTTCCGTGAGTGGAGAAAAAGAAGTATAATTCTCTTACCTGGCAAGCTATTACTGACGATTGAGAGAAGTTTTTACAAGGTGTTGGAAGGAAAGTAAATGATGGCAAAGCTATAAGATTTTGGTGGGATCTTTGGACGCCTCTTGACAGACCTTTAATTGAATATGTAGTGTCAAATGCTCATAAGATTAACCCAGAGGAAATGGTGGGTAGCTTTACTACTCTGAGTGGGGCTTGGGATGTTGTAAGATGGAAGGAATATTTACCAGACTGGGTTATTAACAAGTTGATTAGGTTACAGCTCCCTGCTGGATCCCAATTAGACACAATCATCTGGCGTAATTCTCCTGATGGGATTTTTACAGTAAAATCAGCATATAAATTCTTATATGTACCAAACACCTATGAGTCATCCTCGGGAAGGTGGAGATTTTGGAGTTGGAACGTGCCTGAAAAAATTAAGTTTTTAATTTGGCAAGTAACTCATGAGAGATTAATGACTAATTCCCTAAGAGTGAGAGTTGGGCTTTCAAATATGAGGGAGTGTGTACTGGGTTGTTCGAGTGAGGAAACAATATTACATATCTTGAGAGATTGTGAGAGAGCAAAAAATGTGTAGAGGAAATTCCTTAATCCTAATAAATATACTGTGTTTTTTTTCATATGATTTGCAGGAATGGCTTCGGTGGGGCAACAGGAAATCCAGGCAAGCCTTCTTTTCAAAAGTGGACATGGACCAAAATAGTTGCACATGTTTGCTGGTTATTGTGGAAAGCAAGATGTGTTCAGTTGTTTAAAGGTAAATTAGCTACTCCAAAGGAGGTGTTTCATCAATGCCAACATCTCTTAAGGGAAGAAGTTGTGGCTGGGAGATGGAAGCATCAGTTGCTCGAGGAGTCAACAAGAACAGAGGCCAAATGGATGAAGCCAAATCATGGATATGTTCGGCGGGATGTGGATGCGTCAATATGCAGCTGTTGGAGGCTTGATTAGAGATGACAATGAAAGTTGGGTCATAAGTTTTATGAAGAATATTGGGACCTATCTAGTGGCGATCGCAGAGGTATTGGCCATTAAGACGGGTCTTGAGGTTTGTCAACTTCATAAATTCCTAAGAATACAGGTTTTCTCTGATTCTTTGGAGGCGTTAAATATTTTGTTGAGAGATAGTATGTTGAAGCATCATTTTAAAGTTGAAATAGAGGCCACGTATGCCAATTATTGTATGCAGATTGGTAAGTTGTTTTGTCCCACGGAAATAGGGAGATTATTGAATACGCAGATATTTTGGTCAAAGAGGCACATGCAGAAGATTTGCAATTACGGATTATCCCGGTGGTACACCCAAGATATAGAACTAGGTTCATACTTGATCAAATGTTTGTTGGGGATGAATTTAGTTTTTTTGTCTTAGGTGGTTTGTATTTTGAATTTACAAGCTTACGTTTGCCACTTGTATTTAAAAAAGAAAAAAAGAAAGAAAGACATACACTACTGTGTTATTATGTAGCTGCCAAAACAAAATAAAAGTATATAGCTAGATTACTAGATCACGAAGAAAAAGGAGTAAGTTTACTAAGTTATAACAAAACCCTATATATCGTTGTTCAAAAAAAAAAAAAAAAACACAAAACCCTATATATCCATTTGTTGCCAACTTGCCATGTATAACTTCACAGGTTTCAGTTTCCAACTCCATATCAGCTACTCAGTTGTCGCCAGAAATAAATCAAATAAATTACAGAAATAAATATTAAAAATATCCTGAGGTAACCGATAAATGAATGAATTGAATAGCCAAATAAATTATCAATCACTTCGTGCAACGCATTACAGAAATACAGAATTTACTCTACAATGGACAGTTATAACAAAACTACGTACGTCCTGCTCACGACGACGTAGCAGATCAGTAAACATAACCAGATATAACTTAACCACACTGGTATATGTAAGCACCAACCAGCAACAACAATATTAATTATATTATTGCGAGTAAAATATAAAGAACCAATTGGTGATATATAGTGTAAACAAATGAATTAGGATGTGTTTGTTACGTTGGAAATTAATTAAGGTCCCACTATATATCATGGCTGCTTCCCAGGAAGGAACAGAAGAGGTAGCTAGTTACTACTTGCTAGTGCAGATTCACATGCATGATGAAAAAAGCAGTTTCAGCTCCGTCTCTTCCAAAGTCCAAACCCTAGATCCACCCTACCTACCTACCCACATGCTCCCATGAATCTATCTATTTTCACAATTTGTCCCCACCAATATTAAATTAATTAAATCCAAATCCCCCTTCCCACATACATCCCTACATACAACGTTGTTATTCCCCCACTAAGTGCAAACATGTTTTATAAATTCAATTAAGGCTTTTTTACTAAAATAATATTTTTTTAAAAAAAATTTACTAATTTAGAGCACTTTTGAAACTATTTACCAAAGTAAAGTTGTTTTTGCTGAGTCCCGTCAGGAAGTACGACGGGACAATTAGTGCCGTCAGAGTGTCTGACGCCACAGGTTGTGGCGTCAGAAGATCAATTGATGCCACACTAAATGTATGGCATCAATTGATTATTAAAAAAAAAATTAATATTTTAATAAGTGGCGTCAGACTGTCTGACGCCACTCGTGTGACGTCAGACAGTCTAACGGCACTAATAGTGTCGTCGTACTTTTTGACGGGATTCTGTAAAAACAACCCTACTTTGGTAAATAGTTTCAAAAGTGCTCTAAATTAGTAATTTTTTTTAAAAAAATATTATTTTGGTAAAAAAGCCATTCAATTAAACATTTTTTTCACTATGTATGACCTATAACATGTTTTATAAATTCAAGCAAACATTTTTTTCAGTTCTGAACCAACCCCCTAAAGTATTTTTTATTAAAAAAAGTGTGTCTTATTAGTCTAAAGTACTTTTTATGCAATTTGCACTTCATAATTTAGATAATTGAATGCATTTGAAAATTAAATATACTTCAGGATTATACTGCTTCTAACTATCTAAATCAATATTCATTTAATCCCGTTGGTCCTTAATATAAAACACATTTGAGGGTTCATCTTGGTTTAAAATATAAGACTTATTTTTTATATTTTTTAAATTTGTTTCTATTGATGTTTTTTCTAAAATAATCAAATCGTAAAAGAGGAGTAAGAGAATTAAAGAAAATGTCTAGGATATTTTATAAAATAATATCATACTAACTAACTCAACTAACTTTTTTAATCTAATTTAATTGGTTAAATATATTTTATATTAATGACTAAGGGGAATACCATTTCTTAAAACAATTTATTAAAGAACTAAGAACTAACTACCATTAATTTATTTTTTTAGTACTTAATATAATTGGGCTCATTCATTCAACAACAAACCAGTTTCAAAAAGGCCGGCCCTACAAAAGCCCAGGCCAAAGAAAAGAACACACAAAAATCACCATTTTCGTCGACCTTCCGCTCCTCTCCCTCGCATCACAGTATCACACAAACTCGCTGCAATATACATATCAACGACAAACTTAACCACACACACTGAAACAAGATGTATCATAACGTAGTCTTCAACCTCAGAAGAAATAAGACGAATTCCCCAGATCAAAGCCCTCCGGCTCCTTATCTGACACCGGTGGCATTGTGCTGAACAGCGGGCTATGCACGTAATCAGCCGAATCAAAGCCCATGTACGCGTACGATCCCCCGCTCGTATCCGTCACGGTGCTCTGCTCCGAATACCCGAATTCGTTACCGGAAAACCCGTTTCCCATTTCGTATCCCGCGGAGCTGGTAATATCTGGCGGCAATGGAGGAAGCTCCGTGTTGCTATCATCATACAATTGTTGGAAATGTGTAGGGTTATGGCCCTCCGTCGCTGCAACTTGATGTTGTGGATAATTATAAGCCCCAGATGAAGGTGAAGACCAAGCATTACTATCCGTAAACGCTATGAACCTGTCGGAGAGATTGCATTCGGAGAGTTGGGGATTTGGGTAAGATTGTTGGGTGAGTGAATTTTGGGCGAAGAAAGACGAGAAGTCGTGATTCTGGTGGGACTGTTCGTCGGGGGAGATAATGGAGGTGACAGAAGAACCCGGGGGTGTATCGGAGTAGACGAAGTTGGTTCGGGCACGTGAGCCGCGCATGGAACGAGCTGCCCTGTCATAGGCCAACGCGGCTTCTTCAGCAGTGTCGAAGGTGCCGAGCCAATGCCTCTCTTTAGTGGATGGGTCTCGGATCTCCGCCGCGTATCGTCCCCACGGCCTCCTCCGAACACCCAGGTACCTCCCTCCCCATGCCGTTTCATGTTTTTGCTCTTGTGTTGTTGCTGCCATTGCTGCGGCTGTGCTTGTTGTCGCCGTTTGCTTCTTTTTGGCCTTGGATGACGACGATGAAAATGGGTTCATCATGTGCTTGATGAAACACGTAAGTGAGATGAGTTGTCTTGTACGTGCAAGAACAAAACAAGTAGTTTATAATAGAGGGAAGTAGGGGTAGGAGAGACACAACTCAGAAGTATATATGCGAATAATAACAAATGAAAGAAAATATTATTTGGAAGAAGAGAAGTTAAGAGAGCAGAAGAGTAGTGCATGCAGTGACTCTTGCTCTTTCCCTCCTCTTTCGTTTGTTCTTGTGTTGTTTTGTTGTGTGGAGTCAGCATGTGAATCCATGGTTTAAATAAGGGAGAGCTGGCTAGGTAAAATTCCCATTAAGTCCCTAACATGTTTGTGAATTTCCATTTATATCCCGGCTTCCATGAAAGAGTCCCAACACGTGGCCTCTCTTTTTAAACTTTATCCACATACATGTAAGCTTCTGTTGCAGTTATGTCATTATTTAGCAATCTAGTCTGTTAGAAAGGATGTGAAAAAAACATAGTGAAGGGCAGGGGCGGGGAAACAGAATCCGTCCCTGGCTCCTGAGGGGTCCAAGCAAACTTACCAAACTCTTAATAAGAAATGAGTTTCAAATGATGAGAGGAAGATGTAGAAGGCGCAATAGTATAATTGATGATGATAGGAAAATAAAATTATATATGTGGGTGGTATAATTAGAAATCTAAATGACCCATGATTAGCATGTTCTCTTAGATACCCCATTTCATGATTATTCTTCAATCAAAGTTGCGCCTTGTTTTGATTTAGCAAATATTATTTTTAATTGCGTGTCCCGTCTTGAGTACTCCATATAGTCCAAAGCTGCTGCATGTGACCTTTCAATCAAAATATGGGATTGTACATGAATGAGGAACTAATCATATAGACTCCACACACAATCTAAAAAGATAGCAGAATCGCTAATTATATATGAATATGAAGACCTATCTCATGAATTGGATCAGCCAAAAGGGAAAAATTTTATGCGAAGCTCTGGGGCACATTCTAATGATAATTGCTGGTGGGAGAGCTTCATGCTCTTTCTGATGATTATTAGGTCCCATTTAGAGTACTTAGAAGATGAGATCTTTTAGAATAAATTAATTAGATTTATCATTAGTGATTTTGTGGGTGCTATGATAGATCAATACACACTTGATAATTAGGCTCCATGCTTATGCAGCATGCCTTGCCTGCAGAGATTTTCTAATGATTTAATGGCGTAAAGCATTTCTCTTCTGTTCACAGAGGAATTGAGTTCAAGTGCTTTGATCTTATTCCGCAGCCACGCACATATGTATGTATGAATACGTATGGGTATTCCAAAGTGATATAGTGTATGTTATAAACCACTTAAGCTAAACACTTTTTTTCGGCTGTGATTTTTGTGCCATCTCTTTTCCCCCCTTAATCGGGACCTATCTGATTCAGTTTTGCTGTTTGGGTATGTAATCGAACTGCCCATTTAAACCGAATTACAATGCATATTATTGCTCAAGTAATGTAGCCAGTTGGAATATGGTGATCATCAAGAGCCATTATTACACCCACCTGTAAAAATCTCATCTTTTTTAATGCAATTCGTTACTTATGAATTTTAGTAACTTACATTTCTCTCTCCTTTTTTTTATTGATAAACTGTCAGTTACGGTTAATTTATTAAGTATTTTTATCCATCCCAGTATGCAAGCCTACTCCCCCTCAAGACATTTGATGTAGCTGAATTGTTTTGTTTTATGGTCTTCAAACGGAATGGTTCTGAGGATGTGATCTAGAGATTTTTTTATTTATTTATTTTTAAATAAATGAAATGAAACATTCATCCATTATTAGGTTGTAGTCAAAGTCTAACTTGTTATAAACTTCTTTTTATATTTAATAAAGGGTAATTAAGGAATATCATTGCTCACCCATGTGCACCCAATTTGAGCCATGAAATCAATGATAAGTTCCACAGTCTACTCTTCTTTTCATCGAACACCAAAGTTAACTTTTCAAGTGTTCATATTTTATTGGTAATATTTCCTTTCATAATTTTGCAAAGGTTGGAGCCAGTATGTGTTTGTATATATATTTTCCATTCAATAGCGTATGGAAATGCAAAGAAAACCGATTGAGACGAAGCCATGTTGGGGGGCATGTGAAAAAAACACATAGGCATAACTTTTTTGAAGAAAACAATGACTAGGCATTTCTTAATTAGCGACAACTAATTGCAAAACCTGGTAGTGGAACTTTGACCAGATGTCCCTAACAATGTGTTTTGTATGAATCTGACTAATTTTCCAATCAATGTAAAGGGAGACTAGAAAGTTTGAATAATATTCAATCACGTACGTACGACAAATAATCTGATTACTTTCAGGTTCCATATCATCATCTAGATATCCCAGGATCTGGATTATTGTTGGCAAGTTAGCATTTAGTAAGTGCATCATAATTTCTGATGGTTCTTAGACATTTAGGTATATAGCGCTTACAAGATTTTAGTCGAACAAATTCTGGATTTAAAGTATGCATATCAAACCGGAATAGTCATTATATACGCACTAATAATTTTATACCTTTTCATTAAAGTAGTCCTCCTGAAATGGCAGCATGTTGATGTACAATATAAACGTACTAAGTTAAAGTTATTTGTCCAAGAAAAAGATTGGTGGAAGAACCTACAAGAGACTTAGAAGATGAGATTGATGTTATTTTTACCCTGTTTTTTGCCAACCCAAATTGATATGGAAAAATATTTTTAAGTTGAAAGATCATTGGGATTTGAATTGATTGGGTTTGATACTGTTCATTAATTCATATGATAATGGCTACTTTTGTCTTCTTCAAAGGCTTATTGTTGTGCGTGCCCCAAAAAAGCATCTTAGTCCCACATCCGCAAAATAAGAAAGTTATGGTCAATGATTCTTCATAAAATTAACTTTAAAACGCATTAATCAGCTGTTAACTACGATGGAAGTTCAAACTAATTAAAAGCATCATGAATCCGTTTAACATTCTCGCTCTACTTTAAATGTTCATAGTTTAAAGATGTAGTCTTTTTGGTCCTTATTATAAAGTACTAACTAATAAGTGTATTTGGTCTTTTTATAAAATACTTGTTTGTTTTCAAAAAGCATTAAATTTTCCTTTCCATCTATGCCCATAATTAATAAGGTTAGTGGATGAGAATAATAATTAATATGATATTAGAGTTTATTGTAATTAGTAGGGGTAATATTGAAAACTATTTAAATTTTAAGACAGATTTAATGACTTTAACAGTTTTTATTGGTTTGTAAAAATTATCAGTTGGATTCTTAAAATAAGCACCAGATAGAGTAAGACATTTTAGCCAAGCGCGTCGTAGTGCGATGGCACTAGGGCCAGCCTTAGGAGCTGGCTTTCCTCCTTGTCTAGGATTCGAGCCCTGCCTCCCTCTTCCCCACTGGCTATATAAAAAAAAAAGGAGTAAGACATTTTATTACCTAAATTACACAGAGAGAATATTTGCTTAGCTATCGTAAGTTTGAACTTCAGTAGCTAAAATTAATTTCAAAATTGATACAAATGGAATATTATTTTTCCTAAGTTAGATGTAAATATTGGCTCAGCATTTCTCTCTGTGAATATAGCATTCATATTTTTGCATTTTAAGTCATCTTTATATTTGTTGAAGTAGACTAGCTAGTGGGACATACCATCATTTGAGTATCACTTGCATTAGGTGGTTTTCTTATTTAGTGTTGGTCCAAAAAAAAGGTCCTTTTTATGTTTTTTGAAGTGTGAAAATTGAAAATCTACTTTTGATGAATAAAGAAGGGGAAATAAAGGCAAAGATTCGTAAATCAACTATATTTAATGGTATTTTTTGTCTTTCATTGTTTTTGAACCCCAAATCAATATTCTTATATTGACTAGAATAGTGTACAGTCATATGCAATAACTTGTTTTGTTGGTACCTTGTGTTGATGCCTTCATGTGGGAATGAATGATAAGAATCTCAAGTTATTTAAACACGGTTTCAGGATAACAGCCTTAGGAATAATGATAATCATCATCATAATAAGTAACTAAAAATGCAAATTTACATCTGTAAAGCTTTAGAATTTCTTAGGGATTACATCCAAAGTACAGAATTTATATTAATCCACATAAGTCCACACGTAAGATGTATAAAAGGAAAACAAGGTCGTGGAAAAATGTAAACAAAAGTTATGAATAGCGCCTAACACTCCAAGTCACCAAGGAAACATGGAACAAACATTCAAAAATGACAATATCGAGGTTGTTATTGTTCCTTAGGAATTAAGTAAATAAAACACAATAATGGACAGTCCCTTTCATTCTTTTTGTCATTGAGTGGTTAACATGAGATAGGAGTATCAATTTTCTGGGAAACACACCCACATCTTAGAACATGAATAATCCATGCTCGTGCTCGTTTAGCTTTGCCTTTTGTTCATGTGCAGCTCTAGTGGGCACCATTTAAAATACCTATCTGTGCATACCCATTGGATTTCTGCAATTTGGCGAGTCAAAATTTTACCATAAAAGTGAGCTTTTTGAGTGAAGTTGTTAGTTTTGTCACTGTCATTACGTATATTTTATTCCATGCAATAGTGCATCTTGTGGAAGAGAATATTTTCAAGTGTGAAAGTGAAACAGTTAATTTGGATATTCTGAATATTGAAGTGATCATCTCGAGGGGGTAGGGACCTGCCTAAAACTACAAGTGAAGCGACCAAGCATGGCTTTCACTAGTCACTATTGTCCAGGTGTTGGCGGAATATCTCAATCGGGTAATATTGAATTGAAGCCAAACCCTCTTTTTATTATTCTGCTGGGCCCTTTAGTTCTTTTTTTTTTTTTAAAAAAAAAAGGGTTAAGTATCAATTTTGTTTCGGAGGTATAGCAATTTTACCTTGGAAGTTTTTTTTGGAGCAATGTTGCTTCGAAAGTCTAAAAATATAGGAATGTTGCCTCTCTGTTAACTGCCCTAACGGTCAAAGGTTAGTTGACCCCATTATACTGACGTGGATTGTATATTTCCAAGGCAAAATTACTACTAAAAAAAAACTTTTAGGGTAAAATTGCTTCAAAGCGTGTACTTTCGGAGTAAAATTGCTACTTAATCTTTTTTTTAAAAAATAAAAAATTTAGGCACTGAAAGGAAGTGATCCCTTTTGTCTCGTGACATTGACGTTTGTTTGCAACTTGACAATTTGATATTCCAAAGAAAACTTTCCGCTGTCTTTTATGAGTATGTCCTAATGTTTTAAGAGGGAATTACGTGATTCTTCTGTATTGTGATGCCTTTAATTCTTTTAATGATCTCCATTAATAATTTCCTCATTCTTCGAAAATCATGTAAAATAATCATTATATTAAATCTTATTCATTGGTTTAATTGATTTCATTATAATATACATAGAGAGAGAGAGAGAGAGCGGGAGGGGCTAAGAGTGAGAGAGGGATTGCATAGCAAATTCGTGAACACCAAAAAATAAGAATGAAAAAACTGTTGTTGAGCATAGATTCACTAGTCACTAGAGTTGCAGAGTGACACCTCAAAGATTTTTATATTGAATGCTTGTCACCGATATTACCCCATTTTATGAGCTTCTTACTACTACAAGAAATAGATTTTATTTTCTTAAAAAAAATGTATGTTTTTTTTTTTAAAAAAAGAAGTACAAAACAAAAGCGGTGACATTTTTACAATTATATGAGAATTTTGACATATTAGGTGTTTCTTCAACAAAAACATACGCCTACTTTTGGCATCCCAATTTAGAAAAGGAAAGCCAAAAGCCCTTACTCAAAAAAGGATACCAAAAGCAGAGCTTTTGGCGTTAAGAGCACTATTTTTGGCGTCCCTTTTAGAATTGAGATGTCAAAAGTGGTCTTTTAACATCCCCAATTCAAAATTGGGACGCCTAAAGTCACTCCTCCTATACACCTTCATTTCTTTCCACTCTCACTCTCCTGTATGCCTAAATTCAAAATTGATCGTCTCTCTTCACTCTCACCCTCCTGTATGCCTAAATTCAAAATTGACCAGCGCTCTCCAGTCTCACCCTCCTTTACACCTTCGTCTCTCTCCACCCTCACCCAATGGCCTCCCTCTCCATCCCTTATGGTGACGGCGAAGCACTAGCAACAATGAAGGACGGTGAGCCACCCACGACGGCGAAGGACGACAACGATGAAGGATGGCGAGCCATCAGTCGATTGTTTACCTCTAGTTCCTCATATCTGCGCTTCTAGGTCCTCATATCTGCGCTTCTAGGTCCTCAGATCTGCGTTGAATACAAATGGGAGAGAATGATTCTAGACAAACACTCTTTTCCTGATAGCACTCTCCTGTCTCTTCTTTTTCTCGCCAACGACACAATGTTTCTCCGGTGTACTCTTACTTCAAATCTGTCCAATGACAATGCCTTCCGTCATAGTTGATTTCCTCTAATCCATGTTGGTGCTTTCTCTGGAAGATGTCGGAAGGTTCCCAACGACAACGCCTTCTCTTGTCTCTGATTTTTTTTTAAAAAAAACTTATGACATCTATTTTAAAAAAGGCACGCTGTAAGTCTCTTGCAACATCCCTTTTTAAACGGAAGTTGTTTCCAGACTTTACTACATCGCTCACATAAACGTCCTCCTGAAAAGGGACATAGAAAGGGTCTAAAAACATATGTTAAAAGTGTTTTCTGTTGTAGTGTCTTTATGAATGGTCGGGTGAAACAAAAATATTTTAGGTGGTGTTTGCTTTGGGAGCAATTTAGTTTCTCAAGTGTTTTTGTGTCATGATATTTAGATTTAGACATAACATTATCAGGTGTTGTGGTGGCATGGAAACATTATTTTTATTTTTCAATATCATGTTATAATATACAACTTGATTTTCACATACTTGAAAAATTATAATGTCTACCTACCAGCCATTACATTAAGTTGAAATTTCTACCATGATATTTGACATTATCACAAGGAAATAAAGAGAAATAAGCTAGAATGAAGTGGATATGGTCTACTAGATGTGTTGTCACCAAATCTGCACTTCACCGTTTCTTCATTATCAAATTAGGAGCTAGAATTACTGGACAGCATGGGTTCATTACAGAAACCTACTGCAAAAGGGTTACATGCAATAAGTGTCAACAGCCGAATTGAATGGCTATGATATCCTTAGCAGCAAGGCGGTGTTTGAATGACATACTATGGGGTTGAGTAGTTGTAGTAGTAGATCTTATAAACATGTTAGTTGACGCATCTGGTACTTGAGTTAAATCAACATCCACTTTGTTAGTTGACACATCTGGTACTTGAGTTAAATCAACATCCACTTTCTCTTCCTGCTTATAAAGCTCTCTGTCCTCTGCCATAATTTTCAGAAACTCTTCCAGCGCCTGACACATCCAATCGTATCGGCAGAGTCTAAACGCCTCTCTAACATTTAACTGTAAAGATGTTTATTTACTTCAAATGAGGCAAACACATAAAACTGAGGTTGAAAGTACCCTAAGCATGCCATGACAAAAGGAAAAAATTGATCTGTTGTTATATTTTGCAGTTGAAGCACTTATCATTGTGATGCAGTCACTTGTGAAAGACTTATTCAGGATATATATTTACCCATTGGCGATCACGGTTTTTCTGCTCTGGCCAGGTCTCAAGTTCTTCAGTCACCTCCAAAGCAAACATATATCCTCTGCAGCCTCCTTCCAAGTGGCACAAGTCCTGACTGCTTTTGCTTCTAAATTCCCACATTCCCAAGGGGTTTTCCTGGAAAAGATGGAAGCAAGCTTGTTAGGTATAGCATATTTCTTAAATGTGACACTCTATCTGTATACCATATTAATAGAAAGAATATCATTTCTACTCACGGTGTTCCTGGTTAGTCATCAAATGAACATATTACTAGAAATGATTGCATAGCTTTCATAAATCTCAATAGACTGCTTTTCATGTGGCAGAATCATCTCTATTTTCAACCACAAGAAAATGGAATGCTGGGAATATGCTATTCATTTTCATTCAGTTGTGTTGACTAATGCAATTTGCATACAAAACAAACTCTTTTGAACCAAGTTCAATACAAAATTTCAGTTCAAATATATAACAGGCGATGCCATAACTTTTCCCATCAGGTCAAACTGAAGTTGAGACAAACGTGCATAATTCACATGCCAAAAAGGTTAGTCCTGGAAATCTGTTTATAAAGACAGTTTTACATTACTTTTTGAGCTCAAAGTTGCCCTCCATCCAAGATTTTGCTGCAATTTGGGCATTAGATGATTCTAGGAAGCTCAAATTTGCAAGTCAATGAGGACTTATCTATAATACAAACACTTCCTTGCTCTATCATGCTTAAATGATTCATGCAGAATCATAAGTCTCTAACATCATGATCAAGTAGGAAAAAGAACCTACTCTTGGTATTCCTTTCACCCCTGCTTCCTCCAACGTTTCTCTACAGGCAGCTTCTAAGGCAGTTTCATCATCCTCCCATCCTCCCTGCCAAGAGAACAAAGTGAAATTTCGTAACATTAAGGAGGACGATAAAACGCAATGCGTGTACACCGTATAAAAAACCTGCAGAAATTTTCCAAAAAAGTGAATAAGTACCTTTGGAAATACTAGATCATCACGATTTGGTGAAGTAAGCATAAGAACTTCTATTATGTACTCGGTTTGCCCCTTCGAATCATTGATGTCCTTCCTCCATCTGTAGGGAATACACCTGTTGCATGGAATTTGAATAAAGACTGAATGAACCATACGTTTGATACGATCATCAATTGATGATGGTCCATCAAACTTTACCAAGTTCTGAAGCTATGCAGGATTTGAGATGATAGACCCAACTTATTGTTCTATGAATTGTTCAAAATTATGTACCTGTGGATGTTAAAATGAAAAAACGTGGAGAGGAAAGGGAATATGTGAAGAGAGAAATATTGGGTTATGCTCCGAAATTTTTGGCAACTACCAATGACAGTTTGGTTGAATTCTTCATTGAATCACTAAAAATATTTAACGACTTAAAGAAATTGTGGTAGAAAGTCACTGACAATCCATAGCCTGATACAGATATTACATCCCCCAGTTAATTACTCAGCTTTGTGATATCCATAACCATTGAAAATGTTTGAATTTTATGATCCGTATACACAGGACTGGGCTTTAATTCGGTGCTTCATATGGATGCAGAGTACTGGAGGCTTTACTTAAAAAATGATCCTAATCGTTGATTCTCATTGAACATGTATGATCTATACCATCTAAGTCTATCCCAAATAGGCAATATCAATTTTTCTTTTCCTTTTTCCTTTTAAAAGAAAAAAAGAAAAGGTGAAACACCCGATGCTACAGGTTCTGCAAAACATGAGAGCGCAGTCACCTCACAAAAGCCAAAATAGATTACACAATTTAAAGTATAACATATTTGCTAAGTCAATGATAAGGCCCACAAGTTCAAGTAAAATGATTGTAATGAACACAAAATGAAGTATGACAAAAATATTTTAATATCAGGCGAAGAAGACAATTATGTGAAACGGTTTAATACCGCCAACTTTTTGATAAACATAAATATAGGGTTACCCTTAAAAAAACACAGAAAAGACTATTATCTAATGCTGTATTCTGCTGTCCAGGACAAACAGGGGAATTTTTTTTTTTTTAAAAAAAAAACATAGAGAAGAGAAAAGATAAATGGAATGGATTGAGCAACGAATAAAAGGTAATAACAAAGCGAAATTGGAAAAATGTGAATAATTTACGGGAAGAAGAATCCATGACGCTGAAGAATGAGGAAGATCAGATGTTCTTACCCAGACACAAGTCGAAAGTTGTCTTCATAACGCTGCCGGTGTCGCCCTGTTCGGGCCACACAAAAAGACATAACAGCTTCAGACACCCAAATCCTGAACAACGTATGTGAAACAAACAAGAAACATGAAATTAAGGCCACAATTATAATGAGCTGGGCAATAACAACTGTGTAGAAACAAACATGGGTCGTACCCAGTTCGGATTTTGAGGATTCAGAAAGAAGGCACAGGAAAACTCTACGGAAATAAAACGTCTTGCATAATATACAAACAAAAGAAGAAGAAAAGGTGATGTCTTGGCTTGACCTGCAGGTTCTAGTTTCCGGATAGAATTAAAAACTAAAAACTAAATTAATGGAGATTGTGTTGCAGTTGGTTTTTTTTGTCTGCCTGGGAGATGAAGAGAAGGAAGAAACAAGAAATGACGATTGGAAAGAGAAAGAGAGAGAGAAAGGAATAGAGATTCCCGCGAGACACAGCAACGGCCTGGGGTGTTTATATAGATAGAGAAAGATGAACTTACAGAGCCTGTGTGGGCTTTAAATTTTTTTTATTCTCTTTCTGTTCAAATTCATTTTTTTAATTACGCGTATTTTCACTTTTTTTAACGCCTCAAACATTAATGCAATATTGTATTTCCTTTTTTTTTTTTTCTAGAGCAATACTCCCTCCGGTCCTAATTATAAGGCATAGTTGACTTTGTTTGGAAAGATTAAGGAAGCTAAATAAGTTACTTAATCATTTTATATGTTGTATATATTTAGATTATATATTAGTATGTGAGTCAAACTAATTACTTTGAAGAAAAAAATAAAAAGAAAAATACTCTAAGTTAATTTAATTAGCTTCCTTAATTTTTTCAAAAAAGTCAACTATGTCTTATAATTAGGACCGGAGGGAGTATTGTTTTCCAAGGAATCAACCGAAAACGGTTACGGGTAGGCGGGTAGCCTGTGTTCATTAACATCGAGCGTAGTCCATAGATGACGCGTGAGTATTTTTGGTAATATTTAAGTTTAAATATTTGTTGTAAGAATTTTTTGAACCGTAAATCCAATATTATCAAAACCTTTGAACCTGAGTATTCAGATACTAAGATTTGGATGGAGAAAAAAATGGGGAATAGAGTAGAGGGAATGCTAAGAAGAAGAAAAAATTCCAAAATGATAAAATAATTTATTATTTTAGGAATTTTTCCCTCATATTATTGTTCTCCTCTATTTTTCTTTCCATTTAAATATAAGGTAAAGATGTACTTAGAATTTGTTTTTGGATATAAAAAAGTTTAGGTGGGGTAAACAATGATTTTCCACTAAGGCCATGGTACACCTCCAGAGATCGTCTATCAACGAGGCCCTCATCATATTGATTAGCGAATATCGAACTTAATTTCTTTTAAGGTGAAAACCAACGCCTAGTCAATTATATCATTTTTCATTTGCTTGATTAGATGTACTTAGAATCGTTAGTTTATTGCTAATAGATGTACTCAGAATCATGTGCCCATAATGTGTGTGCATAGGTTTAGTCTATAACATATATGGATGGTATGAAAGATTCTTTATAATTTGGAAAATAAATGAAAACTTTTTTATATAGTTTTTACAAAATGAGTATAAGACCCAACTATAGTTTTTTTTTTCCCTGCATCATCACTCCAACTATAGTTGGCAACACACAAAGAATAGTTTCCATTATATGATGAGCATTTATTTTTTTTGTTGAATTTTCTAATATAATAAATCTACTTAATTACTTTTTTTTTTTGGGTTAGTGCACAAATAGCTTTTTGTCAGAAAACAATGATATTTAAAGCATAGTCAAATACTAAATGTGAGTGGATTTCTTAATAGAGATATGCTTATACCTTATGTGTGTGTGTATAAAAATATATGAATTCGATTAGGTTTAATCTTTTTTCTTTAGCTAGACCAATTTGATTTCTTTTATATACACACGCACTCACAACGAAAATAAGGACCAATTTGGATTCAATTGGTGATAAAAAGAACACCTAATATCTCAGGTCACAAGAAGTCAACCAAAAATAAGAGATACCAACTGATGAGTCAATCACCAATTACCGAATCAGGATAAAGAAAAAAATAATTAATGAATAATTTTAAAGTATTTTATACGAACTTCTTAAAACTTATATATTAACGCAAAATATGAAAACTAAATACTTTTTATGAATGCTTATGGGGAAGGGAGGAAATATGTGGATTTTAAATTTTATAAATATCTTTTACGTACGTTTCAATCTGGAAAACAATAAAAATAAGTCACATTTTTTGTTAGTAATAAAGAATGTAACAACGCAATATACACGCACACAACATAGATACGTATATACTCGTCGTTTGCCAAGAAAAAAGTTGGCGAAAAATCCGCATATACTCGTCGAACAAAAAGAAAAAAAAGGACATGTTCATGTAGCTGGCCGTGGTGGGAGTAATTAAATTTTCTTATGGGACACTATATATAGTACGTAGACAATTTGATTACTTCCAAAAAGAAGTTAGAATAACGATAAAATTGTCCCACTTAAAGGCTTTTCTTTTATATATTCTTTTATTTTCAGAAGATAACCAATATAGACTATATATAGTGTTAGGAAAAAGAGAATGAACACACACACACACAATGAACACAATGACACTTCTTTTCATTTTGTTTGAACATGCAAGCTATATAGGTGAATAACTTGTCCGCGAGCTAGATGGGAAAATTAGGTAGTTTTATTCAATAAAGTAGCCGAAAAAAGCACAAGAACGTACGATCAAGCGAGGGCCATTCGATGATGAGTTTGAGAACATAATCATTAATAAGTGAATACACAAAATGATAATATATGTGAAAGCATCAACGTAACATGACGTTATTATATATGTTGGCTAGCTTATCAATAAGCGTGCCATTAGTTCGTATGAACATGAACATGCATTGGTAGTCAAATTTATCTTTAATATAGGGATATTTTTTAAAAGATAAAAAAGAAGAAGGTGAAAACGAAGACTTGTATGTGTGAATTATTCATATCATCATCCATGATAATGATCCAGCCGAATTCAAAGCACAATCATGATACTTGTACTTCCTCTGTCAGGTGTCTGGTTTTTCACGTTAAAAAAATTTAAAAAATTATTTTAGAGTATTTATATTTATTATTTATCTCTAAACTGATTTACTTAATTTACAAATTGATTTATAATGTAATGATATATGACATATATTATAATTAAATAATTTATTTAACTTTCTTAATTTTTCTAAAAAAAATTAATTGGATTTTATATTAACAAGAGGAAGTATATCATTATTATTATTATTTTTTGGCCCGGCCAAAAGGATAAAGCACTACTCAAAGAGATGGAGTGGCCAAAAGGATAAAGCACTACTCAAAGAGATGAAGTGGCGTCTAAACCAAATTAAACAACACTATTGAAAGAAAACAAATTGACAAGAAGAAATAACGAGGGATGAAAATATGTTAGACTTGACTTTATCTAAATAAGTCTGGACCTACCACAAAGATTTAAATTGGAGTCTAGGTTTTCAAAAGGCTTGAAGGTTGAAACATTTTTAAAATCCTACTTAAAGTGTAGGTCTTTTTAATAGCTTTTAAAGTCACGCCTTTAAATGTATAAATAACCCTTGAAACTTATTTACAATCTTGCATTATATTTTAAAAACCTAACACTGATTCTGGTTGTAATATAAAGGCTTAGCAAGTAAAAGAAAATAGTGTCTGGTGATAATAGTTGTCCGAGCAAATAAAAATAAGAAAAACTAACTGTTTATTAACTAACGAGATATATTTTTTGAAATTGATCAAGTATGTATCACAAGCAGCAAGTAAAATTTGATTTTACTTGTTACTTTTCCCACATAAATGGTGATAAATTCCTAGAACTAAGATTATAAATATTTCATTTGGCACTAAAATAAACTCATAGAAATTATTATTCTTTAGTGGATAACACAAATTAAAGTAGAGGGAGTGAGTTAGTATTGCTAACTTGAGCAATCAAAGAGAAGAGAGGTAGGGGTAAATGATTGATGTGAATGCAAGGTTTGAGTGCGTTTAAATGATGCTGAGATATGAAATTTAGGATATTAAGGCTGAGTTGGTAATTTATAAAATTATTTAGATGATATTATATATATAAATATATATATACTTATAAAATGGTATAAAAAAAGTTAAATAGGCCAAACTTATAGTCTTGTTGGTTAGACCTTATGAAAATATGTATGACTTGTTTATCTAAATAGGCTTGGGAATAGGCATAAATTTAAGCATGACCTATTTACTAAATATGCTATGTTAGACTTTATGTAGATTAGACCATAAGCTCTATTAAGGGTTTGACCTATTTTCATCTCTAAAAATCACTATGAAGGAGATATTAGCCAATTCCTTCTCCGTTAGCCTCCACTGCAAGCCTTTCACCGGATGAGGTGAAGATTTAAGAATCAGATCATCAGACCGTTAGCATTTAACTGCCACGTACGGTATTATTTTAATTTTCGTCTTTAAATTCCATTATCTGAGCTATCATTTAGTATCTATATATAACACTCATGCATGCATGCATGATACATATATTATTTCATTATCATATTAAAAAGTTGTAAATGATGATCTGCAACTATTAATTAATTTCTTACCTAAATTTTTTGTCTTGCATACAAACGAATAGAATATTGTGAATATGATGATATATTGATTATTATATATATATATATGCACCAACACTAAATACATGTACAAAGGCAAAAATGATACGTACTGTGTGTACATATTTATACCGCTCTGCAATATTAATCATGAGAAACAAATTCAAGTTGTTATTATATAATCTGAGTCCTGTTTTAATTTAATCTTGTTGCTTAGAGGGATGGATAATTGTGATGCATATTCAACAAACAGCTGCTTTACACGCGAATTAAAGTGATCGAGCATATATATATATATATATATATATATATATGAGAACTCATCTATCTTTCGCGGAAAATTCTCAAAGCAAAAGGAGAGATGGATAAGAACGGCTTAAAGAAAGAAATGTACATTAATATCCATTCGCACAGATTAGTATATATCTTCATTGAATATAAGCTTTTTGCATATATATATATATATATATATATATATATATATTTTGATAGGAACTAAAATAAAGGCTTAACCAACAAGTGATGCATGACAACCTGAGCTTACATGAAGCTTCTTCATGGAATTAATTAACAGTGGCACTGACATGCTGCAAATAGTTGTCTACAGCCAATTTATATACCTATAACATAAAATACTGACCGCCCGATTTATATATTATTAAGAGAGTACTTAGCCAAAGGATATAAATTTTTGTTTTTTTAATTTGTTAAAAAAGTATTATCCAGTCCCACATCACATAATATATATCATAATTTTTTAAAAATCATTTTATACATGTATGATGTATGTATTACTTTCTAAAAATAGATATATTGTTTATGTAGAGTATTTTCATTTCCATATTAAGGATAGTTTGAATTCAAATTCTTTAAATTTTTACATCAATTTATATATATTTTTTTCTGTTATTATAAAAACAAAACTAATTCCATGATATTTGATAACTACCTGTATCGACAAAAGAAACTTTAATTTGCACGGCCGATTTTATATCAAAAGGGCAAACTGAACCATATGGGCTAGCTCAATATATAGCTTTTATATGAAATAAAAAGATCCAATATATTCAAATAAATTTTAGGAAATTTACGATAAGTTAGTGAGTAATACTCTTGGTGGCGGCCATTAATTAACTGCAATTTGCAACTGCAAAGTTACTCTCTCGATCCATGACCTTTGAAGACTTGCAGAAGGATCAAGGATGTATACTTTTAATTTAACTCCCCCATTAATTATTTTATTGTTGTTGGCTTACGTCTATAAATATCCTTATATCCACACTTTTATTTTTTTTCCTTTTATAAGAATTTTAATTTGTTATTGTAGCCATCATGAAAGTTACACTTGGCACACTGTTTTCAGAAATATTTTTTTAATTTCTTAAATTCAGTTTGCTACAAAAATAATATAATAAAATGATGCTTAGTTAATCTTTGAAAACAAGGTCAGAACTTCAAATCACTATCCAATTTGATGGATGTTTTATCATATTTCGTTTCTATATGCTAAAACAACAATTAGACATTAATTAGTGGAATTAAATAATATTTTTCTCAATTATTAATGAACTTATGAAGATGACATGTATAGTATGTCCCAAAAGATTAATTTAACAACAGTGATATCTTAAAAAAATTTGTTGAAAGATCCATCGCAAAAATGTAAATCTCAGTTGCAAATAAGACATAACTTAGGCACATTGGATCATTCTCAAATTAATATTTATAATTCTTCTTTACCAAAAATTTTATAACTAATTATTATTAAATTGACCCTCTTGATGAGATTTAAGTGTCTCTTACGAATATTAATATTCTGAGAAAAATACAATCTGATTCTCTTGATTAGTATCAGAAGTCTATATTCTTTTTATCATCCTCATTTACCCTATGGAAGAAACTCGCGTACCTATACATCCTACTCATAAAGAGTTAAACCTGCAAACTCCCACTTAAAAAAGATTTAAAAGATATGCTTAGTGTCATTAGGTCATAAAGCTTAACTACATAAATATCCACTATATATGTAAGTGTGTATACAAGGTGTTCAGAAGAATCAAAATTGGGTCAGGATGAGGAAAGAAACCAAGAAGAAGGAACCAGATGGTGTGTGTGAAATTAAGGACCACTCTATACAATAAATGTGAAAGCCTTTTGAATCATAATTAAATGTCACCTTCACATCTTCTACAACAACCACATGCATGCCCTGCCGACTTCATCGATCTCTTTCTTAATTTCTATAATTTTCTGTCCATTTGATAAATCAAATTATTTTCATAGGCCTATCCTTAATCTAATTGAACTTATAAGCTATGCTATATATTAATAATTGTATATATATTTGTTACAAAATTTTGTAAAAGAATATGAATATATTCTATACTCCCTAGCCTCACATGCTATCAGTCTATCACACAAACCTAACTATCACCCTCCTTTATTCGTGCGTGTTTCTCTCGCATAACATATTAATTAAGTACTGTATTGTATATGAGCCACTAGCTCTTATAAATTATATTTTCACGACACATTATAATGGCATGTTCTCTCTTATATATTACAAATAATTAATGTAAATCATAGTATATATTCTTATAAGTAGTGAAGTTGTTGATTCTATTATTTTAATATATTATGGATTGCCCTCCGGCCCTCCCAATATCTCAGTGAATATAATGCTTCAACGTAACAGGCAGTGTTTGACCAAACATATATAATTTGATCTTGTTTAATTCGCAGAAACACAAGCATGTGGCCGCTCTAATTATTTAATATTAACACATTGGAACACAAGCATGTTCCAACAGTTTCTCTCATATACAAATCTTTGACAAATATATTAACCTGATTTTTTTTTTTAAAAAAAAAATCAATTTCAAATGTTCAATTCTGATTTTTATAGTGCGATCGAGAATAAAAGATTTGAAAAGGCCATCGTTAGGAATCATTATCGTGGTATATGCCTATACAGCTATTTTCTCGGAGAAAACATGTGGAAAAACTATATAATGTGTGTGTGTGAACCAAATGTTGTTTTGTAGTGTAGTGCCTTATACATCAACAAGATGTGTTCATGATGAATGACTCCATTTTATTCTGAATATAGTTTGATTTTGCATTTTTAATTTATACTAATTAATTGGGTTACGTTCAATATATCAAACTAATTAACAAGTTAAGTTAGCCAAATAAATTGTCCTTTTATTTAAAAAAAGAAAATAAAAGAAAAGAAAAGAAAGCTGGCCAACTCCATAGTCAACCAGAACCAGGGGGAAAAAAAACATAATGTTTTTTTTTCAATAGTATACTCTAATTAAATTCTGTTATTGTAAATCCACACAAACCCTTTGAATTTAATACAGCAAAACTGAACACAAGCATGAAATTAAATAAACACATTATTTTATTTTACTTTCCGATACGACTTTGAGGCACCACCTTGAACCATGCGAGAGAAATTAAAAATTTCTTCTTCTTGTGTGTGTGTACTCTCCTCTTAATCTATACATGGATATTTAACCAAGACATAATAAGCTTGAACCATTTTCGAGTTTTCTGCTACTGCTATATCATTCTGTGATTATAATAGAATGTTGAGATTAGCATATAATTAATAATTAACGAATAATGGATATGAACAAAAGAAGGAAGCCATGAACACCGATTGATCCTTTGGAGAAGAAAAATTAAAGCAAAGAGGTGTTTATTCTTAACTAAAGAAGTTTAAAAGTATCTACATCGATCTAAAATGTAATGGACAACATTTGCTTTATCGATTAAAAAGTATGTCTTTTTATTCAATTGGTCTGATTCTTACACATTTAAAAGAAAGTATAATAAAGTTTCAGATGCACAGTCTGAAAACACATTAAATTTAGGGTTTTGAATTTTTGTTTCATGAGACTTTTTGCTTTTGGCATCGATCCATATCATCAGTTATGAAGAAACTACGGGGAAGCTTCCTCCTGATTATTTCTTGATGATACAGGAACGCATTAATTTTCATTGAAGTTACTTGCCTTCTTTGCTAATACATCCGTATATAATAAAAAAACTAAGATAATTTACATGTCACTTCTAACATATTTCATATAGACAAAAGAAAACTTTAAACCTCATTGACTTTTCCTTCCAAACTTAATAACTTTTCAATTTTACCCTAACGTAATATACACAATACCTCATGAAAATAAAGTTTACATAATAATAATAAACTAAGGATAAAGTTATCCTTTCACTTGAAAAATTTAATGAATTGCCTTATAAATAAGACTAATAAAAATCTTCTCTCTTTGGCTTATAACTAGCCGGCCAGGACCAGAGAAGTATATACATACACATATATACACACACACGTTGGTGGACCCACACATGTTTTTGTGGGTGCAAGTGTACCCATAA
Source organism: Acacia crassicarpa (assembly GCA_034222035.1). Classification (NCBI taxonomy): domain Eukaryota; kingdom Viridiplantae; phylum Streptophyta; class Magnoliopsida; order Fabales; family Fabaceae; genus Acacia; species Acacia crassicarpa. The sequence goes on along the minus strand of JAWXYG010000005.1, from coordinate 43,170,270 downwards.
ATTTGAAGGAAATATATTTTTTTGAAGGGACTTTGCAATAAGTTGTCTAGGTGGTGTGGTGGTAATTTCACTAGTCCTACAGTAGATCCTGTATTCAAACTCATACATGGACAACTTTCTTACCTATTTTTAATATCTTATCACATATGAGAAATCATAATAATTTTTGCTTGCATGTTGCTTTGGAATTTGATTGTGTAACATCTGAATATTTGTATGCCATGGGATTAAAATATATTGTTCTATTTAAATTGATTTACTCGAAAATACTTTTCAATTGAACCCAATTTCTGATCCTAAATTTTACGAATGTATGGATTGCCTTTTATCCTCCTTAAAAAAAAAAATCCCCCGAATCCCACTATTAATTGTGCACCCACAAACATTACATCCTTGGTCCGCACATATATACATGAGCTAAGCAAGGAAGAGTACTGTATATCATTCGAAGAAAATGCCAACACGTGCACGACTGTTCTTTTATTACTGGCTTACTGCAAAAAGGTTTATTTATATAGTGATCACATCATACTAGAAAACTAAAAGAAAACGTATCAGCTTTGTTGGCAAAAAGGAATAGTACTGTAACTTCCACTGGAGGACTTGCTTCATATCCACCTCAATTATCAGAAACTACCACGAAATTTCCTTCTGACTACTCTTGATTCCGAAAGGAATTCTACAAGTTCCTTGGAAAATTAGAATGCAACGTTGCTTTCATATTAAAGGTCTGTCTATTTAGTGAGGATACAACAACTCTTATCATGTACGGACAAATCTAGCGTGCAATTTGTAAGTATCTTTGTTGATCGTTTATTTGATTGGTACAATGGTCATGTATTTGATAAGTCTTGGGACTCAATACACTAAAACGTTTTTCAATGAAAATGAGAGCTTTGTATTTTACATTGAATTTGAGGTGGATATATGTTATATATTGGTACGTAAAGACTTGTAAATAATATGAGTTCTTACATGATTTTGTAAGGTATATATATATGTGTGTGTGTGTAGATTTGTTCTCGTTTTATTGTTTGTGGGTGGAAGATTAAGAACGAGAAACTTTAATTGTTTTAGATTTTTTTCGTTATTATACAGTTTCGAGGTGATAATATGAAGTTTGGAGAAACAGAGGCATCTCATCAGGAACCTTAACTGCCTGATGATTTGGAGAAAAAAATGAGGACGAGAAATTTCGGGGAAGCTTCGTGAATCCGTTTGGTTTCTAAAGTTATTGTTAGCAAAGTAACTTCATGAACGTTTTAATCAACTTATCAGTGGACCCTAGCTATGATCTTGTCTTATATATTATTCACTCATTTAATTTCTCACAAAAGATTCATCTAAACTTGAAATTTGATCATACAATAATAATTAAAAACATCAACTTGAACAAAAAATATATAATTATGTTATCCTTCTCGGGGTTGATGATGATAAGAAAAACATCCAAATCCAAACATATGATGAATTACATTAATAATGACGTGTATCATAGAGGTTTGAAAAATTAATTACATTGTCGTTCACGAGTCTTAAAAATATATGAATATTTTTATTTGATGAATATGTAGCATATATACATCTATTAGATAAATGAGCCTTTTCACCTTACTTATTTACGCGGATTAATGGTAGAATTGATATAACATGTTCATTACTTTTTTATGTTCCTTCTTATATAAATCCACGTAAAAAGAGTAAAATAAACCACCTCAAAAGGTTTTTTTTTTTTTTTTTTGGGTAGTGTTAATCTTCACGTATACATTGTAACAGCTTATTTATTCAAACTGTTTTGAAAGTAACAAATCAAACAAATTGTTCTTATAATGCGCTTAGTAAACATATACAAACAGCAAGAGAATGATAATGCTCAGTAACCGATGCATTGGTCAGTAAGTTAGTATGACATTACGGGTTATCTTATCTACAAGTCAATATCTACATATTATCTATCAATCAAACTAAAGTAAAACCGCAATATCTAAATCTATATTTATTTATTTTAAAAAAAAAAAAGACTAACAGATTACAACTTGAAAGATATGCAGATTGTACTGAGAAGCCAGAGTCATGAAATTACGAGGAAGTTTCGCTGGATGCCTTATACATGTGTTATGTGGAAAAGGTGTTCCATGGATATATGTCTGCGTATATATCATCTTCCTCCAATAATAGTTCTGACGTAAGAATTGGTTCAGAATCAATCTTGAACGACGATATAAATATGAATCATAAATGTTTTCTTCAGAAATATGTAGTTTGGACTCGTTCATCATATAAAAACCTGCGTGGAAATAAGATGATTAATGCTAAAGCTAGATTGATGATATATATAGAGGATTATATGTGTGTGTGTGTGTGTGGAATTAAATAAATTAATTGCTACGAAATATGGTTTATTAATTATATGACTCTCTTAAGATTGGGATTAATTACGAACTACATGGAGCCACGGATGTTTGGTAAAATTTATGCTAACCCAAAACAAATAAATGCAATTTTCTATTATAAACGCCACTTCATCGATCTATTATGAATAAAATAAAATTTTAAGATATATACGCTTCTTCCGCTTAACTATATATGAAGCATGAACATCTTTATAATATGTCTGCCAAATTGATGATTTTCGCTTTCTGTATAGATTAGATTAGTTTCACTCTAATTGATCAAAAAGATTAGTTTCACTCTTAGTTACTAGTGCATCGAACGTAACGATAGGGCAAGAATAAACAAAGGAATAATTAAAGAGTGAGAAAATGTAAAAAGTAAATTAAACACAGCGTCCCAAATATTTAGCCACTTGTTTTTATAAATCCAGCCATTAATGTAATTAAAAATTGTTTACAATGGAGCTTTCTTCTATCAAATGTCAATGTTGTAAATAACACCCCCCCCCCCCCAAAAAAAAAATATTGCTCCTCTGATTTTTAATATAAGACATATATATTTACTTAATTTGATTAGATTAAAGAAGCTAGTCAATATAACATATATTTTTTAAAACATCTTAATAATCTTTTTTAATTCCCTCTCCTATTTGATTATTGTAAATGAAGCATAGAGGTAAATATTAGGAAAAAAAATTGATAAATATAAAAAGTATATCTTATGCTCCTTAGAATTAAGATCAACTCACCAAGTATGTCATATTTTAAGGATTGAAAGAGTAATATTAGTCCCACTCACTTTCATATATATTATAATAACTCGTTTGTCTGCGTCTAGTGCAAGTCTATTAATTTATCATACCACAGACGTTACGTTTATTACCTTTTTTTTCCCCTACTTACCATGCCAATATAGATAAAACCTAACTGACACGAAACGTCATATTTAATTGTGTATGGACGTATATTTATTGGTTTTGAATACCGGCACTAAAGCAAGTTCTTTTTTGCAATGCCCTACGCATGTGAGGGATGGAAAGTGCAGCTATATGATTTTGAAAGTTGAAACTATAAGGTAATCTCGTGCACAAAGCTTTCGCCAAGTGAGATTTGAGCAGGAATAGATATACGTAGTGGAAAAGCGTGACTCCACTATTCTCTATTTCCACTTGATTCTGCACTATTGGTTTGACTTTTAATAGCTGAAATTTATTCTTTAAAAATATCACTATCATTTAATATTTAATACTTTGTATTAGAATATTTTTCATATAGTATAAAATCTCAACTATTAAAGGTCAATCAAATGGTGAATATTAAGTGGAAAGAGAGATTAGTAGAGAAGTAACCTCCTTTCCCCAATCCTTTATATATATGCAACAACCTTAACACTATGTCAATCAATCTATGTGGCCTAATTTTCAAGAATTGTTGTATTATATTACCTCTGCTATTTAATATAAGATACAGACTGCATTAGATCTTATATTAAAAATTAGAGTAATGATTGAAGTCTCTCATCATCATTTTCTCATAATATCTTAATTATATTCGTCCAATCAATCTAAAAAGTCATATTATTATTTTAACTTTTCTCTCCTCTTTTCAATCAATAACTCAGATGAGGCTGATGAAGGATGTAGAGAAAAAAAATGAGAAGAGAATCCTCTTTTGTATTTGGAACCATGCTAGCTAGTGGGAAAGAAGAAAAAGATTTTTTTTTTTTCTTAAAAAAAAAGGAGAGATGGTAGTGATGTTATGTGGAAGTTGTAAGTTAGAGAGAGGACACCGAAAGGCGTTTACTTAAAGAGGGTCGTCCATATGGGGGCTTTTGTTTGTGGCCTTAATTTTGGAGTGTGAAATGCACACAACTATATATATATATAGCTTTGCCTCTCACTTTTCTCTTTTTTCATTTTTTTTTTCCTCTGCTGATTCACACTCATTTAGCCTAATTGATTTTATGAATGAAAATAGCACGCTGCAAAGTTATATATCTTAGAGGTCATGGTTCCACTCGGAGCTTTTTAGTTCGACCTTTTTTTGTTTGTTTTTTCTTTTATTTGGTTAGATTATAAATATTTATATATATTGATCATGTTGCCTTGGAGAAATGAATAACAGGAATAAATTAAAAGACTATTGATTCCTTCATTGTTTTAGGCGTCTGGGGATTGGGATGTGAAGGTCATAACCGATAAGAGAGGGCAAGTTAAGAAGTTGTCATGTCATATATTTAACATCTGACCAAGTTACCCAAAATCCAGAGTCATAAAAGTGAAACTAAAAATGAGGGAAGCAGTCATAGAATGTCGTGTTTCATATGAGCGTGTCGACAAACATCAACAAAAAGGACGCACACATATCCTTACTTGTGAACCATAACTAATAAAAGCAACGTAGGAAAGTCGATGCCCTCACAATGAGGTCAACATTAGATATTTTAATTATTATACATCATACTATCTCTAGTCTTAACTATAAGGTTAGGTTTGACTTTTTTGAAGAGATTAAGGAAACTAAATAAGTTATTTAATCATATCATATGTTGTGTATCTTAAATTATATATTAGTTTATTAGTCAAACTAATTAGTTTGAAGAAAAAAAATATTTTAAAATAATTTAATTAGTTTCCTTGATCTTTTCAAAAAATTCAACTTAGTCTTATAATTAGGATCAGAAGGGTACCATGTAGGCTTAGTTTAGGTTAAGAGAGATCATTAATTTGATGATAGACTGAGTGGGAGCGATCATCTTTTTATTGACACCTTCGGTTTATGCTTAAATCTTTCGAATTATGTAAGCATTCATATATGCAAATGCCTCGGTAATTATTATTTCCTCTAGTATTAAATATAGGATATATTTTATGTTGTCCAGAATACGTTAGAATTAGAATTTTCACAAGAGTCAGAATTTGTTTTATTAAGATGCAACTATCTATGAACCTAAAACAATTCTGTACAAGAGAATAAATAGTAAAACTCACAATATAAGGGAATCAGATGCAGAAAAGGTAAATCCGAGCCCAACAGATATTATCTCCTTAAGACAATATATTTCCTCTATACTGATGCCGAAGGATCTCGAACAATTGTCTCTCAGGATAAAACAGATTATGTCTCTAGAAAGAAGGCACTATTAATCAAGAGCCCTCACAAATATAACCGAATGCCAAAGAAATCACATAGTATATGAAGTTATGGTAGAATACAAAATACTATATATATGAGAGTGAAGTATATCAAAATCGAGTGGATTTTCTGTGCATTTATAGATGATAAAACGGTAAGATAGACTCCCGTCGGCGAACCGACGCAACCGGTGGTGGTTCAGTTGCACTTTTTTTTTTTTTTGCTCGGAGTACTTCTTATTCATAATCATGAGATTTAGACAAAAAAATCCAACATTTTATAGTATAATTTATATTATAAATTATGACCTAAATTTAAGACCATTATATATAGATTGTCTTGTTAGCTTCTGCTTTGGGGAGAGGTAGGACAATCCACAGTATAAAAATTTTGGTATGCAGCAGTCATGTTTGTTGTCTAGAATCAGAGTTGATGTATAGCCTTATCAATGGAACTAGGCCCCCATCTAAATTGGAAAATTACAAAAATAGTGCCACTAACTTCATCGTTTTGTCACCCAAATGAAGCTCCTAAAACTAAATCCAATCCTTCTAATAGTAGAATCAAACGATCGTAACTCTCACTAATATGTTTGAATGAGGTTTCTATTAGGTTACTATCTTTGGTCCTAATTATAGGAACACTTTTGTAGTATAATTTACAATATAAAGTGTTTCTGTAATTAGGACTTACACTATAAAAATGTTCTTATAATTAGGACTTACATTATAAAAATATTCTTATAATTAGCATCAGAGAGTACTATTTAACAGCATTCAAATCCTTTATTAATGGTTGCTTATCATGTCTTCCATGCCATGCTCCTCCTACCATATTGGACGTGCAGCATCACCCAACGCTTTAAGGCTTGTTTAATTTTTTGGCATGAGGGGAGATTAGAAAAAAAAAATCAGTTGGATTTTTTAAAAAAAAAATAGAGAAGGGAGATCAATAATTTTTACTGTTTTATCTTATTTATTATCTTTGTTAAAATTTTGTAATCCCAATTCTTCAATTTTTCTAATTCAACCCATAGAAATTTTCCCACCACTCCCTCCTAAATCCAATCCTCATAACAAATAGATGCTTGAGTTTGTTCTTTAGATGGTGAGAAATACTTGTATACTCCAAGAATAGCATGTCATCTGAATTATGTCTAATGAAAATATCACAACTCAACTCAGATTATTTAAATCTTAGTTGATTGATGACTCGCCTGAAAAATTTCAAACTTTATCTTGTAGATATGGCAAAAAAAATATCTTAATTTTTTTTTTTTGAAAAAACACTAAGACAAAATGATCAACAAATATTTTTTTAAAAAAAACAAGATAAATTTGAATTTTTCATATAAGTCATCAGCTAATTAAAATTAAAATGATGTAAGTTATGTTTTCATGATGCGCTTGAAATATATAAGTATTTCTCTTAGATGGTTTTTTAAGGACGAAATTATAACAAGTTTGATATAATGAAAAACGGAAACTTGTGTTCCATTCGACAATGATGTTCCTATCACGGAGAACATAAAAAAAAACAACTGACTATTACAAAGCTGTGCAATATTCCATATTAATTTCTTTAATATTAGTGCATATTTAGATTAATTTTTAGAAAATAACTTTAAAAATTTATAAGATAAATATGAGAGAGAAATTTTGTTTCGACTTACAGAAAGGAAAGAAAAAAAAAACTTATGAATTAAACTGTTCTATGGTTTCCCAAACACTTATTTAGTATTCTCTCCGATCTTAATTATAAGAGCTAGTTGACTTTTTTGAAAAGATTAAGGAAACTAATTAAATTACTTTAGAGTATTTTTATTTCTATTTTTTCCTTTAAACTAATTAATTTAACTAATAAACAAACATATAATCCAAGGATACACCATATATCAAATGATTAAGTAACTTATTTAGTTTCCTTAACCTCTTCAAAGAAAGTCAACTAATTCTTACAATTAGGACCGGAGGTATTATAAAGTACGCAGGAAAGAAATATTGGGCCAAAGGTAATGGTGTAAGCTCGCCTTTTAATGTTGGGCTTTGATCAGCTTGCTTATGTAATACCCGCTGCGGGACAATGCAATGCCCAATCCCTTAACTCCAGGAATCAATGAGCTAACAATATTACTCTTTAAAAAAAATCCAGGAATAAGGATTGCTGATGGACTGAATACGGAGAGAAAAGTGAACAAGACATGGAAACATAGGATTAGTCATTTTTCTCATTAACAAGTGTCCTAATCAACCTATGAATGAAATTCAAGTTGAGGAGTTGTGATCCAATTTTACAGTATTCGCAAGACAACAATCTAGTATCAGTTCTCAGGCATACGTTGATCCAAGAATGACATTATCGCAGTCAAATATAATCAGAATTAGTCAAGAAAATCTTCATCCCAGTGGTGGAATCAAAACACGTTAAATATATCAATGAACCGCCACTACAGCGATTAAAGCAAACATTCAGAAAGCATTAATGTGCTTAATCTTAGAATTAAGAAATGCATATGCCCCCAGAAGGCACGCCTATTGAAGAATCCAATAATTTGTGCTTCAGCATTATGCATGATGGTGCACAAGGGCACATCACAGAGGCAAAGATTTGTGAAAATGATAAATATCATCCACACCAATAAAATATCCAATAACCATTTGCAAGATTTAGGTGGTGATATCATTAAGTCTCAAAGGAGTTTGTGACATAAAAGTCTTGTAACTATCAAAATTAACATATCAGAACTAAAACAAGCCAGGGCATTGATTCCAACTCAACTACCATGAAGAAAAGAAAAATCCAAACGTAGCAAAAAGAAAAGTTGAAGCACCATTTAGTCTCCCTTTTTCCTGAAAGAGCATCCCTCAGTTAGCCTTGCACGCCCTCCTGTTGGCTGGCATAACACAGTTTGGCAATTTCCACATACAACAACTGTCTGAGAGTGGCTAAACACAGTGGTTCTGCATCCAAATTCAAAGGTTCACAATCAGAATCACATTACTTCAATGGTTCTATGGCATTTGAATATTGAAAACCGGATCAATGAAAAGAATCTAACTTACATGTTGAAGCATCCTTGGCACTTAACATCCTGCAATATGTGTGCGATAAGATAAAATAGGGAGGCGACACTAATTAGTTAGGCAATTAAAGCTTGGAAAACCACAACAAACATTACTGGGATGAAGATAGCAACGTAGCAGACTTCTCTTTCACATTAGCATGACGCAGAGTAAACAACTACACAGTGTTAAATAATAGAAGAAGCTGTTTCGTACCATGAAAAAGGAGTTTGGCGACTGAACAAGTCGCTTGAGCTTGTGCTTTTTCTTCTCCAGCTCAACTGGAGGGTTTAGCAAGTCAATATCATTTTGGAGAACCTTATAAACACCACAAAAGAAACCAAGTGATTCGACAGTTAACTAAAAAAATGTAAAAGTCCCAGCAATTCCTCGTGTACATAGAGAGGATTGCCAAATTTTTTAAACCAGCCTAACAATTAATAAAAAAAAAAAAGCAATGCAATACACATCACATCGTCTGCAACGCATAGAGGGACAACCAAATCATAGATAACCTTTCAACACACCCCAATTTCTCTCTTTCTCTCAACGCAACACGCGAAATAAGCATAGAAAAACCTATTTGTTCCTAGTGTTCTAACTCTAAGGTATTATAAAACTAAAGCGATAAATAGAGGAGAAGAACATGAACCAAGAACAAAACAAAAAAACCCAAGAAAAAATTCAGAAAACCGATAATAGATCTGAGAAAAGCAATAAATCACGAATATCACTTACCATGTTGGCAGGAAGTCTTGGTGGAGCTCAGAAAACTGGAAAAACCCTTTCCTTAACTTATCCACCAGCAGCAGCGGCAGCGGCACTGAACAAAGTACCGGTGAGATAAAGAGAAACCTAGAATGGCAAGCACTTATGAAAAAGTTTATATGGCCCAGCCCAAATGAACATGACTGGGATTTGAGATGAATCGGATCTCATTTGGGCCAATGGTGAAAAGGCGTTAGGATATAAGAAGTCTTCGTAAACTAAGATATTCCTGTCCTAATTATAAGAGCTAGTTGATTTTTTTGGAGAAATTAAGAAAACTAATTAAATTACTTTAGAGTAAATTTTTTTTTATTTTTTTCTTCAAACTATTTAATTTAACTAATAAACTAATATATAATCTAAAGATACACAACATATTAAATAATTAAGTAATTTATTTAGCTTCCTTAATCTCTCTAAAGAAAGTCAACTAACCTTATAATTAGGACCAGAGGTAATAATTTTTTATTACAAGATGTGACTGGTGTAAGGCAGCCGTAACCTTGGATCGGAGGCCGAATCATAATATAAAAAAATATCTAACAAATCAAGAATGTTTATATGCTTAGATCCGGTGCAACTTTAACGAAAAAAGGTTAACCATACTTTTTTGTCTAGAAAATAAACAACCCAATATGAATTGTTATGAAATCCTTTTTTTAAAAAAGAAAAAATTAATTGGAATTTAAAAAATAAATCACACTGAAAAAAATTGTTAGTTTGAGCCTTCAAATTGCTAATTTACAGAGAGTTAGGTTTCTAAGACAGGCACTCTACATATATAAGCAGTTCAATACATGAAAAATATTTGTAGTAAAATTATACCCCAGTAAATCATACAAGTTTATGAAATATGTTACTGAATGAATAAAAATTATATTTTGATTATTGACAATAATTTTATTGTAAAGATTCTATGTTTGTAAAAGTGAAATTTTAGATTCTTACATATAAAAGAACTTCCATTCAACCACTATTTACATTTCATCCGTGTTGATTCAATTCTCCCACATAGTTGCAAAGGACTATACAATTAAATTTGAACAATACATTTTAAAATAAATTGAAACTCAGATAAAAAATACTCATTCCGATCTTAAATGTAGGACAAAGTTTGTAATACAAATTACACGATAAACTTTATTCTATATTTAGGACTAGATGTGGAAATATGTAGGACGCCCATATGAAAAGATACAGCCAAGATTTTTGTCCTGTCAGGAGTATAATAGCCACATATTAACACCTGGTCCATATATCAACAAGTGCATTATGGGCTATAACTAATAGTCTAATACCAAAATCAGGAAGGGATACAAACTGAGGAAGATATCTATAAATCCCTACTTCTATACTATCAATCAAGGAAACTGAACAAAGGACCGGGGCCACTGTAAATCGAACAAATAATAACAGATTGAATAGGTATGTGAGCAATCTCAACCACTAACCATTACAAAATCGGATCCTAATCGTGTTTCATCAATGTTTCCCTATCATACAACAAAATCTGCTCAGAGATATGGTACTTCACATTAGTTCAATGAAGCACCTCGCAGGACAAACCAATTTCGTCGTCCAAGAATTTTGAAGTGATGTTATTTATATAAAAGTTTCCAAATAATTGTACTGTAATCAATTGTGGACTTTATTTCGTCATCATCGCCTTTTTTTGCAACCATCCTCCAGTACCAGTAGTTGCTAATCAGACTAATTATCAAATGAAGCAGACAAGTTTCAATCCAAATCCAGACCTTTCTTCATATATTCATAAACCATGTAAGTGATACTAGCGGATGGAACAACTTTGAGAAGGTTAGGAAAAATTCCTTTGTAGAATCCCCTAAGTCCTTCATGTTCAAAGGTTCTCTTGAATACATCTGCCATTCCCCCATATGCAGGACCACCCTGGGAGCGTTGAGCCTGCATTCTGGAATAAAAATAATAACAATAATAAAATGTCACTTCTTAAACCGACAAAATAAAATAAAAGATCACTAGATAGTAGATACTCTACATAAAAAAATTACCTTGTTCTAACAACCTGCAATGGGTAAACACATGAGGCTCCAAGGGCTCCTGATGCCGTCCCACATCCGAGTTGCACGAGAGGACCAGCTTCTACAGAATATCTTAGAATTTCAACATACAAGACAGAACTAAAGGCATGCATGGTGCACAACATGGCATGTAAAGGAGCTTATTACCTTCATCATGAAGAATATACTTCTTTGACATCTCTTTCAAGGTTTCATAGGCAGCAAGATCTATTCCAGCATAAGGAATGATCCCAAGAAGGGAAGGAATCAGGCCCCGATAGAATGCCCTGGGTCCTTCATGCACCCATATTTCTTTCGAGAGGGCCCCAAGACTGGGAACTTTTTTTCCACCACTACAACAAAATGTTTGTATTCGAGTTTTGACAAGATCCATTGGATATATAGCAGTTTGAGCTACAGCACCAGCAATACCACCAGCCATCAGCCGGCCCATGGTGCCAATGTCACCCTTATTTTCCTCTCCTTTAGCATTCACGATGAAGGTCTTTAGCATCTCATAGGTGTAAAATTTAATAGCACTCTCAGGAGTCACCTTAAGGACATTCAAGCCATTGCCTCGAAAAAATCCCAAGAAACCACCTTCTCTCAAAATATTCTTCACAGCAGGCATTATACGAGCTTGTGTTGTTTGGACCTGTAAAACAACCTTCAAACGATCAAGAGGTGCAGTTGCTGTTCGTGATGCTGCACCTGCTATTCCTCCTGCAATCAAATATCTACTTGCATGGATGTGCTTACTAATGCCTGCAGGAATGACGGAGTGCTCCCCAATATCAACGAGGCATACCCGCTCTAAATAATGGTAAATGTTTTCAATAGTCGCCTCATGAGGATAAAGCAGCAGAAAGTCCCTCCATTCTTCAAATGTTATAACACCATTATTATCCTTATCAACACGCTCCACAAAACGGGCAAGTTCTTCATCATCAATCTGAATACCTACAATATAGAGACTGGTGTGGCTTAAATAACGAAAAAACCACCAAAATATATGACAAAGTCAAGAAAAAACTAAATTACGTAACAGAAACTCACTACAAAAATCAGGGACTGTTGCATGGCTAGGAGAGTTAGTTACAGTAGTTAATGAATCAACGTTTATGTAGTCAGTCCCTTATGAGCTGGGAAGCATGGTTAACTGAGTAGTGGGGAATATAATATCGGAGGAATGACAAAGAAGTCCAGGATATCGTGGTATATCCAATTTATGTGTTCAAGATGCTGAGGCAATGGAACTCAGTTCTAGAATTTCAGGAGAAGATTGAAGAGTTGCTAGCTGAAGTAGACATCTTGAACATAGCAGTCATAAGCCGCTTCTCGGGAGGTTTGAAACAAGAAATTGGCCAGAATTATCCTCTCAAAGCATGCAAAACAATAACCAAAACGCTTATCCAACAAAGAAACCCTCCTTTTTCATAAACCAAATTTGATCCCAAGAAACATGTATGATCATCATTGACCGGTACAGCCAATATCTTTCAAAAACTCCTTACCAAAATAAAAGTACCTTAACCAATATTCCAAAAACTAACCATCCAACTCCAAAAACAGCTCAACCTAAACTGTTCAACAATCAAAAAGGATGGAAGAGAAAAGGAAAAAAGGGTCGCATAAAAGGTGCCTGAGAAATACACCCAAAACCAAACATGCCAGGATGCTCCAGCTTTTAGTGATTGTAGCCCAAGGAGCAGAAGAACAGATGAGTGAGTCAACAAAAAGTAAATGGGCCTGGTTGCAGTTTGTTTGCTTCGCCAGTTATGTTGATTAAGTAGAGGAATGGCTTTGATGAAGCCTACTGAAGTTCACAAAACAGCCTTTTGCTTTCATGAGGGGTTATATAAATTCTTATTAACGTATTCCAGCCGTACCAATACAGCTAGCGTCCTACTCCAAGGAACAAAGAATGCAATGTCCAAATCCTATTCAAGGACGTTGATCCTAGTCCTTTTTTTAATGATATTTTAGTATGTACAAGAGTTAGAATAAGCGTATTAGCCATTCGTGGAAAATATTAGGAATCTTAAGGAAAAACACGCTAGTCACTAAGTGGTCTTAGTATACGTTTTCAGCCGTTCAAAATGATTATTTGGGTCTTGGGAGGTCCAATAAACCAGCTCTACGTAAATTAACAGCAAGATCCATATGGCCCTTGGAAGATTTTAAAACAAATTGGGCAACAGGCCTACAGATTAAAACTAATTAAGCAGCAAACCAGCATGCATCCATTTTTTCATGTTCAATGTTGAAACACAAAGGATGAGAATACTCCTGGTCTTACACTTCACAGACCAACCAAACTTGGGTGATGAGGGAATTTCATGTGAAACCAGTGAAGATTTTGGCTAGAAAGGTGGTCAAATGAGACAACTTACCAGTAAATCGTGTCTTGATGAAAGGGAAGAACACTAGTGTGGAAGACATTGCATAGGAAAACCTGATCTCTATTTAGAACCAACTTCCTAATTTAGATACCAGGGACACCAAAATATGATCCTTGAGGTCAAGGATCTTTCATAGAGGGGGAATAACTGTTACGTGTCCAAGAGAAAGTTATTTAGAGTAGTTAATTAATGACTGTTAATGCAGTTAGTCAAAAATGTTAGTTCTGTAAGTAATTATAAGTTTATAATCAATCCCCCAACACTCTGAGCTAGTATACATATACTACAGCTGAGAAAGAGGAGAGGTTGTTGAATCTCTGAAAGAGATCTTTCTGAATCGCTCTTTACCGGGGACATTCATACTTCATACCACCCATGCTGTACAGATCAAACATTGGCAATCATGATTTTAAACGGGACATAGCTTGCAACTTGTCAAACACTTTCAGCAGACGAAGTCAGCAGTAAATTAAGTCAGAAAAACAAAAATTGTCCAATGTTTAGCTTGGAATTTAAGATGGGGTTAAGCTAGCTGTAGTCAGCGTTACATATTATGAGAATCTATAAGAAGGATAATTGGCTAGTAAAGTATGCAATAAAGTAAGAAGGTTTAATAAAAATTTAAGCAGCTATTCACTTTCCCTTCCCCTTCAATTTCCATGGTGCAACCAAAGCCTTAATATAAAAGGAAATTTATTAATAAAGTATCCATCAAGAAGACATATCTAAAATTGTCGTTCATAACACTAGATCAGTACATGTAGTTCATAACACTACCGTGAATATTTTCCTTTAATGATCAAGAAGCGGGGGATATACACAACACAGTCAAATTTCTTTGCTCCAAATTATAGATGTGGGACTTGATAGGACAGTTGATGTGTGGTTACTGCGGAAAACCCAAAAACACATTAAAATGCGTCATACATACGTCTTTAACCTGTCAAACCATAAAAGAGCACAGTTTTGGTAATTGAAGTGTTTGAATTCAAATTCACCGTCCCAGCCTATCCAAACATGAGGTTTCATATCGTTTGATCTCAAACATTCTTTCATGGAATAATTAAAACCAGGAAACCAAAATATTAAAGTATATAAGAATTGAACCGTGAATAAGAGAAAGTGCGGGTCCTTATTCACCAGAAATTGGTAGAAAAGCCTATAAGATGTTTAAAGCTATAAACTAAAGTATAGGCCAACACCTTAGGACATGAAAGAGGTCATTGGTTTACCTGCCCTTACAAGTGCCTCCCAGAGCTCCTCAGGCAAAATACATCCATTGTGTTCAACATCAATTGCTTGAAATATGCGGTAAAGCTCAAGCTCCTTGTCATCCATGTACCTTTTAAAATCTTGATAATCAACTCGCCCATCCTTATCAGCATCACAAGCATTTAACAAATCCTTGGCATATTTATACTCAGATGGTATTTGAAGTGCCGAGAGACCAGCCTCAATCTGGGCATAATCTAAGTATCCAGCATTTGTCCTATCAAAGAAACTAAAAAGACTACGAATCCTTAGCTCCCTTTCTTCCTTGGTCTCCTGGGACGCCATTAGGACATGATCCATTGTTACTGGTCCTGGCTTCTTAACAGGATTGCAGCATTTTGATCTAGATTCCTCAACATTCTTCGGTTTCGCTCCCATTGAGATGGAAAGCTACACTAACGCACTTGGTTCCCAACAATCAAACAGTGCTGTATGACACACTAAGTGATCTATTCCCAGAAGATGGACATTCAAGAAATGTGGCTAGGAAAAGGAGCACAATAAATTTCTTCTCAGTCAACAATCACGGAGATGCGACGCCATTTGCTACCCCGCCAATTTTAGAAGGGAATCTATCAGATTCCCCTTCAAAGCATGGTAAAGCAAATGTGATTAAGAAAATCAAGGCCGAATCCACTCAGGCATTCATTGCAAATATTAGAACTCCACAACCACCATTAATAATAACTATCATAGATCGATTAAGTCTGGTCTTAATGGCACGCAGAACTGGGAGCTTGATTTTCGTGAAAGGAAATCAGAGTTCAGACAAAAGCAGAATCAACTAGGAATAACGCACCGGTAAGTGAAGACCGTGGAACTCGGAAGAGGACGTAAAAGGCGGGGGAGAGAATATAAGACCTTCACTCGTCAAAAGAAAGGTTCCGTAGTAGTAGTTGCGCTGCCGTGCGCATCGAGAGTCTAAGCGTAAGGAGGAAGGCCAGATTACGGCCGACGGTGATAAGGGGGATCGCCGGCGATATCAGATACCTTGAAGAATGTGCCCGTCATCCTCAATGAAAGCTATTGGCCTCGCTAAACGCTAATCGTTAATTAAAAAACGAAAAAGAAATAGGAAAAGACGATGCAATGGAAAAATAAAAAAGAATGTGATGGGAATTTATAAATCGGCGTAGAAGGCTGTTTTTCTTTTTTCTATTTTTCATAATTTTTTAATAAATTCCAATGCGTTTGGCGTCCGTCGTAGGCTTTCTAGTGGTAGCGACTCGCGAGCTGGGCAAAGCATTCTCTTTTTTATTCCCCTAAAAAAAATCAAGTTTGTGAGCCCGAGCAACGAGTTGAGTCGGCTGACCCGGTCTGTATCTATTTATTTAATTAGTACCGTATTCTTTATTCTTTAAAATTAAGCATCATACTTTTTTTTTGGTCAACAAAATTAAGCATCATACTGACTGATGCGTATTGGAGTATATCTTTATCATTTCCTCCGTTATTTTCATTTATCATTATGGTCCCTTTTTTATTTTGTGTATTGTAATGTTTTAAAATTATGATCGTTATGTAAAATGATGCTTTTGGTGGTTAAATTTTGTTGTAAGGGATTAATGGTCATTTTTACAATGTATTGTAAAACTTCCAGATAATTTAAATTAACGGAAAATGCTGATTGGACGTCTTTAAAGTTAAGACTGCTATATTTTATTTAATTATTTAAAAAAATTCAACATCTCAACCCAGGAGCCACTCGTCCATCCATCAATTGTGCGCCCAAACCCAGACCATCCAGGCTTCCAGCTGGCAGTGGCCACTTGACACACGACGAAGCCTTCCTTTGACACGTGACTCACATGCTCATTGCGGGCGGTGAGAGGTGGATTTTGGGACTTGTTTTTATCTTTTTCTTGCATATAATTGGAACGAGGGCTCAGGCCCAGAAATGGCCCAAATCAAAAGGACTGGGCCCCATAAAAGCAAGCACGTCCCCTGCAGAGTTTTTGACGATTAACAGCAATTCTGTAACCAGAGGAACCTGTAAAAGGATTCATTAGGCACCATTAAAGGATGATCAAACAATTAACTCATCCACGGACTATAACAGGAATGGCTTTAAGCTTGTTTTCAATCTGATACAATTCAACATTTTACCACATCCAAAGAATTCAACAAGTCGAACAAAAACAAAATTTAAGCATCATCAAGAGAGTAGGGTGACTACTAATAGCCATAATTGTATGAAATCAACGCCCTGCATACAGTGGCTTAGCCCGACCCAAAAAATAAACCTATTGAACTATTTACTAAATAATATCTCATAAGATTAAAAATACAAATAAATGATAATTGACAATTATAAATTAAAAGATAACATAGTAAAACAAAAATTCTATGATGTTTAGAAGGTGACTCATTAGAAAGTGCTTCACTTTTAGAAATTATTTTCTTAAAAATATCACTTTCTGAAGTTATTTTCTTCTTAAAAAACACATCTATGCTTTTCTGTTTATCCTTACTTATCTTTTTCAACCTACAAAAATTTGGTAACCCAGAATATATATTGATGTCAGTGTTAATTAGTATCTTGTGTCACTAAACATTAATTCTTATAGTACTACTCAATTAACAAAATTAACACTTAAATGTACATCTCACTTACCTCAAAACAAAGTAATTTGAGAAAATAAAAGAAATATAATATGAACCCAAAAAATATTTCAAAAAAAAAACCACAAAATTAATTCAATTTCAGCTACGCAAATAACCTATTATAATATATTTTTTAAAGAGAAATTCATTATAAAATCATAAGACAACCAAATAATAAATCCAAACCGATTAAAATTAGCTATTAATCACCTTCTACATATATATAGTCTTCTATTGTCAAAACTCACGATTCTCCCGAAATCATAACCCCAAAATTTTCACTAATCACACAATATTACCCTAATTACAAAGATAAAAATACATAGAATAACTTTCACAAAAGGAGTGAGATGAAAAGAAATGATTTTGAGTACCTATTTAGTCTTTAAAATGAACATGAACAGCACCATATATAAGATGATACTAATATTTTCAATAGATATTTCAAACAAAAATTTTACTTTCCTCTCACATTCAAAAAAAAAAAAGAGTATGATTATAGAAAAAATAAAAGATTAACTGGGGCCAAATTAGTGGTCAAAATAAAATATTATATAACACATATATAAAAATACATAAGATAAGAAAAGACCAGCTGGGGCCAAGGCCCCAACTGGCCATAGCGTGGCTCCGCCACTGCCTGCACTGCACACCCAAATAAGTATATCCAACAAGACATGTGATACTAACCTTCATGGCTACAATTGGAAGCAGTGCAGTCACAATATGGCAATAAGAGTTATTCTCCAGGCTCACATCCAGACATATAGGATGTAAAGACTCCTACACTACATTTCAAGAGATAGTAATTCTATCAAAAAGATGAACCACTGGAATAATTGCAGGCATGATGTTACAATGCGGCAGGAAAAAAAACCAGCCACCGTTCACATGCAGCAAGCTGCAATGATTACAAACAAGAACTTGTTAAAGACATGAAACTGATTGACGCTGCATAAAAATGAAAAACACAACTTAAGCTATGAATGTTTGATGGCAGCCACTGAGAGGCCCGCTATACACCATAATATAAATAGGGAACATCACTATTTTCATACATCAGCTAGCATTTTTCGACATACTTTATGTTAATCACATGAATATCTAGTTCAAGTTATACCCAAGTACTTTTTGCTCCTTATACTAAGATATAGAACACTATTTCTCTAGTTCAAGTTTGGCCTTCTCAAATGCTGTCTCGGCTGCAAGTTGCTTCGCTTCTATCTCCTGCCTCAATTTTCTTGCTGTGCTTACTTGCTCAGTTGCAATTTTTAAGCTTTCTTCTGCCTCCAACATGCTTGCGTTGATCTTGCCAAGATGAGTCTCCATCTTATTGGTCTCTATTTCGCAAGAAGTCAATTGGGATTCTACTCCTTGAAGCATCTCCTTGAGTCGAGATGCCTCCTCTCGAAGGGATTGGCTATGCTTCTGAGATGCTTCAAGCAAAGTCTTGGTCTTAACAAAGCTGTCTTGGATGTCAGCAAGTCTCAGTTTCTCCTCCTCATAATACTGAATGTGCTCTTCAAGAGAAAGGCCATTTTGAACAGAACTTTGTGTTTCAGCCAAGGAAGATGTAGAATTGATGAACTCCCAAACATGTTCTGAAAATTCATTATAGTCAACTGGCAAAGTTATCAACACATCAAAAGTATCCTCCGCAACCTTTCTCATGGACTCGTGGTCAAGAGGATTCATTGACTCAAGATCAAGGAGAAGGTCTTTCAGGGCATTCAATACAATCTGTTTTTGCCTTTGTTCTTTGGACATTGGCTTTCTTTCACTAACAACTGATAAATTGGTGCTAACAGCATTTCTAGAAACCTCAGAAAGGTGCGCATGTTCGGCAGGGTTGCTAATTACAAGCTGATTAGATTCACCAGAAAGATCATTATGATTACTTTCTTGAGTGGACACTATAATAGCATCAAAAGATGGGAAAACAGCTGCAAACAGGAGATGAGGGAGTTATGCTAAACAAAGCAAAATGAAAGAGAGCATTAACTCATTAGATAAAAAACTGAGCACATCATACTTACAACAGAGAAACGGAACAGGTTGGAGGAATTTTAAGCTTAGAGTTGGATGGAAGAAAACAAGCCGACCTAACCAACCTATTGGACAAGGATCTGCAATGGGATTTGTAGAAAATAAAGGACAATGAGGACAGAAACTCAAGGATATCTCCTGAAAACTGAAAGGACCCAGCAAAAGATTTCAAAGAAAAGATACCCACCAAAAGATGAATTAACGTTAGCAGATATTTGCTTTCGAAACTCTACACGGATGCTGGTAGCTGTTGATTGATGAATTGTTGATCGTGCTTTCTCCTCAATAGCCTCCCATGACACTGAGTTTAACATGCCTATATCCTCCAGATCTTCAGCAGCCTCAAATTCAGGGAAATCAAGATGGTGGTTCGGAGGGCTTGACAGTTCTGTATGATCCCCTCCTTCTATTGACACTTTCTTTACCACATCATCTTCTCCTTCTAACAACTCAGGCCCGCCTATTAATCTCATCCTTTTGGCGGAAGAATCCACATCCGTACCCAATTCGTTTACGTTGTCTTCATCAAGTTGGTTATTCTCCTTGTCCCAGTAGAAATGGAGCGTTCTCTGAATAGAAGCATTGTTTGGTTTACCCAATAACAAATCCTCCTCCCACAGGCGGTATTTGCAAGCTCCATGACCCTGTTTGAAAACCCTCTTTTAATCAAATAGAAGTGAATGATCGTAAAGTTATGAAGGATCAAAACTACAAATAGCATACTTCTCCGATAGGGCAAGCAAAGAAATAGCGACCCTCATTTTCGCCTCTTGTCTCTTTCACCTTCCTACACACTCCAGCGCCACAAGGACAGAGTGGGTATTTATGCGGAGGAGGACGTAAGTCACTCTCATCAACATTATCACCACACCATCCTACAAAATCTCTACATTTCTTCCCCTGATAAAAGAAGCCAAGTTCTAAACTCAGTAAAGAAATGGGAGAAAACTCATAACTTTTGCATACAGCCAAGAGCTAACGGCTATCATCACCAACTGAAAGGGGAAAAAACTATTGAGATTTATGACATACCCTTTTGATGGGGCAGACGTAGTAGCTTTTGCCATAGTTGCGATCGTTCTTGGCCATTCTGACCTCACAAAACCCATGACCACAACGGCAATAAATCTTGAGAATATTGGAATTTTCAGCGGTGGGAGCTTCGTATTTGAGATTTCGAGAGTTGCTGGGGCAATCACGCACCCAATGACCTAGTTGGCCGCATCGGAAGCAAGTATCAGTCTGCATTCTCTGGAGAAGGCGATGATTGTAGCGCGTCGAAGTCTCAGGCGAAGAAAGAATGAAATGGGGAGTGAGTTTGGGGGGAGTGGGTTTGGGGGGAGTGGATGGCGGAGGAAGCTCTGATTCGCACATTTTCCTCTTGCCCCTCGCAGCAAGAGTAGTGTCGTGAATGTGCTTTACTGGAGTGGAAACAGGACTCTCCTTCACCGAATTCATTATAAGCCTACGGAATGGGGCTCAACGTCTTTACTCAGGGACGAATCAGGGTCTCCGATGTGAGGGCGAGGTGACCATTGCTCTCGCTACTTGAGAGCAAAGTTTGTGAACTGTTCATGGATTTTTGGTACATTCTGTGGGGTCATCATCACCTTTTTTTTTGTCCGGGCTTTGGCATCAATCAACGCCTACGGCAGCTAAGATAACCAATGTGACTAGGCGTCTAGGCCCTGTCATTTTCCTTCCATCCACTTTAACTTTGGGTGTGCATGGTAACACTCCCAGAATGACTTTTTTCTTAATTTCTGTGCCCCGGAACAAAAATAGATGGGAATTGTGTTTGGTAAATCCGGTTTTTTTTCTTGCTCCCGGGATGAACCGGTTTATTTTTTGTGCTGGGGAGTAAAAATAAGAAGCTAAAAATTTTAGCTTCTCTATTCCAAGGCAAAAAATCAGAATTTATTTTTCCCTCAATCAAAGCAAAAATTTACCCTCGTTCACCACCACCACCGCCATTGCCACCCCCAACACCACCGCTGCCCCACCGCCACCGCCTCGCCATCGTCACCGCCACCACCACCGCCCTACCACCACCACTACCACCGTCACCACCGCCACCGCCACCACACCATCACCACCGCCACCGCCGCTGCCACCATCACCGCCACCGCCGCTGCCACCACCGCCGCCACCACACCATCACCACCACCACCACCACACCGCCTCAGCCACCACCGCCACCACCACCCCGCTCAGCCACCACCGCCACCATCGCCACAACCACCGCCACTGTCGTCACCACTACCACCGCCACCATCGTCACCACCACCACCACCGCCACCGCCCCCACCGCCACCACCCCGCCTCAGCCGCCACCGCCCCAGCCGCCACCGGCCCCGCCGCCACCACCACCGCCGCTCCCAACACCAGCGCCGCCCCCCGCCCCCACCGTCACCACCACCACCGACCCCCGCCGCCGCCACCACCACCGCCACTGTCCCCACCACCACCACCGCCACCGTCGCCGCCACCACCGCCCCCTCGCCGTTGCCGCCACCACGGCCACCGTCCCCACCACCACCGCCCCCCGCCCCCCGCCACCGCCGCCACCACCACCACATAAATAATTTTTTGAATATAATAATTACATAAATAATTTTTTTACGAAATTTAAATTTAAATTTATTTGTAAAGTATAATAATTATATTAATTATTAAAGAAAAAGATAAAATGGTAAAAATAACTCATTGATCCTTCATCTTCCTTCTTACTATTTTTTTAACTCCCAAACAAGAGGAGGAAAAATGTGTTACCAAATGTAATTCTGATTCTCGGGGTAAAAATAAAATGGGTTAACAAACGTAATTCTGATTCTCAGAACTCTTCCAAAGCACAGAATCAGAAAAAACTGTTTCATCTCAGAAACAGTGCTGGGCAACAGAATGCTTACCATGCACACCCTAAGTGCGAAGACTGAAAACTATTGTAAGAATCAAAGAACCTAAAGATAAACAGCATGTCTTAATATATGGTGTATAGCATATAATTTTCAAATATATTTGTAATTTTAGATATGATAAGAGCAATATTGCAAACATTCTTTTAAATTTTGTATGTTACATGTAAAATATACAGGTGTACATGTAAATATACAGGTGTATATTTTAAGTTATATTTTTGTGGGGGCAAAACCATACGTACCTATGATTTGACAAGGTGCCTCGTGAATTATGAATCAAACAGATAAATGATATACGGATTTTCACTTTGGGAAAAGTGGTTTACGAAGTGACCTTTTCCTTACAGAGTCAAAAAGAAGTGTCGGCCAAAAAAAATAAAAATAGAAAGAAGTGAAATTTGCTTTGGTTTGGCAAAGAAAGTAAGGGAAAATGTTAAATAAATATCCTTTGAATTTAGAAAACTCTAAAAAATTTGTTAATGATGAATAAATCTTAAGATACTAATGTGAGATTTTAAAATGTTGTAACTTTATTAAAATGCCCTCAATTTTTTTTTTTCAAAAAAAAAAAGGGAAAACTCTCGCAGAAACTCCTCTAGTGGCCAACTACCAAGCTCCTTCGATGGCTAGTCACTGGAGTTGAGATGGCTACTTGAGCAAAAGAATGGAGGAGTTGGCTTTCCTCCTTTTTGTTTTATCTCCGCTGCCCTCCGCTGCTCTAGAATGTTGTCGTTTTGGCGCAATAAACAGGTGATGTTTTTTTTTTGTTTAAAATATATTTTAGGTTATTAACTGGTACTAAAAAGATACTTCATGATAGTAAGTAATATTCAAAAAATATTTCATGATCTTGAGAAATTATTTTGAGATTTTAAAAAAATATTTTAGGATTCTGACTGATACAAAAAAGATATTTTATGATACTAACTAATACTAAAAAAATACCCCATCATCTTGAAAAATCAATTTAGGATTTTGAAAAAATACCTCATGATCTTGAAAAATCATTTTAGGATTTTAAAAAAATATTTTAGGGTATTGGGTGATATTAAAAAGATACTCACTGATACTGAAAAATACTTCATGATATTGAAAAAATATTTTAAGATCTTAAAAAATATTTGAGAGTACTTACTAGTACTAAAAATATACTGCAAGATATTTTTTTAAGATCCCAAAATAATTTCTCAATATCATGAAGTATTTTTTGAATATTAATTAGTATCATAAAATATTTTTTTTTAGTA
Organism: Acacia crassicarpa; assembly: GCA_034222035.1. Lineage (NCBI taxonomy): Eukaryota > Viridiplantae > Streptophyta > Magnoliopsida > Fabales > Fabaceae > Acacia > Acacia crassicarpa. Next base: position 43,146,384 of record JAWXYG010000005.1, on the reverse strand, counting down.
CCAGTTAATAACCTGAAATAATTGAAAAAAAAAAAAGAGGCATCACCTGTTCATTGCACCAAAACGATAGCTTTCTAGAGTAGCGGAGGGCAGCGGAGATAAAACGAAAAGGAGGAAAGCCAGCTCCAAGAATGGATTACTTGAGCTCTTTAAACCATATAAAGCGATGTTGACAAGTTGGATCAAAACAATAACAACTTGAGTGACACCATTATAATTTCAGGAATGCAATTTGCCAATCATTGTTGTCAGGGTTTTTTACCAAAATAAGATTTTTTTTAAAAAAAATTACCGAATTAGAGCAGTTAGCAAACTATTTACCATTCTAATGCAGTCAATGACGTCAGTTGACCCACGCCACAAATGGCGTCAGTGGACAAGCACCAGTCTACAAAAATTTGACGCCAAGGGACGCCTTGGGCGTCAAATTGATGCCAATTGGGGTCAATTTAATTGACCCCAATGGCGTGAATTTTGTGAAAAAATTCACGCTACTCTGCAATTTTGCAGAGTGGCACCTGTCCAATGACGTCATTTGTGGCGTGCGTCAACTGACGCCATTGACTGCATTAGATTAGTAAATAGTTTGCCAACTGCTCTAATTCGGTAATTTTTTTTAAAAATATCTTATTTTGGTAAAAAACCCATTATTGTCAAGTTGTCATTGACCTTATTCTACTTACTAATCATATCGGATACGGTTTATGAAACTCAAGTAACCAATTTCTATAATAAAGTAGTCAATTTTATTACTTAAGTTGTTGTCAAAGTCCTATCAGCTGCAGGAGCTCCTATGCCAGCGAGGGTTCTTTCTTTTTGTAAAAAGAAAAAGAAAGAAAGAAATTGGATGGACATTTCGGTAAAAGCACATTATTTCAAAACTCTAGAATAATCCCTTATAACCTATTTATTATTTTCATATGTTAACAGAATTTTTTAAATTCAAACGATGTTTCTCTAGAGTTTTTTAAGGTGTCTCCTTGTTAGCTAAGTTTGAGTCCTTTTTATGGATTTTTGGTACTGCTTTTATATTCACATTTTTTTGACCGTTGGGAGTGGCAATGGCCAGTTGGCCACTTTAACTAGCTGTCAGCTATTCGTGGGAAATATTCCTGTTTTGCGGGTTTTTTTTTACCAAAATAAGGTTTTTCTAAAAAAAAAATTTACCGAATTGGAGCTATTCAAAAATTAATTACCAAAGTAATGTAGTTAATGACGTGTGTTAACCGACGTCATTGACTGCGTCAGCTGTCAGACGCCACCTGACAGTGACGTGAATTAATGCACGCCACTGCCAGATAGCGTGGATTGATCCACGCCACCAGTGGCAGGAGTTGACTCCCGCCACTAGGGCGTGCATTAATTGATTATAATTGACGCTGGGCGTCAAAATTTTTTTAAAAAAAAACATTATTTTATTTAAAATTATAAATAATAAATTAGAGAATAATTAATTAATTAATCAGTTGAGAATAATTACTTTACCCTTCATTAATTGTCTGACTGATTAATTAATTATTTATTCTTTAACCAAGCATATTGGTGGACATTTATTAAAAATTCAATTATTTGATTATTACTTTCAATATTAAACGTGCCGATTTTTTAGTATTAATGTGCCCATAGAAATCAATATTTTATTTAATTATTGATTACTTCCACGATGAATTTATTTTCATTGAAATTTTAAATATATTTAGTTAATAAATATATTTTATTTTATTTATATGGTAGTTAATAAATCCTTATTTTATTGAGGATTTGATGAATATTAAATTAATAAGGAGATATATGTCTTATAATTAGGACCGAGGTAGTATTTCTTTATAAACTACTTCATAAATTTGTTATGTCTGAGGTTAATAAGGTTGGTGATAAAATATTATCTTCAATTATAGCTATTAGATGCCATGAAATCTGAACTCTGATTCCAACACGAATCCATGTTTAGTAGCAAATACAGGTCACCCTTCCATGAGGGATAGAGTACTAGCTAAATATGAACAGTTTTTGTCATTTTAAACCGGATAAAAACAATATTTCATATATCTTTTAGAAATAATTTATACAGATTAAGAAAAAGCATGAATCATAATTATGAATTTCTTAAAGGTGAAGAATTTGATTTAAGAAACTCATCACGTTTAATTTTCTTAGAATTTCTTAAATCAAATTCTCTTCACCTTTAATTTCCTATATTCATGTGGTATTAGGGATGTAACATCCCAATTTTCTTAGAACTAAGAAGTGTTTCAGGAGAAAGTTATGGTAATTAATTTATCATGTAGTTATTCTATAAGAGTAAATTTTCTAAAGTGAAAAAAAATATATCAAGTATAAAATTATTTTTTAAAAAATACATACAGTAGCCGGCCACTACATGCCGCCTCTCCCACTGCATTGAAAGGTGGAAGGCCCACGAAGTATTTTTTTTTTATTCTAATTATAGGATAAAGTTTATAATGTAAATAGTATTACAAATTTTGTTTTATAATTATGACTAGAGGTAATATAAGATTATTCTATTTTGTAAGTCCTTTTTAATTCACTATTTTCTTTTTGTTATTGGCAAGATCTACTTCCTTGATATATGATGAGTAGAAAATATAATTGTTCAAAAAAAAAAGAAGAAAATATAGAAAAGCCAACAGGCATAGCACTGTGGGGCATAAAAGAATGTTATATATGATAGATATACAGGAAAAGCCAAGAGGCATAGCACTGTGGGGCATAAAAGAATATTCTATATGATAGATATACATGATTGAAAGAAAAAGCAGAATCAATGATATTTGGAGATGATGCGGACCCGCCTAACTTGAACGTTAGTCTAACGGTAGATTTTATTAGAACCATATTATGTTAAATTTTCTTTTTGATCTAGAGTACCTATGAACTTGTTTGAATTCTAAAGATAATTCCCTCATATTAATTTTGTTTAATTTTATTTCAATTTATTTAAACTTATATTTATTGTTATTGCTTAGTAATTAGCAACTATTAAGCATGTTTTGGGGATTTAGGGTTGAACTTGACGAAGGGAATCTTAAATTGACCTTAGAATTAAATAATGTGGAATTAGGTTTTAATCTAATCTGCCTCTAGGATGGGCATATACATAGAAGTTCCGCATAATCAAATTAAAATGAGTCAGATCTAAAATGCAATTTATTTAGTCAGATAAGATATTGCATAATTAATTGAGGTAGGTATATAAATGGGCCGGAAGGCATTTATAAACATTAATACTCTAAATTAGTTGATTAGGCTAAGTCAAAATTAATGTAGTGAGGATAAAATGTAAGAAACAAATAAGGAATTAGTGACTCTAAATTGTACTCCTTGATATTGGAATTTGCTCCTCCATGTAAAGTCTTTACTACTATTAATTTCATGCTATTGTTGAATTTATTTTTATTATTAAAAACAATTCTGACTCACTAAACTTACACAGAGTAAAAGAATTTAATATCTAAACACTAGTTAGATTGAGTCCTCATGGAAATAATACTTTTTTCATCACTTTATTACTTAATACGGCCCATATACTTGTGGAATTATAAGCTATAAAATTTTGCCCTATACATCAGTAGTTTACAATATTCATTATTTATGAACCCTTCCATAACTTAATTACAAACTTTGGTCATTGAACTTCCTAACATACTCACAACAATCAATCATTGATTTTCCCATATTATGAGACCCTTTTCTTTTTACATATATGAAGATAAGTATAGATTATGTTTAGGATAGCTCATAGAAGTGGTTTTTGTTTCTGATGGACTTTTCTTAATAGACTTATTTTCTGATAGACTTTTTTTGATATGATTTGTGTTTGGGATAGCAGTAGTAGAAGTGGCTTTTATTTCTAATGAGAAATTGTTTGCAATCGCTCTTAAAAAGTAGATGAGATAAAAAATGACAGAAAAGGACATGAATCAAATTCATGTATATATAATATAGGGTTAAGGAGCAATATTACCAATAAAATATTGGTCAAGGAGCACCCAACACAATAAACTTTTATTTGGACCTTAGATACCAACAAACTTTTTAAAAGGTTAAAATATCACAAAATCGTTACTTTATCAGTAACGGACGTTACTGCGCCTGGGCTCCTTCCCTCCCTCTTCCTCACCATCGCCTCCATCTTCTTCATCTTCAGAGCTCAGAGGCAGCCTCCTTCGCCTTCCTCTTCCACTTCTCCACCTACTGCATGCTCTCTTATTCCTCTTCCCCCAAATCACTAATCTCTGCAACTCATCAATCTGTCCATCGCAAATCAAAGAGGGAGAGGGTCGACATATGGGTATCCCCATATCGAAGAGAGAGAGAGAGAGATCGGTATTTCAAGAAGTGCCCAATCGGTCATCACCGTCGATTTCGAGCAGTGAGCAGGATTTTATGAAAATTGCAACAAAAACTCAAATCAATAACTGAAGCTTCAAACTAACCACAAGTTACAGCAAAAACTCAGGTCCACTTTGATTTTACAAAGCTTCCAAATTGCAAAGGCCCAGGGTCGAAAACACAAATTTGAGAGGGGATTTTTCCGAAACGTATAGACCAAACGATGACAGTGAGGATCTGTGACCTATTATTCCTGGGAGAGAGCGAACCTGCCACCAAACAATAGAGTTGCAACAAGGAGGTTGGGTGGTGTCGGACGTCGATGGAAGAGGATGACGCCAGAGGCTTGAGGAGGACCAGAGTCACGTTTGAGATGAGGATGGTAGCTTCAAAGGATGAAGATGAGGGCATATGGGGAAAAATTGGTCGGGAATGCCAAGGGGTGGGTATTCATGAGGCCATCTGATTCCCAAGTTCAAATAGCAAAGGTGATTGGAGAAACTTATTATTTGAACTTTCAAGAACAAACAATCCTAAGCGATAATCCTAAGCCATCTGATTCCCAAGTTCAAATAGCAAAGGTGATTGGAGCCCACGTGCAGTAACGGCGTTACTGATAAACTAACGATTTTGTGATATTTTAACATTTTAAAAAGTTTGTTGGTATTTAAAGTCTAGATGAAAGTTTATTGTGTTGGATGCTCCTGGACCAATAGTTTATTGGTAAAATTGTTCCTTCACCCTATAATATATATAGTGTACAAAATGTGATAATATGATTGAGTAGGTAAAAAGGCAAAACAGCGAATAAATCAATGACTTCCAAATGCGTGTTGATTTATTTTAAGACGTGTTGATAAGACCATATTTTGATATTAAAGAGGGCTATTTTGCTATCACTAATATTTATGTTATAATTTAGATTGACGTATTGATTTATTGAAATTATTGATGTTACGTTTATTAAATTAATAATTAATAATTATGCATTTGAAATGAGCAAAATATTATTAGACTTTAAAATATTATTATTATTAGTTTAAATATTTATAATAATATTAAAAATAATAAAAGTAAAACTTGTCTTTGCAAACAATGGAATGAGCAGAATTGAACTTTTTGATATTGAGAGGAATTGAACTTGTCCCAACCAGCCTGTGCAAACAAAAGAAAAAGGACAAGGGCAACAATTGTCATTTTACAAAGAGACCCACATAACAATTAATGAGATCAGAAGTAATGGGCTCATAAGCCATGGGAAGTTGCCTTAAAAAAAAAAAAAAAAACTCAATTAACCTCTAAAGTCCATTAAAAATCTAGGCTATCCAAACATCCAAAAATTCTATTTTTTTTCTTAATGAACTTATTATCCCATCTAATAGGATAATAAGTCCATTTTTTAGGATACCCAAACAAGCTCATACATACACGGAAGTGGGCATCATGTTAAAAGAAAATATTGTGGAGCAACTTCTATTCACAACTGAAGAATAAATCATTGCTTTTTTTCCCCCCTTTTTTTAATAAAATCAGCTTACAATAACAATCCATATGCTTATCCGATGAGCAGGTGATCCGTTCTAAAATGCCGATGAAGGCTCATTTCTACTATCTGAAATTCAATAAACTGGCGAGTACATGAAACACCTTTACACAATTTATTTGAGTACATAAACAATTATTGCGCCATGCTCAGTTTCTTGCTATGAAAGAGTACTACCTAAAAAATGAGAATATATAAAATACATGGAATACATATACAAATAACGGGAGCTTTTCTTTCTCTTTTTAATACAAATAAACTTCAGAATATAAAATAGAAAAATCACTATATATATATATATATAATGTAACTAATTTTTAGACTTTTTATAACCACACTTGTATGTAACGAAAATCAAAACTAAAAGAATAATTACAAACATAACTTTAAAATTAAAGTTCAATAAACGACTTTTGTCTCAATAGTACTAGACAATCTTGAAAACATATTTTGAAACTACGAAACAAGCACGACACGGAAGCTATGGAAACAACCACAAACACACAATTTACGAAAGTAAATAACTAAGCACGGCTAAAAGTAACAAAAACAAGTGTGGACACACCGTCTTTTTTTGATGAGACACTATGCTTATTTATATTTGATGCTTTATTGATAAGACATTATGTTTATTTATATTAGTTTATAGAGAAATAAAATCTATCCAAAATATATCTAAATACAATATTCTTTCTTAATAGAGATAGAAGATAATAATAAAAACAAATTCAATTAATAATTAATTCCTAATTCATCCTAATACGTTTATTTTTTTTTTAAGAATAAATTAAGCCATAGCGATTTAGATTGCTATCAATTATTGATCGTTATTTCTCCTCCATAGCCTCCCATGACACTGAGTTTAACATGTCTATGTACTCCAAATCTTCAGCAGCCTCAGATTCAGGGAAATCAAGATGGTCGTTCGGAGGGCTTCGCAGTTCTGTATGATCCCCTCCTTCCATTGACGCTTTTTATAGCAGAGCATCTGCTTCTCCTAAAAACTCAGAACCGCCTATTAATCTCATCCATTTGGAAGGAGTATCCGCATCTGTACCCAATTCATTTACGTTGTCTTCCTCAAGTTGGTTATTCTTCTTGTCCCCATAGTCATGAAGCGTTCTCTGAATAGGATGCTTGTTTGGTTTACCCAATAGCACGTACTCCTCCCACAGGCATTTTATGGATGAGAACAATCACGAAAAAAAAAAATAAACAAAATCAATCAATAAAAATAATCATATAATGAGTTTTGTGAAATATTATTTAGGTTTGGATTGACGGTAATATAAGTAGCTTTTATAAAATTGAAACTTGTTTAGAATGACGATAGGATAAGTGGCTTTTGAGATAATTATAAGAAAAAATTAAAATTAAAATTACAAAAAGGTGAAAAATGCTAACTCAGAAAATATACATGTGTATATTTTAAGTTATCTTTTAGTGGTGGAAAAACCATACGTCTATGATTTGATCAGGTGCATCGTGCATTATGAATCAAGCTGAGATAAATGATATACAGATTTCACTTTGAAAAAGTGGTTTACAAAGTGACCTTTGCCTTAATGTCATAAAGAAAAAGAAGTGTTGGCATAAAAAGAAGAAGTGACCTTTGCTTCGGTTTGGGGTAAAAAGGAAGGGAAAATTTTAAATAAATAGCATTTGAATTTAGAAAATCTCAAAAAATCTATTAATATATAAAAATGATAAATATGTCTCAAAGGATTTATTTGAGATCTTGAAATATGTTTTTACCAAAATGCTCCTCAAGCTTTAAGAAGAAAAAAGAAAAACCCTCGTCTAGCGGCGGCTAGAGTTTCGATAACAAATTAAATAATGAGATTAACTATTTGAGTATTGAGATTGACTACTTGAATTCCTGAAGTCTTATAAAACGTTGTTGATAAGTTGAATAGAGACAATGATAACTTTAGTATTTCTTATTAACAACTTGAGTGTAATTATTAATAACTTTGGGAACGCAATTTGTCAATCGCTATACTTAAATTGTCATTATCTTTATTCAACTTGTTAATGACATCGGATGGGTTTTATGGAGCTCAAGTAGTTAATCCTTATACTAAAGTAGTCTCACATTACTCAAATTGTCACCAGAGCTCGGACAAACGGCCGCAGAAATCCCTTCAGCGGGGTGGTAGCGGCCGCTAGTAAGGGTTCTCTCTCTTTTTTATTTAAAAAAAATTGAGGGCATTTTAGTAAAAACACAACATTTCAAAACTTCTGAATAGTCATTTGAGATATAGTTATCATTTTCATATGTTAACAGATTATAGAGATGATTTTCAAAATCTTGATTTAAAATAATATGATATCGATTTTGTTATGAATTACTTGCTTTGGTAAACACATAGTAGCATAAGTCCTTCAATTTAACCATATATAATTTTAACATACCGTTAGGATGCCTGGAGATGGCCCTGAGGGACCGTTTGGGTTCTCATATTTAGTTTTTTGGCCTTTTGATGTATCTTTGTGTTAGACCCCTATAATCTAGCTTTTCTCTTTTCATCAAGCGTCAGCCTGTATCTTTCAAAAAAAAAAAAAAACATATCCGTACTGGAAGTCTTGTTTATCAAAAGAAAAGAGGTGTCTACTTATTAGCTAAGTTTAATTTGCGTCCTTTTTTATGGATTTTTGGTACTTTCTGTTTTTATATTCACATTTTTTGCCCGTTGGGAATGGCGGCGGCCACTTTAACTAGCTGTCAGCTATTTGTGGGAAAGAACCCTGGTTTGCTATACACGTTATTCAATATTGATAGCTCCTTTTTTATTGGTAAAGGTTCAATATCAACATCATCAATATGATTATTTTTATTGATTGATTTTGTTTAATTTTTTTGTGATTGTTTTCATCCATAAAATGCTTCTTTAGTTTACTCTTTTAAATTTAAAATTTGAATCTCTTAAAATTATTAAGGGAGGACTGATTTCATTTGCTCATGTAATCTCAATTCTCTTCATGAAAAACCTGATAAAAACATGACCGAGCTCAATAATATTTAAACCTGACCAAGCAATACTATCGAATAACACGTTGAAAAAAAACATATAGAAGGCCAGAAATGTCTGTTTGATGGCTGTGATAGAGAGGTATTTCTTTATAAACAACTTTATAAATTTGTTACGTGTGAGGTTAATAAAAAGGTTGATGATAAAATATTATCTTCAGTTACAGCTTTTGGATGCCATGAAATGACTCTGATTCTTACACGAATCCATGTTTAGAAGCAAATACAGGTCACCATTCCATGAGGGATACACTAGCTAAATATGAACAGTTTTTTGTCGTTTTAAACCGGATAAAAACAATATTTCATATATCTTTTAGAAACAATTTATATAAATTATGAAAAAACATGAATCAGAATCATGAATTTCTTAAAAGAAATAAATTAAATGCGAGGAATTTGATTAAAGAACGTCATCACGTTTTTCCTTCTTAGAATTTCTTAAATCAAATTCTTCACGATTAATTTCCTAAAGTAGGCTTATTTCGTCGTTTAGTGTCTTGTTTTTCCTATAGCCATGCATGTGGTATTACGTATGCTCCTCAACTGCTCATAGTCTACAATCGTTTAGTTCCATCCATGTTAATATTAAAACTTGATCCAATGGAGATATCTAATATTGAAGAAGAACTTGAGAGAGAAATCAATGGAAACATTGACATATGAGAACAACACGTGTTCTCGTTGTTTGCTCCAAGATCACTGCCTTACTTTTTCGCGGGCCCTCCGAAACCCACGTAGACTCCCTCGTAGTCGCGGGACAAGCCTTGTTCGGTGACGGTGCAGCTGCGATCATCGTCGGTGCTGACCCTGAAACCTCTGTGGAGCGCCCAATTTTCCAGCTGGTTTCAGCGGCGCAAGTCATGCCGGACCCCGGCCACGCCATCAAACTAGGCCTGTGAGAGGCGGGTCTCACATTCCACCTGGAAAAAGACGTGCCAGATGTCATCTCTGAGAACATCGAGAAGTGCTTGGTAGAAGCGTTCACACCTATCGGCATTAACGGGTGGAACTGCATTGTTTGGATCATGCACCCTGGTGGAAGGGCCATTGTGGATCAAACGGAGGAAAAGTTAGGGCTGGAGAAGGAGAAGCTGGAAGCGACTAGGCACGTTCTTAGCGAGTACGGGAACATAGAAGTCCATGCGTTTTGTTCATATATATTATACGAGATGAGCAACAAGTCGTTAAGCCGTTAAGGGAAGGAAAAGCAACCACCGGTGGAGACGGTGGTGTTTTACAGTGTTCCGGTTGAGGCAGATTATTACAGATGATTCAAAAGTCGGGTAATTAAGATTGGGTAAATTGTGGAGTGAAGTACGTGGTGATGGGGGTGATTAGAGAGTCTAGTGAAATTAATTAAGTTGGTGCATATATAGGAAATATGTAACATATATCGGTGTGAAGACGGTTAAGAAATTCAATAATATTTTACTAAAATACCGATTTTTCATCTTACAGAAAAAATAACCATTTTCTTCATAAAAGTACAATTTTTATTATTTCTACCCAAATACAGTTTTAAATTATTATATAAATTATTGAAAATGTAAAGTGACAGTTCTTTAAAGGGTTAAGGTGCATTTTTGCTCTTTAAGTATACGCTCAGGAGCAATTTTGCCCCTGAAGTTTTCGGCGTAGCAATGTTGCCCCTGAAATTTAAAAACGGAGCAATGTTGCCCTTTCGTTAAAAACCCTAACGGTCAACGTTAGGGTTTTTAACAGAGGGGCAACATTGCTCCATTTTTAAACTTCATTGGCATCATTGCTCCAAAAAAAAAAAAAGAAGCAATTTTGCCCCTGAAGTTTAAAAACGGAGCAATGTTGCCCCTCCGTCAAAAACCCCAACAATTAACACTGTTATGGTTTTTGACGGAGGGGCAACATTGCTCTGTTTTTAAACTTTAAGGGTAACATTGTTGCGCCGAAAACTTCAGGGGCAAAATTACTCCTAGGTGCATACTTTAAAGGCAAAAATAAATTTTAATCCTTCTTTTAAAAAACCAAAATGCCAAAGTGACTATATTTAAAACAGAAAATCAGACTCTTTGTTAGTGATAATGGGTAATTAATCCACAACCAATGGCACGTATCTATATATATAGATCCATGGTCCAAAGTGGCAAAGATAAAGTAACATGACTGCTTATTCATCCTACGTTACTCTAAACTACGCTAGAGGTTTTTTTTTTATTAAACGGGCAAACACAAATTACAGTTACAAATAGGATTGAAACAATAAGGCCATTGGCACCAATAGTAATATATTCTACCACCAATACTAGAAAAATACAAATTAGCGATGGATTTTGTGACGGAATTTCTAATCCGTCGCAAAAAGCAAGATTTTGCGACAGAATTTGAATTCCGTTGCAAAAAGCAAGGTTTTTGCGACGGAATTGTATTTCCGTCGCAAACTTGCTTTTCCGGTTTTGTGACAGAATTGAATTTCCGTCGCAAAATCTTGCTTTTTGCGACGGAATTGTAATTCCGTCGCAAAATCGCTTTTTTGTTTTTGCGACGGATTAGTGTTTCCGTTGCAAAATATTGCTTTTTGTGACGAAAATGTAATTCCGTCGCAAATCAGCGGCAAAAAAGGCCTTCAATTCCCTCTATTTTGCGACGGAACTCAATTCCGTCGCAAAAAATTTGCTTTTTGCGACGGAAGTTGATTTCCGTCGCAAAAAGCGCGATTTTGCGACAGATTATGTATCCGTCGCAAAATCTCTTTTAAGTCCTAAATTTGGGACATTTCCTCCGTCTCACCGTCGTAATTTTTCTTCTCTTCCCACCTCGTGGCTCGTCCTCTCCCTTCTGGCCACCACCGTCCGTTGTTCTGGTCGCCGTCGCCACCACTCCTCCTTCCGGTCGCCTCGATGTCAAATGGGACGCTTGCCTTGATCTCACCCTCCGCCGTTTCATCTATTCTTCACTAGGCGGTGCATTTGGCGGTCTCCTCTTTTTCAGTCAGTTCCTCTCCTTATCTCTGATTTGATTCTTATTCTTTTCTTTTTTCCTTTCATTTTCCTTCGGGGAATCTGTTGTGAAGATTAACCGAAACCCATTGTTATTGGTTATTCTGAAACCGCCAATAGTGGGTGGGTTGGTCTAATCGAAATTAACCATATTTCGTGATTTTCACATACGAGTTCTGGTTTTAATTTGTTTTATTTTTTTGCTAGGATTTGGCGCTTTGGAGGTGATCAGAGGTTTTATTTTAATTTGTACTCTGTGGAACCTTATTTAATTTTTTTCTTGTTATATGTTAAATTTCTGTATAATATATAATCTTGGTAGTTAGAGATATTTTAGGATCTAATCGGATTATGGAATTTGAATTTTGTAATTGCATTTCTATAGAATTTTGTAATTTAAATTCCTAGATATTAGGATTTGCCTTTTATAATTCTTAGATATTAGGATCTGCCTTTTATAATCCTAGATATTAGGTACAGAATTTGAATTTTATAATTGCTTTTCTGTTTTATAATTCCTAGATATTAGGATCGGCCTAAACGATAAGTAGATTATATAATTTGATTTTGTAATTGGTTTTCTGTTTTATAATTCGGCCTCTGATCAGTAGAGTATAATCCTATATGAAAATTCATGATAGGAATAAAAAATTTAATTTTTTTTTAAATTTAAAATTAGTCACTAATCTTTAAAAAAAATGAAAATTAGAATCTTTAAGAAAAAGAAAAATAAATATTTTTTAAGCAAATCGAAATTTAAAAAATAAAAAAAAATATTTTTTTAAAAAAATCTGAAATTTGCGACGGATAAAATTTCCGTCGCAAATCTAGAAAATTTGCGACGGAATTTTTATTCCGTCGCAAATTTTGAAATTTGTGACGGATTTTTAGTGTCCGTCGCAAATTGCTACGCCGAACTTTGCAACGGACCAAATCTGTCGCAAACACGTTTTGCGACGGAAATGCTCTATTTTGCGACGGAAAAATTCCGTCGCAAAATCTGGTTTTTTTTTGCAGTGCACACGGACATAGTAAAATAAATTCAAAGAAAACAATTTGACTTTAATTTAGATATTTAAGGCAGATATGAAGAAGGCGGCAGCAGTGTTTATCAGATACAGGAATGTGAAATGATTTTTAAAGTGTATAATCTCAATCATAAAAACTTAGAAGACGTTTACAAATAGTTATAGCACCCTGAGAGTCTCAATACATGCACAGTGATGATGATAAATATTTGTCGTTAAAGAAATAATGGGCTTGTTTGGGTTAACGGTAGGAGCAATGGTTTTTGAACGTTATAGAGATTAGCAGAAATCATCAGTTTTTTAACTATTAAGGGACGATTTCATTCCTATTATAACAGAAGAATAAGCCCATAACATGTTTACCGACTATGAAAAGGAAAAAAGACTTGGACCTTAATATTTTTAGGATGTGGAGGATGGGGTATAAGTTTTGTTGAAAACTTTAATAAAAATCATCCATCTATTTTTAGTCTGTTATTACTGTACAACATGCATATATTAGACTGCATATAATTAAGGATTCTTTAAATGTTTTTATAGAATTTTTTTTTCCTTGTCCACCCAGTTTATTGGAACTTTCGGTTTGAATTCGACTAATATGAATTTGTCCTTAGTTGAGCTCACAATCACGAGAGAAGAACTCTCAACACTATTTTTTTAATTTCCACACCTCGAATTGAGGACATAGTTATTGGTAAGCTTTATAGAAAATGACATATGGAATATTAGTATATTTACTGTAATGGATACGGGCCGGGTCTAAATTGCCCCTATCATCCAACGCTCCACAACTGGCTCCGTTTTTTGCCACTCATGAGCAGTTTTCATGGCACATAAATATAGAAAGACAAACAAACGTCCCAATGCCAAGTTGCCAACATTCGAATGCTAGCTTCATGGTGTGAAAGATCACGACTTCTTATTACGTCTTAAACCCAATCTTCCTATTTGGCATACAAAGAAAGTTCTTGTCCTCCGTTTTTTAAACCCCTAATTAAATTAAGCCTTTATTGATTATTTTTGAACTCGGTAAATGATTTATAATTTAATTTCAATAATTTAGCTGTTTATTTTAAATATATGTGAACATATGAAATGTAATACTCTTTTGGTGCTTAATATAAGACATATTTGAGAATTGATCTTAATTCTAATTATAAGACTTAGTTTTCATATTTGTCATTTTTTTTTACTAATTTACCTATATTAATGATACTCTTTAAGGAGGAAAATGAACGAAGGAATTAATAAAAATAATTAGAATGTTTTAGAAAATACATGTTATATTAACTAACTCAATTAACCTCTTTAAATTAATCAAATTAGTTAAATATGTCTTATATTAAGGGTCAGAATGAGTACCCCATACTTAATATATAAATCAACTTTGTACTTATTACGATTTAATATCAACAATAATACTAACTCTGGTTATTAACACAAGAACTAATTGAGAGTTAAATTTTGTTGGGTTAAGTACCATTTTTGCCCCTGAAGTACGCGCCTAGGAGCAATTTTGCCCTTTAAGTTTCCGGAGGAGCAATGTTGCCCCTGAAGTATGAAAACGGAGCAATGTTGCCCCTCCGTTAGGTCAACTAACGGTCAACGTGTCGTTGACCGTTAGTTGACCTAACGGAGGGGCAACATTGCTCCGTTTTCATACTTCAGGGGCAACATTGCTCCTCCGGAAACTTAAAGGGCAAAATTGCTCCTAGGCGCGTACTTCAGGGGCAAAAATGGTACTTAACCCAATTTTGTTTTATCAATATAAGACCTTAATTTATTTTAGGGAGAATCCCACATAAGCGAAGAACAACGGAAAGCTTAGTGGAAGCTTTGAAGCCCATCAGCGTCGTCAACAACGACTGTAACTCCATTTTCTGGGGCGCGGTGCACCAAGGTGGACGGGCCATCTGGACGAGGTGGAGATGAAGCTAGGGCTAAAGAAGGAGAAGCGACGAGGCATATTTTGAGTGAGTACGAGAACATAATAAGTGCGTCGGTGTTGTTCATATTGGAGGAGATGAGGAACAGGTCGTTAAGATGATCGAGGTAAAACCACGACCGGAGAAGGACTTGAATACTGAGTTGTTCTAGGGTTTGGACCAGGTATTATGGTGGAGACAGTGGTGTTGCACAGTGTTCCCATCCAAATCAAATGAGTTGAGAGAGCTAATCACGATACTTAGCATTGAGACTTATCCCGATCAATACATATCATTAGACATAATTACAGGTGTGTGGTGATTCAAAGTTTAATTGTGTGAGTTCTAAAAACGCTTTTGCATGAGTGCAATTACTTGCATGTGTCTGTAATAATAACTAATAACTGCCTTCGAGGACATCCAATACAATGGTGGATCTTGAGATAAATGTTTGAGGGGCTAAATGTATAATTTTTTGGGACAAATATATAAATTTTTGAGTCAAATGTATAAATTTTGTATAAAAAATCCATTTGATATTAAATATTTAAGAGTTTATTTTTTGTGGGGGGGGGGGGGGGAGGTTGGCCCCTTTTAGCCCTTAAGAAACTCCGTCACTGATCCAATGCGTGTTGAGGAGGGAGCTGTGGGTTGGTGTGTAACGTTTAAATGTATCTTGAGATGTAATTAAAGATAGATAAATAAATAAATGCGCAGGATTTACTTTTTATATTATTTTTTTTTCATTGTTAATGCATGTCTCGGATCAATATGAAGTGTTCATGAATGTATAACAATTTTGATATATCTTAGTTATATTACAGTTCTATGGAGAAAAAAAAAAGTGCATGTTTAATGTATGTTTTTTCAATCAACGACAGGTTTGTTTAAAATTTTGATAAAAATATGCTAAATAACTTCATCTGGTCCTTGAGAACCTATTTGAGAATTTAATCATGATTCTAAATATGAACTATTTCTCATACTTATTAATTTTGTTTAAAAAAATTTATCTCTGTTGATCCTCCTCCCACATTAATCAATGAATAAAAGAAGATATTTACGATGTTTTAAAAAATACATGTTACATTAACTAGTTTTGTTAATCTAACTAAATAAGTTAAATATGTCTTATATTAAGGATTATAGAAGGGTTAATTCATTTGTAATAAATTTGATTTTGATCCCACACTCATAACTTGTGTAGCCTCTTTTTTTTTATATTTTTTTTAAAATAAACGGTCTAATAATAAGGAGTGACTCCTTTTTTTTGGTCGAAATATAAGGAGTGACTCCACAGTATAAAAACCGCAGAATTCTATGATGTAATAGAACAAAATGCCAAATAATGGTCATTGGGTTGCATCGTGGGGTTTAAATTAAAGGCAATAATAGAGAGGTATTTCATCGAATGCTGCAGAATCAGCCACGTAATGCTCTTGCCTTTTCTCGGTCCAATGTGCCTTCCCTTTTTAAGGTGCAGAAAGAGAGATTCTACTTTTTAATGTTCCTAATTATAAGAACATTTTTATAGTGTAAATTACGTTACGAAAATATTCTTATAATTAGGACTAAAGATAGTATCAGATAAAAAAAAATATGAATGATTCTTCTGTGAATATCAGAGCATTATGCAACTGTTTCAAGAATTTAAGGGTGTACATGATAACACTCCCATAATGACTTTTTTCCTAATTTATGTGCCCCGGAACAAAAGTATATGAGAATTATGTTTGGTAAATCTGATTTTTTTTCTTGCTCTCGGGATGAACTGGTTTATTTTTTGTGTTGGGGAGTAAAAAGAATAAGCTAAAAATTTTGGTTTCTTTATTCCAGGGCGAAAAATCAGAATTTATTTTTCCCTCAATTGAAGTAGAAATTTACCCTCGCTCACCGCCGCCGCCGCCGTTGTCACCCCCAACACCATTGCTGCCCCACCGCCACCGCCCAACCACAATCGCCACCACCGCTATTGCCACCACCGACACACCACCTCCGCCACCCCCGCCCCACCACCACCACCACCACCGCCATCGCCACCGCCACCGCCGCCGCCGTCGCCCCCCGCTCTGCCGCCCCCTACCACCATTGCCACCGTCGCTACCACCACCACCGCCGCCGCCACAACCACCGCCCCACCGCCACCGCCCCCACAGCCGCCCGCCGCCACCGCCGCCACCGCCACATAAATAATTTTTTGAGTATGAAAATTACATAAATAATATTTTTAGGAAATTTAAATTTAAGTTTATTTGTAAAGTATAATAATTATATTAAGGGTTAAGGTGCAAAAATACACATGTGTTTTTCTCCGAGGAGCGCTCAGTAGCAAGTGCTTTTTTTGGGTGCAAAAGTGCACACGTGGTTACAAATTAGGTGCAAAAATACCGTTTCACCGTTAAGTTTGACTTTGACCGATGACTTGGCATTTCAAAGGTGCAAAAATACACATGTGATTTGTCAAAAAGAGCGCCCAACAACAATTTTTTTTAATTTAATAATTTTTTTAATTACTATTGGGTGCTAAAAAAATATTTAGAATACTGACCTGTATTGAAAAAATACTTCATAATCTTGAAAAATTATTTTTAGATCTGAAAAAAATATTTCAGGGTACTAACTGGTACTAAAAAGATACTTTGAAGTATTTTTTCTGTACCAATCAGTATCCTGAAAGTATTTTTTAGTACCAGTCAGTACCTTGAAATATTTTTTTAGTATCCTTTTACTACCGGCAAACACTTAAAATATTTTTTCAAGATCCTAAAATAATTTTTCAAGATTATGAAATATTTTTTCAGTATCAGTCAGTATCCTTTTAGTACTGGTCAATACTTGAAATATTTTTTAAAGATCATAAAATAATTTTTCAAGATTATGAAGTATTTTTTCTGTACGAGTCAGTATCTGGAAAAAATATTTCACGGTACTGACTAGTACTAAAAAATACTTTTAGGATACTAACTGGTACAGAAAAAATACTTCATAATCATGAAAAATTATTTTAGGATCTTTAAAAAATATTTCAAGTATTGACCGATACTAAAAGGATACTGACTGATACTGACAAAATATTTCAGGATATTGATTGGTACTAAAAGTACTTTCAGGATACTGACTGGTACAGAAAAAATACTTCATAATCTTGAAAAATTATTTTAGGATTTTGAAAAAATATTTTAAATATTGACCGGTACTAAAAAGATACTGACTGATACTAAAAAAAATATTTCATAATCTTGAAAAATTATTTTATGATCTTAAAATAAAATTATTAAATTAAAAAAAAATTGTTGTGGGCGCTCTTCTTGACAAATCACATGTGTATTTTTGCACCTTTGAAATACCACGTCATCGGTTAAAGTAAAATTTAATGGTCAAACGGTATTTTTACACCTAATTTGTAACTACGTGTGCACTTTTGCACCCAATTTGTAACCACGTGTACACTTTTGCACCCAAAAAAAGCATTTGCTACTGGGCGCTCCTCGGAGAAAAGCACATGTGTATTTTTGCACCTTAACCCTTATATTAATTATTAAAGAAAATGACAAAATGATAAAAATATCTCATTAATTTTCATCTTCCTCCCTTACTATTTTTTTAACTCCCAAACAAGAGGAGGAAAAATGTGTTACCAAACGAAATTCTGATTCTCGGAGTAAAAATAAAATGGGTCAACAAACATAATTCTGATTCTTAGAACTCTTCCAAAGCACAGAATCAAAAAAAATTGTTTCATCTCAAAAACAGTGCTGGGCAATAGAATGGTTGCCATGCACACCCTAAGTCAACTACATATATTTTACACAGGCTTTGATGTGTTTATTACTTCATGTGCCCGCTTAAAGATAGGTTAGCTCGATGCCAATATCTACAAGAAATAATTGGATCTATAATCAAGTAAAAAGGAGCCAAATTATTGGATCTATAATCAGCAAACTGAGCTGGGCCTATAATGGGCCATGGCCCAAAATATCACGATTAATATTCTTTCGACATTTTTGCTAGTGTTGTCTTATCAAAAAAAAAAAAAAAAAGCTAGTGTTGTTCCTTTGGGCATCTATAATCATGTTTTCGGTATTTTGAAAAAAAAAAAAAAAAAAAATCATGTTTTCATATCCTCCAACACAAAGAAAAAAGGAAGGAAAAGAGAAGCAAAAAAAAAGAAGGAAGGAAGGAAAAAAAGAAAAGAAAATAAGGCGCAACAGGGAATGACGCATGAAATAGTAAGATGGCTAAAATATATTGTTAATTCTTTAAAATTAAGTAAGGTATAATTTTGGTCCCTTAACTTTATAAAATATAATTTTAATTCTATAATGTTATCACTGTTAATATTGGTAACAAAAAACGCTGACACACCAAATTCAAGTAATGATTGTATAAACTTAAGTGATGACCGTATAATTAAATATTATTAATATTAAATTTAAAATATGTGTAAATAAAAAAAAAATGAAAGCCTAGTGAAACAATCAATATTAACACATCAATCATATTAGAAAATATTAGTTTAATAATATAAATATATTAGTTTATTAAAAAAAAGTAGTTTAATGATCTAAATTGCAAAACTTTATTTTCATTTTTAGTAATTTATCGGTTTATTTTAGTTTAATAATCTAAATATATTATATTAAATTAAGAAATTAAAAAAAAAAATAAAGTTTGCATGGTATTTGACATTCAATATTACCTTAGGCTCTAAGATATAAAATATCTAATACAAGTAATAATTTCAATTAATTAATATTTAATATTTATAAAGGCGTAATTATGTTTCCCCTCCCTCCCTTGTCTCGGAATCTGAAGATCCTGACTTTAGTCGTAATTATTGATGACTACTCGAACGAGAAGTAGATTAATTAACAAAAATATTTTCATAATTAATTTTTATAATATACATGGTTGGATTCACGATCAACTCTAATGGCACGTGATTAACGACATCTTATGATATTAACTGGGATCTGATAATTAGTTTAATGTAAATTTTGAGCCGCTGAATGATGTCATGCATGCTTGTATCTCACCTAACAACTTAGAAAGTGAGGTCACCATCATGCTCTTTATAAACGGGGTTAGGTGTGTGTGTGTGTATATATATATATGACAACATATGCTTATGAATTATGATGGCTGAATTTAATTAAGCTCCCAAACTTATCTTAATTCTCCTGTTTAATTTCCAAGCCACTGAACTTTAACTTTGTGTTACATGCTCTGAAGAATTTTAGCCGCCCCACTTTAAATATGTGTTCAACGCTCTGATGATTTTTTCGTTTGGTCAATTGAGAAATTTTTCATACGATGAGTCAACGACATGTCATTAATAACCGCGTTTGTGCCATTTTGGTGGGCTTATTTTACTTTTTGTGCCCACTTAAATATCATAGACGTAATACGGAGCTAATTAATTTTGGGAAACCATAGAAGACAAAAATAATTATTTAAAATCTCAAAATTACATTTAAGTCATATAGGATTTTTTTTGCAATAAATTCCAATTCTCCTAATAAGTTTATGGGTGTCCACTGATAAGTTCATGGACGCTTATATATATTGACAAGTTTATTGACGTCTATTAACAAACATAAGAGCCTAGAGGTGAGCAACGAGCGGGTGGAGCTACTTCTGAGGGTAACCTATGGCCTGCTCGTTTGTTTTACATAGGTATGGCCGGGGGTTAAATGTGTACGCCTAAACTGGTCCAGAGAACCCGTTTAAGGAATCTAACCCCTCCCCCCTTTTTCCAGAGCTGGTTTAAAGGGAAATATCAGATGACAAGAAGCAAAGTTGCAAACCACAAACCACAATGACAGGAAGGAAACTCAAAGAAATGAACACTGGAAAGTAAACTTATTGATACAAATTAAAAAGATGGCAGGTTGCCACAGACCACAGTGACAAGAAGCAAACTCAGAGAGACCACGGATGGCAGTTCACCTCAAACCACAGTGACAGGAAGCAAACTCAAATCACGGACCACAATGACAGGAAACAAACTTAGAGAGACCACATACCACAATTACAAGAAGCAAACTCAAGCAGCGATTCATTACAGGAAGCAAACTTTGAGAGAGGTTGCGGCGAGTGAGAGGCTGAGACGACGATAGTGAGCATGATCGAGATCGAGAGCGACGGCGAGAGGCTGAGGCACTAGGTTGGATTAAAGAGAGATGACACTACAAGAAAAAAGGGTTTTAGTGACGGAAAAATCCGTTGCTAAAACCTCAAATTTCGTCGCTAAATGAATTTGCGACGGAATTTGCGACGGATTTTTTCCGTCGCTAAAAAGTGGTCGCAATTGCGACGGAATTGAAAATTCTGACGGATTTTAATTCCGTCGCTATTAGCGACAGAATTAAAATCCATCGCTAATTTGAATTTTGCGACGGATTTTAATTCCGTCGCTATTAGCGACGGAAAATGATTCCGTCACTAATTTATCTAAATTCAAATTAGCGACTGATTCACTTTCCGTCGCAAAATTGATTAATTTTTTTAAAAAAATTATATATTATTTTTTAAATTAATTTTTTATTTTTTGTTTTAATTTTCTTTGAAAATTATATTCTTTTAAAATTATATATTGTTTTAATTATATTGACCAAATGTATACAGTATATTAGTTGCTCCGGTGAAGTACAGCACCAGTTTCGTCGAACCGGAGTGAGTCACCCCCTCCGCCTGCAACAACAACAACCTCCAAATCATCAAAATCTCAGATCTTCTTCTTCTTCTTCTTCAAATTCTTCACTATTAATACCAAAACAGTAACAAAACAAAACAAACCTGGCCATGAACAAGAGAAGCTATTGTCAAATACCAAGCTGTGTAAGTTGTCATTCCAAGTCCCGAAAATGACCAGATTCTATAATTGTGAAATGAAGGTATAAACACAGTGGTTGCACAGCAAGCTCCAAATATGTATGTCCAAGTCCTTTTGTCCAGTTTGTCGTTTATATAGTAGATGTTACTGCCAATAACAAAATTCATTCAAAAGCATCAGATTTTGTTCTTTATCAGATCGGAAATCGTGGGAAAAATTAAAGGCCATACCTTGCGCAAGCTATAAGCTGAATCACAGATCCAAAGAGAAGGAAAGTACAGTTGAAGGCCAACCCCACAGCTTTCCAATACGAGGAGAGATGCCTGGAAGAGCCGAAGAGGACGAGGAGGTCAAGCCGTCAAGGACGCAAGGTCGAGAGGGAGACAGCAATGTCGGGGTGTCGAGTGAGAGGCGAGAGGCAAAGATTGCTGTCTCTCTCGGTCCTGGCTATGCAGGACAAAGCAGATGGAGGAGTGGAGATGTATGCGTGTCGGTGAGGGAGATGATGCCTCATAATAATAAAAGGGTTTTAGCGACGGATTTTAAATCCGTCGCTCCGTCGCTAAAAGGTTAAAAGTGGCGGCCTTTTAGCTAAAACTAGCGACGGATTTCAAATCCGTCGCTAAAAGGTTAAAAGTGGCGGCCTTTTTGGCACCTTTTAGCGACGGATTTACGGATTTTAAATCCGTCGCTAAAACTAGCGACGGATTTGAAATCCGTCGCTAAAAGATTAAAAGTGGCGGCCTTTTTGGCGCTTTTTAGCGCTAAAAGGTTAAAAGTGGCGGCCTTTTTGGCACCTTTTAGCGACGGATTTTAAATCCGTCGCTGTCGCTAATTCTTTGACTTTGCGACGGAAAATTTTCTGTCGCAAATTCCGTTGCTATTTTGCATTTTTTTAGCAGTGTGAGAGACGGAGATTGTGAGTGAGATTGAGATCGAGGTCAAGGGAGACAGCAAGAGGTTGAGTCGCTGGCCGCTAAGCTTCGGGCGGTGATGGCGAGGAGACCTAAGATAGAGCGAGAGAGTGGTGACGACGAGGTCAAGGGTTTGAGAGTTGAGATTTTGCATGTTTCTTTTGTGTTCTCAACTGTGACACTCTGCTCTGAACTTTGAAGACTAAAGATTGAAAGGGGGAAGGGGAAAAAAATGCTAAACAGGTAACAAGTGGTCACGGTTGCCTCATGCCTCAACCTGTGACTCGTACGTGTAATACAGACGGGTATGAGCAGCCCGTTACTTGTGATGGGCCATATCTAGGAGGGTTTAATCTAGAAAAAATTTCATGAGGTGCTGATGTTTGACCGGGTTGGTTGCGGGTCATTTGCTTATTCTTGTAAAAGCCTGTGACAATTGCAATTTAATGTAAAAAATTCCTACAAAATTTAAATGCAATTAAGAAGTCATATTATCTTATTTTCTCTTATCCTGGACTTAAATATAATTTTCTCATCAATCTGAGCTACAGGACTTTTGATTATTGCGGTGCCTGTTCCTTAACCAGGATTGCCTATTTTATATTTGTTTCATACTTTCATTCCACACACATTTATAAGATTTAGGTTTAGACACAGTTATATGTTTCCAAATTTGACTGGCTGGCTAGCTAGGTAGGCCTTTTATTAACTAGTTTTTGATTTAAGCCGTGAAGTTCTGATCTGAATTCTTTAATTTTGATTTAGATGGATACAATTACACACTTTTTTTATTAAAAAAAAAGGCCAACAATAAATATTTGGACATATGATATAAAAAATACTTTTGGGAATAGGAGAAAGGGGGATATTGAGACACATCACACACAATATGACCATATGTTTGGGGGTTCACGTCCTTCAATTATATTCCATTCTTTTTCGTCCACTCTCATTCTCACCTAACTCTTACAAATTCCGCATGCCAAGCAATATATATCATAAGTTCATTTGTGTGTGTGTAAAAATAATACAACGTACTCGTATATCATAAGTTCTCACACACACACACACAAACAAGTTCGTGCTTTTGATAAGTTATGGACAGTACAATCTGTCTCAAATTTCGTATAACATTAAACACGTACATCTAATTAATTATAGCATTTGAATTGTCGCTCGCCAGTCACACACACACACACCACTTCTATTTTTGTAACGAAACAGTGATTTAGCAGTCATCACCTAAAAATTCTACACTATTTCAAACATACATGTAAAAGAAATGTTAGTAGGTGCTTATACTCGTTGATCTCATGTGTTTTTGAGAAGATTTCTTTTTTAAAAAAATTGTTTAGCTTTACATATTTTAGATGTTTGCTAATAATCAAGTCAAGACCTGAGGATTTTTTTAAATATTATTTATTTTATAAGAAACTCTGCTTGTAAAATCCATTTATTTTGATTTATTTAGATGGGGTAACAGAAGTGTATTGGAGCCTGTTTAAGTTAGCATTTAAAAACTATGTTTACACAAGTCATCAAGAAAAAACTCCCCTCATATATCCACTTCACGTGTCATTCGTGTCATAAATTACGTTAAAAAAACCGTTTCTAGCACTAATCCAAGCCGGCACTAACTATACAAGTCTTTTCTTTAAAAAATGAATCATGCATTTATTTATTATCAGCATAAAGTCACTCTTTTGGCAAAGAATATCTGAAACACCGTATCAATTAGGAATGAAGACTATTTTGTAGTTAACTTACCCAAGCAATGCTAGATACTCAGTTTTTTTTTTTTTAATACATGAAATTTTAGGTGCTCATCCACAATCCAAGGGCAAGACGCTTGGAGCCCAGTCTATAGAGAATACTGAGTTAGAGAGTACACATGCCTCTACCTCCACCCAGCGTTACCATTGTTTCGTAGACCCCTAGGATATTTCCCTCAGTGACTTGACCAACTTTAGGATCGAACCCGGCCCCCTTCCTTTAGGTGAGAAAGTTGACCCCTTTCGCCAGTTGAACGATGAGAGGTTGCTAGATACTCAGTTATTCACATGTGAATATACCAAAAAGCTCTATAATAGGCTTAGAAGTGCGTGTAACATCGATCAACATCATATCAATTTCTTTGGTTTTCTTTTTTTAATTTTAAGCCTGATATGTACTGAATTGTAGTAATCTTCACATATTGGAAACAGTATACCTCTGAAAAACTCATGTTAAAGTGTGCTCTTTATAGAATAATGTCATAAAATCTATGATTTCGTGCAACATATTGAGTCCACCTAATTAATAGTATATTAGTATATAATAGAAAATTTATAATAAATTACATTAATGATGATGATAAATAAATTTCCCCCTTAAAAGTTAGATTAAAAGATGGATAGTATATATTAGGCTACATTGTAGGTAAAATCAATAGGGATTGGAAAATATCATCGAGGTTTCAAACTCTCAATCATTAAAAATAATATCATACATTCATACATATCCTATGTAAAAGGGTAATCATTGACAAGTTATAAAACTTGTGGATATATTATTTCTCTTATTTGGACATAAATTATATTCTCCCAAATAAATATTTAGTTCTAACAACAGATAAAATAAAAGATATTTTTTTTTTAAAAAAAAAAGGACGCCAAGTTACCAGAGATCCACCAATAGTCAACCAAAAACAAACTTGTAATTATAATTTACAAAGGAGATAGACTCCACAAAAATCTGAAATTTGTGCATTTAGTAATTTGGTCTGGGTAACTAGCTCTCTCAAAGATCCTTTTTGCATTATATATGATCGTTTTTTATGAGTAAATAAATAAATCCTATGAATTTTGTGGCGGATAGGCTTGTAACTTGTAAGTGCTGTAACTGTGACTGTTGTCACTGTCAGAGATATAACATTCTAAGTTTGGGAAAATAACATTTTATAATCTGATAAGAACAAAATGTTTAAGAAAATACTAAGATATTCCTTCTAGTCTTTATTTTAAGGTACCAACTAATAATTCTTACAAACCAATAAAAATAGTTAAAGTCATTAAATTTATCCTAAAATTTAAGTAATTTCTAATATTACCTCCCTTTATTCACTACAAGAAAAAAGGGTTTTAGCGACGGAAAAAATCCGTCGCTAAACCCTCAAATTCCGTCGCTAAATGAATTAGCGACGGAATTTGCGACGGATTTTTTCCGTCGCTAAAAAGTGGTCGCAATTGCGACGGAATTTTAAATTCCGTCGCAATTAGCGACGGATTTCAATTCCGTCGCTATTAGCGACGGAATTTAAATCCGTCGCTAATTTGAATTTAGCGACGGATTTCAAATCCGTCGCTAAATTCAAATTAGCGACGGAATAATATTCCGTCGCTAATTTCGCTAAATTCAAATTAGCGACGGATTTAAATTCCGTCGCTAATTTGATTATTTTTTTAAAAAAATTATTTATTATTTTCTTTAATTAATTTTTTATTTTTTTTAATTTATTCTTTTAAAAATAATTATATTCTTTTCCATTATTCTTTTAAATTTATTTATTTTATTTTTTAATTTTGTTTAAAAGTTATATAATAAAATATTTAAAAAAAATTATATAACATACATACCGAATCTTCATAACACAGAGTATAAAATACATTATAAATATAGTGTTTCAACAGAGATGTACTAAAAAAGTAATCTAAACAGCAGCATCCTCATCATCATCATCAGCAGGACGATCACCTTCAGGAGGCGGCATCGGACCCTTGTCTTTCATTAGGGCCATGATTTGACGCTGCATCTGTCTAACCATCTCCTGTGTCTGGTGGAGCTCAATGTCTGTGTTCATTTGTTTTTGCTTTGTCTCGTTCAGCTCAACTGTAACATCCTGAATTTTGAATCTAATATCTTGAACATAAACCTATTTTGGGAAGACTAGTAGGCTCTATTTTTGGAAAGTAATAAATTTGAAATCAGTATTTTGTGGGCCCCGTAAATAGTATTTACTATTCACGTATACGTTTTTACTATTTACAAATACGTATTTAAAAAAAATATATATATATATATATATATATGTTATTCGCAAATACGTATTTAATACTTGAAATTTGTGAAATATGAATAGTGTTCACTATTCACAAATACGTATTTACTATTTAAAAATACGGTATTTACTATTCATTTTTACTATTCATGTTACTATTCACGTATACTGTATTTACTATTCACGTATACCATATTTACTATTCACACCGTATTTACTATTCATTTTACTATTCACGTATACCGTATTTACTATTCATTTTACTATTCACGTATACCGTATTTACTATTCATAATACTATTCACGTATACATACCGTATTTACTATTCACATATACATACCGTATGTACTCTTCATTTTTACTATTCATGTATATATATCGTATTTTACTATTCACATATACGCATAGTATTCACTATTCATAAATACGCATATTGATGTATAAAACTTTATGGTATAATAATGCATTATTTTGAGTGAACATATTCATCATGGCGGTTGTATTATGATGGGTGGAGTAAGGAGGGATTTGAATGATAAGAATGATTTATGCCACCACTCGGTGCACAGTGGATGGTACTTGTTTCAGGGCCCCATCTTCCATGTTTTCCTCTGGCCGGGATTTCATTGGAGTTGTGGGACATGTGACACCTCCTTAGTTATTTTAAAGGAGGGGAGCCATAGTCCAGATTTAAGCTATATACCTTTGGCCGGGTGTATCTTAAGTTTTGGTGAGCTTGGAACAATTCAGTCAAATGAATAAGTTTCTAATGGACTATGTGTTAGCCTATGGCTCCAGTCTGCGGTATAAGGGAGGTGGTGATATAAGGGAGGCTGCATACTGCATAGTGCATTTCTGAACAGTTCAAGAATTTGATATGATGATGAATAATCTGTAAAGACATGAGATGAGAACTTTTGAGATATATATGTTTTAATACCTTCTATATTGATGACTATTAGTATAAATTATTTTGTATGATAAATTATGGAATCTATATATATATTTGAAATCAGCCCATATCTTTTTGTCATATATTATTTGCTCGTGTACGGTAGAAATATTTAGTAGTTACTGAGATGTGTAATCTCACCCCATATTATCATTTTTCAGGTGAATAACTTAGTAGAGATCAAGGGAATGCACCCATGGAGTGAGCTTTGTAGGCTCTTCTGTACTCCTTTAGTTTATGTTGTGTTATTTTATTTGCCATGAACCTAAAAGACTTCCGCATTTTAAAATAACTCTTATTTATTGGATTTATTTTGGCCCTGTATAAATGGATTTCTACCTTTGGCCATATTGTAAATATGTGTTTGAGTGTTAAA
The DNA here is from genome assembly GCA_034222035.1 of Acacia crassicarpa. Taxonomy (NCBI): domain Eukaryota; kingdom Viridiplantae; phylum Streptophyta; class Magnoliopsida; order Fabales; family Fabaceae; genus Acacia; species Acacia crassicarpa. Next base: position 43,118,415 of record JAWXYG010000005.1, on the reverse strand, counting down.
TATCCTATATTTGGTGGTGTTACTAATATTTTGGCCAAGATTTTGGTATTGAAAATGAGGCGTTACATTTTTGGTATCAGAGCAAAGGTTCTGGCCAATCTGTAAATTTCCTATCAGTTTTCTAAATAAAAATTTTGAGGTCATGGCAAATTAAATATCATAACATGTGCATTTTCCTTTATAGCTTTGGATTCTTTTTACCAATTTTCTTGTGACATTCATGATAGGAGAAGAATGGGTTAATCAAAATATTCAAGTGATTGATAATGAGGATTTATGATTTGAGGATGTGATTGAGATTAAATTTCAGAGCTGCGTAGCGGAAGTTGGTAAGTAGAAAATTTATTGAATATTGGATTCTGTAGGCCTAAAATTACTTTCTAGGATGAATATTTTTATTGGTGTCTAGGAAAGTGATTGAAAGACTAAGCCCCTATTTGATGTTTATTCAATTAGTTGCCGTTGTAAAAAGTATGAAGAGATTTTCGCTAGATTTTCACTTACCTAGCTAATTTATATGAGTAACAGATGACAATACCATAACAGAATACGGGCATAGTCTTGATTATACAGAATAACTGGCTTAAGTTTGAATTTAATAAGATAAAGTTGAGTTTGGCAGGAAAACTCGAAAATCCTTATGAATCCTAGAATAAGAGATTACAAACATTAGCAAGAAGGCTAGACTATATTATTTCAAGCATCAAGAACAACAGTTGGTACAATCCCACCGCAAGCTTCGACTATCTCAAGTTTAAGTCTATTAATTTCTTCCTGAGCGGCTGCTCTTGAGAGAGGACCATCAGGAGACATTGTTCTTCTCAATCTAGCTATTTGCTTCATAGTGCTTCGAATTTTTACATAAGGCCAATGCTTTATTCCTCCCCTATGGCATATTTTCATTAGAACATTTTTGCATAGACGAACTTGTTGAGCCGCTTCTTGTTGAGGTAAATGGAATAAGTCTCTAAGATCATTAATTGACATTGATGCAGCTCTAATATTTTGTTCAGCTCTTGATCGGTATGGATTACTAGGTATGGGGACTGAAGGATTATTATTTACAACCATGAGCTCTTTTCCTTTATTGGATATATTTTCTGTATTGGTTGGAAATGAACTATTAGGGAGTTCATTTTGATTTTTAGTCCATTCCAAACCAACACAAAGGGCCTCATAGTAGGCTGATAGGGGATCTGACACCAGGACATACCCTAAAGAATTTTGATTCAAACAATAATTTTCTAGAAAATGTTTGACATCTTCTAAATTTTTCTTACCAAAGTCAAATACTTGAGGACTGGAAGAACCTCCTTGTACGTCCTGGTGAAAGACAGCGTGGCATATCATACCAATCCTCCCATGAACTTCAAGTTTATGGTATTGAAGTCCATTGGTATGAATAATCTCTCGTAGAACATGGCAGCAACCACATGAAAATGGATTAGTAGTCTCAGTCAAGGTAGAAGCAGGATTCCTTGGTTGAGAAGGTACCGTAGACTCCATAAGTTCTGCCACATTACGACACCTTTGGACAGGTCGCCTTGATGGACCTGCTTCAGATTCCTTTCTGTTAGTAGTGGTAAAAATAGAATCTTGTATCCTTGGAGGAGGAGTAGGAATGTTAATCGTTGAGGCAGATGAATGAACGTTCATACTTACGGGATTTTGGGGAAGTAAAGAAGAATAAGGGTATGATGCATTGTTTGACAAATCAGACAACATGTTAGTCTGATAGTCATGAAGTAAGGCTTCAAGAAAGAAAGGGTTGAATGAATCGGAGACTGGAATAGAGTTACTTGAACCGGCCATGTTTAAGGATAATGTGGAAGGTTATAGTGAAGGTTACGATCGGAGAGGAGATGAATATGTGGAGGTTTTGTGAAGTTTGAGAGAACGTGAAACATTTACTCTTTCTTTACTCTATTTATAGCTGGGCTAGCAACGTCTATATTTTGTTAAGCAGCATCGGATTCTCATCTGTCGTTAGCTCAGAATCATGTAGATTTTGTTGTTATGCGGAAAATTTTATGGCACCGCACCCTAGTGCACCCTAGCCACCGTTAGGGGTCGCAGTTTCCTAGACCTTTGCAGACAGAAATCGCTATGGCATTTATTGCTAGCTGTGTTTTCAAGAAATTAAGTTTGGACGTTTATACGCGCATTTATCTAAGAAATCTGTCTTGGATGTGCAGCTGACTCAAGATGTCGGAATTGACATTTGAAAATAGGATTTTAAGCGTAAGCGTGCTAAGGTGATAGTAATCTTGGGAAGGGTGACTTCCTAATAATATTAGATGAACCGGAGAGAATCCGAAGATTTGAAATGATGATGAGTTGTGCCAATTAACCCGAGAGCATTCTTCACTCTCCGAGTATCCGAAGAACTCTATGAATTTGTCAAAGATAATTCAAAGACTAAGGTTTTTGGATAAACATGTTGGAAGATCGATGGAAAGGTATGAAATGGTGATCCTTAGGAATGCCAGTAAGATGTTAGAATGAATATAGTAAATATTGAGGATAGGCTTTAATTTAATCTAAGCTGAAATAGAACTCAAGAACGAAATGAGCCTTTGTGATATTGCAGGTTGAGGTAGAATTAGAACCTTGTGAATACTGCTGAGGTTGTAGATAGTCTTCATATAATCCAAGAATTAGATTAGGAATTGTGAATCATGATCTTAGTATGATGGGTATTTTTGGGGAAACACGAATTATCAGTTGATGTTGAGGTTATAAGAATCAAATTGTAAACTTGACTATTAATGTCTGGGAATATTTGAAAATAGACTTGAATTCAATCTGAGTTAAGATAGTGTGTCTAATTAAGAAAGTATGAAATCCGGTGATTTATATTAGTATGTTATTTGGGTGTGATTAATAGATAACTATGAGAGGAACAGATGATATTTAGTATATGTCTTTGAGATACTAAGGATTGAATTCGAATCATGTGAACAATGCTGAGGTTGTGAGAATAATATTTGAATGTTTTAAATCTTAGTCTAGGAATTGTGAAACATGAATGTTCTATGGATATTATTGAGGACACATGATATCTCTGTCTTGCTGATATTGAAGTTCTAAGAGTTGATTTGTAATTTGTCAATTATCATTTTTGGGGAAAGTTTGAGGATAGTTCTTAAATGATATAAGCTATGGAGTATGATGAATCTAGTATAAATGTAATATAACAGTTCAACTTAACAGTTGTATTGATTCTTTAGGAGACTGAATTGATTGAATAAATTGAGATATTAGAATATGGTATTAATTGATTTGAGAGAAATAGGGAACAAAATGTGATACCAACATGTATAAGGTGTTCAGAGATTGCCAACTGTTTAACTAGCATAGGAAATGATCTTGATAATAGAATCTTTCTTTAGAAATAATGAATTGAGTGTTTCATGGATGAGTTGAGTAGAATAAGTTGGAACCTGGAATGTATTCGGAGTTGGTGACTATTTAAAATAGTTGCTAGGTCCCTGAGTATTTGAATTTTGAACTTACCAATGCACTTGCTGTGTTTGGAAATTTTTACGCAATATTTACAACAGGATTTAAGACCAGTTTGTAATCGACATTTATAAACTATGATGTCTCATGGAATGAATCCTTGCGAAATCAGAACAAGAATTGACTTTTACATTATGATTGTGGTGGAAGGTGTACAAGCTAGAAGAGGTTGGAAACTGTTGTGGATATACTTAGTTTGCGGAATCTTGCCAAATGTACTTGTTTTTGAATTACTTGCCATTGGTGAAAGCTAGATTTAGTAAGTAAGTGTTTTCTTAAACTTGAATTGAGGAAGCACGGGTATAGGATAGACGAGCAGAGGCTTGAAGCGGTAAGACCCGTTGAGCTAGTTTGCATATGGTGGTATCTCTAGGCTATAAGACTTATGTGCCTAGTATTGTGTTTGTTGCCTATCATGGTAACATTAGACCTGTATGTCTAAAGTTTATCTTAAGGTTGGCAGAATAATCAGATTATATCATGTTGTGGTTATTATGGCCTGAGGGTAACTTCTTAAGCTGTAAGATCTGAATATCCAGTGTCGTGGTAATATAATGAAATAAGCAGAAAGGAAGAATGAACTGGCCTGTGAGGCCAGTGTAACCAAGCGCTCAAATAAGGAACTAGTGGATCCTGTGTCTGAATATTACTTTGGGTACAGGATGAACGAAAATTGTGTTGTGTGCTTGGTGAGCATGTTTGGGAAAGAGATAGGACTTAGGGATAATATGATATATAAAGCTGAGTCGGAGCGGATTGTTGATGCGGGGGATAAGCAATTGAGGAACAAGGCTATTAGCTTGTAAAGGTTGTGTGTAAAGGAATGGCTCCCGGAGATGCTACTTGGGAAACGGAGGAGAGCATGCGACAAACCTATCCTCATTTATTTAAATAGGTTAGAATTCTTATTATAGCGAAATTTTGAGGACAAAATTTTCTTTTAGGAGGGGAGAAATGTAACATCCTGAATTTTGAATCTAATATCTTGAACATAAACCTATTTTGGGAAGACTAGTAGGCTCTATTTTTGGAAAGTAATAAATTTGAAATCAGTATTTTGTGGGCCCCGTGAATAGTATTTACTATTCACGTATACGTTTTTACTATTTACAAATACGTATTTAAAAAAAAAAAATATATATATATATATATATATGTTATTCGCAAATACGTATTTAATACTTGAAATTTGTGAAATATGAATAGTGTTCACTATTCACAAATACGTATTTACTATTTAAAAATACGGTATTTACTATTCATTTTTACTATTCATGTTACTATTCACGTATACTGTATTTACTATTCACGTATACCATATTTACTATTCACACCGTATTTACTATTCATTTTACTATTCACGTATACCGTATTTACTATTCATTTTACTATTCACGTATACCGTATTTACTATTCATAATACTATTCACGTATACATACCGTATTTACTATTCACATATACATACCGTATGTACTCTTCATTTTTACTATTCATGTATATATATCGTATTTTACTATTCACATATACGCATAGTATTCACTATTCATAAATACGCATATTGATGTATAAAACTTTATGGTATAATAATGCATTATTTTGAGTGAACATATTCATCATGGCGGTTGTATTATGATGGGTGGAGTAAGGAGGGATTTGAATGATAAGAATGATTTATGCCACCACTCGGTGCACAGTGGATGGTACTTGTTTCAGGGCCCCATCTTCCATGTTTTCCTCTGGCCGGGATTTCATTGGAGTTGTGGGACATGTGACACCTCCTTAGTTATTTTAAAGGAGGGGAGCCATAGTCCAGATTTAAGCTATATACCTTTGGCCGGGTGTATCTTAAGTTTTGGTGAGCTTGGAACAATTCAGTCAAATGAATAAGTTTCTAATGGACTATGTGTTAGCCTATGGCTCCAGTCTGCGGTATAAGGGAGGTGGTGATATAAGGGAGGCTGCATACTGCATAGTGCATTTCTGAACAGTTCAAGAATTTGATATGATGATGAATAATCTGTAAAGACATGAGATGAGAACTTTTGAGATATATATGTTTTAATACCTTCTATATTGATGACTATTAGTATAAATTATTTTGTATGATAAATTATGGAATCTATATATATATTTGAAATCAGCCCATATCTTTTTGTCATATATTATTTGCTCGTGTACGGTAGAAATATTTAGTAGTTACTGAGATGTGTAATCTCACCCCATATTATCATTTTTCAGGTGAATAACTTAGTAGAGATCAAGGGAATGCACCCATGGAGTGAGCTTTGTAGGCTCTTCTGTACTCCTTTAGTTTATGTTGTGTTATTTTATTTGCCATGAACCTAAAAGACTTCCGCATTTTAAAATAACTCTTATTTATTGGATTTATTTTGGCCCTGTATAAATGGATTTCTACCTTTGGCCATATTGTAAATATGTGTTTGAGTGTTAAATATCCTATATTTGGTGGTGTTACTAATATTTTGGCCAAGATTTTGGTATTGAAAATGAGGCGTTACATCAACTGCTTGCGACTCGATAGTTGTCTTCATCCTCATCAACTCATCTGCCAAAAAATTAGGAAATATAATTATCTTTTTTGCACTGCATTTAAATGAACCAGAGAATGAAAATGTTACAATCAATATCAAATGTATTACGTTTACCTGCAGAAACACCTTCGCTACTGCTGGATGTGGAGCGCTTTGATTCCCTAAGTCGGCTGGCATAGGAACCTAACCCGAAGACTCTACCTTTGCTGTTAAATCCACCCGCAGCCTGTAAGAATAGAGTCTCGTTATCGGACTGAGAGGATGAGGGGTGGGTTCCACTCTGCGAGTCTCTCTCCTGAGTCAGCCTCAGATAGTTGCCCTATAAACAAAAAAAGACATCACAAAAAAAGCCGATGTGAAATGAAATAAACATGTTGGTGTCCGAAACAAAGAATCAATACAATATAAATGTCTCACCGCCACTTGCTCCGCCCTGGCGTTAATCCATATCTTCTCACCCCCTTCAGTTTGCCGGGTATGGGTCTGCTCAAAGGCACGCCACTCAACTTCTTCTGGTGGAACATCCTCAGACTGTGCCTGCAAACACATGAAAAATCGTTAACAAATTATTTCAAGGTACAAAACATTGAATACTTTAATAGAAAATAATGTGTACTCACAATTTTCCGACAATGCTCACTCAACGGAATGGACCCGCCAGCATATGAAGGTCCCACCTGCTTGGCCCTATTCTCCTTACTTTTTCGATTTCTATTATTAAATTTCTCATCGTTCTCCCACTGTGCAAGTAATTGGCTTGCAGTGTCAGGGTCAATCCAATCTGTCTTGCCCACACCCTTTCTCAATTTATGAAATCTCCCAGACAACCACTTGCTTCCCTTATGGTTAAAAGCTTTTCTCAGACCTTTATGATGTTCAGGCAATGTCTCAAACTTACTCTGAAAATCAATAATGAACAATTAGTGCTTCAAATGTTACAAATACTTAATCAGTTCGTATTTGGATAAGAAATTAATAACTATAAATCACTTAACTTACCAAAAACTCGTCGAACCATCTATTCCGAGTGTCCTTAGGAATTTCTTTCCACGTGCCCCAAGGCTCATTGAAATTGCGGAATATTTGGGTTGACAAGATATCAGCCACCAGGGGATAAGGGTCAAATCTGTAGACAGAGGATATGATGCAAATATGAGCATACAAATTAAAGGGTAAAAATCGTAGCGTTATTAGTAACGCTGTATGACTCACCCCTCGGTGCCGTCAGGACGGATCCACAGCTTCCCCGTCGCAGGATCTTTCGCTCCCCATACAGGTGTATCAGAGGAACTACCTCCTTCGTCGACCTGGCTATGAGGCGACGGAATCTGCTGAATGAAGGAATGTGAATTATTGAAGAGTTTGTACATAGATGGTTAAATAAAACTACACATATGTAAATCAATCAGAAATGGTAAAGTAAACCTGGCGTCCCCCTTGCTGTGGATCACTGGAGGAAGACGGAGAATTGGACGTATACAGTGACGGTGAAGTGGATAGGTAAATCGATGGTGAAGATGAGGACTCATATGGTGAAACCTCTGGGGAAGCGCCTCTCCCCCCCATGCCTACAAAGGGAGCAGATTGTGTTCCCCTACCTCTGATAGGACGAGGTCGGGATCGACCACGACCACGTCCACCATCTGAACGTCCTCCAGCTGGATGCTCCATATACCTATGAACACTTACAAACATTATGTGAAAAAATACATAAAAATAAGATATTTATTACTTAATATGACAGTAGCGCAATTACGGAGTATGTAGTATAACAAATTGTCATAAACAAAAGAACTAACACAAATCAATCGGATGATTCACGTTCTTCGTCATCTGCTTGCTCGGCTTCCTCTGGAGTCTCATAGTCGTCGAACTCAGATTCGCTATCAGAGCAAATCACTTCTGTCTCATCGTCTGATTCCTCATCGTCAACTTGGATAGGAATCAACTCTAAGTTCGCAGTAGAATCAAACAGATTGCTTGGTACATCGTCGTCGGCAATGTTTATGGGCAGTACATGTTCCACATCAGCCTGGAACGGTTCCTTCATGCCGTCATTTGCTGCTGACTCTTTCGACTGAGGTATGATATTCCGTGCTTTGGTTTTAATAACTCCCACCCACCCTTGGCGGGATGTGGGGTATTCTGTATAGTACACTTGTTCCGCCTGTTGAGCAAGAATGAATGGGTCATAACCAACCGTATATCTCCTTGTCCAGTGGATCTCAATATTTCCATGTTTGTCCACTTTTGTCCCACGCGGACTGTTATCAAACCACTCACATTTAAAAAGTGTCACCACCTTGTCCCACTGGTAACTCAGCTGAATTATGTCGACTAACTTCCCGTAGTAGTAACTCTCCACCCCGTCAACTTGGTCACCTCGACAACATACACCATAATTGCAACATTGTGTACCTGCGTTCGCTTCAACAGTTGAAAATCGATACCCGTTGATTATATATTTGTTGCACCGGGTAACACTAATTGCAGCTCCATAAGATAAACTCCATGCCACTTTATTGGGATCTTCTGGGTGTTCCAAGAAGTAGGAGCGAAACCATTTTGGGAACTTAGAGTTCGTGAATTGGTCAACTTGAGATTCCGACATTTCAGGATTTTCTGATCGGACCAAATTAGAAAAATGACTGCAACAAAAAAATTAAGTTAATACTATAATTTTTACCGTGACAGTGAAAAGAAAACAAATCTTACTTTAAGTATTGGGCGGCCTCTTCACAGTTGTTTAGAATGTACGACTCCGCTACTCGCTTATCTCTTCCTTCAAGAGTTGATCTCCAACGTTTTCCCACGACTCGGCCTGGAAAATCAAATATTGATTTTTGTTCGTTCGTATTACCGCCATCATCGTTGCGAGGTACCCGTCTCCATATTGATGTCATTTCAGGGGGATAATAGTATTGCGCGAATTTTGTGGCCTCTTCGACTAGATACGCTTCAGCGATAGATCCTTCAACGTGGGTTGGATTTTTGATTTTTTGTTTAAGAGTGCGTAAAAACCTACAATGGACAATTACAGCGTATCTATAAACTAAAGTGCTCGAAAGAAATAACTGCACGAAAGAAATATATATATTACCTCTCAAACGGATACATCCACCTATATTGTTGGGGACCTCCTACTCTTGCTTCGTAGGCCAAGTGAACAGGTAAATGTTCCATTGAGTCAAACATGCTAGGAGGAAACACGATCTCTAACTTGCATAGTGTTATTGGCATGCTCGCCTCCAGGTGCCGTAAGTTTTCCACATTAAGCTCATAAGCACAAATTTCTCTAAAGAACTTGGAAAATTCTGCTAGAATAGACCATATGTGGTTCGGTAATGCTTTGAAGGCCCACGGCAACAACCTCTGGAAAAAAACATGACAATCATGACTCTTCATCCCGAATAACTTCCCCTCGTGCAAGTTGACACATCTTTTCAAGTTTGACGCATAACCGTCCGGGAGTTTCAGCTCTTCAACCCATTGCAACAATTCCAAATTCTGCTGTTTGTTTAATGTGTACGGTGCTCTAGGTTTGGAAATCCGTCCCCTGCCATCCTGCACCAAATGTAAATCAGGCCTTCTACAAATCGCTTCTATGTCCCGTCTAGCATTGATTGTGTCCTTCGTCTTGCCTTTCGTGTCCATCACGGTGTGCAAAATATTGCAAAACACATTGCTCTCAATGTGCATGACATCCAGGTTGTGTCTTAACAATTGATCTTTCCAATATGGTAGTTCCCAGAAGATGCTGCGTTTGTTCCAATGATGATCAACACCATATCCCTCGGGTTCGTTGGAAGCAGCACCCTCTTCGACACTTTGAATATACTTGACCCTGTCCCATATTTCTTGGCCACTTAAACGACGAGGTTGATCTGCTCGTTCAACCATATTTCGCGTGAAGTCTTTTCTATTTGTCCTATACGGATGGTCCGGGGGTAGGAATCGTCGGTGCCTGTCAAACCAACAGACTTTGCGACTGTGTGCCAAGCTAAAACCCATGTTCTGCTCAAGACATACCGGGCATGCAAGCTTTCCCGACGTTTGCCAGCCACTCAACATCCCATATGCAGGGAAATCATTTATCGTCCACATTAAGGCAGCACGCATTGTGAAATTCTGACTCAATGATATATCATACGTTAGAACCCCTTCACTCCACAACATCTTCAACTCGTCTATCAAAGGCCTGAGGTACACATCTATCTTCTTTTTGGGGTTGGATGGCCCAAGGATTAACGCGGTGAGGAACAAAAACTCCCTTCTCATGCACATAGAAGGTGGGAGGTTGTACGGTGTCACAATGACAGGCCAACAGGAATAATTTCTGCCCGATTTATCAAAAGGAGCGAACCCATCCGAGCATAGACCAAGACGGACATTACGGGGATCCATAGCAAAGAAAGGGTTCACCTCGTCAAATTTACGCCAAGCTTCGGCGTCGGATGGATGCGTCACAAAATTTTCATCCCTGTGATGCTCTCGGTGCCATCTCATGTGAGCAGCTGTTTGTTCTGATGCGTACAATCTCTGAAGTCTAGGCACTAGAGGAAAGTAGTGCATCTTGCTTAACACTTGACGGGTCATTTTCCTTCCCTTCTTCACATATTTATATCTGTCATGTCCACAGAATTTACAATTGATCAGCTCAGCATCATCCTTGTAATACAACATACATCCTCTAGGGCAGCAATGGATTTTTTCACATCCAAGCCCAAGCTCTTTCACCTTTTTTTTTTGCTTGGTAAAAATCCTTCGGCAAATTATTGTCTTTGGGAACAACTTTGTTTATGATCTGCATCATTTCGTTGTAATTCCTTTCACTCATATGGTGATCAGTCTTCAAGCTTAGTGTTGCTAGGGTAGCCGAAAGCGATGAATATTCACTACTTTCAAAGTGTTCGCATCCTGCCCATAGCGGACGTTGCGCTTCTTGAAGCATTTTATAGAACCTATCGGCGTCCGGATGAGGATCTTCTCCCATGTATGATGGTTGAGTATGTATACCGGTCTCCTCTCCCATGTATGACGATTCGGCATGAGTAACGGGATCAAAATATCTGCCGATGGACGGTCCCGCAGCATCCATAACTAACTGCTCATACGCATTAAGATTTTCTCGATGACTACTGTCCCCGTAATAACCACTCGGTGTCTGTCGGACTTCGCCATGATATTCCCAACACTCATAATCATTCATGAATCCATTTTGACACAAATGAATTTTGATCCTGCTCGAATTTTTGAACCTTAAGCATTTACATTTGGCACACGGACACCTAATCTCCCTACTTGAATTATTTGAATGCGCCAAAGCAAATTGGATGAACTCGTTCAAACCCGCTCGGAATGCTGGATTTAGTTCTCTGCCAGTTAGACGATTGTACATCCAACTCCTATCGTGATTGTCTTCCATACTTCCTAGCTACTTCGGTTACTAACCTAATTAACATCTCAATTTGCCACAAATACAATTATAAGTAGCCAATACAACTAGCCACTTATGCCAACCAATTGCCACTTAATCAAGAAAGCGTAAAAACAAACACATGCATTGAGTTTAAAGAACATATCCCAGCAAACAACCAGAGAATGAGGATAGCACACCAGAACATGGGGACATGCTTGTGGAGGGGGCAAACAAAAATGTATTGAGGATGAACACTTAATTTAAGGAGGACAATCATTTAAACATGTATTAATTATAAATATATAAATAAATTTATACGATATAATTATTTCATCCGATATAATTATCTTCCTACATGTTTTTGTTTATTTCATCCGATATAATTATTAATTAATAAGATTAAGATATGTTAGAAAATCAATATTAAGTCTTTTGTTGATAATTTAAAATTAATTAATTACAAGTATAATTATAAGATATTTAATAAATAAACCATTGAATTCAAATTTTAAAATGCAATTGATATTTATTTTTCATGTATAATTTTTTAGTTATATTTATAAGATAATTATAAATCTACATAATAATTTCACCAACTATTTATTCCGAAGTATTATTCAACCCAACATTTCAGACCACCAAATATATATATATATATATATATATATATATATATATATATATTAAAAAATCAATTATCACCCCTATGCATATAATTTTGTATTTATAATTACCTATTTATCTAAACAATATTTATAATTTTGTTTTTTGAACAATCGATATTTATTGTATAACTTGTCAAAAGATAGATTCAAATTAAACATTGAAATTGAATATTTTTAAAAAAATTATTGTCTGATCCCTAGATATTATTTCTTAACAGTTCACTTATCTAAATTGAACACCATTCAATATTTCTAGATTTATGTATCATTACCAAGTAATAAATAATCATAATATTATCACACCAATATCATTTAAAATTCAAAATCTTAAATCATTTTTACGGCCTACAACTTAATAAGTATTTAGTGTCAAATTTAACAATTTATATATTATTTTAATAAAAAAAACCATGATTCATCCAGATTTTAACATAGCTGAGTTAGGTCAACCAACAATTTAGTTTTTCATTCAAACAATTTTATTCGAATGTCAACTATAATTCTATTTAATTTATATCAAATTGATCCAGATTTTAAAATATAAAGATGACTTTATAATGACTATGCATTCTCCAATTTTCAGCATACAAGATATAATCAAATTAGAGCTATTTTAGTTGGCGGTTTAAAGTCTACGAAGCTAAGTAAACATATAATAAGATTTCAATTTACATAGTCATATTTTGAAAAAATCTGTATAAATCCAATTTGGATAAATCCATAGTCATAGACAACATAATAAAATCCATAGTCCTAAATAAATATCCACAGGCAGTCTGGATAAATCCATAATCATAGAGAACATAATAAAATCCATGGTCATAAATAAATATCCACAGGCAGTCGTTTCCACATAATAAAATCCATAATCCTAAATAAATATCCACAGGCAGCCGTTTCCACATAATAAAATTTTGGACAATATTCAAACTGTGTGAAAAATAAAGTGGTGAAAAAAATAATAAGAAAAACGAAACTTACCGGATGGGGAGGGTAACCGGAAGGCGGAGAAGAACACTAGTGATTAGAGAACGGCAATTGTAAAGGCCTATTTATTCATGAGGAAAAAAATTACAAATAAATATCCATTTTTTTATATATTAATTTCACATAACAAATAAATAATTAATTAAAAAATAATAAAATAAATCAAAAAAAAAAACTCACCTCACCTCACCGGCGAGCTAGCTGAAGAATGGAAGCTGTGGGGAAGGGGGTGGCGGGGAGCTGGGGGGAGGGGGTGGCGGTGAGCTGGGGGGAGGGGGTGGTGGGGAGCTGGGGGGAGGGCTGGTGGTGAGCTGGGGGGACGAAGTGGCGGGGAGCTGTGAGGTGGAGTGAGCTGTGGGGAGGGAGCAGCTGTGGGTGGCGGCGAGCTGGGGGGAGGGGGGTGGCGGCGAGCTGGGGGGAGGGGTGGCGGCGAGCTGGGGGGAGGGGGAGGCGGCAAGCTGAAGGTCCGGTGAGCTGTGGGGAGGACGGCGGGGAGCTGATGGGGCGAAGACGGAGGAGCTGGGAGTGTTGCAGCTGTGGGGAATGGGTGGTTTAATTCGAGATTAGCGACGGAATTAAATTCCGTCGCTATTAGCGACGGAATTTAATTCCGTCGCTACAAAAAGTTGCAGCTGGCAGCTGCAGCTGGCAGCTTTTTGCTGCCAGCTAGCGACGGAAATTTATTTCCGTCGCTAGATGAAAAAAATGGCGGGATTTTTCCCGCCATTTCGCGACGGAATTGAATTCCGTCGCCATTTTCCAAAGCTGGCGGCCTGTTTGGCCGCCTGGTGGCGACGGAATTTAATTCCGTCGCTAAACTTAGCGACGGAATTTAATTCCGTCGCTAATTTTCTCATTTAGAGACGGAATTGAAATTCCGTCGCTAAATTCCTCCAATTTGCGACGGATTATTTTCCCTCGCAAATTCCGTCGGTAAAATTGTTTTTTTTAGCAGTGATTAATTATGGGTATATATGAAAAAAACAAATATTTAATACTCTTTAGAAATAAGCAAATGCCTTATTAAAAAATAAATATATTTGTTAATTAGCCTATTATAATAAAGATGATAAAGATGAAAGGGAGTATGTAATTAGCCATTACGGAAGAGAACACAACATATATATGTAGCTACCAGTACCAGTCTTCGAGCAAAAAAAAAAAAACCAGTACCAGTCATGGAATAAGCAGCCTACCACCCATATCAACGTGGCTCCTCAGCTGCCCGTCTCTCTGAGCTACCCACTTTAGTCCTCTCCTCCCCCTCTAGATATATATATACACCTCACTTCGTCTTCCATTTCTCATCACCAATCATCTCTTTCAATCACACACCTCCATAACTTTCGATTCATCAAGAAAACAACATGGTCACCGTCGACGAGATCCGCAACGCCCAGCGCTCTCATGGCCCCGCCACCATCCTGGCCATCGGCACCGCCACTCCTTCTAACTGCATCACCCAAGCCGATTATCCCGATTACTACTTCCGCATTACCAACAGCGAACACATGACTGATCTCAAGGAAAAATTCAAGCGCATGTGTATGTCCGATCTCCTCTAAATTCAATATACTATTACCTTTGATTATATTGATTTTAATTTCCACTGTACTTGCTCATCTTATTTGGTTGTATGAATCATCAGGTGATAAATCTATGATCAAGAAGCGTTACATGCACCTGACGGAGGAGTTCTTGAAGGAGAATCCTAACATGTGTGCTTACATGGCTCCTTCGCTTGATGTGCGTCAGGATATAGTGGTGGTGGAGGTGCCTAAGCTCGGAAAAGATGCCGCCGTCAAGGCCATCAAAGAATGGGGACAACCTAAGTCCAAGATCACCCACCTTGTCTTCTGTACCACCTCCGGTGTTGACATGCCCGGCGCCGACTATCAGCTCACCAAGCTTCTCGGCCTCCGACCCTCCGTCAAGCGACTCATGATGTACCAGCAGGGCTGCTTCGCCGGTGGCACCGTCCTCCGTCTCGCCAAGGACTTGGCCGAGAACAACAAAGGCGCGCGTGTTCTCGTTGTTTGCTCTGAGATCACCGCCGTCACTTTCCGTGGGCCCAGCGACACCCACCTCGACTCTCTGGTGGGCCAGGCCCTGTTTGGAGATGGAGCTGCCGCTGTTATCATCGGCGCCGACCCTGACCCGGCCGTGGAGCGCCCAATTTTTCAATTGGTGTCGGCGGCGCAGACCATCCTACCGGACTCCGATGGGGCCATCGACGGACACCTCAGGGAGGTGGGTCTGACGTTCCACTTATTGAAAGATGTGCCGGGAATCATCTCGAAGAACATCGAGAAGAGTTTGGGAGAAGCATTCACACCCATTGGAATCAATGACTGGAACTCCATCTTCTGGATTGCGCACCCGGGTGGGCCGGCCATTTTGGATCAGGTGGAGGCCAAGCTGGGCCTCAAGGAGGAGAAAATGCAGACGACGAGGCACATTCTGAGCGAGTACGGCAACATGTCAAGCGCTTGCGTTTTGTTCATATTGGACGAGACCAGGAAGAAGTCGCTGAGGGAAGGGAAAGCCACCACAGGAGAAGGGCTCGAATGGGGCGTGCTGTTTGGTTTCGGGCCGGGTCTGACGGTGGAGACGGTGGTGCTGCACAGTGTTCCGGTGGAGGCGGCTCATTAGAGACTTATAATTAAAATTAATTCCAAGTTTGGTGATTACGATTATGAGTGGAATTTGGATGAGAAATATTGAAGGGGAAGAAAATAATGGAAAATGGAAAGTCATAATATTTATATATGTTATTTGCGGAGTGAAGAGGAGATTGATGATTACCCTAATTAGTGAAGTTGTGGGTGATGTTACAATGTTGTTACACATTATGTCACTATCCATTCTGGTGCTTAAGCTTGCTCGTTTAATTATGGGATAAAATAGATGGAACATAATATCTCACTCATGATTCACGTGGCTAGCTGTTAAATTATACTCCATATTATATTACTACATTATTTATTGATTTTCGTCCTGACAATATGATGAGGACTAATATTAATGTAATGAGTAAAATCCCATACAAGCTGTCAAAGCCAGTACAGTGAACGGTGAGTTGATTATTTATAAGTTTGCTGATAATTTTAAACTACTCATTAGGAAAAGCGTACTCCCTCATATATATATATATATATATATATATATATATATATATATATATATATATATATATATCCTTGATATAATATTCAATTGAATTTTTTTAAAAAATTAATAAAGTTAAATAAATCATTATAATCATAGTATATATTATGTATTAGTTAGAAAAAAAGTGACAAAATATAAATATTTTAAAGTAATTTAATTAACTTCCTTAATCTTTCATAAGAAAGTTAATTAAGTCTTATATTAAAAATAAGAAAAAGTAGCATTTATATTATAAACCCGATTTAACATTATTGTATTCAAAACGATATGTGAAGGAGATAATTAAGAGGTTGGGGACTGTAAGATGGACACACGGCTTGTTGAATGTTGGATATATGTAAACGGAAGTGGCCGGCCGGTTTTATATAGTGAATATTACGGTGGTATTAGAAATTACAATAAAAAAAAGGATATAAGGTAGGGGTGATAACGCTTTGAACGGTTTACTTTAATTAATTACTTATTTAATTTGGGAGGTGCATGAGTCACATACGTCACGTGAAGCCAGCCAAGGGGTAAAATAGAAGGCGATTATGGGAATCATATGTAATATAGGAGTGTAGGAGTAGTAGTAGGAGAAGAGCGAGCAGCACCTACGTACGTAGCTACCCACAAAGACACAGATGTTGTCATACTCGACGGAACGGAACCATTGTATGAACTGTCCATTCACCATTCACACCATGTTGTTTGTTAGTTATATGTCCTCCTATTAACGGTTCCGTTTGCTAACTACCAACCACTCCTATCAAGTATTCCACACCTAACTCCCCCCTCCCTATGTACACTGTAACCCATCTATTCCCATTACCAAACATGCCTCCTGCTTTCCCCCTTCATTATTACTACCTCCGGTCCTAATTATAAGAGCTAGTTGACTTTCTTTGAAGTGATTAAGGAAGCTAATCAAGTTACTTAATCATTTCATATGTTGTATATCCTTGGATTATATATTAGTTTATTAGTTAAATTACTTAGTTTGAAGAAAAATATAAAAATAAAAATACTCTAGAGTAATTTAGTTAGCTTCCTTAATCTCTCCAAAAAAGTCAACTAGCTCTTATAATTAGGATCGGAGGGAGTATTATATTCTTATCATTCTACCTACCTCTTATCTTTATTACTCCATCGCTCCTAAATATATGATATAATTTATAGTATAAACTATATCTTATATTTAAAATCGAAGATAATATAAGATTTTATTTGATTGCTTTCCCTTTTTTTTTTTTTTTTTGGCTTGAATTACTTCACATTACGATCCTTCTATCTTTAGCAAAATAGTATGTCATTTCTATACGTCTCCATTCTCTTTTAATCAGCGTTTTTCGTGATTGTAGTGTCTACTCGTATTAATATAATTATAATTATATAATTAGTATACTGAGTACATCTATCGAGGGAAGCAAGCCCCGCATTCTTCAGAATCTCACCAACCCTATATTTGGATGTAGATAAAAATGAGGAGATAATACTATAAAAGAAATTTCTTTCATGAATAGCAAGAAAACTTACTATTTTTAGGTGTTCCTCCTCCTCGTAATTTTCTTTCTATCTAAATATAAGATAGATTATCGCAGCGTATGTTTTATTTAGGGGTCGGAGAATATATATAATTTCATGCCGTTATTACTTGTCACCATCATTCAATATAATATATACGAGTAACGTATATTAAAAAAAAAAAGTAATCTCTTTTATTCTAATTATAGGAACACTTTTATATTACAAATCACACTACAAAAATATTCCTATAATTAGGACTGGAGATAGTATCTTCTCAGCTGCTCACCCATGTTTTTGTGTTCTTGTGCATGCAATAACCACAACAAGACCATTCAATCACATGCGAGAGATGGACAAAACTGGATGCTATAAATGTGGAGGAAGGACAATATTAAAAATGAATACCCCACTTATGAAAAATTTAACCACTTTGCAGACTCATCACATCAAATCAACATTGACCTAACTCAAGATTGTCCTCTCAACGAACACTTTAGACGAGGCAACCATCTAATGTGCGATTGCATTGTTACTTTCAATTTTATGCTGAGAGAAGCTAATCGTTGTGCCGATTTGTCTAGCTCGTTATAAACCATAGCCATCAATTAGATGTTAAGGGGCTTGTTTGGGGATACCATTTGATGAACTTATTATCCCATTAGATGGGATAATGGGATAATAAGTCCATTAAGAGGGAAAGTTCAATTATTAGGTGTTTGGGTTGGCTTCTTTTTAAATGGGCTTCAAGGTTTGATGATGATATTTTTCTGAAGCCACACCATGGAGCTTCTAATTCCATCAGTTTTTTCTCCATCAATTTTTTCTGTGGCCCTATCAGTAAAAAGCAAAAAAGATGTTTCTTTCCTCATCCCTCAATGAATGCTCATCTCCTGATTTTTGCTGTTGCCTATACCATTTTGGTCTAAAATCATTTAATTTACACTCTAATTCTTTCAGAGACTATGTTTTACTCATCTAGAAGTTTTGTTGAATGATGGTTAGTAAAATAATGAAAAGAATAATGGAAAATAAGTTTGTTGGTTTCATAATATAATTCATTCAGGTAAAAACTAGGTGATTCATTAATTTAGTTTTTATAACTAAAGCTACATAAGTTTAACACACACGTTGCTCAACTAAATGGATCCATTTATGTAAGTTTGAACTCGGTTTAAAATATCTAATTTAAGGGACTGATCGTTTAATTTTTATAACTAAAGCTACGTAAGTCTAACAAGTACGTTGTTCAATAATTGTGTTGTAAATTTTTTAAAGGTAATGTTACTATTTTATTTGGAAAATTTATATTTATTTTTAATTTTTATCTCAAATTATCACATTTTGTACAACATGTATATTATATATGTGTGTGTGTGTAAGAGTTTGATTCATGCCCCTTTCTGTTATTTTTCATCTCATCTATCTTTTTACAAGTTATGCCAAACAAGTGCCCATTAGAAACAAAAATCACTTTTTTTACTGTTATCCCAAACACAAATCACATTAGAAAAATCCATCAGAAAATAAGTCCATTAAGAAAAATCCATCAGAAACAAAAGTCGCTCCTATCAAAGCTATCCCAAACGGACCCAAAGTTGCGAGAATTAATATTCCTTTTTTTTTTGTTACAAAAAAAAAAGTTTTGGAGGGTTCGGCATCAGTCCCCCTACCAAGGCCAGGGCACGGCCCCGGGCTCTATGAGCACTTACTGAGGACTTACGAGATCGCCTACCAAAGGAGTCCCAGCGACGGCAGAGGGGATCGAACCCACGACCCAAGAGCCTAGTTCTGAATCCCTTACCATCTATGCCAACTCATATTGGCTTAATATTCCTTCTGTGGAGCATAAAGCCACACTTTTAAGATGGGCTTCTTTTAGCTAGCATTGAGCATTTTCCCATGACCTTTCAGGGGGCAAAAATTTCTAAAGTGAGTGTGTGTTAACTGTTTAGTAACCCAAAAAAAAGGTACCGAGGTTATCAAACGAAACAAGGCCAGTTTTAATGGGCTTTAGGCCCACAAGAGTAGCAAAGGATTGCAACTACTTAGCCCATTCGAAATATCGGCTATTGCCCTTTGCCCATATGCTACACTCCTCTTCACCAATGTACTTGTAGATACGTACAAAAGATATCAATTCACCAAAAGAAATAAGGTGAGAGAGATGATGGAAACAAGAACATCCGAATCTCCCATAATATTTCAGCAGGACCCATTTCAGATTTCTTGGATCTGCTACATGATGCGCAAGGAATTCAGCTTTATTAATTTTTGTCATAAAATATATTTTTCGACATTTTAGTTAGAATGTACTCTATATAATTCGTATATTTTTTTGTCCGATCACGTCAGGGTTTAGGCAATTTCATTGGCATTGAACGATCAAACACACGATTGAAAATCCACAATTATAGGCTACTTACCAGCGGGAGTTGGCTCAAGTGGAAGGGATTTTGGCCGCTTAAGCAGGGGTCTTGAGTTCGAGTCCTTGTGGATGCAGAAAACTCCCATGGGAGAGGTCCCCGTGTATGCGTCCGATAGAACCTTATCCAGACTAGGCAGGGTGAAGCTCTAGTAAACCGGGTGCAATAGAAAAAAATAATTATAGGCTACTTTAAATCTTTTATTGGACCCAAGCATGGCTGTCAAGGCTCGCATAAAATTGTTTAAAATTTAGAACTTTTTACTAATTATATAAATATATGGTTGTACATTTATTATTTATAGTCACAAATTAGTAAGTGACTATAAATGAGGTTTAGATAGTTTATTGATTTTACAAAGTAATTCATCTTGTACAAATTTTATAAAAATAAAATTATTTTGTATTTAGTTATAATAATAAAAGATAGGAAAAATGATATGAAAAGAATTTTGAAAATTGATAAATTTCAAATCAGATATATTACAAAAATTGATAAAGTAATGACGAAAAATGTCAAACAATTCATAACTTATTTTATATAAAATACTTTATTTGAGACTTTACAATTTCAAAATTTTTTATTTTATTATTCTCCCTAAAAATATGTTACCATCAATTATAAAAAAATATCATTATTACTAAAATATTATTCCTTTTCAGTTTCCCCATTATTTTTGCTCGTAAATATTACTCCCTCCGGTCCTAATTATAAGACATAGTTGACTTTTTTGGAGAGATTAAGGAAGCTAATTAAATTACTTTAGAGTATTTTTATTTTTATTTTTTTCTTCAAACTAATTAGTTTGACTCCTAAACTAATATATAATATAAGGATATACAATATACGAAATGATTAAATAACTTATTTAGCTTCCTTAATCTCTCCAACAAAAGTCAACTATGTCTTATAATTAGGACCGGAGGTAGTATTCAGTTAATTTAAAATTTTATGATATTTTATGTATTTCCATATTTTAATTTTTTCTGTCGAAATATTTCCATATTTTTATGACGTTGTCAAACTAATAAGAAGTCTATTTTTTAAAAATATTAAGATTATTCTAAAAAACCTAAATAAGCATGGGATAAATCACTCACCATATAAGTTAATCAGTCTACCAGAAAATATCCGAAGGTTCACTTAATACATTAAAGTTGAAAATCGAATCTCTAACTACTTACTTAGATATAAGAGTCCTTACTAATCATTGTAGCTTGAGTTGGCAATTTCAATAGTTTTTAGTAAGGAAAAAAGTTTAGAAACGTCCGATCTAAAAGGTTTATTGATTCAAGATTTTAAAAGCACTTCAAAATCTCCCAAACTCCTCCTTTGTGCCGCACACTTATCAAATAATTCTAACTTATTTCAATTAATATTTGTCTTCTCACGAAGGCAAAAAAATATTTGTATTCCCACAAATTGAACACTGTCACCCACCTTCAAGGCTTCAACCTACATCAAGTTTTGTGTTCTGAACCTATTTGGATAACTTTAAAATTTAGGTTTTGACAAATATTTGCTAGACATTTCAAAAATGTCCAGAAGCTATTCTGCATTAAAATTTAGGTTTTGAAAAAAACTTTTTTTTTGTTATAAAAATAAAGATATAAAAGAAGTAGAAAATAGAAAACAAGAGCAAGAGAGATTCAAAAGAGAGAGATTCTCATTCAGTTTGTTCGGTGTACATTTGTGAGGGGGTATGAGACTATTTATATTGGTTGGAGAGTGGGGAAATTTTATGTAGCTTCTACCCACTCACCACTATGAATGTAGTGGGTGACTACCCACTCATCACCATGAATGTAGTGGGTGACTACCCACTCCCCACCATAACAGTAGTGGGGGCCTTCATGCCCATAATGGGTCATCCACATAATATATTTATAACACTCCCCCTTGGATGTCCATTACGAATGTGCCTCATTAAAAACTTTAACTAGGAAAAACTTAGTGGGATAAAAACCTAGCCAAAGAAAAGAGTACATCATCAATTGATACACTTTCCATTGCTGCCTCATTAAAAACCTTTCCAGGAAAACCCAGTGGGACAAAACCTAGATATAGGAAAAAGAGTACAGCGTGTATCGACTCTCCTTTTTGACAACGTCAATATTACTCCACCTGATGACAACATTACTTCCAATGTCATCGTATTAGTGAATAACTATTTTACTAATAAGCAAGATAAATCAGTGTTCCAATATCACTAAAATACAGTACTTCTGGACTAAGTAGTTCTTCGAACAATTAATTGCTCTTCAAGAGTTCCAGTTGATATCATCAAAATAAACATCAGTTATAACAAATTCAATTCTAGATCTTTTCACAAAAATGTATAGGCATATTGAATCACTTTTGTACTCTTCTTTTCACAATATTTCTTGAAACGATTATATCTAATGCACTCTGATTGCTTCAAGTCATACAGAGGCTTATTTAACTTAATTAAGTATTGTTCTCGAGAACTTGAATTAAATGATTCTGACATCTTGAGTATTTCAGGGACATGTACTTCTGACACCTTAAGTCCTTCGGGGACATGTGCTTCTGGCACCTTAAGTCCTTTGGGGACTTGTGCTTCTGGCACTTACCAATAGATTATGGCTCATGATCATCATTTTCATTTATTACATCATATGCTATATTATAAGCAAAGATGTCGTCAACGTTGACTTCTTTTTTAATCCCATCAGATTCTATTCATAACATAATTTCTTGAGATCTCATAATTTTTACATATTTCGAGTACTTGGCTCTCTTCTAGGACTAGAACATTCTTTTCTAGAGATAATAAATCTTCAGGAGATGGCTCTTCTGGAGTTACTAACTTTTCTTGATTATCCTCTACTTGATCATCTATATTCTTAGCTCTTTTTCTTTCTTCAAGGATTTTTATCTTTGGAACCGATGGGCTACCACGCTTCAGGCGTGCTTTAAATTCATTTATAATAGGTTGTCCTTCAGAGAGATCAATAGGAGCATTAGCAGCTGGGATATGTGACTTTGTCACTTTTTTTTGGGTCAGTAAATGCTTCTGGCATTCGATCAGCTCAGTTCTGCAAATTAATTATCTTTTGAACTTCTGGTTCATATTGTTTTGTCCTATGATCAAAATGAACCAATAATAATTCATTTTAGCTAATTTATTTACCCAACTGCTTATTTTCTCCCTCTAATGTTGAGAAAACAATGTCAAATAACAATTGACTAATCATACAGTATAAGTCTTCTAAATCCATTTGTTTCCTTTAGAAACATTATTTTGTTTCATTTAAAGACAAACAAGAAGAAGAAAGTCCTTACACAACATTTATCCATCTATGTGCATTGTCTTGCACATTCAAACCTTTTAAGATGAAATATTTCTAACTCCTGACCAAAAGCCAATTATACAGGGAGAATTTTGTTGGCTTATATAAATGTTGCAATACATAAGATAAAATAAACCAACATAGAAATTTTATTTTCATAAGCATTGATCTAGCTATTTATGGATGCTTTAATACATGATTCTTGGATCGTATAATCTGGAAATAGCGCGCTTCAATTTATTCAAACATTATCGCAAACTTCAGGTTGCAGACATTATTGCAAACTTCAGGTTATAAACATTCTTACAAACTTCAGGTTGCAAACTAATAGTCTCACATGTAACCATCTTATAGATGCATCTTTCAAATTTATATGGTTTACATGCTATTTCAATTGGCCCATATAATACTGTTTGATATATTTCCAGAAATACTGATATCCATCATGATCAAGGAGAATAAGTAGCACATAATTCATAAATAATATGTTGGTTATTTATGAAGAATCTTTTGGTTCTTCAATGGATGTTAATACATAATATTATCATATATGTGACTTGGATGATCAAATAAGTCATGCCAACAGAGAATTTGTTTGAATCAGTAAACTTCTGGTTTACTGTAACATATATCTCAACCAATCATAAGCTTTTCAATTTCCATAAAATTATGATCTAAATCATAATTTGACATCCATTTTAGGAGATCTATTTAAACTTTGTGTGAGAAGTATATAACTTTTCAAAAATTAGCTCACACTTGTATTCTAACAATCTCCCCCTCAAGTGTGAGTCATACAAATATACTTTCTTTATATCTGTATTTAAAATCACTTTCACACTCTTTTAAGCTCAAAAGAAAAATATATATTAGTTCTTCAGAAACTACCATATAATATTATATTACTAGATAATCTCATTAATAATATACTTCAATTTACTTATATGTAAAATATATAGTTCACCACATATGAAAATAGTCATAATCAAAATAACTTAGAATCATACGGTAAAATTTTTTCAGCAGAAAATTCTCATGGCAACAAATTTATGATATGTGATCACAATAAATTTAAATAACAATAACAATAAAAAGTAAACAACATGTTACCTTCTGGGCTTATTTATTTTTCTTGGGCCTTGGCTTCAAAATAAATATGAATATATTTCTCTGCAGCTCATTGTCTCTTTAATATCTCATTGGCATCATTAGCAACCATTTGATTTGCTATATTTGTAAACTTTTGGTTTACAATTACAATCTCTTACATTATTATTTGTAAACTTCTAGTTTACACCAAACTTCCAATTTGTATTGTTATATGTAAACTTCTGATTTATAATAACATGTGTCTTTATATTATATTTATTTTTGTAGATATCTTTAAAACTCAATAAGTTTCTTTTATACGAGCTTCAGGTAACAAAATATTAGCTCTTCCGGAGTCTTCTATCAAATTTACACTGTCATATATATAGTCTAAACATTAGCCTCTCTTACAGAGTTGGGCAAAATATACTAATTAGTCCTCAAGACTATTAGCCTATATACTTATTACGACATAAATCTCTGTAAGTTATTGTCTTCTAGACAATACTTTTCCAAGGCTACTAAAATCTTATTGTATCATACAATATTTGAAACATAAGCCTTCAGGGCCTTAATATTAATAACAAACAAATGTTACACTCTTGTCCACCCTTTATTTCTGGGTGTGAACAAGCATTTACCTCTTTAGAACACCAATTAACTCATAAGTATATATTACAGTGCAAAATAATAAATCACTATACAATATTACTATGTGAAATAGTAAATTATGATACAATATTACTATGCAAAATAGTAAAATCATTGTACACAATAGTAAAATTAGTGTATGAAGTGCATTTCGGACCGATTTAAAGATCCTATAGAAAATATCAAAATCTTATAAACCATAAAATAATGGGGTGCAAGATAACATTGCAATATGATGAATTTACAGCATATTTATTATGCCCAGTTGTATCCCTTTTGTGGTTTTTATCAATAATTTTTCTCCACTTCAGGTGGGAATTTGAACCAATATGATTACAATCTTGATCATGCCCAAGACTGTAGACATGTTCACTTTTATATCTACAGCCATAATTAGATTCATTTGCTATTTCATTCACTTCTAGGAACGAAGTTGAGCCTAGATTCAAGATATTTGCAACAAAAATGCATTGTTTTGTTTGGCCATATAAGATCAAGAAATTAATTCAACATATTTCTTAAAATCTTTTTCACAATTTTGTTACTGCAGGAGCAAATTGAATATACCCATTTATAATGAGCTTTTGGAAGAACAACCATCTTTTGGTAGTAATACAACTCCTTTAATTTGTTCTAAAGAACAAGAGGGTCTTATAAGGCCAAATATATAATTTTGATGCTTCATAAAACACAAATTTAAATTTCATTATAAAAATAAATTTATGAGATATAACACACAATATAATAACATGAATAATAAATTCATAAAGACAACAAATAATCCATAAATTACGAAAATAAAAATTTATGGCTTCAGGCCATTCAGTTTTAATGGCTTCAGGCTAATTAATTCTCATAGCTTTAAGCTAATTAGTCTCATGGCTTCGGGTCAATGATGAGAATTTAGAATTATATGGCTTTTGACCTTTTATATTCAGGATAGATAAAAATGAAATATCTGTTTCTAGCCATCCAATAAAATAAATGATAAAAAGTCAGGTTATATAATAGGAAATCAAATGAATATGGCTTCTAGCCATTTTGTATCTCCTGACTTCATGCCAGTTTGTCTTTTCATAAAAAATTAAATCTATATAATTGCTCATCGTTTATCTTCAGGATAAACATGAGACATAAAATCTATATGTCGTTTATCTTGAATAAACAAATATTATGAAACACTAAAGATAATAAGATGAAATTTACAAAAATAATTCATAAAGTATTACAACAAAATTAAAATTTTATGGTTTCAGGCCATTTAACTTCAAGATAAATAAAAGTTGAATATTATGGCTTCCGGCCATGCAATAAGATAGAAGATAAAAGTTATATGACTTCTGGCCATATAATATCAAAATAAGAGTCAAGAAAATATGACTTCTGGTCATATAATAAGATAGCTTCTAGCTATACTATCATAACAATACTAATAATATAAAAGAACTCATAAAGGAAATCAAAGTAACATATAAAAGCAACAATAATCTCAAATTTTAGTCATTTATCTTCGGGATAAAAGTTGAATATTATGGCTTCCAACCATAAGATATAAGTTGAAATCTATATGATTTCTGGCTATATAATATCAAAATTTTATGGTTTCTGGCCATTTATCTTCAGGATAAATAAAAGTTAAATATTGTGGCTTCCAGCCATACAATAAGAAGATGAAAGTTATATGACTTCGGATCATATAATTTCATAACTAAAAAAAAAATCAAAGGGTATGGCTTCTGGCCATATAATATTAAAATAAGAATTAAAGAAATATGACTTCTGGTCATATGATTTCATAATAAGAAATCAAAGGCGTATGGCTTCTGGTGTAACATCCTGAATTTTGAATCTAATATCTTGAACATAAACCTATTTTGGGAAGACTAGTAGGCTCTATTTTTGGAAAGTTATAAATTTGAAATCAGTATTTTGTGGGCCCCGTAAATAGTATTTACTATTCACGTATACGTTTTTACTATTTACAAATACGTATTTAAAAAAAATATATATATATATATATGTTATTCGCAAATACGTATTTAATACTTGAAATTTGTGAAATATGAATAGTGTTCACTATTCACAAATACGTATTTACTATTTAAAAATACGGTATTTACTATTCCTAAATACGTATTTACTATTCATGCGGGACCCACAACCAAAATAATTCTCTCCCGACACAAAACTCTCGTGAATTTTGAAAATTTTGTCAGCGGGACCCACGTAATAGTAATTTACTATTTGAATAATAATATTATATTATTATTTACTATTCATGTGGGACCCACGAAAAATTATTTCCACAACCAGCCACGGGAAGAGTCACGGGAAAGTTTGTTTTTATAATTTTGGGAAAATTACGTAAAACGACCCAGAGACGAAAATTACACTTAAAGACCCATTTTCCAACTATAAATAGACCTTCCATTTCATTTCATTCTTCACAACTTCTAAGAGCCTTAGAGAGAGGTAGAGAGAGAGAGAGAGTAGAGAGATATTTGCTTGAGAGTTATAATAGCTGGTTGGTGATTCGGGTATTAGCAAGTAACAGGTAACTCTGAATATTCTTCCTTATACTTGTGAATTATGTATGATTATAAATTTGTTTGTTTACTATTTTGGCAAGAATATTTAGAAAATATTTATGGTTTTAAGATATGGTGTGGGAACTTTGACTTACAAATCTGTAGAGGTACTATTTATACGTATTTTACTATTCACGTATACCGTATTTACTATTCATTTTACTATTCACGTATACCGTATTTACTATTCATTTTACTATTCACGTATACCGTATTTACTATTCATTTACTATTCACGTATACTGTATTTACTATTCATTTTACTATTCACGTATACCGTATTTACTATTCATTTTACTATTCACGTATACCGTATTTACTATTCATTTTACTATTCACGTATACCATATTTACTATTCATTTTACTATTCACGTATACCGTATTTACTATTCATTTTACTATTCACGTATACCGTATTTACTATTCACATTTACTATTCATTTTTACTATTCACGTATACATAACGTATGTACTATTCATGTTACTATTCACGTATACCGTATTTTACTATTCACAGATACGCATAGTATTTTACTATTCATAAATACGCATATCAATGTATATAATGGTATAATAATGCATTATTTTTGAGTAAATACATTCATCATGGCGGTTGTAATGTGATGGGTGGAGTAAGGAGGGAATTGAATGATAAGAATTGTTATGCCACCACTCGGTGCACAGTGGATGGTACTTTTCAGGGCCCCATCTCCCATGTTTTCCTCTGGCCGGGATTTCATTGGAGATGTGGGACATGTGACACCTCCTTAGTTGTTATTTTAAAGGAGGGGAGCCATAGTCCAGATTTAAGCTCTATACCTTTGGCCGGGTGTATCTTAAGTTTTGGTGAGCTTGAAACCATCCAGTCAAATGAATGAGTTTCTATTGGACTATATGTTAGCCTATGGTTCCAGTCAGCGGTATACGGTTGGAAGGGGATATAAGGGAGGCTGCATACTGCATAGTGCATTTCTGAATTATTCAATAAAGAATGATGAGTATTTTGTAAAGGCATTTGATGTGAACAACGGTATATCTAAAAAAATATCTGAGTATATTAAATTCACATTATATTACCTTTTATTTTTGTCATATGTAATTTGCTCGTGTAAGGTAGAAATATTCAGTAGTTACTGAGACGTGGAATCTCATCCCATATTAACATTTTTCAGGTGATTATTCTAGTAGAGAGCAAGGGAAGGCACCTATGGAGTGAGCTCTGGAAGCTCTTTTGATCTCCAATAGATTATGTTATGTTATTTTATTTGCCATGAACCTAAGACTTCCGTTTTGTATTAAACTCTGAAATATTTTCTGGAATTTATTCTGATTATGTATTACGGGTTTTATTCGAAATGGTAACATTGTAAAAGGATTTGGATATTGTTGAACTCTTTTGAAGGTATTTTCAATATTTTAACCGAGTTTTTGGGTATTAAAATTGTGGTGTTACATTTTTGGTATCAGAGCTAAAGGTTCCATGGCAATTTTGTTTATTTTCTAAAGTGATTTCTTAAAAAAAAATTTTTAAAAGTTCGTGGCAAATTAAATATCATAACATGAGCACTTCCCTTTGTTAGATTTAGAATTTATTTAGCTATTTTTATTTGTTTAGTGTCCTTATAGTATTAATCATAGGAGGAGATAATGGCAAGAACTCGAAGAACTAATTCAACCCCTGCTCCATCCCAAAGAGGTCTCCCTCCGCATCAAGATGGTCCCTATCCTCAGGATAACAATGCCCTTTTGGCAGAATTACGAGACGTCATCTTGGAGATGAGAGAGAAAGTGAATAGACACGAGGATGAACTAGCAAAAGGAAGAGGCCAAGGTGGTAAGGAAGGAAAGGAGAAGGCTCTGGAAGTCACACCTTCTGACCATCAATCAAGGGGAGGAAGTCATTCTCGCACTGAAGATGGAGGTAGTAGCGGTTCTCATTCTCAGTATCATCCCTTACCTATTACTGAGGTTTGGGAAAAATTTCGGAAGTTTACTCCACCGATGTTCGAGGGGAAGCTAGATCCGATTGCAGCACTGGAGTGGCTGAAGCGTGTAGAAAAGATTTTCAGAGTTATCGAGATTAGCTCACAACAAAAGGTGATGGTTGCTGAACAATTGTTGCAGAAAGCAGCTGAAGAATGGTGGGAAAGCACCAAAACAAAAGGAAATGCTGAGATGACGTGGGAAGAGTTTAAGGAAAAGTTCGAAAATTATTACTTTTCCCCTTCAATCAGAATAGAGAAAGAAACTGAATTCCTCACATTCAGGCAAGGGGAATTACATGAAGACGAATTTATTACTCGCTTTTTAGAGTTGTCTAAATTCTGCGGATATTCACAGAACAACTCTAAATGGTTGAGTGCTCGATTGGTTGAAAAAGCTAGACCAGACCTAAAAACAGCTCTATCACCGTTCCTTGATGAAACAAGGGATTTTGAAGAAATATGCGACAAACTGCGCACGATAGCAAGGAACAAACGAGAAGAGGAAGTTGAGAAGATGAAGGGTTTTCAGGCCAGATCTACACACCTCATGAGACCAACGGGAGGAGTTACTAAGAAGCAGAGTCACAACTTCAGTAATGTGAATACGCGGTTTAGCCAACCATCCAGAAATCACTTTGGTGGACCATCGAGGAGTTATTTTACTGGACCCCAAAGAAGTCATTTCAGCAGACCACCGAGGAGTCAATTCAAAGGACCTCAAAGGAGTCACTTCAGTGGAGGTCAGAGTTCATATAGGGGATCCACAGCTCCTGCTGCAAGCACCGCCAACAATCAGATGTGTGCCAAGTGTGGAAGAATACACCAAGGACCATGTGTGACGTGTTTCAACTGTGGAAAGCCAGGACACATTTCCAGATTTTGTGAGGAGGAGCCTCGAGGAGCCAAGGATGCTAGAACTGCAGTGCCAGGGAAAGTGTTTGCACTATCACATAAGGAGGCAAGTGCTTCACCAAATCTGATTAAAGGTATCCTCAAACTCCAAGGTCTTGAAGTAGAAGCCTTATTTGATTCTGGTGCCACACACTCTTTTATATCATACGACTGTGTGCCTCGATTGAATTTAAGAGTGAGTGAATTGCCTTATTATATGATTATTTCTACACCGGCGGGAGCTTCAGTAAAAACTTCTAGGGCTTGCTTAAATTGTACGATTGAGATTGATAATAGGATCTCAAATATAGACCTTGTTTGTTTACCCACGAAGGGTATCGATGTAATAATAGGGATGGATTGGTTGTCAGCTAATGACATCATCCTTGACTGCAAGAGGAAGACTATCTCTCTTGCGGATGACTCTATGAGTCATAGTAGACCACAATTGTTGTCTATAGTACAAGATGAAAAGCCTGTTCATCATGGTTGTCTTGCGTACATGGTGTTTTTCTCCATTCAAACAGAAGTGGAGGAAGGGATAGAGAACATTGAAGTGGTGAAAGAATTTCCGGAAGTATTTCCGAAAGAAATGACAGGTTTACCCCCAGAGAGAGAAGTAGAATTTTCTATTGATCTCGTACCTGGAACGGAACCTATATCTAAAGCTCCTTACCGAATGTCTCCATCGGAACTAGCAGAATTGAAGAGGCAGATCGAGGAATTGTTAGAAAAGGGTTTTATCAGACCCAGTGTATCTCCTTGGGGATCGCCCGTACTCTTTGTGAAGAAGAAAGATGGGAGCCTGAGACTATGCATTGACTATCGCCAGTTGAATAAAGTGACTATAAAGAATAAATATCCTTTACCCAGGATCGACGATCTACTTGATCAGTTGAAGGGAGCATCCATATTCTCCAAGATCGACCTCAGATCAGGTTATCACCAACTTAGAGTCAAAGCTGAAGATGTCTCAAAAACTGCATTCAGAACTAGATATGGCCATTATGAATTTCTTGTTATGCCATTTGGGCTAACAAATGCTCCAGCAGTATTCATGGATTACATGAATAGAATTTTCCGACCATATCTAGATAAATTTGTAGTGGTTTTCATTGACGACATCCTTATCTACTCTAAGGATGAAGAAGAGCATAAAGAGCACCTTAGAATCGTGCTACAAGTGTTGAAGGAGCACAAGCTCTATGCGAAACTGTCTAAGTGCGAATTTTGGTTGAAGGAAGTAAAATTCCTAGGCCATGTCGTATCGGCTGAAGGTGTTGCAGTGGACCATACTAAAGTTGAAGCAGTTCTCCAATGGGAACGACCAAAGTCCGTGAATGAGATCAGGAGTTTTCTAGGTCTAGCTGGCTATTATAGGAGATTTATCAAGGGCTTTTCGCAGATAGCTATGCCTTTGACAAAGTTAACTAGGAAGGGTCAACCATATGTATGGGACGAAAAGTGTGAAGCAGCTTTTCAAAATTTGAAGACTAAGTTGACTACGGCACCAGTACTTATAATTCCAGATCCTGCTCAGACCTTTACTTTGTACACAGATGCTTCCAAGAAAGGTCTTGGGTGTGTATTAATGCAAAATGGTAGGGTAGTAGCTTATGCTTCTCGACAGTTAAGGCCACATGAAGGGAATTATCCTACTCACGACTTAGAACTGGCAGCAGTAGTGTTTGCTCTGAAGATTTGGAGGCACCACCTCTACGGTTCAAAGTTCGAGGTTTATAGTGACCACAAAAGTCTGAAGTACCTGTTCGACCAAAAGGAGCTCAACATGCGACAGAGGAGATGGATGGAGTTTATCAAGGACTACGACTTCGAATTGAAGTATCATCCAGGAAAGGCGAACGTTGTAGCAGATGCCTTAAGTAGAAAGACAATCCATGTAGCCCAGATGATGATCAGAGAACATAAATTGCTCGAGGAGATACCAAGTACATCTATTGATGTAATGTCAGGTTTGGTCGCTACCATGGAAGCATTAACTATTGAAAGCACAATTTGGAAAGAGATTAAATTCGCTCAGCTCGAAGATGAGTATCTATTAAACGTGAGGGAAGATATTGAAGAAGGAAAAGAATCGAAATTTGGGATCGATAGAGATGGGATATTAAGGTATAAAGGAAAAGTGTGCATACCTAATGATAGAGAAATAAAAAAGCTCATACTAGAAGAGGCACATCGGAGTAAATACACTATCCATCCCGGAGCAACCAAGATGTATCATGATCTCAAGCGGAATTGGTGGTGGCGGGGCATGAAGAAAGATGTGACTGACTTTGTCACTTGTTGTTTGACTTGTCAGAAAGTCAAGATCGAACATCGGAAACCTCCTGGATTATTAAAGAATTTGGATATCCCAGAGTGGAAATGGGACAGCATCTCTATGGATTTCATCATGGGGCTTCCTCTAACGACATCCGGACATAATGCCATTTGGGTAATTGTCGATAGGTTAACTAAGTCAGCTCATTTTCTAGCAATTGCAGCATAATACTCATTGGAGAGACTAGCAAAGATCTACATGAAGGAGATTGTCAGATTGCATGGGATACCGAATAGCATCGTATCTGATCGTGATCCACGATTCACTTCACGATTTTGGAAAGCATTGCAGAATGCTATGGGAACTCGGATGAGTTATAGTACCGCTTATCATCCTCAAACTGACGGGCAGACTGAGAGGACTATTCAAACTCTGGAAGACATGTTGCGGGCTTGTGCAATCGAACTAAAAGGAAGTTGGGACGATCATCTTCATCTTGCGGAGTTTGCATATAACAATAGTTATCACTCCAGCATTGAGATGGCACCTTATGAGGCTTTGTATGGAAGAAAATGTAGATCTCCTATTTGCTGGACGGAATTGAATGAGCGAATTTTAATAGGTCCAGAACTTGTGGACGAGACGACTCAAAAGATTAAGGTGATTCAACAGAAACTTCTCACTGCTCAGAGTCGACAGAAGAGTTATGCTGACAAGAGAAGACGACCGTTGGAGTTCATGGTGGGCGAACATGTGTTCTTAAGAGTCACACCAATGACTGGCATTGGTAGAGCAATACGAGCAAAGAAGCTT
Organism: Acacia crassicarpa; assembly: GCA_034222035.1. Taxonomy (NCBI): domain Eukaryota; kingdom Viridiplantae; phylum Streptophyta; class Magnoliopsida; order Fabales; family Fabaceae; genus Acacia; species Acacia crassicarpa. The sequence continues at coordinate 43,084,556 of JAWXYG010000005.1, read as the reverse complement.
TCACCTCGTTTTATGGGTCCTTATGAGATTTTGGAGAAAATTGGACCGGTAGCTTACAGAATTGCATTACCTCCACAGCTTGCGAACCTTCATGATGTCTTTCATGTATCGCAACTGAAGAAATACCAACCGGATCCTTCCCACATTATAGAAGTAGAAGAGGTAGAACTCAAGGATAACATGACGTATAAAGCCGAGCCGGAGCGGATTGTTGATGCAAGGGACAAGAAATTAAGAAACAAGACCATTAGACTTGTAAAGGTCGAGTGGAAAGGAATGGTTCCCGGAGATGCTACTTGGGAAACGGAGGAGAGCATGCGACAAACCTATCCTCAATTATTTAAATAGGTTAGAATTCTTATTATGGCGAAATTTTGAGGACAAAATTTTCTTTTAGGAGGGGAGAAATGTAACATCCTGAATTTTGAATCTAATATCTTGAACATAAACCTATTTTGGGAAGACTAGTAGGCTCTATTTTTGGAAAGTTATAAATTTGAAATCAGTATTTTGTGGGCCCCGTAAATAGTATTTACTATTCACGTATACGTTTTTACTATTTACAAATACGTATTTAAAAAAAATATATATATATATATATGTTATTCGCAAATACGTATTTAATACTTGAAATTTGTGAAATATGAATAGTGTTCACTATTCACAAATACGTATTTACTATTTAAAAATACGGTATTTACTATTCCTAAATACGTATTTACTATTCATGCGGGACCCACAACCAAAATAATTCTCTCCCGACACAAAACTCTCGTGAATTTTGAAAATTTTGTCAGCGGGACCCACGTAATAGTAATTTACTATTTGAATAATAATATTATATTATTATTTACTATTCATGTGGGACCCACGAAAAATTATTTCCACAACCAGCCACGGGAAGAGTCACGGGAAAGTTTGTTTTTATAATTTTGGGAAAATTACGTAAAACGACCCAGAGACGAAAATTACACTTAAAGACCCATTTTCCAACTATAAATAGACCTTCCATTTCATTTCATTCTTCACAACTTCTAAGAGCCTTAGAGAGAGGTAGAGAGAGAGAGAGAGTAGAGAGATATTTGCTTGAGAGTTATAATAGCTGGTTGGTGATTCGGGTATTAGCAAGTAACAGGTAACTCTGAATATTCTTCCTTATACTTGTGAATTATGTATGATTATAAATTTGTTTGTTTACTATTTTGGCAAGAATATTTAGAAAATATTTATGGTTTTAAGATATGGTGTGGGAACTTTGACTTACAAATCTGTAGAGGTACTATTTATACGTATTTTACTATTCACGTATACCGTATTTACTATTCATTTTACTATTCACGTATACCGTATTTACTATTCATTTTACTATTCACGTATACCGTATTTACTATTCATTTACTATTCACGTATACTGTATTTACTATTCATTTTACTATTCACGTATACCGTATTTACTATTCATTTTACTATTCACGTATACCGTATTTACTATTCATTTTACTATTCACGTATACCATATTTACTATTCATTTTACTATTCACGTATACCGTATTTACTATTCATTTTACTATTCACGTATACCGTATTTACTATTCACATTTACTATTCATTTTTACTATTCACGTATACATAACGTATGTACTATTCATGTTACTATTCACGTATACCGTATTTTACTATTCACAGATACGCATAGTATTTTACTATTCATAAATACGCATATCAATGTATATAATGGTATAATAATGCATTATTTTTGAGTAAATACATTCATCATGGCGGTTGTAATGTGATGGGTGGAGTAAGGAGGGAATTGAATGATAAGAATTGTTATGCCACCACTCGGTGCACAGTGGATGGTACTTTTCAGGGCCCCATCTCCCATGTTTTCCTCTGGCCGGGATTTCATTGGAGATGTGGGACATGTGACACCTCCTTAGTTGTTATTTTAAAGGAGGGGAGCCATAGTCCAGATTTAAGCTCTATACCTTTGGCCGGGTGTATCTTAAGTTTTGGTGAGCTTGAAACCATCCAGTCAAATGAATGAGTTTCTATTGGACTATATGTTAGCCTATGGTTCCAGTCAGCGGTATACGGTTGGAAGGGGATATAAGGGAGGCTGCATACTGCATAGTGCATTTCTGAATTATTCAATAAAGAATGATGAGTATTTTGTAAAGGCATTTGATGTGAACAACGGTATATCTAAAAAAATATCTGAGTATATTAAATTCACATTATATTACCTTTTATTTTTGTCATATGTAATTTGCTCGTGTAAGGTAGAAATATTCAGTAGTTACTGAGACGTGGAATCTCATCCCATATTAACATTTTTCAGGTGATTATTCTAGTAGAGAGCAAGGGAAGGCACCTATGGAGTGAGCTCTGGAAGCTCTTTTGATCTCCAATAGATTATGTTATGTTATTTTATTTGCCATGAACCTAAGACTTCCGTTTTGTATTAAACTCTGAAATATTTTCTGGAATTTATTCTGATTATGTATTACGGGTTTTATTCGAAATGGTAACATTGTAAAAGGATTTGGATATTGTTGAACTCTTTTGAAGGTATTTTCAATATTTTAACCGAGTTTTTGGGTATTAAAATTGTGGTGTTACATCTGGCCATACTAAGAAATCAAAGGCGTATGGCTTTTGGTCATACTATAATAACAATATAAATAATATAAAAGAACTCGGATAAATAAACGTATATCCTTAAAGAAAGTAGATGAAATCATCATACCTTCGTTAGAGCTCTCGTGCTGATAACGTGTTATAAAAATAAAGATATAAAAGAAGTAGAAAATAGAAAACAAGAGCAAGAAAGATTCAAAAGAGAGAGATTCTCATTCAGTTTGTTTGGTGTACATTTGTGAGAGGGTAGGAGACTATTTATAGTGGTTGGAGAGTGGGGAAGTTTTATGTAGCTTCTACCCACTCACCACCATGAATGTAGTGGGTAACTACCCACTCATCACCATGAATGTAGTGGGTGACTACCCACTCCCTACCATAACAGTAATGGGGGCCTTCATGCCCATAATGGGTCATCCACATGATATACTCATAACATTTTTCAGTTTTTCTCTCTACTCTGACATCATCAGTATTTTTCAGTACCCGTTAGTATTCTTAAGTATTTTTTTAGTACACCTAAAATAATTTTTTCAAAATTAATCATTATCCTAAAATATTTTTTCAATATCCCAAAATAATTTCAAGATCATGAAATATTTTTTCAGCATCCTTAAGTATCTTTTTAGTACCTGTCAGTAGCATGAAATATTTTTCAACATCTTAAAATAAGTTTTCAAGATCATGATTTTCTTTTTCAGCATCCTTGAGTATCTTTTTGGTACCCGTCATTATCCTAAAATATTTTTCAAGATTAGTAAGTACTCTGGAATATTTTTTTCAATATCCTATCATAAATTTTTAAGACCATGAGAAGTCTTTTTTCCACTATTAGAAAATGCCAAAAGAGCAACAGACAAAAATCCATCGCAAATTGCGACGGAATTGAAATCTGGTGCAATATTTTCTGTCGTAAATTTTTGCAACGGAATTTAAAATCCGTCGCAATTTGTGACGGAATTTAAAATCCGCCACAATTTGCGACAAAATTCGTTTTCCGTCGCAAAACACACACCAAAAAAAAACTGATTTTCTAACTAGAAAAAGCCCGCCAATTTGTGACAGAATTTGTTTTCTGTCGCAAAATTTTGCGACGAAAAAGAATTTCGTCGCAATTTTGTGAAGAATTTTAAATTTCGTCACAAAACCTTTAAAAAAAAACTGATTTTTTAGCGGGAAAAAGCCTACCAATTTGTGACGGAAAATGAATTCCATCACAAACTTTTGCGACGGAATTTAAATTCGGTCTCAAAACTCAAAAAAAAAAAGAAGACTTTCTGGAGGGAAAAAGCCCGCAAATTTGCAACGGAAAAATTATTTTGCGATGAAAAAATAATTCCATCGTAAATTTTGTGACGGAATAATTTTTCCGTCGCAAAAACGCGTCAAAACTGACACCTTTTTGCAACGGAAGACTATTCCATCACAAAAAGGCATCAGTTTTTTGCCTTTTTGCGACGGGAACGGGTTTCCGTCTCAAAAGTAAGTGATTTTGCTACGGAAGACTTTTTCTGTCGCAAAAAGGCAAGTGCAGACACATAATACCCTCCTTTATGCTCGATTCTCATTCATTTCTTATCTCCATTCAGCCAGGGCACACGGAAAAGAGACGGAGAGATTGAGAGTGAGGGTGTGTATCAGAGGAAGAAGAAGAGCTTGAAGGATGCACCAATTTGGATGTGCAAGTTTGGATTTGGGTTTAGGTACGCTTCTTTATTCCCTCCCATCTCTGATTTCTGTATTTGGTTGTTGTTTGGGAATTGAGAAGTTGAAAGATTAAATTCTAGTTTAGTTGGAAAAGTGCTGAATATGAGAGAAATTATTATATAGTGGAAGATTAAAGCTGAAAATCAGTGTTGTATGTGCTTTGTTTTGGGACCATCGAATATGTGGCTTGTTCTTCTGTTTTGTACGGTTTCAGATATCTTAAATAATAGGTTTTGTGAAGTTGCTGCTGATGCACTGAAACAGAAGCATTAATATCAGTATTTTAGCTTCTTCTGATGCACCATTTTTCATTTGCAATTTATATTAAAAGTAGTTTTAAAAGTCCTATTATCCGGAATATTCTATTTATGTTATTAGGATTAGCTTCTTAATTGTATTCTCTTCTCATTATTCTCAGTTTACTTTTTTTTTTTTTAAAAAAATATATTTAAGTTTTCTCTCTGTATACTCTTATGATTGCTACTATATATTTTTATGATTGGTACTATATATTTTCATAATATACAATTCTTTTATATTTCATAATTTTTTATATATTTTTTATTTTTTAAAATAAAATGAATTTTGCAACGGAATTCAGTTTTCATCGACGCCATTTTTTGTGACGAACAGAATTCCGTCACAAACCATTTTTGCGACGGAAAATGCATTTTTTGTAGTGTTCAGTACCAGTCAATATTAAGTATCTTTTTAGTACCGTAAATACTTGAATATTTTTTCAATATCCTAAAATAAATTTTCAAGACCATAAATTATTTTTTCAGTATTTTTAAGTATCTTTTTAATACTCATCAGTACCATGAAACATTTTTTCAAGATTAGTGATTACCCTGAAAAAGCTAGTCTGATAATAATATCCAAACACCATCATTTTTATCTAAAAACTATTTTTCAAAAATATTTTTAGCTCTTAAATTACAAAAACTATTATCTAAAAACTAAACGGGGCCAATCCTACAGTTCCAAAAGAATCACCCTCGGAGTGAGCAATCTCACAAATCAGACAAAAAGGAAATGAATAAAATAGAAGAAATTAAAAAGGCTTCTTGAAAGCAATAATAATATAGGGGAATAATTAATTAATGGTGCTCAAACTAGTAGCATAATATTGGTAGTGAGGTCTTATCAAAGATTTTTAAAGAGTCACAAATCACAAGATTGGTAAGAAAGTGATAGATGCCGTTCAAGAAACTTTAGTTTGATTAGCACCAAAACAATTCTAAAAAGTGACCATCCTTAGCCATTAATTAGCACCCTTTAACTCTCATCATCTTAACCTTTTTATGGGGTGTGAAAAAGGTTGTCAAATCAAGCCTCCACAGTTCGCAAAAAAGGGTAGAAACTATATAAATACACTGTGTGAATTATTGTCCCAGATAGGGAAGGCGTAAAGAGAAAGAAATAAAGAAATGAAAAAGTGACTGAGGCAGTAGCAGTAATAGGGTACTGTAGATCATCTGCTAATTTTCTGCATCAGATTCATAAAGACGTGATCTTTGTGGGGTTGGTCTACTGATATACTGTCTCTGAAAAGTTTGAAGGGTTTATTATTTTTATTATTATTATGGAGTGAGTGAGTGATCTGTTTCATAATTCCGATGAGTGTGATGTGGTTTTTACAGTTGGGGGAGTTGAACAGAAAGGCAAGAGGGCTAGTACTGAATTAAAATATCAGGCAACATCCAGTTGAGTGAATGCACTGACAAGAGGCCAACGATGACAGTTTTTAAAGGGGCCAAAGCAAAACCAGAAACAAAAAAGGAATCCGATTACAGAGTGGAATTTCATAAATTGGTAAGCTAGCCAGCAGAAAAAAGGGTACCAAACAAATCATTGAGCCAAAATAGTACTAGCATCCGCTTTCTCCCCAGTCAACAATCTTTCAAATCACAAGCAGTCATACCATGTCTCGTTCACATGGCTGCTGATATAACCCCCACCACAAGGTCACTTCTCTGGTTTCACTTCTTCACAAAAAGAAAGGTAAACCTCATCCTCCTCCACAGCTACAATTATGGGGAGTTTCTTGTTTTTTTCCTAAAAAAATAAAAAGTTGGAGTGAATTGAGTCTTAGGGTTAATGCCAGAGTATGAATCCAAAGTCAAAGCGTTTATAGAGATATTCACACATTGCTCACTAATTAGATAGTTGTATTAGTAGTAGGATTTAGACTTGCGATTTTATAAGTTATAAACTATTTGTTTATCAATTGGAATAACCTTTCCTGGCTTTTGAGGAGTTCCCTTGACCTATAAAATTAAAACTTCTTCTGGTCATTAATACAAAACATAGTTGACTTTTAAAAATAAAAAATAAAATAAACTAAATAAATTATTTTAGAATATTTATATTTTTTTAACATCAAACTATTTTTTTAAACTTATAATCTGATATATAAATCATATAATACACAATATATATTATGATTATCTAATTTATTTAGCTTTCTTAATGATTTTTTAAAAATTAACTGAGTCTAAGACAAGAAAGGGTATAATATTTTTTTTTTTTGGTCGAAAGAAAGGGTATAATATTAACCAGCGTTGATTTTTGGTTTTTATTTTCCAACCTCAAATGATAAGAATCCAAAGTGTTGGTTCTGGTGAGTGAAACAAGAATTTAAAAGGGAAAAATAAAAAAGGCTGCTAAAAGGAGTACAGGTACAGCAGCAGTACAGCTGGCTGGCCGTTACACATATGATTCTTTGCTTTGTCCTAAATTTTTATTCACTTTGTATAAACAATCTAATAAGTACTAAATCAAAAATGCTGAGTAGGAGCAACGTCAACATAGCTGGCTGGTGGGGTACAGCAACCCCACATTACAAACAAGCCACAGCTATGCCCTTTCCTTTCTCTCACTTCTCACCCCTTCACATTCTTTCCTCATTCGCTATAAAAATATTATCTTTATACAAAATACGTAGCTATATCATTGCCTTCTTACTCTTTCCCTTGACTCTTCTTCTCTCTCTTCTCTGTGCTGCTGTAGTACCAGCGTGAATCTGTGATAGCCCCTTGATGTGGTAGAGATACTATACAAGTTTACAGTATACAACAATTGTGCTTCTTTACACCCCACCAAAAAAAATTTAAAACTGAATAAAATTAAATAAATTCTTTGTACCTGCGTGTCCTCATATATTATTATTGTTGTGGTTGTTGTTATTATTCACCTTCTATTCAGGTCTTTGTTCTACTTCAAATTGAGTTCAGCGTTGAGGGAGTTGAATTTGGTAGCTGGCAGCGATAAAAGAATAACAGGGTTCCTAGTTTTTGAGAGTTTATATGTATATTATGGTGATGATTTTGAATTGGGTGGTTTGGTAATATAAACCTTGTAGTGTGCTGTCGGCGCAAGGTCACTTTCTGTCGGCATTGTCTGCATCCGACGATTGTACACTGAGAGAGCGTTTCTGATTAATTTAATGAAAGTACAACGGACATCGAGAGCCTGATTCTTCTTCTTCTGGGTTTTCATTGCTTCCAGGGTGTCACCACTCATCACCAACTTTGATGAAGCACCATTGATTTGGACCTGGCGAGTCAAGTCTTGTCTTGGTAACAACTGATACGTCAAGAGTTCTGTCTGATCTGAGGGTGGTTTTTGTTTATGCTTTTGATGCTAAGAATACCCACTTTTCTGCTCTCTTGTGTTTTTGAAATTTTTTGTTTGGTTGTCTAGTTTGTATCAGAGAGAGACAACTGCTTCTTCATATGGGGGAATGTGGATGAATCTCGATTTCGGTGATAGTGGCATTAGAGACTAAATCAAAGCCTCATTGGTAAATGAAGCTCTGGCTTTCTGAGATCCTGCCCCATCATTTGTCTGGTAACACAACTCTTGCGATTTGGACCAAAGAGTGGATCTCTTTGTTAAATTTAACAACTGCATGCAGATGAAATGTTATTTAGAACCAGACATTTACCTGGAATTCCTCAACTTGCTTCCAAATTTTCTGGTCTTTTAGCTTGAAACTATTCATTAATTTCATTAACATTTGCAAACTGTAGGAGGGACACTAACTGCATGCCTTCTGCATTTGCAATATGTCACATATTCAATGTTGCGTTTTACTGTCAAGAGATTTTGATTTTATGCTATATGTTGGATTCCAGGTTCTTATGTGTGTGGGCTCGGCACAATATTGTACAGCAGAATTGAAGTGATTCCCATTATCAGATGTCAAGGAATCTTGCAGCAACAGTAGGAGGAGCTGCAGGAGCCGTGGCACTGGTAGGGATAGTTATACTACTCATATGGTTTTGCCTATTTCACAAGAGTGGTGTTTCTAGAAACTCAGAGACAGGGTCCTCTGATCATTCACAAGGTAACAACCATGTTCTTGTATATATAATCAACACTTGCAAGTTTCCTTGAGGGGGTGTTCTAATGATACAAAAGAACAACCAATTCTTTGGTTTTGGCCTCAATGCTTGCAGTGGGAAGACCTGGTGGGATAGAGCTAACAGTAAGAGATGCTAGGCGTTTTGAGATTGAAGAACTGTCTCAGGCTACAAAAAATTTCAGTGACAAAAATTTGATTGGAGAAGGCAAATTTGGAGAAGTTTACAGGGGTTTACTTCATGAGGGAATGCTTGTAGCCATCAAAAAGCGCCATGGATCCCCCAGTCAGGAATTTGTAGATGAGGTAATATTCAGTTTAATCATGCACCAAAAAACTAAACTTGATGGGGTCTGATAAATATACAACCTAGACACTGCAAGCTCCCTGAAAGATAGAAATCTCAATAATCTATGTTGGCCTCTGCTTTAGAATTTTAATTAGAATCCTATGTACAATGTCGGTCAGCCTGCTGATTAGGACACTTGTCTAGATTCATTCACAAAATAAAGGGACTGAGTTTTTCTACAGGCACAATTCCTCTCATCCATTCGAGATCGAAATCTTGTAACTCTCCTGGGATATTGCCAGGAAAACAATCTACAGTTTCTCATATATGAATACGTGCCTAATGGGAGCGTCTCCAGTCACTTGTATGGTAAATCTCTGCGCAGTTACTGTATCACTTTTTTTTTTTATGAAGACTTGTATTGTACATCTGCTAGGTCAAACCATAGAGAACAATTAATTAGATTATACTGCATTTATATTTATATTTTTTTTTCTAAACTAATCATTTTAACTAATAAATTGATATATAATCTAAGGATACACAACATATGATATAATTAAGTAAATTATTAAGCTTCCTTAATTTTTATAAAAAAAAATCAATTCTGTCTTATATTTAAGACGGATGCAGCATAAAGTTGTACTTTCTCTTGGTTTAGCTTAATGCATACTTCCTTCTGTTAGTTAAGGCCAGGGACTTAATGATTTGTAGGAGCTGCTCGTCAATCACGTGAGAAGCTGGACTTCAAGCATAGGCTTTCAATAGCTCTAGGTGCAGCTAAAGGTGATCCTCTGCAAAATCAGTGAGCATTTGTGGCTTTCCTGGTATCATTTTTCTTCTCTTTATATATAAAACTACTCAAGTTTCTAAAATGGACCCTCCAAAAATCCATTTTGTAAGCCCTCCTAAATCTCATTTATTTTCTACTACATCCTGTATGCATAACAGGTTCGATCTTTCAAAATGCTCATTCATGTTAAGACCCTATTTTTCGAGCAAAAAAAATGTTTAAGACCCTATTATGCGCAGGTTTAGCTCATCTTCACTCCTTGAGCCCTCGTTTGGTGCATAGGGATTTCAAAACAGCCAATGTTCTCGTGGATGAAAACTTCATCCCTAGGGTCGCCGATGCAGGGCTTCGAAACTTCCTTGGAAGAGTTGAAATTGCAGGGCCATCTTCTCAAGTTGCGGCACATGAAATCTTCCTTGCTCCTGAGTATGTATACACACACACATCTCTCTGTAGCTCTCTTGATTTGTTTCTGTTCTTGTCATGTATCTATGCATCTTCTCTAAAATTCGAATGCCACATTCTTCATTCAGAGTGAGAGAATTCAAAAGATATTCTGAAAAGAGTGATGTGTACAGCTTTGGGGTATTTTTGCTGGAACTGTTAAGCGGGAGGGAAGCAACTGAATCACCATCTTCAGACTCAAATCAGAATCTAGTTGAATGGGTATGTCATGGATATAAAACTCCATGTCTCATTCACAACAATGAACACATTCATATACATATATAGAAGGGTTGGTCCAATTTTGCCCTGGAATCGTGGGAGTTATAAATATCCGAAAGTTCTTATTGGATCAATCTTACCCTAGCTATTAAGAAACTAACAAGAATTTTAAAAATTAACGACTGTTAACATTTTTAATGGTAAGGAGACATTACTCTTTTTTGAATACTTTTAGTGCAAAATTGGACTTCAATCCTAAGTGTAAGTTTGATGCATGCATGTGTGTGTGAGTGATATTATTTTGGTGTAATGAAGGTGCAAAGTAAGCGAGAGCATGGGATTTTAGCAAACATAGTTGATGAAAAAATGGGAAGCAATTATACAGCAGAAGGCATGGAAGAGTTTATGTCACTGATAGTCCCATGTATTGATACTTCAAGTGAGAGACGACCTGCAATGAGCTATGTGGTGATGGAAATGGATCGAATACTTGAGAAAGAAAGAAACTTGACGACAGTGATGGGAGAAGGAACCCCAACTGTGACCCTTGGAAGCCAATTATTTAAAGCAGCAAAATAACAAGTTATTGTTACATATTACTACCTCCGGTCCTAATTATAAGAGCTAGTTGACTTTCTTTGGAGAGATTAAGGAAGCTAAATAAGTTACTTAATCATTTCATATGTTAAATATTTTTAAATTATATATTTGTTTATTAGTCAAACTAATAAGTTTGAAGAAAAAAATGAAAATAAAACTATTTTAAAGTAATTTAGTTAGCTTCCTTAATCTCTCCAAAAAAGTCAACTAGCTCTTATAATTAGGACCGGAGGGAGTATATAAATCTTCGTTATTATTTTGTTATGTGGGTACCAGAGAATTGGTAGATCCAGCTGCTTGATTAAGTGTAAAAAGAGCAGTTGGAGTTTCCCCATTTTTACCTGGGCCTATAAATAATATATATTTGTTTGTTTCTTTTATTTCTTGTTTTGTAAATTTTCTTCGTTGGTAAATTTTATCAGACATGTAAACCATTATTTTTTGTTCATATAAGAGAGAAGATTGGGTTGGTGTGACCATGACAATTTATGATCTATTACCCCACAGACAAAATAATGTATAATGTGGCTCTAGGTTCGATCCCCCCTCCCTATCGCCTTGTATCAAAAAAATAATAATAATGTGGTTCTACTATTATTATTATTATTATTATTATTATTATTTATCATTTAGAAAATTTTACATGTATTTTACCATTCCCACAGTCGATGTTACAACCCCAAGGTACAAGAACTTTTCTTACTTATCTTAAAATAAGTATTTTTACACTTTACACAATAAGACTCCTTTAATATATTTAACTATACAGTGCAGAATTATTTAAAATAAGCTCATACAATCAAATTAATTGGATTCTTCTTGTCCACCAACAAATTCATTGAATTCTCTATGTATAATTTATATCTCTGAAGTGCCAATGGAGTGAGCAAAAAGCAGAAAATTATCTTATTCCAAATTTCAAGGCATACAATAGAGGATTAAACTAAATTAAAATCTAAATGGAGGATAAAACTTTAAAAAAAAATCCTTGCATATGATATGGTAGTATAGAGTTTACTTTTTATGTGTTTTTTTAATGAAAATAACTAGGGGCATTCAAAGTTTTTCTGTCACCATCTTCTTGTCCTCATCGCGAAAAAATCACGTCTTGAAAATTTTCAGGATGGGAAAAATTATATTCAGAATTGAGAATGAGACTTCTCGATCCCATCCCAAATATGTATACATTAAAAAAGAATTACCTAAAATCCTAAATGGGAATGACTATCAGTTGAATTGAAAACCAGTGAAACTTAATACCTTTGGTTATTTCCAAACACAAAATAAATCTTTAGTTAATTTAAATTTGGGAATTGATGAAACTTAACGTCAGTAACTATGGTTTTGACTCATAGTCTCGAATTCTCATTTATGTGTTGTTGTTTTCTCCATGCTCATTGAATATGTATGTGTGTACGCGCACGCTCTCATAGTCTCAAATTCTCATTTATGTGTTGTTGAGTGTGTGTGTGTGTTCGCGCGCGCTCATAGTCTCAAATTCTTATTTATGTGCTGTTGTTTTCTCCATGCTCATTGAATGTGAGTATGTGTGTATCTGTGTCCGTGTTTTTTTAATGAAAATAACTAGGGGTATTCAAAATTTTTCTGTCACCATCTTCTCCTCTTGATTGCAAAAAAATCACGTCCTGAAAATTTTCAAAATGGGAAAAATTATATTCAGAATTGAGAATGGGACTTCTCGATCCCATCATAAATATATATACATTGAAAAAAAAAATTACCTAAAATCCTAAATGGGAATAACTGTCAGCTGAACTGAAAACCAGTGAAACTTAATATCGTTGGTTATTTCCAAACACAAAAGAAATCTTTAGTTAATTTCAATTTGGGAATTGATGAAACCTAATATCAGTAACTATGGTTTTGGCTCATAATCTCAAATTCTTATTTATGTGCTTGTGTGTGTGCATGCGCATGTGTGTGTTGCACCAAAACATAAAAAACTCATTGGAAAGATGAAAGTGCAAGGTTGATTCTTTTGTTAGTCGAAGCTATTCAATCTTATAATTTCTCCATGTCAAGTCTTTGTCGATATTGCTTAGTATCCCCCTTTCCTTTTGTGTGTTTGGGGGAATTGTTAAATCTATCATTTGACCTGTAAATGTTTTTTTTTCCCCTGGGCAAAATAATGCATTTAATAAGAGATAGATACATCTTAGAATTTTATCTTTTTTAATAATCCTTTCTTTTCAGAATTTTTTAGAAATCCTTATCTAAATCGAGATGGGAAATTTTCAGAGTCAGAGGTTCTGATTTCCCTTCTCAAACGAGACCAGAATTAGGGTTTTCTGATCTTATCCCGTCTTAAAAACACCTCCTAAAAATAACTAGATAAGTAACGGGATGAATAAGAAAAAAGGTATTTACTTCAAAACCCATTATAAATAACTGAACAAGTCATTTGATTCATCCATCTCTTTCTGTGATCAACATCACAAGTCACCTAGGGTCCATTTGGATGAGCTTTTTTAAGGGAAAAAAACACTTTTTTAATGTAAAAAAGAATACCTTTTAAATTAATTTATGTGTTTAGATGATATTTTTTTTAAAAAAAAGTAAAAGTCACAGAAAAAAGCTAAAGTATTGCTTTTTTAAAAAACTCCAATTTAAAGCTTAAAAAATAAACACTTAAAAAAAACATTTTTTTAAAAAAAAACTCATTCAAACGGCCTGGCCATTTAAATGGCTTGGGGCAGCTCACCACCTCTTCAATTATTTTCCCCACTTTTCAGATGCTGCTTTCACGCACTAAACAAACCTTAATAATGTTACTACATAATGTCCATGAATGAGTGTGTGTATAATTTTTAGCAGAGCTGTACACTTTGTTACTATAACATAATGGGAGAATTATATTTCTCACATGTTTTAACTAGAAATTTTCATAATAGCAAGAGTTATACGCTTATGCTTAGACCTGTCCGTCAAAAAAAAAAAAAAAAAAACTTAAACTTAATTTTCTCGATTTTTTATTTTGCTTGTTGAAATTAATCAATAATTAGGCCGTTTTCTATTTCTCAAAAAAAAATTTCCCAAATAAACTCATAAAATCCATGGATGGCCAAAACCAAACCCGTTTTATTATGGATTCCCAAATGGAAAATAAATAATACAGCACAAGCAGCAGGGACCCCTTTATATTATAATAATATTAAGGGCATGTGTGTCTATTTTAGAGCGCAATGTTAGGTGCATTTAATATAATAAAATAAAAAACATACTGGCTTGGGAGTATATATAAATATATTCGTTTGTGTTTCAATGCCTACAACAAATCTTCGTTTTGTTGACCTAAAAATGGTTCAACACCAAATAACTCTTACCACTAATAAAGCGACCTCCGAAATAATTGGAGAAGGATTAAAAATAGTCCACCAAAAATTAAATCAGAAGGTAAGACAATATTCTTACATTTACAGCCTTAGAATTAAATCAAGAGCATATGTCTGGCAAAAAGAAAAAAATCAAGAGCATATGAAGGAAACAATTGACTGACTTCCTACCTTAGACACGTGTAATGCAAAACAATTTCGTAACGTTTTATTATTATATCACAAACCTACAAAAAGACATGGAACCAATTTTGTAACCACACTATAATTGAGCAGGTTCATTGGTTCCATCTCTTACCTTCATCACAAGTTCTTCGGTGGTAGGGCCAATAATCTCATTAGCTCGTTTCAACCCAACACATTGATATCGTCCAATAGAATCCTGAACAGAAATCACTCAGCAACAGTAAATTCTATAGTAAATTTAGGAAATCAACATGCAAGAAGGTGAAATCAGATAAGCTCATTTATCTATTTACGATTGTCTTGATCATTTTATCTCTTGTAGGCCTAACTTCTTTAAGTTTTTTTCTAATTTAATTCACTAAATGTTAGGTTTGGAGGAGGGAGAAAACTCTGAGGCATCTCACCCGACTAACAATTCCCAACTTCTCTAATTTCTTGACTGCATCATCCACGTCAAAATTACAGGTCTCTCCAAACTCATCTTGCAGAAGTTCCTCACACCCTGTATCCAGATCCTGATTCATAAAACGAGAAGGTTAAACCCTGTTTTCTTGGCTGATTTGAAGTTATAATTATAACTACAAAATAGGGAAGGAAAAGAAAACAGAATTGTTAAAATCTTGTATTGATATTTATACCTGTATTGTAACTGTCCCTTGCTCCATAAGAATAAAGAATGAGACGATCACCTCTTTGACCTATACATTAATAGTGCATAGCTAAAATACAGAGATGTAATACTCAATAATAGCTAGCAGCAGAGCACTTACTTTTGCTTTTCAATCTTAATCACCAACTGAACACTCTAATTATACTTCCAAAATAATGGTCCAATAAGGAACAAATTAAAATCATGACTAGCAATCAATTGGAAAGGAAAAAGGCATATAATGATATAGAGCACTTACTTCTTGTTGAATGACATCATCGCACAAGTGGAGAAGGGTGCCCTTTCCACTATCAAGTTGTCTGTCATACATTGACTGAGTAATCAAGTTCTGGTAAACAGCCAAGTTTTGTTGGAACCTAATGTTGAAGTGTATTAGTCACTCCGGTTAAAATAAAAGCATTAACCAACGGCATTTACTTCTCACCACTACAAAATTATGGAAAGCAAAAGATGTTTTTAATGAGCGTAATAGCTGTGAACAGGTCCAACCATGAATATCTGTACCAAGAAATCCTATGTCACCCATAGAGAATAAAAAGACTGACTAAGGTGAATTAGCAGAAAGCTCTCTTTAGAATGCTAATGTTAGAATATAAGGGATTAAATTGTATGAGCATATTGCTTTTTGTTGAGATCAATACAAGATCCTTCAATATCTGCATATTATTTCTCTTATTGTTTTTCTAATTATATTTGTCAACAGCTAAGAACCCTACTTTTTGTAAAATTATGCATTTCGAGATTCTTAATTTGAGTTTTTTTTTTATTATTTATAAATTATAAGCTATCAATCTCAAAATATATTTAGTGGTGAAAAGGTTACACCACTACAAAAGGAAACGCTTTAAAAAATTCTTTGTCCATCATAAAAAGTTACTTGATATCACAATTTTGAATTTTCACATAACATAACGCAGATTAACAAAAATTTCAATGGAATAGGGAGTTAGCATCATTTACGTGAAGTATGTCTTGGCAAGATAACCAACAACTGCTGAGAGAAAAGCAATAGTGAACCACAAATCAGCTTTAGGCATTTCAAGGGAGCTTATGACAGCAACCTGCAAAGAAAATAACCATATTAAGTGCATTAGAGCAAGATGTGCTTAAGAAAAGAACATCAAAGTGTAAACACTTGGTAAACTAACCAGACCAACTAAAGCAGTTCCAAGAAACTTGACCCAATCCATTGGAGTCAATCCAGGGTTTTTCTTTTCTGGCTGTCAAGTAAAAAAGGTCCGTCACCAAGTCATCACTTGCACGCATTGGGGTAAAAGGTAAGAGGCAGATCTATGAACCATAGAGACAACGCAGAAGAACTAAATGAGGTAACTCACAAGAACAATTTCCATATCAGCCATTGGAATGTTTTTAAAATGCTTCACATATATACCGCGACCTTTTTTTCCTTTGGTATTGGCTCTCCTGAAATTTAGTTTCCTTAGAATTTAAGTTCACAGTGTAATTTTATGAATATCAAGAAAACTAACAAATCGGCATTACAAGAAATTTTGACAGGAACTAATAGTTTGCCATCTCTCTAAGGGCAGCCAAGTGCACAAGCTCCCATAAGATGGAGTCTGGAAAAAAAAATGTATCTAGCCTTACTCCCACAGTTGGAAAAACTATTTCTAGGATTTAAAACTATGACTTCCAGGTCATATAATAGCAACCTTACTACTGGGTCAAGGCTCAACCTCTATTCCCATCTCTGTAGTGATAGGAATATAGGTTTCATCAACATAATAAAAAGGGAGAATAAAGAGCGAGAATCACCTGTAGATAACAATTATTCTGTCGAAGGTAGGTTCTTGAATTGTGGTCTTACTCAGCAGACTTTTTAAACTGGCAATTGCAGCAAATAATTTCTTGAGTGGCCAGAAAGTCGAATACTCTAAGTAAGGATTTATGCACCTTAGATGAATGAGCCTAGTGTACCGATGGTCATAAAGAAGCATACTGTACATCTTGGACAATTAGATTTGTGCTAAATAAATATGTAACTTCCAATCTTTTTATTTCATTTCTGAATCTACAAGTGAATCTAGATAACAAACCCCTTGTCAGGCATTAATTGAAGACTGAAACTTATAAAGAACCAGTACTTGAGCTTAAAAGCTTATTCTCAATTATCAAAGAACAGTGATGATGACAAATAATAGACAAGACTGAAGCAACGTGAAAGAAATTCCAACGTAACCAACGACGAGCACTGCCAAAACTCAGGATTCACACAGTCTGACCATCACAAGCAGGAAGCACCAATTAAATTACTGAGAATGGTGCGATTAAGTGTCAAGTGAATGCACTATGAAGAATCCTAGCCCAACACCATAACGAAAACAATATAGCAGGGAAAGATAACATCAACAGCAATAGTACGCTGACAGATGCAGTAAGACCTTAGCTCCATATTTTCAAGGCGTATTCGTTCAACATATAGATCTTCTGAATCCGTATCTGGAATGTGGTTCTTTTTCTCCTTCTTCTGGCGTTTGGGTGGCCTCCTAGACAAAATCCTTCCCAACCTGCAAGCTACGTAGTTTGAGAAGATTTCTGGAGGAAAATTAACCCAAGTACACCATCCACAGTCGATGATAAAAAGTCAATAACCATTTGCTCAGGCAAAAGAAAGAAATTTTTAATATTGCATATCTGTACATCACATTTTTAAAGACTTGTAAAAAATTAAGCTGAGACAAAATTATGAGTTCTCACATTCGATTAACTTTTGAAGTTAATCAACAATTAAATTTTATACTTTATATCCCAAAAGTTTGCTTACCAAGTTTTTCTTAACAGATATCTCCAACCACGAGCAATGAGCATGTCCACTTTCTCCAAGAAAAAGTAGTCAGTCATCCGATCAATTCCAATGCCGCGTCTGAAGATAACGTACTAGAAAAAACCAAGAGGCATTAGCTTGTCATGCAACTTAAAAGGAATGAACAAAAGAACGACATTGCATTAGCTCTCAAGTAAAAGAGAGAGAGGGAGGGAGGGAGGGAGAAAATGGAGGGAAAGGTCTACATATTAGATTTAAAGTTGTACCTTATCTGCATATTCTGGAGCGTTCTCATATTGATGCTCCTCAAAGTATCTCTTCAAAAGCTTCTTGTCAAGCTAGATTCAATAAAAAGACACAAATCAACAACTACTAAAATCACAACCAAACCTCACCAGAAACCCCAGCCGTTATAAACATATATATTATGCTTACAATAATCGAAAATGCAACCAGCATAGAAGGATATGTAAAAACCTTAGATTCGTCAACAGTAATGGGAAGATGTAGACGATACTGCCCGGCGGCAGCAATTTCAATATCTTCATCAGTCGCTATGTTGAAGTTGCTTTTTTGCATGACCTGCAAGGGAAAACAAAAAAACAAAAAACAAAAACCAAGTAATCTCAAGATACCATAAGGAACAAATATTTAAATAAATATGAAGGGTTGCTCTGCTTCACGCAGCCCTGAAACATAAATGCAGCAATTGATAGTCGAGAGCCATTGTCAATAAGCTGTAACAGCCCTGTATGTCCATACATACTCATGCAGTGCAACAATACCTGAAACAGTAATGATAAGAACTTCTGTTCAAACACATCAATTTCTGCATCGGTCAAATTTTGTTGTTCCAAGTTCTGTGCCCCATATACAGGGTCAACAAGGGCGTAGAGTTGCTGAAGGAATAAAAGAGTCAGCCTCCTCCTCAATGTATCTATCGTATATCTATATCTTGGGGAGATAAAGAAAAGATGGATACCATCATTTCCTCAAAGTGTAGAAGGTACCAAGCTCGTATGGTGTACTCTACTCGTTTGCAAAGCTTCAAGAACTCGGCTCGGTCCAAACTTTTTTCTGCAGAGTACTCAAAAGACTCAAGTCCATAAGAAATAGTATATTGGCACATATAAACCCGAACTGAAACTCTATACTCCATAACAACACCAAATAATTCAAATAGATTAAAAAGAGTGCTATGTAAGAGAAATGCCCATTTTAGAAAGGAAAGGGGCAAGCGTATTTCATACATGATGTGCGTTCCCAGATTTTATTCAAGAAATATCGTTATTCAACAGATTTCGGCTTTTTCCCGACAAATGTAAATGTCACTATCACGGAGTCCCACAATTCACTAACGCCCAAAGTTGTGTGCATGTTAGAAAGAGAAGAAGATTCAACGTCTATACCAATAAGATTGGCCAACGTCATTATGAGCTTCGGCTTCAGAATACGAATCACGGATTCGCGCTCTAAGCGAATGACATCATTCTTTTTCACCATTGTTTAAGCAGCATTAGCAATCAAATCTTGAAATGTGAATCTTGAAGGCTTTCATTAAAGCATTTGTTCTTCTTCAACGGTAAATTCAGAATGATGATTGCTCGTACCTAAATGAGAAGGGTCGTTACTCCACATGAAATACAGAATTGTTAACAGTGCAGAATTGTCCTATTTATACTTTCTATTAGGCGATCGACGCGTTCAGGGGAAAAAATGGGTTCGATTTTCTCGGAGGGAAATTTTCTTCAGACGGCCACCATTTGGTCATTACCAGATGAGACGTCCGAATCGCGGGAAGGAGTGTGTTAAAAAAAACATGAGCAAGAGAGGTAGTTTATAATTTAAAAGTGGCCCGGAAAAGGTAAAATCCCATTAAAATGTCATTGAAAGTTCAAAATCTCAGATTAGGAGTTCAAATTTCAATAATATCAAATCAGGCTTTGAAATTTCAAAATGCCGTGGAAAAGAAAGACTCTAGTAGCCGGAGTTAGATATTAATCTTTTGAAAATTGAAATTAGCGGTTAATATTATTCTGATTTTTCAAAACTTAACAAAGCCTATAAAAAATAAGATACTTGTTATGAAACTAAGTAAAACACAAGAGAGATTAAGATGAGGAAGATGAAGAAATGCAAGGGAAAATGGAGAGCAAGGAGAGATTGATTCTTCTTTTGTATTGTATTCCTTCAACCTTTGATGCATGCCTACTATATATAGGCAATGAACCATTACAAGAGTTACACAAAAGAGTAAATCTACATAATGGTATGTTATGGAGTTTTGTAAGTTATATGAAACTCCCACTAAACCATTCATGTTATATGTTACATTGCTTTAAGTGTAAAAATCCCAAAAGACTCTTCTTGAAAAAAGGTTGTGGACATTCACACTAATATTGGAATATTTACAACACTCCCCCTTGAATGTCCATTATGAATGTGCCTCATTAAAAACTTTAACTAGGAAAAACCCAGTGGGATAAAAACCTAGCCAAAGAAAAGAGTACAACATCCATTGATACACTGTCCAATGCTGCCTCATTAAAAACCTTTCTAGGAAAACCCAGTGGGATAAAACCTAGATAAGGGAAAAAGAGTACAGCGTGTATCGACTCCCCCTCTTGACAACATCAGTTGAGATCTTTGAGTCTCCGAAGACCAATACCATGGACGAGTCTTTCAAAGATTGCTCCTGGAAGCGACTTGGTGAATAAATCTGCTAGATTTTTACTTGAACTGATTTGCTGGATATCTATTTCACCATCCTTTTGAAGATCACGAGTGAAGAAGAATTTTGGCGAAATATGCTTCGTTCTGTCGCCCTTGATATATCCTTCTTTAAGTTGGGCAATACATGCAGCATTATCCTCATATAGAACTGTTGGGACCATTTTTTCTGAAGATAAATGACAAGTTGTTCGTATATGATGTAATACTGACCTTAACCACACACATTCTCGACTTGCTTCATGCATTGCTAGAATTTCTGCATGGTTAGATGATGTGGCTGATATAGTCTGTTTCATAGATCGCCATGAAATAGCTGCACCTCCACATGTAAACAGATAGCCTGTTTGTGATTTACCATCGTGTGGGTCAGACAAAAATCCAGCGTCTGCATAACCAATCAGTTCATGCTTGGATACATTTGAGTAGTATAACCCCATGTCCATGGTGCCTCTGAGGTAACGAAAAATGTGTTTTACTCCATTCCAATGCCTCCGTGTTGGTGCAGAACTATATCTTGCTAATAAATTAACAGCAAATGATATATCAGGACGTGTGTGTTGAGCAAGATACATTAGTGCTCCAATAGCACTAAGATATGGAACTTCTGGACCAAGTAGTTCTTCCTCACCTTCTTCAGTAATTATTTGAGGTCGGAATGGGTCTTTATCAACCTGCAAAGATCTTACAATCATTGGGGTACATAATGGATGCGACTTATCCATATAAAATCGCTCTAAGATCTTCTTTGTATAAGTTTCTTGATATACAAAGATCCCATTCTTTAGGTGCTCAATTTGTAGTCCAAGACAAAATTTTGTTCTGCCCAAGTCTTTCATTTCAAATTCTTTTTTCAAACAACTAATTGCCTTTTGAAGCTCTTCAGGAGTTCCAATGATGTTGATATCATCAACATAAACAGCAATTATAGCAAATTCGTTTCTAGATCTTTTCATAAAAATGCATGGGCATATTGGGTCATTTTTGTACCCTTCTTTCAACAAATATTCCTTGAGACAATTATACCACATGCGCCCTGATTGCTTCAAGCCATACAAAGACTTATTTAACTTTATCGAGTATTGTTCTCGAGAATTCGAATTAGATGCTTCTGGCACCTTGAGTCCTTCAGGGACTTTCATATAAATATCATTGTCAAGTGAGCCATACAAATAGGCAATCACGACATCCATTAAACGCAAATCAAGTCCTTCATTTACTGCTAAGCTAATTAAATAACGAAAAGTAGTTGCATCCACTACCGGTGAGTACGTTTCTTCAAAATCAATGCCAGGTCTTTGTGTAAAGCCTTGGGCTACAAGACGTGCCTTATATCTTGTGATTTCACCCTTTTCATTTCTCTTTCGTACAAAAACCCATTTGTACCCAACTGGCTTTACATCTTTAGGTGTATGGACTACAGGTCCAAATACTTTTTGTTTTGCCAGTGAATTTAATTCTGCATTAATAGCATCTTTCCATAGGGGCCAATCCTTTCGCTGTTGGCACTCGCTAATGGATTTTGGCTCATGATCCTTATTATCATTCATTACATCATATGCTATATGATAAGCAAAGATGTCGTCAATGTTGACTTCATTTCGGTCCCATCGGATACCATTCATAAAATAATTTATTGAGATCTCATTATTTTCACATATTTCAGGTACCTGGGTCTCTTCTGGGACTATAACATTCTCTTCTGGAGATATCTCTACTGGAGGTAATGACTCTTCAGGAGCTACCAATTTTTCTTGATTATCCTCGACTTGACCATCTATATTTTTAGCTCCTTTTCTCATTCGAGGATTTTTATCTTTGGAACCGATGGGCCTGCCACGCTTTAGGCGTGCTTTAGATTCATTTATAATAGGTTGCCCTTCAGGGACATCAATTCGAATAGGAGCATTAGCAGCTGGAAAATGTGACTTTGTCACTTTCTTTGGGTCAGTAAATGCTTCTGGCATTCGATTAGCTAAATTTTGCAAATGAATTATCTTTTGAACTTCCAGTTCACATTGTTTTGTACGAGAATCAAAATGAGCCAATGATAATTCATTCCAACTAATCTCTTTACCCAACTGCTTATTTTCTCCCCCTAATGTTGGGAAAGTTGATTCATCAAAATGACAATCTGCAAATCTTGCAGTAAATAAATCTCCTGTAGATGGTTCTACATATTTAATGATTGAAGGAGATTCATACCCAACATATATTCCCATCCTTCTTTGAGGACCCATTTTGGTGCGTTGTGGTGGTGCTACTGGCACATATACTGCACATCCAAAAATTCGTATATGGGAAATATTAGGTTCTTGACCAAAAACCATTTGTATGGGGGAAACTTTTAGGTAACTAGTTGGCCTGATGCGAATTAACATTGCTGCATGCAAAATGGCATGGCCCCAAGCAGAAATTGGGAGATTAGACCTCATAAGTAAAGGTCTTGCAATAAGTTGCAATCGTTTAATCAATGATTCCGCGAGTCCATTTTGCGTATGAACATGAGCTACAGGATGTTCAACATCTATTCCAAGGGACATACAATATTCATTAAAAGCTTGTGAAGTGAATTCACCAGCATTATCAAGACGTATTTTCTTAATAGGATAATCAGGGTAATGTGCTCTCAATCTAATCAATTGAGCAAGTAATCTCGCAAACGCCAGGTAGCGGGAAGATAATAAGCAAACATGCGACCATTTAGTTGATGCATCAATTAAAACCATATAGTACCTAAATGGTCCGCATGGTGGGTGTATTGGCCCACAAATATCTCCCTGTATTCGTTCTAGAAATGTGAGAGATTCACTTTCTACTTTGTTTGGTGAGGGCCGAATTATTAACTTTCCCTTGGAACATGCATCACATGAGAAATCATGAGATTGTGGTATTTGTTTACACTTCAGGGTATGTCCACATGAATTCTCAATTATTTGTCGCATCATGATTGACCCGGGATGGTCTAACCGGTCATGCCAAACATTAAATTCATTAGTAAACTTCTGGTTTACATTGGCAAA
Organism: Acacia crassicarpa; assembly: GCA_034222035.1. Classification (NCBI taxonomy): domain Eukaryota; kingdom Viridiplantae; phylum Streptophyta; class Magnoliopsida; order Fabales; family Fabaceae; genus Acacia; species Acacia crassicarpa. Next base: position 43,060,747 of record JAWXYG010000005.1, on the reverse strand, counting down.
CTGCTGGTTTGTATTGGTAAACTTTTGATTTATATTAGTAAACTTCTGGTCTACAATAGCATGTGTTTCAATTGTGCTTATAAATGTATAATACAAACCAGAAGAGAAAGCAGGAAAACTTTCTAACATGCATTTTCTACCAGAAACAATATTTGTGATAGCAAGACATTCCTGATCATTTTTAGTTGTTGTTTCTATATGATATCCATTTCTGCGGATATCTTTGAAACTCAACAAGTTTCTCTTAGATTTGGTAGAATAAAATGCATTATCAATACATAATTTTGTTCCTTCAGGTAACAAAATATTAGCTCTTCCGGAGCCTTCAATCAAATTTATATTACCAGATATAGTCTGGACATTGGCTTCTCGCATTACCAAGGAAGAAAAATATTTATCATTTTTTAGTATAGTGTGGGTTGTTGCGCTATCAACGAGACACAGATCTTCAGGATTGATGCTAATAAGATTCATTCTTTATTAAAGGATACATGAAAATAAATAAAAACATAATTAAAAGAAATACATATGATAGAAGACAGTTTAAACATACTAAAACCAAACAGTTCCAAATAGGAAAAGATAATTTATACTAAGAAATCAGCAACATCCAAATGGGTAGAATCAACATCTTCAAACTCAGAATTCTCAACCTTATCAATATTCAAATGAGTAAAATCAACATCCTCAAACTTGGAGTTCTCAACATGATTTACTTCAATCTTTGACCCTTTACCATTACTTTTAAGTGATTCTTGATAAAGTTCAACCAAGTGTCTTGGCGTACGACAGGTACGAGACCAATGACCTTTACCACCACAACGATAACATACATTTTCAGAATGCTTCTTATTCTCACTAGTTTCCCTCCTGGGGTTCTTTTCAATCTTCCCCCTTTTAGGGTGAGAATTTGATCCACCACGCCCACGGCCACGGTTGTAGCCACATTTACGTCCACGTCCTCGGCCACTAAAATATCCATTACTTACTACATTCACTTCTGGGAATGGAGTTGAACCTGTTGGACGGGATTCATGATTTCTCAATAAAAGCTCATTGTTTTGTTCAGCTACAAGGAGACAAGAAATTAATTCAGCGTATTTCTTGAAACCTTTTTCACGATATTGCTGCTGCAGGAGCAAATTGGAGGCATGAAATGTGGAGAATGTTCTCTCTAACATATCTTCATCAGTAATCTTTTCTCCACATAACTTTAATTGAGAAGTAATTCTGAACATGGCCGAGTTATACTCGCTCACAGTTTTAAAATCTTGTAAACGCAGATGCATCCAGCAATAACGAGCTTTTGGGAGGATGACCATCTTCTGGTGATCATACCTTTCTTTTATATTCTTCCAAAGAACCAGTGGGTCTTTCACTGTCAAATATTCAATTTTTAAACTTTCATGTAAATGGTGGCGAAGGAAAATCTGAAAGAGGAGCTTTATACCCAAGAGGGGGGGTGAATTGGGTATATTAAAAATTTTGCAAACTGGTTCTGTTTTTACACTCTCAGAACAGAGCAGAACAGAGGAGATAGAGAGAAGAGCTTTGCACACAGCGATTTATACTGGTTCGGTCCTTTCTCTGACCTACATCCAGTCCCCAAGCCTCACTTGGGATTTTCAATCCACTATAATCAAATATTGATTACACACTCTGTACTAAGAGTTGTTCTCTCACTAGAACACACTCCCCCTTACAAGTTGTAATCAATACACCCCAACTACCAAGTCCCCTGACTTGTAGTTATCTCAATCAATAAATGATTTACAAGTATTTGACTCTCTTATAGAGCAGATAAGATAAACACTGAAGAACTAAGTATCAAAATGATACAATACAGATGTAAGCTTGATACAATAAATGACTCAATAAATTTTCGCTCTAAGTAGTTGTATCAGCTTGAGAAGAAGTTAATGCTCTCTATTTATAGGTAGAGAACATTAAATGACCGTTGTGAGATGATTCCAACCGTTGGAAGTGATTTGCTTAAGTTCTGGTCATCTTCTCTCTCTAAACTTCTGCTAATCCAAGTCTTAATGAAGTCTGATGTGGTTCTCTGAGTTTCTGCCCGTTGGAATTAACTTTACTTGATGTAGTAAGCATTCTTTAACGTTAACAAGGCGTGCTCAGATGGATTAGCCGAAAGTAGATGAGATGTGCAGGTGCATTAAATGCACTGTTCACCTTTTTGCTTTTTCTCACAAATCTTCAATAATCTTGATCTGTGCTAACTGAAAAACACTCAACAAACTTGTTAAACATATCTGGGATCATGAGTGAATGATTTATGAAAGCAATTAGATCAAACAACAAGTTATAGCAGATTTCACAAATTTGAAAAAGCTTCAACGGTCACTAACCTCGAGGTTAGTTCATCCAACCTCGAGGTTGGCCTGAAATCCTCAGGCAAACCTTCGTTTTAAAATCATTCAACCTCGAGGTTGCAAAGTGAACCTCGAGGTTTCTCTTGAGAAGAAACCTTCTGATAAATCTCATTAACCTGCAAACCTTGAGGTTCCAAAGGTAACCTCGAGGTTTGAAGTTTGTTTCAAACCTTCAGTTTTCACTGGAGCCCGACAACCTCGAGGTTGTACATCTATACTCGAGGTTGGCTCTTTGAAAGTGCAAAGTTCAAAGTTAAACATAAAGCCCAGCCTCGAGGTTACAATGTTAACCTCGAGGTTTTCAATACTTTGAAAACCAGTGTGCTCTCTGTAAGTGATGAAACTCGAGGTTGCAACATCATACTCGAGGTCAAAGGTGTTTTTATCGAGCTTAAGTTTCAAAACAAAGTGTCCAACCTCGAGGTTGAAACATGGACCTCGAGGTTCATGTGCTTGATGAACAACATGACCTTTCTGTATGAGTTGAACCTTGAGGTTTGCTTTGCATACTCGAGGTTACAAGTGTTAATGAAGAAACTTGGATTCTCCAACTGAACCAGAACCTCGAGGTTGACTTCTCAACCTCGAGGTTTCACATATAACTTGTGAAACCAAGTTTTGCAACATTCGAACACTTGATTTTTAAAGCTTCTGTAAGGTCAAACCTCGAGGTTACAAACCCAACCTCGAGGTTTGCTCTTAAACAGAATTTTGACACTTAAGAGCAAAACCTCTTCAATTGTTTGTAGTTGTTGACAATCATCAAAACCATCAGAGAACTAACAAAATCATGGCTTTGGCTTTATCTTGATTAGATGCTTTATTTCCTTCTTTAATTGTGTCTTCCAGACCATGGGCATTCAGATGGATTTCCGCATCCAGCATCTAAGATAAATAATTCTTTCCGGTAATATCAAGAGCCACAAATTCAAGTTTTGTAAGGTTTGTTGTGTTTGTCATGGCTCAGACTAATTTAAAAAAAAAAAACAAGAATTATTAACATAGAAATACTAATGATAATAAGATGAAATTTAGAAACACAATAAGTAAAGTATAATAATAAGGATTAAAACTTTATGGCTTCGAGCCATATAGTTCTCATAATGAGAAATTAAATTTATGTGGCTTCTAGCCATAAAATTAAGAAACTAAAATGATAGGACTTCTGGTCATATAATAATTTTAGAATAGGAAAACAGAGGTGTATGGCTTCTGGCCATAATAATATTAATAACATAAAAGAGATTGCATGAAATATAAAATAACATAACATTAAAAGTTAGCAACAATAACATAACAATAAAAGTAAAATGTTATGTTAGCAACAATAAAAGTAAAATGTTATGTTAGTAACATAAAGATAAAATGTTATGTTAGTAACATAAAAGTAAATGCTTAATTTAAATGTTATGTTAGTAACAATAATATAAATGTTATGTTAGTAACATAATATAACAATAAAAGTAAAATGTTATGTTATGTTAAAGTTAGTAACATATATTGTGCAAAAGTAAAGCACTATGCAATAATATAAATAGTAAAACAATTGTAAATTACTATACAATTACTGTGCATGAATAAAATTGATGGATGAATAATGATAAATAGTAAAAATACTATATAAAATAGTAAATAATCTCCAATCTTAACCATGGAACCCGATGTATAAAAACAATCGGTAATTTTGATTTCCATATAGTGGTTTAGATTATCCCAGATATATAAATAAACATATAATAAAATCATTAGAGAAAGTAGATGAAATCGTTAAAGAAATTATACCTTCGTTATAGCAATCGTGCTGATAACGTGTTATGAAACTAAGTAAAACACAAGAGAGATTAAGATGAGGAAGATGAAGAAATGCAAGGGAAAATGGAGAGCAAGGAGAGATTGATTCTTCTTTTGTATTGTATTCCTTCAACCTTTGATGCATGCCTACTATATATAGGCAATGAACCATTACAAGAGTTACACAAAAGAGTAAATCTACATAATGGTATGTTATGGAGTTTTGTAAGTTATATGAAACTCCCACTAAACCATTCATGTTATATGTTACATTGCTTTAAGTGTAGAAATCCCAAAAGACTCTTCTTGAAAAAAGGTTGTGGACATTCACACTAATATTGGAATATTTACAACAATACTCTTATTTTACCTACTTTTGCCTATCCCTCTTAATACCGTTAGATTATAATCTCATTCAACGGAGGAGATTTAAAAAATAAAATAAATTTTTTTACCCCTTCTTCTCTTTCACCGCCTCTCACCGTCTCCCTCTTCTCTATTGGCATGGACGCTAAAAAATTAGACATATACTCAAAATAGATTCAAGAAAAACAGAATAAGATTGATTAGAGAGATTAAGAACAATTAGTCCAAATTAAAATCTAATGAGAAATAAAAGTGTACGTTTTTACAAATTCTATGCGATGACAAAAATGTTTAGTTGATATAGTGATATTTTTATCCTGATATGGTGATTGTTGGAACAAGAGAAGGTCCATTAGACGGTTCTGCTTGAAGATAACAAAAAAGTGGGTCGTCAATCTCCCACTGCATGCCTGCCATCGCCATGGCTTCCCTAACCGACCTCCCTTCATTGTCCCCAACCCAAGCCCTTCTCTATTCAACTCCGTCGTTCATTAGTTCTCGAACCTCTCTCATTTACCCGATTATCCCTTTTCCCTCGCATTCTCCTTCCAATCGGAGAATCACTTGCATTCACCCGAATGTGCGGTGCTCAATTGCAGGCGAGTCCACAGTATCTCCAGCAAAAACTGGGGGCCAACTCAATTCCGGCGGTAATGACTCGGCGTCGGTGGATTGCATGATCGTTGGGGGCAAAATCAGTGGCCTCTATATTGCCCAGGCCCTTCTCCAAAGCTATGAGCCTAATTAGCCCATATATAGATCTAAATGGCATTTTTGTATGGACTTAATTAACATCTCTCACCCATAGATTAAAATACTCCATTAGATTAAGCTCATGGGAGAAATCATGCACTTGCATATTTTAACAATAAACAATAACAAAATATATCAAATATTTATAGGGAAAATTAAAATAAAGGATCTAGATAAAATAATATTTAATTAGAAGGACCATAAAAATTGTAATTATTAAGGAAGACTAAATAAGCTTAAAAAAACTAAATTACCCTTTGTTTCCCAACATAGAAAACAAAGAACAAAGCAGTGATGAAATACAGTAGTGAATAGTCTACTAGAATGGCTTACTACATTTTTTAAGATTTATATTGATGGGTTGAATAACCTATAAACATAGTATGGACGTATGCAAGAATTTGAAGGACAGATCAATATGTTTAGCAAATCCATACATCGTATCTCCTCTCTCCTTCAATCATATGGATCCTGCTTCTATGCATTCACTTATACCAAATATTGCCATTTTTTACTTTCAATATTGGATTCCCAAGTGGCCTCACCTTGATATTCAAGGGAGGACGGAAGAAGGCGCTTTGTTCTTCGTTTTCTGTGTTGGAGAAGCAAAAAGGTAATTTAGTATTTTTAAACTTATTTGGTCCTCATTAATAATTACAATTTTTATGATCATTTCTAATTAAATGTTATTTTATATAGATCCTTTATTTTAATTTTTCCATATTTATACTTCTGACGTCAATTATTTATATATGCACATAAACATTTCAACCGTGAGAAATAACGAGTGTCAAATTAAAAATTTATTAGTGAGACATTTACAAATGTTCAAAAGTCATAACTGAATTTACATGTATACGTATTCATTTTAACAATTAATTTTTCCAACTTGTTCATGACACTACAAAAAAAATATAGAATACCGACGAAATTTGCGACGGAAAATATTCCATCGCAAATTCAAGCCATTTTGCGACGGAATTAAAATTCCGTTGCAAAATGAGAAAATTAGCGACGGATTTTAAATCCGTCGCTAATTTTAGGGACGGAATAAAATTCCGTCGCTAAATTTAGCGACAGAATCAAAAATCCGTCGCTGACTGGCGGCAAAAAGCCGCCAGTCACGCCTTTTAGCGACGGAATTTAATTCATTCCGTCGCTAAATTTAGCGACGGAATTAAATTCCGTCGCAAACTGCCAGTTTGGGGATGTAGCGACGGAATTCATTTTCCGTCGCTAGCTGGCAGCAAAAAGCTACCAGCTGCAGCTTTTTTTAGCGACGGAAATGAATTCCGTCGCTAGAAAGTTTTTACTTTTTGCGACGGAATTCATTTTTCGTCGCTAAGCCATTTAATTAATCAGCTCCTTCTTCCTCAGAACCCACAGCTCACGTCTCTCAGCTCTCACAGCTGCCGTCAACTGTCACAACCGCCCCAAGCTCGCCCCTTTCTCGCCGTCGCCTCCAGCTCGCCGTCGCCCCCCAGCTCACCTTCCCCACAGCTTCTCCCTTTCCCACAGCTCGGCCATCGTCGTCTTTCCCATAGCTCGCCTTCCCCACAACTCACCTCCACCCCACAGCTCCACCGCCACCCACAGCTCCCCCGCCACCCCACAGCTCGCCGTGGCCGCCCAAGCTCCCCCCTCCCCCACAGCTTCCCTCCCCTAAGCTACACTACTCTCAGCACCCTCAGCTTGTTCTTCCCACAGCCAAAGCTTAGATCCGGCGGTGAGCAAGGTTTTTTTTAAAAAAAATTAATTATTTATTTGTTATGTGAAATTAGTATATAAAAAAATGGAAAAAATTTGTAATTTTTTTTCCTCATGAATAAATAGGTCTCTACAGTTGCCGTTCTCTCTTCCGGTTACCCTCCCCATCCGGTAAGTTCCCTTTTTCTTATTCTTTTTTTTTCACCACTTTATTTATCATGAGAAATTAATATAGATAAAAATTGAAAAATTATTCATATTTATTATTCATGAATAAATAGGTTATAATTTAAGATTTGTTGTTTATTTGCTGCATTTTTAAGAGAAAAGTTGTAATATTAGGTTATAAATAGTCATATTTAATAAAATTTGTTTATTGCATTTGTTAATAAAATTATTTCGTAACTAAACTCCCAATCAGTTTAAGCAATATAGGAGTTAGTCTTACTCAAGTATAAATAAATAAATAAATAAATAATCTGCTCAGAATATAATCTATCAATTAAATAATGTTGTACAAGGTTTATAATGAATTGTAAATCTCATCAACGTTAATTTATTTTGCTCTCATATTGTCTTATTAACCTTTGATATATAGTGATACAAAACACTAATTTTGGTTTTTTTTTTAATATCACATTAATGTTTTTTTAATGATAAATGTATTAATATTTTACCATTAAGTTTCCTTAAATGCTCCATTGCGTGTTGATTGATCTATCTGTATGTAAAGGCATACTAGAAAAATCATACTTTAGCTGGAATGGCCGTCTTAATTTTTTTAGCTTTGTCCTTTTTATGGCTTAGTTAACAATAATAATTAAATTTTGAATATCGTCTTCACTGCCATTACAATTTACAAATAATAATAATAATAATAATAAAATTCTATCTAATACTTCCTGGTTAATTGAAACCGAGAAACTCTTAATTAAGATTACTTCATAATTGGCAAAATTTAGCAATATATCGATTATTGGTCAACTTCATTGTACATATTCAAATTGAAAATTTTGATCATGACCCACTAGCTATTTGAAATGATTTTTCCTAGGGAAAAAAAATCAAGAATTGGATACAAAATGTTGTGGTAGATCAAATCCAATTCACACGATATAGAATTGGGGAATGAACTATTTGAGCCATAATTAGGCATAATTAATTGACTCAAGTGTTTGACATTTTGCCTACTTAAAAGCAAGCTACAATTAATTATGCCTAAAAAAATTGGATTTGTGTAACATGTGAGAACAAATATAAAGTGCTAATGAAGTAACCAGCCAAAAAAAAAAGTTGATTATTATGTTCATTTTAAAGGTTTTTTTTATTTTTTGTGAAAATCGAAATTGTATTTGACTCAGCTTTTAGTTCATTGTTTCAATAAAATTAAATTTACTATTGTTTTTAATCATTGTGTGAATCACTTATTATTTTTTTTTAAAAAAAAAGGCAAACTCAGTAATTGTCCAGTATAATTAAAGCTTGGACACTTGATTATATATCCATTATCTGCTTAATTAACGCCAGTACTTTTAATTAAATTATCGATCCATATCATCATTAATCAAGCATAGGTCACACTCAACGGGAGAGAGAAAGTGTGTGTTCATATATCAAACAATAATAACAAGATGGGTTAATTAGGTAATTATAAATAACAAGTTGTTTAGATAAATAGGTAATTATAAATACAAAAGATAAGGTTGATTTTGCAGATTATATAAATTTGATGTAGTCTTATTTAATCTTTATAATTTAGAATATCCAAAATACTTATAGTTTTTACGCTTTCTTGATTAAGTGGCAATTGGTTGGCATAAGTGGCTAGTTGTATTGGCTACTTATAATTGTATTTGTGGCAAATTGAGATGTTAATTAGGTTAGTAACTGAAGTAGCTAGGAAGTATGGAAGACAATCACGATAGGAGTTGGATGTACAATCGTCTAACTGGAAGAGAACTAAATCCAGCATTCAGGGCGGGTTTGAACGAGTTCATCCAATTTGCTTTGGCGCATTCAAATAATTCAAGTAGGGAGATCAGGTGTCCGTGTGCCAAATGTAAGTGTTTAAGGTTTAAAAATCCGAGCAGGGTCAAAATTCATTTGTGTCAGAATGGATTCATGAAGGATTATGAGTGTTGGGAATGTCATGGCGAAGTCCGACAGACACCGAGCGGTTATTACGGGGACAGTAGTCATCGAGAAAACCTTAATGCGTATGAGCAGTTGGTTATGGATGCCGCGGGACCGTCCATCGGCAGATATTTTGATCCCGTTAATCATGCCGAATCGTCATACATGGGAGAGCAGACCGGTACACATACTCAACCATCATACATGGGAGAGGATCCTCATCCGGACGCCGATAGGTTCTATAAAATGCTTCAAGAAGCGCAACGTCCGCTATGGGAAGGATGCGAACACTTTGAAAGTAGTGAATATTCATCGCTTTCGGCTACCCTAGCAACACTAAGCTTGAAGACTGATCACCATATGAGTGAGAGGAATTACAACGAAATGATGCAGATCATAAACAAAGTTGTTCACAAAGGCAATAATTTGCCGAAGGATTTTTACCAAGCAAAGAAAAAGGTGAAAGAGCTTGGGCTTGGATGTGAAAAAATCCATTGCTGCCCTAGAGGATGTATGTTGTATTACAAGGATGATGCTGAGCTGATCAATTGTAAATTCTGTGGACATGACAGATATAAAGTTGTGAGGAGAGGAAGGAAAATGACCCGTCAAGTGTTAAGCAAGATGCACTACTTTCCTCTGGTGCCCAGACTTCAGAGATTGTACGCATCAGAACAAACAGCTGCTCACATGAGATGGCACCGGGAGCATCACAGGGATGAAAATTTTGTGACGCATCCATCCGACGCCGAAGCTTGGCGTGAATTTGACGAGGTGAACCCTTTCTTTGCTATGGATCCCCGTAATGTCCGTCTTGGTCTATGCTCGGATGGGTTCGCTCCTTTTGATAAATCGGGCAGAAATTATTCCTGTTGGCCTGTCATTGTAACACCGTACAACCTCCCACCTTCTATGTGCATGAGAAGGGAGTTTTTGTTCCTCACCGCGTTAATCCCTGGGCCATCCAACCCCAAAAAGAAGATAGATGTGTACCTCAGGCCTTTGATAGACGAGTTGAAGATGTTGTGGAGTGAAGGGGTTCTAACGTATGATATATCATTGAGTCAGAATTTCACAATGCGTGCTGCCTTAATGTGGACGATAAATGATTTCCCTGCATATGGGATGTTGAGTGGCTGGCAAACGTCGGGAAAGCTTGCATGCCCGATATGTCATGAGCAGAACATGGGTTTTAGCTTGGCACACAGTCGCAAAGTCTGTTGGTTTGACAGGCACCGACGATTCCTACCCCCGGACCATCCGTATAGGACAAATAGAAAAGACTTCACGCGAAATGTGGTTGAACGAGTAGATCAACCTCGTCGTTTAAGTGGCCAAGAAATATGGGACAGGGTCAAGTATATTCAAAATGTCGAAGAGGGTGCTGCTTCCAACGAACCCGAGGGATATGGTGTTGATCATCATTGGAACAAACGCAGCATCTTCTGGGAACTACCATATTGGAAAGATCAATTGTTAAGACACAACCTGGATGTCATGCACATTGAGAGCAATGTGTTTTGCAATATTTTGCACACTGTGATGGACACGAAAGGCAAGACGAAGGACACAATCAATGCTAGACGAGACATAGAAGCGATTTGTAGAAGGCCTGCTTTGCATTTGGTGCAGGATGGCAGGGGACGAATTTCCAAACCTAGAGCACCGTACACATTAAACAAACAGCAGAATTTGGAATTGTTGCAATGGGTTGAAGAGCTGAAACTCCCGGACGGTTATGCGTCAAACTTGAAAAGATGTGTCAACTTGCACGAGGGGAAGTTATTCGGGATGAAGAGTCATGATTGTCATGTTTTTTTCCAGAGGTTGTTGCCGTGGGCCTTCAAAGCATTACCGAACCACATATGGTCTATTCTAGTAGAATTTTCCAAGTTCTTTAGAGAAATTTGTGCTTATGAGCTTAATGTGGAAAACTTATGGCACCTGGAGGCGAGCATGCCAATAACACTATGCAAGTTAGAGATCGTGTTTCCTCCTAGCATGTTTGACTCAATGGAACATTTACCTGTTCACTTGGCCTACGAAGCAAGAGTAGGAGGTCCCCAACAATATAGGTGGATGTATCCGTTTGAGAGGTAATATATATATTTCTTTCGTGCAGTTATTTCTTTCGCGCACTTTAGTTTATAGATACGCTGTAATTGTCCATTGTAGGTTTTTACGCACTCTTAAACAAAAAATCAAAAATCCAACCCACGTTGAAGGATCTATCGCTGAAGCGTATCTAGTCGAAGAGGCCACAAAATTCGCGCAATACTATTATCCCCTTGAAATGACATCAATATGGAGACGGGTACCTCGCAACGATGATGGCGGTAATACGAACGAACAAAAATCAATATTTGATTTTCCAGGCCGAGTCGTGGGAAAACGTTGGAGATCAACTCTTGAAGGAAGAGATAAGCGAGTAGCGGAGTCGTACATTCTAAACAACTGTGAAGAGGCCGCCCAATACTTAAAGTAAGATTTGTTTTCTTTTCACTGTTACGGTAAGTATTATAGTATTAACTTAATTTTTTTGTTGCAGTCATTTTTCTAATTTGGTCCGATCGGAAAATCCTGAAATGTCGGAATCCCAAGTTGACCAATTCACGAACTCTAAGTTCCCAAAATGGTTTCGCTCCTACTTCTTGGAACACCCAGAAGATCCCAATAAAGTGGCATGGAGTTTATCTTATGGAGCTGCAATTAGTGTTACCCGGTGCAACAAATATATAATCAACGAGTATCGATTTTCAACTGTTGAAGCGAACGCAGGTACACAATGTTGCAATTATGATGTATGTTGTCGAGGTGACCAAGTTGACGGGGTGGAGAGTTACTACTACGGGAAGTTAGTCGACATAATTCAGCTGAGTTACCAGTGGGACAAGGTGGTGACACTTTTTAAATGTGAGTAGTTTGATAACAGTCCGCGTGGGACAAAAGTAGACAAACATGGAAATATTGAGATCCACTGGACAAGGAGATATACGGTTGGTTATGACCCATTCATCCTTGCTCAACAGGCGGAACAAGTGTACTATACAGAATACCCCACATCCCGCCAAGGGTGGGTGGGAGTTATTAAAACCAAAGCACGGAATATCATTGTAACATCCCAATTTTCTAAAGTGTTTTCGAAATAGTTCGATCAGAATTTGAAAAGATTTAATCAGAGTAGAGCATCGGAATAGTCGTGAAACGAGTAACTGATAAAACATTCATTTAAGGTGCATTAGTCTTCTGTTACAGTCATCCAAAAGTCGAATATTCAGAAAAACAGAAATAAAGATTTTAAAAGAAAACTCCTTTTCTGCCTCTTCACGCCACCTGCTTACCCTTCTCCTTGGATTGTCCTCCTGAGGATCCTGGGGCTAAAGCAAAAGCTGAGGTTCAAATTACCATTGAACCTCAGGTAACGGTTAACCTCATGCTTATGTATCAAATATGAATGACAGATATCCATGGCAAAAACAGTAATAATCACATACAATACATTCATAATCAAATAATAACATAACACAGCCACTGCAATATGCATGTTATTATAGTCTGCACTATTCACCAGTGCCACGGTGTACATCCGTGTCCTCAGCGCTAGGAAAACATAACGGCATTATCAAGACTATAACCCGTATCAAGTTGTATGTGTATGATCAATTTTCAAAAACAGAATTTCAGACTATCTATCACATATAAGCATACCATAAGCATCAGAGTTAAGGTTACAATACGCGTCCGTACCTTCGTTGATGATGTTTTGGTACGTTTGACTAAAACGGTACTTCTAACGGAAAACAGCGGTACAAGTTCACAGATACCCTATAGGAACAATATCACATTTATCATTGGCCATCAACTTTGCAATACTTGTGGAATTCTACGTTGAAGATTTACTATTCATGTGAATAGTATTCACTATTCATGTGAATAGTACCAGTAAAAATATTTTTACCGTGACGGTAAATAATTTTTACTGTTTGGTAAATAGTATTTACTGTATTGGTAAATAACATTACTGCCCAAGAATAATTCTTTTCTGATGTGACAGATCAGACTAAGCTGCAGCCACAGAGCATACTCAGAAAAAAAACTCTATCTGGCATTTCTACTATAATTACCAAAAGAAACTACCAAATCTTAAGACTAGAGACCAAAGAACTTACCCTTGAAGTTCTTACTCCTTCTCTTCAGCTCCGAGAACTTTACTCTAAATTCTCCCTCTAAACTCTAAGAATTCTCTCTCTTCTATTAAACTCGACCGTTGTGATCTGAGTTTGGTGTGAAGAAAATGAAGAAGTGAGGCCTCTATTTATAGTGTTGGAAAATGGGTCCTTAAGTGTAATTTCTTGTTTTTGGGTCATTTTTCGTAATTTCCAAAAATATTAAAAAAATATTAAAAAGGTTCACGGGTGTTCCTCTTTTTTTTTTTTTTTTTTTTTTTAATAATGCAAATAGTATTTTTTACTGATAAAATTTCTGTTCGGTGTTCTGACCGCGTGATCTTTTGCAAATTCTCAAAAATTCGGAAGCACAGCCCTGAAGCTCTATTCTTCCTCTTTAAAAATATCTGGGTCAACTGAATTTTTGACCTCATTCAGGGTATTTCGTAATCTGTCAAAGATTTTAAGTTGGACACTGCCGGTAACAGAAATTACTTCGGGTGACACCATCTTCGAGACAAAAATTCACTGATTCATAATATGTGCAGTTGTTTACTACTTAATTCAAGGATTTTGAGTAATGATTTATTTTCTAAAGGTTCTACTATCTGTCCTGATTCAAAATATCGGTTTCGACCTATCTCAATAATCATTCCGCCGATTTCGGAAATGACTTCGGAAATAACCCACTCTGAGATAAAAATTCACTTGTTTATAATATGTCCTTACCTAAGAAACCTAGTTCACGGATTATTGGAAATAATTCTATTTCTATTATTTCCCAAAATATAAGATATTATATTACAATAATATTATATTATTGAGTGGGTCCCGCGTCAAATTATTTTCACACTCACGGGTTTTCTGTCGACAGAGGGAAATTATTTGGCCGTGGGTCCCACGTGAATAGTATATACCTAATTAAATACGTATTTATAAATAGTAAATACGTATTTATGAATAGTAAATACGTATATATGAATAGTAAATACTATTCACGCCAAACCAAATACCAATTCAAAATTCACCAATATATCATATTTAAGAAAAATACAAATTTTGGGGTATTATATTTCTCCCCCCGTTAAATAAAATTTCGTCCCCGAAATTTTACTCTACACTAACTAAACTTTGAGCCATAAACTCCGGATATTTTTTTTTCATATCTTCTTCTGTTTCCCAAGTTGCCTCAGCAGGAGATAAGCCTCTCCATACTACTTTCACAAACGGAATACTTCTCTGTCGAAGCCGCTTCTCCTGGTAATCAACAATTTGCTCTGGCTCGACCTCAAAAGTGTTATCATGTCGCACTTCGACATCTTCATATTGGATAATATGATCGTGGTCAGGTTGATACTTCTTCAATTGAGAAACATGGAAGACGTCGTGGAGTTTACTCAGATTCGGGGGCAAAGCTAATTGATATGCGACCGGTCCACGTTTTGCCAAGATTTCGAATGGCCCAATGTAACGAGGACTTAGCTTTCGCCGTTTAAGCGTTCTTCCAACACCAGTTATCGGGGATACCTTGAGAAACACATGGTCTCCAACCTCGAATTCTAGTGGTCTTCTCCTCTTATCAGCGTAACTCTTCTGTCTGCTTTGTGCTGTTAGGAGTCTCTGTTTGATCAATGCAATTTGCTTGGAGGTCTTATCAACTAAATCTGTCCCGATGAATTCTCGCTCCGACAATTCTGTCCAGCATATAGGTGATCGACACTTCCGCCCGTACAATGCCTCAAACGGAGCCATCTGTATGCTCGAATGGTAACTATTGTTGTAAGCGAATTCGACCAGCGGTAAATGTTCATCCCAATGGCCTTTGAAATCCAATACACACGCTCTAAGCATATCTTCTAGCGTTTGTATTGTCCTTTCAGATTGACCATCGGTCTGCGGGTGATAAGCCGTACTAGGCCTTAGTTTAGTTCCCATCTCTGCATGCAAAGCCTCCCAGAATCGGGATGTAAATCGCGGGTCCCGATCAGAAACGATGCTCTTAGGTACACCATGAAGTCTTACGATCTCTTTGATATAAATCCTCGCCAATTGTTCTGGTGAGTAATTAATACTAATGGGGAGAAAGTGTGCTGACTTAGTCAATCGGTCAACAATTACCCAAATCGCGTCGTGATGTCTAATCTTAGGTAACCCTACCACTAGATCCATGGTAATGTTCTCCCATTTCCATTCTGGAATTTCCAAACCTTGAAGAAGACCAGGGGGTCGTTGGTGTTCAGTTTTAACTCTTTGACAGGTCAAACATTTTCCCACGTATTCAGTTACATCTTTCTTCAATCTGGGCCACCAAAACTCGGATTTCAAGTTCCGGTACATTTTGACCATTCCCGGATGTAGAGTATATCTGCTCTTATGAGCCTCGTCTAGTATCTTCTGTCGTAATTCACCATCCTTCGGAATGTAGATCCGCTTCTTGTATCTGACCAAGCCACTTGGCGATAGGTCACGGTCTTGGGTCTCTCCTCGTGAGATCATCTCCCGTGCTGCTATAGCCCACTCATCGTGCTTTTGAGCTTCCTCAACCGCATCTCTCAGATCATATTCCCCTTGACTAACAAGGAGACTTTCAAGATAGATGTCATCGGATGTGCAGTGGTTCATGCAAACCTGATTGGTCAGGTTTAGGTCTCTGAACTCCTCAAGTAGTTTCCGCTCTTGTATCATCATGTACGCAGTGAGTACCGTTTTTCTACTGAGTGCATCAGCTACAACGTTTGCTTTACCCGGATGATACTTGATCTCCAAGTCGTAATCTTTTAGCAAATCCATCCAGCGACGTTGTCTCATGTTGAGTTCCTTTTGATCAAAAAGGTATTTCAGACTCTTGTGGTCGCAGTATAACTCTACGGTTGCACCATAGAGATAATGCCTCCATATTTTTAAAGCAAACACGATAGCTGCAAGTTCTAAATCATGCGTAGGATAGTTCAACTCGTGAGGCTTTAACAGACGAGAGGCATAAGCTACTACCCTGCCCTGTTGCATCAGGACGCATCCCAATCCTTGTCCACTGGCATCACTATATACTGTATAAGTCTCATCTGGATCTGGGATGATCAATACTGGTGCTGTAGTCAACCTCTCCCTCAGTATTTGAAAACTCGACTCACAGTCCTCGTCCCACACAAAAGGTTGGTTTTTCCTTGTGAGCTTTGTCAATGGTAAGGCAAGACGCGAGAAATTCTGTATGAATCTGCGGTAGTATCCCGCTAGACCCAGGAAGCTACGTATCTCTGTCACTGTTTCTGGTCTCTTCCAGTCCAGAACCGCTTCTACCTTGCTAGGATCAACGGCAACTCCGTCGCGAGTTATGACATGGCCCAGAAATCTCACTTCTGGCAGCCAAAATTCACATTTGCTAAACTTAGCAAAAAGTCGCTTGTCACGTAGTATACCTAATACGATTCGCAGATGTTCCTCGTGCTCCTCTCTGCTTTTTGAATAGATCAGTATATCATCGATGAATACTACTACAAACTTGTCTAGGTGCTGGCGAAAAATCCGATTCATGTAATCCATGAATACGGCAGGTGCATTAGTCAATCCGAAAGGCATCACAAGAAATTCGTAATGCCCATATCTGGTTCTAAAAGCTGTTTTTGGAATATCACTGGCTTTTACTCGAAGCTGGTGGTATCCTGAGCGCAAATCGATCTTTGAAAATACACAGGAACCAGATAGTTGGTCGAGTAGATCATCGATTCGGGGAAGTGGGTATTTATTCTTGATAGTTACTTTGTTCAACTCACGGTAGTCGATACAAAGTCGTAGGCTTCCGTCTTTCTTTTTAACAAACAATACGGGGGCTCCCCAAGGTGACACGCTGGGTCGAATAAACCCTTTCTCCAGCAGTTCTTCAAGTTGCTTCTTCAACTCCTGCATCTCGTTCGGCGCCATTCGGTATGGTGCTTTTGATATTGATCCCGTTCCAGGCATCAATTCAATAGCGAACTCAACTTCTCTTTCAGGAGATAACTCAGTGAGATCCTCTGGAAACACATCAGGGAACTCGTTGACAACCGGAATGTCTTTGAGTGAGAGTTCAGCTTCCGCCTTTACAGAGAAAAATACCATGTATGCTTGGCAACCATGCATTATGCATTTTTCTGCTTCCGAAACAGAGATATAACTCAGACTCCCATCAACCTTGCTTCGGTTGTGCGGGGGTGCAAAGGATATCTGTTTACTTCCGCAATCAATTATCGCATTGTTAGCCGTCAGCCAATCAAGACCGAGAATAACGTCGATGCCACTAAGCGGTAGTCGGATAAGATCTATGTTTGAATCTCGTCCATTTACGCTCGCAATACAATTAAGGCATGCATCAGAAGCTAAGGATTTCGCACCAAGTGGTGTGGCTACTAGTAGATCATATGGTAGTCTATAAGCATGCATTCCTAGCCGCTTTGCACAATCATATGAAATAAACGAGTGGCTAGCACCAGAATCATACAATGCTTGGAGTAAATTCCCATTAAGAGAAATAGTACCTTTGATCATATCCGGAGATTTTCTGGCTTCTTCATTCGTTAAAGCAAAAACTCGACCTGGGTTTTGCGGCCTCGCCTCCAGTGCTTTTTGTGGACAGTTTGTGCTAAGGTGCCCCGGCTGCTGGCACTTGTAGCACACAATCTTTCCTTCGCAGTTAGTTCCTTGATGATACCTTCCGCATTTTGGACATGCTCTGGATGTCTGTACCCTTGGGAAGTTCTGCTGCCCAGGTTGGAATGGCCTCTTGTTTCCTTCACGGAAATTACTCCAATTGGTCTTCCGTTTCTGCGATGAGTTTCCACGGGTAAAACCGCCACGACTGGGGCCACTACTATGAAAGACTCTAGTCTTCCTGAGCTCCTTCAAATTTCTTTCGATCAATCGACAAGCTTCCACCGCTTGAATCAATTGTGAGAATTGCTGCGACACAAGCTTCTCCCTTATTTCATACTTCAAGCCATAAATCAGTATGTTTGCCATACTGCCTTCATCTTCACATTGCCTAAAGAGGGTTGAATATCGAGACAAATTGGTGAAACGTGCATAGTAGTCATCAAAAGATTCATCTTGCCCTTGTCGAATGTGCAGAAATTCAGATTCCTTAATCATCTGAACAGAGGGTGGAAAATATTGCTCGTTGAATTTTTCTAGGAATTTCTCCCACGTAATGGGACAGTGACGTGCTCGCAGTGTTGCCACAATACTCTTCCACCAACGATCTGCATCTCCTTGCAGTTTATAAATTGCCAGTTGAGCTTTTCTATCTTCCGGACATTCTATGACTTCGAATATCTTATCCAGCTGCATCAACCAGTCTTCTGCTGAATCAAGCTTGCCTCGGAAAGCTGGGGGTTTCATTTTACAGAATTGTGTTACCCAATATTGGGTATTCTCGACCACTCTATTCGGTTGCTGTAGCTCAGCCATCGCTCTCTCTTGTTGGGGAGGTATTTGGAATCGATTGGTTCCCTCAACTTCATTGTCACGTTCTTCGTCGTGTTCGTTGTTGTTTTCATTCTCCTCATTAATTTGTTCTTCCTCTACTTGTCCCCCTTCGGCTTGTCTCTCAAGCCGTTCTGCAAGAAGCGCATCAATGAGTGCCCTTTGCTCTTGTAACATTCTTCTAATCTCCTGCATCTCATCCCGCTCTGGTTGCTGTGGTTGTTCCGGACCTGGCAGGGGTATTACTTGCGTTTGTCTACCTCTGCCTCGACCTCTACCTCGGCCTCTGCCTCGTCCTCTAGGGACTCCGGATCCTCTCGAGTTTGCCATACTTAAATCTTTTATTTATGAAACCATATGAACGTTAGAGAAATAATAATTAGCATACAAATAGGCTTAGCACATATTCAAACATAATTATATATTTTTATAATCAACCATCATTCACAGTAATTGCTTTATTTTACAATTTATCTCCTTAGGGTCTTTTAAAGGTGTACTACAACAGCGTCTATATCTACTACTACTATTACTATGCGTCACTAGCACTTCCATTGCTTCCTTGGACTGATTCTGGTTTTTGTCTCCCTCCTGGTTCACATGCTACGATGTACCCAGCTTTGGATCAGCAGTAGATGGATGTAGACCTTCTCAATAGGTCCTGCATCGAGAAGTTCATTCGTTTTGTGAATCCAGAAATTGGTTCGAGGAAAATGATGAAGAGTGGATCGGATCCAGTCTTCGGGAGGATAGGGGCTGTTGAAGGGCATGAACATATCGTAAAGCTCCCTAACACGGGTCAAGAAGCGTAAGTACTGCTCTTGAGCGGTTGCCACATTCCAGCCTGCTCGAACAAAGTCATCATACAAAATCTCCGTCAAGTCGCGGTTGCCATTCAGCACATACCGTAGGTTTTCATCGTCAGCGTTTTCTAAAATAGCTACATTATCTGCGTGCTCTTCTTCTAAGTCAGCTACATTGATGTAGTCAAAATTGTCCCCAACAGAGGAATGATGTGAATCTGCTGGGGAACCTGGTGTAAGTATGGCTGGAACAGAATTAGAACCATCAGAGTTTTCTGGGCTTGGATGGTATTCGGGCTCTGGGTCATGTAAGTGTTCAACAGGGTAATGTGGATTGTATGGCAACCCCAAATCATTAGCAGGAACAGAACGTATTGGCACAATTTGAGGTGCAGATGCGGGCGGGGAATAAACCGGGTCAGGGTTCAATCTTCGGGCCACCATCTGAGGGTTTACAGTTTTTCGAGCAACACGTCTCACACGTCCGTAACGGTAAACAAAAGGGGCTCTTTGATAACTAAGTGGGGATCTAGCCATTTCCTGAAACACGTACACCAAAGTTATATCAGTACTCTTTTCGAAATATGTTCCAAAACTACGGCTTAGAGCCTAACTCAATTAATCAACCGATTGGCCAGGTAAGTGTCTATCATGGGGGTCTCACCAACTCTATGGCGACTGCTTGACCGAACCATATAGACTAGCCTTGCCTTCGGCACCAATGGTTTCTTATAACTGAGCCAGGTTCTAGCCGGAAAATATTTTTTTAAAAAAAACTCCGAACCTAACTCCGTTACTCAAATACACCGGCCTAGCCAGACTTTTTGGAGTAACTTAGTTAACTTCAGAACCGTCTGCTCTGATACCAAAAATGTAACATCCCAATTTTCTAAAGTGTTTTCGAAATAGTTCGATCAGAATTTGAAAAGATTTAATCAGAGTAGAGCATCGGAATAGTCGTGAAACGAGTAACTGATAAAACATTCATTTAAGGTGCATTAGTCTTCTGTTACAGTCATCCAAAAGTCGAATATTCAGAAAAACAGAAATAAAGATTTTAAAAGAAAACTCCTTTTCTGCCTCTTCACGCCACCTGCTTACCCTTCTCCTTGGATTGTCCTCCTGAGGATCCTGGGGCTAAAGCAAAAGCTGAGGTTCAAATTACCATTGAACCTCAGGTAACGGTTAACCTCATGCTTATGTATCAAATATGAATGACAGATATCCATGGCAAAAACAGTAATAATCACATACAATACATTCATAATCAAATAATAACATAACACAGCCACTGCAATATGCATGTTATTATAGTCTGCACTATTCACCAGTGCCACGGTGTACATCCGTGTCCTCAGCGCTAGGAAAACATAACGGCATTATCAAGACTATAACCCGTATCAAGTTGTATGTGTATGATCAATTTTCAAAAACAGAATTTCAGACTATCTATCACATATAAGCATACCATAAGCATCAGAGTTAAGGTTACAATACGCGTCCGTACCTTCGTTGATGATGTTTTGGTACGTTTGACTAAAACGGTACTTCTAACGGAAAACAGCGGTACAAGTTCACAGATACCCTATAGGAACAATATCACATTTATCATTGGCCATCAACTTTGCAATACTTGTGGAATTCTACGTTGAAGATTTACTATTCATGTGAATAGTATTCACTATTCATGTGAATAGTACCAGTAAAAATATTTTTACCGTGACGGTAAATAATTTTTACTGTTTGGTAAATAGTATTTACTGTATTGGTAAATAACATTACTGCCCAAGAATAATTCTTTTCTGATGTGACAGATCAGACTAAGCTGCAGCCACAGAGCATACTCAGAAAAAAAAACTCTATCTGGCATTTCTACTATAATTACCAAAAGAAACTACCAAATCTTAAGACTAGAGACCAAAGAACTTACCCTTGAAGTTCTTACTCCTTCTCTTCAGCTCCGAGAACTTTACTCTAAATTCTCCCTCTAAACTCTAAGAATTCTCTCTCTTCTATTAAACTCGACCGTTGTGATCTGAGTTTGGTGTGAAGAAAATGAAGAAGTGAGGCCTCTATTTATAGTGTTGGAAAATGGGTCCTTAAGTGTAATTTCTTGTTTTTGGGTCATTTTTCGTAATTTCCAAAAATATTAAAAAAATATTAAAAAGGTTCACGGGTGTTCCTCTTTTTTTTTTTTTTTTTTTTTTTAATAATGCAAATAGTATTTTTTACTGATAAAATTTCTGTTCGGTGTTCTGACCGCGTGATCTTTTGCAAATTCTCAAAAATTCGGAAGCACAGCCCTGAAGCTCTATTCTTCCTCTTTAAAAATATCTGGGTCAACTGAATTTTTGACCTCATTCAGGGTATTTCGTAATCTGTCAAAGATTTTAAGTTGGACACTGCCGGTAACAGAAATTACTTCGGGTGACACCATCTTCGAGACAAAAATTCACTGATTCATAATATGTGCAGTTGTTTACTACTTAATTCAAGGATTTTGAGTAATGATTTATTTTCTAAAGGTTCTACTATCTGTCCTGATTCAAAATATCGGTTTCGACCTATCTCAATAATCATTCCGCCGATTTCGGAAATGACTTCGGAAATAACCCACTCTGAGATAAAAATTCACTTGTTTATAATATGTCCTTACCTAAGAAACCTAGTTCACGGATTATTGGAAATAATTCTATTTCTATTATTTCCCAAAATATAAGATATTATATTACAATAATATTATATTATTGAGTGGGTCCCGCGTCAAATTATTTTCACACTCACGGGTTTTCTGTCGACAGAGGGAAATTATTTGGCCGTGGGTCCCACGTGAATAGTATATACCTAATTAAATACGTATTTATAAATAGTAAATACGTATTTATGAATAGTAAATACGTATATATGAATAGTAAATACTATTCACGCCAAACCAAATACCAATTCAAAATTCACCAATATATCATATTTAAGAAAAATACAAATTTTGGGGTATTATAATCATACCTCAGTTGAAAGAGTCGGCAGCAAATGACGGCATGAAGGAACCGTTCCAGGCTGATGTGGAACATGTACTACCCATAAACATTGCCGACGACGATGTACCAAGCAATCTGTTTGATTCTACTACGAACTTAGAGTTGATTCCTATCCAAGTTGACGATGAGGAATCAGATGATGAGACAGAAGTGATTTGCTCTGATAGTGAATCTGAGTTCGACAACTATGAGACTCCAGAGGAAGTCGAGCAAGCAGATGACGAAGAACGTGAATCATTCGATTGATTTGTGTTAGTTCTTTTGTTTATGACAATTTGTTATACTACATACTCCGTAATTGCGCTACTGTCATATTAAGTAATAAATATCTTATTTTTATGTATATTTTCACATAATGTTTGTAAGTGTTCATAGGTATATGGAGCATCCAGCTGGAGGACGTTCAGATGGTGGACGTGGTCGTGGTTGATCCCGACCTCGTCCTATCAGAGGTAGGGGAACACAATCTGCTCCCTTCGTAGGCATGGGGGGGAGAGGCGCTTCCCCAGAGGTTTCACCATATGAGTCCTCATCTTCACCATCGATTTACCTATCCACTTCACCGTCACTGTATACGTCCAATTCTCCGTCTTCCTCCAGTGATCCACAGCAAGGGGGACGCCAGGTTTACTTTACCATTTCTGATTGATTTACATGTATGTAGTTTTATTTAACCATCTATGTACAAACTCTTCAATAATTCACATTCCTTCATTCAGCAGATTCCGTCGCCTCATAGCCAGGTCGACGAAGGAGGTAGTTCCTCTGATACACCTGTATGGGGAGCGAAAGATCCTGCGACGGGGAAGCTGTGGATCCGTCCTGACGGCACCGAGGGGTGAGTCATACAGCGTTACTAATAACGCTACGATTTTTACCCTTTAGTTTGTATGCTCATATTTGCATCATATCCTCTGTCTACAGATTTGACCCTTATCCCCCGGTGGCTGATATCTTGTCAACCCAAATATTCCGCAATTTCAATGAGCCTTGGGGCACGTGGAAAGAAATTCCTAAGGACACTCGGAATAGATGGTTCGACGAGTTTTTGGTAAGTTAAGTGATTTATAGTTATTAATTTCTTATCCAAATACGAACTGATTAAGTATTTGTAACATTTGGAGCACTAATTGTTCATTATTGATTTTCAGAGTAAGTTTGAGACGTTGCCTGAACATCATAAAGGTCTGAGAAAAGCTTTTAACCATAAGGGAAGCAAGTGGTTGTCTGGGAGATTTCATAAATTGAGAAAGGGTGTGGGCAAGACAGATTGGATTGACCCTGACACTGCAAGCCTATTACTTGCACAGTGGGAGAACGATGAGAAATTTAATAATAGAAGTCGGAAAAGTAAGGAGAATAGGGCCAAGCAGGTGGGACCTTCATATGCTGGCGGGTCCATTCCGTTGAGTGAGCATTGTCGGAAAATTGTGAGTACACATTATTTTCTATTAAAGTATTCAATGTTTTGTACCTTGAAACAATTTGTTAACGATTTTTCATGTGTTTGCAGGCACAGTCTGAGGATGTTCCACCAGAAGAAGTTGAGTGGCGTGCCTTTAGCAGACCCATACCCGGCAAACTGAAGGGGGTGAGAAGATATGGATTAACGCCAGGGCGGAGCAAGTGGCGGTGAGACATTTATATTGTATTGATTCTTTGTTTCGGACACCAACATGTTTATTTCATTTCACATCGGCTTTTTTCGTGATGTCTTTTTTTGTTTATAGGGCAACTATCTGAGGCTGACTCAGGAGAGAGACTCGCAGAGTGGAACCCACCCCTCATCCTCTCAGTCCGATAACGAGACTCTATTCTTACAGGCTGCGGGTGGATTTAACAGCAAAGGTAGAGTCTTCGGGTTAGGTTCCTATGCCAGCCGACTTAGGGAATCAAAGCGCTCCACATCCAGCAGTAGCGAAGGTGTTTCTGCAGGTAAACGCAATACATTTGATATTGATTGTAACATTTTCATTCTCTGGTTCATTTAAATGCAGTGCAAAAAAGATAATTATATTTCCTAATTTTTTGGCAGATGAGTTGATGAGGATGAAGACAACTATCGAGTCGCAAGCAGTTGAGCTGAACGAGACAAAGCAAAAACAAATGAACACAGACATTGAGCTCCACCAGACACAGGAGATGGTTAGACAGATGCAGCGTCAAATCATGGCCCTAATGAAAGACAAGGGTCCGATGCCGCCTCCTGAAGGTGATCCTCCTGCTGATGATGATGATGAGGATGCTGCTGTTTAAATTACTTTTTTAGTACATCTCTGTTGAAACACTATATTTATAATGTATTTTATACTCTGTGTTATGAAGATTCGGTATGTATGTTATATAATTTTTTTTAAATATTTTATTATATAATTTTTAAACAAAATTAAAAAATAAAATAAATAAATTTAAAAGAATAATGGAAAAGAATATAATTATTTTTAAAAGAATATAATTTTCAAAGAAAATTTAAAAAATAATAAATTAATTAAAGAAAATAATAAATAATTTTTTTAAAAAAAATAATCAAATTAGCGACGGAATTTAAATCCGTCGCTAATTTGAATTTAGCGACGGAATTTAAATCCGTCGCTAATTTGAATTTAGCGACGGATTTCAAATCCGTCGCTAAATTCAAATTAGCGACGAAATTGAATTCCGTCGCTAATAGCGACGGAATTGAAATCCGTCGCTAATTGCGACGGAATTTAAAATTCCGTCGCAATTGCGACCACTTTTTAGCGACGGAAAAAATCCGTCGCAAATTCCGTCGCTAATTCATTTAGCGACGGAATTTGAGGGTTTAGCGACGGATTTTTTCCATCGCTAAAACCCTTTTTTCTTGTAGTGTGAATGGTTTTTTCCATGATAAATTGGTCGAGATAATTGGATACAGAGTATCTTTTATTTTGATAGTAAAATAATAAAGCGAGATTCAATGAATTCTTAATTTTTTTCAATGTTATACCATCTATTCAAAATTATCATCAATATATAAATGAGTTTCTTATATAGTCTATTTATTTTAAAGGATAAGATATTGTCACTACCATTTTTATTACTATCAGTATCACTGCCATTTTTTCATTGTTAGATCAGAATCTCAATAAATTGAGGATCCCATCACAAAGAGATCCCACCCTTTGTCATTTATTTTGCTAACCTCCAAAACTAAGGATGAAAGCTAAACCATCCCATAATATTTTATTTTCTCCCGTATCAATGTATCAAGTTATGGAAGGAGGGTTCATTCCTAAATATATCAAAATTAAAAATATTAGAATTTACAAATACACAACCAACAATTAAAAAAAATAACATGTGTCCATATATCAATATGCAAATTTATAAGTGTACAAATGCATTTTAACAACTAACCATAATAATATAATAAGGGTCCATATAAAAATCTAAGAAAAATAATCTGACAGTGGTTGTAATTTCACTAAATTTTGAATTAGATTCTTATGATTCCCCCCCCCCCCCCCCCCCTTTTTTGCCATCCTTATTGTTTGCACTATAAATAGAGTCAATCCTTCTGTCCAAAAAATTTTGTAAATGCCGTTAGTTTAAGTTGTCCAGAGATGATGTGACCGCGTCAACCCATTTGAATCAATGGTGACAAGAAGCTATTTTACTTCGAATCTAACTTTTATAAGCTTAAGATAGAATAAATTAAAAATCAATTTATAAATATGATTTAAATTTAGATTGACAATAGTAAAAATCTATTTGTACTATAAAAAACATGTTTTAGTAGCTTCTTCTTAAAACTAGCTTTTGACTTAAAAATCCATTTGAAAAAATGTCAACCCAAACACCTCATTTAGTTCACACCGTTTTTTTTTTTTCCTTTCTATCGTACCATATTTTTTCAACTCCCACGCATTTCCAAACAGGCCCATTCACCACCTCCTCTCTCATCCTCTCCCTGGTAAAAAAAAATCTCCATTAATCTTTTTCTCCATTTTTTTATTGAATATTTTCACTATTATATCAAATTTTAACTATTACAATTTAATATTATATAAAAAATATTATTATAACATTGAATATATTAAATCTCAACGGTTAAAATTCGATATAGTAGAGACATTTAACAGGAAAAAAATGGAGGAAAAACCAATGTAGAGTTTCTTTTCCAATCCTCCCCCCTTCCAAAAATTTGGATGGTAAGGGGTTTAGGACTTAAGCCAAATCCCCTCCCCCTTCTTCAACTTTAGTCTTGTCTCTTATCCTTTTTTCTCACACCAAACACACCATAAATGTTCTCTCCCCCCATCATTAGTGCATCCTTGTGCCTTCTCTAAGCTAGAAGTTTGTCAACTATGGTGATATCATTACCAAAAAAAAAAACACCTGATTACCTACGAAAATTACCTATGGAATACGACGGAATTACCCATAAAATTCTGTCAGTAATTGAATTTCCGAAAAAAAAAATCTATCGTAAAAAAAAACATGTCAGAAGACATGCATTAACTATAAAATTTTATAGGTAATTTGCAACAGAATTTTTTCCATATATAGTTCCATTCCCGGTCCGAAATTTTTTTTTGTAGTGTATTGCCATTAACGTCTTGTTTCGCCCATAAGCCTTGCTTTTGACCACGCTATTACTCCGGCCAAAAAAAAAAAACACCACTGCTATTACCATATTATTTTCCATTTGGCTTTGGCGAAAGCAGAATCAAGATGAATTATCTTGATATCCATTAAATTAATGGTCCTCTAAAATAATATCAGAAAATATATAAACATTAAAAAAAGACTGGATCTTTATATTCATTTTGAAGCAAGAAACTAAAAGAGGTTATGAATTTAAACGTGCCTGATGGTAACTTCTGGATCAAGAACAATGGTTTAGAGAGAAAAGAGAAGAGTGAAAGAGGAGAAACATGCATTCCGATCAATAATTCTGATATTGGGATAATCCATTCTTTGTCTTTACAAATTCTGATATTTCGCGCGTCCTGTCTCTGAGGTTATGTGGTGAAGAAAATTTGTTGGATGGGAATTCGGAGATACAGAGAGGGTGTTTGCGTTAATTCATCATTATCTCCCTCATAGCAGTTGCCGAGAGATTGATCGCCATGGGAGGTAAGCCTAGAAAGAATAGAGGAGGAGGAGACAAATATGAAACATATGGTGAAGCTCTGCAATAGGACTATAGGAGATAAAAAACGATGAAGGTGGAGAGAGAGTACATGAACTGTGTCTGTGTGAGAGAAGTTTCAGTGCCACATCATCCCTGGTCAACTTTAACGAACGGAATCTGCAAATCTTTTAACCGGATGGACTAACTCTTTTAACAGTGCAAACAATCAGGACTGCGTAAAAAAGAAAAAAAAGACCATAATAAGGATCAGGACTGCGTAAAAAAGAAAAAGGCTAAAGTACCTGTTTAGTCCTTTATGTTTACTTCAGGTATCCATTTAGTTCTTTAAGTTTGTAAAGTGCTCGTTTAGTCCTTAAAAGTTAACATAAGTAGACTTAACGAAAAATACTAATTTAGCAATTTTAAACGATGACTGTGCACTTAAATGCTGATAAAGCAAACTTACATGTTACTTTTTTAATAAATTAATATTTTAAATCTTGTAAATTGAAATTTTAAATGATGACTGAGCACTTAAATACCTCAGACGAATAACAAATACCCAAAGTTTGCTTGAATAAATTTCAATTTACAGGATTTAAAATATTAATTTATTAAAAAAATAACATGTAAGCTTGCTTTTTCGGCATTTAAGTGCACAGTCATCGTTTAAAATTGCTGAGTTAGTATTTTCCGTTAAGTCTACTTAACGGTGTTAATTTTCAAGGACCAAACGAGCACTTTACAAACTTAAGGGACTAAATAGATACTTGAAGCAAACATAAAGAACCAAACGGCTACTTTAGCCAAAGAAAAAAAAGACCATAATATGGACCTAATTCAAAATTGAATGAAATTATAAGGACTATCAGATTAATTGTTCCTAAAAATTTACAAACAATATATTTACATGGCAAAGAATGATACACAAATTTATAGTTACAGGTAAAGTTGTCAAACTCACGAGTTTAAGTAAACTCGTATAGTAAATTCGAATTGTAAACTTATAAGAGTTTGCTTTTATTACTCCCTTTGATCCTTATTGTAAAGTACCAATTAACTTTTCTCACAAACCAATAAAAACAGTTAAAGTCAATAAAGTTGCCCTACAATTTAAATAACTTCCAATATTACCCCTATTAATTCCATTAAACTATAATATTGTATTAATTATTACTCCTACACTCTATTTTCATTAATTATGGGTAGACATAGAAACAAATAATTAATGCTCATTGGGAATAAGCAAGTGTCTTATAAAGATGACCAAATAAACTTGTTAGTCGATGTTTTATAATAAGGACCAGAGGGAGTATTAAATAAGTATTACTATTATATAATTAAATAATTAAAATATAAAAATGACAACAATTTGATCTAAATATATTTTAAATACAAATAATTGAAATTAAATTCATCAACATTTATTATTTATCATATTTAACAAAGAAATTTCTTTACAATTTATATATAAAGCCGTTGAGCATGATCAAATCAAAAAAGTTAATACGAGTTTAATGGTGAGTTAACACAGTCTTAGAAATGTAAAAACGGTAAACTCGAGTATAAATTCGTAAGTTTAACCGAGTTTACAATTAAAATGAGTTTACCAATAACTCAACTCATTTTTGTAAGTTAGAAATATAAAAAATATAAATTCTTTACAGGTTTGACAATAATGTTTGGGAAAATCCCATATAAAGCTGCTTAAAATAGGAAAATTCTAAATTGTGTTGGTAAATTCAATAAATTCTTAATTAAGTTATCGACCCAATTAAAAATTTCAAAATTTAAATTAAATGACGTTACTGCCCTTTTATAGTCTCCTCTCTCATCATAAAAAGGTTTCAAACATTTTAACTTATTTATACAATAAGTGTAATATAAACATTAATACATAATCAAATAAAATATGATTAATTTAGATCAAATAATTTTTTGTGTGTGTAAGAATGATCAGGAATAATTCAAAAAAAAAAGGTATCAACCCCAATATTAATTAAATGTTTTCTAATTGAACATTAAAATTTAAAAAAAAATATTTTTTACTTGCTTTTTTGTTCATTGAGAAAAAAGCTAATATAAAAAAAAGTCGTTTGATATAGCAAACTGCATATCAAAAATTTTCATTAATGATTTTTTAAATAAAAGATATTTATTAACGTAAAAAAACAACATATATATTACATAAGTAAAATTGCATGATTAATTTTTTTTTATTGACAAAAAACTAATTTGAGTTCTTTCAAAAATAAAATTTTATTCAAAATATTTAATATAATTGATAACGGTGTTATGTATTTTTTTCCACTCAAACCAATAAATCATTCTAATACAAAAACTCATTTGATTTAAATGAATCATATTTTATTTTATTATGTATTAATGTTAATATATATGCACACTTATTAAAAGGCAAAGTTAAAAAGTAATTAAATTCCTTGAAGAGGAAGAAAGATAGAGAAGATTAGGAAGGTGCATTAAAGTTAACTTACCTCTAGTTTAAAATCCTAAATTGAGTCTATAGCTTAATTAGGGAATTGTTGGGTTTAACAACTTAATTTAGAATTTCTCCATTTTAAGTAACTTTATATGAGATTTTCCCTTGTTTTTTCACGTTAATAAATATCTTTTTTAAAAAAAAGATCATTAATGAAAATCTTTGATATGTAGTTTGCTATATCAAACAATTTATTTTTTATTAACATTTTTTCTCAATGCACAAAAAATCAAGTAAAAAAATAATTTTTTTTATTCTAATGTTCAACTCGAAAACACTTAATTAATATTGGAGCTGATACTTTTTTTTTTGAATTATTCCTGATCATTCTTCCACAACCAAAAAATTATTTGATCTAAGTTAATCATATTTTATTTTATTATATATTAATGTTTATATATATTTACACTTATTGTAAAAATAAGTTAAAAAGTATTGAAATTCTTTTAAGATGAGAAAGGAAACTATGAGAGGGCAATAACATCATTTAATCTAAATTTTGAAATTCTAAATTGGGTCGATAACTTAATTAAGGATTTATTGAATTTACCGACTTAATTTCGAATTTTTTTATTTCAAACAACTTTATATGGAATTTTCCCAATCATAAACGTAACGTTGTTAATTTGTTAATATATATATATATATACACACACTCATAATTATATATTCATTACTTTGTATCCAATTCTCCTAACAAACTTACTATAGAAAAAATCGTTCATGAACATGGCGACGTATACAATAATGTTTAGCGACGTATACGTCAATAATTTATGAGTATATATATATATATATATATATATATATATATATATATATATATATGGCGACGTATACGTCAATTATATATACACTCATATAAAACTGCTTGAAATAACACTCATAAACTGTCGTTGTTAATGTTCAACTTGTAAACATTATGGGAAAATTCCATATAAAGGCATAATAATTAGTTTTTAACAATATTTTATTTGTCAATTAGATTTTATTATTTTAATACGAATAACCTACCAAAAATCGTCTCCCTCCTGCATAAGAGAATTCCACTAGAGGTTGTCAAACTCGTGAATTTAAATAAACTTATATTAATGATCTAAACTCATAAGAGTTTCCTACTAATAAGATTTACTTTTATTATTTAATAGGTATTATAAGTGTATAATTAAATAATTAAAATATAAAAATGACAACAATTTGATTTAAATATATTTTAAATCCAAATAATTGAAATCAAATTCATCAATATTCATTATTTATCATATTTAAAAAAGAAATTTCTATAAAATTATATGAAGCCGCTGAGCATGATCAAATTTAAAAAAGTTTACCTGAGTTTAAGAGTAAGTTAACACAGTTTTGTAAACTAAAAACATAAAAACAGTAAACTCGGCGTATAAACTCGTAAATTTTAATTAAGTTTACAACTGACACGAGTTATAATGAGTGGCTTGACTTATTTTTATAGGTTGGAAACGTAAAAACAGTAAACTCAGAGACTCAACTCGTGAGTTTGACAACAATGCCAACCCCTATCACCCTTTATATTTGCAAACTTAGGAAGGCAAGGACGAAAGCTAGAATTTAAATTAAAAAATTTAAAAAGTTAAATTGTAAAATAATTATAATAATTAGCCAACTAAACAAACACTATTAGCAAAATATTGATATTATACCTTCCAGGAGAAAAATAATAAGGATTAAATATTGAAATAAATCAAACGTTAAATCAAATAAGATTTTAAAAAGGCAAGAGTTAAACTAAATCAGATAGTTGGCCACTAAATAAACAAGAAATGCGGATCCCTTGACCTAGTCTAATCTAATATTTCTATGTAAGGTAACTAACAATATTGATATTGATGATAAAATCTGATCATCGTCCTATGATTTGAAATTTAAACTTATTCCTAATTTCAAACTTATAGGTTTCATATAATGACGAAATCGGAGAATAAAATCGAAATTTCTATTCTAAACTCAGCTCAAATGATGGCGCTGTACGTTCAAGAAAAGTTTCGACTTTACGAAACCAGGGCGAGATTTTACCTGATCGGAAGTGATAGTAAGAAGAGGTTTTTTCGCGTGTTAAAATTTGATCGTTTGGAGCCATGTGATCTGAATATCGCCGAAGACCCTGTGGTATACTCCTCTAAAGAAATCGATGATCTTCTCCGACGTATTAGCGATGGGAATAAAGCAACCGGAGGCCTGACTTTTGTGACCAAAGCTTATGGGATTGCAGGATGCGTCAAGTTCTTGGAATCGTATTATCTGATTCTAATCACTAAGCGCAAACAAGTTGGGTTTATATGTGGCCATGCAATATATAGCATAGAAGAGAGCCGAACGTTTACAGTACCTCACGCCTCAGTTCAATCCGATGTAGCTCACTCAAGAACTGAACAGAGGTACAAAAAGCTTTTATATAGTATTGATTTGACGAAGGATTTTTTCTATAGTCATACCTACCCTATAATGCAGAGTTTGCAGAAGAGTGTGTTGTCCAGAATTGGGATGCCATATGATAACATGTTTGTTTGGAATGATTATTTGACACAAGCCATACGATCAAGATGCAATAACAGCACCTGGACTGTTGCTTTAGTTCATGGCTATTTTGAACAGGCTCGTTTATCAATCTTTGGGAAGGACTTTAGTATTTCATTGATTTCTAGAAGATCAAGATATTTTGCAGGGACACGATATTTGAAAAGGGGTGCTAATGACCTGGGTAAGGTTGCTAATGATGTTGAGACAGAGCAGATTATTCTTGATGAAGAAGCGGGTACTTATATGGGAAAAATGAGTTCAGTTGTGCAGATGCGTGGTTCTATACCACTTTTCTGGTCTCAAGAAACTTCTGGATTAAACCCCAAGCCTGACATCGTGTTGCAGAGGAATGATCCAACATACGAGGCCACAAGATTGCATTTTGAGGACCTTGCTGAGAGATATGGCTATCCAATTACGATCTTTAATTTGATTAAGACGCATGAGAAACGACCACGAGAAATGATATTGAGGTGTGGATTTTCTAGTGCAGTTGAGTATCTGAATAAAGTTCTATCCAGAGAAAAACAGCTTAGATATATCCATTGGGACTTTAACAAATTCTCAAAGATCAAGAATGCAAATAGGTATGAAAATCTTCTGGCGATTTTACGTGTCGTGGCAAGGGATGCGGTTGATCTGACTGGTATCTACTACAGTGGCAAGCCCATCAACATCAAAAAAATGGCCTGCAAGACCAACCCCACGGGCAATGGAATTATTAGTTGCAACGACGATGTTACAGAGATTGGAAATGGTCGTGATTTTCCGTGTTTCCAGAGCGGAGTCATGCGTACAAACTGCGTTGATTGCTTAGATCGTACTAACATAGCGCAGTTTGTTATTGGTCTTCAAGCTTTAGGATGCCAGTTCAAAGCAATGGATTTAACTGATGCTTCATGTGTGGATCCTGATAGTACAATTGCCGAAGCTCTGAGGGAAATGTATAGAAGGATGGGAGATGCTTTGGCTGAGCAATATGGCGGCTCTGCAGCTCACAATACTGTATTCCCAGAGCAAGGAAAGTGGAAAGCAGCAACACGAACAAGGGAGTTCTTGAAATATTTAAAGCGATATTACTCTAATACGTACAAGGATCGTGAAAAACAAGATTCAATGAACTTATTTTTAGGCTACTTTCAGCCACAGGAAGGAAAACCCGCTCTATGGGAGTTGGAATCAGATTACTATCTTCATGTATCTGGGGCTCAGGATGATCTAAAAATCCCTGATGAGCCTTCCAAACTTGTTACTGATCCAGCTACTCCTCTCAGACCTCTCCCAGCCTGGAAAGAAGATTTCTTGCTTAAAAAGTTGACTTCATTTGATAAGCTAATTGACAAGACATGCAGTGCAATCAGGAACGTAAGACTTTTTAATGAACCAGATCATAGAAACAAAAAGGTTATTGCACCTGACGCAGTTGAGATACAGCTAATTAAAAGCCCAAATTGTGATTCCAACCAGAGAAACTGTCAAGAAAGTGTCACAACGAGAAAATCTACTTCTCATGAAACTGCTTTTGAAGAATCACAAGCCGAAAAGGATAGTGTTTTTTATAATCTTGATTGCCTTTTTTCTAACAATGGAATGAATGAAGAAGAAATTCTTCAAAGGTATCAGGAAATGCCCTCAATTAATGAAGAGAACGAGAATGGTTGGTACGGGGGTTCTCTTCTTGATGATTTTGATGAAAATAGTGAAATATATAAGCATTATGCTGAGTTATGTCACATTCCTGAGTTGGAACCTTTTAAAACTGACCCTGAGAAGGAGCAACATTATGCTGATATTTCAAGGATGGGATCCTTTGATGTCCTTAAACGTGATGATGGCGCTGTTGCTGCAGAAATGGAGGAAGCTCTCAAGGAGTATGATCATATTGGTGCTGACCTTGGAATCATCCCTAGATCTTGTAAATTCCTTGCTAAGGATCCAAGCTGGTTGACACAATTCTTAACTGGGAAAGAAAATGTACTTAATTAGAAGATCAGTGTCAGTGTAGTATTCAATTATTATGCTTCATTGAGATATTGTATATTTGAGGATGTTTATAGATGAAAGATCAAAATATAATTATTTTTGTCATAACTTATACATTTATTATATCTTCTACAAAGGGTTATTTGAACTCACTACACATTCCTTAAAAAAGACTTAAAGTGAAGTGTTTGACGTCATTTAGACTATAAAACTCTAATTAATTGATATTAAATTTTAATTCATACATAGACAAAGATTCAATATGATTTAATCTTTGTTGGTTAGGGGAAAAAAAGAGTTTGATAATTTTGTTATATTCAAGGGTTTTATTGCCATATTCAACTAATCAATCATTAAAAATTTGGTATGTCTAACGCTTCCTATTAACTCAGTTCAATATACGTATTTCTCAAACCCGCTATTGCGAATTCAAGCGATTTAAAATCCCAAACGCATTTGGCTTTTACTTTTGGAGGGGGCTGAATCTGAAGACATTCTAAGACATTTACTTTGTTGGACAAATTTTGAAATGTAGCTTGGTGCAAAATAGTCATCAATTTGAACGCCCACAACTTGTTTGTCTGGGCAAAGAGACATGATGTGATTATTAACATTAATCTCGCCAAACAATAAATGTTTACCGTTCCAAAGTTACATAGACACTAGATAAACATAATCCAATAACTAGGACATGATCCAAAACTTAGCATTGGCCAACAAATTTTTTTTAAAAAAAAAACCCTCATCAATTATCTAGCAGGTTAGCTCACATATTTCAACCAATCATCAACTTATCCTCTTTCAAAAAAGTATAAATAGGTACTTCCAGATTGTACGGAGCAAGGCCCTTCCTGATTCTGCCAGAAATATCATAATGTGAACCATGACAAGGGCAAAACCAACCAACAAAGTCACCAGCATTTGGTAGGGGAATGCAACCCAAATGTGTGCAAACACCAATCAACACAAGCCATTCAGGGTTCTTCACTCTCTCTGCATCCTCCTGAGGATCACGAAGAGATCCAACATCAACACTGTTAGCTAACTTGATGTCTTCCTCTGTACGACGCCGTATGAATACTGGTTTTCCCCGCCACTTCACTGTCACTGTAGTGCCAGGCTCAATGCTCGAGAGATCTACTTCGAGAGAAGCCATGGCTAGAACATCCTTACTAGCTGACATGGAGAGTACAAATTTGAGGATAAGGAGGCGAACCAGAGAAGCATACACAAACCTCCCACCTGATAGCACAAAGTAAGCAAATGCCCTCTTGCTTGGATCTCCTGGAGGGAGCCGCTCATGGTTGTATCCGTCATACAATATTTTAGAATATGGATTTTTAATTGCTGCCACAGTTGCCGGAATAATGTTTTCCTCTATATGAACCTGCACTGATTTAGAAGCAAAACCTGAAAGAAGCCAACCAGAGTAAGTTAAGTCTTGTTTGGGAATATGCTTTTTTAGACACTTTCTTGCGGTAAACAAACCCCTCTTGGGTTTTTTACCAAAATAAGGTACTTTTGGAAAAAAAAAATGACCGGATTAGCGCATATCAAAAAGTATTTTCCGATATAATGCGGTTAACGCCGCGTTGACGCACGCCATTGAGGGCGTCAATCCTCACACGCCACCTGGAAGTGGCGTGTGATGACAGACGCCACATCTGAATGTGGCGTCTGTCACAGGATGCCAGCTGTGGCGTGCGTTGTGCCACGCCACAGATGGCGTCCAAATCTGCACGCCAGTCAGGATTCCTGACGCGTCAGCTTGACACGTTAGGAATCCTGACAGGATTCCTGACCCCCCCCCACCCCCTTCCCTTTTTCCTGCTTCTTTTTCCCCGACCCCCACCCCCATTCCCTTTTTCTTTATTCTTCTCCGGCGTCACCCCCCTTCCCTCTTCCTTTCTTTTTGCCCCGGCCGCCACTCCCTTTCGCTCTTCCTTTCAGTTTCTGTTTGCTCCAGCCTCCACCCCCTTCCCTCTTCCTTTCTTTTTCCATTATCCACTATCCCATTCCCTCTTCCTTTCTTTTTCCCCCACCGAACATACACACACACTTCCCTTCCCTTTTCCATTATCCTCCACTCATCATCAAACTTCCTTCTTTCACATTTTCTTCATCTTCCATTCTATATTTTCCTTCCCCCTCCCTCATCCAATTCATTCCTCACATTTTCTTCATCCTAAAAACTCTCTCCGTGAAACTCTGAGAAAAATCAAACCAAAAAAAAAAAAAGGGAGAATCACTAGAAGGAAGAAGGAGGAGGAGGCAACCAATCATCTCTTCAAGCCTGCACAAGTAACATTTATTTGATTTAACTCTTAATTGTATTTATTTGTTATATATATTGTTTCATAATTTGATTTAACTTTTAATTGTATACATTTATTTATTATAGTTGTTTAATAAATGTATAACAGTAGGATAGGATAGTTTAAGTACATACAAATTACTAATAACTAAAAATAATTAAAAAAAATAAATTATAATTATAATTATTGCTTTAGGCAATTAGAATATTTAAAATTTAATATTAAGCTTAGTAGAAGACAAAATAGTATGTTAATTATAAACCTTAACATAGTAATTTATCTTGTATGTTAATATTTAAAATTAAAAATATTTTAAATTAATTAGTGAAATAATTATTTATCTTGTATGTTAATTATAAACCTTAAGATAGATGACTAATTGTTTAATATTTTGTAAAACAATAATTTCATATATAAAAAGCTCGCCATAGCTGGCGTGTACATACAGACGCCATTTTTCAGGTGGCGTCTGTTTGTAGACACCACATCCACGTGGCGTCCTGTGATAGACGCCATATTCAGATGTGGCGTCTATCATCACACGCCACTTCCAGGTGGCGTGTGGGGATTGGCGCAGTCAATGGCGTGCGTTATTGACTGCACTACTTTGGAAATTTGTTTCTGACATGCCCTAATCCGGTATTTTTTAAAAAAAAAAAAAAGCCTTATTTTGGTAAAAAAGCCAACTCCTCTTACATATTTATCTCAAAAATTATAAAAACACTTCTAAAAAACTAAAACAACATGTACTAGTATTTATAGATATTCAAAAGTCTGTTAGGAAATATAAGTGTTTGTGTGGAAGAAGAAAATACCCACACTGTAGGTGGCACCCACTCCGATCTTAAATATAAGACAAAATTGACTTTTTAAAGATATTAAGAATACTAATTAAATTATTTAAAATAATTTTATTTTTCATTTTTTCTCCAAACTATTTTACCTAACTTATAAAAAAGTGATATATAATCTAAAGATACATAACATATAATATGATTAAATGTTTACTTTCCTTAATCTCTCCAAAAAAAATTATCCTATAATTAGGTTTTCACCAGCGTCAACAGCACACAATAAAAAACCACTCCAAGTCTCCGTAGTAGTTTTTCAAAAAATCTGGAATGAGAACATATGCAGCTAAAACTTTTTTTATATAGTTCATTCTATGCCATTGTTAGGGTCTTAGGGATACCCCAAAAAAAAATGAAGACAACGCAGCTTAGCAGACCTACGGGGTTAGGGGTGCCTCCTAAATTATAAATTACAGAATTGAATTCAAAGTTTTAGAAAATTTCATTTAAGTCTCATAAAAATTTCAATATTTTAACCTTAATTCTCATTAAAAGTTTCATAGAGGGAATTAAAATATTTATAGAAAATTGGATTCTATTCTATAATTTTCACCTTCTTTAATTTCCACCGGTGCGACAGCTAGAATACAAATTATTAGACAAAAGAAAACAAGCTCTAGTATGTAAAGAGCGGACTATAGCAATCCTCATTAGAAAATTTTTAAAATCTTGCATGTTATAATTTTAATATATATAGCATATAAATAATAATACATTTAAATATTTTAAGTGTTAATTAATTTCGTTTTTTGAGATGTTTGAAAAGCCATTTTTTAATTGAAAACTAAAATTTGAGAGCGCTTAATATTGAATATTTTGGGGTTTCAAATTTTAGGTTAAAGTATACGTCTAATTCTTCATGTTTGTCTCTGGTATTATTTTAATCCCTTAAGTTTGTAAAGTGCATGTTTAATCTCTTAATGTTAATACTGTTAGTTTGATTTAACGGAAAATATTGGCTCAACAATTTTAAACGATGACGGTATAATTAGATG
Source organism: Acacia crassicarpa (assembly GCA_034222035.1). Classification (NCBI taxonomy): domain Eukaryota; kingdom Viridiplantae; phylum Streptophyta; class Magnoliopsida; order Fabales; family Fabaceae; genus Acacia; species Acacia crassicarpa. The sequence continues at coordinate 43,021,851 of JAWXYG010000005.1, read as the reverse complement.
CTAACCAAGCATGCTTATATGTTAGTATTTTAATAAATTAATATTTTAAATCCTATTAATTAAAAAATATTTCATCTTCACAGACTGTTTTACGATTTTTCACAATTTTGTGAAGATTAAATATTTTTCGTTGAAGAAGATTAAATATTCTTCAATTAATAGGATTTAAAATATTAATTTATTAAAACACTAACATATAAGCATGCTTGATCAACATTTAATTATATAGTCATCGCTTAAAATTGTTGAGTCAATATTTTCCCTTAAATCATACTAACTAACGAGGTTAACATTAAGGGGCAAAATGTGTACTTTATAAACTTAAGGAACTAAATTGATATCAGAGGCAAATATAAAGGACCAAACATATACTTTAGCCCAAATTATATTAAGAAACTTTGGTAAAAATACATATTAAGAAACAAATGGAAGAACAATGGGCAATCTTAACCAAATACCATGAGCATGAAGGAGGGCAAGCACAAAAATGACTAAATTATACACATTTATTTCTCTTATACTCTTTATTTTATTTGATGCTTTAAATGATGACCACCATTGATATGATGCACGAATGAACAGCTTGCTACAATGCTATCCATGGATATGAAATCAAGCTAATGGAAGCCTCCTGCGTCCTTGAACCTATAAATTTATATCCTACACGTGTCTTTTAATTTTAACCCGCACTTAGTTAAGAAATTGAACTTAATTTGTGATTAAATAATTGAGGAAGCCAAAACTCAGTACCTACAGTAGCACGTGCTAAGAAGTATCAAGGAATATTTAATACTCCTTCTTCTGGTCCTATATATAAAATGAAGTTGTTTTTTTTTTATAGAGATTAAGGAAGTTAAATAAGTTATTTAATCACATCATTGATTATGTATGCTTAAATTATATATTTATTTATTAGTGAAACTAATTAACTTAAAAAAAATACTCTAAAGTAATTTAATTAACTTCATTAATTTCTGCAGAAAAAATTAATTTTACCAGGAGCAAGTAAGTCCCAAGAACATGAGAGATAGAACAAACTATGCAGAGACAATGAAAAATGTTCACGTCTTCATGCATTACTTTAATTAAGTACCCGTATTTCGTAAGACCAGAAAACATATTGTGAATTAAAATCTTGATGCTTCATCAGAGAGCAAGAGTTATAGTCCCAAACATGTCCATATCAAAAGATCATAATCGATCAAGATTTCAAAACATGACATTTGACTAGCTATCAATAATCATTCAGCGAAAGCGCGCGCACACATAAATGGTAAACAGTAATATGAACATCAAAGAACAACTTCAACGTTAAGCATCTCGTCCAATAAAAATGCAAAAGCAATATTTTTTACCAAGAATTTTGGAGGCCTCTAATCAATCGAGATTTCAAGATCACGTTATCAAACAAAATGCACTTCAGAAACTGCAAACAGTGCCTGAAATGAAGAAAACCCTAACCTCTGAAGGAAATGAGGGAATTGAGCCCGATATACGAATGACGGGAAGGGGCGGTGGATCTACTGTCGCCGGACGAACAAGGAGCTCGAGAGACGAAAGCGGCCGACGACGTCACGGCCTGGTTGGGCCTCCATATATGACCAAAAAGAGGGATTAGAAAACCTCCTGGCAACAACCCTCATCATTTTGATCCTCTAGTTCTTGCTTTCCTCTGTTTGATCGCTGCTCTGCATCAGCGTGATCCAGATGTGAAGCGGATACGGTATACGTATTTCGAGTGCCTGGTCTAATGAGCCCTTTGCAATGATACTGAGAATCCGGAGATTAGCTAATTTTAGACCATGGCACTAAATACCGGTTGCCCTGTATATTATTTGTCCTTTAATACTCCTTTGTCTTTTTCTTCACACCAACTAATAAGTTTATTTGATTTTTTTTATAAGACACTTATTTATTTCTAATAAATATTAATTATTTATTTTTATGTCTGTCCATAATTAATGAGAGTGGTGGGTGAGAGTAATAATTAATATAAAATTAGAGTTTAATACAATTAATAGGGGTAATATTGGAAGTTACTTAATTGTAGGGTAGTTTTATTGACTTTAACTATTTTTATTGGTTTGTGAGATTTATTAGTTTGTGCTTTATAACAAGAATGAGAGGATGTATTTATGATGGAATGTAAATATATTCGATACAATTATGGTTCTTTTTTAAAAAATATATGTCTACGTGATAATAAAAAATAATTTATTTGTTCCACACAAAAAAAAAAGTAATTTATTTGAAATATAAAATAAAAATATTCCATTATACGAAGTTGATATTTAGAATAAGCTTTCCCGAAAATTTCATATTTTAACATTTTTTGTGGTGAACTTGGGGGACAAAGCCCATCATCCCATATTATTCCAGAACCGAATACCGTAACAGTGTCCATACAATTATACAAATCATTATACAAATGAAAAGTAAGCCCATGAGGAGGTGTATGAAAAACAGCAACCATCTCATGAAGCTTGAAATTAAAATTTGCTAAAATGTAGTACATATATATTTTTTTTAAAAAAAAAAAACATTTGCTAAAAAGTCAGCAAGCCAAGGGTTTCCTTCTCTATATACATGTTTCAACTCAACTTTGTCAACATTATTCAGTCCCGCTATTATAAGCTTCAGAAAACTTGAATCTATTTCATCTCCTTCTACGATTCCTTCAACAATCCGAACCATTTTTTATTTTTTGAATAATACTGTAAACAAAATATCAACAAAGACATTACATCAACTTCAGCAAAGACTCTTAACTTTCATCAACATCGGCCTCTTGTATTAAAAGAGAAGGTTGATCAAATAGGGGGAAAAAAATAATCATCTATGGTATGAGATTATCTTGCTAATCGATCAACAATAGTTATGGCCTCTCTATATCTGTGAATGGCCACAACTTGCCAATCTTTATAAAGAAGCATGTTAATATCATCTACAACATCATTGAAAAGATGATATTGATCACATCCTCTCAACATATAATTCATAGCCTATATACAATTAGTAACTAACTTAATGTTTTTATGCCCTTTTGACCAACACAAATGTAGGCTCTGAATGCAATTTAATTATTTCTACAAAAACTAGAGGAACATTACCAAGTTTGGAGCTGAAACCTACAAGTCATCTATCATTTTGGTCCTGATTGTAACTTCTGCATCCACTCTTTCCATCCTACAACACTAAGTCATCCATTTTTACTTTGATGAAGTTTTCTTCATTTTGATTCTGGTCTACGTGAGAACTATTAATCCTCTTCTCTATATCATATTCCCTACGAAAATCCTTATCCGAACATGTTCTAAAAAAACTATGTTGTGCATTCAGTTCCATAATCTTCTTGTAAAGTCTTTTAACAATCCTCTCCATCAATATTCAGTTTAAAATGATTAATTGGATCATATGCTGTGTTGATTGGGCCCACCACATGAAATTAATCGATCCATAATCCAAGTAGATTGGGCCGTTTTAAAGGCCCATGCATTCGATCTCCTGTTACTAGTTCCATCCAACAGCCTCAATGAATGGATCCTCTGCAGCATGCGCAGGGTAGCCCTTGTGATCATGATGCATGCAATCTAGGCTAAGAAAGCAACTCACGCGCACACGTGTATATATATAATGACATAGTTGAGACCATATTGTAAAGAGAGTTAGACGGAAATTGCGAACCAAATTATTTACAACCATGACTAGCCGTCTTATCTCAGCCGGTAGAGCACATATGGTCGCTGGTTCGATTCCCATAGACGGCGATGACATTCTCTTTTCGTCCAATAAAACTAAAAGAGACCAAACTCAAGTTACCCTTTATAGGTTGGCACATATCCCACTTGGAAATCTTCTTGGATTCAAAGCAGACAAGCACTAACGTCACTTTTCGCTTTAATATTTTGTTTTCTTCTTATAGAAGGTGTGCCTCATCCCACGCACATATCTGGTTTATCTTTTCTTTTTGAGCAGAACATATCTACTGCAGTATTTTTCATGACAAAACAAACGGTGGAGAATAAAAAATAAAAAGAAAGGAGGACAAACACAAAGCACGCTCACATTACAAGTGACAATATACGAATAATGAAAAGAGAGAAAAATAAGGATTGGAGCAGAAGGTGCATGCAACCGGACGAGACAAATAGAATAAGTAGCCGCAAAGGTTGACGCATGGCGATCGAGCTGATGATGATCGCAGCCGAAAGCGTATAAAAATAATATCTTGCTCACTTCTCTATCTCTTTGAGTGATATATATCTCGCAGTTCTAGTTTTATTTTATTAGTGATAGATCCATATCCTATATCTATCTATAATATTATATCTAGCATCATGTCGCCTAATCGCATCATTTCCCACACATGCATGGAATGTGGCTCACTTCAAGCTTTTCTCATTACCTCTAGCATGCCACGAAGCTTCCGTTTATATAAAATAACCCATCTCAATTCTTTTATATAGTGTGTGTGTCGGTGGGGTTAAGTAGCAAATTTGTTATGGAAGTTTTCGCTAAAGAATAATGTTGTCTTGGAAGTTTTTCTTACTTCAATATTGCCCCAAAAGTTTCAAAACATAATAATATTACTAATTTTTGTTAAGAAGTTAACCGTTAATGTCAATTTTTTAACGATCAAAGTTAGTTTTTAACGGAATAGGACAATATTGCTATATTTTGAAACATCCAGGGCAATATTGAGACAATAAAAAACTTTCAAAACAACATTACTCTTGGACATATTTTTCCGCTACAGATTAACCCCATGTGTGTGTCCATTTCTGTTAAAAAGTTAACGATTAACGTTAATTTTTTGACAGTTAAAGTTAGTTTTTTAACAGAATATGACAATATTTTAGTACGTTTTAAAACCGCTGAGTTAACATTGTGACAAACAAGTGCGTGTGTGTCAGTTTGTGTGGACTTAGTTTAAAGTGCAAATGCAAATTGCACTATAACTAGGTTTTACAATTTAGGATAAAAAAGTTTACATATGAAAACTGCCCAAGTAAAGAATGAGAGTTGTGTTAGGCTTTAAAATTAAATATAGTTACTGGGTGTGACTGGTTCGGCAGTTTTGTGCGTGATAGTGATGTGATTACTTATCGAAAGGGTCAAATGATGGGAGGCATAAATGGAGTTTAAGAATCAAATAATATTTTAGGCTTTATAGCACATCAAACAAATTAAAGCGCGCGTGTCTCTTGTAATTTATGATTATATATCAAAATTAAAACATGCTTTGATCGATGTCCCTACCACTGCCATTTCATCATCAGCCCACAAACCTTAACACATATTGCTTGGCAAACTAAAGTAGCGACTAATGCTAAAGATAACAAAAGAAAAATGAGTTAAAAGCAGTACTAATATAACTTTTGGCTTTTTGTCGCCTTCGTCGTATTATTCTCCGCGATTTCATTTTTCAATTCATCGTACTCTCTCCACTTTTTTATTATAAAACAACAACTAATAAACTAATAAATGTATTTGATTATTTTTATAAAGTATTTACTTATTTTTAAAGAGTATTGGATATTTTCTTAAATATATGTCCATAATTAATAAGGATAGTGTGCAAGAGTTATGATTACTACTCTCTCCGGTTCTTATTATAAGACACCAATTAACAATTCTCACAAATCAATAAAAATAATTAAAGTCATTAAATTTGTCCTAAAATTTATGTAATTTTCAATATTACCCCTACTAATTGCATTAAACTTTAATATAAAATTAATTATTACTTGCACCCATTACCCTTATTAATTATGGGCATACATAGAAAAAATATATTTAATACTCTTTAGAAACAAGTAAATGCCTTATAAAAAGAACCAAACACCACTCTGATTCTATTTATAAGTCCCTTTTAACTAAATTACACATATCAAACAGATTAGTTAGTTATTAGTTCAATGATTACAGGATAAATTTTCAAGTTTGCCCTAATTTATGAATGTGTATCTAGTAACTCTTTCTTCTTTCTCTATTTTTATTGGTACAATTAATATAGACAAAATTTTCATAATCTCATTTAATTTATTACCTGAAAGAAGACTCATAAATATGATCAATTTTTTTTGTCAAAAGGGACTTATAAATAAGATCAGAGTGGTACACTTGTTAGTTGATACCTTATAATAAAGAGCTAGCAGAGAGAGTATGATATCAGAATTTGGTGCAATTAGTAAAGGTAATATTGAAAATTACTTAAATTTTAGGACAAATTTAATGACTTTAATTTATTTTTATTGGTTTGTGATAATTATTAATTAGTGCCTTATAATAAAGATCAGAGGAAATACTTATTAAGCCATCCACTACATGCCAGAAGCCTTCAACTAAACTATAGCCACATGACCATATTGTATATTTATAAAATACTCGTACATGATATATAATGGCTGCATGCGAGATCTAGGGACGGTCTTATAATACAAACACTGCACTTAAATCTCTCTCAGCTAATTAATAATTTAGCATCTGCCTAACCTAGGTTCTAATGCTGTGCATGTTAGCAAAAGGCAAGGAATGCCGAAGGTTTAGTGAAAAGATGTACAGTGGATTTTATTGTATAAATCATCTAGTTTATAGCGCAATTTACAGATACACAGGAAAACTATCACAGTATCACCGTTAATGAGCTATGTCAGCACAGAGGATAAATTTATGCTTTATCCGTGAATACACACAAGAATTGGAAACATTACTATAATTTAACGAGCTAATATAGAATTTGTTACTTGTTCATTGAGAACAAAATATGATCAATAAGTTATGAAGAATAACGCCACACTCATCGTACACCACCAACGATGTCAGATAATATAAATTTGCACCATAAAATGCAGTTGTGGTAATAGCATTACTAATAATCAGCAATTTTAACCTTACATATATCATATATGTATGGATGGATACACAAATATACAATGGAGGAAATTAATCGTTATCCAGTATTTGACTTTATGGCTTTTTATTATTTATTATATATACTTACCCGTTCTTTAAAACAAGATGCATGATTATACTTCTTATAATGGTGATTATATATATCACAATAATCAATATTTTTTCTCTATTAAATCAAACATATAGAATATTTTTGTCCATATTAATTAGTTATATCTATTATTCTATTGAATCCTAAATATATAAGAGTTAAATGACTACTTAAGAAATCAGTTAAATCAGTTAATTATGGTGAAAAAATATGTGTTCATTATCTTAAATTGTCTTTTTTTATTTTAAATTATTTATATTACAAGTACCCTTGGAGACTTGGAAGCCCGACTTGGAGGCTACTAAGGGACGTGGCTTGCTAAAAATGATAAGCATGAGAGACAAAATTGAAGTTTTATATTTACATTTAAATCTAAATCTCAACTAACTCTTACATGAAAAATCGAATGCAGTTAGCAATTCCCTAATCAGTTCTTCAAGACTTTAGCCTTCTATTTTCCTAATCAAATCATGTTATGATAAAATTTAGCGGTTAAGAGTTTGATTTAAGATAAAAAGGCTAAATTTCATCCCTAAATCAAATAAACAAATAAATAATTAGAAGAAATTATTATCTCCAGTTATAAGTATAAGAGTTAGACAATGAGTTTACTATATAGTCATAATTATAAGACTTTAATACACTCTGTGCCTCAGATTTTCATCCTAAATAATTTCTATTGATTACATATATATGAAGAGGTCATTTACAATGCAAATAATTAGAAAGAGATTTTAGGACCAGCACGTGTTTATTACTACAAATCACTAACTTAACTAATTACTTTGGTTAATATTCACAAATTAGTTAACCACGAGAGGGAGTATATATACAAAGAGTGAGTATGAAAGGATATATGAGATGGATCCACATCCTCATTCAGAACATAGTTTAACATATAAAGTTCGTACGTATAGTAGACAGTAATTGTTTTAACAATCAAATGAAAAGATGTATATATATATAACAATTGGGACAACAGGCAATATTCAGCTAATAAGAATTGGGCTGATAATCCAAACAGCATAAACTTACTCCCTCAGTGCATGCAGCAGCACGCAGTAGTTCTGAAACTAAATTATGATCACCTCGTGTGGCTTCCATCAAAATCATCAGTCCCCTTATCGAAAAGATAATAAGAACCCGAAAAGCCACGACTATCTCCCATTATTTGTTGATCAGACCCAGCCGTGGAAGAAGACGAAGTCACTGCTGACAACGACGAAGATGAGAAGAATGAAGAAGAATCATACAGAAATGATGACTCGTTAACACTCTGATGATAATTATAAAGTCCCGAAGCAGCTCGTTGCAGATCATCATCATCCCTACTACGAAGCACCTCAGCATACTGCATTAGGTTTGGAAACCCCTCGCTTGATGGAGGAGGCGGCCATGGTGTTTGAGATTCCGGAAGCGGCGCCACCACATCAGACGGAGGCCGAGGAGGCGGAGCGAATGATGAAGTTTGAAAATTGGCTACACGTTCAGGGAAATTGAGCTTGGCTTTATTGCCTTTGAACTTCAAAGCAGCAGCATCATAAGCAGCAGCAGCATCCTCTGCCGTATCAAAAGTGCCAAGCCACACTCTTGCTGCTTTGTTTGGGTCTCGGATTTCGGCTGCCCATTTCCCCCACGGTCTCTGCCTAACTCCTCTATAGTGTTTTTTCCTTTCTATTATATTCCCTTCACACAAGACATATTCACTCACATACATATCTTATAGATGTAAATTAATGCGCTTCTAGATATTAGTCCAAGGTTTCATCTCTAATTAATGAGATCGATGATATATACTCCTTAATAAGAAAGAGAAGTTAGTTTATTTCAATACTGCACGTAATTTCATAGATTGTAGGGAGGTAATTATAATGAAAGATGCACCAGTCTTACTGACAAATACCAAACTTCTAGCTAACTTGTGAGTAAAGTAGTCAACAATTCAAGTTCAAATCAACACATCGTTATCAGGTACACTCAAGGCCCAAAAGATGGTAAACGCACTTAAGAGAGTGTCTTTTCTAACTTGGCCGAACTATAATAACTAGCCAGCTAGCCGATCATCATCGTCAAAGATAAATAAAGCATGTTTTTCATATGCAACTTGTGATTGGGGAAAAAGTCACGGATCAAGACCAAACTCCGAATTATTGAAAAGTTTATTTACTGCTAAAGAAAGATCACACACTTACTAGCTAGCTAGTTGCACTCTCGTATCAGGAAATTCAGGAATCTCGGAAAATAAAACTGACAGGTAATTAATTACACAGAGAGATCTAGATAATATATATACTTATAGATATATAGTGATGAATTTACCTTGAGGTAAATTGTGGATGATCTGAGTGTCAATCAAAGCAGGAGAAGAGGTAGTAGTTACTTGTGGGATTGGGAAGGTGGAAGTAGTAGTGGAGTCGATAAGGTAGGGATGTGTTTGGGAGTGAGACATGGATAGCGATGGGAATAATCCAGAAGGAATGAACAAATCTTGCTTTTTTTCCTCCTCCGATGCTTCTTCTGAAGACAAAGGCCTCTTTCCATGCCTTCGATCCACCTTGTTTATTTTAATTCTGCAGCTGCTTCAAATAATTCTCCCTCCTCCTCCTCTATAATCTCTTATATATGCTTTGATGATTACAAATATATCATACACACTCCTTCTTCCCTTTTCTTTTCTCTCTGACTAAGCTTGCTGGTGATGATGATCATCAGATTCAGGCAACACAGTAGAGCTTGATGAAATGATCAAGCAGATCTGCGATTTCTTCGAGACATACATCAAGATTCATCCAAGGAGAAAGATATGAAACGAGGATCGAAAGAGGAGATGTTATATGATTGTCCTCTTAAATAGGACTAGGACCAAAAAAAAAAAAAAGGCCGATGGAAAACAGCTAGTTACCGGGGGCTGGCTGGGATGGTTAATTAATAATTACTCCACGTTGAAGTCAAGTTTAACTTTGAGTTGAGTGATGAAAAAATACATAGTTAATTGTTGATATGTTTTTTAAACTTTTTTTTTTGGGGGGAGAATATTTTTACATATTTTTTATTGTTCAGTTTTAATAGTATCATGGCATCTATAAAAAATTAATTATCTTTTACCTATAAGTGATATTAAAAAAGTATTTTGGCAGACATAATTCTGTTAAGGACGGCTAATACACGTGGCAGGTCATGTATGAGGACTTTAATTTTCTTGAAATTCGACATAATTGGGGTGCTTGTCCTGTTGTCCATTTGTCTACTGCGCATAAAGGAGTCGTACGCGTTATAATACATTGAATCTTACACTGCTATTCGTCGATCGAATAAGTTCTTTTTTATATATAATTTCTTAAATATAATTAATTGTTTCGTATCTCATTTGCGTTCTTTTTAACAGAAATTTATCTTGATTCCGCATAATTATTTTTCTGCTATATGTAATTTGTGAACAGTACCTGTATAACTAATTACTACCTCTGGTCCTAATTATAAGACATAGTTGACTTTCTTTGGAGATATTAAGGAAGCTAAATAAATTACTTAATCATTTCATATGTTGGGCATCTTTAGATTATATATTAGTTTATTAATTAAACTAATTAGTTTGAAGAAAAAAATAAAAATAAAAATAGTCTAAAGTAATTTAATTAGCTTCCTTAATTTTTCCAAAAAAGTCAACTATATCTTAATATTAGGACCGGAGGGAGTACTATTATTTCCGGTCCTAATTATAGGACATATTTAACCGATTTTGGAGGGATTAAAGATAGAAGTCAAATTAGTTAATTGTACTCATTTTTCTAAAATTCCCTTGTATAAATTTTACACTTCAATCATTATTTTGATTTCACATAATCCCTCATTCATAGTTGAACTGTGTTTTATATTAAAATAAACAACTTATGTTTTATCTTAAGCTTCATAATTTCATATATCACCGTAGACATACGCTATAATTCATGCATCAATTCAGAACCACCACTATTAAAATTGTATGGGAAAAATATGATTAAAATTGCTCAAAATTATTTTATTAAAAAAACAGTAGAATTAAGATGTATGTGATATTAATAAATTGAAAGAATTATTTACTTTATAAAATATATAAGTGTATATTAAATTATTATGGTATTTAATTATTATTGAAAAAATATCAATAAAAATATTTTAGGAAGAAATTAATAAAAATTAAAATATTATCTTATAATTAAAAAAAAAAACCAACTTGTCAAAGATTGTCGTATAATTAGGACGGGTAATATATTTATATTGAAGATTATTCAAACCCTCAGACGTTAGCTACTCCTGGTGGTCACGTTGGGCGACATTTGCCAGGTAAAGCTTTGGCGGTGACACAATTAAGCATATATATATATATATATATATATAACTTTAATTTGATTTTTCAACTCGTGCTTTAAAAGAACTTGCGGGTCCATTAGAAGATGGCATGCGCGCGTGTGTTTTGTTTTTTCTGCAACTTGAGGATGCAGAACACTCAAAAAGCAGCTGAATTACAGGGATATATTGACAGAAAATCTTTTCAACAGGGAGGGAGTGAGGAGATAACACGTACTTAACTCCATTAAACTAAAAAAGTAATTATAAATTTAGTGTGTCTTATTTGGGTAATTTTTAAAAAATCATGATCAACTTTAATTAATTGTGATTTTGCCCTCCAACTGCATATTGAGCATAAACGACAAAGGACTTGCTTGTGTGATCTAAAAATTACCTATGAAACTTCCACAATAAAATTTTTTCCAATTTATCCTTTAATTACTTTTCCAAAATTCTCTCTAAATATTCTCTACACGAATCTTGCCTTTATTTCTCAACTAAAATAGTTCAAAGAATTGTTTGCCCATCATTACTTCGCATGAATTTTTAAATTATTTTAAAAATTAATAATATATAATAAAAGTAATATTTAAATATTCATGACATTTACTAAATCATTATTTAATTGTCATTATTATTAAATATAATAATGAAAATGTAAAGAAATTTTTATTGAAGAAATAAATCTAATTACATAATTTGGTACAATCCTAATAAAATAATTAGCTATCACATTTATCAATTTATTTTTTATTTATATATTAAATCCTGTAATAATGATAGATCGTGTCCTCTGAAATATACACCAACACATATAATTTTTCATTTGGTTGAATATGCACCTTGTCATGAATTTTTTCTTTATTTTCTTCTTCAGGTATAACTTTAGAAAATTATACCCTTTTTAGTAATTTTATATTCATAAGTGTTTTTAATAAATGAAATCTAAACATAATCATAATTCTTAAAGTTATTTCTGAAAAAAAAATCCAAACAAAAATCACAATTGACCACACTTGGCAAACAAATACTTTTAACCATTGTCACTTACACAAATCATGATCACCATTGTCCACCGTCAATCCAAATACACATTGAATCTGACAAAAAAATATATAGGGATATATTAAGTGTGTAATATAAGTTGATGAAAGATGGGAATTAAACAAGTCATGGAGAGAAAAGGAGGAAAACTCATTCGTTGCCTTGAAATTCTAAATTAAGACATGATGCTGATCAGTTCATTTCGATGCGCTATCGTCCACTATAAGCTCTTACACGGGCATATATATATCTAATCTCTATTGTTGTCTGATGCCATGGTTTGTGTGTCGTTTTTACTTTGTATATATGTACTAAGTAGTCCTGCTGGAGCTTTCATGTAGCTTGTTTGATCTTTAATATAAGTTGGAAAAAAAGGGTCTATTCACTTCAACAGAATGAAAGATTGAAGCAGGCTAGAAAATAACCTTGCAATTCACTCCAGTCAAATGGACTGGAGAATTGAAAACGGAGTTGAATCTGTACGTTATTTGATTAGATACAATAACTTGTTTAATATCAGGCTCAAAATAAGGAGCAAATATATGCTAAAGAATTGCAAAGGCCACTATTTGCATTCTGTTGGGATTTTTACCTTTAAATCGCCACAACTATATCATGCCATATATCATGTTTTAGCTAGCGTCAAATTTGTAGTTGTTTATTAATCATAACCGTTACAAATTTGGTGACAGTTTGGCGTCATAATTTATAACAGTTATTTCTTTACAATTGCTGCAAAATATGTATGCTAACCAACACGGATTTTGATGTGAGCGTTACCGTTACAAATTTGTAGCGGTTTAAGCGTAAACCGCTACAAAATCTGATATTTGTAGTGGTTATATATCACCGTTATAAATTAACCGCTATGAAATAACAACTTTTTTATATAGCGAGGAATTCAATCTCTTATTTTATTAGGTACTATTACCAATGAACCCGTTCAAGGGTAGAACAAATATAATAGGTCGCTCCCCGTTCACCAACGAAATGGCAACACTGTCGTAATATAGTGTCCTCATTTTTGTCTGTTAGTTGCTTGTGGAATTTTAAAATATACTAATAGTTTGATCACATAATCAATGTCCACTGGACTACTGGTGGATTGTGAACGTGAGAGAGAATTGGAAGGTAATTGAGGCGCACTTAAGTAACACACCAGCAAAAGATATTGTGGATGTGTGTCATGTGCAGTAAAGTGTATGACCCCACGTATCATTTTTGAAGGTGTAGAATATATATATATTGATGAGAGGTTGATGATGATGTGAAAGCGTGACAATGAGTTTTAATTTAACGTACTGTTTACTATGCACGGGGGTTATCATTCGGATTTTTTAAAAAGCATCATCTTGGTGTGTGTACTTGCTTTAGCATGGGGCTCTGATAGAGACTGCACTTCGATCATCCATCTATGCATGGGATCAACTCCGTTTTCATATAAATTATGAATATAATGTTCGTGTTGGTTCTGAATTCAACAACTGTGCTGCTATTGGTTTTTAGCCTGTTTGGCATGGCTCTAGGTGAAGAAAAAAAAGCCTAACCGGAGGAAAAAGAGGCATTTGTGCTCGTTTCTTTTTTTTTAAAAAAAAAGTGACTTTTTTTAGCTTCAGGAAAAAAATATTAGAAATAAGTGATCTAATAAATAATATACTATTAAATATGTTTTTGTATGTATTTTAATCTATCCATTATAATTTATTTAATTAAGTATTTTAGAGTTTTGTAATTTTTTTAATAATAATTAAATTTTGTATGTTCAATTATCATAATATATATTACTAATATATGTGTCTGTACAGACACACATATATATATACATATATATAAGATTCAAGTCATTTTTTGGTCATTTTCTATCTTAAATAATTATCCAAATAAGAGCTCATCCAAGAAAAAGACAGTTCTCCCACAGCTATCTCAAACCGGCTTAGTAGCCTTAATGTGTCAGTTTCATAACCCTATTTGGCTATTTCTCTTGCATTGGATATTTGTTCATCCATTTACGCTCAAGAGGTTTAAAAAAAGGATGGGAATGAAGTTTTTTTAAACGTGGAGTAAGAAGCATCAATAATCTAAGATTAAGATTATAAGTGAGATCAATCACACAATCTATCACTCATCACAAAACTTACATGCCACATCTTTGAGGAGGAATCAATTTCTGGTATCCCAATAACTTGATTGTTGTCAAGTATTGCCTCTGATTTTTAATATAATATTTTATTGGTGATGTAAAAGAAGCGGAGGAAGTGAAATGCCACTCTTCATTAGAATTTTGGAGGACATATATGGCATTGCTCGAATTCGTGCTGTGGACTTCATGTAAGTCACTTTGACCAAGGGCTCAATTCTCAATAAAAAGCCTAACCAATCAAGTTATCTGGGCTTACAATTAGACCATAAAGCTTATTTTTAAAAAAATAAAAGTAAAAATCTTGCAGAACACGACAAAATCATTTCTGATGTGGTTATCCGATAAGGTAAATATTTTCAAGCTTTCACTTGTCATCAAGCCATTTGATGGGGAGGAATATTTCTGTGTTTCCCTTTTTCTTCCAATATTGAACAACATTCATAAGAGAAAATACAGTACACAAGAGCAAGGAGTATTTCATGTTGGTGTGTTGGTGTATAGAGCCGAGAAAATTGAGTCGAGCTCATTAAGTCAGTCTTTTTAAGGCCTGGTCCTTTAAGAGTTGGAGTTGAAAATTAGAGAAGTTTAATGAAATAAGTTTTATAGGGTCTCAGACTTAAAAGGGTCGGCCTTGGAGGACCTTGGGCCGGCCCTACAGGCGCTTTTAATTTATTATAATTATTTTTTGGATGCATATATTTACATAAAATGGTAATTTACTAATTTATAATGGTAATTTACTAATTTATCCATTTAAGTACAAATACACAAATATATAATAACTATACTCTAATTTTATGATTTGGTTTATTATTTATTCTAGATAGAGATTATGGATGTGTTCATGATGTGAGAGAAGAAATTCATTATATTCTTACTCATGAACCAGAGCATACTCAAAACGAAACACAATCAAATATCGTTGAAATTGATGATAGTGGCGAGGATGACGACAATAATAGTCATCGTACTAATATCGCTTTGTGATATGCTTCTTATGTTTTATGTGAGTTATTCGTAAACATAGTTTACTTTTGATTATGAGTTAATGACTGTGCTTATTTATTGGATGATTCATGTTGTTTTGATATTAATGTTGACAACATTTATTTGATAAATTAGAACTTTAATTGTTGTAATTTAGTAGTTATATTTATTTTTTTAAAAAACGGAGAGCAAATAATTAAAATTTGAAATAGTAACTTTTGGGTCTGGAGGGTCAGCCTTGACCCTGGTGCTTTTGAGCCGAGCTTTGAAAACAATTTTTTTTTTTTACCTTAGGCCCTGGAGGGCAACCCTGTTAAGCCATAACTCTTCACGGGCCGGTTTTGATTCCCAACTCTATTGGTGTATGATTTTTTTTTTTTTTTTTGGGGGGGGGGGACTGAGTTGTAATTTTGAATTAGTTTTTTTATGCATTCATTAATTGACTTCAATGTCTAGGTGCCAATACTCAATGCAAAACTATATAATTTTAAACATTAGATTAATGGCTCATGCTTTTATGCTTTTAGGGTGTGTTTGGTTTTAGCCTTTTAGGAGAGGAAAGAGAGGAGAAGGAGGTAGACGTAAGAGGAAAGATCACGTTTGATTTAAGAGGGGGATAGTTTAAGATTTTAGCTCCCCCTTCAAAACTTTAAATAAATAAGGGGAGATGATCATTTTTCCCTCTCTCTCATTCTCTTTCTTCAAATCAAACACACCCTTAATTTTGTGAGGGTCCCATTAAAAATGCCAGTCATAACTTGCTTGCACGACAATAATAAGATAACATTGTAGAATCCTAATTGCAAAGTAACGTTAGTCAAACGAAACATGTATACAATAATCCAATATTTTTGCAATAATCGGCCAACCTGTCTGACGCATCTAGACGTTGAATGCGAATCGCACGTAATTGCAATTATTCTATATAATACAACAAAAGTCAAATAAATAAATTATACATAAAAACATATAACGACGTCCAGTCTTTCTTGTTTGCTCTCTTTTTTCTTTTTCTTTTTTTGTTTAGAGCATTCGGTGTTCTAGGGCAGGCTATTTTTTAGATACATCAATGGCCCCAGACTAATCCGAACCGAGACCGGGTTAGCCCCTTTTGCAGGGAAGCCTCTACCAAGTTGGCCCCTTTCGAGAGGAAGTCTGTACCACCCAAGCACACTGCTCTCATTTTTTATCCATGATTATATATAAATTTTAAATATAGCATGTCACTGTATTGTTAATTAATTTATCGCAGGCTTGTTTGAGAAATGAGAATACTTATACTGATCATTCCTCGTCAAATCCAGAACATTACTTCATAGGGACCATATTGCTCCTATACATCTATTAGGGAAAAAAAAAACTGTCCCGTAGCTCTATTTATTCACATTATTTATTAATTATTACAAATATTAATTCATGGTTTGTTAAAGTAATTGCAATCCAAAGAACTATAATTAATTTTTCTCTTGTTGGTGGAACCTATGAAGTTTTTAACCAGTGTGACGAGAGAGATGGACCCAAAATGCCACACTTGTTAGCTGTCCTAGTCCTACACAGGATTCAAAACTTTGGGCTTGAAGAAAAAGAACATTTTTGTTTTTTTGTTCGATTTAGGCATTTGCGGGCCTCAAGCCCATAGTACTGTGACTGGGAGTAGCAGGTCCCGAAAGATCCTCACTGATCGAATTCGCGAAGAAAGGCCTACTTTGGTCACGGAGGCGGGCTTAAGGCGCCGCAAGAGGCCAACGCAGAAGAGATCAATGGAGACGAGCGCGAAAGGGGAAGGGGTAGGGAAAGTTGAGAAAGTCGAATTCGATGCTTCGGAGATTGAATATGTTAGTTATGGTGGTGAACATCACCTCCCATTAATTATGAACCTCGTCGACCAAGAGCTCAGCGAGCCTTATTCTATCTTCACGTACCGTTACTTCGTTTATCTCTGGCCTCAGCTTTCTTTCCTGGTTCAGGAACTTTCACTTTGAATCTTTTTACTGTTTGGGAATCTTTTTCGCATTCGTTTATGCGCTTATCTTTCTGTACTGGATTTTAGGCATTTCACGAAGGTAAATGCGTGGGAACTGTGGTTTGTAAGATGGGGGAACATCGCAGTACATTTAGGGGCTACATAGCCATGCTGGTTGTGATCAAACCCTACAGAGGAAGAGGCATTGGTAAGTGTTGTCTTGTTTATCTTCAAAATTCACTGTCCATGACATACTTCAGGAAACGTATGGAGTTATTAGTGTTGTGTGTTTAATTACCAGGTTTTAACCTTTCCGTAATTTTGCAGCTACAGAACTTGTTAGTAGATCGATTAAAGTGATGATGGAATCAGGTTGTGAAGAGGTATGTAGCTATTGCACAATGTAGGTTTGAAATTTAGACTTATCAATAGGAATAAAGAGAGAGCTCTTAGTCTGTCAATCCTTACTATGTCTGGACCACGTAAGTTTCCTCGTGTTGAGTCAAATTAAGCCGCAGGCTTCACCCCTAGTGGTGCCCTTCCGTCAATTTCTTTAAGTTTCAGCCTTGCGACCACACTCCCCCTGGAACCCAAAAACTTTGATTTCTATCCTATAAGCAACATCCGCTTCGTCTATGGCTGAGACTAAGACGGTATCTGATCGTCTTCGAGCCCCAACTTTCGTTCTTGATTAATGAAAATATCCTTGACATGGAGAACCTTTGATTTTTCATTTTGGCTGGTATTTGGTTTGAAAATCTGAAAAAATAAGCTTGGTTTTGCCTCTCTTGTTTTCTGCTACTGAAAACATAAAAGTCAAAGGATTATGATCTTGGTCTTATGCATGCTCAGGTTAGATCAAACATACTATGTTATCTCGAGATATTTGTAAAGAAGTCAGACCAAAGAAATGCTCATTTTGTTAAAGTTCTAGTGTCACCTTTTATAGTAAATAGTTTTCCCAGAAATGAGATGAGATTGGTAAACTACTGCAAATATGATTTACTCTATTAATCGAAGTCTTAGACTAATTATCAATTATCAACAGCAATAATTAGTGTGGCACAGGCCTTCCATGTTAAAAGATGTTATTTTTAATGTTCTTCTATTTTCTGTTTTATGCAAATTGGCTAACGAAAGGTTGATTTTTGTAAATCAAAATTCACAGACCTTTATGATTTTCTAATGCATTTGTGTAGGCTTGACTTATCCGTGAACTGTTTTTTTGGGATATGTTCAAGTATAATTGCGGCTTCCAGTTGTAAATTTTCTTATCATCAGATCTTTTCTCCTAAGTTGATGCTTCTGAAGGAGAGTATTTAGTAGAAAATTTAATAAGATAGATGGGTTAATGGGAGGTATTGTAGTTAAAAAAAATTAAAATTCGTGCAACTTTTAGATTCAGTCAAGGAAGGATATCTATATTTTCAATACGGAGAGGTATTTGTAAGTTTAGCAAAATTCAAAGAATGTCAATTAATTTACTTATCTCAATAATATCAATAAATTGCACTTATGAAATTGCTTATGGGGGAGCTCAAGACATATGCAAGAAAGTTGACAACGGTACTCAGGTTCTTTTTTTGATTATTGCCTACTTGGATTGTGTGAAATGTAAGTAGACGGAAAAGTCATAGATAATTAATTAGTAATACGTGAATGTTCAACTGAAATGGGGAAAAAGATATAATTATACTAATGCAACCGGCCTTTTCTGATAGTTTTGCATTGACGAATTCTGGATTATGACTGTTCCTTTTTTTTTTTGCCTCTTCAATTTTAAACATGGGTTCTGTTCTTGATTTATTTCTGTTACTTTATTCGCACTCATAAACGTGTCATTGAACATTATGGCTTTTATTACAGCCCCTGTTCCTTGTTTTTTATGGATTCTTCCCAATAGTAGCATACCAAAATTAGTCTGAACTTATTATTTTTGGTTCATTTTAGTGAGGAAAAGTTGTAAACCAGGAAGCCTAAGTTACTCTTTCTCGCCCCTATAGTTATGTTAGTTTGTTTTTATTGGATTTTATAGGCCAAGCTATTCCACACCACAACGTGGCTGACTCGGTTTATTGTTTTTCTTGCAATATTCTAGGTTACACTGGAAGCAGAAGTCACCAACAAGGGAGCACTGGCACTATATGGTCGCCTTGGCTTTATTAGGGCCAAGCGGCTTTTTCACTACTATCTGAATGGGGTTGATGCTTTCCGTCTGAAACTGCTGTTTCCCCAACCAGAATTACATCCATCTCTACCTATGATGGTGGACAAAGATGATAGCCACAAGCATGGTGACCATAGACATTCAGTAGAATGATCTGACTTCATCAAGGTTGTAATTTTATGGAAGCACATTGATATGCAGATATTTCTACGGAGCAAGTTTGAGCACCTTTTTGTTACTAAAGTCGCCTAAGGGAAATGAGCATCTATATTTAAAAAAATAAAAAATAAAAATCCAGTGCTATGATATATATATATATATATATATATATATATATATTTTTGGGTAACAGAACAGTGCTACGATATTTGTTTTTGATCATATGATTATTATTTTCCCAGTTGGACTATTGAACATTTAAGACAAAGTAGTTAAAGAAGCACGGGTTCTCTCGCTTAGGTCGAGCATTTTCTCCCTTGTCGTGAGTGGTTTTGAGCCGTCGTGCTAAGGGGTATGTTTTTTGTTTCAAATCTGTTAATGGCTCCTAAGATGTTGGGATGGGGTTTAAGGCTGTATTTGGTTTGAAGGGAGGAAAACTTTCCTCTCTCATGTGAAAAGTCAGATATGATTATAATGTGAACTATTTGTGCGAAAAATGATGCGAATTTATGGTTATCTATGACTTTTCACACTAAGAAGGAAAGACCCCCCTCCCCCCAACCAAACACAGCTTGAGGGAAGGATGGTTGGATTGGAGATGGCTAGAACAATGGTGGTGATGTGGGGGAAGGGAATCAGAGGCTGGGGGGCTCATTGACTTCGAGAATGACAAAGGCACTAAATGGATGGGTGGCTTTTTTTTTTTTTTGATATAAAGATGGGTGGCTGATGGTAGATCTAAAGGTATTTCTCAAGTTGTCTCCTCTCTCTTCTTGCTGCTGCTGACTTGGTTTGGTTTCTTGCCTCATCTTTGATTTGGGCTTGTTGGTTTTGGATTCTAGAAGATCTTCACAGATAAAGTGGCTTTGCAATGGATGGTTTTGGTGGAGTTGGTCTGAGTTTGTGTGGGTGGATGCGTCGCCATTGATAATTTTAATGCTTCTCTCTATGCTGCGATGGCTGTTTAGGGATTGTGTCTTTGCTCTCTTTGTAGCAACCATGATTTTCAAAGGGATGAGACTGGTGGGGTGGTTTTTGGAGCCTTCATTCCTTGTTTATGGCATAGGTACCGGTGTTTCTTTGCTTTTCCAGCAGCGGTGGCGAAGGGCACATGTTCCCCTCTATATTTACCTTAGGGTCTGTTTGGCAAGAGGGGAGTGGAGGGGGAGGAAAAATTTTAAGAGTTGGATTTAAAAAAATTAGAGAAGTAGTGGTATATAATTTTAATAAATATAAGAGGTAAAATAAAAAAGTAAGAAAAATTAATAAAAACTTTTCAACCCCACTTCTCTCTCTTTTTTTTTTAAAAAAAAATCTATTCATACAACTTTTTCCTCCCCTATTATCCCCTCCAAAATCCCTTGTACCAAACAGACCCTAGGGTTTGTAGTTGTGAACTTGTGATGTTATTGGGATCTGGGGTTTTTTGTTTTCTGCTTTTTCTTTGGACCTTTTGTTGTTGTTTGTTTTTATTAAATGAAATATAATATTTCTTGTCGGGAAAAAAATTTAAGACAAAGTAGTTATCTCAATATATCTATTTTGATCTTCTCCAACTAAAATCTAGATTGTCTACAAGTGAAGTTGAAGTTGCAACTTGCCTGCACAATAGGCATCATTGGGAATTGGTGTTGAGGAAACACGTTCACACATGTTGAAATAAAATTATTCTCACATACCACTATAAATTATGTTGAAAAAATAATTTCTATCGCAAATTCAAATAGACAACAATTATCTAATTTGATTGCCAAAACTCATAAAAGAAGAAAGAGCTTCAAAACTTGGTTTAAAACTATATATGGATCCTCTTCTCATATTTTTCTCCTTGTCTTCTATTCATGCTAACTTCACCTTTGGATTAGAACTGGAAATATTAACATTTGATGGAGGATCTTATAGATTTGATATAATACATGATCATCTTGTGGTGACACCAACCTATACCTGACGACACAAAAAACCTTCGAGCAAAAGATCTCCTGGTGTATCTGTTATTCGCTTGCACCAAGATGGATCTTTTGATCAAGGTAGTTAAAATTAAGATTTTATGTAAAATCGGAAGAAAGATACAAAATTGTAAAATGTAAAATCGTAACGTAAAAAAATCATAAAAACATAAAAGTGTTTGGAAAAATTAGTAAAATCGTTTTATTAAAAAAAAATCGTAAAAACGTAAAATCGTAGTAATAAATCGAGATTTTAACTATCATGCTTTTGATCATTTGCACGGTATGTGTTACGGACTAACCTAAAAGGCCCATAACCAGACCACGGCCCAACCATACCTAAGGCAGAATCAGCGCCATAATGGGAAAAGGTATGGAATCCCACTAATTTAGGATCTCATTAATCGGGAATCTCCCCCCAATCGTGATCCTGAGATATCGGCCCCGGATATCGCTCATTAACCCGAGGATACTCGCACCAGACTCCTCTATAAATACAAGGAAACCCTAATAAGGTACACACGTTCTAACCTATACTCTATTTACTTCCTGTCACACAGAGCACACACACCACCCCCTGGCCTCACGCCTCCAAGTATATTGCGAACTACGTGGACTTTGATTCCCTCAAAGAGTACGTAGGCTCTAGGCTTAACAACCTAGTCAAGTCCAATTGATCTGTGTTCTTAGGACAGAACATTGGCGCCGACCGTGGGGAACCGTAAATTTCTATCCCCGTGACCAGTGACGGCAAACACCAGAAGCCACAGCAGAAACCCACCACCACCGGTTGGCGGAGACCCACAACCAAGCCAGCCACCAAACGAACCCAACCAGCCGCCGGAGCGACTGCGGCGAGAAAACACCCCAGAAGGGCACGTCACTGACACGACAACCTCTCCTTCTGCAGAAAACTAGTCACCATTAGGGGCGCGCACAGAGGCTCCAGTACGAGACGTCCAGGCGGTTGAAGCCGACGTCCGTATTTTAAGGCGGGCGCAGGAGTCATTCCTTCAACGGCTCGAAAATAAGGAGAAACGAGATCACCTCCAGCGAGAGGCTGATTTTGAAGCCTTCGGCTAGATGATAAAAGACGCGCTCGAGCAAGATCGCTGAGAAGGGAACCGCAGGAGAAATCATCGAAGAGGAAGGAGGGCCCCTGTAGATGACAGCAGTTCCTCGAGTAGCCTAGAATCAAGGAACACACGCCGCAACAACGACCATCCCCAGAGAACGTCGACTCGGGAAACCACGGTGACGGTCTTAATCGCACCGATCGGACTGCCAGGGAGGGCCGAGACCGAGAAGAGCGCCGCGTGGACGAAGGGAGTCCTTGGACCCGCAGATTACCCCGCTGAGGCCGAGAAGAGCGCCACGTAAACGAAGGAAGTCCCCGAACCCGCAGATCACCCCGCCGAGGCCGAGAAGAGCGCCGCACGGACGAAGGAAGTCCCCGGACCCGCAGATCACCCCGTAGGGGTTCTCCCCGGGAATACCGGATGAGATACCTTACGGAGTCCGGACGATCCCCGTTCTCAAGAGCAGCAGCAACGGCCCGTTACCTGAAACATTTCGACCTGGCCGACCTTCCGAAGTACGACGGAACTCAAGATCCACGCAACCATCTTGACGTGTTCGAGAAGCTCATGTCGGTCCGGACGATTAGAGGACCGGTTATCCAGCGCCTCTTCGCGGCCACTTTGATCGGACCGGTGCACAGGTGACTGAGTTCGCTCCCTGACAACTCCATCCGGAGTTTCGAAGACCTCGGACGCAAATTCGAGTTACATTTCGCCACCAACAAAAAGCAGCCGAAGACCGAGTTCACATTGAGCAAAGTGAGGCAAAAAAAAGGCGAGGCGCTACAGAAGTACCTGGATCGATTCCGGGACGTGGCGATGCAGGTTCGGTCGCTACCCGAGGAGGTTCACGTCCACTGCCTCGTCAACGGGCTAGATCCGTTATCACGGCTAGCCCGGAACCTATGCAAGAACCTGGTGTACACCTTAACCGAGTTCTACACCCAGGCGAAGAAGTACCTGGAAGTGGAGCAGATGGAGGCGGTCAACGCTGATGAACCCGAACGAACGAGAAACGCTTCGCCCAGTGAAGAGGAACGACTGAGAAGGCTTAAGACCGAACCGAGAAGGCGGAACCGCGAGAGCCGCGCCAAGCCAGACCGAGCCGACCAGAAGGCCAGGTACGATAGCTACACCCCTGAATGTCTCTCGGTTGCAGGTGTGGAAAGAAGTAGCCTAGGCCGAGATGAGGCGGGTCAACAAGCCCAGGCCGATCAGAGGTCGCTCCAACACCGACCGCACCAAGTTCTGCACATTCCACGACTGCCACGGCCATACCACCGACGAATGCTATGACCTCCGCGACGCCATTAAGAAGTTCGTAAGAGAAGGAAAGCTACGTCAGTATGTTATCAAGACCCAGGGAAGGACGAGCGGCAAGCGCAACGACCGCGGCCGCACTAGAAGTTCGCCCAAGGAGGCCCGAAACCCGAGGAAGAAGCAGAAGGCGGCCTCGAACGACGAATTCCCCGACGTAGATTTTCAATGCAACGTCGTCAGCGGAGTATTCGGAGGAGGGGGAGACACCGTCAGCTAGCGGAAGAAATACCTCCGCGAGGTATTAACTGTCAAAGACCCCCTAGTTCAAGGACGATCCCAAGAGACCGAAGCCGCCCACCTTGACCTTCACCAACGAAGAGCTAAAAGATGTCATTCCAGGCCATTTGGATGGACTGGTGATCACCGGAACCTTGGTGAACTGCCGCATCAAGAGGATTTTCGTGGATGCAGGGAGTTCGGCCGATATCATAAATTGGGACGCCTACAAAAAGATGCACCTCAACCCAGAAGATCTCAAGCCGTGTAAGACCACTTTGATCGGGTTCAACGGCGAACAGTCCTTTCCGAAAGGTTACATCGACCTCAGGCTAACCCTTGGGACCAAAGAAGCCTTCAAGTCCGAACGAGTAAGGTTCATTATCGCCGAATTCCGGTCCCCGTACAACATCATCCTAGGTTGACCAACAATCCACAACTGGGACATACTGGTGCCCACCAAACACCAGAAGCTGAAGATGGTTAATGACAAAAACCAGATAGTGGTGGTGTCCGGAGACCAAAAAGAGTCAAGGCAATGCTACTTTGAAGCTCTACGGGTCGAGGAAGGAGAACCCTCATCTCCACCTCGGCTCGGACCCAACGAGCAAGTGGCCAAGGTAGAAAACGACAAGCGCCCACGGTAGCCGGTCAACATGGTAGAACTCGATCTCCGTGAACAGGAAAATCAGAGGCCCGAGCTGGAAGGAGAGCTCGAGGAGGTAACTTTAGGGACAGACCCATCCAAGACCGCCAAAATCGACCGAGATGTAAGGGATGACCTCAAAACTCAGATGATCTGTTTCCTCAGGCAGAACCAAGACGTCTTCGCCTAGACCTCGGCCGAGATACCCGGCATTGACCCCCACTTCTGCTGCCACAAACTTGGCATATGGCCGGGATCAAGACTAGTGGCACAGAAGAAGAGAAATATCGCGGACAACAGACAGAAGGCCCTCGAGAGCCACGTCGAGGAACTCCTAGCGGCCGGTTTCATCCGAGAGGTGTAGTACACCACCTGGCTCTCCAACGTAGTCATGGTACTCAAACCTAGCGGCAAATGGAGAGTATGCGTCGACTACACCAACCTCAACAAGGCGTGCCCAAAGGACTCCTACCCGATGCCCAATATCGACCAGCTTGTAGATAACTCGGCCGGGTACCAGCTTCTGTCCTTCATGGACGCCTACTCCGGATACAATTATATTGCAATTCATCCAGACGACCGAGAAAAGACCACATTCATGACGGATAAGGCAAACTACTGCTACAACGTCATGCCGTTCGGACTGAAGAATGCCGGGGCCACCTATCAAAGGATGATGAACCGGGTGTTCGAAGACTAGATCGGGCGTAACATAGAAGTCTACATTGACGACATGATCGTCAAGTCGAAGCTTCCAGAAGACCACATCCGGGACCTAGAACAGACGTTTGAAAAACTAAGAAGATATCGAATCAGGTTGAACCCGGCCAAATGTGCCTTCGAAGTTCCGGCTGGGAAGTTCTTGGGCTTCATGTTGACCAACTGAGGGATCGAAGCCAATCCGGACAAATGCAA
This sequence comes from Acacia crassicarpa, assembly GCA_034222035.1. Taxonomy (NCBI): domain Eukaryota; kingdom Viridiplantae; phylum Streptophyta; class Magnoliopsida; order Fabales; family Fabaceae; genus Acacia; species Acacia crassicarpa. Next base: position 42,995,931 of record JAWXYG010000005.1, on the reverse strand, counting down.
GGCCGTCCTCGACATGTAACCCCCGAGGACCAAGAAGGAAGTACAGCAGCTTACCGGTCGACTGGCCGCCCTGACGAGGTTCCTCCCGAAGTCGGCCAAGAAAGCCTTACCTTTGTTTAGATTATTAAAGAAGGAAACCCAAGGCGGTTGGAATCCCGAATGCGATGTCGCTTTCGTGGAAATCAAGGGGTGTCTGGCAACCCCGTCGGTGCTAACTAAGCCGGATCCAGGAGAGACCCTATTTCTTTACTTGTCAATCGGCAACGAAGCCGTCAGTGCCGCCCTAGTAAAAGAGACCGAGACCGGGCAGATGCCGATATACTTCATAAGCAAAGCCCTGCAGAGCTCCGAACTCCGGTACCAGAAACTTGAGAAGTTGGCCTTTGCCCTACTCACCTCGGCGAGGAGACTCCAGCCCTACTTCCAAGGACATCAGATAGTGGTCCATACCGGTCAGCCGATTCGACAGATCCTCCATAAGCCTGACTTAGCTGGAAGAATGACGAACTGGGCCATAGAGCTATCCGAGTTCGACATTACTTTCGAGGCTCGGCAGGCGATCAAGTCCCAGGCACTAGCGGATTTCATCAGGGAGCTCACCCCGACGATAACCAATGACAGGACTTGGAAGGTCTACGTGGATGGATCGTCTAACGCTAAAGGCAGCGGTGCAGGAGTCATCGTGGAAAGCCCACAAGGGGTTGCCACCGAGCATTCTCTCCAATTGAAGTTCCCGACCTCCAATAACCAAGCTGAGTACGAGGCTCTGTTGGCCGGATTGCTCCAGGCAAAAGACAATGGCGCACAACGAGTAAAGGTTTTAACCGACTCGCAGCTCGTCGCCGCCCAGATTGACGGCACCTATCAAGCAAAAGGCCCTCTTATGGCGAAGTACCTAAACCGCGCCAAAGAGCTCATGGTCGAATTTGAGGAAGTGACCGTCTCCCATATCCCAAGAGAGGGGAACGCCAGAGCCGACATCCTCTCTAAGCTTGCAAGTACGAAGGGGCCAGACAATCACAGGACCGTGATCCAGCAAAACCTGACCGAGCCGAGCTGTGTCATGGCCATCTTGGCAGGCTCCAACTGGAGAAAGCCAATAGAAGACTACCTCGAAAGGGGAATTATCCCTACCGACTCGACCGAGGCCAAGAAACTGATCAGAGAAGCCGCTCTTTACGCAATGGTGGATGATCAGCTGTACAGAAAAGGACTGCACTACCCGATGATGCGGTGTCTCGGCGAAACTGAGGCAAAATAGAAGGCAGCAATGGCCACCACATGGGGGGCAAGGCCCTCGCCAGAAAGGCACTACGCGCCGGCTACTATTGGCCAACTATGAAGCAGGATGCCATGGAGGTCATGTACCCTGCCGAAAAAACTAAAAACATCTAGATGTACGAAAACCGGCCATTGTACTCCGACAGGCATTGGTTAGAGCTCGGCGAAGGCGCCATACGTGGCCTTTCGTGAAATTGACGCGTCAACACTCGCCCGACTAAGTAAGCAGGCTGCCATGCCGACCCTGATCAAGTCAAAATGTCCGACTAAAGGCAAACGAAGCCTCGGTTGGACATATGGTAGTCTAGCCCTTACGTCGGTAAAATAAAATCCGATAAGTAGAAAGTTGGAGTCCAGCTGTTAGAAAGTCGGACCGAGGCAGTGCGGTTAGTTATACCTGACGAGGTTGAAACAAGACAACCCTGCCCCAACCTCCCACACGCTACGTGTGGTAGAGTAACAACGGCCTGTACTCATGCAGCTGACACACATCTAAAACAAGGCAAAAGGATGATAACGAAAAGTAAACCATTCATTGCCTAAGTTATCTAACCAAGCTTAGAATTGCAAAAAACTGAAGTAAAAGGATGATGCAAATGTAAGTCATTCATTACTCAGGCAAGTTTATACAAAATGGCCCAAAGGCCAGAAGTTTTCTGAGAAAATAACAAAGGGCACAGACGCCCGAAAACGAAAAGAGAAAATACAAAGACTAGCTTGAAGGCTCGGCCACAGGATCTTCGGCTTCGGCAGCATCCTCCTTGGCAACCTCGGAAGGACCCGCGGCGGCAAGAGGCTGATAAGGGATCAAAGTCCCGTTGTCCTGAATGAAGGCACGGTAATCGTACCCGTCCACGTTAAGCTCGGCCCCGGGGTTGAAATACCAGATCTGCGCCAAGGCCTGCTTGAAGCACTCCTCCGCGGTCTGCAATAGAGCGTCGGAGACCTAATGGTGAGCCTCCTTCTCCGCACACAGGGCTTTCTCAAGCGCCTCCTTCTCGCCAGCCAGAGAGGCCTGCTGCTGCTGAAGGACCTTGATGGCAGCCAAGCCCTCCGACATCCCCTTCTGAGCCCGGCCACATTCCTCAGCCGCCTTCTTAGCATCCGCCCGGGAAAGCTGGAGCTCCTGATCTGCCTTCACCGCCGCAGCCTTGGTAGCATCTCCCTCCACTCTGGCAGCGTCTCGCTCCACCCGGATCGCATCCCGCTCGTCCCAGGCCTTGATGAGCTCTTCCTCAGCAGACCTGACCTTTGCCTCAGCCATGTCCAACTCCTCTTTAAGATCTTCGATGGACGCGGCCTTAGCCTCTGTCGCAGCCAGGCCCCTCTTCAGCTCTGCCTCAGCCGCCCTCAGCCTTTGGCACTCGGCACTAACTGAGGTGTACTGCTCCCGCACCAGTATCAAAGTCTGGACGTACCCCACCGACCGGCATAATTCCCTCTGGGCCAAGTGCAGCTGATCCAACGCAGGGGGAGACAACGCCCGGCTATCCATAAAATGCCAGGGAGGAAGGAAGGCGACGTCTACCTCCGGAACCACCCCCTCGTCCCACAAAAAGCCACGGGGGACAACCGATGACGGCCTCGTTGGAGGATGAGGAGGAGGGGGAAGCGGCTGAGACGAGGGCGGACTCGGTGGCGAGCCAGAGGGCACCTCAGAAGGGAAGACGGCTTCAACCTCCTCATCGCTTACCACAACTTCTTTCCCTTTAGAAGCCAGGGACTCGGCAACGGCCTCCCGCCCCTCCACAACCGGGGTTTCTACCGACGAGGCCGACTTGGCGACAGCAGCAAAAGAAGGGCCCTGGTCAACAGAGCCCTTCGATTTCTTGGGAGCCGTGGCAGCAGGACCACCACCATCGGCAGAAGCACCCCGCTTCTTTGGACGACTGGGCGGGGCAGCGGCAGCATTCGCTAACCGAACATACAGCGGCAGGGCATCCATGGTCCTAGCTGCAAGGAAAGAAAGATGAAACAAGTTAGGAAATTTAGAAGCAGGAATCCAAAACAAGACGCAAAGACACAAAAACCTACAAGTAGGAGGCGCCGGCTATGAACCAGGCCCAGTAGTGAAAAAGCCCGCGGGCTGGACCCCGTACTTCTCTACAAAGGCGGCCAGCCTGGGGATGGAAGGGACGGTCTCGGGCAGGAGATCATCATCATTAACCATATAGGCCGTCGGCGACTTGGCATAATGCCTTCTGTCCCAATAAAGGGGGAACCTCCCCTCCATACTCGGACCCTCAACCCCCTTTAAAAACCAGGGCTGATGGCCGGGCTTGGCTGCCACCTTGAAAAAAGCGTTCTTGAAACGCTTGAAGGAGTCCGAGAAGGCCCCCATCAACTTCCTATCCGACCCATTCCGGAGCGAAACCAGCCCCTTGAGTTTATCACCCTCCCTGGGCGAACCGGGGGTGAAAGGGCTAAAGTAGTAGAAGAATAGGTTGGCTGTGCAAGGGATGGGAATTGAGAATGAGGCACACAACTTCTCGAAGGCCACCAGGTAGGCCCAGCCGTTCGGATGAAGCTGCGAGGGTGCGAGGCTGAGATATGTCAGGGCCGAGATCTGGAACTTCGAAAAGGGGAAGCTGACTTTGATCCGGGTATACACATCCTGGTAGAAATAAAAGAAATTAGAAGACCCTTCTTCGCGGACAGAGCAAACTGGCTCCTCTGCTCCCGGAGGAAGGTACGCGGACCCCTCTAACTCGAGCAGCCGCAGTTGGGCAACATTGACCTCGGACATAAGAGACCGGATCTTCAACACCTCATGCGAGACCCAGTCGAACTGTCGACACAAGGCCTCTGGCGGACTAGAAGAGTCCGAACCCTCGGGCTCAGAACGTTGCTTGGAAGGCCGGGATTTAGGAGCCATTACACCTAAAGGAAAATAAACAAAGCAAGAATCAGTAAAAGAGCGGAAATACCTGGCACTACAACGGTAGCAGGCGAAAAAGACTGCGGACTTGGATGAACGAGGGCACTAGAAGGGGCGACCGGGGAAGGCCGATGTCGGCAAGAGCCGAGTATGGAAGAAGCCCAGGCGTCTCCACCTCGTGCTATCAACGAAGAACTCTCCGCAAGGCAGTCCCAACACGAGCCGAGATACCCTTCCCGAAGAGGACTCCCGCGAACATTTGAAGGACCCTCATAAAAATTGAGGGGTTGGGCCATCACCGCCGGGGACCCGGAGTCGGACGAGGAACTTACCCCGACCCCGCCGAGCGACCTCGCGGGCAGGACGTACGCTAGAGGGCGGACAGGTGGCCGTGGAACCGCAGCCCCAGCAGGAGCCGGGCGAGCCCTAGCTCGCCCCGGACGATTGTCGCCACCTCGACGCAAAGGAGCCAAAACCCCCGCGGCAGGCGGTTCACCCCCAAGAACCCAATAAGTAGCCCGTGGAAGACGCATACGGAGGAACGTTTCCTCCTCCGACGTTAACGACGCCCTTGGCCTGGGAAAATCTCTATCTCTCACCATAATTAGAAGCCTAAGCCACTAAAGGTTGGTGTTTAAGGGCAAGAAATGGGACGAATTTCAGGGCAATTACACTAGAGAAACTCGGAAGGACCCAGATTTTGGAAAGACCCAGAAAAATAGGAGGAACGACAACGTGGACTTCAAATTCAGAAAATAAACGGTAAAATGAAGAACAATACCGAACAAAAATGTCAAGAAGAGGACGGAATACCTGTACTTGGAGAATGGAAGAAACTGGGATGCTGGAAAATGGCAAGGGTTTCGAACAAGAAAGAATCCTCTCTGCAAACTCTAGAAACCAGAAAAAGAAACTGGAGAAGGAACGTTTAACGGTAAGAAGTGAAAGAGAAGGAGGGAGAAAGTTATTTAAACCAAGCCACGAAGCGCCAGGGGCAAAACGGTCCACCTACACCTGGGGGCAAGGCGATTGGTACAACACGACGTTAGAGCATTGAAAGCGCACGAACATCGGGGCACGAAAGGGCGCGACGGTTGTAGACCACCGCCACTCAGGGCCTGACATCTGGAACCTGCAATGATGGCGTGAGGTGGGAATCCCGAAGCGCGGAAAGAATGTCAAAAGGCATGAAAGGCAGGGCCGAAGTAGCTGGAGGCACTTCGGGACCAAGACGGATTGGATTACCTCCTCAGCATGATGGGCCCGGCACCCTCGGCAGGTCGCCCCGGCAAGGGCACCGCAAGCCGACCACGGACCTGGAGCCGACTTAATGATCGCGGCACCCACAGGCCGGTTCGGCCAGAGGGAAGGGCCTCGGCCAAAACAATGGCTGAAGGCAATATACACCTCAGCCGTCTAGCAGCCTGAACAACCGAGCTGGGGGGCAACTGTTACGGACCAGCCCAAAAGGCCCATAACCAGACCACGGCCCAACCATGCCTAAGGCATAATCAGCGCCATAATGGGAAAAGGTATGGAATCCCACTAATATAGGATCCCATTAATCGGGAATCTCCCCCCAATCGTGATCCCGAGATATCAGCCCTTGATATCTCGACCCCTGATATCGCTCATTAACCCGAGGATACTCGCACCAGACTCCTCTATAAATACAAGGAAACCCTAATAAGGTGCACACGTTCTAACCTATACTCTATTTACTTCCTGTTACACAGAGCACGCACACCACCCCCTGGCCTCACGCCTCCAAGTATATTGCGAACTACGTAGACTTTGATCCCCTCAAAGGGTACGTAGGCTCTAGGCTTGACAACCTAGTCAAGTCCAATTGATCTGTGTTCTTAGGACAGAACAGTATGAATCACGTTTTGAGAGAATTAGAAAATGAGGAACGATAAGAATTAATAATGATCACAAATAGTATGTTTGACTAGAGACATTATTTTTGCACATGAATTGCATTTTGAGGAAATATGAAAATAAAGACAGTAATAAAATTTTAAAAATAATCAAATATTTCCTAATATGATTGGTTAATCAATCATTAATAATAATCATAAATTTCTTTTCTTACCATAGACAATAAGAGAATTTCTGGTATGAACATGTTTTGCCATATTATTAGTGGTCTACCTAGTTAAGATACAACAACTCAACTAATATTAATTTTTATTGACTGTTCATATAATTCACATTTATACTTGTCTTAAAAAATAAATTCCCTTATAAAGATTTCACAAGTAATTAAAAAGTAGATCTTGTGAAATTTTTTAATTTTATTAATATGCTAACTAATATTTAAGATATGCCTAATCAGCTCTTTAGTTGTTGTATTTTAATTAGTTAAACTACAAATAATATGACAAACTAGGTTCACAAAAGATTTCTCTAGATAATAATCATAAATTAGGTAATGTGATTTATTAGAAACATTATTTATGCAACAGGATTACGGTTTGAGGGAATTTAGAAATAAAGTCAATCAAGAAATCATCAAGTTTAGTGCATGACACAAATGAAGAAGCCATTTAATCAAACCACTTCTAAATATAATTACTTAGTGCCTATTTGTTTGAACTTTTTAACAGTTTTTTTACGATTTACGAAGCATGTGACAATTGACCAGAGTTTTATTTTGACTTGCGGAAAAATATTTTAAAAACATACCTCTTGGAAATTCCCAAACAAGCACTAATAATCAATTAAGCACTTAGTCAATCAAACACGAATAAAAAATAAATTTAGGATATTGAAAAATATTTTAAAATAATTATTAATATCATGTATTTATTGATTGATAGATATAAACTGACCATTTTTTCACTATATGGGGTATTATAAGTTTTTTAAAGTATAATTTGTTGTTCGATAATTAATTGACTGATAGTCTAGCAATCGATGCACCTGAAAATACTCCACCACCTCTCTTGGTATATTTTTTTTATTTGGTCCTTTATCTTAATTGATGTGCAATACTTATTTTATAAATCTATTATATATTTAGGATGAATCCTTTTTTTTTTTTGGTAAAAATAAGTTTTGGAGGGTTCGACATCAGTCCCCCTACCAAGGCCAGGGCACGGCCCCAGGCTCTATAAGCACTTACTGGGGACTTACGAGATCGCCTACCGAAGGAGTCCCAGCGACGACAGAGGGGATCGAACCCACGACCCAATGGCCTAGTCCTGGATCCCTTACTATCTATGCCAACTCGTATTGGCTATTTAGGATGAATCTAGTTTGAATAATTACCACCTCTGATTCAAAATATAAGCTAAGTTTGAAAAAATATTGAATCAAAACGTAAGCCATAATTGCCAATTCAATGCATTTAATAAGGTGAAGTGGTCAAACGAATATTAATATCTTACCAAACAGGTTTAGCATAGGGAAATGAATTAGTCCCTCCAATGTGGTTGAGTGAATCTGGTTTGAATAATTATTAATTTTGATTCAAAATATAAGCTAGGTTTGAAAAAAGAATATCGATTCAATTCAAGTTAAGAACATTGATTCGAAATGTAAGTAATAATTATCAATTCAATGCATTTAATAAGACGAGATGGTAAAATAAATATAGTATTTTCTCCGGTTCTAAATATAAGATAGAGTTGATTTTTTTTTTAGAGATCAAAGAAGCTAAATAAGTTACTTAATCAAATCATATGTTATGTATCATTAGATTATATATTAGTTTTTTTGGTTAAACTAATTAGTTTGAAGAAAAAATAAAAAATAAAAACTCTAAAAATATTTAATTAACTTTTTAAATTTCTTTCAAAACAATAATTTTTTCTTATATTTAAGACCGAAAAAAATATCTTGCCAATGAGTTGAACATAGGGAAATGGATTTGTCCCTCTGACATGGTTGGGTGAAAAGGGCTACTTTGTTGGTAAAATGACGAATAAAAAGTAAAACCACGTGTTCACCTTTAATACTTGATAATATTTTAAAGGGTGAAGGAGTGTTTTTGCCAACATACTATTAGGCAAGGAGCATCCAGCACAATTATTAATTGTTGGTACCTTAAATGCAAAAAAACAATTGCAAAGTGATAAACCACATAAAGCCGTCAGTTTCGTTAAGTCACGGACGTTCAATTGCTGACGTGGTGAAGAATATAGGAACACCTGGCCATTTGTGAAGAATAGTATGTTGGCAAAAACACTCATTCACCCTATTTTAAATATCACTTCCTCTAATAAGAAAAATGATTCTTAGAAAAAATCCCCAAAAGGCATCATATATTGTGCTCACAAAAGCACCCAGAACAAATCAAATTTATCAAGATGATTTGGTTTTTGAGATATGTTATTTTGCCTACTTTTATTTTACCTATCTTTACCTATCCTTCTTAATACCGTTAGATTATAATCTCATCCGACGGTAAAGATTTGAGGGATAAAATAAACCCTTTTACCCAATTTTTTCCCATCCAACTATTTTTGTTGTTGACATAATCAAACATGTATGTTTTCTTACTAATTAGTAATTACGTATCACTTGCATACTTTCCATGAGTAACTTTTCTTTGTAATAAATTCAAATGTTTCAGGTTTCAGAAATGAGAAATGAATGTCCCCACTAACACCTCTTTCCACTTAATTCATTCCCCATTTGATTGGCTTTAATGGTTGAGATTTATCTTGCAAAAATATTAATATTATTTAATATTACAATAATATTTGTAACAGTGTATAAAATCTCAATAATTAAAAATCAATTAAATATTAAATAAATAAAATAGAGAGGAATAAAGAGGGGTTAGTGGAAACAATTCCTTTATATTGTTAAAAAACAAAAAAACGATTCCTTTATAAGCGGTCTATATTCAAATTCGGTAAATTTCGTCCCAATTGAAATGAAATATCGTGCAACACGTTCTTAACACGTCAGCCAACTACTGCATAAGCGCTCCGCCAAAGTTTTCAATTTTGTTGCCGTTCAATTTTTGTGAGATCAAAGAAGAAGCGGGAAGAGGGAGGAGAAAGGGAGGAAAGAACCCAAAAAGCCAAAAAGGAAAAATATTCGTCTCTGTCCGTGCATTCGCCGAGGTGGGAGATATATAAGGGTTGAAACCAGCCACTGCCCGTTACTGCATCACTCTTCCTCGTTTTGTTTCGCTTTTCTCCCATTGCTCTTCTTTCCAAAACCCTAAGTTATGATCTACTTTTGCTGAAGTCCTTGCCAGTATCCCATCCTGTCTGTTACCGCAGGCTTTCGGACCAGTTAGTGCCTTTTTATCTGGTTAGTTCGCGTCCTTATTTATTTTATTTTTCTCTGGTTTTCTTCATTATTTTCTTTGTAGGCTATTTATGGGGGCGCAACCGTTGAACCGTGTTGGTCCGAATGAGAGTCCTAATGCTAACGCTGAGCTGGGTGCTGAAATGGGTCGTCGTCATTCCGTGGTTTCGACCCCCAAGCGTAATGTTGTATCGAATGGTCATATATGTGACAAGAGTGAAGAACGAAATGGTTCAAAAAATTCACCAATTCAGAGAAGAACCAGTCCTCGAATACAGGCCAAGCAAAAAGTGGATACGGAACTTCCAGTGCGCTGCGGAGATGAGTTGCACAATGAATCTAGTGATGCGAAGATGAGTACCTGTAAAACAAGTGTTAACTACGAAAATGTAGATAAGCAACAGGTAGTTGGAGGGAGAACTAAAAATTTGGATAATTCAACAACTAAGGAACCACAAGAGCCGAAGGAGTCTTTAATACAGAGAAGAACTAGTCCTCGAATCCAAGCCAGGCAAAAGGTGGATAAGGCACTTCCAGTGTCCAGGAGGGGTCAGCTGTCTGCCAGCGATATGAAGAAGAATACAACCTGCAAAAGAAGTCGCAATGACGAAAATGGCTGTAAGGAAAATACTGTGGAGGACCAACAGAAAGCTAAGAAATTGAACGAGTCAATTACTGAAGAGCCTAGTGAGGACAATGAATCGTCAGTTCAAAGGATAGATAACTCTCGAGTTCAAAGTAAGGAATTACTAGTGCGACGTAGAGTAGAGTTACTAGAGGATCGAGATAACACTGGTACTGATAAGAAAAGTAAGTGTTTCAAAAGAAGTTGCTATGATGAAAATGGGGGTAAGGAAGGGGGAGTAGGCAGTTCACCTAGAGTAAAGAAGCTGAAAGAGGCTACCTTGGTCCATAACAAACGAACATCTGGGGGGTCGAAAGCTAATGGGGCAGGGACTTTGGCGGATAAAAGCGACTCCGTCAAGGTGAAAGAAACGCTGAGGTTGTTTAACAAGCATTATCTTCATTTCGTCCAGGTTAGTTTGCACGACCATTTTGTGATAATTTGCAATTAGGCATTTTAGTTTTCTATGGGACAATGTCTGCGTCTACTCTAGTTTGCAAATTGCAACACGGGATAGACCAGACTTAGGCTTTATTGCATCTATTTATCTCTCACCATTTTTATCTTTGGTTTAATTTGGAATTTGGATTTTAGCATCTTCTTTGCATGTGTAGGAGGAGGAAAAGAGGTGTAACAAAGTGGGATCTTCCCTCAAAGTGTCTAAAGGAGGCTCAAAATCTAAGGTTGGACACGGCTTTGTTGCATCTATCTTTCTCTAACAATTTTTAGCTTTGGTTTAATTTGGAATTTTGATTTTAGTATCTTCTTTGCATGTATAGGAGGAGGAGAAGACGCGTAACAAAGTGAAATCTTCCCCTAAAGTGTCTAAAAAGGGTTCAAAATCTAAGGTTGGTCACGGATTTACCACCTGTTGCATTCTCATCTTTATCTCATCCCCTCTCCACGGCATCCAGATATTAGTTAGAAAAATGCATCTCAAATTCTCTCTTTTGTTTCAAATGTTCTTGGTTGGGTTGGGCATCGTCAGTTGTGTGTAGTAATAGAATGTTCTACTTTAGAGGTTGGTTTCCATATGATTTTTATTTGTGGATACCTCAGTCTGCTATATGCCAGAAATCCTGTTGAATGGGGTTATTTCTATGTCAGTTTCATGTGAGGATGGCTTATCTCTCCCTTTTGTGAATTCTCCCTTGTAACACATTTCCACATGTCTTTCTTTTCTTTAAGGGTTTAGCTGCCATGAAGAGTAAGATTCATATTTCATCCCTCTATATATTTTATATTACGTTGTTTTTCTGCTTCATAGATTATTTTCCTCTATTATTATCAATTAACAAACTATCTCAATGTTTTAATTTATGCAGAAAAATGCAGCAGTTGATGTTGAAAAGTCAATGACTAAACGACCTGATTTGAAAGCATTATCCAAGGTGAATGGAAGCTTACTGTTTATAGATTTTGTTTATAAGCCTTCCAGTGTTATTTTCCATTTTGAGTTTCTGGTTAGGTTTTCCCCCTATTTTAGTCAATTGCATGCAATACATATGTATTTTACTCTCTTCTCATCTTAATCATATCTCTTTCTCTTTATTAATTAATTAATTAATAATTAATTGACGCCTTGTGTCTTTCTGAATGTGTTGATTGTTTAATTATGCGTCCTTTCTCTTTTAACATGTTAAGTGGCTATATTCTTAACCCAAGTGAGCTGTAATTATGAGAACTAAAGTTTGGAGGATTATTTAGTGATTGATATAGTTAATTATTGTTCAAATCCTACAATTATGGGATTATTCTTTTTTAGTTAGTCTTGTATATCACATGTGATTTAGCATCAAAGCCTAGTTATTTCCCTTTTTCTATTTCCTTTTTTTTTTGGCTTTTTATTATTCATTTTTCCATGTTTTCATATATTTTACTTCTTGTTTTCTTTCGTTAATTAGTGTGCATTGTCAATTTTTCCCCTTTTTCTTTGATCCTTGGAGTTTGCTGCAGGGCAAATTTGTTGCCATGTGCTGCTGTACAATTCTTCTCTCCCCAGGAATAAAATAAGAAATTTCAGAGTTGTTATTTTTTGAAATTCTTCATGGTATCTGAGCTTATAAAGTTTGAATGTTAGCTGAGAGAAACCAAGACATCTACACCACAAAAAGTGAGGTGAGGATGCCCAAAACCAAGACCCTTGCTACAAGGTAAGGCGAGAAAGTAGAAGCTATATAGAAAAAAATACTTCACATCCAAGTGGCATGAGGAAAAAGACTTGCACCTTCTTGCTAAAAAGTGATGAAAACCTACACTTAGCATCAAAATGCCACAGAGTGGATCGTCAACCTTTTTTTCCCCTTTATTCAGATTTTTGGATTTTGGTGCCTTAATGGTTGTATTGTTTCAGGGATGATGCGGATTTGTTCCCATATGCTCCCTATCACCTATATAATTTAGTCTATCACCTTGAATAATGTGAGAAATTTCAGAGTCATTAACTCATTACTATATAAAATTCTTCATTTATTAGAAAATATTTTCTGGTATTATAATTTCTTGCCTATTTAAAATTAAGTGGTTGTCATTGTGATACAAGATGGGTGCAGATTTCTCTTCCCTGACATTTTAAATTGGGGACATTTGGCAGATGTTGGAAAATAAGGAGATATTGTATCCTGAGAAAAGAATTGGTGATATTCCAGGTTGGTGGCTTCATCTTGCATTGCTTCTGCAGTTTATGTGTATTTGGGCTTATTAAACTGATAGACATTTTCTATTTGTTCCTTCGCAACCTAGGAAGATTATATTTATATGTACAATTATATTTATAATGTTAAAAGAATTGTTCTATGTTCTCTGTACCCCATGTTAATCTGTATAAGTTTACTCTTAATTGCAGGTATTACGGTTGGACATCAATTCTATTCACGCGCTGAAATGGCTGCTGTTGGGTTTCATAGCCACTGGCTAAATGGCATAGATTATATGGGTCAAGCTTATTCCAAAGTGGTAATCCCATTGTCTTTACCGTTATCCTTTAATTGTATTATAATTTAAAATATATAAGATCTTGAATATGCCTGACTGTTGAATGACACAATTCTGAATTAAGTGCTCATCTAATTAACATGTCTCTTTCTCTTCCTCCTGAAAGTCACAGTACAGTCACTATAAATTTCCACTTGCTGTGGCCATTGTTTTGTCGGGTATGTATGAGGATGATGTTGATAATGCTGAGGAAGTTGTATATACTGGTCAAGGTGGGCAGAATTTGACTGGTGATAAGCGTCAAATTGGCGATCAGAAGTTAGTGCGGGGTAATTTGGCTTTGAAGGTGCTTACCTACTACATAGATCTTTTAATTCATTAGATGATAAATAACTTGCTTCTCTGTGCGATAGTTGTTTATCAATTTTGCTTTCCACATCACTAAAAGACATATATACTGTGATTATGCTCAGCGCTTCAATTTGTTTGCATATAAAATTCATAAGATGATTATGCTCATTGCTTACTTATGTAAAATTCTCTTTGAAAGTTCATCCTTGTACAAAAGCCTAAAATCTGATGTCCTAACATAAAAACATAAATTCAAAGGGATTGATGAAAGGAGATTGAATTAGTCATTAATCTGCTTCCACATATATATAGTATTGTTTTACACCATTTCCTGTGCAGTTCTGCTTTCTGTTACTGACCCTCCTGTGGTGTTACTATTGCAAATACTTTCATTCCTTTTCTACCCAGTTTTCTTAAATATCTTTTAGCTGACACCATAGATTTGAAGACGACTAAAGCACCCTTTACTGGTGGCATACAATTTTTGAAATGGCTTGCCTTGGAGTTACTTGCATTTTTTATCTGTAATGCAAAGCATAGCACCAAAAGCATAAAATAGAGAATGGAGGATGAATCGGTTCTGTTTCTTATTTTTTTTCTCAGAGCACTGAATATATATAAACGGGGAAGATGCAATATTCTTTATTTGAATCTCATCTAATCCTATAGTTCTAGCAATAGTTACAACAGACACAAATCCTACAAATCAGCAAGATACACTAGTACCTATGAAGAAAGTTGAATTTGAAAAAAATGTTGTTAGCATTGTGGCTCTTTAAATAAAGGATCGCACACGACAGCCAAATATTTGTCTAGTTTTGTGATTACCCGTGGTTGTCTTTAGAATCTAGCAAATCTTGTAGGCCATTTCTGTTATAGAAATATTGATAAGAATGGAGATTAGGACAAAAAGACACAAGAATAGGAGTAGAAAGACACAAGAAAGGGATTAGAAGAGAAGAAGAGAGCTCCTATGGCTCTCTCACAATGTATTCATAACAAAACTCATCTCTCTTACAATTATGGAGGAGTAGGCTATTTATAACCTATAGCCTCCCTTAAGTCCTAACTAATGGGTTAATGACTAATTACCCAACTACTTATCTAGTTTACACTTAGGTCCCTAAATGCATATTTATTATCTTTACATATCAATACCCCTCCCCCAAAACATCCTTGCCCTCAAGGATGCTGAACTACAAACCACAAACCTGAAACCTAAGGAAAAACAACCTAATAAAGTGAAACCAAACTGAAGACATAAGCTCCATAAACTTCTAATTTCTGGAAAATATTCAGCTGAACAGTCTTTAATTCTGTGACTTGACCTCTGCAACACCTTCAGCATTTTCTTTCTATTAAGAGAACAGATTCTCCCTAAAGCATTTCAATTAACTTGCCCCTGAACCAAACTGACAGCAGACTTTGTCTAGGACAAAATTGCATAGGTGAAATCCAGTTGAGAGACAGAGTTGTAGGCTTCATAGATATAATCCACTGCAATGAATTTGGGCCTTTTTCTGGAAACACTAGGCCCATATACTCATCTGGAATTAGAAAAACCTGTGGGTCCTCAAAGTACTCCTGCCACCAAGAGAAATTGCCAGCCACGTGCTTCTGTCCCATGGAGCAAATGGAGGACAACTGGAGGTTTGACTTTTCAAACTGCACTAAACCAAGCCACGTGAGCTCCTTTGCTTGCCTCATAACCAATTCAGACAACCACTCAACTCCTGCTTTCGTCTTCTTTGCCGAATCACGGTCTTCGCTCTCGAATTGCAAGAACAGTGACGACGGAACAGCGGCGACTTCTAATGAAGCCTCCCGAACGATCACTTCCGGAGAAGAAGGAAGAGGACTCGACGGCAACCTTGCGTTTCTGGTCTCCTCTGTCGCATCTTCCGTAATTCCAACAGCAACTTTGCTCTCTGTTTCTTTTATTTCGGTACATTCTTGGGAGGAGGCTGAGCAAGACTTGCTCTTTTCTGGGCAATTAGAAGCTTCTTGTTCTTTGATACATTCATTGGTGTAGTCTAAACAAGACGTACCACTTTCTTAGACCTCAGAAGCTTCTTAAGGATCATTCTTGACAAAGAGAATCTTGCTTTGATATTCCAACTCTTTTTTTGCCTGCTCCGCTTTCTTGGCTCGTTGCTGCAGATCCCATTCTTCCTTCAAACCTGCTACATAGAGTAGCTCTTCCATGGTATCTTGTAAATCATCAAGTTTCTTCATCTTTTCTTCCATATGGTCAAGTTTCCTCTTTTTTTTTCCATATCGTCAAGTTTCTTCATTTTTTTTCCATTTCGTCAAGTTTCTTCATTTTTTTTCCCATATCGTCAAGTTTCTTGAGTTTATGGATTTGTGCTTCAAGAGCCAAGATTAGATCTTCCATGGTTCTTGCTCTTGTATTTACCACCCACTAAGAGTTCTTGATGGTTTCTTGATGAAGACAATCAGCCCAATAGCTAATACCACAGGCACCAGTCTAGTAATTTGACAGAAAACAAAATTCAACAACGAGTTGATCACACTAGGAGCCAAGAACCCGATGCTTGTATGCCCCAGAAATCAGACAAAGATTGAGCCAAGTGAAGTTTACCAATTTAGTCACCAAGAGTCAGAAAAAATATTGTTTCTTCTTGTAATTGTCACTGGTCCAAGATCATCAAATGTTGCTGAGATCAGAAAAAGAAGAGGAGGAGAAGCATAAACTCAAGAACAAGTTCTTGAAGGGGTCTTGATGAATTCTTGTTGCCCAACCACGTCTAAACTCAAAGGAGATGAAACAGAACCAATTTCTTTTTTTCTTTCTTTCCTCTAAACAGAATAGAAAAGATCAGAACAGAGCAACTTTTTCTTTTTTTTTTTTCTTTTGTTTTTCAAATCAGAACAGAAAGGGATGAGAACAGAATCAGAAACAGCAAACAGAAGCGGCCAAGGAGGGACGGCTCTGATACCACTGTTATAGAAATATTGATAGAGAATGGAGATTAGGACAGAAAGACACAAGAATAGGAGTAGAAAGACACAAGAAAGGGATTAGAAGAGAAGAAGAGAGCTCCTATGGCTCTCTCACAATGTATTCATAACAAAACTCATCTCTCTTACAATTATGGAGGAGTAGGCTATTTATAACCTATAGCCTCCCTCAAGTCCTAACTAATGGGTTAATGACTAATTACCCAACTACTTATCTAGTTTACACTTAGGTCCCTAGGTTTATATTACACTTAGGTCCCTAAATGCATATTTATTATCTTTACATATCAACTTCAGAAAATTTGGTAGGTTTAAAGATAAAAGTTTTGGCATGGGCGTGTTTTTGCAGACGGTGTGTGCTTTTGGTCATAGAGTAATGCCTGTTACTCAAAGCTTCAAGATAGAGTTGTTTACTTGTTTTGCTTTTGGTATTCAAGTTCAACTATGTTTGTCAGTCCTTGTTAAATATGTACAACAGTCGGATTTGGTTATATTCGTATTGTTCTTTTGCATATATATTTTTAGTTATCCTCAACATTGTACTTTATCTGAAGCATACAAGTGAAACTAACTTTGTGCTCCATTTTAGAACTGCATGGAGCAATGTATGTATGTAAGGGTGGTTCGCGGACATGAATCTTCTAGCAGTTACAGTGGCAAAGTATACACATATGATGGATTGTATAAGGTAGTTTTCCCATATGGTCATTGGAATATGTTTTTTTGTTGTTGTAATAATTGATCCATTATTCCTTATGAGGGGTTTATGTATAGTGAGCTTGCTTGGAACTATGTAATCTAAATACTAAATTATTATCCCTTAAGTTCTACTATTATGAAATGCGTATTTTGAAACTGTTAGCATCATTTGTGTTGCTGGATTGGATCAGAAAGCTGGTGAGTACTGAGTAGAATGTTCGCTAAATTAGGTTGATATGGACCTGATTAACTGGGCAAATTGTATTGTATTCATAAAATTGCAACATAGTGTATTGGGGAATTTGGGGCTACAATCTTAGCAGTGAACAGACCAGGACAGATTACATACTAGTGTCAATTGTTTTTAATTTGAGTTTATGCCCTACTATTGAGAACTTCAAGCTACCTTCATGTTTGAAAATTAAAAAGTAGTGACAAATGTAGGAGAATGATTACTAAACTTGGAAGTCTTAGCTAATTATGTTTGAACGCAATTTGTTTTTAAACTTATAGAAGTTTTTTTAAATAAGGTACTGGTTTGACAAGTGATTAGTGATAGAACTTATGACCCAACAAATGACTGGGTATTTTGAGTTCCATATGTGGAGATTTGTTTACGATTTTTTCGTTCCATAATTTTCAAATGTTTCAAAATCTGATTTATAGCTGATCAAGCTTCAAACCTAGATAGACAGATACCAAATGAACAAGGTTGACTAGTTGATTGAGCTTTGCGATCATATGTGTGAAATCTCAATTTGGTTTTCGCATTTTTCCATAAAACTTACTTTTGGTGTATTGCTGGATTTTCTTGAAAGTCATAGTAATGCTAGGTTAAGTTTTAAGGGTGTCTGATAGGTTTGTTGTAGAATTTAGGAGAATTTGGGAAAGGAAGAAGAGAAAGGGGAAGAACAGGAAGACGAGGGATAGGACAGAGGAATAGAACAGAGGGAAGGGAGAGAGAACCGGGTAGTACTTCTTTATTCATCAATGAATCAGTCAACATATTAGTCTTGTGCCATCACTATTTACCCAACGGCTAGAGGATAGACAACTTAAACAGTTAGGCCACATTTCCCAACGGCTAGTAATCCTAACTAACTAATCCCCTAAGTGTGGCCTCCTGGAAGTAATCTTGTGCCATCACTATTTACCCCAATTATTTACCCTAATTAGGTAATTGCTAGCCCTAATTACCTAATTATCAATTATTATAATTATTCACATCTTACACATCAGTGTCACACCAAATTGTTTTCTTTTTTTACAGGTTGTTAATTATTGGGCAGAAAAAGGATTTTCTGGGTTTACGGTCTACAAGTTTCGGCTGAAAAGGCTTGATGGGCAGCCAATATTGACAACTAACCAGGTCCATATATTTGTTTACACGGTCTACAAGTTATGACAGTTTTGTTTCAACATCTTAGGAAAGTTTGGTCATTGGTCCATTTAGATCCATATTCTTGGACATTTCCTTACCTTTTGCATGTGTTATGGGATATGGTTTTGTTTATTCATGTCTTTTGCAATCAAGTAGTGAAGAAAGTTAGAATGATTTTGTTTATTTATTTTGTTGTAATGACAGGTGTATTTCACTAATGGACGTGCCCCTCAGTCCATTGCTGAAATACGAGGGTAATGGAGAAGCTACTATACGTTTAATATCCATAAGGTTCAGTTTGACTATTGTGCCTGAATCCTTTTGTTATTATTTACTTTAGGCTTGTAATTGAAGACATCTCCAATGGTGAAGAAGAGGTGCCTATTCCTGCAACTAACCTGATTGATGACCCCCCAGTTGCACCCACAGGTTGGTTGAATTAAGTTTTGGCATTTTCTGATGATCATTCATACTCCCACTTAGATATAGAAACTGGAATTTAATGCTTGGTGTTAGTTTCATGATCCTTGAGTTTTTATTGAATTTAGACGGATAAAACACACTCTATTAATCTCTTAATGAAAAGAGAATACATATGAGCCTTTATATAAGCAAACCTATAGCTAACCCTACAATCTAATCTAATCTATTTAATCAAAATAAATCAAACAAAAATAATTAAGATATAATATATCCATATCTCATTCTAAGATATAATAAATATCAAACTTAATAGTAAGATAATGATTTAATCTAAATAATCCAAAATATTCTAACACCCCCTCAAGCTGGAGAGTATATGTCGATCATTCCCAGCTTGCCTTAAAATCCTTCAAACTTCGTTCTACCTAGTGGTTTAGTAAAGATATGAGCAATCTAGTTTGCAAATCTTTTAGAGACAGAGTCATAATGCCTGCTTCAATCTTAAAAATCCATAGGCTTGTGCTTCTTGATTCTCGGAGGCCCATTTATTTTTGTTTGGGCTTGTACCCCTTTTTGACTCTCAAAGGCCCATTTATTTTTGTCTGGGCTTGTACTCCTTTTTGAGTCTTCGAGGACCCATATTTTTTTTGGGCTTGTACTCTTTTTTGAATCACAGAGGCTCAATATTTTTGTTTGGGCTTGTGTTACTTTTTGAGTCTTAGAGGCCCCATATTTTTGTTTGGGTTTTTACTCCTTTTTGAATCTGAGAGACTCCTTCTAGTTATTTGTTTGGTGGTTCTGTTGATGAAGAGTCTTGAGTTTGAGAATTTGTACCGGACTTAAAAGCCACGTGATAGACTCCAAGTGTACTGGTGTAATGGAATTTTGAGGTATTAAATCGAATAAAGGAAGGATCCATGGTCATGGTCAGAAAAGGTCATTGGAGGCCTCTGGGTATGGCGGTACGTGGGCGTCACGCGTCGGAGACTGTGGTGGCGCTCTACTTAGTCGGCTGTCGTTTCTTCGGGATTTGTTGATCAGCAAGCTCTGACTCCATTTGTGGTTGCGGTGGTGTGACAGGCGCCCTCCTCTAGCAGGTTTGATGATCGCGTCTCCCTTCCATCATTGTGCTCTCTGTCATTGTCCCGTGTCTCCCCCCTCTCTCTCAATCTCATGTCTCCCTCTCTATCTCTCACCTTTTGTGTCTTCTCTATACAGAACAGCTTTGTTGAGGA
Organism: Acacia crassicarpa; assembly: GCA_034222035.1. Lineage (NCBI taxonomy): Eukaryota > Viridiplantae > Streptophyta > Magnoliopsida > Fabales > Fabaceae > Acacia > Acacia crassicarpa. The sequence continues at coordinate 42,975,874 of JAWXYG010000005.1, read as the reverse complement.
TCAGAGGAAGTTTTCGTGTCTCCTCTTTGTGATGAAGGAATGTTGTAGATTAGAGGAAGCTTTGAAGGTCTGCCTCCAAGCTTTCGTGTCTCCTCTTTGTGATGAAGGAATGTTGTAGATTAGAGGAATCTTTGAAGGTCTTGGAGGCAGACCTTGTTTTTACTTACTATAGGTTTGGAGGCAGACCTAGCTCTGATGCCATATTGAATTTAGAGGGATAAAACACACTCTATTAATCTTTTAATAAAATGAGAGTACATATGGGCTTTTATATAGGCAAATTTAGAGTTAACCCTAGAATCTAATCTATTTAATCAAAATAAATTAAACAAAAATAATTAAGATATAATATATTCATATCTCATCCTAAGATATAATAAACGTCAAACTTAATTAATAAGATAATGATTTAATCTAAATAATCCAGAATATTCTAACAGTTTTATTTATCACATAAATTACAAGCATTTGATTCTTGATTTAAAAAGGTATGGAACACATCGATTTGAAGATGAAAGTTCTAGAAGCATGCTTGTCTTTGTTTCGGTATACTTATAGTCTAGCAGACACTTGATGGACTATATTTGAAAGATCTGAAGTATTCATGCTGGTCTCGAGTTGGACCCATGGTAGGACCTCAGGGACATGCAAACGTTCTACAACTTCCATGTTCTTTCTGCTGGAGAACAATTGAATATTTTTAACTGTGTACCTTTCATGTCACTCTCAAATGCCTTGGCACTGGAGCCCTCATGGACATTAGAATCAATTTGAGTTTTGGGGTTTTGAAGGATATGAAGCTGTGGGCTTTCAGGCAAGGTTAGAGTGTTAGGAGATTAGACAATGCAGGAATATTAAGCATGTTTTGAATGGTTACAGATCAATTACAAGGCTGGGTATGCTCTGGTTTTAAACAATTCTATTTGTCTTGAATGTGAGTCACCGCATGAAAATGGTTTTTGGCGCAGCAGGGCTGGTTTTTTGAGAAATTCTCAGCATCTAAGGTGATATAGAGTTGTTTAATAATTGGGGTATGAGAAATGTACTCAAGAAATATGCACTAATGAATCTATGGTAGGAATGAACAATAGTTGTTCATGGGGAGTATTGACTGCTCGTTTGGTATGTTTGAGGGAATTTAATTTGTTTTCAATTTACAAAAAATTGTTATATGCAATATTTATTATATTGTCATCATTACACAAATTAGTATCTAGTCGAGATATATGCATTCCTTGTTGGTCCCTAGATGCCAAATGGGGATGTGTTTGTATGGTTTTCTAGTAAGAATGTATTTATTTGCTTTGTAAATCAAGTTTTCCTTCCCTAAAAACATATGAGCTCAGCTTTCTCAGCACTAGCCAACAGAAGGATGCCAGATTCAAAATTTCTTGACATTATTGACTTATATAATTTTCTACTCATGTGCAAAAATTAGTATCTACTCTTGTATATTTGTTATGCTCCTCTGATCCTTAATGTAAAATTTAATTAACTAATTTGAGTAAATTAAGGATGTTTGTTGAGTTAAGTACTATGATATGTTTTTTATAAAACACCCTAATCATTTTCCTTAATTCCCTCCCTCCCTCTCATACTTGATTATTGTTAAGGCAATTTTAATAAGGTTGATCTGTGAAAAACGAGTAAAAATGTGAAATAGGTTTTGATAAGCCCAGATTTAATTAATTAATTCTGGAACTCTGGTAGAAAGGCGTTACTCTGTTTTTAAGGAAAAGTAGAATCTAACTAAGCCCTAATAACAGCCCAGGAGAATCTCCAAGAGTGAGGTTACTCTCTAAAACGTTCGATGATTTTATTCACCGGCTAAGAGCCAATAAATAGGACTAGGTTTACAGAGAGGGACTCTATGAGAAATTAAAAAAGATAAACAATAAATCCTAACAACTCGAAATCCTAACAACATAATCAATCTAATTGTGATAATCCACTTATTTCCTAAATAATAATAAAGATAATAAAAGATACTTTAAACAGACTCGATAAATAAGGAAACAGACTCGATAAATTAGGAATAATTAAATAAATTCAATTACTTCCTAAGATAGCCTAATACGTTTATTCTTTCTAGAATAAACGGATCCATAATGACGCGCATCGCTATCAGGTTTTATATTTAGGACCAACATTAACTGTCTAATTAGATTCTACATTAAGGGCTGGCTGGAGGAGTATGATGTTTCTGAAACTGATTTGTCACTAATGTTTTCTTAAAACCTATGTTTAGTATTGTGCATGCCTTTGATGATCTAGTTGACTGACTTGGGTTCCTGAATATTGTAGGTTTTAAATATAAAAAATCAATTTTGCTTTCAAAGAACGTAAAGCTCCCCAAAGCTGTCACTGGATGCAATTGCAAAGGCTCATGTGTGGATCCTACATCCTGTGAATGTGCTTTACGAAATGGATCTGATTTCCCCTATGTATCTCGTAATGGAGGGAGGTTAGATCATCGAAATGAGTTAGCTGAGTGCTGGTTATGCTGGTTGTTATTGTAGCTATTGTTGCTTTTTGGTGTATATGACGGTGGTCTAAAATTTTTCACCTGACAGGTTAATTGAAGCCAAGGATGTTGTCTTTGAATGTGGGCCAAAATGTGGATGTGGTCCTGGTTGCGTTAATCGAACTTCTCAAAGAGGACCGAGATATCGTCTTGAGGTTGTACTTCGTTTATTAGTCTTCTCAATTTTTTAGATTCAACTACCAATATTGTATAATTAATTTGCTTATGCAACCAAATTGTGACAGGTTTTTCGTACTGCGAAGAAAGGATGGGCTGTTAGATCTTGGGATCACATACCTTCTGGAGCACCAGTTTGTGAATACACAGGATTACTCAGGAGGACAGAAGATGTAGAGAATACACTCGAGAACAACTATATTTTTGAGATAGATTGTTTGCAAACGATGAAGGGCATTGGTGGAAGAGAGGTTTGAGTTCATGTTGTCTTTGTATATTTTTGTCAGCTAATTAAGTGTAAGATTATATTTGTCTTTCCATATCTCTGTTTCTTTTTTTTCCTTTGGTTTTTGGATACAACTGGCAATTGAAAACTTGAGGTGAAAACAAACTAGTCGCCGGAGCAAATTCCCACCAAAAGTCTAAGATGTCTCAGAATCTTGTCTCCTTACAGAGGCGATCACAAAAGGAAACATCTGCAGCAGTCAAGCTCTTGGACAATTATGCAGATGATGATTCTGAATCCATACCTGAGTTTTGTATTGATGCTGGATCAACTGGAAATATTGCTCGATTCATAAACCATAGTTGTGAACCTAATTTATTTGTCCAATGTGTTTTGAGCTCACACCATGATTTAAGGCTGGCACGAGTGATGCTATTTGCTGCAGACAACATACCACCCTTACAGGTTAGCTGTTCATTCTTTCACATTTGTGACGATAATGCTTTGAACGAACAAACACATAAAATGGATGAAGTATTTATATTTACTAATTTTTTGTTCAACTCATTGGCTTCAAAATTTCCTTTTACTATAATTATTTTGATGAGCTGAATGGGCTGTGGGAACTGGGAATGTTGGTGTGCTATCTGTAATGATGCCTTTTTTATGTTAGTTGAATTTATCCTACAAATCAATATTGTGCACCTGACAAAGCTAAGTTCACTGCTTTCAGGAGCTTACATATGACTATGGTTATGCCCTTAATAGTGTCTTGGGTCCTGATGGGAAACTGAAGAAAATGGCGTGTTATTGCGGAGCTGCTGACTGCAGGAAGCGACTATTCTAATATTATGCTTATTGCTGCATGCGTACTCCTTTTGCCATTGCACGTATCTGCATCATTTATTTTTAATTTATAATTAAGGGGGGAAATTATGTAATATTTTATACAAATCAAGAAAAAAAATGATATATCATTCTTTTGATTGAAATCGTCTGTTTATTAACTGAGATGTAATTTTTTGGAAAACGCAAAATATCAAACCCCGTTTTTGTCTTACTATTTCACCTATTTTTGTTCTTATGTGAAAGATGTGATTTTCTTTTCTGTATTTCTGATACACAAGCATTTTGCTACTTAACGTGTGCGCTTACTGTATGTATGACTTTGAACGCTCCTATTCAGTTTCGTGTGTGGGTGGCGTAACACAAATGCTCTAGCTCTAATGGGTTCGGGTTCCGAGTCAACAGCATTGTAGAAGACTAAGGGCCCGTTTGGTACAAAGAAGATTTTAGGAAGGAAAGGAAAGGAAAGGAATGGAAAAGAAAGGAATGGAAGATTAGGAGAGAACTTTAAAAATGTGAGTTGTTTGATATACTAGGGAAATGAAGTTAGTTGAGGGAAAATGATATGTTTGGTATGAAGAATTGGGTGTTGATTAAGTGGGAAGATGGGGTGAAATTCCAACAATGCCCTTAAAATTAAATAAAAAAGAAAAAAAAAAGACCAAGGGAAGAACAGTCGGGACATCGAAACGAAATCGCCCGAGATTGTTGAGATGCACAATCGAAGTAGACGCCGATGGGAAATGAGATTGCGACGATGAATGGGTTCCACAGCCGACGACGATGACATAGAAGGAAAGAATTACCGGGGGAGGACAGGAAAGAATGAAACCAGATGCAGAAATGAAGTTTACGTTCGAACCATATGCACCCGTTCGAACATGGAAAGTGGACAGAAGGAGTTAATCAGGCAATCAAAACAACAATGGAAAACCATAAATAGTGAACAGCATCACAAAGTGAAAAATTGAGACAGGAATATAGACCACAAGACCATTAGCACCATCACTCTGATCTCCACCCATGTCTCTCTGCAACGTTTGCCTTTCCCTCTCTCAGCTAGAACACAGACCACAAACAGAAATAACAGAGCAGCAGAAAAATTGGAATAGAGAGTGCGACGGAGTCGGCCAACAGAGCTCTCTCCTTCTGGGTTCAACTTCTCCTTCACCGAAAAACGACCACTGTAGATACAAGCTTCTCCAAGGACACCTTCATGCAGCTCGCGTGTTGCTCGTGCGTTTAAATGGATACAGTGTTTTCAAGGGGCCTTTTTGTCCAACATTTTCACCTTCCCGGGAAGATTTCAACCTTCCCGCCTATTTAGGATGGAATGAAGGTTCCAATGTCTGATGGAACTTGGCAACTCGCGGAATGTTGACTAGAAGGAAGGCGCGGGAAACAAACACGCTTTTTGGGTGGGAAAGTTGTTATCTTCCCTTTCCATCGACCCAATTCTTTCTAACAAACAGGCCGTAAGAACCACATTGGTTTAACCCCGCTGCATGCATGTAATGATAATTATGATTGCATTACCTAGGGGAGTGTTTGATTGTTCTTTAGCATAATAATAGGGTTTACCAGAGTAATGATGATTACCAAAAAAATTGAACCTCCTCCGTTGAATATTCAGTACCATCTGATTAGGTAGTTGAAAAAATTTAATTTATCCTTAGTTTCATTTGTTTTTGTTTCACTTGTCTAATTTTACTTTTCACCCCATATCACAATTACTGCTACCTCCAATGTTGTCGTCGCTTCCACCACTACCTCTATTGCTGCCATTGCCCCTATCATCACCCCTTTGATGTTGCCTCCATCATCGTCACCGTCTCCACTGTTGTCGCCGCTGCCACCACCTCTTCTACCACCCCTGTTGCCACCACCTTCATTGTTGCCGGTGCTGCCATCACTACGTCCTCCTCCACTATCGTGGTTTCCACCCCCTCCCCCACCACCACTACCTCATCCATCGTTGAAGTTGTCACCATTTGTCGCCACCGCCATCACCACGTCGTAGTTATCATCGCTTCCACCACCACAATCATTGCCATTAGATGATCCTCAACGAGGTGTCATGATGGTTATGATGATGAGTCTTAATTATATTTTCTAAAAAGATTATATTAAGGGTAAAATAGACTGTGAGATATATTAAACTTTAAATAATTATTAAAAGTAATAACTCATTGCATCTTGCTTTAAAATCAAAGCAAACACTAACCCTATAATTAATATTTCATTGCATTACTATTGTATGCATTGGACTACTAGGTGTAATAGGATTGAATCAAACAGACGCTATAGGCATAGTATTCACAATTCACATGGTGACACGAAGCATATTTTGTGATCATCATAATCTATATTGTTAAATTGATTTTGGACGAATTAGATTTAATTTAATTTAATCATTGCATTTTAAGTAACCTTTTATTTTAATATATGTAAAAAAATTTTAAAAAATTAATCTATTAGTCTTTGAACTTTTAACTTATAAACTTGGTCTCTCAACAATGAGTTGTTTTAGCTCATTTCTTAGTCCCTCATCTCGTAGGATGAGTTATAGATAACAAGGATGATAATACCAAAAATTTAAAAGATGAGGGACTAAATTGTAAAGGAGTCGAAATTTAGGGACTGGGTCACAACAGATCATTGTCGAGGAACTAAATTATATGTGAGTTAAAAGTTGAATAACTAAAAGATTAAATTCATCAAATTTAAAATAAAGATAATCTTATACGTGTCACTTATAAAAATAAATTTATTATTTAAAAATCTAAATTTTAAAATTTAAACTGTCTATAGATTAGAACTGTTTAGACTTCATCACAATTATGAGTAATAGAATCCTTATAACCGAATGCAAACCCTTGTATTCCGTTCACTTTCAGGCGGTGTTCCTGAAACCTCTTTTTTTTTTTTTTTAATACTTGTTTTTTTATAGAACCTTTTTTTTTTTTTTAAATACTTGTTCCTAAAACATGGTGGAGTGAGAACCTAACAACAACATCAAGTCAGACTAGACTTTACAACCGATGTGAACATGGTAGTTAAAATATCGATTTATCACTGCGATTTTACTAATTTTCCAAACGCTTTTATGTTTTTATGATTTTACGTTTTATGATTTTTCATTCTCCTTCCGTTTTCAGGTAAAATCTATGTTTTCACTACCATGGATGTGAGAACCTAACAGCCTGGTTCAACTCAAAGGTCAAACTGGGATATATTGCCTAAATGGTCAGGCCATAGTTACTACTTTTAAAGCTTACTTTGCAAGTTCCAAAAGAAAAGAAAAATATCACCAAAAAATAAAAGAAGAAAAAAATACCTCAAATATTCTGTTCTTATGAAAACGTTTATGATGAGAATTGAATAATATTTTTTTTTACACACACATATGTTCAAAAAAAATACTTATATCAAGTTTTTTTAAAAAAAATTCATTTCGTTGAGTTCTGGTTGTGTTATACATCTTTCATTGAGAGCCAATATGTGCTATTTTTTTTTTCAGTTTTTTAATATTAATTGTACAAGCTTTTTTATTTTTATTTTTTGGAAATATGTCATAGACAAGTTTTAAAAAGTTTTCAAACTTTCTATTTAAGAATATCCTCAATCATGACCTTTTCCTCAAAAATAAATATTTTTTAGGAGTTCATTTGTAATACCCTACCAAACCAACCCAGACACCAAGCAAGGGCACCGGCAAAGACTAGGTTTTGTTTGGGATGAAGGACTGTGGGTAGGAATTGAGATTAGGTCAGGGATTTACTAAATTATATTGTTTGGTATGAGGGACTAAGGATAATCAGAGATTGCAAGTACCACGAAAGTGGGATTGCTGCAGAACCTCCTCCACCTTGGGATTGCGTTTTTAATCTTGGATTGCAAGTTATAGAGACAAATATCCTTGATCACAAGTTTTAATCACAAGTTTTTTTTTTTTGGGAGAAAGAAAAGGTTCAGGGAGGGTATAGGGATGGGGAGGAATCCCATCACAAAAGCAAAAGGCATTATGATTAGGAAATTTCAAAGTGGCCTGAACTGCATGAAGCATCATTTCCAGAAGCTTGTATTCTTTGATTTTGTATACTCTACTTTTAATGAAGGGAAGAAGACAAATGAAATTGACTATTCACTTTTCTTTTTATTTCTTTAAACCAAAGACCTTCAAACCAGCAAAATGAAAAGAAAAACCAAGAACTATCGATGATGGAGTTCTCGATCAGATCTAAGAGACGCTGAGAGAGGCGAGAATCGATGGAGAGAAAGAAGCGAAGGGGGTCAGCAAGAGCAAGAAGGAAGAAGCAATGGAGCGGGGAAGAAGGGCACCCTCCTTACGGTTGGAGAAGCCAAAATAAATTGTCATTATATTATTTTGAATTTATCATTAGGGGTATTATAGCCTTTCTACAATTTATGAATGATTATGAAACAAAATTAATTTAAACAGTCCATCTCAATATTACTCCATACCGAAGGTAATTATAAAGCTCCAATCCCAATCCCAATCCCAATCCCTCAAATTTTCAGTGATGCGTACCAAACCGCCAAAACTCGTCCAGCTCCAGCTGCACACACCTCCTGTTTATCTTTTCGTGGTAAAACTTGTTCGTGTAGAAATTGCCGCTCCATGTTCAAAATTTTCCTGAATACAATGAACCGTGTTCGTTCCATATCATATTAATTCAATGCTGTATGGGGCTTCTCAGTTCAAGATAATACTTAAAAAGGGATGCAGGTAATTCAAGACAAACCATACTAATAGTATGTACAGCGAAAGTATTCTCATCAGTATTCCGAAACATATGAACCTTGAAAGCGTTGTGGAAAATTCAAGTACATTGTATTTTACCGTCCTCGTTGCCCAACAACATCATCGCCACTTTAAGTTCCTGAAGCGTCGTGATATGATACATTATCATTCTCGACTGTTAAACAATAGACTCGTCCAGTTCCTGGAGTTTCCTTCTGTACTGGCGATTTATTTTTTGAGAGCCCTTTTTCGTATCATACATTACTTCTGGTTCATCCTCCTCCATCGCACAAACATCATTATTTTCAGTGACACCAGCAGCTATGCAAAGTGGCACGCCCCTTCTATGCATAAACTCTTTCGCTCCATCAATGTTTTGCTTTGACATGGCATCAGTCTCTACCATCTTGGCATCCCCTGATTTCTTCTTTGATATAAATGTGACTGACGGAAGATCTTCCAATTCATCATCTGCCTGCGATCCAGTGGCAGCGTTTGATCTCTTCAGCTGAGAAAGAAAATCCATATAAGCTTGCTTATTAGAATTGTCGTCCATGTCACCTGAACTGTCAAAAGTATAATGCGTGTATCTTGATGGGTTCTGAATATAATCTGGAACTGCTGATGTGAAATCTTCAGTGCGTGACGGCTGATTAAAAGCTGTGACTTCTTGTGCTGAAGTCTTCAAACAGATGTCTCCGGCTCCCTCAGATTCATCTTTACTTCTATCATCATATTGGGAATCAAATCGAACACGTTTCTGGGGTTTGGACTCTGAAGAATGATCTTTCCTCTTCAAAATTGGTTTTGGGTTAATGCCATCTAGAGATGTGTTTCCCTGAGGATCACCACCCTCTGGCGCAGATTTTTCAGAGACTTGCAATGCATCAATTCTTTTCGCTGCTTCAGCATCTTCCTTCAGCCTAATTTTGGCGGCCAAGTGATTGGCACGTGGGTCTCTCACAATGTCCCTGAATGAAGCAGGAAGCTCATTGCAAGAATTTATTTCTACCCCATCATCATTTATATCCTTCATATACAAACGGTCACCAGAGTTCTCTTTCCCGACAGCCTGCTTGTCATATTGATCTTCCTCTTCCTGCATGAGTTTATCACCAAGGCCATTGAATCAAATTCTAAAAGCTTAACTCCGACGTGAAATTCTTCAACAAATAACAACTGAGCAACAGTCTATTTAAACAAGTTTGGGAAGAAAAGTGCTTCTAACAATGATCATGCAGTTTAGTTATAAGCGCTCATCTAGGCACCTAAGGCGCTCAAGAAGCTCAGTGCCTCTCACACTGTGAGCGTGAGTGGCACCGGCTTCAGTTAGGTGCTCACCTGGCACTGGCACCAGTCATGTCAAGGAATGCAACCAGGCGCTTAGGTGTAAATAGAAGGTTAACAGTCACCATTGAAGGCCAGTTCAAATATTTCAAAACAGCAACTAGATGAAAAAGAAAACTATAAAATCCAACCAAGCCTCAGATGTTGGGATGATAAGGTAACAGTGATCTACGTGACTAAGTGCATGCGATGATTATAGCTTTATTATTTTACTTATCTATCAGATTTTGTGGTAAATTTACAATTACTTATTCATGACTATATAGCATTTTCTCTGTTTTAGAGTTTTGCTTCCATTAGAAATACGCCCAGTTTTGTACCTCGTTTATGTACCTGCCCCCAAAACCATCATGTACCGGCGTTCCTCCATTATCACAATGAAAATAAACTCAGAATTCTTAAAACTTCATAATGTACTCTGATAACATCCATTTTCATTATAATGATGATGATAGTGACAAACCCGGAAGGAGCGAATTACCTCGTAATCCAGGGTACAATCACGGCCAATGGCGGACTTTATTTCCCACTCTTCGTCGTCATAATCGTCCGGCTTCGACGGCCCACAAGAGCTCGGTTCGACATCTTCATCTTCGTCGAGATCTTCCAGGTCTTTCTCCAAATCATCTCCAAAAATGGAACGGCTTTTTCTGGCTCCTCTTGGTCGTTCATCAAACGTCGTCGGGTAGGGTTCCGGCTCGGGCTCAGGGCTACCCCTGCTTCGATTCCATTCTTTCTTCTGGATCTCATCGTCGGTGAGAGACCACAGAGAGCTGAGCGATGACGCCGCAGCGGATGAAGTCGAATTCGAAGACGAAGCTAGAGAACCAAACACCCTGTCCGCTCGCACTCTGAAACTATCTTCCATGACGACGAAGGTGAAGGAAATAGGGTTTCCAAGATCGAATTTTTGTGAGGGAGAGAATTCCGAGTTTTTCACTCACTTGGAGCAACAAGAGGATACTATTACCGTGTGTCCTTATATTTTGTTTGGGTTTGTTTTGAATTTGGTGCGCCGACTTTAAGACCCAGATTAGAAGCCATGACGAGTTTTTTTTTTTTTTTTTTGATAGAAAAGCCATGACGAGTTTAAACAGGGGGCCATTGTCAATAATAATTAATAAGGCCCAATTATTAGCCCTCAATCAATTAAAAGAGGGTTTTTTGTTTTCCTACCCAACAAATATTAATATTATTTTAATTTAGTACATATAGTATCAAAATATATAGATTCACACTATTTATATCACAGAGACGACTTGCTCGAGTACTTAATCTTATATACATAATATATTTTGTCTAATTAATAATTAACAGGTGTTAGTCATGTATCATGACTAAAAATAAATTATTTAATTATAATATATCTGACATAAATTTTTTAAAATATTTTCTGAAATATTAATTATATATTAATTTACAAATTATAAAATTAGTTACAAATGATAAACATAAAATATCAAATGGAAAAATGAGTTACGTGGAAGTTAGTCCGGCTTCTTTCACTAGAGGAGTATATTTGAAAAGACAATACTTATATCAATTTCCTTAAATTCTCCAACTACACGTGACAATCTGTCTTATTTTTTAATTATTACTATCTAACTATAAACTCATATGAAAAAATAAACACTTGGTCATGTGTGATTATAAAACTTAACATAATGGATATAAAGAACTTGATATAAGTATAATTCTATTTAAAAATAGATAATATGTTTAGAATTTTAAAACTTGTTTTGATAGCCTGTTCAATTATTTTTATTAATTTATCGGATATTTCAATTTCTGTCATCAGAAACAATTCTAGTGTTACAAAACATTTATAATTACAATATGCATTTGATATGTGCTCCAAATGTAACTTCATTTAGTGAGTGTTTGCAAAAACTTTTTTTTTAGTACATTGAAACAAAATTCTTTTCATATACTCGCATTGTAGATCATAAAAGTTATTTTAAAAAAGTCAATTAAACATATGTATAATCTGACATTATCCATTAGAATTTAAAAGCTATATAATAATAACAATAAAAATAATAATAAAATATTTAAAAGGCCATAAAATTAAACTATGATTCGGCCGGATTGTTAATGTTTAAAATTATTTAGCATGATTCCGGCAAAAGAAATTATTTAGCATGATGCTACTTTCTTTTTACGTTTAAATAAAAGAAGATTATCTTCATTAAAAAAATCATAAAACGACAAGAAGAACTGTTATCACTTCAGAACTTTGGCCAAGAAAGGGCGAAGGATCAATGTTATTCTGACAAAATGTTGCCCTATTTCCTTAAAATGCTCACACTAATCATTTACTTTTTAACGATGGATAATATTGTTCACATTAAAACAGAACCTGAATTTTTATTTAAATAATATCGTTTATGAGCCAATCCCCAACAAATTTGAACATTAATTGTGTACTACTTTGATCGTATCCTATTTATAAGTTCTTTTGACGAAATCATACATACCAATGATATATATCAATAAGAGGTAGTTAGCTCAAATGCTCAATGAATATTGGGTGAATTTTTAATTTTAGTCTCATTTATGATTAGGTATCTTTAAACTCTTTCTTCTCTTTTTATTTTCTTTGGTATAATTAATATAGGTAAAATTATCATAATCTTATTTATTTAGTTAAAAAAGACATATAAATAATGAATGACCTTAACTCCATCAGAGCAGCAAGATCGAACAATTCTCACGGCTTTATCTTTTTTTCCTTTCCATTGAATCCAAAATTTCGGAATTTTGACTGGAGAGCGTGAAAGCTGACTTTGTAAGTAGCGAAACTTGAATATTTTGCTGGCAGCTTGGCTCAGTAATGCTGTAATTTCTATACTCAGTGCCTCACCGGGGCATGCTGAGCTCTATAGGCAACAGCCATGGCGATCGCAACGGTGCTATTTGCAGTTTTAGTGGTGAGATTTCTGGGTGCGGAGTCAGAGTATATAGAGTACAATACCACGAATATGATCGTCCCTGACAAAATCAATGTACATCTGGTACCTCACTCTCACGATGATGTCGGCTGGCTCAAGACTGTTGATCAATACTATGTTGGAGCCAACAATTCCATTCGGGTCTGTACTTTCATTTAGATGAGGGAAAAGGATAAATATATAGCTGGTTACCGAAGAAATTTTTGCGTGTTTGAATGTGGTTTTGGTTTGCTGGGCAGGGTGCTTGTGTGCAGAATGTATTGGACTCAGTCATATCTGCGCTACTGGATGATAAGAATCGGAAGTTCATATATGTTGAGATGGTAAAACACTTCTGGTGCCGGCTTAAATTCTTAATTCAAAATGTTGGAACTTCAGAAAGATAAATTTTAACCTTTTCCTTTTCCAGGCATTTTTCCAGAGATGGTGGAGACAACAAAGTAAAGCGATGAAAATTAAGGTGAAGGAGCTTGTTAACTCCGGTCAGCTGGAATTCATGTAATCATCTAATGCTTTAGTTCATCTGTCAGTAGCTATTGATTATCTTGTGGATCAAAGATGAGTTCTACGGTCTCACTACTTTCTAGAATAGAAACTTGCTTAGATTATACATGAATTGATGACTGATAGTAGGCTTGCTTTCTGCTTTTCTTTCTTTCCTTTGGTTGGTTTCTGAAGAAATGGGGGTATGTGTATGCATGATGAGGCCACCCCGCATTACATTGATCTAATTGATCAGACAACTCTGGGGCATCAATTTATCAAAGAGGAATTTGGTAAGATTCCAAGAGTTGGCTGGCAGATTGATCCTTTTGGCCATTCTGCAGTTCAGGCTTATATGCTTGGTGCCGAGGTGTGTATTTATTAACATGCAGAATTATTTCTGTACATTAATTTAGATAAGATATCTTTGTGCTGAACTACTGATTTTTCATCTAACGGTATTCAAAGTTTCCTAGAATTATTAATTTAAATGACTGCATTCTGGGATGGAATTATGATACTTTTCTGAAATGACTTCCATTTTGCTATGTCTTTGTTAGTATACAATCTCTAAATCATATGAGATTGTTCCTGCTGCAGCTAGGATTTGATTCACTCTTTTTTGCAAGAATTGATTACCAAGATAGAGCCAAGCGGTTGAAGGAGAAGACTCTTGAGGTTGTTTGGCGGGGTTCCAAATCCCTTGGATCCTCTTCACAAGTGAGTTGTTTAATAATTTTGGTGTCCCTTAAAAATGAGATTTTGTTTCAGTTTCCTGTATAAACTTGTCTCCAAATCAATTCACATAGATTACTTCTTCTTCTTCTTCTTTTTAAAAAATATGATTCACATAGATTACTTCTGTGTCTAACTTAATTGCAGGTATTTACTGGGATATTTCCCAGGCATTATGATCCTCCTGATGGTTTCACATTTGAGATAAATGATGTTTCCCCTCCTATTCAGGTAGGATTTTATTTTATTTTATTAAGAGGAAATGTTTTGTACCCTGGTCGCTTTTTCCTTTGGCCATTCCCTCAATACCCGGTTCTCACATCTAAGATCCTCCATCATTTGAATTAAAGGATGACATTCTCCTGTTTGATTATAATGTTCAAGAACGAGTCAATGACTTTGTATCTGCAGCTTTAGCTCAGGTAAGATCTGGATGACTCTTGAACTGCCATTTTGTTGGATCAAATGCGTTTTTCATTTCAACTTAATGCGTTGGAGGTATAAGAAGCAAGATAAATTTTTTGATACAAGAAGCAAGTTGAATTTGAATAAGGGACCTTGGGGTCCTATGATACAATAAAACACCATGTCGCTGTCAAACTGGATGTTAGTCTTGACTTAATAGCCTGTTTAGAGGGTTACAAAACCTAGGTTTTGGAACAATTCTGCCAAACACTTTTCATAAACTATTTTGCATCAAAACTTAGGTTTTGACAAAAGTTTACCAAACACTTCAAAAATTGTCCAGAATAGCTTCTGCATTAAAATCCAGGTTTTGGATCCAAAACCTAGGTTTTGTAAAAAGCTATTTTTTCAACCTTTTCTCTTTCCTTTGCCATCATCAGTATTTTTTCTGTTCTAGTGAGTATCCTTAAGTATTTTTTTAATACCTTTCAGTATCCTAAAATATTTTTTTCGAGATTAGTCATTACCCTGAAATATTTTTTCAGTATCCCAAAAATTTTTTCAAGATCATGAAGTTTTTGATATCCTCAAGTATCTTTTTAGTATCCGCTAGTATCTGAAATTTTTTCTCAAGATCAGTCAGTACCCTGAAATAATTTTGTTAATATCCAAAAATAAATTTTTAAGATCATGAAGTATTTTTTCAGTATCATAAAATATTTTATGATCTTAAAAAATTATTTTTGGATATTAAAAAATATTTCAGGGTAATGACTGATCTTGAAAAAATATTTCAGGGTACGGACGGGTACTAAAAATATACTTAATAGTTAATACTAACTGGTACTGAAAGAGTATTTTTTATGGTCTTAAAAATTTATTTTATGATTTTGAAAAAATATTTCAGGATATTGACTAATCTTGGAAAAAAACTTTAGGTACTAATGGGTATTAAAAAGATACTTAAGGATATTGAAAAAATATTTCATGATCTTGAAAATTGTGTTTAGGATATTGAAAAAAATATTTTAGGGTACTGAAAGGTACTAAAAAAGACTAGTATTGAAAAAATACTGATGATAGCAGAGGAGAGAGAAAAAGCTGAAAAAAATAGTTTTTTTACAAAACCTAGGTTTTGGATTCAAAACCTAAGTTTTGATGCAGAATAGCTTCTGGACAATTTTTGGAGTATTCGGTAAACTTTTGTCAAAACTTAGGTTTTGATATAGAATAGCTTCTAAACAATTTTGGGGCGTTTGGCAAACTGTTGTCAAAATTTAAGTTTTGATGCAAAATAGCTTCTAGACAATTTTGGAGTGTTTGACAAACTTTTGTTAAAACTTAAGTTTTGAAGTTATCCAAACACTATCATTTTTATCCAAAAGTTATTTTCTAGAAGCCATTTTTACCTCGTAAATCTCAAAAACTATTCTCCAAAAGCTACATCAAAGCAGGCTCTTAGCCATGCTTTACTTTGTTAGAAATGGAGTTTTAGAAAATCATTGGAATTGCTGTTTAAAACTAAATGTACGGCTGTTTCCAGGCTAATGTCACCAGGACTAATCACATTATGTGGACAATGGGGACTGACTTCCGTTATCAATATGCTAATTCATGGTTCAGACAGATGGACAAGTTTATCCATTATGTAAATCTGGTAATCTATCTTTACTGCTATTGCATAAAATGATTCTCCCATGGACCTTGATCTCATCTCTGGTGGGTACTCATAGATTCAGCTTCTTTTGACTTATGATTATTGTACTTTTTTGGGGGCATACCCTCAGGATGGACGTGTCAATGCATTGTACTCAACGCCTTCCATCTATACTGATGCAAAATATGCAGCAAATGAGGAATGGCCACTCAAATTTGATGATTTCTTCCCGTGAGTTTCTCTTTGGCATTTCATTGTTTGACATAGACTTCATGGAGCCCAATTTTGAATGATGCCAAATTTCAGGTACGCTGATCATCCAAATGCATATTGGACTGGCTACTTTACAAGTAGGCCAGCTTTAAAGGGTTATGTCAGAGTGATGGGTGGTTACTATCAGGTGAAGTCTCAGGCCTCTCTTACTTTCTAGGGTGGTTTGTTATGCCCTTATCAGCTCTCATTAATCATAATCAATTTTTGTCCTCCGGTTAACATCTATTACTTTATATATTGGCTTCTAGGCAGCAAGACAACTTGAATTCTTTAAAGGAAGGAGCAAATCAGGGCTGAATACTGATGCCTTAGCAGATGCTTTGGCGATTGCTCAGCATCATGATGCAGTTAGTGGTACAGAAAGACAGCATGTTGCTGCTGATTATACAAAGCGAATCTCTATAGGCTATTTGGAGGTGCTTTTTTAACTAGTTTTTTGCTTTAATTTTGACATAATAAACTTAAATGATTTACAATTTTTAATGTGCAGGCAGAGAAGTTGGTTTCATCTGCCCTTAGTTTTTTGGTAAACCAACGATTAAGTTTGCATGGAGGGAATCAAGTGGCCGACTTCCAGCAGGCAATACAATATACTCGCAGCAGAGTTTCCTTTTCGTTTAAATTATGATATCTTTTATTTAACTTTTTGTGATTATCTACTTAATTATTTATGGTGGATCTGTTGGCAGTGTCCTCTTCTTAATATAAGTTACTGTCCTCCCTCAGAAGTTAACTTGTCTGACAGGAAATTCTTGGTAAGTTTGTCATTGTATCATATTTTAGTAATAGCCAACCATTAAAAAAAATCCCTCTGAGCACGGTGATATATGGCTCTTTCTCATGAAAATGTTTCTCTCACTATCTGGGTTTTCTTCTAGGTGGTTGTTGTGTATAATCCTCTTGCATGGAAGAGAGAGGAAGTAATTCGAATTCCTGTATGTTCTCTTAATGGTTTTTCCTTTTTTAAAAAAATATATATTTTCCTGAGATTGTATGTTACTTAGTTATGATCGGTATCGTTGTACAGTTTCTGCTTGTTTGTTTTTTTTAAGGCAAAATTAAATAAATAAACACACAAGCAGAAACTGTACAATGATACCAATCAGAAATGTGATTTGTTTAGATACTTCAAACATATTCAAAGACAAACTCATTATTTTACTTGATTATATCTATTGAAAAGCTTTTTAAATCTTGACTTATGTGACTGACTCCAACACAAACAATGCCATAGGTTTCCTCCGAAAAAGTTTTTGTCCAGGACTCTGCTGGGAAAGAAGTGGAGTCTCAGCTTCTGCCTTTATCAAATGCCACTATAAGGATGAGAAAACATTATGTCAAAGCACATATAGGGAAAGCTCCTTCTTCAGAGCCCAAGTATGTGCTTGCATTTTCAGTGTCTGTGCCTCCCCTTGGTTTCAGCATCTACAGAGTCTCAAGGCCTAAACAGACAAGTTATGGATATTGCTTTCAACCGTAACTCTCTCCCTATCCCTCTTCCACTCAAAAGTTGTACTGGAGGGCTGTAATGCATCTTCATTATTGACAAAGTTTCTTTGACTCATTAATGCAGGACAAGGTTCAACAATCTCAAAGGCGTTTGGGTTTATAAATAATAGCATAGAAGTTGGGCAGGGGAATCTGAAGCTACTTTATTCTGCAGATGAAGGGAAACTTACTGATTACATAAACAGCAAAAATATGGTAAATTTCAAGGGGCAGTTATTATTTTTTGCCTACTTTTAATATTTTCCGGCATGCTTCTAATTTGATGTTCAAGGCTTTTAGGATTTCTGGCCAAATCAGTGCAGCCAACACTCTTCAAGTTTTGCTTGAACAAATCAGTGATGATAAATTTTTTTCTTCTTTTTATCTTGTTTATGGCTAAAGGTTACAGCATCAGTTGAACAATCGTACAGCTATTATTCTGGAAACAATGGGACAGATAAAGATCCTCAGGTACTAATTTTTATAACATTGAAGCATCACTTCCTATAATCCCCAGTTATTCCTTTGTGCATTATCTTTGGCAATCTCAGCCACATTAGTTAGTGTGTTCACGCTGGTTCATATTTTACCAAGAAAGAAAAACCTTTCCCTCATCTTGATTCAGGATATACATCGCTCGTCTTGGTCCTGCTTTGTAGTTATGTTTATTTTGTTTAGTTCCTTGTTGTCTATAACAATGTATAAAATATACTTTTAAGACCCTGCCTTCTTGCTTATTTTAATCAAAAACTTTTGCTGTACTTGTAATCCAAAAATCTTCGTGAAGATTACCTCCTTTTTCATCTTTTGTTGAAGGCCTCTGGGGCTTATGTCTTCCGGCCAAATGGTTCAGTGCCCATAAAGCCTGATCTCCAGGTTATGGACTCTTCTAGAATTTTTGCCTTCAGTGCTAATTTTTTGTTTATGATAGATCCAGAAACTATTAAACATGCTTATTTTGCTTGTTTTTGTGTGCTCAGATTCCTATAACTTTCCTCCGTGGTCCTGTATTGGATGAAATACATCAACAGCTCAACCCATGGATATCTCAGGTATTTTTGGTTCTTTTTCATCTACTCAGCTTTTCATTTAAAATCCAACCCTACCCAATCTTTTGTCTTTTTATGTAGACTACAAGGATATTCAAGGAAAAGGAGCATGCTGAAGTTGAGTTCACAGTAGGTTACCTTATCTTGCTATTTAATATCGGCAATATTTTTATTGGCTGTATAACAGTTCATTATATGCATCTTAAACCTATTCATATATGCCTAGGTTGGGCCTATACCTGTGGATGATGGCATTGGGAAAGAAATCATTACTCAATTTACAACTAAGATGAAGACCAAAAAGACATTCTACACAGATTCTAATGGACGTGATTTTATTAGAAGGGTATGAGAGTTTTGTCTGCTGTCTTTATATCATAATATAATTGGTTGTTGACATTGGACTACATAGTTAACATTGTTTTCTTTTATATTACAAGCAACGACCGTAATTAGGAGTTTGAGACTTTTGTTGATGAGAATAGCAAAATTCATATGTGTGGAAAAGCATAACTTTAATTTAGACATAGATCTACTGATTATAGGCTATCTTGTATTCTGATATTTTCAATTGTTTTGCAGGTTCGAGATTTTAGGACAGACTGGGATCTACAAGTAAATCAACCAATTGCTGGAAATTATTACCCTGTATGCTCTTCAAATGAAATGCTCCTAATTCCTGCATCTAGTTTCTATATACATTCAATGTTCAGCTTGTAGACTATATTGCTTGAAACTTTAATCCTGGCAAGCAAACAGGTTTTCTTCTCTCTGTTATTTTTGGAGGGGGCATTTGATAGATGGATGTCAAGTCCATTGAGCGCCAAAGAGTTTGACCTTTATATGCTGATTCAAACTTCAATATTTCTGGAATAAATCAAAATGTTTCAAATGTTTGATTCGTGCTGTTATTTACATTTTGAACTATCTGCACAATACTTCATATAAACATTAACGTATGTTATACTCCCTGTCTTTTTTGGTAGGTTAATTTAGGAATATATGTGCAAGATAGTAGCATGGAACTCTCGGTGTTGGTGGACCGCTCAATGGGAGGATCAAGCTTGGTGGATGGTCAAGTGGAGCTTATGCTTCATAGGTTGATTATATTTCTGATATATTCCTACATAGTAATTGCTTCTATATTATATTAATATTGTAGTGAATACTGACTGGAATTATGTTAGTCTCTGATTTGCTTATTTTTTTAGGAGGTTACTTCATGATGATTCAAGAGGTGTTGGTGAGGTACTTAATGAAACAGTTTGCATTGCTGATCGGTGTGAAGGTTTAACTGTTAAGTATCTTTTATGAACCAACTCATTTATTACTAGCTGACTAGCATAATATTGTGTGATATCTTTTCTCATCTATACGAGGACATTTTATGGATGTTTAACGAAGAACTCCTCAGTTATGTTACAAATGTTGTTGTATCACTTATGACCAACTTAACTCTTTATTATATCATTGCATTTCAGATCCAAGGAAAGTTGTATCTTAGAATTGACCGCATTGGTGAAGGTGCCAAGTGGCGTCGTACTGTGGGCCAGGAAATATATTCGCCGCTGCTATTGGCCTTTACAGAACAGGTAACAAAAAGGAAAGGAAATGAAGTTTCTTTTTTCTTTTTCGAAGTTAACTCTTTCTGGGAAGAAAGCAATAAGGAGTTTTCCTGCAGGATGAGGACAAATGGTCGCATTTCCCCTTGTCAAAATTTTCTGGCACAGATGCTTCATACAGTTTACCAAACAACACTGCTCTTGTAACCCTCCAGGTATGCAGGGAAATGTCTTTGTAGTATCTCCAGAGTTCAGGATATTGGGGTTCCCGGACATTTTAAAAGGAAAAGCAAAAGATTGATCTTCAGGATGCCTGTTAGTACCTTCTCTACATACTTAGTCTCATCATGTATATTTATTCCTTTATATGAACATTTTGCAGGAATTTAGCAATGGAAAAGTACTCATAAGATTGGCTCACCTTTATGAGGTTGTAATTGCTTACCCTGATTTAGCAAATAAAATCTTTGGTCCCTCACATTTGTCTAGTGTAAGCTGCAGTCGCTGCTTCTAGGACACACGACAGAATAATCTGCTTTGCATGGTTCATGGCACAGGACTATGGTCTGGCATTTTCAAACACGACAAATTTAAGTTTCGTTGCGGACCTTTGCTGCTTGCATTTAAGTTATACTGTGAAACTAAAATATAAACGCATAAATAAACAAAGCGCATTTCTTACTTTATACATATAGGCCATAACGTTTAATCGTTGTTCATACCGTCACAACCATAGAATAGTTCATACCAGTAAGGAGATTTTATAGGCTAGATTCAAGTGATTTATGATATCTCATGCATGAGGTGCGTGTGTAGTTTAATCCATCTTCAGTTATCAAATATTTACTATTTACTCGTGTCTATTGATGAATATAGTAATGGTTGTTTATTGGGTGACTAATGCTAATATAGATTGGAGAGGACAGAGATTATTCAGTAATGGCAAGCGTGGAATTAAAAAAGCTGTTTCCTAACAAGAAGGTAAGAGCAGTGACTAATTCAAACTACTTTCCCACGTATACATGGATCTCCTACTTATATCGACCCCTTGACTTCTCAGATTATCAAAGTGACAGAGATGAGTTTGTCTGCTAATCAAGAAAGAGCTGAAATGGAAAAGAAGAGGTTAGAGTGGAAGGTTCAAGGCTCTTCTGAAGAACATAAGGTGGTAAGGGGAAGCCCTGTTGATCCTGCCAAGTTGGTGGTTGAACTTGCTCCCATGGAGATTCGGACATTCCTTCTTGACCTTGATCCCCTTCTAGCTGTTACTCAACGAGGAGATCATGGAGTGATGTAATGGAACTCATGTTGCAAGCTTATGTTCCAATAATGTTGTTGTAAAAGAAAAGAACAGTTTTATGGTTTGTGAATTGCAGTGACTAATATATCCAGAAAATGACCGTGCTTGGTTTGCTCTGTCAAACGAAGGGAAACAATCTGTCTGGACCTGACAGGTATTGTTTTCTTGTAAACTTCGGTAAAATCATGCGCCACTCTGCAACATCATCTATCTTTCTCTTCGTTTTTGTGATTTTTTTTTTTTTTGGGGGGGGGGGGGGGCGTAAAAGAAAGATACGATGATGCAACAACAACGAAAACAAAAAAACAAAAGCAAGTTTCTCGCAACTAGAATGGAAACCATACTTCCTATGTAGGATTAATGTGAGTGATATAAATACCAGAAAGCTGTTCATATTCCGGGATTTATTTCTTGTCTATGTTGGTTTAGTAACTAAAGTTAGTTAGCCAGCTTCGTTGTACGGTAATATAGCCCTCAGCTAATGTGAATAATAATAGATCTGTCATTCTTTACCACTTCAGATTCCACCTTCCCTCTCTTCGATTTCTCAAGAACGAGTTATTTTTGTGACAGTGCCACATGTCATACTTATGACTTCGCTTGATGCATGTGTTTAAATTGTATACAAGAATAAGATAGGATATTGCCACTGTCATTCTTTGTCACTATCGTTTTTTTATTGTTAGATCACAATCTCAATAGGAGAGAGAAATGATAACGGTAGATGAGATTCTAAAAAATGGTAGTAACATTGATAATGATAAAAAAATAGTAGTGACAATATCTTATTCCTAACAGAATAGTGTCAAAATTTTATTTACAGCATTTTTCATTTTTTAATTAAAATAAAGATGACATGAAAAATAAGGCGTGCTATATTTTATGGGATAAGATAATGTCATTACCAATGTTATGTCACTACCACTTTTTCACTTGAGATTCTGATCTGATGGTGAAAAAGTGGTAGTAACATAAGATTGGTAATGACAATATTTTACTATTGAAGAGGGAAAAGGAAGTTAGCCCCCATAAGTTATTTAGATTGTTAAATTTTTATTGTATTTTATAAATTTTGTAAAGTCAAGGAAAGTTAATTATAATTAAAATAAAATGGAATTTTTAATTAATAATTATTATCCTTTCTTTTATGAGTAAAGGATTTATCCTGTCACTGGAGGTAGAGTTATCTCCACTAACCTTAAAATTACGTCGTTTTAAATTAATGAAGAGTATATTTGTAATTTCAGGTGAATTAATAAAGGGTGTAAAATTGTAGAAACAGCCTTTATTAATTCACTTAAAATTACAAACACATCATTTATTAATTCAAAACGATGTAGTTTTATAGGTCACAAGAAATAACTCAGTGAAGAAATACTTTTCCCTTTCTTTTATCGTAAGAAAAATATTCGGTGAAGATGCGGCATATACCCCGGGGTATGGGAGTGAAAATATAAAGAAGACTCCGAACAATCCAATTGCTGGTAAAGTAGCTGTGGCTGTTCACACCGACGAACCTCCCCCTTCCCCTCCAAATTTTTCATGTCCATCTTGCCCTCACAAGCTCAGGCATCAACCTCGTCGTCATCTCAATCTCCGATATCTCCAAACCCTAATTCCCAATATGGAAACCCCTTTCTCCCATCTCATTCTCCTCCATCCGTGTCCTCCTCTCCCCTTCAAGTTCCATCCTTCGGATCTCTCCGGATCTCCGATTCACCATCTCCCGTCGCTATGCCCGACGTCAATTCAGGTCTTAGTCTCATCTTGACTGGTTTTCTATTTGCGATTCAGAAGATTTCTATAATCAATTTATATTGTACGCTGGTGTTAATTTCATCTATATTATGCATTGATTGTGCTTGATCCGTTTGCTTGCTTGGTACATTTGAAATTTTTCGTTAATCTAGTTTCCTCGTCTGGTCCTTGAAAATACGGGGAAGAAGAAGACGTATCTAAAAAAGAAAAAAGATAAAAGTTTAGTCCGTGTGTTGACGCAGTTATCTTTGTCCGAAAATTTTAACTTCTTTTCTGGTTATCCAAATTTCCCACTGATAGTGCTTGCGGGGGAAGTTTATTTTTTGTGTGGAATTGTAGTCCATCTAGTTCAATTCCTCACGGGGTTTTCCTGTTGGTGAACAAACGATTACGGTGTCTGGTGGCAATCATGATCAAATTTCACTTTTCTTTCCCTTTTTTCTCCTTTGGTTTTCTGGATGTTAAAATTTTTAATGGGATCACTGAGACAATGAATTAGGGTATAAGCCAGATAGACCCTCGCTTGCTGTTGTCTTGTCGGTTCTGCGTGGCTATGTGGCTGAAACTTTCTCCCGGCAATAGAATTGTCCAAATGCCTTTTTGTTTGTCGAGCTTGCTATACTTGTTATTGGCCTTGACCAACTAACTTATCCATTGGTCGTTTTTTGTGGCAGGTCCATCAATTCCAGCTACAGAAGATTCTGGTGGACCTTCCAAAAAGGTATTTTGATTTTCGTTGTGGAGGGATGAGCTCTTTTTTATTGTCATAATATCTCTGTTAGTTGAATGAAGATGCTAATATCTATCACTTGACTGATTGAAGCACATGTGAAGTGTTGAATAATATTAATGGGGGCTATGGGTGTATTTGTGAGTAATAATTTTGCTGCTACTAATTTTTTCTCTTTATTTAGTAGGTGACTGAGTTGGGATCTCCTAATGGTACGAATATTTCATCTCATCAAAACCCCAGAGTGCATTCCCATAGTCAGTCAAGAAGAAGGGCTACTAGATCATCCCAGTCAGCAGGGAAGATGACAGGAACAGTTTCATCTCCTGGAGATCAGCAGAATAATAGGTCCTTCAATCCTCATGGGAACGCCCCTTTGTCAGGAAGAAAATCCCAGATGGTTAATGGTAATCACTTGCTGAACTTTCATTATGATCCCATATCTCGTCCAACAAGGGGTCCTCCTCCTCCGCCACCAAGAAGGCAGCAGAAGAAAAAGCCATACAACAAGGATTTATTTTTACAAGCAAATTACAAATTTGTGGTGTTAGATTCAGGAGACTATTCACCAGAGTCTTTGGACCCAGATAAAATGCTACAGTGGGAAGATATTGTGTGTGTGAGATATTCCACTCCATTCTTGGTTCAGTGTCCAATTTGTTTGGAGTATCCACTTTGTCCGCAAATAACCTCTTGTGGACATATTTTTTGTTTCCCTTGTATCTTACAATATTTGATGATGGGCGAAGAGGATCATAAAGGTGATTGCTGGAAAAGGTGTCCCCTATGTTTTGTCATGATATCTGCAAAGGATTTATATACCATCTACATTGAAAATGTTGAGCAGTATCAAGTGGGAGATATCATTGAGTTCAGACTTTTAACTCGGAAAAAGGACACTTTTACTCTGTCTGATAAAAATAAGGAGATGGATGTCTTATTATGTGGTGATAATAATTTATGTGACCCATTTTCTAAGTTCACACTCACATCAGATGTAGATCTGTCAGTGAGACAGGCAATATTGGATCTAGATGGTTGGCTAGCTAAAGCTGATTCTGGTCTTGTTGATGACTTGGAGAAACTTCCATATGTTTGTGCTGCGATGCAACAATTAGAACAGAGGAAGAAGTATTGGAATGAGCACAGGGCTTGTGATGTTGGAAAATCCTCTAGGCCTATTGGTTGTGGACATCACAAACCATCAACAGTTGTAAATGGCACTGATGTTGATGATGAAACCCGGTCTTCTGTATCAGGATCTTCCTCTACAGATTTCCATGACCCAAGCAAGGGTATAATAATGGATAATTCAAATCCAAGAGTTTGTCCAGATCAAACTGTGGATTTGGAGAGGAAAGTATTAGATCAAGATTTTAATCTATCTTCTTCCTATGAGGAGAAATATGATATTCAAAGGCATCCGAATGGTTTTGGAGATTCAAAGGAGAGTGACTCATATAATTTTTATCAGGTCAACAGCGATTAACATTTTTATTTATTTATTTTTGTCAATTAAATATGGGTTTCTTCAACTGAAAAAAATGAGTTTCATGAAAGTTGTATGTAGCCTTATAGAATGAGAAATTTGAATGTCAAGAGGTCATATCCATAGAGGAGTAATGTCTTGGTTGTTTGCAAAATCTTTGGTTACTGATTTTGGCATTTTGGCCTTATGCATCTATGAATGAGATAGCCAAGAGAGCATTCAAATCTAGAGTTGCTATTTTAGATTTATTTTAGCTCTCCTAGATAGCTTTATGCATAAAAAATTTAATTTCCTTTCCATTATAAGGATGATATTTGCTTGTTTTCTTCATATGCTCATTCAGCCTTTCTGTTTCAGGCTGCTGATGGTCAGCATCTCATTCTTCATCCCCTGAACATGAAGTGTCTTCTTCACCATTATGGAAGCTATGATATGCTTCCGCACAGGTGTGGACAAAGTTTATTCATATTCCTCCCGTGTGCTTGAAGGTGTATTAGAAGTAAACTTTAGGGGTATAAAAATTATTTTTAAAGAGTACTGATGTGTTTAGGACAAAATACAATTGCCCAAGATGGAATTTTTATGGTCTATAAATTGTCGAACCTGACATCTGGCTTAAACATGTGAGAACAATTTTGGCTGTTTAGTTACTTTAGCCAAATATTACCAGGTGCAACTTTCATGTATATGGAACTGTATTGAACTCCAAAGCTTAGTTTGTATTGATGGAATTACTTATTCTTGGACCTATATTTTTTTTTTTTTTTTTTGCCCTAACTGCTTCCTTGGCATTGCCCCTTGAATCCTTGACTTAGTGCTATGTCTTGAGTGCTCATTATCGTATATTGGGGGGACAAAGCTGTGTTAAGAACTAAAATTTTATTTGTTGGGCTGGCAGGTGCCAGGTTTGAAATTATTTTGTGAAGTATTATATGAAATTGATTTAGTTGCTTTTTTAAATGAACATCAGACGTGGTGGTTTTTAACCACATGTAATAAATTGTTAACCATATTAAAATTGATTGCAGGATAAGTGGTAGGATTCTGCAATTGGAGACAGTCACTCAGTCAGATGCAATGAGGAGGCGGTACCGATATTTGAGTCATTTTCCTTTGACAACAACATTTCAGGTGCTTCATAGTCCACCTCCTTTCCCTTTCCAATTTGGAAAAAGAATTATTTGTTTATGATGCTATGAATTCTAATTGGTGGTTGGCTGAATTTTTCAGCTTTGTGAAATTGATTTGACTGAGATGTTGCCCTCTGAATCCCTGGCCCCATTCATGGACGAATTGAAGAAGCGTGCAAACCAGAGGAGGCAACTTGCAAAGAAGGTGTCTTTGAGCTCTAATATATATGGATTATGTGATATTCAATATAGTAAATGGTTTTGTAGAGTGGAGTACTAATGATTGAGTGGCATTCTTAATGCATGTATGAAAAGATATGTACCAAACTGAGTGTGTTTGTTTTTGCTGAAATAGAATCTTATTTCTATTAGAACTGAATTCTTATATGAAAGTTGTTTGATTGATTTTATTCTATTAATAGAAAAATCACGTTGAATGTGGTATCTGATTATACATGTAACATAACTATGCCCTACAACCTCCGATGGAATTTGTTAATCATTTGATTTTCTATAAATGCTTCTCAATTATATAGATAGTGTTCCAAACACCAACAAAATAAGGTTGTGGGCTGAAGGTGAGTATGGGAAATTTCTCCTGGAAAAGTGTTTTTTTAATTCCTTGTCATTATTTGTTTTCCTTTTATAAAGCTTCCACATTTTGTTTGTACTGGTTGTCTGCATGGCCCTGGGGCAGGTTTCATGGTGAATGTTCTGCATTATGATCATATGTGTATTTTCTTTGCCTATGTCTTTTGGTGTCAGAGTTTTACATATCACCGTCTCCTCTCCTCAGAATCACATTATTCTTATTTTTAGGAACAAAAAGAGAAAGTCAAGGCTGAAGCTGCTTCTACGCATTCTATTCCCATACCAACCAGTTCTCAGCTGATGTCTCGTGACAATTCTCCGCCATTCTCCATGGATGATTTTGAAG
Source organism: Acacia crassicarpa (assembly GCA_034222035.1). Classification (NCBI taxonomy): domain Eukaryota; kingdom Viridiplantae; phylum Streptophyta; class Magnoliopsida; order Fabales; family Fabaceae; genus Acacia; species Acacia crassicarpa. Next base: position 42,948,042 of record JAWXYG010000005.1, on the reverse strand, counting down.
GTAATCCTGCTTTCTTGAAGTTGGTTAAGGGTAGCTTTAGAGTGAATGAACTCAAGGTTGCATTTGTGAGATCTATTATTTTGGCTTTTGATTATGTGAAAAACGAGTGATCTTTGTGCACTGTAGTTTTTGAGACTAAGCATGGGATATTAATACAATCTTGTTAGTTATTGGGCTGAGGCTAATTTATGTGTTTTCCCTTGTTTAGCTTTGGGGAATTCGGCCGTATCTTCCAGTCCTCCTGTTGTTGGGGGAAGAAGTTTGTTTTCAAGTGTCACAAGACTTGGTTTTGCTGCTGGTCATGATTCTCCATCCTTGAACATGCAAGAAACTAATGGCAATCATAATATGACAACTGATTCGTCTGGCTTGACGGGTATTATCTGATGATAGTTTGTTGTCTATTGCTAACAATCAACCTACTTCCATGATGTCTAAATGTGTTTTTTGTTCCTCATTTTGTACTATTATGTTTCTGCAGGTCCGAGAAATGTGGAGACATCGTCATTTGCCAATGTTATATCTAGAGCAGAGTCTATTAATAGCTTAAATGCACCCAAGACAAATGACTTGGGTAAGAAGGGGAAGAAGGCAAGTAGAGTTCTTCTGTCAACAGCTGGGGGCAGGCGTTACTGATCATCCAGCCAGTTTTATTGCCCTGAAAGAGTTTGTCACGCTGGGAGTACCACTTGTCAATCTTTCCAGTTGTAATGGATTTGTGTAGAAGTCAACTTGTTGATAGCTTAGACTGTTGCAAACAAGAATAAATGTTTTCATCAATATACAGACGTGGAAGTTTCATTTCAGTTGAAAGGGTCTTTGTGTTCCTAAAGCTGTGCCCCCAGAAATTCTCTCTCTCAGTACTGTTTTTAGTACAGAGCCTTGATTTTGTTGAGCCCGGCGCGTGGGGAGTCCAAAAGGGCGGAAACGCTCTGTGCGGTTGTGTGCTAGTTTTCAGGCAGAGTGAAGATCCACCCATGATTTGTTGGGATTTGTTTATTTGGGGTAAAATGTGGTCGGGTTGGATTGGCGGGCAATCTGCTTATTTCTTGGTTGGAGTAGGGGATTGCATTGACTCTAACATTCACTTGAAAAATTATTAATAGCGACTTCAATAGGTAGGGCTTAAGTTTTTATTCATATCATCTTCCTCGAATTCCCAGATGCTGAGTAATGTATTATTTCTGTTACAGGTGAAATACACTCACGAACTTATTGTGTTAGAACTTAAGTACATGTAGAGGCTGGTAATTGAACATTGGTGTGCAGAAGCTGACATTGAAGTACTACTCCTTGGTCCTAATGTCGGACCTAATTGAGGAGTTGAGGAGTTGATATTGAGTTTAAATGTGAAACCTACATTTCATATTGGTTTAAGGGGCAAATTTGTCCCGGATGTTTTCTCAAGGGGTAATTTTACTCCAGAAGTTTTTCGGGGTGCAATTTTGTCACGGAAGTGTCAATAAAACGGACAATTTTGCCCTTGCCGTTATTATTGATAATTTTGACTAAATATATTAAACTGACAATTTATATGTGAAAATTTGCCCTAACAGTTTTAAATCCAACCTAAAAGAATAATAAGTAGATAACACATGAATTTTTGAAGTAAATTTGTGCCATAACAAAAATAACATAGATGACATGTGGACTATTAACTCAGTATATTTGATTAACTAACAGTTAAAATTAATTAACAGTTAGGCGGAAATTGCCTTCCTTTGAATATTTCTGGGGCAAAATTACTTTTTAACCCTTTCTTATTTGTTAATCTTTTTTTAATTTACCCTCATTGATGCTCCTTCAACTATAATCAAGTAAAAAAAATATAGAGAGAATTAAAGGTGATGGTTATAATATTTTATAAAAAAATATGTCAAATTAACTATCCTAACCAATTTTTTAATCAGGTAAATATGCCATAACAAAAATGACATAGTAATGCATGTACAGTCTCTTTATATCCACCGGCCACAGTAGCAATCTGCTAAAACAAAAACAACAAGCAATTGTCCCTTTTGGAAACGTTCTTATTTGTATTTAGTACCAAAGTAATTCCAATAACTATTAAATTAACTAGGTTGAAGCTGAAAGGCTATGATCAAATCATCATAAAATATTCCGTGAGCAAGCAGAATTCAAACAATCTAAAGAGTCTGATTCTAAGTGCCAAAATGGCGCAGAGCCGCTATTGTCCTTTGCTGTCTGAACGCAAGAAGCTACAATCCGATGAGAGAATGAAAGAAATTGAGCTCTGGGAATCCACTCATAACTATTATAATGTTGCCTTTGAAACAGAGTCATGAAACCAGGCACCTCAATTAAGCTGACCACAGCGATCTCATCAGAACCATAAGCTAGATCTGAAATAATCTCAACAATCTGATATTGACAACAAACGAGGTCTGATTGATCCCATGTTCCATTCCAATTCTTGTACCTAGCCCAAACCTCACCTTTCTGTGGGTATATTGCGAAGGAGAAATCTTCTTGGTTTCGCTCCCATTTCATTAAATGAGAAAAGTGATATAGGCCCATTATTCTAATGGTCTTACCTGCACTGAATGAACCACAGCCAATTGGTAGGCCTTGCTCCATCCAGTGTTTCTCATCAGTACAAGTGAGATTAGGCTCTAAGAATGTCACACAGATCTCACCTTCTGAAGCCACATTATTCACTCTAACGTATCTCCGAGGAATAACTTCTACATTATTACGCACAGCCCATATTTGATTGCAAGCAAAATCTTTCAAGGACAATTTATTTTCAGGGTCAAATGATTTTGATTCTGAATCTGATCGCTCCTTGCTTGTCATTGACTGTGGGCTGTCTGGACCAGAGGGAACTGCATATGGATCAAGCTCAAACATGCCATCCATGTGTTCCCCAACAAATCTGTGTACCGGAATCCTGTGAGAAAATTTATATAGATTATCTGAAGGAAATGATAAAAACTGCTCTTGGCAACTCTCTTTTTGTCTTGTAAAGACATTTTTTTGTCCTTCTACTTTGACCAATCTTGCAGCAAGCATGTTTCCTGTATCAGTATATCCTGTAACTATTTCAACCACCTCTAGCTTGGAACTTTTCCTAGCTTCGTCATTTGAGCACTTTATTATAGGATCTGACTCTCTGTACATTGCCCAAACCTCTTGTTCTTTTGGGAAGATTAGGACCTGCTCATCGGCATAACTACAAACAACGTGAGAGAGAATTGCTGGAACAATTATTTGATCCTTACTTTTATCTACATTGAATTGCCCACAAACAATAGTCAAGCACACCTCGCTTCTGAACAACTCGTATGAAGAGAGTTGAACAGCTCTTAAAGAATTGACATGTAATCTTAGTGGGCTTTTCTCGATCTCTTTAATCCGAAAGTAGTTCCTTGGCATGCATTCATGATCATTTGCAGCCCAGACTTGGCCAACTTTAAAAAATTCTGAACTTTCAATGCTGTTGAGGCTAAAATGTCCTTGGTCGAAACCCTTGAAGGAAAGAGGACCATTTGAAGGCCTTGTTGCTGCAAAATTGACACCCCCCTTAGCACATGCCTTTTGATTTCTAAACAAGTTCAAACGAGAATTTTTGTAACTGAACAAGTTGTCCATGTCTGACTTTGGAGTTGAAGGTATTTTCTGAGCATTTAGGACTTCACAATCTTCGAACATGGCGTTCCTCTTCTTATCGAACTCAGTTCGCTTTTCTGGGTTCGAAAGTACGGAGTATGCTTCCTCAACGATTTCCAGAGCAGCTTCAGCTGCAGGGGTGTGGGTCTTAATGGGTTTTAAAAGGTTCGAGATTTTATTATATTGGAACTCCACATCTTGTTGCGAAGCTGCTTGTGGGACTTGAAGAATCAAGTACCAGTCACTTTCGCTGGGTATGAAATCATGACTTGCTGAGTTTAAAACCTCACAAACTGTGATCAGACTTGAGAATTCATCAATGGCTGGAAACTGTCGTTGTAGTTGTAGTAATTTATCTCTAGCAGCTATATGATCATCCCTCGCTAACATTTCCTTAACTGCTTCCATTTCTTGGCAGTACTTTGGCGTTATGCCATCCATATTTCCTCGAGACTACTGGATTTCCTGTCAAATTCAGTTTTGTGCACTTAAATTGGCTTGAAAAAGAAAATACAAAAGCATAAAGAAAAAAGAAAGAAAGAAAGAAAAGTTGAAAGCGTTCGTTGAGTGGATAGAGAGTTTGTCAAATCGAAAGAAGAAGGGTAGATATCGATATTTTTTTTTTCTGGTATGAAGGGTAGATATCGATATTTAATATAACGCTTAGTTATTGAAAGGAAATGACTGAGCAACAGAATTTATTCGTTCTTGTTCGTGTAATCTTCTTCATCCTCCAAGTTTGCTTCTTTCTGGTCAATTATAACCTCAACATAAACACTCACATTTAATGCCATTCTACATCTAGGAGTTTCAGCCAGTGACCAAAGTAGTTCCAACGGAATGGATTGTACAGAAGAGAGAGAGAGAGAGAGGCAGAGTGAAAGAGGAATCTCTGTTCTGACAGTGGTCTAAGTTCACAACTTGTGTGTGAAACTTCAATGGTACTTCACTTCCAGGACTTGTCGCGCTTGGGGCATGATGACTTGATTGGGCAAATCTGTTTCTGTTGTTTACTGAAATCTGTTTCTATATAAAATTTATAAAAAATAAATCGTTATAAGTCAGAATTAAAATTAAAATTCTGAAAAAATTTTAATTTTAATTTTAATTTTTAAAGTTTTAACTCATTTATAACTCAGCTCTTAAAGTTTTAACTTGTTTACAACTCAATCCTTAATTTTTTTAGTCATCTTATATGACAAAAATACGTTATAAATTATGGATTTCATATAAACTTTTTGAAAAATACTGCCGTGGAGGAGGATGCAAATCAAGCTGGTACTTTTTAAAAAAAAAAAAAAGTAAGTAAAATCCACCTAAACAATTCATAACCGTGATCACCGAGGACAGCAGTGCAGTGGCACAGCTGGTGGTATTGAGATGCCTTATATCTCCCCTCAGGTCCCGTATTCGAATCCCCCCTCCCCTCGCCTTGTATCAAAAAAAAATTCATAACCATGGTTTCAACATTTTTGCCACAAAAATGACTAAGAAAGGTTAGAGATTGAGTCAATATTTCAGGAATTGAGTTATCTTAAATCAAACTCTAAAGACTACGTTATAAACTTTAAGGACCGAAAATTTAATTTTTTTCTAAAAATTTTCAAAATAAATTTGAATCTTGGTGCCTATTCCTTGTCGGGTGATTTTTATTCTTCAATTTATTTTTTGGTCAAGTACTTAGGGATGGAAATAGGCCAGACCAAGTCAGGCTTTGACTAAATAGGCCTGAGCCTGTAATGGGGGTAAAAGATCTGAACCTAGGCCTGAGCCTGAATATAGGCTATTTTTTAGGCTCAGGCCTGAGCCTTCATAAGGCTTGGTCAGGCCTAAAGCCTTTTTAAAGGCCTACTTACAATATAGGCCTTTAAAAAGGACTTGGCTTCTCTCCTTTTCTTTTCTGGTCCGCTCCCATCCTTTACCCCTTTTATGACCATTGGATTAAGATCTAATAATCTACATTTAATATTTCATTCCCATCATTCTCTCCATTTCCTTCTCATCCTTCTCTCTCTTCCTTTTATAAGAGGAAAAGAAACATTAATAGTATTAAATGTGCACCATTAGATCTTGATCTAATGGTTATAAAAGGGGTAAAAGATGTGAGCGGACCAAAAAAGAAAAGGAGAGAAGTCAAGTTCCTTTAAAAAGGTTTTATATTGTAGGCCTTAAAGGCTATAACTAACTAATATAAGAATAGAGGTAGTACTATAATTAACTAATTATACTTGAAATTATAATATAAGAATGAAAAAAAATTAAATATTTTATTATTTATATGATATAAATATAATTATATTTATTAAATATGTAAACAGGCCAAGCCTTAACAAAAAAAAGGCCTAACCTATTTACACATTCAGGCCTTTAAATAGGCCTTGGCCTGACCTTTTTAACAAACAGGTCAGGCCATACCAGGCCCTAAACAGGCCAGGCCATAGGCCGCCTCATATGGACCTGACCTATTCCCACCCCTACGAGTACTAACGATAGAAAAAAGGCGGGGTTGGGGGAAATCCAAGGCAGGGCTTAGGACTTGTTTGAAAAATCAAAGGGTACTTGGGATGTAAATATTGAATGGAGTTGATTTTTTTAAAAAAATTAAATAATTTACTTAATTGTATCATGTATATTCTTAAATTACATATCACTTTATTAATTAAACTAATTAGTTTTAAAAAATAAAAATATTTGAAATAATTTAATAAAATTTTTTAATCTCTTAAAGTCGATTATTTTACATTTAGAAGCTGAAAAGTATTACTTTCAAGTGCTTTTCCCGTTGAGGAAGCTACTCCTATCACACTACCTTCCGAATGGTAAATCGGCGCGCTTGGATCACCATAATCCCATAGCCAAAAAATGGCCATGGGATTAAAAAAAAAATGGCCCAAAAAAACACATAACCCAAAGTCGGTGGTAGAGTTGGCGACCGCACGACCAGGCGAGCGTGGAGACGGCGTCGTTTTGCAGATCGCTGTCGTCGAGGCTTTTTGTTCTTTCGAATGAAAATAATGATCAGAAGCAAGATCTTCATGGCCTGCTAGTCCTCATTTCTTCCTTGTTGGACACACTCATTCTTGTCCGCTATATTCTTACTTTCCCAATGAGACAGCACAAATTATCTTCTTTCAGCCAGAACAGGCGACCCTCGATTCTGTATCTGGTGTGTGCTGTTGCATTCTTCTCGCTTTTAGTTTTCGCAATCCAATCCTCTTTCTTCGCAGGTAAATGACAAATAAGTGGTGATTCGAACTCTTAATTAGGTAGCTGCCTAGTTACTAATGCGTCCCCTTAATTATGTTTTCTTGTTTATCAATATCCAATATGCATCTCCAGGGTCTTTGAGCACAGATCGAAACTCAGGAACAATTCGCATATTGTCTGATTTTCAGTCCAGTGTTCAGCAATGTGTGGTAAGCACGGATTTATATTCACAGTTTTTTTGGAAATTTGGAATTTTTTCCTCCCTGAAATTTGATGTTTTTAACTGCTTTCGCTTTCTTTGAGTAAATCCTTGTTTATTCTCTAATTTGCACCCCTGTCGAATGGGTTTATACTTTATATTGGATATGTATTTTACTAGTGTTACATTTTCCACTTCCCTCAAATGCATTCGTTTCAGCTGAGAATAATGTCTGATAAATTACTTCGTACTGATGATTTAAAACCTGGCATTGGAAAAAGGCAAACAGAGGGCTCGGGCTCACTGCACATATTATCGACCACTGCAAGTTGGTCCTTAAGTTTCCTGAAGGCACCAACAGCACCTGGGTTCGTCTTTGTATTTCTTGATTCCTCTTTTTTATTGAATTTTTCAATAATAGCCAATTGCTTACTATTTGTATTGCATTAATTGCAGTACAATGAGCAGTTTAAAATCTTTGAGCCTTTGGAGTACAAGTATGACGTGTGTGATGCAATTCTACTATGGGAACAGGTGAATTGTTATCCTTTCCCCTTGTTTAAATTACATTTTCAGGATGCTTGCTACTGTACTGATATCTCAAGATATTGCAGTATCGTAACATGACTACAGTTTTGACCCGAGAATATCTAGATGCTCGCCCAGACGGATGGTTCGATTATGCAGCTAAAAGGATAGCACAGTTGTAAGACTATCTAGACATTATTTCTCCTGTTAATTCTTGTCATCTAATTGGTTGGTTTGAATTTGATCATCTCATTAGGAAGCACTTGTGACCATCTCTTTTTTCTGTGTGTTTTTAGGGGGACAGGTAAGTGCTATAATAAGACTCTCTGTGAAGAACACCTCAACGTCTTATTACCAGCAAAACCCCCCTTCCATCCACGGCAGTTCCGCAGTTGTGCTGTTGTTGGAAATTCTGGAGATCTTCTAAAGACAGAATTTGGAAAAGAAATTGATAGCCATGATGCAGTTTTCCGGGACAACGAGGCTCCAGTTAATGAGGTAAACCTTTCCATTTTCCAACAAGGATTTTCATATAATAACTTAAAATAACACATGCGTTTAAGAAGTGATATTCTTTGACAAAGCAAATATTCGCTTGGTAATATTTTTTTTTCCCCCTTCTATTCAAAGTTGAGCTTTTGATTGTCTTTATATAGATGAAACTGGAAACCTCTTAGTTCTATGCATTGTTTTCTCCCTAACTCTTTAAGGAACCCTTGTTTTCTAGGATTAAGTGGAATTTATTCTACTTTGTAATATTAAGGATTTACTTATTCAAAACATACGTGTCAAGTACTTAATACTTTTTATGAACTGTGTAGAAATATGCCAAGCACGTTGGTCTTAAGAGGGATTTCCGTCTGGTCGTAAGGGGTGCTGCTCGTAATATGGTCCCTATTCTCAATGGATCTGGTAAGTTATTATTCATTATTTAAAAAATAATAATAATCTTAAATGCTGATTGAAGACGATAAATTGAAAGTTTTGGCCACATTAGCTCATAAGATACAAGTGCTATGCACCTTGGTAATATACATATGGGCATAGGGATGGAATCCAAGGAGAAGAGAATTTTCAACACCTGGGCAGTTAGTTTATCACTTTATCTATCTTGTACTTGATGGTATCAGCTGTTCAAGACCAAGAAAATCCTGACAGGACTGGGGACCGGGATACCTTTACTATGATACGCGTTATCAGATGTTAATTCTGCTTTATATTATATATTTTCTTCATGGCATATAACGATTTGATTTTTTCCCAGATGATGAGGTACTCATAATCAAAAGTGTAACACACAAAGAAATCAATGCAATAATAAAGGTGCAAAAATCTCTTGTGATTTTTTGCATGTAAATTTCATTACAGCCAAGAGCTGTATGTTTGCTAGAAGAAACTTATATGAGCTGCTTTTCATGACAGACTGTTCCAAATCCAGTCTATCTCTTCCAAGGTATAGTTCTACGTCGAGGTGCCAAAGGAACTGGAATGAAATCTGTAGAGTTAGCGCTCTCCATGTGTGATATTGTAGACATATATGGTTTCACTGTCGATCCAGGATACACTGAATGGTTGGTTTCTGCCTTAGAATTATGGGTTTTAGTTTGAGTTGAGTTATCATTGGCTAATGCATCTCATTCCTCTCGTTTGAATAAAACAATTTTACCAACCAAAAAAAAATGGAGTTGAACAGTGGAGGATCAGATATCTTAAACTTTGTCATTGACCTCCTCTCTGATTGTATAGATTCCTCCACTGATTCACCTCATCTTGTTCAGCTTCTTATTTGCATGCGAGACCTTTGTGCTAAATACTTCTTATCTTTTGCCTCCATTATTTTTGTTGCAGGACAAGATACTTCTCTACTCCTAGGAAGGGACACAATCCACTTCAAGGAAGGGCATACTACCAGCTTCTGGAATGCCTTGGGGTATCTAAATTAATTACAAATATGCTCAAATAAATACCCTGTATGCTTTTGTTTATCTCTTCTTTGACTTTGGGTTTTGTTGTCAGGTAATCAGGATTCATTCCCCCATGAGAGCTGAGAGGGTGCAAGACTGGTCAGATGTGCCAAGTCGAGAGATGATAAACCAGGCTCACGCTGCAGCTTTGTGCATGAAGAGGAGCCAAACTGGTCACGCTGATGATTTGGGGCAGTTTGGAAGTTGTAAGGTATGGGGCAATGTGGACCCAGACAAGGTTGGTCCTATTTCAGGAACTCCAGACATGAGTGATAGAAGAAAACATTCAAATTATAATAAATGGGAAGTTATGCCTTTTGAGAGTCTGAGGAAAGAAGCTCAGGATCACTATCACCAGATGCAAGGGGTCTCTCTGTATAAAATGGATGGCAATAAGTTGGAAGATCTGGTGTGTGTTAGACATTCCTTGAAATCTGAGGCGTAAAGAGTTGTTCCAATGTCCTCCATTTTGTCTATTCCTATCTTCCGATCATGCCCAAGTATCTCTCGAATGAAATGGGCTTTCCAGGGTTGACTTGTAATATGTGCTATAGGCCGTCAACGATTTCTCGTCCCAACAAATGGTCCAGTAATGACAGCTTGACAAGAATCTCAACCCTGCCCAGGGCTAAGTCAGTATGCATAATTTCATTGATCTGGATGGTTTAGTCTTTGGTGATTCCACGATAGTGATGTAGAAATCACAATATAGAAATTCTGATTTTAGAGTTTGGTTGTGCCTCCTTTTTCAGGTTTTAACTCAGAGACATAGCTTAGCAGATTCTTGATATTATGATAATAGATTACCCTTCATTAGTACTTTTCTTCTTCAAGCATGCACGAAACTTCCCTAGTTTGTAAATCAAGATAGATCTTCGGTCTCTGCGCTTAGCCTTCTGGGAGCAATAACAATTCACGAGGCTTCTTCACAACGATGTGCAAATGAGCATCAATTAAGATTACTCTCCTGCTAACAATTGGTTGAACAAAAAGCTCCCCTGTGGACCACCGGCCAAGCATGACAGATAAATCAGATTGGACGTTTTCTGATAAATGATATTCATAGTTTTTTTTTTTTTTTTTGGGGGGGGGGGGGGGTTGGGAGGCGCTATCAAGATCATATCCACGTTTCATTTTTATTAGTATTCGTTAAAATCAAATATCATCACAAGATAAGTCTCCGTTTAGGTGACAAATCAAGTACAGTACAAGAGTTTCATAAATATCTCATAATGGATGGAACCAGGGGAAGCATGACGATCACAAAGAGATGAGCAACCTTATCCGGAGCCACAAAATATCTCACTCCGTTGGAAAAAGACCCTGCTCTATAAATTGGAAGCTCCATTTCTCCGAAGTTATATCATATAACCACCAAAAGATCAGTAAAACTTGGCGAAATCAAAAAATGCAGGCAGCTCTAACCTTTGCCCCAAACCTTGTTCCTTCGACACCTTCAAGGAACATCTCGCAGGTGGCCAGCTTTCCTCCTAAAGTAACTGCCTCCCTTACTTCCAAACGTGGCTCTCCGATCAAAGTTGCCACCGTTTCATATGACACTTCCACTGTTGATTACAGCTCCCAGACATCGTAAGCCTTCTTCTGCCCCGTCTTCATTCTACTGAAGTGGATCTTTCTCTTTTAGAATTGTTTTAACGTAAAAGTTTTTTCCCCCTTTTGTTTTTGGGTTCTTCAGAGTGTTTCCTGCTGAAGCATGTGAAACCATTGGAGGGGAAGCATGTATGGCAGACGTGTACCCTGAAGTGAAGCTGGAGCCACAATCCAGGAATGACACTCCACGAACAGAGAACGTTGAAAGAGAGTATCTTGAATATGATGATGCAAAGACGTAAGCTTTCATACGATTCGATTATATAATTAGTACTCGACTAGTGGATGATTACAGTGGAGGCATTATAATTAATACTGATTTGTTCTGCAGGGTTTTCCAAGGAGAGGCTTGTGATGATCTGGGAGGAATTTTCTGCGATCGTGAGTATCAGAAGGGTGTCTACTAGAGAATAAAATGCTTACTGTTACCCCGTATCCCTCTAGATTTCAACCGCTTGTAATAGTTATGGTTGTATATAGCATAGACATCTGCTTAAACCATGTTTAATTTTCTTTATTAATAAAAAATGGTACACTTTAAATATATACACTCTTGCTCTACTTTTTGCTATGACGGCACTCTCAAGTTTCAATTAGTAACTAAATGCAGAAGATGATGAGGTATAAATAAAACAGAGAATGGTGGGCGAGAGAGAGAGAGCGCTGTGACTACTTGGAACGTGGTCATCCCAAATATGGGGTTTGATTTTGATTAACCTCAAAGGACCAGTCATAAAGGGTGGTCTAAGGATATCTAAACCTTAATCCTGGACAGACGAATAGCTTAACCTAATCTTGATTATTGAACCCTTGAATGTTCACAAAGCAAGCTATTGGGAATTCCAGATTTCTTAATCTATTAAGATATGAAAGTCTCGAACATCAATCTATAGAATTAGTACTCAAATCATAAGGGTGCTTCTGTTCTTTTGCTCATAACAGTTGGTCCGAACAAGGTGCTTTCCTTGATGGCATCGAACTCATGCTTAGATGACCCTTTTGACATGTTGCCATACAAACCCCTAGCAACTTAGAATGCTAGAATAACATATTTTGAGTGATACTCTAACTAAATTACATTAATAGTATCAAATTACACCAAACGGACATAACTAATTGTGCCAGGCGACTAATCAATCCAAAGGCGGCTAGTTTACTTTACCACGTATCAGAGAATTGCCGTTGCCTTTGCACTAATTGGAGCATACCTATTACGATCCAGTGGATTCAATCATTTGAAAAACGAAATTTGCTCGCGGCTGAGACTGCTGGTCGGATTTTTCATTTTTCCTAAAGAGACCGTCTGATTCCACCAGCAATAGCAGAAAAACCTTTGAACCGATTTCATTTGCAGGGTCCTGGTCTCGTGGACTACGTTTTCTAGCTTCATTTAAACCAACTGGCCGAAAGCAAAATAAATGGCCAAACAGTACGGATTATCTTGGTGTCTTGTTATGCTGAAATAATATCATGTTGGACTCACTGAACTTTAATTTGAGATCTAACAGGGTGTATTGTAGCCAAACATCAAATCTCCTAATGGACAACTCCAATAACTCACCAGCAATTATCAGAATTGCAATAAACAAAATCCTAAAGCAAAATTCCCCTAGATAATACATCATTTCAATCACTGCTCAACAATTATGGAATCCAAATCACTATACCGAGCAAAATTTCGTTTATAACAAAAAACATAGACCTTGGATTATTAGCTGCATCCTCCTATGTCAACAAAAGAAGAGCAGGCTACTTCTTGACCATATCATCAGGAACAACTTTCAGCTGCTTCCTCTGCTTGGACTTAGCAATCTTCTTCAATGTCTTGGGATTGGAAATCACCTGGAGTTTGGTACCCGACTTCAAAATATTCTCTTGCTTCTTCTTCTCCCTCTCCTCTCTCCTCTTTCTCTTCTCAACTTTGTTTAACCTAATCTCTTCCTTCAACTCCGTCATCTTTTCCTTATAGGCTCTCTTCAACTGCTTCTCTCTCTCCCTCTGCTCATATGTCCTGCCCTTCCGAGTCACATGAAGGGCCGACGCCCTATTCTTCCTAGGCTGCTTCCACTTACGACCTGAAACATTCCCTGATATCACACCGTCGTAACTGGGCTTTCCGAACACGGGCTTGTTGGGGTCATCGGCGGATGGCAAAGCTGATCTCTTTGCTGGCGGAGGACAAGTGTCGTCGATGTCCATGGAAGCACCGGCGCCATCATTGTTGTCAGCTTCCACGACGTCGATTGCCTTGGCCTCTCTTTTGCGTTTGTAGGTTTTGCCGCCAAACCCCTCGTCGAGGCACCGAAAGTCTATTGTGCAAGCCATGATCTGCCCCGAGACGACACCAAACCCTAGAGTGTTCGGGTTGAGGAAGTTAGAGTACGGTTTATGTACAATATGAATTTTGCCGAGTCACATCCCCGGGGTTAATAGAATGATAATTAAAATAATAAATCTTCTATTAAAAATAATACTCTTTAATTCCTAAATATAAGATAGAGTTTTTTTTTGAGATTAAGAAAATTATATAAATTATATAGTCATAGTATATAATCGGTCTATAAGTTAGGCAAAATAATTTAAAGAAAAATGACAACTATATATATTTTAAAGTAATTTAATTAGCTTTTTTAATCTCTTCAAAAAGCCAATTATAATATTTAGAACCAGAGAAAATACTAGCTGTATTGCTTAATAAGTTAATATAAGAACTTGATTAATTTGAGGTGATTAGAAAAAGTGAACAAATTACTTAGTTATAGCATATATTATATTATTTTTTTAGGATAAAAATGATGAACTTAAGTATTTTTAATAATTATTTAATTTGTTTAACCTCCTAAAATTAATCCTCCATATTATAATAATAAATTCGCATGTCCCTTTAGTTTATAATAAGTTTTTCACTTTTCAAATTCGCATGTCCCTTTAGTTTATCATAAGTTTTTCATTTTCCCCATGGTTTGAAAGCTTCTCCCCATAATTTTGGACTGTAGGCGATTAAATCACTGTATGGTTCTGCAAATAAATAATAAATAAAATAAAATAAAATTAGGAAATTGGTTGGGTTTATTCACGATCCAGGGATGTCTCCTCCATTATCTTGACAAACTCCAAGATCGAACCCCTTTCTTTTAGTGAGAGTATCCGACCCCTTTACCAGTTGAGCTCAAACACGAGGGGTCAAAACTTTTGAAATAAATTCCTACAAATTTAAGATTTGAAAACACTGTTTTGCATGCTGATCCAGCAAGTAATGGACCAAATAGTCGTTTAATCTATATTTTATAAGAAAATCATTTACCTTTTCAAAAGCTATTCTTTGAAATCATGTCTTTTTTTTTTTTTTTTTCAGAAGGTAGTCTGCACACTTGCTGGCCTCACAATATAAAAGACCAAATTTGATGTTCTAATCCAAGGCAAGGGATTTCTCCATCATGTTCTCCAGACAAAGGTCAACGACATTTTCTCCCACACCGATTCACCACCCCCTCCAAAAAATGGGAACCGGCTTCTCTCCAATTCCTTTAAAATTTAAAATCTGCTCCCCTTCTTTTCCTTAGAACGGCGTCGTTTTGGTCGAAAAAGAGAGTAGTACTAAAAAGATATTTTTTGATACTGACCAGTATTAAAAAATACTTCATGATCTACAAAAAATATATATATATATTTGAAATACTTTTTTAGTACCAATCAGTATCCAAAAGAATCTTTTTAGTATCAGACAGTATTCTAAAAATATTTTTTTTAAGACCCTAAAATAATTTTCAAAATTATCAAGTATTTTTTTCAATAATATTCAGTATCTTAAAGTATTTTTTTAGTATCAATGAGTATCTTGAAATATTTTTTTTAGTACTAGTCAGTATTATGAAATATCCTTTAATACCAGTCAATACTTTGAAATATTTTTTTAAGATCATAAAATAATTTTTATAGATCATGAAATATTTTTTTAGTATTAGTCAATATTTTAAAATATCTTTTTAGTACCTGTTAATACCTTGAATTTTTCTCGGCTTTTTTAAAGGACCAGTTGCTCACTTTTCCACCAAACTATGTCGTCCCAAAGAAAAGGAGGGGAGCGGATATTAAAGGAATTGAGACAAGCCAGTTCCCCAAAAATCTAGCAATTATCACATTTTGGAAGTCAACTTCACAATCACATCAATTTCTAACCCTGTAAAACGTCACTCAACTTCATAGAAACCCCATCAATATGACAAATCTTGTTCATAAGGCCTTAATGCTATCGTTCAAAGAATCACACATCAAACCTTTATAAGAAGCCTCCCCTAAATAACTGGCAGACTCGACATCGAGTTGACCCAAATTCATTTCAAGCAGATGCCAATTATCTCCGGTACACTTTCATAGCATCTCAAGTAATGAAATGTCATATCCAAAGTACAGATTAGACAAAATTAAGAGCGTTGCACATGATTCATCTCCATTCTCTCCATAAAAATACTCTAAAAATATACTTCCTTCCAACAGTCAGATATAATCCTGACATCCTACAAAGACTTCTAAATTATAAAAATTTTCTGATACATGAGAACTTGATCAAAAATATTTCCCAATCCCAATTGGTTCATATCCC
This sequence comes from Acacia crassicarpa, assembly GCA_034222035.1. Classification (NCBI taxonomy): domain Eukaryota; kingdom Viridiplantae; phylum Streptophyta; class Magnoliopsida; order Fabales; family Fabaceae; genus Acacia; species Acacia crassicarpa. The sequence continues at coordinate 42,932,300 of JAWXYG010000005.1, read as the reverse complement.
TATCAATGACATGAAGTATATTTGAATCTTGCAGGAGATTCTATTCAACAAAATAAAAAATTATTGAAGCCCTTCAACTCCTCTGCAGACGACTAACAAATAATAAAATACCTACTCCAACAATTCCAGAACAAGAACTCACTTCCCTGATTCTACCCAGCTAAAGATTTTCTTCTCACCATATGCTTCCCTTTTCTGCTACATCTCAATCATCCATGGGAAGAAGGACTGAAAATGTTGGATTGATATAATTTAAGAGTGAATTACATTGCCACGACAGAAATTACAGCCCCTGAGTGTTGCTAGATAATGCAGGAACAGAACCATTTCCAAACGCATATTCTTCACTCTCAAAGAAGGTCGAGTGTAAAGCCTTCACACACTGCTCAGCTTCACTGTCATTTACTACCAACGAAATATTCACCTGACCAGAAACAAATCAGGAACAATAGGCACATAATAAAAGAAAAAAACCAAGTTTCTCGATTCTATGAATGAGTGCCTAGCTCAAGTCAAACATTTCAATACAACAGACCTCCATAAGTCCTTCCCACAATGTGTTAGTGAAGAGGCAAACATATAGGTGCTTCACTAGATCAGTCAATAGTATGCCAATGTATCTAATAAATTTTGCATATATGCTAGATGTCCAATCATATATGCAAAGCTTCAATTGCAAATGGAAAAGAAAAGGCTGATAATTCCTAAAAGCACATAAAACGGAGGAAGATATGAATCTGATCAGGTTTTGGAGGAAGATATGAATCCGATCAGGTTAATACCTTAGAAGCACCCTGAGATATCATCTGAACAGTGACACCAAGGGTACGAAGAACACGAAATGCCTGCAACAATGTGCCAATCAATCCCTTTTCTTTTTTTTTTTGGTTGGTAGAAAACTAAAAATAGACTGACTGCAGAAGAATAGAAGCTTGCAAATAGATGTGCATGTGTCTGAAAAAACATAGTATACAAGCTGCAGCCAGAAAACTTCAGGATTTAAGGAACTATATTTAAATTGCCAGAGCGTGATAGAAAACCTTCTCCAATATCAGTGATGACCTCTGAACATTTCCAATAAGAGAGATGATAGATCTGCTCTGTAGAAGATCTACCACAGCGATTTTCTCCAGTTCTTCAACAACAAAGTCAAGTTCCTGCTCCAAGGAGATAAAGTATGACAGCCAAATACTATGGCAGGCAGGAATACAGAAATCCCACTAAGCAAGCATGTATTTAAGTGAAAACCAGAAGACCACAAACAGATACATTGTCAAATAAGGTCGTCATGCATAGTTGAAGAAAGGAAACTTCAAACACAAAAATAATAAATTAATAAAAACATTAATAAAATTACAAAGAGAACACATAGTATTACACTTGCCTGCTGAATTAGTTCTCTGCTCCACAATTTCGATGGATCCAATGTCAAGGAAATACTCACTTCACTAGTAGCTACAACATCAACTGATATGCCTAAATCTTCAAAGATTGAAAAGACCTGCCAAAAATGGAAGCATGGAGTCTGAGAAGGATTTAGTCTCAATAACACATATCAGACATTAGTTTTCTCACCTTAGCAAGGAAGCCATATTGACCGAGCATGCGGGTGCTTACAATATCCAACATTGTCACATTACGTTTCAGAACAATGCTAGTTAAAACTGCCTGAAGGTGGAAAACGGAACACATAATGTCCATGGTTTCCCATAACATAGTGGTATTTATTATAAATGACAGGACTTGGTAGATTGAAAACCTCGCTCATATCTCTTGTCTTTTCAATGAGAGTGCCCGGAGCTTTAGGGTTATAAGAATTTTTAACCCTAACTGGAATGTCACTTTCCCTAGCAGGTCTCATAGACTGTGGGTGTAGGACCTGGAAAAGGACCACAAGAGAGAGAATTTAAAATTACCTACGAATATATTATTCCATACCCCACGGCCCAAGACCTGCCAATCAAACACCTAACAATCAAGTTGCTCACGACAGCATTAAGGGTGATAACATCCCTGACACTATGCTAAATAAAAAATGAAGTAAATAAGACAGAAACACTAAGTTAACCAAGCTTCTCAAATCTCAACAATATCGATCTGAGATAATTCAAAGAACCCATTCAAGGCCCGAAAGATTCTTTTAACAATATGGGGTGGAATCATGGTCATAGAAGGCAATTAAAAGCACCCTACAGAAAACAGAGATCTGAGTTCAACAATTTTCAGCAGGTGAAGCATCAGTCCCATACTCCTATGTAGTTCCATTTTGATTTGAACAACTGTAAAATGGGTAGGATGGGATGGCCAGCAGCTATGTTGCACCGACACTGACATGGCATTTTCGACACGTTACCGATACGTGACATCGACATGTTACTTCAAAAATACTAATATTTCGACATGTTCCGACACGTCTTAGTATTAAATAATCTATTTACAATCGAAACCAAAAAATGACAGGGAAACAGGGGAGGCCGTCTTGATTTCAGATTTGTCAATAGCAAAGAGTTAGAGAGCCTCACTGCCTCAAAGAGTGAAACATTGAAACACAATCACAGTCCACAGACCGAGAGATGATTAGGGTGAAAATTTGGTGTTACTGCTTGGTGCTCTGCTCGACCGAGAGAAATGATTTTGGGATCAATGGTGCTACTGCTTGGTGGTCTGCTCGACCAAGAGATGATTAGGGTGAAAATTTGGTGTTACCAAATATGCCTTCAACTTTGGATAAAATTGCAAAAATGCCGTTGGAAACTTTGACTAGCTTAATTCGCGTATTTGGACCAGATTCACGTGTCGAGCAGATTCGCGTGTCCGACTCGTTAATTTCTCAGATTTTGCCGTGTCCATGCAACATAGGCCAGCAGCAATGTGAAAATCACTCAATCAGATTCATATGAAAGCAAAGACAAGAATTGATTCAATGCTAATCCAGAACAACAAATGCAGCCTAAAAATTTAAAATTGTAAGTATGGGTGGTTATAGTACATTATCCATAAACTACATAAGCTATTAAGAAGATACCTGAGCACCAAAGTAAGCAAGTTCTGCTGCCTCATCAAATGTCAAAAATGGCACAGGCTGTGCTTGAGGGCATATATTTGGATCACATGTTAGAACACCATCAACATCTTTCCATACCTGTCCAGAGAAATGAAATTATTTTTTTCCTTTTTGGCCTCCATTTAATCTTGAACAGTTCGTGGTTATAATGAAGAAAATGTTGCAGTGAATAATTATTATAATTCATAAACTTTGAACTCAGTCCCTTGCTTTCCCTACTAATCAATTCATTTCATCATCAAACACATGTCATTCCATGTGCAAGGGCTGTCTACTGACTAGCGTTTTATACAAATAATTAGGTGTCTTGTTAACATAATAACCTGTATTTCTGGCAACCCTAGCGCTTTCCCAATTGTTGTTGCAGTCAAATCACTGCCCCCTCTTCCCAGTGTTGTCACAGCGCCTGATTTCCGGGCCTGCAAGAATAAATAAGAGTCAGAACACTCATTTTAGTGAAGTAAGAATTTGGGGAGGATAGGTTATGGAAAAAAGGTTGGAAAAGCATTTATCGTAAAGACCTTTCCAAGGAAGCCTGTAACAATTGGAATTGCAGGATCAGAAACCCAATCACTGTGCAACCTCTTTGCGACAGCTGGATAAGTTGCTTCCAGAATATCCGCATTTGTGAAGTCATCAGTTGTTATAAAACCTATCTCAAATGCATCATACTGCCATACATAAAATTAGCAAAAAAAAAATTAAGAAAGCCTATGCTCACAGACTACAAATAGAATATATATACTGAATCACTCAATCTTCATTAGCAAAATAGGAAAAACATACTTGACGAGCTTTAACACCCAATTTATTGAGATAGGCAGCAAATATCCTAGTAGACATGCACTCTCCAAATGAAACTAGATAGTCTTGAGTTCTTGGAGTCAATTCTTTCATCATAGAAATCCCCTTCAGCAGTTGCTCTAATTCTTCGAGATGCTCTGAAATTTTTTCAACAACAGATATGAGAAGGAACATGTGAAAATTATTGAATAGCCAAACTGACAAGAGAGAAACGAAAAACCTGGTAGAATTAATTCAATTCATGAGTTGACAGAATGAGATAGTAGAACTTGAACTGGTTAAATATTATTAGAACACAATGCATGAAGATTAGAATTACAATAAAAACCAAAACAAAGAGTTTAGGGGTTAAAATATTGATCAGCTATATAATCTGAAATAAGTTGCTGAATAAAAGCAGCAGACCAAAAATATTTGTAAAACATGAAGAGGCTGCAGTCTTATGTCTGCAATTGCTCATCATTACAGTAGAGTAAGAGTTAAAATAACATCATTTTTAATCAAAAAAACATTAAAATTTGATCAATTCCCCTTTCAATGTATAAACAAAATCACTGTTATAATCCCCTATCATCCATAGAAATGAAATCCATTTTTCTAAATTTAAGTAGTGAACAATTACTTCATCATGTGGTGTTTGACGTATGTGACAAGTTTAAACAGTAATATGCCTGCATCCTTCTGTGACATAAATAACAGTTACTGGTATTAGGTATGAAATTTTCAACTTGAAATCAGGGATGTTACCTCCATCCAGGTTAATTGGCAGCTACAGTTTCGAGGCAGTCAAACAAGAGAAAGCTCTTTAATTATCCAAACTACTTTAGGTTACGTTCACATCATTTTGAATACAAAAAACATAGTAATTCTTAAAGAAAGAGAATTGCATGATCAAACAATCAGTATGGATTAGCAAGGATATGCAGAACTTAAATGAATGGGCAGAATTTTTCCATGAAATTGGTCTCATGAAAATTTAATTACGATGAATAGGGCATATTCAAATTATGCAATCAAATCAATAGTTGATCCAGCGTGGAAGAAGGTAACTCACTTGCAATAACAGACCTGTCCACTTCAAGCTCATCAATGGTCCTGAATAAAATAAGAACACACAATGAAATTGATCTCTTTTTTAACCTTTTTTTAATTTGTTAACACTTTCAAGGCAACAAGAAAGCTCATTGCTCTTGCCTGATATGGAGGTCTTTAATAAAATTGAGTTCATCAATACTAGAGGCATTTGTAACCCCACAACTTACAGCTTTCTCTCCAGCCTACCGCAAAAAAGAAAAAAGGCATTTCTTTCTCAATATTTCAATTAGCAGAAAGGAGAGAGTATTAGCGTGAAACAAAATGGAAAGCAGTACCAATAAAAGTTTGCTAGTTGTCTTTCCCATCGCAGAGAGAACAATTATAGGTCTCTCTTCCGGAAAGGTCAGTATAAGGCCAGCAACCTCTCTCATCCTCTCAGCAGTAGACACCGATGAGCCACCAAACTTCATGACGCAGGTGAATGGTTTCTCAGTTCCACTAAGAAACCCATCTTCATTTTCATTCTTCTCAAGTATATCACTGTCTACTGCCTTGCAGCTGGCATTGAATGCCACCTTTTTACTAGTAAAACTTCCTTTACAACAAAACCCAGAAACCGAAGCAACCGACGTTTCAAAACCAATTTTTTGGGACAACAGTGGCCGGTTCTGGAAACTTCTCCACTTAATCACAGGGTAGGCATATCTAATACCATTAAACTGCAAAACGCTAGCCATGCTTGTTGACAAGTGGGAAGCAAGTCGCTGAGCTTATAAATGTCGTATTCCAATAAGTTGTTTCGACAAATATGACAAATGCCGAATGAACTCTCAGAGTCGGAGATCAGGATCAATCATCAGTCAATCGTTCAACTTCACAAAACTCGATCTGCAAGTTGTCTATCGCTTAATTGAGTCACAATATCATGATGTCGTAATAATAGGAAAAAAATCTGGATTTTTTACCTTATGTTCCCCCAGTGAAGCAAAAGGGATAACAATATGAACCCAAAAACGAAGGGCCTAAAGATATTGAAAACGAATATACCTAGTCAGAAAGTGGTTTAGAAGGTGAAGATGCAGAGGTAGTTTCTTTTAGATTAGCGCCAAATGCAGAAAAATGAACAAGTGTCAGGTTTTCGGTACAATGAGATTCCTTTAAAGAGAGAGGGGGAAGCTCTACAGTAGCTTCAATTTTGAACGCAAGCCTCCCGGGCACCCAACTCTGAAGGAATGGCAAGAAAAACGAGTTCCACTACGGCGGCTCGCCGCTGCTCAAGTCACAAAGGAAAACGCCAAAACGTATCTCTACTTTTGGTGCGCCTCTTGTTTCCGCCCGAAGCAGAGAGTAATGAAGATTCAGTGGAACCGGGAAACAAACGGCGAAGATCCCGTTTGGTTACTGTCATGGTAATTTTCACATGTAAATTTTTTTGGTCAAAATTCTTACACGTGAGTTAGAATACAAAAAAATCGGCTAAATATTTGAAGAAGTTAAATATAGATTTTAATGAAAGACCTCTAATTTTTTTGGACAGTATTTTAATGAAATAAAAAACTACTAGTATATTATATATATTAAATATATCGAAGAAATACTTCTTCTACTTTTAAATATCTTTTTTTGCACCATCTACTTTTAAATATCTAAATATAACTGAATGTATTTTTTCTTGTAGTATTTTTTGGACAGCCTTTCTAACAGTATTAAATCGATACAAATATTAATGTTAAATATAAAAATGTTGTACTAATAGAGTAATAGGACCATCAAAGTACATGATGTTCTCTACTTTAAAAATAAAAAAAATAAAAAAATAGAAAAACCTTGAAGAGCAGTTAAATACTACATAATATATGAAATATACATATTAATTATCAATATAAATGTATAACAAATTATAGTATTCGAAAGCCGTACGTGCTACACCAATACGAGTAATTTTTTTTGGAAAATTTTTCAATGTTGTGCAAAATATAATATGAAATCACTTACCACAATTAAATCATGTCCAATACTCCCTCCGGTCCTAATTATAAGAGCTAGTTGACTTTTTTGAAGAGATTGAGGAAGCTAACTAAATTACTTTAGAGTATTTTTATTTTTATTTTTTTCTTCAAACTAATTAATTTAACTAATAAACTAATATATAATCCAATGATATACAACATATGAAATGATTAAGTAACTTATTTAGCTTCCTTAATCTCTCTAAAGAAAGTCAACTAGCTCTTATAATTAGGACCGGAGGTAGTATAAGGCACCAACTAACTTTTCTCAAAAACCAATAAAAGTAGTTAAAGTCAATAAAGTTATCATACAATTTAAGTAACTTCCAATATTACCCCCACTAATTGCACTAAACTCTAATATTATATTAATTATTACTCTCACCCACTACCCTCATTAATTAGGGGACATAGAAACAAATAATTAATGCTCATTAGAAACAAGCAAGTGCCTTATAAAAAGAACCAAATAAACTTGCTAGTTGGTGCTTTATAATAAGGACCAGATGGAGTATATGACATTTTGCCAAGAAAGGAATTTCATATGACTAGGGTTTAAAAAAATTACAAAAATGGTTACATCGTAAAATTTAGTTAATTGAATTGTCTCTATATGAAAATTTTGAATTTCCCCTCTTTATGGACTGATTATATGCAAACACAAATATTTGTTAGATAATGTATTTCACATAATTCAAACTTATATTCTCTTTTTTATGAGAGTGAAACCTTACCATTTCAACTATCATCAGTAAAGAAAAAGTTTTTTTAAAGAGCCTTTCTTTCTTGGCCATCCACTAATACTGTAAGGGGTCCCCCCCCCCCCCCCCCCTCTTTGACAAAGAATAAGAGGCAAGTGGTCAAGTGGTGGAATCTAATTTTCAATAATAACAATATCTGATGTCAGTTTTCATTGTTCTTTCCTTTTTGCGAAAAAAATGTCAAACTGGCTTCACTGTCATTTTACAGGAATAAATAGTACTCTTTTTTTTTGATACACATAATTGGGGAGGGGGCAGGACTCGAACCCTGGACATAGGGGAGGGGAGTCAAGCTCCTATACCACTGCGCTATTAAGGCGCTGGCTACTCTTTTTATTCTTAATATAAGACATATTTACTTAATTTGATTAGATTAAGGAAATTAGTTAAGTTTATTAATATGACATGTATTGTCTAAGACATTCTAATTATATTTCTTAATTTTCTCATTTCATCTCCTCCTTGATTATTTTGTAGAGAACATTAATAAGGGTAAACTAAAAAAAGATAAATAAATATAAAAATTATATCTTATATTCCTAAATATGTCTTATATTAAGGATATGAGGTAGTAGTATTTTTTATTTTATTTTTTATTTAATTTTAATTCAGCTAATTTGGTCTTAATTATCAAGAACATAGGATAATCCCTTTTTCATGTACTCTAACTTTTGTACTTCTTTATTGTACTTATAGCTTATTATCTATGAAAAAATTATCAGTTTATTAAAAAAAAAAAAAAAAGTACTCGTAGTATCTAACCAATTTTATTTATTTTACTACGCAGTATGAATTAAAACATTTTGTCTTAATATTTGACTTGGTATTTCCCCATGGACAGGATGATATATTTTTCATCTGCCTGGTAGATTATCCTCCCTTACACGGCCTAAGCGGATCTAGAGCCCATGGTTTCTTCAAAAGGATATTTAAAATTGAACAACAAACAGGCGAAGAGGAAGAGAATAGAGGACCTAAATCAAAAATATTTAGGAAACAAAAGAGGTTATTCCATAATTATTCAAGATAAAAGACACAAGTCTGCTCTGCTCAAAAACATAATTGGGAAAAATGCTGATTGAACCTACAGATATATATTAGCCAACCAATCTTGACCTTTACAGAAGGAGATACAAGACCTAGCTGGCACTTTCGAACTACTGGGAGCTCCGCAACACAGTTGGTGCCTCTATTTGGCAAGAAGACCACCTACTCATGAAATTCACTCACACCATTCCATGGCAACCGGCTGATTCCAACAATACTGCTCTAATTTGCTCGGGTGGAACATCCTGGCCTTCTCTGCATTGCTGGTTAAAGGCAATAAAGAAAGCACAATTATAAACAACACTTGATAGCATGTTGCCATTAAGCTGTCAGTTAGTAAGCTTCGGGTTCAAAAATGAAGAACAGTTATTATTAGACTAGCATTTACGGTTACCTATTTGCAATACCATTTGTTTAATAACGGTAACAAATGACTTGTTCAGAACAAGAAGCCTTATCCCATTACTGGTGACAAGAACTCATACTGGCTTTGATTTTCACCAGCCAGTGATTTTTTTTAGCAGAACAAGCCAGGCTCAAATGGGCTTTAGTTTCAACCAGGCAAAGGGAAGGGAAGGTAGGGAGAAATGGAAACCACTAGAGCTTATGGGTTGGCTCAATAAGCTTGTTGTTCAAAAGGTCAAATAGAAACCTGTTAGGCATCAAGTAGTTTATTTAGACAAGTTTAGTTTCTAGGATTCAAATATCACGCCTTAATTTTCCTTGGGTGAGAACCCCTCTACATAATCTGGAAAACTGCACGTCAAATTATGAAAGACCCCAATATACAGCATGTATTATCACATCAAGTAAGCCCCAGATACCAAGAATTTATACATCATATCATTGGAAAATCTACAGATGCAAAATAGTGCTAAGACGATTGACGTTGGAGAGAGAAGTATACCTCAGCTCGGAACACATCTAAAGCAAAGCCATTGAAACAACTGATAACAGCCTGCTGAATGTCCAATCCAAGGCTGTCTAAAGTCTTCAAGGTGGTAAGAAGAAGACCTGGTCTACGGGCACAAAACATATGGATGTTCACAGCCCTCCCTTCCCTTAACCTAACCTCCACCTATAAATTCAGAAACGTGGGTCAGAGCAATTTCTTCAACGACATCCCAAATGGATTCTGCAAACAAATATACTCTTCCCAGTTCTACTTGATGATCATTGGTCTACACTAATGACATCTAGCAATTTTGTTTGAATATACATAATAACATCTAGCAACTTTTTTTTTTTGAATATATATAAGAAAAACAGAGAACCTCATTGTCTATGCTCTGACAACTCGTAATTAAATTTGGCAAGTTTTTAAAACCTAATATGCAGCACATGTTAGCAAAGGATTAATTTTATAATCTTTATATTAGATAAAAATACATAGCATTCATGAAATATGCAGAATATGCTGATAAATGTATATAACCATTGAAATCCAGGGGTGTAGACCATCATCACCAACTAATCATCCCTGTACATTTTGGTTAGGCGATGGGACCAAAAACAGACAGATGAATCAATTGCCATTTCCAACATTCTCCATAATGTGAAGAATAACAATATGACAATTGAATGTGAACAAAAATTAATTACTCGCGAAGGTTGGTTCTTGGGGCTCGGCAAAGAGGTAGGGCAAAGTTCTTCCTTGACCCTGCAGGGAAGTGTTGGGAGAGTGGGCGTCAAAGGATGAACATTTGTAGAAGGTGGTGGTAGCGAACCAGGCGGGGTTGACTCCAGCTCATTATGAAGATCGTTGATCCGCTGAAGCAGCTCCTTCAAGTAGTCAATTGCATCCCCAAGTATTGAAGCCCTATCCATCTTTAAATAAATGAAAGGTGAGAGATTGGACTTTCATTTCAAGTATTAATCTAGTGACTCAAACTTGTCACAAACACAAAAACTCATCAGGTTCCTCAAACATAAGAGATCACATTCACACATCATTTTTCATTGCATGAACTAACTGACACACGCTTTCAACTTCTGCAGATGAATTTTTCTGGAAAATAAAGAAGCATAAGGCGTCCACGTAGTTTATCATTTTTAAGATCCAATTATATGCTCCGTCCGGCATAAACTTATGAAAATCGTCGACATAATCAATAAATGCATGGTTCTAGGTAGTTCTTAAAATCGTTCAGGACAAATCATCGAGTAAAAGCACACTTATTGTAGTGATACAAATTGATGTCCTCAAAAAAGGGGGAAAACGATGAAGGAAGATTTTAAACATTTTTAAATGTTTCTGATCAAGTTTTGATACCTTACTAATCTTCGGAACAACCGACCGAAGCATGTATAACCTATCATTTAGTTTCTTCCTGCGCCTTCTCTCGGCCATGAGATTTTTCGCAGGTAATCCCTTCTTCTTCCCCTTCTGATTTCCACCTGTAACAGTACTGTTTGCATTAGAATTGCTTCCGCCGTTATTCCCATTCTCCTCCGTCTTATTATTAGTCTCATTAAGATCATCAGAATCATAATTCAGCCCAGACGCATCGATACTGGCTTCTTCCCTTTCGCCGTCTTCTAACTTCCTCTTCTTCTCCATGTTTGAATAATCATTAAATCCAGACGGAGAAATCTCCAAACCTCCCAATTTATCAGCTCCGCTAGATGTTTGGCGAAGCGCAGCTCGCTTCTGAAAGAGAGTGGGTTGAGCACCAACTGGAGGGAAAACATCAAGTGGTCTTAAAACCTTAGCCCTGTTAGAAAACAGAGCATTTCCAGAACCATCATATGCTTCTAAACCCATTGGACTAAATCCGCCACCGATTGTGACCCCATTGTCAGCAGCAGGCAACAACCGAGTCGCTGGGAATTCAGTGTTAGAACTAAGCTCGAGATTGCCCATATGTGGTTGAGTATTCATACCCGAAAATCCCATCAGAACATGGGAACTCGAAGTCTGATTTTGATTCCCCTGGAAGTGACCGAGAAATCCACTTTCAGAGCCCAAATCGAAGCCATTATTCTCAAAAGGATTGTTGCAAACAGAGTTGAAGAGAGGAGGGAAGCACGATTTGGGAGGTAAAAATGACTGTGACTGCGCCAGGTCGATAGTGAATGACGGTGAACAAGAAGATGAATCCATAGGCTGCTGCAACAGGAAATTATCATTCGGATTCGAACAAAAACCAATATCTCTGATTGCCTGGTGAGCTGGGAGACCAGGGAGATCCTGATGAGATGGATTGATAGCAGAATCCATGTACCATTCACCTTCAAGCATGGATTTGAAGGACGTTAATGGACCTCCCAAAGCAATGTCCTGGCCCTTGGAATCACCTTCGTTGTTAGTTCTGGTCCAAGATGCTGCGTCTTCAACTTCTTCAATCCAAGGCACGGCGGGAGCTCTGTGCAGCGTATGTCTCTCCATGGCGCTGGAGTGAGAGTAGGAGGAGGAGAGAGAGAGTTTCAGTTAGAGAGGCAGAGAGAGAAAGGCAGTAAGCTTTTCTCTCATGGCCTAATATTTTAAGAATTTAACAGAAAGGAGATTCGACGTCTGAACGTTATGTATATGCACCGAAGATGAATGGTGAGAGTACACCGCTGTATTGTGTGTGGTTTTTATCTGTGTGTGCTCTGTTGGTCAGAAGACTCTTGCTCTGAATAGACCATACGGCCCTCCTCTGGTTGAGATAATTACACCTTCCTTCTTAGTATTGAAAAAACAAAAACAAGTTTCTTACAACGTGGGTAAATAAAATATGATTATTACAAGATAAAAATATATATATAATTGGGAGAATTATAATAGTGGACCTAAGAAAAATAATATTTATTAAGAAAGACCATAAAAATGGCAATTATTTTAAAGGACTAAAAATTAAAACATTAATATAAAGAGATTAAATTGCCCTTGGTTCTACGATTTTTACATAAAGGTGAGAAATGAAAAAAAAAAGTTTTAGAACAATAATATATGACAACCTTTTTTTGAATGAAATATCTAATTAACTTTTTAAAAAAAACCTACAGGTCAATGTTTACGAAATTTTTTTTTTTTTTGGAACAATAATATATGACAACCTTTCATTCCATATAAAGAAAGAAAAGTGACGGACCACGCGAATTGGCTTCGGTGATTCAAAACAAAAGTTTGAAAAATATAAAATACTAAAGGGCAAGGATTAATCAGATTTTAATGATTATATCTAGGACCGAACTAAAGAAAAACGAGATAAAAAATTATCAGGAAGAAGAACTTGAAGACTATAGAACAGGGGGAGGACGCCTGGGAGATCTTTGTGGATGAAAGAACCTACGATTTCTTCTTCAGTCTTCATAGAGAGATAAAAAGTTACAAATAGAAACTCTAACTTACATATTTCAGGTTCTGATTTGATCTCTATTTATCATTTTTAGGGGTGGAAATAGGCCAGATCCCTATCAGGCGGCCTACAGCCTGGCCTTTTTAGGGCCTGGTTTGGTCTGATCTATTTGTTAAAAAGGCCAGGTCAAGGCCTATTTAAAGGCCTAAATGTATAAATAGGTCAGGCCTATTTAGTTAAAGCCTGGCCTGTAAGCCTTCAAGCCTGACCTGTTTACATATTAAATAAATATAATTATATTTATATAATATAAATAATAAAACATTTATTGTTTTTATTTATATATTCTACTAAAAGCCTAAATTTATATAGATTTTTTCATAGGCTTAATGTGTATAAAGCCTTTTTTTGGCCTCCAAGGCCTATAATATGAGGCCTTTTTAAAGGCCTACATTGTAAGTAGGCCTTTAAAAAGGCTTCAGGCCTTATCAGCTCTTATGAAAGCTCAGGCTTGAGCCTTAAAAAAAGTCTGCATTCAGGCTTAGGCCCAGGTTCAGGCCTTCCACCCCTATTACAGGCTCAGGACCGTTTAGCCAAAGCCTGGCCTGGCCTATTTTCATCCCTAATCATTTTCAATCAATCACTTCAGATTCTGATTTAATTAGAGATAATATAGGAAATTTGATCAAGGGCAATTTAGTCTCTTTATATTAATGTTTTAATTTTTTGTCCTAAAAAATAATTACCATTTTATGGTCATTCTAAATAAATATTATTTTTCTTAGGTCCTTTATTATAATTCTCCCCCATGAAGTTTGCTTCTTTTTTAATTTTTTTTTATCCCTCCCATTTTTTTAAAAAAATAAACTAATGTTCTTTCGTTGAGAAAGATTTAAACAAACCCACATATAATTTTTTAAAAAAAGATCAGTTCAATATTTTGAGCTCAGATAATAAGTAATATTGAACCGAGCGGCCTGTCACGGAGCGCAGGGAACGCAAGATATTTTGTACTCAAGACACTCTCAGGGAGGTTTCTAGAGAATTCCACAATGTCGTAGATCTTTGTACATAGAGGTAGAATTGTGTGGAGAATTCTAGAGACTTCTTTGTAAATGTAAATATCTAGATATTTCTAGGGAAGGTTCTAGAGAACCATTCCCAACCGTTAGATGTAATCGATCGTAGCCGTTCGTTGAGGAGGTGGATGCCTATAAATAGGAGGTGTCACCCTCAATTGTAAACCATAGAAAGCAATTCAAGTTCTTGGCATTTCAGAGCTTCTCTCTCTAAGTGTTTCTCTCTCTAAAAAAGTTCTCTTTATTCTCTTGCTCTTTGCCTACTTGCGAGGGTTCGGCTGACTTAGCCAAGATCGTGGGAGTGATCAAGCTAAGGCCGGCACGATTTTGGATGGAATTTGTCTAAGACCGTGACAACGTGGTATCAGAGCCAGGTTCAAAGCTTTGATCGTGGTTCGTGGGAGCCATTGTGTAGGCAACGTTGTCGAGCACAACTGAGGACATTGTGGTTTCTGGAGAAGAAAGGGGTAGGGAGACTCAACCTCCTCACCAACCTAAGAAGGTTCGAGGCACGAGCAAGTCTCGCCAAGCCACTGATGTTGCCACCTTGACGGTAAAGGTTGAGGCTATGGAGGAGGCCTAGCAAGAGGTGGTCTCTAGGGTGAACAAAGTAGAAGGTGACTTTGCTACTCTTGAAAGTCACACCCTAGAACAATTGGACAATGTGAGGTCGGATCTTGATTCTCACCTCAATGTCGAGGAGGAACGAGCCGAGTCTATGAGGTGACTCGAGGCTAAGGTAATGGATGTCATTACCGCCATGCAGGATCAGCTCAACTCTCTTAAGGCTTCTTTGGAGAGTCAAGCTAGAACTCCATTGGCAGATGGGACCAGTGGAGGGAGGGAGGTAAGGCTGGACCTCCCTAAGCTGAAAGAATTCAAAGGTGTCCGTGATGCCAAAGAGGTCGAGAACTTCTTGTGGCAAATGGAGCGATACGCTAAAAGCTTGAACTTGGCCAACAACATGGACAAGGTACGCACTGCTTCCTTATTCCTTACTGATAATGCTATGCTATGGTGGCGTAGGAAGCATGCGGATATGGATAAAGGCCTTTGCACTATTGCAACATGGGAAGATTTTAAGAAAGAGTTAAAGAAGCAGTTCTACCCTGAGAACGTGGTTTATGAGGCTCGAAAGAAGTTGAGGGAACTCAAACACAAGACCACGATCACTGACTATGTAAGGGACTTCACTACCCTCATATTGCAAATCCCCAACTTGACCGGTGAAGAATCATTGTTCTACTTCGTAGACGGTCTTCAGAACTGGGCTAAACATGAGCTTCAACGGCGTGGTGTGACGAATGTAGATGAAGCCATTGCTATTGCCGAAAGCCTTACCGAGTATCAACGGGGAGAGAAAGGTGAGTCTTCCAAACCTAGTCAAGGAAAAGGTGGGGGAGACAAAGGCAAGGGGACCACCAAGGGAGGAACTGGCAAGTCCTTCCATAAGAATCAATATGAGGAGAAGAAGAAGAACAAGAACTACACAATCAGCTGCTTCGTGTGCAAAGGGCCACATCGCATAAGCAATTGTCCTAAGCTTGGTACCTTGTCAGCCATTGTTGAAGGGCAAGATGTACCCAACGAGGAAGGGCCAAGCTCTCAGATAGGGTCTCTCAGACTCTTGAACGCCTTGAAGGCTAAACCTGTGCAGTCTGCTCCAAAAAGTAACGGACTAATGTACGTGGAGGCGAAACTAAACAGGAAGCCCGTGAAGGTGATGGTGGATACCGGAGCGACCCACAATGTCATTACTCCAGAGGAGGATAAGCAAGTTGGCCTCTCGGTTACTCAACCACGAGGAGGATGGTTGAAAACCGTGAATGCCCCTGCCAAACCCCTCAATGGCGTAGCAACTGGGGTAGAGCTATGCCTTGGCATGTGGAAGGGGACCGTGGATCTATCAGTGGCCCCTATGAAGATTTCAAAGTGGTATTTGGGATGGACTTTTTGCACAAGGCAAAAGCATTCCTTATGCCATGCTATGACTCGGTGTGCATCATGGAAAAGGGGCTCGCTTGCACAGTACCTGCAACAAGCGATGATCGGGTTGCATACTTGTCAGCCATGCAAGTAGATAAGGGACTTAGAAAAGGGGAAGTCACCTACCTTGCAGCCTTGAAGGAGGTGAACTCTAATGAAGAGGATAGTGGAAGCCTTCCCCCTATCATTCAAAACGTCCTCAAGGAAAATGAGGACATCATGCCACCAGAACTCCCTAAGAGGTTGCCACCTAGACGGGAGGTAGACCATAGGATCGAGTTGGAACAGGGAGCACGTCCACCCGCCATGGCACCCTATCGCATGGCACCGCCTAAGTTGGAAGAGCTAAGGAAGCAATTGAAGGGATTGCTTGATGCTGGGCATATACAGCCTTCCAAAGCACCTTATGGGGCACCAGTCTTGTTCCAACGCAAGCACGATGGATCGTTACGACTCTACATTGACTATCGGGCCCTTAATAAGGTAACTATCAAGAACAAGTATCCTATTCCCTTAATAACAGATTTGTTCGACAAGTTGGGCAAGGCGAAGTACTTCTCCAAGTTAGACTTGAGGTCAGGGTACCATCAAATTCGCATTGCCGAAGGAGATGAACCCAAGATTGCTTGTGTGACGAGGTACGGGTCATTTGAATGGTTGGTAATGCCTTTTGGACTAACCAACGCACCGGCAACATTTTGCACATAGATGAATGAGATCTTTCATCCATTTCTCGACCGGTTCGTGGTGGTATACTTGGATGATATAGTCATCTACAGTAATACCTTGGAAACTCATGCAGAACACTTGCGAGCTGTGTTCCAGACTCTGCGCAAGAACGAGCTATATGTTAAGAAGGAGAAATGTTCTTTTGCTAAGGAGAAGGTGCACTTCCTTGGACACATCATTCGCCAGGGGACCCTTATGATGGATAAGGAGAAGATTTGTGCTATTGAGGAATGGGAGCCACCCACCTGAGTATCCAAGGTACGATCTTTTCTTGGGTTGGTGAATTACTATAGGCGGTTTATCAAGGGCTACTCTACCAAGGCAGCCCCTTTGACAGACTTGTTGAAGAAAAACAAGCCATGGGACTGGACTAAAGAGTGCCAAGATGCCTTTGAAGACTTGAAGGCAGCTGTAATGGAGGAACCTGTGTTAGCTCTCCCGGATTTCTCTAAGACATTTGAAGTTCACACGGATGCTTCCGACTTTGCTATTGGAGGGGTACTAATGCAAGAAAGACATCCAATAGCATTTGAGAGTCGCAAGCTTAATGATGTCGAGCGGCGTTATACCGTCCAAGAGAAAGAGATGACAGCCGTAGTGTATTGCTTGCGGACTTGGAGGTATTATTTGCTGGGATCCAGGTTTGTGATCAAGACCGATAATGTGGCTACTCGCTATTTCCAGACTCAAAAGAAGTTAACACCCAAGCAAGCCCGTTGGCAAGACTTTCTAGCCGAGTTTGACTATGTGATGGAGTACAAACCCGGCACGGCTAATGTAGTGGCGGATGCATTGAGCCGGAAAGCAGAGTTGGCATCAATGAGTCAAGCCGAAGGCGACTTAATCACAAAAATCGTTGAAGGTATGAACCATGATCCCGTTGCTCGGCAACTTGTAGAGATGGCCAAGGAAGGGAAAACCAAGAGGTTTTGGTTAGAGGATGGCCTTCTCTATACTGTTGGAAGACGAGTCTTTGTTCCGAAATGGGACAACTTGCGGAAAGAGCTCATTAAGGAGTGTCATGACTCCAAGTGGGCTGGTCATCCGGGACAAAGACGCACACTCGCTTTGTTGGAAGCAGCTTATTACTGGCCACAGATGAAGGACTAGGTGGAACTTTATGTGAAGACTTGTCTTGTATGCCAACAAGACAAGATAGTGAACCAACAACCTGCAGTACTGTTGGAGCCTCTCCCTATACCAGGGCAACCATGGGAAAGTGTTTCCATGGACTTCATTTAAGCTTTGCCAAAGTCCGAAGGGTGCGGCTCTATCATGGTGGTGGTAAACTGATTCTCTAAGTATGCAACCTTCATAGCTGCCCCAACAGATTGTACAGCGGAAGAAGCGGCCAGGCTATTCTTCAAGAATGTGGTGAAGTATTGGGGGCTGCCAAAGACAATCATCAGTGACAGGGACCCCCGCTTCACGGGAAAATTGTGGACCGAGTTGTTCAAGCTCCTGGGCACTGAGCTACACTTCTCCACAAGTTTTCACCCGCAGACTGATGGACAAACAGAAAGGGTGAATTCCTTGTTGGAATGCTACCTACGGCACTTTGTAAGTGCCAATCAAAAGGATTGGGCCAAGCTTCTCGATGTGGCTCAATTCTCTTATAACTTACAAAAGAGTGAGGCAACAGGAAGCAGTCCCTTTGAAGTGGTGATGGGACAACAACCACTCACTCCTCATGCCCTTGCCACCACCTATAAGGGCAAGAGTCCAGGAGCCTACCACATGGCCAAGTCTTGGCAAGAACAAGCTGAGGTAACGAGATCCTTTCTTGTCAAGGCGGCCAAGCGGATGAAAAAGTTCACAGATAGGAAGAGGCACGGTTCTGAATACCAAGTGGGAGACAAGGTAATGGTGAAGCTTCTTCCTCAACAATTCAAAGTGTTCCAAAAGGTGCACAAGGGCCTCATCCGCAAATATGTAGGTTCATACAAGATCGTGGGGAAAGTAGGAAAGGTTTCCTACAAGCTGGACCTACCTTCAAACTTGAAGATCATCCTGTCTTCCACATTAGCATGCTCAAGTTGTTCCATGAAGACAAGGATGATCTGGATCGAGCCATCTCGACGAGAGCACCATCGACCATGACCAAGTCATTCGATCGAGAGATAGAAGAGGTACTGGCTGATCGAGTTGTGCGGCGACGAGGGGTATCACCAAGTACCCAATACTTAATCAAATGGAAAGGATTGCCAGAGAGTGAAGCCGCATGGGAACCTCAGGAGGATCTTTGGCAATTCGAAGACCACCTACACCTGTACAAAGACAAGCCAGTGACGAGGACGTCACCGGATTAGGTGGGGGAGAGTGTCACGGATCGCAGAGAACGTAAGATATTTTGTGCTCAAGACACTCTCAAGGAGGTTTCTAGAGAATTCCACAATGTCGTAGATCTTTGTACATAGAGGTAGAATTGTGTGGAGAATTCTAGAGACTTCTTTGTAAATGTAAATATCTAGATATTTCTAGGGAAGGTTCTAGAGAACCATTCCCAACCGTTAGATGTAATCGATCGTAGCCGTTCGTTGAGGAGGTGGATGCCTATAAATAGGAGGTGCCACCCTCAGTTGTAAACCATCGAAAGCAATTCAAGTTCTTGGCATTTCAGAGCTTCTCTCTCTAAGTGTTTCTCTTTCTAAAAAAGTTCTCTTTGTTCTTGTGCTCTTTGCCTACTTGCGAGGGTTCGGCTGACTTAGCCAAGATCGTGGGAGTGATCAAGCTAAGGCCAACACGGTTTTGGGTGGAATTTGTCTAAGACCGTGACAGGCCGCACTTAAGGATAAGTTTTGAATTCAAATTCATGTAAATACAATAATGTACTCACATCTATGTAGCAAAATTAAAAAATAAAAAAAGCGTTCACGTTTTAGTATTTGAGATTGTGCAAGATTACCTCCAGTAAAAAAGTATAAGTGTCTGATGAAAACAGATTTAATTTAAGAGAGTTATTTAGGACAATGTTCAAAATATATAGAGAGAGAATAAATAGATCGAGGTATTAATGAACATGTCATATTCAAAAATCAAATAAAAAATAGAAAGAAGCGCCACAACTTATTTAAGTTAACGTTTAAAAAGCACGTTTATGCAAGTCTAGACAAAATTCATTTCACATGCTTACCTCGTATACAGTAAATCACATCAGGAAAATAGTTTCCACCGTTAATCCAAATAGACACATATGATTTCACAGTAAACAATATAAGGAGGTATTGAAGCTCAATATATCAATTTATTGGGAGGCTTTATCAACTAAGGTCCTGTTTGTTACATGAAAGATTCGGGAAGGAAAGGAAGATCACTGTCTTCTTTAGTAAGAATCGTTTGGACGCTCCATCTTCCAGAAACCGATCTTCCAGCGACGATCCATCTTCCCTCATTCATGTGAAGCTTGCTTTCCTCTATTTTCGGTGAGAAACGATCTTGTCACGAAAATTTTTTTTAAGTAACCCTCTTCTTCTTCTTCAATCAATTTATGTCTTCCTTTGTTGTTGTCACCGCCGCTGCCCCCTCCTACTACCATTGATCAAAACCCTGAAGCCACAATATTCTAAACACACACCTTTGCTGCAAATCCTGCTGTACCTTCTTCAACATGGAACTCTCCACCAACAAACACACCGTCCCACGACATTCAACAACGACAAGAGGGAAAACTGTCGGCATCACACATTGTCACCACCAGACCACCACCATCATTCCTTCCTCTTCCTTTGTTTCCCAGCTATTTCCTCGATCTGATTTTTTTTTCCCCAATTTGTGTTTGTGTCACTGTGTCTGTGTCGGCGATGTGAGGGATGAAGAAGGAGGGAGGGTTTTTTTTCTTTGGTTAAGGGGTATTTTGGACATTTTAAATGTCATATTTTAATTTTATTTTTTTAAAAAAAACTTATCATCTTCCAATCTCCATTTTATGTGTACCAAAGAGAGGATCCCTTTAAATTATCTTCCAATCTTCCTCCTTTTCATCCAGTTCCCTTTTAATCTTTTATTCCTTTTCATTGAGTTCTCTTCCTTTCTCTCTTCAAACTTTCTGGATACCAAACAAATAAAATAAGCCACCACGCCCTTGGCTGTAAATTTTAAAATAACAATAAATAATTATGATCTAGTCACTTTTCTATATTAATATTTGGTCAAAGATTCAAATAGCACCCAGTAATATAATTCACCTTCTTGATTGCATTCACTATCATTTTTTCCATGTTGAAACATAGTCATGAATATTAATTAAATAAAGCTGGTGGGGAAAAAATAATATTAAATAAAACAACTTAACTTACTCATGATGTACGTGGTCAGTCATGAAACGCTTCATTTGATTTGTAATTCACTTCCTAAATGGTTGATTTACAGTCTTATACTGATGACACGGCTTGAACGTACAGTATCTGTTTTACAGGCAAATTGTGAAATTCATGTATTCAATTGATATTCAATAGATAGACATGCCATAATTAATTAATATTACTACCTCCGGTTCACTATACTGTAAATTATATGTTGTATTAAAACCAAAAGTAGTAGGAGTATAACGCAGTACGTGTATGTGAAGTGTTAGCCCCATACATTACGTGAAATTTGATAGATGAGAGGAGCTATATATTGAGGGTTTATATATGAATATATAACATTTTTTATTTTTCATAGAATTTTATGTTGTATATTAAAATAGATTGATGGATTGATGTATATTGATTAATGTTTTAATTTTTTTTGCCAACACATTATATATAAGAAATGTTTTTACTCTTCACGTTTTTAATTAAGTATATAAAAGAGAACTAATAAGCATGATTTTGATGCCATATATAATAACTGTTTCTTCAATAGTTACGTTAACCATCAATGTTAGGGTTCTATGTGTCCTCTTTTGAAGAAAGATACATATTAGGAGAAGTTAGGGGTAGTTCTTAGTTATTATCTGTGTTTAGAGAATCTATTTGTTATAATCTATGTAGGGAAGTTATTCTATTTTATCTTTTAGGGAAGTTATGATAGGAAGTTATAGTTAGGCAAAGACTCTATAAATATATTGTATTCTTTTCTTAGAAGATTATGAATGAAGAATATATTTCAGAGAATTGCGTTGTGTTGGTTAGAGTTCAGATTCTGACTCTAGATTGTCTCCTTTTTCCCTAGAACTCAGATTCTGGTTCTAGTCTCCTATCTTTATTCTTATAATCCTATCAATCAAGTTATCAGATAATATAATATTTTATCAAGGATAATAAAGAAAATGGGAAGCTATATATCCTGCAACTTTTGCTGTAATATATATATATTATAATACTGCTAAACACGTGCCTGTATCTATATATCGGATTTAAAATGTCGATGCACTACGCGAGCAACATGGCTGCTGATATAATTTTTCACATGTTACATAATATATATACGTGTGTATCCATATATATATATATATAGTGTTCAAAAAAAAAATATATATATATAATGATCGAGTTATTTATATATAGATCACAGCCAGCGAGGTGACGTATGTATTTGGTGGTGGGAAAATAGTTGTAGATTTGAGAGTGCAATTTGGTTCTGAAGTTTGAAGATTGAAGCGAAGTCAGAAAAGAGATGGAGGGGAGGGAAGCAAAAGGAGAAGGCGGCCGGTAGCCATTAAATGAGATCACAAGCTTCAAACACGTCCTTGTAATTGCTTTCTATTCTTTTGCCTCATTAGTTTATTGTTATTATTATTTGAATCTTGAAGCATCTCTCTCTGTCTCTCTCTTGGTGTGGCAGTGGCATGCATGCATTTCTACTTCCAATTACTCATGAAAGAGAATCTAACCCATCCCCCAAGCAACATGATATGCCCCCTAACTAATCCCTGTGGAGTGGGGACCACTTACGTACGCACCCTAAATTGTACACCTTTCCAAATTGTAATCCTCCTCATCATCAATTCACATCCATCATCACAGGTTTGGTTCAATTCGATAACCAAAAAAAAAAAAAAAAACACTATAACCAACAAGGATTGGTTCAACTAAAGGAATTAAGGCTTATTTGATTTGACGTTGGGAAAATACGTTTATGTAAGTCGAGACAAAACTTATATCATAAAATTACCTTGTATATCAAAAATCACGTTGAAAAAACAATTTTTACCGCTAATTATATTAGGTAATTCCGCGGCTAGGACGATGTTTTTTTTTTTCATACTGAAATTTTAGAAAAGGGATTGGACTCACTGACAGTCCAAGGGCAAGGCGTTTGGAGCCCAGTCCACAGGGAATACGGGTCATCAGAGAGTACACATGTCTCCACCTCTACCAGCGTTACCATTGCTTCCTAGACCCCTAGGTTGCCTTCCTAAGGGGATACGGGTCAGAGAGTACACATGCATCCATCTCTACCAACGTTATCATTGATTCCTAAACCCCTAAGATGCCTCCCTCAGCGCCTTGACCAGCGCAGGAATCGAACCCCCTCTCTTAAGGTGAGAAAGTCCGACCCCTACACCAGTTGAACTCAAGGATACGATGTTTTTTTGTAGTGAATTATTTTGCCTAGTACCTTTAATTTCAATATATTATTGCAATGCCCTCTTAAATTTTGTCATAATTTATGGGCCTTACATAGATTAGTCATTCATAACATAAATTTCTTTCACTTGTATATGTTTTTCAAATAAAAAATTTAAAGTGATGCTATTATGATTAAATTATCGTGCTGACCATTGTTTTTTAATGTAAAAATAGTAGATAAATGAATTGAATAATCGATATCATTAACGAGTATATGGTCATAATTCTTAGATGATGGAGGAAAGCTATATACTAGCATCCATTATGAAACGGTGTAGAGAAAAATAAGTGTTGATGGGGCTCATAATTAGAAGCAACTCTTTCTAAAGTCAAGTAGAATAATGTGATAGATATAATACTCGTATAACGATTTAAGATGTGATGATATACTCCGTCCGGTCCTAATTATAAGAGCTAGTTGACTTTTTTGGAAAGATTAAGGAAGCTAATTAAATTACTTTAGAGTATTTTTATTTTTATTTTTATTTTTTTCTTCAAACTAATTAGCTTAACCAATAAACTAATATAGAATCTAATGATATACAACATATGAAATGATTAAGTAACTTATTTAGCTTCCTTAATCTCTCTAAAGAAAGTCAATTAGCTCTTATAATTAGGACCAGAGGTAATATATAACAGGCGGCGACTAGATTTTGAAGTCTCTTAGTAGTATTTCGTATGCATGGCAAGAAGTGATAAAATTCATGTTACTTTGCACTCTAATTTTTGGACGTGAAACTTCATAATTAATAATTAAGTTGGCCAATAAACACGGCTTCATACACTTAAATTAAATAATCACTTTGTGAGTGTTAATTACTCGAGAATTAAGGTATGGTCAAAAGCGCATACTTCATACTTCACTTCCTTCATCATCAATTATACACACTGCATGCTTTTTGAACAATTTAGAATAAATACTCATTTTATTACTGAAAGAGTAATCGTTGAGGAGTTGGTTAATTACCTCGATAATTAAGCGTATCAATTTAGAAGAAATGCGGTTTCATCATGTAACATACCGTAACATCTGACCGTTACTTCAGAACAAATTAAAACTAGCCAGTACCTGGTAATTAACGATGATATACAAAATTAGTTGCATCATCATTCAAGATATCATAATATATGTATTTGATAAAAAAAAATACTAGTACTATATATAACATGTTCCCTCCGTTCCTTAATATATATAAAGATATATTTATCTAAGTTTATTAGATTAAAGAAGTTAGTTAATATGATATGTATTTTTTAAAATACTCTCAAGTCATATTTCTTAATTCCTTCCTCCCATATTTTTATTGATTATTATTGAGAAATTATCAATAAAGATTAACTAGGAAAAGATCGATGAATATGAAAGATATATCTTATATTTAGAATAAATATCAACTTCCAAAAAAATGCCTTATACTATTAAGTACCAAAATGAATAATATATATAAATGATGAAGAAACTTTTAGGTAATACACAAGTTCAATATTCTTGATCTATTTCACACACTAATATCCATGCTTTATTTACTTGACCACCGAAAAATTACACCCTCATATCCTTAATATCATTAATATAGCATATATTGAGGAGTTGATTTTAGTCTTATTATTATATGTTTAACATTTGTTATTCTTTTATTAATTTACCCTTATTGATACTCAATCAACGACATTCAAGTAGAAGAGGAAACAAGGGAATTAACTAACGTGATTGTGATATTTTAGAAAATACAAGTGATATTAACTCACTACTCTAAGTTAATTAAATTAAGTAAATATATCTTATATTAAAAATTAAATATAACAATATGGATGCGGTATCATTAATTATTTGATGCACATATTCTGAACATTTCGAAAATTTTAACGTGAGATGTGAAGTCGACCAATACCACGCTAGAACGTACGCTACGTATATGTCAAAGTCTCGTATAATGTAAGGAGTCCGTCAAATCTCAGTCGAGAAAATAAAAAGTAAACACATTATATTGGAAATTTAATTTCATCTAGTGTGTAGCATTGGGAAGTAATTATTGAATCAAGATGTGGTTGGTGAGTTGAACACAGAAGCAACAGAATGCAAGTTGGTGATTTGAACCATACAAATTGAAAAGGGAAGTGTCTGGGAATAAATTTAGGAGGAGGAGAGCCAAGCTTCTCGTGACCCCTCTCCTTTCACCGCACCTAACTTCCTCTCAATCAATCTTGAAAACTCTTATCCTCCAAACTTTTCAATTCCCTCTTCCCCAACGCTTTCTCTCTCTCCCTTCCACTTGTCACTCCCACTCGTCCAGGGTTTTGAAATTCGGATCTGAAATAGGTGAACCGGTCGGGTCTGGACATCAACTGGGTTTAGTATTTTTTAAAAAATGACTTTCTAAAAATTTTATTTATAATTTCATATTAATAACCCTAAAATCTTCAATTTCTCACCGGTTTAACCTAAATAGCTCTGGTTTAATTCCGGTATGACTTACTGAACCTTAATTCAATACCTCTACCGTTTAGTGGCCGGTCTGGGTTTAAGAAACTTCTTGCCCTCTCTCTACAACAATCCACCCATATTTTCCCACCCTCAATATTACTAGTTAATGGCCAATTACGCCAACATGCACTAGTCATGGTGAAAAAATGTCTCAGCAGCTTAAATATAGTCAGAGGTATAATTAAGACGTATTGATTGGTTAGTTAAGTGATCATAATCGATATAAAAGGTCATAGTTAATGTGTTGAATATATAGGATAATGAAATCATCGTCATGTTAAAAGAGACGATATATAACTTAGATCTCTAGAGAGGGGTCTATCTCTCTCAAGTCCTATCTCTCTCAAGTCCTAAGTATGGTCATTACCCTTAAATGATGGTAGATCATTGACAATCCCAATGGGTTACAATTCCTATATGAATAACACACTATTCTTCGTCTTTCTTCAAAATATTTCTCTTACTACTCTTATTAACAAATATAATGTCTCAAGTTTTAACAAGTGTGAATGTAAAAAAGTTTTTGAGAGGGCTACTCCAACTAGGTGGATAATACTGGCTCAATATCAAATACTGGCTACTCTAAATATAGCAAGATTTAGAGTCTAATTATATAATCAAGCTTCTCTTTGAAGAATACAACTGAAGTATGTTTTTTAACTGACTACTCTGGAATTGATTACAACTATGTTTCCCCCCCCCCCCCCTTTTTTGAGGTTTGTTTTGCCACACAAGGTCTTCCAGTGGAGGACAAGCAATCGAACAAAAGCAAAGCACCTATACTTTTTAACTGACTACTCCGGAATTGATTACACAATCGCATCCATTGTGGGCTTCAAGGAGAAACTTAAATTTTTATGGGGTTTCAGGAAAACCTCTAGCTTTAAACAGAAACGAATATGTCCCTGATGATGATTGCGAGGAGGCCAACGTAGATATTTCTGGTTCCATCTTCGTCTATATAATACCCTCCGGCCTCACCAGAAGACCTCATAATTAGCGGCGTTTCAAAGAGATATAATCCCCTCGCAGGTCACGTGACATCGCTTCGGGTGTCTTGGATGCCACACGTGTCACACATGCAACTGATGGACAGTGAGAGAAACCAATCGAGGTGGGACCCTGGGCCTCCTGCTCTGGCATGCAAGTATTTCTCGGGCAGATACGTTTCTGATCTCATAGCAATATCCTGCCCTTGATATTCTTTTTTTTTTACTAGAACCTGTATTAGAGAAATTAAACTATTCAATATATTATTATCAATAGTATTATATATATCATCATAACTTCCTTATTTATTTTTAAAATCTTTTCCTTAAACCTACAAAAATCTGAACCATATAAATAGTTTAATTTATCCGACATGCATGGAACTCTGCCAAGTGACATTTAGGTAAGCATTTAATTAACTTGTTATATAGCAACATACTACCAATGTCTCCCTTTTTTTGTCGAACAAACGGCCCTTCTATTATAGCATACACTTCTGACACAATTAGTCCTACTAGTGATGTTAATATTATGTATGTAATAGATATTATGCTATTTCATTATTGAATTAAATATGTAAGTTTTAATAAACCCGCCGCAGGGTTATGAATTCGTTAATTTAATAAACTCCCATAAAAAAATTGTAATCTTTTTATTGTTGGCGCGCATGATTGCAGACATATCTATGCAAATTTTATTTTTAGTATAAATACATATTATCCATAAAAATTCATTTTATAGTAAATTGTAGGGTAGAGTCACTAATACAATAACGAATAACGCTTTTCACGCATGTTTTTTTTGGCCTTTTAGCATCTTAAAAGAGGAGATGGCTATGTTAGGACGTAGTAAAATCAAGATACAATGTCTATTAAAAAGAGGAACGTCAAAAGAGATTTGTAAGAGACTTACGGCGCCTCTATTAAAATAGGAAAGACATAAGGCTCCCCCCACACTTGCAATGTTCGGGAGAAGCCACTGAAGTTCAGATCTCATGACGAAAACAATAACACCGGAGGATCCACAATCAGCATCTATGATCAGTACTTCAAACAAAACTACTGAAGTTCAGATCTCAGGAAGAGCCACAATTGGCATCTATCACCAATTCAAACAAAAATAAGATGGAAAAAATTAAAATCGAAACCAAAGAAAAAAAATTAAATCAAAGCATTGGAGAAACGCTGTGTCGTCGGCGCGAAAAAGACGAGACATGAGAGTACTATCATTGTCGCACCATTGATGTAGTCATTGGACAGCTTAAACTTTTCTACAAAAACACAAAAGCCAAATCACATAAAACTCGAACAGTTCTACAAAATCGAAGTTTTTTTGGGGGGGGGGGGTGACAAAGTTGCAAATCTGGAAAAGTCGAAGCTTGCCTGCAAGGGAAGTTGTAGATATGGAAAATCGAAGGCAAAAAAGCAGGGAAAACATGAGAAGGAGGTTGGGGATGACGTCGATCATATCATCAATCTTGGTGGAGAAAATGAAGGTTAGCCATGGTTCGTCAATGGAGGCTGGCAAAAAAGAAAAAGAAGACGAAGTGGAAGAAGGTCGCCAGCATTTGTAGTGGGTGGAGAAGAAGGTTGCTAGTGGGTGGTGGAGAAGGTCATTGTCGGGTGTGGTGGGTGGGAAAGAAGGTCGGGAGGCTAAGCCGCTGAGGTTGAAAGTGATTGAACTATCCTGTTTCTTTAAATACTTCACCCAGGAAAAATTATATTTTAACGTCCCAATTTAAATTTGGGACACTTGAATTGTCTAAATAGTTGCTTCAATTTAAATTTGGAATGTCTAAAGTGTTCAAATAAGCGTCCCAACTCTAAAAGCGACATCAAAAGTACTACTTTTGGTGTTTCTTTTTTAATTAAGACGTCGAAATCCCATTCTTTTGATATCTCTTTTCTAATTGGGATGCCTAAAGATTGAGATGCCTAAAATGGACTTTAGGTGTCCCAATTTAAATTTGAGACGGCTGAAGTCCACTTTAGGTGTTTCAATTTTAAAAAGGGACGCCCATTTTATCAAAAAATTATAAAAATGCTAATGTTTTTATTTTTACTTCTCTTAACGGATGTTTTTGGGGAAAAAGAATTCATTTATTGTAGTGATGGGTTTTGAACCGGACACTAAATATCAGAAAAAATAAATGATAACAATATTATTTATCTTTTTCTTTTCTGATGGAAAAAAATTACAACTTGTCCAAACTGAGGTAATTGATTAGTGTAATTGTTCTCTTCATAATAAAAAACTTTTTGAAAAAATCAATGAAGTATAACATAGAACATTCGGCTGGAAAAAAAAAAACTTTAAGTATATTAAGTACTTCCTCCGGTCCTAATTATAAGAGCTAGTTGACTTTTTTAGAGAGACTAAGGAAATTAATTAAATTACTTTAAAGTATTTTTATTTTTTTTCTTTAAACTTATTAGTTTGACTAATAAACTAATATATAATCTAAAAATATTTAATATATGAAATGATTAAGTAACTTATTTAACTTCTTTAATCTCTCCAAAGAAAGTCAACTAGCTCTTATAATTAGGACCGGAGGTAGTACATTTTTAAAATTTCAATAAAAACCAATATAAAATTCTCTCGAATGAATTCATCATTATTAATTTCGATCATACTATATGTAAATCTTACATTTTTGAGAAGCCAATCCCCTGAAAAGGACAGCACTATCTTTGTATTTATTTTGTTATTTTTTAGAGAGTAGGGAGCGAACGGCGCTTCCCTCTTATTTCCGGCCCAAAGGCCCAGTGTAAATCTATGGGCTCCTTCTAATCTTCTTCTTCTTCTTTTTTGCTCAAATAATCTTCTTCTTCTGAGCTGGACTCAAAAATCCATTGGCATGTGAGAAAACTAAATACACCCCTTTTCCTCTAAAAAGGTGCCACGGACGGTTGGTTAGGGTTCGAAACTGAATCAAGTCCACAAGTGACTCCAGTCATGTGGAATGTTGGAACTTAGAACTTAAAACCCAGTAAACCGCTGAACTCTTTCGGACGTATTTCGTGTTGTCGAAATCGAATTGTTGCTCTCCGTCTTACTATAAAATTTGCATAAGCTCCTGCTCAACAACTCCAGCACTCTCGCGGAGTAGAAGACCATGAGCAGCTGGAAGAGTCTTCTTCTACGAATCGGTGACAAGTGCCCTGAATATGGAACATCCGACTTTAAAGATCACATTGTTCGTAACATTGTATCTGTCTCTCTCTGCTTCTTCCTCTTACATTTCTAATCACGAGGCGGTACTTGTCTTTTGTTTTAATTTCCAGGAAACATGCTTTGGCGCCCTTCGACGAGAGCTAGAGCACTCTGAAAGTGATATATTGCAAGTAAAGTTCACTCTTTTTTTTTTGAACCCCAAATTTGAGTTTTAGATGCATACTGAGTGGCTACATTTATTCGTTAGGCGAAAAGTCAAGAGTTCTCTTTTCTTTGATCAATTAGTGAAATGGTTACTTATGGGCATTGCTAAGGTCCAGGATACAACTCCTGGAAATTGAAAGTATCCCATGTGTTTGAAGAATTTTCGGTCACCGAACCTTCAATATGATAACATTCTACTTTATTTAGAACTCTGATCGTAATTATTATTAATCTTTATTCATTACCCGTAGGCATTCAATTTAAACAAATTTAACTGAACTGTAATATAGTTCAAGCAATCATGATTTTAGGAAATATACTATAAAAAACGCTTATAAACTCTACTGTAGGATAAGGTACCCCGTACCCCTAACTGCCCAAACCAAAGACTTCCATTTGAACCGTAAATACTTGGTATAGATAACTGAACTCTAAATTACCCTAAATTCTGAATTACAAACCCTGAAGACCAATTAGATCAAGAACAAATGCAGGATGCATATCATTTTCCTCAAATTACGTTACTCTGACTTTCAGTACTGTTGTAGCAAAGAAACCTTCAATCTGCAAACTTTAATTAATCATTGCTTTGCACTGTGCTTACTTTGAAAAGCGGGAAAATTTCATGACTTGCGATTTATACTGTAAATAGCAATGAGTTGGTTGATTATATGCTATTTAGGTCTTTGTCATTCGTTCTGCTGTTTCAATTTCTTCCATTTGAATCTCTTTTTTCACAGCTTGACTCTTATATAAGATAACTTAATTCGATTAATAATAGAAAAAGTGAGATATGGCCTCTTTTGATTGCTACGTGGTATTTTTCTTCCAATATTTGAATATTTTGGATGATATACACCTGAAACTTGAGTGTCTATTATATGAACATATTCAGTATCATTAGACGTTTACTTTACTGTATTAATGCAGTTCCTTCTTGATTGTGCGGAGCAATTGCCTCACAAGATCACTTCATATGGAACAGTGGTATGGATTCTCTGCCTTTCTTTCTCTCTTAAATTGCTAGTGCCTCTCATTAGTTATTTTTTCCATCCTGCAATGGGACACACACACACACACACACACATATAGAAGTATGTTTTACTCATATTTTGATAATCTGCTGGGTCCAACTTTTTTTATTTCATCTTGTCTATCCTTTTTTCTTACATGAACTTTTCGAGGAGCTGCTGATATCTTATTTCAAAATAATTATTTTGTCAAATGAGATTTTGCAAAGTTATGCATGAAGACGTAACACTAGGTGCTGTTACATTGAGTTAATTATGTCTTAATCTGAAGTACTTATATTGTTTTTGTATTTGTTAAACTATGTGTTTCAGTCGAAGGTACTTTTGTTGTTCCTGCATTCTGCATTCATAATTATAATTCACGGTCTGCGGAGTTCTTCAAAACTAAAATACTATCTCAGTATCTCATTATCTTTTATGAGAATTTTCATACTTATGGTTTAATTTTTTATTGATTTTTGTTTTTTAAAAAAGTTTTTTGGTTTCCTATTTATACATTTGCTTTCAGATCGGCTTGATTAACTTAGAAAATGAGGACTTTGTAAGGAAACTAGTGGATAAAACTCAAATTGATTTTCAGGTAAGTCTCTTGGCCTCTTAATTGAGCTGTATTTTTTTTGCTAGTGTTATTATATTCATGCTCCGTCTTTTACGTTAGCTAGCATGTAACTCAATGGAAGGATAGGATTTATTCCGTGTGTATATGTTTTCTGTAATCAGTTTAGAATTGAATAGAAATTTCCTGACTTGATGACTATGGGGGAAATTTTTCGACTTGCTGTGGTTTTGCTGGACTCTGAATAAAAAAAGACTAATATTTTCCCTGTGTACCTAACTGTAGAGACTCATACATGGTTTCTTATTTTGGAATAATTTAAAGTATTTACTGAGTTTGAGTTGATAATGCCTACCTCAAGTCACATAAAACATCGTATAGAGGGAGTGACTGCTTAAGCCACATTATTCACGGTTTGTTAACGCTGCAGCTTGCTTAAACTTCGATAAATTTATTTATGATGCGATCATCACTTAGCTTTTTGGCTTTATTGAAAGTAGAAGAACTCTTATTTATACGATAGACTCTATTTAAGTTGTTTGGAAAATAATTCCTTGCAATGAAAATCTTGAAAGGAATGAAAAATAAAGCTTTGCAATGCTATAGGATTGGTGTGTCAGATATGAGAAGCCATTCAGGGGATTTTTTTTTTTTTTTTTTAAACCTCTGGATGGAAAGATGTCATTCAAAGTTTAGTTTGATACTGAGTTCCTTTGTAGAATCTCTTTACTTCATTATATCTTAATTTTTTCTCATCTCATTTTTATTTTTATTTTATTATTTTTTAAATTAGGATGCCTTAGACTCTGGAAACTGCAACAGGGTACGCCTTTTAATGCGGCTCATGACTGTCATGGTATGTGTATTCTTATTATTTATTGTTAATGAAAGCAGTTTACCCATTATGACACAATGGTTGTTTTCGGCTATAAGGGTAGACAGGAATTCCTTTAATTATTCACAAATTATTATATTATTAAAGTTCATTCATCATTCTACATTAAATCACTGCCCTGTGTGGAGTATGGTTTTTCTTGCGCATACTTTTCACACTTTTCTTCCTTCCCCATTTAACCTCTTCTTTCCTCTCCGACCACCCCCCCCCCCCCAAAAAAAAAAAAAAAAAAAGCCCTCTTCTTTCCTCATTTTAATTGCATGTGCAATGCCTGCTTCTGCTTCTTCACATTACTCTTCCTTCCATACTTATTCCCCTTTTATTTTTCAATCTCGTTATTGTATGTTGGACTATTGTCATGTGTTTTAATGTGCCTTTTTAAAGAAAATTTAAGCTTTCCTGTATTCCTTAGATGTGCAGTAAGGTTCTTCAACCAAGTTCTTTGGTGGTTGTCTTTGAAACGTTGTTATCATCAGCTGCCACAACAGTCGATGAGGAAAAAGGGAATCCCTCCTGGCAACCATGTGCTGACTTTTACATTACTTGCGTTTTATCATGTCTCCCGTGGGGTGGAGCAGAACTTGTGGAGGTAATGTTTCTATTCTTGACAAAATAATATCTTTTCTGAAACTTCGGAAAACTCACACAAGCCAGGATCAAATAATTGTTTCAATTTTTACATACTTTAATGTGAATTTAACTTTTCTATTCTTGCTTTAATTGTTTTCTCTCTATTAAGAATTCTATTCCCCTCCTTGGACCACAGTTTGGATTGAGAAAAAATGGAAGGCAATAATTCTTTTTAAAAAGGCTAGGGTCTATACTATGTTTTCCCTTCTCCTGTGTGGATGAAGAGAACACAAGGATAAAGAAAACCTTGGGCAGCACTATGTTCTTGATTGTGTAGAGACATGAGAGGAAAGAAAACTATATAATTGTAATGAAACCTTTACCTTGAAAATTGTTAGATTGTGAATTTTGTTAAAAATAATATGTAACCCAAATTTTCAATATATAGAAACTAATTATCCGTCAATCAAACTCCTGGAGTAACATATCAATGCCCATTGTATGATATAGCAATTGCGGGCAATATGGTTCCAACTTCCAACTATGCTATTGGTTGCAGCTTGCCATTATAGAGCAAGATCTGAAGAACACGCACAAACACAATCAAACAATACCTTATTTGCTTCTTGGCTCTGTAATTGGGTGATTGTATTGGAAGGGCAATATCAAAATTTATTTTTTACATCCTCTTTCGTATGCCTATTTGCAGCAAGTTCCTGAAGAGATTGAGAGAGTAATGGTTGGCATAGAAGCATATTTGAGCATCAGAAGGCACAATTCTGACACTGGTTTATCCTTTTTCGACAATAATGATGAAACTGAGAGAAGTCTTGGGGACAAGGTTGACTTGTTCTTATCTATTACTTGATCTAGATTTGTTTATTAACCATATCATATCTGTGTATTCCCCTTATATTTTGTATGATTTGAGTGTTACTGTCAGTTATTAATGAGCCAAGGCATTGCAGTAATTCCAAGTTTTGAAGTTTATTATACAATTAACCGTTGAATATTACTTGTTGAAG
Organism: Acacia crassicarpa; assembly: GCA_034222035.1. Classification (NCBI taxonomy): domain Eukaryota; kingdom Viridiplantae; phylum Streptophyta; class Magnoliopsida; order Fabales; family Fabaceae; genus Acacia; species Acacia crassicarpa. The sequence continues at coordinate 42,898,013 of JAWXYG010000005.1, read as the reverse complement.
TGTAAGGCTAAGATTAGGAATTGAAATATGTTAGTGCTAGATAGAAGGTAACATATGCCTAGACTCAAGCCTGCAGAATAAAGTTCTTTCTGTATTAGATTATACAGATTTTGGGAATCATGAAAAATGGGGAAGAATTTGAGAGATTTTATTGAAACCTTGATGTGAGATTTTAGGCTTTCTGATGAAACTATTAGTTACCAAATAGGCATATGTTATCCCTTTTTTAGTACTTTTTTTTTGGGTAATTCCCATTCTTCTTGTTTGAAATCTGATTGTTGAGATGAGTCTACTCCGAAGTGTAATATTTTACATACTATAGATGTGTAGCATAGGTTAGAATGCTAGGGCCCACTTTCTGGAGTCAATGCTATATTAGGCAGTTTTTTAGGGGTTAAATATGCCTTAGGGATTGATTATTCACATTTTTATATCAATGAATTATTGTTTTCTTATTAAGGAAAGATGCATGTAATATTATTGACTTTGTTGAGGCCTTGAAACAGATGTTATTTTATCTTTTATGTTTTTATCTTGATTCTTCCTCCTAAAATTTGTTGTATAGGCTTTAATTGAGTTTGTATTTCTAATCTTCTCAAAGCAATTATGCAGGACTTCTTGGAAGATTTATGGGATAGAGTACAATCTTTATCTAGCAATGGATGGAAAGTTGACAGCGGTAATCTTCTTGGAGAAAATTGCATGAGAGATGCTATCTTTACTGTCAAACTACATAAGAAAAAACCATTATTTCTTTGCTCATTAAAAGGCTGCATCTAAGTTTTGCCCTTTATTTTATGGATCCACATTGTGACTACATATAATTTTGAATTGAGTTGATAAGGTTTAGCTAATCAAAGTTAAATAGTTTCTTCAAATATATATCGTATTTATTGAAGCTATGAAAAAAATACTCAAGACTTGCTCATTGGGTTCCTAGCTTCACGTCTTAAGTTGGTTCTGTGTATATGGTGATGCTTGCTCATGAGCCTGGATTGCATATTTGGAACAGATAGTTGATATCCAGACACCCTCTAATAGAGTTCGTAGTACTTATGTTTTGTTAGGACCTCTGACAGGTTTGGTTTTCATGAATTTGATGGAGGGTTTGGTTGGATTGAAGGACTCCCGGTTTTCCCTAAAGGGCCACATGTATTAATAGCATTTTCCTGAAGGAAGTATATTGATTATTTACCTTCTCAAAGCCTATTGTGTATTGTCACTTCGAATGTGTTTAGACTTTTCTAGGCATGCTGGTGTATTCTTCCCTGCCACCTGTAGGGCACGGGGAGGTTGAAAATGGATCCTGGAGCTACTTCAGATAAAAGGAACAGGAGGGTGTTTTACCCACTTGTTTATTAATTTTGCTATGAATGAAAAAGGAAACTGGGACAGAGTTGGCTGTTGTTTTCTGGGGGATGCAGGGAGGATTTGTATCATTCCCGAAGTGATTTCATTTCTTGATTCGATGTCCACTATTCTATTATCTATTTTTTCCTTGTCTTATTGGCATTTTGCCTTCTAAGTAGATACCTATTTTTAAGTTTTGCTTTCTTTTACTGTTTCACATTTTCTATTTGAATGTAATTCTCACTGTGGTGATGTGAAGCTAGTATGATCAAATTGCATCTTTCATAAGTTGCACCAACAAGTTGCAAAGTGTTAGATCGGAAAAAATATTAAGTGGAAGCTTATAATGCTTTGTGACGCTATGTTGCCTTGTTGTGTTTTATTCCCCTCGTTTGGTTATACTTAATGATTTATGACTTTCAATCACCTTGACTTTTCTTGTCATTTTTAGAGTTTGATTTCATGCACTGTTTCTGTTGCTAGTTCCAAGGCCTCATCTTTCATTTGAAGCCCAGCTGGTTGGCGGGAAGTCCCATGAATTGGGACCGATAAGCTGCCCAAACATACCAAGCCCACCCCCAATCCCTTCTGGCATAGCTTATGGTAAACAAAAGCATGAAGCAGAATTAAAATATCCTCAAAGAATACGCCGTCTTAACATATTTCCTCCTAGTAAAATTGAGGTTTGTTGGCTCTCCACCAGAGTTCCCCCCCCCCTCCTAGGAGTATGCAGATTACTTCCTATTGTAAACGTAGTTTATCAGCTTATACATTGCACTCTGTTTGTACTAATTAAGCTAGCTCTTGAGGTTATAATTCTACAAACTTTCAAATTTGTCGAAATCATGTATGTAGATTCAATTGAAAAACTTACTAAAATCTTATGGGTTACAGGATCTAGAGCCAATAGATCGGTTTGTTGTGGAAGAGTATCTCCTAGATGTGCTTCTGTTCTTCAATGGCTGGTTTGTACTTGCTATTTTTTATTTCATCAATTTTATTGCTTGTGTTCTATTGTGTTTCACCTAAGTATACAACCACTTGCTTCGATTTTTTTCTCAGTATAACGGTATTTAGTAAATAAATCACAGATGGAGCTAAACTAGGCATAGTTCTGTTCATTTTGCTGCTTGGGAGATTAGAGATATTCTGTTCACCTGATGATGACTGATGAGTTTCTGACAATTCATGCAAATTAAGTTGTTGACGGTTATTCTTGACCATGTTGTGGATAGATTAGTTTTTGTGGCTTCTTCCTTAGTGCTCTGCTTATGTTCCTTTTATGACAGTCTTGGGTCATATGCAGAGGCATTTGTTCTCTTTCTCAATACAGCTTGTTTGTTACTATTAAAATTTGCTTTTTCACTATCTTTGCAAATTAGTACATCTATCCTCCATTACTTTTCTCTTGAACAATGGTTTTTTAATCCAAAAAAATAAAATCAAGCAGTTGACTTTAATTGTTAAGCATTGTAATAGTGCAGGTGTAATGACTATAGTGCTTTGCTTTTGTTTGGCTAAATTTTAACTGTTCTCATATTTGGATTCATGCAAAGCTAGTCGAAAGGAATGTGCCTCTTTCATGGCTAGCCTACCAGTACCCTTCAGATATGAGTATCTCATGGCAGAGACAATTCTCTCTCAGGTTTGATGCTGTAAATTAAAACATTTTCTTCTATGTGTTCTGATGCAGATACTCTAAACCTTTAGCATTGCAAAATTATCTGTTGAAGCTTCCAAGTTATACTGCTTCTGAAACATATGTTTTATGGAACCATAAGACGAAATCATCCACCTAGCTCTTGATGGTTGATGTCTTTAGTGGGAAGAAAATGCTATTTGATTACACATGTTGACTATTAAGTATCCAAAGTGGGTTACGGGGTAGAGATTATCTTAAGGATATTCACGTGTTATATCTGTAGTGATCTTCGTTTTGGGCTTGTTGACCTTAGTCATTACACACAACCTTTTGGTGGTTGCATTAGGGTTTTTGATTGTGTGAAAAAAGATACATTTTCCCTTATTTGAAGGTTGAACTGTTTGATCTTTCTAAGATGTACTTTATACGAGTCAAGACTAATGAGTTGTGAGGGAAGCTGGTATTTTCGAATCTCTTTCCTCCTTGGTATCCCCCCCACCCTCACCCCAAAAAAATAAAAAATAAAAAAAAATCAATAATCATTTCCTCCATTATAGATCTTTTTTCTACTACACTTTATGTATCTAACATAACTTTACAAACTTGAACTCACATATAATACCACTTTGTGATTGTTTTTGAGTTTCTTATTTATAGTGACTTAGTGAAAGTCTAAGACAACATAATAATGGCTAATGGTTTTCAGATTTCGCTAGTTATGTTCAGTTAATCCTAACCAAATGAAATCACTCTTGCTCAACAGTCAATTAATCATAGTCAACATAATTAATTACGATGCCTTAGAACTTTGGCAGACTTTTTAATGATGCATGTGTTTTTCTTGCAGTTGCTGATGCTACCTCAGCCCCCCTTCAAGCCAATATATTACACACTGGTTATTATTGACTTATGTAAGGTATTGTTGAACTGACACAATCATGCTTGCTTCTTTAATTAGTTGCTGAGTGATTATTGTTGCCCTTGTCAGTGTTTTATTAACGGATGTTTGGCTTTCATCTCATCTTCATTGCTTTATAATCTTATGGCTGCACCAAAAGGCTCTTCCTGGAGCTTTCCCGGCAGTTGTAGCAGGAGCAGTTCGTGCTCTGTTTGAGAGGGTTGCTGATTTGGATATGGAGTGTCGGATCCGCCTCATTCTTTGGTTCTCTCACCATTTGTGAGTTTAAAATCTTAAGGCAATTGGAGTAATTATGTATTTGGGCGTAACGTTCAAGATAATGACTTTTTTGATGAGCGTGTGTTGAGATTATTTGCTGAACAGGGCGTGCAAAATTTGAAGAGTATTTGGTTTGATATTTTGTGTAGTGCACATTTTTGGGCGCTGTGTAGCAATTGGTGGAGGATTTAGCACTAGCCTTTTTATCAGATAAAATGTGTCTTGAGTTAAAATATAATCTGTTGTTGTCATGTTATGGTGAACTAAGCAAGTTAATATGTAAATTCATATAAATATTTGTGTGGTTTGCTTGATAATATGTCGCTGCAAAAATTATTACTCCGACACTTCAGTTAGGCCATTGATGCAATCTAATTGTGGGTCTTGCCACTAGGAAGCTGCTGCATGCTAACTATTTTTTCTGCCTGTCTTTTTAAACAAACTTATGCTTTGTTTTTTACAGAAATTTTAGTGTTAACAACATTCCTGTAGAGTAGACTAATGTGCAGTGCCATCTGGTTACCCTTTTTTTTGTCTTTACAATCTTCTCTTTGCAAATAGGTTTAACAATTTACTTATATAATTAGAAAGACGGGAAAAATTGATATCAGTATTTGATTTGATTGATGGTTTCTGCTGTGCAGATCAAACTTCCAGTTCATATGGCCATGGGAAGAGTGGGCTTATGTCCTAGACCTCCCAAAGTGGGCCCCACAACGTGTGTTTGTTCAGGAAGTTTTGGATAGAGAAGTTAGGTTGTCATATTGGGACAAAGTTAAGCAGGTATTGCTATATAGCTGGGTTATACCATGTTCTGGTTTTGCCTCAAACTAAAAGAAAATAGTAACTTGGTTTTATGTTTTTGTTGACAGTGCTCGCTTTCTATCTTATTGATTAATTGAATTTCTTCTTTGGTGGTTGGAAATTTTGGAGTTTATGATGTATTTTTATTGTATTTTGCATAGAGCATTGAGAATGCACCAGGTTTAGAAGAATTGCTTCCTCCAAAGGGTGGACCAAACTTCAAGTATGGTGTGGAAGATGATAAAGAAAACGCTGAACATGCGCTTTCTGGAGAACTTAATAACATGGTTAAAGGGAGGGTGCCTATCCGTGAAATAATTGCATGGATTGATGAACATGTTCTCCCCAATAATGGTCTAGAAGTTACCCTCAGAGTGACCATACAAACTCTTCTAAATATTGGATCTAAGAGCTTTACTCATTTAATAACAGTCTTAGAGAGATATGGGCAAGTCATTGCAAAAGTATGTCCTGATCAAGATAAGCAAGTCATGTTGATAGCTGAAGTGAGTTCTTTCTGGAAGAGTAATACTCAAATGACTGCTATAGCAATTGACAGGATGATGGGTTATAGGCTTGTATCAAATTTAGCCATTGTCAGATGGGTCTTCTCTCCAGAAAATATTGAGCAATTTCATACCGCAGATCGTCCATGGGAGGTATTCTCAGTGATTCGACATAGATTTTTCTTCGATGCCTTTTTCAATTGATTTTGTTTCAAAGCTTTTAAACTGTTGTTCAACATTTTTGGCTTTAAATAGGTGTTTCTTTTTTTTTCTTTAACGTTAGAATGTCAAAGACTTGACATTTTGTTATAGCTGGCATTATTGTCAGAGTGGACAGATCACAACGTCTCTTTTTATCTAGGTTACATTTAGTCTACACCATACATACCTTATACTACGATTATTATTAACACCTCGTCCCTCTTTTGCTTTCCCACCAACAGATTCTTAGGAATGCAGTGAGCAAGACATTTAATCGTATTTCTGATCTAAGGAAAGAGATATTATCTCTTAAGAAGAGTATTGACCCAGCTGAAGAAGCTGCCAAGAAGGTAAAAGCAGAGTTAGATGCTGCGGAGTCAAAACTTACATTAGTAGATGGTGAACCAGTTCTTGGGGAAAGTCCAGTGCGGTTGAATAGATTGAAATCTCGAGCTGAGAAAGCAAGGGAGGAAGTGGTGTCTCTTCAAGAATCCTTAGAAGCTAAGGAAGCTCTACTTGCTCGGGCAGCTGATGAAAATGAGGTAGATTATGAATTCTTATAGTACTTATTTTGTGGTTTGCCTAATGGTGCATAAAATCCCTGACTTGATTTACATGCATTTGCTCTTCTGTTTTTCATAATATTCTCTTGCCATTTGTTGTTCACACGTACAGGCATTATTTCTCTCATTGTACAAAAGTTTTTCAAATGTGTTGATGGAGCGTCTTCCAGAAGCTTCGACAGCTCAAACACTCAATGAATTAAAGTCTATGCATGTTGATGAGATGTCTGTTGACCCTGAAGAGAAATCAGCTATGGACTTGGACAATGAAAATGAGACAAATCAAAACAGGTTTCAGCACCTGCATGAAATGATAGCTTAATTCTTCTTTTTGTGAAATATCTGGATGATAATATGGCAATTTTGCTTTTTTATTTTCAATTATCTTTTCTGCAGTCAGTCGAATGGTGGGAGGTCAAAGAAGGCTTATAATGTTGGTGAAAAAGAGCAGTGGTGTATCACTACTTTGGGATATGTAAAGACCTTTTCTAGGCAGTATGCTGCTGAGGTATTGTGCAACTTCCCGTTCTGGAGTCTGACTGAGTTTTATATTATTGAACAGCATGATATCTCTGGATTTGCTGCTGCGTATTTCTTGGTGCGCCATGATAAATGACTTTCATTCCCTAAATAATGTTTCTGAGCCTTTTGTGTTCTCTGGAAAATGTATTAAACACGTATAAGCTTTATTCATGCTTATTGAAGGAATAAGAAACCACATTGCTACAAATGCACGATTACAAATCCCTAATTTGCTTATTGTGCAGCTGTATAATTTTCTGTTAAATTTTTAGCATCATGTGTGACAATGTGGATTTTTGCTGGCAGATTTGGCCACACATTGAAAAGTTGGACGCAGAGGTATTGGCAGAAGATGCGCATCCTCTTTTTCTGGCGGCTGTCTATTCTGGTCTTCGGAGACCAACTAACGAGGCTTGATATACTTTTCATTTTGCCTGTCTTTCTTTCACTATCTTTTTTAAAAGAACCCATTTGGGTTGATGGATTAAGATCCTCATTCTAGTGATAGGTAGGGATAAGTCTGTATGCTGTTGTAATATAAAAGATTAAAATTTACTGGTAGATAAGAATTAGTGTGGTTCAGTGCTGAATGAGACTCCACCGTTGCGGCTCAATATTTTTTCGTTTCTATCATGGATGTCTTGCTTAGAAAGTTTTAATCCGTGTCCCCAAAACCATGTAAACAGTAACACAAATCTTATACTCTAATAGGTATTGTACACACTGGGAAGCCTAACAACTAAATTAAAGCTACATTTTGTCTTTATATTCATTCTTATACGTCTTTTTAAATGTAATACATAAATGGGGAAATCCCTTAAAAAATTTTTAAAAATGTCAGAAGACAAACAGCTGTTACAAATATTCATAATATCAAAAGTGTTAGTGTTTGATTCATGTTTTTTAAAATTAAAAGAAAATGACAAAATTATTCTTCGAAGTTTTAAATTAAGAATAGAGATGGCGTGATTCTACAAGTTCTGATGTAGGTTTACATAAATTTAGATAAGGTTTTTACAATTTCTCATAAGAATTCCATAAATTGCAAATTAAAAATTCACAATATCTAATAAGAATTCACAAGTTTGGATTAGGTTTTCACAAGTTACAAATTTGAATTCACTATATTATATTTGATAAAAGTTTCACAATTTCAGATAAAGTTTTCATTAAGTTCTCAAAATAATTTCACAACTTATTTAAATAATTTTACAAGTTGAAAATTTTGATTCATAATATTTGAGAAGGGTTTTATAAATTCTGATAAGGTTCACAAGTTCGGGCAAGATTTTTCACATTTTCTCAAAAGAAAGTTTATAACCTCCTTAAAGAATTTCACAAGTTACAAATCAAAATTTATAAGATCTAATAAGGGTTTTACAATTAATTTCGTCAAAGTGAAAATTAAACTCCAATGGACGATTATGTCATTTCTTTTAAAATTTGAAAACGATGAATTAAGCCCTAACACCTCTTTAATATTATGAATATTCGTAACACCTTTTTATCTCTTGACATTTTAAAATTCTTTTTAAGGAATTTTGTAAATATAAATAAGAGGATTTAAAGTTAAATTAGTAAACCAAGAAATGACATACTCTCGTAGCCACAAATTGTGAGAGCTGCAGCCGTTTGATAGAATCAATACTAAACAGCAAATTATATATATGTAAGTATTACGTAGTACAAGATAGAGGATTTAACTTGCAAGTTGCACTTTTTTTTAGCAAGTTGCAATTATTGCGCTGGCAAAAAGGGAAGTTATTGGGCTTGTTTGGGTTGGCGGTAGGAACAGTGACTTAAAAGCTATTTGATTTTAAAAAAACTCAGTAGGACCGGTGGCTTAAAAGTTATCTGATTTGTGTTTGGATTGATAATGGTAGAAGTGGTGGGGCCCACGTCAAAAAGCCGAGAGCGTTTTGAAAAAAGCTTCATGGTGGATCTTTTGGCTTAATGGGCTTTTTGAGCGTTATGAGCTTTTTCCTTAATGCTCAACCCAAACAGACCAAATAGACGTTGGCAACGTTAGTGAACTTTTTTTCAAAATTGTTGGTCTTAACGCTCCTAACGAGTTGCACTCCAAACAGGCACATTAGTGTTGAATTGTGTGTGTGTGTGTTCTTTTTTTCTTCTTTTTTTTTTTTGGCTACATGAAAATCTTAGGAAAGGGGTTGGGCTTACCCATGATTTAAAAGCAAGACAAAATCTCATTTCCTCCTAAGAGATATCAATTTTGGATAGAACGAGCTGTCTATTACATTCAAGCGTTTACCTATGGACCCAGGAATTAGGATACCTCACCCAACGCTTTGACCAACTTCAGGATCGAACCCCCTCCCTTTTGTGAGAATGTCTAACCCCTTTATCAGTTAAATTGTGGTATTTAAAGACTCATTTTCCCACTTTTTGTGGGGTTGAATTGAACCATCAACAATCAAGCGAACAGGAGGTTTCGGTTCGGACGACTCAAGCCCAGAGACTTACATTCGATGGCTTGTGACAACAAATAAAAAGTTTAACATGACCGCTGTTTTTTTAAAAATCCTCATATCGAATGTAATCCTATTTAAAGCACTGTCAAACACTAAATGATGGAATTCTAAATTTATTTCACTACATTGTGAGGGTTCGATCTCTTTCACTAGGTCTAATCTTATTAGTAATATGACCATAGTATTAGTTATGTCATATTTTGTTTACTTGCAATGTGGGCATTGGGCTGGTTGTAGGGGCGGACACACATGGGGGCTAGGGGTGGCCTCCCCCCCCCCCCCGCGCCAATTTTTTTTTTTTTAAATGCTGTTGTTAGTGATGATTCCGTAAGACGTGTATACTATATGTTACAGAAATTATCACTTCATTTTGATAACTAGGCTATATTTTATTTTGGTAATTAATGTGTGTGTATAAATGACCAAATATTTTGATCTAGTTGTGATCATCAAATCGGTATTTCCTTTTTTTCCTTTTTATCCAATAGATGCCATGAATATAGAAATTAACTACATTTTTTTTATTGGTTTGATATTAATAGTATTTTTAAAATCATATTGGTCATGAAATAATTCATGCTCTTTGTTAGGTGATTCTTATAGGGAAGAATGCTGCCATTGATATTTATTTTAAGAGAAAAAATAGTGAGTCTTTACCCTCGTTTACTCCTAATGTTAAATAATCAAATATTGAGACTCATTCTTCAAAGTTTCCTAAAATTGCAAGAATTAAATAGTTAGTTTAATGGTAATACTATTAAATTACTCGCTTTGAGCGTAACTTTAGATCTAAGAGGTACAAGTCATTTCATAGTGATGATATTTGTAAACATAATGATACATTTTATTCTAGAGATTTCATAGAACAAGAAAAATTGCATTTGGAGATGGAGTTAAAACATTTTAACTATGACATTCCTAAACATCCAGATTTGTTTAATTTATCAACTACATCTGAATTATGTCAAAGGCTAGCAAAAATTGGAAAGTTCATCGTTTAGCCTCTTATTGATAGAATGATTAGATTTGTACTCACTCTTCCAGTTTCTTCAGCAACTATTGAAAGATCTTTCTTTGCTATGAAGATAACCAAGAATATTGTTCGAAATAGAATGGAAGACCAATTTCTTGATGATTCTTTGATTATATACATTGAAAAAGAAATTTTTTAAGTTTTAGCACATATTCAATTATAGATGAGTTAAACAATATGAAAACACGTAGAGTAAGAGTCAAGTAAAGTAATCTTAATTTCTGTAATAAATTTCTTTCAATTTTTTGTATATTAGGTCTATATTGTAGTTTAAATATTTTTATTTATGATATAATACTTTTTATTTTCGCCCCGTCATTAAAATTTTTAGGTCCGCGACTGGATGATTGCAGTATTGGACTATTAGTAATTGGATATCAAGGACCAAATCGAATATATATTTATATATATATATATATATATATTATTATTATTATTTTTACTACTACTACTATTTTGCGGGGTCAAATCGCGAGTTAATATTTTGTCCAAAATAATTTTCTCTTGCACTTAGACATCCAGAAATTGGTGACAGTGGTTGCGTACATTTCTGGCTAGGTGAATTCAATTCATGACATGATATATTTCTATATTGCCAGCATGTATTTTATTGTTGGCAGATGTACCATGTTGGAAAGTTGTAGAAGATGAATGGAGATATTGGAAAGGCGGTGATCGAAGCCTCGAACTCTCAACGAAGGGGAATAAATCGATGTGGCTTGTCATTAATGAGAAGTTCATGAGACGATTCCGAGATATTACTCTCTTTTGTGAATGTACATGTAACATGCTGCTCTGGGGCTCTTGGGAAACTGTAACTCCCAACCAGACGTTACACTGTGAGGTCGTGAAGCGATGTATAATTATTATCTTGAGAATAGTGCTTAGTAGGTTTGATTCTCATAATTAGTTAATTAATTGGGCTGCTATTTTTTTAGTGAGCACGTACACTAACCATAAACCATCAAGAATATATAATATGTGCTGTTGTCTTCTCTACTTATAGCTGTGTAAGGTGCAATCTTGCTTCAAGTTAACGCCGAAAAAAAGAGAGGAAAGTAATTGGCTCAAGGCCAAAGCTTGAATTCGCAATGAAAAGTCTTGTCGACAGAATGGAGCAGCTAGAGTTCTTCGGCAGTGACCTAACAAAGATGGCAAAACAGGTGATAAAGCTAAAACACTTACTTGTACACACACCCGCAACTTAAAGATGAATATTTCTTTGCCAAGAAAATCTGAACTTTTTATGAAAGATTATGTTATATGTAAATTTTTAGGTTCCTTCGTTTTAGTTTTGCAATTTGTTACATGGTAATGATGGGCATTTTGGCATTTGTTAAGGGTCAATTAGATCCAGTGATTGGAAGGGAGAACAAAATAGAGAGAATTCTGCAAATACTGGGCAAGAAGAAGCAAAATAATCTCTGCCTTGTTGGGGATCCCGGGGTAGGGAAGACTGGTATTGTTGAAGGAGTTGCACAGCAACTAGCAAATGCTACTGTTCCATTGGCACTCCAAGGGAAGCTGGTAAGAATAATTTCTCAGTAATCGGTGCATGTTGAAAAAGTTTACAGGAGAATGAAAAAAAGTGAGTTTTATCATGAAAATATGATATAGGTGTTTGCCCTTGATATGGTACGTGTCATCACTGCCTGTTCATCAAACCCAGGGTCTGAGTTGAAGGACATAATGACAGGGATTTTGGAGGAAATTAGAGAGAGCAATGGAACAATTATTCTCTTCATTGATGATCTTCCTGCAGTACTAGGAGCAGTTTCTATTGGTGAAGAAGCTAACGCCATGAAATCTTTCCTGGCTAGGGGAGAAATTAAGGTTTTTACTTGTATTTTCTAAGCTACTCTAATACTATTATTCCCCTGATTATATAAAGTGAACCGACTGAATGTATGGCAGTGCATAGTATCAACAACTCCAGATGAATACAGTAAGTACATAGAGAAGGATTCATCTCTGAGGAGTCATTTCCAAGCTGTGAATGTACCTGAACTGGCAGTGGATGAAACCATCGAGGTATTGAAAAGATTAAGCAGAAAATATGAGCAATATCATGGTGTTAGGTATGAACAAAGTGCATTAGTTGCTGCTGCGCGATTGTCCAAGAAATATTCAAGGTTAAAACGTACAGCTAAACTTTTCTTTTAATCTTTGCTCTTGTATAATTATCTGATCCATTTACTTGGTTGCGTTTGTTTGATTTAGCGACTGTTTCCTGCCCGGCAAGGCAGTAGACTTAATTGATGAGGCAGGATCCAGAGTAAAACTTGTAAGAAATGAAGGATCAGAAAAGAAAATGCTCTTGGTAATAGAAGAGGACGTGAGACAAGTTGTGTCCATGATAATTTGTGCGTCTCGTAACATGATCAATCGCACTGTGAGGATCTTCACCAAGGCTGACCCAAATTATTCACTCACCATTCGTGACGGCAAGGTCATTCTTGCACCATCTGATCCCGGAGATGAATATCAGGTGTTAGTTTCCTTTCTTGTATCATCAGCGCAGTAACAATGCTTCTTTTTGATGCGTTAAATTTTAATCTTCATGGTTAAACCTGCCTGTGAATTTTGCAGCATTGGTACAAGAACGAGAGCCCATCATGGGCGAAGGATGAATTTGGACGTCCTGCGTTTTCTCTGGTGAATAAAGCTTCTGGCGAGGCACTGGAGCATTCAATCGGTGAAACTCATAGCGTAGGTTCTATACTTCTCTTCGAGATATTTGTTCTGCACCAGCTTTAGCATATATTTTAATTTAATTTAATTAATGAAATAATATATATGAAAAATCAAATGGCAAAGTTCACCACACAAGAAGATATACGGAGCATCTGGCCAAAAAACGAAGATATACGGAGCTCATGAAAATAAGCGATGGTTTAGTGCGACGGCGGAAGGGTAAAAGGGAAAGATCCAGTGACCGGCTACATGGATAATGGACGGCCAATATTCATCTTCCATTTTCTCCGCCCCCAAACCGTCACCTTCGATTCCTCTGTCACTCTTCTTCTTCAACCACCATAGCTAATCGCTTCTCTCTCTCCCTCATCTCCTCCTCCTCCTCCAACTCCGTCGCTACCTTGTCGCCGGTGACTCGCCACCTCCTTCTCATTTTAACGGCCGAAGCTGTCAGAAGGATACGAGTGAAGAGAAATGCAAAGAGTGCGAGACCAGGAACCTCCCGATTTATAAAATTGATTGGGGCAAAGATATTTGGCTCCCAGAAAAAACCCTGATTCGTAGGAGGGGAAGGGAAGGCAGATTTTGACTCCATTCTCTTCCAAAATTTCAAACCAATGAGGAGGGCTCATTCTTCCTCTCCTTCCATCCTATCTCCTCTAACCAAACATGCCCGTAAGTTAAACGAAGAATTATCAATAAATTGAATCTGAAATATGTGTTTTACGCACTGAAAGGTTTCGTGCTTGCGTTGTGTACAGGTGGGCCTGATACCTTTCAACCCTGATCGTCATGGCGTCTCTGTTTTGTGGACGCAGGGCCAATATAGAGATGGTTACAGATCTGTAAGGATGGTAAATAATGTCCATCTTAATTGGGATGCCTTTGATGGCATTCCGAAGCATGGTGGTGTAATTGATGGAACTATTGTAGTGCTCTCGAAGTGGAACGGAGGTGATAATCAGCTTTGGAGGATCGAACCCTACTAAAAGTTTCGGCGACTCTGAATTTATTTTGATGGAATCATTGTAACTTCTTGTGTTTAGTCCATAATTTTAAGTTTCTGAAGAATGAAAAATGACGTTGATGTTAAGATTTTTGAAGATGCAACTATTCTCTCCTGAACGTGGAAGTTCCATCTCATAAGAAATGACGTACTCTTTTAGCCATAAATTGTGAGAGCTGATGCTGTTTTGATAGAATCAATGCTAAACAGCAGATTATATATGCAAGTATTACGTAGTACAAGACAGGATTTAACTTGCAAGTTGCAATTATTGCGCCGGCAAACAGAGAAGTTATTAGCGGCGGATCGTGGTTCTTTTCTTTCTTTCTTTTTTTTTTTTTAGCTACATGAAATTTTTTTAAAAAGGGTCGAGCTCACTCATTTTAGGATAGGACAAAATTTCTTTTTCTTCTAGATAATACTAATGTTGGATAGGGTGAGCCGTCTATTACTTTCAGACATTTACTTAGTCACCCAGAAGTTAAGATGCTTCCCCAACATTTTGATCAACTCCAGGATCAAACTCCCTTCTTTTGATAAGAGTGTTCGTAGCTTTACAAGTGGAATTGTGGTATTTAAAGACTCATTTCCGTCACTTTCTGTGGGGTTGAATTGAACCATCAACAATTAAGGGAACATGAGGTTTCGATTCAAACGACTCAAACCTAGGGGCTTACTGTTGACGGCCTATGACGATAAATAAAAAATTTAACATGACCAATGTTTTTTTTTAAAGCATAAGTATCTTCATATCGAAAGTTATTCTATTTGAGGCACTGTCAAACATTAAATAATAGAATTCAAAATTTAGTTAACTACATTGTGAGGGACTGATTTCTTTCACTAGACTCGATCTTATTAGTAATATAACCATGGTATTAGTCATGTTATCTTTCGTGTACTTGCAATGTGGGCATTGGGCTGGTTGGTTGCAGGGACGGACACACATGGGGGTTAGGGGTGGCCCCGCCCCCCCCCCCCCCCCTAAAATGATGTTGTTAGTGATGATTCCATAAGGCTCTTGAATAATATGTGTATGCTATATGTTAAGAAAAGGTTCACATTTGGTGCTTTTCTCTTGAGTGCTTCTTACGTGTTTTTCCCTCTAATTAGAGGAAATAGGCATTTTTTTATTTTTTATTTTTTTTATATATTCTATTTATTTAGATTAGATTATATGTTAAATCCTAAATTTTTTTTACACCAATATTTCATATTAATTAATTTTCAGTCTTGCATTAAGAAATATTTTTCTGTAACCCCAATATCCTGGAAATTAATTAATTTGAGATACTGGATGCAAAAAAAAAAAGATGAAGCATATAATCTAATCTCAATAAATAGAATATATAAAAAATTAAAAAAAATGCCTAATCTCTCTAATTAAGGGGAAAAGCACATAAGAAGCATCTTAGAGAAAAGCACCAGATGTGAATTCTTAAGAAATCACTTCATTTTGGTAACTAGGCTTTGTTTATTTTGGTAATTAATGTGTGTGTATAAATGACCAAATATTCTGATCTAGTTGTGATCATCAAATCAGTATTCTCTTTTTTTCCTTTTTATCAAATAGATGCCATGAACATAGAAAATAACTGCATATTTTTTTGGTTGGTTTGATATTAATAATATTCTTAAAATCATATTGGTCATCAAATAATTCATGCACTTTGTGGGTGACTCTTATGAGGAAAAGTGCTACCATGATACTTATTTTCAGGGAAAGAATAGTAAGTTTTTGCCCTTGTCTACCCCTAATATTGATTAGTCAAATATTGAGACTCCTTCTTAAGGTCTCCTAGAATTGTAAGAATTAAATAGCTAATTCAATAATAATACTGTTGAATTACTCGCTTTGAGCATGACTTTAGATCCAAAAAACAGGTACAAGTTATTTAATAGTGATGATATTTGCAAACTTATTAATAAATTTTATTCTAATGATTTCATAGAACAAAAAAATTGCATTTGGAGATGGAGCTACAACACGTTAAGCATGACATTCTTAAACATTCATGTTTGATTAATTTATCAACTACATCTAAATTATGTCAAAGGTTAGTAAGAATTGGAAAGTCCATCATTTACTTTCTTAATGATAGAGTGATTAGACTTGTACTCGCCCTTTCCGTTTCTATAGCAACTACTAAAATTAAGATTTTCTTTGATATGAAGATAATAAAAAACAAACTTCGAAATAGAATGAAAGATAAATTTCTTGCTGATTTTTTTATTACATACATTGAAAAAGAAATGAGTTTTAACATAGATTCAATTATAGATGAGTTTAATAATATAAAAACACATAGAGAAAAAGTCAAGTAAAGTAATCTTAATTTCTATAATAGTTTTTTTTAATTTTTTTGTATATTAAGTCTATATTGTATTTTAAATACTTTTATTTATAATATAATATTTTTTATTTTCGCCATGTCATTAAAATTTTTGGTCCACCACTGGTTGGTTGCAGTATTGGACTATTACTAATTGGATACCAAGGACCAAATCCAATATACATATACATATATATATATATATGTTTATCGTATCAAAATATATATATATATATATATGTTTATATGTAATTTATTTATTTATTTTTTCGAGTCAATATTTTGTCCAAAATAATTTTCTCTTGTACTCAGACATCCAGAAATTGGTGACAGTGATTGCGTATTTCTGGCTAGGTGAATTCAATTCGTGACATGATATATTTCAATATTGCCAGCATGTATTTTATTTTTGGCAGATTGTGCCATGTTGGAAAGTTGTAGAAGATGAATGGAGACGTTGGAAAGGCGGTGATCGAAGCCTCGAACTCTCCACGAAGTGGAATTTAAATCGATGCGGCTTGTCATTAATAGTAGCTATTTACGTTCAAAACAAGTTCATGAGATGATTCTGAGATATTACTCTCTTTTGTGAATGTACATGCGGCTCTGTGGCTCTTGGGAAAGTGTAACTCCCAACCAGTCGTTACACTGTGAGGTCATGAAGCGATGTACCACTCTGGTCTTATTTATAAGTTTAGTTTGACCAAAAAATTTGGTCCTTTTTATAAGTCTATTTTGACCAAATAAATGAGATTGTGACAATTTTGTCCATAGTAATGATGATAAGAGAGATTGGCTAGTCATGTTGGAAAGAGAAAAAAATGAGAGAGATTTGAGAATAAATTTTAAAAGGTACTCATTCATAAATGAGAATAAAGGTGGAAATTTGTTCCATAATCATTGAGATACTTACCTTTCCTTGGTATGTGAGATTTAGTCAAATTGGACTTATAAATAGGACCGGAGTGGTATAATTATTATCTTGAGAATAGTGCTTAGTATGATGCATTGTCTCGGTTTAATTCTCATAATTAGTTAATTAATTGGGCTGCTATTTTTTTACTTAGCACGTACACTACTCATAAACCATCAAGAATATATAATATGTGCTGTTATCTTCTCTACTCATAGCTGTGTAAGGTGCAATCTTGCTTCAAGTTAACGCCGAAGAAAAGAGACGGAAGGTAATTGGCTCAAGGCCAAACAAAGCTTGGCAATGAAAAGTCTTGTCGACAGAATGGATCAGCTAAAGTGTTTCGGCAATGATATCACCGAGATGGCCAAACAGGTGATAAAGCCAAAGCATTTACTGGTACACACACCCGCCACTCAAAGATGAATATTTTCTTGCCAAGAAAATCTGAACTTTCGATGAAAGATTATGTAATATGTAAATTTTTAGGTTCGTTCGTTTTAGCTTTGCAATTTGTTACATGGTAATGATTGTCATTTTGGCATTTGTTAAGGGTCAATCCGATAAAGTGATTGGAAGGCAGAACGAAATAGAGAGAATCCTGCAAATACTGGGCAAGAAGAAGAAAAATAATCCCTGCCTTGTTGGGGATCCCGGGGTAGGGAAGACTGGTATTGTTGAAGGAGTTGCACAGCAACTAGCAAATGCTACTGTTCCATTAGCACTCCAAGGGAAGCTGGTAAACATGATTTAATGTTCATCAATAATTTATGCATGTTGAAAAGGTCTACAGTAGAATGAAAAAACTGAGTTTGATTATGAAAATATGATATAGGTGTTTGCCCTTGATATGGCACGTGTCATCAGTGCCTGTTCATCAAACCTAGGGGAGTTGAAGGACATACTGACATGGATTGTGGAGGAAATTAAAGAAAGCAATGGAACAATTATTCTCTTCATTGATGAGATTACTGCAGTACTAGGAGCAGTTTCTATTGGTGAAGAAGCCCTTAACGCCATAAAACCTTTTCTGGCTGGAGGAGAAATTAAGGTTTTTACTTGTATTTTCTAAGCTACTCTAATACTATTATTCCCCTGATTATATAAATTGAACCGACTGAATGAATGTCATTGCATAGTATCAACAACTCCAGATGAATACAGTAAGTACATAGAGAAGGATTCATCTCTGAGGAGTCATTTCCAAGCTGTGAATGTACCTGAACTGGCAGTGGATGAAACCATCGAGGTATTGAAAAGATTAAGCAGAAAATATGAGCACTATCATTTTGTTAGGTATGAACAAAGTGCATTAGTTGCTGCTGCGCGATTGTCCAAGAAATATTCAAGGTTAAAACGTACAGCTAAACTTTTCTTTTAATCTTTGCTCTTGTATAATTATCTGATCCATTTACTTGGTTGCGTTTGTTTGATTTAGCGACTGCTTCCTGCCCGGCAAGGCAGTAGACTTAATTGATGAGGCAGGATCCAGAGTAAAACTTGTAAGAAATGAAGGATCAGAAAAGAAAATGTTGGTAATAGAAGAGGACGTGAGACAAGTTGTGTCCATGGTAATTTGTGCGTCTCGTAACATGATCAATCGCACTGTGAGGATCTTCACCAAGGCTGACCCAAATTACTCGCTCACCATTGGTGACGGCAAGGTCATTCTTGCACCATCTGATCCCGGAGATGAATACCAGGTGTTAGTTTCCTTTCTTGTATCATCAGTTCAGTACGCTTATATTGAACAAAGCTTCTTTTTGATGCGTTAAATTTTAATCTTCATGGTGAAACCTGCCTGTCAATTTTGCAGCATTGGTACAAGAACGAGAGCTCATCATGGGCGAAGGATGAATTTGGATGCTCTGCGTTTTCTCTGGTGAACAAAGCTTCTGGAGAGGCACTGAAGCATTCAATCGGTGACACTCATCCGGTAGGTTCTATGCTTCTCTTCGAGATATTTCTTATGCACCGGCTCCCCTCCCCCCAAAATTTCATACCAAAAGAGGGACTCATTTTTCCTCCCATTCCATCCTCTCCCGTCCCACCCAACAGGCCCGTTAGTTAAATGAAGAATTATCCATAAATTGAATCTGAAAATATGTGCTTTACGCACTGAAAGGTTTCATGATTGCGTTGTGTACAGGTGGGCCTGATACCGTTCAACCCTGATCGTCATGGCGTCTCTGTTTTGTGGACGCAGGGCAAAAGTAGAGATGGTTACGGATCTCTGAGGATGGTCAATAATGTCCATCTTAATGTGGATGCCTTCGGTGGCATTCCGGAGTGTGGTGGTGTAGTTGATGGAACTATTGTAGGGCTTTGGAAGTGGAACGAAGATGATAATCAGCTTTGGAGGATCGAGCCCTACTAAAAGTGTCGGCGACTCTGAATTTATGTTTTTGTGGAATCATTGTAACTTCTTAACTTGTCTTCAGTCCATAATTTAAGTTTCTGAAGAATGAAAAATTACGTTGATGTTAAGCTTATTGAAGATGCAACTATTCTCTCCTGAACTTGGAAGTTCCATCTCTTAAGAATGCAACTTTCCTCTGGTCAATTGGATTCTGATTTTTGAAGTAGAAACTGTGCTATTCCCATAGGTTGCTGAAAAAGAAAACGATTAATTAAATGTTATTGTATGTCATTTATTTGTAATTTTGCCTTTAAGGAATTCAGTTCAAGTAATTCAAGGACGATGTTCC
This sequence comes from Acacia crassicarpa, assembly GCA_034222035.1. Classification (NCBI taxonomy): domain Eukaryota; kingdom Viridiplantae; phylum Streptophyta; class Magnoliopsida; order Fabales; family Fabaceae; genus Acacia; species Acacia crassicarpa. The sequence goes on along the minus strand of JAWXYG010000005.1, from coordinate 42,878,069 downwards.
AAATTTAAATGTTGCGGTACAATATGGGTCCAAATAGATATATATATATATAGACCGATAGCTCGATAAAATTAAAATATCGGGCTCTTCATCTACGTCCGCAGCTTGCACGAGATAAGCAGTTTTTGATTTCTCTTTGTGATCGAGTCCCGGATTAGTGAAAATTCACCACAAAAGGCATCAGAAAAAAAAACTGTTTTTCTCACTCTGCATCGTAACCCCACTTTTTCCCTGTTCTCGAGCCTCAGTATTATCTCCAATTTTTGTGCCGAGAACGTTCTCAATTATGATTCTACGGGATTTGAGGATTCAATGAAATAAAGTTGGCTCACTGTGTGCCTGTACAATGCCTTGCATTCCAAATCTTATAACTGTATATATTTTGTCTTTCATTAGTTAGTTCATTGGATTTGCTGCAATGGGTTCGAACCAATCCGGGCAAGTGATCGAAGAGAGAGACGAGGAAGACGAAGAAGAAGATGATGAAGGACACATAATCGATGAGAGGAGTAGGTATGAATTGGATTCTTATTTGTTGAAAAGGGTTTTGGAGCAAGAGCCGGAGATGCTACCGTGGCAATTATCAGCGTCGCCGCTTTCCCCGCAGCCTTCTTCCCTGGGAACGCCGCGGAATGGGCCCACCATCAAGATGTGGGATCCTTACAATATCCTGCCTCCATCGCCGGGGCCAGTGTTCTTGAGGAGCTTCTCCGCGAACGCGTTGTACGATGATCTGATGGTGACAGAGGTGTTTCTGGTCAGCCATGGAGAGTGCGAACTGAATTTGAGGCCCGATTTGATATGCGGTCGTTGCCCAGAAGCGGCTTTAACGCCAAATGGGAAGCGACAAGCGAGGGCTATGGCCGTGTTTTTGAAGTCTCAAGGTATTCGGTTCAATGCTGTGTACTCATCGCCATTGGATCGGGCACGCTCAACGGCTGTCTCTGTCTGCAAGGTACTTCATATTTTGCATATACTCAGTTTGGTAATCATATATTCATTGCCGTATGATGATGTTAAAGCTCAAGGAGTTTGGATAACCCCTAGTGTTAACCTTGTGATCACTGTTAGATGATTTAGTATGTTGGGGCTTGAATCGAGAAAATGAAATTAAATTTATACCTAGGGATATACTTTGGATAGAAGACTATTTTTTATCACTAACCTTGAATGGTCATTGATATAGACAGCATCTTGGCTGATGATCATAGCCACCTGAACAGGGTACATGCCAGTTAATTATTACATTAGCATGATTTGCTTCCTTTGAACATTTTTAACATGAACAGGATTGGCATCTTCTTATTGATAACTGTTTGTGAAGATAATTGTGGTGATAATGATGGTCGGGTAACCTTGAGGACCCAGGGCAAAGTGGTCCTTTGAGATTTTGAGAGTCTCTCTTGTGATGCTTGTTGGTTTCATTTTTGTTACCTATTAAACTTACATTTTCTTTAAATAGTTTCTTGATAACAAAAATTGAAGCTCCAATCTCCTGTCAATATATTTGTATTCGTTATGTCTTGAAGGTTCTGGCTTGATGAATAGCAGACATAAATGTAGAGGAGGAAAATGATAATGGGAAGTTGGGTACTCTATTTACAAGTTAGTTTTTGAGTGTATTCTTAAATGGTGTATTGAGCCTATGAAAGATTGACACCAAGCATTTGGCCAAGTCCATGAGTAAAAATAGACTGAAACTGGTTCTAGACGCCTTTGATATTTTCATCATTACATTTCAATACTTGGATAATTATGCAAATGCTTAAGTTTATTTTCCTTAGTCGTGTTGAATACTCGCAATCGAAGGTTAAACAGTTGTTAGGCAAGCCTCCAGGCAGAAGAAACAGAATGCTTTGGTGAAATTAAGGCATGGAAAAGATTAGCCAAAGTCACTATTCTCGACTCTTACTGTTGTTTATTGTGGACTGATCATTTTGTTGAATAAATTATAAAATTCAGTGTCCTTTTAATCAAAGAAGCTTGGATAATGTCTCAAAAAAAAGGAAATAAGAAAAAGAAGGCAGTATAAGGTGGAAATTTATAAACTTAAGAAGATACATGTTTTTGGTGTTCAAGGTTAAGCACTAAATAATCTTGTCTAGAAAAATGTGGTTGAATGCATTGAATGACTTTGACCCATGAGTAAAAAAATTCACTTGAATCTTATAATGAATGTCAAGAAAGAAATTTTGGTTTGTAGCAATGTTCTATTCTAGAACAAGGGGTGGTGTGTGTTTAACTTTGACACGCCAGTTTAATGACACATGTAATTGCAAAATGACAGTTTGTTGTAGATTATATGAAGGTTTTACTCTGAATTTATGAACCTTTAGAACTCTAGTTCTGACTTCTGAGAGATGCAACAATGTTAATGAGAAAAGGACATATTCTTAACAGAATCTAGTGATTGAATTCTCATCCTCTGTAGCTTCAATTGACAGGAAGTTAATTTTTCAGAGGAACAGATTCAATCCTCAGATGCACTGGCAGATATGAGTCATGGGAATTGGGAGGGCTGCCTTTGCTCAGAAATATACACACCTGAAACTGTGAGTATCATTGACAGGTTTCAGCCGGATTTTACTGCTCCATCTGGGGAGTCACTTAGACAAGTTGAATTCCGAATGATTCACTTCTTAAACGAAACTGTCTTGGGACTTACTGAGAAATTGAGATTAGATTGCTCCTTGCATCAAAATGAGAACCAGGCGTTTTCACGGCACAATTCCCAAATTCTGAGCAACTCAATTGATCAACAGGATGGACCTTCTTCCCATCAAAACACATTGGATTGGGTCAACATTCAAAGACTGGCACCTTTAAGGAAAAAATCTGGTAAGAGCAGGCTACAGGTTGTGACAACCACCGGAGATGAGATTGAAGATGAACTTTCTCCTGGTATAGTCAACCGTCAGAGCTCCCTGCATAATTCAGCTTTCAGCAGCCATTCTGCATCTGCTTCTTGTATAGGCTTTTTCAGTCATTCTTTGCCTATAAAGTGTCTTCTGACCGGACTTCTCGGATGCAGCCCACTGATGTCACACATGATATGTATAGATGATTCTTCAGTAACAGTATTGCAGCATTCTTTGAGAGCTGGTTGGCAGATAAAGAGGCTGAATGATACAGCGCACCTTAGGCTTCTATAATCACTTAAAGCTGTATTCACAGACATTCGATTTTGGCACTGGTTGGATTGATAATTTTAGCTTGGTTGGTAGCTGGCACTATCTAAAAATTTACACGAATTTGCACGTTGTAAGTTGTAACTTTTTATATCTGCAGTCAATTCCAAATGAGAAATGATGCCAGTGTCAGATAGTTACTTGTAACGATTCTTTTGATTTTGTTCTTCACTGGCCGTATCACGCCTACGTATTTTTTTGGGTCTGACACGCCCTTTTATTCTTTGTACTTCAAAGGGTAATATTGTTTTGAAATTCAAGATCTTGGAAGACATTCAATTTTCCCCCTATATTTTCAACCCCAGTTAGATCACGATTAGATCTCGTTCCTAATTGGACTCGCTCAAATGCATTGTGAATCAATATAAACTTAATAGGAAAATCAAACTAAGCCGTGCACTGTTTGCCTTCTCACATATTACTGTTCCTTAGAACAGTATCGGCTCCACAGTAGCAGCTATTCGGCTTTGTGCAGAAATGAAGGGGTGCTGAAATAAAAAAGGATGTAGCTTCACTGTGCATTTGGCCCGATTTTGAATTTGAAATTGCCTCTCTGTTGTTTATTATTTCATCCTTTCCAATCGTCAGGCCTCACAATCACTCTAACGTTCCCATTCTTCTCCATTTTCATTCCATAGCTTTGCCCTAGAAGGGAGGACGATTAGGAGGCAGAAAAGAGGATGCGACGATGATGCTTTCACCATCATCGATTAAATTGTAGATCTCTAATGCAGGGATGTGCACAAACAGCAATTACCTGCTTCTAATGCTGCGTAGGGCTATGCTTTTCCTCTAATTTGATCTTCACACAAAGATAACATTGCTGTTCTTTCCTCCTTCCTCAAGAGCCAGGTATGTAATTACTACGTCTTCGCTTCAAAAATCCCCTTTCAATGCCGTTTTGAATAAGTTAGAAACAGCTTTTTCTGGGTAATAACAAAGGCCCTGAAATCTTGAAGTAAACGTCGTGATTTCTGTGGTCAAATCTCACAGCCTCCTTTAAATGCTGTTTTGAATAGTTGTGTATCCTGTATTATGTAGTGCAGTAAAGAAGGAAAGTATTTGCTGAGGCTCCGGCAAGAAAGCAAAGGCATAATGTATCATGTAGTCAACATAATGTAATGAATTTTCTCTTCAACTGCACTGTTTTCGTTATATCAAGGAGCATATTGCTGTTATTGGATTTCTTTGCACCTTTCACAAAATGTGCTTCTTAGTAATTTTATATGTACGTAGATCATTTCAAGTTGGAAGGGAACAATTCTTTATCCCATGGCAGCTGGTGGTAAATCGGAAAAGTACTGAGGTTCCAATGATTGAAGTGAACTTGGTAAGGCTATGTCATTAATGCAAAGAAAAAGAAGTAAAGCCTTTTGTTGTTTGAATAAACATTAGCAGGCTTTTAAGCTGCCAATCTGTATTACATGCAGAGGTACTCAGGAACTGATTTGCTCGGTGTCACTGCAAAAGTTGTGGGTATGCCTCACCGTTGTATGTGTTTTCTTCCTAATTGCTTAAGTTTTTTCATTATTAATTTTCCTCATTTTAAACCACATTGTCAAGTAAAGCCTTTTGTTGATTGAATAAACATTAGCAAGCTTTTAAGTTGCCAATCTGTATTACATGCAGAGCTACTCAAGAACTGATATGCTCGGTGTCACTGCAAAAGTTGTGGGTATGCCTCACCATTGTATGTGTTTTCTTCCTATGTGTTTAAGTTTTTTCATTATTTATTTTCCTCATTTTAATCCACATTGTCAAGTGGTTAATAACCTTATACACTGCATTTCTTGCCTCTTTTATTAGTTTTACGAACTGAAAAAGAAAAAAGAAAATACTTTTTGTTATCATAATTGGTATGTGGCCAATACGTTATGTTGGAGAAGTGAACCTCATGCTTGCACATTGTTCGTGATTTTAAAGGCCTTGGTGTTTAATGTTTGAATGTTATATCACAAATTGAGCATCATTATATTTTTCAGCAGGACACTATTTGAATGTTGCTTCAGAAACATTTCCATATCTAATTTTTATAACCTGATTAATTTTATACTATTCTATGACATTCTGTTCAATATAATTGTATTATGGTTGATATACAATTTATAGAATAAGTTACATAGGCTATAAGTTATCTGACAAGTAATCCAGTGATGATAGAATACCAATTTCTTTTTGTAGTTTTAAAATGGTTGGATTGTCTTCCCAAGACCCATTTGATCAGCCAAAGCAACATTCAGTCCATTTGCCACAAGGAGATTTTAAATACTATTAGAATAATTGTTATCGGTTCAATTTTTTTTGGGTTGTGAATTGTTATTCAAAGCTTTGTTACAGAGATATTTTTGCCTAACCATTCTTTTAAATTAAGTATGAAAGCTTTGCTGTTTATATTGATAGTTAAATGGACTCATTGATTAATTGCTATCTACTCACTTTAGTATTGTATATAAAGCTTCAATATCATCTCTTCATTGGCTAAAGGTTAGAACCTGCTTCTGTTATCTATCGTTATTATTTCTGTTATCTATGATTTTTTAATTGTGATTAGTTTTGCTGTCTATTATGTTTATACTAACAATATATTTTATAGTCAGCTTATAATTCATAGATGCTTCTTGATTATAGTACAGCAGTTGGTATGTTTAGTTTGGTCTAACAATTTTTAAAAATTTAAGCTACCCTGATATACTTCTAAGATGTAGGTAGTTGTAAGTCTTTTGCAAACTCAACTGAAGTTGTGTGTGCCATTATAAGTTCATGAACAGGTGATACAATTTTGCCATCCAAATTATACTGATTTTTTGTTTTCCTTTTTTCCTCTTTCACTCACAATTCTATTCCACCTCTTGGAGTGATCCAGATGGAAGGACTGGTATTTATTTGTGTTTTTTTTCACGGACTTGAACTTTCTCATCTATTTAATTGCTGAGGATGATGAAAACATCACAGTTTATTCAGAATAAGCTTGAGAGAAAGATAAGGGAAGATTAATATCCTTTGCTTGCAGTTGTTACTGGCATATTTGTTGCTTTAAATTAAAAACAAGGGAAGAAAGTTATAATTGAGTCAGCAATTATGTTATATTTGAGCCAATAGGCACTTTGCAATATTCTCTTATAAACATGGTATCTGTTCATACCAAGTTTTCTTCTGAACAAAGCTTTTTCATTGAATGTTCTTGAATTTTTTCCCATTTTGATTGCACATCTAAGGAGATAAATAATCTTGCACATACCTTGATGCTGAAACAAGCTATGGGAAATGTGATTTGAAGACCTGCTTTTGTGTATAGTTGGAAAAAAATAAGATTTTACTTTAACTCCCCAATGGACTATTTTGTTGTGTCTTATTGTTGCTGCAATTTCTCTTTCTCTTTTGTGGGTTGGCTTCATTGAGTTCTCATTAATCAAATGGTGTTGTTGCAGTTTCTCTTAAGAGAAGCATGGTTCAAAAATGCCCTTTTTGGACAGGAATCCCCCAAAAAGACTTTGTATGCCAATTGTAGATCATATTCAATCCTTCGGTAGTGAAGTTCATCTCAATTCTCTCATTCAAAAAATTGAGCTGAATGATGAAGGGACAGTAAAGAATTTGTTATTAAATAATGGGAAGGTGATTGAAGTAGATGCATATGTGTTTGCAATTCCAGATATCATTGTTGCCATTTTAACGTAAACATGAATCTTTTGCATACTTTTGAGCTAAATCAGGTATCACTTTTATCAAGTAAATGTTATATTAAGTTAATCAAAGATGAATCTTTTGCATACTTTTTGCTGATATATTCCTAGTGCTAACATTATTCATTCATCTCATAGGCTGAGGTACTTGATCTGGAGAACACAGTTCTTGAGATAATAGAAGAAGTTGTTGGGGACTGGAGGATTGATGATATTAGAGGACTTCTTGGGCGTTGTAATTTCAAATCTGATATGTGTGACCGTAAAGTTTCCCTATTGAGTGGTAGTGAGAAGATAAATTCAAGATTTAGTTGACATCTGATAGGGCAAAATTTAAAGCCTATAGACTCAGCAAGTATACAGGTTTTATCAAGTAATAAAATGATGAGTAGAGTATCGTTCCCACGAGGACTTAATCCAACTAGCGAGTAGATATTAAATTTCCTTATTTCGTTTAAGTTGAGTAAGTCAGATTAATTTTGAATAATTAAAAATAAATTAAATAAGAAACTAATAAAAGCAGAACTTCGCACAAAAGAATAAATTCCAATATTGAGACAGACAACCTAGAGTCACTAATCCCTTGTTGGCTTCTTTGATTTTATCCCCACTAAATCAATTTTGATTTAACTAACTCAGTTAATCTAGAGTATTAATATTTATAAATGCCTTCCGGTCCATTTATAAACTTATCTTAATTAATTATGTAATGCCTCACACAATTAACTAAAATGCGTTTTAGATCGAACTCACACTAATTTGATTATGCGGAACTTCTAGGTATATTCCTATTCTAGACGCAAATTAGATTAAAACCTAATCCCTTATTAAATTTAAACCTAATTCCACATTATTTAATCTCAAGGTCAATTTAGGATTCCCTCTTCCAAGTTCAATCTTAAATCCCCAGAACATGCTTACTAGTGGCCAATTAATAAGCAATAGCAAGAAAAACAAGATTAAATAAACTGAATAAAATTAACCAAAATTAATCGTGGGAATAATATCTAGAACCCAAACAAGTTCATAGGTTCTCTAGGTTGAACAAGTAAACTAGCTACACATGGCTAAAATCAAATCCATGAAAAAATGAAAATCAGATTCAGAAAAATAAAAGGAAGCATAAAACAAGATAGGAGAAATCAAGACTCTCAAAGAATCCCTCAATATTCCTCGCTGCTGTTTGCGCTTCTTGAATTCCTTAGAATCACGCTCCTCTGCTTCTTGAATTTTGGTTCGCGGCGTCTGCACTGCTCTGCGTACGTGCCTCCTTCTTTTTAATATATATTACTTCTTCCGTGCGTATTTTTTCTTTATCCAAATCTCAACTGATTTGTATTGATAGGATGCCATGAGACTTGATTCTTTTGATTGGCGTGGGGTCCGCATATCTTTAATTTCAATCAATATATATATATATATATATATATATATATATATATATATATATATATATATATATATATTTATTGCTCAATGAATTATTTCTTTTTCTTTGATATTTTCTTCTCTAAGTCTCATAATATCTCCTATAAAATAAATTAGGATATCAATAGATTTTCTGTTACAATATTCCTTTATCTTATAATTAATTAAAAGATAAATAAGTATATAAAAGATAATTAAATAAGTACAAGATATTAATAAATTTAATCAAATATATCCCAGAAACTATACTTATTTAATTATAAAATATGTACTTATCAACATCCAATTAGTTTTTATGGCCAACAAAAACATCTAATTTTGACATTAATTCTACAATGAGTTGTGGCTTTCTCCTAATCCTATTTATGGTTCAATATGCTTAGCTAATTTAATTGGCTTACCAATTGCATAATGACCTCATGATCTGAATGCTTGGGAACTCTTTTTGAAGGAAATGGAGAGAGCTAGAAGAATTAATGTTTTCTCAAAAGATTTTTAAGATATAAACTCCAACTTTAAATATGGTTACGGATGATCCTTTCTCCCTAAACTTTATTTCATAAACATGACTTGTAACTCTAATCTTTTCCTGTTATAAATGACCTCTTTACGTTTAAAATTTAGGTGTTTAAATGTTGTTGTAAATATAGGCATTTCCTCTGGTAAATATGACTTTTCCTGTTGTAAATGGTTAGATTTTAAAATTTGTTGTAAATACAACACTTTTTATTGTAAATCTAGCATTTTTATGTTATAAATGACCTTTCTAGGTTCAAAATCCAAGTGTTTTAAATGTTGTTGTAAATATGGGCATTTCCTAATGTAAATATAGCCTTTTCTGTTGTAAATAGTCAAATGTTTAAATGTTGTTGTAAATATAGCATTTCCTGTTGTTAATACAAATAATATCAAAAAAAATCCTTTGGGACTTCTTTATAATTTGGTGATTTCAAGGGATTTTTTATAAATTTTTTGTTTCTTTGGGACCTATGCGTAATTTTCCCTTAATTTTTCATTTAATCCAACATCAGATGGTCAACAAGATATTTACGTGGTTTTTCAATTTATAAAAAGGGATCAAAACTTGGTATCTCAATTTAGTTGAACTTTAATGACATGTAAACTCTTTATTTACTTATTTAAAAGAAGGATGATGATTATTTGATTACCCTGTTCCCACGAATGCCCCAGCTTCAATTTAATCCATCAAAGTTTGCTTGCCAAAAGCAACCGGTTTTGATTTTCTCAAAATCATTTTTCTTATTTTCTGCTCAGTATCTGATCACCACCCTCAGATTTTTTTTTTTAAAAAAAAACAGATCGTCCAGATTTAATATTTTATAAAACTATTATTTTGAACATGAAAAAATTAAACTAGGCATGGGCGACTAGTATGGATCGTCGAATTAAATGTTCTCCCATATGAATCATATTTTCCTGGGCTTTTGTTAGGCTGTATTAGTCACTATTTGTTAGTTATGATATTGACCAAAATGTGTAGTATGAATTTATGATGAAGCAGGGGTGGAAATCAAAAGCCATAGAGAAACTGGATCTAATGGTGCATGCCAAAATCTTATTATAACGAGCCTATTTACTCAGTTACTTGATCAATTTGCTAATGTTGCATATTTTAGAACATGTATTAACGGTTGTGAACTAATCATTAATGAGTTCAATTCGTTGTTTATCTTTATATAGTATTGCACATGTTATCCATAACAGTCTAGGAATTTTTTGGATTTTCGTTGTGTAGAATGCCATCAATATCAACCTTTGAATATTTAGACTTTAGTATTGTGCGATTGCTTGATGGAGGAGATTGAAGGAAAATGTTAGAAATGATCATTAGTTTAGTTACTTCTTTCAAGAGTATGCTTGAATTGATGACTGGGTAAAGTACCTTTCTATTGTTTCACTGATGGGAGCTGGGAAGACCTTAGTGTCTTTATTGAAAATGGACTCTAGTATTTTGGTTATGAATTGAGGAATTTGTATTTATATTTCCTGTAATAATTTCTTTACTTTAGAATGACTTCAAATTCTTTTGTTAAGATAATATGTCATGTACTTTCTTGCTCTTTCATAATAGGGTGGAATTGAAGACGATGGAGAGCCTATATATGCTGCCATCTTGGAACTGTGTCAAGAAACTGGAATAGTATCTGTTGAAATAATTACTGAGATTTTTGCCAATGTTTGTCATAAGTTTGTGTTGGTGGATTTGAAAACCAGTTTTTTTTTTTTTTTAATGTTTGTTTGTGTTTTATTTAATTTCTTAATGATTTAAATAAGTGGATAATGAGGATGTACTTTTATGTTATCAAATTGTTGCATATGCACATCGCGCGGGGAGATATTTCTTGTTATGGGATAATAGGTGAGAGCTACCCATAAGTCGCAGTCAGCTTATCTGCTTGAGACCATGAAGCCTCAAATATTACCCCTCGGTACGATGAAATTTTGAACATCGTACATGTTGGCATTTGAAAATAGAGACATAAGACTATTATTAAATTTCGTCAGAAATTTGAGTGAATATGTCAATATGGTGTTCTTTTTCCTTTGGCTTGAATGATGAGTACTCAACTAATAAAAATTGTCAGCTCCTATGAAGTTTTCCAAATTGAATTTCATGACATTTATTTTTAGGGAATAACATATCTGCTTTTACTGCAGAAAAAATATTCTGCAGCAAGTTAAAAACGACGTCGTTTCATCTGTTTTTTCTTTCCCTTCTTTATATATGATTTTGCCTATGATTTTCAGGCCTATTTCAATCTTTCCTAGAAGCAGCCACAGTCAATCATAGTAGTGATCGCATTTCTCAGAAACATATCTTAACCGAGAATTGGGATGGAAAGCTAAACAGTAATGCATCGGGGCAAAACGAATAGAAACGAAACTAACCCAGGTCGTGGTGATACATACTCATAAGGGTTCCTCATCATTTGCTTCGTAGCTATATTGTACTCCTCCATCCTGTTCTTGGAATTAGAGGCCCTCTTGCTTGTGGAGTTCTTCTCGATCCTAACGTCTGATAGTTTGCAAAAGATTTGATGATTCGAACTGATTGGGGTATTCCGGGCAATAAAACTCCATGAGAATTTCTTCTTCCGTTGCTTTGAAACCCCACCAATGTCAATAAATGCTCTGAATTGTGAAGGAAAGCCAACATTACTAATAGTGCTCATCTTTGTTTCTTCCCCATGTGCGTTGCTCACCGCGAACGTCAAATTACATGATGAAATGAAAAGATCATTTGATTTGACAAAAAAACCCTCATATATTAAAAAAAGAAGATGAAACGACGCGGTTTGCTGCAGAATACTTTTTCTGTAGTAAAAGCAGATATGTTATTCCCTTATTTTTAACCGGGTTACTATCTGTTCTGCGCACAAGCAATAACAGCACATGCACAAGATTTCTGTGGTACAAATATCTATGCAAAGGGACAACGAAAGCACTATAGCTCCGGGCAATCCCGTGATCCTCATCAGTGACCCTGCCCATTCAGACAGTCCCATAGATTACTTTGGTGTTGTAGTTACTGCTTATCTTCCGCCCACTTTCACCGACATTCCTTCATTCTTCCTCTATTTGCTTCCTGTAATTACAAGATTAGCTCAAGCTCTCAGCTATTCATGGCTATTACGACCAAGTCATCTACCTCTGCCTTTCTGGCTATCTTGTTTGCCAATTTACTGGCTCTGAGCTCAACTACTGAGCCTATGATTTCAGCTTCTCCAGGTGTTTTACCATATGCCGCTGCACCAGAAGCTTCCTCGTTTTCCCCCTCTCCGACCGCCGATCGACCTGTGATTTCTGCAGGTCAGCCGGAGGCAGATTCGTCGGCCATATTGGCGCCAAGTTCGGGTGAATTTCTTGGTAAGAAGACTTCTGCTTCAGCCAGACTGGATCCTGAAGCTTCCATTTTTGGCATCCTGCTTTGTAATCTCTTGGTAACAAGCTTGCTTGTGGCTTGAGGCTGTCCTTGTTTCAAGAATGTTCTAGTTTTCACATGCTAATTTCCCTTCCATTTTTGGCTTCCTGCTTTGTAATCTCTTGGTAACAAGCTTGCTTGTGGCTTGAGGCTTGAGGCTCTCCTTGTTTCAAGAATGTCCTAGTTTTCACATACTAATTTCCCTTCAATTTTATCCATGTTTAGTGACGTGCCTGCTTTACTACGTGATGGAACAATTTGTCCCATGTCTTGACTTTTGCACTGGTAATTTGGATGATATCTTTTGCTATTTCATCATTGGTTAATTGAAGTTGAATTGCTTTCATTTTATATCTGTGGAGATTCCCACAGGCTGTACCTTTGATGAATCAATGTGATTAAACGCCTAAATAAACCTTACGACCCAGAGACTGTTCATAATGGTGTCTTCATTCGAATATACTCCATTTGTTTACGTTTATTTTACTTGATATTTCACCTGATCATCTAGTCAATAATAAACCTTTATAGGGTAGCACACCTGCGCTTAAGAATTGAGCTAGCTAGCTGGTCGCTGGTCACCGTACGGAGGAGGCAGGTTCGCCACTTGGCCCTGACCACGATTGACGCTTCCCAGTCATGGAAAAGAATTCTGATGTCCATATAGCGCCAGTTGCGATAGAAGGAAGAATATTCACTGATAAATGAACCTCCGGCTAGACAATCATCAGACTCCACTTCAAAGAATTACGTTGCTTTGCTTAGTTAAATATTTATATCTTAAATTTTAACAATTTCAGTTTTAAATTGCATAAAAAGTTAATGTATTCTTTTATTTATCATTATTATAATATATATATTTAATTTAAAAACAAACTAAACTATTTATCATAAATCTATTACCGATAGTCGGATAACATTCGACCAAAAAAAACATAAAGGAAAATTAGTTCGTATGAAAAATAAAGCATGGGAATAGCAAAGAAAATAGAAAATGTCCATTATTTTGTCATGATTATTATTACATAGTTCTTTTTTTAATTTTTTAAAAATAAATGAATATTAATTATTTGATATCAAACTTGAGATCACCTCCGTTCATTGATACAAAATTAAAAATAAATCATACTACTTGTAACATACTCAAAAAAGTACTCCCTCCGGTTCTAATTATAACACATATTCAATCAATTTAAGAAAGATTAAGGAGAAAAGTTAAATTAGTTAATTTTATTCATTTTCCTAAAATGCCCTTATATAAATTTAAAATGACAAAAATAAGAGTAAATAACAACTCATACCACATACCTCTTCGATCTAAAATTTTCTTTTCTACACGCTTTCTAATTGAAATAATTGTATTGTTATATACACATATATGTGTGTGTATATGTATAGGTACACACACATATATATATATATGAATACAGACACACATATGTATATATGTGTGTGTGTGTGTTTATATATGTACACATACACATATATATTGACAACACACACACTCACATGTGTGTTTGTGTGTGGATACACATATAAAAACACACCCACACATATCTACACACCCACTCATGTATATATATGTGTGTGTGTGTATTTATATATGTACACATACACATATATATTGACAATGCACACACTTAGATATATATGTGTGTGGGTTTATATATATGTCTATTGTTATGAAACTAAGTAAAATAACAAGAGAGATTAAGATGACGGAGATGAAGAAATGCAAAAGAGGAATGGAGAGCAAGGAGAGAGTGGTTCTTCTTTCTATTGTACTCTCTTCCAACCTTTGATATATGCCTACTATATATAGGCAATAAATCCTTAACACCATTACAAGAGTTACAAAAGAATAAATCTACATAATGGTATATTATGAGGTTTTGTAAGTTATTTACATTAGTCATATAAAACTCTCATGTCATTCATGTCATAAGTTACATGGCTTTAGAAACTCCAAAAGACTCTTCTTGAAAAGGTTGTGGACATTCACACCAATATTGGAATATTCATAACACTCCCCCTTGAATGTCCATTATGAATGTGCCTCATTAAAAACTTTAACTAGGAAAAACCCAGTGGGACAAAAACCTAGCCAAAGAAAAGAGTACATCATCCATTGATACACTGTCCAGTGCTGCCTCATTAAAAACCTTTTTAGGAAAGCCCAGTGGGACAAAACCTAGATAAGGGAAAAAGAGTACAGCGTGTATCGACTCCCCCTTTTGACAACATCAGTATTCCTCCCCTGATGACTACATTACTTTCAATGTCTTTTGAACATTTCATCTTTTTGGTCATCAAACATTCTATTGCATACCTGCAATAACTAAATATTTCCAGCAAAATCATAATAATACTCACATGATTTCTAAGCATTCTTATAAGATATATCTAGATGCATATCAATAGATATTCATTAAAACGATTATATCATACATGCTTTGATAGCTTTAAGTCATACAAAAATTATTAAGTATTGTTCTCGAGAACTTTGAATTAGATGTTTCTGGCATCTTGAATCCTTCAGGGACATGTGCTACTAGCACTCTTGGATCATTTGCAGATTCTTATGCAATCTTCATAATTTAATAAGCCATATGCATATGCTATATAACAATATCTAATAGACGCATAATTTATCATTCATAAACTGCCAAATTCATCGTATCCACTACAAAATCATTATCCCAATTTGGACTTCAGGTCCTTAACTATCATAATATGATTATATTTGCGCTATTCTCAATTTTACTTATCCTCTTGGCCAATAATCTTTATATGATATCATCATTTGATCACGTGATATCATCATCAAAATTGTTGTCAACAACTTTATCTTTTCGGTTCTATTTTTCCAATTCGACATAACAATATCAATATTACTCAGGTACCTGAACCTCTCTTGAGGTTTTGCAATAAGTTATGTCTCGATACTCTTTTAGAGTATCTACCTCCTTAATATGATCATCTTATAATTATTGCTCCAATTTATCCATAATGTTTATATTTGGAACCGAACACTTACTCATGCTTCAGGCATGTTACTAAATGGAGCTTTTTTAGCTGGAATATAAGATACAATAAATCTTATTTAGGTCAGTAATTCTATCTAGCAAATATATCATGAATGCATAACCTGATGAACTTCTGGTTCATACTTCTTTATTCGAGGATATATACTTTGCGATAATGCATTCCATATATTCTCTTGTCCAACTATTTAATTTCTCCCCTCATGTTGAAAAAATAATGTCAAATATCAATTGACTAATCATACAGTTTAAGTCTCATTAATCTATTTGTTTCCTTTAGAAACATCATTTTTTTTCATATAGAGACAAACAAGAAGAAGGTCCTTATACAACATTTATCTCAACTTTCTTTTTATATCCATCTATGTGCATTGTGGTGGATTTATAAGCATTGCATATTCAAACATTTTTAGATGGAATTTGTCTGGCCACTGACTAAAAGCCAATTTTACCCGGAGAATTTTGTTGGCTTATATAAATGCTACAATATATAAGATCAAATATACCAACATAAAAATTTTGTTCTCATAAGAATTGATTTAGCTATTTATGGAGGCTTTAATCCATGATTTCTGGATCGTATAATCTGGAAATTGCACGTTCAATTTCTTCAAACATTATTGTAAACTTCAGGTTGCAAACATTCTTATAAACTTCAGGTTGCAAGATAATAATATCGCATGTAACCATCTTATTGATGCATCTTTCAAATTTATACGGTGTACATGCTATTTCAATAGGCCCATATAATTTTGTTTGACATATTTCCAGAAATCCATTACAAATCATGACCAATGATATTCTCATAGACAGTTTGTTTTGAGAACAAGTAACACATAATTCATAAATAATATGTTGGATATTCTTGAAGAATCTTCTGACTCTTCAATGGATGTCAATACGTATTCTTATTTGCATTATATGACTCGGATGATCAAACAAGTCATGTCAACAATAAATTTCTTTGGATCAGTAAACTTCTGGTTTTTGTGACATATGTCTCAATCAATCATAAACTTTTGATCATAATCAGACATCCATTTTGGGAGATATAGTAGGCTTTATATGAGAAGTATATAACTTTTCAAAAATTAGCTCATACTTGTATTTGAACTCACACTTGTTTTCTAACAATCTCCCCCTCAAGTGTGAGTCATATAAACATACTTTCTATATATATGCATTTCAAAATTACTTTAAAACCCTTTAAAACTCAAAATAAAAATCTATGTTGATTCATCAGGAACAAACATATAAGATTATATCACTAGATAATCTTATTACTCTTTAATAATATACTTCAATTAACTTATATATGCAAAATATATAGTCCACCATGTATGAAAAATATTCAATAATCAAAATAACTTAGAATCATACAGTAAAATTCTCCAGCAGAAAATCTCATGGCAACAGATTTATGATATTGTGATCACAATAAATTTAAATAACAATAACTATAAAAAGGAAGCATTATATTACCTTATGGGTTTATTCTTTCTTTCTCTTGGCTTCAAAATAAACCTAGACATATTTTTCTGCAGTTTATTGCTTCTTTAATATCTCATTGGCAGTAAACTTCTAGTTTATAATTACAATTTCTTGCATTATTTTTAGTAAACTTTTGGTTTACAATAACGTGTTTTCTATGATATCCATTTCTGCAGATATCTTTGAAACTTAATAAGTTTCTTTTATACTCGATAGAATAATTAATGCATAATTTTGTTCTTTCAGGTAACAAAATATTAGCTCTTCCGGAGCTTTTAATCAAATTTATACTACCATATATTGTCTGAACATTAGCCTTTCTTATAACATTGGGCAAATATACTAATTAATCTCTAGAACTATTAGGCTTTAAACTTATTACGATATAAATCTCTACAAGTTATTGTCTTCTGGACAATATTTTTCCAAGGCAATCAAAATCTTTTTATACAATATTTGAAACATAAGTCTTCAGGGCTTTGATATATTACTTTCTTGTCCACCATTCATCTCTAGATGTGGACAAGCTCCCATACCTCTTTCGCAGGTATGGAAGACTAAAGACCAAATATCTTATAAAGTTTAAATGAAAATTCTTAAAAATTTGGTGTGCGTAGTAAAATAGTATGTAAATAGTAATAATAATATAATATGATATGATATATTATCACATTGCTTCAGGCCAAATTATTTGGCTTTACTTCAATTTGTCTTGTGGCTTTAGGCCAAATTATCGCATTGGTTCAGGCGAATTTGTGTTTCCTTATAGGGCTAAGCCAATTTGTGTCTTCTCATGGCTTTAAGCCAATTTGTTTCATAAGAAATTAAATTAATATGACTTCCAGCCATTTATCTTCAGGATAAATAAAAATTATATATATATATATATATATATATATATATAGCATCTGGTCATATAATAATAAATCAAAGAATATGAAAATAAAAACAATAAAAATTAAAGATATTAAAATTAAAACTTTATGGCTTCTGGCCATTTAGTTCTCAAAATGAGAATTTAAATTTATATGGCTTCTGGCCACAAAATAAGAAATTAAAATGATAGGACTTCTAGTCATATAATTTCAGAATATGAAATCAGAGTTGTATGACTTCTGGCCATAATAATATTAATAACATAAAAGAGATCACATTAAATATAAAATAACATAACATTAAAAGTTAGCAACAATAACAAAACAATAAAAGTAAAATGTTATGTTAGCAACAATAAAAATAAAATGTTATGTTAGTAACATAAAAGTAAATGCTTAATTTAAATGTTATGTTAATAACATAATACAACAATAAAAGTAAAATGTTATGTTATGTTAAAGTTAGTAACATATATTGTGCAAAAGTAAAGCATTATGCAATAATGTAAATAGTAAAACAATCGTAAATTACTATGCAATTACTGTGCATAAATAAAATTGATGGTCGAATAATGATAAATACTAAAAGTACTATATAAAATAGTAAGTAATCTCCAATCTTAACCATGGAACCCGATGTATAAAAACAATCGATAAAAGAGTATTTTTAATTCCATATAGTGGTTTAAATTATCCCAGATATACAAATAAACATATAATAAAATTATTAACGAAAGTAGATGAAATCGTTAAAGAAGTTATACCTTCGTTATAGCTATCGTGCTGATAACGTGTTATGAAACTAAGTAAAATAATAAGAGAGATTAAGACGAGGGAGATGAAGAAATGCAAAAGAGGAATGGAGAGCAAGGAAAGAGTGGTTCTTCTTTCTATTGTACTCTCTTCCAACCTTTGATATATGCTTACTATATATAGGCAATAAATCCTTAACACCATTACAAGAGTTACAAAAGAATAAATCTACATAATGGTATATTATGAGGTTTTGTAAGTTATTTACATTAGTCATATAAAACTCTCATGTCATTCATGTCATAGGTTACATGGCTTTAGAAACTCCAAAAGACTCTTCTTGAAAAGGTTGTGGACATTCACACCAATATTAGAATATTCATAACATTTATGTATATATGTATGTATATTTGTGTGTAGACACACATATAAACACACATACACGAGATATAAACATATAAACACACACACACATATATCTCGTGTGTGTGTCTATATATATATATATTTGTAAATTAATGACAACTGATTGATAAACAGATTAAAATCTAACAATTTAAAAGTTTCAATGATTGGAAGAGTCTATACATCTACATACATATAATTACATTCACCAAAAAACCAAACACACTTGAGAGAATACAATAGGAGTATTTTAGGAAGAAATTGACAAAATTTAGAATGTTGTTCTATAATTAGGACCAAAACCAACTTCTAAATGTTGTCTTATAATTAGGACCGGAGGGAGTATAATTATCTTTACTTTATATTTTGAGGGTTGGGAACTTGGAGTGAAACAGGCATCTTTACTTTATATGTTACTCACTACTATTAACTCATATTACCTCCGGTCCTAATTATACGACTATCTTTATATTTATAGTGTAAATATCCTATAATTAGTATCGAAGGGAGTATGTTGTATTGGGACCTATATTATTATTATTATTTATCTAAGTATAGTTATCTTCCTATTGAAAGTAATCTCATCTAGACACTAAATGTACACACATCACATCTCCTGGCAAAGAATATAGATTTAAATCTTGGTCATCACGCAAAAAAAAAAAAAAAAAAAAAATCTTGGTCATCATACTGTAAGTCTGTAAAGGAGGAACACTAACCTTCATTAGACCCAACCAACCTACGGTGGTGGACTGGTGGGACCTTGACCTTTTTTAGCAACAAGAGGGCCCTAAAATACTCTTACTTTTGCTATTTCATTGCCACAGGCCCACAAGAGCGTAAGCAGGACAGAGTAACGCAAGGCCTTTTTGCGGTTTTTCAGTTCGAGCACGCTCGGCTGGAAGCAGCTACAGTATTGTCAGGCGCGGGACGAGTCGTTACGAAGCGGGAGAGACCCTTCTTCTATCCTCTCCCGCTTTCTTTTCACTCTTCAGACTTTCCTTCGCTTCCTCCTTCTTCGCGCTTCAACTATGGACTCTTCAGATAGAAAATGCCGCCAATCTCTGATCCCGAACTTTCTCTTCTTCTCCTCTGCTTCGTCTCAGAAAAATCTGTCTCTGTGGAAAATGCTCGATTCCTCCTTCATAAGTAACTCTTCTCCTTCGAATCTTGAAACAGGATTGTCCAGTAAGAGCTTCATGACTCCGGCTTCGAGTGAACCTGGCAAGATTGAGATGTACTCACTAGTATACTCTGTCACTTGCGCCGTTGGTGGAATCCTCAGTTGTGGACTCACTCACATGGCAGCCACTCCTCTTGACTTAGTCAAATGTAATATGCAGGTAGGATTTCCTCTTGTCTTTTGATTCAGATGGAATTCGACTTATACTTGTGTTTGATTACGGCATTCTGGTGTGTCCGTAATAATTTCGCGGTAATTTAGATCGGCGCCTTGTTTTTACTTTATTACGAATGTTAAACTAGCATGTTCATTGCGAGTGACGATCGCTGTGATGAATGTGAGGATTCTTTTCAACTAGATTTCGTTTTTCTTTTAGTAAGCTTCAGGGATATGCTCAAGATTGCTGATCTTGGCCTTTCTTTTTTGGCGACTTGGATTAAGGTTTTCACTTTTTTCTTTTCTTTTTTTTTTTATTTATTTATAGCGGTGTTTTGCTTTGTTTCAGTGATTGTTAATTTTACTCTGTAAAAACGTTGATGTAGAATCAGCAGGAAAAATAGAAAAAAAGCGGAGAGAAGAAGTAGGTAGTAGAGAGAAATAGAGAGGGAAGGAAGGAACAGGGAGAGAGTAGCGTCACGAATTCACATCCAGTGAAGGCCCTAATGAGCCTAGAGAATTTTATTAATCGAGGATAATGTTTAAATTATTTCTAATTCTTAACCTTATTTTTATTTCTTAATTAACAAATATTTAAAAATTAATAATATCTACCCTAATATTCCATTCGCATTCTTCATTAATAAGCATCCTCCGTGGTGGACACTTGAATATGAGAGGACTTCGTTTTTTCGTTTATCTTTGTCATATTATGGAGCTTCTTGAAGTATTGCGTCGCAATTGAGTAGTCATACTGTCATGGTGTAAGCAGTAACATTAAATATTAATAACTTGGGTTTCTTACTCTTTTTTTAACATTACTTTTAAGTGAATCTTACTCAACTTTGCTTCTCGCATGTTGTGCATCTGTTCTTTGAATATCACCTTTGGTATCTTCCTGAAGCACCGGTCTTTTACCTTGGATTTTATTGCTTGCTTATGAAACATGGCATTTTATTTACGTACTTAAAAGCTCAAAGCATTGAATTTCATTTATTCACAGCAGAACAAACAGTTTTATGTAATCTGATTTAAATATTGGCTTTGATTTATTGTTAATTTCAGATTGACCCTACAAAGTACAAGAGTATCTCATCTGGATTTGGAGTTTTGCTCAAGGAGCAGGGGTTAGGGGGCTTTTTCAGGGGCTGGGTGCCGACCTTGTTTGGTTACAGTGCTCAGGGTGCCTGCAAATTTGGATTCTATGAGTTCTTCAAAAAATGCTTTTCTGATATTGCTGGCCCACAGTATGCCACCAAATACAAGACCTTGATCTACCTTGCCGGTTCAGCATCTGCTGAGGTTATCGCAGATGTTGCACTTTGTCCATTTGAGGCAGTAAAGGTTCGAGTTCAAACTCAGCCTGGTTTTGCCAGAGGTCTTGCGGACGGGCTTCCAAAATTTGTGAAATCTGAAGGAACATTAGGGTATGGTTATAAATAAGTTAGTACTGTTGTGGTACAGGGTAGTGTGGAGTTGTATATATTATTGCTGCTTGCTAAGATGCATAAATAATGACATGTCTGGTGATTTCAGGCTGTACAAAGGCATTTTTCCTCTTTGGGGACGTCAGATTCCATGTAAGTTTCATCTCTTGTGGATGAAGAGTAGTCCCAAAACTTAGTCATATTACAGTAACTGTTGGACCCTAGGTTTTTACCTTGATCCTTTTCCCTTTATATTTATTCATCCTTTTATTTATCCCCTCCCACAAAATGAAATACAAACGTATCGCCAAGTAACTGAAGTATTAAAACTTTCGAGGTGGGAAAAACCTACCATTTGAAGTTTGAACTTTGGTTCTGAATTTTTATTTATTTTTGGTTTAATATGTCCAATTTATTCTGAAAGACTTGTTTTTTCCTTTGAACCTTTCCTATTGTTGTTTACTTAAAATTATGAGGATGACTTTTGTTGAAGCCGAAAAATGTTACATCTGATATGAGAAGTCTCAGACAGAACTTTTGTTTTTGCAGATACTATGATGAAGTTTGCTTCTTTCGAGACCGCTGTTGAGATGATCTACAAATTCGTCATTCCCAAACCAAAGAATGAGTGCAGCAAAAGTCTGCAACTTGGTGTGAGTATTGCTGGGGGATATCTAGCTGGTTTGTTGTGTGCAATAGTGTCCCATCCTGCTGACAACCTCGTCTCCTTCTTGAACAATGCGAAAGGGGCAACTGTTGGTGATGTGAGTACCAAACCTGGTGAAGGGTTTATTCTGAGGGGTGAACGATCATTTTACCCCGTGGTTTAAAATGATATTTAAATGTATTAGAACTTAGAAGTTATATAATAAATCATTTAAATATAGCGCATCTAATGGTGGAAGCCTGAAGGCTTGGGCTTGTTTCATAGTTTCACCCTATGTTATCGACTCCCTGATGCAGGCTGTGAGGAAGCTTGGTTGGTGGGGCCTTTGTACCCGCGGTCTCCCTCTCCGTATTGTTATGATTGGAACTCTTACTGGAGCTCAATGGGGCATATATGATGCTTTTAAAGTCTCCGTGGGGCTGTAAGTATATATAACATCAAGTTGGTTTATGTCATTATTTTTAGGCCAAGATCCCAATTAGAAAAAATAATATCAAAAAAGTCTTATAGTTTGTTAATAACAAGTAAAGAAGCAATCATTGACAAGTGACAAAGGTACCATCAACATCAACAAGTTATATGACTTTTTTGATATTTTTTTTAATTGGAACCTTGTTGTCATTTTCCTTTATCTTTATTTAAACTTGGTAATGACATTCCGGTTCCCTAATCAGGCCAACTACTGGAGCTGTTCCTCCTGCCGCTGCCCTTGCTGAGGTTACTAAGTGGTGGCGTCCAAAATATGAGTACAAGTTTTATCCAATGAAAGTCAAAGTTACAAATGATAGGGACTGTGGACCATGTATAAACAGAGATAGTAAAGGCAAAGCTGCGCGATTCCACTCAAGCTCGGATGGATGACATTCTTCTCCATATTTGGATTTTGGATTCAGTCCATTTTTCAGGGGCATATTACAAATTTTTGGAAGGATGGTTTTGCTCTCATCCTTTCTATTGTTGATATATCTTTGCACGTGAGGATCACTACAGCCCCGGTCAAAATTCAATTGGCAATACATATGCTCTTGTCTATGATATCCAATACTTAGCTATCCATTTTTGTTCTTTTACGTTTACGGGGGCTGAATGTTGCTTGGTTGGTAGCTAGGAGGTTTTAAAGGACCGATTTTTCAGTAATCGTCCTGGTCGGGTCCTTATTATTATTATTTTGGTCAAAATCGGGTCCCTATTCAATTACTTGAAATTGTTAATGTTTTAGTCTGCAGAGAAAGGATAACGTGTATTGCTCATGGTGCAAAAGTTGCCTGGGCCGCGACTGCAGCGGTGCAGCCTTATATATATTAATTTGAGAGTCTCAATGAAAATACATTGGTGCAGGCTGAATATTAGAAATGTAGGGAGATTGATCAAAATAATAATAAAAAAAAAAATTTACCAGATTAAAGTAGATTGGAAATATTTTATTAAAATAATGCAGTTAGTGGCGCATATCAGACTCACACTACTAATCACGTAAAAGAGGCTCATGCCACTAACACATACTGACAAATTATGTCAGTGGCGTGATGATGTGTCACGCCACCTGGTGGTGTGAATGTTATCCACACCACTAGGTGGCGTGAGATTTTTAAAAAAATCAGACCCACTCAATTGATAAAATTAATATTAAATATAATAATAATAATAATAATAATAAATGATAAAAAAAGTGGAATAATTTAAAACTCTATTTCATTTAACTTAAAGTCAAAAGAAAGAAAGTATGGAACTGAAATAACTCATTAAGAATGCCTTTTAAAAAATTACGCGGTAGAATTTGATTATAACAATATATCCAATACAGGGGATACATATATTTGTTATGCACCAAATATTTGTATAACAACAGTATTGATTTTGATATTTGTATAAAAAAGTGTACTGTGTAAAAGTGTTTCTAATAAGTTTACAAATCCCAGAAATACTTTTACGCAGTACACTTTTTTTTACAGATCCCAAAATCAATAATGTTGTTATACAAATATTTAGTGTATAACAAATATATGTATCCCCTGTATTGGGATATATTGTTATAACCAAATTTTACCACGTAATTTTTTAAAAGGCATTCTTAATGAGTTATTTCAGTTCTATATTTTCTTTCTTTTGATTTCAAATTAAATGAAATAGAGTTTTAAATTATTCTACTTTTTTATCATTTATCATTATTATATATTATTATTATATTTAATATTAATTTATTATTATTATAGGAAATCAGACCCACTCAATTGAGTGGGTCTGATTTTTTAAAAAATCTCACGCCACCTAATGGTGTGGATAACATTCACTCCACTAGGTGGCGTGACACATCATCACGCCACTGACACAAAATTTGTTAGTATGTGTCAGTGGCGTAAGCCTCTTTTACATGATTAGTAGCGTGAGTTTGACATGCACCACTAACTCCATTTTTTAGTAAAATTTTTTCAATTTGCTTTAATCTAGTAATTTATTATTATTATTATTATTTTGGTTAATCTCCCTAGAAATATATCCAAATCAAAAACCGAACCAAACCGAACAAATGGGTTTTGCCATCATAAAAACTTATCCAAACATTATTTATGATCAGTTTTGTTAAATTTCTTCCAATTTGATTTTTAAATTCAATTCAATAAATTTTGTTCAATTTTGAAGTAATGGGGCAAAATATATGTGAAAACTGAAAATTGATCTGAAATATTATTTAATTGAATTAATATAAATCTGATTTTTTTTTCCTCAAAACTAATCAACATGAAGTTGTATGGCTTTTTGACCAAAATAAGAAGAAAAAAAAATTTACCAGATTAAAGCTGATTGGAAACATTTTACCAAAGTAATGCAGTTGGTGGCGTAAGGACAAGTCATGCCACTAGTGACGCAAATAAGGTTCACGCCACTGATAGAAAAGCGTACTTTTACGTTAGAAAAGTGTACTTTTTGTGTCAGTGACGTAAAGAATGTTTACGCCAGTGGCATGGGACCCTCTCACGCCACTACTGGCGCAAGTTTGTCTGACGTTTTTAACAGCATTAGTCTGATAAATAGTTTTAAAAGTGCATCAATATGATAAAATGATTATTTTGGTCAATTTCTCCAAGTTGTATATTTGCTAATTATTATTTATTACAAAAAACAATAATAACAATATGTTGTTGCTCTTGTTGTCCGGAGGACATTCCTGAATCCTCCTATGTGATTGATTTGAACCAACGGGTTGTACTTATCAAATCTTCACAATACTTTCCCATTTTTATGATGGTAAGGAAAACTGAGAACAAAAGTGACATGAGAGTCTAAAGTTGGGAATCAGGGCCGGCCCCGCCCTACAGGGTCTGAGATAAGGAAAACATCTGTTTTTCAAAGCCCGGCCCGATAGTGCCAGGGCCGGCCCTACAGGGCCTGGAAATTACTATTCGAAATTTTAATTATTTTTTTTTCTAGGTTTTTTCCAAAGAAATATAATTAGTAAATTGCAACCATTAAAGTTCTAATCTATCAAATAAATATTATCAACATTAATATCTAAACAATACAAATCATCCAACAAATAAACACATTCATTAATTCATAATAAAAAATAAACTATTGTCCACAATTGACTCACATAAAACTTAAGAAGTATTAAACTAAACAACATTAGATAACTCACATAAAATATAAAAACATACCACTATCATTGTCAATTGTCACCTTCTTCATCACTCTCATCGATTTCATAGATATTTGATTGTACTTCACTTTGAGCAGAAAGTTGTGCTTCAGGAGTAAAAATGTTATGAATTTCTTCTCCCGCATCATAAACACATCCATAATAATCATTATCTACAACAAATAATATACCAAATCATAAAATTAGAGTATAATTATTATGTATTTATATATGTGTCTCCTAGCCTCTTCCTCTTGGCACTCTTCCACTAATTTTTTTCTTAAAAAAATGAAAATGTTATAGTAACAGGGCCTGCAGGGCCGGCCCGAGGCCCTATAGGGCTGGCCCGATAAAGCCCGAGGCCCTACAGGGCTGGCCCTGCAGGGCTAAATTCAAATTTCAGGCATATTTTTCAAACCCGAGCCCTACAGGGCTAGGGCTTAAAAGGGTTGGCCCGACGGGCCCGGCCCGATTTCCCGGCTCTACATGAGACAATAGGAGGAAATAGGAATAACTCAGCGATGGCCGCCAAAAGGTTTGAAGTCCAGAAGTAATTATGTCTTCTTTAGTCTATATTTAGATGGAGGGACAATTAGATAGGGAAGAAAAAAAACTACAAGAGAACTCTTTATCAGTGGCGGAACCAGAAAAAAAAATTTAGCCCAAGCCAAAAAATAAACATATTAAACTACTATTTTTAGTTCTTAATATAAGACACCAACTAACAAATATAGTTGGTCTTTTTTATAAGACACTTGCTTGTTTTCAAATAACATTAAATTTTTTTTTCCATATATACCCATAATTAAAAAGGTAGTTAGTGACAGTAATAATTAATAAAAATTAATTAACACTCTTTTTTTGAGTCAAAAAAAGAATAATATAATTAATATGATATTAGAGTTTAGTGTAATTAATAGAGATAATATTGAAAATTATTTAAATTTTAGAACAGCTTTAATGACTTTAACTGTTTTTATTAACTTATAAGAATTGTTAGTTGGTTCCTTAAATAAGGACCAGAGGGAGTATTTACTAAATAGTATCAAATAACCTTAAAAATACAAATAAATAATAACTGATAATTATAAATCAAAACAATATATAAGATAATACCAACCTTTTCGGTATCCCAAACAAGAATTTTCCTTTTCTCTCAATCCAATAAATAATAAAACAAACATTATCCGAGAAGATTAAAAATTAGCTGGGGTCAAATTTGTGGCCAAATAAAATATCATATAATAAATATATATATTTCTTAACAAATTTTATAAGATCAGTTGGGGCAGCTGGAACCGAGACCCCAACTGACCATAGCAAGCTTCCGCCACTGCTCTTTATTGAAATTTTGTATTCATTCTCCTATTTTTTCTCTCACTTTCCTTTCCATCCAAAAGATTGTCAACTCATTCTCATGCATGATAGCTACTTTCCACCGATTTGCATTTAGAATTACTTTTCTCTCCACGACGAAATGGAATATTATTCCTTCGGAAACGGGAAAACTTGATCTTCGAAGTTCCAACGGCCCAACTTGCCTATTTATTACTTTTATCTAAATATAAGATAAAATTGATTTTAAAAAAAAAAAGCTAAGTAAATTACCTTAACAAATTAATATTTATTGTTTTTG
Source organism: Acacia crassicarpa (assembly GCA_034222035.1). Classification (NCBI taxonomy): domain Eukaryota; kingdom Viridiplantae; phylum Streptophyta; class Magnoliopsida; order Fabales; family Fabaceae; genus Acacia; species Acacia crassicarpa. Next base: position 42,850,553 of record JAWXYG010000005.1, on the reverse strand, counting down.
TAAACTATTTTGCTTAACTTATAAATTGATATATAATATAATGAAACACAACATATAATATGATTAAATAACTTATTTAACTTTTTTTAATTGCACCAAAGAAGTAAACTTTGTCTTATAGTCCTTCCGATCCTAAATATAAAATAGAGTTAACTTTTTTTTTAGAAATTAAAGAAGCTAAATAAATTATTTCTTCATATCATATATTGTTCTCCCTCCGGTCCTAATTATAGGACAACATTTGGAGATTTATTTTGGTCCTAATTATAAAACAACATTTTAAGTTTTGTCAATTTCTTCCTAAAATACCCTATTTTGTTCTATCAAGTGTGTTTGATTTTTAGTGTATATATATATATATATATATATATATATATATATATGAGTGTGTAAACTCTTCAAGTCAATGAAATTTTTGTTGGATTTTAATTTGCTTATCAATTAATTAACGTTAATTTGTCAATATATATATATATGGACACATATACATATATGTGTGTATACACACACATGTATGTACTAATGTGTGCTTGCATGCGTGCGTAGGTGTGTTTATATATACAAATATATATATTTGTATGCACACACATACACCTCTGTAGGTATGTGTGTTTATATATTGTGTGTGTGTGCATCTATATGCGTGTATGTACATATATATATATATATACACACACACACCCATATATACCTATGTGTATATGTGCGTCTATATATTGTGTGTGTGCGCACGCGCATAGTTGTGTGTCTATATATATTTTTTTGTGTGCTTATATATGCGTGTGTGTACATATGTAGACACACACACACACATATATATATAACAAAACCATTATTTCAATTAGAAAATGTGCAGAAAGGAAAATTATAGGGTAGAGAGGTATGTGGTAGGGATTGTTGATTTACTTATACTTTTGTCATTTAAAATTTATATAAGGGCATTTTGGGAAAAAGAGTAAAATCAACTAATTTAACTTATTTCTTTAATCTCCTTAAAAGTGGTTAAATATGTCTTATAATTAGGTTTAGAGGAAAATAAAAATAAAAATATTCTAAAATAATTTAATAAGTTTTTTTAATTCAAAAAAAAAAAAAGAAGAAGAAGAAGAAGTAGTAGTAGTAGTAGTTAAATTCACCTTAAGTTTAAGATCGGAAAGAATCAGCTTTACCCCTTATTTTTAACGGCCCATTTCTACTCCTGACTTACCGATTCCGTAGTTTATGACTTCAAATGGCGCACCTTTCCAGGCATAAGACAGACACTTCCCTTTTTTAGTTTAGCAAAATAAGACGACTCTGAAATTAGGCCCTTACCCATCAGTAGATTCTAAAACTGGATCTATTGTAGTAGTGAAAAATAAAAATAACTACTACAACCGGCCTTTAATATAAAATTCACTTTAATAAAAAATTGAACTACAAAATAGTTTCTATATTAAGATTAAGGATCAGAGATAGTACTATTTTAATGACAACCCTAGAAGAATGACAGCATTATACCATAGAGCATACCATACCAGTCCAAATCAACCTTGGCTCTTATTATGAATATGAGCATGAACAATGTACCTTCTCAGTCTACCTTGGTTCTTCCCCCCTGCTGCAGCTTCGCTGGTTCAGCAGGGAAGTATTTTATTCCCACTAGATCACCAACCTTGCTGATAACCTATCAAAGAAGAACAATCTCAGGAAGCAACAACAGTACATATATCATGAAAGTAACATAGTTTAACAATATTTCACATAATTGCGTGAGACGTCAAATAATTTGAACACAACAGCTTTTCGACTCCCCGCTCGTAAAATCCAATATAGTAAACAAAAGGAAATAATGGCGCAACAAACTCAATAATTAGCCTTTCAAAAGTAAAGTAACCCATAGCATTGCAAGACACCCCTAAGTCAACTATTGAATGAAAGTCAAAATCTCACGATCCTACCTCATAGGCTCTAACAAGGTATTTTTTAAATAAAAAACACTGAAATGATGCATTTTCCTAAATCATTGAGTGAAAGTCAAAATGTATACCTCCAAGGCTTTGATAAGGTCTTCTTTTGAATGAGCAGCAGATATGCATATGCGGGCTCTTGCCAACAATAGTGGGGTTGCTGGAAATGCCACCGTCACAACAGCAACCTGAAAGTTTATACAAGAATGGCAGAATTGATGAAAAAAATAAATTGCATATCCAAATTGAGGAGCATTAAGAAGGATCTTAATGGTTGGATGTTCTCACATTCTGCTTGAGGCACTCCCTAGAGAAGGCAGGGATTTTGGCTGGATTGTAAAGCATGATGGGCATTACAGGGGAATCATTATCCCCAAGAACCTCAAATCCCATCTTCTGCAATTCTGACCTGAAAAAATTGCTATTCTCACGAATTTGTGCAAGTTTTTGGGCACCTATCAGGAAACAAGTCAAACAAGAAACTTTAGTGCTAAAAGACAAAGCAATTAGATGTACAGGATTTGAAACAATCCAAACGAAGAAGTAAAAAGCAAGGGAACAGCATAGTGCCAGCCCAACCTCTATTGGAACCATCTTCTCCAAGAATAACCTTTATCGAAGATATAATTTGTTGCGCAGCTGGAGGTGAAATTGAAGTAGCATAAAGATGAGCAGGGCAGGTGTACTTCAAGTACTGGATAAGCTCCTAATAGCATCCCCACATTTTCAATAATACTGTTAGACTTCAAATAATTGGCATCACCAGAATTCAATAGCACATTGATCAAAATTGTGCAACACAATATGAAACACTAACCTAAGAAAAACAATTTTCAAACTAAAAAGTTGTGCCACATGTAACATCAATAGCGCCACAACACTACTTTGGTTGCATAAAATGAAACAAGCAGCTCACAATTTCCTCACATCCCAAACCCTTCTCTTCTATATGTTTTTCTCTTCTTATACAACTAAAGCACGCTTAAATAAACTAAATAACATTTAAACACAAAATTGCAAACCTTAGACCCTGCAATATAACCTCCGCATGATCCAAATGACTTGGTGAATGTCCCCATCATGATGTCAACATCAGCCGTATCCACCCCTAAGAGCTCACAGACACCTCTTCCACTCTTGCCCACTGCCCCAATGCTGTGTGCCTCATCCAAATATGTATATACCTACAAAGCAAAGAAACAATGAAGAAAGCAAAACTAAATCCAAAGAGAACTTGATGAGAACAAGTTGATGCCAAACCTCTTTAGATTACCAACACAGACGTCATGTCAAAAACTACACATGAAAAAGTTAATCTCATAACTTATCATCCAACCAAGAAGATTCTTACAATAATTCAAGATTTACTAAATTGAGTTATTGGGTTAAACTTTTGAAGATCCAGTGCTCTTTAAATTTTACATGAGAGGAAATTATGAATTCATGCAGACATGAATAATTACTGATGACATTATCTTATGAAAGATTTATGGAAGCCCCATCAGGTTTATGAGGACTTTTTATGAGTTAAATTTTTAAACTGAATTTTTCTTACTAAAAGCAATCACCTCCCCCTAGGCAAAAAAAAAAAAAAACAACATAAGATTAACATATACAGAGCGCAGAAAATTTTGGCAGATCTACCATTATAGCTTACCTTGTATTTTTTGCAGATAGCTATGATCTCTGGGAGTTTGCATATCTCTCCTTCCATGCTGTAAATACCCTCTACAATAACAATTATCTTCTTCCAGGGCCTATGGGTATTTGGCTGTCCCTTGGCAATTTGTTTTCTCAAAACCTCTTCAAGATGAGACGGAGCTGCAGATAACATGTTCAAGAAAATAGTACATGAATAAAATATTATAATCTTTGGAAGTATCATGATACCAAAAAAACAGCAAGGAGGGAGAAAAGGAATACACAAGAATTCAAAGAGCAACACCCGCACAAATTCTTCAAAGTATGTGGAGTTGAAGAACAAAAACCAAAGTATTTCAGTGACATCTATATCTACAAACGTATCTGATAATGATCTCCATTTGGCATGCAGGAAAAATACTCACTATTATGCTGGAAAACACGAACAATGGCCTCAGAACCTCGGGCGCCGTTAACAATGGAGTTGTGGTTCAATGAATCACTGATTATCAGACTTCCCTGCATAGGAAAGTTCTATCAATAATCAAAACCAAGCCAATTACCTAACAGCTGTAAATGGTACTATTAATCATCTTTTGCAGACCTTCCCCATCAGAACTGGAAGAATAGCAGAGTTCGTCACATAACCCATTCCAAAAACTGTAGCAGCTGGCTTACAGACAAAGTTGGCGATACATGTCTCCAATTCATTGTGCAGTGCAGTAGTGCCTATTGGAGTATTCATAATTTATGAATATATGAACAAACAGATTTTTAACTTGGAGGTAAACTACAACTGATACACATACCCCCATCTACCCGACTACTGCATGTGCTTGCAGAATACTTCTTCAACGACTCAATTACTCTGGGTGTACAATATTCATCTGACGCAGCAAAACCAAGATAGTTGTACGATCCCAAGTTAAGGCATCTACTTACTTTTGTCGTTCGTCTGCATAATTTAAAACGCAATAACTCGAGTAGAAAGTTTTTCGTAAAGAAAAATTAAACATCCAAAAATATCCCTGTAATTCAAGAAATTAATACTTCAGGGTCTTGTTATTATCGTTTGAGTAGCGCTCCACTACATCAAACCACGCATCAGGAGCACTTGATATTGGTCTTCCAAAGCAATCCTATCGAAACATTAAGGTTTTGTGAGTTTGTTGAGGATATAATTAAATACAAACTACCGCGAAGAAGCAGTATTTGTGTTTGTATGTTATATAGCAATTTATTTCGCATTTAAGAATTAAATGTATTGCAAATGCAAGATAAGAACTAAAACATCCAACAAGTATAGAAGGACTGTTCAAACAATCGTGGCACAGCTCAATGATTTTCCATATGCTACTAGCTCGACACCAATGTCAGCGCACAAACTCATAAGGTATAAACATTACACCCTATTATTGGACCTCAATTTGAGTACAATCAAGCTTACAGAAATAAAGTACAGTATAAATGGAAAAAGAACCGGTAAAGTTGTTAATTATATACCTGAATACGAAGATACAGTCGACGAATATAAAAATCTTCGAGTCCTAGACATATAGGTGCGTAACCCTGTTTGCAGGAAGAAATGTGTTGAAAAAAAAAAACAAAAAACAAAATGCATATCCCTTAGCATGCATAATAAAAGAAGGAGAGACCGGAGAAACCTGAAGATTGTCAGAGTTGAACCAGTCCATAAGTTTCCTAAAGAAATCTCTAATTTGGCCGAAGGCGAAGAGCAAACCATAGCTAAAGTAGGTGCTCAATGCAGTCAAGTATGGAATTGCAATCATCTTTAATCGCTAATCTCCACCAAAAGAGAAACCAAAGTATGAATCAAGGGCGAACACACGGATCTGATTTCAAATTGCGGAGTATAGACCCGTCCGAGGAGTGAAAATGATTGGGAGTGTTAATGCCCCTAGTAGTAGGTAGGTATAGTAGGAGAAGGAAGAAAAAGATGAAATCACTCGAACCTAACCAACCCCACAATGATTCGGCAAGCACGTTTATTTAAATCGTACCATCTCCAACATGATTCAGGAAGCCCTGTTTTTCTCCTCGATCCACAAAATCGAAAAATCGGACGCGAAACGGATATAGTGAAGCTTCGATTGGTCAAATTTATGTTTTAGTAATAAAAGAGGGGCAGATCCACACAATTTGCGATTACCGTTACAAACAATGAGGAACTAGAGCCCGAAACCGTTCCTTCTCACCAATACTTCTATTTCCATGAAGGGTGGTGGGTGGTGCGTTAGTTCTTGAAGCATGCAGTATATATTTCACCATAACATGAATTTTTCTTTGTTCCCTCGTCGGCTCCTGAAATCTTCGGAATAATTTACGTTTGAGTACCTTGTATATTCTTAAAATTAACTAGGGAAAATCTCATTAAAAGCCTCACAAAATATCCAAATTCTGAATCAAGCATTTTAGTTTGACAAATTCTAAATTAGGTTAATCAACCCAATTCAGAATTTCAAGATTAAGTGGTTTTACATATATGCCCGCTCCTCCTTCTCTCTACATTTTCCATCCACCGTCTCTCATCTTTCTCCATCTGTCTCCTCTCCTCTTCTCCAAGTTCTATTCAGACCTCTGATTCACAGGCCTCAACTCTTGGTGTTTTATCAATCTATGAACAACTTATCATAATTAAACCAGCAATAATTCAATTCTTGTACTCCCTCCGGTCCTAATTATAAGGCATAGTTGACTTTTTTGGAAAAATTAAGGAAGCTAATTAAATTACTTTAGAGTATTTTTATTTTTATTTTTTTCTTCAAAGTAATTAGTTTGACTAATAAACTAATATATAATCTAAAGATATACAACATATAAAGTGATTAAGTAACTTATTTAGCTTCCTTAATCTCTCCAAACAAAGTCAACTATGTCTTATAATTAGGACCGGATGGAGTAGATTTGTTGGTAGATAAATTGTTTTCCCCATCTAGGATAGACCTTGTTTCTGTAGTTGTTGTAAACTCTGCTCATCATCTTGTCTGTGGTTTCTATTCAAATGGAGAATTAAATTCAAGTTCAAGCAATACCATTAGTGTTAGACACGCTAGCTGGCTCCTCCAATTTGGAATCTGAGCTTATCTCAAGATGGGTGGATGCAGGTTATAGTGATAAGCGTCAGCACCTAATTGGGAATTCCGTCCAACTATTTGTAAGTATTGTTTCTTTCTTGGGTTAACTTGCATCCGACACAAACTATTGGTTTAGAAACATCCAACATAATTAACTATTAAGTGGATCGCCCAGCACAACAAACTTTTAAAAAGGAGAGCCAAGTACAACGCCGTTAGCAAAAAGTTAACGTTCGTTATCTAAGGTGCGTCCAACACAACAAACTATGACTCCAAGAGCGCCCAATACAAAATTCTAAATTTTACTAAATTAAATAATTTTTTCTCAATTGTCATTATTCAAAACTACTTGTATATATATCTATGGACAAAAATTACTCATTCTTCAATTTTGTCAAAATTATAATTTGCTAAAATTAAAAAAAATTAATTAAAAATATAATTATTTGATTTAAATAAAACTCAAGGTGTTTTATAATTTATTATATGGGTAAAGGATTTCTCCTGTCACTGGAGATAGAGTTATCTCCAGTAACCCTACAACTACATCGTTTTGAATTAATGAAGAGTGTATTTGTAATTTCAGGTGAATTAATGAAAGGTGTATTTGTAATTTCAGGTGAATTAATGAAGAGTGCAAATACAGAAACACCTTTCATTAATTCACTTGAAATTAGAAACACACCCTTCATTAATTTAAAACGACGTAGTTTTAGAATCATTGGAGATAACCCTATCTCCAGTTACAGCAGAAATATTTTTCCCTTATTATATATGTTAAACAAAAAAAATATGATTTATTTTTATTTTAGAAGAAATTTATGTGTGTTAAAAAATTAATTTAATGTTAATAAAAATTAAAAAATCTATTTTATCCTTAAAGAAATGAAATGAGTTTAATTTTTATTTTTATAAAAAGAGTTTAATGGATATCAACTTTGATACTTAATAATATAAATCCAGCAATTTAATGATATATTTATTAATTAAATGATCTACTGATTATATCCATATTGGACTTGTTGAAAATAATAATAATAACTTAAAAGGCTTGAGCAAGAACAATTTAATAATAGGTTAAAAAGCAATTATAGTGGGTTAAGGAGCAATTTAGCCTACGAAAGCTCAATATCCATATACGTAATGGGATAGTTTATTCTACCTACTCCTAATTTACCTACTTCTACCTACCTCCCTCAGAACCGTTAGATTATGAAATCATCCCACGAACTATTGAGATTTGTGGGATAAAACCTATTGTTTGTGACTCGTAGCCCGCTCGTCGTCACCAACACGTCTTTTCCAAGGAAGGTCTGTTGCTATCTAACCAAATCTCCGCTCTTCGCTGCCTCCCACCGGCCAAAATTAGGTATGCCAATGCAAATCTCCCTTATAACTCATTCTTTCTTCCTCATGAAACAATCTTTCTTTGAGTGAGAGAGATTTCGAATCACCTTTTAGGGTTCAGCTTTCAATCTCACTCTTGTCTGCTGAACTTTTTCTTTTCCCCTTCGTCTTGCAGCGCACTATCCAAAAAATCCTGGTTTAAACAATCCTTCAATTTACGAAAATACCTAATAAAGCCTACTATAAGAGTCAGGATTATACATAGATTTACGGAAACACCTTAAATTGTCCAATACAACAATCCAAGAAATCCTTGTTTAAATAATCACCTTTTTGTTTTCAGCAATAACTCCCAATATGAAAGACACCACACCAAAAGATGTAACAATTATAGAAATCTGCTTCACGCTGAGAGCCATAGTAGCCCGCAAGGAAAGTTTCTTCGTTAAACCTATTAATTATGATGAAACAATTTGAAATTATTTTTAGCTTGTCTTGCAGAAGTATGTTACTCTTTTGTGAAAGGTTCATATATCTACATATATTAGAATCAAATTTCTAGTTAAAGGAAAAAAAATACCACTTATTTTGGAGTACCCAAGAGTACAAATGGACCATGGATACAGTTACAGCTTGAATTTAGAAGTACCCATGCTTTATAGATGGTGACTTATTGACTTCCTATTGATTGTACTTGTGTTATATATCAACCAACAAAGTAGTATTGCATTTCTGCTGATTTTATACTGTGGTTATATTCCCTCAGGATGTTGATGTGAAAAAGGAGAACTTTGCAACTTAATGAAGCATGAATATATGGCAGTCAAAGTTGACGCTTCTCCTATTTTTATTAATCACATGCTCTGATTTACAAGAAGGATTTGTCCTAAGATCTGCAGTACAAATCCTCCATAGTCATTGGTAAAGAAGAAAAGCACCAGTCAACCTTTATTTTTCATTAGTTATCAAGGGATGTGAACTAAAGTGTAGCATCATTTAATGAAATTTAGTGTTCCTTTTCAGAGAGTGCCTTATCTTCTGTTATTATGTTCTCCTCTTTCTTAACAATTGAATTCCTTCTTTTATTGAAAAATTTCCTAAGTAAGGGGTTATTGCTTCTGGTTTTGCTTCTGATTTGTGTGTTTGTAATCAATTATACTAATGGAAGTTGGAGCAGTGGACCTCTATGCAACTAATCCTGGACCAATTGATGGTTCAGTTCTTTATGATCAAGACAAGCATGTCTCCACAGCAGTTTGGGAAGGACAGGTGCAGTTTACCGTTGGATCTATCCCTTCATAATTCTTATGCAAAGTCTCTTGATTGTCATTTTCTTAATGCATTGACAGGAGCATGGTGCTCTCAGATTTTATGAGCACACTTCAAAGCTTGATCAGTGGACACTTAATACTAAGCAGATTGAATTGGTAGAGAAGGCTGGGTTTGGGTACTTAAGATCGATTCCGGCAATTAGTCTAGACAACCCCCTTATATCAGCACTAGTTGAAAGCTGGAGAAGAGAAACAAATACGTTTCACTTGAATGTTGGAGAAATGACAGTAACCCTTAAAGATGTTGCACTTTTACTTGGTCTGGCCATTGATGGGGATCCTGTGATAGGAATAACACCACATGCATTTCAGTTTGTGAAAAGTATCTTGGTGGTGAAATGGTGAAGCTTAGTTGGTTGAAAGAGTTTTTTTTCTTTCTGTCCTGATGATGCATCAAAAGAAGTGATAGAGCAACATACTCGTGCTTATCTTCTTTATCTTGTTGGTAGCACCATATTTTCCACCATCTCAGGGAATAAAGTGCCTGTGATGTACTTGCCATTATTTGAGAATTTTGTAACAAAGCAATTGATTATTTTTATCAAGTACTTTTAGATGGAGAATATGATTTAGTTTTCCTTGATTGTATGTTGTTGGCTTTCTAATTTGTTAATGTTTTCTTGTTTGAGAAGTCAAGACTTTACTGCTTATGGTATTTGGGAGTAGAGAATTATTTATACTTCAATGAACTATTCATTGCTCGTAAATTAGAATTTGGCAGGTTCATAATAAAGTTGTGTTTTATTAGTTTATCATCGGTGTTGACCTGTTTGTGAAGAATTGGAACTAGTAAAGATTTTGCAGCGTCTGATGGGGAGGTGATTTGTCTTGGGATCTCTATTGGTGTCTGGGAAGCTATAGTGTTGTTTCCTTATCTGCTACATGTTAAGAGCCGACACGGGCTCGGCCCGTTTAAGCTCTGGCCCTGTAGGGCTCGGGCTTAAAAAATCAGCTAAAATTTTGAATTTGGCCTTGTAGGGCTTCGGGCCGACCTGTTAGGCCCGTTTCACTCTTTTTTTTCTTTTTTTTTTTTACTTGGCCTTTATCTATGTATGAACAGTCAAACAGAACTTGGAAGATATTTATTAGAAACTACATAAAGCACACATGTTGTACTTAAACTAAACAATATGACTTGGAATGACATTGTAATAAATGATAATAAATACTTGGATTCCATAATTAATTTATTAATAAAAGCTATAGGGAAAGTAAGAATTCACAAAGATTAATTTGCAAGTCTCTACTTCAACTGTGTACAATGGTTTGTTTTTTTGTTACGAATTAATGAATATGTTTATTTGTTGAATGATTTGTATTGTTTAGATATTAATGTTGATAATATTTATTTGATAGATTATAACATTGATGGTTGTAATTTATTAATTATATTTCTCTGGAAAAAATCGGAAGAAAAATAATTAAAATTTAGAATAGTAATTTCTAGACCCTGTAGGGCTGGCCCTGGTCCTGGTACTATCGGGCCGAGCTTTGAAAAACAGACGTTCTCCTTATCCCAGGCCCTGTAGGGCCGGCCCTGGCCCTGATTCCCAGCTCTGGCTTTTGGCTGGTAATTCTCATAACATCTAATGGTTTGGTTTTAAGTGTATGTAAACGTCCGTAGGAGTTTTTTTTTTTTAATTGTTCTGATTGTTTTACTGCACTAAGATAAAGGTTGTTTGTGGGAAGAAGTCCCGAACTGCTTGGGGCACTAGGTGGTGTGGCTTCTGTCATTAATGCATTTATTAATGTAATATAGAAAATAATTACAACAGTGAGTTTATTGTTTTTGTGCTGTGTTGTGCGTTTTGCTGTTTACTTGGCATTTGATTGTTTCTATCCACGAAGGTGTTCATGTTATTCTTTTTGTGCATCTGTTAGTTTTAACTCTAATCTTGGAAGTTTGATGTAGTGGGTGACATTGGAAAGGTAAGAATTCACCCTCAGTAAATGCCTCTAGGGAACTAACCCAAGTTTTGCACGCAATTGATACTTAAATGAATATACCTTCTTGGCTTGCTATGTTCAAAACAGGCCGAAGCATTTGTTCTAGAGAATATTGTTCGGTTGGGCATTCGAGAGGGAGGGCAAGATGGTGTCCAAACATTGAAAGCTGTGGTTATGTTATTATGTAGACTGCATCTAACAATTCAACAACTCTTTCACATGTGTCTCCTTCTACAAGACTTGGAACTGCCCTGTGTATAGATGCTGAAAGGTACTCTTTGAAGAATGATAGTACTAATAAGTCCGTAAAATCCGCTTTTGGTTACAGGAATAACTTGTAATTTTCCTTTAGTTCAATGTACCTATCTCATTGTAATCATCCCAGACTTGTAACAGAGCAATTGCCATATCAATACAATTAATTATTTTCTTTCAATAATTGTATTATTGTATTAATCATAACAAAAAAATCTATAAATAAATAACAGAAACCATGACATAAATTTTATAAATAAAGAACTTAATCCACAAAGGAAAAAAGTGGAACGGTATTATAATCCACCCTTTGATTTAAACTGTATTATAATCCACACAAAAAAATCTATAATCAATGCATATTAATTTTTTTGCAGGTGCGCTTATTATGTCCTCGTTTTTTTTGTAATGTCCGCAAATATTGGTTTGCTTTGGCGTTTCTTCAATTCCGCTATGAATCCTTTTTTGGCCTTTCGTCTGGGACATGTTGGGATCCTTCAAGTTCATCATAGAAGACTCTTCAAGTTGAGAATTCAAGTGCTGAACGTCAAAATCCTCAAGTTGTGTACTCAATCCCATCACTAAAGTCAATGCAATTTGTTGGATCCTCATCAATATCTCTAAGTTGTGTAAAATTGGTCCCTGTATCATCCATCTGGGCAAAAAAAAATTAACTCAGCAAATTTTATGTAACAAGGAAGAGGAGCTACACAGATTGTTGCATTTTTTACAGAAAGGTAGAAAATAATTTTCTAGATCCATTGCTCACAATAATTTTGTTTGGCAGACAGTACTTTTTATCAATCTTATGAGCCTGAAAGGTGGAATTGATGACAATCAATGACTACTTTCCTAAAACCTTTAGACAAGTACAAAAATGGAGACTGATCATGATTCCAATTCCACAAAAGTTGGTGGATTGGAACTGTCGTAGGTTTGCATCAATATATAGTCACAAATCAAACCATCTATTTTTCAAACATCCATTTTTAATTAAAAAAATGCATTTTATAATCTCAAAAAATAGAGAAATACAATAAGACGCTTTCAAGAGGAAAACAAGCTTACTACATTTCAAACATCCTAGCCTTTTAAACGCTAATGGAGTTAGTTCTTGAGAAATTTCCTGCATCAGATTTTCAATTTGTATGCAATGACACTTCCTAAGATAGTGTCAACTAAACACCATTATATATCAATAAACTGAATCACAACTTATATCCAATCAGATTTAAGAATGCAATCCAAGCTTACATGCCTTCCCTCTCTCCTGTTTACATCACTGCACGACCCTAAAGCAATCAAGTCCTTTTCATATAAAACACAATCAAATTCAAATATGCCATCATGCTTAGCATACGTTAAGTTTTGAGCAATTCACGAACATTAAATTTCAAACTGAGATCAACTTGTTCCATTATTGAAATCTGAATAGGTGGTGCAAGAGACGATAGATCCAAATGCAAAGATAAAGTATAGGCCAAACAGGTGAGCAATTTGGTGAGGTAATATTTCAACCTTTTGTGGTTTAGTGAAGAAGTTTTTACAATGCTTTAACAAAGCATTTGGTAGCCAGAGCTCTATCAAGGAGTAAATAAATCATTCATACGCCTTTTCTTCCTGTGAAGTTTTTTTTTGTCTGTTTGTTTGGAAGATGGAATGGAAAAGACAATGGTGCTTACTGATCACTCCCTATCCATCTAATGGAAACAAATTAGAAAATACTTGCCTTCTGAACCCAAAGGAAAGAAAAATGTTTCTTGCAGTGGCATAGCACGAATATAACAAAAACTGTTGTTACTTTGTTTCTTCTCATTGATATAGGTTCCAAAACCTAACATTCTACCATATTTTAACTCAGTTTCAGATCTGAGTATAATTGCAGAATTAAACCTCAATTTCTCACTTTCGGGGATCTCTCCAAAGGGGGCACATAGATCCAGAGCTGGATACGAATAATATAGATCAAACAAACAGAGCAAGGAACAAATCAATATGATGGCCCTACGATCTAGATCCCAAAACAAAATGTCAGATTCAGAGGAAGAAAAAATCACGTATATTACTCGATTTTAAAGGTAAGCACGGAGGAAGAAAAAATCTTAAAGAGAATTCTTTGAAAACATCACGCCAAAAGAGGAAATATACAAATAAGCCCGGGCTCCTATTCCTTCTAATCGCAGAAACAAAACAAATGAACATCGGGCAAGCAGAAGAAATCGGATCAAGAAGGGAAAAAGAAAGGTGCCCGATAATAATGAATCAAAGACAATCGATTCAAACCTAGAACTGATGAGTAGTGTGGGGTTTTAGAAGAGGAAGAGGCGATACCTGCGAGAGGAGAAGATTCCGATAGAAATTAGAACTCTACAAATGAAATTGGTTCATTGAAAAACAATCGACGGAAAAAGAAGATGATGAGAGGGAAGCCATCACACGGAGGGGTAGAGAGAGAGGGGGGGTGGGAGGGAGGGTGGAAGGGGGAAAATGTTTATTTTATGTCTTAAATCTCTGCCATTGGATGATTTCATAATCTAACGGTTATGAGGGAGGTAGGCAGAGGTAGGCAAATTAGGAGTAGGTAGAATAACCTATCCCAAAAAGAGAAAAATAAAAATTTAACTCATTTCATTCCTTTCAAGATATAATAGATTTTTTAAATTTTATTAAGAGTAAATGAATTTTTTAACTCACATAAATTTCTTCTAAAATAAAAATAAATCATATATTTTTTTGTTTCACATATATAATAAACTATAAAAATCCTTGAGTTTTATTTAAATCATATAATTATATTTTTAATTAAAAATTTTGTTTATTTTAATAAATTATAATTTTGACAAAATTGACGAACAAGTAATTTTTGTCCATAGATATGTATACAAGTAGTTTTGAATAATGACAATTGAGAAAAAATTGTTTAATTTGGTAAAATTTAGAATTTTGTACTGAACGCTCTTGGAGTAATAGTTTGTTGTGTTGGACACACCTTAGATAACAGACGTTAACTTTTTGCTAACGACGTTGTGCTTGGCGCTCTTTTTTAAAAATTTGTTGTGCTGAGCGCTCTTTTTTAAAAGTTTGTTATGCTGGGCAATCCACTTAATAGTTAATTGTGTTGGACGCTTTTGAGCCAATAGTTTGTTGTGTTGGACGCACTTTAACCCTTCTTTCTTTATACTTGCACTTAATGGGTGGCGCCTGGGCCTTGGCTCCAGCTTAAGTGTTATTTCATCGGATCCTAAATATAAGATTTAGTTGACATTTTTTAAAGAAGTTAAGAAACCTAAGTATGTTATTTAATCATCGTTTATGTTGTATATTATTATATTATATATCTGATAGGGCAAAACTTTAAGCCTATAAACTCCACAAGTGTACGGGCCGCATCAAGTAATAAAGTGATAAGAAAAGTATCGTTCCCACGAGGACTTAGTATCACAACTTTAGTTAAACATTAATCTCACAATTTCATTTAAGTTGAGAAAACCAAAATTGAATTTAATTAAGAAAAAAGAAAATAAAATCTAAAATTAAAACAAACAAACTACACACTAATAAACGAGCAACCTAGAGTCACTAATCCCTTATTTGATTCTTAGATTTTATCCCCATTAAATTAACTTTAACTTAATTTAATCAGCTAATCTAGAGTATTAGTGTTTATAAGTGCCTGTCGGTCCACTTATACACCTACCTCAAATAATTATGCAATGTCTCACACAATTAATTAAGATGCAATTCAAATCGGGCTCACTCTAATTTGATTATGCGGAGCTTCTAGGTATATGTCTATCCTAGACGCAAATTAAATTAAAACCTAACTTCACGTTAAATTTAAACCTAATTCCACATTATTTATTCCCATGGTCAATTTAGGATTCCCTCTTCCAAGTTCAACCCTAAATCCCCAAAACATGCTCAATGGTGGCCACTCACTAAGCAATAGCAATAAACACAGGATTAAATAAACTGAATAAAATTAAGCAAAACTAAAAAGTGGGAATAATCTCTAAAACCCAAACAAGTTCATAGGTTCTCTAGGTTGAAAAGGACACATGACTATAAGAAAATCCATAACAAAAATAAGAAATTCAGATTCCAGCATAAAGAGAAGGAGAAGGAGAAGAAAAAGAAGAGATCCCAGAACAACTCTACTTCTTGACTTGATATCACGTCTAGCAAAATCTCACGCTCCTATCACGTCTAGCAAAATCTCACGCTCCTCCTTTTTTTTCACTGTGCCGTCCGTCCTTTTCCTTCTCCAGCGAATAATCCTTGTGCGTCTCCAATTTTTCTTTTAGGTCTGTGCCTCCTCATTTATAATTTAGGTCTTGGGTCACTGACTCTCTTGTTCTTATTACAAAGATATCTCATATCTTGTAATTTACTCCAGCAGATCACACAATTGATTTTATTTCTATTTTTCTTGAGGGGACCATCAAGTTTGGCTGATTGCATATCCCCTTATTGCCTTTTCTACTTCTTTCCAAATCAGCTAATATTTCCTGCACAATAAAAATAGGATATGAGTAGATTTTATGTTGATTTATTCTTTGATCCCAAGTTTCATGCAATTATGGAAACGTTCATAAAGATAATTAAATAGGTATATAATATCAATAATTCCAATTAAATCTCATAAAATATACACCTATTTAATCATAAAATATATACTCATCAATATCAGTTTATAAGTCAAACTAATTAGTTTGACCCAAAAAAACAATAGATATAAATATTTTAAATTAATTTTATTTAGCATATTTAATCTCTCAAGGAAAAAAGTAATTAAATCTTATATTTAAAACCCGAAATAGTATATAACAACTTTTTTATTCATCAAAGTGGATTTGAATGAAAATTTGGACTCTACTGGTGTTGGGAAAATGGCAAAATGCAGCAACAAACATGATTTCTTTGAATATCAAAGAACTGTTGATTTCATTTCAGTGAAAGAATTTACAATAACTTTAGATTGGAGAGTAATATATAAGCGTAATGACAAAATTTCTTGGCAGGCATTCTAGAGACTAGTGTGTCTAGGGTGTTGAAAAATAAAAACATGATATTTAAATAAAATCTTTTTTATAATACATTAAATAACATAAATTGAAAAATATTCTTATAATTAAAATTTATTTATAAATAACGTGGCTTCCTATTAATTTTATATATGTATTGGTGATTTTTTTTTTTTGCCAACACATATTGATGATTGATTGATTATAAATGTTTCAAATATTATTGGTCTTAATTATAGGAGTACCTTTGTAGTATAATTTGTAATATAAAAATGCTTTTATAAGTAGGGTCGGAGGGAGTATTAATTAATAAATTACACGTCAGGCAATTGAGAAGCAACCACGCATTCTTAAACTTTGGTTGTCGCTATGCTGGATGGATGTTGAGGGAGTGTTGAGCAGTGTTGGATAGGTTTAAAATTGATACTCCGACCTAAATATAAATTAAACTTGATTTTTTTTAATAGAGTGAGGAAACTAATTAAATTAATTCTGAATACATATATTTATAATTTTTCCTCTAAACTAATTAGTTTGACTAATAAAATTATATATAATTTAAGGATACACATCATTAATTTCTCCAAAAAAAGTTCAACTTTATTTTATATTTAAGATCGAAGGGAGCAAGACACAATTAAAAAAGGGTGACACAGTCTAACATTTTGAAAATATGGCTTTAATTTATATTGACCATTAACACTTGTTAATATTTAAAAAAAAGATGTTTAATCCATGCTGCTAAGTCACTCATGCTGCTAAAATCATATTAGGCACTAGAATGAATTGAGGAGCATGATAGGATATACTTTAGACAGACCGTTCTTGAGTTTAAGAGTTTTGAGTTAAGATCACGAATTTTCATTTCCTATTTGTTCTAATTTTATTTTTGTCTAGAGGGATGAACCAATAATATTATTACCATTTTATTCCATGATAAAAAAATTTAAGTATAGAGAAAGTCTATATATGCCATATAATGTGTGATATGGTAGTTAAAAACTCGATTTATCACTGCGATTTTACGTTTTTACAATTTTTTTTCATTAAAACAATTTTACTAATTTTCCAAATGTTTTTACGATTTTACTGCGTTACGATTTTTTATTCTCATTCCATTTTCAGGTAAAATCTACGTTTTCACTATCATGATCTGTGGAGACCTAGAATATTCTTCAATACCTGCTTAAGTTTTTATTGTTTCAAGCTATATTGACAAACTATTCAATATCAATTATAAGTTGTAATTGGTCTTATATGTTTTTACAAATAAGTTTGTGATACTTGATGCTCGTGCCCTGTTTGTGCATTCCTTGTGCACTTTTTGTGCATCATTTGTGCATATTCTATGCATACATTCAAACCATATATATGATGTTATATATACTATAATTTTAATATATTCAACATTTTCAAATAATTGAAACCCACATAAACTTGGATGTGATGAGAACCAAATGTAGCTCACATGGCAATTTGATTATGAGTACTGTCCAACAATAAGAAGTAATACATGATATAGTAGCCATGTATTCAGGTCAAAGACACGAGATGGTCAAGAGACTACTCATTTATTCTACACATATCAACATCAAAATCAACACACTTTTATAAGTTCCCTCATCACCAAACATGAAGAAACCCATACACTCGGCACTCAGTAATGTTGTTTCGTCTTCGTCTCGGTACGTACCTTATGTTAATTAATGTCTTGATAATATATATAATCAAAATACAGTCATCAGTCTAGACTTAATAGAAGTCATCGAGTGACAAATTCTCGACAGAGCCAAAAGTTTCGACGGATCCAATTCTTGAGAAACTGGTCATCGATCCACCCAAAAAGTCAAATGGAGAATCATTTGAGAATGTAGTGTCATATATGAATGACATGTCTGTGTCAATATTCATTGTGGGATAGGTCATCACACTCAAACCATTTGACTTGTTAACCTCATAGTCTTGCAGAAAGAGATCATTGATGTTGTCACTAGATATAGCCATAAAATCATCTTGCTCAGAAGCCTTTTTAGCCTGAATCACCTACATGTTCACACAAACATTACATTAATTGAAAGAAGATTATCAATGATGATAAAATTGTTCAATTTGTTGGACATACATAATTAAGGGTTTGATTATCCTGATAAACCACTATGGAATCTCCAAGTCGTAAGCCATGTGTGCTAACAAATTCCCCTGCAAAGAATTCAGCAGTAGAATCAAAATCTTAATAAAGATCATAGCACATATATAGAACTATTCATTGAAAATAAGGAGCTCAGGATGTACCAGTGTTTTCAAGTACATACATCCGACTGTTGTTATTAGGCCAAAACCTGCATGATTTATATTACAGAGAACTTTCACTGTATTGGATATTTGTTCATATATATGTCACTCTATACAAACATCCTTGAATTGCAATCCAACTTATATCATTTTTTTTTGTTCAAGAATTACTACAAAGAATGATCTATGTTTTTTTAGCCATAAATGGAATAAATATTGTATGCATAATGGACCTGTACTTGAAGCTCCAGACATGAAGACCATCTATGTCATCCATGCTTATAACAATTCCTTCTTTAGACTCCAGGATAGGAAGGAAAGCCTCTGCTGCTTTCTGCAAAGTTGGATTAGTTGCCTACTATTTCTCAATTAGGCTCATTTAAGGCAATATAATCTTATCTTGATCTCTATATATATAATATAAAATACACACAAGCTATATAATTTGCAAGCTGTAAACAATGTAAACTCACTTGATCAAATTATGTGCATTATACAAATTACACGTCTAGCCAGTTTAAGACAACATTTAAAAAAACGTACAATCAAAGTAGAATTTTTTTTAAAAAAAAAAAATCTTAATTTTAAATGAGAAAACATTCATTTTTTATAAATTATAATAATTCACCCGACTTGAACAATTTAACTTTATTCTATACTTAAAATTGTGTGTATTTAGTGTAGAATTAGCTGAATGGTTAAATTTCATCTAAAAAAAAAAAATCATTTCCTCCCAATTTTTTTAAACAAAAAACCTTAGAAGCTAAAATGCTGAATCATCAGTAATAAATTGAGAAACCCAAACCTTTGGGAGCACCATTCTTCGGAGGGAGCTTACGTCACTGTTCTTGAGCTCCTTTTGGAAAAGAAATCTCAACCTCTGGTGATCAATCTCCTAAGAGCACATAAATGTGAATTTTTTGAGTAAATTTGATTGAAATCAAATCATTCTTATTGTAATTAACTAGATGCATGCAAAACTAAAAGTAATAAATTTTGTGGAGCAACAAAACTGAAAGCAAATTTGATTTTTTGACGACAAGAATACATTGAAACCGCCTAGAACTAATTGTCGCTTTTAGGCAAATCAAAGTTTAGAATATAATGAACCACATTAATTATGTATATACAACAAATGCGTCATCATACAACAAACTAAACATAGCAACCACTAAGTACGGTTGGTTCCAAACACGATGTGCTACGACATACTATATATGGCAAACAAGACTTTTGGGACTGAGAAATAAAATGTTACCACCATGCCCAACATATTTGGTCCAGTTAGTATATTATAGTGATACAAATAAAGGGGGGCAGAGTGCCCAAGGACTGAGAAATAAAATGTTACCACCATGCCCAACATATTTGGTCGAGTTAGTATATTATAGTGATACAAATAAAAGGGGGCAGAGTGCCCAAGGTATATATATTGTCCAGCATGTTCTTATCTGTCCCTAACACATTTTCCCAAATGTGTAAAGCAGACAGCATGACAATTAACAGAGCCATCAACAGTTCAACACTACCCACACTACCACGTAAAATGCCCCATTTATAAAATATTCAAAGCGCGCGGACTCTATTATTCCACGTTCTCCCCTTTTCTTGTGTCTGTGAATAAACTGTATATTCCTAATTTCTTGCTTCCACTCAACTTCAATAGATTCACAACAAGCTTGAAACTCGAAATACACCTGCCTTGTGCCTATTTATACACCTCGTTAACTACGCGATTCAATTAATTGCCCAAAAGGACTGTCTTTTTTCTTTTTCTTATATGTATATATATATATATATTCCTACTCAATATAGGAATCCTCCATTTATAGTATGTTTGACGATATGACCCCATCAACAAGTGTCGCAGCGTTTCTGCGAATAAACTATACGGCGATTCTTAAAACTCATATTACACAAGACAATATCGGGGGAAAACAAAGACTTGCCCGCACAAGTTCAGAGTTCAGACACAAAACCGATTAAATTTTGTGCGAGCACGACGAAACAAATAAGCACACGGCGATCTAAACAAAAGACACAATGTAGATCAGGAAAACGATATAGAGTGTTTGATCAGATCAGAGACGATCGAGATCAGAGAAAACGAAATGTGAAGAGAGAGAATTAAGATGATCAGCAAATGCAAAACGGTAATGAATAAATACAAGGGGATCAAAGTTTGTAGAGACTAGATCTCCACGCCAAGGCAGAATAAAACAGCGCAGTAAAAAAGAAAAAAGGAAAGAGAGGTGACTCACACGTGGGGGTGGAAGAGGATTGTAAGATCGAAGCGGGGAGATAGGCACGTGCGAGGAGGAGGAGGAAGGAGGAGGAGGTGGCGGAGGAAGATTCATGGAGACGGCGGAGGACCTCCTCTGGCGGACCATCCGTTTCTTCCGATGAACGGTGCGAAAGGCAGCGACGAGGCCGAGGTCTCGGATCGGAGAAGGAGGATCCGACCCGGGAGGAGTAATGTTGTGGATGTCTGGTGGCACGGTGACAAGGCCAAGCTCAGCGTCAACACCTGCCACGAAATCAGAGGCCTCGTTTTTGCGAAGAAGCAGCTTCTTTCCCTGATCCATCATCATTAGCTTAGGGTTTTTCCAAACACAAACCACAACTCACAGTGCTTTTGGTTTCTGTGATTCCACTGTATCCCTATCTCTCAGTCCTCAGTGTGTGTGCAGAGACCGGGGGGCAATGGACGCTCGGCAATCACGAAATGGCTGTGGGGTTGTGTTTGATGTTGTGTGTTTTAAAGAGTTCAACGGTGGACTCTACTCTCTCTCTCTCTCTCTTTCCCCCCCAAGTACACTATCCCTTCCTTCCCTCCCTCCCCTACTCTTTGGATTTTTTCTATTTTTGGCAAGCGTTTTTGTGATTACTCTCCCTGGTTTTCATGACATTTGTGCATTCTGCATTATTCATCTCCCCTAGCTTTCTTCCTTTTACTTTTACCACTCTCACGCATATAATATAATATAACTCCCTTTGCCAGATTTTTATCCCTAAATGGGTTGTGGGCAATGGGTTAGTCTCAGATGAGAATGGTGGGAGGAGTGACAAATGTTGAGCTTTCATTGACGGTTGCGTTTTGCCTTGGCTCTTTGTTTGGTCACATTGTAAAGTAGTGTTCAGAAGGGTGAACCAGGGTTAAGGGGTTGGGTTTGGGTTTGGTTGGTGCGGTGGTATATGGTTGGAGAGTGGCCAAGCATGGAGAGACGGATGGAGGGTGAATAAAGAGGAAAGGTGGACGACGAAGGGAACCTCCAGGTGTAGCAAAAGTTCTGGGAGTTACTACAGAAATCAATGGCGTTTTTGGCTTTGTATTGGGCTCTCCTTCTTTCTTTCATCTTTAATAAAACGACGACACTCTCTCTCTAAAGTAGAGAGAGAGAGAGGGGCAGAGGGAGAAAGAGGAAGAAGGAAGGTGCTGGGTTTGGGGGAGGATGCTCTGTATTTGAAACCATCAACTGCATGGGAACACACAAACTGCCATAATTGGCTTCGTTCAACTGCGCTCTACCACTCGGAACCTTGTTTATGGACACCCTGGGTTATTATCCGCTGCTACGCTCTGTGAAACCAAGTGAGATGGGCTGTGCACGTGGAGGCTGTTCGGCTGCATGATTGTGGTTTGGATATGATAGAGGGTAATGAAGCGAGGTGGTGTTTGTGTTATGGTGGGGGTGAGAAGCAGAGTAAAATGGGTGGTTGGGGTTGCTGTTGCTTGAGCTACACTAATATTGTTATTTTTTAAGTGAGATGGGGATCATAGCTGGATTCCCAGCCTCGCTCGCCATTCCACTTGGACGCCATGCACAGGTGCTGTAAGAGTGTCCATAAATGAGGTTATTACCATCTAATTACCTGGCAACTTCCCACTAACACTGCAATTTAGGAAAATTAAAGGGGCCAAGCCAAGTACAGCTAAAAACTTTTCTGTTCTTATATAGTGTGGTGTAAAAAAAAAAAAAAACGAACCTGTATATATATACTTATAATTATATTCTTTTTGACAAAAAAAAACGAATAAAAAAAAAGAATGACAAAAAAATACCATTTGAATTTCAAAATCTTGTTAACAAAAACAATAACGAGATTAATAACTCATTTTAAAATCTATTTGTCATTTTGAATTTTAAAAGGTATTTTTGTGGGATTTTCCCTTAATAAAAAAGTTGTATTTTTTATGCTATGCATTAATGAGTTTTATTACAATAAATTTATATTATTCTTAATAAAAGAAAAACAAACATACATATATAAATATTAATTCAAGTTTAATTTCCTGACTCCATAAAAAATATAGACAGGGATTAGTTCTTGACTATGAGTCAGAAAATACCTTGACCATCGTATAGAGTGGAAGGCATCTAATATCATGAAGCCCATATGTGTGTGTGTGTGTTACATCTGCCTAAAATGGCAAAAATCCAGAAGGATAGCTTCATGGGTGATCAAGGCCGGTCTTGAACTAATTGGTATTCTCTTCTACGCGTTTTCTCCAACCTCTCTCCTTTTTCCACTCCCCCTCCCCCCTCTCATGCTCCTTCGCCGGCGGCTTGTGCCTTACACACAAGCCGCCGGCGATAACCGCTTTTGTGCCACAGATGAGCCAGAGTGATTGTTGCGAGTCCATATCTTTAATTGCGGTCCTGGTGTTTTGGAGTCCAGATCTCTGATCGATGATCCTCTTCCTCAGAGTTCTGTCAGACGTGGCCTTCTCTCGTCCTTGTGGAGAGTCCTTTCCCCCCTTCTTCGGATCTGATCTACAGAGGTGAGATTTATCTGGTTTTTGTTTCTTTTTTTTTTGTGGTACTGGGTTTTTTGGTGGTGTTCTTCGTTCAGGAAATAAACATATCTGTAAGATCTGCGTTCAAATCCTCTTGATTGGAAGGCTGTTTGAGCGTTTTTAGATCCGATTATCATCTGGTAGCTCAGATCTGCGTTCTTGGGGGCAAATCTAAAGAGGATTTGCTTTGTGTATAGTCAAGGTCCCCAGATCTATGTGTTCAGAAAAGTAGAAGTGTTCTTCAGGATATTATGAGTCTCCTTTCTCCTGAGGTTGGGTTTTCTTGAATCTTCACCCCTAGACGGGGTACCTGTATAGCTATCTTAGTTGTAACTTATGCTTATAAGAAGGTGTGCCCGATCGGGTGAGTTTTTCAACCCTTACCTTTTTTGTTATCACTTCTAACTTTGGGTGTCTAGGAGATTGCTATTGTCCATGATTTTCCTTTTGCTCTTATTGTTTTAATGGATGGTGACTGGTACTTCTTGTTTTTTTTTTTTTTTAAAAAAAAGAAGGATAGCTTCGTATTTTTTCCCGCATCAACACACACCCACACACACAAATGGATATCTATAGTTCTCTATATTTATTTCCTCTGGATCTTATTATAAAAATACTTTTATAATGCAATTAAAGGTAGGTAATAATTTCTAATTGCTGCTTCTAAAAAATATTAATTTCCAATTGCTTATATTTTTTATCACTGACAATTGTTAATGTTCAATTAAGAAAAACAACAACAATTAAACACTTTGTCACACTATGTGGTGTCAACTATATGAATTATATTGTACGACGTCATTGTTTAGTAACTATGTTGAGCCTTCTTTTCAATTTTCCTCTATCCATTTAACATATACATACTTCATTGACTATTGTGTTAGGATTATCAACAGCCAACATGAAACTCTTTTGAATTTATATAAATGTTCAATTATGATCTCACTTGTACAATAGAGCAAAGTAACAAATTTTATAATTCAACCAAAATTTTCTTATTATGATTATTAAATATAACATTAACAAATAAAATGTGAATTAATTTTATGAAATTTTAATTGATCGGGAAATAAAATATATATATATATATTCCTGGACTGGGCCGTCGGATTGTTGCTTCCTGTTAAGTCCATTGGAATCGTCGGCCGAAAAACTCTTTGTTCTGCTAAAATGATCTGGTAATAGAAGTGAAAATGAATCTGGATTCAATCCCATCTTAACTGATTTTTTATTTTTATTTTTTGTTCTCATCAAAACTACTTTGACGTATAGAATTGATACTTTTAAAATGTTTTTGTGCTAGTTTAGGAAACACAAATTTATAAGAACTTTTATACAAGCTAGGGTAAAACTCTTTTCATGTACTTACATCATAGCACTGTTGTTGAACCAAAACCACTTTTAAAAATTAAAACAAGGGAATAACATATCTACTTTTACTACAGAAAAATCATTTTGCAGCAAGCCAAAAACTACGTAGTTTCATCTTCTCCTTTCATCCTTTGTTGGTACCACCATGAAACTGTAACGTTACTGGAAGCCTCCGACGATTATTTAGTACCGGCAAGTAACCTCTATACGCCCCACCGCCACCCAAATTTGACCCTTCCACTCCATTGCTTTTACCATGATTATTAGGCTACAAGGAATGAGAATCTGAATTGTGATTAGTCTGCATATCGAGATGCAATATCTGCATTCCCATTGCTATGTCTAAGCCTAGGTCTGAGTTGAGCCATAGAATCCGATTCAGGGGACCTTAGTGCAGTTTCGGGAAGGAGAGTACAACTGTGTGTGCGTCTCACTCTCCATCCACACAATACCAAAAAAAAAAAAAGATGATGATGATGATGATGATGATAACGATGATGAAACTACGTAGTTTTTGGCTTGCTGCAGAATGATTTTTCTACAGTAAAAGCAGATATGTTATTCCCTTAAAACAAATATCACTTTGGTTTTATTTATAAGTCTCTTTTGATCAAATAAATGAGATCGTGACAATTTTGTCCATATGATTATACCAATGAAAATAGAGAGAGAATAAATAGTTGAAGGTACCCATTCATTATGAGGGTAAAATTGAAAATGTATCCCATAATTATTGAGCTATCTACCTCTCTTTGATATGTATGATTTGGTTAAAAGGGACTTATAAATAGGACGAGAGTGGTAGACATTAGAGATGACGCAAGCACAGTTGCACTTTTAAACCAATAGATTTTACACTTAAAAACAAATGTAACCTATTACCGGTTGGGTCCAACAAAAAGTGCTAGCTTTGACAATGTACTGAATCAAGATTTTAATCTATGTTAAGAGAGTTGTCCACGTTTATAAGACAATACCACTTCTAATAAGAGGATACATGAACTTAGCAAAGAGGGGGGAAAAGAATCATAGATTTCATTGGGAGATGCTTAAACGGGCGACTTTTATTGTTAAATGCTTGGACATAGTTAAGCCCAAAGATGTTTCTAGTTCTTCAATCACTGTTCAGATTAGGGAGAGTAGGGGCTCTAAATCTGGTTCCTAGGTTACCTGGGTTCAATCCTGATTTCAGAAAATATGCCTGCGGACTAAGAAAAAGAAAATATTGATAATGAAAAGGAATATGTGGACACCTCACATAAATTTTAAATAAGCCCCTGGCATAGAAGTGATCTTGGCTTGCCCTAGGGGCCCACACATGTCCCCATCAGGGCGACTACGGCATGTGCTTGCAGAATATTTGACCAATGACACAACAACTCGCGGCGTACAGAACTGGTCATCTGCTGCCCCAAATCCAAGATAGTTGTACGATCCTAACTTCAGGCATCTACTTGTCTTCCTTTTACGCCTGCATGCCAACTTCAGATATATAACTTGAGATGATTCATCAGAATAAGCAATAAATTTCCCTAAGAAAAATTTCAAATAATCCCCAAAGGAAAAACACCGCTAGCTAGCCTGTAACTCAACAGATCAGTAGCCGTATCTTGTTTTGACTCTAACACAACATCGAACCACGCATCAGAAGCACTTGATGTTGGTCCTTCAAAGCAGTTCTGTCAGCGACCCCAAAAAAGAAAGAAAGAAAGAAGGAAATTAACGTATATATATAACTCATCCCAAAGATGCAGTATTTGTAAACACAAGAATCAAACATACTCCAAATACAGTAGTTATTATATATAGCTGAATGGGAAAATACAGTCGGGGAAGATTGAATTCAGTCTTTGAATCCTTGACACATGGGTGCGTAATCATCCTGCAGCTTGCAACCAAGAATTAATTAAAACCTACGTACCTATGGGTAACAGAAGAAGTAACTCGCAAAAACCATGCATGGATGGAAAAGAGAAGGGGAGAAACATGATGAACCTCAAGCAGCTGATGAAGCAGAAAATAGTCCAGAATTTTGGAGAAGAAATGTGGAATGTGATCGAAGGCAGAGAGCAAAGCACAGGTGAAGTAGGAAATTATATATGGTATTATTCTTGAATCCACCAAATTAAAGACGGCAGGTGTAGATCGATGATAATATCCAGTGTTGATATATTCTGGAGGTGATCCCGCTTTGTTGTTTTAGCTAGTTATAGTCGTAGTCGTCGGTGCTGTGTATTTATTATATTCTGCACGAGTTTTTTATTTTATAAGACAACAAAATGATACTCTTTTTTTTTTTTCTTAATGTATATGCCCTAATTAATTAATTGTGAAGTTGATCTTAATCCTAAATGGTACATATTTCTTATATTTATTGATTTTTTAAAATTATCCCTATTAATCTTCTGTCAATAATAATCAAATTAATTGAGGAAGTCATGCTATAAAATTCAAGAGCGTATTTGGATAAAATGAGAGTTTGAGAAGTTTAAGTTACATGCAGCAAAAGGAAACAGGACAAATTAAAGTACATGGCCGTAAAAATTGATCGATGAAAACCAGAAGGGTGAAGCAATACTAATTGTAGACGCAGGTAATGAAAAACTTGTACTTTGGGCGCCAGGTTTTATTTGTACTCTTCCGGTAGTTATTCGAGTGTGTTAGAAGGGAGTCACCATTGCTCAAGCCTCAAGCTTTAAAAAAACTTTTTTTTTTTGGATATACTTAGGCAACCTTACAGAAAAACTAAGACTTATCCAAAAGCAGTAAACGTCCTAATTCACTATCTGCAGAAGACAGAATGTGCAGGCCAGGCATTACTGATAGACTGGCTTTCGCTAGGAAATCTGCTGCGTTATTTGCCCAACGGCGGATGTGGTTCACCTCGACCATCCAATCTCTTTCGAGTATGCTGTGGATTTCCGCAATGAGAGTGCAGTCCGCATGGAGTTCATTCAAGTCTTGTTTAATCAGATCCACCGCCTCAGTAGCGTCAGATTCAAGAATGATCCTTCGGTAGCCCATGTCCCATGCCAATTTCAGCCCATGTAAGCATCCCCATAGCTCAGCAGTCAAGCTGTCCCCTTCCACACCTTTGAACATGAAACCCTTCAGGAAAGAACCGTGCTCATCTCGAATCACCCCACCACTCGCCATGCCCGAGCTTGTATGTGGAAAGCCCCGTCAGAGTTGACCTTCACCCATCCAGTTGGCGGTGGTTCCGACTTATCCACGGGAGCCCCCATGAGGCGCTCTGCCCTGTTCTTTGGGGTAAGTCGAGACTGTGCATCATGAATGCTGGCTAACGTGGCGTTAACGTTAATCAGCAAGGAGTTGTTAGAAATCTGCTTGCCTTCAAAGACCGACAAGTTACGCCGCCGCCAAAGCCACCAACAGGTGAGAATGAAAAACTGACTCCACTCTTCCTCATGCTTGTTCTGGCAGTTAAGCCTAGTGTTCCAACGGAACCAATAATTAAAGGACATAGATCTAAATTTCCTCCAATTTTGTTGGGGCACGACATGATGCCACAAATTTAGGGTCACTGGGTAGTCCTTGAGCATGTGAATGATCGTCTCCTCTTCGGCTCCACAAACAGCGCACCGAGCATGATTACACAGCCCTCGTTTATACCTTGATGCATTGGTGAGGAGTCTTTTGTGGAGAACAAGCCAGGAAAACACCTTGCACCTCTCTGGAACCTTCAATTTCCAGATTTTTCTCCACATAGGATCATAATAGGGCATCATGCTATTCAGTGAGTCGTAGGCTGATTTGACTGTAAATTCTCCACTCTTGGTCCACTTCCACCTTAGTTGCCCTATTGCCAATGTTTCAACTCCATCTTCCACTTTTCCCCACGTTCTTTTAATCCCGCTCCACAAATTCGAGCCTGGCTTGGACATATCAATCCTTGGGAGCTTATCGGTCCCGGAATTGTACTTGTTCCGGATAACTTTAACCCACAAATCATCTCTTTTGGTTGCAAGCCTCCATCCAATTTTCATGAGGTATGCACGGTTTTGAAGGTGTGCATGCAGCAGGCCCAGTCCACCACGTAATTTGGGCTTACAAATAACATCCCATGCTACAAGGGGAATTTTCTGTTGCTCTTCTGTGTTTCCCCATAGAAACCTCCTGTTGCATCGATCTAAGGCCTCACAGGTGCTCAATGGGAGGAGTGAGGTTTGCATGACATACCTCGGTATTGACGCGGTGACAGAGGATACTAGGGTGGCTCTCCCGGCCGCCGAGAAGGTTTTAGCTTTCCATGTTGAGAGTCGTGTTTTAACCTTGTCCACCACATACTGATATGACTCCTTGGTCACCCTATTGTGATGGAGTGGGACACCCAGATACTTGCCCAAGTCGCACGTGATGGAGAATCCAAGAACCTCACACATCTCACTTCTTCGAATATGATTGACATTATTTGAGAAAAATACTCTTGTTTTCTGTTTGTTCACCTTCAAACCAGAGGTATCACAAAAGATCTGAATACATTTATTGATTGTGTGTACCTGGTCCATTGATGCCACTGCAAATAAGAGAATGTCGTCCGCAAAAAATAAGTGGGAAATTGGGGGGCCAGACCTGGTAAGTCGAATTGGTACCCAAGTCCCATCCTCGGTGGATGATTGGATGAGGTGTGCCAACTTTTCCATGCATATGACGAAGAGGTAGGGGGACAACGGATCACCTTGACGCACTCCCCTAGTCGGATTGAATTCCTCGGTTTTATCCCCATTCCAAAGGAGTTGCATGCTGGGCGTAGAGATGCATTGAGCAATGACCTCTTGCAGGAAACTAGGAATGTGGAGCTCCTGCAAACAACTTAGCAAAAACTGCCAATTTACCCGGTCATAAGCTTTAAAAAGACTTTGTCAATATGAATTTGAGGCAGTAAATAGGCCAAAGTAGATCCGCACGGTTAAAATCTATCTATTCCTCCCTGTACGACGGTCGGAAATGGTTGGGATATCTGGCCCCTGTGGAGGTGGAGGAGGAGACCACCGCGTTCAATTATGATTTTCTCTTCTTGTGCCCCTAATTGGACGCGTTATTGATTCGACGCAATTATTTATTTTTATAGCCCCTATCATTCAGAAAAGGCTAAAGTACTCATTTAGTCCTTTATATTTGCTTCAGGTATCCATTTAATTCCTTAAGTTTGTAAAGTGCTTGTTTGGTCCTTAAAGTTAACATCGTTAAGCAGATTTAATGGAAAATACTAACTCAGCAATTTTAAACGATGACTCTGCACTTAAATGCTGACAAAGCAAGCTTACATGTTATTTTTTTAATAAATTAATATTTTAAATCCTGTAAATTGAAATTTATTTAAGCAAACTTTGGGTATATGTTCTTCGTCTGAGGCATTTAAGTGCACAATCATCGTTTAAAATTGCAATTTACAGGATTTAAAATATTAATTTATTAAAAAAGTAACATGTAAGCTTGCTTTGTCACCATTTAAGTACACAGTCATCGTTTAAAATTGCTGAGTTAGTATTTTCTGTTAAGTCTGCTTAACGGTGTTAACTTTAAAGGACCAAACGAGCACTTTACAAACTTAAGGGATTAAATGGATACCTGAAGCAAATATAAATGACCAAACGGGTACTTTAGCCTAATAGAGAGAGAGAGAGAGCGCATATATATATTATATATATATATATATATATATTATAAGTCAGAGAATAGATTATGAAATGGTTAAAATTATATGAACTAAATTGTCAAGGTCGGTTAAAATGTCTTTGAAAAAAAGTCTAATATGTTAACGGGTCAAACTTATATGCCCAATAATTATTGTTGCTGTGAAGGCCCAGATATGACGTAGTTCAGATGGCAAGAAAAAAAAGGTTCAGCACTGGCTTGTGTCTTGTTCTCATGGACTCAGATTATTTGGGCCGAAAGTGTGGCAGTTAGAGGCATGAGCCCGATATGATAATTAATCTCTTCAGCCTGTCCTCATCCTCATGTGCCCATCTCCAAATTTCGATATTATACTCCTTTGTCTTAAGGAATGGATATATTTAAAGGATAGGATATTGTCACTAAAACTTTTTCATCGTTAGATCAGAATCTCATCTACCTTTATCATTTTCTGATCTAACGGTAAAAAAATGGTAGTGACATAAAATTGGTAGTGACAATATCCTATCCCTTTATTTAATCATCTAAAAAATAATTAGTAATAAAAGAATCCACTTGTTGAAACTCCCTCCGTACCCTAACATAAGAGATTTACTCTTAGCCAATCTTGACTCTCAAATTTATAATTTTTGTCCTCAAAAATCCATAATGATTGTATATATTGAGGAAATTTTTACTAAAGAGTAGTCTCAATACACATAATTAGTAAAATCAATACTCATTTGTTACAACTAACTTACTAAACTAGTTTTTTTTTTTTAAAAAAAAAACAAAATCCACAAATTAGCTTGTTTATGCGGAAGGTAAGTGTACATTTGTCCGCAATTTAGAGTGTTCTCTTCTCTTAACAATTGTGGACTTGTTTAAATTAGCGTTTGAGAAATATGTCCACGCAAGTTAGAATAAAAACTCTTTTTATATATTTATCTCTTATATTATAAATTACATTGTAAAATTAGTTTTAACCAGTAACCTAAACAAACACTGTGTGTGTGTGGTGGGAGCAAAGAGAGAAGGAGGGTGAAGATAGAGGGTCGAAATTAATTAATTAATTGGCATGTTTTCTGCATTTATATAAACTCAAACTCAAATCTATCCTGACACATAACTTGCTTTCCCTTTCTAACACACACACACACACACACAAGAGACTCAATCTTATGTCCTATATATATCTACATGCATGCACACATACATATGAATATGAATGATGTGGCGCATCAAAGGGTGGACCACATTCCCATGTCATGCGCCATCATACCGCATGCTCTCCCATTCCCCTTCTTCTCTCTTCCCCATTAATTTTTTCTAGCTACCCTCCCTTTTCAAATCAATATATTAATATTATTCATACGACTCCCTCAACCTTATCCCTCTTTATATATATATATATATATGCTTTTTAATATTATCTTATTATATATGTGCCACATTCCGCTGGACCAACCACATGTTGGTCTTATGTTGTTGTTGTTGTTTACCCGCCAGCCACTGGGTTCTCTTTTTGTTTTTGTTTTTTGGGAGGGAAAGGAATCTACGTAGTGGTGGCATAATCTCGTAATGCTGCTCATGTACTTCACATGCCTCCAATTCTACTTAATCATTGAACCCCCAATATGATAATGGAAATCATCATGCCCCCCCCCCCCTCTCTCTCTCTTGTTTCTCAATAATATTATTAATAATAATAAACAGATATATATTATGATTAATTCTAGCTTCATCTTCTCCCCCCTTTCTTTTTCAATATTATTATTTTTGCTTCTACATTAATCTTATACCCCAAGTGGAGCTACAGTAGTCATGTCTGTTTTATTATTGGTCCTTTTCGCCAAACCACTCGTTTTTAGAGGCAAATTGCAGCACCCTCATTGCATCACTCGTGGTGGTGGTGGTGTTTATTATTTATATTTATATATATTGTGTATTAATTAAGGAAACGTCGTCCTTACGTATATTAATTACGTGGAATATTAATATTATTGTGCATGTTCATCACCAAAATCTACCACTCCCCACCCACACTTTAATTTCCATGATATATCCACACCCCCTTTTTTCATTAAATAATGAACCAGCACAACAAAAGTGGTTTTGTTTGTTAACTTGAAACCCACATTCAATAATAATATTCATGGTCGAATAGGAAAACAGAAAAAAAAAGGAACTTTATGGGTCAGTATTTGGTGATTCACTATTCAGGCACTTTAAGGTAAGAAAGAAAGAAGCTAAGGCTCTAGGTTTGAGCGCAAAATGAAGTAGATCAATTGTTTGGCAATAAGCTCGATAGGTTCATTCCTTTCACAGGTTGTTTCTTGCCAAATTGGATTTCTCCTCATCGTACGTGCAAAAGACGACGACGGCGACTTAATTGGCATCATCAGCTCAATTTCTACCAACAGAGAGAAAAAAGGGTGGGGTGATTTCAGACGTCAAGGATTCATATTTTATATAAATTTGGTGAATAACAGTGCCTCCTTCTACTGTTCGCTCGAAAGATTTCAAACAATTAGTTGAAATAATGAAGGGTGTGAGAGAAAATGTAGGGAGGGGAAAAGCAGGAAAAAGACAACAAGTAGTGAGGGAGACCCACCAAGCACATGGCAAAACGAGGTGGTCCACAGGCAAAGAACAAGATAGTGAAGAGAGAGAGGCATCAAAAAGACAACGTACAGAATTACTAAACAAGTACTCAAACACAAACTAAGGAAATAGATCACAACCAGCATATACATATATACGCCAAGGCTTAGACTGTATTTATTTGATTTGAGAGGAAGGGATGTTGAAGAGTTTTACTATCAGATATAATCATGATGCAAAATGTTTACCAGAAAATAACAATGTAAAAAGCTATATAATTTACAATAATCATATCTGACTTTTTACATTAAGGAGGAAAACTCTCCTCCCTCAGCTCCCCTCCTTTCAAAATGAACACACCATAATTTAGAGTCTTATAATAATTTCACCAATATTTATAGATCGTACATCAATAAAAAATTTCATATCAGCAGTGAAATTTGAACACTCAACCTTAGATCACTAACTGTGACGATTTGATGATATCAATTTCCGGTTGTTTTTGTCATTTTTCTAACTAGTTGATGAAATAGAAACATTTAGTAATGAGATTGGGATGAGGTGTATAGTAGATAGATGTACGTCAAAGTTTTAATTCCTCCTGAATTAAATTAGGCTACATATAAATTAACAAAATAATAATAATAAATGGTGATGAAGAAATGTGAGTCAAAGGTTAGGTTGGGGAGTTGTCAAGGGAGGGAGGGGGGAATCTGATACGGAGGGCGACAGAATATGAAGAAAAAAATCACAGACTTGGAGATGCAAAAATAAAAAAAGAGAAGAAAAGAAAGAATAAATAAGTGAGAGAGTCTTAAATTCCAAATGACAAAATCCAAAAGAGAGTGGTCATCTTTCACAAGGCAGTGTCCGTTGAATCTTGAAGATGCTTTTGGGATTGCAGGGTCCATGTTTTTGATGTTTCTCCACTCTGATCGCGACAGTAAAACCATTTATTTTATTAATTCCCAAATCATAACCACCATCCATTTTATGCCACAGTCAATACTAATAATAATAATGCATTTCGGTCACAAAGCTCCCTTCTCCTTTTCTGCATTATTATTATTATTTTTGAATGGTATCAATAATATCAAAGGTGATGAATGTTACTTAGCTTGCTCTAAAAAATCCAAACACCTGTACACAAAGTGTTCATCATTCTCATTCCTCGCAACAGTGAAGTCTACGTGTTTATTCATTGTCTAGTGGTCTGATT
Organism: Acacia crassicarpa; assembly: GCA_034222035.1. Taxonomy (NCBI): domain Eukaryota; kingdom Viridiplantae; phylum Streptophyta; class Magnoliopsida; order Fabales; family Fabaceae; genus Acacia; species Acacia crassicarpa. The sequence goes on along the minus strand of JAWXYG010000005.1, from coordinate 42,816,043 downwards.
TTAAAAGGGATAAATTGAAGTTCCTTAAAAGCACCTGTTTAAGACACACAGATTATGTTTGGGGCGAACACTTTCAAGCTTAATAACATTATGGGTCATTAATGATATACAGTAAACTACAAAAAAAAAAAAAAGTGATTGCGAGAGGAAAAGAGAATGTGTGGAGACTGGAGAAAGCGAGGAGCAATAATTGAGAGGGGATTGAAGTGAAAAGAGAGAGTAGGAAACACAGACACACACATAACATAATGATACAAATACTAGAGAGTGTAGTGAGTTCATTGAATCTGCAGAGATAAAAGACACAAGTACACATTGGATCTGGGCAGGAGTGATTAAGTTAATTATACTCCTAATCACAGAAAGCGTAGTGATTATAATTCTGGTTTACAAAAATGGATGTGATCGAGTGTAAAGAAATGGAGTTGGGGTGGCATGTTTGTGTGGACCACACATGGTGATTTCTGAGAGAGATTATAGGGGAAATGAGTCTTTGGCTTTTGTCACTTAGTCAAACAGGTAAATGATTAGGAAAACGCGACTCATACACGTTTATTAAAAATCTCTTTCATTAAATTTTACAATGCCACTTTATTTTTTTCCCCCCGGAAATAATAATCAAGTATATATATATATTTTTATTTTAAAGTTATGAAAATAATAAATAGTTTTTTTAAAAAAATAATAAATGGAGATATTCGATGATATCACGACGTAAACAACAATCATTGTTCAATAGCTGAAGTCAAAATACAAGATAATTTATGCTTTTAATAAAATTGCTTTAAGATAAATCGGTTTTAAAAGCTTAAGCAAACAACCACTTGGATAGAGATAGTAATGAGGAAGTGGGATCGTTACTTGAGATTGAGCATTAATAACTGGACCGAACCATCATTTTCAACCACGAAATTACACTTCCTCTGCCTTCCAATGATGTAAAACAAGTACTACTTGCCCTCAGCACTCTCCCCACCACACTCTGCACACTACCACACCTTGGCAAATTCAGTACTACTCTTACGCCATAAATAGTTAAATACTGATATTCTGAAACCCAAGCCAACAAACTGGTGGGGTACTGGATTAAATATCAGTAAGTTAGATTGAAACTAATTTGAAACTAAAATGGATGAGAAATTAAAGATTTTAAGATAATTATTATAAAATTATAAAGAAAATTTTTAAAAAATACCCACTAAAGTGATTAATAGCCTGATATATTTAGTAGTAACTTCGACTTTCGTCCTCGTTAATGACTATATAAATGTGCCTATGATATTATGATATGTGGCTTATAAAAGGGCATGAGTTTGAAGCTTTGAGCTCTCATCAGTCAAGCTCCTGTTTTCTCCTTTTGTATTCTGCCATGCTGAATTCTTTTTCATTTTGGGGATTGCTGCATCTTAATTTGCTTGCGTTATAGTAACTCTGAACAACAGTGTTATCGGCCATGATTCAAAAATACATTTCTTTGTTTATTTTCGCAGGTCGTATTTGCTGACATGAAAATTAGCAGTAAAAGGCTTATGAAAGTGAAAGTGGACGGTGATGATGCGATGGCGGGTTGCTTTAGGACTGTATGTGGGGTTTATGTGTTGAGTCAAGAAACAAAACATGGGGTTGTGCCTTGAGCACAATAGCATTTGCCATTTGTATTCTTTCGTTTGTTTTTTTCGCCAATCCATAGCCTCTGTACTCTAACTATAAGCCAAAGAGCTGAATGAAGATACCCCAGTAATAACCCCACCTTCCACTTTCCAATTCCATTCTTGTATTCTACATTTCAACAAACATATATCTCATTTGTACTTTTATGGAGCATACTGTAAGAACTGTGCAAAGAGGTAATGGAAGCTCCACTAGAAATGGCTGTGTCAAAGGCCAACAATTCAAAAACGTTACCCCCCAAAACTGTCATCTTTTCCATCTTCTCCTCCCTGCCATTTGTCTGTGCTGTACGGTCTTCTTTCCCCATTTGAAACGCTCATGTGATGCGCCCTCTTCCTCTCTCACCACGCTGCACCCTACCACACCCGATCATGCCCTCCCATCTTTACCTTTACTTTTACCATTACCACCCCCTCCTCACACGCAATTGATTCTGCCATTTACCACTTCACTTTTTCAATCCTCACCCCAATGGGCCCCACAAACCAATCCAAATTCATTTAATATATTTATTACTCCTGGGAATACATTCTTCAGAAAATCCAACTAATATCATTTTATTCTTGATTACTGAATTCCTTAATCATTAGATTGCTATCATTCATATCTGTACAGGAAAAAGAAATAAAGGCGGAAAAAGCTAACAAAAGAATTACTACTACTACACAGAATATTCATTAAAAAGAATTATCATAGATAGGAGATAAAAATTCGCGGGGGAGTATGAAAAACTTGTATCCGCTTCTTGTGCGTGCCACGTGTAATGGTACGGTTAAAAAAACCCCGACTCTACTTCACTCCCCTTGCCCTTAAGTGGGGGTCATTATGAGTCTTATCTAAACCTATGCTATGCCCTATGACTTTTACTGCCATTTCTGTAATTCCGGTTAAAAATGAGGTCATTCGTCTGATATCTTTTTTATACTTATTTTTTGTGTGTGGGGCTGAAAATGCCCCCGAGAATTTTCAGCATTTGGCACTGCGAAGTTCTGGGGACAATTTTACCTTACCTTTGAAATTCTAAAACTAGGGTAATTTTTCCCAACCCTAACAAGCCTAAATAGTCAAGGTCTCTTTGGCTCATTTTTCTGAGTTGGCATGCTTATGTGGCATCCACCTCACTCTTCTTCTTCTTTTTTTTTTCCTTCAACTATATATATATGGGATGATAAAAAAAATGTTATCCCATCAAAATGATCCTCTGGCTAAATTTCTCCAACGAAACCCACATATCTCTCGCATCTCGTGTTGGACTTAGCGATCTCTCTGTCTCGTGTTTGTTTGAAATAACAATTAAAACTTTTAAAAGTAGTTTTTCAATCTTCATTTACTGTGTACGAGGTAAGTATGTGAGAGTAGTTTTATTTCGATTTACGTAAATATGAACTTTTAAAACCCTAAAAGTGATCACAGACATTCGCTATGGGTTTCTAGTGAGGTTCTAGATCGCAAGCATGAGATGGGCGGTGGCGGCAATGTGGCTAGGGCGTGTGCTAGTGAAATCTCGAAGAATGAGATATGAGTGAGTTGCAAGCTCAAGTTGCAATCTTTAATGTAGAAACTCAATTATTCTCAGTTATTCCACAGCCTAATGGTGTCTGTTTGAGTTAGTAGTAGTAAACTCGTTTTAATAAAAAAAAAATCGTAAAAACGTAAAATCGCAATGATAAAACAAGTTTTTAAGAACTATGGTCGAGATAGAACTCTTCTCACACATTTACATTGTAAACTGTAAATCATATTAAAAAAATAATTTATACCACCAACTCAAACATATAAAATATAGGATATGGAATTGAGGGTTGAAAAACTTTTACAGAGAGTATGGCGAATGTTGCAAATTTGACGAGGTTTTTATGCTTTTATGGCCAAAATTCTTGAATTCTGTTATCTGTGGATATGAAAAACAAGAATCCAAGAGAATTTATAAGGTGGGTTTATTTTTTTTATAAGAATTAGATCGAGTCGGTTTGAACTATTTAAAGCCGCCACTGTGAATTGTTTGATGCTTCTTACTAAGAACTCAGAATGAAGATGATTTTTGTCCCTTAAAATTCTGACCTCCATGATTGTTGATAATATGATGAAGAGGGTTTCGTTAGAGCGATTTAGACCGATAATGCCTTTTTATTTTTTGCCACCTCACATTTGGAAAAAAAGTGAGGTGATCCCAACTCAGCAAAAATGGGTCAGCAAGCAAACGTTTGACCGTTAATGTTTATTAGGGTTGGTAAAATTGCCCTATTTTTAAAATTCTCAAAATAATATCAGGAGTCAAGTAGAAAATTTGTAAACGAGCAATGTTGTCATGTTCCTGTAAAAAACTTTCTAAGGTTGATTATTAACTTTTTAATAGAAATAAAGATTTGAAACTTTTAGGATAACATAAGATAAAAAAAACTCTTAAATAAAATTATTTCTCAATGAAAATTTTCAGAACAAATTTAATACTTAAACCTAAAATCAACCTTTGGAAGACTTTCGGATTCCCAATCCACATCAGAAAAAAATTTCATTACGTTTTTGCCCCTTAATGCCTTATTTTTAATGTTGGCAAGAAAAAAGAGCCCTTTTTCCAGCAACAGAGGGCAATACCTTAGCAGGGGAGGCTCACTTCGAAAGCAGTGACAAGGACGCATGCATGTTCACGCAATCAACGGTCAAGAATCTCTTAATCCCGGCATGAAGCTCCATGTCTTTCGTACGATTCAAAGCCTTTAACTCAACCATGGTTAGGTTTATTTCAGGCCCTTGGGTTGGAGTTTGTCCCTGGGTCTGACCCTAGTTCAGCTTTAACACAGCCATGTAAGTGACAGGAGGAAGGAGAGGAAGGGGTTCGGGTTAGTTTTCTAGGCTCGCCTCTCATCTTGTTTGGCATGTAAATTACTATATGTAGGAATCATAGATTGTAGATTCGGAGATCTATCAAGTTCATTTTTCCTTTTCTTCAAGGCTTTTTTGTTATATAAATCGGATGTAATCATCACCCTTTGATTTGCAGAATATCGCTGAGGAAATAATTTTCTGTCGAATTCTTCCTCACGATTCTGGCCTTTTTCCTTCTAATTTTCTTGAGGATATTTGTTCTCTTTTATCCTTCCGCACATGTCCAATCTGGACAATGTGAAAAGAAAAAAAAATTTACCCTCTTTTAGATCTCTCATGGTGTATGGGATTTGAAGCTATATCGTTAAGGTTTTATTTTGGAGATCTTGTTTGCTCACGCTTGTTTTTGGGGAGATCTATTTTCCCTGTTACGTTTTTGACTTTTTCTCTGCTATGGGGGCTTGATCTGGGGAATATCAGTGTTAGATCTGAAATTCTTTCCCGTTGTTGCAGTACTTACTATCGAAAGCACTAGATTTTCTGCCTGCACTTCGCCTCACAACCTTTCGGGCCAGCAGATGAAAACCTTACGAAGAAATTGTGGAAATCGTTAGGCGGAGGAAAGCGATGAATTATTTTCCTGACGAGGTATTAGAACACGTTTTTGACTACGTGACGTCTCACCGGGACCGGAACGCTGTGTCTTTAGTGTGCAAAAGCTGGTACAGAGTGGAGAGATGTAGTCGGCAGAGGGTGTTCATAGGGAATTGCTACTCTATCAGTCCGGAAAGAGTGATCCAGAGGTTTCCTGGTCTAAAATCCCTAACGCTGAAGGGAAAACCACATTTCGCGGACTTCAATTTGGTTCCTCATGAGTGGGGAGGCTATGTGTCTCCATGGATTGAAGCGCTGGCGAAAAGCCGGGTTGGATTGGAGGAGCTCAAGTTGAAGAGGATGGTGGTCTCGGATGACAGCCTTGAGCTACTTTCCTATTCGTTCCCGAATTTCAAGTCTCTAGTTCTTGTTAGCTGTGAAGGGTTTACCACTGATGGTTTAGCAGCCATAGCTGCAAATTGCAGGTAAGGATTTCTGGGACTGGATCATATATGATGACCCTTGATCTGATGTTGATGTTGGAAGAGTATTATTTGACGAATCATCTTGAATTCATTCTCTCTCTCTCTCTCTCTCTGTCTCTCTCTCTCTTTTTGCGAAGGTTATCTCGTGGATTTTGTTTATTGTTGGTAGTGGTTGATTCTTGTTTTTGTTTAGGAAGCTCACTACTTTACGAACAAATCGTTCTTTTTCATGTGATTAAAGGATGTACTCGTAGAAACATCAATAGTTTACTATCCTATTTACTAGTCAAATGTATCCTATCAGGTGTATTTTTTAGAGTTTTTATTTCATGTTTTTCTCGACGTTATAACATAAAGCGGATAACTTTTTGATGCTGTTTGCTGTCTGTCTTGTGTCCTGTGGAGTTGTGTTTTGGTATTTATTTTTCTGAGCTCTATGGAAGTATATTTTGAATTTTTGTACTGTTTGGTAAATAGTCAATAGCTGGTTATTTTGATCCATTTGTCAACTCTTTGTATGTAGAATTTCTTGTAGCTATGGTTTTCTACGGTGTATTCTATTGTGTGGCATGGTTTGTAGTGGGGAGGGATGTGTTTGAGTAATCTGTTCTGCTGCTTCTAAAAAGTAACACCAAATGCAATCGATTGATGGCAACAATTGGCATAATGATAAGCGTGTCCCTGACTATCTATTTTGTGGCTTGTATGTAAATTGCAGGTTACTGAGGGATCTGGACCTGCAAGAGAATGAAATTGATGATCACAGAGGCCAATGGCTGAATTGCTTTCCTGATAGTTGTACTTCACTTGTCTCACTCAACATTGCTTGTCTAAAAGGGGATATTAATCTGGGAGCTTTAGAGAGGCTTGTTGCAAGATCTCCTAATCTCAAGAGCTTAAAGTTAAATCGTGCTGTGCCCCTTGACACGCTCCAGAGGATATTGATGAGAACACCTCAACTAACAGACCTGGGTACTGGTTCCTTTGTCGATGAGCCAGATTCTGAGGCCTACTTTAAGCTAAAGCATACAATTTCAAAGTGCAGATCAATAACCAGTTTGTGTGGGTTTTTGGAGGTTTCTCCTCATTGCTTACCTGCTGTATATCCTCTTTGCTCAAACTTAACATCGTTAAACCTGAGCTATGCAGTAGGGCTTCAGGGCAGTGATCTAATGAAGCTAATACGCCACTGTGTGAAGCTTCAGCGCTTATGGGTAAGTATGTTTAACTCAATTGCCATTCATATTTTCCCCTTACGTAGAGAAGAGACGCCAATGAAATCTATAATCTTGCAGATATTGGATTCTATTGGGGATGACGGACTCTGTGTTGTGGCTTGCACATGTAAAGATTTGCAGGAGTTGAGAGTTTTTCCATCTCTTCCTTTTGAAGCTGGACCTTCACCTGTGACAGAACGCGGATTGGTGGCAATATCTGTTGGCTGTCCTAAGCTTCACTCGTTGCTATATTTCTGCCAGCAGATGACAAATGCTGCTCTCATAACAGTAGCAAAAAACTGCCCAAATTTCATTCGCTTTCGACTGTGTACCCTTGATCCCACAAAACCTGACGCTGATACAATGCAGCCACTGGATGAAGGTTTTGGAGCAATCGTTCAGTCTTGCCGGCGTCTCAGGAGATTGTCAATGTCCGGACTACTGACTGATCGTGTTTTCCTGTATATTGGAATGTATGCTGAGCAACTTGAAATGCTGTCTGTTGCATTTGCCGGAGAAAGTGATAAGGGAATGCTTTATGTGCTGAATGGATGCAAGAAAATTCGCAAGCTTGAGATAAGAGACAGCCCTTTTGGCAACATGGCACTTCTAAACGACGTAGGGAAGTATGAGACAATGCGATCCCTTTGGATGTCGTCCTGCGAAGTGACCTTGGGAGCCTGCAAGACTTTAGCAAGGAAGATGCCCAGATTGAATGTGGAGATCATGAACGAAAATGAGGTGGAGTTTAATCTGGATGATGCACAGAAAGTAGATAGGATGTACTTGTATCGTTCATTGACTGGCAAGAGGAAGGATGCTCCAGACTTCGTTTGGACCTTGTAGGTGCATCTTAGGCTATTTAATTTCTGGTTATTGAGCAGTTTGTACTTTATTTTTGCAGAGACTAATCAAAGGCAATATAGTAGCCTGGTGTAGTGGTTTTGTTTAATTAGTTTGTTATATGACGCCCTCCCCTAATTCATGCGTAGGTAAGATTGTCTGGTATCTTTGACTTTTCCTCTAAAATATTCCATAATCAGAGGTCAGAAGACGGGCCTGCAGGTGTACCATTCGTCTATAGGTTTTGTAGTGCTCCATTATGCAAATGCTGGATAGTAATGTATTGAGTCAAGATGCTATTTAAATGAAGTAAGCAGTAATTCTAATGCATGGCCTGGGGAAGATAGAAATTCCTGGAAATCGACTCAGCGTAATTATCCAGCTTCCAATTCAATTCCCGCAAATTTGAGGAATCTCATTTTATCCAGTAGTTGATGCTGCGACGAGATGCTTGGCAATCGGGGGCAATTGGTAAAATTACAAGTTCAAGCAAACTATATTGTCCGATCAAAGGTTTATGTCATTTGCGGTGTGATTTTCTATAATTATATATGTTAATCTATATGGATGTGTGTGTAATGTTTTCCTTGTTTTTTCTCTTGACCACGAGTAATGTTTTCCTTGTTAAAGCATAAAAAACATGTGCACAATTTTTTCATCCCTAGTTAAAGGGTAATTAGGCAACAACTTACACAGAAACTTATCTTTATAATATTAAATTAAATGAATCATTGAAGCAGTTTTTCCGTTTTCTGTCAAAAATCGATTCATAGTTGCATACAAGCCAGGCTGAACGGCCACAGGCCGGATTTCTGAATATGGAACAAAACTCCAAAAAATATTGAGCAGTCCGCTAGGGAGGTTCCTGCGTTAAGATAGACTGTCCTGAATAGAGTCCCAGTGACAACGAGGTATATAAACTTCCAACACAGATGAGTCACCCATAAGCCTATAGATTGTTTAGATAACAGCTACGCCAAGCATGTTATGTATTACTCTATATTTCAATCTAGGGTAAAAGTGCAAAAATACACATGTGCTTTACCCTCAAAAGCGCTCAGTACCATATGCTTTTTTTTGGGAGTAAAAATACACATGAACTTTCAAAACTAGAGCAAATCTGCCATCTCTTTAAAAGTTACTAACTTCCGTTAACTACCATCTCAAAGTACCAAAATACCCTTTGCTTCAACCTCAATTCCTTCCTAAATTCATCATCGACAATCACCAGAATCATCCGATCAACCTTAATGTTCATCCTCTTCCCTTCCAAATTCATCATCGACAATCATTAACCAAAATCAAGTATACAAAAATGTCAAAAGATAAAGCCTAAGCACACATGATCTGAGTTCTGCATCGCATCTTTGATGAAGAGGAATGCAAAAATATTGAAATTAAAAATAAAAAAAAAGAATATCGGTGACAGAGATAGAAACACAGGAAACACAAGAACCAAAATCGAACTATTCCACCATTAAATCACTGCAAGCCCAAAATCAAACCAGAAAGAAGAAGAAGCTTCCATTGCAGAAGCAGAGTGGCAGTAAGCAGCATCCATGATAGCATGCGAAAATTCTCTCCAGATGGCTAAGAAATTCAGAGATTTTAACAATACTAACGAGATTTCCAAAAAAAAGGAACAAGATTTCCAAATTTGAGTAGAGAAACAGAGGTTCCAAGTTGGCGACGGGCGGCAAGGCTAGACTTGCAAAACCGAGTGAAGGATCCTCCGGCGACCAGTCTTGAAGGAAACCCCAACTGGCCAACACAGTGCACGCTCTTCTCCTCGCCGCACTGTTGCCACGAGCAACGGCTAGGGCATGACCAGACAGAGGGATAGGAGAGGTTAGAGGTGAGAGGGATTGGAGAGTGACGACAGGGGTAGTGTGAGGGAAAATTATAAAATCTTTAACATTTTTTATTTTTTTAAATATGGTGGGCCCCACACAAAACTTACAGAGGTTAACACCTCTTAATGGAGATGGTAAATTTACTATAGTTTTGAAAGTTTGTATGTATTTTTGCTCTCAAAAAATGTATATGTTGCTGAGTGCTCCCAAAGATAAAACACGAGTATTTTTGCTCCTTTACTCTTCAATCTAATTCTCTTGACCTTCTTTAAGGTCCTCCAACAAAAGTGACTCCTAAATCACCTTAAAACTGTCAAAACCAGTAGTATGGTAAAAGATTGATCTGTAAAGATGAGAACAATCTATAACCACACCCTTGGCTGTAAATCCACGTATTTTGAACAGTTTAAATTTCCAATAAATATCACTGTTCATTCAGTGTGACTCGCATACCACAATAACCTATGCACACAGCTGAAAAGGAGGGGGGGGGGGGGGGGGGTCAATATACCAAGAATTACAAGAACGACCAAAGACTCATCAGATCCCACACATATCAATCAGACCATAGAGCAACATTTGTCCAGAGAGCTATAATCAATATCAACAAACTAAATAAACAACTCTCTCATCATCAGAAAAAGCAGCACTCCTCTAGCACACAGCAGCAACAGAGAGCTGCCAAGCTGCACATGCAAACAAAAAAAAAAGGAATTATAGACTTCAGTTACCACAGTGAAAACAAATGGAGAAAGCAGACAATAGAAGAGCCTCACTTAATTCCAAAAATAGTCATTAAAAAATGGAGTAAGACTAGTAAATGATTTCACATCCCCTGTCAAAATAGGGGACATCACAAGCTGAAACAAAATAAATCTATCAAATCATGTTAAATGGCATTTCCGTAAGAGGTACTGGGTTATTCAGTTCATTATGGATAATTTTATTGACGGGGAATAATTCTCCATGAACCAGGGAGGGAAGTTCTCGAACTGTTTTCCAAACAAAGCTTCTTGACAGACAAAGGACTAATTCAGGACCAGCAAATTTAACAAACAACATTATGAAATTGTTACGCACATCAGTGAAATGTATCAACCAACTGCAAGTAAGCTGATAGTAATTATCATAGTGCAGTTTCAATGTACATGCATCTATACATGCACAAGCAAATTTGAAATTTCAATGTGACAATCTTGAACATTCAAAGCATGTCATTAATGTGACATTGGGTAAGGATTGGAGTACACATCACAGTGGTGGACTAGACGAATTTTGTTATTGATGCCTCTGTTTTTTATTTCAAAAAAAATGTGCATTATATTTTGATATTGATCATTAGTACAGGCTGAGACTTTTTTTTTCCTCTACCTACGAGTGTATAGTTAACAAGTCATGATAAACATATAACCTGTGACCATGTTAATCGATCATTAATCCCAACAGATAGACTTTTCTTCTTCTTTTTTTCTTTTTTACCAATGAATACCTAGTTAATAAAACAAAAGGTTAAGTAGCAAATTGCCCTTGAAGGTTTTTTTGTCTCAATTTTACTCTGAAAGTCTCAAAATGTAGTAATGTTGTCCTCCTGTTAGCATAGTTAATTTTGGCCATTAACTTTTTTTTTTAATTATTAAAAATATACACACGGCACGCCACTTCATCATCTAACCAGTTCCTCCCTGTCTTCCTCAACAGTGACTCTTCCAACTCCTCCACTTCTCTCCACCTACTCCCATCGCCTCTACCTTCTCTGTCCCCATCTTCTAGCAGTGGTGTGTTGTTTTCAGAATCCATAAGGTTCAGTTCTGCAATATCAACACGTCTAGCAGTGGCATTCATGGGCATATGTTCTGGGATGGCAATCACTGCTCTGATCGCTGGAAAAACACATCCTCCAAGATTCCTCCGAGTTAAACCGCCACACCTCCTTTTTTGATCTATTCACAGCTGTTCCTGTCATAGTCACTGCCTTCACCTCTCACTTCAATGGTACTTAATTACTTCTTAACTTTTCTTACAAAGAAAGTTTCTAAATATCTTAACCGTGTGGGTTTAATACTTTAATTTAATTTAATTAATTTGCAGTGCATCCTATTGGGTAAGAACTTGCGAAGCCATCTGATATGGCAGTAGCAGTTCAAGTAGCATTAGTTCTCTGGGATGCCATATACTTTTCGGTAGGACTACTTGGGCATCTTCTGTTAAGCTATGCTTTCCACATCATATTGGTGTTTCCTCTCTTGAACTTCTCTCTGAGAGCCAACTTAGACAACAAGCTTATTTTCCCCAAGAAGCCTCTGCTTGCCACATACAACAAAAGATTTGTGATCCTCACTCTGATTCTCATCTTCTTCAGCTACCTCATGACCATGGCTCTCCCTGATATTTGGTACTTCTTTCAGTTCATGGGATCAACCTCTGCAGTATGCCTCGCCTTCATCTTTCCTGGTTTCCTTGCTCTCCACTGCTAGAAGATGGGGACAGAGGAGGTAGAGGCGATGGGAGCAGGAGAGAAGGGGAGGAGCCGGAAGAGTCACGGTTAAGGAAGAGAGTGATGAAGTGGTTGGATGATGAGGTAGCGTGACATGTGTATATTTTTAGTCAAATTGAAAAAAAGTTATTGGTCAACGTTAACTATGTCAGGAAAGGGCAACATAGATACATTTTCAGACTTTCAGGTGACATTAAGACAAAGAAAATTTTCAAGCAACATCACTTTTTCATCTATACTTTTGGGGCAAATTTGCTACTTAACCCTAAAACAAATGACAGCTTAAATACAATACCACATGTTCCAATGAAAAAAAGCAAGGGAACCGTTATTAAACTTTAGGGTATTAGTTACTCTTTTATGAATACCTTAGGTGACGAAAATGTTCTGTAATCCAAAATTAATTTGAAGTTAATGGCCAACATTAAGGAGAGACATACAACCCTTTTGACATTTGAGGGGCGACATTGCTCCAATAGACCGTTTAGGATGTCCCGTGCACCTTGTGGAATAGTTCATGGGCAAATACCATTTAACTCTTATCTTAAGGACCTTTGGTAAGTTTGACCAAAAGTGCATCAACTTTTAATGTACCAAAAAAATGACATTTATGACATTTGTTATTCTTTTGGTACCATTAATAAACAAGTATCATATCTTTCTCATAAGCTTTTCAAATAGAGGAAGGAGGATCACTTTATCACTTTATGAGAGGCATCTATGAGATAAAAGTATAAACACCACCCTGTTCAAAAGCAATACACATATCAAACGATACATGACCTAAAAATGCTATAAAATAAATTGAAATAAAAGAGCATACCAGCCTCGCAAGAATGAGGCGCAACCGTCGGACTCGTTGTAATAATGATGTTCGCAGTGATGGTGTTGGTAATTTGGAGGAGGAGGAGGAGGAGGCGGTGGATACCCGTCATTGAAATAACCCTGATAGCCTTGATACGGCGGATATTGCGGCGGCGGCGGCGGCGGAGGGTACCCTGGATACCCAGGTGGCGGCGGTGGCGGTGGAGGGTACCCTTCATGTGGCGGCGGTGGCGCCGATGGGTAACCTGGTGGTGGTTGACCATAAGATCCGTACCCTGTATAAAATTCGCGAGTCTTGTTGATGGAGGATCAAATTGGAATCGGAATCCGACGGGAGAAAAGCAGAATCGAAAGTTTGAATTATTAATTAATAAAGGGCAGGGGTTTTGAGGAATCTTACCTGGAGGAGGGTAGGCTTCTTGAGGGACTCTCTGGTAGCTACTCATTGGCCTGAGAGGGAGATCACGAATCACGACGGGATCGTTTCAAATTCGGATTCCGCTCTGGGGCAGGTTGACAAACCCCTTACCGGTTGCCCCTGTACCCAAAAAAAGCGTCGTCGTATGATTGTGTAGTTGTAACAACGGATCACATTTCGTGTCATATGGCCTTGGCTGGTACAGTACGACAAAATAAGAAAGAGCCTTTTTTTTAAAAAAAAAATTGGGGGGTTTTTTTCACTTCTTTCTTTACCAGATGATCATGAGAACTTTCAACGTGGACATCGTGAGAATCTCGAGCAAGATGTGATAAAAATAGATTTGACATGGTTGAGTTGGTCATTATGATAAAAGACATGCTGTCTCATAATTTTTTTTTTTAAAAAAAAAGTAATACGAGTAATAAAAATGGAATGAAATAAAGACATATTGATGGCTGCACGAACTATGGGCTTCAAAATCTGGAGGGTTCCAGATCATAATCCAACAAAAGAATATGCAAGCGCATGAGAATCGTATCTAAATCCAAAATGAAAAGCTAACGCACGAAACAAGATCACTCAGAAGAAACCTCCTCTGATATGTCACAAGCCTGATCCAAAAAGTTACTGGAGTTGTACCTTGCACAGAAGACCAGTGAAAGTTCCAGAATTGATCTCCTGTGCCTCTGAAAGTTGAAACACACTGTACATCCTTCCGCTCCTCTTTCCTTATTTCTACGTTGTTAACTGTAGGATTTTAAACTTCTTACGGAAGGGAAAATTTAGTAGCCAATCTCCCCGCACGGTGGGGGGATGTAAAGTTCATGACCAGTTACATGGTTTTTAAGTTATAAATGTCTAGTAAAATACAAACTTAAAATCGAATTAATGAGAGAACTCAAAACTGGAACAATTATTATTTTTAAAAATCTTAAAAATTTACTATTTAAATGAACAAAATTATCTCTAGTATTCAAGAAGAGCATTGCTGAAATTTATGATTTTTCTTGGGTTAAAGTTTAATTTAACTACCTTAAGTTACAAGAATATTTTAGATTAGTACCTTAAAAGAGCATTGTTGAAATTTTATGCTGTCATTTTAAACTTACAAATCTTAAATTGTTATTTAAATCCAAAATTTATGATCTTTGAGTGTAAGTTTGACTAAAATATACAAAACCCCCCCAAAATTTTGGTCAGTTTGCATATAAAATTATTGGATAAAATGAAGAATGCATCAAAATAATAAACTTGAATCCGTAAATATTTTTCCCTCCGACCTGTCATGCAACTCCTCGACCTCTCCTCCTCACCTTCCTCTTCAAACTCACCAAACACCTCATAACTTATGCAGAAGAGGCGAGGAATCAACATATCATCCAAAAGTGAAAGCTGAAAGCACCGATTCAGGCAATGCAGATAAATTAATTTGTTCTCTTAGTAACTCGTTGTTCATTAGTCATTTTAAAAACAAAATTCTAACAAGTCGCACCAACCAAAAAAAAAAAGAGAGACACCAACGTCTTATGCTCTAGGTAAAGTCTAACAACTGACAGAGTAGCATCCTCTAGCTTCAAAATGTCTGACTCCGAATGTATTAATCTGTCAATGATTAACGCCTCTTCTTGCTTGCTTTGGAACCGGATTTTGATGGTGTAGCAACCAGGTACACGAACAGAACCACGATGGTGATCACCGAGACAAGAGATCCATACTTTGCAACCAATTTCTGCGCACATTAAATGTTGAATCATTAACATAATGGATTTTGAAAAATGACTCATCAAGCGAGATATCAAAAAGAATAATAACATTATGAAGATAAAAGTTTGTTGCGTTTCTTCAGCCACACGGGAGAGACAAAAAAAACATACTCTTCACCACATGTGAATAAAAGTTTGTTCCTCACGTCTAAATCGTGTGGGCACCAGAAAGGTAGATTTTGCTAATGTTGACATGCTTGCTTGACTCACAAAAAGTAATATTCACTACCAAAATAGGCAGGGGCAGCACATCTTCATAATTATTACCTCTGGTCCTGAAGAGCCAGACATTTTTTTTTTATAGAGATTAAAAAAGTTAATTAAGTTACATTAAATGATTTATATACATCGTTCCTCTTCAAACTAATTTGATTAACTTATAAATTAATACATGATCTAATGATGTACAACATATAATGTGATTAAGTAATTTATTTAGCTTTCTTAATATATCCCAAAAAAAGTCAACTGACTTTTCTATTACGGACCAAAGGGAGTATATAATTTGTACAATAAGTTTGGAAACTGCAAGTTCAAAAGGCCCCAAAAAAAGAAACATTGTCCATACCTTAACCTGAGAAATTGGGTCCAATCGATGATTCCATGAAAGCACAAAAAATATTTCAGTCAGTATAAGGAATTGTCATGTAAATTGACATCGGTTCATGAAACTAACGGGTGTACAAGAAACATACAAAATTCAGCTTGTTCTCGGGAGGTCTGTCAGCAAGAACATCCAAGGGAAGAATAGGAGTTGAATATGCCTCCTAAAGGAAAGCAAACAGCAAAATGAGAAAGGTTTGTCCACCAGAAAAGAAAACAGAGAAACAGTACCAAAAGACTGAGAACCTGCAAAGCAGCCTTTGTGGGTACACGGAACTTAATAACAGCCGGTTCACCAGAATAGACTCCCTTTTGTGTGGCCTCCAATTCAAATGTGTGAGACAGAATGCCACCACTGAAAGCAGCATTGTATGTTTTTCAGAAGATAGAAGGATAAAAGAGTAGAACTGAGAGAAGGCTTATCTAGAATGGTGAAGGCTATAATTGGCAATATAAAAACTCACGCATCAAGCCTTTCCCATGTCTTTGACAAGCTACCACTGATTACATTAAAAGCATCATTTGGCCAGCTATCATCCGTTAGACTAACATCATACGCCGTCCTTTCAAAAAAAAAATATAAAAACTGGGTAAGTTCAACAAAAAAGTAAAAATATTCAGTTTGTGTTAACTCATCCAAAAATTCTAACGGATTACATAAGTTTTAAGCGACAATCCACAATATACTTGATAAACATATCAGAATATTCACTTGTGTCAACTCATCCAAAAATTCTGACTTCTCACCTCTGTTGTTAAGTACGCGAAATTAAAGAAAATTTCTCTTAAACTAACAGCAGAAGCAGAATAAGAAAGTGCAAAATGGACCAAATTGCAGATCAGAAGGATTAAAAGAGCATTCCTTGACTTACACAAAAAAAAAAAAGAGCATTCCTTGACTCCATACTTGTCTCGCATATCTCTCTCTGTACCACTGTTAGTTTTAAGGTTTCAGATTGTTTTACTCCATTAGATATATGGGCCTTTTACACATTCCATTGGAATAGAATTTGACATTCCAACTGAGACATGAGGGAGACAAAAACGTTTTCCCCGATCGAGTTCTAAACTGGTGCTAACAAAAGAATCATGCATGAATCACGATGCCTAGTAGCTTAAGAGCTGAATTTCGCGCTTCACATGTTTATTTCTCCCCAATTGACCGATCATTTCCGAATTTTCTTTTCATAGCGCGTGGGGGGGGGGGGGGGGGGATCCACCAAATGCTTACAAATTTGAACAACATAAAAGCTCAATTTCTGGAAATCAACCAAAGCATGCATGGGGTCGGGAAATTGAGATAAAAGGAATTAATGAAATTAACATCCATAGGAATCTGAAGAGAGACAGATCGGATCAAGAAAAGGTTTAAAAAGGGGAACATACGAAGTTCCTTGGTTGTAGATATCGATGGTGACGGAGACACGTTCAGCTCCAGGCTTGAGCCTGTTAAGGGTGGCCTTCTTGTGAGCCAGAATGAAAGGGACATCGGAGCTAGCATCGGCAAGTGAGGAGCATAGCAATAAGGAAGCAAAGAGCGCAAAGGCAACCAGAGATTTGAAGATTGGATCGGCCATCTGACAGATTTCTGGGTTGGTGACTCCGGCTCCGATATGAATTGAATCGTGGGACTGGGTGTTGAATCTGTTTTTAGACCGTGTTTATGACCAAAGACTCTAGGGTTTGGATCTCCACATGGATCCGGCACAGCTAGATTGTTTAGAAATGATCTACAGGTTTTTTCCATTAAAAAAATATTTTTAAATTAAAATTTATTTTTCAGCTGAAATATATATATTTAAATTAAAATTAAAAGCCCATGTAGTTTATTCGGTCCATTCATATGTGAATTTGTCCTGGCAAGAAAATAAAAAAATTAGAGGTCAGAAAATTAACAAATTTGTGTTGTTAAAATAATAAAAAAGCAATCTTCTAATTTCTAATCAACACAAATTCCTTAATTTTCAATTAATAGTTTTATGCTTCATTCATATTTCGCTTATTTTGCATATTTAAACTGTCTCTCTGCATCTATATAAATATCAATTTAATATATTAATAATTAAAAATAACAACATTTGTTTTAACAGGCACAATTGGGAATTGGCTTGTCTCTTTTTCTCATTTGCTCTCCTTTTCTCATCTCCACTATTGGATGAACATTTCAATGATCTAAATTTTACATTATATAAAAATATTAATTATTTCACTTAAAAAATACACAATAAATTTAAATTGTTAAGATTTGATCTAAAAAGAAATAGATTATTATTATACAATAAATTTTCTTTCCATTTTTTTCACTACAGATATTAACAATTCATAACAAATTTTAGCAATTAAAATTTGTTTATATATTTTTGACTAAAATCATAATAATATTTTTATAAGATGTAAAATTTGGACTATTGAAATTTTCTTTCAATGGTGAAGATGAGAAAAGGAGAGCAAATATGAATATATGATGCAGAGCAAAGGGTATGGAACTTTTTTTTTTTTTTTGTTACTCATCTTGTTTACCACAACCTTTGATTTCGGCTAATCAAGATTTATCCCAAATTAAGTTAATGATAGTTGGGGAAGAGCTTATAACACCATTTTTTCCATTTTTATACTTCGAATCGAGGAGTAAGTCTCTTACCACTTATTTCATATGAATGTTGGTGGTGATAGAACTTAACGACAACAAACAAATTCAGGGCGGTTTGTTGATATCGAACCAGATCAGAAACCTACTTAGCAGAGATTGGAAAGTGCAGATCCATCATGTGTATTTAGAGGGAATAGGTGTGCGGATAAACTAAACTTTTATGTATATATATATAAACTCACATTTTTGTCACAAGATTTTTTTTTTTTTTTTTTGGTGTGTGTGGGATCAAGTGGGGAGCCACGATTTCATTGAAAGAGAAGTTAATGGACGAAGCCGCAAGAAGATATTAGGTGGGTTGAAAGATCATTGGGCCTATTGAGCTCCTTTTTTTTTTTTTTTTTGGTTATAAAAAAGTTTTGGAGGGGTTCGGCATCAGTCTCCTACCAAGGCCAGTGCACGGCCCTGGGCTCTATGAGCACTTATTGGAAACTTACGAGATCGCCTACCAAAAAAGTCCCAGCGACTGTAGAGGAGATCGAACCCACGACCCAAGGGCCTAGTCTTGGATCTCTTACCATCTATGCCAACTCTCATTGGCCTATTGAGCTTCTTTTCATGAACATGAAACATGCTGACAATCCCCATAATTATCATTTTCTCTTAATTAGTTTCTTATTGTAAATAATGTCTATATGTCTAAACATGATAACTTCTCAAAGCAGGTTTAATTTATAATGCATCTAGTCTAAATTGAAACAATTCAAGACTATTAATAATCATCAAAACCATTAAATGGTCAACTAAAATCAAAGTTTCCACTTAATAGTGTCACTCTTATAAATTTCACAATAATGATGTAAAGTTATAAACATATTATATCATCCTACAAAACTTCAAAGATGCATGGGGAACTAATTTCTAAGTCGCCACAGACATGCCCAAGGACCCCCAAGTGTATTTCGTGCAATCTTAGAATAAAAAAGGTTGCATGTTTCAGACATCTCATGTTAACTACAAGTAGATGATGGGCATACGACATTAATTTATGTTTCATACAGTTAAATGACTTCGAAATTAAGTAAGGGAGGTTGTGTCACCATCAATAATCAGGCAAAGCCTTAGTTTTTAATGTCATGCCATCTTTTGTTCCTTTTCTTTTTAATTTTCCATTTTGAAAAGTAATTACTAGTTGACTTTGGATCCCATGACGAGGCATGCATGGAGACAAAATAAGAAGTGGCTCTACTATAGATTAATCTAAGTCGGTGGTTGATGATATTATTACTATCCTTGTTATTGCAAATTTTAAAAGATTAGGACTCACTTCCGTCTGTTTCTGCAGAATGGTAGTGCCACCTGCCAGTTTACATGCAATGAATAGATGTGAAAGTTTAGTTATTTTCTAAAATTTTAAAATGTTGTAATCTCTAAACATAGGAATTGAATCATTGACTATTGCCCTTAACGTGTTATAGAACTCACTTTTCCCCCCAGTTTTATCGGTCACAGTAGTGACTTCCTCCTTTTAACGAAGCAGTAACTTGAGAGAGTTGCACGCTATTGCCATGTGAGATATGCCTCGATTCCTGCGTTTTGTATTCCCAGACTCTGCGTTTCACTTTGCCACTTGGTTGCCCCATATGAACATGTGCTTCCTCCAACATTCGCTGCCTCCTATCTCTGCTTCTTCCCTTCCTCTTCTCCGTAAGTCATGAATTCCAAGTTTTTCTTCTCCTAAAAAATTCCATCAGAATCATCACCTTGTCTCTTCTCGCTATGTAACTCACTATTCTTTTGTATTCCACTGGCTCTCTTCTTTTATCTGCTTCTCTGAGCTTCTGATTTTTCTTCAACTGATTTTTTTTCACCTACAAGTTCCGGTCAGAAATTTCAATCAAAGCTTGTTATAAAAACTATGAGTAGTGTTATAAAAAGAAGTAAGAGTAGTTTCTCACCCACTTCAGAAGAGTTCAATCATAGCAATGAAACTTAAATGTGCCAACTACTATGTTTATTTTTAAGTCATGCACTTGCCCATATCTCTACTATCAATGCTCATTTGTTGCACCACACAACCACTTTCTCAGACTTTTACTTATAAATGAACGAGGATGGTTGATTTGTGCAGCATGGTATGCTTCCAAAAATTCCTTATCCAAAAGACATGGGCTGCACTTACTCTGCATATGCACTTGGAAGGAAGAAGTCTTCATCGAGCATCCCTGAAGTGGCGGTCTTTGTTCCATCAATCAGAATTCCAGTACAATCTGATCTTCAAAGGCCTCTTAGAGGGATAATTCCACGCGAGCTAGCCGATAAATTGTCTTCACTTCGAAATCAGATAATATTGGTGGCTGAGGATACTGGTAAGAACTTGCTTGATGAAATAATATACCTTTACAATCACAAACAGTGACATAAAAATCTAAATATCTTGCAGGAGGATCAGCAATAGCAGAACTGCAGCGAACTTTGAATGACTACTTGGCTGTTCTGATTGGACTCACTAAGAAAGGTTCTGCAAACTAACATGCATCTCCCTTCCTTTCTTTTTTCCTTTCTCCCAAATGGATTGTAAACTTGGGATTTCTGGTTATGTTAGAGAGTGGTCTTGAGGGACTGATAGAGTTCAAGTGGAAGAACTTTGAACAAGGGCGACAAGTATGACTCTGAGCAAAGCTATTCCTGGAATTAAAGTTTTAAAACCCATTTTTAGAGTTTCTTTCAACATTTGAGAATTTGTGGTGCTGTTTAGTGTTAACCAGGTTAAGTGCAATTTAACAGGATAGCTGCATACGTAGTGTTTGGTTTGAGGTGATTTCTGTTGTTCATCTTATGGCAATGCTGACATTGTCTGGGGCAGAGTCATTGATGATCCCCAAGGACCATTTAAGTTCTGGAATAAGAGTTGTATCTTCAGGTTAGTTCCATTCCCCAAAAGTCATACTTGAAATTTAGATTAATTTAATATAATTCAACAAGTGTCTACTATTTTCTTTATATGTCAGAGAATAAGAGGGAAGCAGTTGATTTGTTACTTAAGGCATCAGGTTACCTGCAGTTCTGTGTCAGCAATGTTCTTTCTCACATGCCACACGAGGTCAAGTATGTCTATTAAATTTAGATCCTCAGGAATATTTCATGGGATGAAGTAGTGGGAGAGTTAATGGGCCCTACCTCTGCATATGTAGATTCCAAAGAATTTTCTGTTTCTCTCTATTTTATCCCTTGAAGTATTTCAAAGGATCTAAATTCGTGTTTGTGTTGTTACTCCCTATGTTAATTTAAGACATTGGACAGATTTTGAACACAACATTAAGATTTTTCATGATAACATCTAGGAAGACTTTACCCCACGACTTGCAGGATGTTGTGTTGGAAGCCATTTCCATTCAAGCACTAGGACAGGTGCGTTTTAGCTATGTCTCTGTGTTTAGTAGCAAAAAAAAAAAAAAAAAGTTCATCCCCAACACATATATAATATCTCACCTCTTGATGATAAATCAGGGAACTGAAATTCAGCTAGGTCTTGCTGTTGAGGATCAGAAAGCAACTTTGCCTGTGAAGAGGAGGTTAGCGTGTGAACAAGTAACCTACTTTAGTCAGGTCTTCCCTTCACTCCTTTGAGCCTCACCTCAATTAAACCCATTACTTTTAGCATAATTCACTTTGCGTTCAGAACCTTCTGGTTTAAGTCAAGTAATAGTCCTTTTCAAACAGAATGTATAGAAGTCCATAATATATCAGTTTGTGACTTTCTTTTTTCCTCACATTCAAGTGCAGGCTTATCACTGCTTTTTGGGATGTGACCTCAAACGAGGGCGCCGGAAGAAGCATATCCGGTTCATAAAATGGAAATTCCTGGAAGCTAAGGTTTACAAGACAATCACCCTCTAAACACTTATATCTTACTAAAAATTAAAGAGGAGGGAAAATCTTGAATTAGAAAATCGAATGTCAGATAGTATCTAGTAATGTAGGTGATGTGTTAGTGAACATTTTGTTCAATTTTGTGACATCAGGCTGCAGCCTATTACTACCATGGTATGATCCTTGACAAGGGCAATGAACCAACAAGTCACATGAGTGCTGTATCTTGTTTTCTTGCTTCAGAAGAGCTTCTAGCAGAAAGCAAGAAAGCCTGCCTAAGCTTTTGCCTTGCAGATCCAGTGACCAGGTTGGTTTTGGTCTTTTTGATTACGTCATGTGATGCACCTTTTCTTCTTAACTAGTTGTTTTTTTCTTTGTCAAGGACTCCTCCACTCTGGGGTGTTATGAAGCGTTTGCATCAGAAAATTCCTGAAGTTGCAGCAACCAAGTCTCAGATGTATGGGCACCTCTTGGAGCAAGAGAAGTAAGACTCTTCCTAACTGAATTAGTACTATACAAACAGGGTTCCTTATACTATCCAAATCCATATTACTAGGAGGCACAAGCATGTTAGATCATCAAGGGATGCCTAAAAGTTAGGTATCAGGATGGTTTCTTGACAGGACTAACCGTTTATTACTGTTTTTGTTATAGGTACTTATGTTTCCAAATCTTGCTGTCAATTATAGTGCCGTGTGTCTAGTGATTATGTATTTTAGTACAGATGTCAATTGTCTGAGAGTCAAGTAATGGGATGTGTGCCAACTGTCGTACGGAGTTATTTCTACGTGCTTATATCTATGAGTTGTGGACCGGTGGAATTAGGAATATCATGTGAAGTATGGGAGATTCTTTTCATAGCTTCCTTAGCCTAAAAGTTTTACATTCCCTTGTATTCTAACTAGATTTCCTACCATAGTAGTGTTAGTCTAGCGATATAAGACCTTGTTAGATATCTTTGGGTCCCGATTTTGAGTCTCAAAAAATACACTTATGTTAGGAGGATATATAATAATAGGATTTAGAAAAGTCGTCAGATACCAGTTGATAGTATGAAAGGAAAAAAAAAAAAACAACAACAACAACAGAAATTGCCTTCTCTTCCTTTTTTTATTAGTTCCATTGCATCTACTTAAACACTTGATTTCTTTAAAAGATAATATGTTGTTTTCCCCTGACAGAGGACATTTGTGATGTTGCAGGGGTCTCCAAGCAATATTGCCTGAACTACCTGAATTCCAATTGTCATTAAGTCCAGATGAGTATGAACTGCCTCAAATGGATCCAGCATGGGATACTAAAAACTGGGAAACTCTTGGCTAGCCCCTAAAAGACCACCTTAAAGATGGTGAAGATGAGATCCCAACCAAATTGAATTGAATGATCGCCTACTTATTTGTCAAACTCCTATAGGTTAAAAGCTTGACTCAGAATAGCAGATCAGTATCAAGTACAATTCCTTAATCACAAAACTTTTCAATGTTCCTTCAGATTTTCTTGTGCCAAAAACGCGGCAAAGAATTGGTTCAAGCGGGTGACTGATTTTTATATTCATGAGTTTTTTGCAATGTTCCCCAATCACCATCAAGCATCATCTTATCTTAACGAACATTCAGAAGCAGAACTTATGAATATTTTAAGGACACGTAAAAGTCCCCGTCACCTTCTGATGCTCTCCTTGTTTGGTTGGTGCCTAGTTGGTTGGATTTGTCTTATACATAGTTAATGATACTTGCAATTTCTAATAAAAAAATCTCATCCACCAACATCAATAATGCTACGGTTATCTGAATCTGACAAATTATAATGACTGAATAAGTTATCTGATTCCTGTTTACAGCGATTAATAACTAAACTCAATCTTTTTCTTTATATAAATCTTGTACCTATTGGCCAAATACAAAAAACTATGTATCTGACAAATGTAAAGAAGCTGATTCCAAAAATATCTGTTTCCATGATATGGATATATGTAAAGAAGCTGATTCTGTTGACCTTTATCTGATAATTTAGCAGTTATCTCCGCTGGAAATAAATGCTATCCAATAGTTACATGAACTTTGTGAAGGGGGAACAACCAAGTTGAGCACATCACTTAAATCCAGTTTCTTTAAAAGGTTGTTTTGCTACCAAAATTCGCCGACATGATTACCAAATCCCTTGCTCTCTCTGTAAACAATTGTTGCAGGTAACAAAAATCTACTGTCTCTCTTTTCTCAAATTTTCCAGGACATGATCCCGAAATTTTCTTCCAATCAGAAAAAATAACCGGAGAAGATACAAACAAGAAAGTAGTTTTCAACGAGTTCATGTAATTTCTGGCCAAATGGCATGCCCACTGCCCCAACAAAGAGGGCATCTGAACGAGACAATGAACAATCTCAGTCACAGGGAACCTTATCTCATGAAACTGATAAACGCAAGACCAAGTTAATGCCGTGTAATTAATGAAGGTTAAAGCCGTTGAAATCCAATGACATCTGTTTCTTTACCACAGTTATTGAATTCCTATCCATAGTCGCTAGGCATTAACATGGCTGTTATAGTACAGAAACAGACACAAGGGGGGAAACTCTAAAATTCCTGCAAAATACAAGAAACTAGGAAAGGCTGTATAATATATCAATGCTTCGAATCTAGTTCTTGGGAGGAGAAGACATGAGCTTGTAAGCCATTAAAATGGTAAGTCCCAGATAGGCAAAGAAAGCGAGATAAGAGAGAAAGAGGGAAACCATGTTTCTTCTGCAGAACTTGGGCACCCGGTCACAAATTGGCTGCCACCCCACATGCGATTCTCCATACTGACCGACGTATCCTACGGCAGTCGCCGCCGCACAAGCTGATATACTCAGCACCGTCATAACCTGAAAACAGATTACATTCCAATCAGATTATTAATTTGTTATTTTCAGACTTGTTCCCTTTGTTCATTGAATTGAAGGGGAAAGGTTAAACAGAATTTTAAAGAAATTACAATATCGTGCAGAATCAGGAAAAAGAAAAAGTAAGGGCTTGGTGAAGATCCCGGACATCTCAGCAGAAGGAAACTTATGATGAGAGTGAGCAGAGAGAAGAAACAAACTATAGCATTTGCAGCGACCAAGAATCTGTAGCAATGGGGAAAAACAGAGGAAATAATTCTTATATTTTCAAAATGGATATAGAAAAGTGGATTGGATTGTGATTAAGATTGAGATGCGAATCTTACTTCAGAGAAGAGGAGTAATAGTAATGGGCTTCGAACTGGAACGTGAAGATGGTAACAGTTTGGCTATTGGTGACCATAACTGCAATTGAGGCTGCGGAAAGCAGAATGGCTAAGATTCGAAGGATCTTGTGAGCCATGAGGAAATGTTTGTAATGAGATAGAGATTGAGGAGTTGAGGAAGGAAGTGATTGTTTCGGAGATTTAGCGTCGAGCATGAAGGAATCTTTGGCGTCGGCCATATATATATGGAGAACCGTTTGGGTAACCTTATGCGAAGCAAATGGAGATTAGCTTAAAACGGCAAAAACGTGACGCAGAACAGAGAAGCTGATGGCACTGCCGGAAAATGAGCGCAATACCTCAAGCTTTAAGAGGTGGTGGTGCCGGAAATTGAACGCAGTGCATCTTAAGTTTAAGAGGACGAGATTACAGAGAGCCGCGATGTTGGAGACGATGATGAAAGAAGCATGAGGGCCTTTTATTTAAGTTGTACTGCAATCCGATACCGGTTTGGACCTTTCTGAGTATCTGTGATGTAAGCTCAAAAAAAAAAAAGACTCGGCTTTCATTTTTTTCTTTTCCTGTTTTCTTCCCATCCTCTTCTTCATTTCAACCGTTGGATCGAAATCTTAACCGTTCAGATTTAATCTTTTATAAAAATATTATTTTAAATATTTTATTAATATTTTATTAAAAATTTAATTTTTTATTAATTCTTTTTATAAAAGATTAAATCTGAACCGTTGATATTTCAATTTAAAGGTTGAGATGAAGAAGAGGATGGGAAGGGAAGAGGATGGGAGCCAACTCCCCAAAAGAAACCTGTAATAAGTGGAGGAACAGAACCTAGAAATGTAAATTACAAATCTCATGGACGTGGAAAAGTCTTCTCAAGCCAAAATTTTCACCACTTATTACAGTTTTTTTATGTTCACATATCATATCGAATATATATTATCTATCCTTAAATTATACTATCTCCGGTCCTAATTATAAGATCTAATTAATTTTTTAAAAAAGATTAAAGAAATTAATTAAATTACTTTAAAATATTTTTATTTTTTTCTTCAAACTAATTAGTTTAATTAATAAACTAATATTTAATCTAAGGATACACAACATATGAAATAATTAAGTAACTTATTTAGCTTCCTTACTCTCTTCAAAGAAAGTCAACTAGGTCTTATAATTAAGACCGGAGAGAATATATCATTTTATGAGTTAAGCTAGTTAGTTTAGAGAAAAATATAAATATTAATATTAAAAAATAATTTAATTAATTTTTTTAATTTCTAAAAAAAAGATTAGCTTTATTTTATATTTAGAACCAGTATAGTATACTATGACCAATGGAATGAAGGAGAGTTGAGGTGGGTGGACCGGCAGATAAGATAAATTCGCTGAAAGCATTTCAATGAAAATGAAAATTTTAAAAAATGGAACTTAAATGATACTCCCCCTTTCCTAATTATAGGAACATTTTTTTAATACATTATAAAAATATTCTTATAATTAGGACCAGAGGTAGTATATCTATGACAGAAAATCTTAATGAAATTTTAATATAAATTTCTAGACAAAAAAAATCCCAAGAAAATCTTCATTTTCCACAGTTCCAAGCTTCCAGCTGAGATTGAGGAAATTTCTTTCCCATGTTCATGGCAATCAGATAATGGAAAATGATGTTTGTATTTTCATTATTTTCTGAACATAATTTGGAGGGAGCCAAAAGGAACCTGATGCCGTTAGACCTACCAAGAATTCTAATCGGGAAGAAAATTAGTTGGGGAATTAAATGGACGGGTACAAAAACGAAAGTCTGGCCAATAGAATGTAGTAAGATAAAAATCATAAAAGACAAACGTAAGAGGCAAGAGCCATTGTTTTATTTAACAAAACTGGTTTTGCCCATCTAAAATATATACTAAATAACTTTTTTAAATTTTAAACTAAAAAATATTATTTTATATTACAATTTAATTTGAATGTAAATAATTGTTTATTCTTTCAGTAATGTTTTAATTGAAATTTAACTAATATTAATGCAGGTAATATTGAATTAGTTTTTCTCACAAAAGGTACTACCTTCAATTAATATGAGGTTCTCATGACTTTTTAAGAAAGATTAAGGAATTTAAATAAATTACTTTAAAATATTTATATGTATCTTTTTATATCAAGTTAATTTTTTATATATATAATTAAATGATACATGATATATTCTATGATTAACTAATTTATGTTATTTATTTGACCTCTCAATAAAAATCAATTAGATCTTATAGTAAAGACTGATGTAGAAATTATGTTGGGAAGGTGAGGATTAGAATTTGGTGAGAGTGAAATGAAAGCAGGTCAAAAAGCCCTCCACACCAACCCAATTGATTGAAAATTCTTAATCAAACAGAATTAAGGTATGTTTTCTTGATTTTTTTTTGATTAAAAAATTGAATGATTCCTTAAGTGTGAGGTCTAATCTCCTTTAAAAGTAAACAAATAATCTTTTTAATTAAATTAATTTATACACAATAAGTTTTCAACCTCCAACCACCTACTTAAATGACAAGAACTAGCTATCATCATTTATTTTAACATCAATTATTTATTTTAGCCCCGTGCGGCAAAGTCTAGCCACCAAAATAATGAAATACATGAGCATCTCTTTACATTACATGAGCATCTCGTTGAGTATGAGTTGTTTGGGAGGAGATCTCATCCAAATATATATATATATTTTTTGGTCATCAGTCCATGTGAACTGTTGATTGAAAAAACGAGAGAAAAGTTAAATCAATATTTTATTGATTGGACGGATATAATTTAAAAATTATAGGAGATGATAAAAAAAAAGATGAGGAGAGAAACTTAACCATAAGTTATTCAAACTTTTAGAAAACCTTTTTTCTTTTTAATGACAAAGATTCTTTGATTATAGTAATTTAATTTTAAGTTAAACTTGGGTGAATTTCTCTTTCACACATCATATAAGTAGATAGAGTGGGTTGATATATTAGTACTAATTGCAATATTTTACATGCAATATTCATGTTCGCCCAAGGCAAATGAACAGGTGTCGCCGCCGGCATCCCCCTCTTGAACAGCTTTGGCGACACCTTGTTCCTCCGCCGGTACATCTGCAAGTTCTAAAACCCCTGATTACGGACCTCACACATGTTCAATTCCAGTAACATCCTCGGCGACATTGATACCATCTCCGCTTTCAAATTCAAATAAACAACATCCAAATTAGTGTTTTTGACTAATTTTAGTTTCAGAGTAAAAAGTAAAAGCAATCAATCGCTGAAAGACAAAAAAAAAAAACAGTGAATCGCCAATGCTTGGCGCAAGACAGATATATAAAAAGTAGCTGGCGTTTGCCATTAATTCCTCTAATTTGCGATCGGAGAAGAGGAAGGGCATAGCGGCTTTACTGTAGTAGTTTAATCTCCATCTTCTCCGATTCGTCATTCGTCTCTCAAGGCTCCCGTAATAGAATGATACTTTTTTAAATATAAGATAAAATTGAATTTTTTTTTTTGGATATAGTAAATAACCTCATTAAATTAATTTAAAATATTTACATTGATGTTTTTTTCCCCCAAACTATCTTACCTTACATATAAATTATATATAATCTAACAACATATAACATATGATATGATTAAATAACTTATTTAACTTTATTAATCTCTCTAACTGTCTTATAATCAGAAGGAATAGTACTTACTACTCAGTGTTTGAATTCCTCACAAAAAATTGATTTCCAACTCAATTTCTGGTTGCTCACACAAAATCAAACAGAACCCAAATTCTGTCACTGATGGCGCGGCGGGTGCCAGAGATAAGGTAGGCGGAAGAAAGGGAGCCAAGTGCAGAAAACAAAAGGGACCGTAGGATTTTTTTTTGACGGGAAGAGGAGGGAATGTCATGTGGCTGGCACACAAGCAAATTCAATCAAACAAGCATAATGTTAACGGTCAACGTTGGCGGGTGTTCAATTCGGACAATCTGGCAACGGTTTATTAAGAGCTATTATATTGAGAATTTCACAATAGTTCTAGAAAAAGTTTGCACGTTAATTTTAGGGGTTTAAACTTCTCAAGTTGCACGAGAAGAAGAAGATTCCTATAAACACATGAAGTAGTAGGACCCACACATATATATAATGCTAATTATATATATATGTGTATGTGGGTCTTACCATTTTATGTGTGTGTGAAGTGAGAAAATACTTCTCCAGAGGACAACATGAGAAATGTTTTTCCCTTAATTTTATTATCTACCAAATTATTTTTTGGCTAGTGTATTATTACCTCTGATCCTAATTATAGGACATATTAAACTGTTTTTTGAGGAATTAAGAATAGATATTAAATTAGTTAATAATTTTACTCATTTTCTTAAAATACCCTAATATAAATTTTCACTTTAATCACCTTGTTAATTTCATATAATCCCTCATTCGTATGAATAAGGGTATTTTATTAAGAAATTAATAAAAATTAGAATGTTATCTTATAATTAGAATTAGATGGAGTACTTTTCAGTTAATATATGAATGTACCTAATATAAAATATATATAGAGATTGATAAATTGAGGTCATTCATCGGAGGTCATATAATCATTGCCATCCAGTTAGCAAAATACTCTAGGATTAATGGTAGCTTTTGGCTCCTTGATCAATCTCATTTTATCCAGGAGGTAGAGGTTGATGAAGGGTTGGGTTCACTTAATCAAGTTGACGTAATGTATCTTTTGAGGTAATGATTTCTATATTTTACGTAAAAAAAAATGTTTCTCTTAATTGAAGAATATAGGGTATAAATGAAGAATAACAATTCAAAATGAGTCTTGTATCTAGTTGCTTAATTGCTTGAAAGCCTTATTAGTGGGAGGGGAGTTATAAGTACCTAGAAATACCCCAATCTTAATACGGGTAAGTTACAAGGATTCAATTTGCAAAAACTTCTCAATATTAAAGAAAAGGTTTAAGTAGTAATTTTGTCTTGGAAGTATACCCTTATGAGCAATTTTACCCTGAAAGTTTTTTTGGGCTTAATTTTGCTTCGGAAGTACCATTAGTTGATCGTTAGGGTTATTAACGAAGGGGTAAAATAGCTCCAAATAAAAACTTCCGTGGCAAAATTGTTCCAAACAAAAACTTCTGGGGCAAAATTATTCCAAAAAAATTTATGGGGTAAAATTGATATTTTAACGCAAAAAAAATGTTAAAACTATTATTTATGATATCATATATTTTTAATTCTTATTTATATAATATTTAGGGGTGACACCAGGCCAGCCCAGCCCAGGCTTCACCCTTAATAAGTCAGGCCTGTTCGGTAACAAAATAGTTTGAGCCTGGCCTGTAGCCTGTTAGAAGTCATTTTTTCAGCCTGAGCCTGGCCTGTACTCTGTTAAGGAGTCCTATATTTTTAAAAGTTTTGTAATCAGGCTAATAGGCCACAAGTCTCACTGCAAAACAGGTCTACTTCAAACAGGCCAAAAATATGTCTACTTTAAATAAGTCGAATTACATAAATCAACGAAGACAGAGATAAAAAGGGTTGCATTTTTATTAACGAGTCATTATTACACGATTAAATATAAAAAAGGGTTAAGGAGTAATTTTGCCTGAAGTTTTTTTAGAGCAATTTTGCCTTAAAAGTTTTTTTGAATTTATTTTTGCCTCGGAAGTTTTTTTTTTTAAAGCAATCCGTTGACCGTTAGGGTTATTAACAGAGGGGCAAAATTGCTCCAAATAAAAACTTTCAGGGCAAAATTGAACTCAAAAAAACTTCTGGACAAAATTGTTTCTGGAGTGTGCTTTCGGGACAGAATTACTACTTAACTCTAAAAAAAAAAAAGAATCTGTTACCTTTTGAAATGACAGAGACGAGGAATTAGATTCACTTAGGATCCTTGTGATTCATTTCAAAAACTGCCGTGTGGAAAAGTGTCTAAAGTCTATAGTCTTCTGTATTCAGTGGCTAATGCTGACTGCCGTGTCAAGTGGTGTCTAAAGTCTAAAGTCTTCTGTACTCAGTGGCTAATGCTCTCCCCTCGAGTTCGGATTGTCTCAGAAGTCCTTCCCTCAGGATCCCCCAGTATCTTTGCATCTGAGCCGTCCAAAAATTGATCTGAGGGTCCAGAATCACTGATTTCAAAAACCGAATGAGGTAAAGCTATCGCATGCGGTAAGTATAAAAATTTTAAAATTCTCTCTAGTCGTTAGATTTATTTTTGGATGGCCTAGATTAAGATTTTGAGGGAAGAGAAGGGAAGGATACTGAGATTATCCTCTTCCCTCTCCCCTCACATGGTATCTCATACTATTCTGATCCTATTTATAAGTCTCATTTTGATTAAATCACATATATTAAGGATAGGTGGTTAGCTCAATGATTATGAGGTGAATTTTCAACTTTACCCTTATTTATGATTGGATGCTTTCAACTTTTTCTTCTCTCTCTATTTTCATTGATACTATTAATATGGGCAAAATTGTCACAATTTCATTTATTTGGTCAAAAGGGACTTATAAATATGACCAAGTTTTTTTAGTCAAAAGGGATATATAAATAGGACCACTGAGTAAGAAGACTATAGACTTTAGACACTGAGTATGAGTACAGAAGACTATAGACTTTAGACACCCTTCCACACGGCAGTTTTTGAATTAGTCAACCTTTTACATCCCTCATAACTCAATATATGCTTAAATTGTCTCTTGTATTAAAGATAGATGGTGTTGGAAGTCCCCTCCTCCTAGGGCATTTCGACTTAGATGCAGATGCTTCGGTTAATTATCTTAAGTCTTAACCCTACAAATTGTGGTGGGTTAATTAAAATTGAAAGAGGGCAATGGGTCATAGGATTCTAAAAAAGTCTCACTTCGTAACTTAAATGTATTTATTAGGAATAATAATTTGAACCTTTAAAGGTAGTTCACCACCTTTCCCTTGATTTATGTCATTTGATGGAACATAATGATTGTAATAAGTTTGTTTTAGTAATGCACAAATAAACTGATTTAAATAGGAGGAGTTTGTCTCTTTTTTTTGCAAGAAAAACATGAGGTAAAGTTTTACACACTTGTCGTGTTGGTTATTGATTTTAAAAAATATATCTCCTTAATTAATCAATAAATGATTAATTTTTCTTATTCCTACTTGTCTAGATAATTGTTGACACGTTGACCAAAAAAAAAAAGATTATTGTTGACACTATGTGTTATTTTCTTTCTCTTACTAATTCTTTTATTTTATGAGAGTGAATTTCTGAGCTTTTAAGATATAACATAAACATTTAAATAGATTTGATAAATTACATATGAACTCAAATTCTTAGGCTTTAAGCCTATTTAAAAGCCTACATTTTAAGTAGGCTTCAGGTTTTATCAGGCTTTTTGAAGACTCTGCTCAGGCCTAAAAAAACACCTTTATACATGGTCAAGCTCATGCTTTGGATCTCCATCGCAGGCCCAGCTCTACTTAGCTAAAGTGTAGCCTAATCTATTTTCACCCCTAATGTTAGGTTGTTATTTGATAAAGATCATTGGTAATTATTAAGTTGAGATCACTTATGTTTATAGGGCGGCCATAATCATTGCTTATCAGTTAGCCAAATACTCTAGAATTAATGGTAGCTTTTGGCTCCTTGATCAACCTCCTTTTTCTAGGAGGCGAAGGTTGACGAAGGTTACTGTTTACTTGATCAAGTTGACGTATTGTATCTATGAGATTTTCACAATAGTTCTAGAACAAATTTACACATCCACTCTATCACTTATCAATTTATTTTTGGCTTGTGTATCACTTTTCAGCTAATATAAGGATATATACCTACAATAATATATATATATATATAGAGAGAGAGAGAGAGAGAGGGAGGGAGAGATCAGAGATTGGTAAGTTGAGGTCATTTATGTTTGTAGGAAGGTCATAATCATTGCCACCCAGTTAATGAAATACTCTAGGATTAATGGTATCTTTTGGCTAGCTTTTTGACCAAAATAAGAAAAATTTTTTTATCTGATTAGAGCAGATAAGAAACATTTTATCAAAGTAATGCAGTTGGTGGCGCGAAGGCAGGGCATGCTACTAGTGGCGTGAGAGAGGGTGTTAGAAGTGTCAGTGGCGTGAACAAGGTTCACGCCACTGACATATAATTTTTTTTTTTTAATATTGAATCAGAGCACCCTCTGAGTGGCGTGGACCTGTTTCACGCCACTGACGTGGCGTGGGGCCCCCCTGCGCCACCAGTGACGTGAACTCTAGTCTGGTAAAATAGTTTTGGATGTGCTTTAATCTAGTAATTTTTTTTTTTTTTGTTCTTATTTTGGTCCAAAAGCCCTTTTGGCTCGATGATCAACCACCTTTTATCCTGGAGGCAGAGGTTGATGAAAGGTAATGTTTACTTGATCAAGTTGACCTAATGTATCTATGACTATGAGGTAATGATTTCTAGATTTTATTTAGAAAAATGCTTCTCATGATTGGAAGAATATTGGGTGGATGGTATGATATGAATATGTTATAATAAATAAAGATTAACCTAGTTGATAAGGATTTGACTTGTAACCTAAAAGATGACGATGAGTTTATAATCTAATTGCTTAGTTATACGAAAGCCCTATTAGTAGGTGAGTTATAAGTACATAGGAATACTCTAATCTTAACAAGTTACAAGAATTCAATTTGTAAAAGAATTTTAATATTAAAAAAATATTAATCCGTGACCTTTTGAAATGACAGGGACTATTTGTCCCAAAAAAAAAAAAAAAAACATCTCATACATCAACCACACCTATCCTTTCAAACTGTTTTCCTCTCCTTTCTTTTCTATCCGCCTCTCCAATTGGTCAACCTTTCACACCCCCCATAACTCATATGCTTAAATTGTTTTTTTGTAAATGTATATTTAAATTAATTTCTAAAGAATAATTTTTATGATTTTTAAGATAAGTATATTAAAAGAGTTTTATCTTAATTTATTAAAAAAAAAAACTTCTGAAACTGTAATTTGGATATTATCCAAACACACGCTTTAAGATAGATGATGATGTAGGAAGTACCCTCCCGGTGGGGTATTTCGAGTTAGATGTAGATGTGACCATACAACTTGTAGTGGGTTGATTAGAAATGAAAGAGGGAGATGGGTCATACGATTTCAAAAAAGTCTCGCTTCATACCTTTTCGCAGTTGCTGAAATATATTGGCTATCAAAACAGGACCTTGAAGTTTGTAGATCATTTATAATTGGGTTAATGTGTGATTTCGCTAACAAACTATTAGCTCAGGAGCATCCAGCACTATTAATTATTACCTGGACCATAAATACCAATAAACTATTTAAATGTTAAAATTAGCACAATGCAATTCCGTTAAAAACAAATTAACTCCGTTAAAGATAAATCTAGAGGACAAATCCTTCCTGGTCAAGGGGAATTGGATCTCGGCGAGTGAGGGAAGAAGAAGACGAGGCAAAGCAGTGAGAGAAAGAGGGAGAGAAAAGGCAAGGAGGAAGCTATGAGTGACTCAGATCTGAAGACCAAAGGTGGTGGAACTCAGATCTAATCTTTGCTATATTTAATTAATGGAGGTAGGGTTCAAACTAAATTTAAAAATCTACATAAAATGCCCAAACCTACTAAGAGAATTGACGATAAAGAATTGGATCCATGTAGGCGTAAGATAAAAAGGATAAAGACAAAACTGAATGAGAATTGATGGATACGTGAAGTAATGGTGGAGATTGAATTGAAATTGGGAATTGAAACGGTAAGAAGACAACCAAATGAGATCAGATATGGGGCTTGAAGCTTGTGGGGAGTAATGATAAGTAGATATTTTATAATTAAATAAGTATAGATTCTGAAATATATTTGATTAAATTTATAATATCTTATACTTATTTAATTATCTTTTATGTATTTATCTATCTTTTAATTAAATATAGGATAACAGAATATTATAACAGAAAATCTATTGATATCCTAATTTATTTTGCAGGAGATATGATCTGATCTAAGAGAGGAAAAAATATAGGGTGCAATATTATTGGGCAAGAAATTCAATTAAAAAAAGAGATATAGTATATTATATTATTATATAATATGCTAAAAGGATGAAACTGAGGAGAGCATGGAAGATCATTCGGAAGTTATGATATATCCCTTAGAAGAAGATAATAAAAAGTAGCGGTGGGACCCGCAACAACAAAAAAAAGCAAAAAAAAAAAGTTACATCTATTTAAAAGGGGAGCAACACGCAGAGGAGGATACCAAACAGAAAACAATCATCGCAATTCAGAGGAGTGGACAATTCGGACGCATCTGACCACGCATAAAGGAACAGACGCACAAAAAGAAAGACGCAGGACGAGACGCAGCAAGAGGATCATCATCGCAATTCAAGGAAAAGAAAGACGCACAGAATAGAGACGCTGAGAAATTGAAGAAACACGCACGGATCAGCAGCGAGGAATATTGAGGGATTCTTTGAGAGTCTTGATTTCTCCTCTCTTGTTTTATGCTTTCTTTTATTTCTCTGAATCTGATTTTTATTCTTTCATGGATTTGATTTTAGCCATGTGTGGCTAAGTTTCTTTTTCAACCTAGAGAACCTATGAACTTGTTTGGATTCTAGATATTATTCCCACTAATTAATTTTGGTTAATTTTATTCAGTTTATTTAAACTTGTTTTTCTTGATATTGCTTATTAATTGGCCACTAGTAAGCATGTTATGGGGATTTAGGATTGAACTTGGAAGAGGGAATCTTAAATTGACCTTGGGATTAAATAATGTGGAATTAGGTTTAAATTTAATAAAGAATTAGGTTTAATCTAATTTGCGTCTAGAATAGGAATATACCTAGAAGCTCCGCATAATCAAATTAGGGTGAGTTCGATCTAAAACGCATTTTAGTTAATTGTGTGAGGCATTACATAATTAATTAAGATAGGTTTATAAATGGACCGGAAGGCATTTATAAATATTAATACTCTAGATTAACTGAGTTAGTTAAATCAAAATTGATTTAGTGGGGATAAAATCAAAGAAGCCAACAAGGGATTAGTGATTCTAGGTTGTCCGTCTCAGTATTGGAATTTATTCTTTTGTACGAAGTTCTGCTATTATTAATTTATTATTTAATTTCTTTTTAATTATTCAAAATAAATCTGACTCACTCAACTTAAACGAAATAAGGAAATTTAATATCTACTCGCTAGTTGGATTAAGTCCTCGTGGGAACGATACTTTACTCATCATTTTATTACTTGATACGACCCGTATACTTGCGGAGTCCATAGGCGTTAAATTTTGCCCTATCAAGTAACAATCAATCGAAGAAGAAAAAAGCTCCCAGATCTTCAAAACAATATCAACAAGAAAAAGGAGAAGAACCTACATCT
The DNA here is from genome assembly GCA_034222035.1 of Acacia crassicarpa. NCBI lineage: Eukaryota > Viridiplantae > Streptophyta > Magnoliopsida > Fabales > Fabaceae > Acacia > Acacia crassicarpa. The sequence continues at coordinate 42,779,357 of JAWXYG010000005.1, read as the reverse complement.
ATGAAATCAATAACGTATTGATTTATATGGAGATTGAATGTCAAAAGGGGTATTTCGAGATTGATTCCAATGGGTCCCAAGTCACCAAAATTTGTCGCACCCAAGGGCCCAACATCATTAGCACACCTTGTTCTCCACCATAGGCCACCTCCGTCACAAATTGAGACAAACGCACTCGACGAAGCCGATGTCGTGGGTATTCCAGAAGATAGCGTCGCTTGATTGACATCTACTACTCCAGAGTTCATCAGAGGCGGTCGACGCTTCATCCAGATTCGGTGGCGCTCCAAAGATCATCCCGAGTTTGCAATTATTTTTTACTTTCGATCTAGTACTTGACTTTGTAAAAAGGGTGAGATGGATGTGCTTCTTTGTGATGATGCAGATGGAATAGGAAGAGCAAGGTTCTGTAGCTAGTGATCTGTAGTGGTCGGCTTCTTTGTAAAAAAAAGAAAAAGAAAAAGATAAGGCAACGGAGTTAATTTCTTTTTAACGGAATTGTGCTGATTTTAACATTTAAATAGTTTATTGGTATTTATGGTCCAGGTAATAGTTAATTGTGCTGGACACTCCTGAGCCAATAGTTTGTTGGCGAAATCACACCTTAACCCTTTATAATTTGGGTTGAATGAGCTTAGAGTCTTTTTTTGCTTCGCTAGGAGCAATTAATACGTTGCTTACAGATAGTGGGGATCATCGCCCTTTTAGACAGGTCATAGAACATGTCACATCAGAAAAGAATTATCCTTGGACAGTAAATATTATTTACTGGCACAGTAAAAAATATTTACCGGCACGGTAAAAATATTTTTACTGGTACTATTCACATGAATAGTGAATATCCAACATAGTTTCCGCAAATGCTGAAAATTAATGGTCACTGATAAAAATGATATTATAGGATATCCGAGGATTCCGGAGTCAGATTCAAAGGAAGTTTGGGGATACATGAATAGTGCCGTATACGTGAATAGTGCCGTATACATGAATAGTGCCGTATACATGAATAGTAATTTACTATTCACGTGGAAGGAAGGTACGGACGCGTATTGTAACCTTAACTCTGATGCTTATGGTATGCTTATATGTGATAGATAGTCTGAGGCTCTATTTTGAAAATTGATCATACACATACAACTTGATACGGGTTATAGTCTTGATAACGCCGTTATGTTTTCCTAGCGCTGAGGACACGGATGTACACCGTGGCACTGGTGAATAGTGCAGACTATAATAACATGCATATTGCAGTGGCTGTGTTATGTTATTATGTGAATATGAGAATAATGTATGTGATTATTGCTGTTTTGACATGAATATCTGTCATACATATTTGATACATAAGCATGAGGTTAACCGTTACCTGAGGTTCAATGGGTATTGAACCTCAGCTCTTACTGTAGCTTCAGGATTTTCGGAGTGAACAGAAACAGAAACAAGGGTAAGCAGCAGGCAGAAGGACTAGCTGGAGAAAGTCCTGTAGATATGTATAGTCTTTCGAACTCTTTGTATCAACAAACCAGTACACTACAGTGGTTGAATATCAGTTACTTTGTATTTAAAATCATTTCGTTGCTCAACTCTGGTTAAATTATTTTGAACTCTGATCTCGAAAATGCTTTAGAAAAGTTGGGGTGTTACATTTTGGTATCAGAGCTAGTTAAAGGTAACCATGATCGGGGGTTCTCACAGTGTGATCTGTGGCGAAGCATTGGCTCTTACCCCGACATGGCCAGGGAGTCTGGTTGCACTGGGACGTATGGGCGTACCCTGAGCCGTGAGGCGGTGCGTAAAACTAGCGGCTGAGGTACGTTATGTTGCCACGGTGTATGGGCACCACGGAGACATCAGTGCTAAGTAACTATGTTTAGAATGCATCGTAAGACTAGCAAAACATTCACTGTATCAGGTAGTAATAAAGATGCCTAAGGGTTGAGGATGAATTCCTAAGTATAAAGGTTAGAATCTCCAGTGCGATGGTAATAGATTGAGCCGGAAGGCCAATATGTGTTAAGCCGATAGGCTAAATAAATCAGGCAGTGAGGCCTATGTAACCGAGTACTGTGAGAATAGACCAGCAAGTCCTGTAATTTAGTACTATACCTGGGTATAAGATTGAGACACTGAATAGTATGATGCGTGCTATTTAAGTTTGCATAAGGAAGGAATAGACTAGAGGTCTAGATAACCTTTTGATTTTATATTGTCAAATTTCGAGGACGAAATTTATTGAACGGGGGGAGAATTGTAACATCCTGAATTTTGGACCTAAAGACTTGAAAACTAGCCTATTTTTGGAGGACTATTAGGCCCTATTTTTGAAAATGACAAATTTGAAATCAGTATTTTTGAATATGAATAGTATTTACTATTCACAAATACGTACATGAATAGTAATTACTATTCACAAATACGTATTTACTATTGGTTAATACGGTATTTTGTGGGGTATGAATAGTATTTACTATTTAAAAATACGGTATTTACTATTTAAAAATACGGTATTTACTATTCCTAAATACGTATTCACTATTTGAAAATACGTATTTACTATTCATGCGGGACCCACGTCAAATTATTTCCCTCTGCCAACACCCGTGAAGTTTGAAAAATTTTGCGCGCGGGACCCACTCAATAATAATATTATTATAATATAATATCTTATACTTTGGAAAACAATAGAAATAAAATTATTTCCAATAAACCGTGAATTAGGTTTTTAAAGTAAGGGTATATTATAAACAAGTGAATTTCTATCTCAGAGTGGGTTATCTCCAAAGTCATTTCCGTAATCGGCGGAATGATTATTGAGATAGGTTGAAACCGATATTTTGAAGCAGGACAGATAGTGGAATCTGTAGGAAATAAATCATAACTCAAACTCCTTGAATTAAGTAGTAAACAACTGGACATATTATGAATCAGTGAATTTTTGTCTAGAAGTTGGTGTCACCCGAAGTAATTTCTGTAACCGTCAGTGTCCGACTTAAAATCTTCGGCAGGTTACGGAATACCCTAAATAGGATCAAAAATTTAGTTGACCCAGATATTTCTGAAGAGGAAAAATAGAACTTCAAGGCTGTGCTTCCGGATTCTTGAGAATTTCTAATATATCGCGATTAGAACACCGATCAGGGAATCTTTATAGGATAAATGCAAAAGAGTAAGAAAGTGTCATCGTCATGATGACGTCATCGATGACGTAAGCATCTTGATGACGTCATCGATGACGTAAGCAAATGGATTGGGCGGTTGAGATGAAGCCATGTTTAAAGTCAAGATCCAACGGCCAAAATCTGACCTGATAAAGTATGAATAGTATCATGCTTTTTCACTATAAATAGAGGCTTCATTTCTTCATTTTCTTCACACCAAACTCAGAGAACAACAGTTGAGTTTAAGAGAAGAGTGAGAATTCTTAGAGTTAGAGAGAGAGTTTAGAGTAAAGTTCTTGAAGCTGGAGAGAATGAGCAGGAACTTCAAGGGTAAGTTCTTTGGTCTCTAGTCTTAATATTTGGTAGTTTCTTTTGGTAATTATAGTAGAAATGCCAGATAGAGTTTTTCTGAGTATGCTCTGTGGCTGCAGCTTAGTCTGATCTGTCACATCAGAAAAGAATTATCCTTGGACAGTAAATATTATTTACTGGCACAGTAAAAAATATTTACCGGCACGGTAAAAATATTTTTACTGGTACTATTCACATGAATAGTGAATATCCAACATAGTTTCCGCAAATGCTGAAAATTAATGGTCACTGATAAAAATGATATTATAGGATATCCGAGGATTCCGGAGTCAGATTCAAAGGAAGTTTGGGGATACATGAATAGTGCCGTATACGTGAATAGTGCCGTATACATGAATAGTGCCGTATACATGAATAGTAATTTACTATTCACGTGGAAGGAAGGTACGGACGCGTATTGTAACCTTAACTCTGATGCTTATGGTATGCTTATATGTGATAGATAGTCTGAGGCTCTATTTTGAAAATTGATCATACACATACAACTTGATACGGGTTATAGTCTTGATAACGCCGTTATGTTTTCCTAGCGCTGAGGACACGGATGTACACCGTGGCACTGGTGAATAGTGCAGACTATAATAACATGCATATTGCAGTGGCTGTGTTATGTTATTATGTGAATATGAGAATAATGTATGTGATTATTGCTGTTTTGACATGAATATCTGTCATACATATTTGATACATAAGCATGAGGTTAACCGTTACCTGAGGTTCAATGGGTATTGAACCTCAGCTCTTACTGTAGCTTCAGGATTTTCGGAGTGAACAGAAACAGAAACAAGGGTAAGCAGCAGGCAGAAGGACTAGCTGGAGAAAGTCCTGTAGATATGTATAGTCTTTCGAACTCTTTGTATCAACAAACCAGTACACTACAGTGGTTGAATATCAGTTACTTTGTATTTAAAATCATTTCGTTGCTCAACTCTGGTTAAATTATTTTGAACTCTGATCTCGAAAATGCTTTAGAAAAGTTGGGGTGTTACAGAACATAAATATGCAGCCTCGACTGTGGAATGTGGAGGGAATCGGTTTTAGTGCCTATTCAAAGTATAGGCATCATGCGCCTGACGCATCTGGACTGTTCAAATGCAATCTAGACGATCCAGATTTTTTCTTAATTGCTGTTTTTTGAATAAAAAAAATCATTTTTTGAAAAAATGTTAGTTGAGAAATTATCTTTATTTTATATTTTTTACCTATTAAAATAATTTTTTTAAAAAAAATTGAAAGTAAAAAAATAAGATCTAAATTGTCTAAATTTGATCTAGACGATCTTAGAGATAAGAGCTCTTCCTAACTAAGAGGTAGAGAAAGTGGGCCGTTGCGGAGGTTGCTCATAATGGTGTGTATGCATCAAAAAAAGAAAAGAAATAATGGTGTGTGCTGATGTACTTGCACGAGAGGCGCGTGGACACGATGCTACTACGTATTGTAACGTACAAATACTAAATGATGCAAGTTGTGCTCAGGAGGGAGCTAACCTGCCTCTCTATATATACTTATTCCAGTTTTTTGTTTCCCAATTCAAGCTTGCCCTCGCTATTAAAAAAATGTCTCTCGTATGAACTGTTGTACAATTTTTTTTTTTTAAAAAATACTACTTAGTAACAGCTGAAATATTAAAAGACACTATTTTTTAATAAGATTTAGAGTTGAAATCTTGTAAGTGGAGAAAAAAAAGATATTAAAAGAATTATTTTCATCTAAGCATAACAGACGGGTTGAACTATAGCTTCAATTCATTCTTCCATATCCCTATTCAATAGTCGAGCCTTTCAGTCCATTGCTGGAGAGCTTTGAAAAAGCTATTTGGCATTTTACAATATTATAATTTTTTGATTGCCCACTTGATTCATCAAGTCTTTCGATTCTGATTAATTCGGATTTACCCCAAGTCTGGCTCACGATTGTGAGGAAAAAGCTCTCAATACCATTTTCTCTATTCTCATACCTTAAACCAAAACGTAATTAAGGAAGAGCAGGTTCCTTTCCACTTTGTCCCAACGGATGTTAGTGGCGTTTTACAATACAAGGCATCTCTGATGCTATGTTTATCCTGTACAACACAAATAACTGCTGATACTAGTGGGTGCCAAAAAGAATCTATGAACTGGCGCATAGTTTTTTAGCGTTTGGGTTGTCACAAAGTTTCCGAGTGTTTATGATGGTTGGGCCTTTTATAAACATTAATGGCCCAAAACAGGGAGTGAATAAACATGCCAGGCCCAAGACAGTTCTTCAAGTTTCCAATTATCTTTACAGAGACCAAAACTTGCGATAATAAAAAAATTTATTATCTTATTGAAAAAAATTATATTCCAGGCTTGACTGAATATTAAATATTTGCATCCTTCTGTGAGACCAGACCCAGTAAAGAGGTTTTAATATTTTTGTCAAGTGTTTTCCTCTAAAAAGTTTAGGTGGGGGGAGACATAGATAACTCACCAGGGTTAGAACACGCCTCCAAGTTCAAAGAATGCTTATAAAGGTACTTACAGATCGTCCGCCAACGAGGTTCTTATATTGACCAGCGGGTATTGAACCTTCTCTATTTTGGGGTGAAAGCTGACAGTTTAGCCAATTGTGCCACTCCTTGTTGGCGTCTCTTCATGTAATCACCACCTAAATTTGGCCAAGGTGAACACATTTTTCCTTCTATATTGGAGGCTCACCACACGAAGTATTAAATTTTAGAAAGGACGATCATGATCACATGCATTTAAGTATATTTATGTCATGAAGGGACTCGAAGATATGGAAAGAGATAATATCTATTTTTCCAGTTTTGGAGTTGCATGTCTTGCTTTAATTTCTTGGACTCATTAATTGGCTACAGTACTGTAAGTTTGTAACAGGTACGAGTTTGCTTTCAGGTTATTATTGATTATGATGACTTCATGATCAAGATTCCTTGCTTGAGGACTGAAATAGAAAACTTACCAAAAGGAGGCTCTGTGATGTTGAGGTGTACATTATCTCTCAATTATGTTACGCCATTTGGTTTTAAATTTCTAAACTAAACATCAATCACACTTTACCTCTCTCATTTTCCTTACAAAATAAACTAATTGGTGTCTTTTCTACAGACGATGTGTTGACGATGAAGTGGCAAATCAACAAATTCATCTTCCAGTGTTACTGCCCAAATTTCCTGGCCGATTCTAATTATTTTGGGAAACCAATTGAAACTCAAGCTACGTCTATATGAACTCATGTATGGATCCACATACGATACGATGCTCCCACTTTTGAAATTTGATTGGTTTATGCCCACGACCACAAGTTATCTCCTTCAGCCTCTTCTTTCCTTGCTTTTTCCACATCACTTTTTTTCTTGTCTGCTTTCCGAATTTTCTCCACTACTCATTAATAAACACTTTCTCTCACTTTGGAAAAAAAGTTAGATATTAAGGGAAGCTTTCCATCATCCTTAGATCAACGTCTTTTGACACAAGTCTATGTATGACTGTGACCCGTCCGACCTTGTTAATTAAGATGCTGTGCATTATTTTCACACAGATATATATGTATGTGTGATATTACTAGCGCATATATATATATATAGAGAGACACACACATGCATTACGAATATATATGTAGTCCCGGTCGTCGGAGAGATTGGAGAGTCCTTCGAAATACTGTAGAACACAAACACGAGTGAGGGGTAATGATTGGAAATAGCAAGTATGATCAAGTGTTAAAATGGAGTTAACATTTGAACCAAGTAAGCTCGTAAGAGTTAATAAAACTAACAAAAGTAAAGGGCAAGGCATTTGGTGTGAAAGATGAGGGACAGCGATTGATCTAGCTATTATAGCATTTGGCATTTATCACAGAATCATGGATTGTGAGGAGCAGCAAACGAGGAAGTACCAAAAAACTAACCAAACCGCCTCCCTCTCCCTCTCCCTCTGTGTATATATATATATATGGCTAAAATCGTGACCAAACTAATCTTAACTACTAAACGCAACCCTTGCCATATACACAATGCATTATTGTCATTTGCCACGAGGGATGAAGAAGAGACTGGTTTTTTTTTTTTTTTGGGGGGGGGGGGGGGTGGTGGTTAAGTAGGGTCGTAGACATATATAAAACCGCAACAGATACGAATAAGATGCTCCCACTTTATTATAAAAGTCATATTCTTTTTATTTTTAACAATAAGATCTAGGTGATTTTTTTTAAGATTAAAAAAATCGAATAAGTTACTTAATTACATCATATATTATATATTATTAGATTATATAGCAATTTATAACTTACGCAAAATATTTTAAAAAAATAATGATAAAGTTAGATACTTTAAAATAATTTAATCAACTTTATTAAGAAAATAAAAAATCTGTGAGTTCCCTTCTTTGGGGGCCACTTTTTTGTGAAAGTCTCCCTCTCTATTTTTTCCACATGTTTTGATGCATTTTTCATTACATAATATCTTTTTTTAAACTTAATTATATGATGATGACCTTTTTACACATTGTTGATGAATATAATTATCACTGCACTACTAAGTCGCTGGTGATGAGTATAAATGTTATACATGGGAAATGTATAAAGAGTAAAGGAATAAATATTTGCATAGCTTCCCACATCAATTTATTCCATTCAGCTCATGGTGTAATAACGTTGGTCAATATTCTGTAATAAGCGGAAAAAGCTTTTTTTTAAAAAAAAAAAAAAGAAAAAAAAGGTTTCGATGAGTTGTAACTTTAAGACTGATACGAGTCTTTTTTCAAAAAAACCAGTAAGGTATGGCCAGAGCTGCCCAAAGTCAATACTTAAGGCCATGGCTTAATTGATTATAATAGGAAATGAAATATTTCCAGGCGACAAGTGGAACATCACAAGGCAAAAGTCCATCCACTAGCTATAACAATAACAATACAGACAAATCCGGAAGAACCCACCGCCCGCGCGCATACATATTATTTCATACTCGACATCTCTCTCTTTTTACTTTCAGATTTCGATCTTCCAATCATTCACTTGAATTCTAATAAAGTCTCTGAATCTATTTGTTCCTGATTGGCATCCTCGATTTCTCATCATGCCGCCTGCTATCTCTCACTTGCTCCCTTCCACCCAACCTCGTCTATTCCCCTGCGGCTCTTCCCAGCTGTTCCGCCATCATACGCCGGCCAAAAATCAATCTAATCGGGTCGGAATCTTCACCAAGCGATTGGCAGTGTCCGTGAACGATGTTCCGGCGACGAGGTCTGTCGAGAAACTGTGGTCGGAGAAGGAAGAGATTGAATGGAGAGAGGAAGGGGAAGGGGAAGGGGAAGGGGAAGGGGAAGGGGAGAGACGCAATACTGGTGGCTGGAAGGCTTATTTTGAAGATTCAAAGGAGTTAATAAAGTCCGATGGGGGACCGCCTCGCTGGTTTTCTCCGTTGTGCGGCGGTTCGCGGCCAAACAATTCTCCTCTCCTCCTCTTTTTGCCGGGTTAGTTCTTTTATTTATAAATTAAAAACCATTGCAGGTGCCTAGGTGCTGCATGTGTTTCATACTTTTATTTACACATTCACGCACGCATGAGCAAGTTTGAACTTTGAACTGTGAATCTTTTACTCCAGGAAGAGAGCCCATGAATCTATATTTCGGGGAAAACTAGTTATTCAATTTCCTTTTTTTTCCCGAATGATCATAGTATATACCAATTTTCCTTCCAGGCCAATATATATATATATAATCGATTTTTCTCATGCTCTTGACATATGTGAATCACTTTGGCTATATTTTTTCATAATAAATTTCCTCTGAACTTTGCTTTTTCTGTTCTTTGTAAATTTTAATAAAAAAATTTACTTCTAAAAATAATTTGTTGTTACTGAAAATGGTAAGAGAAATCAAAGATATAAATATCTCAAGGTTTTAAGTTGATCATTTTTAAAATTCTGATTAAAAAGTTCATTTTTGAAATATTTTGAATAAATGCAAAATTTTAACATAAGTAATTTTTGTTAATTATATTTTAAATTTTTATACAGTATTGAGTTCAAGTTTTTTTTTTTTTAAATCTGAGGAAAAGGAAAAAAAATACTAATTAAACTTCAAAATCCTAAATGTAAATTATTTGATACCTATACTCTTTTAAGTTATAAGTAACATTGATTTGAGATTTTGAAATTTAATTCGTTTTTTTAAAAAATATATTTTTCACTTTTTTATTTTGACAATGTAGATTATTATTATTTTTCTTAAAATTTCAAATGAAAATAAAAATACGGGTCAATAAAAGAAAGACTACTTTTATGTTTTTGAAAAAGGAAAATAACTTTTGAATTCTCAATCTACCCCCCTTTAAAAAAAAGTCTTGACTTTCGGGATAGTATTTCTGAGTTCTGGAGGCAAACTCTTGTCACATATTTTCTTTTTACGCCCCAAAATCTCTTGAAATAAGCTCATGCAATCAATATTGCCGAAACTCCAGCACGCATCAGCATCCATATAGCTTCCGTCAAGAATTTAATTTAGTTTAGGTCCTTTACGTATTTGTACGGTAAAGTTATCTTGTAAGCTTTTTCAATACGCAGCTACGTACGTTTTGATAGCCTTAACCGGGTCATAATTTCTTAAAATCATTTATAATGGTTATAACTTACTCCCCCATTCCTCTTAAACGTGTTTAACCTGGTTCTTTTTTTTTTTTTGAACAATGTGTTTAACCTGGTTCAAAACGTCTGTTAGGAACAATAAATGTGTCAAGGTGTAGCCCTTTTGACTAAAATATCTTTATTTATGAGCACATAAGGAACAAGAGAGATAATAAAGAAATTATTATAATAAAGAGGATTGTAGAAATAATATAAAACATTTTCTAAGTTTCTAATGCATTTAGTTAAAGTAAACTCTCCCTTTGTCGTGTAATTTCTATCTCATACGGGACAAAAGCAAAGTTTTTCTTCTCAAATTTTCTCCAGTTTAAAGAATGGATGGTTTCTACGCTTTATGTCTACGGCGTCAAGCAACAGGCTTACTCATGCAAAATATGACCCTCCAAATAAATCTTCGTAGAAATAAATAATATTCTTAATTTTACAGGGATTGATGGTGTGGGACTTGGACTAATTTCAAATCATCAGAAGCTGGGAAAGTATGTATTCACTGATTATAAAGGCTTAGCTCACTATGTCTTTAACTGTTAGTTATTTAGGAATGCACCTTTTGATTCACAAGATGAATTTGAAGCCCACAGGTTTCTGCTGGCTTGATTTTACTCTGATTTGATTAGCTGAAACATAAGAACTCTTTTTTGCTCAAATGCAGAATTTTTGATGTGTGGTGCTTGCATATTCCAGTTATGGATCGAACACCATTTACAGGTCTCCTCTTTTCCCCTTCCCTTCCTCATTGCATCATTTAGTTTTGTGCGTTAGACATTGATTTACCATGTTGTCAAGCTCCATTTAAATACAACCACCTTAATAGAATCGATACAAAATGAGGAAGAGCATGTTTGATTAGTTGAAAATGGGATCACATGTTTCTCTTCTGACATGCTCCGGTAACGCAAACAAGAGGAAAATTGAATGCTATAGCATGTTGTCTTTCAACATGATATGTTGCTCTGTATGGTTACTCGTTGCAGAACTCGTGAAGATGGTTGAGAGAACTGTTAGGTCCGAGAATCAAAGCTGTCCAAACAGACCCATATATCTTGTTGGAGACTCTTTAGGAGCATGCCTTGCACTGGCTGTTGCAGCCCGCAACCCTCATATAGATCTTGTACTAATTTTAGCTAACCCAGGTAACTTTGTACTCTTAGGATTTGTAGATAACATTTGGTTTCACTGTTTATGGTTAGTTGGATTAGGATATATTGGCACTACAAGCATGAACATGACTGAATGTGAGGGCTGAACTTAAGGCTCTTGAGAAGTCATGAAGCATAATTTGTTACTGGTTTGCTGTTGTTGTTCATCAATTGGTACATTTTGACAATCACCGTACTGATGAAAAGCGACCTCTGAATATGAAGTTGATTTCTGTACAACAATGAAGTTGGTTTAGCTGTAATATGAATCTGAGTTAACTTTGCACAAGCCACTCGATTGTTGCTCATCATCGTACATTGTTGCAGCTACTTCTTACAGCAGATCACAGTTGCAACAACTAACGCCATTATTGGAAGCTATGCCTGGCCAACTCTATCCTGGTGTGCCTTATTTTCTTAGTTTAATGGCAGGTTTGTTTTCTCAGTTCTATAAGTTGCTATTTCATTTTTCGTTATATGCTCAAGATCTATATTACATGTAACGTTGGCCTGGTTTTCCATTCTAAAAGCTCTTACATGTTTTCAAATTCTTTCCCATCAATGTCATATGGATCTTACGACCAAATTCCTCAATATTATCAAGCACTAATAATCTTTAGGGCAAAAGCTTCTACCATAGATCAAGAACCAATATGGGGTCTTTAGCTTTTAGAAAATAAAAATGGTGTCTCTTCCAATTGGTGCCTTCAAAATTTTCTACTTTTTTTAGGTGATCCTTTGAGGATGGTGTTGGAAAATATTGTGAAAGGACTTTCCCTGCAAAATACAGCTAGAGAGCTTTCGGAGGATCTTAGTATATTGTCTTCTTCCCTCCCTGTAAGATATAACTCTTGTTTTTATTCTCAAAAGCAATAGCATCCTTGGTTTACAACGTTGTGAGACGTCTATTTATTTATGTTATGTATATGGCTATGCAATGGATTTTATGATTGTTCAATGGCATTGCTTAAAGCACAAGCCACAAGAAGTCTACATTTAAAAATGTATAGTATATTCTTTTCCTTCTTGCAAAAGTCACTTCCGTAAGCAACTATGCTGGATTGTTTAAGATGTTTGGAGTTGCTGCCTTTACTTCAGTTTGTCCGTGCAGATCTTCTTCATTCAGGTATTTTGAGTATAGAAAGTTAGTTGCTGATTGATTTTTCAGGTTCTTGCTGATATATTGCCAAGAGAAACACTTCTGTGGAAACTACAGATGCTTAGGTCTGCTTCTGCTTATGCTAATTCGCGTCTTCATTCCACCAAAGCTCAGATTTTGATACTTAGCAGGTTCATTCTCCTTATACGTTAATAGCTGCCTTTTATCCTTAACTTGACAAATGTGCTCAAAGGAAACAACAGAATCAACTAGCTTTCATGAACTGCTAGTTTATTGCAATGAGGGGAATCTATCAAATACACTAATCATATGTTAATAATTTTCTGAGGCCCGTTCCAGTTACTTTCAACGCTGCAGCTTAGACATGTGATTTTAAATGGTAGAAGTTATTAATTGTCTGAACTCTGAAATCTGCTTTGAGAAACTGGAATTTGTAATCAGAACAATCTCTGAAGAAGTCGGTCGTACCTAGACTGTGTAATTCTTGATAATACGATGCCTAATTTTTACTGATAAATTAATCCCAGCTTTGTCATAAATGCATATTGTAAAGGTGTTTTAAAAATTTGTAATTTTGTTTATGGGATGTTGGGCTGAGTTTTAATATTTGTGTTTTCAGTGGGAGGGATCAGTTACTACCTAGTCAACAAGAAGGTGAGAGGCTATATCATTTATTGCCAAAATGTCAGCTTCGTAGGTTTGACGACAAGGGTCACTTCCTTTTCCTGGTATGGTTCTCTCCATGTGAGCTTTGCTTAATATACCTTTTGATTGGAAAGATATGAAATAAGTTGGAGCACTTTGCCTTTGTTCATTGGTAACAGGAAGGCGGTATTGACTTATTAACAATCATCAAGAGCACTTCTTTCTACCGCCGTGGCAAATATCATGACTATGCTTTAGACTTTATACCGCCATCGCCTGATGAACTTAAAAACGTATTGGAATCATATAGGTAAATATCACCATGTTCTTGGAAGCACATTCTTGAATGTAACATTTGTAAACAGTTTCATTGATCATATTGTTTCCAGATTTTTCACCAACCTCACGAGTGCCGTAACGCTGTCAACTTTGGAGGATGGAACTATTGTAAGAGGCCTTGATGGAATCCCTTCGGAAGGGCCCGTTTTGCTAGTTGGGTATCACATGCTTCTGGGTTGGGATTTAGTTCCTCTGGTTCTTAAGATTGTTTCTGAGAGAAAAATCTTTGTTCGAGGAATAGCACATCCAATGATGTTCGAGAGATCAAAAACTGGAAAAATGCCTGAATTATCTTCATATGACTCGTACAGGCTTATGGGTGCTGTTCCTGTCGCTGCAAGTAATTTCTATAAGCTTTTCTCTTCCAAGGCTCATGTCCTGCTTTATCCAGGAGGGATGCGTGAGGCTCTACACCGGAAGGTAATTGCCAATGGGTAAATCTTTTTGTACAGTAGTCTAGGATGTGACTTGTATTGCTATAGTAAGCTTGAAATTGCTCGTGGTTCAAAATTTCAAGAGGAGCTAGTGAAACTTGCAGAAAAAGTTTGATACCATTTTCAGATTCCTTGTCTGAGTGGGAAATTCTTTGAATGAATTAATTGTCATGGCATTTGATATATGTCAGTATAATATGTAATCTTCAGCTCTTAAATAATTTACAGGGTGAGGAATACAAATTATTCTGGCCTGAACAAGCAGAGTTTGTTAGGGTGGCAGCCAGATTTGGAGCCAAGATTGTACCTTTTGGCAGTGTTGGAGAAGATGACTTGGGTCAGGTAAGTTTCAGAAAACAGATCCATACGTCTTTTTTGTACAATACAATTTACGGGTACAGGAGTCCGTGACCACATGTCGTGTCTCATGAATAAGCTTTTATGGGCCGGGGTGTAAATTAATGTGGCATTTAATTATGCTATATATTTATATTATATTCACATTGGGGTTTAAAGACACAGGGAGAATATTTGTCCATCTTTGTGTTGCATAAACTCATGATCTATTGCTTGCTAGCTTGGATTTATTGGCTATAGCATTACAGATGTAACGTTGTTTTCAGGTTGCTATTGATTATGATGACTTGATCAAGGTTCCTTACTTTAGGACCGAAATAGAAAGCTTAACACAGGAGGTTGCGAATTTGAGGTATCTCATAGTTGCCATGAGTTTTTCTAAAACAAAGAACATCTATTTTGTGCACAATTTCTACAGATCCTGTAGTTCTCTTTCTAGACCGTTGGATTGAACAAGTCAAAATAAGAAAATCTACATTAGCACAGAAACTTGACGTCTGTTCCAGGCACACTCAGATTCATCCAGAAGGTCCTAAAACAGGGCCCTAGGACTAGGGCGTTACACTTGAGCATAAAACAACATTGGATACAATTGCAACTACTCAAAAGAGTTTATGTCTCTATCCTTTTCCCTTTTCAATTCCTTATATAATTGGTACCTTTTGCAGAGGTGATGCTAAGGGTGAAGTGGCAAATCAACAAGTTCATCTTCCAGGAATTATACCCAAATATCCTGGCCGGTTCTACTATTATTTTGGAAAACCAATTGAAACCAAAGGTACATATTCCAACTCAAAGCTCAATTTTTTTACACAATTTAGAACCGTTTTAGCTTTCACAGTTTGTTAAATTGAAAGTTGATGTATTGTTTGAAAGGGAGGGAGCGGGAACTGAGAGACAGAGACAAGTCTCATGAACTCTATATGGAAGTGAAGTCTGAGGTAGAGAGATGCATTGCTTATCTAAAGGAGAAAAGAGAAAGCGATCCTTACAGATATTTATTACCTCGGCTTGTATACCAAGCCACGCATGGATTTACATCTGATGTTCCGACTTTTGAAATTTGATTGGACTATATTCAGAGCTTATATGAGTGGGCCATAAGTTACCTACCTGCCTATGGGTTAAACGCTGTTAATAACTAGAAGATATGTCAGAACAAAAACATCATGTTGTGGAGACACCCTCGTGCTGTAAAAGTTAGCTGTCATTAAGAAAGATCATAGTTGGAAGAATATGTAGTGGTTTCTTCTCTTTGGTTCTTGTCGATGAAGAATGGAGGCAAAAGCAAATAGTATGACTTGAGTGTAGAGGGAACAATTGATTATATAGTTTTATTGTAACTATGTTGATGCACTTGTTGATAGCTGGTAAATGTCATTTTTATTTGCATCACTTGAGGGGAAATGTCTTGTTAAATACTGACACAACACAATACCTTGTGAACTGATAAAAACTGACATGAAAGGTATAAAGTAAGAACGTCTGTACAAAGTTCTATATTATCAAAAGACCTAAAAGCATGTAATCACTGAAATAGTGGCTCATAATGTGGCAGCAGTATGATTTCATGTCGGGTTTGTGTCAGCCTCAATCTTTCCCATTGCAAATTGATCACCCATTCACAACTTTAGAAGAATTTAAATATAGAGGCTGAACTACAACGTACAGTCGAATTCCATTAAATTTCCTCCTTTTTTAATTGGTGTTCGATAAAATCTCTCTCTCTCAAAAAAAAAAAAAGAAAATACTTAGAATCGGTTCATGTGGCGTATTACAAACATGTTAAACGATGATTTATAGGGACACTAGAAAGGGAAACATTTGTTGGTTGGGTCATACCTTGCGCAAAAGCTTGGAAAAATTTTGGCAGCAACAAACAGAAAAAATATTAAAAAAGTCTCAGTTTATAATTAAACACCTAAAGAACCTCAGTGGAATATAATTGTGAAATTACATGTTTGCCCCCTATTGTCAATATAACACATAAACTTGTTAATGATAATACTATGACTTGTCAATATGGTACAAATGCTTGTCAACCATAATACTATGACTTATCAATAAGGGGTTTAATCTTATGGGACAAACATGTATTTTAACAATTCAAATCTATATCATTAAGGTTCTTAGAGAATTTTTAGATGGTGAATCATATACTGGAATGGTTTTGATATTTTTTCTACTCCTTAAGCCATACTACTACGATTTTTCCAAAAAAAAAAAAATTATGACAAATGATTTTTTCCCCCTCTTGATTATTTTATAACACGCATTAATGTATATTTGAAGAGAAAACAAGAATTTTAACACATCAATCACTTTTCTCGATCTATATAGAAAAACATTAAACATCATATAAAAAGAATTAAATTGGAGGGGCAAGGCTGCGGGATTCATGTTCTCACGGTAAGGGTAATTGGTGATCCTCAGAATGTGTGTGAGTTCACGTGGCAATCTTTGGACTGTGAATCTCAAATTCAGCAGCCACAACTCCACAAGGCTCTTAATATATAGTTTTATTATTTTACCAATGAAACATATTAATTTAATTTTTTATTATTGAAGCTTAATTGGTGTATATGGTAGTATATATTGTTAGGAACTTGAGCTACGTTATCATTTGTCAAGCCAAAGTTAACGAAGTTATTTTAGTCTTTTCACACACACACATTATATATATACATCTATGTATGTTTGTGTATTAGAATTTTATAAGTGTTTTATATAATATTTTACACTACCTTGTTAAGAAATTTTAGTAGTACAATAGTTATACTCCCCCGGTTCTAATTATAAGGCATAGTTGACTTTTTTGGAGAAATTAAGGAAGCTAATTAAATTACTTTAGACTATTTTTATTTTTTTCTTCAAACTAATTAGTTTAACTAATAAACTAACATATAATCTAAAGATACACAACATATGAAATGATTAAGTAACTTATTTAGCTTCCTTAATATCTCCAAAGAAAGTCAACTATGTCTTATAATTAAGACCATAGGTAGTATAATTTTTCATATATAAACTAAAAGTTCATGATATCAAATCCCACCTTAATCAGACTTTGTCTAAAATTTCTCCCTTCAATGGCATAGTGCTTGTCTTTTGTCCATGACATAAGTTCTGATGATTTTAGAATGATATATAAAGAGTTTGTTTTATTATATTGACTTTAATTTATTTTGGTATGAAACAATGTATATTAAATAAAGGTAGAATTAAAAATTTATTAAATTTTAAAATAGAGTTTTTTTTTATCAAAATTAAATTAGAGTTGTGAAACATACTGAAAATAATATTTTGGTGATTACAATTTTTTTTGACCTTGCCATGATGGTGCGTAAATAAAACAAGGGTTAAGAGGTAATTTTGTCTTTAAAGTATGCGTTCAGGAGTAATTTTATGCCTAAAGTTTTCGGTGTAATAATGATATCTCTAAAGTTTTAAAACATAGCAATGTTGTCCCTCCGTTAAAAACCCTATCAATCTACTAAGGGTTTATCAAAACGTGCCGGTCAGTATAATCACAAGGAACAATAAAGTGTGGAGTAAGAGTACGGCAGAATGAATAATGATCTGACGTCTCATTGAAATTGAAGTATGTAGTTTTTTTTTGGCTCAGAAATTGAAGTATGTAGTTACTGGTACTTCATTAGCTGAATGCCTCAATGTCACTGACACTGACACATTAAACTTATTTTGGGTAAACGTGGACTAGCAGTACGTACAGCATCAATTTCTTCACATATTAAGACACGTACTTAAATTTTATGCCCCACAAGACAACAAAACTAAATACTAGGGCGCGAGGAGTATATTCTAACAGTATATATTAATACTTGTTGATATGCTGAGAATAAAAGATATATAACCATGTTAATTAACCACACGAACATGCTAATTAAAAGAAAGACTTCTATTAAAATCGCCGAGAATCAAGAACAAGACTCCAATTATTATTGATTGTTAGGATATTCTCCCATACATATATATATATATCATAATGAAGGCCTGTCACTGAAAATGTTGACAGTGACACCACCTATATATCTATACCTAGGTTAGGACCAGGAGAATGCGAATCTCAATCTTGCATGGTACGTCTAAAAGTACAACACAAATTACACTATTAATGACCTTAATCACTGCCAATATCAACGTGCGTATAAGTTAATCCTGCAGTCAAATTGTGTGCCATGAATATGCGTACACGTATAATTAACTTAAAAGCTTATCAGTGCCATAAAAGGAGTGATCGATCGAGTTTGTCCCTTTAATTTTAGTTGAAACCCTCTCTGGGATTCATTTCATCGATCACTACTTCCTCTTTGAGCCAATTTTCCAAATTCCACGGATAAAATAAGATGATGATATGTATCCATGCATCAAAAGAGAAAACACATGGAAGAGTAAACTTTTTTTGTCAGAAACAAAAGAAAGAGAACTAAATGGATCCAACTTAACGTGACACAGCCAGCAAGAAGGACACTTTCTTTAAGATCCAATATCTTAACTACTGAGTCTTACCTGACTGACTCTGTCCCACCAAATGCATAAAAGAGGGGGTTAAAAACATGGCCTTCAAATCAATCACGTTCCATGATGGACGCCCAACATGTTTGATGATTCATAAAAGGGGAAAAGCACCAAAATAATAATATTTTTTAAAAAATTTATTTAATTAGAGCAGTTTAAAAAAAAAATTACTGAACTAATGCAGTCAAACACATTGACTGATAGGGTGTCATTAGTCACGTTGGAAAGCCTAACGCCACTGGGTAATCACGTACGGGTCTGTCACACCACTGTTGGCGTGGTACTTTATCACGCCATTAGAGTGGCGTAAATCACATTCATGCCACTCAAGTAGCGTGAATCAATAAGTGGCGTGAAACATATTTACGCCATTGGTGGCGTGATAAAGTACCACGCCACTAGTAGCATGGGACCCCCTTATGTGACTACCCAGTAGCGTGACGCTTTCTGACGCGACTGATGGCGTCCTGTTAGTCAATGTGTTTGACTGCATTAGTTTGGTAAATTTGTTCCAAACTGCTCTAATTTGGTTAAAAAAATTTAAAATATTTTTATTTTGGTGCTTTTCCCTCATAAAAGCCACTATGACTGGTCCATAAACAACCTTCCTCAAGTCTAGTTTATTCACTTCATTATATTTTATCATTATATTATATACATGTGTGTAGAAAATTACAGAAGGGGGTATCATTGTTAGGGGGATTTGGGGGCTGCCCCTGAATTTTTTTTAAGGCAAGTTTTAAATGCATTTCAAAACAAAAGAATGTAAATAAGAAAAAATATATATTAAAAAAATATTTATGAAATCAAATGAATACTGATAATGTAATAAGAGAAGCAATTATTTTACAAACCTGTCATTTAGAAAAGTAAGGTTAAGTACTGTTGAAATAAATATAGCTACACAAATTACAATTAAAGGTGGACACTCAATAAGTTCAATTACATATATTTTAATAAAAAAGTATATTACAGTAAAAATAATTATAATGTCATCCTTCTATGCCTTATTTTTTGGAATTCCATTATAATTACCTTATTATCAGTGCTATCAAATATATATTTTTTCAATATAAGGCACTAAACAATCATTCAACTATTTATCCCTCATCCCATTACGAAGTATAGCCTTGATGTATTAAGGGTAAACATTTAAATTAAAGATAGACAATCATTCAAATATGTATTAATTATAAAAATAAAAAAATCTAAAATTCAAGGGGGCACTTGCCCCCTTCTCGAACAAATGGGTCTGCCCTTGATTATATATCACATGTCTATCCAAAGCCTTTCCCGTCCCTTTCATTTTCTTCATTTTTCCTTTAATCTGTATGTCTACGACCTAGAGCTTGTTTGAAATAATACTAGGAAGTCTCTGAAGCCAATTATGTTTTTTTAAAAAAACTCCTAGAATTGAAAAAAAAAATGTTAAGGCGTAAAAATGCCTATATACTTTTTTTAGAAGATGTTTGATATTATAACTTTATTTAGTTACAAAAATACCCATGAAGTTTTTAAAAGGGGAAAAATGACGCAATTTTTAAATGAAGCAAAATACTGTTATATTACTTTTTGATGCAGTGGGACCTGCACTATTAGTTTTTAATGAATATTTTAAAAGACCTCCTCTCATCTCTCTCTTCTCCCATACCGCTGAAGCTTCAACAGCTTGAGGGATTATTTGTCATGGCGGTAGACGAGGAAAAAAGCTCAGTGCATAGTAAATATATAAAAGCTCATGGAGAAAAATGATGTACTTTTTGGTGTTTGTGATAACTTTTGTCTTAAATGAGCTTATTTTTTTAAAAAAAAAATTTGACTTCTGATAAAAGGATAGGTGATACAATAAAAAATTACTATTAAATATACATTTGTATACATTCTAATTTATATATGATTTTATCCATTAAATATATCTAATTAAACACTTTAGTGTTTTTAAATTTTTTAAATAATAATTTAAATTTTTTATCAAATTTAAATTTAAATATTTATCTTCAATTATCACAATATATATAACTAATATGTGTGTACGCGCGCGTGTAGTATTTAATAAGTTTCATGTATTTTTCAATTATTTTTCCATTTTAACTCACTTTTTAAATAATTATTCAAATAAGAGCTCATTTGGAAGGAAGAAAAAAAAATACATTTCTCATCTTTACATATTACATTTACAATATGACTTTTAACTTATCTTACGTTTTTAAAAGTCAGATTAAGAATAAGTCACTTCTATTATTATTGTTCCAAACGGACATCTATGTTTAGCTTGCATCTTTCAGAATTTAAGCGGGAAAATCCCTTTAAGGTCCCAAAGGAACAAGAAAATGTTTTAAAAAAAAAATCTCAAAGAAAATTCTGATGTTAAAAAAGTTTCATTGACAATTCTTTTAGTAGAGGATTAATAACTCCATCTGTGATTTTAACAACTCTTTGAAACTTCTTTTGACATCAGAATTTTTTCTGGGACATTTTTTATTCCCTTGGGACCTTAAAGGGATTTTCCTTTATGCTTTGCCACGTAGATTGAGCAAATAGCGGGGGGAGTCAAGTCGAGTTATAGAGGAGGAAAGGTAAAAGCTGCTTCGAATGAGTTAGGTATGCAACAAGAACGGAGATCGTTGAATTCTTCTGCGGAACAGAAGAATATATTGAGGTTGAAGGTGGCTTTTGCGCAAATCGTAGGGGAAAGGAAAATCTTAGACAACAGATGCAAGCTGTCAAACTTAATGCAAGCAAGATAGGCTTGAAGATGGCTTTTTGTATGAACTCTTGATGCATATTTTTTCATTGTGCGGTTGAAGATGGAGTCTCGGAAACTTAAGGCACCAAATATATTTGTTGGCGAGGTTTTTATTTTGATTTTTTGTATGGCAACTTTCAAATTACAGGTCCGGTCAAACAAAAAAACATCATAAAATTCTCAACTTGGAATTAGTCAAGTGGCCAAACATGAAGAAATTTTTTTCTCGTGCTCTTCAATTATTTTTCCCAATCACACCAACGGTCTTACGGAAATATCTGGGCTTGAAATGAGAGGGAGGGAGGGGGTTTGACAAACCGAAGAGTTGGAGGAGGGAAGAGTGAGAAATGTGAGAAGGTCTTTTAAAATAATCATTAAAAATTAATAATGTGGGTTCCACTACATCAAAAAGCAACGGTGATTTTTCTTTTAAATTAAAAAATTTTAGGAAAGGGGTTGGGTCACTCGCAGTCCAAGGGCAGGGCACTTAGAGCTTAGTCCACAGGGGATATTGGCCAGAGAGTACACATGCCTCCACCTCTACCAGCGTTACCACTGCTTCCTAGACCCCTAGGATGCCTCACCCAGTGCCTTGACCAACGCAAGGATCGAACTTCCTTCCTTAAAGTGAGGAAGACCGACCCCCACACCAGTTGAACCCAAGGATAAGGGGTAAGTAACGGTAATTTGCTTCATCTAATTGCTGCATGAGTTATAGGGCCTATTTGAATTGGTGTTTAAAAACATCATTAAGTCGAAATAAAATAACTCTCTCATATTTATACCATACATTGAATAAAAGCTGGAAAATGCTTTTTAGTCAACACATGAGGAGTGGGGAAATTACCCATGAATTGTTTGAACAGATTCTTAAAGGGATTGTACATATTAATTGGGCGATTATGGCCTAACGTACGATGTCAAGGACCAATATTTAACCTCTTTAATTTTATCTAACCAGCATTTGAACGATGAACTGAAAATAATTCACCAATGGTTTTTCTTAGGCTACCAGAAACAGATCTAGAGCTTATAAATTAAAAACCCCGGGCATTCAAGCTAATTAAACACTAACTGGCAGTATGGAACCAAAAGGCCAGCTAGCATATAAATGAAGTTAAAGAGGCAGAAAAACTCGATTTGATAAATAATACATGAAAAATAATATAAATATCTGTGTATTTTAGAGTTATGAAAAGTGTAAGCTATAGGGGAAAAAATAACGTAGCTACAAAGCTAGCTAGCCTGCCAGAAACTTGGTATAGGAAAATATAATGGAACAAGGTTTATGGTCTCTGCAATTAACAGAGAAACCTTTTCATGCACTATAACGTGCATATCGCAGAAAGCCATTAAGAGGGAGGGAGAAGAGGAATAGGCAGCAAAAATGAACTTCACTGACACTACTACCATTAGTACTACGTACAATGAAAACAGAAAAAGAACAATAGAGGAAATGTGGAGTGATTCACAGGTGGAGAGTGAGGTCAAGCTTTACGTGGTCCAGCTCAGCATTAGCATTAGCATTGGGTGCCCTAGGGTTAGGGTTAGGGCAGAGAAATTCAGGGACGGAGGCAAAGGGAAGAGGATTTGGAGGGACGTGGTGGTGGTGGGCTTGCATGGCCATCCTGTGGTCCATCCAACAGCGTTGGTCGTCGACGACGAAGAAATGACTGGGAGGCTGAGGCCTGGGAATGAAGATGGGTATAGAGTGATGATGACGTGTGGTGGTGCTGGTAATTCGGCGAACGGCAGCTCGTTCCTGCTTGTGGGCGTTCTGGTGGCCTCCGAGAGCTTGGGAGGAGAAGAACTTGCGGTGGCAGTAGTGGCAGCGGAAAAGGCGGTGAGGAGGAGATGGAGGGCTCATGAAATCGTACAAGGGAGGCTCTGATGACGAGGACGACGCCATGGGAGGAGAAGTAGTTGCGTCGTTGTGAAGTTTCGTTGCTGTCTGCAAGTAAAGCCTATAGATATGATCGAGCTTGACAGTGAATAAATAAAGCGAAGATGGCCGGTGATGGGACGAATTGACGGTAATGCCCTCCTTGATGTATTGCATGCAGGTACAGCTTGAGGATTATATCAACGTAATTTTTTTTTCTGTAAAAACACTTCTAAAAAACTAAGACAAATATATACTTAAACTTCATCATCTCTTCTGCAAAATTCAGAAATTTTTAAATTTTATCCTCTCGATCTAATATATATTAAATATTATAATAACCAAATCAACACAATAATAAATATATAAAGGGTAAAAATATACATACATACAAAAAATTTAATGATATGCCTTATAAATATGATCAAAAAATTTCTTCTCTCCTTACCCTGTATATAAATAGGAGCATATGAGTATGTTGTAATTGCTCTCAGAGATTATTTAGATGAAGAAAAGGGTAATTAAGGAATATGCAGCCATAAAATAAAAGGGGAAGTGGGGGGAGGAGGGCTGAGAGATCGACAACACATCAACATGGTTGCAACACTCGACAACATGTCTTTACTTTTACTTGGATCACATTCACTCTTTGCTTCATTTTATTTATACACGTCGCCCCTCGCTAGCTCACTCATTCATCTAACAACATTGCCCCTGAGTACGTACGCCCACCTGGTTCACTTATCCCTTCACTCCCAATTATAAAGTCTCACTTTTTCTCTCTACGAAGACCTACACACCACAAAATTAAAAAACATGTGTGAGACATACATACATACATATATATATATATAGTGTGTGTGTGTGTATGCACATGTTACAAGCTAAGCTAGGCGCTCTTGTTTCATTTATATTGCTTCATTCATTCATTATTCATTAGTTATTAACTGTTCTGACGGCACACTAAGGCTGACACTGAAAGCCAGATGGTTAAGTAAAGAGTTGGTACAAGCTAAGTTGTAATGATGTGTATATAGAGAGCAGTGGGAGACAACCCCAACGTCACAATGTCGACCCTTTCCAACTTTTCATATTTCGTTTCTTCTTCACTTTCATTCTATGTACAGTTCAATGCTGAAAGCATCCTTCTGATCCCTTATTAATTATCTTACTCCCTCTTCCATTTTCACCACCTTTACACAAACACAATGTACAGATACAGAGAGAGAGAGAGAGAGAGGCATTTGGTCTTCATTGTATAAGCTTACCATCCAAGTTCTGCTTTGCAGGTCCTCAATTCCAATATATATATAAAGAGAGGAGACACTTTGAGTTTCAGTCAAAGACTCGAAACTATATGACGCTTGCAACAAATGGACCGAAGAGTTTATCCATATATTTTTAACTTGTAGAGCATTTATGGTCACACGCTGACAAATGCAACCTTATCTGAATTCCATGGTTAGTGTTTGGATGAGTTTTTAGAGGTGGGGGTGATTTTACAGCGGATCAAGTAAGCAAGCATGTGAAAGAAATTTTATATCAATCTCAGAAAAGCACATTTTAAGTGATTTTGAGGGTTTTGTAAACAAGCAACTCTGTAGCAGTTTATATTCCCCCAAAATGACCTGGTTGTGATGTTAATTTAAATAATCATTACATGCACGATTACTTTATTGAGAAATTTTTTACCTCATAAATTATTACGTGTTACTAATACTTTGATTCTAGCAAGAACCCTTCTTATATTACACACACATTCGAGGGTAAATGAGCAAAAATGTACATGTACTTTACTTTTAGGAGCGCCTAATACCAAGTATTTTTTTATATAAAAAAATGCCCATATGTGGCTATAAAATAGGTGCAAAAGTCACATGGCTATTAAATGCAAAACATTGACTATTAGTTTGACCCAAAATTACTGACATGGAAGCTTACGTCAGCACTATGGGCTGAGCAAATTTGAATAAGAAATGATGAAAATACCAAAATGCCGTCTAAAAAAAAAACTTCCAACTTCAACCAATGGTTGACAGCCATCCATTCCCCCACCTCATTCGACCCCCACCATCACCAGTAAACGTAAGCCACCATAACCAGATACGAAAACAAGAAAAAAAAAAGAAGAAGAAAGGATAGAAACAAGAAATAGAACCATCACATCTAAGCAATCTAAAAGCACAAAACTAGTCCTTAACAAGGAAAAAATAAAACAAGGATTTAGAAATCGCAGATTGAAGATCTAAGTTCACACCATTTGCTGGAAAGAAATAAGAAGCCATCAACGCCGCCATGAGGAAAAGGGAGGGCGATAAGGACAATGGCACTCGTACTTCTCATATCTGAAGTCGCCGCTCTTGTTTCTGAGTGTGTAAATCATGATTTCTCCCTCCTGCTCTCAGATTCAACTCAGGGGAGAAGAAGATGAAGGAGATTAGGGAGTGAGGGAGGAAGAGGAAGAGACCTCCTATTTTCATATATGAAGTCGCCGGAGAATAAGATGATGGAGATAAAGAGAGATGGAGCGACAAATGAAGAAGAAGAAGGGATGGGCTCAACAGGCTGGGGAGAGGAGGTTGGGTCGATGGAGTTGAGGGATCGGAGGTGGAGGTTAGTGGGTTAATGGAGTTGGTTTTGGCGTCGACGAAGTTGGTTTGGGTTGGAGAGTTGTGATGAGCCTACTTTCGTCGCTAAAGCAATCAATTAAACCAGGACCAACTAATAATGCAATATAGTGGCAACCTAGGTCATTCTCCCAAGAAGCAATCTGTGGGTTTTTCTTTAGGTTGAATTTAGGTAATAAAAAATGCAATGAAATGAACCTAAACTAAAATGCAAAACACTACTACCTAGATAAAATTAAACTAACTAAAAATGCTGATGCAATTGATTCTAAAACCTAAATGATAATGAAACTAACCTATATGAATATGAATGCAATTTTTGGGGGGTTTTGTCATGATGATGAAGAATTAAAATCCTAAGAAGATTAATTAAAAGCAAATCAAATCAAACAACAAAGATTTAGTTCAGTTATGATGATGAAGGGGACAACTTAGAAATTGCATGGAGTTAACTTTCTTAGCCCAAACCATTTAATTAGACCAAAGGAAGATTAATGAATTTAATCACCTAATTAAACACGGGAAACCCTTTAGCTCAATAACACATATTCCATTAGAAAACTCATAATGAAATAAGCGGTGGTTAATTAAACTCATTAAAAATCAATCACAACATAGTCTTGAAAATCTTGTTTGCAATTATCTAATTGAACAACTAGATAATTTATCAACCCAATTAAACAATTAAGATGATAAACCAAATTGACAATTAAATTAATAACAAAAACTCAGTTAATAATTCAATTGACAATCAAAAGGTTGCAAACAAAACTCCAACAATTGTTTCACACATAAAAACTTCAAATTATCAATCCAATCCAAAAGAAATATGTTTACAATCTAAAACTAGATTGTTCTCAATTAACACAACTTGAAATCCTTTAAAACTAAAGAACCTAAAGTTTGGATTAAGAAGATAAAAAGAATAACACTCCCTTATGATCTTCAAGTGTAAAACTCTAAGGTCTAGCTTTCTCCATGTTCCTCCTAAGTTGCCTCCTAAAAGTGCTTAAGCTGCCATGAATTTTCCCCTTCCAAGTCGCAAGCAATCCGTGAAAACCATAAGGAAAGAATGACAAGAATTATTGATTAAATCAATCTCTTGGTCACTGCTCATCCACAGGGTAATTGATGAATAGAGAATGCAATAGGATTCAAGAAGGTGGACCCCACGAGTGGAAGAAAGAATGGGTGATTGAATCAATTCAATATTGTCCTCCTGGCTACGTCAGTCTCTATTATCTGAATGTTCGTCAATCTGCAGCTCCGTCTTTTTTTCCGTGCGTATTTTCGGCTCTCCAAGAGGGCGTCCGTTCTTTTTGCAGCTACTAGGTTAATTTTATAAGAGAAAGAGGAGATTTTTAGGTATCAATTTGAGCCAATTAAAATTCCAAAAGCCCAACAGAATTCCATCATTAGATCCTCTTTTAGTTTCCAAGGTTAAATCTGCATTGTAGGAAGAATCTTCCAATATGTTTTTTCTTATCCGGCAAGAATTAAATAAAATCGCAATCTATCATATATTTAGAAATATTATTCAATCACAAGATCTCAATCAGAATATTGATAATTTAAGTCCAATAATCTCATAATTAATTCTGATTTATATTATTTCCTAAAATAGACTAACAATCCAATTTTCGTCTAATAAATCCAAATTAGCCTAAAATAGTCCCCAAAATAAATGAATGAGGCGGGATAAAATATATTAAATTGAGATTTATCAAGTTGCTTCAATGATGGTGGGTCTCCAAGCAAGATAGAATCGTGACTTTTGCTAACCAACTCAGCTTCCATGTCAACAATTTTGGGTCAAACTAACGGTCAACGTTTTGCATTTAATAGCTAGTAACTTTTACACCTATTTTATAAACACATGTACATTTTTGCACCTAAAAAAAGTATTTGGTGTTGGACACTCCTGAAAACAAAGTACATGTATATTTTTACACTTTACCCTATATTCTATCAATTAATTTTTAGCATGTACTGCAAAAGGTTAATATTATTTTTAAAAAGTTTACTAAAAATATATTTTTTAAAAAAATTGAGCTCATGTTTTTTTCCCTTTTATTAAAGAAAACAAACACGCTTCTTCGACTTTCCGACCTCTTTACCGACACTACTAGTAGTGCGGTGGTATTGGGAGTAGTCTCCCCATTCCATTGTACTGGGTTCGATCCCCCCATCCTCTATCACCTATGTATCAAAAAAAAAACTTTCCGACCTCTTTCTGGCCTTCAGTGCAATAATCGGCCAATTGCTACGAGGTAGATTACTATTTATGAAAAAGATAAATATATAAAAGAAAAAATTCCAAGGCCGAGGAAGTTTGGTGGGCAAATTATTGGATTGTTGGAATGGATCTACGTCCACGTGTTCAAAGTCTTCCCGATCGGGACTGGAAAATTCAGGAATGAGAAATTATGTAAAAATTATATGGGTTAAGGTGCAAAAATACACATGTGTTTTTTTTCGAGGAGCGCTCAGTAGCAAATGTTTTTTTTTTGTGCAAAAGTGCACACATGGTTACAAATTAGGTGCAAAAATATCGTTTGACTGTTAAATTTGACTTTGACCGATGACGTGGCATTTTAAAGGTGCAAAAATACACATGTGATTTGTCAAGAAGAGCGCCCAACAACATTTTTTTTTAAATTTAATAATTTTATTTTAATTACTACTGGGTGCTAAAAAGATATTTAGAATACTGACTTGTACTGAAAAAATACTTCATAATCTTGAAAAATTATTTTTAGATCTGAAAAAAATATTTCAGGGTACTAATTGGTACTTAAAATATACTTTGAAGTATTTTTTCTGTACCAATCAATATCCTGAAAGTACTTTTTAGTATCAGTCAGTACCCTGAAATATTTTTTCAGTATCGTTTTAGTACCGGTAAACACTTGAAATATTTTTTCAAGATCCTAAAATAATTTTTCAAGATTATGAAGTATTTTTTCTGTATCGGTCAGTATCCTTTTAGTACCGGTCAATACTTGAAATATTTTTTCAAGATCCTAAAATAATTTTTCAAGATTATGAAGTATTTTTTCTGTACTAGTCAGTATCTGAAAAAAAAATATTCAGGGTTCTGATTAGTACTAAAAAGTACTTTCAAGATACTGACTGTTACAGAAAAGATACTTTATAATATTGAAAAATTATTTTAGGATCTTGAAAAAATATTTCAAGTATTGACCGGTACTAAAAGGATACTGACTGATACTGAAAAAAATATTTCAGGGTACTGACTGGTATTAAAAAGTGCTTTCAGGATACTGACTGGTACAGAAAAAATACTTCATTATCTTGAAAAATTATTTTAGGATCTTAAAAAAATATTTCAAGTATTGACCGTTATTAAAAGGATACTGACTGATACTGAAAAATACTTCATAATCTTGAAAAATTATTTTAGGATCTTGAAATAAAATTATTAAATTAAAAAAAATTGTTATTGGACGCTCTTCTTGACAAATCACATGTGTATTTTTGCACATTTGAAATGTCACGTCATCGGTCAAAGTCAAATTTAAGGTCAAAGACAAACTTAACGGTCAAACGGTACTTTTGCACCTAATTTGTAACCACGAGTGCACTTTTGCACCCAAAAAAAGTATTTGCTACTGAGCGCTCCTCAGAGAAAAGCACATGTGTATTTTTGCACCTTAACCCAAACTATATTCTGTATTCAAAGTTCTGTGTCTGTTTCTTGTTAATATTTGATAAGAAAAACCCCAAAACATTTTTCAGGAATTCTCAATCCTAATCCGGTCCGGATTGTCTCAGAATCAATCACCTCAGTATCTCTCAGTATCTCAATCTCGGCCATCCAATTTTTGATCCAACCGCCTAGAGAGAGAATTCCAAAAATTTCATATTTACTGCATGCGGTAATTGTTACCGCATACGGTATTTTAAAAAGTATGAGGTGTCTTTTTCTATACGGTTGGATTAAATATTAGACGACCGAAATTAAGAGATACTGAGAGATGAGGAGAGTTCTGCTCCCATCCTAATCAGGATGGAAATTTTTCATGAGAAGGGATAAGGTTTCCCGATCCCGATCTATCTCGAAAACATCCCAAGATCTGCATGTGATTCCTTGAACTTCGTGCATTGTCATAAATTGTCAAATTGATGTGCTCCTATATTTTCTTATTTACAAAAATTGCAAAATAAATAACATAATTAATGATTTACAAAATGTTCAGTTTTTATTATTTATTATTAACATATATTATAAAAATATGAAACGTTCCTATCAGATAATTTTATTATTAAGAATTTTAAATTACTCAGAAAGGTTTTAACATGATAGCAAACAAAATTAAATGATTTTAAGCTTTGATTTGTATTATTAACTCTTTTCTTAATAAAAATATAATCAGTTAAATAATTTTTGAAAAAATATATATTAAATAAATAATTCATTTTATTTATTTATTTATTTTTCCAGGAAAAGATTCTTTTTATTAACGAAGAGCATATTGAAGTTCTAAACCAGAATTAGAAAAACCGTCCAAATTGCATCATATGTTTGTTTTTTCCTTCCATTATAATTGAAGTATCTTGAGAGCCTTTTTCCCTGATACGTGTACTAGTATCTTGAGATAATTCTTAAAGTTTAATGAAACTTAATTTAAGGAAAAATATTTATTTTGATAATTGTTGGTAAATAGCAAGAATTCCAAAATTTAAGGATTCTGGAATAGACAAATGGGGCTTTGATTGTTACTCTCTCTGTTTTTTTTCCCCCTTTTACCTTCCTTTGATCAGTTACTCTAAAAACTATGTCATCTTAGGATTATCAAAATCCTTCTGGCATGCAGCAAATGAAGAGACTAGAGTGTCACTGAATTTTACAGTTTTTTTTTTTCCTTTCAATTTATAAGGATAAAGATATAATTGTACGACCGCAAGACTACAATAAATTTATTTTATGATTTTAAAAAACATGAGAACCGAGATACTAACACTTGAGCTGGAAGCCTAAAAATACAATGAATTCATATTGTCATGCTTACGAGAAAAAGAGAGGCCTGCCTCCCCTTGTGTTTTTTTCTTTTAAAATCGGTTTCCTCATTTCAAATTTGAAGTTTGAACCACTGTCCGTCAACTAATTCCTTCTTAGGCCTTACTCATTGTCGCTCTTTAAATTTTCTTAGCCCAACTTCTGTGCTAGTACGTGTTTTCATATGCTTATGGTTAAATTAGAATGAAGAATGTCGCCTGGAAAAAGGCAAGCACTTAGAATGACCAAAAGTGAGGGGGGGGGGGGGGGAGTGAATTCTCACTTTTTATTCTCTCATTCTATGCATATGTTCTCATATATTAAAATAATTTTGAATCCACGGAAAGCCGTATGGCATCAAACTAATCTTAGTAATTTAAGTTTGCTATGATGCCAGGCATTTCATAAAAAGAAAATGCCACAAGCATCCTAAATACGTGATATCCAGCATCCAATAGCAGTTAACCTAGATACCTCAGCTGGATCTTACTTATTACTTTATCAAGTGAATAAAAATATTAAATTCAAATCGTTACAAAAAGGTCAATGTGACGAATGCTGGCACGATTACGTGGAGTTTAAATTTAATTTTCATAATCACCGGTTCTAATGGAATCAGTACAATTTGTGACGAGGAACTATACATAAACATCGTATGTACAAGAACTTGGCTGAAAATTATGTGACAGGATCCTAAACAACGTTCTGCTGAGCAAGACCCTACAACTCTACACAGTCAACGCTAAAGTACAAGAAAGTAATCTCCCACTCGCATGAAATCAAAACCCTCATACTAACATTGGTTCCCCAGAATTACACTGCCACTACAGAAGCAAGATGTTTAGCTCCCACCTGCATCCACTGAAAATCCTCAAACTCAGAACAAAATCATTTGACAAGGTAAACCATCAAATACATGCTAAGATAGCAAAAGCACGAACAGCAGAAATTACAATAACATACCTTGGATTTCATTGGAGCGAGAAGACATGTCAGATATGCTTGGTACTCTATCGCTGTCTGCAAGGGATATAGGAGTTAGTGGAGGAGACACAACTTCAGCCTTCTCAGGAACCTGGGAAGTATCTAAAATCTTCGCAACGTGTAATGAAATTCCTCTCTGACTGCTAGGGGGTATAGAAAAACTCCGAGGAACAGTTAAAGGTGGGGTTGGAAGTGGGGATGCGGCAGTGGATGCTGCAGAGGGAATTCTATTAGACGCAGAACCCTCCTGATTTCTGGACACCAATGGAGCAGAGTGAGCTACTTGCGTGGATTTAACAGGTTTGGTGAATTGATTATTAGGAGGTCTAGGAAGCTCATGAAGCTCACTCATCCTCGATGAAGCAACAAAGGAAGGTACAGCACTAGATGATGCTTTTGGAGATAAAGGCAGAGGCATTGAAAAACGTGAAGGTACCCCAGAAACCAGTGGTGGTGTTTCAGTAAGTCCAACGGAATTGCCAGATGAAAGAGGTTTAACTGACATTGGTTTACTAGTCAGTGGGCCTGAGTAAGCTTGTCTTTTGACCTTCTTATTATCTAAAGCATTAAAAACGTCAACTTGTGGAGGTGTCAGTCCCTCTAACGAAGGACGCGGTAGCTGAGTGGAAGTAGCATCAATGTTGCTTTCTTTGAGGACAGATGGAGCCCCACGGGTAGGTCGTTCAGAAGATTTACCATCACCACAATCTCTCTCTTTTTTTTCATCTAATGAAGAAGAATGCCTCAGATTATGAGGACGCCCACTTGAACTTGTGCGGGGGCCTGAGTGACTTAATTTTGTGGTATTTGTTTCTTTAATGTCAACAGGTGTAGGAAGAACGTAAGCATTAGACTTTGCTGCAGATGGTGGTGCCATTTGTCTTACTTTGTCAGCAGGGTCAAACTTCTTTTCCGCAAATATTGGAGCTGAATAGCTGCTAAATCTATGCTCTCTAGTAGAGACTTTAAGATCTCCTTTGTCTAAACTGGCCTGCCAGAAGGGGGAAAAACAGTAAATTGATGACTTCTAAAAGATGACCCCAAGGGAAACTACGGACTCTTGTTTACTTAATGATCTACTAGACTAACAAGGCTACAGTGAGACTTGAAATAGGCAACATTACCATGCCAGGCCAACATCCCTAAGGTTTCTTATGCTACCTTAAGCGCTTATTAGGGAGATAAGTAATCATTCAACTATAGTACTTCCTCCAGTCCTAAATATAGGGCCTAGTCCACCTTTTTAAAAGAAAAAAGAGATTAAAGAAGCTAAATAAGTTATTTAATCATATAATAAGTTTTATATCATTACATTATATATCAATTTATAAGCTAGACAAATTAGTTTTTGAGAAAAACGATACATATAAATACTTTAAAGTAATTTACTAAGCTTCTTTAATCGTTCCAAAAAAGGTTAACTAAATCTTATATTTAGGACTGAAAGTAGTATTTCATAATAAAGGGTCCAATTGTTTAAGCCTTTTTTTATTAAAAAAAAAGCCATTTCAACTAAGCTAAGCATGGCTGTTCATAGATGAGTGTTATGTTTAAATACTTTATAAGTTGAGTTAAACAACCATCACTCTTTTAAATAATTTGAAAGTCGCTTCATTTCTCCCTTAAGCTCGGACAAACACGCCAAAATTTGATTTATGAATGTGATGTTCAAGAGCATATTGAGAATTATACTATTGGTGTAGTTTAATACTTGATAAAATAAAAGGAGAAAGAAATAATACCTCAGAAGTTTCTGTTGTAGCTTGAACGTATGAACCTGATTCCTCCACCTGAGAAAAAAAATACCATTATATCATTACAATAAGAACTAATTATTCATGTTCTACATTAACATGATATAACTTGGACGCACTTCAAAAACAGAATATAGGTAGATGCAGCAGAAAACTAAAATAATTGTTTCTGCCAATATAAAAATATGCAAGAATTCAAGACATAATATAAGGAACTTCAGACGAGTTTGAATTGCATTGAACCCCCACCTCTGTAGAGCTCCGTGATGTTGCAACATCAGGTCCCTGCTTATATTCACCCACTTCAGTTGCCTCACAGTCATTCTCACCATCACCCTCAAGTCCACTGAGTTGGTACTCAATATGATTTTGTTTGGTAACCATCCTAACATGGGGCTCCGCAGCCTCAAGTGATTGGAGTCCCTTGCGAAAGAAGCTCAACTATATTTAAAAGCAGAATAAGAGGGAAAAAAAGATCAATCAATATCTGAATTTGGAAAAATAAAAAGGTAGAAAATTAAAGATAGGGCTGAAGTTCCAAAAGAAGGTACTGATATGAAACTTGATAGGTTTAAGGAAAACCTGAGCAGCATAGTGGCGGGCTGCTTGAGTTAGGAGACTTCGGGACTGCCCCTGCTTCAGAGATTTTAACCGAAAAGCATACAATGTTGCCTCCTCTTCATATTCATCCTGAGCTGCTTGCAACTGCTGGGGAGTGATACATTCACTTTTTGCACCTTTTGATTTCCCTTTTTCTTTCTGTTGGGCAATCATGTATTCATAAACTTCTCTGAAGACAATGAACCAGAATCAGTAAGCATTCACTTAACTGAAGCAAAACAACACAGAAATGACAGACCTTTTTTCATCACATTGCCGCTTCATATCCTGCATCAGGAATAATGGACAAATGAGAAGTAGCAATATCACACTTTATATGCCATAATTATAAACCGACATGTTATACAAATGGTTTAAATTTCTTTTTTCATTGGGGGAATTTTCTCAGAGATAAGAGAAAAATACAATGAAAGATATCCTCAAATGAGAATCAACAGTAAAACCTCAAAGGTTAAGATAAAAACAAAAGGGGTGAAAGGCCACAACAGTTCATAAATGCAGTAGAGCTGATCAATCTATCAGCTTGTACTCCTTGAGATGCCAATGTGCATGGCACCAAAAGGAAGCCATATAAAAAACATTCTCCGATAAAATATGTAGGGGCGAGTAGCTCCCCAAGATGCAGAAATCCCTTTCCAACCAAACCAACCAGAGAATCCCAAAGCCTCACTTTACCCGGTACTTTAGTAAACCATGCAAGTTAATAAAGGACAAGGGGTCCTGAATCCTGATACATCCTGATAACAATTACTCTTTTCTAGGATTAACTATTTCTAATAGCAGTCAGCAGTGTTGTCAAAAACTAGTGTAAAAACGTAAAAACATGCGGTGTTTAGTGCTAAAACGCAAGTAAACACTGTCCGAGGTAAACACGGGTAGACACTAGTGTAGAAACGGGTAAAAACGTAAGTTTCTACCGTCATTACCGTTTTTACTTAAAACCAAAAAGAAAAGAAAAAGAAAAACGAGAGAAAAAAACTGACTTTAGTGAAACTTTTTTTTTTTTTTGGGTCAAATATTTTAGTGAAACCTGACCATCAGGCATTCTGGCATTCCATTTGAAAATTCATTCTCCATCCTGCTTCACTGTCGCGGCTTCCCACTTCCCAAACCGTAAAACCCATATCATCGCCGTCCTCCTCCACTTGCAGCATCTCCGATTCGCCGGTCGCCCTCCTCGTTGACTGATCCTGGCCTCCTCCAATCATGCTCTGCTCGTGATAACTCATCCTTCCTACTGACCCAGTCCAAAACTTGTCAGTCATAACGCGCCCTCCTCCACTCCGGCCAGGATTCGCCGCTTTTATCACCAATGCTTATTTTTCGTATTTCCAAGGTGCTTATTTCTCCTATTTCCTCCCCTATTTTTGGCCCCTTTCTTGTTACAATTTAGGAGTTGTTAAACTTTATTATTTTGATGTTTTTGAACTTATGTATTTGGATTTTGGACTTATGTTTTATATGTTTATATGACTTATATGATATCTTTTAGATATGAAGATTTCATTGAGTAGTGATTTAGAATGCTGTCCCTGCTTCTGATTTTGATTCCTCTGGGGACTGATTTAGCTTATTTAGTTGCTTTAGCATTATCTGTTTTGTCTTTGTATGGCGATGTATTGCCTCTGTCTGCTCTTTGAGTTTTCTATCTGGATGTTGTACTGCTGAACTGTGTTTTTCTGGTTCATAGTAATATCAATTCCCTCTTGAGCAAAAACAAAAAGAAAAAGAAAAGAAAAAAAGATATGAAGTTTTTCATTGAGTAGTGATTTATGATTTTTTTCCCATTGAATTTTGAGTAGTTATTTACTGATTTATGATTTTTTTCCATGCATATATATATATATAATTTTAAGCTTTGACCTTAAGTAGTAAAAAGTAGAAATTTTACGTGTCGTGTCGTTTTTATAATTTATGTTTCTACTACCCCTTTCCGTGTCTATGTAAAAACTAGTATTTGACAACATTGGCAGTCAATACTCAGTAGTATTTCAAGTACTAGAGCAATGAAATAGCTTCAAGGGGGGAACGATGAGCGGCCCAATAAATGTACACATTGCATCCATAACCTAACCATTAAGGAGATAAACAAAAATAAAAAGAAAAGTAAATAAACAAACCTCAACAGTTCGTAGTTCTGAGAGAAGAATCTCCGCTGGGTTTGTTATTGTCAGAAAAATGTGAGAACGCTGAGGAACAAGAAGCATAGAGTCAGCACAGATTATATGTAAAAGCATTATGGGAAAAAAAGAGCAAATAAATCAGAAGCTTTCATCCAATCAAAGACTCACATAGCTATCAAGAAGTTCCTTAATTTCAAGCTGCACTCTACCAAGCTTCCCCAAAAGTTTACCTGGAAACATTGCTCAGATGCTAACCAACTATATAGCACATACTATGCATGAATTGAAACAATTATCATACTGGCTCAGTTGCCCAAATAGGGCAGTAATGACCCACTCACCACTTTCTTCATCATCATTCAGTGCAGTTTTCTCCAATAGAAAGGCGCCCATTTCCTGCAGTGACTCAGAGAACTCTGGAGAATACATACCGAGTAAAAGTTACAAAATTGGATCCTTAAAAAATTAACATTAACATCATATTCTCAAAAGGATAGGAAAAGATAACTCCATAAACTAGAGGCCTTTTCTCACTGATCAAATGTGCATCAGTTTCCTAAACGCTTGAAGAAATTATAGATAAGCAAAGAAAAACAGGATGACCAATCAACAGAATTTCAAAGAGGAAAAAATGTTTACCTACCATAAGCACTGTTTGCAGTGGCAGCAGCAGCTGATAGCAAGCTATCATAGCAATATCTCATCTCTTGCATATCCTGCCAAGTGAAAAAGAAAACCTATAATGTCCTTGGAATCAAAGAACCACAGAGGAGAAAAGGAAAGAAATTAAACTCTTTTAAATGTCCCGGGATACAAGCAAGAAAAGCCACTAAATTTCCATATACACAAAGTTCTTGATAGAATGTTAATTGGGCAATGGGCACAAGTATATAAAGGGGCAATCAAAGCGAAATAATTGTTGCATCTGAAACACATTACCGTTGATTATCCTTGGAAGTTGGAACAAAACTTTCCTACTCATATTTAAGAGTTTATATTATAAAGTAGACTTTATCACCATATTAATTACTTCCCCTACCAAAGACGACCTCTAATTATGATTTGTCAGTAAAGGTAAAGTATCATCATAAACACCATACATTTTACAGTTTGCACCAAAATATGTATTTATCCTACCAAAAGGATAATAAAACATTTAACAAATAAAGTACACGCTATGGTACATTGCTTTCAGCATCAATTCATCGGCTACACTAGCAAATCGTCGCCAATAATTGCAATTCAAAATGGTCCAGTCAAGTTTCAAGACTCAAACTGAAGAGATCAACTATCGCCTGAATCATTTCAGGAGAATTATAATTGTAACCTTTAAACTAAAAATGGAAGCCCTCATATGCAAAGACGATTGGCCCCTCTTTGACAAGAGCACTATCTAATTCCATTTTTGAAGTCACATTTGGGAAAAAGTGATTGAGTTGCAAAGAGCCATCGCGTAAGATAACACACAGAGCAACTCAAAGACGAGAGGAAACAAGTCGCACAAGTACCTTAGCAGCTTGAGCAAGCTCATCGAACTTCAACGAGGGCTGGGCGTCCATCTTCTCCTTCTCAGTGCTCTTGTGAAGTGCAATTCTCTTCAATTTACTGAGCGAGGATTTCATTTCCGGGAAACCCTAAGGCAATGGCCCGAAAACGACGGAGCAAAGCGGGAAAGAAGAGAACCGAGGCCTCTTCGTTCCTAGGCAATTCGAAGAGAATCTCAAGTCCAAATCCCCAAACAAAGTCGAGAATTCAATTCCATATTCTCAACGACATTGAAGAAGCTTTGCTCAATTGGGTCAAAACGACACCGAACAGATGAG
Source organism: Acacia crassicarpa (assembly GCA_034222035.1). Classification (NCBI taxonomy): domain Eukaryota; kingdom Viridiplantae; phylum Streptophyta; class Magnoliopsida; order Fabales; family Fabaceae; genus Acacia; species Acacia crassicarpa. Next base: position 42,741,052 of record JAWXYG010000005.1, on the reverse strand, counting down.
TGATGAAAAAGACGAGAGTGAGATGAAAATTGCGAAAACGGGAAGAATGACCAACTTATGCATCCGGGAGGAAAAGGAAAGGGAAAGGGCGCATCACCCAGACGTCATGCCCCATTGGTTCTCAGCCCAAACGCTCGTGACCCGGCACGTGTGTCTTACGGGCAATTTCGTAACTTCGTATTCCACTCTCCATCGAAAGAATCCAAGAGCGACACGTGGATGCAGATGGACTTTTTTTTTTTTTTTGGGGGGGGGGGGGGTTTTTTTTTTTGTCTTACAGCCAATGGAGCAACATGGGGTGCCATAGTGAGACAATTTGATTGAGGGGAAGAAAGAGTTGGAAAAAAAATAGATTTATTTTCTTAAGCTTTTAACGACATCATTTTAAATTAAAAGAAATAGTATTTCATTAAATTTATTGTTAGTAGCTCTATTTTATTGGCCTTTAAACTACTAACCCTAAACTACCACCTCAACTAATTTATCTTTTTTTTTTATTTGGTTAAGGATTTTTTGACTTAAAGTGTTAAAAGTTTTTATCTCTTTCAATAAAGGTGTTTTTCAAAATTTGAACTTATATTCTTTTCCATAAAGGAAGAGTTTACTTATTACCTCAATTAACAGTTTATTAGTTCATTTACTTTTTTTTTTAACCCCGGTTTCTTCCAAACATTCCGTAGAAATTTCAAGGGAAAATATTAATTAAATATCTTCAGAATTGGAAAATCCAGAATAAAACATTCTTATTAAAATATGTTGTTATTTGCTCACCAAATCAAAGTTATACGTAATAAATAGCTTTGTGAAGTGTGATAAACAGAACAGGTTTGGAATTTTGGTAAAGACTAACATTTTGCTTATTTACCAAAAAAGCTGAAATCAAAAAACATGTATATTCGTATAAGATGATCCGTATAATGTTTAAGAAATCAGACCAAACCGGTCGGTTCGGCTGGACCTGCACGGGGCAAAAGAACCAGTTGAAAGTGAGGGAACTGTCGTGTTGGGGAGAGGAAGGTGTGGTGTACGTATGGGACAAGATGATTAGGGTAGGAAATTAGGAATAGGCAGGAATTGGAAGTTGGTGGCGTCAAGTATGTTGACTGTGGAATTTGTTCGTACCAAAGGGTCTCATGACGTGGCAACCTACATTGGGCCCCACGTCTCCCCTGTCCACATCACACCTCGTCACGCTTCCATCTTCTCCGGTCAAACCTAACTTTTTTACCCTCTTTTTGACTCTCCTTCCTTACACTTTTCCATTTCTCTCCCTCCATTGGCCCATTATCTCATCTTTGGGGTCATGCACCGATATAATACTCCACTCAATAACATATATTTATATTCCGGAAAAAAAAAAATATATATTTATCTAGAAAAAATTCCATATAAATACCTTATAAATTTGTAAAACCCTCATAAACCCACCAAATTTATAAAAGGATTGAGAAATGACGAGGACTTTTGAGGGATATGTAAATTCAGGCAAAAAGACCAGACTGTCCCTTATGTTATAAAACATTACATGTTTTCCTCTCTGCTGGTTCAGTCCAAGACACTGGAAAAAAAATAGAGCATCAGCTATTCTACCCAAAATCATTGGATGGGGATGAATTAATATCGGCAGTCGATGGTAACCTATCCCTCTGGTATTTCTAGTCTTATCCCAGAAATCATTGCATAAATTCTGAACATTTCAGATTCAAAATAGGTCATGCTTCATTCCTCTTTTGAATGACCTATTTTGAAAGAGAAATTTATGTAAAACAACTGGTTAATGTATTTGATCCTGATGGGAAACTTATTTCATGCCGGGTATACCGTGAGTCTTGCATTTTTTCAGATGGTAATTGTTATGGACCTAGGAACATGGGCCACGAAGCCCAATCCACTATGCCATCATCTACGGTAACTACCCCCACTAATATCGCTACTAACAGCATATCCCGGGATTACGACCCACGAATAGCCGAGTATCTCGGACACGAATCCTAACTACCACTCCCTATAAATAGGAGATCACTCCACTGGTGAACGGTACGCGGTATCAACTCGTTTCCTTCCTCACTGAGCACACACCCCACACCCAGTAGCTAAACGCCGGAATTCTATTCGAACTACGTTGGCTTTGATCCCTGACTCAGGGTACGTAGGCCCTAGTCATTGTTCCTAGTTCAAGCCATAATCCAGACAGACATAATCCACACACGAACATTTGGCGCCGACCGTGGGGACCCTAAAAAGGTCGACCACAAGGTTTTAAGGTCACGTATCAATGGCAAGATCAAAGAGGACTTTAACAGCTCTGAATACTCAGGAGCCGGGGGAACACGGACAGCAAATGATGCAAGCGGAGCAACGTGATCGTACCAACCCCGACATGGTAATCGTCGAGACGGAAGGAGAATCAAACGCGGCCGACTCCGACATCCCACAAAATAATGTGTTAGAGCACGAGGAAACTCAGGCCCCTGAAGGTGGTATACAGGGGGAAGTTCAGTTGGTCAACCCGGACATTCTCTTGTTGCAGAATACAATAGGTTCCATCCTGAACAGAATGGAGGGAATGGAAACTCGCCATAGCCTGCAAATTCAAGAAAGCGCTCGAGCGCACCAGGAAGAGATGGTCCGACATGACGAGGAATGGAGGAATTTCTTCCAGCAATATGCTGAGCAAACTGACAAAAGGAATTCTGCAACCAACAAAGATGAGGCGGGGCCAAGTCCGCATGGCTCCCACTCCCATGAAGAGCGGCTGAGTAACGGGCGCGACAGAGACCGAAGTAGAGACCAAGGGCAATCACGGGAAAATGACCGAGATGAGCAAAATAGACGTTCGGGCGATAATGGCCATCGCGAAAGACAAGGTCGGACCGGCACTAACGAAGAAACTGATAGACGCGATCCAGCGTCAACTAGGGCGCAAAGGGGGGACCAGCAAACAGGCGAAAACCCGAAGTCCTCAAGGGAGCAAGTCACACCCTCTTCGGACGAGGGTGATAGAGTGATAACTCCCTTTACGAAAAAAATCATGGCAGCACCTTATCCGAAATGCCTTGACACTAAGGACTTCGCCAAGTATGACGGCAGTCAGGACCCGCAAATCCATATAAGCAACTTCAAGATGGAAATAATGGTAAAGGGATACTCCAGACCAATCATAGCGCGTTTATTTGCGGGAACTCTGCGAGGACCTGCACTGATATGGTTCAACAGTTTGCCAGTCGACTCTGTCCCGGACCTCAAGGACTTGGAAAGCAAGTTTCTGCTCCACTTGGCCCAAGTCGGAAGCAACCTAAGACAGAGTTTCAACTCGACCAAATACGACAGGGGCCCGGAGAAACTCTTCAGAAATATTTGGAGCGATTTAATAGTACTGCTCTTCAGGTTCCTGGTTTGAAGGACGAGGTGCAACTGCACTGTGTGATGGCGGGCTTGGACAAAAGTTCGCCATTAAAGAAGTCAATCATGAAGCGCCGCCCGACATCGTTGAACGAGTTCAGAGATCGCACAAAGCAGTATATAGAAATGGAGCAGATGGAGGCAACGAATCATATACCAGCCGGAGGATCCTCAAAAAGATCCCCCCCGGGGGAAGGATCGGTACAATTCCGACAAACAACACGACCTAGGTAGGGACAGAGGACCTCGAGGAAGTCGGGCAGAAGGAAAAATATGAAACATATGCGCCGCTGAAGGTACCACGATACCAAATTTGGAAAGAAGTCTCCTCAACTGAAATGAAGCATGTAGAACGACCACGGCCAATGCGGACGACGCAACCCTTAAACAAGTCCCGATATTGTGAATTTCACGACCAAAATGGCCACACGACTGAAGCTTGTTGGGATTTAAGGGATGCGATTGAAAAATTTGTGCGGGAAGGAAAACTCCGTCGATACGTAATACAAACTCAAGGCCGACAAAACAAACGGCCGAACAGAAGTAGGAGCCCGCATGAAGAGCGAAAAAAGCAACATGGGGACAACGATAAATGCAACGATGGGGACGAGTTTCCAGAGTCGAAGTTTGTCTGCAGTGCGATCATGGGTGGTTTTGGAGGAGGAGGAGACTCTTCCAACCAGCGAAAGAAGTATCTTGAGGAGGTCATGCAAATTGCAAACCGACCCAAATTCAAGAGAGGAAAGAAAAAAGATGAGCCAATATTAGGATTTTCGCAGGAAGACTTTGATGACGTCATACCCAGGCATAATGACGGCCTGGTGATCACGGGGGTAATCGACGACTGCCAAGTTAAGAAGGTGTTTGTCGACAATGGGAGCGCAGTAGATATCATCTTATGGGATGCATTCAAGCGAATGAGACTAGACTCTAAGGATCTGAAACCATGTAGGACCACGCTGACCGGGTTCAACGGCGAAGATACCAATCCTAAAGGGTTTATTGATTTGAAGTTGACTCTGGGAACCAAAGAGGCTTTCAAGACCGAGATGGTTCGGTTTGTGGTAGCGGATTTCCCCTCACCTTATAATATGATCTTGGGGAGGCCGACTATTCACTCCTGAAACATGCTGGTGTCGTCAAACCACCAAAAATTAAAGTTCATCAACAAAAAGAATCAGGTGGTAACGGTCAAAGGAGATCAGAAGGACTCCCGTAAATGTTATTTCGAGGCAGTCCAAGAAGGCAAATCGGCAAGTAAGGTAAAAGCGTGTAGCAGCGCGGTACAAGTAGTTGAGTTGGACCTGAGGGAGGACGACAAGGCACGCAAAGCAGAGCCCGGTGAAGAGTTAGAAGACCTCGTCCTAGGAGAAGATCCGGAACAGGTCACGAAAATAGGGAAAACGTCGAATCCCGAAGTTCGTGCAGAGTTGCAGAAGTTTTTGAAGAATAATAAGGACGTGTTCGCCTGGAGACCGTCCGAGATACCAGGGATTGACCCCGAGTTTTGTTGTCATAAGTTGGCTATTCCACCAGAATCAGCGCCAGTAGTGCAGAAGAAAAGGAACATCGGTTCCGATCGTGGAAAGGTTTTGGACGACCACGTCCAAGAATTGCTCGAGGCTGGATTTATAAGGGAAGTACAGTACACCACGTGGCTGTCCAATGTTGTCATGGTGAAAAAACCAAACGGCAAGTGGCGGGTATGCGTTGACTATAAGAATCAGATCGAGTTAGCCCAGATGACACTAAGTCGGGAATAATCAGTGACGCACCCCGACACCCCAGGCACTGGTGTTATCAGGCTGGGGGGTAACTGGGCTGATGATAAGTCATTTGCAAAACTGAAAGATGTGCTATCGATAGCCGAGATATAGCTGAGATTAAGTCTCGGAAAATGGCTGTTAAGGCAAACAACAACTCGGATTTGATGTGGGGCTCAGTCGAGCAACCAATACATCCCGGCAGTTCGTAAACCTGAACTACCGGGCTGGGGGGCAACTGTTATGGACCTAGGAACATGGGCCACGAAGCCCAATCCACTATGCCATCATCTACGGTAACTACCCCCACTAATATCGCTACTAACAGCATATCCCGGGTTTACGACCCACGAATAGCCGAGTATCTCGGACACGAATCCTAACTACCACTCCCTATAAATAGGAGATCACTCCACTGGTGAACAGTATGCGGTATCAACTCGTTTCCTTCCTCACTGAGCACACACCCCACACCCAGTGGCTAAACGCCGGAATTCTATTCGAACTACGTTGGCTTTGATCCCTGACTCAGGGTACGTAGGCCCTAAGCATTGTTCCTAGTTCAAGCCATAATCCGGACAGACATAATCCACACACGAACAGTAATTACACTAGGGATCTCACAATATTAGGTGTCGATCTTGCAAAAGTTGCCATTGTTGATAATTCCCCCCAGGTACAGATAGAATCTCCTTCTCTCATTTGATGGTTCGCTTAACCGTCTTTCTGTTTTTTACTTTTGTTCTATAGTTTTTTTTTAAATTTATGCTAAAGCATTGAATTTTATCCACTTTTCTTTCTTTCTTTTTTCCCTTTTAAATACTTTGTGCTTTTTGAGAGCTGATAATGTTGTCAAAACTTTGGGCCATGCTAGTCATTTTATTAAGCGACTAAAGATACGTTTGTTAGGGGTTGTTTAAAATTGAATCATTCAAAAGAGGAATGAAGCATGACCTATTTATCAGCTCAAAGATTATGCAATGATTTCTGGGATAATATTAGAAATATCAGAGGAATAGGTTACCATCGACCACCGGTATTTATTCATCCTCATCCGATGATTTTGGGTGGAATCACTGATGCTCTGTTTTATTTCCGGCGTCTCGGACTGAACCAGTAGAGAGGGAAACATGTAATGTTTTATAACTTAAGGGGCAGTCGGGTCTTTTTGCCTGAATTTGCATATCCCTTAAAAGTCCTTGTCACTTCTTAGTCTTTTTACAAATTTGGTGGGCTTCTGAGAATTAAGTAGGATTTTCCCTTCTTTTATTTAGAACCAATAACAATTTTAAAAATATATATCCTAGTAGGGGTATACACACATGAGCGACACTACCTTTCGGTTTGAGTCTTATTTTTCTTCTTATCATCTACTCCTTCTAATCTTTATTATAAGGCACCAACTGTAAGGATATTTGGTCATTTTTATAAGGCACTTGTTTGTTCTTAAAGAGCATTAATTATTTTTTTCATATATATCCTTAATTAATGAAGGTAGTAGGTGGAGTAATAATTAATATGATATTAAAATTTAGTGTAATTAATAGGAGTAATATTAGAAGTTATATAAATTTTAGGATAACTTTATGGGAGAATCTCATATAAAGACGGCTGAAATAGGGAAATTTTGATTTGGGTTGGTAAACTTAATAAATTTTTAATTAAGTTATGTGACACAATTAAGGATTTAAAATTTGAACCAAATTACCTTTATATCCCTTAGTTTTTTTTAAAAAAAAATAAAAAATAAAATTGAAGACACAATAATATTGTTTACACGCTAGGTAAAAACTCTAACTACAGAAAATTCATTGGATGCTCGAATTTAATCTTTATTCCTTAATTGATTTGAGTAATCCTATCATGTTACAGCGATGGAGGCATACAGATGTGCATCCCTTCTACTTCTGATTTCAGAATTGAAAAGAGCGAAATCGGGAATCCCTACACTAAACCCTTGGCGCGTTGCATGACTGTGATTCTTTCACTTCCAAGAAGAGATGGGGAGCGATAGTGAAGCCGAAAAGTCGGTGCAAAAGGAGAAGGAAAAGAAGAAGAAACTAGGCCTGTCTTCTATTACCAAGACTCTGGCTGGGAAGAAGCTCTGCAAGCGTACTCTTAAACTTGTTCGTCGAGCTTCTGAACATAAGTGCTTAAAGAGAGGAGTAAAGGAAGTGGTTAAAAGTATAAGGCGTGGTCATAAAGGGATGTGTGTTATAGCTGGCAATATATCACCAATTGATGTGATCAGTCATCTTCCTAACTTATGAGAAGAATCTGAAATCCCATACATATATGTCCCTTCGAAAGAAGACCTTGCAAGTGCAAGAGTGACCCAGAGGGCAACTTGTTGCGTTTTAGTGATGACCAAGCTTGCTAAGGGGGAATTAGATAAAGGGGAACAAGAAAAATTAAAGTCTGATTACGATCTGGTTGTATCAGAAATTAACGAGGTTACTGCTTCTCTTTTTTGAAGTAAGAATTCACTTGTACTCTGTTTAGGCCAGTTAAAGTATTTTACCTTGGACAAATTGCTAATATTTTCTATCAAATTATCCCCCGCTGTGTTTTTGTTGGGAAAAAAAAAGAGCGAAATCAGTTTTGAAGGAACGGTCTGTGCATCTCTTCTGCTTCTGATTTCAAAATTGAACGGTCTGTGCATCTCTTCTGCTTCTGATTTCAGAATTGAAAAGAGTGAAATCCAGAAACGGGGGCCAAGACATAAAGATGAACTACCGAGTCCGGAGTTTTTCGTATAAGAATCCTGCTTTCTACCAGGTGAAATGAGAGATCTTGGGTTTAGAAATGAAGATTAAATTTGAGCCAATGAATTTTTTGTTGTTAGGGCTTTTATATAGTGCGTAAATAATATTATTCTGTTTTCAGTTTTTGTTTTTTTTAAAAAAATAACTAAAGGTTATAGAGGTAATTTGACTGAAATTCTAAATCCCTAATTGCGTCATATAACCTAATTAATAATTTGTTAAGTTTACCAGCCCAAATCAGAATTTTCCTATTTCAACCGTCTTTATATAGGATTCTCCCTAACTTTATTGAATTTAACTATTTTTATTAGTTTATAAAAATTATTAATTAATACTTTATAATAAAAATTAGAGGGAGTATGCCTGTATATAACCATATATGACGCCATGTGGTGATGACAACTGTGCAACACACACATACAAGAGTTAAAGGGCTTGTTTGAGAACACCCCAAATGGACTTATTATCTCATTAGATGGGATAATAAGTCCATAAAAAAATTTAGAGTGTTTGGGAACACTCTAAATTTTAATGGGCTTCAACGGGTAATGAGGGGTTTTTTTTTTAAGCTCCCATTTGTTGGCTTATAACCCCATCAAATGCTTCTCCATCAATTTTACATGTGGGCCCATTTGTTATATGACCATCCACCCCGTCCCCCACAAGTCGTGCTTCTCTCCTCTGCTCTCCCTTTTTTTTTCGTTTGTCTTTCTCCTAGCTCATTTACTGTTCTTCTTCATCGGTACCTTGCTCTGGGTTTAGCTGTACAAATTTATTTATTTCCTTTCTTCATTTACTATTCTTCTTCATCGGTACCTTGCTCTGGGTTTTTCCAGAAATGTCGTTAGTTTTTTAACAGAAATTTATTCGTTAGTTCTTCTTCATCTATACCTTGCTCTGTCGTTAGTTCTTAATTTGGTATCCATGTTAGAAACTACTTCTTGATTGGGTCCATTTGGAGTGTATTGTTTAAGCTTGTTGGTTTCCTGATGAGAGCATAATTCTGGTTTTAATTGCTTTTTTTTCACTTTATTTTGCTAATTTCTAATGATTTTGAGTGTTGGTTCATTGTGTTGTAATTTTTTTAATGGTAATTTTACTATTTGATTTAGCAAATTTATATTTATTTTTAATTTTTTATCCCAAATTATCACATTTTATACAACACATATGTATGTGAATTTGATTCATACCTTTTTCAGTTATTTTCCATCTCATCTATCTTTTTAAAAGCTATGTCAAACAAGTTCCCATCGCAAACAAAAGTCACTTCTGCTACTGCTATCCCAAACACAAATCACATAAAAAAAAAGTCCATCAGAAAAAAGTCAATTAAGAAAAATCTATCAGAAACAAAAGTCACTTCTTCCACCACAATCCAAACGGGCGTAAAGGGATTGATTATAGAGGAGGGTATCTTGCAGAATATAAAAAAATATTAGGACAATTGAGTCATGGTAACTGAAAAGTAGGCAAGGAGCAGTGGGGAGTACAGTGTTGTGGCAGATTAGACGGGATAGACGCAGCTAGGTTGCTGTGGATGACGCAACATTTGTGAAGACCAAAAGTGTTTATGGGTAAACACTCTGCAGCTTTCTTTCACACAAACGCTAGAAAAGACTTGTGAATTTGAAGACACACGATTTCGTACACGACAGACTTTTCTCAATTGGACCATGGCTTTATTTCTTCTGATTATTTAACCTTTTAATGTGATGGAGAAAAAATTATAGTCTAAGGGTTTACGAGTCTTCGAGCCACATTAAATAATAAAGTGATAAAAGTATCATTTTTATGAGAATTTGATATCTAAAATAATTTGAGTATTGATTTTATATTTTTATTTAAAATCAAATTAAAACAAACTAATTACTACAATTATCAAATGAACAGCTTATCAGAGTCATTAATCCCTTATTAACTTTATAAATATTGTTTTTACTAATTTAACTAGCATTAATGTTAATTTTGTTAATCTTAAGTCCAGTAGCTATAAGTGCATGTCGACCCATCCATTTACAACCATCTCTTGCGTATAAATTGTTATATTTAACCTAGCTAATTATTCAAGAGGCAAGATAACTTAAACATACTCTTCAATAATTATATGAAATCATTAGGTATATGACTATCATAATCGTAAATTAAATCGCAACCATATTGTTTAATCTTGCAGCCTAATTAAAATTCTCTTCATCAAAGTAAATTATAATGCTCAAATTCGTATTCAATAATAATCAGTCACTAAATACATAAAGCTAAACAAGATTCAGTAACCAAAATGAATATTAATTATAACTAAACAATAAAAACAAAGTCTAATCCATTTATAATTAAGCTCCTAGGTCCTCTAGGTTTTATAACAGACAAACTAAACATAACTAAAGAGGACAACAACAAATTTATAATCCAAAGTCTTAAGGAAAAGGAATATAACATTGATTCAAAACTTCATTTTTAAACTCTGACTGCTCCTTTGTCCAAGTGCTACTTTGATCTCTTCTCTTCTTTATAGTCTTCCCGTCCTTCCTTACGGAAGAAGAAAAATGGAACTAGAACTCCTTTCTCTCTCCTTCCTTATGATTCCAGACGAATGAATAGGGCACTGATCCCTTGTCTATCCTTTCCCCCAAAATGAGAAGGCGGTGATCATGATTATGTGTTTATTTGGATTAGCATTAGATACTGTTTTTTTTAAAGTAATATAATCTACTACTTTTTTTAATATGATTTACGGTATACGAGATAAGTATGTGAAAAAAAAATTATGTCATTTTATAAGAACATATTTTTCCAACACTACTCTAAATTGGCCCTATATCGTATATATGGTAGCGGCCTCAGCTCTTTTTTTTTTTATATATAAAAATTTTAGAAAAGGAGTTGGGCTCACCTATAATCCAAGGGTAAAGCGCCTGAAGCTCAGTTCACAAGGCATACTGGGTCAGAAAGTATACATGCTTCCACTTCTATCCAGCGTTTCTACTGCTTCATAGACCTCTAAGATTAGGGGTGAGCAAAACACTCGTAGGCTGCCCATCTGCTTGTGCCCCATCGTTTTTTTCCTCGTTTGAGTCCACCTAGATTGGGCCCGTAACGGGTACGGGTTGCCCGTACCTGTATAAAAATAAACGGGCGGGATACGGGTTAGGCCACGGGACACCCGTTCTTGCCTGGTACCCGTTTATTTTTTATATAAAAGAAAAGAAAGAATATATCTAATGTAACACCCCCAAATTTCTAACAATTATAATAACATAAAATTTCAATAAATTTTATAAATAAGTACTGAAATTCAAAATAACTAACATTTGGGAAGTGTTACCGCCGCACTTGTACTGGGACAAGTGCAAGGCTATCTTATTACATAAACAAAACTCAGACTTAAATAAAAATGTTTTTTTTCCCCTTCAAAGCATACAATAAAAACTAGCTAGAACTAGTAGACGGTTCTTCCTCACTTCTCACTGCTAGCCCCAGCAGCCCCAATTTCGAAACCTGTTTCACTAAAAATCTGCTCCCCCGAAGGATCGTCGCAGCCCATGAACACACACACACATCAGCAAAAGCTGGTAATCCTAATAAACAAAGATAATACAAAATAATAATAATAATAACAAATAAACAAACAAATAATTAAATTAATTACATAATGATAGGGAAAATACCATATATATATTTATAATTCACAATATCAATTTCTCATACTTATCATAACTAAATATTATCATTGACTCAAATATTATTATTCATCATCTTTTAAAATTTCTTTAGACCCGGGAAACCCTGCCAGTTTACCCTGTGACCCGGGAAACCCTGCCAGTCACAATCAATCAAATTTGGCCATCAAGTATTCCTTCCTAGTGTGCACACCTCTTCCCAAAGTTGCTACTAGTGTCCCGGGAAACCCTGCCAGACACCACTTTGGGAAGAACAGATATCATCATTTTCTCATCACATAATATTTCGAGGCATAAAGCCTAAGGGTTGTGTTCATCACTTTGGGGGTACCATCCCAAAGTTATCCTCCCACTATTAAATTGTTTTAAACACACACACATAAATAACTCCTAAATTATTTTTATTATTTACTTATCTTTTATATATTTTTATATTATTTTAATAAAATATAGATATAAGGATATATATATATATATATTCTTTTAAATTAAAACTTGTTGGTATCTTGCCTTTTTGCACAGGAGATATTAATTTTAGTATTGTATAGGATTATAGAATATTGCAGATTATTGCCTGTCCTATAGCATATTGTAATCACATGAAACCAACCAACAATTACAAAAGCAAAAAGACGCACAGGAGGCATAAGAAATCAAACAAAAACAAGAGCAAAAAAACGTACAAGAAGATGTTAAGCGCGCGGTCCGAGGCTTTCATTGAAAGCATTACATACATGAAGAGGAAAAAGAACGTACGAGATATATACATAAAGGAAAAAAAAATCACACGGAGGTCGAGGCAAAAAGAAACAAAAAGAACAAATCATTCAAGAAAACACAACTAATGGATTCAAGAGGCAATTTGGCAATTCGATTAACATACATATATTGGCAATTACGGGAAAAAGAAGAAAAAAAAATTATCATTCAAAGGAAAAACGACGCACCTATATATTATGTAATTGATCAATCAACCATTAATGTCTATGACCTAGAGATCAGATTACCTATCAAGATATAAGACTATCCTAAGGCTCATGGGATTAAAATTACCTGGTCTCCGTGTTTGCTAACCTCCTAGAAGAACGAGAGTATAGCGGCAAAGAAAAGTATCAGGTGTTTTATAGGTTTAAGCGGTCAGACCTAAATTTATAATTAAAATCTAGGGTTTTAGCTATGGGTTGGGCTTTTTACTTATTCCCGATAAATGAATTAAAACAAATTGTAGAGTTTTATTATTAAATATATTTTAAGTCCGATGATGAATTAAAAAAAATTGAAAATATAATATGATCTAACTAACTCCTAGATTCTTGGATCTAATCTTAAATAATCTAATAATACTATTTACAAAATAATATGATTACCACACAAATAATACAATATTACTAATTTTTACTATATTATTATTATTATTTTTACTATTTCTATTATTAATCATTATTATTTTATTAGTATTATTTTCCTCTATCATTATCTTTACTATTTCTATTATTATCCGGGGTATTACATCTAATATTTTAATTCTCCCACACCAACATGGTCATTGCTCTTGGTTTGGTGGAATAAGGGATGCGCTTTTAACATTGGGTGAAGGAGCAATAATACACATGAACTTTACCTCTGGGAGCGCCCATCACCATGAGCTTTTTTTAGGAGCAAAAGTACACACATGGTTATCATTTTGGAGCAAAAGTGACACAACGTTGGGAGAAAAAACGTTGGTTAACTTTGGGTTAACTTACTGTTCATTCATCATTTTCTCTGTTTTTTTCTTCTGTTTGCTGTAAATAAACCTTGATAAAAGAGCTTCATGGCCACTAAGGAAACAACACCACTTCATCAGGGTGACGTGCCAGGCACATAAACCCTGATAAAAGAGGAGAGAGAGCAAAATAGAACGCCACAAAATTGCACACTGGCTGGTGGTGGATTAGAGCCACAATAAACTGGATTGACAAAAAATAATAACCAACCCAGATGAATGAATATGGTACATTACATAGGAAAAATATTTTCTTCAGACACCAAAAGGAAAAATAAACGTGTCAGTTGCTGGATTCCACATAGTGAAGGTTTGGATTTTAACGTTGATAGTATTTGCTAACCAGTCGAAAGAAATCAGAAATGAAAGCCATCGGAAAGAAGTTTAGGCATTATTTTCCATTGCGACACATGTTAAACCTCCTCTATTTTAACTCCTAGAAACAGAGCTCTAATTTGCAGTGTTGGTTTGCAGGGGAAGATAGCCACATAGTGAAGGTTTGCAGTTATTTCCATGTACTTTTGCTCCTCTTTATTCTTTGACCTCTTCCTTCTGGTGGATGCTAAGGGCCCGCTGAAGCCTCCCGGAGTGCTTCTGCCTCCCGTGCTCGACTCCGTCTCCGACCAACACTCCTGCTGGTCTGTTACGTTGGTGATGGTGATCTATCTTATTTGACTGTCCCGCCTGTAGTATATATGCAGTATATATATAATCCAATGTTCAAATCGATCAAGTGTTTTGAGGCTTTGAAGTGAATGATTGTGGGGTGTGCAGTGGAGCTGATAAATTGGAGAGAGAGTTCAGAGTTTATGTATATTTATAGAGAGACAGTAGGAAAGGTAAGTTAAAAAAATAAGGAGAAATTAAAGAAAACAAGTCAGAAAAAGGGGGAGAGTAATCCAAGGGCGGGTATGTAGTTTGGTGATTCGAATTGGGTGTATGTATGTGATTTAATTGTTTAATGCTTGTTTGTTGTTGACATGGCCATGAAGCTCTTTTATCAATGTTTATTTACATCAAACAGAAGAAGAAAACATAAAAAATGAAGAATGAACAGTAACTTAACACCAAGTTAACCAACGTTTTTCCTCCCAACGTTTTGTGTCACTTTTGCTCCAAAATGATAATCATGTATGTACTTTTGCTCCCGAAAAAAGCTCGTGGTGCTGGGCGCTCCCAGAGGTAAAGTTCATGTGCATTGTTGCTCCTTCACCCTTTAACATTAGATACCTGCTTTGAATCCCCACGCACCACGCCTAAATTTTTTTTCAGTTTTTTTATAACAATTTTTTTTATAAAATGTTAAACTTTAAAGCTCCAAAATTACAAAAAAAACCCTTTTCCCTATTCTTCATCTTCACGAATCACGATAGCTTCTCTTTTCCCTTGCCGCCTCCTCACAAACTAGTGAACTACGATGGCTTTCCTTTCCTTTTGCCATGACGCCGCCTCCTTCTCCTAGAGTCCTCGTCCTCATCTCTCTCATTTATCTCCTCATCCGTTGCCGTTGCAATGAAGACAAGTCGACTTCATGCTTCTTCTTCTCAAATCCGTACAATAGCGTCTGCAATCTCGTCTCAGATAGTCGACTTCATGCTTATTCTTCTCATATCCGTACAATAGCATCTGCAATCTCATCTCAGATCTGTTTGCTCCCTCGTCGAGCAAAAATATTTTTCAGATCTTGCCTTCGCATTGCTCAGATTTCGCCCTGGATCATAAGGATTTCTCTTCTCTTCATTTTCTAATCTTCTTCTTCTTCTTTGTTGATAGTGGCTGTAACTGGTTTTTTTTTATATAGTGACTGACTGGCTGTGACTGGTGTGAGGTATGAGAGTGAGTAACCGAGTTTCTTCGTTTTTTTTTTTGAAGAAGTAGTCACGGGTTCCCCGGAATTCATTAGCACCGCCTGTGTTTTGCCCGTACCCGTTTATCACGGGTCAAACGGGTTCAACCACGGGTACAGGGCTGCCTCGTACCCATGTAAAATAAACGGGCGGGACACGAGTTAGGGCACGGGGCAGTCTCGCCCGTCCGTTGCTCACCCCTACCTAAGATGTCTCCCCAAGCGCTTTGACCAACTTCAGGATCGAACCTCTTCCCTTTGGATGAGAAAATCCAAACCTTTCACCAGTTAAACCCAAGAATAAAGGGTCGCCTCAACTCTTTTCATCTTCCCAAAACATGGCTTGCTCCCTTTAGCTAACCGGTCTTTTTATCCCCCGAAGTCTCTAGCCCAAAAAAAAAGTGCCGCCTCCAGCAGTGATCACTGATCACAAGAATAGGGAATAATATTATAATAATAAAAACAACAATAATGGATTTTTTTTTATATCATTTGAAAGCAAAACTTCCCATTTTCGTTGTTTTATTCCTAAAACTTAAAGCTTATATTCTATGAAATCCCATAAATCATACACCACCCAAATTGATTCTCTTAAAATCTCCAAAAAAAAAAAAAATCTCTTTAATTTAGCATTAATGATTTATTAAATGTATCAAAATGTATATCAAATCTAAAAAAAAGAGAAATTATCATAATGTTATATATATCAAATCTAAAAAAAAGAGAAATTATCATAATGTTATATATATATATATATATATATATATATATATATATTATATTATATTATATTTAGGTATGTATGTAACATGCATGAAAAATTTGTATACATGTTGTGGTTCTATGTACTACTTTCGGTTCTTAATATAACATATATTTTTAGTTTAGTTTATAATATAATTTGTTCTTCAAACTTTAATTTGCACTAAAAATTAAAGCTAGATTTTATCTTGAAGGCTTGAGGTAATATTTAATTAGCTGGGGGTTTAAGGGTGGGTAAATTAAACTAATTAATAATCATGGAGGCGAGAGATTATCAAAACATGAATCTTGACAAATCTTCTCTCCAGTCAAAAATACGTGTTTCGTGATGTTGAAGGATCAAGCGACGACCATCGAGTACTGCTGGTTAAAAAAGGAACAAAATCAGACTTACAGTCTTCTCACATTTTCAAAAGCGAGTAAGACCACGAAAGCCAAGATCCAGCGTTGCCCACCACCAAAAGAATTGATTCCCTTCACTATCATACAACGTATTTATTTTCTCTTTGGATTAAAAATTAAACGAAATTCGAAACATTATATCTATACGGTGGCCTTTTAGTATTAATACAGTATTTAGAATCATTATTCATAGACGACCCATGCACGCGTAAATACTAAATCTGACGAAAAAAGCGGTTGCAGTGTTCCTCATCCATAAAATGCATGTCAAGAGATCGATATGGGGAGAATAATAGATGCGTGATTTTATCTTTGACTCGAAATATCTGGCATGGGGTTTATGAATGTGCATATATATATCAGTTATATACTTGTTATCTGATTCAGAATTTATTCAACATTGGGCTTAGCTTCCTCTCACTTTTCATCAACTCACACTTGATCCTCAACAACTGTATTTGGTTATTGGTGAGACATTTTTTATGAACGACCCATCTTGTTTTTCCCGAAACCATGTAAGGTTGCCCGTTGCCATACTTTGTCATATTCACCTAGAAGCTCCATGATCCTCGTCCTGATATTTCAATTTTTTGTGCAATTAATTAAATAAACCTGACAATTTTAATGAGTGTTATGGAGTTTTTTTTAATACAAGGCGATAGGAGAGGGGGGATCGAACTCAGGATTGAAAGGGAGGAAATGAATCCCAATACCACTGCATTATTAGTAGTGCTGGTGTTATGGAGTTAAATATAAGGCTCATCCAAGGTGTGGCCCAACAAAAGGCAACTAATATGATACAGACATAATGACCCAATGTTTGGGCTTGGAGACACAAGAGGCCCATAAGTCCAAACTCTAACCCTAAGGTATACTCTATAAATAGAGGGTAAATTCTAAGGTACACACATTCTAAGCTCTCTTTCATTTTACAATACCGTCTACACTGTTCGCACAGTCCACATCCTTTGGCGAAAGCATTCATATTTGTGCATAGTGATCTTCTATTCTCATAGTTATCTCATCTTTGGATACCTGCTAGGAGAGAACTATTTGATCCAATATCAATATACTAGTCCTTTGAAGCTAGACATCCGGTGTTCTTATACAAAAGCATGATCAACTTTTTTTTCTACCTGGGATTGGCCAAGGCGAACCTTCTATATTCGTGCAACAACAATATCTTTTTTCCTCCTTTGGCCCATGACATCCATGGCGTTGAAACTTATAACGTTGCTCCGGCGTCAATTGTTAGGATAAAAGAAATATTTGTAATTTATCATCACACAGAGACTGCGCTATTAATTGTGGACAAAAATATAAGTATGGAGCAACCTTCGATGTTCCACTTCTAGCTATCAGCTGCCTTATGGATAAGGTCCAGTTCTGGCCTACGATCACATGCTTATGTAGCTTGGCCGTGGCCAGGAGCTTTTCTAGAAAGCTACTGGACAGAATGTAGCAGTGCAATTTCCTGCTCTAACCTGCTCTATATTTCGTTCGTAGAGAAATGTAAATTGCAGGATAAAGTTGGGTTTAGGCCTATCAGTTGTAAATATAATATCAAGTACGTGTGTCTGGTAATTCTCTGAAGATATAAGAAAAGGGGAAAATGATGCATAAAACAAACAAAACAATGGTATACCAGAAATGCTGCTAACTAATAAAGGGGACGACGAACCAGAATTTGAATAAGCAATGTCCTAATCAGAATATCAGATTGCGCATGCATGTAGGTCCAGTCTGTGTATACAAACTTTTCTCCTAACCCTCGTACTGTACCGGTGTGTCAAATACCATATGAGAATTAAGATATCAAGGATATTAAAAAGCAATCCTGATTCTTCTAGTCCACGACATAGATATTCACAAGGTGGATGAAAATTAAGGATTATATTATTTGATGATCGATCTTCACTTTGTCCGGTCTCACGTGAGTCGTCCAGCTCTATTGTCAGATCTCCGGCGAACCATGCCTATTTTCCTCCCTCCTACTGCTCTTCCCTTATTTATAACATCCCTAAGTTTTCTCCCTTTTCTTTCTTTCTTCTCACCCTCCTGCCAAATAATAACTAGTGCATTCATTTAACACAACAAGATACAATGAATATAATAATGTCATAATTAATTTACCATATATACCCTTTTGGGACTGGTAATTTCCTTTCTTGATGGCTGATTCTCGCCCACCACTGGATTTTCATTACCTGCACAGAGAGAAGCACGTAACAGCATTAAAAAGACGGCCTTGATTTATTTCACTCCAATCCAAAAAAACCCGGGATCATGATCATTGATATATATGTTTGTTTCACCCATGTTGTCGGTGGTTTCCACCATGTCGGGGTCATCGTGGGAAAGATCTATATCACTGAAAGATCTGGAGTTGACGTATTCCCTAAAACTAGGGGACGCAGCGCCGGTGATGGCGTCATCCCTGTCGTCATCAATGGCGTCAGCCTCGCTGTGTGGAGGAGCCACGTTAATGGAGGGAGGCTTTGCTTGGGCATGATTATTGAGCTCTTTCAGTCCCACCTCCTCAGGATCAGCCTCCCCCGCCGCCTTGTAGCAGAAGGAGAAAACGGCGGGCGGAGGAGTAGCGTCTTTAGGGGTGTCGCCGTTGATGGGTCGGACGATTTTGTAAGGGAGGTTGTTGTGATCGTCTTCAGTACGCAAGGCTGAAGCGCCACAACCCATGGCGGAATCGGAGGAGATCGATGACGGAGGTGGTGAGAGCAAAGTATAGGGTTGGGGAGAGAGGCTGAGTTACGTGCATATTTTTGTGAACACACGCAAATGAGGGAGGCAACGAGGCTTACGGAGTTTCTTCTTATCGATGGCGTCTCTCTGTTTAGTGTTGCTTTGATTAACCCGGTTTCTTTTTTGGGAAAACGTTGTGTTTATAGAAAGAAGTCGATATATTAAGTTATCATTTATAAATAGATGTCATAGTCTATTTAGCCTTTCATCAATGTCTTCAAGAGTTTTTCATCTTTCTAACTCCCCCCCACCCCCTTTTTTTTTTGGCCAGCCTGCAGATGGTGGATTCTAAAATATATTTTTTTTATTCGTTTTCTATCCTTTTCTTTCCTCATCATTTATTTTAAAACTACACAGTTTTGGACTTAATAAAGCAAGGGAAGGACAGGGGAGGACTTTTTTTAAAAAAAAAAAAAAAAAATCTACAGTACTCTGAAATATTTGTTTAATTGCATGCAATATTTTAAATTAATTTTTAGTATACTTAACAACTTAAAATAGTTTTTTACTTGACACCCAATATATATTGGAAAAAACTTTAGAATGATGAGCGCTAAGTAATGGTGTGATTAAGAAAATACAGTTTAAGGTGCAAACTTGTCATAGAGGTTTTTGTTGAGAAATAATGTTGTTTTTAAAAGTTTTAAAAACTAGCAATATTGTCTTATGTTATTAAAAAACTAACATTGACGATTAAAAGACTAACAAAGATTGTTAACTTTTTAGCCGTAAAGGAGAATATTGTTCCATTTTAATATTTTCAGAGCAATATCAAAACCCCCCAAAAAAAAAATTAGGATAATATTTATTTTTTGCGAAAACTTTTGAGATAAATTTTCACTTTAATTCAAAAAATATTGGAAAAAGTATTTCTCCTGTCACTAAAGATAGAGTTATCTCCAGTGACCCTAAAATTACGTCGTTTTGAATTAATGAAGGGTGTGTTTGTAATTTCAGGTGAATTATGAAGGGTGTTTCCGTAATTTTGCACCCTTCATTAATCCACCTAAAATTACAAACACACCCTTCATTAATTCAAAACGACGTAGTTTTAGGGTCACTGGAGATAACTCTATCTCCAGTGACAGAAGAAATACTTTACCCAAAAATATTTTAGGGTGTAGAGCACATTAAAATTAACTAAGGATATACTTAAAAAAAATATTTCAGAGTCATGATTTTTTTTTAAATTAAAGAAGTGCCCATTTACTTTGGTTAATCTCAAAACTATGTAGTTTTGAGATAAATGATAAGAAAAGACGGAAAAAGAAGGGGGAAAATCAAAATAGTTAGTATATCACTATATCCATGAACACAAATCCTTTGCCACGCAGCTCACGTGCCGCGCCGCAGAAAATTTTTCACTATGGGCCTTCTCTTTTTTTTTGGTCAAAACTATGGGCCTTCTCAACCGATATTGACATGTTGTTTTGAGCCCAGCTATGCCTATTAATGACTTATAAATATATAAATTTTATATTTAAATATCAATTATTATAATTATTCGGCAAGCTAAGTGCCCCTCTCGTTTCTATTTATAAATTATTTTTAACTCATATATAAAGATGAAAAATAGCAATAAAATTATATGATAATCTTAAAATTATCATGTTTTTAAAAAACACATTTAATTAAGGGTTAAGGTGCAAAAATATATATATGGTTTTTTCAAAAGTACGCTCAACACTAAATGTTTTTTTTTTTTTTGGTGTAAAAGTGACTATGTGGTTGCAAAAGTCACATATTCTATTAAATTGATTGTAGGCCTCACCAACATAAAGTAACAAAATATATGACTTTTACTCTATTTTTGAGATCACATAAACACTTTGGCACCTGAGAAAAAAAAACTTAGTGTCTAACGCATTTTTAGAAAAATCACATGTGTATTAACCCTTTAATTAACAAAAAAAAAAAAAAAAACTCTGATACAATGTTACTTATTCGTCTCAGTAACTCCCTTTAACACAATTGCAATATCTATACCAAAAACCCAACTAAAAAAACTAGTTTCTGCATAAATTTTGTAAAATAACTTGTAAATAAAAACGCAAAAAACTTTTAAAAAAATATAGTAGCTTATAAATAACAATGGATGTAGTATTTGAAATCAAATTAGATCTAAGTTTGAGAAAAGAATGAAGTAATTGACACGAGGAATTCTAGCATAAATTTATACCATAACAAAAATGATATGAACAATATATTGACTGCTAGCTCGGCATATTTAATTAACTAACAATCAAGATTGACTAGGATAACGACATGGGCAAAATTGCTTCCTTATTTATACTTCTGGGAAAAAATTGTCCCTTAACCCTTAAATAAATAACAATTATTGTCCTCTCTCTCTCTCTGTGTGTTGTATAAATTATAATCTAATTCAAACTTTCTTATAAATATGATAAGGGGATGATGATGGAGTTGAGGATGATCTATTCAATAAGAAGTCATTTTAACCATTAAATTTTGATGAAGAAGATGCTTTATATATCCGGTACGATCATAATAAATGTATTTAGGTTTCGAAACAAGGAAAATTATTACTAGATAAAAAGAGAAGAATTCAAGCTAAAAAAAGTACCTTACAAAAAGCTAAAAATATGAAAAGAAAAAGAAGCACTTAATTTCTATGTTTTGACAGTTTATTGTTGTTTTCTTGCTGATGAGCTAGGTTACTTTCTACATTTTTATGGGATGAACAATTGTATTGTTATTTGTTTATGTGTTGTATGTTTATGAAAGCGTGTGGAAATTGATAACAGTACCCCCTAATTTTAAAAAATGTTTGATAGGGCAAAACTTTGTAGCCTAAAAACTCCGCAAGTGCATCAAGTAATAAAGTGATAAGAAAGATATCGTTCCCACGAGGACTTAGTAGCCACAATTTCAGTTAAGCATTGATTTTACAACTTCGTTTAAGTTGAGAAAACCATATTAAATTTAATGAAGAGAAAAGAAATTAAAACTAAAATAAAAATAAGAAAACTACCACAATAATCAAATGAGCAACCTAGAGTCACTAATCCCTTATTTGATTCTTAGATTTTATCCCCACTAAATTAACTTTGACTTAATTTAATCAGCTAATCTAGAGTATTAATGTTTATAAGTGCCTGTCGGTCCACTTATACACCTACCTTAAGGTGCAATTCAAATCGGGCTCACTCTAATTTAACTATGCGGAGCTTCTAGGTATATGTCTATCCTAGACGTAAATTAGATTAAAACCTAACTTCACGTTAAATTTTAACCTAATTCCACATTATTTATTCCCAAGGTCAATTTAGGATTCCCTCTTTCAAGTCCAACCCTAAATCCCCAAAACATGCTAAATAGTGATCAATCAATAAGCAATAACAATGAACATAGGATTGAATAAACTGAAATAAAATTAAGCAAAACTAACAAGTGGGAATAATCTCTAAAACCCAAACAAGTTTATAGATTCTCTAGGTTGCAAAACAAACTAGCCACACATGGCTTTATTCAAATCCCAAAACAAAAAGATAAGAATTGAGGTTCAAAGAAGAAGAAGAAGAGAGAGGAAAGAAAATTTCTTCGTCGCCTCCACAGTCCTTTCGTCCTTCTGTGGAAATGATGAAGAGAACCGAAACACTCAGCTTCTACTTCTCTGCTTCTTCGTCCCTTCCTTCTCGTTCTGCATCTCTCCTGATCTGCTCCGTCTATTGATAATAATTTAGGTCTTGGGTCATTGATTCTCCTTTCCTTATAAAAAAGATATCTCATATCTTGTAATTTACTCCACCAGATCACGCAATTGATTTTGTTTCTATTTTCTTGCGGGGACCATCAAGTTTGGCTGATTGCATATCCTTTTATTGCCTTTTCTACTTCATTCCAAATCAGCTAATATTTCCTGCACAATAAAAATATCATATGAGTAGATTTTATGTCGATTTATTCTTTGATCCCAAGTTTCATTCAATTATGGAAACGTTCATAAAAGATAATTAAATAGGTATATAATATCAATAATTCCAATTAAATCTTATAAAATATACACCTATTTAATCATAAAATATATACTCATCAATGTTGCAAATGTTTAACGGTTATTAGCTATAAACCGTAATATATGTTTTGAAATGACATAATGGTTACTTTTAATAACTGTTATATATGTAATAATGGAGCAATACATTACGAGTGATATATTTGAACCATTATAAGTTAAACTTTTCTCTCTATTTAAACGTCTCTCTGCTTCTCCATTTCATTTATTAACACATTTGTCTCAGTCTCAGGTCAAATGTAAACTCACTAACCTCAGAAATCCACTACTGTGGTTGTCTTTTCTGGTCGTCGACCTTCGTTTTCAATCAAATCACACCATCCACAAAGCCTTCTCCATGCTTCTCAGCGACAACTATTGAAGTTGTTGTGCTAGTCCTAATACACATTTTCATTATTAAGCCTCAACCAAGTCACGTTTCTTTGCTGATTTGTTCTAATCATATGGAGGTATGACTTCCATTCTTCATTCTGCATTCTCCATTTTTATTCACTTCATGTTTTTGTAACTAGGTTTTGATCTAAGCCGTGCTCATGTTTTTTTCCTTGAAAAATCTATCATCGAAGTTTTCTGTTTTGTTACAAGAAATCATTAAATATTTACAAAAATTTCATTATATTGAGTGTGTGACATATAGCCCTAAGCGATATACATGATTAGCTTAGAGAGTTATAACCTATAAAGGATAACATGACTCACAACTCGCCTCTTCCTCAAAATCATGTTAACTTAGAGAGTTAAAGGCTTTCGTTGATCTAAGTTAGCTTTTCCAATATCCTCCACAAAATGCTTGTAAGAGAAACTGTGTATTGTGTACTTGAACTTATTGCTTGGCCTGACCACGTTATTGTCATACCATTTATGACAAAAAGGGTAATTATGTATGTATGTATGTATGTATGTATGTATGTATGTATGTATGTGACGTAGAGCTAGGAATCAGGGCCGGCCTGGCCTTCCAGGGCTCGAAGTAAGAAAAACACATGTTTTTCAAAGCCCGACCCGAGAGCACTTGGGAGAGGGCAGGCTCCAAGGCTCAGAAATTACTATTCCAAATTTTAACTATTTTTCCTCCGCTTTTTTTAAAGAAATATAATTAGTAAATTACAACACGAATCATCCAATAAATAACTATAATAACTAATTTATAATCAAAAGTAAACTATCTTCACAAATAACTCACATAAAACATAAAAAGCATATTATGAATTTATTCTCCCGCATCATGAACACATCCATAATCTTTATTTGCAATAAATAATAAACCAAATCATAAAATTAGAGTATAATTATTATATATTTGTAATTAAATGAATAAATAACTTTATAACAAATACAATATATATATATATATATATAAATTAATAAATTTAAAAAGAAAAAAAAAAAGCTACAGTGAAAAGGGCCGGCCCGTGGCCCTCCAGGGCTGGCCTGTCTAAGCCCGAAGCCCTTCAGGGCCGGCCCTCTAGGGCCAATTTCAAATATTTCATTTATTTTTCAAGCCCAGCCCTTAACGAGTTAGGGCTTAAATGGGCCGGCCCGATGAGTTCGGCTCGTTTTACCGACTCTAATGTGACGTCATATGCTTCCTAACAAGAAGGACATGAGATCGCATACTATGGATATAACCTCTCATTCTTTATCAAATCTTGCTTGAGGCAGCATACCCATTGAGCCCTATATGATAGGTAGTTCCATTGAGCCTAATCACAAAGCCAAGAATTGTCTTAATCTATTCCAAATTGTATGGCTATATTCAATGTGTGAGCTTCTATAATGTACAATTTTATTCTACTTGCAAGGGAAAGGAGAGAATCACCAATTTTTTTAAAAAAAAATAAAATAATTGGCTCAAAACTTTAGGCCTATTAAATAGAAAACATTATATATTTATCCACTATATATGACAATTGTTTTATTAAATCTGTTAGCATCTATAATAAATAAATAATGGTTGCTATATAGCGACCATTATGTATACCAAAGTTTTATATAGCGTTATTTTGAAAGCACCGTTATATATGTTTCATAAATTTATATCAGTTATTTACTTGAAACTGCATTCAAAACTGAATGTATTTGCGTTGAGCTTTTACGGCTCTTGTATATATGACCGTTCGAAACCATTATATATGACAATTAATAACCATCATATATGTCGCGTTTTTTATAGTAGTGATCGAATAATAATGACTCTCCATGTCTGTTCAAAACCTTCGGCTATATCGGCTATGGGCGGTGCAACAGCTAGCAGCAGATACAGAGGTGATTTTAGGAAGATCAGCAGAAGAATAAGGGGCCAGCGATATATATAGGAAAAGAAGTGATTGATACATCAATAGTAAAAGTTGGTGAAATATAGTAAAACTGTATAGGTGGCACTATGTAGAAGGCGATATATATATATATATATAATCTAGCGTTCTGTGCACATCAGTGACCATAGCTGAATATATAGCTGATGACCTCTAAACATGTTCACATATTCTTCTTAAGCTTCGTTTCACTAACTGCTCCTTATTGACTAACAAATTAAAGTGGCATATCAGCATATGTACTATTTAGGTACCAGTGATCAAATCTGGTGATGAAAACTTTGTGTGTGTGTGTGTCTCTGAATTCTGTGTGCGGTTTCATTATAGACAAGTATAACATATCTTGCGGGTTCTGCTACCAAATCTTTGAGAGAGCAGCTATACTACATATAAATAGACTCACAGTAGTCTCTCTTCCTGAATTCTCAGTTTCTCACCAAATATTTATTTATAGCAATAGAGCTATAAAAAACCCTTGAGCTACTCCATACTGTAATTTCTGCAACAAACTCCGTGCATTATATACAAAAATGTATCTCAATGAATTATATATAACAAGACAGTAGACAATACAGCTCCTGATCGATGATGGAATGATGAATGAATTTGTACTAGGTGTTCAAATGATTCGACTATGGGTTGAAAAACGAAACAAGTTTTAAATACTCGTATTACACCACTCCCTCCAGTCTTAAATATAGGAATATTTTTATAGTGCAAATTGCACTATAGAAGTATTCCTATAATTAGGTCTGGAGGTAGTATATTGTTTTTTTTTAAAATGGAACTTCTTTCTAAAAGCCCATTAATTTAGCTTCTGGAAACTATGATTACCTTGATCAATAGGACTCTAGAAGTGCATATAGTCTCTATAACAAAGGTTAAGTTTTTTTTACTTCTTCAACTATTATACAAAAGCTACACACACACACATATATCCATGTGGTTTTTGATTGGCGAGACGAGCTAGTGTAATTAATGCCAGCAAGTATATTACTGTTGGAATATAGAACTGATGTTATATAAGATCAACTCACTATTATTACATTCATAGGTGTGCAAAATAAGAGAGTATGGGGGGAGCAATATCTGGTAGGAGGGACGTGAAATCAACACCAACATCATCACATGTACAGTATCCTTGCTCCAACGTAGTATGTGGTCTACGAAGAATAGGCTTTCTTATTCATGTCCTTCTTTCATAATAATAATGGTCCGTAAAATCTGTAACATACGACGCGCTACTCATCAATGTCCACTAGCTACATGCTGCCTTGCGAGTGTGATGATGTGCGCCAAATTTTCCTTTTTCTTTTTGGGTACGAGGACAGATAAACAAGAAATTAAGATGAATAACAAATGGAGCCATGCTGGCGATGTGGGAATTCTCTCTAATATTGGACATTCTATAGTCTGAAACTCTTTTCTCCATTCACCATGCAGCCACTTCAGAAGGCAATGGTGAAAGACGCCTGAGTTGTCTAAAACCAAATGTGCTAAAATTTTATTGTGCTCTTTTTATTTATGTGTATTTATGTATTAAACAAATGTCATGACATATATATCCTGTGATCCATGAAAAGAAGTCAAAGTTGGTAATTTGTGGGAAAATGATATAGAAATCCATGAGATGATGATTCCTAAGGTTATAATCTTAGTTAAAGTGATGAGAATCGATAAATACTTGGTAAGAGAGTTATGTTGCTCTTTATTTTGCCCAACTTGATTTGGATTACTCTTGACCGGTTGACCTCATTAAGCCCCCCGGCTATGTAGTGTAATAAATTTTGAACAAAAAAAATACAGTGTAATAAATTCAAGATATCAGGTGGTTAATCCTAAAAAGGAGAGTATATATTATTTTTATTTGATACAAATTTCCCAAAAACTTATTCATTATGAATGATTCACTCATTTCTAAGGATATATGATAGACTTTTATGTTGCGACAGACCTTTCAGTCCTGTGGGCAGTTCGTTTCTTGTTTTACGTTTCATTTGCTTAGATCATAAGTGATGCTTCCTCTGGATTTTGTGATAAACCTTTCAGTCCCTGTGAGCAGTTCGACTTCACAAATTTTGGCCGCCTTGAGTTTAACGTCTCAAGGATTTCCTTCTCTGACTCCAAGTTTAACCTTTTCAAGGCATGACATGTGTGGTCTTTGACTAATTCATTTAATATTGGGAGAAAGAAGAACAAAATTGCCACTTTTGTAAACTTCCGAGGCAAAATTGCTCCTTAGTGAAAACTTCTGGGGCAAAATTGCTCTCAGTGAAAACTTCTGGGGCAAAAATGATACTTAACTCTTATTCGGGTTGATGAGGTGGCATGTCATATGTCATGAAATGGTATGTCACGTGTACACTCAGTCAAAATTAACTAAGAGACAAATTTACTACATTTTTCATATTTTTGCGGTAAATTTGACTCCAAAAAAACTTCCGGATGCTAGGCGCTCCCTTAGCAAAACTTCCATGATAAATTAGGCCTTTAACCCTAGATTTTTTTAATTGAAACAAGTGTTTGTTGGTTCGATAAATTTATAGGGACTGCTAAGGACACACACTCATGTAATAAAATTGATTTTATTTCAGTTAGCTTTAGAACATTATAAATCTCTATGGTTCGTTAAATAAGTCAAATTAACAATCATTTAGTTATTTCACTTTCATTGCTAAAAGGCTTGTTGTTTGAAATTTGAATTATAAACTATTTGGCCACTTGAAAACGCAAACCTATATCCTTCAATCGCAAGTATAGCCGTATCTCTGAATTATTTGATTGGATTTTTCTTAGTTGGCCCCAAAACATGTCTTTCTTCTCTATATACACTGCCTAGCTACCTAATACAGTACAAAAAAATTTATGTCAGTACATTAAATAAATCAAAACAGAGGGGATGTTTCTAATTATTTTTATAAATAGAAACATTTGATACGTTGTCAGCCATAAAACAAAATAAATATATCCTCGTCCTCTAACACCACAAATAAGGCAATGGGATCTTATTACAAGATGCTGGTACAAGCATGCGTGTCTGAATTCTTAATATTCCTATTTCTCATCGTATATATAAACATATTTATACAGGTTACTATATTTTGTTACGTTAATGATTTCCTTCTTTTGTTATATATCTTAATCTTATACCTTGCACCGGCTAAATTAGATCATTTTTCTTCAATGTCGGCATTATTGCCAAAAAGGAATCTTTTTTCTTTAATGTCAACAGCTATGAAGATGTAATATAGAGAATTTGATTTAGTGCCTTGCGTGCTTCCCCAACTTAACAGAGGCATAGTTTTTTTTTTTTTTTTTTTTTGTCTCTTGTTTAATTTTTGGCTTGTTCACATCACTAACCCAACCAACGCCAGATCATTAATATTCAAACGCCTAAATCATTTGGAATATTTAGATTCATCACCGTAACATCGAGAATATTTGATGGTCGAGTCTGATAGTAATACAGAAACAATATATACTGTTTTCGTCTGCACTTTGAGGCATCTCTTTTATCATCAATTTATACCAGAAAAGGGACTTTTTTATTTTCACTTTCAATGTGCAACGAAACCTTTCATGAATGGAGTATTGAGTTCTTGAACTGAAAGTCAGATTCTTTCAACCCCATGTGCACATGCCTCAATGCTGTCGTCATGTACTTTTATGCCTTTTTTTTTTATAAAAAAAATGATTATGTAAGATTCAAATATTGTAAATATTGTTAGAACCAATTACGGAGGCTTTTTTGAAAGTTTTTTCTTAATTATCGAATTCAAACTCAAACTCGAACTCGTGCTTAAGTGGTTACAGCTCCTTTCGCTCGAACTATAACATGGTAATGAACATCAATGTTCTATACTCATATGGTATCTCTGGTTTAATTTCTTTCATAAAGATCATGATTAGATCCCTCATAATAACCTCTTTTCTACTTTCTTTGGATTATTGGATCATTATTTTATACTTTGGATCATGTTTTTGTCGTCTTAAAAAAAAATCGATTGGCTTTTGATAACAACAGCAATAATAATAGAGGTCCACATTCTGATTAGAAAAATATCAGACACCATATATATGCTATCAAGATTGACCTTTTATTTATTCATTATTCATATATTTTGTTCTCTCCGGCACTACATTGATTCCCAGATGATAACTATTATTGCTGATGACTGACAAGCCAGGCTAATGAGGATTGAGAACTCTAAAACAAACCTTTTAGTTGCTTGCCCAAATCAGTTTCAGGGAAGAGACCCCACCTAATCCTTTCTCATTAACTAGCATATGTAACAGTCGGAAAAAAAGAAAAAGAAAAAGAAAAAGATGAACAGGTTTTGAGGAACTAGATGCTTCTTCCCCATCGTTTCCTCACAGAAATTCAGGGGAAGTTACTTTGATCTCCACCGCTTGGCCTAATCTAAGCTAGTTAGATGAGGTGATGTCACTGCCTTCACTGAGACTCGGAGATGCCGGCGGCGGAGGCGGGGCCTCGCCGGAATTGTTGCCATCAGCACCGAAATCGATGACACTGGGTTTGACTCCCTCATCAGCCTCAAGCTTCCGAATTTTTTTGTTCTTGTTGGACTTCTTCTTCT
The DNA here is from genome assembly GCA_034222035.1 of Acacia crassicarpa. Lineage (NCBI taxonomy): Eukaryota > Viridiplantae > Streptophyta > Magnoliopsida > Fabales > Fabaceae > Acacia > Acacia crassicarpa. The sequence goes on along the minus strand of JAWXYG010000005.1, from coordinate 42,710,958 downwards.
TCTTAGACCTTTTTTCCTTGGGCTTCTCCTCCTCCTCCTCCTCCTCCGTCCCCTCCTGAAAAACGCGATAGACCGCCCACTTCTTCCAAGGCAGAATCTACATTTGGTTTCAAAACACAAAAATCAAAACACCGGTGAATGAGACAAGATAGTGCAAAAAACTTCTGGGCATTGCTCTGAAAATAAACTAATCACTGTTCTATTCTTTTTACCTTGGCTGGGTAAACATTCACTGCAGGGCCGGCGAGGCGAAGTTCATGCATAAACCATTGGGTTTCCGTGTCGCCACTGCAGAAAACCAGGGTTTTCCGAGTTCCCATCACAAGGTTGGTCCGAGGACAAACAATTGGTATCTCGTCCCCAACGGGCTTCCAGAAGCCAGTGCCTTCAGCGATCACGATTATGCCTCCATAGAAAATATCATTCTTCTCGCTGAAAAAATACCCATTTTCCATGGAATCCGCGTCACCCACACCTACAGTTCACCGAAACAAAAATCTGACATCAGTACATCGTTTTAACAGGATTCAATTAACACCCCATGATCGAAAAACACAAACTTGTTTCATCAGACAGGGAAATTTTGAATCTTTGAGAGACATTGAGGGGAAACAGAGTGAACCACAAAGCACGGGAAAAAAAGGGTACATATTTCACCAACCTGGGAACTTCCAAGGATCGATGTGAAACACATCCAGAACAGGAATCAGAGGCGCAGGTAATGGCAGACCAAGTGCCATCTTTCTGAGATAGTGAACGATGAGTTCTTCGTCGGTGGGACGGAACCTGAAACCAACAGGCAGTTTCACGCCACCGTTAAAAGCAAGGCTTGGACGCATCTCCATCTCAGAGAATCTGAAAACGCACACTCGAAAGAGAGAGAGAAAAGGGAAGGCTATATCTCTGAAATCTCAATCTTAATCTCAATTTGAGATTTGGTTTGTGAGGGATTGAATCAGAGGAGAGCCATTATAAGGAGAAAAGCAGGGGAAAAAGGAAGCAGAAAATAGGGAGCGGTTGCAATGTGGCGAGGCTTGGAGGTAGTAAGGGACGAACGAAGAGAGGGCAAGTGTTAGTTATATAGGGCCAAGGGTTGAGTGTGGAAGTGAGAAACAAATCCAAAACATTAACTCCTCATTATGATTATGACCCGAAAACGTTCTTTGACGGTCTTCGAGGGAGAGGGGAGGGGGTTTTCAGTTTCACAAAGAAGCGTGTACGGGACATATAGAGTAAAAGTGGAAGGATTAATATAGTATGTATATACTAACTGCCTGCTTTTGGTCAATCTGCATCTTCCTCCTCCCCCTCCTCCTCCTCCTCCTCTTTTTTTAATTCTCTGTATATACAGTGATCCTCATGTGTACCACGTTTGGGATTTCTTGTTCCACTTAAAGCACTTTATTTACTCATTACCTACCTCCTTGAATTTCTCATTTCCTTCCCTTTCTCACTTGATAGGATTTTTTATTTGTTTATTTTAATTATTATCATTCAATATTCGGGTTTAGGTTTGTGCTTGCCCTTCTTAAACTTAACACATGCATTTCCTCTTAATCTTGAACTCGAGACCGGAACAAATTAAGTGGAGCTTTACATCGCTAGACAAACTTTATATTCATTCACATGGTACGGGTTAATATAAATTTTGGTTTGGTTCTATAATTTTAAATTGTGGTTTTTAATTTGTATAGTTTTATAAAGATTTGACCTAATTTAATAGCGTTAACTTTTTTTTATACATATAGTAAGAGAGGGGGGCAGGGTTCGAACCCTGGACATGGGGAAGGAGTGCCAAACTCCCATACTACTGCGCTACTAAAGCGCTGGCTTAATAGCGTTAACTTTAATTAACTCTATAAAACCCTTACAAAGACAAAAACAAAATCCGTGAGGATTAAGTCAAAATTTATTAAGAGTATAAGGGTTACAACTCATAACAAAGGCTACGAGAGTCGTTTGTTATAATCTATATACCTTTAATGAATTCAAGTTTTGATCCATCCATATTGTCAAATCCTTATAAAATTATGGGATAATATATTGTCACTACTACTTTTTCACTGTTAGATTAGAATCTCCATAGGAGAGAGAAATAATAAAGGTAGATGAGATTATGATCTAATGGTAAAAAAGTGATAGTGACATTACTAGTAACAAAAAATGATAGTGACAATATTTTATCCCTAAAATTATATGAATTAAAACTTGTGATTTTATAACCAAAAAATCATGCCAAATTTTAATAAAAATGTAAGGAGTAATAATAATATTAACTTTAACGTGTATCTACGAACAAATCCATATTGTTTCCTTTCACATTAACCCTTTATGTATATATGACCAATCCATATTGTTTCTATTAATATTTAAAACTTTTACACTATTTTTGGGGCGGACTATCAGGATAAGTGAAAGCTTAGAAGGCAAGGCTTTCAATAAATATAGCAAATTCGATAGGCTGATCTTTGCCGAACATGTCAGCATATAGATAAGTTTTGAGACAAATTACAGAGATACAATTTTTTTCTACATCTTTAATATTTTTTCATCTTTATCCAAATCCGCCTTATATATATATATATTGCATAACAATAATAACAAACATTTATGAATTCATCGGATAGAGCTGATGACTACTTGTATATTTTATGCCATCATATTTCATCAATTATTTCGTACATAATGTAAATTTAGAAAATTATGAATACTAAAATTCCAACTTAGTAATACACGAAGAACTTATTTTAGAATTAAAATATTTGGGTTGGAACGTAGGCCAGAGAAACATATGTGGAGAAGTGTAGCCAGTTACAATTATAGTGGGTCGTTGAATATTTACACTAATGTGTTTGGACCAAATTAAAAAAAAAAAAAAAACGTAAGCGAATCCCCTGTGTTTTGACCAAAAAAAAAAAATCCCCTGTGTTATTCACTTACACATATAATAGTTTCTATGTTATTTCCTTTTCCTTTGACTACCACACAAGTGTGGAGAAAGAAAGTACGAGTAGGATTTTCTAATGAACACGTGCGGCTTCAGTCCTATATATATACTTATAGTATTTAGTTGGAATTGTTTACGGTGACGATGACAAAACGACTGTGTTTTTAGTTCTTTCCAATAGAGGTCAAACATCCATATTAGTGTCGCAAAGATTCCGCAGTCATATATAAGACCTCAGAAATGTTGACTCAGCTGAAAACCGCGGGGAAAGTCAACACACATTAAGATTGACAACGTGCTTAATTTTGAAAGCCGTGTGTGCTATAATAGAGTATTAAAGTCTAAAGTTCACTACTTTGAGAATGATCCCATATGCTTTCAACTAGGTGCTATCAAATTGGCTTAAGCTATTATGATAAAAAAGAAAAATCAAAATATACTTAATGCTTTTAAAATTTTTAACATGGTATCAAGAGTTATTCAATCTATGACAACAAAGGAAAAAAATAAAGATAGTAGACACGAGCCTGCTCATACTCGAAGTATAAGCATGAGCCAGAAAAAAAAAAACTAAAAAGCCTAGTATATAAAAGTTAGATAACTAATTTGATCGAGTAAATTAAGAAACTTAATTCTATTATTTATTTATAATAAATATTAGTTGATTTTTTTAAAATATTATATTTCATCATGTTGAATAGAAACCTCTTAATCTGTGTAACAAATATAGATATTTCAGAAAAAAAAAATATAAATCCACGACACAAATTGAAGTCTAATATTTAGAAGAAATTCAATACTCAATTAAGTTTTATATTAAGTACAGGAGCTGGAACTAAATTATTATAAGATCTGATACTTGTCTGGTTAGAAGAAGTCTCAAAGTCTCATAAGCCTAAAACTCCGTACAAAAACTGCAAGAATGTTTCTGAAGAGTGATAGAATAATAAATTAATTACTTCATCACCACCATATGGTCGTAAACAAATAGACTTTAGACAATGTCGATTACGTACTTTGAATATTAGAGCGCCGAGTTTATACAGAAACATAGGAAGGCTTCAAGCTCTGGCTTTGACCTGGTTAACCAACAATATTAGAGAATTATAGAGTTCCCATGTTGAACTGGTCGGGTGTGACCAAATTTTAACACATGTTGATGATACAAGGTTGTCCTCCTCTGTTTGTTTTTAATTATTATTTGCTTGTGTTTCTGTGTATGTTTCTTTCTTAAGTAATCAAGTGTGATTTGACTATTCAGTTTGTTATGTTTTCTTTGTACTCACGCACATACACTTTCATGTGGCTTGTTTTAGTTCATTTGATCATAATTGTTTTGAACTTCTTTGCTTTACATTATATTCCTTGAAAATATATATCCGGCCTGCTCTAAATTCATACATCTTTTATCTTTTTTCATTCTTGTAAGTGCCTTATAATCGCCATCACTTGTTAATTAATTAGTTACATGTCCTATGATTAATTTGATATTGTCATGTTCCTCGTGGTTTGCTCAAGTTAGAAGAAACTATTAAAAAAATGTAATTTTTTCCTCTAAAAAATCACAGCAGACGACTAAAATGTAAGAGGTTATATTATGGAACTCTACCTGAGGCTTTTTAAAATTTCTTACAAGTGTATTATATCACATTGCCAATTTTATTATTAGAAAGGCTGTGCAGCAAGTTACAATTTTTAAATGTTTACCGTTAAATAAATCAAAGAGCAAATCATGAGGTGTCACATGCCAACTCTTGCAGAAGAGGGCCGGGCCTCAGCAGAGGAATGATGGGTTAATGATAAATTATTAATTAATCCACCAACGACGACAAAAAAAACCATAATTTAATTATTATGTATGGCTATGTTTTTATTTTATTGGCTTTTGCCTTTGAACAGAGCACTACGCGTCTAGATGCGTCATAGAACACATCCTTTTATTTTCTTCGAACAGGTCTGTCTTGTACGTACTGCTTAATTAACAATAATTCATATTCCCTCTAATATTAAATATAAAATTTTAATTTAGAAAGATTATAAAAACTAAATAAATTATTTAATTATGGAATATGTGACATGATATCTCTAAAAAATACTTTTGTCTAACATTAAACTAAATATTAATTTATAAGTCAAACAAATTAATTGGGATAAACATATTACTAGAAAATTTGAGATAAAATGAAAAAAATATATCTTGATTAAAATTTACTTATAAATTATGTCCGGCATTTAGGACTAGAGGAGTAACAAGAAGGCCCTGAATAAGAAAACCAATAAAAAATAAGCATATATATGTGTGTGTGTAATGCATCAATCGTATAAGGTATAAATTGATTATTATCATTAATATTAAAACAAAAAATAATATTGTTACTTGTGGCTCTGTTTGGTTGAAAGTAGGCTATTAATAAGGATTTTTCTTTGAGAAGGTCACGTAATTAGGCTGTGATCTACTACACCACTACAACTTTGCCTCTCTTTTTGACAACGTTATTATAATAATGAATGCAACACATGATTATATCATTCTTTAATTTAACATTAGTGCCATCATTAAGTTGTTCAAGAAACCTCATTCCTGCTTTTATTTCCACTTTATTAATTTTATCAATCAATCATCTCTGGTTTTAATTTTTGTGTCTCTGATATCATTAATTAAAATTCAAACTCCATGTTCAAGAAAGCGGCCCCCTATAATTCCACATACGTAAATCAAGAACAATAATATATATGTTAAATAAATCAAAGCAGATCCAATCAGATCATATGTTGAATAGATATCATGAGGATTCCTAACTTGATTATGTACGTACGCTTAGGATTTGGTGGTGGTGGGCTGAGGCTGTTTTGTCCACAAAGCTAGATTGATTATATTCCCAATCTAAGCAAAACAAGCAAGAGTTGTTGGAGAGGACGACATGCATGAATCTGAATATATATATATATATGATCCTAAGAGGCGAGAGGGAAACATATATAGTGACTGGATGAGGCAGTGCCTTGGCGTCTAGGGACTTCTTCAAGTTTAGGCCATTATAAGATTGAACTAATAATTAATCATCCACAAATAATGAACTTTCCTTTCCCTTCTTAATCAATTCCATTTAATTTTTCTGATTGTTCTCTTTCCTTGTAACGGTGAACGAATACATCTTCTTTCATGAAGTTGTGAACAAGTTGGTAACTATAGAGGGGGATTAGAGGAATCCTGACCTGAACCTTTCTTTCTTTCTTTTTTTTTTTTTTTAAAATGTTGATGATTAAATCGAGATGATACGAGTTAGGAGCGAGGGTTCAGAAGTTGGGATTTGCTTTATATAACAAGAGCAGATTCGAATTTATTTTGCAATTTTCAGATGTATCATTTTCATTACTGGCTAAACATTGTGAGTAAAATGATTGATTGCACTTAAGTGTGAGACTCTCTGCAGAAAAGAATTTTCAAATGTTTTGCAAAGGAATTGAAGAAGCGCATTAATTAAGCTTTTGTTTTTTAAAGTGTTGGAATATATTAGTTCATCCTTAGTATATCAACGCCCAAATCCAATTTCAAGAAGAACTGTCATAAGGAGATACGGGTTCATAAAGAGAAATATTCTTTTATAGTTTCATAGTCATGTTTATTTTATCAATGAGAGTTAGGTCTAGCAGAATGAGCTAGTCCATCACAACTTGGTGAACCAAAGTTTGAGTCCTTGTGAGAAGAGATGCCTACATTTAGTATCTGACAGTGTCTCAAATAAGAAAGCTTATATATAGAATGTGTGATTTGGTATATGTTTTGTTTATGATCCTCTCTTTCCTTTTGTCTCCAAGTTTAGTCTGGCCTCTTACAATGATAAAGTATTCCTTCACAAAACTACTAAAATTTGGTTTATTTTGTGGTGGCAATAGATAGAAAGTGAAATATTTTAGTTCTTCTTCTCATTTGTGGACCAATATGAAGAAATAATATCTAATATAAAAACTTCACTTGGTCATGTGAAGAAAGGCTTCAAAATTTAAAGGAAGGCTTTACAAACGTAAAGCTTGCTTTAAATAGGCATAAGATCAATTGGTAATGATGGTCATAATAGCTATAGGTGGCAGATTGTTTGTGTACTTGAATATGTTGCAATGGGACCCAAATTCAAAGCAGGAGGAGGATGAGGAAGAAGAAGAAGAATGAGTGTGAGGGGACAGCAAATAGTAATCATAATTGTTTGATTATCACACTCATTATTCTCGTCCACTTGATTGCTGAAATAGACGCAATCATATGATGGATTGGATCTCATGGGAACTACTTTGAAATATATTTATGTTATCAAAGAGTGTGATATGAAGATATGGTTTACTTCAATTTGGCTACTTTTATGATCAAAGAAACTGTTTAGGTTGTAGGAGGCTTACCCAGAAAGGAGATGAGAGCAGATTAAGTAATTGTCAGAATTGTCTATGTCTGCGTACAACTTTGACAGTTCAAAAACTTCACAGGCCTTTTTATAGCATTAGTCCCAGTACTTTGTTTTCTCCACTATATGTGCGCGCGCGTGTGCGTGCGTCGCTACTTGGTTCATGATGTTAAAGGCTCTTGGATCTCTTCATAGGCTCTCTAGATTGTTGAGTTCCTATATCCTTAGCTTTTGTATGTTCCACTCTTTTCTACTTCAGATTCTAAGTGAACTTTGGGTGTGCATGTGTTGTCGTTTATGTTAATATATTTATCATTTTCACCCCAAAAGAAAAGGTGCAAGAGTCTCTTTTAATGCACTGGTCATGTTTTTATGAGTAACCTGCTTGAGTTGCTTGACTGAGAAAATGAACTACCGCATTTTCTGGACTCAAGTTTTAAACTTGTGGATGCTGTCAAGGAATAATCACAGTTTAGTGATGTTATTGAAAAATCAACTCACAAAATTATTCTTTTCGAGGAGTGTTTTGGCGTGAAACTGGCTTGGAACCGTAGTTGTTTGCTGGTAAGCATTTCTGAATAAGAATTTGCTGGGGCATTTTCCTTAATGGCCAAGTGATTGAGATGATGCATATGCAACCTCTTCTTATATGTAGGAGAATATTTATTTAATTAAGTAGTGGCCGGATAAGGATCTATCAAAGTTATAATCCTATATTCAAAAAAATTTTAAATTATTAAAGGAGAGTCTTATGAATATATTCTTTCAAATACTATTAAGACAGCCACCAATAAATGCAAAGGAGCGCTACACGCAATCAAGTGGAAATAAAATCTTGGCTTACATCACGATATATACTTCCTCCGGTTTCCCAGTCTTTTTCATGATCAACTTTTTCTATCTTAGAGTTGATATTTAATATAGGGTTAAGGAGTAAAATGGCCAACAAACTATTAGGCCACGAGCATCTAGCACAATTAACTTTTGAGGGTACCAATAATACCAACAAACAATTGAAATGGTTAAAAAAACACAATCCCGTCAGCTGCAGAATAAACTCTATTAATGAAGACTGCCAAGTAGGATTTAAAGTCCAGGTGGCCATTTTTTTGTTTGTGGGTCAAAGTCTAGGTGGCCACGTGGGATTTAAACACATGGAAATCACAAGAAAAACACGAAGGAGTATATGCAAGAAAGGTAGAGAGAGACACTCTCTCTTGGTTGTGGAGCTCAGATAGCTGGAGTTTTTTCAACTGAGGAAGCGTCTGTTCTGGAGTTTTTTCCAACGCAGTCCGTTTGGAGAAAGAAGCCCAGATCTGGTAAGTTTTGGATGGTGTATTTCTCTTAATTGTCGTTCTAGATCTGTGGAGTCACAGAGAGGAAAAAAAATGAAACCTAGCTGTTCATTCTCTCTCTTCCTCTTATAATCTGAAGCTGAATGATGTTGCCCAACTATTTGAAATTGAAAGCAAAATGTGGAGGAAAAGCTAATTTGAGATTGATAAACACGACATTTGCGCTAGACGGTAGTTGCTCACGATGTTTGTTCAAGATTCAAGCTTCCAATTTCACAGCGTGTGGTCTCGCCTGTGTTCTTCCATATCTGTTCCAGTGAGGAGTTACAGAGGACTTGCGATCTCGTTCTCCGATGCGCCCCTGCGTTTAGCGACTTCGAGATCGTGACTATGGCGCCCTGTTTTGTTTCTTCTTCCACCAGTTTTCCGGCGACGCGTATTATTTGCAATCTTGTCGCCGTCCGCCTGAACTTCGCCACTAGATCTGTTTCTTGCTTTCTGATCTTGGCGCCTCCATTTCTTGCTCGTTCCACCGGTTATCGACGTGATTTTTGTTTTGGATTTTCCAAATCTCATTGTCACGATTCAGGCACTGGTTCTTCCTTCAGTCCTCATGTTCTTCCTGAGGCTCACTTTCATCCGTGCGTGCGTGTGTTTAAGCCACCTGGACTTTGACCAATAAAAGAAAATGGCCACTTGAACTTTAAATCCTACGTGGCAACCATTGTTAACGGAGTTTACTCTGTAGCTGACGAGATTGTGTTTTTTTAACAATTTCAATTGTTTGTTGGTACTATTGGTATCCTCAAAAGTTAATTGTGCCAGATGCTCCTGGCCTAATAGTTTGTTGGCCATTTTGCTTCTTAACCCTTTAATATATGACTCTGATCCTATTCATAAGTCTATTTTAATTAGATCTCACATATCAAGTAAAGGTAGTTAACTCAATAATTATGGAGGTAAATTTTCAACTTTACCATTATTTATGATTGAGTTTTTTTAAAGCTGTTTCTTTTCTCTCTATCTTCATGGATACAATTAATATGGGTAAAATTGTCATAATTTATTATATGAAATTGGACTTATAAATAAGATCAAATATTTTGATCAAAATAGACCAGAGTGTTAAGTAACTTTTCCCTTATGTCTCAAAATTTAAACTTATTTTTCCTTTTCAAAATATATACTTCCTCCAGGCTCCAATCCTTTTTATAAGCAACTTTCCCTCTCTAGGAGTTGATTCTCAATATAAGTAACTTTTTCCTTTTGTCTCAAAATTTAAACGAATTTTGTTATCAAAAAAAAAAAAAAACGAATTTTTTCATTTTCTACCCTTTTTAAACATATATCTTTATATTAATTATCCCCCACTCACCATTAAATTCTTTTTCATTCGATCATTTATTACTTATTCTCTCTTTTATGCTTTTTCTATAAATAGAGACATATTTGAAAGAAATATAATATTTTTGACACATTTATCGCCGTAGAAAAAAAAAAGCTTATAAAAAAGACCAGAGAGAATATATGTGTGTGTGTATGAAGCAAGAGCTAGAATTATAACCACCACGAACCAGATGCTACTGAATTGTCGAAGGGGAAAAAAAAAAAAAGACGTGTTCTTTTATCGTCATCCTGGCTTTTCGTCAGCAGATTCTGATTTTTATTGAAACCGACATTTTCAGGAAAATCCTTAAGAAATCATAGAACCAGATACTAATTAATTTTCATTGACCCTAAAAGCTATGCCCGCAGTAGATTCCTGTCATAAAAAATTTTATGCTTCCACTCATCAACATGCAAGCTTCTTCACCTCCTGATTCTCCCCTTTTTTTTGGGTTTTCATTGAATTTGGCGGCTAACAGAACTTGCATTATATAACCAGCAAATGAATACAACTATACAAACTTATGAATGTGAGGTCGTTAACTTCTAAAGCACCCACTCTAATAGGCTTTTACCAAATTTGCAAATACACGCATCTCGACATTGATGTTTCTTCCAATGCAAGTAACTAATCTCGTCGGCTCTGTTTCTTATAATGTGCCGCAAGATACTGTTCATTTAAATGACTCTCAACATCTCGGTCAATGATTCTCAGAGAGATGAGAATGAAAATATGTATGTACAGTTTCGTGGCCATTGCATGGCATCCACCACCATTTTAGGCTTACAGAAGAAGAAAAACTCAGGGATTGAAAGTTACTAAACTACATACAGTAAGAGAAAGGCTATATAACAAGAGGGGTCTTGGTTAGTGCTGCATCAATTTTGGAATAAGATTCAAAAGAAAAGACATTTCTGTCTGTGAGAATTGAGGCTTCAAGTTAACCTGCGTCTTCTTCCCATTCCCTTCAACCAAACTTTCTTCATCTCCATCATCCTTTGATTGCTTTATCGTTTTCGAAACTGCTTCAGTTATTTCTTCCACAAAATCAACTATTACCCCATCAATCCCCATCAGGTATTGCATGTACACTGCTTCTGAAATATTGCTGCACAATGCATGACCAAATCAAATCAGTTCTAGAACCTTCACAAGTCATAATGTTAGGTACTTTCAGAAAAAAAATGCCGAAGGGGGCCTACATACTTCAGTTTTCCATAGGTAAGGAGAGCGAGTTTGGAATCTTTGATCTTTGTTATTGCTCCAGGGTTCCGAAATATTGCTTCAACATCGGACACTATTCCTTGCAATCCATTCTCCAAACAGAGTTTTATAGCCTCGTCCAGGGAGTTTCGTCTTACGTCGTAGTAAAGTTCAGTTCCTCCTTCAGTCAAGAAATATACCTGGCCATATGACATGAATATGGAAGAGTTCAGAAAGAGAATTATATATTGCAGACTTTCAGCAATCAACAAAAGCCACAGAGCTTACAGGATAGGTGCTTTGCAATTTCCCGGCGAGTCGTGCAGCATCTGGTTGGAATGTTGAGAAGATGATAGGTCTGTCCTTGGCATACTCGAAAACGATCTGTTCCACAAAATTCCAATGCTTGATATTAGGTAAACAAAAGAAAAGGAAAGCTCATTTTAAAAGCTGAAGTGAATCTGAATGCTGTAAAAGGATATCAAAATCATACCTTCATTATAGCTTGGAGATTATGGACAAGATCATCTTGCTCATAGACCATGTAGTCGTCAAATTTCAGCTCGATATTGAAACCCAAAGAAGGTTCCACCTTCTGAAATGCTTCCTGAAGGGTACAGAGCGGGTCGTCTTGCTCAACGTTCCACCTTAGTATTTTCCCATCGTAAGTTTTTCTAAGCAATGGTTTTCCCTCCTTCTCTAAATCTCTTTGAGGACCATAGCACAGGAATTCCGACAGAGAAAGATCTGTGACTCTCTTCTCAAACACAGTACCCTGAAAATCAAACCTCAGATTTAGCAGAATGTTTAATACTGGTTACTGTAAGGAGTAAGGAGAAGCTTTAAAGCCTGAGCTTACATTCTCTTGAGAAAGGATGAAGTTGTCGTGGAAAATAACTGGACAGTTATCTTTTGTCACCTGTACAAAAAACCACATTTCCAGTTTTGCTTTAACATTTTCTCCATTTGCTTCATTCTTCTTCATACTCTCTAAAGCCAAATCAATTTTTCAAACAAAAAAAAAACCCGAAAGAAAACGGGAAGAAAACCAGGAAGTAGAAAATCAGTACTCTTGCAGATTAATTGAGGCAATATGAAGGAGTAGAAAATTCAGAGTATAAGCTACAGAGACCAAACAACAATGAAGTGATCTACCTAAAGGCCACAATAAAACCCAGAACCATGCTTTAACCCAGAAGAACAGAAAACTTGAAAACTTCAAGATGAGAATGTTAAATGGGTTAAGGAGAAATTTTGCCCCGAAAGTATACCTCAGGAACAATTTTGCCTTAGAAGTTTTTTTGGGTTCAATTTTGTCCCGGAAGTTTTTGTTTGGAGTAATTTTTCCCTTCGTTAACAACCCTAAGTTGACCGTTAGGGTTGTTAACGAAGGAGCAAAATTGCTTCAAACAAAAACTTCCGGGACAACATTGCTTCAAACAAAAAAGACTTCTGGAGCAAAATTACTCAAAAAAAAAAACTTCCAAGGCAAAAATGCTTCTTGCTGTATACTTCCGAAGCAAAAATGCCACTTAACCCTTTTTTATATTTAATGTTTAATTTTGCAATAATGACTCGTTAATGAAAATGCAACCATTTTTTATCTTTGCCTTCGCTGATTTATGTAATTCGGCCTATTTAAAGTAGACATATTTTTGGTATGTTTGAAGTAAACTTGTTTTTCAGTGAGGTATGTGGCCTGTTAGCCTAATTATAAAATTTTTAAAAATATAGGCCTCTTTAATAGAACACAGGCTTGGCTTAGGCTGAAAAAATGGCTTCTAACAGGCCACAAACCAGACTCAAGCCACTTTTTTGCCGAACAGGCTTGGCCTGTTAAGAGTAAAGTCTGGGCTGGCCTGGACTGTTTCTACCCCTAAATTTTATATAAATAAGAATTAAAAATACATGATATCATAAATAGCAATTTTAACATTTTTTTCGGGTTAAATAGCAATTTTGCCCGGAAGTTTTTTTTGGGAGTAATTTTGCCCCGGAAGTTTTTGTTTGGAGCAATTTTGCCTCTCCATTAATAACCCTAATGGTCAACTAACCGTTAACCGTTAGGGTTTTTAATAGAGGGCAAAATTGCTTCCAAAAAAATTTCCATGGCAAAATTGAAAAAAAAAAACTTTCGGGGCAAAATTGCTCTTAGGGGTTTACTTCCAGAGCAAAATTGAACCCAAAAAAAACTATTGGGGCAAAATTGCTCTTGGGGGTTTACTTCTAAAGACAAAATTACCACTTAACCCATCCCATGTTAATCACCTTCCATTTATCTACTTTGCTGCAGAGAGGAAACTCAAGAATGCAGGAGAATATCGCTAACATTAGTAAATGCTGATTTGACTCACAGTACTAGTTAAATTAAATTTAAATTGCGCATTAAAAAAATTAAATTTAAATTATCAGTGTTGAGACTGAACTACATTAATATCACTAGAGCCTAAGGTAAGTAATTCTAATTATTTAAAAATATTAAAGATAAATTTAATGGTTAAAACTTTAAACGTCAACCCGAGGATTGACCCATTCATGCCAAAAGCCAAATACGCCAAAGAATTCTCAAAGGGAAATAACAGATAAAATTCAGTGGCGACCGGACACCGCATCGAATCAAGAAAGGAATATTACATTTTGGTGACCGTAACTAATTCAAAATACATAGCATAAATTGTTCTAAATTTTGAAGTTATTTCAAAGGTTATTGCCCGGAGGTCCTTTTTTTTTTTTTTTTTTTTCTTATAGAGATTTTTTTTTATAATAAAAAGTTTTAGAAGGGTTCGACATTAGTCCCCCATTAAGACTAAGGCACGGCCCCGGACTCTTTGAGTACTTACTAGGAACTTACGAGATCGCCTACCAAAGGAGTCCCAATGACGACAGCGGGGATTGAACACACATCTATGTTTAAATTAGTTTTTAGTGAATTGTTTTTATGATTTATGATATAACACGCAAGATTAGTTTTGACTCAGCTTGTCCAAAAAGGCTTTTGAAAGTTGAAACCACCTTTCAGACCAAATACTCACGTTCCCCAGTTCCGGAGAAGAATGAAACAAAATACTGAATAAAGAGAAAATATTATTAACTCTAGATTTAATTATAAGAGCAAGTTAACTTTTTTTAGAGAAATTAAAAAAGCTAATTAAATTACTTTAGAGTATTTTTATTTTAATTTTTTTCTCCAAACTAATTAAGTTAACTAATAAACTAATATATAATACTAATATAATAGAACACAAAGATAACTTATTTATCTTTCTTAATCTCTCCTAAAAAAGTCAACTTAATATAATTAGGAAGTTATCTGTGAAACTTCGGTTCAAAGTAGACCTACATTTTTCCAATCAAGAAAAAGCCAGAAAAAAGTCGAAACGTTCATATGATGATCAAGATTTACCATCACACAACTGAGAAATGACCCAATAAAAACTAGAATAAACAAGAACGAGCAATCACACAAATCTCCGATGGCAGAAAAACGATGGGATGTGATGATGAATACCCACCTGAACGTCAAACTCGATGAAATCGACGGCGAACTTGGCGGCGGCGTTGAAAGACACGATGGAGTTCTCCTTGATGGCTTGCATTCTTCGATCCGATGACTGCAAGGCGTTCATGCCGTTCCCTCTGTGCCCAATCACCGGAAACTTGGGCATCTGATATTCAATCCCAGTTGCAGCCACGCCTGGAGTTCCCAATCCCCCGATCCAAACACCACACATTCAGCAAAACCAAAGAAAAAGAACACTGCAATGTAAATCAGAACAAGAATCGAAGAACGAACCATCGGAGTAACAGGCGGTTGAGTAGATGGCAAGAGGTGCGTTCTCAAGGCACGGGAAGCCGGAGACATGAATAGCTTTGACAGCCATTCTCACAGGACGCCGGAGAGAGGAGGGGAGTGAACGAAGAGAAGATATAGCAGGTATTTTGATGATTGCTTCGGCCATGGCTATGGTTTTGGAGCGTATTTATTATAGACACACAGCCATTTTAATACTCAATTCTGTTTCCTTGACCAATACACAACAGACTCTTCTGAGTCATATTCTTTGGGATATTCCTCTACCTCGCACCTAACATCGCTTTCAACCAATTATCATCGTCCAGATGTGCAACATCCACGTCTAATTAAATTAACTCATTATCATTTACGATTTATAATCACGTTTAGAAATAATTGATTTTGAAGTTAAGGTTTACTTGGTTCGATGTCTTCGGAGAAGATTCGCTGTCTGTTGAATTCAAGGGCTTGGAGGTAGATAGAAATGGTGAGTGTGCAATGAGCTGCCAAGGGGACAGGGATGAGTCATGAGATAAGATTTTTTATTTGGCGGGCAAAAGATGAGATTGATAATAATGCAAGAACAAACCAATTGCATTTCATTTTTAATGGAAGCACCACCAAAATCACCATGTGATTTCTCTCAAAACGCTTACGCTCCTTATAATATATACTAATACTAACTGTTCTAATTATAGGATAAAATTTATAATATAATTTACACTATAAATTTTGTCGTATAATTAAGACAGAAATGAATGCTATATATTGAACAAATAAAGAACTATACATTATGTAATTATGATTAAATTAATAAATAGTCATAATCCTTAAACATAATAGTACATAGATGGATGGGTATTATACCCCTCTTATCTAAATACTCCCTCCGGTCCTAATTATAAGGCATAGTTGACTTTGTTTGAAGAGATTAAGGAAGCTAAATAAGTTACTTAATCACTTTATATGTTGTATATCTTTAGATTATATATTAGTTTATTAGTCAAACTAATTACTTTGAAGAAAAAAATAAAAATACTCTAAAGTAATTTAATTAGCTTCCTTAATTTTTCCAAAAAAGTCAACTATGCCTTATAATTAGGACCGGAGGGAGTATAAAACAAAGTTAATTTTTTTTCCAGATAGATTAAAGAAACTAACTAAATTATTTTAGAGTTTTTTATTTATATTTTTTCTCCTAACTAATTAGTTTAACTAATAAATTAATATTAATATAAAGATACATTACATATTATATAATTAAGTAATTTATTTAGTTTTTTTATTTTTTTCAAAAAAATGTCAACTCTAAGCAGAGTATTATGGTTGAGTCACACACACCTGATTTGGGAAGCAGATTCTTTCATTATCTTTTTTTTTTTTTTTAAATTATCCTTTGTAAGCATATCTAAACGATTTATTAAAAAAAATGAGAGAGAAATCAAAATAAAATTGTAAACTTTTTTTTATTAGTCGGATTAACATGATTTAGAAATGACAAGAAAAGAATAATAAAGAATCTGATGGCACGATTTGTGAGGTTTTGAGGATTAGAGGCATAATTGTCAATTGAGATCAAGACTCATCCCTGACGAGCTCCAGCTATGTCTTTCCACTCAAATGGGGGATGGAACGATATTTTATGGGTTCAACCTGCTGATATTATAATAATAAAAAAATTACATACGACGACTGACAAGGAAATTAGGTTCTATACTAACTATAAAATTTCCGTAAATGATTTTACATCAAACATATAAAAAAGGTTACTGTAATAAATTTGACAATAAGTAATTAATATATCAATAAGATTTGAACAAATAAAGAAACCATATTATTCACTGGAACGTAAATCAGACCTTGAGGCATGGTTCATGAGCCCTTTTCTTCAGCTTAGGAAGGCGCATAAGGATGAGGACGTACAGAGAGACAGAGCTGAGCTTATATATATTCGATTGTGAAGAATAAAGATTGGGGGAAATAGGCATTTCTCAAAACGAAGTGAAGAGGAGGAATGTAATAATAACCATTCACCCTCGAAGTGCACAAAGAAAAGCAGAGTAATCGCAAGGATGAAGATCACCTTGCAGAGACGAAGGGCTTAGCTTATCTTCGAGTCAGAGAAGAAGAAAAAAATTTGGACCATTTCTCGATTTGTGCGTGTCATCCTTGCGCAGGGGCCATGCTAATCTTCTCTGTATCGTTCCAATTTTATCGGATGTCCCCGAAGGGACGCTATCTTAGCTGCAGCAACTATATATATAGAACGTTATAGTGATAATCGTGAGCGATGTGGGACTTTTAGTACTCATCTTGAAAACTCTAGCGAGCTGCCCACGGCCCCAGCCTCGCCTCGCGGAGCTGGAAGGAAGGCCGTGAAACATTTCAATGTGCTGAAAATTGGAAGGAAGAGGCTCGTGACCGCAGGAAGATGGAAGATGAACAGAGAAAAGGTTTTCGAAGCATATTTAATTTATTGATATTTTAAGAATGGGAAGTAGGAATGTACATACTGAATACTACAGTCCGATGGCATATTGTTGCCTTGCTGGTTTACATTAAGTCTTGATTTGACGCTTCATTTACTAGTGTTGCCCAACTCCCCATGCTTTGAGTGCGTGTCAAGTCAAAGAAGGTTCAGCTTCAACCAAATACATAACTGACAGAATCACAACTCAGAGAGAATCCCAGTTAGATCATAACTAGATTCTCGTAGAACTCACCCTTCTTAATTCTCACTTCTCAGTTAGAGGACCTGTATCAATATTGCTTGTTGGGATCACCCAGGATCAGGACATGTTAAAAGTGCTTATTTACATAAATTGAGTAAAACTCCGGAACTATCGTGAATCACGATTTAGAGAAACAAATAAATTGACTGACGAAAAATTGAAATGAAAGTCACGGGATATTCCTGTCGAAGCAGAGGCTATATCATACGAAGACTTTAGGCAAGTGACTGTTGTACAAGAACGGTGAAGAAGAATGATACCTGCAGTTTCAAACATTATTTCACCCGCTGTTCCTCTCCTTTGGAACATTAATCATAAGGACTAACCAAAAATCTCGCATGCGTTTATGAGAGACAAGATTCAGGTCAACTTTTATAAGGTGAGAGTCATATATAAACTTGAACATTGCGTCAGTTATGGGTGATGTGGAACTCGAACAGTAGCATTTTCAGACTTTCTATAGGTTGCAGGAGATTGCCGCTGGACGGTAGGCTTAGTTGCAGTTAGTTTCCTTTGTGTTTTGTTGTAATTTTCCTCAAGCTTAAGGCTTGCCTGTGCATTTTTTTAAGAAACAATTTTTTTAATCATATGTGGCAGCACACCTGGATACCAAGTTCGGAATCTATCCACAAGACGGTATTATATTCAGTAGCCCCTTACAGTTAAATCTTTAGATTACATTATTGTATTCATTTGGGTGGTTCATTGATTCATTGCATGTTTTTTTAATAGGAGAAATGGACTTCAGAATAGTGTTATTAGGCATAAAAGTAAGAGATTTTGTGACTTTGAGAATTATCATCAAGAAGTGCAGCCACAGAGGCAGATCATTAGCAACCAGAGGCAAGAAGCTTAAGCATAAACAGGATTTTGTAGCAAATGCCGGTTCTGAAAGCGATGATGGTGGCAATGCTTCAGAATATTCTGAAGGTAACATAGTTAAAAGATTCATGTAAATTGTTTATTAATTAGTGTTTATTTTCTTATCTGTTACAGCAAACATTTGAAGAAGCCAACTATTGATCATCAAATAGTTGATCAGATAAAGCAAGTTCTTGATGAAGTTAATCCTTTTGTCAAACAATATTGATTAGCATCGTTAATGATCAAGAGTTGTGAGAACTCAAATGTGAAAATATGCCTGATTAATAATAGGCAGCATGATGGGCGTATTTATATTCTACCTTTTGCATCTGAAGTGGCAGCATTGGTTGTAGGTGATTTTGATATGAATTTTATCAAAAAGAGATATTATAGTTGAAAAGTTGTCTGGTATGCCTCAACGTATTGATGAATTGCATGTATCTTACCTGCCACTTCAATACCCAATGTTGTTCCCAAAAGGAGAAGATGGCCATAGAGTTGACATTGAATATCGTGAAGAAACTCTTAGTGCAGCTAAGAAAAGAAAGAGGGTTAGCATGAGAGTACTTTGCATATTGATTAATGACAAGAGATAGTGAGATGTCAACCACATTACATGCAGTGAGATTACTACAACAATTTATAGTTGATGGTCATACGATGATCGAATCTCAAAGGCTACTTTGGTTGAGAACACATTAAAAGGAGCATAGAGTTGATTTATACCAAAGGTTGTTAGATGCACTGTTGAGTGGAGAGAGGAGTGCATTTTCAACTGGGAAACGTATAATTTTGCCCTCTTCATTTATAGAAAGTGCACATTATATGATTCAAAATTACAAGGATGCTATGGCTATATGTAGATTTGCAAGATATCCAAATATATTTATCACTTTCACATGTAATCCAGCTTGGCCAGAGATAACAAGATATTGTGAAAAATATTATGTGTCTTCATCAATAGACTAGAAATCTTGAGTAGGGTATTTGAAATGAAACTCAAATCATTGATGTCAACCATTAAAAAGAAGAATATATTTAGGGCTGTTTGTGCAGGTATGAACGAATTTTCTTTCTTTCCAATTAATTTCTTACAATTACTGTAACATATCATTCTTTTCCATGTTGTATATGCAGAGGTTGATACTCATGCTCATATAATATTGTGGCTTGAAGAGCGTGATAAATTAAAAGATCCAAACGATGTGGACAATATCAGATCTGTACAGATCCCTAAAATGCATTCAAGTCCTAAGCTATATGAATTGGTGAAGAGATATATGATACACGGGCCTTGTGGTCAAATGAATCGTAAATCACCTTGCATGAAGGATAATAAGTGCAACAAATACTTTCCTAAGAAGTTCGTTGATGAGACAGTCATTGATAAGGATGGATATCTCACATATAGGAGAAGAGATGGTGGTCGAACAATAGAAGTGAGAGGCCTTCATTTGGACAATCGATTTGTTGTTCCTTGCAACCCTATATTGTTGTCGATGTCTGAAGCTCATATTAATGTTGAGAAGTTCAATCAGTCTGTCTACTGCTATCAAGTACTTATTTAAGCACATCAGCGATTGGGTGGTTGCCTCAATATATGATAGCAATCAATATGGAAATACTAAGCAACCAATTGATGATATTCAACAGTATTACAACTTCAGATATATATCTGCATGTGAAGCATCCTGGTGGATCTTTGCTTTTAATATTCACCAAAGGCATCCTCTCATTGAAAGGTTGAGTTTTCATCTCCTTAATCAGCAAAATGTCATTTATTTAAACACTGATAATATTGCTGAACTCTGGGACAAGCCAAGAGTGTGTGAATAAATGCTTTTGGCTTGGATGAATAAAATTGAGGAATAACCAAGTGTTTTGGCAGGATTACCCATGTTCCACCATCATTTGGTGAACTTCACTACCTCTGTATTCTTTTAACAAAAGTCAAAGGTCCTACTTCATTTGAGAATATTAGAACTGTTGATGGTGTTATTTATCCTACTTTTAGAGATGCATGTTTTGCACTTGGATTGCTTGATGATGATGGTGAATACATATCTGCTATAAAAGAGGCTTCCAATTGGGCATCTGGCAGGCTATCGAGGAATATGTTTGTGAGCATGCTTTTTTGTTCTCGTTTAAGTTGACTTGACTTTGTTTGGAAGGAGACTTCAAGAATACTTTCAGAAGATTTATTGTACATACCACGAAATGATCTTTTGTTATCAAGTATGTTTGAGTTTTATTCTTTTCACATGAGTGCTGATGTTATATATGCTAAATGAATTTATACTTATTCATTAGTTTTATTTTTATGTTTTTAAATTGAATTGTTTCTTGCTGCATTGTCTTAGGTGTTGAAATTTCAGGTCTTGTGAGAGAGCAAGCTGCCCTTAAAGAGATTGAATTATTTCTGCAAGAAAATGGGAAGAGTCTTCAGGATTTTCTTTCCCTTCCTACTCCTTTGTCACGTCCGACAATTAATGTTTCAAACCATCTCAAATTGCAGGAGCTAAATTATGATCATGTTGCTTTGCAAGAATAGTCAAGTATAATGATTAATTCATTAGATTCAAAGCAAAGGGGATATTTTTAAGACTGTTTTGTCTTCATTGACTTCTTCAACTGGAGCTTTTTTGTTTGTAAATGGGTATGGAGGCACAGGGAAGGCATTTTTGTGGAATGCGTTGACATCAACATTTCGTGCCAGAGGAGATATTGTTCTTACAGTTGTTTCAAGCAGAATTGCTGCTACACTATTGCCTGTAGTAGGACAGCACATTCGAGGTTTGCGGTTCCCATTCACGTGAACGAAGAGTCTATCTGCAATATCAAGCAAAGTTCTCCATTAGCTAGTTTAATTAAGTGTGCACTAGTTCATCTTACCTTTGGGATTATTGCTCCATCTTCCGATTCACTAAGAATATGCGCCTTGTAGGAATCTCACCAGAAACGCAGAAGCGTATCGTACCACGCGATAAGGAAAAGTTAAAACCTTCATTGTTTTGATTACCTGGAAAGATGCAGCGATCTGAAAACTTCTCCACGAACAGTCCTCGTATCTGAAGAGCGATCTACAAGCCTCTCCACGAACAGTCCTCGTCTGCTCTATGATCGATCTTCCAGACTATCTTTCGAGGGGAATAGGATGGTTGTGTGGGCAACCGTTCAGATGATGAACGTCTGCCTCTAGAGTTTGTTTCTGATGAGAGCCTCCTTATGCGTCTCTTCCTCTCAAGCAGGTGATAGTAGGATTATATGCTACTACACCCAAGACCTAACCCTAAACCACATGGGCCATAGAGTTCTTGGGCTGTAGTCTCAATTAAGCCTTATTGGGCTTAAGTGACCAAAGAGCACATTAACCCAACAATCTCCCACTTGCTCTTTAAGATACAAACTTGAGTTCGTAAACCCAAGACCATGTAGCCCATAAGCCATCATCATCTGATTATATACCCTATCCTTTGTTTCAAGCTAGCCTGGGGATCTACCATTTGTCATTCATCAAGGCTCATGATAATCTACAGAAGATTATCTAGTTTGGTGCTATTCCACTAAAAGCCCAAACGTGATCTCCAAGAATAATGACACTTATAACAAGAACATGCATTACCCCTTTATAGAATGTCTATAATTGATTGACTAGTTTTCTGTAACCCAATCAATTATTTATTCCCTTGACTTTAACAGTTTCTCTAATGGATTACATGCACTGGCCAATGTCTTAAATATCCAAGTACCGAAACATATCAAGGGGACATTTCCTATCAATTCCATGTTGTTTATCTCATAAACACCGATAACCAAATGGCCTCAATCCCAAAATACCGAGTTATTGGCCGTCATATAGATCAAACCTCACCCGTTGGTAAATCAAAGAATGAAAACCATTTGACTACCTATTTAAAATAAACTCAGGATTAAGAGTAACTACATGACTATAGTTATCTGGAGATTTGATTCCTTATGACAGAAAGAACAACCTTAATCAAATCTCTCCTTGATCCATTCAATATAAGTATTAACTCACACCAATATTTCATAATGATTCGGACAAAACCATTTCATAAAATATTGCAGCCTAAATAAAGTGCTCAACTTAATTTAATAGCTGTGAACCAATTCATCAATTGTGAGAACTTATGACCATGTCCTCTATGAACGTATCCATATGATCATATACTCCACAATTGATCCGGACTTTAAAGTTTGTAAATAGTGTGCGAAATAAATGAAAAACACCTCATTTATTAACATTCAGAAAAAAAAATGCAATGTCATAATGTCTTGCTCAAAAGGCACAAAATAACAAAGTAAAATAACAACTACCTAAAGTCATAGCAAATCTGGAATCCTCCTAAGACCCATAGATGAAACATGCCTCTCGAACACACGTTCAGGCAAACTCTTAGTAGAAGGGTCAGCAAGGTTCTCGTCTGATTCCTTTGCAGCCTCAGAAGCAGCTACATACTCAGTCTCATTGGCAGAGTCAGCCACACATGATTGTTTTACACTTCTCCAACAAATGGCACCGCCATTAAGAGTATACACATATCCCGAGGTGAACTTACTTGAGTCAATATCTCCCTGGAAATCTGAGTCCGTGTAACCAATGGTTTCAAGACTCCCACTCGAGTAGACCAACATATAATCTCTCGTTCTCCATAGGTACTTGAGTATATGTTTAACCGCTACCCAATGTTTCTCTCCAGGGTTAGATTGGTACCGGCTTACTACTCCCACTGCATACCAGATATCTGGTCTAGTACAAAGTATAGCATACATGAGACTATCTACTGCTGAAGCATAAGGTATCCTACTCATGCGTTCTCTCTGCTCAGGAGTTTTAGGAGATTGCTTCTCAGAGATATGAATCCCATGCCTGAAGGGTATAATTCCCCTCTTGGAATTCTCCATGCTAAACCTGGCAAGTATTTTGTCAATGTATTTAGCCTGGGACAATGCCAAAACCCTATTCTTCCAGTCTCGCAAGAGTTTAATACCAAGAATATAATTGGCTTCCCCCAGGTCCTTCATATCAAAATGCTTGCTCAGCCAGGTTTTTATACCTAACAATACCTCTGTATCATTTCCGATAAGGAGAATATCATCTACATAAAGTACCAGAAAAGATACCGCACTACCTTGGATCCTTTTATACACACACGGCTCATCAGGACTTTTGTCAAAACCATACGACTCAATGGCTTGATCAAATCTGATGTTCCATGATCTGGATGCTTGCTTAAGTCCATAAATGGACCTCTGCAACTTGCATACCATTTCTTCTTACCCTTTGGCTATAAACCCTTTTGGTTGCTGCATATAGATTTCCTTTTCCAAATTTCCATTTAGAAAAGCAGTTTTGACATCCATTTGCCAAATCTCATAATCAAGATTTGCTGCAACAGCTAAGAGAATCTGGATGGACTTGAGCATGGCAACCGGCGAAAAAGTTTCATCATAATCCACATCTTCTTTTTGAGAGTACCCTTTCGCCACCAATCCAGCTTTGAAGGTTTCAACCTTCCCATCCGATCCTCTCTTTCTCTTGTAAATCCACTTACACCCAATGGGTCTTACCCCTTCAGGTGCATCTACAAGAGACCAAACTGAGTTGGAATACATAGAATCCATTTCACGATTCATAGCCTCAAGCCATTCCTGAGCATCAACATCTCCTAGTGCTTCGTCATAACTCGTGGGATCACCATCTTCATCAATGATGACATCCTGATTTGACTCACCCAAGAAAAGATATCTTGTAGGTTTACGAATCAATCTCCCACTACGACTTTGTCGCACTTGATGTTGTGCATCTACAAGGGGGTCCATATTTTGTGGGTTAACAATTTCTAGATGAGGACCCTCATTAAGTGGATTAACCAATTCATGATTTTGTTCTTCATTAAGTTCATCATTATGTTGAACTTCTGGTTCTGTCTCTAGTTCCTGTGTATGTTCAGGTACATTTTCCCCTCTTTGAACAACCACAGGAACAAAAGCTGGAACCCCTTGAGGTTGTGGTGAAACTTGATCTGAGACTAGCTCAACAAGAATAACCTTACTTCTTGGCTTATAATTTGTCATATAGTCCTCCTCTAAGAAAGTTGCGTGAGTGCTCACTATGACCTTCTTTTCTTTTGGACTATAAAACAACCAACCTCTGGTTCCTTTAGGATAGCCTATAAAGATGCATACTTCAGTATGTGAGTCCATCTTATCTGGTTTCTGTTGCAAGATATGTGCCGGAGCACCCCAAATCCGAATATGGTTCACGGTGGGCTTACACCCTTTCCACAATTCTATTGGTGTCTTTGAAACCGACTTGGACGGAGCTAAGTTCAATAGATACATAGCTGTTTCTAAGGCATATCCCCAGAATGAATCAGAAAGAGATGAATAACTGAGCATAGATCTTGTCATTTCTAAAAGGGTTCTATTTCTCCTTTCAGCAACTCCATTCTGCTGGGGTGTCCTTGGAGAAGATAATTGTGAAACTATCCCCTCTTTGGTCAGGTAAAACCTGAATTCTCTAGATAGGTATTCACCCCCTCGATCAGATCGAAGAGTCTTAATTTGAACACCTAGATGCTTTTCTGCCTCAGCCTTGAACTCTTGGAATTTTCCAAAAGCTTCAGACTTGTGACGCATCAGATACACATGTCCAAATCTAGAGTAATCATCAGTAAATGTGATGAAATACTGATACCCTCCTCTGGCTTGGACATTTATTGCTCCACATACATCAGTATGTACCAATTCCAGCTGAAGTGTGGCACGTTTTCCCTTGGCCTTGAAAGACCTCTTAGTCATTTTACCCTCTAAATAGGATTCACATACTGGTATCGGTTCAAAGTACAGGGATTTCAAAATCCCACTTTTGACCAAACCTTGTATCCTGTTAGAGTTAATATGACCTAATCTCAAATGCCAAAGATAAGTTTCATTTGAAACTTTTCTTTTCTTTGATGAATTAATATGCTCAACATCTTTTAATTCAACATAATTAACTTCACGGGGAACAGGATTAAGGAAATAAAGACCATTAAGCTTTACACCAGAACAAATAAAAGAAGATAAACTTCTTATTGAAACTGAGGAATTAAACTGAACTGTCAAACTATGTTTATCCAAACAACTAACAGAAATTAAATTCCTCTTAAAATCTGGAATAAATAAACAGTCTTCTAAAACCAAAGTCCTGCAATTATCAAAAGATAAAATAACTTGTCCTACTGCTACTGCAGACACAAGCTCCCCAGTTCCAAGCTTCAAATATCTTTGTCCTTTACTTACAAGCAAGCTATGTTTGAACCACTGCAAAGAGTAACAAACATGGTTAGTGGCTCCTGAATCAACGATCCATTTATCATCGTGATTCTCCACTAAACAAGCCTCAATCACATGTAAATCACCCATGCTAGGCGTAGCAAACATGTCATCAAGAGTCTGGAGCATTGTTGCTCCACTCTCAATCATGCTCACTTGCTCCTGAAGTTGATTGGAGAGACTGGCCAAAATGTAGCAGCGAACTGACACATTCGCCTTCTCCCATCTATCCTTCTCCTGCTGAAATCGAGTCCAAATTGCATCAGACGCATCTGCAGCAAGCTGCGCTGGCATAGGAGTAGTGGGAACAAAGTTGAGCTTTTCATATTGAAGAACAATATCCAAATTAGTTTTCCATTGTTTGTAGTTTGTACCATCCATAGGTTTTTGGCTCAAGATAGTAGCTAAATGATTGAATAAAGACATTTTTCTGAAAATAAGGAAAAGCACACTAATTACAAACTAGATTTAACAACAAACAGATATAGGCTAGTAGATTCTAATAACTACTATTCGTTTATTGTTTAACAATCCATTAGTTATCTTTACAAGGCTTACGATGGGTAAGATTCTTGTAAAACTAATATTGTTAATTTGGGCCTTCAGTCCATTGCCAGAGCCTCGATGGGAGGATTAACAATTTTACCAAAGTTGAATGTATTTAACCATTGTTTACTTTCAAAATTATCTTTAGTGTCTAAGTGTTGCCGACGATGGGCCGTACAAAACTTTACTAAAATTTTGAAAATATTAAGGTTTAATCTAGCGAAATCCGATTATCCTTATCCGATGGGGCTTCAGCGACAACCATTTCACTAATAAATCCACAATTGGGGCCCGTAGGTTTTAAAATTAAATACTTAATTTAAAACCTTCACCCATTCAATATTTTAAATTTAGAATTTTCAATTTCCAAGAATTTGTTCAATTTAGAGTAAATTATTAGGTATCTAAAATCTAGTCATGATTGGCAGAGTGTGCGTCACATGACCATTTTAAATAACCAACAAAATACTCCAAAAGGTACAATTCTCTTAAGAAATTGCCTAGATTATTTGTCTAGACTTTAATTCCACAATTATTATTCTAAATTTTAAAATCATAATAAATGATAATTAATGCAGAGATTTTAATTCCGCAATCAATTAATCCAATTATTATTCTAGATTTCAAAATCATAATAAATGATAATTAATGTCTAGATTCTAATCCCACAATTAATTAATACAATTATTATTCTAGATTTCAAATCATAATAAATGATAATTAATGTAGAGATTCTAATCCCACAATTAATTAATCCAATTATTATTCTAGATTTCAAATCATAATAAATGATAATTAATGTAGAGATTCTAATCACACAATTAATTAATCCAATTATTATTCTAGATTTCAAATCATAATAAATGATAATTAATGTAGAGATTCTAATCCCACAATTAATTAATCCAATTATTATTCTAGATTTCAAATCATAATAAATGATAATTAATGTAGAGATAATCTAAAGAATCTCGCATAAATGCATACAATGGACTATTATGATAGTTATTATGCATTTATGACATGTGATTATGCAACAATATGACATCTTCCTATTCTATATGACATGTTATTTACAGACATCATGACAATCGCATATATAATTCATACAATTAACTTTAATCCATGGCTTTCCTTAAAAAAATAGGAATTAAAAAAAATTACAACTTTGGAATTCCTCTTTTGTCAGCCCATAGTATCTGTCTCTAGCCCCTTTAGGATATCTATGGGCCCAAAAACCCAAAAGCTCATACTTTAGCTAGAAACCCTAGAACACACAAGAGGAACCCTAGCCGTCACTTCTGCCATCGCCTTCAACTGAAGTCATCTCATCTTCTTCGCAGTTTCTTGATCTCCAACTTTTACAGAATTTCGAAAAATACATAGAAATTTCAAAATAAAATTAAAAACAGCAAGGAGGAAACCTAATCATATGGGATTAGCCTCCTTGTTACAAATCAAGAAATACACAAGAAGATCTAACCATGGATTAAAGCGATTAACCGATTGAAATAAAAAATAATACCAAATATGAATTATAAACGAATAGCTACCATGAAATAAATAACAAATATAGAAAAAAAAAAGATGCCATATTTTCGGAAAAAAAAATTCAAAAAAAAAATCACATGAAATATAAATAAATATCAAAACTCGGTTCTTTTCTTCAACTTCATCTGATAATGACGGTAGTCAATTGCAAAAACTCTCACAATTGCAAGTTAGGTTTGCCACGTGATGGTATAGCGGAGATTGAAATCCCTCATGAATTGCCGATAGGTGACTATACAGATCTAGTGGCTGCAATTGTGCCATCAACATATCCAAATCTATTAGATAACTTGACTGCTACCAATTATTTCAATGACAGGGCGGTTTTAGCACCAACGATTGAATGCGTTAATCAAGTGAATGATTACATATGTTCTTTGTTGCCAGGGGAATCAATTGAGCATTTTAGTTGTGACAGCTTGCAAATCAGCTCAAGACAACGATGGTTTCGATGATCTCTATACAACTGAATTTTTTAATACAATCAGTAGCCTTGGGATGCCTTTGCACAAGTTGACTTTGAAGGTAGGAGCCCTGTGATGCTTTTAAGAAATATTGACCAAGCTTTAGGATTATGCAATGGAACCATTCTACTTATCAGTCATCTTGGTAAATATGTGGTTGAAGCTATAACACTGAATGGATCAAAGCCTAATAAAAAAGTCTTAATTCATCGAATGGATAGATATCCTTCTAATAGTCATTTGGCTTTTTGGATGAAAAGAAGATAATTTCACTTTCGTTTACAATGAGAACTAATAAAAGTCAAAGTCAATTATTACGTCATGTAGGTTTATATCTATATAAGTCAGTTTTTACATATGGCTAATTGAATGTTACTCATTCAAAAGTCAAAAACATTGATGGTGTTACGGACCTCCATTAGGCCCAATACCTGGATTACTCAACAAGGAGTATAATACATATCAGGATCTGTCTATAATACAGGGGGATCTTATCTTATCTATAATCAAGGAGGATCTAAATCTAGATCTGGTAGTTATGATACTAGAGTCTCAAATCATAGGGCCCACGAGACTCAACCTAAGGTATACTCTATAAATACAGAGGTCAAGCCTTAAGGTACACATGTTTAAACTTTAGACTATTTACATACGGTCATCACTGTGCACAAAATCCACTCCTTTGACGCAAGCCATGTCTATGTGCAGTGATCCCTCGTTCATTTGGCTATCTACCCCATAGATATCCAGATTGAACAGCTTGATCCCATATCAATCTACTAGCTCATCGAGCTAGACACCTGTGTTCTCATACAGACAGATGGATTGAAGATTATTCTACATGATAGTGATCACAAAAAGAGGTCATTGACTACAAATGTTGTTTATAGAGAGGTTTTCCAAAATTTGTGAGGATGTGATTGATTAAATTTTTCTTGCTATTTTTGATTTTATGCGGTCAATCATACGGCATTTGAGGTTGCCAATTGAGTGAGGACAATATCTTCGTGCATTCTGATGAAGTGAGGCATCTTTTGTTCATGTTTTTGGATTGTTGTGATTCTATTTTGAGTGCGTTGAGGTAGAATCATCCTCTGGGAGTCGATGCTAGTTCTTAAAAAAAAACATATTTTTATTAGAAATGCACTTTTTATTTTTACAAGACTAAGGATATAACTCTGATGAATGAATAATGTGGACATGATCAATACAACGACACTCATTAATTCCATTCCCCGCAACAACAAAAAACTAGTTCAATTCTCTGTTTGAAACTTTGAATGGCTTGATAATAAATTCTTAAACAGCGCTTTTTTTTTTTTTTTTAATCCTTGATCACGATATCTCACTATTGGTTACCAACAATAAAGAGAGCGCCAGACATTTTCACAGGTACAAATCTCTAATAAATCGGCAAGTGTAAGAAAACACCAGGCAAAATTACAATCACTCTCAGAACTAACAATTCCATTCCTAAGAAAACACTTACAAGCAGCCTGCAAATGCCTACAACCCCATATTGCACATACAATGATTTTACATTAGAATTACCATATATCACATAAGTTCCTGATCATCACTGGCAAATCAAATCCCATTATATCCGTTAGGCAGCCAATTCTTTGGAGAAGGCTATGTATGCTGCTGGTTCTGGCTTGTCAAACTACTGCTACTACCTACGCCGGCACGATTTGGCTCTCCCACCCGCGCTGCTAATGCAAGAACTTCAGGGGACATTTCCCAGCTTCCACTTTTTCTTCCCCAGCTGGATCGTCGAGGATGTATTCCGACACGGTCACCCTCATCTACTGTGGTCCTTACTTCAGGTGACAACTCTCCCAATTCACCTTCCTTTATAGTTGAGCGCT
Organism: Acacia crassicarpa; assembly: GCA_034222035.1. NCBI lineage: Eukaryota > Viridiplantae > Streptophyta > Magnoliopsida > Fabales > Fabaceae > Acacia > Acacia crassicarpa. The sequence goes on along the minus strand of JAWXYG010000005.1, from coordinate 42,680,570 downwards.
CACTGATCAATTGACCTTCAGAATGATCTATTCCACGGCCCATGTCCCCCCAAATCGCTTTTCTGCCCATCTCAATATCATCCACAGCTTTTCCCATACTTGGGCTCATAAAACCCGCACCCACCGATTTACCAGGTAATGCCGGTTCCATTGCCACCGTTGCCCTGAAATTGTTCTTCGATGGAGGAATGCTGCTGCAGAATATCTCTCCAAAATTCTTCAACACACCTTTGTTAAAAGGATTGGCCCGTCGATCATATCTGTATCTGAAATTTTCATATGTAGTCTGCAGGAGCAATAGACACAAATAATTATCAGATGATTTTGGAAGATAACTTGTTCGCACCAAGAGAAAAAATCCAAAGTGCAGTTCTAACCTGATTTGTACTTATCAGATATAAATGGAAGGCAGTAAGACCACCAACAAACCATATTGCTATGAAAGTGTAAATTATTAACACTATGGAGGCGGGTGTTTTGATCATTGCCTTCCAAATTGTTATCTCCTCTGACTTCATAATTCTTCTAATGTAGACCCAGCAAAATGCAAAAACATATACACAAAGTAGTGTAGTTGAGAAGACGAACACGAAGAAGAAACGGTAGTTACGCTGCATAACAATTGAATATGAGTTCAGATAATGTAACACATCTATTCAAGAACAACATGCAGCAACTAGCTGAAAAGTCATCAAAACAATAAATGTTGTTTTATAAATTATAATAGAAATGAATAGCTGTATTGGGCCTCGCATCATACACCCAAAAAAACGCATAATTCATCAAGGAAGTAAACATAAACTCAGCAACAGCAATCCTTAAATGTGAGAGAAAATAGAAAGCTACCAACAAATTCACTCAATTTACGGGGAAATGGAATTCTTCGGAAACCTAGTGATCAAGCACCACTGCATTATGAGTGCATGTTGGGTTTGGCAACTTCCAAATCCAAGCAGTCCAACCCAACCCGCAGCTACATCAATCGAGTTGAATCAGGTTTGTGATTTACCTTCTCAGCTAAACCCAACACAAGAATATGAAACATTCAGCAATTTTGAATGTAATAAATTAAAGGGAGAATGATAGTTAGGTCCCAAAATAACGATTTAGTGACAGCTAGGTTCCGGGCAAAATTTTCTGAAAAATGAGTTCTAAATATTCATTCAAACAATTGCAAGTTCAGGAGTTTTAATTGCAGATATGGTATTTAAGTTTAAAATGTAACTCCCAATCTTTCTGAGTAGCACTCACCACTTTGCAAACGGGTTCACAATTATTACAAAACAACAAAATAAAACAAAAGGTCCAACTTACCAGCCCAATACACTGCCCAACCCAGGGGCAGTGGTGATCAAATCGTTCTACACAGTTATTACAGATTGAGCAGTGAGAGCATCGAGGAGTTCTGTAAAGCATGCAAGTATCACAATACTTGATTTTGACAATATTACCATTGACCTGAACCTCCTTAAAGCGAGGTAACCGTAGTTGAGGAGTTTGACCAGCTCCAACATCCAAATTGCCATCAAGAAATTCTGGCTCTGGAGGATGTGCATTGCGTGGAATTATACCAGGGTCTCTGCTAGAAGTTAACAATAGAAGACCTAAGACCTGGAAAGATTAAGTCAGCATAGGGTTCAAAAGGGTATACGACACTTATATGCACATGGCAGAGCCTAGGACCGATAAAATCCAAGAAATTGGAGAAGTAGGTTCTCCTAAAGCTTTGATGACAAAATCCCCAAACAGTCATAAGACAGGAAGCATAAACTCAATGGCTATAAACAAAACTACTCCATCGTGACAACTAGTAAGCCCAGAACCAAAAGAACTTGAAGATATTTTTAAATATAGGATCAACTAGGGAATGTCACTCCCCCCACACCCCCCCCCCCCCAAAAAAAAACCACAGGTTTTGAACCGTTGACATCTCCGCCCACACCCTTCCCTATGTTTATCGCTTGATCTAGCCTCAGGTGGCAACGTCATGGCTTTTTTTAAAGCAATTATGCTATACCACTCTGGTCCTATTTATAAGTCCAGTTTGACCAAAAAATTTGGTCCTTTTTATAAGTCTATTTTGACCAAATAAATGAGATTGTGACAATTTTGCTCATAGTAATGATGATGATGAGAGATTGACTAGCCATGTTGGAAAGAGAAAAAGATGAGAGATTTGACAATAAATTTTAAAAGGTACTCATTCATAAATGAGAGTAAAGTTGAAAATTTGTTCCATAATCATTGAGATATTTATCTTTCCTTGGTATGTGAGATTTTGTCAAACTGGACTTATAAATAGGACCAGAATAGTATGAGTTTTGTCAAAAAGCAGGTGTAAATTGCATAATGATTAAGAAAAAATTAGTTGTAATATGTATGCTGTAAGAACAGTCAAATGAGCTGATACTGCATTGACAAGTACTGTCCAAGTTTTACTGGAGGTTTGTTTTGTATGTGAATCACTCAAGTTTGTGGTCTGCCACCAGCAGCAGCACATTGATATACACAAATATCATCACATGGTACATTGATTCAGCAGGAAATAATTGATGCAGAGAGACTCACATAAACTGTGAATATAACAGCAACGACCTCAATTGTTATCCCCCAGTGATCAGAAAAATCATCCATCAGTTTTCTGGCAACAAAGACACAGAAAACTGCCATAGGAGCAACAATAAGGAAAATCGTCAGCAACAGTGATCTTACATCCGGTCCAAATATGAACCTGCCCTGAAGAAAAAATTTCTGCAAGAAAAAGTTCTTTGTAAGAACCACCACAGCCACGAAACGTCCAATTACAGAAACATGTTTCAGATATCAGATAACAGTACAGCAACCCTAATTATTATTTTTCTACTAACTATGAACATTGTGTAGTACATACATAAATAATAAGAAATATACCCAAGCAAACAAGCTCATCAATGATATCAATGTCGATATTATATGCATTCTGGGACATGATTAAGTAAGATTCAAGATGTTTTTTTTTTTTTTTTTTTGGGGGGGGGGGGGGGAGCCATTTTCTACTTTACAAGTACTCCTGCAGCCCATAAATCCACGAAGCCTCCCACAATCTCTTTCATTTATTCAGATTTTCCAAATTTTGGGCTAGTTTGAAGTGCCTAAAATTTCAGAATTCATTTTATGACTCGTGGAAAATCAAGAACCAGATGCAATGGTATTTAGGTGACTTTATGATTTCTCAATTCTCATAGCTAATTATATATTTAATAAAAGCGTTTAATTTTACCAAAGGCCTGGTAGCCTAGTGGTATGGGTACTCCCTAACTAGTGGGAGGTCATGGGTTCGATCCCGCTCGTTGTAATTTAGGCCATTTGTGCTGCCGCCTTGTAATTTTAAAAAAAAAAAAAAAAGCGTTCTATTTTCAGATATAGTGTGAAAGACAGTACCTTCGCTACTACAATAACACATGCGCATCACATATACAAAGTCATTATAGCTGAGCGAATTCAACCGATGTAAGCTACCAGCAGATACAGACCCCTCAAAAACTGAAATACAAGATGCTTCACTTTTGGTATATTACAAAAAAGTCTGCAGGGTTCACGATTTTGCCAGCATATTTTCAGAGAGGATTATTTTAAGGAAGTGACCAGCAGTTCTATGCAATGGCAAATTATATGTTGCTTGGTCAGATACTTCCAAAATGAGTGACAACAAAACGGGCTAATTTCTGTGAGTTTTATTAACATCATTTAGTCAAAAATCAAATCTGGGAGCTTTCAAAGTTCTTCGACTATAGTAAAAAGTAAGGCAGAAGTTTAATGCTCCGGTAGCAAAATGGTACTCAAAACGAAAAAGATAAAATCTGAAACGCCAATTAAGTTTTTCGGTTTATAATGGTAATTACCAACGCTGCTTCATGACTTATCTGAAATAGTACCCTAAAAAAACAAGCATTGTCATAAATTAGGCAATCCCTGTAGCTCATTGGCGAAAGAGTTTTTTTTTTTTATAGCTCTTTTGCTCTCATTCTGCAGACCCCGGAACCCGATAGAACCTAAAGGAGGATCGACCTAGAATAATATTAGAGTTACGAGAGGAAAGAGAGAGGAATTTGCTAAATGCAGAATGAGATTGATTTTAAGAAGTTAAACTTAAGAAGGAAAAGAGAGAAAGACTTGCTGTGGCCTGAGAGCAGAATGCACTGGACTACATAAGTTCGAACAATATCATGACATGCGCTATGACATATTCGATATTTATACACGACAGAACGCGTAAAACGAACACCCAATGATAAATTTTTTTTTTAAAAAAAAAAAAAAAGGGAAAAGAACAACAATCCAGAACTATAACTCACATTACTCCCTTTCCATGTTTGGTAAACCCGCAAATCACTGGATCCCGATCCGGGATCGGACTGCTGGGGTGGAGGCACCACGTACATATCCTATAGGAATAAGAGAGCCCAATCACAGTCAGTTCAGAGTCCTCAAATAGCATATAAAATCCGCGGGGACCCCAGAAACGAAAATCAAGAAGCCAAAACGCAAGAGATAGAAAGGTAGGAGCTTGAAAGCTCTCTAATGTTAAAAATCCATGGAGGAGGATGAAAGCAGAGACCCTTATGGCTCAGATTACCGACGAAGGGATTGTGGCGAATCAGCGACAAGGCATGGGAGGTAGGGCCCAGTTGCAGCGAGTGGTCAGGTTTTTGCTTTTTGGTGAGCAAGGGAGTTTCTGGAAAAATTACACACAGATTCCAAGGAACAAAGATATTTATATTTAGGTCTCTTGAATTCATGAAATTACATAAAAGTCTTTAGAAACTTCTGTATAATTATTTATGGAAGCAAAATTACTTTTTTGCTCAAAGGAGAAAACGCTTCTAAATCTCATAATTGAAAAAAACCTAGTTTGCAACAAAAAATTCTATATTTACAATAGCAAATTCATATGTTAACAACAAGTTTTGAAAGCCTGGATTTTTTCAATTCTGAGGTCCAGAGGCCATTTGTAACAAGAAATTCTATATTTACAACAGCAAATTCTTATTTTAACAACAACTTTTAAAAACCTGGATTTTTTAATTCTGAGGTCCAAAAGCTATTTCTCCTTTAGGTAAAAAAGTAATTTTGCTTCCAGAAATAATTACATTTCATGAATTTAAGAGACCTAAATATAAATATCTCTATTCTTTGGGACCTGTATGTAATTTTCCGGAGTCTCTTAACTGTTACTGCTACTGTCATTGTATGAGTCTGCGCTTTACAGCATTATAGAACATGACATGGCTCGTTCTCATTGGATATGACCGTGATTGACCGGTTTCATTGTGTTCGCTGACGGTATCTATGATCTATCACGTTCATATTCTTTCCGTCCTTGCTCCTTAGATACATGCCGCTTAATCGCAGTATTTTAATAAATAGTGTTAGAATTAGCCAACACTATAATTTACGTTTAAGAATCGATTTCATGCTATGAGTTTATTTTATTATTACGAATTTGTTTAAATTCGTGTATTTCACAACTTTAGTTAACAGTAAATATAATTTTTTATCTAAAATAGGTACAAAACAAAAAATATATTTATTTTTGAGACAAATTCAAAAAAAAAAATCTTATATAGAGGGATAAGCTCATTTTAAAAAATGAAACCTTATATATAAAGACAGAAGGAGTACGTCTACACCTGAAACGCCGCCTGTATTAGTTGGAATAAATTAACAGCAAACATTCATTTAACAATATAAATTTCGTAAAAAAATTATCTAATTAAGTCTACTCATTATATAGATTTATCATACAACTAGTTTCAGTCTGAGATATAACATTTCGTAATCCATAGCCTAATTAAGCCTTATTCATTTAGTTTTTTTTTTTTTTATATATATAGTGTAATACAACATGTTCATGATATAAATATTATTCTTAGACAATAGTTATGCTGAAGTTGGGAAAAAAAAGATTAGGCAGAAACCTCAATCCTTATTTACAATGACTCATGTAATAATCTTAATGGAATGTCCCTTATCCTCGATTTCCTGTTTTGTAATCTGCTTTTGACCTTTAGCTTTGTATTTTCTTTAAAAATAAAAAAGAGAGAGATGGTGGATGATCACCCAGTTGGAATTAAATGAATCATTCACAGTTTAGCCTTTTTCTTTCTTTCTTTTCTTTTTTTTTTTTTTTTTGATAAAGAAATTTTAGGAAAGGGACTAGGTTAACCCGCAATCCAAGGGTAGGACGCTTGGAGCCTAGTTCATAGGGGATACTGGTCAAAGAGTACACATGTCTCCACCTTTAACAGTGTTAACACTGCTTCCTAGATCCCTAGGATGCCTCCTCCAGTACCTTGATCAACACAGGGATCGAACCCCCTCCCTAAAAAGGTGAGGAAGACCGACCCCATGCTAGTTGAACCCAAAGTCGAGAGGTGTTTAGCCATTTTTGCTTCAGTGGAATTTTGCAAATCCGAAGGTGAATAACGTGATTGGGAAATTAGGCTCGTATATTTGGATAATGGAGAAATGATAAAAGCTAAAAACCGAGAGAATCGCATGAGTTATTTTTTTTGCTCGGGGCATGAGAGTTATTAAAAAGGTGGTTGTGGGCAGTTGCTTTATTGGCGGCTAATTGATGTTGCTAACCTAAACTCCAACCTAATCCACTGTTTGCCATTATTCTGCCTTTTCGTATTCTTCGCTCCAAATGGTGGAGGGAAGGAGAGAGGTCATGCTGCTTTTTGCCGTCGTCTTACGGTCATACTTCAGATTTATTTATTTTGTCAATCTGCTTTCCCCCCTTCAATTTGCGAACATTTAAACGAGGATTGGCATTGAGTGGTATGACCAGTCTTTGGAAAGAGTTACTCCAATTAAACTTAACAATACTCCTGCCTTAATCAAGAAATAACCTTATTAAAAATGTGACAAGACCAGTGGTATATTAATATTTTAATGTATATATAATCTCCTTTGGTAAGGTACAAACGGTTTTCTGGGAGCGGCTACATTCTTCTGCCCTTAGTGTTCACTACGGTTCACTTTGGTTTACACGTCGACGGATAAACCGAAGTGGACATGATGGTCCCTTTTTCAAGAAATAACCTTATTAAAAATGTGACAAGACCAGTGGTATATTAATATTTTAATGTATATATAATCTCCTTTGGTAAGGTACAAACGGTTTTCTGGGAGCGGCTACATTCTTCTGCCCTTAGTGTTCACTACGGTTCACTTTGGTTTACACGTCGACGGATAAACCGAAGTGGACATGATGGTCCCTTTTTCTTTTTCTTTCCTTTTCTTTTTAAAAAAAAAAACAGGCAGAAAAAAGACCATAGCGTCCACTTTAGATTATATGTCAAAATATAAGCCGAAGTGGATCGCAGTAGACGTTAAAGCAGAGGACCGTAGCAGCTTCCCTGTTTTACTCCCTCCTTGGATGGAATGACTTACCTATGAAGTATAGGAAACAAAGATCTTTTTAAAAATTATTTTTCATAAACCTATCTAAATTGTTGATTAAGAAGATGAAAAAAAAAAGTTAAATAGTATTATGATATTTCAGATTGATTAGATGAATATAATTTATAAATTATGAGGGATAATATAAAAAGGATGATAAGAGAAACTCAATCCCTTGCACATCAGTCTTAAATCAATTAACTAACATCAGTCTTAAATGGATTAACTACAATATTTAACCGTATCTCCATTATGATTATATTCAATAAATTCCTTTTAATTACTAGAGATAGACCAAAAATACACAGGCGCCATCACTGTAAACTCAGTTCAGCGTTCACATACAATCCTATGGTGCTTGCCACAAATTGAACAAAACTGTGATGATTTTTTTTTTTTTTTAGTACAAAAAAGTATAGTGAGTTGAGTTACAAGGACTTGCCAGGACCAGGGTCGCCAACCAACACAAGCCTCACATGGGGGCGTTCCTTACCAACCTTTGTTGGCACACAGCATGTGATGATAACCTGATAGTGTTTCCAAAAAAAAAAAAAAAAAATCAAAAGAAAAGAGGCTTTGGGTGGCCAGCACGCTACTTGTATGCTGAAAGGAACGGATCAGTAACTAATTCTATTATGTTATTAGTATGGTAATCCTAAGGCATACAATTACAATGAAATTTTACTCCCAAACATTACAGCTTGAATTTAACGGTTCTCACTACATTTTTCCTCGAATTACAGTGATTCTGAAGAGAGGCGTCATTAACAGTACCAAAACCAGATAGTTTAACGCCATAAGAAGCCAGACGATTGATATCCCGGGGAATGGGAGACTGCCAAAGGCCATCCCACCAAGCTGGAGGAAGCAGTGGAGTGAAGGCGCATTGATTGGCCTGGCCACCACAACTCAAAGGACCAGCAAATCTGTTCCACACATGTCCCCAGCCGATCTGATTCTTCAGACCGGCTGTTAACAAATTACTCTGGAAACTGCTAAAAAATGCAAAATTTGGAGCAGTCGCATTATCCCCTGAAAGAAACAATTATCAGACGCTTCATCCTTCAGCAGAAAGTGACAAATATATACATACGTGCGTATATATATGCAAGTGCACATATACAAAGGGAAGATAGGGGAAGTACCCAGATTTCGTGTTGCAGCCAGTGCAGCAACTAATTGAGCATAGGTAGTCCCAACACGCTGGTGAGCTCCAGAAACAACTGCATATTTTGCACGAGATGCGAGGAAAAAGTCCACAAAAGCAACCCATCGAGGTGCTGAACCCCAATCCTTCACTCTAAAATCCGATTTCAGCAATTCTTTATGTATACTCCCTCTGAAATGTTCATAGTTGAAATGAAGAACCTGGGTAGCAAAGATGAATGAGCGTCAAAAGGCACCTCAATTCCGCATATTTTTGTGTTTGGAAAAGGCCAGAGTGCATTTTTTGACCCCAAAGTTTTGGATGAGTTCTAATGTCGTCCAAATGCTGTATTTGATTACTGTTGTTTGGAAAAGGTCAAAGTGCACTTTATCCAAATAAAATTGAGTAAATAATTGAGGCCAAAACTAAACTAGAACTTAAATGAGGAAAGTGTACTTTACCCAATGGGTCAACGGTAGACACTAGACAGTGAAAAAGTAAATAATCGAGCAAAGCATTATTCAACAAATGAAATTAGCAACAAGGATATTAATTTTCTGTTTTAAGCATCACTGGCTAGTGGCAAGAGAAAGAATATTTCATCTGTACATTCCAAGCTCCAGAATCATGTACACTAGCATCTGCATACCAAGCATACAAGAAGAGCAAAGAGATTACCTTTGCAAATTCACTTATGTTGCGACTCATACTTTTAACTATGGAAGGTGTTTCAGACACCAAAACCACCTTTGGCCTTGACATTAGATTTTGATTTTGAATGACTTTTTTAATGCACAATAATGCAGCTCGTACAGCTCTTATAGACCTGAATCATAGGATGCAAAAACTACTATCAACTTGTTGAAGCCGCATCTAAGAAAAGATTGAGATACCCATAAATCTTTTGTGTGAACTTATGCATTATGCGCATTTAATGAAGAATCAAATATATTCCTCCCTAGCATTCAAGGGGTACAAATGTGAAAAATCACAAATTCAAGATCCTATTCCTGCCTTACACTGTCCTTTGCTGAAACTGAGGTTTTCCTTTGTGTACTTCTTGATAAAAATTATTACTAAAGAAGGGAAATATATGAGATGATAGGCTTGCCCAGCCTCATTTAGCAACCAAGCATAATATAATATGGTGTATAAATTGCAATTATAGGATTAGGTAGTTAAATGAGCAAGGTGGTTAGGAGGCAGTTATAATAAAACATCCGTGAGAGGCTAGTGTTTAGAAGGCTATATGAGTAGGTGGAATTGTAATTAGGAGCTTATGTTTTGAGTAATATCCAGTGCACTGTTCAGCTACCCCCCCCCCCCCAAAAAAACCACTATTCATCATAATAGCCCTCGTTTAATAAAATTAATTAATGTGCACCTTGCATTACCTATTCATAAGCATTCGCATATGTATTGAAATGTCAGGATCTTCACTTCCACCAATAACCCAATTGACAGCTGCTTCAACGTCTTTGGAAGGGGTTATGAGAACTCTCATGAGCTCACCAAATACATTAGGACGTGATCCAAGGACTAGTGGATCACCAAATAAATCAGAAGCAGCAGTTCTCATCTCATGGTGAATATTTTTCAAGAAAAATTGTACTGCCACAGCATCTGTAGTTCCTTGAAACCTACAACATAACGCTGTTAGTCATTTGACAAAGCTTGAGAATTGGATAAGCGGAGATAACATTCTAACTATACCATATAATGGGTTGCTTCCATTTCTTCCAATTGCTACAAAGAACATTTGTTTCAGCTGGCTTTTCAAAATCATCTGTTCTCATAATAAGCTGCCTCCCATATTTGGTTTCACAACTATTTTGTCTCCACAAATGCTTGATTTCTTTCATCGTAAATGTAAAGTTGGGATAAGAAATGTAATCCCCAAAAGGATATTTGCCTCTGAAATAAAGAAGAGTTCATATAAGATAATGGGAAGACAAGCTATAATTAGCCATATTTTACTTGATTATAACATGCTATTTAGCATGGTTAAAGTTGTCTCACAAATCCATCAATGGCAGACAGCAATAGGTTTTCACATTTTAGTGACCATTTTAATTGCAATATATCAAAACTTCATTTACCTAGGTTGTTGAGTGTGATTGCATAATGTTTAGGGATGAAAAACCCTTAAAAAAGTTAATATGGACAAAAGAACAATAGCAATTGAACACTCAAAATGGAACTATCAATCAATTCTCAGCAAAAAATCAAAACGTTTGAGTATGTGAATGTCAATTTGTATAAAACTAGGTTTGTATTCGTAATTGCACAATATTTCTGGGACAAGATATTCCTAAAAGCTAAAATACATGTAAGACCTATAATAACTGAAAACTCTAAAAGGAAATGTTCATTAGAAAACAGATTGTAAGCAAGAAAGCAACGTTGAGATCTTGAATTGAAAAGAAAAGGCTTGAGGAAGAACCAATATGCCTGGTTTGGCCAATGACAAGGGACCGGTTTAACATCACACTCAATGCCGCAGCAGTTAAGACCTTGTACATTTCATTCCCAAAACCTGCCTCTGATGTCTTACCCAGAACAAAACCATGACTACAGAATTGCTCTGGGGGTAGATCCCTGATTCTTGCTGCCCCTGAAACAAAACAAATCACGTCATCTTCTGATTTGACAATTACTCTCCGAAAAAAGAGCATGTTGCTACTGTTCAGATGTTTATGCCTCCCATGCCACCGGAAGGTACATGGATATGACCTTGATATCTACTATGTTCACAAAGGACAAAATAAGCTTCATTGCACTTTCTTTCCCTCTACCTCTCTCAAGAGAGCAATTTTCTCCCTCTTGTTTCAATTAGAGAAATGTTGTCCCTTTTCTTTATTTATTAGTCATTTTAGTGTTATGGTTATATCACATCTATTTATTTTATTAAGGCAATTTAAATAATTAGGGGACAAAGAATGCATCCGTAGAAATGAGGGATAAAATAGAAATAATAAGTTCGAGGAATAACATTGCTCGAATTGAAATTAACGGGACTGAATTGCTAACTGGAATAGAATGGACTGAAAGCGTAAGTAGGTCAAAAGACTTAAAACAGAAATAATGATTTCTGTATATGACTGGGAAGAACTCCCGTAGATCACCACTACACTCCTAGTTATGATAAATAAACCCGTAACTGCAACAACCATCTTAAAGAAACTTGCAAAGGAAATATGTTAACCTCAGTAACTGATTAAGTTCCCAATATTTCTATAGAAGCGTGCTAACACAACAACCTAAGATACTCGAAATTAACAGAGCTTGGAGCAGTTTGTTAAAATGTTCTTGCTACTCGCTTTCCAAATGCCACTGCTCCAAACAGAATTATGCTCCATGAAAGAACTGAGCTGCCTAAAGATGGAAGCAGCACATGCGTCCTACTTATGGTCCTGTATATCGAAGGGCCTAGTAAAAAGACACCCAAATTTACAAACAAGACAGAAACAACGAAAGCAGCCAAAGTACCGTTCACGACAAAATGATTTCTGATTATTCTTCTAACCCTCAGAGTTTCTTTCCAATCAAGGCTTCTGAAATCATGTCCCATCTCTTCCACCGTCGCGCACGATTTCTCAGCCCTGTTAGTCAAGCGCTCAGCGGCCGCCACCCTGCCACTATCAAAGCTTGATACTTTTGAATCTCCGAGCCCAACTTGTACGGGGAAATCCACAACAATGGGAGGATCTAAGGGTCTAAGCGCAAGCATCAACAGCCCAAAACCAGCTACCAATGCGCACAGAAATAGAAATGGCTGCAGTAACATTTGGCCCCTTCTAAACCCACCATTTCTCATTCTTTCTCTGTCTCTCGTTCTTCCTAACTTCATTATCTTCTACAATTGAACGCTTCGTGCTCAGCTTCCCGATCAACTGAACTGGGTATTCTCGATTCTCAACCACGAACCAACACTGAAGCCGTGTGAAGTGTATCTTTTTTCGTTTTTCCCCTTTCGCGTGAGCCTGTGAGTATCGACCCGCTTATCTAGGTTCGTCAATCGACAGTGAGATTTCATGGGTCTGGATCCTGTTCAAACCGACCCGTGTTATATTATTTCTACCCGGACCTTAACTAATTTGTGAGTGGCGCGCATTACACTGCACGAAGCCCCCCTTTATGAAAGGTCTAAAATACAAGTTAGTGGGCAGGCAGAAAAACGACGTTAACTTGAGGAAAATAAAGTCAACGGTCAACCCCCACTAATTTGCATCTTCTTTGTAACATCTATCTCCCTCGCGGAAGCTCGAACACACAAGATTCTGTCCGTTCGTTTCCCTCGCCCTTCTCGTACAGAAGTGCGCCCATCCCCTGAAAATATACAATCACTATACCAATAAAATCAAAAAAAGGAAAAAAAAAACATTGAAAAGAAAAATGAAAAACGGTTAATTCCTCTCCGTCTTGGAAGATCTCATCTTGGAGCGATTCTCCTACCCTCAGCACCATAATGGAGAAGAACCTTGCTGAATCAGGCAGTTTCGCTCGCATAGACGGCAAGAAGGATGAAGGCGAGACACCACGTTCGCCGTTACCTGATTCCGGAGAGACCGATGCCAAAGAGGTTGAAGCCAAAACGGATGATGAGGCAAAGCCACCTGATGCGGCGGACACAGAGAGCAAGCCCGCCGTTGAGAAGGAGGCCGAAGATGCTCCAATTGAGATCGCTGAATCTCCCCCTCCCAGCCTTGAGAAGGTCTCAGAAGATGTTGATCAATATCTTGAGACACTCACCAAGAATGCAGATGTTGAAGAAGCTTCTTTAGAGATCCCTGATTTCATTGACAAGTTCTTGGAACTCGTTGAAGAGAAAATCACCGTGTACGACTCGGGTGGAGCTAAAGGCAAATGGGGTGAGGTTGTAGGGGAAGATTCATTGTTGTTAGGAGCTTTGCATCGGGTTTCTAATTTAGTGAAAGTGCTGAGCCAGTCTCAATCCTCCTCGGAGCAGGAGGAGATTAATAAACGAAAGGATTTGTTGGTCAATCACATGGGTGCTCTTCAGCATCGAGCCATGTCGTATTTCGAGGAAGAGTTTCGATTTCTGATGGAAGAATCTCGAAATCCGGCTGAATCTGACCCCGGTGGTCATGATCTGAAAGGGAAGCAAGTAGAACAAGATCGGAACCAATGGTCTGATGATCAAGAATCCATCGAGTTGGAGCCTGAGTTTCCGAGTTATCCCGATGAGACCATTGAAAAATTGAAACAGATAGCGGAAGAGATGACATCAAATGGTTACCAACATGAATGCGGGCAGATTTATTTCGTTTGCAGGAGGAGCACAATTGAAGAGAAGTTGAACAAAATAGGATTCGAGAAAATGAGCATCGACGAGATTATGAAAATGCAATGGCAAATATTGGAGGGAGATATCATCTCCGCTTGGTTAAAAACCTTCAAGGATTGCGCCGGCACAGTCCACTTGTCCGGCGAGCGGAAGCTGGCAGAGTCTGTGTTTGGAGAAAATTCGTCTCTGGCTGTTGGCCTATCCAGCGATCTCTCTCGGTGCATTGTCATACAGCTTCTCAATTTCGCGGAAGGGGTGGCCATGTTGAAGCGAGCGGGGGAGAAGCTATTCAAAACCCTAGACATGTACGAGACCTTGCGTGATGCAATCCCTGTTTTTGAAGAACTGTTACCGGAAGAGGTTGCGAACGAGCTCAAAACAGAGACGACGTTTACGAAAAGCAGACTTGGCGAGAACGTGATCAGCACATTCGCTGATCTAGAAATTGCCATCAAAACAGACGCCGAGAAATCTTTGGTTGCCGGCGGTGCGGTTCATCCATTAACCCGCTACCTCATGAACTACCTTCCATTCGCCTGCGAGTACAAGGACACGTTAGAGCAAGTGTTCAAGGAGCACTCTAAGATTGAACGCGCCGACTCCACAAGTAGACCACGCTACGACGGGGAAGGGAATTCTGCTAACGACAATGATGCCAGCACGGAGCATGAATCGCCGTTTGTGGCGCAGGTGATTAGGTTGATGTCACATCTGGACACAAATCTGGAATGGAAGGCGAAGTTGTACAAGGACGTGTCCTTGAGCTGCATCTTCATGATGAACAATGGAAGGTACATACTCCAGAAGATCAAAGGGTCAAAAGAGATGTACAGCTTGATGGGAGAGACGTGGTGTAGGAAGAGATCTTCCGATGTGAGGACCTACCATAAGAATTATCAAAGGGAAACATGGAGTAAGGTTCTAAGTTGCCTGACCCCTGAGGGGTTGACTTCGCAGGGGAAGGTGCAGAAGCCAGTGCTCAAAGAGAGGTTCAAGAGCTTCAACGCGCTGTTCGATGAGATACACAAGACGCAGAGCATGTGGATTGTGAACGACGAACAGCTTCAGTCAGAGCTGAGGGTGTCAATAACGGCGGTGGTGATTCCGGCGTACAGAGCATTCTTGGGGAGGTATTCTCAGTATTTGGACCCAGGAAGACAAACAGGGAAGTACATAAAACATCAGGCTGATGACATAGAAGACTTCATCGATGAGCTTTTTGATGGACTTAATCCAGCTAAAAGAAGATTATGAGCATCACGTGTTGAATGATAACTACTAAAAGGCATGCATTCTCAACCTTAAGAAACAAAATATTAGAAGTTAGAGACGAAGCAGGGTTCGATCTGCTGGAAGGGCGCCGTAAAAAGGCCATGCACGTGCATTCGATTTGTGTGCGGTACTCGGTTGCGTCTCGAGCTAGGGGGACCCAGCGGATCCACTTATTTTTCCTCCTTTCGTTTTTTAGGTTAATATCATTATTATTGCTTACATTTTTTCTTGACAGATATTATTATTGGTCCTTATATTTTAATCAAATTTACGTTTTGATTTTTATAGTTTTGATTTTTTGTTTTAGTTTTTAGAGTTTCGTGAAAATTTGGTCTGAGTTAAAGATGATCATGAGAATTCAATTGAGTTAAAATATGAGGATTATCAAAACCAAAATTCGTTAAAGGTGTAGGAATAAGTCGTCAGGTTTCTCTTATCATTATTTTCTTATCATCCCTCATAATCTATAAACCATGTTTATTCAATCAATCTGAAAAATCACAATATTATTTTAACTTTTCTCTCTTTTTCTTAATCAACAGTTCAAATTGACTTGTGAGGAATTATGGAAAAATTAAAAAAATGATAAAGGGATCTGTTTCTGTATAAGAACCTGTTGTTGAATTCAAATCAAATATTTTTGAAGCTATTGAGCTAAAGCTGATTTGAAACTATATGCACCAAAACCAAATTTCAATCAAACTTTAAGGATTGATAGGGATATTAACCTTTCACCGTGAATGTTAATTTGGTATATGATTTTTGAATAATTAGTTGGCTTCGGTTTATTCTCTTGCCAACTACTTCCTCCGGTCCTAATTATAAGAGTTATTTGATTTTTTTGGAGAGATTAAATAAGCTAATTAAATTACTTTAAAGTATTTTTATTTTTATTTTTTTCTTCAAACTAATTAGTCTAACTAATAAACTAATATATAATCTAAGCATACACAATATATAAAATGATTAAGTAACTTATTTAGCTTCTTTAATCTCTCCAAAGAAAGTCAACTAGCTCTTATAATTAGTATTAGTTTCAGTTGTACTTCATCTGATTGATATGTATCAATATATTCCGTATCAAGCCAGTTGAATAATTAATTAGCCTCAATTCATTCTCTTGCGCGTGGTTTCATGAAATGGGGTCTTGTACTTTAAAACCAACTCTCTAGATATATCATGCATTTAGCATGAGAAAATGTTATATAATATTTACACGCAAAATGAAATAAATCATTTATTGTTGGCGTACAATGACAATTTGCTTATAACAATATGAAAATTTATTGATAATCTGACAAGTAGATATTTTTTAGAAAAATCCTTCTCAACGCCCAAATAACTAAGATATTGTAAAAAAAATATCTAAAAAAGAGTCACACGTTAAAAAATAGCCTAATTGTTAACCAGAGACGAAGCTTATATATGACAAGGTATAATACAACTTTTTTTAGTGGAACTTTTTTTTTTAGTGTAATAATACAACTTTGACCCCCAAAGTAGTAAAATTAAATTTTGACCCCCCAACTTCTTCTTCTTCTTCTTCTTTTCCCTTCTTTTTATATATTTGGGCTTATAATTTAATCTTTGTTCCATGTGGGATCTTGTATGATTTATGTTAATTTTGCCATTCTTTTCTATATTTCATTATAATTACTTGAAATTTTTAGCTTATCAGTGAAATTTACTTTTATGGTGTATCCCTTACTATGCTTTTACCTATTCTACACTACACTTGTAGATGAAGTTAATTGACTTAATTTCATGAATATATATATTTTTTCTTTTCATTTTTAGTGCATTTAAAACTTTCCTTAAAAAAAAATTCAGGGGCCGCACCCCTGAATCCCTCACCACTATTGGCCCCCCTAAACTTTTCCTCCAAGTTCTACCACTGTTGTTAACGTGTACTGATTTAGTTATTGATGTTGTACTGATATAATTGTTAACGTATACTGATTTAGTTGTTAATATTTTTGAAATAATACCTAAAAAGGTCTTAGGGCCTTTTATAACATAGACTTTTATTTGGGCATTTTTTGATGATATCTTGGTTACATGGGCTTTGAGAGGAATTTTCCCATATTTCTGAAACAAAACCGTGAATTTTTCATGTCCTTTATTCAAACAAGCAGATTCGAGAATATAGTGAAGTTAGAAATTCTCAACTTGTGACCTTTAAATTAAGTTAAGCCTAGTTGAGTTGCTTTAATTTCAATATCATTAAAGTATTTTTTTAAATAGTATTTATCATTTGAAATTAATTTATGATTCATCTAGTCCTTAAAATAATTTTTCAATGGTATCAAGTAATCATAAGTTTAGGTTGGTTATCGCTCCTAAGAAAAATACTAGGAGTAATATCAAACAAAAAATACTTTAAAATATTTAGTGCTATTAATTTTAAGGTGCTGCCACAAATTAGTGCTACTTTAAAAGTAATTCAAAGTGCTTATTCTAACCTTCCAAATGTTGGGACAAACTCCAGGTCACCTTTTATATCCTTAAAGTTGCCACATAGTCTGTGACTGCCATCAATCCAATTTGATTAAAAACAATATCAATTGTTTAAACTAAGATCACAAATTCAGGTAAAAAAAAAAACTAAGATCACAGATATTTTATAATTAACAATAATTCCATTGTAACAACAATTATATATAATACTTTATGTAGTCCTTAATATGAGATTCACCATACCATACAAATTTGCAATATAAAATCTAAAAAAGTTGAGTCTTCGGAAGTGTAATTAATACGAGTTTTCAGATGTAATTAAAATGTGGTTTTAGCTGTTTATTATTGGCTAAAAATTTTTGAGTTTATATTTATATTTTTTGATAGAATTTGTGAGTTTATACGGCTAATATATTGTGGGGAAAAGGGATAATATCATAATATATGAAATTTAATTTAACATACACTCTCTATTACCTAAAATGTAAGACCTATTCAACATTTTTTTTTAGAAGTCAAAGAAATCATATTATATTTGTGTATCATTACTATATATCAGTTTATAAATTAAATAAATAAATTTATAAAAAAAATAAAAATACTTTAAATTAATTCGATTACTTTCCTTAATTTTTTTATAAAAGTCAAATAAGTATTATTGGAGGTAGTATATTTTGAGTGAACGTATATACTTTTTTTTATAGAAAATTTAATAGAAAAAAAAACTTTCAAATTATAAAATTTCAAATAAGATATTTTATAAAAAATGAGTTGTGGATTTTGATCAAGTTTCATTGTTCTTTTTTTTCCCCCAATTAAATATAACCTCCTGTTCTAATTATAAAACAAATTTGACTTTTTTTTCAAGAAAATAAGGAAACTAAATTATTTAACTATATCATATATTATATATCTTTAGATTATTTATTAATTTATTAATCAAAATTAATTTTTAAAAATAAAAATAAAAATATTCTAAAATAATTTAATTAGTTTTCTTAATCTAAATTAATATTATATTCAATATTATATATTATGCAGTTTAAATTTTTCATATTGCATAAGAAGTACACACATAAAATAGTGAAACCTACCTCTATATATATATATATATAATTAATATATATATATATGGATCCACCTTTTATGTGTTTGTGACATATGTCATATATACTATAGATAAATAGATAAATAAGCACCGGATTGGGGCGTGGCCGTGAAGCTCGGGGCAAACTGGGGAACCAAGGCAAAGAGCCAAAGACTACGCTGGCACTGTAATTCAGAGGCACGAGCAGAGAAGCGTAATTAAACCAGCACAACCCGGTGTTGTTGAGCTAAGAACTGGACGACCTTCTTTACCAGTTAACACAAAGAGAGGCATAGTTCAAAATTCAAATGTTAGGAAAGCAGTTTTCGACATGCTTCTCCCTATAACGAACCCTGCAACTTCAAAATTGAGTTTTCCCCTCTTTTCCAAAACTTCCATGACCCTAAATACTGAGCCCTGCCAAATCACAGGCCGTTAGTTTATCGTATATCTTCTTCACCCGCATTATTGGTTACAGCTATGTATGTACCTCTCTTTTTCTTTGATTTCCTTTATCATAATTCTTGTTTTCGTTTTTGCCCCCCAAATATTATTCTGTAATTGTTTTTCTCCCCTTCGATGTTCCCTTATCCTGTTTCTTTACTTATCTGCATTTGTTACCTCTAATTTAGGGATTCTTTTTCTGAAGGCTCGTTTTTTCTCCTTCATAAAAAAATATAAATTCTCTCAGAATATAATCATTTTTTAAGATGTTTTCTTTTTCGATTGTGCCTACTTGTACTTTTGGGTTTTTCTTCCCGTTGCACCCTAGTGTAGTTTTTCCGGTGAGGTGAATTTGTTGAATAGTATTTTGCATAATTGTGGAAGTTTAGTGGGGGGTCTATGTTGATTGTAAAGTCATTTATCTGCTCATATCTATCTAATTTAGCTAGTCATTCTAGTAGGGTGTACATTACTATAGTTTGAGGTGACCAACCTATAGGATGCACCATCATAGATTTCTATATGAATGCAGTCTTCAATAAGCTGATTGAGAAATCCCTTATTTCAAAGGAAGTTTAGATATTTGGTTTAGATTGTGGCTGATCCTCATTATACCTTATGCATACGAGAATATACCGTGATTCTCCTTAGGTCTATTACTTATTTTCCCTCTTGGGTCTTGAATATCTTCATTTTCTCCTACTAGTATGTTTGGTTGTGGTTTAAAGAAGGATTGGTGAGCGTGTGTATCTATGTGCATGTGCATAATTGCCTGCATTGTGTGTCAGAGTCCTCTGCGTGATTGTCTCTATGAAAATTTTATGTATATGTTTCCATGTAACTGTCATTTCCAGATACCATTTGATCACGCCATAAATAGTTTGTATATAAATCCAATTCAGGGCTCTTTTTTTTTTCTTTGGTTATATGCTTTTGGAATAGATGACATTGTAACTGTGTATCAGTCATAAAAACATATACATATTTTATTTTTCTGCCCTCCCATCTTAAGATTTTTATAAAATTCATTTTTTTCCTGCCTGTTTAGCTGTGCCAGCTCTAATCAGAAAGATGGGTAGCACATTCAATCCACAGATTTTAGTGGAAAAGCTGACAAAGCTGAATAACTCACAGACGAGCATAGAGAGTATCCTTTGAGAATTTTATGTAGATTATGATTTCTTTTACCTTTTAATTTCAATTTAAATCATCTAAGTGATTGTTTTGTCTGTTTCCCACAATTGACAAAGTTAGTGAGTCCTCCTAAACACACACAGACACGGTTGTCACAATGTGACTTTTGTGGTTTACTTGAGTTGGATTATTAGTGTTCTAATTGTCGGTTATGAAATCTACTCTCAAAGCTCCCTCCTTTGATTTCCTTGATTGACTGTGAATTTGTGATGCTTTATATATATATATATATATGACTGTTATGAGAACTACATTTTATCAAATTCCATATTCAATAATGAATCGTTGCTTTATGACTATTATTTCTGTTTTAACCATATCATTGAATAGCAAAGTTTTGGTACACCATAGATGTGTGTGTGTGTTGGGGAATGCTAATCTCCTCATCTCAATTTAAATTAAGCGTTATAATTACCAAGGCTTTATATAGAGCTCAAGAGATAACTCCTTGTTATTTAAAATAAAGATTATATCAAGTCTTAAACCTAGCAAAAGATAACTAAGACGATAACTAAATTTATTCAAAATAAGACTAATTTAAGTTTCTAATCCTAATAAAATTTATTTCATATATATATATATATATATATATATATATATCTCATACAGACACACATTTGTTGCTAGCATATTTCATTGCATGAGTTGGGATCCTTAATTAGACCCAGCTTTGTCACATTGGTGCATCTTTCATATGAATAAAGCCAAACAAGTAGTTGACACATGGGACAGGCAATTTCACTGTTCACCTCGTGACCAGAGATTGGCATTTCTATATCTTGCAAATGATATTTTGCAGAACAGTAGGCGGAAAGGTTCAGAATTTGTTGGTGAATTCTGGAAGGTTCTTCCAAATGCTATTAGAGACATGGTTGAAAATGGAGATGAGTCTGGAAGGAATGCTGCACTTCGGCTGGTAAGTTAACAATCAATAGATGTTTTCTCCCTTTCCGCCTTTACTAATTATTGAAATTTCTCTATGCTATCTTGACCTTACCGTTTGTTTGCATAAGCATGCTTTAGCTAAAGTCTAAGGAAGCAAAATTCATTCTCCCAAAAGTCATTTAGATTTTAGAGTTAACAAATTTTCTTCAATTTCTGTGTGTTGTGAGGATAAATAATTCTGATTGTTGGCACTGTCTGTCCTGGCAATTCACAGAGGGCAATGGGAAAAGTGATCGCAAGAGATTGAAAATTAATAGTGTAGTGTTTGATCTGTTTATGCAGCAGTAAGAAATTAGTTTTTAATGTTTGATCATGCACCAAAGGTGCTCGCCATGTACTCAAAAATAGGCACAGAAGGCACATAAACCCAGCGCCTCCCTTCATATAAGAGCTGATACGTTGGTTTTGAGCCTTGCCATAGCACCTGTGGTGTTAAGGCAAGCGCCTTTGGCAACATTGGCATTAACATAAAAATAGAGTGTCAATGAAGCTAGAAACAAGATGAGCATAGGGGAAGAGAAAGTTAAATTCAAGATCTTTTATGATTCAGCTCCAATTCAAGTCTTCTTTTGAGCCCTTGTAGCATTTAACTTAACTTAGAATTTTTCTTCTTGTTTTCTTTTACGTTTGTGATATTTGCATGTTATTTGTTCTGTAATATATGTTGATGATTGATGTTTTGGGATGATTAGTTTTATCAGTTTTCTTTTCTTTTTTTCTTTTTTTGGAAAAAATGGGTGATAAGTATTATGGACTGCTCAATGGGCTATTTAAAGAGAGTGGTTCTCTCACCTAAACAGCTTACTTCAAAATTCAAAATTTAGAAGCTGTGAAATGTCTATGTTCTTGTTTCATGCTTGACTTTTATCAGTTTTTTTCTTCTTGAAAAAATGGGCGATAAGTAATATGGACTGCTCGATGGTATATTTAAAGAGAGTGGTTCTGGTTCTCTCACCTAAACAGTTTGCTTCAAAAGTCAAAGCTTAGAAGCCGTGAAATGTCCATGTTCTATTTCATGTTTGGAAATGTCAATAGTAAAATAAATTATGTGGAACATTGACATGGTATTTGTTGATTGATGAATTGCAATTTTTTCTTTGATGCAGATAGGTATATGGGAAGAGAGAAAAGTTTTTGGTTCTCGTGGTCAAATTCTTAAGGAAGAGTTTGTTGGGAGACATGTAGAAAACAGTACTCGTAATGGGAAGCCTATGAACTTGAAATTGGTAATAGTTATATGAACATGATTTTGTGAACCAGCCGCCTTGAAGTTTTTCTATGTGTTGGTTCCAACTCTAAGCCCTTTTAAATTCCTGTAACAGAGGCCATCTGCTGGGAATGCATTGGAGAAAATAATTTCAGGTTACCATGTTGTTTATGGAGGTGAGACAGATGAAGATGTTGTACTGAGCAAATGCAGGAATATCATTAGCAGTCTAGAGAAAGCGGAAAAGGAAGTTGGCCATGATAATAATTCAGGTATATCAATTGTGTAACTTTCTCTGTTTGTAGTTTGTAGCAAATGTGATCTAATCCTGGAATTAATTGTATTTGGGTAAGCATAACCTGTTCCTAATATTTTTATTCGATCTATTCCGTAGTAGTGTCAACAGTTTTTTTTGTATCTACACAGGCACGCAAAATGGGATTTAAGGACTATTAAATAATCAAAACTAAAGGGAAAATTTGAACATGAATGGTTACCTAGATTTAAATCAAACTAGGTAACTGTCATGATTTTGTTAGGATTTGCAGAATTAACTAGGGAAAAGGAAGGGAAAGGAAAATCTAGAGTCAAGATCTGTAAACTCTAGCCATTGAACAATAATTCCAGATAATAATACTTGTTACTTTCATAAAACATAATACTAATATTTATAGAATCCAGTCAACACAACTTCTATAACTACTCATAACTGCTATCTAAAACTACCAAACGGATAAGATAGGAATAACTATAAAACTACCAAACAGATAAGCTAGAAATAACTACTCTAACCTATCCTAAACATGTCTTTTCTTCCTAAATAAACTGAAAGGGGTCGTAGGACCCTAACAGATTTTTTACCTCTTTTTTTTTTTTTTGCATCTTATTGGATGTCTTTCTGTTCACTGTGGGAATATTATGCATTTATTATGGATTATTTATTAAGTCATTATCTTATTAGTGTATTAGATATAGATATATTATATCATATCTTAGGATTAGATATAGATATATTATGTCTTAACTGTTTTGATTTATTTTAATTTGATTAGATTTTATTAGATTCTAGAGTTAGCTTTAGGTTTGCATATATAAAGGTCTGTATGTATTCTCTTTGATTCAAAGATTAAGATTAATGAATTCAGATTGCTTTTTCTCTCCCAAATAATCCACTTAGTATCAGAGCAGACAAGAAATTAATCAGATTTCTCGACCTGGTTCTCCTCACGAGCGTCTCTACAGATTATTCCTATTCTCAACCTCTGTAGACCCTCGACTAGTCCATCTATAGTCAAGCATCTCTACAGACCTTCCTGTTCACAGCCTCTGCAAACCCTCGACTTTGTCTTTTAGTCAGCATCGGCGTCCTTTGGAATCAGCATCGGCGCCATCTGGCTCCCTCATCATCTTCGATCACGTTGAACTCGTCCGTGGTCATCATCTCGGCACTTCCTGGGTTTTTCTGTCAGATCCAGCGTCAGTAGCCTCCTCGTCAAAGTTTGGACCGTCTCAAGCCACGACTAGTCCATCCGAAGCTCATCCAACGATTCATCCTAGTCTCGTTCGACTGTAGTCTTGTCTTTGACTGGTCTCATTCTAGATCGTGCTTCCGCTGCAATTGAAGAGCTCGTCGTCCAACGTCGTCTCGTCCGACGCCGTCCCTCAAAGTTTGTCTGTTCTGGTCCGTCATCCTCAGACTCACCCGTCAGACTTCTCGACGCCATTGTCCTCGGATCCCTCTAAATGGAGCTTTGTTGATATCTCAAAAACTCCTCTGGAGGCGGGCCACAACGAAGAACGAGATTCAACTCTAACAACCTCTCAACGTTCTCATACACGTTTTTTTTAGAGACCAAACTGTGTCATTTTTTTTTAATTCGACTTCATCTCAGTTAAGTCCAAAAATTTGGACTGGATTCAAAAGTAATCTTTGGGCTAGGTATTACCGAAAGTGTCCCTCATTTTTTATAAAGCAGTGTTTACTTGGTGTCTTGTCACAATATTTAAAGTCACACTATGTCTACTACCTCCGACGCAACCTCATCCGAGCCACGATCTGGTTCGAATGACATCTCTACTGTCCTCCTTGTCTCTGAGAAACTTACTAGTGATAATTATCGACAGTGGTCTCAATCTATGATTCTTGCTTTTAATGGACGAGATAAACTTGAATATATAACTGATGAAGCAAAAAGGCCCTCAAAATTAGAAACCAAGGAGTTTCGAAAATGGAAGTCTGAGAATGCATTGGTATCGTCTTGGTTGATTAATGCGATATCTTCCTCAATTAAGAAGAGTTTTATGTACCTTCCTTCAGCCCAGGAAATTTGGGAAGCCCTCCGTGAGACATATAGTCCTCTAGGAAATCGGTCACGCATATTTGATGTTAAGAAAAAAGTTATGGCAACTGAAACAGGATCACATGCCACTTGATGATTATTATCTCGAAAAATCAGCTCTCTGGCAAGAATTTGATGCTCTAAGGAATAAAACTCATCTTTGCGGGGATGATGCTAAAGAAGATCTCAAAGAGAAAGAAGCGGAGAGAGTATATGAGTTGCTGGCTTGCCTTAATGTAATTTATGATGATGTTTGGGCCCAGATTCTCAGTCAAGAGCCCTTGCCTTCTGTGTGTGAAGTCTATACCACTTTACGCAATGAAGAGGATAGGCGTAAATCAATGCTTCAAAGTCATTCCGCTGCTACTACTCCTACAACTCTTGAGGTCTCTGCTCTTGCTGTTAGATCCACGAACTCAAAAGGTTCCAAAAGTCTGATCATTGTAAGAAGTAGGGGCACACAAAGGATACCTGCTGGACCCTTCATGGCAAACCTGAAGACTGGAAGCCAAGGATAGGGAAAGGAAGAGATGATGTATCTGAAGGCACCAAAGAATCATCCCAAAATGACCAGCTAAACAAAATCATGGAAATGCTATCCACACTCCAAACTACGAACAGCCCATTGCCAGCTTGGCCACGGTTGTCAGAAGAGAATCTGCTGACGTGGACAACGATTGGGAGTGCTAAGGAAGTTGAGAGTTGTATACGCAAGTTGGATATGATTCACATCCATAATCCAACTTGAGGGGGAGTGTGGGAATATTATGCATTTATTATGGATTATTTATTAAGTCATTATCTTATTATTATATTAGATATAGATATATTATATCATATCTTAGGATTAGATATAGATATATCTTAATTGTTTTGATATATTTTGATTTTATTAGATTTTATTAGATTCTAGGGTCAGCTTTAGGTTTGTTTATATAAAGGCCCGTATGTATTCTCTTTGATTCAGAGTGTAAAACCAGAGAGAAAGAGAGAGATAATCTGAAAAGTGTATCTATTCATGTATGTAGTATAAGGTATTTATACACAAGAGAGGGAACAAGAGGGTTAATGAGAGATAATGACTAATTATGTAGATTGATTCCCTAATCTCTATGATTCTTATAATCCCTAATTATGTGCGATCCTATATTAATGATGATATATTTCCTAACACTCCCTCTCAAGTTGGAGCATAGATATTAATCAAGCCCAACTTGTTACAAAGATAGTCAACCCAAGTCCCATTTAAAGCCTTAATTAGAAGGTCACCCAATTGGTCACTCGACCACACATGCCCGGTGGAAATAAAGTTCCCCTTGATCTTATCGCGTATAAAGTGACAGTCAATCTCAATGTGTTTCATACGTTCATGAAACACAGAGTTGGAGGTTATATGTAAAGCAGCTTTATTATCACACCACAACTTCGCAGGTAATGACATGGCAAGACCAACCTCCTTTATTAACTGGTGAATTCACACAATTTCCTGTACTGACTGGGACATGGCTCTATACTTAGCTTCTGCACTCGACTCAGAAACCACATCTTACTTCTTACTCCTCCATGATACTAAATTTCCACCCATAAACACACAATATCCTGTGGTGGATTTTCTCGTAGCCTTTGACCCCGCATGATCTGCATCACAAAAACATTCAATCTTGTTGTGGCCATGATTTGTATAGAGTACACCACGACCAGGTGAGCCCTTCAAATAATGTAAGACATGCTTTAATGCTTCCCATTGAGCAACGATTGGTGCAGTCATGAATTGACTAAGCACACTAACTGGAAAGGTCACATCGGGACGAGTTACTGTGAGATAGTTCAATTTCCCAATTAATCTACGGTATCTCTCAGAGTAGGCAAATGACTTGATCTTCTTCGGATCAACCTTCTTTCTCACATCCTCAGGTAGCTTATCAAACGATATGCGGTCATCCATGTCCAAGAAGGGATTAGGAATCATGGGAAAGCTACTTGGTGCTGCTCCGAGTTTCCCGGTCTCTTTTAACAGATCAAGAACATATTTCCTCTGTGTCAAAAGGATGCTTTTCTTACTTCTCATAATCTCTATCCCAAGAAAGTACTTTAACGGACCCAAATCTTTTGTTTGAAAATGAGAATTAAGAAAGGCCTTAAGCGATGAGATTCCTGAACCATTGCTACCCGTAATAACGAGATCATCAACATATACCACTAACAAAATCATGCCAGCATCTGTATGCTGATAAAACACAGAATGGTCACACTTACTCTGGATCAGACCAAACTTCTTAACCACAGAATTAAACCTGTCAAACCAAGCACGAGGGCTCTGCTTCAAGCCATATAAAGACTTTTGAAGATGGCATACCTTCCCATGTTCCCCCTGAGCAACAAAACCAGGTGGTTGCTCCATGTACACTTCCTCAAGAAGATCACCATTCAAGAACACATTCTTAACATCCAACTGATGCAGATCCCAACCATAATTGGCTGCCATAGAAATAAATAGGCGAACAAAGGAGAGTTTTGCCACAGGAGAGAAGGTTTCCGAATAGTCAACACCATAGGTCTGAGCATAACCCTTGGCAACCAGTCGAGCTTTCAAACGTTCCAAGGTGCCATCAGCTTTTGTTTTGATTGTGAACACCCACTTACACCCAATAGCCTTCTTGCAAAGAGGAAAATCAATGAGATTCCAGGTACCAGCCTTATCAAGGGCCACCATTTCGTCTTCCATCACAGTACGCCAACCGGGATGGGTCAAGGCTTGTTGGAGACTAGTGAGAATTGTGAGAGAGTCTAAGGATGCTCTGAAGGAACAGGATGGAGACAAATGATTATAGTAAATAAAGGAAGAGATAGGATAGGTGCAAGTACGCTTACCTTTGCGTAAGGCAATAGGCAAGTCATCAGGAGGATCAGACACTATGTCCGGTTCAGAGGTAGAGGCAGAAGGATTAGGAATATCAAGAATATCAGGAAATGGTGCTGGTTCGGAAATAGGAGTGGAAGGAACTGATGCTGGATCAGACGTCAAAGCAGTCATCGATGGGTCATTAACCTGGTCGACAATATTACTCGCCCTAGGGCGTTTCCAATAAACATGATAGATAGGTGGTTTAGCAGGTGCCGAGTCAGATGCTTGCACTGGTGGGAACTGAACCTTATAGACCAAGAGATCATCAAGACTGTCGGAAGTGTCATCGTAGAGACAGGAGATGGGGGTGGAGTAGAGACCGGAAAGAACGAAGTCGACTCATGGAATGTGACATCAGTAGACACAAGATAACACTAAAGAGTGGGAGAATAGCACCGATAACCCTTCTGAACCCTAGAATACCCAAGGAAGACACACCTAAGAGACTTAGGATCAAGTTTGGTAACAGTGGGCCGAACATCGTGAACAAAACAGATACAACCAAAGATTTTAGGGTCAACAGGAAACAGGGGTTTGGAAGGAAACAAGGTAGTGTATGGAGTGGCACCATTGAGGACAAGAGGGGACATACGATTAATAAGGAAGCATGCAGTAGACAAGGCGTCAGCCCAAAAAGGTTTAGGAACATTCATTTGAAACATGAGAGCCCGAGCAACTTCTACTAAGTGTCGGTTCTTATGTTCTGCAACATCATTTTGAGCCGGTGTATCTGGACATGAAGACTGATAAAGTATGCCATGCTGGAGCATATAACTTTGAAATTAGGCAGAAAAGTATTCTTTAGTATTGTCACTCTGTAAGGTTTTGACAGACACACTAAACTGAGTTTTGATTTCAGCACAGAAATTGCAAAAGTGAGAAAACAACTCAGAATGAGTTTTCATTAAATAAAGCCAAGTGGTACGAGAGAAATCATCAACGAAAGTAACAAAGTACCTAAAACCAGGCTTAGACTCGACAGGACAAGGACCCCAAACATCAGAATGGACTAAATCAAAGGGAGATGTAGCTCGTTTATGAACTCGAGGTGCCAAGTGAACACGATGATGTTTAGCAAACTGACATGACTCACATTCTAGAGAAGACAAATTATGGAATTGAGGATACATTCTCTTCAAAGACGATAAGGACACATGACCTAAACGACAATGGATATCAAAAGCGGATGAACCACCAGAGCAAGCAATTGAACGCGGTACTTGATCCTCAAGGAAGTAATGGCCACTAGATTCATAGCCCCTACCAATAACTCGCTTTGTCGTAAGATCTTGAATCAAACAATGGTCAGGAAATAAAGTAATGAAACAATTTGATTGTCAGGTGAGTTTGCCAGGGGATAAAAGATTAAATGTAAGGTCAGGGACATTAAGGACATGGGATAAGGAAACAGACGGAGTAGATTCAACAGTGCCAGAGCCAATAACACGAGAATAAGAGCCATTGGCAATTGTTATACTGGAGGGATTGGCATAGGGCGTATACGAGGAAAACAAATGGTGGTTACCTGTCATATGGTCAGTAGCACCGGAATCGATGATCCACTTCGAGGAAGAAGTAGCAAGACTAGAAGCGATATTACCTGTAACAAGGGTAACAGAAAAACTAGACGTAGATGCAGCCATCGATCCTCCCAAAATATAAGATCCAATGTGCCTCCAATTGACAGTAAATAGCACAAGTCCCAACCATGAGCAAACAAACCTCACCAAAGATGACAACACCCAACAACAGCACTAGGAAACCAAAGAGAGCGGCAACCAAACACTAAATAGTTCGTATGGAACCAGACAATGTAGAAGAGGTCACACCAAAATATACCAAACTTTGGCGATAAAACCCAATCCAAGCAGCCAAGAACAAATGCACACAAAGAACTCACTAAGGATACCAAATGGCCACCAAAGGGATAGCAACCCCACACCAAACAGCAGGAGCAAAAGACTAACTCCACCACACCAAAAAGATGCAAAACAAACCAGCGTGTGAAATAGGAAACCTCCAAACGCAATAAGGAGCAATTTCACGATCTGGAAAGGATGAACCTAGACTCCGAAAACCGCCGGAAATGAGGAGAGAAGACAGAAACAGGAAGTCGCCGTCGAAACGGCCTTTCCACGCTCCATCACAGCGTGGCTGCCAGCGTAGCGCGTGTCCTCCACGCGCCGTCACAGAGACGTCGGACGGACGCCAGACTTCAGTCGAACGCCGATCAGGGGGTAGGGATGCCGGCGGCGGGGCGCGTGTTCCCAAAAACTGACAGTCTTGCGTGGCAGCAGAAAACAAACGCACACTCTCCCTCTCTCTCTATCGCCAAACAGGATCAGGAATGGCAGCGGGAAAAAAAAATGGAACATATAGCTTTGGTACCATGTAGAACTAGAGAGAAAGAGAGAGAGAGATATAATCTGAAAAGTGTATCTATTCATGTATGTAGTATAAGGTATTTATACACAAGAGAGGGAACAAGAGGGTTAATGAGAGTTAATGACTAATTATGTAGATTGATTCCCTAATCTCTATGATTCTTATAATCCCTAATTATGTGCGATCCTATATTAATGATGATATATTTCCTAACATAGAGATTAAGAGATTAAGATTAATGAATTTAGATTACTTTTTCTCTCCCAAATAATCCACATTCACTTATTAGAGTTGGACATTTCCATGAATCTGCAGTGGTGGATGAGCTCCAGGGACAGAATGCTGCACTAAGGGACTGCCTAGAGCAATTAACAGCAATAGAATCATCGAGGGCAAGCCTCGTGTCTCACCTACGAGAAGCTCTCCAGGATCAGGTTCTATTTTAATATTGCTTATCTTTATGAAGGTAGAATCCTTTATTAGTTTGTGATTCTTACATGGTTTTGCCTCCAGGAACGTAAGCTGGATCAACTCCAAAGCCATATTCAGGTATGGGATTTATCAAAATTTCGTGATTTATTTTGAAGTTCTCTTGCTCTTTCTAGTGAAATGTCAACTGGGATCAAATGATAGGACCTACTTTTCATTAATGTCTTGTTTCTATGCAAGAACTTTATGACTTGAAAGGGCTTTATTTTTTATGGACTTGTTTAAGCATTTTCTTTTTAACATTTCAGGCTGCACGTGTTCAGTCAGAACAGGTAGGCAATAATTGCCGACAGTTACTAAACAACAACAATATTCTATCAGCAGCTGAGCAAAGTTCAAAAGAAATTCAAACCTCCATAGCACCCCCAAGCTTTATTCCAAAAGACAGGGAGCAATCAGCTCCGTTAATGTACACACAGCAAGTATCTTTCCCTCAAAAACCTGGACACATTGAGGAAGATCCACGTAAGTCTGCAGCTGCTGCAGTGGCAGCAAAGCTTACCGCCTCAACATCGTCTGCCCAGATGCTGTCTTATGTGCTATCCTCCTTGGCATCAGAAGGGGTCATCTGCAATTCCATTAGTGAGTCTTCTGGAGATTATCATTCAGAGAAGAGGGCCAAGCTGGAGAATGACCAGCCATCTTATATACAATCTCAGAATCCTCCACAACAACCAATTCCTCCCCTTCCACATCCCGATTCTATTCAACACAATATGTCTATGATCAATCAGCATTCTACTTCTAGTGAACCACCACCTCCACCCTCATCGTCACCACCACCATTGCCACCGCCTCCACCAATGTCACAGTATCCAATGCCGCAGTTCATGCAGAGAGCTGGCAATGTAGCATATAGTTATAGCATGGCGCAGCAACCATCAACAGCAGCTTTTCCAACTCCGGGGCCTCTTCTGAACAGTGTTTCTCCATATACGCCTGCTCCAATGACTAATTTCCAGGGTTTCCAAGGTTCAGATGGAAATTACTATAACCAGCCCTCATCAATGCCAATGGCTCCAATTTCTCGGCAATAGATTCCTGATCCTTGCTGTTTCAGAATCGGATCCATCCTATGATCAGATCTGCACATATTAAATGTTTCCTAACCTGGTTATTTGTTAATTACTGTTCACTCTAAGAAGTTGAAAAGAAATCATTTTAGATGTTACAACTGAGAGGATCTCCAAGTGGTTGTAGAAGCTTCGTGATATTTATTGCTTTAGGGTTTAGAGGTTTACTAGTGGAGGGTTGAAAGAATGCAGGTGCTGGCAATAATCAGTGACCGGAAGCTGCTCAGCTGTTGAGCCGGCTTGTGTGTTTCCAAATGATCTGCACTGACCCCTGTGGATAGCAGCTCTATGTACAGATCTACGTTGAGCATTAGTAATTTATGAATTCACATGTGTGCTAGCCCCAGAACTGAGTGATAGAGCCCAAGTAATTATCAGCATATTTGTTGTATGATAAGTTATCCTAGCAGTTGGAAGGCAAATTTTTCATGTATTACATTGATTAGTGAAGCATGTGTAAACTTATTCATGGAAATTAGAGTTTCTGGGATTTAGAGAAGACAGACGAGTATAAAATAAAGCAGTACCTTCGCAGTTAAGCTGCTTGGAGTAAAATGCCCGATACTTGGTTTTTCTGTTCAATTTCTTTTTTACGTTAATTTCGTTGTTTTGTTGCTATGTTAGTAAAGATGGTGTATGTGATTACAAGCCTGGATTAGTAACATGGCTGGTCTGCTCATTCTTTATGCATTTTAGAGTAGTGCTGCCTGGTGAGTGATTTCAACAGTGTTGCAGAGTAATGAACTCTGGCTCCGAATTATGTACGGGCGTGCATTTATTGTAGGCAAAATGATGAAGAGGATGTATCTCTAAGCACTAAAGATAGATATCTTGCGGAGATCAGTATAGATGAAGAGGATGTATCTCTAAGCACTAAAGTAAGATATCATGTGGAGATCAGCATACCCATGTCACAAAATTTCCTGTTCATGTCTGCTTCCTCTTGCCATATATTTCCTTTTATTCTTAATATAAGGTTCAATTGATTTTTTGGGGAGGTTAATAAACTTAAATAAGTTAGTTAATCATAATATATATTGTGTATCATTGGATTATATATTAGTTTATAAATCTTATTTCAGTATAAAAAGATAAATATAAATAATCTAAAATAATTTATTTAACCTTTTTAATTTCTTCAAGAAAAACAGTTGGGTTTTATATTAAAAAGAGGAGAAATATTTTTTTTTTGAATTCTTATTTTATTTAGGGGCCCAGGGACTTTATGACCCATCCTCCTTCCCACTCAAAAAGCAGAGCGAGATCTAAGGATTTAAGGGTGGACCCCTTTTTTCCTTTTTCCTTCGATCACTTTGCATAACCCTGTGTACGCCTTGTCACTGTCAATGTTCTTGATATGTATAGCTATGGAATGAAAAATAGCAGTGGGTGATAGATACTGTGTTGGAAGAGTATATTAAGCAAAAGCCTAAAAAGGAATTAATGTGAAGAATCTGCAGGAGAAAATGGGCAATTGCCCCCCTCTCGAGTCCTGGTTTGAATCTGATCACAAGGCACTGGGTTTCCTCTTTATATTTCTACTAAGATAGTGAGTTGCCATATATATATGAACTAGCTAGGGAATTATAACTTGGGTTTAAGTTTAACCGCGCATGTGCATATTGTATATAGGCCGTTTGCGAAGCCACGGAAATCGGTTTGGTGGAGATACAACCTTTTTTATCTAGGGTCTGCAGGTCAAAGAGTATTCTCCCCACTTTCTTCCTCACAAGTACTGGTCAGCTACAGTATCCTTGATAAAACCCTTTATCTCACAAAAGTTGCTTTTGGTTTTGATTGAACTACGATCCAACTCAACAACTTCCCCTTCTGCGGATATATGCTACATCCATTTATTTTATCATTGCATTATGACTCATGAGTCATGACCATGAATGCATCCGTTTTTGCTTCTGGATAACAAGTTCTAATAATTAATCAACCATGGATTTGATTCTTTAAGCTTCTTGCAAAACTGACATTAGTATGTTTTTTCCCAAAAGGGGAAAAAAAAACAGCAGTAATTTGGACCAATTTAAGTGATAGCACAGGAACAGAGCATATGTATATAGTTCCGCACAGTGTTTATTTCATTTGAAAGAAAGGTCGTTGGATATTTCTTTCTCGAAAACAAAAGGATTGAAACTGATTAGGCCTCGGTTTGGTTTGACAGCGAGAAACCAAGATTTGGATTCTACACGAGTGGATGATATTTTGGTAGCCAAACAAGAGCTAAGGGCAAAGGGACGAACAAACATAAGTTGAATAACAGTGAGAGACACCCCCGACTACTTTACTTGGAGAGCCTCAAAGGATGGATGTTTCTCTGTCAAATCTGCTTATCTTTATCTCTCAGATCGAGGTGGAGCTTCTACTAATAATTTCTGGTCCGTAATGTGGAAATGGGACCTCCCTGAGAAGGTTAAATATTTCATGTGGCAGGTTGGGCATGAGAGACTCGTCACGAACTCTCTCAGAGCAAAGGGGTCTTACAAATGACTGTCTCTGTCCCTTTCAATGTAACTGTGAAGAGGATGTGATCCATGTTATAAGGGACTGTGAGAAAGCTAGGAACTTCTGGAAAGAGATTTTGAAACCTAACTATTTTTCCAGGTTTTTTGCAGGTACCTTGTAAGGCTGGATCAGTTGGAATACCAAAAACAATCCAGGAAAAGGAAGATTTCAGAACTCCCATTGGCTGAAAGTCTTTAGCCTTGGATGCTGGATTCTTTGGACATCTAGATGTGCATTCCTCTTTCAAGGCGAAAGCAAGGACACCCGGGAGATGATTCACCTGTGTAATTATCTTCTTCTGGAGAGCAGTGTTAATCAAAATTTAACTCACAAAATTTTCCATCTCGACAGGTTAGAGGACAACACTTGGACCCCACCCCCTGCGAATGCGGCTCGCATAGATGTCAATGGATCCTTGCGTCACAACCTCCAAGCAGCATGTGGTGGTGTTATCAGGGATTCCCAGGGTCATTGGTTGATGGGGTTTTGCAAATCCCTCAATTGTCACACTGTCATTGAGGCTGAAATTTACGCCATCATGTTGGGTCTAAAAATGGGCAAGCAATTGGGTATACAACATCTGCTTCTCTACTCTGACTCTCTTGATGCTGTCAATATTATCATGAGAGATAGTTGCTATGCCGATCATCCGCTCAGGGATATTATCATGGAGACTAGAGACCTCATATTTCGAGATTGGAATGTGGGGATACACTATACCCCAAGAGCCAACATCACATGTGCTGACTATATGGCGAAACAGGACCACGATGCTCCTGAAGATGCTGACGTGATTCTATATCCGACCGTTCCAAGAGGATGCCTTCATATGGCCTTGACGGACCAACTAGCGTGTTGTATCTAGTTTATCTTCTGCCTTGATGTATAAAGGATTTTAGGGACTAGTCTTCTTTGGCTAGTTCGTTTTTTCTTCTTCTCAAGTTTCGGCTTGCCTGTATTAATTTTAAAAAAAAAGCACCGTCATATCCCAATACCCAATACACTTTTCCTTCCATAGATCGGCTTGATTTCAGGTTCAAAATTGCATTTCTTTTTATAAAATTCTTAAAAAACTAAGGTTTTTACATCCCTAAAAGAACAGGAATAACATTAAGAGGTGGCATATGGACACAGCCTCGGATGTTGAAGCCTCCCCAACTTCTGAGAGAGAGATTTAATTATTTTATTGGGGAAAGTAGGATTTGATCTGATGGGGTAATGGGGCTGAGGTTTGGTGTTGAAAGTGAGAAAGGACAAAGGGAAAAGGACAGAGAGAAACAGAGACGTGTAACGGGGGTGATGAGAGAAGAGAGGAAAAAGCGGTCAACGTTGGAGTGACGTCAGCAGGGGCCTGCGGGGTTAAGGAACAAAAGCTGAGTAAAGCCGTCATGTCTGCGTGTGTGTTTGCTTTAACGGCTGAACCAGGGTTTAGATGTTCATAAAGTAACCTTTACTTTGGCTTCGATTCTTTTGTGATTTCCTTTCATAAAAAGATGGGTTTGCGTCAGACTCTGCTTCCCATGAATCATCCATTCCCTCATGTCACCATCATTCCTTTACCTATGCCTCTGTCCACTCTCTCTCTAATCTCAATCTCTGTTTATGTTTCTGTCTCTTTCCTTGTGTTTGTTTGTGTATGTCTATGCTCTATGCTGTGAGAGAGAGGGAAATAGGGTTGAAGGCCTAAGGGGTTAATGAGGGCGTGCTGTGAATGTGTGCTCGCCTGTCTGCTGCCAAACCAATAAGAACAAAATTAATAAAAATGATGAGGGAGACCAACAGACATCAAACATAATTAATGTGAAACAATAATATACCATGTTTCATGTCTATCCTCTTCAGTCTTCATTGTATTCCTCAAGGACTGCCAATAACCAACACAACATTAATATTGCCTCTTTGTATGGGAATGGTGTCTATCTTTAGAGTTCAGATGATGTGTTCCTACTGTAGTACTTCATTTCAGATATTCTGTGTGTTATAGGGAATGAAAGTGATGAAACAGCCAAACCAATTCAAATGATTTTGTTTGTGTTGCTTTTGGGGTTTGTTGTGTGTTGATTTAATTTCAAAGTCCTAGTCTCTGAGCTGAAAACATGGTGAAGTTACCCATATGCACTAAATATCAGTAATCATCATTACATATATTAAACCTTAGCACAGTTACTCTATACAGTACAAATGCAAATTATTTTAATTGCTTTCTTTATAACGTGGGCTTTTCAGAGCAAGTCAATATTTCTGCGGCATCATGAAGTATCATAATTAACTGTATTGAAAGCTTCATTAACCAGCAGTGAATAATTGTTGGGGTGAATCTTCATAGCCAGGAACATGGCTTTTATGACAGTACAACCCCAGATAGTCAGGGTGCAAAATACATGAGATAATTGTAGAGTACTCAGTATATATTCGCCAGATTTTGTTGCTATAAAATTTCTCATAAATATAAATAATTCCTTCTTTTATTTATCTATTTAAAAACTGTGCATTTAAAAAAATTCTAGGGATCTATGTTACACACAGCTATATATATAGCATGACGAGCTAGGCTAATTAACTGATCGAGTTAGAGATCACATACACACACATGCAATAAATGCGTGGGTGAATACGAAATATGGCATTATTTTAATTAAGCCAAAACCATGAATGAGAAGATAAAGTTGGGGATTTAATTAATAATAATTAGGTGGTAATGGAGAAGACCAGGGAGACATGCATGCAATATTATGTTGGCCAGCCTATATTAAGGTTTTGTTGTGGGGGTGAGATTTGAGCAGACACACTTCTTGCTTTCCACTTCCACGACTTTTTTATTCTCCCCCATTATTATTACCTTCTTCCAACACCAACATTCTCTTATTTTTTTAACTTCATTAATTCCTTCACCTTCTCCATCTTATTACATTTTTTAATCCTTAATCTTAACAGTAACAGTAATAATAATCAATTACAGTAGGCCGCAAAACTAGGAACTAAGCAACTTATTAAACACGAAGGGAGCATGACATTTATATGTGGCAAACGTATATAATTAAGATCCAACTGTTCTATAAACGGAGGATTAATGCTTGCCTCTGTGATGTGATCATCAGAATTTGGAGTAAAATTTATTTCAAGATGAGTGTACGAGCAACTTGGGTACATTTTCCCCCCTAATTAAACTGCCCATTTTACATGATGTCACATCACTGTGAGAAAGCTGTACATAGCGAACGAATTAACTTGAACCCTTTTCTATATTTCTCTTCAGTTCTCACCCTTCTCGCTCAAGCCACAAAAGAACAAATAATGTGCGTTTATATGAGTACTGCAAAGAAAGTGGCCAGGTGCCAAAAAATGAAGCAGTGTAAAGTATCACAGCCAATGCACGAACTTAATTACTCCCTCCATATCCTTCTATATCTTTTGCTTTTTGTTTCACCAGATACGGAAACACCTTCAGATCGTTCGGGGCAAAAGATATATACACCTTGAACTCCAGCTTCTTTATAATTCTGTATATTATGTGTGCATATATATATACACGTACAGTCCATTACCACTACCTAACCCATGATCACCAACCTTCAGCATCGATCAAAATCTGGAATGATTATATTTAGAGCATGCGTTTATATAATATATTGCAAATTACTATATATGAGGTCCCAAATGAAGGAATTTAATTATGTTATATCAAAAAGTATTAATGATAAGTAAAGTGTTATCATTTCTTATACTGAAACTTGTTATTACATGCTCCTTATATTGTTATTGGGACTTATTAATAACTAATCATCTTCTTTGGAACCTTTCAGTAATTCTCTCTATATAATAATATGTTTAAGATGATAGATAACCTTGCATTATATATACATATAAACTTGGTTGAAGGGAGAGTGATGGTACATGAGTGATTAAAAGAAATGGATTAGTTTGAAGGAAGGTGAAATTAAAGGAGAAGGTGAAAGGAATAGTGGGTGAGGTACATTTCAGTCGTTTCATGCATGCTTTTACAGGCAGCAGAAGGGAGGGCTTGTCCGTGCCTACAGATCACCAAACCAGGCTTTGATGAACCCTCAGCAAGCTTTTCCTCTAAAACCTAAACCGTAGCCCTTCAAAAACTTCCAGCTTCCATGGCAACTCAAAACGATCAATAATGTCTCTGGGCAAAAAAAACAACAGAATCAATGTCGTTCCCCAGTAATCGGCTTCATGGACAAAAGTGTGGATCTTTCTATTTGAGAAAAAATGCACTTTGGTCCCAAAGGCCAAAAAACTATTAAACAAATCACAGTGTAGATTTATCAATCAAGAAAGTCCCTAGAGGCCCACTTATATAGATTCAGATTGAACTTATTTTATTGACAAGTGCATGTGATTATATATATATATTTTTTTTACATAACAAAGGCAAGCCGAAGCTTGAGATGAGAAAATAGGAGTTAGACCATAAGATCTAATCCCAAATACAACACAAAAGGTAAAATTCTAAGACCAGCAGGCCAATTGGTCCTTCAAAACAATATCACGGCAGCCCACAAGAATAGTTGGAACGAGTGTCACATCCGCATCGGCCTGAACATTCTGTCCTTCTTTAGCCAAATAATCGGCGCATGCTATGTTGTTCCTTGATGTATGGAATAACTGCACGTCCCAATCCCGGTATAGGAGATATCTGATGTTACCAATAATGTCCCTCAGAGGATGGTCAGCATATGCTCCATCCCGCATGAGAATATTAATTGCGTCCAGAAAATCGGAGTAGAGTTGTATCCGTGGAAGCTGCAACCTGCAAGCCATTGATAGCCCTAATTCAATAGCATAGAGCTCCGCCTCAATAACTGTCTGAATATTAATTGCATGTGATTATATTGATATGTCATCAGGTGGTTATTGACAATTTCATATATGTTAACTAAAAAAGCTCTCTTTGACAAGTATATCTGACTATATTGACAAATCATAGAGTGATAGTCATTAACACGTTTATCTATGTTAATTAAACCAACTCCTGTTAACAAGTACATATAACTATGTTGATAAATTATAGAGTGTCATTGATAAACTCATCTATATTACTCAGGCCACTAGGGGCTCTTTTGATAGAGAAATTTATACTGAAACTATTTTAATATTTTTTGTTGGTCCTTGGAACCTAAGTGACATTTTCCCTTTTGTTTGTGTTTGATAACTACATATATATATATATATATATATATGGTGTAACTAAGGTTCTTAAAAACGAGTTTTTACCTGAAAACAGAAGGAGAATGAAAAATCGTAAAACATAAAATCGTAACATAGTAAAATCATAAAAACTTAAAAGTATTTGTGAAATTAGTAAAATCGTTTTAATGAAAAAAAATCGTAAAAACTTTAAA
Organism: Acacia crassicarpa; assembly: GCA_034222035.1. NCBI lineage: Eukaryota > Viridiplantae > Streptophyta > Magnoliopsida > Fabales > Fabaceae > Acacia > Acacia crassicarpa. The sequence goes on along the minus strand of JAWXYG010000005.1, from coordinate 42,640,989 downwards.
TCGCAGTGATAAAACGAGTTTTTAAGAACCATGGGTGTAACAGTTAAATTTTACAATAACAGTACATCAATTTTTTTTTTTTTAAGGAAGTACTACCACATTCTATTTTTATAGTAGTAATTTTTTGAACAATACTTTTATAGTAGTAATTGAAAGTATAGGATGATTGACAATTAATAAGACACGAGAACAAAATATTTTCTCTTTGAACTAAACTTGAATGGCAAATAAATACATAAAATTTACTGTGAAACTCACGAGTATTTTGTTATATTTTAATGTCATGTATTAAATTGTGATTTTCCTAAAGCGAAATTTATACTCCCTTCGATCCTAATTATAAGAGCTAATTGACTTTTTTGGAGAGATTAAGGAAGCTAATTAAATTACTTGAAAGTATTTTTATTTTTATTTTTTTCTTCAAACTAATTAATTTAACTAATAAACTAATATATAATCTAAAGATATACAACATATGAAATGATTAAGTAATTTATTTAGCTTCCTTAATCTCTCCAAAGAAAGTCAATTAACTCTTATAATTAAGACCGGTGGTAGTATTAAAGAACATAAGACGTGCTATTTATAATCATAATTCATAAATAGTATATTTCCAGGTATATATGGTACAAATATATAGTAATATACTTGTCCGAATTAATTAGGCGTGAAATTAAAGCACGCAATGTATGTGTATGTGTAAAGTGTTAAGCTGAATGCAATAAGAAAATTAAAGAAGGAATCCGACAGGCACAATCGGAAGATATGATGATATTTACATGTTTCTTCTCTTATAAGTCTCTTTATATAATAGATGGCTGCCTAAATGGTTTTCTCTTGAAGGACCAACCCAGAAAGAGAAACCTTCTTTTTCTGGTAAAGGCGACATATATACCACACCTATTGTGCGCAGTTAATCAGACCCCTCCTATATATTTATAAGACTACTGTACATGATATTGTGTGTGTGAGAGTAACAAATGGTGAAGATGTTGTAGCCCCTTTGAATTTGTTTATTAAAAAGAAAAGAGAAACTTAACATCCACTTTGGAACCATCTCCAAACTACACTCAGACTGAAGAGGTGATCCTACAAACTCTGATATATGAAAAAGATAGAATAGAGAATGGCTTGTTTAGAAGTAGTTTTGGAATAGGGGAAGCTTGGGAGAGAGTGTAACAGGAAAATGAAGATGAAGTCCAACAAACACAGAGATGAGAGGCTTTGATGACGTAGCTAGGGCCGACAAGAAGGACGAAGGCAGCCGTCTATATGTTGTCTCTCCCTGCAAAACATACTGTTCTTATATGTCTCTTCCTTTTTCTCCATCTTCTTTTCTTCTACTTTTTAATCTCTATTTGTGGGTTGGTGTTAGAAAAAGATATTTACTTAAGTTGAAATAAAAGTTTTTCACACATATATTAAAAGAGCAGTTAACTCAAACAAGTAGTTAATCATCACCATAATCTCTTGATGAATTCCCACACTTTGACTCTTGATGACTACTCAATACAAATCCATAAAATCATTTACTATATATTAACCCCAGTACTAATAAATAATCTATTTCAGTTAAAATTAAAAATTATAAAACCTGAACAGTCAATCACCGACAGACAAGAATTCCCATCGTCAGAATTTTACACTAGCTAGGGAAAAAATAATTAGTGTGTCTGTGTGGTGCATAAGGTGACGACTGCTACAGAGAGACCAACTTTATATTTCTAAGGAAAAAAGGAACAAGGAACAACAGCATGATCCCATATCACGCACATGAAGCCCTATTTTTATTATTATATTCACAAAGCTCTATAAATAGGGGCCGTTTAAGGCTCACGTTACAACAACAAAGATCTGATCTCTCTACCCTCGCCTCATCACAGTTATCACAAGCACCTTTAGTTTCCTTTTGTGGTGGTGGTACAAGAAATTATTGGCAGAGTAAGAATGCAGTACCAAACGGCGTCGTCGTGGGGAGGGCATATGGCGGTGGAGAGGATAGAGAGGATGGCGTCGGAGAACGCGGTGGTGATATTCAGCATAAGTACTTGCTGTATGTGCCACGCCATGAAGAGGCTCTTGTGTGGCATGGGAGTGAACCCTACAGTTCACGAGCTGGATCAGGACCCCGCCGGCAAGGAACTGGAGAGTGCTCTGGTCAGGATTCTGGGAACGCCCTCCGTCGTGCCGGTGGTCTTCGTCGGCGGCAAGCTCATCGGCACCATGGACATGGTCATGGCCTCTCATATCAACGGCACCCTGGTCCCTCTCCTCAAGCAAGCCGGGGCTCTCTGGCTCTGATTGTCTTTTCTCACTCTCCTCCCTTTTTCTTTTTTAAAGAATGATTGGTTTATGTAATGCTTTTTTCTGTAAACATTATGCGAAAATAGGAAATTAATATAACAAGCAATGTTTGGTTTATCTGCCATGCTTCACACTTGACCATTTCGGGTTTCTTTTATAATTTGTGTTAATTAAGCTGGCGTGTGGTTAGCTGTGTGTTTTGATTTTGGAGAGAAGAAAATAAAAGAGAAGTGAATGTGAATGTGATTGTGGAGGGAAACAGTAAAGAGTGGGGATGAACCAGAAACGGCGTCATTTCTGGACGATGCTGTCGCTTTCTGTACGTGTGCCTTTTGAGAGAACGACACAAGTGCTCGTTATTGGAGTATATATTTTATTGGTTCTGCCATTGAACCATCTTAAAAATCATCAGTTGTGGATTTTTGTCGGAGAACTTTGGTCGGCTCTTCTTACATATCCTCCATTCGTTATGAAGATGAAATAGGATAGGAACAAACTAGTTTTTGGTTGCATTCACCAAATTGGTATGTGATATATTGGTAGGAGTCTTCTTTTTCTTGTTTTTGAAAAATGAACGCCTTGCTTTAATTTAAATACACTCGTGGCACTTGTGCCCTTCAGGCCCAAGGACATCAACCAGTAAATTTGGAGTCACGATAGTGTATAGTAAAGGATGACAAAAAAACCTTTAAATATTTAAAATATTACCATACGAAAGAAAACACACACATTGGGTGGGTGAGAGGGGATATTAATTAGATCTAACATATATCAAAAGGAATAGGTGAGAATAATCTCCCGTTTTTTTTTCTGATTCAAATGTTCTTTTTGGAGCAGCCTTTTTTTTTTAATCTATCTGCAACGTAAACCTATTGTACAAATTTATTATTTTTTTTCTATCTACATTTTCCTCATTTTAAACGAACATGCATCTTAGTTTGCAAGTCGGAACTAGGGGCCTAATATTCCTCTCCATTCATCTCTCTCCATTAAATGTTTTTATCATTGGATCAAGTTTCAATGGTTGAGATTTAGAAATAAAATATATATATATATTATTACTCCCTCCAGTCCTAATTATAGTATAGCATTTGAAAGTTGATTTTGGTCCTAATTGTAAGAAAAAGAGTTTTAATTTTTATTATTTTTTTTAAAAATATCCCTATTAATGAAGGGGGACAGGGTTCGAACCCTGGACAGGGAGAAGGGAGACCAGTTAACACTAGCTCCCATGCCACTGCGCTACTAAGGCACATGCACTTATATATATATATATATATATATATATATATATATATATATATATATATATATATATTCTATAAAGTAAACAATGCTACATATATCTCAATTCTACTGTGTTTTGTTTACTAAATTAATCTTGACGTATATTTATTATATTTTTCCCATATCACTCTTTCTAATACTTCCTCCACAATAATTAATTTAATAACATACTTATATTATATTCCCCTCATTCATCTTCATCTTTTAAGGATAAAAACGGCAACACTGTAGGTGAGGGCTGAAACAAGAAAACCAAAAAGAAGGCAATCCAACTGAACAAATTTGTCATTAAAAAAAAAAAAAAGACTGCCAGAGGTATAATCTTCTAGATGAGTTATAAATTTAAATGAAAAAACCAGTTTTTATCCGGGAAGAAAACATAAAAAATGCTATGATTGTTAAATAAGGGCATTTTAGGAAAATCAATATAATTAACTAATTTAACTCCTATCCTTAATCTCTCCAAATTCTTGTAAATATATCCTATACTTAAGTAACATTAAATAGTGGTAGAGACATTCAATGGAAAGGAAATTGAAAAATAAATCAATAGAGACATTCTTCCCCCCCCCCCCCCCCCCCCCCCCCCCCAGATATTGGGTCTATGATTGGGCGGAATGGACCATTGATGGATCAAAAAGCCTCTTTTATGTTCTTGTGAAGCAGCATGCAATGGGCTATTAATGGGCTTTATTACTGCCCCGTCACACTCGATGATTCTGTGCTCATTCCTAATAAATAAAAGAGTGAATGTAGCAACAAAAAACAAAAACAAATGAACGCAACCAATGATGATATATGATTCGTAATATTAAATGATTGGTGGTAATAGGAAGTAATGAGTTTGATTAAAAGCACAATAATGGAGTGGCATGGAGTCCCATATCACGCGTCCTTAATAGCCATTCTTCATTACCACCAGAATCATTCACAGAGACACCTTCCAGTTCCACCCCCCCTTCTCTCTTTCACTCTTACAGAATATTCCTTTCATTTACCACTACATGCCTCTTTTTCTCAATCCAAACTTGTATGTTTTAATGTATTACGTACACACTTCACATATCTATCTTATCTTATCTGACAGTGTCTTTAACAGAATTATCTCTAATAGGGCGATAACCGATACACACGTTAATGTTTGTTTTTGCCAACAAGCACCCTAGCTAATTTATCAATAATGTGGTACTAGTTTATTTGATAACTCAAACGCATGTAATCATTGACAGTATCGTCATAGATAAGACAAGGACAAACGTTATAGGGATTTATAAAAATTATGTGGATAGAAACTAAAAATGGAATATTGAAGTGTTTATGGTAGTTCGATAAATCTTATCATTAATACTAAGTTTTTTCTGCACAGGCTGCTCAATTGTTTATAGCCTATGGCCTTATGGCCTTTCGATCTGTCGTGTTTTGTTCTTACTATATTAGGTGGATTTCATAGGGCCCTCCTATTTTTATTATATAAATTAGCCCCCAACAACTCAATTACAAACTTATGATATGTTGAGGAAAAAAATAATAATACAAAGTTACAAACTCACGATGCGAAGAATCTTGCTGATTTGGGGTGTTGAGTGAAGAATGTTAGGGAAGGTTTAAAAGTAAAAATATATAAATACAATATATGTACACGTACACCAGCAAGTCCAGCAAGTACCTGTATCAATTGGTTAAGGTTGTTCCCTTTTAACCAGAGATCTCAAATTCGAACTTTAAGAATGCAGCAGTATTTGGTGGTAGAACTTTTCATCTTTGTAACCTAATTCGGCTCAATGACCTCAATAAATCCTTCGAGTTAAAAAGAGAGAAATTCAGAATATCATATGCTCATGAAAAAAAAAGGCATATCTATTTATATATATAGACCTTATCTACTGTATAAAATAATTTAATATGTAACTATAAATAATGCATAATTTGATTTGGTGTTAATTTTAAAATATTTTATATGGATGATGACGGTGTATTTTATTTGTATCATCGCAGAATCTCTGGTAGTACCATATGTGTGTGGGTGTGTGTAAACTGTAAACAAATGAAAACGGGGTCCGCAAACCTACCACTGTGTGATTTTATAATAGAGAGCCAAATTTGTCTAGGCCCCACTAGATAACGAAAGCGTGGCGTCACTTGGTATAGGGGAGAGAGTGGATAGGCCCATTTGGTTTAAGGAACTCACAGGAGTTCCTGTGAACATAATAAAGTTTCCATTGATCAAACACGTTTGGTACCCAGCTTCCCGTCAAACTAAGTTCCTACCTGGCTTCATTTTCCCACAAACGTGAGAAATTAAAATCCCTCCAAAACTGGCAGGATTTCAAAATCTTCCTGGGAGAATGAATTAATGAGATAGAAAAACCCCTCTAAAAAGGCTTCGAGCTCGGTTCTTCATCCCCAAAATCGCTCTCCCTCCAAAGACGTAATTACAACTCAAGCTCTCTGGCCTTCTCGTTTCCAACGATGATAGAGAGGAGGACAGCAATGGTAGCTCATCAGAGATGCAAGAAAGTTGCTGGTGATCTGGTTCAAATAAACTCTCTCATGGTGGTCTGAAGAATGAAGAAATCAAAGAGAATGAGTTAGAAGAGAATGATTGATATGAACAGTAAAACTATGAAAGAAGATTTAAGTATCAGCAAAATTTGCAAAAGTAGTAAGCCATCTTTCTTAGTTTCACCACTTTCAATTTCTACTACTTATTTTCATTCCTCAACCTTCTCCTCTAATATGCTGAAATTAATTGCAGCACAGTTCAGCTACTGTCAGTTTATGCGTTCGAACTTAGACTCTTTTAGGTGAATGTTACGTTCGAACTTGTCAACATCGTTCGAATTTGTCAACTTTGTTCGATATGTCTGATATGACGCGAGAATTCTAGGGTCAACTTCCGAAATCCATATCTCTTTCGTCTGAACTCCTTTGAACTTGCTTTTGGTGTCTATGTGACGCATTGGGAGTATAGTTTTATATGAAAAAAGTTTCACCACAATCGGATTTGTAGTTTGAGAGATATGATCAAATTATTGAACCTTATCCATATAAAATGTAAAACAAATCTAAACAGAGTAGTGTGAATAGTGAATTTGAAAATAAAGTTAATGCTCATGTATCAGTCAGCTACAGTTGTTTAGCATATATGTATCTTAAAAATCTTATTTTGTGAAATACAGTAATGTTTTCAATTGGTATTGTCGAATTCTTGCATTTGATTATGAACATGCATATATGTTTTCTTGATGCAATTTGGGTTCCTCTCCCTTTCTATCCTTCTCCTAGAACTCCTTCTCACCTCTGGCCATCGTTCTGATCGTCGCCCTCACATATCCCATCGGTAGCTCTTTCGATTTTCCTTCTCAATCATTACAGTCGCGATGTGGGTGGTTTGTTTCTACCCGATATCCAAAAAAAAAAAAAGTCTGTCAACTCTTTTTCTCATTTTTTTATGTTAGGGGTATTATAGGTATTTTACCTCTCCTTCCCACTTAACCAACACCCAATTCTTCTTACCAAACAAATTATCTTCCCTCAACTTACTTATATTCCCATGTCAACCAAACAACTCAACTTTTTAAAGTTTCCTCTCAATTTTCCCTTCAATTCCTTTCCCTTCTTTAAGTTCATTTCCCTCCTTAAATATTCTCTGAACCAAATGGGCCCTTATACGTGCAATATAATTAAATACCCATTAATAACGTATTTGATTTTTTTCCTGATTTTTTTCCTTTTTAAATCCATCTCTAAAGTAAATATGGGTAACTTATTCAAAAAAAATTAATTAGGAGTATGTCTTTAAAATATTTGACATATTATAAAACTTGTAGTTATGTATTATAAAAAAGAACATAATTTTTTTAAAAAAATATGAATTTAATGATAGGAAGATGATAAATAAAGTTAAGAATAATAATATAAAAAAGTAACAAACCAAAACTATCTTGTTGCTAGGAAATGGGATGTCCTCCTCACCGACGAGGAAGCTCCTAAAAGTTCTTATCCTGTCACCTTTAGCTTTTGATGTGACAACATTCCACCCCAATTCTCACCACACCTCTCTCTCTCTCTCTCTCTTTTTTAATAAAAAATATTATTGTTTATCATTATTATTTCATTTAAATTAGATGAGTTGCGAGTTTTGAATTTTTTAAGTTTTTTACGCCTTATAATATAAAATTGTTCTTATATTTTCATCTTATCTAACACGAAATTACCCAAAATAAGTGAAACTAAACAAACATGTTACATTAAGTAAATCATATAATATATATATTCCCTCTGATCTTTATTACAAGGCACCAACTAGTAAATGTATTTGGTCCTTTTTATTAGGCACTTGCTTGTTCTTAATGAACATTAATTATTTTTTTTTCCATGTATGCCTTTAATTAATAAAGGTAGCAGATAAGAGTAATGATTAATATTTACTTTGGTTTTATTATAAGACACTAACTAACAATTGTATTCGGTCATTTTTATAAGGCATTTTCTTGTTTCCAAAGCACATTACTCATTTGTTTCATGTATGACCATAATAAATAAGGGTAGTGGGTAAGTAATAATTAATATTACATTAGAGTTTAATGCAATTAGTAGGGGTGATATTGGAAGTTACTTAAATTGCAGGACAACTTTATTGACTTTAATTGTTTCTATTAGTTTATGAGAATTGTTAGTTAGTGTCTTATAATAAGGACCAGTGGGAATATGATATTAGAGTTTAGTACGATTAGTAGGGTAATATTGAAAATTACTTAAATTTTAGAACAATTTTATTGACTTTAACTATTTTTCTTTTGTTTGTGATAATTGACAATTGATACTTTATAATAAAAACACATGTTTTTAGGAATATTTTGGTGAAGTTTTTCTATAGTTAACAATTGTATTAGCAAAATGCAATGGACCGGAGGGTAGATATATTAGGATCGAAATGATTGTATTGTATTGTATTGGAGACATACTTTAGCTTAGAATTAAAGATAGCAGGGAAACAGACACCAACAAAGTTATTGTGACCTTAATCTATCCTAATATTTTAAATTTTGAATTGCCTTTGATTTTTTTATAAGAGTCCTTTAAAAATTTTTAGGAAAAATTATAATGAAGGACCTAAGAAATATAATATTTATTAAGAAGGACTATAAAAAGTGATAATTATTCTAAAGGACCAAAAATTAAAATATTAAAATAAAAAGACTAAATTACCCTTAGTCAGATTTCCTAACTTCTCATTAACTAAATCTGGAATGATTTTTTCTTACATGAGAATCTAGAGTAATTGATGGATAATAATAAATAGATATCAATTCAAATAATTCTTTTTCCATTATAGATATGTCGGAGAAAAGATAGAAAAGATGGAGTTTTTTATGGTTATGGCAAAAGGAAAGAGGAATTTGGTTTCTTTAACCACATTCTTCTCTTTTAATGGGGTTTTTTGGAATTAAAAGTCTTTTGCTTTATTTTCTGTTTCTTGGAATGAAACAACGGGTAATATTGAATGAATATCAGGTACTTTTGGTTGCCTCATCACAAAAAATCTCAGGTCTAACATCGCAGACGGTTGCACCACGCACGAGGCTTATTCTGCCACAACCATAAAAAGCTCAATCTTTCCTATCTTTTCTCTAGCATAATAATCTGGAGTGATTCTGCGATGGGAAAAGAATTATTTGAATTAATCTATTTATTGTTATATATTAATTACTTTAAATTCTCATGTAAGAAAAAATCATTTCATATTCAGTTAATGAGAAGATAAGAAGAAAAAATCATTCCAGATTTAGTTAATGAGAAGATAGGAAATCTGATTAAGGGTAATTTAGTCTTTTTATTTTAATATTTTAATTTTTTGTACTTTAAAATAATTACCACTTTTTATGGTCCTTCTTAATAAATATTATTTTTCTTAGGTTATTCATTATAATTTTTCCAAAATTGTTTGAACATTTAATTTAATTGATTTTTCATCTTTACCTTTCATTAATTGTATGTATCGCATTAATTAAAAAATTGATTATACTTTTTATATTTATTTTGTTTCTCTCTCTCTCACTTGTCCCTCATATATAAAGACATGCCACTCTGGTCTTATTTATAACTTTAAATTAACTAATTCTCACATACCAAAGAGAGTAATTAATTATGAGTTAAATTTTCAATTTTGCCCTTATCCTGAAAATCAACATTAGTAAATTATTTTTGTTTATTGCAATTACTGGAGGCAAAAATGTAAAAACTGCATTTATTACTCTGAAGTTGGACTTATAATAAGGACATTTTTTTTTGTTAAAATAGACTTATAAATAGAACTACAGTAATACTTGAAAAAAATGTTTAGTTCGAATATACTTATTACTTTTAACTATAATAATTTTAATAGATTTTTCAACCAGTGTAATCTGGTTATTGAATTCTTATAAATAGGACCCAAAAGAGTACAATATTTATGATTAAGAAAATCAATCACTTGATTTTTTATTTGTGAATTATAGTAGAGTAAATATTTTTTTTTGGTCCCTGACAAAAAACACGGACCCCATTTTAGTCTCATATAAAAAAAACGACCCTTATTCGTCCTTTTATGGACTAAAAAGGGCCTCTTGTAAATTTGTGAGGGATCAAAATGTCAATAAATCGACCCTTATTTATCCTCTTTATGGACTAATAAGAATGTTTTTTTATAAGGGACCAAAATAGAGATCGTGTTTTTTGTCAGGGACCAGAAAGGATATTTACTCATATTATCAATTCTTATAAATGAGATATCTTAAATTGATATTAATGTCATTAATTACTATGGATGGATTCTGATATGGGTTTACATAGACAGTGATCAATGATATTAATTGAGGTCAATAAAAATAAATGGCATTCATTGAATTTACAAAAGCGAAAATGAACCTTCTTACAATTTTGGAGTTGGACGACACAGGTAAGAGATTGCCGTCTCTGACAGAGTTCCCATATATATATATATATATATATGATCGTTTATTTCAAACCGAAGAAGCAAAACTGGCAAAATACAGAACGCAAGGAAAGCGGGGACTCCGGGTCTAGGGTTTTCTCTTCTCCCTCTGATGCCCGAAATTCTCGTCTTCTTCGAATCTTTGGGGTCTGTCTCATGAGTCATAAACTCTCCCCTAATTAAAACCCCTACTACTTCTCTATTTTCCTCTGTCTTATTTAAGGTATTATCTTTTTCCTTTTGTTCCCCCCCTTATTTTCATGATATTGCGTATGGTTAGTTCAATATAGTTGGCACTGCATCAATTTCGAATGGTTTGGAACTTGGAGCTGTCCCCCCTTTTTTAAAGTTATAATTGTGATTACAATAAGTGGAGTGTTGTTATATTTCGTGAATCAGTTTGTTTGGTAGCTCAGAAAATTAAGGGCCTCGCGCTTAATTGGCTTCGGAAAATGAACACTGAACTAAACTGAGCTGAAGCTCTTAGTTGTCCGTCGATTGTTGGGTTCTCTATAGTTCTGATTTGAATATAAAATTGTCTCTGTTACTGCTTTTACACGCTGGTTCTGACTTGTCTTGTTTGATATGATTGCAGCTCTGTACAGATTGTTGTGGCAAGTTGAAAGCTGGGATTCTTGGTGGAACTTTTTTTTTTTGGTATCTTATTGTTGAGGAATTAGATCGGTGGAAGATTTCAGATGCCGGAGGAAGACCTAGTGGAGCTGAAGTTCCGTCTTTATGATGGATCGGATATCGGGCCCTTCCGCTATTCACCGGCATCTACTGTAGCTATGCTCAAGGAAAGGATTGTTGCAGAATGGCCAAAAGGTCAGGAGTTCGACATTATTTTTGTCTCTATTTCATTTCTCCATTTTTCCCTCTTCAAGCTCTGTAGTTTTGACTCCAATTTTATATATGATGGCCCTTAATTATAGCTTTGGCATGCTGGGTGAGGCAAAAAACTTTATTCTCTGGCTTGAATGATGTGTGGTCCGACTTTTTAAGGATCTTATCGAGTTTCTGTCGCATTTATATATCGACCTAGTTTCTGATTCTTCGATTGAGTAATTCGTATTCTGTCTTTTTCTCGACACTCTCTCTGTCTGATCAAGTAGAACCTTTTCTTGACATTCTCTGCGACCAATATGCACGGAATTAATTTTGAAAACCTCTTGGTAGCTATGTTCTGCTAGTTGCCTGCGATACAGAGTTCTCTTCTGGAATTTTTTTAGTGGATGAGGGCAGGGAATGGGGTTTTAGTTCTAGTCAGTTGCATATGAAACCAAAACTAAATAAGATGCATAGGTTACCTTGTCAGATTCTGTTCTTCTCCCCTCCGCTCTCTTCTCCATTGCCTTTACCATGACCAGCTTTTAGAAGCCCGTTCTCTTATCAAAAGGTCTCTTCACGATGCTTCCGTATGTCTAACTTTTTGAAGGTGGTGTCATTCCCTAGTTTTCATATTTTAGTAAATGGGCTTGATGTAATCATATATGTGGTAATTTTATTTTAAATGCATCATTTGTGTGCAGAAAAGCATATATTGCTGATTGACTCCTGATGCCGCAATCAATCTTTGATTGTTTCATATATAAGTTCAAGCAGCTGCCTGCTGCCTATGCTATTCTGAAATAGGGAAGAAGGATGAATCTGCCATGTTAAACCTTCTCCATGCAAAGTTTAAAAATAGAAACTCAACCTTGTTCTGTGAATTCAAAATGAATACCTTTTTTATTGTTGTAAGGTTCAAATGCACCGCCCAAATAAATGTCTAATTTGAAAAATACTATTCTTGTAGTTCCATTCATTCTTATTTAATCCAAGAGGCCCAATGGTTTAAACGCATTCAAGATGAACATGCACATTTGGATAGAGGTGATACTTGTGACATGTGAATTCATACATGCTCATCTATTGATAATACGAATAGACAGAGTATTTGCCTGGAGAGTTGGAATTAGCATCCAAACATCTATCATTCAGTCTATACACCTTAACTATAATGATCTAGACTGATCATGTTTTATCAAGCGTAGAGAGAGAGAGAGGTGGATAAACAAGATATTTTTTAATCTTTTAGCTTGGTTAATCCCAGAAGTTACAGAGAACCGGCCACTTTTTCTTCCTTGCCCTCAGTTCTCTTAAATACAATGCTTTTTTAATTGTTGCTTTGCCGAGAAGGAAATCCAAGCTTTATTAATTTAGCATCTTTATCCTTAATGTTTAACACATGTAAATGGTCTACACTGTTTGGTTATTGCTCAGTGGACTAATCATTCTTGCATTGATGGATGATTTGATACGGTATTTGTATTATTCTTGATATGGCACAGCTCCCTTCTAGGGATTATGTTTATGGTGATCATGCTTTTAAATTCCGTTTTTGTTTTTCTTACTATCTCTGAAATCGTTTCTGCCATTCTGTCCACAGATAAGAAAATTGTACCAAAGGCAGCAAATGACATAAAATTGATAAATGCTGGGAAAATTTTGGAAAACAACAAGACAGTTGGCCAATGTAAAGTTCCTTTTGGTGATCTACCTAGAGGAGTTATCACCATGCATGTTGTGGTCCAGCCATCTTTGGCAAAAGCAAAAACAGGTAAACTTAAGTAATTTTTGTAAACGTGTTTTATTAATAATATTGATGGACAAGTTCATTTCAGAAATCAATGCGTATACACTTGTTTTATAGCTTTGCTGTTAACCTATGCCTAGGAGTGCTGATACGCATGCTAATGAGTAAATGACCGCCCTATAAATGATGGTCTTGATGCATTTGTTAAAAGTGCAGGGAATCACATACCTCCAAAAATGGAGTTAAGTTAGATTATATGATGTTAGAATTGTAAATTACACGATGTCTTTTGTCAAGGTCAAGGTAATTATCAAATGCTAACTAGAAAGATATTATTTCTGATGGCATGCCAAAATTTTCTTTTGTTGGTTGGAACAGAGAAAAAGGTTGACGAGGCTCCTAAAAAACACATATGTTCATGTTCGATAATGTGATTATTGATTTGTGAGAATACATGGTCGTTCAGAGTTAATCTGCTGAGATTGCTGGGATTTCTCAGGCGAAGTCATGGAAATGTGTAGCTGAAAAGACAATAATATGTAGAATAGTCCCAACCCTCACCGTTAGATGTTCATTGGAGGGCATTCCTGTGTAACAATGCTTGTTTGTCTTGATTTTTTCCCCCCCTATAAAATTGGTGTTTGATGTATCTTGGAAGAGGCAATCTTATTTTTATTTTATAGAATATATGGCAGTTGCTCCCCCCTTCAGTGTTTCTGTGTTTAATGGTCATTTTTCTTTTTAGCGCACCTTGATCCCCTGAAATGATTCCCCATTATCATCGCCTGTCTGCCGTCTGCTCGACAAACAGGGTTGATAATTCTTAACAAAAAAGGGGCGAAAAAGAAAAGAAAAAGAAGGGCAACATTTTTTTCTAGGTTACAGCTATATTCATATTCCAGTTCCTGATAATACTGCTTTTGAGATAATGTTGAACATCAAATGTAGACATTTAACTTGACGAGGATTGAAACTTTGGCACTACATTCTAAGGAACTAGTCTCTTCACCAAGTCAGTTCTTTTCTTTTCATAAAGAGTAAAATTAATACATTATTATATATGGAAAATATACTTCTTTCTTAGAAGTGTATCTTCATATCATAGATATTTCGATTTCTGTGCTTGATTTTATTTTATTTTTATTTTTTATAAAAAAGATGTGGGATATTGGTTCACCTCAAACGAAAGCGTGTTTAAATTCTGTTCAACACATTGATTAAATTAAGAAGCTTGAATATAAGTTTAGGTGATCAAGTCAAGCTTGAAAATTTGAAGATCAAATCAAAAGTTATAACCGACCAGGCCGGCTGCCCCCATTTGATTAACATCCGTGCAGGCCTGCAAGATGATCGCGGGGGTCTTCCTACCATTGGATTAATATTTTTTCAAAAAACCAAGTTCATGTGAAGTTTGTTATTTAAATAAGTCTTTTTATATTCCATGATTCCATCACCTAATCTTAAAATTAACGCATGATAAAGATCTTAAATTGAATAAATTTTTAATTATTTGATTTTATGTTTATGATTTACTAAAACAATAAAATAGAAAGATCAATTTAAAAGGTCAGCACGATACTAAGGATTTATTTAGTACATAGAAAAGATAGAATACAATGGATGAAAATAGACTGGAGGATGAACCAGATATTTTCATGTTACTTACATGAAAAAGAAAAATTGTTTTAGGAGAGCTATCCTCAATTAAGTTTCACAATGTTCAAATCGTATTTTGCAGTATTGAAAATCAAAACATTAAAAAGGAACTATTGGTATTAAAGAAATAGTTACAGAAACATGATGAAAAGTTCTTCATATAAAAACGTTACTTGGTTTTTTGTTCTCTGAAATTTTCTATTGACGAAGGAAACACATGCTACTTTTTTTTATTCAATCATTATATTAATAGAATCACATCTCTTTTCTTAATAGAGTATTATTAGATGTATGAATGTCAAAGTTGACATCAGTATTAGTTTATCATCAAACTCTAATAAATATATGAGATGTAAACTAGATTTGAAACATTAGTTAGTGTCAGGAAATTATATTGAATTGTTGGAAAGGAGTCAATTATTACATTGATGGGAATAGAGGTGTCTGTTCCAAACTTCCAATTTTCCACCCCAAAAGCTTTTGATGATTAAATCATCATTGTCAGCAAGACCTTTCTAAATCCAAGAATTGCATGGCTGCTTAATAAAAGACACTTGTGAAAGATCAAAATATTTCATTTTCATAGTATTGGTGGCAATGAAAGAAGGAGCAACAGATCGTCAAGAATTCTCCATGATTGTTTGGCAAGAAGCGCTTGATTAAATTGCCTAGCGGAGCCATAAAAGAAATTGATACAACTACTATCAATATGGTCACAAATTTTTTGAGGCAATTTAATTCAAGATAAGAAATGAATGTTCGCGGCAAAGAGCATAGATCTAATTAGGGATAGATAAGCTGCAAGAGACAATTTAACTAATGCAATTCTTAATTAAGTCATTTTTAATATTTTAATTTGTGAAAACAATTTTTGGTTCAAAGCAAAGAAAATTGGACTAAGCAAAGTAAAATTTGATTCTAACTTTAAGAAAATGAGGCTCTATGATCACTTCTTCCTTCTATGCTTCATAAGCCCAATTAACTCCCTCTTAACTAGTTTCAATGAAAAATTAAGTCATTCGCAAATATTGGAAAAAGTTTTCTAATGTCAAGACCAACATTTATTTTCAAAGAACTCATTCAATCTCTTACAACAAGCTAATGAAAATAGTCATTAAGATTCAATTTTATAATAACAATACTAGGATAGGTCGGACCGGGTTGGGTCAAACTTTTATGATGCTTTACTTCCTTTGCTCTTGACTTGTTTCTTGGTTCTTAGAAAGATTCAAAACTTGCCTCCATCCTTCTATAAAAGAGAGAGGATTTATAGATCCCCTGTTTAATTTCAAACTATGTAGGATATAGCGATAACTTCTTTGATTTTTGCTTGAGTTCACTTCTTCCTCAAATAATGTCATTTGGAGGGACGGGAATATATGTTGCTCAAGTTATTTTCTCATGTTTCTGTTTTCACTGCTTCCGCCCCTTTGTTAAATAATCTTGTTAATCTCTCCCCTTGTCCTCCTGTATATAATACTTCGTCGCGAAAATTTCATTTATTAATATCATTTTGCCTTGTTATAGAAGAAAAATACAAATATATGAACGAATTAGCCGATAATGTTTCACAATAAAAATCAAGAAAAAATGGATGCATGTGATATAAATCTTTTTATGAGATTTTAAAATGAGACACATGCATATATTATTGGAAAAATCACAATATGGTTCTAAAGAACCGGAAAAAAAAAAGTATCAATATACGATCCGTTGTCTAAAAACTCATTAGAGAACCTTAGTGATATAGATTCAGATTGTGAATTACATGTTTGTCCCCATTGATAAGTCCATATGTAGAAAGTGTATGTGCATTATTGACATGTTATAGGGTTACTGTTAACAAGTGTATGTGACAAATTAACAAGTTATAGTGTTATCATGCATTGACAAGTTTATGTGTTATATTGATAATAGGGCAAACATGTAATTTCGCAATTTGAATTTATATCACTGACATCTTTTAAGAAGTTTTAGACTACGAATAATATACTAAAAATTTTTAATTTTTTTTAAAAATTCTTTGAGACCATATTGCAATTTTTCCTGTATTTTAATTTTTCCACGGGTACGCAACAGTATGGTAAAAAAACACAAGTACACAACATATATAGTTTTATTGTAGTAATTTTTAAAGCCCAGCTAAAACTTTAATATGCAGTAATTTTTAAATTTTTTCAAATCTTTTCCACATATTTTACTACGTTAAGGTAATTTTATCCTGATATTTTTTGCATAAGAGTTTTGGGTGTTCAAAAGTTTTTTTAAAACAAGTGCAATGTTATTACTCAATTATAACAGTAGCCAAACATATGTTTTTGCCATGTCAAACCTGAAGCATAGTAGTGTAGAAGTGTTGATGGATGTTGCAGGGTTTGGTGAGGCAAAATGGGTTAGGCCAAGTCAAGGCAAGCACGAAATAGTTAAAGCCTGGATCAGTTGCTGCTTGCAATGCGTCTGCGTCTGTGTCCTTCTCCCCAACACGACCCAAATAATAATGCTACGCATATCACAAACACATACACCAACTGTTTCTTCACTTTCATGGTGTTGCTACTTGCTATTGCTGTGTGGTGGGCAATTACTCCTAATAATAATAATAATCAATCCCGTTAATTCGTCTCTCTCAATGACTCTACTCAAAAAAGTTGATGCCCTTTTATAATACCCGTCATGAGTCTTTTCGCTCTTGTGTTCTATTGGATCGATTAAAATATATGTATGTTTAGCATTTTATATAATACCTGATCCGGCCTAGCCAATAGCGTTTACTAACTAATTTTAACTTCTTTTTTTTTATTTGAATAAATTAGTTATACTTTTCTCTTACAGAGAACATGTACGTAGATGTCACCTAATAAGACAAGCCTTATTATTGTTGTTGGTTGTGCCTCGTGAAAATGACAAGGGATAGGAAGAACGAAGGAATGAATAAAATAATTAAGTTGAATGAAATCTAATAAAAATATGTGAAGAAGATTGAAAGAATTAAAAATTACAGATTAGAAATTAAAGAACGAAGGAATGAATAAAATAATTAAGTTGAATGAAATCTTGAACCCGCATGCAAGATTGGGTTTGGGTTTAGGTAAGCTTTTTCATTCCCTTCCCATCTCTGATTTTCTGCCATAGCTGCTGTTTGGGATTACGGTTTAAGTATTAAGGTGATGTTGGAATAATGGTTCTGCATTTGGTTTATGTTGCATGTTGCTAAGAACTAACTGAACCGAAACCCCTCCATTTTTATGGATAATGGCTGAATCATTGGTCCTCATTCCCTTTTGTATGAGTTGGGTTGCCCTGTTATGAGATAACCGAATTTGAGGCTGCTGTTTCATTGTGTATGGTTTTAGTTTCTTTGATATTAAGGTTAAAGAGAGTAAGGATATTGTTGCATGCATGTTGATTTTGAGTTGGAGAGGAGTAGTTTTGAATTTGATTTTTAGTGACAGGGGATTCTTGTTCGGTTTCTTACGAGAACTTTCTATCCGTATTTGAACACTACAATAGATGGATAATATAATTGTTGCTCGGTGGTTGATGGTGGGTACAGGTTGGAGATCATATTTGGAAATGAAATCTGCATATCCTTCACTGTATAATTCTATAAGGCATGTAGAAGTTTTTTTTTTTTTTTAGGTGCTAAAATCTGTAATGATAATATTTTTGGATAAATTTATCTAGTCATGAGTTGAGAGTTTTGGGCAGGGTAATAGATATTTAATTGTGTCTTGGTGAGTATATATGTATAAGGATTTAAAATTACTAATGATGACCCATATCTATGAATTTTAAAATTTATAAGAATTGACAATTGCTTGAACTCAAGAGAGAGAAAAGTAAAAGGTATAGTTTTTGAAGGAGCAACTGGTGAGTGAATAGCATCCCAAATTTTTACAAATGATATTTTTTTTATTTATTATTGTGTACTTTTATGTTTATTTTTCATATTTAAAAGTATGATTTTGTGATGGAATATTTGCTGATAGTATATGAGTAAAGATGATGATTTTATTCATTATTATATATTTTCTTTCAATTGTTTCAAACCATAATTTATGATTATGCAATTAAATGGAAATGAGACTTTTGAGATATTTTCATAAATTTTATATTGAAATGATCTTGGATTTTGGAAGCTTTATAAGCTAGAATTTATTATTTGAAATGGAATGTTTTTACGTGAGTTTTTAATGTTTTAAAAGGATTATGTCAGCAGATTGAGTTTGAAGGTAAATTTTGAAATATTGTTTGTGAAACTTCATGCTGGGGGATTTGATTATAAAGTATGAGATAGAGTGGTTATCATCTTGAAGGAAGTATTTCTATTACTTTGATAAATTGACTCCAAGCATGTTTGATAATATTTTGGAGAGGACTAAATACAGAATGCTGGTTATTAACAGCAGTACTGTTAGTCTTTGGTGTACCATGATTAACTTTGAGCTCGCTTGATATTCATGAGATTTATTCTCATACTTGTTTCATGGACTATGTGTTCATGCTTGTTTCATGGTTTCAAGCCATGCTTGGTTAGTTGCCTTCATGGACTGTGTGTCTATACTTATTTCATGGCCTTGAGTCATGCTTGGTTAGTTACCCTCGTGGATTGTGTGGTCACGCTTGTCATTCGTTCTGTAAGAAGTTTTACGAAATGATGTGGTTTTGAGAATTATGTTTTAAATTGATTATATGAAATCAAAGGTTTTATTTCGAACGTGAAATTATCTTATTAACGATAATTTATATAAAGTTCTATTTTATTTATGATTTACTGTTTAAACTAATTTTGTTAGACAAAATAATTTATTACGTATTTTGAGGTAATTGATTGATTATCCAATATATAGGCATATATATATATATATAGTTTTGTTTTTATTCATTATTTTATGATATAGAGATTGAAATTTTATTGCTATATGGTTATTGTCAAAATATAAATTATTTACTCTTGTATTTTATTAAATTATAAGAATGGGACGTTATTCATCGGAAAATTTGTTTTGGTTCAGACGATATCACTGATCCTGTACCTCCTGCTAAGCGGTGAAGAATCTTCCTAATGACTTAAGGCTTTTGGTCTCATTTTGGAGTACTACTAGTTGATGTAATTATAAACTTAGATTTTTTGTATTATTATTAATACTAGATGCTCCACGTAGTCTATAAGTAGGATCCTATCTCCTTTTTGTTGTATGAAACACATGAATATTCTATATTATGATATTATGATTATTATTTAGCATTTGTATGTAAGTTTAAGGCTTAAGGAATGTGAGTCATCTCATATTCCATGCCGGCCACCCCTTTAGGATTTCAGGGCGTGACAGCTTCTAGTCCAAGACCTCAAACATGTGCCAAAATCAATCTACCATAATCAATTTACTACACATTAATAAATCTTCAAACCTTTGCATAATCAAAATCATAACTTATTCTTTCATGTAACTCAAAATCTACAAAACTAAACCGATTAAAATTTCAATAATATCTCCATTAATCCAAATAAATTATTTAAACTGTTATACACCTACCGGCCTCATCCTTTCGGGTGGCGGGTAGTATGATCCTTTATTTTTATTTAATTTTAGCTTGTTTTTCCTAGGTTAATTTACGTCACATATCAGAGTATAAGCAGTACAGCACGCTTCGGTTTGGACAATAACATACTAATAAAAATATGGAAAGATAAATATTTCCTCGGAGGGATCAAAATATACAGTCATCCGGATAATGGTGTCTGACAGGCCAAGAATAAAACAATACAGTCATCTAGTGATCAAAATAAATACCCAAAAATAACAGTCACCTCTACACTACTCTAGCTCCAGAGCCTTACCCCTGTCTCTCTGCTCCGGTCTCGAAGAACTACCAGATGGCTTAAAAGGAGCTGGGATTCAAAATTGAATCTCAGAGTAACCATTAATTTCATATAAAATGTATAACAAAGCATATAAGTAAACCACGAATAAAAATAATTCAAACCACATCTCATTCAGTATCATGCACACAGCCAATCCGGAACTAGCAGTCCTAATAGCACATAGCACAGACTGCAGTGGTCCTAATAGCACACAGCACAGGCCACCGGGCACGGCACACAGCAAGGCCCGTTTATGCACACATCATGTTTCGATTCCATAGCAATTGGAAAATGAATGGTAACTGGATGTATGCAATAAACATGGAAAAAATAACATAATGGTAAAACATACATACACAAGTCACACATAGTATATGAAGATTAAGGTTACTACCTGGCAGTCGATTACAGCTAAAAATAATTTCTCTGGCGCAAAAGATTACAATTAAACCTAAAATAATAATAAAATATAAATATAATTAATTCCAGCTCAAAAATATTTTCTTTGATAATTTAAAATAAGCCTAATTCATATTTCCATTTTTACTAAATTCCTTTTCTTATTAAGGAATTTAATTTGGGCCTATATTCTCTTAATTTTTGTTCTTATTTTGAAATTTCTAGAAATAAAGGCTCAACTTCAAAAATTTATAACTAAATCTAGAAAAATATTTTTGGGTTGATTCCAAAACTAAAATGACCCTTAATATGTCTATTTTCAACCAAAAATACTCATTTGGGTCAAACCAAGTCGAAAATTCATCCACGGCCCAAAATACCCCTGTTGTCCGAAATAATTCCCAGTTTTCAGGGGCCATTTTGAAACATTTATTTCTCTTAGCACAAAATTCAGAAAAATACAAATTATATACCAAATTAATTCTTGAGCTGTCTAATTTATCCTTGTAAAATTTCATAATTTTTAAAATCCATTTACTAAGTCAAAAATCATGAAGAAGGCAACTGACTCCACAGGAATTTCACCAATCAGCCCCCCCAACGTTTTTGCACTTTTATCTAGGGTTCCAAAATTTCGATCCAAGCTCACTCTTATACAAAATCTAATTTTAAGCAATTTAAAACCCTCAAAAACACCAAAATCAACTCATATCATCATGTATATTCAGCTGGACGAAAATCACATTTTAAACACAAATACTCAAGTTTCTATTTTAGCATCATATCTTCTTATATCATGGCTAATCTTTCTTCCTAGACCTTAAAACTTAAGCTTAATCCTTTATTCAGTCCTTTCCTCCACAAAACAGACCCATTTAGTACATATATGCTCAAGAGAACAACCATCATCAACACCAAGAATTTAGAAATTATAAAGGAGTTCCAAGGTAACTTACTTGTGTGAGCTCTTCAACAATCTTAGACCTCTTGATTCTTGTATTTCCCTCTTCACCTTTCAGCCTTCCCCCCCCCCCCCCCCCCAAAAAAAAAAAAAAATTCCAAGAAAGGTTTCTCTTTTAAGTCTTAACCTTTACTAGGAAGAGTAGAAGAAATAGATTGAGAGTTCAAGACCTTACCTAACTTCAATCTTCTCTTGCTCCTTGTATTCTCTTGAGTTCCTTGTTCTCCTTTTTCTCTTTCCCTCTCAAACGTATCAGCTGCCCAAATGGAAGAGGAATGGGTGTTTTAAAAAGGTGCTCCAACCTACTAGGTCCCAAGATTAGCTTAGCTTTTAAACTTTTTCCACAAGCCACTTACTTTAATTAATTTTCTTTTTTTCCTTTCCCTTGTACGTGACTTGCTGATGGATGAGGGAGATTTCATTTTTTTTTTCCTCTCACTCTCCTAGAAGCACATGGAGGCTTTTTTTTTTCAATTTGTCTCTAATTAAATAACTATTTAACAAAATGCCCTTGTTTGGAAACTATTTAGGTATCTACCCCTGTCAGGAAACTATTTAAGCATCTACCCATCTTTAGTCGACTAAATGAACCCATTTAGTTGACTAAAACGCGGGGCCAAATTTTTTTTGAACACCCGCAATATTTAGTCGACTAAACCCTCAGGTTTAGTCGACTAAATCTGTCCAGAGGCAAATTTTTTTAAACATTCGAGATTTAGTCGACTAAACCTGCGGGTTTAGTCGACTAAACCAGTCCAGAGGCAAAATTTTTTAAACAGCCGCGATATTTAGTCGATTAAACCCTCAGATTTAGTCAACTAAACCTATCCAGAGGCAAAAAATTTAAACAGCCGCAACATTTAGTCGACTAAACCCTCAGGTTTAGTCGACTAAACCAGTTCTATGGGCTTTTTAAAAAGCCCCAAACGTGGCTCCACAAACCCTAATCGACTAAGGGAGCCGCATAAACCTCTCCTCCCGTCTCCTCCTCTCTTTTTTTCACTCAAACCTTGCTGAATCCATTGGTGGGAAGCAAAGGAAGCTTGATTCTAGTGTCATTTGCGTCGATTTAGGTATGTTCTCATCTCCATTTCGAATCTCCACCGTTGTTCTTGGTTTTATACGAACCCCATTTGCGTTTTCCCATTTTGTGCTTTCATTGTGTGATTTTCTTGTCTATGTTTGATTGATTTGTGTATATTTGTTAGGTGATTTGCTTCCATTTTGAATTTCCGCTGTAGTTCTTGCGTTTATGAGAACCCCCATTTGCATTTTTCAGTTTTGTGGTTTGATTTGGTGATTTTGTTGTGTATGTTTGATTTATTTGAGTATTTAGTTAGGATTTATGGATGAAAATGAGGAATGTACATGTGAAATTGAAAATATTTACACCGGTTGATAATTTTTTTTAATTTTGGACGAATTTCACTTCGTTTTTCATCAATTTATTTCTTGTTGATTGTGTTTATTTGTTAAAATGATGAATGTTTGTTGTTTATAATGATTAATGTTTGTTTATGTTGCTTAGATGTAAACTTTTTCGAATAACCTATCTTCTTGAATGTTTGTTGTTTATGTTGATTGTGTTTGTTTATGAAAATGATGAATATATATAGGGAAATTAAAAATGATGAATGTTTCTTGCACGTTGATAGTCTATAATGTCCATTTGTAGGTTGTTGTTGCCATCATGCATTGTAGACAAGCTCCTTCTAACATCGACAATGAGCGTGGGAGGCGGATTAAGCAACGAGCAAACCGCGGGGCATCTTCCTCTAGGGCACAGCAGGCAGAGCCTGAGCCCGTTGTGGATCTTCCTTTTGGTTATCTACTCGATAATAATGTGCAAGAGCATCAGGAATTCATGGAGAAATTTGCCAACAGACCCATCTGCAAGCCAAAGTCATTGGATATCGCATTCTTTGCGAAGGAGGAATTTGAGATAGTCCCAATGTTGGATATTTCCCATCTGAGAGGATTGGCGGAGAAGACTTGTCCGTATTCAGAGGTTATAGTGAGAGCTTTCTACCATAACATGAGGTATATAAATGGTGATCTACAGTCTCGCGTCTGCGGGGTTGACATATTGATGACGACTGACGACTGGACGGAGGTATTTGGGTATGATTTTGATGGAGCGGGGGGTGTTCAGTTTGATGGGGATAACATTGAACTCATAGAGGAATTTCATCGGGAGGAGGCAGTTCATGAGATTTGGAGGCCAGGAGCTAATAGACCTATACTTTATGTGGGCCAGCTGACTGTTAATGGTCGTATCCTCTTCTACGTTATCACCCACATATTGTTCCCTCGGGCTTATAATCATTCAAGGGTGTTAGAGGGTAACATTCCTCTTATGTGGGCTATTCGTCATGGCATTAACGTGAACTGGAGGCACTTCATTTGCAATATGATGTATAAGGCCAAACAGAAGGATAACGCTGCACTCCCTTTTGCGTATCTGGTTCAGGGGATATTGGAGCATTTTGGTGTTCCTATGACGAATGAGAACATGGTAAGCCAGAAAACGTGGAATGCTCAATTTGGACAGCGTCTATTGGAGCAGTGCAAGATCGCAAAGGGGCCAAATGGTATGTGGCAGTACACTAATGTTGAGGAGGAGGTACCTGATGTTGGCTTGATTCCATCTGTTGTTGCTCCTGAGTTACATGATGATGACGACGACGATGCTAATATGGAGGACTTTGTTGTGCCGGAGGGTGGATTCTCCCTTGA
Source organism: Acacia crassicarpa (assembly GCA_034222035.1). NCBI lineage: Eukaryota > Viridiplantae > Streptophyta > Magnoliopsida > Fabales > Fabaceae > Acacia > Acacia crassicarpa. The sequence goes on along the minus strand of JAWXYG010000005.1, from coordinate 42,616,226 downwards.
TGATGTCATGAAAGCCATCTATGCTAACACAAAACAGAATGCCAAGATGAAAGCGACACTAGCAAAATGGCGGAAGAGCCACATTGAAAAAGAGAATGAAAGGTGGAGGTGGATGCAGGGTCGAATGAAGGGAATAGAGGATAGACTTAGTCAGTTGCAGCTTGGACGAGAGCAGGAGGTAGCCGGTGATGATCACCAGGGAACTCCATCTGAGGAGGAGGCTGACACATTTGAGGAGGAAGCTTAGATTTATTTATACTGCCATTGTTGTTTTTTGACATTTGCGATTTCGTTTGACTTGATGTTGGTTTGTAGTTTGTGTGGTTAGACTTTGTCCAAGTGCAAATGACATTGATGTTTATTTTTAATGAATTTCGTTGGTTTTGGTTTATGTGGTATGATTTTATCCAATTTGGTATGTAAAATTGTGTTGCAAAGCTTGAATTGCATGCTGGAAATCGAATAAATCAGGTGAGGGGTGGCTCTGTGCTGATTTAGTCGACTAAACCATGCACAAAACCTCAAATATATCCATTTTATATATCAATGTGACTTGGAGCAGGTATTTTGATCATCAATTAATGGTCTTGCATAGGATTGAGCCGCTAATATTACAATAAAACAAAGTACAAATTTTGAAGCCAAAACAAAAACAAATAATCATAAACTCAATGCAACACACGTTACATAGAATTCAAGTTTGTCTAATCCTTGTTGGACATGTACGCATATTATGACCGACTTGGTTACAACTCCTACATCGTTGCTGACTGCTCAAGGGTTGAGACTCCACCCAATCCATCTCATTTTGTATCCTTGTAGACTTTGGTCTTCCCTGTGTACGTGCCAAACTTGCGTTCGAGATAACTCTGGGGCCATCTCCTTGTTGAATCAACAATTCATTACCTATAGGATACCAGTGTGCAGCATATACCTGCCTAATGTATGGCATAGTGAATACCGGGTCAACATAATCATAATGGTTTAAATTTTCCACCTTGTACACTGCTAATACATGGCTGCAGGGATACCTTCTAGCTGTGAACCTCCCACATTGACATTTGCGATTGATCAAGTCAACCCTCATTATGTCACCGGTGTTATGTGTAGATTGATTGTATGCGTCCTCAACCTCAAATAACTGTAAATCCCTGTCATAGAGTCACACACGGTACATGACTGTCAACTGATCCATTTTGTGTATCGCTTCTTCAACCTTTGTTGACACTATCCTACCGGCAGCCATATGTTTGTTAATCTCAACACGCCTCGTGACGAAATATTCGACAAGTCTACTACAAGTCATCTTCACCAATGCCGTTATCGGCAGATTACGGGCACCCCTGAGGACCTTGTTGACACTCTCGGCTAGGTTAGTGGTCATGTGACCAAACCTCCGTTCGTCTTCATCATAGGACCTGCACCATTTCTCCTTCGGAAGTCGCTCAAACCAGGAGGCAATCTGTGGATGTGTATCAACAAACTCTTGAAACCGCATGTCAAACAGGATCTTTGAACTCATGTACCCTACATAGAACAGCGAATGCAAACTCATAACAATGGAAACAAATAAATGATTACAATAAAATGTGAAATTGCATACCTAGTTTCATAACCGTTTTCTTCAATTGTATATCCCTAAACTTAGTATTAAAGTTGCTCCCAACATGACGTAGGCAATACACATGATACGCGTGTGGAGGCTGCCAATTACGATGATCTTTAACCGCCTTTATGATACTGGTGTGACGATCAGATATCAAACAAATACCTTGCCTTTGCGTCACATGATCACGTATGAGACAAAGAAACCACCACCAATCATCGTACTTCTCACCAGGAGGAACAACAGCAAAGGCAATGGGCAAGACCTTCCTATCCCCATCCTGTGAAGTCGCAATCAAAAGAGTACCTTTGTATTTTCCGTACAAGTGGGTGCCATCAACTTGCAGTATGGGCTTACAATATTTGAAGGCTTCAATGGTCTGGTTAAATAACCAAAAAAACCCTACGAAAGACGCGTTTGTCGTTATAAAAACGACGCTCGTCAAAACATTCATCTGCATCTAGCCTGAAAACAGAACCCACGTTACACTGCGTCATGTATGTCAACCAATTAGGCAAGAATGCATATGATTCCTCCCAATCACCAAATAACTTCACAATGGCCTTCATTTTTGCCTTCCAAGCCTTCATGTATGTTACATTATATCCATACAGACGTTGTATCATCTCTTGTATCAGCACTGGTTTTAAAGCTAGATCTTCTCTTAACATGCCTAATGACAACAAACCAAATTATAAATGTAATGTCAATAACTAAACCAAATGTAACTAAAAAAACAAACGGAAAACCTACTGATAATGGATGAACATATAACATCTGAATCTAGTTGTCTATGATCCCGGGCGAGATTATGGTTTAGGCAGGTGTGCTCTTGACCCCACTTACGTACCACCCAACTATTTCCATTCTGGGGGAGAATTGCCCTCATATACCAGGGACAACCGTCAGCATGGTTTCGACACTGCATCACAAACCTATGCTCATCGCTTTTTGCAACTTTGGCTGTACGATGAGATTCCATGCAATATAATTTCACGGCATGTTGCATCTCAGACTTAGAACGAAACTGCTGACACAGATATAATGGATCACCTAATTGCCAACCACCTTGACCCTCATCATCACCATACAACATGTCTATGTCATCATCACATTGTGCCCAATTAATGGAGGAATAGTGCGGGCTTTCGTTCCAAAATGGCTCACTATCAGGACCTACATCTGTCAAGATGAATTTTTTGTCAGAACAACTAAATAAAAATTACAAATACAAGTTTGCTAACTTACCACTTCTAACTGGGTCAACACGAAGCGGTGGCAAAGTTGCGCCGCTCGGGTTTACTGGGTTTGTGCGAGCATCAAAATCACCCTCTACATCAGTGTCTGAGTTGTCACCTAGTGGAATAAACCTCTCAAATTCGTCCTCCTCATCATTATGCATATTCTCATATTCCTCATCCTCCTCTTCCTCTTCATCCGTCAATGTTACCTGACTTAAGACTTGTGAAGGTGCAGATAAGGTGACAGGTCTGTCTTCTTGACCAAAACACTGTGGATATCTTGTATGCATGGGTACAGATGATGATTCACCAGATTCAAGCTCAACATATATCTCAATAAAATTTTGTGATTTCCGATTAATAAATGCATCTATGACACATTCTACGTCTTCATCATCACATACATCGTTACTAATGTAGTATACACTATCCTTACCCACTATAGTCTCCACTTTGGCAATTAACCTATGAATGCATTGTCTTCCATGTAGCCCCAATTTCTGATAAATTCTTTCTTTCAGCTCGTTGTACGTAGTGCTCCGTTTGATTTTCATCATTTTCGTTTTTCCTTCAAATTGAACACCATCGGGACCTTCAAAATGCCTCTCACTATGGTAGATTACAATAACGTAAGTGTTTGGACTTGAACTCATCGTTTACACCAGAATTTGGGAGCTGAAAAACGAAGGGTTTCAGGTTACAAACAAAAACAAAAGCTTGACAAAGTAAAACTACAACAATTACACAATAATTATACCTTCAACAACTTTGGATGGTATTAAACCTTGATGGACAGCACTAAATCTGAGAAAAGAGAGAGTATTGGAAGGGGAAAGGGGTGTTTAGTCGATTAGGGTTTGTGTCCACGCGATTGGGGTTTTTAAAAAAGCCCTCAGAACTGGTTTAGTTGACTAAACCCGCAGGTTTAGTCGACTAAATCTCGAATGTTTAAAAAAATTTGCCTTTGGACAGATCTCAGGTTTAGTCAACTAAATATCGCGGGTGTTAAAAAAAAATTTGGCCCCGCGTTTTAGTCGACTAAATGGGTTCATTTAGTCGATTAAAGAGGGGTAGATGCTTAAATAGTTTCCTAACAGGGGTAGATGCCCAAATAGTTTCCAAACAGGGGTATTTTATTAAATAGTTATTTAATTAAGGGCAAATTAAAAAAAAAAAAAAAGCCAGCACATGGATATGGGCAGATTTTTGGGGGAAAAGACAATGTCCCTACTTGCTCCATTAATGGTGTATATTTGAAACTTTTTTTTTTTCCCCTTCTCTTCCCTCCTAGGCCGAGATACAAGAGTGGTTGGGGGAGAGATTTAGTTCGAAATTTTGGTTTAAGCAATTTATGAGATGGATGATGTAGGGTGGATGATGTAATCTTGCTTACCTATACATGACTTCACAACTTTTTCAATCTTCAAAGTTTTTTTTTTTGGTACAAGGCGAGGGGAGGGGGGATTCGAACACGGGACCTGAGGGGAGATATAAGGCATCTCAATACCACCAGCAATCCATCTCCCTCTTCTCTCTTTTATTTTGGACGAAAATGGGGCCTCTCATATGGGCTAAAAAAATTATTTTAACTCTTAGCCCATTTATCTCAAATTCTTGGATAATTACTTGTCATTTTTTTGGGCATATTTGGAATTTTATGCTCTTTTATCTATTTTTTCTATTATGCATTTTGCCCAAGGTTTAAAAAAAATATATAATATCTTTTGACTTCCATAGTCATCTCTTTCTTAAGGTTGTCTTTAACGATAATTATTTAATTATCCATAAACAAATAATTTCACATCCTCATCCTATTTTGATTATTTCATGTAAATAAATATGTATCATATAGGACTTCATAAAAATTTATATATGTAAATGAATTTACATTGAGGCATATGAAAAATAGGGATGTTACATTATACATAAACCACATTTAATTGGTAGAAAAATCCTATAGGACATAAATTCTAATTTGTTAAATATAAAATTAATTTTAAATTTTTACAACAACCAATTAAAATTAACTATTAATCATCCTCTACATATATGTAGTTATCTATTATCAAAACTTTTTTAAAATTGTAACCTCAAAATTTTCATTAATAAATACAATATTATTCTCATTAGAAAGAAAAAAAATACATAAAATAAAGAGAATTTGGGAATAGAAGTAGTTTTAGTTACTTGAATAATCCCAAATTAAGAACCACAAGAGGCCTGAAAACATCAATAAACACCGCCGCTGCAACTCTCGAGTCTCGCCTCTCACGCCCAGACAAGATATTGGTTGGGCGTTGGGGTATTTAAACACCCCCCCCCCCCCCCCCCCCCCAAAAAAAAAAAAAATCCGCCACTTAAGGGGCCACGTGCCCTTAATAGATGGGTGAGGTATTAAATACCCCACCTGCCATTTTAGACTATTGTTTTTTCAATTTTTTCGGTTTTTATTAAGTCTAAAAGTAAAAATTAGGATGTTTAAATATTATAGAAGGGCATCAACTTTTCTGATTATCATAAGGAATAATTACCTAACTCAGCAATATGAAAGTGATGAAACAGTCTGTGTTTGTGTTTGTGATGCTCTCAGCAGTATTTGTGTCGCGTTGGGGCGGCGACAGAGACAAAGAGGCATTGCAAAAATATAAACCCCTGCCAGACTTTAACTATTTCTTGCTTGCCTTGACTTGGCCTAACCAATTTTGCCTCTCCAATCCCTGCAAACCCTCCGACCCCCCGCAATCCTTCACTATCCATGGACTTTGGCCTCAGTTTACTCCCACCAGAGCTCCACATGACTGCTATACAACTCAAGAGCCCAGTAACAAACTCGTACGTAATATATATATATATATATATATATATCACTCATTCATCACTAGCTTATTCATTCACTACATATACATATATATCCTCAGTTTATTGATTAATTTATTGTTGTTTGTGGCTTTTGATTTTGCAAGGCGTGTAGTTTAATGAGTTGAGGGATGATTTGCTCAAATACTGGCCTGATCTAAAGAATGCAGAAGCAAAATACTTTGAAGCAAGCAAGCGCTTTTGGAAACATGAGTGGAGGGAGCACGGAACCTGTTCTACAAACAAAGTCCCGGTGGAAGATTACTTTAAAAAAAGTATTAATCTTGCCAAAGAGTATTCAGACAAAATCTTGAAGGGCCTGGAAAAGAGAGGTGATAACACACACACATAAAAGCTAGGATGATGATTATATAAAACTTAGTTGATTTTTTTTTTTTTTAGATTAAAGAAGTTAAATAAGTTATTTAATCATAGTATGTACCGTGTATTATTTAATTATCTATCAATTTATAAGTCAGACAAATTAGTTAAGTATAAAAAAGATAAATATAAATACTTTTAAATAATTTATTTAGCTTCCTTAGTATCTGGGGGGAAAAAAAAAGTTAACTGGCTGTTATATTAACAAGCGGGTGATATATATATTATTGATGCAGTGATGAGTTGACTTATTGGAGATGGTGTTGTGTGAATATAGGGGTGATACCAGATGGAAAGAATCATAGTGGCTTGGACATACTTAACGCCGTTAAGGAAAGTATTGGCGTTGTTCCTTCACTAGGCCTAACCGATCAAGGTCGAGCTCTGCTTGAGATTCGTCTGTGTGTGGCCGATGACGCCGAAACACTCCTTAATTGTGGAGATCTCACATTTGCTGCTGATCCTTCTCTTTCTCCTTCTCCTTCTCCTTCTCCATCTCCATCTCCATCCACATCTCAATATCAATATCCACCATCTCGTTCTACCAGGTGCCTACCACTAATGAATGATTGAATTTATTACTTTTTACCCTCACTTTAATTTGTTCTCTTTTTTATTGATCATATATATATGGATGAGATCATATTAATAGTTCTATATATAAACGATATAACATATAAATGAAATGACATTATTGTGTTGGTCGTTTTTGGATTCATCAGGTGGTGGGTGTCATCTGCCTTGGAGGCCATCCTCAAGAATGCAGTGTAATCGCGTGCTAGCTATCATCAATGATATAATATCTGCTTCTACTATAAATCAATTAATAAATAAAGCAGATCAAATGATAATGTGTGGCTTTGTGTTGTGTTTATATTAATGCAACGTGCCTTTCATCGTTGTAACCTTATGTAATTTGCGTACGTGATTATGTTGTATCCTTGTTCCATGTGGTTTAATCTATCGTTAATTTTGTCATTCAATATTATTGTCGCTTTTATTACTCTAATCTTATTTACATGCCATGCCACTTCCAATATGTTTTATCAAAGCGAAGAATATAACATTCAATCTCAATACTTTGTTCTCCTTCAATATTTCTTAAATGGACGGCCTTGGGGGAAGACCATATACGCAAATTAAAATTAAGAAAAAATCTATAAGAGAAAGAGTTACAAAAAGATACTGAAAACTTGTCCATATATAAAAACATAACTTTCTTTTAGTTTTCTCTTGAATTTTATACTGACGAATGAAACACATATACTATTTTTTTTAATTCAATTATAAGATTAATAAGATCGCATCTCTTTTTTAATAGAGCATTAGATGTATGAATATCAAAGTTGACGTTAGTATTAGTTTATCATCAAACTCATATATAGATGCAAACTAGATTTGAAACATTAAGTCCGGAAGCGATATTATACATTGAATTGTAGGAAAGAAGTTAATTATTAAATTGTTTAAAAAATTAATAATGGGCTAGAAATGTATACTCTTCCTTGTTTGTGTATGTGTATATTTGAACGAATGAATCGGCCGATCATGCATGTTTCTAGCAAAAAACCAAAATTTTTTGAGAAATTTTTGAAATGCTCTCTAGGCACACACATTCTGACCCCCACGACCAATGCTATATATATAAAGTTGATGTGTGTGTGTGTGTATATATGATGCATGGGGTTTTTTTTTTTAAAAAAAAAATATATACCTCATGTCACATGGTGTTTATTATTATTTTTTAAAAAATAGAAAAATAAAGCATCACATGGTGAACATATAAGTCAGATCTTAAACTAAATAACCCAACTTGCCATTTTAATAAATAAATCCAAGCAGTCCAATTTGTCTCCCGCCCCATATTAATTAATAAATGCCAGATAGGCAGTTGAGCTTAATCGTTATTGGGCCTATTTGAGTTGATGGTGAAAGCGGTGGCTTATTTTTTATTTAACCTTTACGGAAACCTGATAGGAAAAAAAGTCATGTTGTAAATGTAATTTGTATTTTGATTAACGGTAGTAGAAGTGATTTTTTTTTTTTCCAAATAGAGACGTGTTTGGGTTAGCGGTTAAAAATTCAGTTGAGATATAGACCAAAAAGGGCATGAATCTTATTGAATAATACATATATTAATATTAGTTGTATATATTTAGATAATTAAAAAAATGTAAATTTAAATTTGAGAAAAAAGGTTAAATTTGTTATTTAAAAATTAATAAACAATAAAGCCCTTAAGTAAATATATTTAATGTAAAAAATTGCATATAAATTAGAATGTGTAGAAATATGTTTTTCTCCCTAAATTATACCAATTTAACGGATTTTACATTTTTTTCTTCCTAAATTTATTTATCAGGAAAATAAGAATTTTTTTTTTGATACTGGAAAATAAGAATTTGTAATTGAAAGAAACGCCCCAGGGGGGGGGACAGAGAGAGATAATGCAAGAAGCATGGGCCCTATATGAGTGAAAGGGGCAAGAAGCAACTGTCCAAAAGAAAAATTAAATCATAGAAATTGTTAAAAAGAAAAGAATTAAAGTAAAAAAAAGAAAAAGGGAAAATGAAAGCCAGGTTCCAAGCATCATAAAAAATAGTAAAAAGGTCCCAACATAAATTCACATAGGGATTTTTTTTATATTATTTATATTGAAACAAAATCCAAGTTTTTAAATTTTGTTGTGAATATAACATTTCCTGTTGTGAATATAGTTTTTTCTGTTGTGAATGACTATGTTTTAAATTTAGTTGTGAATATAACATTTTCTGTTGTGGATCTAGCATTTTTCTGTTGTGAATAACCTCTATATGCTTAGGGACTTGAATTTGAAACAAAATCCAGGTGTTTAAATTTTGTTATGAATATAGCACTTCTTGTTGTGAATATAGCATTTTCTATTGTGAATAACCATGTTTTAAAATTTTGTTGTGAATATAACACCTCCTATCATAAATATAGCATTTCCTGTTGTAAATACAAATAATATCAAAAAAGTCTTATGGTCCTTAGGACCTAGCTTTCATTTTCCCAAAAAAATAAAGGGTAAAGGAGCAATTTTACACATGTTTTTTTCCTCTGAAGCGCCCAGCACGTGATTTTTTCTGGACAAAAAATACACATGTGATTATGTTTTGGGAGCGTCCAGCACCACGGCTGTTAGTTGACCGTTTGGTCAATGGTTAACTTGGATGGAAATGAACAGTAACGCGGCTAAAATTACACTTTTGCCCTTAGTTTTAGGTGAAATTACACTTTTGCCTTTAGTTTTAAATATTAATTACACTTTTGCCTCTAGTTTTAAATATTAAAAAAAATCCTAAAATACCCTCCGCCGGTGGGCCCACCTCCAGCCACCACCACCGCCGGCTGCTGCCACCACCGGTGGTGGCGGCCGGCGGGAGGTATTTTAGTTTTTTTTGTTTAGATCTTTAAAACTAGGGATAAAAGTGTAATTAATATTTAAAACTAAGGGCAAAAGTGTAATTTTAGCCGTGTTACTGTTCATTTCCATCCAAGTTAACCGTTGACCAAACGGTCAACTAACGACCGTAGTACTGGACAGTCCCAAAACGTAATCACATGTATATTTTTTGTCCAGAAAAAATCACATGGTGTTGGCTCTCCTGAAGAAAAACATGTGTAAACTTGCTCCTTTACCTAAAAATAAATTACTTGTGGCGGGCCCATGCTCAACATCATATGTGTATCAGTTGCAAACACCACCATGTGTGTGTGTGTGTGTATTTTTTATACTTAAAAGTTTTGAAGGGGTTCGGCATCAGTCCCCCACCAAAGCCAGGGCATGGCCCTGGGCTCTATGAGCACTTATTGGGAACTTACGAGATCGCCTACCAAAGGAGTCCCAACAATGGTAGAGGGGATCAAACCCACGATCCAAGAGCCTAGTCCTTGATCTCTTACCATCTATGCCAACTCTCATTGGCTATGTGTGTGTGTGTATATATATATATATATGGGATGTATGAACCAATGCTTATTTCCATCTGCCAGCAAAAACTACTACACATACAAAACAAAAATGGTGGGGCCCACGCTAGCCCAATGGCGGCAACGGACCGGAGCCCGAAAGCTGGGGGGTTAGCCTCTAAAAAACAAAAACCATTTTTTAGGGAAAAGTGGGATTGAAAAACAGCCGATCCAAACAAATTAAACAACTTTTGTTTTTTTTCAACTGGGCTTCTCTCCAAAAGCTCACCAGGGCTCTCCAAACAGGCACGTTATCCAAAGAACGAATTATCAAGCCTACACTTCTAGTTCTTTACTTTCTAATTCTTTCAAATCTATATCCAAAAAAAAAAAAATCTTTCAAATCTTCTTCACATATTTTTATTAGATTTCATTCAACTTATTTTATTCATTCCCTCGTTCTTCCTATCCCTTGTCATTTTCACGAGGCACAACCAACAACAATAATAAGGCTTGTCTTATTAGGTGACATCTACGTACATGTTCTCTGCAAGAGAAAAGTATAACTAATTTATTCAAATAAAAAATAGTTAAAATTAGTTCGTAAACGCTATTGGCTGGGCCGGATCAGGTATTATAAAATGCTAAACATACATATATTTTAATCGATCCAATAGAACACAAGAGCGAAAAGACTCATGACGGGTATTATAAAAGGGCATCAACTTTTTTTTAGTAGAGTCATTGAGAGAGACGAATTAACGGGATTGATTATTATTATTATTATTAGGAGTAATTGCACACCACACAGCAATAGCAAGTAGTAATTAACGGGATTGACCATTTTTGGAAGTTCTTGTGAGCCATTTCTCTTCCTTACAAGTACTGTTTGAAGCTCCTTTTTTCAACTTTGCCTTCTGTTGATATGCTAAGGCCCATCACTTAGACTCTTCTGGGCTATGTCCTTTTGGTTGTGACATGGAGGAAACACCGAACCATTTATTCATTTCTTGCCCTTATTCCAAGGTAATCTGGTTTGGATGACTATCTATTCAGATTTCTTGTACGGATTATCCTATATTGGCTGAAGCTTACTCTCTGCAATCTTCATAATGATGGCCATAAGAATCTTATGCATGGCATTATTATCCTTTTACATATGACATGATATAAGAGGAATATATATGGCGCTACATATATATATAGGTGCTCTTAACTTCTCATTCATTAGTTTTCTCAACTTCACTCACCTGTCTTCCCAGGCCTATGTTTCATCTAACTCCTGATATCTTTGTTAGCATATCCAATCATGGATGGACCATGGTTTTGCACAAATACGAAAGGAACAAGAATCATTTTAATTTGTCATATTCTGCTTCTTCCAAATGGTCACTTGCTATGCCACCTTCTTTGGAAAAAGAGGTCCACATCCATCAACACTTTTACACTACTATGCTTCTGAGTTCTGAGCAAGCCTCTATTGGATTGATAAAAGGAGAGACCTCCTAGCTAGCTTCTGATATGGAATATTTGGAGCTTATCTACATTAATAAAAGAAGGATCAATCCCTATGAGTTCACTTCTTCCTCAAATAATGTCATTTGGAGGGACGTGAATATATGTTGCTCAAGTTATTTTCTCATGTTTCTGTTTTCACTGCTTCCGCCCCTTTGTTAAATAATCTTGTTAATCTCTCCCCTTGTCCTCCTGTATATAATACTTCGTCGCGAAAATTTCATTTATTAATATCATTTTGCCTTGTTATAGAAGAAAAATACAAATATATGAACGAATTAGCCGATAATGTTTCACAATAAAAAATCAAGAAAAAATGGATGCATGTGATATAAATCTTTTTATGAGATTTTAAAATGAGACACATGCATATATTATTGGAAAAATCACAATATGGTTCTAAAGAACAGGAAAAAAAAAGTATCAATATACGATCCGTTGTCTAAAAACTCATTAGAGAACCTTAGTGATATAGATTCAGATTGTGAATTACATGTTTGTCCCCATTGATAAGTCCATATGTAGAAAGTGTATGTGCATTATTGACATGTTACAGGCTTACTGTTAACAAGTGTATGTGACATATTAACAAGTTATAGTGTTATCATGCATTAACAAGTTTATGTGTTATATTGACAATAGGGCAAACATGTAATTTCACAATTTGAATTTATATCACTGACATCTTTTAAGAGTTTTTAGACTACGAATCATATACTAAAACTTTTTTTTTTTAAAAAAAAATTCTTTGAGACCATACTGCAATTTTTCCTGTATTTTAATTCTCTCGCTATCCACGGGTACGCAACAGTACGGTAAAAAAACGCAAGTACACAACATAGTTTTATTGTAGTAATTTTTAAAGCCCAGCTAAAACTTTAATATGCAGTAATTTTTAAAATTTTTCAAATCTTTTCCACATATTTTACTACGTTAAGGTAATTTTATCCTGATAGTTTTTGCATAAGAGTTTTGGGTGTTCAAAAGTTTTTTTTTTTTGGGATTCTATACTGCTGGAAGTGTTAAAACAAGTGCAATGTTATTACTCAATTATAACAGTAGCCAAACATATGTTTTTGCCATGTCAAACCTGAAGGCTGAAGCATAGTAGTGTAGAAGTGTTGATGGATGTTGCAGGGTTTGGTGAGGCAAAATGGGTTAGGCCAAGTCAAGGCAAGCACGAAATAGTTAAAGCCTGGATCGTCTGTGTCCTTCTCCCCAACACGACCCAAATAATAATGCTACGCATATCACAAACACATACACCAACTGTTTCTTCACTTTCATGGTGTTGCTACTTGCTATTGCTGTGTGGTGGGCAATTACTCCTAATAATAATAATAATCAATCCCGTTAATTCGTCTCTCTCAATGACTCTACTCAAAAAAGTTGATGCCCTTTTATAATACCCGTCATGAGTCTTTTCGCTCTTGTGTTCTATTGGATCGATTAAAATATATGTATGTTTAGCATTTTATATAATACCTGATCCGGCCTAGCCAATAGCGTTTACCAACTAATTTTAACTTCTTTTTTTTTTTATTTGAATAAATTAGTTATACTTTTCTCTTACAGAGAACATGTACGTAGATGTCACCTAATAAGACAAGCCTTATTATTGTTGTTGGTTGTGCCTCGTGAAAATGACAAGGGATAGGAAGAACGAAGGAATGAATAAAATAATTAGGTTGAATGAAATCTAATAAAAATATGTGAAGAAGATTGAAAGAATTAAAAATTACAGATTAGAAATTAAAGAACGAACTAGAAGTGTTGGCTTGATAATTCATATTTAATTTGGCATCCGCATCACTTTGTGGACCTCTGATGTGATCGAGTCTGTGGATAATGAAGATTAAGCTCAGCTGCCTGTCTGGCGTTTATTAATTAATATGAGGCCTTACAGGGAGACAAATTGGACTGCTTAGATTTATTTATTAAAATGGCAAGTTGGGTTATTTAGTTTAAGATCTGAGTTATACGTTCACCATGTGATGCTTTATTTTTCTATTATTAAAAACAAAAACTAAACACCCATATGTGACATGAGGTGTATATATATATATATATATATATATATATAAACACCCAATGCATCAAGTAGATATATATATATATATATATATCCACACATCAACTTTATATAGCATTGGTCGTGGGGGTCAAAATGTGTGTGCCTAGAGGGATTCGGATTTGCTCAGAAGCATTCCGCCTCAGTATCCCTCAGTATCTCTCAATCCTAACCATCCAAAAATTGATCCAACCGTTCAGAGACAGACACCTCATGTATTTCAAAAAACCGCATGCAGTAAAAACTACCGTATGCAGTGAATATGAAAATTTTAAAAGTGGATGAGGTGTCTCTCTTTGAACGGTTGGATCAATTTTTGGACAATCAGGATTGAGAGATACTGAGGGATATTGAGTGTTGAGCTTCTGAGCAAATCTGATTCTGTGCCTAGAGAGCATTTAAAAAATTTCTCAAAGAATATTGTTTTTTGCTTGAAACATATGCATGATCGGCCTATTCATTCGTTCGAATACACACACACACAAGGAAGAGCATTTCTAGCCCATTATTATTATTTTTTTAACAACTAAACAATTAAACTTCTTTCCTACAATTCAATATAATATCGCTTCCGGACCTAATGTTTCAAATCTAGTATGCATGTATGAGTTTGATGATAAACCAATACTAACGTCAACTTTGATATTCATACATCTAATGCTCTATTAAGAAAGAGATGCGATCTTATTAATCTTATAATTGAATTAAAAAAATTAGTATATGGGTTTCATTCGTTAGAAAATTCAAGAGAAAAAACTAAAAGAAAGTTATGTTTTTGTACATGGACAAGTTTTCATTATCTTTTTGTAACTATTTGTCCTATAGATTTTTTCTTAAATTTTAATTTTCGTATATATATATATATATGGTCTTCCCCCAAGGCCGTTCATTTAAGAAATATTGAAGGAGAACAAAGAATGTTATTGAGATTGAATGTTATATTATTCACTTTGATAAAACATATTGGAAGTGGCATGTAAATGAGATCAGAGGAATAAAAGCGACAATAATACTGAATGACAAAATTAACGATAGATTAAACCACATGGAACAAGGATACAACATAATCACGCAAATTACATAAGGTTACAACGATGAAAGGCACGTTGCATCAATATAAACTCAACAGAAAGGCACACATTATCATTTCATCTGCTTTATTTATTAACTGATTTATAGTAGTAGCAGATATCATATCATTGATGATAGCTAGCACGCGATTACACTGCATTATATATTGTGGACGGCCTCCAAGACAGATGATACCCACCACCTGATGATGAATCCAAAAACGAACAAACACAATAATGTCATTTCATTTATATGTTGTATCGTTTATATATAGAACTACTAATATGATCGCATGCATATATATGATGCTTTTGATGAATAAAGAAAAAAAAGAGAACAAATTAAAGTGGGGGTAAAAAGTAATTAATTCGTTCATTCATTAGTGGCACCTGGTAGAACGAGATGATGGATATTGAGATTCAGATGTGGATGGAGATGGAGATGGAGAAGGAGGAGCAGCAAATGTGAGTTTATCACAATCAAAGAGTGTAACGGCGTCGTCTTTCACACACAGACGAATCTCAGACAGAGCTCGACCTTGATCGGTCACGCCTGTTGTAGGAACAAAGCCAATACCTTCCGTAACGGCGTTAAGTATGTCCAAGTTCCGATATTGAGTTCCATTTGGTATCACCCCTAAATTAACAACATATCCAATAAGTCATCGATCAACTCACTCTATCAATCATCATCATCATATCTCTGTGTGTGTGTGTGTGTTTTTTTTAACCTTTATTTATCAGGGCGTTGTAGATTTTGTCCGAGTACTTTTTGGCAAGATCAATACTTTTTTGGAAGTACTGTAATGGCGTGAACTTGTTTGAAGAACAGGTTCCGTGCTTGTTCCACTCATATTTCCAAAAGCTTTTGCTTGCATTAAAGTCTCCTCCATTCTTTAGATCAGGCCAGTATTCGAGCAGCTCGTAGTTATCCTTCAGGTTTACTAACTGCACCATGCAAAGTCAAAAGCCACAAAACAACAATAAATCTATCAATAAAAGCCAAAAAAACAACTCAGTCACTCACACACATACACACACGCGAGAACTATATTATTACGTCATCGTCACTGAGAACTATATTTGTTTGGCACTGCGATGGATATTTGGAAGGAGTATACTGAGGCCAAAGTCCATGGATGGTGAAGGATTGCTTGGGGACGGAGGGTTTGCAGGGTTTGGAGAGGCAAAATTGGTTAGGCCAAGTCAAGGCAAGCAAGAAATAGTTAAAGCCTGGCTGAGGTTTAGCTTTTTTTCCCAATGCATCTTCGTCTGTTGTGTCGCCGCCCCAACACGACGCAGATAGTGCTACGAGGATCACAACCACAAACACCAACTGTTTCATCACTTTCATATTGCTATATGTTGCTGAGCTAGGTAGGCGCAGTTATTCCTTATAACAAAAAATGTTAATGGCCTAGCCTTTTATAATCCCTGCTACGAACCTTTTCGCCGCTGTACGTGTTGAAGCCCGCGCATACCGCGAGGGCATTAAAATAATATATATGTGTATGTCGGGGTGTGTTTGTGTGTATGTTTCACGTGCATTTTATAATCCTGTGAAAAGTACCGTAGCACTCTTGATTTTTGAACTTTGTTGAGATGGATGAAAATGACTAGAAATGGAACGAGATCCAATAAAAATAGGTTTATCTTTAAAGTTCTTGAAGTTTTTGGTTCAGAGCAATGCATATTTAACAAAAAAAAATTTGTTTAACATCATCCTATAGGCTATGATTGGTTGGAGGTGAGGGATGGAGGGAAGGTGCTCATCCTTAAGGTGCCCATCCTGTGAAAAGTACCGTAGCACTCTTGATTTTTGAACTTTGCTGAGATGGATGAAAATGACTAGAAATGGAACGAGATCCAATAAAAATAGGTTTATCTTTAAAGTTCTTGAAGTTTTTGGTTCAGAGCAATGCATATTTAACCAAAAAAAATTTGTTTAACATCATCCTATAGGCTATGTTTGGTTGAGGGTAGAGCTGTCAATCAGGGCCGGTCAGGCCCACTAGGGCTGGCCTGTGAATGGCCAGGGCCTAATAGGGCCGGCCCTCTAGGGCCCGGAGTAAGAAAAACATCTGTTTTTCAAAACCCGGCCTGAGAACACCAGGGCCAGGGCCGGCCCGCAGGGCCTGAAAATTACTATTCCAAATTTTAATTATTTTTCCTCCATTTTTTTTAAAGAAATACAATTAGTAAATTACAACATAAATCATCTAGCAAATAAACATAGTCACTAATTTATAATTAAAAGCAAACTATATTCACAAATAACTCATATAAAACATAAAAAACATACCATTAATTACTAAGCGACATTAGTACAATGACTATTATTGTTGTCATCTTCGCCATTATCATCAATTTCAAGCGACATTTGATTGTTGATCCTTTATTATTGTCTATAACAAATAAAAAATATATATATTATTAAAATATTCAACTTCAACAAGTGTTCAATTTTAAAAAATAAAGAATAAAAAAATTGAAGGGCCCGATGGGCCGGCCCGTATAAGCCCTTGGCCCTTCAGGGCCAAACATCACCTCTCTCCTCCAATTTCCAAGACCAGCCCTTAAAGGGCCAGGGCTTAAACGGGCCGGCCCATCGGGCCTGACCCACTTTGACGGCTCTAGTTGAAGGTGGGGAATGGAGGGAAAGTGCCCATCCTTATGGTGAAAAGTCAAATAAAACCATGATGTGGCATGCTTTCAAAATTAATGTATAGAAAACGATACAAAAAACTATGTAAATTTAAAATTTTCTGTGGGTAATTTGGTCAAAATTTTATCTCCCCTCCAACCAAACAAAACTAAATGTTAAAATAGGAGCATTACTCCACTCTAACGGTAGCCAAACTGACATTTATCACAATTGGGCCTCATGCCACGAATGATTCTATTTGGGCATGTGACTATACTTTCTTAATCCTTTTGATTATTTTTGTTTTTAAAGTTTTCACAAAAGAGCAATAAAGGAGCATTAAAAAATGAATAATGTCACCAAAATTTAACATTAAAAAAAAAGACATATATGAAAGACGTACTGTTGCAGATGCAAAATAAAGTAAATCACCGAGAGACGTGAAAGGAAATATTTGGAGCTTATCCACATTAATAAAAGAAGGATCAATCTCATTGAGTTCACTTCTTCCTCAAATAATGTCATTTGGAGGGACGTGAATATATATCTTGCTCAAGTTATTTTCTCATGTTTCTGTTTTCACTGCTTCCGCCCCTTTGTTTGATAAACTTGTTAATCTCTGCCCTTGAATTGTCCTCCTGTATATAATACTTTGTTACGAAAATTTCATTTATTAATATCATATCTTTATCATCAAAAAATATAAATATATGAACGAATTAGCCGATAATCTTTCACAATAAAAATCAAGTAAAAATGGATGTATGTGATATAAATCTTTTAATTTAATGAGATTATATAAAATGCGACAC
Organism: Acacia crassicarpa; assembly: GCA_034222035.1. NCBI lineage: Eukaryota > Viridiplantae > Streptophyta > Magnoliopsida > Fabales > Fabaceae > Acacia > Acacia crassicarpa. Next base: position 42,598,097 of record JAWXYG010000005.1, on the reverse strand, counting down.
ATGCATATATTATTGGGAAAATCACAAATGGTTCTAAGGAACAAAAAAAATATATCAAAAAAATCTTAGTATATGATTCACTACTGTTTAAAAACTCTTAGGGACCTCAGTGATATATATTTTGATTGTGAAATTACATGTTTGCCCTCATTGAAAAGTGAGAGTGTTACTATTGACAAATTTACCCGTAAACAAGTGTATATGCTATATAAACATGTTATAGGGCTACCGTTGATAAATGTATATGATATATTGACGGGTTATAATGTTACCAGTGATAAGTTTATGTGCCTATTGACAATGGGGGTAAACATCTAATTTCACAATTTGAATTTGTATCTCCTTTAAGAGATTTTAAATAGTGAATCATCTACTACTGAAACTTTTTTTAATTGTTGTTTTTTTTTTTTTGGATCATACTGCAATTTTCCCTTTATTTTAATTCTGTTGCCATATCCACGGGCGTCACCACAACTACACAACATACATATTTTTATTGTAGTAATTTTTAAAGCCCAGCTAATACTTTATTTTGTAGTAATTTGTAATTTTTCCAAATATTTTCCACATATTTTTACTGTGTTAAGGTAATTTTGTTCTAATAGTCTTTGCATAGGAGTGTTGGGTGTTCAATTTTTATTTTTCAATATTGTCAATATTATCCGAAAGTGTTGAAATAAGTGCAATGTTACTCTATTCTAATAGCCAAACATATGTTTGCCACGTCAAACCTTGTGTCACGTATAATTTTAATTTTTAAAAAATAAATAGTTAAAAATAATTAATTTATTCTATAAGTCTATAACATTTCTTGATTTACTTTTATTCATCATATAAATAAAAATAATTCATTTAGAGTGCAAACGTTTATATTGTATATTTTTTAATTCAATAAAAATTAAATAATATTGTTCGGTTTTGATTGAAAAATTATTTAAATAATTTTCGTTCAATTTATTAGACCCAAAAATTAAAATTATTTTTAATTAAATATAATATTTATAATTTCAAATTTCAAATGCATAAATACTCATTTATCAATTATTAATCAAAAGATTTAATAAGGATTTTAAAAATAAAATAAATTATGGAAATAAAAAAATTTGGCCTTACAGGAATTATACTTAGAGAAATAATAATTTTCCATTAACTGAAATAAAACTATTAAATTAAAAAATAAAACTTGGTATTGGGTGCTCTTTTTGCTTAACCACATGTATATTTTTACACCTTTCAAAGCCACGTCATCGTCCAATCAGTCAAAAAAGTCAAACTTAATGGTTAAAGTCAAACTTAATGGTTAAACGATATTTTTGCACATAATTTGTCAGCACATGTGCATTTTTGTACCTAAAAAGAGTACTTAGTGTTGGACATTTCTCAAGATAAAGCACATGTACATTTTTACATCTTAAATTATTATAAAATGCACGTGACACACATATATATTATTTTAATTCCCCACCGTATGCGTGGGCTTCAACGTAACACAGCAGCGAAAAGGTTCATAGTCTGTGTTTGTGTTTAATTTGTGATCCTCGCAGCGGTATTTGGGTCGTGTTGGGGAGGCGACACAGACGAAGAGGCATTGCAAAAATATAAAGCCAGGCCAGGACCAGGCTATAAGTATTTCTTGCTTGCCTTGACTTGGCCTAACCAATATTAATGCCTCACCCAAAACTGCAACCCCTCCACCCCCAAGTAACAACAACACTTCACCATCCATGGACTTTGGCCTCAGATCACTCCTGCCAATTCTCCACAATACTGCCTCAACACCATAAATTTCAATCCAGATGATGTAATATATATATATTTTCATTCATCACTATATACATGCCTACCTGCTTTTGTTTATTTTCAAAGGGAACGCGCGTCGTACTCTGTGTGTGTGTGTGTTTTAAATTATTTATTGATTTAGTGTTGTTTTGGGGCTTTTGATTTTGCATGGTGTAGTTACTACCCATGAAGGAAAAGTTGCTCAAGTACTGGCCTGATCTAAAGAATGCAGAAGACTTTACAGCAAGCGTGGGCTTTTGGAGACGGGAGTGGAATAAGCATGGAACCTGTTCTTCGAATAGGTTTGGGGTAAAAGAGTACTTCGAAAAAAGTATTAATCTTGCCGAAAAGTACTCAGCCAAAATCTATGATGCCCTGATAAATAAAGGTAAAAGCACAAACACAAACAACAATATAACGATTTTTTTTTTATATATTATCATCCTATATTCATTTCGGATTTGTGACTACCGCTCACAAATGTCTTCTTTAATTTGGGACTCAAATTCGATACTAAAAGGATTTAGCGGGTCTTACACTGCTAAACAAACTTTATGTTTGATTATGGAGAATAATGTAATGACAATTGATATAGTGAGTTGAGTTATTGGATATGTTGTTAATGTAGGGGTGATACCAAATGGAAATGAATATTGGTGTTGTTCCTTCACTAGGCTACGCCAATGAACGTCAAGCTCTGGCTGAGATTCGTCTCTGTGTGGACTACGACGCCGAAAAACTCATGGATTGTGGAAAACTCCCATTTGCTGGTTCTCTTTCTCCATCTCCATCTCCATCCCAATCTCAATGAATGAATTAATTAATTACTTTTTACCCCACTTCAATTTGTTCACTTTTTTTTCTTTATTCATCAAAAGCATCATATATATGCATGCGATCATATTAGTAGTTCTATATAGAAACGATATAACATATAAATGAAATGACATTCTTGTGTTGGTCGTTTTTGGATTCATCAGGTGGTGGGTGTCATCGATCTGTCTTGTAGACCATCCTCAATAATGCAGTGTAATCGCGTGCTAGCTATAATCAACGATATGATATCTGCTGCTACTATAAATCAGTTAATAAATAAAGCAGATGAAATGAAAATGTGTGCCTTTGTGTTGTGTTTATATTAATGCAACGAACCTTTCATTGTTGTAACCTTAATTATGTAATTTGCGTGATTCTGTTGTACCCTTGTTCCATGTGGTTTAATCTATCGTTAATTTTGTCATTCAATTATTGTCGCTTTTATTCCTCTAATCTTATGGAATAAGTGATAGACACCATCAACTTAGCTCATTTGTACTGTTCAGATAAGATCTAGATGATCTAGATTTAATATTTTTATTGTTTTTATTTTTTTTAAAAAAAAGTTATTTTAATAGATAGAAAATCTAAAAATAAAAATAATCTTTCAACTAATATTTTTTCATCTAAAAAACATATTTTGAAAAATATCAAATCTAGACCTCCAAATTTCATCTGGACGGTTCAGATGAACTAGGTTGATGGTGCCTATCCAAAGGACAGGCATCATAAGTGATTCCCTAATCTTATTTAGGTGGCACTTTATACATGTGAGATCTTTCAAGGTAGAATTATACCTTAATTAACCTTTTTTTTTTTTTGTATCTCGTTCCATTTCTTTTATCAATTCAATCATTTTCCCCATCTCAGCAAGTTTTAAACGTGTGCTATACAATACTTTTCATAAGATTATAAAATGTGACACAAAAATTCCCTCGCCGTATGCGTGGGCTCTAACATAGATCCAACTTCCCTGCCTATCTAAATAAAGATGATCTCTCAACTAATTTTTCTTAAAAAATGACTTTTTTATTTAAAAATTACTATATAGAAATAATAAAATCTGGACAGTTAAGATAGCCAAGTTACATTTACCTATCCTTTGGATGGTCAGGGAAATTGGGTCCACTCTAACACCACAGCAAAAAGGTTCATAGCAGGTATTATAAAAGGGCATAAACTTTTATGATTATTATAAGGAATAATTGCCTAACTGAGCAATGATGAAACAGTCTGTGTGTTGTTGTGATCCTCGCAACAGATTTGTGTCGTGTGGGGGCTGCGACAGAGAAGAAGGGGCATTGCGAAAAGATAAAGCCCAGCCAGGCTTTAGCTATTTCTTGCTTGCCTTGACTAGGCCTAACCAATATTGCACCAACCAAAACTCCAACCCCTCCACCGCCAAGCAACAACAATGCTTCACCATCCATGTACTTTGGCCTCAGCATACTCCTGCCGATTCTCCACTTGACTGCACCACAACCATAAATTTGAATCCAAATGATATAATATATATATATATATTCATTCATCACTATATATACATGGACCTACCTCCTTTTGTTTATTTTCAAAGGGAACACGCGTCGTACTGTGTGTGTGTTTTTAATTATTTATTGATTTAGTGTTGTTTTGTGGCCTTTGATTTTGCATGGTGTAGTTGTTGGGTTAATGTGCTCTTTAGTCACTTAAGCCCAAGAACTCTAAGACCCATGTGGATTAGGGTTAGGTCTTGGGTGGAGCATTATATAAACCCACTTTAACCTGCTTGAAAACAGATGGCCGCACAAATAGTTAGGAGGCTCTCATCAGAAACAAAAACCTAGAGGCAGACGTTCATCATCTGAACGGTTGCCCACACAACCACCTCATCCCCCTCGAGAGATAGTCTGGAAGATCAATCATAGAGCGAGGACTGTTCGTATACGAGGACTGTTCGTAGACAAGAATTGTTCGCGGAGAATCTTTCAGATCACTTTTCAATATCCAGGTAATCAAAACGATGAACGGATTAATCTTTTCCTACATCGCGTGGTTCGATATGCTTCCGCGTTTCTGATTAGATTCCTACAATTGGCATCAGAGCCCGTAGCGATGAGGAAAAGAACCGAGTTTTGAAATTTCATGTGATTGTTTTTCGAAAATTAATTTTGGAAAAGATGGCATCTTTTTCTATATTTGTTATCGATTTCTTGGTGCTTAATTGTTTATAAATCATACAAGCACTTTAATCCATGGATAGTTTATATCGTGTATTTCTTGAGTTGTAACAAGGAGGCTAATCCCATATGATTAGGTTTCCTCCTTGCTCTTTTATTATTTCTTTTCGAATTTCTATGTATTTTTCAAATTCTTGTAAAAGTTGGAGATCAAGAAACGGAAAGAATATGAGCGATCAACACTGTACGACACTTTTCGTGGACCTCTGGACCTCGGATTTCGACAAACCATATATGGATGGAAAGAGGACGAAAAGACGAACAACGTGGCGGTCGGAACTTCCCCAGAAACTCAGCCACGCGCCCACACGCGCCTATTATTTGCAGGCGCGTGACGGCCACGCGCAGCCACTTGTGGCGGCGCGTGGGGCTTCAGATTGGGGTCGTTCTGGCCGCCGTTTGATCGTCTCCCCGTGGCGGTCCTTCCCCTGGAGTTTCGTGCTGAGATGACTTCGGATGCTTGCGTGGCAGAGGCGAAGGTTAGGGTTCCTCTTTTGTGTCCTAGGGTTTCTAGCCAAGGATTGGGTTTTTGGGCTTTTGGGCTCAAAGATACTCTAAAGGGGCTTCAGATAAATCCTATGGGATGGATAAAAGAGAAATTCCAAAGTTGTAAAATTTTTTTTAGGAAGCCATGGATTAAAGTTATTTGTTTAAATTAATTTAATGCCTTTATTGTATGAATTATATGTGCAATTAGCGTGATTTTGAAATAACATGCCATATAGAATAGGAAGATGCCATACTGTTGCATAATCACATGTCATAAATGCATGATAACTATTATGTTTTTCGACTAGTATGATAGTTATTATGCGAGAATTTTTGGATTGTCCACTACATTAATTATCATTTATTATGATTTTGAAATCTAGAATAATAATTGGATTAATTAATTGTGAAATTAAAATATCTACATTAATTATCATTTATTATGATTTTTGGAATCTAGAATAATAATTGGATTAATTAATTGTGGAATTAAAATCTAGACATTAATTATCAATTATTATGATTTTAAATTAAAATCTAGAATAATAATTGTAGAATTAAGATCTAGACGAATAATCCAGGTAATTTCCTAAGAGAATTGTACCTTTTAGAGTAGTTTGAGGGTTATTTAGAATGGTCATAACTAGATTTTAGATACCTAATAATTCACTCTAAATTGAACAAATTCTTGGAAATTGAAAATTCTAAATTTAAAATATTGAATGGGTGAAGGTTTTAAATTAATTTTTAAAACCTACGAGCTCCATTGTGGGTTTATTAGTGAAATGGTTGTCGCTGAAGCCCCATCGGATAAGGATGATCGGATTTCGCTAGATTAAACCTCAATATTTTCAAAAATTTTAGTAAAGTTTTGTACGGCCCATCGTCGGCAACACCTAGATACTAAAGATAATTTTTTGAAAGTAAACAATGGTTAAATACATTCAACTTTGGTAAAATTCTTAACCCTCCCATCGAGGCTCTGGCAATGGAACTAAAGGCCCAAATTAACAATATTAGTTTTACAAGAATCTTGCCCATCGTAAGTCTTGTAAAGATAACTGATGGATTGTTAAACAATGAACGAATAGTAGTTATTAGAATCTACTAGCAATTTTTCTGTTTGTTGTTAATTTTTAAAGTTTGAAATTAGTGTGTTTTTTTCAGAAAAATGTCTTCCTTCAATTCTTTAGCTACAATCTTGAGCCAAAAACCTATGGATGGTAAAAATTACAAACAATGGAGAACCAATTTAGATATTGTTCTTCAATATGAAAAGCTCAACTTTGTTCTTACTACCCCTATGCCAGCGCTGCCTGCTGCGGATGCGTCTGATGCAATTCGGACTCGTTTTCAGCAGGAGAAGGATAGATGGGAGAAGGCAAATGTGTCAGTTCGCTGCTACATTTTGGCCAGTCTCGCCAGTCACCTTCAGGAGCAAATGAACATAATTCAGAGTGGAGCAACCATGCTCCAGACTCTGGATGCCATGTTTGCTACACCTAGTAGTTCTGCTAGGCAAAATGCGCTGAGTGCAGTCACCAAGACAGTAATGTCTGGAGGAAGTGTGCGGGATCATTGTCTAACAATGATAGCAAACTTCAAGAAGGCTGATGACCATGGTATCAAGTTTGAACAAGAAGTAAAAGTTGACCTTCTCTTACAATCACTACCTGAATACTTCAACCAATTCAAGATGAATTACAATATGAACAAGATGAATCTTGACCTCACTCAACTAATGCACGAGCTTGAGAGTGCTGAACAGACTCTAGTCAAGCAAGGAAGTGCATTATTTAGTGAAAGTTCTGTGAAACCTAAGGGGAAACCCAAGGGAAAGAACAAGAACAAGAAAAAGAAGAAATCAGGTACTCCAGTTGCCAAATCAGTTGCAATGAAGCAGCCAAAAGGCAAGTGCTTCAAGTGCGGACAAAAGGGGCATTGGAAGAAAGATTGCCCAAAAATGAATAAACCAGGTATGGGTAATTTAAATGTGATTGAGGCTTGTTTAGTGGAGAATCACGATGATAAATGGATCGTTGATTCAGGAGCCACTAACCATGTTTGTTACTCTTTGCAGTGGTTCAAACATAGCTTGCCTGTGAGCAGAGGACAACGAGATTTGAAGCTTGGAACAGGGCAGCTTGTGTCTGCACTAGCAGTGGGACAAGTTGTTTTATCTTTTAATAATTACAGAACTTTGGTTTTAGAAGACTGTTTATATATTCCAGACTTTAAGAGGAATTTAATTTCTGTTAGTTGTTTAGATAAACGTGGTTTGACAGTTCAGTTTGATTCCTCAGTTTCAATAAGAAGTTCATCTTCTTTTATTTGTTCTGGTGTAAAGTTTAATGGTCTTTATTTCCTTAGTCCTGTTCCCTGTGAAGTTAATCATGTTGAATTAAAAAATGTTGAGCATATCAATTTGTCAAAGAAAAGAAAAGTTTCCAATGAAACTTATCTTTGGCATTTGAGATTGGGTCATATTAACTCTAACAGGATCCAAGGTTTGGTCAAAAGTGGGATTTTAAAATCCCTGAACTTTGAACCAATACCAGTGTGTGAATCCTGTTTAGAGGGTAAAATGACCAAGAGATCTTTCAAGGCCAAGGGAAAACGTGCCACACTTCAGCTGGAATTGGTACATACTGATGTATGTGGACCAATAAATGTCCAAGCCAGAGGCGGGTATCAATATTTCATCACATTTACTGATGATTACCCTAGATTTGGACATGTATACCTGATGCGTCACAAGTCTGAAGCTTTTGGAAAATTCCAAGAGTTCAAGACTGAAGCAGAAAAGCATCTAGGTGTTCAAATTAAGACTCTTCGATCTGATCGAGGGGGTGAATACCTATCTGGAGAGTTCAGGTCTTACTTGACCAAAGAGGGGATAGTTTCACAATTATCTTCTCCAGGGACACCCCAGCAGAATGGAGTTGCTGAAAGGAGAAATAGAACCCCTTTAGAAATGACAAGATCTATGCTCAGTTATTCATCACTTTCTGATTCATTCTGGGGATATGCCTTAGAAACAGCTATGTATCTATTGAACTTAGCTCCGTCCAAGTCAGCTTCAACGACACCAATAGAATTGTGGAAAGGGTCTAAGCCCACCATGAATCACATTCGGATTTGGGGTGCTCCGGTGTAACGCCTCATTTTCAATACCAAAATCTTGGCCAAAATAATAGTAGCACCTCCAAATATAGGATATTCAACACTCAAACACATATTTACAATATGGCCAAAGGTAGAAATCCATTTATACAGGGCCAAAATAAATCCAATAAATAAGAGTTATTTTAAAATGCGGAAGTCTTTTAGGTTCATGGCAAATAAAATAACACAACATAAACTAAAGGAGTACAGAAGAGCCTACAAAGCTCACTCCATGGGTGCATTCCCTTGATCTCTACTAAGTTATTCACCTGAAAAATGTTAATATGGGGTGAGATTACACATCTCAGTAACTACTAAATATTTCTACCGTACACGAGCAAATAATATATGACAAAAAGATATGGGCTGATTTCAAATATATATATATAGATTCCATAATTTATCATACAAAATAATTTATACTAATAGTCATCAATATAGAAGGTATTAAAACATATATATCTCAAAAGTTCTCATCTCATGTCTTTACAGAATATTCATCATCATATCAAATTCTTGAACTGTTCAGATATGCACTATGCAGTATGCAGCCTCCCTTATATCACCACCTCCCTTATACCGCAGACTGGAGCCATAGGCTAACACATAGTCCAATAGAAACTCATTCATTTGACTGAATTGTTCCAAGCTCACCAAAACTTAAGATACATCCGGCCAAAGGTATATAGCTTAAATCTGGACTATGGCTCCCCTCCTTTAAAATAACTAAGGAGGTGTCACATGTCCCACAACTCCAATGAAATCCCGGCCAGAGGAAAACATGGAAGATGGGGCCCTGAAACAAGTACCATCCACTGTGCACCGAGTGGTGGCATAAATCATTCTTATCATTCAAATCCCTCCTTACTCCACCCATCATAATACAACCGCCATGATGAATATGTTCACTCAAAATAATGCATTATTATACCATAAAGTTTTATACATCAATATGCGTATTTATGAATAGTGAATACTATGCGTATATGTGAATAGTAAAATACGATATATATACATGAATAGTAAAAATGAAGAGTACATACGGTATGTATACGTGAATAGTAAATACGGTATGTATACGTGAATAGTATTATGAATAGTAAATACAATATACGTGAATAGTAAATACGGTATACGTGAATAGTAAAATGAATAGTAAATACGGTGTGAATAGTAAATATGGTATACGTGAATAGTAAATACAGTATACGTGAATAGTAACATGAATAGTAAAAATGAATAGTAAATACGGTATACGTGAATAGTAACGTACGTATAAATAGTACCTCTGCAGATTTGCAAATCAAAGTTCCCACACCAGATCTTAAAACCATAAATATTTTCTAAATATTCTTGCCAAAATAGTAAACAAACAAATTTATAATCATACATAATTCACAAGTATAAGGAAGAATATTCAGAGTTACCTGTTACTTGCTAATACCCGAATCACCAACCAGCTATTATAACTCTCAAGCAAACATCTCTCTACTCTCTCTCTCTCTCTCTACCTCTCTCTATGGCTCTTAGAAGTTGTGAAGAATGAAATGAAATGGAAGGTCTATTTATAGTTGGAAAATGGGTCTTTAAGTGTAATTTTCGTCTCTGGGTCGTTTTACGTAATTTTCCCAAAATTTAAAAAGAAGTTGCCCGTGACTACTCCCGTGATGTTTCTTTTAAAAATTTTTAATAATATTTTAATAATATAATATATATTATTATTTAAATAATAAATTATTATTGAGTGGGTCCCGCGGCCAAAATTTTCAAAACTCACGAGAGTTTCTGTCGGCAGAGGAGAAATAATTTGACGTGGGTCCCACATGAATAGTAAATACGTATTTTGGAATAGTAAATACCGTATTTTTAAATAGTAAATACGTATTTGTGAATAGTGAACACTATTCATATTTCACAAATCTCAAGTATTAAATACGTATTTGCGAATAACATATATATATATATATATTTTTTAAAATACGTATTTGTATATAGTAAAAACGTATACGTGAATAGTAAATACTATTCACGGGGCCCACAAAATACTGATTTCAAATTTATTACTTTCCAAAAATAGAGCCTACTAGTCTTCCCAAGATAGGTTTATGTTCAAGATATTAGATTCAAAATTCAGGATGTTACATCCGGCACATGTCTTGAAACAGAAACCAGACAAGATGGACTCGCGTACTGAAGTATGCATGTTTGTGGGCTATCCTAAAGGAACCAGAGATTGGTTGTTTTATAGTCCAAAAGAAAAGAAGGTCATAGTGAGCACTCACGCGACTTTCTTGGAGGAGGACTATATGACAAACTATAAGCCAAGAAGTAAGGTTATTCTTGATGAACTAGTCTCAGATCAAGTTTCACTACAACCTCAAGGGGTTCCAGCTTTTGTTCCTGTGGTTGTTCAAAGAGGGGAAAATGTACCTGAACATACACAGGAACCAGAGACAGAACCAGAAGTTCAACATGAGACAGAACCAGAAGTTCAGCATGATGTTGAACTAAATGAAGAACAAAATCATGAATTGGTTAATATACCTAATGAGGGTCCTCATCTAGAAATTGTTAACCCACAAAATGTGGACCCCCCCTGTAGATGCACGACATCAAATGCGACAAAGTCGTAGTGGGAGATTGATTCGTAAACCTGCAAGATATCTCTTGTTGGGTGAGTCAAATCAGGATGACATCATCGTAGAAGATGGTGATCCCACGAGTTATGACGAAGCACTAGGAGATGTTGATGCTCAGGAATGGCACGAGGCTATGAATCGTGAAATGGAATCTATGTATTCCAACTCAGTTTGGTCTCTTGTAGATGCACCTAAAGGGGTAAGACCCATTGGGTGTAAGTGGATTTACAAGAGAAAGAGAGGATCGGACGGGAAGGTTGAAACCTTCAAAGCTAGATTGGTGGCGAAAGGGTACTCCCAAAGAAAAGGAGTGGATTATGATGAAACCTTTTCGCTGGTTGCCATGCTCAAGTCCATCCGGATTCTCTTAGCTGTTGCAGCCAATCTTGATTATGAGATTTGGCAGATGGATGTCAAAACTGCTTTTCTAAATGGAAATTTGGAAGAGGAAATCTATATGCAGCAACCAAAAGGGTTTATAGCCAAAGGGCAAGAAGAAATGGTATGCAAGTTGCAAAGGTCCATTTATGGACTTAAGCAAGCGTCCAGGTCGTGGAACATCAGATTTGATCAAGCCATTGAATCTTATGGTTTTGAGAAAACTCCTGATGAACCGTGTGTGTATAAAAGAATCCAAGGTAATGCGGTATCTTTTCTGGTACTTTATGTGGACGATATACTCCTTATCGGAAATGATACAGAGGTATTGTTGGGCATAAAAACCTGGCTGAGCAAACATTTTGATATGAAGGACCTGGGGGAAGCCAATTATGTTCTTGGTATTAAACTCCTGCGAGACCGAAAGAACAGGGTTTTGGCATTATCCCAGGCTCAATACATTGACAAAATACTTGTCAGGTTTAGCATGGAGAATTCAAAGAGGGGAATTATACCCTTCAGGCATGGGATTCATCTCTCTGAGAAGCAATCTCCTCAAACTCCTGAGCAGAGAGAACGCATGAGTAGGATACCTTATGCTTCAGCAGTAGGTAGTCTCATGTATGCTATGCTATGTACTAGACCAGATATCTGCTATGCAGTGGGAGTAGTAAGCCGGTACCAATCGAACCCTGGAGAGCAACACTGGGTAGCGGTTAAACATATACTCAAGTACCTACGGAGAACGAGAGATTATATGTTGGTATACTCAAGTGGGAGTCTTGAAACCATTGGTTATACGGACTCAGATTTCCAAGGAGATATTGACTCAAGAAAGTCCACCTCGGGATAAGTGTACACCCTTAATGGCGGTGCCATTTGTTGGAGAAGTGTAAAACAATCATGTGTCGCTGACTCTGCCAATGAGGCTGAGTATGTAGCTGCTTCTGAGGCTGCAAAGGAAGCTGCATGGTTAAAGAAGTTCCTGACGGACCTTCAGGTGATGCCAGGTGTTGATTGTCCTATCACACTTTACTGTGACAACAGTGGGGCAGTAGCACAGTCCAAGGAACCAAGGTGTCACAAGAGACAAAAACACATAGAGAGGAAGTACCACTTGATCCGAGAAATAATTAAAAGAGGAGATACAGTGGTGGCAAAGATAGCATCAGACGAGAATCTCGCTGACCCTTTTACTAAGAGTTTGCCTGAGCGTGTGTTCGAGAGGCATGTTTCATCTATGGGTCTTAGGAGGATTCCAGATTTGCTACAGCTTTAGGCAGTTGTTATTTCACTTTGTTATTTTGTGCTTTTAAGCAAGACATTATGACATTGCATTTCTTTTCTGAATATTAATAAATGGAGTGTTTTTTCATTTATTTCGCACACTATTTAAAACTAGAAGGTCCGGATCAATTGTGGAGTATATGATCATATGAATACGTTCATAGAGGACATGGTCATAGGTTCTCACAATTGATGAATCAGTTCACAGCTATTAAATTAAGTTGGGCACTTTATTTAGGCTGCAATGTTTTATGAAATGGTTTTGTCCGAATCATTATAAAACATTGGTGTGAGTTAATGCTTACATTGAATGGATCAAGGAGAGATTTGATTAAGGTTGTTCTTTCTGTCATCAGGAATCAAATCTCCAGATAACTATAGTTATGCAGTTGCTCTTAATCCTAAGTTTATTTTAAACAGGTAGTCAATTAGTTTTTTCATTCTTTGATTTACCAACGGGTGAGGTCTGATCTATATGACGACCAACAACTCGGTATTTTGGGATTGAGACTATTTGGCTATCGGTGTTTATGAGATAAACAACATGGAATTTATAGGAAATGTCCCCTTGATATGTTTCGGTACCTGGATATTGAAGACACTGGCCAGTGCATGTAATCCATTAGAGAAACTGTCAAAGTCAAGGGAATAAATAATTGATTGGGTTACAGAAAACTAGTCAATCAATTATAGACATTCTATAAAGGGGTAATGCATATTTCTGTTATAAGTGTCACTATTCTTGGAGATCACGTTCGGGCTTTTAGTGGAGTAGCACCGAACTAGATAATCTTCTGTAGATTATCATAAGCTTTGATGAATGACAAATGGTAGGTCCCCAGGCTAGCTTGAGACAAGGGATGAGGTATATTATCAGATGACGATGGCTGAGCTTTGATGAATGACAAATGGTAGGTCCCCAGGCTAGCTTGAGACAAGGGATGAGGTATATTATCAGATGACGATGGCTTATGAGCTACATGGTCTTGGGTTTGCAAACTCAAGTTTGTGTCTTAAAGAGCAAGTGGGAGATTGTTGGGTTAATGTGCTCTTTAGTCACTTAAGCCCAAGAACTCTAAGGCCCATGTGGATTAGGGTTAGGTCTTGGGTGGAGCATTATATAAACCCACTTTAACCTGCTTTGAAACAGATGGCCGCACAAATAGTTAGGAGGCTCTCATCAGAAACAAAAACCTAGAGGCAGACGTTCATCATCTGAACGGTTGCCCACACAACCACCTCATCCCCCTCGAGAGATAGTCTGGAAGATCAATCATAGAGCAAGGACTGTTCGTATACGAGGACTGTTCGTAGACAAGAATTGTTCGCGGAGAATCTTTCAGATCACTTTTCAATATCCAGGTAATCAAAACGATGAACGGTTTAATCTTTTCCTACATCGCGTGGTTCGATACGCTTCCGCGTTTCTGATTAGATTCCTACAGTAGTTAGTACCCATGAAGGAAAAGTTACTCAAGAACTGGCCTGATCTGAAGAATGCGGAAGACTTTACAGCGAGCTTGGGCTTTTGGAAACATGAATGGAATAAGCACGGAACCTGTTCTTCAAAAAGTTGTCGGTAAAAAGAGTACTTCGAAGAAAGTTTTGCTCTTGCAGTCTTGCCGAAAAGTACTCGGCCAAAATCTATGAGGCCTGATAAAAATAAAAATAAAAAAAGGTAAAAAAGCACACACACGCGCGACAATAAAACGATTTTTTTATACTAGTGTCACTATATTCATTTCAGGTTTCCTAACTGTCCCTTTTTTACGAGTGTCTTCTTTAATCTAAGACTCGAACTCATGATTCAGAGAGATTTAACAAAGCTTTACACTACTAAGACAAACTTTATGTTAATTACATAGTTCAATGTTAGTTACATAGTTCAATGTAACAATGATTGATTGAGTGAGTTGAGTTATTGGATAAGTTTGTTAATATTTTGGTCATACCAAATGGAAATAAATATCGGGACTTGACATACTTAGCGCCGCTGGCAAGGTATTAGTGTTGTTCTTTGACTAGGCTACGACCAGAAACGTCAAGCTCTGGCTGAGATTCGTCTGTGTGCGCAAGACGACGCCGTTACTCTCTCCGATTGAAACTCTCACTTTTGCTGCTCCCCCTGCTTCATCTCCTTCTCTATCTCGTTCTACCAGGTGCCACTTTGATCTTCTTCTTTTTTTTTTCTTTTTTCATCAAAAGCAAGCATCACACACACATATCTCTGTGTGCGCGCGATCAAATTAAATTTATAGGGCGATTAATAATAATATATAAATGAAATTAACTGACATTATTGGGTTGGTCGTTCTTGGACTCAGGTGGGGGTGTCATCTGTCTTGGAGGCCGTCCACAATGCAGTGTAATCGCGTGCTAGCTATCATCAATGATAATATCTGCTATACTTAAAAATCAATTTATAATAAAGCAGATGAAATAATAATGTGTGGCTTTGTGTTGTGTTTATATTAATAATGCAACGTGCGCACCTTTCATCGTTGTAACCTTATGTAATTTGCGTGATTATATGTTGTATTCCTATTCCATGTGGCTTCATCGTTAATTTTGTCGTCATTCAATGTTATTGTCTCTTTTATTCCGATCCTCTATTCTTATTTAGGTGGCAATGTTTTAGGGAAATTTTCAGTTAGCTCCCATGGATGATATTTTATTTCGGTCAAAATGACAATGATGCCCTTCCTTCATTTTTCAGAACAGCATTTACAAGTCAAATAATGACATCATTTACAAGATAAATAAAAAGATTCAAAAGAAACTAAGTAATTAATAACAAGAATATTTTGACCATTTATAAGACAAATAAAAATATTTACAGGAAAAATAAAAGGGTTTGAAAGAACCCAAGAAGATCATTTACAAAACAAATAAAATAATTTTCAAGATAAATAAAGACATTCATAAGGCAAATAAAGTGTTTTACAAGACAAATAAAATAACGGCATTATTATCCTTTCACCCACAAATCTTACATTTATTTTGACCTAAGGGGATGTAGTGAAGTTTAGATTTTTTGGGGCTCTATTGAAATAAAATTTCTTCCATAGGGACTAACTGAAATTTTCCCTATATTTTATCAAAGTGAAGAATAACATTTAATCCCAATAAATATATCTTAAAATTTCATTAATATGATTTCAATTTTTCCCTATTTAATATAGGGTTAAACTTCAATTTTTCTTTGGAAGTTTTAGCCCACGTAGTAAATGTTGTTCTTTGACTGAGGTTGACCATTAAATGAAAAATTCTGACCACAAAATGCAACGTGCAAGCTTATATGGCAACACTCCTTCAAATCTCGTAACGTGGAAGATTAGAAGTAGAGGCGACTTTGAATGTGAATTAAAACATGCAAAAGTCAATGGGTTCTAACAGAAGGGACTATTTTCTCGTAACGTGGTGAATCAATATTTAAATCCTTGTTAAGAGATATACCTACATTTAGTGTTTGATAATACCTTGAATAAAATTGTCTAAGAGGATGTCTATGCTTAGCCAAAAAAGAAAAAAGAAAAAAAGCAGGCAAAAATGACCATTCTGGCCCAATCCTTCATCCCTGAAGACAGCGGATGTGTTTTGAATCATGCAACGATGACGTAATTGGTAGGTGAAGCTTGAGAATGTTTTGGGAGTAAGAAGAGGGGAATGAATGAGATAGAGGTGCCATTAATAAGAGAACTAAGCATGGAAATAGGCCGGACTAAGTAAAATTTTAGCTAAATAGGCCTAAACCTGTAATGGGGACAGAAGGCCTGTGCCTGAGCCTGAGCCTAAATTCAGGCCTTTTTTTAGGCTCATGCCTGAGCTTTCATAAGGCCTAGTCGAGTCTGAAGCCTTTTTAAAGACCTACTTACAATGTAGGCCTTTAAAAAGGCCTCATATTATAGGCCTTGGAGATTAAGCCTGTCGAAACTTATATAAATATATCTTGAAATTACAATATAAAAATGAAAAACAATAAATATTATCTTATTTATATGATATAAATATAATTATATTTATTTAATATTTCAATAGACCAGACCTTAAGGCCTACAGGTTAGGCCTTAACAAAGTAGGCTTGGCCTATTTACATATTCAGATCTTTGAATAGACCTTGGCCTGACCTTTTTAACAAATAGGTCAGGCTGTAGGCCCCCTAGTAAGGGCCTAGCCTATTCCCACCCCTAAAGAGAACTACACTTTCAGTCTTCTCATGCCTCTACGGGTTGAAGCCCTACAGACATCTCTATCTTAATGAAAGGACATTGGAGGAGCAATTGGGAACACCCAAGAGACCCATCCATGCAACCATCATCATAAACCAAGTGTCACCTAAGTATGGCCCAACACAACTTGCTAACACAACACAACAACCATAAAATAAAAGTATATACCAAAAATACCAAAAGACAAAAGGATTCAGCTTTGCAAAATAGACATTTAAGTGGTTGCTGATAAATTTCGAGGTCCTTACTAAAAATATGGGCCAAGACAACTTGCTAACACAACACAACAACCATAAAATAAAAGTATATACCAAAAATACCAAAAGACAAAAGGATTCAGCTTTGCAAAATAGACATTTAAGTGATTGCTGATAAATTTCGAGGTCCTTACTAAAAATATGGGCCAAGACAACTTGCTAACACAACACAACAACCATAAAATAAAAGTATATACCACAAATACCAAAAGACAAAAGAATTCAGCTTTGCAAAATGAACATATGTTTTCTTTTTTTCCACATATTTTTATTGTGTTAAGATAATATATTTTGTCATCCTAATAGTTTTTACATAGGAGTTTTGGGTGTTCAAAAGTTTTTTTTTTTTTTTTTTGGTTCAATATTACCTGAAAGTGTTAAAACAAGTGCAATGATACTTTATTCTAACAGTAGCCAAACATATGTTTGCCACATTAAACCTTATGTCACGTATAATTCCATGCGAGCATGATTATATATGCTTTCTTCTTTTATTAGTTTTGCCTTGAAAGTTTTTATAAAAGAACAATGTTGCCTCAGGATTAATGAAGTGGTAAAAAAAAGTAATGTCACACAAATTTAACAATATAAATAAATAAATAAATAAATAAAAGCATAGTAAAGATAGATGAAGACATGAAATGAAATTAATGACAAAGACTATGAAGGATGGATTCAACTTTAGTCTCAATTTTGGTATGTTGCGGACTTGCATCTGCTGCAAACTGCTGCATGAAACTGCGCCTGTTCCACTTTTTTTATAAAAGAAAAAAATTCTAACACTATTGGGTGGTAAAAATATAATTTAAAATACTGAATAGTAGTGAAAAAAATATTCATGATCTTAAAAAAAAATATTTTTGGGTACTAAAAAACATATTTAAGGATATTGACTGATACCAAAAGGATCACTACTACAAAAAGTGAATACTACTACCCTAAAAGACGTCTCTTTTTAAAAAAAAGAAAGTAAAAAATGAAAGTAGTGGCATTGTTGTAATTATTTACTTGAGTTTGAGACTTTAGGACATCTAACAATTTTTTTGACGTCCTAAATCTATTTTAGGACACCTAAAATTAGTATTTTTGACGCAATTTGGGGTATCTGGGAAATTTTTTGGCGCCAGAAATTTTTTTGGCGTCCTAAAATAGGTTCAGGATGCCAACAAATTCTTTTTTGTGTCCTGAAATACATTTAGGACGCCAAAAATCAGCATTTTTGGTGCAATTTAGAATAGCCAGAATGAGCATTTTTGGCGTCCTAGATGTTATTTTAGGACGCCAAACCTTATTTATTATTATTATTATTATTGAAATATCTGTTTGACTCCCCCTATCATCAGCCTTCACTTTCTCTCTTTCAATTCATTTCATCTCAGCCTTCACCCTTTCATCTCTTGTCATATTCATTTTGACCGATGGAGTCTCATCTCAGCCTTTACTCTCTCATCTCCGTCAATGCCGTCAACTTCATTATCTCCGATCCCCACCTCCATCGCTCGATTTCAACGCACTGCCGTAGCTCGTCGCCGAATTGGAGGGATCCGGAGCCACAAGGATCCTTAAACCCTCACGTTTTTAGATTCTTGCTAGATCCCCTTCTTAAGATCTGAAACCAGATTTGCTATTTTGTTTCTTCATAGGTGCCTAAATAGCCAATGGCACGGATGGAGGGGATGGGGAGTTTAACAAGTCAAATCACTACCACTGTACGGTCCTCCCCGACGGCGGTGCATCTTCTCTAAACCCTGTCAACGCCACCTACTTCAACGTGTTTCCTTTTCTTCATTAATACAATTGTAATCATTTTGTGCAGATATGTGTATAGAGGCACAACCAGAAATGAAATTTTTGGGGGGACGAAAATTACAAAATAGGACTCAGTTTTTTATAAAAGTACATTTCAGCCCATAATAATTTTAATATTTTCATTTTAGTCCCTCCACAAAATTTGTTATAGGGACTAAAGTGAAAATATTAAAATTTTTATGAGACTTAAATGTGATTTTCTAAAATTTTAGGTTGGATTCTATAATTTTAGGGAGGCGGGGGCCACCCCTAACCCCCTAGGTCCATCCCTATATATACATTAAAGCTTCTGTACTGTAGATAATTTTTATTTCTAAATCTAACTAATATAAAAGTTGATATATGGTGACTAATAAATATGTATCTATATAATATTAATTTTTAGAGGGTAGCACAAGGTTTTAGAATAGTTCAACTAATATATATAGCTTGGAATAGAGGTACCTCTGATCATTCTTTTATAAATTTGTCAATTGTGTGTGTACGTGTCTATATATATATATTCGTGTCTATGGAGGGCTTGATTTGGAATTATATATTTAAATAAAATTATATTGATGAGATGAGAAATATTATTTATTTTATTGTGATAGTTTGACATTAATGCATATGAATGGCGGTACATTTGTGATGGATTGGAGCGAATAAGGAGGAATTTTTATGATGAGATTTATTTATGTCATCACTCGGTGTACAATGTATGATACTTATCAGGCCCCATTCTTCCATGTTTTTCTTTGGCCGGGATTGCATTGGAGCTTTGAGACAGGTGACAACTCCTTTGCATTTATTCAAGGAGGGGAGCCATAATCCAAACTTAAGCTCTATACCTTTGACTGGGTGTATCTTAAAATTTGATGAGCTTGAGAACATACAATCCAGTTAAATGAATAAGTTTCTGTTAGACTATGTGTTAGTCTATAGCTCCAATTAGTGGTATAAGGATAAACGATGATATAAGAGAGGCATATTGCATATTGAAAATTGTATAGTATATATATTATATGATATCTTTTGTGAAAATTGTTTGAAAAATGAATTATGATGTTTTGGAACTCAATTTGGAAGGGAGTTTTGGTAACCGAATCGAGAATCAGTTTGTGAAAAGTTTTATATAAAGTATAATATAAATATATTTATTTTAAAATGAACTGTATTCTTGAACCGTATGTTCTTGATCTTGATTTGCATGTATATTTCTAAATAACTAATAGTTACTAAGATTCGTGGATCTTATGGTTACTATATTTATTTATTTTTATATTATTTTAGTAGGGGGCAAGAGAAGACATCTATAGAGTGAGTATTGAAAGCTCTTTTGTACTCCTAGAGTTCATGTTATATCATTTGTATTTGTCATGATCATAAGACTTCCACATTTTATCAACTTTGAAATATTTTTAAATTTTATTTTGATACTTAATTCGGCCTACAAAAATGATTTTTTGTTAATTGACAATATTTCAAATATTTTGGTTAAGGATTTGGTTGTTGAAAATTACGGTGTTACACCAGTCATCTCTTCTTTAATTATCTTATTCTTGATTATTGTTGAAAGGACATCAATAGGAGGTAAATTAGGAAAAAATTGATAAATATGAAAACTATCTCTTATATTTATGATCAAGATTAACTCCTTAAATTTGTTTTATATTAAAGACCTGAGGGAGTATTTTCAAAGGGTATATGCGTCATGTGCGTGTTCTATTGATTTTATAAATTATTTTCAATATGTTTTTCAGAATCAAGAAAAAAAAATCTAAACCACATTAATTAATTTCATCTTAAAACTTATCAATTTTTCAACTTTACCTTTATTTATTATACTTGATCTATAATCTAAGAGTATAGGATTTACATATTACTCCTCCAGTCCCATATTTAGGACTAGATCTAATAAAAGAGTATAGGGTATAGGGTTTACAACATTATGCATATAAAAGAATTTAACTTGTAAATGGGGGGAAAATCTTTCATATATTAATGCTACCTTATAAATAATACAAGAGCACACATGGAGGAAAAGGAATTGAATTGATGGATAAGATCAAAGAGAGTGGGAAGGAAAAACAAGAAAGGGAGGTGAAGACGGGGCATCATAAAAGACACATAGAAGATAGAAACAGAGTCATGTACTCCCTCCTGCCAAAATTATAAGACCGGTTTAACCCCCCTTAAAGAAATTTAGGAAACTAAATAAGTTACTTAATTATATCATATATTATATACCCTTAGATTATATATTAGTTTATTAATCAAGCTAATTAGTTTAAATAAAAATTAAAAATAATTTAATTAGCTTAATTAATCTTTTCAAAAAAATAAATTTAGTCAAATAATTAATACCTGTCGGAGTAATATTAATGGCCGTTGGGAGGTCGGCAAAGCCACTAATTAACCTTTAATGCTTCCACCCTCTACCACCTCCCAACTCAACCATACCGCCCCTTCTCTTCTCACTCTCTCTCACTTCCAATTAATGTCGCTTCTTAGCATTAGTACTATTCATTAACAAGGCCAGCCATTGTTTTGGCTTGCTGTCGGAGGCTTTCAATTTCACGAAGCCAACCCTTTATTCTGCTGTGATTTATAGTTGGGTGTATGAAAGACTCGGGGCGGAGGAAACATAGTTGCATTTCAGCAATAATTATGAAAGTGATGAACGGCTCATAGCAGGTATTACAAAAGGGCATCAACTTTTATGATTATTATAAGGAATAATTGCCTAACTGAGCAATATCAAAGTGATGAAACAGTCTGTGTTTGTGTTTGTGATCCTCGCAGCAGTATTTATGTCGTGTTGGGGCGGCGACACAGACGAAGAGGCATTGCCAAAATTAAAGCTAAACCCAAGCCAGGCTTTAAATATTTCTTGCTTGCCTTGACTTGGCCTAACCAATATTGCATCACCACCAAAAACTGCACACCGTCCACCCCCAAGCAACAAAAATACTTCACCGTCCATGGACTTTGGCCTCAGTATACTCCTGCCTCTTCTCCACTTGACTGCACCACAACCATAAATTTCAATCCAAATGATGTAATATATATATATATATATATATATATATATTCATTCATCACGATTTATATATTCCTACCTGCTTTTATTATTTTCAAAGGGAACACGCGTCGTACTGCGTGTGTGTGTGTTTAATTATTTATTGATTTACTGTTGTTTTGTGCTTCTTTTTTTTTTTTTTTGGTAAAGTTGTTTTGTGGCTTTTTTTTTTTGGAAGATACAGGCAAGCCGAGGCTTGAAAAGATAAAGAAAGGCTAGACAAGCTAGCCCAATTACAACATCCTAAAAAACAAGCTAGTAGTTACAGGCCTGTTGATCCCGCAGGATCATATGAAGGCATTCTGTCGGAATCGTTGGAATGAGGACCACGTCTTCATTAGCAGTGTTACCATGACCAGCTCTGGCCACATAGTCGGCACATGTGATATTTCCTCTGGGCGTATAGCGGAGCTCGACATCCCAGTCCTGGAATAGAAGATCCCTAGTCTCCTTGATGATGTCTCTAAGAGGGTGATCAGTATGGCAGCCCCTCATGAGGATATTGATGGCGTCCAAGGAATCGGAGTAGAGGAGGATTCTCTGCAAGCTCATCTGATGAGCCAGTTTTAGACCTGTCTTGATGGCGTAAATCTCTGATTCAAGGATTGAACAAAGCCCAAGGAACTTGTTGAACCCCATCTCCCAATGGCCTTGAGAGTTCCTAATGACTCCACCGCAAGCAGCTTGATGATTGTGTCGCACAGACCCGTCCACATCAATACGGACCGCATTTGTAGGAGGGGGAGTCCAAGTCGTCTCATCAATCCTGTCAAACTGGAAGATTTGGTGATTTAGAATTTGATTGGTTGTATTTTCCATAAGCAAATATGTGCATAAATGAAGCATATCCCTGTTATCTTTGCTTTCACCCCGAAAGAGGAAGTTGCATCTTGTTGTCCAGAGGATCCAGCATCCGAGGCTGAAGACTCTTGGCCAAGAGAAGTTGCGAAATCTTCCTTTCCCCGGGTTGTGCTTGATGTTCCAGTTGAGCCAGTCCTGCAAATCACCTGCAAAAAACTTGGAGAAATAGTTAGGCTTTATAATTTCTTTCCATAAGTTTTTAGCTCTCTCACAATCTCTGATCGCATGGATCACATTTTCCTCACTGGCACATTGAAAGGGACAAAGATTATCATTGGTAAGGTCTCTTCTTGCTCTAAGGGAGTTAGTGACAAGGCGCCCATGACCAACAAGCCACATAAAGTATTTGACTTTCTCTGGAAGATTCCATTTCCATAGTTGAGTCCAGAATGTGTTGTTATTAACCTCTTGTTGACCAGAGAGGAATATATAAGCTGATTTAACTGAAAAGCATCCGTCTTTGGCTATTCTCCAAGTAAAATAATCAGGGAGGTTGGAGCACGGAGGTCGCATCTTAGAGATGAGATTTATGATTGAAGTAGGCAGAATGCCTTGCCATCTATTGGTGTCCCATCCTCCACTCACAGATAGTTGGTCCCTAACAGATTCATCTTCATGAACAAGGGACGAAGACAGGGCAAAAGCAGCCAGCGGTTGTTCAAGAGGGAGCCATAGGTCAGTCCAAAATTTGGTACTTGCCCCGTTGTTGACCCTTTTTCCCACCCCAGTGAGGAACTTGTCCCAGACATCGGATATCGCCTTCCATGTAGAGGATGAATTCTTCTTCCTGGAGACCTTTGGGATAGATAAATTGCCACAGTTATACTTTGACCAAAGACATCTGACCCACAGGGCGTCTCTCTTCGTCAGAACTTTTGATTTTGCATGGTGTATAGTTAGAACCCATGAAGCAAAAGTTGCTCAAGTACTGGCCTGATCTAAAGAATGCAGAAGACTTCAAAGCAAGCATAGGCTTTTGGAAATATGAGTGGAATAAGCATGGAACCTGTTCTTCAAACAAGTTCGGGGTAAAACAGTACTTCGAAAAAAGTATTGCTCTTGCCGGAAATTACTCGGCCAAAATCTATGAGGCCCTGGTAAATAAAGGTAACAAAACACACACAAATATAATGATTTTTTTTAATATTATCATCGTATGTTCATTTCGGGTTTATGTAGAGGCGGAGCCAGAAATTGCAGTTAGGGGAGGCGAATTTTATAGAATAGAATCCAAGTATTTATAAAATTTCATTTTAACCCTACAAACATTTCAATATTTCTATTTTAGTCCCTTCACTAAAGAAATAATAAGAACTAAAGTAAAAATATTAAAAATTTTATAAGGCCAAAATATAATTTTACAAAAATTTGGGTCATTAACTGCTATATTAGGGGGGCGGGGGCCACCCCTAGCACCCCCTCCCTTCGCCCCTGGATTCATGACTGCCCTCCTAATATCAAGGGTGAACCCGAAGCTGGGGGAGCAAACTGAACCTTTTAGCTTGGTTTTGTAGCTGGGCTTAATGTGACAAATCTACATGGAACCAATAAGGACGAAGCCAGAAAAATCAAACATAAAAACTAACATAATTAATTTATTAACTACATCTAAATTATTTTAAAGACTAGTAAAAACTGGAAAGTCTATCACTTATCCTCTTATTGATAGAGGGATTAGACTTATATTCACTCTTTCAGTTTCTACAATAATCACTGCAAGATCTTTTTTTTTTCTATAAAGATAATTAAAAATAGACTTTGAAATAGCATGAAAGATCAATTTTTTTTTATGATTATTTGATATAGAATCTTTTAATTTTCAGCCCCATTAATAAAATTCCTAGATTCGTCACTGCCTAATACAAATATCTTTATTCATTTGGAACTCGAAGGAATTGAGTGGGAACGAATATCGCTAGACTGACTCAATATTAGTTAGAGAGAACAGTGTAATGACAATTGATAGGTTGAGTTAGAGTTATTGGATAATGTAGGGGTGATACCAAATGGAACTCAATATCGGAACTTGGACATACTTAACGCCGTTACGGAAGGTATTGGCTTTGTTCCTACAATAGGCGTGACCGATCAAGGTCGAGCTCTGAAAGAGATTCGTCTATGTGTGAAAGACGACGCCGTTACACTCTTTGATTGTGGAAAACTCACATTTGCTGCTCCTCCTTCTCGATCGTCATCATCTGGTTCTACCAGGTGCCACTTATTACTTAATTAATATTTTCTCCTTCTTAATTATGAGACCAAATTAATTTATTTAAAAAAGTTAATTAAATTACTTTAAAGTATTTTTATTTTTATTTTTTATTTAAATTAATTAGTTTGACTAATAAACTACTCCCTCCGATTCTAATTATAAGATCAAGTTGACTTTTTTGAAAATATTAAGAAAGCTAATTAAATTACTTTAAAGTATTTTTATTTTTTTCTCCAAACTAATTAATTTAACTAACAAACTAATATATAATCTAACGATATACATTATATAATAATGATTAAGTAACTTATTTAGGTTTTTTAATCTCTCCAATAAAAGTCAACATGACTTATAATTAAAACCGGATGTAGTAATATATAATCTAAGGATACATAATATATAATGTATAATATGATTAAGTAACTTATCTAGTTTTTTTAATTCTTTAAAAAAAAGCCAACATAATTTTATAATTAAGATGGAAGGTAATTCTTTGTTCTTATTTGTTTATTTATTCAAAAGCATCATATTAATATATATAAATGAAATGACATTGTGTTCATTGTTTTTTGGATTGATCAGCGGGGTGTCATCTGCCTTGGAGACCGTACACAATGCAGCAGGGCTTCCATAATCGTGCCAGCTTAGCTATCACCTTTAATAATTATGTGAGCGATCAAATTAAATTTATAGTGCAATTAATAATAATACATAAATGAAATGACACTTGACACTATTCGTTTTTGGATTCAGGTGGGGGGTGTTATCTGTCTTGAGGCCGTCCATAATCCGGTGTAAACGTGTGTGAAATAGTATCTTCAGTTTTAATTATGGAAACACTTTTACAGTATAATTTATATTATAAAAATGTTTCTATAGTTAATATTGAAGAAAATATATTAGTATCTGCTATACTATAAATCAATTTATAGTAAAGCATGAGATGAAATAATAATGATTGGCTTTGTGTTGTGTTTGTATTAATAGTGCAACGTAGGCACCTTTCATCGTTGTAACCTTATCAAATTTGCGTGATTGTGTGGTATTCCTATTTCATGTGGCTTCGTTAATTTTGTCGCCATTCAATGTTATTGTCGCTTTTATTCATCTAATCTTATTTAGGTGTCACTTTCCATATGTTTTATGGGAAATTTCCGTTAGTTCCATGATAGAGATTTTATTTCTGTCAAAATGACACTGACGCATTTCTTCTATTTTTTAAAAGAGCATTTATAAGTTAAATAATGACATAGGGATTCAAAAAAAAAACTAAATAGTTAATAATAAAAATATGTTGACCATTTACAAGACGAATAAAGACATTTACAAAAATAATAATAATAATAGGATTTGAAAGAACCCATAGAGTTAAAAATATTTTGGTCATTCATAAAATAAACTTACTTACAAGATAAATAAGAACATTCACAAACAAATAAGGTATATATTTACAAGACAAATAAAATAAGGATATTATTATTTTTTCACCCGCAAATCTTATATTTATTTTAACATATAAGGGAATGCAATGAAGTTTTAGATTTTTTTGGGGGTTTAATTGAAATAAAAACTCTTCAATAGGGACTACTGAAATTTTCCCTATATTTTATCAAAGTAAAGTATAACGTTCAATCCCAATAAATTTGTCTTTAAAAGTTATTTATTTATTTTTTTCTATTTTGCCCTATTTAATATAGGGTCAAAGTTAAATTTTTCTTTGAAAGTTTTAGCTCACGTAGTAATTGTTGTCGATCCTATGACTAAGGTTGACCATTAAACAAAAATTTCTGACCACACAAAATGCAACGTGCAAGCTTCATTACATGGCAACACTCCTTCAAATCTCTCTTCTCCCTCCCAAGTCCCATGCAGCGTCCATTCCCGTGAATCTCCCCATAGAAGATTAGAAGTAGGGGCGACTATGAATGTAAATTAAAGCATGCAATTAAAATCAATGGAGTTCTAACGGAAGGAACTATTTCTTCATGTAACGAATCAATATTTAAATTCTAGTTGAAAGATGTGTTTACATTTAGTGTTCAATAATACCTCAAATAAAATTACTTCTAATAAAAAGATTAAAAAAAAAAAAAGCAGGCAAAACTGACCATTCTAGCCCAATCCTTCATCCCTGAAGACGGCTAATGCGTTTTGAATCGTGCAAGGACGGCGTAATTAGTATGTGAAGCTTGAGAATCTCTTGGGAGTAAGAAGAGGGGAATGAATGAGATAGCGTTGCCGTTAAGAGAACCACAGTTTCAGTCTTCTCATGCCACTACGTGTTGAAGTCCAATAGTGATAGAGTGAGAAAATATTTTTAGTCCAAAGGAATAAATAAACATATTGAACTATTTGTTAAATACAGTATCACATAACATAGAAAATATAAATAAATAGTAACTGATAATTATAAATCAAAATAAGATATAAGACGATATTTACGTTTTCAGTAGATATCTTAAAAAAGAATTTTATTTTTCTCTCACACCTCAATGAGTAATGAACCAAACATTGTCTTTATATGATAAGAGATTAGCTGAAGTTAAATTATATTATTGATCAAAATAAAATATTATATAATAAATACATATTTATACTAACAAATTTTAGAGGGTCGGCTGAGGTTAGCTCAGGCCGAGGCCCCAGTTAGCCATTAAATGGTTCCACCCAGTGGCGGACCCACATACAAGAAAAGGGGGGCAAGTGCCCCCTTGAATTTGGGTTTTTTTTTAAAAAAAAAAATTAATATATGTTTGAATGATTGCTGCTCACCTTTAAATTAAGTACCTATTTTTGATACATTAAGACTATACTTCGTAATGAGATGTGGATAAATAGTTGAATGATTGTTTAATGTCTTATATTGAAAAAAGATGTATTTGATAACAATCATAATAAGACAATTATGATGGAATTCCAAAAGATAAGACCTAAAAGGATTACATTATAATTATTTTTATTGTAATATATTTTTTTTATTAAAATGTATGTACTCGAACTTATTGAGTGTTCACCCTTCATTGTAATTTATATAGCTGTATTTCTAACAGTACTTAGCCTTGCTTTTCTAAGTGACAGGTTTGTAAAATAATTACCTCTTTTATTATATCATCAATATTCACTTGATTTCATAAATATTTTTTTTATTTTTTTTCTTGTTTATATTCTTTTATTTTTAATGTATTTAAAACTTTCCGTTAAAAGAAAAATTTAGGAGCGCTGCCCCCGAACCTCCAAACCCCCCCTCCCCCCACTAAGGGTGTGCATGGCAACCATTCTGTTGCCCAGCACTGTTTCTGAGATGAAACGGTTTTTTCTGATTTTGTTCCTTGGAAGAGTTCTGAAAATCAGAATTACGTTTGTTAACCTATTTTATTTTTACTCCGAGAATCAGAATTACGTTTGGTAACACATTTTTTTCCTCTTGTTTGGGAGTTAAAAAAATAGTAAGGGAGGAAGATGAAGGATTAATGAGTTATTTTTACTATTTTGTCCTTTTCTTTAATAATTAATATAATTATTATACTTTACAAATAAACTTAAATTTAAATTTCCTAAAAAAATTATTTATATACTTTTTATATTCAAAAAATTATTTATATGACGATGGTGGTGGTAGCGGTGGCGAGGGGCGGTGGCGGTGGTGGTGGTGGCGGCGTTGGTGAGGGGTGGTGGTGGTGGTGGCAACGGTGGGGGGGCGGTGGTGGTGGTGGTGGCGGTGACGGTGGGAGCGGTGGCGGCGGTGGTGGGGGCGGTGGTGGTGGGATGGTGGCGGTGGCAGTGGTGGCGACGGTGGTGGTGGTGGGGCGGTGGTGGGGCAGTGGCGGTGGTGGGGCGGTGGCGGTGGCGGCAGTGGCAGTGGCGGTGGTGGTGGTAGGGCGGTAGCGGTGGTGGTGGGGCGGTGGCGGTGGTGGCAGCAGCGGTGGTGGTGGTGCGGTGGCGGTGGCGGTGGGGCGGCGGCGGTGGCGGTAGCGGCGGCGGCAATGGCGACGGTGGCTGGGCGGTGACGGTGGGGCAGCGGTGGTGTTGAGGGTGGCAACGGCGGTGGTGGTGGAGCGATGGTAGTGGTGAACGAGGGTAAATTTCTACTTCAATTGATGGAAAAATAAATTTTGATTTTTTGTCCTTGAATAGAGAAGCCAAAAATTTTAGTTTCTTTTTTTTACTCCCCAGTACAAAAAATAAACCGGTTCATCCCAGGAGCAAGAAAAAAAACCTGATTTACCAAACACAATTCCCATCCATTTTTGTTCCGGGGCATAGAAATTAGGAAAAAAATCATTCTGGGAGTGTTACCATGCACACCCTAATTATACCCCCATCTATAAATTTCTGGTTGCACCTCTGGTTCCACCACACATCCCAAAGGACATCGAGGAAGCAATTGGGAACACCCAAGAGACCCATCCATAGCAACCATTATCATAAACCAAGTGGCACCTAAATAAGGGCCAATACAACTTGCTAACGATAAAAATAAAAGTATATACCAAAAATACCAAAAGACGAAAGGATTCAGCTTTGCAAAAGACAATTAAATGGTCGCTGATAAATTTCGAGGTCCTCATTAAACTAGTATCATGTGCATGTGCAGAACTTTTTGGCACAAGCTTTGTTAAAACTAAAGTCGGAAAATCGCTGAGCCCATTTAAGTCTTGAACCTTCAAAAGTCTGGCTTAAAAATAAAAAAAAAGTTAAATGAATTAGGGCTGGATAGGCTTTTTTATTTTTTATTTTTAAAAAAACACTTTTTAATGCAAAAAAAATGTATTTTTTATTAATTTATGTATTTAGATGATATTTTTAAAAAAAAAAAAACAAAAGTCACAAAAAAAGCCAAAATGCTGCTTTTTTAAAAAGCTCCCATTTAGAGCTAAAAAAAAACACTTAAAAAAATCATTTTTTTAAAAGCTCATCCAAACGAGCCCTTAGTTCTGCAGGGCCGACCCTATAGGGCTTGGGGCTTAAAAGACAAAAGGATTCAACTTTGCAAAATAGACATTTAAGTGGTTGTTGATATATTTTGAGGTCCTTACTAAACTAGTATCATGTGCATGTGCATAGCTTTTTGGCACAAGTTTTGTAAGAACTAGAGTCGGGAAATCGGACCGAACTTGTTTAAGCCTTGACCCTTCAAAGGCCGGCCTTGAAAATTAGAAGAGCTAAATGAATTAGTCCTGTAGGGCCTGAGGCTTAAAAGGGCTAGCCCTGTAGGGCCCGACCCGGCCCATTAAGCTTTTTTAATTTATTCTTTTTTTAAAAAATTATCAAGGCTGCCTAGACTTGAGAGTTAAGAAGTGAGAACCCTAAAAATTTCAATCTCGGTCTCGCTTTCCTTTTTTCCTTCGAAAATGTCACTCACAAACTTGAAATATAATCAAATGTCTTTGAAATTGATGATAGTGCGAAGAAGATGACAATAATAATCATCGTATTAATATTGCTTAATGGTATGCTTCTTATGTTTTATGAGTTATTTGTGGATAATAGTTTGTTTTTTATTACGAATTAATGAATGTGTTTATTTGTTGGATGATTTGTGTTGTTTGGATATTAATGTTGACAACATTCATCTGATAAATTAGAACTTTAATTGTTGTAATTTGCCAATTATATTTCTTTGGAAAAAAAAAGGAGGAAAAATAGTTAAAATTTGGAATAGTAACTTCTGAGCCCGATAAGGCTGGCCCTAGCCCTGGTGTTCTCTGGTCGGGCTTTGAAAAACATATCTTTTTCTTACCTTAAGCCCTGTTAGGCCAGCTTTATTAGGTCCTGACCCTGATTCCCAACTCTAGCCAGAACCCATAACATATAAATCTTATTTTTCAGTATTCAAGTTCATATAAATGTATTCAGAAATTAAGAAAAAATCTATAAGATGTATGAATATAAAAAATTGTCCATATAAAAACATAACTTTATTTTTTTAAGTTTTCTCTTGAATTTTCTGTATTGACCAACGACACACACATATACTAATTTTTTTAATTCAATTATAACATTAATAAAATTGCATCTCTTTCTTAACAGAGAATTAGATGTATGAATATCAAAGTTGACGTTAGTATTAGTTTATCATCAAATCCTGATAAATACATGAGAGGTAAACTAGATTGAAACATTAAATACACGATATTATATTGAACTGTTCGAAAAAGTTAATTTTTAACTCGTTAAAAAATTAATAATGGGTTAAAAAACTATCTAGTATCTAGTTTGAGGTTCATAACTAAAAATATACTCTTCCTTGTGTTCATTTGAATGAGCCAGCCGATCTATGCGGAAGCAGATATCCTCAGTATCACTCCCCTCCTCATCCCTCAGTATCTTGATTTGGGCCGTCCAAAAGTTGATCCAACGTCCAAAAAGTGGCTTTTAAAAAATTTTATTTTTACCGCATGCGGTACATATAAAATCTCTTAAAAACCCCTTTCTGGACGTTGAATCAACTTTTGGATGGCCCAGATCAAAAGATACTGAGGGATAAGGAGGGGAGTGATACTAAGAGGATCCGAACCGCAATCATGTTTCACAATAAACAATATTCTTTGAGAAATTTTTGAAATGCTCTAGGCACACAATTTTGAACCCCACGACCAATGCTATATATAAATGGAGTAAACGTGGATGTATGTGATATAAATCTTTATATATATATATATATATATATAAATCGAGTAAACTATATAATCCAACGTAACTTGCTATTTTAATAAATAAATCTAAGCAGTCCAATTTGTCTCCCTATAAGACCTCATATATTAATTAATAAATAGTGGCAGGCAGGCAGCTGAGTTTAATCTTCATTATCCGCAGGCTTGCGCTATTAGATCAGAGGTCCACAAAGTGATGGTGATGCGGAATTAAATATGAATTATAAAGCCTCACTATTACTTCTGTAATTTGTAATCTGTAATCTTTAATTCTTAATTCAAATCTTATTCACATATATTTTTATTAGCTTTTATTCATTCCCTCATATTTCCTATCCCCTCGGTCATTTTCATGAGATAATAACAACAATATCAAGCCTTATTCCATTGGTGACATCGGTTACATGGATCTTCGGGTGCCATTGTGCTCTATAAGAGAAAAATATGACTAATTTATTAAAATTTAAAAAAAAAAAACAGTTAAAATTACTTATGAGATCGAGTGAAGAAACAGTTGGTGTATGTATCTGTGATATGCTTATAAAGCATTGTTATTTGGATTGTGTTGGGGAGACGACACAGACGCAGAGGCATTGCAAGCAGCAACTCACCAAACCCTGCAACCCCTCTGTATATACTGATAAGTGAATATCTAAGTATATATTTCATACATTTATTTATATCTATTGGTTAATAAATCCTAATAAATAATGAGTTTTTATGCCATTGACTTTGAGTTTTTTATTAGATTTAATTCGTTTTTATAATAAAATTTCAGTTTTACAATATTTTACTATTTTTATCATAACTCTTAAACCAGACATCTGATGAGGCTCATTCTTATTTCATATTTCAAATAATTCCAAGAGTTACAATTGTTGTGAAGACTTGAAAGACAACTTCAAACAAGAGGGTGGCCAAAATTGGAGCTAAAGTCAGACAAGTTTTGCTAGACTTTTATTGGGCCCGAAATTATGTAATTAAAAGACTATGAGATATGATATTGTCACTACTAATTTTATGTCACTACCACTTTTTCATCGTTAGATCAGAATCTCAATAGGAGAGAGAAATGACATATATGTATTCTGATCTAACAGTGAAAAAGTGGTAGTAACTTTGTAGTGATATAAAATTAGTAGTGACAATATTCTATCCCAAAGACTATATGTTTATTTCCGTTTTGCACCTGACTTGTGGAGCTCCATTTCATTTTGCCATTTTAGGTTAGGTCATATGGTTGCTACAAACAGATTGGACATTACGTTTTTTTGTAGTTTTTCAAATTAAACATAGAATTTTCATTTTCTTTGAACATGTTCTTCGCCTATTCTTCGCTGTTTCACCCAGCCATGCTTGGCTAAGTCTTTCGGATTAACCCATGAATTAGGGATTCTGCATTCCAGAGGATTCACGCTTAACAGGTAACCTTTTTACTCGTTTCTGTCGTCTTTGGTCAAATTCAATTTCTGGATTTGGATTGGGTTTTTGATGAAAACCCCGTATCAATATATCCCAAGGACGTGGTTAGAACTGGGTTGAAGTGATTATTGTGCGATCACACAATGACTTGCGTTGATTTGAACAAATTCTGAACGATCGTTCAGTTGAAGGAATTTCTAAACAAACCCAGAGATTTTGGTTTGTTGAAAATCGATCACGAGTTCGGTTGTATTATTTTAGTCCGATGAAGGTTTTGAAATTCCTGATTTTGGGTTAGTCGTTTTAATCTGGTTAGCTTCGTTTTCCTTTACTGTCTTGTCTTCGTTCTTGTTTTCGTTTTACTGCACACTAAAATCCTCCCCCAATCATTTACTATTTTATAGTTCTTCTGTTTCTAATGTCAATTCGGATCTACTGTGAATTCCTTGAGAGAAACGACCCAGATTCCATTATATTGCAAATCTTTTACTAAATTTGGTTATTTTGCGAGACCCGACAAACCTGGATCACCTACCTAGTAGGAGTAATTAATTCTATATTTCTTATTTAAATTAAACTTACCTCCCATGTATTTTGCTTTGTCTATAATCAAATACTTGTCTTTCATACTTTTCCTGTCAAGTATCTCATGTCCTCGTTTATTTGATCCCCTCTCAAACCAAAGCCTCTTTTTCTTAATGTTAGACTTAGGGAGGTTTAACTGTGCGGTTTCTCGATCAAAAGTTCTAAACTTTCAGCCTAGCTAACTTCACTGATTTCATATGGGATGAAAGCTAAGATACTTCAAAGTAAATTGCAACAATTTTGAATAAAAATTAGAAAATCCAGGTCATTTATAGTTTTCTACCTACTCCAAGCTGTCAAACCAATGGCTAGCTGCTCAACTTATGTGCAGAAATTGGCAAGACAATTCATAGTGGGGCGTGTTCATCTTCAATGGCGGTCCCGTAATAAAATGGTTGGGAACTAACACGTTCCACAAAAAGGACGAAACTTTCCTTCATCATCCATATTTGGTCCCTATTCTATATATATATATATACGATATAATGCCCATTTTGGGCTTTTCTGGATATACAGTCCCTGTCCCACAGCATCATCACTTTAGAGCCCGCATTCTTGTTTCTAAATGTTCAAAAGAATCAACATTTAGAAACAAAATATTATTATTGATTAGTGATGAACTCATGATTATATATAATAATGCCCATGGCCCATGCCTGTTCCAATAGTCAAAACGGTATTCATTTGTTTGTGTCGTTTATTGCAATTGGTTCTCACTAAAGGACTTGATGGTGATAAGAAAGATGGTGTGACACTAGAAGGTAGAGATCGAGGCCTTCAAAAAAGAGCCCTTCTTTGTGATCCAATTGTGCGATTGGTTCTCTTTGAAAGATCAAACCTTGGGCGTGGAGGTTGAGTAAATTTTACCAATTAATGCTTCGCTTAGAGACTGTTCTCTGTGGCAACGGCTCTGCTCTGTGAAGTGCATGTGAGTGACATGAATGCTTTCACCAGCCTCATGCTTTTTTCTTCAATGTAGTTGCAGAAGCACGGATGAGAAATGAACTCAGTCAATATTTGAGTACTACAGAAGTTACTTTGAGACATAATGATGGAACTATGTAATCTAAATTTGTAATCAGTACTTTGCAATTAAAATCACATCAACAGTATAGAAAATCAGTACTTTGAAGTTTGAACACCTTTCTGTATAAATAGCTACCCCATATCACTCAATCTCTCAAAGAAAGCTGTTTGCCTCTCCCCCACAGAGTATATCACTATATCTACTTATTCTCTCTCTTACTCATTAGTTCCATGTCTTGCCAAAATACATTCACATGTCTTTGTTTCTAGTGGGAAAAGATACACTACTGTTTCCAACTTTTTGCTTGAGGTTGCTTCTCCACTAAAACTTGCCCCTCATCATCAATCATCATCCACACGCCAAACTAATCTTTCACTGTGTTAATGCTCTGAAATCAAAGCTAGCTTTTTGTTGTGCTGCTCTCATAAATAATTCATTCATTCGGAAGCTTCCCTCTTATTTTCAAATCTCCGCCGTCATGAATCCTATAATTCTCTTTCTTCTTATGTCCTTCTTCACACAATTTCCAGAAGTTGAGCCTGCAAGACCAAAACCCAAACTGCCAGGGAAGCTGGTTCATGATCCCAACCCTGAAATCACTGTTATGGGCTTTGTTTATTGTGATATCTGCTCCAACAACAGCTTCTCCAGACACAGCTACTTCTTGCCTGGTAATATATATAAACCTCTAGGTCTAGAATTTGATTTCTCAAACTTACTGGAAGAAAAATATATGGATATTAACTCTTTTTTTGGGTTTTTTATTTTATCTGCAGGTGCTGAAGTCAGAATAGATTGCGTTTTTAAGGCTCTATCAGCGAAAACTGAAGAGCAGATATCAGTTTCAGTGAATAGAACAACAAATAAGCATGGGTTGTACAAGCTGGAAATCCCATCAGTGGATGGAGTGAGATGTGCGGAAGATTCAGAACTGGTGTCTTCTTGCCAGGCAAGTCTAATTGGTAGCTCATCCTCTGCATGCAATGTTCCTGGATACAATACCACTTCTGATGAGATAGCAATCAAAGCAAGACGAGCCAATCTCTGCATATACAGTCTAAGTGCTTTGAATTTCAGACCTACCAAAAGGGACATCACCTTGTGTGGTAATTGAAAGTATGGAACAGCTTACACAAGTAGCCTGTGTACTAGCATACTACTAGGTGACTTGTATACACTTTCCAAGAAACCTAAAAACTCAGATATGCCGATCTCTCTTTTTAGCCCATCATAAGGGCGTACACTTCTCTTCTCTTCTGTCTTGGATTGTTTTCTTGCATTACTTGTTTGGTTCTGGAGTTTGTGTGCAAATTAAAGAGAAGTTGAGTTAGGTCCTTGTTTAAATGCATAAGATGTATATAACATCTCTCTCTCTCTCACATGAAACTGTAAAGAACAAGTAACTTGTAATAAACTCTGGCTTGTGTTTTCAGTGGTGGTTGCGGTTACAGATAAGAGAAAGATATTATTCTATTGTAGTCTTTCCTCGTGATTCTCTCAGACACCAATAAGCTGTATATCGTGTTCTAACCAGTTAGATTACTATCCAACTGCAAGTTGATAATCTATGAGGACCAAATATTTTATGACACTATTGAAAGAGACCACAAAATAGTTGGAACGCCCATAACTTCAAATTGTAATATGAGTAAGATACATGACTTGTGACATATCACACACCAACATTCAAGTTTGTTTTTTGACCATCCTAAATTCAGATTGATGGGACTTGCCTTTGCTGAAATAGTTTTATAGAGCAATTCAGAGGGCAGTGTTAGGAAACTGGCAGGTTTTGATCACTTATTGTCTCTGGTCGTCCTTTCATCAGATCCACAGAGAAGGCTGCCATTTAAAAGTTTTCCTACAGTGGATCCACTGGTGACTATCATAACACCATAATATGTAAGAATAAAAATTTCCCATGAAATTATTGTGATGCAATTCAATGTAACTTCTTGTCGCACTTTTAAGTAGAGCATTTATGGCAACTTGTTTAATGCACAATTAATATTTCATACAGCCTTTTGTAACAAAGAAAAAGGAAAAAAGAAAAGGTATGTCATATAGCCTTCTAGAAGCATTACTTCTATTGTTGAAACTTGAAACATTAGAATGTGACGTTCATACACACAACGACATGTGTGTTTGTGAAAGTTCATCTCAAAATTTGGTGAACAATTTTTATGGATCATTCTAATCTAACAGTCTAAAATACCAGAGAAGATAACACCAGTTTCTACTGTCGCTAGAAAGACGATTTTTCTAATGCACCTTGCATGAACGGAGAAAATGGCTTGTGTCAAAACTTACGCTTTAAAATGTATTGCACTAAAAACAGGCACTAAATCTGTAAATCAGCAACTTCATCTTAGAACTCCAGCATAGTTTAGTTCAAGTCAAGATGCTGATAGGATATTTTTATTACAATAATGCATAGTAGTATTTCCAGCTAAGCGGATATATGTGGAGTCTATTACTTTCAAAGTTGGCATTCCTCTTTATTGGTAACCAGATTTTATTAGGGTCTATCACTTGTCTCACCCTATACATAGAACAAAAGTAGTCCTCATGGCAGGAGCTGGTAATTAAACAGAAGAAGTACTCTATTTTCTTTATAAAACATAACAAAGCCCTATATCTGCATCATTCCTTGGAAAACCTTCATGGCTGGAGCTGGTAAACCTAGAAGCACATTGATGTCCTTCCTCTCATTCCCATGAGATAGAAACAAGATCACTTCTTTTTCTGGCAATGAAACTGGCCCGGATAGAACAGGCTCTCCCCATCCAAAATCAGTGGTATGGAAGGAAAGCCTAGACCAAGTAGTGATCAAAAGAGTACAAGCAAGAGATGGCTTAGCTCTTGTCACTTCAAAATAATCTATTGCTGATCTCATATAGCTGTCTGTGACCATATTGATTGCCACTTGAATCAACCTAACGGCGAATGAGAATGGCTTCTTTGATAGTTCACCTGCTTCACAAACAAAATTTGTTAATACTATCCCATTTCCAAAGTACCCTTTTGGTAGAGGAGGGTTAAATTTATGCCTTCCATCAACTGCAAAAAGGAGCTTTGTTTTCTGCTGTGGCAGCATTTTTAATGCTTTGGTTCTGGCAATCCAAACAAATGGTGAGAGGGCTTCAAAAGCAGTGCAAGATTCAAGAACACCATCTTGCATAGCCTTCATCTTCAATTGATTTAGCTTCACAGGATCAAAACAGAAGGAGCCATGGATCTGGCCTTCTTCATACAAGCCATTGGTGCTGGACTTGTCTTCAATTTCTGCAAATTCAAGGTGCTGATACTGTATCTGAGGTGGGTCACGTGCCTTGAGTATGCTTCTGTCTAGGAATGGTGGGACAGAAACTGGCAGGCCCCTGGCCACTTCACCCCAAGAGTTCACAAACTCCATAGCAGCAATCCCATCGACCATACCGTGATTCACGCACCACTTCACCCCAAGAGTTCACAAACTCCATAGCAGCAATCCCATCGACCATACCGTGATTCACGCACAGCCCAAACAGCAAATCCTCCACATTTAAACTTGGTCACCTATAATATAGAGTTGAAACTTAAAATATCAATCTGAGCAAAAAAAAAAAAGAAACTTAAAATATCAAAACTGTAAAATCCCAATTCAGATTGCAGCCTATTTTGGTTTTCACTAATGCACAAAGAGCATTTGTACTAAAAAATTAAAAACAAAAAAACAAAAGACAGACCTGTGCATGTAAATTCTTCAGTGTTAAGAGTCCAAGTAGGAGTAGGAGATACCTGGGCAACCAGAAGAGGCATGTGAAGTATGTGTTTCACGCCAGGAATGTCATGAACAAGCTTCCCAATGTTACTGGGATCTGGCTTTGTAATCCCACTGATCTCTTCCATTGAACAGTTAGCTTCAGCTTCCACAAACAGAGCACCCTCCCATGTACACTCCACCATTGAGTTTACCCTCTGAACTGACGTTCAGCCTCCCAGCAAGTGGGTAATACTGCAGAAGAACCTTGCTCAGTGCATTCTTCAAAGCTTCCCCAGCCTTGTTGTTTCCTTTCTCTGCCATTTTGAAGAAATAAACAGTTCAGACAATCACTGCAATGTTCTGGTCAAGATCGATTTGATAGGAAATATATGCCTCTCTGTGTTTCCTCTGCAGGAGGAACTAGAGTGGGCTTCCCAATCCTCACTTCAAGTTGGAAACCGTTCCCATTACACTTCTCCATGTTACCTGTGTAAAATAGAAACTGATAAAACCATAACAAGGACTTAGCTTATATCTAGAGCCATGTCAACAAGATAATAGAGAGGAAAGGAAGTATATGGTCAGATTCTCGGACACCACACTAGAGTCTCGTTTCTGACGCCCACAGTCCCTCACACAGTTATGACATGTCACAGATTTCAAGAGTGTTTTCCAGTTATGTTATTTTACGTACATATATACGGTATTTTGATTAAATGGTAAAAAGTTATAGAGAAGTGAGAGGAGGAATACACTATGAAGGTGAAAGGTGATTTGTTTATGGGTAGTGTTGCAGGACATGGATGTGAAAGATGAGAAGAGGCTGTAAAGGAAATACTTTTTTTTTTGCACCAGAAGGAAAGAAATTTATTTGCTTCTGCCTGTTTCTTTTCTTGGGGCGGGGTACTTGTGGAGTTTAAAGTGAAGATATAATTGGCCCTTTTTATAGTAAGCCTGGTCTGATGAACTAACTTTTAGGGTTCTGCAAGTTAAACCTTGCATGCTTACTGTTTAGTTTAATACTATCATGCTCTAAACCATAAGTAACAACCGCAGACTATAATGGTTCTTTGAATTAGTTGTAGACTTGTAGTAGAAGTTGCTTTTTTCCATAGGACTTTTCAAATTTAAGATAAGATAAATGTTATATTGTAAATGTGATTTACGTTTGAATTAACGGTGGTAAAAACTCATCTATACTATGAAAAGCAGGTTTTATTGTCTTCTTCTTAATATTCTTCTTAATAGTAGGTTTTGACCTAAAAGTTCATTTTAAAAAAAAAAGCAAACTCAAACACCTCATTTTACAATCACCGTGTTTTTTCTTTTCCTACTATGTTTTTTCAGTGTTCATCGCTTTCCCAAACAGGGGCATTTTGACCAATTTACCCCTTTTTAATTATATATATATATATATTTTAAAATTTAAGACGTGGGACACAAGCCAAGCATTAATCATTGAGAGAAAAGCAAGAACTAGAGATTGCACGGCTCAAACCTAAGTTATATATATTAAAAAAAAGATCTGAGATGCAAGGGGATGCAAACTGGACGACAGCAAAAAAAAAAAAAAAAAAGAACCCACCGGCGAAGCAATTCAAGAAGCGGAGGAAGATGAACGAGACACAGAACGGAGAACAACGCTGAAACGGTTTCTGACGGCAACCAAGGCTATTCTATCCCGAGGCGCAACCTTCAATCTCTCATGTTACAACAGCTAGCTGAAAAGCTAATATGTGTTCTTCTTCCTTTCTCTTCATTAAATCTGAAAGTTAATTTTTATGTCAGTGCATAAATCTCAAAAAGTTATGTGGAATCAAAAAAAGAATCACTTGATTCGGACTCCCGAGCCAAAAGTTATGGCCTTCCCAAGTTTTAACCTTTTTTTTTTTAAGATGTAATCATTACATGGTTTTTTTTTAATCGATTACATCATGTCATCGACTAAATAGGGGTAGTTTAAAAAAAAGTTTTCAAATATATATATATTTTAAAATCTAAGACGTGGGACACAAGCCAAGCATTAATCATTGAGAGAAAATAAAAAATTACAGATTATTGATGCACTTTCAAAACTATTTTCCAAACTAATGCCAACGCCAGGGGGCCGAGAGTTTCTGACAGTTCTGGTGGCGTGAGACTGTCTCAAACTACTGGTGGCGTGAGACAGTCTCACATGATTAATAAAAAATCAATTAAAATACTGTAATTAAATGTATAATTAATTATAAATAATAATTTAAATTAATAATTAAAATATCTAAAATTTATTATAAACTTTAGCAATAACATTAATTAGTAAATTAATTAATTAATTATTAAAAACCTCAAGATAGATAACTAATTATTTAATATTTTGTACATTAATAATTTGATATATAAAGTATCCATATCTTAGATAAGATAAGTTTAAACAAGATATGAGAAAACACTTCTCCTACAACATCCAACAACAATATGAGAAGTGTTTTTTTCAAAAACAATTGCTTATTTATTTTATAAACAAGCTCCAAACAGTCTACTTATAAAAAAGAAGACAGCTATTATTTTTGTATACAAACCCATGACTGTTGTAAAACTGAAGAAAAACAATAGAAAAGTAGAGAGAAGTCAGAGAGGAACTTTAGAGAGAGGGAGGAATTCTCATTTCAGTGTATACAAAATGTTTACATAAGGCCTCTATTTATAGACCTTCAGGAGTTACTATGCAGTGGATAGAAACGTAAATGAACATCCATATAATAATATATTCATAATACTCCCCCTTGGATGTTCATTTATGAATGTGCCTCGTTAAAAACTT
Source organism: Acacia crassicarpa (assembly GCA_034222035.1). Lineage (NCBI taxonomy): Eukaryota > Viridiplantae > Streptophyta > Magnoliopsida > Fabales > Fabaceae > Acacia > Acacia crassicarpa. The sequence goes on along the minus strand of JAWXYG010000005.1, from coordinate 42,556,661 downwards.
TAACTAGGAAAAACCCAGTGGGATAAAAACCTAGTCAAAGAAAAGAGTACAACATCCATTGATACACTGTCCAATGCTGCCTCATTAAAAACCTTTCTAGGAAAACCCAGTGGGATAAAACCTAGAAAAGGGAAAAAGAGTACAGCGTGTATCGACTCCCCCTCTTGACAACATCAGTTGAGATCTTAGAGTCTCCAAAAACCAATATCATGGACGAGACTTGGTGAATAAATCTGCCAGATTTTACTTGAATTGATTTGTTGAATATCTATTTCACCATCCTTTTTGAAGATCACGAGTGAAGAAGAATTTTGGCGAAATATGCTTCGTTTTGTCGCCCTTGATATATCCTTCTTAATCACACACATTCTCGACTTGCTTCATATATTGCCAGAATTTCTGCATGGTTAGATGATATGGCTGATATAGTCTGTTTCATAGATCGCCATGAAATAGGTGCACCTACACATATAAACAGATAGCCTGTTTGTGATTTATCATCGTGTAGATCAAACAAAAATCCAGCGTCTGCACCATCTCTTGCTGATAAATCAACAGCACGTGATAAATTAGAATGTGTGTACTGAGCAAGATACATTAGTGCTCCAATGGCACTTAAAATATGGTACTTCTGGACCAAGTAGTTACACTAAGATATGGTACTTCTGGACCAAGTAATTCTTCCTCACCTTCTTCAGTAATTATTTGAGGTCGGAATGGATCTTTATCAACATGTAAGGATCTTACAATCATTGGAGTACAAAATGGATGTAACTTATCCATATAAAATCTTTCTAGAACCTTCTTTGTATATGTTTCTTGATATAAAAAGATCTCATCCTTCAGGTATTCAATCTGTACTTCAAGATAGAATTTTTTTTTTTGTTCTGTCTAAATCTTTCATCTCAAATTCTTTCTTTAAACAATAAATTGCCTGTTGGAGCTCTTCAGGAGTGCCAATGATATACATATCATCAACATATACCGCAATTATAGCAAATTCATTTCTAGATCTGTTCATGAAAATGCATGGGCATATAGGGTCATTTCTGTACCCTTCTTTTCATCAGATATTCTTTGAAACAGTTATGTCACATGTGCCCTAATAGCTTCAGGCTAAGGGACTTATTTAACTTAATTGAGTATTGTTCTTAAGAACATGAATGTGATGTTTCTAACATCTCAATGCCTTCAGAGACTCGTACTTCTGGTACATTAAATCATTCGAGCACATATGTTTCTATCACCATTAATCCTTCAGGGACTTTCATATAAATGTCACTATTAAGTGAACCATACAAATAAGTAGTTACAACTTGTAACATCCATTAGGCGCAGATAAAGCCTTTCATTATCCACTTCTGGTGAATATGCTACATTAAAATGAATGCCAAGCCTTTATGTAAAACTTTGGACTACAAGGCTTGCAATGACATCTAGTCAAGTATTCTATTGTTCGCTATGGATCAATAAAAATATTCAATCTTCAGGATTCATGCCATATATGGACTTATTTAATAATGTTCTCGAGAACTTAAATCAGATGATTTTAACATCTAGAATCCTTCAGGGATATATACTTCTAGCATTTTAAGTCCTTCAGGGATATGTGCTGCTGGCAGGTTAAGTCCTTCTGGAACAAGTGCTTCTGGCTTGTTAAGTCCTTCAGGAACATGTGCTTCTAGCACCTTCTTATTAATTTTAGCTCATGATCCTCATTATAATTCATTATACCATATGCTATATAACAAGCAAATATTTCGTCAACGTTGACTTTATTTCGGTCCCATCGGATAATATTCATAATGTATTGAGATCTCATTATTTTCTCATTTTTCAGGTACCTAGGTCTCTTCTGGGATTGCAACATTCTCTTCTGGAGATATCTCTACTGGAGATAATAACTCTTCAGGAGATGGCTCTTCTGGAGCAACAATTATTTCTTTAATTATCCTCAACTCGATCATCTATATTCTTAGCTCCTTTTCTCTTTTGAGGATTTCTCTATTGAACCGATGGACCTACCACGCTTTAAGCGTGCTTTCAGATCATTTATAACAAACTGTCCTTCAGGGACATCAATTCTGATAGGAGCATTACCAACTGGAACATGTGGCTTTGTCACTTTCTTTAGGTCAGTAAATGCTTCCGGCATTCGATTTGCTAAATTCTACAAATTTATTATCTTTTAAACTTCCAGTTCGCATTGTTTCATACGAGGATCAAAATGAGCCAATGATAATTCATTTCAGCTAATCTCTTTACCCAACTGCTTATTTTCTCCCCCTCATGTTGGGAAAACAATGTCAAATCACAATTGACTAATTATGTAATGTAAGTCTCCTAAATCCATCTGTTACCATTAGAAACATCATTATGTTTCATTTAGAGACAAACAAGAAAAAGGAGGTCCTTACACAACATTTATCCATCTCCGTGCATTATAGTCGAATATTGCACATTTAAAACTTTTAAGATGGAATTAATCTGGCTACTGACCAAAAGCCAATTTTCTAGGGAGAATCTTGTTGGCTTATATAAATGCTGCAACAATCAAAATATACCAACATAGAAATCTTTGTTCTCATAAGTATTGAATACATGATTTATGGATCGTATAATCTGGAAATAGCGCGCTTAATTTATTCAAACATTACTGCAAACTTCAGGTTGCATTCTTACAAACTTCTGGTTGTAAACAAATAATCTCACATGTAATCAGATGCATCTTTCAAATTTATATGGTTTACATGTCATTTCAATGGGCCCATATAATAATGTTTGATATATTTCCAGAGATCTATTACCAATCATGACCAATGAAGTTTTCATGTCAAATCTATTTGAGAACAAACAACACATAATACATCAACAATATGTTGGTTATTTATGAAGAATCTTCTGGTTCTTCAATGGATATTAATACATAATCTTATTTGCATTATATATATGACTCGGATGATCAAACAAGTCATGCCAACAACAAATTTATCCATATCAGAAAACTTCTAGTTTTCTGTAACATATATATCTACCAATAACAAACATATTCAGTAAACTTCTGGTTTACTGTAACAAATATCTTTACAAATAATAAACCTTTTAATTCACATCATAATCTGGCATTTATTTGGGAGATCTATTAGACATTGTGTGAGAAATATTACTTTTCAAAATTAGCTCACACTTGTATTGTATTATATAACTCACATTTGTTTTTCTAACAATCTCCCCCTCAAGTGTGAGTTCTATATTTCAAAAATTACTTTCGAATCCTTTAAACCTCAAAAGGAAAAATTATGTTGATTCTTCAGGAATATAATATCTTAGAATCACACATAAAATGTTCATGCCAACAGATATATGGTATGAGATCATAATAAATTTAAATAACAAGTAAAATATATTTTACCTGTTGGGCTTATTTATTGCTCCTGAGCCTTTGCTTCAAAATGAATATGATCTTATTCTCTGCAGCTTATTTCCTCTTGAATATTTCATTGATAATAAACTGTTAGTTTACATTGGCTATAGTAAGGGTAAATAATAATTACTATAGCACTAATGGTAATTATCATGTAAATAGTAATTACTATACAAATGGTAAAATAATAATTACTATTGTAATTTACTACATCAATAGTAATTACCATGTAAATAGTAGTTACCTTGTAATAATTACTATGTAAATAATGAAACATTGTGCAATCATGTAAATAGTATTTTACTATATAAATAGTATGTATTATGCAAATAGTAATTATAATAATTAAATAATATAAACACGTGGAACCCGCAGCCAAATTTTTCTCCTACTTTCACGTGAATATTTTTGAAAAAAATTTTGCTGGGGAAAATTACATAACTTCACCCCAGAATAAATAACATTTTTGTACCACGTGAAATTACAGAACAGTACCTTAAAATATTGAAACTCCAAATTTTGTCCCATTTCTAAAAATCACCGCCTCCTACTATAAAAATCGATTTAGAGGCTGATTTAAATATAAAGCTTCTCTTATGAGATAGTTTGTATCAATATTTGACCTTTAACAAAGATATCATGGCATACAAAACAAATGACATTGATCACCATAACAATAACATGATTTTGTAATCATATATATAATACCCATTGATGTCACTTTTGTGGTCCTTATAAATAATATTCTCCACTCCCGGTGGGAATTTGAACCTAACATGATAACAATGACTACTCCCAAAAATTAAAACCATATTTTCTGTACAAATCCATGGTCATAATTAAATCCTCATACATTCACTTCTGGGAATGAAGTCGGACCGGATTGGATAATATTCATGATTCTTGCAACTAAAACTCGTTGTTTCATTTGGCTACATAATATTAATAAAATTAATTCAAAATATTTCTGAAAAACCTCTTTTACAATTTTGCTACTTCAGGAGCAAATTGAATACATCTATTTATAATGAACTTTTAGAAGAACAACCATCTTCTGGTGGTTATACAATCCCTTTGATTTGTTCTAAAGAACAAGGGGGTCTATGAATACCCAAATATTAATTGAGGCATTAATACAAATATTGGTAACATATAAAATTTATGGATCCAACTACATTCAGGATCTACTCCAATTTATCTCATGGCTTCAGGCCAATTTATGCCTCCAAGTCAACATATACCTCAAGATTGACAATATGTATCATCATGGCTTCAGGCCAATTATGTGTCTTCTTTTGGCTTCTAGCCAACTTTATGCTCTCTTATGGCATCTAGGCAATTTATGCCTTCTCTTGACTTTCTGGCCAACTATTGTCATATATCTTCATGCCATTTTTTTTTTTCTTCAAGAGAAATTAAATCAAGATGGCTTCCAACTGTCTATCTTCAGGATAAACAAAGATTTCTAGCAATTGTATATGACGTCTGATCATATAATAAGGAAGATATTAATAATAATAAAAATAATCAACAAAACCTAAACAATAAATGTTATGTTAGGAGCATTAACATAAATGTTATGTTAGGAATAATAACATAAATGTTATGTTAGTAACATAAAAATAAATGCTGAATTTAAATATTAATATTAGTAACCTAGACTTTCATGTAGGAGGTAGAACCTTCCATGTAGGAGTCAAATATAAAAATAAAAATAAATACTGAAACATAAATGTGTTAGCAACAATAAAAACAAATGCTGAAGCTTAAATATGTCAGTAACAATAGAAATAAAATATCACAAATTATATTGCACAATCATTTAAATAGTAATAATAATATAATAATATAAAGAATGTGCAAATAATAAATTTTCTAAAAACCTCTGCCGACAGTTACTGTGTAATAATATAATATAAATAGTAATTATAATATAATATTTAAAATATGTGGAGCCCACAGGAAATTTTTTATTCCCTCCACCTTTTCTCCTTCCTCTTCCCGTGACTCCTCCCTTTCCCTTTTTTTTTCTTTTTCTTTTTCTTTCTTTCTCTCTCTTTCTTTTCTCTTCGTCTTCCTCCTGCATCTCGTCCCTGCAACCTTCGCCCTTTCTCGTTTTTTTTTTTCACTCATAGCATGATATTACTAAAATCATCAATCAAAACTTAATAGAAAACATACCTCATAGTCATCTTTTCATTAATCATTCGCCTTTCTGAAGACCCGAGATACATAGGTGCTGCAAGACTAAACGAGACCAAGCATCATCCTTCATTCATGGCTTCCCCACGATTGCCGTTGGACGCTATGGCCGGATGGTGGTGATTGTTGTTGTCGGTGATAGGGATGGAGGGTTCCCTGAAGGTACTCCTTCTTCTTCTTCTTCTATGGAAGATGAACGATGGTGATGATGAAAAATACATACATGAAGGAGACTCAGTTGATTAGAGTCTCGTACTGATAACGTGTTGTAAAACTGAAGAAAAACAATAGAAAAGTAGAGAGAAGTTAGAGAGGAACTTTAGAGAGAGGGAGGAATTCTCATTTCAGTGTATACAAAATGTTTACATAAGGCCTCTATTTATAGACCTTCAGGAGTTACTATGCAGTAGATAGAAACGTAAATGAACATCCATATAATAATATATTCATAATAGCATTCACAAAATTATTTTGTTAGAGCCCTAATCATTGATCCTGAAAAGACGCGCGCCCTAATGTTCACCGGCGAACACTTTGACATGACTTGTCCTTTTAGGGGGGATTGAATTTTATTTATCCATAAAAAAATCATATATAAATCACACTATATATATTAACTAAACGTATTAAATAATATAGTTACTTTAACACTGCCCCGCTCTTTAATATATAATTTATAGAATAATTTCCATTAGAAAATAAATCTTATAATAAGCAAAGGAGATAGTATTTTTTGTTCAAAAAGTTCCCATATAAAAATTAGGAAAAAATATTTCTCACGTTGTAAGAGAAGTATTTTCTCATGCACACATAAAATGGTGTGACTCACATATATATATAATACCCATTATATATATATATGGATCTCACTATTTCATGTGTATAAGAATCTTTTTTTCTCATCCAACATGAGAAGCTTAAATCCCTAAAAATTATTACTTAGTCACCGGCCAGTCATATTAACGATGCAGATTGTATTGAATTTCATGGGTTCACATTCCATGCTTCTCCCTTACATGCTTCTTAGGTGTTTGTCCTTCTAATTAAAAGGTTGAAACATTGGTTTTATTTTTTTAAAAATTTTTTATATATTCTATTTATTTAGATTAAAATATATGGGTTAAAGTACCCATTTGGTCTTTTATGTTTGATTCAGGTATCCATTTAGTCCCTTAAGTTTGTAAAGTGCTCGTTTGGTCCTTGAAAGTTAACACCGTTAAGCAGACTTAACAGAAAATACTAACTCAGCAATTTTAAACGATGACTGTGCACTTAAATGCTGACAAAGCAACTTACATGTTATTTTTTTAATAAATTAATATTTTAAATCCTGTAAATTGAAATTTATTCAATCAAACTTTGGGTATATATTCTTCGTCTGAGGCATTTAAGTGCACGGTCATCGTTTAAAATTTTAATTTACTGGATTTAAAATATTAATTTATTAAAAAAGTAACATGTAACCTTGCTTTGTCAGCATTTAAGTGCACAGTTATCGTTTAAAATTGTTGAGTTAGTATTTTCCGTTAAGTCTACTTAACAGTGTTAACTTTTAAGGACTAAACGAGCACTTTACAAACTTAAGGGACTAAATGGATACCTGAAGCAAACATAAAGGACCAAACGGGTACTTTAGCCAAATATATGTTGCATCCTAAAATTTTTTTTGCATCCAATATCTAAAACTAATTAATTTTTAATCCTGTATTCAAAAATATTTTCCCTGTAACACCAGTATCATGAAAATTAATTAATTTGAGATATTGGGTGCAAAAAAAAAAAAGAATGCAACATATAGTTTAATCTAAATATATAGAATATATGAAAAAATAAAAAAAATGTTTCAACCCTTTAATTAGAGAGATAAGCACCTAAAAAGCATGTAAGAGAGAAGCATGTAATATGAATTCAAATTTCATGCTTCCTTTTTATTCTTTTTTTGATAAAATTGGGATACCTCAACTACCTCCTACTAGGGTATAATACCCTTACAATCTTGACAGAGGATAACCTCAAGAGCCTCTGAAGGCTGGCACACTTCATGGAACCTCCATCCCGATTCTAGTTCCTTTAATGCTAGAAAGTCAGCTGCTTTATTCCCAGACCGAGGCACGTGTGACATCTTGGTTTCCCACTCCATCTGCAGTAGTTGCTTCACCTCATCTAGAATGTCGGAGTCACGATGAGAATCCCTCTGTGCATGCGAAAGTAGCGTGATACACTCCATAGAATTAGATTCCAACCAAACCTTCCGAAAACCCTTTGCCCAAGCAGTTTTGAGGCCTAATAGGCAAAGCCCAAACTTCAGCAGTCAACTCATTGCCCCTCTCAATAGAGTGAAAGAATCCCCTAAGGAAGGAGCCAGAAGAACTTCTAATGATCCCCCCATAGGCTCCCTTATTTGTAGTTCTAGAATAGGCACCATCCACATTCACCTTAACCCAACCAGCCTCTGGCGGATGCCAAGACCCACTAGTAGTTGTAAGAGTAATGCCGTTAATTAAGTGGCATACCTACTAGACGATTATTCATATTATTCCTGCTCTCCAACATTGCATTCGTGCTAGCAATGATGTTACTATGAGGGGTGAATTGCTTCTGAAACACAAATGTGCTTCCTTTTTATTCTATCATCATCTAATTTCATGCCGATCACCAAGAGATGATGATCACATATAAAGGCATCTGATTCTTAAAAACCTGCACCACGTTAACCAAAAAAGGAAGAAAAGAAACATAACTACACTGTTGGTGTGTATATATATATATGGTACGAGCATGCGAAGAAAGAAGACCACGACGACAACAACAAAATAGCAAACCGCGCGCCTATGCCATCAACATATTTCAGACCCCGGGATCATCATCTTCCTCTATTTGGTTTGGTGAAGCTTATCTGCTGTGAGCTATAATATAGAGTAAATTAAAGGAAAGAAACTGATATAAATAGTAAGTAGGAATTAAGGAGGAGCAAGTTCAATCTAGCTATCATTTGAAGATCAAAGCCAAGTTATCTTCAAGTTCAGATTAATAACGGTGAGTTTTGTGAGTTAAGAGAAAAAAATTGAAACGACAAACTAAGTGAAAAAATATGTGTGTCTGTAGAAGTATCTAAAAATAAGTGGAAACATGCCTCACGTACAGTATTTATGTTTTGAATGAACTAATAATGTCCGTGTGCTCAAAGAAAGAAAACAGAAAACAGAATCAAGCGTCCCTCGTACGTAGTTCGTTTTCTTAATGATGTTGTTGACGAAAAAGGGCATAAACCACTATGTTACTAACATATATAAGGCCTCTTTGGGATAGCTGTGAGAGAAGTGACTTTTATTTCTAATGGACTTTTTTTTATAGACTTTTTTCTTATGTGATTTGCGTTTGGGATAATAGTGGCAGAAGTGGCTTTTGTAATGAGCACTTGTTTGACATAGCTTTTGAAAAGATAGATGAGATGAAAAATGACTAAAAAGGATATAAATCAAATTTACACATATGTTGTATAAAATGTGATAATTTGGGATAAAAAATTAAAAATAATTATACATTTACTAAATAAAATAGTAAAATTATCATTAAAAAATTTACTGCTTAAATAATTTATAGAATGATTTTAATTTTATTGCATCTTTAAAAATAAGATAACGTCCTAATCTTTTCTCGTTTTTCCAATAACCCAAACTGCTTGTAGCCATTGCTTGTGTTGCATCAGTCACAGCTTCAGCTTTCTTTATCTAGGGATGGAACCCCAACTTCAGCTGTCCAAAGAAAAAAGAAGAAGAAACTAACTGGGTACGTCTAACAGAGAAACAAGGAACTGGGTGGCTTGGGGAGAGGACAGACATTTTACAAATCTTACAAATGGGGCCCACATATGCAGTTGATGGGAAGCTAGTTAATAAGATGAGAAGCTAGAGGTTGTGGCTTCAAAAGACAAACCTCATCAAGCATTAAAGTCCAATAAATAAGAAGTCATCCCAAACATTTAATATTTAAACTTTATTTTTTAATGGACTTATTATCCCATTTGATGGGATAATAAGTCCATTAGATAGTATTGCCAAACAGGCTCATAGAAGGCAAGTGGCAAAGAGAAGAAATTGAATGAAACCAGCATTCAACTCATCAAAAAGCTTATACTTTATCACAAATCAAATAACACAACGTACAGTTGTGTGGATGAAAAGGAAGTGAGTAAAAGTGTAAAACAGAATGGATTAGTGTTGAAAAAGTATTGAGAATACCCTTTGATTACAGACTAAGTCGAGCACAGCAAACCAATTAGTTTATCTGGTACCTGAGCGGGAACCAATTCGATCAGAGTCAAAGACACTGAGATCAACCTAGCTATGTTATTGAATGATTGATGACACTAATGATTTGGGATAGATCAACAGTTATTTATATACTCCCTCCGAATCCTTTTTACAATAGAAAATTCTCTCTCTGGCCTTTAATATAAAAGATAAATCTTTTTAATTATCTGAAATTTTAAATTAGTTTTTTTTTGTCCTCATTAAATATATCCAACTTATTACCTTACTAGGGTAAATTTTCACTTATCTTTTTCCTACTTTCTTTATGGGACACATTTATTATTTTTAACTAACATTCTAAAATATGTGATTTCGGTAGTTATTTTATATAAAAAGGACTGGAGGGATATATCAAATCATGCTTTACTATAAATAAACCGAACAGCGTGGGATCATTATTCAATCCCATGTTTTAAATTCAACTTATTAGTAGTTGAGAAGATGAGACATATATAGTTGTAAGCATTAAAGTTATAAACAGTCCGGATTTACCAAAGCCTAATATATCAATATCATTCTAATTGATCCTTAAATGCCTTAAAATGATTACTCGACGAACTTTATATTACTCACATTGTGACTGTTCATAATATAATTTAGGTAATGTTTGGTCTTTTATGTTTGCCTCTGATATCATTTCAATTAGTCTCTTAAGTTTGTAAAATGTACATTTGGTCCCTTAATGTTAACACCGTTAGTCTGACCCAACGAAAAATACTTACTTAACAAGTTTAAGCGATGACTGTGCAATTATATGTTCATCAGGCATACTTATATATTAGTATTTTAATAAATTAATATTTTAAATCTTATTAATTAAAATTATTTAATCTTATTCGACAAATATATCTCCATGTGCGCGCGTGCGCGATCTTCACAAACTATGGAAAAATCATAAAAAAGTTGGTGAAGATTAAAATATTTTTCAATTAATAAGATTTAAAATATTAATTTATTAAAATACTAACATATAAGCATGTTTGGTCAGTATTTAATTGTACAATCGTTGCTTAAAATTGTTGAGTCAGTATTTTCCGTTAAGTTAGACTAATGGTGTTAACATTAAGGGACCAAACGTGTATCTTACAAGCTTAAGAGACTAAAATGATATCAGAGACAAACATAAAAGACCAAACATATACTTTAGTCTATAATTTATTTTCCTCCCCACTTGTTTTGGTGCAAACTATAACTCCAGTTTGCTACTCTCTTCCACCCTTTATATAAGGAACAATAGCTTTCTTATTGGGATAGTCTTTAATATAGGAACAAATCCCCTTTTTATGAAATTATAGCTAGTCTTTTTACTTTTACCGACCTATTAAATATATGTTACCCATCATCTTTTATATATACTCTTTATAAATACGGGTATGTTAAAAAGAAGAGTACATATCTTACGTATTTATTACTTTTAATTTATATTTTGAATTGTGTGATTTTGATAGTTGTTCCTTATAAAAAAAAAAAAGATGGGAGGGAACGATATACAACACAACTTTTTATATTTGCTATTAATGAGTCAGCTTCCATTTAATAAAGATAAATTAATGAAAGATGCTCTATTTTTTTTTTTTTTTGGGTTGTCAAATCTCTAATATTGTTCCATAACTAAACAGTTTAACGAACCAAGCAACTCCTTTTTCCATACGCATGTCTGACGGATCTACGTATAAATATGTGTATATTTAATTATGTGTATATTTAATTTTGGACAAAAATTATATGTTTTAAATATAAGACATATATATTGACTTTTTTTTTTTAGATATTAAGATGTTAAATAAATTATTCGATCATATCACATGTTGTACAATATTGGATAACATATCATTTTATAAATCAGGTAAAATAGATTAAAGAAAATATGATAAACATAAATACTTTAAAGTGATTTAATTAATTTTATTAGTATTTTTAAAGAAAAGTTAATTGAGTTTTATATTTAGAATAGAAGAAGATGATATTACTCATTTAAGAGTCCCACGGCCTTTGACAATCAATGGTGGAACTACCTTATGGCTAACCTTATTTATCTTATGTATTTATATGTATGTATTATATAATATTTTATTTTGATCAACAATTTAATCCCAGATAATCTCTTATCTTTTCTATAACTATGCTTCTTTTTTCATTAGGACAATGTTTAGTTTATTATTCATTGGGTCGTAAATGAAAAGTAAAATTCTTGTTTAAGATACTTACTAAGAAGGTTAGTATCATTTTATATATCTTGTTTTGATTTTTTTTTAAATAAAAATTGTGGCCCATTAAAAAAATGAACTATAACACTAATTGAAGGGGCTAGTGGCCCTTTAGCTTGCACGTACCCCACATTCTTTTGTAATTTTCTTAAGTGCGAATGAGATCGTCCAAAGGTGTCAAACTTCTTCCACTTCCAAGCTCTGGCGCTGTTCGTCTTCATTTTAAGGACAAATAGGTACTCAAAATGACTTCTTTTCACTTCACTTCTTTTATGAAAAGTTATTCTATGTCTTGAGTTTTGACAATAGATGACTATATATATATAGATGATGATTAATGACTAATTTTAATCGGTTTGGATTTAATATTCAGTTGTCTTATGATTTTAATTGATTTAGAAAGTAAAATTATTGTCTGAGATACATACTAAAAAGGTTAGTATCATTTTATATCTTGATATGATTTATAATTGTCAGTTATTATTTATTTATATTTTCAATGTTATGCGATATTATTTAGTAAATAATTCAATATATTTATTTATTTATTTGCTCGGGTTAGGAAAAAAAAATAGTTCCACAACTGCATACAATCTATTGTTTGTGATTTGCAAATATAACCGCTTTTGTACGCGTGTTGGATAAGTTTTATGGTGGATAAAATTAACAAACTTAAGAGGTAATCACGATGCATATGATAAGTGGCATGTGTTGGTCACTTGAGTCATTCAAATTGAACGGGATCGCTCATGACAATTAACAATATTGATTTGGAAGAGGATTCTCTCCTTATCATTTTTTTCATAGTCTTTCATTAGCGCATCTAAGCCATTAATTGGAAAGATGAGAGAGATATTGAAGTGGTATTGTGATTGATTGGATGTATATGATTTAGAGATGATGAGGGATACTGAGAAAGTGATAATGAGAGAAACCCAACCCATTGATTTGAAGGTCGATCGGCTATATAGTAATGTTCTCTCCATAAATAGTTACTCTTCTATGCCTAGACTAATGCCTGCATTTATGTACGGTTTTGGCATGCTTCAAACCTTACATATATACAAATGTAGGCTTCAAATAGGCTCCAAGCCTATTTAAAACCTATCTTAGATTAAAATACGTCCTTATTTAACTATATATCATTATATACAAAATTATATCATGTAAAAATAATATATTAAATAGACCAGGTCTGTAGACTTATAGGCTATGCCTTTAAAGAAAAAGCATGGCCTTAAATGTTCTGAGTGTTATGTTATTTGGTTGAGAGGAACACTTTCCTCATGATATATTATAGGATCAAGTAGACATAAGATCGATAAAAGAAATAGCTTGACCTATTTATTTAAAAAAACAATTCATGACCTTTTTATTAAACTGAATAGTCCATCGGCCCTCATTAAAGGCCACCCTATTTCCACCTTCACATTACACAATAGGAGTATATTTTTTTTAATATAAAAATTGTAGGAAAGGGGTTAGGCTTACCCACAGTCTAAGGGCAGGGCGCTTGGAACCCAGTCCATAAGGAATACTGGCTAGAGAGTACACATGTCTCCACCTCTACCAGCGTTATCACTGCTTCCTAGACCCATAAGATGCCTCTCCCAGCGCCTTGATCAAGGTAGGGATCAAACCCCCTCCCTAAAGATGAGAAAGACCAACCCTCATACTAGTTGAACCCAAGAACAAGGGGCTACACAGGAGTAATAACTGAAGCTAAATTGAGTTATGGCCATAATTGAAGTTTTTTTTTTTCCCCCCTTGGCACAGAGCAAGAAACTGAAGCTTCCCATAAATCAACATATGCTAGGCCCTTTCCTCTTTCAAGAGCACAGGTTATCCACAAGAGCCCCCAATTAGATCGATGATGCCTGATAAGATTACCAAAAGCCCGATATGAATCTCGCCTAGCCCGGCCCATCCATTGCTCATGAATTGTGATATAAAGAAGCCGAGAATACTATTGATGGAAAGTTAACTATATTTGGGACTTCATGCTGGACCACCGCATTTTTCTTCTGTCTTGTTTATTATGATTTTATAATTATAACTTTTTTTTTATCAAATGTAGTTAAAAATTATTATTTTTCCGTAGATATTTTAAAAATAAAAAATATGGAAATAAAATTGAATTAATATTTAATGTTTCTATTTAAAATGTAAATATTTATAAAGGGTAAATGATTTCTCCTGTCACTGAAGATAAAGTTATTGACTCCAAAACTACGTCGTTTTGGATTAATGAAGTGTTTGTTAGTAATTTTAGGTGAATTAATGAAGGGTGTTTCTGTAATTCTGTTTATTTTTTAATCATATACATTTTACCAAAACACTCTTCATTAATTCACCTGAAATTACTAACAAACCATTCATTAATCCAAAACGACGTAGTTTTGGGGTTACTGGAGATAACTCTATCTTCAGTGACAGGAGAAATCTTTTTCCCATTTATAAATGATGAAATAATTAAAGGGAAAAAAATTTCTCCTGTCACTGGAGATAGAGTTATCTCCAGTGACCCCAAAACTACGTCGTTTTGAATTAATGAAGGGTTTGTCAGTAATTTTAGATGAATTAATGAATGATGTTTTGATAAAATGTATATGATTAAAAAATAAACAGAATTATATAAACACGCTTCATTAATAAAAAACGACGTAGTTTTGGGGTCATTGGAGATAACTCTATCTCCAGTGACAGGAGAAATCCTTTACCCATAATTAAAATACACATTTTTCCTACCTTAGGAGTGTTATAAGTCATTAACATAAATAGTTATATTTGGTGTGTTGTAAAATTCATTTTATTTGAAAAATTAAAAATAATTTTATTTTTAATACTATCTTCATCCAAACAAGCCTCCAAATAAATTGGATTTTACAACACACCAAACAAAAATATTTATTTTCAAACTATATCAAATAAAACATACCATTTTAACGTTTCTATTTATATTTCGTTAAATCGTTTTTGAAGTCAGGCGCCTTCGAGCAAAAAAAAAAAAAAAAAGGAAGTCAGGCGCGGTCCCATGAGGCGGCTAAAGTGGGTACATTGTATAATTATAACCGTCAGATAATCTAAAACAGTGGTGACCGTTCGATCCCCTAAGGGATGGGCTCTGGCTCTGCGCAGCGAGCCATTGCATTTTTTCTAGGGTTTTAATTGTGGACTTGTCTAGCTCGGCCCATTCAAGCCGGGACCATATAAACTTAGCGAGGCACTAGGGTTTTCGTTTCCATTTTCTCATTGCAATCAGCAGCGGGATCAGCAGCAATGGTGAGTATCGTTTCTTCGCGTTTGTTTAAGTGCGTCTTATATTCTCGCATCTTCTAGAGATGAATTCTGATTCACGTTCCGACGAGATTGTGGTTTTAGTATCCAGTGAGTGACCTGCCATGCAAAAAATTCCTCAGCTCACGTGATTAGAGTATTTATTCGTAGGAAGAGTTTTTAGCATACCTACATGTTAATATATTAGGCTTGGTGTGATTTAAAGGTCAAGAGCATTTTTATAGAGCTCGCGTTTATTAACGTACTTATAAATTCGATGATTTTTATCCATCTAACAGGCTCCCAAAAGAGGTGTGAAAGCTCCTGTTGCGGCTGCTAAGAAGAAGCAGGTCTGTGTCTCAATTGTCAAGCCTTCAATTAAATTAACGATCTCGTTTTTGGGTATTTTATTGAAATTGTGAAATGACTTGGCTTCCATTTTCTTTGTTCGATTCTTGCAGCAAGTCGTCAACCCACTTTTCGAGAAGCGTCCAAAGCAATTCGGGATCGGAGGTGCATTGCCTCCTAAGAGAGACCTTACTCGATTCGTAAAGTGGCCAAAGACTGTTCAAATCCAGAGGAAGAAGAGGATCCTCAAGCAAAGGTTGAAGGTCCCCCCAGCACTGAACCAGTTCACCAAAACACTGGACAAGAATCTTGGTATGAAAAACTGACTGAACTTCAGGATTCGTGATTTTTTTAATCCTGATTCTGGTTTTTGTTCTGTTATATCGTTCAAAACTGTATTTAGTTACTTTTTAGGCGCTATTGTAATGTAGGGGTTGCTGTACATCTCCCATTTAGATATTTTACTTAGTACTCAGCATCTAAATTTCAAAGAAAAGACTTGGTAATCGAGTAACTCGTGTACTAGCAAATTTGAACTCAAAAGGTTAACTGTGCTTTGGTCCAAGCTTTAAACTATTTCTTTGTCGTTGGAAGTCAAGTTCGAATAATCATCTAGATGGATACTAATTTGAATCACCCCTAAGACTTCAGCAGCATATGCATTATAATTCATATTCGATGGCACCTTGCTGCATGTTTAAGAATATGGTGCCTGAACCTGTCTAACAGGAAGCTAGTTCATAGCTTATTGTTTTGGGCTCCTTCATGTATTATTGATCTTGCATTTTTTGGTAGTGAAGATTTTCTAATTTATGAATGTTAAGTAATTGCTTGTAGAATATCTGCGAAAATATTAGTTATTTTAGTTTTCCATCAATGCCTTACTGCATCAGTTACTTTTTTAGTATTAAGGTTTCAGAGATTTGTTCATATTAATATAGCAACCAGATTTTGTGCAGAAGACTTTACTGATTACCTTCTATCGATGTCATTTGCAGCAACTAGCCTTTTCAAGATGCTGCTTAAGTACAGGCCTGAGGATAAAGCTGAGAAGAAAGATCGACTCCTGAAGAGGGCTCAGGCAGAAGCAGAAGGAAAAACTACTGAAGCTAAGAAGCCTATTGTTGTAAAATATGGTTTAAACCATGTTACTTACCTTATTGAGCAGGTATTCTCCTTTCTGTGGATGCATGACAATGGCCTTTTCATCCCTGGCATTTGACTAACTGTTTTTCTAACCCGGCAGAATAAGGCACAGCTGGTTGTGATTGCGCATGATGTAGACCCAATTGAACTGGTTGTCTGGCTGCCAGCATTGTGCAGGAAGATGGAAATTCCCTACTGCATTGTTAAGGGCAAGGCACGTTTGGGAACGGTAATATTTTCCCTTCGTCAGAAATTGTTTTTCTCCAGGCATATATCCCCAATTGATTGATTAGATCTTGTGATTGGATCTATTTGAATTTTGCTTCCTTTGACAGATCGTCCACAAAAAAACTGCATCAGTTTTGTGCTTGACAACAGTTAAGAATGAAGACAAATTAGAATTCTCTAAGATTCTAGAGGCGATCAAGGTAATTTATGGGGGGTTTTTTAGGTTATCTTGCTCTCATTTTGCTTGTTGGAGGATTAATGGACCTTTATTATTTTGTGTATTCCTTGTGCAGGCGAACTTCAATGACAAATATGACGAATACAGGAAGAAGTGGGGTGGTGGTATCATGGGTTCTAAATCCCAAGCCAGAACCAAGGCCAAGGAAAGGCTCCTTGCCAAGGAAGCGGCACAGAGAATGACCTAAGTTTCATGTTGTTGAGCTTTAGGAAATTTGATGATAATTTTCAAATTTACTATTTTGCTGTCGAATTCATATCAGTTAAACGTGAGGTTTCGTTTCTGTTACGGAAGCTTGCGGACTACAATTTTATGAGTACCTGATTTTGATGTTGAAGCGTCCATTGTGTAATAGTTATTTATGAGAAGTTTTTGGTTCAGAACTAGCCTAATTACCGTATGTCATTTAGATTTTTATTTTCATGCATTGTTGGATTTTTAGTTTTTTACTGACGCATTTATCAGTGCAATTTTGTACTTGTTTTCATTTTGCTCTGGGTAATCATGCTGTGGTTGTTAGCTCATATAGAAGAAAACGCTCTGATGAGCCATGCTGGTGGTTTCCCCTATTGATTGTATTTGATTAACTGAAGAGGCCATGACTTTTGAAGTATCTGTTAGGATTGAGGTCGGCATCAACATTTGTGCGCGGCCCAGTTTCAAATGTGAAACGCTGGTATATAGTGGGGTTAGCTATGCCATTTCCATATTTTCAGACTTGAATGATTGATGAATACCCAATACGTTTGACGGGAAGCGCGGGAATCATTTGTCACTTTCTAGGAATTATTTGTCACTTCTAGCTCGCATAATCAGTCATAAATCATACATATCTCATAAAAGTGTTTTTATAATTAGAATCGAGGAATATATAGTTTTCCTCCTGCAATCTGAAAAATGATTTGAGAAATGATTTCAAGACTAAGAAACATGCAATATGAGAATACTTTGTTCGAGACTTCAGTTTCCGAAAATATCTCTGAGTTTCCACTTGATCTAACTTAATGGTAACTTGGGATCCATCCATTAGCATTTCGGGGCGGTGGTTCTGGATGTTTATTGTTGCAGCGTATATATTTGCGGGTTTTAAGGGGAAGATACCAATGAACTTTTCCTAAATATGTGTCTAAGTTCATCTAGTATATTTTAGATTGATTTAACGAACAACTGCCACATAGACACTAGTGGGGCCAACAATCATAAAAGTAACATTTAACTGATTTTACAATTTTGCTCCTTTTGGAAATAGGGATAGGATATTGTTACAACTTTTTTTTTTGTTACAACCAATGTTACTACCAATGTTACTACCACTTTTCCACCGTTAGATCAGAATCTTATTTACCTATATAATTTCTTTCTCCTATTAAGATTCTGATCTAACGGTGGACAAGTGGTAGTAATATTGGTTGTAACAAAAAAAAAAGGTTGTAACAATATCCTATCCCTTGGAAATATATAGGTTCATTTTTGCATTTTAAAAAAAAAAGTATGAAGCTAAGTGCACATTTAAAAAAATTTATACGATTAGATATTTTGCCCATTAACGTTTGTAGGGTGCCACGGAATTCTTTTGTGGTGGGTCAATTAAAGCGACCTTTTAACTTGAGCTGAGAAGGAATATTCTCTGACAAGCTTTCTTCTGCTTGATGCTTGATTATTACAGCTTGGGAGTGATGACGAATTGATTATGTACTCATGAAGTTAAATGCCTGTATTAATTTTTACAGTGTGAGAAGGGAACACATGCATATATTATGTGAGTTGTGTGATGAACACAAGTTCCCGTGCGCCGAACAATTGCAAGAAAACTTCTGCCAATAATGCAGGAAAAGTTGCAGCAGAAATTATTGGGTACCAAATTTTGCAATGAGATTTCAATCATGTGAACTCTCTTATTCTTTTGTGTTTCTAACCCTTCAATCATGAGATTTCAATAATGGATGAAGCTGGTATGCTCTCTCATTGCTACTTAATATCATGTGACGAGCTTATCAGCTTTTGGCAAATGATTCTGATGCAACACGAAAGAAACCCCCTTGATTTCCCATCTAATCTGCTGAGGCAACTTTTTTTGCTTGGTAAATGAATTATGAATGCTTCATTCAGCGTTTAATGCTCTTCCAAATTAAGCTTTTGGGTTAATGATGTTGCAGATATTGCCATGTATAAATATAACAAGACTGAAATTTTGATAACCAAGAACACCATCTTTCTAACACACGCCATTACTATCTTGTCCGATGAGATTTACTAATTTATTCATTGAATATCTTCCATTGGTTAGTGGATTTAACTTTCTAACATGTGAAGATAAAGCGCACCATTTTAATTTCCTGTTCATCCTTCGTGCTTTTAACAATAACACAAAATCTTGTAAATATGCAGAGTAAAAGATGATCTTTTTCCTTACTTTGTTGTAAAGAATGCTGGATCTCTCTCTCCACTTTGGTCCCAAGAAAGACAGCTCCCTTTTTGGTCAGCCATATAAAATCATATTATCATACAAATCAATTTCACGGTACACACTCTGTTGATCTTCTGATCAATTCTTCACCTTCTCAGCCTCTGGATAGAAGATCCAATAAATGAATTTGTATGAAAGTGCGTGTAGAGCTTTCAATTTTTTTTTTAAAAAAATAATCCTCCGGTAAAAATGGGACGATATTTATTAGAATATCGTTTGAAAGTTGGTAAAAAATTGTTCTTTAGATAAATGAAGTTTAAATTTTCACATCAATCAATGTGGTTTTATTTTCAGCTGGCATTAAAACCGGATACAGTTAGAATATCATGGATTATTTAGATTAATCATTATCTTATTATTAAGTTTGATATTTATTATTTTTTATGATTAAATATTGATATATTATATCTTAATTATTTTAACTGATTAGATTAAATTATATTTCTGGGGTTAGTTCTAAATTTAAGTACGATTTAAAGATTAATAAATTGTGTTTATCACTCTAAATTCAATAAATACCATTGATGACTTTAAATAGCACAAAGTATAATTTTTTTAAAATGAAATTCACCCACACATATAGGTAATATAAATATAAATTGCACAAGTAATTAGACGTATTTATTAAGCATATGGGAGCCTCGTAATGTATGAAATTAATAGTTAATCTGAATGACACTTACTCGCTCTTTGGTTATTCATCTGCTGGTACGCCCCTGATCCCAAACCCTTACCCTCCTTCTTCTATCCTTCGTCTACTCTGCAATTCACAAACCCTACACATCTCTCCCATTCTGATTCCTCTCTGACTTGGCGCAATTCACTTTCCACCATCTGACGAAGCTATATTCCATTCTCCCTGCTTTGCTTTCATCTGCTACCTTCTTCCCTTACTTGATCTCCCTGTCTCTGAATTGGACCATCTGCAACTCAACCGCCATGTCTGACGGAAAGGTCAATTTGCCTGATGATCTCTTCTCCTCCCGGACTGCTGAGGGGCATTCCTCTCTCAAAGGTAATTTTCTTGTTAGGGCTTTCCTCTTAATTCCTATTTATTGGCATCTTTGTTGTATTATTTTATTGCTTAACATTGTTTTCTACTTTGTCTGGATCCGTTGAATTTCAATCTGTGGTGCTTTCTGCGAGTGAATCGTATGCGACGTGCTTATATCTTCCTCGGCGGGCATTTTTAATTTTGTATGGTCATTTTCCTCGTATTTTCGGGGTTGACTTCACTTATATTTGAGGATTGAAGTTATTTTTCTTCGTCTATCTTATATCGGCTTGATTCTTCTGAGCCAGCCTTGCTGTCTCACTATATTTATTTAATACTGCTATCTCTCGACCAGTATTGTAAGCACTAATGCTTTAATGGGCTGATTTGCCTACAAGTGATGTTTCGCTCCTCCCTCCTTCTTATCAAGGATTCAAGTTAATTTTGTTCTTCTGTTTTTTTGTGCTATAAATCGTGAAGAATGGTACTGTCCTCCTCTTTCATCAGTTGTCTGTTTTAATTATGATCTTGGTGTTGTTTCTTCTTTGGGTAAGGCTTGCTCATGGTTATTTACACGCTTTGATCTGTTATATCTTTCACTTTATGGTTGCCCCGGTTAAACGATTGCAAATGGTGAGAAATCTCTTGATGTTTTGATTTCTTGGTTTCTTTTATCCTGATTATGTATCCCATTTGTGTTATTAATACAAATTGAACTAAATACATGGCTAACTCTTGGTGTTTTGGGTTGTCGTAGATGAAGCACCAGGAGGAGATGGCAGGGAGAAAAGGACTGTAGGGATACCAGATGATCCAAAAGGTACTTATTAAATCATGGTACAAGTGAAAATAATAGTGAAGCTCATTATTTTTATCTAAATTTTGCCTATATAGTAACTGTTGGTTGATAAAGACTGCTTTTACTTTCAGATCAACTGCCATCAGACAGTGGCATTCCCTTGTCTCCACAGTGGCTTTATTCTAAACCCATTGAAACAAAGGCATCAACTAACAACTCAGCGGGGGTAGGGAACACTCACTGTTTTCATTTGATGTGGATTATCAAACCTTTTTGTTCTGACTGAATCTGTTTGTTAGGCCTCTCCTTTACTATTATTTTATCCTTGAGAGGGGACGACTAATTGGTGGTCTGATGCATGCGAACTGTGGGGCCTTCTTAATTTAAAGATGTTATGATTTTATCTTGAGTCTTGATAGTTTCTTTCTTCTTCCCATGTAGGCTTAGTGCTGTAGTGAGGGGAAGGGAGAATGTGGCACATCACTTATTTTAAACTTAAGAATATATGTGGTAGTTTGAATATTAGAGGAGCTAATAGATAACAATTAGATTTTAGAATTTTTATAAGAATTTAAGATGTAATTTGTCCCCCTGGATCACTGTCCCTGATTGAATTGCCATGGATATGCAAAAGTATAGTTTTGTTTGCAATTTTCCTGGGGATCAGTGTGTTATAAAACGAAGTGCTGTTATCATGTATCTTCTTGTTGCCCTTTTTTTATTTTTAGTTTATAACATTAAGCTTAGAAGCTTCCCGAGAGCAAATTTTGTTTTCCTTTAACAGGGCATACAATGTTGCATATTTGCAGTCAAACTATTGATGTTGAATTAGGCGCTTAATCAGCATTGTGAGCTCCAATATGTACTTTCTATTTGTAAGGATTGAGGATTTCAAAAAAATGATTGACAGATTGGAGGAATGAGGGTTATTCCAACTTCTTGGCTCTCTTCATGTCTGCTCTGCTGATTAAGCGCTGGGTGTTTTCTTTTAAATACATAATGTTTAGTTTCTTTTTTTTTTTTCCTTGGATTGAAGAATTATTATTGCGCTCTCAATAATATTTCTGCTCTATATTATGTCTCTAGTAAACTTTTAACTCATTAGGTTTCCTAATTAAGGGGAATTAATAGGATATTTTTCTGCTTGGTTATTTTCATCAGGCTAACTCTGCTGACCCCATACTGAAAGATAGTCGACGTATGGATGGCGCTCAAGATAAGAAAGATTGGAGGAGAACTGCCCCAGATGTTGACATCAGTCGTCGCTGGCGTGAAGAGGAGAGAGAGACAAGTTTACTAGGGAGAAGGGATCGCAGAAAAGACGATCGTCGTCCAGAGATTACCTCAACTTCGGAGAACAGAGCCCCGCCTTCCTCCGATCGCTGGCATGATGGTCGTGGCTCAATTCATGATTCCAGGAGAGAGAATAAGTGGTCATCAAGATGGGGTCCTGAAGAAAAAGAAAAGGATTCTCGAAGTGACAAAAGGAGTGATACTGAAAAGGAAGATGCTCAGGTTGAAAAACAGGCTTCTGGTGTCAGCAACCGCTTAGGTTCTGAACGTGACACAGATTCTCGTGATAAATGGAGGCCACGCCATCGGATGGAAGCTCAAGCAACTGGTGTGGCGACATATCGTGCTGCTCCCGGATTCGGGTTGGAGAAAGCGCGTATAGAAGGTTCCAACGTGCGATTTTCTCCTGGACGAGGAAGGGCCAATTTCAATGGTAACCCTCAAATTGGAAGACCATTATTGGGCTCTAACTTGGTGTCTGCGCCTTTGGATAATAGCAAATCTGTGCTGGGGAGAGCTAGTCTTGCTGTCAATTCATATTGCTACCCTAGGGGTAAGCTTCTTGACATATATCGTAGGCGAAGGCTTGATCCAACTTTTAAAATCATGCCCAGTGGGATTGATCATTGTTCACCAATAATACAACCTGGATTTGATGAACCATTGGCATTTGTTGCTCCTAATGCTGAGGAACAGGTACGTGGATTTGGTATAATTGATATTTGTTCCTGTGATGAATGAATCGATATCAATATTCAATGTAAAATCTATAGCAAGCCACACAATGCATGAGCTATAAATAGTATAGCTCATTCTTTAAACTCCATGCAAAAAGTAGGGGGCCCTCATCTAGTTTTGCATACAAAAAGATTTTTTTTTTTTAAAAAAAATCTTTTATGCAATGTTTTTAACTTGCTGTGCATTTCATGGGCAGAGTGCCTGACGGGTCATTGGCATGCTTGTCATTCACATTCTTAAGTTTCGTATATTGCTTGCAGGCTGTGCTTAGAGATATATGGGGTGGAAAAATTTCTAACAGTGAAGTCTCCAGATACTCCTTTGAAGAAAAAGATGGAGGGTCAAATAATGATATTTCTGGTGATAAATTGTATACATGTTTCAGTTAGTTCTGTAAAATTTTTAACTTCAATTCTTTTTGATGGATTCCTCACTGATTCTCTTCAGGTGCTGATATAGCTAAAGGAAAACAAACTTTGTCAATTGGCATGGGAAAATTAGTTGATTCAGGAACTAGTGTCTCGAGTGATTCTGATGCAATTTCAATTGCAGCAGCATCGAATGCCGGTGGTTCCTTGCAAAATATAGTTGATGGTGAGATATATCTATTTTCCTCTCCTTGGCTTTATTCTAATCAAGTGAAAATAAAATAATCACATTTTATCACATGTAACGGTTCACTCATTAATTTGCCTTTTCAGAAGTTATAACTATTAAAGAAGGAGAGAAGAAAGATATGCTTAGCCATGGTGTGCATGAGAGATATGAGAACCATGTCAGCAACTGTAAGGTGGGAAGTGTTCACGGCAATACTGTTGCTGAACCGGAAACTTACAATAGCCAACAGGGACTGGTTTCTACCCTTCAGACACATGCTGATGGGAATGCTGTCAAATCTTCTGCTGCGTCAGAAATCAGTAGTAAACTGCCGGATGATTCTTGCAATCTTTTTGAATTTGCATCTCTGCACCAAACTCCAAGTATTATTCAACAAGACTTGAATATGAATGAAAAGATGCATCCTCTTGGAAGTGTTGTTGCACCGGAGGACTTAAGTTTGTGCTATCTTGATCCCCAAGGGGTAGTTCAAGGCCCCTTTATTGGGATCGACATTATTTCATGGTTTGAACAAGGCTTTTTTGGCACAGACTTACCAGTTCGCCGGTCAGATGCCCCTGAAGGTTCTCCCTTTCAAGAACTTGGCCTTATCATGCCTCACCTTGGAGCCAAGTCTGGTTCAGTTTCTGGTAGTGACCATATTACTCAATCAGAAGTACCTGATGCTGCTGGAATGAACCTGAAAGCTAATTTTAATTCTCTTGACTATGATGGATCTATCATTTTAGATGATCAAACTTGGGCTTCATCCCAACCTGAAACGAGTGTGGCTTTTCAGTCCCAAATACCTAATCAATATACCTCTGGAACCAAATTCTCTGGTAATCAGTGCTTTAATAGTTTTGTCACGAAAGATGAAGGTGAGGGATTTCTTACTCATTTTGTTGCTGTCTCTATTATATCTTCCGTCAATTTATTTTTCATGTTATTTGTACTTGTTCATTCTTAACCTCTATCCAAATTTCTGTTTCTGTGCAGAGATTGCTTTATCAAAAATGGCTAGAAGCAGCAATGATAACCCTTTGATGGGGCCTGCTGAAATCCCCTCATCTTATACCAATCTTTCTGGTCAACCTGTTGCAAGGGATGTTTCAGGGAGTAATATGCATGAGGCTGATAAACTGCACCCCTTTGGTCTATTGATGTCTGAACTCAGAGATAGCTCTCACTTAAGACATGCACAGTCCTACAATATGTCTCCAAGAATTGGTGATCAGGGTCATTTTCTGGATTCATTAATAGATAATGATGCCTCTTTTGCTGATCGAAGTTCTTTTGGTGGTATGGTTGGTCAGCCCTCTGACAGGGAGACATGGTCAAATGATCATGGGTTAGACAGGCATTTTAGTCATGATCGTTTTGTGGGTTCATTAGATGAGCGCCACTTGTCCAACATGGAACAAAAATATAATAACTTTGATGTGGTTGAGAATCTTATGCGCCAGAATCTGCAGAAGGAACGACTTCAGCAGCAGGCTAATCTATCTAATCATTTCCCCGAACATCTTACTGGGTCAAATTTAGAGAGATTTTTCTCTCATTCCCAAAACAATAACTCTGGCATTCAGCAGATGATCCATAATTCAGGGTCAGATTTGGAACACCTTATGGGACTCAGACGCCAGCTTGAGTTTCAACAACAGCAAGAGATGCACCATCAACAACTTCAACAAATGAAATTGCAACAACAACAAGAGTCTCAAGCTAAGCAGTTGTATCTTGAACAGTTGAGACATCCCCTAATACCAGATTCACATTTGGGGCAATCTAAACTTGATCTTGCTAGAGATAACTTGTTTGATCAGGTTCAGTTGAGGAAACACATGCTGCAAGACTTGCAGCAGAATTCTTATTCAAGGCATCTTGATCCATCAATGGAGCAGATTATCCAAGCAAATATGCACCATGCTGTCCAAGGAAGACAAGCTGATTTTTCAGACCTTTTGTTGCAATCAAGGCATGGGAACATCCTGCCTTCAGATCAGCAGCTTCATTTCCAGCAAGAACAGTTGCGGGCACAGCAGTTTGCTTTAGCACTTGGACAGCAGTTGGGTTTGGAAGGGGAAGGGCATTTTGGTAAGTCTTGGGCAATGAATGAAACAGGACAATTAGTAAGAAATCCCGCAACTCATCAGGTGACTCACACTGCTGGATATAATGCCTCGGATTTTCCGAAACAGCAGCAGAGGCTTTTGCCACAAGAGGAGCAATTGAACTATCTGGGCAGGAACCTTGCTGAGCAGAACCAGAGAGGGTTCTATGACCCCAGTTCTATGTTTGAGAGGTCTACACCTGCTTCTGCGGGTGCTCTGACAATGAATTTTGACAGTGCGGGTAATTCTGTACAAGGAAGGGAATTACAAGAACGAAATCGCTACATGCACCTCCCTAATCACCATGGTTCTTTAGCCTCTCATCATTTACAAGGGTCTGATGAACGTTTTGCTCATGACACAGATGCGTTCAAGGGCTTCTCTGTGAATAATGGGGATTTGGAAAATAGCTGGACTGACCCGCGACTGGAACTGCAACACCCTGAAGTTGGGAGACAGCGAAGAGAGTTGGGAGTTACTGTTCCATTAGCAGGCCTAGACATGTCTGCATCTTCTGGAACTCATGAACAGATTTCAGCCCAAAGTTTAGCAGACCTAATTCATCAAAAACTGGGTCTTCGATCAACACAACAATCACATGTTGATAAATGGCATCCTCTTTCATCAAGAAATCAGGATCAGTCATGGCAATTTTCTGAGGCTAATTCATTAATTCAGCCGTTTGATCGCCCACAAGATCAGCAGTTCCATCTGAATGATTCTTTTATAGATGGGTCTCAAAGTGCCATTCCAAGTGCTGTAATGCAAGATCATTTTAAAAGCATGAATATGGCTGAGCAATACAATAATCTAGGGACCAATGAAAGAATGTCTTTCTGGTCTAGATCTGGATCATTTGCGGAAGAGCAATCACTCTTCTCTGCCAACAGAGATACTTTAAATTCTGGGTACAGAAATCCTCCCCTAATCAGTAAGTCATCTATGGAAAATGATTCACTTGAGTCCGAGACCAATAAGGGGCAGAGGCATGAATTTTTAAGCACAATGAACAAGTCACTTTCAGGTGTCTCGGACTTCTCTGAACGAGTAGAAGGCACCATGCATCCCATGGAACTTCCAGTTATTGCCCATAGTAGACATAGCTCATTAAGTAGTGCAGGTAATGTCCAACATACTGCTTGCTTTAGTAGATAAGGCTCTTAGATATAATTTTGAACTTGAAACTGCAGGTGGTGGTGATGGGAGTTCATATGGTCGTGAGTTAGTTCTAAATAATTCACATGGAGATGAAAATTCTAGTGACAGGTAATATTGTTTCTACATGTTTTACATTTTAAGTTAATTCAATCTAATCTGGTTATTTAATCGTTTGGGTCATTCTAGATGGTAAGAATTGTATTAGATTATTTGAGTTCAAGCCTCTTAATGGTGCTATTCCTTATCTCAATTTGGTTGCAAAGAGCGTGTTGATACTGATTCATGGTGCTATTGCATTTGGATTGATGGAATGATAATAAATGAATAACAGAAATAACTGAACGGGTCGTTAGAGAAATGTGAGGCAGTTAAAAGTCTTATTGCCTATAGATAGATGTTAAGTACCCCATTTGTAAGGCAGATTATAAGATGATATGATTTAGTGCATTGCTGTTCCTCTTTCTCGTCTCTCTTCTCTCTCTCTATTCCCCCTGTTTCCTTCTCTCTTTCTTATTCCAATACTATAACACCGTCCCACTCTGAATTTTTCCCCTAATTACTTTGCCCTATGCCCCAAAGAATATGTTTGCTTATGGTTACTAGACAACTACAGAATTTATATATGTTGAATATGACTAATTGATGTTTTATGAGTTGAAGGTTGCATAAATTTATGAAATCCCAACAAAAAGAGAAGAAAGAGTGAAAACGTGGGTATGGGTGGTGGAGGAAAAACTGTAGTTCAAATATAAGAGATGATAGCTAAATTATACAAAAATTTCCTTAACTTTGAGTTATGCACAAATAATCTCCCTATCATTTTATATCTCCTAACTTTTATTTTTTATGCGAATGACCTTAAATTGAGTTATATGCCAGTAACACTCTTACATTCAAAGTTATTGTTAGATAAAGCCTCTGTCATGTTATATTTCATTAGTGAAATTACAGATAAATGTTATTTGCCATAATTTAGAAGAGCGTTGAATAATCTAGGCAAGGGTAAACTGGCATAAGCAGTCACTTAATTCTTATGCAGCAATATTACTACTCCGGTTTTTACTATAAGATATGTTTACTTATTTTGATTAGATTAACGAAGTTAGTTAGTATGACATGTATTTCTAAAACACCCTAGTTATCTTTTTTAATTCCCTCATTCCCTCTCCTTTATTATTGTTGGGGGGACATCAATATGGGGTAAATTAGGAAAAGATTAACAAATATGAAAACTATTTCCTTATATTCCAGATCCTCTCTAAAGATGTCTTGTATTAGGGACTAGAGGAGTATTTATTTTTTCTTGCCCCAGAAGTTTGATTGTTTTGTATTGACAGGTCACTTCCAACTGAAGGGTTTGATAATGCTTTCCATAAGCGTCCACCTGTATCTCGAGTTTTATCATCTCCTGACGTTCAATCAGACCAACCATCTGGAATTAATGCCAATCAGAACAGTGTAATAAATCTTCTAGCCAGCGATGGTATGTTTTCTCTTCATGGCTAGTCTGACTTGTCGTCACTCTTTCAAAGTAAAAATGTGTTATCATCTCTGTTCACTGCTGCTTTGTGTTTTCATGTTTTTTATATTTGGAAGTAAAATTGGTGTTCTGTTTTAGGGAGACGAGAACCTTCAGGTAACCCATCAATCAGTAATCTGACCGATGCTCAGGCTTCTGGGAAAAAGGAAGTGCGATTTAGGAGGACCTCGTCATGTAGCGAAGGTTGTGTGTCAGAGACGTCTTTTATAGACATGCTTAAAAGGCCTGTTGTTCCAGAGGCAGATGTGGCCAGTGGAGTCGGCACTGAGTCTTGTGATGGTGGAACACAGGCAGGGCGGAGTGGTAAAAAGAAGGGGAAGAAAGGGAAGAAACAGCTCGACCCTTCACTCCTTGGTTTCGTCGTATCCAGCAACCGCATCATGATGGGTGAGATCCAACGCCCTGAAGACTGATAGCTTCCTCTACATTAGTTGTTTAATTCTCACTCACACACATGGGATAAAGGGGCTTCATATATTATTGTATAGTCCCATAGCGCATAGTGTTTTAGTTTCTTCATACTCCCTTTTTGTCATGTTATCCACTGTGTACAGTCATGAGAGTATGTATATACGCGGAAGCCATAGTCATCGTGGTGGATACTTCAACAATTTTTTGGGAGGATAGTCAGCTTAGAATTAGAATAGCAATTACAGCCGTTTTTTTATTTATTGTCACTGAAAAATATATGGCGAGTCTTGGAGCAACAGTAAATGGTAAATGTTGCTGTCACGTGATTATCTAGGTTATGGGTTCAAATCCTATTAAGTGTCTTTTTATTTACGGGTGATGCTATGTAAATGCAGTTCACCTACTATTATATTCACTCTCTTAGTCAATGGTATCCATTTATTTACTTTTTCACTTTAACTAAAAGACTCTGGTCAATTTGTTTAAATCTGATAGGTCTGAAACACTGAAGAAATGATCTTAAGGTATGCCTTTAGATTCAATTGCATTAATAAATGACCTTAATAATTTATGACCTGCGCATAAGTCTGAAACACAATCAGTTTTAATTTTCTTATGAACTAGACTACTTGGCCCCATTGTAAGTCCACCCTATATAGTAATGCAATTTCTTGAAAAAATTGATGACCTTTATTACAATGAGATAATAATAACTTTTAATATTAAACATATATTTAAAGTCATCAACTATATATATATATATATATATATATATATATATAAAAGAATAATGCAATGCAAATCAAATAAGCTTCCAAACAAAGTTAATTATCAAACCACCCCTTCTTCATTTCGGGGGGGTTTTTTTTTTTTGAATGTTTAACTCAATTTGAACGCGGGACGAATTGTACAAGCATATTAGGTGAAAACATTTATTGGGTTGCCGAGCCTAAGGAAGACAAAATTAGCTTGATGGTGAAATACGATAGGAAAACTGTGCAAGCCCCCAACTTGCTCTCTTCGTCCTCTGTTCTTACGTTTTAGAACCCTTGCCCTCTCTGCTTCCCCATTTCTTTAACCCAAAGCAATAATTTCACTGTCATTAGCGGCATCGTAGATAAAGGATTAGGCATTGGGATACATTTTGGGGTGGGTTTGGAATTCAGTCCCCGAAATTGAAACCATACTCAAAGTGTGCTTGAGTCAAGGCTTCATGTAAGTTGGTGCTTACACAACAGACTCGCACGATGCCTATAATATGATCCTTTTTTATTATTTTTTTGCGCTAGGTACTTATATCCTCCTGAAGCAAATATATTTGAGATATTGTCATGTATTGAGATTCGAACCTTAGCTCCCATTATGAGGGACTGACTCCTTCCGTTAGACGGGACCCAACCCCCTTGCCTATAATTTTTTTTTTTTTTAAGGAGCAAGAATATATATAAACTTTCACTTAAAGTATGTCCAATACTAAATACGTTTCGTAGGTGCAAAAATACTCATGAACATTTCAAATAAAATCCAAAACGACAGCATCATTAAATTTGACCTAACGTCGTTACATGTATATTTGTAAAAAAAAAGTGTATTCCGCTGCAAAAAGTAATGGTGTTAGGTCAAAATTCAACAATGCTGACATTTTTGCTCCCATTTTAAATGTTCATGGGTATTTTTATACCTCCCAAATATATATGGTAATGGATGTAAAAGTTAATGGGTAGTATTACATCTTCCCTTCTTTCTTTTTTTTTTTTTTTGTGGTACAATATAAGCTGATATTAAGGAACTGTTACCCTTATCATCCCTGGCCCTTCTTCACGACAGAATACATTCCGTCCCTAGTTTTTGACTTTAAGGACTACCACTTAAAGCCTTGCAGGTCCAAAGAAGTGGGCTAAATCATCTCCTTCAGTTTCAGTATTGAGGGCTCATTTTATAAACTGGATTTCAGTAATGACCGACCCAAGTGGAAAGATAAGCACTTGGTGAGACAAGGATTAGGAGAGGGTTAGAACTTGTAAAGTGTAGCAATAATAATACACTAAAGCTCGGTGAAAGACTACTTAGATTAATGGGCCCAAAGGGCTGAAGCCCAATGGCCATATGTTTTACTCACTGTAAAGTTTTGTATGTACACCTGTTCATGTATTACCCCTAGAACACTGTGCATATTATAAATACAAATATAGGTTGTCATATTCAGTGCGCCTTTACATAAAACCTATTCCCTATACTAAAATTATCTTGGTATCAAAGCATTGAAGGCAAATCGCCATGGTTGACAAATCCCCAATATCCATAGATTCCTCTGCACACTCTGAGTCTCTAGCCTCAGCCACTAGTCTACCCAAGGGATCCTCAAATACCAACAATGGAATCAGCCAAAGTTGCTCCATCAAGCTGGATGGATCCAACTTCCTAATATGGCAAACTCATGTCCTCCCTGTCATCAAAGGACACAAGCTTGAAGGCTTCATCAATGACACCAAAGTATGCCCATCATAGTTCATCCATGAGAAAGACGTGATGAAACCAAACCCAGCCTTTGAAGATTGGGTTGTAGCTAATCAACTCTTGTTTGGTTGGCTCCTAAACAACATGAGCTTGGAAGTATCCTCTCAGATGGTTGTTGTCTCATCCTCTGCTGGTCTTTGGGAAGCTGCAAAACAAGTTGCAGGAGCACAAACCAAGTCAAAGGTCCTCATGTTAAAATCTGATTTCAACAGAACTAGGAAAGGGAACATGAAAATGAATGAGTACCTGTCAAAGATGAAGAGTCTCGCTGAACAACTAGCTATTGCTGGCTGCCCTGTTTCTCTTCCAGATCTGACTATTCAGGTCCTTGCTGGGTTAAATACAGATTATAACCCGATTGTGGTTCAACTCAGCAGAGAAACAAGTGATCTAACCTAGATAGAATTTCAATCTTCCCTGTTAACATATGAAAGTAGAATGGAACAGTTAAATCAGCTTGCAAACCTGTCAGTTTCAACAAACTTTGTGAACTACACAAGGACTGAGAATTTCTCACCATGAAGAAGTTGGCGTGGAAAAGGAAGAGGAGGAGGTCGTTAGACAAAGGTAACCATGGGAGACACTCCTACCACAATGGCGGTCGCAGCAATGGTGCTCAAGATGATGGAGCACCTCCTAAATGTCAGCTGTATGATCGCATTGGTCACACTGTTGAAACCTACTTCCATCGGTTTGACAGAAATTTTGTCAAAAACAAAAAGAAAACTAATGCTTCTAGCTCTACTTTTGACTTTGCAGCTTATTGGGCTACACCTGACACTATCAATGATGATGCATGGTACATGGATAGTGGAGCAACCTATCATATGACCAATGATGCAAACAGTATTGAAAATGCCACTCAACCAGCTGGTAAGATGAGAATTTTAGTTGGTAATGGCAGGGGCAGAGCTTGGGGCAAAAATTTGGGGGGCCAAATGTATACTCATTAACTAATTAAAAAATTTTATGATTATATAATATTTTTTAAATATTCAAATTTATAATAAAAATATTTTAACAATTATACTTCTGATCCTTAATCATACTGCATCCATAGGATAACTACCAAGAACCCATATAGAACAAAGATTGACATAAATCACACAAAAAATTGAAGAAGCTGAGTCAGCCTGCACTTCTTTTTATAGAAAAGGACTTCACTTCCTTCCTCGCAATCGGACCTGTACTTCCTCGCAACCACCATCCTCATCCGGTCTGCCATTATTTCCAGCGACCTTTACTTCCTTGCTCCACCAAGCTTCAGTTTCCACCTCTTCATCCTAAGTTTGAGTTTCAACACTTACAGGGGAATGGGAAGAGAGATTTGAACAGAGGCAGCAACCATTACCACATCTCAGTCTCCTCTGCTTGTTTTCCATGGCTGACCCTTTCACCTTTTCCATCTTTATCAAGAAGCTTGGTGATCAAAGAAAGAGCAATTAAGAGGAAAAGGAAAATATCAGACTTTATATGCATGAATACTCAAGTGCTTTATAAGAGAATTAGGTTAATACTCAGACTTCATTCGCTATGCTCCCCAACAGTTGACCTTCATGTTCTTCTTTTTCAGTTAAGCCGACATCTTTTTTTTTTTTTTGGGGGGGGGGGGATGGCCCCCCTTGTCCCAATGAAGCTTCGTCTTTGGGTAATGGTGATAAAGTTGAAGTTGAAAAAGTTGGTTCATCTATAGTCTCAAATGTTCCCAATAAAATAGTGAAGTTAAATGATGTTCTATACACTCCTAACATAACTAAGAATCTACTCAGTGTTTATAGAGTTGCTAATGACAATGATGCTGATATTGTGTTTGATAAACATGGATTTACTGTGAAGGAATAGCAAACAGGGCAGATAATTCTAATAGGGATACCAACTCAAGGAGAAATGTTTAGAGTTTCAAATCAAGGGACAAATGGGAGTATTGATCTAGCTTTTGTTGCTAAAAAAGAAGCCACTCATTCAATACAGTTTAAACATTTTATTTCCAGTAGGAGTTTGTGGCATTACAGACTAGGCCATCCTAATGATAGAGTTGTAAGTCAAGTTATTAGTGATTGTAATCTGAAAATCAGTACAAAGAATGATGATATTACCTTTTGTGAATCTTACAAGTTTGGAAAAACTCACTCCCTTCCCTTTAAATTATCTCAGTCCCATGCCTCTAAGCCTCTTGAGTTGATACACATTGACCTGTGGAGACCTGCATCAACACAATCAGTTAATGGTTTTCGATATTATGTTTTATTTCTTGATGGCTATAGTCGCTGCTCATGGATTTATCCACTCAAAGCAAAAAATGAAGCACTTCCTATGTTCATTCAGTTCAAAAACCTTGTGGAAAATCAGTTTGATAGTAAAATAAGAAAGCTTCAAAGCAATTGGGGAGGAGAGTATAGAAGTTTTTCAAAAACTCTCCAGGATGTTGGCATTCAGTTCAGACATTCATGTCCTCATACATCTGCCCAAAATGGAAGAGCAGAAAGAAAATACAGACACAGTTGAAACTGGTCTTACTCTTCTTACTTAAGCTAAGATGCCTCTACACTATTGGTGGGAAGCATTTAGTACAGCTACTAGTCTAATTAATCAACTACCCTTTGTTGTCCTAGGTGGTTTCTCACCATTTTACAAGTTGTTTCATACACATCCAGACTACACAAGACTGAGAATTTTGGGTTGCGCATGCTATCCTTGTCTTAAGCTATATAATGAGCACAAATTACGGTTTAGAAGCACTAAATGTGTGTTTTTGGACTATAGCAACAATCACAAAGGTTACAAGTGCCTAAGTTCAACTGGAAGAATCAACGTATCAAGATATGTTGTATTTAATGAACATGATTTTCCTTTTGAAACAGGTTTCATAAACAGAAGAAACGAACCTGAAGAGCAAGTATACCCTGAAGCATTTTTCCAGCCTACACTCTCCTCATCAATGATAGAAAGTCCTACTGAATCAGTTCCTCTAGTTCCTGATCCAATTTAGAATGAATCTTCCCTGGAGCTTTCAACAACCAGCGACTCACCTCCAGAATAGCAACATTCTGCAAGCACAGCGTCCATTTCTTCAACTGGAACTACAAATTCCATTCAGCCTCATTCATCTGTGCCCTATAACGAGAGAGCAGACATTGGCAGCAGTGACCTTCATGAAAATCAACAGCTGGTTATGAGTCAAAATGAACACAAAATGGTAACCAGAGGAAAGGCTGGTATTTCTAAGCCCAAAACACCTTATATAGGTACTATTTCTACTAAAAATGCTGCAGATTATAGCTAAAGATGCAATGAAATGTAGTGACTGGAGGAAAGCAATGCAAGAGGAGTTCAATGCTCTTATAAAAAACAATACATGGACGTTGGTACCATACATGGGTCAAGGCAACCTAGTTGATTGTAAATGGGTGCTTAAGCATAAGTTTAACTCATATGGCTCTCCACAAAAACATAAAGCCAGACTTGTTGCAAAGGGCTTTCAATAAAGCCCTGGAATAGATTTTGGTGAGACTTTTAGCCTTGTACTTAAGTCATCTACACTCCGGTTCTGTCTTACTATTGTTGTGACTCTGACTGGGAAATAAGACAAATGGATATCAACAACGCTTTCCTAAATGGAGATCTGTAAGAAGCTGTCCTAATGAAGCAACCAGAAGGTTTTGTTCACCTTAAATTGCCTAATCATGTCTGTCTCCTAAATAAAGCATTGTATGGCTTGAAACAAGCTCCCAGAGCCTGGTTTGACAAGCTAAGAACAACCCTCATAGGCTGGGGCTTCCTACATTCAAAGAGTGACTCATCCCTTTTCTTCCTCAAACTAGAAAAATCTGTGCTTTTTGTGCTCATCTATGTAGATGACATTATTGTCATTGGAAACTGCTCTAAGCTAATTAGTTTATTTGTTCAAAATCTCAAGTCTCGCTTTGCTCTCAAGGATCTTGGGCCACTACATCATTTTCTGGGAATAAAAGCTCACGGAGACGCTACAGGACTCTATCTCAAGCAAGAAAGGTATATTTCAAGCATACTGACCAAGAGTGGAATGCAACACTCCTCACCGGTTCCTACTCCTATGGTTGTAGATCGACACTATTCAAAAGATGATGGTACACCACTTGCAAATCCAACCTTCTACAGACAGATAATCGACTATATCCAGTACTTAATCAACACAAGACCAAATATCATGTTTGCGGTAAATAAGCCGAGTCAGTTTCTCAGTGCCCCTACCACAATAAACTGGCAAGCGCTTAAACGAGTGTTATGATATCTCAAAGGCGTGATGGACCTAGCCCTACATATCAAGCCAAGCAGTCACCTTACCTTACAAGGCTTTTCCAATGCAGACTGCGCCGTGTGCCCTGATAACCGGCGATCCATGGGAGGTCACTGTGTCTTCTTTGGCGATTTGCTAATCTCCTGGTCCGCAAGAAAACAGGGTGTCATTTCTCGCTCTAGCATCGAGTCTAAGTATAGATCGCTCTCAAATTTGTCATCTAAACTTGCCTGGCTTCAGTCTTTCATCGGAAAACTTGACCTACATCTGAGTCGATCCCTATTGCCTGGTGCGACAACCTCAGTACGGCAGCCCTAGTGTCGAATCTGGTTTTCACGCACGATCAAAGCACATCGAAGCCGATGTTTACTTTGTGAGAGATTGAGTACTCTCGAACCAGTTTTTTTTTTTTTTGATACGAAAAGATGGCTAGAAGCCTACATAAACATAAACAAGCTTACAGAAAGGAGGAATTCAATCCTAAACTCTCCCGTTCAACCCAATTCTTGAGGTAAACAGGGCAACCATCAACAATACCAGAATGTGAAATGCCTGATTTAGCCAAAGCATCCGCAATTCTGTTTACATCCCGAGGAATAACCTTAACATCTACTTGCCAATCCCAACTAAGCATATCTTTGACTTTTACAATCAAATTACTGCTAGTATCACAAAAATCATCTAATATAAGATGAATGACCTCATTTGAATCAGACTCTAAAATAACCTTCTTGATGCCAAGATCCCAAGCCAATTGGAGACCTTCCGCCACTGCCCATTCCTCCGCCGTTGCCGGTTGACAAATGCCGATCTTCTTGCTAAAGCCCACCACCCAATTACCCATAAAGTCACGAACAACACCGCCGCATCCCGCCAAGGATGACTGTAATTCCACCGCCCCGTCAACGTTTAGCTTTATCCAGCCTTTGGGAGGCCTCTCCCAAACCGACACCTGCATAGAACCTGAGTGGGCTGCCAAACCCTCATAATCATCAAAAGAAACAAATCTAGTCCAACATAATGATAAAACAGAAGCAGGATTAGAGGGCTTAATAAAAGAACTATTGAAAATACAATTATTCCTCCAATCCCAAAGTTTCCAGATAGCCACCCCAAAAAATAAATCCCAACAACCATCCCAATACTTTCCTACCGGATTTTTAAGGTTAAAAACTAACCAATCCCGAAAGTTACAAGAAAAGAAGTTAGCAACATAACACTGTTTAATTAATCTGTACCACATACTTCTAGCATATACACAATCTCTCATAATATGCAATAAATCTTCCACCCGATTAGCACAGTGAGAACAAGCAGGTGAAGTATGTGACCAGGAGCTCCTCCATAAATTAGTGGGGAGTTTATCAAGAAGTGCTTTCCACATAAAGACTCGAATTCTCTCCGCTCCTTTCCATTTCCATATATCATTGAACACTCTATCCCTTAGAGAAAGAGGATTTGGCTCAATAAGAAAGTAAGCACTTTTAAGGGAAAATCTACCATCAGTAGTTGCCCCCCAACTGATACAATCATTGGAAGCACCCAATCTTGGAGGCAACACCGCAGCAAGACGCCTCATACCATCAATATTCATAAGCTTGGACAACTCCTCAAAGTTCCAGCATCCTCCAATCGCCCAATCCCCCACTAAAGAGGACTCCTCCTCCTCAGTTAAAGGTCTCAACACAAAATTCTTCAAGAGTAAACCCTCCCCAATCCAGTGATCATTAAAGAAGCTAATCACACTACCATTTCTGACTTGCCATTTTGTTCCTTTATCGACCACATCTTCTTGCGCACAAATAAAACGCCATAACGGAGAATCCCCCTTTCTATATATAAATAAGGAATCCCCATCTCGTAGCATATACCTGTGAGAAAAAATCTCAGCCCATAGACCCACAGAACCACAAATGAGTTTCCACGCCAATTTGGACTCTCGAACCAGTTGGTTGCAGATATGTACCCTCCTCATATCAGATTGCGGATCTCTTCACGAAGGCTCTCTCACACTCGAAGTTCAGAAATTTTAGAGACAAACTCGACCTGGTCGTTGTTCCCAGCCTTCGTTTGCAGGGGGATGTAAAGTGTAGCAATAATAATACACTAAAGCCCAGTGAAAGACTACTCAGATTAATGGGCCCAAAGGGCTAAAGCCCAATGGCCATATGTTTTACTCACGGTAAAGTTTTGTATGTATACCTGCCCATGTATTAACCCTAGAACATTGTGCATATTATAAATACAAACATAGGCTGCCATATTCAGTGCGCCTTTACAAAAAAACCTATTCCCTATACTAAAATTATTTGAACTTAAAACATCCAATTATTTCCCTCCATTGCTATAATCCCAATAAAAATATTCCATTAGTTGATAATATTAGATCCATGATAGAACGGATAAATAAATCCTAGTCTCTGTAAAAAGTAATGGGAAATTGTTGAACAGTTTCAGGGTATGCATGGACTGTGTCAGACGGAGAGATGGAGAAGAGGTTGTTGGTTTTCGCTCCCAGTAGCACTGAGTCATGACTCGTTGCTTCTTCCCCAACCATGAGCTGATGAGCGGCAATTGGCATTATTTAAATGTCTCTCCTCTGTTCAAAGGTAACAATACTAGGATTTCTTTTTCTCTTGTCCTTTCTCGTATTGTTTACCTGGTTTTCGCTTTTTAAGCGTGTCAAATGATCATCATGAGTTGAAGACTTGAAGCGACAAATCTTCGTTTTTCCTGACATATATTATATACTTTTATGAGCAGCGTACCATGTTGTGCTTTATTAATTTGTGAAAAAGATGTGTTTAAATATGATCATTCATTTCGTTAAAAAAAAAAAACACACACACACACACACAACATAATTACCTCTTGGAGGTGTTATCATTTGAGAATTACACATGGGCTTAAAAAAGAATAAGACTTTAATGATAAAAATGGTCTCTAGTGCCTTAATTCCTTATTCTTAAAGCTATCTTTCCCATGATTTTTACCCCACAACGATAGTTAAATGGATTAGAATAGAGAATCTTGTAAAGTTTTTCCCCCACTCCAAAGTGGAATATTTTAGTTTAAATTGTGATAAAAGATAAAGATAACGATCTCAAAACAAATGAAATCAAATACTATTTGCGATAATACCTTGTAAGATTCTGGGCCACTGTACCTGATGAAACTTTGCCGATTCACAGAGACATACATATGTTATTCAGTGAAATTGAATACAAATGGACAAAAGATGGGTTAAGTGTGAAAAAAAAAATAGATGAAGAAGAGGCACATGCAGAGCAGGGTGCGAATCAGAGGAAGTATATAAGAAAGTAATTGTGGTCATCGAGGGTAAGAGACCACCACACGATATTAAATATGGGACCTCAAGTTTGATTCGTTCGTAGTGAAGAAAATCAACTGAAGAGGACAGCTCGCTCAAATAAATAAAATATATAACCCCACATCAAAACTTCAAGTTGAAATTTTGCAAATAAGCACCCTGAATAATGCCCTTTTGCGCTGTCATCATCTTCTAATGGCACTGATCTTGTCGTTACTTTCACAGAGTCTTCATATCAGATTCGTAACCATTCTCAAATTACAATTCAAATTTCACAAAACCACTGATCCATGTGCCTTTGGCTAGCTGGTGATTACACTTCTAGTTCTGAAAGTTTGGACCAAACCAAAAGTTTCTGAAAGTAAGTTCAGAGGAACGCATATCCCGGCATGTCAAATGACACTTTCAAACTCGTTAGTGAAATTTCTTGTACAAAAAGTCAGTGGCGCTTTTCTTACTCTGGTGCTTTTCCATTAAGTGGGTCAATCTAAATCGGGTGATTATATTATATGTGCATGCAATTTTTATTTCAATTAAAGAGGCTGTCCGTAATGATAGCCAGAGTTGGTGGGTTGCCGAAGAAATCATGGCACTGATTGGTTGCTTGACAAAATCAACGAAGAAAAATGCTTGGCCTTTCATATTAATTTCATGTTAAAGCAGAACAAGAAAACAAATGATGGACTTGGTTGAATAAATGGGAATTTTTTTCCCTTTCATGCGCTGTCATGAATCTAGATATGACATGAAGCTACTGCGCATATATTGCTACAGATAAGTCTCATTATCATGTAATTAATTATGCAGATAATGGCTTTGGATCAAGCATGTGATACATCCACTACTTTAGTTTTATACTTTTATCTCTCTTCTGATATAGTTGCTGCAGTAAAAAAGTGCGTTTATCCATACATTTAAATATAGCACCAAAGCAGTCAGAAGACTCAGAATTGAAAGTTGACCAGATTAATCTCAGAGGAACTCATACTATAGATGGAGCCGTACAGTTTCTCTATTCCGAAATCCAAGCGCAGAAAGTCTTATTTTAGCAATTTCTCTGTTCTCTACAAGTTTGTTTCATGATCCCCAAGACAAGCACTTACATGCAATCAGTTCAACATGTGAACCAACTGCTGAATTTAGTAGTTAGGAAGTGATGTTTTAGCAAATATAAGACACAGAAATTAGCTTTTTCACTATTGCAAGGATTTTAGCTTCAGGTTAAACTAGGAGAGTTTGGTGGTGTTCAAGCTCAAACCAGTTCAAGGGAGTCAAAGTAGTTTTAGAAAGTTCACTTGTCTCACTTATGTGGGTCTTTCTCCCTGCTACAAAGCGAGAAAGAATAAAGCAAAGTATTTTGGTGCATGTAGTGGACTTCTCAGTTTACCTCCACCTCGTCTACAATACCCTAACTTCAGGCATTTCATTGACGCTAGCAGGAGGACTTGTTAAGAATATTATTAATTTAGTCATGTCAATAAGTACATCATGAGACTTTTCCAGAGAGTGAAGAATGAGAAACGCTTGAAAACAAATAACCTCCGAGAAGCAGAGCTGTAGATACTTGACACTGATACCCTTTTCAATGTTTTAGCTCCTTACAATAACAGTAGCATTGTAAAGGGACCAAAAACAGTTTAATAATTTAACCAAAGGAAAGATTTCAGGTTCAGGTGATGAATATGGAAGTAAAGCATCCAAGCTGTTGCAAGTTAATCAAGTGTGCCAAGCAGCCATATGCAACTTGCAACTGTTGTTCCATGCACTGATTAGAATCTTTCAGATGATGAAGGAACTACAGCCAAAAAATCCATCGCAAATTTTGCAAAGTATGATTATAAATCTATAGAATCAATCTCACAAAAAAAGATCAGCACTCCTTGAACTAGAGAAGAACAAAATAATTGATTGCTTCACATGGCGATAATTAAAAAGAAACAACTCTGAATTAAACAAGAGTTTTAAGCCCAAACCCAAGCTATCTGGCAGCGCAATTCCATCTGCAAGTTAACATCATGAACAACACAATTATAACACATGCGGATACACCAGAAGAGAGTAAATAGTAGAAACTTTGAACTCTAAGTGAAGCACCTGTTCCCGGAGACTTGATCACAGCAGTGCAGAAACCAAATCCAGATCCTATTGAAAGCTCTGAATCTGAGGCATCTATGTCCTGACGTCTTCCAAATATACAGCACTCCAGAAGCCATCATTGAAACCTCAGCCTCTGGAGTCTGGACAATGCTACAATTCTTTTCCCCCAAACTAATTCAGAAAAATCTATCGTCCTGCAGAACCTTGAGAATCATCCTTAGCAGGAGGATTCTGATGCTGCTGATGATGCTGCTGTGGGTGTACTCTAGCTTGACCTATCTGCTGGTAAACCTGGCTTAAGGCTTGTGGGTTCAAAATCCCAATATGACCATCCTGAGACAGCCCCAGTTCCAAACCAGGAATCTGCTGGTTACTAGTCCCACCCAAAATTGAGGCAAAACTCATAGGACCCATGTTAGTGGCTGCTGCTGCAGGCAAGTCAAAGCCAGGGAACCCAATTTTTTGAAGGTAATTTGAACTCTCAGTCCCTAAACTCGGTGCAGATGGAGCAGAAGATGATGATGACTGAAACCCAAATCCAGTGACAGAAGAAGGCCATAGACCTGTGGCCACATGGGGTCTCCCCAAATTTCCCCCAACCATTGCCCAGCTGGTCCTACTTCCTGGTCCTATATTGGACCCCCCTAATTCATCCATTTTTTGATGTAGTCCTGCAGATAGCGAGGTCCCCTCTTGTGAAACAGAGCCCCCTGCTGCAGCTAAAGCAGATGCCGGTATTGTCCCCGTTCCGGTGGCGGCGAATATGGACGGCTCCGCCTGCTGGAGGAGCCACTGTATGGTTTCTCCGTCGGATTTGTGACCCAATTCTCTGGTCAACTGAAAGATTCTAGCCGCACAAAGAGCAGGCATCCTTATTCTTCTTCCTCTGCCTTCCACCTTGGTGTGTCTATCTTTGTTGGAAACTCTCTTGGGAGCTAACTGCTTGTTCTTGCTGTTTTCTTCTTTCTCTGCGATCGAAATCTGGAAATCCCTCACTTCCGCTGCTCCTTTATTGTTGTTCTCTCCCATGTTGGATTGTGGCCGTGGGAGACTCAAGAACTTGTTGTTGGGTGCCTCATCCGGCTTGTTTGAGCCCTTGGGATCCATGAACAAAGCACTAAGCAGGTAAGGGAGAAAATAATAATAATGATAAAAATAAAAATAACAGCTGGGTCCTCTTTGATAGAAGAAGGCGACCTGAAAAGTCCTAAGCTTTCATGAGTTTTTCACCGTTTTTGGCAAAGATTGAGGGACAGACAAACCATTTAAATATTAAAATCCCAATGAGAGCCCCATGGGCATGGCAACAGGTATTTTCTTTTGGGACCGAGTTCAAAATTTTACATCATTCCCTCTTTTTATTCGACAACCCGAATTGAAATTTTTTCTTTCCTTCTCAAAAAGTACAGGTATAATTTTAACTTCTCGTTTCTCCCTCTATAATGAAAATTTATGGAGGGCACAGTGTTTATCTCTGTTAAATTAGCAGTCAGTGGGCTTTGACTAGTGCGATGTGAATGCAACTTTAACGGCCTCTTTCCTCTTTCTTCTTTCACACACACAAACTTACCTCTCTCTTTCTCTGTGCACACCATCACTGTACGGACATCGTGGTAATCAAGCCATATGATTTCCCACCACATTCTCCTCCGTCCTCAATTTCTTAAATCTCATGCATCCCATAATTGCAACACCAAGGTATGAGGCCACGTGGTGGATTGTGATAGGACGGCGGCGATATACTTCTCATCATTCAAAGAAAGAAGATGAGATCAGAGGGAATAATAATGAGTACTATAATTATAAAACAGAGTGAAAAAGGAGAGATTTTGAAGTAATGGAGATAAATGATGGGGGTGGATCAGCAATGTGCTTAAAAAG
This sequence comes from Acacia crassicarpa, assembly GCA_034222035.1. Lineage (NCBI taxonomy): Eukaryota > Viridiplantae > Streptophyta > Magnoliopsida > Fabales > Fabaceae > Acacia > Acacia crassicarpa. The sequence continues at coordinate 42,513,066 of JAWXYG010000005.1, read as the reverse complement.
GAACGGAGGAGGCTATCAATTAGAGGAAATAGTAGTATAGTGATATGATATGAGCTATGAGCTAGGGAATGGTGGGTCCCCTGTATCCCCTAAACAAAATAAAAAAAATCAGAGTTTCACAAAACAGAGCAGAACAGAACACCACTTCCAAATGATCACTATTGAATTGGAGTATTGTGTCACTCTTAGTTCTTATTTTCATCATCTCCTCAGTTACCCAGTGGCGGACTTTTCTTTTTTTTTTTTTTTTGCTCGAAACCCAGTGGCGGACTTGGCTAACGTGGTAAAAGTAGTTTTTTTTTAATCTGAATTTTATAAATTTAAAATATGATAAAAGTCATATTGTAAATATGATTTATGTTTGCATTGACGGTGATAGAAACCCATCTACACTGTCAAAAATAGGTTAATAGCTTATTCTTAAAAGTAGTTTTTAGCTTAAAAACTCATTTTAAAAAATGTCAATTCAAACACCTCATTTTTATTCACACTCTACAGCTTCTTTCACCCTCCACAGCTTTTCCAAACAAGCCCCACACTCCACTTACCTTGGAATACTATATCCATTCCCTTTTTCAGTTCAGCAAAATAAACTTATTCAGCTTTAATTGAATTGTCTTATTTTATTTTATTTTAGTGATCTTAGGATATCTCTATAGAGTCAGTACATTTCACCCACCATTGTCATTTAATCTTGTCTTAACCAGGGACTAGGGGTGGAAATAGGTCAGGCCCCTATCAGACGGCCTACAGTCTGACCTGTTTAGGGCTTGGTCTGATCTGATCTGTTTGTTAAAAATGTCATGTCAAAGCCTAAATGTATAAATAGGCTAGGCCTATTTAGTTAAAGCCTGACCTGTAAGCTTTCAGGTCTGGCCTATTTACACATCAAATAAATATAATTATATTTACATAATATAAATAATAAAATATTTATTGTTTTTATTCATATATTCTACTAAAAGCCTACATTTATATAGTTTTTTTTATAGGCTTAATGTGCATAAATCCTTTTTATGACCTCCAATGCCTATAATATGATGCCTTTTTAAAGGCCTACATTATAAGTAGGCATTTAAAAAGGCTTCAGGCCTTATGAAAGCTCAGGTCTGAGCCTTAAAAAAATCCTGCATTTAGGCTCAGGCCTTCCACCCCTATTACAGGCTCGGACCTATTTAGTTAAACCCTGACCTGACCTGACCTATTTCCATCTTTACCAGGGATAGAACCAGGAATTGAAATCAAGGGGCAAAAATTATAAAATAGAATCTAAGTGTTCATAAAATTACATTCAGCTCTATAAATGTTACAATATTTTCATATGAGTCCCTCTATGAAACTTTTAATGGGACTAAAGTGAAAAAAATTGAAAGTTTAAGAGGTTAAAATATAATTTCTTAACATTTTTGGGTTAATTTCTATAATTTTAGGGGGAACAGGGGCCACCCCTAGCCCTCCATATAGGTCTGTCCCTGGTTTTAACTATTTGAGTTGGCTTGAAAAAACAAATTTACGCAAATAGAGACAAAATTTCTCTCACAAACTTACCCTGAATACTATAAATGATATTGAGAAAGCGGTACCAAATAGATACTTAGTTTATCTTGTTTATTTCGGTTTGTGTTGGCCTTTTCTATTATTATCCAGATATGATTTTTTTCCCATACAATACACGGTAATTATTATATTTATTTTGAAATATTTACTTTTTATTTAAAAATATAAATATTATAAAAAATAAACAAGGTTAGATGGAGCTCAATGGTTCAGAGATAGGTTAATAGAATATTTTTTTCCTTTTTTTTCAATAAAAAAAAAAGCCACCACTTGTTTATGTGAGTGGAGAGAGGGCGGAAAGTCGAAAACAAAAACAAAAAAATACATCAAAACACAACATGTCATCTGCAGTGGAAAGAAAAGCCTAAAAGAAAATGTGAAAGAAAATTATAAATATGAAGTCCTTGTTGGCCATGTGAGATGATAGGCTCAATGTTTTTTTTTTTTTTCCTCCTTATCTTGACTTAAAAAATTAACATTAATTAAAGATTCGAGAAATAACATTCAAGGTGGTTGTTTTTTCAAACCTCGTTTGTGTGGATCAACATTTGATGACTTCAAAAGTGAACCATTGAAGCCATTTGTCGTCTTCTTGCTTTTGTGCCTCTTTTGTGCCCCATGTTTAGTTTTTCAAGTTCCTCGAATGCATACAAACATACACATGTTAACTAAACATTGTACTCCAAAACTTTCATCTCACGTACTTTTTTTTTAAAGATTGACTTTGCTTCATGTTTATGGAACCAAGGTAATCATATCTTTTTTACCATGACGGCAGGTAATTAGTAGTAGTAGGAGGTGATTTCTCTACAAATAAACGAGTTTGTTTTGTAGATTAATCATCAATTTGAATTTGAATTTATAGTAATGTTTGTCCAATGCTCAGAGGTAACGTGCAAGTTTGGGGTCCAATCAAAGATTCATGATTATTAATAAGAATGTGGGTTAGTTGGATGATTGGTTCAAATTTCCTTTGCCCCCAAATTCAAAAGTTCTTATACAAATTGATATCATTGTCCCATCCCGCTTTCTTTCAATCTAAATCAACAGGAAACATTACAATTTTATTGATTGATCACTTCATTGTCTAATTCTCTTGTTTAATTTTTCCTTTTTAAAAAAACCATAATAATAAAATTAATCAAATTCCTAAGCAATTCTCATAATTTACCCAATGACACAAAAGTGCCGGGTCTCACAATCAATTATAGATGTGTGCCTCACTCTTACTCATCCATAATATAATAACTACTCCCTTCTCGTCTTTATTTATTATAGGAACCAATTACCATTTCTCACGGACCAACCAATAAATGGAAATTAAGTTATTAAATTGGTCAAAAATTGATAAATATTTTCAACTTTACCCCTACTTTAAAAATATAAATTTAAAGAGTTAATTAAAAATGATAGTATAACAAGAAAATAGTAATAAATGAGTTAGTTAATAACAGTTGGTATCTTACAATAAGAACAAAAAACTAACGAGTTAATCTCTTATAATAAAGACTAGGGTGAGTAATTGATTAGTTTGGATAAATTTTTTTTTTTTTAAAAAAAGATAAATTCCCACAAACATTTCTTGAAAGAGCCAGCAGCGCCGTAAATATTGCTAGTATCCACCAACTTTTTGTTAAATCGGGCAAAAATACTACTAATTCTGTTACTTATGCTTGACGGCGGTTACTTTTTGTGTGTCGGCCCCACCAATGTCCAGGTGTCAATTACTGTGGCACCTCACCTCACCTCTGAGGCTCTGACCAATGGAAAGACAACACGGTGTAGCTATCATCCACTGTTCTTCTTCTCCTTCCCTCCCATCGATGCTCTGATTGAAGGTCGATAATGGCTTCTCGTTGAGCAAACAACAACACAAGGTCGGCAATGGCTTCTTGACGAGATTGGTTTCGTGCACCTGCATTGCCATCTTCTTCCTGGGTTTTCTTTTTGTCAACAGGTTAGCTCTCAGCTTCATTCTCTTTCCCCATGAACCACAAAGTCTGGTACGAATGTCTTGAATGTGTGGATTCTTCGTTTCCACAGTTGGGGTTCTAAGCTTCTAAAGTTCTATTGTTTCCCCAAAATCAGTTGTTTATTCCTTTTGCTTATATTCATTTGTCGAAGCTTTCAATTTTAATCCTGACGCTGAACTGATGTCATGTCCTGGTTCATTTACTTGATTCTTCAGTGTTGGTTGTCTAGTGGGTACATTTTTTAAACTCTCACCGGAAATTGGGAGTGACGCTCGAACACCCATGACCGGAACTTGATGGAGAACCTGAATCGGCCAGTCCAGCACTGGCACGGCCTCCTCGTACCTGCCTAAGCTACAGTATAAAGCAGCAAGGACGTGCAAATTCATGGCGATGGTATCTCGAACGAGCTTGAGAAGTTTGGGACCGAGATCGGGTTTGTCCAGGGAAGCCTCAGAAAAGGCTGGGTTAGGGGATCAGGTAGCTTCTTGGTTCGATCAGACGAGGGTGAAGGGGAGCCGTGTCCAGCGGCGTTATTGATCTGGTGAGGGGCTTGAGCTTCCGGCACTGAGATTCGAAGGGGAGCCGCGTTCGGCGATGTTTTGACGGATACCAAACCGGGCATGGTGACCGTGATCAAGGAAGAAGAAGAATAAGTCAAAAACCAGAATTGGGAACGGATCAGAGTTTAGAGACACAGAAGAACCTTCTTCAGTTCTTCAGAACAAGGGCCTCCTCCACTCCGATTAACAGCCCTTCAATGGCGGCTCCACTGACTCTCCTGTGCGAAGCAAAACTCACCGCCATAACCCAAATTTTTTTGTTTCCTTTCAATTTTCATTGTCCACGTCAACGTCCCCGATCAACCTTTTCCGCCAGCTCACCATATGTATCAGCATAAATGGTCAAACTCACGGTCAACATCCACCAAATTAACGGAAATGACATTATTGAGCTACTTTCTAATGTTGTTGGGTACTTTTACACCCATTAAATGTTTACAATCCTAGTAACTCGGGTAACTCTTTGGGAAAATGTTTATGAGTAGAATTTTACCTTCACCCACAATTATAATAATTGCGGCACGATCTCCTCACAATACCCTCGTGCAATATTATCATATATATTATTCTTAGGTAAATTAATTTAGAGAAAATAATAAATGTATGAGATAAAATGGGTTGGGATATTATATTTGGGATTTAAATCAACCCCTACTAACTATAAAATTAGGGCATGTTTGGTGGCTTTTTGACCAAACTAATCATTTTTTTAAAAAAAAAAAATTACCAGAATGATGCACTATTTAAACTATGCTAACACCACTATCACGTGAGAGGGGCCCACAGCACTGGTGGTTCTGGTGGCGTGAGACTGTCTCATGCTACTGATGGCGTGAGACAGTCTCACGTGATTAATAAAAAAATAAATAATTAATTAAAATAATTTAATTAAATATACAATCAATTATAAATAATAAAAAAATTAATAATAATTTTAATTAATAATTAAGAAAATTAAAATATCTAAAATTTATTATAAAACAAGATTAATTAGTAAATTAATTAATTAATTATTATAAACCTGAAGATAGATGACTAATTATTTAATGTTTTGTATATTAACAATTTGATATATAAAGTATCCATCTTAGAGAAGATTACGCGGTATAATTTAGTTATAATAAATAAAAAAAGATTACGCCGTATAATTTAGTTATAACAGAGCGTAAAGCGTGGATCATCCATTGTGTTATTGTAAATTTTTAATTAGTGAATTAATTATTTGACTAATTATTATTCTCTATACTTTATATGTCAAATTGTTAATATACAAAATATTAAATAATTAGTCATCTATCTTCAGGTTTATAATAATTAATTAATTAATTTACTAATTAATCTTGTTCCTAAAGTTTATAATAAATTTTAGATATTTTAATTTTCTTAATTATTAATTAAAATTATTATTATTATTTATAATTAATTATATATTTAATTAAATTATTTTAATTAATTAATTGTTTTTTTATTAATTACGTGAGACTATCTCACGCCATCAGTAGCCTGAGACAGTCTCACGCCACTACCAGTGGCATGGGCCTCTCTCACATGACAGGTAGCGTTAGCATTATATTGGATAATAGTTTGAACAGTGTATCATTCTGATAATTTTTTTTTTAAAAAAAAAATGATTAGTTTGGTCAAAAAGCCCATGTTTGGTACAAGAAAGATTTGAAGAGGAAAATGAATGACAGGGAGATTTTGAAGGATGAGTTAACATGTGTTGTTTGGTAGAAAGAAAATGAAGATATAAATGTTGGTAAAAAAATCAGGAAATACATATTTTACCCTAAAATTAATTAATTAAAAATGAAAATAAAAAATGTATTTTTTTCATAATTTGAATTTAATACGAATTTGCTTGTGTACTACGATGAATCATCTATTTCGGAAAAAACAATCAGGAAAAAAAAAACAAATTTATGGGTTAAATTTGAATTTTATAATGAAGCATTTATTTCGAAATGGAAAAAGAAAAATTTGAATTTGTTTAACAAATTTTTCCATCTAGTTCAACCTTTTTTAGAATATTCTTCTATCAAGTTTGAACTTGTTTAAACTATTTTCTAGCTAAGTTTGAATTTGCTTAAAATATTCTGGCCAAATTCTAACTTATCCCATACATTTGAATTTAATCCTATTTTATTGCCTTATAAAAAATAAATATTTTATGAGGGATAAATATGTTATAAAGAGTCACTGTGCAGGAGATAACTTGAATTCCCACCAACTTTGTTAGGATATTATTTTTCCACCTTTAAAATAGTATTGGTGGATTCGGGAACTTAAGTTTTCAAAAAGATTGGATGCAAAAGTGTACTAAACAATGAAACTTATTTATCTTCTTTTCCCTTCCCACATGTCTTGCGTATCCAAAAAAAAAAAAAAAATCCTTAGAGAGTATAAAAAGATTTACCTTTTAAATACCTAAACCATAATCGTTAACATTACGCCTAGTTTTATTTTCAAAACTAATCAATATCAAGAGATTGTATCAAACAAAATCAAAGTTATAGTAACATATTGCAAGTTTTGCATTAAACGCAACCAAGATATATAGTTCATCATCTTAATCTTGAAAGGTCAAAGTCCCAAAGTGCTTCCCACCAGGAAGACAAGAAAGGGCCACTCTTTGAAAAGCTATATATGTGTTAAAATATACTATACACTTTTTTATTATACACACATATATATATGTTACTCTCATTTCTTAATTAATTAAGTGAGGAAGGTTCATTTGCACAAATTAAAAGGGATAAGCTTTAATCTTGATGTACCTAATTAGTCTGTCGTAATCGGCACACTTCATATGTCTCTTTGGTGTCTTTTTTTTTAATTAATGTGCCCTTTCCTTTCAAATGGTTAATAGTGTACATACGTAATCAACCCTTCAATTATGTGCTTTCTTCTCTAGCTACCACCCCAATCCTAATTATTATTATTATTATTATTTTATCCAAGTTATTGATTCCACTGTTTTGGCCAGTTATAGTCTGATTCATCATATATCTACGCCTGTATTCAACTCCAAAAACATTTTAAAAATTAATAATAACAATATATTTGTAATATTAAGGATGTGGACGGTTTTTATACCTACAAAGTAGATATAGGGCCCATTTGGAATAGTGGTGGTAGAAGTGACTTCTGTTTCTGATGGACTTTTTTGAATAAACATTTTTTAATGGATTTTTTCTGATGTGATTTGTGTTTGGGATAGCGGTGATAGAAGTAGCTTCAAGGTTTAAAGTAAAGAGATGTGATTTCACAAAAAAAAAAAGTGGCTTTAAGGTCTGAAGTCCATCAAGGTCTGAAGCTATGATAAACAATCAATAATCTAGCTTCTACTTTCGTTGGGTTTCTGATAGACTTATTTGAGCTTTTGAAGCTATCCCAAACAGGTTGATAGTCAGGAGAAAGTCAATTTTAACCCTTATATTATGAGAGACCTTAGGATTGGTACAGGGGAGATTTGAGGAGGGAAAGAAATATTTTGAGGGATGATGAAAAATGGCTTGAAGGAAGACGAATTGTTTTGTTAGGAAGAAAATAAAGGGTGACGGTAGGTAAATAATCAGAAAATACCTATTTTACCTTTAAAAGTAATTAATTCAAGATGAAAAGCAAGAATAAATATTTTTTAAGAATATCCTCTTATCAAGTTTAAATTTGTCTAAAATATTTTCCCGCCATGTTCGAATTTGTCTAAAATATCTCCCTTCAAGTTTGAACTTATCGCATAAGTTTAAAGTTAATTCTATTTTCTTGCATTATTAAATAAAATATTTTATGAAGGGTAAATATGTTTGAAAGCATCACTGTTCATGTATAATTTTGGAAGGATATTATCTTCTCACCTATAAAAAAAAAGATTGACGAGCTTAGGGTGGGTTCCTAAAAACTTAAGTTACTGAGAATATAAAAAACAAAAAGTATACTGAATAAGGTAATTTACTCATCCACCATTTTCTTTCCACCTGTTCTGCGTACTAAATACGCCCTTAGTTTTTAAGGTCAGTAGGCAGGATAATGATAGGAACACATGTAAGGGGGAAAAAAAAACACATAAAAGTATTAATATCAATTCAGTTAGTTTGATCAAAAGCAGTACTGGCCAATCTATCAGTCAACTCATGAGGGGAAAATGAATGAAACTAAGCGATAGCATGTGGCGGGAAATAATTAAGTAATTAATTATACACCTTTGACGTAAAAATTGGTATTGTATCCAAATTAATTTAGCCCTTCATGTCATTATCTCTTATATTTTGAAGGATAATATGGAGGCTACTATTCCAGAGTAAAATGAAAAAGACTTTCATTCCATCATTTACTGACTTCTAATCTCGCTTGTTTTTATGTAACGTATAAGCTTTACACTAATTACATTAACAAAATTCACTACTCCTGCTTCTAATATAAATTGTTCCCTTATGTGAACTTCACCTATAAAGAATATATATATATATATATATATATACTGCCTCCGGTCCTAATTATAAGGCATAGTTGACTTTGTTTGGAGAGATTAAGGAAGCTAAATAAGTTATTTAATCATTTTATATGTTGTATATCTTTAGATTATATATTAGTATGTGAGTCAAACTAATTACTTTGAAGAAAAAAATAAAAAGCAAAATACTAAGTTAATTTAATTAGCTTCCTTAATTTCTCCAAAAAAGTCAACTATGTCTTATAATTAGGACCGGAGGGAGTATATATATATATATAGGGGGTTGTCCTATGTATTGTAGCCAACTATTGACGTTGACGCTAAAATATAGAACTAGTGTTGCAAAAAAGACTGACAGGCATTGGGAGGGAGAGATAAAATTCAATATTGGCATTGGGTACTTTTTTGTTGTTGAGAAAAGTACATTTAGATTCCATGTAACAAAAAAAAAAAATCCCAAAAATCTCAAAATTGTATTTAAGTAATGTGAGACTTTTTTGCAATACATTCCAATTCGATTGATAAGTCTAGGTACAATCTACTGACAAGTTTAGAGGTCCACTGATAAGTTCATATGCATTTATTGAGAAGTCGATGGTTGAAATTTATTGTAAGAAAATCTTACATGACTTAAATGCAATTTTAGGATTTTCAGATACTTTTTTTTTTTTTTTGTGTTTCCAGTTGTTTGGAACCTAAATATAATTTTCCCTACTTTTTTCAAAGTCATGAATAAAACAAGCCCTTGAACTAGTTATATATTAAGGTGAGAGTTATCTTGAAAAAGTAAAGGAAGCATGGAACCTTTCCACCAAAAAAAAAAAAAAAAGGAAGCATGGAACCTACACATAATATTATAAGGTTGTGGGAATGAATAATGGCCATCCGTGGTTTGAGATATGCCACTAACTTGGTTGGTTGAGATTCGGCCCAACTTTCACGATCATGTTGACAAAAAAATAAAAAATAAAAATTTAAGATTCGAAAGTATGTTTGTGAATTTAATTACAATCCAAGATGTCACAATCTGTGCCCTGTGCCTGATTGCCAAATTTCCCCCCAAAACTACGACTTTAGATTGGCTCGAGGCTATTGGGTTTTCCATTCACACACAGAATCCAACTTTGTAACGCCATTTTTTAAAAACTCAAGAACTAGATTCTCCAATCTAATCTTATTAAATAACAACAAAATGTCACTGTTCTGCTGCATTATTATATTCATACCCTTGGCCACCTAGCTCTTCCAATTCCTTCCTCCTTTCTTTCTTTGTTTTTTTCTTAACCATTTTCACTCTCAGAAACTTCAAGTCTCGTTCACCCAAATGGGAAAAACAAGTTGCATAATTGTATTTCTTGAGGAGGGTGGTTTCTGATTAGACATATCTCGGAGGAACCTGTGATGCAAGAAATTATTGCTGGATTCTTGGGGAAAAGGGGGGGAAAAGGACATCATAACGTGCCGGTGCTCATATCATAGCAAAGCTAGCAAGGAAAATTGCATCAGTGGCTCTTTTTTTGATATGTTATTTTTTTTTTTTGATATGCATCAGTGGCTCTTGTTTGGTGGTGGTATCCATATTTCGTACAAGTCACTTTGAGCCCAGCAAATAATGTTACCAAGTATAGAAAATTTGGGACCCCCCTAGCTTCATTTATTGTTTGTACTTCAATGCCCCTGTCTTATTCCGATTATTTTTTTACCTCAACTTTGACCTCTTCATTTCTACGGAATAATTCTGATAAATAAGGCTGCTGATATATTTTATAATGCTTAATTAGATTAATCAACACACTTTAACTCTTCAGAAGAGAAAATAAAATATAAAGCAATTATTATTATTAAGTATGGTACAGTTTTTTTTTCTCGATATAATTAAGTATGGTACAGTTAGTCAGGTACATGTGCTGCTCTTGCTTCTTCTTCTTCTTTTTTTTTAACCACATGAGAACAAAACTGGGTTGGCCATGAAGACAATCTGTTTCACCCAATACAGAAAAAGGGAACACATTCACACCCTTTTCCATTTACAGGAACAAGCCAAGTGTTTTTTTTTTTTTGGGGTCAAAAAACAAGCCTAGTGTTTCAGATTTAGGGATAGCACATTATTGAACAGACAGAAAAAGCATTTCATTTTACTATACCTGAGAGGCAAAATAATTGACCGACCTTGGAAAATCTACTGCCAGAAGATGCTTGAGTACGAGAAAACCAGGGATACCTAAAGAAAATCCCAGAACCAATAATGCATGTACTAGAAATTAATGCAACTTTTACTCAATATATACTGAGGGTAAAAGAATGTGTGGTTTTTAATGTACACAGACGACAGAAGCTAATGCTCCCCCTTCCCTCCTTCCCCCCCCCCCCTTTTTTTCTGAATGGAAAGGAAATTGGATTAATAAAAAACAAATATACAAGCGGATGGTAGCGAAAGGAAAAACAAGATATTTACAAGGAACAAAAGAAACATCAGTAATATGTGCAACGACCACGTTCTGAGTTAGTTAGCAATTTGCCTTGTGAGAGATAACCAAACAAAGGAGATCTTATTCTGTGTTGCACGGTTGCACCAGGCCATTTCCTAATCAGTTTCCAACAATTATCTTCCTCGTCTCAATTTCCTTCTTCAATGGTTCTGTAGGCCAGGGTACCATCATAAGAAGCCATTATTGGTGCACCCCAACAACACTGAGCAGTTTCGTCTGCATCAATAGCTGGAAACATGGAATTATGAGGAAGTTTAACATGAGAACGTGTTGACAGCAAGAAGTGGGGTAGGTGTCTTTGTTTGCATTGCATCTGCGAGATTACAGATAGATACTAACCGTGATGTTGTCATAAACAAATACTTCCTCTTGTCCTAATTGTAAGACATATTTAACCGATTTTGAGGAGATTAAGGAAAAAAGTTAAATTAGTTAATTTTACTCATTCTCTTAAAATGCCCTTACATAAATTTAAAACGATATAAGTAAAAGTAAATTAACAGCTCTTACCACATACTTTTTCGATCTAAAATTTTCCTTTTCACACACTATCTAATTGAAACAATGGTCTTTCTATATATACATATATGTATACATACATTAATGTGTGTGTCTACACACATATATATGCAGACACACACATATAACACACACACACACACAGATATATATGTGTGTGTTTATATATGTACATATATAGACACACATATATGCGTGCGTATGCGCCGCGCGTGTGTGTCTACACACACACATGTTTCTATATCTAAAAATTTCACTGACTGGAAGAGTTTACACACCTACATACATATACTCATCAAAAACCAAACACACTTGAGAGAATAAAATAGGGGTATTTTTGGAAGAAATTGACAAAAATTGGAATGTTGTCCTATAATTAGAACCAAAACCAACTCCCAAATGTTGTCTTATAATTAAGACCGAAGGGAGTATAATATATATTTACATGGGCTTATTAAATCATTCCAGTATCCAAGTTAATGTAGGGAACTGAGATATGGTATCAAGTTTCATATTCAGCCGCTTAAAGAAGGGCCGAAGGACATGCAGATTGGGGGGCTGATTCTCAAAATAGAGAGGATTGCTGATGGAATTGTCCATATCCCATCGCCACATATTAAACCAGAAGCTACTACTGTGGCATAGTCATCCGCATCATTCTTATCCAACCGCTCCCATATATACAATATCACAGTTCCAACAAACATATCCACAGCGAAGTACGCACCAATGAAAAAGGGAACTGCCATAGCTGTTGGTATAGGAATATACTGCGATACCTTCTTGGGAAACACATCTCTCAGAAGATTAATAAGTAGAGCTGCCGCAAAGAAACCACAACATAAGGCCAGGCAATGCTTTGGAAGCTCAGAGAATCCTTCAATACCTAATATGGCCAATTCCCTGTATATAACAGCAAAGGGTGCTTTATAGGGACCATCAGGTGATCCAATATCAAAAGCAGTCCAGAACAACCAGAATGTGAGGGGAGCAATGATACAACCCATGGCTGTTCCGGCTAACTGGCCTACAATCATAGACTTTGCTGATGATAGGGTGAGGTAACCTGTCTTAAAATCTTGCATGAGATCAGCTGCAGTTGCCACGATGGACATCATCACAGCAGAGGATGCTATCCCTGCAATCACCCCACCGTTTGGGCCGGCACACGAGGCCATGATGAAAAGACCAATCTTACCATAGGTGGAAGGTAGACTCATGTCTGTGAGCCCAGCACCATAAGAGTTGCAAAAGGCAAGAGCAGGGGCAAGAATGTAGGAGCACAAAACCAGGTACCATTTGAGAGGAGGAAAGATAATGGGTATTGTAGCTACGGATATTGTGGCAAGGCCAACATACCCAGAGGCTGCAAACCAGAAAGGTATCTTGTCCTTTAAAAATATCTCATCTCTATTCTTTTGTTCCAATTGCAGCTGAGAATTCTCATGATCTGATAACATGCATAACAGGCAGAATTAAGTTCTACAGATTACTTGCTAGCACTCAAAAATCCAGTCAGGTCAAGCAAGACATGAGAATGAGAGATATGGTCCTTTGCCATTTTCCATTGATTCATGATGAGGATTATACTAGTCATCAGAATCTACATGACTAACGTGATTTTTTTAACAATAACAGGTAAACAGTAATTTACAGAGGTCACAAAATATTGGTATTACCATAGGTCCACATCAACACATACCCCTCAATACTACATATTGCAAACAGAAACACTATGAGCATAGAATCAGCCACTTTCTTGTAAGTGTCAGTTAGTACAATTCAGCCAAGTGGTCTACCAAAATACAACTCAATCAATTATCCTTCCAGCCAAACTTCCATGAGGATGAAGATTCGGGTCATTACTACAGAGATTAATTGCTTCGCATTTGACAAAATACATTGAACACATGCATGACAGAATTTAATTATGATTATGACTTGAAGATAAAATAAAAGGATTGGATTTAAATGGGGAAAAGAAAAACACTGAAAGCATTTACTTTACTCACCATGAACCTCTGCTACAACAGGAAGGCTGTTCTGTATGAAGTGTGTTCCACACATCTCCCTTACAGTTATCATAATAATCTTGACCAAATTGTACACGCCATCTCCAAGAATAAGGGAAATAGATATGAACACCTGCAATAGAGCAGTACGATAAGGAAGAAAAAAATGTTCAACTGCAGACAAACTAATAAACAGAGGAAGAAAAGAAAACATCAAGTCTAATTAGTGTGTTTTCTCAGAATTAGTACATGAAGAAGCTAAACTGGACAGTACAAACTAAGCTGTGTGTGTTTTTCTAGAAGCTAAATCCTTTGCTAATTTGAATGAAATATGCGCACAAATATAGGGTATTGGTAGCTGCAATCTTCAGCTGCTCTACCCGAAAAATAAGGAGATATGCTAGAATATATTTTTTGATAACCAAACAATTAACCACAACCAAGACTAAGGAATAATAGACAAATAATAAAAGTTACTAGTACAATTTAAATTAATGGGCCTGCTATTAGGCTTGGAAGTCACCAACAATTTGAAAGTTTGAACCACTCCATTGTCAAAGATATTCAAATTAAAAATCAAACTGATTTCTAAAGATAGCAAAGAATGCAATTAATGACAATTGTTCAGAAATAATATATTTACTTTGTTTTGTTGAGCATTGTAATAACAAACTGAAAATAAATATGGAACTCCACATACTGGTAGTGAACAAATTTTCTTCATCATGCAATGGTGATCAGAAACAACAGATGAATTCAGGATTATGCGCAAGCCAAGTATTAGGTTGCTAAAAAAACTTAGTTCCTTGGTCACAATTGATCAAGACTTCACCTTTTTCCCAACTAAAGCTACACTCACTTTTTTCAATATTTCAAAACAACGTATTCCTTTAAGGATATACAATTATACTTAGAATAAATTTAACTGTGAACTGCAAATATAATATACCTTGTACCCGTAAAGACCTTTAAAGTCATTTCTACCAAGGTCAGCTGGATACCAGTACCCAGCATGGCTGGAGATAAAGGGCCATAGAAAGCCCCAGGATAAGATGGCTCCAAGAAGAACTGAAAAATTAACTATGTGAGCACAGATGAGACCACATCCAACATAAGTTGGACTGAAGTCAAAGTAGAACCTGCATGAATGCAAACCATGTTAGTGTTCAGATAAACTATTTTATATTTGAACCCCTTCACATTCATTGCCAGAAAGGAACAGTATTCACCAATTACAAGCAAATAGCATAATGTTAAATCATCACTACTCCATAAGTTTGGCAGGGTACAAGTGAATTACAAATACTCATCTCAAGTTGCCGCTAGAGGGGAAATGAAGACGCTGGCAGACAAAGAAACATGAGACATTTGTATCAATCTCAAAGTAAAACTTAATGCTGCTCTTATGGGAATAAGGTAAGTTATCATAAAAAAATTAAAGGATCAACATATAATTAGACGCAATCATTTTGTTTGATGTAAATGATCCAGTTAATATATGTCTTTTATGTAACTTCAGTCTCCAGCTTTCCATCTTAACATAGTATTTCATAAGTGATAGTGTACAATTGATATACGGGTGTCTTAACATGGTATTTCACAAGTGATAGTGTACAATTGATATACGGGTGTAAACGTGAGTGTGATTAAACTTTCAGGAAATATTTTTCTTTGCTCTTTCATGTCCAAATTTTCTCTCTGTTAGCAGCATATTGGTGCAGCACGCATCCAATGTAACTCTAGGCCATTTGGGTGTTAACACTTCCATCCGCAGACTGAACAATGCATGTCACATGCAGAAGAGGGGAATGACAAATGAATCAAGACAGAGACAAATCCATTGAAGCCAATATTACAAGAGTCTTACGTGTTCTTAAAAAGTGTCAAACCAAAGATAGGAAAGTAGTCAAATCCACATGAATCTCCAATACCACTGAAGAACCACTTGAAGCAGCTCCAGCAGAAACTTATGTTCAAATACTTCCCCAATCGCCGGACTTGGCTCCTATAAGATAATATTCATTAGAGATACAAAAATAAAAGTAAAACTGCAACTTAACCAATTCATAACCGCTTAAAACAAAAGTTTAGGGTGCTTTTATTATGGTATGATTAGGCCAAAAAACATTGATCAGATAGGTTCAACTGTTTAAGTGAGCAACACCAAAACATAGCTGTCAACTAGTAGGATACTTGTAGAAATTAAGATAAGGTATGTTTCTAACTGGTCTGGTGTTAAATTCTACCACATACCCTGCAAGTTCAGCCCCAGTTGTCGTGTGGAAGCTATTAATTAACATCGCTGTGGCAGTTCCACTGGGATATGTAAGCTTATAATCCATGACCATGACCTGAAATTGAATGAATGCCAGTCAGGATAAATGGAAATTAAGATACAGTACCAGCTGCCAATCGTTGTTGTAAATGGCATCTTAATTAAGAGTTAATAGCAAATGATATTAGTAAATAGTTTGCAGTAAACTAAGAAAGAACAAACCAAACAACTTTTAGGACACAGAATAAAATATTAATGAACTGCATTGATTACCTTACGAAGTGGGACAATACTTAAGAGCCCTATGAAACTAACAATAAGCATGAAACAAATCATCCAACCCAAGCCTGGGTTTTTAACATCCTCAGCTCTATTACCAGGATAGTCAGGACCAACGAGTTGATATGTTCTCTCATCCATAGCAATCAGGGATGAACCAAACCCGCCTGTCAATAGTCACAATTAGCAAATTTGATATTTAATGGAAAATGCAATTAAGTCATCACTCCAGAAGAAGATACCCTTAGGGATAATACATTGTACACTAATTTATTTGTAGAGACGTGGTATAGAAAGTTAGAAACAGAATAGAACATAATGTACTACAATATTTCACCTCATACAAATAACAAACAACAGCGTTTTAACATCCACTATTATCTGTGCCGTTATGGGAATCAAAATAAAAATTTCAAAATCTCAATAACACATTGATTTCTATAGTTGTATTATTCCAAGAAAAAATTGAGCCAAGATTTTAAAGTTTCATTCTGAAAATGGTGTTTGATGAACTTTGACGACCAGTTAGAAGTTTACAGAAGCAACCGTGAATAATAAATGACCTATATGGTTAAACCTGATCAGAATAGACGTAAATATAGGGACTAGAAACAAGAGGGGTTTCTGCGTTCTACCCAAATGATCTTTCCAATTTTACTTCAATAACAAGGCCTTAATTTCCTGGTTTCCTGCTGAGAACACGTATGGCACATTTCATGAGTGAGAGTACTGTAGGATTTGGATTTAGGACGACTGTCAGGTAAGTGTAAAAATGAACGTCGAACTGAACACTTAGGAGTTATTACTAAGAATATGGAATTCTTAACAACAGTCTTCTGAAACAGAGGGAAGCAAACTTGTACTTACTTTGTGAATAGAGACATATGTTAGAAAATATTAATGTCACTTCAAGCATTCAAAATCCTACTCCTGTTACTCGTAAGTCGTAACATCAAATAAAATGGTTAACCTCAAAGATGGTGCCTTTTACAAGATATTTGGATCCCTCTAAGTTGAACTAAATAAGAACAGTCATACACAATATAGTAGAATCGGATCCTAATTCAGTCAAGAGGCAAGTCTAAAATTGTAACGAAACATCCTTTTGACCCAACAGCACAATCAAAGACATAGCGCAACAAAAATGGAAGACGGTTACCGCTATAGGCGAGGCCATAACAAGCAACAACACATGTCTGAATAACAGTGTTCTCTTGCCTGGTGAAGGGAATGGTGGAGAGCCCCAGCGTGGAAAGGAAACCATTCCAGGTCTTTACGAAGAAAAAGCCCAGCAACCCAGCTGCTATGTTCAACGAAGGAATAACCCCAACAGTCAAATTCAGATTGTGGGTGATGATGCAGAACAAGCTCCCCAGCACCGCACTGACCACCAAACCTCTGATTGTGATTTGATCCTTCCATTCCGGAATACTCTCGGACTCCGAGAACTGCTCCTTCGGATAGTCCGAAAGCAAAGGCTCTGAAATGTCCATGGAAGAACCCTCAGATCCTCTTTGTTGGGAGAAGAGATTCTCCTTTTCTTTTTCTTTTTTTTCCCCCTCATTTGAGCTGTTAGTTGAAAAGAGAAGAGTGAGATTAAAGTAATATATTATAATTTTTGATATGTAAGTAATATATTATTGGATAAAGGAGCAATTTTACACATGTGTTTTACTTCAGGAGTGTCCAGCACTACGTGATTTAAACTAGACCAAAAATACACATGTGATTACGTTTTGGGAGCCAGCACCACCACTGTTAGTCAACCGTTGACTTGGATGAAAATGAACAGTAACTCAGGTGAAATTACACTTTTGCCCCTAGTTTTAGGTGAAATTATATTTTTACTCTTAGCTTTAAATATTAATTACACTTTTGCCCATAGTTTTAAATATATTTAAAAAAATTAAAATATCTCCACCGGTGGGCCCCACTGCCGGCGACCACCACCACCGGCCGCCACGGGCGGTGGAGGGTATTTTAGTTTTTTAAAATATTTAAAACTAGGGGCAAAAGTGTAATTAATATTTAAAACTAATGGCAAAAGTGTAATTTCACCTAAAACTAGGGGCAAAAGTGTAATTTCACTCGAGTTACTGTTCATTTCCATCCAAGTTAACCATTGACTAACGGGCGTGGTGCTAGGCGCTTCCAAAACGTAATCACATGTGTATTTTTGGTCCAGTTTAAATTACGTGGTGCTGGGCGCTCTTGGGGTAAAACACATGTGTAAAATTGCTCCTTAACCCTATATTATAATTGATTGAACTAATATGATTTAGAAATGACAAGAAATAATAAAAAAACCTAAAAAAAACCATTGACAAAACGAACAATTTGGCCCTAGGGACATCATTACATAATGACTCAAGTCTAACTGAAAATAATTGAAAAAAAAATGCTCCAGCTTATAAATTAAAAAATATTAAAATAAATTCAATATTATAATCATTTTTAATTAAAATCAAAGTTTTTAAAAGTTGTTATCAAATTATAATAATTCCACTTAAATTTTAGAAAAAGGATTGGGTTCACTCACGATCCAAGTGCAGAGCGAAATTTCCCTTTCTCCTAGATGATACCAATGTTAGGCAGGACGAACCGTCTATTACTCTCAGGCGTTAACTTAGGCACTTATGAGTTAGGATGCCTCCCTCAGTGTCATGACCAATTTCAGGATCGAACCCCCTCCCTTTGATAAAAGTATCCGACTCCTTTATTAGTTAAGTCAAAATAAGAGGGGTTATAATAATTTAGAAAGATCACTTGGGGATACTTTAAAACTCAGTGTTGCTTAAAAGCCCAATAAGCTGGATTATGTATGCTTTCTAAGGCCATGAGGACCAGCTTGGTTCAACAACGGTATGCTTCTTCCTTCTTCTCTTGTGATTTACGGGAATGGTTGTCTCTCAAATTAAACAATCAGGTAGGACATAAATGGGATGGATATTGGAATCTATTTTTTAGTGTGGCTATTTGGAAGTTTTGGGAGTGGAGGAATTATAGTATCTTTGATTGTAATTTTGTTAAACCACAAAATCCAGGTCTAGTTATTGGTTTAATGTGAACTAGGTTTGTGCCTGTTGATGATGTTGTGTGTAATGCTGATATGGGGAGGGTTTATCGAAGGTTAGGGTGGGAGAAGCCCCCTAATGGTTGGTTGAAACTGAATGTTGATGGGGCTAGTGTTTTGCAGTCAGCCAAGGCGGGTTGGGGGGGGGGGGGGGTGATTAGAGACTGCGTGGGTGGTTGGAGGGTGGGTTTTACTCGGTCCATCGGTGATTGTAGTGCTACTACTACAGAGGAATGGGCTATTGTTGAGGGTCTTCAACTAGCTTGGGACCTTGGATTCAAAAAGCTAATTTTGGAATCAGATGCAGATAATGTCATTAATGTTTTGCTTGACCAGTCTTTAGTTACTTGTAGTAATCTTGTAATTAAAGCTAGAGACCTTTTAGGTTTGAATTGGTAAGTTGATGTTAGGGTAATTCCTAGAACCTTGAATAGGATTGCAGATGCTCTAGCAAAAATGAGTATTTCCAATTCTAGTCTATTAGCTGAGTGTCCTACAACCTTGAGGGGTTAGGTGGACCAAGATTGTTTAGGATTAAATTCTCTAGAGGTGTAAGTCTGTTATTTGTAATGTAGGCTCTAAGCCATCTTTTTATAGCCAAAAAAAAAAAAAGAAAGAAAGAAAAGAAAAGAACCACCAAACCAGAAAAAGGCCCGTGGATGTGCATGCCGAAAGAGTACAAGTGAAATCGGGCAAACCAATTTGGAGTGTATGGATGAATGCAATGAGGTCGTAAATAGGTTTCATTTTTTTTTATTTTTATTTTTAGTATCCTCCTATTAGGTAACTATGTTTGAGGAATTGTTAGGTATTAAAAGTAGACTCCTCTTTAGTGGAGATTTAAACTTTGATTTATCATTTTGTGAGGGATTAGAGCCTTCTGCTAGACCCAATCTTATATATAAGTTTTGATTAATGAGGTATAACTTCTTCCATGCAGCCACTTTTTAGTATCTCCATTATGTAATGTAACCATTTGAGTAAGATGGGTATGACCAAAGGTACAAAAACAATTATCTAAGCTATAAGCTAGCTTAAACAAACAATTAACTTGAACATCTCTTACATTTCTATTGCCTTAATCATGCCTTTAACTCAGCAATGTAGGAGAGAACTGATATTTACTTAAACCAGAGGAAAAATAATCTACCCGTTTATCAAATCAATCACAGAATGATTCACTCCTAAAAAAGAAGCAAGAAAGGATTGAAGGGGATGGTGAAGGAAGCCACTGACAATTGACAAGGCAGACCGAATCGGATTTCGTTGGAGTCCACGTGGAACTCACATGGTCACCATCTATCACAGTCATGGGTCAGTCTAAAAATCCCCAGATCTCTCTTATGGCCCACTCCTAAGGCAGACTTGGCGTTTGTTTTGATTACCGCTTATAGTATGATTCATCATTCATGTCTCAGTCTCACTCGCCTTCCTTCTACCTGCTCCCTCCTCTCTCTCTCTCTCTCTCTCCAATCCTCCAAACCAGGCAGTGAGGCAGACAACTTACCTTTGTTTTCTTATATTCACCTCGTTTGCTAAAATTAAAGATGCCTCCTACACATGTTCACGCTTAGTGGGCATGGATTGGATAAAAAACTATTAAAGTAATCATATACCATTTGAGAAGCTTATCTCATCTTGACTCCTGAGATGATGTTGGGGTTAGACTAGGTAGTAGGGACAACTTATTATTCATGTCGTGATGCCCTGGAACATCTTCAACTATATATGGGCAAGCAGGGTCAGTGTTTAGAGATTACCGATCATGCAAAAATAAGAAAGAGGTTAGTCAAATACTCAAGCTCAAGCACATTAAAGGAGGAAAAAAACAAAAGAAAAGAAGCCAATGAAGAAAAGAATCTTGCGCACGTACTGTGTAATTACTATTTCTTCTACAGCATGTAATCAAGCAGAGATGACAAGCAAATTTAGGTGACGTAGGGGCGTATGTACGCCGCCTACTATCTGTCAACCAATCCAAGGAAGCATATAGCCCATTCACAGTGAGAGGATAGTACGATACTCTTTATAATTTAACTCATCATCATTGCATTTGCACATCCTCCTTCAAAATTATTTGCAGGCTGTACTGATAAGATTGGGCGGTGACTGTCTTCAACCAAATATGTTTAATTTGTTCATCTCATAACAGGAATCTAACTCAGTCTCCATTTACATCGCACTTGCAGAACCAGAGTTAATGTATGCTTAATAGCTGTACTCAAGTAGGGGCTGCTTAAAAAGTTGTCGTCACCACTTGGGCGAGTCGAGTTTAATTACGATGTTTAGATAACAGTCCAAGTCTGAAGATTATGAAACACCAATGAACTGTTTAAGCTAAACTTGGCGAAGAATGTATCACAGTTAAGGCTAGCACTTGGCAAAATGATTTGCAATCACACGTAAAGGACAAAAATAGTTAGTAGAAGTGGGGAATTTGTATCAAGCAGCTATTTTCTTTGGAAAGTACATTTAGTCAAAAGCATGCCCCACTAGAAGTCTAAAATATTTGCATTTGCATCAGTTATCCCTAATGAGTGATATGTATGAGAACTTTTGTAACACCAGATTTAAATTTCACAGTAGCCCCTTAAAGGATGATGAATCCATTATATATATTGCAAGTGATATGTCTGCATGTATATTAAAGTTTGACTTTCCACATCCGAAAGTGATGAATTCAAAATTCAGATGCTAAAGATCAAATGTCATAGCTATCCAAATACACGTAGTCTACCTCAAGAATGATTGTACATAGGCCAAGATACATACAAGTAGCATTTTGGTGGTAAACATTCCATATTTGTCCACTTGATTAGATTTTGAAAAGAAGAGCTAACCACAATGTTGTATCCATCTAAATGTTTTTCTCTATATGCACATCTATCTTAGACCCTTCTGGCAACTACCTACTACCTCCAACTCATTGAGAGTCACGATGAAGAGGCATTTGTGCTTTTTCCCTTTTGTCAAATGCTAAACACCCCAAATAAAAGACCTGGGGATCATTTCCCTTGCACATTTATAACCTACTAGCACAATCTATCTGCTAAGAAAACCTCACTCGTCCAACACCACGAAAAGCAACCAAACATGAAGGTAGGTGTCTTAACCTTGCCAGTTTAGAATGGAACATTTCTTTAATCTTTCAATCTTAACACTCCCTTTCCTTCTTGCAGTTATTTCAGTGGGCGCACCGAAAGTTTCGGCAGAATAGCATCGAACCATTCAAGGATTTCACATTTGGTACTTCCACTTCTCTGTCGCTCCTATGGTTCTCATGTTCTTTCCCAATAGAGGAATAGGGAAGGGGAAAAAAGTCAAGTTGATCATGTTACATGTAAATGGATCTTTAGGTGGTGCATTTATTGAATTTTAGAATAAATTAACACCAGTTCACTTCAGCATCTCAGTCTAATTTTGCAGTCATCGATTGATTAATACAACAGCACAATAGAACCTACTAAGTTGGCTTTTCTAAGTGGTGTCACCACCTGTATAATAATCAAACTAAAAATTGCCATCTTCAATATGAAGTTGAAATCAGGTGGTTCAAGATTAGGCCTTTTGAACAGATCAGTATTCAGGACCACTCATGTGTTAGATAAAAACAGGTTGACTGTTCTCATTTTCCCATGTTACTGTAGTTATGATCCTGAACTGCACAAGTGATACAATGGTGGTTTTCCTCTTTCCAGAGTACACAAGCAACAGAAAGAAACCAACATGCCTTGACAAGTCAAAAGATTGTATATATGTTTTAAATTGCTAATCTTCAGTTTCTCACCAAGACCCTTGTTTCTTTTGCAACTCTAATTTCAGGAAACCCTTGTTGCCTTACAGTGCAGCCAACACTTGATGAGCTACACACCTATACAAATCCAAGCTTCAAATCCACAAACCAATCCAGATTCTTAAAGCCAAACCAGCAGGAAAGTCAAACATCTTATTCTGAATTTGACGACAACAGAGATGAAGAGAAGTCCCCAGAAGAAGAATCTACTGTCATCCCTGAGCTGTTCCAAGGCTTTCTCACAATAGGAACTCTTGGTGCAGAGACAGTCACCAATGAGCCAGCAACACCGACATTTGCCATGCCTGCAGAAAACACATTTGAGAGAAATACTGAGGTGACAGAGAGTGACCTGAAACTGATTAATTTTGAGTTAGAGAGGTTTCTTGAGGCTGAAAAAGAAAGGTTCTACGAATCATCAGGAAGAAACAGCCATGTCAGCACTATTACACTTAGCGGAAAGCAAACTGATGGAGCTGAAGATGAAGATCATGGAAACACATCTGTATGTCCACTCCAAGGATATTTACTTGGATCATCAATTGAACTTCCAGGGACAGTAGTAGAAGTAAAGAAAGAAAGGGCATCACTTGGGGAGCTGTTTCATAGGACCAGGATAACAAATCAGGGCATTATAGAGACAGAAGAAACTGGAGAAACACAACTCAAGCCAACACATCAGTCTTCCAAGCATATTATAAGCAAACTGTTGAAAAAAGTCCACAGTTCTTCAAAAAGCGGGAACGCTCCTGGGAGTGACGCTAATTCTGCTTCAACCAACAAGAAACTCTCAAAGGTTGGTCACTAATACTAAATCTTCTGGACTGCCTTTTACCTCAAATTCCATGGTGTCACAATCGGCCTTTGACAATTTTCCTTGCATCTTAACAACAAACAAGCAAACTAAAAGTATGTCCATCGAGTTTAGTTAGTCACACAGAAATAATGTACATGAATATAAGAAATAAGAACAATATATCCAAACCAGATAGTGTGAATTGCCTTATCCTCAAATTATCAGCCATAAGTTGTCATTCATTAAGAACCAAGTGCTGCGATGGACATGAAGGAACATAAAACTTCAAAATGTATGGATCATCAACCAGTTAGACTTTAAATAATATGCACTGTGCTGAAAGTGGTCTGGCACCAATTGCTCTTTTAGGTCAGGAAAGTCCTAACAGCTAGCAACTGCGGCAAAAACTTTTTATTATTAAAATCAATGACAAAGTCAATATGGATATCTTCAATGTAAACTAAATTAAATTTACAGTTGTACTAAAGTATTTTTGTTCATTGATCTTGGATATGCAGGTTGTACGTATGTTCCACAGAAAAGTACATTCTGAGAGTTCCGTGATCAATGCAAAAATTATAGAGTCTCACAAAGGTAAAGTCAAGAATTTCCTACATGATTGCTTTCAAGGATATGATACGGGCGACCCCATAGTCCCAGGCAAAGGCAGAAATTTTCCTTCTGAGTGCAAAACAGAAAAGCGGTCGAAAAACTGTAAGAAAAACCGGGTCCCACCAAAACTGAATAACGGTGGCTCAAGTGGAAAGAGGGAGTGCTGGATCAAGACAGATGACGAGTGTAAGTGTTTCTGGCATGCCCCTCAATTACACACACACACACACCATGATACTGTTCTTTTCCCTATTTATAAGATTCAACATGACATGGCCAAACTCTATATGTCATTTGATATCTATCATACACCATATCTCAAACCAAATCCTCAATGAATTTCCCAGAATTCATAAGGACTAGTACATTATGGAGCATGGTAACATCGATCTGTAGGATTGCACGATAAGGAGGTGACATTTATGTATTTTGACCCATTTATAATTGCTGGTATTGCAGACTTGGTGCTGGAGCTGTAGCAACTGAAGCTACAAGAAAATATGATGACGCATCTATACTGAATGAGAAAGAATCTTCAAGCTAGTATTTCATAACATGACTGTGTTAAGCATGTAAGTTTGAGTGGGAAAGTGCTATATATTGTGTATTGTGTTCGATATGATATATTATGTGTAATGTCCTTTGCTGCAAGGATATAAGGACTTGAGAGTTTCATTAAAGCTTTGTAACAAGTGAATTTGATTTGGTTACTTTTACAAGTTTGCTATGGACTATTAAAAACCATTCTTGCATTCACTAATCCTGACACACACACACACGCCAGTCATATCTGAAGTCTTGTTGACAAAGATGATAACATCATAAACCTGAAATGGTAATCCTCTTTATCACTCTCTTTAACTGCCACGGAAGACATTAAAAATCAAAATGAAAGAGTGGTGGACTGTAATGTTTATTTGTTATGATAAAGGAGATTATCAATAGGCATGTAGAGTTTTGATATCACCCACCTTCATCAATTAGACGTTCTCACTTTAAGCAGCAAGTCTCCAGAGCTCAAAACTAAAATGACCGACTTCACATTAAGATCATTAATTGACTTCCCCGCTCAAAAGTTTAACGTCATACCCGAGACTTGGAAGCAAACTCTCCCCCTTGTACAGGTGGCTAATTATTATAAGCCAGTGAAAAAGATTGTCTGTCACTACTATAAATACTAAATAGTTTCAAAGTCGATACTAATAATTTTTCCTTCTTCTTTTAATTATTAGAGTCTA
This sequence comes from Acacia crassicarpa, assembly GCA_034222035.1. Lineage (NCBI taxonomy): Eukaryota > Viridiplantae > Streptophyta > Magnoliopsida > Fabales > Fabaceae > Acacia > Acacia crassicarpa. Next base: position 42,487,434 of record JAWXYG010000005.1, on the reverse strand, counting down.
CATAAAATAAGTAAAATTGGGATAATTTTGAATTTCTTTTTACAGTTTTTCAATAAAAAATAGGGAAAATCCCTTTAAGTTGCAAATGACCAAAAAAATATCAAAAAAGCCTTAGGGTCTGTTTGGTTCGACGGAGGGGAGGAGAAGGGAGGGATTTTAATATAGGGGAGGGGATGGGAGGGGATGGGAGGGGATGAGAGGGATTTTAATATTCCTTTATTTGGATTGATCAAAAGGAAGGGAAGGGGAAGGATTTTAATGTTACCTTGTTTGGTTTAGGAGGGGAGGGGAGAGAATTTTTTTTAACATTAACAACTTTATCCTTTTGTTGGAAGATGGGTTTTAATGTTACCTTATTTAGTTCACAAAGAGAAGAGAGGAAAATTATCTTCACACTTACAACTGTACTTATATTATAAATGATTTTTTTTTAAATTTTATTAAATGTATAGTAACGTTTAATTATAAATAATATTTTTTTAATTAACATTTAAAATATATATGTATAAAATGAAAATTAGCGCACACGCATCTTCTTCTCCCTCCTTCTCTCTATATATCTTCCCAAAACTCTATTCTTCTTCCTCACACTCAATTTCTTCAGCATTCACACCTTCCTTTCACACAAATCTCAACTTTTTGATCTTCCGATCGCAAACTGTTTTCTGTTGCGGACCCTTGGTTTCACACCAACCCAGAGGACAAAGACCGATTCTTTGATGGAGATTAGCTCGGTCCCATTTCTTAATCAGGAGGATTATTCACACTTCTATAACTTGTTTTCCGAGATGGATTCATATTTAGGTGTGAACAATAATACCAACAAGAGAGGTCGAAGTGACGAAGCAGCAGGCTCAAGCTATGAATGATTACTACGCACAGTTTCAGGATCATTACTCTCAAATGGATGAGTTCGACTATTCCCGAACCAAAAGAGCTCGTCATTCTGCCATCGCAATGTCTGCTTCAGCTTCTACTGCTGTTTCCAATTCTGCTTTCGTTCCTGACAATGTGGGTCCTGAAATTACAGCGCCGGTGGCGAGTACTGCATCACCGTCTTCGAGCCAGCACCATCGCCGGCTATGGGTGAAGGACAGGTCGAAGGATTGGGGAGAACGGTGCAACCACCCACCAAGGCAAGGAGTGAGCTAGCTGCCGGTGTGACTGTGAGGCTGAGCTGTATCGAGTTGTACTTACAGGTACTTACAGGTTTCAGGGTATTTTGGGAATAATAACAAAAGACTAGAGACATTTTTATCTACTCACATGTTCATTTTAATAATCCCTCACGATCCATCTGATTTGGGGGTGATATTTTTGAGGGGAGAGAGGGAAAAATTTTAAAAAATTTCCCCTCCCCTCCTAAAAAATATCATCAGCCAAACGAGGGGAGGGGACTAAAATCCCTCCATCCTCCTCCCCTCCCCTCAAACCAAACAGACCCTTAAAAAAAAATTCCAATCTCAAGAAAGTCTTGAAGAATTGTTAAAATCCACAGATGAAGTTGTCAATACCTTACTGAAGTGAGTTGTTAATAAGACTTCTTTTACATTAGAATTTTTTTCTAGGATTTTTTGGATATCTTCTTGTCCTTGGAATCTGTTACGGACCTGCATAAGGCCCATATTGGATGTACGACCCAACTGGAGATATGAACGTATCTCGCCTACTTTATAGGAAGATCTTATCACGTGATAATAGAGGAGTATCAATCTGATATGCCCTGGATACTCGTACCTAGATATCTAGATATTTGCACCCAGATATCACGCGGGACCGAGATATCCTCCATAATAACCTCTATAAGAACAGAGGACAGTAAACCAGGTGCACACGTTTGATAGCGACTTCGGCAAGTGCACTGGTCGTTATAAGTAATAAAGTAGTGAGAAAAAGATCATCCCACGAGGAATAGTACTTCAATCACTAATTTTGCTATTTTTGCTTTAGTTGGATGAATAGAGTAATATGGGGTTAACATATTTTAAAGAATTAAATAAAGAAAAAGAATCTAGAATTAGGAATCTCAAGAACAACAGAGAGAGTAAAAAAAATGAGTATTCCAAAATCAAGAAAAACGCAGTTAGGGATCAAAATCCCCCTATGTTCCTTCAAATATTTAAATTGAATCCCTAATTGATTATTATTCTCATAATTGACGATCAATTCTCTAAAATTAGACTAAGTCCCAATGTCTTGATGCTACCTTAGTCCGTTATCTTTGAAAACAACCTAATGTCTTAGTATTGTTTGGAAAGATCATACTTTTACCAGAATTTTGAGATCGCATAAACTCGTAAGCCTATGTCTAGGTCATACAACTCTATGATGAACTAACGGTTCCAGTTAAATGTACCAACATCTCTATTGTCATACACCAACCTATGAACAATCTAAAAGGTGATCAGTCTTTAAGAAAGCTTTAAGCAAAGATAATTCATTCAATCAAGAAAATAAAGATCAATCAAAAATTCAATCAAATATTTAAAATTCACATAGGGTTCATCTTCTCCCCAACTACAAAAGAAAACTAGCCAAGCATGGCTAGGTTAACAAAATAATAAAAGATAAATCAAACTCCTTCTTTGAATTGCGATGATGATCTCTCTGATGCGTGGTGCGTCGTCTTTTGTTCTTTTCCTCGCGTCTCAATTCTTTCTCTGCGTGATCTCTCATGTGCATCTCTGCTTTTTTTTTTTTGTGCGTCGTTCTTGAAGATCCAATTGTGCGTGGTTTGCTCTCCATATATAATAATTCTTGCGTCTTGGCTTTCTTTTTTTCTTTTTTTTTTCTTTCAAATCTCAATCCATCAAATCTTTTTAATATACTATCTCAATATATTGTCAATAACCAACAGCCAGAGCATTGCTTCCTATGATCCACGTCACAATCTCTTTGCTGCGGGTCCCACACGTTAATTCCAAATGGCTAAAAGATATCATATATGTGGGCCAAATATCCATATCATGCGTTTCTTTTTTTGTCTTTATCCAAATCTCCATATATATTCCTTGCATGTCTGTCAGCGTATGTGATCTTCATATATTTTGATTATCTTATATCAATTTAATGATATAATATGATAATCTTTTCTATATTTCTTCCCTTTCTTAGATCACATAATATCTCCTGCACAAATAAATAGGATATCAATAGATTTTCTGTTATAATATTATGTTATCCTATATTTAATTAAAAGATAGATAAGTATTTAAAAGATAATTAAATAAGCATAAGATATTAATAAAATCAATCAATATCAGCCAAAATCCCTACTTATTTAATTATAAAATATGTACTTATCAAACTCCCCCACACTTAAACATTTGCTTGTCCTCAAGCAAAAGAAATAAAATTCATCATCTTAATTAAATGAGAACAATATTGTTCATAAAATCCTTAAATAAAGAGCTGTAACCACCACACTTAGATCATGTTATCAAGTTTATTTAAGTTAATGTCTTATAAGAATGGGTCACTAAGCCAATAGCCTTAAACAATTGTAACAATCTTTTAACATCCCATGATCAAAAGATCGGCACACAATAAGTCCAACAATAAGATTAGTAAAAGAATATTATGCTACTCAATTTCTCCAGAAAAATTCAACTCCCCCTCATAACCAAGTTTTTTTTAAAATTTAATTTAATAAGGACCTTCAGGTAGGTTTTTTTTTTAATCTCTTTTTTTTTTCTTTTTTATTTTTGCCTTGAGCCGTTGTAGGTCCCCTTTTGACGCGACCCTGTACATGGGTGATGCAGCACCGGTTACTCAGTTACTCCAACAGGCACCTCAAGAGGCTTTTAGCCTAACTCATAACTCTCTTTGACTTTACCGTTTGACGCGAGTGCCAACATTGGTGATGAAGTGCCCCCGGTTACTAAGTAAGGTTTAGAGAAGTCATTGAAGTTGTGTGCATGTGTGTGTTTGTGATTTTTTTTTTCTCACTACCTGAGTCATTTCCCCAAACAATAATTTTCCTTAGCTAGCAAAGGTCATCATCTAATTTTCTAAAGAAATCATGTAGCAAAATATTCATAAACTAATATTCTGTTGATCATATTACAAACTAATCTCTATTCTCATAGTCAATCTCAAGATTGGAAAAAAAATTCAAGACTTTAGAGGCTTAATTATAACTTTTTTTTTTTGGGACTTGATGACTTGATAATATTCTCTAAGATGGGGAAAGCTCAAAATTAAGGTCAATCCTAAACAATGCAAAAATATCAAATAAATTCTTTTCAATTGCATAAGGACAAGTATAACCAAAGAAATTATATCCCTCCCCCACACTTAAATCAAACATTGTCCTCAATGTTGCAAAATATAAATAGGGAAAGAAACTAATACTCCCTTGGTTTTAGGTCTTTAACTCTGATGTGGAGTGCTTCATCTAGTACCATCCATGATGTTTCAGATTTTTAAGAGAGGAAAGAGCACCCCAGCAAAACTTGGCAGCCACAAGAGGAGTGATCATCTTTAAACCTAGAAAAATGAAAGAGAAAGAAAAACAAGAAGAAAATAATAATAATAATAAAATAATAATAACTGCAAGGAAAACTTATTGGGTTGTCTCCCAATCAGCGCTTGTTTACCGTCCCGAGCTTAACGGATGTCACCTTAATACCTTAATTCTTAACTTCCAATGCCACAGAGGTTCTTCCTCTGTCAATGTCTCCACCATGGTAAGGCTTTAACCTCTGCCCATTCACCTTAAAAGCTTCATCTGAACCTATTGGTGCAATGGCAATTGCACCAAAGGGTGTTACTTCTTTGACTACAAAAGGTCCTGACCATCTAGACTTCAATTTAATTGGTAAAAGTTTCAAACAAGAATTATCAAGTATTATCTACTGTCCAATATGAAACTCTTTAGGAATAATCCTCCTGTCATGCCATCTCTTGGTTTTTTCTTTATAGAGGCTAGCACTCTCATATGCAAAAATTCTGAATTCATCAAGCTCGTTCAACTGAAGTAACCTCTTTTCATTAGCAGATTTAGCATCAAAATTCAGCAGCTTAGTTGCCCAAAACGCCTTATGCTCAAGCTCCACTAGAAGGTGGCAAGACTTACCATATAGCAGCTGAAACGGTGACAAGCCAATAGGAGTTTTGAATGCCGTTCGGTACGCCCACAAAGCATCATCAAGCTTCTTAGACCAATCCTTCCTTGACTTCCCAACAGTCTTCTCCAGAATTTGCTTCAACCCTATTGCAGTCTTGTGGGTAGCCAAAACTTTTAGCAACTTCTCTTCGTCGGTAGGTGACAACTCAGCACTAATAATAATGGGATAAGTGTCATCCGTCCCTAGAAAAGCATACTTTAGATTAGAAGGGAGCTCCTTTAATTTCACCTTAGGAAGAACAGGTGGCGCATCATAATCCTTCTCCTTCAGCTCCTCCACCTGTAAACCAGAATTCTCATCTGCAAAAACCTCTTCTTCCACTTGTAACAAGTGCGCAAGATCATCCTTCATAGACTCATCTGAACCTTCTTGAAAAAGATCTTCATGAATGGCCTCATCAACTACATCAATTCTGAAGCAGTCACTATTATCAGCTGGGTATTTCATGGATTGAAATACATTGTAAGTGACTTTCTCATCATTCATTTGGAACTCCATTTTTCCTGCAGCTACATCAATTACTGCTCTAGCAGTAGCCAAGAAAGGTCTTTCCAAAAGCAAAGGAAGTTCAGCATTTTCCTTCATGTTAAGAACCACAAAATCCACTGGGAAGATGAATTTGTCCACTTTCACAAGCACATCCTCAATGACACCTTCTGGCTTCTTAATGGACCTATCTGCCAACTGTAACGACATCATAGTAGGTTTCATCTCTTTAATGCCGAGAGCTTTCGAAACAGATAAGGGCATTAAATTGATACTAGCTCCCAGATCACAATGTGCTCTGCCCATATTGACGTTCCCTATTGCACAAGAAATGCTAAAGCTGCCTGGATCTTTAAGCTTTGGTGGCAACTTTGTTTGAATAATGATACTACACTGTTGAGTCAATGCCACTGTTTCGCCCTCTTGCAACTTGTGCTTCTTGGAAAGCAAATCTTTCATGAACTTTGCATAGTTAGGCATATTTTCAAGAGCTTCTGCAAAAGGAATGTTAATCTGCAGTTTCTTAAAAATATCCAAGAACCTGGCATACTGTTGCTTCTGAATCTGCTGCTTTAACCTTTGGGGGTAAGGAGGTTTTGCATAAGAAGGAGTGGGAGACTTCTTTGTAGCTATCTCCTTTGGAACCTGCTGCACATCATCATTCTCAGCCTCTTTCTCCTCTTTTTCTAAAGCCTTTTCATGTTCTTCCACTCCTTTTTCAGATTTTTCCTTTACCGGAACAGATTTCTTAACTGGCTGAATCACTATACCACTTCTTGTAGATATGGCTTTACAATGCTCCTTTGGATTGACCACAGTATCACTGGGGAAGGACCCTTGGCTCCTCTATGCTATTTATTTTGCTAACTGACCAATCTGATTCTCCAAGTTCCGGATTGAAGCCTCCTGATTTTTGAGAGCGGACCTTGTTTCATTCTGGAAAGCTTCTGAACTTTGTATGTATTCAGTGCTAGTAAGGGTTAACTGTGTCAAAGCCTTTTCCAGATCAGTAATAATGGTGGTGGTTTGGTGAGACTGCTGAGGTGCTGCTTGGGGTTTATAGGAAAAGTTTGGGTGAGATTTCCAGCCAGGATTATACGTGTTGCTATACGGATTAAACTGATTCCTAGGAGGATTACTCATGTAATTAACCTCAGCTGTTTCTCCAGTACTACCGGCTTCACAATCTCCATTAGCGTGTTCCCCTTTGCAAAAATCACAAAGCAAAGGAGGCTGAGAAGTGATGGATGAGACCTGAGAAGAGGCAAGCTGTTTAGTGATGGCAGCTAACTGCTATTGGATCACCTTGTTTTGTTGGAAAAGATTCTCATTGTGGGCCAAAATTGTATTGTAAGAGTCTAGATGAAGAACTCCCCTCTTTGGTTGTGGAGTAACAGTTTCATTCTCAAGGGACCCCATAGCCTCAAACAACTCCAATGCTTCTTCTGGAGTTTTGCTTTTCAGTTTACCACCTGCTGCAGCGTTAATCATCATCCTAGAAGATGGAAGCATCCCATTGTAGAATATTCTCGCCTGATCATAGTCTTGCAGCTCATGTTGTGGACACTTCCTAAGCAACTCCTTAAACCTTTCCCAAGCTTCACAGAATGATTCCCCATTGCCTTGAGTAAAGCAACTAATATCTGACATCAGCTTTGTATACTTAGAAGAAGGGAAAAATTTTTCAAGGAACTTTGTGGTGATAATGTCCCAAGTGGAGAGACTTCCAGTAGAACAAGAACGAAGCCAAGCGCTTGCTTTCCCCGTCAGAGAGAAAGGAAACAGTCTCACACGAAGAGCATCTTCAGGAACCCCATTCATCTTGATGGTATCACAAATCTGCAGAAAAGTCTCAATATGCTGATTAGGATCCTCTAAATCACTCCCACTAAAAGAACTTTGTTGAACCAAGTTTATAAGGGATGGCTTGATTTCAAAATTATTTGCATTCATCGCAGGATTGACAATGCTAGTTGCAGTCCTGGCAGGATTAAGTGTCATGTAGTCGCCCATGGTCCTTCTTGGAGTTTTACGGGGAGGATCTGCACCATCTTCTGCCATTATAACCAGTTCAGTCCCAGTACTAGAGCTAACAACCTTTCCTTTTCTCTGTTTAGCAAGTTTCCGGTTTCTCCTTGCCGTCTTTTCGATTTCAGGATCAAACTGTAGCGAATTTCTGTCAGTGGTACCTCGCATAAACAGAGTAAAAAAATAATAATAAATAAATAATAAAAAAAATAAAAAAAATCCAATCTAGAGTTTCAATAACCAATTTTAGTGTTGAAATAAAACTATTCCCCGGCAACGGCGCCAAAAACTTGATAGCGACTTCGGCAAGTGCACCGGTCGTTATAAGTAATAAAGTAGTGAGAAAAAGATCGTCCCACGAGGAATAGTACTCCAATCACTAATTTTGCTATTTTTGCTTTAGTTGGATGAATCGAGTAATATGGGGTTAACAGATTTTAAAGAATTAAATAAAGAAAAAGAATCTAGAATTATGAATCTCAAGAACAACAGAGAGAGTAAAAAAAATGAGTATTCCAAAATCAAGAAAATCGCAGTTAGGGATCAAAATCCCCCTATGTTCCTCCAAATATTTAAATTGAATCCCTAATTGATTATTGTTCTCATAATTGATGATCAATTCTCTAAAATTAGGCTAAGTCCCAATGTCTTGATGCTACCTTAGTCCGTTATCTTTGAAAACAACCTAATGTCTTAGTATTGTTTGGAAAGATCATACTTTTACCAGAATTTTGAGATCGCATAAACTCGTAAGCCTATGTCTAGGTCATACAACTCTATGATGAACTAACGGTTCCAGTTAAATGTACCAACATCTCTATTGTCATACATCAACCTATGAACAATCTAAAAGGTGATCAGTCTTTAAGAAAGCTTTAAGCAAAGATAATTCATTCAATCAAGAAAATAAAGATCAATCAAGAATTCAATCAAATATTTAAAATTCACATAGGGTTCATCTTCTCCCTAACTACAAAAAAAAACTAGCCAAGCATGACTAGGTTAACAAAATAATAAAAGATAAATCAAACTCCTTCTTTGAATTGCGATGATGATCTCTCTGATGCATGGTGCGTCGTCTTTTGTTCTTTTCCTCGCGTCTCAATTCTTTCTCTGCGTGATCTCTCCTGTGCGTCTCTGCTTTTTTTTTTTTTTGTGTGTTGTTCTTGATGATCCAATTGTGCGTGGTTTGCTCTCCATATATAATAATTCTTGCGTCTTGGCTTTCTTTTTTTCTTTTTTTTCTTTCAAATCTCAATCCATCAAATCTTTTTAATATACTATCTCAATATATTGTCAATAACCAACAGCCAGAGCATTGCTTCCTATGATCCACGTCACAATCTCTTTGCTGCGGGTCCCACACGTTAATTCCAAATGGCTAAAAGATATCATATATGTGGGCCAAATATCCATATCATGCGTTTCTTTTTTTGTCTTTATCCAAATCTCCACATATATTCCTTGCATGTCTGCGAGCGTATGTGATCTTCATATATTTTGATTATTTTATATCAATTTAATGATATAATATGATAATCTTTTCTATATTTCTTCCCTTTTTTAGATCACATAATATCTCCTGCACAAATAAATAGGATATCAATAGATTTTCTGTTATAATATTATGTTATCCTATATTTAATTAAAAGATAGATAAGTATTTAAAAGATAATTAAATAAGCATAAGATATTAATAAAATCAATCAATATCGCCCAAAATCCCTACTTATTTAATTATAAAATATGTACTTATCAACGTTCTAACTTATGCTCACCTTACTTTCTGTCACACAAAGCACAACACCACCCCTCTGGCTAAACACCTCTAAGTATTAATCGAACTACGTGGACTTTGATTCCTTCAAAGGGTACGTAGGCTCTAGGCTTGACACCTAGTCAAGTCCAATAAGTCCTATTCCCAGAACAGAACCTTAAAGAGATTTTTCCTAAAAAATATTCTAAAATTGTACAGTTATAGTTTCAATTTATATTTTAAAAGAATCGTAAAAAATTTCACAAATGCAACAATTTATATTCATATATATCAAAATGCAGGCTGGCGCTAAATCAGTGGACGGGATCTTGGGGATTTCTAATAAAGCAGTGCATGATAAGGGGAAATTGAAGTCAGAATGGAAAGTTGTGGGGTCAAAGAGGAAGAAGGATGATGGGCCAAAGGTGTTTGGGAAGGAAAATAAACCTAGGCCCAAACCAAAAAGCAAGGGTTTGGGCAAAGAAAAAGTCCAAGTCATGGTGATGAAGAATTCATTTGCTTCTCTACAAGAACCACACTCTCATGACGCCATGGAGAGCATTGAAATAAATGTCGTCACGAATGGTACCACATCGTCAGCTCAAGAGGATCCGAGGGAACAGGGGATCATCAGTAATGAAAATGGTGCTATGGAGGGAGTTCAGGTGGCGCCAATGGAGGTTCATTGTCTTAAAATTGGTGAGGATAATGTCTTGGGCTGTGGCTTAGAGCCCCCTATTGCTCCCCCGTCTCAATGAATTTTATGATATGGAATTCAAGAGGGACAGGCTCGGTATCATTTCCAAGCCTAGTTCGTGACCTCAAAAATCACTACAAGTTGGATTTTCTAGCAATTCTTGAAACTCGGTCGGACAAGATAAAATCGGAGAGGCATATTCGTAATTTGGGGTTTAGCAGGTATGCTTTCACGGCCACCGAAGGGTATAGTGGGGGGATATGGTGCCTTTGGGAGGAAGCGTCAATTAGGATCGAAGTGGTTCAGCAGCATAAACAATACATGCATCTGAGACTAGTTGACAATCAAAGGCACAGCTGGCATTTAACAGTAGTGTATGCAAGTCCAAATCATGCGTATTGCCGGACCTTATGGTCCGAACTTTTTCGGATTAAGGAAACTGTTCAAGGACCTTGGTGTATTGGGGGAGACTTTAACACCACTATATTTTCTCATGAGCGCCAATCTTGTGCTATGAATGGGCTCACTCCAGACCGAGACTTTTGTAGATGGGCAGAGGAGATGGAACTGATGGACCTCGGCTTTGATGGCCCAATGTTTACTTGGAAAGGGGGAAGTTCGGCAGCCCGGTTTGATCGTCTGTTTGCTAATGAGGAGTGGTGTGCTAAATTTACTAAGATACAGGTACTTCACTGTTCACAATTTAAATCAGATCATCGGCCATTGCTTCTGAGGTTGGAGAGATCGTCACATGATGAGAAGGGTCAGCAGCCTTTTCGGTTTATAGCTTCGTGGGTCCTGCATGATTCCTTTGGTGAGTTAATAAATTCGGAGTGGGGCCGATTGCCGGAGTGGAGTGGGAATCTTGATAACGTTGTATTCGCTTGTCAAAAGTGGAATCGTGATGTGTTTGGGAATATATAGAAAAGGAAGAACCAATTACTTCGCAGGATGGATGGGGTTAACCAGGCTATTTCCAAGAGGGGTGGATCCTCGTTTTATGAAGACCTGCAGAAGAAACTATGATTAGAGCTGGATGAGACACTAACTCAGGAAGCTTTATTATGGGCCCAAAAAGCAAAGATTAATTGGGCACTTGATGGTGATCGTAACACTAAATTATTCCATGCATGTGCTAATGGGCGACGAAAGCAGAATTGGATTGATGCCTTATGTATTACGGAAGGGGAATGGTGTTTTGAGCTGGAATTAATTAAAAGCCATGTGGCAGAGTATTTCTCCAAGTTGTTTTCAGAAGAAGCTGTGGAACGGGCCAAGTTGTCTTGTAATGTCACATACCCCACTTTATCTGAGGAACATATCCGGGCCTGCCAAAGGGAAGTTGGGGAAGCAGAGATTAAGGATGCTCTGTTTAGTATGGGTGGCCTGAAGTCTCCGGGACCGGATGGATTTAATGACTTGTTCTTTCAACACCAATGGGACACGGTTCGGGACTTTGTTGTTCAGTTTGTTAAGCAGGTGTTTATCTCTCCTAGGAAGATTTGTGAAGTGAATGGCACGTTGTTAGTTCTCATCCCGAAAACTGACAACCCAGAGACCTGTAGGGATCTCAGACCAATTAGCTTATGCAATGTCATTTATAAGGTGATCACAAAAATCGTGGCTAATCGCATGAAGGGTTTCATGGCTCATGTTATTTCTCCCAATCAGTGTAGTTTTGTTCCGGGCCGGCATAGTACTAACAATATCATTGTAGCTCAGGAGGTGATTCACTCTATGAGGACTATAGGGGGAAAGAAGGGTTTTATGGCCATCAAGATTGATCTTGAGAAGGCTTACGACAGGGTTAATTGGAAATTCCTTATTGAGTGTCTTTCTGAACTGCACCTCTCGACCTCTCTCATCCAGGTGGTGGAGAAGTGTAGTAGCACGATAGATATTCAACTTTTGTGGAATGGGTATAAGGTCGAGTCGTTTAGAACTTCTCGGGGGGTAAGACAGGGTGATCCGCTTTCGCCCTACTTGTTTGTTATTTGTATAGAGAAGCTAGCCCATATGATCCAGGAACGGATGGAGGCTAAGAAGTGGAGGCCAATTCACCTCACAAAAAAGGGGCCACCGATCTCTCACTTGTTTTTTGTAGATGACATCATCTTGTTTACGGAAGCTTCTATGCAGCAAGCAGAGATGGTTCGGGAATGTTTAGAGCATTTCTGTGCATGCTCGGGACTTAAAGTCAACGCGAACAAAACCCGAGTCTTCTTCTCTAAGAATGTTAACATTCACAGGAGCTTAGAGCTCAGTGCGACCCTTGGTTTCTCTCTTACTGCTGATTTAGGGAAATATCTTGGGGTACCTCTCCATCATAAGCGAATTGGGAAGGAATCTTTCCAAGGGGTAATAGACAAGGTGAAGAAACGGTTGAATGGGTGGAAGGCTAGCTCTTTTTCCCTCGCAGGCAGAGCAACTCTTGTATCATCGGTATCTCTAGCTATTCCGGCTTATACTATGCAATCGTCTTACCTCCGTGCCACGGATTGGGAAGCATTGGATAAACAGAACAGGTCCTTCTTGTGGGGAAGTACAGTGGAGCAACGTAAAATTTCCCTTGTGGCTTGGGATGAGCTGTGCAAGCCAAAAAAGAAGGGGGGCTTAGGGTTGCGTCATGCGAAATACCAAAATCAAGCATACTTCATGAAACTGGGCTGGCGCTTGGTCACTCGTAGGGATGACCTCTGGGTCAAAGTTGTCCGGGACAAGTATAAATGTGGTGATGATCTCCTCCCTCACATTGAGCCGACACGGTGTGGTTCAAATGTATGGACAGGCATTAAGAAAACTTGGGATAAAGTGTGTGGGGGGATGGATGTTTCGAATAATGCTTCTGGAGTTAAATGGAAATGGGAACGAAGTGGTGAGTTCTCTGTGAAATCTGCATATGGGACTCTCTTAGGGGACATAGGGGTTCAAGGAAGAGATCAGGGAAGGGATTGGGGACGGCTTTGGAAAGTTCGCGCCCCTTCACGCTGTAAGACTTTGCTCTGGTTGATTGCGCGTAAAGGACTTCTCACGAATGCGAACTGTGTGCAGCGTAATTTGGCAACAAACCCAGGATGTAGTCTATATGGTGCTGCGATGGAAGACCTCTTGCATGCATTTCGGGATTGCCCACATTCGAGAGCATTATGGAGGAAGTTGGTACCGAATGAGAGGTGGCGTGGGTTCTGTGAGATGAATCTGGCAGGTTGGTTATGGTGGAATGTGAAAGGACAAAAAGAGGCAAGTAACGAGTGGGCCTCTCGTTTTGTTATCTTATGTTGGTGGATCTGGCGAAGGAGGAATCTGTTTATCTTTGAAGGCAAAACTATTTTGATTGAGACTATCCTGGCTAGTACATGTGCCACGATGGAGTGCATGAAATCAACAAATAATCGCCTTACGGGTCTTAAGCTCCAAGGTGTCACCTCGGCTCCCTCATGGGAAAGCTGGCGGCCGCCGGAGGAGGGGTGGGTGAAGGTCAACGTGGATGGAGCATATTCTAGAGCTTCGAATAGAAGCTCTTGTGGGGGTCTTCTTCGTGACTCAGCTGGTAAATTTCTCAAGGGTTTTATACATCCCCTTGAGTATGGAGACGAATTCACGGCAGAAATTTGGGCGTGTCTCCTAGGATTAAAGATCGCTTGGTCTTTGGGCATAAAGAAAGTGTGGCTGGAAACGGATTCTTCTGAATGTCTTGACCTATTGCTTACCCAGGGTGAGGGTGGTCATCATAGGGATTCAAATGTTATTCATGAAGTCCAGAGGTTGCTTCAAATGGATTGGTGTACGAAGATTACTCAGATTCCTCAAGCGAGTAACTTTGCAGCAGATTTCTTAGCAAAGAAGGGCCTGGGGGTAGGATTAGGGCATCATGAGATTTATCATCCATCTACGGAACTATGAGCTCTCTTATGTCAGGATTGTAATGAGGTCTTCCCTCATAGTGGATAATTGAGGTGTCTCCTTTGTATAAAAAAAAAAAAAAAAGCCACATGTTTTATATAGAATCCAATGACAAAAGAAACAAGAAAAAACATTTAGAATGTTAGGTGATTTTAAAGGGTACTAGAAAATGTGCATGTTTAGTATAATTTTTAGGAGAGACAATCAAACGTATTTACTATTTTAATCGGCTTTATGAGTTTTTATTTTCTGTTTGGATGAAAAAAAATTTCAAATTGAGCTTATGGGGTAAAATTTCCTTATTTGAAAAGCCAACTTTCTTATCAACGGGGTTGGCTCAAATGGTAAGCGGCTTGTGTCGCTTAAGCAAGGTCTCGGGATTCGAGCCTTGTGAATGCAAAAAACCCCTGGGAGACTCTCCCACCACAACCAGGTGCGCGACACAGGTCGGATTCGGATTAGTCGGAGTGAAACTTCGGTGAACCGGGTAGGCAAAAAAAAAAAAAACCAGCTTTCTTGACTTATGGAGTAAAAGTTCTTTATTTAAACTTAACTTATGGAGTAAAAACTATTTATAAAACTACCAATCCAAACGTCAATCATATTTTACAATATGACTTCTACTTAATTTAACTTTTTCACAAGTTATTTTTCTCGTATCCCAAACAAGCTCAATATTATAGGGGGGAGGTTAGATTGCTTACAACTTGTGGCGTGGTGGAGGAGATAACATAAACACAAGATGCCGACAAAGCAACGAATATTTTCAGAAATTTTAGGGGAAGATGGCAACTCTTCCCTAACATGCCACCATCCCAAGTTGAACACCACGATGTTGAACGATGAATAAGCTACGGGGATAATATTCCAATATATATAAATAAAAAAAAAGTATTTTAGAAAATCAACCTTAAAAGGGAATTAATGCCTACATTTTCGGTGCTTCAAAATTACCGCACGTGCTTTCCAATCTGAGAGCGAGATTCTTGCGTCCCAAATCATTTTGTAGAACCGCGTAATAATAAATAAAATAAGGTTGCAAGCACATGAATCCACTCTTAAGTGCTTAATTTTTTTTAAATAAAATAAAATAAAATTCTAATCTAACCAACCATGTTTAACTAAAAAAATTATATTTACATTGATTATAATACTTTTAGTTTTTTTTAAAAAAAATAAAATATCAATTATATAAAATGATAGCCTGAGAAAATGAGAAGTTAGATAAGCATGATTAGTTCTTAAACTTGATATTACTAAATTTGGATTTGAAAATGATAATTTCAGATATATGGAACTAATAATTATCCATTTATTCCCGTTAGAGCTCTGGTGATCTTGTGATCTTCTGGTGCACCCTCTTCGTCGTCTTCTCTTCTGCCAATGCCATTCTCACCACTCTCCGTCACTTTTACTGCGTACCCCTCTCTTCATTCCCCTTCTCTCTTCCCATCCTTCTCCTCCTCTCTAATTCTCTTTTTTTTTTTAAAAAAATTTGGAGATCCCAAAGAGATATGAATCAATTGGAGCCACCAATCAAATTCGAAACTCTTTTACTTTTTAGGGGAGAGAAAAACCAGATTTCATTGTTTCAACAGATTTTTACCCACAAGTAGAAAAACAAGAAACCAAACAAGTCCATGAATTCAAAGAAAAATCATAAAGCAACAGCTCACACAATCAGCGCGGCTTCTCTTGGGGAAAAAAAAGTACTCCTCCTGTCTTAATTATAAGGTATAGTTGACTTTTTTTGGAGAAATTAAAGAAACTAATTAAACTACTTTAGACTATTTTTATTTTTATTTTTTTCTTCAAATTAATTAGTTTAACTAATAAACTAATATATAATCTAAAGATGCACAACATATGAAATGATTAAGTAACTTATTTAGCTTCCTTAATATCTCCAAAGAAAGTCAACTATGTCTTATAATTAGGACCAAAGGTAGTAATAAGAAAGGGTATGGATCCAGATTTTTTTTTTTTTTTTGGCTCAAGGATCCAGAAAATTAATTGCGGGTGGGTAGCAGGGAGGGTCAGGAGATTTGGGGGTTTGTACATTAAAAAATAAAACAATATAAATAAGAAAAAAAATATATAAAAAAATTCATGAAATCAAGTGAATACTAATAAAAAAGGTAATGAAGATTGGACACTCAATAAGTTCAAGTATATATATTTTAATAACAAAATATATTACAATAAAAATAATTACAATATCATTCTTCTTCTGGACCTTATTTTTTAGAATTCAATTATAATTGCTTATTATTAAGGATTATGCATTCAATAAATTTAAATGGGGAAATGATGTGTGCAGTGACTGCAGGTAAAAGTTTTTACAGTGAGGTTGATACTGCACCGTTTTGTGCTATGTCGTTGGGAAAAAAAAGCCTAATAGCTATAATATCAAAAAATCGTGATGATTTATTGATACAATGTTGATTGTGATTTCCAGCAAACAGGCAAATAAAGATTAGAGTGATTTATTTCCATGTAGGAATTAGAAATCAATTACCAGATTCTCTATTCTTTAATCGCAACAATAAATCAAAGAGGTCCAATTTAGGAATTAGGAATCAAAATAGTGTAGTATCAACCTTACTGCAAAAATCCTTACCTGCAGTCACTACACATATCATAAGCCCAATTTAAATACATATGTATTTTAATTATCTTATTATCAAGGTAGACACTAGCTCACATCAAGGATGAGGCACTAACTAATTGCTCATATCAGATTTCAATTTAAGGGGGCAAGTACGTGGGTCCGCCCACGTCGGTGCCCACTCCGTCCACTCCGCCTCAACGCCTCCGTTTCCCTCCAATCCAAGCCTTATTTCCGTCCTAATTACAAGTGGCACCTGCTCGTCTACAAAGCCCAGTTTGACTGTGACAACAGTACCGTCGTCTTCGTCAAGGGCTCCTTCGACTCCTCAGAGAAGCTGAACCCTCCAACTTCTGGTGCCCCATTGGCTGGGATTTCAGCTCCCCCGAGTACATACTCACCTCCCACGTCATTTCCAAGCTCCGCGCAGGAGTGTCACCATGACTGACGACCGACGAGGGTACATGTTACTTAAAAAAAAAAAAACGTGTGTGAGGACATTTATGGCCTTGCCTTTTAATTTCAAAAATAAAAAAAATTAGACCCAGCACTTTTTTAATACTACCTCCGGCCTTAATTATAAGAGTTAGTTGACTTTCTTTGGAGAGATTAAAGAAGCTAAATAAGTTACTTAATCATCTTATATGTTAAATATTTTTAGATTATATATTAGTTTATTAATCAAATTAATAAGTTTGAAGAAAAAAATAAAAATAAAAATATTTTAAAGTAATTTAATTAGTTTCCTTAATTTCTCCAAAAAAGTCAACTAGTTCTTATAATTAGGACCAGAGGGAGTATTATCTTGCCTCTATTTTATTACTTTTATTGGTCCATGTGATATTTTTCCTAAAAAAAAAAGATCCATATGATTTTGAAAGATCTGCTTTCCTGTCACTCCTAGCATTTTCTTCTTGTTCTATTTTGGGCTAGATTCTTTTGATCCAGTCCCTTACTCTCTTCAAACTTCTGACTTACCTTATAATACGGGATAAAAAAGAGATCCGTGTGCATAGCATATTATTGTATCTGTTTTATTATCTCAATAGAGCATTTTTAAAAATTCTTCACGTGCTGGCATTATCAAAATTTCTCCACGTATGGCACGTAATAATCTACAAAGTTACGGGGCTCCAACGATTTTTCGACACTCCTCAAGATCAGTTTTGAGATCCTATGGGATTATTAATACCAGTTTAGGAAACCCTCATAATTTCAATTTCTCTTAGATCTTCAGATTCATTGAAGTGACTTTTTTTTTTAATACAATTTTTATAAATTTAAAATAAGATAAAAATCAGATTATAAACGTGATTTATGTTTAGATTAACGGTGATAAAAACTCATTTATACTGTAAAAATCAGGTCTTAATGATTTTTTAAGTAATTTTTAGTATAAAAGGCCATTTGAAAAAAAAAATCAACTCAAACCCCTAATTTTATTCTCACCGTGCTTTTTTCCTTTTTATGGGTTTTCAGCCTTATCGCTTTCTAAAAATAGGCACTTACCTCATAAATACTCACGTACTATTTTGATCTTATTTATAAGTTTTTTTTAACTAAATCACACATATCAAGGAAAGGTAGAGAACTGAGACGTTGGGGAAGTAAGGAAATGATTGAACATAGGGAAGGCAAGCAAGAGGAGTCATACTATAAAGAAATTGACTTAATAATTATAGGGTAAATTTTTAACTTTACTCTTATTTATGAATGAGTAACTTTTTCTCTCTCTTTATTTTCATTTATATACTTAATATGAATAAAATCACCACAATTTTATCTATTACAAATAGAAGTAAATTTTTATTCAAATAATTTATAAATACAATCAGAGTCGGCACAAACACTTCAAAAAAAAAACTAAAAAGCACAATAGAGTTATTATTTTTTTCTAAAAATACTCACTACCATGTTTGTGCGGGTCTCCGAATACATTAAAGCTGCTTTTTTCGGACCACATAACGTGGGTTTAGGCATGTTTTATTTGTTAACATATCGTCAATAAAGAAAATTTTGGTCTATAAAAATCGAATGAATTTCCAGATACGTAGCGTTCAGGAGGAGAACTGAGGGATGGAGCGGGAGCGGAAGCGCGTATTGCTAACTTCAAGCGGGGACGACATTTCAAAGAGCATCGCCTTCCATTTAGCGAAGCAAGGATGCAGGTGAGCCTTCACTTCACTGCGAACATAACATGTTCAGAATTTCATATCAGCTGAGGCCATGCATTCTTGATTCAGGCTGGCTCTGGTCGGAGACGAGACTTGCCTCCGGAGTATTGCCGATCAAATTATGGGTTCCCTCGAGGGTGTTGCGCCTGTGGAGGTGATTGGACTCGATGTCGAACAAGAGAGTGAGGCCGTGTTTCGCGATGCCGTTAATAAGGCCTGCGATACTCTGGGATATTTGGATGCTTTTGTAAATTGTTTTGCTTATGAAGGTAAACAGTACTGCTTTGCAATATTTGGGATTATTTAGTCAGCTTAGACTCCTTGTTTATTCACTGTTTTTGACTTAGCGCTCGGGTCTTGATTTTAACATCCTCTGTCAAAAAAGTTGGTCTAAAATTCGGCCTTGGTGTTCACTGTTCACTGTAACCCTCACTAGCGGTGTCTCCTAAGTTGAGAACTATAACCGAGATAAAGAGTTAGAGATCATCATCAAGCAATTCCTTAACTTCTGGCTGTTTAGAATATCGGATTTTCCCTGCATATGATTACATTTACTTTGTATTGGAGGATTGGTTCTTCTGCGGTGGATCCGCATTTAGTTTTCCCTTTTTTAGCAACACAACTTTTCACTGCAGGACAATCTGTTATAACTTCGAAGGTGCCAGATCAGTAAGTTAACCAGTCTCCCTAGTGTATTACACAGCCACCAGTGACCGCCTGCTATCTGGTTCTGAGTATTTGTGTAGACATATATAGATGTGACATTTCAACTATGCAATAGCTTTCTTAGAAGAAAATATTTACAGTTTGATGTTAATATGTTTCAATATAATGCAGATCCATGTGAAGATATAAATTCTTGCATTTTAAACTAACTTGGTCTACTGCCTTGTATCTAGATATATGATCTTAGCCATATGAAAGTAGCTTTTCAGTAATTTAACCAAGGTAGTCCATTTCTCACATGTGTTTCTATGATGTTCAGGATGATGATACTAATATATAAGCTAAAAGCTGATTACTCAAAAAGGGCTTGTTAGGGTATGTCACTCAGCCTATTAGTGGGCCGTGGGCCATTAGTCTTTGGGCATGAGAGGCTGATAACTCTCCTTTTGGTCCCTAAATTTAGTGCTAAACAGTGTGTTGACTTGTGAAGTCAGAAAATTTATCCATCATCCCACGTGTGGTACAGTTTTACTGACGAATTTGTTATTAAAAGGTGGTATCCCTGGCATAAGTCGCTCTTGTAAATTTATTTGAATCAACTCAAGTTCTCAAAATATTATTTAGGTTTAACTTTGTTGAAGTTTCAGAGAAGTGAATGGCAACAAAGGATATATGGACATTGATACATATTTTGAAATAGAAACTGACTCTGGCTTCTAACACATTGAAACAGGGAACATGCAAGAACATCTAGAATTAGCGGAACATGAACTAAGGAAAATAGTGAAGATAAATTTTATGGCTGCGTTGTTTTTGTTGAAGGCTGTAAGCCTAAGGATGAGAGACTTCAAGAAAGGTGGTTCCATAATTTTCTTAACAACAATAGCTGGTGCTGAAAGAGGGCTTTATCCAGGAGCTGCTGCGTATGCCTCAGCCTTGGCAGGAGTGCAGCAGTTAGTTAGGGTGAGAGAATTTATGTTTTAGCAGCTTTTTATCTCACAAATCATATGATTATGACGTCTTCATTTGACAGAAATTTTCTATTTGAAAATTAGCTCATGAATTTTATATTTGCAATTTTATAGGAATAAAAAATTGCAGTATGTAGGTCGTCCTTCTGTTCTATCAATCATTTGATATATAAGAGCACTTGCTGTGCGATCTAATGACGAACTTCCATGGTTTGTAGGACTAACATTTTGATCTCATGGAAGGTCAACTTTTTTTATTCCTGTTTATGCTCCTTTTTCCTTTCTATAATCATGTTTTACTCATTTACTGCATTAACTAGTTGTACTTTGTGCATTTCTGATTTGAAAAGAAAATCTTAGCATTTTTGCGTGCTGGGTCAATTTTAGAGAAGTCAGAATGTAGAGCGGCTTCTTCTATGCCTTTAGGTTCAGGGACTGGGCGACATAGGGGAGGAAAGTCAGTCAATCAGATGCGCATCCAGACTGGACTGTGTGGTGAATGTTGTCCAATTCACGGAAAGTGATGTTTTTGCTACAATTACACTAAACAAAATGTCCTTTATGAGAAGCTGCACTGTTGTGTGACATGGCTCCTCAATCAACTAAAAACCAATTCAAGAAAGCACTCTGCTGCATCTTATTTATAGGAACAATCGGAGTTTGGTACTCTTGAGATGTTATCCTCATATTTTGAAGTTGACATTGAGTTGTTACTTTTTTATCCTCAGGCATCAGCTTTGGAGCTGGGGAAGTACCAGATCAGGGTCAATGCGGTTGCACGGGGCTTGCACGTGCTCGATAAATTCCCATTACATGTAGGAAGGGAAAGGACAGAAAAGCTGGTGAAGGAAGCAGCGCCTCTTGGCAGATGGCTTGATGTTGATAAAGACTTGGCTTCCACAATTATATATCTAATTAGTGACGGTTCAAGCTTTATGACAGGAACCACCATTTTCGTTGATGGGGCACAGTCTTTGTCTAGGCCTCGATTCCGTTCCTTTATGTGATTCTTTCCTGGTAGCAAGAAGAACGGTTGGCTCTGACTTCGTCGCTCAATTTTTTTTTTTAAAATAAAAAAAAAAGAAGGTAAAGAGGAATGGTTGGCTTTTACTGATACAGGAATATCGCTGCCATATGCTCGTACATTTGTTTGTCACCTCTTACATTACTGAAAATAAGGTTCATGCCATTATTATTTTGAAGCACAGGGGTGAGAAGCACACATATATGGCGGCAATACCATGTGGCAAACATTTTATTTTCGTCTGATTAGTGATAGAAGATCGAATTAAAAAGAAAAGTCACTGTGTGATTCTTTTACATGAAATGACATTTCCTTATGGGTATGTGTTATGATAGAGATGACATGTGACGCCTGGAATAATGTAGCGAGTCACTGAAAAAGCTTAATGGATTGTGATTTTATTCAGTGAACTTTTCTGCTTGTAATGAGATATCATCGCTGATTATATTTATGCCATCAACGGCAGCAAATCAAAACTTAATAATGGCATTTTCATTTGTGCGCACCACGTGTTCCATATGTACTCTTCCCCTATCACTATTGAAATCATGATTGTCATTCATATTTCTGATATGAATCGAATTCACAGAACTTAAGTTGGGGGGAAAATGACATAAAATATAAATCTGAGCAGTAGAATGCCCAACACTTGGTGGCTATTGAGAATGAACTGTTGCTGTCACGCACCACATGAAGAATCATATATAGAAATAGAGGGTTCGGTTTCTCTCATCATCTTTTATAATATCTAAATCATGTCCGTCAAATCAATCAGAAAGGTTATATTATTAATCTGATTTTTCTCTCCTCTTCCTAATAGCGGTCCATATGAGTTTATAAGGGATGATGAGAAAAATAACTAATAAGAAGATCTACTTGAATCACATATAGAAATAGAAGGGTTTGGTTTCTCTTATCATCATTTATATTATCTAAATTATGTCGGTTCAATCAATCGAAAAGGTCATATTATGAATCTGATATTTCTCTCCTCTTTCCAATAATGGTTCAGATGAGTTTATGAGGGATGATGGGAAAAGAAACTAATAAGAAGATCTTGAATCACATAGAAATAGAGGGGTTCAGTTTCTCTCATCATCTTTTATAATCTTAAATTATGTCCGTCTAATCAGTCTAATCAATCGGAAAGGTCATATTATTAATTTGATTTTTCTCTCCTCTTTCCAATATAATGGTCCAATGAGTTTATGAGAAAAAGAACTAATGAAAAGATCTGCTTCCGTAAGAGAGAAGGCGCAGCCCAAAAAGGAGGATAGAAAACCTAACCAGTAGGGGGGATGCTAAAGCAGGAGTAGCTGTATGCATACAAGTTACCGTCCAATATGAATGGGACCACCACCGAAAGTAGAAAACTATGCTATGCGCTTACAGGGTTGAGCAGTCGTATTCATGCCTTTCTTTGTTGATTAAACCCCACTTCTGTGTTGTCGTATTTGTGAATTTAGTGTTATCTGTTGAGGTACAAATATGGAAAAGGGAAGTGTAACTCTAACGTTATTGGAAATTCATGAGACTATATTTGAGTTGATTCGGAAACTGTTGCCATTTAGATGAAGTAGATATTCGATCTACACAATCCTACTAACCCACCTACGTATGAGAGACGACTTTGGGTATATCAGAGACTTTTTTCGACTACTAGTATATAATTTGAAGCTTTTTCCACACACACAATTTGGTTGGATTGGTTCTAACGGTTGGAGAATAGTTTAAAACCATTAACGAAATCAGCCATATATCAAATATTTCGTTGGAACTGGAAACATTAATAGAAACCAATACAAAACCTGTTCATGTCCATGCATGCGTTGAAATAGTTTCACAGGCATGCTTCATCTCTGTGACAAAACCATTAATAGTCTCGCAAGCTCTTTTTTACGTTTGTGTAAAATTATCCCTATTTTATTCCGAATTCTTAACATTTTTATAAATATTTATGTATACAAGTACTTTTAAGGCTAAAATTTACAATTAGGCATGCGTAGCCATCAGTGGGGATCACGGGGCACGTCGGCCAACAATTAGGTCGCTTATTTACAATTATTGACTTTTATACACACTATTAATCAAATCACAATAAAAATCCCGTCTTTATTTTTCTGCATAATGCAACTCTAGAGTAATTCAACAGTAGCATTTTGCTGCTACTGTGAATAGCGATGATGATTGGGGCTGTGATGACTGTGGATTTTCTTAATTAGTTTTAGTGAGTGTGTATATGAAATTCTCTTAAATTATATTCTTCACAAAGACATCTTTAAATATTGGGTTAAATCTTGTTTACCATCCTTTGCAAGTTTTGCTTCAGGAGCATTAGGCACTCAGAAGTCTTTTTTAGATCATTTTGGCCCGGAATTGAAGTTTAGAAACCAGAACAATTTTGCCTGGCTGTTGATGACGGTTAAGTCTGACCATTAAATCCACTTGACATCCATGTGGCACACTACCTCATCGTTCAACTCGAAGCACCATGTGGGTTAAGTATCATTTTTGCTCTAAAAGTTTTGCCTCAAAAGCACTGTGCACTGCACTCAGAAGTTTTTGATTGGATCATTTTTACCTCGGAAGTTTAAAAAACGGATTAATTTCACCTTGATTTAATAGATTCAAACAGTCAACACTTAGCTGACTTAATTAATTATGCTAACGTGGCTCTATCATATAGGATTAAATGCTACATAATAATCCACCCCTTATGCCAAGTCAAAACCTCATCTCCTTGCTCTCATTTGCTCTAGCTCTCTAAGGTGAAATTGCTCTAACTTATGGAGTAAAAATGATTCAAAAAAAAAAAAAAAGTTCCGAATACCTAGTGCCCTTGAGACAAAACTTTTAGAGGAAAAATGATACTTAACCCACATAGTACTCTGAGTTGGATGATGAGATGATGTGTCACATGGATTTAAAGGTCAGACTTAATAGTCATCAACCGCCAGGATAAAATTGGTCCGTTTTCTAAACTTTTTGGGTAAAAATGATCCAAAAAAGACTTACAACTGTCTAGTGCTCCTGAGGCAAAACTTCAAGGACGAAAATGATATTTAACCCTTAAATATTTTTTCATATTCTATTTTTCTGGCTCTTATCTATTTATTTATCGCTACTTAATTGTGAGGAAATAATAAATATTATTAAATACATAATTCGAATGAAACACTAGAATTTGAGACACTTATATGTATATCTCTCAAAACCAATCAAAGAAAGCAATATAATCTCCAGATCTCAATTTTCCAACCTGCTGTGATCGATCAGTGATAGAGTTTTTACTGTGTTAACCAAATCATAAGTACAAATTAGTCATGGGTTAAAGAAATTAATGGAGCGGATATTAGGGTTAACTAATGAATTGAGGCTGGCTAGCTAGCTACCTGAGAATCGGATGAAACATCAAAGACATAGGACCTTAACTGCATTAGGTTTGGTGGAACAGGCCACACAGTACTACCCATCTATATATGCACCTTAATTATTAATTAGCCGCTTCCATTTGCTCTAATTTCGCAACTCCTAGCTAATTCTTCCTTACGTGTAATAATTAACCCCTATAATTCAACTCTAAGAATATTATTTCAATTGCTATTCTTAATAAATAACTTTTCGGTAATTACTGTGAAAATCTTACCTTCTATGTACAGACATGGGAATGTAAAAATAGCGAAATCCGTAAAAAAAAAAAAAAAATTCTAAATTCAAAGCCGTATATAAGAACGAAAGAAAATCATGATGACAGCTCCTTTGTTATTGATCTGGCCTAACACACACGTACACAAGGGCACACAGATTAATAAGACAGTACAGTGAATCTCAATTTAGAAGAGACATGAATCATGATGAATTCAAAACGAGACTTTAGCAGTTAAACTTGACTATTTGCCTCAAAATTCTTAATCAGGCATAGTTTTATAAATTATTGTAAACGTGAAACATGACAATAATAGAGATTATATAAACCAAACTAGTTAATTAAAGATAGGGTCAATGAGACTTTCGTCGTACGTAAAATCGATGGGGGGCTGAAAACCAAATCTCAGTCCAAATTAATTATGATGGAGGCGAGAGAATTTCCAGAAGATAGGCAAGCAATAGGTCGTAGTTAAAAATGGATGTCAAATTGAATTTTCCATCATATTTCTAGGCACGCACGTACGCCCCATATTTTGAAGTTTCTCTTTTGAACACATCAAAATCAAAATATATATAATCTAATAATAGTAACTTGGTGGGTAAAACCCGGCATTGTATTGTATGAATAAACGCACACGCACACGCACACAATCATATATATTTCATTTGACCTAGTTGACGTGTTGTGTTAGTCGGGTCGCATGCACGCATGCATGCTGGAATAAATATATACACATTCATGTATATATAAATAATAACCTTGAAAAAAATCCAAAGATAGACAAGAGATAAATTCATAAAGTTTGTTGGTCAATGAGAAGAGGGACGATTTGTTTAGTTATGTAAGGAACAAAAAATATAATACTATATATAGAATAGGGCAAAGAGCCGTACGTTGGTGGCCTTGAACGAATTGAAGAAAGGCAAAAGAATGAATTAAATAATAGGCTCTCTAATTCCCCCCTGCATTCACTCACACAAACTCTGATGAAACTCAAAATATTGTGTTTAAGAGGTTAAAACCCATTCACCCTCTCTCTAAATCTTGTTATATATTTAGAGAGAGCTCGTGCATGTTTTATAATATGACATGTTTTGCTTAAAACATTAATTTGTTTTCACTCAGTATTTCTAACTAATTATAAAACATCCCTCTAACTATCTTAATTTTAAGATTTTACAAGAAACAACTAATTAACTAAGTAATTTTTAAGCATGATAACAATATAATCTGATAAGTTTTTACGTAGAAACGGAAATGGGTGGTAGAAATGTAAATCATAAAAATGACATGAAACTTAAAGTTTCTACTACTAAGGTCAAGATACACAATTATATATATGAGCATGTAATAAAAACATAAATCACTACTCAAAATTCAGTAAACAAGTTCATATTTAAAATAAATAAGTCACATAACTATATAAAACATAAGTTCAAAAATACAAAAAGAGTTTGACAACTCTTACAACCAAGTTCCAAAACATCAAAAGAATAAAATTTAATAATTCCTAAGTTATATCAATTGATTTGAATCAGACACATCATCTTGCATCAGTTGCATGTCTTTATCTCTTACTCTTATAACTCAAAATGCAAAACTTGGAGGAGATGAAAATACATTTTTTTTTAATTTTTTTTTGTTTTAAGTAAAAATTATGGTTTCCTCATTTCTACATTTTTACCTGTTTTTACCGAGAACCGTTTTTAATTGCGTTTTAATACATATCACTCTAGTTAAAACATAAATTTTTACGTTTTTACACTAGTTTTTATCAACAATGTCATCGACAGCGTAATGTAATGCACAAAGTGCCTTAACACGTGGAACTTCCATGGAGGTCCCTATCCTAAGATTTTAACCATCATGCCTAAAGCATATGCTGGTAGTAGAAGTGCACCACATATTATTATATTATTTATACCTCAGGAACCTTTCCCATCCTATCCAACGTGGGACCCGTTACGGTCAAACTGTGATACTAGGGAGGAATAATAATAATAATAATGGAGAGCATGAATGGTGGCAGACTGAATGCGGAGAAGGTGGGACCCGAACACTGAATTTGGGAGCGTTTGGAAAATTCAAAGGGGTGTCCGTACGGCTGTGACGTGGGAACGAAGAATAATGGATTGATGGGAAGGGGGGATTCATGGAGCCTGATTTGCTACCTACAAACATCAACACCATATTTACAATGTGCATGTCCTCTCGCTCTCACCCCTTTGACGTTTCAAACCTCTTCAACTAAATCAAGCTTTTAAGTTTTCAGTTAGTTAATTTCCATATTTATCCTTTTCCATCGCCCTATAGTTTACTTTTTCAAGTCCTAATATGATATGATATTTATGGGCACAAATGGTTTTAATTAAAATTGCTTTTGCGTCTACCATTTTCCTTGCTGCACTACACGTAATCCTTGTATCCATGGTAGTTGAAAACGCACTTTAAATCGTAAAAACAATGTTTTTATGTTTTTTTTCACCCAAACATGTTTCATTTGAGCAGAAAACGCTAACAGGGTAAAATCACAAAAAACGCAGCGTTTTTGGAAAAAGCGAAAAAAAAAACTTGCCCTAATCTCGTTCTCGTCAGCTACCCAATGAGTATAATGAGCAAAATCAAGCATCCAATTCAAATGTAAGATCCAATTCAGCTAATAAACCAATGGATTATAGGCGAATTATGTGCTTACTGGAGTTCGTGGAACCCCTAACCGGAGCTTAACGAATCCAATTGCGGGGCTATATTGGCGTTTGGCCATCTGCGCTTGGATTTGGGAGATGTCCATCTTAGAGAAATCCTCAGGCGGAGGAAGATCAAAGTCAGAAGAAGACGTGGATTTCTTGCCCCATTATCTTTAAGCACCGTCCTCTTCGTCGTCAATAACGTCGTCCAAATCGTCTGGGAGATGTGATGTCCATCTTGGAGAAACACAAACGGTGGCGTATGTAGCATAGGAAGAAAAGATAACAAACATTAAAATAATAAAATAATACTAATAATAACAATAATAATAATAAGATCTGAATAATCTTTTCCTTATCTTACCCCATTTAAATATTTTTCTTCTTCAAAATCTTAAATTGCTATTATTTATTATTAATACTATTATTTTATTGAAATTTATATTTTAAATTAAAATCCCCTAAATAATGCATCCAAATTGATATCTCTTAAAATCTCAATAAAATCTCTTTAATTTAGCATTGATGATTTCCAAGAATATCTCAAATCTATTAAAAATAAGAAGTTATCAATATTTTGCATTGATCAGTATATGTATATGGATGATGGTAAGCGCCTTACTTTTCTTGAATTTATATATATATATATATATAAACATATATATATTCAGGTAAAATCTACGTTTTGTATCACGATTTTACATTTTATGATTTTTTATTTTCCTTCCATTTTCAGGTAAAATCTACGTTTTCACTACCATGCTCGTATCTTTGCTTCCCATAATGGCCACTATAGACGAAAATGACTGCGGGGATGGTTCTTGCAGTTGCCGGAAATGTATCTACCGAACGTACATGTTTGAAAGTTTCAGAGGAGAATAAGAGGTGGGTGATCTCCTGTTTCGTTGCTTCCTGCTTCCTGGTTGACATGGCACCTACCATCCATAAATAAATACTCTCTGATCTCGCTTGCTTTTTGTGGCCTAGCTACTCAGCAGCCAAGTCAGCAATACTCAGACCCTTTAATTTGTACCACGCGGGGATCATTCCTGGACTTGTTCATACATATACTACGTACCCCTTATCCTTAACGTAAGATTTATAAAAGTAGTAAAATTGTACCACAAATTAGATTTTATAGGAAGGATCAAGGTAGTATTATATTATATTACTCAATTGCAATGAATAACTTCTGAACCTATGCTAAGTACGCAGGGAATAGTGAGCATGTTGAAAAATTTAACCTGTAGTAAGCACCAATTTCAAAACTACTGATGGTACAGCCTATAGGGATTAAAGGTTTGATTATTTTTCTTGTTATGATGTTATTCCTTTCATATTAATATGTTATAATTATGGCATTGGAGAAAAGAGGCTGCGCAGACCTAATTCACCCCCTTTTTTTCAACCTTCAAACCCACATGCTGCTCTACTCATCTCCTGTCTTTATCCCAACACATGCTCTGTCTCTCTCTCTCTCTCATATAAGAAGACAGCTTCACAAAGACGCAACCATATATATATATATAGGATTATTCTTAAGGGAGATGATGTTTATGGATGCAACGAAGAAGATGAATGATGTTTACAGTTGTCAACTTGATTAGATTGGAGGTAATTTACGATAAATAACTAATTTTAATCGTCAATATTCAAGTATGTTGTTGGTATGGAGGCTGAAAATATCTCATACATGTCAAGTATTCGAACGAGATCAAATAATAGACCATACCAATAACTAATTTATTTTAATTAATTTATATATGTAAATTTATTAACGGTAGCTTATAAAAAGTTCCTAAATGAATAATAATTCAGCATGCATGCGAGTGTCGGAGAGAGGGAAATTATAGAGAAGGAGCTTGAGAGGGTGACAATAAACACAAATAATTGAGGGCTTTTAGTCTTTTGGTTAGTTTTCTCGGCTTATTTGACGACCCCACTGGAATATGCTTTGCTTTTGTTGTTTGATGACAGTTTCTGCTTTCGGTCACTCTCAACCCAAATTCAAATCCTTTTGTTTCTTCCTCTCAGACCTTCCCACTAATTAAACCTGCTCCTCTCCATTTGACATATACCCATGTGCCCTTTACGCTCTATTCAAGTTCACATACAGGTTTTATAAAGAAACAAACTCCACGGTTAACTAAGTCGTTCACTTTGTTTATATTGAATAATTTACTGATGAACCACTTCATTTCAACTTTGCGATGTAAACATAAAGTGAACTGCACGTACTATTTACGGAATGTAGCCACTTTACCTTAGTCGCCATTTCTATTCCATTCTATATATGTTACAGTGTCCTCCATTATAATAACGACGAACTATTTTCTTAATAAAAGAAACCATTTTAATTAATTACAAGGAAATGGAAAACGAGAAAGTATATATACACGTTTTCATGAATAAAGGAAATTAAAATATATTAGGCTCAAAATTAAAGAGATAATTAATAAAGCCAAGGCTTCAACTTAAAAACCGACACCTTTCATATTACTTTTAATTTCTTGGTTCAACCAAACTCATAATACTCAAAAACAAGCGATTTCAATATCATAAAGCGTGTGTGCGTATGTGTATCAAAATTGAAATTTATATACCCTTCATTAGGTTTAGTCGCCACAACATATCATAGTTTCCATCACGAGCAATTTCGCGGAAGCTACGAATAAGGTGATGGCTGCCACACATGCACGATCGAAACATCACAACCCCACCTACCCCCATTAAAGTAATTTGCATTTAAGCAATATAAACAGCTTGACAAGCTCATATATATATAGAGTATATAAAACGATTTTACACGAACCACCCGATCCCTTTAGTGATGAGGAATTTGTTAATTAAGCTGTAATCTGATCTGATCTCGTTTTATTGTCTTTTTCAGGGAAATATATGTCGTAGAATGAGTTACGTTTTTGATGAATAATACAACTGCGACATCATATTTCAGGAAGAGAGTACATGTAATGTTTGTCCTAAGAAAGGGAATTTAGAATTTCAAACTGGAATTTCTCATAAATTCCTTAATATATATAGAGTCGAGTGGTTACCAATTCAACCACTCCCTAGAATAACTGTGTGTGGAGAAAGCGAAGTCATCAGTGAAAAACATAACTTTTTAAGAAAGATGATGTTGTATATTAAGGAATCAAGAGGAGAGGCAAGAAATTCAAAGCAATAATAATTTTACTTATGAAAGAGATACACGTGTATGAGGAGCGCGATGATGTATGTGCTGAAAGGATGAGTTCAAACTTCAAAGGCAACTACTGCTGCTAGTCTTCCTCCTGATTACCACATAGTAACCACAATGTTCACGAACCCTGTCCCACTCATCATATCACCCCAATAATAATAAAGTTTGATTTGAATCACGCCCTCGTTACACTTTCAAATTACCAATGATACATTATAATTCAAAATAATCTTGCCCTCGCCGACAGTACTGGAATCCGTAATTTGTAATCTTTTTTTTTTTAAAAAAAATATATTCACACAAATTAATAACGTTGATGCTGATGTCTTTATTAATTAATCTGTCCTGCTAAATTCTAATGATGATGATATGGAGCCGCCTCCTCAAGTTATAATTTTCTGAGGGTCGTTTGGTAGGAAGAAGATTTAAGGAGTGAAAGGAATTTAGAGGAGGGAAAGGAAGGCAAGGCAAGATTTTAAGGAATGAAGGAAGATGAGTTGTTTGGTAGGAAGAAAATGAAGGGGTGACAGTTGGTATAGAATCAAAAAATACCTATTTTACCTTAAAAATAATTAATTAAAAAAAAAGGAAAATATATATTTTAAAAATATCATCTTATCAAGTTTGAATTTGTCTAAAATTTTCTCATGTCCCGAATTTATCTAAAATATTTTCCCACCAAATTCGAACTTGCCTCAAATATTCTCCCGCCAAGTTCGAATTTATCACATAAATTTGAATTTATTACATAAATTCAAATTTAATTCTATTTTCTTGGATTATAGGAAAAAATAATTTTATGAGGGGTAAATATATCCAAAAACGTCACTGTTCACGTGAAAATTTGAGCTCTCATCACGAATTTTGGCGTGATCTTATCTTCTTACCTTTAAAAGAAGATTGGTAGGCTCAGAATGAAACTGCCCTGAAAATTAAAAATTTGAGCTCTCACGAATTTTGGTGTGATCTTATCACCTTTAAAGGAAGATTGGTAGGCTCAGAATGAAACTGCTCTGAAAATTAAACACAAAAAGTATATCAAATAAGGAAGTTATTCACCTTTTTTTTTTCCCTTTCTCTTTCCACCGTACCAATATGCCCTCATAAAGTCAGCAGGGCTCTGTATGTTAATAAAATACTGTATGTTAATAAAAGGGAACTCATTTTTCTCAAGATCGATATATGCCGAGATGACAATTTTCGTGCCGTTTACGACACCATCATTTTCCATATATATCGCATTCATTCCCCTTCGTATCACATACATATATCTCTATCTCCTCATCTCCTCATCAGTCATATTAATTCATATTCGGTGTATGCCTCCCCCTCCTTTTTTCACTGTGTAGCCACTCCTCTAAGCGCTAGCTGCCCCCACCATTATTATTCAATTATCAATCGATCTCTTCACCTTTTTATTTTTACCACATATATATACACACACACACATCCTCTTGATTTCCTTCTCTCTCTCTCTCTGCGCCATACACAGTAGCAAGTAAGGAGAAAAGGCTAGCTAGATTCCAATAATGGAGAATTATACCATGCTGTTCCCTGGTCCTACTTCTTCCTCTTCAAGCTTTCAAATGCCAACAAATTCCATGGGAGGCTCTTATTATCATGGATTTAGTAACAACTTTGAGGGCCAAATCTCGAATAGGCTTCTGGGTTTGAGGCCTGGAGTTGAGAAAAAAGGGGAAGTTTCTCATCAGAGCGGAAATGTGAAGGAAGATGAAGGTACGGGGAAAAAGAAAGGAGAGAAAAAGGTTAGAAAGCCAAGATTTGCTTTCCAAACTAGGAGCCAGGTTGACATTCTTGACGATGGCTACAGGTGGAGAAAATATGGTCAGAAAGCTGTTAAAAACAACAAATTCCCCAGGTACTTTTATTTCGCTTCTTACTTTTTGATCATCCCCTCCTCTTTTTTTCACTTCCATGTGTCCTATTACGATATATATCTTGAAAGATGGTCTTTGATATGTTCTGAGTCAATCTTCTTTCGGGGTGATTATTAATTATGACTGGATATGCTTTTAGAGATTTCTCATGGCTAGGGTTTAATTTTCCTTCCTGCAGGCTCTTAAGATTCCACTCTTTTTAATATTTGCACTTATATATTTATCTTTGATGTTCGCAGACACACACAGACACATACATGTATGCGTCAAATCAAAATGAGAAAGACACATATATGATCGCTCGATCCGTGAACGCAATTAAGTATGCAGTTAATACCGGCCCCACATATATATTCATTGGCAGAGAGAGATCCAGAATCCTGGAAAAGGGTCCATACATACTAAATTACGAATTGATTCAATCAGTTTATCAAATAGCCAGTAACAATATAATTGGATAGCCAATCCAAAACAAACTCAAATTGGATTATGAGAAATTAAAGCGGGTGATTAGATATAGATCAGTATGTTAAATCAGGTACTGAATAGAATTGCATTCGAATACCGCCAATGATCAAATCCATAATTTTTCATGTCGTCATGCCATACACGTACACACACACACACACATATATCAGCATCGTGCTCCTTCCGAATTGATATGTGTCAATCAGTGGTGTGAGAATTATCGGTTTTGCTTTTTTCCCTATTCTGTACTAATTTTCTGGGCGAAGTCACTGGCTTAGATCACTGCTTGAATGATGTTGTACATATCACGCCACTAATTACTTACAGAAATTATTAATCAAGATCAAAGTTATTGATTAATGCACAACAAAGTTGTTTTATCTAGCTAGCTAGTGATTGGGTGGGTTATATAATTAAGTGTGTTTGATGAATATATATTAATGCATAAATGATTTGCAGGAGCTACTACAGATGTACATATCAAGGGTGCAATGTAAAGAAGCAAGTGCAGCGTCTAACGAAAGACGAAGGGGTAGTGGTGACCACATACGAAGGAGTTCACACTCATCCTATCGACAAGACAACCGACAACTTCGAACACATCTTAAGTCAGATGCATATATACACTCCCTTTTAACAACCCCCTCCTGGAAGTGGAATCTCATTATTATTTAGTTTCTCCTTAATTTATAATTCCGTCCTTATTTTAATAAAATGCATAGTTGTGTCTAGTCTTATCTACCAGCTCAAACTCAACATATATGTACTACTCTTTGTACAATCGTTCATTCTCTTTAATTTGGATTGTTAGGTTATAATTTTGTGAAATTAATTAGCTCTCAAGTTCCATGTTAATTATGTACTACTTTTGATTCTTAAAGATATATTGTTAAGGTAGTAGCTGTATCTTTTTTCTGATGATGGTCGGTCGATTATATATATGTCAATCATTTTCATATGTATGTTGAAACTTGAAACACAAACAAGCAGTTTTGCCCTTTTCCCCTTTTATCAGATATGTGTGCTGGGCAAGCGTTTGCTTCTTTTTCCAAGAGTTTCTATTGGGAGCTACTTAGCTATTCTCTCGATCGAACAGACGGTCTATCAGGCTTTCAATGAATAGGTGATTATCTTAATTACCTTAAAATACTTGATTTCTAAATAGCATGCATATACATACTACTTTATAGTCTTAAATTACCCCTCTTTTTGTTTTCCTGAAAATAATGTGAAATAATGGTGTCTGATTTGTTACTAAATTGATGACAATAACAGTAAAAACTGTATGGTAGGTTTCGCGCTTGGGAAACCAAAATTGTCAGTAATTACTCCCTCTGGTTTAGATTAAAAAAAGTTAACTAATTAAGTTAGTTAATATGACATATATTATTTCTAAAACACCTTAATCATTTTCCTTTATTTTTCATGAATAAATTAGGAAAATATTGATAAATGGGTAAAAAATTTCTCCAGTCATTGGAGATAGAGTTATCTCCAGTGAACCCAAAACTATGTTGTTTTGGATTAATGAATGGTGTTTCTGTAATTTTGTTTATTTTTTTAATCATATACATTTTACCAAAACATCATTCATTAATTTACCTAAAATTACTAACAAACTCTTCATTAATTCAAAGTGACGTAG
Source organism: Acacia crassicarpa (assembly GCA_034222035.1). Lineage (NCBI taxonomy): Eukaryota > Viridiplantae > Streptophyta > Magnoliopsida > Fabales > Fabaceae > Acacia > Acacia crassicarpa. The sequence continues at coordinate 42,452,443 of JAWXYG010000005.1, read as the reverse complement.
TTTTGGGGTCACTGGAAATAGAAACTCTGTCTCTCGTAACTAGAGAAATACTTTTTCCTTGATAAATATGAAAATAGATTTTATATTTAGGTTTAAGATCAAATCCCAAAATAAGTTTTATGTTAAGAACTAGATGGAGTATAATGTATACGGGTTTTACAATGTATATTTCTACCATAATTTTATCATGTGACTTATTTATTTTTTATTCTTCAAAGTAATACGACGTATTACCCTGTACAACAGTACAATTGTATGGTTTCAAGTGCACAAACCATTTCATAAAATATGTTGCCATTTTTTCAAGTACAGTAAATTTCTTGATGGTATACTAACTGGTATTCAGCTTGAAGTTAAAGTACATATAAAACTACTTATGTTCACACGCATGGTAGTTATTTTTCCGTTATATACCGATCAGTAGGGATCGAGTGAGTTCAGAATCAATGTTCGCACCCATGATATAATGAAGCAAGTTTCCCTACTTGTTTCATTCGTGTGCCACTTAAATATGTGAAATTAAAAGATGTGATAAGAGAGCATTACTTTGGAAGTTTCTGTTGTTGGTTCTTTTGTTCCAGTAATGGAACTAATCCGCAAGAAATCGTTTGGTGGATGACCCATATATATCTGGCTCACCTTCGACCAAACCCAATGATCTAATCCCAAAGACCCTCCAACAATAATCTAATACCTAGTGGCCGTGCAAGAACCTCAAAGATCAGAACTAAAAGAGGAATGTCTTTTGAATTTGTTAAAGTGAATAGGGGAGCACTTGAACTATGGTTTCATCATTGGTATTTAAGAAACCCTTTTGCTCACCTCTCTCTCTCTCTCTGTATGTATGTATGTATGTCATTTCCCCAAAAAGCCCTTTCATGGTATGAAACTAAAATTTATAGTTAGAAGGATAAAGACAGTGATGAAAACAAGCTCACCCCAAATGATTTTAACTGATGATATAGTAGTCAGGGTAATAATTTTGATGAACCTTGAAGTAAGTTGCAAATAGGCGAAGGCAGCAACTAGTAGCTAGGTGTAATTAATTGTAAAGCCTCCAGTATAATTAACCAGTATAACTAATTAAGGGGCATCTGGGTTCGACCAAATAAGGTGAGACCAACTTCTATATATAATATGATATGCCTATGCTGATATATGTTCTGCTCTCCCATGTTGCAAAGACATATGCATGGAAAATAATACTCTCTCTTGTTCTTAATATATATAAGATATATTTACCTATTTTACTAGATTAAAGAAGTTAATTGAGTTAGTTAATATGACATATATATTGTCTAAATCACATTCTTCGTCTTTCTTATTTCCTTCCTTCCTTTTTCTTCTCGATTATTGTTGAGAGGGCATTAATAGAAGTAAATTAAAAAAATTATATTAATAAGTATAAAAATTATGTCTTATATTTTGGATCAAAATTAACTCTTTAGATATGTCTCAAATCCCGGAGGAGTAATCCAAAAAAAAAAAAAAAAAAAGTGGTGAAGGAAATAATATTATTATAGATTTCTGCTCCCGGGGACTTGGTTGTCTTTCTTTCACTCATTTTCAAGCTAAATCTATCCTCGCCCTTGTTATTGAAAAGAAAAGGGGTAAAATTAACTGAATTGAGTCTTAATACTTTTTTTGTGTTTTTTTCCTTCGGCCTTCTGATTGAGTGTAGTTGTGTATGGTTAAAAGGGCAGATTAAAGGACACGAACTTGGAAGTGATCATGTTACTCATCAATAGTAGTGTGTAAAATAATTAATTAAATTGCTCTATTATTTAGTGAGATATGTTGAGAATCATATCGGCAATTACACTACTGCATTACAGATAGATATTCATGATTCAAGCCCCACAAATTAAAGGCAGCCACCACCTAATCTCCCACTCAAATCCTATATATATATATATATATATATATGATAAATCGCCATACATTCTTTGAACTCTCTTAGCTTTCTCTCTTCCACTCAAAACCCCAACCTACTAACTCTTCCTCTCTAATATATCCCGTTTGTTTCAGGGAATTAATCAATAATTCATCATGCACATATACGCAAACATGTTAATCTCTACATATAAACATGTTCCATTATGAATCAGTAATTGCATTTCAATATCCTTTACGTACATACGTACTCTCTTTTTAAGCTACGTGCGCACGTACACACACATATATCTGAGATACGATGATCGGCCTTTGAAGTGGTCCCTAGTAGTGGAGGGTAACAAATCTAATTATTAGATTTCATGTTGCCCTTACAGCCATATATATAGTGTCCTGTTTTTAAGCGGCAGAAGACGACCAAATATGTAATAGTTCTCAGTGTAATGATGACACGCTAGACTTCAGTGTACTCTCAGCAACTTACCTCCCATTATATGTTAATGCCTTCAAAATCTAAGTGATCTCACCACATCTCTCTCTATATACCTAGCCATATCTTTTTAATTTTTTTTAAAAGAGAAATTGATATGAATGTGAGAGATTTTGTGGTGAGGATTGCAAATTTAAGATGCGAAATCAGACTCAGCATTTATAGCCACATACGGAACGCTAGAATTTGGCAATTGACTGTTGTTTGAGACTTGTAGGTTAAAAATTAAGAATTCTAATTGACAGCAACTTCAGTGAAAGTGACAATGTAGTATTAAAGAAGTAAAAGAAAGAACGAGCTAAGGCATGTTAAAACAAAGTAACCTACAATGTATTGGGGTTGGTCTAGTAGAACTGTAGAAGGGACTAATATTACACAACACAGCAAACCAAATTTCAAATTTTTGAATCCCTAATGAGAGATGTGCCTACATTTAATACCTGATTGTGCTTTGAATATGATTTCTTCTAATAAAAGGATTATTACTTTAGCGGGAAAAAGTAAATTGTATCTTCAAATTCAGAAGAAGACTTGGAAGACGGAAACTTTGCTGTCCTTGTCTAGTTTTCCACGAAAATTGATAATAGAGAAGACGCATGATCAGCAACTTTAACATTTTTTCTTAGTGTACATCAATATTGTTTCATGTTGATGATGCTAATTTTTGTTTTACATTATTTTAATTTCTTAAGAAAAGCGATCAGCTGGGAGCGAGGTAGCCGGGACCTCAAATGATTTAAGTCTGTAAAAATCTGACTCCCTGCAAATAATATATTTATGAACACCTCTCATCACAAAATAAGTGATCTCAGCTGGAGAGCATGCGATTATGATTATCCAATTCGCAGGAAATTAAAAAGTTTGGTTCACGAAAAAAATGAACCATGAACCACTTTTCTCGTTCTGTTGATCTATAAAGTTCTTGATCTTCAACACTAGAGCATGTAATAATAAGTGATGATAGTTACGTCTTTCCTTGTCAATATTTACAGTTACTTTAGACTTTGCATGAAGTTTAGGCTCAGTTTTACTTTTATATAATCACTATATAAAAGCACCTCTAACTTATTTAGCATAAAACTATAGATGAATATTCCTTTTCTTTCTCCCAAAAACAAAAAAAAATGCAATTCACTGTTCATTTTTATTTAAGGACAAAGATTCAATGTTGTAATATTTTAATAAGTGCATAAAATATTTATATTTTTAAGCGATTAGTAGTTCTATTATAAATGTATATAAGTCTTTTAATCCGATGAGATGAAGATGAGGCATATAAAGTAGTATATGCCATTTGTCCCATGGGAGACCAAAACATGCATGAGGGCCATTATTTTGAGTTTAATTTACACATCTCTACTTTTTTTTTTTTTTGGACAAAACACATCTCTACTTCAGCAAACTATATTTTTATTTTGTTGTCGTAATCAATATATCAATACATTATAATAATGTATCTTTGCAAGAGCGTTGAACTATTATATATATATATATTGGTAACCCAATTGGTGATCGACGTGGACCATATATACGTTTGTATGTGTGTGTGTAAATATATATATATATATATATATATAGAGTTTGCTCCCCAAAAAAGAGTAACAAACTTTTGGGTAAAACAGTGAGGAATAGAGTCACCGGTTCTCTCGTTCAATTATTTATCACAATGAATGTTACGACTCGAGTCCAAAGCTTTGGTCAGTTTCCATCCTATTTGTCCCCACCACTACATAATCACTCTTTATAGTTCATGGTTTTTATGAAACTGTTAAACATAGGTTTAAGATGCATTTTTGCCAACAAACTATTATAAAAAGAGCATTTGGCATAAATATTTATTAAATGTATGTTAAATACCAAAAAACAATTAAAAGGAGTTAAAAAAACACAATGGCAGTTAGTTTTTTTTTTTTTTTCACGGACGTTTAACTTATGGGATATGATGATGTGGCAAGATTGTATGTCATAAAAAATTGACTGGCTTATTTTTGCTCAGACTCTCAAAAAAGAAAGATAGGAAGCAAATGCCAAAATGAAAACGCGTGATGTCAGAAAAGCAGAGCAAGCTGAGAAAAAGAAAGAGAATCAAAGGAAGATTGTATGCCAATTAAACACAGTCACCTATTGCTTCTTCTCCTCCTCCTCCCAGTCTTAGACCACTTTCTTAATCCCTTCCACTTTGTATCGTACCACTTGGTCTCTTTTCTCTTCCCTCCCTTGGTTGTTGCTTAGTTGAATCCACCCCCACCAAAATTTCTTCCTCCTTTTCCTCCCTCCCTCTCTCTCTCTCTCTCTATATATATATATATATTCTTACACCTTCACAAAATCATAACACCCTTCTCCGATTTGATTCAACTCACCCGCCAATTCTCTGATTTCTGACCTGTATTTGCTCCATTCAAAATGAGTTCCGGTCCTCCCCTGCTGCCGTCAACGTTGGTGTTCCCGTTCATATGTCCTCCTGGATACTGCCAGACCTTTTACAGAGCGTCAATCTCAAGTACATCAAGCTCGGCTACCATTACTTGATGACCCATTTGTTAACCCTCCTGTTGATCCCGTTCGTTGTCGTCATTTTTGTCCAAGCTTCTCAGACCAACCCCGACGACCTTCGCAACCTTTCACTTCACCTCCAATACAACCTCGTCGCCGTCATCGTTTGCTCTGTTTTTCTCATTTTCGGATCCACTGTCTACATCATGACACGACCCAGACCCGTTTACCTCGTGGACTTCTCCTGCTACCTCCCTTATCCTCATCTCCAGGCCAAATTCTTCGATTTCATGGAACACTCGAGGCTCATCGGTGATTTCAAGGAGTCTTCCCTTGAGTTTCAGCAGATTCTAGAACGTTCTGGGTTAGGGGAAGAAACGTGTGTTCCATATCCATAAGTCAGTCTCTCTCGAATGCTCTGAATACAGATAAGGCAAAGTGAATTTTTTTCTGACACATGTTTTCCACATCTTCGCCACATCATCAAATAAACCACCATTAAAAAAAAAAACACTAAACGGCTATTTTGTGCTTTGACCCCTTTTAATTGTTTTTTGGTATCTAAGACACCCTTAATAAATATTTGTGCCAGATACTCTTTTTGTAATAGTTTATTGGTAAATCTACACATTGACCCTTAAATATAAATAGACGGAATTATATATGGAAGTGAAATATATAACGATTCTTTAAAACAACGATTAACTATATATATAAAAGATAATATTTAATGGTTTTATATGATGACCGTTAGGGGTGAGTATGGTGCCTAGATGCCTAGTACACCTGCCTAAGCCCAGCAAAAAATTGCCTAACCCTACCCTAAAAAAGTAGCTCGAAAAAAAATTGGGTAGTTTTGGGCTAGGCCAGTAACTGAGCATTGGGCAGGAGGTTCTGCCTTGCCCATTTGGCCCTGCCCAGAAAATTAAATTATTTAAATAAATATTGTTTTACATATATTATTTTATTTAAAATATATTATATTATTATGTCTAAACATATTATAAATATATTATATTATACTTCAGCTACTCCAAAACTTTAAAATTCTGTGAACTGTGAACTAAAATCTTCAAGGAGCAGAGCAAGGCGTCGCTACTTGGGCAAGGGAAGCCCGCTCTACCCAATTCGCCCTTGCCCAATCCGAAAATGGTTAGAGCTTTTATTGGGCAGGACAAAGCATTTGGCTGCAAAGTGTAGCCTGTTCATTCTTTGGGCATGGGTCTTGCCCTGCCCATGCCCACCCCTAATCACCGTGATATATAAGTTTGGATTTTTTGAAAAAGAAAAAATTACATCATTTACTTGACAGTTGTATCTAAACAATCATCATATATATTCTATCAATATATGATGGTTGTTTATCAAAATACCGTGAAACTTATATATTTGACGGTTTTTCAAAAAAAACCGTCAAATATAGTGATTTCAAAATTCTTACTCTTTCTCTGCATACTCGTTGAACATATATTTGACGGTTTGGTGTCTTGTGCATTGAAGAAGACAGATGAACCAGTAATTGTGCCTCAGTCACTTGTTCCTCCAGTAAATTTCGGATGGCTCTTAAGACGTACACGATAATGCAACCGTCGAGATAGATCGTGGGTGAGAAGGCTACACCAAACAAGTCCCCTTTGAGCAAGATATATATGGGGAATTATGCATGTTTGACACTATTAATCAAATGTTAGTCGAAGAGATCGTCATGGGCGATATGTCTAGCTCGAGTGCTAGTAACTTTTATATCTCTTCTATTTTTGAATGAATACTTAGCTACTCATAGCATATATATATATTGATTTGCTTGTTTTTGTGTGTAAGATACCTTCACAAAGAGCACATAGCCTGCAATGGCCTATAGGAAATGTTCTCGTTCCTCAACCCTACCACTATTTAGGAATGTTGGACATAGGCAATAAGCCAAATTTGTGGAGTGAAAAGCGAGGAAATTGGTGGATAGGTCATTAGAATGGCACAAAGAAAAAGGACAATTTTTTTCTTAGTATCGTAAGTATACTACTTCATTAAATTGAGTGCTCATTATTTTTTAAAAAAAGTTTTGTTCTCATTATATTTATTGTACTTATGGGTCATTTGATGCTCATTGTGCCAAATCCTTTCAAGCAAAGGATTTGGTACTTTGATTCGGTTTATGGGGATGCGGATAATCGACCCAGATGGTCAAAGTTTTCAATAAGTAAGTTGATGGATTTAAATTTAGAGTTTTAATTTCTTATTGTCCTGTAAAAGGTTATTATAAATTTGGCGCTTTAATTTCTTATTGTGATGTTGTCAAAGTTGTTTACCATTACGCCACAAACGAAAACCTCAGCTGCCCTGGGTTACATGGCAAAAGCATCGCATCTCCTTACAATGGAAAAGAGTAACAGTAATTCACCAATACTTACCATTTTGAGTTAGATTTGTTAGAATTTATTTTTTATGTTAGACTGATACACTTCATTTATTTGTTTATAATGTGTGGGCAACCAGATCAGAGCTCTTATTGTGAGTACTATATTATGAAGGACATAGTAACGCACAATATCAGCTCAATTAATATTAAGGTGTGTTTATATATACATGTATGTGTGTATAAATTAAATTAAAAGTCAAATCATATATATTTTAAACATACCTTGTTTTTATGTGCAGTACTTTGAGGACGATTATTTAGAGCAATATTCACTTGGACAAAATTAAGAAGTTATAAAAGAGTTGGTTATGACAGTTTGTCGTTAATAGATAGGAGCATAACGGAGTTAGCTATATAGTTTTTTTTTTTTTTTTGCTTTTGGTTTCTGTTTTGTTTTTCTTTTGCTCCAACTGATTTGCTTGTGGTTGGTAATTTGAATAAGCTTTTGGTTTCTCTAATGTACAGTTGTATATATGTATTTTTTGATGACTGGAATGGATCTATTTAATTGGTTTCTGTAAAGTACATATATACTTTTTTATGACTGGTAGTGATCTATTTGGTTTTTGTATTTTATGTAATATGCATATGTGGGTTTGTCGAAAATGAACCCCATTTCTTAAAGAAAAAATTGTCCATAATACTTCACCGTTATTAATAACCGTCATATATTAACATATATATCACAATTTTTTAAGATAACCCTTGAATATATACATATATTTTATGGTTGATTATTAACAAACATCAAATATATACCTTACTAATCATCAAAATTGGTGTTAAATAACTTAATTGTTCATCATATGAATCATAATGTAACTACTAATATATTTCACGGTTTTTAGTAAACAACTGTTAAATATGGTTTGATATACATAATAATCATTGACTAAAAACCGTTAAATATAAGACCTTATATAACAGTTGTTTTTAAAAAACTCTGAAATATAGAACCTTAACAACCTTTAAATATATATATTTAGCACACATATTTGAGTTATAGTAGTGCCCGCGTCCCACTTTGTTTATTTTCTCCTTGTTATATTTAATTTCTTTTTTTTTTTATGGTATATATTTAATTTCTTTTATTTATATCTGATTTCCCATTCATTCATTATTATTCACTCATCAAACTATAAAAACCACATCGTAACACTTGTATCTTTATTAAGCCAGTGATGTGAAAGGAAAAAAGAAAAATGAAGAGTAGATAGGTCCAGGCTACAAGACAAAGGAGAGATGAGACAAGCGGAGATCTCACTCACTCACTTGTTAGCTCTGCTTCTGCTTGCTCTCTTTCTCTCTGTAAAGTCACTGCCTTTCCTATTTATGTAGCTTCAATCCTTCCCCACAGCTCATTACTCTTCATTTGGCCCCTCACACCGTTATTGCACCAAGTCCTTTATTCACCTACTCCCTCAACCCCATTTCTTAAGAATTTCATAATATGCCCTTATTTTCTTCTAATCCCCATTTTCTCCTCCTCTGTTTCATATTTCAGCATCAGTAACTAGTTTTTTAGCCGCAGCAACGTGTTTTTATTATGCAGTTTCCTCCCACTGTAGATTATTTTTCACTAGGAATTGACATTCCCCCCCTCCCCCCCAGGGCATCCTCATGATGATCTCGTTGGTTGTTGGTTGAAGTGACATTCGAGTTGGTTCCCAATCTCTGCTTCTATGTTTCAGTGTGATATAGTCAGAACTCAAGCTCATGAGGAAGGCTCTTTTTTAGGTTATTAGTATACTATTCTCTTGGCTTCCTTCCTCTGAGCACCTATCTCAGCGGACCAAATTACCCTCCTAATTCATTTTCGCTTGATGCTGCTTTAGTCCTCCGAGTCAAAGTCTCGAACTTTTTGTTGAAATCCCGAAAGAGAGAATAATTTATTGTTTGCTGGCTTGTATTGTATATTCGAAAACAGAGATATCACGAAACAGAGCATAGAAGTGAGAGAGATTTCGATGGAGTGGTACTCAAGAGAGTCAGTGTGGGATCCACCGAGAGATCAGCTATACGTTGGAGAAGCGTCGGTGGAGAAATCAGTGTCAGTTGCGGAGACAGAGATGTCGAATTCAAAATCAACATCATCAAAGACGAAGAAGCGCGTGTACCAAAAATCGCCGGAGAAGGTGAAGTGCTCGGTGGATGGATGTAACTTTGACCTGGGGACTTTCCGGGAGTATCACCGGCGGCACAGGGTGTGTCAACCTCACTCCAAGACCTCTTGTGTGCTTGTGAAAGGACAGGAACAGAGATTCTGCCAGCAATGCAGCAGGTAACGATCGGCCTTCATGTTTATCGTCGTTCGCGAAAATCCATGATGTCGTCTTCAACATGCTACATGTTACTATATGCAGATTTCAATCGCTGGATGAGTTTGATGGCTTCAAGCGGAGCTGTAGGAGACGTTTAGAGGGCCATAATAAACGCAGAAGGAAACCTCGTCCTTTACCTCTCGCCTTCTCTGCAGATTACAAAGGTTTGATTTTCTTTCAAAAAAAAAAAAAAATCATATTCCCGTCCCATCAAATCTTGGTCTTGGTTCATTCATGATATATATAACAAACCATGTAAATAATTGATCCAACATATAGGACCCAGAATCCTGCAATTTGGAAATCCTACAAGTGATGATCGTTACGTGAGTATGTGGAATGCTCAACCTGGTGGGAGCTGCTATAATCTTTACCCACCAATTCTGCCTAAGATTGAGATTGAGCAACAGAGTTGTGTGGAAGGTCGTGCATTTGCCAATATAGAAAATATGCAGGTGAAAAATGGGAATGAAGGAGAAAGGCGAGGATTAAACATGTATTGGTTTAATGATAATAATAGTAATGAAGCAGTTCCGGCATTAGCAGCAGTACCAGCAGAAGCTGGAATGGGAGACAAGAACCAGAAGATGCCTTCGGATTCTGCTCTCTATCTTCTGTCAGCACTTCAGGCACAGAGTTCCTCAGAGTTTAGCATGATAGAGTCTGGTATAGATTGTCCAGTTCAATCCCAGCCTCCATTTGAAGAAGACGATGGAACCCTAAACTGTTCGAGTTCAATGAGATTGGGAGTGAAACCTAATGAAACAGAGTTTGATCAAAATGGGATGATTCAAATGGAACTCCAGGTGATGGAACACAGTGCAGGACGATCACTGACGTTCCCTTTTTTCTGGGAGTAAGCATTGAAACTGGTTGTTGGAATCTGTATACTGATATTTCATTATTGCCATACTTCATATTGGCATGTATTTTAGTTTTTGGGCGATCACGGCTAATTTGTCTGGCCACCAGCAAAATTCCATAAGTTCGAGTTAGTCATGAGTTGGAAAGGTGGTACAGGCATTATTCTTACGAGACAAAATAATCGTAATATTTCATTTTAATTTCAAGTTGTTATTAAAAACAGTGATGGTCGACAAATTTAGGTGAGAAATCAAAGGGCAAGCTGTATTTCACTGTTCACCATTGAGTTGACCGCTCCAACTTTTGTCTTCTAGTAGAAGGACAGCGGCACCTTTAAAAGCTTCTTTATATATATACATAATACTCTTTTTATTATTAATATAAAACTTATTTATCTAATTTAATTATATTAAAAAAATTAATTAAAATAGTTAATATGATGTGTTTTTTTAAAACACATTAACATTTCCCTTAATTCCCTCCATCTCTGATTATGATTAAGGGAATATCGATATGAGTAATTTGAAAAAAAGATGGACAAACATGATAAATAGATTTTATATTTAAGAATAAAATAAACTCTACAATTAGATCTTATATTAAGGATCGAAGGGTATACATAGCTGAGTAATCGGTTTTGGTGACCCCAATTTTTGTTGTCTTCTTTATATTCTTCTCACATTATCCTAATTAATTTTATCTCTCTCCTTGTTTTTCATATTTAATACCCTCTTGAGTGTTGTATGAGAAGGGAAACACATTTTTTACATAACAATAAATAATTAATTTAACCAATTTTCATAATCTTTATAAATTTCGTATGATTTCATTATAATCTTTTATTAGGATGTCGTCTAATCATGTTACTTTTATTCACCTTGGTACTTTGTACAACGTTTTAGTTATTTATCATTTCGTCTTTGTATCAACAAAAAGTAACGAAGTCTTATATTTAGAATTGGATATATGTAGTGTTGCTGTCTGTAACAGCTACTAAACCTTCTCTTCAATTTTAATATAAATTTATACATAAAACAAGTTTCTATAAATTTATGAATCTATTATTTATTTTAAAAATCTATATTTCACTTGATCTCCCCAATAATAAGAAGTAAATAAAACAAACCTCCAATAAGTTTTATTAAAATGAATGAATATATCTTTTATTTTTAAAACTCACAATTTTTCTTAAAATTAAATAACTTCTATTTATATATATATATAAATAAAAACTACACATATCCGCCCAGATTTTTACAAGAAGTTTGTGTATGTTTTAAAAAGATAGGTATATGCAATTTTAGGGGGGAAATTAAGATAGGAATTTGTCGTAAGAAAAGATGGTACAATTTGACCATAGCATTAAAAAAAGGTTTGGTCACTTTAGGCGGTAAAAAAGAAAACGAATACATAAAGAATCAATGCCTTGTTTGGGAGGTCATTTCGTTGTGTATTTGTGTTACACAGATACTCTGCATGTTGAAGTTATTGTCAAGAAATACGCAATAAGGAAGCAGATAGCGTGGTTAGGAAATTGGAAAGTTGGAAAGTGGTGCATATATGGTTTATTTGATGAATCTTCTTCACCTTACATCACATGATTGAAAACTTGTGATTTCCAAAATGATTCATGTAACGGCTAGCTACACACATCTCTGGATTTGCAACATCAGATAAGCATAAGACACAACAAAAAATCAACTGATGGATCCATGAATGATGGCTCTCGGATGTGAGCGGAGGGATAAAAAATCAAAATAGACCCAAAAAATTTTGCGCTTTAAATACTGTTCCCTTAAATCATCTACATTCGTAAATCATTAATAAAATATAACATAGATAAATCTCTACAAATGACTTCAAATTTAAGAAAGAAAGGTTAAGTGATGCAACATACCATATGGCATATGGTCACTAACTTCGTTGGTGAAAGTACGATAATTATAAAAATATCTTCAGAGACGTTGATAAGTAATTTATTTTCTTACTCTAAAAAAAAAAAGTAATTTATTTTCTAAGAAGAAAAATTGAATGTAATACAATGAAATTGAAGGCATCCTAGAACATAGGTGTTGGTAAATTGAAGGCTAGTCCTAAGAATTGAAACAAGAAATTAAATATAATTAAATAACAGAATGGAGCTCTAAATAGGGGTCAGGGCAGGGGAGAGTGGGCACCTATCCTCATAATCACATGAAAGAAATTAGTAAGCCTATCCCAAATTAAAAGGGGCTATAATAGGCAACGTTTTAGGTCGGCCCTGCGGTTCATAGGACATAGTCATACACTAATAGATATCTTTCCCTGATATGAGGCCATTGGGAGAGGCATGAGATTCTACTTCGTTATCGCACATTGCTCCAACTGGATTTGGCATCATCTTGTAAACCACCCTCTATCTCTGCACTTCATCTTGTTTCCTTCCTCACTTTTCTTAGGATTCCGATTGATTTGGATGATACCAACAAAGATCATCAATGACAGTGATTCGCCTCCAAGACTACTTCACATTCCTAATGTATTTTATTGAAACCATGAATAATAGTTATGACTGGAAACAGCCTCTCGACTTGCACGAATAAGATTGCGTACATCTATCTTTCCCTCTTTATGAATAATAACTATAAGGCTCAATAATGCTTTCGCAGCATAGTGTTGGAAACTGGGGATTAAAAATTATTTCACCCCAGGATTATTGCGAAAGCCAGACATCATCACACAAGTAACCTTTATTCTTCTTTAGGAATATAACGTTTAATCCCGAAAAATGGAGTGCAGGGGTGAGAAAGCATAACTCAGATACGGACAGAGCAAATTGATTCTCCTTCTAAGACATGTGCATGCCTCTGAGGTGGAAATATGGAATAATATGTCACCTTTGAGTAGTGAAGAAAAAGATAGCAAACTCAAAGTTGAAACATTCTGAGGCTGCAAAATAAAGTTCTCAGCATTTTTAATCAATCAAGCGCAAAATGCTTCTGAGAACTCTTTGGGTGGAAATGGAATACCTTTCTTCTCGATAGATATATACAAGACTACGGATTCTATGAATTAACACAGATGAATGATCATTTTACCAGCAAGTTCATGCAGAGTTTCAAAAAATTCAAAACTTCAAGAAAAAGGGTAATTAAATACATACAATAAGATGACTGCAATTAACAACCCCTCCACTTGCATAAGATTAGTGTTTGTCCTCCTTGGGAGTGTCTTTAGGAGGAAGCTTTGATTCAAGTTCCTTTGGAGAGGACTTATCCATTGCCCTGTAAGAATATAGCAAGAATCGTATGACAATCTATTGATTTAACCACTAGAAAGAACAACCACCATAATGGTTGGCATTGCTTATTTACTTGCGATATTTTGTTCCCATCAGTATAGCAGGAAAATAACAGAATTATACCGTCTCGCACATAATATTGATATTGCAGCCTGGAATAACTCAACCCCCCTAAATTAATGTCTATCACCCCAAAAAGCTATGACTTGATTTTAAAATTCTGATTCGCCTATTCTCTTAATGAGGAGGATAAGAACAAAGGCGAACCCACTTTATCCCAACAAAGTTAGAAATCCACTCCGTATGCTACAAAAGTACGTAACTCATGCCAGCTGCGAAATTTTTCCTACGCTTTTATAAAGTAACAAGATATATGCTTCAGTCTTCACTGTTATATGAGCAGAAATGGGGAGTAATAATACAGATGCCTTGTGCAAGAACATGGAAGACCCTTACTAATTTTAGAAAGGGATAAAGAAAAGAAGCAAATATTGGCAAGGAAGACAGATGCTCCCCTTGCCGACTCGCCAGAGGCCAGAGGCTCAGAATATTAGAGTTTGTATTAATCACATCTAAACCTTTCTGCCTATACCACAGCAGCTTATAGCTTAAGCTACCTTGGAAAGAATCACCGCACACTAATAAAAATATAAACGTGATTAAACCTCTAATCACTCGCGTGGAACTTTCATACATCTAATACATAGAATTGATCATAAGCACCTAAACATTATTTAGGCAAAAATCAATTGAACCACCCAAAAATCCATGAAGTGCAACGCAATCCAGCATTCAAATGATTGAGTCCAAAAATCTACCACCCACGCGTAATAATAAGTGTAGGAAAAATAAAAGCGAAAAAGAGGCGCAAAAGTTCATTGAAAAAACTGTTTATTTGTTTTAAGGCTCACTTGGATGAAGCGGAGGTTTCTTCTTCCAGCCAGCTGCGGATGTGCTTGACGTTGCGCCGGAAAATAGCCGCCGATTGCCTCACATCCGTCCTGAGCAGAAGAAACACGGCGCCAACACCGGCCACGGTGAGCACGAGATTCGTGAGTCCCATGGTCTTGTCTGCGATCCGAAATAGGATGCGCCACTGGCCCCCGGCGAGGATGACGCTGTAAAAAGGTGTTGGGCCCCAATTGGGCCCAACACTGAGACTAGCCCAATGGGTAGCAAGTGGCACACTGGAGTGTGAGGAATGGATCATTCCGTGAGACACGATGTAATTGGAAAAACCCCAACCAACAAAAGAGAATGGCCCAATGTTGTGCCAACCCCAACCTCTCACTCACATCCTTGATCATGTAACGACGTACAACCAAAAAGAGAAACAGGATACAATATAGGCATTTATAAAATGAAGGATTAATCAATTAAAAAAAAACAAAAACAAAAAATCAGATATTGGCACGGCTCAATCAGACAAAAGGACTGAAATGTGTTAAGAACTTTGATCTGATTGAGCCGTGCCAACATCAAATGGAGATATATATTTATATATAAAGAATGAATGAGAGAAGCAATGTAGAACCTGTAAATGAAGACAAGTGTAGAAGGTGAGATGGAAGGAGGAAACTAAAATAAGGGGAAGTGGAGGATATAGAAGAGGAATGGGATGGGAAGGTATATATAGAAATGATGATGTAGAGGAGGGTGAAGAGAGAGAGAGAGTTGAGAAGAAGGGAACATAGTGATTCAAGGGTTACACCAAAATGTAGGTGAAAAGGGAGACGGAAGGTCCCCATGAGTTTGGGCATTAATTGAAGGTGTTCTTGGGCAGCAATATAAATGAGCGTGATGGCCTTCGCTGTAACTGTCATAATTGATACTGATAGGTTTTTACACTGCTTCGCTTAGCTGTGGTTACTTTTCCAAATAATATCTGTGCTCTCCCCACTTGTGCACCTTTTGTTTCTCCTTCCTCCTTCAATTTCATACCATCCCTTACGTTACCACTAACCTCCGTTCCTTCTCTCAATGCTCTTGTACTCCACTGGCATCAAAACTCCCATGCCTGTGGGAGCTCACAAATTATTCAATCTCCTTTGGAGTCCTAAGCCATTAGTTCATTTCATTAAAAAAGAAAAGAAAAAAGAACCACCAAGCACCTAGTTTAACTGGTTGGAGTTGTATTAGTTTTCAAGTTACGAGAACACAGCAATGTTTATTGGTAGAGCTTTCCCCTCACTGAACACCTAGTTTAATTAGCTAGTTAGAGTTGTACTAGTTTAACCAGAGGTCTCAAGTTCGAGTTCTGAAAACGCACCAATGTTTGGTGGTAAAGTTTTTCGCCCTTATGTTATAATCCGGCTCTATCTGGATTAGTCTGAACTTCGATAAATCCCCAAACTAAAAAGGATAGACCCAAGATATGGATGCGCATGCAAAAAATAAAATAAAGAAAAAAAGACTCCCTCCCAACTAGACGCATATATGATATTCCAGCCCATGCATTCCCCAATTCCACTCCTACTCTATTACTTTTTGGGCCCGACATGAGGCCCATCACCTTGCCTTCCCAACACTCGCCACACACTCCTTTCTTAATTGGTAAAGGTCTAGTATTTAATAATCCGTCCAATACCGGCACTATTAGTAGTGCAGTGGTATTGGGAGTAGTCTCCCCATCCCCTTGTACTGGGTTCGATCCCCCATATCCCCTATCGCCTATGTATCAAAAAATAATAATAATAATCCGTCCAATGCCAATGATAGTTGGCATAGATGGTAAGAGATCCAGGACTAGGCTATTGGGTCGTGGGTTCGATTCCTTCTTCTGTTGTTAGGACTCATTTGGTAGGCGATCTCGTAAGTCCCCAGTAAGTGCTCATAGAGCCCGGGGCCGTGCCCTGGCCTTGGTGGGGATTGATGCCGAACCCCTCCAAAACTTTTGTGTATCAAAAAAAAAAATCCCTCCAATCCTAATTATAAGAATACTTTTTGGAGTTGGTTTTGGTCCTAGTTATAAGAGCAAGTTTTAAGATTTTGTCAATTTTTTCCTATAATACTCTTATTTATACTTTCTCAATAATAATTTAATAATACATCTATATATTTTATAAAGTAAATAATATTTACAACTCATTAATGCAATATACACCTAAATTATACTTTTTTCTTATAAAATAATTTTGACCAATTTTTGTCATATTTTTTCCATATCACCCTTACTAATACTTCTTTCACAATAATCATTAATTTAACAACACTCTTATATTCTATCAAATGAGATATTCTATTTTATTTTTTATTTTTAAATAAAATAATTTTAATATTCCTTTAAAAACATTTTTGTAACTATCAGTCTAAAGTGATTAATATTTTCCTGATTCCCATGCTCCTACGCGTGTTGTGCGAGTGAAAATCCTTTCAAACAATAAACAAATTGCTGGTTCCTCAAATAAGTTGTAGTTTAAGAGCCCGTTTGGCCTAACTTATTTTTAGCTTTTAAGCTACTTTTAAGCAAAAGCTAAAAAAAATAGCTTATTTTAAAAAGCTAAAAGTTGTTTGGTGCTTATACAAATTTTTCAGCTTAAAAGTTACTTAAAAGTTGAAATTTAAAATAAGCTGTTTGACAAAAATTTTGTCATAAGCACTTTTTCTAATAAAAATTAATTTAAAAGGTATATTATAAAATATACCGTGGTGGCCGAGGTGGTGGTAGCGGGCCAGCGGCGGTGGTGGTGGCGGCCGGCCAGCAGTGGTGGTGGTCGGCCGGCGGTGATGGTGGCCGGCCGGCGGCAGTGGTGGGTGGCCGATCGGCAGTGGTGGTGGCGGTCGGCCGGCGGGAGGTGGTGGCAGGCCATGGTGGGTAGCCGGCGGTGGCGGTGCTGGGGGCCGGCCGGTGGCGATGGTGGTGGCGGCTGGCAATGGTGCTGGTCGGCCGGCGGTGGTGGTGGCCGGCCGGCCGGCGGCGATGGTGGTGGTGGCCGGCCGGCCGACGGAGGTGGTGGCCGGCCGGCTGGTGGTGGTGGTGGTCGGCCGACAGTGGTGGTCGGCCGGCGGTGGTGGTGGCCGGCCGACGATGGTGGTGGCCCGCTGGCCAGCGAAGGTGGTGGTGGCCTGCTGGCGGTGGTGGTGGTCGACCGGCAGTGATGGTATTTATCTGGAATTTTCCCTTGAAAAAATAGAGCTTAAAATAAGCTCCTCTCACCAACTTTTTTTTTAAGAGTTTTTTTTCTTCATTGTAAAATAAGCTCTTATAATATAAGAGCTTATTTTAAATTCTGTTTGGCCTAGCTTTTACTTATAAGCATAAGATAAGCTGAAAATAAGCTAGGCCAAACGGGCACTAATACTCCGCGGCGTAGTTACAAAAAAGTACTGTGCGTGGGCTACGATTTAAATAATCATAATTAACTAATTTAACTTTTCTCCTTAATATCTCCAAATTCGGGTAAATAACTCCTATAATTAGAACCGGATGAAGTAGAATTAGTAAAACTAAATAAGTAAATAAAAAAGAAAAGTAAATAAGTAAATATAAACATCAGTAGTATTAGTAGGAATATTAGGGCTATACAGACTCAAACCGAAGACCTTCTCGGTAAAACAGATTAAACTTATTATTATCAAAATGATTTGAATTGCTTTACAGACCCGTGCATCTTTTTTGCATTGGGCTTCTTCATTAACTGATAGAGCAGTGGCGGAGCCAAGAATTTTAGGGCGGGGCAGAAAAAAAAATATTATATCATAAATAAATATACTTATAGTATAATACAGAGGTAATATGCAAAAAAATTGAAATAAATCTATTACATAATAACCTCACTTGCATTAACTTTGGCTGTCTTAATTCACCAATAATTGACTATGTATATTTCAATAAATTACTCCCTTCGATCTATAATATAAGACATATTTAGTGAGTTGATTTTTGTCCTAAATATAAGATATAATTTTCATATTCGTTAACAATAATCAAGGAAGATAGTGAATAAAATAATTAGAGAAAATGATGACTAAAATATTTTAAAAAATACAGGTCAATTAAGCTTACTCAACCAACTTCCGTAACATATCTAAATTAGGTAAAAATGTCTTATATTTGGAACCGAAGGAATATCAACTAGATTTTTAAAATACAAATGATAAAATACAAAAGAATCAAACAAGCTTAGCTTATCAAGCTAGAATATACATGTAAATATCTCCTTATATTTTGTTAACATACCAGTTTCAACTCAAAAGTTAAGGATCAAATACAAGAAGATTATGGGAAACTACTATTTATTGAAATTGAAAGATAAGCAAGTTATACATAATAAGTTTCTGTTATGCGTGAGTTTGTTTGTGTGTGGTCAAAATATTAAAATAAGTCTCAGATAAAGAAAGATATTTATCTCCATATATATATATATATATATATATATATATATATATTCAATTTTAGGGAAATCCGCCCCTACTTATGTTGCAAAATAAAGCCTATAGGTAAACTTTTATCACCAGCTCAATTTCAAGCGATAATGGAAAATATAGTTTGATAGATATATACTGAAAGAAAATCTTGTGTCAAGCGATGGTTAAAGATAATTTTGCCCTTATATATTTTTTTAAATATTTTAGGGGGGCGGGGGCCACCCCTAACCCCTCTAAATCCCCCTAAACTTTTAATGCCTAATCCCCTTATTATCATTACAGAATTACATACTTCCCCTATTTTAATTAAATGACATAATAATAATAATACTTTTCATTGTGCAATGTCTTCCATAACTAACATTACATTCACATCTGAGTGCTGCTATGCTTATTTTAGGTCTTTATTTGGTATAACCGAATTTTTTTTTTAAAAACGAAGGTAATATTATTATACATGGGTGGAAACGTTTAACACGCACACTTGTTTCTGAAGATAGAGACGCAAGACCAATCCGTTTTCAGAATTGGCAATACACGACGTTTCTAGAATCAACAAGACTTGAGTGAAGTTTCCAGCACACTAGATACCGCCAAGAACTCGGTCACAATGAAGAAGGAAGCAGAATCAATATAATGTCTGGCTAAACAAGAGTCAAGAATACGACATGGTGGCTTGTAGAATGCTGGGCACGGAGGGACCAATGGAGTGTTCAATAATGGAGATTCCGAGCAACCACCAAATCCCCGCCACCTATTCAGGGAATAAAGCGCTCCGTGCGACACCTCAAAAATTGAACCTCATGCATCAATCCCACATTCTTATCCCCTTCCCTAGAAAGCAAAAGCAATGCCTCATTCACTGCTCAGGAGACTTCAGATCCAAGTTAAAGCTGTCCCTGATCTCGTGCCCACAAGTTTGAAATATCTCTAGCCCTCTTCACTGTCGCCCTCACCCTGTTACTACGCAAAATGCACTCGATCTGGTGCTGAGTTATACCAAACAACATTAATGTCTCATTAATTTTTAGGGTCAATTGCGATGCAATGCAAGAAAGAACCCCACTTGCCTTACTAGACAATGGGATGGAATATCTTTACGCTGTAACGCTTGTTAACTTTTGAAGCCTGTCTTCTGCTGCTACTTGTCAGGTTAAAGTAATGCAATTCAAGTGGGCACCGCCATTTCACACTTTTCATCAGTCTTCTGCTGCTACTTGTCTGGTAAAAGCAAGAGCAAAACTGTTACACTAATGTGCTGATAATCTTTCTGCTAGGTGGCTTGGTGTGAGTAAACCCAAAACTCAGTTGATAGGTGTCTACTTACAATAATAAAGTTAGTGGGTGTTTGGATAAAATTTCAAAAGTGATTTTGAAGGCAAAACCAACCACAGTTTTGTAAAAATTTACCCAAACACTATCCAAAAGTCCATAATCAATTTTTTCTCTAAAACCATGGTTTCTCAGAAGTTGATTTTTTTTCACTTTTCCTTGTGCTGGTATCGAATTTGCCCCAACAACCCTTAACCCTTTCTCTTTCCTTTTTTCTTTTTCTTCTTCCTTCCCTCGTCCTCTCCATTCCTTTTGAAGCCTGTCTTCTGCTGCTACTTGTCAGGTTAAAGTAATTTATTTCATTTTCTTAGTCTTTGTTTTTTAAAATATGTATCGGAATCTTTGTTCCCATTTTCTGATTCGTTGGCATGTGATATCATATTTGTATTAGAAAAAAAAACCTATGTCAAAATTTATTACTTATTTCAATATGAAAATAGTATTATTTTGGATAATTAATATTTATAAATGGTTTTAGTCTATACAATTTATTAATACATATATGTTTGAGCTATTTTTTATCATGTTACATAATTGACTAATTTTATAATTCTAATTTTGTAGACAAATTTATTTAATTTTGGTATTTATTATGAAATTTAATCTAATGTCAAAAATATTTAAAATAAAATCTTATATTTATATGCAATTATCAAAAAAGCTAATATCTTTTTTGATAATTTAAACATGAAAAAAGTTATTCTAATAACAATATCCAAACACTATCATTTTATCAAAAATCACTTTTTTCACAAAATCTAATCTACTTAGAATTCATTCTCGATAATCACTTCTATCATTTTTCTTTTCAGAAGCTATTATCCAAAAGTTAATCCAAACACTAACAAGGTAAACTTGTGTGTTTGGATTTGCTTTTGAAAAATAACTTTTACAATTTATAAGTTAAGCATATGAAATGAGTTTTATCTTAATTTGCAAAAAAGGATTTCTAAAACTGTTTTTTTTTTTTTTTTTATAGGAATGATGGCTAACGCCTTAAATAAACAAAATGAACTACATGTGAGAGGGAGTAACTCACAAACTCTCTTGTTCCACCCAACCCCTTAGATAAGGAGGGGAGACCGCAAAAATATTAGATTTTGAAATACCCACTTTAGCCAACTCATCCGCTATTCTATTAGCCTCCCTAAGAATAAGTCTAAGGATAATCTGACAGTCCCATAATAACATGTCCTTGATTCTCAAGATAATTGAGCTCCCTAGATCGTAATCATCATCAAGAATCATGCGTACCACTTCCTCAGCATCAGATTCCACCACAATGCTCTTAATTCCCAAGTCCCACGCCATTTGAATACCATCAGCCAGGGCCCACTCCTCAGCAACATTAGGTTGACACACCCCTATGAATCTGGAAAACCCTGCCACCCAATTCCCATTCCAATCACGTAAGACCCCACCACATGCAGCTTTAGATGACGCAGCAGCTCTTGCACCATCAACATTGAGCTTCATCCAACCCAACGGGGGTTTAGCCCAGGTACAAGATGGTAAGCTTAAATCAGGATCGACGCTTCTACCTGTAACCCGGTATGTGGTATAATTCTTCCAACTAGCCACAATAACTGACACTGGATTTGATGGCTTACGAAAATCATTGTTAAAACTGTTATTGTAGAAAAGTAATGAATATCTAGTGCGCCTTTGTCCTTCATTCTTTTGTGTGGGCTCAGTCATTTGTGCTAGCTTGACAATACTACAACTAAGGGAGACTCAAATTTCAAAACTCAAATCTCCCTCCACTCCTATTTTTTTATCATCCATTCTCTTCTTCATTTCTTGTTTGTTGCATATAACTTTTCCCTTTTCATATTTGAAGCATCCCTCATATTTCTCTGTGTACACATCACACGGCAAAATCTCCATCATCGCCTTTTTTCTTATGTTTTAGATGTCAATCATGTGGGGAGTTAATGCTTGTCATCACAAACAGGTGGTACGTGGATGAAATGTGGCATACAAGTGTTGGGAAATTGTAACACTTGACATGCTCGTGTGCTTCAACATTGCATCTGCTGCAACCTGCAGAATATTCGAGCTCTGTTATAACGTGAAAGGAAAAGCACTGTTGAGAATTTGAGATTGAGGAAGATACCCTCCTTATCCTATTCCTATTCCTTCTACTCTTTTATCTTCTTGGTGAAGATAAGGTTTCCATTTGTTTTCTCTGCCTCTGCTCTACTGAGATCAGGTGATTCTCGTAGTTGGTCTTGTTAGTGGCTTCAAAATGGGCCTCGGGACTGCATTCTTTCCTAAATACTAAGAAATCCCAAATTCTTAGGTTTATCGCATTATTCTAGTAATGATGTGACAATACATATATATGATAGATTAGTGCAAGTAATGATTCAAGTCTGCCTTAGCTAGAAAGAGCCCTCTTCAGTCTTCACTAACAGCTTGGATAAACCATCCAGTATCATAAGGGAAAGGTATATGATTATTGCCTAGCGCATGTATTGTGCAGCGTCAATCACCAAATTCGGATCCAAAAAGATCGAATCTGATCCCTTTATACTTTTTTTTGGTCAAAGTGATCCCTTTATACCAAAGCTATATCTTATAGCTAAAGTAGTACCTCACAGAAACAATGTGACAGATCCTCCAGTTTTCCCTTTTCTTAATTATAATTACCAAAGTTTTGGGTTAAAACCAAACGTGAGGTGAAATATTTACAATAAAAAAGTGCTGCCAATTAACTCTCCAATAACTTGCTCACGCTGTCACGCACTCACGCATTTTAATTTGCAGGGCATTTTAATACAAGTGACTCTTGAAATGCTACTGGTAAGGAGGATGTATATTACTATAGTTCTATTTATAGGTTCATTTTAAGACAGAGCAATGGGCGGGTTGGGTAGTCCATACCTAAACTCATAGCCCGCTCATTTAACTTTAAATGGGTATGAGTTAACCCATATCTGTACCTCAGCCTAGTTAAACCCATGTTAAACATGTTAGCATATAAATGGGCGTACTAACCAGGTTTTGGGTAACACATTTACATTTAATAAGTTTATTTTTTTTTGGAGAAAAATATATATAAGCATTAAGTATCCACCCAAATTTATTATTCTGAAATATAAATCTTCAAAATTCAATAATCATAATTCACGCAACAGAACCTAAATTTAGACAAGTGTCATCATAACATAATTTTGATGTTTAAACTCTAAGTGGAGAAATGGTCAAATGGGGAAATGGGTATTTCATGACAATGTGACATATTATTATCCAAGTGTTCATATAACTAAATGGGCCAATATAGGCAGTCCGAAGGTGTGTCCATAACCCACCCATTTAAGTCTTAAATAGGCAGGTACTCAACCCGTTATGAGCCTTTTTGGGCGGGCTCAAAATGACCCAATTGCATTATGCAACACTTCAATTTCAATACCCGAAAACTTGACCAAAATATTTGTAATACCTACAAGATGGTGTATAAATATCCAAATCATTAGATTACATTACCATTTCAAATAAAGTTCTTAATACATAATCAAAACAAATTTCAGAAAAATATTTCAGAGTTCAATACAAAGCGGAAGTCTTAGGTTCATGGCAAATAAAATAATATAACATAAACTATAGGAGTACAAAAGAGTCTCCAGAGCTCACTCCATAGGTGCCTTCCCTTACTCTCTACTAGGATATTCACCTAAAAAATGTTAATATGGGATGAGATTCCACTTCTCAGTAACTACTGAAAATTTCTACCGTACACGAGTAAATTACATATAACAAAAAGCATAGGCTAATTTCAAATATATATATATATATACCATAATTTCTCATACAAAATTATTTACAAAAGTAATTATCATTATGTCGAATTGTAAACTATACAAATATACAATGCAAAATGCAGCTTCTCTTATATCACCGTCCTCTCTTATACCGCTGACTGGAGTCATAGGCTAACACATAGTCTAATAGAAACTCATTCATTTGACTGGATGGTTCCAAGCTCACCAAAACTTAAGATACATCTAGCCAAAGGTATAGAGCTTAAGTCTGGACTATGGCTCCCCTCCTTAAAGATAACAACTAAGGAGGTGTCACATGTCCCACAACTCCAATGCAATCCCGGCCAGAGGAAAACATGGAAGATGAGGCCCTGAAAAGTACCTTCCATTGTGCACCGAGTGGTGATATAAACAAATCTTATCATTTAAGCTCCTCCTTACTCCAACCCGTCACACTTACAGCCGCCATGATAATTATGCTCAACAAAATAAAATGTATTAAAATATACTTCCATATATATATATATATATATCATCACACAGTAATCCAAAAATCTCATAAAAACCTCATCGGACCAATCTGTCATTTTTGAATTTCGAGGGACTAAACTGTCATTTTTGGAAATTTAGGGGGCAAAACTGTAATTTTTGCTGGGCATAAATTGTAATTTTCTTGGGCACAAAACTATAATTTTTCATGGGTACAAAATCGTAATTTCTATTGGGTACAAAACTGTAATTTTCGTGGGTACACAACTGTAATTTTTGTGGGTACAAAACCGTAATATTCATCTTTTATTAAAATAATTTATAATACCTATACACATAATTTAGTCTATCAAAATAATAAAATTTACAATCATACACAATTCACAAGTATATGGAAGAATATTCAGAGTTACCTGTTACTTGCTAATTCCCAAATAATCACCAAAAAGTTACTATGAGGCTCTTAAATAATTATCATCCTACTCTCCCTCTTTCTTTTCTCTCTCACGCTCTTCTCCGCAGATGAAAGAAAGTGTGTGTGTGTGCTTGTGTATTGGGGTGGGGGTATTTATAGGAAAATTCCTTACCCCTTTTTCAATGGGCGGCAACGGCACGCCCACAAATTATAACACTGCTATCCGGTAGGCACCCCCCTCTCCCAAAATTTTCAAAAAATAGTTGCCTCCACCACCTTTTTTTTTTAAACATGGGCCCCACATGTTTTTTTTTCTTCCTTTTCTCTTTCTCTTTCTGATTCCCACTTTCATCACCTTTTTCTCTTTCTTCATTCCTACAATAGATGTCATATATTACTATACAATATTTTTACTATATTATTAAAATATAATATTTATGTATATAAAAGTTTAAATTCTAACCTTAGAAAATTTACTCATATTAAATATCTGATAAATCCATTATTATAAATTAATCTATTCTATAATATTATAGCTCCAAATAAAAATTCAGGATGTTACACATTGGGTTGTGGGCGGGCTCACCGGGTTACGGGTTCCATGCTCAGCCTTAATTCATTTTAACTAAAAAACTTGTTACCATTTATAAGTACACTTTCATATAGTAAATGTGTAACATCTTGAATTTTTAAATCTGATATCTTGAACATAAACCTATTTTGGAAAGACTAGTAGGCTCTATTTTCAGAAAGTGATAAATTTGAAATCAGTATTATGCGGGACCCACGGCCAAAAATAATTCTCTGCAAACTTTCTCGTGAAGTTTGAAAAAAATGGCCGCGGGACCCACTCAATAATAATTTATTATTTAAATAATATTATATTATAATAATAAAATAATATATATTAAAATATTATTAAAATTTTTAAAAAAGAAGTTCACGGGGCGGCTGAAGAAGTCACGGGAAAGTTGCATTTTATAATTTTGGGAAAATTACGTAAAACGACCCAGAGACGAAAATTACACTTAAAGACCCATTTTCCAACTATAAATAGACCTTCCATTTCATTTCATTCTTCACAACTTCTAAGAGCCATAGAGAGAGGTAGAGAGAGAGAGAGAGAGTAGAGAGATATTTGCTTGAGAGTTATAATAGCTGGTTGGTGATTCGGGTATTAGCAAGTAACAGGTAACTCTGAATATTCTTCCTTATACTTGTGAATTATGTATGATTATAAATTTGTTTGTTTACTATTTTGGCAAGAATATTTAGAAAATATTTATGGTTTTAAGATCTGGTGTGGGAACTTTGACTTGCAAATCTGTAGAGGTACTATTTATACCGTATTTACTATTCACATATACCGTATTTACTATTCATTTTACTATTCATATACCGTATTTACTATTCACATATACCGTATTTACTATTCATTTTACTATTCACGTATACCGTATTTACTATTCATGTTACTATTCATGTATACCGTATTTACTATTCATGTTACTATTCACGTATACCGTATTTACTACTCATTTTACTATTCATGTATATACCGTATTTTACTATTCACAGATACGCATAGTATTTTACTATTCACAGATACGCATAGTATTTTACTATTCATAAATACGCATATCAATGTATATAATGGTATAATAATGCATTATTTTTGAATAAATACATTCATCATGGCGGTTGTATTGTGATGGGTGGAGTAAGGAGGGAATTGAATGATAAGAATTGTTATGCCACCACTCGGTGCACAGTGGATGGTACTTTTCAGGGCCCCATCTTCCATGTTTTCCTCTGGCCGGGATTTCATTGGAGATGTGGGACATGTGACACCTCCTTAGTTGTTATTTTAAAGGAGGGGAGCCATAGTCCAGATTTAAGCTCTATACCTTTGGCCGGGTGTATCTTAAGTTTTGGTGAGCTTGAAACCATCCAGTCAAATGAATGAGTTTCTATTGGACTATATGTTAGCCTATGGTTCCAGTCAGCGGTATACGGTTGGAAGGGGATATAAGGGAGGCTGCATACTGCATAGTGCATTTCTGAATTATTCAATAAAGAATGATGAGTATTTTGTAAAGGCATTTGATGTGAACAACGATATATCTAAAAATATCTGAGTATATTAAATTCACATTATATTACCTTTTATTTTTGTCATATGTAATTTGCTCGTGTAAGGTAGAAATATTCAGTAGTTACTGAGACGTGGAATCTCATCCCATATTAACATTTTTCAGGTGATTATTCTAGTAGAGAGCAAGGGAAGGCACCTATGGAGTGAGCTCTGGAAGCTCTTTTGATCTCCAATAGATTATGTTATGTTATTATATTTGCCATGAACCTAAGACTTCCGTTTTGTATTAAACTCTGAAATATTTTCTGGAATTTATTCTGATTATGTATTACGGGTTTTATTCGAAATAGTAACATTGTAAAAGGATTTGGATATTGTTGAACTCTTTTGAAGGTATTTTCAATATTTTGACCGAGTTTTTGGGTATTAAAATTGAGGTGTTACAAAATGAGATTGTGACAATTTTACTTATATTAATTCTACCCATGAAAATAGAGAGAGAAGAAAGAGTTGAAAAAACTCTCATAAATGATGACAAAGTAGAAAATTTACCCCATAATCATTGAGTTAACTATATCTCATTGGTATGTGAAATTTAGTTAAAAGGAACTTAAAAATAGGATCAAAGTGCTATTAATAAAGCTTACAAGTTGCTATTGGAAGGGACCAATATCCACCTAAGAATCAGTTTCCCTACTCATCTTTTAGATGATTAGGGGGACTTCTTCTCATTTGAACTGTTTAGATTTATTTTTTCTTTTTCTTTTTATTTTTCAAAAATAAGTTATTTTAGTAGGTAGAGAATCCAAAATAAAGATATAATTTCAATTTTTTAAAATAATTTTTTCATTTAAAAATCCACAATTAAAAAAAGTTAAATCTCTCAGATTTAAAAAGTATTTGTACACAAGGAGATAACTCCGTATCTTTAAAAGTATAACTGATTTAAGAAAGTAATTATTGCAAATTATAGTATATATAATAAAGGAAAAACTGGATCATTGAGATATTAAAAAGCGCCTAGATCTAATAAACAAGGGATTCGAATATGTTTGTTAGAGAACATGAAATAATCTAATAAAAAAAAAACATGAAATAAAGAGATTATTCCTCGGGATATTTGGACGAGGGAGTGGGGGACCACAACCCGTTTATTCATCTCTACTTATGCCCAAGTTAATCTGTAAGGGGAAAAAAAAATCATAAAAAGGTGGCGACAGAACAATATATAAGCAGTTCATCCAGTTATAGGCAGAGCACAGTATAGTAAACAAGAGAGACTTAGAAGAGAGAAATTGGAGGTGAAGATGGAGTTTACCCGTAAGCGAAGCAGAGAACTGTTGAAGGGGACTTTGATGGGCTTGCATAGAGGGAACAAGCCATCATCAACAAGTAACAAGACGAAGCAGAGCTTGGCATCTTTATCTTCTGGTACTGTGGGCTACGTGGCTCATCAGGACTGCGTAATGGCACAGACAAAGCCGAAGGTTTCGACTATGGTGGCGGATAATAAACGCGGTGACAGTGTTGCTCAATTGGATGATGTGTATGGAGTAGTTGCTGATGAAAGCGTGGACGCTAAAGCTGATCTGTATATATCAAGAGTTCAAGAGCGTTTTAAGCTGGAGCGTCTGAACTCAGAACGCTTCAATTTTTAAGAAACAAGTTAGCTTCTGCTTTTGTTTGGCTTTCATGTATCTACCACACAACTTCCTTTAGTTTCCACAGTTATAAGTTGTAACTGGGTTTTCTTTTCTTCTCTTTTCTTGTTTCTTTTAAACTTGTAACTGCGTTTTGTCTCAATACCAACAGCATAGTTATCAATCTCCTTACATGATGTTCTGTCTCCTAAAGTGGGTGTGGCTCTGTTTTCTTTTATATCCTTTTTTATCAGGCTGTAGCTCTGTTTCCTTCGCTCACAACTTATACACACTCACAATCGCAATCACTTGTATAACGTACGTATTTAGCTAGTCTCAAAACATTAGATCCAATT
Organism: Acacia crassicarpa; assembly: GCA_034222035.1. Taxonomy (NCBI): domain Eukaryota; kingdom Viridiplantae; phylum Streptophyta; class Magnoliopsida; order Fabales; family Fabaceae; genus Acacia; species Acacia crassicarpa. The sequence goes on along the minus strand of JAWXYG010000005.1, from coordinate 42,423,225 downwards.
CAAAGGCACGTTGAATTTGATATTATTATTATTTAACATCCTAACTTATCTTTCCAAATTGTAATCTCGACACACGACCTTGTACTGACTTTTATGGCACTGCGATCCGTGTTAAGTGACTAGTACTAATTAAGTATTATATAAATTATATTTGGTATTAAGTAAATTATTCTTTGGAATGATGGCGAAAAGATAATGCAATTCTTTTAATAGAAGAACAATATATTTTGTATTTTTAAAATAATTAGAATAACTTAATATTTTTTACATACCACAATTCAACACTAGTATCTCGGAATTGTTTTTGCGCAGCATGAATTTTTCTTTTATACCAAACACTATGGTGCACTAAATTCGAACATATCATAGCATATTAGCTACTAGCAACGCCTATTATAGTTGGTAAATGACTAGGCCCCTTAAATATAATGTTCTGGGTTTGAATCAAGGCGTATGCATGAGAAAGGCTTTGTTGGAAGAGGCAAAATCCACTTCAGTGATCTCTACAGTTCGGGAGGACTAATATCTAACTATCGGTCGAGAGATACCGTCAAGAATCTCCCAAAAGGGGGGGGGGGGGGGGGGGGGAACCACATTCCGCTTGGAATGGTTGCCCAAAGATTGACATGAAAGAGTAGCATGACAAAGATTGACATGAAAGAGTAGCATGACATTGCTTAATTAATTGGGTTGGGTCAATAAAGCTCAAGACGCAAGTCCACCCAAACTTGGAGGCCCAATTGACTTGGTTGTCGTGTTCATAATCATAACTTTGGACTCATTTGGATGGACTTTTAAAAAAAGTGTTTTTTTTAAGCTCCAAATTGGAGTTTTTAAAAAAAATGAGCACATAAATTAATTAAAAAATCATTTTTTTCATTAAAAAGTGTTTTTTCTCAAAAAAGTCCATCCAAATGGGTCCTTAGTAGTGCAGTGGCATGGGAGCTTGACTCTCCTTCCCTATGTCTACGGTTTGAACCCTGCCCCCTTCATGTGTATAAAAAAAAAAAGACTAATTATTCACTTGAGATCCAAACCCTTTGTCCTTGAACTGTGGATGAACCCAACTCTTTTCCTAAAATTTTTATATTAGAACCAAAAAAAAATTGTTCGCCTAACAACAAGAGAAAAATGTTCTCCCCCGCATTTTATCACTCAGCTTATCCGTTGTCTCGATTTTCGAAACGGATATGATCCCCACTCACTCCCCGATCCGATCCTTATCATATAACCCTCTCATCTTTTTCATTCTCACATATTCCAGCGAATCATGAGGACCCAAGTTGAGAATGAAGATGATGAACATGCGAGGGTATTGTATGAAATCCAATCCCTCATCGTTCACATTCTCAAGTTACCTCCTTTACCCCTCCCCTTTTCCACAGAATATTCTCATGTCGCTGATTCCTCAACTTTGAGACATCTCTGCACCACTTTGCTGTCGTCGCAGGTCTCTCCAGCTGCTTTTGCTTCTCTGTTTTTGGGTATTTCTCTGGCCTTGATGCTCTTCGGCACCTTGGCTTTTGTCATCGGCCTCGTGTTATTGCCTTGGCTTTTTACTTTGGTATTCGCATTCTACACTGCCTCGGTGGTTTCAGCTTTATCTCGATTGGGTCGGAACGTTCTTTGTTCTGCTCCGATGATTGAGGATATCCCCTGTGACTGTGAGTCCCCACTTGTTTGGGATTTTTTTCTCTTGTGTGGTTGATTTATGCTTTTAAGCTTTTGTCGATTATGCATCTGATTATGGTTATGGATTGAATTGCATGATCGTAGCTTTTCCATTCTCTCTGGATATCTACTTTTGCAGGTTCGGATTTATTCAAAAGCTGAGACCAACGTCCTGTGAGAGCTGCAAGGGGAAAAATTGGCTAAGACACTGGGATTGTGAGGATAATGCACGTGTCATATCTGTTATAGACATTCGGATTACAGAAGAATCGTGATGATCTTGCATCAACGTGAACGAACTGATTAATCTGTTTCCCTTTGTAATTAGTCCTGCTTTCTTATATTGTTGGCTCAAAATCTTCTTTTTTGCAGTCTTAGAAGTCAATTCATGAAGTTTGTGTACAAAACCTACTTCTTAAAACTTCTAAACTTGATATTTCTTATCCTCAATGGTGGCGAGTAATTGATAAACAGGACATACGACAAAAGTCTCAATTGACAACGGACGGTGTTAAGTGGTGTGCCAAGTAATATAATTTGTGAGCTGCTAACAAGCGCAATAAGCTTTCACCATTGTAAAAAGCACAGAGAATGAATAGCGAGTATAAGAAATGAAACAGAGTAGTAGTATAAGTGACGGAATTATCCAGAACTAATATGAACTCCAATGGCAATGAGGAAGATAACCATGAAACCAAAGAAAAGAAGGGTGTGGACGAAGATGGAGAGGCCGCTGGTTTGGAAGTTGCAGAATTCCACGGCTCGGCCTTTGCCTGGAAGCTGAAACAGTAAGCCAGGAGTGAACAGAACAAACAGCACAAGGCCTATCACAACAGGGCCCCAATCCGCCATTTTTACCAGTGGTGGTAGAGAAAGATGTAAATTCATAAAAGTGGAGGATCATGGATTTATAGGAAGCAACCTTAATTGGTACAGATAGGGATGAGAGATAAGACAAGGTGGGATGTCAAGGAAGGGAACGTAGAAAAATCCAAAGGGAAAATGGACAAGAGCGTGGGCATTGGATACAACGATTGTGTGTCTGAATTCTTCCATCCCCGGACGGCTACTTTTGTCACCCACCTCGCTCTCCACCCCACTCTCAAGTCTTAACTGTGTTTTAGTATTGGCCACTCTAAAATACCAAGTAAGCCAAAAGAGTTCTTCAAGCTTCACTCAGATTCGTAGTGCGTTTGACGAGAATTTCAAGTTGCAAGAATTCAGAAATGAAGTTCGGTTTTTTTTTTTTCTTTGATATTTGTTCGCTTTTTACTTACTTCTTACCTTAAAACTCCTCCATCTTGTTTTTGTACGTTCGGCACAATGATTTCCTTTTCTTTCGTGCCACACGACATGCGTGGTGGAGTATGATTTGCAAGGAAAACATTGGAGAATACAAAAGTAGAATACAAAAGTTAATGGAAATCTCTAGGATTTAGCTTTAACTTGATACTGGTTACTAATCTCACGTTTGATAGGTTCACACTTGGAAAATTGTCCACCAAATACGCTGTGCTGCTTTGAGTCTACGAGAGGGACAGTCCAGCAAGTGTGGAATTCCAATGTCATGTCAATTCATTACATTCTTTTCCAGATTCATATCATATAGGGCTCCCATTTTTCCAAGTCTGAGCACACAAATTGAGGCATCTACTTCCTCTTTTTCTCTTTTATCAAAATAAGTTTAATTGAATCCATAAGTTAGAGCTGCTTTAATAAATCTGTAAAGCAAACATAAAAAAGAAGCCGCCGAGTGATGAACTATGCAGAAGCTTACCAAGGAAAAAAAAATGAAGAAAGTAGGAGTCCTAAATATATAGCCATAAAGCAGATCCACTACCTCACATTATTATACCTTTCCTCTTTACCTATCCCAATCTCTTCTTTCTCACCAAGTTTGGCATCATCTCATTCTCCTTACTGACCAAGCAACTCTAATGCTACTTATTAAGAAACTGCTACTGCCACATGGCGGCATCATTCCATCATCATCATCCACACACTACGGATAAACCAGCAAGAGTACAGAATGTTTGAGACAGAGATGCAAGCCGACTGGGGGCCGATCATCGTGGCGGTGGCCCTCTTCATCCTCCTTTCACCAGGGTTGCTCTTCCAGATTCCGTCAAGGTATAGAGTGGTGGAGTTTGGGAACATGATGACCAGTGGGATTGCTATTCTGGTTCATGCCGTCATCTTCTTCTGTATTTTCACCATCTTGGTTATTGCCGTCGGCATTCACGTACACTTCACTTGATCCCATTTTGCTCTCCGTGCCACCTCTGCTCAATTGTTCAGTACGAGTTTTTTTGTCGTTATATCGCTGACAGTAATTATAATTATAGTCCACTTTTCAGCAATATCAGTTCTGTACATTTCAGTCTCCCCGTCAACTTGGCATATGTAACTCTAATATGTGGCAGTATTCCTATAAATAGGAGTAAGCGAAACTTTGCAATTGCAGGTGTTCATGGTTTCAAAAAAAAATTCCCTTCTGATTTCTGTATAATCTGAATTGCGTGTAAAGGATTAGTTTGGGGGTGAAAGACTGGGAATTCAGCTTGTCAGATACTAACCGAGTCAGTGATCATCTGGCTTAGGTTTGATCTCCCTAATTCCAACTATAAAATAATATAGCAATAATCTATCTTCTTAATTCTCATATCTATGATTGACTATTGACCTCATTAGATCCAACTTCTTCCCCTAGCCTAATACATTAGGCGTTTAGTTTTAGATGACATCACCGCTTATTTCTTATTCACATTTCATCAGGTCACACCATACAGAAACTATAATCTTAAATTCTGCCGTGTGAGTTAACTCAGTAACCTCGTCGCATTAACATTATGGTAAAGTTCTGTCTATGAAGAACATTTTGTTTCCGCTATGCTCCCATGTCTCCGTCAAGTAATGTAAAAAGTGTTCCTGTTTAGTGATTAGCTCTCAAATATCAAGCGTGAAATTTGAGTTTTAAAACTTCTGAGTGAAGGCGTGATGTAATCCTGATAACTGAATTTAATCAGACTAGTTTACGCGGGAATCTTTTCCCCAGAATTACTCACGCGACCAGATCTTCCAAATGGGAATCCTGATCTAACGTCACAAACATGTTTGGATAAACTAATTTGGCTGCTAGCCATTTGTCGAACAGACATCTAGGACTAGAACCCAAAACCAAGCCAAAAGTCGAGTCGTGTTCCGCAAAATATAGAATATAATAAAGTTTATTGCATGGATTTAAGATCTCTGACTGACCAGTTTTCAGTATATCAGTCAACAATACTGGAAGAAGAAGAAGAAAAGATAGATTAAAAATTAGAAGTCCAGCAGCATAAGAACAAATGACCAGATAAATAGATCTGAGGAAGTTGGATGGCACGGGCCATAAGAGAGATCAGATCTGAGCCGCATAACTATACAAAAGTGAGAATACAGAGTTACCGAAGGAGAAGGAAGGATCCAGATGCACGGGTGGAGGTGTCAGCCGATATAAATATGAACATTAAGAGCCAAAAGAAGGATGGCGTAGATAGCGAAGAAGAGGAGGGTGTGGATGAAGATGGCCTTGCCGTTGGTCTTCATGCCTCCGAACTCCAGCTGCTTGCTGTGTCCAGGGAAGGAGCAGAGCAGGCCTGGTTGAAGAAGCACGAACAGCACCACGCCGATGAACACTGGGGCCCAATCCGCCATTTCCTTTTGAACTCACACCAAGACTTGGCCGATCCTTCGATTTTTTTTTTCTCTCCAATTTCCAGCTTTGGCTGCCTCAACGACTCCACTTCGGCGTGCACGTTCCACTCTCGAAAGCCAGATGCGGCCTCACTTTCATAACCGAAAGCCGCTGGGTCCCACCTACACCTACAGGGTCCTCTTACCGTCAACCTTCTCCTGTTATAACCTGCATTGTGTTATTACTATTAATTAAATAGTCACAGATCTGTCACGCTTGATTTTAATTATGATTATTAATTTCAATTTTAACGACCATGTCTAATTGAGTCGACTTTTTGACCCTTGTCGTTTTTCACCCACCACGCTTCCCAAAAGAATCTGCCTTTGGCTGCTCTCAGCACCACACCATGACAACGCTTCCGGATAGGAATAGCAGAGAAAAGAGCCTTTGCTTAAATAATTAATTTCCCTTTCTTCATTAGTGATCGCTAGATAACACATGACACGAGCACAAAGTCGAGTGATTATTGGTTGAAGAAACTACGAATGAGATTTCATTAGCTTTTGCCTTCATTTTGAGATCTTGTCGCCTTCTTCTCTCCAGCTAGCCCACTAGCCTTCTTACATTATATAGCGTGAGAGTGGGTAAACAAGGACAATGCTGTAGTCAAACATTACATGCATAATGATGGAGCTTCATGATCCAGCTCAAAAATCTCTAACCAACCATTGTTTAATTGAATTTTAATCCAAATGCAGGCATAATAGAGCCAACCATACCAACCACCTTTTTGAAGTGGACTCATAAAGAAAGAAAACGATGGCTTGCCTTTTCTTATCCAGAAACAGCCACGAACCACCGGGAAAAAAGGGAATAATAGATAAATAAAGATGCATGATTGATAGATTATTTGTAGGTTGGGAATCGTATTCCCTTTCAAGTGGTAAAAAAACAGAATAAGTTGTTGGTGTTTCATAGTATTCATACCCCCCCATATTCAGATCGATCTTGTTGTATTGTGAGAGTTAAGGATGTTGGATTGGGGTGCTCCTCTCATAGCATCTGCTCTGTTCGCGTTTTTGTCGCCGGGGCTGGTATTTCAGATGCCGGGGAAGCATCGACCGATGGAGATCATGAACATGAAGACCACGGCTGCTTCCATCTTTGTACACGCTGTTCTTTATGGCCTCTTCCTTATTTTGTTCTTTATTGTTCTTAATGTCCATCTCTATTTCTAGAGTTAATTACCCACCCTGCTGCTGCTGCAGCAACTCTTTCCTGTGTGTCTTTTTTTTACGGTCACTGTAACTGAAATCTACTGCTACAGACTAATAATAATTGTATGGACTCCTTTTGATTTTCTCACCATAGCCCTCCTCATCCATATTTCATAGGCTTGCACATTTTCTTCTTAGATACGTGGTGGCCTTCGATTAATCGTTTGTTTTCCCTATCCAGAGTTTCAGTACTTTATATCGCATAAATGAAACTATCTTGTATTCATATCTATTACGTACTAATTTCTATTAGCAAAAACAAATCCCCCAAATTTAGCCACACGATACCATACAAATCTGACCTCTCCCTCTAAATATTAATTTTGCGAATGGACCGGTATGATATATTGTGTTGATGTTGATATTGATATTGATGCAAAAAACATTTTAAAGTACTGAATAATAATGTTACATCCACAAATTTATAGATGTTTCATCCAAACAGGAAAATATGGTAAACAATAGAGGAATTTGAATGTTAGGACGATCTTGTATGAGTGAGTTTATAAAATCAAGGGGAAAGGAGCAGATCAGTCGATTAATTTTAGACGCAGAACTTGTGCTCCAGTCTCTATGATCGTGATCATATCCACAAGTCTTCCAGAATTTTATGTACAGCTTCTGCTTCATGTCCTTCCGAAACTCTTCGTTCCCGGCTCATTCAAAAGTTTCATTTCTTGGGGCGTGCTTCGCTGCTTGGCTTGGTTACAACCACACACATACATGAAACATATGTTGGGTTTAATCAAATTCGATTTCACTGCTTCAATAAGTTGCCTACTTCTGACTTCGACAATAATGTGTGGCCCATGTTCCTTCATCTTTTTTCCCTCAAAATATAAGAGATCATTAAGTAATTATGCGTGTTGTCACGGTCTCACCGTGACGAGTCCTACATCGGGTAAGATGAGGGGAGTTTTTGGGGCATAAAAAATATGGAGTGCGCCTCTGCTATGAGCTTAAGTTTTTGGCATGGTGGTTAGCGCTCCTCACAGTTAAGCATGTTCAGCCCAGGAAAATCTCAGGATGGGTGACCCCCTAAGAAGTTTCTGTACTGGTGTGCTTCCGAGCATTACAAGTGGTATCAGAGCCGACCTCACCTCGCCTCGCTATGGTGGCCCCTCTGTGGATGGAATGAAGGTGACCCTCACTCGATGATGGGCAGTGGTGGTGGGCCCCTCCCGTGCTGTAGGGGGTGGGCCCCGTGGTAGGTCCCCCTGTGTGGTAGGGGGTGGGCCGCCTTCCGAATGGATGGGGGACCCCTATGGGTGATGGGGGCATCATCGGGATAAGTGGTGGTAGGGGGTGGGCCGCCTTCCCAGTGGATGGGGGACCCCTATGGGTGATGGGGGCATCACCGGGATGAGTGGGGGAGCTTGTCACGGTCTCACTGTGACAAGTCCTACATCGGGCAGGATGAGGGGAGTTTCTGGGGCATAAATAATATGGAGTATGCTTCTACTATCAGCTTAAGCTTCAGCAAAATCTCAGAATGGGTGACCCCCTAGGAAGGAGGGGAGTTTCTGGGGTATAAATAATATGGAGTGCATAGATGGGTGACCCCCTGGGAAGTCCCTGTACTAGTGTGCTTCCGAGCATGGGGCATAAATAATATGGAGTGCGCCTCTGCTATCAGTTTAAGCTTCAGGAAAATCTCAGGATGGGTGACCCCCTAGGAAGTTCGTGTACTAGTGTGCTTCCGAGCATTACAGTGTGCTGTATATGTCAAAATGCGAACTCTGATCTGATTTGACGTGAAAGAAAGACCATGGTATGTTTTTAAGGGAAAATTTCAAAGTGCACTACGTGATTTCGTCTACTCTAAAAGTTTACCATTTCCATGGTGAAAATGAAATTAAATTTCAAGAGTGAAAAGATAATGATGCCTTATTTTATTTGTTTTGTATTTTTTTTTTGAATTTTTATATTTGTCTTATAAATGACCAAAATGTTTTAAATTCTTTGAATCCCTTTAGTTGTCTTAGAAGTTTTTATATTAATCTTGTAAATGCTAAAATATTTTTAATTCCCGGAGTTCTTTCGAATCTCTATTTGTCTTGTAAATATTTTTATTTATCTCGTAAATACCTTATTTGTTTTGTGAATGCTTTTTAAAATAAAAAAATAAAAGAAATGTATCATTGCATTTTCACCCACAAAACTTAATTTAACTTTGACCTATGGGGTGCAGACGTGCAGTGAAGTTTTAAATAGCTTTGGTGGTGGAGCTCAATGTAATTTTCCCTTTTTTTAATAACTAACTAAAAATCACATGACATTTAGGCATTTGTCTGAAGTTGTTTGAGCATGTTTATATAAATTAAGACAAAATTTATTTAACATATTTACTTTATACAATGTGAATTATATATTATTAAAAAAATTATTTTTGAAAACTCTAATCATAATTCCAAACATGTCAAACAGACCTAAATGTATGATGGCATTAACTTTTGGCAAATAAATGATTTTAGGGTTTATCTCTCACTTTAGGTGAAAGAACTTTTTAAATTATGCGTGCCCTGTTATTTTATAAGGATGTTGGCACTTGGCAGTAAGAAAACATTTAAATTTCCATTTGAAAAACCATTACTTAACGTGCAGTGTTAATATAATTTAATTTGTAGTTTTTTTGTTTTTTTTTTTCAAATTTGAAAAAACTCATGTGGTTGTCATGTTTATGGTACAATCTTTGGGCCGACATGAAAGATGAAACCTATGACTGTTATTCTTATTCTTGGACACAACCATATGTTATCTGTATATATAGGCCTTCTGTCTGTTACTTTTAACCTTGTTCTCCCGATTTTTTTTTTTTTTTTCTATTTGTCACTTTTTAAATAAATAATTACCATTTTGTCACTGTTTTTAAGATATTTCTCCATCTGCCACTTTTAGTCGATTAAACCGTGGTTTAGTCGACTAAAAGTCGTGGGTTCTTTTTTTTTTATGACCACGAAATTTAGTCGACTAACCCACTCGGGTTAGTCGACTAAATGTTTATAAATTCAAAATAAAGATATTCTATCTACTACTGTTTAGAAAAATGAATTTATCATTTAAAAAATCTTGAAAATCTTCAATTTCGGCTATTCAAATTAAATTTGAGCGATTCATCCAACGAATTTTTATATATTCAAATTAAATTTTTATAAATTTGAACGATTCATCCAACCAATTTCGGCTATTCAAAAATCTATCTACTATTGTTGATCATATATATGTTCTTGTTTCGCCAAATATATATTTTTATAAAAAACTGAATTTTATATTTTATTAAAATTGAAGTTCCCTGTCGAATTTAATCTATTGATCCCAAAAACTTACTTTTATTTAACACAGCTCGTGGGATTATATACAGTAGAAAATATTAACTGCTAGCCTAGATAAACCCTAATATCTAGAGATAGATCCTAATATCTAGGAATTACAAATTTACATAATCTTCTAACTAGATCCTAAGATCTCTCCAACAATCAAGATTATAGTGAGAGAAAATTTGCCCTTAATTATTTCGAGATTCCAACAAAAAGCTGAAGTTTATCTTTTATTAAAAAAAATTAAATTCAGTATATATATGTTTAAAGAAACAAATAAATTTTTTTTAGGTATAAATGAATTTTTTTTAATATATCAATGCCCCGGTAAATATTATATTGCTGGTTTTTTATTAACCTTTTTTTTTATATCAATGCCACGGTAAATTAAATCCAGTATATTACATTTGTTTATTAAATCCAGTATATTACATTTAGTCTAACCCTCCAGCCGAGATTTAGTCGACTAACCTAAGTGGGTTAGTCGACTAAATGAGCGGTCAACCAAAAAAAAAAAGGGAAACCACAACTTTTAGTCGACTAAACTGTGGTTTAGTCGACTAAAAGGTGGCAGATGGAGAAATATTTTGAAAAGAGTGGCAAAATGGTAATTATTTATCTAAAAAGTGACAAATAAGGAAAAAAGCCTTGTTCTCCTGTCCACAAACGTCGAAGCCACCTGAATTAGGCCTCCAACTAGTTGAATACTACATTTTCTTTTGGCAATTTCAAAAGTACAGTGAAACTTGTACCCAAAAAAAAAAAAAACTATACAGTGAAACGCTCTTCCGGCTTGTGAATTTTTATGCTTACTCTAGTTTGAAACAAATATGATATATCTATATACAAAATACTATATTAGACATCGAAAGACTTTGACTGGGTCTGTTGACTCATTATTTAAGTTGAATCCCACAAAAAAAAAAAAAAAACCACATGACTGGATTGTATCACGTCTCAAAGAGCTCTCCAATGTCTCTCTTGCATGCTTCATTAAATTCTCATTGTCTCAGTTATTTTTGCCAATCAAATGGGGACAAGTGAGTGGTGTTGGCATGCAAAATGGGATGAACGTCAAGTAAGAAAGTAAATTGATTACGTACAAAATTAAACAAGAGGAAAGTGAGTGAGTACATATAATAATTAAAATGAAGCGTAAAATACAAATAAATACAAGATGAAGCAGTAAGCAAAAGCAATGATTAAGCATGTAAACAGGTTAGATTAGACCAGACTTTGGCTAAACAGGTCTGAGCCTGTAATGGGGGCAGAAGGCCTGAGCCTATATTCAAGCTTTTCTTTAGGCTCAGGTCTAAGCCTTCATAAGGCCTAGTAGAGCCTAAAGTTTTTTTAAAAGCTTATTTACAATGCAGGCCTTAGAAGCTATAAATATGTTTTATACACTTTGAGCCTATTAAAACCTATATAAATATAGCTTGAGATTAGAATATAAGAATGAAAAACAATAAATATTATGTTATTTATATGATATAAATGTAATTATATTTATTTAATGTGTAAACAGGTCGAATCTTAACAAAATAGACCTAATCTATTTATACATTTAGGTCATTAAATAGGTCTTAGACCAAGCTAGACCAAGCCTTAAATAAGCTAGGTTGTTGACTGCCTAATAGAGACCTAAGATATTAGCACCCCTAACAATAATGGAGAAACCCCAAGCCGAAACAAAACCCACAAGTTGGTGAATGAAATTAAAGGGGTACGTAGTGTACTATATAAAGATGGATGATATAATGAAATAAGGGATCAACCCAAGTACAAATGGATGCCAACAACAAAATAGAAGATACAAATGAGACCAAAGTAGAGCAAGGAATGAACCAGTATGGACACTCCACTGGTCCTGAAGGTCCCAAATTCTACAGGCTTCCCGCTTCCCGGTATCTGTACCAGTAACCCCGGCGTTAACAGCATGAACAGCACCACCGCCACAAACACCGGCCCCCAGTCCGCCATCTTGCTCCTTCAATGCCTGCTTTCAGCTATACCTAGCTAGTACCTGTGTTGGAATGATAACACTGCACATATATATAATTAGGTATTTATAATAAAGCAGTGTGTGTGTGCGCGTATACGTAGTAGGCTATCTTTTGGAAGAACGACACACAAGTGAGTGATCGATGACGAGGAAAAAGCCAAAGTTGATGATCTGATTACAAAAAATGAACCTGTGGCCATTCAAATCTTCAGAGAATGATGTGTATGAGACCAATCAACCACGCACTTACTGTTCAAGGATCTGAATTACAATGCACAATCCATGTTTTCTTTTTTCAAAACCACTTTCGGATTTGGATAACAAAGATATAAAGGCGTGCTTTTTGATTCCTTACCAATTAAACATTCTTATAAATTCACACTATATTGTTTTAATTAATTATTCAATTTTTATTTCTTTCTTTATGGCCGAAGAAAAAGGTATTTTCATAATAAAAAATCGATACGCACTTGTCCTTTAATTACTTATTGTTTATAGCCGCTTATAATTAGCTTGTTGAAGTGGAAGGAGAACACCAGACCAGAGGCAATGAATTTCATTAAAGCAGACATTTTTATTAGTATCACTTTGAAATGTCATTTTAAGCAAGGCTATATAGCTAGTATTTCGCGACAATTACATTTATGAATGAGAATTGGCAAAATTTATCGACCACTCGAGTTTGGATACAAGATTTTGGGATATCTGAGTTGATGAAAGTAGCCTCAATTCATTCAAGTTGTTAGAATCGATTTGACCCTTTCTAGAGTCGCCTACTTGCGCAATCTCTTGGCTTCAGTAATAGTAGTAACACAATACTCCATATATAGATCCCCTTATGCATGCATATAATCAATGAAAGGCACTTGAGAGTAGGTACCAAATTTATGTGGTTTGATGGGGGCAATGAATTTGAGTCAGAGTAGGCAGTTGAATTTGTTTTTTCTCCTTAAAAAAGAGTATATATGCATGGATCGGATCTGATAGTAATGTATCATTAAGTTGTAATTCAAAAAGGTGAAACAAAGTGAAGTGATCCCTTGGAGGGGCCAGAGAAAACAGGTATGGAGGGTGATGAATATATATGAAGGAAATCATGGAAAAAAAGAGATTATATTGATGAAAAAAGGAAATGCAATGTTCTCAACTTTAGATGCATGGCGTGGTGCAAAAAGCAGTGAAGTAAGTAACAGTATCAGTAAGAGTGAGTGTCCGACTCTGACCCGATAAGATCGATGGATGATGACGATAGTGATGACGCCTTAATGAGCACGCAAAAGATGAAGAAATGCTAAAAAGACCAAAACGACGTCGACAGCAGGGTTCGAACCTGCGCGGGCGAAGCCCAACAGATTTCAAGTCTGTCTCCTTAACCACTCGGACATATCGACGCTGTTGAGGGTTCTGTCCGAAAATACTTTATAGCTTCAGAACAAACATGCTCTACTGTTTCTTAAAAAAATCAATCTACTTAAATCAAATTTATAGTGTTTGAATTAGGAAAAAAATTCAAGAAAATACCACTTGAAATTTAAAATCTTAAATAAATAATTTTTCAACAAGACGAGTTTTACTATTCTTGTTAATCTGGTTACTACTATTATAAACATGATTTTAAAGTTTGGTAAGATTTTTATGTCATTTTCCCTTCAATAAAATACAAAGAATAAAAAAATGAGAAGTTTCCGCGGTCTTCTAAAAGGAGCATGCATCTGGTTGTTTCTTAATAGTTGTAAGGTATCTCTTTCTGTGTTGTCATTTTTCTATAGCTGGAATAATGGAATTGTCAAATATTGACAAATTGCCGTCCAGCTTGTGCTGGTCGAACTATAGTCACACAATTTCAAGACGAAACCACTCACATCATTGAAAAATCGATCCCTAGAAGTCATCGTGTTCCAACTGCGAACTGCCAAACCAGTCACCAAAAGAAAAAACAACAAAACTCTCACATCAAATCTACTACAGGCCAATATATGACCCATGTATGATTAATCCTGGTAACAATATATATAATTTTCACACTAATTCAGTTATTTCCAACATTTTCTTCATTTGATAATAAGAAACAGAATCTCAATTTTAATTTTGTTGCATAGTCAATTGTACAGCTACGTATCGCTTTACAGTTATACACTCGTATGACGTATCATTCAATCAGGTTGTCAAGTCCACAACTTATATTTACCAGCATTATAATAGGTTGAGTTTTTTTAAAAAAAAAATATATATATATATTGAACGGTGCCATGTCTAAGAGATTATTAAAACTTGTCAATCTGCAATGCTTACAAGGAGAAGAGCATCACTGTGTTTGATAATTGATCAGAAGAAACTATATATAAGAGAAACCAAAAAGTTGAATAGTGTTACTGTTATATATACGAAAAATAAACTTGTGTTGCTGGAAATAGCATGCAATATATAGTAGTATAATACTATGTAATAGATACATTGGATTTGAACACGTTATTATTGTTTGAACAGCATGCAGAAAATGTTACTAAGAATTGAATTGAGTACAATCGGTCCTAATTTGGCCTTCGTTCCCAGTCTTGACCCCGACTCTCCCAAGTGCTCTCATGGCAGAGGCAAAGGCACCATTGAATAGAGCAGGGTTGTTGGTGAACTCAACCACCGTGGACTGCGAATCGGAGTCAGTAAAAAGCACCTGATCAGAAAAGAGCAAGCCCTGCCCTGCAACCAAGTTCTGGTAATACGCAACGTCGAACACTTGTGGGGTTTGAACATCGAGAGTGATGGCCACCTGAGGGTCAAAATTCCTGGGGCACTGTTGCATCAACTGCTGGGCGAACCCAGAGTTCAAGGTGGGGTCCACCTTAGAAGAGTATAAGCGATTGGTGAACTGGTCGCAGTGAGAGAAGCCCACCGTGTGTGCTCCGGACAGGGCTATCATATCGGTTTGGCTCAAACCGTTACGACTAAACATGGCATTCAGTTGGTTCAGATTGAAGTCTGCTGTTGGTAAGTTTCCTGCCACCCGTGCCGCTCTTGAAACGAGGCCATCCCTCCGTCCTAGTTCTACGTTGAAAGAAGGACCCCCAGCCTGAAGAATATATATATATGTCAGGGTTTTGGGTTGAGATTAATTAATGAAATAAGCTTGTGTGTTTGGGTTGATTAATTACCAAGACGACCACGTCTCTGGCGGCGAGTGCTAAAATGTCAGCGCATGAGACTACGCCGGGGCATTGAGCTTCAACGGCTTGCTTTGCTTTGACGACGGTGTCGAACCCATCTCCGGCCAGCGATAGATTGATGGGAGCATCCTTCTCTGCGTCTCCATTCGGTGACGCGATCAACACCGAAGCATCACATCCCTATATGTACCACAAAGTCATGCATTGATTCAAAAAGCCGTTGGCATTTATGTTATTCATACAGTAGTTCTTTTGTCGGTGGTTAAACTCAGAAGAAGCTCAGGTCTGTTCATTTAATTTCATTTGGCTTAATTTAAATAAATATATATGTAATTGCAAGTCAATTCTTTTTTATACTGTGCATTGGCGTCATGGGAACGGCGGTGCCGTACGTCTCGGGAAGGTTTCAAATCATTTTAAATATTACAACAAACTAAGAATGCACAAAAATAGGAATAAGAAAAGAAAGACACGGAACCCAAATTTTCTGAGAATTATAACAGAGGAATTGCAGGCAGCTGCGATTAGAAGAGGAAGAACACAAAAATGATGCATCAAGGCTCTCTCTATATATAGTTGGGACAAATTTAATATGTAAAACTAGGTACTATATATATATATAATAAGAAAGATAAGGAAGGTAATTAATTGAGTACCTCGACAAAGCAGTCATGGAAGAAGAGACGAAGAGTGGCCGGAACGGTGGTGAAAGTCTGAGCTAACTTGTTGGTGACTGCCTGGTTTACTATGTTTTCCACGTTGGGACATGTAGAACTGTAAAAATTCTCCACTAGTTGTGCTCCTGATCCCCCACTCATCATCGCTATAGCCATTAACATTACCACCATTCTTCTTCTTCTTATCTCCATCTCTCTCATCAATTTGCTCATCATGCATGTATATCTTGGCTTCTTTAATTTCCTTGTATTTCTGTGAACTAGTCTAATATATATATATATATATAGCGCACATAATTAATTAGATGGCTTAGCATGCTCGCTTTTACTTCTTCTACCCTAGTTTGAAATTAAGCATTTTTATTATTATTTATTGTCAAATAGCTGTTTTACTGCAATATCCTCTCTTAATTTACTTTTATTTATATATGTTCCAACCTGTCAGAAATGACGCTCTCCATCCCCAAGTAGTGTTTTACATAATTATAAAGTAACTTTTACGTACGTGTATGTGGAGGTAATTAATATGCATTTTTAATTATGTTATAGTAGTGTACAAATTATTGAGGTTATAGATATAATTAATCATATTTTAAGGATACACGATATCTCAAGTCTAAATACTTTGGGATATGCGAGCATTTTAAGGTCAATTCGTGTTCGCGTGTTGTTGGTGATGGAATGAGTCCTTTTCATCACGCCCGTCAACCCACTAATAAATAGCCCCTCTTATTGATCCACTCCTCCGACATAACTTATTGTCACTCTCCATCTTGAATATAAGACATTTACTTAATTTGATTTGGTTAAAAAAATTAGTTAAGTTAGTTAATATAACATGTATTTTTTAAAACATCGTGATTATCTTATTTATAATTATTATTGAAGAAGCATCAATATGGATAAATTAGAAAGATACTAACAAATATAAAGTGTGTCTTATATTTAAGATCAAAATGAACTTGTCGATAATATATTTTATACTAAAAAGTGGAGGGAGTATTTGTTATACTTTTTCGTATCGGAACCTTTGAATTGTTTATATACACAAGTTCCATAGAAATAATAAACGTACAAATCATGGCTTAATTATTTTAATGCTTAGTTATCTTCACCACTGTTTCTTAACTTTACCATATACACATACATATACTGCTTGTTATTATGCTACAGAAAATAACATGGATTGTCATTTGCACACATCGCCAAATGTTGATAGGCAAAAGCATGAGCGAGACTTGCACGAGTAATGACCCGTTCAAATACAGATATGATCTTTACAAATAAAAGTCTCTTTAATTTTATCAGGATGCAATTAATTAATTAAACACTCAGTGTCAACGTTTTTTTTTTAAAAAAAAAAAAAACAGAGAGAGAGAGAGAGAGAGTGCAATAAGCAGCCGTTGCTTGCAAATTTGCAAATTAATTCTACCCCATTATTGGCGTGTATGAAAGTGATGGATTTTGACACTTGAACTAATCTGGCTCATTAGTAGTGCAGTTGTATATGGTGACATATTCACTTCTTCTAAACTTCGTCGTTTTGGCATATGGTAAAAACCGATTCTTCATATATAGATAACTTATTTAACTATATATGTTTTGTGTGGTCTATAGGTGTAGACAGGAAACAACCTGACCTTTGATATTTTAAGAGTGGCAGTTAAATTCGTGTATTTATTCACCTTTTTACTTTTTAGAGCTTTTAATTTAATTTACGTGTTGCCTTTTTGGTTTTGAAGGACCTTGCTTCTCATATGATCTTTTAACATTTAATATCACACACATGCCCTGTTTTTTAATGTAGCAGTTGGCCTGAATTCAGTACGCACATGCTAAAATTGAAGCAAAATTAGCGACACGTAACTGAATTATTATACCAGAAAAATAAAATAATAGCGTTATGCTGTAGCATGTGAGGTTTTTTCTTAACTTCAGTCCTAAATATAAGACAAAGTTTATAGTACAATTTTGCATGAGAAATTTTTTTCTATATTTAAGACCCGAAGGATATTTTATTGAGAATAAGCTTGCTTATATATGTGGGTGACGTGCAAGGATGGCCGGTGCCTTAACAGTATAGTAAGAAGGCAAGTTCTGTCTTGGTTTTTTTAGGGTCCATAATGCTTTGTTCAAGGTCAAATTTCGTGATCTTGGATACACCCAACGTGCCAAGGCATGTGATTTTGGAAGAAGATGAGCTTTCTGGAGTAAGACCACTATAAATTAAAGTTGGTCGCAATAAATAAAAAAACATTATCGTTAGACCTGTTTAGGGAAGTAGAGACGCGTTGAGATTGAGATCTGACAAATTTATGTGTTTGGTTTATTTGAGGCTCAATTGCAACCTCTCACACCTAAACGCTAACTACGCATCTGGGTCCCTTTCACTTCAAGAGTCAGGACATGTCATTCCATTTCATCACTCTCGCTTTCCTGTCAAGTATAATTTATAAATTACTTACTCATTAAGCTAAAATATAGCATACCTATCTTAGTGCCAAAGTAATCCCTATTGGCGCATGCATGAATGCTGAGGAGCTTAGTGTGCCCGCCTGAGTCCGGAGAAAAATCACCCTAACTAGCCTGGTAAAGAAAGCAACTTGAAAAAAATTGGACACAATTAAACTAGGCATTTTTACGAGCAACGTACGTCACCTTGTTCATTTGGCACTGCCCAATAAATATATATGTTATTTTTGCTTTTTATTTTTTACAAATGCTTCATCATTTGATCAACTTTGGGGACATTGATAAAACCACTTGGACTTCACAACTTTACACACAATCATTTTGTTGCCTTATCTATAACAGATTATGGATGTTGTTTAATTCAAGTATGGATATTTGTTAAGAAATATGGTCGTTTTTAAATTTTAAGACTCAAGTTGTAAACTTATTTTGAAATATCCCAAGATGTGGAATCATTAAATGTATTTAGAGATTATATTACTTAGGGTGAAGTTAAAACATATGATAACTACGTAAATGTTTTGTAAAATTTAGATGGAATTATTTTTTCCACATGTGAATAGGGTAGGGCGTCACCACTTGGGTAAGGAAGCTCATCTGCCCATACCAAAATGGTTATAGCTTTTATTGGGTAGGGCCAGGCATCAGGCTTCGTTTCAAAACCAACCCCCCCCCCCCCCCCAAAAAAAAAAAAGTCACCCCCCCCCCCCCAAAAAAAAAAAAAGTCACATACATTAAATAAAGAGTGATTAAAAATATCACCAATCTTGTCTGAGACATGCAACAGTGAGCATGCTTTTACATATCTATCTTGGCATAAACAAAGGAGATGCCTTCCTCTGAACATTAATCCCTTGGATGTGCTCAGTCGACAAAATGGATGACTCGCTTTCGTAGTTGGCATTTTCCATCTGCTGGTGGATCTGTAAGTGCCAAATCATTCTTCATTCTAATTTCTAAGGACCAAGATAATTTGATGGATCAACTAATAAAATTAGTATATTAATGTGTTTGCAGTGTTCACTGTCTCCCCGTACTGACTTTTCTTATGGGTGGCCTGGTTGACAACTAAATCTCTCAAACACTATAAAAACTGTGGAGATTACCTTGTCAAGAATGGCTGACTGATCATCTAAAGGAAACTTGCGCATGTACTTCAGCATCTCCAGTTGCTACAAGTTCGTTATCTTAATGTCAATACTGCACTCAATTAGTAAGATGCTTCTGGAGGTTAGTACTAAATTGTACCTTTTCCTGTAATTTTTGCTGGCCGAGCATTCTTTTCGAAAATTCATCAGGCCCGAGCTCTGCTTCATCACAGGCTATCTCTTCTCTGCCATTTCAGTGTATAAAAACATCTTACCGTGAATAATTACTTCCTAATCTTTTTAACTTCAGCAATTAAAGACTTCCAGACTGGGGTTCTATCAAATTGGGCAAGGGAAGACGAAGCAGAAAATGGCCTTTTGTATTGTTACATCAAAGAGGATTTGAACTCTGGACCCAAATCATCTGCGCTCTGCTAGGTGGCGGAAAATTATCAGAGCATGTCTAAGGAATGTCTATGGCAAACGTCACAGAAAGGTAAGGTTATGTAGAACAGTAGAGAGAAAGGAGGGAGATGATGATAATTAAAGAGTCCAAGTTGGGAGAGAAAATTCATAATATAGCCTGACTTCAACTGGTCCCAAAAACTCCAACTAGACAAGGCATAGGCACATCGCCATGTTCCAATATAAGTTTTGAAGAGAGTTTGCAAGACGAAAGTGGATGGTGCATATAGATGGAGAAGAAAGAACTTACTTTCCAATGAATTTATAAAATTGAATCACCAAATCCAGGTCATTCTCATATACAGTGCTCACTTTACCCAGGCATGAAATACCATATCGTGGATCTGTAGTCAAGAAATGGCACAACTTAAACTCAAGTTATATCATGCAGAATAAAGCTTACTCAGAGGTTTATGAAATTGTAAAATTTATATATCAATATATCTATATAGTCTCTTGCAACTCACGGTCCATAAAAAAAGAGGGATCGAGATCTAGTTGTAGATGTAATAAAACTTAGTCATGAATTGATTTGGTCACAATATGGTTTTGTTACCAATTTTCAAATTGAGAGTAAAAGTAGTGTTCACTTTACATGAGATAATAGATTCTGCTTACAATTAGCTAATTTCTTGTATCACTAATAAAAGTCCTAAACTTCCTTTACAGCAATCTTCAACTGCAGAAGACGTCAAGACGGCAAATGACCTTTTCTTTTCTCTAATTGAAAGAAAAAGGAATGAAAAGCTGATTCCAACATATCATAAATGACAACTAAGAAGGTCATCTTATTCACTTTTCTCTCTTGCATTAACAAGTAAATTTCCCATAAAAATGCAGCACATGATTTTCTCAAGGAGGGAATAAACAAAATCTTCAATTTGGAATGCATAACAAGGCATAGAGATGTCGTAATACTGCAAAGTAACATCATGAATCACAATACAACCAACTTACCAATTCCCATCTCCAAAAATATCTCTTCCTGTATTGCAGTGGTCACAGCAACTGCTTCCTGTCCATGCAGTATTAATCCCAGAAAATGAGTGAATAGGCAACATACATTTTATTATCTGGTCTTATAATGTTGATCCCATGAATGTTCTAGATACTCCAGTTAAGTCAAGAGTCTATCGCCTATGAGAAAATAAATCCAGTTCCCCGAAAATGAAATCAATAACAAAGCTATTGAATCGAGGTAAGCATATAATTCCTTCCGGAAAAACCCAATTTCAAACACTATCATAAAATATTTCTTTTCCGGGTTAATATGACGAATCGCGAAACTCCCATCTTAGGTCCTAAGATAGAAGTAAGCTGCTCAATTTAAAGGGAATACAAAAGCGAAGAAATGGGCAAAGGAAAGAGAAAGGGAAAAAAAGAACTATCCGATGAGAAATTCACCTGTTTGTCCTGTACAGCGTCTGCTATTCTTTTCTTCACTTCTGTAAACCACAAGAATAACCAAAGAAGCATTACAAAGACGAAAATGGGAGGATAATTACAGAGAATGAGAAAGCGGAGACGAAGTACCAGGTTGGGAAGTAAGGAAACAGAAGCGATCGAAAAGATGGAGAAGCTGTTCTCTTGATAGCATTCCGTTGCCCTGTACCTGAGGAGTTGCCATGGATGAATACAAATCCTACAATGGTAAGAATGCAAGATGCTGTTCTCAGAGGGAATTGGCCTCCGTATGTCAGTGCCTACTCCTTTTTTTTTTTTTTTTTTTTGGGTCTGCCCTGGAACTCAATATTTAACTACTTTTTTAAACCTTTGAGGCTTCGTTATCTCACGAGAAAATAAGAAGTAAAAAAAAAAAAACTTTTTGCTGGGAAAAGGTCGTTGAAAAACTATATTCATCAGAATAATTTTACTCTGATGTAAGCTGTTCCTCCCACCAAAGCATCCATTACTGCAACCTTCACTTGTTAGTGGTTAAAAACTCATTTATCAGTACGATTTTATATTTTTATGATTTTTTTTATTAAAACGATTTTACTAATTTTCCAAACGTTTTTAAGTTTTTACGATTTTTTTACAATTTTATTACGTTACGATTTTACGTTTTACGATTTTTCATTTTCCTTCCGTTTTTAGTTAAAATCTACGTTTTCACTGCCATGTTGTACCTATCAAGATATAAGTACATTTCTTTCATATTTTCTTTTTAACAAGGTTTTTTAATGCACATTTTCTTTTTAACCAAGTTTTTTTAGTGCAACATTTTAATGCAAACCTTTTCTGCTTTCTTAGACTCTTGTATCACTGCCCACGCTGACTTGTAAGGTAAAGAGTTATTTTGCACTAATTTATTTTTTTTCATATATACATTTGACTTATTTGAAAAAAGAACAATTTTACTCTCTGTTTCGTTTATCTTTTTTTTGATACAAAAGATGAAATTTATATTAACTTAACGGAAGGGTACACGAGGGATACAATCCCAGCAAATCATTTGACTACAAAGCCCATAAATGGGGCGGGCAGTCATCAAAGAAACAAGAATCAGATAGGCCTCCCTTCGCGAGTGCATCAGCAACCATGTTTCGTTTATCTAAATTTAAATGTTACTGACAAATTAGTAATAATGAATAGTAACAATTTTCACTGTAAATCAAAGTAACAACAGTATAATTTTCAATGAAATGTTAAATTTTTAGGCTAATTAATATTGCAAAAAGAAAGGGGAAAAAAATTAGAAAGAGTGAACTAAATCCTTGATGTATGCAATATTATTGACTTTGTTGAGGCCCCGACAATCATATGACGCCCACAAATTAAGAATTAAAAAAATAATACTTACGGAGCTTGGCAAAAATGTGAATGCGTTTTTATATCTTATATTTTTCCCTAAAAAGTAAGCTGTTCTTATAAACAAAGCAAACATAAGTAAAAGCAAGATAAAATTTGAAACAGTCAAATCAGTCCCTGATCATTCACCCTTTATAATCTCTCTATTTTACTACAAATCAATATCATAGGGTATGGCAACAAAAAATATCACAGGGACGACCATTAATGCGAAGTAGGTAGAGGAGTATCATGTATAAACCTTGCAAGACGGAAATTCTTCAAAGAAACAACCTTTGATTGAACCAAAATGAGCTTCAACGCATGACTGCTATTTACATATGATGCCTAACTACTTCATACAATATGAATCTTGTTTTGTCCATGTTACAACCATTTCCATATCTTCCTGTTTGCTCTAAGTAATAAAAGATGTGTAGTAGAAATTTAAAGGGAAAACTGAGCAAGAGTTTTTCGACAATTGTTGAACTTTGGAGTTTCAAATGGCAGAAGGGATGAGGTCTTCTTCACCTTCACTTTCCTGATTGTCTAACAACTCCATCCAAGGCAAAATAGGTCCCTGAAAATAATAATATATTTCTCAAATATCAGAGTATTAACTAGTATGGCCTGCTTCTCATTGTCAAGTGAAATAACAAAGCAAATATTTCCTTCGTTGTATTATGAACTCTACCTTTATGAGATTATTAAGATGAGAATTAAAAACTAAAAGCATCCATGATGTCCTATAGAAGACTTCATCAAGTTTCCATGGCCTGATTCAGTAATAGGTCACCAAGTGAATGTACATTACCTTTCCTTGTCGTATGACTGTCGGAGGAACTTTTGTCATATCAACCACAGTGGATGGCTCAGCAACTCTCACACCGCCATCAACAACGAAATCAAGACCCTAAACAAGAAGAAACCGATGGATTAAAGTGCAATGCAGTTTTATCTTTTCTAATATTTATAAATAATTTCAATCTCTTTCTATCTGAAACAGTGAAAGAATACAGGGGGTGGGACGTAAGAGAAGCAAATAGCCAGTTCCTTATGAGAGAACCAAGGAGATCAAATTAGACAGTATTTGAAAGAGCACTGACATTTTTTGTGGAGGCATGCAAAATCTGCTTTACTAGGAGGAAAATTAAAATTAAAATGCAAATGCAGTGTCCTGTCAACATTATGTGGTCCATTTCTAATATATATATATATATGGCCGAAACCTATTTCTAATATATAAAAACCCATAATAGTATTCATAATTGTTACAGCAAAAACACACACACACACACAAAAGAAAAAGAAAAAAAGAAAAGAAACACATCACTCGAAAACTAGAAAGTGACATACTTCGGGTCCATATGTGTCAGCTATCATTACTGGATCAACCATCCACTCATCTTCATTTCGAAACTTGATACTGAAAAAGGGGTTGAAAATCAAGAGTAAGAGTCAACATGTTGAAGCATCAGTTGTCACACAATCTATTTGCTCATAAAAATTGGTTTAGAACTCGATGCCTTTTCACAGCAAACAATTTCTATTTTTCATTCTTCTTGTTTTTTTTTTTTTTTGGGGGGGGGGGGGGGCATAGAATCAAAATCAATTAAACAAACCTTGTGCATATTAAGGGTGCATTCATCTTCTCCAGTATTGCTTGACAAATTGCATCATCAGGCATACGGACACCCACATTTTTTCTTGATGCATATTTGGCAGAAGTACTACCATATCTTATGCACTGTTTAGGTAATTCTTTACTTGCTATCAAGATGAAAGTGTACTGTGGCAAAAATAACTGATGTTAACAAAGAGCTGACTCCACTTAATGCAGCTGAGAATACTAAATTGGTAACATAAAAAAATAAATTGCTGCCATCCACAAAGAGAGAAGAAGATGCTTAAAACATGAAACATATACAACGTGCGACAATAAATTGATGCCTCAGTATACATGCTTGTGGTACGTAAACAACAAGTGAAAGTAAACTAACATCAATCAAGAGACATCCTTTTACCGAAAACCTATATTGTTACAAGATACAACCAAAATAAAAACTCAGTTGTCATCTTTGTGCTTGATATTTGATGGAAGGAGAATACTATTTTCTTCAACTTCAATTAGCACTGCTTATGCGTGACAGAAAATTTAATTTGCCTGTTCCAATATGTTTTTCCTGTACCAATATCTTTTACAATGATTACCCAAAATACACCCAGTCCCACTTATTGAAGCTTAAAGTATGTTTTAGCTAAAAATGAATATACATGATAACTGTTGCCAAGGTGTTCACCTTGTCAAAAACAACCTGGAAACACATGCTTTCTAGTTTCTACATCTCAACTCAAGTTCAGAGAACGAACTTGATTACAACAGGTAGAGGCAATTTATGCTCACTAATGCTATTTTCAGTGCATTAAAGAAATAGATAATTAGACCTTTCAATTATCCTTCTTTCATCATGTTCATGAATTCAAGACCTTTATTTTTCTCTGTGTTTATCAGCAGAAGTTAACCCTTATAAAGCAAAATAATTCAGTACAGACCTTTTGCATTGGAAACCAAATCAATCAAAAAATTCAGAGAAAAGATAGTTCTAAAGCAATCCACGCTTTCCAGGTCATAGATATATCCATGTGGTTAACAACGGATAAATAATACCAACAGCTAACAGCCTTGTACGTCTAGTAAATAGCAATTAAAGAAACATCTGAAGAGCATACTCACTGGACCAGGTAAGTAAGGCTTGACAGCTTTGAATATATTTGTATGACCTTGACCATCACCACGTGGAAATCCAATAGTATACTTGTCTATGTCCTGAAGTGAGTGGCATAAGATGCTAAGAGGCTGCATTTATAAAACATTACAAACATTACTAAAAGAAAGTTAAATCAACAACATACACATATGCAATCAGAAGCGTGGTGTAGCGCTAAGTTCTTGACGTATGCCATAGTGTCAAAAGTTTGGTAATTTAAGCTTACTCAACAAGATTGAATACTAATAAGGTAAAGCTATATTCCTCGCCTTTGAAGGTTCTATCCTCTTGATCCTGAAAATGCAAAACGAGACCCTTGTGAATGAGATCAACAGAGTTATTTTGGAGCAAAAATTCACAAATATTAGCAAAAGTCACCTACCTACGGAGACGCTCAATGGCTGAGTGACTTCTCAGATCACATACAATAGAATACCTATATAGAAAAAAGGACATCAAGCAGTCATGCCACCATCATTTATTTTTCTTTGTAGAGGTGGGAGCTTAAGGCTTCCAGAAAAAAGGGAGATTGGGCACTCGGACAAGCAAATTGTGTATTGATACTCACAAATTTCTTACACACACACACATCAAAAAGCAAAAGGCAAATGTTGATAATTTAACAGCCTCAAACATCTTCAATCTTGACAACCGAAATCTCCTATACAGATCAAATATAGATAATAGTCTAAACTAAGCAGAGTCTCGTACTTCCCAAGAGGAGAGTTTAATTATAAATTATATACAAACCAGATGAAATAGAAAGAAGACAGAGAAATAAGAAGAAACAAAAGCAGAAATCTGGCCAACAAAGGTTGTTTCAATTGGTAAGGAGTTGGTTTATAACCCAGGAGATAAAATAGCTCAGCAGAGAATCTGAACGTCTTGAGTTCATCAGAGAGTAA
This sequence comes from Acacia crassicarpa, assembly GCA_034222035.1. Taxonomy (NCBI): domain Eukaryota; kingdom Viridiplantae; phylum Streptophyta; class Magnoliopsida; order Fabales; family Fabaceae; genus Acacia; species Acacia crassicarpa. The sequence goes on along the minus strand of JAWXYG010000005.1, from coordinate 42,396,956 downwards.
TTAGAAAGCTAGTAGGATTACGAAAAATTGGACATGAAATGCAAGACTACATCAAAACAACTAGAAAAGGAGTTTATAACAGAAGAACAAAACATACAAGCCTGGATGAGAAAAGCTACATAAAATTTAAAAGGTCAAAAGCAAAAGAGCCTAAATAAGATAAGAAACTTAACAGAGTATCCGTGGGAATGACGCCAACAGCTCCTTCATTTAAAATATTAACCACGGGTTCTAACTTCCAGCTGTCAGACCCGGACGAGTCCGCTTCAATGTAAAGCAAACCATCTTCCTGGTATTACCAATTTCAGTGTCAGATAAGGTTAACTATATTAAATAGTAGATGATATAATACAAAAGAGAAGAGTTGGTGCATGCCGATAAACAGAGATTGCACCTATGACCTACTCATCGATGGTCCAAGCAGAAAAATACAGAAGAAACCAAAGGGGACGGATATTTGCATCTCCAACAAGCAGAGAAATATCACAACCCAATACAATATTGTTCGCCTCCATTATAAAGGGGCAACAGAAAATGCTCATGGCTTCAGCTAATCAGGAAGAAATAACTAGATACCAACCAGACAGTATTGAAGAAGAATAAGATAGAAGGGAGATAAAGGCGGAAGGATGATAACAGACGAGTAACAAGTAAAGAGTGATGAACAGGACCTTGGTAAAGCGAGGAGAGGTATACTTGAGACGCTTAGGACTTCGCTTAACAGCCATAGATAGGACTGAGAATTTACGGGTTTTGGGTAGGTAAAGGGGGAAATGGGTCGGAAGAAATATATCAGTGGCCATTGCAGAAGAGTGACAGAATGAGAGAAGAATCAGCGAGTCATGACCGCATAGCGTCTGTCCGAAAAGCATTTGCAATTTACCGTTCAGAAATCCTCTGTTGAGAAATTTCGAGATTCAGCGGGGCTTCTGTTCCGGCTGGCGGGGGCCACAGACTACGAAGCAACCATAAACGGATTTCGGAAACTTGGAGCATGGACGATGAACAATGAACATCACCCCACCATCTTCCTTAACGACATCGTTTCGTCAGCCGTTACACTATTTAGATTTTAGAATGTGCTTGATTTTTAGTCGTTTTCCACTTTCCCCCACTTTTCCTTTTCCTTCCCTTTATTATTATTAACTAAGAAAAATCTTATATAAAGCTACTTAAAATAAAAAAATTCTAAGAAAAATGACAAATAAATACTATATGAATTTGCAAAATCCTTAGAAGCCCACCGAATTTATAAAAAGACTGAGAAGTGACAAAGACCTATGAGGAATATGCAAATTCGTGTGAAATTATCTTTTTACCCTTAATTTTAAATAATTTTTTAAAAAAATAAAATACCCTCTCAAACCTGTCCACAAAATCCATGGCCTCCGATGCGACAGCTGAAACAAGAAGCAAACGCGTTGAGGACTGATCGTTCCTAGAAGAACCGGAGCCCAACCCTATAATTCCAAGAGGATAAGAAAGCACACCACCGGCAACCCATAAGCCGAGACCAACCGCGCCAGAAATCAAACCTAAACTACCCGAAATGACAGAAATCGGTAACTTAATAAGTTTCCAAGCCAAACTAGGAGGAGCAGGCTCTGATTGTGGCACAGACTATAACGAATCGACCCTCCCGACAAAGGAGGATGCGCCAATGTCGTCAACGTCGCTGTGGGAGACGGCAGCGAAAGAATCAGGGTGTGCGGTGCTAGAGTTACCGGAGGTGAAGGAGGAGATCGCGAGCTCAAGGTCCTAGCCATGGGCAGCGAGAATCTCAGCAAGAATCTTCTAAACTAGTGATTGCTTGGAAATCGAGAACAAGAGTGAATTGGAAAGAGCAAATTCCGATGAAACGGACCCAAATCCGATTCCAAATTATGGGGTTTTCTTTCAATTTCCTTAATTTATTCTTTTTTTTAATTATTTAAAACTAAGGACAAAAGGGTAATTTGACCCGAATTTATATATCTCTCATAGGTCCTTGATACTTCTAAGTCCTTTAACAAATTCAACGGACTTCTGGAGGTTTTGCAAGTTGAAACGGTATTTATTTGGAATTTTCCCAAAATTCTAAATCAAATTACCCAATAAATCCCTAATTAAGTTATAGATTTAATTTGGGATTTTAAAATATAGGTAAATTGACTTTATTACACTCCCCTAATTTTCTCTATCATCTTTCCTCTCGAAAAAATGTAATTGCTCTTTTAACTTATTTTTTAATAAGTGTGCATATATATTAACTTTAATATATAATAAAGTACAATATGATTCATTTAAATCAAAGGAGTTTTTGTGTTCTCAAAGAATGACTAAGAATGTTTTGAGTTTAAAAAAAAAAACGTATAACACTATTATCAATGGGTAAAGGATTTCTCCTGTCACTGGAGATATAATTATCTCCAGTAACCCTAAAACTACGCCGTTTTGAATTAATGAAGGGTGTATTTGTAATTTCAGGTGAGTTAATGAAGAGTGCAAATACAGAAACACCCTTCATTAATTCACCTGAAATTACAAACACACCCTTCATTAATTCAAAACGACGTAGTTTTAGAATCATTGGAGATAATTCTATCTCCAGTGACAGGAGAAATATTTTTCCCATTATCAATTAAATGTTTGGGAAAATTCCAATAAAATACCACTTGAATTTGTAAAACCCCCAAAAGTCCATCGAATTTGCAAAAAGACTGAGAGGTGACAAGGACTTTTGGGGATATGCAAATTCGCGTCAAAAGACCATTTTTCCCCTTAGTTATAAATAATTAAAAAAGAAAATACCCCCAACCCCCCTAGGGTGGGTCCCACCGCCGGTCAACGGCGGCCGGCCGGCGGCCACCGCCGGCGGAGATCACCGACCGGCCTCCGTTGACCGGCACTGGCCGCCGACCCGCCTGCCGCTGTTGACTGGCAGTGGCCGCCGGTGAGCGGCGGCGGCCGCTAGCTGTCTGCTGGCGGTGGGACCCACCGCCGAGGGGGTGGTGGGGGTATTTTCTTTTTTCTTTTTTAATTATTTATAACAAAGAGGCAAAATGGTCACTTGACACGAATTTGCATATCCCCTAAAAGTCCTTGTCACCTCTCAGTTTTTTTGCAAATTCAACGGACTTCTAGGGGTTTTACAAATTCAAGTGGTATTTTATTGGAATTTTCCCTAAATGTTTTTATTAAATATTTTGAATAAAATTTTACTTTTGAAAGAACTCAAATTAGTTTTTTGTCACTAAGAAAAATTAATCTTCATTAATCACGCATTTTTGCTTATATGACATTTAGGTTTTTTTAATGTTAATAAATATTCGGGCAAAAAAAATGTTAATAAATATATTTTATTTTAAAAAATCATTAATGAAAATCTTTTATATACAATTTGCTATATCAAACAAGTTATTTTTTATATTATTTTTTTTCTCATTGAACAAAAAATCAAGAAAAAATTAATTTTTTATTCTCAATGTTCAACTAGAAATCATTTAATTAATATTGGGCCTAATACTTTTTTTAAAAAATTATTCTTGATCATTTTTCCACAAAGCATAAAAGTTTTTTGATCTAAGTTAATCACATTTTATTTAATTATATATATTAATTTTGTATATATTTACACTTATTGTAAAAATAAGTTAAAAAGCATTGAAACTCTTTTAAGATAAAAAAGGAGGCTATGAGAAAGCAGTAATATCATTTCATCTAAATTTTGAAATTATAAATTAAGTCGATAACTTAATTAGGAATCTATTGAATTAACAACCTAATTTAGAATTCCCTTATTTCAAACAGCTCTATATGGGATTTTCCCTATTAATTATTAATGAGTTCATTGGTTGGCCACCTCTCCTTTCCCTTCATTTAAATTTTTGTTCTCCTTTTTGCAAAATAAAACCTTACCACCTAACTTGTTAGTATTATTATTACTAATACTTCCTTAAAAAAGAAGCATTTTTTTTATTTATCTTTTTTTTTTACAAAACCCAGAAAAGCATATGATTCATCTACTATTTACAATTATGTATTTATTGCAACTTTTGTGATGATTATATATATATATTTGAAAGTAACTTTAGCATATCGTACCTGTATGTAATTGTTCTGTAAAATACACAACACAAACAGCAACGTCTGAAGAAATTAAAAGAGGCTTTAACAATTCACGGCAGCCGGCTCCTTACAGCAAATAGAAAACAGTTAAAAATGAAGAAAGGCCGTACTTAAGCTCATTGAGTCACCAAAAATCACCATCACAAATACTCCTTAAATCATGAGCGCACACAAGTCACAACCATAACATATCTGTGTCTAATACGTTTTGAATGAACTATGAACGCTTATTAGGAACTTATTTTCTTTCTCACATAAAATTCCTTGGGACTAGATAGATGATGGCAGTGATTCTGGTATTTGTAACATTTTTGTTTCAATGATGTTGATGGGGGAAGCCGCCCTACAAGCTTGGCATACTAGCTCGTCAACCAATAAACTCAAGAAAAGATTCATATGCTAAACAAATATATGGTTCCAGAGCGACATAAATCACTGCTGTCAAAATTTTAAGTAATATATGTGACTCTCAATAATCATCAACACATCTGCTGGGACTAATGTTTAGTCGACGAAGAAGCAAAATCGCTGCCGACACCTATCGAGGAGGTGTAGGTGGAGGAGGAGGATGTGATTTCGCAAATCCCACCCATGCAACAATGCCAACAGCTAGAATTACCCAGCCAAGAATGTCATACTTCAGATCACTGCTCTTCTTTTTCTTTTGAGTCTGCAAGTAATGAAATAGATCAGGGGAAGCAACATACAAGTCAACTTTCTAACTTCATTAAACATCTCTTATATTTGCTTTTATTTTTTTAAAAAAAAAAACGCAAAAACATGTGCCTCCAAAAATCGAACCTAGTCAGCCAAAACAAAAATTGAGTTACAAAATTATATTTCTTGAAAGAACAAGAAATTTTATCCATTCAACGGGAAAGTAGATTTCCATAACTGGTTTTGAATTAACCCAGATGTCAACCCAATCCACCTCAAACCCAAATAAGCATGAAAACAAATACTCCCTCTAATCCCAAATATATTATTTTGGAAAGATTAAGAAAGCTAAATAAGTTACTCAGCCCACGTTTAATAAGAATAAAAAACGGATTAATTAAGGTAAAAAGGATTAATTTTCTTTCATTCATTAGCAATGTACATTATGTCTCTAATAATTACTCAAAAGTTTGTATTCTTTTTGGTCCATTGCATTCTATATGCTAAATGAATCATGGTCTTCGTTCTTCACCAAAAAAAAAAAAAATACAAAGTTATTTTACAAGGAAGAAAACATGTCCACCTACAAATTATTTTTCAAGAAATAAGTAAATGAGTTCTATATAAAAGCACCTCTTACGGCTCCAGGAAAACACATTGATTGTCTATTCTTTTTAGTACGATTCATTAGAACCATAACCCATACCACTCAGAAGCCAAGAGGGAAAAATAACTGCACGGCTAAACGTTATCTAAAAGACCTGATACAACACAACATCAAAAGAGACACAAAGGAAGTTTTAAGCAATACCTTTGTACTTGAAGAAGAAGAAGGTCCAGCCGCCGCCGTCAACTTCTCTGCAAATCCATGCTTATGTATCTCTGCGTGCAGCTCAGGCGCCTTATGAAAAAAGAGTAAGTGGTCATAGTGGTCAAGTGAATAGTTGATGAATATAACATTAAATTTCAGCACAATCCATCAGTCACTATGGTTATATAATATTCATCAGCAGAAAATACATGTTGGTTGACGACAGAGAATCCTACAAAAGTTTGATTAAATAGTCTGGCACTCAAGTGGAACAATCCATATAATCAGATCAAGCCTGGTTATATATCAGTATTACAATCCATTAAATCAAAACTTGGCCGAAATAATTCGTAGTAAGAGCCAGTGTTGTTTGTTAAAACGTAGTGTCAAAACATAGAAACAGATGTTTCTACGTTTTTTGGCTGCAAATCATGTCAAAATGGAGGTTGGAATGGAATTTGGGTTGAAACAGTTGAAACGCCATGTCAACTCAATAAAAACGAAGTGTCAAAACATAGAAATATGGGAAAATCCATCTCAGGTCCCATATTGGCAAAAAAATGTCAAAAAAGGCCCAAGAAAAAGTCACATATCAAAAAAGGCCCCAGGGTCTTTTCTGGTATTATTTCATAACCGTTAACAACTAAATCAGTCTCATTAACAACTAAATCAATATACGTTAACAACTAAATCAATAGCATTAACAATATCCTAACAACTAAATCAGTCCCATCAACAACTAAATCAGTACCCCTTAACAACTATATTAATAGTATTAACAACTAACGTTTTATGAAATAATACCAGAAAAGGCCATAGGGCCTTTTTTGACATGTGACTTTTTCTTGGGCCTTTTTTGACATTTTTTTGCCAATATAGGCCTTGAGATGTATTTTCCCTAGAAATATTATCATGACTGAGTTTGAACTTAATTATTTCCTTGAGTGTTTGGACTTAAATTTGTAATGACTTTAATGTATTGGTGTGTTTTGATTCTACATATGTTAGATTTTATTTTTTTGTAGTACGCAGTAAACTCTTACGTTTCGTTTATGTTTATCGATTTTACATTTCTGCCTTACCGTTTCTATGTAGACTCTACGTCTTAACAACAATGGTAAGAGCCAATTTACAGAATTCGAAATAAGAGTAAAGGATAAAATGTTCAATAATGTACATGCTACATCTTTGATGCAATATTTATCGTTTATCATTAACATTTAAAACTCATAACACCAACCTAGCCACTCTAACTAGTTTTCAGTCTTCTTAAAAAAAAAGGTGGATAACCCCATGAAGCAGTGTCAGCATCTATATGTTATAGAGAGGTATTATGCCTATTTTTTTTTTTAAAAAAAACAAACTAAGAAAAAGATGCAGTTGCATCAGCAGGAAGTCCTAAATATAATAGCAGGACATGTAAAATACAGAACATACCTTAGCAGCCACTTCTAGAGATTTCCGGTACAGTTCATTTTCTGGATCCTATAACGAAAATGGTTGTTACTTTACCCATTACATTGGACGAAATGTATTGACATCAATACAAAACTGAAAATTTACCTCGTCAACAGCTCGCTGGAAGTACTCAGATGCCTTTTCAAAACAAGTTTTTGCCTCCTCCTGATCCGGATTTACAAATGCATCGGATGTGAAGGCATTTCCCAGGCACCAAAGAGTTTCATGCTTCTTGGGATTAACCACCAATGCCTCCTCGAGCTTTGAAATAGCATCTTCAGATCAAGTCCCAGAATGAGGATTCAAAACCGGAGGTGTATCAGCAATTAGTTGATATTTTAAAGAACTTCAAGAATTTAAAAACAATGGGCAAGAAATGAAGCCTCCTCAGTCTAACAGAGTGTTAAAAGTGTCAAAAGTTCAGGCAGCCAAAAATGCATGTCACATCTCGATATCGAAAATAAAAATCTTGTTCCGTCAATAAAAACTTTGGCGTATGGTTTGCACCTTGGATCATCTTCTTTGACTCAGGAACACTCTGAAACTGAGAAAGCTCTAACAAAGCGCCTCCCCATCTCGTCAAATTCTGCGTTGATTATAAGACAAAAAGTTATTTTTTTTCCTGACCCGCGATGAATTTTTTTCCTAACCAAGAATGCCAAAACTGGAGCTTAAACAAACAATAAAATTGCAGATAATTTTCAACATTACGCGGATCAACATGAAATACAGACATTTTTCTATGCGATAATCTAAACTATAACCCGAACCAGATCATTTGGCATCAAAGAAAGCAGAAATATTTTATCTTGAAACAAAAATCACAAAGAATTACAATACTTTTGAGCTTCCGTGAACATTTCAAGAAGCAGTGGAGCTTCAACAAATATTAATACGTTCGAACCAAGAATGAAGAAAGAGGGAAATTTGGGATAAGAGAAGAAGAAAGAAACACCAACTTCGGCATCGAGAGGGTCACTGGCGTATGTAGCTTCGGCATTCTTACGGGCATGCTCGAAGAACAGAAGGCGGTCGAAATCGCTCTGCTGCAAGTCCATGCTCGCAGACTCAAAATGGTTAGCCTAGGGTTTTTGGTTTTGATGGTGTAAATGAAGATATATATATAGATGGGGGTAATTTCCGGCCACCTCTCTGCTAGTACTGATACAAAGATTTAATTATATCATATAATTTATATTCTAATATTATATATTAGTTTATTAATTAAACTAATTAATTTTAAAAAAATAAAAATCTTTTAAAATAATTTAATTAACTTTATTAATTTTTTAAAAAGAAATTTAATATTTTTTATATTTAAAAAAGGAGATAGTACTTTTATAGATTTCATTAATTAAAATTTTATAGGAAGAAAATCACATCAAAATATCAATAAAAAATAATATCAAAGAAGATTTATAGTTTGTCAATGATAAGAAAAAGAGTAACTATTTTCGAATGGAAAAGTTACTATTAATAAATTATAAGATTTTTCTGATAATTTTTTTAAAAATGAACCTTGATGTGATTTTGTAAATTGAATTTTACATTGTTAAAAATTGGTATACATGCTGAATATGAGAAATTTACCGTCCAAATTAGTTATTAAAAATTTAATGTTTGGATTAATGCAAGGAGCAATTGAGATTCTTATTAAATAAATAAGTTTGAATGAAAGTCATATTTTGTAAAGTACTGTTCTTCAAATATACTTTTCTTTAGTGAAAATATTTCTTAATATGCTTTTTTATTTTCTAGTTTTATATTCTCATATATTTAAATTTATACTTCTCAAATCCATCAAATATTTTACATTTAAAACTATTTTCCAAAAACATATTTAAACAAAAATTTTGTTACGCACCAATTATTGTTTACACAACTTCAATTAATTTTCAAAATGTTGTTAGCATATGTTAATATGAACAAGCGCTGAATTTCTAATGCTTTGCTGTTTCAGTAATTGCACGATAATGAACTAAAAAAAATATCAGCAAAATATTTCATACCAGATATGGTAGTTGGATCACACAATATTTTAAAATACCAGAGATATTTATTAACCCTTTAATTAAATTAATTATGAGGTCCTTAACTAAACACCCATTACTACTCACAGCCACAGGTTTGATTGACCTTCAGTTCTCTTTTACTCCCAACTGTCAGAAGAGAACGACAACTGGGGAAAGCGAAACACATAAAACACAGAGAAGAAAAAAATGAAGCTAAAGTGCTATTGCAAGTCGCAAGAAGGGATCTTGTTTAAAACTGCATAATCAACAGTTGCTTACTAAATTAATCACAATCCATGTTAGAGATGCGTTACACAAAATGGGCTTCAGAACCATCACTATGTGGAGTGTTTTGTCTAATGGGTTGTCGAGATTGAGCCCGGCCGTCCATTGCCGTAGATTCATATTGCTGCACAACAAGCAACGAAGATTGGGAACCAAAATTATTCGACGCCACTATGTCCCCTAACACTCCCAATTCTGGGTTGTCACACCATTCCAACAATTTTGAAAACAACGCTGAGTTCCTATGATTCCCTTGTCCAACAATGATCAAATCATAATCATCTTTACCAAATTCCTGCATAACTGAAGTCAATTCATCAACACTGCCCACATCTTCCTCTGAATATGAAACGATTTCACTATTATGAACCATCTTGAGCCTGAACGAGTCTAAATACTCGTCATCTAACATGTTTTGCTTCTCTTCGTCCATTATTGCAGAACTTAGCCACAGAGAAGAATCGGTGCTGACTGATACATCATCCGCAGCTTCACCGTGCAGAACGATCCTTACGACATTGAGTTGTGTCCCTGGCTGGCCGGCCATTCTCCAGGTAACAGCCAAGGCTTCACGGTCGTCAGGACCACCAACGAAGAGCGTTAGAATGCTCGTGTTCGTTTTGGCGGACGACGTTCCAAGACCACGATCTATGAAGATTCCAACAGAACAAGGAGGATTTCGCAGAACATTCTCGTTTATGTCTTTGTATATAGCGTTTTCTGTCTCCAGACCACCTTCTGCATCTGCTTGCTTGTGAAAGGGAAGGAGAACTAACGACGTTAGTTTCTGATGTGCCAGGCTGAATATATCATCATGAATTGTCTCATACACCGACATAGCATCGATGGTTTCGACTCTAACGGCGTTGTTCCATTCTGACAGAACTTTGAAGGTACCGGCCATGATGTCTGACTCAGTTTGTGATGCTGAGGCCCTGCTAGGTGAGCCGGTGAGGTAGGGCTGTTCCATATGAGAGGCGAAAAGGGTGGCGGCCCCCGCCCGGCCCTTAAACTCAACCATACGAACTCCGAACACATGCATGGGAGAAATTCTTGTGGCGTTACAGTTTTTCAAGACGCAGACCATGCTCGCAGCTTGGCGAACATTATGGACACAAGCAAGGATTCGAAGTTCTGTCTCTGGCCTTAGCTTTTGCACAGTCCTTAACTTGTACACCTCAAAACGCTTTCTTGGCTGGTACAAGACGCTGATGAATATAGGCGCCATCATCGTCATCAAAAATATCGCAGACACCATAATTGTGAAATATACCGCGGGTAAAATCTGCCACATTCGAGTGAGCTCATTAGTTAAAAGCTGCTAATATATATTTATAAGAGAAGGAATTTACGAGAGAAATAAAGTGATTTAAAAGAAACAGAGTTACCAAGAATATTTTAGTTATTCACAAAATAAATAATCGCACTCGTTAGACAAATAAAAGTATTTATAAAAAAAATAAAAGAATTCATAAAAACATAATGATTAGGGAGTTAAAAATATTTTGAAAACTCACAAGATAAATAAGGGATTCAAAAAATAAAACAAAGACGTTATTATCTTTTCAAGTGCAAATAAAACTTAATTTCTCTGAGAGTGAATGAAATTTTTCAATATATATATATAACACAGATTATTTTCAATATATTTACCTTTCTATCCCATGCTATGTTCAGAATTACGAGAGCCAAGACGCCTTTTGTGTTGAGAAGCAGACCAATACCTAAGCCATCTCGGGCTGGTATATCGAAGAAGAAGGTGGCTATCATGGTGCTCAAGACTTTGGGGATGAAGAGAAGGAAGACAACCAGGGTCATCAAGGCCCAATATTCTTGTAGTGCAATCGTGGCCAAGTTAATTGTGAAGCCCATACGAAAGAAGAAAAGTGACGATATAATCCCAGAAATACAATCATCCATCTTGCCCATCACCAAATCAGCAAATTTGCCATTAGGTAAAATAAGCCCATACACAAAAGCTCCAACAATGGCGTGTGTGCCAAGTATATCTGTGATACAAGAACAAACGATAGCGCCCAAGATCACCGTAACGGCCAGCTGAGAATTCTCCCATGAATCTGTGTCGGTCTTGTGATTAATGTATCGGGTAAGGACAGGACGGACGACAAAGAAGCAGATAACGATGAAAAAGAAGGTACTTATCATGGACAGTAATGGTCTTGCTGCATCATTACTGGCAAATGGAACCAATATTATGAACAAAAGCCAACCACAGGCGTCGACGATCATACCTGTGGTTAGAGCGATTCTTCCTAGATTGGTATTGAGGACTTTGAGACTAGTAAGGATTCGAGCAAGGATTGGGAAACTTGTCAGGGCTAGAGCCAAACTCCAGAATAAATAAGCATGAACGATATATTCATCAGGAGTTTCTACAGAAATCCTTTCATGATAATGCCGTAAGATGGCGAAAAAGCACATCCCAATCCCCATCGGAATGATAATCCCGGCGACGGCAATGCCTATTGCCTTCCTTCGGATTCGTAGAACCGCATCTAAGTTCATTTCTAAACCGCTCAGAAGGACATAGCACACGAGCCCAAGATTGGCTAAGGTATCGAAATTGAGGATTCCTCTTGCAGCCAAAAGCGTCTTCCCTAATATGGTACTTTGAAGACAAAGAGGATTTAGAGTGAAACCAGCCTGTTATAAAGAAATGAATCATAACATGAGAAAACCCTTACATTGATACTAAAATTACTTTGGGTTAAGTGTCAATTCCTGAAAATGTAAAAATAAAATAATTTTGTAGTGATATTTCTGTTAATTCCAATTAATTGACTAAATACGTTAGGCTAACAGTTCATATATAATCAAATTGTAACATTTTTTGTCAAAATTGCCTCTTAGAGAAAACTTCTGAAATAAAAATACCCCCTTAACCTAACACAAGACTCCCACCAGGTCAAGTTTAGGGAGAATTAGATGTATGTACACAATCATACTCTAACAGTCTGAGAGATTGTTTTTAAGATTTGAAGCCATGATCTTTTAATCACATAGCAATAATATTGTTATTTCTAGGCTCACCCTCTATACACACACATATATCTGCGTGGGCACAAACGTACATGTACTTACAAGAATCTCTGCAACCAAACGAGGCTGGTGAAAACGTTTGAGGATGTAGTAGATAAGACTAGAGATGGAGACGGTGTAGGCGATCTGCAAACACAAGAGTTGGCCCTCTTGTTCCTGGACGGCATTACTTTTCCATATTCTATTTTCATGGAGTACTCCTAATTCGTAGCATTCTACCTTGGGGTAGGTCCATGATGGAGGACTATGAAGATGATGAACTTCTTCAGCTGCCATTTAATTTGATTGCCCTTTCCTTGATTTCTCCCTCTGAAAAAGAGAGAGTTTATGACCTTTGTGCCAAAAAGACCCAAACTTTGAACCCTTCATGATAAGATTATATGTGTGTGTATATATCGGCGAAGTCAAAGGAGGGGGAAGAACAGTCATGAGTTCCAACAAAGACGCGTCTGGATTATTCTATTTTTCTAGTAATGGTTGTGTTTCGTCATGGACGTTTGTGGTTAATTCATTTCAAGCCTTGGACTAACATTGCTGTTTTTTATCCCCATTTTAGCTCAAAAACGGAAAGCAATGTCTTTCCAACCAAATTAGTTTTCAAACTTAGTCAATAACAAGAAATTTCAGTAACTGATTTTTGTTACTTGTCCTGTCTCCAACTACAGACCCGACGACATAAATATAATTTATTCTTTTTGACCAACTGAATAACAAACTCCCCTTTTTTTTTCTTTTTTTTTGACTTGACTCTAATCCAAAAGGGAAAAGACATTTTTTAAAAGCACAAGGGAACCGCAAAGTTGACTATACAGTTGCACATAAAAATACAGTAACAATTTCAGCACGTATTCGATGCGCCACAATGGTCAACCCAGAAAAAATAAAAAAATCCGAAGCTGGTGGCAAATGACGAAATTCAGTCAAGCTTTTGTGGGCATTTGCGGGATATGAAAAGATATGAACCATAACATAACAGCTACTCCAAACTGAAACGCGCTGTCTTCCTCGCGTCCTTCGGGTTCGTAGCCAGGTAGGCAATAGCTAATATCTAATGCTTTTCATATTTATCTGATGAGTCTTGAGATCCCTAAATCTAGCGAGTTGTAGCATTGCTCTTCGAATTTCCCAAATCGGCGGCTTAATTTTCGTGATCAGCTCTATGATTCGATTTTTTCCAGTGAGTCGAGTAAGCTAATTTTTCTTGACCTTATCGTGAATTTTGTTCCTTAGGGCGACTTCATACTCTCTGTACATCTTGACGGAGTTCATGAATTAGGATTGTTCATATAATTGGTTTAATTCGGGGTCTAGCATGGCAGACACGATGCGCATTTTAGAGTTGGATGCTTGATATCTCCTGTTTTGCGCCATTCTTTTTCTTAGTTTTAGTGTTCCATGGTTGCTGGCAAAATGGAGTGAAATCTGAGCTTACAAAATCAATTTTTTCCCCCTTTGTCATTGTTTTGCATTTTGTGTGGCCGATTATGGTAGGTTTACTATGTCCAAGAGTTGCATTGTTTCAATAACGTTAGTCGTTAGATGTGGAACGAAAGCCATGTAATCACCGGAATAATTTTTAACTGCAGGCATTTAAACATCACATGCCATTCCTGTCTGGTGTATTAGTTTGATTGTCTGTACTTGCTAATTTATTATGCTATAATATTTTGGTGGACTTCAAACATCCCTCCCCGTTTTTCTTTTCTTTTCTTTTTTTCAAAAAACAGAAAGATGCCATTGTTTTCAATTTTCCGTAATACTTTAGTTGTCTTTATACTGTCTCTTGCTATGTTTTTGCTGATCTTACTTATTGAACAAGTTCTGAACTGCTTTTAAATTCAATTAGGGTTTCAAAATATGGATAGCCTGCACAGCTTTTGGCAATTGGGAGATGAGCTTCGTGGACACTCAAGAGCATCAGAGGATCACAAATGGCTGTTGGCTGCTTCTAAGTTGGCTGAGCAGACAAGGTTAAAGGGAGAGCGTATGGATAACCTTCATCTTTCAAAATGTCCAATTGAAACAAGGTCAAGGGATAAATTTGGATATCAGGACGATAACAACATTGACACTCTTGACATGAGCATGTTGATTGCAGATTCCAAAATTACCGAAAATTTGAGTAAAAGCGCTCTCCGAAATGGTGGTATATACAATGTGAATGTAGTGTATCAGAAAAACAATGCAATCTTGGTTGGAAATATGAACAGTGACAAGTATAGTGGCAACGTTCAGAAGAAAGAATCTAACACTAATAGCAATAACAATAACAGCAATGATAGCGTCAACTCAAATGCAATTGACAAAAGGTTTAAGACATTGCCTCCATCAGAAACACTGCCTCGAAATGAGGTTCTTGGTGGATATATCTTTGTCTGCAACAATGACACGATGGAGGAAGATTTAAGGCGTCGGCTATTTGGTAAGTGTATTTTTGCTCAATCACTACCAACAATTTATAGTGATTAAGGTGATGTAGTTTGTTGGGACATGGCATCTTATTTATGAGAATGTTGTTTCTCTCTAGCTTTATTATTATTGGTTACATAATGCATATAACTACTGCTTTTAGAGGGTTGACTCATTAAGCCATTGGTTATGGTCTAGTAATATAAAGCATGGTCAATTTACCAGAGTTCTCATATTGTTATTATTGTGAGAGACATAAACACTCTCAATATCATATTTATTCATAGGAAAGTATTACACTTATATAAACTCTAGGAGAGCTATCAAAGGCAAGATTAAAGGGATTACAACATAAAGGATTGATTACAATCAGTCAAAAATCTTTCCTAAATTGATGCAATTAGAATCAAGGGATATGATGAAGCTAGGATCATGGGATGAGATAGAGCTAGGATCATGGCTAATATCATGGGGAATAATCTGATTTCCAACACTCCCCCTCAAGCTGGAGAGTATATGTCGATCATTCCCAGCTTGCCTCGAAATCCTTCAAACTTCATTCTGCTTGCTTCAATCTTCAAAATCTTTAGACTTGTACTTCTTGAGTCTCAACGGCCCATTTATTTTGTTTGGGCTTATACTCCCTTTTTTTTTTAGTTTCAGAGGTCCCATATTTTGTTTGGGCTTGTACTCATTTTTGGAGTCTCAGAGGTCCCACATTGCTTAGCAGAATACGTCCAAAAGGATCTTGCGTCCCATTCTCTAGAAGTCCCAATCGTCCTCCTCGTTATTAAATCCAGATTGTACTAGATATACACTAAGAATAATAGAGTTTGACTTATTCTGCTTCTCAAGTATCTTGCGAAGCATATGTAATTCTTCCTTGCTCAGGCGATCATCATTCTCTACCGTTGGTTCAGTTGGGGTAATGTGACTTTGAAAGTTTGAGATTCCATTGGAAGGTTTTCCCTGGAGTTTCCAGCATTCTTCTCTATTATGGCCCTTCTTTTGACAATAGTTATACCATTTAGTGTTCTTGCGTTCCCCATGTGGTCCCTGGACTACGAGTGCTGAGCCTTCGATTTGACTTGGGCCACTTTGGTTTAGAAGTTTCCTACTTTCCTCGAATTGCACAAAGTTAACAACATCAAAGAGTTGTGGGAGTGGCTTCAGCCCCATGATTTTGCCCCTTATCTCTTCAAAAGCATCGTTTAAGCCTAGGAGGAAGTCGTGTATCCTTCCTTCTTCCACGATCCTTTTGTATAAATGTGCATCGTCGAGGTTTTTCCAAGAATGAACCTCAAATAAAACTTGTTGTTGCCACAACTTCAGCAAAGCATTATAATATTCAGTCACCGACATGTTACCTTGTCTCAAATCCCGAAGTTGTCGCTTTAGGTGAATCAAGGCAACGGTGTTTTCAAGTGAGGAGTAGGTCCTTCTAGCGGCATCCCATATTTCCTTTGCCGTGTGGGCCAGCAAATATCCTTCACCGATCTCCAAGGTCATTGAATTACACAACCACGTCATGACTTGGTTGTTTTCAGCAAACCATGTGTCAAAATTTGGGTCATCTGGGGCTGGTTGAGGGGCTGCCCCATTAATGTACTTCTCCTTTCTCTTAGCTCGTATATACCTCAGCACACTTTCTGACCTCTGGAGATAGTTTCTACCATTAAATTTATGGGTAATAGCCATAATGTGATGGTCTGAAAATTCTGAAGCCATATCTGAGGTTCTATGTGGAACAGGGTTATTGGTTATAGAGGAAGAGGATGAAGAGTTTTGAGAATTGGTTCTGGACATAAAAGCTATGGGAAGTGTTCCGGTTGGATTTTCAGGAATTGATCCAAATCAAGGAGAAAACTGAGCGGAATCCATGGTTCTTGATAAAAAAAACTGGTCGCCGGAGTTCACTGTTCACAACCGCTTGTGGGTTCACGCGTCGGTGAAAGTGTACCACGTGCCGGTCAGATGGCCGACGTCTTGCAGGGTTTCATCGATCGGCACCTGGAGAGTCTGTCTATGGGGGTGGTGTGATGATACGCACCGTCTACCGTCAGGATCAAAGGTCGTCGTCTTCTTTGGTTTCTCTCTCTCTCTTCGTGTTTCGCTCAGTCTCTCTGTGATCGTGGCTCCTAGTCAAAGTAAGGTTGCCGACAGTCTGGATGAGGAACAACTCCGGTGAGAGTGGTAAATGGAGTGGCGTTGCCAGGAAGATTCACGACTGGGACCTTCGTTATTGTGATTTAGGTCACTGTGACCATTGACACTGACTAGGGGACTTGATTATGCCTCTCTGCCTTTGAATAGAAGGCTGATGCTCTGATACCATCTTGTGAGAGGCATAAACACTCTCAATATCATATTTATTCATAGGAAAGGATTACACTTATATAAACTCTAGGAGAGCTATCAAAGGCAAGATTAAAGGGATTACAACATAAAAGACTGATTACAATTAATCAGAAGTCTTTCCTAAACTAATGCAACTAGAATCAAGGGATATGATAGAGCTAGGATCATGGGATGAGATAGAGCTAGGATCATGGCTAATATCATGGGTAATAATCTGATTTCCAACAGTTATCTTTGTAATAAGGAGCAATTTATTTTCTGGAGAGTAGGGAGGAAGTAATGTGAAATGCACTAAAGAGTAAATGGGTGAGAACTTGGTTGGTGAAGCTGTTTGTCTTTTAGATTGTAATTATTTAACAGAATAATTGTAGAACCCCATTTAGAATGAATAGCATATCATATTTTGTGCCGATTAAATATAGTATTTTTTATTATGAAGATTACAAACAAATATATATTTAGGACTGACATGATTAGTTAATAGGTTTGCCTTCGCGGTATCGGGATTCTGTTCGAGCAATTACACCAGGGCTGCCTCTCTTCCTGTATAACTATACCACTCATCAGCTGCACGGTATTTTTGAGGTGGGTTATATTTAATTTGGAGTTATATTGAATTGGGTTATATTCAATTTTTGAGGTGGATTGTATTATTAAATTGTGCTTCAGGCTTTGCAGGAATTACCATATTTTTAACTTTTTATTTAGTGCCTTGAATAAATATGAAATGGAACGGGGGAGGTTGATGACGTTAAAATAGTTACTAGTATTTAGTTTATTCACTTACTTTGAAAAGACTTGTTTTGGCAGGCAGCAAGTTTTGGAGGCTCTAACATTGATCCTACTGCATGGGAGTATAAAAAATGGAAAGGCGAATCGAGATTTCCTGCTCAGGTAGAAATAGAATCTAGGCCATTGGAATAGAAGAGTCCCTGTACTTAATTTTCTCTAAGATGTTTAATAGTAAGTTGACTTTGTTCCTTGTGTTTGTGTATAGGTAAGGATCCGTGTGAGGAAACTCTGGAAAGCACTGGAAGAAGATTCATTTAGACCTGTTTTACATCATTATGATGGTCCTAAGTTTCGTCTTGAGCTGTCAGTTCCAGAGGTATGGACTTGAAGGAAACTATTTTGCCCAATTATTATCTGATTATTGGTTTCTTTCTTACCCAATTTTGATGCGTGGAACGTATCTTTTAATTTTGCAGACCTTAAATCTGTTAGACCTATGTGAACAAGCGGGCCATGCAGCTTAGGCCAACTAGGGGGTATAAAATATAGAACGTAGGCTTTGGTACGCTGGAAGTGTGTTTTTGGCAGATTTTCCATGAAGCGTAAGCTTGGAAATTAGTCTGTATATGGGAATGGGATCATCTCAGGGGAGCTATGGTAGGGTGTTGAGAATCCCTCCTGAATATGTTATAGTGACCCCGAAGATGCTTTTTAGCTTTTGCCTCCTGCGGGGCAATTATCCTAACAAAGCTTGTGTGTGTGTACAACCGTGATACCTTCTCGGCCTTTTGGCTAAGACCAAGTGCAGGATCTGTCCTTATGCACAACGATTAAAAACATCAAACAAAATGACTCTTTGACAAATGAGGTAGAACTTCAGTAGTGGTCCTAATTGCTTAAGGGGCAACAAGTTTTCCTGCCGATATGATTCCTATCTCTTCTTTATCTTATCGATTAGATTGAAATCTGAACGGTTTAAATTTAATTTTTTATAAAAATATTGATAAAATAATAACAAATATTGAAAAGTAATATTTTTATAAAAGATTAAATTTAGGAATCGTTCAAATTTCAATCCAACAGTTGAGATAAAAAAAAAGATAGAAAGTGGATGAAAACGAATCTGTTTTTCTTGACCTTGGGATAAAAGTGATAATGGCATTGAAAAATCAAGGAAAATAAAAGGTGCCAGAAAGCCAAAAAAAAGAGAGCCGGCCACTAAAAATAGTGGTTGAATATAAATTATATTACTCCGTCCTCTCATGTGACATATTTAGGGGTTGATTTTGGTTTTAAATATAATATATAATTTTTATATTTATCAATTTCATTTTCTTATTTACTGCATTGATACTCTTTCAATAATAATTAAAAAAGATCAATAATAATTAAAAAAGAGTAAGAATGATGTAATTAAAAAATATAATTATGATATTTTAAAAAGTACATATAAAGACTAGTGGAAATCTATCTACAGTCAGTCCGTCCTTGATATGACATCTGGATAGTGGAACCAGAGTTAGCATTAAATATGTAAAAAAAAATTATACCCTTATTCGAAGTTAATATTATATTAATTACAATAAATTAATTATGTGAAAAAAAATAATTGTGCAGAAAATAAAGGGTTAAGTTGTATTTAACACCCTAAAGTATTTATTAATGTAATTTCACCCCTCATCTATTAACCCCTAATTATGGAGAGGAGGTTGCCCAATTGCCCCTTAAAAAATAGTTTAGCGAACTTAGTGCGCTTTAGCCCAAATATAAAATAGGAAAATCAGTGAAAACCCCCTAATTTAGATTTTTTTTTTTACTCAGAACTTAATATTTTTGATACACATAGTAGGGGAAGGGGGTAGGGTTCAAACCCTGGATATGGGGAGGGGAGTCAAGCTCCTATGCCACTGTATATTTATAAGTACTCAAATTAAGTCTTCTATACAATAAAATTTTCAAACACAATTTTTCACTTTTCTTCGAAAGGAGATTTCAAACATTTTAAATATTATACTAAACTGCACATATAATTCAAACACATGACATTTTGAAATTTTAACATTACTTTTCAAAATCTTATAATTAGATAATGGGTTAAAGTGTAAGTTTGCTTAGTTAATGCTTATAAATGGATGCACCTTAATGGGTGGATTGCACAATGAACACCTTCTTTATTATTACTTTTAACAGTAAATGCCCAAGAGGTTGGTTTTTCTACAAAGGATGCTTCTCCCCTCCATTCTCTTCATGGATGGTGACTAATTTGTTTTTGTAATTTGTTTGGGTACCTTGTTCGTTCTGTTGTTCAGTTATGTTTTCTTTCAGGATGTATTTCGTTTTGTGCTTCAGTTCATCTATTCGCTTTGTTATGTTTGAAGTATCTTTGGACAAAAAAAAGTGTTAGTTTGCTTTGAAAGTTTTTGTTGAAGAGTAATGTTACTTTAAAAATGTTTTTAGGTTTAATGTTGCTTCAAAAGTGTTAAAATGTAGCAATGTTATTATTTACTGTTAAAAAGTTAATCTTCAACGTCAATTTTTTAAAAAGTCAATGTTGATTTTTTTAACGGTATAGAACAATATTACTACATTTTAAATTTATCGGGCAACATTAAATATGAAAAAACTTATAGGGTAATTTACTCCTCAACAAAAAAATTCCAAAACAAATTTACCCATTAACCATTAAATAATTTATTTAGTTTATAAATAGGTCTTACATCACGAGAGCAAGAAAACACCAAGAAAAACATATGCCTTCCCTATTGAGCAAGAAAACCTCTATTGAGCAGGAGAAAATCCTCAAAAGATGTCCCTACTTATAAATAAGGAAGAAAGAACGAGCAATGATGAGAAAAAGAAGGAAGAGAATGTGTGGTTAATAAATAATGTCAGAGAATGAGAGTAAAATGGGTAAAAATATACTTCTTCGGTCCTAAATAAAAAAATAAAGTTTGTAGTTCTATATTTAGGATCTGAGATAGTATTTATTATCGAGGTAAAATCAAATATCATTTTGGTCCTATTTATAAGTCCATTTTGAAAGAATTTAATTTTATTTATAAGTCTAGTTTTATTTAATAAATGAGACAGTGACAATTTACCTGTATGAATTGTACTCATAAAAATAGAAAGAGAAGAAATAATTGAAAACTACCCAATAATAAATGAGGGTAAAGTTGAAAATCTACTACATGATCATTGAGTTAACTACATTTCCTTAGTATGCGAGATTTGGTTAAAATGGACTTATAAATAAGACTAGAATGGTAGGATCTTATAAAAATGGACAATCTCATTCAAAAAAATAAAAGATATTGTACCTTCAGTTTTAAATACAGGATAAAGTTTGTGTATAATTTATGCTTCAAACATAAAGTTTGTGTACAATCTATGCTTCAAACTTTATCCTATATATAAGAGGGAGTATTATATATAGGTACGGATAGAGTATAAAAGAGGTAGTCCAAAATTAGGTGCACATAGCTTATGTGCTTATATATCTATTAGAAGGATGGACATATATTTTTTTATATTATATTTATTTAGATTTAAATTATATGTTGTTTTCTGAAATGTTTTTTGTACCCCGTATCTCAAATTAATTAGTTTCTAGTTCTACATTCAGAAATATTTGTCTGTAACATTAGTATCATAAAAACTAATTAATTTAAGATACTAGGTGGAAAAAAAAACATTTTAAAAGGTTATATATAATTTAAGGGAAAAATATTTCTCCAGTCATTGGAGATAAAGTTATCTTCAATGACCCCAAAACTACGTCGTTTTAAATTAATGAAAAGTGTGTTTATAATTTTAGGTGAATTAATGAAGGGTGTTTCGGTAAAATTCATATGATAAAAAAATAAAAAAAATTACGGAAATACCCTTCATTAATCCAAAACGACATAATTTTAAGCTCACTAAAGATAATTTTATCACTAGTGATTGGATAAATCTTTTACCCATAATTTAAATTTAAATAAATATATATGAAAATAAAAACATACCATATGCCTATGAGTATGAACATGGGCACATAAGCTATACCACTCTGGCCCTATTTATATGTCCATTTTGACTAAAAAAATTTGGTCCTATTTATAAGTTCCATTTGACCAAATAAATGAGATTGTGACAATTTTACCTATATTAATTGTACCAATAAAAATATAGAGAGAAGAAAAAGTTGAAAGCACCCAATCATAAATGATGGTAAAGTTGAAAATTTACCTCATAACTATTGAGCTAACTACTTCTCTTTGGTATATGTGATTTAGTCAAAATTGGACTTATAAATAAGACCAGGATGGTATCTAACTAATGTGGACTTTTAAACCGCATGTTCCGGTTCCGAGCGCCCCAAGCAACCCATACACGCTACACAGAAACACAGGTCAACCGGAAAAGGAAGTGGCGGGAGACTGGTACCACAGGTACGGGTTGTGGCCACAAAGCTCGTTGCGTTCACCGCAAACAAATTAGCGACCCAAATATCTCGTCTTCTATTTAGCCTGCAAAGCAGAAAACACCATTCGGACACGAACCTGAACTCCTGCTGCTTTCCTTCTTCTATGGCGTCCACGCCTTTTCCGTGTCTCTGCCTCTTTCAGAAGCCCAATCCTCTAACTGTCAGCTCCGTAGCTTCGGACCGGCTCAATTCTTATTCGACCCTTGGATTAGGGACTACTCAGAGTAGCCGAAAATTTGGAATTACCGTTTGCAGAGCAGCTCCTGTTACCTTCCGAAACCTTGATGCTGATGATTTCCGTCACCCTCTCGATCAACAGGTGTGGATGATTTTCAATTTTCTCCTTGTTCCATATTTACGGCGACCGCACCTGGTGATTGGTTTTCTAGTTATTGAAAGAGTGATAAATGTTTTTTTTCTTTTTTCAAATTCCCCGTCGCTGTTTCTTTTCTTCCGAAATTTTTCCTTCCAAGAACTGATGATCTGTGTTTTGTTTTTCATTTGAAATTCCCCAGAATACGGTGATACTGAGAGCAATTCCAGGGTTAAACGAACTGGGAAAGGCTCTTCTTGGTAATACACAAGACCCCATATCTTACAATCCTGTTATAGCTAATACTTCTTTGTCATCCTGAAACATTATTAATGGATTACATAGGCTTAGCTGAATTATTGGCTAATAGCGGGCAAGGACTCTCTTCATTTGTTGATGACTTTGGGTGTAAAGTTTTCAACTATAAATAGCGGCTTTTATATCGTTGGACATATTTAATGGTGTCAACTACATATTTTCAGATACATAGCTATTTTTTCAGTTGTTTTGGATTAGATTGCTCATGATATAGTTCCTCCAATATGAATTGCAGGAACTGTAGCAGAGCAGATCATGCTCCTCGAGAATATAGGGACATCTGTTCTTGTTTCTGAAAATCAGGTATCCATCCATGTCCATGACTCATTAATGACTGCCTAGGAATAAATCAATGTCTGCGGGCATGCTCTTGTGCGTAATTGTTCTTTAAATAACAGAGTTTAGACTTTAGACGTTTCTCTAAATAGAAACTTAAGGAATGCTTCTTCTGATTAATATCTAAGAGGAATATCTGCACATGAATTCTGCCACCTTTCGTGGTGAAATTTAACTTCCAACCATACTCTCTTCAGTTGTTCCAGTAATGAAATTTAACAAGTTTGTTAAGTTGTGTTATACTCTTTGTAACTTGGATTGACAAACAGTTCCATTGTAATCACTAGTTGCCATCATCTATTATCAACTTCAGATGACTAATTGACCTCCTTTTTTTCCTTGTTGTATCAGCTTCCTGGTCTTCACCAGTTAATGGTGGAAGCTGCAGAATTATTAAATGTTGATGCCCCTGATCTCTATGTCAAGCAGAGTCCTGTACCTAATGCATATACATTAGCTATAAGCGGTAAACGGCCATTTGTTGTTGTTCATACTAGCCTTGTGGAGCTCCTAACAAGAGAAGAGTTGCAGGTTCTTATTTGTTTCGTTGTTATTTTTCATTATTAATTTCTGAACCATCCTGCATGATCCACAAGTGATAGCATTTTGGGTGGTTGACTTTGAGGTGCATGGGTGTTAGATACTCATATTGGCTTCTTTTCATGATATATATTGCTTCTTTCCAACTTGCCCTTTCAGTTTAATTTAATCTAGTCAATCATATTGATATCTTGCCCTTGCTTTTTAGAATTTATCACTATTAATGTTCTATCAGTTCACTTTAACAGGCTGTTTTGGCTCATGAGCTGGGTCACCTAAAATGTGATCATGGTGTGTGGCTAACATATGCGAACATTCTAACCCTTGGAGCCTATACAATACCTGGTAGGTGATAGAGTTTTATTTTTTTGTGTTTGTGCGTATATGTATGTATATGTATATTATGATTTGTCTTCTGTATCTTTTGGTTCATGGAATGCGACAACAGTATTGGTGAAATGCAGAAATGGTTTTGGATTGTAGAACTAACACTTAATAGTTCTTCCACCCGAGATAAATTTTAGTTTAGTTAATTATGTGAGACAATCATGGATGGAGAAACATTGTCTATCTGGCTTTCTATTGACTAACATGGGGATCAAACCCATGTGAATATTACAATTGCTGGATTATGATAAGCCAGGAGCATTGTCTGTGATTATGCTACCATGTTTACATCCATTTTAGTTCTTCTTCAAGAATAAGTTTATATCTAGTTTTGATAGCTCTCATTTTGACTGGTAAGAGAAAGCTGTTTCCGGTTGTTGGATGTACTCACTTCTGCTACAATATTTCTCTTTCATTACCGGTGTAACTTATTGTAGGCATTGGCGGCTTAATAGCTCGAACTTTAGAAGAGCAGTTATTCCGCTGGCTTCGAGCAGCTGAGTTGACCTGTGATCGTGCAGCTCTTCTTGTTGCTCAAGACCCTAAGGTATACAGATGTTGAGATTCAAAATCAATAAAACTAGATAATTTCTGAATTCTATATTGATAAAGTTTCCATTTCCCAACCCTACAAGAGATTGTCATCTCTGTTCTGATGAAATTAGCTGGAGGATGCCCCTCTATGGCTGATCAACTAAATGTGGATGCGTTCTTGGAGCAAGCACGCTCTTACGAAAAAGCTTCTTCCAGCCCCGTTGGTTGGTATCTAAGGTTCGTCACAACTTTCACAGTGCTCAGGCTGTCAATTTTTTCATTTGGAAGCTTGTGTGTGAACTCTCTTCCCCTCTTATTAATCAGGAATGCTCAAACAAGTCAACTTTCACATCCTCTGCCAGTACTACGGGCTCGAGAAATTGATGAATGGTCAAGAAGTCCAGCTTATAAATCTCTTCTGAAACGGGGAATACCTATCAAATCTCCACAAGATGTTTAACCCTGCCCCATTGATACTGTTCAAAACCAGCTCAAAAGTTCAAATGGTTAGTTTCTTAAAACATTACAGCTTTTTGACTGTTCTGACTTTTGAGCAGTTCACCTTATCGTAATATTTCCATTTATGGTTACTAAGCTAATTTATGTGGTTAACTTGTGTTCTACACAATTGTTGATATCGGATCTCTGGATTTCATTATCAAATGATCAGCCACAACCCGGTCTTCTCTTTTTGAGCCAATGCCATTACCAATATTTGATTCTTGCACTGCACACACATTTTATATTGATGTGGTTTATGAATACCTGTAATTTCATTTTCTAAGTATTACATTTTTTTCGTACTTTATGATACAGTTTGATGCTGCTGGGTGTCCAATGGTCCAAATGCAAGGTGTCAGGATGCAATAGGATTTAATAAGGATCTATACAAGCATGCTATACATGCATAGTTTATAATAGTACTGCAAATCTAGATATGTATATTCTCTTAGCTCGATACATTATTCCTGTAAGTAGAAGTTTGCTTTGGGGAACCATTGGATTTAGCTCATATCAATATTGGTCTTGGAGGAAAGAAAATAAATTGTTTGTACATGTTTGTTATTAGAAATTCTGTTGTTATATATTCCATTATAAGACATATTTACCTAATTTAATTAGATTAAGGAAATTAGTTAAGTTAGTTAATATATGATATGAATTTCTAAAACATTCTAGTCATTTTTCTTAATTCCTTCATTCTTTTTCCTTCTTGATTATTGTTAAGGAAGTATCAATAGGGGTAAATTAGGAAAAGATTGATAAATGTGAAAAATATATTTTATATTTAAGACAAAGATCAACTCCTCAAATATGTCATATATTAAAAGGTGCCCTGTTCCCCATTTGTTGGTTGAAATTAGTTGGAAACTGTTAACACCAAACCAAATAGCGATTCGTACGGCAAAAAACAAACTAAAGAAACTTTTTATCCTCCATTCACTTCAAAACTATCATGGAGACTATTCTATTTTTTTGTGTTATTATAATCGTACGGTTTCTTTTAATTCATGACTATATGGTGAAGAAACATGAAACTATTCCTCCCAATCAATTACCATGACATTTTTTTTTTCATAAAAAAGGTAAATGATATCAATAACAATCAATATGACACTTAAATATTGACATATTCTTACATTTTCTGTATTAGTTTCTTGATATTTATTTCTATTAAGTTTTATTTTTACAGTAGTTTAAAAAAATAAAAATTTGAAAAAATATATTGATTTTAATTACTTAGATGACAAGTCATGCTTCTTGCAATATAACGCTAATTACATGATATAATACTCCTTTTGGTCTTTTATTATAAGGCACTAACTATCAATTCACACAAATGAATAAAAATAATTAAAAGTATTGAGGTTGTCAAAAATTTTATGTGATTTTCAATATTGCATGTATTAACTACACTAAACTCAAATATCACATTATTATTAATCTCTCTCACTACCCTCATTAAACATGAGCAAATATAGAAAGATAAATTAAATGCTCCTTAAAAACTTGCAAGGTCCTTATAAAAAAGACCAAAAACACTTATTAATTGGTGACATATAATAAAGATCCCAGGGAGCAGTAATAATAAAGTAATAAACCATAAATTAGTAATCTTAAAAGGAAAACTAATAGATGGCGTTCCTTGAAGTACCTGCACGGCTAAATGAAGTTGGATGGTATGGCTATTAATTACTGGAACATAATTTTACAGAAATAATCATCAACATCATTAATCATTACTACCTCGTTACTAATTATAAGAGCTAGTTGACTTTCTTTGGAGAGATTAAGGAAGCTAAATAAGTTACTTAATCATTTCATATGTTAAATATTTTTAGAATAAATATTAGTTTATTAGTTAAATTAATAAATTTGAAGAAAAAATAAAAATAAAAATACTGTAAGGTAATTTAATTAGTTTTCTTAATCTCTCTAAAAAAATCAACTAGCTCTTATAATTGAGACGGGACGGAGTAATATTTATTAAAATGTATAGAAAACTACTCGTACTTTATGGAGGAAGGCCAGTGAGAGGGGTCCACGTCAGCTGATTCCCCCCATTATCCATTCGGATGCAAGGATACAGTGTGTATTCTGAGCTTTTCTGAAGGAGTTGAGAATGCCGGGACTGAGAGCGCCCTCCGATTATTCCGGAGAACCTCCTCGACACCCATCCCTTCGTGTTAACTCCAAGGCAATCCTCTTCCTTATTTCCTTTCTATCATTCATTTAAGCGATCATTCTTGCAGATTCTAACAAATATATCCATATGTAACTTCTTTGGGAAAATTGAATCGAATTTATGGAGTATAGCTATGCACTGTAATTGTAGATGAAGGGATTTTTCTTTGGAGTACTAGCGAGTGTTTTGTTTTGCTTTCTACAGTATTTAACTGAATGTAGCCCATTTGGTTTGAGTGTGCACTGTGCGTCTTCAAGTATATGGCTTGTTTCTGTTATCTGTATTGCGACTCAAGTTCGATCTGCCGTATTCTTCAGGAACCATTCAATGCCGAGCCACCGCGTTCTTTGTTGATTTCCTCATATTTAACTCCTGCGGATTTCTTTTACAAGAGAAATCATGGCCCTGTACCAATAGTTGATAATATAAAAAGGTCACATGTTGATATTGCCTAATTCTTCCGCTTTACTAATCAAAGATGTTCAGTAAAGGAAATTTGACGTATTTCATCTCACGTTTGGTATAGCAGATACTCCATCTCAATTTCTGGTTTAATAGAAAAGCCCAAACAGCTTTGGATGAAGGATATCAGGTTAGTGATGGTTGAGAAAACTTAAATCTTCTAGAATTTTCAGCCTAAGCTATAATAGTCCCTCCGGTCCTAACTATTAGACCCAGTTGACCTATTTTGGAGAGATTAATGAGTTTAAATAAGTTACTTAATCATATCTTGTGGTGTATATTACTAGATTATATATTAGTTTTTAAGTTAAGCAAAATAGACCGATAAATATAAATATTTTAAAGTAATTTAATTAGCTTCCGTAATATCTTTAAAAAAGACAACTGATCTTATATTTAAAACCGGAGGTAGTACCACTTTGTTCAGACCTTCACAGCATGTCATCCCTATTATTTATTTGCTATATGTATCTCCGGAAAAGTGTATCTGAAGCAAGCAACTGAACTTGTAACTTGATCATAGGATGCTTCCAAAGTATAATGTCACTGCCACACTACAGGTTGGTTTGTTGAAAATTCATACTGCATTTTCAGATGAGATTTGTTTGCTAAACTTGCAATGAAAGGCCATATTAGGATTTAATCGTAACTTAAAAAAGGGACCATATTAGGCTTTAGTTTCTCGCTGTCTACGTCCTGCAAATACATTCATCTTCTTTCAATGGTTTAATAGTGTGCAGGAAATAGAAGGACTGCTATGAGCAAGACCAAAGTGGTCAAGGGAGTTGGTTGGGATGTTTCTGCTATTGGAAATGGTTAGTATTATCATTGGTTTACCGGAACTTTCTTGTGATTTCAAGTAAGATTTATGTTGTCAAAAGCGGGTGGACACAGACCCCGGTGTAATCCAAAATTTTATCAAGGGATAAAATCCATACCCGCATTCCACATGCATAACTGTTTATTATTCTCTGGTTGAAGGGTGTCTTTCTCAATGCATGTGGTGTTGTGTACCATACACTGTTGTCTAGCGTCTGAGTTTATCTCGGATGTCTTAAATTCTAAGAATTCTTTGATTATACTACATCTAGAAGACATAATTATTTTTTTTTGTAATAATTAAGGAAACTAAATAATTACTTTAGGGCATTTATATTTATCATTTTTCTTTCATACTATTTTGTGTGGCTTATAAACTAATATATAGTTCAATGATACACAACATGCATTATGATTAAATCATTTATTTAACTTCCTTAATCTTTTAAGAAAAAAGTCAACTATGTTTTATACTAAGGACCGGAGGGAATATATATTTTTCAGCTGTTTGGAGTGGTGCTAAATTGGTTGATGTGCTTGAACTTGCTGGAATACCCAAGTTGACCAGTATCACTCAATTTGGTGGAAAACATGTAGAATTTGTTAGCATTGACAAGTGTAAGGTAAGAACTCCTAGTTTGTAAGGTCTTTTATGGTTGGATTTTTTTCCCCCCTTTTCTTATTAATATAACAAGTTTGTAAATTCACTCTAAGGATCCTGTATTATTTTTGGTCATTTATAGATGAAAGTAATCTGTTGTTTTCCTTATAAAAAACGTAGGAGGAAAATGGGGGCCCTTACAAGGTATCAATTCCATTAAATCAGGCCACAAATCCTGATGCAGACGTTCTTCTCGCATATGAGATGAACGGAGAAGTAAGTGAAATTAACTTCATTTTTTTTTTGGCGGAACGAAATTAGCTTCATGAAGTCTGTTATTTCTGTACAAGATGAACTGCAGATACCATTTCTAAAGTCATTAAAAGCTCTAGAGCAATATGGTGCATGTTTTTTGGAAACAGAATTACAGATGAGCATGTCTCTTCTTTTGGTTTCATTTTCTCAGTATAATGTTAGCTTTTTTTAATAGACTACATGTTTGACCCCTGACTGGAATCCAGTTATTAAAGCGTGACTTCATATGTTAACGATAAAAAAGCATATTATACCGCTTCATGATTGACCCGTGAGATGGACATGCCAGATAATTTATGGGTGATAGAGTACCCGATTAGCGGAAGATAATGGAAGTTGCGGAAAGTTAGAGATTTTAAGAATTAATATTTAATTAATTGAGTCTATTTTTATTATTATCTTTAGGAATTAGGAAATAAAAGTAATATCTTATTAGATGTGGGATAGGATATTGTCACTACCAATTTTATGTCACTACCACTTTTTCACCGTTAGATTAGAATCTCATCTACCTTTATTATTTCTCTTTCCTATTGAGATTCTGATCTAACGGTGAAAAAGTGGTAGTGACGTGGTAGTGACATAAAATTGGTAGTGACAATATCCTATCCCATTGGATATTATCTTTTATTATTATAGTTAGGAAATTAGAAAATAAGAGGGATATCTTATTAGATAAGATTTAGTTGTTAGGATTTATGATTATTAGTTATCTAAATCTTAGATTTAGATATATGTTTATATTTCCTATTTATATTTTGGATAGAGTCTACTTCCCATAAATCATTTTAAATAGGCCTAGTGCCTTATCAATAAAGTATGGAATATTCAAAGAGTAATTTAATATTAGAGATTTTCCTGGGCTGTTCTTATAGAATTAGTAAGATACTCACTTATTCTATAAAACATAAATAAAGCGGGAATCTAGCTACCAGTGGGGTACCTTATTTTTCTTACATGCAGTTCCAACTTTAAGTTTGCATAACTAAACCCGTTTTACTAAGCTTGCTCTTCCGGAATTTCAAAGATGTTTTTTTTAAAATTATCGTAGTTCTTTCTTTATGATGACTTCTACAAACCACTTGTACCCAACATGAATTGACAAGTATAAAAGGTTCTTTTTTGTCCACCATACGTTTTGTGTATTTTTCTTTTCTGTTTTCATCTTTTAGGGCCAGGGTAATGGAGCATAGTAATATCTTTTCATCATGTTCCTCTTACCTCTGTTTGATTTTCGTTTGCCTTGCTTTAGCCTCTCAATAGGGATCATGGGCATCCATTACGTGTGGTTGTTCCTGGTGTTATTGGAGCTCGCTCTGTTAAATGGCTTGATTCTATCAATATCATTGCAGAAGAAAGTCAGGTCTGACGTATGCTGTAAAATGATTCTGGTATTACTAAAATTTCCTTCTTATAATGTTCTACAACTTCACATTGTTACGTGGCAGGGTTTCTTCATGCAAAAGGACTACAAAATGTTCCCTCCCTCAGTGAACTGGGAGAACATTGACTGGTCAACCAGGAGACCGCAAATGGATTTTCCTGTCCAGGCAATTTTTCTCTTTCAACCTCCAACTTACTTTTCTTATTAATTAAAAAACCAGTTATTTATTATCTTTCAAATCACTTTTAGTATTTATTATGTTTTGGCTCATTAGGCCCTAATGAAGAAGGCACACAAATTTCCTTGGATTTTAAAGCTGAAAATTTGTAACTAATACTCGCTTATTCACTATGACAGTGTGTTATATGTTCTCTAGAAGATGTGAGCACAATAAAGCCTGGGAAGGTTAGTTTATGCAACCTCTAGTTTGATGAGCTATTCCATGAATGAGTGTGTATCTGTTATTTATTATTTCAGCTTTTCATGTCTTCTATTGATCTTATTTCACCTGACTAGTTCATTAAGGTCTCTGACCATGTTTTCCAATAAATTTGGCATTGTGGTTTTGGTTTTCATCTACAGAAAATAAGTTTATATAGATTTTGAATCCCCTTCCCCCAGGGCAGTTAAGTTTGTACTGTGGTTCACCAAGTGTAGGTAAAAATTAGTGGATATGCAGTATCTGGGGGTGGCAGAGGCATTGAGAGGGTAGATGT
Source organism: Acacia crassicarpa (assembly GCA_034222035.1). Lineage (NCBI taxonomy): Eukaryota > Viridiplantae > Streptophyta > Magnoliopsida > Fabales > Fabaceae > Acacia > Acacia crassicarpa. Next base: position 42,365,188 of record JAWXYG010000005.1, on the reverse strand, counting down.
ATCTGTTGATGGAGGCAGAACTTGGATGGAAGCCTCGAGGTTTCAGAAAAGTGGAATTCCCTACATAGCAGATGATGCTAACAGTGATAAATGGGCATGGGTGCTGTTTGAGGTCACAGTTGATATTCTTCATAGCACTGAAATTATTGCAAAAGCGGTACAGCTCATTTTTTTCCCTTGCTAACAAATATTTATTATGACTCTAGTTTTCCACTTAATAATTTCTATTAAATAAGCAATTTATCCCGAGTGGCCTGATCTGCATAATGGTGCACATTGATCATCGATCTGATGGAGTTAGTATCTGCTTTTGTTACGTTTTGGCTCATTTTGCAGGTAGATTCATCTGCAAATGTGCAACCTCAAAAAGTAGAAGACATTTGGAACTTGAGAGGGATATTAAACACCTCATGGCATCGGATTCAGGTCCAAGCAGGTCACTCAAACATGTAGAAGTTGCGTGGCTTGTGTGTGTTGCCATGGATATCTGACTTCCTGTTTCTTCTCCTGGATGACATGTGAAGCGAAGAGAGTATTTAGTCAAGGCGACTCTGAACAAGATTAAATATTAACTTGGATAATGTATAATTTCATAGTTATGGCTCAGAATCTTCTTATTCAATACTTTTAGATATAAATTATTCGCATCAGTATTATGACTGATGGGCATGCCCTGAAAGAAGCAGGGATTGCTGGACACAAACATTGGCAAACATATTATCCTTCTAAATTCCATAAGGAAATACATTCTTTGGTTATGCGTGTTAGACTTCAAAATATCATATCATTGTTCAGGGACTACCATTTATTGAATACAAACACCTAGGCTACTCTTGAGCACTTGCCTTTCCTAAAAGGACACATTTTTCACCACCAAGTGATTGGTCAAAATGGTAATTGGTCTTGCTCTGTAAGAATGAGAATAAATGTTTGAATCCCAAAAGTTACACTTATTAAAAAAGGAGATCACCCGTTAAACGACACTCTCACTCCTTGAGTCTGTACTAACCAGTTGTTTGGATACTTAGCCTAGTTAAGAAGGGTTAGAGTCCAAAAAAGTTACGGTTGATGGGGTTTCCCATACACCCAAAAAAAGAAAAAGGACACCTTTCTTGCCAGGAGAAGGGAAAAAACCTCAGATCAAGGGACTAAGTAGATATATAACTTAGATCATACAGCCAAAACTACTTCATCATTCTGTTTTTTTGAATAAAAATGAGCAAGAATGTGCAGAGGAATTATTCCTTCAAGCTATGGTCTTCTTTGTTTTATTTCTAACCGCTGACATAGTTTAATGCCTACGTTGAAAATCAACGAATAACACACACACACACACACACATATATATATATTATATATATATATAGCCGCGTGCAGCGAAAATCAAGAGACAAGAAGAGGAGGAAGTGGTGCATGATGAGACAGCTTTCAGGGACTAGCAGTGAAAAATCCCAAAGAGAGAATGGAGCATGACTGACGGATACGGAGTGTCAATAAAAAAGAACTTGTCTGGTTGTTCCATTGTGATAAGATAAGATAATTAAATGAGAGTGGATAAAAAAGCAAGATGGTGACAAATGTATGAGGTCCCTACTCATTTACGCCATAGTGGGAAACCCTAGTCCCTAGCCTTTGCTTCCCCACTCATCTTGTGTGAATATAGGCATAGCAAATTCTCCGCTTGCCAATTCAAGAAACTTCCCATGATAGCTCTGACCCATTTGAGTAGTGTTTATGTTACGTTCAGTACTGTGAGCTGGAAATTCTGTAAAGGTGAGGTTTTGACGTTTTGTCACTGTCACGGATTTGTTGTTACTATATGGGACCGTGTCCTACATATTCTGCCCTGCCTCAATTTCAAGCAAATATATATATATATATTTCCTCAAAGAAGTATTTGCATTACCAAATAGAGTGAGAAGTACAACAATTACACTAGGAATAAATGTAGCAACCAAACCAAAGCAAAAGTCAATAACAGAATAGAAATGAGCTACCTAACAACAGAGACAAAATACAAAATAAGGGCAGAACAAACTACTCCCCAACCATTATATGGCTAGAGTGCGGAGTATCACCCATAACACCGAAGGCCTCCTGAACGTCCAAAGTTAGCAGAAAAGACAAAGAAGGTGTTGGTTCCGGAACTCACCCTACAGGGTACACCTCCTTAAAAATATTTGCTGTAAGAGAATCAGCAATTCGGTTACCCTTTCACAAAGTAAATGATAGAGAGAACCCAACCCTGTCAATCAAAAAACAAATAATATCATGAATAATTTCAAGCAAATATTAGTCACGTACTACTACTGGTCCTGCTTTTATTACAATATCATTTCTGATAAGGATGCTCCACAAAGGCTATCCGTTGTTGCTATGAAATGACCTTCAAAACTGTTTTTACTCATTATATGCTGACATAATAAGATACTATTCTTATTCTTGAGCTGACTCTCACCTTATAAAATCGTGTTAGGTCGCTAGTTTTAAACTCGGAAAAATTTGTAAGTTTATACATCGAGTTTACAATTTTTAGCTATATTTCTAACTTATAAAATCATTAGTGTTTCTGAAAACTCATGTTAACCTTTTTTATTTAATTATACTCAATAGCTTTATATATGAATTTTGTATAACTTCATTTGCTAATTATGATAGAATTTTGAATGTTGATATACTTAATTTCAATTATTTAGATTAAAAAAATATTTAAATTAATTTCTTATGTTATGCATATTTTAATTATATACCCTAGATATCTATTCAATAATAAAAATAAACTTTTTTGAGTTTATGATTGTAGTTCATAATATGAGTTTATATTATTGTTAAGAATTTGTTTATACTTCTACTTTGAAAACATTGGATACTACTATTACAAGTCTTGAACCCTTAGATGTTTTTTCGCCCGTCAACAGCTTAAACCCTTAATTGAGAAGTGTGGTTTTAAGTTTAGAATCTAGAAGGTTCTCCACCACACAATGAGTGTTTTATTAATACACACTTCTCGAACGAATATTAGTACGTTGAAGGGAAGGTTCCCTCTTCAATTCATAATGATCTCTATAATTATAATTCTTGTGAACTTTCAATATTGCAGTCTTTTAATAAGAATGTTTGTCCGTCAATATTTTGTAATCATCCCCTTTTTATATTGTGGACAATTTTAAACGTGTAGTTGAATAATAATAATAAAGAAAAATTAGAGATTATGCTCATAATATCGTTTCAAATCATCATCGATCCGTATATAGACATGTGATGGTTTTTCTCTCTTTTTTATTAAGAAAAAGACACAGAGAAAGCATTGTCAGCTTAACTGTCTTGCTTTTCAAGGTATGGTGGAACTATAGATGGAGGAACTACTATATGCAATATAAAATAGAAAAGGAGACACCATTTGGATATTGAGTTGAAGGCTTGAGGCATGTAATAATCTCGAAGGCTCATAGAAAGTTATTTAATTATTGATCAGACAGCATGTATTGGTAGCTAGGTACTCTTAAAATTGTATTCATGCTTCTTCCAACCACTGAAAAATTTACGAAGGAAACGAATTATTCAATAACTAATACTGATCGAAAGCTGAGTCATTATGATTATTAAATAGTCGGTTTTCTTCGTTCCACCCAGTTACCATCCTAATACAGTTTAAGATTTAAATTTGTGTCAATGATAATGTGATTTCATAGTATATTACAAAATTACAATGGACCTGATGGAGTGAGTCTTTTTGAGTTTGATTAGCTTCGTTGGTGCCACTAATATGTGTTCGCAAATAACTGAGAATCAATTCTTTACGATGAATTGAAGTCAATGATATATATATAGAGTCATTCACTGTCTTAATGAAGACCTTAATTCTATGAAAAGCCACTCTTTTATATTGGCAACTCGCAGCTTTTATATATGCTACCAGAATCGGTGACTTTTTTTTTTCTTTTTTTTTGGGTTACAAGGCGAGGGGAGGGAGGATTTAAACACGAGACCTGAGGGGAGATATAAGGCATCTCAATACCACCAACTGTGCCACTACACTGCTATCCTCGGTCAGAATCGGTGACTTGCCTACTGGTATTTATTGTTTTTTATTGGGCTTTATTAATGATTAAAAACAAAACCGACGAGTTGTCTGAGTTATTTGAACTGGGCAGGTGATTGGTTCTGTTAATTGGAATGGATCTGTATTATTCAATCGAATAATTCAATATACAGAGACAGCCTTATTTAGGCCCAGACCACACACACTCTTATATATTCCTGTATGGGCCAAATACACAAAGATACAATACTACTCCTACTTACACAACTAACTATCAACTAACACTAATACTCTCCCTCAAGTTAGAGCTATATAAATCAATGACACCTAACTTGCTCAACAAATATTTATGAGCTTCTATTCCCAAGCTCTTTGTCCATATGTCAGCCAGTTGTTCTTTTGACTTGACATGCTTTAGATCTATCAAACCTTCCTGCAATTTTTCCCTAACAAAGTGACAATCTATCTCAATATGTTTCGTTCTTTTATGAAACACAAGATTGCTAGCAATATGTATTGTTGCACAACTATCACAAAATACATTTGCAGGCTCTACATTAATTACATGTAAATCTTTTAATAAACCAACAATCCAAACTATTTCCGAAGTCACATGTCCAACCGCTCGGTATTCAGCTTCTGCCGAGGACTTGGACACTGTGTTCTGCTTCTTTGACTTCCATGATATCAAGGATCCTCCCAGCTTTACCACATATTTTGTCACTGATCGTCTACTATCTTTACATGTAGCCCAATCCGAATCGCAATAACATTCCAGCTGTATTTGACTGTTTGAAGACAAAAGGATATCCAGCCCTGGTGTCCCTTTCAAATAGTGCAGCACCCTCATTGCTCCATTCATATGTGACTCCCTTGGTTCCACAAGAAATTGACTGAATACTGTTAGCGATAATTGTTGTTGAGATTAGGATAATGCCAGAGATCACGATGTCTATCACAGCGAGCGTGAATAAGAGCGTAACATAGACATAGTCGCTGGGATCTAAGAACCTAAACCACCGCGAGCCAATTCACCGTGAGCCACCGTCAAAATCAGTTCAAGAATGGAGAAGCACCGAACCACCGTGAGCCACCGATGAAGATTGAACCACCGTTGATCTTAACCAAGAAACCATGCCGTTCGTGCAAAATAACAAGCGAATCTAATAGCAGGGCAAGAACTGTGAACCACCATCGAATACCAAGGCAAGAACCTGAACCACCGCAAAATAGCGGTGAAGATTGAATTCAAAACCGCGAACCACCGCAAGCCACCAGCGAAAATTGAACCACCGTGGACATCAACCAAGAAACCATGGGAAGGGCGTACGTATATCATGCGAAAGAGAAAGAAGCTAAAAAAATAGGTGACCCGAATTAGTGGACTGAAAAAATAGAACCATAACTCTGATACTATGTTAATTGGAATGGATCTGTATTATTCAATCGAATAATCCAATGTACAGAGACAACCTTATATAGGCCCAGGCCAAACACACTCTCTTGTATATTCCTGTATGGGTCCAATACACAAAAATATAATACTACCCCTAATTACACAACTAACTACCAACTAACACTAATACTAACAGGTTCTTTTTCTTTTGTTGGTTTGGTTGATGCTCTCTAATTGATCTCAAAGTAATATATCAAGTTGTAGTCTGCGACTTTGCGAGAAACCTACTGTTTCATTTGCAAGCTATCAAGTTGTAGTTCTTGAGACTCTTATATATATTACTATTTAATTTGCATATCGTCCCAATTCAATTAAGTTGCTCAATTTTGTCTCTCTTTTTTTATTTCATGTTTTAACATTGATTCATAACATTAAAGAACTGAAAGATCTATATAAATATATATATATATTGACGAAGTTTGAAAAGTTGTGTCAAATAAAACTGATGATTAGTTTATTTTATGAATATTGATGGGGAAAAAGCTTTAGTTTCAACGTTATTATCTCAAGGGAGACTATCAACATTTTGATCAAGTTGAATTTCTCCTCCTTCTAGAGGGTGGGCAGGCTCCACAAGTCAAGTCAACTTTCTTTCTGGTTTTTTTTCCCTGACCAGAAGAGCTTATCTAATATCTTCATGCTCGTTGTTGTGACTAACATACATTCAAGATCATCCAGATAACGATAACCAGATAACCATGCTCCTCCATTTCCTCTTCCTCATTCTCTCCTTCTTCTTCTCCATAACCCTGCTCCGACGCCGGTACCGAAAAAGGCCAACCCCCCACGGCCCTCCGACCTACCCTCTCATCGGTTGCCTCATCTCCTTCTACGCCAACCGTAACCGTCTCCTCCATTGGTACACTCACCTCCTCTCTCTCTCTCCCACCAACACTATCCTCATTCACCGCCTAGGCGCACCTACCACCATCATCACCGGCAACCCACTAAACGTCGAGTACATCCTCAAAACGAACTTCCTTAACTTCCCAAAAGGCAAACCCTTCACCGATATCCTCGGTGACTTCCTCGGCCAAGGCATATTCAACGTGGACGGCCAGCTTTGGCGCACGCAACGTAAACTAGCCACCCACGAGTTCACTGGAACATCACTCAGGGAATCTGTGATCCACGCGCTGCAGGAGGAGGTGGCCGAGAGGCTTCTTCCGGTGATGGATACTTTGCGTGTAAAACAACAACTGGTGGACTTGCAAGATCTGCTAGCCAGATTCTCGTTCAATGTGATTTGTAAAATCACGTTAGGGATTGATGTTTGTGGGCAGCTGGATCCTTCCGTGCCTGTTTCGCCTCTCGCCGCAGCCTTCGACGAGGCCTCCGAGATATCCGCGCGACGTGGAGCGGCTCCTTTGTTCTTGGTATGGAAGGTGAAGAGATGGGTCGGAGTTGGATCAGAACGAAGGCTCAGAGAGGCTGTGGGAAAAGTTAGGAGCCATGTGACGAAAATGATTCGAGAAAGGAAGAAGAAGTTGATGAGACATATGAACCATGAGCGTGAAGATCTCTTATCTCGTTTTATATGTGGAGGTTACGAGGAGGACATGGTCAGAGATATGTTGATAAGTTTCGTGATGGCCGGGAGAGATACCACGTCAGCGGCTCTGACGTGGTTCTTCTGGTTACTTTCTCAGCATCCACAAGTGGAGGAGCAGGTTTTGAGAGAGATACAAGTCAATGTAGACGAGGCATTAGAGTATGAATCATTGGAGAAATTAAGGTTTTTGAAGGCATGTTTGTGTGAGTCAATGAGGTTGTACCCGCCTGTGCCCTGGGATTCTAAGTATGCCGTGGTTGATGACTTGTTGCCTGATGGTACTGTGGTGAAGGCTGGAGATAGAGTCACGTATTTCCCTTATGGGATGGCCAGGATGGAGGCATTGTGGGGGAAGGACCGGTTCGAGTTTAGACCGAACCGGTGGTTCGTTGAGAGGGACCCTGTCAAGAGGACAATGATAAATGTGTCTCCTTTCAAGTTTCCTATTTTTCAGGCTGGTCCAAGAGAGTGTCTAGGGAAGGAGATGGCTTTTATACAGATGAAGTATGTGGTGGTTTCCATTCTCCGGAGATTCAGAATCCGGCGGATTAGACCCGACACGCCTTTGTTCGTGCCACTTCTGACGGCACACATGGCGGGCGGCCTCCATGTTTTGATTTGCGCGAGGGAGAAGGAAACTGATCCATCGGTGATGACTTAAAAGGGGCTATATTCTATTCTATTTTGAACAAGTTTCAGGATATTGAGGAGAGTCCATGGTTCTTGGTCAACTATGTGATGGGTTGCCTTCAGGGAACAAAACCAAGTAGCTGATAGGCTAGCTAAGGAAGGTTTAAATAGCTCTGGTATTTTTGAATCTTGCCCCTCTTTTCTAAGGACTGTGTTTCTTCGTAATTGTATAGGAGTGTGTTCCCCTTCTTCTGCTATTTTAATTTAAAGGTTCTGCCTCCTTTTATATTAAAAAAAAAACTATGTGATGGGTTTAACATTTCTTTGTAGCACAGAAAAAAAAAATATTTCCAAGAAGTCTGAACATTTTATTCGCCATGCTTTGTTGCTTTGTTGAGCGTATGGCGCATAATCTTTTATTTTATAGACTATGGTCAGAATATAGTTTCAGCAAGTCCAATGTTTGAATATTTCACATGCAATTATCTTCACAACGCACAATATCATTATATTCAAATAGAGACAGCACTAACAGTCAGCCATAGGACTTCATTATTCCTTTTATATTTTTGGAGAAACTACAATATCCATTTTTTTTTTTTAAGAAATCACCATGATTCCAAAAAGAGAATATACTTCCCAAAAAGGTACAATAACAACCGCACTCATAGACATGATAGTGATTACATTCCTTCTTTAAAGACTATATAATGATTTTCTTATCCAATATGGATTCCTTGATAACCTAGCTCAGACCGGTTGACGAGTTTAACAAGCTGCTTTTTGGAAAGTCCAACCAACTTAACTTCTGAAGCATCATTCTTTCGTTGAAAAGAAGATACATTATTACTATCATTGTTTCAAGTCTCGTGAAAGAAAAAACTCCACTTGACTTGGAAATGCCCAATTAATAATTAATAATTATTATTCTGACGGTAGATGTCCATCAAATCCATTATTGAACTAGCAAGACTAGCGACCATGGAAACATCAATTTACTCACATCACTGCAAGGAGCAAGCAGACACATGGCGTGCAATGTGTTTTCACTTTTTTAAGCCTCCGCTTACCAAAGCAGTCAATTACAACATCCAAGGTACTATACACCAATCCATTCTTCTTATCCAGAACCCGTACAAATAGTTGTCGAGTCCCACGTGAACTTACCCACCAATGAACACCATAGTAAGGCACAAAGCAAAGAAATGTGAGACTGATGTACTACTTGTCGCCTAATAAACAATTGTCAGCACCACAAGTCTGTCGACTATATTGTGCTCAAATAAACTACAAAGACATATTTGTATTATAGTGGAGCAGCATTCTTCGTAAACATAGATACAGGAAAGTACACTGGCTGCCCCACAAAAGGGAGAATTGATACAGACAACGACGCTTATGGACCAGTTAATATACCTTATGTCATGTGCTACCTGGAGCTTCACTTCCTGCAGCTGGCTTGCGATTCAAATAGCGAATAACAGCATCTTCAACCCTGTTCAAGTTGCCAAACAAATGCACCATTCAACTACTGGGCAGCAATGTATTATGAATTCAAACAAAATTAAAGATTATTTTATGATAATTAGGCAGTGATGCCTAATTTAACATTGGCCAAGAACAAAAAAGCTACCATCATGATTTGGGGAAAAAAACGATAGTATCGGATGTTTATACACAATACATCCTACTCAAATGCAGTTCAAATATTCTAGTTAAATGGTAGATCACCCCCAACACTAGAAAGAGCATGCAGTGTGAAGTGTAATCAAAGGTAAGAAACATAGGAAAATCAAAACCATAAAAGGACTAAAGCTATAGAGGAGAACTATGATAAGCTTACCAAGGCTGGTTGAAGAAATCTGATCGACGCTCTTTTTCTGCACTGCGACTGGGTTCCCCAGCCACAAGTTTTAGATCCCTGCTCTGAGATTCAATCAAGGCACTTATGAATTCCACAGGAGATTGGCTAAACCCCAGAAAGAATGCCCGTCTCTTACAGTGCTCATGAATTTTTCTTATGATTGTGCATATTGATTCATCACAGGCTTCAATCTCTTTGTTCTTCTCCACATTGGCCAATAATGCAGACAATTCCCTCTGAACAGGAAAAGGGACATCAACTGTCACATCATAACAAGCACTTCCTGCAGGACTATTTCCTGAGAGCTTGATCCTATGCTCCAAAAGTATAGGCTGTGGAGAGAATAAATGCTGCGATATCTTCTGTGAAACCATGGTAAACTTCATCTTTTCTTCCCCAAATACTTTCTGAAGAGCTGGGTCACAGAAGAAGAAAGAAGGGTCATTCGGGTTTTGTAATTTCCTAGCCTTCACATAATGCCAGATTGCAGCAACAATTCTCGGGCGGGTATCAACCTCAATACCAAGAACTTCTACCAATACCGGAGAAAGCTTAAACTTTTCAGGTACATAGTTCATTTCCAACCGTATATTAACAGTAAATTCTTTGTCCCCTTTTCTCTTCACTTCAAAACCCTCATGAGGAGCAGGAGACCTAGCATTCTCCCACATAATAATATGACTATCAGGATAGAGCCTCTGATCCAAAGAAATGGTTACCCTTTTAAAGAAAGCTGAGAATTTAGGATACATGGGGTTAGACCTCTGAACTACTCCTGGCTGATCAGGATCGACACCATCTTCCAATATTCTTCCAACAATCTTAAGAGTCCATGTAGGAGGCTCAGCATTTGGCTTCTTTGGAATTGTACGTACTTGATTAGCAAAAGTGTTAAATACATAGATGCGAAGAGTTTTCTGCACACAAGGTGGGGTTTTGAGGGCTTCTTGGATATCAACCTTCTTCCTATTAAGTGCAGCATCAACCCGGGATTCAAACTCAAGAAGCTGGGTGTAAAGAGCAGACTCTGGCAGAATTGCTGCCACTTTATCTTGAAGCTGTTTCTCAGGGAGCTTCTGCTTCTTTCTTCGGGCAGCAGGCGTAAGTTCCATGGGTCTTAAAGGCGACGCAGTGTTAGGTGGGGAAAATCCAATTGGGCGAATTGGTGGTTTTAGAGGGATGCGCTTTGCGCTTGAATTGCCAGGTGTTGAAAAGGAGGGAGGTGACGCCCCTAAATTACCAAATGCGCCAGACTGGCTCGGATTAAGAGACAAACCTTGAGCGTGCAATTGAGCCTGGAGCTGAGCATGCTTTGACTGAGCTTGGGCAATAGCATTAGCATGAGCTTGGGACAGCTGAAACTGACCTTGAAAACCAGCCGCAAGCTGTGCTTGCGCCTGCGACTGTGAAAAGACAGGGTTTCCAGGAATAAAAGAGGATCCTATTCCCGCATTGCCAAATGACGAAGAAGAGGCCCCAAGGCTCTTAGGCGGGTTATTATTGTTCACAGACATCGCTATCTCACTCCAATCAACTAGACAACCAAGCGCCAAAAAGCTTCAGGACCCCTTTAAAAGATTGTAACTTTACCTACAGATATTAACGGGTAAAGCAATGGCATACGCAACAGATTCAAGCGCCTAGATCATAACCTCCACAATCACGAAATGGGTATGCAGGCCAAAAATTCAATATGACTAAATCTGAATCAATTATGATTTTACCTTTTCAGAAAGTCGAGAACAAAAGTCCCGGAGATCTGGCCATAGAAGATCCAAAGACCGACCTCAACAGTAAGTCTATGGGCGCGAGCCAACCCTTGGGGGCACTAACCAGGTAGAGGAAACCCCAATAATCAGGAGCTTCGGTTGCTCTAGACACTTGTGAGTTCCAGATTCGAGAGAATAAACAAAAAGCTCCAATGAATGAGAGCTGTCGAAAGAAAGGCCAAGGCAATGGCCGTGAGTTCAAGTGGCGGTGCCTAGGGTTAGGAAATGGCCAAATTGTAGATTCAAGTTGATCAGTGTTCAATTCTGAGGTTTCTCTTTACGTCGTCGTTTCGATATAAGAATGTTTTCAGTGTGTTTTCCCCTCTTTAACCATGCGGCTTGCAAGTTCAAGTCGATAGCTCGCGTCCGATCATGGAAGCGTGGAACATCAATAGACGATAATCTATCAACTTGCTGCAAATTGCAAAGATTATACTCCCTCGTCCTAATTATAAGATATAGTTAATTTTTTTTTGGAGATATTAAGGAAGCTCAATAAGTTACTTAATTATTTCATATGTTGTGCATCTTTAGATTATATATTAGTTTATTAGTTAAACTAATTAGTTTGGAAAAAAAATAAAAATAAAAATAGTCTAAAGTAATTTAATTAGCTTCCTTAATTTCTTTAAAAAAGTCAACTATGTCTTATAATTAGGACCGGAGGGAGTATTGATATTCTACTTAAAAATAAAGTGAATACTGAATAGAATAAATTGAATTATCTCTGATAATTTTCTACGAACCATTGGATTTTTAAATTTTGTTTAGCTAAGGGTGTTTTGAGTTTTGTTATACAAAGGTATTTTGAGTTTTGACTGACAATTGCTTTCTGCAGGAATTCTAGCCAAAAATTTTATATTGTTTTAATATTTTTCAAGTACATGAGATTAGGATAATTAATTTTATAATTTTATATTTGGATGAAGTGAAAGAATGGGGTTGAGAAAATAGAACGTAAAAGTTTTTAAAAAATTAAAGCAAGAGACCAAATTTATAAAAACAAATTTCGGCTAAAAAAGCTACACATTAAACAATGATTAATTTGGGCCAAATCCACATTAGAAACAGATAGGGCGGGAAATGAGAAAAGCCCAATATAATTAGCCTCCGCGGCCAGCAACACTTCAACCCTAGTCCGTCAGCCCGGGAACGGCGCGTTCGTGTTAAACGCCTTTTGCCTCCAAAGAACCAATCAATTGACCGTGCCCAAAGCCTCAAACTCTCCGCCCAGCCGCGAAAATGGTACGTTCATCTTGTACCCTAATCCCACTTTGTTTGCATCTTCTTCTTTTTGACTTGGCTGCATTTTTCATTACTTTGATTCTTTTTTTGTTCCAGGTGAAATACTCAAGAGAGCCTGACAATCCCACCAAGTGTAAGTGTTTTCAGTTTTTTCTTTGCGAACTTTTATTGCGTTTGATTTTCTTTGGTCATTATTGTCCGGATATTATACGAATAACGAAAGGGGCGCACTTTTTTTATGTTGCACTTCTTGAAATTAGCATAATATGGGGCAATTGTTGATTCTGATCCCGTTATGACGTTGACACAGCTTGCAAAGCCCGAGGTTCAGAACTCAGAGTTCATTTTAAGGTACGTTCTGATTCAAACGAGACAATGTCATGTATGAACACACTTATATAGCGCATTTAACAACTTAATTCTTTCTGCTTAGGACAACACGTTCTTCATGATCCCCCACCTGATTTTAATTTTCGAGGTTGATAAACATGGCACCGCCTCAGTTGGATTTAGTTGTGATCCGAATAGTTCTCTCTAGAATGTATAGTATAGCTGCAGCATAAACCTCTTCTTTCAGTAGCGAAAATATAATTACGTTAATGACGAAATCCTCTTATACTAATGAAAATAGAAATGTTTATTCATAATCACATCTCACCTGTCATGTTATATGGTAGACGTATATCTGACATGTATTCAAGTCATCTGCTATATTGTTAGCAAACTGTACCCAGATAAAAGCTAAAAAAGTAGAGCTGTTATTTGGTCCTCCTGTTTTAGCTGTAGTAATTATGTATCCGCATTTGCAACTTGAATGAAATGTGTGCTGAATTCTGGGGTGCATCCATTCATTGTGTGGATTTGATTTAAATTTATGTGTAGAACACAAGGGAGACAGCCTTCGCAATCAGGAAGTTGCCCTTGGTCAAGGCTAAAAGGTATCTGGAAGATGTTATTACTCACAAACAAGCCATTCCCTTTCGACGGTATTGTGGTGGAGTAGGCCGCACTGCACAAGCCAAAAACCGTCATTCAAATGGTCAAGGACGCTGGCCTGTCAAATCAGCAAAGTTTATCCTTGATCTGTTGAAAAATGCTGAAAGTAATGCAGAAGTAAGTGATACTCCTTGGTGGTTTTGGCCAGATTATTTATGTGATAATATGCATACGCATATTGAAATATTTTCTGTTCATAACTGTTACTGAATACCTTTTCCAACGTGCAGGTGAAAGGTCTTGATGTCGATGCACTCTACATTTCCCACATTCAGGTAAATCAAGCTCAGAAGCAGAGGCGCCGTACCTACCGTGCTCATGGGAGAATTAACCGTGAGTTTTCTTACTTGTATGTCCTATTTAAGGGGAAGAGAAATTATATGACGAGTGTTAGAGTTAGCATATGTATTTAAGTGTATGATACGTTTTCTTCCATTCTTTGTGCAGCATACATGTCATCACCCTGCCACATTGAGCTGATTTTGTCTGAAAAGGAGGAGCCAGTCAAAAAGGAGGTATTCATCCATTTCCTTTCAAGTTGTATTTTTAATTAGAATTAGATTACATGTGGTAAAGTAGAGGTTATGATTAATTTAACGTGACTCCGGAGGTTAATTTCGGCACATAGATAATGTGAAAGCCTTTTAAATTATTGAGACTCAGATTTCTGAATTTACACTCGGCCTTCTGAATGGAAACTCTAACAGAGGTGCCCATAGTTTCGCTAGTTTTGTCTGTTTTTTGGGCCATCACACATGACACACGTCACTTTATAGCTATCTTGATGATGCGTGGCGTTTAGGAGTAGCTGAGCTTTGATGAAGTAGTTGTTAATCTCTGATTATTGCTCTGTCTGAAATTTGGGAGTTTATATTTACTACTAGTATACAGCATGTTCATATTTGTGTTGACAGTAAGTAATAGTTTTCCGAGGTTTAACTTTCGGATGTTTCCTTTCATACGGTTGTTGAGTTGTATTTATGTACATCAAGTTATATTGTGGCTGATTGTTGAATTTGATATTGCAGCCCGAGACACAGCTGGCTCCCAGGACCAAGAGCTCGTAGACTGGTGGACTCTGGCTCTCGTTATTGAGATGCGTAGCTTCAGAATGGTTGCCTTTTTCGTTTCCTTTAATTTTGATCAGCTCGTTTTGGCTTTTACCCCAAAACCTGGCATCCACAATTTCACATTGACAACTCTCTATGATCCAATTTTGTTACGTTGTTATCTTTCATATACGTTATATCGATTTGAACAATCTGGATTCTGGATACATACTGCTTCCTCCGTGTCTTGTGCTGAGTCCCGAATGTTGATTTTTTGGTTGTTCAACTTCAACACACTCTCTATTATAATTGGGGCAAATTGGATCATTGTTGGAACCCTAATAGTTCCCAACAAAGTATTAATCTCTCCGGGATTTTTTTATAAGATTTTAAAATTATTCCCAATAAAAGTTAAGAGAAAAATGTTTAATAATTTTGAAAATTTAAAAGAGATTTCAAGCTTGAAAAAATTAATAATTCAAGTAAAGCATGTTATACGCAACAAATTATTACATCAAGTAAAGCATGTTTTGCTTAAAGTAACATCTTTGTGCAGCGATGCTAATCTCTGCTTCACATATAACTAGTTACCAGTAAGAGTTTAAATTTGCAGAGAGTAAATGTGCAGAGTCATTGTTCTATCATCAAAATACCATCAATGTGTTGCCATATAGAGGTTTTTTATGATGAAAGTCAGGTTGAATTTCTCTTATTATCCTTCATAATCTTTAAAACATGTCTATTTAATCGATCTTTAAAACATGTTCATTTAATCGATCTATAAGGTTACAATACTACTTTGATTTTTCTTTCATCTCTCCAATCATTAGCTTAAATGAACTAATAAAAGATAATGAGAAAAAAGATGAGGAGAGAATGTAGTTGCTGAAAGTTATTATATAGAGCTCAATGGCTTGCCATAATGGTCAACTGGCAGTGGCCGAAAGGATGCTATCTCAGCCTATTTCAATCTGGCTTCAACTAATGATTTATTTAACCTTAAAGCATAAAATTACTCAGACAAGAGATTCAGATCTGGCATTGCCCATGATTTCTACATTTTAAGCATTGTCTTCAAGTTCAAGAATGGAACCGCTCTAATAACAGAGGTAATGACAGCAACCGAAGAACATCTACTGGTTTTCTTTTCCAAATTCCAACAATGGATACTATGTCAGTCTGACTATCCTGCAGAGTCGAATATGAAAGGAAAGAAGATACCCCAAAACGCATCCTTAACATTTTCAGCTTTCACCCAAGGGGGAAAAAAAACAAAAACAAGAACCGAAAAGAAGAATAAAACATCCTTAACATGGACTCTTTCTCGTCCAGATAATCCCAGAAAAGTGACACTCAGTCAGATGCAAAAAGACGACTCATGACTCTGCTTATTACTCAACACAACTCAAACTTCAAGCTAACATGACAGCACAATTACGAATAAAAGGGTTAATCTTGGTGCCGCTGCCACTTTCAATTTGCTTCCACTTCAGTTTCTCCATAGCTGGATCAGGCTTGCAAGTGTACATAGTCAGGGCTCGCTCCCAAGAGGAAACAGAGGTTGCACCAATCACAAGCAGCTCATTGCCCAGAGACTTAAACGCCACTCCCCATCCTTTCTGTGCATCAGCTCTAACCGGAACTGGTCCCAGTTTCTTCCACGAGTTGCTTCCTTTCTGATACACCTTAAGCTCATTAGAACAAGAATCCAGAGAGTAAAGCTCGTTCTTGGCAACAGCAATAAGAGGAGGAGACTGTGAAATCGACAAAGGAATATCCTTCAACATGTTTGGAATCAGAGTCCATGTTTTTGTCTCTTGGTCATAGTACTCTCCACATTTGAGCTCATTGTGGTTCTCGCCTAGTCCTCCCATTACATAGAACCTGTTGTCCATGAAACACCCAGAAAAGAGCTTCCTCCTTCGGTTCATATTAGGGAGGCGTTCCCAGGAATTGGTCTCAGGATTGTATTTCTCAGCAGAATTCAGAATTGTCGTACAGGTCTCTGTTTCAAGACCCCCTGCTATGAAAGCAAAGTTGCCACAGGTTGCAGAGGCAAACAGACACCTTGGAGTGGTCATTGAAGGACCCTTAAACCATAGGTTTGCTGCTAATTCATATCGCCAAACAACAGCTCCTTCAATCTCTTTCCCGCAAACGAAAAGATTGGTCCCAGCGCAAAATGACTCTTTGTCTCCATACTCAAAATTGTAATCTGATGGAATCATTGGGAGCTTCCTACGAGACTTGAAATCCCTGTCAAATGTCCACCAGTTTGTGTCTCCACTTGCTAGCATGAACACAGATGGTTCTTTGAATCCCAGAAGCTTCCTGATTTTGAAGAGTTCGCCACTCTTAATCAGACTGAAGAATCTCTTGCTTAGAAATCCCAGTTTCCAGTACTCTGCTCTTGGAAATCTTGCAAAGATCACATTTTCTAGCTCGTCGCTTAGGCTCGGATTATGTATGGAATCTGCATCCTGAGGTCGCTCTTCAGAACTCATCTCTTTTGTGATGCGAGATTATAGGAACTCAACACAAAGGTGGGTTTTGGTATTTCGGAGAGGGACTGCTATTGCAGTGTACTTCGCTTACTATGCTGTTTGATACAGTTTCTTGATAAATGATATATATTCTCCGAACTCAGATTCGTCTCTTTGGAAAAAAGAAACCTTTTTTCACCTTCTAGCTATATACCTGTAAATGCGGGTAAAAAAAAAAAAAAAAAAAAGTCAAGGGAAGGCTTTAAGCATCAATCACTGGTTTACACTTTGAGAATAAAAACACACTGATGCATTTAATATTTGACTGACTGATATGGTAGACAGGAACATTAAAACGAAAATGAAAACCAGAACCGTCAGAGTTTGAGCAGTTCTATTCCACACAATCAGAAGTTGAGGCGAACGGAAAATTTGAGTTTCCAACATTAAGCATCGATTTCTATTTGAACTTTGAAGGGGTTGTATAATCAAATCATAATAAAAAAAATGAAGGCAATGAAAGTTGTGCATATTAACCTCGAGAACAGACACAAACAGTAGAATTTAGCACGTTATCTCCTACTGGACCTAGATTTTGGCTATCGAGATGGCTGGAACTGAATCTCAATTATCCATAATTCCAGACAGAAGGTTCCCCAGATGAGCATGCACCCGAGGAATAAAAAAAGCAACAAACTTTAGATTCTGGTCTGATTACCATTCAGATATTAATAACACAATCGTGCACAGTCTTGGAAGAAACAGAACAGAAGAGACTAGAGACTGCAAATTTGATCCAAAGGGGAAGATAAAGAATCAGTGAAGCTTTGGTACATGATCTCTCTCAGAACCTTAGAAGCTCAAAAATCAATCAACAACCAGTGTAAGAGAATCTAAGTCGAGCAATCAAGCAACAAATAACAGAGCAGGTTATAGAATCATCATCAATCAACTCTTACAAAACAAGCAGAAAGGAGCCATTTTGAGAGGGTGCTCCTTTCTCCCTCTGCTCCTCACAGCAGAGACATGTGAGCCTGAAGCTATAAGAGAAAAGAAATAGAGTGAAGAAGGAGAAGACAGGCGAAAAAAAAGAAGCTAGGAGGCCATTGAAGCAGAGAAGAGAGAGAGAGGAGGGTACATGAAGACACCCACTATTTGCTGGAAAATGGTGCATATAGTTTAGTATATTGGGGGGGTTTTGTCCTTGGGAATTAAAATAGAGAGTGAGAGTATGATGATCATCCACACCAACAACACAAGAAGGCATTTTTTTTATTTACCCATTTCAGAAAAAAGGCATAAAGAAGTTTGCAGTTTAGAGAACTGTGCTCTGCCAGTGGTGGCTGAGCTTCCCATGTTGCTTCAGCAGTCCGATGTGAGCAAAAAGAAAGAAAGAAAGAAATCAAATGGGTGCCATGAAACTCACTCTGTTCCTTTCGCTTTCTCTTTCTTCATTTATTTTATTAGTAATTGCTCACTTACTCCCTCGTTTTAAGAATCAACCAAATTTTATATGCCACTTAAACCAAATTTTATATGCCACTTAATTAAGTGCCCTGTTTACCAAGAAAGTACTCAGTGCGATATGCTTATTACTACTCCACCACCTCACCATTTTTTTGTCTTTCATTCTCCTTCGTTTAACCATTTGAACATCAAAGCAAACCACCAGTCAGTGGTCTAAAGTCTAAACAAGAAAATTTGAATTAAAATACATTTAATAGTGTCCTTCAAGGAGTAAAATCAGAAACAGAATTCGTAACTCAAGTTCCAGCATGCTAATGTTGAGTATACATGAGAGATTTCATATAGAGAAAAGGCATCACTCCACCCAACTATTGATCACACATATCACGTAATGTGATTATGTTTATCATTGATTTTCTTAATGTACAAATTTGCCCTAAAAGTTTTTTCTAGTTTAATATCGCCTGAAAGCTTTAAAATGTAACAATGTTGTTTTATATCATTAAAAAATTGACGTTGGCTATTAACTTTTAACAGTAAGGGACAATATTGCTTCATTTTAACATTTTAAGACAACATTGAACGTCATAAAACTTACAGACTAACATTACTTCCCAACAAAAAAAATTGAAACAATTTTGCACCTTAACTAAAACACACATATGATATTGTGTTAAGAATTTTGAATAGTAAAATAACAACAACAAGTAGAGAGTGGAAAATGACAGGACTAGAATAAATCAAGTCACTATCAAGAAAATGGTAAAACTAAGAAAGATATAAAATTTATTTATATCTTGATCTTCACACAAGTAAATTCAATGACTAAATTCAACAAAAGACAGAGAATTGAAAAGAATAATTAAAATCTTAAAATAAAGAGAGTAGGTTGTTTCAGGGGGCACAGGGGATCTAAAAGGTGAAGGATTCTCCAATCACATTCACAGAGAAATGCACTTGGTTGATGAATAAGGAAGGGCCACAATAATTAACTGTGGTTGCTGACGAATTTTGGCATCTCAAAATACCCTGTCATGGACCACTAGCCTCAGTTTATAGTGGCATCTTCCATTTAATTAAATCAAATAAAATAAATTTGGTGCCCCTATTCATTTCAGTCTTAAATCAACACTCATATGCTTTTAGCAGAAGTAATTTAAATCTTTAATGGGAAAAATATGCCATATCACTATTAGTGGACCCACTTACTGTTTTTTTATTCTTTTCTTTTGAAAATGGAGTCTTCAAATTAGACACCCTTCATCACTTATCAGTATGGTGTGATTGCTTTTTAACAGTGTAGCAGCAGAAAAACAACCATCAAACAACAAACAAACAAACAATTAATTAATTAATTAATGCAGAAGAATATGATGAATTTAAACAAACGGTGCAACTCTCCTTTTTATAAGAGGAATAAATAATCCTCTCTTAAATCCTTAATATATAGCAAATTTAAAGATCGAGTTGATTTTTGATCTTAAATATAAAGAATATTTTTTATAATAATCAATATTTTCCTTTTTACCTTAGTGATACTCCTTTAACAATAATCAAGGAAAGGACGAAATGAAGAAATTAGAGAAGATAACTAGTACGTTTTAGAATATATGTGTCATATTAATTAGCTTTTTTAATGTATTTTTTTTCTAGCCAAAGCTTTTTTAATGTAATTAAATTAGGTAAATACGTATTATGTTAAGGATTGTAGGGAGTATCTTATTTTATGTTCTTCAGGTTTTGAATGTTTATTCTTAGGAGTCTTGACACGAAGATCTGTCGTGGAATGCACAAGCTTTTTAACTAAAGCTGCTTCAATTCATTATAAATTATGATTAATGGAAACTCCTCTTTCTCTCTTAACTCTAAGAACATTTATATCTCACTTTGTGCTCTAATGATATACTTGCACACTCAACATATATTAATAAAGCAGAAAGGGATGTAAGTGGCTTTGCCTTTTTCAGGTAAGTAGTTGCCATATTCATTCCAATCCCTTTTATTTAAAAATGTAGATTTTAAAAATGGTTTAATTAATACATATGAAGAAGAATGTATGTAATTTTTCAAGTACAAGGACAAAAGAAAAATCCTCGAGAATAAAATATATAAAGGAATAAATAATCTAACCTGCATCATCAGTGTCCTATATATATATTTATATTTATATATTTATATATATTCAGTCCTTTCTAATCAAGAATAATAATTCGTTAAAGAGTTAATCAGTTAATTTAATGAGCACGAATTGGAAAAAGAAAGATGCGATTTCTTAGCCCTACTAAGTGGGAGTCGATTGGCATATTACTGAAACAGGCCATGTTTTTTATAATATTATATATTCTTCTGTTTACCCTAAGCAGTTTATTTAAATAATTAATAATCTCTCTAGGGCTATCTGTCGTGATTCCACAGCAACAGTGTGGTGGATTTTTATTACTTTTCATTTTCATCAATAACCACCCAGCAGCTAGGGTTAGCATTTGTTCTTCCGATGAAGGAATTATTAAATTTATTATTCAAAAGCACTTTGATCTGCACAGCCCACAGAAAAGTAAAAGGAATAAGCTAAGTGTTACACTGTGTATATACTGTAATATATACCAGCTTTTGAGGAGGATTCATTAAACTATATCATTTGGAGGTCATTGATCTAAACTAAAGTGTCACTTTTTGGGCTGCTATATATGTACATGTTCGTATGTTTTAAACATGGGTAGAAGAAAGATTAACTTCCCCCCCCCCCCTCCAATTAGCAGCTTCTTCACGAATGGGAGTGGCACAGAGAAGTGATAAGACACTGTGGTAAAAGTTGATTTACAGCACTGAGTCACGTTTATTCATGCAGTGAAGCACACGTGATCTTTTTGTGAAGATAAGACGAGATGAGAATAGGTATAAGCTTCAACTTTCCTACCTAGGATTTACTATTTACATTACTTTTGTTTTCCCTTGAAAAAATAATTTCAAATGATTTTATTTTTTGGGAAGAAATATACTATCCCAATTCTAAATATAACACAAAGTTTATAGTGCAATTTGTACTATAAACTTTATCATGTATTTAGAACCGAAAAGAGTAACTTTAGGTCGTGTGTATTATGTAATATGACAAATTTTGATGGTGTTTCTGTGTCGGGGGAATCAGTGTTGGTATAGAGTGGGATGGGGATTAGAGAATAACCACCTAAATATAAAGAATATTTAGGTGAAATTAGGTAATAAAACAAATTCATTGAAACTAGTCAAAGTGAAATTAGCAAATTGTTCGCAAATCAAGCCACTTCATATTATTGATGTGGACACACTAGTTAATGCGTGAAACGAAGCTTGAGATTTAGGAATTAGAGAGTATAATTAAGTTAACGATTAGATGGGTTCTATTAATCTATTTTAAATTTATGCATAAACATGAAAGAAATAGAAAATGGATGAACCAAATCTTGAGATTTACGAATGAATGTTAAGTAAAAACCATGAATTTGATTAATTTGCTAATCTATTTAATGCATGCATGCAATAGAAATGGAACAATTATTGAGACCTAGGGATTTGAGGGGGTTTAGGTCCACCTTAATTAAGCAATTCATACTCCTTAATAGAGAACACACTTTCTAGTTATTCCTTGAGGACATTTTTTTTTTAAAAAAAAAAAATGAATCGGTGCTTGATCCAGTGATGAAGAAATGACTCAAAATCAAAAGAATAAAGAATCGATAAGATCTATTAACAATTAGTATAAACTAAAAATAGATGATTTGATGAATTTTGCTTATATACTTATTGCATGAAAGAGATAGAAAGTGTATTAAACGAACCTTGAGATTCAGGAAAAGCGCGATTAATTTGTTTCTTCGATGTTGCTCGGCGCTGCTAAAAACAAGAACAAGAGTGAGGACGTACTGAAAATGACTCAGGATGTAACAAGTAGAATAGAGAGACGCTTGTTATAAGGAAAGTGGAGATCTAATGATATTAATGCCATCAATTATAATTCACTGAATTCTTTCAGCGAAAAAAATAATTCATTGAATAACGCATTGATGAAGGGAGAATTCTTAAAATATTTTAATTTAACTTTGTATCTTTTTTATTGGATACAATTTTATTTAAACTAATTAAACTTTGGCAAGAAAAGTAATTAAACTTTGGCAATTCACGATATTGGCTATTTGTGTGGGTTGGATGTAATGAAAGGCTTTTCAAACATGGGCTTAATGAAACTTGGGCAGTTATTTCTGGAATAGCCCAATTAAAGACACTGTCGTAAAAGTGAATTTACTTACAGTACTGATGAGTCACGTTTATTCATGCAGTGAAGCGCACGTAAAAGTGAATTCACAGCACTGAGTCACGTTTATTCATGCAGTGAAGCGCACGTGATCTTTTTGTTAAGATAAGAATAGGTAAGCTTCAATTTCCCTAACTAGGATTTACTATTTACATTACATTATTTTCCCTTGAAAAAATAATTTCAAATGATTTTAAATTTTGAGATCGAAGAGATATACTAATTCCGACTCTAAATATAGAATAGAGTTTATAATGCAATTTGCACTATAAGCTTTGTTATGTATTTAGGACTAAATGAAGTAACTTTAACTTATGTAGTATAACAAATTTTGATGGTGTTTATGTGTATGGGAGTCGGTGTTGGTATAGAGTGTGATGAGAATTAGAGAATGATATGTCGTATGTTCTGTGAGTGGTAATTATGTTGGTTGTGTTCTTTCCTTTTCTTATAATGCTTTCTAATAGAAAAAACGAATGATCAGTCTTGTACTGTCTAATTATTAATTATTATTAGTAGTTTTGAAAGCATGGTGAAATCAACTTAACTAGTCTAAAGTCCCACTTGATAATATAAGCAGCTTGGGGTTTTCTTGTCACAAAAATTTTTGTATTAGAGTTGTGGGTTTCTGAAAGTTTTCGTAGGATGAATATCACATAAGATGAGTTGAAAAAAAAAAAGCAAAATCAGTTAGAAAATTAATGTTGATTGTTGAAAAATCAATGCTGGTCACTAACATCTTTTAAAACTTTGGTGACAAATAAAAATGATCCAAGAAGAACTTCCAAATACTGATAAATTTTACGGGAAAACTTTCTAGATAACGTTGGGTCTTAACTTATTTTTAAACAACCGTTTGGTTCGGTTATAACTTCGGAGTATAAAAAAAATTAATTGAAAGGAGTCAGAGTGAAATGAGCAAATTGTTCGCAAATTGTCATGCCACTTCATTTTATTGATGTGGACACACTAATTAATGCGTGAAACGAAGCTTGAGATTTAGGAATTAGGGAGTATAACTCAACGATTAAATGGGTTCTATTAATTTCTTTTATGCATAAACATGAAAGAAATAGAAAATGGTTGAACCAGATCTTGAGATTTAGGAATCAAGCTTATTCAAATCCCGCCTTGCCCATCTATAAAATCCTTTATGGATGGCACTTTTTTTCGTGTGGATATCTCATAAACAAAAATTTTTAAGTCGAACCGATTTAGTTTGTTTGATAAAATAATAATAATAATAATAAATCGTTTAGTTTGTTTGATAAAATAATAATAATAATAATAATAATAAGGGAAAATACCAAATAAATACCAAATGAATTTAAAAAATCCTCAGAAGTCCGTCGAATTTACAAAAAGACTGAGAGGTGACAAAGACTTTTGTGAGATATGCAAATTCGCGCGAAGATGACCATTTTGCCTTTAGTTGTAAATAATTAAAAAGAAAAAAAGAAATACCCCCTGGCGGTGGGCCCCACCACCGGCCGGCAGTGGGGTGGTGGCCGCCGGTGGTGGGGCCCACCGCCCGGGGGGTATTTCTTCTTTTTTTAAAAAAAAATATTTACAACTAAGGGCAAAATGGTCATTTCGCGCGAATTTGCATATCCCCCAAAAGTCCTTGTCATCTCTCAGTCTTTTTGTAAATTTGATGGACTTCTAGGGGTTTTACAAATTCATTTGGTATTTTCCCTAATAATAAATCGGTGCTTGATCTAGTAACAAAAAGATATACTGAAGCAAAATAATGAACAATCAATTAGATTAAAAACATAATTTTTCAAAACCAAGCAATTCGGTCAATTTGAACAAAAAATAATGAATCGATGCTTGATCTGCTAATAAAAAGATGAGTTGGAATCAAAGAAATAAAGAATTGATCAGATCTATTGATAATAAGTAAAAACTATGAATTTGATTAATTTGCTAATCTATTTAATGCATGCATGCAATAGAAATGGAACAATTATTGAGATCCAGGGACTTGAGGGGGTTTTGGTCCCCCTTAGGCCATTTATAATCTTTAATAGAGGACACCTTTCATAGTTTTTCCTTGAGGACATAATTTTTAAAATTGATCCAAATCAACCGGTTTAATAAAAAATTGAATTGGTACTTGATCGAATAATGAAAAAATTACTCAAAATCAAAAGAATAAAGAATCGATCAGATCTATTAACAATTAGTATAAACTAAAAATAGATGATTTGATGAATTTTGCTTATATACTTATTGCACGAACCTTGAGAACCAGGAAAAGCGCGATTTGTTTCTCCGATGCCGCTTGCCGTTGCAGAAAACAAGAACAAGTGAGAGGACTGGGAGTGACTCAGGATGTAAAATGTAGAATAGAGAGATGCTTTTTATAAGGAAAGCGGAGATGTAATGATGTTAATGCCATCAATTAATTCATTGAATTCTTTCAGTGAAAAAAATAATTCATTGAATTTATATGGGTCAGTAAATGTATATTGAATAATGCATTGATGAAGGGAGAATTCTCAAAATATTTTTGGGTGAAGGTGTAAAAATACACATATATTTTATCCTGAGGAGTATCTAACACCAAAAATATATGGGTAAAGGATTTATCCAGTCACTGGAGATAAAGTTATCTCCAGTAAGCCCAAAACTACGTCGTTTTGGATTAATAAAGGTTGTGTTTGTAATTTTAGGTGAATTAATGAAGGGTGTTTTGATAAAATTCATATGATAAAAAGATAAACAAAATTACGGAAACAACCTTCATTAATTCACCTAAAATTACAAACACACCATTCATTAATCCAAAATGACATAGTTTTGGGCTCAGTAGAGATAACTGTATCTCCAGTGACTGGAGAAATACTTTTCCCAATATATATATATATATATATATATATATATATATATATATATATATATAGGTAAAGAATTTCTCCTGTCACTAGAGATAGAGTTATCTCCAGTGACCCTAAAACTACGTCGTTTTGAATTAATGAAGGGTGTGTTTGTAATTTCAGGTGAATTAATGAAGGGTGTTTCTGTAATTTTGCACCCTTCATTAATTCACCTAAAATTACAAAGACACCCTTCATTAATTCAAAACGACGTAGTTTTAGGGTCACTGGAGATAACTCTATCTCCAGTGACAGGAGAAATTCTTTACCCTATATATATATATATATTTGTGCAAAAATACATATGAACTTTCAAAATTGGAGCAAAAAAAATACATGCCATTAACATGCTTTAACTGCCGTTACTTTTAGGTGGGCCCATGCCATTTAAAAACAATAAAAATGCTTAACTTTTTTTTTAAAATTTCCTGAGTTGCCCTTGACCTCTAGAATCGACTTGTATCGTGCTTGAAGAAGAAAACATAGTTCTTGGAATCGACTTGCTTCCGGCGTGACGATCTTAGTTCCGATGCGACATCTCAGTGTCGGAGATGGCATTTTTTGTGAACGCGTTTTCATACTACTGGAGATCGACCTTCTTCACAAGGGTCTAGGTACAGTGCCAGTGGAATTGCAAATATGGCGATGGCGGCGGATGGAAGATGAAGGTAATGGGGGACAACGACCAAAGGAGGACAACATAGGAGTGCTTAGATCTGCGACACTGAGCTCCTTCTGAGATGCAACAACCCTCTCTGTCAAGCCTTGCCGCCGTCGGCAGCTTTAGATCCAAGCACTCAACTTTTTTCGACTTCAGATCTGACGTCGTCTACTTCTACTTCGATTTTGATTTCTCCAATTTCTCTGGTTCAAGATTCTTTTTTTTTTTTTTTCCAATTTCGATTTCTTTGATTTCTATGGTTTTGGTGCCTTCCAATTTCGATTCTGATATATATATATATATATATATATATATATATATATATATATATATATATATATATATATATATTGAAGAATCTGGGTTCCTGTTTCAAGATTATGATTTCTTTTCGATTTCAATTTCTTTGATTTCTCTGGTTCTTGGTCCCTTCGATTTTGATTTTGACATATATATGTTTGAAGTTTCTGGGTTCTTGTTTCACATTTCTTTTAAAATGATATTATTTTTGCTTTGATTATACTAGTTTGTTTAAACATCGATTGATTTCCATCTTATTCCACTAATGGTTGTGAGTTTGATTTGTCTCTTTGCATTTTGATTTTAGTTTATGGATGATGTGTTCGTTGAGTTTGTATTTATTTGTATGAAGGGAGTTGCAAAGGATGAAGGTTGGGAGGGAGAGGGTGTGAGGGGCATTTTGGTATTTTTATAATGCACTTAACGTCAGTTAAGGCATTTTAACGGTATGTGTATTTTTGCTCCAATTTTAAAAGTTAATGTGTAGTTTTGCATCTAAAAAAAGCATTTGGTGTTGGGCGCTCATCAGGGTAAAACACATGTGTATTTTTATACCTTTACCCAATATTTTAATTTAAGCCTGTATCTGTCATTGGATGCAATCTTATTTATTTTATTTTTTTATAATAAAATTTTAGGAAAAGGGTTGGGTTCACCCACAATCTAAAGGCAGGGCATTTAGAGTCTAGTCCACAGAGTATACTGGATTAGAGAGTACACATGCCTCCACCTCTTCCCAACGCTTCCACTACTTTGTAGACTCTTAAGATTAGTGGCGGAACGTGGTGTTGGTCAGCTGGGGCCTTCGCCCCAGCTGGCTCCGACCAATCTTATAAAATTTTGTTAGTATGTCCATATATTTATTATATGATATTTTATTTGGTCACGAATTTGGGCCCAGCTAATTTTTTTATTTTCTCTGTAAAAATAATGTTTGTTTTATTACTCATTGGGCTGTGAGAGGAAAGTAAAATTATTGTTTGAGATAGCGAAACTATTAGTATCATCTTATATATTGTTTTGATTTATAATTATCGGTTATTATGTATTTGTATTTTTAAGGTAATTTGATACTATTTAGTAAATACTCTCTTTGGTCCTTATTTAAGGAACCAAGTAACAATTCTCACAAGTCAATAAAAACAGTTAAAGTCATTAAATTTGTCCTAAAATTTAATTAATTTTCAATATTATCCCTATTAATTACACTAAACTCTAATATCATATTTATTATTACTCTTTTTTTCTAAAACAAAGAGTAATAATTAATTATTACTCTCACTCACTACCTTTTTAATTATGGGTATACATGTGAAAAAATATTTAATACTATTTGGAAACAAACAAGTGTCTTATAAAAAAGACCAAATATAATTGTTAGTTGGTACCTTATGATGAGAAGAACTAAAAAGAGTAGTTTAATATGTTTATTTTTTGACCCGAGCTAAATTTTTTTTTTTTTCTGGTTCTGCCACTGCTTAAGATGCCTCCCCCAGCGCTTTAACCAACTTCAGGATCGAATCCCCTCTCTTTTGGTGAGTGAGTCCGACCCATTCACCAGTTGATCCCAAGGACGAGGAGTGAATACAATCTTTTTTCTTTTTCCTTTTAATCAAAGAATGCAATCTTATTTAAAGCACTACATAACACAACTCAAATTCAAACTTTAATTCGTACCGACCCTTACATTAAATCCAACTTGGTTGATAACACAGCACTAAATTGACATAGTGAATGAACATTCAAATTTTGAGATACAAAAGCATCTAAATAACCCAACATTTTTTACCTCTTTTTTGGTAGATAAGGAGCCTAACGGTAAAGTAATTTTTTTTTTTTTTATAAATAAATTTTAAGAAAGGGGTTGGGCTCACCTACAGTCCAAGGGTAGGGCGTTTAGAGCCTAGTCCGCAGGGTATACTGGGTTAAAGAGTACGTATGCCTCCACCTCTTCCCAGCGTTTCCACTGCTTCGTAGACCCCTAAGATGTCTCTCACAGCACCTTGACCAACTCTAGGATTGAACTGGGTTCACATTAGGTGCTTCTTACATTCTTCTCCCTCTAATTAGAGGGACAAACAATTTTTTTTAATTTTTTTAAAATTTTTTATATATTCTATATATTTGATTAAATTATACACTGTCTTCTGAAATTTTTTTTAGCCCCCAATATCTTAAATTAATTAGTTTCCAGTATACTGGTGTTGCAAGATATATTTCTGAATGTAGAATTGGAAACTAATTAATTTGAGATACTGGACGCCAATTTTTTTTTTTTTCGGAAAGCAGCATATAATTTAATCTAAATATATAGAATATATAAAAAATTTAAAAAAATTTAAAAAAAATTGTTTGTCCCTCTAATTAGAGGGACAAGCATGTAAGAAGCATGTTACGGACCGGCCCAAGGCCCCAAATCCATGTTACGGCCCAACAGGACTAGGAAGCATAGTTGGCATATCAGCAGGGAAAATCCGGCATCCTAACAAGTTAGGATTTATCCTAACCGGCATCTCGAGATACTTGCCCCTAATATCTCGGCCCCGGATCTTGCTCACTCCGGGTATCTCGCCAGGCCGGGATATCTGCCTCGGACACCTCCATAAATATAGGGGGAGACCAACCAGGTGCACACGTTCTAACTTATGCTCACTTTACTTTCTGTCACACAGAGCACACACACCACCCCCTGGCCTCACGCCTCCAAGTTTACTGCGAACTACGTGGACTTTGATACCTTCAAATGGTACGTAGGCTCTAGACTTGACACCTAGTCAAGTCCAATCAGTCCTGTTCCTATAATAGAACATTGGCGCCCACCGTGGGGTTCGAACCCACGACCACAAGGTTAAGGGAGAAGCACCTTATGTGCTTCCGGATTGAACCCCTCCCTTTAGGTAAGAAAGTCCGACTCCTTCGTCAATTAAACTCAAATCGAGAGCCCTTTGTAAAGTAATTAAACTTTGACAATTGACGATATTGGCAAATTTGGTGGGTTGGATGTAACGAAAGGCTTTTCAAACATGGGCTTAGTGAAACTTGGGCAATCATTTTTGGAACAGCCCAATTAAAGAGAGGCATTTACTCCCTCTAGGCCCATAATTTCAGGGACTTTAGGTAGTATAATCAACGAACAAAAAAATTTGTCAAACCAACCGGGTTGGGTATAGTGAAATCAATTAATCTAGTGATCTGTATAAAAAAAATAATAATAATCTAGTGATGATTCCAATCCCTATTAGGAGAGGTGCCCACATTTAATGTCCGCTAATGCCTTAAATAGAATTATCTCCAATAAAAGGATAGTTGTACCTGAAAAAAAAAAACTGGTCAAGACATAAACATAAGAAAAAATATTTGTGCCAAGAACATGTTTAAATCCATGAAGAGGATACATGTGCCTTATAAAAAAACTCAAAAAATACTGATGGAGTTAGATTTAGTGAAATAGACTAATCCTTCACATCACAATGGGTTCAAGTTCCAATGCTTGTTAAGAGACATGTCAATTTTTTATGCCCCACATTTAGGAGGATACTCTTGCTTAACAAAATAAATAAATATAAATTTTTATTTTCTTCCTTTACAGAGGAAATATTTCTTAGATGGTTTATTTGTAAGATTATTTTTAATTAATTTTTTATAAATATGAATTTTTGTACTTTTCTATGTATATTAATAGGGAAAATTTATTTTCAATATTGATAATTATTAAAATTAATTCATAATTAAGGAATGGCATTAACATACAAGAAATATTTTTGTCAAAGGCCACAAAAAATGATTACTGAGTTAATGAGGAAAAATGAGAATAGGCCCAAATAAAGGTAAAAAAGCGAAGTGGTGGTGTTCTTTTTCGGCCACCACAGCCCCATCGTTCCACCAAAGAACGCAGCGATGGCAGCCTCATCCTCCTTCAGCAATTTTCTCTCCTTTATCTTACCCTCAAAACCACCTCCTCCCAAGACTCCTCCACCTTCCCAATTGAACCTCCCTTCTCCTTCTTCTTCTTCTTCTCCTCCTCCTTCTTCTCGCTTCTCATCTCAGACTCACCACAAGTCGCCCGATGGCTTCGCTCCGCTTGTGGCTGAAGATAGCGGGAAGCATAATTCTTGCTTATCTGAGGAGTTATCCTCTGTCATGTGCCCCTCTCTGGCTTATTCCAACACTCTTTTCTTCAAATCAGCCTACAACGTGCAGGTTATCGTTGGAGAGAACGAGCCCGAGGAGAGGCTCCTCAACAGGTTCCGTAGAGAGGTCATGAAGACCGGGCTCATTCAGGAATGCAAGCGCAGGAGATTCTTCGAGAGTAAGCAGGACGAGAAGAAGCGCAAAACCCGAGAGGCTGCCAAGCGCAACCGCAGAAGGTTCTCCCCTTTTTTGTTTTCGCTTTTAGCTTCCTTACTTTCTGTTAAATTGGGGATAGGGAGTGAGGATAATTGATTTCTGGTTGATACAGGAGTAGGAAGGGGAAAAAAAAGAATTCAAGTCGCCGGGTTGATAACTTATATTTGATTGATTGTAAGGATGAGTCTTCTATGTGAAATTGTGCGTTTGATTTACTGGTTTTACTTTGTGATGGCAATTGATAGCAATTGTGGCATTCTGATAAGATCATAAGAAGGTAGTGATGGCCGCAACTGACAATAGTTGGGTAATCTAGAACCCTGTTAGATGCTTTTGTGAAAATTCTCTGAACAGTATATGGTAGATCTTCTCTTTGAAATTTAATACTCCTGTTATTAATATAAGATATGTTTGAGGAGATATGACATAGTTTTCATATCTATTAATCTTTTCCTAATTTACCCATTTTTAGAAAATATATGTCATTGACTTCCTTGATGTAATTAATCAAGTAAACATATCTTATATTAACGATAGGAGGTAAGAATTAGTTGTTTTGTCAAAAGTAGAGAACTAGAGATAGGCTTGGGTGAAAGGTGCTATGTTGTTCTCTTTTTCTTCAATCTTCAGTAGCTGCCTGACCCATATATCTTAGACTATCATTGAAAACTTGTGTCTGCCTTACATTGATTTCAGGCCACGTTCATCAAGATTTGAAACAGAGGGTAAGGCAGAAGTCGCAGCAACAACCGAGAAGAAAGAGGATGATGATAACTGGGATATGCCTGAAGAAGACGCTCCATACTGACCTCATTATCCCCTACATCTGTGAACACCTTCAAATTTGGTTTGGAGAGGCTTTCCGGCGTCTTAGTTCTATGTAGGAAATTTGTTCCTCGGACTGAGTGGATAATTCCATATATGTTTTTGTTGGATAAAAAGCATTTTAATTATTCCATTTGTGCGTCAACTTTTTTTCCCCACATTTGGTACTATTGAATTCCGGCATCAACTTGAAATTGCTCTATGTTGCATCATTGGACGGTCTTGAAAAGTGCTTATAAGAAAAGGAGGAAAGATTACAAGTAGGATATACAGGGTAAAATTAAAATAAGCTTATCAGAAAAGCGAAAATCAAAAACAGGTTCTCGGGGGAAAAAAAATAAAATGCATTCTTATTGAGATGACCTGTTCTTTGAAATGCATTCTTGGAGGTCATAGAAGTTAGATATAAGCCGAGTGTATAACAGGATGCATCTTTGGAGAAGATTGTATTTCATGCTTGTTGCAGCAAAGAAGTCAGCTGCTGTTGATAGTCTGCAAAACCACGTCAAGACAGACTACATCAATGCATTGTCTGCTCCTTTCACTTCTAAGGTCGATGATACCTTCCCGACTGCACCAATCTTTGTATTTCGCAAATCACTATCACACTCTCCATTGATTGTGCATCTTTGGGACACATTCCATTCAGTCCGCGCACTCGGGCTACTTAGCTGACAACTTTCACCCTGGGTAAGGTAAACTTTCTTTCAACTTCTTAGGACAGGGATTTAGACAATGCCCATTTCCTCATCTAGAAATCCAGTATGGTTTGAAGCGCTTGACGAATTTAGAGTCTGCATGGATTCAACACCGCCTCTCTTTTCCAAGGGTATCAAGCTGGAGCGACAGTGATTGCAAATTTTATCAGTTTATTGTAGTTAATGAAATTTGAGACAAATCAAGGTTAAACTAAAGTGACTAATGTGTTATAGAACTCCTGGACAGTGGTTGGATACATAGTTATGGGAATTTAGGAATTTTCTCTTTTGGTTTTGGACGAGTTCAAGCTTATGATGGAGGGAGGGACACATCCCCCACAAATTATCCTCTTTTTTTTTTTTTTTTTGGGGGGGGGGGGGGGGGTTACAAAAGAGGGGCATCAGCCCAAAAGGAAATAAAGTACTCTAGAGGGGAATTTAATCCCAAACAATCTTGATCAATTAGGGTCCTAAGATATCGAGGACAGCTATCTAAAACAGCCGAGCTTGACAGCCCTTCCTTTGCTAAAAATCTGCCGCTATATTCCATTCTCTTGATACATGCTGCACTTGAAGACTCCAGTTCAGCTGCCTCATACTTTGAATTTGTAGGAAGACCCAGCTCCAATTGGTACCTGGACCTTCTGTCACAGTCAGATCAATGAGATTTTTAGAATCAGATTCTAGCACAACCTTCCTGAAACCAGCATCCCCCATAAATGATCAAGAATTCAGGATTAGGCAGCGCCTGGGGTGTTTTTTTTTTTTAGGAAGTGCCTGGGGTGCTGAAGCTGAGACCTTGTGCAGTTGTTATACTGAACAGCCCTAGTTGGGTTGGGCCTAAGCCCAATGAACTTTAAGTGGGTCTGTCAGCTTAAGCCCAAACTGTAGGAGTGGCTCAAGCTTATGTCCTAGCGCAACTGGTGATGAGTGTGTCCATGATCAGTAAGGGCTTGTAGTCTATAAGAAGCTAGGTAGATGCCACCATGTTTTTTTATTGGAAGGAATGTCTGTAATTTAGTTGTGGCCGTATGGAAGGGGAGAAGTAGAGCCAATAGTTTGAATTCATCTCTTGTGCCACTCAAACTCAATGATCTATTGTCCAAACTAAAAGAACTGATCTATGATAAGTTTTTTTTTTGGCCCAAAATCTATGATAAGTATTTGAGACTGCCAAGCTGTAACATTCTTTGAAACTCAAAACCCCTCCCTCCTTTTTGCTTGCCCACATGGACCTTCCAACTCATACCCCTGTCAGTATTCTTGACGGCCCATTTGCAATGGTTGATTTGTTTATTGGATGTTATTATGTCATAATGAGATGATTTAACAAGCATTTGAATGTTTAAATTAAATCTTGGTGGTTGTGAAAAGGATATTTATCTTATTAGAGTATCTGTAAAGGTAATTGAAAACATACAATCTAAGTTGTTTTTCTATACCTGGACCACCCTCCATCTCATCATAATAGACACTCATCACAGTAAATATTACTACTTCCAATCCTAAATATAGGATATAGTTTGTAGTGCAATTTCTATTAAATGTAAGTGCTAAGGGGAGAAACTACTTCTTCTCCTTCTGCTTCTGCTTGTGCAGGACCTATCATCACGGATGCATGCGTGTTCCCCATGTTCTCCTTTTGATTTTGTGAAGATTATGGAAATTAATTATTTGTGCTCTATTATTTTATGTGTGTTAATAGTTAGCACTTCTGTTGTTTTGCTTTAGAAATTATTACTATTTTCTATTCAAAAATCGGTTTTCCTCTCTGCTACGAAATCTCCTCCTCCTCCTCTTCTTCCTTGGATTTAGGATCTATAACAATTCATGATAGGTTATATTATAAGGCGTCATGTCTTAGTCTTCATATCCTTTATTTTGCAATTTTCTTTGTCCTATTAATTAATTATTCTTAAACTCATTGGTGGGGCACCATAAATTAAATTGATCCTTTTCAAAGATATAATTTATTGCAAACTGCTAAATGACCAAAGTTTGACGTGTTCTTACCAAAAACCCTATGGCTTTTTGTTCCGCCAACTATAAAATGATCAGATTTAGTTATTTTTTTGCCAACTAATTTGCAAATGTTCCTTTCAATATTTACAATAAAATATTCAATACTCACTCCAGTTAATTTAATTAATTAATGAAATTAGTTGAGTTAGTTAATATGACACGTATTTTCTTAAACATTATAATCATCTTCTTTAATTTTCTCATTCCTTTTTCTTAATTATTGTTGATGGAGCATCAATAAGGGTAAATTAGAAAAAGAGTAACAAATATATATATAAAAAATATATATTTTATACTTAAGATTAAGATCAACTCACCAAATGTCTTATATTAAGGACCGGAGTAGTAGTTTTTTATGTTAATAAATTATTATGTCTCTCCTGATTATGTTTAGACTATGGTTTTGACACAGACTGGTACTCTGCGCTACATGTTTCTCCTGACTGAGATGTCCCACACGTCTCTTAAACTTGCAATTACGTCTCTCTTATCTTTATACGTCATTTTCATGTTTAAAAAACCTTTTAAAATGTTTTTTTGGCTTTTTTTTTTCCCAAGAGATTTTATACATTTATAGAAACACTAGCTACTTGTTTTTTTTTTTTTTAAAAAAAAATTTGATTATAGATTGCCATGTCTAATTGTTGGAAACTTAAGTCAGCGTATCAAAATACAATAACCAGCGTGAATAAGGATTTGACATGATTTTTGCGCACAAGTTGATGGATCATTTAACGAAAAGGCAACTGTAATGCGACGTAAGAATAATTTTTTTTCACCACTCTGATATTATTATGTGACAGACTCATAGTGATTATTCAAATGGAACTTAATTATCATGCCTGATGGGGGATATTTTATGTGATAATGATGGGGATTAGTGGGGGTGTTGAATATAATTTAAAACCCTCAGAAATCATATCCAAACAGAAAACACTGCTTATTATTGATCAACATAGCCTAGTTTACTGATCCAATCTGGATCAGGGTTTGAACACTGCATTATTGGATATATACCAAATTAAAGAGTGACGCATATCCTGTTAAGCTATAGATAAGCCTAACAAAATATCTGTTGATCCACGTTGTATGATCATAGGCACACGCATACATACAAGGAGGAAAGGAAATATATATACTTGTTATCAGAAAAGAAGACAAAATTAATGAAAATGGGAAAGAAAAAGAATTAATAAAAGCCAAATGGAGGACCCATATCTACCAGCAGATCTAACAATAATTTTATAGGATAATTAAGCTTGTTTGTGATTGACATCTCAAAAAGTGCTAATTTACGTAAATCAAGATAAAAACTCATCTTACATATTTATCTCATATATCGTAAATTACGGTTGAAAAATTGCTTTTGAAGCCTCCAATCACTATTCCAAATACTACCCTGATCCTATTTATAAGTCACTTTTAACCAAAACATACATACCAAAGAGAGGTAATTAGCTTAATTAATGATTATGGGGTAAAATTTCAATTTTACCCTTATTTATGATTGGATATCTTTCAACTCTTTCTTCTTTCTCCATATTCATTGGTATAATTAATATGGACAAAATTGAAAAAAAATTTTATTTTCTAAAGATGACTTCTAAATATGACCAAATTTTTTAATCATAAGAGACATATAAATAGGACTAGAGTAGTAAGTACATTGACAATAATTCATGTTTGTATCATTTTCATCTCTCTTCTCCACAATTTATGCCATATTCTCAAATACCCATATTATATCACAAGAATTGTACTCAAATTAAGATTATTGATATATGATACTAATATTTATAATTTACGAATAACAGTATAACACAGCTTCTTACTCAACCTCTGCAATATTCATAATGTGTGTGTGTTTGTGCGTAAATGTTTAGCGTAGGTCACTAACTTTGCTTTGGGGATAACATTTAATCTTCTTAATTAACGTTAAAATATGGAGAAGGTGGTCACTAACTCTGTCCTTTACTATCTTACGCACATGCAAAAAAGATGAATGTTACCCACAGTTTGGAACTAACCAGTGGCGAATGTGGGCAAGGGAACACACAAAATATATATAATTTGAGGAAAATTTTTACGGAGTGTATTAGTAGAACAGATGGTCAAGGCTCTTCCCCCTTACCCATAGGTCGCCTGTTCGAGCTGCTGCATGACCCTTTTTTTTTCCTCCATTTCCCCCATTTCCTCCATCGTATTTCGGTTGCCTGACATTCCCCTAATTTTTTCCCCCCAAAATCTCCGACGTTCTTTGCCTTGTCCGCCGCCGTTCTCTGCCTTGTCCGCCGTCGGGGACGGCTGCTCTCTCTCTCGTCACCTACTTCCCCCTCCCCCAAAATTCCATCGTCCCCAAATTTCAATCGTTCTCTGCCCTAATTTCTCTACCTCGACGCCGTGCCTCAAGGATACTGTCATGCTAGCTTGCTGGGGGAAGCATCTGCAGCAAGAAACCTAGCAAACACTGGAACCTGATTTAAGGAGTGAAGCTAGCAAACACTTCATGAAGGTAGAAGTTCCTTTCGGGCTACCTGTTCTGTTTCTATTTTACCTCTTTGGTTTTTCCTTATACTTGGTACTGAATCTGACTTATCATATTCATACCGAAGGGTCCCTTTTAGGTTTTGGATTCGGCAGTATAATTCAATTAACTGTCAAGTTCATTCAATAATACTCAAGAAAAACTCATAAAGTTCAATCGGCAGGAATTTGTTTGTGATTACAGAAATGAGTTGAAAGTCGCAAGCTGTGTGCTTTATTTTTCCCTTCTGGTGCAAACTGTGTTTGGTTGACAATTGATTTTGTTACATCATAGGATTTTACTTTTGGGTTGATAGGTTTTCGGTGATAGGATTAAGTCATGTTGCGAGGTATGATTGGTGTGGTGATGTATATATTGGTCTTCACCCTGTCTGGTTATTCTCGGTTGTTTTAGATTCTTGATTTTCTTTAACCTGACTCTGGATGAGCATTCGCCTCAATGCTTGTGATTTTGAGTAGACTTACTGATTTGAATCCCATGTTTGTGTGCTATTCTGGTGATAATGGTTACATTTGATCTGAGATTGTTATGGCTTTAGCTACAAGCCTATAAGTTACTTTAGCCATTGAAAAGAATATCAGAACCAACGTCTGGTTTTTTTGACGTCCTGGAAGTACAAACAGCTTCTTAAGCATTTGAGTGGAAATTTAGAAGTTTATCTATCACAATTTGCTATTTACCACATAGTATAACATTTTGGGTTATTTTTAACTCCGATGTAATCATTGATGCAAGAAAAACCCAATGTAATTCTCTTTCAAATTATTTTTAACTCCGATGTAATCATTGATGCAAGAAAAATTTTGCTAGAATAATGTTATATGTTGCTTCCTGTGAGTACAATGTTTCCCCAATGTATAGAGATATGTAAATATGGATTTGTGTTATCAAAATAGAGTGATACAGCCTGATCATTCAAGTATTTTGGCGCATGGAATTGTAATTTTACTAAATTCTGTCATGGTATATATTCTGGTGATGATGTTTGGCAAGTGGTTGTGCAAATATGATTCATTTGAGCTTCTTCCAATAGAAGGATAGAATTTAAGGAATTGCTATAAAAAAAAGCCAATGCTTTTCAAATGATTATTTCAATTCTAAAAGTTAAAC
Source organism: Acacia crassicarpa (assembly GCA_034222035.1). Taxonomy (NCBI): domain Eukaryota; kingdom Viridiplantae; phylum Streptophyta; class Magnoliopsida; order Fabales; family Fabaceae; genus Acacia; species Acacia crassicarpa. Next base: position 42,326,954 of record JAWXYG010000005.1, on the reverse strand, counting down.
GGTTTGGAGAAGGTTCGTGATTGAATTTTATCAACTGATGAAGCTATAATGCAATATTTTCAAGGAATGAAGAATCGAAGAATGCTTTTGTAATCGTTCTGATATAAAGGTTAGTTAACTCTTAATTATTATTTTTCTATGTTAAGTTGAAGCTTTCTTTTCTTTTAATTCATAACTGGTCGTGCCTGTACTTTACAAAATAAAATATTGCTGATATTTAATTCCTTGGCTGCAGTTTTGAGCAGTTTTGTATTAATTACACAAATGAAAAGCTGCAACAACACTTCAACCAGGTATAAGGTTAGTCTTGATTAGAATTTGTAGATAATCAAGATGTATTGGATCTCATTGAAAAGGTTTTTATGTTTTTATGTTCTCTTTTTGCCATAAAAAGTATTTTTTCTCTTAAAAAAAATTTTCGGGGGCGCTACCCCCGAACCCCCAAATCCCATTGCTAATTGTGCACCCACAAACTTCAAATCCTGGGTCCGCCACTGGAACTAACAATCAGAGTTGATGTGACATTTCCCCTTTTTAATTGAAATATGTCAAATATATATATAACCGCCCTAATTAGAGTCCAAGTGCCAGCAGGGACTAAGTTGGCAGAGGTGTTGACCAATACGTGCCTGTAACGACAACGTGGCCCCAAGAACCTCACACACCATCTCCATCGACCACCAGGCATATTACAAGTGTAAAAAAAAAAAAAATCGATTTTTGTTCAAGCGGATAACTCCAACCCTTGGAGGTTCCCAAGAGCCGTTTTATCAACAACCCCTGATCATTTTTTTCTTCCTTGCTTGACTCTATCCTGCCGTCCACGTGGCATTTTCAGTCCATTTAATAACACCAGATCTCAACTGCTGATGTGAAAGCTTGGATCGGCCACATGGCAATAAAAGGAAGCCAATCATTCCCCAATTGTTTTTAGTAAACTAAAACACATTCCAACTGGTTTAACCATATCACCATCATTTCATGAATATTCCCATAACTTGATAACAAAGATACTTCCGGGAATACAGTTGCTTTGCTCAATGGTCTTCCTTCTCTTATCCCTCTCATCTTTATTAATATATATTTCTTCCATCTTGTGTTTCAATTAACAATACATAATGAATATTTAACTTTACACTTGAGTCCAGAAGTTAAAAGACAAAAATCATTGTTCTCTCTTCTCGAAACCAAAAATGTCAACTTGAATGGGGTCCAAATCTTGTTCTTTACAGTTAGGAAATAAATCATTGTATGTTAGGAAACAAATAATTGTATGTTAGGAAACAAATAATTGTAATTATGTATTGTAAATGTACACTGATTGTATTCAATATTATAAATAGAAATGAACAAGGCTCAAGACAATTATCCTGTCTTGACCTAATTTCCTAAAACTTTATCTTGGCATCAGAGCCACAGACCATAAAGATGGCCTCATCCGGAATTTCTACACACCAGACAACATCTGCCGTCTCTCTGTCTCTATCGGAAAATTCTAATGCCAATTTCACCACTGCACAAACCTCTCAAGTTCCTCATCAGCCACCGACACAGCCTTTGAACTTTTCATCTCATGATTCCACCAATCTGACCGCTGCAACCATTCCAATTCCACCGCCAATCTCGCAATCTCTGTCACTTTTCCCATCTCATTCCATTTCTTCCACCGTCACAAATCCGAACCTTCACTTTTCTCTTCCTTCCACGATCACGTCTCTTCCGACCAGCTCCATCTTCGCCCCACAACACTTTTTCTATTCCACGGCTTTCCCATCATCTTCCACTAATCTCCTTCACTCCACAAATTCATCACCCTCATCCATAAAAGCGCATCCAATTTCTTCGGTTCATCCATCACCTCACCTACCTCATCAAATTTCTCACCAATCTCCCCAAATTCCTGCTCAGGCATATTACTCAGGCCATTTCTCTGGTTCTCCACTCGGTTCCCCACAGATTACTACTCGTCCGACACCTCTTCTCAGTTCTCTTAATCAAGGCAGTCCCGTCAAGTTGGACGGAGACAATTTCCTTACATGGGAATCTACTGTCATGCCACTCATCCGCGGTCATCGACTAAACGGTCACATTCTGGGTACCAAGACCGTTCCCCCTAAATACATTCTGGATTCCTCTGACCAGGTTTGTCCCAACCCACTTTACGATGACTGGGTTGCTACGGATCAACTTCTTCTTGGCTGGCTTTTTAGCACTATGACCGTAGAGATTGCTTCTCAAATGACTAACTGCAAGACTTCAGCGGCTCTCTGGAATGCTATCACTGAATTTGTTGGCACAAATACCCGGTCTCGTGTCACCTTTCTAAAGAGCTCTTTTCAACAACTCAAGAAAGGCTCATTAAAAATGAGGGAGTATCTCGCAAAGATGAAGTCACTGTCTGATAATCTCACCCTCGCTGGTTGTCCCCTATCTCTGACAGATCTCATCACTCAGACTCTTGCTGGACTGGATACTGAGTATACACCGATTGTTGTCATTCTTTCTGAAAAGGACAATCTCACGTGGTCTGATCTTCAATCTAAATTGTTGACTTTTGAACCACGACTTGAGCAACTCAACACTACTTCGAATAACACCTTGTCTGGAGCTTTTGCCAACCTGTCCTTTCACTCCACTCCTCGCTCATCCCAGTCTGACTTCAATCGTGCTCCAAGCTATCGTGGCCGTGGAGGTCGGAGAGGAAGAGGAAGGAACAGCCGAGGTTCTTTCAGTGGTCGAAGCACCAAATTCTGCCAGCTATGTGAAAAACCAGGACATGACGTTGCAGATTGTTTTCGTCGTTTTGATAAAAATTTCAAAAGTCCTCGAAAGTCTAATAATTCTTTTGCCCTTATTGCTACTCCTGACGTTGTGACTGATCCAGCTTGGTACCTTGACACTGGTGCAACTCACCATGTCACCAACACTAATGAGAACATAGAGCCAGAGGCTCACACAGGTATAAACTCTATTTCGGTTGGTAATGGCGCCCGTATTAATGTCACTGGGTCTGGCAATTCTAGAATACTTTGTGATAATTCTGCTACTTTGAATCTGAATGATGTGCTTGTTGCTCCAAAAATGGCAAAGAAATTGATCAGTGCCTCTAAACTTATTAGTGATAATCATGATATCTGCCTTGCTATTGATTCTCATGGGTGTTTTGTGAAGGAGAAGGGTCAACCTGATGCGTTGTTGCATGGAAAGGTAACTAAAGGACCTACTTCTGGGTTGTACCGAATTGAGAATGAAGTGGTGCCTGCAAAGAAACTAGCTGCTGGTTTTGTTTCAGTTTCAAATAAATGTAATAAACATTGTGGAACAAGCTTGTCTTCTCTCGAATCTTGGCATAGACGTCTAGGTCACCCAAGTAGAGATGTTTTAAAACAAGTGCTTACCTATTGTAATGTTCCCATTGATAATAATGAAGATTTTCCTTTCTGTGATTCATGTCAACTTGGCAAGTCCCATAGACTTCCCTTCCCCACTTCACAATCTCGTGCTCTACATGTCTTAGATCTAGTGCACACTGATCTTTGGGGGCCATCCCCTATCAAGTCTATTGGAGGTTGTCAGTATTATATCAGTTTTCTTGATGATTATAGTAGACACACATGGATTTATCCTTTGAAAACTAAAGGGGAAGCACTCTCTGCCTTCAAAGTTTTCAAGAACATGGTTGAGAATTAATTTGAGAAGAAGATTAAGACACTTCACAGTGATTGGGGTGGTGAATATAGGAGCTTCCAGACCACTCTTGATGAACATGGCATTATTTTTCGTCACTCATGTCCACACACCTCAGCTCAAAATGGTAGAGTTGAGCGAAAACACCGTCATATAGTTGAGACTGGTCTTACATTACTTGCTCAAGCTCATATGCCCATTTCGTACTGGTGGGATGCTTTCTCATCTGCTGTTTATCTGATAAATAGGCTTCCAACATCTGTTTTGATGAATGTCTCGCCCTTTGAAGTATTGTTCCACAAAAAGCCAAACTATACTTAGTTCAGAATATTTGGTTGTGCATGCTTTCCTTGTCTACGCCCCTACAATCACAATAAGCTTCAATATCATAGCACAAAGTGTACCTTCCTTGGTTACAGTGGATCACATAAGGGCTTTAAATGTCTAAGCTCCACGGGCAGAATCTATATCTCACGGCATGTTATTTTTAATGAGAATGATTATCCCTTTGCTAATGGTTTTTTGAATTTGCAGCAACCTCCACACAGTGAGATCATCAATTTCTCCAGTATTTCTCCTGTAATTTGTGAAGCCATGTCTTCACTTGACTTACAAACTGCAAACTCTACTGCAAGGTCTGAAAGTTCTGCTGTTATGCCTGGTGCTATGAGTTCTCCTATCAGCTCTCGTTCTCTCTCTCACAGCATTGATGATGCTCTAAACACTCCGGTTGCTTCTTCCCAACCAGAATCTAGTCGAGAACTGCAAATTACTAATTCAGATCAAAATGTTACAGCAGAACAGCCCCAGGAGGTACTTGATACTGAAAATGTTACAGCAGTGCAGTCCCTTCCTCAATTGTCTGCTACTGCAACATCAAATCAATCTCCCAACAAAGCTCCTCCACTCTCAGTTTCAGTTCCACAAGTTCCAGTATCTTCGGTCAGCCACAACACACATCCGATGCAAACCAGAAGCAAACATGGTATTCACAAGCCAAAAATGCCCTATGTTGGCCTTACACAGGCTTCAGAATACACTCCACAGACAGCAAGAGAAGCTCTAAATTCTCCTCTTTGGAAGCAAGCCATGCATGAAGAGTTCAATGCTTTACAACGAAATTCCACCTGGATACTAGTTCCACGACCACCCAACCAAAATGTAGTTGATAATAAATGGGTATTTAAACCCAAATTTCATCCTGATGGAACTCTTGCTAAAAGAAAGGCACGTCTTGTTGCTAAGGGCTTTCAACAGACCGAAGGTATTGATTTTTATGAGACTTTCAGTCCTGTTATTAAAGCTTCTACCATTCGGATTATCTTGACTATTGCTATTGCATTAAATTGGGACATCAAACAACTTGATATTAACAACGCCTTTCTCAATGGTTTTCTATCTGAGCCTGTCTTCATGGAACAGCCTGTTGGCTTTGTGGATTCTTTTAAACCTAATCATGTATGCCAATTATCCAAAGCTCTCTATGGTTTGAAGCAAGCGCCAAGAGCTTGGTTTGATAGACTCCGCAGTGTTTTACTTGCATGGGGCTTCAAAAATTCAAAAAGTGATATATCCTTGTTTGTCTACTCTGATCAAACTCAAATTCTTACGATCCTTATTTATGTGGATGACATCCTGGTCACCGGAAGTAATCCTTACAGTCTTAAGCGTTTCACCACAAGACTGCACAAAATCTTCTCTCTGAAAGACCTTGGTTCACTTCATTATTTTCTTGGAATAGAAGTCTACCGAGATAACACTGGTCTTTACTTATCACAAGGGAAGTATATCTGTGATTTACTGGATCGCTTTCATATGACTCATGCTTCACTATGTCCAACACCAATATCCGGCCACAAGTCATTATCTGCTTATTCTGGTGAACTGCTTCCTAACCCCTCAGAGTATAGGAGTGCAGTAGGAGCTCTTCAATACTTGTGTAACACACGCCCTGATATCAGCTTCAGTGTTGGCAAGTTGAGCCAATTTCTTTCACAACCTACCACAGCACACTGGAAGGCAGTCAAGAGGATATTAAGATATCTTAGAGGAACCAGCCATTATGGTATTCATATAAAACCTTCTTCAGGCCTTGATATAGAGGCATACTCAGACGCTGATTGGGCTTCATGTCCTGATGACAGACGATCTGTTGGAGGTTATTGTGTCTTTCTTGGAGATTCCCTAGTCACATGGTCATCCAAAAAGCAACAAGTTGTTTCTCGTTCGAGCTGTGAGTCAGAATATCGGTCTTTGTCCAATACAGCGGCTGAACTCAGCTGGATCAAATCTCTGTTGTCTGAGCTAGGCCTAAAAATTCAGAAAATCCCAACTATCTGGTGTGATAATATTGGTGCAGCAGCACTAGCATCCAATCCTGTTCATCATGCACGAACCAAACACATTGAGATAGATGTACATTTTGTTAGAGACAAAGTCCTATCCAAGGCATTGAAAGTTCAGCATGTTCCCACTGAATTCCAGATTGCAGATTGTCTAACAAAGCCATTGAACCACTCACGTTTTTGTCTTCTCAGAGATAAGCTAGGAGTCACGGTCTCTCCAACAAAAAGGACAGAACAAACTCAATCTGTTATTTCAAAATACAAAAAGGAAAGGAGAGGGTCCAAAGTGAAGGAGAGAGTTAGGAAATAAATCATTGTATGTTAGGAAACAAATAATTGTAAGTTAGGAAACAAATAATTGTAATTATGTATTGTAAATGTACACTGATTGTATTCAATATTATAAATAGAAATGAACAAGGCTCAAGACAATTATCCTGTCTTGACCTAATTTCCTAAAACTTTATCTTTTACGCATTCCCGTGAATTTTCTACCCACCATGTTGATCTCATGCCTTGATTTCTCATTGGGGTAAAGGCTATAATTATATAAACCCATTATATATAATTCTCTATTCAAAATAATTACGCGAGTAAGACAAACTTAAACAGTAAGCTCCAACATAACAGCCACGATCGACTCGACTCGAGTCTCCACGTTTACTCTTAAATACCTGAACATGATCGTCGGCCTGGCCCCATTTCTTCCAATCCATAACTAAATTATACATATCGCCAAGTTCAGAGCTTCACAGAGCTCTCTGTCTCGCCTCAAGGTTGTCCCAATGGGGGATAATTCCGGTACTCGTGAAGAAACAGTAGCGATTCACTGTCTTGAAGGGGAAGCTGAAGCTGAAGCAGAAGCAGAGGAGAGAGATCCAGAAAGCAATCCGCTGAATGAGCCACTGCTCAAGAGGAATCGCACTCTTTCCACCAATCCACTTGCTCTCGTGGGAGCCAAAGTTTCATACATAGAAAGCTTGGACTACGAGTAAGGACTTCGGTAATTATATGCTGCTCTGCTGTTCCAATCTTTTGCTTCAGATTGAAAAAGGCCTTACATGGATGATGATGCAGGATCAATGAGAATGATCTGTTCAAGCATGATTGGAGGAGCAGATCGAAAGTTCAAGTGTTACAGTACATATTCTGTAAATGGTCACTGGCTTTCCTCGTTGGACTTCTCACCGGACTTATAGCCACCCTCATCAATCTTGCAATTGAGAACATTGCGGGTTACAAGATTCTTGCGGTTGTTGGATTCATCGAAGAAGACAGGTCGGAATAAAACTGAATTTGAATTTTAATATTTCCAGCGACTAAAGTTTCCAGCAAATATCACAGGTTATATTGTGTGTTAACTGTTGATCAACATGATCAATGCAGGTATTTGGCGGGCTTCTTATATTTCACTGGCATAAATTTCTTATTGACATTCGGTGCTTCTCTTCTGTGTGTGTGTTTCGCACCCACAGCAGCTGGACCTGGTATACCTGAAATCAAAGCTTACCTTAATGGCGTCGATACTCCAGACATGTATGGTGCCAGGACATTGATCGTTAAGGTTGGTTGTTGCTTCATCTCTGTCTTACGTTACTCTGTTATGTCTGATTCCGATTCTGATTCACTCGCAATCAAGCAGTTAATGGAAAGGAAAATATAGATATTTGCTTTCCCATTGCTAACGAGGTTTTCATTGGCTCTTATTACAGTGGGCATCTGAAAATTGCCAAATCCAATTTTTACTCTGTTAATTTTCATTCTGCTCCGTGATGTAAGGCAATTAGTGCCCAACTATTGCGAGAATCTGAGGAATTAAATATTAGCGGTGGCGCCCTGATTTCAGAATACGATATACAATATCAAGGAATTCATGGGGCGCTCGGCAAAAGTGATGTTTTCTTTCTTCTTTTTTTAGTAGTTAGTACTTGCAATTTGTCTTATATACATAGATTCTGAACGATCATGAGGCATCGATATTATTGTCCTGACAAACATAAAATGGAAGTGCTCTTTTCCTAATTAAGATGTTACAAATAAAACAAAATATGAAAAACCTCATTTAAATACCATCTAAAATTTTAAAACCCGAAAGTTCTGTGAACATTTAGAAATGATAAAAAGGTGACAGTGATCAAATTGAGGTTTTAAAATGTTATGAATTTATTATTATACCTTTAGTTTTTAAATAAAAAAAGGTGACAAGGTTCAAAACCCCACAAAATTTGTTAAAATCATTACTCTTTATTAATCTTTTTACATATATTGTCCATACCTACAAATATTGTCTGTGTTATTTACTGATTTTGTCAAAATCATTACTATTTTAGTGAATCTCATTAGTCAATCATTTTATACATGTTGTCAGCACTTACTAATTTTGTCAAAATCATTGATTTTAGTCAATCTTATTACTTAATTGGTTACAATCAAAACTCTTTGTCAATACTTTTACATATATTATAGTATTTATGGATTTTCTCAAAACCATTACTCTTTTAGTAAACTGGAAAAGCTCACTGAAAATTTCACAAACTTGCCAAAAATTACTCGTTTATGGAAATTGGTTTCTTAGCGTTGTGATGGTGAAAGTGAAGAGAAAGAACAAAGTTGAATGGAGAAGAAGAAGAAGATAACGGTGAAGAGAAGAAAAAGCTCTACTTGATTCAGATCGAGACAAGTGAGAGTAGGGATGAACTTCGACAGAGAGAGTAAGGCTCAGATTGACGCATTAGTGAGAGCAGGGAGGAGCTTTAGTGACCAAGGCGAAAGGAAGGAGGGGCTTTGGAGCAAGTGAGAGGAAGGGAAAACGCCAGTGCAAGGTGACAGTGAGGAAGAGATGAAGAGAGGGAGAAGAGAGAGAAAAAAGAATGTGATTTTATATTATGTGAGGAGCATTCTAGTAAAAACATTTAAATTTCAAAATTTCGTATTCATTCCAATCACTTTTATGTCTTTTTAATTTTTTTAACAGATCTTTTGGGATTTTGAAATTTCAAATCGTATTTAAATAAGATTTATCCAAAAATATATGACTAGTCAAGTTAATGAGTCTTCAAATTTGTAAGAGTTACAGATTACAGTTCTGTAATGGCAAGGGCGTGATATTCAAAATGCTGCAAAAATGTGATCAACAGAAAATAGTCAATGCATTCTCACAAGTCACACGGCTTCTGTCTTCTTATATACTTATGCTTGTGTAGATAGTTGGAAGCATTGGAGCTGTGGCTGCAGGGCTAGATTTAGGAAAAGAAGGGCCATTGGTACATATTGGGGCCTGCATAGCTTCCTTACTAGGCCAAGGAGGCACTGAGAAACACCGGATCAAATGGCGATGGCTTCGATATTTCAACAACGATCGAGACCGCCGAGATCTTATCACATGTGGAGCTTCCTCGGGGGTTTGTGCAGCATTCAGGGCACCTGTTGGAGGAGTTCTGTTTTCTCTAGAAGAGGTTGCAACTTGGTGGAGAAGTGCTCTCCTCTGGAGAACCTTTTTCAGCACAGCTGTGGTGGCGGTAGTGCTCAGGGCCTTTATTGAAGTATGCAATTCTGGGAAATGTGGCCTCTTTGGCACAGGAGGGTTGGTCATGTTTGATGTCAGTAGTGTCACAGTGAGATACCATGTAATGGATATCATCCCTGTTGTTATCATTGGCATCCTTGGTGGATTATTGGGAAGCCTCTATAACTATCTTCTTCACAAGGTCCTCAGAGTCTACAGTCTCATCAATCAGTAAGCAATCATATCGAATCTCTCTCTCTCTCTTTAATATGGCATCTGATATCCAGTAGCATTGCATTATATTTGAGCTTTGTCAGACCCAAATGAGATCATTCTCCCAAACACTCTTTTTGCTAATTCGTATGGACTTGGACTTGAACCAAGACCTCACTGAAGCGGTATTGGTCACATCCAATCCTAATCTTAGTTATGTAAGAACACACAAGTGCTCAAGCATAGCATATTAATGAAGAAAGCAAAGCCCAGACAATCACAAGATCCTAGTGAATTAAACTGACATCATTTTTACCTTCACTGCATTCTCTATTCGCGATCAACAATGATGATTTACATTACTTAATGACAGGAATGGGAAAATGCATAAGCTCTTACTCAGTCTCTCAGTTGCACTCTTCACATCAGTGTGCCAATATTGTATTCCATTCCTATCAACGTGCGTCCCCTGTGCTACGTCACTTCCAGAAGATGTCTGCCCCACAAATGGACGGTCTGGAAATTTTAAACAGTTCAATTGCCCCAGTGGTCACTACAATGAACTTGCTACTTTGTTGCTCACCACTAACGATGATGCTGTTAGAAACATATTCTCAACCAACACTCCACATGAGTATCATTCATCTTCCCTCCTAATTTTCTTTGCACTCTATTGCATATTAGGACTCATTACTTTTGGGATTGCTGTGCCATCTGGGCTCTTCCTCCCTATAATCCTCATGGGTTCTGGTTATGGCCGTCTTCTTGGCCTCTGGATGGGACCTCACACAAAAATTGACCAGGGCTTGTTTGCTGTTCTGGGTGCAGCCTCCCTCATGGCTGGTTCAATGAGAATGACAGTATCAGTTTGTGTGATCTTCCTTGAACTCACCAACAATCTTCTGCTACTACCCATCACAATGATTGTTCTCTTGATAGCCAAGACTGTTGGAGACAGTTTTAACCCTAGCATCTATGAAATTATACTGCACTTGAAAGGGCTTCCTTTCTTGGACGCAAATCCTGAGCCATGGATGAGAAATCTCACAGTGGGTGAGCTTGTTGATGTAAAACCACCAGTAATTACCCTCAATGGAATAGAGAAGGTAGCTCGTATAGTGGAAGTTCTTAAAAACACTACACACAATGGTTTCCCTGTTGTGGATGAAGCAGGGGAAACTTCAACAGGAGTGGCCAAGCTTCATGGACTGATCCTAAGAGCACACCTTGTGGGAGCGCTAAAGAAGAAATGGTTCCTGAAGGAAAAAAGGAGGACAGAGGAATGGGAAGTGAGAGAGAAATTTACGTGGGTAGATCTGGCAGACAGAGAAGTTAATATTGAGGAGGTGGCTGTGACAAGGGAGGAAATGGAATTGTTTGTTGATCTACATCCTTTCACAAATATGACTCCTTTTACCGTTCTGGAGAGCATATCAGTGGCAAAAGCGATGGTCCTCTTCAGACAGCTAGCACTTCGACATATGCTTGTTTTGCCCAATTATCAAGCACCAGGGGTGAGTTGAGTTTTATTACCGCACCTTGTCAATAATATCAATTCCATGCAAATTTTGATTCATGGTTATTATTTCAGTAACTTTCTGGTAAATCATGAATGATACTCAATGATTCAAGATAGTTATGAATGACTAACCTGATCTTGCTCTTTCATGGCAGCAATCTCCTGTGATTGGGATCTTGACCAGGCAGGATCTACTAGCCCACAACATTCTTACGGTCTTTCCTCACCTGGAAAAAACGTGAGGGCGGAGAAAAAAGAAACTAAAACTTGGCGAATAATAGAACGGCCAAGCGGCTTCTAAGAACAAGTCTCCATTTTCATTCCTGAGAAAGTTCCTCACTCCCTCCTCAGTTTTGGATTACGTGGATCAAAGTACTGGGATGGATACAGAAACATCATACAAGGCGGTGTATAACTATATTCAATTGGGTGCTTTTTTGTTTTTCCCCTCTTGATATTGCCTCATAATTTATCCTCTTTTTTATTTTATTTTTTTGAATAAGAGCATTTATCTATTTCGTTTCTTCCGTTATGAATTTTTGCAACTGATTTGCCGTTCTAAAAAGAGCTCCATGTCACTAGCCAGTTCATTTATTAATTCTCTTTCTTTCCCGATTTCTTCACCGAGGGCTCCCCATGAACACTACTAAAACTTCAACGCTGAAGATGGACGTATGTTGAGTTTTATGCTTAGCCTTTTTCTTCGAGTGGATGGATGGAAACATACGCCAATATATGTATTTGTATGGCTATTCTATGCTGAATTCACTTCTTCACGAAAATTAAACTGGAGGTCCTTATAATTTTAATCTGTTTTCAATCAGGTCCTTGAATTTTTTTCCCTTTTTATTGGGTCTTTTAACTTTCTCTGCTACTGTGTTGCAATATGTGATTTGGGGCCTAACTTTAATTGCTTCTCTCTTAAGATGTACATAGGGTGTTTGTTAATATGTTACCTCACCAATTCTAATTCATGTGCTAATCCTCTGACTCTGTTGGTGCCTTTTATTTTGGTGTCTGACTCTGACTAAGAGAGTTTTCTATCAGTGTTTATTTGTATTAAATGGAAGGACTAATATATCTAATTGGAGGGAAAAAAAATTCAATGACCTGATTCAAAACTGAGTAAAATTATAAGAACATACAGATTAATTTTGCCAAAAAAAAAAAAGTAATAAAGAGGCATATTAAAGTAAAAACTTTACTTCATTTCATGGGCCGGTATACTCATTGCAGTATGTCACGGCGTCTAACATAGTTTCACCGTGTATGCACCCGATAAAACCTCGATTCGGACTAGGCAGGGTAAAGTTCTAGTGAACCGGGTGCAATAGCAAAAAAAAAAAAAAAACATAGTTCCACCGCAGGGTTACACACTTCGAAACATGACAGTTGATTGTGAAAATTACCAATTCAGTTCTTCAGCAATCACATAAATTATCATTAATAATAATAAATTAAAGAAGCAAAATAAATTATTTAAATATAACATATTAGATGATCTGTCTGAAATGCTTATATGTATCATCAAGATTATATATCAATTTATAAATAATTTTTTTAACTATTTTAATCTCCCAAAATTAGTAAATTGAATCTTATAGTGAGAACAAGATGTATAATTCAAAAGATTGAATTATACAAAAATACGCAAAATACACTTCTAAGAAATCTAAGCTTCTTATTATGGCTAGCTACTCACAACTGAAACCGTTCATGCATTAACATCTCGAATAAATTTTAAACACAAATCTAAAATTCTAATTTGTTTCCATCAATACAATCGACGGCAGCTACAGTTAAACACCACCCACGCTGTTCGCCGATGGATCATTTCAATATTTTAATATTCAATAAAATTTGTGTAAGCTGCTGCCACCGATATGATCTCCAATATATATATATATATGTAAATTGCCGAAACTGCATGATTAATCGTCAGTTCCAAAATAGCGATCACCAAACTCGCCCAGTCCTGGGATAACACGGAACTCTTCGTTCAAGGCAACATCAATCTCGGATGTGACAATTTTCAAGGATGGAAACCTTTTATTCACACAATGGATTCCCTCCGGTGCCTGAATTTGAAAACCAGGCCATCAGATCCATGTATTTTTTACAGTGAACTAATAACGTAATACCTCAGATCACATCTACGAAGGAATCAAAAGTAACTCACAGAGATGAGATTCAGGAATATTATGTGGGATTCTGGAACTCCTTTCCGGATGAGCAGATCAATTGCTTGATTTGCAGAGTTGCCTACAACGAAAATACTGGTGTCAGTTTTCATTTATAGGCCAGCAAACGATTCAGGCAACCACTACACACATCCTAAAAAGCTAGTGATCAACAACCAGATATTTTCAGAAAGCCCACCTTGACATTGTGATCAAAACATGCTTCACTAAGTGAATACTTTCAGGTCTTACCGGTTCCTTGAATGGTAGCTATCAGATACAACCCAAAAAATAGGTAAAGGTGCAAAAATAGTAATAATGTTTTGCACTTTGAGCATCTAATAGAATTACATTTGATGGGTGCAAAAGTAATAATAAACAATTTTTAAGGTAGCTAAATTGATAACACCGTTAAGTTTGGCCACATTGACCGTTAATTGCAAGTAACTTCTGTCAAGTGGGGCCCATTTCTCTCCCCTTGTGTATAAGGGTTAACATGGTCAAACTTAATGACATTCTCAATTTAGAACCTTAAAAATTGTTTATTACTACTTTTCACCGATCAAATGTTAAATTTGTTAGATGCTCAAAATGCAAAACATTATTACTATTTTTGCACCTTTACCCAGAAATAAATACAATACTATAATTCGCATGCTAGCCTGTTCTTGCAAATAAATTGCACTAGGTCGTCTATTTTTTTTTTCCAGCTACCACTTATTTCTACATGTTTGATAAAAATACTTCCCCAAGAATTTAAAGAATGATACAAAAGGGTGAGCAATAATGGATAGCGTAAAGACTGACAACCAAATTGAGCAGGAAATATTTAGACTTTCAAGGGTAGCAGGACGCACCAGTAGCCAGGACGGGGTCAAGAAGCAAGACATGGCGTTCTGATATATCCTTGGGAAGCTTCTCGTATATGAGCTGCTTAAAGGAGAAACCATTTTAATAGTTAATGCTTATAGGCATATATTATCCACGTAAAATCCTCCGAGGACATCCAAAAACAAAGTAAACTAACCTGCTTTCCATCGTCACCATCTCTATGAATCAGAATCTTTCCAATTTTTATGCCTTTGCAACATGCTCGTAGAGCATTCTCCATGCTCTCACCACTAATAATGTAAAAACATGGGGAATGAAAAAAAAAATAACTTCAAGGACATAGCCTATATATACTGGCAGTGCATCTAATACATAATAAAAATGCATGACAATTTGAGAATGTTAATCTAACCAAATAAGGGCCTCTAATGCATGTACTTAAGCATTGCATTTCTTGTATCATATCATTTAGAGGCTGAACCTGCCAAAATAATACCTGGTTCAAAGCTCACCTTCGGACAATAGAAACACCGCACAATTTTTTGCAGAAGTCAACACCAGTATAGACAGATCCTGTAACAGAAAATCAGAAATCAAAATTTACAGATTGCACATACTTTTAGTTTAATTATAGACTAGAGATATGGAGAAGGACTCTAGAGTTAAACGGATTGTGTCTAAGTAAAAGTAAAACATAATATATGCATTGCGATTTAGATAAAAGACAATGAAATACGATGTGGAGGCTAAATTGGGAGCGCAACTCATTCAGCAAGTGGCAAAGTCTACATATTTGGGATCAATTATGCGACAAGATGATAAAATTGAGGGAGAAGTTAATCATAGAATTCAAGCTGGGTGGTATAAATGGAGAAAAGCTACTAGAGTTATTTGTGATCGAAAAGTATCTAATAAGGTAAAAGGTAAGTTTTATCGCACTGCTATTAGACCAGCAATGCTATATGGTAGTGAATGTTGGGCTTAAAGGGATAACATGAACATAAAGAGGGAGTAGCCGAGATGAGGATGCTGAGAGGGATGTGATCATACCAAAAAAAGATAAGATTCGTAATGATCATATACGTGAACAAGTTAGAGTGGCACCTATTGAGGAGAAAATGGTAGAAAATCATCTGAATTGGTCTGGGTATGTTCAAAAAAGACCTTTGGATGCGCGGGTGAGGAGAATCGATCAAGTAGTATGAAGGCCTCTAAAGAAAATGTGGAGGAAGACCGAAGCGAATACTCAATAACGTTATAAAGTGGAATCTAATGATTAATAATCTATCAAAAGATCTGGTTTTCGATAGAGCGCAATGACGTCATGCGATTCACGTAGACGACCCCGCCTAGTGGGATAAAATTTTGTTGTTGTTGCACATACTTTTAGGGATTAGATTATTTAAATGAAAGGACAAGAACTCATTAAGCATATGCCTCATCAAGTAAGAGAAGGAAGCCACTATTCTAAATGTTCCTATAGTTTAGACCACAACAAAACTCAAGCCATTACAGTTTTATTTTCATAAACAAACAAAACTATTTGTATAAGTTACATAATAACTATGAATACAGAGGAAAGAGCCCATTCAGAAATAAATTAAGGTTAAAATAAGAGAAAAAAACTTATGTGCTTAAGGTCATACATTTAAGCTTTAAGGTACATTATTTTAATCAAATCAGGAAAAGTGGACTTTTTTATGCATCACCTATCTTATAACTAACTTTTGCTTCCAACTTTGTTAACTTATTGTTAAATTTAAATTCCACACATTCTCATTTGATTGAAATGAAGTACATTAGGTATATGAGCTTAAGTATTTAAGTCTTTTCCTTATTTAAGACAGTTGCTAGACCTTGCATCTTCATTCAATGTCTACTGGGCAATCAAGATAAGATACTCCACTTAATCAGTTCAGTAAATCCATGGGGATAAAGAGATCCAGACATCCGATCAACAAAACCAAGTACATCTCACAGTGGAGCAGGCTGTTTGAAAAGCATAAATCCTTTTTCTGTAGGGAAGGAGAATACAAAGAATTTGAAACTTCAAATATGATGATTCAATAAATGATTACCTGTTGGAGTGACCACTTGCTTTTCAGTGAACGGCAAATGGCCAAGGCCATGCTCAACAACCTGATACCAATACCACCAGAAGGAGTCATTGTCCAGAGTTCTGAGTGATAAAGATATGAAAACCAGTGAAGAAGTTTAGCAAAAAGCTTTAAAGGCTGAGTACCAGACGTATGAGTCGGTCTGAATAAAATACAAAGTCATGCTTCGATATGTCCTTGTCACGAATCAAAGTGTGCATCCCCCTTATCTGAAATGTTTAAGCAAAACCAGTGAAGAACAGTTTGATACACCTCCAACTCAAATCTCACCCAACAGCCTTTCTCCTAGCCTTATCAAAGATAATACTTCCAAGTTATAATGTTTCAGCCAGTAATTAACATGCGACTTCCATGACCCACAAAATAAAGCATCATAACCCAAATTTACCATCCACTTCTAATTCATGAAGAGAATAAAAAATTAAAATGGAACTGGTCTAAGAATGTTTCAAGCATAAATACCTGGAATGTTGAATGAATAACATACACATTCGGATATATTTTGCATAGATCATGTTGACCAAGTTTTGTATGGATATGCTGGACAATCAGATCAATGGCAACATGATTATCACCTCCTCGGGGGATGATCACATCAGCATATTTCTTTGATGGAAGAACAAAATCATCAAAGGCAGGCTTGACAAACTTTGCATACTGCATATTCAACAATATAATTAGGAACAAATACACAATATGATTGATTACATTTAATCAGGAAACTTTTTTTTACCAGTACAACTCTCATTACCATAATAAAATTTCTCAAAAACAAAAAATTATTAGAAACAGACGGCATCATTTGCATAATTGCTAAGAACCCTCAGATAATAATTAATTTACTATGGGTACCTGTTCAAGAACAGAGTTTATGTCCCTACCCCTCTCCACTGTATCACGTCGGATTCTACGAGCAAGCCTCACATCAGCATCTACAAGAAATTAACAAACCCAAGTAAAACATTAGATACATATATATATAAACAAATCAATGAAAAAAAAAATAGCATTCTTTTGCATAGTGCTCTTCAAGTAATTTCCAGCAACTAATCTAATAACTCAACAAAGACAAGAATAGAAAGACAAAGAAGGCAGTTAAGGTAGGATTCTTCAGCTAGAAAGAGCATGCCCATGAGTATAATACCTTGATGATACATTAATAAGAATACTAAAACGAAGTGGATGCCTCCAAAAAGCTTGAATCATTATATAATATTATAGGGAATCTTTACGAATATTCTCAGATGATAGCAAGAAGTACTCTGCGCTTTTAAACATCCAGATTTTCTGTGATTATCACTGTTTAAGCAACTCAAGCATAAGTACCCATCATGCTATTCCGTCCTAACAAAAAAGGTACACTGGCTATTTAAAGTTTCATCAAACAAACAAATCAAGTCATCTTTGGCATTTCATGACTCAACACTTAGCCCTAAAGCAATTTTGTTGAAATTTATCATTTCCTGTAACCATGATACAAATTGGTCATGTATGTTTTCAATTATTCTGCCGAAAAACTGCACGACATCAGAACTTCATAAAAATAACTCAAGGCTCAGACAGCAATGCATGCAAAACATGGCAAGAGGTAAGTATTCTTTAGACAAATGATAGCAAAATTATATAATTTATGTTGGCTTGTATGACAGACAACACTTTCCCACACATGATACAAAAGGATCAGACCTGTGTCAACAAAGATTTTCATGTTCATCAAATCACGAACACGCTGGTCATGGAACACAAGAATTCCCTCCAAAATAATGACATCAGAAGCATTTACCTGAGTACATCACTACATCCATCAATCACTCTTTATCAAAAGGCCATTAGAAACAGCAATTAAAAAACACTAAATGGCATAAAAAACAACAATCCGTTACATTTCACACGACAAGAGAATTCATAAGGTGTAATATGTATTGTTAAGTGTGAAATTTGTGGTTCACAGATCTAATAAAATTTCTCCCCCGAAATGTGCATGATGTGTAACACTAACTAGGAAACAGCCGCATAACAAGGTGTTCCCAACTACAACTTTTTTTGGCCATCCCAACTACTGCATTAAAAAAGCTAAAACATAAATGCGTCTCAAATCAAGGTGGATCATAAAAATGGGAGGGCATGCATATCTCTAACAGTAAAACTATTGACGCCAAAAATAAATGCCAAGAAAGCGAAGGAACTTTGTCAAGTGATGAAGTATGATTTCCAAAGGGCAAATAACATTGTACGTATAAAAATAAGATTCCCAATTCCAAAGACAATCAACATGATATGAGGTAATACCTGCCGAAAACTATCTGAAGAGCGCTGGTGCTTCTTAAAGTCATAAATTGGGACTTGAACTGAGTGGCCGCTTATGAGTTGTTCCAAGCATTCTAATAGTTGCTCAGTATCAAAAGCATCTACAAGGAAAACCGAAACACAATTAAAAGATTTAACAAATGTTCCAGGCTAGGGTAAAAAAAGTATAATAGAACAGTAAGAGTAGAATACTAAAAGTTATCTTTATGAACACTTGAAGTCGCAGAGGGTAGCAGAAGTATCTTTATGAACACTTGAAGTCGCAGAGGGTAGCAGAAGAGCTAGGTCTGAATAATTCAAAAGATCTTGATGATATAGAATGTACATATGGATTACCAGGGTGATCAAAATTGTACTCGTGTGCCCGTTCCGATTCTTCAGGCGTCAGACCACGGTAAAACGAATCCTACAAGTAAAGCATCTTAACTAGACAGCTAATAAAAGCATCCAGAAAAGGAAAGGAAAGATAGAAAACCTGATTGACTAGCACAACGCGGTGATCATGGAGCTGTTGGATTATCATGTCACATACAGTGGTCTTCCCTGAAGCAGTACCTCCCGAAACACCTACACATTCAATCAGACCAAATCGTAATGGTGGAGTGCAAAAAGTGAAGCTACCGGCTCAACGAACAAGGAGAGGAGTTGAGAAATTGAAAGCGTAAGATTCAAGCATATTTTATAAGAACAATCACTTCAACAGAAAACGTGGTCAAACTGTTTCCAAGATAGGAAAGTATAGCAAAGAGTTGGAATTGAAGAGAAAATTACCGATGACGAAGGGCCGTGTAGGAGTTGAATCAGAGGGAAGGGTTGAATCCAAAGGAGAAGCGGCAGAGGAAGCAAATCGATGAGCAGGTGATGAAGCAGAAGAAGAAGTCGGAGACGAGAGGAGACCGTCAAGGCGGAGGCCCGAGAAGTGGGGCCCGGAGGCAGCCTCCATGACATAGTCGATCGACGTGGTCTCCTCCGGCATCGCTGTGTACTCCGTCTAGTCACACCTTTCCTGTGGAGCAAAACAAGACTTGGGAAGTGTCGACGTCGCCGGACGAAAGGATCTGTAATTGGGCATGGAGCATTTCTCACGTGAGTAACACATGGAATGTGCCTTTATTCCTCGTTTTATTTTTGCCAAAACCTTTATTCCATTTTTTGTTGATCCCACAAATATACAAAATTATTAAGGCATGAAAATGGGGAAAAATTGAATGAAATAAAATAATTACATTTGATATAACATTAAAAAAAAATGTTCGATTGTTTTGTGTTTTATGTTTTTATCATATCATTCGATAAAAATGATACTATAATAAAAATGTGTGAAAAATAATGCTTTGAACTTTTTATAAATTTGGCACATTTATTGGCAACTATTGTGTTGTTCCCAGCACTGTTTCTGAGATAAAACAAATTTTTCTAATTCCGCGCCTTGAAAGAGTTTTGAGAATTAAAATTACATTTGTTAACTCATTTTATTTTTACTCCGATAATTAGAATTATGTTTGTTAACACATTGTTTTTTTATTCTAAGAATCAGAATTACATTGATCAACACATTTTATTTTCAATCCAAGAATTATAATTACCTAATATAATACAAATCTATTTCTTTAATTTTTGCTTATAGATTTTATTAATGGTATAAAATAATAAAATGAAAGTAAATACTGGTTTTTAAGTTAGGGTTAAGTAGCAATTTTGCCCTGGAAGTATACGCCCGAGAGCAATTTTGCCCTGGAAGTTTTTTTTTTTTTTTGCTCAATGTCGCCCCGGAAGTATAAAAATGAAGCAATGTTGCCCCTCAAATAACCACCGTTTATGTTGATTGTTAATTTTGACTAAAATTGCTGACAAGGCAGCCACATATACTCTGATTTTGCT
Source organism: Acacia crassicarpa (assembly GCA_034222035.1). NCBI lineage: Eukaryota > Viridiplantae > Streptophyta > Magnoliopsida > Fabales > Fabaceae > Acacia > Acacia crassicarpa. The sequence continues at coordinate 42,306,369 of JAWXYG010000005.1, read as the reverse complement.
ACACCTCATCCTCTCTCTCCCCCTTCTCTCTCCTTCGTTCGATGTTTTCGGAACAACACCGTTGCTCGCCCAGGAGTCCACCGCTCCGCCCACCATCCCCCGGCGCCCTCTTCTTTATGACTGAATCACAGTGGCCACAACGCCTCCATTCTTATTAGCTGCAAAGGCCACCGCAAGTAAGGATGGAGATAAACAAGAAACATGAACCCATCCATGAATCCAGAAACATAAATCATATATAGACATTAATGGAATCAATTCCATAAATTAAGGGAACCATCTAGATAAACGCCGAACAGATTTGACATCCTATCAAAACATATATAGAAATCTAGTCCTTGCAAGATTTTGATCAAGTTTGACATCCTATTAGATCCAGAGCCCACCGCCGACAATGGCGCCAACAAGCATGGGGATGACAAGGGATATGTTAGTGAGGCCCATGCCGGAAACGCCGCATCCTGTGCCGATTTTCGACGGCGCGCTTGGATTGGAAACTGAGGAGGTCGAAGTAAGGGTTGGGAGCGTTGAGGTCTGAATCTGCGGGAAGGAATGAGGGCCAGCGTTTGACGAGGACAAGAAAGCAAGGCCAAACGAAAGTGGTTCCTGATCGCCCAACACCTCCTCCATCTTCCTTTCATTCTCGCCGGAATCTGGCCTCCAAAAGCACCTCCTCTTTCCTAATATAAACAAACCCCAAAATCTTAGAAATTTAGGGTTGTGCTCGTTTAGTAGGAAATGGATGATAAATTTTACTTTTCCCTACTGTATATGGTTTGCCTTTAGTAGTAGACTGTAATTTTCAGTGATTTAGCTTCAAGTGCTTGTAGAGGGAGAGAGGGAGCGTCGGCCATGAACATTGAAAGAGGGAGAGAGAAAGGGTCAAGCAATGATGAGATGGCCTAGGGAAGAGAAGGATGGTAATGAGATGGAACTCTGACTGCCACATAGACATGCCACATTAGCATAATAGGGTCAAACTAACGTTTGACCGTTGAGTTTTTAACTGAAGGGCGACATTGCTCCATTTTTATACTTCCGGGGCAACATTAAGCCAAAAAAAACTTTCAGAGCAAAATTGCTCCCGGACATATACTTCCAGGGCAAAATTGCTACTTAACCCTCTAAGTTATAACTACCTCACATTATTGCATTTGGTGGGTTCGATTATGAAAATGTATTTTCTTGAGCTAATGGGTATGTTTCAACAAGTTGTGTCATAAATCACATAAATTGGAGTTTGGATGCAACAGCTCTGCAAGATTCAGTTTTTCATTACTGATTTGTTCCATTCAACTTTCTTTGTTATTTCAAGTCATGTTCAGATACTCCAAAACTCCCAGAATGATGTCCATTAATTTTTGTACCACACATTTGGTCCTTAATTATAGAACTTAGGTTGTAATATAAATTGCACTTTGAATTAAATCTTATATGAAGGATTGGAGGTAATATAACTATCTTTGCATTTGAACTTCATGAGAATTACTCATCATTCCTAGTCTACCAATTAAGATGGACAAGTTATATACCACATGAGATAGGTAAGTTATATGAAAGCCAGAGAACTTAGAGGTATGAAACCTTGTATGGGAAATGAATTGGAACATCAATCAAGGGGGAAAAAATCAAGCTCCATTCACAACACAGAGAAGAGAGTTACTCAGTGAATCTTCATAAAGAGACTTTAGTTATTGTCATGAAAACAGAATTTAAGAATTAATTGATGATTTTCATGTTGAGCAATTCATCCCCATTAACTTCCCACTTTCAATTGACAAGCTTCAGATGCAATCATTCAGATAACAGGTAAAAAATAGAGAAGAAGGCTTCACGATTTTTCATTGCCAGCTTTATTCCCAATTTAAATAAATGAAAACCTCAGAGCTCGGAATCAGATTATAAAAGACGAGGTCAGATGAAAAGGGAGTCCAGAAAAAGAACAGTAAACATCATATATCTGAATATTTCTTTAAATATATATAATAAGAGGTAAAATTTACAAAGTCTCCTACACTGATGTTTCTTTTCAATCGCATAATCTACAAACACACAATTGAAAATCTTGTATTTTGCAGGGTGCAATTTTTCCCTAATCTATCTAATCACTCTTTTTTTTCCAAATTTTTTGCCTTAGTCTTACTAATTTCCTAAAGCAGAACTAGCAATCTCTACCAGCATTATCAGTTTCCCATCTGCGGGTTATATAAAACCCAGAAGTGGAATTCTAAATTGATGATAGCACAGATCTGGAAGCACAGTGAGAGTTTTCTTGTTGTGGCCGAAAGAACAAAGCAAGCGAGCTGTGGCCAGCGGTGAATGATGAAGAATGGAGGTGAGTGACGAGGTGGTGAACGGAGGGAAGGAAAAGGGCGATTTTGGAGGTGGTTCTGCAATGATGATGGACGAATAGAGAGGAGGAAGAAGGCGACTGTAGCGGAGGCTCTCAAAGCAAAGATGAAGAGCGGCGGAGGTGGCTCGCGAGATGTTTTGTAGTGAGGGTTGAGACGGTGGATCTGGAGAGCAGCGAGAGTTTGAAAAAGAAGGGGATCGATCGAATGGGGTCATCGTGAGAGATGTTGTTGGGAGAAAAATGATTCTGATTCTATGATTTGTACCCTAGAATAGAGAAGCAGAAATTTTTTGCTTCTTTGTTTTTTCCAACACAAAAATAAAATAAAATAAAATAAACCAATTCATCTCGGGAATATATATATATATATATATATATATATATATATATACCAAACACAATTTCTATCCATTTTTATTTCTGGAAATAGAATTTTTTAAAAAAAAAAAAACCTATTTTGGGAGCGTTACCGTACACACTCTGAGTGCTCAAATGCAACCTATTCTTTTTGGGAGTTGGCATAATATAGAATTTCCAGCCAAAATTCTAAAAAGAATTTTTTTTTTCTCTCTCTCTCTTTATTGCATATTACCAAAATCGGCGTAAAGTTTGGATTATTAACTTATCGTTATTAACCGATGTTAGAAGTTTGAATGTAAAATTTCCATTTTACTCCTGTAAAAATAAAGATTAAGGCTAGGTCCACTTTGTTCGATATCATCATTTGTTAGGTAATATAGTGGTTCTCTTTATTGTAAAAGACTTCGAACGAACTCATACATAAATTTGTTAAAAAGTTTAAGTAATTTTCAACATTATCTTTATTAACTATATTAAATTCCAATATCATATTAATTTTTATTTTATCTCACTGCCTTAATAGAGATTGGCATCATATGTATTGTAGGGGGGGAAAAAGAACAACAAAAATACCTTCTAGAATGGTTCATATAACATGGACCAGAGGTAGTTAAGATTGGTTCCATTTTCACTACCAAGGAACAATGTTCTTCATAAACCATAAGACAAACTTCATTAGATTTACAGTCTTGTATTGTACGTAGCCATTCTCATTCTACTTTTTTTGCTCACTCTTTGCAAGATACAGTAAATGGGGCACGTTGAAGCTAGGATTTCCATTATGATGGTCGAGTTTGACGATTGAAAAAGGCAAGAACAGAATTGTACACGATGTCCTTAGCGTTGACCCCCATAATGAAGTCAGCGTGTCCGTAGTTTTTCACGAACTGAACACTGAGCTTGTCCACATCGTGGAGCTTAAGGTAGTCAAGTAAGCTGCCAACGTCAACAACATCGGAGAGCGCATCTTGGCCTCCATAGCTAATGAACAGAGGAAGGTCACTGGGGATATTGGAAAGGTTGTAAATTGGAGGCGTTAATTCTCCATAATGCACTAAGTTAAGGTCTGGTCTCTCATAGTTGAACTTAGTCAGAACCCCACGTCTAACCGCTGCAAAAGTTCATCACTGTGTATCAGTAATTAAATAAATTACAGGCTTTGAGCCAGAAATATTTAAAAACGTTCCAAAATAGACCTACTCTGAGCCAAGTGCACCATGTTCTTTGTGGATGTGGACTGTGGTTCGTTCTTCAAGAATAAGTCGTCTGTTGAAGCATTAAGACAACAGTTTTTACCTGAGGAAGAAGGAATCAGAACTCCATATTTGAAGAGTAATGAAGTAATGGGCAAAGACTTAATTGTACCAGTTAGTGCAGTGATCAAGTCATAACAGTTCACCCCAGGGTAACGGCAGAGAGACTTTAGAAAAGCAGCAACGGGTAACCTGGTCAAAGGATTTGGGGGAAGAACATCTAATTAATTATACAACCATAAAGTTCATATTTTTTTTAGCTTAATATGGCTTATAAGTTCCAAGTTCTCACCCTAAGGGATTAAATTCTGCCACACCAAAGAGGGTGGTGACCTGTTGGACAAAGCATAAATATTATTTACCATGAACGTTTATTTGCTTTATATATTTTGCAGATGAAGAATCTGGGGTTTATTGGTTAGGTTATATATGTACCTCACCAACAAAGGCTTTGGCAGCAATAACTCCAAGGGCAGTTTTCATGTGGCTCAAATAGGCAATGGGGCTTAACAAGGCTGCAGATTGAAGCTGGTCCACCAAGCTTCCTTGCGAGAATGAGGCCAAACCTATCAAAGTCCCCTGCCAAACAAGTTTCACTCAAACTTGCTTCTTTGTAATTTCTTCATAAAAAAACATGTCAGATTTTCATGATTAAATGAATAAAATTATGTGTTGTGGTTTGATTTTTACCAGAGAATGGCCCACGTAATTAATCTTCTGTCCTGTTTGGTCGGCCACGTAGTCGAAAACAGCTGGGAGATCATTGGTAACCAGTTCATCCCACGACCAATCCCAATATGCCTACCATGCATCACACAAATCTTTCAATTGCAATTCAGCATATTAAAATAAGGGACAATTACTATAAGAACCAAGATGTCCAAATAACAAGTGAGATGTTATTATTTTTTATATTAGAACTTCTCATTATCAAATGTCATTGGTGCTTCTTGATAATTAAGTTTCGTCCTTGGGCGTCATAGTAGTTCCCGTTTTAAATAATGTTTAAAGGAATGAAGAACTGGAGAAACTAGGAACGAACCGGGTTGGATGGGTCCAGATAGGTATGTTTACGGCTAAATCTGGTTCCTCTTGTATTGGAGATCCACACGTCGAAACCATTATCAGCAAGAATCATGGGCAGATTTTGTTCCGGAGAGTTCAGAAGCCACGTCATCCCATCCTGCTCCCAAGACGTCGTATAAAGGTCAGCAAACAAACTAACAAAAAATCATGTAGCATATTATATATGTGTGTGCATGTATTTATGAGCATATATTTTTTTAGGGCTTAATAATTAAGAACAGACAAACTTGCCCGCCCACTCTGAGTGGCGAAGACACTTATGGTGTTGTTTGGTTCAACACGTAAACGGTGAAGATAAGTCAATGGGGTTCATGAAATTTGGAACCCCAAAAGGACCATATACTTGCCTATATAGTTATACTATGCTGGAAACGGTGCATGAATTTGCGGTCCTGTCAACTTTTTCGCAGAAGCTCTCTCTTCAATCTTTACTAGCTACGTTCAGATTCAGAGTTAGAGGTGTCATTACGTGGGGGACCATATAACACATTTATTATCTTTGGAATCTTAAGTAACAGTACTAGCTAGTTTTTGGGCTTAACTTGTGTGGCAGAAAATGTGTTTGAACTTTGAATAGTCATGAGTAAGAAAGATTAGAGGGAACAGTTGTAAGATGGGCCATTATTTCAGGGGATTATGAGCATATGATTGATATCTCCGTTCTGATTTTTGGAGATCAAATTCACATCTAAGCATGAAGATCATTTAAGATTTTAATTTGGACACGATTTTTCCCCAACAAAATGCCTATTGATTCGGAATATGATGATAATGCAGAAGAGTGTGATAGAAAATGTTGCAGATTAAACCCATTATGAAATTAAATATCGACACTTCAAAAGAAGAAATGTATCGAATGTGTAAATTAAAACCTATATGTGTCTATAATATTCATAATGCTGTGTATCCTGTACGTATCTCTACCAGCCGTCTGCTAATTATTGGTGCCGTTACCAACACATTTTACGTTGCTTACTTATAACGGCTCGCTCTTATAACAAAGTCATTCTTCAGTCTCAAGCAATATCAAATGAATGCACGCGACCTTTACAGCTCAAAACTAATTTCAAGTTTCATTATTAATTAAACAATTAGAAGTAAATTATGTATATAACGTTCTTTCTTACGTCAGTTTCAATTTTGTTTGACTATGTAAGTGGGAGATCCAATTTTAATTATATTGACGCGAGTCATGATATCTGTTCGACTTGAAAAGGGACAGAAAGCACTCGCAGTGGCATATTAACGGGACAGCCGCACGCGGAAAACTGAGCACCTTTTGTTGTCATCTTATCAAGTCTAAGAATCATGTTCACACCGAACTCCATATATATTATTAGGATATATATATATATATATATATATATATATATATTCCTGTCTGGATTTTCACTTCATCATATCTAAGCTTACAAGCCACCATGCATGCAGGGCTTGTTCAGAATGGTGATTAGAAATTTTAAAAGCAGGTTTTCAATTATATATAATCTACGATATAGTGATATACAAAGCATGTATGTAATTATTAAGGGGAAATGTGCCTCATGGTGATTTCATGTTGGAAAAACTTAAACTTTTTCAAGAAGCTTGACAATGTTCAAATTTAACGGAATGATGATAGGATATCACTTACCACCAACACTCCGTGTTGTATAATGACAGGTGGCTTCTGAGCACTGCTGCCTGCAACCTCAGCTCTACCTTGTGGAATCCTCTGCAGGTTAAGAATATACCCGTCTTTTGTTGTAACCTGTAATTAAAACACATACATATTTATATATATTGACGAGTACGTGATATATTTTAATTGGTATATCAGATTATTACTAAGAACGAAAGGTTGAGATGAGCGTTATTACATGAAGCTCCTGGCATTTGTAGCCATGGGGGATGACCGAAGATTCACATATACCAAGTGATGAAGAAGGAGAAGAAGAAGAAAATGAATGAGGTAGATGTTTGTGTTTTGTTGTGGCACTTGGTGAAGGTGACGCTGCATGAGGCTGTATCAACAAGAAACAAAGGGTTAGGGCAGCGAAACCCACAAGAGCCATCATATATGGAGTTTGAGGAGGAGGAAGATAATGATGAGCAAGTGTCCAGATGGAGGACGATTTATCACTATATATAGAGATAGAGGATAAGAGAAGTAATTATTATATGAAGCAAACAAAATAACAATAAATGGAATGTACATAATGGGAAAACGCTCTTTTAATTTGTTTATTCTTGAAGTCGCTAAGGAGAAATTCATGTGCATTACCATGTCATCATGCGCTGACGTGGGGCCTTTACCTTATCTTCTAAAACACCATCTTTTGTAGAGACCAAATCTTTGAGAAAAATAATAAATTTGGGAGATTAGGTGGATTGAGATATTATATATATTTAAGATTAAATCAAATCCCAAATACAAGTAACTCTTTTTGTTAAGGATGGGATGTAATATATTTTATTTTATTTCATTCTAAAATTCAATTTTGGGGAGCTCATCTCTGGCAACTCAAAAAGAAATGAGAACGATTATTTTTGGTGGGATTTTGGACGATTCTTACCAATAATGGGGAGCCCATCTCTTGCCAACTTTTCTCGCCTCATTTCCAAAGCTCGATTTCACATTTGGTGGGATTTTGGACGATTCTTACCAAGACTATCGTATAAGTGATTATATGCACAAGATAATTAAGTTAAATTCCAGGATTCGGACTAAGAAATCTCTGTTTTCTTAAAAAAAGAGGCGAGAAATTTGCATTATCCACACACAATAACCAACACTTACTTAACTGCCACTGCCGGATATGAGTCAACTAGCCAAGATAAATCCTGATGATCTAATTATAACATTGTCCATAACGTAAATTAGAAATTTTTCCTCTTTTCTAAAAAGGAGGTCCTGATAATTATATCTGTCACGCCTGGTTTTTACTGGGCAAAGAAATTTCTTGCGGTGAGAAAACAGGTAAAGTGATCAGATTAATTAAGATGAAGAAATTCTTTTTCTTTGTATTGTAAAATGGAGCAGTACTATTTATTTCAGCAAAATATGACGTAAAAGTGATGCGTAAAACATAAAATGCTGTCGTGGCCTGGTTAGGGAAAGTGTTCAATAATAGTTGTTTATTAGTTTCATTTGAGTCAAAAAGGAAGTGACTGTCATTCTTCAGGGTACGCCTAGCTAAGTCTGAACAGGGGAATGGCAAAAGAAAAGAAAAAGTCTGAACAGGGGAATTGATTTTGATCCCACGTCTTCTTTAAATGGATTCAATTTTTTATAGTCACGTCTGAAAAAGGATCTTTAAATTTAAAGCAATCAAAATAGAGAGACGCTCAAAAAAGTCTGCTATAAAGTTACTATTTGCCTAAAAGCATCTCATTGATGAAAAAGTTTCTCTTTTTCTTTTCACTTGAAATAAAACTGTATCAGCTTGCTTCTGCCATCGCATGTTTGAGCGGATTTCATGTCTATTGAGCCTTTTGAGATCTGACCCCTTAAAAACTACTGCCAAACACACCACAACTGTATCTAAGAAGAAGTTTTTCAGACTTCAGGCTACTTTATGTCTATATCTTTGAAACGGAGGAATTTTAATTTCTTTCTATTATGCATATAATGTCCGTTATATAACAAATTAAATATGGATCCAGAATTAAATTTTATGTTATCTTCCGATAAACTATTGTTTAGTAGTTATGTTCTTTTTTTTCATCAAGAACATAAATATTTTTCATTTTCAAAATGATTATTTTATTTACTATTGTATTTTTTTAAAACCAGTGTTCTTGGTTATTATTTAATTTTTTCACAATTTTATAATATAATTAGGACCAGGTGTTTAGTAACATCCTAAAAAATTACCTTTATGTCTTACAATACAAACCCGTCTCATATATTGTAAGTTTCACAAAAGGCGCGGTGAAACGAGTGCATGCATGGTGATTCGTTAGAATTTTTTAAAATGTGTCTTATGTATGTTCCACATTTGGAGTGTTTAAACTTTAAATGTAAAGCAGTTACTGGTCGAATGCTCTGTCTAGAAAAAAAAGATATAAGAAACCCCAAAGATATGCTTATACGAGTGCAATCACAAGCTTGTTTAAAATAATAATTAGAGTTTTTACAAGCAGTTTTTTAACTATAAATTATTGTCTTTAAGATAAGTATGTAAAAGAATAATGTCTTGACTCACATAAACATGTTAATAATAAGCAGTCCCAAATAAGCACATAATAGATATATATCTTGCACATAATCATAAATTGATATTTGTAAACCATAGTAGATGTATCTTGACCGTAACCATAAATTTGTATAGATCAAGTACCAAGAACATTTATTCATTAAAAAGAAAGACTGGGAGTCATTATCTTTACTAGTTCCCACCACTCTCCCTTTTTTTGGGTCAACACCCTCCACTCTCCCTTCACTGCGGTATATCTATATATTTTTATTTATATGTGATATAAAAAAATCTATAACAGCGACAAGTTACTTGAGTGGCAACTGGCAATACCAGTCTTTAGGAAAAAGATGGGTGGCGTGCCCGTGTGAGTTTATTTAAAAAAATACTCTTAAAACAGTAGAGAGGTGACAAATAATAGAGCTTATGTGTAAGCAAGATGGAAAGTGAATGCAATAGTGGTAGGTAATAGAAATGAAAGGTGTGAACAAAGGCAAATCCTGTTAGGCTGCTGTGGAAGTGCAGCAGCATTCATCGGGGGAATGCACAAGTGAAAGGAACAAGCAGGCTTCAAGATTTGTCGACTTTGACAATGAAAGAGGTATGGGTCAAGGCATCTTTTTTGTGTGGCTTTCACACTCAAGAATGCAACCCTTGCTATCTGCTTCTTTCTTTTTTTGACACTTTTGGAAGATAAAGTCTACAACCTCCTTTATCACAGGGGGCGTGGGATGCCATTCAATCAACAAGTTCTTTGGCTCTCTACTATTTGCTTTTATTTTGTTGGTTGGTATTGTATACTTCTTAGTGACCCCGACCATATCTGATCAGATTGAATGGTTTATATTTAATTGTTTTACTTTTTATTTTTTTTAAAATATTTTAATGAATAGAGAATTTAAAATGCGGATAATCTTTTAAATATTTAAAAAAAAACTGATTTTTTATTTACAAAAAATTAGATCTTGATGATGTAGATCAGTTAGGCTCATGGTGCCACCAAAACTGGTCCATCCCGGATACCCCCATTGCTTCACTGTTGAAGGCACTTGCCCATTCTCTCTTCCCTCTCATCCTTCCTTCAGTGTTCTCTCTTTTTAATGCATACATCCATTCAATGTTGAGTTTTGTACATTCAAGTTTTCTTTATCAAATTTGTCTTATTCAGGTTTCAACTTTAAACTCACCATTTACTGCCTTTTGTTTACGATACTCTAACAAAACTTCATGAAAATTGTTAGGGGAGAGGAGTTTAATAGTTCAACTCCACCAAGAGATATTGGTTAATGGTTAGTTAGAAAGTCAAATATTTAGGGAAAAATAATGTTTGTGCAAAATTGTTAGGATAGTGCAAATATATAGAGAAAACTTAGTCTTATTTTATGAAAATCAATTGATTTTGGTGACTAATGTAATGTATTTTTCCCACATACATGAATCCAAATCCCATGCTCATCCAAAAGATTTGGATGAGCATGAGATGTGCATCCCTCTAATTTTGGGTAGGGACTTTTTTTAATATTCTTTTTATTTCGATTAAATTGTATGTTGCACTCTGAAATACTTTTTGCACACAGTATCTCAAATTAATTAATTTCTAGTCCCGCATTCAGAAATATTTTTCTCAATAGCAACTAATATATGAAATATTTTTTCAACGACCACTATATTAAGTTAATTAATTTCTAATGCATGGAGTATTTTTTTCGAAATAAAAATAACCCATTTTATTTGGCAATGAACATGGAATGTGGATTAATTCACATTCAAATATTAAGTTGTAGATTAAGGGTATAATTTGAGGGTTCTCATTCCATACTCATCCAAAATATGAGCATAAGATGCTCATCCCTCTAATTTTGGGTGGGGACCATTTTTTATTTTATTTTTTTAATGTATTTTTATTTATTTGGATTAAATTTTATGTTGCGCCTTGAAATATTTTTGTATCTAGTATCTCAAATTAATTAATATCTAGCCCTGCATTAAGAAATATTTTTCCTATGACACAATTATCCTAAAATATTTTTTAGTAGCACTTAATATCTGAAATATTTTTTCAACAAGCAAAATCTAAAGTTAATTAATTTTTAATTAGTAAATTGAGTATTTTTTTCAAAAAAAAAAAACCTCTGCTATTTGGGGATGAGCATGGAATATGGATTCATTTATTTACTAGTATTAAGTTTTAGAGTAAGGATATAATTGGAGGATTCAAATTTCATTCTCATTCAAGAGATGAGCATGAAATTGTATTTTTTAAGTAGGACTAATTTTCTTTTTAAAAAAAAAATTATGTATTTTTGTTCATTTGGATTAAATTGTATGTTTCATCCTAAAATAAGATTGAGCATGAAACCCGTAACCCGTTAAGCCCACCCACAACCCCGTATAATTGAGCCATAATTGGGGGGTTAAAACTTGCCTACTTAAGGCCTAAATGAGCAGTCGGGGCACACCTTTTGCTACCTGTACCCTCCTATTTACGGTAAATTTTATTTTTATTAACTACCCATCCCATTTGCTAATTCCTTCCTTCGAGTATTTAGCTCCTTCTAGTATTCGGCATTTCAGCTCTAGATCTTTAATCCCTAATCCTAATAGCCATCGACTCTCAGCATCTCATCTCTTTCTCTTGAATCTACCTTCAAGTGAAACAGATCCTCTCGCTTGTGTTCTTTTTTTCTTGCAATACTATGTTGCTGTCGTCACCGCCTTCGTCCAGGTTTTTGATCTCGAGGCCCAATGTGACTCTATTTCTGCCAGGATTTCTCGCTTTCTAGCCCAAGCTTTTTGTCGCGAATGTGGGCTTAGGAGCTGTCATCTTTTTGCCGCCAATGTGACTCTGTTTCTGTCAGGATTTTTCTGTTGACTGGGCTCTAAGCGCTCTGCCCTTAGATTGTGGGTGAGTCCAACCCCTTTCCTAAAATTTATGTATTTTAAAAAAAAAATCGGGTTGACTCTTCACGTTGATGCTTTTATCCCTAAAGGGTGTCATCATTTGCTTGATGTGGTCAATGGGGTTGAGGGATTGACCAAGTGTGCACTCGACGAATCCAAGTTGAGAGCTATGAATGTTTTGGATCTTAGTTTTTAAGTCCACGTGATGCTCGTGGTGTCCAATGTCTTTTTTCCAGATAAAAGCATTAACTGGCACACAGGCTTGAATCTTTGACTGCCTTTTGCCTTTTCAATTAGTAGCTTTACTTTTGCCATTTCTTACTTTCTAGAAAATGTAAATAGGTTAACCTGAAACCTAGCCCATCAGCACGAGTTTAAATGAGATAAGATATGGGTATAGGATAACCTGTACCTGTTTAAAGTTAAATGGGTAGCTTATGGGTTTGGGATCGGGCGGCCCAACCCACCAGTTGCTCTATTTACCCTGAAATATTTTTTGTATCAAGTATCTCAAATTAATTAATTTATAGTCCTACATTCAAAAATACTTTTCCTTTGACACAAGTATCCTAAAATATTTTTCAGTAATCTTAAGTTAATTAATTTTTAGTGCATAGAGTATATTTTTGAAACTAAACCCTCCCCCCTCTTTTTATTTGGGAATGAGCATAGAATGTGGATTATTCATACTCCAGTGTTAAGTTTTAGATTAATGGTATAATTTAAGGGTTCACATTCCATGCTTATCCCTCTAATTTTGGGGTGGGGACAATTTTTTTAATTTTTATTTTTAAATTTTGTCTATGTATTTTTATTTATTTGAATTAAATTATAAAGTAAATACCCCTTTTGATCCTTTACAAAAAACGCGATCCCCATTTTGGTCCCTTACAAAAAAAAAAAGTCTCGTAGTCCCTCACAAATTCAAAATACACTTAATTGGTTGACATTTTTATGCCTCACAAATTTTCAAAAGGTCCTTTTTGTCCATAAAAAGAACAAATAAGGGTCGATTTTTTTTTAAGGGACCAAAATGGGGATCACGTTTTTTGTAAAGGACCAAAAAGGGTATTTACTCTAAATTATATGTTGCATCCTGAAATTTTTTTTTACACCCAATATCTCAAATTAATACATTTATAATCCTCAATTCCAAAAAATTTTGGATTTTTTTTGTTCAACCAAAAAAAATCCAAAATTTTTCCTGAAACACCAGTGTCTTTAAATATTTTTTCAATAACACTTAATATCTGAAAAAAAAAATTAATTTTGGGTTAAGCAGTAAATCTGCCCAAGAAGTAAACATCCAAGAGTATTTTTGGTCTAGAAGTTTTGGTTTTGGTTTTTTGTTTTTTTGCTCAATGTATAGCCCCAGAAGTCTAAAAACATAGCAATCTTGCCATTTTCCATTAAAAAACTAACATTGACCGTTAACTTTTTAACTGAAAAAGGCAACATTGCTATGTGTTTAAACTTCTGAGGTTACATTGAACCAAAAAAAAAACTTCCACGGAAAAATTGTTCCTGGGCGTATACTTCCGAAGCAGATTTGCTACTTAACCCATTAATTTTTTAGTGCATAGAGTATTTTTTTTTAAAAAAAAAACCTTTTATTTGGGATGAGCATTGAATGTGGATTTATTCAAATACTAGTTTTAAGTTTTAAATTAAAGGTATAATTCGAGGGTTCACATTTCATGCTCATCTTCCCTCTAATTTTGGGGTGGGGACAATTAATTTTCTTAATGTATTTTTATTTACTTTGGATTAAATTGCATGCTACACGTTGAAATATTTTTTACACCCAGTATTGCAAATTAATTAATTTCTAGTCCTTCATTAAGAAATATTTTTCCTAGACATGACTATCTTGAAATATGTTTCCAATAGCACCTAATATCTGAAATATTTTTTCAATGGCCAATATCTTAAGTAAATTAATTTTTAGTAAATGGAGTTTTTTTTTAATAAAGAAAATACTTATTTGGGGATGAGCATGGAATGTAGATCCATTCATATACTGGTATTAATTTTTAGATCAAAAAATAATTTGAGTGTTCAAATTTCATGCTCATCCAAAAGATGAGCATGACATGCTCATCCCTTTAATTTTTGGGTAGGACCAATTTTTTAAAATTTTTATGCATTTGGATTAAATTTTATAATGCACCCTGAAATATTTTTTGCACCCACTATCTCAAACTAATTAATTTATAGTCTTGCATTTAGAAATATTTTTTCCTGAGATACCTTATCTTGAAATATTCTTCCAGTTGCACCTACAATATGACATATTTTTTCAAAGTCTAATATCTTAAGTTAATTAATTTTTGATGCATAGAGTATTTTTTTTTTAAAAAAAAACCTTTTATTTGACGATGAGCAAGGAATGTAGATTAATTCATATACTAGTATTAAGTTTTATATTAGAGGTATAATTTGAGGGTTCTCATTCCATGCTCATTAAAAAGATGAGCATAAAGATGAGTATGGAATGCTCATCCCTTTAATTTTAAGGTGAGAACCATTTTCAAAACTTTTTTTTTTATGTATTTTTATTTATTTAGATTAAATTACATGTTGTACCCTAAAATATTTTCTTCACCCCTTATCTAAAATTAATAAATCACTAGTCCTGCATTCAATAATATTTTTCTTGTGACAGGAGTATCCTAAAATATTTTTCCAGTAACACCTAATATCAAAAATATTTTTTAAACGCTAGTATTTTAAGTTAATTAATTTTTAATAATAAATGGAGTATTCTTTTAGGGGAAAAAACTCTTTTATTTAGGGATGAGCACAGAATGTGGATTTATTCAAATACTAGTATTAAGTTTTAGATTAAGACTATATTTGAGGTTCACATTCCATGAATATCCAAAAGATGAGCTTTTTAATTTTGGGGTGGAGACAATTATTTGTTATGTATTTTATTTATTTGGATTAAATTTTATGCTGCGCTCTAAAATATTTTTTTCACTCAATATCTCATATTAATTAATTTCTAGTTCTACATTCAAAAATGTTTTTCTTGTGACACGAGTATTCTGAAATATTTTTTGAGCAGCATCTAATATTTGAAATATTTTTTCAATTTCCAGTATCTTAAGTTAATTAATTTTTAATGTACGGAGTATTTTTTTTAATATTAAAAAAATTATTTTATTTAGGGGTAATCATGGAATGTGGATTAATTCATATACTAGTATTAGGTTTTAGATTAAGGTATAATTTGAGAGTTCACATTCCATGCTCATCCAAGAGATGAGCATAGGATGCTCATCACTCTAATTTTAGCATGGAGATCATTTTTTTAGTTTTTAATGTATTTTGATTAAATTTTATGATGTACCTTGAAATATTTTTTACACTCAATATCTCAAATTAGTTACTTTCTACTCATGCATTTAAAAAATATTTTTCCTGATACACATGCATCCTGAAATATTTTTCAAGTAGCACCTAATATCTGAAATATTTTTTCAATACCGACTATCTTAAGTTAATTATTTTTTAGTGCATGAAGTATTTTTCAAAAAATAAAAGAAAAATAAACCCTCTTATTTGGAGATGAGCATGTAATGTGGATTAATTCATATACTAGTATTAAATTTTAGATTAAGGGTATAATTTGAGAATTCTCATTCAATCATCTAAAAGATGAGCATGAGATGTTCATCCCTCTAATTTGTCTTTTTTTATTTTTTTGGATTAAATTACATGATGCACCTTGAAATATATTTTGAACCTAGTATATCAAATTAATTAATCTTTAGTCCTGCATTCAGAAATATTTTTCTTATGACACATCTAAAATATTTTTTTAGCACCTAGTATCTTAAGTTGATTACTTTTTAGTAAATGGAGTGTTTTTAGGGGGGAAAACCTTTTATTTGGAGATGAGCACGGAATGTGGATTCATTTATATATTACTGTTAAGTTTTAGATTAAAGGTATAATTAAAAGATTCAAATTTCATTCACATCCAAAAGATGAGCACTTTCTTCTTCTCTTCTCTTGATCATTCCTAAAATACTGTGATAACTTCTTGCTTCCATGTCATTCTCTCCTTCTCGATTAATCTCTATAATCTAACTTGAACTAATCTATATTAAATATAGTAATTAGTCAATGTAGAAGATAAATGTAGTATGCAATCTTTTTGCTCTTAAGATGGCATCTATATAAGACATTATGCAATCTTTTTGCTCTTAAGATGACATCTATATAAGACATCATTAAAACTAATTATATCCAACACACTGATTTTTTTTTTTAAAAAAACATTTTTATTCAGGGATGAGCATGGAATGTGGATTCATTTACTAGCATTAAGTTTTAGATTAAAGTTATAATTTGAGGGTTCACATTTTAGATAAGCATGGGATGCTCATTCCTCTAATTTTGAGGTTGTGATTTTTTTAAAAAATAGTTTTATTCTGTTTATGTTTTTCTTAAATATTAATTAAATTATATGATGCACCGTGAAATATTTTTTATACCCAGTATCTCAAATGAATGAATTTCTAATCATGCATCGACAAATATTTTTCTGTCACACGAGTATCCTGAAATTTTTTTCTAATAGCACTTAATATATGAAATATTTTTTCATCACCCAACATCTTAAGTTGATTAATTTTTTGTGCATGGATTATATTTTTAAAAAAAGACCTTTTATTTGGGGATAAGCATGGAACGTGGATTCTTTCACATATTAGTTTTAATTAAGTTTTACTTAAGGGTACCATTTGAGGGTTCACATTTCATGCTCATCTTTTCTCATCCCTCTAATTTTGGGGTAGGGACCATATTTCTATATTTTATTTTTCATATATTTTTTTATTTGAGTTAAATTGTATGTTGCATCTGAAATGTTTTTTGCGCTCATTATCTCAAATTAATTACTTTCTTGACCTATATTTACTAAAACAATTCCTGTGATAGGAGTATCTTGAAATACTTTTGCAGGTGCACCTAATATCTTGAATATCAACGCCAATATCTTACGTTGATTGATTTTAGTGCATGATTATTATTATTATTTTTTTAAAAAACTTTTTATTCGGGGATGAACATGGAATGTGGATTCATTTACATACTAGCATTAAGTTTTAGATTAAAGGTATAATTTGAGGGTCCACATTCCATGCTCATCCAAAAGATGATGAGCATTGGATGCTCATTCCTCTAATTTTGAGGTTGTGACATTTTTTTCTTATAGTTTTATTTTGTTTAGGTTTCTTATATGGATTAAATTGTATGATGCACCGTAAATATTTTTTACACCCAATATCTCAAATTAATGAATTTCTCGTCATGCATCGAAAAATATTTTTCTATCACACGAATATTTTAATTTGTTTTTTTCTTGTAGCACCTAATATATGAAATACTTTTTTATCACCCAACATCTTAAGTTGATCATTTTTTGTGCATGGAGTTTTTTTTTTAAAAAAAATTATTTAGGGATAAGCATGGAACGTGGATTCTTTCACATATTAGGTTTAAGTTTTACTTAAGGGTATAATTTGAGGTTTCACATTTCATGCTCGTCCAAAAGATGAGCATGTGCTCATCTATCTAATTTTGGGGTAGGAATCATATTTTTTATTTTATTTTTCAGATATTTTTTTATTTGAATTAAATTATATGCTGCATCTAAAATATTTTTTGCACTCATTGTCTCAAATGAATTACTTTCTTGACCTATATATACAAAAAAATAATTCCCGTAACACGAGCATCTTGAAATAGTTTTCCAGGTGCACCTAATATCTGGAATATCAACACCCAATATTTTAAGTTGATTGATTCTAGTGCATGGATTATTTTTTTTTAAAAAAAAACAAATTATTCCAGAATGAGCATGGAATTTATATTCATTTACATACTAGCATTAAGTTTTAGATTAAAGGTATAATTTGAGAGTTAACATTCCATGCTCATCCAAAAGATGTGCATGGGATGCTCATTCCTCTAATTTTGAGGTTGTGACATTTTTTCTTTATAGTTTTATTATGTTTATGTTTTTCTTATATATGGATCAACTTGTATGATGAACCGTGAAATATTTTTTGCACTCAATATCTTAAATTAATAAATTTCTAGTCATGCATCGAAAAATATTTTTCTGTCACACAAGTATCCTAATTTTTTTTTTCTAGTAGCACCTAATATATGAAATAATTTTTCATCGCCCAACATCTTAAGTTGATTAATTTTTTGTGCAAGGAGTAAATATATATATATATATATATAAAACCTTTTATTTGGGGATAAACATGGAATGTGGATTCTTTCACATATTAGTTTTAAGTCTTACTTAAAGGTATAATTTGAGGGTTCATATTTCACGCTCGTCCAAAAGATGAGCATGAGATGATCATCCCTCTAATTTTAGGGTAGGGACCATATTTTTGTATTTTTTTCATATATTTTTTGATTTAGATTAAATTGTATGCTGCATCTGAAATATTTTTTGTGCTCATCATCTCAAATGAATTACTTTCTTGACCTATATTTGCTAAAAAAATTCCCATGACATGAGTATCTTGAAATACTTTTGCAGGTGCACCTATTATCTTGAATATCAACGCCCAATATCTTAGGTTGATTGATTTTAGTGCATGGATTATTATTTTTTTTAAAAAAAAAACTTTTTATTTAGGGATGAGCTTAGAATGTGGATATATTTACATATTAGCATTAAGTTTTAGATTAAAGGTATAATTTGAGGGTTCACATTCCATACTTATCCAAAAGATAAGCATGAGATGCTTATCCCATTAATTTTAGGGTGAGGACCATTTTTTTTTTATGTATTTTTGTTTATTTGGATTAAATATTATACTACACCCGGAAATATTTTTTACACCCAGTATCTCTTATTATTTAATTTCTAGTTTTGCAATCAGAAATATTTTTCTTGTGACACCAATTTTCTAAAATATTTTCTTAGTAGCACCTAATATCTGAAATATTCTTTCAACGCCTAGTATCTTAAATTAATTAATTTTAAGGACATAGAGTATTTTTTTTCAAAAATAAAAAACCCCTTTTATTTGGGGATGAGCATGGAATATGGATTCATTCACATACTAGTATTAAGGTTTTTTACTTAAGAGTATATTTTGAGGGTTCACATTTCATACTTATCCAAAAGACGAGCATGAGATGCTCATCCCTCTAATTTTGAGGTGGGCACCATATTTTAATTATTTATTTGGATCAAATTGTATTAAAATATTTTTGTACACAGTGTCTCATATTAATTAATTTCTTGTCCTGCATTTAGAAATATTTTTCCTATCATACTAGTATTGTGAAATATTTTTCGAGTACCACTTAATATCTTAATTATGTTTTCAAAGCTTAGTATCTTAAGTTAATTAATTTTTTATGAATAAAGTTTTTTTTTCGTTTTTTTTTCAAAAAAGACTTTTATTTATGAATGAGCGTGGAATGTGGATACATTCATATACTAGTATTGAGTTTTAGATTAAGGGTATAATTTGAGGGTTCACATTTCATGCTTATCCAAAAGATAAGCAGATGCTCATCCCTCTAATTTTAAGGTGGTGTTCTTTTTTTTTTAAATGTATTTTTATTTATTTGGAAAATTGTACGATGCGCCCTAAAATAGTTTTTGCACCCAGTATCTCAAATTAATTAATTTCTAGTCCTGCATTCATAAATATTTTTCCTATGACACCAGTAACCTGAAATATTTTTCTAATAGCACCTAATATCTGAAATATTTTTTCAACACATAGTATCTTAAGTTAATTAATTTTTAGTACATGTAGTGTTTTTTTCAAAAAAAATAAAAAAATACCCCTTTTATTTGGTGATGAGTATGAAATATGTATTTATTTACAGTGTTTTTTTCCTGTGTGAATCGTTATTGTCATGTCTGGCTTTATGAGCATCGCAGATCTAATTCAATAAGCAGGAAGTCATGTTACTCCTTGTTTTTTTATACTCCGTAACGTTACTCATTATTACGCATATCTGAACAGCCCTCGTTCAATTCCAAATAATACCACCCTTAACAAAATATTCTAGTTTTTTTTATAAGGAACAAGATGGCTTGACGTTAAAATAGAATTGACTATAAAAAGTTAAAAACCTACTTCACTGTCATTTTTCAAAAAATTTATATCCAAGTCAAAGCAAACTTTTCTTTTTTCTTTTTTCTCACCAGAAAGCAAACTTAATCTATCCACATCTTCTATGACATTATTAGAATTTATAGTTTTAATCTAAAGCAATACCCAACTACGTGCATTTTAAAGCATTCGGGATTGTAGCTATTACTGGATGATTCCATCAAGTAAATCTTCATCCAGAAAAACAAATCGAATCAAATAAATACTACCATCACAAGGTACAACCAGTAATGAGGCTAAATTGGGCCCAGGAATATATATTATCACAAGAAAATCTTATAGCATTTTGACAGATCATCACTTCATTCAGAAGTTTTTAAATGCTCTCAAAACTAATGTTATAAGGCTTCTTTACAGGAAAATGTTACGATGTACATAATCACATTCACATAAAGCCAACTCAGCCACTTTTTTTTGCAGCTTGTCAAGGACATTTCTGTGTCAAGACTGCAGTATTTAATCATGGTCAAGGCTTTCCATTTGCTGCTATAGCAGGACTCATCTTCCTCCTCCTCTCACTAAAGCTACGACATGAAGCGAAGCTCGGAAGGCAGCACTGCACAGACTTACCAGACTTCTCTCCGATGGTCAGAGGGTCCTCATTCATGCTTCTTTCACTACTACACACAGAGTTGACCCCTGAGATGTATGGGGTACTTTGTGCAGATTTTGGAAGCAAATCCTGTATAGTTGTTTTAACTTCCTTTTCATTGCCTGTTTTTTCCGTCTCACCGGTTTTCTTCTCATCCTCAGCCTCATCTTTGTCTCGAAAAAGCTCTACGAGTTTCTTCTTCCTTTCTGTGGGAGATGATTCTGGCAGTGAACTGGGATTTCTATCCTCAGAAGGGGTTTTGTTGACACCAGAGTTCCCCAAAGAGTGGTGAACTGGGGTGCTGCCACGAGATGGGGTAAACTCTGCAGTAGAAGAAACAGACAAAGAAATACCACATCTGAGTGTAGGAAGGAGGAGTTATGATCAAAGAAAAAGTCGAAATTAACTCTAGTTTAACATGGCTCTACATTCTTCATGTACTTGTATTACAATGAGATTGATTATGAAAATCATGGATTATGATAATCATGAATATCTTTCCAGTTCAAATTCATGTTTCGTTCTTACTATTCCCTCAGCAAATTTTTTGGCTGGGCACAGTTTGACCTCAACTCGTAGTCAGCACACAAACTACATTACTATAATCTTCGAAGTTAGGCAGGTAAATAGTCTGACAGAAAAAATTCAGAAGAAACCATTGCAAGAAATCCTTACCACCATTGACACTATAGAAATCATCTTCACCATCCGAGTCTAACCAGGGCTTTGATTCAAAAAATGTTTCCTCTTTGCTACCTGTCCGGGCAAGAGAAAAAAATTCACATTCAGGTCATGCATGCCAAAAGCATGAATAGTTTAATACACAGACTCAGACTAGAATGCAACATCTGGGAAAATGGAATCAGCAAACCAATCAACAAGAGAAGGATAAGTCCAACAGACAAGATTGCTTTTGATTTTGGAATGTTACAAGCAAGAGATGACAGAATTTGGACACCCAACTTCATCATCCATCTCTCATTTTCCACCAGCGAGCATGATAAGAGGCACCCTATGCACTAGTTCACAGAGCAGGGTTGTCAGGGCCATTCTTAACAAAATTTGCAATTGACAAGGATCCTCCATCTAAAATAACGAATTCATGATTCTGATAGCCTTCCGTTCTACCTTGACAATAAACACCTCATCTTAACTCCATTACGTGATCCATAGGTCTAAGTAGACAGAGAAATCAGACAAAACATCCTATGGCCATATTCATTCACAAACGAAGCATTCTTTTGTAGCGCTTCACCTTTAAGGCCATGATTAATGCAATAGGCTCAATCATTTTAAAAATTGCAAGTTTTTTATAGTTGACTCTCACTAGTTAGTGGAGTCCATAGATGACGTGGTAAGTTGAACCTACATGGAAAATATACCATCCTTCCTTAATAGAGGCGTAGGCTCCATGTAAGAAGTGATGGCGCTGCACTTTTAGTCCCACAGAGACGAAAGTTCCAAAGGGCAGCGACCATATACATGCTAATAAATAAGCATCCATGATCATTGACTGAGTCCAGTAAAATATCTGCTAGTAAAAACAACCAGCTGAAACGAAATCCCAAGTAGAAAGCAGAATATGTAACAAGATCAACCAACACTATCCCCACTAGGGTGCATGATATTCCAGTATTTCTGTTTCCTAACCACTACTTCTCTGCAAATAATAGTATTTGAAAATGTTAAGACCAAAGCCTCAACCCAGCTGCCAGCTGATAAGATCTATGGAATTCGAGACACTTCAGGCGAAAGAGACAAGGGCTTCAATTCAATTTCCAAGACAATATCTTCGAAAGAACTTGTTGAACTAAGTAGTTCCCTCCTCTTTCAAAGATGCTCCCCTTTTGCTAATAGCACGAGGCATATACTATTAATTATTGCAAGCTTAGCGAGAGAGATAGCCGCTTTTAGCAAGCTTAATAGGAGACATGCCCCTTTGATTAAGGCTGAATAGCTCCTGTTAACTAATGGATACACTTTCCCTGATGAACGGGAAATATCTCTTGAAGGCTGAATAGCTCCATTAACTAAATGCCTACTCTTAGTAATAATCTTACAATTAAAGTACAGTGACTTTCCATTTATTGACTTAAAAATTAATATGAGAGAGAGACCATGTAAACCAAATAGATCGACAGAAGAAATTATCAACAACAGGCCTACAAGGGCCAGCAGAAGGAATCAAACAGAAATAAGGCACGCGAACTCCAAAACCAGTAATCAAAAGTACGGGTAACATAAAATATATATTTAAAAATTCGATATAAAAATTGGATTTTGTAAAACATATGAAACAGCAGATAAATAAATATTAACAGACCCCACAACAATTGAGATCGCACGTCAAAAGAAACCCCAGAAACGTTCACAGTAAGATATAAGTGTCAAGCTTCTGATAGGTAGTATATAGAAAAATAAAAATAAAAAGCATCTGTGTATCAAGAGATCAACCTTTTAAACAGCCAAGCAAAAACAGGGGAAAAAACCAACTGATGAACCAATAAAACAAATTTCGTGGCTATAAAAAATTTCAACGTGGATCATATGGCAGTCCCGGAAGGACTTAAGAGCAATACCGTGGATCGGGCAGTTGTCATTGCAGGGTTTTCCCTTGACGGGCGATGGAGGAATCACAAGCTTGTTAGCTTTGGATCCAAGTGACAGTTTAAATTTCATGTCCGTCTTCGTATTTCTATGAACAGAACCGCAAGAACCCATTACTCTCTGTTCATCACGAACCAAGAAAAGAGAGTTCTGCAGAGGGTTAGAGACAAGGAGAGAGTAAAGTGGGGGTGAGAGACCAAGAATGAGGAAAGAAGAGCGTTTTTTGGCGTTACAGAGAAGGAGTGGGAAACGTCTAGCTGGTAAGAAAACAGGCAGTGAGAGAGAAAAGAGAGAGAATTGGGCTTGAAAGGGAAGTTTTGATTGCTCAGAATTAATCCATACTGTATCGCATGTGGATTCTCACTTCTCACAGGACTGATAGGTCCCACCGGCAAATAAATATTTTCCTTGGAGTCGGAAGAATGATGAGACGCTCACCGTTCTTGCTCTAGCCCGTGACCGCCAACAATCCTCTTCAAAAAGGTAGGAAGTTACTTTTGTTGTAAGATACATTTAACGCGGGAATTAAGAGGGCATTGCATGAGCAATATATTTAATGAGTACATATATATTCTGAATGCAATTGTTCTTGCTCACCCCTCTATTACTTAGTATTAATCGAATCTAAGATTAGATTGCTTCGAATCCATTCCAGCACTTGGAATTTATTTATTCTGCTGTAATTAATCACCTTTACAATATGCAGCTTCCTTGTCTGACAATAATTATTGTTACTTTTTCATGTTGAAGAATAATAGCAAGGAGTGGAGAACAAGTTTGAGAATCATATGCGGAAGCCAACTAGACAGCTCATGTTTGGGTGTGAATTTTTCACAAATATGGTGGGCAAATTAAACTAAATATTAATGGATGAGATTAAACAAGACAAATTAGAAAACACATGGGGTGATGAAATAATACAGGTGGTGACAAAGCTTTGGGTGTAGTGTGGAAGGTGGTGGGAATAATTTAGATACATAGGAGACAATAGATAGATGGAATATAGTGCAAGAATAGGTTAAGTAAGGGAATGGTACAAATGAACGAGGGAGGTGGGATAATATCAACATTGGAACATTGAATTGGTGAGTTTTAACTTGTAGTGTGAAAGACAAAAGAAGGCATGGTGTCGTTGGGCGGGAGTTGAAAACGACGGAAATTAACTAACGTTTTCGGTACCTAGTTGCCGGAGGAAACGTGCTGTGTAGTTTTATAACTAAGGAGTTATAAATTACCCATGTCAATTCCAAATATAATATAAAGTTGATTTTTTTTTAGAGAGGTTAAGGAAGATAATTAAGTTAATTTGAAAATATTTATATCTGTGATTTTTTTGATAAACTATTTTATCTAACTTATAAATTGATATAATACCCCCTCTTATCCTTATTATAGAACATTAACTAACAAGTGTATTTGGTCATTTTTATAAGACATTTGGTTGTTTTCAAAGAGCATTAAATATATTTTCTCCATTTATGCCCATAATTAAGGGTTAAGTAGTAAATCTGCCCCAAAAGTATAGACTCAAGAGCAATGTTGCCCTAGAAGTTTTTTTTTAAAAAAAATCTCAATGTTGCCCCGGAATTTTCAAAATGTAGCAATGTTGCCCTATTCTGTAAAAAAACTAACATTGACCGTCAAAAAATTGACGATAACTATTAACTTATTAAGAGAAATGGATAACATTGCTATATTTTGAAAATTTCGGAGTAACATTGAAACAAGAAAAACTTCCAGGTAATATGGCTCATAAGCGAAAGCTTCCAAGGCAAATAAATTTGCTACTTAACCCTATGATTAATAAGAGTAGTGGATAAAATAAATAATTAATATAATATTAGAATTTAGTGCAATTATGAGAGATAATATTAGAAATTAATTTAAATTTAAGGACAGATATAATGACTTTAACTGTTTTTTTTAAATGATAATTGTTAATTGATGTCTTATAATAAAAACCAAAGAGAATTAGTATAATATATGAATACACAACAAAAGAGCAAGACTCTTTTGGATTAACTTTTAAGAAATAACTTTTACGATTTACGAGGTAAATATGCGAAAAGAATTTTGTCTCGATTTACGAAAAAAGTTTCTGAAACCGTGGTTTGAGTGTTGCCCAAACACTCACACATCTGGGAGGCTTAACAAGTCCAAAAAATCTTATATTATAATATGATTAAGTAACTTATTTAGCTTTCTTAATTTATTACCATCAACTTTATTCTATATTTAGAATTGGAATTACTATAATAACATTAAATTATAAGGGATTGTCCCTTTAGTTATTGAAGGGAGGATTCAGCATCACGTTATTTGTGAGGTATAGGCATAAATAAATAGTGGAATTGGATGAATCGTGAAAAAGAAGGCAGTACGAGTGGGATAGCTCATATGGTATATAGTTTGATATTTGAAATCAAAATTATTGAGGAGGGTTTTCTGCAGGCTGGAGGGACATGTTTCATTTATTGATTTAAGAAATATGCCCCAATGTATTAACAGTCACTCATTTAAGAATGTCCCAATCCTGCACTTATCACGGACTTTATGTGCAACTTCCCTCCATTTATTGACTCCTCACCTTCACAATTCTCTATTTCTCTCCTCACTTCATATGCTCCTCCGCTTTTATTTATAACAATCCCATAAATAAATTACGTGATCTAAAAATTATTTAAAATTAGTTTTTTTAAAAAAAGATAAATAGGTCTAAAATAAACATTTTTTTAAGTATGTTCTTATTTATAAGAGGACAAATAAGGTAGAGAAATAGAATAATAATGAAATAAAAAATAAAAATATAATTAAAGAAATAGTCACTCCTTGATTAACTGGGAAAAGCTTGTAGGTCTCATTCTGATGATGATATATGCCTTTTCGCTTAGACATGATTCGAGTTTCTGAGGCCTCATGCATTGTTTGACTGACCTTCCCATGGATATTTCCTCTCCAACAAACCACTAGCGGCCTGGATATTTCATCTCCAAAACAAACCACTAGCGGCTCATTTTATAATAACAATTCGTGTGTTGTCTATTTTAATTTGTTTTCTCCAACTAATCCTCACTTTATTTATATTCGGGTGCTTTAGTGGGTGTGTAGTTGAAAACAATAGTGGAGTGATTTGAAGCTTAGCCAGCAATCTAATGGAAGCATGTTTTGTCTCTACCTGCCTGGGTAGGCCATATATATTCATATTCTTCCACCTTTCCTTCTCCCATTTCCTACTCTGGTGGTTCTTGTTTCATGTCTTGTCCCACTTATCATTTGATTTCCCAACCCCATATCTGTCTTGCGATTTTTTCATATCCTACCAGATTTTGTTAACATTAACTGTTTCCATATTAGTTCATGATTTTAAACAAAGGACTGGACCAATTGGGCCACTTCCTCTTGGGCGTGCGTGAGGGTGCCCCTGTTTTGGTTGCCACCTCTATTACTGTTTGTACATGAAACAATTTTTAAAACTTCTGACTTTTTTTTTTAAAAAAAATATATATATATACACTAAGAATAAAGGCAATTAACCTAAATGCAAGAAAATTTAGGAATCAGTATCAGAGTTTAAAAGATCCATCAACAGTTTTAGTTTGAGAATTTGCAGCCGAATAACTTAATTAGTATTGAGTCATAAGTCCATCAACAATTCTGGCCGCGGCAGGAAGTTGCAAAGACTCTCTGTTTTTTTCTTTCTTTCTCTAAACTTATTTGACTTATATATTGACTGGCATATAATTTAATCATACACAATGGTAAGAAACTAGTAACATTTTTCTAGTGTATTCCATGAAGTTACTTGTGTTTTGTGTTTCATTATATATCTTGGGTTAATAGTGACAAATGCCTATTGTTAGTTATTAGCAATTTTATGTACTTAAGGGTTGGTAGTTACTTTCAAACATACTGTCAAAACTATAAATGTCATGTTATGTACTTTGTCAATGATATCGATAAATGAATGAAGTTATTGTTGGAAATATTATCTCCTCTTTTCTCCTAGAACTAGATTCTTGTTCTAACCTCTCCCTTCTTATGTCCTCTATTTTCTTCTCTTCTCTTTTCTTTCCATTTTAGGATTATTGATTCTAGTCCTAGAGTTCATCTTCCCTTTCCCATATTTCTACTTCTATTTTATGGTTTTAATGCAAAACCTATAATAAAATTAAGTAGCTTATTTAGTGCCTATTTGACCTAGTTTATTTCTAACTTATCTTTTACTTATAAGTATAAGCTCAGCCAAATAAGATTTCACAAAAGCTCTTATAATTATAAGAGCTTATTTTATAATGAAGAAAAAAGAAAAGAGAAGAGAACTCGTAATCTCTTGATCAAACACTACTGCCCCCCCCACCCTTTTATAATATACCTTTTATGATGATTTTTATTAGAAAAAGTACTTATAACAAAAGATTTGTTAAACAGCTTATTTTTAATTTCAGCTTTTTAATAACTTTTAAGCTAAAAAATTTATATAATCACCAAACAGCTTTTTTTTTTTTTTTCAAAAGCTCTTTTTTTAACTTTAGCTTAAAAGTTACTTTCAAGCTAAAAATAAGAGGATCCAAACGAGATCTTAATCTCTTAAAAAAATTGATTAAATCTTACATTTAAGAATAGAAGTAAGATTACAAAGAGCAATGGCATGTGCATATAAAGTAGATGCTGCTGGAGCCCATGCATTATGAGAAGTAGCTGGGGGTCGTAAGTCCCTCCGATGGGGGTAACAGGTAACTTCATATAAATTTGTTAAGTATATTATGTCCAATCAAAACTCGGCTCTCTGCCCTCTTCATGTCTTCCTTCGCATATTCATTCACACCAGTGATAATATTTGAACTTGGCTTCTCTCGCTGCCGTCCTTTATTTAAAATTACGCCATTTTGATGTAGTTTTAAGTGAACTTTTATTTCTAACAACAACAAAAAAGGTACTGTTAGGTATTAAAAATATATTGAAATAATATTTTATGATTTTGAAAAATTATTTTAGGATTTTAAAAAATATTTTAGGGTACTGATTAGTACTAAAAATATACTTAAAGATATTAACTGGTACTGAAAAAATACTTTATGATCTTGCAAAATTATTTTAAGATATTGAAAAAATATTTCAGGGTAGTGGCTGGTACTAAAAATATACTTTAAAATACTGACTAACACTAATAAATACTGCATGATACTGAAAAATTACTTTAAGATCTTGAAAAAATATTTTAAGGTACCGAATAATACTAAAAATATATTTCATGATATTTTTTTAAAATCTTAAAATAATTTTTTAAGTTCAGAAAGTATTTTTTTAGTATCCCTCACTGGCCTAAAGTATCTTTTAAGTACTTATCGGTACCCTAAATTTTTTTTTTAAAGAAAAGCAAAGGTTCATTTAAAACTACACCAAAACGGCGCAGTTTTAAGTAAACAATTGGATACAAGCCAAATCCATAATACTCTGAATCTAATCTAACGCGTTTAAAAGTGGTCGCCCAATTAAATTTATATGTTCCAAAAAATGTGCCTGCACTCTCAAGAATGCGTGATAAAATCCCATAAATATGTGTAATTTTGTATAATCCAACAAGTGCCAAGGACAGTGGTGAGCACGTGCCCTCACGTGCCTGTGCACGCTTTGTGCCTCGATCCTAGTAAAATAAAATGGTTGCTTTGTACCCAAACTGCATTTTTTCGAACGTTGGAGTCATCCCGTACGTCAACTGAATTAGAAGCTGCTCCTTCGAAAACTGCTCTATTTAATTCAACTGTTCAAGCTTTTCACGAGGTATTTCGATTTTCACGACCACTCTTGTTCCCCAAATCTTGAAAAATACTGTAGCGGAAGACGAATACCAACCAAAAACAGAAAGAATGAATCTTGTTTACCCAAAATTACTTTTTTGACTTTCACTAAACCCAAGTAAATTTGCCTCCAAGTCACAAAGTAATGGTTCTTATGATAGGACGTGAGCCGTCCCAGTCACTAATCCCAATGAAATTTCTGCCATCAAGAGCCTTCCTTTTGGCCTCTTTCATAGTCCCTCTCCATTCTTGACACTCTCTCTTACTGTATCCACATTGCCTTCTCATCTTTTGATGCTTGCAAAGTTCTCCAAAGATCTTTACAAAAAGTCTGTTTCTTCTTAATGGCAGCACAGTTTTGACCCAAAAAATAATAATGGCAGCACAGACACAGTGCTTTCCCTGTAGGATATGCTTTTTCTTTATCACATGGATGGTGCAAAATAGATGCTTGGCTTCAAAGGCTACACTATATATCTTATCATCTTGCTTCTCTTTCTTCTTCCATTAATAAAGTACAAAATGACAAGCCTCCCAAAAATTACTCGTGACTTTGTGCTTGTCACGAGTTATATACTTGGCACAATAATTCCTTTTCCTTTTCTCCTTTTTCTCTCTGCAGACCCTTAAAAATCTCATCTGACTATTATAACTGCTAATTGTTTTAAATATTCATCCTCGGCTGTAAACAATGACTGTCCTTCACATGATGTTCAAGTATGAGCATACAAAGGTTGGTATAAAGTCAGAGGAGCCTCTAAATAAGTTAATTAAGACTTAAGAGTGGTGGCTATAATCACAGTCAAAATGTTCAAAACAAACTTTGTTGTCTCCAAGAAACCTGTCTTTCGAAAAATTCTATTATCTATACCCTTGTATAGATCCGAAATATTTACTCTCCAAGATTGAGAAAAGGCTTTTATTGAAGTTATCATCAATAGGCCATTCCATGATGGGGCTGAGTGGCCTGGGGACTGATGGAGCTGAGTAAAGAGGATCATAAGCTCCATCTGAAAGCTTCTTTCTCTATTTATTTGTATTTGTACTTTCACCTGGAAAAAGCCTCATAACTTGCCACACATTTTCAGTTTTACTCACTATTGCTTCTGGACTTCTGGTCTCTCTTCAACCTGAGCTTTCACTTGATAATCAATCGGTTTGTGATATCAGAAGCAAATTTGTGATGTTAAACTCAGATTCCTGATCCCATTGATGAGGTGTTCCTGCCAATCTGTTGACCAAGTACCCAAGATATTTGATCGTTCGCCTGTCCGGCAAGTGAAGGTAGTACAATATCCAATTTTTAATTCCAAGTTTAATTTACAGAAGCTATTTCTTTTGTAATGTATAATGAGGAAGCTTTACACCTGAAAGCCTTACCCCATTTTCCTCTATTCTGATTCCACTCAATAATTAGCCTATTCTTGTTTCTCTAGCTAAACCATGTCTTAGTCCACGCAAGAAGTCAAACATGTGGAACACTGAACTTTGTGTTGGTTTAGCTGCGGGTATAGTTGGGATTTGCATTGTTTTAGCAGCAGCCATCATTGTAATCAGATTAAAGAACAAAAGGGAAGAGAATGGGATTGGGAAAGGAAGAGACTTGGAGCTTCAGCATCTCAACCTCAGTGTAAGAACAACCTGCGACAAGAAGGTTTCTTTTGAGGTATCTCCTGACACTCTTAAAGGCAAAATCATCGACACCACTCCACGTAGGATGCTCCTGGAGTCATACACTATTGAAGAGTTAAGAAAAGCAACTGAGGACTTCAGTTTAACTAATCAAATTCAGGGATCTGTGTTTCATGGTCGTCTCAATGGGAAGAACATGGCAATCAAGCGCACAAACACAGAGACACTGACAAAGATAGATTTTGGACTCTTCAATGAAGCACTTCCCCACCACCCCAACATCCTTAAACTCCTCGGAACGTGCTCAACTAATGATGAGGATCCTGAATCATATCTGGTTTTTGAATTCGCAGAAAATGGATCCCTGAGAGACTGGCTTCACGGTGGGCTGGCCATCAAGAACCAGTTCATTGCTTCCTGCTACTGTTTCCTTTCATGGAGCCAGAGGATAAGGATCTGCCTTGACGTTGCCATGGGTTTGCAGTATATGCACCACGTGATGAACCCAAGCTACGTGCATAGAAATGTGAAGAGCAGAAACATATTTTTAGACGAAGACTTTGGTGCCAAGTTAGGGAATTTTGGGATGGCAGGCTGTGTCGAGAATGAACCTGAGGACCCACTTTCATGTTCAACCAATCCTGCTTCTTGGAGCCTAGGCTATTTGGCACCTGAATATGTGCACCAAGGTACAGTTTCCCCAAGTATTGATGTTTTTGCTTATGGGGTAGTTTTGCTGGAGATGCTATCAGGTCAAGCACCTACAAGCAAGCCTAATGAGAAAGGAGAAGGAAGTGTTTGGCTTACTGAGAAAATCAAGTCCATTTTGAAGTCAGAGAATATGGATGAACTAAGAGATTGGATGGACAGTGCATTGGGTGAAAATTACTCATTCGATGCAGCTATCACAGTGGCAAAACTTGCAAGAGCTTGTGTAGATGAAGACTCCTCTCTCAGGCCATGTGCTGGTGAAGTTGTTGAGAAGCTATCAAGATTGGTTGAGGAATTGCCTGAAGAAGAGCATTTATTGTTGTGTGAAAGCTCAACTAAACCTCTGGTCAAGACAACTGCAAACAATCATTGGGAAAAAAAAAAGTACTGAAGAAGCCCAACAAGTAATTCAGTTATAGGTTGTTAGTTATGTATCTTTGGTTTAAGGTAAAACAGAGCAAACAGAGAGAGTTCCAGAGGGGAAATAGGATTTTCTGATTGATCTCGAGTTGTGTGTAACAATTGTCTTTCATATTAACTATGCAGTTGTCGTTGGGTATTTTCATCAAGCATGTAATTAGCAAACCAATCAAAATAAGAGACAATACTGCAGTTTTCTGCTAATGTTCATCAAATACTGATATCAGAATCATTTTATTAATGTAAATTGAAACCAGTGGGATTTAATTTACAACATTACTTCATCATGACACTAAATTCCTCAAAACTGATAACACCATCACCGTCGAGGTCAAAGAAAGAGATCATAAGCTGGCACTTATCTAAACTCGTAGCTTTTCCTAACTTACTAAGCATCCTCTTGAGACTCATAGGGGTAATACAACCAGAACCATCCATTTCATACATTTCAAAAGCCTCTTTTAGACCTTTCACTCTCTCTTCCTCTTTCTCTTCTTCCACAAACTTAACAAAATCTTCCAACCCCACCAACCCATCGCCGTCGGCATCCAAATAACCCACCAGCGCCTCCGCCTCCTCTGCTGACAGCTCTCTGCCGATCGCCTCTACACACTGCCGCAGCTCCGACGCGGAAAGCTTTCCATCTCCGTTCTCGTCAAAGTGCTTAAATACACTTTCGTATTGGCTAGACTGGTTCATCGTGCAAATAACTCAAATAAGATGTATTAACAAACAAAGATTGAAGTGGACGGTGATGATGGTGGTGTATAAAGATATATAGAGAGATAGAACTTTGAAGCACAAAGAGGAAGAATGAAACCAAGAAGATGATTGCAGCTCAACACAAAGAAGAAGCTTACGGCTAGTGTATATATAAGCGTGGAGTTTGAAATGGAAAGAGTAATACGGCGTTGTCGCATGGCGGGGGTTGACCAACTCGCCATGCTGGACCGGGTAAGGCTCCCCCATTATGGAAGAAAAAAATCGCTGACTTTACATAGATATAAGAAATGACCGTTTTTTTTTGTCCTTCCAGAAATTAAGGAAGGTATCTAAATTGTTTTAAATTTTTATTTTTTTTCTTTAAATTAATTTGTTTGACTTATGAACTGATATATAGTCTAATATACATTACATCTGATATGATTAAGTAACTTATTTAATTTTTTTAATATCTAAAAAAAACTAACTAGGTTTTATATTTATATTTAAGATAAGAGAGAGAGAGAGGGGGAGAGTAGTATATTAATTTTTTTTTGGTCTAAAGAAGAGTAGTATATTAATTGCCAACAAATGACTTTATATTTTTTTTTCAGAATCTAATATTTAGCTAACATTACTATTTATGTAACCAACACAAAGGAACCCGTCTCAATAAATACAAATATACTCTTTCTGGTCTTATATTAATATAAGATCAAATTGATTTTTTTTAAGACATTAAAAAAACTAAATAATTTACTTAATTATATAATATTTTGTGTATTATTGAATTATATATTAGTCACTTAAATTTGTTCGAAGAAAAAATATTAAATATAAATAGTGTAAAGTAATTTATTTAATTTCATCAATCTATTTAAAAAAAATAACCAAATCTTATATTTAAGACAGGATAAGCACTAAATTAATCTGGGGTGGCTGGCCAAAAAACTAATAAGGGATGGATATAGAAATTCGATTAAAATTTTCCTTGCAATTTGTTCTCGGGAAAAAAAAAAAAAAAACCCTTCTTATGGCGGTGATGAAGAGTAGTAGTCGTCAAACGCTCTTGGAATTTCTGCACCAAAACACCGACGATCGGAAAAAGTCAAAAGTGAGACGACGAAGAGGAATTGTTTTACGATTTCTAGAACACTGATGTGCCAATTCCCCAAATCTCAGAGTGATAACTTGATGGTAAGATCCGTCATTTTGGTCGCTTGCATGTAAGCAAAGAGGTCCTTGTGCCCAGGGGGTTGGAAATAGAAACATCATAGAAGAATCTGGAACAGCAAAAAGCTGAGGTCCAAGTTCTGATGATATATTACCATCCCAACTAATCCCCTTTCGTTATGTGGAAAGCCATTTAGGAAAAAAGAAGGGTAAAGGTGTAAAAATGCACATGGGTTTTTGCCAAAAGTACATCCAGTACCATATACTTTTCAGAGGTTTAAAAATGCACATGAACTCTTAAAATCGATCCAAAAATACCACTGCTGTTAAATACCATTAACTGCCGTTCCTTTAAGAGTGGTCCCCACATCTTTAAAAAAATAAAAATATCAAACTTTTTGAAATACCCAACTTTGCCCTTTCTCTTTCTCTTCAGATCTCGTACGTACCTTCCCATTCATCCTTCCCATATCCACTTTTTCTTTTCTTTTCATATGCTGAATCCTCAGTATCCACTGCCACTTCGAAAATCTCCGGCACCTTGTGCTTCAGTCCGGCACCTTGTGCTTCAATCCGGCACCTCCACCAGCAAGCAGAAGTCCGTCGTCTACCCCATCGATCTGATCGAAAGCTGGCTCTTCAGACGCAAAAATCGTGCTTTGGAGGCGGCGACAACTCGAACATAAGCTTCTTCATCTCTCGCCGGTGGCGTCATCGGCCACCAAGAGATAAAGGACAGATCTTTATGGATCTCATCCCCCCCCCCCCCCCGGGGGAGTAATACCCCGCTTCTTTGAAACCCTTTTTGCTCATCATCTATCTTTCAAGTTATGATTTTTGGGTTTGTCTTTTGATTCACCAAGAAGCAAACTTGGAAGGATTTCTCGAAAGCCAGGTGTTTTCAGATCGAGATCCAGGTTTTTTAGTTATATTTAATTTCTTGAATTTTCCTCATCTTTCAATAAGCTATGAGGGTTGTTGTTTGTGATTCCTCTCTAATTTCTCGGGATTAAAAGGGTTGGGTATTTTTCACCTCTCTTATATTCCTTTTTGTAGAAAATATTTTCTATTTAACTTGGTTGATTTGAGTTTTCTGTCTGGAACAAGTGGCCGTTCTTCAATTTTTGTGAGAATCTGTTGGTGTTGTTCTGTCTCACCTAGGAACTAAGGAACTGAAGATGGTATGAGAGAAGATCAAACCTTTTTTTTAAAAAAAAAAAAAGTTTAGGGGCATTTTTGTATTTTCACATTATAAGTAACAGCAGTTAATGGTATTTAACGGCAGTGTTATTTTTGCATCAATTTTAAGAGTTCATGTGCATTTTTGGACCTCTGAAAAGCATATGGTGCTGAATGCACTTTAGGCAAAAGCCCATGTGCAATTTTGCACCTTTACCCAAAAAAGAAAAAAGTAAGGGTTATTATTAAGATGAAGTTTTGTGTAAATATAAGTCAAATTAAAGGGAGATCAGAAACGGAGAGATTTCGGCGCTATAATAAAGAATATGTGTGTGTTTGGCATAGCTGTAGATGGGGGAAAAAGCACATCAAAAGCCATTTTACTGTGAAAGCAAATTTTTTGGGTGTTTGGGTGAGAGCCATTTTGTGATGTGCTTAAAAGATGATGTGGAATTTTTTTTGAAGCAAGTCAGCCATGCTTCTAAACGCATCAATTTTCTCCTGGTCACTTTTTCTCTCCCCTCCTTCACACACCTGACCGTTACCCATCCCCATCGACACGATTTCCTTCCTCCTCTCCTCTTCAATGGAGAACTCCCAGCAATTAATCCTCATCAATGTCGCGAGCTACCACCTGGGATTCGTCTTCAATGTCGCCTGCTTCTCTGCCCTAGAATTTCGATTCGTCCTCTACCTACCTCGTCTTCTCTTCAATTCGTTGGCTACCTACCTCGTATTCTCTTCAATGGACACCTTTGATTTTGGTTTATCTTTTGCTTGCAGGAGAATAAAGAGTATCGAAAATATAGGTATAAAGGTAATATAGGTATAAAGGTATGAGGTTCGCCAATGATATGCAAGTACTGTTCAAGGATGTTCTAGCGTCGGGAGAGGATTTCGAATGTCTATCATTAACTAGACGAGTGTCACTTGGACAAGATGAAGATGATGTATATCGACCGCAAATGGACCTACACGAAGGCTCAGGTGACAGTGAGGAAGAGCTTCAAGGTATTACAACTGGAGGTAGTGTGCAGATGCCAACAAACTTAGATGGCATGAACTTGACATCTAACACCCAACCTAGTGGTTCAGCAAGTATTGGGAAGAGAAAGAGGGGTGAAGGGTAGATGGATCAAAAAAGAAAAAAACAACCTCTCAGAGAGAACTTGTTGACAGACTTAGTGTGATAGCTGATGCAACTAAGGATAGCACAATTGTCCTCAAGAAGATCTCTGAACATGATGATCGAACAAGTAATGTTGTAACTGAATTACTTACCATTCCGGAGATTGTTAGTGACAGTGATTTTCGAAGGCGATGTTGTAATATGATGATGCACCGAACGCCTCGGAACATGTTTGTGGGCCTTAAAGGAGAAAAAGCTGCCTTGTTGGAGTGGTTGCGCGAGCATGCCTACAATAGCCCACACTGGCAGGCTGCCCCAAAGCACTAATCATATTTATTTCCTGATGACTGTTAATGACACTTATCATATCTAGTTAATGTTTTTATATATTGTATGACGAATTTTATTTTAGACATCCCACATATATAAACCATTTATATTATTGTATTGATTCGGTTAAGTCTTCACCTTCACACAGGTTTCGTTATATATACATGGCAAGTTCGAGTGATGAGGTTATTTCAGACAGTTCGGAGGACGAAGAATTGTCTTATGAACAAAGAAGGTCCCTACAACTAGCTATTATAAACGAACAAATGACAAATTATGCACAGATTGGTAATTTGATGGCTCAGTATATCGCGCCTTCCTTTTGCAAACAACCACGTAAAACTAGTAAGCAAACAGGGGCAATGTGGGTGCAGGAGGTTTTGCAAGGGCATGATGTAGTATGTCAGGAAAATTTCCGAGTGGAAAAACATGTATTCAAGCTGTTATGTTCTAAATTGAGGGAACATCGATTATGGCACACTCAGAACATCGGAGTTGAAGAAATGGTTGCCATGTTTCTATATACAGTTGGCCATGGACAAGGAAATCGAATAATCCAGGAGCAATTTCAACATTCAGGCGAAACTGTTAGTAGGATTTTCCACAGGGTTCTAAAAGCTTGTTTCAGCCTTTCAAAAGAAAATATCAAACCACTTGATCCGGAGTTTCGCCAATGTCACCAAAAAATAGCTACCGATGCACGATATTACCCATATTTCAAGAACTGTATAGGAGCAATTGATGGAACTCACATCAAGTGTGTGGTCAGCCAATCAAAGCAAGACAAATATATTGGAAGAAAGGGATATCCAACACAAAATATCATGGCCGTTTGTGATTGGGATATGTGCTTCACTTTTGTGTTGGCAGGATGGGAGGGTACTGCACATGATGCTCGTGTCTTCCGCGAAGCAATTGAGACTCCTGAGATGAACTTCCCACATCCACCTGAAGGTATATCTCTAACATCCTCACTTCAATTGCATTACTTTCCGTCTTTATTTCACAATGTCAAATAAATGTCAACATTTATCAGGGAAATATTACTTGGTCGATGCTGGCTATCCAACACCAGTTGGATATATTGGTCCATATAAACGTGAGCGTTATCACCTTCCAGAATTCAGGCGACAGTCGGGATTTCGAAATCCCAACGAGTACTTCAATTTTTATCATTCAAGTTTGAGGTGCACGATAGAAAGGACGTTTGGAGTATGGAAGAATAGATTTCACATCTTGCAAAATATGCCCTCATATAAATTTCGAACACAAGTCCGCATAGTTTGCGCAACAATGGCAATACATAATTTTATCCGGAGGTATTCCCAAAATGATGTGGAATTTGATCAACTTGAAGAAGGAAATATGGGTGATAGTGAGGAAGATAATGATGATCCGGATGATGAGGCATCCTCATCACTATTATCTTCAACACGTATGAATCGTTTTCGTGATGAAATTAGAAACCAACTTGTAAGGGATAGGCTTATTTAAATAGTTCATTTTGTTGTACTTTTTTATTTATAGCAAACACAAATCACATCATAATATAAATGGTAACTTCTGCCACCACTATACCAAACACAAATCACATCATAAAAAAGTAACTTTTGCCACCGCTATCCCAAACACAAATCATATCAGAAAAAGTACATCAGAAAAAAAAGTCCAACAAAAAAAGCACATCAGAAAAAAAAAATCACTTTTTCTGCTGTTATCCCAAACGGGCACTTAGAGATCAGAAACAGAGAGATTTCGGCGCTATAATAAAGAATATGTCACCCAAGATTGAAGTCAGTTGACGGTGTCCGTCTAATGTTGTTGAAGTTAATGAAGACGCGTTTTTTTTCCTCGGATTGGAAATTTGGGAGTCCTCATTTCGTATATAGTTGGAGTCTTGACGTGTACGCACAAGAACAAGGTTTCTTATCTACTTCCGGAATTATACTTCTCAGTTACAACGAGTATCAGCCAGTAACAGTGATTAATCTTCTTGTATCATAAACTTCATAAAAGAACTTTACTGCTAATCATGAGTTCCTCTCTATACACACCATCAATAATCAAATCTCTGATTAAATGTTTAAAGAACCAAGTTAAGTGTCAATTATCCTAGCCACCGTTTGTTGGGGAACTGCTTTAATAAACATATATATCCTTTGCATCCCTTACTTTTCAAGACCGATGTCTTACTTCTCAATCATCCTTTAGTACCTGTTTGGATTAACTTCTATTTTTCTAACATAATTTAAGTTATACAAAATAAATATGTAAAATTAGTTTTGTGTCATCTTTATTGAATGTATTTTTCGAATGTTAACTCAAACAAGCCTTTACTCTTTATTAAAATATTCATGTTTATCATTTCATATAGAAGAACAAGCATGGGCCTTCTAGACTTGTGCATCATTTTGATCTTGATGCCTTCAGATAGCTTTAACTTGGATCACAAATTCCAGTTTTTTTTTAATGCTAACATGAAGAATCACTGAATGAAATCCATGCTTCGCAATACAAAATCTATGACCTATCTAAAAGGGTGATTTTCCCCACTATCTCTGACCAACGTATTATGATGAGGTTAAAATAGGATATACCAGTACTAAAAAATATTTTGTATTGCGAAGCATGGATTTCATTCATTGCTTGCCAAGACTGACTGAGTATTTTACAAACATAGGTTACTATAGGACAAAAAATAGGAAAAATTAACCAAAAAGACTATTTGAATTACAAATATTTCAAAAAGTCTACTAAATTAGTAAAAGGATAAATGGGTAATTTGATAAGAATATGAGATTTTAAAGTTTAAGGCTAACAACTTGAATATAGAAATTAACAACTTAGATATGAAGACTAAAAACTTGAGTTCTCTATGTATACCTAAGTTGCTAATTACTATTCTTAAGTTGTCGTTGTTCATACACAAGTTGTCAACACCCAAATTTCAAAATCTCATATACCTACCAAATCACCTACTTGTCTTTTTACTAATTTAGTAGACATTTTAGAGTTTCTGTAATTCAAATGATTTTTTTTGTCATTTTCCCGAAGAAATACTAATAGCTACATCTACAAAATGTTTTCTGTAACATCCCAAATTTTGAGATTTTAAATTTGAATATCATGCGGGAAATTAATTATGAAATTTGGCTCAAAATAATTAGGAGAATAATTATTTGAGATTTAGGCTAATTTTTTTTTTCCTTAATTTATTTTTCGAAAATAATAATTCAATTAAGGAATAAATTTATGCCTAAAAAAATTAGAGAATTAATATATGAGAATTAAACAGTGGGATATGGCTAAATGATTAAATTAATTAGGAATTT
The DNA here is from genome assembly GCA_034222035.1 of Acacia crassicarpa. NCBI lineage: Eukaryota > Viridiplantae > Streptophyta > Magnoliopsida > Fabales > Fabaceae > Acacia > Acacia crassicarpa. The sequence goes on along the minus strand of JAWXYG010000005.1, from coordinate 42,266,459 downwards.
ATTTAATTACTTATAATATGTAATTACAAAATTATGGAATATTGACAAGAGATAAAATGATAAGTTAAAGCTAATCTCAATCTTCTATTCATCTTATGAGCCCAACCCGTGAAAAGCTATTTATCATTCATTGAACCAATATATTCACTCACATTCTCATCTCTCGGCCCAAGAGATCACAGTAAGGTCCATTTCTATTTCTCACTCTCACGTTCTTCAGTCAACACGCAAATGGAGAAGAGTCAGAAAGAGATTAACAAAGCCCATACTTCCGGGACTCATTATTTCTCTTCGGCTTACACGGAAATGCAGAGGGAAGGACTAGGTAGCTTAAGATCATACCTACTTAATCATTCTTAGACAGATCACGACGCCATACTTCACTGCTTTTCATTAATTAAGATATGACAACAGTGGCCATACTCCATTCAGCTGACGGTAGCCGTTCTCGAGCCTCCAACCACGCCGGACACGTTAACTATTGCCCTTCGGTCTGTTTCTTTTTTTCTTCTCGAACCAAAACCACCAGCTACTCTATATATGTATATCACCAGTGCTCTGCGTCTTCCATGCCATCACTTTGCTCAGTAAAAGTTCTAATTGGGAGGGCAACCGAGAGAGAGTAGTTAAGAGAGAGAGTTCAACCATTTTGGATGCTCTGCGCCTTGTATCAAAAACAGAGGGTGATCGGTTTTGTCACAAGATCACATTCCGTGAGCCAAAAACTGAAAGTAAGTATCAAGCTTCTCTTCTCTCGGTTTTCATCATTTACCAACGCAAATTCCTGAGATTTAAACCATTAGGAGCATAGCTAGATTCCATATGAGTTTGCTGTTAAAACTTTGCTGTCACAAAAGAAAAGGTTGCTGCCTTGCATCTATAAACGCGTGGGCATTTTGCAGCTGTTCTGTATATATTAAATTGCTATCTAATATATATAGATATATCTATAAGTCAAAGCCCAAAAAGAAAACTTTGCTGATCTGAATAAATGAATATACATATATTTAAAGTATAGTATTAAAGCTTACTCTATCTATGTGTTTAATTGGGTTTGGGTTAGTACGAAGTCACTGTAGTAGATGCAGTTGCACAGGCATCCAATGCACTAACTCATGGACTCATGCAGGATAACATGAGCAAGGAAACCGTTAGCAAGTAATCCTTCCTTCCACCTTTAAAAAAACAAAGGCATTTTTATTCTCCCATTGCCACGTAAAAGCTGATAACGTCTTCTTCCTATTGTGATGTTAATCTCCAAGAAACCTACTATTCCTATCACGCATGCTATTGTTTTTTTTTTTTAAATCTTCCAACCCTGGATTTAAAAGCTACTCCTTCTCCCTTGTTTGTTTTATATATACATATATACATTATTTAAACAAGACATAGTAATACAGTGAATAGTGAGGAATAAAACCGAAAACTATTTGCTGTTAATGAAATAAATAAATATATATGTGTGAGCACGTCACTGCATAATGAAAGGGTAGGAAAAAGGGTGATCTAATATTATATGAATATATGCACTTGGAAAAAACTTTATTGATAAACCATATTTTAATGGGTGTTAATGTTTTAACTCAAATCTCATGAAGCATTTTTCATGTAACATTAGTATTTATCGAAGGTTTTGAAAGAAACATGAGGAACATTGTACTTTAGAAAAAAACCACGAGAAACATTAAATAAAGTGCATTAAAACATATTTTACATGATGGTTGGTATTTACAAGCTCCTAATTTAAAAGTGTTAGAATAGTCTTTGAAAGTTTAAAAGAATGATTAAAAAAATGAATTAAATAAATAAACAATAATAATAATAACAACAACAACAATAATAAATAAATAAATAATTAGTATTATTAATAGAAAAGGAATAAATTTTAAAGGGAAATATTAATAAAAAAAAGGTATTATTAATTAATAATAAATATAAAGAGAATTAAAGTTTCAATCGTCTCACTGATTTTTCAGTCTCGTCATAATGTGCCACTTCAAGCATTCCAAATATATTATTGTTAAAAATTTGTATACTTTTAATTTTAATTATGTAGATTTTTAGAAGAGTTATTAATGGTTAGTAAATTGGTTGTGGTAGATTGATTTTTGGCGTGTGTTTGAGCTCTTAGATTTGGGGCAGTGTAATAATAATTAGCTTCGGCGTGAAGTAACCACTTTCCACTTGTTATGTGTATTGATATGTTGTTTGTGAGTATTTTGTGAAATTATTATGAATATTTTTAAATATAAATTGCCTTGCAGAACCTTATGATTGAGATTATGAATATATACATATTTATTTATTTATGTATAAGAATTGAAAGTTTTGATATTATGATATTTATTATGATAATTATGGGAAGGGTTGAATTGGGAGGAAATGAAATATTATATTCCAGCACGTGGTGAGCCCTTCATTGGTGCACGATGGATTAGCTTTATATTGTCCCACATGTTCAATGAGAGACTGACCCACTAGTTCAATGAGGGCGTACGACACCCCACTAGTTCAATGAGGGGAAAAGACCCATGGTCTGGGACATGTGCTCTGAGGATTTTGGCCGGTCCTCGTCACATGACCAGTGAGCTTTTGAGTAACCAGTAATATGGATGTAACTTAGCCCATGGGTCTAGTCGGAGGAAATAAGGCGGTTCGGTTGGATTGGTTGGAGGTATCTTGAGAATTGTGTTAATGAAAACTGTGATACTTAATTTCTGATATGAAATTTTCTGATGTGGATATTGGCAAATTATGTGTATCATTTTATTTAAAATACTTTGTTATATAAATTGTTCCACATGGCACCTCACTAGCACATATTAGTATTCGTAATGAGTTGGATTGATGGTTACCACATTTTTCCAGGTGATAGTTTCCGTCCGGGTCCATCAGGGAAAAACTTTGGAAGCTTAGGCTACTCCTTCTGACGGTAGTGCTTCTATCTTCTGGTATACGTTGGATGATTGTATATTGCCACGTTAGGGCTCATTTTGCATACTCTGATTTACTTTTATATATTTTGGTAATTGATGGGCATTACTTAGTGGTTAATGAACCCTTAATTAGTATTTATGTTAAGTAAAAATGGAGGTTGTTATATCTTCAAAGTTTTTCGTTATAGATAGTGATTTTATGATTTACTTCCCAGGTTCTATATATACATAAATTAGAGAAAGAAGAAAATTTTTTTGTCCTATTTTTAAGGCAAAGCGAATTTTTTTTATATGAATGTACATTTTTACCCTTAATTTATTATTGTATTAATTTTATTCTCATGAATATATATTAAATATGGGTAAAATTTAAAAGTTGTTGAATTTATAGAAGAATTAATGAAGTTTAAGATATATATATATATATATATATATATATATATATATATATATGGGCAAATGATTTGTCCAGTGATTGGACCTAAGAGTTTCTCCTGTGAACCCAAACTACATCGTTTGGTTTAGTGAGTGTGCGCCAAAGATAAAATAAAATAAAAAACAAAGTGTCGTGCGCTTTTCCGATTGATTCCCAGAATTTGTGATTGAGTATTAATCGTGAGAATCAACCGGAAATTGCGGATTTAGAGAAACTTACTTTCGGTGTGAATTAAAACCTTATATATAAATTTAGAAATCAAATCGCTAATGCATCGGTGACGAGCGAATGAACCAAATCACATATAGTTCCGCAATTTGAAATCAAATTACAGATAGTTTAATTCTGAAATCAAATCGCTACTAATAAGGATCACAAGTGCAGAATAAATAATTATGGCTATTTCTGATTGTAAAACAGTTACAGAATAAGTGCGATTTGAATTAATCTGATTTGTGGGATTGAATTAGCGTGGGTGTTGCGTGCTTTTCCATAAAAAGTGTTGTGCACCATTACTAAATCAAATGATGTTGTTTGGATTCTTAGGTCCAGTTATTAGACAAATCATTTGCCCTATACCTAAAACATGCTGGAAATGCTTCCTTAGTAGGGCTTGTTTGATTCAAGGAAAGTTGGGGGGAAGGAAACAAAAAAATCTTCATTTTTTATCAGCTATAGCTGTTTGGCTTTGCAAAAAAAAAAAAATCCAGCTGAGGATTTTCCTAAGAATGGGTTACTTTCATGATAGGTGGTATTTAATTTTCCTTCATGAGAAATTCCCAAATAGTACCCCATCTTCTTCCTTCATCCTCACAGCATTAATCGTCACTAACGGCGCCTTTTTCATTCCCCTTCAGAACAGACCCAAATAGCGTCCCCTGGTTTGTCGGTGCCCTCCTCTCTAGTCGAGGATGGAAGAAGAAGAAGAAGGTCCCTCATGCAATTTGCTTCTCAGGTCTCCCTTTCAGCTTCTAATTCTCTCATATTCGAAGATGTTGAAGACGGTGACTATTTTCACCAGAAACACAGCCGCTGACTCCATTTCTTCCAATCTGCTTCACCACAATGATGAATACTACTACCTTTGCTCTGAAATATAAGAAAAATTTTAGAACACAAATTGTATTATATATTTAAGACTGGGAGTAGCTTCTTTTTTTTTTTTTTGATATGCAAGATGGCGAAACGCCTACATTACAATAACAAGGTTACACATAAGAGGAATTTAATCCCAAACTTTCCTGACCTACCCATGACATAAGGTGAGTAGGACACACATCAAAAAGAGAATAATTTGCAATGCCCGACTTAGCTAAGGCATCAGCAACACGATTGCACTCGCGAGGAATGATCCTAACATCCACCTGCCAATCCCATCTCAGCATATCTTTAATTTTTACAACCAAATTACTCCCAAGAAAATAAAAGTCATCTAGTATCAACTTAATGACTTCTTCCGCGTCGGATTCCAAAATTATCTTTTTGAAACCTAGATCCCAAGCTAATTGGAGCCCTTCTGCCACAGCCCATTCTTCTGCAACACTCGCTTGGCAAATACCAATCTTCTTACTGAATCCGACGATCCAGTTGCCCAAGAAATCTCTGATTACACCTCCACATCCTGCGTTAGAAGATCGAACCTCCATGGCCCCATCAACATTCAATTTGACCCAGCCGTTGGGAGGTTTTTCCCATATCAATACCCGACCTGCTGCTAGATGATCAGATCGTCTCTCAAGCCCATCAACAGATACAAATCTCGTCCAGATCATAGACAAAACAGAAACAGGGTTATAAGGCTTAACAAAATTGCTATCAAAAATACATTGATTCCTCCAATCCCATAATTTCCATATAGCTACCCCAAAAAACAATTTCCAATACACCCCCCAATTCTTACCCACACAATGCGTACAATTGAGGATCAACCAATCACGAAAATTACACGAAAAGAAGGAATTGACATACCTTCGTTTAATTAAACTGGTCCACATTGCCGTGGCATTGAGCAAGGAAGATGATCGAGGGAACAATTTTTTTCTTTCATATATTGTTTTTTATTTTTTTTATTAATTTTGTATTTATATATATATTTTTTTTCTCAAGAATTTTGTATTTATATATTAATTAAGTGAAATACGGACATTTGCGTATAGATTTTCTTATAAAACTAATTTTCATTTCTTTTTCTTTTTTTCATTCCAACCAGTTCTTTTGATCGCCCTCTTATATATATAAAACGAAAAATGTATCATTATTTTTCTTGCCTTCAGAATAATCCTAACATTTTGGTTTTACAAAAATTATGGTCATATTTATAAGTTTAATTTTATGTAATAAATGGAATTATGATAATTTTATTCATATTAATTATAATGATAAAAATAAAGAAAGAAGAAACAATTTAAAAACACTTAATCACCCATAATCATTCGTTTAATTATCCCTTCTTATTATGTGAGATTTGGTTAAAATAAATTTATGGATAGATCGAGGGTTATATCATATGTCTCTGACTTCAGAGTATTAGGCGCGTGGCCTGCCTTATACCGGCAAACAAATTTCTACACATATCCACGTGTCATTTGTATAACCAATCAACCTCCTCGAATTTAGGTGCTCGAGTTGAACATTTCCCCCGCTCCGCGGGATAACCCATAATTGTAATGAGTCAATCAAAGGAATAGCGTGATCTTGCCCGCACTCGATTAGTTCTCTTCCAAAATAACAGATCATATGCCTTCTGTTCCCTCATAGATGCCCGCCAAGTGGCAATCGCTCCCGGAATAGCTCCCGCCACAAATTCAACGATCAAAACAGACTGGTATGTCCGTAATTATCACAAAAAATAGTGGCATATTCAAAAGTTGGATGTGCCCCTATTAGAGAAACCCAGGTCCGCATTCACTGACAATCTCTCCTCTCACTCTCGAGCCCTACTACTAGTAGCAGCCGCCACTCCTACCTCCGTCCTCCGCCAACATGGCCGCGATCAGCCGCCTCAGAGTGGTCGCTCCGATGTTTAGACCGCTTAGATTTCTCTCTAATCGATCTTTCGGGTCGGCGGCTGTCGCAGTTCACTACGACTATGATGATTATGAAGAAGAAGAAGAAGAACAGTATCAATTGTGCAAACCCAGTGCCATGGCTGATACAGAAGGTTCCGCCCCGGAACGTGGAGTTCAGTGGGTAATGATAGGGGAACCAGGCTCCAAGAGGCATGTTTTTGCTGAGAGGCTGTCGAAGCTTCTTGAAGTTCCACACATTTCTATGGCCACCCTCCTTAGCCAAGATCTTAGTCCGCGTTCTTCTCTCTACCAGCAGGTTTTTCTCCCTCTCTGCTGATTTTAGAATTCAGTTATCGGGCTTTTCATGTGCTGCTTGGTTTAAACCTTGTTTGCTTAGTTGAAGGAAATATTTGTGTTCTCTTAACCTTAGAAGTTGTCGTCGAAGGGTAATTAGTTGATAATCTTTCTTCGGATTTCTGTTCTCCTTGCAATCGAATTCTCCAAATTTTGACCGTTGGGCGTTTCGTTTTGTGGTTTCTTTATGTGTATTCCATGTAATTCTTTTCTCTTTCTCTTTCTCCTTTTTTTCCCCCTCCTTTCGTCCTTCTTTTCTTGAAACCTTTCTTTCCCGCTCTCTAAATTCAGGCTGTAATATGTTGTATTAGCAGCGATAAAGCAAAATTTGGATCTCTCCATTTGTAATCCCGTTGATTTGTTTCTAAATTTTAGTAGTTGAACTGATCTAACAGTTCACCTCGATCATATTTTTTTACAAAAATTCTACTTCGTGTCGTCCAATGCAGATAGCTAATGCCTTGGACAAAGGGAAACTTGTCCCTGAGGAAATAATTTTTCGACTATTGACAAAAAGGCTGGAAGAAGGATATTCTAGGGGTGAAACAGGCTTCATTCTGAATGGAATTCCTCGCACGAGGATGCAAGCTGTAAGCGTCAAGTATCTGAAATCTTGCAAATAGTTTCTCTTCTCTGCTTATGATTTGTTCTACGATCAATTCTTAACACGCCAAGAAGTCAGCTATACCTAGTTTGACAAGCCTACATATGGTAGTTGCTCATGTGTTAAAATACTAATTATTTCACAGGAAATTCTCGATCATATGGTTCGTGTTGATTTGGTTGTAAATTTCAAATGTTCGGAGCAAAACTTTGCAACCAAGAATCTAAGAGCTCAAAGATTTAATCCTTCACGAGAATATCTTAGCATGGACAGTAAGCTGTTGCGACAGGATCCCTCGAAATATACTCACTGTGGAAGTTCCTGGAGAGAAAATGTCCACGATCACACAGAGGAGGTGGGCCATAAACTCATAATCTTTCCTTCTCTATCAGTAGAAGTCTCATTTTATTTTTTCCTTACCATTATGGTGCTTTTTTGTGTGATTTTATTTACAGTGTAAGCTGTTGGAAGAATACTACAGAGAGCAGCAGAAACTTATTAATGTTGAAGCAGCAGGTGGCCCCGGAGAAACCTGGCTGGGACTTCTGGCTGCATTACATCTCCAGCACATTGATGCTGTCACTTCTTCACAGAAGTTGACTGCTTAAGGTTGCCATCAATCATCTTCTCCGGCACCGTTCAGATCCTCTCTCGGCTTTCTGATACCTGTGAATATGAGAACCAGAGTGGACTAGAAATTTTGGCGAATGCTAAATTTAGTTTTTCGATAATGTAAGATGGATTGGTTACATGTAGCTTAAGATAGGATGCAAAAGTATACGGGCCTGTAAGACCTCTAAATTCTGCGAATGACGGAATGAGTGTATGGTTTTCTTTTTCTCCTCCTGTTCTATCTGCTACAATGTTATCTTCTCCTTAATTCCACTATGAGATATTGAGATTACATAACTTTTGCTTGAATTCGGAGTTATATTAAGTGTTAATTTTGTCTTAGAAGGTTTTTTTTTTTTTTTTTAGGCAATTCTGTTTTGATAGTGTAAAAGAGAGTATTAATATATCTTCCACGTCATTTTTATTAAGTTGTAAGTTTATATTGAAAGTTCATGTATCATCATCTACTTTATCTTTTTTCAAAATTATATTTAAAATTTTTGAGGAAAATTTACACCTTAACAAAAATGATTAGATGACATGGATTATCTTCATTATATTTGGTCAATTAACAGTAACAAAATAACTAAACTAACAACCTAGACAAAATTGTTCCATCTTTTAGACAAAATTGCCCCTAAAAATTTTTAAGGAGAAATTGCTTGTCGATGAAAACTTTTGGGATAAAAATGCCTTTAACCCTATTTTAATTGAAGAAAAAAGAATATCTGATATAGAGTATTAAATTAACAGTTAATATCCAGTACCACATATTAAGGAAAAAAATTACCAATAACTAAAGAGGGAATGACATTAAGATCCCTATAAAAAAGTAATACAATGGATTTCATCAAGTAAATTATGATTTAAACAAACCATAGCATGATTTATATCTGAATCTACTTCAGATTGTGTTTTTCAAGTTTGAGTGATATCTTTTATTTTTCACTCGAATTATTAATCAACATAAAATATCAAAGAGTATAGAAAGTTGTTTATGAACAATGCAACTTATTTCAAATTTTGTATAAATGCCCATATTCTACGTTCCCCCCCCCCCCCCCCCTCTTTTTATTTTTTCCTGGGATGCTTCTCTTTGAAAAAGAAAATTGGGCCGACGTTCAAATGCTGATTAAAATCAGGAAATTATGCAACAGGTTAAGAATTTCGTTAACCTCTCTTTTTGGACCCCAGATAGATGAATACTGCAGGTTCAGCTATACCTGGGTGATACCTTTTTATTACTGCTATTATTTTACAGAGCTCACAGGCATAGAAACCAAATAATTAAGGACTGTGCGAGAGACTACTCGCAGCTCATCCACACGTCCCTGAGTAGTTCATATCTGACAGTAGATCCGTTGCGAATTTCTTTGGGTTTCCAACTAGGTTTTGTTGAAGCCACTGAAGATGCTGAGGCATCGATTAGGATAGAAGATAAAGGGGAATTTAGTTCATCAAGCTCATCATCACTGGTGTAAGCCTTCCTCAGAACAGATGATCTGCTTCTTCTTAGTTGACATTCACTTCCAACCTCCCCAATCATGGTGACAATGGAAGGTGCCGGAGGAGGTATGTACTCAATTGGAGCTGCACTGCATGGGAAGGTTCTAACGCATTCTTCATCATACTCGACGAGATCATCCTGTTTCAAATTAAAAACAAAAGCTAAAATCTTCAGCATTTAGGCCAATGATTATCAAACTTTTCTGCTCTAACAACAATATTTTTCCTCCCAACACAATTATCATGACATTAACAGAATTGCCAAGATATTACAAGCAAACTTGGTATCTTACCTCTGAGTCCAGAGCTTCAAAGACAAGAGTGGGGATAGGATCAGGGCAAAACTCATCTGCAACAAAATTGTCTAGAATCCTCTTGATAAGTGGGGCGCTAAACTTTGGGCATACCTGCACAAACCAAAATCCCTTTGACGTAACTGGCACAGAAATTTTAAGCGAGTAAAGTGGTAAATAAAGAAATGTTCAAGTTCATTGGCAGACCTCTTTCCTGACAGAAGAACTTAACAGCATATCCTTGGGAAGCATCAGAAGGTCACTTAATGCATTTAGAAGATGGAAGGACTTCAAGGATGTACTTTGTTTCCCATCGTTGTCATCAGGGTCATCCTTATCTTCAAGTGAGTCATCGTCATCCATACCAAACAAGTCAGTCAACCATATAGACCAGTTCCCAATCTGAACAAGGCAGAATATTTATGAGAAGAGCTATTGCTTGAGACCAAAATGCAAAACATTGTACATAGTATCATAGCTCATCATTTTGCAAGCCACATTCCTGGCCTATTTTTAGATATACATTAAAGATCAGACACCAACATAAAGAGTTGCATGAATTGAACTTGTAACTTTAGGTTTGAATTAAAAATTGAAGTTCACATATATGTAGACTTTCAACAGTTTACCGCAGTTTTAATTTGTGCCCCAGCTCCAAAGCTCAGTTGCCCAGGCGGAATGGGGAGAACCTTTGGATCGCTGATGGGATCAGATACAGGATTGGTAGGAATTTCATCAGCAGATTCACGCAGAATGGCGTTGAACATAGCCACGTCTAATCTTGTCACACATTGCTCCATTATCTAGATTAACAGAATTCATTCCAATGTCATGATACAGGCAAAGAAGAAATTTCATCACCCAAAGTAAGAGAAAGCATGGCCGAATTCATTTTTGAAGGTTATGAAGAATCACATTTGCAGATGAGAAGCCTTCTGATATGCAATCTTAGCAAATTATACATTTCCCCCCCTCTTTCCTCCAGAATAAGAGACTGAAAATTGTGATAACTCAGCAAATGAATAATCTTAAGCATGAAGATACCTTGGACGTCAGGTAACCAGATAGAATGTACCCCATTATAGATTCTGTTGTGTAATTATTGTAATTTCTTTACTACCAGGAACCTTTAATACTTAAATCCATCAAATCATCAATTTCACTTTTAGGGACCCGAGACCCACAATACACTACTGAATGGAATATGGTCAGAGTTATGAATAAATATGTTATCCATACATCACGTGTAACCATAGAGTTCAGAAGATGTATAATGAGTGACCATCGCGTCAAAACTGTGAACTTTGCAACTTTAAACTCAGATGTGAAGTTTTTTGTCTTCCCTTTTGCTCTTTTCTGCTCTTATTTTATTGCAATAATCATTGACCAATACGGACTATCATAATTCTTTGTTCACACAATCACTCATTTCAAATCTTTTCCCCTTGCCCATCCTGATCAGACCCTTGATATGACAACTAAAAGAAAAAAGAGAAAATAGATAAAATAAAATACTCAAGTACCTTTGGCACAGAAGAGGGGAAGGAAAAGAGGAATTAGGATGGATAAACTAACCAATCTAGACAGCACAGGCAAACAGCCACACTCATGCCCTCCAGCTCGAATGGGACAGAGTCTATCACAGGATTCCCTAAAAGCGTTCTTCCAAATATCTAGTGAAATGTTCCCCTGCTCTTGGTCGCACGAGCTAGACATCCTTTTATAGCTTTTCCTTGAGGCAGAGTCCACATCCTTTTTAGTGGCTATTGCATCAGGTTGCATGTGTGGAATCAGAGTCTAAATATAGAAACAGAAGGATTCATGTTAGACTTGCACAAATAGATTGTCATTTTTATCCATCAGCTTGTATGGTTACTTCAAGAAAATGTTAGAGAAGTGGGAAAATAGAGATTACCTGCCACCAGATAGATTCCACTATGCGAGAGAATATCCAGGCTTCTATCTTTTCCAGTGCTGACGTGAATGCATGGGGTTGATCCCAGTTGCCAAAATCTTCTGGAACTGTACTATCATTTTCACCAGGTGAAGACCCCTTCCATCGTAATGAGTGTGCTGTCTTGCCATTCCTATCTCTCTCACTTTTCTTTTTCACACTAGATTCTGCAAAAACTGATTGTTCTATGTCTTTGGAAGTTTGGCATATAATTGTCCTCAACACAATGATATTAGACAACCAGAATGTCAGCCTGTAGTCACATTCAAGATGTTATCAGTTGTCATTATCAAGAAACCACATTAACAAGAATCAGCAAAATGTCAGTCGACCAAACTCTTAATTACTAATCTGACACGCTGAAGTTGGCACTTTCTTGCAGATGCCAACTATGCAATTTACTCTAGAAATTTGTTACTTTAGATAAAGCCGATTCTCATACTAACAGTTCTTTAGCAAGTAATGCATGGAAGTTCAGCATTAAACACAGGACATTTTTCATTGCACTTTATAAGCTATTTGTTTTCTCACACTAATTAAATGACCATTTTTCCACCCAAGAGAAAATATTGAATTTTTCATGACAAGGTAACTCGTGGTTCTTTGTACACAAGAACATCAAAATCTTAGTTGATTGATGATAGGAAGATGATAGATTTATATTTAGAATTTAGAAGAGAGTGCTCAACAGAATAGTTCAGGTATACCTTGGAACATCATTTCCACATGCCTTAGCAACAAGTACTAACCCAGAAACAGCATTTTTAGCTGCCCCGGCCCTTCTTGCTCGAAGATTTTCTTTACATGCATGGAGATACAACCTAGAAAGACGCCGAGCTGGAGCATGGACCTTACTCATGGAGCTTCCATGCTCTGCAACTACTGAATATAAAGAAGCCTCGATTGCTGCAACTTCTCTTAACTCTCCTTCAAGTATATTTATCTTATTTTCTAAATGCTCAACTTTGCTGTCTAGAATGGTCATTCTCGCTTCCTTTGGATAAATTTTAGCATCTTTTTTGTCACTGCTTCTGATGGCTCCTCCACTATTTTGTCCATCTCCAACAATGCCAATTTCCTTCACATCCAAATTATGATAACTAACAGGTGATCCTGTAATCCTCGCTGATTCTGCCGGTGACCTCACTGACTTTACATGCTTTAACCTTTCACTTATTATAATATTTGCCCCACCTAAAGGGTATGAACTGGTACTCAATAAGGCATGATCTATGGCACCTAGTGCTGCTGATTTTTCAATTTCTTTGCTGTTTTTACTATCCAAACTAGAATTTTCAGTTCCATGTTTATCCTCCACATAACTATTGTAAAATTTACCGCCTCCTTCCTCCTTCACACAGCATTTGTCACCTTCCTCATATATCCCATTGAGTTTATCAATGACTTCAGAAACATCACCATTTACAGTGGCTGGATTCTCGCTGTACATTTGGACATCTGTCGATGTATTTATATGATTAACAACCTTTTCATGAACCTCCTCATCTGAATGTTCACTACTACTATTTCTTGTCTTTATCTTGGAATCTGCCTCTAATTTGTCATGAGCCAAAGATGGATAAGAAGAATAAGCATATGGGGTGACAGCATGTTTATGAGAGGTCACTGAATTACCATTAGAGGAATTAGAAGAAGCATGACCATTTACTGGACTCCCGAGATCAGATGATATATCCAATGATGACGTGCTTGATGAACTCCTCTCTAGCTTTTGGTATGCATCTTGTGGCATCATATTTGATTTTTCAAGCCTCGCCAGTCGCTCCTTGTCATCCCTACCAGTGTTTTGAGCTGATCCATTCTGCCATTAAGTTGCAATTACTATATTAAACAGAACAGTATTCTTCAATTTTTCTTTATATTTAGATAAGACTCAATCAACGTAAAGACTGCTTTGCTGTGTCACGGATTTACATTTCTTTGTTAACATAAACTCTGAAGGACAGCCAAGCGCCTCGTAGCGCGATAGCACTAGGACCAGCCTTAGGAGCTGGCATTCCCCCTTGTCCAGGGTTCGAGCCCTGTCTCCCTCTCCCCTCACGGATCCGGATTCTCTCCTTGTCCTTTCCCCTCAGAATCCCATCTGGACCGTCCAAATCTTGATCCAACGGTCCAGATTAAAAAAAAAAAAAATTACTTTTGTCTTTTTCGAAAAAGACAAAACTTCAATTTTTTTTTTAAAAAAAAAATCTGGACCGTTGGATCAAGATTTGGACGGTCCAGATGGGATACTGAGGGATTCTGAGGGAAGCGGAGAAGGAGAAAATCTGCTTCCCTCCCCTCACTGGCTGTATCAAAAAAAAAACTCTGAAGGACAGTTTAAGGTAGGATGTAATAGTCCCAGTGGTCCGTCCTACTGCAATATGTCCACAATCCAAATAAGATTTTTTGGGGGAAAAAAAATGTAATGACGCATGATATAATTTTGAAAAATGCCTGTTCATGGAATGGGATAAACAAGTTTGAACACCCCCCCCCCCCCAAAAAAAAAAGGGACATATCCTTTGTATTAAGACTTAAGAGACAGAAGATCTATGCAAACAGCCATGCTAATTGATCAAGTTAAAGTAAAAGAAAAATCCATGATGCTATCAATAAAAAAATGGAAGAGAAGTTGAGTACCTCTACAGGCTCAGCAAGCATACGCCTATTGGCCCCTATGGCAGAAGCAATAGCTGCCACAGATGAATGAGAAGAAACATCGTCATCAGAAAAAGTGGCAATCTCAGCTTCTTCAGCGAATTCTTCATTCATCAATGTTGAGTCACCACCATTAACGTCCTTTGACACCACTTTTGACAAACTGTCCCTTGAAAAGGAGTTGGTGCGACTCCTTTCAGCAGGCTGAATTTTTATGAATAGTAATGGCTGATCTGTGTTTTTGTAGTTCCTCTTGCAGTTCATCGGAGCACTAATGCTCAAGGTCTCCTTAAGTATACCATAATCTGCCAAGTCTATGATGGCTGTCCCCAACGACTGACCCTTGAGAGTCTTATCTCTTCGGGGCTCATACAAGTTGAACTCCAAGCAATTCTTTTGGAATACATCAGCATGACCACCTCTAATGGACATATCCCTCAACAGAGTTACAGGAAGTCTAAAGGACTCGTTAAATTCGATTTTTCCTTCGCCTGTATCAGATCCCAGAGAGGGGGCAACATGACTGGTAGAACCTGAATAGCGTTCGCCATTCTCCCATTGTATCAATACAGAACGAACGGATCTTAGAGATTGTGACGGTGGCCAAGGCTTAATTTCATCAATATGAATGAGGTAATTAATTTTGACACTAGCACTTCTCCTGCTCTTTGCTTTCAAGCCAGAAACCATGGCTTCCGATGTAAGTTCCTTCCAGATAAACTTGGTTACTTTAACGTCAGAGAATATTTAGACTTTCAAGCCCTGTGACGCAAAACAGCTGAAATGCAGGACATCAGGAAGCATTTTCGAGCTTTATATAGAATAGAACAAAGAGGCATGAAATTCTATACGAAGGCTGGCAATGAGTGGTCGCAGTAGAGCTGCGGATAAAGACAAACCAGCAAATGGAGGTCGAAATCTAGAAACGGATTGCAGAGCGACAACTAATGAAATGAAATACAGATAAAAAGTAAAAACTAAGAAAATGGAATAAAAAACAAATGGAGAACTTGTGGTCAAGCTTCAAAATCAAAGATATAAGCACCAGATCGGCCCGTTGATTCAAAGAACTGATGTAGAAGGCTACTGTCTGAAGCACAAAATGTGCAGAAGCTAAAAAATGCGAACCACGGAATATAATTAACAGTTAAAACAGTAAATACAAAACTATGTTCATCACAAGAAGACTAAAAAGAAATGCTATAAAACAAACAAAGCACCAACTGATCAGTGCAGACCTTACGGTGGTGCTGGTAGAGTTACTAGAGAACATAGACAGAATTAGACTTGAGAGAGCTGCAAGAGCTTTAACGGGAACTGGAAGGGTTCATTGCTCTGCCATCAAAATGGATCTCCATTGCCTGAGACTGAGACTAGAACATAGCGCCTCACTGCAACTTTGTGCTTCAGAAGAGAACCGAAAACGACCAGACAATACAGAAAAAAAATAAAGGAGAGGAAAAATAGTGGAAAGCAGAGCTGACGCAAGAGAATGGAATTTTCATGGTTAAAAATACAAAATAACGTTGGCTTAATAAAGCATCCAAGAATATTATATTACAATCATGATTATGAAAACCAAAAAGTTTGTGTTCTGAAAGCCAAAACGAGGTCGTCTTACTGCTGGTGAAAAGTATTGTGGGATAACGTTGCATTGGTGATCATGATGGTGATAGCCAAGCAGAAAAGTAGGTATCACTTGTAAGACTTTGTTAAAAACAAATTAATTAATTATTTCTCTTAACGTTGTTTCTATTCAATATACATTTTTTGATTTAAATAAATAAAAATCAATGATTTAATACGTGACATAATTATTTTAAAAAATCATCATAAATAATTGACACTTTAATTGAAAAACTAGCTTAACTTTTTTTCCCCTTAATTTTATGAATTAAGTAAAGAAGTTTGTATTTAGGATTGGGGATTATGATTTTTCAATTAATTAATAGCTGAGTAAAAAGATAAAGAGTGGGAACTGGGAAGTGATTGTCACGCGAGTTTACAGTGAATGGCCCTGGTTGTTATCGTGGTTTAGACAGAGACGCTCGTGGTTGTTTAATGAGAGAACAACTCAGTTGGTTTTGACGTTTTGTTGAGGCCAAACAAAAAAATGTGGCGTTGGGTAGTGTACCGAAAAGAGAACAGAAAAAGAGGAGAGGCGCGTGGAGAATACGCAAAGTGGAGAGAGAGGGGATCGAATCTGTAAGTGAGAGGAGGGTGACTCTTGCGCGCCGACATTATGAGCGTAGGAAAGAAGGGTGACCAAACAGTCGCTGTACATGACATTGGCCCATTTTGACCAAAAAAAAAAAAACATTGGCCCATTAACATCTATTCACTAATCCAGTCTGGGCTCACACCACCAGCGTGGTCCATATTTCGATAAGCCCAATGTGTGTTTTTTTTAAAAAAATAAAATAAAAACATATATATTTTCAGAATAAGTTAGTGCTTTTAAAACTTCATTATTTTATTAATGTAACTCTTTAATTTTTATTTTTTTAAAATCAATTTCAAATGATATCTTTCAATAGAAACAAGCTTTTACAACGTTTGATAATTTAATGAAGATTTCAAATTGTTAACGATAAGTTGCCTTAGTGGTAACGTCACCTGTCATATTTAGTTTAAGTTTATTGTTTCTTGTAATTATATAGAGGCCGCAATCAGAAAACTTAGACGAAGTATACATAAACTACTAAAATAAGACCAACGGGGTAAGTGGACTCATTAGGTGTGACAGCTTCATCATAATAAGTTGAGCTTAGCTAAAAGGTTGATGGTAGTTTTGTGTGTCACGTAATGTTAGGTTGAGATATTCACTCCCACATCACGCTTCTGCTTCACGACACAATCTTCTTAACATATTAGCCTCGTTTCTTTTTCTTTCACGTTTCATATTCCTAATTTCTTTCCGCTTCAAAATTCAATTAATTGTCCATTTTGACTCTCCTGCTGCTAGCTAGCACTTTAGTTCTATCATTAATTATCAGTTCCAACTTTTTGCCCCTGCTGTTCCACAAGTGACGAACTAATGATTGACTTCTGCATTATGTCAAACAAATAAGAGAAAAAGTAGGTAGCGTTTGATTTTGGATTTAATATCAATCAATATAAAATATTAAATTTATAATAAATTGACATAATTATAAATGAAACCATAGGTATGGTTGGAACAAATGTATTTCTAAATGAAACCACAGGTATAGTTGGAACAAACGACTCTACTGAAATGAAACCGAAGTGTTTATTTTTGTATACTCATTGCTTCTTCTGAAAATTGAGAGTTTCAAAAGCCTAATGATAAATGCATATTGTTTTGAAGCTACATTGTCATATAAACTGTTCAGGTAGAATTCATGACACGAACATAAGCAGAATATCACATCATATTTTTTGAATAAGGTTGTGTTGTTAAACGTTATTCTAAAACTTGGGAAGAAATCAAACAAAAAATTGCAGAAAGACCATCATGAAAAATTAGAAACCGATAGAATTTACAATTTGACACGACATCTCAAAGACTAAATCTATACATGCACTTGAAACGTTCTTAGTCTCTAAAAACCCTTCTAATTCAACCTCCGCAGTTTCCAGTTTCCACCAAATCTCATTTATAGCAGACTTGACCCCGGCAGCTGTTAGTCATGTTCAAGATTTGCTTCACATCATTAGCCTAAATTTTAGCTGTCTCTCGAAGGGATATAAATTCTAACTAGCTATCTGTCATCATGTCAGGACACTCCAACAAATGAAACCTAATATCAACTTTACATTTATGGTTGCATATAAGATTGAAGATGAAGATCTGACATTTTCTTTATATGGGAGAAGATATCATCAACTATCATGTAGAATCAGATTTCTGATCTGCATCTGCAGTGGCCTGGACTTGAGCTGCGTATTGTAAGTTCCAAAGGACATCTTCAAAAGAGGGACGGCATGATGGTTCTGGCGATATGCATTTGGTTGTTATAGACACTGCAATTGATAATGACTCTTGAGAGCACGTAGTCAACACTATTGGATCCACTATCTTTCTTCGACCATCTTGACTTCCAAAGGACGCCTGTTGGTTCACAACAACAGAATTCAACTACATTAGCAGCTTATGAAAGATCAGCAATTTTCATATGCATTAGAGAGAATGAAAGTTCCAAAAAAATTTGAATCAATAGGTGATCCTAGAAATCAAGATTCTGGGACTTCTAAGAAATTTGGATTACTTAGGCCACAAGGAGGCAACAGATTAGGCTCTATGTCAGGGCAG
The DNA here is from genome assembly GCA_034222035.1 of Acacia crassicarpa. Lineage (NCBI taxonomy): Eukaryota > Viridiplantae > Streptophyta > Magnoliopsida > Fabales > Fabaceae > Acacia > Acacia crassicarpa. Next base: position 42,247,822 of record JAWXYG010000005.1, on the reverse strand, counting down.
ACATCTCACATCAATAAACCAGTAAGAATTCACCAAGGGGCATCGAAGCAGGTGTTGCAGGTGATGAAATTTGTTTTCACACATTTTTAAAAGACTTTTGGAACATATTCTGACAGTGAAGATAAAATTGACATAGAAACAGAACATATTCATACTCTCAGCAATCAAGGGCTTCTCTTTACCTTTTCAGTCAGGAAATATTCTTCTCCTTTCTCACTTGCTATGGTTCCAACAAGCGATTCAAACAATATGAATCCAAAGTTATAAACATCATCCTCCACTGATGTCTTTTGGCTGAAAAGCAAGAAAAGTTTAATTGAACGGTTAGTATGCTATTTACCAACACAATTTCACCCAAAGGATCCGAAATTACTTATGAGAAGGGAAGATAAATCAATATAGGATCATTGTGTTGGTGATGCTGAGGTAATATAATGACAATGAGCCTGATAGTGATAATTTAAAATCATCATTATACTGGAACTGAAAAGTGCAAAGTTGAGGGTAGTAACGGCAGCTATGGCAACAGAATATAGTGCAGAATTGAAACTAACATCCCAACCCAACACAAGTAATAAATTCGGTGGCTAGGCGTTCCGCTATAAACAAAATAAACTCGAATTGGCGTTCATACCATGCTATAGGGCTTTCTCCATTAGCCTGTATAAAAAAAAATATAGAAAGCAACAGAGTCACTCAAGGAATCATATCAAATTAAGTATAAATAGTTGCATAAAAGAGCTAGCAAATGTACCTCGAGTTTTTCAATTTCTTCTCTGATTAGGGACATTCCATAATCACTTAGTTTGGGAATGTGGTGCTCATCAAGCAAAATATTGTTTGTCTTTAATTGGTTTCTAAAACAGCCAGGTATAACCCCACTATGTAAGAAATGCACTGCCTTGGCAACTCCAATTAAAATTGCCAATCTATCAGACCACTTGAGTGCCTTCTCTGGAGAAAATTCTGAATGTTATGATACAGAAAAATTAGTAGGTTGAAAACCTCACCACAGAAAGTTATGATATGCACAGGTAATGATTATGACATTGCTCATGGTAAACAGTATACCAAGTTTCACCCTGATTGAGGTTTACTCTATAATGCATACGAGAGACAATCTATATAATTGAAAGAGGGAAGAAAGGCAACATTCGATGAAATTTAAGCGCTCGTTCTTTAATAGACTATAATGTTATACTAACCTGACAGATGTGCACGATAATTGCCATTTGGTATATACTCATACACAAGATGAAGTTTGAGGGTATTGGAATGATCTTGTCCACCACCATCTATACAATGACCCAAGAGGCTAACCAAATTAGGATGGTGAAGCTTTGAGAGTAAATCCAGCCGACCCTTAAGAGTTTGAATTGAGCATTTCTTTGAGGGAGACAAGGATCGTATTGCTACATAGGGCCCATTTTCCAGTTTACCTTTGTACAACTGAAATATGGCAGAAAACTTGATTAAAAGTACTTTATACATGAAGGTGCTTCTTAAATCTTATCTGCATTTTTCCTTGTTCTGCTCATTCTGAAGTATAACAGAGATGAAAAACCAGAAAATATCTAACTAAAGCATGTTTTGAGTGGCTGAATGAGAATGGTACCTTCCCCATGGAGCCTTCTCCCATATAAGTTGACTCGTGAAAATCTTTCGTGGCCTCCTTCAGCTCTTCAATTGAAAACACTCGACAGACTGGATTAGCCTGTGCCCCAATCTTCATTGCATGAGAAATGAATCCTGAAAAATATAGGAATGAAGACATAACTATTTTACATCTACTGTTTTTCGGCGTCAAAATCTCTATTCTGAATAAAAACAATAGACCAATATTCCTTAACAGCTTAACCGACAAACTTACTGGCACTTGCAAGGAGTTCAGAGGAAACCCCTGCTGCAGAATTATCTCTAACTGTTTTTAGCAACGCATCCTGCCCATGTGTTTTTCTCAAATGGCATCTCTTGCGACAAAAGAAAACACCAAACACCAAAAGCACGAGAATGAGCACCAGGCCAGTAATACAGACCACGGCTACACCTATTTTCACTGCCTGGAACTTCTTCACACTGGGCTGTTTACAGTAAGACCCTCGCGTCTGGTGTTGAGATCCTTGAGAATCAACAGTTAAGCAATTCCCACCATATTTCACGACTCTTCTATCAGACGTGCCTGCCAAGCAAGAAGGAAGTTCACCAAGTAGCTTGTTACTAGAAATATCTACATACCCAAGTTTGCTTCCACAAGTTAGTTTGTTTGGAAGGGACCCGCTCAGGGTATTGCTCGCCAAATTCATGAATCTGATGTTAGGCAAAGAGAACAATGGGGAAGGGGGAATCCCACTGAGATTATTTGATGAAAGGTCTAGATGTTGAAGCTGAACCAGCTCGCCGAACTGCTTGGGTATCTTGCCAGAAAATGAATTTTTACTGAGGAGAACTGTAACTGCTGATTTGGGCATCAACGGTAGTTCAGAGTCTAAATGATTATCTCCTAAATTCAGCACATGTAAGCCAGTGAGAGTACTCAGATCAGGCAATTTACCAGACAAGTCATTGTGAGACAAGGAAATGTCAGTAAGCGTTTTAATTTTGCACAGTGAAGAGGGGAATGAACCCTTCAAGCGGTTGCTATTCAAACTCAGAGCTCGTAGATGAGATAATGAATCAAACCAATCCGGTATAGTGCTATTGAAATAATTGGCATTAATGGTAAGTGTATGAAGTTTTACCATTGTAGATATTTTTTGCGGGATTGTACCGTATAAGAAATTTGAGCTCAAGTCCAGAATTTCAAGTAAAGATAGTCGATGAATCTTATCAGGGAGTGGCCCCCAAATCCCCAGTGACACCAAGCTAAGAACCCTCAAGCTGGACAATCTGACCAATGTTGTGACAAAAGAATCAATAGAGAAGCTCTCAGACAAAGTTTGATTAGGAATTGCCAACCCATTGAACTGTTTGACGTTAACAGGTTTATCTCCCATGATTTTAAGCTCTGTAACAGAATTGTCCTCACATTCAATGCTCATACGTGCCGATGGAGATATGTTACAGAAGTCTCCGTAATAATTTCCCCAAACTTCCAACGAGGTAGGGTTCTCCAGATACGTCCTTAACTGTAACAGGGCATGAGTTTGAGCAAACGGCAGTTCATAGCTGCTTCGGATAGACAAAAACCAGGAAAGAACCAGAAGAAGGTGAAAATGTCTCATTGAACCAGTTTGGAGCATTAGGCACACAATTACATGAAGGTGAACATCGATTCTAGCAGAAGTTTTGGACTATTAATGGTAAAAGACAGAAAAAGAAGGCTGATAGAAAATGATATTTAAAGAAAACTACGCTTCGAAGTCTCCTATTTCAAAAGCAAATTGCTCTGAGAGAATCCTACTGGGGAAGAAAATTCACGAGCAGCAGCTTCCAGCAATTCATCACCCGCTCAACACGCAAGTATTGGCGAAGACAACGGAGATTCCTCTAAGTCGCTGAATTTTTATGCATGGTCCAACAAGCTAATCCAAAATCGTGAAGAATTTAGCGAAGCTCACGAAACAAATTAAAGAATGTGAATGTTTATCAGACAATAACAAGAAAGAACGACTAACGGAAACGTCCAAATAAAAGAGTCAACAAGAAAGAAATGCAGTTCACTTTTGGCCAGGCAATGAATGCGCTATATGAAGAGATGTGTTAGACGGTAAGGAAGGTGGTTGACATCAACAGGCTGTACTAGTGGACACTGACGAGGCATTTACTGCGATTTGTATTTAAGTGACCCTTCAGCCACTACTGGTTCTGGCATTATTAGGGAATGACAAGCCCAGAGAGAGGACCGAGATTGTGAGCCATCGAAGAAGACGAATGAGGGACGGGTATGAAAGAACTGGGCTATATTATGGGAGCCTCAGATTCAATGATCACCGCCATGTATACTCCCTTTCAGTAATTAACAATGTCACTTGCAATTATTATCATTATATATATTTTTTTTTGAACAATACTTCCAACTAATTCTCACATATTGTTAAAAAAAAAAAAAAAAATCTCACACAAGTGTTAACAATAAAGGCATTAAATTCCTAAATTAATAATTTTTTACTACTTTACCCCTCTTAAGTGATGTGATTAACCTTTTTCCAACTTTAAATCTCAGTAGATAACAAGGGTAAAATAGGGGGGAAAGTAAATAATGAGACTGTTGGTGACTTATATTTGAGGTCAAAAAAAAATTACTTCTAGAAGATTCCCTACAATAAAATTAGAGAGCATAGGAATATTATATTATTGTGACCTTATCCTTATAGTTTTCTTTTTAGTGCATTGTTTAACTCGAAAAAGGATCCCACACATTGTTGCCTCTTTATACTACTTGATGATGTAAGTCACATTCATTTTCCTTTTTTTATTTGGTCAATAATATAATTATTTTCAAGTCTTAAGCATAAAAGCTTTTCACCACTTAGAACGAGTATATTTTTCAAAATGTAAACTAGTATATGTCTTTTTTTATTAAGACGAGACTGCTTATCATTTCAACTAACAACTTATTGGTTACTCTCAACCTCTTTTTTAAAGAGGGTAGGATGTCATTTGAGTTATAAATTTTTTTAGTGCATCTTGATTTCTCTTAAACTAATAAATTTTATGCTTTACACTAAAAAAAACTATACCCTCACATCTATAATGTAAAACATGAAATCAATTCTTCAGAACTAATCCAAACTGGCATGATTTTACCATGCATATTCTTCTTAGCAGTTGGCTATGCATGATGGCACACTAATAAATTAAAAGAGGTTTATTTATGCAGATGATTGAGTAATTATGTTTATATCATAAGCAGTTTCTTTCATGATTAAGCCATGTACAAAGAAGGCAACTAAAGTGTTTTCGAAGGCTGAAGGGGTCAACTCAAGCATCTGTCCTTAGTAATTACATCAATGTTCACAGTGAATGTCATTAGTGAGAGTAGTTGAATTGATTTTTCGTAGAGTTTAATGATATCTTTCCAGCTCACAATTAATCATGAACATACAAGAGGGACGTGTGCAGCTATAAAAATCCATAATTAAATGTCGATATTATATCCACCTTCAGTAAAAATTCCCCATTAAAAGGAAGCAGCACTGAAAAGTTTTTAGCATCGTTAATTCCATTTATTCCAAATAGAAATGACAAACTGTGAATGTGAAGCAACAATTAAAATTTCACGTTTAAGCCTTAAAAGTCACTTCTATAAGTTGTTCAGTAGAGACTTGTCTTAGACGTCTACAATACAAAGGACCCACTCTAATTTTTGCATGAAAACTTCATCGTATTTCATCAATAAAATCTTGTATTTTTCGGCTTTATGGACTCGACTTTTCAAAATTACATGCAGGATCATCTTAGTTAAGGTGTATAATAAATTCCTTTTTTATGATTATACAAATATTTTGAATTATAATTATATATTTTTCTGGGGGGCATCTGGTTAAGTATAATGAATTAGTTTGAGAGCTCGACTTTTCAAAAAGTCATGCACACCATATCTATACATTTTAATGTTTTGTCCTCCAATGTTTTGATACACTAAACATGACAAAAGAATAATCATGGGCTATATATATATTATATCTTTGGCAAAAGATAAAGAAGTTAAAATCTTTAAATCAAGACCGACTTTTAACTCTTTGACCATCCGAAAAATAAAGCCAACTGGGAGCACAAAACAATTCAACATTGGGCAAAAATTATAATCTATAGGCTATGGTATTGATCATTGAATAATATGTGAGGGAAAGGGGCAACATGATCCGGTAGTTATGGACCAAGACAGGGACAAAGCTGAGACAGCGATAAAAGGGGGGCTATTGCTTTCAAGAGAGATGTTTGGTAATGAAATCCGAGGCATCTATATGTTTGTTTGAGATCATGTTTAGCACCACCAAAGTGTTTATTTATGTAAATCGAGACAAAACCCTTCTCATATACTTACCTCATATAACATAAATCATACGATAAATCACGACTGAAAAACTGTTTTTGTACATTCTAATCAGTATTTCAAATATTACTTATAAGATGATAGGTTGCTTTTGAAGAGCTTTAATTTTATAGGGAAGTCCAACGACATAGGTTGCTGTACAAATAATGTCCTCAGCAACAAATAGACCAAAGATGATGTTGACATGTGAATTAAAGGGTTATATATTAATTCATCTATATATATGTAGGAAGAAGAAGCATATATACTATATAGAGGACCACTTTTGTTGTTTCCATTACATGAATTGGCTTCACGGACAATCGATGAATGATATGATATGCATCCAGAAAGAAACAATGTAATGAGTTTGAAAATAAGATATAAGTGAAATCAACCATAGGTTAAAGTCGGTGGCGGATGAGCCTTTATCGTCAAAATCCCAAGTAACAGACAAAGTAGTTTAGGCTCAACTGAGATCTCTTTTTCAAAGACCAAGTTCTCTTTCTTCTTTTGATTCTCTTGTTTAAAGGAGAAGCCATCCAAAGAGCCATCTTTTGTTGGAGTAATTCAACTTCATACAGATTTAGATTATCTCAAAGTATTTACACACCGCTCACTCACTCGAAAGGATAAATAATTGCATACTCTATCCGATCCTAATTATAGGAGCAAATTTTAGAGTTATTTTTTGTCCTAATTTTAAGAGCAGGTTTTAACTTTTGTCAATTTTTTCCTATAATACCTCTATTTATACTTTTTCAATATAATTAAAGACAATCATAATGTAATAATACACCTATATGTTTTATAAAGTAAATAATATTTGCAACTCATTAATGTCATATACACCTAAATTATACCTTTTTATATAAAATAACTTGGAGCAATTTTTGTCATATTTTTCCCATATAACCCCTACTAATACTTTTTCCACAATAATTAATTTAACAACACGCTTATATTCTATCAAATGAGATATTCTACTTTATTTTTTCTTTTTAAATAAAATAATTTTAATATTCCTTAAAGAGTATTTTTTTAAACTAATTTTATTCTATTAATTAACGTTGTTTCTTCTTTTATTACAATTAATTTTATGCCAAAGACACAACAAGTATAATACATTATTATGCACGATAAGTAAATTATACGTAAAATAAATGACCTTACCACATGAGTAATCTAATATATACTAATAGGCACAAAGATGAAGCTGCATACGCGTGCAATAATTATGCACACGTCATACGAATTAGAGACATCTTCTAATTTTTTAATAATTGATTAACGTCATTTTAAGTTTTGGGTAAGGGTACTTTAGGAAAATACATATAATTAATTAATTTAACTTCCTTCCTTAATCCCTCCAAATTCTGGTAATTTGCTCCTATAATTAGGACCGGAGGGAGTATTTTTTAAATTTTCTATCTTATCATGAAATACTCAAATGGACATTCTAGTCCTGGTGTCAACACTTAGAGAACGATAATTTGTATTTATTTTTGCATATGCTTTTTATACTATAAGGCCTATTTCTATTGGGGTGAGAGATCATAGTCCAGTTCACTAAAATATATTTTATTGAAGATTATACAAACAAAATCATATTATTACTTATCATTAAAAAGTATTTAGAGTGTCTCATTTTAATTAAAGAAGCTAAATAAAACCACATATACAATATGACATTCTATATTAAATTCTTTTGTTTGAGAGTTTGTGAAAGTTAGATTCATGGAGACAATAAGTATGTCCTGATTTCTGAAATCCAGAGGCACGTGTGTTGATCCCTCTGAGATGTTACATTTCAACGCCTCCACAGAGTTTAGTGCAAGCAGGTCGGGCTCAATTTAAATTGCAGATTTGCAGGCCGACATCAGAGCACAGTAATGAAGCAGCTGCACAACCGCTTTCCCGATATTTCATCCTAATCACTTGAAGTTGCACAAATTATAAAGATGAATTATATTTATATCCCTTTAATTAATAAGGGTGTACTTAAAATATTGTAATCTTTTTTAATAAATAAATAAAACAATCTAGTAATAACTTTTCTTAATCTGTGTGCAAGGTATCTGAAACCCCTTCTATGAGAGCAGTATTTACAGTCACCACATCAAAGTTCGTTAAAGTGCATCGAAAAAAGACAAAGAACCTGATTCCTTTTCCTTTTATTTTTCTCTTTCTTTGGGAGGGAGGAGATCAAAATAATGATGTGCCCATATTCTTCCTTCTTTTTCCCCTTTTGTTTTTGGGCGGAAGATTCTCTCTGCACAAGATTTCCACTTCCTTGCCCCAATCCAGTATGACTTTGTTTAGTAAATAAAGAGATAATGCAACAACAGTATGGAATACAGCAAAGTGTTAAACTAGCGACATCTAGGATTACAACAGCAGTCATTTGCTAATCACTAGGCACTGCGTCTTCTGATGCGGAGTTTAGGTAGGAAATTACAAGATCAGCTGCTTTGTATCCCGAAGCAATTGATTTGCCAACTGAGAGCCCACCTTTATGATTACCTACCATAAGAAACATTCATAACTTAATAAATATTCTAAATAAAAAGCATTCCAACTAGCAAGTCTAGGAAATTTCTTCTGTTATCTTTGCACATGTTGGTAAGCTTTATTCTTGACCAACGCAACTTACATAACAATCTCAGCCAGATACAAGTGATTATCTAAGACTTTGTTTTGAGCAGTTTACCTGCATAGAAAAATCCAGGAAGATCCTTTTCCAATTTGTCAATTGCTTCTAGAACTGACCCATAGTTATGCCCATATAAAGGAAATGCTTTGCTCCAATAGAAATGACTGCCATTTAGCATAATTAGACCCATAAGAACAGTTAGACCGCGCATAGAAGAAGTAGCGTAGACGCTGCTATGAACAAGAACTACGGGAAAAAGAAGTTAATGCCGTACTTGACAAAAGTGGGTTCCCCCTCTGCTCCCAACAACTTTCTCAAGTCAGAGGTAACAACCTGCTTTAGCTCATCACTGCAGCAAAGCAAACAAGCCCGTGGTTAAAGAAAAGAACAGAAAAGATAAAAAGGTCAATTATAAGAAGAATAAGTCTGTTTCACAAAGTATCCAGGGAAACTTCTCCCTCATTCTCCTAAAAGAATTTCAAATTACATAATCCTCCTTTCTGTTTCAAAAAATTTACACTCTCATTTACCGAATGGCTACATCATCTAACAAGGTAAGTTGCAATTACACTAATTTTAACCAAAAGACTCGTACTTTTTTCCTCAGAACATACAAACTTTTAGATGTGCCAATAATCAATATTCACAAATCACATTGTTGAATTTAGGGGGAAAATCAGCATAAAATAAATGAAAAATCTTAAAAAATTTGCAGTCAGTTTCATTTTTAATAAAAGAAATAAATATGATCGTTAAAGGTATTTGGTTATCTTTTGACTTCAAAGGAGGTTTGGGTATATTTTCATAGTAGAACAAAACGTTGTGCCGCTTAGGCAAATTTATCCAAATGTATACAAATAAAACTGCAGTAAAATTACGTTGAAGCTCGTGCCAGTTCCTTGTTTCGACTTCCCCCAATGAAGGTTGTATAGAGATATAAATTACTAGGTGCACGATCAGGAAACATCATAGAGGAAAAGAGTGTGCCTGTGGAGAATGATGCATTCAGCAGCTACATCAGATTATAATTTTATTTGAAGTAATTTCTACTTTATTGGAAAATAGACTTGAGATGCATTACCAAGGGTTTTTAAGCCATGTTGCTGTTCAATAGAAGGAACGAGAACTCCAAAACCCTCTAGGGGTCTCTTAACGTTCTCCTTCTTAAAGGTGGTAATCATGACAGATAGCGGCATATAGGTCACCTGCAATATGAAACACTGTTAGAAAAACTGACCAACAAAAGGCACAATATAATTAGCCAATTTTGATAGACACGTTCTTTTAGGGATGAAGGCTGCTAAACTCCAACTTGTGCTCTCAAGAGAACCTTCCATATTGACAAACTGCTTACAAGGCAGCAAAGCCGTAAGCTTTCTTTGAAAACTCTTAAAAGAAGTAATTATGCTAGCAGAAGAGAAGAGACCACCTAATGTATGTCAAAACTAATGAGTAAAGTGTTGGAAATTATGCTCTAGGGGCAAGTCATTGTACTTTAAACATTAATGTCATCTAAAGTATTCTCCATTTCGTTATCATTTCATTTGCATGTTTATAGTGATAACTGTATTATTAGATATATCTTATAGATTATCCTAAATATCCTTGGTCGGTCATCTATGCAGGAGCGAAGATGAAATAAAACCAGTATGACTTTGATGAGGTATGGAGATACGAATCAAAGTCATAGGCACTTGTAAGAGTACAAGGTGCTAGACCGACCCACTATGAGAAAGCTACATGGATTTAGTCATAAGCTTATCTCATGTATAACCGTGTTACAACGCCCTTTGACCTGAGATCATTATAAATTCCTACATGATGAGTCACTGATCTTTGATCTAGTCAAAAATCACTTTTGACCGAGTGATGATAAAGGCTATGATCGGGATCAGTGGTTTTCATGCAGAGGAATGTGAATGGTCAAGATGGAATTTGCCCCTCACATTTGTAGAGAGAAAATACTGGGCCCCTTGATGAGTAAGTCTGAGAAACGTATGACCATACTACGATGGAAAGGAGTTTCCATTTCTATTAGACTACTCACGAATCAAGAAAGTAATGGTCAAGAACAGGAAGTTGATATTATCCATGCCTCATCTTTGACCAAATTATCGCGTCACAAAAAGGACGTGACATAGTTGTACGATAGGTTATATCGTATCATCGATCCCCATATGAATTGGGTAGTCCCAATGTCTTGCTAGAAGTTGTTTGCGACTTGTGGGCTAGTACAGTATTGGCCCGCTGCCAATCTCATATGTAAAAATAGCCCAACACAAGCAAAAGTGTTCAGATTCATTGAATCTTAGATATATCTAAGATTTAATGAATACTATATTTAATCTAGGATGAATATATATTAAATTCGAAAATAATATATAATATTATTTAATAGAGATTATAATATTACTATATAATATTTGTTTTGTATTTAATTTATTGGATAGATTAAATATCTAAAACAAATAGAGATATTGTATTAAATATATTTGATTTAATTTAAATTGAAATATAGTATCTCAAATTTAATTAAATATATAGATATTATTTCTCATATTTAATTTATAGAGGTAAATCAAATTAGAAGGCTTTTAATTTGGATTAAATAAATAGATTAATCCAAATTCAAATTTCAAAATTAATAAGGATTAATTTTAAATATAATACGCTTATAGGGTTTTGAAAAATCTACGGGACATTTTGTCAGACGTATTAGAGAAACCGCGAGAACCCTAGAGAAAAAGTGAGACACGAGAATACTGAAGTCACTAGGCCATCGGTGTTGGAGGCTATTCCTGTGCATACTGGCAGAGGGAGGAGATTCGTAGAGTCAACTCTTGTTGATCGAGCAGGTAGCCCACGAGATCAAATTGAAAGAGACGATTATCAATTCGCATAGGTACGGTTCCTTTTCTAACTTGATTTAAACGCCGTTGATGGATCCTCCGATGGGATTCGTAAATTTTTAATTCCGTTGCGTGTACAGATTCCAACATGAAGTACATAAACAAAAGTCCAAGTTGAAATGGAGTATACCTCAGGAAGAAAATCAAGTGGAAAGGGATTTCCCCTGTTTCTGATCTTCATATGCTTGACATTAGATAGAGGAGCCTATGACAATAAAAAAAACCACCGTCAGAAATTGATTGTCAAGAAACAATTTGCGGTGACCATTAACCTATGGGAAAATGAAAGGTTAGAATAAACTTATAAACTTAAGTACCAATGAAACAAGATCCTTATCCCACTTCTAGAAAAGGAAGACAGAGCCACAAGAACTCATGACCAAATACGGCTGCTTATAAGTCACAGGATATTATAGTCACAAACTGTTGCTGGTTCTTAAATCAATATTAAATTTCAGATCCCAGCAATGGAGATTCCAACAGAAGTACACTGGGTTTGGTTTAAGTTCTCAAGAATACACAACACAAATTATACTTAATTTCAAGCAATGAGAAATATCATCCTTCCATCCAAAACAAAAACAAAGAAACACATCATTACACATTCATGTCATTTACTAGATTACCTTTAATGTCGTACTAGCATCTTTTTAAGCATGTTAATAGACACTTACCTGTGATATGCAATATCTATTATATTAAGGATGGGAAAGGGATAAATAAGGAAAACATGCTAACCGTCATAATTACAGCATCTACATGTGTGTCCTGGTTAGAGGAACAAGTGATTGACCACTTGTCTGACAAGGAACTTCCGCCATGAGAGTAAGATAATGACAAAACCTCTGTATTCAATTTCAGGTTATCTTTGCCAAGCTCTTTGGACAGTGTATCAGTCAGAGTCTGCACTGGATACATCACAGAATTAATATGCAAGGTGATGTATCAGAGGCATAAATAACAAATTCATACATCCAATTAACTACATTAGGGTTGAAGTGTAGGCATCTTAAGGGGAAATTGCACAAAGATTCAATACCTGCATGCCACCAAAGAAAGAAAACGAACCCCTCTTAGGTTTCTTGTTTTCCAATGCACCCTTAGTTCCTCCAGTTTTTTCCTTTTTGACAGAAAACTTTGATTGCAGAGCACCGGCTATAAGAGAGCCAAATCTAAGGCACAAGAATTTTGATCAAGACCAAATATATTTCATTTCAAAAAAGTTTCACACAGCTCCAATTCAACCGCTTAGAACTGTAAGGCTTTAATAACTACCAACACTATTATCTGGTATTCAAAAATTGGCATACCCTCATAATATGACGCAATTTTTTGAAGCTTAACAAATTATCTTGCTCATTATAATGCAAAATCCAATTAGAGAAAAATTGTTTTAAGAAAAAAATTCAACTATTACCTTCTAAATTTATTTACCAGCACTAGGGTAAAAAAGTTGCAAAGCATTACCTTTTCTCTAAGTTCCATAGATCTGGAAAAGAATGGCGCATCTGATTGAAGAACAAGAAAGAAAATAATCAACGACAAGATCCAGGCAATTAGAAGAACTAATTAGCACTAGTAGTTTCAAATCACAACTTAAGCATATGCCAAATGCCAAAACTGATTTAATTTGCTTTAAAACATAGCCAATTTAAGAAATTCTAGTGACTGGGAACTTTGGGTAGGCACGAAATGACTCGGCAAGAACAAGGCAGAAACAGAAGAGTGAGATACATAAATATAGGTTTGAGCACAAAATTTTGGAAACCAATTTGGGATCCAGTACTGTTCAGATGACAACCAACTTTTTAAGAAATTGAAGAGATTGTGAAAAACATAAATTATCAAAGCCAATTCTACAGGAACCCAATTGATTCTTTCATGGAGTTCAGCAAGCACAACGTAAGATGTCATGCATTTTCAGATTTTATCACGTCCCAAAAAATAGATGTGGCAAGCTTAACAGAAAAGCTTCTGGGGATTTGGTCACGAGATACTAAGTTCTTAAAGAAGAGTTTGTCATCTTAAATCAGTCAGCACCAAAAGAAATTCCCTTTTCAGTAAAGCAATGGTTGATCATAATGAACATATTAGAACAATTACCCACTCTAAATAGTATACATCATAACAAGCAAAATTAAATACACAAAATACTATAGACGTATTTTAAAACAGAGTATTACTCACAGAAAGAGATTCAGGATCTCCAGCACTTGTACCCGCAACAATAGGATCAACAAGATAGTCCACAACCTACAAATTAATAATAATATTTATATCATATATAAATAAAACTTCACTTCAAAGAATTCCTTTTTTTGACTCTGCTGCAAGAAGGATATTCTGTGCTGTATCGACAATATTGATCATGAACAAAGATTTCAAATGAGTCAGAACTACAATGACATATACCTCTTTACCAAAATGACGCTGAAAGAAACTGCCAACACTGCCAGAAAGAAAACATCAAGACACTAGGGATGCTGTTTTTGTCATACAATTTTTAAAAAAAAATGTCACAAAATTCCTTAGATATATGATTCCATTAAATGGGGTTTACCATACCTTTCCTCTGTATGTTCATTATGCACATTAGCTGGATCATTCCTTTTCCACATAAATGGTTCAAAAATGATCTGGAACTGCAAAGAAAAAAAGCCGGAAAACTTTTACTGGTAATCTAGATAAATGAAGAACCTTGTGTGATGTGTTTTGAACAGGTAACAAATATCACTAACCAAATAAAGGAAAACAGATGTAACTTAGGCAACAGGATTTGAAGTGACTGAAAAACAATTTTTCCTGAAACAAACCTTTGATTGTGAAGAAAGGAGTTTGCTTGTAAGCAGTCCAACAGGATTTGTTGGTACCTGATGTAATAAGTTATCATCGGAATAATTTTTGCTAAATGCAGATTGCTATAATTGTAAAGAATAGAAATTTAAGAATACCAAACATTCAAAAGAAGTGAAACAAAACCAACAGTCACAAAACCTAGCCTATATAAGCAAAACATACCAGAAGGGGGCTGCCATTTCTCACAATATAGCGCTTATTCTGTGAAATTGGCTGTAACAGTAAACAGAATCTTAATCAGTCCAGGATATCACAGTAAAACAAAAATTAAAGTACAGCCTCCCAGTAGATCAACCATAACTATTCTCAAACTTTCAGCTTCCATAACAAAATTTTCGTTTACATTACAATTGAAAGTACCAAGGATTCTCAAGCTAAATATTTAAAAGGGTGAAGGGTCAAAAATATACATGACCTTTTCCCCCAAGATCGCCCAGCACCACGACCTTTCAACTGGATCAAAAATACACACGACGTTACGTTTTTGGGTCGCCTGGCACCACAGTCAACTAACGGTAATTAACGGTTGACTAACGGTCGTGGTGCTGGGCGACCCAAAAACGTAACGTCGTGTGTATTTTTGATCCAGTTTAAAAGGTCGTGGTGCTGGGCGATCCTGGGGGAAAAGGTCATGTGTATTTTTGACCCTTCACCCTATTTAAAACTCTTGGCTATTAAATACAAGGATGACAACAAGAAACCTTATCCCACGAAGTGAGATTAGCTACATGAATTGTGTAACATCATGAGGCTCTATCAACAATTAGCTGTTCAAAAATATCATTCATTATGAGATCCCATTCTATAATGTCTTTAAGAGATATTAAATAAAAATAGAAATCTTTCTAGTATCTGAGAGCATGGTCTTGGATAAATAGCAATCTAGGTGATTAAGAGATCCTTACAAATTGCTGCTTTTCTTCAAGCCCAAGATCATCGATCAAAGCTAACGCCTCCATGTCACTCTCAGTCTGCACCAAGTGAACGAAGCTTAAGAGCAAACGTCATGCAACATTGATTGTTAACAATTTATAGCAAAAACACCCGTTAGAAGCATGTGTGGAACAAATTCAAACTTTTATGAAACTATCTCCTCAAGAGTGGAAGAAGAACTTCAGAGCAAAGTGCACTTATCAACAACCATTTATGAAATTAACAATAGTTTAAT
This sequence comes from Acacia crassicarpa, assembly GCA_034222035.1. Classification (NCBI taxonomy): domain Eukaryota; kingdom Viridiplantae; phylum Streptophyta; class Magnoliopsida; order Fabales; family Fabaceae; genus Acacia; species Acacia crassicarpa. Next base: position 42,232,262 of record JAWXYG010000005.1, on the reverse strand, counting down.
GTTTCACAAAGTATAAGTCCTTAAGCAATGATCCATATATATGTTACAAACCACACCATTTAGTTATTTTCATAAGTTGTTGTCCATTTACAATTTTAAATCTAATGTGCACTCAGCATTTTAAAAAACCTAAATCCACTTGCAACAGGTAAATTTACCATTGTATTTGCTCCCTCATCCCAAATGAGGCCATCCTGTGAAACACTTCTTAACTTCCCTCCAGCTCTTTCTTGAGCTTCAAATACAGTGACATTCAGACCATGTGATTTTAATTTGTACGCTGCTGCGAGCCCACTTGGAATCACAGAACAAAATAGCCATAGTTATGTCCAAAAATGTTCAAAATCTCAGATAAATAAATGCCTGAGAAAAATGGCATAATGATGTTATCTATAATAAATTTGACAGAGACAAGAAATTATGGTAGAAAAAATGTGCACAAGGTTCTCAGAGCCGGCTTGGTTAAATGTATAATACAGCTGATCATATTAATTTATCCAAATGGGAAAGGTGAAACAACTCGAAGCTCAATAAATCGATTCATATGATTCAATAAAGAATGTGAACAAATAGTGGGATATTTTCTAGAAACACAGGTTGAAGAAAATAATAAAATTAATTGAAAATTATTTATATCCCTGGTTATCAATATAATGTGCAGTCGTGCTACAGAGATGATGCTATAGTTCCCCTTCTCATGCTTTTATTCCATCACAACTAGGAGTCTGTTGATTAAGGAAGGTCATATCTTCATGTACAGATAGGTTCTTGGTCAATTCTTCCTGATTTGATCCTAAAGACACTTGCACGGCCTGTGTCTGATCATTTCCTTCTTCTCCTCAAGTCTGACTGGGCAAAGTAGGGGCCAAATCCATTCCGGTTTGAGAAACATGAAGCCATGCTCCTTCTTTAATAAAGGCAACTAGATAATTTATGAAGTGATGCTTTGAAACAGGAAAAGGTTTAAGCCAAATTACCTAACACCAGCTCCAATAACAGCGACTCTTTTCATAGGCCCTGCAAAGTCACAAGACCACAAGATATGACCATCTGTATCGATTATAAAGTATATTTTTTCCTACTTCCATTGACTAAATGAGTCAGGACCCAACCGCCTGAGCTAAATTCCGAGCCATAAATTTGGAATCTAAACCGATGCAAGGTAAATTTTGGAAAACATTTTGCCAAGCATCAATTTCAAAGTTATAAATCTCTCGTTGAACACTGTCTAAATTATCCTTAGTTGACTAAAGAACTAAACAGAATATTAACCTGAATACATTTGATAGTAAACAAAACTTCAAGATAAATTGATTGAGCGTGAATGTGCATGATAAGAAAATAACCTACTTGACTTGTCATCATTAGCAGCGGAAGCCATTTCTGTGTTTCTTCGTCGTGTGTTGGAGCTGCTGACACAGGAAGGCCTATATGGGGTCAATTTAGGTGGGGTTTTGGGGTGGGGGATGCAGGAAACACCTGATGAGACGCCCAAAACCATGTCGTTTTCAGTCGCCCACCATTTTATTCACCAACTTCTCTTTCAGAGAGCAGTTTGCAGGCTAGATTTTTCCGTTAAGTAAACGTATAATGACGAGATTAGTCTCCAGAGGGAGAAAGAAAAGGGAAATTTTTTGAAAAATACAATTAAAAATAAGTAATCATAAATAGATAATGTTGTTAGTATAAAAATAACGTTGTTAATATAAAATATTGTGTTATTAGTATAGATAGAGATGTTATTATTCACCTCTAAAACTTGTGTCCTAAAAGTATCCTTAGTTTTTGAGATATAAAGTTATCAAACATGAAAGTAAAGTTATTAATATAAAATCTGATGTTGTAAATATAAATATAAATACAGATGTTGTTATTGATCCTTGAAACATGTGCCATCAATTTACGACATTTTGATCCTTTGATCAGAATTTTTTGTTGCTCGAAAAAAAAATTTGTAGCACTAATTTATTTTTTTTCATTTCTAATTGTATTTTTCTGGAATTTTCCTAACAAAAAAATTAATGAAAATTATAATTATGAGAATTTTTTGTTGGTTGAAATATAATTATGAGATTTAAACTCTGACTAGTACATAGTTACACTGTTTTATGTCATTTTATTTTATGATATATAAATAAATGCATGAATTATTATAAAAAAATCATTAATGTTTATATCTATATATATATATATATATATATATACATAAATTCTCATATGGCTCCAGTGGATTTGACTTGGCTATAGACTTATATTAATATAAATGCACGAATGACTATAAAAACCACGTGTTTCCTAGCATTTATCCGTTTTTTTTTCACTCGAGTAAAAACTTTAGACAATATCATATTTTTGCTCCGTATTTTTCACTTTTTTTGGTAATCCATCGACATTGTTGGGAGAAAAAATTGACCTATTACTGGACATTTTTGGCCAAAAAATTTGTGTTTTACTTGAAATTTGATCCAAGTCCCGAATTGAGATGTGAATGATGAGTTTGACGTGAGTTTTATATTTTACATTACACGTAAATGTAAATAATTAATAATTCATGTGCATCGCAACGCAGACTATGACAATTTTTTATATGAAATGACGACCTCCTTTTAATTAAGGGGTAAAATAGCATCGATTTTTATAACAAGGGAAGAAATAGATGTCGGAAGTAAGGAATTAGGAATTAAATGAAAAATCGTAAATTAAAACCTTATAAGGTACCTCTTAAGAGATATTTTAAGCCGATAGGCTTATTCGATGAAAAAGAAAAAGGAAAAACCAAAACACATATGCAACTCTGCTGATTCCTGGAAATAATTATTTTATATATTTAAGCAGTGACAGATCCAGGAAATTACTTAAGGAGGCACAAGTGGCGGGGATTAAATTTCTTTTTTGAAATTTTTAAATGCATTAAAAAACAAAAGAATATAAACAAGAAAAGAAAATAATATTAAAAAATATTCATGAAATCAAGTAAATACTGATGATGTAATAAAAGAGACAATTATTTTACAAACCTGTCATTTAAAAAAGCTGTTAGAAATACAGCTACACAAATTACAATGTAGACATTGGACACTCAATAAATTCAAATACATATATTTTAATAACAAAAGTATATTGCAATAAAAATAATTACAATATCATCTTTTTAGACATTATTTTTTATTGTAATATATTATTTGGGGAAACAATCTGATGATGCTATCAATTTTGATCAATATTATAATTTAGTCTGAATTCATTTATGTATTGTATTGAGGTTGGGAAGGTAATATAGCCCTAGAAGGGCATTTTTATGATTTCGTATCAGAAATAAGGGGGGGATCTGCCCCCTTCTCATGTATGTGGGTCTGCTTCTGTATGTAAGTGGATGTATCCGCATACATTAATAATATATATATGCATAATAAATTTAATAAAAAACCTAAATCAGAATCATTCTGAATGCAAACAACATCTTTGGTAAAGTTAAACTCAATTAAGCCTGACAATACTTAAATATAATCTAGTTATATATTTATATTTAAAAAAATAAGGATGATAATGATCAAGAACGAAGCTTTTCAATAATAGGTGGGGGTCATAGCCTCAAAAAAAAAAAAAACTATCATAAATATTTAATGAAAATTAGATTATTTTTATACATTTGACCCAAAAATTTATATATTAGCCCCCAAATACTTATGTCAAACTCTATCACTAAGAGTGATATTGTTTATTAATCATGGCCAAAGGTCAAGGTAGATGTGTCTTTTTTTTTTTTTTAACCATAAAAAAATTGCCAAATGTTTTTTATAAGCGCCTGTATGCGGGAGAAGCAAGAAGCTTTTTGAAGGGGACAAAAATAAAAAAACAAGAAGAGGATGAGGAGGAGGATAAGTTGGCCAATCCTGCAGGATAATTTCAATAACTTGATGATCATCAATTACTATAATTTAACGAAAGAGAAGTTCTGTTTTCTGTGACAAGCCTATTTTGGGTCCCTTTTATTGCTCATGGTCATTGTTGGCCTTCATTACTCTAACCCGGCCCTTTTTCACCTGCTTGTCACTTTAATTCATAGACAGAAAAAGAAAAACGGTGTTTATGAATTTTCATGCCAATCACCTTGCGGCCATGAAAGTTTCCTTGTAACTAAAAGGTCTGGTATGCCTACCTCTATAATTTTAAGAATATCCATATAAAATTGGTACTCCCTATTATGAGATATAATTCTCCTTCACTTGAGCTAAGAAGACATGCTATTCTTTTAATGAACAAAAGTAAGAAAGCACTGAACATTACTGTGCATTACAATAAATGAACAAACAGAGCACTTTCAGGGCCTGTTTAGTACATAAAGACAAATAAGTTGTTTTGTTTAATACACATTTTATGTCAAATCTTTTTAAAAACTCAAGTTCTCAGATCCATCAATCTTTTTTTAAACGTGGGAAGATAAGATCCCATTAAAATTGGTGAGAACTCGAGTTCCCAAATAAACAGTAACGTTTTTGGACATATTTACCCCTTATAAAATATTATTTTCTATAATGCAAAAAATATGATTAAATTCGAATTTGTGTGATAAATTTAAACTTACACAATAAATTCGAACTTGGAGGAAAAATATTTTAGACAAATTTGAATTGGTGGGAAAATATTTTAGAAAAATTCGAACTTAGAGGGAAAATATTTTAGACAAATTTAAACTTGTTAAGAAGATATTTTTTAAAATATAATTTTCCTTTTTATTTAAATTAATTACTTTTGGGGGTAAAATATGTATTTTTTGATTTTTTTATCAACTGTCACCTCTTCATTTTTTTCCCCTATCAAATAACTCATATTTTCGCTCATCCCTCAAAATCTTCCACTCCCATCTTTTCCCTCCTCAAATCTTCCTCATACCAAATAAGCCCTCAAAGTTTGTTTGGTATGAACTATGAAGGGAGGAGGGGAGGGAAAGTGGGTGGAGAGGACCAAAAAAAAAATTGGGTTGGATTTAGACAACCTCACCGACTTTTTAATTAGGCTTTTTTACTCTTTTATGTTACATAATCTCTCTATATTAGAATTTTGTAACCTCACCGACTTCTCTTGATTTTTTAAATCCAACTCACAAAAGTCCCCCTCTTCTCCAAATCCTTCGTACTAAACAGACCCTCCAAAGCAACCAAGTGAAACCTATTGGACATCAATAAAGAAGATCTGGTTAACATATCAACTTTAAAATTCTTCTCCCCCTCTAAGCATGCTTTGGTTTTTCAGGATTACATTCCAGTTATTATGAAAATCATTACTTCCATTCTCAACAAGTTTAATTGCACTGTCTTAAACAAAATCGTCTATGATTAACGTCCCAAGCCCTTTTAAGGCCGATAGACATGTCCAAAACTTATGTCATTAAAGAACCTCTCTCTTATATATTAAGTGTATGTGCAAACTTGAATTGAATTGAATTTATGACTTTTTATAATACCTCCACACCCCACCGTGTCATTCTCATGAAAGTAAGCTCCATCAACATTGGTAATCACTCATTCGTCCATCCTCATTTTGGTGCACAATGCTCGTTTAATTTATCATTGAAATACATCAAATTTTGGCTTGATTCATCTGAATTTTGAATATACTGATGAAACTATATATATAAGATGACTCTAGCATCTGTTGGAATTCCATATATTTATAGAGTTGATGTTCTGGAAAAAAATTCTCATTTTGTCTTTTTCAAATGAGCCTACAGGCAGTGAATTGAAAAACAAAAACGAAAACTCTTTCCAAACTCCCTAATTAAAATAAAAATGTAGTGCTGAGTCTGCACCGCTTTATATAAACATGGATCTCTGCTATACGATATTGCCTCTCATTGATAATAATTTTTTTCATTTTAAATAATTGTAATGTTATTTTACTTACTGCCCTGTGAATCAGAGGAAGCATTATTTTACGTACGTAGATATTTAAATGTCACGTTCCTTAAAAATAATAACCTTTTATACATTATTCATAATATAATTTTGAAGTTCTATGGGCATTTCATGTGTATTTTTCACTTGCCCTTTTTCATATTTCTATTGCATCATACCAAACTTCCAGCGCTATATATATATATATTTATCAAACAAGTTTTTAACCTTAAAATCCCTTTTTCATGGAGACATTTGATGCCTCTCTCCCTTCCGTATTTCATTGAAAAATAGCACATGACACCCATGCAAGTCAGAGTGAAAATCCAATATATATTTTTTTCCCAGGTATTCCATTTTTTTTATACTAAAAAGTTTAAGTAAGGATATAGACACCGATATCTCATCAGGGTCAAGACATGTCTCCAGGCTCAAAAGAACGCTTACAGAGATACTTACAAATCGCCCACTAACGAGACCATCACATCGATCAGCAGGTATCGAACTTCCTTCCTTCTCTAGTCGTCTCCAGGTATTCTATGTTCTTTCAGATATCTGACTCTTGATCTGTGCACAGTGTTAATTCTACAAAGCCCAAATGTTCATGCGCGTTTCTTACTTCTTTTTTCCCCTTATAATTGAAAAGAGAGTGGCATGGCATGATACGATGAACCGATTATTTAGTGGGACAACGTAACAATCATAATTGGATATCACACGAGATTTTTTAATATAATATTGGCTTCTTGAGCATGAAAGGCAAACGCAAAATAATGAGACACGCACTATCATAGTTGGTTAAGTTTCTGACAAAGCGAGTTAGTTAAGCACCGGTTAAGATTCTTCCCTGCACTACAGGTCTTGCCAGCAGATACATCATGCTCTCAATTTTATGTCAAGAATTAATCATTAGTTTCTATCTAAGTTTAAATCATCACAAATAAACATTCTATCGGTGGATTATAATTAAGTTGGAATGTGAGTGCTCTCTCCATATTATATATATATAATATATATAGCCTATAGGGCATCTTTTGGAGTAAATTTTCGCTCCATAATATAATTCATTTTGTGGGTCATTAATGAGCTTCTTTTTCCAAACATTATATTGCCCATATTACAATTTATTAGGAGAATGTCTGAAGTCTCTTGTAATGGAATCCACATTTCATGGTCATCAAAAAATAGCATAAAAGAGGCTTTTTTTTAAATAAAAATAAATATATATATATATATATATACTCCATACACTAAAAGTTAATTAACTTAAGGTATTGGGTGCTGAAAAAATATTTCAGGATATTATTGTTACAGGAAAAATATTTATGATTTTAAGACTATAAATTAATTAATTTGAGATACTGTGTCTAAAACTTATTTCATGTTGTAACATACGATTTAATTAAAATAAATAAAATTAGATTAAAAAAAAATGGGTCTCCACCCCAGAGGGATGAACACTATATGCTCATCTTTTGTATGAACATTGAATGTGGACCCTTTTATAATGTTCCTATGTAATCTTAAATATGGACAAAGTTAAAAGCATGTTTCATTCTCACTACTTAATTAACATTAATATGAATCAACTATATCTTGTTAATTCTGAAGAGTGGGTTACGCGTGACTTATAACCACAAAGAATATATACACTCATTATTAAACGTGGAGATGAATGTAAAATAAATAAAGAAACAAACGTACGTCACGGTGACTTGGAAAGTGGTGGTTCAAACAATGATGCAAGCATAATGGTTTTGAAAATTGGAGGCGCCTGATAACTCACTAGCTAACTCATCATCTTGGAATCACTTTTACGCCTTAAATTAGAGATGATCGCAATAACCAAGTTTAACGGTATATGTACTGTCCCGTTTAATAGTCAAATAATCTAGATACTTGTATAAACTCATGAATATATACTAGTGTTTTGGTTTAGAATACAAATGTCTAGCCCTAATGGATTAGAGGATGTTAATATAGGATTAAATGGCTCCTCAAAGATGTTTGTGGGTTAAACACCGAAGAGAAAATGACTACTCAGTGATTCCTATGAGGAAGATATCAAAGAGTGTTCTCAAATCACTGTGCTACACAGGTGCGGCGTTTTGCCAGAGGGGTAGGGTGTGTGCACAGTGAGACTGAATAGTAAATAATATAATAGAGAATGTAAATAGTACACCTGGTGGGTAATCTCCTATTTATAGGGATTACCTAGAGTTTCGCTCTCATGCCTGCGTGAATCCGTTCCTCAGATAATGTGTGCCTCCCACGTCCTGCAAATACCTGCTCCACTACTTGTATGTTCCTGGATTATAGGCACAATGAGGGGGTGATTAACAATTTACCTAATTAAAGAGGGATTCTGTCATAAGCACTCTTATTGGGCTGCATGTCTGCTAGGCCCATTATATGAGTCCATAACAACTAGTATTTTTTTATTTTTAAGATTTGATCGAAGAGAACAGAACCCATTTTATTCCACTCAATGACGGTAAAATTCAATTCAAATTTAAATTGAGGAAAAAGTGATGAGAACACAAAAAAGTGTGAGGGTAGTGAATATTATATAGAGGAGTGGGTTGGTAGCTTAAGAAATTCAAATAACAAAGGAGAGATTGTTGTGAAAGGGAAGGAAGGGAGGGTGGGCATCGATGGTGTCTCCGTCGTGGAAGACAGAGGGAAGGGTAATGGTTGTTAGCGTCACACAGATACGTCCCCCACCCAAGTTGACTTTGACACTTGTCAACCTCTAATTGAGTGCACAATCTTAAATTACATTTTAAATCCACTTGCTTACACCTCCACTCACACCTAATCACTTTCAAATTAACGTATACTACAATTTTTGTAATTTTTCTTAAGGAATTTCATATTAGGAAAAATTATTGAAAAATATCTCCCATTGCGAAATTTATTAATTGCTACATGCATATATAAGGATTCTGGTCATTCTCCACTTGCATGTGCAACATTCTAGGATCTTAGACTATTTGTAAATTTCTTTGGTTTGCACATGCTTCAAAATATACTATATTGCAAATTGTTGAGGAAAAGCTACACCTACTATAGACAAATTACAGTACATTTAAGTCTTAAACAAATTTCACGTACTTGTCCTTATTAGACCATGAATTCACTAATTGGAGATTTTAATTTCCAGCCATTTTTCTTTTAAATAGTGATAAAGTTTTGTCATAATTTTTTTTACTTCGTTCCGTCCTAATTATATCACAAACATTACTTTTTTTTTTTTTAGAGAATAAGGAAACTAATTAAATTACTTTAGAGTATTTATATTTTTTCCCTTCCAAACTAATTGATTTGACTAATGAATTGATATATATATATATATGTGTGTGTGTAATTTAAAGATATACAACATATGATATGATTAAGTAACTTACCACTTTGATTCTATTTATAAGTTCATTTTGATTAAAAAATTTGGTCCTATTTATAAGTTTCCTTTCAGGGCAATAAATGAGATTGTGACAATTTTGTCCATCTTAACTGTACCGATGAAAATAGAAAGAGAAGAAAAAGTTAAAAAATGGGATTCATAAAGGAGGGCAAAATTGAAAATTTACCTCATAATCATAGAACTAACTACCTCTCTTCTTGGTATGGATGATGTGATAAAAAAGGATTTATAAATAGAACTAAAGTGGTATTTAGTTTCCTTAATCTCCCCGAAAAATTAATTCTATCTTATATTTAGGACTGTGGGAGTATTAAGTAAAGTTGACATTCTAGTGGTTCATTCTTCTTGTCCTGACGGGTAACCTTTGGACTAATACAAGGCGGGAAAAAGAATGAAATGATAATTGCAGAGTTGGGTTCAAAGAAACGCCTGCATGGCATTGCAATGTGCAAAAAATATAATACGCCACGCTAATGCTTGATTTTGCATCTGCATCTGCAGCTGCCAGATCTTCTTCTTTTAATCTTATTTTAACTGTCAGCTTTATATAGACGACGCCAGTTTCTAGGATGGTTGAATTATTTTTGGCCCCATTGAAGAATCTGTTTGTCTCCTCACAAATAAAATATGCATGCTTTCACACTAAAGTAGTACCTAGTCCTCATAGTTTTAATAATTTTATTAATTAAAGCATTTAACTCGTTCAAGACTCTGACTTCATTATTTTTTGTTTTAAAATTATACCCCCGCTAATTTTTTCAAAAACAGAAGACCAGATCTACTGCAACCAGACCACATTAATTTCTCATCAAAATACGAGAGGGGAAGGAAGCGTGGTTGATGGTTCCTAAGCCTTTTCGTCTTACATTGGGGATTGAGAAGAAAACAAACTGTGGGCAGCCACGTCAGCGTCGTGGCTCCTGCCCTTCAGGTTTTCTGTCGGCCCATGACGTGCATTTCTGTGGCAGCCCACATGCCATTATGGAAAATGCCTGAATATATATACTCCACCACTATTTATAGTAACTTCTTTATTTAAAAATTCCATCAATTAAATTAATTCCCCCAGGTGTTCTAAATTCACCTCATCTGCATTGTATTTGTCTTGGCCCAGTATAACCCATACATATGTGTTGAAATTATATATGAACATAGTATACCCCACAAATTCAATTTTGTTAATATTGATATTGTTGTCAAATTCACGAATTCACCCTCTTTACATTTTTATTTTATAAAATAATATTAACTCACTTTTAAATTCTTATTATTATTTTTTATTTGATCATGATTTACATTATACTATGAGATAAATATATAAGATAAATTTTGTTTCCAATATTAATTCAAACTGATCGAGTTTGACCATATTTATATAACAGTGATTAGAATTAAAGTTTAAAGCACCCCAATAAATTTACACTTACGGCCCTTCCCATGTTTTGTGCCCGTTCCCCACTTCCCCCTGTGCTTGTGGCGCTTCCTTCTCCCAACTTTGTATTTAAGTGTTTTACTTACTCACCTCGAGCGTCGCGCTTCCATTTTCTCCAGAGCGACAAAGCATTCCGTTTTACTGAAGTGAGAGTCGTACAAAACACGAGCGAACCCTCTGCCTGAGGCTGTTGCGGCGAAGGCGCGACTCTGCTGAAGCTTCGAGCTCACTAGCTGTTCGCCGGACAATGACGGTATTTTCCGGCAAGCAGGTGTTTCCGGTGGACTACGAGGCTGAGGTGTCGCAGCGCCTCCTCGAAGCTTGTCACTCTGGGGATCAGAGCTTGGCTTTAGAGTGCATTGCCGATCCATTCGTCGACGTCAACTTCGTTGGCGCAGTGAGCTTGAAGATCAGAAAGGCCGAGTTGGTTCTACATGAGGAATCTGCTAGCGAAGTTCGCGTCGAGTTCGAAGAGTTCAAGACCGACGTCACGGCTTTGTTTCTTGCTGTTCATACGAGGAATGCGAGCCTCGTTAAGAAGCTACTGGTAATGAACTGTTCGGAGGCTCTTTTTTGTGTGATAATACAGATCGCTGTGTTCGATTTAATTTCAGCTGCTCTATTGCTATTTCTGGTTTTATCTGATACTAAGGCGTTATTTATCAATTTTGAAACGCATTTCGCGCTCTCTTACTTGATTGTTTCCTCACATTTCGGTCAATAACTTCTCAAAACTTCGTCCAATGAGATTATACTCATGTTACTGATTTTGAAATGTTTAGTACGCTCAATTTAAGTGGACATTATGCGAAATGTGTCTTCAATTTTTAATTTCTCTGGTTCTGAATTCATACTTGTGACATTTGTCGACAATAAAGAGTTTCAACAGTGCCTCTTCTTCTTTATACTGCTCCTCGGATTTTGGTTGTCTCCTTTTAAATGGAGGAGGATTGAAGAAAGCTTTAAAAACGGAAATCTCTCGCTTCGAAAACTGATTCCGATGTTTCTTTTAATCTTAAGGTAGTGCTGACGAAAGTCTTTTCATGAAGTTAGTTGTTCGATTATGAAGGAAAAAATAAAATAAAAAAGCACGTATGATCTTCTGAGAAAATAGAGTAAAGATGCTCGATCAATTTGAATTTCGAACTGTTCCGACTTTAGTGGTGTTTTTTCTCTAGTAAATGCTCCGCTTTTCTCATCGATGGTCCCCCACGTATCCACCCCTTTTTCTATCCTTCAGTTCTTTTAGATGTTAACTTTGGTCACTTTTCCCTCGTTATATTTTTGAAAACTCCTCCTGCATCTAGATGAGCTATAGATTTTAAAATATATTACCTCCAATTCTTCGAGTTTAGTTTCTAACGAGACTCTCAATAATCGCCACTGCGATATTTAGCCACAGTTTTGTTTGATTTAACCAACAAGGATAGAGAATGTTAAGTCCGTAAGGTCTTCAAATTATTGCTGTTGCTAATTAATATGTGGGCAACATTATGCATGACTAACCATTTTGCTTCAAAGATGCATGAGCGACATCCAATTTTTCTTCGTCCTTTGTCGTAGCATGTCTTATCTGTCCCATAATGTGTTGTCCCCAACCATTGTACATAATGCCACCAACATATAATACATTCCCCATTCCCTTTTGGTAACCTTTCCTCCAATTATTGCTTTGGCTATCACTTAGCTCTCGCGCACACACAGAGTACTATTCAATTAAAAAGGTAAAAGGGGAAAATCATAAAAGAGTCAGAGCCTTTGTCCTGAATGAAAAAAAAATGGTTTGTGATTTCTTATTATACTGTCGTAATTTTTCATCCTAGCTTCCAAAGCAATGGAAACAAAAGATACAATTCAAAGGACAGAGCGGAAGAAAATTTTCTTGGGGATTTTGTCACCATATAAAATTTTAATGCACTTTTTTTTTTTTTTTACAGAGTATGGGAGCTGATGTAAACCAAAAACTCTTTAGAGGATTTGCAACAACTGCGGCAGCGAGGGAGGGCCACATTGATATTCTTGATATCTTGCTCAAAGTTGGGGCATCACAGCCAGCATGTGAAGAAGCACTTTTAGAGGCAAGCTGCCACGGGCAGGCCAAGTCTGCTGAATTGCTCATGAGCTCTGATTTAATCCGACCCCACGTTGCTGTGCATGCTCTTGTGACGGCATGCTGCAGGGGGTTTGTAAATGTGGTCGATACTCTCATTAAGGTACGTGTTTGCAGTATACATCTTGAGAGTCATTATAGCGACAGTTTCAGACTTTCAAGTAGGAGATCATTGGGGCTGGGAAGGAGAAGTCAAAATCTTAAGCAACGGATTAAATTTTTCGAACCTAAAAATTTGAAATACTATAATTTTTAAAATTAACAAAATAAACTACAGCTTACAATTTTAGTTTTATTTGAAATTTATGAAACAAGTAGGCCTCAACCTATCTTCTACTTTCTTTGTTAGGGCTGAATATAAATACCACTTTGAAATGCCCAAGTTCTTTATGATCACAATGGCTTACATAACTTTTAATTTAACCATCAACACAAAAGAGAATAGGAGCAGGTAATAATAATTTAAAAAAAAAAGAAAAGAATAGGAGTAAATGAAAACAAGAATATAAAAATGGGATAGGTTATTCTACCTACTCCTATTTTGTCTACTTTTGCCTACCCCTCTCAATGTCATTAGATTATGATCTCATCCAACGGCAAAGATTTAAGGAATAAAATAAACATTTTCCCCATTCCTGGATTGTCTGTTTCCCATCCACTTCTCTAGGGTTTTTTCCATAGTAATTCTCGAAAACCAACTACGGCATCATTGGTTCTCTCCCCTTCAGGCAAATGAGAATAACCTATCCCATCTTATGTAAAAGGGAAAAAAATATTTGTTAGCAGACGCAGAACATAACAGGAATGTTATTGCTCAAAGCGCACCAAATTCTACACTTCTCCTTTGCCTTGAATTAATCAAATGGAGCAGCGATCAGATCATCGTCCGTCCAATTCATTAAATTATAACCCCAATTCATGGCTTATACATTAGCAAAATTTCATTATTTTGAAACTAAGGATTCATGTTTCCCTAATATTTATCTCTGATTTTCTAATCGTGACAGTTTGCTATTGATTTCCGAACTTTCTGACGGTTTTTGAATTCCGAGATCCATTTTGCTCATCCCATGAACGACCAATCCCAGATCTCGCAAATGAGAATTACTACGGAAAAAACCCTAGAGAAGGGGATGGGAAACAGACGATGCAGGAATGGGGAAAATGTTTATTTTATTCCTTAAATCTCTGCCGTTAGATGAGATCATAATCTAACGGCATTGAGAGGGGCAGGCAAAGGTAGGCAAAATAGGAGTAGGTAGAATAACCTATCCCTATAAAAATATGATGTCTAGAGGCGTGTTTTATTATTTTTGTAACTTCAAGAATTCACTCTCCCTTTTTATTTGTTTCTATCATGACATTAAACATTCTTCAATTCTAAGTTCGTAAGTTCTTTAAATGGAATATCATGTCCAATTGACAATTTCACGAGAGAAAAATGGTATATCTATTTGGTATTTCCCCCCTGCCATTCCTAAGAAAAAAACTAAATAATCTTGTGACTGGAGTTAAGTAATACTTGCCTATGGCACTTTCAACTTTTTGTTAAATACTTTTTTGCATATGCTAAACTTAAGTTTGTCTTCTTAATGGCAGTGCGGTGTGAATGTAAGTGCAGAAGATCGGGTACTTCTGCAGTCAGTTAAGCCTGCTCTCCACACAAATGTTGATTGTAATGCACTTGTTGCTGCTGTGATTCATAGGCAGGTCCCAGTCGTCGCTTTGCTACTGCAGGTATTCTTTTCCCTTTCCGCTTTTAATGTTTCCCTTATTATAACAGCATGGTTAGATCCTATCCAAGAAACACGCGCTCAATTGGACAGTACACAATGATAATTCATAAGTGCTTAGTTTCAGTTTCCACGCAAAAGATTTCCCCCCCTGAATTTACTCTTTTGTTGGTAGTGACACGGTTAAGATTTGTGGTCATCTTCAATAATTTTTGTTTGTTTGTGTAAAATTGTTTTTTTTTGTTTTTTTTTGGGGGGGGCAATTAACCTTACATAACTTTACTTTTAACATTAAATGAACTGCAGAATGGTGCTAGGATAGACACCAAAGTGAGGCTAGGGGCATGGTCATGGGATGTCATAACGGGTGAAGAACTTCGTGTGGGTGCTGGACTGGGAGAAACTTATGCCGTGACCTGGTGTGCAGTTGAGTATTTTGAAAAAAGTGGTGCTATACTGCACATGCTCCTGCAGAATGTTTTCCTCAACAGCCCTCACTGTGGAAGAGTTCTTTTACACCATGCCATTCTTTGTGACAATGTTGAGGGTGTGAGGATACTCTTGGAATGCGGTGCTGATGTTGAATCCCGAGTTAAAGCAACTCAGAAGAGTGAATTCCGTCCATTGCACATGGCTTCTCGTCTAGGCTTTTCAACAATTGTTCAATGCCTTGTCGCTTTTGGTTGTGATTTGAACTCTGTTACAGACGTTGGCGACACAGCTTTGATGACCTGTGCAAAATATAAACAAGAAAAGTGTCTCAAAGTACTCGCAATGGCTGGTGCCGATTTTGGTTTAGTCAATACCGCTGGTCACTGTGCAAGTTCAATTGCCGAGTCAAACCAGTGGTCACTTGATTTTCAGCAGGCATTACTGGACACAATCAGAAAAGGAAAGATACCCACATCCAGCAATATCTCTGTGCTTTCACCCCTTCTGTTTGCGGCTGAAGCTGGGGATACGGAGGCATTGAAAAATGTAATTGATTATGGAGGATTCGATCTTGACTATCAAGATGATAATGGATTCTCTGCTGTAATGGTTTCTGCCTTGAAGGGTCACGTAGAAGCATTTCGGTTGCTTGTCTATGCTGGAGCTGATGTAAAGCTCTGCAATAAATATGGTGAAACAGCAATTGCCCTATCTGAGTTGAACCACAACCACGATTTACTTGAAAAGGTCATGCTTGAATTTGCCCTTGAAAAGGGCCATCACAATGCTGGCTTCCATGCTTTACACTGTGCAGCTCGTCGTGGTGACTTGGATGCTGTAAAATTGCTCACTGATAAGGGTTATGACGTGAATGTTCTTGACCAGGAGGGCAACACTCCACTCATGTTAGCAGCAAGAGAAGGCCATGGTTCCATTTGTGAGCTCTTAATTTCACACGGGGCTCGTTGTAATACTAAGAACGCTAGAGGCGAAACTGCACTTTCACTTGCAAGAAAATTTACTGGAGGCAAGAACGAGGCAGAGGCTGTCATACTTGACGAGCTTGCTCGTAAATTGGTGCTAGGTGGCGCCTACGTGCAAAAGTATACCAAAGGAGGTAAGGGTTCTGCTCATGGCAAAAAGATACAAATGTTGGGATCTGTGGGAGTGCTGTGTTGGGGCAAGTCAAGCCGGAGAAATGTGATATGCCGTGAGGCAGAGTTGGGACCAAGTTTATCTTTCCGTAGAAATAGACACAGAAGAGGTGATGCTGACGATCCGGGAATATTTAGGGTGGTTACTGTAAGGAACAAGGAAGTGCATTTTTTGTGTGATGGGGGTTTTGAAACTGCTGAGCTTTGGGTGAGGGGCATAAAACTTGTGTCCCAGAGAGGCTGAGTTTGGTAGGTAGCGTCGTTAATGTGAACATGTTAACGGATGTGTATGGATGTTTGCAGCAATACTTTATCTCAAAGTATGAAGCTGCTTTCTATTGTAAAGATTTTGATCCCCATCAGTTGTAAATGTGCTACTTCCTTTATCCGTTATCCATTCTTCCACCATTTGCTTTTGTGGAATCCTGAAATGTGAAATAAATAATAGAGATGATATGAAGATTAAGAATACAAAAACAAGAAATAAAGAAAGTTACAAGGGATTTTTATTGGTGAGAATTGACTGTTGGCACTCATTTAGGTCATTTTCAACCCTAAACTTTTTTTTTTTGTGGATACGAGTAGGGGGAGGGAGGCAGGGCTCGAACTCTAGACAAAGGGGAAGGCTAGCTCCTAAAGTTGGCCCTAGTGCCATTGCGCTACGAGGCGCTTGGCTCAACCCTAAACTTTTTAATTGATGGTATTTCACCAATTTTCCAAGTTATAAAGAGAGGATACCATGTTTTCTTAGATTCCTTCTATTTATAAGCATGAGTGTAAAAGTTCATTTTAATAATGACCATAGCATAATATTACCATATTCATGACATTATTGATAAATTACGGATATTTTATTACCTTATTTTTCATTAATAAAGATTAGACAGAATTATCCATTATCAATTTAACACATTTAATTTTTTTCAGAAAAATATGTAATGAAAATCTATATTTTTCTTGGTCACGTGAAGATTATAAATTTGACTCAGATTTTTTTGGCCAAACTACTGATTTCTCAGTTGGAAGAAAAAAAAAGTTCGGGAAAGGAAGGAAACCTTGTTGACAGGACAAAAAGTATTACTTACGTTAATTGGTGCAACTTTAATCATTTTAAACTAGCAGTTGTTGAGTTTCCAGCCAGTTTGTTTTTCTCCAAATAAGATCATGTTTTTCCTTTGCGAAATCCACTAAACTTTGATTCAAAACATCCAAAAATCATCACATCCAAAAAATTAAAACCTGTTCAGAATCGACACAAATTAGCTTAAGAAAGCTTACCAGACTGGAAGTAAGGGGAAATAAATTTATCTTTTTTTGTCTGCTAAATTAAAATCTGCAAAATGTGTTAAGCAGGTCAGTTTGTTTTCCCTTTAAAAAGAGAATTTATTTTTTTTGGTTAAATAAAAAGAGAAGTTTTTTTTTTAATATATAAAAAAAATAAAAAGAGAAGTTCCTAAGCAAATACATGGATATCCTCCCCTTGAATAGTACCCCCGGGCCCAAGATCAGAAGTAGAATATGCGGAAAAATGATTATTGTTCGATTTCACCTGTGTGTATAAATATATTAAATTTATGCACAAAGGCACAATTTAACAACCATGAGGAAGAACCCTTATCCTTGGACTCAACTAGTAAAAGGGTCTAACATTCTCATCAAAAGGAGAGGGTTCGATCTTGGAGTTGGTCAAGGTGCTGAGGGAGGTATTCTAGCTCCTAGGTGTCTAGGTTAACGCCTGACGGTAATAGACGGCTCGCCCTACCCAACATCGATATCACCTAGGAGGAAGGGAGATTTCGCCCTGCCCTTGAATTGTAGATGAATCCGACCCCTTTTCTAAAATTTATGTATATAAAAAAAAAAACACAACCATAAGGAATACATGGTAAGAAAAAGAAGAACAAAATCAGTCTTGAGGGTAAATTAATTTCAGTCAATCTTTAAATTTTTTTTGAAAATTTATTATACTCTATAGTCTAAATGAAATTAAATTTTTTAGGTGAATAGGTAATGATATCCTTCTTTTATTTTTTTAGGAGTACTTATAAGATAAATAAAGATATTTGAAAGAATATGGGGAAATAAAAATATTTTGACCATTTACAAGATAAATCTAAAAACTTACAAAACAAATATGAATATTTACAAGCCAAATAAGACCATTTATAAGATCAATAAAGTAAGGATATTGTTATCTTTTCACCCACAAAAAATAATTTAATTTTAACCATGGGGTGTAGTGAAATTTCAGAAAATTTTAGGGTTAACTAAAATTAATTTATTACAGAGACTAACTAAAATTTCAAAAAAAAAATCATAAGGAATATATATCTCACCAAATAAAACTTTATATAAGAAAGTATGGATAACTAATTATCTAAATTGTCACAGGGCTAAAAAAAAAGGGGGAGGGGACTTATTAGTCCCAACTACCAACAGCGAAAAAAACCCTAACGTAAAATATGTATTTATTTATTGAGAAAATACTATTTAAATACAAGATAAAATTCTAAAACCCCAAAATGTCTATTAAAAAATTTAAAGAACGTAGAGGTGATTGAAAGGAATCTGGGATTATGAAATTTAAATGTTTTTACTAAAATGTCCCTCGTATACTCTCTCTCTCCTCTCACCCTCCCTTTTTCTTTCTATCTCCTCACCCTATTTTCAAAAGTAGATCCTCTCTTCATCCTTTTTTCTCATATGTCTCGTCAGCCTAATTGGGCCGTTAATTGAGAAAAATGATAGAAAAGTCAAGGTAGTATTGTGACCTTTCAGATCGATTGGAAGAACATGATTTAGAGATTATGAGGGATAATGAGAAAATGATGGGAAGAGAAACTCAACCCTCCCCTCTCCTCCTCTTCCTCTTCTTGGTCATTTCTAGAAGAAGAGGACCTAGTAGGCCTCGAACTCTTTGAAGATGGTGATGAATAGTTGTGTGTACAATGGCCTTTCTCTGCCCACGTGTTGCTCCCTCTAATCCTCTTTAACTCAATTTTTATGAGTGTTACCACACAAATCATGCCCTGAAATCTACCAAAATCGCAGATGAAGTGAGCCATGGAAGCTTTGGGGAATGGCTTCATGGAGTGAAGGGAGGGAACTTACAGTGGGAGACAAGGTACAAGATTGATGTACAATATCTGCGTTTTGAGGAAGAAGAACATGAACAAAAAATATGAGATTTGACAAAAATCGTAATAGCATTAACAAGTTCATCAATGATTTTGACAAAACTTATAATGAGATTAACAAGTTCGTTACTCAAATAAAAGATGTCAGTGTAGGTTTCCTAAATCTAAGCACTATGAACAAAATTCGTAATAGGATTAACAAGTTCATCAGTAATTTTCATAAAACTTGTAATAGGTTTAACAAGTTCGTTATTCATGTTAAAACATGTCAGTATGAAAACCATTGTAAATAATGAACTTGTTAATCCTATTATAAATTTTGTTCGTAGTGCTCAAATTTTGAGAACCCACATTGACATGTTTTTACTTCAGTAAATAACTTGTTTATCAATTATAAGTTTTGTGAAAACCATTGATGAGCTTATTAATCTCATTACGATTTTTGTTAAATCCCATATTTACTGTTCATCTTCTTCTCCCTCGAAACCTAGATATTGTACATCAATCTTGTACCTCACCTCCTACTGTAAGTGTCCTCCTTTCACTCCATGAAGCCATTCCCCTAAGCTTCCATGGCTCACTTCATCCGCGATTTTGGTGGACTCCTGGGGCGTGATTTGTGCTTGAAAACTCATGAAAACTGAGTTAAGAAGGATTAGAGGGGGCAACACATGGGGAGAGAAAAAGGTCATTGTTCATGCAACTATTCATTACTATCTTCAAAAAGCTCGATACCTATTGGGTCTTCTTCTTCTAGCAATGATGATGGAGAGGAAGGGGAAGGGATGGTGATGAGAGAAAACAAGGAAGGGAGGGTGAGGAAAGAGAGAATATCTAAGGGTTTTTTTTAGTAAAATCATTTAAATTTCATAATCCCAGATTCCTCCTAATTACATCTATGTCCTATTAATTTTTTAACAGGTGTTTTGAGGTTTTGAAATTTTATTTGGTATCTAAATATAGCATTTTCCTTTATTTATTTTAATTTTAGCCATTTTGTATTTTTTTAATACAGCTATTTCAGTATTTTGTTTTGTTTTATTTCGGTGGCTATTTTCCCAAAATAACCCTAATTAAATAACTATTTACCAAAATGCCCCTGTTTTCAAACTATTTCCCACTCTGTCCCTGTTTAGTCGACTAAACAATATTTAGTCGACTAAGCACTGTAGCTTAGTCGACTAAATCTCGGACAGAGAGCATTTTTCACTTAAACCCGAGATTTAGTCGACTAAGCTACAGTGCTTAGTCGACTAAATCTCGGACAGAGGCTTTTTTAAAACCCCCATTCGCGCATAATGAACCCTAATCACAATGCAACCTTTTCCCAACCGAATACTCTCTCTTTTCTCAGTTGAAGTGCGACCCATCAAAGTTTAATCTCATTCCACCTTGTTCAAGGTATTATTGTTATATAATCATTGAAGTTTCACTTTGTTCGGATTGTTTTTTTTTTGTTTCTAAGCTGAGACCCTCCCTTTTGCAGGTCAAAAATTGTGGTGTGAAGGATGAGTTCAAGTTCAAACACGTACGTTACTGTAATCTACCACAGTGGGAGGCATTTTGAAGGTCCTGATGGTGTTCAGATTGAAGGAAAAACAAAAATGATGAAAATCAAACGGGGCACTACGTACATCGAGCTCAAAGAAAGAATTTACCAAAAATTGGGGCTACATGGCAGCCAATGCATTCATCGGTTAATTGCCAAAGTGGAGACTATAGTGGGTAAGGATAGTATATACTACATTAGTAATGATATATGTGATGATGAAGACGTAGAGTGTGTCATAGATGCATTTGCTAATCGGAGAGCACAAAATTTTATTGAGATATATGTTGAGCTTGAATTTGGTGAATCATCATCTATACCCATGCATACAAGATCTGCACAGTATTTTGGTCAAGAAGACAGACTTGTCACTGTATCTGCACCTTCACAAGTCTTAAGTCAGGTAACATTGACAGATGAAGGGGAGGATGAGGAAGATGAGAATTTGCACATCGAGGAGGATGACGAATATGAGAGGTTTATTCCACTAGGTGACAACTCAGATACTGATGTGGAGGGTGATTTTGATAGGGACATGAATCCAGTAAACCCGGGTACCGCAACAATGCCTCCGCTTCGTGTTGACCCAATTAGAAGTGGTAAGTTGGTAAACTTGTATGTGTAATTGTATTTGTAATTTTAAGTTAGTGGTTGTAACAACAAAATCATATTGACTCATATAGGGCCTGAGAGTGAGCCATTTTGGAACGAAAGCCCGCACTATTCCCAAATCAATTGGGCGCAGTGTGACGATGACATGGAGATGTTGTATGGTGATGGTGACAATCAAGGTGGTTGGCAGTTAGGTGATCCATTATATTTGTATCAGCAGTTTCCTTCTAAGGCTGAAATGCAACATGCCGTGAAATTGTATTGTATGAAGTCTCATCGTACAGCCAAAGTTGAAAAAAGCGATGACCATAGGTTTGTGATGCAGTGTTGGAACCATGCTGATGGTTGTCCCTGGTATATGAGGGCAATTTTCCCCAAGAATGGAAATGGTTGGGTGGTGCGTAAGTGGGGTCAAGAGCACACCTTCCTCAACCAAGTCTTGCCCGGGATCATAGACAACTGGATTCAGAAGTTATATGTGCAGCCATTATGTACGGAAAATACAAAGGTACTCTGTTGATTGCAACTTCACAGGATGGGGATGGGAAGCTCCTCCCCATTGCCTTTGCTATTATTCCTCCTGGTGAGAAGTATGACGATTGGTGGTGGTTTTTGTGTCTCCTACGTGACCATGTGACGCAGAGACAGGGCATTTGTTTGATATCTGATCGTCATGCCAGTATCATAAAGGCGGTACAAGATCACCGTACTTGGCATCCTCCATATGCCTATCATGTGTATTGCCTACGTCATGTTGGCAGCAACTTTAATACTAGATTTAGGGATATGCAATTGAAGAAAGCTGTTATGAAACTAGGTATGAAAGTTGACATGTTATTTACTTGTTGAACGCATTTGTGATAATTGATTTGTTTCCATTGTTATGAGTTTACGTTCGTTGTTATACAGGGTACATGAGTTCAAAGATCATGTTTGATATCAAGTTTCAAGAGTTTATTGATGCAAATCCACAGTGTGTCACCTGGTTTGAGCGACTTGCAAAGGAGAAATGATGCAGGTCCTACGATGCAAAAGGTCGGAGATTTGGTCACATGACGACAAACCTCGCTGAGTGTGTAAACAAGGTTCTCAGGGGTGCACGCAATCTGCCAATAACGGCATTGGTGAAGCTAACTTGTAGTAGACTTGTCGAATATTTTGTCACTAGGTGTGTCGAGATTAACAGAAATATCGCTGTGGGAAGGATAGTCGCAAAAAAAGTTGAAGATGAGTTACAAAGGATGGACCAGTTGACCGTCACATATCGTGTGCGAATTTATGACAGAGATTTACAGTTATTTGAGGCTGAGGATGCTTACAATCAATCTACACATGTCGCCGGTGACATAATGAGGGTTGACTTGATCAATCGCAAATGTCAATGTGGGAGGTTCACAGCAAGAAGGTATCCCTGCAGTCACGTATTAGCAGTATGCAAGATGGAAAAATTGAACCATTACGATTACGTTGACCCGGTATTCACTATCCCATACATTAGTCAGGTGTATGCAGCACACTGGTATCCGATAGGCAATAAATTGTTGATTCAACAAGGAGAGGGACCCACCGTTATCCCAAATGCAACTCTGTCACGCACACAGGGAAGACCAAAGTCTACAAGGATACAGAATGAGATGGATTGGGTGGAGTCTCAACCCGCAAGCAGTCAGCAAAGATGTAGGAATTGCAACCAAACCGGTCATAATATGTGCACATGTCCAACGAGGCTTAGACGAGCTTGAATTCTATATAATATGTTTTATATTGCATTTATGTTGACTTGTTTAAGTAATTAATAGGAAATTCGAACCATTCACTAATTCACTTATGTATTGAATGATTGACTAGTTTTGGGACATTAGCGGATCAAACCTCCGTAACGCCCTTAATTGTTGGCAAAAATACGTTGCCCAAGTCACATTGACGTGTATCTATGAGTTGGTATAGGTTTCGTGCAAGAAGCAAACGGATTTCAGTAACTCAGCATGCCCCTGCCACTGGTTTAGTCGACTAAACTAGTCGACTAAACCAGTGGCAGGGGCATGCTGAGTTACTGAAATCCGTTTGCTTCTTGCACGAAACCTATACCAACTCATAGATACACGTCAATGTGACTTGGGCAACGTATTTTTGCCAACAATTAAGGGCGTTACGGAGGTTTGATCCGCTAATGTCCCAAAATGGATTTCATAGTCCCATAACCCGTCTAAACCAAAATGGACAAACTTAAACCACATAAACCGAAAGCATGAATATTCATTAGTAAAGAAGCACCAGTTTTAGATAAAATTTACCAAGTTCAAGCCAACAAACAAAAAAACATCAGGTCACATAGCAAACATAAAACATAAACTCCCTAGATCTACTCTTCATCCGCAGATGTCTCGGGATCCTCCTGGTCATCGTCCTCGGCATCACTAAATGGTCGTCGAAGCCGCAACCGTCCAAGCGTATCCTCTAACCCCTTCATCCGACCATACATCCACTTCCACCTCTTTTTCTGTTTGGCTTCCATCTTGAACATCTGTTGCTTGTTAGCATGGATAGCTTGCATGACATCACGTAAGGAAAATCCACCCTCCGGCTCAATGAAGTCCTCCATCTGCACATCATCATCGTCACCCTCATCTGGGACCTCAGGAGGAACAATGTGTGGGGCCGGGCCACCTTCAGGGACACCCTCCTCTGCACCAGCGTATTGCCACACCCCATCTGCTACCTTGGAGATCTTGCATTGCTCCAATAGTCGCTGTCCAAACCTAGCATTCCACGTTTGCACACTTACAATTTCCTCATTCTGCATTGGAACACCAAAATACTCCAAAATTTTCTGAACCAGATAGGCGTATGGGAGTGCAACTGTATCCTTCTGTTTAGCCTTGTACATCATCTAGCAAATGTAATGCCTCTAGTTCATGTAACGCCACAATTTTAATACCCAAAAACTCGGTCAAAATATTAAAAATACCTCCAAAAGGTTTAACAATATCCAAATCATTAGATTACATTACCGTTTCAAATAAAGTTTAACCCTTAATCAAAATAAATTTCAGAAAAATTATTTCAGAGTTCAATACAAAGCGGAAGTCTTAGGTTCATGGCAAATAAAATAACATATCATAAACTATAGGAGTACAAAAGAGCCTTCATAGCTCACTCCATAGGTGCCTTCCCTTGCTCTCTACTAGAATAATCACCTGTTACTTGCTAATACCCGAATCACCAACCAGCTATTATAACTCTCAAGCAAATATCTCTCTACTCTCTCTCTCTCTCTACCTCTCTCTAAGGCTCTTAGAAGTTGTGAAGAATGAAATGAAATGGAAGGTCTATTTATAGTTGGAAAATGGGTCTTTAAGTGTAATTTTCGTCTTTGGGTCATTTTACGTAATTTTTCTCAAAAATCAAAAAGTAGCACCCCGTGAACCTCTCAGCCGCCTCGTGAAAAATTTTGAAAATTTTTAATAATATAATATTATAAATTAAATAGTAAAATATTATTACGTGGGTCCCGCGTGAATTTTTTTCAAAACTCACGAGAAAGGTTGTCGCTCACGGGAAGTTTGCAGAGAATTATTTTGGCCGTGGGTCCCGCATGAATAGTAAATACGTATTTAGGAATAGTAAATACCGTATTTTTAAATAGTAAATACGTATTTGTGAATAGTGAACACTATTCATATTTCACAAATTTCAAGTATTAAATACGTATTTGCGAATAACATATATATATATATTTTTTTTAAATACGTATTTGTAAATAGTAAAAACGTATACGTGAATAGTAAATACTATTCACGGGGCCCACAAAATACTGATTTCAAATTTATCACTTTCCAAAAATAGAGCCTACTAGTCTTCCCAAAATAGGTTTATGTTCAAGATATTAGATTCAAAATTCAGGATGTTACATTTCTCCCCTCCTAAAAGAAAATTTTGTCCTCAAAATTTCGCCATAATAAGAATTCTAACCTATTTAAATAATTGAGGATAGGTTTGTCGCATGCTCTCCTCCGTTTCCCAAGTAGCATCTCCGGGAACCATTCCTTTCCACTCGACCTTTACAAGTCTAATGGTCTTGTTTCTTAATCTCTTGTCCCTTGCATCAACAATCCGCTCCGGCTCGGCTTTATACGTCATGTTATCCTCGAGTTCTACCTCTTCTACTTCTATAATGTGGGAAGGATCCGGTTGGTATTTCTTCAGTTGCGATACATGAAAGACATTGTGAAGATTCGCAAGCTGTGGAGGTAATGCAATTCTGTAAGCTACCGGTCCAATTTTCTCCAAAATCTCATAAGGACCCATAAAACGAGGTGAAAGCTTCTTTGCTCGTATTGCTCTACCAATGCCAGTCATTGGTGTGACTCTTAAGAACACATGTTCGCCCACCATGAACTCCAACGGTCGTCTTCTCTTGTCAGCATAACTCTTCTGTCGACTCTGAGCAGTGAGAAGTTTCTGTTGAATCACCTTAATCTTTTGAGTCGTCTCGTCCACAAGTTCTGGACCTATTAAAATTCGCTCATTCAATTCTGTCCAGCAAATAGGAGATCTACATTTTCTTCCATACAAAGCCTCATAAGGTGCCATCTCAATGCTGGAGTGATAACTATTGTTATATGCAAACTCCGCAAGATGAAGATGATCGTCCCAACTTCCTTTTAGTTCGATTGCACAAGCCCGCAACATGTCTTCCAGAGTTTGAATAGTCCTCTCAGTCTGCCCGTCAGTTTGAGGATGATAAGCGGTACTATAACTCATCCGAGTTCCCATAGCATTCTGCAATGCTTTCCAAAATCGTGAAGTGAATCGTGGATCACGATCAGATACGATGCTATTCGGTATCCCATGCAATCTGACAATCTCCTTCATGTAGATCTTTGCTAGTCTCTCCAATGAGTATTCTGCTGCAATTGCTAGAAAATGAGCTGACTTAGTTAACCTATCGACAATTACCCAAATGGCATTATGTCCGGATGTCGTTAGAGGAAGCCCCATGATGAAATCCATAGAGATGCTGTCCCATTTCCACTCTGGGATATCCAAATTCTTTAATAATCCAGGAGGTTTCCGATGTTCGATCTTGACTTTCTGACAAGTCAAACAACAAGTGACAAAGTTAGTCACATCTTTCTTCATGCCCCGCCACCACCAATTCCGCTTGAGATCATGATACATCTTGGTTGCTCCGGGATGGATAGTGTATTTACTCCGATGTGCCTCTTCTAGTATGAGCTTTTTTATTTCTCCATCATTAGGTATGCACACTTTTCCTTTATACCTTAATATCCCATCTCTATCGATCCCAAATTTCGATTCTTTTCCTTCTTCAATATCTTCCCTCACGTTTAATAGATACTCATCTTCGAGCTGAGCGAATTTAATCTCTTTCCAAATTGTGCTTTCAATAGTTAATGCTTCCATGGTAGCGACCAAACCTGACATTACATCAATAGATGTACTTGGTATCTCCTCGAGCAATTTATGTTCTCTGATCATCATCTGGGCTACATGGATTGTCTTTCTACTTAAGGCATCTGCTACAACGTTCGCTTTTCCTGGATGATACTTCAATTCGAAGTCGTAGTCCTTGATAAACTCCATCCATCTCCTCTGTCGCATGTTGAGCTCCTTTTGGTCGAACAGGTACTTCAGACTTTTGTGGTCACTATAAACCTCGAACTTTGAACCGTAGAGGTGGTGCCTCCAAATCTTCAGAGCAAACACTACTGCTGCCAGTTCTAAGTCGTGAGTAGGATAATTCCCTTCATGTGGCCTTAACTGTCGAGAAGCATAAGCTACTACCCTACCATTTTGCATTAATACACACCCAAGACCTTTCTTGGAAGCATCTGTGTACAAAGTAAAGGTCTGAGCAGGATCTGGAATTATAAGTACTGGTGCCGTAGTCAACTTAGTCTTCAAATTTTGAAAAGCTGCTTCACACTTTTCGTCCCATACAAATGGTTGACCCTTCCTAGTTAACTTTGTCAAAGGCATAGCTATCTGCGAAAAGCCCTTGATAAATCTCCTATAATAGCCAGCTAGACCTAGAAAACTCCTGATCTCAGTCACGGACTTTGGTCGTTCCCATTGGAGAACTGCTTCAACTTTAGTATGGTCCACTGCAACACCTTCAGCCGATACGACATGGCCTAGGAATTTTACTTCCTTCAACCAAAATTCGCACTTAGACAGTTTCGCATAGAGCTTGTGCTCCTTCAACACTTGTAGCACAATTCTAAGGTGCTCTTTATGCTCTTCTTCATCCTTAGAGTAGATAAGGATGTCGTCAATGAAAACCACTACAAATTTATCTAGATATGGTCGGAAAATTCTATTCATGTAATCCATGAATACTGCTGGAGCATTTGTTAGCCCAAATGGCATAACAAGAAATTCATAATGGCCATATCTAGTTCTGAATGCAGTTTTTGAGACATCTTCAGCTTTGACTCTCAGTTGGTGATAACCTGATCTGAGGTCGATCTTGGAGAATATGGATGCTCCCTTCAACTGATCAAGTAGATCGTCGATCCTGGGTAAAGGATATTTATTCTTTATAGTCACTTTATTCAACTGGCGATAGTCAATGCATAGTCTCAGGCTCCCATCTTTCTTCTTCACAAAGAGTACGGGCGATCCCCAAGGAGATACACTGGGTCTGATAAAACCCTTTTCTAACAATTCCTCGATCTGCCTCTTCAATTCTGCTAGTTCCGATGGAGACATTCGGTAAGGAGCTTTAGATATAGGTTCCGTTCCAGGTACGAGATCAATAGAAAATTCTACTTCTCTCTCTGGGGGTAAACCTGTCATTTCTTTCGGGAATACCTCCGGAAACTCGTTTACCACTTCGATATCTTCTATCCCTTCCTCTACTTCTGCTTGAATGGAGAAAAACACCATGTACGCAAGACAACCATGATGAACAGGCTTTTCATCTTGTACTATAGACAACAATTGTGGTCTACTATGACTCATAGAGTCATCCGCAAGAGAGATAGTCTTCCTCTTGCAGTCAAGGATGATGTCATTAGCTGACAACCAATCCATTCCTATTATTACATCGATACCCTTCGTGGGTAAACAAACAAGGTCTATATTTGAGATCCTATTATCAATCTCAATCGTACAATTTAAGCAAGCCCTAGAAGTTTTTACTGAAGCTCCCGCCGGTGTAGAAATAATCATATAATAAGGCAATTCACTCACTCTTAAATTCAATCGAGGCACACAGTCGTATGATATAAAAGAGTGTGTGGCACCAGAATCAAATAAGGCTTCTACTTCAAGACCTTGGAGTTTGAGGATACCTTTAATCAGATTTGGTGAAGCACTTGCCTCCTGATGTGATAGTGCAAACACTTTCCCTGGCACTGCAGTTCTAGCATCCTTGGCTCCTCGAGGCTCCTCCTCACAAAATCTGGAAATGTGTCCTGGCTTTCCACAGTTGAAACACGTCACACATGGTCCTTGGTGTATTCTTCCACACTTGGCACACATCTGATTGTTGGCGGTGCTTGCAGCAGGAGCTGTGGATCCCCTATATGAACTCTGACCTCCACTGAAGTGACTCCTTTGAGGTCCTTTGAATTGACTCCTCGGTGGTCTGCTGAAATGACTTCTTTGGGGTCCAGTAAAATAACTCCTCGATGGTCCACCAAAGTGATTTCTGGATGGTTGGCTAAACCGCGTATTCACATTACTGAAGTTGTGACTCTGCTTCTTAGTAACTCCTCCCGTTGGTCTCATGATGTGTGTAGATCTGGCCTGAAAACCCTTCATCTTCTCAGCTTCCTCTTCTCGTTTGTTCCTTGCTATCGTGCGCAGTTTGTCACATATTTCTTCAAAATCCCTTGTTTCATCAAGGAACGGTGATAGAGCTGTTTTTAGGTCTGGTCTAGCTTTTTCAACCAATCGAGCACTCAACCATTTAGAGTTGTTCTGTGAATATCCGCAGAATTTAGACAACTCTAAAAAGCGAGTAATAAATTCGTCTTCATGTAATTCCCCTTGCCTGAATGTGAGGAATTCAGTTTCTTTCTCTATTCTGATTGAAGGGGAAAAGTAATAATTTTCGAACTTTTCCTTAAACTCTTCCCACGTCATCTCAGCATTTCCTTTTGTTTTGGTGCTTTCCCACCATTCTTCAGCTGCTTTCTGCAACAATTGTTCAGCAACCATCACCTTTTGTTGTGAGCTAATCTCGATAACTCTGAAAATCTTTTCTACACGCTTCAGCCACTCCAGTGCTGCAATCGGATCTAGCTTCCCCTCGAACATCGGTGGAGTAAACTTCCGAAATTTTTCCCAAACCTCAGTAATAGGTAAGGGATGATACTGAGAATGAGAACCGTTACTACCTCCATCTTCAGTGCGAGAATGACTTCCTCCCCTAGATTGATGGTCAGAAGGTGTGACTTCCAAAGCCTTCTCCTTTCCTTCCTTGCCACCTTGGCCTCTTCCTTTTGCTAGTTCATCCTCGTGTCTATTCACTTTCTCCCTCATCTCCAAGATGACGTCTCGTAATTCTGCCAAAAGGGCATTGTTATCCTGAGGATAGGGACCATCTTGATGCGGAGGGAGACTTCTTTGGGATGGAGCAGAGGTTGAATTAGTTCTTCGAGTTCTTGCCATTATCTCCTCCTATGATTAATACTATAAGGACACTAAAAAATAAAAATAGCTAATTAAATTCTAAATCTAACAAAGGGAAGTACTCATGTTATGATATTTAATTTGCCACGAACTTTTTTTTAAATTTTTTTTTTAAAGAAATCACTTTAGAAAATAAACAAAATTGCCATGGAACCTTTAGCTCTGATACCAAAAATGTAACGCCACAATTTTAATACCCAAAAACTCGGTCAAAATATTAAAAATACCTCCAAAAGGTTTAACAATATCCAAATCATTAGATTACATTACCGTTTCAAATAAAGTTTAACCCTTAATCAAAATAAATTTCAGAAAAATTATTTCAGAGTTCAATACAAAGCGGAAGTCTTAGGTTCATGGCAAATAAAATAACATATCATAAACTATAGGAGTACAAAAGAGCCTTCATAGCTCACTCCATAGGTGCCTTCCCTTGCTCTCTACTAGAATAATCACCTGTTACTTGCTAATACCCGAATCACCAACCAGCTATTATAACTCTCAAGCAAATATCTCTCTACTCTCTCTCTCTCTCTACCTCTCTCTAAGGCTCTTAGAAGTTGTGAAGAATGAAATGAAATGGAAGGTCTATTTATAGTTGGAAAATGGGTCTTTAAGTGTAATTTTCGTCTTTGGGTCATTTTACGTAATTTTTCTCAAAAATCAAAAAGTAGCACCCCGTGAACCTCTCAGCCGCCTCGTGAAAAATTTTGAAAATTTTTAATAATATAATATTATAAATTAAATAGTAAAATATTATTACGTGGGTCCCGCGTGAATTTTTTTCAAAACTCACGAGAAAGGTTGTCGCTCACGGGAAGTTTGCAGAGAATTATTTTGGCCGTGGGTCCCGCATGAATAGTAAATACGTATTTAGGAATAGTAAATACCGTATTTTTAAATAGTAAATACGTATTTGTGAATAGTGAACACTATTCATATTTCACAAATTTCAAGTATTAAATACGTATTTGCGAATAACATATATATATATATTTTTTTTAAATACGTATTTGTAAATAGTAAAAACGTATACGTGAATAGTAAATACTATTCACGGGGCCCACAAAATACTGATTTCAAATTTATCACTTTCCAAAAATAGAGCCTACTAGTCTTCCCAAAATAGGTTTATGTTCAAGATATTAGATTCAAAATTCAGGATGTTACAGTTCACCCGTATGCCATGTCGAATAGACCACATCACAGGTATGTCACCCTCCAACACCCTCGAATGATTGTAAGCCTGAGGGAACAAAATGTGGGTCATGACGTAGAAGAGGATACGGGAACTAACAGTCAGCTGGCCCACAGTAACTACAGCTCTGTGAACTCTTGGCCTCCTGCACAGCCTCATCTCGATGAAATCCCGTAATGACTACATTGCTATCACCATCATACATGTACCTATCCTCTGCATCAAAATCAAATCCCAATATATCCTTCCAGATGGGAGCCGTCATCACTATGTCAATCCCGCAGACACTAGACTTCAGATCGCCATTTATGTAGCTTAGATTATGGTAGAAAGCTCTCACCATAACCCCTGAATAAGGACAAGTCATCTCGGCTAGCCCTGTCAAATAGGAAGTCCCCAACATCGCCACTATGTCAAATCCCTCATCTACAAAGAATGTCATGTCTAATGACTTCGGCTTGATAATGGGTCTTCTAGCAAAAGTTTCCATGAAGTGTGCATGCTCTGTTTCATTATTGTTAAACAAATAACCAAACCTAAGGTCAACAACGGGCTCAGGATCCGGTTGCTGTTGTGACCTAGAAGAGGACGCCCCGCGGTTCGCTCGGTGCTTAACCCGCCTCTCTCTTCTCTCATTGCCGCTGCCAGAAGGATCTTTTCTACGACGCATAATTGCAGCACAGGCCTACAAATTGACATTACAAACCATCATTGCTGCTGAAAAACAGAATCAACATCGACAAACTTCACTAACAGATAAAAAAGTAACTGACAGAATATGACTAGCCTAAGTAGAAAGTAGTTATCTATAGCCAGAGCTAAGTTTTCCAGTAGAATTTAATCTTTAAGCTCAACCACAATTCACAAGGCAATCTATAATAATCAATTTAATCTATAATTTAGTATTCAAATTAATTGAGTAGTTAACAAACCCAATTTATAGACTTCAAGTCTCTCTAGAAATCTTAACTATTATCTTTGACCATCCCTATTCAACCCAATTATCAAACTTTAGTTTCATTAATCACATTATCAATACCAACTCATACTTTACATTCCCAATCAATCCAATTACCAAATCTTATTTTCAATCATCACATTATAAAAGACCAACTCACAGTCTAATTCACAAATCAAACTCCATTTACATAACCTTCAAACTATTCACTTTAATACAAGTTCCTCAAAAATCTCAGTTTAACACCATAACTCAATTTATCTATTTCAATCTCCCCAATTTCCTAAAAAAATACCCAATTTCTAACACTAAAGTTTTACCCAAAAGTTTCAATATTCATATATCATCATAAAACTCAAAACCAATCCTTACTATATGACATTGACATAGACTGTAAGGATCTAGTATATTCATTTTCATGCATGAAATACTCAAATCAATGAAAGAAACACAACAAAACAAAGAGAGCAAAGGGAAAAACGCAACAACGCAAATGGGGGTTCACATAAACGCAAAAACGACGTCGGAACATCAAAATGAAGAAGGAACAATATCTAAATCAAAGCAACAGGCACTAAATCGACCAAAAAACAATCCAATCAAATCGCAAAACGTAAAAACCCAAATGAGGGATCGCATAATCACAAAACCTACGTCAGAACTTCGAAATGGAGATGGGGAACATACCTAAACCGACGCAAACGGCACTAGATTAAAAATCCCCTCGCAACCCACCAAGGAATTGAGCAACGTTTGGGCGGAAAAAACAGAGGACGAGAGCTCCACAGTGTTTTAGTCGGCTATTTAGGGTTCATTATGCGTGAATGAGGGTTTTAAAAAACCTTATGTCTGCAATTTAGTCAACTAAGTACTGTAGCTTAGTCGACTAAATCTCGGGTTTAAGTGATAAATGCTCTCTGTCCGAGATTTAGTCGACTAAGCTACAATGCTTAGTCGACTAAATTTCGGGGAAGGCAAAAAAAAAAAAAAGCAACCCTGAGGTTTAGTCGACTAAACAGGGGTAGAGTGAAAAATAGTTTAAAAACAGGAGTATTTTGGTAAAGTTATTTAATTAGGGTTATTTTGGGAAAATAGCCTTATTTCGGTTGTGCTTTTGGAATTTTCTCGCCGAGGCCACGCCCTGGAGCACCTCAGAGCCCAGACGACCGTTTCCAAGCTAGCCATTTCCTTCACAGTAGGAAGCAGCTGCAGCGGCGGTGGCGGTAGTTGGCCTTCTATAATTTCAAGTTTGAACTCCGAAACAGAATAGGAAAAATTGAAGCAAAATACAGCCATGTGCTACTCTAAATTCATCGTTTCTAGAAAAGGTGCCATTTGGGTTGCGGCTTATTGTTTCAAGAGGCTTAAGAAAGCTCAGGTCAAAGAGACTGACATTTCATCCTCCGTTGGTTTGTCTTCTTTCCTCTGTTTCCTCCTTCTCCTCCTCTTAAATCAGTGAGTCGTCTTTTGGGGGTTCTGGGAAAAGAATGAGAGAATCAAGTTGTTCACTCGAAAAACCGAAGTGTCTGCCATGGTTTCATTTCTAACCCTTGCCAAGTATTCATGAAGAGTGATTGGGGACACTACATTCTGATAGTCCTTATTCTTTTTCTTTTCTTTTCTTTTTTTGTTGTGTGTGTGTGTGTGTTGGGTTTTTTTTTTTTTTTGGGGGGGGGGGGGGGGGGAGTTTAACCGTGCCTCTATAGGGATTTGCTGTAAATTTGTTGATTGGGATTTGTAGCTCATATATTCTCCTTTGTGTGCTGCTTGTTTTTTGGGCTTTGTACTTCGCCGCGAGCAACGATATCGAACATGGAAGGCATCAGCGTATACATTCGTTTGTGTGTCAGATGCTGAATATTTGATTCCTGATAACCTTTGCCTTTTGGAGTAGCAGAACAGTCTAGCCTTTTAGTTAGCCGTAATGCATGAATGAATATTTGCGGGTCTCAGTTGGCATTGTCCTCTACAAATGAAAAAATCAATATAATGAAACTGAATTAGGTCATACTGGTTGAGCATATTTTTTCTGTATCTTTTGTCTACCTTAGCGGCCTGCATTTTGTTAAATAACAATCAATGCCCCATGACAAACTTCTTAATTGCAAAACATAAAAGATAATTATCATGGATTCCAGGTAATAGCTTTTATATGTCATTCAGATCTGTTGTTTTGTAATAACACTAGAAATCCGCATAAACTCGTCCCTCCAAATGCACAAATTTGTATAAAATCGTATCTAATAGTTTGATCATTCACAGGATTTGAGAGGTTCTTCTAGAAGTTACATTATTGCTTCAGCATGTACTTGTTAATTCAACTGGCGAACTATACTGAATTCTATCATGGAAATTTAATAAAGCTTTGTGGGCTAAATTTGGATTTATATATATTCATTTTTTTTTTCATTTTGCTGTTTTATGCAGACAAGATCTTGCGAGATGAAATGAACTTTGACTCATATAGAGTTCTTTCTTATCTTCTTCTTGGTGTTGTGAGAATATATTCAAAGAAAATTGAGTATCTATACCATGATTGCAATGAGGTGCTCATCAAAATTAAGAAATTTACAATTGATACAGAAAAGAATGTGCCTAAGGAAACCCTGCGTATGTCTATTACTGTACCAGACAGATTTGAACTGGATGCTTTTGATTTGGAGATTGTTGAAGATGTTGGCGGGTAAGCTAATCTTTTGGTTTAACAGCGTAATTTTTATGGATTTTTTAATGTATGAATTTGTAAATATTGAATTAAATCTTCTGTTAATTCAGAGGCAATATTGCTCCCAAGGAGGACATCACTCTTAAAGGTATATAAAATTAAGTCACAAATTTTCCATCACATTTTTGTCTCATTTTATTGTTATGTATGATGCAGTATGGTATTTTACAGATGTTTTATGGAAAGATGAGGGAATTGGACAGTTTTCTCTACATAAGGTATTTGTTACTTTTTTATTGTCATGTCACTCGGTAGATCTTAAAATTTGTCAAATCCTTTCAGCCTAACATGAACAACGTGCCTTGCATTTCTAATTTTTCAAGTGTTAATGATTTATTTATTTCCATTAGTGAATTCTCAATTAACTTTTGCTGGTAACTCCTCTATTTTTCCCTACTTACCTGCAAATTGGTTGTCCGATGAATTGTCACGTGCAAACTTTGATTATCATAATCAATTTATCAATTACCTCATGCTATGTGCTTTTTTTCCTTCAGAAATGTTTGTTTACAATAATGTAAAAAGTACATAGATCCAACTTTTCATTCACATTTATATTTCCCACTTGGTCTTTTCTAAAGTATCACTATTAGGTTGGATGGTTTTATATGACACTTTCTAATAAAGTTATGATGCTGTACGGTAACTGTAAACAGTATCAGTTTGGAAATTGGAATAACATACAGGGTGTAGGGCCCAAGCTGAATCATTGGTGAATGACTTAATTAAATTATGTACTGCTGCCATTGGCTACTCTTATAATAGATGAAACTCGTCAAATGAACTACAACGTGACACTAACTGATGGTTGATTTTGGCTTCTTTTATTTATTTATTTTATTGTTTAACTGCACATAGGAAGAATTTTGATTATGTCTATGTCGTGTAAGTAGTTTTTATTGTTATTTTTTGGATTCTTTCCATGCTCAATACCTTCTATTTTCTTACTTGCAGTATCCATATGAGGAGTTTGATTTCTGTCAAAATACCTGCTCTGCTGATCCTCTTATTCTTGAAGAGTATGTCAACTATATTTCATAAATCAATTTATTGAGGATAACTGAAATTTCCATTTCATCACAGTATGCTGATTCTGAATCTTTACGTTTTATCTTCTATGAACTGATATGATCGTGTAATAAGCCTTGCAGTCTTCAACTATCTCAACTGTTGGACAACTATGAGGTCAGCCCACCAAATAGTCCAATTAATTTACAGGTAGGAAAGGATAGATTTCAAGACAGATTGTTCTATCAGGAGGAATCAGTGAATTTGAACCCTATTTCTGGAGTTGAAGGAGTTTGCTCAGAACCTATAAAATCGTTTAATCTAGATCAGCAAATTGACAAAGAGCAGACAGTTGTGGAAACTGCTCCATGTGAAGACAATATGCTTGAGGAAAGAAGTTTGGAGAAGATTATATCATGGGTATCTCAAAAGGTTCTTGAGGATAGCAGGAGAGAGGAGGAACCTGAAGTCTCTGTTGCTGTATCCCATCAGGTCGGTGAAGAGTGTATTAAAGCCAAGGAAGCAGCAAGCTCAGAATGCCAAATTTATCAAGAAATTGGAGAAGTTCAGGTGGAAATAATTTCACCTAGAAGCATGGAAGGGTTTCAAGATGATAAATGCAATAAAAAAGAATGCATGGAATATGACAGATCTTCCATTGCCAAGGAGACGATTGACAAATTAATGGCGGAGTCTGCTGAAGAAGATAATAATGTAGGCAAATTAAAGTTACTGGAAAAAGTTTCAAATAAAGATGGAAAATTTGATGAAGAGAACATTAAAGTTAATGAAGCTCCAAACTCAGATTGCCAAATGCATCCGGAAATTGAAGAAGTTCATGAGGCAAGGGATTCAGCTGTCAGCATGGAAAGGCTTCAAGATGATATATTCAATGAAAAAGATTGCATGGACCTTGATAAATCATCATCTGCTAAGGAGAAGATTGGAAAACTCATTGAAGGGTCTTTTGAAAAGCATCATAAGAAAGGCAGATTAGAGTTGCGAGAAGTTTCAGTTGAAGCTGAGAAGTTTCATGTGAATCCACCAGAGTCAAACATTCTTGATATAACTCCTCAAACCAAGTTTCAAAATGATTCAGTTGCAAAACCAAAACAAGGTGTTTATGACAATTTTCCATAGAACCCTGAAAATACAAATGCTGATTTTTTATTGTTTTTGATGAATTATTTATTCACCTACTCAATGTTTTTTTCTTGGGGGGAGGGGTATCATGGCAGGTGCTACTACGCCGAAGTCTATGCGTATTCCTACACCAGCTGTGAAAGAGCGTCCTCGCTTTTCAAGGAAAAGAAAATGTGTTTTTGATGGATTGATAATCTTGCCTAATGAGTATGTGATAATAATTTAGACAATCTTCTTGAACACTCTTCTAGTCTTCTTTTAACCATTTTATCTTGATGTTACATCATGTTTGAAGTACTTTTGTTACGCCATTGTTTGGAATACAATTCTTGCAATGGATATTATCCTTGTCCCGTTTGCACAAAGCTTGATCAAAATATAGAGTTGGCTTCTGTCTTGTTTAGAATGTGTATTGAAATGGGATATCTTATGGCAGTCATGTTGTTTGATAATGGCGGCATGTTATGCATCATTATGAGATACATGTGTTATGCACTAAAACTTGTTTTACTTTGAGTAATAGATGGCTATGAAAAATTAGTGCATTGACTGCTTAGATCTTTTTTGTTAGAGAATACTGACCTTTGCAATTTTCTGCTACCTCTCTGGCTATCTTCCTCTGCACCCATTTCCTTAGGAGCTGCACTCTTTTTGGCATGCAGTAGTTGTAGTTCATATGATCTACCAGTAACTGAATAGCAGCTATTGAACTTGTTATATTATATATTTAATTCAGGTTTGGACTTTCAACTCGTAGGATTTTGCTTGACATAGTGATACCTTGAAATTTGACTAAATGAACTCTGTGCATATGAAACTGTTCTAGGGTACTTAGACAGAGCATACATGACGCAACTGACTTAATTTCCGAACGAAGAAAAGTTTCCCATCCCGTACTTGCTGCTCAGAAAGCATCTCGGGTTTCCAGTCTTCCTGAGGGTTTCTATCAATCTTTGCTGCCCTGTGAGTTCAAAAATTATCATTTGCTTTCCGTTTATAAAATCTGCTATCTTGACTAACCTTACTTTTCTGCAGGCCATTCATTAGAGCTCCAAATCCTGTTCTCTAGAAAGAAAATCAAAATGTTAAATTCCATTAAAATTGCAGAAACTCCAGGGAAGTTAGAAGAATCAGAATCTCAAACTGCTGGCAAGCTAGAGCTTGATGAGCCTGCTCCAAGTACCCCTCCTCAGTGCTCAACATCTCGACCAAAATGTTTTCAAGATCAAATCTCAGACAATATAAGACCTTTGAAAAGGGGTGGAGAACTTCATTTGGTGAAAGAGGTAATGAATGATTACTATGGAAACTTAGAAAATTCTATCTTCTACTCATAAGGTCCACGGTAATATTAGTAGTTTTGGATGCAACTGTAATTATTTTTACAATTTACCTTATGAACCATTTTGCAGGGTAACAAGGAAACTTCTAGCCCACATGCAATCTGTTAGGATATTATTGATAATAACTGTCCCCTGCCTTTTCTGGTTTATTCCAGGAGAAAGAAAATAAAGATATAGGATAATGTAGGATAAGTCAGAATAGTTACGGATAGTCTAAATTAGTTATGTGTTTAGTTATTGTGTATTATCTGTTTAGGGGTAGTTTTATAGGTAGTTAGGAAAGTAACACTCTTTATATACTTGTAATCTGTTTTCTAGAAGATTATGAATGAAAATATATTTTCAGAGAAATATTATGTTGGCTGGAGTTAGATTCTGACTCCAGATTTGTCTTATATTTCCCTTCCTAATCCCTAAATTCTTCTAATCTTATCAATTGGTATCAGAGCGGTTCATCTTCGGACTTGTAGATGCCATGGTTAATACCAGAAATTTCTCTTTTGAGAATAACTCTCAATTACAACCAAACCGGAATCTAGAAAATTCCCCACATATCCATCCTCATAATGATCCAGCGGTCATTTTAGTGCAACAGCCTACACAATCGCAACCAGACCCTGATCAGCATCACTTAGCGGCAATTCTTACACAAATGAATTTATTGAATTCAGAAATTCAAACTTTGAAGAAACAGAAGGGACCAGCGATGTTTCAAGGAGAAGCGAGTTATAACAACCGAGAAACTTACGTGGAACAAGAAGACCTTGAGATGTAGAATCCTTGGTGGAGTAAAAATCCCACTGTACGTCCCTATTCGAAGGTGGAATTTCTGAAATATGAAGGCGGTGATCCAAGGGTGGGTTTTGAAGGCAGAAAAGTATTTCCGGTACTATCAAACACCCGAAGACTTGAAAGTGTATGTCGCTACAATTAACCTTGATGGCGGTGCATTAGATACATTTACATGGGTCTCATCAAGATGAACCATACGGTATTGGGATGAGTTGGTTCAAGTGTTTTAGGAACAATTCAGCTTTGCTGAATTTCAGAATCCCAATGTTCATCTTTGCGGCATTAAACAAATTGGTACTGTGGGAGAGTACAAATAGGAATTTGTGTGACGCCAAGCACAAGTTCAGGGATGGCCTGAACACTACCTTTTAGGTTTCTTTATCAATGGGCTAAAGGAAGAATTGCAAGCAAACGTGAAAATACATAAGCCATGGACCGTTTATAAGGCGGTGAGCCTCGCACTGGAGTTCAAATCAAAGTTGCAATCTCAGGGTGCTCAACACTCCAGTCCGCGTTTCAAAAATCCACGTGACAGCGAGTATGACAGTCGAGATTACCAAACACAATCTCGTAATCAATTCAGTTACTATAATGCCGCCAATCAGGGATCTCATGTAACTGCTAATTCAGTCGGCTTGACTAATCAGGGGCCCAACGCAAATTCCGAATTAAATGCATCGGTTACCTCAGTCAGCGTGCAAAATCAGGGATATCCAAATTCAAATGCCTCCTATCCAAAGGTGCGACATCATCGGCTTACCAGCGGAATTTTAATATCCAAAATTCAAATTTCTAGCAACAACCATTATTAACCAGTTCACCAAAATTCCCGTCAGTTTTGTACGGACCCAGGCTTTCGGAAGACGAGAAACAATACTGACGTGACAGAGGTCTATGCTTTCGCTGTGGAGATAGATTCACCCCTGGCCATCGTTGCTCATCGTCAACCTTGAAATTAATGGAAATTTTTGATGTGGCGGATGATGCGAAAATATTTTCAGAAGATGAGGAACTTGCCCGCACAAATTTGGCTGAAATTTCTTTCTTCCCGCCTTGAGGATAAGGCTGATTTTCAAGGGGAGGGTATTGTTAGGATATTATTGATACTAACTGTCCCCTGCCTTTTCTGGTTTATTCCAAGAGAAAGAAAATAAAGATATAGTATAATGTAGGATAAGTCAGAGTAGTTACGGACAGTTTAAATTAGTTATGTGTTTAGTTATTGTGTATTATCTGTTTAAGGGTAGTTTTATAGACAGTTAGGAAAGTAACACTCTTTATATACTTGTAATCTGTTTTCTAGAAGATTATGAATGAAAATATATTTTCAGAGAACTATTATGTTGGCTGGAGTTAGATTCTGACTCTAGATTTGTCTTATATTTCTCTTCCTAATCCCTAAATTCTTCTAATCCTATCACAATCATAGCAGGAGAACATCTGGTGAAAGAGGTAATGAATGATTACTATGGAAACTTTGAAAATTCTATCTTCTACTCATAAGGTCCACGGTAATATTAGTAGTTATAGACACAAGTGTAATTATTTTTTCAATTTACCTTATGAACCATTTTGCAGGGTAACGAGGAAACTTCTAGCCCACATGCAATCATAGCAGGAGAACTTCATCTGGTGAAAGAGGTGATGAATGATTACTATGGAAACTTTGAAAATTCTGTCTTCTACTCATAAGGTCCACGGTAATATTAGTAATTTTAGACGCAACTGTAATTATTTTTACAATTTACCCTATGAACCATGTAGAGATTTAGGATCAGAGATAATTTGAGTTCGATGATATTCCTTTCTTATTCATCAGAAATATATAGAGTACAAAGGAAATAAATCTGTTATAACAGATCCTATCTTCTAGGGAATTCAAAAACAAACAATACGATGAAATCTAATCTAACTAACCTAGGATAACAAACTTGATTCTATAATATCTTATTATAATATTAATTACAAAAAATGATATAATTCCCACAAACCATTTTGCAGGGTAACGAGGAAACTTCTAGCCCACATGCAATCATTGCAGGAGAACTTCATCTGGTGAAAGAGGTAATGGATGATTACTATGTAAACTTTACTCGAAGGTCCATGGTAATATTAGTAGTTCTAGACGCAACTGTAATTATAAAGGCCTCATTGTACTCTTTTTTAATCTTAAGGATCAATAACATTCAGAGTATTTCTCGTATTTCAATGTGATCCTTCAATCTCAACAATTTTTACAATTTACCTTGTGAACTATTTTGCAGGGTAACAAGGAAACTTCTAGCCCACATGCAATCACAGCAGGAGAACAATGTTTTAAAAAGGATGAAGAACTTGATTTGATGATTGAGGTATAGAATAATTATGGATTAATGTTAAAAATTATGTTGATCTACTGCATTAGTCAAAAATAAGTTGCAATTAGCTCTGCTAGTCATCCCATGAGCTATCTTGCAATGTAATCCAACTTCTCTCCTCTTCTCCTTCGGTCTGCTGCCCTCATGGCACAAAACAGTACCATTTGGTGCTTTTTTTTAAAAAAATATTTTAGGATACTGACAAGTACTAAAAAGATACTTCAGGATGACTAGTACTAGAAAAATACTTCATGATTTTGAAAAATTATTTAGGATCTTTAAAAAAATATTTCAGGGTACTGACTGATACTAAAAAGATACTTGAGGATACTGACTGGTACTGAAAAAGTGCGTCATGATCTTGAAATAGTTGTTTCAAGATTCTAAAATAATTTTTCAAGATCATGAAGCATTTTTTTAATATCAGTCAGTATCCTCAAGTATTTTTTTAGTTCCATTTAGTTCCCTAAAATATTTTTTCAAGATCATGAAGTACCGGTTAACATCCTGAAGTATCTTTTTAGTACCCGTCAGTACGTTGAGATATTAATAAATAAAGAAGAAGCACCAACTGGTACTGTTTTGCCCCAAAACGGTGCAGTTTTAAGGAAAAGGAGGGCAGCAGAGCGAAAGAGCAGAATAGAGAAGCTGGATCCATTGTTTTGTGTTGGACTTTGTTAGAAATATTTACTTTGGAAAATATATATATAGTTTGGATGACATGTTCCAGAGATAAATGTCTTATCTGAATAGTGTATCTTGAGATAGTGATTTCAAGCATCAAAGCTAAATCCCTATCATAATTATTACTTTGGAGGGGCTAAGAGGTTCATGATTTAGTTTATTTTTCTTTTTGTTCTTGACTATGCTGCAAACTAATTGATGCTTTTTGTCAGGAGACAAATTCAATTGAAACAGAGAATTCAGACTTACGTAAGAGCTCTTGCAGATTCTTATTGTTAACTTGCTAAATTTTATTGGTCAGATTCTGTGCTCTCTCTGAAATGGCCTGGTTTGTTGATTCTTTTCTTTACTATAGGTGGATGGTCTAGGCGAACCACGTAAGTTAGTTGTTACAGTTGGAATGTCTTATGTCTGTCAATGTTTCAATGCTTGCTTGCAATATTGCTTGATGCAGGAAGTTGCCAGATACTTGCAATATTTGCCTATTGACTGGCTGCTATTTGATACAGGAAAGTCGCTAAATACTTGCAAAGACATTTTCTGGATCTGAGTAAACAAAGAGAAGAAGAAGTTCTGAATGTTTCACAAGTTTTGCTTGGACGGGCCAAGAAAGAATGTGCCAGGCTATTTTATGAAGTATTGGTACGACCAATTTGTGTCTTCATATCATATTTATTGTCACAACGTCTTCAATTACCTTTCATGTGGCGCACTTCTGTATCCGTTTTTTTTATGATTTTGAATTCTGACCTCTTGAAGGGAAGAGGATCTGTCATCTATTATCATTGGTGCCATGTTATCTGATCACACAACTGTAAAAAATTGAATCTTGGTTTTCCATTTGATTGGTGATCGTGAATATGATTTAATAATATGCATCTACAGTGCCGAGGACGAGATTTGTTTTGGACACCTTTTGCTCTTGGCTTTATTTAGTTGTTATGACATCAATGTCTTTTGGTCAAGTATAACAAATTGGTTTAACATACGTTGCAGTATGGAACATTGTCATCACTGTACTATGTTCATGATGTGATTGTGCCTCAAAATTGACTGTTCTTGAGTAGGTTATTTTAGTGCTGCTTTCTGAGCACTACCCTTGCAGAGGAGGAGGAAATGAACATATTTTAGCATTTATCTTTGTGTAACGATTTTGCAGGTTTTGAGAACTTCTAGTTGTTTGGATGTAAAGCAAAACAATGCTTATGGTGATATTTCCATCCGGAAGCTCCCAAAACTGGATCAAGTTTTTGGAGTTGACGACCTGTCGAATCACATAAATTTTGCAGGTAATTTGTTATAAGTAACAAGTTTATAGGACTCTTTATTTATAATTTTAAA
This sequence comes from Acacia crassicarpa, assembly GCA_034222035.1. Classification (NCBI taxonomy): domain Eukaryota; kingdom Viridiplantae; phylum Streptophyta; class Magnoliopsida; order Fabales; family Fabaceae; genus Acacia; species Acacia crassicarpa. The sequence continues at coordinate 42,188,572 of JAWXYG010000005.1, read as the reverse complement.
AGAAAAGAGCTGTTTTGGGGTTTGTTTTAGGGATGTTCTACCATGTAGCTTTATATTTTATTTCCTTTGTAGTCTGCCAAGAGAGGCTATTAAGTATCTGCTGCAGGTTCCTTAGATAGTGCTGGCTGATTCACAACCTGGATATGAGAAGCTACTTGAATTTAGAATATAGATGATTTTCTTCAATGTTCTGTGTCTCTTGAAAACTTAGTTCTGAATATCAATAAAACGTCTAAGAGTCTAGCAGGTGTTGCTTCTCTGTGCTCCTTTCATTTACCCAGAACTGAACGTCACAAAAGTCTAGTGGGTGCTCTCTTATGTCTTATTCTTGCTGGATTCATGTTTTGGTGAATCTTGTTATGCCGTGTGTATATAGACACGTATGCATATCCGTGCGTATCAGTTGCTGATGATCTTTTTTAATTGGAGAACTGTTTGACTGCTTTTACGGACATGATTGCTAATGATTTCTGTTTCTTTTGCTGCTTTTCTTGTCTTGTTTCTTGGAGTAGCAAAAAGAAAAGACACAATGGGTTCATAGCATAGCATAGAAGGAGATCATACCACAAACAATTGCAGTAGTTGAAGATGACTTTTGGTATAGGCGATCCTGAAATTTTGCCGGCTTCGGATCCAATCTTGCATGCTACAACGATACATGTTGAACAACTTTCTGATAACTCGACACTTCTGGATTGCATCTGCAACCAAATTGATTTTGAGAGTAGTGTTGGAAGTAACAAGTTAATTGGAATATAGGGGTTTTAGAGTTTTAGTAGATATTTGTAGGGATGGTTTCACTGTACGTCGTTATTTATGTTTTTAGTTTCTTTGTTAAATGGGTGACTATGAAGTTACCAGCTGTAGATTCCTTGTATAGTTGACAGACTCCAAGTATACAGGAAGCTTCTGAAATTCCAAGCAGGTGATATTTATTCGGTCTCTCTAGAATATGAGCCATTTTTGTGAATACGATTTTATGCTTCATGAGTTCATCGGATCGTATGGAACTATGGAAGGATCGATAATATCCTACATGAATTTTTATTTTTGGGCCCGGAAATTAAAAAAAGAAAGAAAGATAAAGGATCATAACTATTTCTTACCCCTACGACCCTCATCAGATTTCATTGAGAGCTTAAGGGAATTTAATTTTATGTTCCAAGAAATTTATTATTAAATTATTAATAATTGTAATTGTCTTAAATTTTTATAAAACCAAAGAATTGTTTTGGGATAAAAAATTGGATCATTATAAGGTGCGTTGTCCATGTAATTTTTAACCTAAATTGGACTGCCATAACTAAATAACATGAAAATCGAATTATTTAATCTTTTTTTTTTTTAAAAAAAAGATTATTGCATATATAGTGTCCAAGAATCCATCTAAATTAGATGAATTGAGGGTCCCATGTAACGGCCCACCACCGTGGAACCCAGTTCTCAAGGTCTAACCTCCTACACGCGTGGTATTCGGCCTTCACTGGGACATGATTGTTCTCCCTCCAGGGAATTTGTAATTCCCAAGAGCGCCTCTTTAAGGGCTTAAGGCCATAACCTAAAGCATTAGTACATGCCTTAAGAGCCTCTTAGTATCCATTGCACCAATAGAGCACATGGTTATCAAGTCTCCCTAAAGTATGTAATAATGCCTCAGGGGCTTCGAGACTTGGAGAAGGTGTTCTGGGGAATTAATTCCTAAGGGACAAATTCCCTGCAAGGGAAACAATACCTGCCTCAATAAGGGCTGGACACCGCACGTGCAGGGGGGTTAGAGGCTTTGGAAATTGGGTTTCCCACCGTGGTGGGCCGTTACACCATACACTCATACGTATTGGATTATACGATTTTAAAAAACTAAGAAAAGATTTATGGTGCCTTATCTCAAATTGTTACGTAACTTGCTTTGGATGTATTACCTTATCTACATCGAAGCACAACGAGAATGCGGAGAGATAAGAACGTCTTAATCGCATTTACTCAAAGATAGAATCATACTTTCATCAAAATGGTTATAATATAAAACATTATGAGGGCAGAGAGAGAGAGAGAGAGAGAGCAAGGGGGGATGAATAATGAAGATTCACAGGATAAGAATTAAGACCAAACATGGAACAAGGAATATTTTAAGGAAGGATAGTGCTGTAAATTCCAAGGGACCTCGGGCCTCCTTCGCTCATTGGACGTTGTATATATCTTGTAATTTCTTGGCCTACCTTCTGCTTCTCCACATATATAAAGGCGTTGACGACGTAGGCGTTCCTCTGAGTCTGTGAAGTCCCAAGTTATTGATCGATCTTCTCCAGCACAGGTATTCTCACTTCTACTTTCTTTTTCTCATTCATGTCAATACCATCAAAAGCTTCTTATGAATATTTGATTATAATGTTGTCTTTCTCGTTTCTTTTGTAATAATTTGCTGTCATCAACTTTGAAACAGGCTTACAGTAATAAGGTAAATGATTACTTGATAGAACAGGTATCAACAACACAAGAAAGAAAATACAAAATGCAAAGAAGAAAAACCTCTATATTATGTTGACTGGACGATCATCTGTTTGTGATCTTGCATAGAATTTAAGGATAGATCTAACTACACAGCATGGGAAATATTCTGTTCTGATTATTTAACTTGTGGCAGGTTTTCACAAGAGAGATTGGATTTAAATTTGTGCGAGAAAAAAAGATGGTCCCTTGTTACGTAGTCCATATAGCAATCAAAGGAACAAAAATATCGGTAGAATCTTCAGAGTCTAATCAAAATCACAGTCCAGAAAAACAATCATTGAAGAGTCAAACAAAAAAAAAAAAACCCGCAAAAAAGTCGCAGTCGCATACTATAGATGCGTGATGGTTTGGCTCCTGTGGGGTCATGTATTTGATAAAAAAGGATTAGTCTAAACTTGATGATTTCATTTATCTTATATTTATTTTTATTTAATTGGATGTGATGAAATGAAATGTATGAACGAATGTCAGGAAAATGGAGATGCTCCGAAAAATTTGGAACAGTCCCGTCGGACCAAAAACGACTCACTTTTGGGGTCCTACCTTCAATTGGAGCCTTCCTATAGCGGTACGTACGCTTACCATTTTTGTATCTTTGACTTTTGGACGATTATTTTATTTTATCAGTTTTCACTACTACATGCTTTTATATCTTAGTGACTAGTCTCAAATACACACCATTTCCTGTACTCTGTTCCTTTGAGATCACACTCAAGAAGAAACACAATAGTTTGGAGAAACTTTCCTCCAAAATCCTTTGATCAAAAACCTATCTGTATGTAATGAGCTATCATCCAAATAAGGGAATTCTGTTAGCCTTTACTTCATGAGTGGGCTCTTGTCAGCCTTTGTTTTATGTGTGGAATCCTATCAGCTTTTGTTTTATAACTTTTTGGAGTCTCATAAGCTTTAATTTTATGTGCGAATTTTTGTGTTTCCCATGAATTTCTGCTAAGCCTCTTTTTTCTCTTGAAAACCTAAAATTATAATATTTTACTTTTTGTCTCCAGAGATTTAAATATGCTCTGCACTTACCTTTTTTAAGAAGATCTTGTGCATAAGAAAGAACCTGACCACAATTCATTAGTGATGCCGAAAGATAATAAACTTTTTGCTCAACGAAAGATAATAAACTTAGGAGCTATATCCTGATGTCTAGATATTAATGTGCTAACGTGGCCCAAAAGAGCAGAGTTGATGAGGCCTTACCTGGACAAAAATCTTGAAGCATGTAGGTCTAACCTAAATAAGTTTAATATACCTCAGTCCAACTCTAAAGTGTGTTTGGTTTGAAGCGAGATGTGAGATTGAAGTAAGAGGAAGTTTGTAGTTTGTGCTTTTTTAAAGTTTGTATTTCTCAAAAAGGAAACGAACAAAGAAAAATATAATGAATCTATATATATGTGTAGAACAAAAAAAAAGAAAAATCTAGCTATGTGCCTTAGAAATGACAGTGAAAATGGTGTAAAATAACAGGCAGCAGTGGACACACAGAAACCCCCAGAAATGATCTCTCCCAACATGACTGCAGGTTAAGTTCTGTTTGCTTGCTGGCTTGTTTGAGTGGCTTCTTATTTAATGTTTTTAGAAAATCAATTAATGGAGGTTATTTAGTATTAATTATAAATTTTGTGGGTGCAGTGATGTGTGGATATTCGGCATTATTTATGAGGTTTGCTTGGGTGGTCCAACCTCGTAACATTCATCTCATGATCTGTCATATCTCTAATGAGACTGTGCAACTCTATCAGCTTTCTAGGTACTTCTTTGCTCACAGGTACGTGTTTATATAATTTATCTATTTCACTTCTTTTCTGTTTTTCATTGAACATTTTATTAAAATTTTGCTTATGTAACCAAATATATGTTATATTACAATAACAAAGTTTCAATATTTCAAACTAAAAAAGATTCACAAGCAGATATAATTTAAGACATAAATGAAATTTTGTGTATATAGGAAGCTGGAGAAGAAAGAAGAGGAGGAGGCAGGTCCAAAGACCAAAGTTAACCTCTGATAACATATTTGTTCGATAAATGTAATTTCCCCTTCTTTTTAATTACCAGTGTGCCTAAAGAAGATTGTTATCTGCCCATCTTTAATTTCCTTCTAATCGAATTTCCAGTTAACTTTTTTAAATATAATTTTACAGGTTTCGATTATGCCATGGGCTGTATTTTTTATTATTTGATGGGTAGCTGCTATCTCTTTCATTAAATATTCCTTAAGGGATGCGTCACAATTATATCTTTGCATATATTCTAACGAGTAACGAGGAAAATACAAATTCGTTTTTGAATAGATAACAGGCCCTTGATAGAATATAACAAGAACTCATATTATTTTCAATTTCGAATTTTTTTCAGAGACTAGTTAAGAGCAAATCCGTGTATGAGTTCATATGATAGGTTTTGTTACTTTGTTTAGTGTGAGTAAAAATTGGAAACATCTTCGTTTCTTAGCCCTTAGAGCATACTAAACCCGAAAATAGAGTATACTATACCTGAAAACAGACATATTGAAACCACAACCACAATAGATACATTGCATTAACTAGGTCGTCTTGATAGTTTACAAATATAAAGGAGGACGACAAAAGACATTACTTTAATACCCACAAACCAAAAAGATAATACTGGCTTTTTCATATTTTAGGGTAAAAAGAAGATGAATAATGCAAACCTTAAAATTTGTTCACATGGTCAATACAAAAGATCAATCAAATGGAATAATGAAGATAATAGAGATGTTGACATCAATTCCATACCTTTAAGTTTGTCTCTTGATGAAAACTTCCTTTCCATGTATTTTGTGTACCAATTCTATCTTTGGACTTTTATAAATTTCATCGTTCCCTCTCTCTATTTATTCAATAGGGGTATTTGTGTTTTTGACATTTCGAATATATTATAAAAAAGTTTCACGACACTTCACTGTAAATTTAAAATTTTAAGGGACTATTTTATCGTATTTTCCCTTACTTATAATCTAAGAGCAATTGTCCCATAGAAATATAACGTCGGGGAGATATTATTAGGGCAAAGAAGATCAATTGGGCCTATTTTCGGGCTACGTAATCAGGAAGATGGTCAAAGGAGCTGGGCAGTACAAGGGCGGATATTACAATAATAGCCTCGGTACATACAAAACAAGAGCAGCGAGTTGCAGGGCAAAGAGGCTATTTTCCCAAAAAAACCTTAATTAAATATCTAATTACCAAAATACCCCTGTTTACAAACTATTTCCCTCTCTGCCCCTGTTTAGTCGACTAAGCACTGTAGCTTAGTCGACTAAATCTCAGACAGAGAGCATTTTTCACTTAAAACCGAGAGTTAGTCGACTAAACTACAGTGTTTAGTCGACTAAACTACAGTGTTTAGTCGACTAAATCTCGGACGGAGGGTTTTTTAAAACCCCCATTCGCGCATAATAAACCCTAATCAGTTCTTTTCCCAACCGAATACTCTCTCTTTTCTCAGTTGAAGTGCGACCCATCAAAGTTTAATCTCATTCCATCTTGTTCAAGGTATTATTGTTGTATAATCATTGAAGTTTCACTTTGTTCGGATCGTTTTTTTTTTGTTTGTAAGCTGAGACCCTCCCTTTTGGCAGGTCAAAAATTGTGGTTTGAAGGATGAGTTCAAGTTCAAACACGTTCGTTACTGTAATCTACCACAGTGGGAGGCATTTTGAAGGTCCTGATGGTGTTCAGTTTGAAGGTAAAACAAAAATGATGAAAATCAAACGGGGCACTACGTACAACGAGCTCAAAGAAAGAATTTACCAAAAATTGGGGCTATATGGCAACCAATGCATTCATCGGTTAATTGTCAAAGTGGAGACTATAGTGGGTAAGGATAGTATATACTACATTAGTAACGATATATGTGATGATGAAGACGTAGAGTGTGTCATAGATGCATTTGCTAATCGGAGAGCACAAAATTTTATTCAGATATATGTTGAGCTTGAATCTAGTGAATCATCATCTATACCCATGCATACAAAATCTGCACGGTATTTTGGTCAAGAAGACAGACCTGTCCCTGTATCTGCACCTTTACAAGTCTTAAGTCAGGTAACATTGCCAGATGAAGGGGAGGATAAGGAAGATGAGAATTTGCACATCGAGGAGGATGACGAATATGAGAGGTTTATTCCACTAGGTGACAACTCAAATACTGATGTGGAGGGTGATTTTGATAGGGACATGAGTCCAGTAAACCTGAGTACCGCAACAATGCGTCCGCTTCGTGTTGACCCAATTAGAAGCGGTAAGTTGGTAAACTTGTATGTGTAATTGTATTTGTAATTTGAAGTTAGTGAACAAAATCATATTGACACATATAGGGCCTGAGAGTGAGCCATTTTGGAACGAAAGCCCGCACTATTGCCAAATCAATTGGGCGCAGTGTGACGATGACATGGAGATGTTGTATGGTGATGGTGACAATCAAGGTGGTTGGCAATTAGGTGATCCATTATATTTGTATCAGCAATTTCCTTCTAAGGCTGAAATGCAACATGCCGTGAAATTGTATTGCATGAAGTCGCATCGCACAGCCAAAGTTGCAAAAAGCGATGACCATAGGTTTGTGATGCAGTGTCAGAACCATGCTGATGGTTGTCCCTGGTATATGAGGGCAATTTCCCCCAAGAATGGAAATGGTTGGGTTGTGCGTAAGTGGGGTCAAGAGCACACCTACCTCAACCAGGGTCTTGCCCGGGATCATAGACAACTGGATCAGACGTTATATGTGCAGCCATTATTAGTAGGTTTTCTATTTTGTTGAGGTTACATTCGTTTTGTTTATTGTTTGACATTTAGAAGTTGCTTTGTTTTCACCAGGTATGTTAAGAGAAGATCCAGCTATAAAATCAGTGCTGATACAAGAGAGGATACAATGTTTGTATGGATATAATATAACATACAAAAAGGCTTGGAAGGCGAAAATGAAGGCCATTGTGAAGTTATTTGGTGATTGGGAGGAATCATATGCATTCTTTGCCAAATTGGTTGACATACATGACGCAGTGTAACGTGGGTTCTGTTTTCAGGCTTGTAACGTTTGTATGGATACCATATGGTTTAGTCGACTAAACCAGTGGCAGAGGCATGCTCACTTGCTGAAATTCCCCAACTTCTTGCACGAAACCTATGCCAACTCAGAGATACACGTCAATGTGACTTGGGCAACGTATTTTTGCCAACAATTAAGGTTGTTACGGAGGTTTGAGAACCTAATGTTCCAAAATGGATTTCATAGTCCCATAACCCGTCTAAACCGAAATGGACAAACTTAAACCACATAAACCGAAAGCATGCATATTCATTAGTAAAAAAACACCAGTTTCAGATAAAGTTCACCAAGTTCAAGCCAACAAACAAAAAAACAAAATCAAGTCACATAGCAAACATAAAACATAAAGTCCCTAGATCTACTCTTCATCCGCAGATGTCCCGGGATCCTCCTGGTCATCGTCCTCGTCATCACTAAATGGTCGTCCAAGCCGCAGCCGTCCAAGCGTATCCTCTAACCCCTTCATCCGACCATACATCCACTTCCACCTCTTTTTCTGTTTGGCTTCCATCTTGAACATCTGTTGCTTGTTAGCATGCATAGCTTGCATGACATCACGTAAGGAAAATCCACCCTCCGGCTCAATGAAGTCCTCCATCTGCACATCATCATCGTCACCCTCATCTGGGACCTCAGGAGGAACAATGTGTGGGGCCGGGCCACCTTCAGGGACACTCTCCTCTGCACCAGCGTATTGCCACACCCCATCTGCTACCTTGGAGATCTTGCATTGCTCCAATAGTCGCTGTCCAAACCTAGCATTCCACGTTCGCACACTTACCGTTTTCTCATTCTGCATTGGAACACCAAAATACTCCAAAATTTTCTGAACCAGATAGGCGTATGGGAGTGCAGCTGTATCCTTCTGTTTAGCCTTGGACATCATCCAGCAAATGTAATGTCTCCAGTTCACAGGTTTGCCATGTCGAATAGACCACATCACAGGTATGTCACCCTCCAACACCCTCGAATGATTGTAAGCCCGAGGAAACAAAATGTGGGTCATGACGTAGAAGAGGATACAGAAACTACCAGTCAGCTGGCCCACATTAACTACAGCTCTGTGAACTCTTGGCCTCCTGGCCTCCTGCACGGCCTCATCTCGATGAAATCCCGTAATGACTACATTGCTATCACCATCATACATGACCCTATTCTCTGCATCAAAATCAAATCCCAATATATCCTTCCAGATGGGAGCCGTCATCACTATGTCAATCCCGCAGACACTGGACTTCAGATCGCCATTTATGTAGCTAAGGTTATGGTAGAAAGCTCTCACCATAACCTCAGAATAGGGGCAAGTCATCTCGGCCAGCCCTGTCAAATAGGAAGTCCCCAACAGCGCCACTATGTCAAATCCCTCATCTACAAAGAATGTCATGTCTAATGACTTCGGCTTGATAATGGGTCTTCTAGCAAAAGTTTCCATGAAGTGTGCATGCTCTGTTTCATTATTGTTGAACAGATAACCAAACCTAAGGTCAACAACGGGCTCAGGATCCGGTTGCTGTTGTGACCTTGAAGAGGATGCCCCGCGGTTCGCCCGGTGCTTAACCCGCCTCTCTCTTCTCTCATTGCCGCTGCCAGAAGGCTCTTCTCGACGACGCATAATTGCAGCACAGGCCTACAAGTAGACATTAGAAAGTAGTTATCTATAGCCAGAGGATTGATTTTTCTTTTGAACTATCTAAATGCAAGAATGCCAAAAAGAAATAATTGCAATGAAAGAAAATAACAAAGAAGGGAAGAGCAGAAAGGAGCAACTTTCTTTTGTTTATTTAGATAAACAAACAATTTCAAGAGTTGAAGATGGAGGAATTGGAATATCTTTCAGCCCTTCCAACATCAAAATCACATTCTTCATAGAAGGACGTAGAGACAAGTCCTCTTGGACACACCATAACGCCACCTTCACCATTCTCTCCAATGTCCTCCATTCCACATCTTCATCTAATTCTACCAATTTGTTCAGTTCTCCTCTCACAAAGCAATTATAAACCCAACTTGAAAGCATTATTTCCTCTTCTGAAGCCACTTTTACGATCATCCCTAACCTATAGCTCACTTTTTGTTTCACACTCTTGTTTCATTTTTCTCCTCTCATATTTTCTGCAACGAAAGGGACTAATTATTCAACATAATCTGTCCACTCTCTTCGAAGAAGACAAATAATTCCTAACCTCAAAACACTAGCAATTGCAATCAAAGAATCTCGAAATACCAAACCTCAAATATTGTTGCGTTTAGTGCATTAATCAATGATTATTCCTAAACGTAGAAAATAGTAACTTCTTAACACACAATTAAAAATCACTTTGTATGCAATTTATGAAACACTCAGTTTTCTAAAACAAAGAGAGCAAAGGGAACTAACAGAACAACGCAAATGTGGGTTCTCATTACCGCAAAAACGATGTCGGAACATGAAAATGAAGAAGGAAACATATCTAAATCAAAGCAACATGCACTAAATCGACCAAAACACAATCCAATCAAATGCAAAATGTAAAAACCCAAATGAGGAATCACATAATCAGAAAACCTACGTCAGAACTTCGAAATGGAGATGGGGAACATACTTAAATCGACGCAAACGGCACTAAATTGAAGATCTCCTCGCAACCCAGCAAGGAATCGAGCAACGGTTGAGAGAAAAAAACAGAGGATGAGCGCCCCACAGTGTTTAGTCGATTATTTAGGGCTCCTTATGCGCGATTTGGGGTTTTAAAAAACCCTCTGTCCGAAATTTAGTCGACTAAGCACTGTTGCTTAGTCGACTAAATCTCGGGTTTAAATGAAAATTGCTCTCTGTCTGAGATTTAGTCGACTAAGCAACAGTGTTTAGTCGACTAAATTTCGGGGAAATAAAAAAAAACAACACGTCAGCGGTTTAGTCGACTAAACAGGGGCAGAAAGGGAATTAGTTTCAAAACAGGGGCATTTTGGTAATTAGATATTTAATTAGGGTTTTTTTGGGAAAATAGCTGGGCAAAGATGACTCTGAATAAGTTAAATTACAGTAGTCAATACTAGTTTCAACAACAAAAAAATATGTATAAAAAAAACAATAAAAATAACCTTTTTTCTTTTTTTATAATAACAAAAATAACGTTTGAATGCAATGTTTATTATTTCTTGGCACCCCTTTGCGTTGCATGTCACGGATTTTCAGTGGCGGAGCCACGTTATGGTTAGTTGGGGTCTTGGCCCAGTTGGTCTTTTTTTATCTTATGTATTTTTATATATGTGTTATATAATATTTTATTTTAGCCGCTAATATGGCCCCAGCTAATCTCTTATTTTTTCTATAATCATACTCTTTTTTTTTTAAATGTGAGAGGAAAGTAAAATTTTTGTTTGAAATACCTATTGAAATTATTAGTATCATCTTATATATGGTGCTGTTCATTTTCATTTTAAAGACTAAATAGGTACTCAAAATCACTTCTTTTCACCCCACTCCTTTTGTGAAAGTTATTCTACGTATTTTTATCTTTCTAATGAGGGTAATATTGTGTGATTAGTGAAAATTTTGGGGTTATGATTTCGGGAGAATCGTGAGTTTTGACAATAAAAGACTATATATATGTAGAAGGTGATTAATGGCTAGTTTTAATCAGTTTGGATTTATTATTTGGTTGTCTTATGATTCTATAATAAATTTCTCTTTAAAAAATATATTATAATAGGTTATTTGCTTAACTGTAATTGAATCAATTTTGTCTCTTTTTTTTTGAAATATTTTTTGGGTTCATATTATATTTCTTTTATTTTCTCCAATTACTTTGTTTTGAGGTAAGTGAGATGTGCATTTAAGTGTTAATTTTGTAGATTGAGTAGTACTATAAGAATTAATGTTTAGTGACATAAGATACTAATTAACACTGACATCAATATATATTCTTATAGGTTGAAAAAGATAAGTAAGGATAAACAGAAAAGCATAGATGTGTTCTTTAAGAAGAAAAAAAAACTTCAGAAAGTGGTATTTTTAAGAAAAAAATTTCTGAAAGTGATGCACTTTCTAATGAGTTACCTTCTAAACATTATAGAATTTTGTTTACTATGTTATCTTTTAATTTATAATTGTCAATTATCATTTATTTGTATTTTTAATGTTATAAGATATTATTTAGTAAATAGTTCAATATGTTTAGTTTTTGACCCGGGCTAAAATAATTGTCTGATTCCGCCAGTACGGATTTTTCTCTAGTCAGATTAATACACAACATCACAAATTGCAAATAACTCTGTACATAAACCATCGAATACTATTAGATTCCCCCCCCCCCCCCCCCCCAAAAAAAATCATGCACGTCAAACCCTCTGAATATACTAATACCTTCACTTCTAAATATAGGACATAATTTATAGTTCAATTTGTACTATAAACTATGTTCTACAAGATTGGAGGAGTATTTTTTTCAATGAAAAATTTAGCTGGGAGCATGAGTGAGCATTACTGCATGAACGAGTTCTGTGCCCCCCAGGCTTTGCTCATTACCAGAAGAGGCTGTCTCCTCTAGATCATTTGTTCCTGAAATAGAACTTCTTCTAATTATCCCGGTTTGGAATTCTGAGTACATTTGAGCCATAAATGCTTCTATCCCTCTCCATAGTAATATTATCCAGAAATGTGAAAGTGTTTCTTGTATGTGCCTCATCCAGTTTCGCAGTTCGCTTATCAGCAAATCCCTGATGGAATATGACCATGCAAGGACGGCAAGAACAGCAACAATCGCAGAAATATAAAACAGACCAAGGAAAGGCTGAATTCCCAATGATCTATCTTCTTGGTTCTTGTCATATGAAGTGGAGCATCTAACTGTGGATATCATATCATGTTCTAATTGTCGTGTTTTTCCATCCTCTATCACATTCAGCACTGCCTCTGATATGTCACTAGCAAGTTTGGAGGAATCTTTTGGGAAAGCCTGAGGTATCATATCAAGCCCCAACAAGATTAGGGTAAACTTGTGTGTGCAAGTTAACATAAAATTTAAGGGTTTGCTCAGTATGAGTGAAAATTGGAGACTCCATATATAAAAGTTAGCAGTGAGTGAGTGAAGATATTGGTTATGGGGCTCCAATGTTCACTTCAAGCAAATCCTGAAACGATCAAAATAACAAGGAAAAGACAAACTCACAAATCCAAAGCCTCCAAGCTTGAAAGTGTCCCCTGCTTTGACGAAGCCTGCGCATGAGTACTTGGCAAGGAATACTTTAGCATGTGGTGCAGCAAAGAAAGCTGCTTCAATGTCCCTGTTCTTAAAGGCTGTAGGGTAATCACTTATGGAATCAATTTTCCGAATATTCTTAGGCTTAAATTTTAGTACGTCTATCAAATATCTCACGATAAATGAATTTCCATTGCACCCAACAAGGGCATTTGTCCTTTGAAGGGTTTGGATGTCACACAGACGGTTCAAGCTGACTGATGGTCATCATGGAAGTCAAACTAGCTGTAAAACTTGCCGTGAGAATAAGGATTATGAATAACCATGGTCCCAACACAATTCGAGCAAAAGGGTTTTTGATTGGTTCTCCTGATTATTAGAAAAACATATCTAAAATTAGAAGACATAAAGAGAATTTTTTGAGTCAAGAAATAGAGTAACTAAGCCACATGCATTTTGATAAATTGGAATGCACTTCTAAGTTTTGACTTCTATCTTAGCCGTGATTTGGGGCCAAAAAAATTTGTTTATGGGAAACTGATGATGTGTGCTACTGTGCTATGCTATTTGGTCTCATACTGGCATGTGAAATACGGACATTTTCTGGAAAAGAGACTCCATTATGAAAATAGAAAAAAGGCATATATATGTGTGGGAGAATTAGTTGCACAAAATTGTAGTGCCTACTTTCGGAAGATAGGCAGTGAAAGGAGATCCAAGAAACTTGATTAAACTATAGCACTAGATAGCTTGTTAAATAGACATTGAAAGTTAGATGCTATAAAACTTGTATTGATGATTCTGTTGTGTTGGGTATCATGTAAGAGGACTTACTGTGTGCATAGAATATTATAGTGACTAAAAACCAAAGCATAGCCCCAAGTCCCCTCAATTGTTCATTCACTCGCCGTTCCATCAGCCAGATGATAAATCCGATGAAAATGTGCATTGCTGCCATCACCAGCCACGCCTCTTTTGTAAAGGCGCTCGTGAACATCCATGTTTCTTTTGATTTATTGGGCTTTACAGTTACCACCATTTCAAGGTCAGATTCAACATATGGTTGAGAAAATATTACATAACGATATCTATATGCCATTATTTCTGTATCTCCAACAGCAGCATCAAGTTCCTGTATCAGTAAATCAATTATTCAATAGAATTAACATATAAACATGGGACTGTGGCATATTAAGATTCCAATAGCTTCCTAATACAGAATAAATGGCAATCACACCTTCTTGTAGACTTTCTGAACCATTTCATCATAAGAGCAGTTGACTGGTATAAATTCATACCGAAAGTGATAAGGAAGACGTTCAACTGCAGCTTTGAAGACATCAATTGAGAAACCTGTGATGGAAGTTTCATTCCGACTCTGATCATAAGTCACATTCACAAACTGGGTAAAGGCACCTTTTGCAGGCACAGCTATTCTGAATGTTTTTCCCTCATTACCATAAGTCCAACCCTTGGGAACTGAAAGTAAGTTCTCTGGCCAATTAACTGTTTTTAAGGTTCCAATAGAACCATTCTTTTCGGTCACCTCCATTAACTGATGTCTGGCAAGGTTCATAGAGAAACCAAATGGTGGAGACCAAAATGCCAAATCTCTATAGGCTTTCCCAATCACGTTAATTATTTCAAAGGCTTGTGATTGCAATAACTTACCATTTTTAAAGCTAATCTTGCCACTTAGTCCTTCAAAGTTACTGTCAAGAATGCTTTCTGAAAATTCTCCCTTGGAAAACTTCCTCTGTGATTTCTTTGCGGCGAGGGCAATAGCCCAAATTGCATCGTATGATCGAAGCGCAAAGATACTCGGGTTAATGTTCTCTTCCTCAGGGTGCTCCAACGCGAATTTTCTTCGAAATTTGAATCTGAATTGTCTGAATGTCTCGCTCATTTCATTAAAATGGGATTTAAATCCAATAACACCTAGCATGTTAAAAATAAAAGAGGAATTCGCCGAATCAATGAGACCAGCAACCTCATCAGGTACGATCCATACCGATTCTTTCCCCCTCAAACCCATTTGCTTTGCCATGTTTAGAAGAAGATTCGCCATCTCTAAAGAAGCTTGAACAACCAAGAAAACCCTATTATTGTTGCTCTTGAGCCTGCTAAGTTCTCTTTCAATAGTAACTCGAGGGTTTGACAGAGAAGACAGAGAAGGCAGAGCTGAATGGTAAACAATCTCAGCACCAACAAGACGAAGAGAATGGGAAAAGAGGGTTAGTATCTTTGGATCAGAGAAAACGCCGTTATTTTGTTCATAGATTGCAGTCACTTTGGGCCACTTGAATTCTTCAACAATGGCGGCAAAGCATCGAAGGTGGAAGGTAATATCGGTGCCCAACTGGATGAAGTATGGCAATGTATCTGTGTCTCCGCTCACTGCGAGTGAAGTGAGGGATAAGATAGGAAGGTTCTTCGATGTGTTGTTGTTAGTTTCAACTGCCACAGTCGCTTCTCTATGTGTTATCGTCCCTATGATAGCTTGCACTTGCTTGCTGCGAGCGAGATCCATAACTAACATCAACAAGTGAATCAAATGAAGGTGTGAGTGACAAAATGAAGAGTGAAATCAACTCATTTATATGTGAAGAATTAAACCAAAATCCAATTGTGATAAATGGATAAAATGGTACGTTGATCTTCTATTATTTTATGGATTGATTTTAACGTGAGTTTCGGTTGCATGGTAATGTGTGTCTCAAGCAATAAAGGAAACAAAACTTTTTTTTTTAATTGTACATGCAGAAATGTGATCCGCCCCTAAGTCACCAACACTTCTTTTTTTTTTTTAAATTTTTTTTAAAAGGAATATGGTACACTTTAACACAAGACGACTAATTAAGCACATGGTTGTTTTAACTTCTTAAAAGTGTTTTTATGACTTATGAAATAAGTATAAGATAGAAGTTTTGTCTCGGCTTGCGAAAAAAAGTTTTTGGAACTATAGTTGAGAGGTTTCCCAAACATGCACTAAGTTGAAAATACTCAACAACTTGTGGATTCAAGATCGATTAGCTTATATATATATATATATATATATATATATATATATATATATATATTATTTCCAATATCTAGTTTGAGGTTCTTGGTTGTCCTTCCTAACATAAATGCCTCTTCTAAGGCTCGAACTCAAGACCGAAAGAGATCTAATGTGGATGTACACTACTATTTTAAAAACATATGACATTAATGTATATAAAATCTAAACTAAAAACAATATTTAATTGTCACTTTCCAAAAATCCTTTTTTTAAAAAAAAATATTACTTAACGATTTTAAATATGAATCATTATATTGAACATATATTTAGATTGTGAAGATTTCACAGCTATGAGCACCCTAGCACACAAATCAAGTTCCGTTTGGTTTAACGGTAAGAGAAATAACTTATTTTCTAGTTGACTTTTGCAAAAATAAGATCAAAAGAAAAAAAAGATCAAAATGTAAATGTAATTTGTGTTTGGATTAACAGTGACAGAAGTGGTTTTTTTTCCAAACTGAGATGTGTTTGAGTTAGCAGTTAAAAAGTGAGTTAAGATGGAAAATAACTAAAAAATGCATGAATCTTATTGAATACTAAAATACTTAATTATAATAAATATGAAATAATTAATATATTGTAAATGTAGGCATAAAAAATACAAGCATAAAAATATTAAATTTCTAACTAAATAATATTCTTATATAATTGACATTAAAAATCATTTTATTAAATATAAAAAATTAAACACTTTTTGAGTGAGATAGGACAATTTTAGAACTGTTAGTGTGGCCCATAGAAAAATTTATTCCTACTGCATAGCTGCCGCTAGTCATATATATATATATATATATATAAAGAACGTTACGTTGCCGTTAGATGCTTGCCGCTGGACTTCTAACTCCACTGCGCGTTTGAGCCCGTGAACACTCTCTCTAATGCTTTTCCCAAACATGCAAGGACGGTCTCATGATCATATTCATTCATGTAGTTCCTCCAAAGTATATTTCATCAAATATTGTAGCTAGAAGCTTATTATAGCAAGCACGTAAGAAAGTTGTGGTTGAGGGGCGTTGAGTAGTGTGGGACCGGAGAATGATACGAACGAACATCATGCTAATCAAAGCCCAAAAACTCTCAGAAGAACCAGAGATACCATATTCATAAAAAGTAGCATGAAGAGAAAGTAATTAGAACAGAAAATCCATCATTGACGAGATACAGCGGAAGTTACCGGCGGCGACAGATGCAGCGGAGCTGCCGTGAGAATGGTGGAAATGGAAGAGCAGGCAATTGAATTCTTGGGCGGCGATTTCCATGGCTATCTTTTGCTCTTTTCCCATGCGCGACCTTAAATCAACCACCGCTCCTATCCTTGTCGTCGTCTCGACCCTCATGTTATCCATGACGACGGCGCCATCATCATCTGAGTGCGAGCCTCCAAATAACTGCACCACCACCAGAGCCACCACCAGCACCACCACACGACCCATTCTACAACTCTTCTTTAATTTCCCTTCGTCACTTGCATATATGTTTCTTCTTCCACACCTCTCACACAATAATGCACATCGATCCCCCTTGACCCTTTTTTTTCCTGTAAAAACCTCCCCAGGCAAATTAAACTTGACTTGACTTTTCCTCTTCTTCCACACCTCTCATCAGTCTCATGTATTGACAGAAGCCACTTGACAATTCTTTTATACATATTGAATATTGATCCATGAGTTGAATCCAGTACATCCACACACACATATATATATATTGATAGGAACCACATATATTTATTTGAATTCAAGGCCTTCCTGTCAATTATTTATATCATCTCTCGCCGTAAAATACAGGTACCCGGGGTTTGAATTGCTCTGTCCAATTTCTTTTTTCTTTTTTTAATGAGAGTCGTCGCATTAAGGAATGAAAAATAATCTAATGACTTCTATCGTTTTATATACACTTCAAGCAAGTCTCCCTCTAACAAGTAATATATATAATAAAATAAAAATTGCAATTATAAAGTGGGTTAATTCTCAATGATACTAAAGTCACACAAACATAGTATTGCAGAGAAATTGCACACACACAAATATATATATGATACAACTACAATTAAAAAAAATAAAGAGTTAAGGGCAATTTTACTACTCAAAGTATAAAAAATGGAGTAATTTTTTTTTTCTGTTCGTTGTCCCAATTAATTTTAAAAATTCATTGACTAAATATGTTAAGTTAACATGATTAAAATTAAAGTCTTTTCAATAAGTGCATTACTCATAATTTGAACTGAACATGCATGTGTTATTTGGGAGAAGATGAGATGGCTTATCAAATCAAGTTGTTAACTAATGAAGTTGGTGGCCATGGTTGGGTTTAGGGAGAGATGAGAAAATTAGTTACACAAAAGGGATGGGCAAGTGATCGAAGGAGGAGTTACAAGTGAGTCGACTGAAAGATATACGACAATCCGACATTACAAATAGCTTGACTGAAAAGAGAGGAGGGAAGGCATAGGAAGGAAACATTCATTCATCTAATGATAATAATACATAATATCTTAGCAACTCCTAGATAAATTACAAACCAACTACACCAGCTATCTAAGTATTTTTCTAAATAACAAAGCCAAAGAGTTAGTATCAAGCTCTTAAGATAAATTATGAATCTTTCTCCAGCAGCCTTCAAAGCTATTTCGACGACCACAAAACCCAATCAGACGGGCAAGCTAGACCCACCTAGTGAAGCTTTAGTAGCAAGTTCTTAAGATAAATCATGAATATTTCTCCGGCAGCCTTCAAAACTGCTCTGGCGATCGCATAACCCAATCAGACGGCCGGGTAAGACCCACCTAGTGAAGCTTTAGCAACCCAATCCGCCACTGAATTCGCTTCCCTGAAAATCCAATTATAAGAATGATTCCTAATAATTTTCCTTGAGTTTTGAATATTTTCAAGGATGCTAATGCATCTCCACTCATCAGCAGAGGATTCATTTACAAGACAATTAACCAGCACTTGATTATCATATTCAAACTGGACCTCCTCTAGCTGATTCTCATGATGGGCATATTTTGCACGGCATCAAGGAATGCGATATACCTTCTGCCATTAAGGCTGAATTTGCATTCACTATCCGGGCTGCAGCATCTAGCAACCAGCCATTCGAGTCCCTGACTTCAAACACTACAGTTGCTCTCTTTGAAGAAATGTCTCATCAGGACAAGGTGACATCAAGCTAGCTATTCCCAGGCAAGTCCCCAATCTATGGGTCTTTCTATGGAGTAGCTAGGTTCCTCTGCCACTCCCCACCTCTTCTGTCCTCTGCCATAATACAGCGTCGTTTTTTATGTAAAGTGAGCTCATGCCTTCTTTTTTTTTTTTTCATTTCTAAATATTTTAGAGTATTGTTAGATACAAAAAAGATACTTCAGGATACTGGCCAATACTGAAAAAATAATTCATGATCTTGAAAAAATAATTTAGAATACTGACTGATACTAAAAATATATTTGAGGATACTAACTGTTACTGAAAAAATACTTCATGGTCTTTAAAAATTATTTTAGGATCTTGAAAAAATATTTTAGAGTACTGAATGATACCAAAAGGATACTTCAGAATAGTAACAGGTACTAAAAAAAATATTTCATGATCTTGAAAAAATATTTTAGAGTGCTGATTGGTTATTTTTTTTAAGATCATAAAATCTTTTTTCAAGATCATGAAGTATTTTTTCAATATCAAACAGTATCCTCAAATATATTTTTAATATCAGTCAGTAATTTGAATTATTTTTTCAAAATCATTAATTATTTTTTCAATACCGGTCAGTATCTTTTTTATATCTAACAATACTCTAAAATATTTAGAAAGGAAAAAAAAAAAAAAAAAGGCATGAGCTCACTGTACATAAAAAAGGACGCTGTATTTTGACCGAGGAGGACGGAAGAGGTGGAGAGTGACAGAGGATCTAGCCTCTTCGGTCTTGCTAAACTCTAGCATTCAACGCATTCCCAATATTTAGTCATAGATTTAATCAAAACCTCCGATCCCGCCTTAGACAAAAACTTCTTTCTCCATCCTTGAACCCTTTTTTCCATTTCGAGCAAAAAAACCCTTTTTTCCATTCTGTCTAGCACAAAGTTTAATGCCTGAGATTTTGATCTCCCCCATATGATTGGTAACCCCAAATAATTTCCAGGGATGTCTACCGCATGAATCTGAAAAATTCGGCCAATTTCTTCTTTTAAAATATTCGGGGTATCAGTGGAAAAAAACATGCATGATTTGCCAATATTGATTAACTGCCCCGAAGCTTCACAATACTCATCAAATATGTTTTTCTGATTCCTGCAATAACTCATCTTGGCTTGGATGAAAAACAGAGTCATCTACAACGAAACTATGAGTAATCTCCGGGGCAAACCCTGACGACAGAGATACCCCTCAACAAACCTCCCCTCTTGTCTGTCTCATTTAATTTTGACAACACGTTATTCACTAGAACGAACTGACAAAGGATCCCCTGTCTTATACCCCTCTGAGGCATCACACTAGAAACCCTCTTCCTAGACAACATTACAGAAAAATTGAGAGAATTTAAGCACCAGAGTATTCGGTCTACCTAACCCCTATCAAACCCCATTTTTGGCAAAGTGGCACACAGAAAGTCCCGGTCATATGTTTTGTTCATGTCTTACTGAAGTGCAACCTTACAATGTCCTCTCTCTGTTTTTTTTTTTTTGGTAAATACAATGTCCTCTCTTTTTAAGCTTCATGTGGTGGAACACTTCATGTACAACTACAATATTATCCCAGATTAACCTGCCCGGTACAAGGCCCGCTGGCTCTCATCTATAATATTTTCCAACACTGGTTTCAACCTATTTGCTAGCACTTTTAACCAAAGGGCAATTTTGGGGTTTAAAAAAAAAATACAAAGGTTAATCTGGGATAATATTGTAATTGTATCACTCAATATCCAATACCTGAAATATTTTTTCAAAATCTTAAAATAATTTTTCAAATATTTTTTCACTAACTAGTTAGTATCCTTTTAGTACCAGTCAATACCCTGAAATATTTTTGAAGATCCTAAAATAATTTCTTACTATCATAAAGTATTTTTTCAATATCAATTAATATCTTGAAGTATATTTTTAGTACTTGTCAATATGCTGAAATATATATATATTTTTGGTGAATATACGGGGCCTAGCCCAGATTTATTACTCAACCAAAACGTACCGTGGGTGAGGGATACCCATTACATCTCTATGCAAACAAAATTTTACAGCAGAAGGAGGTCTGTCAAAACAAACATAATGATCCTCCTGTACAAAACTCATTGGCCAGGGCATCAGCACTCATATTACCCTCTCTATACATATGAACACAAACTAATCTAGTAAATTTCTTCAATAACCAGTATATATCAGTCAGCAAACGTGAATAAGATTCAGAAGTACCTTCTAGTTGCAAACGTACCAGTATCTGAACCACAACTTTGGAATCACATTCCACTACTATGCAATCCAGCCCTTTTTTATGAGCTAGTTCGAGCCCTGTTATCACTGCCCAAAATTCAGCTTTAATAGCTGAACAAATTCCCAGTTTCCTTGTAAACCCAGTGATCCACTCCCCTGTGTTTCCCCTTATCAAACCTTCACATCCAGCCAATCTTCCTTCCTCTCTAGATGCACCATCAACATTCATTTTGACCCATCCCATTTTTGGAGCCTCCCATCCGATATTCACCTCCTGTCTAACTCCTTGAATTTTACCGTAGTCCAGTCTAGCTCGTTTTACTTCCCGCACATACCACAGCACTATTCTACCACGGTTTTCAGGCATGCTAAAATTTTCCGTGAACATACTTTTGTTTCTCCAATTCCAATTCCACAGCAACCAACACGCAATTCCAAACTTTAAGCTCCACTCCCTTTCTGCTTTAGCTAAATTCCATTCAAACCACTGTGCCCCCTGCAGGTTCACAAACTCAGTAGCTAAGCAACCTTCATTTAGTTCTTCCCACAATTTCCCAGCAATGTTACAAAATTACAATCCCTTAGCACATGCATAATCCCTTAGCACATGTTAAAAATACATATATTTTTAAAAGGCACCAACTTCATTGTTTTGCACGCCACAATAACATAACTTTGTAGAAAAGAAGAGCAGTGGACAGTAAGGATAGAGGAGGAAAGCCGGGTCCATGCTTGCAATGTGTTTTTGGTGCCTAACTATCCTTTGCCTTTTTAATATATTCGGTAGGTCTTAAATATAAGTATAGGACAAACTATGTTCTATATCTAAAATTGAAAGTAGTATTACAATATAATTATAAATTATGTCTTATATTTAAGATTGGAGGCAGTATTTTTTATATTAATTTTTCTTACATATAAAGTTTTTTTTTTTAAAAAAAAGGTTTTGTGGTTTTACAGATGTTGAGGCATTAATTATTTTCACTAAATGCTCTTATTCTTTTATATTTCATACAGTAATACTTTATGTGTCCTATACAAATATAGTACTCTATATATGATACAAAAAATTGTGATTACTTTATTAAGTTTCATGAAAACTTATTTTAAATGAAAATTCGCTTATAGCGTGTTGATGATGACTTTGAAGAATAAGGACTCACCCAGGTCGGAATGGGATTCCCTGCCTATCTTTGGATAGGCAGGGAGAGCTCTTCCCTCCTGGGTCGTCCAGATCTGATCTGGACAGCTCAAATCTTATTTTTTTTATTTTCTATTTTTTTGAAAAAAAATATTTTAATGGGTACAAAATCTAAAATAAAGATAATCTCTCAATTAACATTTTTTCAAAAAATGATTTTTTTATTAAAAAAGTAGCAATTGAAAAAAATTAAATCTGGACCGTCCAGATCGCATCTAGACAGCCCAGATGCAACAAGCTCTTTGGATAGGCACCGAAACTGGATCCCACCCAGGTCACGTGTTGGGGGAAGATTGATGAAAATGAACTTGCTGTCCGAGAGTGCACGGGAATGACGGGATATTTGTATTTCAGCAAATTTTTTGAATGGCCTAGCCATTCTATTTTTTTTTCTAAGGTTTTGCTGTCATCCCATCCCACCAATTTGTTTCTACGTATCCGTTTTTCAGCCCAGTTCGTTTCGCGTTCCTTATCTACCGCATCTTAGATTCTTCAATACACCACAAAACACCCAAAGCAAAATATCTCTCTCGAAGAACGTTCACCATCACTCTTCCTGCTACACTCATCACTGATTCTCTGATTACCGTCATTCGCGTCAAAACCCTAATCGTATGGAAGTCTCATTAATTCCGGACAAATGCTTCTCCCCTCCAATTCGTTATTCTTTAGCTCATCCTCTTCCACCTTTCTCCAGATTTTCCTCGTTTTTCTGCAAGAACCCTTGTCATGCTTCTTGCTCTGTCAGACCCTTTCGACGACCATGTTATTGTTCGGCCTCTAACCCGGATACTTTGCTTGTTGGGTCACGGAAGGAGGACGGTAAGCATCACCCCGAGGTTGTTCTTAGCAAGAAAGAGGATGAGATTGGTGATTTGAAATCTTGGATGCACAAGAATGGGCTTCCCCCTTGCAAAGTTGTTCTAAAGGAACGGCCTTCCTACAATGACAACCATAAGCCTATACATTACGTTGCTGCTAGTGAAGATCTTCAGGTTCGCTGGCCAAATCTCTTGGCTTTCTCCTTCTTTTATTTATCGAGGTGATAAACTTTGTAGTGGGTTTCTTGATGTTTTGAGCTGTCTTACATCAGGTGGGCGATGTTGCATTCTCGGTTCCTGATTCGTTGGTAGTCACCCTAGAGAGGGTGTTGGGAAATGAGACCATCGGTAAGGTGCAATGGTTTTAAGTTTTAACTTGGTTATGCCTTTGTCTTGTCCCAAAGTTCAAATATTCGGATTGCATGTAGCATCCATGTTTTTTCAAAAAGCGTTTAAAAAAAATTTGTTGGGTTTAAGGCCACGTTTGATAGAAGGGGAAGGGAAATGGTGAGCATGAATATATTAAATTTATAAGAGCTTATGTGGCCCATTGATTTAGAATATCATAAATGTTCAAGACATTATGTGAGCATGAGTATTTGCCTTCTAGTGGCTTACCTTCTTTACTGACATTTATACATGATTAGTCGTATAGAAATAGGTCCAGATCCTTTGAGCAAACAGAACTTTCGGTAGATATGAATGAGGAAAAACAGCAATCGTAACACCTTTTACAGCTTATAGAGTTATTGGAGCTGTCCATGACTTCGTGTTAGTCATTTGATGTGACTGTTGCAGCTGCCTGTGGTTTTTTGTTTCAGCTGGTTGCCATTATGCAGCTTCCAGTTGGAGTTGGTTAAACTCCATGATAAACTGTGCTTTGACATCTCTCAACTTAAATTAAGCTTTGATGAATTATGATAACTAAATCAGTGGAGTCTTCAGTAGAATGGGCAAAGTTGTTTTCGTGCTCCTTAGGTTTTTTATAATAGGAATTAGGAAGCGTCAAAGAATTTAATCTGTTTCTCATATTTCATCCTTCTTGCAGCTGAATTGTTGACTACTAACAAATTGTCGGAATTGGCGTGCTTGGCATTGTATTTGATGTATGAGAAAAAACAAGGGAAGAAATCTTTCTGGTATCCATATATCAGGGAGCTTGATCGCCAGCGAGGTAGGGGTCAGCTGGCAGTGGAATCACCCCTTCTGTGGTCAGAATCTGAGCTGTCTTACCTTACAGGCAGTCCCACAAAGGTGGCTATGTTCATTCTTCCTCTTCTGATTGAATATGAATACTGCTACCATAGTGTTGACGTTGAGAGATGCTCATTTTGTTTTTCTCATGCTCAATATTTTCAAATATCGTGAGACTTAACTCTGGAGGCTATGATTTAGGCTGAAGTTCTTGAAAGGGCTGAAGGAATTAGAAGAGAGTATAATGAACTTGACACTGTCTGGTTTATGGCTGGTTCGCTGTTTCAGGTAATTAAACTTGTACTGGCAATAGAAGTACCAAAAGTTTTTTTTTAAATAATGTTTGGTGTTACCTTATCTGCATTCTATGCAGCAATACCAGTTTGTACAAGGAATAGGAGTACTATAAGTTTTTCTATGTTTGGTCTTATCTTATTTGCATTATGCACTATGCAGCAATACCCATTTGACATCCCTACTGAGGCTTTTCCGTTTGAGATTTTCAAACAAGCCTTTGTTGCTGTTCAGTCATGCGTTGTCCATTTACAGGTAAATTTCTTCTCTTGTGCATGCCTGTGCTGTGAGTAAAATATGCAGAAATGATTTTAAAGTATATTTGTTTGTTGGCTGATTTATATCTTACATATTATTTAAACTTTGATGAGAGGGGTCACATTTGGTCATGAAAATACCAATATCTGAAATATCACAGTCATCCATCCATTGTGTACTTGAATTATGAGATTGAAGAGCCGCACAACATTTCAATTCAACCTAAACTGTGAAAATAATTCAAATGTATTGTTAGATGAAATTGTGCAGATTTAAAGTTTGTCTCTTTTGAAAGCAGAAGGTTAGTTTAGCTCGGAGGTTTGCATTGGTTCCCCTTGGACCTCCTTTGCTGGCCTACAGAAGTACTTGCAGAGCAATGTTGGCTGCTGTCAATGGTGCAGTTCAGCTAGTCGTTGATCGTCCATATAAAGCTGGAGAGCCTATTGCTGTTTGGTATGTACTTGTTTTATTTTACTGCATTTAACTGAATCAAAGAATTATTTGCATTATTTTTGTTTCTTTATTAGTTATCTACGAGTGCCATCACTAAAAGATTTGAAACTGGTGATTTTCAGGTGTGGCCCACAGCCTAACTCAAAATTACTTATAAACTATGGTTTTATTGATGAAGAAAATTCTAATGACCGTCTGGTGGTAAAGGTATATGGTGGAACCTTGATTTTCTGCTTCTGGTATTTTACTGATTCTATTTGACATTGTTGGTACATCTGTCTCAGGCAGCTTTGAATACTGAAGATCCACAATATCAAGATAAACGAATGGTTGCTCAAAGAAATGGAAAATTATCAGTTCAAGTTTTTCATGTAATATTACTGAACTCTTGATATTCTTGGTTATTCTGCTGTCATTCCCGTTAATTCCACTGTTTGCCCTATCTGCAGGTCTATGGTGGGAAGGAAAGAGAAGCTATCTCAGATATGCTTCCTTATCTGCGTTTGGGTTATGTTTCAGATCCTTCTGAGATGCAATCTGTCATTTCCTCTCAAGGCCCAGTTTGTCCTGTAAGTATCTCGTCTGTTCTTTTTTTAGGTTGACTAAGATTCTAAAACTGCCAAAGATCATAGTTTAGTATCTGCCCATGTTTCTTGTCCCTGCTTTCTTCATATAATGCTTTTATGGTATTTCTGTAGCCTCTGGTGATGAAATCTTGTGATTAATAATTAAAACCCTGTTATCATGTGGTAAGCCAGCTGAACAGAGTGAATGTATTTAAGTAAAAAGCGTATGTCTATTTTATGTTACAGGTGAGCCCTTGTATGGAACGGGCTGTGCTGGATCAGCTTGTTGGTTATTTCGAGACTCGACTGGCTGGCTACCCCACTACCTTGGCTGAGGACGAGTCTTTGGTATTGATTTGACAAAATAATAAGTTGAGTGCATTAGAATGTGGCTTGGCATTGTCAACCTTTTATTGATAACCTGTATATTATATCAGTTGGCAGATGGCAATTTAAATCCTAAAAAGCGAGTTGCTACACAACTGGTTAGGCTGGAAAAGAAAATACTTCATGCGTGTTTGCAGGCAACTGTTAATTTGATTAACCAACTACCTGATGATAGCATATCTCCATGCCCTGCTCCCTATGCGCCTTCATTGAATTAAAAAGGTCCACTTCTCCCTCCTGGGGGGTCATTTGTGCATGCATATTCATTTTGATTTTTAAAGTCCTCATCACATGTGAATTGATCCAGATGAACTTTCTGCAGAAATTCATAAATCTGGTGTGTTGAAAAAAGTCTTGGACCTCTTTGATGGACTGGATGCATCTTTACAAGATGAACTACATGAATCAGGTCAGTACGATAGTATCATGATGATGATGGAAATTGTAACCATCGTATAGTTGGAAATCTGGTCAATATAAATCGAACGAGTTAAATCATAGAAGTCCATATAGGAGTTCACAAATTTAAAACTAGCTTTATGCTATCGTGCTTATTCCAAAGTAAAGCAATAGATCCTGTGCTGAAGTTTCAGATGGAAAGAGACAACCTTATTGTATTATTTGTTCCTTTTTTTTTTTTTTGTGACGATTACCTGCTCATTTGGGAACAGCCAAAGTGGCATGTGCTTTATTTCTTTTCTAAGCTCTGAACATACTTCAAACGAAATGTGAGGGACGCCTAACCCAGGGGCATCAGTGGAAAAGACACGAGTCAAAAAGAAAAGATAATAAGATGGTGATCAAAGAGTGCAACTTATGAATTCTGTGGGCCTACAAGTGTGAGGAAATTATTGTCCTCTGTTAATCAGCATTATCTGGATTCTAGTCAGTGTCCTTGTCTTTAGATTTTTCATACTGCTCAAGTAGATGCTTATGCGTGATACGTTTCGGCACTATTATTGACAGAGGCTGTGAAGGTTAACGCTCAAAGGCTTGTGCATAGAATAGGGATTGAAAATACTATGTTGGGGCTGTAGGATATTACAAGTCATTTATTTGAACCATGGCTCGAGAGACGAAGAGATGCTGACTTCTACTCTGAGGATGGGGCCTCTTGTGCTGGATTTAACATAATTATATCTCATTTCAGGTATGAGTAAGTATCTAGGAATATTGAAGCAAGAGATTTCAAGTTGTAGCTACTACATAGATGATGGTTCGGACGTCTTACATTTAACTCAAACCGAGCCCTTTTGCTTTGCTCTTCACTGTGAGTGTTGCTGAAGTATGTTGGCAAGGGAGTTTACCAGTCCAGCAAAGATTGTCTTGATCGAGGGTTTGCACAGATAGTCTAAGCTTGACTGTTTGTACGGTAAAATCATGCTTTGTGAATGGAACCCAGTTTCAAGAAATCCTATATTTCCATTGTGTATATCTTTTTTGACAGTTTCTTGGTCTTAGCCTGTCTCACTATCTCTTTATCCAAACACTTGAAGTTGCGCTCAGGAGAGTTGCTAAAGGTTGTTTGACTACCCCCAAGTCCCCAACAAATAACAATAATTGCTTGCGGAACACTTGGGCTCCGTTTGGCTGGGTAGAGGGAAGATGATTTTTTTTGTCGATTAAACTAAAAATATAGTCTGTATTTTTTATTATGTTTAAGTTGTTTTTACATAATAATAATTGGATTTTTATATTATTGATCGGAAATATAAAAAGTGTTGCTTACAAAATGAGTGTTACTCTATTATTTGGTTTTATTGTGTTAATTTGTGGTATTGAAAAACAATATGTACGTTATTTTTAATTTGAACTACGAAAGATTATATTTTCAAGATCTTAACGCATCTTAACCAAGTTAATTTGCAATTTTAATTTTATTAGTATTTTTCAAAAAAAAAATGTGTATATATATATAAACGGAAGGTTTGACTGTTCGACCTTTTGTTTTTGATCGCTGAACGAGCAGCGTGCAGGGTTGTGTTCAATTATTCATACTCATTACTACTTAGAAATTTCGAGTTTTCAGTAATATTACGTTACAGCTTGACGCTTTAAACTCTTTCCAATTGATATGTGGGCACCTTGCAAGCAACCTTTGGGCAAGACCTTAACAGCGTGCATTTCTTTTCGACTTTCTTCCAATATATATGAAGCACTCAAATTGCAATAGAATCGTTCATTTATAAATTGGAATTATTAAATCAATCATTTAGAATAGCTTAACTACATCATGAAGGATCAAGTTACACGACCAAGTTACACGACTATGGAGGCTCAGTGAATTACAAGTGTGAAATGGAAAACAAATTGGTAAATAAGATAATAAAACAAGAGGGGGGGGGGGGGGGGGGGCTGCAACTTTATCCAGCATGCAATAAGCAAAAAATTACTACTATCCTAAATATAGGACAAAATTGTATGTCAATTTACACTACAAACTTGCAAAGGAATAAGGTGTTACGGTTGAAGAATGACAATGGAACCTGGATAGAGGACAAAGATGCCATTAATAAAACCTTTAGCGACTTCTATCACAACCTATTCAGCTCTGTGGGTCCTCGTTCTATGGATCAGGCTCTGGCATACATTAAAAAGGTCGTCACGGCTGAGGACAATGATAGGCTGATGAGGCAGGTCACTAATTTGGAAATAGAAGAGTCTGTTTTTCAGATTGGAGCCAATAAGGCACCGGGGCCTGATGGTTATTCAGGTCTGTTCTACCAGACTACATGGAAAGAGGTAAACAAAGAAGTGTGTGCCATGGTTAAGGAGTTTTTCGAAGGTAAGTCTGGTCTAGGAAGAATTAATGCAACCAATATTGTCCTCATCCCCAAAGTAGAGAAACCAGAGGCTGTTCACCACTTTAGGCCGATTGGTCTTTGTAATGTGTCTTATAAAATCATTACAAAGATCCTCACTAACCGGTTGAAAGGATTGATGAACAAGATCATTTCACCTAATCAGCGTGCATTTATTGCTGGCCTCATGATTCAAGACAACATCCTAATCACACATGAGGCATTCCACTATTTGAAGCACAAGAAGTTGAGTAATAAATGGGAGTTAGCATTGAAAATTGACATGAACAAGGCATATGACAGGGTTGAGTGGGACTTTTTGGAGGCTGTGATGATCAAAATGGGTTTCTGCAAGGGTTGGGTGGACTGGATTATGGAGTGTATCACTTCTACTACCTTTAATCTTCAGGTGGATGGTAAGAAGGTGGATGAATTTACCCCTGGGAGGGGTGTGAGGCAAGGTGACCCCCTTTCCCCTTACATGTTTATCTTAGCCTCTGAGGTATTGTCCCTTATGTTGCAATACCACATTGACCGTTGTGAGTTGAGAGGGGTGAAATTGGCACGCACAGCTCCAACCTTATCCCATTGTTTTTTTGCTGATGATGCCATCTTGTATGCAAAGGCTGAGGAGGTAAACTGCAAAGTTGTTAAGAAGATACTTGATGTGTATTGTGCTGCATCAGGCCAGTTAGTGAATCTTGAGAAGTCTAGTGTATTTTTTTTTCTGCTAATACACCTGAAAATGTTCAAATTGAGGTATCGGCTTGGCTGGGAATCTCTCACTCTAATCTGCCGGGTAAATATCTTGGCCTTCCAGTGATTTGGGGGCGCTCAAAATTAGCGGCTTTAGCTTTTGTGAGAGACAAAATTGGGTTAAAACTCCAGGGCTGGAAGCAGAAACTCCTTAGCTTTGCTGGTAGAGAAGTGCTAATCAAGGCAGTGGCTAACGCTATTCCAACGTATCCTATGACGTGCTTTCTATTCCCCAAAAAATCATGTGTGGAGATTGATAGTCTAATATCGAATTTTTGATGGGGACAGAAGGGTGACTCAGGTTCCTTACATTGGAAAAATTGGAGATCTCTAACAAGTCGGAAACTTGATGGTGGCATGGGGTTTCGGGACTTGCTATGTTTTAATAAAGCCCTCCTTGCGAAAACAGCTTGGCGTCTGCTGCAACAGCCTACTGATCTTTGGTGCAGAATTTTGAAGGGCATTTATTTCCCAAAGGGGACCTTTCTCAGTGCAAAAACAGGAAGGCATGCCTCTTGGGGTTGGTCAAGTCTGGTGGAGGGGCGTAATTTGCTGCTCAAAAATTTATTCTGGAAAATTGGTAATGGTAAAGCTGCTAGTGTATGGAATGAGCCTTGGGTTCACGGCCTGCTGGGGTTTACTTTGAGAAATGACAATATGTCGGAAGGGGACAGCAAGCTGAGGGTTGTGGACTTGTTGAAGAATGGAGGTTGGGATTTGAGTGTCATCAATTCTAGAATCAGCAGGGAAGCGAAGGTGGCAATACTAAATATGCCAATTGTGACTGATGATCGAGCTGATGTTGCGATATGGCTGGCAAACAAAGATGGGGTTTACTTAGTCAAATCTGGATATGTTGTTGCTCGGGCTTGTTTGGAGGTGGTGAAGCTGAAAGACCCAGGTACGTCTAATGCTACCCCGTGTGCTCTATGGAAATGTACTTGGAAGGTAATTGCACCACCAAAGATCCACCAATTTTTATGGAGAATAGGTGTAGGGGCTGTAGCAACAAAGGAGGCCTTATTTAGAAGAAAATGTGCAGTGGATCCTCTCTGTCCTATCTGTTTAGGTGAGGAAGAGACAATTGAACACTTGCTGTTTTTGTGCCCCTGGACCAAGCTCTATTGGCATGGCAGTCCTTTGGGTTTGAAGTTCAGTAAGTGGAGATTGAGACGATGCGAAGACTGTCTGATTGAAATGTTGGGTGAGGGGGGGTTGCTAGATAATTATGGCAGGTCCTTATTTGCCTTGACATGCTGGTGGATATGGAAAAAACGATGTGCGTGGGTGTTTAATGGTGAGTGGCCAGATGCTAGTGCCGTGGTTAGACTAGCAAATTCTCAGGTGGCCGAATTCTGGAAGTCAAAGGAGAATAGGGAGGTCAGTAGTAAAAAAATCTATGTTGAAAAAATGACTCGAAACTTGTCTTGGTTGGCACCCAAATGTGGTTCGGTTAAGATTAATTCTGATGGTGCATTTCATGTGCACAGCGGTAAGGCAAGAGTAGGGGTAATATGCAGAAACTGCAAGGGTGAGTTTGTTGGTGGCTTGGGGAAATCGGTATCTGCAACATCTCCCTTCATGGATGAATGCTTGGCTTTGAAGGAGGCTTTAACCTTGTGTGGTAAGTTCCGAGATG
The DNA here is from genome assembly GCA_034222035.1 of Acacia crassicarpa. Taxonomy (NCBI): domain Eukaryota; kingdom Viridiplantae; phylum Streptophyta; class Magnoliopsida; order Fabales; family Fabaceae; genus Acacia; species Acacia crassicarpa. The sequence goes on along the minus strand of JAWXYG010000005.1, from coordinate 42,156,952 downwards.
CTCTGGTCACTTTTGAATTAGATTGTGAGGTTTTGTACAGGATGTTAATAAGGAAATGCGCTGATGGATGTGAATGGCGCTGTGGGGACTTGGTTCGTGAAATCCTTGGCGTGCTTGACTCACTTGAGGGGGTCTCACTATCCCTTGTGGCTCGCCAAGGTAATAAAGCTTCAGATAGACTTGCAGTAGATGCAGCAAAGGAGATGCACCAGTCTGTGTGGCTGGATTCGCCAACATCTTCTTTAAGCAATTCTTTGATTCTTGATGCTGATTTGAACAGGTTCACATATGATAGTTCTGCTGTGCAAAGAGACAGAGAAGGCATAGACTAACTGATGTATTAGTTGCTAATAATCTGTTGCTGGTCTTTGGTTTTGTTTTTTTCTTCTTACATGAGTTGTGATAGGTTCCTCTGTTAGAATTTCTGATTTGGTTTGTTGTGTGTTAAGCTATACTGTTAGATTTTTGAGCGTTTATTGGCTTCGGCTATTAGTGATTGTAATATTTGATTTGTGATTAATAAAATAGACTTTTTCTGGCAAAAAAAAAAATTGCACTACAAACTTTGTCCTATATCTAGAACAGAAGGAAGTACTGTTTACGTCTCACTCTCTATAGATATCTGTACATCATAGCGAACAAAATTATGGAATTCCTACTCAAATTAGGGTATTGAAGCGACTGTAAAGAGGAAAAATAATTTGATCAGCCGAAGGGAACAAACTTGAATAAAAACTGGAGAAGCTTGACATGCTGCAGCATGTTTATGCCTAGAACTACATCAAAATGCTTAATTTGGTTCTCCACAACTCCGAAATTACTTGCCTTGGCTGTGGATTATCTGGTCCTCTGTCTCGCTGTCCTGACGTAAAGTACAACCATCCATTATAAAAACCAGTTAATGTGGTTTTCACACGGAAAGGAAGCTTTCCGATCACTGTCCATGTCTGCATCATCAGTGAAGAGGAAATAAATTTCAAGTTAAACACAAGAATAAACGGAAATAAATAACACCAAAAACTAGCCATCGCGATAAAGCCATGAACCAATTGACCTTGATAAACCCCACCAATAGCAAATAGTGAGGAAGGTTGAAGTGAATAAAGAGAAATGCACAATCAGCAGAAGAATACCATAGTGTCCAAATTAAACCGGAAGATCTCTCCGACCAGGATCATCCTTTTTGTAACTGGGTGCTTTTCTGTTGTACCCCCAGTGATAACAATTGAATTGTTGACAACGACCCAAGAACACTCAATGTGAGAGTCCGGTTTTGGCATAGGTGGCAAAGTCTTCCATTTCATCTCTTCATCCAACATATAAACATCAGCATAGACCACCTGAATATATTAGGCATATGTAAGAAGTGTGAGACTATTTATAATACGATATAAAACAACTCTATCATGCCAAATGTACAAAGTTAGTTCACTATCCAACATCCAAGTATAACTGATGAACGCATCAAACCATAATGGTTCAATTTGTTCTGTGGCCAACAAAAATGCTGTTGATACCTCATGCCGGCGGGAGCACTTGAATATAGATGAATTGGGTTTGGCCATAAAATCACCTTCTTGCCCTCCTATTGAAAATAGTCGATCATTGACCACAACACAAGCCCTGACAGAAAAAAAATGGTATGTATATATGAGAACCAGAAATATAACCTCATTCAGAAGGCACAGAAAGATATGGCACCACTCTTCAAATATGATATACGAAGTTGTCCAATGACCAGAGGATTTGGCTTTCTTAATAAATGGATGTCTAAAGAAAATACGCATGTGTTATTGCATGAAAGATATTTTCCTGACTTAAACAAGACAGCATTTAAAGTTTTCATGTTGAAAAGGAGCACAGTATAAGTTTACTATTAGAATATGAGAAGTACCCAAACCTATGTGGTCCACCACGCGGAATAGGAATTTCGGACCGCCATTCTTTCTCCAAAGCTTCACCGTCCTTTACAGCGATGCTCCAATGCTCTAACGCAGGCGTATGGCGGTTCTCCTTGCCGCCACCCATGGCGTGGAGTCTTCCTCTCCACAATTGAGTACAAGGAGAATACCTGTAAAATTCCTCTGTTATAAGTCTTCTTAGACATGCTAAGTGAAATCAGTAAAGTTCGGTTATTGATAAATTTAGCATCAGATTAATCTGCTGCTATTTCTAGCTGGGATGAAGCACAGAATGCAGCATCATGTAATGTCCAACTCTCGTGAAGTGAATAGGTAGTAGCTTACTGGAACATAGTCATACATACATACATACATACATGGAAAGATAAAAAGTCTAAAATGCAATTCATAATGATCAAGAGCATGTTAAACATCTGCAGTTGGGTATACAGACACACACACACACACACACACACACATACATGGAAAGATAAAAAGTCTAAAATGCAATTCATAGTGATCAAGAGCATGTTAAACATCTGCAGTTGGATGTCCAGCGAATTTCGAGCATATTACTAAGCAAAACAAACCTAGCAGCTGGCAATGGTGGCAAGCTTTTCCATGTCCTTGTTTGGGTATCTAACACAAAGGAACGTGAAGTAGGGGATCTGCATTGGGGACCATATTGTCCTGATACCACATATATGTACCTCCCATCAGTTACCACTCCTAAATGAGAATGAGCCATATCTTTTGGCATGTCAAACCTATCTACCCATGTATCACTGCTGAAATTGTAGACGTCAACATGAGAGTGCACCTGGAAGACAAACATAGGCGCCAAAGGATCCATCAGGATTATTAATCGTAAATAATCTAAGCTTACGCTCAAGTATCAAAGAAGCAAAGGTTCACCATCTGAGAATATTTTATCTATACATCAAATTTTGAAGGAAGTGAGCTGTTAAAACTCACAAGAAAAAAGGCTTAATCGACTCTAACAAATCAAACATACATTCAATCTAAGTTGACTCTTCTACCAACCTAGCAGGAACAAATACTGAAAAAAGTACAATATCAAAGTCATCCATCAAAAGGGATCTAAATTGCCAGTGGTATTCTATGACAACACAGTTTATTTGTAATGTATTAAGCTAGCCAAAAATATCAAGCGGAAGAAAATCTCACATAATCAAGAGAGCCATATCCTGCAAATACGTAGAAAAGATTATCAATCACTATAGATGCTCCATCCAACCTAGGTACTGGTGCTGGTGGCATTTTCTCCCAGAGCAGATCAGGTGCCGGCAAATCGGCAAAAGTTGGTGGTAGAGATTTCTCAGAACCAAGCTTCCTTGCGGCGAAAGCATCTTCTCTCTGTAAAGTCATAACATCACACATGACCAACGGAAAAAGTTAAAATGCACAGTAGTTTGGGGAGAGGATTAAATGGAAGTAGGAATTTCAGAGGGAATGAGAATCATGGCCTTACTTCCTTTCTACATCGATAACATATATCATTAAGAGCATGTAATTTTGAAAGAAATTACGGATACTGAACGGAAATCTCAGCTAAGGATTGAATAATTTGTAATGTTGCAGCATCCGCCTATCCCCAAGTTTAAGTCAATAATTGATATGGCACTACGACAACAATGTAGTAAGATCTAGGCGTTTCTCTCCCTATGTTCATTTCATTTCCTTGCTCCTCAAGGTAAAACAGAAACAAAAAATTTGAAAGTATAAGAAGTAAAGGGAAAACAAATGCAATTGCAGAACGCGGCTTACCTTGGGAGATGGGATGGAGGAGGAATTTGGAACAAGTAAATGGGCAGGGCGTCCAATGACCCAGTTTGATGAAATAGGGATATAGACAGAAGAGAAGGAGGCCCAGAAGAAAGACGCAACGAGAGTGGTACCCAGAATAGCTACCAAGAAGACGACTTTGGCGGGAGATAGAGGGGAGTGCAACAGATGAGGCCTGGCCATTTTGGTTTGATTGTAATCAAGAGAGCATGAACAGAGAAAGCCATTTTTTTATAGAGAAGAAGGAGACGATTAGAGAAGAAATGTTCGATGGAAGAGAAAGGAAAATTGTTCTGAGGCGCAAAAGAGTTGGGCGCCAATGGTTTTGCGTTCGATTTATTCTGTGTCTGCCGTCCCCTAGAAAGTGAAAGTCACCGTCCTCCTCTAACACCGAAAAAAAAGAGGGAGAGAGAGAGAGAGAGACAGAGATAGAGAAAGAAATTTACTTACAGTAAAATTAAGTTGTGAAGTTAAAAAAACATAAAACTAACTTTTTAAGATTAAAGGAGAAATAACATGATTTGCAAATGTCGAACCCATTCTATGAACAAAAGTGATAGTCTTATGAATAAGTAAAATTATTTTTTTTTTTAAAAAAAGAAGACATTGGAACATGATGAAGGGCTCGTTTGGGAGTTGCTTTTGGAAAATAATTTTCATCATTTACGAGGTAAAACCTAGCTTTTGGAAAATGATTTTGAAAAAAAATGACAGTGTTTGAATATTTTTATCAAAATAGCTTTTGGGGATCAATTTTACCAAAAAAATGACATTAGTTTTTTGTATAATTGCATTTAAATGATAAAGTGGTATTTTAAATATCATAAACATTATATTCAATAATAAATTCCAAAAATTACATAAAATTGTTAGCAAAAAAAATTCTACCATTAGTAAATTATGTAACATGATAAAAATTACATCAAACATATATGTATGAATAAATTGTGTAGAAAAAATATTTTCAACATATAAAAATATTTTGGTATAATTGAATAAAAAAGATAAGGTTGTATTTTAATATTTTTATGTTTTAAAAAATAGTTATTTGATCTTATTAATCTAAGCAAACTCAGAATTTAATCCCTGTCATTAACTTTATCGTGCATAAATTAAATATCTTCTATAACTACTAAAAAAAATATTTACATGGGAATTTCAGAAACAAAATTTTTTCCTCCATCCCCAACAAGAAGGATCTTTGCGCCGGAAAACAAAAAACAAAAAAGGACCATCATCTCGATTTAATGCACTCTGGACATCACCAGCATCTAACGCACAATGTCTCCAATCATGTGTAAGGAGAGAGGAGGTATAATAGAGGGTATTTTGGGATTTTTCTAATTATGGTGGGACCCACAATCCTACAAAATGAGTTTTGAAAAGTAAAAAGTGGGAAAAAAGTTGGATAGCCCAAAATCTAGATTTTGGGTGGAAAATGATTTTAGAGAAAATTTGGGATGTTTGACAAAATCTAGTTTTGTTTCCAAAACCTAAGTTTTGGAGTGTGCCAAACAGGCTCCAAGTCTATCTATAAACAACAGTTCAGATATAAGTGTCATCCTCAAATAGTTCACATAACTACCCCATCTACTCTTGTATTCATACTTCAAATTGTTATTGTTAAAAAATTAATTTCATTTACTCATAAAAGAATTCCATCTGTTTATAGTTAATATAATATGTATTTTCTAAAACATCATAGTCAAATTCTCACATTCCCTCTCCTCTTGTTGATGGAGTATCAATAGGGACGAATTAGAAAAATATTGACAAATATGATTAACTTATCTTATATTTAAGAGAAAGATCAATTCCACAAATATTCCTTATATTAAACATGGGAAAAATATTTCTCCTGTCGCTGGAGATAGAGTTATCTCCAGTGATCCTAAAACTGCGTCGTTTTGAATTAATGAAGGGTGTATTTGTAATTTCACGTGAATTAATGAAAGGTGTTTCTGTATTTGCACTCTTCATTAATTCACCTGAAATTATAAAAACACCCTTCATTAATTCACCTGAAATTACAAATACACCCTTCATTAATTCAAAACGACGTAGTTTTAGGGTTACTAGAGATAACTTTATCTCCAGTGACAGGAGAAATCCTTTACCCATTAAATATTATATCATTCAAAATGAAAAAATTGATTAAAAAAATCTCCTATTAAAAATTGGGAAAAAGATTTCTCCTGTCACTCAAAACTATGTCGTTTTGGATTAATGAAGGGTGTTTTTGTAATTTTAGGTGAATTAATGAAGGTTGTTTCCGTAATTTTATTTATCTTTTTATCATATGAATTTTACCGAAATACCCTTCATTAATTCACCTAAAATTACAAACACACCCTTTATTAATCCAAAACGACGTAGTTTTGGGCTCACTGGAGATAACTCTATCTCCAGTGACAGGAGAAATCATTTTCCCTTAAAAATTTTAACTGTAAAAAGGATTTTATAAACTTTTACTTGTATGGAGGATTGCTACGCGGGTTCAGTTCCAATTTTCACTCGTAGACTTTTTAATGGGGAATTTTTACGCAATAAAGAAATTTCAAAACTGAATAAGGCGTATTCATTCAAATTTTACTTACGTATCTGCTACAATTTTAAGGACAGATGAAAATCTAACCCGCATTCAGCGCAAATGATGCAGTTGGTGAGATGTGCAAAACAGCAGGGAGGGCCACGCGATGATTTAGCTACAACCCAACAATGTCGGTGCGTTATATATATATATATATATAAGAAAGACAAACTTCATTAAAACACAAATAAAATGATTACAACACTGCATTACATCAGAAACAAAAACAAACCAAACAACCAAAGATAACAAAGCAACAAACTTGAAACCGGTGTTGTAAAAACGCTCTTTAGAAACGTAGAAACGTCCGTTTCTACGTTTTTTGGCCAGAAATCTTGTTGAAATAGATGTAGGAACGAATTTTGAGTTGACACGGTTGAAATGCCGTGTCAACTTAGTAAAATCGGTTTACGACGTGTTAACTCACAGCACTGGTAGTCGCCGGATTTTGTGGTTCTTGCCCCTCTATTTCAGGTCGGTGGCGATTAGAGCTGGGAATCAGGGCCGGCCCGGCCCTACAGGGCCTGGCCCTCCAGGGCTTGGGCCCTACAGGGCCTGAGATAAGGAAAACATCTGTTTTTCAAAGCCCGGCCCGATGGTACCAGGGCCAGGGCCGGCCCTACAGGGCCTGAAAATTACTATTCCAAATTTTAATTATTTTTTTTCTAGGTTTTTTTCCAAAGAAATATAATTAGTAAATTGCAATCATTAAAGTTCTAATCTATCAAATAAATATTATCAACATTAATATTTAAACAATACAAATTATCCAACAAATAAACACATTCATTAATTCGTAATAAAAAACAAACCATTGTCCACAATTGACTCACATAAAACTTAAGAAGTATTAAACTAAACAACATTAGATAACTCAAATAAAATATAAAAGCATACTACTATCATTGTCAATTGTCACCTTCTTCATCACTCTCATCAATTTCATAGATATTTGATTGTGCTTCACTTTGAGCAGAAGGCTGTGCTTCAGGAGTAAAAATGTCATGAATTTCTTCTCCCGCATCATGAACACATCCATAATCATTATTTGCAACAAATAATATACCAAATCATAAAATCAGAGTATAGTTATTATATATTTATATATGTGCCTCCTAGCCTTTTCCTCTTGGCACTCTTTGACTAATTTTTTTTTCTTAAAAAACTGAAAATGCTACAGTAACAGGGCCTGCAGGGCCGGCCCGATAAAGCCCGAGGCCCTACAGAGCCGGCCCTGCAGGGCCAAATTCAAATTTCAGGCATATTTTTCAAGCCCGAGCCCTACAGGGCCAGGGCTTAAAAGGGCCGGCCCGATTTCCCAGCTCTAGTGGCGATGGTAGTGAGGATGGAGGCCAGCGACGACTTAGGCTATATTTGGTTGGAGATGAGGGAGGAAGGGGAGGTGCCCATCTTTAATTTGAAAAGTCATGTATGACCATGATGTGACATGCTTTCAAATAGAGCTGGGAATCAGGGCCGGCCCGGCCCTACAGGGCCTGGCCCGGCCCTACAGGGCCTGGCCCTCCAGGGCTTAGGCCCTACAGGGCCTGAGATAAGGAAAACATCTGTTTTTCAAAGCCCGGCCCGATAGTACCAGGGCCAGGGCCGGCCCTACAGGGCCTGAAAATTACTATTCCAAATTTTAATTATTTTTTTCTAGGTTTTTTCCAAAGAAATATAATTAGTAAATTGCAACCATTAAAGTTCTAATCTATCAAATAAATATTATCAACATTAATATCTAAACAATACAAATTATCCAACAAATAAACATGTAACGCCACAATTTTAATACCCAAAAACAGTCAAAATATTGAAAATACCTTCAAAAGAGTTCAACAATATCCAAATCCTTTTACAATGTTACCGTTTCGAATAAAACCCGTAATACATAATCAGAATAAATTCCAGAAAATATTTCAGAGTTTAATACAAAACGGAAGTCTTAGGTTCATGGCAAATATAATAACATAACATAATCTATTGGAGATCAAAAGAGCTTCCAGAGCTCACTCCATAGGTGCCTTCCCTTGCTCTCTACTAGAATAATCACCTGAAAAATGTTAATATGGGATGAGATTCCACGTCTCAGTAACTACTGAATATTTCTACCGTACACGAGCAAATAATATATGACAAAAAGATATGGGCTGATTTCAAATATATATGTAGATTCCATAATTTCTCATACAAAATAATTTATACTAATAGTCATCAATATAGAAGGTAATAAAACATATATATCTCAAAAGTTCTCTTCTCATGTCTTTACAGATTATTCATCATTATATCAAATTCTTGAACTGTTCAGAAATGCATTATGCAGTATGCACCCTCCCTTATATCACCTTCCAACCATATACCGCTGACTGGAGCCATAGGCTAACACATAGTCCAATAGAAACTCATTCATTTGACTGAATTGTTCCAAGCTCACCAAAACTTAAGATACACCCGGCCAAAGGTATAGAGCTTAAATCTGGACTATGGCTCCCCTCCTTTAAAATAACAACTAAGGAGGTGTCACATGTCCCACATCTCCAATGAAATCCCGGCCAGAGGAAAACATGGAAGATGGGGCCCTGAAAAGTACCATCCACTGTGCACCGAGTGGTGGCATAAACAATTCTTATCATTCAATTCCCTCCTTACACCACCCATCACAATACAACCGCCATGATGAATGTATTTACTCAAAAATAATGCATTATTATACCATTATATACATTGATATGCGTATCTGTGAATAGTAAAATACGGTATATACATGAATAGTAAAATAAATAGTACATACGGTATGTATACGTGAATAGTAAAAATGAATAGTAAATACGGTGTGAATAGTAAATACGGTATACGTGAATAGTAACATGAATAGTAAATACGGTATACGTGAATAGTAAAATGAATAGTAAATACGGTATACATGAGTAGTAAAAATGAATAGTAAATACGGTATACGTGAATAGTAAAATGAATAGTAAATACGGTATATGTGAATAGTAACGTACGTATAAATAGTACCTCTGCAGATTTGCAAGTCAAAGTTCCCACACCAGATCTTAAAACCATAAATATTTTCTAAATATTCTTGCCAAAATAGTAAACAAACAAATTTATAATCATACATAATTCACAAGTATAAGGAAGAATATTCAGAGTTACCTGTTACTTGCTAATACCCGAATCTCCAACCAGCTATTATAACTCTCAAGCAAATATCTCTCTACTCTCTCTCTCTCTCTACCTCTCTCTAAGGCTCTTAGAAGTTGTGAAGAATGAAATGAAATGGAAGGTCTATTTATAGTTGGAAAATGGGTCTTTAAGTGTAATTTTCGTCTCTGGGTCGTTTTACGTAATTTTCCCAAAATTATAAAATGGAAACTTTCCCGTGACTTCTTCAGCCGCGCCCGTGAACCTTTTTTTAAAAAAATTTAATAATATTTTAATATATATTATTTTATTATTATAATATAATATTATTTAAATAATAAATTATTATTGAGTGGGTCCCGCGGCCAATTTTTTCAAACTTCACGAGAAAGTTTGCAGAGAATTATTTTTGGCCGTGGGTCCCGCAAAATACTGATTTCAAATTTATCACTTTCTGAAAATAGAGCCTACTAGTCTTTCCAAAATAGGTTTATGTTCAAGATATTAGATTCAAAATTCAGGATGTTACATTTCTCCCCTCCTAAAAGAAAATTTTGTCCTCAAAATTTCGCTATAATAAGAATTCTAACCTATTTAAATAAATGAGGATAGGTTTGTCGCATGCTCTCCTCCGTTTCCCAAGTAGCATCTCCGGGAGCCATTCCTTTCCACTCGACCTTTACAAGTCTAATGGTCTTGTTTCGTAATCTCTTGTCTCTTGCATCAACAATCCGCTCCAGCTCGGCTTTATACGTCATGTTATCCTTGAGTTCTACCTCTTCTACTTCTATAATGTGGGAAGGATCCGGTTGGTATTTCTTCAGTTGCGATACATGAAAGACATTGTGAAGATTCGCAAGCTGTGGAGGTAATGCAATTCTGTAAGCTACCGGTCCAACTTTCTCCAAAATCTCATAAGGACCCATAAAACGAGGCGAAAGCTTCTTTGCTCGTATTGCTCTACCAATGCCAGTCATTGGTGTGACTCTTAAGAATACATGTTCGCCCACCATGAACTCCAACGGTCGTCTTCTCTTGTCAGCATAACTCTTCTGTCGACTCTGAGCAGTGAGAAGTTTCTGTTGAATCACCTTAATCTTTTGAGTCGTCTCGTCCACAAGTTCTGGACCTATTAAAATTCGCTCATTCAATTCTGTCCAGCAAATAGGAGATCTACATTTTCTTCCATACAAAGCCTCATAAGGTGCCATCTCAATGCTAGAGTGATAACTATTGTTATATGCAAACTCCGCAAGATGAAGATGATCGTCCCAACTTCCTTTTAGTTCGATTGCACAAGCCCGCAACATGTCTTCCAGAGTTTGAATAGTCCTCTCAGTCTGCCCGTCAGTTTGAGGATGATAAGCGGTACTATAACTCATCCGAGTTCCCATAGCATTCTGCAATGCTTTCCAAAATCGTGAAGTGAATCGTGGATCACGATCAGATACGATGCTATTCGGTATCCCATGCAATCTGACAATCTCCTTCATGTAGATCTTTGCTAGTCTCTCCAATGAGTATTCTGCTGCAATTGCTAGAAAATGAGCTGACTTAGTTAACCTATCGACAATTACCCAAATGGCATTATGTCCGGATGTCGTTAGAGGAAGCCCCATGATGAAATCCATAGAGATGCTGTCCCATTTCCACTCTGGGATATCCAGATTCTTTAATAATCCAGGAGGTTTCCGATGTTCGATCTTGACTTTCTGACAAGTCAAACAACAAGTGACAAAGTCAGTCACATCTTTCTTCATGCCCCGCCACCACCAATTCCGCTTGAGATCATGATACATCTTGGTTGCTCCGGGATGGATAGTGTATTTACTCCGATGTGCCTCCTCTAGTATGAGCTTTTTTATTTCTCCATCATTAGGTATGCACACTGTAACACCTCATTTTCATCACCAAAAACTCGGTCAAAATATTGAAAATACCTTCAAAAGAGTTCAACAATATCCAAATCCTTTTACAATGTTACCATTTCGAATAAAACCCGTAATACATAATCAGAATAAATTTCAGAAAATATTTCAGAGTTCAATACAAAACGGAAGTCTTAGGTTCATGGCAAATAAAATAACATAACATAATCTATTGGAGATCAAAAGAGCTTCCAGAGCTCACTCCATAGGTGCCTTCCCTTGCTCTCTACTAGAATAATCACCTGAAAAATGTTAATATGGGATGAGATTCCACGTCTCAGTAACTACTGAATATTTCTACCTTACACGAGCAAATTACATATGACAAAAATAAAAGGTAATATAATGTGAATTTAATATACTCAGATATTTTTAGATATACCGTTGTTCACATCAAATGCCTTTACAAAGTACTCACCATTCTTTATTGAAATAATTCAGAAATGCACTATGCAGTATGCAGCCTCCCTTATATCCCCTTCCAACCGTATACCGCTGACTGGAACCATAGGCTAACATATAGTCCAATAGAAACTCATTCATTTGACTGGATGGTTTCAAGCTCACCAAAACTTAAGATACACCCGGCCAAAGGTATAGAGCTTAAATCTGGACTATGGCTCCCCTCCTTTAAAATAACAACTAAGGAGGTGTCACATGTCCCACATCTCCAATGAAATCCCGGCCAGAGGAAAACATGGAAGATGAGGCCCTGAAAAGTACCATCCACTGTGCACCGAGTGGTGGCATAAACAATTCTTATCATTCGATTCCCTCCTTACTCCACCCATCACATTACAACCGCCATGATGAATGTATTTACTCAAAAATAATGCATTATTATACCATTATATACATTGATATGCGTATTTATGAATAGTAAAATACTATGCGTATCTGTGAATAGTAAAATACGGTATATACATGAATAGTAAAATGAGTAGTAAATACGGTATACGTGAATAGTAACATGAATAGTAAATACGGTATACGTGAATAGTAACATGAATAGTAAATACGGTATACGTGAATAGTAAAAATGAATAGTAAATACGGTATACGTGAATAGTAAAATGAATAGTAAATACGGTATACGTGAATAGTAAAATGAATAGTAAATACGGTATATGTGAATAGTAAAATGAATAGTAAATACGGTATATGTGAATAGTAACGTACGTATAAATAGTACCTCTACAGAATTGCAAGTCAAAGTTCCCACACCTGATCTTAAAACCATAAATATTTTCTAAATATTCTTGCCAAAATAGTAAACAAACAAATTTATAATCATACATAATTCACAAGTATAAGGAAGAATATTCAGAGTTACCTGTTACTTGCTAATACCCGAATCACCAACCAGCTATTATAACTCTCAAGCAAATATCTCTACTCTCTCTCTCTCTCTACCTCTCTCTATGGCTCTTAGAAGTTGTGAAGAATGAAATGAAATGGAAGGTCTATTTATAGTTGGAAAATGGGTCTTTAAGTGTAATTTTCGTCTCTGGGTCGTTTTACGTAATTTTCCCAAAATTATAAAAAGAAACTTTCCCGTGACTCGCCCCGTGAACGTTTGTTTAAAAATTTTAATAATATTTTAATATATATTATTTTATTATTATAATATAATATAATAAATTATTATTGAGTGGGTCCCGCGGCCATTTTTTTCAAACTTCACGAGAAAGTTTGCAGAATTATTTTTGGCCGTGGGTCCCGCAAAATACTGATTTCAAATTTATCACTTTCTGAAAATAGAGCCTACTAGTCTTTCCAAAATAGGTTTATGTTCAAGATATTAGATTCAAAATTCAGGATGTTACATTTCTCCCCTCCTAAAAGAAAATTTTGTCCTCAAAATTTCGCTATAATAAGAATTCTAACCTATTTAAATAAATGAGGATAGGTTTGTCGCATGCTCTCCTCCGTTTCCCAAGTAGCATCTCCGGGAGCCATTCCTTTCCACTCGACCTTTACAAGTCTAATGGTCTTGTTTCTTAATTTCTTGTCCCTTGCATCTACAATCCGCTCCGGCTCAGCTTTATACGTCATGTTATCCTTGAGTTCTACCTCTTCTACTTCTATAATGTGGGAAGGATCCGGTTGGTATTTCTTCAGTTGCGATACATGAAAGACATCATGAAGGTTCGCAAGCTGTGGAGGTAATGCAATTCTGTAAGCTACCGGTCCAACTTTCTCCAAAATCTCATAAGGACCCATAAAACGAGGTGAAAGCTTCTTTGCTCGTATTGCTCTACCAATGCCAGTCATTGGTGTGACTCTTAAGAATACATGTTCGCCCACCATGAACTCCAACGGTCGTCTTCTCTTGTCAGCATAACTCTTCTGTCGACTCTGAGCAGTGAGAAGTTTCTGTTGAATCACCTTAATCTTTTGAGTCGTCTCGTCCACAAGTTCTGGACCTATTAAAATTCGCTCATTCAATTCCGTCCAGCAAATAGGAGATCTACATTTTCTTCCATACAAAGCCTCATAAGGTGCCATCTCAATGCTGGAGTGATAACTATTGTTATATGCAAACTCCGCAAGATGAAGATGATCGTCCCAACTTCCTTTTAGTTCGATTGCACAAGCCCGCAACATGTCTTCCAGAGTTTGAATAGTCCTCTCAGTCTGCCCGTCAGTTTGAGGATGATAAGCGGTACTATAACTCATCCGAGTTCCCATAGCATTCTGCAATGCTTTCCAAAATCGTGAAGTGAATCGTGGATCACGATCAGATACGATGCTATTCGGTATCCCATGCAATCTGACAATCTCCTTCATGTAGATCTTTGCTAGTCTCTCCAATGAGTATTCTGCTGCAATTGCTAGAAAATGAGCTGACTTAGTTAACCTATCGACAATTACCCAAATGGCATTATGTCCGGATGTCGTTAGAGGAAGCCCCATGATGAAATCCATAGAGATGCTGTCCCATTTCCACTCTGGGATATCCAGATTCTTTAATAATCCAGGAGGTTTCCGATGTTCGATCTTGACTTTCTGACAAGTCAAACAACAAGTGACAAAGTCAGTCACATCTTTCTTCATGCCCCGCCACCACCAATTCCGCTTGAGATCATGATACATCTTGGTTGCTCCGGGATGGATAGTGTATTTACTCCGATGTGCCTCCTCTAGTATGAGCTTTTTTATTTCTCCATCATTAGGTATGCACACTGTAACACCTCATTTTCATCACCAAAAACTCGGTCAAAATATTGAAAATACCTTCAAAAGAGTTCAACAATATCCAAATCCTTTTACAATGTTACCATTTCGAATAAAACCCGTAATACATAATCAGAATAAATTTCAGAAAATATTTCAGAGTTCAATACAAAACGGAAGTCTTAGGTTCATGGCAAATAAAATAACATAACATAATCTATTGGAGATCAAAAGAGCTTCCAGAGCTCACTCCATAGGTGCCTTCCCTTGCTCTCTACTAGAATAATCACCTGAAAAATGTTAATATGGGATGAGATTCCACGTCTCAGTAACTACTGAATATTTCTACCTTACACGAGCAAATTACATATGACAAAAATAAAAGGTAATATAATGTGAATTTAATATACTCAGATATTTTTAGATATACCGTTGTTCACATCAAATGCCTTTACAAAGTACTCACCATTCTTTATTGAAATAATTCAGAAATGCACTATGCAGTATGCAGCCTCCCTTATATCCCCTTCCAACCGTATACCGCTGACTGGAACCATAGGCTAACATATAGTCCAATAGAAACTCATTCATTTGACTGGATGGTTTCAAGCTCACCAAAACTTAAGATACACCCGGCCAAAGGTATAGAGCTTAAATCTGGACTATGGCTCCCCTCCTTTAAAATAACAACTAAGGAGGTGTCACATGTCCCACATCTCCAATGAAATCCCGGCCAGAGGAAAACATGGAAGATGAGGCCCTGAAAAGTACCATCCACTGTGCACCGAGTGGTGGCATAAACAATTCTTATCATTCGATTCCCTCCTTACTCCACCCATCACATTACAACCGCCATGATGAATGTATTTACTCAAAAATAATGCATTATTATACCATTATATACATTGATATGCGTATTTATGAATAGTAAAATACTATGCGTATCTGTGAATAGTAAAATACGGTATATACATGAATAGTAAAATGAGTAGTAAATACGGTATACGTGAATAGTAACATGAATAGTAAATACGGTATACGTGAATAGTAACATGAATAGTAAATACGGTATACGTGAATAGTAAAAATGAATAGTAAATACGGTATACGTGAATAGTAAAATGAATAGTAAATACGGTATACGTGAATAGTAAAATGAATAGTAAATACGGTATATGTGAATAGTAAAATGAATAGTAAATACGGTATATGTGAATAGTAACGTACGTATAAATAGTACCTCTACAGAATTGCAAGTCAAAGTTCCCACACCTGATCTTAAAACCATAAATATTTTCTAAATATTCTTGCCAAAATAGTAAACAAACAAATTTATAATCATACATAATTCACAAGTATAAGGAAGAATATTCAGAGTTACCTGTTACTTGCTAATACCCGAATCACCAACCAGCTATTATAACTCTCAAGCAAATATCTCTACTCTCTCTCTCTCTCTACCTCTCTCTATGGCTCTTAGAAGTTGTGAAGAATGAAATGAAATGGAAGGTCTATTTATAGTTGGAAAATGGGTCTTTAAGTGTAATTTTCGTCTCTGGGTCGTTTTACGTAATTTTCCCAAAATTATAAAAAGAAACTTTCCCGTGACTCGCCCCGTGAACGTTTGTTTAAAAATTTTAATAATATTTTAATATATATTATTTTATTATTATAATATAATATAATAAATTATTATTGAGTGGGTCCCGCGGCCATTTTTTTCAAACTTCACGAGAAAGTTTGCAGAATTATTTTTGGCCGTGGGTCCCGCAAAATACTGATTTCAAATTTATCACTTTCTGAAAATAGAGCCTACTAGTCTTTCCAAAATAGGTTTATGTTCAAGATATTAGATTCAAAATTCAGGATGTTACATTTCTCCCCTCCTAAAAGAAAATTTTGTCCTCAAAATTTCGCTATAATAAGAATTCTAACCTATTTAAATAAATGAGGATAGGTTTGTCGCATGCTCTCCTCCGTTTCCCAAGTAGCATCTCCGGGAGCCATTCCTTTCCACTCGACCTTTACAAGTCTAATGGTCTTGTTTCTTAATTTCTTGTCCCTTGCATCTACAATCCGCTCCGGCTCAGCTTTATACGTCATGTTATCCTTGAGTTCTACCTCTTCTACTTCTATAATGTGGGAAGGATCCGGTTGGTATTTCTTCAGTTGCGATACATGAAAGACATCATGAAGGTTCGCAAGCTGTGGAGGTAATGCAATTCTGTAAGCTACCGGTCCAACTTTCTCCAAAATCTCATAAGGACCCATAAAACGAGGTGAAAGCTTCTTTGCTCGTATTGCTCTACCAATGCCAGTCATTGGTGTGACTCTTAAGAATACATGTTCGCCCACCATGAACTCCAACGGTCGTCTTCTCTTGTCAGCATAACTCTTCTGTCGACTCTGAGCAGTGAGAAGTTTCTGTTGAATCACCTTAATCTTTTGAGTCGTCTCGTCCACAAGTTCTGGACCTATTAAAATTCGCTCATTCAATTCCGTCCAGCAAATAGGAGATCTACATTTTCTTCCATACAAAGCCTCATAAGGTGCCATCTCAATGCTGGAGTGATAACTATTGTTATATGCAAACTCCGCAAGATGAAGATGATCGTCCCAACTTCCTTTTAGTTCGATTGCACAAGCCCGCAACATGTCTTCCAGAGTTTGAATAGTCCTCTCAGTCTGCCCGTCAGTTTGAGGATGATAAGCGGTACTATAACTCATCCGAGTTCCCATAGCATTCTGCAATGCTTTCCAAAATCGTGAAGTGAATCGTGGATCACGATCAGATACGATGCTATTCGGTATCCCATGCAATCTGACAATCTCCTTCATGTAGATCTTTGCTAGTCTCTCCAATGAGTATTCTGCTGCAATTGCTAGAAAATGAGCTGACTTAGTTAACCTATCGACAATTACCCAAATGGCATTATGTCCGGATGTCGTTAGAGGAAGCCCCATGATGAAATCCATAGAGATGTTGTCCCATTTCCACTCTGGGATATCCAGATTCTTTAATAATCCAGGAGGTTTCCGATGTTCGATCTTGACTTTCTGACAAGTCAAACAACAAGTGACAAAGTCAGTCACATCTTTCTTCATGCCCCGCCACCACCAATTCCGCTTGAGATCATGATACATCTTGGTTGCTCCGGGATGGATAGTGTATTTACTCCGATGTGCCTCCTCTAGTATGAGCCTTTTTATTTCTCCATCATTAGGTATGCACACTTTTCCTTTATACCTTAATATCCCATCTCTATCGATCCCAAATTTCGATTCTTTTCCTTCTTCAATATCTTCCCTCACGTTTAATAGATACTCATCTTCGAGCTGAGCGAATTTAATCTCTTTCCAAATTGTGCTTTCAATAGTTAATGCTTCCATGGTAGCGACCAAACCTGACATTACATCAATAGATGTACTTGGTATCTCCTCGAGCAATTTATGTTCTCTGATCATCATCTGGGCTACATGGATTGTCTTTCTACTTAAGGCATCTGCTACAACGTTTGCCTTTCCTGGATGATACTTCAATTCGAAGTCGTAGTCCTTGATAAACTCCATCCATCTCCTCTGTCGCATGTTGAGCTCCTTTTGGTCGAACAGGTACTTCAGACTTTTGTGGTCACTATAAACCTCGAACTTTGAACCGTAGAGGTGATGCCTCCAAATCTTCAGAGCAAACACTACTGCTGCCAGTTCTAAGTCGTGAGTAGGATAATTCCCTTCATGTGGCCTTAACTGTCGAGAAGCATAAGCTACTACCCTACCATTTTGCATTAATACACACCCAAGACCTTTCTTGGAAGCATCTGTGTACAAAGTAAAGGTCTGAGCAGGATCTGGAATTATAAGTACTGGTGCCGTAGTCAACTTAGTCTTCAAATTTTGAAAAGCTGCTTCACACTTTTCGTCCCATACATATGGTTGACCCTTCCTAGTTAACTTTGTCAAGGGCATAGCTATCTGCGAAAAGCCCTTGATAAATCTCCTATAATAGCCAGCTAGACCTAGAAAACTCCTGATCTCAGTCACGGACTTTGGTCGTTCCCATTGGAGAACTGCTTCAACTTTAGTATGGTCCACTGCAACACCTTCAGCCGATACGACATGGCCTAGGAATTTTACTTCCTTCAACCAAAATTCGCACTTAGACAGTTTCGCATAGAGCTTGTGCTCCTTCAACACTTGTAGCACGATTCTAAGGTGCTCTTTATGCTCTTCTTCATCCTTAGAGTAGATAAGGATGTCGTCAATGAAAACCACTACAAATTTATCTAGATATGGTCGGAAAATTCTATTCATGTAATCCATGAATACTGCTGGAGCATTTGTTAGCCCAAATGGCATAACAAGAAATTCATAATGGCCATATCTAGTTCTGAATGCAGTTTTTGAGACATCTTCAGCTTTGACTCTAAGTTGGTGATAACCTGATCTGAGGTCGATCTTGGAGAATATGGATGCTCCCTTCAACTGATCAAGTAGATCGTCGATCCTGGGTAAAGGATATTTATTCTTTATAGTCACTTTATTCAACTGGCGATAGTCAATGCATAGTCTCAGGCTCCCATCTTTCTTCTTCACAAAGAGTACGGGCGATCCCCAAGGAGATACACTGGGTCTGATAAAACCCTTTTCTAACAATTCTTCGATCTGCTTCTTCAATTCTGCTAGTTCCGATGGAGACATTCGGTAAGGAGCTTTAGATATAGGTTCTGTTCCAGGTACGAGATCAATAGAAAATTCTACTTCTCTCTCTGGGGGTAAACCTGTCATTTCTTTCGGAAATACTTCCGGAAATTCTTTCACCACTTCAATGTTCTCTATCCCTTCCTCCACTTCTGCTTGAATGGAGAAAAACACCATGTACACAAGACAACTCTGATGAACAGGCTTTTCATCTTGTGCTATAGACGACGTTTGTAGTCTACTATGATTCATAGAGTCATCCGCAAGAGAGATAGTCTTCCTCTTGCAGTCAAGGATGATGTCATTAGCTGACAACCAATCCATTCCTATTATTACATCGATACCCTTCGTGGGTAAACAAACGAGGTCTATATTTGAGATCCTATTATCAATCTCAATCGTACAATTTAAGCAAGCCCTAGAAGTTTTTACTGAAGCTCCCGCCGGTGTAGAAATAATCATATAATAAGGCAATTCACTCACTCTTAAATTCAATCGAGGCACACAGTCGTATGATATAAAAGAGTGTGTGGCACCAGAATCAAATAAGGCTTCTACTTCAAGACCTTGGAGTTTGAGGATACCTTTAATCAGATTTGGTGAAGCACTTGCCTCCTGATGTGATAGTGCAAACACTTTCCCTGGCACTGCAGTTCTAGCATCCTTGGCTCCTCGAGGCTCCTCCTCACAAAATCTGGAAATGTGTCCTGGCTTTCCACAGTTGAAACACGTCACACATGGTCCTTGGTGTATTCTTCCACACTTGGCACACATCTGATTGTTAGCGGTGCTTGCAGCAGGAGCTGTGGATCCCCTATATGAACTCTGACCTCCACTGAAGTGACTCCTTTGAGGTCCTTTGAATTGACTCCTCGGTGGTCTGCTGAAATGACTTCTTTGGGGTCCAGTAAAATAACTCCTCGATGGTCCACCAAAGTGATTTCTGGATGGTTGGCTAAACCGCGTATTCACATTACTGAAGTTGTGACTCTGCTTCTTAGTAACTCCTCCCGTTGGTCTCATGAGGTGTGTAGATCTGGCCTGAAAACCCTTCATCTTCTCAGCTTCCTCTTCTCGTTTGTTCCTTGCTATCGTGCGCAGTTTGTCACATATTTCTTCAAAATCCCTTGTTTCATCAAGGAACGGTGATAGAGCTGTTTTTAGGTCTGGTCTAGCTTTTTCAACCAATCGAGCACTCAACCATTTAGAGTTGTTCTGTGAATATCCGCAGAATTTAGACAACTCTAAAAAGCGAGTAATAAATTCGTCTTCATGTAATTCCCCTTGCCTGAATGTGAGGAATTCAGTTTCTTTCTCTATTCTGATTGAAGGGGAAAAGTAATAATTTTCGAACTTTTCCTTAAACTCTTCCCACGTCATCTCAGCATTTCCTTTTTGTTTTGGTGCTTTCCCACCATTCTTCAGCTGCTTTCTGCAACAATTGTTCAGCAACCATCACCTTTTGTTGTGAGCTAATCTCGATAACTCTGAAAATCTTTTCTACACGCTTCAGCCACTCCAGTGCTGCAATCGGATCTAGCTTCCCCTCGAACATCGGTGGAGTAAACTTCCGAAATTTTTCCCAAACCTCAGTAATAGGTAAGGGATGGTACTGAGAATGAGAACCGCTACTACCTCCATCTTCAGTGCGAGAATGACTTCCTCCCCTAGATTGATGGTCAGAAGGTGTGACTTCCAAAGCCTTCTCCTTTCCTTCCTTGCCACCTTGGCCTCTTCCTTTTGCTAGTTCATCCTCGTGTCTATTCACTTTCTCTCTCATCTCCAGGATGACGTCTCGTAACTCTGCCAAAAGGGCATTGTTATCCTGAGGATAGGGACCATCTTGATGCGGAGGGAGACCTCTTTGAGACGGAGCAGGGGTTGAATTAGTTCTTCGAGTTCTTGCCATTATCTCCTCCTATGATTAATACTATAAGGACACTAAACAAATAAAAATAGCTAAATAAATTCTAAATCTAACAAAGGGAAGTGCTCATGTTATGATATTTAATTTGCCACGAACTTTTAAATTTTTTTTTTTTAAGAAATCACTTTAGAAAATAAACAAAATTGCCATGGAACCTTTAGCTCTGATACCAAAAATGTAACACCTCATTTTCATCACCAAAAACTCGGTCAAAATATTGAAAATACCTTCAAAAGAGTTCAACAATATCCAAATCCTTTTACAATGTTACCATTTCGAATAAAACCCGTAATACATAATCAGAATAAATTTCAGAAAATATTTCAGAGTTCAATACAAAACGGAAGTCTTAGGTTCATGGCAAATAAAATAACATAACATAATCTATTGGAGATCAAAAGAGCTTCCAGAGCTCACTCCATAGGTGCCTTCCCTTGCTCTCTACTAGAATAATCACCTGAAAAATGTTAATATGGGATGAGATTCCACGTCTCAGTAACTACTGAATATTTCTACCTTACACGAGCAAATTACATATGACAAAAATAAAAGGTAATATAATGTGAATTTAATATACTCAGATATTTTTAGATATACCGTTGTTCACATCAAATGCCTTTACAAAGTACTCACCATTCTTTATTGAAATAATTCAGAAATGCACTATGCAGTATGCAGCCTCCCTTATATCCCCTTCCAACCGTATACCGCTGACTGGAACCATAGGCTAACATATAGTCCAATAGAAACTCATTCATTTGACTGGATGGTTTCAAGCTCACCAAAACTTAAGATACACCCGGCCAAAGGTATAGAGCTTAAATCTGGACTATGGCTCCCCTCCTTTAAAATAACAACTAAGGAGGTGTCACATGTCCCACATCTCCAATGAAATCCCGGCCAGAGGAAAACATGGAAGATGAGGCCCTGAAAAGTACCATCCACTGTGCACCGAGTGGTGGCATAAACAATTCTTATCATTCGATTCCCTCCTTACTCCACCCATCACATTACAACCGCCATGATGAATGTATTTACTCAAAAATAATGCATTATTATACCATTATATACATTGATATGCGTATTTATGAATAGTAAAATACTATGCGTATCTGTGAATAGTAAAATACGGTATATACATGAATAGTAAAATGAGTAGTAAATACGGTATACGTGAATAGTAACATGAATAGTAAATACGGTATACGTGAATAGTAACATGAATAGTAAATACGGTATACGTGAATAGTAAAAATGAATAGTAAATACGGTATACGTGAATAGTAAAATGAATAGTAAATACGGTATACGTGAATAGTAAAATGAATAGTAAATACGGTATATGTGAATAGTAAAATGAATAGTAAATACGGTATATGTGAATAGTAACGTACGTATAAATAGTACCTCTACAGAATTGCAAGTCAAAGTTCCCACACCTGATCTTAAAACCATAAATATTTTCTAAATATTCTTGCCAAAATAGTAAACAAACAAATTTATAATCATACATAATTCACAAGTATAAGGAAGAATATTCAGAGTTACCTGTTACTTGCTAATACCCGAATCACCAACCAGCTATTATAACTCTCAAGCAAATATCTCTACTCTCTCTCTCTCTCTACCTCTCTCTATGGCTCTTAGAAGTTGTGAAGAATGAAATGAAATGGAAGGTCTATTTATAGTTGGAAAATGGGTCTTTAAGTGTAATTTTCGTCTCTGGGTCGTTTTACGTAATTTTCCCAAAATTATAAAAAGAAACTTTCCCGTGACTCGCCCCGTGAACGTTTGTTTAAAAATTTTAATAATATTTTAATATATATTATTTTATTATTATAATATAATATAATAAATTATTATTGAGTGGGTCCCGCGGCCATTTTTTTCAAACTTCACGAGAAAGTTTGCAGAATTATTTTTGGCCGTGGGTCCCGCAAAATACTGATTTCAAATTTATCACTTTCTGAAAATAGAGCCTACTAGTCTTTCCAAAATAGGTTTATGTTCAAGATATTAGATTCAAAATTCAGGATGTTACACACACTTTTCCTTTATACCTTAATATCCCATCTCTATCGATCCCAAATTTCGATTCTTTTCCTTCTTCAATATCTTCCCTCACGTTTAATAGATACTCATCTTCGAGCTGAGCGAATTTAATCTCTTTCCAAATTGTGCTTTCAATAGTTAATGCTTCCATGGTAGCGACCAAACCTGACATTACATCAATAGATGTACTTGGTATCTCCTCGAGCAATTTATGTTCTCTGATCATCATCTGGGCTACATGGATTGTCTTTCTACTTAAGGCATCTGCTACAACGTTCGCCTTTCCTGGATGATACTTCAATTCGAAGTCGTAGTCCTTGATAAACTCCATCCATCTCCTCTGTCGCATGTTGAGCTCCTTTTGGTCGAACAGGTACTTCAGACTTTTGTGGTCACTATAAACCTCGAACTTTGAACCGTAGAGGTGGTGCCTCCAAATCTTCAGAGCAAACACTACTGCTGCCAGTTCTAAGTCGTGAGTAGGATAATTCCCTTCATGTGGCCTTAACTGTCGAGAAGCATAAGCTACTACCCTACCATTTTGCATTAATACACACCCAAGACCTTTCTTGGAAGCATCTGTGTACAAAGTAAAGGTCTGAGCAGGATCTGGAATTATAAGTACTGGTGCCGTAGTCAACTTAGTCTTCAAATTTTGGAAAGCTGCTTCACACTTTTCGTCCCATACAAATGGTTGACCCTTCCTTGTTAACTTTGTCAAGGGCATAGCTATCTGCGAAAAGCCCTTGATAAATCTCCTATAATAGCCAGCTAGACCTAGAAAACTCCTGATCTCAGTCACGGACTTTGGTCGTTCCCATTGGAGAACTGCTTCAACTTTAGTATGGTCCACTGCAACACCTTCAGCCGATACGACATGGCCTAGGAATTTTACTTCCTTCAACCAAAATTCGCACTTAGACAGTTTCGCATAGAGCTTGTGCTCCTTCAACACTTGTAGCACGATTCTAAGGTGCTCTTTATGCTCTTCTTCATCCTTAGAGTAGATAAGGATGTCGTCAATGAAAACCACTACAAATTTATCTAGATATGGTCGGAAAATTCTATTCATGTAATCCATGAATACTGCTGGAGCATTTGTTAGCCCAAATGGCATAACAAGAAATTCATAATGGCCATATCTAGTTCTGAATGCAGTTTTTGAGACATCTTCAGCTTTGACTCTCAGTTGGTGATAACCTGATCTGAGGTCGATCTTGGAGAATATGGATGCTCCCTTCAACTGATCAAGTAGATCGTCGATCCTGGGTAAAGGATATTTATTCTTTATAGTCACTTTATTCAACTGGCGATAGTCAATGCATAGTCTCAGGCTCCCATCTTTCTTCTTCACAAAGAGTACGGGCGATCCCCAAGGAGATACACTGGGTCTGATAAAACCCTTTTCTAACAATTCCTCGATCTGCCTCTTCAATTCTGCTAGTTCCGATGGAGACATTCGGTAAGGAGCTTTAGAGATAGGTTCCGTTCCAGGTACGAGATCAATAGAAAATTCTACTTCTCTCTCTGGGGGTAAACCTGTCATTTCTTTCGGAAATACTTCCGGAAATTCTTTCACCACTTCAATGTTCTCTATCCCTTCCTCCACTTCTGCTTGAATGGAGAAAAACACCATGTACGCAAGACAACCATGATGAACAGGCTTTTCATCTTGTACTATAGACAACAATTGTGGTCTACTATGACTCATAGAGTCATCCGCAAGAGAAATAGTCTTCCTCTTGCAGTCAAGGATGATGTCATTAGCTGATAACCAATCCATTCCTATTATTACATCGATACCCTTCGTGGGTAAACAAACAAGGTCTATATTTGAGATCCTATTATCAATCTCAATCGTACAATTTAAGCAAGCCCTAGAAGTTTTTACTGAAGCTCCCGCCGGTGTAGAAATAATCATATAATAAGGCAATTCACTCACTCTTAAATTCAATCGAGGCACACAGTCGTATGATATAAAAGAGTGTGTGGCACCAGAATCAAATAAGGCTTCTACTTCAAGACCTTGGAGTTTGAGGATACCTTTAATCAGATTTGGTGAAGCACTTGCCTCCTGATGTGATAGTGCAAACACTTTCCCTGGCACTGCAGTTCTAGCATCCTTGGCCCCTCGAGGCTCCTCCTCACAAAATCTGGAAATGTGTCCTGGCTTTCCACAGTTGAAACACGTCACACATGGTCCTTGGTGTATTTTTCCACACTTGGCACACATCTGATTGTTAGCGGTGCTTGCAACAGGAGCTGTGGATCCCCTATATGAACTCTGACCTCCACTGAAGTGACTCCTTTGAGGTCCTTTGAATTGACTCCTCGGTGGTCTGCTGAAATGACTTCTTTGGGGTCCAGTAAAATAACTCCTCGATGGTCCACCAAAGTGATTTCTGGATGGTTGGCTAAACCGCGTATTCACATTACTGAAGTTGTGACTCTGCTTCTTAGTAACTCCTCCCGTTGGTCTCATGAGGTGTGTAGATCTGGCCTGAAAACCCTTCATCTTCTCAGCTTCCTCTTCTCGTTTGTTCCTTGCTATCGTGCGCAGTTTGTCACATATTTCTTCAAAATCCCTTGTTTCATCAAGGAACGGTGATAGAGCTGTTTTTAGGTCTGGTCTAGCTTTTTCAACCAATCGAGCACTCAACCATTTAGAGTTGTTCTGTGAATATCCACAGAATTTAGACAACTCTAAAAAACGAGTAATAAATTCGTCTTCATGTAATTCCCCTTGCCTGAATGTGAGGAATTCAGTTTCTTTCTCTATTCTGATTGAAGGGGAAAAGTAATAATTTTCGAACTTTTCCTTAAACTCTTCCCACGTCATCTCAGCATTTCCTTTTGTTTTGGTGCTTTCCCACCATTCTTCAGCTGCTTTCTGCAACAATTGTTCAGCAACCATCACCTTTTGTTGTGAGCTAATCTCGATAACTCTGAAAATCTTTTCTACACGCTTCAGCCACTCCAGTGCTGCAAACGGATCTAGCTTCCCCTCGAACATTGGTGGAGTAAACTTCCGAAATTTTTCCCAAACCTCAGTAATAGGTAAGGGATGATACTGAGAATGAGAACCGTTACTACCTCCATCTTCAGTGCGAGAATGACTTCCTCCCCTAGATTGATGGTCAGAAGGTGTGACTTCCAAAGCCTTCTCCTTTCCTTCCTTGCCACCTTGGCCTCTTCCTTTTGCTAGTTCATCCTCGTGTCTATTCACTTTCTCTCTCATCTCCAGGATGACGTCTCGTAACTCTGCCAAAAGGGCATTGTTATCCTGAGGATAGGGACCATCTTGATGCGGAGGGAGACTTCTTTGGGATGGAGCAGAGGTTGAATTAGTTCTTCGAGTTCTTGCCATTATCTCCTCCTATGATTAATACTATAAGGACACTAAACAAATAAAAATAGCTAAATAAATTCTAAATCTAACAAAGGGAAGTGCTCATGTTATGATATTTAATTTGCCACGAACTTTTTTTAAATTTTTTTTTTTTTTAAAGAAATCACTTTAGAAAATAAACAAAATTGCCATGGAACCTTTAGCTCTGATACCAAAAATGTAACGCCACAATTTTAATACCCAAAAACAGTCAAAATATTGAAAATACCTTCAAAAGAGTTCAACAATATCCAAATCCTTTTACAATGTTACCGTTTCGAATAAAACCCGTAATACATAATCAGAATAAATTCCAGAAAATATTTCAGAGTTTAATACAAAACGGAAGTCTTA
The DNA here is from genome assembly GCA_034222035.1 of Acacia crassicarpa. Lineage (NCBI taxonomy): Eukaryota > Viridiplantae > Streptophyta > Magnoliopsida > Fabales > Fabaceae > Acacia > Acacia crassicarpa. The sequence continues at coordinate 42,129,978 of JAWXYG010000005.1, read as the reverse complement.
GGTTCATGGCAAATATAATAACATAACATAATCTATTGGAGATCAAAAGAGCTTCCAGAGCTCACTCCATAGGTGCCTTCCCTTGCTCTCTACTAGAATAATCACCTGAAAAATGTTAATATGGGATGAGATTCCACGTCTCAGTAACTACTGAATATTTCTACCGTACACGAGCAAATAATATATGACAAAAAGATATGGGCTGATTTCAAATATATATGTAGATTCCATAATTTCTCATACAAAATAATTTATACTAATAGTCATCAATATAGAAGGTAATAAAACATATATATCTCAAAAGTTCTCTTCTCATGTCTTTACAGATTATTCATCATTATATCAAATTCTTGAACTGTTCAGAAATGCATTATGCAGTATGCACCCTCCCTTATATCACCTTCCAACCATATACCGCTGACTGGAGCCATAGGCTAACACATAGTCCAATAGAAACTCATTCATTTGACTGAATTGTTCCAAGCTCACCAAAACTTAAGATACACCCGGCCAAAGGTATAGAGCTTAAATCTGGACTATGGCTCCCCTCCTTTAAAATAACAACTAAGGAGGTGTCACATGTCCCACATCTCCAATGAAATCCCGGCCAGAGGAAAACATGGAAGATGGGGCCCTGAAAAGTACCATCCACTGTGCACCGAGTGGTGGCATAAACAATTCTTATCATTCAATTCCCTCCTTACTTCACCCATCACAATACAACCGCCATGATGAATGTATTTACTCAAAAATAATGCATTATTATACCATTATATACATTGATATGCGTATCTGTGAATAGTAAAATACTATGCGTATCTGTGAATAGTAAAATACGGTATATACATGAATAGTAAAATAAATAGTACATACGGTATGTATACGTGAATAGTAAAAATGAATAGTAAATACGGTGTGAATAGTAAATACGGTATACGTGAATAGTAACATGAATAGTAAATACGGTATACGTGAATAGTAAAATGAATAGTAAATACGGTATACATGAGTAGTAAAAATGAATAGTAAATACGGTATACGTGAATAGTAAAATGAATAGTAAATACGGTATATGTGAATAGTAACGTACGTATAAATAGTACCTCTGCAGATTTGCAAGTCAAAGTTCCCACACCAGATCTTAAAACCATAAATATTTTCTAAATATTCTTGCCAAAATAGTAAACAAACAAATTTATAATCATACATAATTCACAAGTATAAGGAAGAATATTCAGAGTTACCTGTTACTTGCTAATACCCGAATCTCCAACCAGCTATTATAACTCTCAAGCAAATATCTCTCTACTCTCTCTCTCTCTCTACCTCTCTCTAAGGCTCTTAGAAGTTGTGAAGAATGAAATGAAATGGAAGGTCTATTTATAGTTGGAAAATGGGTCTTTAAGTGTAATTTTCGTCTCTGGGTCGTTTTACGTAATTTTCCCAAAATTATAAAATGGAAACTTTCCCGTGACTTCTTCAGCCGCGCCCGTGAACCTTTTTTTAAAAAAATTTAATAATATTTTAATATATATTATTTTATTATTATAATATAATATTATTTAAATAATAAATTATTATTGAGTGGGTCCCGCGGCCAATTTTTTCAAACTTCACGAGAAAGTTTGCAGAGAATTATTTTTGGCCGTGGGTCCCGCAAAATACTGATTTCAAATTTATCACTTTCTGAAAATAGAGCCTACTAGTCTTTCCAAAATAGGTTTATGTTCAAGATATTAGATTCAAAATTCAGGATGTTACAAAACACATTCATTAATTCGTAATAAAAAACAAACCATTGTCCACAATTGACTCACATAAAACTTAAGAAGTATTAAACTAAACAACATTAGATAACTCACATAAAATATAAAAGCATACTACTATAATTGTCAATTGTCACCTTCTTCATCACTCTCATCAATTTCATAGATATTTGATTGTGCTTCACTTTGAGCAAAAGACTGTGCTTCAGGAGTAAAAATGTCATGAATTTCTTCTCCCGCATCATGAACACATCCATAATCATTATTTGCAACAAATAATATACCAAATCATAAAATCAGAGTATAGTTATTATATATTTATATATGTGCCTCCTAGCCTTTTCCTCTTGGCACTCTTTGACTAATTTTTTTTCCTTAAAAAACTGAAAATGCTACAGTAACAGGGCCTGCAGGGCCAAATTCAAATTTCAGGCATATTTTTCAAGGCTGAGCCCTACAGGGCCAAGGCCAGAGCTTAAAAGGGCCGGCCCGATTTCCCGGCTCTACTTTCAAAGTTAATGTGTGGAAAACGATACAAAAAGCTATGTAATTTTTAAAATTTCTCATGGACAATTTGGTCAAAATTTTATCTCCCCTCCTCTCCTCTACCCTCCAACCAAACAAAGCCTTAGAGGAATGTGGAGGAAGGAAGGATCGAAGGTCGAAGGTCGAAGCTCGCCCTTCTATCGCCTCTCACCTCGCTACGCTATGTGATCTCGGGTGATCGGGTGTGTCTCAGGTCCCTGGAATGAAAAAGATGGCCTAATTAATCCCTTGGTCAAAATGTGCATTTTGATCAAGGGACTACAATGCAATAATTCAAAGTTTTGAGGAGGGACTAAACTGAAATAATTTGAAATATTTTGGGGGCATAACTACACTTTCCAAGAAAATGTACTAAGAATCCTAATTTAATTATAAAAAATCACATTAAATTATGAACTTAATAATTCCCTTGAGTGTTTGGACCTAAATTTGTAATGATTTTAATGTATTGGTGTGTTTTGGTTTTATATATTGGAATTTTTTTTTTATTTGTAGTATGTAATAAACTCTTACGTTTCGTTTACATTTTCCGATTTTACGTTTTTACTCATCCTTACTATTTTTACGTAGACCCTACATTTTAACAACTCTGCTTGAAACAAACAAACAAAAAGGCAAAGAAATCAACCCAAACAAATTAAATAATTGAAATAACGGAAGGGTTCACCGGACTCGGCCATTTAACACCCACAAGCTGAAAGATTGACACGACGCCGGCTCTAACAGTTTTATGTGTGGGTTGGGTTCTGAATTTCTCGATCCAACAGGACCTCAGGACACATCTTAACATGACATTGTTTTTAGCATTAGCTTCTATTGAGTTTTTTAGCCTTGTTCATTTTCTTACTTTTCATGATATTGGTTTATTTTTCAGTTCGAGACTCTCTCATTGAACTAGTATTTCCAACACTTTATCTTGTATTTTCTAATATAATATAATAGTTCTTAATTTTATATTTAATGTCGATCCTTACAGTTTGATTGAATTATTGTTTTAATTCTTGTTATTTCAAATTAATTGGTTTTAGTCCCTATAATTTTATAAGGGCATGATGTGAGGTCAGGTATAATGACTAAAATCAAAACTCCTAAAATTGAGACTAAATCAAGCAAAATCAACTATTTAAAACTATAAAGATTAAAAATAAAATTAGATCAAACATTAAGAATGAAAAATGATATTCCTTTAATTCTAAATATAAGACATAGTTTATAAAGCAAATTGAACAGTTCTATATTTAGGATCGGATATAGTATTAACTTTTGTTTTTTCTTTTTTAAAAAAAGGATATGGCGTATGCATGCAGCTTCTAAAAAGTAGTGATACAAGTATGTAACGTTGATACCCTTTCAATCCTTAATATATAATATATTTATTTTGACCAATATATATATATATATAATATATATAATATTTAAAGAATTGATTTTGATCCTAAATATATGACATGATTTACATATATACCAATATTTTCTAATTTACCCTTATTCATACTTCTTCAACAATAATTAAAGAGAATAATGAAATAAGAGATTAAGGAAGATGATTAAGGTATTTTAGAAACTAATGTCATATTAACTAACTCAATTAACTTATTTGATTTAATTTAACTGAATAAATATATATTTTACTAAGCATGAGTATTAACCCAACCTATCATTTTGTGTGTGTGTGTGTGTGTTTTTAGGGGGGCTCATGGGCATGGACCTTTTTGAATATTTGATGCAGCCTGATGTTTAGCTTTTTACATATTTTGCTGGGGCACTCGTGTACACTTGCTTTTTTGTGTAGTAGTGTATGACAGAATGGAAGAGGATTCTCTCATTGGTAAATTTTCTCCTCATCTCTCATCATCTAATCCCAACTGTTAATTTGATTTAATGAGGTTGTTGGTGTGGATAGCTATATTAAATCTGTGGTCCAGATTTAAAGCCAATGAGGGACAATAAAAAAACACCAATGAGAGGACCTAAACGCATGGCAGAACAATGTTGGAATATATAAATAGAGATGCCCATAGTTAATACCTTAAATCATAATGTTTTGAACAGAGTTGTGTCCAATAGTATGCCTAGCAAAAAATTGTGTTTATATGTATGTACGAACTATTCTTTAAAATAATAATAATAAAAAAACACTAAAATGAGGACCACTAAAATAAGAAAATCTTAAAACATCTCGTGAAACAGTTTATTTCCCTGTCCTTTTTATAAACAAATTTATTTATCTTGGGTTGGTCCTTTCTATAATCTACTTTATTTTGTGTCTCAAAATGTCAAATACTTTTTTCCCCCCTTTTCTTACCCTATAAAATACATACATTTATATTAATTGTCTTCATTCACTCTAATTCTTTTTCATTTAATCATTTATTATTATACATTTGTTCTCATATTTTATAGTTTATATTCATATTCTATCATATTTGTTTCTCGTTTCATCTCCTACACTCATTTCATAAATATGGACAAATAGAAAAGAGATATGATATTTTTGACACATTTATTGTTTTTAACTATTATTAAACCCTAGTTCGTTTTGTGCAAGAATAAAATTTTCTTATAAAAAGGAGAGGATGGAGTAATTCTCAATTAAGTTTTGATGAGTATATATTTTATGATTAAATAGGTGTATATTTTATGAGATTTAATTAAAATTATTGATATTATATACCTATTTAATTATCTTTTATGAACGTTTCCATAATTGAGTGAAACTTGGGATTAAAGAATAAATCAACATAAAATCTACTCATATCCTATTTTTATTGTGTAGGAAATATTAGCTGATTTGGAATGAAGTAAAAAATGCAATAAGAGGATATGCAATCAGTCAAATTCAGTGGTCTCATGCAAGAAAAATAGAAACAAAATCAATTGTGTGATCTGATGGAGTAAATTACAAGATATGAGATATCTTTGTAATAAGTAAAAGAGAATCAATGGCCCAAGATCTAAATTATTATAAATAAGGAAGCAGAGACAAGCAAAAGGAGACGGAGCAGAAAGATCGGGAGACGCAGAACGAGAAGGAAGGGACGAATAAGCATAGGAGTAGAGGCTGAGCGTTTCGATTCTCTTCATCATTTCCACGGAAGGACGGAAGGACTGTGGAGGCGACGGAGAAATTTTCTTTCCTCTCTCTTCTTCTTCTTTGAACCTGAATTCTTATCTTTTTGTTTATGAATTTGAATAAAGCCATGTGTGGCTAGTTTGTTTTGCAACCTAGAGAATCTATGAATTTGTTTGGGTTTTAGAGATTATTCCCACTTGTTAGTTTTGCTTAATTTTATTTCAGTTTATTTAATCCTGTGTTTATTGTTATTGCTTATTGACTGATCACCATTGAGCATGTTTTGGGGATTTAGGGTTGGACTTGGAAGAGGGAATCCTAAATTGACCTTGGGAATAAATAATGTGGAATTAGGTTTAAATTTAACGTGAAGTTAGGTTTTAATCTAATTTGCGTCTAGGATAGGAATATACCTAGAAGCTCCGCATAATCAAATTAGAGTGAGCCCGATTTAAAACGCGTCTTATTTAATTGTGTGAGGCATTACATAATTAATTAAGATAGGTATATAAATGGACCGGAAGGCATTTATATACATTAATACTCTAGATTAGCTGATTAGATTAAGTCAAAATTAATTTAGTGAGGATAAAATCTAAAAATCAAATAAGGGATTAGTGACTCTAGGTTGCTCATTTAATTATTGTGGTAATTTTCTTATTTTTATTTTAGTTTTAATTTCTTTTTCTTAATTAAATTCAATTTTGATTTTCTCAATTTAAACGAAATTGTGAAATTAATGCTCAACTGAAGTTGTGATACTAAGTCCTCGTGAGAACGATATCTTACTTACTCTTTATTACTTGATACGGCCCGTGCACTTGTGGAGTTTTTTTTAGGCTTTAAATTTTGCCCTATCAAGTTTCAAGACGTAATCTGAAATCAATTACCTTATCATTTTATGTGAGAAAAAAATTCCATCGCCGCTGGCCTCCATGAGCTCTGTTGATTGGCAGATGCTGAAGCTTCGATGGCCAATGGGAGAATTATTGGAAAAGGATTCGTAGTGGAGGAATTTTTTTTTTTTTGGTAGTAATATGATTTGACCCCAAAAAAAAATCAACACTAAAAAAGTCCATTGGTACCGCTGTTACTGAACCATATTATGAAAACCATTTTTTCATTTTGCAGGATTTGGTGTTTTTTTTGGTCGAAGCTTTTCTGACTTTGGAGCAAAAAAAGAAGCTTTTCTGATTTCTTCCCCTAATGCATTGACCATTTCATTTTTTCAATCAGAGGGGTGAGTAATTAGGTATTATCATGCTGCAGTTCCAAGGAGAATCGAGCTCATGACCTCCTATCAATGGAAGTGTTTCATGCCCCTCCAAGTTCATTGGCAGAGAGTACAAAAGGAATGGAAAAGTTCCACGCGCTGGGCGAGAGAGTAAGGGAATAAAGCGTAAGCAGCAGTTCCTGTCGAATGACACGAAACCACGTACACAGGTTCTCGAAATTCTTGAGCGAAAGTGAATTCCACTTCAAGCTCAGAATATAATGTTGTTCCCTACAACTGAGGCCACGTTGACCAATCACTGCCCTCCATTTACACGCCTCCCTGATACGCCACTTTTCTCCGGGCTCCACCTTAATCCGATGCAATCACCATCTTCACTGTTCATTCATTACCCTAGACACGTGGTCTCTCATTACCCCGCCACCGTGCTTCATGTTATCATCATCGTTTCACTACTCTCCCATCCAGATCGTGCGAGAGAGAGAGAGAGAGAGAGAGAGCGAACGACGACGAACGTACCCCTCCGATAAGGCGGAGAGATCTAGGAAACAGACGCTCGCTGGTGGTGATGGATGGCGGAGCTGAGAGCCGCGTAGCACCAAGTGGTGGAGGTGGCGGTAGTAGCGGTCTGGATAAAACGCTGAATAACAGAATAATGCTCAGATTCCGTCCGATTGCGCCGAAACCTTTCGCGGGAGGACCGGTGTTGGACCACCGAAGCACGATGCATCTCTCCGGAAAAAGACCCAAGAGGAAGTATGTTAGGGTTGGGAGGAACAGTAGACGTTGCAGACACACTAAAAACTCTTGCGAGGAATTACAGAAACAAGAGAGATCTGAGAACGCAGTTGTGACTCGGGAACTGTGGATGGAGAATACTAAACTCGGAGAAGGATCGGTGGCTGGATTTTCTGGGCGTAAGAGCCTTAACCTTGATCCAATGGCGGCAAAAATGGAGATCCATGATAATCAGGTGAAACTAGACTTCGGGGAGACGATACATCGGACGGTGCCTGTGGTGGACACGTGGGTGACGGTGGAGAGCATGACGGGCACTTGCATGATGGATTTAGGGCGTACGGATGATGAGAAGGTGCTTAATCTAGCGAGAGACACGTGTCCAGCTTTTATATCGGACGGTTTGAATAGGTTACGGTGGGTGAACGAGGCGTACAAGAAGATGGTGGTTTGGCAAGAGGAGGCGGAGGAGCCGTCGCCGGAGATCACGGTGTGGTTGAGGATTGAGGATATGGAGGTGTACTCTCAGGCGGCTTTTTCATGTAAAGTCAAGCTTCAGTATAGGAGGGAGAATAATGGGAAGTGCACGAAAGTGGTGCCGTGTGATGCTTGGAAAATGGATGCGGGTGGGTTTGCATGGAGGCTAGACGTCAAGGCTGCGCTGAGTTTAGGACTCTGAAAACCAGGAAAAAGATGAACAAGAGTTCTAAAGAAGGAGGACAAGCGTTAATATCAGGTACTATTATAGCTAAACGAGTTTATCATCAGAAGAAATTGAAATTGAAACGAAAACATACTCAGTACGTTGCTCCTAGGTACTTGCTTTTACGACTAACTAGGACTAGGAGGGGCTAGAAAGGACTGGAACATTGCCTTGATGAGATTATTGTCTTGGGAGGGCAGAAAAGCTAACCAACATTATGAGAAGAAGGAACCAAAGTAGTAAAGCAGAACATAGCTAGGAAAATGCTATGCGACTAGAAAGAACCTCACGGTTCTCACGAAGGGATAGTTAAATATCCGGAACTAGATTAAATAGTTATGTCTTACATATGGCATGGTCCCGATTGCACAGGCTCAAGCAAGCGGACATTTGTTGTGAGGGGTCATCCTAGGGACTTTTGACGTGGAAGTTGAAATGAGGAATATATAGTTAGGCATAATCTGTTGAAGCTGCACAGAGAAATAGAGCATACCCCCAGTTATTGTTAAATACTTAGTAGATATAATGGGTTAGGAGGACCCACAATGAGCAAGAGCTTTATTTATTACAGATACTTGAGAAATTAGGAGAAAAGGATCAATGGGTTTGAAGTTTGAACTAAATTATTGTTATCGATCACTTATCAGACCCTACTACTTTGCTTAATTAATACTTATCGGTTCTAATAAATATAAGATATAATTTAGAGTGTACGAATAGGGAACCACTTTCCCTACCTATCTTGGGATAGATAGGGAAAGCTCCTCTAGATCTGAACCGTTCTGATTTGATCTGGACGGTCCAGATTTATTTATTTTTAACCGTCAATTTTTAATGAAAAAAAAATCATTTTTGAAAATATGTTAATTGGAAAACTATCTTTATTTTAGATTCTCTACCCTTTAAAATAATTATTTTTTTAAAAAATCAAAAGTAAAAAAAATTAAATCTGAACCATTCAGATTCCATCTGGATGGTCCAGATGGGAGGAGCTCTCCCTACCTATCTTGAGATAGGTAGGGAAAGTGATTCCGTACGAATGGAACAGAGGTAGCACTAATTACGTTTGTAATAGTATCTATTTAATTTAAACCTTAATCAAGAGTGGTGGAGTTGGAGAAACTAGAAAACTGTTGGGCAAAGTGGCAGTCCAGCAAAACTACAACGCATATGAGGGAAATAGTATATAGTAACGACATAAGGTTTGGGTCATTGTCTGAAGGAAAGGACTAGAAATCTTGCCGAGGATTTTGCTACCCTGTAGAACTAGCGACGTGTCACATTCATGATAGCTTCATTCGATTAGAATAGTACTAGGTTCTCCCGTTGTTTCTGGGTCATGCACGTGCTAGGTACCTCCGAAAGAAGATGACATGTCAGCTTTGTGAATGGTTCGTGATAGAGACGCACTGCGCCGGGAGGGGAAAACGCTTGGGCCAATAGAGATGAACCACGCGTAACATTCTCGAACCTCCCCCAAAGGGCTGATGGATGCTCCATTGGCTTTTTGGGCAGTGCAGTACAGATTTTAGTTGGCGATTGGTCCTTTGGTGGGGGCTTGAGAAAGATGCGGTCCTCTCCAGCGCTCTATGCGAAGCAGTCCAAAGCGATCACTGTTTAGGTTGGACCAACCACAAAACACGTGTTGTTTTAATTTCATGGGAAAATCCCTTTGCCGATGGGTCCAAAAAATATATATATATTTAAAATGATATTAAAAAAGATCTCATTGACAATTTTTTTTTAGTAAAGTATTGACAACTTTATTTATAGCAAAATTTTGAGATCTTTTTAATAGCAAATTTTTTTTATGACTATTTTAATATTTTCTTGTTTCATTAGGATCTTAAAGGGATTTTCCCTTTCTCATTTTTAGCTTGAGAGCCTATAGGCTTTTGACTCTATAAAATAATATAATAGAAAAAATTTGAAGAATGAAATTGGATACTTTTATTTGCCTATAATAAAATAAGAACTCACTGTTAAAATAAATAGAACACTATTAATATTAATTAACGGAACTTTATTGAAAGTGTGGAGAGAAAATCAAGTCAAAATAAATAAACATGGGATAATGAAATTTCAAACTTCAAATTGAAGATATTTTAAGTAATTGTTAGAGTGAGCACCAAGACAATCATGTGGCTTAATCAGAATTTTTCCAACAATTCCTCCATTAAATTAATGTTTGCAAACATTTATTTATTTATTTATTTTGCTCGGTTGCAAATATTAAATTTAAGAATATAAGGATTTGAGTTAGACCCTTTCTTGAACAAAACCCTCCATAGAACATACTCCAATTATTTATCTAAGCTATATGCAAAGAGTTTGCTTGAATGATTTAATCATAATGTCAGTCACTTGATCTCACTTTTTGCAAAATACCAAATCAATAACACCATCATTGCAAAGGTTGCACAGAAAAAGATAAAAAGATATCTTGCATCAATATGTTTGCCCCGTCCATTCAAAGTTGTATATTTTGAAAATTTTAATTGGTGAAACGTTGTCTCAATAAATTGTTGTTGCACCTTTTTTTTGACCTTGAAATGCTTTAACAATCTTCTTAAACATAACTAAAAATTTAGCTTCTGTAGTTGAAAAAGTAACAATTGGTTGTTTCTTTGAATACTGAAATAACTTTATCACTCATCATTTTTTTTTAAAAAAAAAAGCCTTATGTGCTTTTTCCATCATCCACAGTTCCAACATACTCATTATTAGAAAAGCCATAAAATTTTCCTTTTGGATTAGCCTTATAAAAAAAATCCAAAATCAATAGTATCTTTCAAATAACAAAAAATTCTCTTTGCAGCTGTGTAATGAGTCTTAGTTGGATTTTTCATATATTAACTTGTAAGACTAACATAGTGCATGATGTCAGGCCTTATAGAAGTGAGATACATTAAATTTCCAATTATTTGCTTGAAGGAAGTAGAATTCACTTTCTTTTCCCTATCATCCTTCTTCAATTTGGAGCCACATTAAGTTGGATTACGAATATGATTGCAATCCCTCATTCTAAATATGTCCAAAATCTCGTGAAATAAAAATTCAAGATGGTGATTGTATAACTTCAATGCCAAAAAAATAATGCATTAATTCCAAATCAGACATTTCAAATTCTTTCATCATACTCTCCTTAAAGGGATTAACCACGCTTATATCATTTCCAACATAAATCAAATCATCAATATAGAGAGTCATAACAGGAATTTTTCCATATTTTGCAAATTTTGTATAGAGAGTATGCTCATTATTTCCTTCCCATAAATATATACTTACAGTTTTAAATATATGACTTATTTGACTTTTTTGGGAGATGTTAAGGAAGTGAAATCAGCTACTTAATTATACTATATATTGTGTATGATTAAATTATATATAAGTTTATAAGTTAAATAATTTGGTTGGGAGAAAAATAAACAAATATAAATGTTTTAAAGTAATTTAGTTAGCTTCCTTAATCTCTTAAAAAGAAGTCAACTGAGTTTTATATTCAGGAACGGATGTGGCATTTAATATTCACACACAATTAATAATGGTCAGCTCAAAGCATATAAGGTATAAATATACTTGTATGAATATGCTGTAATTCTTAAATATAAATAAAATTTCATATGTATTTATGACCATATATGCTTGGTGTATATTTATAAAATATAAGAAATGTAATTTAATTCATGTATTTTAATGTGTGAGTGTGTGTGTTTTATATATTACTTACATAAGCCTCATACACACAATGTTATATAGGTTACTTATGAGAAAGATACAGCTCTTTAGATGAAGGTTACTTATGAGAAAGATGCAGCTCTTTAGATGAACCATGTTCCTTACTTTCTTATCAAATATCTCCAAGTCTCTAAGTTTATCTGTGTTTTTTTATAAAATATATGCCTAAGTTTTACATAATATTGTGTGTGCACACATCATCAATTAAAAAGACACGTTTATTTAGATATTGTACCAAATTTGAGAATTGAGTGATATTACTATTGTCAAAAAATCATAAGCCTTCTTTGCTACATTCCACTTCTTTATACAATTCGTTTCTTATCTTTTTAAGTTGCACACGTACACACTTGTATATTCTATAATATGCCCGTGTGTGTGTGTATAAGTGTATAAAATATATCACACGAGAACACCACATTTATTCAATTATTATATAAGTGAATTCGGAGTATATTGTTTATAAAAAAAATACATTTTAGATAATTATAATTTCAACAAATTTAATTTATATGTTTTTCACATGTAATGCAATAGATGTATAATTATGGGTAGAGGGATTATTTATTGGGACTGGTTTTTGTGTTTTTTTATATTCAGGTCATAGAAATTGATGAGTTATTCGCCCAAAATTAAAAATTAAACAAAACATGGCATTTTAAATGTAAATAAATAAATAGGCTGATCCTCAAAACTCAGTCTATACAATATACTTCCTCTAACCTTACGTGTAGAAGTTAATTGAGATGTTTGTTTTGGTCTAAATGTAAAATCATAATTCATTTTTTTGTTTCTCAAATTTAAAATCCTTTCTAATAACCCTCTATTGATTGTTAATTTCAGAGAAGGGTCTTCATATGGGTTAATTTTCATTGTAAATGATTAAATGCGGTGTTTTATGAAAATAAACACATACCATTTTTTTTTACAAATTACTAATTTAAATAATTTCTTTAAATTTTATAAATTAGTTATTTAGGTTTTACATTCAAAATAATAGAGTGTAATTAAGAAATCAGATGCCATGAGCATTTCTCATGCATATGATCCCTTGTGTCAATGAAGGCATTGAACAAAGATAGATGTTGCCTTGAATTATAGTGTTAACGATGTGGGTCAAAACTTTATGTTGAGCAATGAGCAACCAATAAAGTTCCAACTACAAGATGAGATGATACTTTATTATCTCAATTGAAGTAATGAGCCTCCCAAGGCTCATTAATTACTTCAACGTAGTGTAAGTAATAAAACTTTAAGTGTTTAGGCGAAGCCCCAAATAATATATGAGTTCCTTTATTATTGCTGATTTGGGTTTTTTCTTCTCTTGTTACAGGGCAGATGTGGTGAACTCAATTGCTCTATATGTGTAAGAATTGTTGCCAAATGTCAAGTTTGCACCGTATATATGCTTAACCTGCAAGGTTTTTCTGCTTTAACATAAACGAAGACATGGCAGATAATTTGTTACAGGTTCTATTGTGGTCCCTGCATTGCCTTAGCTTGTATTAGGGTTTGCTTTATCACGATTTCAGATAGAATAATGGAATAACGAATACACAAATAAGTCTCAAAAACTTTAAAAAATCATCATATTATTAATAATGAGCAGATAATATATAGATACTTCAGCTATTGAATTATGTATCACATAATAATTTAATTCCAGCCACATGATGATAATGAGGTCTGGGCCTGGTCATTGTTTGATAATGTTGTCTTCTAACTGTATCCAACAACATAATCTTAAAAATGCATGGGTTTTTGAATGAAAGTAACATTTAGAAGCTTTTGAGTTTTGAGATAAAGCTACTAAACACACCTTTGCCAGAAATTAGTAGAAGCCCATCAAATAAAGCATAATTAAGATATCATATCAAAAAAAAAGTGTACAATTGGATCTCTATACTTACACTGGTATATATGGCTGGGCAAAGAAGTAGATTCTCCATTTCTGAACTTTTTGGACCATACATACTAGTGAAGTATGCTATGTAATAAAATAATCAAAATAAGGTAATTAAACAAATAATTAATGTTAATTTATGTAATATTAATTAATATTTTGACATCACATTAATACTGGCTTGCAATCGTGGTTAGAAACTAATTTGAGCAAGATATATATAGGTGAACACCGTAGGCATCCTAGAAATTAACGAAAACTATGCAGTGCTAATGGAAAATATGTAATATTTTATTCCAACATTAAATGTTAAAGAAAGAGCAAATTGCTTTTGAAAAACTGTGCGTTACATTAATTGCTCTATGATTTCTTAGTATTTTCATTGCTTCTTCCAAAATACTTATGGTTATGGGTTAAAAATACACATGAACTCTATTAAAAAAGGTGGTGCAATAGACACAGGGTCCTCTGGGAAAATGATCTTACCTTGCATGAACAGTGAAGAGGGTTGGGAAGTTTTAGATGATCCAGATATCTAGTATTAAACTGGTTATGGGTACCCACACTACAAGTGAGATAACATATATGACCATAACCGAGTTTGTTTGTTTGTGTATCTGTATATGGTAAGCTCTGATTAAGCTGAATAATTAGAACCTTGCATTTACATGAAACGAATTAAGGAAAGCTCGGATGATCAGAAGCTGAGATCAAAAACTGATTTAAGAAATGAAGATGTGTCACAACTACAGTGGATTATTAAAATATGATGCAAATATGCAATGGTTTTCTTTTCATATCGATTGAAGTTTGAGTTCAGTTCAGTTAAATTTTAAGCGGTTTAAAATTATTGGTGTTCGACTGTTCGTTTATAAAATTTCATCATCAGATTTGTTCTACCGCCAGGTTCGCACCGTGTTTGTGCTTAGCTCGCAAGGTTCTTTGATGCTTTCACATAAACGAAGCTTTATGATATTTCATTCGGTTCCAAATATAAGATCTAATTTTTTCCTTTGAGAGGTTGATGAAACTAAATATATTATTTAATCATAATATATATTATGTATAATTACATTATATATCATTTTATGTTAACAATTGTGATTGAAGAAGAATCAAGATGAAAAATCATGTACTATTAACAAAAGAGGAACACCCCTTTACAATGAGTAACCCATAAGGATTAACCATAAAATCTAGAAGGAGACCATGTTAACTCATTCTTAGAGAGAGACCAAGTTAACTCTCTCTTGTGAGATTCCACATCCCACACACATGTGGTGAGGGCTCCACACCCAACACACTAATCTCAATAGTTATGGCTCTCTATTTATAGACTAAGCCTAACTAACTAACAACTAATCAACTAATCCCTTATACTTCTAACACACCCCCTCAAGTTGAACACTACTTAACAAAGTGCTCAACTTAAACAACACAAAAATAAGGGGATAAGGTGAATTAAATTGACTAGTTTTCAATTACCAAAAAGATTATACAATGATCTCTTCAATTCAAAATGTTCTTCTCCATATCCATAGTTGTTGATTCCCTTTTGAACAGCTTCAATCTCTGTAAGCTTCTACAATCATTGCTTCTCATTTTACAGTGCCACACTTCCTTGTGAACCCACAAAATGTTCTGTGACTGCACTCCAGCCTCAATCACTTATGAAAGAACTTGTTGGACCATTCTCCCTGTCATTTGGCCACTAAGCAAGAATACTCTCCTTCAAGGTAGCAAAACATTCATGCATCAGTGAAACCACCACATTGAGTTTGCCGTAACTCTCCACCTCTAGGTCATTTCTACAATTCCCAACAACACAAGTCTCATAGTCAACACACTTCAGCAACGTTCAGTTTAAATTGTGCACACCCACTGCAATAGGTTCTCCTAATAGCTTATGAAGGCCTACATATATCTTTTCACAACTTTTTCCACAAAACCAAATTTTCAGATAACTTCTTGACAATGATACAGACCTTTTTTTTAAAAAAAAAAAGTACTTAGCATGATATTTATGTTCACACTGACTGCAAGTCAAAAGTGTTTCATCATCAGACCCTTCAGGTTTACTTTGGTGGCAAATTCCACAACAACAGGCTGAGCAAAACCAGTCACCTTCAGGGATATCCTCCAAACCTATACAGCTTTGATGAAAAGAAGAGGGGCAATTATCACATTAGTTCACCACCATATTGACAAACAGAACAAATGCCATCATTCTCATGTAGATATCCACTTCTCGATGGTGTTTTTGTAGTTCATCTTGTCCTATGTTCATTCATTATCTGCCTCTGGAAATCTAGGAGAGACTTCCTATTCTCCAAAAGAATATTAGCAGCAGCTGACCTACAATTATGTTGACCAGTTGCATGACCTCCAAAGCCACCCTTTTTTTTAAAAGGTCCATGGACCCAAATTTTTAGATCCCACAAATCTTATGTTGATGCCAAGACTTTGTCACAACAAGGATTCAAACGGCAATGATATGAGAGAGTTAACTTGGTCTCTCTCTAAGAAGGAGTTAACATGGTCTCCTTCTAGGTTTTAGGGTTAATCATTATGGGTTACTCATTGTAAAGGGGTGTTCCTCTTTTGTTAATAATACATGATTTTTCATCTTGATTCTTCTTCAATCACAATTGTTAACATGGTATCAGAGTTAGGTTATCTTGAGCCAAAAATATTGAAACCTGGCTTTGATACCATGTTAACAATTGTGATTGAAGAATAATCAAGATGAAAAATAATGTATTTTAACAAAAGAGGA
The DNA here is from genome assembly GCA_034222035.1 of Acacia crassicarpa. Classification (NCBI taxonomy): domain Eukaryota; kingdom Viridiplantae; phylum Streptophyta; class Magnoliopsida; order Fabales; family Fabaceae; genus Acacia; species Acacia crassicarpa. Next base: position 42,113,501 of record JAWXYG010000005.1, on the reverse strand, counting down.
ACACCCCTTTACAATGAGTAACCCATAAGGATTAACCCAAAACCTAGAAGGAGACAATGTTAACTCCTTCTTAAAGAGAGATCAAGTTAACTCTCTCTTATGAGATTCCACATCCCACACATATGTAGTGAGGGCTCCACACCCAACACACTAATCTCAATAGTTATGGCTCTCTATTTATAGACTAAGCCTAACTAACTAACAACTAATCAACTAATCCCTTATACTTCTAACATTTTACAAATCAAACTAATTAATTTGGAGAAAAAACAATAGATACAAATATTTTAAAATAATTTATTTAGTTTTCTGATTTTCTCCCAAAAAAAAAAACCAACTGAATCTTTTATTCAAAATCATAAGTAGTATATTTGTTCTAGGTTTTGTTGTAGCCCGTGCGTTGCCTTGCTTAATTAGGGTTGCTTTGTAACGATTGCAAAGACGTTCCCTCCCATCTTTAGGTAAAATTTATTTACATAATTTCATTAGATTAAGAAAGTTAATTATATTAGTTAATATGATATATTTTTTCTATAACATCATCTTCACCTTCCTTAATTTCCTCTGTCTCATTCTTACTCGATTATTATTGAGGAAACATTAATAAGAGGGAAATATAAAAAATTTCACAAATATGATATATAAATTTTACATTAAGAACCGATATCAACTTCTCAATCTAATCCCTATCAGCACTAGAGGGAATAGAATAATGGGATGATGAATTGGGGGAAAAAAAGCCTTCTTGGAACTTTCAAAATCAATAAATTGTTTTTTTTTTTTGATAAAAGAGAAAACTTGAAATTAAAGTAAGGTAACTACAAAGGGGAATTTAATCCCAGACCATCCTGTGAGCCACAGTCCTAATATATTCAGGACAACTATCAAGATGAGATTCCCTTTTTGGCTAGTTATCTGCTGCCATGTTGTGTTCCCTGGGAATATACTGAATTGTCAGATAACATAGTTGTCAAGTGTATTGGAGCATATTGGAGCATCTGATGAAAGCGTAATCAAAACAGATAACGCACAAACTTTTGCTATTGAATAATGTATTATTTTATATTAATCTAATTCCACCAGCTAGCTACTTCATGGGAATGATGCTGGGGTTTTGCCATTTCTTCTTCTGTGCTTAGAGATGCCTATATCTTCTAACTGCATCCCACAACAGAATCTGAAGGATGCCTGGAATTTTGTATTTTGAATGAAAAGTAACATCTTGAGACTAAGAAGCTTGCCGAAAGGTTGGTCCACAAGGAGTCAAGGACTAGGCTCATAACTTACAAGAACATGGGTTTAAATCCCAATATTGATCCGACCTTGTTTGTTTTCCATTTGTATATGTTGTTCAAGTGTTAAGTGTTACTTGAAGTTGGAGTTGTGCCCTAGTCTTAGTAAATACTCGTGACTCAACTTATATAAACTTATTGTATATACAAGAAAATAAGGTAAGAATGTGGCAAGAAAAAGGTACAGAAACGTTTATACAAAGCTACCAATTATGCTTAATTTTCCCAGAAATCTGTAGAAGAGATCAAGGAAAACCATCCAAAAGCATAACTAAGATGCAATTCATCACACCGTATGTGTAGCTGGGGAGAGACGTATGTTCTCCATTACCATTTTTTGGCCTGATATGCTCTCCATTATCTGAACTATTCGGAGCGCATACTATATATTGGAATATGCAACGTAATAAAATGATCAACACAGGAGGATAATTAACCAAATAATTAATGTTAATTTACATAATATTAGTTAATTTTTTTTTATGTGTTGGTATAGTCTAACACAAGTCACGTTGTTTAAAAGCAGTGAATTATAAAATCTATTATAAATTTTAGAGTTAAGGTATTAAAATAACCTTTAATTTTTTTATGAAAAGTGTAAGAGTAACTAAAAAATATTTTTTGGAGTAAAAGTAATTCTACACTTTCAAAATTCGGATAAAAACATTAAATCCCAGTAGTCTTCATCTATTACAATATAAAAGTAACTGAATACTTTCACTTAATAAAAAAAATGTGATTTATGTGCAGTCTGGTGATTTTTCATCTTCATTCTTTTAACAGTTGCTTTCATCTTCTACCCCCTCTTTTCTCATTCTCATATCCGTCCCCCTTCATCTTCACCACCACACCACCACCACTATCTAAAATTCCAAAAAATTAATGGTAAAAAATCCATACTAGAAAAGTTAAAAACTGAAAAAAAAAAAAAAAAAAGATTTGGATCCTGCGATTCAATCAATTTTCTCTCATCAAAATTTTGTCCCTTATTATATATGGTCCTCTGCGTAAAACCCCCGTCCCCCGCTTCAAGGCGTCGATGATGAGGTGAACCCCTCATTCCCCCAAGCCCCATTCTAGCTGTGAAGCCTTTTTTTGTTTTTTATTTTCCTTTTAAATTATTATTATATATGAACCTTGTTATGGATCTGAAGACTCATACTCAATGTAAGGACAAAGAGGAGATTTATTGCATATCTATCGGAACCTATCTGTAGTAGGTAAATATCTTAAAATAAAGGGGTATCTTCATAAATGATCATATAGTGGCCCGGATACTCGCATCGGAGATCGCGCAGGGCTTAATATCTCCTACCTAAGGTAAACTCTATAAATACAGAGGTTAAGCCTTAAGGAACACAGGTTCTACGCTCTAACTCTAGACTATTTACATACAGTCACACAGAGCGCACACCCCACCCCTTTGGCTAAACGCCTATTGGTGTCCTCGAACTACGTGGATTTTAATCCCTTTACAGGGTATATAGGCCCTAGCAATTGTTCCTAGGTCAAGTCCGAACATCCAATAAATCCTGTTCTCAGAACAGAACAAACCTAGTGTAATTTTTTTCTTGGAATTTATACTATAGTTTTTGAGTTTTTCTTAGTAATGGTATTAATAAGCAGGGTATGTATTGTTGATTATGATTTTTTGGAATTGTAGATGGTGGTGGTGTGGTGATAAAGATGAAAAGTGGAGAATATGAGAGAGAGAGAGACAAAAGGTGAAAAAACCTTTAGGAGGGAGATGAAAAATTACCTGATTACTCTTCATCCTTAGGATCAACTGGAAAAGGGGTTAGACACTCTCATTCAGTGTTGTGAAAACGTCGAGCAGGAACATAGAAACGGATTTTTTTGCAGGAAAACGAGTCAGGACGGAGGTCAAGACGGTTTTGGCGTTGAAACGGCTGGAACGTCGTTTCAACTCAGTAAAATCGGTTGAAACGTCCATTTCTGGCGTTCAGTCCGGTGGTGGGTGATGGTGAAGGGTATATCGTGGCTGGCTGGCTGCAGTTTTCGCCCCTCTATTTTAGGTCACCAACAGCAATGGTGGTGAGGGTGGAGGCCGCCTGCGACGTAGAGGAAGGATCGAAGGTTGAAGGTTGAAGGTCGAAGCTCACCCTTGCCTCTCACCTCGCGGCGCTCTCTGCTCTGGTCTTCGGGTTTGTCGCGCTCTCACAGGTCGAATGAAGATGAAGAAGACCTAATTAATCCCTTGGTCAAAACGCACATTTTGACCAAGGAACTAAAGTGCAATAATTCAGAGTTCTGAGGAGGGACTAAACTGAAAAGTTTGAAATATTTTTGGGCATAACTACACTTTTCAAGAAAATGCATTAAGAATCCCAATTAAATTATGAAAAATCACATTAAATTATGAACTTAATTATTTCTTTGAGTGTTTGGACTTAAATTTGTGATGATTTTAATGTATTTGTATGTTTTTGTTTTATATATGTTAGATTTTAACTTTTTGATAATACGTAGTAAACTCTTACGTTTCGCTTACGTTTTTGCTCACCCTTACCATTTCTACATAGACTCTACGTTTTAATAACATTGCTCTCACCAAAGGAAATGGATTCGATCCTGGAGTTGGTCAAGGCGCTAGAGGAGGTATCCTGCCCAACATTGGTATTACTTAGGAGGAATAGAGATTTCGCCCTACCTTTAGATTGTGGGTGAACCCAATCCTTTTCCTAATTTTTTTTTACCAAAAAAAAAAAACCCGATTGCATAGTAACCATTGGTTTTTACTTCTTTATTAAGTGAGAGCATTTTAGAACTTTTATATTGTAATAGATAGAAGCTTGTACTTGAGTTTAAAGGTTTTACCCAATTTATGATTACTTTTATTCCAAAAATAGTTTAACAACTTATTAATACACATTTGATAAAGGTCCGAATGTTATTTTAACAATCTAACCCTAAATATTATCATATATATTAATATATGTGTTCTGTTCAAGAACATGATTTATCGGACTTGACCTAGGAGCAATGTCTAGGACCCACGTATTCTGTAAAGGGATCAAAGTCCACGTAATTCGAGACACACACATACGTTTAGCCAAAGAGGTGAGGTGTGTGCTTTGTATAACTGTGTGTAAATAATTCAGAGTTAGAACGTATGTACCTTAAAGCTTGACCTGTATATTTATAGAGTTTACCTTATGTAGAAGATACCGGGCATGCACGATCTCCGACGCGAGTATCCAGGTCGCTATATCATATATGAAGATACCCTTTTATTTTAAGATATTTACTTGCTATAGATAGATTCCGATAGATATGCAATATATCTTCTCTTGGGTCTTATATTGAGTATGAGCCCTGTTCAGATCCGTAATAATATGGATTATATTATTTATGACTTATTATTATAAAATTTCTTGGTAAAATATATGATGAAATATAATCTACTTAAATCTGTTTATGTATTTCAATAAACTAGGGTACTTGGGTTATTCTAATAAATCGGGATATTTAGACTATGTTCTCCTTATCTTTGAATTTAAGATTAGAATTTAATTTAGATTTAGATTTAGATTTGAATTTAAATTTTTATTTGATTATTTGTAGGCTTTATTTAGATGGGTTTCACAATTGAGATTCAGCACAATATTGAATTGAATTTCTATATTCCTTCTCTTCCTTTCTTCTCTCACCGGCACTGAACAGAATTTTGAGAAAAAAGAAGGTACGGAACGAATTTTTATTTTTTAAAGCAATGATTTTGGGTCTGCAATAGCTCTAAATGAAGAATCATAGACCCATTGATCAGTCTATGGGCCCACTCAAGCGAGTAAATTGTATGCTGCTACTAATTTCAATTTCACACTCTGCAATGATTTTTATTTTTATTTTTTAAAGCAATGATTTTGGGTCTGCAAAGCAATGATTTTTTTTATATCAAAAAAAATTTCACACTCTGTTTGGGCCAGAATTTCAACTCTTATTTGTTTATAATTGGTAAGAATGGGGCCATCAAAACAAAAATTAATTACATATTCCCAACACCGCTGGGGTGCATATTTATAAACAAAACATTCCTCATTGACCAATGAGAGTTTATTTTGCTAAGTATAAGTATAGGTATTCTCTTATTAGAGGTAATCATATTCAAGATATTGTTGGGTATTAGATATAGACACCTTTTCTAATGGAGATTCAAACATTGGTTCGTCACGTTGTGAAAGACTAGTTCCTTCCACTAGACCTAATAAGAAGTTGGTTCTTCAAGATGAATTAATTAATATTTAAATTATCATTAAAAAAGGATGCGTGACAATTCAAATGTGCTTTGAGGAAAAAACATTTCTCATTAGAGGAGGAGCCTCAGGGAGGGCATGCATTTCTCCTATTTCAAGAAAGGAGAGAATAAAAAGTTCAGATCCAATCCTTTCTAGAATACACTATTTTCAGTGCCTTCTCAAACTTTTGAGATTAGAATTTGGTTGTATGAATTCGATTATTTATTTTTTATAATTTAATTTTAACAATAATTTTATAATACATTGGGCCACGATATGCGGTTCGATTCCACCAACAAAATCCACCTCAGATTTTTAAAATCGGGGGAAAATATCGGGTTTGGATTTTCTCATAATTTTCTTCTTCTTTTTTTCTTAATATCTGATCTCTATACTCAGATTTTAAAAAATAGATTATCCAGATTTAATATTTTATAAAACTATTATTTTAAACATGAATAAATAAACTTAAACTATTAAATCATGATCTACACAATTTGTACTTGTAACACAAACAAAATTAATAAAAAAATTAATTTATAAAACATTATCATAATTGTTTTAAAAAATGTTAAATTTAAACTGTTCATTTTTTCATCTAAAAATAGAAATAAGATTTAAAAAAAAAAAGATAGAAGAGATTTTTAGGAAATCTGCTCCCAAAAAAATATCACCCATGAGATCCGAGGCTCAATTCAATGACGTCCCAAACCTCGCTGTAGAAAAAACAAAAAACATTCAAGGCATCTCATCCGTTGAATCCGTTCGCCGCACTGCCGAATCGACGGATCAAATTCATCGGTCCCTGACGTGGAGGAGGTGCTCTTTGAGGGCGCATGCTCTCATCACGCCGTTCATTGTTCATTCGGAGGCTAGGTCTGAAAAGTGAAAGCTCGCTCGGCAAGCGCGGCGTCCTCTTCTCTGCTCCGAAGTAACGGCAAGTTGGGTTTGCGCTCTTAGGGAAGCGCAATGTCTCATTGAGCAGTTGCCGCCTTCGACGCTTTTTCGGGAATTTCATCGTTTAATTGCGCCGTGATCTTTGTATCGATTTCTGTTGTCACTTTTCGTCATTGGATTCCCACTGCATAATCTCTGAATCTGATATCCTGGGAAGGGTTTTTTTTAACTGTTGTTCGATTCGAAGAAGGGCCTATAATCTTCGCTGTAGTGAGTACGATGCAATTTTCAAAGTAGCGACTGGTAATTGTTCTTCGACGGCTATGAGCCTATGACCGTATTGAATTTGACTTTTGTGATCTTCTTTTGGCTAGCTCAAGCTTGATTCATCGTTGGAAAATTTTCTGTCTTGTATAAAGTGTAAGTTGTTTTTGCTGGAAAGGACTTGGCCTTATTTAAATCTATGTTATCTTATAACTTCCTTTCAGTTTCTTTCTTTCTTTCTTTTTCACGATTTTTTGTAATACTTATGATTTCGCCAACTTTTTGTTCAAGTAATTTCTTTTACGTCTAATGTGAATACGAACGGTCTTCAAAAGCAACTCGATTTATTTTTCTCTTAAGAGAGATTACTTTGTTATTATTATTATTATCTGGGTCCAAAGTACTCTGAAGTATCATGAGAAAGTTTTGTTCTTTTCTAATAGTAACATATACATTACTGAGCTTCGCCTTCAGGTTTGGTGGGACAACTCGAGATGGAAATTGATTTTTGACAATCCTTAAAAACAACTTATGTACCCCTTAAGTGGGTTTACCTGAGTATTATTATTGGGGTCCCAAATTCACAATAACGTCGTAAGAAAATTTTCTTCGTTGCTATGTCGCTTCTAAACATGGAAACTACTGTACCTGGTCATCACGTTTAGTGGGACAACCTGATATGGGAATTGTTCTTTGATAGGCATTTTGGATGTAAACACTAAGTGGCTCTATTTCATGTTACAGTTGTTAGATCTCTGAATATGATGATGGCTAAGGGTAATAGGTTCTCTGGAGATTATTATGTCAATGCTGTAGAGACAGCTGGTGAATCAGAGGGGTCTGGTAGCTCGGGACCAATAGATACTGAAATAACAGTTTCAGAGAACTCAAGTGTCCCCGCAAGGAGATGTATAAGTTTAAATTCAAGTCACTGTGACAATTTTGGTGTTCCCATGCAAGTTCTTCGGTTGTCAGATATTTCACCCCTTGAAAGAAAGGATTTGGTGCTTAGGTTGAGATCGGAGCTTGAGCAGATTCGGCTACTTCAGAAGAAAGTAGAATTACAAAGAACAAACGGTGTTACATTGTCATCATCCAGTGATATTCTTAGCTGTAGTAATGGACAAAACAGGCCTCAATTAGAGAAGTCCAGAAAATCACTGGCTCCTAGTTCTGCATCAGGGAAACAATTGAATCCAACAGGTCAGAAACCTCGTGGATGGAACCGGGGTTCTTCTGGGAAGTTTGAGTCTGGACCAAAGACACAGACCTGTTCACCAATAGCTGCAAATCCCTTGTTGATGAAACAGTGTGAGGCACTTTTAAAACGATTGATGAACCACCAATATGCTTGGGTTTTCAATACACCTGTTGATGTGGTGAAATTGAATCTTCCAGATTACTTCACTATTATTAAGCGTCCTATGGATTTAGGAACAGTAAAAAACAAGATAGCTTCAGGTGCATATTCTGGTCCTCTGGAATTTTTTGAGGATGTAAAGCTTACATTTTCAAATGCATTGACCTATAATCCACCTGGTAATGATGTCCATGCCATGGCTGCGACCCTTAGTAAATATTTTGAAGTGAGGTGGAAATCGATTGAGAAGAAAATTCCAAAAACCAATGCTCATCCAATGCCAGCGAAATCTTGTGCCCGTGAGGATGTGGAAGAAGCTAGACCAATGCCCCCTTCAAAAAAGAGGAAAACCACAACAATTCCTCATTACCCTGAAGTTATACCTCATGCTAAGCAAGTTATGACAGATGAGGAGAAGCACAGTCTAGGCAGAGAATTGGAGTCTTTGCTGGGAGAATTACCTGGGCATATTGTTGACTTCTTAAAAGACCACAGTTCAAATGGTAGGGAATGTGGAGAGGATGAGATTGAGATTGATATTGATGATCTCAGTGATGATACACTCTTCACTCTACGGAAGCTTTTGGATGAATATTTGCAAGAGAAGCGGAAGAGCAATGAAAAGGCTGAACTGTGTGAAATAGAGGTATTATCCTGCAGTTACTGCTTCCTTCCCTTTGATAGTTAAGCTTTTTTATTATTTCGTTTGACCTTAATTCATTCTTCCTCTGACTTCTGTTTATTTTTTATGCTGTAGTTGTTGAATGATTCTGGACCAAGCAACTTATCGTTGCAACCATTTAAAGGTCATAGTCAGTGCGCGCACGTGTGTCTGTGTGTGTTCATGTGCGTGTATATTGTATTTGACATTTTATTTGAATATGTTCCACCTTTAGGTCATGACATTGGTGATGAAGACGTGGACATTGGTGGAAATGAACCCCCCGTCACAAGCTATCTTCCTCTGGAAATTGAGAAGGATGCTACTTACAGAATTAATAAACGTCCAAGTCCGGGAAGCTCCAGTGGTATGTGAGTTTTGGACGCTTCTATATTTCCTTTGACTTTGAATACTCTCACATTACTTTCTATTGCTTCTTTCACCGAGCTAGAATGTGAGGACGTTAGAAGAATAATGAATATTGATCAAATCTCTTAGGCATAAAGATCCTATTATAATCCATATGAGGTTTCAACTTATTGGCACCTTTTTTTGGCTGGGAATTGATCAAATCCAATCAGTATCACTATCAGCTTCTTGTTGAATTCTTAGAAGAAGAATGAATTTTGTGCTGAGATTCTGATACATGATAAAATCATGAAGATGATGAGTTTGGTGTTTCTGACTCTTAATGAAGATTTTTAAAGGATAGGGTTAAGATATTTTTCTTTCAGGACTTGGGGAATGTGTCTAAATTTTCATATGCAATATTTGATATTGAAGCTATTGTGTGGTCGCTATTGCCAATATCTAATGTGTGCTTTTCAATGCAGATTCTAGTGGCTTTTCTGATTCTGAATCTAAGGATGCTGAAGCAGGTCCAGTAATAGCATCAAAGGTATTTTTGGGATTGTCAAGAAAAAGATTTTGTCATCTCTTGTTGCATTTGAAGAGAACGGTCTTTTAATTGCTGAGGCTCTTTTCTATTGGACTTTAGATCCACTGTCTTTATTATTTGTACACTAACTATCCATCTTGGTTTTTCTTTAGGTAGCAGAAAGTTTGGGTCATGGAGTTCAGTTGGATGAAAAGACTCTGGTTATTGATACTGTACAAACGAATCGTGAGTAATGATTCTTTATTCTGCTTGTCTCTCATCCTGTGATTGAATTCTTTATGCTAGTTACAGTGATTATGATCTGCCGTTTAATATGGGGTATGCATGGCTTATATACATGCAATAGTTTTACCCAGGTTCCCTTCCATTGTCTACTTGCGGTTGTATGCTTTACGCTCTGTGCGGCTTCTTGACAGAAATATTCTTTCAGTAAAGAATGAAAAATGCTGTGGTGATTTCTGTTCTTTTTTTTTGTTGCCAAGTAATTTATGAGGTCTATACCTTAGTAATGGATTAGAAATTATGTAACTTTTATATGACTGTTGGTCTAGCAGGCTTTCATTGATGTTAATCTTTAATATCCATATTTGTAATTTCAAATCAGCTTCTTTTCTTTGGATGCTGTTGTTTCAATATTAGTCACTTTCCAATGTCAGTTATCAGTTATCACTGTAAAGTGACTTGGATTCTTACCTTTACGTCTTGCAGAACCTGTTGTCGGGTTGGACCAAGTTGATGATAGTTCTGAGCAGAAGCCAAATTCTTTTGACTCAGACCAGTGTCGAGATGGTAAGAGGCTAAGAGTAGAAATTGTACAAGATATATGTTCTCCGTTAACATTGGATACCTACTAAGGGGTTGTTGTAGGGGAGAGTGTTCCAAGACAGGTTTCTCCCGACAAGCTCTACAGGGCTGCATTATTGAAGAATCGGTTTGCTGATACTATCTTGAAAGCACGAGAGAAGACACTAACTCAGGTTTATAAAAATTTTAAGCCTGGAATGTGCTCTGCTTGTAATATTTTTTTCTACTCATTTTCTCAATTTTTTCTGGTATCTATTTAACATGGCTGATATCAGGGTCAGAAGGGAGATCCCAAGAAATTGCATATGGAGAGGGAAAGACTGGAGATGGAGCGGAGGAAAGGTGATTTGGTGACATGACTATTTGCTGCTCATAATTTGCTTTGCCATAGTGGCTGTTAAGCCTCTTTTTATTCAATATATCCGCTATATTTACTTTTTGAGCAGAAAAAGCAAGGCTACAGGCAGAAGCAAAGGCTGCTGAAGATGCTCGAAAGCGGGCAGAAGCAGAAGCTGCTGCAGAAGCTCGACGAAAGAGGGAGCTTGAGAGAGAAGCTGCACGGCAAGCATTAGAAGAGGTAAGAATCTGTTGAAGTCGTAGAGAGTTCTCAGAAGTTTATGCAGGTAAAAGTCCGTATTTCATTGGTGCTTGTACTTCTGGAACCTTAAGCAGGTTGAAAAGTCAGTTGATGTCGTAGAGAGTTCTCGGGTTCTTAAAGACTTGGAAATGCTTAGAAGTGCACGTGCTGAACAACCAAGCTCTGTGGATGAGACGAGTCCTGATCACTCACAAGATGGGTTGGGTAGTTTCAAGTTTGGAAGTAGTAATCCCTTGGAACAATTAGGATTGTATATGAAAATGGATGATGAAGAGGAACTTGGAGAGCCACCCTCCTCTAATACTCCGCAACCCGTAAATGATGTAGAAGAGGGAGAAATTGACTAAGTGATGCTCGTTTTGTGATCCTGATTGAATTAAGGAGCAGCCTTGTACAAAGCTTATAATTACATTTATTCCGACGAAATTCTTTGATTCTTTCTGTTCCCATGTGCCATGTGTATTAATCCATCACCGAAGAGTAGGGGCTGAGTCAGCATCGTTTCTTGTAAGCCCGTAGTATTATTAGGGTTTTGGGTTGTCCTGGCATCTCTCTGCATTGATTTAGAAAAAGCCGAGCAGAGCATACCAGCCGGGATATACCCATATGCGGTTTCATCATATGGCCGTAGAATATCTCAGTTTTGCAACTGCTTCCTCTTGTCTTAGTTATTAGATGCTTCTAACTCACATATCAATAACTAACAGTTTTTTTTTTTTGGGTATAAATAACTAACAGTTAAAAGTATTAAATTTATCATATAATAGTTTTACCAGTGTTATTAACTCTGAACCGACCTGGCCCAGAAATCGTACTTTGTGAAAAATATGTTTTTAACTTTGAAGAAGAAAATAAACAGTACGTTGTGAAATTGGCAAATGCCATGTAAAAAGGATTAATAATGCTTTCAAGATGTCGTCCTACAATAAGATTCATTGGGAGTTTTTGCCTCTTGTTGAAAACTTGAAAAAGGTCAGGTGACACTTTTCTCAGGAACAATTCTTCTCTTATTTTGTGTAGACTTGGAAGTAGGGGTGAGCAAAACCGAACCGAAACCGAAAACCGAACCGACTAATTCGGTGTTCGGTTTTTATTTTTCCTTATTTCGGTTGTCCGGTTTCGGTGCGGATTTTTTAAAAAAATATTCGGTTAAAACCGAATAAACCGAAATTATCAGCTTTTTTTTTTAAAAAAAAATATAAAGCCTTGTAAAGTTCAACAGTTGTGCTTGTGGGCTTGTTTCATTTTTCCACAAAAAACTTAAAAACTTGAAGGCCTATCTCATTAGGTCCAAGTCCAAGTCCCATTTAAATTTAACATTCCTCCATCATTCCTCCATCAAATCCGTCGGCCTTCATTCTTTCATTCAAAAAAATTCCTTTGTCCATCGTCTTCTTCCTCCTCTTTTCTCTAGCTCATCGTTTTCTGATTTTCTCTCCAACTCGTCGGCAACATCAGTACATCACCAGCAGAGGGAGCAGAGAGATCCCGATCTGGTAACTGGTGGCGGTGAGCGAAGCCCAGTGCTCAGCCCAGTGCTCGGCCGTGGATTGTCGTCGGCGTCTCCTTGTGCTAATCGTGATCGCGGGTCGTAGTCGGTGGTGAGAGATCCAGATCTGTTTGTGGGTGGTGGGTGTTCGACTTCTCCTTCCCTTTCTCGGCCAGATCTGTTTGTGGGTGTGGTGATCTTTGTTCTGTGATCGCTGAATCTCCTCTGATAGTCGGACTTCTCTGATTCTTTTGATTGCAGTTGTTGTCTTCAGTGGATCTGAAGTTGGTGGTGGCTGCTAGGTATGGAAAAAAAATATGAGATTTCTGGATCTGAGATTATTGATTATGAAAAAAAAATCTTCTTTTTTCTTATCATATCATGTATTGTAGACTAGGAATTTTGTCATTGACTGATATGTTGATATGCAAGATCTGTGCTGCCTTGATATATTGATCTATACCAGCAGCTTGCTGCTCCGTAATGTATAATATATACCAGTTGCACTCAATATTCAACATTATTGTAGATTGATTTGAGGGGGAAAAAAATAGGTTGGCCAGATTTCACTAAAACAATTTGAGAAAAAAGAAAGAAAAAGAATTCACCCAAAATAGAATGTCCAATGGCTTAAAAACCGAACATTTCGGTTAATTAACCGAAATATATCGGTTATTTCGGTTCGGTTTTTATAACAATTCGGTTTCGGTTCGGTGTCGAAGAATACATATATTTCGGTTTTCGGTTTTAACCGAACACTGAACCGAAAAACCGATTGCTCACCCCTATTTGGAAGTGTGCTGAAGTTTTTTTTTTTGTTGATATAATTAAGGGAAAATTATAATGAAGGACCTAAGAAAAATAATATTTATTAAGAAGGACCATAAAAAGTGATAATTATTCTAAAGGACCAAAAATTAAATAATTAAAATAAAAAGACTAAATTACCCTTAGTCAGATTTCCTAACTTCTCATTAACTAAATCTGGAATGATTTTTTCTTACATGAGAATCTAGAGTAATTGATGGATAATAATAAATAGATATCAATTCAAATAATTCTTTTTCCATTGTAGATATGTTGGAGAAAAGATAGGAAAGATGGAGCTTTTTATGGTTATAGCAAAAGGAAAGAGGAATTTGGTTTCTTTAACCACGTTCTTCTCTTTTAATGGGGTTTTTTTGGAGTTAAAAGTCTTTTGCTTTATTTTCTGTTTCTTGGAATGAAACAACGGGTAATATTGAATGAATATCAGGTACTTTTGGTTGCCTCAGCACAAAAAATCTTAGGTCTAACACCGCAGACGGTTGCACAACGCACGAGGCTTCTTCTGCCACAACCATAAAAAGCTCCATCTTTCATATCTTTTCTCTAGCATAATAATCTGGAGTGATTCTGCGATGGGAAAAGAATTATTTGAATTAATATCTATTTATTGTTATATATTAATTACTTTAGATTCTAATGTAAGAAAAAATCATTCCATATTCAGTTAATGAGAAGATAAGAAGAAAAAATCATTCTAGATTTAGTTAATGAGAAGATAGGAAATCTGATTAAGGGTAATTTAGTCCTTTTATTTTAATATTTTAATTTTTGGTCCTTTAAAATAATTACCACTTTTTATGGTCCTTCTTAATAAATATTATTTTTCTTAGGTCCTTCATTATAATTTTTCCTATAATTAAAGTTTAGGGTGGGGATAGACACAGTATTCCACTAAGGTCAGGACATACCCTAGGCTCAAAGAACGCTTACAGAGATATTTACAAATTGCCCACTAACAAGGCCCTCACATCGACTAATGAGTATCGAACCACCTCCCTTTTAGAGTGAAGGCCGACCGACACCTTAACTAACTGTGTGAATCCTCATTAGCAGTGTGCTGAAGTTGGCTGTGAGATTAATTTTTGAGGTTGAGAAATGAGAGCGTTGGGTTAAAGATCTTCTAACAAATGGGCTTTCTAAAATTTAAATTTTTCCCCTTATAGAGGTGACATGCTTGTCAGTTTTTAGTAACAAACTTTGAAACGTGGTTACAAAATTAATAGGTAAAGTTCTTTTGTAAGCAATGTTTAGTAACCATAGATAATTTTCTTCTTGGTATTGGCCAATAAAGTTGCCACGTATAACTACATTTTATGATTGAACATTAATTTATCATCTTTATTTTTTAATTAAAAATGTCACACATTATATTTTATAAATACTTAAAAGAATTTTACGCTCCAAGAGAATCAGAGATTCAATGGAGCCATGATTTATTTTAGGCTACGTGTCTGTCTTTAATTCTTGTGCCTACATCTTTTTTTCTTAAAAAAATATATCTCTCTTTGCCCTTTTTCGATTTTATGTTTTTGCATCGGACAAGCTACTTGATCATGCAGTTGCTATGCTTCATTAGCTTTTTTGGCAGATACAGATGATTCAGGAGCAACCAACTTCTCTACTATCTTTGATCAGCAAAGAAACATTCCATTAGATTGGCTTTCGTAGTCAATCTGTCATTTATGTCAACCGGAAGAAATAATCCTGATTCCGGATCAAATATGTTCGCTGTTCTTTGCTTTTGAGCCGCTTTGTCTTGGATATTACAGTCTCCATTATTTTCCACAGACCTCAGCAAGAATTATGAGTGATGTGCTGAAAGTAGAAGTTACTTCCGCCAAAGGGACCAATTACACCAACCTCCAATTGTATATATCAAGATATAAGTGCTTTTCTTTCACATTTTCTTTTTAACCAGGTTTTTTTTAATGCAGCACTTTAATGTACATTTTTCTGCTTTCCCAGACTATTGCATCAATATCCATGCTGGCATATGAGGCAAAGAGTAATTATGTACTAATTGTCCTTTTCTTTGGAATGCCTTTGACTTTAAAAAGAAAAAAAAAGAAAAAAGACAAGCCGCTTTTTTATATATTATTCCCTCCGATCTTAAATATAAGATAAAGTTTACAGTTTAGGAGATAGTAATACACATTCATTTTAACTGGAATACCAATAAAGGAGGATCTGAGTTGAGACTCCCACAAATTGTCAATTTGACAGCCATACAACTTTTTCCGACCCTAAAACCACGCATCAATATAAACAACTTTGTTCATTTCTTAGTTTTTTAAATCTTTTTTAATTTAATTTAATTTAATTTTTAGACTATGAAACAATAACATCAAGTATCAATTTGAGTCTTAGTACCCGTTTGAAAATAATAATAATTAAGGTTGGAAACCATGATTCTGAAGCTTATCTACGTTTTGTGGAGCGAAACAACATAATTTTCAAAAAATTATACTAGTCAGGAACTTTAAAATTAGAGCTAAAGAATTGAGGGTTTGCCTTTGAAATTTAAATTTCCTCGGCCAATATTCTCTCCTCCAAAACTAATTACAGATTAGGGTGAACTTATTATAACTTTTTCCATGACGTTAATCCCCTCCAGTTAAGATGAACAGCTAAGTGGAGGGCTTAAAACAATACGTTTTGATTTTGACAAAGTAGTATGAATTTATCTTTTTAATAGTTGTTTTAACAGATAATAGCGAGTAAATTAACGTGTAACTTTTCAGACATATAAACAAACATTTTAATATTGATCAAATGAAAAATATTAGCTTCTTTGTACACAGTATTGATAACAAATAGACAGCAAAGAGTTGCCAAAAAATAATACAAAAAAAAAGATCATAACAACTTTTCCATGAGAATAAGAATAACCAAAAACTTAGTCTCACAAAATTTCATGGTCATAAAGGAAGCCGCAACGGGAAAAAAATTAATTTATCTAAGCACTTCATCCAGAAATGCCAGATTATTATGAGAGTATATAAGAAAAGAAAAAGTAGATGTATAAAGCCAGATTTAAGCTAAAAGATGAGATTTGAGCCAAACTCCATGCAGATTCACTTAGACAGAAGCCATGTGTCGAATCAAGTCAACCACACGTGAGCTGCCACAAAAATAAAAAATCCAGCGTTCATTAGGACTTGAAACAAGTGTACATACACCATCTTAGAAGGAAAGATAAAAAAAAAAAAAAGAAAAAAAGAAATTAAGGTTTGGAAATCTGTATTACCTATAACCCCATTCATTGTCATACCAAGAGACAAGCTTCACAAAATTGTCACTCAAGGAAATTCCAGCCTTTGCGTCAAAAATGCTTGATCTGCAGTCACCTACAAAATCTGTGGAAACCACATCATCCTCTGTGTAACCAAGGATTCCCTTCAAGCTTCCCTCAGATGCCTCCCTGTAAAGGAATTTGTAGAATCATATATATAACTTCATCATCTTGATTAACATAAAGAGCACCATCACTTTATGGCTTCATCTCAAAATGAAAACCATATTAATTTACTTGATAGCAGCTTTAATCTCATCATAACTGGCTCCCTTTTCAAGTCTAACAGTGAGGTCAACCACTGAAACATCAACAGTTGGAACACGGAAAGCCATTCCGGTCAACTTTCCGTTCAGTGAGGGAAGTACCTTACCCACAGCCTGAAAAGGGTAACATTTATCTTTCAGATTTTGAATATTTGAATTCACATTTAGGTTAGACATGCTTGTCTGAGCCAAGAACAACCATGGCTGAAAGGGAGGGGGGGAAAAGATACCACTTTGGTCTTATTTATTAGTTCAAATAACCTAGTTCTTATATAACTAAGGAAAGTTAGTTAACTTAATAAATATGGATTAAATTAATATATTTTTTCAATTTTACCTCATCTATAAATGAGTATTTTCCACCTTTTTCTTCTTTCTCCACCTTTAACATAGTCAAAATTGTAATACTCTCATTTATTACTCTGAAAGTGGACTTATAATAAAAACCAAATTTTTTTTCCAAACTGGACCAGAGTAGTACCATCTCCGGTCTTTAGTACAAGATCCACTTTAACTGGACTACAAAGTGGATATTATTTTAAGGACCAAAAGTAGTACATATTGATCCATATAAGCAACATAAAAATACCTTGGCAGCTCCTGTGCTGCTAGGAATGATGTTGCAGGAAGCAGCTCTGCCACCTCTCCAGTCCTTCATGGATGGTCCATCAACAGTCTTTTGGGTGGCTATGAGACAAAAAAAAGAAGAAGAGTTAATGGAAAAATAAATCCTTTTAATCTTAGAGAAATTGGTAGTACACAACCATCGGATATTTACCAGTAATAGAATGGACAGTGGTCATAAGACCTTCGACAATTCCAAATTTGTCATTAATAACCTAAACAACATTCCAAGGAAACAAGTTGAGCTATTGAGGAATATCTTTTTCAAAGGATTATAAGAATCATTCTTTCACAGTTTAAGAAACTAGACTCAACCTACCTTTGCGAGAGGAGCAAGACAGTTGGTTGTGCAGCTAGCATTGGAGACAATGTTAATGTCTGAATTGTATTCTTTCTCATTGACACCAACAACAAACATTGGGGCATCCTTGCTGGGGGCAGAAATAATTACCTTCTTTGCACCACCCTATAAGCACCAAACAATGTGACCAACCACATATATAAGACGACAGACAGGTCAAGTTAGTAGAAAGCATTGTTTCAACAATGGAAAAGGTTTCAAGACATCAAAGACAAAAATGAAAGATGATCTGCAAAGGTCTCTCAAAATAAGGCTAAGCCATGTTTATAGGCAAAAACACCCCTTTGTCCTTGCTCCATTCAATTATTGTAGCCATGTAGAGTAATAAACAATTCAACACAACAGATGAGCACTGCATCATACTGACAAACCTTCAAGTGAGCAGCTGCCTTGTCTTTATCAGTGAAAACACCAGTGGATTCTACAACATAATCAGCTCCCGCCTCACCCCATGGAATTTCCTCTGGGTTCCTAACCAGACAAATAATGGATATATTATTATTCATAAGCCATGAACAATGTGATTTATTCTTAATATGAGGCATATGGGGATTAGAGAACCATACCTTGTACCAAAAACAGTGACTGGCTTATCACCAAAGAGAAGGGTCTTGGAGTCCTTAACCTTAATGTCATGGTGCTTCCATTGGCCATGAACAGAATCGTACTTGAACATGTAAGTCTGCAGGGAAAAAGTACAGCTTTATATACGCAAACGCAAATGATCGAGGTGTTTTAATATATGATGATAAGATGCTCTTTTAATTAATATGTTTATCGACGAAAACATCATGATCAACACTAGGGGGGAAAAATGAATCCACCCAGAATGTCTCACATTTAGGATCATAGTATCTGCCAAAAGTACCTCACTACACCAACACACACACTAGGAGGCAAAAATTGCTAAGCTTACCATGTAATCAACAGAAATGAAAGGATCATTGACAGCCACGAGATCAACGTCATCTCTCTGCAAAGCCACTCTGGCCACCAGACGGCCAATCCTTCCAAATCCTTTACCATCATCAAATCGAACAATATCATATATAGACCAGACAATTAGTATCAGAAGATGAACAAATTAAGCAAAATTTAACTTTTCAACAAAAAAAAAATCGAAATGGATGTCATTGCACGAAAATGTATATACCGTTGATCCCAATCTTGATCTTGGCACCCATAATAACCCTCTTAAGAGAAACCTGAGATGAAGAAGAGAATCGGGGTGTGACGAAGACGCAAGGTGAACGCAAGAAGTGGATGAAGAATGAACGATGTACACGGGAAGTGGAACGTTGATCCCAGTATATATAGTGCATGCATCCGCAGATTTGGGGAGAAATGTTCCAAACAAATCGCAATACAAAGCACAAAACCTTCACACGTTTATTCGAAATAATAGCCAAGAATTTTTTATAACCATCTACACTAATTAGCTATCTCGTGGCTAATAATTTATCATCAATTTTGTTCCCATTGTTACAACATTATTGGGAAAATCACTGTCAGTTACGAAGATACGGAATTAATCACAAAAACTGGTTATGAATTTCTAGTTTTCTACTTGTAGAAAGATACATTTACTACCTCATTTTACTAAAGTATTGAATTGGCTAGCACAATTAATCTCAAAAGAGAAGAACTCGTTGGAATTTTTTTTGTGCTTAATTGCTGAGTTCCCCCTGTAGAAAAATTTAGTTGTCAAAATGGTTTTATTAGTTGTTAAAATATTTCTCTGAAAATTTCGTTGTGAAAATGGCTTCTTGTTGTTAAAATAGCTTTGTATATTATCGAAAATTCTTAGAGATTTTCCTTCGGCATGTAGAGTTTTAGAAATTTGGACAATTTCTTTTAATATGAAAAGCTATTTTGACAACATAAGAAGTCATTTTCACAACAAGATTTTCATAGGAACATTTAACAACTAATAAAGCCACTTTGACAACATAAAAAACCATTTGGATAAATGACATTTTTTTTTAGAAGAATTCAACAATTAATCACAAAAAAGTCCTAGGGTGAGGGAAATTGGGTGTAGGATTTTTTTAAAAAATTGATTTCATACTTTGGGACCTGATAGTAATTTTTCCTAAATTTTTTGAAGTAATAATTGTATTTATTTTCAATCCCACGTATCTGAACTTTGAAGGACCAGCTTAACTAATTTTCACAAAAAAAAAAAAAAAAAAAACTGGACTTTCATGCTATCATCTTGGCAAGTTGGGCTTTGATAAGCACAATTTATGCCATATTTTCACTATATTTTATGACTGAATTATATGGTAAATACAAGCTTAACTGTAATCAATCCGAGCAAAAATGCATTAATTCATAAATATAGGGAACTGAAGGATAAAAACAATTCACATCCTAAACATGTGCTAAAAGAGGAACGAGTTACAAGGTTTTATAAGAAAAACGTATAACAAAGCTGATACTATGCTATAGCATTCGGACAACATAACAAAGTGCAATACAAGACATCACCGAAGCTATAGCAAGGTAAACGACGCGATGTTATGCGGCATCTGTTCTAATCTTTTGTCAAGATTGTTTCAGGAAATAATCGCGGAAGTCGAGAAAAGATGGGTAAATTGCTGACGTAACGGAATAGAAAATACAGAGGATCGGAACTAAAAGATTTGAAGAATCCCGCAGGATCAGTAGAAGCAATCTACTGTGATCAGAAGATACGATGAATCTCGACAGATTTGGAAAGCCCAACTCGCTGGAACTTGCGCCACAAGAAAACCTAATTATTAAAGGGAACAACAAACCAACCCTAGAGGAGAGTCGTGCAGAGCCAAAACGAGAATTCACATTCGGCCAGACTTGAAAGAAGAGAGAGAGATTTCACGAGGCACGAAAACTCCAAGAGAACCCAGCATCCTTCCTTGTAGTAAGGCGGAGAGAAGAAGACGTGGAGTGGTGACTGATAATTGAATATTTCATACACTACTTTTTGCCTCTTAATTAATAATTTAGGACTCTTTGGCTAATAAATAATGGCTTTTATATCTATTTGGGCTTTGGGCCTTTGGATTTATTTTCGCCATTTTTCATAGAGAAAATTCCACATTTACTTTGCCTCATTTTTGTCTCATATTTCAGATGATTTAGAGAGCTACAATTGCTATGAAGACATGAAGAGCAAGTTCGGACAAGAAGGCGGTCGATTTTGGAGCCGAAGCATATGTATTTTTGGGTTTTATTTTGGGCTCGAATTTTGTAATTAAAGCCCATATTATTTTATTTTCGTTTTTGGGCTGAACCTATTTCCCAATTAGGTTAACTTTAAGTGTGGTAGCAGCCACAAACACCTTTTCATTCATGTTTTTTGTGTTTTAGTGGATCAAAACAGAAGCTTTCATTTTCTCTTAACTGTTCTTCAATGTTCTTCGTGTTCATCATCTTTTCTTCATTTTTTCCAGCCATGCTTGGCTAAATATCTGTGATTAACCCAACGTTGAAGATTCCATGACTCGTTCAGAGAGCTTGTGCTTAATCGGTAACGTTTCTCGTTTTTGTTTTCATCTATCGGATTCGATTTCTGAAAAATAGTTCGAATATTAGATTAAATATTCGGTTTGGTTCATCCCAAGGATTAAGTTCGAACTAGGTTTAAAGTTTGCTGTGCGATTGCATAGTGGGACGCCACTGTTCGGACATATTCTAGGCGATCGTCTAGTCGAGGGATTTCTGGATGAACGCAGAGATCTCGGTTCATCCAGAGCCAAATGTGAGTTCGTTTATTTTTCGCTCAATGATGAACGTTTCTGGAATCAAAATGTTGGATTGATCGTTGTTAATCTGTTTCTGTTTAATCCTTTAATCCTCTGTTTGGTCTCTGTTTAGTTTCGTTTTGTCTCTGTTTAGTTACGTTTTTATTCCTTTCGAATTAAAAATCCCCCCATTTTATCATTCTGTTTCTGTTTCGCTGTTGCCAATCAAACCCGCTGTGAATTCATCGGAGAAACGACCCAGGTTACACTATACTACAAAATCTTTCAATCCTGGTTATTTTGGGAGAACATGGCAAAATCTCTGTCAGTGACGTGACATGGCTTCTTCCACGCCGTCGGAACTTCGTCAAGCTTTCTGTTTTTCTTTTACTTTAATCTTTTGGTCATGGGTCATCTTGTCGTTATCTGTTTTGTGTGTCCCTCGTCAGTCATGAAATAAATTTCCTAAGGCTGAACGAGGATGAATCTTTAAGTTTTGAATGAACCCACTTGCAAGTTCTTAATTCAATAAATTCAGTTTGCTTATCAGTGATTTAATTACCTTGTCGATTAGCAGAAGCTAAGGACAATATTTGTGGCCTCGGCTTACTAGCAAGAAGTCGAGGTTAGACTTCTGAGAAACAGTGATTGCTATGCAAGCTGATGCAAGGCTTGACCTATTATTGTAGGCTTCAGGAATGAGTTTACCGCTCATAACCAATACACAATGTTTTGTAGCGTTGATCTAACTAGAAAATTGTCATAGGCATATGGAAGGAGTAAAGTTAGCATTAGAAGTATCGGACACGGAAGCTTCGATAGACTATAGTGGTGGATTAACTGAATAGCGTTGTAGTTAGTAGCTATGTTGTAGCATTGAAGAAGCTGTGCAGTATAGATGCTATAGCAATGGGTAAGGCAACTGGGGGATTGAGATACTTAAGGGTGATTCCAAGTTCAGCTTAACCTCTTACTGATATCTTCTCAAAACTACGCTACTTTGTTTACTTCTGTTTATTAGCATAATCACAAAAACCTTTCAAACCAATCATATTTATTTTCTGTTTGCACAACTATCATAGCAATTGAGCGTTACTTCCTGGCATTTCAGTCTCTGTGGGACGATACTCTACTTACACTTTTTTACTTATTCGACTGGTTCACTTGCCATTAAGTAAATCGACCAACAGGCTTCAATATGGATTCTTCACCCTCCCCCCCCCCCCCCCCCCCTTCTTTTTGTACATTGGTTCTTGCATCAAGGTCTTTGGACTTGGCTCTCATTTGAAGATAACCATGTATAAATTAAAGGGCACGAAAGTTATCGCTGATTTGAAATTGTTTATCATTCAAATCTGATCTTTTAAATCAAATTCAATCTGCAATGCCATAGATACTTGTTCGGTTACAGATAAATGTCTTGTTCTTCTGGATACTTTCTGAGTGCTTGTTCTTAAAACATAATTTACATAGCACCCACATTCTAAGGTCATCTCACTTGTGCATTTGACCATATTGGACCTTATATTTTCACACATGAATTTTTTTCCTTTTACCTTCCTGCATCGTTCATTGAATTGTATTAAACTTTTTTTTTTTTTTGTGGTTATTTTTCACAAGATAAATCAATTCAGCCCAACGGCAAAAGTAGTGGGTGGCACCAAAGACCAAAAGAATCAAAGATAAATCAATTCGCTACCAACTTCGGTCTTAATTATAAGACCTAGTTGACTTTCTTTGGAGAGATTAAGAAAGTTAAATAAGTTATTTAATTATTTTATATGTTGTGTATCCTTATATTATATATTAGTTTATTGGTTAAACTAATTAGTTTGAAGAAAAAAAATAAAAATACTCTATTGTAATTTAATTAGTTTCCTTAATTTCTCCAAAAAAATCAACTAGGTCTTATAATTAGGATGAAGTATTATTTTTGGTAATTTCTTACACACAGGAGATTGACCCTAGCGACACGAGGTTTTAGGGGGAGGGGAATGGTTCAGATCTTATGAGGTTGGGTGCTCATCACTCTTAATGAGCACCCAAAATTCAACCTCAGAGGATAAGATTCTTTTTTTTTTTTTTGGTCGAAGATAAGATTCTGACTTCTCTCCATTTTCCTTACTGTCTTCCGTCTCCTATGCATCACAAAACTACGCAGGTTTTATATAAAAGGAGTAATGGGAGACAACTTTTTTTCGAAAAATAATATTCAATACCCTTAAAGTATTTTTCATTAGGGAAAATTATAATGAAGGACCTAAGAAAAATAATATTTATTAAGAAAGACCATAAAAAGTGGTAATTATTTTAAAGGACCAAAAATTAAAATATTAAAATAAAAGGACTAAATTACCCTTAATCAGATTTCTTATCTTCTCATTAATTAAATCTGGAATGATTTTTTCTTCCTATCTTCTCATTAACTGAATATGGAATGATTTTTTCTTACATGAGAATCTAAAGTAATTAATATATAATAATAAATAGCTATTAATTCAAATAATTCTTTTCCCATCGCAGAATCACTCCAGATTATTATGCTAGAGAAAAGATAGCAAATGTGGAGCTTTTTATGGTTATGGCAGAAGAAGCCTCGTACGTTGTTCAACTGTCTACTGTGTTAGACCTGAGATTTTTTGTGCTGAGGCAACCAAAAGTACCTGATATTCATTCAATATTACCAGTTGTTTCATTCTCAGAGAAACAGAAAATAAAGCAAAAGACTCTTAACTCAAAAAAAACCCCATCAAAAGAGAAGAACGTGGTTAAAGAAATTAAATCCCTCTTTCCTTTCGCTATAACCATAAAAAGCTCCATATTTCCTATCTTTTCTCTAACATAATAATCTTAAGTGATTCTACAATGGAAAAAGAATTATTTGAATTGATATCTATTTATTATTATTCATCAATTACTCTAGATTTTCATGTAAGAAAAAATTATTCCAGATTTAGTTAATGAGAATATAGGAAATCTGACTAAGGGTAATTTAGTCCTTTTATTTTAATATGTTAATTTTTGGTCATTTAGAATAATTACCACTTTTATGGTCATTCTTAATAAATATTATTTTTCTTAGGTCATTTATTATAATTTTCCCTTTTCATTATTACCTAGTATGTTAAAATAATTTTTAGGGTAGTTAACACCTTCAAATATCTTTTAAATATCACACAGAATCTAACATCTTATATTGTCAAATATTTTTTTAGTTATATCCTACCTCCTAAAATATTTTTTTAGTAGCAATTAGTATTTTAAAATTAGGGTACTCGTTACTACCGAGAAAAATATTTTAAGTGTATGTTTGGGTAACCCCCAAACTATGGTTTTAGAAATCCTTTTTCATAAGTCGACATAAAACTCTTTTCACGTATTTACTTGATAAATTGTAAAAGCACTTTGGATCATATTTTATGGCAATGGATTGGATATACTGAAAATTAGTATACGAAGTGCAAATGAAAATAAAATACTTTAAGAAAAAAATTTGAGTGCTGAGTACATAAAATTTTGCTTTAGAACCCTGGATATATATATATATATATATATATATATATATATATATATATATATATATATAAAAGATGCATATCAATCGTTTTACTAAGATTCTGAAAGCTGAACCAGCTACTGAATCGATAGGGGTACTAGGTCAAGGGTCAATGAGTCTGACCGATATTAATTAAGAAATATAATTTAATTAAAATTGGTAAAAATATTCATATTAATAATAAAAAAATACTTTGTCGTAAAAAATATGGGAGGATGTGCTGTAATAATGGACAGTTGTAAATATCAGAGGATGTGCAATATTATATTGATTTTCTTATTAAAAGAAAAGAGAGAGAGATAACAGTTAAATGGCTTGTGGTTTATTCAAAGTGAAGTCTTTGAATTTTGCCTCTCTACTCTATGATCTTTAAAAATTTGGGGTTGGATTTTGACAGAGAGTCACTTTTCCTTTCCTTATTTTTTATTGCTGCCACCCAGTCTCTTCGTTTTCGTTCATGGATTTTCAATAGGACTCGGAATTTAACAAATCCAGCCACTATCGCCCTTTTTGGCAATGTGAAGATCGTCAAGTTTCATGGTGACTCTGCGATTCAGCTTTTTGATGCCAAACAAGTCATGTACGAGAGATCCATCAAGCTTTTGGAAGGTAAATCAATAAAATTAGTCTCTTTCTCGACTTACTTTGCAATTTCCATGCCTTTAGAGGAAGAAAATGGTCTAGCTTTTGTTGAAGTCAAAGGGAGAGGATTTCATTTGAGTCTCTAGGTCTCTGAATTTGTCTTTCTTAGTTTTTCACTTCACTCTTCATGTGACTCTTTTTTTTTTTTTCC
This sequence comes from Acacia crassicarpa, assembly GCA_034222035.1. NCBI lineage: Eukaryota > Viridiplantae > Streptophyta > Magnoliopsida > Fabales > Fabaceae > Acacia > Acacia crassicarpa. The sequence goes on along the minus strand of JAWXYG010000005.1, from coordinate 42,087,537 downwards.
CCTAAACAAGGAATTTGTGACTTGATCAACTCGGTCGGGTCAAACTGAGTTGAACAAATCAACTCGGAACCTGAGGTTTGCCCCTAACTGGAACCGGTTTGTCGGTTATTGGTTTGGGTTCTTAAACAATGCATTTTACATAGAACAAGTGTAGTACAATTTTGGAGATAGAAGAGGAATCATATGATAAACGAAGAGTAGAGAAGCAGCCAGCTTCGACTCCATATGGGATCACGGTTCCAGCCTCAAAAGCCTATTTGGAGTGAAAAAAAAGTAATTTTTACCTTATTTACTTGTTTGACAGAGCGTTCATCTCATTTAGCTTTTATGTCTAAAGCCGCAATATCAACAAAGTATCTTTTTGTTGCTTCTTGGAAAAAGCGACGACAATAAAGTAGGGGGAAAAGAAGCACATTGATAAAAGGAATAAAAGGGCATCGGCGTACTACTTGCTTTTATATGTATATATGGGTTTATTATTTGTCATGTCATTTGATATAAGATTTTATCAAATTACCCTAGAACTACGTTGTTTTGAGAGTTAGGAAAATTATTGAAGGGTGTTTTGGTAAAATTAACACTCTTCATTAATTTCTCTAACTTTCAAAATGACGTAGTTTTGGGGTTATGGGAATTAATGAAGGGTTTTTTGGTAAAATTCATATAATAAATATAAAAACAAAAATACTAAAACATCTTTTATTAATTCTCCTAACCCTCGAACGACGTAGTTTTGGGGGATGACTTAACATAACCTTATGTTAAGTGACATCAACGATAATCCCTATATATAAATATATAACTATTGCAAAAGATCCAATATTTTGAGATTAGTAAAAATGCCTGAAAAATTTAATAATGAAATTTAACTATGAGAGTACATCCCAAGCTCAATTAATCTCCACCATTAATATTTAATTAATCTCTAATAAAATATGTACCAAAATCATATTAAATATGCCTAATTAGATGATTTCTTCTTTTATATTTACAATTTTTTTCTATTGATAATATTAAATTATTAACAAAATTCAGATTTGGCCACTTGTTAATAAATAATACAAAAAACACAAATGACATTAATTAGGATATGTGGCTATAATTTAATAAGATTCATATCTTTTCCAATCATTTTTCATTTAAATATATTTTTCAAATACACATTTAAAGAAGGGTAAAAACACATAATTTAAAGAAGGGTAAATTCAAAAAATATTTTAATTTAATGATTTAGCTACTTTCACAAAAATAGACAATTAGTAGCTGGTAAGGACCACGAAGGAATACCGAATACCATGTTATCCTGCAACAAGAAGGCAAAGCAATTACTGATGCGAGTGTTCCCCTCACAACCAGACAAACTGCAATGCCAGTAACCCAGTATGCCTCAGAAGTCAGACCACGCTAATATTGTATTTGATGTACGATTTTGAAGATTTGGGAGCTTTATTTTCTTCGATTGATTGTTACTACCCCAACCTTCATGCCCCATCTCTGATCTCATTCGGTTTTATTTTCTCCCATTTCTCAATTCCGATTCACTCATCTGTCAATTCTCATTCGGGCATTTTATCCAAATTTATAAATTCAATTTGAACCCTACCTCCAATTATTAAATCACTTCACGAATCCCCCCATACGTCACTCTTCAAGCTTCGATCTGTCTTGTCTCGGTTTAGGCATTTTATTCAGACTCTTTGTCCTGCACAAATCCATGGCTCTATTGGTTTCATTTGAACCCTTTTCATTCTGTGTTCCTCTTATGATTTTCCGTCGAAACCGTTCCCAAACCACAAAATGAATTTGGCTAGACGCCGCTGATGGGAATGGTGAAGTAGCGTACCCTATGCGAACAAGTCAGTCAAACTTAACCATCCAAGTTAACGTCTTTTATCGGTAGGGCAAAACTGCCATGTTCTGGACACCCCTCCTGCAGATGCGGTCCGGATCGATGTGGATGGGTCAGTATGTCAACAATTTCAAGCAACTTGCGGAGGTGTGATCAGGAACTCTGAAGGACAATAGATGATGGGATTTTGTAAACAGCTAGGATTCCATACTGTTATCAAGGCTGAACTTCATGCAATCAAGCTGGGTTTAAAGATGGGCCGCCACATGGGATTCAATAAAATCCTTCTTTATTCAGACTTTCTTGATGCTATCAATATGCTTATGAGAGACTGCTGTCATTCTGAACATCCACTGAGAGACATCATCAGTGAGATCAGGGATCTTCTCTTCCAGGATCGGGACGTGACTCTTCACTATACTCCGAGAAACAATATTGCTTGCGCTGATTTTTTGGCCAGGGAAGGCCACAATGTGGATGCTGATACAGATGTGTTACTAGTTCCGACAATCTCCCCGGGATGTCTGGATAGGATCCGGGAAGGCCAATTGATGGGCCATGTCTAGTTTATTTGTTGATTGATGTAGTATCAAGCTAGTCTTTCATAGGCTAGCCTTAATTTGTATCTTCAAGCCACGGCTTGCCTCTTTTCCTCAAACAAAAAACTGTCATGTTCTTTAAGGGTGTGTATGGTGTAACGCCTCATTTTCAATACCAAAATCTTGGCCAAAATATTAGTAACACCACCAAATATAGGATATTTAACACTCAAACACATATTTACAATATGGCCAAAGGTAGAAATCCATTTATACAGGGCCAAAATAAATCCAATAAATAAGAGTTATTTTAAAATGCGGAAGTCTTTTAGGTTCATGGCAAATAAAATAACACAACATAAACTAAAGGAGTACAGAAGAGCCTACAAAGCTCACTCCATGGGTGCATTCCCTTGATCTCTACTAAGTTATTCACCTGAAAAATGATAATATGGGGTGAGATTACACATCTCAGTAACTACTGAATATTTCCACCGCATACAAGTAAATAATGTATGACAAAAAGGCATAAACTTATTTCATAAATATAAATATATACCATACTTTCTCTTACAAAGATTATTTGTAAAAGTAGTTATCAATACAAAAATAATAAAATATGACTTTATATATATAAATATATTTTTCAGAAGTTCTCATCATATGTCTTTACAAATCATTCATCAGTCTATCGAATCCTTGATCTGTTCAGAAATGCATTATGCAGTATGCAGCCTCCCTTATACCACCTCCATCCGTATACCGCTGACTGGAGCCATAGGCTAACACATAGTCCAATAGAAACTTATTCATTTGACTGAATTGTTCCAAGCTCACCAAATCTTAAGATACACCCGGCCAAAGGTATAGAGCTTAAATCTGGACTATGGCTCCCCTCCTTTAAAATAACTAAGGAGGTGTCACATGTCCCACAACTCCAATGAAATCCCGGCCAGAGGAAAACATGGAAGATGGGGCCCTGAAACAAGTACCATCCACTGTGCACCGAGTGGTGGCATAAATCATTCTTATCATTCAAATCCCTCCTTACTCCACCCATCATAATACAACCGCCATGATGAATATGTTCACTCAAAATAATGCATTATTATACCATAAAGTTTTATACATCAATATGCGTATTTATGAATAGTGAATACTATGCGTATATGTGAATAGTAAAATACGATATATATACATGAATAGTAAAAATGAAGAGTACATACGGTATGTATACGTGAATAGTAAATACGGTATGTATACGTGAATAGTATTATGAATAGTAAATACGGTATATGTGAATAGTAAAATGAATAGTAAATACGGTATACGTGAATAGTAAAATGAATAGTAAATACGGTGTGAATAGTAAATATGGTATACGTGAATAGTAAATACAGTATACGTGAATAGTAACATGAATAGTAAAAATGAATAGTAAATACGGTATACGTGAATAGTAACGTACGTATAAATAGTACCTCTGCAGATTTGCAAATCAAAGTTCCCACACCGGATCTTAAAACCATAAATATTTTCTAAATATTCTTGCCAAAATAGTAAACAAACAAATTTATAATCATACATAATTCACAAGTATAAGGAAGAATATTCAGAGTTACCTGTTACTTGCTAATACCCGAATCACCAACCAGCTATTATAACTCTCAAGCAAATATCTCTCTACTCTCTCTCTCTCTCTACCTCTCTCTATAGCTCTTAGAAGTTGTGAAGAATGAAATGAAATGGAAGGTCTATTTATAGTTGGAAAATGGGTCCTTAAGTGTAATTTTCGTCTCTGGGTCGTTCTACGTAATTTTCCCCGTGACAAATTTTCAAACCTCCCGTGACTCTTCCCGTGGCTGGTTGTGGAAATTATTTTTCGTGGGTCCCACATGAATAGTAAATAATATTATATTATAATAATATAATATTATTATTCAAATAGTAAATTACTATTACGTGGGTCCCGCTGACAAAATTTTCAAACTTCACGAGAGTTTCTGTCGGCAGAGGAGAAATAATTTGACGTGGGTCCCACATGAATAGTAAATACGTATTTTGGAATAGTAAAAACGTATACGTGAATAGTAAATACTATTCACGGGGCCCACAAAATACTGATTTCAAATTTATTACTTTCCAAAAATAGAGCCTACTAGTCTTCCCAAAATAGGTTTATGTTCAAGATATTAGATTCAAAATTCAGGATGTTACATTTCTCCCCTCCTAAAAGAAAATTTTGTCCTCAAAATTTCGCTATAATAAGAATTCTAACCTATTTAAATAAATGAGGATAGGTTTGTCGCATGCTCTCCTCCGTTTCCCAAGTAGCATCTCCGGGAGCCATTCCTTTACACACAACCTTTACAAGCTAATATCCTTGTTCCTCAATTGCTTATCCCCCGCATCAACAATCCGCTCCGACTCAGCTTTATATATCATATTATCCCTAAGTCCTATCTCTTTCCCAAACATGCTCACCAAACACACAACACAATTTTCGTTCATCTTGTACCCAAAGTAATATTCAGACACAGGATCCACTAGTTCCTTATTTGAGCGCTTGGTTACACTGGCCTCACAGGCCAGTTCATTCTTCCTTTCTGCTTATTTCATTGTATTACCACGACACTGGATATTCAGATCTTACAGCTTAAGAAGTTACCCTCAGGCCATAATAACCACAATATGATATAATCTGATTATTCTGCCAACCTTAAGATAAACTTTAGACATACAGGTCTAATGTTACCATGATAGGCAACAAACACAATACTAGGCACATAAGTCTTATAGCCTAGAGATACCACCATATGCAAACTAGCTCAACGGGTCTTACCGCTTCAAGCCTCTGCTCGTCTATCCTATACCCGTGCTTCCTCAATTCAAGTTTAAGAAAACACTTACTTACTAAATCTAGCTTTCACCAATGGCAAGTAATTCAAAAACAAGTACATTTGGCAAGATTCCACAAACTAAGTATATCCACAACAGTTTCCAACCTCTTCTAGCTTGTACACCTTCCACCACAATCATAATGTAAAAGTCAATTCTTGTTCTGATTTCACAAGGATTCATTCCATGAGACATCATAGTTTATAAATGTCGATTACAAACTGGTCTTAAATCCTGTTGTAAATATTGCGTAAAAATTTCCAAACACAGCAAGTGCATTGGTAAGTTCAAAATTCAAATACTCAGGGACCTAGCAACTATTTTAAATAGTCACCAACTCCGAATACATTCCAGGTTCCAACTTATTCTACTCAACTCATCCATGAAACACTCAATTCATTATTTCTAAAGAAAGATTCTATTATCAAGATCATTTCCTATGCTAGTTAAACAGTTGGCAATCTCTGAACACCTTATACATGTTGGTATCACATGATTCGAATTCAATCCTTAGTATCTCAAAGACATATACTAAATATCATCTGTTCCTCTCATAGTTATCTATTAATCACACCCAAATAACATACTAATATTGTAACATAAATCACCGGATTTCATACTTTCATAATTAGACATACTATCTTAACTCAGATTGAATTCAAGTCTATTCTCAAATATTCCCAGACATTAATAGTCAAGTTTACAATTTGATTCTTATAACCTCAACATCAACTGATAATTCGTGTTTCCCCAAAAATACCCATTATACATACTAAGATCATGATTCACAATTCCTAATCTAATTCTTGGATTATACGAAGACTATCTACAACCTCAGCAGCATTCACAAGGTTCTAATTCTACCTCAACCTGCAATATCACAACGGCTCATTTCGTTCTTAAGTTCTATTTCAGCTTAGATTAAATTAAAGCCTATCCTCAACATTTACTATATTCATTCTAACATCTTACTGGCATTCCTAAGGATCACCATTTCATACCTTTCCATCGATCTTCCAACATGTTTATCCAAAAACCTTAGTCTTTGAATTATCTGTGACAAATTCATAGAGTTCTTCGGATACTCAGAGAGTGAAGAATGCTCTCGGGTTAATTGGCACAACTCATCATCATTTCAAATCTTTGGATTCTCTCCGGTTCATCTAATATTATTAGGAAGTCACCCTTCCCAAGATTACTATCACCTTAGCACGCTTACGCTTAAAATCCTATTTTCAAATGTCAATTCCGACATCTTGAGTCAGCTGCACATCCAAGACAGATTTCTTAGATAAATGCGCGTATAAACGTCCAAACTTAATTTCTTGAAAACACAGCTAGCAATAAATGCCATAGCGATTTCTGTCTGCAAAGGTCTAGGAAACTGCGACCCCTAACGGTGGCTAGGGTGCACTAGGGTGCGGTGCCATAAAATTTTCCGCATAACAACAAAATCTACATGATTCTGAGCTAACGACAGATGAGAATCCGATGCTGCTTAACAAAATATAGACGTTGCTAGCCCAGCTATAAATAGAGTAAAGAAAGAGTAAATGTTTCACGTTCTCTCAAACTTCACAAAACCTCCACATATTCATTTCCTCTCCGATCGTAACCTTCACTATAACCTTCCACATTATCCTTAAACATGACCGGTTCAAGTAACTCTATTCCAGTCTCCGATTCATTCAACCCTTTCTTTCTTGAAGCCTTACTTCATGACTATCAGACTAACATGTTGTCTGATTTGTCAAACAATGCATCATACCCTTATCCTTCTTTACTTCCCCAAAATCCCGTAAGTATGAACGTTCATTCATCTGCCTCAACGATTAACATTCCTACTCCTCCTCCAAGGATACAAGATTCTATTTTTACAACTACTAACAGAAAGGAATCTGAAGCAGGTCCATCAAGGCGACCTGTCCAAAGGTGTCGTAATGTGGCAGAACTTATGGAGTCTACGGTACCTTCTCAACCAAGGAATCCTGCTTCTACCTTGACTGAGACTACTAATCCATTTTCATGTGGTTGCTGCCATGTTCTACGAGAGATTATTCATACCAATGGACTTCAATACCATAAACTTGAAGTTCATGGGAGGATTGGTATGATATGTCACGCTGTCTTTCACCAGGACGTACAAGGAGGTTCTTCCAATCCTCAAGTATTTGACTTTGGTAAGAAAAATTTAGAAGATGTCAAACATTTTCTAGAAAATTATTGTTTGAATCAAAATTCTTTAGGGTATGTCCTGGTGTCAGATCCCCTATCAGCCTACTATGAGGCCCTCTGTGTTGGTTTGGAATGGACTAAAAATCAAAATGAACTCCCTAATAGTTCATTTCCAACCAATACAGAAAATATATCCAATAAAGGAAAAGAGCTCATGGTTGTAAATAATAATCCTTCAGTCCCCATACCTAGTAATCCATACCGATCAAGAGCTGAACAAAATATTAGAGCTGCATCAATGTCAATTAATGATCTTAGAGACTTATTCCATTTACCTCAACAAGAAGCGGCTCAACAAGTTCGTCTATGCAAAAATGTTCTAATGAAAATATGCCATAGGGGAGGAATAAAGCATTGGCCTTATGTAAAAATTCGAAGCACTATGAAGCAAATAGCTAGATTGAGAAGAACAATGTCTCCTGATGGTCCTCTCTCAAGAGCAGCCGCTCAGGAAGAAATTAATAGACTTAAACTTGAGATAGTCGAAGCTTGCGGTGGGATTGTACCAACTGTTGTTCTTGATGCTTGAAATAATATAGTCTAGCCTTCTTGCTAATGTTTGTAATCTCTATTCTAGGATTCATAAGGATTTTCGAGTTTTCCTGCCAAACTCAACTTTATCTTATTAAATTCAAACTTAAGCCAGTTATTCTGTATAATCAAGACTATGCCCGTATTTTGTTATGGTATTGTCATCTGTTACTCATATAAATTAGCTAGGTAAGTGTAAATCTAGCGAAAATCTCTTCATACTTTTTACAACGGCAACTAATTGAATAACCATCAAATAGGGGCTTAGTCTTTCAATCACTTTCCTAGACACCAATAAAAATATTCATCCTAGAAAGTAATTTTAGGCCTACAGAATCCAATATTCAATAAATTTTCTACTTACCAACTTCCGCTACGCAGCTCTGAAATTTAATCTCAATCACATCCTCAAATCATAAATCCTCATTATCAATCACTTGAATATTTTGATTAACCCATTCTTCTCCTATCATGAATGTCACAAGAAAATTGGTAAAAAGAATCCAAAGCTATAAAGGAAAATGCACATGTTATGATATTTAATTTGCCATGACCTCAAAATTTTTAGAAAACTGATAGGAAATTTACAGATTGGCCAGAACCTTTGCTCTGATACCAAAAATGTAACGCCTCATTTTCAATACCAAAATCTTGGCCAAAATATTAGTAACACCACCAAATATAGGATATTTAACACTCAAACACATATTTACAATATGGCCAAAGGTAGAAATCCATTTATACAGGGCCAAAATAAATCCAATAAATAAGAGTTATTTTAAAATGCGGAAGTCTTTTAGGTTCATGGCAAATAAAATAACACAACATAAACTAAAGGAGTACAGAAGAGCCTACAAAGCTCACTCCATGGGTGCATTCCCTTGATCTCTACTAAGTTATTCACCTGAAAAATGATAATATGGGGTGAGATTACACATCTCAGTAACTACTGAATATTTCCACCGCATACAAGTAAATAATGTATGACAAAAAGGCATAAACTTATTTCATAAATATAAATATATACCATACTTTCTCTTACAAAGATTATTTGTAAAAGTAGTTATCAATACAAAAATAATAAAATATGACTTTATATATATAAATATATTTTTCAGAAGTTCTCATCATATGTCTTTACAAATCATTCATCAGTCTATCGAATCCTTGATCTGTTCAGAAATGCATTATGCAGTATGCAGCCTCCCTTATACCACCTCCATCCGTATACCGCTGACTGGAGCCATAGGCTAACACATAGTCCAATAGAAACTTATTCATTTGACTGAATTGTTCCAAGCTCACCAAATCTTAAGATACACCCGGCCAAAGGTATAGAGCTTAAATCTGGACTATGGCTCCCCTCCTTTAAAATAACTAAGGAGGTGTCACATGTCCCACAACTCCAATGAAATCCCGGCCAGAGGAAAACATGGAAGATGGGGCCCTGAAACAAGTACCATCCACTGTGCACCGAGTGGTGGCATAAATCATTCTTATCATTCAAATCCCTCCTTACTCCACCCATCATAATACAACCGCCATGATGAATATGTTCACTCAAAATAATGCATTATTATACCATAAAGTTTTATACATCAATATGCGTATTTATGAATAGTGAATACTATGCGTATATGTGAATAGTAAAATACGATATATATACATGAATAGTAAAAATGAAGAGTACATACGGTATGTATACGTGAATAGTAAATACGGTATGTATACGTGAATAGTATTATGAATAGTAAATACGGTATATGTGAATAGTAAAATGAATAGTAAATACGGTATACGTGAATAGTAAAATGAATAGTAAATACGGTGTGAATAGTAAATATGGTATACGTGAATAGTAAATACAGTATACGTGAATAGTAACATGAATAGTAAAAATGAATAGTAAATACGGTATACGTGAATAGTAACGTACGTATAAATAGTACCTCTGCAGATTTGCAAATCAAAGTTCCCACACCGGATCTTAAAACCATAAATATTTTCTAAATATTCTTGCCAAAATAGTAAACAAACAAATTTATAATCATACATAATTCACAAGTATAAGGAAGAATATTCAGAGTTACCTGTTACTTGCTAATACCCGAATCACCAACCAGCTATTATAACTCTCAAGCAAATATCTCTCTACTCTCTCTCTCTCTCTACCTCTCTCTATAGCTCTTAGAAGTTGTGAAGAATGAAATGAAATGGAAGGTCTATTTATAGTTGGAAAATGGGTCCTTAAGTGTAATTTTCGTCTCTGGGTCGTTCTACGTAATTTTCCCCGTGACAAATTTTCAAACCTCCCGTGACTCTTCCCGTGGCTGGTTGTGGAAATTATTTTTCGTGGGTCCCACATGAATAGTAAATAATATTATATTATAATAATATAATATTATTATTCAAATAGTAAATTACTATTACGTGGGTCCCGCTGACAAAATTTTCAAACTTCACGAGAGTTTCTGTCGGCAGAGGAGAAATAATTTGACGTGGGTCCCACATGAATAGTAAATACGTATTTTGGAATAGTAAAAACGTATACGTGAATAGTAAATACTATTCACGGGGCCCACAAAATACTGATTTCAAATTTATTACTTTCCAAAAATAGAGCCTACTAGTCTTCCCAAAATAGGTTTATGTTCAAGATATTAGATTCAAAATTCAGGATGTTACATATGGTAACACTCCCAGAATGATTTTTTTCTTAATTTCTGTGCTCCAGAATAAAAATGGATGGGAATTGTGCTTGGTAAATCCGGTTTTTTTTTTTTTGCTCCCGGGATGAACCAGCTTATTTTTTGTACTGGGGAGTAAAAAAAAGAAGCTAAAAATTTTGGCTTTAGGGCAAAAAATCATAATTTACTTTTTCCCTCAATCGAAGCATTAATTTACCCTCGTTCACCACCACCACACTGCTGCCGCCCCACCACCACCGCCGTTGCCACCCCCAACACCACCGCCCCACCGCCACCACCCCACCACCACCGCCCCACCCCCACCACCGCCCCGCCACCACCACCACCACTGCCTCGCCACCGCCGCCACCACCACCACCGCCACAGCCACCACCGCCGCCATCACCGCGCGCCACATAAATAATTTTTTGAATATAAAAATTACATAAATAATTTTTTTAGGAAATTTAAATTTAAGTTTATTTGTAAAGTATAATAATTATATTAATTATTAAAGAAAAGGACAAAATGGTAAAAATAACTTATTAATCATTCATCTTCCTCCCTTACTATTTTTTTTACTCCCAAACAATGGGAGGAAAAATGTGTTACCAAACGTAATTCTGATTCTTGGAGTAAAAATAAAATGGGTTAACAAATGTAATTCTGATTCTCAGAACTCTTCCAAAACACAGAATCAGAAAAAATTGTTTCATCTCAGAAACAGTGCTAGGCAACAGAATGGTTGCCATGCACAGCAAACTTATGGGGTGATATTCCCATTTGAAAACTCAGACATCAAGTCCACTTGGTGAAAACTTTTGGGGTTTTTTTTTTCCTTTAAACCATAAAGTAAATAGGGTAAATTCCATTTGAATTTGTAAAACCTCCAGAAGTCTCCCGAATTTATAAAAAGACTGAAAGGTACCAAAGACCTATGAGAGATATGCAAATTTAGGTGAAATTACTTTTTTGCCCTTAATTTTAAATTAATAAAAAAATAAAAATACCCTCACCGGAGGGTTGCTGCCGGTCGCAAAATCACCCAGTTCAAAATGTTAATTAAGTGTCATAAATATGTAACTTATATAGCTTTTTTACAATTATATTCTTCTTTAGAAAGAGTGTACATGAGAGATAATGAGTGGTATATATATATTTAATGATGGAAAAAATGGAAATCCATTTTAAAATTTCAAACAAATAGGATTTTTAAAAATAAAAAATAAAAAAGATCACCCAAAGAGAGATGTTTCTTATAAAAAGGACTTAAATGAGTAATATACTTCTTCCCTATATAAATATAAGTAGTGGCAGACCCAAAATTTTTAATAATGGGTGGCAAAAATAAAAATATACTATATCATAAATAAAAATATACTTCAAATACGACAATACAAATTAATATACAAAAAATTGAAAGAAATCTATTATAGAAATCAAAATCATTTCACTTGACTTTTACCGTGTTTTCATATTATTGAACTTATTTATAATTGAATCCGTATTAAAACTCAAAACAATTTCTTTTTTAATGTATGTAATCAAAGAATCATTAATAAATTAGTTTTCCATTCTATTTCAAAACCTATTTAATTTCTGATTATAGCAGGAAAAAAATCTTTCAGTATTTATTGTAGAAACTGAAAATGTGAGTACAAAACTAATCACTCTATTAATAAGAGGGTAAATGATGCACTTTCCAATTTTTATTAGCCCTTACCAACCCTAGCCCTCTCCTTCGACCTCTACGTGCTTCCTCTTCAGGAATTGATATAGCCACACATGCAGTTTGAAGCAACAACTGCCAAAAAAGCAAAAAGCTTTCATGCAAGAAAATAAACCACGAAAGGAATTTATGCTATTTCAAGAGTAATAACAAACACGATATCAAAGACATTTTTTCCCACTGATTTTTCTGGTGTCTGGTGCAGAAAACAAATAGTTTTAGGTGAAACATCCCTTTCAAGCGAAACCACTAAAAAGAAGCAATTCCACGAAAGAGTGGGATATTGAAGGTACTCACCCATTAGATGAAGAGGTGGCGGTTGAGTTTTTAGAGTAAACTCTCGAGGATCCACGGGCAAGTGCATTGTTATGCGAACTCCTTGGATGACACCATTTCCTTTATTTTTTTTTTTATTTTTTTTTTTTTATTTAAGGAGGGGATCTGACCCCCTAATTCTGCCTATGAATGTATAAGCTTTAAATCTAAAGCTAGGCTAGATTCGTCTTTAAAATATAAGTTTTATTTTAGTTTTGTCTCAACATTTATTGCTTTTTTCACAACTTTACTCTCTGACTATATTTATTATAGTCACTACTATAAATAACGTCTATAACGTTGGTTTATTTGGCCTTTTAACGTGTGGACACCTATTCAGGAGGCGTAGAAAGTGGTGACTCACGGCATCTAACTTTTTTTTAGATGCCATAAGTATTCACAATCCGTTGCAAATCCCTTAGGATTTGTGACGGGTTCTTTTTCCGTCGCGACGGATTCCTTTTCTGTCGCGAAAGATTCTTTTTCTGTCGTAAATTTTGATTTTTTTTTAAAAAAAATTAGAAACATAAAAATTACATAAAAAATTATATTTTTTAAAGTAAAAATTAGCACGATAAATATTAAAATTAAATACATAACAATTTATTTTTCCCATTTTATCTATTTAATAACATTATGCAAATTGAATTGTGGGATCAACATTGAGATTAATTTACAATGGATGCATTTCACGATATATATAGAATTTGAAACCAATTCAAATAATCCACTAATTAAACTCGTTCAAATTAAAGCATTAACTTTCATTGAACCTTGTATTCCTACTCTCACAGATATCATTAGGGAGATGAGAGAATTTTGTCATGCATTACTAATAATTAGTTTTGATCATATTTTTAGAAAAGATAGAAAATGAGCTAACTAGCTTGAGCTAGTTAGCTCACCATAACGAAGCTAATTAAAGGGTGAGAGACTGAAAATAGAAGAAACAAAAATAAGATCGTTAATGAAACTGGAAGAAACAATTGACATGAATAAACAAGATTTTTTTTAAATCTAATTTCCTTACATCCGTTATTATTGGATCAAATTTTAATATCAAACTTATTGGAGTTCTTAATGGGGGCAAAAAACTACATCTAATGCAAAAAACTAAAAAAATTAAAGGGTAGAGACTTATCAGATGATGCCAATGGAGAGGAGGCTAGAGGTGAGAGGAGAGGAGGTCGTTGGTGAGAGGGGATGAGGTCGACGCCAACAAGGAGACGAGAGGAGGCCGGAAAAAAAGGAGGACGACGACGACGACGAAAAAAGGAGGAGGATGGAACCGGAGGCTGGAAGGAGGATGCATGGCGGTCTAAAGGCTGACTGGATGGAGGAGCGAAGAGAGTAGGGTGGAACGAGAGTAAAATCAGAAAAAAAAAATTGGGGAAGATGAGCACTTAAGCTCGATTTCGGGCTAAAGTGTTTGCGACGGAATCCGTTTCCGTCGCAAAATTACTTTTTTTAAGAAAATTATTAAATTTACGATGGAATCCGTTTCCGTTGCAAAATCCAAATTGATTGTCGACGGGAAATTTTTCCATCGAAAATTATTATTTTTAAAAAATATATATATATTTTAAAAAAATTAATAAATTTGCGACGGAATTGAATTTCCGTCGCAAAATTATTTTTTTAAAAAATTATTAAATTAATTTTTTTAAAAAAAATATTATTTATTTTTCAAAATTATTAAATTTGCAACGGAATTGGAATTCCATCGCAAAATTATTTTTTTAAAAAAAAAAGGATATTATATTTTTTCTTAAAATTATTAAATTTGCAACGGAAATCCAATTTTGTCGTAAAATCCAAATTGAGTTTGCGATGGAATTTCAATTCCATCACAAAAATTACTATTTTGTGACGGAATTTAAATTCCGTCACAAATATTCCTTAATTTGCGACGAAAAAATTCCGTCGCTAATCAGCTTTTTTCTAGTAGTGACTTTTAGCGTCTAACTTTTAAACTTAGATGTCAAAAGCATCACTTTTGGCATCTAACTTTTGAACTTAGACACCAAAAGCATCACTTTTGGCATCTAAGTTCAAAATTAGGTGCCAAAACTGATGCCTTTGGCATCTAAGTTCAAAAGTTAGATGCCAAAAGTGATGCTTTTGACGTCTAAGTTTAAAAGTTAGACACCAACAGTCTCTCGCGCGGGCCCCACAAAAATGTCTCTCTCGCGCTTTCACTCTTCTCAGCCTCCTCTCTACGCGTGTTCTCTCTTCTTCGCTCAGACTTGTATACTGGCCTCCAATATCTTAGCCTTCTCTCTACTTTCTCTCTTCTTCGCTTAGACTCGTAGATTCGTCCTTGCTTCGCCTACTAGATCTTTGCCTCCCTCCGCCGGTCGCTCGCTCGAGGTCGCTCTCTCTCCCATGGCCTCCTTTGCTCCTTTGCCTTTAGTTGGAGTTCGCCGCTGATCCTCCACTACTCTGCTTCCATGGCCTCCTCGCTCCTCGCTCCCATGGTTCCTAAGATCTATCCAAGATGGAGGCGGATCTGCCACTTACCAAACGCGTATGGAGGTCCGGTGACGATTTGTTTATTTTTTGTTTTTGTTTCTGGCTAGGAATTGGGTAGGAGATCTGTGTTTCTAAAGCTTTCAATGTGCTATAGATGATAGGTCTGGTGACGTTTTGTTTATTGTGTTCTAGATTTTTTTAGATCTGAAATTTCTCAGATCTGTTTATTGTGTTATGGATTTTTTTCAAATTTAAAATTTCTCAGATCTGTTTATTATGTTTTGGATTTTTTTGAAATTTGAAATTTCTCAAATCTATTTATTGCATTCTGAATTTTTTTTAAATCTTAAACTTTCCAGATCTGTGTTTAACGCAGTCACCATCCCCATCTATTTTGATTTTTTTAAAAAAAAAATACTTATGGCGTGTAAAAAAAAGTTAGACGATGTAAGTCTCCACTCTTTACGTCTCCCGATCGAATAGGCGTCCCAACGTTTTTAGACATGAAAAGGCCAAATAAACGAACGTTATAAATATTATTTGTAACAGTAGCATAGCTAAGAAAAATATACTTATTTATTGCTTTTAACTAATTTTAACAGTTTTTTTAGTAAACGCAAATAAGTTATTTGAAGTTTATATTTAGAAATCAAGGGAACATATTATTAAATAGGGATAAAGTTGAAAAGTTGTTAAATCTTATGATAGAATTAATAAAGTTTAAGTTTTTTTCTTTAAAAATATCTGAAATAATACTCATTCCATTCCTAATTAAAAGGTTTAAATAACCGATTTGTGGTTATCAAGAAAACCGTTCAGTGGTGGCATGCATCTGGCTTTTAAGTCAAGTCATTTCTTAAGACAGCTCCTCTTATTCTACGATAATCCAAGCAGCTCCATCATGAGTTTATTTATAAAAAGATCGACGATAAGTGAGGGAGATAATAAATACCACAAATGCACTTAAGTGGTAAAGTTATAAAGAAAGCAATAAATACTTTTACCAACCTATAATAAAACTTACATCAATGGCTTCTCAAATTATTTAAAGCTTAGGTTTGAAATGCCTTGTGTAAATAGGTATGTTGCTTCTTCATCCCTGAACCCGGCTTAACCTGGAGTACGCCACCAGAAAAAGTGGCCGGTGTTTCATATTTACCAGTTCCTCATGGCTATAACAAAGATCCTGGAACAATGTCAAGTTTCAGCGCCACCTGGTTCTGTTCCTTCAACCTCTCTCCCTCTCACATATTTTGACATTTCATGGCTTCATTGTCACCCTATTCAACGTCTCTTCTTCTTCAACTACCCTCATCCCACCCACCACTTCCTCGACACACTCCTTCCCACTCTCAAACACTCTCTTTCCCTCACCCTCCAACATTTCTTCCCCTTCGCCGGAAACCTCCTCCTCCCTCCCAACCCTCTCCACATTCACCCTTACATCCTCTACAACGACGGCGACTCCCTCCCTTTCACCGCCGCCGAGTCCTCCGCTGATTTCACCCGCCTTGTGTCCGACTCTCCTACGGATGTAACAGAGCTGCACCATCTCGTTCCCCCGTTGCCTTCGCCATCTAACTTAGAAAACGGCTCGCGTTTGATTTCTCTCATGACCATTCAGGTCACCATCTTTCCCAACTCTGGGTTGGCCATCGGTGTCACTTTCAACCATGTCGCCGGCGACGGCAGAGCATTTCACCATTTTATGAAGTTTTGGGCCTCGGTTTGCAGGGCCAGAGGAAATTCGGGTTCCCTGCTAAGCTCTCAGCCTCTGCCTTGCCATACAAGGGACATCATCAAAGACCCTAAAGGGCTTAAGCTCATCTACTTGAAGGAACGTACAAAGATGGAGTTAGCAGGCCCCGTCACTGGTGTTTCCTTCGACAAGTTTCGCGCCACATTTCTACTGAACCAGGACCAGATTCAGAAGCTAAAGAATTGGGTTTCGTTCACATGCTTCGGCAACAATACTGGGAGTACACCTCATATATCAACCTTCGTGTTGACATGTTCTTTGATGTGGGTCTGTATGATCAAATCAGAAGAATCCCAAGATAGTAACTTTGCAAATAGTCTCGGTGAACCATGCAACTTGATTTTTCTAGCAGATTGCAGAAACCATAATCCTGAGTTCACAATACCTCCCACGTATTTTGGAAATTGCCTGGCTGCTTCCATTGTGGCTCTCAAGAGGGGTCTGTTAGTGGGGGAAGATGGGTTTGTTGAGGCAGTAAAAGCTATGGAAAGCAAAGTGAGAGAAAGAAAGAGTGATCCTTTAAGAGGAGCTGAAACATTGTTCTCAAACGTCAGAAAATTACGCATGTCAGGACAACCTTTCTTGGTAATTGCAGGCTCCCCAAGATTTGGGGTGTATGAGACTGATTTTGGGTGGGGGAAACCCAGGAAGAGTGAAGTAGTTCATATTGATTCCTCTGCATCCATTTCTCTTTCTGATGGTAGGGACAGTGAAGTTGCAATTGAAATTGGGGTGGCACTGAGAAGGACTCAAATGAATAGTCTCGCAGACATCTTGCAAAAGCAGCTTAAAAATATTACTGGCTAGTACTATATATAATATAGCTATCTTGTGAGTGAATCATGTTCCACGTGGTTTTGTTATGTCTGTAGTTTGTTTAACTATTGTCGTGTGTTCCACTTCTGTTATGTGTGTGAGTTTGCGTGAGGAATATTTGTGTTAACAATTTGATCCTATAGTAAAACTATTCACGAGAATACTTTAAAATGGTCGCATGTTGGTAGGTACGGTATAAGTAAAAAGGGACGCATGCATGATGCATACGTATATATATATGTACCCGAACAGCAAATTCATTTGAAAATATATTTGTCCACCTTTACACGTGCTTTGTGTTTTGACCTTCGTCCCAATTCGCTGTGTATGTTTCCATGTGCAAAGGTGCATAGTGGTTAAGAATAAATCAAGACTTGTGATTTTTGGGGGTTGGGCCAGAATAGCCTAACTGCCCAAGGTCGAGGTCGAGGGAGAAGTATAAATGGCGGATCTTACTTCATTAAAACAAATTTGAATTCAAAGTAGTACCTATGTAATGACTTTTATTAGTCGAATAACCTGAAAGTTGTGTCACGTGATGACAATATAACTCTGAGTAAAATCAGACTTAAGAACTTGCTTAGCTATTAGCGTTGATTAACTGAACGTTGGCCCAAAAAAAAAACAACAACAACGACAACGACAACAACGATTAACTGAACAGTTTAACACAGATATATCTCTCGAGAGCTGATCGGGAAGGTGGACACACATGGTGCTCAAGTACGTACATGTAATTTAAATTGTTTATATGTAATGCTTTCCCCACATCTGATAAATATCACAAATGATGTCATGCTAATTTTTTATGAGAATGAAAAGAAAGAGGGAATTGATTTTTGGGAAATTACGTGCAGGTCTTAAGGACCAGAAATAAATATAATGAGGTCCCTTAAACTCTTGACAAAAAAAAAATCACCAAATTACACAGAAATCCCTAAAGACTTTTTTGATATTATTTGTATTAACAACAGGGAATATCATATTTACAACAGAAAGTGCTATGTTTACAATAAATTTAAAAATCTGATTATTTACAACAGAAAAGGTCATATTTACAACAGAAAGTGTTATATTTACAACATTTAAACACCTAGATTTTTTTTCAAACTCAAGTCCTAAATGCACAGAAGTTATTTACAATAGAAAAAGATTAAATTTACAATAAGAAGTGTTATATTTACAAAAAAATTTAAAATCTGATCATTTACAATAGAAAAACCATATTTACAACAAAAAATGTCATATTTACAACAAAATTTAAAAACCTGGATTTTATTTCCATACAAATAATATCAAAAAAGTTCATAAAGACTTTTTTACTATTTTTTATGGTTCTTGGGACCTGGCTGCAATTTCCTTTGATTTTTTCCCCCATATAACAATGGCCTTGCAATCTATTGTATTGGTACTCCCTCATAAGTAAGGTCGTGGGTTGGATCCCGCCTTAATTGAAGATGTAGAGCTAGAGCTATCAATTAAGGCTGGCCCGGCCCTCCAGGGCCCGGAGTAAGAAAAATACCTGTTTTTCAAAGCCTGGCCCGAGAGTGCCAGGGCCCGAAAATTACTATTCCAAATTTTAATTATTTTTTCTCCGTTTTTTTCAAAGAAATATAATTAGTAAATTACAACATAAATCATCTAACAAATAAACACAGTCACTAATTCATAATCAAAAGCAAACTATGTTCACAAATAACTCATATAAAACATAAGAAGTATACTACTAACTATTAAGCGACATTAGTACAATGACTATTATTGTCGTCATCTCTGCCGCTATCATCAATTTCAACGATATTTGATTGTTATTCACTTTGAGTAGTAAACTTTGATTTATGAGTAAGAATATCATGAATTTCTTTTCCGGCTTCATGAACATATCTATAATCTTTACAACAAATAATAAATCAAATCATAAAATTAGAGTATAGTTATTATGTATTTGTACTTAAATGGATAAATAACTCTATAACAAATAAAAAATGCATATGAATTATTGAAGGATCCAACTTCAACAAGTGTTCAACTTTAAAAAATAAAGAATAAAAAAATTGAAGGGCCCGATGGGCCGGCCTATAACCCTCTAGGATCGGACCGTGTAAGCCCTTGGCCCTCCAGGGCCAAACATCACCTCACTTCTCCAATTTCCAAGCCCGGCCCTTAAAGGGTCAGGGCTTAAACGGGTCGGGCCGATGGGCCAGGGCTTAAACTGGCCGGACCCATCATTTTGCCGGCTCTATGTAGAGCCTATTAGTGAAAATGGAAGCTTGGTGATTGGTTATCTCGTATAGCTTCATTATTCAATGGGCTTTAAGGTTTAAAGCCACTTTTTTTGTGAAGCCACTCCTCTAAACTTCAGATCTCATCATAGCAGCTCTTTTGACAAACGGACCATTTACCCCCCCCCCAAATAATAGCCATCGCCTTCTCCTTAAAAAATCAATATCGTCCGATTTGGATCTCACGTGACTGGAGTTCTCGCTGCTAATCACCACTATTTCATCCTGCCGGCCGCCGCTGCCGTCACTCCCTTCATCCCCCTTCTCCACCTCCCGGCTGGAAGTGGCTGCCCTTGCCGCTGCAGCAGCGTCGCCGGCATGCCGGAAAATCCTAGCCTTGATTCACAACATAGAAAAAATCAATCAGAGAATTTTTTTTAAAAAAAAAAAAATTAGTATCTGGGTATCAAGAAAGGCGAACACTTTAATGGATTTATTTCACTTATGAGACTGAGAGAAAGAATTGGAGAAGCAAAAAAGTCTTTAGCGTGAGAAGATGGATGTTGGGTTGTTGGATGTTATATTTATTTAGCAAATTTATATTTATTTTAATTTTTTATCCTAAATTATCACATTTTATACAATATATATATATATATATGATTCATGCATTTTTCAATCATTTTCCATTTCAACTATTTTTTCAAAAGCTATGCTAAATAAGTGCTCATCAGGGGGGAAAAAAAACACTTCTGCTACCGCTATCCCAAACACATATCACATCAAGAAAAGTTTAATACTCTCTCTGGTCCTAATTATAAGACATAGTTGACTTTTTTGGAAAAATTAAGGAAGCTAATTAAATTAACTTAGAGTATTTTTCTTTTTATTTTTTTCTTTAAAGTAATTAGTTTGACTCACATATTAATATATAATCTAAAGATATACAACATATAAAATGATTAAGTAACTTATTTAGTTTCCTTAATCTCTCCAAACAAAGTCAACTATGCCTTATAATTAGGACCGGAGGTAGTAGAAAAAAAGTCATTTCTACCACCGCTACCCTAAATAGGTCTTTTTGGGTCTTTAAGTGTCTACCTTTGTAACACAAAAAATTTAAGATAAAACCATGCAGTAAAAAGGCCCAAATTTACTGAATTATCAAGGGACCAACCCATACTGTATCAGCAGGAAACTTAGGCCTGCTACAAGCAACTAGACAGAGCAGAGCACACTAAAAACAAACATTACAATTGACTCGAAATTCGATTATTGAAGGAATTGAAGTTGTTGGCGCCTAAGAGGCAGCAGAAAAGCTCTTACCAAAAGATCAAAAAGTGAGCGCTTGTGTGATCATTATGAATAATACAGATTTGGCAAAGAATGAAATGAAATGGAACAAGAGCGCAGGGGTACATGCATAATTTAATGCGCGTACATTATTAACTACACTTGCAAATTGATAGAAGTCATTCAAGACTTATTAACATTAGAATCTTCATTCTTGAAATCAAGAGTATGGGAACGTCCAAACACATGCACACATGCATACAAGTCGAGATCAAGTTCATTAAATTTGGTATCTTTTCATGATAAAAAGTACGTGGTCATACATACAACAAACAAAAGGATCTCAAGATTACAGGATCCTCCAATGGTGGTGATGTGATACGAGATGAATGCATCTCCAAGGCTCAACTAATCCTACTTTTAAACAACTCTATATCTTACAAAAAAACTGACAAGCAGATCAAACATGCGATTGGTCAGCAACCAATACCTTTATCAAGCATGAGAAGAAGAAAAAATCAAGGAATATGCCACCACCAATCACTGGTGGTGGTAGAATGCGCCGTCTGGAGCTAATTTCAAAAGTAGGAGATTTTCCAAGCCGTCTAAAAATGTTATCCCCACCTCAATATGAGAATTCATGACCCCTATGTGAGATATATTTCTTGACCCAAATGGAGATGTCCTCAGCGCAGACCTGGGCCTGAGGGCTTTTCATGAGTATGTCAAGTGTTGCAAATTCATGTACTGCATCCTTATACTCCAGAACAGGTGCGTCAACATTTACCTTCCGGAGCTCCTCTGAGAAAGCAATGGCGCGATCCCTCATCCAATCAAGTTCTGCCACCACAGTCAATGTTGGAGGCATCAGCTTTAATGGAGGCCCTCGGCCTGGGACGAGAGGATTAGCAGCTGGGTGATCCAGGTTAAAATCTTTCTCAGGTAGAAAAAGTTTCCACGCAAGCATACACATAGCC
Organism: Acacia crassicarpa; assembly: GCA_034222035.1. Lineage (NCBI taxonomy): Eukaryota > Viridiplantae > Streptophyta > Magnoliopsida > Fabales > Fabaceae > Acacia > Acacia crassicarpa. The sequence continues at coordinate 42,065,215 of JAWXYG010000005.1, read as the reverse complement.
TTATCGTAAAAGTAGGAGTTTGCCAACTTTATTTCCGAATGAGTGGGAATGCTTCCAATAAAGAATGGATACATCAAGATCTGTGCCACCACCTTGACAGGGTCCATAAGTTTGCCTGCTTCCACAGCTTTTCGAGCCACATAATCTGCAATATTTGCACCACAACTCACGCCAAGAAGGACACACCTGTTTCAAATTTTTGAGGAAAAATAAAATGGTCAGACTGTGAACCCGCACAATACTTAACAACCACTAGCATGCAAAAGGAGCTAAAAGGAAGCATGACACAGAGGACAAAGATGACACAGAATAGTGTACCACAAAAATGTTACCTTAAAACATAAGCTCTCAGCATAGTTTCTTCTGTACTTACAATTTTCAAACACGGCCCTTTTTGGAGAGGCATGGCATAACACTATATAAAAATGATGCCCAAAGTGGGATCAAAAAAAGTTTCTGCCAAATCATAGACGATACTATAATCAAGCAAAAATAATAATCTTTCAGTCGGGAAAAACTCATACTCTAAACTTCACTCAGATCACTTCTAAGCAAACTATGTGCTCTTTTATGAAGTAATTCACCATTTGAAAAGTATTATTGTCCAGCAAAATCTGAAAGTAGCTGGTCAAAGAGATTGCCCAGAAAACACAGGAAAGAAAACAAAAAACGGGGGAAGTCTCAAATTTCTACTGAAAACAATTTATAAAGAAGCCATCATACAGGAAACAAGAATGTCAGTCATTGAGGAGAAGAAAATTTCTGAGATTGTAGTAAAGCACAAGTTTTACCCATTATCAATAAAAACCCTTCAATTTTCTTATTTAATAGCAGAGGATGACCAGAATTAGTCACTGAGTAGCCCCCATTGGAAGAATATCTTGCAATCTGTCATCACTTTACCATCTCTTTATCAATCCCCTCATGTTGATACATAGTTATATTATCTACCTATTTTGTTAACTAAAACCTTAGGGGCGAGGTGAAAAACACATTCAGAAAGTCAATGAACAAACATAATCTCCCGAGGAAACAAGGGAATACAAACGGAATGCTTACATAAACAATACTGCAATGGTAGAAATATCAATGCTCAGTTTAGCAACAATGACGCCAATAACTCCAGGTCTAAATATATTGATGCAAAATTGTTATTGTTGTTCAACTAAGAGTATAGACTATAGAGAGCATGGAGAAAGAACAACAATGAAAATTAAGGAATTCAATTCAATGTAGACTGATAAGTTTATCAAGAGGCGTGAGGACTTGATGAAATTTGATAGCCACGTTTAGATTCAGGGATTCCAAAATAAGCAATAGCAAATTTCTCTTGATAACATCTGAGAATCCTGAATCAATTACATGAACCAGATATACATGTTTCCTACATGAAAAAGGTACCAATATGTGCTTCTGGCAGTGCTAAAATTGACAAAAACTGGAAAAAGAAGTAAACATACAGCATCATATAGGCCTACGCAATGACTCCTGACTACATTTTTAAGTCAGTCGATTCACTGTAAATTTGTAGTTGAAATCGAACCAGAATTCCCCCTTTAACTTTTTTGTCCTTTAAATATAAATTCAACTGACGAGCAACACTAGTTTCCCACTTGTGAGTGCAAACACTAAAACACAGTTAGTACCTCCCCAAAACTCTGAGATCCCTTGATCACGTAAGCAGTAGAACTACGAAGGAAGGGAACCCCTAACCATCAGTTCAATCTATATTTTAAGGTGACGGTCTATGTGCCCAAAATAAAAAATCAAAGCACCCAGTACTAAGACAGAAACAATTACCACAACCTGTAATGCTTAATTAGATAAGTCTAGCATGCTACACAGAAACAAATTTCAATAGAATAATCTAGGGATAAAAAGTGTACCTTGAGGGGTCAGCATGAGCTGCCAACCATGGCTCAACCACTGAAGCTCCAAAGGAATCAACAATATGCCTATGAGCATCTAGTTTCTTAAACTCAGTCCCACTACCTCTTTGTAACCCGAGCGACTTGGTACATTCAGCTAAATTCGCCTGTTTTTTCAACCAATTCAGCACCTTCAATCCATCCTCAAAAGCTGCAGGATATCGACTTTCGGGCGCAAGCCTGTACCCAACAGCAAGAACTATCACATCGCAGAGTTTGGCAATTCGCCGACAGAAGAAGTCGTTGGCAACAGAATCGTTGCTCCCACTAACCCAACCACCACCGTGAAATTGCAACATTATCGGCAATTTACGACGGTTATCTAACTCCGGCGAATAGCCTCTATAAAGAGCGCCACTTGTCATCAAATTCAACCCCTCTACGTCATGGCTCCCTCCATAACCATTCATTCCGGGCTCTTCTCTAGTTGGCGCACCAGAAGGACCAAAACTATAACGCCGAGCAGGTAGTCCATTTGAATGCCTATTTGCTGAATCGACCTGTGCAGATCCAGATTCGAGATCAAGTCTTTTATTCCTAGGCTTAAGCTTAGCCTTGAGGGGAATTTTAGAAACGGGTTCCGGTGGGGTAAGTGCAGAATCGGGGAGGAAGATTCTGATGGAAAGAGAGGTAGAAGGATCAATATGAATGTCCTTGGAGGCAATACCATCAGTGAAAGACGGATTAGCCGGAGCAACGGATTCCTCGGGGCGCGACGTGACTCCGAATGGATTGGCTTCTTCTGATGGGGTCTGAATCCGACTCTGCAAACGGTGCTTCAAGAGGATCTTGAAGAATACGCTATAGAGCTTCACAGCTACGCTTGGCATTTCTCCTCCTCCTCCTCCTCCTCCAGGATTCGTTCCACCAAGAACCCCCTTCACTCTCTCAAATTGTGTGCGCAGAAAGGGGGAATGCAGATTCAAATTACAATAAGTTCCTACCAAAAACTGCAATCCATAGGCATTAGGACTGATTAATTCACACGAGAATAGGGTTTATTATCCAAAATTCCTTGAATCAAATGCTTCGATCCAATGACGTGGTAAGGTGAAGAACTGGAGAGAGAGGGAGACAAAGAAAGACAGGGAAAGCTTTGGTGTGTGATGGACGTACATACATCTTTACGCTGGATTTTTTGTTTTTTTATTTCTTTCCTCAATAATTATTACGCCGAAGATGTATTAAATTTATCATCATCATCGTCTGATTCGTCTCCCCTTATTTATTTTTGGATTTATCATCTTCGGTGGTTCCCCTTTCTTTGTCTATTTATTATTTTTTTTTTCCTTTACTCTGAGTCTGTCTGTTGTGTTGGCGACTGTCGTAGACTCGTAGATCTGTTGTGGGGCGAAGAATAGGATATGGTACGTGCGTCCCCAGGGTACTGCGAAATTTAAAAGTGAGAATTTCAGTTGACGCCCTTAAAACCAAATTTATTGTAGTCAACACCCGTAAAATTATAAAATTTCATTGCACCCAAAATAAAAAGTGTACATTATAGCCTATCCTTTTACAAGTGCCTTGTGACTTGTGACTTGTGGTGGCTAGAAAAGGTTTTTTCTGATTAAAAAAAATTATGGATTAAAATGTCTCTTGTAAGTTGGAAGGTAAAAAGTAGCTTCAGTTTCAATGTTAAAGTTTTGCAATTGATTTTTTAAATCACTTTTTACTATGATGCCGTGATTTTTCAACTAAGTTTTCCAATAAGTATTGAATGAATATGACTAAAGATTTCATTATTTTAACTATAATTTGAAAACTTTACAATTGAACTTAATTAATTCCTATAGTATTAAATCAATATATGTGATTTTATCATTAAAATTTATGAGAACCCATTTAAAAATAATAATTAATTATTGATAAAAAAATCGTGCCTTTTCAAGTTAGCAAGAGCATCTTGATATGTAGTACTACCTCGGTCCTAATTATAGGAATATTTTTATAGTGCACTATAAAAGTGTTCTTATAATTAAGATTGAAGGGAGTAATTTTTTCATTAAAATGAAGAATTGTATTCTTTAAATGAAACTTTAAAATTTCAAATTCTTTAATCATGAAGTTGTGACTTGTGATGCTGGATTAGCAATGACATACAGTCATACATTATTTATTCAAATTCCTTAATATTGTTGATTAATGTTCATTTTCCCTAAAGAAAAAGGGACAAGGCAAGATTGAAGCCACGTTTATTTATTTTTTAAGGAATTGGCGGGAGCGAGGTCGCAATGGTCAATGGATGACTTGTGTCTTATGATGATGATATCTTTGTGGCCGGTTGAAGACTTGAAGTTACCGACGCCACAATTTATGTATTTTAAGCATATTATGACTATTTTAGTGATATCAATATAGTAACATTTAAACTTTATAATAAAATATGTCTACTTACCCTTTCTAGCAGTTTCAAATATAAAGTTTCAATTTTTAATTATTAAATTATAATTAAAATAAGATAAATATATTTTTTTATACAGTAAAAATATTTAGTTTTATAAGTTTCTTGAAAAAAGATCAAAATGTTGGATTATATAATATAATTTCCGAAGCACGAAGCTAATATTTACTAATGGTGACCTGCGTGTTTTTTCCCCTAGATTATCAATATTAAATACTAGTATATTGCTCTTTCAAGAACTAAGAATGCCGACGGATTCAAAATTTTAGTTTATAACAAAAACAATAAACAACAATCAACCAGAAGATGTCTACATAGAGATATTCCAAAATCTACAATTGCCAATGTTTTGCATCAATATCAATGGCACTTCTGCACAGTATAGCGAGCAATATCAGCTCTGTAATCACGAGACACGATTGTTCGATTTTATTTTTTATTTTTAATGTCATGTCATGTGAAGATTTTAATGCCACTTCAATTTATCCAGATGGCGCTTTTCATAGATCTTAATACTGGTGTTCTGGTCAAGAACAGGATTTGTCGGACTTGACCTAGGAGTAATGTCTTGGGCCTTCGTATCCTGTAGAGGAATCAAAGTCCACATAGTTCGAGACACACACAGGTATTTTGTCAAAGGAGTAGGGTGTGTGCTCTGTGTAACTGTATGTAAATAGTTCAAAGTTAGAACGTAGAACCTGTATTCCTTAAGGCTTGACCTCTGTATTTATAGAGTTTACCTTAGGTAGGAAATACCGAGCCCTGTGAAATCTCCGACGCGAGTATTCAGGCCGCTATATCACATATGAAGATACTTCTTTATTTTAGGATATTTACCAGCTATAGATAGATTCCGATAGATATGCAATATATCTCCTCTTAGGCCTTACATTGAATATGGGCCCTGTTCAGATATGTAACAACTGGCAACCATAAACTAGGCTAATTTTTAATTATATTCATACTTTTGATCTCTTATGTCATACTCATATGTCTTTCATGATCCCAACGCCAAGTAGATGATGTCGTAACAGTCTTATTGATATCATCAATGCTCTTTCTTGGTGATTCAAGACTAGGAACAAGTTTTAGGCAATAGATATCCAGTGTTCTCGAGTCCTCATGATCATAGATCATAATCTTTATCATTGATCCTCAAGAATAACACATGTTCTATTCCTAGAGCTTTTATCTTCAAACACATATTTACCTTTAAATAAAGGCGAGACATAAATATGATAAAGATAAAATATGCTCATTTATTAATGATGAAATACTATAATGTAGAAATGGTGTTGATCTGTCCTTACAGATTATCTCTAAGACACCTAAATACTAACATCTTCAAATTCTGGACATAGGAAAAATCACTACCTGTAAAAACATAATTTAAAATTAATGTCATTTCCAGCCATTATTTCCAATGCAATAATAAATTCCCCTCAGAAACTCCTGTAACGTCCTCAAAATTTACTTAACAAAATGACTCATTAAGGGTTGATTAACAACTAAGTAATATTTCTTCAATTACCAAAATATACAAAATAGATCAAAGCATGCAAAATGAGCCCTAACGTGGCAATATACAATTATCCAACGTATACCAAAAGATGGAAGCACTACTGTCAGAAGAAGTAGCCTAAGCTTCCGAAGTCTTCCCTGATAGACACGGATGAGAACTATCACCTGGAAAAATGTAGTAACCATCAATCCAACTTATTACGAATACTAATATGTGATAGTGAGGTGCCATGTAGAACAATTTATATAACAAAATATTAAAAATATAATTCACTAATATCCACATCACAGAACTTCATATCAGAAATTATGTATCACAGTTTTCATTAACACAATTCTCAAGATACCTCCCACTAATCCAACCGAACCGCCTTATTTCCTCCGACTAAACTCATGATGGGCTAAGTTCCCAGCCACCATGTTACTGGCTACTTAAAAGCTCACTGGAAGTGATGAGGACCGACCAAAATCCCCAGAGCACCTGTCACAGACCATGGGTCTTTCTCCCTCATTGAACTAGCGGGGTGTCGTACGCCCTCATTGAACTAGTGGGCCAGTCCCTTATTGAACAGGTGGGACAATATAAAGCCAATCATCATGCATTAATGGAGGCCTCACCACGTGGTGGAATATATTACTTTATTTCCTCCCAATTCAACCCTTCTCATAATTATCATAATAATTATCATAGTATCAAAACTCTCAGTTCTTATACATAGATAAATAAATATGTATGAATTCATAATTTAAATCATAAGGTTCCGTAAAGCAATTTATATAAAAAAAATATTCATAATGATTTCACAAAATACTCACAACAACATATCAATATACATAACAAGTGGAAAGTGGTTACCTCTCGCCGTAGCTAACTATTATTACACTGCTCCTAATCCAATAGCTCAAGCACATGCCAAAAATCAATCTACCACAACCAACTTACTAACAATTAATAATTCTTTTAAAAATCTACATAATTAAAAGTATACAAATTTTTAATAATAATATATTTGGAAAGCTTGAAGTGATTAAATTATAATAGGACTAAAAAATCGAGGAGACTATAAATTCTCCTTTCAAAATTTATTATTAATTTACTCCCTTCTCTATTTATTGTTTATTAATAATACCCCTCTTTTATTTAAAAAAATTAATCTTATTTATTTATCCATTTTTATTACGTATTTCCTTTCTTTATAATAATAATAATAATAATAATACTTATTTATTTTATTATCATCATCATCATTTTACTAAATAATTCTTATTTTTCTATAATTGTTTTCAACCCTCATAAGCTATTCCAACACTTTAATTAAGAGTTTAACAAAAACTAACCCACGGCGACACATAAAATATATATGTGTGCGTGTCGGTTTAAATGCATGTATGTCAACAACGCATAATACATTAGAAAGGCTAGCTTCAAATAAATTATATATACACACACATATATAGACAGAAGATTGATGAATCAGTGCCATATTTGCAAAAACGAGAATGATGTAAGCTAGGTTTAAAAACCACAAGGAATCTAGCTTGATACATGAATTCGAAATAGCTATATAAGTTCCTTGTTATTGAAAAGATATATCAAACATTCACCCATCTGTGTATCAAAAGAATGCACTACCATGAGTCACAGCTCAATCACTGTGCTCCTCTCCTTATCATTCAGTAATAATTCAAACGCATTAGGCATTATATCATTGAGCTGTAAGCTTTGTTTTTCTTAAGAAAATGATTTAATGCTATTCTCAGTACTTCATAGATTCTCCAAAATAAAAGAGCTTTAGTTGAGAAAACTGATCAGTAACCATCAAAATGTCAAACTAGTAATAATATCAACTTCGAAAACGTAAGACAAAAGCTCTTGCTCCTACAAAATGTTTTCTTATGACCTCCCTGTACACAAGTTACATACAAAACATTTCAAGTTTTCCTTTCTTTTGTTTATGTTCTTAAACCAGCAATATACATCTATCAGCAAAACACAGTAAAGTATTTCTTTTCTTTTTTTTTTGGTCTATATATATTTATATATGCAACAGCTTCATTCTTGTTTTCTTTTTCTTTTTCTTTTCTCATGTGATTTGTTATTTATATACATATTAAACCACTTAATATATACATATACCCACGCACAGTAGCATTTCGTATCTTATTCATATATGTGTATATATATATATTCCAGCAAGAAAACTTACGTTGGCGTTGTTTTGAAATAACAAGAGAGTAGCAAATGGAACTTGCATGGTTCCTCTCCTCGTGCCTCCACGTTCTCAGACATAGCCTCCTCTGTTTGCTGGTTTCAAAACAGAGAAAACAGTTTTCTCTCTCTCTCGTTCTCTCCCTCTCAGACTCACACTCTTTCTCAGCGTTTTCGAAGGTGCACGACGGAAGGAAAGAATGAGAATGAAAAACTCAAACTCTCTCCATTTATTGTTTTCACTCTTGGACTCGCTTGAGGCAGCGTGAAAGGTGAAGCAACTAGGAGACTGGTGATATATATATATATATATATATATATATATATATATATATATATACCACGAGCACAATCTAGACCGAGAAGAAGAACACAACGGATATGGGTGTGGTCCTCGAGAGGTAAGGGCGATCTTGCGTGAACAAAAATTCATTGTTTGCATTTAATGTTGCTGCTGCTTCTTTTCTCTTGACGGCGTGCCCAGTCCGTGCGTACAGGAGAGCATGGGATGGTCTGCTGTTACGTGTTTGACACTGTTCAGTTTTCTTTTGTTGTGTTGGGTATTAAATAAATGGGAAGAAGTATATTTCCCAACTATGCATTTCTGTGCTTGCGGCTTGGGTGAGGTGAGATTAAATAAATTAATGGATATGGATCAAGTGCAAAACGTATGGGCTTAGTAAGAAATAGGTTAGAATTGCTTTGTTGTTTTCACGTGTTGGGCCAAGTGGATAGGCAAGATAAATGGGCTTTTATGCCAATGTATATATATGTATTGTGTGATTACTAAAATTAACCCGCTTAATTCCCTACAATACTCTTTTTGCAATTAAGTCCTCTGCTCATTTAATTACAAATACTAGATGCATGTTATAAATTAATTCCTAAATTTTATAGAAGGATTTTTTTTCTTTCCCTATCAATTCTTTTAGACTATAAAATATTACCTCCAAAATTTCTAGGCCAAAATTATTCTTTTAATGTTTCTCCTTGAATTTTATTCTTTTCTTGAAAAGTCAAGCCTTTAATTTACAGGAAAATATGCATTAAATTCCAATAATTAATTTCATAATTATTTTAGGGCAATTTCTCAATTAATTTCCATATAATATTCCTAATTTCGAATCCCAAAATTTGGGATGTTACAACTCCCAAGCTTCAATATAATGAAACGCATCAGGCAAGTAGCAGAGTAGACAGAGCAAACCTTTCGGTAGAATCTCCACTTGAGTACTTGAAGGACCCAAGGATTTTTGTTAGGAACCAATAAAAGGTTGCCTAAATTACTGGTTTGATTAAGCACAAAAACCGAATCACACTAAAATACAATGAATCTGTCAAGAGCCAAGACCCTTGCAACCAAGACAGAGGCCAATATGCGACACAGATATGCTTCCTCTGTCCTACAATCTATCGAGAACAATAAACTCCCACAACCAAGAAAGTTTCTGTTCTGCTACACAGAACCAGACTTCCCTCTCCTACATGAAAATGGAGCCAAATACCCAAGAGGAGGGGTGAATTGGATATTTTAAAATTTTGAAAAACTTGTTCTGTTTTTAAGACAATAAAACAGGGTAGAACAGAGCAAGAAGAAGAATAGCAAGACACAAGGATTTATACTGGTTCGGTCCTAACAACTTGACCTACATCTAGTCCCCAGACTCTCTGGGATTTTCCACTAACTCAAAGATTACACACTCTGTACTTTAGAAGTAGTTCTCTTACTAGAACTCACTCTCCCTTACAAGTTGTAATCAATGAACTCCCAAATCACCAAGTCCCCTTGACTTGTGATTCTTTACAATAAATGATAATCAGAAAGAAACTCTCTCTAAGAGTAGATATTGATAAACACTGAAGCTCTTTGTATCAGAAGATACTATACAAGTGAAAACTGAAGAAAATAAATGTAGTCTTGAATGCAGCTCTATTTATACTCAGGAAGCATTAAATGACCGTTGCATCTTCAATATGGCCGTTGGAAGAAGTCTTCAGAAGTTAATAAGAGGTTTAAACCTTCTTCTTTCTCAAATCTTCACTTAATCCAGCTGTCCAAGTGTTCAGGGTTGACTTTCTCTGGATTAATCCGTTGGAAGAGCAGTTGCTTGTTGCAGAAAACATTCTTAAATGCTTTGTAGTTGTGTGCAGATGGATTACCCTAAAGTGTGCAACTTTCTGGACATAGCATTTAATATTCTGAACTGCTTTTTACTTTTTGCCTTATGCCTTCAATAAACATTCTTTAAACCTTCTGAAATTCACTAACAAAGTCATTAAACATAGCTAGGAATATCAGAGAATAATATTGGAAAGTATTAAGATCAAACAAGAATGATTTCCAAAATCGTCAGATTTGAATTTCTGATTCACCGCTGTGAACTCGAGTTTAGAGCTTCAATTTGTAAAAGCATTTCAAGTTTAAAACATATAAACTGGAGGTTTGAAATCAAAACCTGAGGTTTTTAACTCATTGAAAAATCACATTGCTCTCGGGTTGATTTGAACTCGAGGTTGCAAGTCTGAACTCGAGTTCCCTTCTTCCAGGGAGGTATTTCGTGATTTTGAGTTCTGGAGAGTTTGTGACTAAAAGGCAAACTCGAGTTTATTAGTGACAGGCTCGAGTTTGACACTGTTCAAGACAAAACTTAGTTTTAGCTTTCAAAAGACAAACATGAGGTTTTCAGTGCAAACTCTAGAGTTTTCTCAAGTTGAAAAGTCCTTTACTCTCTGTAAGGTTTAAACTCGAGTTTGCAATGTTAGGCTTGGGTTTGACATTGTTCAAATCAAAACTCGGTTAAATCTTTAAAAACGCAAACCTGAGGTTTTCAGGGCAAATTCTAGAGTTTTCTCAAGTTGAAAAGTGTTGGAAATTATGCCCTAGGGGCAAGTCATTGTTCTCCATTAAATTATCATTTCATACGCATGTTTATGGTGATAACTATATCCATGGATATATCTTATAGATTATCCTAAATGTCCCTGGTCGGTCATCTACGTGGGAGCGAAGATGAGTTAAGACCAGTATGACTTTGATGAGGTATGGAGATACGAATCAAAGTTATGGGCACTTGTAAGAGTACAAGGTGCTGGACCGACCCACTATGAGAAAGCTGCATGGATTAAGTCATAAGCTTATCTCATGTATAACCACGTCACAATGCCCTATGACCTGAGATCATCATGGATTCCTACATGATAAGTCACTGACCTTTGACCTAATCAAAAGTTACCTTTGACCGGGTGATGATAAAGGCTAGGATCGGGATTAATGATTTTCATGCGGAGGAATGTGAATGGTCAAGATGGAATTTGTCCCTCACATTTGTAGAGAGATAATACTGGGCCCCTCGATGAGTGAGCCTAAAAAATGTATGGTCATACTGTGATGGAAAGGAGTTTCCATTTCACTTATTAGACTGCTCGAGAATCGAGAAAGTAATGGTCAAGAAAAGGAAGTTGACATTATCCATGCCTCATCCTTGACCAAATTATCGCGTGACAAAAGGGACGTGACATGGTTATATGATAGGTAGTATCGTGTCATCGATCCCCATGTGAATTGGGTAGTTGCAATGTCTTGCTAGAGGCCGCTTGCGACTTGTGGGCTGATATAGTCTTGGCCCACTGCCAATCTCATATGGGCCTGCAGGGTCGCACACAAGAATAATCCAACACGGGTAAAAGTGTCCAGATTCATTGAATCTCAGATTAATTTGAGATTAAATGAATACTGAATTTAATCTATGATAAGTATATATATATATATATATATATATATATATATATATATGTATGTATGTATGTGTGTATATATATTAAATTCGAAAATAATATAATAATATTATTTAATGGAGATTATAATATTATTATATGATATTTGTTTTATATTTAATTTATCAGATAAATTAAATATCTAAAACGAATAGAGATATTATATCTCATTAGATTTTCGAATAAAGATATCATTATCTATTTAATTTAAATTGAGATATTGTATCTCATATTTAATTAAATAGATAGATATCATTTCTCGGATTTAATTTATAGAGATAAATTAAATCAGAAGGCTTTTAAATTTGGATTAAATAAATAGATTGGATTAAATCTATCAGATAGATTTAATTAATATATTTTTAATCCAGATTCAAAATTCAAATTTCAGATTTGATTTTAATTCGGATTAAATAAATATATTAGATTATATCTATTAGATAGATTTAATTAATATATTATCCAGATTTGAATTTCGAATTTCAAAATTAATAAGGATGAATTTTGATTATATAATACGCCTATCGGGTTTAGAAAAGACCTACGGGACTTTTAGTCGAGCGTATTAGAAAGCCGCGAGAAACCCTAGAGCAAAAAGAGAGAGACGCACAGTCTGAGGCACTAGCACGCTGCTACGTCTGTGTTCGGAGATTGTTCGTGTGGATACCGGTAGAGGAAGCCGATTCTAAGAAGTCGTTTTCTGCTGATCGAGAAGGTAGCCCACCAGTTCAAAGAGAGCGAGACGCGAACGAATTCACTACAGTTTCTTGATCGCCATGAGAAAATGTGCGCAAAGGGTTTGTGTAGATTCTTGAGCTACCAGTTCGCTAAAATCAAAGGAAAACCTCCGGCTCCAGATGATTCTGAGTTCTCTATAAGGTATCATTCGGGTTCCCTAACCTTGATTTAAACGCACCTGAGTGATCCTCGGGACGGGATTCGTAGAAAATTTTAATCCGCTGCGTGTACGGATCTCAACAAAAAGTTCTTTACTCTCTGTAAGGTTTGAACTCGAGTTTGAAATGTTAGGCTCGAGTTTGTTCATCTTAGAAAAACTCTGAATGTTTTTTACTTGAAGTAAACTGGAGGTTTGTGAATTAAGTCTCAGGTTTACTTTGGTTGAAAAACCTTGAAAGCTCTCTGCCAAGTGTAAGCTCGAGTTTGTAATGATGAACTCGAGTTTACATGTTTTGTAAACTCTTGAAATTTTTCAAGCTGGAAAACTTTACTCTGAATAAAACATTACAGAGTTTGTGAAGATCTGTTAATTTGAAAAATTCTTCTTGCTAGAGATGAACTCGAGTTTGTCATAACAGGCTCGAGTTCACAAGTTATGTAGACTCTTTGAAGATTTCCTCTGGAGGTTGCAAACTTGAGGTTTGAGGAAAGATGTGTCAAGTTTGAAAGTGTTTACAAGTCAGAAACCTCTCTGTCTCTGGTGAACTTGAGTTTGCGATTGTAATCTCGAGTTCACACAAAGTTTTTGAAAACTTTGGAAAACTCTTAAGTTCAAACTTTTGGTTTCAGTCTCGAGTTTGAGGATTAAACTGGCGAGTTTGCACCCTCTGTCAAAGGCAAACTCGAGATTGCACATAATATGCTCGAGTTTGTCGCAGACAGTGTTTTTGCTTGAAATTGACAAGTTTTAAATCACTCAAATCTTGACCAAAGACATTTCCACATTGTTTACAATTGTTAGTAATCATCAAAACACATAGAAAACTAACACTACACTCTCCTCACAAAATACAACGTGCCTTTCTCCTCCACTAGCAACAGTTTAAAATAGACTAAAGTGCCTTTCGCAGAAACCAACCAACCAGCCTAAAAGACAACTATCTATACTACATATACTCAAAATAGATAAAAACATAAAAGGTCGACTCTGAAACCTTAAAAAGCATCTAGCCTAATTGTTTTGTTATTTTGGCTGTCTGTGCCCTCCTTGGCCTTATACCACAAGTTTGACCTGTGAATGGGATCCTTTCATCACCTTCCCCTAATAAAGTCACCTTGTCCTCAAGGTGAAAGTTTGGGAATTGTGTCTTCTTCAACCTCTGTAAGTCTGTCGTCGGTCCCCTCCCCTGTTTCTGCCGCTTGCTGATCTTTAATGTCAACCAAAAACACTTGCAGGTGCTTTTCTCGACAAGTGTGAGCCGGACCGTACTTCTCACCACATTTGTAGTAGAGACCGAGCTCATGAAGTATTTTTTTAGTATCCTTAGGTATCTTTTTAGTATCCGTCAGTACCCTGAATTTTTTTTTTCAAAATTAGTCATTACCCTAAAATATTATTTTAATATTCTAAAATAAATTTTTAATATCATAAAAGTATTTTTCAGTACCAATCAGTACCCTTAAATATTTTAATTTTGTACACAAATTTATAGAATTTTTGTATTCATTATGAAATATAATGTTTATAATATTTAAATACAACTTTATCATTTATATGTAATTATACCAAAATCTAATGTTCTTTCTGGCAAAATTCGACCCTGAAAAAGCTAATATGATAATAATATCTAAACACTATCATTTTTATCTAAAAGTCATTTTTACTTTGTAAATCTTAAAAATTATTCTCTACAAGGTAAATCCAAACGGCCCCAAATTCACGTTCTCTCAACGCTCCATGGACATTTGGAATCAACTTTAAGTTAAAAAAAAAAATACTTGATGTGAAGTGTTTGGATTGCCCGTTGTATCCACTGGGCTTATTAAAAAAGCTCAATGCTACTGAGCTTAATTGGACGCTTCAAAGTGGAGCTCTTCTTTCTTTTTTTTTGATACATAGACGATAGGGGATGGGGGGGATCGAACCCAGTACAAGGGGGTAGGAAGACTACTCCCAATACCACTGCACTACTAGTAGTGCCGGTGTGGAGCTCTTCTCTTAAAGCACCAAACAATTCTCCATTCTAATGGACTCTATTATACAACGTGGAAAAACTTAGTTGGGCAAAAGCACAAACAGGTCAAGCAATCGAAGTTACACGGTTATTAAGCTATATATGTGTACCCATTCAACTTAGAGATTCACTTAGTTGCTTTACCCCCCCCCCCCCCCCAAAATATGAATGGGTTTTACCAGCACTACTAGTAGTGCAATGGTATTGAGATTCATTTCCCCTCTTAAGTCCTGGGTTCGATCCCCCCTCCCCGGGCTCCCCCTATCGCCTTGTATCAAAAAAAAAAAAGAAGAATGGGTTTTAGTACATTTAAATTTGAAGTATCCGATCATTATATATTTGACAAAAGTATTCCAAATTTTGAATGGAAAATAAGGGAAATCCCTAAAAAAGAACTTTATAAACTATTTTATCCATAAAAAATTACGGAAAAGTATTTCTCCAGTCACTGGAGATAGAGTTATATCCAGTGACCCCAAAACTACGTCGTTTTGGATTAATGGAGGGTTTGTTAGTAATTTTAGGTGAATTAATGAAAGGTGTTTCGGTAAAATGAATATGATTAAAAAAATAAATAAAATTACAGAAATACCCTTCATTAATCCAAAACGACGTAGTTTTGGGATCATTGGAGATAATTCTATCTCCAGTGACTAGAGAAATCCTTTACCCAAAAAATTTTTTAATTAAGAAATTTATTGTTTATTAATTTTTTAATAATCATTTAAGTTTTTTAAATTAAAATTAAAATTTTTATTATTTCAATATATATAACTAATATATATATATATATATATATATATATATATATATATATATATATATATAGTGTTTAATATGATTCATGCCCTTTTCAGGTTTTTTTTATCCCAACTGACTTTTTAAATAATAATCCAAACATTCATCAGTTTAGAAAAAAACCACATCTACAAAAGTTAAACGGGTAATACAAACATAAATCACATTTACAATCAAACTTTTTATGGGATAGGATATTCTTACTACCATTTTTTGTTACTACCAATCTTACTACCACTTTTCCACCGTTAGATCAGAATTTCAAATTATAAAGGTAGATGAAATTCTGATCTAACGGTGGAAAAGTGGTAGTAAGATTGGTAGTAACAAAAAATGGTAGTAAGAATATCCTATCCCACTTTTTAATACCGGGTTTTTATAAAAATCAGATAATTTTTAAACCACCACCCTCACCAGTAACCCTGGCCAAGTAGCATTAGCATCCAATTGAACTGTGCGTTTTTGTGATTTGCTAAAACCCTGACGGTAGCATTCAATTGACCCGCGTCTCTGTGACCTGCAAAAATTGCTCGCGACGATAGCATTCCATTGAACTGGGCGTTTTGGCGTTTTTGTGACTTGCAAAAATTGCTCGCTGCTATCGGGCGTGTACGTTTGGGTAAACGCTTACCCAAACAAAATTCTCCTTCTCTCTTCTGCCTACACGTGGGGCTCCGAGAAATCTCGCTCTCCGATCCGAAATGAACATCACTGCACCGATTGCGAGTGCTTCGCGATAGTCTCAGATCTTTCGAATCCCAATTCTGTGGTTTTATATACTCTCATTTTTATGAAGCCTCCTTAGCTGATTGCATTTTTTGTTGGTACGTCTTTGTTTCTAAACCCTAATCCTATCTTTGAAATTGTCCTATCTGTTCCTCTACTTTACTTTCATATGGTCTTCATCGGGATCAGGGAAAAGACTAGAGAACGAGAACTGAGGAAACTTGTGTAGCGGTCTCCACCTCCATCGGAATATCTCATCAGCAATTTGTGCTCAATATACCAACCTTAGGCCACCAAGGCCTCAACCATCGTGTTATCTCTATTGTTATCTGCGCTCTCTTGTACCACATAAATGGTAAGCTTTTGATTGTTGTTGCAGAGGTTTTTTGTGGAAATAAATTCTGTTACATCCCTGCTTGATGTGTTTTTTATTTTCCAACCTTCTATGATTTTTCGAAATCGAGATTTTATATTTAATTTTCTTCTGGTGGGCTGGATTGATTGCAGGCGACGCTTGCTGATTCTTTCCTCGCGGACCTCGACGAACTATCTGACAATGAAGCTGAAATTCCCGTGAGTATAATTTATTTATATTTGCATGAAATTTGAAGAATTAGGCAAGTCATAATTGTTGTTGTGCCTTCTTTTTAGGAGAATAACGAAGTTGATACCGCGGATATGGAGGAGGATATTGATATAGATATGGCTGACATTGAGAACCTTAATTACGATGACCTAGATAGTGTTTCGAAACTGCAGAAAACTCAGAGATACATTGATGTTATGCAGGTTAGTGAGTTATGGGCTGCTTATCCCCCTGTTATTGTAGCATAACCTTTTCAGTCTCCATGTTTGTTGAGATTGAAATTTTAGCCCTTCTCTTTGCTGCTGCAAAAGAGGAATCTATTTGTTGCTGCTATATGTAGAATCAACACATGGAGCCTGTCTCATTCTTATTTCTCATAAACTCGCTACTTTAGCATTTCTTGGTGTTTTCCCTCCATTAAATTAAATATGTGCTCTCATTGATGTTGGACCTAAAAAAATTTAAAGACTATTCTTTATTTTTTTCAATGTCAGAAAGTGGAAGAAGCGCTTCAAAAGGGTTCAGATGTCTCAAATTATGGCGTAGACTTAGAAGATGATCCTGAATACCAACTAATTGTGGAATGCAATGCATTGTCAGTTGACATTGAGAACGAAATTGTTATAATCCACAATTTTATCCGCGACAAATATCGTTTGAAATTTCCCGAGCTTGAATCACTTGTGCATCACCCAATTGATTATGCGCGTGTTGTGAAGAAGATTGGAAATGAAACAGATTTGACTCTTGTTGATCTAGAAGGGCTCTTGCCCTCTGCTATTATCATGGTTGTCTCAGTTACTGCATCAACTACAAGTGGCAAGCCCCTTCCAGAAGAAGTCCTTAATAAGACAGTTGATGCATGTGATCGAGCTCTTGCTCTTGATTCGGCAAAGAAAAAGGTTCTTGATTTTGTTGAGACTAGAATGGGGCACATTGCACCTAATCTTTCTGCTATTGTTGGAAGTGCTGTCGCAGCCAAACTCATGGGAACAGCAGGTGGTTTGGTAGCTTTGGCTAAGATGCCTGCTTGTAATGTCCAGCTTCTTGGTGCCAAGAAAAAGAATCTTGCTGGGTTCTCTACTGCAACATCTCAATTTCGTTTAGGTTACATTGAGCAAACAGAAATATTTCAAAGTACCCCTCCTCCTCTGAGGATGCGTGCTTGGCGACTATTGGCTTACAAGTCCACACTTGCAGCACGAGTTGATTCAACATGGGGGGATCCATCTGGGAACACAGGGAGGGCCTTCAAGGAAGAGATCCATAAGAAGATTGAGAAGTGGCAAGAACCCCCTCCGGCAAAGCAACCTAAACCTCTTCCAGTACCTGATTCAGAGCCTAAAAAGAAGAGGGGTGGTCGTCGGCTGAGGAAGATGAAGGAAAGGTCGGCATCAGCTTTATTTGTCGATCCCTTTTTTCTTTTGTTGTTGTGGGTCGAGGGCTATTTATTCTTCCCCCCTTGGTTTCTACGGTTGACCTGTTAATTCTTGTCAGGTATGCAGTGACAGACATGAGGAAGTTAGCAAATAGGATGCTGTTTGGTATCCCTGAAGAGAGCTCTTTAGGTAATTTTACCACAATACACTTACACTGATCTGATTTATTTTCACAATGATGTCGAGGACATGCTTTTTTGGAAATTGTGTTGTAATTTTGTTACCTTTTCGAATCTGTACTTCTTTCTTTATTTTCATTTGCTATTCCATTATAGGGGACGGTCTAGGTGAAGGTTATGGAATGCTTGGTCAGGCCGGCAGTGGCAAGCTTCGTGTGTCAATCGGTCAAAGCAAACTTGCAGCAAAAGTTGCTAAGAAGTAAGTCCTTGGTCAGGCTTTTTGTTTAGCATGTTTTCATTTTGCGTCCAGTATTTGATTGTGCTGTAATTGTAGCAATAGCATTTTCTTTTGGCTGTTGAATTGTAGTAAAAATTGGGCCAATTGGGCCCCTGTTCTTGTCTAAGTTCTATTTCCCTGTCTGATAACAATCACAATACTGTCTATCTCAATTTTCTCAGGTTCAAGGAAAAGAGTTATGGTAGCAGTGGTGCCACGTCTGGTTTGACTTCAAGTCTAGCATTTACACCGGTGCAGGTCAGTATCACTCTACCATCTTATAAGTGTGTCAAGCCTGTCAAGTGTAGCTCTGCTGTAGCTTTAGCTTTTAAACGGCTTCTTTTTGTTTTTGTACTGCCCTATAACTCCCATCTTGAAATTATGTGATGAAGCTGAATTATTATTTCATCTTGTGGCTACATTGGTGACTTTTTACAAGTATACATGCATGTCACCCATGGATGAAATAACTAGCTTTTCTTCTTGTGCAGGGTATCGAGCTGACAAATCCACAGGCTCATGCACACCAACTTGGTAGCGGAACTCAAAGCACTTACTTTTCTGAAACAGGAACTTTTTCAAAGATCAAGAGGACTTAAAAACTCTATGTATGTTGATGAGTCGCCCGGGTTCTAAACTGTTGATTGTAGACATTTGTTGACGCTGTAGGAGGTCGCTTGGATGAGCTTATGTTGTATTTAAAGCATTGCTATATTTTGAGATTTTTAGCCAAAAGTTTGTGATCTTTGAAAATTTTTATCTTCAATCTCCGTCTCTGAACTCTTACTGACGAGTTACTGTATCTGACATGCACAGATCTATGAATAGACACACACACACAGACATTTCAGTATCACCGAAATCTTGATATATTATGTCTACTTTTTGCACCCAATAAAACATAATTGTGATAGTAAGTGCTCATAGCGCAAAACCTCGTTGCTAAATTTGCACATTTTGTCATATTAACTACTGTATTAATCAAATTTGTGAATAGTACTATGTATCATATATAGAGCGCCTGTTAGGTGACATTTTTTTTTTCATTGTCCGTGTTGTGAAAATCCAATTAACGATAGTTCATGTATCTTTGCGGTCGTCAATATCCCTAATAAGTTTATAAAGGAGAATTGAAATCACTACCAATAAACAATGGAGAACAAAACACGAAATACATTGATGATTTTAATATATATAAGTATTACTATAAGTCTATAATTATGGGGCCAACTATATATATTTCTTGAAAACTATGATTTTTGCAGATTTAATTTGAATTATGATTACGATAACCTGTTGGTTTATGAGCTAAATTATTGTTATGATAACTCTTTGAATGATGAGGCTAACTAATAATTTATGAATATAAAATATAACATATTGCTATTGAATTATAAAAGAAAACCATAGATAAAATAATTCTGATAGCAAAAAAGAGTGGTAAATATGAATATTGACATTTCTTGAAAATTAAACTTCTATTTAGTTTGAATTATGATGATGATAAATCCTTAAATCATGGTGTCAACTAATAATTTATGGAAATAAAATGTAAAATGTAAATATTAAATTATAAAAAAGAATGATAAATAATTGTGATAAAATAATTATGATAGTCAAAACAGAGTAATAAATATGAATATTATTATGGGGAAATGATATATCCAGTGAGTAGATATATTACACCGTTTTGACCAGTTCACGCGCTATGTCACTTGGGGGGGAAGCAAAATAAACCGAAAACAAAATCCAATAGGAATCAATTTCAGATCAAGCTTAATAAAAATCAATATGACCTTCACATTCAAATGATTAAAATAAAACTTAATTCCTAAATTAAAAAATAAAATCGGTAATGGATCGGAAGATAAAAATCAAAATCAGCAATTCTTTATTCTTTATTCGGTGATTTTCTAAAGACTATCAGTTAATTCATGGCAACAATAATTCATTGCAATTTCAAATCAGAATTGGTAATTCATCTCAACAATTCATCGCATTTGGAATCGTAACAATAATTCTCTGTAGACTATCAATTAATTAATCGCAATTTCAAATCGAAATCGCAACAATAATTCATCACAACAATATTTCTCTGTTTTTTTTATTGTTTCTGTTTTTTTTTCAATGACAGCGCGTAAATTGGTCAAAACGACGTAGTATATATCTCACTGGAAAAATCCTTATATCCAGTCACTGAATAAATCATTTCCCCTATTATTATTTATTGGTATTAAAGTGAACAAAACACATTAACAACCTTAATATAGGCACGATTATTTTCTATAAAAAAAGTCCGCTAACAGAATTATTTTTAATGGCGTTATTATGAATATTATAGAAGATATAAATATAGTGGGTCCGGATCCTCTCAGTATCCACACTCTCAGGGTGTGCATGGTAACACTCCCAGAATGACTTTTTTCCTAATTTCTGTGCCCCGGAACAAAAATAGATGGGAATTGTGTTTGGTAAATCCGGTTTTTTTTCTTGCTCCCGGGATGAACCGGTTTATTTTTTGTGCTGGGGAGTAAAAAAAGAAGCTAAAAATTTTGGCTTCTCTATTCCAGGGCAAAAAATCAAAATTTATTTTTCCCTTAATCGAAGGAGAAATTTACCCTCGTTCACCACCACTACCGCCATTGCCACCCCCAACACCACCGTTGCCCTATCCCCATCGCCCCGCCACCGCCGCCACCACCACCGTCGCCGCTGCCACTGCCACTGCCACTGCCACCGCCGCCGCCACCACCGCCGCCGCCACCACCGCCGCCACCACCGCCACCACCACCGCTGCTGCCGCCACCACCCCGCCTCAGCCGCCACCGCCACTACCACCGCCACCGCCCCACCACCAACATTGTCGCCACCACGGTACCATCATCGCCACCGCCACCACCCCACCGTCGTCGCTACTCTCACCACCATCGCCACCACCACCCCCGCCACCACCACCACCACCACTGCCACCTCGCCTCAGCCGCCACCGCCACCGCCCCACCACCACCACCACCACCACCATCGCTACCACCGCCCCCACCATCACCGCCCCCCGCCACCGCCACCACCACCACCGCCACCGCCACATAAATAATTTTTTGAATATAAAAATTACATAAATAATTTTTTTAAGAAATTTAAATTTAAGTTTATTCTTAAAGTATAATAATTATATTAATTATTTAAAAAAGGACAAAATGGTAAAAATAACTCATTAATCCTTCATCTTCCTCTCTTACTATTTTTTAACTCCCAAACAAGAGGAGGAAAAATGTGTTACCAAACGTAATTCTGATTCTCGGAGTAAAAATAAAATGGGTTAACAAACGTTATTCTGATTCTCAGAACTCTTCCAAAGCACAGAATCAGAAAAAACTGTTTCATCTCAGAAACAGTGCTGAGCAACAGAATGGTTGCCATGCACACCCTCAGTATCCCTCAGTAGCTCTTGATCTCAGCCATCCAAAAATTGATCTGAGGATCCAGAATCACTGATTAAAAAAAACCGTATGCAATAAAGCTACCGCATGCGGTAAATATAAAAATTTTAGAACTCTCTCTGGCCGTTAAATTTATTTTTGGATGGCCTAGATTAAGATTCTGAGGGAAGAGGAGGGAAGGATACTGAGATTATCCTCTTCCAAATATAGTTAAAAAATAATAAATATATGAGATAAAATTGACTTAAATATTATATTTTGCTGTTTTACATCAAATTCAACTTCAAATAGCTATCATACAAAAAATTGAAGGTTGTATATTTATGTTGCTATCACAAATTCAAATAGCTCTAACAAATAGTTAGGATTTTTCTTGAATTAGTGTTTTTTGTCCTTATTATAAGGCACCAACTAATAATTTTTATAAGATAATAAAAACAGTTAAAGTCAATAAAGTTGTTCTAAAATTTAAATAATAATATTATCCTTATTAATTGCACTAAACTCTAATATTATATTAATTATTACTCTCACCCACTACTCTTATTAAGTATGACATACTTGAAAAAAAATAATTAATGCGCTTTGAAAATAAGCAAGTGCCTTATAAAAGTAATCAAATACAACTGCTAGTTAGTAGCTTATACTCAAATAAACAAGCAAGAAATATTAAAATTATTTTGTTTAAAAATAAAAAATAAAGTATAATCTCTCACTTGATAGAATATAAGCGTGTTGTTAAATTAATTATTGTGGAAGAAGTATTAGTAAGGGTAATATGGGAAAATATGATAAAAATTGATCAAAATTATTTTATATAAAAAAAGTATAATCGAGGTGTATATAACATTAATGAGTTGCAAACATTATTTATTTTATGAAATATATAGGTGTATTATTAAATTATTATTATCTTTAATTATTATTGAGAAAGTATAAATAGGGATATTGTAGAAAAAAATTGACAAAAGTTAAAACTTGCTCTTATAATTAGGACCAAAACTAACTCCAAAATGTGCTCCTATAATTAGGACTGGAGGGAGTAATAAGGATCGGAGGGAGTACATCTCGTTATAGATAAATATATTTTTGCTAGTATAGTTAAGAGTAGTTTAGGATATGTGTGGTTTGAGGGGAGGGAGTGGGGCTGTCCCACTCCCTCCGCTCATGCCTAACACACCTTAGGACCCATTTGCTACGCAGAAAGAGGGCGTTGGAAAGGGAAGATAAGAGATTTCCCACGAAAAAAACGTGTTTGGTTGTCTCATCTTCCTTCGAGTACCATTTCCGTGTCTGCGAATCTTCCATTATCCATGGGAAGGTGCTTTCCATCCGAAAGAGGCGGGAATGTTGAAATTTTGCCAGGAGAGTGAAAATGACGGACAAAAAGACCCCTGTAAACCATATGCGAGCGAGGACTACGATAGTGCAGTGTAACATCCTGAATTTTGAATCTAATATCTTGAACATAAACCTATTTTGGGAAGACTAGTAGGCTCTATTTTTGGAAAGTTATAAATTTGAAATCAGTATTTTGTGGGCCCCGTGAATAGTATTTACTATTCACGTATACGTTTTTACTATTTACAAATACGTATTTAAAAAAAATATATATATATATATGTTATTCGCAAATACGTATTTAATACTTGAAATTTGTGAAATATGAATAGTGTTCACTATTCACAAATACGTATTTACTATTTAAAAATACGGTATTTACTATTCCTAAATACGTATTTACTATTCATGCGGGACCCACAACCAAAATAATTCTCTCCCGACACAAAACTCTCGTGAAGTTTGAAAATTTTGTCAGCGGGACCCACGTAATAGTAATTTACTATTTGAATAATAATATTATATTATTATTTACTATTCATGTGGGACCCACGAAAAATTATTTCCACAACCAGCCACGGGAAGAGTCACGGGAAAGTTTGTTTTTATAATTTTGGGAAAATTACGTAAAACGACCCAGAGACGAAAATTACACTTAAAGACCCATTTTCCAACTATAAATAGACCTTCCATTTCATTTCATTCTTCACAACTTCTAAGAGCCATAGAGAGAGGTAGAGAGAGAGAGAGAGAGAGTAGAGATATTTGCTTGAGTTATAATAGCTGGTTGGTGATTCGGGTATTAGCAAGTAACAGGTAACTCTGAATATTCTTCCTTATACTTGTGAATTATGTATGATTATAAATTTGTTTGTTTACTATTTTGGCAAGAATATTTAGAAAATATTTATGGTTTTAAGATCTGGTGTGGGAACTTTGACTTGCAAATCTGTAGAGGTACTATTTATACGTACGTTACTATTCACATATACCGTATTTACTATTCATTTTACTATTCACGTATACCGTATTACTATTCACATATACTGTATTTACTATTCATTTTACTTTTCACGTATACCGTATTACTATTCACATATACTGTATTTACTATTCATTTTACTATTCACGTATACCGTATTTACTATTCATTTTTACTATTCACGTATACCGTATTTACTATTCATGTTACTATTCACGTATACCGTATTTACTATTCATGTTACTATTCCCATATACCGTATTTACTATTCATGTTACTATTCACGTATACCGTATTTACTACTCATTTTACTATTCATGTATATACCGTATTTTACTATTCACAGATACGCATAGTATTTTACTATTCACAGATACGCATAGTATTTTACTATTCACATATACGCATAGTATTTTACTATTCATAAATACGCATATCAATGTATATAATGGTATAATAATGCATTATTTTTTTTAGTAAATACATTCATCATGGCGGTTGTAATGTGATGGGTGGAGTAAGGAGGGAATTGAATGATAAGAATTGTTTATGCCACCACTCGGTGCACAGTGGATGGTACTTTTCAGGGCCTCATCTTCCATGTTTTCCTCTGGCCGGGATTTCATTGGAGATGTGGGACATGTGACACCTCCTTAGTTGTTATTTTAAAGGAGGGGAGCCATAGTCCAGATTTAAGCTCTATACCTTTGGCCGGGTGTATCTTAAGTTTTGGTGAGCTTGAAACCATCCAGTCAAATGAATGAGTTTCTATTGGACTATATGTTAGCCTATGGTTCCAGTCAGCGGTATACGGTTGGAAGGGGATATAAGGGAGGCTGCATACTGCATAGTGCATTTCTGAATTATTCAATAAAGAATGATGAGTATTTTGTAAAGGCATTTGATGTGAACAACGGTATATCTAAAAATATCTGAGTATATTAAATTCACATTATATTACCTTTTATTTTTGTCATATGTAATTTTGCTCGTATAAGGTAGAAATATTCAGTAGTTACTGAGACGTGGAATCTCATCCCATATTAACATTTTTCAGGTGATTATTCTAGTAGAGAGCAAGGGAAGGCACCTATGGAGTGAGCTCTGGAAGCTCTTTTAATCTCCAATAAATTATGATATGTTATTTTATTTGCCATGAACCTAAGACTTCCGTTTTGTATTAAACTCTGAAGTATTTTCTGGAATTTATTCTGATTATGTATTACGGGTTTTGTTCGAAATGGTAACATTGTAAAATGATTTGGATATTGTTGAACCCTTTTGAAGGTATTTTTATTATTTTGACCGAGTTTTTGGGTGATGAAAATGAGGTGTTACATTTTTGGTATCAGAGCTAAAGGTTCCATGGCATTTTTGTTTATTTTCTAAAGTGATTTCTTAAAATTTTTTTTTAAAAAGTTTGTGGCAAATTAAATATCATAACATGAGCACTTCCCTTTGTTAGATTTAGAATTTATTTAGCTATTTTTATTTGTTTAGTGTCCTTATAGTATTAATCATAGGAGGAGATAATGGCAAGAACTCGAAGAACTAATTCAACCCCTGCTCCATCCCAAAGAGGTCTCCCTCCGCATCAAGATGGTCCCTATCCTCAGGATAACAATGCCCTTTTGGCAGAATTACGAGACGTCATCCTGGAGATGAGAGAGAAAGTGAATAGACACGAGGATGAATTAGCAAAAGGACGAGGCCAAGGTGGTAAGGAAGGAAAGGAGAAGGCTCTGGAAGTCACACCTTCTGACCATCAATCTAGGGGAGGAAGTCATTCTCGCACTGAAGATGGAGGTAGTAGCGGTTCTCATTCTCAGTATCATCCCTTACCTATTACTGAGGTTTGGGAAAAATTTCGGAAGTTTACTCCACCGATGTTCGAGGGGAAGCTAGATCCGATTGCAGCACTGGAGTGGCTGAAGCGTGTAGAAAAGATTTTCAGAGTTATCGAGATTAGCTCACAACAAAAGGTGATGGTTGCTGAACAATTGTTGCAGAAAGCAGCTGAAGAATGGTGGGAAAGCACCAAAACAAAAGGAAATACTGAGATGACGTGGGAAGAGTTTAAGGAAAAGTTCGAAAATTATTACTTTTCCCCTTCAATCAGAATAGAGAAAGAAACTGAATTCCTCACATTCAGGCAAGGGGAATTACATGAAGACGAATTTATTACTCGCTTTTTAGAGTTGTCTAAATTCTGCGGATATTCACAGAACAACTCTAAATGGTTGAGTGCTCGATTGGTTGAAAAAGCTAGGCCAGACCTAAAAACAGCTCTATCACCGTTCCTTGATGAAACAAGGGATTTTGAAGAAATATGCGACAAACTGCGCACGATAGCAAGGAACAAACGAGAAGAGGAAGCTGAGAAGATGAAGGGTTTTCAGGCCAGATCTACACACCTCATGAGACCAACGGGAGGAGTTACTAAGAAGCAGAGTCACAACTTCAGTAATGTGAATACGCGGTTTAGCCAACCATCCAGAAATCACTTTGGTGGACCATCGAGGAGTTATTTTACTGGACCCCAAAGAAGTCATTTCAGCAGACCACCGAGGAGTCAATTCAAAGGACCTCAAAGGAGTCACTTCAGTGGAGGTCAGAGTTCATATAGGGGATCCACAGCTCCTGCTGCAAGCACCGCCAACAATCAGATGTGTGCCAAGTGTGGAAGAATACACCAAGGACCATGTGTGACGTGTTTCAACTGTGGAAAGCCAGGACACATTTCCAGATTTTGTGAGGAGGAGCCTCGAGGAGCCAAGGATGCTAGAACTGCAGTGCCAGGGAAAGTGTTTGCACTATCACATCAGGAGGCAAGTGCTTCACCAAATCTGATTAAAGGTATCCTCAAACTCCAAGGTCTTGAAGTAGAAGCCTTATTTGATTCTGGTGCCACACACTCTTTTATATCATACGACTGTGTGCCTCGATTGAATTTAAGAGTGAGTGAATTGCCTTATTATATGATTATTTCTACACCGGCGGGAGCTTCAGTAAAAACTTCTAGGGCTTGCTTAAATTGTACGATTGAGATTGATAATAGGATCTCAAATATAGACCTTGTTTGTTTACCCACGAAGGGTATCGATGTAATAATAGGAATGGATTGGTTGTCAGCTAATGACATCATCCTTGACTGCAAGAGGAAGACTATCTCTCTTGCGGATGACTCTATGAGTCATAGTAGACCACAATTGTTGTCTATAGTACAAGATGAAAAGCCTGTTCATCATGGTTGTCTTGCGTACATGGTGTTTTTCTCCATTCAAACAGAAGTGGAGGAAGGGATAGAGAACATTGAAGTGGTGAAAGAATTTCCGGAAGTATTTCCGAAAGAAATGACAGGTTTACCTCCAGAGAGAGAAGTAGAATTTTCTATTGATCTCGTACCTGGAACAGAACCTATATCTAAAGCTCCTTACCGAATGTCTCCATCGGAACTAGCAGAATTGAAGAAGCAGATCGAAGAATTGTTACAAAAGGGTTTTATCAGACCCAGTGTATCTCCTTGGGGATCGCCCGTACTCTTTGTGAAGAAGAAAGATGGGAGCCTGAGACTATGCATTGACTATCGCCAGTTGAATAAAGTGACTATAAAGAATAAATATCCTTTACCCAGGATCGACGATCTACTTGATCAGTTGAAGGGAGCATCCATATTCTCCAAGATCGACCTCAGATCAGGTTATCACCAACTTAGAGTCAAAGCTGAAGATGTCTCAAAAACTGCATTCAGAACTAGATATGGCCATTATGAATTTCTTGTTATGCCATTTGGGCTAACAAATGCTCCAGCAGTATTCATGGATTACATGAATAGAATTTTCCGACCATATCTAGATAAATTTGTAGTGGTTTTCATTGACGACATCCTTATCTACTCTAAGGATGAAGAAGAGCATAAAGAGCACCTTAGAATCGTGCTACAAGTGTTGAAGGAGCACAAGCTCTATGCGAAACTGTCTAAGTGCGAATTTTGGTTGAAGGAAGTAAAATTCCTAGGCCATGTCGTATCAGCTGAAGGTGTTGCAGTGGACCATACTAAAGTTGAAGCAGTTCTCCAATGGGAACGACCAAAGTCCGTGACTGAGATCAGGAGTTTTCTAGGTCTAGCTGGCTATTATAGGAGATTTATCAAGGGCTTTTCGCAGATAGCTATGCCTTTGACAAAGTTAACTAGGAAGGGTCAACCATATGTATGGGACGAAAAGTGTGAAGCAGCTTTTCAAAATTTGAAGACTAAGTTGACTACGGCACCAGTACTTATAATTCCAGATCCTGCTCAGACCTTTACTTTGTACACCGATGCTTCTAAGAAAGGTCTTGGGTGTGTGTTAATGCAAAATGGTAGGGTAGTAGCTTATGCTTCTCGACAGTTAAGGCCACATGAAGGGAACTATCCTACTCACGACTTAGAACTGGCAGCAGTAGTGTTTGCTCTGAAGATTTGGAGGCACCACCTCTACGGTTCAAAGTTCGAGGTTTATAGTGACCACAAAAGTCTAAAGTACCTGTTCGACCAAAAGGAGCTCAACATGCGACAGAGGAGATGGATGGAGTTTATCAAGGACTACGACTTCGAATTGAAGTATCATCCAGGAAAGGCGAACGTTGTAGCAGATGCCTTAAGTAGAAAGACAATCCATGTAGCCCAGATGATGATCAGAGAACATAAATTGCTCGAGGAGATACCAAGTACATCTGTTGATGTAATGTCAGGTTTGGTCGCTACCATGGAAGCATTAACTATTGAAAGCACAATTTGGAAAGAGATTAAATTCGCTCAGCTCGAAGATGAGTATCTATTAAACGTGAGGGAAGATATTGAAGAAGGAAAAGAATCGAAATTTGGGATCGATAGAGATGGGATATTAAGGTATAAAGGAAAAGTGTGCATACCTAATGATGGAGAAATAAAAAGGCTCATACTAGAGGAGGCTCATCGGAGTAAATACACTATCCATCCTGGAGCAACCAAGATGTATCATGATCTTAAGCAGAATTGGTGGTGGCGAGGCATGAAGAAAGATGTGACTGACTTTGTCACTTGTTGTTTGACTTGTCAGAAAGTCAAGATCGAACATCGGAAACCTCCTGGATTATTAAAGAATTTGGATATCCCAGAGTGGAAATGGGACAGCATCTCTATGGATTTCATCATGGGGCTTCCTCTAACGACATCCGGACATAATGCCATTTGGGTAATTGTCGATAGGTTAACTAAGTCAGCTCATTTTCTAGCAATTGCAGCAGAATACTCATTGGAGAGACTAGCAAAGATCTACATGAAGGAGATTGTCAGATTGCATGGGATACCGAATAGCATCGTATCTGATCGTGATCCACGATTCACTTCACGATTTTGGAAAGCATTGCAGAATGCTATGGGAACTCGGATGAGTTATAGTACCGCTTATCATCCTCAAACTGACGGGCAGACTGAAAGGACTATTCAAACTCTGGAAGACATGTTGCGGGCTTGTGCAATCGAACTAAAAGGAAGTTGGGACGATCATCTTCATCTTGCGGAGTTTGCATATAACAATAGTTATCACTCCAGCATTGAGATGGCACCTTATGAGGCTTTGTATGGAAGAAAATGTAGATCTCCTATTTGCTGGACGGAATTGAATGAGCGAATTTTAATAGGTCCAGAACTTGTGGACGAGACGACTCAAAAGATTAAGGTGATTCAACAGAAACTTCTCACTGCTCAGAGTCGACAGAAGAGTTATGCTGACAAGAGAAGACGACCGTTGGAGTTCATGGTGGGCGAACATGTGTTCTTAAGAGTCACACCAATGACTGGCATTGGTAGAGCAATACGAGCAAAGAAGCTTTCACCTCGTTTTATGGGTCCTTATGAGATTTTGGAGAAAATTGGACCGGTAGCTTACAGAATTGCATTACCTCCACAGCTTGCGAACCTTCATGATGTCTTTCATGTATCGCAACTGAAGAAATACCAACCGGATCCTTCCCACATTATAGAAGTAGAAGAGGTAGAACTCAAGGATAACATGACGTATAAAGCCGAGCCGGAGCGGATTGTTGATGCAAGGGACAAGAAATTAAGAAACAAGACCATTAGACTTGTAAAGGTCGAGTGGAAAGGAATGGTTCCCGGAGATGCTACTTGGGAAACGGAGGAGAGCATGCGACAAACCTATCCTCAATTATTTAAATAGGTTAGAATTCTTATTATGGCGAAATTTTGAGGACAAAATTTTCTTTTAGGAGGGGAGAAATGTAACATCCTGAATTTTGAATCTAATATCTTGAACATAAACCTATTTTGGGAAGACTAGTAGGCTCTATTTTTGGAAAGTTATAAATTTGAAATCAGTATTTTGTGGGCCCCGTGAATAGTATTTACTATTCACGTATACGTTTTTACTATTTACAAATACGTATTTAAAAAAAATATATATATATATATGTTATTCGCAAATACGTATTTAATACTTGAAATTTGTGAAATATGAATAGTGTTCACTATTCACAAATACGTATTTACTATTTAAAAATACGGTATTTACTATTCCTAAATACGTATTTACTATTCATGCGGGACCCACAACCAAAATAATTCTCTCCCGACACAAAACTCTCGTGAAGTTTGAAAATTTTGTCAGCGGGACCCACGTAATAGTAATTTACTATTTGAATAATAATATTATATTATTATTTACTATTCATGTGGGACCCACGAAAAATTATTTCCACAACCAGCCACGGGAAGAGTCACGGGAAAGTTTGTTTTTATAATTTTGGGAAAATTACGTAAAACGACCCAGAGACGAAAATTACACTTAAAGACCCATTTTCCAACTATAAATAGACCTTCCATTTCATTTCATTCTTCACAACTTCTAAGAGCCATAGAGAGAGGTAGAGAGAGAGAGAGAGAGAGTAGAGATATTTGCTTGAGTTATAATAGCTGGTTGGTGATTCGGGTATTAGCAAGTAACAGGTAACTCTGAATATTCTTCCTTATACTTGTGAATTATGTATGATTATAAATTTGTTTGTTTACTATTTTGGCAAGAATATTTAGAAAATATTTATGGTTTTAAGATCTGGTGTGGGAACTTTGACTTGCAAATCTGTAGAGGTACTATTTATACGTACGTTACTATTCACATATACCGTATTTACTATTCATTTTACTATTCACGTATACCGTATTACTATTCACATATACTGTATTTACTATTTATTTTACTTTTCACGTATACCGTATTACTATTCACATATACTGTATTTACTATTCATTTTACTATTCACGTATACCGTATTTACTATTCATTTTTACTATTCACGTATACCGTATTTACTATTCATGTTACTATTCACGTATACCGTATTTACTATTCATGTTACTATTCCCATATACCGTATTTACTATTCATGTTACTATTCACGTATACCGTATTTACTACTCATTTTACTATTCATGTATATACCGTATTTTACTATTCACAGATACGCATAGTATTTTACTATTCACAGATACGCATAGTATTTTACTATTCACATATACGCATAGTATTTTACTATTCATAAATACGCATATCAATGTATATAATGGTATAATAATGCATTATTTTTTTTAGTAAATACATTCATCATGGCGGTTGTAATGTGATGGGTGGAGTAAGGAGGGAATTGAATGATAAGAATTGTTTATGCCACCACTCGGTGCACAGTGGATGGTACTTTTCAGGGCCTCATCTTCCATGTTTTCCTCTGGCCGGGATTTCATTGGAGATGTGGGACATGTGACACCTCCTTAGTTGTTATTTTAAAGGAGGGGAGCCATAGTCCAGATTTAAGCTCTATACCTTTGGCCGGGTGTATCTTAAGTTTTGGTGAGCTTGAAACCATCCAGTCAAATGAATGAGTTTCTATTGGACTATATGTTAGCCTATGGTTCCAGTCAGCGGTATACGGTTGGAAGGGGATATAAGGGAGGCTGCATACTGCATAGTGCATTTCTGAATTATTCAATAAAGAATGATGAGTATTTTGTAAAGGCATTTGATGTGAACAACGGTATATCTAAAAATATCTGAGTATATTAAATTCACATTATATTACCTTTTATTTTTGTCATATGTAATTTTGCTCGTATAAGGTAGAAATATTCAGTAGTTACTGAGACGTGGAATCTCATCCCATATTAACATTTTTCAGGTGATTATTCTAGTAGAGAGCAAGGGAAGGCACCTATGGAGTGAGCTCTGGAAGCTCTTTTAATCTCCAATAAATTATGATATGTTATTTTATTTGCCATGAACCTAAGACTTCCGTTTTGTATTAAACTCTGAAGTATTTTCTGGAATTTATTCTGATTATGTATTACGGGTTTTGTTCGAAATGGTAACATTGTAAAATGATTTGGATATTGTTGAACCCTTTTGAAGGTATTTTTATTATTTTGACCGAGTTTTTGGGTGATGAAAATGAGGTGTTACATGCAGCGCCACAGAATGAGAGGAATGACCTTCCTCCTCCCTTAACCACCGTCACTTTCACTGCTGGCGAGAACTAGAGGAGAGAATGTCACTGATTGGGAAACACCAGAACAGACCTGACATTATTGAACACCAGAATGTCGTCATTTGTCGATTCCGTGAAACCTCAAAGTGTGCTTTTATTTACCAGAAGTTATGAATCTTCCTGACCCATCATTTATCTTTGATTATACAAGTTCATATAATACTGTAATCATAAATTCATGCTAGCCTGGTAATTTTATCCCTACAGATTCACCTACAAGCTTTTTTAAAAATCATAATCATGGAAATTGAGCCAAACAATGTTCTCTCCATTTAAACTGTTCATTTTCTACATGCGTCTCTGTTTTAGTTTATATGTTCTGGTGCTCTATCTATAGGTTATGAAATTCCTGATGTTTCCCTCAAGCCACTTTCAAATTTTAAGTTCGAACATAGGCGTTTGGATGCCTATTACGTTCGAATGAAACTTTTTGTTCGAACATCCGAGGGACATTTTAGGAATTTCACATCATCTTTCCACTTAACCAACACCAAATTCTTCATACCAAACAATTCATTTTCCCTCAATTTAAGTTCCCTTCCCATGTCTACCAAACAACTTAACTTTTTTAAGTTCCCTCTCAATCTTCCTTTCCATTCCTTTCCCTCCTCAAATCTTCTTTATAACAAATGGGGGGTTACGAGTTTTTTTTTTTTTTTTCCTTCTTTTGAAAGTTGCCTATGGAAAATGAAATAGACAAGAAAGAGGAAGGTGTCCGTGGGAGTGTAAAGACGAAACAGGGTCGTTCAATTGATGAGCATATGGTGCTTAGCACCGAATGCCAATGCCCAAAAACAGTGAGTTTTAATAAGCCTCGCACTATTTGCTCTCTCCATTGAGTCCATTCAGCTTCTTATCAGTCTATTGATGGCTGCGCTGCCTGATTGAGACCTGCAATGTGTTTCAGATCTGTACGCTGATTTGTTTGCTTTCAGTTTAGTGTTTCAGTTAACCAAAAGCAAGTTTACTGTTTATGGCTTCGCGTTCTCTTTAAACTACTCTTGATCTGTTCTTCTAACGGCTTGGATCGAATCGTTATGTGCGCGAAATTCGGATCCTAAGTTGGAAGAAGAATTAAACTAAATTCTTAAGTGTTGTTGCAGTTTTAGAAATATAAGTTTCCAATATCTTTTGTCTTTGTTTATGAAGTTTCTTTACTTTAATCGGCATTTGGATGATGCTTCCTTTGATAAGGCTTATGTTTTTGCTCCATGTGTTCTCTCTTTCAGAGTTTGCTGTTGCTGAACTTAAAATGAGTTTGCTGAGGTTGGTTTGCGGAGAGGGTAAACCTTAGTATACGTGGGCTCGTGCAAACTAAGTTAGATGTGGGATTGTGTGCTGAAGTCCTTGAAGTAGAAGTATCATTCGACCATGCCTGTTTTCAAAGCAAAAATTAGAGTTGCACTTCTCATCATCCTCGTGATAGGGATCTGTCTTGTGGCTTTATACGGCTTCTTAAAACCCATTTCAAATGGATGTATCATGACCTACATGTATCCGACATACATTCCCATCTCTTCTTCTGAAAGCATTGCACCAGTGAAATATGGATTATACTTATATCATGAGGGTTGGAAAAAGATTGATTTTAAGGAGCATATCAAGAAGCTTAGTGGTGTACCGGTGCTTTTTATCCCAGGGAATGGTGGTAGCTACAAACAGGCAAGGTCCTCTTTCTTATTGTTTGAGTGTGGTCGAAGTTTGTTTAACAGTAACTGATTCAGCTGTTGGCGAAACATTCCTACATGTCAAGGAAATATAGCAGTACTTGGCGTTCATGGATGTAATATAAAAATAGAAGTCGAAGCTATTGTCTAATTTGCTTATATCTAGTGATCTAAACATGCATCTAGATATTTTGGGTTAGAAGTTTTTAAATTTTTGGAGTATGTTGGATAAATTGTAAAGGGCTTTGTTACCTTCATTTGATTTTGTGGAAGCATGATACTGCCTCCGTTTCTCAATATAAGACATATTTACCTAATCTAATAAGATTAAAAAAGTTAATTAAGTTAAGTAATATGACATGTATTTTCTAAAATACCCTAATCATATTTTTTAATTCCCCCATTTCTTTTCTTCATTGATTATTGTTGGGGGACAAAAGAGGTAATTTAG
This sequence comes from Acacia crassicarpa, assembly GCA_034222035.1. Taxonomy (NCBI): domain Eukaryota; kingdom Viridiplantae; phylum Streptophyta; class Magnoliopsida; order Fabales; family Fabaceae; genus Acacia; species Acacia crassicarpa. The sequence goes on along the minus strand of JAWXYG010000005.1, from coordinate 42,030,067 downwards.
GAGAAATTTGACAAATATGAAAACTATGTCTTATATTTAGGACCAGGATCTACTCCCAAAGTTGTCATATATTAAGAACTGGAGGGAGTAACTTGTTGAATAAAATCTGCACTGCTGGACAACTGTTCAATCCTGAAGGCTGCGTCAATAAGTTCATTGTTTTTCCGTTAGTTAATACTCAATTCATTCTTAAAGCGTTGTCTATCCGTAGTTTATGAAATATTTGCTAACAAGTGAATGAGGGTTCTCTGTGTCAAAAAAGTTGGGGGTGGGATTTAGTTGTTTATGTAGTTGTTCATATTTATGCAAACATTTTGTTTTTGTTATTAATACTCTTGGGACAACGTTTCTATTCAAACTAACGCTCATCAACATTTTCTTCTGCTTAGGTACGATCTTTGGCAGCAGAATCTGACAGGGCATATCAGAATGGTCCCCTCGAGCAGTCATTTTACCAAGAAGCTTCCCTAAGCTTTGAGGAGGGAGGAGCACGCATGAATTTTTCTGAATTTCACTTTCCCAATCAGTATACTACCAGGCTAGACTGGTTTGCTGTGGACCTTGAAGGTGAACATTCTGCAATGGATGGTGGGATCCTTGAAGAGCATGCTGAATATGTTGTGTATGCCATTCACAAGGTACCACTTATTATTTTTATATTACGTCCTAAGCGAAGCCGATTAATAGTGGATAAATATGCTGAGGGTACTAAAGATCTGATTTGCTGTCTATAGATGATGGTTTATTTATGTTTTGAGTATGTTTTCATTATCTTGCAAATAGCTTCATAGGCTAGTGCTAACAATCTCCACAAATAGCTTGTTGGTTATTTGATTTGCAGCTTGTATATGTCTTTCCCCCGCAATTGAGCTTTTTCTTGTTCATCCAATTAGATTGTCAAGACTAATGGCATAAACCTTCCCTCTGAGAACAAAGATCTGGCATACTCGTAATTGAATGGGTATTTATTGAAATTAAAGGAGTTATGTTCCTTTTGGAGTGTGGTTAAATACTGATTATGCATTTGTTCCTTATGACCTTTCCACATCCCTGTGCTTCTAAACTTAATTCATTCATATAATTTTTAGGCAACTTATCCGTTTTAAGGAATACATCCTGTTTTGATCCTTCAAACAACATTCTTCTGTTTCCAAGATGATCGGATTAGACTTTGTAGGCTTGTGCTTTCTTGTCATTTTTTCCTCAGCTAGTTCAACCTCTGGACTTGTGAGGCTATTGAGCATTACTATTATTGAGGCTGGTATTTTATGCCTTATTTGCAGATACTGGATCGATATAAAGAGTCTTATGATGCCCGAACAAGAGGTGCTGCAGCTTCCGGGAGTTTACCAAAAAGTGTGATATTAGTTGGACACTCCATGGGAGGTTTTGTTGCTAGAGCTGCAGTTATCCATCCTCGTCTTAGGAAGTCAGCAGTTGAAATTATTCTTACCCTCTCAACACCACATCAGTAAGTTTTATTACTGTTATGATTTTGGTTATTCTTTTTGTAAATGACACCTAAATGATGGAATGTATCCATTTTATTCAGATCACCTCCTCTAGCATTGCAGCCTTCCTTAGGTTATTACTTTCAACGTGTAAATCAGGAATGGAGAGAGGGATATAAAGTTCAGACTAGTAACACAGGGCGTTATGTGTCTGATCCTCTGCTCTCTCATGTTGTTGTTGTATCTATCTCTGGCGCATATAATGATTACCAGGTACAGATCTTGTTTTATTCATCATGAATGCCAATCTTTGCTGTAATGTTTAAGAGAGATGGACGCCTTGTATGACTGTGGGAAACAGAGTTAAATCATTTCCATGCTATTTGTTCAATTGTTTGAGTGTCTTTTCTGTTATATTTTCAATATTTATGTAACCGCTAGATACAAACCTTGATATATTGGTGTGTTTTTATGCTTTTTCCTCTCTACAGGTGCGGTCAAAATTAACATCACTTGATAATATCGTGCCCCCAACTCATGGATTTATGGTCAGTAGTACATCTATGAGAAATGTGTGGTTGTCAATGGAACACCAGGTTATTTTATGGTGTAATCAACTTGTTATCCAAGTAAGTGACTCCTCTTATGTAAAAGCAAAGACTCGAAGTTCTCTAAGAGCTTGTCCTGATTATCTTAATCTTCTCCAGGTGTCACACACTCTTCTTAGTTTGATAGACTCCAAAACAGGCCATCCGTTTCCAGATACACAAAAAAGGCTTGCAATTTTTTCAAGAATGTTGCGTAGCGGAATCTCACATAATTTCAAGAGGATGATGCAACTGCCTTCTAAAGATTCAATAAGTACTCCTGTCTACAGTACAAAAGATTCCACCGGTAAGATTCTGCCTTTTCTAATTTTACCATACCGGAGCTTAACTTTCTAATCTTTAATCTTTTTTCATTTTCATTTTCCTTGTTGGATTGTGATTTCTAATTCTACTTCTCTTGTTTTTATTTTTATATTATCACTGATGTTACAAGTAAAGAAGTTAGCTTGACATTACTTTTATGCCTTTTCAGATGTAACAGTGCAGCTTGGAATATGATTCTCGCAAATATGCACCATATTTATTTTCTTAGTTATTCAATGAATTGTGAAGTATATATAAATGTTTTGTAATAGTTGATTCCTTCTAAAATCTTTTGCATTCTCACCGCATGGTTTATTTCTATTAAAGTTTTGTCAAATTTCATCAATCTCAATCTTTGACGGGGATCTTTCATTTGTTGGTGCAAAATTTTATGTTCTAGGCGTGTTGTTGTTGCAGGATCTCAAGTGCTTGGTTCTGCCACATGTCCTCCCAGTATTCAATGGAGTGATGATAGCCTTGAGAGAGACCTATACATTCAGACAAATGTGGTGACTGTCTTAGCATTGGATGGTCGAAGGCGGTGGTTGGACATACAAAAATTGGTATTTTTTTCGCATGATTATCTTTTTTTCTAATATGTAAAATTTTATAGAAAAATATGTTTTGCTTCACATTATCTAAAGATTATATGTGGGAAAGCAAAATGTATCAAGTTGCCAAGCTCCTTTCTCCTGTTCTTTTTGCTTTCCTTGCAATTTCTGGCACTTGTAATCTTAGTGATAATTCCCAAGCAAGTGAATCGACTGAAAGAAGCCTGCTTTCATAAATCTTTTACTGATCACAGAAATTGATAAAGGAAAAAATAGCTGGTCAGCCCTCTAACTTTCTGATCTCTTTAGTGTATCTTCAGTTAGCTGTGTAAATGGAACTAAACTTTTAAGATGTTTCGTGGCCATTTTGGCTTTTATAAATTTGTGAGTTTGAGATGATTTGTCGGATTTTGTGTATGGTAGATATAAAATTTAGTTATGGTCAACATGACTCTTGTATTGTTAATATATTAACAGCTATGCCATAAACTATAAAGTTTCTTTTCCTTGTTCAATCAACTCCTGAAGTTTGTGGTTGTTTTCTTAATATTAGAAATAAAAATGCCACAACTCATTTGTTCCCTTTGGATGGGTAGGGGTCAAATGGAAGAAGTCATTTTGTGTTTGTGACCAACCTTGAGCCTTGTTCTGGAATTAGGCTTCATCTATGGCCAGAAAAGGATAAATCTACTTCAACTTTGCCTCTCAGTGGAAGGGTTGTTGAAGTCACGTCAAAGATGATGCGCATTCCCTCAGGTCCAGTACCACGGCAAGTATGTTGTGCTTTTTCCTAGATGGGAATTTCTTCTCATTTGGATAAACTGTGTAGTTCTTAGTTTGATATATCACAATGTCTTGCGTTCAGAGATAAGCTGAAGTTGCGATTTAATTTATTTGATGTTAGTTATCGTTTTGAATTTACTATATTGCTGCAGATGGAACCTGGTAGTCAGACTGAACAACCTCCACCGTCTTCTGTGCTTTGGTTGGGACCTGAAGATATGCGTGGCTTTAGATTCCTTACAATGTCAGTTGCCCCTCGTCCGGTATGGTCATAATTACAAAATTGGACTATTTCTTGTGTGGTTTGTACAGTAGAATGTGAGTCTCAAATTTATACCTGCGTGTTGACAATGTTTGCTCAGACCATTTCAGGCAGACCACCACCTGCAGCATCTATGGCTGTTGGGCAGTTTCTTAACCCCGAAGAAGGGAAGCTAGAGATATCTCCCTGGTTGATGCTTCAATCTACCTTTTCTCAAAAGGTTGTATTTCATAGCATTGATTGACTTCTATACTTCAATAAATTTTATTTACTGTTTTTTTAACACTCAAACTAGTATTAGTTTATTTCTGAGTTTCTGTAATTGCATGGCTCAGTTTTGTTATGTAAGCAATTGGTCTAACGATCAAGTTGGAGGGATATTAACTCAGTTGAGCTAAGTCTAGATTGAACCTCTAGCTCTTTATCACGTGCGGCTTAGCTCAGGAAGCAATTTCACCGAGGGCTTAATGACCATTCTAAGGTATTCAACAAAAAAAATAAAATAAAATAAAGCCGAAAAAGTTAATGAGAAATTAATTAGTAATCACGATCTTGCTTTATTATCATGTTAAAGTTCGTTCATAAACCTAATTTTAAATGGTTGAAAATTGACCCAACAAGATTTATTTCAATATCTTCAGAGCTTACCAAGTGCACATGTTTTGCAGGAGATGATGTTGGAGGAAGCTCATCCTCTTGCTGTCCAATTATCGTTTTCAGCCAGCTTGGGTCTTCTTCCTGTTACTCTGTATTTGAAAACTGCCAGCTGTGGAATAGATAACTCTGGACTTCTGGAAGAGGAAGCTGGAGACCTTGAAAGTAGTAGTAAGGAATCTAATCTACCCAAACAGCTATGCCAAATGTTCAGTGTTTTGCCTTCTATTTTTGATCTGCTTATTTTTATAAACAGTGCTGCATAATCATTGATAATTTGATATATTCACTTTTAACATTGATCTTGCCTACGCCCTGGCATGTTTTCCTTATCTCTGACCTGGGCCTTAGCATATTTTCCTTCAGCAATTGAACTACCAAAGTAATTCAAAATATGGATAGTGCCTGGGTTGTATGCTAAACCTTGCAGCCTTGAGCCTTGTACATGATCTTATACTCTTTAAGTTTTCATCTCATCTTATTCTCACTTACTGTGGAAGGTTTTAATAATATATAATGGTCCAAGGTCCTCCCATTGTAATCGGGAGAATCAAATGCCATGCACTGCCAACATCCTGTGGAAGAGGGGAGAAATAAAGGAGGAAAGGAATAGAAGAAGTGAGAAATTGGATTGGGCATTGATCTTAGTCTCCCTTTAATGACACCTCCTAGGCTTACAAGATGTGACCAAAAGTTATAATCCATCGTTGACACTGAGAAGTGGTCTTTCTTTAATTATTTTACTTGCATATAAATATATAATGCTATTATGATTGAGTGTTGCTTTTTTGTGGTTTTGCTGCCATGTTTATTTCACAATCAGCTAAGTTTAGCTGGATGTTTCAGGGCTCTGCAAACTTCGTTGTTTTCCACCTGTTGCGCTTGTTTATGATGACACATGTGGTCTTCATATATATCCAAATTTGAACGCTGAGACAATTTTGGTTGATTCCTCACCAGCACATTGGGGTTCAACCGGGCACTCTGAGAGAACCATTGTTCTTTTGCTGGTAAAAGTTCCTAGATGGGACAATTTTTTCCCTTCCAATTATGAGCAGAAAACAAAAATTTACTGATCATGTTTCACAATTCATGAGGGGACAACAAACTACCAAATTTTTTTATTGATATTACAGCTGCAATTATGATAAACCTTTCTTATTACAGCTGCAATTATGATAAACCTTTTTTTACTGATCATGTTTCACAATTCATGAGGGGACAACAAACTACCCAATTTTTTATTGATATTACAGCTGCAATTATGATAAACCTTTCTTATTCTTTTTTCCTCCACTATTCTGCAGGTTGATCCGCATTGTTCTTATAAAAGTTGCATTGCAATTTCCATCAGTGCTGCTGCTAGCAGGTTTATACTGTTGTATAACCCTCAGGTCAGCTTTCTGCATGCCTGTTGTTATGTTGTCAATTCTGACTTCCAACATTGATGCCACTCTGAACATGTCTACTCATTCTATTGGCAATTCTTTTGTTTTTGAATCTAAGCTCTCAAATTCAGTGATTTTGACGTTTGAAAATTGACTACAGTAGAATGTTTTTTCCCTCAATGTAGTACGACCGCCAACATACTTGATATTGCTTGTTTCATTCTATCTTAACACTCTCTTCCTTTCCATATTCTGGTGCTAATTAATATAAACAATCAGTGTCTATATAAACTAATTTGAAGAGAGACTGAAGGAAAAATTTACTCTTGGTTTTGGACGCTCTTTAATATTGTTTTGAGACATAGACTCATTTGATATCTTAAAAAAAAGCTATGCTCTTTGATCATTGAACAAATTCAAGATCCATCTAAGGCTTATCTTGTTTTTTATTGTGGATGTTTTGGCTGCTTAGTTGATTTTTGATCACCCAGAAAAGTTTATTTTTGTTGATGTATGTTTGGCTTTTGTTTCATTTGACCTCTTGTTCATTAGTTTTTGTGTCAATTTTTTGGTCTATCCCATGAATAACACAGGAACGAATTCCTGTTCTATTAATTTTTTTAAATTATGTGTGGCACTTTCTTTCTTTTTTCTTTTTAAAAAAAGAGTCAAATTAATGCTATCTTTAAAACTTACATCCCATTTAAACTGGATATGTTTATCTATTTTTTATAGCAATATTAATAACCGTGCTTATGAAATGTTCATGCAGATAGTTGGTTTCTCCATTACCATCGTTTTCTTTGCTCTCATGCGGCAGGCATATGCATGGGACCTTGATCTGCGGATACCTTCAATGCTCACAGCTGTTGAATCCAATTTGACAGTGCCGTCACATTTATTCTTTCTAGCCATTCTACCAATTTTCTTTTCCTTGTTCCTTTCCTTAGTGATGCCTCAGCCAATTCCTCCCTTCGCCAGCTTCATCAGCATCACTTTGATTTGTTATGTTTTCGCAAATGGGCTCATAGCTATTCTGATTTTGGTATCTCACTTACTATTCTTTGTGGCTGCTGTTTCACACATATTCATCAAGACAAGGTATGCTGATTCTTACCACCCCCAAGGGTCATGTGATGATGTCATTATTGTGCATGTTTTTTGGATATTTTTTGTTTCAAATAAGTAAACATGGCTTGTTTTAGTAGTCCTAATCATTTAAGCTAACACATGTATCTCACAATTGTAAATTTTGGGTAGACTCGTTACATTTGGTGTTTCCAAATCTTATTACTTCAACCTTCACTGCTGTACGCCTGAGCATTTGCTTCTGCTTGTCAACATGCTCAAACCATTTCCAAATGATGCACTCTTATCTTCCTTTTCTAGCTTCACCAGCAATTAAGCTTGTTGAACATATTGCTCCACTTTGGATAATAAATGGCGTGGGTAAATATTTTGCAGGTGGCGAAGGTGGGAACAAACCTTTATATTTGTACAGTGGTTCACTAATCTTTCCTCCATCATCTCTTCTTTCAAGGTAAAGTACAATATACGTAGTTGATAGCCGAAATATGTCCCGTAAGGGGTTGTATCTCTTATAAGCATTAGAGAAGGCAATTTCTAAATGTTGTTTTTGGATTGTCACTCTTTGGTGGAGAAGATGAAAAGAAGAGGCGTAGCTCTTATACTATTAGTTTTTTGTTATGACACTCTTCCTGACCCACCCTTTGTTTTATTTTGCGCTCTAACTTTAGCTTGTTGATCACTGCATCTTTATCTGATAACCTCATTGAACAGTTGGTCAGGATTTTGAGAGGCAAACCAGTGCTTGCTACAACACTCGCTGCAATTATATTGGCATGCTTGGTTCATCCAGCCTTGGGTCTAATTATACTTCTGTTCTCTCATGCTGTCTGCTGTCACAATGCTCTATGCAGGTATCTCAGTTTAATTGAAAGCAAATGATTTCTTTTGAAGTTTTATACCTGTGATCTTTCAAACTTTACTCAATACTCCTGTGTTAAATTGAGTCTGTCTAAAATGTTATGGAATTTGAAGTGGCATGTAGAATATATCCTTTCCTTATTAGTCTGAGTGTACTTCATTCAGTAGAGAGTATTCCTGAGTAATGTTTTAGATATAGTGGAAAGTTGTATGATAATAAACAAACGTAGATATGTTTAACCCACCTTTTTAGTGATGTACAGTACTAGCCTTTATTGATGATGTACTTGTAACTTCATCTAGCCTATATCAATGACCTTGTGATCCTTAAATTTACTGTGCTTTTGTAACAGTTTCTTGACAGCTTTGTGCCGCAGCCATGCACAAAATGAAAGTTATGATTGTAAAAGTGAAGATTACGATGGACCTGATCAAGTTAAGTTCAAATTTGATTCTAGTCTTAACCGGACATTCCATTCAGGAGATGATTGCTCCAACAGTCCAGACTCATCAAAAAGTTTTGGGGACACACAGTTAGATCTATTCCATCATCGCCATGGCTTGTTGATATTGCATTTTGTTGCTGCAACAATGTTTGCCCCGTCTCTTGCAGCTTGGTTGCAGGTATAGATTTGACATTTCTTTGTATGTTTCCTTGTCTTGATAGTACTTTTAGAACATGTTTTCTTACTATCAAATAATTTTCTTCATTGTAAGAAATCGATAGCAGTTATAACTCAAAATTATTGAATGTTAAGAAAATATACTACTATACTATAGTCTGTTCTTAAATGATGCATTTGAATATTAAGAAGCCAATATGATCCTGTTTATATTCTTGTTTGGACACCATCAATCTTGTACAAAGGTGGCGGAGATGAAATTGGGAAATCAACTTTCACTATATATGCATATATAAATTTTGCAGAGCTATTTTGAGTATTTATCTTATAAATAGTGTTCTAATTTGAAATGCTTAGCTTGTATTGAGCTCCATGCTCTATCCTTTTCTTCTGTTATTATCATCTTATTTTATTTTTCGTGTATCACCAAAAATTTTCCATGCAATGCCTGGGCCAAAACTTGTACGTAAAAATCATGGACGTGTTTAATTATAAATACTTGGGGTTGTCTATCCCTCATGCAGTGCATTTTATTGCATCAGAGGCTAGGAATGGGCGAGAGCTTCCCTTGGCTCTTGGATTCTGTTCTTTGCATTGGCATCATCCTTCATGGCATATGCAACTCGAAGCCAGAGTTCAATTCCTTCTTCTTACCCTTAACTGTCGTGCCCATCCGCAAAGTGAGACTATATTTTATCTATCTACTAGCTGGATACTGGTCCTATTTTTCTGGTCTGGCATTGGCTCCTTATCGAGCAATTTATGCCATGTCAGCCATTGGAGGCATTTCCTTTGCTTTACAAATGTTTCAAAGAAGTTACAGAGGTAAGAAAGACACTGCTTATGACAGCCGAAAGCATTCGCATAGGCACTGAAATCTTGGGAGCTTTTTGGTATATAATCACATGATCATACGAGGCCACTTTGTTATTGTATGTGTAACATGGTGAGTGAAAAGTGCTACGGAGATGGAACCACCTCGGGTTTTGCTGTTAAATATTTGTCCCTTGGCCCCAAGGAAGCTGATTCCAGGCGAAATACAGAATTCCATTATTCAGAGAAACATTGGTAACGTTTCTAAGCCTAGGGTAAGCATATATTCATATGGGGTAATGGGGTTTTTGGTGGTTGTATCATTTTATTTGGATCTCCATTAGCCTTGTTTATGAGGAATTTGCTTTTGCCGTTTGAATATATATTACTTAGCCATTCAATTTATTCAAACACATGGAAAATCATTTTGCACGTATTTATATGTTTCAAAAAAAAAATGTTAGGGGTTATGGTCTATTTTCTCATTATCTTTTTTTCATACATTTTCTTTTATCTTTTTTCTCACATTCCTCTCTCACTTACCATCTTATGAATATGGAGATTTAAAAAAAAAACGTTTCACATATTTATTACGTTTAATTAATTATTTTCACATTTTTAAGCTGGTCATTTTCCCTTGAAAGTGCAAATGAAATCTAGTGGACTGCCCAAAATTTTAAATTTCACGGTCATCTTACAAAAACACAAACACTAATGATAACTATCTTTTTAATGTTTATACATGAGAAGACACTCCCTGGGCTTAATAGTAAGTAGTGACACCGGTGGTATGTTGGATGCGTTGCTTAGTGTGCCGTAATCAATAGTTGCTCTTAAGCAAAAGTCTTGGGTTTGAGTCTTGTGGGTGTAAAAAACTCCTGCTGGGAAACTTTTCCACCAAAGCCAGGTGTGCAACACGGGTCGGATCCAGATTAGTCAGGGTGAAGCCTTGATGATGAACCGAGTGGATAACGAAAAAGTAGTTGCTCTTAATGGGATTCAAATTTGGAGATAAAATATTTTCTCTCCCCATTTTTCTTTCTATCCAAACATGGTTTGAGTTACAAATGCAGAGTCAACCAAGGGGTAAGGACAAAAAGTTTTTGATGCTTTTAACGATGAAAATGAATGGCATTTGAAAAGCACCTTATCACCCTTCTATCGTGGTCCGTAGCTGCCTCCTTCCTTATATAATGGTTGAAGATAATGTGCCCGTTTGGATTCAGTTTTTGTTTTTTTTTTTGTTTTAAATATATATAATTGTTTGGATTCAGCTTTTGCAGCCGTGGGATGAGCTATTTTAGAGGGTGACATTTCAGTGAGAAAAAAGCCCAATTGGAGGTGATTAGATTGGCTTTTTTGCTACTGGGCTTTTGAAAAAAAATTCCCATCGAAGCAAAAAGCTTGGTCCCTGAGCGCCTGCGTAGCGTTTGATAATTGGGCTGATTGTGGGCCCAACCATCTTTGTTTTTTGTTTTTAAAGAAAATTGTGTGTATATATACAGAGGGGATGCGAGGAAAGAAGGGAGGGTTACAGACACATATGACGGGAGCGTGGGCCCCGCCACCAAGCAACTTTTTTCTACTGTAATTCTTTTATTTATTTTCCCCTTTTTTTAAAAAAACAATTTCTATATTTATATATATTTATTATCTCTCTTTCTTCTAAAAATATAATTTGGGATTATACCTCCATAGCGCACAATTTGGATAGCTGGATAAAGCTAAGCCGCGAGATATGTAAAGTCTTAGATAATGGGAAGCTGATACGTGGGGCATCTTTTCATTGATGAAATTTCTCGTTAAAGCAGCAACAAGGAAGAAAAGAATGGTATGAATAACAGAGGAGGTACCGATTGAGCGGGAAAAAGAAAATCTTTGGCGCATAAACTCTCCTTTGAACAGATTATTGCTATTTTGGGTTCATTGATTTGGGAAGAGAAGGTCTTTTGTTTTTTCTGTGAAGAGAAGGTCTCCTTGGAGCAGAGAGATTGTCACGGCCCCTGCAAAAACGTGATGAAAACAGAGTGCTTGGGATGCTTGGATTAATACAAGTGGTAGTTGAAAGGGTAAAAAACGAAATACAGCTACTTTCCCATTTTTGTTAAAATGTTTTTTTAGCTGTTATAAAAACTTTTTTAATATAACTGTTACCTTTCATTTTGCCTTCCAAACGAACACAACCTTTTTTAGCCCGCAGATTCTCTTCCAGCCGACCTCTCTCCTTTTCTCTCACAGTTACATCTGGACTGAACGATCTAGATCTTAAAAAAAAAAAATTTGTTTTTTTTTCTTTTTTGAAAAAATAAATTTTTTTTAAAAAAAGTTTTGGACCGTTAGATCAAGGATCCAATGATCCAGATACGCCTGGGAGGGTTGAGGAGAGGGCAGATTGTGAGAGAAACCAGATCTCCTTTTTTAAGCTATGCTTTGTTTTTTTCCCCCGAGCGGTCATGCTTTGTTTCTGTTGATATAAACACTTATATTCATCTATTATAATTTTTGTGTTGTTATAGAAAAATTATGAATTTTTTAAAGATATAGTTTTTTTGTTGTGTTGTTATAATGGATGATGATCATTTAAAACCAAAAATAAGAAAGGAGTTTGAAAGTTTAGAAGTATGGATATTATAAAATGATCATACAAAAATAATTGGGTTTGGAGTTAGGAAGCATAATGGTACAAAATGTCAAAAAATGGTGAAATTACAACATATAGAAAATGAAGGAAAAGGAAAGAGATAAGCTTCAAAGCATTGAGGTGAAACAAAGAGTAACTATAAAACATGAATATTAAAAGTTCAAAATCACTAGATTTGATTAAGAACACAATCACTCCTCTACACTCAAGATACAATGCACTTGTTGGTATCTCAAAGAAATTTACCAAAACGTGATGCCTGTGAAATTGACCTTGTAAGAAAGTCTGGGCTCCAATAAAAGTATACATTTGACTTAATGGGTACATATGGGAGTAAAAAAAATGTTGGATATACTCAGACAGATGTACAAAACTACCTTCAATCTAAAAAGAAAAGAAGTTTGAAGTGTGGAGAGGTGAGATGCTTATTTGAATGTTTTCAACAACAACTTGGGAAAAAATGCATTTTATTACAAATATCAGGTGGACATAGAAAAATATATCACTAATGTGTTTTTGGCAGATACTGGGATGTTAATAAATTATGTATATTTTGGTGAGGTTGTAGTTTTAGACACAAAATATGGTACAAATAGTGGTCATTGACTATTGAATCCTTTAAGTAGTTGTTAGAAACTTTTTTAGATGCTCATATGCAGAACAAACCAAAAAATTGTGTTTACAAAATACAATCAAGCTATGGCAAGAGCTTTGAGTGAAATTCTTACTAATACAAAGCATTGTTTGTGCACTTGGCACTAAAAATAAAATGGCATTAAGTATCTTGGAAATTTGATGAAAGGTGGGTCACATTTTTTGATTAATTTCTACAAATACATGTCTAAAATTACAGAAGTTAACAGCTTTGAAGAAGCTTGGAGCCAATTATTATCTTCTTATGATGTTCATGAAAATAAATGGTTGAAATTCATATACGACACTAAGGAAAATTGGGCTTAATACTATGTGAAGACTTCTTGCAATTAGGAATGAGGAGCACACAACTTGCTAAAATTATAAACACTGATGTTAAACAATGTACAACACTAAATTTAGAAGGGTTAAGGTGCGATTTGGTCAATAAACTATTGACTGAGAAGCGTCCAATATAATTAACTATTAAGTGGACCAAAATACCAACAAACTTTTAAAAAGGAGCTCCCAACACAACGCCGTTAACAAAAAGTTAACGTCCGTTATCTAAGGTGCAGATTGGTCAACGAACTTTTACTCCAGGAGCGCCTAACATAAAATTCTAAATTTTACTAAATTAAATAATTTTTTTCTCAATTGTCATTATTCAAAACTATTTGTATAGATATCTATGGACAAAAATTACCCATTCTTCAATTTTGTCAAAATTATAATTTGCTAAAATAAACAAAAGTTTTAATTAAAAATATAATTATATGATTTAAATAAAACTCAATGTGTTTTATAGTTTATTATATATGTTAAACAAAAAAATTATATGATTTATTTTTATTTTAAAAGAAATTTATGTAAGTTAAAAAATTCTTTAATGTTAAGAAAATTTAAAAAAATCTACTATATCCTAAAAAAAATGAAATGAGTTTAATTTTTATTTTTATAAAAAGAGTTTAATGAATATCAACGTTGATATTAAGTTTGTTGTGATGGACGCTCCTTTTTAAAAATTTGTTGGTATTTTTGATCTACTTAATAGTTAATTGTGTTGAAAGCTCTTGAGCCAATAGTTTATTGGCCAAATCGCAGCTTAACCCAATTTAGAATCAATGGCTTCTTTACCACTTTTGATAGAGCTGTGTTGGAAAAACGGGATAATGAATTGAAGTTGGAGTTTGCTTCAAGACACAAGATACTTAGGATGGTGAATCAAAATGCCTTTATATTACGCCAACTTACAAAAATTTATAATTTGATATGAAGTTAACTAAACATGATGAGAAAGAGTTTTTATTTGTATACACTACTCATATGATTGATGAAGAGGGGAAATTGAGAATTGCCTTTTAGCCTATCACAAATAAATTTTTTTGCACTTGCAGACCACTAGGATATTGTGTTCTGCACTTGCCGATGTTTGAGACTATTCCCATATGTGTTGTTAAAAGTATCAAGACAAAGGATGTTATTACTACGTGAGGTAATCATTCAAGGGAAATGCAAATGGATAAGCACAAAACTACACATCAGCAAAACGGCCTCAACCTTCGTCTTATCATTGAAAATATTTTCAATTTCAATCTTAACCCCCTTGTCCGCATCATGATCACACCGGATAATTTTTTACCCAATTTAGCATTTTAATCTGATGAATCATCGATCATGAATAAGGTTCCACGCAATACCAGTTTCCATCTTCTTCGACCTGGTAATGCTGCGTCTGCAAATCCATCTCAGAAATGAAAGCCTCATCACATTCATTACTCACCCAATCACCCTCGCAAAACCATTTTCGTCGTCATCACCTCTACGAAACATATCAGCAAAGGAGTATGAATCCTTCGGACTCGCCGTATAATCACCGACGACCTCCTCATCGCCTTCGTCTTCGGAGTCGTCAACAGCAAGATGATCCAACATCCGGGTCACGGATAGCCCTGAGAGACTGAGGACCCGCCTAGAGGAGAGGTGGGCGTTGCCAACGACGTCGGAGGATTTGAGCTTGAGGGCGCCTTTGGCCTTGTGCCTGGACTTGGAGGAGGTGGTGACGTGGCAGGCGTTGCCGCGGGGGAGAGCGCACTTGCCGGTGAACTTGGAGTGGTTGGTGGGTTTAGAGGGAACCTTGGTGAACAAACCGGCGATGGGAGGGGATTCGCGCCGATTGACGAAGCGGGTTCTGGGTCGGGGGTTGAGGGGCGGTGGCAGGATGGGGCAAGACCTTACCATTCCGTGTTGACGGCCCCCTCTCTTCATCGTTGGCGCTCTCGTGTGGGCCTCACCAAGTTGACGTGAAAGAAATGAGGCGTATTTGGTTGGTTTATATAGTCACAGGCAGAGTCATGTAAACTTGGGAAGCAAGCTGGTCGTTAAAGTCTATGCCTGCAGTACGTGATCCCCAAGCATAGCCAACCATATTTTTAATTCTAATTAATGAGGATAGGACTTTTATCTAACAAATGAATGATACCGGAAGTTGCCATTGTGTGAGGCGCATCACACCTGAAGTGTAAAACACTTGGATAAGGTGGGGACCGGGCAATGAATTAAAGTTGGAGTTTGATTCTAAAGTAAAAGATACCTAAGATAGTGAATCCAAGTGCGTCTATATTGCGCCAACTTGCAAAAATTAGTATCCCATATGCCTTTGATATATTCTAAGAACAATGAGATCTTCAATTTACTGTGAAGTTAACCGAATAAGATGAGAAAGAGTTTTTATTTATATACAATAGTACCCATATGATCGATGAAGAGGGGGAATGGAGAGTTGCTTTTAAGCCCGATACATACGAAATCTTTTGCACTTGTGGGATGTTTGACACCACTGGAATATTGTGTTGTCATGCGTTTAAAATATACAAGAAAAAGGATGTTAGAATTATGCCTAAATGATACATTCTCAAGCTATGGATGAAGGAGGCAAGGGGTGTTGTTGTGCATGCCACTAGAGAAAATAAGATATAAGTCGATCCTAACCTTGAAATCACTTGACGATATAGACATTTAGTGCATAAATTGGTAAGATTGACCCAAAAAAAAAAAGGCTGCTAAGACTCTTGAAGGATCTGAGCTTCTTCAAGAGTTAATCAATGAAGCAGAAAATAATATTCTTAATGGTAATGAAGATGATATTTGTTGAGCTAAGTGTAGCACCAATCATGGAATCAAAAAATATGCCTAAAGGTTTTAAAAGGAGAGAAGGAAGAATGAGAAGTCAATGCTACAAGAGTTGGAGGGGAAAAAAAAAAAGCAAGCACAGACAAATTGCTTTAGAAGAACATGTATTAAGTTTTAATTCATTTATATTTCCATGAAAAATAGAACCTTTTATTAATCTTATATTTTTCTTGTGTACGTAGAGTGTTCAAAAGGCTCTGCCATCTATAATAAGAGAAGAAATGTGAACACAAAGAAGGATGCACAAACACAATATACTCATCCAATAAAACTCACATAAATTCAATATGTTTTCTCACCATCTATATTTTAACCATTGTCATATACAAGCTTGTTAATGTTATGAATTGATAAATTTGTTATTCGAATGAATAATTAAATGTAGTAATTTCATTGCTAATTTATAAATTATAAGTTTATATAACACAATATATTTGTGTGTGTAAAATATTCATCAAATATGAAGATGTACTTAGGCATTCAATTTATTTAAATACATGAAAAACCATTTTCCATTAAAGTTGAATTTTTAATTTACCTGGTTAGTAACCGTTAGCCTAGTACAAGAGCTAATAGTTCTAATAGAGTAAAGTTAAACACAAAGACTAAATTAAAAATTAAAAGAAAGTATAAGTACCTACAAGATAGTTTTTTCCTTAATTGGATACATTAATTATAATGATTTCACTCGTTGAATTTGGCAATTTGCAAACCATGAAACTTGATTAAAAGTGGAAAGCGGTTACTACTAATAGAAAGTAGAAACTAGAATAGAAACAGACCCTCTAATCATTTTTTGAGCTCTAAGGGAGGTTGTGTGAATATTAAATACGTTGTTTTTTAATGTCATACCTCTGATTAATTTCTGTTATTTCTCATTATTTTTTTTTTCTTTCATACTTTTGCCCACTATTTCTTTCTCTTACTTACCATGTTATAAATTGAAAAAAGATAGTAAATTTCTTAAACGTTTATTATTTTTTAACTAATGTTGACGGATTTCTCAAACTACGCACATCAGTTATTTTAATCGTATAAATTAAAAAGGATTCGGAGATGGTACAATTTATTAGGGTTTAGGGAATAAATTAGGAAATTAGGGAATAATCAAATCATTTCCAAATATAATGGCTTAATCAATCAAATATATATAAATGAAGGAAGCAAGAAAATATTAGGAAATAATCATTAATGCCGTGTACATATAATTATATTGATGGGAGGATCTGAAGTTTTCAAGAGTAATAAAGTTGATTGATCATTGATTGTCATGTACATTTAATTTTAGGCTTCTAAAATATTGCCTTGGTTTAGTTTTAGGGTTAGGCTGAAACCTATAAATAAAAATTAAATAACGTAAAGACATTTGTTTGAAACCGTGTAGATTTATGTCTTCTTGAACCCGTCTCATCACTTTCTCTTGCCAGAATCCAAAGTCTTACTTGCGGAAAAGCTCTTGATATACATGAAGATGCGCACTCCCAGAAACGCTCTCTCAGCCTTACATGCGGACACAGTTGAAAGTCACATCCTTGAGGGCTCGGCACGTGCATTGACTGCCACCACATGCTCCCAACTCTACGCCATCTACTCCAAAGAAGATCTCTGAGCTCGAGCCAGAAGACGGTAAGGGTGGAAGTGAAGTTCGCGTCGGCCATGCATGGTGGGCGAAAAGGGTGGAAGGTGGTGGTGGGAAAATGGAGGTGAGGGAGGGAAGCTTGCGGGTGGAGGACTTGGATGGGAAGAATATGAATGAGAGGGACAGTTTGGTCATTTTACAGAGGGCGTTGGAGAGGAACATATTAAATTCTAAAAAGCCTCAATCAAACATTCAAGGACAGCGTATATGATAAAAGAAGACATACATCTTTAACTTCGAACATTATCAGCAGGAGCAATATATTTGCAGCAAAAAGTGTTGACACTTGACAGTAAACATATTTACTTGCATCCTTTTTCCGGTAAAATACTCTCTCAACTGGAGTTATAACACAAATATACTGTTACTGCAAGTTTCATGTCCCAATATATTATATTTAAACACCATGTAATTGTATATATATATATATATATATCTAAACAACAAAAACACACAAATACGTACCCAAACCTACTTTTTATTGGAATCCCTTACGACCAAAAGAAGATAAATGTAGGACTGACAATACAACAAATTACTGAAAGAAGTTATTCTTATTTTGAATTCTCTGAATGCCAACGCTTTGATAATATGGAACTCATGAGTAACTGAAGAATAATCTTCAACTTGTGTTGAACAATAAGTGAGCATGTCTATTATATATATATATATTGATTCACGAAACCTAGCTACTAAATTTGTTACAGCAGTCTAGCCCTGTCTTTAGGTTCAGACACAATTGCAGTAGCAGCATATATACATATATGTATATATATATGAGAGAGAGAGAGAAAGAGAGAGATCATCACCGGCCTTCAAGAACCATTTGCCCACATGCTCTCTCTGGAATCCACTTATATCACAGTGGATACTTGAAAGAAACATAAAATAATTGTCCGATTTAGTCTTGGCGTTAATTCTCAATCAAGTTCGGTTTGTCAAAAAGATTAAAAATTAATAGAACTTGTGTGCGTTGTTATTGGTTGCTAAATTATATGATCTTCTGAGAATGTCGTAGATTGATGGAACAATTGTGAAATCATAGGAAAATTGTGTGGCCATATATATACAACTACTACTTGAATTTTCACAAATTTAGTTTGGAAAACCTAATTATAAAGATGTTCACCGTTTCTGCCCAAAACAAAGAAAGACATTCAATATCACAAGATCATCCACCATACCATAAACCAACACAAAGCCATTAAGCCAAAATATATGAGAGTACGGTTACTCACATATCTTAGAGGTTTAAAATGTTAAAAACATTGCTCCTTGATCACACTACTGGTTCTCAAAGGCCATTTTTCGATGCAAATAATCCGGAATAAAATCTTTAGCTAAAGGTCATAGTGAGAATTGATGGTTCAGCTTCATTTTATGATATACTTCAAACGAAGTTTCCAAATTGCTGAAAACAGGTCTTTGTAAAATTCTTAAAACCTTTGTTATATAGGCTACAACGATTCCTTATGACTGATTTTTAGCCTCTGTATACCACCATTGGACATCATTTGAAAGTGTGAAGATATTGATTAGTTAGCAAATAATTCCCAAAGAGAGAATAGCTAAAAAGTTGCTTATTGCAAGTTGTGAACCAAGTGTCGTAAATGTCAATATAATTTTTTCTATACTTGAACTTCAATAGAAGAGAACACAAAGGTCAAAATTATTATGCTTATGACTAATACATGTCAAGCATTTGTGTCACTGACTACTTAGGTATAGAAAATAACAACCTAAGCATCGTAATTAACAACTTCAGTATGACAACTTAATTGAACTTCCCAAATGCTGTCAGTAGTAGATTAATTATTTGGAAACATTTGCAAATCTCAGATTGCTCCCACAGGTCTAACTTAAAACTTGTGATATTAAACTCCATAATTTGTCTTTTCCCTATTTTAAATGTATTTTTTTTTTTGGGATTTTCCCAAAAATATACATACTTACCACAAAAGGAATGCTCAACCCTAAATATAGGAGTTACAATAAAGGATTTACTTTGATTATAGATGTAAAAGCTCAATGCGTTATCCCCCAAATTTTATAACTTTTCATCAAAACATATCCTTATTAATTGCATATAATAACTTAACAAGCGGGGTTTCCATTAAAAGGTGGAGCTACAATATTCAATATCAATGATTGAAAAGGATATTTTGAAGAAATCAATACACAATTGTTACAAATAATTAAATTAATTAACTAATTTATTAAAGATAGGAATAATTATTTAGCTTTTTAGATAGGATATTGTCACTACCATTTTTTATTATTACTAATGTCACTACTCACTATTATTTTTTCACCGTAGATTAGAATCTCATCTATTTTTATTATTTCTCTCTCTTGTTAAGATTCTGATCTAAGGGTGAAAAAATGATAGTAACAAAAAATGGTAGTGACAATATCATATCCCTATATTAATAGTAATAAGTTCCTTATAAGAAGATACGTTTTGAATCTTTGACCATTAAATATGATATTTAATCTGAAGGCACGATGTTGAAATCAAAATGAATCCTCACACGATCACGCATGTAACTAGAACTTTGCTTCCCAATGGGACGCTCGAACTTGCAGTTTTAGGTTTTTGCCTTGTTTTCTTCCCTGTTCGCCTTTTCTTTTAGTTCAAGAATCTTAAATGTAGCTCATTTCACTTTCAAATTACCAAACGATACATCATCTAATTCTTTTTTTTTTTTTGATACGTTATAGTAGGGGAGGGGGTAGGGTTTGAATCTTGGACATAGGGGAGGGAGACCAGTTAATACTGGCTCCCACGCTGGCCACAGCGTCGTACGTAATTCTGCCTTGTTGATGCTGCAACCGCCAGTTGTTCAACCTATTACATCTTCACCTTCTACAACTTGGAGTCTTCAACAACCATATCTACTTCTTGTACTTAATCGATGCCTCAATAACGTATTAATATATGATATCACCCTCTAGCTTCAAAACATGCTTCACAAAGAATCTCCTTTCTATAGATTGAGCACGATTTTGATTTTGAATTTAAAGTTAAAAACTATCCGACAATGGACGTTAAAGGCTGAGGTTTGGTAATCTCAAAGCGTGGGACCTAAACAAAGGAGAAAAAGATTGAGAGGCTCCTTCCAAAGTCCAAACATGGATGGTGGACCCCACTTTGGGAACAAAAGAAGATTTCTCCATAATGCTCCTTTTTTTTCAACATTAAGTTGGTGTGATTCACAGCCTCTTTCATTTGAATTTCAAATTTGAATCGGACACAAATGCGAAGAACGGCCGCAGCAAATAATATTACCTACGATCCCAACAGTAATTCAGTAAAGTTTGGATCTTTTGTGGTTTTTGACGAAACATGGGAGACACAGCTTGTCTCATGCAGCCATTCTGCTATGCCTCTGGCATCTCCAATGAAGCCAACCAGGTCTGTTCATCAATTATTTTTGTGCAATCAACCCTGTCTCCCAGAGCATTTATTTTGGAATTCTTAAATATCCAAAATTTATCTGTTATAGCATAAAGAAAAAATTTAGTCAATATAATGCTCAGTTCATGCCTTGATGAATTGGAATTGTCTGCAATTTTCTAGATTGAGCATAAAAAATTGACTGGTTGATTTATTTTTGGTTAGTGCAATTAATCAAGAATTAGACGTTGTTTAATCTGGCATGAAAGTTCAATTTGAAAACTCCATGAAACTTGTGCGTAACAGAGCAACCCAATTCATGCACTTGGACAGTCAATCTCGTTCGGGAGGTTCATGTCGGAGTCGCTGTCGTGGGAGAAATGGTCTTCTTTCTCTCAAAATCGCTATGTCGAAGAGGCGGAGAGGTATTCACGACCTGGATCAGTTGCGCAGAAGAAAGCTTTCTTCGAAGCTCACTACAAGAAACTTGCTGCTCAAAGAGCAGCTGCTTTGCTTGAGCAACAAGCAAACAATTCTGCTTCACACCAAGAACATGAGCCACCATCTGATAACAATCACAATTTGCAAACGACAAGTCCAAACGTTAAACTTGTTGTCAATGAAAAAGCAGACTTTAAGATTCCAAACTCAAATAGAGATCCAAGTATGACTAGGAGTGAAAAAGAAAACCAACCTTTTGTTGGTAAGTCAGTGAAGGTTGAATCGCAAAGCCAGCTTCAAAATGTTGATTGCCAGAGAGAAGTGAGCGAACAAGTTAGAGGAACACCTCCAGTAAAGACACCAATATTGAAGGTAGTCTCTAGTGTTTTTATCTATTTGATTGATTGACCATGAGCTTTTTTTTTTTGACCTAATGGAAAATTTGCTTCTGCAGAGTTCCAAATCTAACAAGGAAAATTTGGCATCGAAGAGCGATAAGAAACCACCTATTTCTTCCTCCAAGTTGCTAAAGGCCACTGAAAATTCTAAGTTCACCTCCTCACCTGTGAAATCTGCAGTTTCTGTTGGTTCCAAGAAGGACAATTTTGCCACACCAACTTGCAAGAAGCCTGCACTTGGCTCTCCTGAGAAGAAGAGATCCTCTCCTAAGTCTCTCCACATGTCAAATTTTACACCCATCAGAGAACTCAATAAGTTGACTGCATCAGTCATGAAGAGATTTGAAAATGCAAGAGTTGGTGCTGCTTCTTCCAAGGTTCCAAAGGATAACAGCTCGACTCCTTTAAGAACCCCAACTATGGTATCTTAGGTTTCTTGCTTTGTCCTGTTAAGTTTCAATTTCTTTCTTGGATGGTGTGATTACTGTTTTGCCAATTTCAGGCTTCTAAATATGAGGGTCAAAAGCAGTCTTCAATGACCCCATTAACAGAAAATAAAAGGTACCTTATTTAAAGAAATTGTTGATTAGATGATGAAACTGTCGGCTTACTTTTTTTTTTTTCTCCCTTTTTAATTCTTTATAGCTAAGATGATCATGTACTGATGTAGCTGTATAAATTTCTGAAAATTCATAGGAACAAAACACTTGTTGATTTATCAGCTTCAAGTAGCAAAAGGTCAGGCACCAAATGGCACCTACTCTCTGCTGAGTAAGTTATATTCTCCCATGAAGATGCTTCCTTTCTTTCTGGTTTTTTATTTTTATTTTCCTCATAGTTGAATTTCACATGCTTCAATAAATTATAACAGGAAAAAAATGAGATCCCCTGTTATATCATCTCCATTCAGCTTGAGGATAGAAGAAAGAGCTGCAAGAAGAAAGAAGGCAACTTCCCAATTCGCATCTTCCTTGCTCTACTTAAATGTCTAGCTTCTAAAGTTCATGTCATTTATTGTGTGTGGTCAATTTCAGAAACTGGAAGAGAAGTTCAACGCCAGCGAGGCACAAAAAGTACAGCTGCACACAAAGCTCAAGGTGAGTTGACACATGTGAAGCTAGTACAAAGCGTGAATTATGATATTCTGGTTGTAACGTTCAATAATTGATGCAGAAGAAAGCAAACACAGAGATAAGGAAACTAAGAGAGAGCTTATGTTTCAGAGCAAGGCCACTGCCTGAGTTTTATAAGGAAAGAAAAGAATCAAAGGAGGAAAAGAATAAGGTAACTTTCACTTCTATAATATAATGAGTTCCTTTTGCTTCATGAAGAACCTATCTAACCAGCATTGGTGATTTCTTCTTCTTGCAGGGCATATTGACACAAGTTGAATCACCCAAACAGGGAAGAAAAGCCATACAGAACCCTTTACCTCCCAGGAAAGATTCAGCGAAAAACAATGGCGTCCCAACTCATCCACAGGCTTCAAATTCCAAAACGAGAATGAGAATACATCGGCAAATATTCAGCATGGGAACCAAAACGACAGATGATACAAGATGATCTCGCTGAGAGGTCAGTGTAAAAGAACTGTAAAAATGTAAATGGAACATATTGAGATGGACGCTCTTCGTGTGGTGTTATTCTCCATTTTACTAGTTAAGCTCCAATTATTGTGGGAATGGTCACTGTAATTTGAACTTCCATTCTTCTTTTCTACACCACTAGCTACTTTCGCTGTGGCTCTGGCTCTCTCCTTTGTCATCCCTATATTTTCCGTCTTTTTACCTTTTTATAAGGTTATTTGGCCTCTACATTTAATGATTTTTATATATAAAATGTCCAGTTAAATTTTATAATCGTGTTCATTAGTATTAATTAATCAATGAGAATGTTTAATCATAATTTAAGTAATTAGTGTTCATTTACGGTTCACTCTCTCCCACTATCCTTCGCAGCTCACAGAAAGTATAAAAGGCATAGTATGCTTCTGTGAGTTCCCAATTAAGTACTCGTATGTAATACTGCTATTCATGACTGATGACTTTATTATCCTAATTATACATGAAAATTGTTTGGACCATTACGGGGAGACAGTAGAGTCTCGTGCATTTCTTAGGTAAAAGAAGAAAGGAGATTCGCAAAAATAATTCTTTGACAAGTTTCATAAATTGTTAAATATTAATAGTAATTGACTCACTTGTTAATTTCACCCATTTACTTATTAATAAGGATTTTCTAATATTATCTTATTGATTGGGACCTAAAATGCATTTCTCTAAGACCTGTTTCGTCATAGTTTCGTGTTAATATGTCCATCAAGAATGTGTCCGGTAAAATAGGAAAAAACGGGGGATAACTTAATAATAAGTCATTTTATGAAATAAAATCATATACTCCTCCAGATTTAAATATAAACATAGTTTATAATTGTACTACTATGTCTTATATTCAAGGTAAATAACAGATGTCAAAATAATACAGATTTGCCATGAGTTAATAATAATGATTATGACAAGTAGAATTATGTAATTTTCAATATTAGTATTAAACTCTAATATTTTATTAATTATTATTCTTACCCACTACTCTTATTAATTATAGACGTATATAGAAAAAGATAATTAATGCTCCAAACGAGCAAGTACTTTATAAAAAAAGAGTGGTGCAAGAACCAATATTAGAAAGGGGTAATCATTTAAAGGAAATGGTCAGTGGATAAGCACAAGACTACACATCAGCAACGGCCACAACCTTCCACTTATCATTGAAAATATTTTCACATTCAAACTTAACACCCTTGTCCGCATCATGATCACAACGGAGGATTTTTTACCCAATTTAGCATTTGAATTTGATGAATCATCGATCATGAATAAGATTCCACGAAATACCAGTCTCCATCTTCTTCGACCTGGTAATGCTGCATCTGCAATTCCATCTCAGAAATGAAAGCCTCATCACATTCATTACTCACCCAATCATCCTCACAAAAACCATTGTCGTCGTCATCACCGCTACGAAACAGATCAGCAAAGGAGAATGAATCCTTCGGACTCGCCGTATAATCACCGACGACCTCCTCATCGCCTTCTTCTTCGGAGTCGTCAACAGCAAGATGCTCCAACATCCGGGTCACGGATAGCCCTGAGAGACTGAGACCGGGTCGGGCGTCAACTACCCTCCAAGAGGCGAGGCCGGCGTTCCCGACGACGTCGGAGGATTTAAGCTTGAGGGCGCCTTTGGTCTTGTGCCTGGACTTGGAGGAGGGGGTGACGTGGCAGGCATTGCAACGGGGGAGGGCGCACTTGCCGGTGAACTTGGAGTGGTTGGTGGGTTTAGAGGGAACCTTGGAGAACAAACCGGCGGTGGGAGGGGATTCGAGCCGATTGACGAACCGCGTTTTGGGTCGGGGGTTGAGGGGCGGTGGCAGGATGGGATAAGACCTTACCATTCCGTGTTGACGGCCCTCTCTCTTCATTATTGTGGCTGTAGTGTGGGCCTCACAAAATTGACGTGAAAGAAATGAGGCATATTGGGTTGGTTAATATAGTCACAGACAGTGCAATGTAAACTTGGGAAGCAAGCTGCTCATTTAATAAAAGTCTTCGCCTACAGTACAGTACGTGTTCTCCAAGCATAACCAACCATATTTTTAATTTTAATTAATGACGATAGAGCTTTCATCTAATTTATGAATGATATTGATTGGAACTTGGTGCTCTCCTAGCAACAAAACCAAAAGACTGATATCTTGAGTCCTATTTCTAAAGAAACTGAAGCTTATAATTATAATGAGTTTCACTTGAAGAGGTAAGTACAAAACATTCTTAGAATCTAAAAAGCAGATCATAATAACATATTAATATGGATCTTATGAATCGTAGAGAATATTTCCTTGTGAGTCTATATGAAGTCCAGCAATGTCAGAGGAAGATGCATTATAGGTAAACACGTAATATGATATGGGCTAGTACAACTCATTGTCTTTCAATGATGTTGTAATCATCAATAAATTTTTTATGGATAACATCAAGAAGAAGGGCAACTATTTCAACTTGAACTGCTTAGAGTTTTTGAATTGTAGTGGTTATCTTGATGGTACCTTTAAAATTTGTTTGATTCGTTAAGCCAGAAAAAAAAAAATCCAAGATTACACAAGAGTTGAGTTCGAGTGTTGCTCTTCACTGTAATGGCAGAAGGCTATATATGCATATGAAATAAAATATTTTGGAGCTGCTCAATACTTGAAGCTGAGGTACACATGGCACAGTTGATTATGATATGAACATTATAACGTTCCATAGGGATTGATCATTCTTTTTCTTGTGGGTAAAATCCCAGGGATGAATCACAAAAATAAGAAATATATCCAATACATATACAGCATCCATTGGCAAGAGGAGACCAAAATGGTTGATTCTCCTGGTTCATGGAATGTGAAAGCCCAATCTTTCTAAGTAAATGATGCATCACACATTATCTGCTGCGGCAGGCCGGCAGCTTCATCAGAACGCCGCACAAGATGCTCTTTGATTTCATCCTTAGAAGAAGCCACTGGCTTGCAAGCTTTCTTGGTAGGGTAAAACACGAAATGTTGGCACATGAAAATTATGTCATAGAATGCACTTACCTGCAATCATCAATTTTATTCAAAACACATTCTACATGAGTTTAATTACCCACACATAAATCATAATTACATTGTAAATGAGTTTCCGAAGTTAGAGACTTTTTCGTACCATAGAAAGCAACACTTTTCCTATATTCCCGGAGAAGTTGTTCCAAGAACCTGCACATAACACAACATTAATTCACCGAGCATGTTAATGTGTATAAAGCACTTAAAATCACTCTCACACCTTGATCCACGGACTGCACAACCATCTGCCCCAAGTTTGCAATGCCTCCAAAAAAATCAATCAGAATGTTACCAATGCAGAAGCCGTCTGTACTTTTTCTACTGAAGTTCATGAATGCCTATACTCATTCATAACACAATTTGTTGACACCAGATGGAATACATAAATAAAGGAACCAAATACAAAATAGAATGAATTCTTGCTAGAATCGAATGAAACAACAAAACAATATATAAATTCTAACCTGAGGTATATATTTTATGACTGTCAAACATGCTTGGAATATGCTACAGCATCATCGATTTTAACAAAAAGTTAGGCAGGACATAATTCACATCTAAGCATAATCAAGATTTAAAATGAAGGGTTTAAAACATGATTAGGTCCCACGCAGAATAGCAACAAACTATTTAAGGATTAACAACAGAGAATCAAGTGTGCAAAAATGGAAAATCAAGTGTAATCTGTCTGCTTAAAAGCGCAAAGATGCAAATAAGCAGAAAGCAGAGTAAACATACTTGAAGATGGAGACAAGCCAAAGCCAGGAGCGCGTAGGCAGTGCTACGAAAAAACAAACTGCAGCAGTAAACAATATAACAGAGACAATTCCAATAGCAAGTTTGGAGACTTTCTGACTTCCACGCTACATGGACGAGTTACTACGTTTTCAGGGCAAATCCAAACTTTAACCAATAAAGCAAAAACAACAATAATAAATATTCCACTACTTACTTCGTAGATCACAACTTGAAACATGGTAATTGCAGTAATCAGCACAGCATGGACTGAGAAAGCAACATCATTTGGCGCCACAGGAATCATCTATAATCAAGAGAGATGATTATAATACTTGTTATAAATTTTATATTTAATATGCCGATGATAATTAGGAGTTCTTCTTTTCCGCCTGACAAAACCAAAGTATAGAAAAGGACCTCTCCATAACCGTATTTCTCAAAATACTGCTTCTGAACAACTTTACTGAAGTACATAGAGGCGTTGTAGATGAGGTAGGAAGATTGCTTGGTGAGATTCAACAGAGCGTAGTCAAAGCTGAAGCCCACGACACTAAGAAAACCAACCCAAAGAAAAAAGGAAGAGAATTTTAGGTAAAGCTGTTGAGAAAAGAACCAGACGTGAAACTGTGTTGTGGAGAATTAATTACCGTTTCCGATGAAGATTCAAGATGACTTGGGGGTAAAAAGAGATAACCCAGCAGACAAAAGCAGACCAACCCAGTAGTTGATAAGTGACTTGGAGTGGAGCTGAATTCCAAGAAGCCATTTCCGGAGAAGAAAAAAAGAAAGAAGATGACTAATGAGGGAGGACATTGCCACTAATCTGCATTTTATAAAGCGCGACGCAATGGTATTTCCAAATATTCCCAATTTTCAGCAGTCACATACTTCTGCAGGTGATCAGTTATCATCAAAACAATATCATGTTTGTGGACCACCTGTGTGGGATTGTGCGGGATAGCCACGGTAGAGGTGATTTTATTTTTTGAATTTTTTTATGCGCTTTCTTCTAAAAGTCATATGGTAGATATAGAAGTGATTTTTTCCTGCACAACATTTGAGAAGTCAGTTGAGATAAAAAATAATTAAAAAGAATATAAATCTCATTAAATATTATATATATATATATATATATCTCTTATATGATAATTTGAGATAATTTTAAAATTCCTTTTTCTGTCTCTCTACCATACTTATTTCTAAACCATCTTATTCACAACTTATGACGTGGAAATGATTGTATCAATTTAATTCCTAAACTAAAAATATTTAACGTAATTATTAATAATAAAAAAAGAGTACAACACCACCGGATTTGGAATATAAACAAGACTTTCTCCCTGTACGTTGCACGGATAAATTTTTTTGTACATTGTTGAAATTAACCAAAATATGTTACTTTGTGTTTATTTAACAAATTCAAAACAACATCATATTATATCTAATGAAGGTTTTGAAAAACCTCTCTATAAACAACATTTGTTGTAGTTCAACTGGATTTGTTGAATTCATTCAAAATTAGTAATCTCAAACCGTTAAAACTTAGCCCTAGATAGAGCAATATATAGTTGCTCATGTGAAAATTCTGGACTAGGAAGGTAAACAGCTACATTAGACACTGATTGACCTTGATTTTTTGTTTATCATCATTGCAAACAATATTATGATTGAAAATTGTCTCATTGTCATATTAAAAGGCAGTTTAAATTCAGATGGATTCATATCCATTCTGTGTATCAAAATCTCTTCTCCAACACTTTGCCATTCAAAGCCTTAGCCATTATGACATTTTTGCTAAGTTTTGTGACTTTTAACCTTGTACCATTGCACAACCCTGCTGCTTGATCAATATTCCTTGTTAACATCACTGGCACACCTGGTTTTAAAACCAATTTATGATGAGGTATCCCTGAGCATTTGATTGCATTTAGAAATTGTGTCGTACAAATTCTGTAAACTTTTGTTTGCCTTATCTGTACGACTTATAGAGTCATAACTAAAATACTTGAGGTAATTACATGCTTAGGGATACCTCATCATAAATTGGTCTTGAAATCAGCTGTGCCAGTGATGTTAATAAGGAATATTGAGTAAGAATGGACTTATTATTGAGGTAATCTTGGTCGAAAATACGTTCTACTAAATTTAGGTATGTAGATTCAACGATGCATCTAATTGGATCACTAACATCGTGTAGCAACAACTCTGACGAAATCGATATGTCTGCAATACCATCATGTTGTAATCCAATTTCTCTGTCTCCTACTTGTAGCAACCAGTTTGAAAAGATTTTGATCTTCTCTTGTTCAATTGAATTGGTGCTTGAACACTTTAGCCTCATATTCTTAGTTAGGCAAAGTAGTCTGCATTCATTCCAAAGATGAGAAGAATTAATAGTTGCATCTACGATTTCAGCTCAAGTGCTTTTAGGTATAATAGGAAGGATTTTCCTGAAATCACCACCTATAACAATACATTTACCCCCAACAATAGAATTGCACTTTATTAAATCCCTCAACAAAGCCTTAATACAATGTCTCTTAACTATTGGTGCTTCATCCCAAATAATGAGATTAGTAGCTTTCATTAGGTTGGCAACCGGTAAATAATGAGTAATTGAACATATTGAATCTTCATTAACATCAATATGAATACAAAACCTCGAATGTGTAGTCCTACCTGATAATAGTAGAGTTGCAACTATACCACTGGATGCTACATTAAGGATGATTCCACCTGTTGTCCTCATGAAAGCAATCAATGCATTCCATATGAATGTTTTGCCTGTACCACTAAAACCATGAACAAAGAAGGAAACAAACCAAGTTAGAATTCAACTCACGCTATGAACTCTTCAAAACTACAAATAATGATGATGACAAACGCTTCCATCCGTATAATATGATCATTAATTTCTATCAGCATATCGGAAATGCCAAACATAATAAACGTGAAGTAAATATTCAATGACAATTGAACAAAAGGCTAGTAACTGATTAAGAAGATAACAGACAACAGGTTTTGATTGTTAAGCCTCGCGGAAACAATGTACATTGAAGAAAATAAAATACTAAACGTTTAAACTGATATAAGTTAACTATCATACATTATTGAGTAAATCCAAGAACGCCTGCGCAAACTAAACATAATTAAACAGACTTTAAAATAAGAAAAACGTTGATCAAGCCCCACACACTTTAAGCTTCGCTTCAACAACCTCTGGAAAATCAGGACCAACAAAAACACAAGTAGCACCAAGAACGGTCGCCAACTCAATGCCTACAAAGTACAACAAATTTGTAAAGGGTAATGCTTGTTGTAACTGTAAAATGCATTCAAATTAAAAATCTGTTATCAAGAAAACCTCTCTAAATTCTTTGACTAATCTGCGTATATTGCCCTACAACAAAGAGTGTAGCACCATTGGTTAGATTGTCCAACAGAACAACTGTACTTGCAACAGCATCACCGTGCAAAATACATCTCATTCGAAATTTCCTCCTGAAATTTCAATGCAGTTACATAAATATGATAATGTATGACAAATAGTTTGATCTAAAAATATTAAGGATGATGAAATCAATACAAACCGTCTATCTTCCAACTCCAAAATCAACGTCATGGAATAAACACCCCTACGAACGAACACAAAATGCCACTTACACCTGAAACATGTTGAAAGGACATAAAGTGATACCATACGACTTGGCAAGAATTGAAGTTGTATGAGATTAAACCTTTCAATTTAAAACAAACAAACACTTTAACTAAACTATTAAAAAAACAGAAAAACAATCGAAAGCCCTAGAATTAAAGCAAAACATATAGGAAGATATCAGAAACTTAAATTCTTGAAGCGATTTGAAACTTTGAAGGCTTCATATTAAATTGACGGAGAATCAGCTCCATCGCCAAACTCCTCAGCAGTCATAAGGTTGAGATATGTCATAGTGGCTGAAAAATAGAATATCGCCGTCTACAAAACAGAAACAAAAGAATTTCGTAAAAAAATTTGATAAACAACGGTAAGAAGAAGAAAATGTTCACAAACCACTCATTTTACACGTTTGTCAGATTTCATAAAATATAGTTATTCAACTGAGAACTGATGACGACCTTCAAACTGTATAAATAGAGTGCAAAATGTTGAACCAAGAGACAAAATTGAGAACAGTGAAGAAAATGCCATTAACTAATGTGACCGAAAGATTCATCCAATACACTTCGGTAAAGAAAGAGCTTTAGAAGTGAAGTCCACAATAACACATGGGAAATATAACATACTCATTGGAACTCGACTTCATAAGTTCATATAAATAGTGATTAAAGATTAATCAATTGTTCACCCAATAAGATATAATCTCCGTATGACTTTATTTACCCATATGCATGAGAACGTAAGTTGGTTTTGTTATTAAAGCTCATTCATGGGGGAATGCAAATACAAGTCATTGAAAGTCATAGTAAATTGAATGGGTCTAATACTCTTTCGAAAATCTGACCCAATAGGATATGTATCACTTGGGGAGGGCAATAAACTCATCGAAAGTTGTAGTGAATTAAATGGGTATATAACTGTTTTGAAAACTTGGCCCAATAGGATAAGCACCATATTTGAATTTTCCTTCATTGTAAGTAACACGTATTACTGGGAATTAATAGACATGGAGAAGTGGTTGAGAGCATGGGTGGCCCAATAAGCACTGAAGTTTTATTCAATTGGGATGACACTGTGGACCAATTAATTTTGAGACACAAAGTTTAGTAGTATATATTTGATTGATTGCAATTCCCAGACGTCACGACTCATGTATCCTCTTCACTACAGCAACAGTCTCACCCCCACATCGTCTTCACCTTTTTTTCTCAGTCCACACAGAGAGAGAGAGAATAAGATATGTGACAGCATAATTATTGCAGCGGTCCTTGCATAGGAGAGAGGGGCATCAGTCATTTTCCAGGAAGAAGGCAATGTGATGGGGGAAGCTCCAACAATTATGGTTTGTTTGGGAGAATATCCTTTAGTTGAAAAAAGTCCATCAAAAACTGGAAAAAAAAAAACCAACGAAATTGAAAACTTGATTTTTGTGTGTTTGTATGGCTTCAACATTTGATGGCTTTTGGTTGTGAAGTTGCTTATTAGCTGAAGCTAATGGATGGAGCTTCTAATCTCATAGACTTCTGAAGTTGCTTTTTGCAATTGAAGCATCCTCATTATTTATCTTCAACACAAATGAATCGTGTTCATGATGAAATCAGAAAGCAACTTATAGGGGATATGTTTATTTAAGCACTTCATTGTATTGTATTTTTTTAATTGTAATTTTACTATTTTATTTAGCAAATTTATATTTATTTTTAATTTTTATCCCAAATTATCACATTTTATAATATATATATATGATTCATGTCTCATTTTCCATCTCAATTATCTTTTCAAAAGCTATGTTAAATAAGTGCTTGTCAAGAAAAAAGTCACTTATGTCATTGCTATTTCAAACACAAATCACATTTACAAAAGTAAAAAATGTTCATTAGTAAAAGTCCAACAGAAAAAAAGTCACTTTTACCATCGCTAGTCCAAACGGGCCCTTCGCTTCAATTAAGAAGCCACTTCACAACTAAAAGCCTATCATATGTTGAAGTCGTGTCAAACACACAAAAATCATATTTTTATTACCACTGGGTTTTTCCTCCCCTACAGCCATCCCAAACAGGCCCCATATTTGTCGTCACTTTGGGTTGAATGCAAAATATGACTTCTTCTTTTTTTTTGTTTGCCCATCTAGTATCCAGAGTTTCACCCTGACTAATCCGAATCTGACTCGGGTCGCGCACCTGGCTATGGTGAGTGAGCCTTCCAACGGGGCTTTTCTGCATTCACAAGGCTCGAACTCAAGACCTTACTTAAGCGACACAAGCCGCTTACCACTTATACCAAACCCTGTTTGTCAAAATACGACTTCTAGCAATGGGAGGGGCACAGAGATCGAAAATACTTGAAATTGAGCATCTCAAGTCCAAACTCAAAGCCCAGTCTTTTATTGCCCAAACTCAAAGCCCACTTAATACGCATCGTAATCTCATCGGACAATCAATGATAGTTAAGCAAGGGGACCGGCCGGCAAGGGCATCCGCCATTAATATACAGGTGCTCAGTCTCGGAAAATTCAGTAAAATGGGATAAGAGAGTGGGCGCCACAGATAATTCAGGCAAGCAAAACAGAGTAACCACGCGATGTAAGAGCAATTCAAGGGACGCGTCTTCTTTTATGTGATAGGTATGATTAGAATAGACATAGGACTAGTACCTGTGGTTTATAATATGATACAGAATTCCTAGCTCTGTATTTCGTCAAATGAACTGTTTAAGTTAATATTAGTTAAAATAATAAATGTGTTAAGAATATCATGTCTTTTCCAAATATGTCATTATTTATTGAAAAAAAGTATAGAAGAGTGAATGAATAAAAATATAAAAGAGAATGAGTAGAAAATATGAGAAAGGATGACTAATAAATGATTGAATGAAAGAAAATTAATGATTAATGAAAATAATTAATGTAAATTCATGTATTTAATAGAGGTGGAAAAAAAAGAGAGAATTAGTTTAAATTTTGAGAGTAATTAGTATTAAGGATCAGCCCATACCTTATAAAAAGAACAAAAAGAGCATTGCAGTAGTATTTTAATAAATGAGGATAGAGTTTGTATTTCTCCATACTTTATTAATGATGTCCTGGTCTTGTGGGTTTTACACCTTGAGAGTAAAAAAGAGAAAATTACATTGAAAAAGATATGATCGAATGGTCTCTTAAAATCTCCAATTTATAGTAAAATCTCATGAGACTTTTGGTAATACAATTCAACTGTGAAAAGACAAAAATACCCTTAGTGAATTTGATTATACTCCCTCCGGTCCTAATTATAAGATAAATTTAACCAATTTTAGGGAGATTAAAGATTAGAGTTAAATTAGTTAATTTTACTCATTTTCCTAAAATGCCTTTATATAAATTTAAAATGACAAAAGTAAAAGTGAATTAACATTTATCACATACCTCTCCTACCCAGCATTTTCCTTTTCACACACTTTTTAATTAAAATAATCGTTTGGCTATGTATACATATATGTGTGTGTATATGTGCATATATATATATACATACAAATATTTATAGACACACACACTTATATACATACATGCATACAAATATTTATAGACACACACACACACACACACATACATACATATGTTTGTGAGTATATATATCTACACACATATGCATACACACACACACTCACATACGGGGCGGACCTAGGAAATTATTGAAGGGGGCACCATTGGCTGGGGGGGATTCGGGGCAGTGCCCTCGAATTTTTTTTTTAAGAAAAGTTTTAAATATATTTAAAAAACAAAAGAATATAAACAAGAGAAGAAAAAAATATTCATGAAATCAAGTGAACACTGATGATATAATAAGAGAGACAATTATTTTACAATTCTATCATTTAGAAAATAAGGGTAAGTGCTATTAGAAATGTTGTTACATAAATTACAATGAAGAGTGGGCACTAAATAAGTTCAAGTACATATATTTTAGTAACAAAAATATATTACAATAAAAAAAAATTATAATGTCATCATTCTATGCCTTATTTTTTGGAATTCTATTATAATTGTTTTATTATCAATATTATTAAATACATCTTTTTCAATATAAGGCACTAAACAATCATTCAACCATTCATCACCCATCTGATTACAAAGTGCAGTCTTGATGTATTAAGGGTGGACATTTAATTTAAGGGTGGACAATCATTCAAATATGTATTAATATATATATATATACCTTCTTTTTTTTCTTTTCCTTCTTCTTTTTTTTTTTTAAAGGAAAACTCAAATTCAAGTGCCCCCCTTCTACATTACCTAGGTCCACCTCTATTCACACACACACACACACACGCAATATATATATATATATATGTTTGTGTGTATATATATCTACACACATATGCATATATACTCACACACATATAAAATCACACCTACACACTCACAAGTATATATGTTTGTGTGTGTGCGCGCACACAGACACACATATAAATCTACACACATGCATATGACAAGCACGCACCTACACACATATGCATACATACACACACATATCAAAACACACCCACACACTCACACACACACACACATATATATATATATATCTACACATATGCATATATATTGACAGGCATATATGTGTGTGTGTGCGTGTTTGTGTCTATATATATTTGTGTGAAGACACACACATGTATATAAACACACATATTTGTGTGTGCAGGGGCAGAGCCAGGATTTCAGGTTTATGGATGCACAATTAGTGGTGGAATTTGGGGGTTCGGGGACAACACCCCCGAAATTTTTTTTTTAAAGGAAAGTTTTAACAAATCAGACGGCTATCACTAAAGTGAAAAATATTCTTTAGCAGCAAAATTTTAGCAAGTTTGAATTAGATTTAGGTTACTGAAACTAGCCCAAAACAGCAAACAAAATACCACTATAACAGCAAATTTTTTCTCACATTTGGAGGTAATTAATCTCCAAAATTTCACAACAGCTTTCACAATTTAATGCAGCAATCAGATAGCATAAACATTACCTTCAATTGCCAATAACACCAATATGCGTTAGGAGGAAAATATATAGCAGCCATGACTTTCGCACACAAATCTCAACAGAATTTCAAGGTTCTAGCATACAGAATTTAGCAATTCTCTAATGCTAAAGTGAATGAGAGCAACTTAATAAAAATCAAATGCAGTAAGTATAATAGCAAAATCAAACCACATATGGCAGTTGTAACACCCCAATTTCCATACCACTTATTGTGTTCATAAACACATAATACTGAGGAATACGATATTGTCAAATCAGAGTAATGCGGATGATAGAGCATACATTATCATTTGGATAATGAGTATCCGATACAATGCCCAAACTTAAGCTGGCATATTAAAAATCTCGAACGAATATTCTTTCCAGAACTAGTCTTTCTTCCGAACTTCGTTCTGTCTGGTGACATTTCACGTACTTCCTTGAATAGTTCCTTCTTTCATCTAGCTTCTCTTCTTGAAGCTTTTGCCAAATCTAAGATTCAATACACATTGAATCTCAGGTAACAGATAACCTTATTTGCAAATATGAAATGTAAATGCAGTATAACACATGTAAAAGCATAGAATAATTTACAGTAAACAAGTCGCACCGTAACCGCAGTTAACGGCCAAGGACCTCAGCCCTTTAGGACACGCAGCCCTATGAGACCGCAGCCTCAAATCCATAGCTAGGAAATAAACATGTAAATCATCTAGCAAACATGATCAGTCATACATGAAATACATACATACATGCTAATAAGAGTTAACGTTACTGTACGCGAACGTACCTTCCTTCCACGTGAATAGTAGTTTACTATTCATGTATACGTCACTATTCATGAATAGTAATATGCCCGTCCTTTGAATCCGACTCCAAACTTCCCGGACATCCTAACATATCACCGTATCACTTAGAATAATGCTCTAAGGGTTATTTATATCAGCATTGACCATTTTACCCTTACATTTCTCCAAAAACGGAATTTCCAGCATTTTGCCCAGATTTTTCTCTAACTTTGAAAAATCATAATTAATTCTACAAAACTCCAAATGAGGTGCTGTAAAATTCCACATAACCCTTGATATGTCTATTTTCAAGGAAAAATAACGGCTTTAACTCGAAATTCATGAGTCATTCCCAGATTTTCCGTTTCCAAACACT
Organism: Acacia crassicarpa; assembly: GCA_034222035.1. Lineage (NCBI taxonomy): Eukaryota > Viridiplantae > Streptophyta > Magnoliopsida > Fabales > Fabaceae > Acacia > Acacia crassicarpa. The sequence continues at coordinate 41,993,151 of JAWXYG010000005.1, read as the reverse complement.
GCTCAGATTTAAATCCAGTAAACAAAGCTTAACTTCAAAAATTATGATCTCCTTGTCCAGAGCTCAAAACGTTACAAATTATATATCAACGGAAAGCCCTGGATGTCTACTTTATATCTGGAAAATTTCATAATTTTATCACATGCCATTTATTCCCAGATTTTAAAAATGTGAATATTGTCCAGAAAACATCTCAAAATAACACTGTCTTATAAGGTGACAAATTATTATGAAAACTCTTATTTTCTAGCAAGACTTTATACCTCAAAAAACAATATTAATCTATTGAAATAAAGATAAGAGAGGGATTAAAATCCTTACCTAAGCCCAAAAATCAGTTGCATTAAATCTTCTTGTCTTCACCGAATACTCTCTCTCAATTTCTATTGTTCTCTCCTACTCTCTTGGTATCTCTACTATTCTTTTCCTTTTGTCTTTCAACTCTCCACAATTTCACTCTCTTTCGTTGGACAACATGAATGGAAAAATCTGATGTGTGTCCTCTATATATAGGCCAAGAGTGAAAGGAGGGAGGTGGAGTATACGTAGGAAAATTTGGTGAGTTTGGTGGTTTGGTGGATAATTACAAAATAGGTGAAAGTGGGTGAAATGTGTTGTATGTGTACGTAGTGCGGTTGCCAAGAGAATGGTGGGTATGTATACAAGCTTATTCACACTTCTTTTCCTCCACTTTGTACATCACCTACTCTTCACCAAATTGCAATTCTTACGACACAAATATTCACACATACATTTTCCATATATGTCGGCCAAGAGTAATTATCATGGGTAGTGTGAATGTGTGTGGGTGTTGGCCGTGGGTTTGGCAAGAGGATGGAGTGTGTGTGTCTTGTACAAATATTCTTCCATTTAAAGTGAAGTATGACGCTGGAAAGATACTGCTTAATGAATCAAATGGGCATACATGGAAGCTACGTGAATATTGATGTGGCTATCATAAAAATATTCTATAGCCTACTTTGTTGATCAATAAAATATATCCATATGAGTATTTGGAATTTCCTAATTGTAATCCTCCAATAAAATTTCCTTATTTTCAATAATTATTCATATAGTCTTTCAGACCAAATTTTCATAATGTATACGTGAATAGTAAATACGTACATATGAATAGTAAATTACTATTCATAGTCCAAAATATACTAATTCCAAATTTGTCACATTCAAATACTGGGTCTAGTAGTCTTCCAAATATAGACAAATTTCCAAATCTTTAGACCCAAAATTTGGGATATTACATTTCTCCCCCCGTTCAATAAATTTCGTCCTCGAAATTTGAACGTACAACTTGAGAGAAAACTCCTTAGACTTTCAGTCTATTCTTCCATATGCATGCTTACTATTCACGTAACACAATCATTCATCCTATCCCAGTATGTAGTTTTAAATATATGACCCTCTGGTCCATTCTCCAAGTGCTTGGTTACACAGGCATCATGACCTGATACATTTTGCCTCTCAGCTTATCTCATTCTAGCCTTCCGGCTCATTCAATTATCACAGCACTGGATATTCTGATCTTACTGCTTAGGGAATCACCCTCAGCCATAGACATTTCAACTACAACTCTGTACAGTCTAAATATTTTGTCAGTCTCAAAATTTACTCCAGATACAACACTGGCCTAAAGTCGCCATGCAAAGCAACAAATACCACACTTAATATATAGGTCTTACGGCTCAGGGACTCTACCCCATGCAAACTTGCATACCGAGTCTTACTGCCTTGAGTTCTGCTCATCTGTTTCATCTGAGCTTCTTTCATTCAAGCTCTCAAAGTATTGTAGCTGACCACTACTATCTGACCCATCTGGTTTAAATTCTCTATTAGTTTCTGTTCCTATACCTTAAACTCCAACTACACCGCTTTTCTTTTCAATACAATAGCATCGACAATCATGTCATTGCTACCAAAAACTATTTCGTTGTCTCGTTTTCAAATTTTCACACATCGAAAATTTTCTGTGGTCTTAGTACATTTCACGATCCGCACTAAACCAAAAAGTAATAGTGCTATCATATTTTCAAACATAATTGCTATCCACAAAAATTAGTGAAAACACATTCGCTGCCGGTTCGGTTTCAAAAGAACTCTACTACCGACACACATTTATGAGTAGGATTATTCTTTTCACAAATTCAACATTTGAAAGCTTTCGCCACCACTTCAACCTTTCGGTATAGCAGCATATCGCAATCCTTTCGTACACAAACCACCGCAGTGGTAATGCACTTGTTGGTCAATGTGGGAAAATTTCCGTCCCCCCCATAAGAGACCCAGTGTCTGCACTGGCACATTAATGGGCCTCCCCACCAGAATCCCTCCTCGGGAAAAAGGACAATGTCCAGGAGCCCTGCTCCAAACGTCTGCATGGGTCCCAACCAAACAAGGCAAAACACACGCCCCTACAAGGCGAAACTTCTCAGATTGGATGCATACACTGCTGGTGCGAAAATCAGCTTTTCAAAAACTAATCCCCTCGAAAGAACTTTCAATAATGGCCAGCAATTTCAAACATTATAAAACATCTGGTAAGATCCAATAAACCGTGTACATCTACAACAGTTTTCGAACTCTTCCAGTTTTTGTGTACTGCCTTTACCACAACATATTTGAAAACTCAATTTCAAATTTTAGGTTCTAACAAAACCCTTTTTTATGAGACAACATGTTTCACAAATCAACCATTCAAACTGGTCTCAAATTTTGTTGAAAAACATTTCATTCGAAAACTCAATTTCGAAAGTTCACAAGTTCAAATTTCAACAAAATCAGCGGGTGTATTGGCAAGTTAAAGAATTCAACCTTTAAACATATCCAGGAACCAGACAACTAATTTCTTAGATGGTCAACACTAACAAACCTTATCCTTGACTACTCAAACCATTCATATACATTGGTACTACATTCTAGTAGCTGGTTTTATTTTGGTCGATTCACACACCTAAAGAATCACTCAATCATCAAGTTTGATTCTTAGATAAAAATTCAGTTGGTGGCAACCTTCTGGATACCCAAACAAAATTCTTAGGCTCACCAATCCATTTTTGAAATCTCGACCATACTCAATACACATGCTAGAATTATCAAGATTCATAGCTTACAACAATCAAATATTATCCTCAGATATTCCCAAAATAACAATCATCAAATTCACAATTTGACTTTTAGAACCTCAATATCAACTGAGTTGAGAAATCATATTGCCTATTGTACATATTAGGATTGTGATTCACAATTCCTAATCTGATCCTCAAAACATACAAAGGCTCTTCTCACAATGTCAATATTATCACAAAGTTCTAATACTACCTCAAAAGTAATCATTAGTCACATTTCAACTTAGACCATATTCAAATATATCCTCAATTATACGAATTCATATCAGCATTTTCTTAGCATCCCTAACAATCACCAATTTTTCTCTCTACAAGGTACTCGACCTTTAATCAAAAAGTTTCAAATTTCAAACTCTGTCAACAATCACCTTATCCGAGATTACTATCGCCTTAGCACGCTTACACTCAGAATCCCATTTTCAAATGTCTGTCCCGACATCTCAAAACAGCTGCATACCTAAATCGGATTTCCTGGAGATTCGGTCATTAAGTAATCACCATGTGACTTATAAACGTCCAAACTTAATTTCCTTGAGACATGACTAACAATAAATGTTGTGTCGATTACCGCCTGCACCAAAATTCAAAAAAAGTTTCGACCTATAAGGGTGGTTAGGGTGCATTAGGTTGTATTAGGGTGCGGTGCCATAAAATTTCCACATAACAACAAAGTCTGCACAATTATGAGCCAGCGACAGATGAGAATCCAATGCTGCTTAACAAAATCTAGACGTTACTAGCCCAGCTATAAACCGAGTAAAGCATGAGTAATTGTTTCACATTCTCTCAGGCTTCACATCCTCTCAAGCTTCACATCAACATACATATTTCCTCTCCGATCTATATTCTTCCATATTATCTTTATACATGGCCGGTTCAAGCAACTTCATTCCAGTTTCCGATTCATACAACCCATTCTTTCTTGAAACTTTACTTCATGACTATCAGACTAACATGTTGTCTGACTTGTCAAACAATGTATCATACCCTTATTCTTCTTTACTTCCCCAAAATCCCGTAAGTGTGAACGTTCATTCATCTGCCCCAATGATTAACGTTCCTACTCCTCCTCCAAGGATACAAGATTCTATTTTTACGACTACTACCAGAAAGGAATCTGAAGCAGGTCCATCAAGGCGACCTGTCCAAAGATGTCGTAATATGGCAGATCTTATGGAGTCCACGGTACCTTCTCAACCAAGGAATACTGGTTCTAGCTTGACTGAGACTACTAATCCATTTTCATGTGGTTGCTGCCATGTTCTACGAGAGATCATTCATACCAATGGACTTCAATACCATAAACTTGAAGTTCATGGGAGGATTGGTATGATATGCCACACTGTCTTTCACCAGGACGTACAAGGAGGTTCTTCTAGTCCTCAAGTATTTGACTTTGGTAAGAAAAATTTAGAAGATGTCAAACATTTTCTAGAAAATTATTGTTTGAATCAAAATTCTTTAGGGTATGTCCTGGTGTCAGATCCCCTATCAGCCTACTATGAGGCCCTTTGTGTTGGTTTGGAATGGACTAAAAATCAAAATGAACTCCCTAATAGTTCATTTCCAACCAATACAACAAATATATCCAATAAAGGAAAAGAGCTCGTGGTTGTAAATAATAATCCTTCAGTCCCCATACCTAGTGATCCATACCGATCAAGAGCTGAACAAAATATTAGGGGTGCATCAATGTCAATAGATGATCTTAGAGACTTCTTCCATTTACCTCAACAAGAAGCGGCTCAACAAGTTCGTCTATGCAAAAATGTTCTAATGAAAATATGCCATAGGGGAGGAATAAAGCATTGGCCTTATGTAAAAATTCGAAGCACTATGAAGCAAATAGCTAGATTGAGAAGAACAATGTCTCCTGATGGTCCTCTCTCAAGAGCAGCCGCTCAGGAAGAAATTAATAGACTTAAACTTGAGATAGTCGAAGCTTGCGGTGGCATTGTACCAACTGTTGTTCTTGATGCTTGAATTAATATAGTCTACTCTTCTTAGCCTTCTTGCTAATGTTTGTAATCTCTATTCTAGGATTCATAAGGATTTTCAAGCTTTCCCACCAAACTCAACTTTATCTATTAAATTCAAACTTAAGCAAGTCATTCTAACTTATTGTTAGGACCAGTATAAAGATTGGACTTCTAAATTTGAGTAGATAATTTCCATAATTTTCACTCTTGTCACTCAGAATTTTCTAAGAATTAGTTACTATTTACGTATACAGTACTATTCACGTATACGTATTATTCACTATTCACTATTCACTCGAGCATACTAGCCAAATGCCAGAATCTCTGCTCTGATACCAAAAATTGTAACACCCCAATTTCCATACCACTTATTGTGTTCATAAACACATAATACTGAGGAATACGATATTGTCAAATCAGAGTAATGCGGATGATAGAGCATACATTATCATTTGGATAATGAGTATCCGATACAATGCCCAAACTTAAGCTGGCATATTAAAAATCTCGAACGAATATTCTTTCCAGAACTAGTCTTTCTTCCGAACTTCGTTCTGTCTGGTGACATTTCACGTACTTCCTTGAATAGTTCCTTCTTTCATCTAGCTTCTCTTCTTGAAGCTTTTGCCAAATCTAAGATTCAATACACATTGAATCTCAGGTAACAGATAACCTTATTTGCAAATATGAAATGTAAATGCAGTATAACACATGTAAAAGCATAGAATAATTTACAGTAAACAAGTCGCACCGTAACCGCAGTTAACGGCCAAGGACCTCAGCCCTTTAGGACACGCAGCCCTATGAGACCGCAGCCTCAAATCCATAGCTAGGAAATAAACATGTAAATCATCTAGCAAACATGATCAGTCATACATGAAATACATACATACATGCTAATAAGAGTTAACGTTACTGTACGCGAACGTACCTTCCTTCCACGTGAATAGTAGTTTACTATTCATGTATACGTCACTATTCATGAATAGTAATATGCCCGTCCTTTGAATCCGACTCCAAACTTCCCGGACATCCTAACATATCACCGTATCACTTAGAATAATGCTCTAAGGGTTATTTATATCAGCATTGACCATTTTACCCTTACATTTCTCCAAAAACGGAATTTCCAGCATTTTGCCCAGATTTTTCTCTAACTTTGAAAAATCATAATTAATTCTACAAAACTCCAAATGAGGTGCTGTAAAATTCCACATAACCCTTGATATGTCTATTTTCAAGGAAAAATAACGGCTTTAACTCGAAATTCATGAGTCATTCCCAGATTTTCCGTTTCCAAACACTGCTCAGATTTAAATCCAGTAAACAAAGCTTAACTTCAAAAATTATGATCTCCTTGTCCAGAGCTCAAAACGTTACAAATTATATATCAACGGAAAGCCCTGGATGTCTACTTTATATCTGGAAAATTTCATAATTTTATCACATGCCATTTATTCCCAGATTTTAAAAATGTGAATATTGTCCAGAAAACATCTCAAAATAACACTGTCTTATAAGGTGACAAATTATTATGAAAACTCTTATTTTCTAGCAAGACTTTATACCTCAAAAAACAATATTAATCTATTGAAATAAAGATAAGAGAGGGATTAAAATCCTTACCTAAGCCCAAAAATCAGTTGCATTAAATCTTCTTGTCTTCACCGAATACTCTCTCTCAATTTCTATTGTTCTCTCCTACTCTCTTGGTATCTCTACTATTCTTTTCCTTTTGTCTTTCAACTCTCCACAATTTCACTCTCTTTCGTTGGACAACATGAATGGAAAAATCTGATGTGTGTCCTCTATATATAGGCCAAGAGTGAAAGGAGGGAGGTGGAGTATACGTAGGAAAATTTGGTGAGTTTGGTGGTTTGGTGGATAATTACAAAATAGGTGAAAGTGGGTGAAATGTGTTGTATGTGTACGTAGTGCGGTTGCCAAGAGAATGGTGGGTATGTATACAAGCTTATTCACACTTCTTTTCCTCCACTTTGTACATCACCTACTCTTCACCAAATTGCAATTCTTACGACACAAATATTCACACATACATTTTCCATATATGTCGGCCAAGAGTAATTATCATGGGTAGTGTGAATGTGTGTGGGTGTTGGCCGTGGGTTTGGCAAGAGGATGGAGTGTGTGTGTCTTGTACAAATATTCTTCCATTTAAAGTGAAGTATGACGCTGGAAAGATACTGCTTAATGAATCAAATGGGCATACATGGAAGCTACGTGAATATTGATGTGGCTATCATAAAAATATTCTATAGCCTACTTTGTTGATCAATAAAATATATCCATATGAGTATTTGGAATTTCCTAATTGTAATCCTCCAATAAAATTTCCTTATTTTCAATAATTATTCATATAGTCTTTCAGACCAAATTTTCATAATGTATACGTGAATAGTAAATACGTACATATGAATAGTAAATTACTATTCATAGTCCAAAATATACTAATTCCAAATTTGTCACATTCAAATACTGGGTCTAGTAGTCTTCCAAATATAGACAAATTTCCAAATCTTTAGACCCAAAATTTGGGATATTACAGCAGTAACTATTCCGAATTTTACCTTGGAGTCTAAACTTGAAAAATAAACTAATAAAATCAGAATAATTGCCAACTGAAAAAATAGATAGACAGAAAGAAAATCAAAGAAGAGAAGCTTGAAATTTAGAATTCGTATGAGTGAATTAACCTGAATTAGGGAGGATACAACTCTCCAGCATGATCCATGATGTGGTACAAGGTACCAGCAACCACCTGCTGTTTTGCGTTTATCACCCTCCCAAACTCCAGAAGAGCGTTCTACATAAACACGGCAAATTTAATTGGAAAAAAAAATCAATTAGGAAAGGATAGAAAATTTACAATTGAAATTACTCAGTCTCAGATATTAGATATCCAGAATTCAATAATACATTACGATAAATGCAAGCTAATATTGGAACCTGATTCAAGTTCAAAAACGCTCAAAACAGCCATTAACATCGGCAAATCAACTTGATACAACATGAACATATAAAATAAAAGTTTACACCTCAAATTTAACTTTTCCCCTCCGATTTCTCAGGAAACAAACAAATGAAAAAGGAATATCGATTGAAGGCAAAAGGAAAAAGGACTATCAATTCAAAAGTGAGAGAGATGGAAGAGGAATCAGAAGAAGAAGAATAAACCTCTTTTTTGTTGTGTTCGTCGATGGCGAAGCGGGCAAGATTGTCGATCTCCAAGCTGTTCTGGCTTCCTTCAACCTCACGACAAGAGACAAAAATTACCGAGAAATGGGGGCGGATCGAAAATCACGATGCAACAACGGAGGAGCAGCGGCGTAGCTGAACGATTTGGGGGCGGAGCGTGAGAGTTGAGAGTTGAGAAAATGAAATTGGCGGATCGATTTGTGGGAAAATGAAATTGGCGGATCGATTTGGGGAAAATGAAATTGGAGAAAGCTTTACAAAGATTTGGCAGATCGAGTTGGAGTTGGAGACTGCGTGAGAGTTGAGGGCGGATCGAGTTGGAGCCGGAGACTACGTGAGAGTTGAGGTTGCGTGAGAGTTGAGAAAAGAAAGGGACAAGCAACGGTTCGAACCCAGGGCCTTTAACACAGATGGCAAAGGCCTTTACCAATTAGTCCAACCAAATCTATTGCAATATGATTCCTTCACAAAACATATATATTTTTTAAATTTTTTTATGGGTTCACTTGCCCCCATAGGCACTAGTATGCCTCCACCCCTGTGTGTGTTGATAGGGCAAAACTTTAAGCCTAAAAAAACTCCGCAAGTGTACGGGCCGTATTAAGTAATAAAGAGTAAGTAAGATATCGTTCCCACGAGGACTTGGTATCACAACTTTAGTTAAGCATTAATCTCAAAATTTTGTTTAAGTTGAGGAAAACAAAAATTGAATTTAATTAAGAAAAAGAAATTAAAACTAAAATTAAAACAAATTAACTACACACTAATGAACGAGCAACCTAGAGTCACTAATCCCTTATTTGATTCTTAAATTTTATCCCCACTAAATTAATTTTGACTAAATCTAATTAGCTAATCTAGAGTATTAATGTCTATAAATGCCTTCCGGTCCATTTATATACCTATCTTAATTAATTATGTAATGTCTCACACAATTAAGTAAGACGCGTTTTAAATCGGGCTCACTCTAATTTGATTATGCGGAGCTTCTAGGTATATTCCTATCCTAGATGCAAATTAGATTAAAACCTAACTTCACGTTAAATTTAAACCTAATTCCACATTATTTATTCCCAAGGTCAATTTAGGATTCCCTCTTCCAAGTCCAACCCTAAATCCCCAAAACATGCTCAATGGTGGCCACTCACTAAGCAATAGCAATAAACACAGGATTAAATAAACTGAATAAAATTAATCAAAACTAAAAAGTGGGAATAATCTCTAAAACTCAAACAAGTTCATAGATCCTCTAGGTTGCAAAACCAACTAGCCACACATGGCTTTATTCAAATCCATAAAAAAGATGAAAATTCAGGTTCAAAGAAGAAGAAGAAGAGAGAGGAAAGAAAATTTCTTCGTCACCTCCACAGTCCTTCCGTCCTTCCGTCCTTCCGTGGAAATGATGAAGAGAACCGAAACGCTCAGCCTCTACTTCTCTGCTTCTTTGTCCCTTCCTTCTCGTTCTGCGTCTCTCCTGATCTGCTCCGTCCTCTTTTCTTCCGTCTTCCTTTTGCTTGTCTCTACTTCCTTATTTATAATAATTTAGATCTTGGGTCATTGATTCTCTTTTACTTATTACAAAGATATCTCATATCTTGTAATTTACTCCATCAGATCACACAATTGATTTTGTTTCTATTTTTCTTGCGTGAGACCACTGAATTTGACTGATTGCATATCCTTTTATTGCCTTTTCTACTTCATTCTAAATCAGCTAATATTTCCTGCACAATAAAAATAGGATATGAGTAGATTTTATGTCGATTTATTCTTTGATCCCAAGTTTGATTCAATTATGGAAACGTTCATAAAAGATAATTAAATAGATATATAATATCAATAATTCCAATTAAATCTCATAAAATACACACCTATTTAATCATAAAATATATACTCATCATGTGTGTATTTATATATGTGTGTCTCTATATACACATTAGAAAATTAACGTCATTTAATCAATAAATAAATTAAAATTTAATAATTTAAAAGTTTTATTTACTGAAAGAGTCTATGCATCCATATACATATACTTACCAAAAATCAAATATACTTGAAAGAAAAAAAAATAGGGGTATTTTAGGAAGAAATTAACAAAAATTAAAATGTTGCTTTATAATTAGGACCAAAACCAACTCTTAAATATTGTCTTATAATTAGGACCTGAGGGAGCATTACCAAATTCACCAAGGGTGTTTTAGTCTTTTTCACAATTGGATTATATTAGCCAGATATCACACGAGACTTTACTGTCATGGACTTTTTGATAGTATTTTCTCTAGCACTTCATTGCAATTTTCCCAATAAAAGACCATGCTTGAAGATAATAGAATATACACACACACAGCATTTATTAACAGAGATTAATTAAGGAGGAGACCAACTATAGATGGTTCTAAATGTGAATGGAATGTAACAACACGTTTGATTCAATTTTATGGACGCATTCTACTGTTAAGGAGCAAGTTGGCGCTAATATAATCCTGATTAAAACATATTACAACAAATTAAGTAATTCTCATTGCTTAACTTTGGCGGTGTAATCCGAATTCTAGCTTATATCTATGAATTAATACATAATTACCTGTAGCTTTCATGAATCAATATTTAGACATTTATATCCTCCTTTTTTTTTTTTTTGGGCATCCATTTGATGTAGAGTTTTAAAAAACATCGTTTTACATTTATTTTATTTTATTTAAGACAAAATATAAAATTCATTAACAGCATACTAAAAATACTCTGTAATTATCATTTCATTACATCCCTACCATTACATACATTTGGGAGGGATTATTTGAACTGAACGGTCACACTTAAAACCATCCGTTCATTCCATGACACGATCAATGGAAGGGCATACACAAGCAGATGTGAAGTAAATGATGCTTCACGTATTATATAGTTCAATTCGCACCACAAGATGCTGTTTGATTTCTTCATTCTCAGGTTCCACAGAATCCACTGGTTTTAAAGCTTTTTCCGCAGGATAAACCACGTAATGTTGACATATGAGAACTGTTATGGAATAAAAGTATGGCTCAGATATTAAGGCAAGACACTTGGGCTTGAAGGCCCATAAGGCCCAACAGTCCAAACCCTAACCCTAAGGTACCTTCTATAAATAGTTGGCAAACCCTAAAGGTACACTCGCTCTGAACTTTGCCTTTTTACAATTATGCCGCACAGAGCACACACCCCACTCCATTGGGTGAAAACTCTCTGTTTGTGCTCTGTAATCATCTATCCTCTTGGGTATCCCATCCATGGATACCTAGGAGTAAGCTACAGATCCTATATTGACATACTAGCCCACCTAGGGCTAGACACTTATGTTCTTATGACAGAACATTGGATAGGAATATAGACTGTGGAAAATCGCTACGAAAGCGAGCAAGGACCTTATCTCATCTCAAACAACCCGGATAAGCTGTATATACATCGGCCAAATCCGTGCTTCACAATCAAGCAACTAATGCATCCCGGCAGCTCAAAGACCTGAACTACCGGGCTGGGGGCAACTGTTATGGAATAAAAGTATGGCTCAGATATTAAGGCAAGACACTTGGGCTTGGAGGCCCATAAGGCCCAACAGTCCAAGCCCTAACCCTAAGGTACCTTCTATAAATAGTTGGCAAACCCTAAAGGTACACACGCTCTGAACTTTGCCTTTTTACAATTATGCCGCACAGAGCACACACCCCACTCCATTGGGTGAAAACCCTTCTGTTTGTGCTCTGTGATCATCTATCCTCTTGGGTATCCCATCCATGGATACCTAGGAGTAAGCTACAGATCCTATATCGACATACTAGCCCACCTAGGGCTAGACACTTATGTTCTTATGACAGAACAAGAACTATGTCATAGAATATACATACCATAGAAAGCAACAGTTTTCCTATATTCCCATAGAGGTTGACCCAAGAACCTGAACAAGATAATAAAACATCAAACTTACAGTATGTTAATGTAAAGAGCCTAAAACCTAAAATTTTAACTTATTAATCACTTATATATCAAGAGAGAGGAGATCACATACCTTAATCTATGAACTGTACAACCATCTGTCCATAGTTTAATATGGCTCCAGAGAAATCAAGCAGAATGTTACCAATGCTGAAGCCTTCTGTGCTTTTTTTGTTGAAGTTCATGATTGCCTATATTCGTTCACAACACAATCTATTAACAGCATTTGGATAGATAATTATACCAACCAAATACAAATTACAATGAATTATTCCTGGAAGGGAAATGAAAAAACAAAACAATATATAAATTATAACCTGAGGAATATATTTTATTACTGTCATGCATACTTGGATTGTACTGCAACATTATCAATTTTAAGGGGAAGTTAGAGAGGACCTAAATCATATCTAAGCATAATCCACGTCATGATGGAACGGATGTTTTAAATTTTAAAAACACAACAAAAGGAGAAAATCTGATTTGAAGCAGGAAAATTGGACTGACAACAATCTATTTAAGGATTAAGAACAGTGAATCAAGTGTGTAAAAATGGAAAATGAAGTTTAATCTTTCTGCATGAAAGCACACAGATGCAAATAAGCAGAAAGCAGAGTGAATAAACTTAAAGGTGGAGACAAGCCAAAGCCAGGAGTGTGTAGGGAATGATATGAAGAAACAAATTGCCGCAGTAAGCCAAGGCACAGAGACAATTCCAATGGCAAGTTTGGAGACTTTCGGAGTTCCACGCTACGTGGACCAGGTACTATGTTCAGGGAAATTCCTGATTTAACCAACAAAGCAAAAACAAAAACAACAAATATTCCACTGCTTACTTCATAGATTAAGATTTGGAACAAGGTAATTACAGTGAGCAGCACAGCATGGACTGAGAAAGCAACATCATTTGCCGCCACAGGTGTCATCTAAAATCAACACACATAATCATAAAACATCATCATCACTTCAATCCTCTGCATACGAGGTTTCATCAATCTGATGCGACCATTCCAAGTTTCCAACGCAAACAAAAGTATAGCAGCAACTTCAAAATTCGGATGAACCAGCTCAAAATGTAAGGTAATGCCAAACTGACTACCACCTATCTACTTTGATCATTGTCCCAGAAGCAGGACCAAGTAATCATGAGTGGAATTTATAAATACTAAAAGAACACACCAACTAGCTGCACTCAAAATTCCAGGTGACTCGGAATGAAAATAGGAAAAAAGAATTACAGGTGATCACGAATAAATTAAAAAGGAAACCAGAACTCAGACCCCAAAAGATGGCGGCAAAAAACACAAAAAGCCAAGAATCAGTGCTGATTTTTTTCCTGACCAGCATTACGTATAGTGAAGACTAGACAGAGGTCATCAGTATCACACGGGGTCTGAAAAATAAACTACAATAATTAGGAGTTCCATCTTTCCCTGTGAAATAGTATTACCGGTACTCGGTATAGATTATCTACACAGGAAATTGGATCAAAGTATAGAAAAGGACCTCTCCATAACCGTATTTCTCAAAATACTGCTTTGGAACAGCGGGACTGAAGTACAGAGAGGCGTTGTAGATGAGATAGGAAGAGTGCTTAGTCAGATTAAACAAGGCGAAGTCGAAGTTGAACCCCACAACACTGAGAAAGCCCAAAGAAAAAAGAGAGAATATTAAGACAAGGGTGTTGAGAAAAAGAAGCAAAGGTTAAAGTATATATGTTGTGGAGACTGTGAGAGAATCACCTTTTGCGGCGAAGATTCAAGACGACTTGAGGGTAGAAAGCAACAGCCCAGGAGGCGAAAGCGGACCAACCCAGTATTTGGTAAGTGACATGGAGTGGATTTGAATTCCAAGAAGCCATTTCTGGAGAAAAAGTGAATGTTAACACAATACCAGAGTTACTTTTTTCTTTATTTCAGTGCTGAATAAAAATAGATGGGAATTATGTTTGGTAAATTTTTTTTTTTTTTTTGCTTTCCAGATGAACCGGTTTTTTTTTTTTAGGGAGTAAAAAAAGAAGCTAAAAATTTTGGCTTCTCTATTTCAGGGCAAAAAAATTAGAATTTATTTTTCCCTCAATCGAAGCAGAAATTTACCCTCGTTCACCACCACCACCGCCGTTGCCACCCCAACACCGCCGCCACCACCCCACCACCACCGTCACCGCCCCACCACCACCACCACCCCACCACCCCGCCACTGCCACCACCTCGCCATCGCCGCCGTCACATAAATAATTTTTTGAATATAAAAATTATATAAATACTTTTTTCGGAAATTTAAATTTATTTGTAAAGTATGATAATTATATTAATTATTAAAGAAAAAGTACAAAATGGTAAAAATAACTCATTAATCTTTCATCTTCCTCCCTTACTATCTTTCTAACTCCCAAACAAGGGGAGGAAAAATGTGTTAACAAACGTAATTCTGATTCTCAGAGTAAAAATAAAATGGGTTAATAAACATAATTCTGATTCTCATAACTCTTCAAAAGCACAAAATCAGAAAAAAAATTGTTTCATCTTAGAAATAGTGCTGGGCAACATAATGGTTACTATGCACACCCTCAAAGGCCAGGGAGGGCCATAGCCCCCCCCAAAAAAAATGTCCTAAATATTTAATATAAAATGGATTTTTTTAAGGAAAAATTCCAAATAAATACCTTTTGAATTTGCAAAACCCCCAGAAGTCCGTCAAATTTATAAAAAAACTGAGAGGTACAATGGACCTATGAGCGATATGCAAATTCGGGTCAAATTACTCTTTTTCCCTTAGTTTTAAATAAATAAAAAATAATAAGGAAATACCCCCGGTGGTTGGCGGCGGTGGTAGTGGTGGCCGGTGGGGGGGGGGGGGGAGGGGATTATATTTTTATTTTTTATTTATTTAAAACTAAGGGCAAAAGGGTAATTTGACCTGAATTTGCATATCCCTCATAGGTCCTTTGTACCTCTTAGTTCTTTTTACAAATTCGACGGACTTCAGGGGGTTTTGCAAATTCAAAAGGTATTTATTTAGAATTTTTCCTTTTTTTTATACAAAATTTATACATTTAGCCCACAAATTTATACATTTGGCCCCCCACAAATATATATTTTTTTCATTAGTTGATGAGTATACATTTGGCTCTCCCAAACATTTATCTCAAGATCCGCCACTGTCACCAATGGAAGAGCGCACGGCCACTCTTTGATGGAACCGGCTTTCCTCCTATTCTACCCCTATCCGCTGCGCTCCTTTTCTTGCAAACCGGTGTTGTTTTGGTGCCAAAAAACCACTATTCACTTCCTCTTTTTTTTTTTTTTAACGCATTCTCCCTCCTAGTATTTTTTTTCAATACCATTTAGTATCATAAGTATTTTTCAAGATACTAAAATTTTTTTTAAGATCATAAAATATTTTTCAGTATTACTTAGTACTATGAAGTAGTATCAATTAGTATATGAAAGTTTTTTTTAGTACTGACTATTGACTTGCACTACAAAAATACTTTCAGATATTGACTGACACGAAAAAGATACTTAAGTATACAGATTGGTACTGAAAAAATATTTTATAATCTTAAAAAATTATTTTAGCATCTTAAAAAAATATTTCAAATATAATAAAAAGATATTCTCTCCGGTCTTAATTATAAGACATAGTTGACTTTGTTTGGAGATATTAAGGAAACTAAATAAGTTACTTAATCATTTTATACGTTGTGTATTTTTAGATTATATATTAGTTTATTAGTCAAACTAATTACTTTGAAGAAAAAAATAAAAATAAAAATACTCTAAAGTAATTTAATTAGCTTATTTAATTTCTTCAAAAAAGTCAACTATATCTTATAATTAGGATCGGAGAGAGTATCTTTTTATTGTATTTGAAATATTTTTTCAAGATGCTAAAATAATGTTTCAAGATTATAAAATATTTTTTCAGTACCAATCTATATACTGAAGTATTTTTTTCGTGCCAGTCAATATCTGAAAGTATTTTGTAGTGCAAGTCAATAGTTAGTACTAAAAAAAAACTTTCATATACTAATTGATACTAAAATAATATTTCAGAATACTGACTAGTTAATCATTATTATAGTCAGTAGTAACTACTTAGTAGTATAGTACCATTTCTTTAAAGGAGAGGTTCGGCTTTAGACAGGACTAGCCTTAAACGGGATAGGGCTAGCTACTAAACGAGGGACGGAAGACCTTAAACGGGATAAGGGGGGAGCTAAAAGTGGGATAGGTATTCCATTCGGTGGTTTTTTTTCCCGGTTTGCTAGGGCGTGGCATTCAGTTACAGTTAGTAAACGAAGGGAAGGGGGAATATATTAAATTCACAGAAGAGAATCGGGTCTCATTCGGCGATGCCTCGCTGCAATTAAAAAATATTTTATGATCTTTAAAGAAAAATAGGATCTTAAAAAAATATATTAAAATACTGACAAGTGCTAAAAAAAAATATAGGTACTAAAAAAATATACAAGATGGTAAATGCTTTTTTTTTAAAAAAAAAGAAGTGAATAGTAGTTTTTTTGACACCAAAACGGCACCGTTTGCAAGAAAAGGAAGGCAAATGATGGGGGGAGAATAGGAGGAAAGTCGGTTCCCTCTTTGATGGAGTATGCCTCGGTCTTCCATTCTCTCCTTATTATTTTCATTTATCACCAACCGCCATCAGGGGCGGAGGGAGGGGGTGCTAGGGGTGGCCCCCGCCCCCCTAAATTGCAGGTAACAACCTAAAATTTTATAAAATTAGATTTTTGCCTTATAAAAATTTTAATGTTTTCATTATAATCCCTATTATTTCTATAGTGAAGGGACTAAAATAGAAAAATTGAAATTTTTGTGGAGCTGAAATATAATTTCATAAATGCTTGAGTTTTATTATATAAAATTCACCTCCCCTAACTGTAATTTCTGGCTCCACCTCTGCTGCCATGCCTGTGTGTGTGCACTGTGCGCCCCACCAGATTTGTCGTCACATGGTTTGAACGTGGGAAAGACGTTAATATCCAACTGAAACTTCACTGCAACCATATAAATCAACTGTATGGGCGAAAAGACAATTATCACATTGCATTATTTTTTTCCTAAAAAAATAACGAGGTCAACCGTCACTAAGAGCATATGTGGCAACAAAAATTTAGTAGGTTAGGTTTGTATAAACCAGAAGAATAAGGGTATTTACAACTAAAATTAAGTCATTTACAAGAAACACAAGCAAATTTACAACTCCCATAAATACAACTGTTGAGTCGACAAAAATTATACTTTAGCATTTAATTAACCATTACTTTCAAACATTATTAAAAGATTGATTTTAATTAATGAAAAAATTGAATTACAAAGTGAGTTTCATATCAAGAATCAGAAGTAGTACTTAAATCTTGACATATGAAATTATAAAATGTGTAAAAGTATTTAGAAATTTCAATAGCTATATGTATAAGAATGTTTTTTTAATGGTACTGAAATTCCACACGTCCGCCGTCAGCTTCCCTTATCAACTACCACCTCTTGCCAAATAGGTAATGGTTGATCACGGTATAAAAGTTGAGCTCCAAACCGTGCAAATGCTTTGTTCAATACATGTCAATACCTATGGATAAGTAATATAATATGGTCAATATATAATGTTGTTGAAAGGAAGAGAGATATCACAATTCCTAATGACCAAATTAATGATCTCAGTACAATCCGCAAAAAGAGCTACTTCGTCTTAGTTTATGGTGTTAATACCTACATATAAGAATGTGTTTGGTAAAATTAGAAAAGCAGAGAGAGGAGTGTGCAATTATGGATACATTCATTCACATTCGTAGGGTTTGAAAACAATACAGACTGGTCATGACTTTAATAACAGTGGTGATTACGTGAGGGAGTCACTTTGGCCAAAGAATCAAACACAGGGCACAATTTGATCGGCTTGTTTAGGTCTTCATCTTGTCCACCAAATGTAAATGCCAAGTCATCTTCCCCCTACTAAGAGTGTTCAATTAGAGTTGGCAATTCGCGTAATTTTATACAAACTACTACTTCAAGTCCTAAATATAAGACATAGATTGTAGTGCATCCTGGAGAAGTATAATGTTCTATAGGAATCATTCTTTTTAGCATTCATTGGCAAGAGGAGACCAAAATAGTTGATTCTCTAGGTGCATATATGGAATGTAAAAACCAATCATTATGAAGTAAATGATGCTTCACACATTCTCTTCTGCCGCTGCATCATCAGAACTCCGCACAAGATGCTCTTTGATTTCATCCTCAGAAGAAGCGACTGACTTGCAACCTTTCTTGACAGGGTATAACAAGTAATGTTGACATATGAAAACTATGTCAAAGGATATAGTTAGCTGCAGCCATCAATTTTATTACACAGTCCAGATGAGTTTAATTATCTACACATAAAACATAATTACATTGTAAAAGAGTTACCAAGTTTGGGAGTTTTTCTTACCAAAGAAAGCATCGCTTTTCCTATATTCCCAGAGAAGTTGTTCCAAGAACCTGGACATGATACAACATCAATTCACAGAGCATGTTAATGTGTGTTAACACTCAAAATCACTCACGCCACCTTGATCCAATGACTGTACAACCATCTGTCCGCAGTTTGCAATGCCTCCAGAAAAATCAAGCAGAATGTAACCAATGCTGAAGCCGTCTGTACTTTTTTTGTTGAAGTTCATGAATGCCTACATTCATTCATAACACAATCTGTTAAAACCAGATGGATACATGAATAAAGGAACCAAATACAAATTAGAATGAATTCTTCCTGGAAGGGAAATGAAACAACAAGACAATATATAAAATCTAACCTGAGGTATATATTTTATTACTGTCATGCATACTTGGATAGTGCTGCAGCATCATCAATTTTAAGACAAAGTTAGAAAGGACCTAATTCAAAATTTTTTTACGAATCCGATAGTTTAAATTAATTTAAAATCTTTCTGCATAAAAGCACACAGATACAAATAAGTAGAAAGCAGAGTAAAGATACTTGAAGGTGGATACAAGCCAAAGCCAGGAGTGAGTAGGTAATGCTATGAAGAAACACATTGCAGCAGTAAGCCAGGCCACAGAGACAATTCCAGTAGCAAGTTTGGAGACTTTCTGACTTCCACGCTATATGGACAAGTTACTCCGTTCAGGGAAATTCCAAATTCAACTGATAAATTAAAAACAACAATAATAAACATTCCACAACTTACGTCAAAGATCACAACTTGAAATAAGATAATTGCATTGAGCAGCACAGAATGGGTTGAGAAACCAACATCATTTGCCGCCACAGGGATCATCTAAAATAAACAGACATAATTACAAATGTTATCGCCACCCACCGGGTCTAAAAATAAGCTATGATACATGTTACAAGTTTTATATTGATGATAATTAGGAGTTCAACCAGGATATCTATTCAAATAGTTGAACCTAAGTATAGGAAAGGACCTCTTCATAACCGTATTTGTCAAAGTACTGCTTCTGAACAGCTGAACTGAAGTACATAGAGGCGTTGTAGATGAGATAGGAAGACTGCTTCGTCAGATTCAGCAAGAGGAAATCAAAGCTGAGCCCCACGACACTGAGAAAACGAACCCAAACAACGGATGAGAAAAGAACCAAACGTGAAACTATGTTGTGTTCTTGTGGAGAATTACCTTTTCCGGCGAAGATTCAAGATGACCTGAGGGTAGATAGCGACAGCCCAGCAGACGAAAGCAGACCAACCCAGTAGTTGGTAAGTGACTTGGAGTGCAGCTGAATTCCAAGAAGCCATTTCTGGAGAAGAAAAGAAAGATGATGATCGATGAGGGAGGACATAGCCACTAATCTGGCCCATCATATTCAATTATTCTCAGTTTCCATCCAGCATCAAGCCTGTGGACCCCATAATATCTGTCCGCGCCATGACTTCATTAGTAACAATGGTGATTGCGCAAGGGAATCAATCATTTTGGCTAAGGAATCAAACACAAATGGTGTAAGCTTTCACGTATTTAACCTTGTCCACAGAAAGAAAATGAGTAGGGGATACACAACCACTCATCAGCAACCCCACATTTTAAACAATTGATTAATCATCGATCATGAATACGATTCCACTTAATACCAATCTCCATCTTTTACGATCTGCAATACCATCTCAGAAATGAAAGCCTCATTACATTCATTTATCACCCAATCACCCTCACAAAAACCATTTTCGTCGTCATCACCGCTACGAAACAGATCAGCAAAGGAGTATGAATCCTTCGGACTCGCCGTATAATCACCGACGACCTCTTATCACCTTCGTCTTCATAGTCGTCAATTTCAAAATACCCCTCACTGTATAAGTATTATTAGCAAAAAGGCTGTGATTCCTAATTTCTCATGGCTTTCAGTAAAGAATACATATTTCAATCTGTTATGAAGTGTTCAGATTAGATGCTCTTTAATTGTTACTTAGCCAAATTCCTATATCCTTTCGAGAAAAGTTGATACGCATGTCAGCTGGAGGGATTTTCCCTCGTAGTACACATGAAGCTAAGAGACAGCCATTAAAGAAATTATTAATACTCCGGTCCTAATTATAAGAGCTAGTTGACTTTTTTGGAAAGATTAAGGAAGCTAATTAAATTACTTTAAAGTATTTTTATTTTTATTTTTTTCTTCAAACTTATTAATTTGATTAATAAAGTAATATATAATCAAAAAATATTTAACATATAAGATGATTAAGTAATTTATTTGGCTTCCTTAATCTCTCCAAAGAAAGTCAACTAGCTCTTATAATTAGGACTGGAGGTAGTACCTTCTATTCCCCATAATAAAAACACATCATTCTTCCATCGCCGTTCTCGCTTTGTATCTATCTTAGTTTGTAACGAGTATTCCTTTTAGGGGAAAAAAAAAAATCCATTTAGGAGACCAAATCCTCACTCTTTGTGCTACTGATGATGAAGTTTCAACATTGATGAGTCAAGAATCGTTGGATGTATTAAAGTCGTGCCATCTCTTATTATTCAGAGTAATTATCAATGCATTAGGGGTTGGGTAGGTCCTGGTTCGAATACGGTGTCTTCTATGTGGCAATGAGACATGACGTTTATGCATAACCGTACTATTATTCACAAAACAATTGGACGATGAGAGGGGTAGACATAGTGGACAAATTTATATTCCCCACGCGAACTTCGTTCAAGCCAGGAGTTCAAGACCACCACCGCTACTTCCACTACCTGCTTTCCACTACCTGTTTGCTTCAATAATCGCTAAATTGTACTGGTTATTGTAATGGCAGCTTTATAAACCTGAATATTGCTTGTTTCATTGAGCCAATAAAAAATCCACCGAATATTACATAAGAATTGAATTCAAGTGTTGCTCTTCCCCATAATGGCGGAAGGCTATGCCTTGGAGCTGCTCAATAGTCAATACTTAAGCTGAGGTACATCTCACAGTTAATTACAAAAAGGCAGCCACTTCATTTGGTACTTTGGTAGACAATATATTATGATATAAGCACTATAACCTTCCATAGGGATCATTCTTTTTCTTTTTGGCCAAATCCCAGGGAATAGGGATGTATCATGAAGTTAAGAAATACATATACAGCCTTGGCTGGTAAGAGGAGACCAAAATGCTTGGCTCTTGTAAATGATGGTTCACACATTCTCTGATGCCGCTGGTTCATCAGAACGCGGCACAAGATGCTCTTTGATGTCATTCTCAGGTTCCTTTGAAGCCACTGATTTAAAATCTTTCGTCGCAGGATAGAGCACATAGTGTTGACATATGAAAAATATGTCAAACGATACACTTACCTGCAATCGTCAATTTTATTCAGAACACAATCTGGACGAGTTTAACTAAATCTATCCAAAATTTCATTGTTAATGAGTTACTAAGTTTGAGACTTTTCCATACCAGAGACAGCAACAGTTTTCCTATGTTCCCATAAAAGTTGACCCAAGAACCTGAAAATAATATAACATCTCAATTTACAGCATGTTAATGTAAAGAGTTACCCTAAAATCTAGACCCACGGAGGAGATCACAGACCTTGATCTATGGATTGCACAACCATCTGTCCATAGTTTGCTATGCCTCCCGACAAATCAAGCAAAATATTACCAATGCTGAAGCCGTCCGTGCTTTTTCTCATGAAGTTCATGATTGCCTATATTCATTCATAACACAGTTTATTAACATGCCCGATGGGTAGATAAATAAATGAAGAAATGCAAAATATAACAAATCTTTCACGGGAGGAAAACAAAACAACAAAACAAGAAATAAATTCTAACCTGAGGAACATATTTTATGATTGTCATACATACTTGGATTGTGCTGCAACATCATCAATTTTAAGAGAAAGTTAGAAAGGACCTAATTCCCATTGGTATCATCAGCATAGAAAGGTGAAAACAAATCAATATAGGAACCTTCATCATGATTCTAGGCTCAATGCTATTTAAGGATTAACAGTGAATCAAGTGTGAAAAAATGGAAAATCAAGTGCAATCTCTCTGCATAAAAACACACGGATACAAATAAGAAGAAACCAGAGTAAACATACTTGAAGATAGAGACGAGCCAAAGCCAGGAGTGTGTAGGCAATGCTATGAAGAAACAAACTGCAGCAGAAAGCACTATCACAGAGACAATTCCAATGGCAAGTTTGGAGACTTTCTGAGTTCCACGCTACAAGTACAAGTTACTACGTTCAGGAAAATTCAGAATTTAACAAGTAAAGCTAAAACAGCAAGAATAAGTATTCCACTACTTACTTCATAGATCACAATTTGAAACAAGGTAATTACAGTGAGCAGCACAGCATGGGCTGAGAAAGCAACATCATTTGCCGCCACAGGTATCATCTAAAATCAAGAGACACAATTGTAAAACATCACCGTCAGTTGAATCCTCTGCATACGAGGTTTCATTGACCTGATGCTACCACTCCAACGCAAACAAAAGTTGCAGCAACTTCAACATTCGGATGAACCACACACCAACTTGCTACGCTTAAAAATCCAAAAAAATCAGACAGAGTAATCCCAATCTGTTAAGTTATAGTAACCAATTTATGGAATTGGTTAGGTTAAAAATCCATAAAACATCTGCAGAGTTTTCCCTGGATAGTAATAGAAAAAAAAGAATAACAGGGGACCCATATGTTTCATCAGGAGATTATGAATAAATTAAACGTGAAAAAAGCGGTGTCAGCCCAAAAGGAGGCAAAAGCCACAGGAAACAGTGCTGATTTTTTATACCCACCACCAATTATAGTGAAGACTACACGGAGGTCATCAGCATCACACAAGGTCTAAAAAAATAAGCTATATATTTAGGGGTTCCACCCTTCACTGTGACATGGGATTACAATTACTCAGTATGGATTCTCTATTCAAGAACTTGGATCAAAGTATAGAACGGACCTCTCCATAACCGTATTCCTCAAAATACTGCTTCTGAACAGCGGGACTGAAGTACAGAGAGGCGTTGTAGATCAGATAGGAAGAGTGCTTAATCAGATTCAACAAGGCGAAATCAAAGTTGAGCCCCACAACACTGAGAAAACCAACCGAACGAGTAAGAGAATTTTAGGCAAGTCTGCTGAGAAAAGAACCGAACGTGAAACTTGCGTTGTGGAGAATTACCTTTTCCGGCGAAAATTCAAGATGACTTGGGGATAGAAACTGATAGACCAGCAGGTGAAAGCGGTCCAGCCCAGTACTTGGTAAATGAATTCGAGTGGGCCTGAATTCCAAGAAGCCATATCTGGCGCTAATCTTTCACCCACCCCGCCGGAGAAGCAGCAGAAGAATGTCAGAGATGTAATTCTTCGTCGCCCCAATAAGGACTTTGGCTGTGACGTGCACGCCTTGGCGGCCGATATATTTATTTAATTTATTTATGCTTTACTTAGATTCAAATGTTGAGCTCCTCAAACAAAGAAAAACCAAGAGCCTTGAGCAAATTCGAATCACCGTGATTTCTTTCCGCCACCGATGACCAAAAGAGGGACGCCGGATATATCCATCCTGATCCTGATGTAACAGTTATTTACTTTCTTTATTATTTGAGGCGCAAGGATAGATCCAATTATCTCTCTTCTCCTACTAGAAATAAAACGTCAAAATTATAATAATTTATGATTTAATCGGTAAAAAAAAAAAAAACATCCTTATATGACAGTAGCTTATAGATTAAGTAAATTAATTTTTAAAAGAATTGAATATTAGAGATAAAATAAATATTTAGGACAAACCTCCCAATCACTTCTATAATACTCCATGACTAGAAGATTACCATATTATTGATTATTTATAAATGACAGTATTTGTTTAAATTTTTATAATTTATATTAATACTAATAATCATATTAATCAATACGCATGTAATTAAATTTAAAGGTAACTAAAGACAATGGGTAAAGGCTTGCCGTCATGGTTAGGCCAGGTGTGCTTAACCCTGACTGCCGCCGTGC
This sequence comes from Acacia crassicarpa, assembly GCA_034222035.1. Lineage (NCBI taxonomy): Eukaryota > Viridiplantae > Streptophyta > Magnoliopsida > Fabales > Fabaceae > Acacia > Acacia crassicarpa. The sequence continues at coordinate 41,968,367 of JAWXYG010000005.1, read as the reverse complement.
CATATATTATTAGTGTTTGTTTGAGTTGGTTTTCAAAAGTATGTTCACTTAAGTCGAATTAAAACTCTTCTCATATATTTACCACGTAAACTGTAAGTCACACTAAGAAAAAGTTTCTACCATTAATCCAAACGAGCGCATTAATATCCATATCCATGTTAAAAATTAGGGAAATTCCCTTCAAAAAGAACTTTAAAATGTCAAAAGGCAAAAATGTGTTTGAAATATTTATAATATCAAATAGATGTTAAAGACTTGATTCATCCTTTCAAAATTAAAAGGAAATGATAAAATTGTCCCTCTCACTTTAAAATGCAGAACAAATAGAAAGGCCCTATTTTTAAGTTGTCGTTAAGTTTTTTACAATTTCTCATAAGAATTTTACAAATTGTAAATCAAAATTCACAAGATCTAATATGGGTTTCACAAGTTTGGATAAGGTTTTTACAATTAATTCTGTGAAAGTGAAAATTAAATTCCAAAGGATAATCCTGTCATTCCTCTAAAAGTTATGTAATATGTAATAATTATTTAATCAAAAAAATGTTAATTGATTGATATTTTCAACTTAATTTGATCATTTAATTAAAATAAATTTTAAGGGGAGCTTAAAATATCTAATAAATGGAATATATTGATACGGACATTATGTCACTGACGACGTCACAGCATGAGAACCAAAAAAAAAGGTGGCTAAGGAAAGGAGAGAAGACAATGACCAATCCACACCCCGCAGAGAATTTTGTCCATGTAGCAGCTGGACCACCACCACACCTGATTCCCGTAAGATATTATGCTAAATTGCAGTAAGCATTATTGTAATAAATAAACCTCATCAATGTCTGTCTCATTAAATATAATAAAGGGACTACAATGGCAGTGCGATAAGAGCTCTCTCTAGCTGCACTATGCTTCAGCTGCCTTACATCTCACACTAAAATAAACATACAACAAACAGAAAGTAACCACTTCAACGGGTGGAGATCATAGTGCTATACATTGTGATACTAACACACACTATGACATGTGCTGGGGATGATGCTGGTCTGTAATACATAAAGCATATATAAAGAGGGAGACCAAAATTGATGGTTCTCCTTTAATTTTGTACGGGATATTGTAAAAAGAATCAAAGTTATTTGAGCTAAAAATTGATGCTTCTACACATTGTCGGCTGTCGGTGGTTCATCGGAACACGGCAGAAGATGCTGTTTGATGTCATCCTCGTCAGGCACCACAAAAGCCTCTGCTTTACAAGTTTTCTTGGCAGCAGCATATAATACGAAATGTTGAGTGATGAATAATGAGTCAAAGAATACAGTAATCTGCATGCCCAATCCGTATAAATTAATAAGCCATAAGCCACAGTAAATAAACGAGTTACAACCAACAAGTATGAGGAGACATTTTTACATACCAGAGACAACATCAGTTTTCCTATATTCCCATAGAAGTTGTTCCATGAACCTTGATCTATTGACTGCACAAGCATCTGTCCGTAGCTCGCTATGGCTCCCGAAAGATCAAGAAGAATGTTTGTAATGCTGAAGCCATCCGTACTTTTCCTCTTGAAGTTCATGATCGCCTGTTTTCATTCATACCATACAATCTATCATCAGGTTGGATAGTTCAGTAACCCAAAGAAATGCGAATTCCCAGGAATAGATTCTAACCTGAGGAATGTATTTGACGACTGTGAGAAATACTTGGAGTGTGCTGCAACACCATCAATTTCAAAACGGCGTTAGAATGAAGAAGATATATAGTTCACATTCGGGCATCACAGATGGATGTCGGAGAAGAATGGACGTACTTGAGGTTGTAGAGAAAGCGAAGCCACGAGTGTGTAGGCACGGCTAGGGCGAAACACACTGCATCGGTAAGCAATACTACTGACACAATTCCTATGGCAACTCTGGACAGTTTCTGAGTTCCTCGCTGTATCCACAAATTACTGCGTTCAGGGGCAGTTCGAAACTTGACCCATAAAGAGAAAACAGAACAACCACAATAATAAAATATTCCAGTACTTACGTCGTAGATGAAAATTTGGAACGCCGTAACTAGAGTCAATAGCACGGCATGGGCTGAGAATGCAACATCATTTGCAGCCACTGGTATCATCTAATTAAATCAAGAGGCATATATACACACACATGTCAGTTAAACTCATCTGCACATTAAACAGAACATTATGAGTAAATTAAACAGGAAGCCAGCGCTCTGGCCCCAAAACTATTACTCAAAATGGATTCTCTATTCAAGAATATAGAACTGACCTCTCCATCGCCGAATTGCTCAAAATACTGCTTCTGAACAGTGGGACTGAAGTAAATAGAGGCGTTGTAGATGAGATAGGAAGAGTGCTTCGTCAGGTTCAGCAGCACGAAATCAAAGTTGAGCCCCACCACGCTGAGAAAACCAACCCCAAAAGAACAAGGATGGAAATTAGCGAGGAAAGTTTTGAAAATAGTGAAGAAAAATGCAAGGTTGAAGAAGATCATAAATTTGTTTGCGAGTATACCTTTTCCTGCGATAATTTAAGAAAACTTGAGGGTAGAAACTGATAGACCAGACGGAAAAACCAAACCACCCCAAAAATTCGTAGGTGAATTCGAGTGGAATTGAATTCCAGGAAGCCATATGTGGCTCTGCTCTTCCCGTTCCTTCGCCGGAGAAGTCACAGAAGAACCTCGGAGATTTTGTGGTCCGTCGACCCAATCTTAAGGATGTTTATACGTATACTTTTCTTGATGCTTGTCTAATCAGCTAGTGCATGAAAAAACAAAGCGAGCCTTGCCTAAATTCAAAGAAACGTAATATTAGCCTATCAGTCACAGAGGAAGAGGACCAATGGGCAAGCACACAAGCATCGATAAAACTGTACTGCGTAGGATAAATGCAATTTGCGTGTATTTATAGGATCTAGATGAGCAAGACGAAAGGTCACTGTTAGTCCCGAACCCACCTTATCAACAATGTGATTGATTTCCTGAAAAATGAAAAGAAAAGAAAATTCTTGTACCTTGACCCTACCCTTTTTGTTTTTTTAATTAATGAAACCCAACCAGGCCAGTTTCCTTTGTGGCTGCTCTCAGACTCCGTCTTTTGTCATGCACGATCGCTCTCCATATTTTTCAAAAAGTGATTCTACATTTTTAATTTGACCAACTACTTTTTGAACCAATCATATACGTTTAGTTGTTTATAGTTATTGAAAACAAAAGTGTATGAAGCAGGATTGGGAGAAAGTGTAATAACACAAGTGAGGCTGCGCGTGTGCTATTATTATTATTAATATACTTTTGGCTATTTAATATAAGATTTATTTATATAATTTAATTTAATTAATTAATATAACAAGTATTTTTTAAAATATTCTTATCACTTTCCTCAGTTCTTCATTCTCGCTCCCACCTGTTCAAATAAATATAACATCAACTTGGTAAATATAAATTAATAAATTAAGGATAGAAAGAGTACTCCCTTCGGTCTTAATTATAAGACCTATTAGACTTTTTTAGAGTAATTAAGGAAGCTAATTAAATTATTTTAAAGTATTTTTATTTTTATTTCTTCTTCAAACTAATTAGTTTAACTAATAAACTTGTATATAATTTAAGGATGCATGCACAGCATATAAAATTATTAAGTAACTTATTTAACTTCCTTAATTTCTTCAAAGAAAGTCAACTAGTTCTTATAATTAGGACCATATAAGGACGGCCTGTTAATAATAAAGAATTAACAAAGCATAACGACAGAAATTCAGCTTCGGCGGCGTCTTATCTTCAAAAACGAAAATGCAGGGAAGTTGCATGAACTTCGAATATAATCCAAGAGCGCAGCCCCGTCTTTTTGGATTAATTAATGGGAGATAGTTACAGTTGGATGACCAAAATATGAAATTAATATTTAAATAGATGACAAACCGATTTCCCCTTTGTCCATCGCCTTCCTAGTAACTCCTGGCTTCGGAGCCATCAGCGGAAATTAAAGAATAATTAGACATACAATGATTGAACGGCTCGTTCATTATTACTATCTCCGATCCTAATTATAAGAATACTTTTATAATACAATTTATACTACAAAAGTATTATTATAATTACGACAGGGGAGAGAGTAGTAATTATCAATAATAAATTGTCAATATATATGTTTGATGAGCGCTGAATTGTCTTATTGAATCAGTGCCCTCTATAACTCTATTATTGGTTCCATGTGAGTATGGGATAAGACTTATTTATTTTTTTGTTAGATCTACGTGTGATTCTCATGAGTTTTTTCCCCAACATTATGGGTATTATTTATATTGGTTAGCATGTGTTATATTTTATATAAATAAGAAAACTAGCTAATTTTATTAAGATATGGCTAAATGCTAATTAAGAGAGAAAAATACATGTGCACCAAACTACAAATTTTAAAAAATAGGAATCTGCAAAATGATTTTTCCTAATTTTTAAAATCAAAACACCGATTTTTAATGTTACTTTGTTTATTTATTTGAGAGGATCCAATCAAATCCGATTGAAGTATCAAAATCCAAATTCAAACCTACATTTTTAACAAATTTTTAATCAGGCGAGGAGATGTAATTAGAGATTTCTCAATCATGTAGATGCCCCTTAATGTTCTATAGCACTTTTCGTGCTTCCTCAGTCATAATTCCCCTACATGTTTCTCACCCTCTCCCAGATCAACATCGTCCATACTCAGAATCTATCTACTGGTAATTTCATTGTTCAGATCCATGCTCGGTCAACAACAGTGGAAAGATAAGTGTCTGTGTCAGGAATCCAAGTGTCTGTTGTATCCCACATGGACGTCTCTAATTCCTTTAAATTATGCAGCACCTTCAAATCGTGTTTTTCCTGCCTTGATTTATGGTTTTAAAATTAATTTAATGATTATTCTAATTTATGAAACCCATAATCCCAATGAAAATACGACTTCTAGGAATTAAGCCCAAGTAAAGTAATTTACTGCAGTCTCTAGGGGTGATGAGGAAGTTGTTCTGCGCCCACTCTTTCGGATCCCTCAATCTATCACAAAAAATCGACAAATTCTAGTTCATGATGTGTATATCTATATCTGATTTTGATAGACTAGAAACATTTTTATTTTAAAACTCATTTAAAGGGATATTCTAATCTTTTAATAACATTAAAAAAAATATCTAATTAGACCTCTTGACCTAACTAATAATTTATTAAAAGTGTAAGCTTAAATTTAGATTTTAGTATTTCAATTTGATTTAATTGGAATTCCCCCCATTTATTTTTCTAATATTTGCTGGGAAGCATCCACGACAGATATTTTAAATATTTAAAATTATTTAATATTAATTATATAATCAACACATGTTGTAAGCGTAGATATATTTTAAATATTTAAAATTATTTAATATTAATGATATAATCAACACATGTTGTAAGCGTATATAAATATACACACACGTATGTGCAAAGGCGGACCGAGGTATTAAAAGGGGCACATGCCCCCCTTAAAAATACTTTTTTAAAAAATATTTTCTTAAAAAAATCCCTTCCATGCCTTCCGTCTCACACACCGGCTTTCTCTCCTTTATTTTTTTTTTTGGGTTCTTGTGCTACTCGCATTGTACCAGCTCAAGTTAATTTTGTATACTGATATTACTGTATTGATTGAGTGGAAGGAATTATATGTATTATTGGTGTAGTAGTTAACTAGTTAGTCGAAAATGAGTGTTCATTATTGTAATAAATGAACATGCGCCAACAGACATGTTCTGACTAAATAAGTGTTCATTATTGTAATAAATGAATATGCACCAACAGACATGTTCTCTATTGATAACGTTGTGCCAAGAGGATGGTTGAAAAGAAAAAAACATATTGTGTATCCTTTGGTTTATTTACGTATAAAGTTAGCATTAATTTTGCCTATAGTAACTGCATCTGTGGAAAAGAGCATTTTCAACTATGAAATATATCAAGATTGTACTTTGTAATAGGATAGGAAATGAATGGTTGAATGATTGTCTAGTGCCTTATATTGAAAAAGATGTATTCGATAGCATTGATAATGAGGCAATTATGATAGAATTCCAAAAAATTGGGCCTAGAAGAATGATATTGTAATTATTTTTACTGTAATATACCTTGTTTTTCCCTTTATATTTTTTTTTTGTTTTTTTTAACGCGTTTAAAATTTTGCTTAAAAAAATTTTTCGGGGGCAACACCCCGAATCCTCTCACCAATAATGCCCCTCCAATAATTTTCTGGGTCCACCACTGCTACGAATGTGTGTACATATCTATACACATACATGTATGTGTATATATACAGACATACATACATATATATATGTATGTATATGTACACACATGTATTTATACATATGTACGTACTTACACTATCTATCAATTGGAATTGATTGGAATTCAAAGTGAAGTTGCAAAAACTGAAGTGTGTGTATCAGCGGCCACATGTTGCTATTTTAGATATTATCATTTTAATATTCACGTATCTAATTCTGTTAGAGTGAAAATTAAATTTTGAGGGATCATTCTATCATTTCTCTAAAAAGTTACGTAATACTCCCTTCGGTCTTAATTATAAGAGTCAGTTGACTTTTTTAGAGAGATTAAGGAAGCTAATTAAATTACTTTAAAATATTTTTATTTTATTTTTTTCTTCAAACTTATTCATTTGACTAATAATCTAATATATAATCTAAGAATATTTAACATATGAAATGATTAAGTAAATTATTTAGCTTCCTTAATCTCTCCAAAGAAAGTCAATTAGCTCTTATAATTAGGACCGGAGGTAGTAGACAATAATTATTGAATAGAAAATAATAAAATAAAGAGACTATAATGGCAGTGCGATAAGAGCTTTCCCTAGGTTGCACAATGCCTCAGCTGCCATACATCCACACTAAAATAAACATACAAAAACAGACAGAAAGTAACCACTTCAACGGGTGGAGATAGTGCTATACATTGTGATATATATATATAGCACGTAGAGCATTCATAAAGAGGGAAACCAAAATTGATGGTTCTCCTTTAATTTTGTACGGGATATTGTAAAAAGAATGAAAGTAATTTGAGACAAAAATTTATGCTTCTACACGTTGTCCGCCGTCGGTGGTTCATCGGAACACGGCAAAAGATGCTGTTTGATGTCATCCTCCTCATCAGGCTCCACAAAAGCCTCTGCTTTACAAGTTTTCTTGGCAGCAGCATATAATACGAAATGCTGAGTGATGAAGAATGAGTCAAAGACTACTGTAATCTGCATACCCAATTCGTATAAACTGATAAGCCATAACCCAGAGTAAATAAACGAGTTACAACCAAAGTATGAGGAGACACTTTTGCATACCAGAGACAACATCAGCTTTCCTATATTCCCATAGAAGTTGCTCCATGAACCTTGATCTATTGACTGCACAACCATCTGTCCGTAGCTCGCTATGGCTCCAGAAAGATCAAGAAGAATGTTTGCAATGCTGAAGCCATCCGTACTTTTCCTCTTAAAGTTCATGATCGCCTGTTTTCATTCATACCATACAATCTATCATCAGGTTGGATAGTTCAGTAACCCAAAGAAATGCGAATTCCCAGGAATAGATTCTAACCTGAGGAATGTATTTGACGACTGTGAGAAATACTTGGAGTGTGCTGCAACACCATCAATTTCAAAACGGCGTTAGAATGAAGAAGATATATAGTTCACATTCGGGCATCACAGATGGATGTCGGAGAAGAATGGACGTACTTGAGGTTGTAGAGAAAGCGAAGCCACGAGTGTGTAGGCACGGCTAGGGCGAAACACACTGCATCGGTAAGCAATACTACTGACACAATTCCTATGGCAACTCTGGACAGTTTCTGAGTTCCTCGCTGTATCCACAAATTACTGCGTTCAGGGGCAGTTCGAAACTTGACCCATAAAGAGAAAACAGAACAACCACAATAATAAAATATTCCAGTACTTACGTCGTAGATGAAAATTTGGAACGCCGTAACTAGAGTCAATAGCACGGCATGGGCTGAGAATGCAACATCATTTGCAGCCACTGGTATCATCTAATTAAATCAAGAGGCATATATACACACACATGTCAGTTAAACTCATCTGCACATTAAACAGAACATTATGAGTAAATTAAACAGGAAGCCAGCGCTCTGGCCCCCAAACTATTACTCAAAATGGATTCTCTATTCAAGAATATAGAACTGACCTCTCCATCGCCGAATTGCTCAAAATACTGCTTCTGAACAGTGGGACTGAAGTAAATAGAGGCGTTGTAGATGAGATAGGAAGAGTGCTTCGTCAGGTTCAGCAGCACGAAATCAAAGTTGAGCCCCACCACGCTGAGAAAACCAACCCCAAAACAACAAGGATGAAAATTAGCGAGGACAGTTTTGAAAATAGTGTAGAAAAATGCAAGGCTGAAGAAGATCATAAATTTGTTAGTGGGTATACCTTTTCCTGCGATAATTTAGGAAAACTTGAGGGTAGAAACTGATAGACCATACGGAAAAACCAAACCACCCCAAAAATTCGTAGGTGAGTTCGAGTGGAATTGAATTCCAGGAAGCCATATCTAGCTCTGCTGTTCCCGTTCCTTCGCCGGAGAAGTCACAAAAGATCCTCGGAGGTTCAGTGGTCCGTCGACCCAAACTCAAGGATGTTTATATGTAGAAATACTTTTCTTGATATCTGTCTAATTGGCTAGTGCATGAAAAAACAGAGCCTTGCCTAAATTCAAAGAAACGTAATATTAGCCTATCAGTCACAGAGGAAGAGGACCAATGGGCAAGCACATAAGCATCGACAAAACTGTACTGGGTAGGATAAATGCAATTTGGGTCTATTTATATAGGATTTAGATGAACCAGACAAAAGTTCACTCTTAGTCCCGGACACACCTTATCAACAGTGTAATTGATTTCCTGAACCATGACGAAAGCCCTGAGAGCAGGTTGAAAAAAGAAAATCCTTGTACCTTGACCCTACTCTTTCTGTTTTTTTGAAACCTTACCAGTTTACTGCGGCTGCCCTCAGGGCTTTCGTCATGGTCATTATCGCTCTCCGCATTTTTCAAAAAGTGAGTTTTCATTTTTAATTTGACGAACAACTTTTTGAACCAATCATGTACGTTTAGTTGTTTATTGTTATTGGGGAAAAAAAAACTGTACCAGTATGACGCTGGATTGGGAGAGTGTGTGTAATAACACATGTGAGGTATGTACTTCTCTAACTAATTAATATAAGATATATTTATATAATATAGTTAGATTAAAAAAATTAGTGAAATTAATTAATATAACATATATTTTCTTAGATGCTCTTGTCATCTTCCTTAATTCTCTTATTTTTACCACACTTTAATTATTGTTACACAAGCATTAAAATAAGTAAATTTAAAAAAAATGATAAATATAAAAATTTTATCTTATTTTAAGTTCAGATTAACTTTCTAAATATGTATTAATAAATTAAAAAAAGGAAAAGTAACTTATAAGGGGGCGTGTTAATAATGAAGAATTAAGGCAGCATGAGAATACAGAAATTCAGCTTCGGCTGTGTGTGATCCCCCAAAACGGAAAATGCAGGGAAGTTGCATGAACTTCGAGTAATCCAAAAGCTCAGCCCCGTCTTTTTGGATTATTTAATGGAATATAATTACAGTTTGGAACCAAAACATGAAATTAATATTTAAATAGATGCCAAACCAGTTTCCCCTTTGTCCATCGCCTTCCTAGTGATCCTGGCTTCGGTGCCCCGTGCCATCAGCGGAAATTAAAGAATAATTAGACGTACAATGATTGAACGGCTCGTTCATTATTACTACCTCCGATCCTAATTATAAGAGCTAGTTGATTTTTTTTGGAAAAATTAAGGAAGCTAAATAAGTTACTTAATCATTTCATATGTTATGTATTTTTAAATTATATATTAGTTTATTAGTCAAGCTAATAAGTTTGAATAAAAAAATAAAAATAAAAATACTTTAAAATAATTTAATTAGCTTCCTTAATCTCTCTAAAAAAGACAACTAGCTCTTATAATTAGGACCGGAGGAAGTAATTATCAATAATAAATTGTCAATATATACGTTTGATGAGCCGCGAATCGTCTTATCGAATCATGCCCTCTATTATTGGTTCCATTTAAGTAAGGGATAAGACTTTCTTTTTTTCTTTTTTCTTTTTTATTAGATCTACACGTGATTCTCATGTTTCTTTTTTTTCCAAATATTATAGCTATTATTTATGGAATAGGTTATTCTGCTTACTCTTATTTTACCTACTTTTATTTACCCCTCTCAATACCGTTAGATTATAATCTTATCCAAAGACAGAAATTTGAGGGATAAAAGAAACTCTTTTAGCCCTTCCCCTCCCCACCGCTTCCCACTCTCTCAATTTGAGGAATCCATCGATCTGTCAAAACAATGTGGAACTTGAGCTCCATCAATATGCTAATTATAATTCAATGATGATTTAAAAAAAATTGAGAGGAATCGATCGGCGTTCTCAATTCTAATTTCAGGGGTTAGCGATGAAGAAGTTGGAGGACCAACTACTTCACTTCAATTCATTTTAATTCATGGTGGACTGAAACAAGAAAATCAAACACAATTAACGCGAATGTAAAATGAAAATTGTCACAAGCGCAGGTCATGTTTCTCAATTTCGAAACTCCTGAGCATCCTCAGGCACCAGTTCACAGTCATACCTTGCTTTTCGTTGCGACCAATACTAGCCATCGTTGTTCATTGGAATTAATAATCCATTTAAAAACTCTAATTTCCATATTTAGTTTATTTTATCCTCAAATCAAATAAGAATCAGAAACAAGAAGGCATAAACCACAACTATGGAGGCTGAAGAACATAGAAAATAGAGGTTGAAGACACATGCCAGCAGAGGAGAGGGAGGGTGGGAGGCAGTAGGAGAGACGAAGGGGGTAAAAGGGTTTATTTTATCATCCAAATCTCTGCCGTTAGATGAGATTATAATCTAATAATATTAAGAGGGACAGACAAAATAAGAATAGGTAGAATAATCTATCTCATTGTTTATAGGGTTTAATGTTTCTGTAGCACTCATATAAAAGTGAATGGGTCCCACGAATATTTTCCTTCTCACCTCTTTGTAATAGGATTCACTCACTTTTATGTGAATGCCGTAGAAAAAAGTTTCTACAGCAACTACAAAAATATTAATCCCTTATTATATATTGGTTAGCATGTATTATATTTTATATAAATAAGATTGACATAACTAAAAGCCAGAACTTTTTTTTTTTAAAAAAAAAGATATGGCTAAATGCTAATTAAGAGAAAAAAAATATGTATGTACCAAATTAAAAATCAATATGGGAATCAGCAAAATGATTTTTCCTAATTTTTACCATGAAAATACTGATTGTTAATGTTACTTTGTTTATTTAATGGGATAATCCCAATTAAATCGGACTAAAATATCAGAATACAAATTCCTTATATTCTTAACAGATTCTTGATCATAGAGAGACTTAAGGTCTGTTTGGTTTGAGGGGATTGGAGGGAAAGGGAGGAGAATGGAGGGATTTTGGTCCCCTCCCCTTGTTTTGTTAAGCATATTTTTTAGGAGGGGAGGAGAAATTTTTTAAATTTTTCCCCTCTCTCCCCTTAAAAACGTCACTCTCCAAATCGAACGGATTTGGAAGGATTATAAAAATAAGTGTGTCAGTGGATAAAGATGCCCCTAGAGTCTTTCTATTATTCCTAAAATACCCTTATGACCCTTTTAACTTTATGCACTGGTGCAGACTTACTTCTTCCTTCATCGCTGATATGCTCTTCAGGAACTATCTTCCTCGCTCTCCTCGCCACTGTGGGTCACTGCCACCATCCCCGAACACAACCGCTGCCAACAGCCACTGATAGCTGCTTCCCCCTTCCCTCGAAAAGAAAATATTGGAAACCACCGTTGATTATCCTTCTTTTCGATTGATTAAGCGGGGGCTTTTGACAGATTTGATTATTAAAATTCCGTGGAGGAATGCGGCTAGGGGGTCCTAATACCTCACATCTTCCTATAGCTGTCTTCTTTTACTGGATGCTCAATGAAAACATCATTGATTGTTCTCAACTCTTGTTTTTCTTCTTGTACTCAATATGACTACTGTTTACCCGCAAAGAGATAATGTAGGGGAAAAATAAACCAATCACTAATTTTTTTTACGAGAGTGTTCTTTTACAAGGTTATAAGGTTAGCAATTTAATTGAATCTGCCTCGAACACCAGGCCTTAACGCAAACATCAGTAACTTGGCTATATAACTTCGTTGAATAGTTCATAATTCTTTAACATGAGGAAGGGATGATTGGTTTCTAATAGATTCCGAACAGACGAGCAAAAATTGCGGCCAGTCTTTGTGCAATGATTATATTTTTCACACAACTATGTTCAATTTCTATCAATCAAGCTTTGAAGTTCTTTGGCTAAAACATTCGGGTTCAGGAGTTCGAGTTTTTTTTACATTAGTTTTGCAGTGCTAATAAGTACAGGTTTTTTTTTTTGTGTAACAATCTAGGATTAATAACGAGATGGAAGCTAGTAAATGTTATTATCATTACTTCATGTGTGGAACAACATCTGAATGGATATTCGTATTGTGTTCTCTTTTATGTGAGTATTATTTTTAAGTAAAGAGTATTTTTGTTGGAGTTAAAATTATTCTTGTATCCCTCATGAGACCTACCCTACTCAACTTCAAAGTCCCACTTGCGTGCTTCTAAATTACTCCACAAAAAATTGAGGCAAAAGATTTGGGCTTTCTTTTAGGCCTCTCAGAAACCTCTAGTTATAACTCATCTTTGGAAGTTTTGTGTCTTGTTTTCTGTTGCCATAATATTAAGCTTTGCAATTTTAGGTAGAACGGTGAGTCATCAGGATTTTGAAACTATCATTTCTTGCTTCTGCATTCCTCATTGAATCAAATAAGGTAACATTAAAATCTCTTCCCTTCCCTTCTTTATAATCAATCCAAACAAGTTAATATTAAAATCCCTCCTATCTCTCCCCTCTATCAAAATCACTTCCTTCCCTCCTGTCGAACCAAACAGACTTTCTCGATCATGTGGATTTATCTCAATGCCCCTTTTAATGTTCTATAGCACTTTTCATGCTTCCTCAGTAATAATTCCCCTACATGTTTCTCACCCTCTCCCAGATCAACATCGTCCATACTCAGAATCTATCTACTGGTAATTTCATTGTTCAGATCCATTCTCGGTCAACAACAGTGGAAAGATAAGTGTCTGTGTCAGGAATCCAAGTGTCTGTTGTATCCCACATGGACGTCTCTAATTCCTTTAAATTATGCAGCACCTTCAAATCGTGATTTTTCTGCCTTCATTTATGGTTTTAAAATTAATTTAATGATTATTCTAATTTATGAAGCCCATAAATAATCCCAATGACAGTAATGAAAATACGACTTCTAGGAATTAAGCCCAAGTAAAGTAATTTACTGCAGTCTCTCGGGATGAGGAAGCTGTTCTGCTCGCACTTTTTCTGCTCCCTCAATCTCTCACAAAAAATCGACAAATTCTGGTTCAACTTCAATTTCTTTTGGTGCCCATTATGGTTTTAGAGAGTTGCAGTTATGGTGATTGATTTCTCAATTATCTTCTAATTCTCCTTAGCTTAACATTTCTTCTTTAGCCTAACATTCTTGCATAGTATCAGAGCCGTGCTTTCACCTGTAGAACTCTGATCTGTGTTTTCTATCCCCAAATTCACAAATGGCTTCAGCAGTTAGTGCACATGATGATTTCTCATCTGGATCTCAACTTATGTTCTATAGCTCTCCTTTCATCTAATTTGTCATTTGATTGCAGTAAGAGAGACCTTTGGCATCTGACTTGGAAGAGAACAGCTGCTCCAGATCTGAGATGCAGTATTATAGCCAACCAATTCAGGAAGAATTGACGAGCTAATTGATGACAGTAACCAAGAGGCAAGACCAGAGTCTTGATTGGAATTGAATTGAATTTAAATTTAGATTTTAATATTGTAATTGGATTTAATTGGAACCCTCTCTATTTATTTTTCTAATATTCACAGGAAGCGGCCATATCGTTTAAATATTTAAAACTATTTAATATTAATTATATAATCAACACATGTTATAAATATATATATATATATATGTATATATATATATATATATATATATATATATATACACGTACATATGTGTGTATATAACATACATATGTATATATAAATACACATACGTACATATGTATCAATTGAAATTTAGAGTGAAGTTGCAAAAATTGAAGTGTGTGTATTAGCGGCCACATGTTGCTATTTTAGATATTACTCCCTCCGGTCCTAATTATAAGAGTTAGTTGACTTTTTTGAAGAAATTAATGAAGCTAATTAAATTAGTTTAAAATATATTTTTTTTTATTTTTTTTAAACTTATTAGTTTAATTAATAAACTAATATATAATCTAAGAATATTTAACATATAAAATGATTAAGTAACTTATTTAGCTTCCTTAATCTCTCCAAAGAAAACTAGCTCTTATAATTAGGACCGGATGTAGTATCATTTTGGTATTCAATTCGAGATTTGTGGCTGTTCTTCTAACACAAATATCTTTTATGGGAGACGAACTTAAGACTTAAATGAGATCTAGCAAGACCTTACAATACTAAATCAACTCTATGATAGTAACCACATGTTGCTATTGAATTATTGATCAATATCTTAATTCAAATTTGAAAGAAATCACATATTAAATAGATATATATTTTTTAAAAAAGTAATTAATACAATAAGAGTAGATAAGATTGTATATTTCATCACCAATAACAATTGCGACGGGCCTATTTTCCCACAAGGGAAGTCTGCGATTTTTCAAGTCTAAGGGAGCATGGGAGGCTATAACCTATTAAAAGCAAAATTAATAATGGGCGCTAAGTCATTTACTCAAATATACCCCAACTTATATATATTCATGTCCCTAATTTTCTAGGGCCCTTTGATGGAAAAAATAGGTTGTAAGGGAAGGGTAGTGTAATATCTTATATTTTGGGAAATAATAGAAATAAAATTATATCTTGTAAACCGTGAACTAGGTTTCTTGGGTAAGGGCATATTATGAATCAGTGAATTTTTGTCTCGAAGTTGGTGTCACCCGAAGTAATTTCTGTTTCCGGCAGTGTCCGACTTAAAATCTTTGACAGATTACGAAATATCCTGAATGAGGTCAAAAATTCAGTTGACCCAGATATTTCTAAAGAGGAAGAATAGAGCTTCAAGGCTGTGCTTCTGGATTTTTGAGAATTTGCAAAAGATCACGCGATCAGAACACCGAATAGGGAACTTTATTAGTAAAAAAATAATATAATATTTAAAGGTGTGGGATCCACTGACAAAATTTTCTCCTCTCCCGACAGAAACTCTCGTGAGTTTGAAAATTTTGTCAGCGGGACCCACTCAATAATAATTTATTATTTAAATAATAATATTATATTATAATAAATATTAAAATATTATTAAAAATTTTAAAATTGTTCACGTGCAACTTTTTAGTTTTTAGGAAAATTACGTAAAACGACCCAGAGACGAAAATTACACTTAAAGACCCATTTTCCAACTATAAATAGAGGCCTCACTTCTTCATTTTCTTCACACCAAACTCAGATCACAACGGTCGAGTTTAATAGAAGAGAGAGAATTCTTAGAGTTTAGAGTGAGAATTTAGAGTAAAGTTCTCGGAGCTGAAGAGAAGGAGTAAGAACTTCAAGGGTAAGTTCTTTGGTCCCTAGTCTTAAGATTTGGTAGTTTTTTTTGGTAATTATAGTAGAAATGCCAGATAGAGTTTTTTCTGAGTATGCTCTGTGGCTGCAGCTTAGTCTGATCTGTCACATCAGAAAAGAATTATTCTTGGGCAGTAATGTTATTTACCAATACAGTAAATACTATTTACCAAACAGTAAAAATTATTTACCGTCACGGTAAAAATATTTTTACTGGTACTATTCACATGAATAGTGAATACTATTCACATGAATAGTAAATCTTCAACGTAGAATTCCACAAGTATTGCAAAGTTGATGGCCACTGATAAATGTGATATTGTTCCTATAGGGTATCTGTGAACTTGTACCGCTGTTTTCCGTTAGAAGTACCGTTTTAGTCAAACGTACCAAAACATCATCAACGAAGGTACGGACGCGTACTGTAACCTTAACTCTGATGCTTATTGTAAATTTGTATGTGATGGATAGTCTGAGATTCTGTTTTTATAAAATTGTGCATACACATTCAGCTATATACGGGTTATAGTCATGATAATGCCGTTGAGTTTTCCTAGCGCTGAGGACACGGATGTACACCGTGGCACTGGGTAGTGCAGACTGGATTAAAATATGAGGTGGTTGTGCTGTTAAAATGTGATTATGCTATAACTATCATGAATATCTATTATATATAAAATTGTTACATAAGCATGAGGTTAACTGTTACCTGAGGTTCAATGGGAATTGAACCTCAGCTCTTACCATAGCCTCAGGTTCTGGCGGAGACAGGGTTGCTGACAAGGGTAAGCAGGCTGTATAAGGACTCGGACGGAGGATTGTTTATCTGTTGCTGTTTTCTTATGTACTTTGAGTACTTGAATATTTGGATGACTGTATTAGTATCAACACACCAATGTTGGTTAAATATCAGATACTCGTTTTATTTTAAAATGAAAACTCTTTTCCGATGCCACACTGTTTAAATTATTCAAAACTCTGATAATCTCTTTTGAAAATCGCATATTAAAAGACGGGATGTTACATTTTGGTATCAGAGCTTGCATCCTGGCACGAAGTTAACTAGGTTACTTTAAACAGTCTTGTAAGGTTGTTTAAGTAGCAGAGTTAAGTTCTAGCCTTCAAAAGTATTTTATCTGGCATGAACCCGACTTAGTTATAACAAACCATTGGTGCCGAAGGTAGGGCCGAGTCTATGTGGATCAGCCAATCAGTCACCCTAGCACGGTGAGGCTTATAACACCCCAACTTTTCTAAAGCATTTTCGAAATTATTTGATCAGAGTTCAAAATAATTTAACCAGAGTTGAGCAACGAAATGATTTTAAATACAAAGTAACTGATATTCAACCACTGTAGTGTACTGGTTTGTTGATACAAAGAGTTCGAAAGACTATACATATCTACAGGACTTTCTCCAGCTAGTCCTTCTGCCTGCTGCTTACCCTTGTTTCTGTTTCTGTTCACTCCGAAAATCCTGAAGCTACAGTAAGAGCTGAGGTTCAATACCCATTGAACCTCAGGTAACGGTTAACCTCATGCTTATGTATCAAATATGTATGACAGATATTCATGTCAAAACAACAATAATCACATACATTATTCTCATATTCACATAATAACATAACACAGCCACTGCAATATGCATGTTATTATAGTCTGCACTATTCACCAGTGCCACGGTGTACATCCATGTCCTCAGCGCTAGGAAAACATAACGGCGTTATCAAGACTATAACCCGTATTAAATTGTATGTGTATGATCAATTTTTAAAAACAGAATTTTAGACTATCTATCACATATAAGCATACCATAAGCATCAGAGTTAAGGTTACAATACGCGTCCGTACCTTCCTTCCACGTGAATAGTAAATTACTATTCATGTATACGGCACTATTCATGTATACGGCACTATTCACGTATACGGCACTATTCACGTATCCCCAAACTTCCTTTGAATCTGACTCCGGAATCCTCGGATATCCTATAATATCATTTTTATCAGTGACCATTAATTTTCAGCATTTGCGGAAACTATGTTGGATATTCACTATTCATGTGAATAGTACCAGTAAAAATATTTTTACCGTGCCGGTAAATATTTTTTTACTGTGCCAGTAAATAATATTTACTGTCCAAGGATAATTCTTTTCTGATGTGACAGATCAGACTAAGCTGCAGCCACAGAGCATACTCAGAAAAACTCTATCTGGCATTTCTACTATAATTACCAAAAGAAACTACCAAATATTAAGACTAGAGACCAAAGAACTTACCCTTGAAGTTCCTGCTCATTCTCTCCAGCTTCAAGAACTTTACTCTAAGCTCGCTCTCTAACTCTAAGAATTCTCACTCTTCTCTTAAACTCAACTGTTGTTCTCTGAGTTTGGTGTGAAGAAAATGAAGAAATGAAGCCTCTATTTATAGTGAAAAAGCATGACACTATTCATACTTTATCAGGTCAGATTTTGGCCGTTGGATCTTGACTTTAAATATGGCTTCATCTCAACCGTCCAATCCATTTGCTTACGTCATCGATGACGTCATCAAGATGCTTACGTCATCGATGACGTCATCATGACGATGACACTTTCTTACTCTTTTGCATTTATCCTATAAAGATTCCCTGATCAGTGTTCTAATCGCATTATATTAGAAATTCTCAAGAATCCGGAAGCACAGCCTTGAAGTTCTATTTTTCCTCTTCAGAAATATCTGGGTCAACTAAATTTTTGATCCTATTTAGGGTATTCCGTAACCTGCCGAAGATTTTAAGTCGGACACTGACGGTTACAGAAATTACTTCGGGTGACACCATCTTCTAGACAAAAATTCACTGATTCATAATATGTGCAGTTGTTTACTACTTAATTCAAGGAGTTTGAGTTATGATTTATTTCCTACAGATTCCACTATCTGTCCTAATTCAAATTATCGGTTTCAACCTATCTCAATAATCATTCCGCCGATTACGGAAATGACTTTGGAGATAACCCACTCTGAGATAGAAATTCACTTGTTTATAATATACCCTTACTTTAAAAACCTAATTCACGGTTTATTGAAAATAATTTTATTTCTATTGTTTTCCAAAGTATAAGATATTATATTATAATATTATTATTATTGAGTGGGTCCCGCGCGCAAAATTTTTCAAAACTCACGAGACTTCTGTCGGCAGAGGAGAAATAATTTAACGTGGGTCCCGCATGAATAGTAAATACGTATTTATGAATAGTGAATACCGTATTTTTGAATAGTGAATACGTATTTGTAAATAGTAAATACCGTATTTTTGAATAGTAAATACGTATTTGTAAATAGTAAATACTTTTCATATTTCTCAAAATATCGATTAAATACCGTATTTATAAAAAGTGAATACGTATTTGTGAATAGTGAATACTATTCATGTACGTATTTGTGAATAGTAAATACTATTCATATTCAAAAATACTGATTTCAAATTTGTCATTTTCAAAAATAGGGCCTAGTAGTCCTCCAAAAATAGGCTAGTTTTCAAGTCTTTAGGTCCAAAATTCAGGATGTTACAATTCTCCCCCCGTTCAATAAATTTCGTCCTCGAAATTTGACAATATAAAATCAAAAGGTTATCTAGACCTCTAGTCTATTCCTTCCTTATGCAAACTTAAATAGCACGCATCATACTATTCAGTGTCTCAATCTTATACCCAGGTATAGTACTAAATTACAGGACTTGTTGGTCTATTCTCACAGTACTCGGTTACACAGGCCTCACTGCCTGATTTATTTAGCCTTTTGGCTTAACACATATTGGCCTTCCGGCTCAATCTATTACCATCGCACTGGAGATTCTAACCTTTCTACTTAGGAATTCATCCTCAACCCTTAGGCATCTTTATTACTACCTGATACAGTGAATGTTTTGCTAGTCTTACGATGCATTCTAAACATAGTTACTTAGCATTTCACATAGTGCTAAGTATCACTGGTCTTATGTCCTAGGAGCATCATCCCGTGTATACTTTGCACACTACGTCTTATTGCCTTGAGCATCTGCTCATCAAATTCATCCGAGACTTTCCCATTCAAGTCCTCAAACTACTTTCACTTACTCAACATCATAACCGGCAGCTATTATTTGACTTAACTAATTCAGTATTCCAAACCTTTCTAATAGTTGCTGTTCCTGTACCATAATTCCCAATTACACTGCTTTTCTTTTCAACACGATAGCGTCGACAATCATGTCATTGCTACCCAAAACTATTTTCTTGTCTCATTTTCAAATTTTCAAACATGAAAAATTTTCCGTGGTTTCAGTACATTTCACAATCTGCTCTATACCACAAAGTAATAGTGCTATAACATTTTTAAACTTAATCGCTGCCATCACAAATTCGTGAAAACATTTTTCACTGCCGGATCATTTTCAAAAACTTTTATTACCGGCACATATCTTTGAGGGAGCTAATTTATTTCACAAAATTTTACAATTGAGAGTACACACCATCATTTTAACCATTTGGTACAGTAAGCGCCTTACCCCAATCCTCAAATCCAGTCTCAACAGTACTATCAACAATGTGGGAGAACCTCCGCCCCTCTCTCAGGAGACCCAGTGTTCACACTGGCACATAAAGTAGCAACCCTATCTAGCGGAACTCAGTCCAGTCATAGACAGTCAGGTTTTACTAATCAAAACATACGCCCTAGGCGAAATGTTATGGATTGGGTGCGTTCACTGCTGGTGCGATTTCCATTTTCTCAAACCAAAATCCCTCCAAAACTTTTTGTTCAAAAAAAAAAAACATTTATCAAAGGCCAGCGATTTCAAACATTTTAAAACATCTAGCAAGACCCAGCAAACTGTGTACATCTACAACAGCTTCTGTCCTTCTAGTTTTGTACTGACTTTACCACAACATAGTTGAAAACTCAGTTTCAAACTCTGGGTTCTAACAAAACCGTTTGTACAAGACAACATCATAACCATCACTGTGGTCTCAAATTCTGTTGAAAAATATTTCATTTGAAAACTCGATTTCACAAATTTGAAAGTAAACTCCGAAAATTTCAAAATAGCAGGTGCATTGGTAAGTTCAAAAATTCAATTTTTTTAAACCTTACTTAGGAATCAGACAACTAACATTAGAAGGTCATCACTAACTACACGCATTGGAACCTCTGTCCTTGGCTACTCAAACTATCCATAAAATACTTAGTTTATTCTACTTTAATCTTCCAGCTATTTCAAACATCGTTCGCTATCCTCGGATCTCACAAAATTTTCTGGACACTTCTCATATTCGTTGTCTGACAACTATGGGCTTCTGCTAGCCTATAAACACAATATATGCTGTATAGCACTGGAGCAAACCATGACGATATACTAAGTTACAACAGTCTTTTCTCTAGGGAACCTATTCAATGTGAGATTCATTATAATGTACTTACCTTGAGAACCGATGCACTGGTAACTCTACTTTATGGTTCGTTGTCACGGCGGCTCCACTCTACGGTTCGTCGTCATGGTGGCTCTGCTCTACGGTACATTACTCGGTGCTTCACTCAGTCTTCTCAGACCAGTCAGCTTTTCCGGTTAGCATCCTTGTAGGTAAACCTCCTTGATCAGAACTCCCCGTAGGTATCCTTCTCCGACAAACTTCCCATAAGTAGCGTCAGTGATCGTCTCTGAATCATTATAATGAGAACTCAAATCTTATCAGGTTCCTATCCTTTAGTGGTTTCATTATCTGTTGTCTCTATGTCTGCCATCTTATCTAGGGCCATTCTATTTGTAAACTTTCACTTTCTGTTTAGCTCCAGGCATAATCCTTAACTCAACTTTCCCTATTGGGTAATCACCTACTTCTTGGGAAATCTATTAGCCACTAATATCTCTATGATTCTTGGTCCCACCTTGAGACCATAACCTGGTGGCTACTGAAGTTTCCAGCTTTCGTATGGTTCTGTTAAGGAACTATCTCTTAGATATTTGGAACCTAGGCAAAACTCACTCATATTTTCTCAGGGTTCCTACTCTCACAGGGGTCATAGTTCTGAGATTTCTCTCGCCTAAGCAATATTAACTTCATAATGTCTATTGATTCTTGGTACTAATATTGGTATACTTACTACTGGGTACCTACAACTCTCATAGGTACTAGTATGACATAACTGTCTCCCCAGAATTACTGGGTACTTTCCTTCTTCTGTCAATTGATCACCACCGTCAAGGACTTAATCAAAAGATCTTCGTCCCCGGAGCCACGCCCCTTTGCACGCATGGTGTCTGGCCTCTACAAGGTAGGGATTTTCTTCTCAGGGTACCTTAACAAGTTATTATTTTGACAAGGACATTAAATCGATAGGTTACTATCCAAGGGAAACCTAAACAGTAGGTTACTGTCTACCGGAAAACTTAAGTCGTACCGACTTCTCTGTACCATTTCCCTTGAAACTCTGAGTGGGGATTTAACTTAGATTCCGATTCCCATATCAAAAGTCTTAAAGTTTAACAACAGAAACCATATTCTGTGCCATCTACTCTATATCAAGGCCTCCCGAGCCTAACCCTTTTCCTTAGGATGTACGTCCTTTTTGTATCACAACACCAGTCTTGTATCAGTACTTGTACTTGTTTTTTTTCGAAACACTTTTAAAACCATGGCTTAGAGCCTAACTTAGTTAGTCAAACCGATTGGCCAGGTAGGCGTCTATCATGGGAGCCTCACCGTGCTAGGGTGACTGATTGGCTGATCCACATAGACTCGGCCCTACCTTCGGCACCAATGGTTTACTGTAACTGAGTCGGGTTCATACCAGATAAAACACTTTTGAAAGCTTAGAACCTAACTTTGCTACTCAGACAATCCGACTAGGCAGGTGTATTTGTGGAAGGCTCGACGAATTCAAGGAAACTGATTGCCAACCACAAAACCCCTTTCTAGATATCAGACTGTTTGGAGTAACTTAGTTAACTCTGTGCCAGGATGTCTGCTCTGATACCAAAATGTAACACCCCAACTTTTCTAAAGCATTTTCGAAATTATTTGATCAGAGTTCAAAATAATTTAACCAGAGTTGAGCAACGAAATGATTTTAAATACAAAGTAACTGATATTCAACCACTGTAGTGTACTGGTTTGTTGATACAAAGAGTTCGAAAGACTATACATATCTACAGGACTTTCTCCAGCTAGTCCTTCTGCCTGCTGCTTACCCTTGTTTCTGTTTCTGTTCACTCCGAAAATCCTGAAGCTACAGTAAGAGCTGAGGTTCAATACCCATTGAACCTCAGGTAACGGTTAACCTCATGCTTATGTATCAAATATGTATGACAGATATTCATGTCAAAACAACAATAATCACATACATTATTCTCATATTCACATAATAACATAACACAGCCACTGCAATATGCATGTTATTATAGTCTGCACTATTCACCAGTGCCACGGTGTACATCCGTGTCCTCAGCGCTAGGAAAACATAACGGCGTTATCAAGACTATAACCCGTATTAAATTGTATGTGTATGATCAATTTTTAAAAACAGAATTTTAGACTATCTATCACATATAAGCATACCATAAGCATCAGAGTTAAGGTTACAATACGCGTCCGTACCTTCCTTCCACGTGAATAGTAAATTACTATTCATGTATACGGCACTATTCATGTATACGGCACTATTCACGTATACGGCACTATTCACGTATCCCCAAACTTCCTTTGAATCTGACTCCGAAATCCTCGGATATCCTATAATATCATTTTTATCAGTGACCATTAATTTTCAGCATTTGTGGAAACTATGTTGGATATTCACTATTCATGTGAATAGTACCAGTAAAAATATTTTTACCGTGCCGGTAAATATTTTTTTACTGTGCCAGTAAATAATATTTACTGTCCAAGGATAATTCTTTTCTGATGTGACAGATCAGACTAAGCTGCAGCCACAGAGCATACTCAGAAAAACTCTATCTGGCATTTCTACTATAATTACCAAAAGAAACTACCAAATATTAAGACTAGAGACCAAAGAACTTACCCTTGAAGTTCCTGCTCATTCTCTCCAGCTTCAAGAACTTTACTCTAAGCTCGCTCTCTAACTCTAAGAATTCTCACTCTTCTCTTAAACTCAACTGTTGTTCTCTGAGTTTGGTGTGAAGAAAATGAAGAAATGAAGCCTCTATTTATAGTGAAAAAGCATGACACTATTCATACTTTATCAGGTCAGATTTTGGCCGTTGGATCTTGACTTTAAATATGGCTTCATCTCAACCGTCCAATCCATTTGCTTACGTCATCGATGACGTCATCAAGATGCTTACGTCATCGATGACGTCATCATGACGATGACACTTTCTTACTCTTTTGCATTTATCCTATAAAGATTCCCTGATCAGTGTTCTAATCGCGTTATATTAGAAATTCTCAAGAATCCGGAAGCACAGCCTTGAAGTTCTATTTTTCCTCTTCAGAAATATCTGGGTCAACTAAATTTTTGATCCTATTTAGGGTATTCCGTAACCTGCCGAAGATTTTAAGTCGGACACTGACGGTTACAGAAATTACTTCGGGTGACACCATCTTCTAGACAAAAATTCACTGATTCATAATATGTGCAGTTGTTTACTACTTAATTCAAGGAGTTTGAGTTATGATTTATTTCCTACAGATTCCACTATCTGTCCTAATTCAAATTATCGGTTTCAACCTATCTCAATAATCATTCCGCCGATTACGGAAATGACTTTGGAGATAACCCACTCTGAGATAGAAATTCACTTGTTTATAATATACCCTTACTTTAAAAACCTAATTCACGGTTTGTTGAAAATAATTTTATTTCTATTGTTTTCCAAAGTATAAGATATTATATTATAATATTATTATTATTGAGTGGGTCCCGCGCGCAAAATTTTTCAAAACTCACGAGACTTCTGTCGGCAGAGGAGAAATAATTTAACGTGGGTCCCGCATGAATAGTAAATACGTATTTATGAATAGTGAATACCGTATTTTTGAATAGTGAATACGTATTTGTAAATAGTAAATACCGTATTTTTGAATAGTAAATACGTATTTGTAAATAGTAAATACTTTTCATATTTCTCAAAATATCGATTAAATACCGTATTTATAAAAAGTGAATACGTATTTGTGAATAGTGAATACTATTCATGTACGTATTTGTGAATAGTAAATACTATTCATATTCAAAAATACTGATTTCAAATTTGTCATTTTCAAAAATAGGGCCTAGTAGTCCTCCAAAAATAGGCTAGTTTTCAAGTCTTTAGGTCCAAAATTCAGGATGTTACAAGGCTCCCATGATAGACGCCTACCTGGCCAATCGGTTGATTAACTAAGTTAGGCTCTAAGCCATGGTTTTCTTTAAAAAAAAATATAAGTACTGATATGACCCTGGTGTTGTTGTAGAAATGGACAAAGAGGAATTTCCGTATATCAATTACTTTGGGAAAAGAAGACGTATTGCACGTCGGTCGATAGTCCCCGAACCAGTAAGTAGGAGATTGAACCCTGAGCCGATAAATCCACTCTCTGTACCAATGCCTGAACCTGTGCCGGTACCAGAACCACTCTACCCCGCTCTTGCACTTGATAATGATCCAGAACCAGAATACCATCCTGGACCTGAGTATCCCGACCATCTATATGACTCAATACCCATTCTTGCAGAGCCCTACTCACCGGAACCCGGAAATCCCAGCATTTCACATCACTCCTCAATAGGTGATAACTTTGACTATCCTCAGATACAAGATCTCGACTATGACTCTGACGCCAACTCTGGCAACCTGGAGTACGTCTTAGATGAAAACTCCATCTTAACTTTAGCCTTACACTTGGAATTTCTCCATGCCGCTCTCACTACTAAGACCGAGAAAGACAAATACCTACTGTATCTGACCCGAGTCAGAGAATTTTACCAGGCAAACTCTCGCTACCATTTTCCGTATCCTTCTAGAGACTGGGTTAAATCCACCCTTCATCACTTTCCTCGCACCCATTTCTGGAAAACAAAAAATCAATGAAATTCTGAATGAGGGCCACATCGAGGATGTGTGCTCGTGCATTTTCTGCCTCCAGCATTTAGTTCACCTGGTCATGTAGAAAGACAAAGACAACCCTACAACAGTTCAATGAACCATGGAAGTAGTAGTAGCAATAGTTTTGTAACAGTAGGACTAAGTATAATAGTAGTTTGTGTAATCACCATTAATGAATAAAAGGGGTGTACTATATACGCTTTGGTGTGATTCATATGAAATTTGTGATCTTATGTTATGTGTAATCTTTTTGTTTTCTAGTGTTTATATCTATTAACCTTTGGAATTTAGAATATGGCAACTTTGGGAGGCGCCGGAACTCCTAGAGGCCGAGGCCGAGGTCGAGGCAGAGGCCGAGGCAGAGGTAGGGGTAGGCAACTGCGAGTAGTACCAAACCCTGAACTCGAACAACATGAACCTCCACCACCAGTACAAGATGAACTTCAAGAAATGAGGAGAATAATACAAGAACAGAGAGCTCTCATCGATGCGCTTCTCGCCAACAGGCAGGGAGGACAAGGGGATGAAGAACAACAGGCTGAAGGAGAGCAACAGCAACAACAACGAGAGGGAGGAGAAAATTACGATGAACAAGAAGACGAGCGCAGCAACGCATTTGAGAGACCAGAACGATCTCAATCATCTCCTCGACAGGAGAGAGTACTGGTGGAACAACATCAACCTGTCAGAGAAGTTAAGGATACACAATACTGGGTGACACAATTCTGCAAACACAAGCCACCAGTATTCCGAGGAAAACTTGATTCAGCTGAGGATTGGCTATTGCATCTTGAAAAGATCTTTGAGGTCTTAGAATGTCCGGATAACAGGAAGGCTCAATTGGCAATTTACAAGCTAGCAGGAGACGCCGATCGTTGGTGGCGAAACACCGCGGCAACCCTCCGAAGCCGAAACTGTCTCGTCACATGGGAAACGTTCCAAGAAAAGTTTAACGAGCAGTACTTTCCACCCTCAGTACAGATGATGAAGGAGACAGAGTTCCTGCACATCCGTCAGGGTCGGGAAGAATCTTTCGATGATTACTTCGCTCGTTTCACCAACTTATCTCGGTACTCATCACTTCTGAGGCGAGATAATGACGAGAGCAGCATTGCAAATATACTTGTGTATGGACTAAAGTATGAGATAAGGGAAAGGTTGGTATCGCACAAATTTCTGGAACTAAATCAAGCTGTAGAAGCCTGCCGACTCATCGAACGAAACTTGAAGGAGCTTCGCAAGACCAGAGACTTCAGCAGTAGCGGCCCCAACCGTAGTGGTTTCAATCGCAACAACCCAGCACAGAAGAGGAAGGCACCTTGGAATAATTCCCAACAAGGGAATAAGAGGCCATTTCAACCGAGACAGCAAAACTTTCCAAGAATGCAGACATCCCAAGCCTGTCCGCAATGCAGAAGGTTCCATCCGGGAGCTAACTGTGAGGGAAAGCCAGTGTGCTTCAGGTGTCAGAAACCGGGGCATATTAGCTTAAACTGTCCTCAAAAAGCTTTGGAGGCGAGACCGCAGAACGCAGGACGAGTTTTTGCTCTGACTAATGAGGAAGCCAAGAAATCTCCTGAGATGATCAAAGGTACTATTTCTCTTAATGGAAATCTACTACAGGCATTGTATGATTCGGGTGCTAGTCACTCGTTTATTTCTTACGATTGTGCAAAACGACTAGGAATGCAAGCCTATAGACTACCATATGATTTGATAGTAGCTACCCCACTTGGCGCGAAATCTTTAGCGTCTGATGCATGTCTTAATTGCATTGCGAGTGTGAACGGTCGAGAATCTAACATAGATCTTATCCGATTACCGCTTCATGGCATTGATGTCATTCTTGGTCTTGATTGGCTAATGGCAAACAACGCGGTCATTGATTGTGGTAATAAAGAGATACGATTCTCACCACCACACGACCAGAGCAAGATCAATGTGAGTCTGAATTTCCTATCTAGTGCAGAAGCAGAAAAATGCATGAAGCAAGGTTGCCAAGCATATATGGTGTTCTTCTCAATCAACATAGACGACGAACCATCACTCAAAGACATTCCCATTGTGAATGAATTCCCTGATGTGTTTCCCAAAGATCTCACCAAGTTACCCCCTGAGAGAGAGGTTGAATTCGCCATCGACTTGATGCCAGGCACTGGACCAATATCAAAAGCACCATATCGTATGGCACCAAACGAGATGCTGGAATTGAAGAAACAGCTTGAGGAGCTACTGGAGAAAGGATTTATTCGACCTAGTGTGTCGCCATGGGGAGCCCCAGTACTGTTTGTAAAGAAGAAAGATGGAAGTTTACGACTTTGTATCGATTACCGCGAGTTAAACAAGGTGACTATCAAAAACAAGTACCCACTTCCTCGCATTGACGATCTACTCGATCAACTATCTGGTTCCTGTGTATTCTCTAAAATTGACTTGCGCTCAGGATACCACCAGCTGCGAGTGAAAACCAGTGATGTTCCAAAAACAGCCTTTAGAACCAGATACGGGCATTACGAATTCCTTGTGATGCCTTTCGGATTGACAAATGCGCCTGCCGTATTCATGGATTACATGAATAGAATCTTTCGTCTACACCTAGACAAGTTTGTAGTGGTGTTCATCGATGACATCCTAATCTATTCTAAAAGCAGGGAAGAACACGAAGAACATCTGCGACTCGTGTTGGGAATACTCCGGGACAAACAACTTTTTGCTAAATTGAGCAAGTGTGAATTCTGGCTACCAGAGGTAAAATTTCTGGGTCATGTCGTATCTCGCGATGGTGTAGCTGTTGATCCTAGTAAAGTGGAAGCGGTTCTGAACTGGAAGAGGCCGGAAACGGTGGCAGAAATACGTAGTTTCCTGGGATTAGCGGGATATTACCGCAGATTCATACAAAATTTCTCACGTATTGCCTTACCATTAACGAAGCTCACAAGGAAGAAACAACCATTCATATGGGACGATGATTGTGAGGCGAGTTTTCAAACTTTGAGGGAGAAGTTGACTACAGCTCCAGTATTAATAATTCCAGATCCAGACGAAACGTACATTGTCTATAGTGATGCTAGTGGGCAAGGATTAGGGTGTGTTCTCATGCAGCAGGGCAGAGTTGTGGCATATGCTTCTCGCCAGTTGAAACCTCACGAATTGAACTACCCTACTCACGACCTAGAACTTGCGGCTATTGTATTCGCCTTAAAGATATGGAGGCACTACCTCTATGGTGCAGTCGTAGAGTTATACTGCGATCACAAGAGCCTGAAATACCTGTTTGATCAAAAAGAGCTCAACATGAGACAACGTCGCTGGATGGACTTACTAAAAGATTACGATCTGGAGATCAAGTATCATCCCGGAAAAGCAAATGTCGTAGCAGATGCGCTAAGTAGAAAGACGGTGCACGCAGCATACATGATGATTCAAGAGCGGAGACTACTTGAAGATTTCAGAGACCTGAATCTGTCCAATCAGATTTGCATGAGACACTACGCGCCCGATGACGTGTATCTTGCAAGTCTCCTTGTTAGTCAAGGAAAGTATAATTTAAGAGATGCGGTCGAGGAAGCTCAAAAGCACGACGAATGGGCTATAGCAGCTCGAGAAAAGATCTCACAAGGTGAAACTCAAGACCTTGACCTATCACCTAGTGGTTTAGTCAGGTACAAGAAGCGGATCTACATTCCAAAGGATGGTGAATTACGACAGAAGATTCTAGACGAGGCTCATAAGAGCAGATACACTCTACATCCAGGAATGGTGAAGATGTACCAGAACCTGAAATCCGAGTTTTGGTGGCCCAGGCTGAAGAAAGACGTAACCGAGTACGTGGGTAGATGCTTAACCTGTCAGAAAGTTAAAACCGAACACCAACGACCCCCTGGTCTTCTTCAAGGACTGGAAATTCCGGAGTGGAAATGGGAGAATATTACCATGGATTTAGTGGTAGGTTTACCCAAGATTAGACATCACGACGCGATTTGGGTGATTGTGGACCGATTGACTAAGTCGGCACACTTTCTCCCCATTAGTATTAATTACTCACCAGAACAATTGGCGAGGATTTATATCAAAGAGATCGTAAGACTTCATGGTGTACCTAAGAGCATCGTTTCTGATCGGGACCCGCGATTTACATCCCGATTCTGGGAGGCTTTGCATGCAGAGATGGGAACTAAGCTAAGACCTAGTACAGCTTATCACCCGCAGACCGATGGTCAATCTGAAAGGACAATACAAACGCTAGAAGATATGCTTAGAGCGTGTGTATTGGATTTCAAAGGCCATTGGGATGAACATTTACCGCTGGTCGAATTCGCTTACAACAATAGTTACCATTCGAGCATACAGATGGCTCCGTTTGAGGCATTGTACGGGCGGAAGTGTCGATCACCTATATGCTGGACAGAATTATCGGAGCGAGAATTCATCGGGACAGATTTAGTTGATAAGACCTCCAAGCAAATTGCATTGATCAAACAGAGACTCCTAACAGCACAAAGCAGACAGAAGAGTTACGCTGATAAGAGGAGAAGACCACTAGAATTCGAGGTTGGAGACCATGTGTTTCTCAAGATATCCCCGGTAACCGGTGTTGGTAGAACTCTTAAACGGCGAAAGCTAAGTCCTCGTTACATTGGGCCATTCGAAATCTTGGCAAAACGTGGACCGGTCGCATACCAGTTAGCCTTACCCCCGAATTTGAGTAAACTCCATGATGTTTTCCATGTTTCTCAACTAAAGAAATACCAACCTGACCATGACCATGTTATTCAGTTTGAGGATGTCGAGGTACGACATGATAACACTTTTGAGGTCGAGCCGGAGCGAATTCTCGATTACCAGGAGAAACGGCTTCGACACAGAAATATTCCTGTTGTGAAAGTGGTCTGGAAGGGTTTATCTCCTAATGAGGCGACTTGGGAAACAGAGGGAGATATGAGGGAAAGATATCCGGAGTTCATGGCTCAATGTTTAGTTAGTATGGAGTAAATTTCGAGGGCGAAATTTTATTTAACGGGGGGAGAAATGTAATATCTTATATTTTGGGAAATAATAGAAATAAAATTATATCTTGTAAACCGTGAACTAGGTTTCTTGGGTAAGGGCATATTATGAATCAGTGAATTTTTGTCTCGAAGTTGGTGTCACCCGAAGTAATTTCTGTTTCCGGCAGTGTCCGACTTAAAATCTTTGACAGATTACGAAATATCCTGAATGAGGTCAAAAATTCAGTTGACCCAGATATTTCTAAAGAGGAAGAATAGAGCTTCAAGGCTGTGCTTCTGGATTTTTGAGAATTTGCAAAAGATCACGCGATCAGAACACCGAATAGGGAACTTTATTAGTAAAAAAATAATATAATATTTAAAGGTGTGGGACCCACTGACAAAATTTTCTCCTCTCCCGACAGAAACTCTCGTGAGTTTGAAAATTTTGTCAGCGGGACCCACTCAATAATAATTTATTATTTAAATAATAATATTATATTATAATAAATATTAAAATATTATTAAAAATTTTAAAATTGTTCACGTGCAACTTTTTAGTTTTTAGGAAAATTACGTAAAACGACCCAGAGACGAAAATTACACTTAAAGACCCATTTTCCAACTATAAATAGAGGCCTCACTTCTTCATTTTCTTCACACCAAACTCAGATCACAACGGTCGAGTTTAATAGAAGAGAGAGAATTCTTAGAGTTTAGAGTGAGAATTTAGAGTAAAGTTCTCGGAGCTGAAGAGAAGGAGTAAGAACTTCAAGGGTAAGTTCTTTGGTCCCTAGTCTTAAGATTTGGTAGTTTTTTTTGGTAATTATAGTAGAAATGCCAGATAGAGTTTTTTCTGAGTATGCTCTGTGGCTGCAGCTTAGTCTGATCTGTCACATCAGAAAAGAATTATTCTTGGGCAGTAATGTTATTTACCAATACAGTAAATACTATTTACCAAACAGTAAAAATTATTTACCGTCACGGTAAAAATATTTTTACTGGTACTATTCACATGAATAGTGAATACTATTCACATGAATAGTAAATCTTCAACGTAGAATTCCACAAGTATTGCAAAGTTGATGGCCACTGATAAATGTGATATTGTTCCTATAGGGTATCTGTGAACTTGTACCGCTGTTTTCCGTTAGAAGTACCGTTTTAGTCAAACGTACCAA
The DNA here is from genome assembly GCA_034222035.1 of Acacia crassicarpa. Classification (NCBI taxonomy): domain Eukaryota; kingdom Viridiplantae; phylum Streptophyta; class Magnoliopsida; order Fabales; family Fabaceae; genus Acacia; species Acacia crassicarpa. The sequence goes on along the minus strand of JAWXYG010000005.1, from coordinate 41,936,299 downwards.
AACATCATCAACGAAGGTACGGACGCGTACTGTAACCTTAACTCTGATGCTTATTGTAAATTTGTATGTGATGGATAGTCTGAGATTCTGTTTTTATAAAATTGTGCATACACATTCAGCTATATACGGGTTATAGTCATGATAATGCCGTTGAGTTTTCCTAGCGCTGAGGACACGGATGTACACCGTGGCACTGGGTAGTGCAGACTGGATTAAAATATGAGGTGGTTGTGCTGTTAAAATGTGATTATGCTATAACTATCATGAATATCTATTATATATAAAATTGTTACATAAGCATGAGGTTAACTGTTACCTGAGGTTCAATGGGAATTGAACCTCAGCTCTTACCATAGCCTCAGGTTCTGGCGGAGACAGGGTTGCTGACAAGGGTAAGCAGGCTGTATAAGGACTCGGACGGAGGATTGTTTATCTGTTGCTGTTTTCTTATGTACTTTGAGTACTTGAATATTTGGATGACTGTATTAGTATCAACACACCAATGTTGGTTAAATATCAGATACTCGTTTTATTTTAAAATGAAAACTCTTTTCCGATGCCACACTGTTTAAATTATTCAAAACTCTGATAATCTCTTTTGAAAATCGCATATTAAAAGACGGGATGTTACAGGTAGGGTAGGGAAAAATTCTGACCACCGACATGTTTTGATATGCACAATGAAAAATGATTTAATGGGAAAATTTATGTTTAGTAAGTTAAAAATGATGATAATTGATAAGTAGGAAAGGCATGCAAATATTAACATATTGAAAATCCCTAAACAGATGGCACGAGTCTTGTGGCTTCAGCCACATCATATCGAGTTTATCCCAAATATCTCTCTCACATATTTTCTTACGGCACCTCCTTCTTTCAAATTCAAAAACATATCTTGCAACTACTTCATAATGGCTCTCGATCGAAGATCGTCTCAGAACAATGTCATTATGCAAGGTTTGAAATTGGAATGTAATAATTAAATTCATATTTATTCTGCTTGATTAATGTAGAGACGGGGGTTGAGGATAACAAAGGAGTGATAGCTCGAGTTGCAGCTATTGCGTTGCGTAGAAGAGCTTGTAGTGGCAAACAGGGAAGCTAAGAATAAAAATGTTGTGTAACAAGTGCAGAAACGGTATATTAAACGATCAATGATAATTGACATGAGAGTCACGATATTTTTACATCATCTATACTTTTACACCCAAATGCCCGATGGGACTTATGGTGTCACTTGAGCATGACAAATATTTTATGACCAAATTTACACCTTAATCCAAAATATAAAATAAACTGACCACCATGTAGAGTTGACTTCAAGTGTTGATCTTCACTAATGTCAGTGAGACAAGTTTCTCTAGCTGCTAAAAGCTTCAACTCCATTACATCTCAATTAAATACAAAAAAAAAAGGGTAACTACTTGAACTGGCAGACAATGATATATACATTATGATACAAACACTGTGACGTATGACAGGGATGACGCTTGCTCAATATATATACATACAACATTCATATAAGGAGACCACAATTGATGGTTCTCCTTTCGTATGGAATATTGGAATGTGAAAATGAAAAACATTTCAGATTCCGAAAAAATTATGAAGCAGAGCAATGCTTCTACACATTGCCCGCCATTCGTGGTTCACAGGAATACGGCAAAAGATGCTGCTTGATATAATCATCCCCCGGCTCCACAAAAGCCTCTGCTTTACAAGTTTTCTTGGCAGGATATAATACGAAATGCTGAGTGATGAATAATGAGTCAAAGAGTACTGTAATCTGGAAGCCCAAATCGTATATAGGTTAATAAGCCATAAGCCAAAAGAAGTAAATGGGTGACAACCAACAAGTATGACGAGACATTGTTACATACCAGAGAGAGCATCAGTTTTCCAATATTCCCATAGAAGTTGTTCCATGAACCTTGATCGAATGACTGCACAACCATCTGTCCGTAACCTGCTACGGCTCCAGAAAGATCAAGAAGAATGTTTGTAATGCTGAAGCCATCCGTACTTTTCCTCTGGAAGTTCATGATTGCCTGTTTTTATTCACACCACAATCTATCAGGTTGGATAGTTCAGTAACCCAAACAAATGCAAATTTCTGTGAGTAGATTATAACCTGAGGAATGTATTTGACAACTGTGAGGCATACTTGGAGTGTGCTGCAACATCATCAATTTCAACACAAGTTAGAATGAAGAAGATATATAGTTCAAATTTGGGCATCACAGATTAATGATGGAGAAGAATGGACGTACTTGAGGTTGTAGAGAAAGCGAAGCCACGAGTGTGTAGGCACGGCTAAGAAGAAACACACTGCATCGGTAAGCAATACTACTGACACAATTCCTATGGCAACTCTGGACAGTTTCTGAGTTCCTCGCTGTATCCACAAATTACTGCGTTCAGGGGCAGTTCGAAACTTGACCCATAAAGAGAAAACAGAACAACAATAATAAAATATTCCAGTACTTACGTCATAGATGAAAATTTGGAACGCCGTAACTAGAGTCAATAGCACGGCATGGGCTGAGAATGCAACATCATTTGCAGCCACAGGTATCATCTAATTAAATCAAGAGGCATGTATCATCTAATTAAATCAAGAGGCATATATATACACGTCAGTTAAACTCATCTGCATATTAAACAGAACTATGAGTAAATTAAACAGGAAGCCAGCGCTCTGGCCCCAAAGGCCAAATCTATTACTCAAAATCGATTCTCTATTCGATAATATAGAACTGACCTCTCCATCGCCGAATTGCTCAAAATACTGCTTCTGAACAGTGGGACTGAAGTAAATAGAGGCGTTGTAGATAAGATAGGAAGAGAGTTTCGTCAGGTTCAACAGCACGAAATCAAAGTTGAGCCCCACCACGCTGAGAAAACCAACGCCAAAAAAACAAGGATGGAAATCAGCGATGACAGTTTTGAAAATAGTGGAGAAAAATGCAAGGTTGAAGAAGATCATAAATTTGTTAGTGGGTATACCTTTTCCTGCGATAATTTAAGAAAACTTGAGGGTAGAAACTGATAGACCATACGGAAAAACCAAACCACCCCAAAAATTCGTACGCTATTTCCAGCGGAGCTGAATTCCACGAAGCCATATCTCTCTCTGCTCTTACCCCTTCCTTCGCCGGAGAAGAAGCAAAAGAATCTCGGAGATTCAGTGGTCCGCCGACCCAATCTTAAGGACGACTCTATACACTTGTCTTGATGCTTTGATTAATCGGCTTGTGCCCGAAGAAACAGAGCCTTGCCAAAATTTCAAGCAACTTAATTTTGCCCAGTCAATCGCAAAAGAAGAGGACCAATATGCAATCACGTACGCATCCACAAAACTTGCCAGGCAAGCAATTTTTTGTGCTTATATTTATTATTTATATGAGCTACCAGCTTTTTATTTCATGACACATCCGATCAAATTGTTGGCACATCCCCTATATGATTGCTTACTCAAACCCCACTCATTTCCCCGTGGCCCCGTCATTGTTATGAATTATGATCGGCCTCCATATTTTCAAACGTCATACATTTTCAATTCGACAAAGTAGTTTGGACCAGTTCTATATGTTGGTTATTTGTATTCGTGGAAAACAAATGTATACATACATTAAGCACACTATTGGGAGGAGTGGAGGACAAAGTCTACTATTATTGTCATGGCAGGTGAAGTGTTCATGTTGTCTGCCGTTGCCATTACTCTAATGATCGAAATTAAGAATCAACGCAACACATAATTTCAGACCCTATGGGTTTGGGAACAATTAAAATAAGTAATTTTAATGGGACGGTTAAAAAGAGTAGAAATTAATATGAGGATGGAGTTTACTTTAGTTTATAAAAGTAATATTATAAATTATTTGAATTTTATGAGAGATTTTACTATAATTAATAATGGTAATGTTACAAATAATTGAATTATACTACCTTCGGTACTAATTATAAGAGTTAGTTAACTTTTTTTAAGAAATTAAAGAAACTAAATAAGTTACTTAATCATTTCATATATTGTGAATCTTTAAATTATATGTTAGTTTATTAGTCAAACATATAATTTAAAGATTCACAATATATGAAATTCCTTAATATCACTTCCAGAAACTACTTCCTGAAACTAAACACGTGTACTACTTCCTGAAACTCCTTAATATTCCCCCACAGGGTTGGTTGGATCTTTTTTAATTTTTTGCTAGATCCACAAGCGAACCTTAAGAGCATATTATTTATAATTTATGTATGAATAAGATTAACATGTATTATATCAAAAAAAAATTAAAATGTAACTAAAAGGGAGCGGCTAGGGTTCACTGCAATGGACCATCTACTGCCCTTCTCTTCTTAATAATTACTTAATATTTTACCACACGCGATTTTATACAACAACCATTTACTATTGAGCAAAGAAGGGCAGCAGAGTGGACCGTAGCTGCTCCCTAACTAAAAGTGAATGAGAGCCAAAACTGATTTAAAGTACGCCCCGCCACTATGAAGAATGGCTCTGTTTGGGTTGGTGGTAGGAGCGGTGGCTTAAAAGCTACTGACTTTAGAAAAAGCTCGGTAGGAGTGGTAGCTTAAAAGCTATCTAATTTATGTTTGAATTGATAGTGGTAGAAGTGGCGGGACCCACGTCAAAAAGCTGAGAGCGTTTTGGAAAAAGCTCTATGGTGGAGCTTTTGGCTTAACGGGCTTTTTGAGCGTTAGGAGCTTTTTCTTAACGCTCAACCCAAACAGACCAAATGAGCGTTGGCAGCGTTAGTAAACTTTTTTTCAAAATTACTGGTCCTAACGCTCTTAACGCTCTGATTCCAAACAGAGCCACTAATGAGTGTTGAACTCAGCTTCTCTAAATTTACGTGCTATCAGTAATATATATAATTTTTTGGATTAAGTAGTAAATCTGTCCGAAAGTAAAGGCCTAGAAATAATATTGCCCTAAAAGTTTTTCTCGTCTCAATGTTGTTTTAGAAGTTTCAAAATGAAGGCCCTATTTAGAGATTGGAATAGGCCAGACCCCTATCAGGCGGCCTACAACTTGACCTATTTAAGGCCTGGTCAAACCTGGCCTGTTTGTTAAAAAGATCAGGGCAAAGCCTATTTAAAGGCCTGAATATGTAAATAGACCATACCTATTTTGTTAAAGCCTGACCTGTAGGCCTGGTCGGTTTAAATATTAAATAAATACAATTATATTTATATCATAAAACTAAGATAATATTTTTTGTTTTTCTTTATTATATTATAATTTCAAGATATATTTATATAAGTTTTGATAGGCTTAAAATATACAAAGCCTATTTTTAGCCTTTAAGGCTTGTAATATGAGGCCTTTTTAAAAGCCTACATTATAAGTAGGCCTTTACAAAGGCTTCAAGCTTGACCAGGTCTTATGAAGGCTTAGGCTTGAGCCTAAAAAAAGGCATGAATTCAGGCTCAGGCCTTTTGCCCTCATTGCAGGTTCAAACCTATTTAGCCAAAACCTGACCTGACCTATTTCTATGCCTAGTCCTATTCAGTAAAAAACTAACATTGACCATCAAAACATTGACGTTAACCGTTACCTTTTTAACGGAAATGGGTAACATTGCTATGTTTTGAAACTTTTGAGACAACATCGAGATAAGAAAAACTTTTAAAGTAACATTGTTCCTCAAAGAAAACTTCCGAATCAATTTGCTACTGAACCGCAATTTTTTTGAAAACTGTTTTTTAATGTTAATTTATTCAGTTATTTTTGTAATGTTTACCCGCAGCCTGCAGGTAAGCTGCTGCCACGGTCACATGTATATTAATCTCAAGTATTAATCAATATTAATTATTGAATCAGCACATGTTGCAAATGCGTATATTTCAATTAAAAGGGATTGAAATTTGATTAATTATTGAATAGAGAGTTGTATGTTGCTCAGTGCTTACAATTTATTGCCAACGAAGAAAGCTTCCCCAGCAGAAGGACGCAAGCGATATTATGATAGCTAGTTATTAAGGGTCCATTTGGATGAGCTTTTAAAAAAAATATTTTTTTTAAGTGCTTATTTTTTAAACTCTAAATTGGAACTTTTAGAAAAAGCAGTACTTTGGCTTTTTTTTTTGTGACTTTTGCTTTTTCAAAAAATATCATATAAACACATAAATTAATTAAAAAAACATTTTTCTTGCATTAAAAAAGTGCTTTTTTTTCTCAAAAAAACCCATCAAAATGGGCTATAATAGTACTCTCTCCGATTTTAATTATAGAAATATTTTTATAGTGTAATTTATATTATAAAAATATTCCTATAATTAAGATCGGATAATAAGAATGCATTATATAAAATTTTATTAAGTTGGTTGCATTATTATCCTCTGTACTAGTTTTTATTTGTTTTAATCAATTATATCATGGAATTAATTATTTTTTTCAGGCACGAGGTAGCTGCAGGCTACAGACACTGTTGTCGGCAGATCTCAGCAGTTAGCCATCCTTACACAACAAGGAAAGATGGATCCCTCCACATCTTTCAGTATCTTTTAATCTTATTCGTTTAAAAATTGATCTAAGTGTCTAAAAAAAGACACATCATCTTTTTTTTAAATTTTTATATTTACCGCATGAGGTCTTTTAAAATAGATGTTGAACCCTTAGATGAATTTTTGGAAGAATAAGATCAAAAGCTATTGAGGGACACTGAGGTAGTCGCTTCTGAGAGCATCCAAATCCTACCCAGCAATTCTCTTTTTAAAACCGTTTTACAGTATATTTCTGTAAATAAGGAAAACATTTAAAATAATTAAAATAAGTTTTGGAATTAAAAATAGGGAAAATCTACCTCAGGGCCCAAAGTAGTAAAAACAATATAAAAAAAGGCCTAAAAAAAAGCCACATGTCAAAAAAGGTCCCAGGGTCTTTTCTGGTATTATTTCATTAATGTTAATAATTAAATTCGTCTCATTAACAACTAAATCAGTAGTATTAACCACAATATCCTAACAACTTAATCAGTACCATTAACAACTAAATCAATACCCCTTAACAACTATATTAGTAGGCGTTAATAACTAATGTTTTAAAAAATAATAGGTTAAAGTACCTATTTGGTCCTTTATGTTTGTTTCAGGTATCCATTTAATCCCTTAAGTTTATAAAGTGCTCGTTTGGTCCTTGAAAGTTAACACCGTTAAGCAGACTTAACGGAAAATATTAAATCAGCAATTTTAAATAATGATTGTGCACTTAAATGCTGACAAAGCAAACTTACATGTTATTTTTTTAATAAATTAATATTTTAAATCTTGTAAATTGAAATTTATTCAAGCAAACTTTGGGTATATGTTCTTCGTCTGAGGCATTTAAGTGCACATTCATCGTTTAAAATTGTAATTTTGCAGGATTTAAAATATTAATTTATTAAAAAAGTAACATGTAACCTTGCTTTGTCAGCATTTAAGTGCACAGTTATCGTTTAAAATTGCTGAATTAGTATTTCCCGTTAAGTCTACTTAACGGTGTTAACTTTTAAGGACCAAACGAGCACTTTACAAACTTAAGGGACTAAATGGATACCTGAAGCAAACATAAAGGATCAAACGGGTATTTTAGCCAAAATAATATTAGAAAAGACTCTAGTAACTTTGTTAACATGTGACTTTTTTGGGCTTTTTTGATTTTTTTTTGCTGATTTGGGCCCTGAGATGGATTTTTCCTTTAAAATAACATAAGGATGTGTTACAACTAACAAGTTGCAACCGAATGAAGGAGTGGATAATCTTACCAGCACTACTAGTAGTGCAGTGGTATTGGGATTCATTTCCCCCCTTTAGGTCCTAGGTTCGATTCCCCCCTTGTAACATCCTGAATTTTGAATCTAATATCTTGAACATAAACCTATCTTGGGAAGACTAGTATGCTCTATTTTTGGAAAGTAATAAATTTGAAATCAGTATTTTGTGGGCCCCGTGAATAGTATTTACTATTCACGTATACGTTTTTACTATATACAAATACGTATTTTAAAAAAAAATATATATATATATATATGTTATTCGCAAATACGTATTTAATACTTGAAATTTGTGAAATATGAATAGTGTTCACTATTCACAAATACGTATTTACTATTTAAAAATACGGTATTTACTATTCCAAAATACGTATTTACTATTCATGTGGGACCCACGTCAAATTATTTCTCCCCTGCCGACAGAAACTCTCGTGAGTTTTGAAAATTTTGGCCGCGGGACCCACTCAATAATAATTTATTATTTAAATAATAATATATATTATATTATTAAAATATTATTAAAAATTTTTAAAAGAAACATCACGGGAGTAGTCACGGGCAACTTTTTTTTAAATTTTGGGAAAATTACGTAAAACGACCCAGAGACGAAAATTACACTTAAAGACCCATTTTCCAACTATAAATAGACCTTCCATTTCATTTCATTCTTCACAACTTCTAAGAGCCATAGAGAGAGGTAGAGAGAGAGAGAGAGAGTAGAGAGATGTTTGCTTGAGAGTTATAATAGCTGGTTGGTGATTCGGGTATTAGCAAGTAACAGGTAACTCTGAATATTCTTCCTTATACTTGTGAATTATGTATGATTATAAATTTGTTTGTTTACTATTTTGGCAAGAATATTTAGAAAATATTTATGGTTTTAAGATCTGGTGTGGGAACTTTGATTTACAAATCTGCAGAGGTACTATTTATACGTACGTTACTATTCACGTATACCGTATTTACTATTCATTTTTACTATTCATGTTACTATTCACGTATACTGTATTTACTATTCACACCGTATTTACTATTCACGTATACCGTATTTACTATTCATTTTACTATTCACGTATACCGTATTTACTATTCATAATACTATTCACGTATACATACCGTATTTACTATTCACGTATACATACCGTATGTACTCTTCATTTTTACTATTCATGTATATATATATCGTATTTTACTATTCACATATACGCATAGTATTCACTATTCATAAATACGCATATTGATGTATAAAACTTTATGGTATAATAATGCATTATTTTGAGTGAACATATTCATCATGGCGGTTGTATTATGATGGGTGGAGTAAGGAGGGATTTGAATGATAAGAATGATTTATGCCACCACTCGGTGCACAGTGGATGGTACTTGTTTCAGGGCCCCATCTTCCATGTTTTCCTCTGGCCGGGATTTCATTGGAGTTGTGGGACATGTGACACCTCCTTAGTTATTTTAAAGGAGGGGAGCCATAGTCCAGATTTGAGCTATATACCTTTGGCCGGGTGTATCTTAAGTTTTGGTGAGCTTGGAACAATTCAGTCAAATGAATGAGTTTCTATTGGACTATGTGTTAGCCTATGGCTCCAGTCTGCGGTATAAGGGAGGTGGTGATATAAGGGAGGCTGCATACTGCATAGTGCATTTCTGAACAGTTCAAGAATTTGATATGATGATGAATATTCTGTAAAGACATGAGATGAGAACTTTTGAGATATATATGTTTTAATACCTTCTATATTGATGACTATTAGTATAAATTATTTTGTATGATAAATTATGGAATCTATATATATATTTGAAATCAGCCCATATCTTTTTGTCATATATTATTTGCTCGTGTACGGTAGAAATATTTAGTAGTTACTGAGATGTGTAATCTCACCCCATATTAACATTTTTCAGGTGAATAACTTAGTAGAGATCAAGGGAATGCACCCATGGAGTGAGCTTTGTAGGCTCTTCTGTACTCCTTTAGTTTATGTTGTGTTATTTTATTTGCCATGAACCTAAAAGACTTCCGCATTTTAAAATAACTCTTATTTATTGGATATATTTTGGCCCTGTATAAATGGATTTCTACCTTTGGCCATATTGTAAATATGTGTTTGAGTGTTGAATATCCTATATTTGGAGGTGTTACTATTATTTTGGCCAAGATTTTGGTATTGAAAATGAGGCGTTACACCCCTCCCTCGCCTTGTATCAAAAAAAGGAGTGGATAATCTTTTTTAAAGGAAGTAAAAAGAGTAAAGCCAGGCCATGGTTTCAATTTTTACTGAATAGGAATATTTTAAAAGTAAACATATAATTAATATAACAAACGGATAAGATGTTATATTTCACGGGTCTTATCCCATAACGGCCATAAGGTAATGCCAAGAACTTAGTGGGCGTTAATTGATTTGATTACTTTGGGATTCTCCAATTGGGTGAAGAATTTCCCTCCTACCAGTACCCGTCTGATCCTAAATAATCCTTTCGATCCTAGTTAAAAAATCTAGTTAATTTTTTTTTAAAGAGATTAAAGAAGCTAATTGAGTTACTTTAAAGTATTTTTATTTTTAGTTTTTTCAAACAAATTAGTTTGACTAATAAATTAACATTTAATCTAAGGACACACAACATATGAAATGAGTAAGTAACTTATTTAACTTGTTTTATCTCTCCGGAAAAAGTCAACTAAGTTTTATAATTAGGACCGGAGGTAATATAAGACATAGTTAACTTTTTTTTGAAAGATTAAGGAAGCTAAAGTTACTTAATCATATCATATATTTAGATTATATATCAGTCTATTAGTCAAACTAATTAGTTTGGAGAAAAAATATAAATATAAATACTTTAAAATAATTTAATTAGTATTTTTAATTTTTCCAAAAAAATCAACTTTATTTTATATTTAGGACCTAGTACTTTTTTTAAAAAAACTTATTATTTCACTACAACAAGGTATTCTTGGCATTTTCACCATACCAGTCTTTGGCAAATAGGATCACTTGGCATAAAATGTTGATGCTTATAAAGGATTTTCATATGCAACATATTCATGTTATTCTACCGTTTATTTATTTTACTTATTTTCGTCAATTTGATTGTCAGATTTGCTTTGGTTTTTGGTAAATTTTTTCATTTAAGTAATGTCATTTTGTCTAAAAAGAAAAAAAGGAAGACGACTAAGATAGAGGAAGAAGAGAGGTTACTCGTTTGAAACTTGTAAGTTATATGCATTCAATTTGAGTTGTATATGCACATAACTTGCAAACAGCTCCAGTTTATGCGTATATCTTACAAGTTATATCCATTCACTTTAAGTTGTATGCAAGTTATATGCATATAATTTGCATGCAGCTTGCGACTTGTATGTAATTTATATTAATTTTTTTAAAACGAGAATCAACAAATTCTACTCCGTATTATTCACAAAATTTTTGGTCTTCTTTTTAATCTCCGATTACTCGATAATTTCCACAAGCACAAATCCCACTTTTTATTGGCCCAAAAATTATTTCACAAAATAATCCATATTTTTCTGGCTTATTGGTTTTGTAATGAAAAGTATAGGGTTTTGTTACCTCCCCAACTATCTCTCCATTAGGTAGTATTTTATTGGCCCAAGCACTTATTTATTCAGGAGAAACTGATCAAAATTTTTAAAAAAAATTAGTGGATTTGATTAATAAATAGGGTTAAGGTGCGTTTAACACAAAAAACTATTGGCTCAGGAGCACCCAACACAATTAACTATTAAGTGGAGCGCCCAGCACAACAAATTTTTAAAAAGAAGCGCCCAGCACAACGCTGTTAACAAGTAGTTAACGTCCGTTATCTAAGATGCGTCTAACACAATAAACTATTATTCCAAGAGCGTCCAGCACAAAATTCTAAATTTTACTAAATTAAATAATTTTTTTCTCAATTGTCATTATTCAAAACTACTTGTATAAATATCTAAGGACAAAAATTACTCATTTTTCAATTTTGTCAAAATTATAATTCGCTAAAATAAACAAAAGTTTTAATTAAAAATATAATTATATTATTTAAATAAAACTCAAAGTGTTTTATAGCTTATTATATATGTTAAATAAAAATATATATGATTTATTTTTATTCAAGAAGAAATTTATGTGATATAAAAAATTCATTTAATGTTAATAAAATTTAAAAAATCTATTATATCCTTAAAGAAATGAAATGAGTTTAATTTTTATTTTTATAAAAAGAGTTTAATGGATATGAAAATGATTGAATGCTAAAATCAATGTTTCCATTAATTAATTAATCAATAATTTAGATCAATGCTTAACAATATCTGAAAATGATTGAATGCTTAAATCAATGTTCCCATTAATTAATTAATATTAATTCACAATGAAATTTAACTAATTTAGATCTAACATGCGGGTATTCATTTCTCTAACAATGTCAACGTCAAGTAAGCTATAACAAGACTTGCGGGGTCAGAATTTGCGATAACGTTATATTAGGGACTTATCTTGTAATAATGGTTAAGAATCCTTGACTTAAGAAAATAATTTAGGGCATTATTTCAATAAATCATTCAACTATGGTCCCACAAACGTTTCAGTACCCCTCTCGTTTGCAATCCAAAACTTTGGATTCTCTACAAGCACTTCTCTTCCCCTTTTCTTCGCCGGAGAAGAAGCTAAAGATTTTTTTATTTGCAAATTATGAATTTATAACGTTCATTAAATTGATATTTTGATACCATCTTCTCCCTTTTAAAAGGTTTACGTAATAGTATAAGGGAAAAATATTTCTCCAGTCACGAAAGATAAATTATCTCAAATGACCTTTAAAACTACGTCGTTTTGAATTAATGAATGGTATATTTATAATTTTAGGTGAATTAGTTAATGATGCAAAATTACAAAAATACCCTTCATTAATTCTAAACGACGTAATTTTGAGAGTCACTGAAGATAACTTATCTTGAGTGACTGGAAAAATCCTTTACCCAGTATAATATTCAAAGAATATAATAAATTATCAATAACTAGTAGTACCAAAAAGTTATCATCTTCAAAATGTATTTTTTTTTCCTAATTTAAAGTTCGACCCACACCTAATAATAAATTAATGTAATTTCAACATTGATTCCTCCGCCTTAGTTTTTATCTTTTTTTTCCTTCTTAAATCCACACTAAGAGTCCTTATGGCTCTGGTTCCCTCCAGTGTAAATGTTAGGATGCTATCCCCTCCATACACTCAGAACTCATTATACATTGGGATACAAAAAATGTAACGTATTATAACGGAATGATGCTTGAATTTATATACAGCTTTCATAACATGAAGAATCGTAAAGACATCCTTGTCAAATATAAACATCATTCATTCATAAGAAGAAACCAGAGAATTGATGGCTCTCCTGGTGTCTGGCATCTAAAAAACCATCCCAGATTTTGAGTGCAGGGCTTCACCCAAATATATATATATATATATATCATGAAGCATGGCTTGCTCTTACACATTCTCCGCCGTTCTTGGTTCATCGGCGGCACTTGGCACGAGATTCTCTTTGATTTCATCCTCAGGTTCAACTAAAGCCACCGTTTTATAACCTTTCTTGGCTGGATACAACACAAAATGCTGAGTGATAAAGAATGTGTCAAAGAATACAGTCACCTGCAAACCCAAATGGTGTTAGTTAATAAGCCATATAAAAGCCGAAGTAAATGAGTGACAATCAACAAGTATGTCTGAGAAATTTGTACATACCAGAGAGAGCATCAGTTTTCCTAGATTGCCATAGAAGTTGTTCCATGAACCTTGATCCAATGACTGAACAACCATCTGTCCGTAGTTTGCGATGCCGCCGGAAAGATCAAGAAGAATGTTAGTGATGCTGAAGCCATCCGTACTTTTTCTCCTGAAGTTCATGATTGCCTGTTCTCATTCATTCATACCACAATCTAGTCAGGTGGATAGTTCAGTAACTGAAAGAAATGCAAATTCCGATCAATTCTTTCTTCAAAGGGAAATGAGTAAGCACAAGTCGGAATAGATTCTAACCTGGGGAATATATTTTACTACGGTCATGCATACTTGGATTGTGCTGCAACATCATAAATTTCAACAGAGTTAGAAACTTAGAATGAAGAAGATCATTCACACTTGGGCATCATGGGGCATAAAACAGTGAAAACGGAATAATAATCTAGTGTACTATCTGGTATCAACTCAGTTCGACTCCTGTACATGTGTATCATATTTTTCATTTCTTTAATCAATATTAATTGATTGTAAAGCATCGTAGTAATAAATAAATCTAATGATAGATTTTTTTTTATAGATCCATTCTTTTACACTTATGTACAATTTTGAATTAATTAACATTTATGTATAACTTTTTAATATGACATATATTTTCTAACACACTTTCTTATTTTTTTTATTTCTTCTTCTCCTTAATTATTGTTGAAAGTCTGACCAAAAAAAAAATTGTTGAGGGGTATTAATAAGGGCAAATTAGAAAAATATTGACAAATATAAAAATTATATCTTATATTTAAGATAAAGATCAACTCTCCACGTATATTTTACGTTAAGAACCAGTATCATACATCACTCAACCATCTCTCTGGTTTGTTTAGTGGAAACAGGAAAACTCCATCAACAGAGGAATCGTAGTATAAGTGGACTTATACAAAGAGATAAAACAAACAAAAGATGATTAAACAATTGAACAGAACAGAGAGTCATAATCATCTTTTGAGAAACATCCAATCCTTCCTTTAGCTCTATGGCCATTGGCCAGCATCGATGTTATCAGTGGCAAATCAAACAAGTGCTAAATTGGTTTTGAAACATCAAAAGAAGAGCCGGGGGCAATGGTCCGATATGTCCAAGGGCATAATCCTACTCCCTCAGAAAACAAAACTGATCTTCACTAGGTACAAATTTACCAGTATAACAATAAAGCATCAGCAAAAGATAAACTACAGTAGTGATCTCAATAATGGAAAAAGCAGCCATATCTATATAGAGCTGCCAACATCAGCAAAAAATACAGGGTTTCAATTAAAACATACTACTCTTATTCTATTTATAAGTACACCAAAATATTTGGTCCTATTTATAAATTCAGTTTCATATAATAAATAAGATTATGACAATTTTACCCATATTAATTATACCCATGAAGATAGAGAGAGAAGAAATAATTGAAAAATACTTAATCATAAATGAGAGCAAAGTTGAAAATTTACTTCCATAGTCATTGTGTCAACTATTCTTTCTTGGTATGTGAGATTTGATTAAAATAGACTTATAAATAGGAGTAGAGTGGTAATAGGTCGCCAATAAACTGAATCAGGTGTTTTTACCCTATTAACTGCACGTATCCCATTCTTTCCCTAAAGCATCTTATCAATGACAAAACAACAAAAGATAAATAGATATTTAAACATCAAAAGCAGGGCAGGGCAACGGTAAGTCATAATTGTACTTAACCATAGAAAGAACTTAATCATCAGAGAGTAGAGTAGAGTGCAGAATGAACATACTTGAAGACGGAGAGAAGCCAGAGCCAGGAGCGAGTCGGCAAAGCTAAGGAGAAACAGACTGCAGCAGCAAGCCATACTACTGACACAATTCCAACGGCAACGAAGGAGATTTTCTGAGTTCCTCGCTATATGGACAACAAGTAACAGAGTTCAGGGCATTTAGGAATTTAACCAACGAAGCAAAAACAACAACAAATTCCAGTTCTTACATCAAAGATTAAAATTTGGAACAAGGTAACTGCAGTCATAAACACAGCATGGGCTGAGAAAGCTACATCATTTGCAGCCACTGGTATCATCTAAAATCAACACACACAAACCCGTGTCAGTTAAATCCTCTGCATACAAGGTTTCATCAAGCTTGATGCTGGCTTTCCAACAACACGCAGATTGCGGCAAACAAAAGTAGAACCAACTTCAAAAATTCGGAGAAGTTCCTGTTAAGATTACCACCTACTTTTTTATCACTGTCCCAGAAACAAGAAAAAGTAATCATGATTAAGATTTATACATACTCAAAGAACACACAAACTAGCTACGCTTAAAATCCCACTAAAATCAAACCTGGGCAGAATTTGCTCGGAATGAAAATTTGGGGGAAAAGAAAAACAGGGGACTCTTAAACTAGATATAGGTCATTTCTATGATCAGGGTCTAAAAAATAAGCTATGATAATTAGATCTAGTGTTACTTTTGCGTGATAAAGATCCTCTATTCGAGAACATGGATCAAAGTATATACACAACGGACCTCTCCATAACCGAATTCCTCGAAATACTGCTCCTGAACAGTTTTGCTGAAGTACATAGAGGCGTTGTAGATCAGATAAGAAGAATGCTTCGTCAGGTTCAACAACACGAAATCAAAGTTGAGCCCTACCACACTAAGAAAACCAACCAAAAAATTAAAAGGATGAAAATTACCGATGGATGGCTGATTTGAGAAATAGTGGAGAAAATACAAGGTCGAAAAAGATGAGATATACCTTTTCCTGCGGTAGTTTAAGAAAGCTTGAGGGTAGAAACTGATAGACCAGCAAGAAAAAGCGAACCACCCCAAAAATTCGTAAGTGAGTTCGAGTGGAGTTGAGTTCCAGGAAGCCATATCTGGCTCTGCTCTTTCCCGTTCCTTCGCCGGAGAAGAAGCAAAAGAATATCTGAGATTCAGTGGTCCGTCGACTTAATCTAAACGATGATTATATATATTTTTCTTGATGCTTGACTAATCGGCTTGTGCGTGGGAAAGAAGAGAACCTTGTTTTATAGACTTGTGTTTACTCTGTTCCTTAATTATAACGAATGTTCATGTCACCAAAAAAAAAAAAAAAAGATACAAATGTAACCTTATATTTATTCTCTCATATAATTTAGATCACAAACCTGCGACTCCCATTCCTTATCAACAATGTACTTCATTTACTGAAAAAAGAATATATATATATATATATTTAAAAAAGGAACATTGCTTGCCCCTTACGTACCTAATCACGGTGATTAAACCCCACAGTTTCCTTGTAGCCCTGTCGTTGTTATGAATTTATGATCGCGCCATATTTTCAAAAGTTATTATACATTTTTAATTTGACTAATATTTAATTATTTATATTTATTTAATAAATGTTGAAGAGCTGTTGGGAGAAAGTCTTGATAAAGAAAAATGTATAACATGGGTTCGGTTGCGTGTGCTATTTTTATATATATATATATATATATATATATATATATATATATATATATATATATATATATATTATAAAACAGGTGTTAACAGTATATCTACTATTGCTGTAATCCATCAGTCGAGCAAGAATTAATGCCACCAATTATTGGTGCCTGCTTTGGTGCTTATTATTAGGATGCGATACGCAGCTATATACAGTTTTAACGATTCATATTTAGAATTTTTCACCGATGATTTTATTTTTTTAAAGAGAAACTTAGAGTGAAGAAATCATTTTTTATTCAGAAAATCACTATCAGGTCTCTATCTACGGAATTAATCACAAAATGTCCCACACCCAATTCTCCTCTGGGACTTTTTTGTGATTAATTGTTAAATTCCTCTAATTAAAAAGTCTTGTTTCAAAATGACTTTATTAATGGTTAAAATGTTCCTATAAAAATCTCGTTGTGAAAAAATGACTTTACATGTTGTAAAAAATTCTCCGAGTTTTTTTCTGGCAAATAGAAGTTTAGAAACTTGGACAATTTTTGACAATATGAAAAATTATTTTGATAACTGGATTTTTTTTTTAGAGGAATTCTGTAACTTATTCACAATTAATTACAAAAAAGTAGGGAATTAGGTGTGAGACTTTTTTGTAATTAATACCTTAATACTTGACAGTGATTTTTCCTTTTTTTAAAAAAAAAATGTTAGACTGTTTATACATCAAAATAATTTTTAAAAAATTGAATTTAAATTACTCATATTAAATTTAAACGGCTTAAATTTAAGCGTTTGTAGACAACACCCGAACTACCTTCATAATTTTTCCGCTTGTTTCGGTGTTATCCACATAAACAGTGGTGGAACTTGGAGGAGAAGTTTGGGGGGCTCAAATAGTGGTGGGGGGATTCGAGGGCAACGTCCCCCGAAAATTTTTTTAAGGAAACTTTTAAATTCATTAAAAATGAAAAGAATAAAAAAAAATATATATTCATGAAATCAAATTAATTAACTTCATCTACAAGTGTAATGTAGAATTGGTAAAAGTATAGTAAGAGATACACCACAAAAATAAATTTCACTTATAAGCTAAAAATTTCAGGTAATTAGAATGAAATATAGAAAAGAATGACAAGATTAACATAAATCATACAAAACCCCACATAGAACAAAGATTGAATTATAAGCCTAAAATATAAAAAGAGGGGAAAAAAAGAAGAAGAAGAAATTAGGGGGCCAAAGTTATATTCACTACTTTGAGGGGCAAAAATTGTATTATTACACTAAAAAATAAAAAAGTTCCATTAAAAAATCTTAAACAAATTTGGCCCCCTTGTCATTGTTAAGTTCCACGATTGCACGGAAAAGAAAAGGTTGGGGGTTAGATCAACTTCAAACAATACTACAGGAGCGATTACGGTTTG
Source organism: Acacia crassicarpa (assembly GCA_034222035.1). NCBI lineage: Eukaryota > Viridiplantae > Streptophyta > Magnoliopsida > Fabales > Fabaceae > Acacia > Acacia crassicarpa. The sequence goes on along the minus strand of JAWXYG010000005.1, from coordinate 41,917,885 downwards.
GGACCAAAATATGAAATTAATTATAAATTTGGATAGAAAAACCTAATGTAAGTTTTGGTAAAACACCAAGTGCTTACCAAAATTTGTGTCATAATCAAATATAGTACTATTTTGTTAAAATTTAATAATCTTTTATTTTAAAACAAAAATGAAATTCATGCCTTGATACGCGCCAGACTGTATCATATCCTCATCCCCTCCATCCAAATATTCTGAACAAGAAATGTCCAAACATAAACCAGATCGCCTTATTCTTCGGATCCCTCAACGAAAGGAATAACTTCAAGGGAATATAATGATTCCCTATGTAAACTATAAAAATAAATAATTTTGCATTTGATGGGTCCTGAAGTGTCCCATTCCTGTTGAGACAGTGTCCTTGGGCAAGGTCTAGAGTCTAGACTCTTGGATTCATCTTTTCATATTTATTTTTTAAAAAAATTATTTTAATGTGATTATGACCTTAAATTTTTATAAGTTTAACCGTAATTTTTTCTAAAAGCAATTTGTTATTTTAAACAATCACTATGAGCCTCAATACTGATTCCGATTTGTGATTCTTTCAAACATGGGTGGTGCGGGGTTGGTTCCATTTGAAGAGTCTTCTTTACCATTTCGTCAAAGCTACACGTGATGCTTCTGACTCTGAATAATAATAATAATGATAATAATAATAATACATGTTATATGCTTTTAAATTTTATAGAAACAATATTAAATATTAATAAAAGTCAATAAAAACTTAAAAGTCAGAACTAATATTTGAATTGACGAGGTTACCGGGGGAAAAAAAGTCAATGGATGTGGCAAAAACCTCAACGCCACTAGCATTATTGGCTCTGTTTGGGTTGGCGGTAGGAGCGGTGGCTTAAAAGCTACTGACTTTAGAAAAAGCTCGGTAGGAGTGATAGCTTAAAAGCTATCTAATTTGTGTTTGAATTGATAGTGGTAGAAGTGGCGGGACCCACATCAAAAAGCTGAGAGCGTTTTGGAAAAAGCTGCATGGTGGAGCTTTTAGCTTAACGGGCTTTTTGAGCGTTAGGAGCTTTTTCTTAACGCTCAACCCAAACAGACCAAATGAGCGTTGGTAGCGTTAGTGGACTTTTTTTCAAAATTACTGATTCTAACGTTCCTAACGCTCCTAACTTGGTGCATTCCAAACAGAGCCATTATGAAACGTGAGGGTTTGGCTTAGCTTTCTCTTGATTTAGTTGCTGATATATATAATTTTTATAAAAACTCCTTTTTTTTAAATTGTTACTTTGTTTTTTTTTAAAAAAAAATGCTTGCCTGCAGGTAAGCTGCCACCGTCATATATATATATAGTACTCTGTATTAATTAAAAAATTAGTTAATAATATTAATTATTTAAACAGCGCATGATGTAAATATGTATTTTTTTCGATATAGTTTACATTGTTCATTATGGTTGATTCTTTCAACTAATATTTTCATCAATATTTTTTATTAGATATTTGAATTCATGGATTTTATTTTAATTAAATATTTATTTAATTGTTTAGTGGTATTCATACTTTATTTTCCACACGTATCGGTCTAAATTTTATATTATTTAACAAGAAAAAATTTAATTGAGTTGGGTCCTAATGACCGATTAGAATCACGATAGGCCTCTAGACTCAATAATTTTATTAAGTGTTAATTAATACTTAAGCTTGCATTATATAATATAGTACCAACCTAAACTGGAAATAGTTCATTATCAATCGCAAACGCGAAGGCCAGTTTATGCTTTCCTCAAAAAAGAAAGATTCAAAAAAAAAAAAAAACTGATTTTGACATGGTTGGTGATACTAAGCAATGGATTACTAAACTGATTTTGACATGCTTCCCTTTCATTGATTATTGAGACTTTTAGTGGATTCTAAGTTTTAATTTATTTGCTTATATATAACCTATTATAGTCAACAATATCTATCTGTCCAATGGTGGGAAAAAATCTACCTATCCATATACTCTAAAATAATAATAATAGTCCCCTCGCAGAACCCGCAATTAATGCTAAATCGTTAAAAAAATAATAATGCATCATCTGAAGTTTCAAAATTTCGGGCAAGCTTCTATTTCTTTTTCCATAAAATGAAGATAAAAATGTGTTTTCAATCGCGTAAATTTTTCTAATTGGGTTAAGGTACAGATTTACCAATGAACTATTATTCGAGGAACGTCTGACACAAAAAACAATTGAAGGAACCAAATTGGCCAACGAACTATTAAAAAGTGGGGAAAAAAAACAAATAGCTATTAAAAAAAATTACTATTACGTTAAAATATGAGGTACTGGCGTAGGACGGTGGCGGAGATGCTAGAGAAAAAAGCGGTTAAGCTTCCTTGTTAGATAAGGCAAACACCAACAGAGACGGGATCCATAAGAGTAGGCGCTGTGGCAACGGTTGTTGCTGCTTGTGGCATCGGAGGGACGCAACCAAGGTGCAAGGCATGTGCCGGTCAAAAGCTGTGGACTGTTAAATGAGTTCAAGAGGGTGAATGGAACACCCAACATTAATGGAAGCTTTGGAGACGCCGACGTCGCCGGTACTGTGACAGTCAATGGAAGACGGAAACACCAAAACAGTGACGGGTTAATAATTCGTTGGCGAATCTGCTTAAAAATGTGTTTTTTTTATCACTTTTTAATAGTTCGTTGGTCAATTTAGTTCCTTCAATTATTTTTTGTATCAAACGCTTCTCAAGTAATAGTTAATTGACAAATTTGCATCTTAATCTTTTATAATTTGCTGTAGTAATTATTATTATTTTAAAAATTAGACTTGAAATATCAATATCTTTGTTTTTTTTTTAAAAAAAAATCAACGTTATGAGGTTAGAATTAGAAGCTTCAAAGACTATAAAAAGAAGAATAACAAAATGAAACTCTATACAATAAAAAGAAACACCCAAATATGCATTTTTAGCTAAAATAAAATGAGCCAGCCTTTACTCATTTTATTGGTCCCGGCCTTCCCCAAGGATCTTCAATGGAGTAGTTATCAGGCATAATAATTATGGTCAGCAATATTTGTTGTACTCTATCAACTTTTAAAGTATTTTTTTTTAATAATATTATTATTTTAAGCAACGAGTTATTTGCACCACAGACATGGTTGATGGTTGCCTCAGCTCATACGAACCTGTCAGTTTATTAAAATATCTCCATTATTGTTGGATCGTAACAGAGAGAATCACTGACTATTACACGGACCTAGATTATGTGTCCCTCACTTATTTCACAAAAACACGGCTCCATTATTCTGTATCACTTCACTCCAATCCTTGTCCGAATTTATTGGGATTTTAACCAAAATAATAACAAAAAAAAAAATTACCAATCTGAAGCACTGTTCAAACTATTTACCAAAGTAAGGCTGATATGACAATGGCGTCAGAAAGTACGACGCCACTAGTGGCGTTGTACCTTTTGACACGACTAGTGACGTCGTACTTTCTAACGCCACTTTGTCATTTTTTTTTAATATAAATATTGAATCATCAGACTGTGATTGATCCACGCCATCTGGTGACGTGGACCCCGCGCACGCCATGTCAGTGGCGTGGGACCCCCCTGCACCACCAGTGGCGTGAACCTTATTTTGGTAAATAGTTTTGACTGTGCATTAATCTGGTAAATATTTTTTTTGTTATTATTTTGGTTAAAATCCTCGAATTTATTCATTGCAGAAAAGTTTGATCTCAATTACTACAAGTGATTTTTTGCTTATTTAAATAGGCGGATCGGAGAAGCTGTTTTTTAATAGGATTTATGATATATAATATTATAAATATGTGGGAGAAAGTTTGTCTCAACTTATGAGAAAGTTTGTCAAGTGTACAATGCAATCATTCACAAGAACGTACATGTCTTTTTTGGATGGAGCTGAATTCCACGAAGCCATGTTTGGCTCTGGTCTTCCCGGCCCGTTTCTTTGCCGGAGAAGAAGCTGAAGAATGCCGGAGATACCATTGTCCGGCGACCCAGTCTTAAGGACTACGTGCTGACAGCCTGACATGAACGGCTCGTCCTTTTATTCATGTTCACTTTTCTTGATGTTTGACTAATCGGTTTTCTGCAAAGAAATACCCCACCGTTGTCCGAAATTCAAGCAACGGAGCTTTCAGTTTTCACCTTCCAATGAAATGGCCTATAGCTAGGACAAAGGCCATTTGGGTAATTTAATTAGAATTAATATTTTATGTAAGTTTCTGTAGAATCAATTAAAATTATAAATTCAGAAATATCAAAAACAGTAAATACGACATGTGCATGTCAGATATAACTCTTGGTTTATAATTGATCGAGATTCCTATTATAATTATTTGGTTCGATGTTTTTAAATTATTTGTTAACTACATTAAATTAATGTTTCCATATGTAATTATATTTTCTCAATTTCAAACGTGTCATGCAACGGTTCATTCAAATATTCAATCGATAAATTTTCCTCAAATAGGCTCATCCCCAGTCAACATTGATGTTGCCGCCAAAAAAAAAAAAACATTTATTCTTCCACTTTGTTTGTGTGGCTGTTTTTTTTAAAAGGTTAAAGTCCTGTAAGTTTTTATTGAAGAGTAATATTATCTTTAAAGGTTTTTTTACCTTCAATACTATTCTATAAGTTTCAAAATGTAGCATTCTGATATTATTTAAAAAATTCATGTTAATTATGAAAAAATTGACGTTGATAATTAATTTTTAAGAAAAGTATTTCTCCAGTCACTGGAGATAAATTATCTTCAGTGATCCCAAAACTACGTCGTTTTGAATTAATGAAGGGTGTGTTAGTAATTTTAGGTGAATTAATGAAGGGTATTTCGCTAAAATTTATATGATTAAAAAATAAACAAAAATATAAAAATACACTTCATGCATTAATCCAAAACGACGTAGTTTTAGGGTTGTTGGAGATAACTTTATCTCCAGTGACTGGAGAAATCGTTCACCCTTAATTTTTTAATAGAAAAGAATAACATTGTTTTATTTTAAGACGTTCGGTATAATATTAAACTTAAAAAACGTTTAGATTAATATTGTTCCTCAACAAAACTAAGATAAATTTACAATTTAATCATTTTTTTTTTAATCTCCGCTTAGTTTCCCTTGTGGCCCCTGCCACGTACTCAGAAGCCATTTCGACCACACATTAAATTCCTTTTATTAATTATTTATATGGATAAGAATAATGTATAGTGACGCATAATTGGGACATGTAAGAGGAGGAATTGGGGGTTGCGTTGGGGGGCGTCACTGTCGTTTTTACTGTACGGGTCCTAAGAAATTCTATTCAAACAAGCAAAATAGCAAATTAAGACGCGACACCATTTTTCGCTTACGTCTCTGTCCACCAAAAGTGGGTGCGTGGCGGTGGCGTGGGGGGAGATCAATTCCAACAAGACACGTCTTTTGCATAGCGTTTTGGATATTCCGGTAAATATCTATAATATTCGAATTGAGAGTGTGGTTGAAAGCCCAAACCTTAATTTGGGTGATAGCTACACGTGGTGCATAGATACTTATATAGATATTCGAATATTCATGCTATTTGCTACTTTCAAATTGTGGCCCCTAATTTGGATAACTCTCATCTTCTTTTAATTTGGGTGCTGATTTTTCAGATTAGTTTGGTTTTGAGAAAGTTTTCAAATGTTAAATTTGTACATGTATATAGAAAGAGTAATTCACTGAATATTGTGATACAGGAATGATTTTGGGCTAATGCCCCATTTATACACCAAAAAAAAAAAAAAAAACAAGAGAAGGCCAGCAATATTTTTGTCTGAACCATGGTCCCTTCACATTTTGAAGGTCTCATGCTCTTGATTTGGGATTTTCATTAATTCGCCTTATTCATCATTCCATTTCTTTCTCTTTGAATCAATGGTTCTACTTTCCAGTGGAATATACTGATCTCTGATTCCCCAAACTCTGCAAAAATCTCCTCTTTGTGTATATCATCATATTTGTTGCTAATTAATGAGCTGCATTTATATGATTTTAGGCCCCACCTTTTGATGGTAGACATGTGGGCCCTTTATTCACAATCCACAACAGATTTCTTTTGCCTCCCTCATTATTCGGCCGTTTGCCTGGAAAAAAAGTGGGAACAAATGAAGCACGATTATTTTACCTTTTTTTTTTTTTTTTTTGGGGCTCAAAGCACGATTTATTCCTATTCCTAATACATAAAATTAATAGAATAATTTTTTTGCCAAATGAAGACAGTAGATATGATAGATAATATTTTTTTAAATCACGTCCACTAACAGTCCCAAACATGAAAAATATGTTATTTTAATCATATTTTTAAAAAAAAATCAAAGAGATCATATCGTATCCCTTACCCTTTTTTTTTTAAAAAAAACAGTACACTTATTGACGTTTAGTTGCAAAATTTAGCAACCCACCGACAAAAATTGTCCTCTCCGACATGCTTTTCTTTTACTTACTATAAATTTATAACGTACTAAATATGGAATCATTTGCAAGAATGTGCCTTTTCTTTATGCTGCGTTAGTTTAATTCTGTACTCAAAAGAGCTGTTGTAAAATAGCAGTTCTTTATACCAAAAAAATAAAATAAAATAGCAGTTCTTGATCTTTTTTCCCCTTAACTCTTTGGTTTCCATTAACGTGGATTAGCAAAAGAACGTAATTACTCATAACACTAGCCCAGTGGGCTCAACTAGAGTTAATGATGGGCCTCTTGTGGCCCATCACAATAATTTCACTTATCTTTCATCTTAGGTGGCCGCGGCTTGTCGCCTGCCACTACTCACTGCAAGGAACTTTTTCTGCAAAATTTTCAGAGAGACCAGAGAGAAGAGAGAATGATGGATTGAAGAACGGTAGCCCAGTGAGCTTCACTAGACTTGATGATGGGCCTCAAATGGTCCATCACGCTCATTTCTCTTCTGGTTATTCTTCCCTGACCCAGGCTTCTTGCCCTCTGGCTCTGCGACTCGGTACTCTACTGTTCACCTGACTCCGAATCTCCTACCGGAAGAGTCTTTTCTGCAAATCTTATTGAGAAACCAGAGAGGAGATGGCTAATTCACTTATAGGAAAATCCATCAAGACAATAAAAAATCCGAATTTTCTCACTGCGTTCTCAGCTTACTCCATTCGCAAATTCAGTTCCGTGGCCACCGTCGAACAGCCTCAGTCGGAGGGTCCATCATCGTCCTTCGCCTTTTCCGCGGACGGGGGCAATGAGAAGAAAGAGGATAGCATATACGTCAAGGGACCAAATTCTAATCGCAAGCGAGATGCATCGTCTTCTTCAGTGACTATGCCCATGTCGTTCATGACTGGGTCGATTGTGGGAAAGCGGTTCTACAAGCAGGTAACGACGAGGGAGGCAGATGATGGGAATGGTTGGACGGTGGTGCTGGATTATAGAACTCTCAAGACGCCTTCCAAGAGGCCTCTGAAACTCCCGACTCTTGCTCTTGCTAAGGCCATAGCTGCTGAATGGGAATATCAGGTATACTTATGTCCCGGGTCAGTTCCTTTCTAGGTTTAGCTCTTTGCAACTTCCTTTCACTGTCTCTTCCTGGTATTTTTTCCCCTTTTCAAAAGAAGTTGGTCTCATATGAAACTTTGAAGCTATTGCAGGAAGTAATGTTGCATATTATACACTTTCTACTGCCAATAACTAGTCCTTGGAACAGGTTTTGGACATGTTTTACGGAGTCACAATAATTACAACAGCTGAAAGTTAGTCTAGATTAGACTCATTCCCAAATGCTTGCAGAACCCTGTAATTGATGCTTCAAGATTCTTCTATACTAAACACATCTCAAAGCTGTGTTTCTTTCTTAAAAATAAATTTGTATCCTGACAAGGAAGCCCGAAACTTGTATTAGCTGATCATTTACTGTAATACTGTTAGTATCCAGTTCCTGTTGCCTTAATTAATCATAAGAGTGAGTACGAGGCCTCCTGGTGTTATAACTATTTAGTAAACATTTTGCAATATATCTTACACAAGCTGCAATTATGGTAGAGTTTATCTCTAATTAGTTGCAAATTATTGGCATTAGAGGATCTTTTGCCTGAAATAGGGTAACTAATCGATTCAGGAGCTTAACTCTTTTAGCTAGATCAGTCTCTAGACCTCATGATTTTTGGGTTGAAAGTACATCCCTCACCCCTTCCCTATTAACATCCCCCGTAAATCGTTGGTCAAGTCTTTTATATTTCATATTTCATATTTTGTCTGACTGGGGGGAGCTTTGTGCACTGGCCACCCTTTTATGCTATGGCAGGTTAGAGTATTATTTAATTTGGACTCAGATTAAATTTGATTAATTGCAGCAAATAGATGGCATAAGACCTTTCACGATGCCTCTTATGAAACTTGCTTGTACGGCCCTGGAAAGAGTTCCTCTCACTCAGACCAAAATCATTGAGAATTTGATGATGAAATTCAACCAAGATCTAGTCTTTTGTCGTGCTCCTGGTGATAGTGATCTTACAAGCAATGTCCTTGGTATGCTGTTAGTTGATATATCTTTTCATTCAGATCTCAAATAGCCAAGTATACGATTACCTGATGGGAGTATATGCTGAGTGAATGAAGAGAATAATGTTGTGTTCTTTTAAATTGAATATTATTCCTTATGAAGTTTAAAATTTATTGCAAGTTTTTTCAATATTTGAAAACTGCGGTAGAGGCGTAATAAATTTGCTACATTAGTGAGTCTAAGTAACTCATCAACGAGTCATTGAAAGTTTCATTAAGAGTACATCTAGTAATCTTATCTATAGGCATGGGACTTGATTCCCGCATTGGAATTATGGATTCTAGTTTGGACTTTATAGACCTTAGACTCTCTAACTTGGTAACTAGTGTTGCGTGTGGTATTCTTGAAAGTTCCTGTAAATTGGTTTCAAAGTCTTCCACTTTGCCCTAGTTGCAATATTGCAGCTCAGGTAGTGACTCTAGTGTTAGCCCAGGTTAGAAAACTAATGCAGAGCCTACCTACTTGGGCACTGAGGTTATGCACTGTGGTGGAGTGTTGGGAACCAATGATAAAATATGGAACTTGAGTTCAGCAAGCATGAGATTCTAATGTAGGATTTATACTCTCTAACCTCATGAGGTAACTTTTGGGTTGTAAAGGATTCCTATCAAGATCCTTGTTGTGTCTGAAGTGCTTATCAAACATTTATTTCTTTTAATTTTCTCATACATCAAAGGCATTTGGTTTAAGAAGCATCTCAATTAATGCTTTAATAATTAGCATGGAATTCAAGGGAGAGACAAACACTCACTGGCTCATGCACATCACCAATTCTGAGTTAAATGCTTGTTTATTTAACTTTTTAGAAGTGTTTTTACGATTTACGAAGTAAGTATGCGAGAGAATTTTGTCTTAGCTTGCGGAGAAAGGCTTCTGAAACCATGGTGTGATTTTTTCCCAAGCATGCACTAAATCCTTGATCTTTGCAGATCGCCAAGTGGAGAAAATCGATCCCCTGCTTCATTGGGTGGAGTTGGAATTTGGCTTCAAACCTATTGTCTACTCCAGCTTTTTTGGTGGAAAGCAGGATGATGGTCTCTCTAAGGCCGTAGAGAACCTTCTAAGGGGAACAGATGATTGTGAATTGGCTTCAATTGATGCCATCGCATCAGCGGCTCACTCTTTAATTATTGCTATTGCTTTAGTTCGTGGGAGATTGCAGATTGAGGAAGCAATTGAACTTATTAGACTAGAAGAAGATTTGCAGGTTCCTACTTGATTACCCTCTCCCCTCATTACATAATCACCTGTTTTGTTTTTCTGCCTGTAACCTGTTCTTACAAATCGACACACCGAGCTTTGCATCTATTCTTGATCTCTTGACAAATAACACAGTCTTCATTCTCTTTTTCCTCCCCTTCCAGATAGATAAGTGGGGCCTAGTTGAAGGTGGGCACGATGTGGATATTGCTGATCTTAAGGTGCAGATTTCATCAGCCGCTGTTTTTCTTGGTTTGTCGAGGAGAATATAATTTCTGCACATTTCCTCTCAATCCAAGTTATCATGGGAAGAACCAGCTTTCTGGCTAGTTCATGGAACAGGTTGTGGATGTAATATCCAGAACAATACAGATGCGCCAACTCGAGGTCGCGTGCAATTTTGTATTGTTGATGAGTTAATACCTGATAATTATAATTAGGATTTTTCTGGGTGCTCGAATAAGAAGTCAACTTCATTGCGTAAGATGTTGCTTAGAGCTTCATGGCAGGATGTTTTGGTTTGTGGATTGGAAGATGATGATGAATACGCCATGGACACGTTTTAATACAGATGTCTATGTTTAGTGAATGAACAGACAATCACGATGTTTACAAAAAAACAGAGAGAGAGAGAGAGAGCAAGGATTTAGATACGAAATGCATGAGAGAGCGTTATACTTTTTGCCAATGATTTAGCTTGAGTAGATGCAATAATTGATAAATTCATCCATTAGCGTGGTTTCATTGCATAGTGTTTTTTTTAGTTTGATTGGATCACCAGCAGTACAGCATGACAGCATCTAGAAAATTTTACTTTTTTTGTGGGTTATATAATTGGTAATCGAAGAATTAGGAACGCTGTTTTAGGCGAGTGATATAAATTAGAGGGGTCTTTGAATTTTGTTTATGTATAATGAGTTTTAAGGGCTGGAATCAAAAGATGACGCAAGTACGAGTTGGTCTAAGCTGCACAGCTAGCTCATAATTAGCGTAATGATATACACTTCTTCCTCGTAACGAAGTGAATTTATTGCTATTGAAAATTTTGTTCATAATGCAAATTGCTCAACAAACTAAATTTCAGAGGAAGGACCTATAATAATTATGTCAGTATAAATAGCAGTTTCATCAAATTAAAATTGAGCGAAGCAGGGGTACTTCTCAAGGATCTTCTCGACAGCATTGGATGCATAGTGGTGGATGTCGTCTGATGTCGCAGTTGCAACAAGCCGTGTCGCAGTCATTGTTACATCCTGCACAAACATTACTGGTCAAGCTGAAAGAACACGATCTAAAATTGTTACCTCAATTTAGCCTTGCATTTTTTTTACCCTCCCCTCACTCGTTACCTGTTATGGTTACAAATTGAGGTGGTTCGGTGCCCAGAGGAATCCTGAGAATCGGAAATCGAGTTCTTCCTACAACATTAGCCCCTTGATCAAATAAAATCATGAAAGCCATAAACCAAGCTACTTCCAACATCTTCTTTGGCCTCATCGTTGATAACCTGATGATTGGAATTATTAGAATAGCTCAAGATTATGTCGGGTTTCCTTGGTTGTGGTTTGCAGGATTATGAACAAATATTTATAATTGGGACAGCCTTACGCCTCAGTCACGGCTTCTATTACGTATTTAAAGTATCTATTCTCTGTAAAATCATTACATCGATTTCACATTCCCATAATTCTATGTTGGCCGAGGATAGATGTAATGATCATTTCATAACTGTGTCAATACACACTTTCTGATTTTAGTTACTTTATTAGCTTAATTACGTTGAAGATCCCTCATGACAATTCTATGAAGCTAATCCCCATAGTCCATATCCACCCAGTCTTTTTTAATGAACACACAAAAAGTAGCTCTTCTGGCTCGGCCCTGATTCCACAAAATGTTCTACAGATAGGGGCAAACACAATAATTGAAAGACAATCACAAAATGATAACCACTCACGTCTGAGTTTTCCTCCACTTGATACTATTAAGTTATGAAGGTTGCTGCAACACGACCTTGATTGGGCTTCTTCTGTCAGCAAACATCATAAGATTGGGAACAGAACAAGAGATGCGTGAGTTTATGTCCTTGTGTTAGTTTCAAGCAATATAACGATCAATCCTCTAGCCCTACAACACAAAAATGATCGTCGCATGCGATGCATTGACTGCAGAATCAACATCCTGAAATGTTTTAACATCCAGGTGCTCCCGTACCGACACTCGTATCTTTATAAACGGTGGATCAAATAAATTAAATAAATTTAACTATCACGAGTTAAAGACAAATTGAGATGCAAGCACAGCTTTTTAACCTCAGGAGCGGAGAGCTTCTAAGCAGAATGACTGCAGTCAGTTCATGAGAAAGGATTCTCTATCAACACTTATTTCAAAGACATATGCTTAAAATTCCCAATTTTACACAAAATAGTCTCAAAAATACTTGAGCAGGTTTTATTGATAACTGTATCATCCCCACATTGAATGAAAATCAATTATCAATTGCACACACCATCATACTTCTAACAATAGAATCTCAACTCCTGGCCAATCCCATCTCAAGGTTTTTGATATGTTGGATTTCCTTTCCAGGACTCAAGCCCTTTGGACAGGCACGGGAGCAGTTCATTATGGTGTGACAGCGATAGAGCTTGAATTCATCGTTAATGGCCTCTAATCGCTCCTTAGTGTACTCATCACGACTGTCGCTTATCCACCTACAATACATTCAACGAAAAGAATTAACCATACCATTTTTAATGGAGAGAGATCAGAAATGTCGCTGAATAAAAAACAATGTATAAGACCAAGGTCCCAAAATTCACATGGCTTTTACTCAAATGCGCAGGCAATCAATTAGAAGGGGCATAGGAACAAGAACAGAAATTGTACTCTTCAAGAACAGAAATCTAAAACGTTTGCCAAGGAAGAGCATGCAACAAAATTGACTGCTTAAAAGCTTGTTGGTGAAATTTCGCACGTAATTTACTCGTTGAGTACATATCTCAGTTTAATGAAATCCTTTTCCATTTTAAAAAAACGCTTATTTGTGAAACCACAAACACTTCACATTTTTCTCATGACATAAGTAAAATTAATAAACTTCCCAGCTAATTTACACACACAATTTAAAGAACCACAAGTCAAACTCAATTTCATATTGAACAAATCAAATCCAAAAAAAAGCAGTTACTGAAATAGTCAGTTGCACATGAACTTGACAAAGGTTGAAGATACTAAAACAAGTATTACCTATTAGCATGGAGCAGAGCTGCGGGGCCCAGATACGACTCGGGGTTCCACCAGTAGCTAGGGCAGGATGTGCTACAGCACGCACACAATATGCATTCGTACATCCCATCGAGCTTAGCCCTATCCTTCTTGCTCTGAGGTACCTCCTTACCAGGGACAGGGGGTGGGTTCTTCCTCTTCAACCAGGGTTCAATACTCTTGTACTGGTTGTAGAAATTGGTCATATCCACGACGAGATCCTTGATGACGAACATATGAGGCAAAGGAGTGATCGTGGTTTCAGAGGCCGTAGGGATCTTGGTCAAGCAAGCCAAGCCATTGCAGCCATCCATGTTCATGGCGCAGGAGCCGCAGATTCCCTCCCGACAGGACCTGCGGAAAGTGAGGGTGGGATCGATCTCGTTCTTGATTTTGATCAAGGCGTCGAGGACCATGGGCCCACACTCGCGGAGATTGATCTGGTATTCCTGAAGCTGAGGCTTAGAAGGATAATCAGGGCTCCATCGGTAGATTTGAAAGGTCTTGAGGACGGAGGAGTCGCGAGCGGTGGGCTCCACCTGCTGGGTTTGCGGTTCGGAGGCGTGCGCACGAGCGTTCAATAACTTGAACGCCGGCGACGATGAAACCCTAGACACTGACCTCCTGAACAAACTCGTCGCCATTGTTGTCAGCAAGGGAGGGAATAGAGAAAGAAGAGACGATGCTTGTGGGGGGCACAAGTCAGATGTAAATTCAGATGGTTACGGATGAAGAGAAATAAAAAATGATCTTTGGTAGGAATTAGGGAAATAAATGGGGGTATTTTGGGAAATGAGACCCCACATTAGAGGCTAATTCTTATTTTACGTGGAAAATGCTTGAACGGCCGTTGATTGACGTGCTCCAATATTGCCCGCTGCTTTTCAATTCATTTAATTTAAGTGGTGAACTCGTGTGTTGTGACGAAATGCCCAAATAAAAGGGAAAATTCTACTAAAATACAAACTGAATTTGTAAAATCACCAGAAGTCCTCTAAATTTGTAAAAATACTCAGAGGTTACATGGGCTTTTCAGGGTTATGGAAATTTAGATAAAAAGACCACACTACCCTCAATAACACAGCGGAGGGAGGAATCTAAATCACATTCACGCGCTCAAGGAAGTCGATTTCATTCGCTCATTCGAACGTCTCTTCTCTTCGCGCGCGAGCTTCATCTTCCAAATGCAGAGAAATGCAGTAAATGTGTTCCAGCAGGAGCAAATAATTACAATGAATGCACAGAGCTTAATTAATTTTAGTTGGTGCGTTGAGTTGAATGCTGGATGCAGCAGCCTTTATGATGCACTGTACACAAAAAAAGATGCTTCATTTCTTTTTCTTTTTTAGTTTTTTTGTTAAAATACAAATCAAACAAATGCCTCTCACAGCTTTATTTCATACCTAAGAGACAAAGGAGGGGCTCATAAAATTCATAACCATTAAAAAATAACCAGAAAAATAACCATTAATCAATTTTTTAGAAAAAAAAAAATTTGGGAACATAGACCGAAGAATAAAAACAGAGGGAGAAAGCAAATGACTCCTCTTTAGCAATTTAAAACCCAGTTTTCATGATGTCAAACTTAAATTCATTCACACTTTGACATAATTTGATATTGCAGCTCTTTCATAAATTATTGCTCACTTACAAATCAAAGGGAAGTTAATAAATTGGGAACAGAGACCTAAGCGTGCCTCTTGTTTGTTCTTGTTTGTGCTTAAACAGCGGTGGGTGGGTGGTCCACGGCGGCGTCAACGGCGGTGGGTGGGCGGTCCACGGTGGCGCGTCCAGATGACGGACGCAAGCTCCGGCAGTGGGGGTCGCTTTTGTTTGTTCTTGTTTGTGCGAATGAAAATTTCACTGCCAATGATTTTGAATAACCTATCTCCTAACATATTAAGGGCAAGGGTAGGGAGGTCTTTTGTCACGAAATTGCATAACCCTGAAAAGTCCTTATCACCTCTCAGTCTTTTTACAAATTCAGTAGGTTTCTGGGGGTTTTACAAATTCACATGGTATTTAAATGTAATTTTCCCTAAATAAAATCTCTCAGGAAAAAATAAAAATAAATACCCGAATAAAAATTAGTTATTCAAAATAGCTTTCCGTTTTGGATAACACACTTTCATTTGGGCCACTGGATTGCATACTTTAATTGGGGCGAAATTAGTTTTGGTTCACATTCAGGACATTTGGTTTATTTCTATGATAAGATATCACAATGACGCAATATCAAAAAATATCACAATGACGTGTAAATATTGGATCAGGTTTTTCTTCTTATTATTTTTTTTATCCTATCTCATAATCTTTAAGTTATATCCATTCAATTAATCTGAAAGGTCACAATACTAGTTTAACTTTTCTCTTGTCCGTCCAACCAATAAACAGATGAGCTCATCATAAGAGATAATGAGAAAAAAGGAAAGGACGTGCTTCCTTCTCATCAATTATTGTCACAAACTTCATTTCTTGCTTTGTCAATAAATTTACAGGACTTTGGATTGGCCCTATTTTAGTCCACCATAGAAACTATTTGGTATACTTAATTAGTGAAAAAGATCTCATTGATTTTCTTGGCCAAAATACCTTTGGGAGATCACCTGTAGCTAGTTCACAAGTGTCGCAGATAATCCAAAACCTTACATTTTCGATACCCCACAGAATTATGAAACGTTTATGCTTCATTAACAACAAATGAAACCGAGTTTAGTTCATAAAAGAAACAAAATGCTAACAAAGGCAAAGCGATATTGATAAACCATAATAAAATGCATAAATAGTACCATGCAATAGAATCAAATAAATATCCAGTCTTACTCTTCTAAGACCCATAAAAGCCAAGATAATAACGAGAGAAAAAACTCAAAGCAGTCCAAGCCAAACCTAAACACAGGACCTAAGAATTCAAATAACAAGAGAAGCCACAAAGAAGACAATGTGGGAGACGATCAGCGAAACTTGTGGAGGGAAAGCAGAAGAAGAGTCATTATTATTTTTATCATGATCAGGAGGAGAGTCGTCTTTGTCGTCGTTAGAGAGCACCCTCACAATCATCTTCTGACCTTTCTGGCAATGCCCAGAGGCACCACTAATGAAGTAGAAAGAGCCCGCATGGTGGAAGGTGAACAGTGTGTTCCCATTGTTGGAGAACATGATTGGGAGACTGGAATTGCAGGTCTTGTAGCCTTCTTCATCCACCTCCATCACCGAGTCCTTCTGGTACTTAAACCCTACACCACCACAGTAACATACACCATGAAACTAAATGTTCTATACCGATGAAGAAGAAGAAGAGGAAAAGGACTTACGTATGGAATCACCAACTTGGAACCTATTGTGTGAAGCCCATTCAAGGTAGATGTTGGTGTCATTGGCAGGTGGGACCACCCACCCTTTTGATCCTCCCACTTGGAACTCAAAACCAGACGCACAGTACAGTACTGTGGTCAAGATCAGCAGCACAGAGCAAGAGGAAGATGAAAAGGCCATTCCAGTGCTTGAGAGAATTCAAGAGGGAATATTGCAGAGATTGAGTTTTGAAGAAGGAGAATCTATGTTGGTTTTGGTTTGATTTATGTGCATATATAGAGATGGAAAGTGGTGAAGTTGGGGAGAGAAATGGAGAAGTGGGTGGTTACAGATCGAGGTGAAGCTGGGAAGTGCTGGGCGGTTATTTGACTGAGTCTGATTATTTCATGAACATAATTGAAATTTGGCGGGAATTGCACATTTGATCAGGACAACAAACACCAACGACGTGCCCTGTAATTACGGGTTATGGGTTTATTATGACGGCTTATTATTGTTCTCTTTCATTCAGATGAGTAAATGGACAAATATTATACTAATAATCTAAAATATAATAGGACACATTTCATTGAACCTCATTGCATTATTATTATGCCCTCAATGAAATCCGCTGTTTCAGAGGCGTTTCTGGTTTGGTTGCTCTCTTGATAGAATCAAATGTGATTGCTTTTTTTTTTTTTTTTGGGGTTATGTTATGCATTCATTCATATTGATATTGAGTTTGAACTGCCAAAGCCACGATTCTGGAAAAGTTTGGACGGATACCAAACCAAACAGTGTCAGATGACACTTGGAAAGCAAAAAAGGATTGAGAATAAAGACTACATACATTTATCACAACACCGTATTTGATGCTTTTAAGATTACAGATCACATGGTCAAACAAGAAATTGACGGTCAAGAACTTTCAACGTCTCTTTCAACATGTACTGACTCTTCTTGATCAGACCCGTTACTCCTTTTGCCCTTGAAAGAATTGAGACTAACCATCCGACCAAATGCACTCTTTGACCTGGAAATTGAATGAGTTCCCTGCTTCTCAGCAAGATCATCAGACAACTTTTTCACCAGATAATCAAACCGTCGCCGGAATGTTGGGAACCTCGACATGGATTTCATGATCCCTTGGAGCCTGACACATAAATTCAACAGAAATGTGTCACACCAGAAAGCCACAGAGAAAGTGTTAAAAGTTAAACATTTTTTTCCCATTAGTTTTTGGTCTGATTAGCACCTTCTAGCCAATCCGTTGAGTTCAGCACGCTTGCGCTCGGTTTCAGGGGCCAGTCCAACACTCGAACTTTTCATTCTCTCGAGATCACCACTCCAGAGAACTAACTTGCCGAGATAATCCTCTTCCGAGGGGGAGAGATTCTCTGCTTTGATTTGTTCTTTAATGATCAAAAGAGGATTAAGGAACCAATCAAAGAATGTCTCAGATGGCCTGTTTGTGGAAGACAGTTCAGTATCATCATCTGCATCAACAGAAGCAAAATGGACATGGCAAAGAGAAAAATCAGACAAGGAGAGAAGAAAAAGAGAATTACCACTGCCCCCAAGTTTTCACATTTCACTTACTTATTAAAATACCAGTGGAATCCGCTTTCGCAGAGCGAATTAGTGCCTGAAGAAGGCAATATGCTGGAAAACCAATACCGATAACTTTACTTCCTTTACCAGACTTGGCTTCTTCAATGTCCTGACGCGTGATTAATCCTTCTGAAATCATTCTTTCTCCAACTTCATGACATTCTCTAAACAACCCATCTAATAGCTACACACACAAGTCATGAACAATTTTCATTTAGTACAGAATATGAGTTTGCAGTAACGTAGGAAATGAATTGTCAGTCACCAATACTTGGACACACTGTGCTACAAAGAATACCTCAAGTGGTTTTAGTTCTCCAATCGCATTTTTTATTGAAGGACTGCGAGTATAAGTCTTTTTGAAGGAGTTCGGTTTTGAGAAGGAAGGTGCACGAGAAGTTGATTTTGTCGACTCACTACTCTTTCTTCGATATTGAGGCCTATCAAAATATCAAGCTAGTAAGAAAACACATAAGAGAATTAAACACATGTCACAACAGTAAATTTTAGGGAGCAGAATGAAACCTGGGGAAGCAGGATCCTTCTGGCATGTCAAGAATATCACTGCTGTATTCATCATAAATTGACATAGCGGCAATCATGTACCGGAACCCAAATAAGATAGAAGACTCCTGTATTTAGAGAACAGATTAACATTTTAAAAAGCACTCTTGAATCAAGATAAGGTACATGGCTTCGTATGAGGTGTTTAGCAGCAATATAGATATCATATGTAAGCATTTTGGCTTAGCAAACCATTACAGGAGAAATGGTCAACAATTAAAGGATAAGGGATTTACCTGATAAGCAACTATCCCTGCATAGGCACCGAGGAAGATACTTGCTAACATGGATGCCAAAACTGACCCAATAACAGCCAGAGGCCACAGAAGAATAGCAAGACCGGCGAAGGGCACGCATATTGTCTCCAAGAAAGGTCCTTCGCGGCCTATGAGGTCATGAAACAAACGTTTCCATCCTTTGAAAAGCATGTAAGGACCTTTGCAGAGTGCCACAATTGATATCACAAGCCCATCAACTAGGACACCAAGCACTCCTGCTATAATAGCACCAGGAAGATGCAACAGTCTGTGCAATTAAACAGAGGAAAAGAAATCTCATCAAAATCCTAAAAGAGAATTTTGCCACAACAAAAGGAAAAAATTTACTAGAAGAAAAACATGATGATTATATAAGTTTGACTACTTTTTCTAACTGCATATCTTAATAGGAATTGCAACAGAAGGCATATCATAAAACAATTGTCATTTGCAAAGATACTCTTGACAAGTTGTTGGTGAATGTCATTCTTGAAGATGTTATAAAGGATGTGCTTTATTGCACATGTTAGTTTGGTAGTTAGAGTAATACTTTCATCAGAGGCATACAAATATATCAACAAAGAAAGTTGGTGAGGCACACAATAAAACCTGATCTCGAGATATTTCACATCTGGAGGCCCCTTCTGTCTCAAGTCATCCATAATCGAGAAATACGAAAAGAAACACACATCTTTTACATCCGTAACAACGTCAAAGCTCCCTTTTACTGTGCTCCACGTACCATCCTGCATATTGCAGTAAAGAACATGCAGCGCATTACAACAGAAAAGAACTGACATTATAACAAACACTTCAAGAACTACAATTCTGAGACATACAACAATGCAGTGGTAAAACGTGTCACTCTTTCCTTCCCCAACAGCTTCAAAAGTCGCCATCATCGGTTGGAAAAACCCATACGCCGCCCCGCCGATGATACTCCCAAGTATGCCAACCACAGGCCACAAAATCAACAGCACAGGAAGTACACATATGCAGATAGCAAACTTCAGAAATGGCCCAAATTGCTTAGCTCTGCCCATTAAGGAAGTCAATATAAGAAACAATAATTACTTACAATAAAAACATTATATCAATGAGCAAAAACTTGAGGGAGTTGCAGATAAGAGAAGCACCTCACTACACAGGAATATGTCCAAATACTGTGCGCTGCCCAGAGACCAATAATGATAGCAGAGTTCCCAATGGTGATTATTAAGCATATCAATGGGCAAAAAATGATACCTGACATAAAAGTAGTGTAGTTTTAACATTTACTATATTTTGATATAGTATGCATGATATATTGAGCATCTATTATAACATATATGATGGAAACGGTAAAATCATACTTTGAAATGTGAAGATACTGGTAAACAGTTTATACTTAGATCGTTCAAACAAACGGTTTTTTTGTCGGTTTCTAAGATTGACCATAGGAAATGGTACTGAGTACTGACCAAATTCAGGTATTCTTTTCCCCTCTGTAAGATTTATTGACGTTTCTTATTTTGTCATTAAAGTAATTAAATTGAATTGTTAGTCAGAATAGATACGTGTGTTTTTTTTTTTTTTAAGAGGATAACGCAGAAATCAACCCACCGTTGGTGTGTGGACAGAAGAAAGAAAGATAAAATCACAGCCAAAATGAATAATTATGCTAAAAAAGGGACAACTATGAAAAAACACTATGCATAGATGGGCCATCACAGAACGGCCATCAAATTTATGATCTTTCTCAAAAAATTGAAACTCTCAGTAAGGTAGAGAGAGAGACCAAAAAAAATTGACACCCACCTTTAATGATGCCCAGAAGCAGAAGTCCGATGAAGTAAGGAAGAAAGCGAATAAAGTTCCACAATGAAGCCCATAATCCCTTAGGCGGTTCCATTGTTAACCAGAGGTCCTTTTCCCACTCAGATCTCTCTGAGATTACAACGAATCCATCGTATTTCGAACTCCAAAATTACTCCCTTCAAGTAGAAAAGAATAAAGATCCAAACTCTGGCCGCTTCAACCTTCACCGAGAGAAGATAAAGATTTGAAAAGAAACACCCAGAAAAGCAAGAAAACTTGCCTACAGAATCAAACTTGTTTTCATTCAGAGCCTCATAACCATATAAACAACTTAAGGGGTTTTCCCAAATCCCCTTTCGCTAGCTTTTGGAACCCCGAATCTGTTAAAAGGTTAATTAAATAATAGAAAAAGACACGCAGGGATATTTCTTGAAGATATGAGACCGTGGAAACAGTTCTCAACATTGAAATCAGGGGACAGGACAATAATGTGAATGGGGCAATTAAAATCAAATAATCGGCATCAAAATAGATCTTACCATATGCCTCTTCTTTCTAATTCCCCTCCAGGTGGTGCTGGGTTCTTCTGTTCTTGGGGATCAGTTTATTATTCTGTGCTTAAACCAAAAGCCAAGCAAGCAAGTTGTGGCATGAACTCATGTATGGTGTAGCGTGGGGAAAAGGAATCCTGTTGATGTTTCAATTATATATGTTGACAACAGTAGTCTCCAGTACAAGTTAATTGTTTTTCCATTGTTTCGGTAGCTTCCACGCATTTTTCAATTGAGTTCCGGGGGGAGAAACCTATTTGGCCGTTGGCGAAAAAGAACCTGTTTTGCCATATATGAAAAAACGGTTAAAAATCATATTCCTATATAATTTCCCTTACTGTGCCATTCCCTAACATCTTATTCACTCAGGTCTTGATTATAAAAGTTAGTTAATTTTTTTTAGAGAGATTAAGGATTACTTTAGAATATTTTTATTTTTTCTTCAAACTAATTAATTTAACTAATAAACTAATATATAATTTAAAAATATACAACAAATGAAATGATTAAGTAACTTATTTTGTTTTTTTAATTTCTCAAAAAAAAAAAAGTCAACTAACTTTTAAGGTAGTGTTTATTTATTTGACTTAGATGTTTTAAGTTGAGATAAAAATCTTTCCTAAATATACCCAAAAAAAAATCTTGCCTAAAAAAACTGACATTTCTCGGTATAATAGCTGTCCGGACTCTAAACAGGACACGTGTCTGACACGTCATATTCAAAAGACCTCCGGCTTATTTTCTCTCCCTACTCTCTTGACAACATTCTGGAACAAGGCTGGTAGGTGTCGAGTGCTATAAAGAGGGCTATTATTCATTTATTTGTGTTGCAATATTCGATTTTTTCTTTATTATTATCTTGCACGCGCCAAGATTTTAATTTACAGAGACTTCCTAGTCATCCGAACACGCCAAGTCGACAAGGCAGGAAGTGGAGGACCAACTTAATAAAAGGATAAAAAGAAGAATCAGTACCACAGACAAGATAAAAAGAATGCAAAAATAAAGAGAGAACTGGGACACTTTTTTTTTTTTTTTGGATATAATGGGACACTTATTTTGTTTGCTACTGCGATATTGGTTTTTTTGGGGCCTAAATTGTGAAATTGGTTGACTCTCTTAACATTTACAATTTACATGAATCCAAAAATAAGAAAAGATAATATTTTCTACACTTTAGATTAACGGTAAAAGTTTTTTCAATGTGATTTATATTATATAGAGTGAATTTATAAGATGAGTTTTGTCTGAACTTGTATGAACGTGTTTTTCCAACGCCAACCCAAACAAACATGATGATTCATTAATTAAGCTTGATAATCAAATATAATATATGTGAGTGTCACTTTCTATTATGGATGAAGGTTTAGTGGATGTGTCCCTATCTCTTTCTGTTTTTTTTTTTTAATGGAGAATCTGTGTTTACTACGTAAGCTAATATTTTAAAAATATCGTAAAAGATCTCAGTTAGAATTAAAAATTGAAATATTGTGTCTGTTACAAACAATACTCAGAAGAATGTATAATTTCTGAGCTGTTTATTTGGTGGGCACATCATTCTGATTATTTTTTCAAATGCATGATGTGTCTAATTCCGTATTTGGATTGAGAGAAGAAACACGTCACAAGGAGAATAAAAAGAGAAACAGATAAAAGAACAGAGGATGAGAAGAGTAGTTGAAAATCAAGAGTGATATGATCCATACTCCTTTTAATCCTAATATAAGAACTTGTTTGGTATGAGTGATTTGGAGTGAACGGGAAATTTTTATAAGTTGAATTAAAAAAAAAATTAGAGAAAGTTTGTTATTAATTTTTCATACTTTTTAATGTTATATTTTATTTTTAATAAAATTTTATAACCCCACTTCTTCAATTTCTTCAAATCTATCTGATAAAATTTTTACATTTCCTCCCTTTTCCCTCCCCTCTCCTTATACCAAACAGCCTCTAAAAATTATAAATAATTAAGTTACAGAAATTTAAAAGAAAAATAATTTGAATTAGTAATTACTAAAAATATATTTGATTTTCTCAAAACACCACTTTGTTTAATTGGGATGGTTTTAGTGAGAGATTCATTTGAATGAGCGTGTTAAACTGAGTTTATGATAAGGAAAAATGATTAGAGTAGTAAATAAATGAAATGAATGAATATGAAAGAACATTTCATTTCTTGTAACACTAATGACTTTTGATATAGGGTCTAAGGTTCTATCCCATCTCATTCTCTAAACTCAAATGAAAAAACAAGGGGGGGGGGGGAATGAAGGAAGGAGTTGCATGTTGGGGGTGTTGTTGTAATTTGAGACAAGGCGGCTGCCATTGGAGGCAAAACCCTTGTGGTTTAACTGAAAGCGAGGCTGGTAGTTGTCTTAACCACCTGGGATCATCATCATCAGAATCCGTATGAATCTGACATTACGGGTCACCTTTAATCAGTTTTTGGTAGTTGCACCACAGATCATTCCCATATATATATGTGTGTGTGTGTGTTGCCAAAAAAAAACAAAGAAGACAGATGTACATCGAGCCGAAAGTAGGCATGGAACTCCAGTTACGCGTATAAAACGAGTGAATATTGAAGTCCCTCATTTTCGTCACATAATTAACCTTTTTTAAAAAACAAAAAAGAAGTACTCTAAATAAATTATTTAAACATATGATATATGATATATAACTAAATTATTATTTTATTAGTCAAACTAATTATTTTAAGAAAGAGATAAAAATAAAAATATTTTAAAACAATTTAATTAGTTATTTTCATCTCTCTAAAAAAATCAACTGTATCATTGACATTTAGGATCAGAAGGAGTATGAAATAAGGGAAAATCTCATATAAAGACGGTTGAAATAGAAAAATCTCATATTAGGTTAGTAAATTTAACGAATCTTAAATTGGGTCAATGACCCAATTTATAATATTTAAATGTTAAAAATTTTCTAATAATACCCTTCATGTATTGTCCAAAGAGAAAACAATCGACTTTCTTCTTAATTACGTCTTCGTCCTCATTTTTTTGCTCTTTATATACAGCCGACTTTATCCCCTCCCGCCTCCAAATTTCTTGCCACATCCTTGTTCCTCACAAGCCACCCACAACCGCCGACCGCCACCATGATTCGCTGGAGTCTCCGCCTCACTCAGTTGTTTCTTCCTTCTCATCCTTCTTCTTCCCTACTCTCCACTCTTCGAGGCCATCATAGACGTGTGCTTGAACCAGAACTCCCACTAGTCATACATATACACACATATACCACCTATGACTGCGAGCTTTTATGCCTCCATTGCTATAACAATCTATTTGGATAGCATTACTTAAATCGGTTGAGGAATGTAGATTAAATTCGAGCCTCTAATAAATTTTTTTGTCATTAGGGTTTTTACATAGCACATAAACAATATATTTTGTCTCCAATTTTGTTTTTCTGTTTTTAATAACTATAGGATTAAGAGGTAATCTGCCCAAATTTTAAATCACTAATTGTATCGCATAATTTAATTAATAATTTGTTAAGTTTAGTAACTCAAACTAGAATTTTCCTATTTTAACCGTCTTTTTATAGGATTCTCCCATGAAATAATTGATCGCGAAAAACAAAGAAAAACAGATATGGCAAGTTTGACTTGACGCCCAACACCGAATAAGGAAACGAGGGGCCACGTGGGTGTGGGCGCGGGATGGGATGGGATGAGGCTACCATCTTAGACCTAGTAAAAAGTATTTCATTTGTATGTTATTATAAGGTTTAAATAATTTATTTATGTTAATTAAGAAAGGGTTAAGTAGTAAATTTGTCCCGGAAGTATACCCCGATGAGCAATTTTGTCCTGAAAGTTTTTCTTGGAGCAATGTTGGCCCGAAGTTTTTTTTTTTTGGAGCAATTTTGCCCCTCCATTAATAACCCTAACGGTTAACCGTTAGTTGACCATTGACCGTTAACAGAGGAGCAAAATTGCTCCAAACAAAAACTTTCAGGGTAACATTGCCCAAAAAAAAACTTCCAAGGCAAAATTGCTCTCTGGGGTATACTTCCGAAGCAAATTTACTACTTAACCCTAAAAAAATTTATATAACTCATAAAAAATTATGAAAAAACGATAATATATTTTTTTACCAGCTGTTCAAAATAATCTAACTTAACTACATCAGCAAGGCTGATAAAAATTTACATTTACATGATACTTATAAGTTTATAACTAGATTTATTTCGAATCTACTATAAATATTTATGGAAGAGTGACATTATACTTTTCTTACACAAATAAATGATTTAATCAATTTCCTTACTTTTTGTAAATTGATTAATTAGGCCTTTTTTATCTCTACCTTCACTGATTTATGTAATTCGGCCTGTTTGAAGTAGGCCTATTTTTAGCCTGTTTGAAGTAGACCTGTTTTGCAGTGAGGCCTGTAGCCTGTTAGCCTAATTATAAAATTTTTAAAAATATAGGCCGCCTTAACAGGGTACAGGCCAGACTTAGGCTGAAAAAATGGCCTCTAACAGGCCACAAGCTAGGCTCAGGCTACTTTGTTGCCGAACAGGCCTGATCTGTTAAGGGTGAAGTCTGAGTTGGCCTAGTGTAACATCCTAATTTTAATTTTTAGGATTTAATTGTAATTATAAAATGGTTGTATGGGATTATTGTGATTAAATTGGAATTGTGAGAGGGAAACAAATAATAATAATAATAATAATAATATTATTATTATTATTATTAAAATAGAGTTGGGCCTTTTTTGGTAATTTGCTTCATTGAAAATTGGGGGGGGGGGAAGAAGGAGCTTCGTGGGGAAGAAGAAAAGGAAATAAAAAATAAAAAATAAAAAAAGTAACTAATATATGTGTGTGTGGTGTTCAGAGAATTAGTCCAAAAGAAAAAAAAAAAAAAAACGAGACGGAAAGAGAACGAACGAGAGAGAGAAGAAGAGAAGAGCAGGGCGGTGGATTTGGTTTTTTTTAAGGTATGTTAGTTATCTTATAAGATAATTTTAATAGTTAAATCAATCTCTTTTCAATAAATTTCTTTTATAAAAGTTGTTCTATATATTTTTCTCTTTCCAATGAATATAATATTATGTTGGTTAGTGAAAATTCTGAGGTTATGATTTTGGAAAAGTTTTGAGTTTTAACAATAGAAGGCTGTATATATATTTAGAACGATTAATACTTAGTTTTAGTCGGTTCAGAATTTTTGATTGATTGTGGTAGGATTTTAAATTAATTTTTTTCTACTCAAGAAATTTAGGATTTATATCCTACCGAATATTTTTACCGATTAAAAGTTATATAAATTTTGTCTTGAGTTAATAGAGGAATTACAGAGATTTTAATCGGTTGGTTTTGAAATTTGAAGGATTTAAACTGTTATTTTTTTTAGTTTTTTTATTATAATAATATATATTTATTTGAATTTGTATAATTAAAGATATATTAAATTATGATTGCAATGATGTAGAGTTTATCTGTGACTGGTGATTGTTCGCGTTTTACTTCCCGAGATAAGGTTTAGCTTGAAATTATGGTAACCGGGGTTAATTTATTTCATATGCTTGTTGTGGTTTGTAAGGTGTTTACTAAACCTTATTTTTCATAAATACTATTGACATGTGTTTTGGAAATTATGTGTATATTTGAATATGTAATTATTTCAGTAAAGCAGGGTATTTTCTATGCTACATGTATGTATGAGTAAATTGAAATTGTTGTTGTGGTGGCTGTTGTGATAATTGTCGTGAGTTGTTGTGTATGGAGTAATTTTATTGTACTATGTTTTTTAAAATTATATTATCATACTGTTTATTTGTTTTAAATATGTTGGGTTGTGCCGAAGAAATTTAGGGTGAAATTGTGCCCATCGGCTCTCTCTTTCTTGGCCCGGAATTTAAGTTGAGTGTTTTGGGCGGACACCTCCCTGTTACGGTGTATTGGTGGTAACATGGGAAGTGACAGTATCCTTGAAGTGACTAGCTAACCTTGGCCAGGTATACTAGCACTGATAGGCTGTACCACGTCCAGAAGATATAAGGAGGAGCAGGATGGATGAGTGGGGATGGTTTTAATTGTTGTTAATTATTATGTATTGTTTAATTATTGTTGATATTTTAATTACGATAATAAACCTGCTTCTCTGACTTGCAATCTTTTCCTACATATTTGAAAATTAATTTTGGTTACTGGGATTTTATGTCTCATCCGTTATTATCAATGTTTTTCAGGCGATGTCTCTAATCCCGCTAGTAGCAAAGGGAAGCAACCAGAGGCATAATCGTAGAAAACCTTGTAGGCCTCTTTTGGTATTGGTGTTGTAATGATCTCTATATTGCCATTCTAGGGCCCACATGTTTTGAGAATACTATTTTAATCGTTTTGAGATGACTGTGTGTTTACTGTTGAACCAAAGGTTTAATTTTACACATTATGATATTTTAGTGTTTGTTATAATATTTTGGTGGATCCACAATTAAAACTTGTGTGTGAGTGCCCTGGTACACACCCCTGTCAATCTGGTGTTGTAAAACTCGTGGGCTTGTATTCGTCCGCTCAACAATTGTGCCCAGAGTTTTGGGTTCTATTATGATGAGTTTGTGGGCGAAATGTGTGCCCTGAACTCTGTTGTGCTTACTATCGCAAAAAAAGAGTTTTCCTTAATCTCTTGTTAATCTGATTTAAGGATGCTATTATGGGTAATTATTGTTTAGTAAGGAAAGGTCTTTTCACCTGGCCTGTTTCCACCCCTAGATATTGTATAAATAAGAATTAAAAATATATGATATCATAAATAACATTTTTAACATTTTTTTTGGATTAAATAGCAATTTTGCTCTAGAAGTTTTTTTTTTTTTTTTTAGCAATTTTGCCCCAAAAGTTTTTTTGGGAGCAATTTTGCCTCTCCGTTAACGGTTAACGGTTCGTTAACCGTTAACGGAGAGGCAAAATTGCTCCCAAAAAAACTTCCGGGGCAACATTGCTCTAAGAAAAACTTTCAAGGCAAAATTTCTCCTTGGGGTATACTTCTAGGATAAATTTGCTACTTAACCCATTAAGAAAACATAAAATTAGTTACAATAGTAACAAAACCTTATCCTAATATATTGAGTCAGCTATATGGATTGGATGATGTTCTTGTGTTCTATCCAAAACTATAATTTTAGATAGACCATTAATTAATATATCTCACTTTATAACATTATTGGATGTTTGTTTTGGCCTTTCTCTATCCCCTTTTAGAGATTTCATATTGCTTGATTGATCCTCCTCAATGACGTATCCAATAACTTTCTTTGAACGTGTCCAAACTATCTCGGTCGGTTTTATATCATTTTCTTTTTAATAAGTATCACCCCAACTTGTTCGCTTATATGATCACTATGAATCTTATTTTATCTTATCAAAATTGTAATGCGTATATTCTATTTTGCTCCTATGAAGATGAAAACTCTTTGACTCTAAAGTCTTTCTCCATATCTCAAATTTAGAACTAATCTCTTCTCTTGATCTAGCCAAAAGAACGATATCGTCGACAAAAAAAATACCGTTAATGATCTTTTCTATAATAAGCTTAATTAAAATTATTTAAAGGCAAAATATATGTATTATTTTTCTAACCATGCATTTATGAGCAAAGCGGATAAATGAGAGAAAATAATTACAATAAAGATTGCCAATAAAGGTAGAGTTGAAAAAAATGTAATAAATATTAAAACAAACATAAAATGAAGCTTACAATTTTATTTATTTTTATAAGTCACTTGTATCACTCTCGTAAAATAATAGAATAAAAAACCTAAATTTTTTATATTTGCCCTTCTTCATGGAGGGTGCACATTTTCTCTGACTTCTCCTCATCTTTCTGCATTTACACTTGTCTTTTTCTCTCCCTTATTTTTAATAAAGGGTAATATTGTCAAAAACTCATTTTTTACCTTATAAATAACTTATATTAAGTGACTTATATATATATTTATATATATATATATAACAGAATGTTATATTTTAATATACAGGTTCACATATTTAAAGCTTCCAGGAAAGAACGGGGGAGTAATATAATCCCATGGAAAAAAGCCTCCTTTAGGAAAAGCAAATTGGATTCTGGTGAAGACACCATGATAACGATGGTCCGACTGTCTCCTTCGTCTTCTACTAATTTATCACGCCATTATCAATTATTGTCTCTAACGTCTTTCCATACCAGTTCACTTTCGGTAACATGGACTTAAAAATATTAAAGAAAAAAGGTTATAAAATTTTAATAAAGATAAGACTTAAAATAATACATTGAGAAAAGTTCATTAAAAATTTTCAATCCCATACTAATTTTTAAAAATCCAATTTATAACGATTTTACATCCTCTCCCCTCCAAATCCTTCGTACCGACTAGAAACAGTCCCGTCGCCCTTGACGAAATAATACTCTTCCGAATTTTAATATAAAACATATTTACCTAATTTGAATATGTTAAAAAAGTTAGTTAAGTTAGATAATATGACATGTATTTTCTAAAATACCCTAAGTATATTCCTCAATTTCCTCTATTGTTGGGGGAGTATTAACATGGGCAAATCAGGTAAAAAATCGACAAATATGAAAACTATGTTTTATACTTAGGATCAAGATCAATTCCACAAATATATCTTATATTCTTCCAGTCCTTAATATAAAACATAGTTAACTTTTTAAAGAAATTAAGGAAGCTAAATTATTTTAAAGTATTGGTATTTTTCTTTTCTATACTAAAGTAATTTGTGTAACTTATCAAACTAACATACAATCAAATGACACGACATTTACAATGATTAACTATCATATTTATCTCTCAATAGGGAATACTTGACAACATTTTGGCTGTGAACCTGTGAGTATATTGCTGTACATATAACCAAAATGACATTTCTCTTTTTTATACCCAAAATTGAGAGTAGTTTCTTTCAACTACCACTTGATTTCAAAGGTGGATGAAAATGGGCCTTTTTCCTAAAATGTCCCTAATTAAATAACTATTTATCAAAATGTCCTTATTTCTAAACTATTTCTCAATCTGCCCTTGTTTAGTAGATTAAATCATGATTTAGTCGACTAAAACGTGGGCTCAATTTTTTTTTAAACTTCCCCCGCGATTTAGTCGACTAAGCACTGTAGCTTAGTCGACTAAATCATAAAAAAAACAAAAGGTTAAAACTTCGGAAGGCCATAACTTCTGGCGTCCGAATCAAGTGATTCTTTTTTTTTATTCTACATAACTTTTTGAGATCTATGCAGTGACATAAAAATTAACTTCCAGATTTAATGAAGAGAAAGGAGAAAAAACAACTGATTCTTTATTGCGCAGGAGATACTAACAATTCATTAAATATAATCAAGTGATTCTTATATATATTATATTTAATGAATTGTTTCTTTTTATTTGATGTTTTCTTTTTTATTAAATCACATAATATCTCCTACACAATAAAGATAGGATATGTGTGTGTATATATTTAATGAATTGTTAATATTAATATAAGTTGTTAATATTTAATATATATACATATATATATATATATATATATACACACATACATATATATATATATATATATATTATTTCCTGCACAATATGAACAATGCAAAATCTAAATTGAACTCCCTAACCTTTTATTTTATCTTATAAAAGATCAATCGTAAAACTATACCCTAATTAAGTTAGTTGGATCTCCCTCATTTCCTGACTCTATGTTGAAATTAAACTTCAAACTTCAAAGAATAATCACTTTTTTTTTCCTGGTAGATGAGACTGTTATTCCCCTAAAATCAAGCCCAAAAAATTTAGTGGCAATCAATTCCATTTTAATATTAATAATCTCTTGCAACATATGATCTCATGCATAACTTCCAAACGCTATTATTCCCCTAAAATCAAACCCCACAAATTTAGTGTCAATATTTTTTCTATTTCTCTTTTCTTTTAATATCCATATTATTAATGGAGAGATAATCTCAATTTTGAATATATTGTATTTTGAAAATCCAGTATTAATTGTTACGTTACAAGGAGGGATACTTTGAATAATCAAGCCCCACAAATTTAGTGTCGATACTTTGAGGCTCCTTATAACATGACATTCCAGAATCTAAGAAAATCCATATTATTGATTATTGAATTTTCAAAATACAATATATTCAAAATACATATTATTAATATATATATTCATTAATATATATATATATATATATAAATAATATTAACAACTCATGTTAATATTAACAATTCATTAAATATAATATGGGAAAATGATTTGTACAGTCACTACACCTAAGGTTTTTTCCAGTGAATACAAAACGACGCAATTTAGTTTAATGAACATTGATAAAATATATATATATATATATACATACACAATTCCCATGCACACGCAGCACACCGTATCATTTCCCATACCTCCTCCGTTCTCCTTCTCCTTCACTGTTACCGTCGAATCCGCGTTGACTCCCTCACCCTCCTCTAGCAGCCTCATCAGCGACACCCTCCACGGTGTACCCGGCGCTACTCCTACTCCTCCCCGCCAGAAATTGTTCCCATCAGCGGCTACTTGCCTCTCAGTTTTCGGCTCTTGTGTCCCCCAAAATTGATGCTCCGCCGCCAACGCCGCCGCAAGATTCATACCCGTACTCGATGTGTTCAGGCTCAAACAATCCGAGTCTGACGAACTCGATCTTTGACCAGGTTTCGGCTCTTGGAGCCTTTGCTGTTGCTGCCGCCGTTCGTCGCCTTTTAGAGAGAGAGAATGCGTTTTTATTATTATAATATACATGAATATAGACTTTCTTATATTTTGAATTGTCCATATCATGTGATCCATATTGTGTAGGAAATACTAACAACTAATTATATATATATATATATATATATATATATATATATATATATATATAATGTGATCTATATTGTGCAGGAGATACTAACAATTCATTATATATATATATATATATTAATAACTCATGTTAATATTAACAATTCATTAAATACACACACACATATCCTATCTTTATTGTGCAGGAGATATTATGTGATCTAATAAAAAAAGAAAACATCAAATAAAAGGAAACAATTCATTATATATATATATAAGAATCACTTGATTATATTTAATGAATAGTTAGTATCTCCTGCGCGATAAAGAATCAGTTGTTTTTACTCCTTTCTCTTCATTAAATCTGAAATTTAATTTTTATGGCATTGCATAAATCTCAAAAAGTTATGTGGAATCAAAAAAAGAATCACTTGATTCGGACACCCGAGCTAGAAGTTATGGCCTTCCGAAGTTTTAGCCTTTTGTGTTTTTTATGATTTAGTCGACTAAGCTACAATACTTAGTCGACTAAATCGCGGGGAAGTTAAAAAAACAAAAATTTGAGCCCACGTTTTAGTCGACTAAATCATGATTTAATCGACTAAACATGGGTAAACAGGGGTAGATTGAGAAATAGTTTGAAAATAGGGATATTTTAGTAAATAGTTATTTAATTAGGGACATTTTGAGAAAAAAGCCCATAAAATTGATTGTTTTCTTGTTCACAACTTGCAGCAACAAATAATCTTGAGCTCTTGTATATTTGACGTCAGTTTCAAAAGCCGAAGTGTCTCATTTACGAGCAAAGAAAGCTGCTTCCATTGGCTTTCAACAATTTGAGCATAGCTCGATCCAGAGTTTCCAGAGGAAGAAGGATCACATCCCTGATTTACTTAAAAACGGTTTATTTCCTTCCTGAGCTGACAATACAAAGAGCTCAAGTTGGTTTCAGAGCAGAATATACAACTAACGTTAAAACACAATAAGTGACATTGTTAACATATAACAGTACTAAATTACTGATTCACTCCCTTCTGTCTGTGACTGTGAGTAATAAATTTCACTCCTATCAAATGGTTTATTTTTCTTGGGAACATCTGCCAAGTTATAAAATTCAGTCAGTGTCTTCCTAATTTGCACTTTCTTCTTCTTTTCTGGAGGACGTGGCCCTAAGAGACTTAAGTCAATGGTGGCTCCGTAAGCCCTAGAACATTCCAACACAGCATCATAGGCTCTTGTAGACAGATGAAGGCCCTCATTGTGTGCCCTCATGTATAACTCAAATGCCAGCTTTGGCTTCCCATCCTTGGCAAGAGCCTCTATCAGCATTTCGTAAGTTATCTCATTGGGAGCAATCTTCTGAACTTTCATCCTGTGAAACCATTCATATGCTGCACTTCCCATGCCGTTCCGTGCACAGCCACTGATTATCGCGTTGTATGTTACCACTGTGAGCTCGATTCCCAATGCTATCATCTCAGATATGATGTCGTCAACTCTGTTAAAATTTCCCAGTGCAGTATGAATTGAAGCCATAATTGTGTAGGCATATGCATTTGGCTCAAACCCCACCTTGACCATATGGTCCCACACTCGAAGGGCCTCGTCGTAGAGTTTTCCCTTTTCAAGAGCACTGAGTAAAGCCCCATAAGAAATTATAGTAGGCTTCTCACCATTTTCCACCATTCTCTTGAATATTTGCACAGCTGCACTAGTTTCTGAAGCCTTGGAGCAAGCTATTAGAACTGCATTCCATTCCTTGCTTCCAGGTTTTAGACCTTTATCTTCCATCTTGTTTAGCAACCTAACACCCCATCTCCAAATTCCCCTTTTCTTAGCTGCACTCAGGAGAACATTGAAGTGTGACATAATTAACTCATATGACAAGTTATTTGGCTTTGGCCCTTTGTCCAATAGATCCTCATATATCTCCAAAGCTGCCCACCACTTCTTGGCCTTTCCCATCAGCCAAATTGCATGGTTGCAGACAGACAAGCTGATTTCGCTATACCTGGTTCTTATCCTGCTGTACAGATCTTTTGCTACCATGTAATGGTCTTCGCGGGTACAAGCCCACACAAGCTTCTCAAGATCTGCACGAACTGGATGAATCCCCGCTTTATCCATGTCATCGAGCAGCTGTATAACTTTATGGCTTAAGTTATTGTAGCTGACAAGCCAACGGCGCATTACCTGATAGCAAACACGAATTGTGAACTTTTCAAGCTTGATGTTCTCAGTCGCCCAATCTTCTCCATCACCGTCTTTCCCTATTTCACCTTGATGATATTTTTCTCTGAATGTAACAAAGAAATTTAAAGCCCCATGTCCATCTTCCATTCTTCTATATGCCAGCATGGCTTGAGAATAGGATACCGCAGATGGAGTGAGGCCCTTATTATGGATTTCCTCAAAAACACTGAGGGCCTTGTCGCCTTCTCCTTTTTCTATGTAGATTGCCATCAAAGTATTATATGTCACAACATTAGGAGTGATCCGTGCTTGATCCATTTCATTCATAATTGTTTCCATTTCTGCAAATTCTTGAGACTGTTTGACTGCACCCAGCAGACTATTATATATGAAAAGATTTGGGCTGAAAGAACCATTGGTTTCAATCCTTTTCTTGTTCAACAAATTCATAAGAATTAATGCCGAATCCATTTTCTTCTCCTTACCAAAACCTCTAATGATAGTTGAATACACCTGAGGGGGCAATTCTCCCTTGTCCTTGAGAATTTCCTCCATTTCATCAACTGTCTTAGCAGACTGCAAGCTGAATGCAAGTGCTCGAACATCGATTTTAGAGTCATCCTCTTCTGCTTGCATTTGTTGTTCATAATTACTATCTTGAACTTCATCCAAATTTAAACAGTTTATACCATCTCTGTTACTGTCAAGTGATGAATTGTTCATGGAATCATTATTCTCCCCTACGGCTTGATCATCCAATGCCCATGCCAAGGGAGCCAAGAATCCAACACCATTCTTTGGTTTGAGAAGGGGGGCGAATTTAAGTTTAGTGTATCTTAACAAAATCCCACACTCCAAATCAAAATTAGGGATTCCACACCAAGCTACATTCTTATTACCTCTTGAATTTCTTGAACAGTAAAAAACACCTATACTTCTACTCTGAGAAACAGAAAAAACAGGACCCAACTTCTTTTTCCTTCTAATTGTCGCACAGCCATCGAAATAATAAGGATTTACTTCAATGCTCAAAGGAGGTATTGCACCGTAGTAGACATTTGAGGGTGGAGCGCTTAGAGTTTGCATATTTCTCTCAATGAAATTGAAAAGCGAGATAAAACAAAAACCTAGGTAGGAAAATCTTACTTGCAGCTAGAACAGCATAATCTTTTTGCCCATGATAACGATTCTGGGGAAGCAGAAAAGATGAGAACAGCAACTAAAGCTTAAAATGCTTTGTTCTGGATTTACGAATCTTAATAAGATTTTTCGTGCCATGAAATTGATTTTGATTAGCCCGTTGGGGTGCTCTCAATTTGTTCCTTCGGGAGGATAGGCTTGGGATGGACTCAGCAGGCGAGGATGTTTTTGGTGGGCAGCGTCGTGGCCTTCCTACAGCCATTGATAGAAATGAACGAATAAAACGAGAATCCAGAAGGCCAGAAGCAATATAATAAGGGAATATGTTTTTATTTAAATATATTTTATTTTAATTTATTTATATTTTATTTAAATATGTCTCTATTTATCTTTTAGAAGCAATATAGTTTTGTTTTTCCTTGCTTTTTGTTTGGTTTTGTTAATGTCTCTATTTATCTTCTGAGATGATTCCTTATGAGCCTTTATTTTGCTTGTGGTGTTGTTTTCTTATTCCTTATAAGTCTTTTTTTAGTAATGTAAATATCTTTCCCTGGTAAAAAAAAAAAAAATTGCTTGAAAAATGCAGCAGTACAAAATTCATTGTCCTAACACCACCCATATGCAACTTATTTTCGGTGAGGCCTCTTTAATCTTTATTGGTTGTGTTTGTGTATAATATATCTTTTCTTTTTTATAAAATGTATAATACATCTTCACTTATATACAAAACAAAAGATAGCTGAAAATATATTATTACACCCACTTAAGGGTCCTTGCTTATTATCAGGTAAACTCTAAGGAGAATTTTTTTAGCAATTTTTAAATATATGTATGAAAAAGGAAACATCATTGGGCATATTACCAATTTTAATAGCATACAGGTTTTTTACATTGTAATTGAAGAGAAGTTTATGTTAGATATTTTTAGATTTTAAGACTATGCGTGCAACTTCAAAAGACAAAATTAAAGACTTATTTGGTGTGAGGGGACGGGAGAAAAAAATGGTGAAGAGAAAAAAAAAATTGTATTGGAATTAAAAAAAATGAGTGAAGCGTAGAATAAAATTTTTAATTAAATTTTCTTACTCTTTTATTTCACATATTCTCTATATTAAAATTTTGTAACATTACTTTTTCAATTTTCTTAAATCTAACTTATTAAAATTTTCCCTCCCCTTCCCTCTCTTCCAAATCCTTTGTACCAACAAGAGTGTTATTTATTATTAATTCAAAAAAGAATTTCTTGGGTGGTGGATAGTGACTAATGAGCTGTATTCTCTCATATCTTACGTATTAGTTATCTTCTACAACAATTTAATGATCATATATAGTAGGGTTAAGGTGTAAAAATACACATATGCTTTAGTCAGAAGAGCGCCCAATAGCAAGTACTTTTTTTAGGTACAAAAGTGGCTATGTGGTTACAAAATAGGTGCAAAAGTCACATATCACCGTTAAGATTACATAACTGCCGTTAATTTTTATAATTCTTACTAGGTGGTGTGCACGTGTCACTCCTTCTTTGAATGGCTAACGACGTGGCAAGTGGGCAATAATGAAGTCCACTAGATTCATCCACCTTGCCAATCGCAAGATAGCGTGAGTGATTGTGAGGATGAAACAAAGTCTGCGGTTAGGAGGGAACGGCATCGTCGGAGCTGGTTTCTGATTCTGCGGAGGAAAGTGGAAGAGAGAAGCAGAAGAAGAATAGAGTGGAAGTGGCGGGAAGGGTATGGATTCCAGAGATATGGGGTCAAGAGGAGCTGTTGAAGGATTGGATTGATTGCTCGGCTTTTGATGCTCCTCTGTAAGCAATTTCTTAATGCCGCTGAAGAGCAGATCACTGCAAGTGCCAGAGAAGCACACGACGCTGAGAGAGGGAGATGATAGCGTGAAGTAAGAAGCCGCGCGGCGTGGTCTTTTGGTGATTCAGTGGAGACTCCACTGTGTGGGGGGGGGGGGGTGCTCTTGTTTTTGTGGTGATTCACTCATCGGATCTCACTGATAGGGAAAAAAAAATCTGTGCTTCTCAAATTAAGAAAACCACAAAATAAATGCTCTTTAGCGGCATTAAGAAATTGTTTACAGAGGCATTGAGATTATTTATTACTAAATTGTTTTATTCGACGATGTCATGTTTTTTGTTACAGAACTCAAATGCTCTGTCACTTATCTGTGTTTTGCGCCTTTTGTTGTCTTTTTCTTTAAAGATACGAAGAATTTGTGGTTGAGATAAAATGGGAGGAGTTGAGAAAGGATCAACCACTACCAAGAACCCAAACTTCAATGATCCTCTTTTAGTATAAATTAGGCTTTTGAAGTTTCCAAACTTGCAGATCCGAGTGTGCCTGGGCATCCATCGTTACCCTCATCGTCGTCGTCGACGCGGTCTCCCCTCCGATTCTCTCTATACCCCTCTCTAGGATTTTGACTGATTCTCCCCAGCTGCCACGTCAATAGCCATTCAAAGAAGGAGTGACACATGGACACCATTTAGCAAGAATTATAAAAATTAACGAAGTTATCTAATTTTAACGGTGATATGTGACTTTTGCACCTATTTTGTAACCACATAGTCACTTTTGCACCTAAAAAAAGTACTTGTTACTGAGCGCTCCTCTGACCAAAGCACATGTGTATTTTTGCACCTTAACCCTATATATAGTATTGGTTATTATCAATAAAAAGGTGAAGCATTAATTAGTTCTTCTTCATCTTCTCGAGCTTTCTACTTTAAAAAGCATAATCATCTGAGTCGACCACACCTCAGAGTCCACAGTATGGACCTTCTGAAAAAAGTTCAAACCGTACGTGCAAGTATTCATATGTTAGGCAACCAGCAACCTAACCAATTCAGTATCACAAATTTTCAGTCTCTGTAGTAGAAGGTTTGAAAGTACACTGGGATTCTGCTTTTTGTCTTGCCTAATTTTCACACCTCTTATATGACTTCTCATCCCTGTTTCAGAAACAGAGGACTGATTTTGTACCCATCTCACAGTACAACACAGAAATGGGCAGAGATGTTACCAAATAACATGTCTTTAGCCCCAGTGACTCAAAAAGCATATCAATGGCAAAGCCTTTATTCTAGGATTCTCATGAGTTTAAGCAGTACTAGTGCCCAAAAAATTTAAAAATCAGATAAAAAAGCTTGGATGCAACTTTAAAGTAGTTCATTCTGATACCAAGACCAAGGAGGATTCCTGTGAAGCTGCTTCCCAAGAAAGATGAAGATGCCCTCACGTCTCTCACCTTACTTTTTTGAGCTTATTATCATAACAATGAAACAAGCTTTATGCACTTAATTACACTATGCCCAACTACTTCAACTTTTTGAACTAAATATTCCTCCTGATCAAGCTGTGTCGCCAGGCTTAGCTGAAGTTCCACTTATAACTTTACCTTTAGCTTTGTTATTCCCTTTGTTTTGAGTCTGCGTGCACGCGTGGGCTTACATAATTGATCACAATACAAAGGCCATCATAGGCTCATAATATTATATTCATATGTAATCCAAAAGGAATTAACACTTGTATCATAACAGAGCAAACTCTTCATACTGACACCGCATTACATTAGCTTACAGAGTTTTTCAATTGAACAAAGCCTCGAATCAACAGAGTATAAGTAGTTGGTAAAACACACACACACACACACATATAGTTTTCTAATCTGTAACAAAGAGAAGAAAGATGCATCATAATATTCAGCACCCTTCACTTTTCTCTGGTGGTTAGTACCTAATCACAGTTTAATTAAATATAAACTAGTCATACACTGATGGTACGACAAGGACTGTTAATGGGTTGGCATCTTCCTGCAGCAAGACCAAGCAGCTTTTTCTTCTCCTCCTTCATAGCTGGATCCTGTAGTAACAGAACCTTGTCCTTGTCTCTAACCCCAACCATGTGTAGGTATTCTACATCATCTCTCTCTTTACCCTTGAACAATAACCTCTGTTCTCTGGGCTCCATATTAGTCATCAGTGACAATATCATCTTTAATTCCCCTGTAACAAACAATTCATTCACAACTTTGTCAAACACCTCATATGCGTTTTTCTCAATTATGTCCAAAGTCCGAAACTTTGGGCCATATTACAACCAATTGAACAAGAAGATTACAAAAAGTGGTAAAGTGGGGATTTATACCAAAAGTTGAGGTAGCTTCAATGGAAATGTCATGGCAGTGAGACACAGTTGAAAATCTGATGGTGATGAATGCTTCTTCTGCATTTTGAGTGTTGTCCCTTTTCTGAACAAGCATGCCACCTGGACGAAGCTCCCATTTGATTTCACTCATGCTTCTGATGCAGTCCTTTTCTGATGGGGGTGCTCTGTTTCCACCGTTCAGCTTGAAACTGCTTCTGCAAAACCTCATTGACCTTAGTTTGATCATCTTTCTCTGTTCGTCTGTCTCTGAGCTTTGTAGAAAAGAATAAAACAAGTTGATGGAGATGGAGATGGACAGGCTAAGGGGGGTTACATGTATAAATACTAGCTAGAAAGCGTGGAAAGGGACAAAGATGAAGCGAGAAGGCATGAATAAAATAGAAGCCGCCCTTTTGTTGCAAGAACTGAAGAAAGTAACGTTTTTGAATTTCCTTTTTTTAATTATTTGGAAATGGCCCAAGGCACATAAGCACATGGGCAGTAGGTACTGATACGCCAACACGCTTGCTTAATTTATTTGTGGCCCAAGCATAATCCTAATGAATCATCTGGTCGGCAAGCTGGTCTTCTAAAATGAAATACTGTTCCTATGATTATTCTAGTAAATCTCTCTCAATACATACGACTGCCCTGCTACTTAAGAATTAGTGGAAGAATTTGATTTGATCTTGAATGTAAGATTTTAATCTATTTTGTCTTCCAAACATGTCATCCGTTCTCCAAATTATCCTTATTAATTACATTTATTAAAGCCATCCCCATTCAGTATTAGTTTTCATGCATATGGTATTTTAGGAAACGAATACACTTTTATTAAGAAATAACTAACTAAAGTAATTTCCTTAATCTCTACAAGTTAAATCATCTAACTTGTACGTTTAGGATTGGAAAATATTTTAGAATCCGGGTCATAAAAACTAAATGAAAAAATGCTTAAGAAGCGAGTAAAGGAAAACTTTCAAAGGGTGGCTTTAATTTATTTATATAGTTGATGAGCAAGATGCTTTTAAGTAAAGAGCCCATGTGAGGCTAAGGTCAGAGGATGCAAAAAAAGGAGGGACAAAGGAGAAACTACTAGAAAAAAGAACGAACATTCATAGTAATAGTAGTATAATAATAAAATGCAAATGTGAATTCGTTGAATCAGTTGAACGTACAAGACAAAAAAAGAAGACAAAGGCATCTGGCAAGCCCCTACATGTTCTTCTATGACTGCAACATACAGCTTCCCCCAATTATTGGACCCAGTTCTTAATTCTTATCCTCAATTTGTGCCACATATGCATGTACCAATCCACTCATTAATTGGTAGTCTAATGGGGATATATATATATATACACCTTGTCCACAATTTTTTTTTAAAAAAATCAATCATCATATAATTCCCACGTTCATGTTCGTGCGTTTGGACGTTTGCGTGTTGTTCATATATAAGTATTCTCAATAAACTTGTTTGTGGCATCGGATCGGACTGGAACATTATATAAAGCCCTCTGTTTCACTAACTATATAAATTATGAATGTTCCCTATCTGATCAATGTACCGTGGTGGAAATTGTTTTTGTCTGAAATTCTTGTACAACATTACAAAAACATCAAATAATACATGTATGTATTTATCCGATGATTGCTTCTATGATTAACGTAAGGATCCAACATCTTCCAGGGGATTGTGCTTGATTATGTATAAAAGCTTGAAGACGTTTTTGTGTTTTATTTAATGGGATTGATTTGTACTACACAATCACATACCTCTTGTTGTTTAGCCTTAAAAATTTCTCAACTTTCGTTTACAACAAAACAATCCACAAATTTCTTGTTACGAACATAATAAAACCTTTTAAGTTTAATGCATGAGGACGCATTAATTTAAAGAAAATTTATTTTAAAACAAAGCTTCTGTCCCGGTCGATGCTGCTTCCTAATTCTGTCGTCTCCCAGACACTGACATCGTCTTTCTTGTTTTAAGAGTTTGGAAATGAAAAATAGGAGAATGGGGCATTCCGAGAATTGAACTCGGGACCTCTCGCACCCTAAGCGAGAATCATACCACTAGACCAAATGCCCTTGTTGTTAGGGTAACGCAAAACATTATTACTAGTACTACTATTATTTCCGTTGTCTTTTCCTCTGCCTCTCTGTCCTTGCCTTTCTCTCTTTCCAAACCGTCTTGATCTTTC
The DNA here is from genome assembly GCA_034222035.1 of Acacia crassicarpa. NCBI lineage: Eukaryota > Viridiplantae > Streptophyta > Magnoliopsida > Fabales > Fabaceae > Acacia > Acacia crassicarpa. Next base: position 41,876,277 of record JAWXYG010000005.1, on the reverse strand, counting down.
TACTGCATTCACCCTTTTTTTTTTTTAAAAAAAAATAATAATTATCTGTGATCTTGAGATTTAATTTTTTTTGAACCCAAAACAATTGATCACATAAAGAAAATTTTTCGTTCTTATTATTATATAGATCTCTCCGATGTCTTTGCTTCTCAGTTTATACAGCTGATTTTCACAGTACACATGCATGCACGCGTATTTGTGTGTGTGGGTCAAAGAATGCGTTTATCACATGCCAATAATAACCCTAGTGTCCAGATTTTTTTTAACAATTTACCGCATGCGGTACAGATTTAATTATTAAAAAAAATCTGGACCGTCCATATCTTCATCCGACAGCTCAGATGAGGAAAATGATGGAAAAGGTTGGGAAGGGAAGAGGATGGTAACCAGATCCCTCAGCTCTTTGGGAGGGGGTCACAGGTCGGACTTGTGCTCGGATGTGTGAATTTGACAATTTGCATTGTACGTTTTTCAAATGAACTTGTGCGTGCTTTCATTTTAACCTTGTACAAAAAATAATAATAATAATAACGTTTGTCATATACAGAGCATTAGGTAATGTTTTCAAAATTATAATGGTTAGTTACTGAATCAGAAAAAAATAGCAGCTATAGTTTGGTGGATTTTTGTTTCTTTCCTTTGGGAACGATTATGAAAGAGAAGGAAAATAAACCTAAATAAATATATATATATATATATATATTTTAATGCGCCTGTGGGCTGTACATATGAAAAACAGTCATTTTGCTTAACGTACAATAATCTCTCAAAACGGTTGGGTTTCTCTCTTTCTAAAAGCCAATGGCAAGGCCATTTTTTTCTGATTCTAAGTGATCGAATGATGAATGAGTGCGTAAGTAAGGAAGGTGACTCCTATATATTTATAGATTTGGGAGAGCCCAGAAAGGGACACAAGCCCGTTGAGGATACATGACAGTGACACCTCTTCCTTCTCTTAATCTTGTTAATCTTCAACGCTGGTTATTAATCTGTCTTTAAATATTATATGGGTTGGTCCAAGAAGTTGATCCTGTAAAAGGCTCGAGAGAGTTTGGAGTGATGTGTGTGTGCATGCATATTTGTAATAAACGGGTTTGTTGGTGAAAATGAGTGCATGTTTGTGGAATTGATGGATGGACGAGTCCCACCTCATCTACATCATCATCATCCTCCATTATTGTTGAGGATCGTCAGCTTCCATTCCAAGTTCAAACCCCCGCTCTCTGCAACAATATTATAAATAGAGACCTTAGCTTTGACCCCACTTGCCAATCATCTTTTGCTCCACGATTGACGCCATAAAGTGTCTTTGACTCTAAATTTCCATTTCATTTTTCTCGACTAGAAAATTGTTTCTAATATATATACAATGCTGACTCTATCTCCTCTTCACATTATCATTAACGTCACTTTTTCTTACAGCTTTAATTTATTGGAGTTAAGTAGTAAATCTGTCCTGGAAGTATTAATCTAGGAACAATATTGTCCTAGAAGTTTTTTGAGTCCCAACATTATCCTATAAGTCTAAAAGCATAACAATGTTACATTTTTTAGTTAAAAAGTTAACGATCAACAGTAATTTCTTAATGATCAATGTCAGCTTTTAACAGAAAATGGTAATATTGTTATGTTTTTAGACTTTCGGGGCGACATTGAATCTAAAAAAACTTTTAGGATAATATTGCTCTTAAGCATAGGGCTTGAACTAGGATTGGTGCCTAGGGCCTACGTACCCTTAATAGGGATCAAAGCCCACGTAGTTCGATAATACTTCCGGCGTTTAGCCACAGAAGAGTGGGTGTGTGCAATGTGTGAAAGCGATAGGATGAGATTGCATGTACCATTCACCAATGCGGAAATCTCCTATTTATAAGAGAAGATAACCGTTCCGACTTGGGCAGTTATCACGCGTGTAGGCATAACTGTAAGCGGGTAGTTTATATGGTGAATTGGCCTCATGGCCCAATTTTCGAGCTCCATAACACATATATTTTAGGGGCGCATTTACTACTCAATCCTAGATTATTGTCCCTACACAATAATAAAGACGTCGTGCACATGAGAATGGCCGATCGAATAATCATTTCACAGCTTCTTAACTTCTTTAAATATTATTAAGCATTTGATCTCATACATATAAATATAGCTCGCTGGTTATTAGGAGACTATATAAATATATTGTAGGACACATATAATAGATAGACTGAGTGACCATAAAGCACATAATTAAAGAAGCCTGTGTCATGTCTGCTCTGAAACTGGAATGTCGAAACAAAAGTCTGTCCAAACTTATAGTAAGAGGCCATATAGGCGTGCACTTGAAAAGACGAAATATCATTGAATCAAAACCAACAACACTTTCTGCACTTTGCTTTCCATTCGCACCACACATAATCATATAAATTTGCTCTTTTGAAAAGCAAAAGCTAGAGAGGTTGTGACTTGTAAAATACAATAAATAACCAAAAACAGCTGCTGGGAAAATGAAAGCCAATTCCAGAAAACTTGAAACTTATTTTTCTGGGGGTAATTCTTAGTTAGTTAGCTTCCTCTTGCATGCCTTCCCAACAGTTATATATCAGCAACGCACGCCCTTCCTGCACGTGAGTACACCAGCCGTAACGGTCATGGAGCCAACAAGAGAAGAAGGCCTTGCACTGAGACTTGAAGCCCTAGCGTAGCTGGAAGAAGCTCCAGCACCGGATTGCCGGAAATAAGCTCCGTTCAAGAACAAGTCACCGTCGGATCTCCAGTTCCAGTTCCTCCACTCTCCCTCTGAAGCATCCTCGTGCTTGGTCACCTCCTTGCTAAACCTATTATCTGGTGCCAGAAACCTATTCCCCTGGCTGTTTATCGTCGGATTAGCACTCCCACCTATCGCATACATTTCCCAGTGTGTATAATCATTGTTCACCACATGAAAATACCCGTGCCTACACCTGCAACGACAACGTAGTTAATTATAAAAACAAAGTAAATCACTGAGTTTGAGATAGTGAAGTTTGACTATACGACGTACGTACCTTGGCATTCTCTGGATGAGGCCTTCTCCGAAGTGGTTGAAGGCGATAGTGACCTGCATGTTCTTGTCCTGAGTGTAAGAATCACTGTGGCCCAAGAGCATGACTTTATCGTGGTGAGTCATGTAGTTGTTGGAGATGGTGATGGCGGTGGATCCATGGATAGCGTCAATGAGACCGTCGCGGCAATTAGAGAGCGAGCAATGGTCAACCCAGATATGCCTAGAATTAAATATCGAGATTCCGTCGCCGTCCGACACCGTCCACCACCCATAATGGTGAGGAGAGTCTCTGATATCACCATGTCCGGTGGGCTTACAATCATGAATGTGAATGCCGTGGATGATAATGTTGCTGACGTAATGTATCGTTAAGCATCCGCCGCCGGCAATGTGAACGCTCGCTCCTCTCCCGTCAATGGTCTTGAACGAGTTCATCACCAGCTCTTGCTTTAGTGTTATCACCATGTCCCTCTTAAAGATAATCCACAACGGCTCGTCTTGTATGACGGCATATCTCAACGTTCCTGGCTTTGGGTTCACCGGGTCGTCGTCGCCGGAGTCCGTCACCACGTAGACCCGACCGTTTCTTCCGCCGATGGCGTCCTTGCCGAAGCCAATGGCGCAGTCGGCTAGCCTCTGCCGGTTCCTCTCCCAGTTGGGGTCGCACCGCCAGCAGTCGTCAATGGGGTTGCCGGTTCCACACGATAAATACCCCAAATTCCTTCTAGAAGCATTGATTCTTCTGTAATGATAATTATAACAAAAATGTGTGTGTTTGAGAGAGAGGCCATTAATTTGTTGCAGCTAGTAATACTGAAACAATGCTGATAATGAATTAGTTACCTGTGTACGTCTTGTACAACTAGCTCGGGGTCTTGAACTGCTACGACGCAGGAAACAATGAGAGAGTAAGAGAGAAGAAGAAAGCAAGCTGCTGCGAGACGAGCCATCTTTGTTCTGAGTTTCTAATGAACAAAGTGTGGTCGAGGTGGGGGACTTCAGGTGAAGGAGGGGTTTTAAAGAATAAGAAAAGCCGAGAGTAATGGCGTGATTAATATGACCAAGTGGGGTCCAAATTATCGTAATTTCTGGTTTTTGATTGCTTATACTCCCAAGTCCCAATCGGTCCTAGATATAAGACCACATAAATTACTCAAATTGTGTAACATTAAATTATATTTTAATTTATAAGTCAATTTAATTAATTTTAAAAAATAATAATAAATATAAATACTTTAATATAATTTATTCAGTTTGTTTATTTTATGCAAAGGAAAAATCAAATGGATCTTATATTATTTGAGAGTATTATTTTTCCACTGAAAATGTCTGTATTGAGGCCAGAGTTAGTTTGAAACCGTTACAAGTTCCTACAACTTAATTGTACACACGCACGCTACACTATCTTGGTGAAATGAAAATATTGAAGCTGCTCAAGTCAAATTGGTTGACCTGTGTTGCCAAGTGGGTTTGGTTAGGCCCACCATTGTAAAGTCTTATTCTAACCAGCTACCACACTACGTACCTCATAATTTATTTCTGAATCCCCCTTAAATCATGGCATGTTCAGCAACAACCCGATCCAAAACCACTTCATTCTCACTAGTCTAATGTATGTTTCAGAAGTTGCGGTTTCTGGGTGTTCACATGTGAACTGGTTCTTGTGTATCTGTGGCTTTCAAATTTCACCATCTACGAGTAATAGTAATACTACGTAGTTACGTCACATTATCATTCACAGTACTATAATGGCAGTACCTTATAAGCAAACAACCAAATAGCTTTATCCTTTGTGCGTGTTAGTTGGGTGACACTACACTTTATTTTCACCTTTGCGCCAACTGAAGGTACTGATTTTGCCACTTATATAATTGGGACATTTTTTCTTGACCCCTCCTGTAATAATATGATTGCTGTCTTTGACTTTTTAGTTTTTACTCGTTAATTAATTCACATTCCTATACATAACCTCATTCACATGTTCTCTCTCTGTTCTTTTCTTCGATGCGGTTATAGTGATTTAATTTTGTTCAATCATTATGTGCCAGCTTAGATATCTCATCGCACAACAATCCCACATAACATACTTCTCGCTTTTCCCCACTGACTGCGGAACATATTTCACACGCAAATACGGTGAATTACACTAAAACATTTCTTTGAATGGCAGTATTACCTCCAATATAAAATCTTGTTGGTAGTGTAAATTGATAATTGTTGTCAATGACAAGTTGCTTGATAGCGACTTCGGCAAGTGCACCGGTCGTTATAAGTAATAAAGTAGTGAGAAAAAGATCGTCCCACGAGGAATAGTACTCCAATCACTAATTTTACTATTTTCGCTTTAGTTGGATGAATGAGTAATATAGGGTGAGTTGTAACAAAAAAAGAATTTAAAGAATTAAATAAAGAAAAACAATAATCCAAAATTAAGAATCTCAAGAACAACTGAGAGAGTAAAAAAAATGAGTATTCAAAAATTAAGAAAAACGCAGTTAGGGATGAGAATCCCCCTATGTTCCTCCAAATATTTAAATTGAATCCCTAATTGATAATTATTCTCATGATTGACGATCAATTCTCTAAAATTAGACTAAGTCCCAATGTCTTGATGCTACCTTAGCCCGTTATCTTTGAAAACAACCTAATGTCTTAGTATTGTTTGGAAAGATCATACTTTTACCAGAATTCTGAGATCGTATAAACTCGTAAGCCTATGTCTAGGTCATACAACTCTATGATGAATTAACGGTTCCAGTTAAATGCACCAACATCTCTATTGTCATACACTAACCTATGAACAATCTAAAAGGTGATCAGTCTTTAAGAGAGCTTTAAGCAAAGATAATTCATTCAATCAAGAAAATAAAGATCAATCAAGAATTCAAACAAATATTTAAAATTCACATAGGGTCCATCCTCTCCTTAACTACAAAAGAACACTAGCCAAGCATGGCTAAATTAACAAAAGAAAAGAGATGAAATCAAACTCCTTCTTGGGTCTGCGTTTTTCTTTTCGTCCGTGTATGGTTTTCTCTGCGTCTCAATTGTCGCGTCTTTCTTCGTCTTGATTCTTTCTCTGCGTGCTTCTTGGTCTTCTGCGTGGTGCGTCATTCGTTTTATATTTTTTCCGGCCTGTGCGTTCTGCTTCTTTTCTTTTACAAAGGATATAATATATCCTTTTTAATTAAATCCATATCCTTTCACATAATATCCATTGCAATTCGTGCGGGGTCCACATCTTTTATTCCAATTCAACCGTCTCATCTGGTCAACAAAATATATTTATTATATTATATATATATATATATATATTAATTTAATTTGTTCCCATGTTATTGTCTTTCCTATATTTTCTCCTTTGTTAGATCACAAAATATCTTCTGCACAATAAAATATAAGATATGAATAGATTTTCTGTTATAATATCATTTTATCTTATATTTAATTAAAAGATAGATAAGTATATAAAAAATAATTAAATAAGTATAAGATATTAATAAAATCAATCAATATATCTCATAATCTATACTTATTTAATCATAAAATATCTACTTATCATTGCTCCACTGGCTGTGTCGTCTACCACACTTGGATGAAGTCTCAAACTAATTGATGATAACAGAATGGATAGCTATTGTCAGTTTGAGTTATAGATTCTCTTCAAGAATGGCCATGATTTATCGAAATAATGCGGATCGATCGGCTTATTTTATGCCCACGCTTCTGAATAAATTAGGACCAAATGAAACTGATGAGGAAAGAGTCCGGTTTGTCTCCTCAGCTTTTCTCTCATCACCCATCATCTACATCGTTAATTTCACCGAATGTTAATCTTGGCCATCCATTTCATCTTTACTGCATGCATGTGGTTTTTTTACTATATATATGAGGTATAAAATATGAATAGTCAAGATTAATATTTGTTCTGTATGAAGAACACAGAGATTGGACTTGACTAGGGTGTCAAGCCTAGAGCCTACGTACCCTCGAAGGGATCAAAGTCGACGTAGTTCGCAACAAACTCGAAGGCACGTAGCCAGGGGAGTGGGGTGTGTGCTCTGTGTGGCAGAAAGTAACAAGAGCATAAGATAGAACGTGTGCACATGTTTAGGGTTTCCTTCTATTTATAGAGAAGCTTGGTGCCCGTATCTCCCTATTGATGGGCGATATCCATGATTGAGCCTTTCAGGGCTGATTGGCTGGTGCCATGATTGTAGGAGGATCTCCTATTAATGAGCTCCTAAATATAGGGGATCTCGGATCCTTTCCAAATATAGCGCGGATCCCTTATGGGCGCAGTTGGGCCGGGGTCTGGACTTGGGCCTATTGGACCGGTCCGTAACAGTTGCCCCCCAGCTTGGTCGTTCAGGCTTCTGGACGGCCGAGATGCCTAGTGCCCCAGACCCGCTATGGCCGAGGTCCTCCTACTCGGACTGGGTCGGCCTTCGGATGCCGTGGCCCTTAGCTCGGCTTGGGACTGCGGTCGGCTCAATCGGTTCTCGTCCTGCCCAGAACGTCGGGTTTGCTTGTGTCCAGGCGGTTTTTATCCTACCCGGGTCCCCAAGCGTTCTCTTGCCTTTTGGGATTCTTCGTACGCTTCGGTTTTCCCCCTACGTGAACCGTCACTGTGGTTTTACAGCTGTCAGATCCTTAGTGGAGTGAATCTGCAACCGTCACGCCTTTTCGTCTCTCGAGGCCAATGCGCATTTATGGCGCTGGCGTCGTGCTGCGCCAATCTCCACGCGCCTGCATGGGAAAATACCGTTGTACCCTTCCTGTGTTAGGATTTCGGTTTAAATAGCCTTCTCTGCGCTTCTTTTCCACTTTTCCCGCTATTACACTTTCTCGCTCAGACTACTCTCTGGTTTCTCTAGAGCTTCAGAGGGGATTCTTTGTGCCCGGAACTTTCGCCGTCTTCCAGCGTTCTAGTTCCTTCCTCTTTCACATAACAGGTATTGTGCCACTTTTCTGTCATTTTGTTCGGTATTTCCTTTTCTTTTACCGTTTATTCTTCGTTGATTGACGTTTGTGTCATCGCTCTTCCCTCCTTCTGGGTTTCCTGGGTTTCCTTAGAATCAGTGTACCCGAAATTCGTCCCATCGTTTCCTTAAACACCGTTCTTAGCGCTTTAGGTTTCTGACCATGGTGAGGGGTAGAGGTATTCCTAGTTCTGCAGCTTCCTTGACGCCGGAGGAGGAAATGCTCCTTCGTGCGCGTCTCCCGCGGGCTACTTATTGGGTTCTCGGGGGTGAACCACCTGCTTCGGGAATCCTGGATCCTTCGCGCCGAGGTGGCGTCGTGCGTCCGGGGCGAGGTGGGGCTCGCCCGTCCTCGGGAAGGGTTTCTGTTTCAATTCCACGCTCACCCTTCCGGGCGCTTGCAACCGCTCTTCCTCACGAATCGCCTGGTGGGGCCCTGGTGGGTTCCTCTTCCAGTTCCCAATCCCCGGTGGTGATGGCTCGACCGCTGAATTTTTACGAGGGTCCCTCTACTGCTTGCCGGTCGTCAGCTCCCGAGGGTTACGTGGGCCCCTGTTGGGACTGCCTGGCGGAGGCTTCCGTGTTAATGGCAGGAGATGGGGATACCATGGCTTCGTCCATTCTAGGCTCCTGTCGGCATTGGTCTGCCCCGGTTGTTTCTTCTCGCGACCCCATTCGTCCGAGTCGGTCGTCATTAGTACCTGCTGTTATGCCTGTACCAGGTATTTCTGCTTCTTTGCTAATACTGGCTTTGTTTATTTTCGTATAGGCTTATTTATGGCTCCCAAGTTGGGATCTTCTAAAAAGCGCTCGGAGGCCGGTGGCCCGGACTCTTCCAGTCCATCCGAAGCCCTGATTCGCCGATATGGCTGGGTATCGCACGACGTGCTGGCAACAACGTCGTTGATGTCGGAGGTAGACATAGCACGGCTGGAGGTCCCGGCCATGCCCGGATGCATCCTTAGGCGTACGGGGCCTGAGGAGCCTGTATGTGCGGCTCGGACCGAGGGTCAGCCGGACTTTTTCTTCTTCTACCGGGACTACTTGACTCGGGTCCGAGTTTCTCTTCCTTTCACCCCCTTCCAGATGGAGGCGTTGCGGCATCTTCGTCTCGCCCCGACACAACTTCATCCGAACGGTTGGGGATACCTAGTCGCCTTCGAGCGGTTATGCGGCCATTTTCCGCTCCCCATCCCCTGTACCGCCAACCTCTTTTTCCACTTCTTCGGACCTTTTACCCCTAGTTCGTCCGCAAGAGGTGACAATCTGAGGGGCATGGTATCCCTGCGGATCAACCCAGACCGTCACTTGATGACGCCCTTTTCCGACTCCTTCAAACGGTTTAAGGGGGCTTTCTTCAAGATCGAGACCGTCCCGGGGGAGCGGCCGTGGTTCTTAGAGGATGGTGGTCGGTTCCCGCTGTATTGGGGGGAAGGTCATTACAAGGCTAAGGCCATCTCCTACCAGGTTCCGTTCGAAGACCTGGTTCCGGAATCGGTTTCTGCTTTGCCACGGCTCGAGGCCCTAGTGGCCGAGTACGGTGTGCAGCCGGCTGGCTTCTATATTTCCGCCGAGCCGCCGCCTTCCTCGTGTAGGGTCACTAGTAGTTGTGTTTGTTTTTGTTTCATTATTGTTCTTATGAATCTGTGGATTCTGATCTACTTTGTTTCTGTATGTTTGCAGCTAGGGCTATGGACGACCTGCCGCTATACGCTCGTTTATCAAGGGCGGACGCCGCGCCTTCGAGTCGCCCCAAGAAGCGGTCGGCTTCTTCCACTGTCGGTGCTCCTAATGCCTCGGCTCCTAAGAAGGCCAAAGGCCCTGCTGCTGATGGCCCTTCTTCCCCCTCGGCTTTGCGAGCTGCTTCCTTGGTGGGGTCTCCGGTAGTCGCTGCTGTAGACCCAAGCCCGGTGCCTGGTTTGCAGGGTTCTGAGGGGCGAGAGGCCCCGATCTCTGATGAGGAGGTGGAGGCTGAGTTTTTCGCCGATGATCCTCCATCTTTGCCAAACCTGCCTTCATCATCCTCGTTTCCGCCACCACCACTGCCGAAGTCTCTTCTCGCCCGTGGCCGTATTTGGCACGATGGGGTAGTTCCTGAGGTTTCCACCGCCTTCCTCCCTCCCCGACACTTTATTGGCTGCGCTGCCCTGACTCGACCGGCCCTGGAAGAGCTGCACAGGAACCAGGCAGAGCTTTGCCGGGCGGTGGGATACAACCAAGCCTTTATCATGGTCCGGGAGCAATATGCCCGTTCCCATGCTGATGCCCAGAGGCTGCGGGCACAGGTCGAGGAGTTGGCCAAGAGCCTGTCGGTTGCGGAGGCCAAGGTCTCATCTGCTGGCGACCTGCAGGAGGAGCTTGAGGTGGCGGAGGCCAAGGCTAAGTCGGCCGGGGAGGAGCTGGCCAAAGGCTGGGCGGCGCGGGATGCGGCCCTCGCGGAACTGGAAGGGGTTCGGGCGGAGCTGGATGCCGCGAAGGCTGCGGCGATCCGGGCAGATCGGGAGCTGCAACTGTCCCAGGAGCATGCCGAGTCGGTCGCCGTGGAGTGCACCCGGGCCGTGAAGGAGAGGTCCGAGAGCCTGGCTGCGGCCAAGGCTTTAGAGGCGCGGCTGGCTGCTTTGGCCAGGGATGAAGAGGCGGCTCAGGCAGCCCTTGCCGCTGAGAAGGTGACCTCCCGGGAGCTTACGGACGCCCTGGTGCAGACTGCCGAGGCCTGCTTCAAGCAAGCCTTGCTCCAGATCCGGTATCTCAACCCCGGGGTTGAGCTTCGAGTGGAAGGATATGATCATCGTGCCTTTGTCAAGGACGATGGATCTTTCCTCCCATTCGAGCCTCAAACCGCCGAGGACCCTGATGAAGAGGCCGTGGAGGGTGCTACCGTGGCCGGGTCAGAGGAGGAAGCTGATGCTGGGTCGGGCTCCCCGTCTTAGCTTTTATTTTTGCTATGTGTATTTCTTGGGGTGTTGGAATCCTTGTAACTCTGAATAATCTCGGCCTTGGTGCCGTTTTTGTACAGACTTGAACAATTGACGACAATATTTTTGTTGCCTTGTGCTGCGATCTGTATTTGTTTTAATTCTTTACCGTCACTTTTGTCTGGATTTGACAATGAACGATTTACCTTTGTATCATCCTTTTTCGTCTGTCGGCCGTGTTTAGATAACTTAGACAATGGTTGGGCTTATCTCTCTTTTGTCTAAGTTTGGGTGTTCCTTCGGCTGCATTGTTGCAAGCCGTCTGGATGCTCTAGACAATGGATTCCGCCATCCTTTTGCCTGAGCTTAAGAACCGGTTGGCCGTGTGGGTAACTTAGGCAATGGATACTTTTACTATTCTTTTGCCCAAGCTTTAGTGTTTGTTGGCTGCATATGTGCAGGCCGTTGTTTTTCTACCACACTTAGTGTGTGGGAGGTTGGGGCAAGGTTGTCTCGTTTCAGCCTCGTCAGGCATAACTAACCATACTGCCTCAGCCCGGCTTTCACATAGCCGAGCTCCAACTTTCTTTTAGTTGGATCCAGTTGTACCGGCGTAAGGGCGAGACTACCACGTGTCTAACCGAGGCTTCGTCTGCCTGGAGTCGAACATTTTGACCTGATCAGGGTCGGCATGGCAGGCCGCTTGCTTAGCCGGGCGAGCGTTGACGCGTCAATTTCGCAAAGGGCCGTGTTCGATTCCTTTGCCGAGCTCTAACCAATGCCTGTCGAAGTACGACGGCTGGTTTTCGTACATCTAGATGTTTTTGGTTCTGGCCGGGTTTGTGACCTCGGCCTTTGTGACCTCGGGGCCGTCTACCGGTGCCGGGGTTAATAGCCCCGGCTTTCGGCTCCTTAGCCGGGCTTCATTGCCTCGGCCTTGTTGCTTTTGGCCGAGCTAAGCGGCTCAGGCTTCCTGCTCAAGCTTTGTACGTTTTGGTAAATATCCCCAGTGGGATCCTTTATTGATGAAAAGAAATAGCCCTACGGGGCCTTACAAAGCATCATAATCCGAAATAACATAACTTGGACTCACGACGAAAGGAAAACAAATGCGAGGAAAGGAATAATCGTAAAAGCTAACAAACGCTGCCGAGAAAGGGTCTAGCTATAGTAGATCTTCAGCTTGTCGGCATTCCATGTCCTTTTGATTGGCTTTCGAGCCAAAGTCTCGAGGATATATGCTCCTCCGTCGAGCTTTTCCTTAATCCGGTAGGGCCCTTCCCAGTTAGCCGCCAGCTTCCCGTCCTTGGCATTCTTGTTGCCTATGTCGGCCCGTCGGAGTACTAGGTTGCCTCGGTTGAAAGACCGGGGTCTGACCTTTCTGTTGTACTTCGCCGCGAGTAGCTGCTTGGCGGCTAGTTCCCGGCAGTGCGCTGTAACCCGGATTTCATCAATGAGGTCCAAGTCAGTCTTCAAGGCGTCGTCATTCGATCCCTGCCCCTCTTGCCCGGCTCTCACCTTTCTCCAGGATGGCTGTCCGATTTCAACCGGGATCATTGCCTCACATCCATAGGTCAGCCTGTACGGGGTTTCCTGAGTCGAAGACTGTACGCTCGTGCGGTATCCCTAGAGGACACTGTGGAGCTGTTCGGTCCAGTTGGTCTCGGCTTGCAACATTCGCCTCTTTAGTCCGTCCAGGACGATTTTGTTGGCGGCTTCAGCCTGGCCATTGGTCTGGGGGTGTTCGACGGACGAGAAGTGCTGCTTAATGTCCAAGTCGGACATTAGTGCTTGGAAACGATGGTCCATGAATTGGGTCCCATTGTCCGTGACGACCTCGGCTGGTATGCCGAAACGAGAGACGATGTTGTGCCTGAAGAATTTCATCACTCTGGCCGACGTTATTGTGGCGAGCGGCTCTGCTTCGATCCATTTAGTGAAGTAGTCGACTACGACGATGAGCCATCTACACTGCCCTTGCGCCGGCCTAAATGGTCCGAGGATGTCCATGCCCCACTTGTAGAAGGGCCATGGGGCTGGCATTCCTTTAAGTTCAGCGGGTGGTGGCCATATGACCCTGGCGTGCTTCTGGCAACTGTCGCACGTCTTGGCCTTCTCCATGGCGTCCTGACTCATAGTGGGCCAGTAGTAGCCGGCGCGCAACGCTTTCCGGGCTAATGCCTTGCCCCCCATGTGGTGGCCGTTAGCGCCTTCGTGTAGCTCGGCCAGCACATATTTGGCTTCGGAATCTCCAAGGCATCGCATCATTGGGCAATGGAGTCCCTTCCTGTATAATTGGTCATCGACCATAGCATAGAGGGCGGCTTCTCTGATCAACTTTTTTGCGTCTGTCGGGTCGGTGGGGATAATTCCCCTCTCGAGGTAGTCTTCAATAGGCTTTCTCCAGTCGGCCCCTCCAAAAATGGCCATGATGCAGCTAGGCTCGGCCAGGTTCTGTTGTATCACGGTCCTATGGTTGTCCGGCCCCTTAGTGCTTGCCAACTTAGAGAGGATGTCGGCTCTTGCGTTCTCCTCTCTCGGGATATGGGACACTGTGACCTCCTCGAATTCGGCCATCAGCTCTTTGGCTTTATTTAGGTACTTTGCCATGAGCGGGCCCTTCGCCTGATAGGTGCCGTTTATCTGAGCCGCGACGAGCTGCGAGTCGGTTAAGACCTTTACTCGCTGGGCGCCATTATCCTTTGCCTGGAGTAGTCCGGCCAGTAGGGCCTCATATTCGGCCTGGTTGTTAGAGGTCTGGAATTCTAACTGGAGGGAGTGTTCGGTGGCTACTCCCTGTGGGCTTTCCACGATGACTCCTGCACCGCTGCCCTTTGCGTTGGATGATCCATCCACATAGACCTTCCACGTCCCGTCACTGACTATGGCCGGGGTGAGTTCCCTAATGAAGTCTGCGAGTGCCTGGGATTTGATCGCCTGCCGGGCTTCGAAGGCGATGTCAAACTTTGATAACTCTATGGCCCAATTGGTCATCCTCCCTGCCAGGTCCGGTTTATGCAGAATTTGCCGGATCGGCTGGCTGGTTCGTACGACAATCCGGTGTCCCTGGAAATACGACCGGAGTCTTCTTGCGGCTGTGAGTAGAGCGAAAGCTACCTTCTCCAGCTTCTGGTACCTGATTTCAGAGCTTTGCAAGGCCCTGCTGGTGAAGTATATTGGTGTCTGTCCTGCCTCGGACTCCCTTACTAGGGCGGCGCTCACGGCTTCATTGCCGATTGACAGGTAGAGGAATAAGGTCTCTCCTGGGTCCGGCTTCGTGAGCACCGGAGGGGATGCCAAACATCTCTTAATTTCTTCGAATGCTGCGTCACAGTCCGGGCTCCATCCGCCCCTGGTTTCTTTCTTTAGCAGCTTGAAAAGAGGTAGGGCTTTCTCGGCCGACTTCGGCAAGAAGCGCGTCAATGCGGCTAGTCGGCCGGTTAGCTGCTGTACCTCCTTTTTAGACCCCGGGGGCCGCATGTCGAGCACGGCTTTGCATTTGTCCGGGTTGGCCTCTATCCCCCGGTTCGTTAACATGAAGCCTAGGAATTTCCCTGCTGGGACCCCTAAGGCACACTTGGCCGGGTTCAACCTGATTCGATGTCTTCTTAACTTCTCAAACGTCTGTTCTAGGTCCCGGATGTGATCTTCTGGGAGTTTTGACTTGACGATCATGTCGTCTATGTAGACTTCTATGTTACGCCCGATCTGATCCTCGAAAACTCGGTTCATCATCCTTTGGTAGGTGGCCCCGGCATTCTTCAGTCCAAAGGGCATGACGTTGTAGCAATAATTCGCCTTATCAGTTATAAAGGTGATCTTTTCTTGGTCCTCGGGATGCATGGTGTAACATCCTAATTTTTATTTCTAAGATTTAAATGTAATTATAAAATAATTATAGGTAATTATTGTAATATTAAATAAAGTTTGGGCCTTTGTCGCAGTTTGCCCATTTAGAAAATAATAATAATAATAATAATAATAAGAGTTGAGGCAGGCGAAGAAAAAAAAAAAAAAAAAGAGGAAGACGTGAAACGCGTGGGGTGAATAAAATAATAATAAAAATATAATATAATATTAATAAAATCAACTTTGGTTTATTTATATATATGTATGATTAGAGTGTGTGTGTGCGCGCCGGATTGAGGAGAGACAGAGAGAGAGAGTGCGTGAGAGAGAGAAAGAGAAGAAGGTGGAGATAATATTTTGGTTATTTGAGGTATGTTATTTATCTTATAAGATAATTTTAGTAGTTAAATTAACTTCTTTTCAATGAACTTTCTTCATGAAAGTTGTTCTAAATATTTTTCTCTTTTCAATGAAAGTAATATCATGTTGATTAGTGAAAATTTTGAGGTTATGATTTTGGAAAAGTTTTGAGTTTTAACAATAGAAGACTGTATATATGTATATAGTATTTAATAACTAGTTTTGACCGGTTTAGTTTTATTGAAATGTTGTTGCAAGAATTTAAATTAATTTTTCTATTTAAGAGATTTAGGATTTACATCTTACTTTATATTTCTACCAATTAAAAGATGTATAAATAATTTATTTTGGGTTAATGGAGATATTATTGAAGTTTTGATCGGTTTGGTTTTGGAAATTTAAAGGATAAAATGGTTATTTTCAGTTTTATAACAAAAATTTATTATTATTATTATTATTTGTGTATTTTGAGTTATATAAGTTATATTTGTGATAATGTAGAGTTTACCTGTGACCGGTGATTAATCGAGTTTTATTTCTCAAGATAAGGTTTGGCCTGGAGTTGAGGTAACCGGGGTTAATTTATTTTATATGCATGTTTTGGAATGTAAGGTGTTTACTAAATCTTATTTTCATAAATACTAGTAACATGTGTTTTGAAATTGTGTGTTTATGTGAGTATGTTGCTAATTTAGAGAAGCAGTGTATTTTCTAATCTGTATGAATATATGTGAGTGAATTTTGTTATTGGAATTATTGTAATGGTGATTATTGTGTTAATTGTTGTAAGATGTTTTGTATGGGGTAGTATATCGTACTATGTTTTGATAATTATGATTTCATATTGTTATTAATTTTGAAATTTGTTGGGAAGTGTGGAAGAGACTGAGGGAGAATTTGTGGCCATTGGTTCACTCTTATTCCTGGCCCGGATTTGAGTTGAGTGTTTTGGGCGGACACCTCCCTGTTACGGTATATTGGTGGTGACACGGGAGGGAACAGTTTCCTTGAGGTGATAGTTAACCTTGGCCGGGTTACTAACACTGATGGGCTGATCCATGTCCATGAGGAAATAAGGAGGAGCAGGATGGTAAATGTGAGGATGGTTAGTTGATTATTGAAGTTGTTGTTATTATTTTGTTAACAATCCCGTTTCTCTGACTTGCAATCCTTTCCTGCATATTTTATAAATTAATTTTGGTTACTGGGACTTAATGTCTCACCCCGTTAATATTAATATTTTTCAGGCGAGGTTTCTAATACCATTAGTAGCAAAGGGAAGCAACCAGAGGCATAGTTGTAGAGAACCTTGTAAGCCTCTTTTGGGTAATGGTGTTGTAATGATCTCTATATTGCCATTATAGGGCCCACATGTTTTAAAAATACTGTTTTAGCTGTTTTGGAATAACTGTGAGTTTGCTACTGAACTAAAGGTTTAATTTTATATGGTATGTTATTTTAGTGTTTGTTATAATGAAGTGGTGGATTGTAAATTAAGGTTTGCGTGTGGGTATTCTGGTACACACTTCTATGATGGGAGTTTGGTATTATTAAAGTTGTGAGCTTACATTTTTTCCGCCGAATAGTTGTGCCCAGAGTTTCGGATTTTATTGTGATGCGTTTGTGGGCGAATGTTGTGTCTTGAACTCCGTTGCACTTACTATAGTAAGTGGAGGGTTTTCTTTATTTATTTGTTAATTAAGGTTAATTAATGTTTTGTAAGGAAGGTCTTTTCACATGGCGATCTGGTTATAGCCGGAGTAGGCATCCATGAAGGAGAGGAGTTGGTACCCGGCCGAGTTGTCCACGAGCTTATCAATGTTGGGCATCGGGTAGGAATCCTTAGGACAGGCTTTGTTGAGGTTGGAGTAATCGACGCATACTCTCCATTTGCCGCTGGGCTTGAGGACCATGACTACGTTGGAGAGCCAAGTGGTGTATTGTACCTCCCGAATGAAGCCGGCCGCTAGGAGTTCCTCAATGTGGTCCTCCAAGGCCTTCTGCCTATTGTCCGCGATGTTCCTCTTCTTCTGTGTCACGGGTCTAGACCCCGGCCATATGCCGAGCTTGTGACAGCAGAAGTGGGGGTCAATGCCGGGCACCTCGGCCGAGGTCCATGCGAAGACGTCACGGTTCTACCTTAAAAAGCGTATCATGAGGTCTCTCAGGCCGTGGTCCATATTACGGCCAATTTTGGCAGTTTTGGATGGGTCCTCGCCTAGCATTATCTCCTCCAGCTCTCCCTCTGGTTCGGGCCTCGGATTGTCCGGCTCCCGGAGGTCCAACTCGACCATGTTGACTTGCTGCCGCGGGCGTCCACCTGAGGCGGCTTCGGCTACTTGCTCATTAGATCCGAGCCGGGGTGGAGACGATGCTCCTCCTTCCTCGACCCGGAGAGCTTCGTAGTAGCACTGTCTCAACTCTTTCTGGTCTCCAGAGACCACGACTATCTGGTTTTTACTGTTGACCATCTTTAGCTTCTGGTGCTTGGTGGATACTAGTATATCCCAGTTGTGGATCGTTGGCCGGCCCAGGATGATGTTGTAAGGGGACCGGAAATCAGCGACTACGAATCGTACCCGCTCCGATTTGAAGGCTTCTTTGGTGCCCAGAGTTAACCGGAGGTCGATGTAGCCTTTTGGGAAGGATTGCTCGCCATTGAAACCCACCAAGGTGGTTTTGCAAGGCTTAAGGTCCTCTTTGTCGAGGTGCATCCTTTTGTAGGCATCCCAGCTTATGATGTCCGCTGAACTTCCTGCATCCACAAAAATTCTTTTAACACGACAGTTTATCAGGGTCCCGGTGATTACCAGTCCGTCCAGATGTCCGGGTATGACGTCTTCCAACTCTTCCTCGGTGAAGGTTAGGGCAGGCGGCCGAGGCTTCTTTGGGTCTTCCTTGAATTTAGGGGGGTCTCGGACGGTCAATACTTCGCGGAGATACTTCTTTCGCTGGCTTATTGTGTCTCCTCCTCCCCCAAATCCTCCGCTGACGACGTTGCACTGGAAATCGACGTCGGGAAATTCGTCGTCCGAGGCCGCCTTCTGCTTTTTTCCTGGAGTTCGGGATTCCTTGGGCGGACTTCTGGAGCGGGCGCGGTCGTTGCGTTTCCCGTTCGTCCTTCCCTGAGTCTTGATTACGTACTGACGCAGTTTCCCATCCCTTACGAACTTCTCGATTGCGTCGCGGAGGTCATAGCACTCGTCGGTGGTGTGGCCGTTGCAGTCGTGGAACTTGCAGAACTTGGAACGGTCCGTGTTGGAGCGTCCTCTGATCGGCTTTGGCCTGTCCACCCGCTTCATCTCGGTCTGGGCTACCTCTTTCCATACCTGGAACCGAGGGACGTTCAGCGGAGTGTAACTGTCGTACTTGGTCTTCTGGTCGGCCCGGTCAGACTTTGTTCGGCCGTCCCGGCTGCGCTGTCTCGGGTCGGTCTTCGTCCTTCTTGGGCGTTCCTCGTCGCTAGGCGGGCTCTTCCTAATTCGCTCAGGTTCATCGGCATTGGCCGCCTCCATCTGCTCCATTTCCAGGTACTTCTTCGCCTCGGTATAGAATTCGGTCAAGGTGTACGCTGGATTCTTGCATAGGTGACGAGCCAGCCGGGATGCTGGATCCAGTCCATTGACCAGGCAGTGTACGTGGACATCCTCGGGCAATGACCGTACTTGCATGGCCACGTCTCGGAACCGATCCAGATACTTCTGCAAGGCCTCACCCTTCTTCTGACGTACTTTGCTCAAGGTGAACGTAGTCTTCGGCTGCTTTTTGCTGGTGGCGAAGTGCAGCTCAAATTTTCGTCCGAGGTCTTCATAGTCTCGGATAGAGTTGTCCGGAAGAGATGTCAGCCACCTGTGTGCCGGCCCGTCCAGAGTAGCCGCGAACAGGCGCTGAATGACCGGACCGCTGATCTGTCGGACCCACATGAGCTTCTCAAAGGTAACCAAGTGGTTCCGGGGGTCTTGGCTCCCATCGTATTTCGGCAGGCTGCTTAAATCAAAGCGTTTTGGGAAACGGGCTGTTGCCGCCTCCCTCGAGAACGGGGATCTTCCCGTCTCTGATAGGTACGTCACCCGATATTCCCGAGGCGATCCGTGGCGAGGCCGGGGAGTTCTTTCCTCAGCGCGGGTTTCTTCTCGATCACGGTATTCCCTTTCATGCCGATTGGTGCGGTTAGGACCGGCACCGTGGTTTCCTCTGTCTCCCGGGGACCGTGGTCCGCCGTGGTCTGCAATCGGGCGCCGCCTCGGTTCGCCGTCGTCGCGGCGTGGGTTCCTCGGCTCAGAGTTGCTCGAGGAGCTGCTGTCGCCTGCCGAGGCTCTCCTTGTATGACCGCGGCCCCTGCGGCGGCCTCTTACGCGGCGGTCATTCTCGAGCGCTTCTTGGATCATCTTTCCGATAGCTTCGAAGTCAGCCCGCCTCTGCAGGTCGTCGTGTTTTTCCTTGTTCTCCAGGCGTCGCATGAACGATTCCTGAGTCCTCCTCATCATGCGGACGTCGGCATCAACTGCTCGGACATCACGCGTTGGAGATGGCGCGAGTGCTTCTTCTGGATGCCGGTCTTCATGCCGCGGCTGCTCGTCACGGAGCGGCTGCTCCCTGTCCGGGGAGGAAGTCACCGTATCAGTAACATGTCCTTCTGGGGTGCTTCCTCTCCGAGGTGGTGCCGGCGGCTGGTCTGGCGGCGGGCGGCTGGCTTGTGGGTCTCCTCCCACCGGTTGGGGATTTCTGCTGTGGCTTCTAGTGCTCACCATTAGTAGTCACGGGGATTGAAGTTTACGGTTCCCCACGGTCGGCGCCAATGTTCTGTATGAAGAACACAGAGATTGGACTTGACTAGGGTGTCAAGCCTAGAGCCTACGTACCCTCGAAGGGATCAAAGTCCACGTAGTTCGCAACAAACTCGAAGGCACGTAGCCAGGGGAGTGGGGTGTGTGCTCTGTGTGGCAGAAAGTAACAAGAGCATAAGATAGAACGTGTGCACCTGTTTAGGGTTTCCTTCTATTTATAGAGGAGCTTGGTGCCCGTATCTCCCTATTGATGGGCGATATCCATGATTGAGCCTTTCAGGGCTGATTGGCTGGTGCCATGATTGTAGGAGGATCTCCTATTAATGAGCTCCTAAATATAGGGGATCTCGGATCCTTTCCAAATATAGCGCGGATCCCTTATGGGCGCAGTTGGGCCGGGGTCTGGACTTGGGCCTATTGGACCGGTCCGTAACAATATTTAAATGAAATTAATGGTAGATGGGGAGAGAAACCTCTTCCAATGAGGAAAAGGATAACTAGAGATGGCTCAATTATTCAAATTATCTATATTTTAAATTCATATTGCATCTTCTCTGGGGAAAAAAGGAATGAGATGGTAGGAAATGCAAGTACATACGTACTGTGTGTATTCTCATGGAAAATGAGTTTTCTTTCCCCAACTAGTAAGAAACTCACTTAAACCATTTTCATTTTACAACAATTCTGTGATTCTCATTAAAAAAATGACATAAAATAAGACCTTTTTTTTCCAGTTTTGTTCTCCCCGCACGCTAATTTTTCGCTGTATTTTTAAGTTTAGATCGACATTCAGTACAGAACACGAAAAATTATTAGAGCTGTGATCATGGATAACATTGTGTGTTGCTTACGACTGATTGCAACTGAAAAGGCGGTCCAAAACATGTAATTATTACACTTAAAAACTTGATGGAACTATCTAGAAATGTTACTGTACTGTAAATGCCAGACAACCTACTTTTTAATTAGTATGATAAGGATCCAAAAATATTGAACATGGCAAAACCCAACCACGAAACGATAACTCTGTTAGTAATTAAAAAAAAAATGATGACTTTGTTGGGGTCGATTTCGTTAACACTAAAAAATTTAGGAACTATATATAATTTTATTTATGAAAGTGAAAATGATATTAGTAGAGGATAATGTATAATTAGTAAGAATGGAAAGAAAAAGGGAGGGTGCCTAAAAAATAGGGAAATATAGGAAAATTTTGACAACATCATTAAGTCTTCCCAAATGACAAACTAGTACCCCTTGTTTGTGGATTCAGCGGTTAAGGATTTGGAAACTCTTACAAATGGAGAGGGTTCAAATCCTAACATCGTTGTGATGCTGGGGGAGGCATTCCAGAATATGGGAAGTAGGAGTAACCCAGGTTGAGATGAAGGCTAGGTAGAGGCATGTGTACTCTCAGTCTTAAATCTCCCCATAGAGTAGGCTCAAACACCCCGTCCTTAGGTACTGTAGGTAAGTCCAACCTCTCTTGCTAAAGTAGAGGCATGTGTACTCTCAATTTTGAATTCCCCCGTAGAGCAGGTTTAGCACCCTGTCATTGGACTGTAAATGAGTTCAACCCCTCTCTTAAAAATTATACATTAAAAAAAAAAAGGGCTGACTAGTGAGATTGAAATTTGGTGACTCCTGCAAATTAACTAATCTAATTAAGAGCAGCACACAAACAAGTGCACAAGAAATAATAGTTAGAGTAAGCTCCCATTTTTCCACATACATGTAGGCGTTTTTGAATTGCAAATGATGACATGACATTACATTTTTTGTGAATTGTACTCCTTTGAATCAATATGGACCAATCTTTCTTCAAATTAAAGAGGAAATCAAAAGTGTAGCACTTGTCCTGGATGAACTAAGGAGTGCCTTGGACTTGTTGATAGATAATACTATTGACAAAAGTTAAAATGCTAGTGATTTCTCTAATGGAGTCCGATATTGTTATCAACAATTAATAACGACAATTAGTCCAGTTCAAGACACCCATGATCTGTGGGAGTTGGGAATAATTTTTTTTTTTTTTTAAAAAAAAGAATGGAAAGAAACAAAAAGACGAAATTGTTGTTGTTTTTGCATGCCCTAATGGACGAATTGGACACAGCACGTACGTGGTTATCAAGGCACAAAAGCTGAGCCATAACATTGAGGGTGTCGCCAGCTTTAAACTTGAAAATTCATCTACATTGTTAATGACAAAGTGTGTGTGTTGATCTCCGCCCCCCATGAGTCCTTCTCTTCCCTTTTATTCACCCTCAGGCTCTTCCTCTAAACTCTCTGTATCATCCATTCATTCCTCATTTTCTCTCTCGAGTACTGTTCTTCTTCAATATGGCTCCTTCACAAGACAGTTCTGAGAATAATGCTTCATACACATTCAAAGTTACTGTAATTGGAAGTGGAAATTGGGGCAGTGTTGCTGCGAAGCTTATCGCCTCCAATACCCTAGCCCTAACCTCCTTTCATGGTAATTTTCTATGTCATTCTCTTCTCACTGAATATGATCATTCATCGTCTGCTTTTTTGTAAAATCTTGATTCTGCATCTTCATGTACTGTGCGATTAATTAGATGAAGTGAGGATGTGGGTGTATGAGGAGACGTTACCGAGTGGCGAGAAACTCACAGATGTGATCAATCGAACTAATGTAAGCGCAAGACGTGTTTGTCACTCTTGTTGTGCATGCAATATTTCTCTCCTCTAATGTGTCCTACGCTACTTACGCAGGAAAATGTTAAATATCTCCCTGGAATTAAGCTTGGAAGAAACGTAGTTGCAGATCCAGATCTTGAAAATGCAGGTGGTAACATCTTTCTTGTTCTTGTTCATAGTTTTTATATCACGGGAATACCAAGAGGGGACAGAATTTTGAATACAAAGAAAAGCACGAAAATCGCACAATCATTTGGGGCACTATAAGTACTCAATAATCACTTTTCTTATTAGGTGATTTTCGTGGTTAAATTGACTGAGTATTTACGCAGTGAAAGATGCCAATATGTTGGTGTTCGTGACCCCACATCAATTCATGGAAGGAATATGCAGGAAGCTAACTGGGAAAATAAGGGCAGATGCAGAGGCTATTTCACTTGTGAAAGGTATGGAGGTCAAGATGGAAGGCCCATGCATGATCTCTAGTCTCATCTCCCAACAACTAGGAATCAATTGTTCTGTTCTTATGGGAGCCAACATAGCAAATGAGGTAATTAGAAGGACCAATAGTTAATTGCTGTGATAAACGCATAATGGTCATGGGCTGTTTTCTATATAATTCTGTTTACATATACAGATAGCCGTAGAGAAATTTAGTGAAGCAACAGTTGGATACAGGCACAACAAGGATGTTGCAGAAAGATGGGTTCAATTGTTTACTACTCCCTATTTCATTGTCACAGCTGTAAGTGCACCACATCCTCTAATTGAACACAAGAAAACTTGTTGAAACTACTCAATCCAGAGGAACTTTGTCAAGTAAATGTTGACATGATGACATCAATAGATAATAACATGGCACAAACAATGAAGATAATGCCTTATCAGTCATTAGATTATGAGTACTTTCTAACAATTATAAGATAGTAAGACTTTCTTTTTATGTAATAAATAGGTCCAGGATGTTGAAGGAGTGGAACTGTGTGGAACTCTAAAAAATGCTGTGGCCTTGGCTGCAGGTTTGTAGTTTGTAGTTTGTATTACAGTACTGTAAACTGTTCTCATTTTCTACTTTTTGTAAATGACCAAGAAATAAAACAAAAATGGGACAGGTTTTGTTGATGGCTTGGAAATGGGAAATAATACAAAAGTAAGTTCGAAGAATGTCTTCCTCAGAAGGTTTCCCAAACTCGATCCTTATTTTCTATCTGATTTTCCTCATAAACATATGTTTAGGCAGCAATCATGCGACTTGGCCTGAGAGAAATGAAGGCATTTTCGAAGCTGCTGTTTCCATCTGTTAATGACAGTACTTTTTTTGAGAGCTGTGGGGTAGCTGACCTTATCACAACATGCTGTAAGGAAGTTTACTGACTTCACTTTGCCCCTCATTGATTCCTCGTTATTATTTATCAAAACCATATCTTTTGTGGCAGTGGGTGGAAGAAACAGGAAAGTTGCTGAGGCTTTTGCAAAGAATGGAGGGAAGAGGTTGGTTTTTCCTCATTCAAAGGTATCTCTCTGGTGAGAAAATGAGAATTCTCGGCCCAACGTTTTCGTTTCTTTTCTTATAGGTCTTTTGATGAGCTTGAAGCAGAGATGTTGCAGGGGCAAAAGTTGCAGGTGCATACATGAGATGAAACTATCAATTACAAACTGTAAAATCATGTGCATTGATCACACCCAGGATTTATTATTAAGTCTAACACTTTTCAAAACCAGTTGCAAAAATCTCTATAATATTTCTGTTGTTGTCCTAACTCAAGTTTCATGCACCTAGGGTGTCTCCACTGCAAGAGAGGTTTATGAGGTTTTAGCACATCGTGGATGGCTAGAGCTGTTTCCCCTCTTCTCAACCGTGCACGAGATATGCACCGGCCGCCTTCCCCCATCGGCCATAGTTGAATACAGCGAGCGTCAACCCAGATCCTCATGATCTAAGGCTATGGAAAATAATGTTTTTCTTGCAGCAGAAATGTCTAGTATAAATTGCATTTCTGGTTCCAAGAAAATATAACAGTGCGCTTTAGCTGTGTATGCGCATCAACCATGGAAGGATTGTGTGACTCTGCACTGCTTTTCCTCGTCAAAATCTCAGGCCAAAAGAAAAGTTAACTCTTTTTCATCATGTACTATTTTACCATTTTAATTTTTACAAGCAATAGATATACCTTGAATAAAGAGGTATAGTGTAAGTTCACATTGATAAGGTTTTCTGGCTTTTAGAATTTGTGAACTGAACTCTTACTTCAGAGTTTAAAGAGTCTAATTGATAATACTCCAAGAAATTCATAAGGGAAGGGGGAGAAAGGCCAAACCATCTAAGAGGCCGTTTGGTGCGCAGTATGTGATAAGGCATGACAATCTAAATAAGTGAATCCCAATGTAAAGCCAAACCCTTCTTTTGATGCAAATTGTTATTAATATATATTCATAAACCATACTACACAACCGGTAGATCTATGATATATTTATAAAAAAAAAGAAGAAGAAGAAGAAGAAGAAGAAGAAGGAAAAAAATGCAGAAAGCCAACCAATGCGAGAATCTAATTGGGTTATAACTTATAATAAGAATTATCCAGTTCTAATTCTATCCAGACGGTCAACACTCTTCCGTGCCTTTTCCAATTGAAGGTCAACGCTTTTTCGAGACTTCTCATAGCAATCTACACTTCTCCGAGACCTTTCCACATGATCAAAGGAAACTCTTAATTTCTCTAGCTTATCAGCATTATTAGTCAAATTTTTCAGTTTTTCTGGCCTATCTGTGCTCTTCCTTGGTTTCTCTCTCCGGTCAGTGCTCTTTCTACTAACTTCAAGTATATCAGTACTCTTTCGAGGCTGCTCAAATTGATCCGTGCTCATCCTAAAACTGTATCGTTGAGATTGAAACTTCTCAACAGAGTTTATAAACTTCTTTAGATGCCTGATATACTCAGGATAGAGCTCCAAATTACAGTGCTTGCCTCCTTTGAGCCACAGCGGTTCATACTTCTCTTTACATAGTTCCCATAGCTGCTTACCATGTGAGCAATCTACAACTTCATCTGAAGTTCCCTACAATATATTAATGGGGGTAATCATAATCACAAAATTTCCGATTCATCACTTTATAAATATTTATGAGTATATCATTTTGAGACAGATAAAACTTGTTTATATTTTAACCGTATGGTACATGGAAAAAAAAAAACACTGATAGCCAACAAGTGTCAACAAAAAGATCTATAGTCTGAACTTTAAATATTCCTACCAGCTAATTACTGGATTATTTTGGCTAAACATGATAGACTAGTGCTATAATAAAGAAAGGCTAAAAGAGTTTGAAGGTATGTAGATGATTTATTCACAATGTTTTCCAGTTTGGCAGATAGTATAAGCAGGAGATATCATATAAAACAGAAGGTTCCCTGAAAGGTATTTATCATAGCCTGTAAGGCAAGCGTACAAACTAGGTCTCACTAATCTCAGCACGAAGCACCATTTCAGACTATCAAAGGGATGGGAAGCACTTAATCTCAAGTTATGCTTATTAACACTCAATTACAGGCGCAGAGAAATAGGATAGAGTGCACTTACATGAATTATGAGAACTGGACAATTAACGTGTGGAATTTTGTCGATGTTCTGCTCAACAACACAAAGTAGTGTTAGACCAGATTAAGAAATTCACGTTCCTCTAAATCAGGAATATTTGATTAAAAATGCTAATATATGGTATGAAATCAAATACCTTGTATATGTCAAACCAGTAAGTACGCTTGACTGGATACATGACCCTTAAGCCAGAAAGTATAGGACTATGCAGAACAATAGCTCTCAATTGAGGCAATTTAACAGCAAGATCCAAAGAAGGGCCACTGCCAACAGATTGCCCGTAAAGAATTACGTCTTCAGGCTTTGTGCCATAGCTTTCTTCTAGACACTTATATGCAGCCTCAATATCTGCATATGTGTTCTGCTCACTTGGCTGCAGTTCAAGAAAATTATGGTCTTCAGTTGATTTTATTAGCTCAACCACTACAAATACAAATGCAAGACAAATCATTTTTACAACAATAACATCCTTTTGATATCTTACAAACCTTTCCCGTTGACTGGCCGTACCCAGAATAATCATAACTACACAAAAATTGGAGCAAGTGTTAGTAAGAACTGCAGTTTAAAACCTCAAACTTCATGAAGAGCACAAGTGAGATAGATTATTCCGGTTACAATACTGCCTGTACAGATAGATACAACTCCAGAAACTTTTCTTCACAAAAGGCAGTAAATGAATTTGACCAATTTCACCAAGCGATAACCAGAAATGAGGATGACGATTGGAGTACCAACATAATTGTCGAAGCACACATCAATAGAGCTACAGAAGTAAAAGTGTCAAAGGTTACGGATGCGGCGAAATCACACGTTTAAACTATGGGGGAAAACTCAGCATTATGACAAAACCGAAATCGAACAATTAATTATTCAGCCGCGAAGAACTCACTCTCAGAATCATCTTAAATGATCAACAGGAATGACGACCGAAATTAAGTTAAAACTCCATCGCTAGTTTAGCTCAGGATCGTAACTTAAGAAAACAGAGTATCACATAGAGATTAAAAGTAAATAAGCTAAGTTAAGGAAACCCAAAACAAAAAATGACATGAAAAAACATGGGAGAAAAAAGCCACCAAAAGACGAAAAATGAAGGTACAAAGTAAAACGGAATAGACAAAAGGGAAAGAGTACCCCATGAGATTGACGCGTAAGTGGATGCTGAGCTGAATGAAGAGGTCGTACATCTGGCCTAGATCGGCGGCATTACCGTGAGAATAGAGGATAGTGGAGGTGGCCATGGGATATCTGATGTACATTGCTACTATCTCAGTGCCGCGACGCGTCGGCAGCTTGAGAATTTCAACGTTCTCGCGGTGAGGAAAAGGGCTCAGAAGCAAAAGCCCAGTAACTTCATCAGTCACCAATTTATACGACGGTGGATTCGGCGGGAAAAATGCGAACTTCGCCGCCATAGACGATGTTACCCCTCCCATCACTCTCTCACCGGAATAAATAATTCAGAACTTCACTGTTTCACTTCCCTCTCTCTCACTCACACACTATCTTCTAAGAAGAAGAAACAGGAAACTGAGGAAAGAGAAAGCTGCTTTTAAGAGATGGAATGAAATGTGCAGAATTTTAATCCCTAAAAACCAATCAAATTTCCTAGTAAGTGAGGGAAAAAAACCTAAAGAAATGATTGTTGTGTGGGGGAGAGAAATGAAGAAAAGTGTGAATCTCCTTCTCTGCAGCTAGTTTGTTGATCAGATCGGTGCTTGAAATGTACGTAATGGAAGATGACTTTAGAGAGCGTGATGGTGAAAGAAAGCTTATTTGAGAGAGACACTTTTTTTTACATTACATGGAGCAGAGACTCATGAGTAAGAAGGACCTTTTGCGACTCACAATGATGGCTTCTTCTTCTGTTTGCGTAACACCCACCCCATCTTCATCCTCCTTTTTCTTCTTTTATACCATTCTTCTTCATTATTATGTTCCTTTGTAATCTCCTTAAATCACCCCTTATTCTGCTTCTTTCACTGTTTTACTTTAATTTTTTTTTAAAATTAATTTCTTTATTTATTTCGATCTTCCAACCACTAATTAAGCAACAAGTGCATGGATCTTTCTGGCTGGCCTTTTTACTATTCCAGTAGGCATATCAGTTCTCAACAGTTTTCCAGGTTCCTCTTAAATTCCTCCCATTTAAGAACCGTAGCTAACCTTCATCAGTTCATATTTATCCCTTTTTTCTGAAAAACACGTAATCTCATCAACTTTGTTGATCAAATTGACTAACAATATAAAGAAATTAAAATTTATAACAGCAGGACAAAGCTACATACAAGGTAAAAATGGGCGAACCCATTTTATGGCTACGTACTCTAAATAACCAAATATAATGTGGTGCCATGTTACACGCAGTAAACTTACATGCTAGAAGCTTTAATTCATTAGAGTTATGTATATGGTTGCAGTAATTAATTTTATTTATCTGGACAACCATCAAAATTGAAGACCAACCAACCACATATTTGTGTCATTACCTTCTCAGTTGTTTTCAATGCTCTCACATCATCTTTTTTTATTAGATATAAGAGTTCAATATTTGAATCCTCCTGACCTTTTCTATAAGAGTTTGATAAAATTTGTCTGAACATTTAATGAGTTCTTTTTTACAATGTTATTCTTTTAGGCCTTATTTTTTGGAATTCCATCATAATTGTTTTATTATCGATGCTATCAAATATATATTTTTTCAATATAAGGCACTGAACATCTGATTACAAAGTGCAGTTTTAATGTATTAAAGGTGGACACTTAATTTAAGGGTAGATAATCATTCAAATATATATATATATTTTAAATAAAATTTTTTTTTAAAAAAAAAAACAACAACAACAACAAATCCCCAATTTAAGGGTGGGCACTTACCCCCTTATCTTGTACCTAGATCTGCCCTGATGACAAGGGGAAAAGATAAATGTGCTTCACAAATCATACTTGATCATCGGATCAACCTTTAACATTTTGTAAAGTGGGGGGTTCGTTTGAGTATCATGTATTCTGACTGAAAAATAAATCTCACAGTTTCTATATCATACTCCCTCCGGTCCTAATTATAAGACATATTTAATCGATTTTGAAAAGATTAAGGAAAAGAGTTAAGTTAGTTAATTTTACTCATTTTCCTAAAATGCCCTTATATAAATTTAAAATGATATAAGTAAAAATGAATTAATAACCCTTACGGCCTTACCACATACCTCTCTTACTTAAAATTTTTATTTCCACATATTTTCTAATTGAAATAATGATATTATTATATACGTATATATATACCACACACACATATATATGCATACAGACACATATAAACACACACTCACACATATAATATATGTGTGTGTGTGTGTGTGTATTGTATATATACATATATATGCACACACACACATATAAACACACACCCACACACTCACAAGCACAAGCACACACATTAACATATACACACACATATAAACATACAATCACACACTCACATATATATGTGTGTTATATATCTACACACATATATATTAACACACACACACATGCATATGTGTTGTGCGTGTGTGTGTGACTCTATGTATATATATTGACAAATTAGCGTCAATTGACTGATAAATAAATTAAAATCTAACAATTTAAAAGTTTCTTTTTATTAAAAAAGTTTGCACATCCACATAAATACACTCACTAAAAATCAAACACATTTAAAATTGTTCTGTCCTAAGAACACAGAGATTGAACTTGACTAGGTTGTCAAGCCTAGAGCCTACGTACCCTTGGAACGGATCAAAGTCCACATAGTTCGTGTTACACAGTAAGGCATGAAGCCAGGGGAGTGGGGTGTGTGCTCTGTGTAACAGAATGTAAAGAGAGCATAAGATAGAACGTATGCACCTACTTAGGGTTTCCTTCTATTTATAGAGGATCTGGTGCGCGTATCTCTGCCTTAATGAGCAATATCTTAGATTGAGTCGTCAAGGGCTGATTGGCTGGTGCCATGATTGTAGGGGAATCGCTATTAATGAGATCCTATATTTGTGGGATCTCCGATAATATTCCTTTCCCGGCGTGGATTCTATCCCTAGCGTGATTGGGCCGAGGTCCGGACCTGGGCCTGTTGGGCCGGTCCGTAACAGTTGCCCCCCAGCTTGGTCGTTCAGGCTTCTGGACGTCCGAGGTGCTTATTGCCCCCAGTCCTCGAAGTGGCCGAGGCCATTTGCCTAGACTGAGTCGGCTTAGGGGTGCCGCGGCTGTCAGTCCGGTCCGGCGAACTGGTCGGCTTACCCTTCTCTTGTCCTGCCAAGAACGCCGGGTTCATTCTGACCTATTGCCTTTTGGGATTCTCCGGACGCCTTAGGTCTCCCCCGCGCATGTCATTATTGCGGTTTCACAGCTATTAGATCCTTAGTGGAGGAAGTCTGCAACCGCCGCGTCTTTCTGCCTTTCGAGGCTAGTGCGCATTTATTACGCTGGTGTCGTGCTGCGCCAATCCCGTCACGTCTTGCACGGGAATAGACCATTGCACCCTTGTGTTGGCTTTTAAATAGCCCTCTTTCTTTTCTCTTTCACTTTTTCCCGCTACTTCACTCTCTTGCCCAGATTTTTCTCTGACTTCACTAAAGCTTAAGAGGGGATTCTTCTTTATCTAGGACCTTCGCCGTCTTCCAGCGTTCCAGTCTCTTCCATTTCCTTTACATAGGTATTCCGTTTACCTTCTACCATCTTTGGCTGGTACTTGTCTTTGTTTTGACGTTTATTTCTGGAAGTGTTGCCTGTATTACTGTTCTTCGAGGATTTTGGGTTTTTCTGGGTTTCTTCTGGGATTCTGTTAGTATCACCACACCCGAAATTCGTCCCAAAACTCCGTCAAACACCGGTTTCTAACACCGTAGGCTTCTAGTTATGGCGAGAGATAGGAGTGTTCCGCGACCAGGGGCGTCGTTGACCCGGAGGAGGAGGCGCTTCTCTGTGCGCGTCTCCTGAGGATGACTTGCTGGGTTCTTGGGGGTGAGCCACCCGCTAGGGGGATCTTGGATCCTTTGCGCCAAGGTGGCGCCATACGTCCGAAGCGAGCTGGGGCTCGTCCGTCTTCGACCAGGGTTTCGGTTCAGATTCCCTGCCGTCCTTTCCGGCCTCTTGCGCGTGCTTTTCCTCTTGATTCGCCTGATGGGGCCGGAATAGGCTCCTCTTCCAGTTCGAGAGTCCCGGCAGCGATGGCTCAACCCGTTAATTTTTTATGAGGGCCCTTCCGCCGTTCGCCAGACGTTCGCTCCAGAAGGTTACTTCGGCCCTTGCTGGGACTGCCTGGCGGAGGCTTCAGCGCTGATGGATTGTGAGGCCGAGGCTTCTTCCATTCTCGGCTCTTGTCGGCATTGGTCTGTCCCGGCTGTCCCTTCTCGCTCCCTCGTTCGTCCGAGTCTGGAACCATTTTTGCCTGTTACTGTGTCTGTGCCAGGTATTTCTGCTCTTTACTAATACCAGCTTTGTTTCTTTTCGTATAGGCTTATTTATAGCTCCAAAGTCTCGGCCTTCTAAGTCCCGTGCTGAGCCGTAGGGTTCGGACTCCTCCAGTCCGCCTGAAGCCTTGTGTCGGGCGTACCGCTGGGTGTCACACGAAGTGCTCAAGACCCAGTCAACGATGTCTGACGCGGACATTGCCCGGTTGAAGGTCCCTGCCATGCCCGGGTGTATCCTGCGGTGTCCGGCGGACGGCGAGCCTATTTGCGCGACAGGGTCCGAGGATGAACCGGACTTTTTCTTCTTCTACCGCGATTATCTAACGCGGGTCCAAGTTTCCCTTCCTTTTTCCTCCTTCCAAATAGAGGCCTTACGGCATCTTCGCCTGGCCCTGTCCCAACTCCATCCGAATGGGTGGGCCTATCTTGTAGCCTTCGAGAGGCTCTGTAGCCATTTCTCGCCTCCCCTAGCTTGCTCGGCCAACCTTTTCTTTTATTTCTTCGGGCCCTTTACCCCTAGCTCGCCGAAGGGGAGTGACAAGTTGAGGGGGTTGGTGTGTCCCTTCGGCTCAATCCGGAGCGCAAGCTGATGACGCCCTTCTCTGACTCTTTCAAACGTTTCAAGGGGGCGTTCTTCAAGGTTGAGGCCGTACCAGGGGAGGAGCCCTGGTTCCTGGAGGGCGGCGATCGTTTCCCCTTGTACTGGGAGGAGGGCCATTATAAGGCCAAGGCGATCTCCTTCCAAGTATTGCGCAAGGGTCTTTCACCCGTGTCGGTCTCTGCACTGCCCCGATTGGAGGCTCTTGTGGCCGAGTACGGTGTGAGGCCGGCTGGCTTCTTTATAACTGGTGATGGTGCCGAGCCGTCGCCATCCATCAGTAGGGTTTCTGGCCATGCATTTGCCTATGTTTTTATTTTTGAATTCCTTTTTCTGGATTGCTGATTTTCTGGATTACTCACTTTGTTCTCTTATTGTTTCCAGCTAGGACCATGGACGGCCTACCTTTTTATGCTCGGGTTGCGAGGGCTGCTGCCTCGTCCCCTAGTCGCCCGAAGAAGCGGGCGGCTTCTACTGATGCCGGTGCCTCTGATGCCCCGGCTTCTAAGAAGAAGAAGAGTCCCGCTGCCGAGGGTTCTTCTCCTACCCCGGTCTCCAAGGCTACTCCCGTGGTGGTCGTCCCTGTCCCGGAGGGTCGGGAGTTTGTAGTTGCTGCTGGCCCCCCGGCCACTGGGTCCGAAGAGGCCGTTGTTCCCGTCTCACCTTCCAGGGGGAAGGAGGCCTCGATTTTTGATGAGGAGATTGAGGCGGAATTCTTTGTAGACGAGCCATCTGGTTCCCTGCCGGGTCCGCCTTCTTCTTCGTCGCTTCCTCCTCCTCCTCCTCTTCCGAAGTCTCTTCTTCCTCGTGGCCGTCTCTGGCACGAGGGGGTAGTTCCTGAGGTTGTCGCTGCTTTCTTGCCTCCCCGGCACTTCACGGGTTGTGCCGCGCTAACTCCGCCGGCCATGGATGAGATACACAGGAGCCAGACGGAGCTTTGCCGGTCTGTGGGATATCTCCAGGCTCTGATCCTAGTGCAGACTACTGAGGAGTGCTTCGATCAGGCTCTGGCGTAGATCCGCTACTTCAATCCTGGCGTCGACCTGAACGTGGCCGGGTATGACTACCGCGCCTTTGTTCGGGAAGATGGGATTCTGATCCCTTATCCACCTCCTGCCGTCGAGGGTCCTGATGCTGAGGACGGCGTTGCCGATTCTTCTCCTGCCGACGAGGGTCCGTCTGGTGCTGATACCGGCCCTGCCGAGACTGCGGATCCTGAGGCCGAGCCTTCTGGGTAGCTTTCGCTTTTGTTTTGTTTTTTCTTTTGTAAGTTTTGGGG
The DNA here is from genome assembly GCA_034222035.1 of Acacia crassicarpa. NCBI lineage: Eukaryota > Viridiplantae > Streptophyta > Magnoliopsida > Fabales > Fabaceae > Acacia > Acacia crassicarpa. Next base: position 41,842,777 of record JAWXYG010000005.1, on the reverse strand, counting down.
CGTCGGTGCCCTTGTATCTTGTAAGGATGATTCTGGCCTTTGCACCTTTTTTGTACAGACTTTACAACAATTATAATATTTCTCTTGTCTTAGCCTGCACTTCTTTTAACCATCGAATGATCTGGATTTGTACCGTCCTTTTGTCTTGTGTTTGACAATGAACGATTTAAGTTTGTACCATCCTTTTTCGGCACTTCCGAGCTTGTTTAGCCACCTTAGGCAATGAATGGTTTATTTTCCGACGTCATCCTTTTGCCTTGGTTTGTGTATGTGTCGGCCGCGTGGATATGAACCGTTTGGATGCTTTAAACAATGGATGACTTACACCTCTGTCGTCCTTTTGTCTAAGCTCAAGTGTTGGTCGGCCGTATGGGTGCGGGCCGTCTTAGACAATGGGTCATTGCACTCTTTTGTCTAAGTCTAAGTGTTTATCGGCTGCTTGTGTGCAAGCCGTAGGTACTCTACCACACTTGCTGTGTGGGAGGTTGGGGCAAGGTTGTCTTGTTTTAGCCTCGTCAGGCATAACTAACCGTACTGCCTCGGTCCGGCTTTCAAGTAGCCGGATTCCAACTTTCACCTAGTCGGATTACTTTTCAACCAACGTAAGGGCTAGACTATCACGTGTCTAACTGAGGCTTCGCTCGCCTGGAATCGAACATTTTGACCTGATCAGGGTCGGCATGATAGTCCGCTTGCTTTATCGGGCAAGCGTTGACGCGTCAATTTCGCGAAAGGCCATGTATGGCGCCTTCGCCGAGCTCTAACCAATGCCTGTCGGAGTACAACGGCCGGTTTTCGTACATCTATATGTTTTTTGGTTTGGGCCGGGTTTGTGACCTCGGGGCTTTTTACTGGAGCTGGGCTTAATAGCCTCGACTTTCGGTTTCTTAATCGGACTTCTTTGCCTCGAGCTTCATGGCTCTGGGTTCATGCTTAAGCTTTGTGCACATTCGTAAATCTCCTCAGTGGGATCCTTTATTGATAGAAAGAAATAGCCCTACGGGGCTTTACAAAGCTTCATAATCAGAAATGACAAAACTTGGACTCAAAACGAAAGGAAAACAAATGCGAGGAAAGGAACGATCGTAAAAGCAAACAAACACTGCCGAGAAAGAGTCTAGCTATAGTAGATCTTCAGCTTGTCGGCATTCCATGTCCTTTTGATTGGCTTTCGCGCCAAAGTCTCGAGGGTATATGCTCCTCCGTCGAGCTTTTCCTTAATCCGGTAGGGCCCTTCCCAATTGGCCGCTAGCTTCCTGTCCTTGGCATTCTTGTTGCCTATGTCGGCCCGTCGGAGTACTAGGTTGCCTCGGTTGAAAGACCGGGGTCGGACCTTTCTGTTATACTTAACCGCGAGTAGTTGCTTGGCGGATAGTTCCCGGCAGTGCGCCGTAACCCGGATTTCATCAATGAGGCCCAAGTCAGTCTTCAAGGCGTCGTCGTTCGATTCCTGCCCCTCCTGTCTGGCTCTGACCTTTCTCCAGGATGGCTGTCCGATTTCAACCGGGATCATTGCCTCACATCCATAGGTTAGCCTGTATGGGGTTTCTTGGGTTGAAGACTGTATGCTCGTGCGGTATCCCCACAGGACGCTGTGGAGCTGCTCGGTCCAGTTGGTCTCGGCCTGCAACATTCGCCTCTTGAGTCCGTCCAGGACGACTTTGTTGGCGGCTTCGGCCTGGCCATTTGTCTGGGGATGTTCCACGGATGAGAAGTGCTGCTTGATGTCCGAGTTGGACATCAGCGCTTGGAAACGATGGTTCATGAATTGGGTGCCATTGTCCGTGACGACCTCGGCTGGTATCCTGAAGCGGGAGACGATGTTGTGCCGGAAGAACTTTATAACCCTGGCCGAGGTAATTGTGGCGAGTGGCTCTGCCTCGATCCACTTGGTGAAGTAGTCTACAGCGACTATGAGCCATCTGCATTGTCCCTGCGCCAGTCGGAAGGGTCCGAGGATGTCCATGCCCCACATGTAGAAGGGCCAGGGGGCTGGCATTCCTTTCAGTTCGGAGGGCGGCGGCCATATGATCCTGGCGTGTTTCTGGCAGCTGTCGCACGTCTTAGCCTTTTCCATGGCGTCATGCTTCATAGTGGGCCAGTAGTAGCCGGCGCGTAGTGCCTTTCGGGCGAGTGCCTTGCCCCCCATGTGGTGGCCGTTGCTGCCTTCGTGGAGTTCGGCCAGCACATATTTTGCTTCAGAATCGCCGAGACACCTCATCATCGGGCAATGGAGCCCCTTTCTGTATAGTTGGTCATCAACCATGGCGTAGAGGGCGGCCTCTCTGATCAGCTTCTTGGCCTCGGTGGTGTCGGTAGGGATGATTCCCCTTTCGAGGTAGTCTTCTATCGACTTCCTCCAGTCGAGGCCTGCTGAGATGGCCATGATGCAGCTCGGCTCCGTCAGATTTTGTTGGATCACGGTCCTGTGGTTATCCGGCCCCTTTGTGCTTGCCAACTTAGAGAGGATGTCGGCTCGGACGTTCTCCTCTCTTGGGATGTGGGAAACCGTCACCTCTTCGAATTCGGCCATCAGTTCTTTGGCCCGGTTCAGGTATTTGGCCATGAGTGGGCCTTTTGCCTGATAGGTGCCGTCGATCTGAGCTGCGACGAGCTGTGAGTCGGTTAAAACCTTTACCCGTTGAGCGCCATTGTCCTTTGCCTGAAGCAGTCCGGCCAGCAGGGCCTCGTACTCGGCCTGATTATTGGAGGTCTGGAATTTTAACTACAGAGAGTGCTCGGTGGCTACCCCCTGTGGGCTTTCCACGATGACTCCTGCACCACTGCCCTTTGCGTTGGACGAACCGTCCAAGTAGACCTTCCAAATCCCGTCATTGGTAGTGGCCGGGGTGAGTTCCCTGATGAAATCCGCGAGTGCCTGGGACTTAATCGCCTGCCGGGCGTCGAATGTGATGTTGAACTCGGACAGTTCTATGGCCCAGTTAGTCATTCGTCCGGCCAAGTCAGGCTTATGAAGGATCTGTCGGATCGGCTGGCTGGTTCGTACCACTATCCGATGCCCCTGGAAGTAGGGCCGGAGTCTACGTGCCGCGGTGAGTAAGGCAAAAGCCACTTTCTCCAATTTCTGGTACCGGAGTTCAGAGCTTTGCAGGGCCTTACTGATGAAGTATATGGGCGTCTGCCCTGCCTCAGATTCCTTTACTAGAGCGGCACTCACGGCTTCGTCGCCAATTGAGAGGTAAAGGAATAAGGCCTCCCCGGCGTCCAGCTTAGTGAGCACCAGCGGGGTTGCCAAACATCTCTTGATTTCTGAAAAGGCGGCGTCAAGGTCTGGGCTTTAGCCGCCCCGGGTTTCCTTTTTCAGCAACTTGAAGAGGGGTAGGGCTTTCTCGGCCGACTTTGGTAGGAAACGCGTCAGGGCGGCTAGTCGGCCTGTTAGCTGCTGTACCTCCTTCTTGGTTCTCGGGCGCTGCATGTCGAGCACGGCCTTACACTTGTCCGGGTTGGCTTCGATCCCTCGATTTGTCAGCATGAAGCCTAGGAATTTCCCAGCCGGAACTCCAAAGGCACATTTGGCCGGGTTCAACCTAATTCGATGTCTTCTTAACTTTTCAAATGTCTGTTCTAGGTCCCGGATGTGGTCTTCTGGAAGTTTCAACTTGACGATCATGTCGTCTATGTAGACATCTATGTTGCGCCCGATCTGATCCTCGAAAACCCGGTTCATCATCCTCTGGTAGGTGGCCCCGGCATTCTTGAGTCCGAAAGGCATGACGTTGTTGCAGTAATTCGCCTTATCAGTCATAAAGGCGGTCTTTTCTTGGTCGTCCAGATGCATGGCGATCTGGTTGTAACCGGAGTAGGCATCCATGAAGGAGAGGAGCTGGTACCCGGCCGAGTTGTCCACAAGCTTATCGATGTTTGGCATCGGGTAGGAGTCCTTTGGGCAGGCCTTGTTGAGGTTGGTGTAGTCGACACATACTCTCCATTTGCCACTGGGTTTGAGGACCATGACTACGTTGAGCCGGTCCGTAACAGAAATAATAAAATAGAGGTATTTTAGAAAGAAATTGACAAAAATTAAAATGTTGTCCTATAATTAGAATCAAAACTAACTCTCAAATATTGTCTTATAAATTAATTAGGACCGGAGGGAGTATATAGTTTTCCTCCGTTTCCAAATGTAATACCTAGTTTGTAATATAACACATTTAGAATTGGGGGTGGTAACAAAAATATAGAGAGGTTTCGACGATTAGTGCAAGTGAGTGAAAATGAAACAAGGCCCAATTGCAGAGATGAGAGAAAGCTCACCGTTACAGAAAGTGAGGGGAGAGGAAAAGTGATAGCTGAATGAGAGAATATATTGATATGTCCTTTTCTTCAGCCAAACAGGGTGTTGTGAGTGGTTGTATGCCTCTATCTGCTTAAAAGAAGGCATACTCAATTATTCATAATCTTAAAAATACCATTACATATTATCTCAACTATATAATCCTTCACCTATATATTTTTTTACTTTTAATGCATTTAAAACTTTCTTTTAAAAAAAAAAATCAAGGACAGCCCCTTTACTAATTATTCAGATACAAACATAAAATCTTAACTCCACCATCAGTGGAAATCAATAAAGCGAAAATACTAATGGTGGATTCATGCGGAAGGAAAAAACCTATGACACGTACGCTTACGTAACATTCGGGGTCAACTGGTCAACATTGTTTGTGTCTATCTGCTTCTAAACATACATATGCAATCTGTTGCCCTCCCGGGGGCCCTACTTTTCTCCAAGGGGGAAAAAAAGAACAGTATGAATGTAAATATAGCGACTCATCTTTAGTCACAATTTGTGGACCCAAAACAAGACAAACATGTTTTCTACACTTGCCTTCAACAATGTTATCTCATTTTGAATCCATTCATTCCATACCCAGATTTTAAAATATCTCTCCACAGATTACATTAGTTATCTAATCGGTACGTTTAAATATTTATTTTATCAAATAATAATAATAATAATAATAATAATATCCATAACATGAGGAGTTATCAGCATCCAAATTTAAGATTAACTAAAACCATTGAATATAGATTGAGTTTCATATCTTTTTTTATTTTTATATAAAAACTTCAAAATCTCCCAGACGAAAAAGTTTACTATGGACCTTTATTATATTAATTCATTTAATCAATTCAATATCAATATCAATATCAATATAATAATAATGATAATAAATCAATCATCAATAAATAAATATTAATAATAAGTATAATTGTAATCCTCTTATTGGCACAAAAATTATAATAAACTAAATCTCATAAATAATAATACTGAATTCATGGATGACGATTATGATCACTCTGTAATTCCCCATATTATATAAGATCATTAAATCAGAATAAAAGGAAATGATATAAAAATCTAATTCATTAAATGTAGAGCACAAAGTAAAGAAAACTAAATATAAGGAAAGAATAGCAGCGAAAAAATATCCATATCACCTTATAGAGTTGTTTGTTTTCTCTCTTTTCTTTGATTCAAAGATCAAATATTAGATTTGAATGCTCCTATCCAGCGATATAGAACATTAGAGAAAAAGGTGGATTTTGAGGGATAAAAAACAACCCTATCTTTCACATGGAATTCAAATCCTCTTCTGATGTCTCTGCAATAGTGGTGCTGCCAATTTTTTTTTTTTAATACTTAAAAGTTTTGGAGGGGTTCGGCATCAGTCTCCCACCAAAGCCAAGGCACGACCCCAGGCTCTTTGAGCACTTACTGGGGACTTACGAGATCGCCTACCAAAGAAGTCCTAGCGACGGTAGCAGAGATTGGACACACATTCCTTTGGGATTTGACCAAATCCTATACCATCTATGCCAACTCTCTTTGGCTGGTGCTGTCAATTAGTGTTGCCTGGTACTGTAAAAGAATCAGAAATTATTAAGCCATCCCAAAATAAAAGAAAATAAAATAAAAAACTGGCCCAAATAGAAACAGTAAGTCAGCAACATAAAACATTGGATGAAATAGAAATCATATAATTTAACGTTGATCCTATGGGAGGTCATTGCTTAATTAGGAATCAGTTAGATAAATAATTTATCGGTATACCGAATCCAATCACATGGAAGTTGGCAATAATTTAAAGGCTAAATTACCGTTTTTTATTTTTTCAAAATAATGACAACAACCCTTTTTAATATTTTAGTATTAATGTGAAATTAATACTCATCAACAAAATGAACCTGTAAACGAAGTAAGTAAATAATTGAAAAAAAAACTCATGGACACATGTAGGAGAATAAAGACACTTAAATTATAAATACATTAGATGGAAATCATGCTGGGAAAAATTAAAACACGATATTTCTTGTACAGTTAAAATATGAAATTAAGACAATTAGTATCTATAATATGTTTTTGCAACACGTCATTGAATAAATAAGAAACTTTTCCAAAACAAAAAAAGCATAACTCGATATATAAATGGCACAACAAAAATCGCATAACATGAACCAATTGGTGAAGGGTAAGAGACGACGAACTGTCTACTTTATCATATTTTAATGTTTTTAAATCTGACGTGCATAGCACTGATTTTATTACCGTTTTTAACCGCCATTTGTTACTAGTTAAACATGTGTGGATTGATTAGTGCCAATAACTGTTGAGATACAAGATTTAATAGTACATATTTGATTGATGATTTCTAGAATCATTGCCACAAGACAAGCACAGATCTTATTTGTAGAAAAGGACCATACAACAACTATTTTTACCCAGAGAATAACGAAGATCGAAGACAACGACAGAAGTGAGGGATGTCGGTTTCTGTATGGGTCCTCTATATTTACTACGAAGTAAATGAAAAAGAAAGGGTGGGGTTACGCTGAACTTGCACCTATCTCTTCTAATTGTTGTGATGGATGATGAGATATGTCTCTTGTCTGCAGAATTTCTTGTTGATAATGCCTGGCTTCACTCACTTTTACGCCTTGGTTGGGCTTCTATCACAAGAAAGTCTCAGACACTCAGTTTCAATGTTCGGACTTAAAACATAGCAACTCAACAAGAATTACAAACAGAGGGGGTATTTTGAACCCTGCAGTGAGTCCTCTTCAGATTAGCCTTCGTTAAAGCATTTCAAGAGATTAGAAGGAAGCTGAAAATAGGGCAATTTAATAAATATATGCACGCGAGAATGGGGAAGGATTCATGCTCAGCAGCAATAACATCTGGCAAATTACTGACTGATAGATTTATCTATATCACCAAAACAGATCTAAATTCGAGGAGTGATCAGATAATTTTTTTTCCAGATAAGCATTATCCAAATTGAGAATGTCAACAAGAAAGCTGGTCACCACTTTCAAGAATGATGGGAGTCCCGGAGTTTAAAATGGGATCCTACAAACATATGACTAAGACTGCTGATCTTACTCTGCCAAATGCACAATCCAAGAATATCAATGTCCTTTCACAAATACTTGGATTTAGACAATTATTGAAATCGTGGTTTGGCACTTGACAGAAAATAGAGATTGAAGAGGTTAAGTGTATTTATTCAGCCTTATGCACCTTTCATAAATCATAACTACAGGGCAGATACTTAGAAATGGAGTTACAAAGCAATCTGAAGACAAATAATTCTCTCATCTTCAGTTAAGAACTAGAGGGTAATCCTAAGAGTTAATTTTTTAATACTTCCTCTTGGTAAAGCCTATCCTAATATAATCAACAGGCTTCTAAGCAGAAATGTGGACACAGGAACTTACTCCAAATAACAGTATTATCTCAGGCTCCATTTGGTTGGGAGGAAAGTTTAATCCAAAAGCAAATTATTTTCAGGTTATGTTGTTCTATTAACAATTATTGGAATTACAATTAATGATCTGTAACAGTTTTTAGCCATAAAAAGTTGGCATCAATACTTGAATAACACAGCCACACACCATTGACAAATGATTCCTCTTGGGGAAGGGGATCTGAACACTGATTTGAAGATGTCAAAGGAATGTGGACTCTGAAAGACAGCATTAACAGGAGTTGCCAGGGATGATGCAAGACAGTTGCCAACTATCAACGAGGGCCACTAACAGGTTGGTTATCAGATCTGATAATTGATGATGTCGGACTCTTGATTTTACCACAGCAAAGACTAGGCTAGAAGAGCATGGCACCCGTAACAAATAGTTGCATTCTATAGAACCTGAGAATGGAAATCTGTACATAGTACTATATTAGAACTATCAATGCATCATTTTGAGCTAAGCTGATGGTATATTTACAATGGTTTCTTTGGATTATAAATATAGCGATATTCTTGTGTTCTCTGTATTCCTTCAAACTTATAGAAGGGGAACAGAAGCAAAGGAAAATAAACCTAGATGGTAACTAAAAAATCAATAAATTTTCCACTCAAATATAGGCAATACAGACAAACCCAACTCACTGGATAATTATCACGCTAAAATCTAAATTATGATAAAATCAAATAATCCTAATTAGTTATAACCCTCATAGCCCCAATATTAACTAATCACAATCCACAGTCCCAATATTCTTATACATTCCACACAATGGGTCTCATGACAGACTTCAGTCTATTTGGCTTCAAATACATCAGCAGATTTTGTCAAACTACTGCTAGAGTACCAAGTTTTCATGGGATTAATGGTGCAACTATTTTTTTCCCCAAAAAGGGCACAAATAATTACTATATTCGAACAAATACTTCCAAATTAATGAACAAAATAATCAACAGAATTTAGATATCAAAGAGCTGTTTCCCTTGGCATTATGCCATTTAATTTTAGTTGTGACATACATGGACCATTAGACATAAAGCTGATACTATTTGAACCTGCTCTTTCTGATCAAATATCAATATCAATATCAATCATAAATCAATATCTATCGATATGTATGTATAATAAAGCCTACAACAAATTGCACTATTCGTAAGGCCCTAAACAGTATATCTCATTCCTCAAACTTCGTGTAACAAATGGGAAAACATGTCCAATTCCTATTAGACCTCTCTGATTTTTCAAATTTGTCCAATTGTGAACCAAGGGCAGACAACAGATGGCAGCCTATTCTAATGAACAGAATAAAAACATTATTTTGTGCTCAAAACTCTATTTTATGCTTAAGTTTGTCTCTAAATTAGTGTCCATAAGCACTCTTCACGCTCCCTAAGAAATCTCACTATAACTGTTCATTGGATCTTCAACTGCTTCCAATGTTAAACCATATTAACCTCTAGTTGAATGTACAGTCCCAGGGCGATTGCACTCTAATTTGCAAATAAGAGATTAACATGTGCCTGACAATAATTTTTCATGTAGAACAAGAAACCACGCTATGATTTCTGTCAGGAATTTTTGATTCTCCGTCCATGTTATGAGCTGCAATGAACATGTAACAGAGGCTTTACTAAGAAGGAAAAGGGAATGCAAGAGTAAAACACAACACCCATAACAAGATATAACCACAAGAGTACTACCAGAGAAAAAAGGCTAACAAGTTCGAAGCAGTTGCCAAACTACTGTCAGAATATCAATGCATCACATTGTTTGAATATATAGCCTGTCGGATTTTGCACGTTAAAATTCTTAAGAAAAACAGAACTGGATCAGATTATTACATTGCCGAAAACAAGTCAAGGCAAAACAGTAGGAGAAATAAAGAAAAGAAATAACTCATTGTCGTCCATCTTAGAGAACTTGCTCTCTAAAACTAACAGGACTAGAAAATCAAAACTTATAAAGGTATCAAGCAATTCGCAAAATAAAAACCTCTCATACTATCCTAAAAGTTCCATCACCAAGTCTCATTCTCTTCAATGGGACAACAGTTTAGCCCAAAAGAAAAATAGAGTTCAGGGCATGACCATTGCCCCCAAATAAACTCTAGCTCACCTAATGCAGCCCCTAATTCTGTCGGCGCATCCGCTTTCTTAGTTTCTGGTATTTGTGCTTGTTCATCTTCTTTTTCCTCTTCTTCTTCACACTGTCAGCCCACATTGTCTGCGAATCGTCCATCCCCTCATCCACGCTCTCAGTCGAACAACATACATTCGAAGAAACGAGATTTACAGGAAACCCAAACGGGAAGCTGGGAAAAATTATGGTGGACAAGTCGGGGTGCTCTTGTCCTGGACTTAGACTGGCGGGTTGCTGAAATTCTGGATTGATCCCGACCACTGGGGAAGGACGAGAAGTAAGGGACTCCAAGAGAGTTGGCGCATACGGATTGTGAAGCCGAAACGCAGAGACGATCCTTGTGACCGATGATCTAGTGAGTAGCTTTGGGAGCGCCGAAGCCATTGAGTTGAATCGGAGCTGCGGGGCTAGGGCGGAGAATGAACAATTGGAAATCGCTGAATTGAGCCCGATGGAGTGTGGCGGCGATGCCTTGTGTTTGTTTACCTGTGTATCACTATTCCAGCCCGGGATTAGTCACTGTTTGGTGAATGGTGATAAAGTGGAGCGGGGACTTTTTTTTACTTGTGTATCACTATTCCAAACCAAACAAATGCTATAAAGTATATTATTGGTCTTATAATTTCAACAATGTTAATATTAATAACTAAAAATGTTTACATAATAAATTTAAGTGATGATTATATAAATTTAAGTAATTATCGTATAACTAAATACTGATAATCTTCAATTAAAAATATATGTGAATTGAAAATATTTAAAAATCTAATGAAGTAGTCAGTATCAAAATCATAATTGTATTAAAAAAATGATTGTAATACAACATTTTAGTTTAATAATCTACATATCAAATCCTCAATTTCATTTGTAGTGATTTATCGGTTTATTTTAATTTAATAATCTAAATATTTTATATTAAAAAATTAAAACTTAAATATGCTTTATTAATTATATAGTTATTACTTAAGTTTATTGTATCAACATTTTCCGTTATTAATATTAATAATGTTAAAAATAGAGGACAAAAATAGAGCAGCGCGCAAACTAGAAGTTTAAAAGACAAATTCACAAATTGCTTGTGACACTCACTCTCTCTCTTCTTCACTGTTCGTTTTTAGTCACTCTCTCTTTTTCCTTCTCTGTTTGTGAAGATTAGCCTCTTAACTCTGTGATTTACTTGGCATTTGCGTAGGTGAACGATGATATATGCTTCAAATTCACAAACTGCTCTGTGTTTGCTTGATACAAATGTGATTCCAGTCATGTTGCGTTTGCTGGTTTTACAGTATGACTCCAATTGCAATATATATATATTTTTGTTTGTAGGTTAATTTGGTTTAGTTTGCACACTGCAATATATATATTTTTTTGTTTGTAGGTTAATTTGGTTTAGTTTGCACACTGCAATATATATATTTTTTTGTTTGTAGGTTAATTTGGTTTAGTTTGCACGCTACTATGCATTTGCTGATCCCAATTACAAGGTTTTTTTTTTAAAAAAATATTGTTTCCTAAACTAAACAAAACGACGTCGGATCCTATTCACTGGACAAATTGATATATTCGGTGACTTGACAAATCATTATCCCTATATATATATATGTGTGTGCGGGAAAAATATTTATCCTGTCACTTGAAATAGAGTTATCTCCAGTTATCCTAAAACTACGTCGTTTTGAATTAATGAAGGGTGTGTTTGTAATTTCAGGTGAATTAATGAAGGGTGTTTCTGTATTTGCACTCTTCATTAATTTACCTAAAATTACAAATACACCATTCATTAATTCACCTGAAATTACAAATACACCATTCATTAATTCAAAATGACGTAGTTTTAGGGTTACTGGAGATAACTCTATCTCCAGTGACAGGAGAAATCCTTTACCCTATATATATATATATATGAGATTTTATGGGTTTTTTTTTTTTGTTGTCAATATGATTACAAGAAGATTCTTCATGCTTAAAATATTGCATGTATTTTATTCTTTATAGTAAATAAATATCAAGCTTATACTGGTAAAATAGAGCGAAAAAGATAAGAAAATATCATTTAAATTTTAAAATCTCAAATCAGTTTTTTTTTATACAATGCGATAAGGGAGGGGGGATCGAACCTAGGACCAAGGGGGGAAGTTAATCCCAATACCACTGTACTACTAGTAGTGCTGGTCAAATCAGTTTTGTTGTTTATAAGTATAGGTATTAACTATAAGGGTATAAGAATTGACAACTCATTTCAGTAGGAAATCATTGATTTGAGATTCTGAAGTTTAAGCGATTTTTTTTTCCCACCGAAAATACTATATTTTACAAAATATATATCGTATAATAATAAGGGTAAAGGATTTCTCCTGTCACTGGAGATAAAGTTATCTCTAGTGACTCTAAAACTACGTCGTTTTGGATTAATGAAGGGTTTGTTAGTAATTTCAGGTGAATTAATGAAGGGTGTTTCTGTAATTCTGTTTATTTTTTAATCATATACATTTTACCAAAACACCCTTCATTAATTCACCTGAAATTACTAACAAACCCTTCATTAATCCAAAACGACGTAGTTTTGAGGTCACTGGAGATAACTCTATCTCCAATGACAAGAAAAATCATTTTCCCTAATAATAATATCATGACATGATAAAGTGCTATATATTCGAACAAAAAAAATAAAGCGAGCCCTTATTCGGCTGATTTATAAAATACGATCCATGAAAATATGATTTTGAGGGCTTGGGCCCGTAATGCGACCCAGAAAGAAGCTACTGTATAAAATAGTATATTGAGAGTGGAAAATGAAAAGAATGCCCCCATGCAGGATCGAACTACAGACCTTCAGTTTACAAGACTGACGCTCTACCACTGAGCTATAGGGGCTATTGCTATAAAGTTGTAAAATACACTTTTAAAAAACAATCTCATCATGTGGTTCTAGGCTCGAGAAGTGCTTAGATCTTGGCAGCCTGTACCCCGCCCTTACTTTTCCTGACTTATTGCTCTTTTTCTGTTTCACACAAATCTTTATGTCAGTACTAGAGAAATGTTCATGCATGGCGATGGCGTACAACAAAATGGTCTAGAATCACGGTGACGTGTGATGATCAAGTTTCAAGTTCAGCCGGAAAGCACGTCTCTAACACATGGGTGGTCACCGAAGGTAAAATCACAAAAATCCCGTTGAGTTGTGGGAAGAAAAACGTCAAACAAATATTTTAGTCTTTTAAATTCACTCATATAATGTTTAATTTTAGTTAAAAAAATACCAATATTAAACTAAGGAAATTATATATCAAATAAAAAAGTCAAAATATACTTTTGTTTTAAAAAAAATTCAATATATAACTAGAAGTACAAACATGATGTTTTATTATTATTATTTATAAATAAATAATTGGCAGTTTAGATGCACACCATCACGCGCGTGTGAATATATATTTGCACGCGCGGGTGCAAGTCTTTTCTTCCCGCTGCGCTTCGCGCAAACTGGAGCACGAGGGCTTCTTCAGTTCTTCCCCTCACTCTCTTAGCACTGGAAGCTGCACTTTACGGAGAGCAATCGCTTATTGACTCTCGTATTTGTGACTTTCTAACACGTAAGTAATTTCTTCCTTCTACTGTATCTCTATGCATCGAGAATCATCCGTGGTTCAGGGGTTTTCGGAGTGAGTGGTACTAACTTGAACAACGCGATCCCGTGGTTCTTCTTTACCATTATTTTGGACTAATCGCACTTGGATTACCTATAACGAAGGTTTGATTCAGTAACTCGTGAGACATGCATTCCCTTTTTATTTAAATTTTGGTCCAAAGAGAAGCAAGATTTCAAGCCCTGTGGCTGCCGTTGCTCGCAGCTACCAGGGATACTGACTGATCTCCAGCCTGAGGCCTGATGGGCGAAAGGCCTGGAAATTCGGCTCTGTATTGAATATTGAGTCTCTTGGCTGAGAAAGAAGAACCTACCCCCAAGTAATTGATGCCTGTATAGTATATAGATGATGCTTGTAGACTTGGGCAATGTTTGGTACGCAGAAAAAGTGTTTTATAAAAAGGAAATGGGGAAATTTACTGCGTTATGCGGTAAGGCAAAGTACCTTGTTATTTCCTTTTTGGAAAACACTTTTCCCCATACCAAACTAAACATTGTCTTGGAGTTCTAACCTCTTTCAACTTTGACACATCTATAATTTGAGGGTTTTTGTGTTTCATGCTTGCTAGTATAAGATTTTAGATAATTGTTGAGTTCATTTTTGCCAAGTGCGAATTATGTTGCACAATGATCAATCATCAATTGTTTTACTTGTCTATTATACAAACTTTTTTGTCACACTATGAACAACGCATGCGTATGTTTTTGTTTTTTTTTTTTTTACAAAATTAATATATTAACATAATCTGCCTCATGCTTCAAAGTAGTGGTAAGTGCAACACACCATGTTGCCATGATTGCTTGTAGCGACAGTGTCAAGCGTGATGCTGGATAGATAACTGTAGGAAATGAATCAGAAAGAGGTGTAGAAGAAATAATCTTAATTCCTTGAATCTTCATGTACATAAGATAGCTATATATATACACAAGAGAGGGAATCTGAGAGTTAATGAGGGTTAATGAATCATTATGGAGATTGATTCCCTAATCACTATAATCCCTAATTGATTCCCTAAGATCTTTCCTAATATAATATATTTCCTAACACTCCCCCTCAAGTTGGAGCATAGATATTAATCAAGCCCAACTTGTTACAAAGATATTCAACCCGAATCCCACTTAGAGCCTTCGTTAGGAGGTCACCCAATTGGTCACTAGATCGCACATGTTCGGTGGAAACAAAGTTCTCCTTGATCTTATCGCGTACAAAGTGACAATTAATCTCAATGTGTTTCGTACGTTCATGAAACACGGAGTTGGAAGCTATGTGTAGAGCAGCTTTATTATCACACCACAACTTTGCGGGCAATGACGTGGCAAGACCAACTTCCTTCATTAACTGATGAATCCACACAATTTCTTGTGTAGATTGAGACATGGCTCTGTACTCAGCTTCTGCACTTGACTTAGAAGCCACATTTTGCTTCTTACTCCTCCATGATACTAAATTTTCACCTACAAACACACAATATCCTGTGGTGGATCTTCTGGTAGCCTTTGACCCTGCATGATCTGCATCACAAAAACATTCAATCTTGTTGTGGCCATGATTCGTATAGAGTATACCAAGACCAGGTGAGCCCTTCAAATAATGTAGGACATGTTCCAAAGCTTCCCATTGAGCAACGGTTGGGGCAGTCATAAATTGACTAAGCATACTAACAGGAAAGGTCACATCAGGGCGAGTTACCGTGAGATAGTTCAATTTCCCAATTAATCTACGATATCTCTCAGGATAGGCAAACGGTTTAATCTTCTCTGGATCCACTTTCTTCTGTACATCCTCAGGTAGCTTATCAAACGGTATGTGGTCGTCAATGTCCAACAAGGGATTAGGAATCATGGGAACGCTACTCGGTGCTGCTCCGAGTTTCCCAGTTTCTTTTAACAAATCAAGAACATATTTCCTTTGTGTCAAAAGGATGCCTTTCTTACTTCTCATAACCTCTATCCCAAGAAAGTATTTTAAAGACCCCAAATCCTTTGTTTGGAAGTGAGAATTGAGGAAGGCCTTCAGTGATAAAATTCCCAAAGCATTGCTACCCGTAATAACGATGTCATCAACATATACCACTAACAAAATCATGCCAGCTTCTGTATGCTGATAAAACACAGAATGGTCACACTTACTCTGGATCAGACCAAACTTCTTAACCACAGAGCTGAACCTGTCAAACCAAGCACGAGGGCTCTGCTTCAAGCCATATAAAGACTTCTGAAGATAACATACCTTCCCACGCTCCCCCTAAGCAACAAAACCAGGTGGTTGCTCCATGTATACTTCCTCAAGAAGATCACCATTCAAGAATGCATTCTTAACATCCAATTGATGAAGATCCCAACCATAATTGGCTGCCATAGAAATGAAGAGGCGAACAGAAGATAGTTTTGCCACAGGGGAGAAAGTTTCTGAATAGTCAACACCATAGGTCTGAGCATAACCCTTGGCAACCAGCTGAGCTTTCAAACGTTCTAAGGTTCCATCAGCCTTCGTTTTGATCGTGAACACCCATTTACAGCCAATAGCTTTCTTACCAAGAGGCAAATCAACGAGTTTCCAGGTATCAGCCTTATCAAGGGCCACCATTTCATCTTCCATTGCAGCACGCCAACCAGGGTGGGTTAAGGCTTGTTGGAGAGTAGTGGGAATGGTGAGAGAGTCTAAAGATGTTATGAAGGAACATGATGGAGGAGACAAATTATTATAGGAAACAAAGGAAGAAATAGGATAGGTAAAAGTACGCTTACCTTTGCGTAAGGCAATAGGCAAGTCATCAGGAGGATCAGACACTATGTCTGGTTCAGAGATAGCAGTGGAAGGATCAGGAGTATCAAGAGTAGCAGGCACTGGTGTCACTATGTCTGGTTCGGAAGTAGGAGCGAAAGGAACTGATGCCGGATCAGACGTCGAAGTAGTCATTGGTGGGTCAGGAACCTGGTCAATAACAGTGCTCGCCCTAGGGCGTTTTTGATAAACATGATAGATAGGTGGTTTAGTAGATGCCGAGTCAAATGCTTGCACTGGTGGGGACTGAACCTTATAGACCAAGAGATCATCAAGACTGTCAGAAGTATCATCGGTAGAGACAGGAGATGGGGTTGGAGTAGAGACAGGAAAAAACGAAGTCGACTCATGAAATGTAACATTAGTAGACACAAGATAACGCCGAAGAGTGGGAGCATAGCACCGATAACCCTTCTGAACCCTAGAATACCCAAGGAAGACACACCTAAGAGACTTGGGATCAAGTTTGGTAACAGTTGGTCGAACATCACGAACAAAACAGACACAACCAAAAATTTTGGGTTCAACAGGAAACAGAGGTTTGGAAGGAAACAAGGTGGTGTACGGAGTGGCACCATTAAGGACAAGAGGGGACATATGATTAATAAGGAAGCATGCAGTAGACACGGCGTCAGCCCAAAAAGGTTTAGGAACATTCATTTGAAACATGAGAGCCCGAGCGACTTCTAATAAGTGTCGGTTCTTACGTTCTGCAATACCATTTTGAGCCGGTGTATCTGGACAAGAGGACTGGTGGAGCATGCCATGCTGAAGCATATAGTTTTGAAATTGGGCAGAAAAGTATTCTTTAGCATTGTCACTTCGTAAGGTTTTGACAGACACACCAAATTGAGTTTTGATTTCAGCACAGAAATTGCAAAAGTGAGAGAACAACTCAGAACGATTTTTCATTAAATACAACCAGGTAGTACGAGAGAAATCATCAACAAAAGTGACAAAGTACCTAAAACTAGTCTTGGACTCGACAGAACACGGACCCCAAACATCAGAATGGACTAAATCAAAGGGAGACGCAACTCGTTTATTAACTCGAGGTGCCAGGTGAACACGGTGATGTTTAGCAAACTGACATGACTCACATTCTAAAGACGACAAATGATGAAATTGAGGATACATCCTCTTCAAAGAAGACAAGGGCACATGACCTAAACGACAATGAACCTCAAAAGGGGATGAACCACTAGAGCAAGCAACTGAACGCGGTACCTGATCTTCAAGGAAGCAATGGCCACCAGATTCATAACCCCTACCAATAACTTGCTTCGTCGTAAGATCCTGAATCAAACAATGGTCAGGAAATAAAGTAATGAAACAATTTGATTGTCGAGTGAGTTTGCTAGGGGACAAAAGATTAAATGTAAGGTCAGGGACATTAAGGACATGGGATAGGGAAACGGACGAAGTAGGTTCAACAGTGCCAGAGCCAATAACACGAGAATAAGAACCGTTTGCAATCGTTATACTAGAGGGATTGGCATAAGGCGCATATGAGGAAAACAAATGGTGGTTACCTGTCATATGATCAGTAGCACCGGAATCGATGATCCATTTCGAGGAAGAAGTAGCAAAACTAGGAGCAATATTACCTGTTGCAAGAGCCACAAAAGAGCTAGACGTAGATTCAGCCATCGAGCTTCACCAACAATAAGTTGAGTTCCACAACAAACTCTCAAAGATTACAAAACCCAAACAACACGTTAAAGCCGAAGAGAGCAGCAACCTTACCGGAGGCAAGCACCAAACAAAAACACCTTACTAGAGGTAAAGAACAAACAGAACCAAAAAAGTCACAAGGACCACCAACCAACGAAGAAATACCAAACACCTCACCGGAGGCAAATGACCATGAGTAAAGGATAACAACGCAGTTACAACAACTGCCAAACAGGAAAAAAATCCAGATCCCAGCAGCCACTCCACGACCACAAGATGGCAAAGAGACCAAAACAGCCGCAGAAAAACGCACAGAACCCAAGAAACGCACAAAAAACACCTTTCATAGTGCCAAACAAAGAGGCCCACACCACGAAACCACCGGGAAAGGACCGAGTTCAGCGAGTCGAGTCAAATGGCGAAGGCAGCACTCGGAAACAACTGTTCACGCGCTCCCACGCGCCGGTGCGTGAAACTCCGGCGAACCTGACAGCGGCGCGTGAGGGTCACGCGTTGCTTAGAATGAGGCGAATCTCCGGGGACGGGCCGATCTGACGACGGAGAACTCAATGGTGCGGCGTGTGTGGACAAAATAGAGCCACCACCAAAGCCCTTAATATAGCAGAAACAGACGCAGCAGATCTGACAGAAACAGCGAACAGTGGACCAGAAAAAAAAAAATTTTCAGAGACTCCTTAGCTCTGATACCATGTAGGAAATGAATCAGAAAGAGGTGTAGAAGAAATAATCTTAATTCCTTGAATCTTCATGTACATAAGATAGCTATATATATACACAAGAGAGGGAATCTGAGAGTTAATGAGGGTTAATGAATCATTATGGAGATTGATTCCCTAATCACTATAATCCCTAATTGATTCCCTAAGATCTTTCCTAATATAATATATTTCCTAACAATAACCGTGATAATGAAGCTAGCATAAGTTTGCTTATACTCAAACCCACAAATTGATTTGCTGAGCATATTTAGACTATAGGGTATTGATGCTACAAAGTAGACGCATTCAATAGCCGTTAATACAAGCTGTGCTTCTCTGTCTATATTCGTTATATACTTTAAATATTTTAATTGTCCAAATTAACAGATAAATTCTTATGTATGGTTCTGTTGAGTTCACTTAACCAATCTTATTATTTGTGCTTTAATGTAGTTGTCATGTGCTGTACTTCACCCTTTATATGTCATGCCGAATCCCTCTAGGAGTTTCGGTGCATCTGATAAACATCAAGGACCAGGACCTAATTATTTCGGTTATTATTCTCATGAAGTAGTAAATTTGTTGTCCCAAGATGAGAATAATTTGCAATCTGCTAGCCAAACATCTCCTCAAAAGTCATCAGGACAGGACAATGGGAAGAGTCCATATGAACATAGAAATTCTTCTGGCTCATTAAACGGTGATGTTTCAGATTTCAAAAAGGAAAGATTGAGATCACTACTCAGGCAAAGTGCCACTGATCTTTCATCTGAAGTCAACGAGGTATGTCGTGCATCCTGAACTAGTTCTGGTTGTAACTAAAGTTAGCAGCCATTATGCAACAGGAAAATTTGGAAGATCGAGGGTTTGACTTTTATACATATCAACAATCTTAATGATTCATCTTTGCCGTGTCTCCATTCCATGCATTGGGGCTATTTTGTACAAGTTTTATACTTGCAAATCACATGATCTTGATTGAGAATTAGCTATAAGTATCATAAAGAAAAGGGTATAGTTTCTGTAGAATCATTGCTTTAGGCATAAGTTGTCTAGAACAGAAACAAGCAGAGACTTGTTTGGAGTAAGTGGAATGAATTGATTGGACTTAATGTTGTGCGTGAAATGTAACATTGATAATGTGCAATATTTGTTACTTTTGTTTTAATTTTCTCATGTTTCTTATTAAATTACTGCCTTTTATCTTCAGAAAGCAGAAGTGGAACTTCCTGCATAAAGTTCTTCTTAGAACTTCATTCATTCAGATTCAGAAATCTTACTAATATGAAACAAACATTGCATTACACTCCATTATTTGATAATTGGTATCATTGATTATTTGATTTTGTTCAATATCTTTGAAATGTGGGTTGGTGTAGGGTTTTGATTATTAAGGATTATAATTCTATGCATTGTGTCTAGCATATCCCATCCTTATTTAAGATTTTATTTTTCCTCTTTTCAACCCTGTATGGAAGACAAGAGTTCATGTAATGTCAACCTTTGGTGTTTAGTATGGTTCTCAGGGGAACCCAAATGAACAAGTAGACCATATGTATTTTTTATGTGACTTTGTGGATAGTAAACCTGTTAACATAACAATATAGCTCTGTCACTTATAGGATTTAAAGAATACCCTTTTGATATGATTTAAAGAAAATAAGAGAGAAGTAGAAGAATCAAGATAGGAGACTAGAACCAAAATCTGAGTTCTAGGGAAAAGAGAGAATCTAGAGTCAGTATCTAAACTCTAGCCAACACAACACAATTCTGAAATATCATATCTTCATTCCTTCCCTTCTGAAAAACAGATTACAAGTATATAAAGAGTGTTACTTCCCTAACTGCCTATAAAACTACCCTTAAACAGATAATACACAATAACTAAACACATAACTAATTTAAACTGTCTGTAACTACTCTGACTTATCCTACATTATCCTATATTTTTATTTAGAAAATAAACCAGAAAAGGCAGGGGACAGTTATTATCGCTAATACCCTAACAATACCCTTCCTTTGAAAATTAGCCTTGTCCTCAAGGCAGGAATAAGGAAATTTCAGCCAAATTTGCGTTGGATAGCTGCTCAGATTCCGAGAATTCAGGCGTCTTCACTGTATTGTCAGTAATCTCCATTATTTGCAAAGTCGATGATCTGCAATGATGTCCAGGTGTAAATTTTTCTCCACAACGGAAACAGAGACCTTTATCACATCTATATTGTTTTTCAGTTTCGGATAATCTGAAACCTTGCGAATTTGCCAGTGAAATACGAGATTGGGTCGACTGCAATTGTCTCGAATAATTCGAATTTTGTTGATTTTCAAAATTCGAATTATTGGAATATACCGATGATGCCGCACTGATAGGAGAGGAGAAGTTCGAATTTAGATTGGGTCCCTGGTTTTGCGCACTGAATGAATTAACCGCCGCCTGATTTCTTGAATTTCCATAATTATAATTGCTGAACTGGTTGCGTGGATAAGAACGGAATTCTCGGCTTCCTATTTCGCTGCCACGTGGACTATGGTGTCGCTGATTTGTCCGCTGGAAATTCTGTGATTGATTTTTTAATTCATGCTCCAGCGCAAGGCTCACGGCCTTATAGACTGTTCTTGGATTATGTATTTTTACATCTGCTTGCAGTTCCTCTTTGAGGCCATTGATGAAAACTCCTAAGAGGCAATGCTCCGACCACCCCTTTACTTGCGCTTGTCTTCTAACAAACTCCTGTTTATACTCATTGACGGTATCAATCTGTTTAATACCACAGAGGTGAACATTTGGATTTTGAAATTCGGCAGGGCCAAATTGTTCTTGAAATACTTGTACCAATTCATCCCAATATCTTATAGTTCTTCCAAATGATACCCAGGAAAAAGTATCTAGCGCGTCACCCTCCAAGTTTATTGCTGCGATATCAACCTTTAAGTCTTCAGGCGTTTGGTAATAACGGAAGTATTTTTCAGCCCTTAAAATCCAACCTCTAGTGTCTCCTCCTTCATATTTAGGGAACTCGATTTTTGAATAGGGTCGTTTTGAGGAGTTTCGGTGCCAATAATGATAATCTTCTTCATCAATCTCATTATGAGTTTCCGTGTTGATCTGATTTGACTCACCTTGAACAAATATGGGTGCCTTCTGCTTTCTTAAGTTGTTGATTTCTGCGTTCATCTAATTTAATTGCGCCATAATGGCTGCCAATTGGGGATTATCTGTGTTCTGTGGTGTTTGAGATTGGGGTTGCAACATAATTATTGCTGGATCATTATGAGGATTGGAGGTGGGTAGTATTTCTGGGTTTTGGGGATTTTCCTCATATGAAGAATTTCGAGTATTCACCATTGTATCCAACAGGCCCTAAGAACGACCGCTCTGATACCAATTGATAGGATTTAAAGAATACCCTTTTGATATGATTTAAAGAAAATAAGAGAGAAGTAGAAGAATCAAGATAGGAGACTAGAACCAGAATCTGAGTTGTAGGGAAAAGAGAGAATCTAGAGTCAGTATCTAAACTCTAGCCAACACAACACAATTCTGAAATATCATATCTTCATTCCTTCCCTTCTGAAAAACAGATTACAAGTATATAAAGAGTGTTACTTCCCTAACTGCCTATAAAACTACCCTTAAACAGATAATACATAATAACTAAACACATAACTAATTTAAACTGTCTGTAACTACTCTGACTTATCCTACATTATCCTATATTTTTATTTAGAAAATAAACCAGAAAAGGCAGGGGACAGTTATTATCGCTAATACCCTAACAGTCACAGTCTTTGCAAAAATCTGCAATAGAATATTTGGAGCAGGTGAGTAATAGATTTTTTTCCCCCCACAAACAAAAGAGGACTAACTCTTTTTATTGCTGAGATTCCAGAAATGAAAGTGGAAATTGAAAAAGTTGTGGCTTTGTATGTTTATTGAAGCAAAAAGAAGAGTATTTCAAGATTAGTTGTTTTCAATTATATTCTCTGAGGCACTGTCATGGTTTTAGTCGAGTGCCCTGTATTCGCTATTTCTGAAGGAATCTTATTAGAAGGTTCTCAGTGTGATAAGAAAGCTCTTATTCAATTTTGCGCTTCTCATTTTTTTTCCCTATACCATCTATTCTTTTTCTTGAAGTTGAACAACTTTCCTTCTCTTTTTTATTAATTTTGTTAGAGTCTTCTCTTACCTTTTAACTTTATAAAAACTTTCATATGAAACACATTCATGAACATAAAGCATATGCCCTGACATTGTTCTCCTTCACCTTCTCCTTCTCTTCCTCTCTCCCACTCTAGCCTTCCAAGGCCATTGAATGTTTGCTGTTTACTTTCCATTTTCAATTTTAATTCCAGACTTGTAGAATTGTGCTTAGACTTTAAACTCTGGAAGAATTATGTCTTTAATGGCATTTTCAGTTTGGGTTCCATCAGATCTCAAGTTTTTTGTCTGGATAAGACATGTTAGTGACTGTCTAATTGGAATGGCAGATGCTTGAGCCGGTTTTAGGTCTGCGAAGGTTGCACTCCAGGCTAAAAGGTGAGAAGCATTCCTCTAGTGATGCTGTTGCTGTACCTGATGATGATGCAGCTGAAGTCCCTTCTAAACAACAGAAGGTATCTATATCATCCCTTGAAACACTTTCATTTCAGACTTTTCTGTTGTTTGTCTTGTGTTTGATTCTAGTTTTGAACAGGGTGATGGCAATCAATTAGGCCCAAACACAAGCCTAGAAGACAAGAGCAAAGAGGTGAGACTAGAAATCAGTTTTGGTCTAACTTTGCTGTGAAAGGTATTTTGTGGCCATGATATGAAAAAAGGAAAGTGAACACGGAAGTATATTTCATAAATGAAGGATTCTAGCATTCTGCTTTTGTAAATTTTCAGTATCTTAAATCTTTTTGGTGAAAAGTACATTTTAACAAAAGAAAGTAGCTTATAAGATAGATTAGACGATGGCCCCTCCAAAAAAAAAAAGATACATAAAATCATTAAACTAAAGAAAGTAGATTGCATTAGTTGTAGGCACATATACACGCCAAGGTGATTTCCCTTAACAATCCATTAGCAAAGCCAAAGGTATCTCCTCCTTAAGAAAATTGTTCGAGTGAACTTCTCTAAATTCTAAGACTAGGTGTGAAAACATTAAAACAAGGATGCATATCAGTGGAGAATCTATTACTAAGTCATGGGCATAGGGAATGAAGTACTGGCAGATTGAAGCCAAAATTCTTGATCTATGAGTGATGCGAGTGATGATATAGAAAGTGCAGATATATGTACTTCTAAAAACTGTCAACAGGCTGACATACATGGTTTATCTTATTCTCCTTTTAGGTGAATGATGATCTTCGTTTCCTATTGGAGAGTGATCAAGTGCTGGTCGATGAAATGGTGAAGAAACATGCTGACTGGTTATCTGGAAGGGTAATTATCTGAATTTTGTGTGTTTATGGGCATGATCATCATCTTCAATGCCCTTTTATGTTTTGTGGCAGTCATACAAGGAAGAAGTGATGTCAAACCTTCAATTTATACAATCATGTATTTCTGTTTATATCGGCATCTAATATTTGCCTTCAGCTAGGATATATGGAACAGCAACTGGAGCTGATTCTTAATGCTGTAACATCAACATGCAGGTATATTGTGAATTTTTCAATAATTTAAAAAAAAAAAAAAAAAAAAAAAAGACCATGGTTTGAACTCGTAAAGCTTTTTAGTGATTTAAGGAAGAAAAGCCAATTGTTTCTTCGTTAGTTTTTGTTTAGAGGCATAAAAGGAGTATCCTGGCTTCATATTTCTGGCAGTTGTTTCAATTTTTTGTTGCTTGTTATTTGGCATTATGTTTGAAAAGGATTATTGTCTGTAACGACTTCATGGGTTTCCTTTCTCAGTTGAATTGTGCATATATTGTCCCTGCTTTCTGATCACTTGTTGTCATAATTTGTTGCTCATAATTGATAGGCCCATGACTATTGATGAGAAACAGCAGCTCCGGAAACAAATTCAGATGCTGCCACCTAGAAATGTTGACCGTGTTGTGGAAATAATCAGTCAAAGCAAGCCCGTAGAAGAACAGCCTTGTGACGAGCTACATGTTGATCTGGAAAAAGAGGTAATGTGATATAACAAGGGATTCGCTGTTGGAACCTTATTAAATTTGCTTCATTCTTACTGTGCTAGTTCATGCAGGATAATATTACGCTATGGAGACTGTATTACTATGTTAAAGCTGTTGAGAGAGCCAGAACACTTGTATGCAGCCAAAGCAATGATACTAACTCTTGTACTCTGAAAAAGGCGTGATTAGTTCTGTGCTCTAAAAGCTTGAACTGTAGCTCTAGTCAAACAGCATTTTTAAGGGGCTTATCCGCATCTTTCTCTGGGTAGATTGTCAGTCTAGGATTTTTTTCCCACTCTTTCTAATTCGGTAGCAGTGGGAGAAACCTTCTGGTGACAAATGATGATGGTCCACTAATTTGGCTTAGAGCCTGTTTGGCATAGATGGAGGAAAAAAGCAATACACAGTGATTTAAGCTTAGGGGAGAATTTGGATCATTTGGATAGCGGTGGTCTCATATGGGCTTGTTTAAAAAAAGTGACTTTTTTCAGCATCGGGAGAAAAATGTTAGTGTAGGTGATTTAATAAGCAATGTGCTATTAAATATACATTTGTATACATTCTATTTTATCCATTAAAGTATATTTATTTAAGTAGTTTAGAGTTTTTAATTTTTTAATAGTTATTTATTTTTTTTATCAAATTTAAATTTAAAATTTAATCTTCAATTATTATAATATATACAACATATATATATATATGTGTGTGTGTAGTATTTAATATGATTTATATCATTCTTAGTCATTTTTTTATCTTAATTGACTTTTCAAATGAGAACTCAATTAGAAAAAGGCATCTTATCGTTATTCCAAACATAAATCACATTTATAATTTGACTTTTATTCTAACTTACTTCTGTATAAGTTAGATTGTAAAAAAGTTACTTTTTTCACTATTATTCCTAATGTCCTTTGGTTTTAGAATTTGGCCTGTTTTGGAAATATATTTAGTGAATTTTGATGGATGTACCTATCAGCTGTTGTGTGCTATGCCTTTCTCTGCAACTTCTAAGATGAATATGAAGCAAATCTTCTCTGGTGTCAGCATTGGGAATTTTTTATCCACTTCTCTCTCCTCTCTTTATTATTTTAGAAACATTAAGTAGCAAATCCATTCTAGAAGTATATATCAAATAGCAATGTTGTTTTGAAAGTTTTTTCAGGTTCAACGTCGCCCCTGAAAGTCTAAAACTGTAGTAATATTGCCTTTTCCTATTAAAAAACTAATGTTAATCGTTAAAAAATTGATGTTACCTGTTACGTTTTTAATGGAAAAAGGCAACATTACTATGTTTTTAGATTTTTGGAACAATATTGAGATAAAAAAACTTCTATAAAAATATAGTTCTTGGGCGTATACTTCCGAGATATATTTACTAATAAATCCAAAACATTTTGTAAACTTAACACCTGGACAATCCAAATCTTCCTATTGTTACCTTGCCTAGTGTAGTAGTACCGCTTAGGAGTTAGATAATAAATTTATCTTTAAATATAAGATATACATTTATTTTGTCCCCAAAATTTATTATTTTATTTTTAAAGTACCTTTGTTATTGATTGTACATAAGAATTAGGTTTTCATTAATAATACTATCTCCGGTCCTAATTATAGGACATGTTTAACCGATTTTAGAGGAGTTAAATTTGTTAAATTTACTTATTTTTCTAAAATATCCTTAATATAAATTTTGCACTTCAATTACCTTATTGATTTCACATAATCCTCATTCATATCAATAGAGGCATTTTAGGAAGAAATTGATAAAAATTAAATTGTTGTCCTAGAATAAAAACAAACTCCCAAATATTATTTTATAATTAGGATCGGGAGTAGTTACTTACTTACTTTGCACATTAATAGAAAAAGTATTCTAGACAAATCAACACAAATTTGTAATTAATTTCTTGCAACTAATTTTTTAATATTCATGTACCAGCATCTAAATCCATTATGAATTTCATCGATTAGCTTTGAAATGAATTATCTGCGGATCACATAGTATCAAAATGCTATGACCTATTTTCGCCCTCCGTGCACATCAACTTAGAACAGTGACAAATAACAGCAGGCAACATATCTATCTGCAGATAAGATCATAGCAATCCAACAAGTGCAGAGAGCTTCGTGTTGATTCAATCATATACGGGTTTGAAATTCCTGTAAGCAATGACTGCATAAAACGGGTCTGACCCTGCCATTAGTCCAAAAAGCCTCATGATCCAACCCACAGGGGAATCGCTCCCCTTATTATCGTCCTCAGAAGGCAACCTTCGAACAACCTCAGGCTCTGTGAAACCTTCCACGCATTGGAAGTACTGTACCACAAACTGTACCCTACTGTACGCCGTGCCCTCCCTCCACGCACTTATCGCTTTCTCATAGAACAATCTGTTGCTAAAACTCACTATGAACAATCCTCCTGGCTTCAGAATTCGAAACACCTCCGCGAAAACCTGTTCTGATTTTTGTCAGTGAATTGTGAAAGCCTAGGAAATGTAACAAGGTCGTATATAACTACTCACCTGCTCTGGTTGTTGCAGATACTGAATGCTAACAGTGCACAACACTGCATCGAAACAACAGCTCTCGAATTCAAACCTTTGATCCTCATTGAGATCCTTAACAACAAAGTAGTCCAGTCTGGGATTCTTGGCCAGTTCTTGAGCATTCAAGCCGTGACCCACCACTCTCGTGTAATTGACTTCATCGGGAAGGTGGCTCACCCAAGAGCTCATGAGGTCAAGAATATGCATCTCAGGCCTCAGCCTCTGCCTGTAAAGATTGGTGAGTGTAGAAATGAAGCCATCGTCGACGTGCTTCACCAAGCGTGGGTATGCGTAGAAATCTCTGTCTGGTAAAGCGTTGAATTTGGTTCTGCCTTCTGGGCTGAGAACTAGGCGTTTCATTTTGCCTGCTGCTGAGGATTGTTGAGGATTCAGATGGGGGCTTTCGTTTGAAGTGCTTGCTATTATTGTGAGTGAAGTTGTTTTGGCTTTGAGTAGTGACGAAGAGATGGGTTGTAGATTGGTATGAAACTTTGTATAGCTGGTTGGAGCCATGGATTTCTGGTTTGGTTCAAAAAGGTGATGAGAATTAAAGAGCTCCCATGATTTTACTTTCATTCAATACAGACTAATATGAATTCTAATGGATAATCTTCCTGTGGCTGTGATGCAAGCACCAGTTTTTTTTTCCCGCCACCCAGAGCTTCTTTCCTACCTTAAAAAAACTGGGCTTTTAAGTGCAGGGCCTGTTTGTTTTACACCTCACCCTTTTTTTTTTTTTAATAAAGAATAACAACCAAAATTATACTGTTGAAAATGTTAGTCCAAAATCATAAATGTGTAAACTAAGTTTTTTTTTTTTAAGGGAAAAGTATTTCTCCTGTCACTGGAGATAGAGTTATCTCAAGTGACTCTAAAACTACGTCGTTTTGAATTAATGAAGGGTATGTTTGTAATTTCAGGTGAATTAATGAAGGGTATTTCCGTAATTTTGCACCCTTCACCAATTCACTTAAAATTATAAAAACACCATTCATTAATTCAAAACGATATAGTTTTAGGGTCACTAGAGACAACTTTATCTCCAGTGACAGGAGAAATCCTTTACCTTTTTTTAATTATACCTTTATATTTATAAAGGGGATACATGGAGTAAAGAGAGCTAATGAGTTGCTTATATTTAATGGGAACAAAAATGGAAAAGTCAATTTGAAATTTTAGACAAAAGGTAGTTATTCCTTATATCAATAACCACCTCTATGAGAGAGAGTATTTCTTATAAAAAAAATTAGGAAGTAATTTTTTAAGAGCAATACTACGCCATTTGAAATAAGCATGTAAGAGAAGTAGTTGCATAAAAAACACTTTTGTACTCTTCCCAAACAAACTGTAAATTTATACAAGTGATCATATCAAGCACTATTGAATATGTAATTACAAATATTAAACATAAGATATTAATTAAAAAAGAATTAACTTTAATTTGATGGTTTGATCTACCAATTTTTGGGAAACCAAAATTTCTGATCCTTCAAAACAAAGAGCACTCGCTGCTTTCAATTATTTTAATAACGGTTAATGAGTTAGATTAAGCCAGAGGAATAGGAAGACATCCAAACGAGCCCTTAGCCACGGCGGTCATTGGCGGGCCTCTCTCCCTGCGTTTGAGGCTCAGCCGACGGACTAGGCCCCACTTACTCTTTCTTCCACTGCTGATCTCCGTTTCACCACCTTCGACCGCCGGCAACTTCGGCAGCGATGTCGGCTCCATTCTTTCCTGTCTTGTCTTGATGTCGCTCAGCTCCATTTGCACCGGATACTTCAGCACTCCAAACAAACCGTTATGATACCTCCAGCTCCAGCTGTTTCGGCGCCGGTGTTCACCGTCCGACGATGATTTAAGGTAGGAAACCAACCCACTATGGCGACCTGAATTTATTTTTCCGATGGACTCCGACCTCACTAGGAATGGGTTCTTCCGAACAGTATCCGATGGATTTGGATCTGTCTGACGACCTAAGATTTTGCCGCAGAATACGATGTCGTTTTGAAGGGCGGCATTCGTACCGGAATCTGAGATCGCCGTGGGGAATTCGAACTCAACGTGGTCCTGGTTCATCTGAGAAGCGGGTTGGAGAAGAGGATGCTTTTCGGTGGATTCATGTAAGAATGATTTGTGCTTCATTACTATCTAAAGGATCAAATCTTATGAGATGAAAAGAAACAAGAGAGTTAGAACTTAGAGCCTGAGCGTCCCTGTTGAGAATGGTGAATGATGGGGCAACATTAATGGTTTGGTTATATACAGAGAGGTGTGATGTGATTGGAAGCTTGACGTGTAAGAGGGGAGAAGTTGAAAAAGAGACCCTGAAGGAGACTGCAGAGTAGAAAGCAGAAGACATGAAAAGGTATGTTTTTGTTTGGTTCATGAGATGTTTCTTGGAACTGAAACGTAGGAATTCTAGAAGCCATGAACGGCTGTTTTACGCTCTGGGATTGCTTTCCTCTGTTCAAAGTCTTCCACGCAATGAAAACAGCTTTTGAAAGTTGAAATACTAGGCTTTAGTTGTTGTCAACCAATTTGAAACTCGGGAGCATTCGACCTTTAATGTCCACTTTCAAGTCGCCTTGGTTGGTTTGAACTTTGAACAAAGAGTTCTATATTTTGACTGTCTTTTAATTGACATAAATTGCAGCAGTTTTTTCTACATGGCCCAGTAGCTGTAGCAAGTTGTATTTGGACGGATTCAAAATGTAAAGCGGGAAACAACTTGAGTTAGGTCTAGTGGAAGGATTCCTCCCTCGCGAATAACCATAATTTGAGTTCCGGCTGAAAGAAACACCCACAATTACCAAGTGTTTGGATGAAGAGAAAATTAGAGGGAAAAAAATACTAAGAAAGAAAAATCCCAAAAATAGTTTTTTTTTTTTCCATATAAAGATTTTCCTTTATAGTATTTCCTCCCCTCTTCTTTTTTAAATTTTAATTGTCTCAAACAGAATTATCTTCAATATAAGAATCTTATACTTAGGGGAAAAAATGTAAATGAGCTTAATGAAATTTTTATTCTCAAAATTCTGTGATTTTCATGAACCATGGAGTATAATTGTGCTAGATCAATTGCATGCTTTTCTGACTTAGTCGTTAAAGAAGTAAAAGAATGCACATCATGATAGAGATGATAAAAGGTGGTAGTTGCAATAGCGTATTGGTGGGGGCGTATTGATCAGCTACAGAAATGTGGAAGGGATTAAGTTGACCCTTTCAAATAATTAGACAAAATCAGCACAGGTCAGAGTGGATGAAACTCCTACTGTCCATTATTTAATTCATGTTAGTTAATATTCCTAAGCTTTATTTAATTAGCTTCTAGTTCCCATAGAGCATGCGAAGTGAAAAGTTGATAGTAATAGATTTACAAATGAGCATGATTTTGGGTTTATAATTGTTGTTTTTTTTTTTTGACGTATATATGGTGTTTGGTAACTTGTGAGTTATGAGATAACCATAAATTTTTTTGTTCATAATTGATTTGGGCATGTATAAGAATTTAATTTTAAGCTAATATTTGATCTTGACATGTATAAAATATTTTATTTTTCAGAAAACAATGTACATGTTTGGTATAGTTATTAGGAGAGACAATCAGGCTTACGACTATTTCGATCGGGCTTATGAGTTTTTTTTTTCCTCGTTTGGATGAAATTTTTTCCAAATTGGGCTTATGCGGTAAAAACAGCTTATTTGAAAAGCCAATTTTTCTAGCTTATGGAGTAAAAACTCATTATTTAAACCTTACTTATGAAATAAGAACTACTTATATAATCACAAATCCAAATATAAATCACATTTCACAATTTGATTTTTACCTAATCTGACTTTTTCATAAGTCATTTTTCCTACTAATAACCTAGACAAACCCAATAATGATTTTTACAACCTTGGACCTTTTTTTTTTTTTTTGTCAAAGAAGATTCCATTACAATAAACTTCAACGAAGTACCATTACAAAGAGAATAACCAAACAACACTCAGAAAAACCAAACGACAACCATAACAGGCAAACAAACAACCACAACAAAGAGAAACAAATACAAGGGAAACCGAAAGACAGAAAAGCAAAACAAGAAAACTAGCCACCATCGAAAGCAGGACTGGAAAACGAAGGAATATCAACACCATCACTAGTCTTTTGAGCCTCCAGAGTTAGAAGAGATAACAAAGCAGGTGTTGGTTGCGAAACCCACCCAATAGAACACACCCCTTTATAAAGCACCAGCTGCAAGAAGATCCCAACACGGTTGCCCCCAATTGGGAAAAAGGACAAGGAGAACCCAACTTTAGAAGACAAAAGACAAATAATATCCTGGATAATACTTCTACATTTCCAATCACACAAATCCGGTGACTTGGCCTCAACACAAGAAAGCAGAGACAGACAATCTGATTCAAAGATGACCTTATCATGACTAAGGTCCAGAGCCAACAGGAGGGCCCTTTTCAAAGCTAAGGCTTCAGTCATGAAGGCAGAAATAGACTTGACTTTATCCATAAAACCCCATATAAAAAAGCCAGCAAAGTCTCGACAGATTACCCCAATAGCAGCATCTTTCTCATAAGAAGAAAAGGCTCCATCACAATTAATTTTAAAACTACCATGTACAGGGGGAAACCATTTAGTGCCAGGACTATCACAGCCCCTCGACAAAAAAGGGTCCCTCACCCCTTTAGCACAGTTAGTCAAAAAATTAAAATTACTTTTCCAATCCAATTCAACAACCTTGAACCTTGAGAACAAGGTCCATCTTAATGTGGGAGGTATTATCATGATCTTTATTTCTTTGAATGTGCCTCGATCGAGGGGCTATGGGAATGGGCTAGTGGTGTCATCACCTTGGGCCTATAAAATTTGGGTGTCTTTCCTATAGTTTTAGAATCTTGCTTCTTTTAACCCCTTGTGAGGGATGGGTGAAATTAAATGTAGATGTGGCTATGATTTTAAGCTCATCCAAAGGTGGGTGTGGTGGTGTTTTGAGGGATAGCAAA
Source organism: Acacia crassicarpa (assembly GCA_034222035.1). Classification (NCBI taxonomy): domain Eukaryota; kingdom Viridiplantae; phylum Streptophyta; class Magnoliopsida; order Fabales; family Fabaceae; genus Acacia; species Acacia crassicarpa. Next base: position 41,810,368 of record JAWXYG010000005.1, on the reverse strand, counting down.
AGGGTATGGATTGTTGGCTTCACCAAGTCTATTGGGATGTGTAGTGCTAATGCTGCAGATGAATGGGCTCTCTTTGAGGGGCTTGTTTTAGCATGGGATTTAGGCTTCAAGAAAGTGAAGCTGGAGTCCGATGCTTTGGATCTATTGGTTTGCTTGGCTGATGAAGATTTCCTTGCGGGTAGCCTTCTGTTTCAACAGATAAAAAAATTGCTAGCTAGGAATTGGTGTGTTTCTATATGCTATATTCCTAGAGAGTGTAATAGTAACTGATGTCTTAGCTAAGTGGGGCCTTTCCAAATCAGGGATCCATAATGAGTGTCCTTTAACTTTGAGAGCTTTAGTTGATCAAGAATGTTTGGGATTTATTGTTGGGGTCCGTACACGCAGCGGATTAAAATTTTCTATGAATCCCGTCCCGAGGAACACTCAGATGCGTTTAAATCAAGGTTAGGGAACCCGAATCATACCTTATAGAGAACTCTGAATCATCCGGAGCCGGAGGTTTCCCTTTGATTTTAGAGAATTAGTAGCTCAAGAATCTACACAAACCCTTTGCGCACATTTTCTCATGGTGATCAAGAAAACCCAAACTGTAGTGAATTCGTCCGCGTCTCGTTCTCTTTGAACTGGTGGGCTACCTTCTCGATCAGCAGAAGACGACTCTTAGAATCGGCTTCCTTTACCGGTATCTGTAACATCCTGAATTTTGAATCTAATATCTTGAACATAAACCTATTTTGGGAAGACTAGTAGGCTCTATTTTTGGAAAGTGATAAATTTGAAATCAGTATTTTGTGGGCCCCGTGAATAGTATTTACTATTCACGTATACGTTTTTACTATTTACAAATACGTATTTAAAAAAAAATATATATATATATATGTTATTCGCAAATACGTATTTAATACTTGAAATTTGTGAAATATGAATAGTGTTCACTATTCACAAATACGTATTTACTATTTAAAAATACGGTATTTACTATTCCTAAATACGTATTTACTATTCATGCGGGACCCACAACCAAAATAATTCTCTCCCGACACAAAACTCTCGTGAAGTTTGAAAATTTTGTCAGCGGGACCCACGTAATAGTAATTTACTATTTGAATAATAATATTATATTATTATAATATAATATTATTTACTATTCATGTGGGACCCACGAAAAATTATTTCCACAGAAGAGTCACGGGAGGTTTGAAAATTTGTCACGGGGAAAATTACGTAGAACGACCCAGAGACGAAAATTACACTTAAGGACCCATTTTCCAACTATAAATAGACCTTCCATTTCATTTCATTCTTCACAACTTCTAAGAGCCATAGAGAGAGGTAGAGAGAGAGAGAGAGTAGAGATATTTGCTTAAGAGTTATAATAGCTGGTTGGTGATTCGAGTATTAACAAGTAACAGGTAACTCTGAATATTCTTCCTTATACTTGTGAATTATGTATGATTATAAATTTGTTTGTTTACTATTTTGGCAAGAATATTTAGAAAATATTTATGGTTTTAAGATCTGGTGTGGGAATTTTGACTTGCAAATCTGTAGAGGTACTATTTATACGTACGTTACTATTCACATATACCGTATTTACTATTCATTTTACTATTCACATATACCGTATTTACTATTCATTTTACTATTCACATATACCGTATTTACTATTCATTTTTACTATTCACGTATACCGTATTTACTATTCATGTTACTATTCACGTATACCGTATTTACTATTCATGTTACTATTCACGTATACCGTATTTACTATTCATGTTACTATTCACGTATACCGTATTTACTATTCATGTTACTATTCACGTATACCGTATTTACTACTCATTTTACTATTCATGTATATACCGTATTTTACTATTCACAGATACGCATAGTATTTTACTATTCACAGATACGCATAGTATTTTACTATTCACAGATACGCATATCAACGTATATAATGGTATAATAATGCATTATTTTTGAGTAAATACATTCATCATGGCGGTTGTATTGTGATGGGTGGAGTAAGGAGGGAATTGAATGATAAGAATTGTTTATGCCACCACTCGGTGCACAGTGGATGGTACTTTTCAGGGCCCCATCTTCCATGTTTTCCTCTGGCCGGGATTTCATTGGAGATGTGGGACATGTGACACCTCCTTAGTTGTTATTTTAAAGGAGGGGAGCCATAGTCCAGATTTAAGCTCTATACCTTTGGCCGGGTGTATCTTAAGTTTTGGTGAGCTTGAAACCATCCAGTCAAATGAATGAGTTTCTATTGGACTATATGTTAGCCTATGGTTCCAGTCAGCGGTATACGGTTGGAAGGGGATATAAGGGAGGCTGCATACTGCATAGTGCATTCTGAATTATTCAATAAAGAATGATGAGTATTTTATAAAGATATTTGATGTGAACTACTGTATATCTAAAAAAAATATCTGTGTATATTAAATCCATTTTTTTTACTATCTACTATTTATGTCATATGTAATTTGCTTGGATATGGTAGAAATATTCAGTAGTTACTGAGACGTGAAATCTCATCCCATATTAACATTTTTCAGGTGATTATTCTAGTAGAGAGCAAGGGAAGGCACCTATGGAGTGAGCTCTGGAAGCTCTTTTGATCTCCAATAGATTATGTTATGTTATTATATTTGCCATGAACCTAAGACTTCCGTTTTGTATTAAACTCTGAAATAATTTTCTGAAATTTATTCTGATTATGTATTACGGGTTTTATTCGAAATGGTAACATTGTAAAAGGATTTGGATATTGTTGAACTCTTTTGAAGGTATTTTCAATATTTTGACCGAGTTTTTGGGTATTAAAATTGTGGTGTTACATTTTTGGTATCAGAGCTAAAGGTTCCATGGCAATTTTGTTTTCTTAAATTTTTTTTTTTTTAAAAAAAAAGTTCGTGGCAAATTAAATATCATAACATGAGCACTTCCCTTTGTTAGATTTAGAATTTATTTAGCTATTTTTATTTGTTTAGTGTCCTTATAGTATTAATCATAGGAGGAGATAATGGCAAGAACTCGAAGAACTAATTCAACCCCTGCTCCGTCCCAAAGAGGTCTCCCTCCGCATCAAGATGGTCCCTATCCTCAGGATAACAATGCCCTTTTGGCAGAGTTACGAGACGTCATCTTGGAGATGAGAGAGAAAGTGAATAGACACGAGGATGAACTAGCAAAAGGAAGAGGCCAAGGTGGTAAGGAAGGAAAGGAGAAGGCTCTGGAAGTCACACCTTCTGACCATCAATCTAGGGGAGGAAGTCGTTCTCGCACTGAAGATGGAGGTAGTAGCGGTTCTCATTCTCAATACCATCCCTTACCTATTACTGAGGTTTGGGAAAAATTTCGGAAGTTTACTCCACCGATGTTCGAGGGGAAGCTAGATCCGATTGCAGCACTGGAGTGGCTGAAACGTGTAGAAAAGATTTTCAGAGTTATCGAGATTAGCTCACAACAAAAGGTGATGGTTGCTGAACAATTGTTGCAGAAAGCAGCTGAAGAATGGTGGGAAAGCACCAAAACAAAAGGGAATGCTGAGATGACGTGGGAAGAGTTTAAGGAAAAGTTCGAAAATTATTACTTTTCCCCTTCAATCAGAATAGAGAAAGAAACTGAATTCCTCACATTCAGGCAAGGGGAATTACATGAAGACGAATTTATTACTCGCTTTTTAGAGTTGTCTAAATTCTGCGGATATTCACAGAACAACTCTAAATGGTTGAGTGCTCGATTGGTTGAAAAAGCTAGACCAGACCTAAAAACAGCTCTATCACCGTTCCTTGATGAAACAAGGGATTTTGAAGAAATATGTGACAAACTGCGCACGATAGCAAGGAACAAACGAGAAGAGGAAGCTGAGAAGATGAAGGGTTTTCAGGCCAGATCTACACACCTCATGAGACCAACGGGAGGAGTTACTAAAAAGCAGAGTCACAACTTCAGTAATGTGAATACGCGGTTTAGCCAACCATCCAGAAATCACTTTGGTGGACCATCGAGGAGTTATTTTACTGGACCCCAAAGAAGTCATTTCAGCAGACCACCGAGGAGTCAATTCAAAGGACCTCAAAGGAGTCACTTCAGTGGAGGTCAGAGTTCATATAGGGGATCCACAGCTCCTGTTGCAAGCACCGCCAACAATCAGATGTGTGCCAAGTGTGGAAGAATACACCAAGGACCATGTGTGACGTGTTTCAACTGTGGAAAGCCAGGACACATTTCCAGATTTTGTGAGGAGGAGCCTCGAGGAGCCAAGGATGCTAGAACTGCAGTGCCAGGGAAAGTGTTTGCACTATCACATCAGGAGGCAAGTGCTTCACCAAATCTGATTAAAGGTATCCTCAAACTCCAAGGTCTTGAAGTAGAAGCTTTATTTGATTCTGGTGCCACACACTCTTTTATATCATACGACTGTGTGCCTCGATTGAATTTAAAAGTGAGTGAATTGCCTTATTATATGATTATTTCTACACCGGCGGGAGCTTCAGTAAAAACTTCTAGGGCTTGCTTAAATTGTACGATTGAGATTGATAATAGGATCTCAAATATAGACCTTGTTTGTTTACCCACGAAGGGTATCGATGTAATAATAGGGATGGATTGGTTGTCAGCTAATGACATCATCCTTGACTGCAAGAGGAAGACTATCTCTCTTGCGGATGACTCTATGAGTCATAGTAGACCACAATTATTGTCTATAGTACAAGATGAAAAGCCTGTTCATCATGGTTGTCTTGCGTACATGGTGTTTTTCTCCATTCAAGCAGAAGTAGAGGAAGGGATAGAAGATATCGAAGTGGTAAACGAGTTTCCGGAGGTATTCCCGAAAGAAATGACAGGTTTACCCCCAGAGAGAGAAGTAGAATTTTCTATTGATCTCGTACCTGGAACGGAACCTATATCTAAAGCTCCTTACCGAATGTCTCCATCGGAACTAGCAGAATTGAAGAGGCAGATCGAGGAATTGTTAGAAAAGGGTTTTATCAGACCCAGTGTATCTCCTTGGGGATCGCCCGTACTCTTTGTGAAGAAGAAAGATGGGAGCCTGAGACTATGCATTGACTATCGCCAGTTGAATAAAGTGACTATAAAGAATAAATATCCTTTACCCAGGATCGACGATCTACTTGATCAGTTGAAGGGAGCATCCATATTCTCCAAGATCGACCTCAGATCAGGTTATCACCAACTGAGAGTCAAAGCTGAAGATGTCTCAAAAACTGCATTCAGAACTAGATATGGCCATTATGAATTTCTTGTTATGCCATTTGGGCTAACAAATGCTCCAGCAGTATTCATGGATTACATGAATAGAATTTTCCGACCATATCTAGATAAATTTGTAGTGGTTTTCATTGACGACATCCTTATCTACTCTAAGGATGAAGAAGAGCATAAAGAGCACCTTAGAATCGTGCTACAAGTGTTGAAGGAGCACAAGCTCTATGCGAAACTGTCTAAGTGCGAATTTTGGTTGAAGGAAGTAAAATTCTTAGGCCATGTCGTATCGGCTGAAGGTGTTGCAGTGGACCATACTAAAGTTGAAGCAGTTCTCCAATGGGAACGACCAAAGACCGTGACTGAGATCAGGAGTTTTCTAGGTCTAGCTGGCTATTATAGGAGATTTATCAAGGGCTTTTCGCAGATAGCTATGCCCTTGACAAAGTTAACTAGGAAGGGTCAACCATATGTATGGGACGAAAAGTGTGAAGCAGCTTTTCAAAATTTGAAGACTAAGTTGACTACGGCACCAGTACTTATAATTCCAGATCCTGCTCAGACCTTTACTTTGTACACCGATGCTTCTAAGAAAGGTCTTGGGTGTGTGTTGATGCAAAATGGTAGGGTAGTGGCTTATGCTTCTCGACAGTTAAGGCCACATGAAGGGAATTATCCTACTCACGACTTAGAACTGGCAGCAGTAGTGTTTGCTCTGAAGATTTGGAGGCACCACCTCTACGGTTCAAAGTTCGAGGTTTATAGTGACCACAAAAGTCTAAAGTACCTGTTCGACCAAAAGGAGCTCAACATGCGACAGAGGAGATGGATGGAGTTTATCAAGGACTACGACTTCGAATTGAAGTATCATCCAGGAAAGGCGAACGTTGTAGCAGATGCCTTAAGTAGAAAGACAATCCATGTAGCCCAGATGATGATCAGAGAACATAAATTGCTCGAGGAGATACCAAGTACATCTATTGATGTAATGTCAGGTTTGGTCGCTACCATGGAAGCATTAACTATTGAAAGCACAATTTGGAAAGAGATTAAATTCGCTCAGCTCGAAGATGAGTATCTATTAAACGTGAGGGAAGATATTGAAGAAGGAAAAGAATCGAAATTTGGGATCGATAGAGATGGGATATTAAGGTATAAAGGAAAAGTGTGCATACCTAATGATGGAGAAATAAAAAAGCTCATACTAGAGGAGGCACATCGGAGTAAATACACTATCCATCCCGGAGCAACCAAGATGTATCATGATCTCAAGCGGAATTGGTGGTGGCGGGGCATGAAGAAAGATGTGACTGACTTTGTCACTTGTTGTTTGACTTGTCAGAAAGTCAAGATCGAACATCGGAAACCTCCTGGATTATTAAAGAATTTGGATATCCCAGAGTGGAAATGGGACAGCATCTCTATGGATTTCATCATGGGGCTTCCTTTAACGACATCCGGACATAATGCCATTTGGGTAATTGTCGATAGGTTAACTAAGTCAGCTCATTTTCTAGCAATTACAGCAGAATACTCATTGGAGAGACTAGCAAAGATCTACATGAAGGAGATTGTCAGATTGCATGGGATACCGAATAGCATCGTATCTGATCGTGATCCACGATTCACTTCACGATTTTGGAAAGCATTGCAGAATGCTATGGGAACTCGGATGAGTTATAGTACCGCTTATCATCCTCAAACTGACGGGCAGACTGAGAGGACTATTCAAACTCTGGAAGACATGTTGCGGGCTTGTGCAATCGAACTAAAAGGAAGTTGGGACGATCATCTTCATCTTGCGGAGTTTGCATATAACAATAGTTATCACTCCAGCATTGAGATGGCACCTTATGAGGCTTTGTATGGAAGAAAATGTAGATCTCCTATCTGCTGGACGGAATTGAATGAGCGAATTTTAATAGGTCCAGAACTTGTGGACGAGACGACTCAAAAGATTAAGGTGATTCAACAGAAACTTCTCACTGCTCAGAGTCGACAGAAGAGTTATGCTGACAAGAGAAGACGACCGTTGGAGTTCATGGTGGGCGAACATGTATTCTTAAGAGTCACACCAATGACTGGCATTGGTAGAGCAATACGAGCAAAGAAGCTTTCACCTCGTTTTATGGGTCCTTATGAGATTTTGGAGAAAATTGGACCGGTAGCTTACAGAATTGCATTACCTCCACAGCTTGCGAACCTTCACGATGTCTTTCATGTATCGCAACTGAAGAAATACCAACCGGATCCTTCCCACATTATAGAAGTAGAAGAGGTAGAACTCAAGGATAACATGACGTATAAAGCCGAGCCGGAGCGGATTGTTGATGCAAGGGACAAGAGATTAAGAAACAAGACCATCAGACTTGTAAAGGTCGAGTGGAAAGGAATGGCTCCAGGAGATGCTACTTGGGAAACGGAGGAGAGCATGCGACAAACCTATTCTCACTTATTTAAATAGGTTAGAATTCTTATTATAGCGAAATTTTGAGGACAAAATTTTCTTTTAGGAGGGGAGAAATGTAACATCCTGAATTTTGAATCTAATATCTTGAACATAAACCTATTTTGGGAAGACTAGTAGGCTCTATTTTTGGAAAGTGATAAATTTGAAATCAGTATTTTGTGGGCCCCGTGAATAGTATTTACTATTCACGTATACGTTTTTACTATTTACAAATACGTATTTAAAAAAAAATATATATATATATATGTTATTCGCAAATACGTATTTAATACTTGAAATTTGTGAAATATGAATAGTGTTCACTATTCACAAATACGTATTTACTATTTAAAAATACGGTATTTACTATTCCTAAATACGTATTTACTATTCATGCGGGACCCACAACCAAAATAATTCTCTCCCGACACAAAACTCTCGTGAAGTTTGAAAATTTTGTCAGCGGGACCCACGTAATAGTAATTTACTATTTGAATAATAATATTATATTATTATAATATAATATTATTTACTATTCATGTGGGACCCACGAAAAATTATTTCCACAGAAGAGTCACGGGAGGTTTGAAAATTTGTCACGGGGAAAATTACGTAGAACGACCCAGAGACGAAAATTACACTTAAGGACCCATTTTCCAACTATAAATAGACCTTCCATTTCATTTCATTCTTCACAACTTCTAAGAGCCATAGAGAGAGGTAGAGAGAGAGAGAGAGTAGAGATATTTGCTTAAGAGTTATAATAGCTGGTTGGTGATTCGAGTATTAACAAGTAACAGGTAACTCTGAATATTCTTCCTTATACTTGTGAATTATGTATGATTATAAATTTGTTTGTTTACTATTTTGGCAAGAATATTTAGAAAATATTTATGGTTTTAAGATCTGGTGTGGGAATTTTGACTTGCAAATCTGTAGAGGTACTATTTATACGTACGTTACTATTCACATATACCGTATTTACTATTCATTTTACTATTCACATATACCGTATTTACTATTCATTTTACTATTCACATATACCGTATTTACTATTCATTTTTACTATTCACGTATACCGTATTTACTATTCATGTTACTATTCACGTATACCGTATTTACTATTCATGTTACTATTCACGTATACCGTATTTACTATTCATGTTACTATTCACGTATACCGTATTTACTATTCATGTTACTATTCACGTATACCGTATTTACTACTCATTTTACTATTCATGTATATACCGTATTTTACTATTCACAGATACGCATAGTATTTTACTATTCACAGATACGCATAGTATTTTACTATTCACAGATACGCATATCAACGTATATAATGGTATAATAATGCATTATTTTTGAGTAAATACATTCATCATGGCGGTTGTATTGTGATGGGTGGAGTAAGGAGGGAATTGAATGATAAGAATTGTTTATGCCACCACTCGGTGCACAGTGGATGGTACTTTTCAGGGCCCCATCTTCCATGTTTTCCTCTGGCCGGGATTTCATTGGAGATGTGGGACATGTGACACCTCCTTAGTTGTTATTTTAAAGGAGGGGAGCCATAGTCCAGATTTAAGCTCTATACCTTTGGCCGGGTGTATCTTAAGTTTTGGTGAGCTTGAAACCATCCAGTCAAATGAATGAGTTTCTATTGGACTATATGTTAGCCTATGGTTCCAGTCAGCGGTATACGGTTGGAAGGGGATATAAGGGAGGCTGCATACTGCATAGTGCATTCTGAATTATTCAATAAAGAATGATGAGTATTTTATAAAGATATTTGATGTGAACTACTGTATATCTAAAAAAAATATCTGTGTATATTAAATCCATTTTTTTTACTATCTACTATTTATGTCATATGTAATTTGCTTGGATATGGTAGAAATATTCAGTAGTTACTGAGACGTGAAATCTCATCCCATATTAACATTTTTCAGGTGATTATTCTAGTAGAGAGCAAGGGAAGGCACCTATGGAGTGAGCTCTGGAAGCTCTTTTGATCTCCAATAGATTATGTTATGTTATTATATTTGCCATGAACCTAAGACTTCCGTTTTGTATTAAACTCTGAAATAATTTTCTGAAATTTATTCTGATTATGTATTACGGGTTTTATTCGAAATGGTAACATTGTAAAAGGATTTGGATATTGTTGAACTCTTTTGAAGGTATTTTCAATATTTTGACCGAGTTTTTGGGTATTAAAATTGTGGTGTTACAGTATCCACACGAACAATTTCCAAACACGGACACGGCAGCGTGCTAGCGCCTCGAACTGTGCGTCTCTCTCTTTTTGCTCTAGGGTTTCTCGCGGTTTTCTAATAGGCTCGACTAAAACTCCCGTAGGTTTTTATAAACCCGATAGGCGTATTATATAATCAAAATTAATCCTTATTAATTTTGAAATTCAAATTTTGAATCTGGATAATATATTAATTAAATCTATCTAATAGATCTAATCTAATATATTTATTTAATCATAATTAAAACCAGATCTGAAATTCGAATCTTGAATTTAGATTAAATCTAAATTAAAACCTTCTGATTTAATTTATCTCTATAAATAAAATCCGAGAAATGATATCTATTTATTTAATTAAATCTGAGATACAATATCTCAATTTAAATCAAATAGATAATGATATCTTTATTCGAAAATTAAATGAGATACAATATCTCTATTTGTTTTAGATATTTAATTTATCAAATAAATTAAATATAAAACAAATATTATATAATAATATTATAATCTCCATTAAATAATATTATTATATTATTTTCGAATTTAAATATATACACACATATATATTTACCCCAGATTAAATCCAATATTCATTAAATCTCAGATTAATCTGAGATTCAATAAATCTGGACACTTTTACCCGTGTTGGATTATTATTGTGTGCGACCCTGCAGGCCCATATGAATTTTTTTCTAATTATTTGAATTTTTTCCTAATTATTTAAAAATTAATTAATTTTTTCCTAATTATTTTTAATTTTTCCTATTTTTTCTTTTTTTAATTTTTTGAATTTTTTCCTATTTTTTTAAATATATTATTCCACATCAGCGTCTATGTCAGCGACACGTCAGCGCCACGTCAGTATTCCATCCAAGTTGACGGTCAACTAACGGCCGTAGTGCTGGGCGCTTCCAAAACGTAATTTCATATGTACTTTTGCTTCTCCAAAAATTTCGTGGTGCTGGATACTCCCTGAGGCAAACTTCGTGTGTAAAATCGCTCCTTCACCCTAAATTTATTGGGATAATGTCCTATATTGGTTTCATAAATAGGCCAGGAACTAGCGTTGTGCAAATTTATATACTCCCTCCGGTCCTTATTATAAGGCACCAACTAACTTTTCTCATAAACCAATAAAAGTAGTTAAAGTCAATAAAATTACCCTACAATTTAAGTAACTTCCAATATTACCCCTACTAATTGTACTAAACTCTAATATTATATTAATTATTACTCTCACCCACAACCCTCATTAATTAAGGGTAGATATGGAAACAAATAATTAATGCTCATTGGAAACAAGCAAGTGCCTTATAAAAAGGACCAAATAAATTTACTAGTTGATACCTTATAATAAGGACCAGAGGGAGCATATAATGTATTATCCAATGAGCGTTTTAGTAGGGAAATATTCGCAGGCAGCAGCATCTAGCCGTCGACATTGCTTTGATGTGATGATCTAATAAATAAATTCCCCCAATCCAGAATCCTCAGCCAATAGCAGCGTCACATTCCCACATCAGGCTCATCTAATAATCCCCTGCCTCTTCTACACTTTTGTTGTCTGTTTTTATTTTATTTTATATAAAATACTTCTTCTAAATGTTAATAAAGGGTTTAGAGTTTGAATATAACAATAAATAAATTAAATTATTTATTTTATAATAATGTATATTGGTTTCCTTGAAATATTTGTATCGTAATTATCTATGGTGGAAGTAGACACCCCCTCCTCCCTGTTTGAAAACAAAATTGTAAATTTGATATAAAGTAGATCAAGATATGATATTCGTGGACAAAATAAATATTTTATCAAAATTCTTATATTTAGAATTGAAGAAAATATGCCAAGCGCCTCGTAGCGTGATGACACCAGGGCTATTCCCTTTAGGAGTTGGTTTTCTCCCTTGTCTAGGGTTTGAGCCCTGCCTCCCTCTCCATCCCTGGCTGTATCAAAAAAAGAATTGAAGAAAATATGATTTATTTTTAGAAATTTTCTATTGCTCCCCATGTACTCCTAATAATAAGATCAAGTCTTTATAAACAAAATATTATCTTAAGCATAGGATGTAGTATATAGATGTATCATAGTTGGCAAAAAAAAAAAAAAAGAAGTATATAGATATATCATATAAAAATTAAAAAGTCACCCAATAATTCACGAGATGCAGGAATATAAATGTGACCTCAAATTGCTTCGAGTAAAATTAATTTTTCCGAAAGAACTAGTTATAAAACATTGTTCATCAGTACAAAATTAAAATGAATAGACACACGGAATAAAAATAAATTTATTTATTAGTCATTTCTTTTTATTGAACTGTTATTGTCATTTCTAATATTTTAATTTCTTGTAAATAAGAGCAATTAAGCTGATTATGCAACTAAAGTCACCTACCACTTGTGTTTGTAAGTACTGGTGGCAGTACTCTTATTGGTTTGACCGTATCCATCGAAAGCTTCCAATTCGACGTCACACCCGATCGACGTCGTCGTTTCTCGGCCATTGTGAAGAGCGTAAAACTCGTTGTCGTCCTCTTCACTTCACGGTTCGCACTCCAAGTTCTCCTTTTTCTTGTAATTTCGAACCCGTTCGCTCCACGAACCCCAATTGCTTCAACTTCGGTGTTCCTCTTCTTCGCCTGCTCTTCACGTCGTCCTTTCTTCCCGATGTCTTACGACTACCTCTTCAAGTATATCATTATCGGCGATACAGGTCTTCCTCCTCTTCCTCTTCAAATCCCTAGTTCTCTTTTCTCTTTTGGCTTCGTAATTTGAATTAGTGTTTTCGGCTGTCTTATTTGGCCTGACTCAGGTGTTGGCAAATCATGCCTCCTCCTGCAATTCACTGACAAGAGGTTCCAGCCAGTTCATGATCTCACTATTGGTGTCGAATTCGGCGCTCGTATGGTCACCATCGATGGCCGACCGATTAAGCTCCAGATTTGGGACACTGTAAGTCTATGCTGTCCTCCTCTCTTTCCTTTGGTTATCTGAATTGATCTCAGAATAAATCGAGAATATGTACTCAATGCCTAACATGAACCTTGGGGCTGCTTGTCTCATCGTTTCTGAACTTCACGTTGTTCCGTGTTCTCATTTATTTTTTTGGGGCTAATTTTTGCTTGTCTTGGTTGCGGTATGGGATAAAAAAAATTCCGACTCCACGGCACTTCACTCGGCCTTGCCGATTAGAATCCTCCGTGGGTAGCCCTCTTCAAAACATCGACTCTCAATGAAAGCACCAATGTAATGAGCACAAGCTCTAAGGGAGAGCCCAATCCCCAAAAGCTAGCCTATGAGGAGGGAGAATTCAATGGACTTATAAACCTCACTCTCTTAAGCTTGGCTCCCCGACGTGGAACTTATAACATAGTCACCCCCTCAAGAGCCAACGTCTCCGGCGGCTCCACTCCACGGCACTTCACTCGGCCTTGCCGGTTAAAACCCTCCGTGGGTAGCCCTCTTTCCGTGAATATCGGGCTCTCAATGAAAGCACCAATTAATGAAACAACTACACAAGCCCAAAGAGAGAGCCCAATCCCCAAAAACTAGCCTATGAGGAGAGAGAACCCAATAGACTTATAAACCTTACTCTAAGAGCTTGACATCCGATGTGGGACTCATAACAGAACCTTCTTGGGCAGACGTCTCATAAACTTTATATTCTATCTATTTTCTACTTTATTAACGCTGAGTTTTTTGAAACACAAAAAGGGCCTAGTTTGAAATCACACAACTTGTTCTTGCATGGTAACTCTTGCAGTTGCATTTTTTTGATCGCCATACAAAGTTTTCTTTAGTTTTTGTAGTCCAAGTTTCTGGAAATTGTGATCTTATATATTTTGAGTGAACCAATTACAAATTGCTTGCAAAGAAATCATTCACACCTGTGCAGGGTGACAGTTTGATTTATTTGTTTCTGTTGGGATAGCTGCATTGTCTAACACATTGCATAGGTATGAATGGTGTAACCCTTCAATGATCTGTGACTACTTTAATTTATGTTTTTCCATGGGCTGAAGAGGAATGTCTTGTTAAACTGTAGGCTGGGCAAGAATCATTTAGATCCATTACTAGATCTTACTACAGAGGAGCAGCGGGAGCCCTCTTAGTTTATGACATCACAAGGTGGGGTGCTGATATTGTCACTTGAAATACAGGCGTCCTCTGCATGCTGGACAGTTATGCCGTACTTATCACCCTCCTATATGCTCCTATGTTGTGTGTTTTCCTCTTTGGAATTATTGACAGACTGCAGATTCTTCATTTTATACTATAGAAGTGAAATGTAGAGAAAATGTGTGGCATATGTTAGCAGACTTTTGGCAGTTGACCAAATTTTGTTAATTGCCTTTCCTTTTGTTATTGTTTATTCTCCCGTTCAAAATTTCTTTTTCACTGAATCTGGAACATGACTGCCTTGGTCTGGTTATGCTTCTATTTGGACTATCTTAGGTTATACTTTCAAATTGGGTTAGCTGTGCTCAAGCACTTGTGATTTCAACATACCGTTTTTGGTCTTCTGTATTTATGGACATCCATAGTTCATTTTGTTCCATTCACAATAACATATGTAAATCACTATGTCCTTTCTGTGGGATATACCTCAGGCTTTCATTTTCTTTTGTTTTTTTCCCTCTAATATTGCCTCCAACTGAAAACCAGAATTTCTTTTGTTGACCAGGAGAGAGACATTTAATCATTTAGCAAGTTGGCTGGAAGATGCACGGCAGCATGCCAGTCCTACCATGACTATCACGCTCATAGGGAACAAGGGTGATCTGTCTCACCGAAGGGCTGTCAGCAAAGAGGAGGGGGAGCAATTTGCAAAGGAAAACGGGCTTTTATTCTTGGAGACTTCTGCAAGGACAGCCCAACATGTTGAAGAGGTGATAAATTTTGGTTACAAGTGCTACGGAGCCTAATGAATATTGATTCTTTTTGTTAGTATAAAATTTGACTTAAAGCACATACCAAAAAAAAAAAATTTGACTTACAGCACTTTTTTGCAGGCTTTTATAAAAACTGCTGCTAAGATTCTTCAGAAAATTCAGGAAGGTGTCTTTGATGTCTCCAACGAGGTAATTATCAGCCAGTCAGTTTGATGTGGTTAAGTGGTAGGAATTTATGAGTTGGGATAATAAGCTGGACCATTGACAATTTGAGATAACTGGTCCCACGTGGTATTGGTGTTCCACTGTTCCGTATTACAGACCGAAGATAATGAACATTAGATTCTTTTGGTTACTTCTTGAGAAAGCCGATTCTAGGCCCTTGTTAGAACTTCCAATGGATTATTGGAAGATCTGCCCCCTGTGGATTGGTTCTTATTTCTTTTCTTTTTTCCTTTTTCCCCGAATAATCAAAATTAGATTCATAGTACTAGTGCTGGTTTTCTTGGAGGAATGGTCCTGGATGATTTTGATTTTTCAGCCAAATGACCTTGTGAGTTGTGACTAATATTAATAATAGTGATAATTCTGTTACTGCAGTCATCTGGCATAAAAGTAGGCTATGGACGTCCTCAGGGTCCGTCCGGTGCTAGAGATGGAACAGTCAGTCAAACAGGTGGCTGTTGTAACTGATTGGGAGGAAACATTTACTTTGCTGCGTCCTTTTGTACATCCTTTTCCTACCATTCTCTGCCATCTACTTCCATATCATGTATAGATCCAAACTCAACAGTAATACTGGGACTGATTTGACTCCATATTTGCTTTAACTGTAGTTTTAGGTGGAGACTAATATGATATGATATCTGTTCAATGCCCACATTTTTACTTGCTTCTGTGGCTCCAGTATTATTTACCAGTTGTAATAAATATTTTCTTATCGACTCTTTTCCTTCTCGGGAAGGTGTAGGTGTAGAAACAGGTCCAATTTGCAGTGTTGGATATGGTGTGGTTTTGATTGGCAGTTATCAGTGTTGAACGATATTGCAGTCTTGCCATATTCCAGAATCAATATGATAGTTATTGAGGAATGGGGTTGTACCTGTACATTTTCTTCTGTCTTCAAAATGTTTTTTTAATTATATCTGAATCCAATTAGATCGACATATGATAAAAAAGATGGTCTCTAGCTATAAGGTTAGGCCGCGAAATAAAAAATGACAACTAAGATGGGGCGGAGAAAAAGTCAAAAAGGGATTAGACAACAAAGCATGCGTTGTCTCAAATAGAAATGGATAAGGGCGAACGTTGCGTATATCCTTTTTACAGAATAAAACCCAGAAAAATTTTAGGAACACTGATACTGATCATTCCCATCAATAACATTTTAGGTAAGGGTGTAGATTTAACAATAAACAAAATCGTTATTTGCATCCATAAGAATGATCCATTTTCGGTTTACAAAGTAACAATAATCAATTGTTTTGGTAGCAAATTTAACCACGTTTTCCAATTGTTACTTATGTATGAACATAGCCATTTTGTAACATCGTTGTTAATCGATTTTAAAATTGTTACTGAAATAATTCAGTATTGCTTCTATATGTGAACTGAAAATATATAGTTCTTATAGATGCACATAGTGGTATTGTTTATAGCTAAATTTACACATTCGTCTTAAAATTTTTAATTGGAGATTTTCCCCAATTTTCTCAGAAAACCATACACTTTAAATTTATATCTAATTAAGTGTAAAATATCTTTTAAATTTAAACTACTAATTTCTAAAAAGTTGAATTCCCTTTAACAAAAAAAAAGGGGTAAAACGTGCTAATAATACTTCCGTCCCATAATATAAGATATAAATTCTATTTAAGTTGAATAAGGTTGGTGAGAGGATTGGGATTCAACAATAAAGTTTTAATACTTACGCCCAGTAGTATTATCTCCGATTCTAATAATAAGACATAATTAACTTTTTTTGGAGAGATTAAGGAAGCTAAATAAATTATTTAATCATTTCGTATGTTATGTATCCTTAGATTATATATTAGTTTAGTAGTTAAACTAATTAATTTAAAGGAAAAAACAAAAATAAAAATACTCTAAAGTTATTTAATTAGCTTCCTTAATCTCTTCAAAAAAATCAACTATATCTTATAATTAGAACAGGAAGAGTAGCATATAATGTACTTAAAAATGATTAAATTGGGGCCAATATCTTAATGATGCAAAATGATAATATATATTTGTGTGTGTAGAGGAGGATCCACATAGTGAGTTGGGGGCACCGTGCCCACCATTAAATTTCAATCGGTCAATATATATATTTTTTTGCCCTCTCTATTTTCCCCCCTCATCTCTTATTTCTTCAAAGCCTCAAAGGGAGATTTTTGGCTGCGACGACTCTGCGAGACTCCCTCTTCCTCCGATGAATGGTTGAATGATTGTTTAGTGTTTTATATTGAAAAAGATGTATTTGAAAGCATTGATAATGAGACAATTATGATGGAATTCTAAAAAATAAGGCCTACAAAGATGACATTATAATTATTTTTATTGTAATATACTTTTGTTATTAAAATATATGGTGTTCAGCCTTGTTATTTCTAATAACACTTAGTCTTACTTTTTCCTTTATATTCTTTTATTTTTTTTAATACATTTAAAGCTTTGCTAAAAAAAAAAAATCGGTAGCAGCCCGCATCCCCTGCTAGTGGTGCCCCTTCCATAAATTTATGGATCTTCCCGTATGTGTATGATTGTTTACATTTTGTATAAATTGTTAATTGAATTTGAAGAATCTAAAAATTATTATATATAATAAAAAGGGAAAAAGACGAAAAAATACCGTTTGAACTTGTAAAATCTTCATAAGCCCATTGAATTTGTAAAAGAACTAAGAGGTGACACAGCTTTTAAGGGATACGCAAATTCTTCAGAAATGACGATAATGCTCTCAGAGAGAGAGAGGTGAACAGTCGATTTCACTGTCGAACCTCAAAATTTTTTCCCTCATTCTCTTCTTCCTTCTCTCTCTCGTGTGAGTTATCATACACTCCAGTGTTACTTTTACAAAAGTCATAACGCAATTTACAAAAGTCATAACACAATTTACAAAAATCATAACGCAATTTACAACTTTTTTGGAGGTTTACACTTTTCTCTTTGATAAATAAAGCACTTTTACAAATCTCATAACGCAAATTACAAATCTCATAACGCAATTTACAAATTTCATAACGCAATTTACAACTTTTTTTTTGACGTTTACAAACCGTAAATTTTTCAGTCGAGACGAAGAAGACGGTGATGGAGGAAGAAGAAGAAGAAGAAGAAGAGCACTCTTTCCCCCCCCCCCTTCCTTCTTCTTCTTCTTCCTCTGTCACCGTCTAAACCGTTTTCTTCTTCTGGATCAAAAAATTTAGGTCTTTTGTTTCAGCTTTTCTTCTTCTTTTTCACCTGTCATCCTCCGGTGCAACGTCCAAGGCGGCAGTGTGGCTCTTGCAGCATCGACGGCGAGAAGGTCAAGACGGCAAATGTGAGGTTTGACAGTGAAATCGACTGCTCACCTCTCTCTCTCTCTCTCTCTCTCTCTCTCTGTGATGGTATTATCGTTATTTCCCATGAATTTGCACATCCCTGAAAAATCTGTGTCACCCCTCGGTCATTTTACAAATTCGGTAAACTTATGAGGGTTTTGCAAGTTCAAACGGTATTTATTCATCTTATTCATCTTTTTCTCTAATAAAATTGCGTAGTCCAAAAAATCTAAATAAATAAAATTTAATAAGAAAATTATGTTTTCGGCCCGGAGCAGTGACCTTCTTTCATAAATCGTCCTACTACGTCAGAGACAAAAACTCCGCATATGGAATGGCACAGTTTGCGTGTACTGGTTGGATTTGGAGGCTTGGATCAGTTCAGCTAGTTTGATCCCGATTCTCCTTCATTCCGATTCACAATCGCTTGTTTAAGTGATTTTACTCAGAAGTCTCAAGTACAAAATTCCTTTTTTAAAGTTGGCATTCATCAGAATTGCACTTGTCAGTCCCGGAAACAATGGCGACCCGCACGATCCTTGGAGCTATCAGGAAGCGCACCGTTTTGTTGTCTGCCTACCGTTTTCTTTCTCTCTCGTCCGTTTCGACTTCTAGATATGTAATTTCTCTCCCAAAATATGAATATTTCAGTCCATCTCTCTCTGTCTCTATCTGTGTAACTCTATCTCCAAATTTAATTTAGGTCAGTACACTTGTTATAGCGGAACACGAAGGTGGTGCCGTCAAAGCTCCATCTATCAGCGCGGTTGTGGCTGCCAAGTCGTTCAGTGACGTTGCTTCGATTTCTCTGCTTTTGGCTGGTTCGGGTCCTTCCCTTCACGAAGCTGCTTCGCATGCTGCTTCATGCCACCCTTCGATCTCCCAGGCAAATTCCTTTTTCTCTCTGGAAGTTAAAATTCATTTGACTCTGAAGTATCTGGTGTAGAATTTTTATATTTTTGAAATAGGTGAATACTGAATAATGAAACTCGTTTATTGGATATTGCTAATTTGTTACGGGTGAGTATTTTGATATGGGAAGTAAATATATATATATATATATATGCTTTGTGATTTTGATGGTTGGCAATTGCTATTTGTTGCTTAGGTGCTTGTGGCAGATTCAGATAAATTCAAGAACCCCCTAGCAGAGCCCTGGGCTAAATTAGTTCACTTAGCTCAGCAGAGTGGTGGTTATTCTCATATTCTTGCTGCTTCAAACTCATTTGGGAAAAATGTGGTGCCACGGGCAGCGGCTCTATTAGATGTCTCTCCAATCACTGATGTTATCGGAATTTCTGAGTCTCATACTTTTGTGAGGTGCATTTTGTTCTATTTTCATTGTTTTTGATAGAAGAAAGTAGTTGTTTACTGTAAAAGTTGACGCTACCCTCCTATCATTAATTGGAGCGAGCTAGATACTTAAGTGGCTCACAATCATAATTAATTGTAACATACAACTAAATCTTTGTTGATATTATATCATGCTCTTGTTTGCTCATATAACAAGGTCCTCCACCTCTTCTCTAATTTTTTGTTTTTGCTGCTGTTTCTATGAGGGAGTCAATAGTGCCTATTTTGACTTTTTCTTTCATAATTGATGTTATGGATTTATGGTTGATCTTTCATCTTTTGGCCCCCCCCCCCCCCAAAAAAAAAAATCCGCCCCAATTGCTTTATGTAAAACTGATGAGATTGATCTGTGAGAAATTTTTATAATGACAAATATTTTAAGATGTGGCAGATAAAATTGTGATGTCATCCTTTGGATTGTGCTAGCTGTTGAGTCATTCCCCTTGAACCTGCTTTCCTCTTAATTATATCCAATAAAAATGCTGAGCTCTTCATTTGACTGATAGGAAGGTTGTAATTTGTAAATATCATATTGCAGGCCTATATATGCTGGAAATGCGCTTTCAACTGTCCGATACACAGGTGCTAACCCTTGTATTCTGACAATTAGATCTACATCTTTTCCAGTTTCCCAGAAAACAGTTGATTCAAGATTTAAACAGGCTCCAATATCTCAGGTTGACCTTTCAACCTTTGATGAAGGTCAGTTTTTTTAATTTCTGATGCGCAGAGATTTTGGCTTGATATATGTGAACATAGACAAGGATATAAAATTTGAAATGAACTTTTCTAATATTTGTTTATTGACTGCTGGACCTAGTTGGAGACTTGAAGGAGCTTGTCCAATATCATGGATAATGTTCTTTGTCATTTTCATGTCTTCAATTAATTTTAACATGTCAGATATTTGAACTTATCCCAAAAGGTTAGTTATTTTATTTTGAATTTTTACAGATCTTGGCAAGTCTAGATACATATCTCATACATGTCAGGATTCAGAGAGGCCAGATCTTGGGAATGCACGTTTTGTTGTTGCTGGTGGTCGTGCATTAAAAAGTGCTGAGAACTTTAAAATGATTGAAAAGCTAGCTACCAAGCTTGGGGGTGCAGGTATTTCCTCTGGATGAAATTGCGATACTGATTCTTATATATAGGATTTTTCTTCCTCTCTTTTCACTGAATTTCCTATATGCTTACTGATTAAACAATCCAATACTGTTTTCTCATGACCAGAACAGCAAGTCTTAGCTTCTAATTACACGTATTGACATTGTTGTGCACATGAATATGCTAGAACTAGTTGGAAAATTTTGTTATTGTCAATATGTATTTTCTGATGATTACTTCATTTTCTGTTGCTTAGTTGGGGCCACACGTGCTGCTGTTGATGCTGGGTTTGTTCCCAATGATCTCCAGGTGACGAATTACTTTCCTCTTAACTTAAAATTATATTCCTCGCCCCACACACAATCACACACAAACAAACTGGGGGAGAATGGGGACAAGAAGTTTCTTTATAGGCTATACTCTTTACACCCTTTAGCTTGACTACCTTTTTCTGAGAATATGTTCGAATGGCAATATTGCTGATTGGAAAGTGAAGATGTTTTAAAAGCTAAGCCAAACAGCAACACATTACTTAATTCATTGGAGTAACGATAATTACAGATGACTCTCTCTCTCTCTCTTTCTCTTTTTTTTTTTTTTGGTTATTGGATTTGATCTTGGATCTGGTAGGCTTTGAAATAAATTTCAACAGCCTCTTAAGCTGCATATACTAATTCATGGAGTTAGTAAGTGATCTCAATCTTGTTTGCTTCTGTTATTTTGATATATAAATAAATACAGGTTGGTCAAACTGGGAAGATTGTTGCCCCAGAACTCTATATGGCATTTGGAGTGTCAGGAGCAATTCAACACTTGGCAGGGATGAGAGATTCCAAGGTTATTGTTGCTGTAAACAAAGATGCTGATGCTCCTATATTTCAGGTAATAGCTCCCTTCTCTTACTGATAAAAGCTATACAAGTAAGTGCAACCTCTCATCTGGCCAAAATATAATAATAAGACTGGTAAATTCAGCTGCTTCTTTGTTTATCCCTATAAGCTATCTTAATGTTTATTCTTAAGACACAATAAACTTGTGCAGGCGTAGATCTCAGGGTTATCTTTATCTTGTTTCCACCTGAATTTGACATTTCAATATGTTGTTGTTTATTTTAGGTGGCTGATTATGGACTAGTCGGGGATCTGTTTGAGGTAATCCCAGAGTTGCTGGAAAAGCTTCCTGAGAAAAAATAATTCAATAATTTGCATTCCTTCATTTTTATGATCATGATGTATCCTGAGAACTTTGTACTTATTACCAAAAAAAAAAAAAAGATAGAGAGATACTAATTATGCTACAGAAGTCATTTTAAGCCATATAATAAATACCATATATTTAGTTTTTTTTTATGCAATAAAATAAATGATTTAGCTGAATGCCCCGGAACAGTGCTTAAAGTCATCAACTTTTGGCGAACATATTTACGCCATACGAGGTGGGGCAGATTTTAGAGACTTTTTTCCCTATTTGCCACTTTTTAAATAAATAATTACCATTTTGCTACTCTTTTCAAAATATTTCCCAATATGTCACATTTAGTCGACTAATCTGTGGTTTAGTCGACTAAAAATCGCGGAATTTCTTTGTTTTTTAATATCCCATTCATTTAGTCGACTAACCCACTTGGATTAGTGGACTAAACATATTTAGTCGACTAACTTACTTGGGTTAGTCGACTAAATGTCGGCAGAGGGGTTTTTTGAAAACCC
The DNA here is from genome assembly GCA_034222035.1 of Acacia crassicarpa. Classification (NCBI taxonomy): domain Eukaryota; kingdom Viridiplantae; phylum Streptophyta; class Magnoliopsida; order Fabales; family Fabaceae; genus Acacia; species Acacia crassicarpa. The sequence goes on along the minus strand of JAWXYG010000005.1, from coordinate 41,787,809 downwards.
CCAACGGCGGCTTAATGGAACCCTAATCGACTAAATTGTTCCTCAAGCCTCTCTCCCTCTGTTTTTCTGACTAAATCACTGCTGAATCCGTTAGTGGGTTGTGGAGGAAACTTCAATCGAGTGGCATTTGCATCGTAATCAGTATGTTTTCATCTCTATTTTGTGATTTCCACAATAGTTTTTGCATCTCTCTAAATTTCACTCTAGGGTTTTCTCACGGCTTTTTTAGATTACGTTCTACTAAAAAAGTGCAGTAGGTTTTCTAAACCCGATCGGCGTATTTAATGCAAAATTAATGTCATTAATTTTTGAAATTCAAATTTTAGATCTGGATTAAAATATATTAATTATATCTATATGATAGATCTAAACTAATAATATTTATTTAATCCGTATTAAAAGCCGATCTGAAATTCGAATTTTGAATCTAGATTAAAAATTATATTAATTAAATCTATCTGATAGATTTTATCTAATCTATTTATTTAATCCAAATTTAAAAGCATTCTAATTTAATTTATCTCTATTTAATTAAATAGATAGATTTCGTTTCTCAGATTTAATTTATAAAAATAAAAAAGAGATTCTGTAGGCTATTATTAAACATAATGACCTAGTTGATAATTTAAGAAATTAAACTGGATTTTTAAAGGAAGTTTTCCTAATTAATATTCAATATTAAATAGAAGTATATCGTAAATTTTAAATATATAAAAGGGTAGAGTACTCTTCAATTTGTAGCATTAATTACCATGGAAATAAAAAAGAGATCGTGCAGGCTATATGCTAATGAGATATAGGATAGAGAATATATAGGGTTTAGTTACGAGATCGTTATCTATAAGAGATATTAAATAAGGATATTTATAAATTAGATTATGATTTATTAAATTTATTATTTTAATATTTGCAGTGTCTTAATAAAATACTGTAGAATATAGTATCCTATAATTATATGTCTTATGATTTGATTTAATTAGATTATTATGATTTTACTATTTCAAGGAATAACGCCGCCTATTTTCTTCCTAACATATTTATATAAAGAAGTTCATGTTAGTTTTTCCATGAACAAGGTTTTTCTTGCTGTAGAAGAAGAACGCTTCCAATCCATAGAGTCACAGGTACGAAACATTATTTTCTCTTCTCACGTCATGATTAGAGATGAAGTTCTGGTATGTTCTTCATCCTCACCCTTTCACCATATTTTATCTAAGTTTTTTCAAATTTATTTGATCCCAACAAATTAAATTCCGCCTCTTCATTGTTGTTACTATTGATCTATAACACTTATTATCATCTTCAGTAAGGAAAATGCCTTGATTAATTCTCATTTAATCCTGACTTTGCACTACGTATAGCATAAATATATTTGCATTACAACTTCTCCCTTTGCGGACACACAAAAAAAAAAAGGGCGATGTTTAGAGATAAAGTGATCTAGTGTGTATCTTCATTCACATCATGTGGTAGCACCTCCGTTCAATGATATAAAACATAACGATGGATTGGATTTGATCTTAAATATAAGACCTTATTTTGTCTCTCAAATTTATAATTTTTCTTAAAGTATCTTGGTTGGTCACACATCTAAGGCTAGTCATTATCATTATGGTCAAACTCACGAGTTGATTCTCTGAGTTTACGTTTCTACCGTACAAAATCGTATCGAGTAGGTGGTAATCTCAGTGTTGTTGTAAACTTGAATAAACTCACGAGTTTACACACCTCCATATTAACTTTTTCGATAAAATCTACTTAACGGGCTTTATATATGAATTTGATATAAATTTCTTGGTTACGTATGATAAACTATGAATGTCAATGTATTTAATTTCAATTATTTTGATTTAAAATATATTTAAATCAAACTTTTGTCATGTTTTCTATTTTAAGAATTTAACTCTACACTATAAATACCTATTTAATGATAAAAGTAAACTCTTACGAGTTTTAGTCATGATAAATATGGTATTTTTGGAAAACCTACCTATATTTGTTAATAGTATAACTGGTTTAATCTATCTAAATTAGTCAACCGGCTATCGGAGTAGGTAATATTAATGCGTTTATCAATTTTTCCATTATATTTAATAGTGTGTGTGTGTGTTTTCTTCATGACGCAGCCAGCATTGTTTTGACAACCATGGCTACTAAGTTTGAACAAAGTTGTAACTGCATAATATGTTGCTTGCCGACGGATATATTGGTTGAGATTGCTGCAAAAGTAGCGTCTCAATCACTCACCGATCTCCATCACCTTAAGCTGACTTCCAAAGAGATGATGAACATTACAGAAGACGACTATGTATACAAGCATGCTTCTCTGGATAAAGTCCCTTTAGTGCTAGACCCAGAAACAATCCCACAACGACAATCTTCATTCTTAAGTCGTTGCAGATCAAGCGGCAACTTAGAATCTCTATACAGAGAAGGCATGGAACTGTACTTATGTAACGATTTTCTTTGCAACAAAGGCTTGGACACATTACGTATGGCTGCTCAGAAGGGACACAAAATATCAATGTACGCTTTTGCCATGACTGTTCTCGTACGCCCAAACACTACTACTGAATATCAATCATCATTTGAGGAGGAGGCTTTGGGATATTTGAGATTTTTAAGGAATCAGAAGTGCTTGATTAAGTGTAGGGAGGACTTCCTAGAATTTGTTTCCAAATTTCGTCAGTTTATGCGTCCTTATGTTTTGCGGTATCCAAGGAAGCTTCTTTGTGATAATGATCTTTGTGATGATTCATGGACACTCAAGATTACAAGCTTGGGAATCAATAGTGAAGATGACGACGAGAAGGTCCAAGACATGTGTGAAAATTGTAGGTGGGACTATGAACTGGGTGACTTTTACTTTACCATTTCTTATCTCATGCAGTTTTATAGGGTCTGGCCCAACACCTGAGTTTTTAGGTTATGAGTGTGACAGTATTTATTATTTAATATTTAGCATTTTAGTAGATAGGATCTTCAAGTAGATTATATATAGATTTTATTAGGTGCATTTTCCAATTTCTTTGGTTGATTGTTTGATACTCCTAACAATAGGAAACCTAGGATTGATGTCTATTTATGTAAACATCCTCCAATGAATAAAAGTATGTTTTTCTCAGGCACTTTTATTAAACACCGGAGAGCTTTAAAATCTCAAATCAATCCTCTTACCTAAAAGAGTATAGGTTTTGACTTGTGTCTACACATGAATAGCAATTGACAACTCACCTTAAGAGAAAATTGGGATTTTAAAGTTCAAGTGATATTTTCATGGTTATTTTTGTCTCCGTAGCAAAATTATGGGATACAAATGTTCCTCATAGATACCTTTCCTTTTCAAAAAGTGCTAAAATTTTGTGCAAGGTCATAAGCAAAAATATTATCAACCTGCACACACTTTGATTTATATGCTTAAGATGATATCACGACTAAACAAACTTTGGTGCTGACCTGGAAAACTGAAACAAAAATTCCAGCAATCTAAGTATAATTTGATCACAGGAATAGAAGCTTGCTTTAATGTATAGATCAATCAGATCAAAGGAAAAACACTTTTAAACAAGTTTAGAGACACAAAATAGAACAACTTAATTAATATACGGCAAACAAAATAGTGTAATGAAAACAACATAATACGAAAACTAGATGCTGATTTGGTTTTTGGAGTTAGAATCATCATGAATTTTTAAAAACATCATAAATATATTCTTAGTTCCATTAGACTAGAAGCTTAGTGGGTGATGTTTTTGTATACCTTTGCAGTTGCTGTACATATTAGATTAATATATATCATCATTCATTCGAAAAAGAAAATGTATGAACACGTAAAGGTCACTATTTCAAGTTCTGCAAAAAGGGGTGGAGCTGTTCTTAAAACAATTCCATGAACGAAATGCTGTATATATATTGAGTGCTGGATCCGATTGGCCAGTTGGGGATCATGAGGTTCCAGCATGAGGTGGCAAAAGGTACTGTAGCTTCTCAAAACGTGGTTCTTTCTTTGTAAATGTAAGCACTTACTTACTAATATATATTTTTCAAACATAGAAAGCTTGACAGTTTTTTTCTTTTTTGCTTTTTTACCAAACAAAAAAAGAGAGAGAGATTTCCCACTTATTTCTCCCCATTTATAAAAGATTATTAATACTTAATTAAAGAGATTTGATGGAGACTTTGCTAAAAAATTCAATTGTATGGATTATTTAGGAATATCATTGTAAAAATTTTATTTTAAATTTAAATAACAAATAGTTAAATCTAAGTAAAGTGGTAAATAAATAATATTCATTAAAATATTATAAAAGAATAATAAAAGAAAGAGAAGAGTTTCCGCTATTTTTATTATAACCATTACTTATTATTATTATTATTATTATTCACTTTCTTTTCAATTCTCAACACTGTTATAGTGTTGTTGTGTCTATCAACCACTTGAGAGTTGAAATATTTGAATTTGGGAAATAAATTTGAGCCAAAACTTTTGTCTCATCCAATCCGAGCTAGTCTAATTCGGTTTGGTCCAGTTCAAACAAGCAACATAATAAAATCGAAGCAAACTAGACTAGACTAACTGGTCCAGCTGGAATGGGTTTCGGATAAGAGGACTAGACCAAATGGACTAATCTAGGTCAATTTTTTTTAACAATATTTCTGTAATTTGGATGTTACATTTTAGTTCTTATTTAATGTTGTTGGAGTTTTTTTTTTTTTTGGGTTTATAGTTAGATTTTATGTTTTAAGATGATTTTTATATGATTATAGGTATTTTTATCATGTTTAAATATTTTTTCCAACATATTTTTATTGTTCTTGAATGTTATTGGATATTCTTATATATTTATGACGTTTTAATTTTATGTGACGTGTTTTATACTATTATAGGAATTTTTAGGGTCCTAAAGTCGTAATTGTGTTTAATAGTTGTTAGTTATGATTAATTTTGATGATGTCTTATATAGATGTCATTATTAAGAGCAAAAAAATTGTATAATATACATTGACTAATTCTTATATTTAATGTAGAATCAAAGATGTGAAGTTTATTTATGAAGAATGATCAAGAAGAAGAACAATAAAGAATATTGAATTAGAGAAAGAAATTAAATTAAAGAAGATAAGAAATCAGATGATAAAGAATGATCAAGATGAGAGATGGAAGAAGGAAGAACTTGCTGAATGGAATGAGAATATCATTATTCAAGTTCTTAGATTGATACTAAAAGTCTTCATGATCAAATGAAAGTTGGAATGGTTCAATTCGGAGTTAAAAAAAGCTATAATTGCATTCCTGAAGTCATTCTCAAGTATGACAATGCAATTCTCGAGAATGGCACTATTTATACAAAAATTACAAGTCATTCTCGAGTACAATCAATTCTCGAGAATCATCGTGTCTCAACTACTCTGATTAGCTCTATTTCACATTTTACTCGGGCGAGGTCTAGTAATTCGATGATATCTCTTCAACTAGAAGTCCGATTGAGGTGAAACTAATTTTGCATAAAACTAGACTCCCAATGCATCATCGTGACATAAAATTCAAGTCCAAAGGAGTCCAAATGAGAGAGATATGATTTTTGCAAATTTCCACAAAAAACAATGTCACAATCCAGACCAACCTTCGGCATTTTGAGTGTATCTCACAAACGGAAAATTCAAATGAGCTGAAACTGGTGCCATTTTGTAACTAGACTCACATACCTTTCCAAAAACATTAAGATATTGAAAAACGAAGATCAATGGAAGGTGATATGATGTTTTGAAGCTGACAATCAGTTCAAGATGCTGCAAAAAACGCTGGTCAAGAACAACCTCCATTCATCTGATGATAACGGACGAAATACAACAAGTTTAGAGCAGATTCTTCTTGAAATGGAAAGAAAACTTAAAGAGCTTTTTGAGCATGGGTGGTTTGACAAATTTGCTATCGCAGATGCAACTTCTGATATGACTCTCAAGAATGATACCACGATTCTCGTGAATGAGCGTGAATGTTACAATATCAATTCTCGATCAAAGTAATTCTTGAGAATGCTAGATGATTCTCGAGAATGAGCGTAGTTATCTTGTTTCTATAACCATTCCTGATCAGAGTAATTCTCGAGAATGACTGAAGCAATTCTCGAGAATGGATTCTTCTCAGTTCTGTGATTTTCCAGTGTCGCTAATCGATTTCATAAAATAAATGAGTCATTATGTATTATCTATTAATCATATTTGAACTTATTTATATCATGTTTAATCATCTTTTTGATTGAATTTCAGTTGATTAATCGTGTTAATCTGAGTGTTTGAACGAAAGGCAATCCAACGTGGCAGACGCATTAAATGCTCGTTCAGAAAAGCAGAGCTACAATCGGAATAAGATTTTCATTGCAGTTGAAGACATTATTTCGAGGAATACCTATTCCAACTATTACTCTGAATCACTCTCTGCACTAGTACATTCTATGGAGAAGCATTTATGAAGTAACGGTTGATTAACTTCAACGGAAATCATTTGTGCCTAACAGAAATACGAAGAGACACAACAACTAGTTTACAAAGTTTCTCAACGGTCATTAAGGACGATAAACTATAAAAGGAGAAGGATCCAAAATGGACAAAGACATACGAGCTTGCATTGTCGAAATGCTGATATTCTGAATCCAACACTTATCTCATATACTCTCTATTTCACAATGTTTATAGTGTTTTCAGTAGAGAGTGTGATAATCGATTATGTACGTCAGTGATTATTATTCATCTCTTTGTGAGAGAGTCTAAACACTTATTTGATTACCTGTTTAGTGATCAAATCTCAAGGTTATGGAACCTTTGAGTGTGGGTTTACAATTACAACTTGTAAAGGGGAGTGAATCCTAGTGTGAAAGGATCATCCTGAGAACAGAGTGTGTAATTGTATCCTTACAGTGTGTAAGGGGGAGTATCTCGGTAAGAGATTGTAAAGGCTACACAAGTGCCCGACTAAACTTGTGAGGTTGTAAAGGCTTTTCTTTTGTACACGGTTAAACAAGGAGATAGTGGATTGAAAATCTCAAGTGGAGCTTGGGGATTGGGCGTAGGTCACGGATTGGGCTGAACCAGTATAAATCTTTGTTTGCATACTCTTTTCCTTAAACTCTTTTATTTCCAACATATATGTTTGAATGACTGACTATTACTTTATAAATTACTACTGTCATACAAATTGCTTTCAGTAAGTTGCGAAAAGATTTTCAAAGTTCCTAAAGTTTTATCAAACACTCAATTCACCCCTCCTTTTGGTGATAGCCAAGTCTAACAATAGTTTCAAATTTTGTCTTCCAAAAAATAAAAATTACAAGTAAGGGGAGTCCAAAAACCCAGTCTAGTTCACTCCAGTCTTAGGTTGGTACGGGATGAGATTAGACCTCGAGCTAATTTGTACAACCCAAATTCCTATCCAAACTAGACCTTGAGTTGATGTCAAACCCGGCTCGGACCCGTCTTTGCTCATCCCTAATAAATATGTTAGGAATAAAAGAGGCGGCCTTATTCCTTGAAATAATAAAATAATAATAATCTAATTAAATCAAATCAAAAGACATATAATTATACGATAACCTCAGATTTTTTTATTTTTATTTTTTTTGTGTTTTTTGGGGGGTTTAAAATTTGCCCCCCATTAGGTGCATGACTTCTTCTTCTTTTTTTCTTTTGTTAACCTCAGATCTTTTTTTAAAAAAAAAGGGCGGATGTACTGTAATATCCTGAATTTTGAATTCAAAGTCTTGAAATAAACCTATATTTGGAAGACTACTAGGCTCTATTTTCGGAAAATGATAGATTTAAAATCAGTATTTTGTGGGACCCGTGAATAGTATTTACTATTCACGTATACGTTTTTACTATTTACAAATACGTATTTACTATTTAAAAAAATATGTTATTCGCAAATACGTATTTAATACTTGAAATTTGTGAAATATGAATAGTGTTCACTATTCACAAATACGTATTTACTATTTAAAAATACGGTATTTACTATTCCTAAATACGTATTTACTATTCATGTGGGACCCACGCCAAATAATTTTCCCTCCAGCAGCCTCTCCCTCGTGGTGCGCCTCGTGGGAATTTAAAATTCGTGCGGGACCCACATTTACTTTTTGCACAGTATTTACTATTTATAAAAAAAAAAAACAACAACAACAAAACGTAAACGGGAGCACGAGGCATGCGAGGAACATTATTTTATAGTTTTATAATTTTGTGAAAATTACGCCTAAGGACCCATTTTCCAACTATAAATAGACCTTTCATTTCATTTCATTCTTCACAACTCTTAGAGCCACTTAGAGAGAGGAAGAGAGAGAGAATAGAGAGATAATTATTTGAGAGTCTTTTAGTAGCTTGTTGGTGATTTGGGAATTAGCAAGTGCCAGGTAACTCTGAATATTCTTCCTTATACTTGTGAATTATGTGTGATTATAAATTGGTTTTTTTACTATTTTGACAAGAATATATTTAGAAAATATTATGGTTTTAAGATCTAGTGTGGGAACTTTGAACTTGCAAATCTACAGAGGTACTATTTATGCGTATGTTACTATTCACGTATACATACGTATTTTACTATTCATACATACTGATTTACTATTCATTATTTACCGTATTTCACTATTCACTTATACAAACTGAATTACTATTCACGTATATGTACCATATTTTACTATTCACTATTCACATATACGCATAGTATTTTACTATTCACATATATGCATAGTATTTTACTGTTCACATATACGCATAGTATTTTACTATTCACAAATACGCATAGTATTTTACTATTCATAAATACGCATATCGGTGTATATAATTTTATGGAATAATACTGCATTATTTTTGAGTGAACACATTCATCATAGCGGTTGTTATTGTGATGGGTGGAGTAAGGAGGGATTTGAATGATAAAAATAATTTATGCCACCACTCGGTGCACAGTGGATGGTACTTGTTTCAGGGCCCCATTTTCCATGTTCTCCTTTGGCCGGGATTGCATTGGAGATGTGGGACATGTGACACCTCCTTAGTTGTTATTTTAAAAGGAGGGGAGCCATAGTCCAGATTTAAGCTCTATACCTTTGGCCGGATGTATCTTAAGTTTTGGTGAGCTTGAAACCATCCAGTCAAATGAATGAGTTTCTATTGGACTATATGTTAGCCTATGGTTCTAGTCAGCGGTATACGGTTGGAAGGGGATATAAGGGAGGCTGCATACTGCATAGTGCATTTCTGAGTAATTCAATATTTGAAAGAATAAGAAATATCTTGTAAAGATTTGATGTGAACAACGGTATATCTATAAATATCTGTGTATATTAAATTCACATTATATTATCTTCTATTTTTGTCATATATAATTTGCTCGTGTATGGTAGAAATATTCAGTAGTTACTGAGACGTGGAATCTCATCCCTTATTAACATTTTTCAAGTGAATATCTTAGTAGAGAGCAAGGGAAGATACCCATGGAGTGAGCTTTGAAGGCTCCTTTGTACTCCTATAGTTTATGTTGTGTTATTTTATTTGCCATGAACCTAAAACTTCCGCTTGTATTAAACTCTGAATGTTTTTCTGGTTTTTTATCCTGCCTATGTATTACGAGTTTTGTTTGAAATGGTAACGTTGTATGATGATTTGGGAAATGATAAACTCTATTGAAGGTATTTTTAATATTTTGGCCTAGTTTTGGGTATTAAAATTGTGGTGTTACATGTACTATGGAGCAAGGGGACTTTTATTTATTTATTTATTTATTCCTGATGTTGGAGCAAGGGGACTTGATATTGAGAGTGTGAGATAAGTGAATGTTAAATCTCACTATAGAAAAGGTGTTCTTTGAAGGAGTGGATGCCCAATAAGGCCTCATGCAAAGCTCTAATTTATTTATTCTATAGCTACTTGGTGTATAACTTATTTATGATTTTTGTGCTTTTTAGTTTATTTTTTTGGCAACATTATTGTTTATATTCATTTTGTTTATGTATAATTTTTTAGAATTGCTACTATATATATTTCTTCATATACATTTTTTTTAATACATTATTCTATATTGCTTATTTTATGATATTTTTTTTCTTTAATTGAGCCGTTGCTATGGAAGAGCCCTAATAATTATAATATTTTTCCATTTGAGTGGTTGTTGTGGAAGAACTCTAATAATTATGAATATATTTTTTTCCCTAATTCATCAATTTAGAACAATTTTTTTTTTAAATATTCCATCCCAATTTGTGATGGAGTTTTAATCGGTCGCAATTTGTGAAGACTTTTTTTTTTCGTTGCAAAATTTTTTTGCAACGAGGATTTTTACCTAGGATTTTTTTCTGTTGCAAAATCTGTTTGCAACATATTTTCTCTGTTTAGTGACGGATTTGTCCGTTGCCAAAATCCTTTTTTTTTTTTAGTGCAAGACGTGGACTAGTGGCATATTAGAGGGCCTTATCCCTAAATTTGAGCAGACTCCATGATGTGTTTCATGTTTCCCAGTAAAAGAAGTACCAATTAGACCTTGCATATGTTATCGAGTACAAAGATATCGACGTATAAGATGACTATACATATGTAATTCAGCTAGAATGAATCATTGATTTTCAGGAGAGGTTGATCAGACATGGAAGCAACACATTTGTGAAAGTAGTCTGGGAAGTATTATCTCTTAGGGGAGCAACCTCGGAAGTGAAAGAAGGTATGAAGAAGACAAGAAGAATCAATATCCAAACGTTATGCTCAAATATACGTATCAAATTTTGAAGACGAAATTTATTTTACGAGGGAAGAATTGTGACATCCCAAATTTTGAGATTTGAAAATTAAATACTACAAGGAGATTAATTGTGAAATTTTGGCTTGAATAATTTATAAAATTAATGAATGGAATTTAGGGCCTATTTTCCCCAAAATTTAAGAAAAAATAGTAAGAAGACAAATTTGGCCTAGAAATTTGTCTATAACGCTTGTCAGTGCCTACCCCTCCAGTTCATTATTAAAATAAGAATGGCCTATAATCCAAACACATCGATTTATAATGATTAGGTGAAATCACGAGACAGTAGAAGAATACTCCACGGCGCCTAACGTCATAGAAATAAATTTTGGGAAAATCCACCTTAGGCCCAAATAATCAAAAAATTGTAAAAAAAAGAAAGCAAAAAAAAAAGTCACATATCAAAAAAGACCCCATAGCATTTTATAGTATTATTTCATAAAACATTAGTTGTTAGCGTGTACTGATATAGTTGTTAACAAGTATTGATTTAGTTGTTAGGATATTGTTGTTAACGTCTACTGATGTAATTGTTAATATTCTACTGATATAGTTATAAATGTTTATGAAATAATATAAGAAAAGGTTCTAGGGCCTTTGTTAACGTTTGACTTTTTTTTGCCTTTTTTATAATTTTTTGCTAATTTGGGCCTTAGAAGGGGATTTTCCCACAAATTTTAATTCGCAATGAGAATATAATATTAATCAAACCTTTATTGAAATAATAATAAAAATGTTGAACTCGACAAATCTTAAATGATTTTTTTTTTTGAGTAAGAAAAAACGAAATTAAGAATAAGATAGTAAAAAATACTTATAAGGTAGCATAAGAAATAGAAGAAAAACATTGGTTAAATTATGTATAAAATGAAAAGGCAGAAGCGAGCTTAATATAAACTGAGGAAAGAATGTATATTAGGAGGAACATGTTTTCTCATCATAAAGTTTGATGATGAATTACTTGCGAGTGCAAGTGATAATAATCAGGGTTGACATGGAGGATCTAATTCACCAAAATTAAAACTCCAAGAAGAAATTAATACATGTTTAGTAGCAAACTTCTTGGTCCAAATAAATTACTTTATGGGGAACTACAATCCTGACAGCATTTATAAGTAGAGAGTTTATTTTTAAAGAAGAAAAAGGGTAAAGGGTCAATTTTATCTTGGCCATCATTTCAATTAATTTTGACCATTAGTTGACTAAATAGGCCGAGTTAACCACCCACATGTCCATTTTGTTAAAGTGGTAAATTTACCCTAAAAGTCCAAAAGTATCCCAACCACTCTCTGAGCAAAAAGCTTCTAAAGAGATAGCTGTCAAAATTTTATTGTTGCATTTGGCAATTGGTAGGACACTCCAAGAAAGCTATACTTTCTTTTTTGGTATAAAAAGTTTAGGTGAGTTCGGTTCAGGGGCTTACCAAAGCTAAAACATACATTCATGCTCAGATAGTACTTAGATAAATATTTACAGATCGCCTACTAACAAAATTCTCATATTAATAGGGTTTGAACTCACAACCTTATGATTATGAGTCAAATATTTTACCACCTTCATCAATCTTTGTTGGTAAAGCTATCATTCTTTGATGATTGATTGGAGAGGCTCTTTCTTGCCTAAGTGAAAAGCAAAGTTATTGTTGTTGTTGTTGTTGTTATTATTATTTGTAAAGAAATTTTAGGCAAGGGATTAGGCAGGTACCACAAACCAAGGAAAGGAAAACTAGCAAATCACATATGAGCATGACCATAGCTTAAACTTGGAGCTTTTAAAATGCTTCAACTGGTTGTGAATATTACCCCAAGTGTCATGGCGTTCTCAAAAATCAATAGAGTTGGTAAAAAGGGTTTGCTTTTTTAGGCTTTTGGCCCTATCAGGCTGGCCTTTTTAGGTTCATTTTTATTTTTGAGGTAAAAACCTAAAGCACAGTTCTGACAAATTCAAAGTCTAAATAGGCCAACTCAATGGGCTCAATTTATTTTTTTGACTCAAGAAATTGAACCCCTTTTTGTAATAAGATTGTCCAACGGTTTGGCCATTAAACTTAAGTGAGATGAAAAGTTGCCTTTGTGCCAACTTGTATTTAGAAGATATGATTTCCTTTTTTTTTTTTTTGGATAATTAGAAGACAAGATTTCTCATATAAGAGGAATGTGTCCATCCTGATAAAGCCGTTACAGTGTATTTTCTAAGATTAAATTTGAAATTAGAATTTTAAATGATTCTAATCTACACATTCAGACACTTTTTTTAAGAAAATATTAGTGGTCCATGGTTGAACAAAATCCTTGTCTTTGTCCATTATTTACGTTTCTTTACATCACTATTGTTTTTTACTTTTTTTAGAAGAATAATTTAATGTGTATGTTTTAGACTAATCTAAAGTTCTAAATTCAAATTACATCAAATCTTATATACAAAACCATCTATCTCAATATGTTTATTGCTATTAAAAATAAGGATAGAATAAAGAGAGTGGAATTGTAAAACCCCATTAAATTTCTTTGAGTCAAATCTTAGAGAAGACACTTGTGTTGAAAAGGAACGGTTATAAACCTCAAACCGCATATCAGATGATAGTATAAAAAAAAAGAATAACAACTAGAGTAGAGAGAAACCAAATCCCAAAAAGTTCTTTTGATTGAGCTTTTTTTAACAACTCCAAGCTTATAATCTTCAACATAGATATTAAATTTATTATTTAAATAAAAAGTATTTTCCTCTTTAAAATGATTTATGTATGATGTTTTATGTTTGTAATCAAGTTTGAATATTTAAGATTTCATCCATCTCCATTATTATTATTTTTTGATTAATTGAAGAGAATAATAGCTCTACGTTATAGCATAGGAGCTAAAAATTATTTTTAACATTAAAAAATTGATATTCACCACCATTCTTTCATATTTGAATGAAAAAACCGACAATTTAATATTTATAGAAAGATTTCATAACTATTTATCATCATCTTCAGCTACTACTATCGTAGTCGCAGATATAAAATCCCAATCCAACCTTCTTGAGATTCTTTTCATAATTAATGTTACCCAAATTTAGCTCTATTACAATATTATTATTAATATTAATTTAATCCCTTGCATCAACATCATCATCATCATCACATTTAAATATATAATTGGTTGAATAAAAATGGATTTTGTTTTTGTTTTTTTTTCTTGCTTTTGGATTCTTTCATGAATAATTAAATACAGAATCATTTTTTATTTGATCAAGTAAATTATTATTATTTATTTTAAAAAGCCAATGTTTAAGGCGGATTACTTGGTAATTAGCCAATCATTCTCATTCAAGTTTTATTAGCCAGGGTGGTCTATTTGAAATAGACACATAACTACTATAAGTTACCCTATCTATTCACTAACACACCCCTTAATATTTTTGAATCCTTTAATTCTAAAAGTCTACATTTTTTTTTGAATGCGACACTTCAATTACTTAAATCAAATAGACCATTTCATATATAAACTATTATCTCGTAATGCACAAATATGTGAATATAAATTATACTTGGTCAAAAAAATAGGGGGTTGTTAGTTTCAGTTATAAATATTAAAATCAAATAATTTTCCCCCCCTAAATGTACGCCATTAATTGACGATAGTCAAGAGTTTTTTAGGAAGTAAATACTTTTCAATACAAATAATTAAAATGGATATTTTTTGTTCACAAAAAATATACTTGAAATAGAACAAAACACATTTTTATAAATGAATGATTTAATTAAATTTTTAATATTTATAAATTAGTTATCTAACTCAGGAGGGCTATATTTTTATGTTTATTAAAATAAATTGTTTGGGACATTTGAAGACCAATAAAGACTGAAAATTTTTTTAAAAATCGGACTTATATAAAAAAAAATTGTTAGCTACTAGAGTAGTTAAAAAAAGATAATAAAAATCGGATGGGCATAATGATAAAAATGTGAACTTTTGTTTTTTCCCAACAAAATGTGAACCCGATATAAAGAGACATTTTCTTTTTATTGTATGTTAATGTATAATTCAAATTAACATCATATTCTCAATTTCCGGGATTAATGTCGGTGATGTAATGAGAAAAATTTGAGCTTTTTTTTTTGGACAATAGAAAAATTTGAGCTTTACTTTCTACTTCAGAACACTTGGCAACTTCACCTGTCACACGCACCACCCCCATGTGTTTCTCAATTTTGGGTCCCTCTGCTTTTGTCCAAAAAAATCACCAAAAAAAAAAAACTGAGAGGAAAAAACAAAGAAAAAAGAAAAAAGGTTTCTTCTTTCTTGCGAGTTCTTGAATTATTCTCTCTCTCTGTTAAAAAGTGAGGAATCGAGGGATTGAGAGTGAGAGGCATCAGAAGAAGTTGAAGCCATGGGTGCAGACTTGAAGCAAGTGGTGGCTGCTGTACTCACCCTCACAATGTTCGTGATGCTTGCAAATATGATCACGAGAGACCATTTTGATGCTGAAGTAAGATTCTCTCACTCATTTTGATCTTCCATTATGCAAATTCCTCTTAGCTTACCTTCTTTTGCTGCTTCTCTCTCGTCTGGCTTTCAATGTTGTTATCTCTCTCTCTCGAAGTCAAACTTAGATGTGCTTCGATTTTACTAGCTGGATCCAACTAATTGAGCCACTTGTTCGGCTTCATTTTGCTTTCCCCTGTTGTATTTGGGTTTATCTGGCTGCAGTTAATTTGTAAGAATATCAAAAATTAGTTTTCGTTTCATGTTTGAATTGAAGACCAAGTGATTCAGATGGGTTCGTAGGCTTTAACATTAAGATGAAACAAATAGCTGTTTCTCAAGCAGTCTTCTGAATAGCAGAGATGAGAATGTAAGAAAACTAAAGGGAAATTGAAGGGTGAAACCCATTATGTATACATAGAGGAAGTAGCTTGTAGATATAATAGATCCTTTAGTGTACTGACAAAGAGACAATTATTGAATATTGAGCAGGATATCAGATGTTTAATAAGACAGTGCTAGTAATGCTAAAAACTCTACTTGAAAACTAGCCATTTACTTGTTTGGATTCTGATAACTTATTATGAATCTCACAATATTACATGAAGTCAGCAAATCCTGAAGCTTCACTTCAACATAAGAAGTTGAGGCTTAGTGCAAGATACTTCCAGTTTGTTGTTAAAATTGGAAGTTGCGTCGGGAGTCAGTGTTCCTGCTCATAGAAAAGGAACACTAAACTCTAAGTTCAGTTTGGCTTGTGCAATAGGACTCCTATTCTGTCACTGTTTTGTAGTGTCTATGGTCAATGACAGATCCATAAGGAAACTAGTGAGGAGTCAGAATTTCTTACGGAGAATTGCGAGGAGGGCATGGGAGGATCCTCTGTTGTCTCCCTTTGGATCTGTTTAGATTGTTTATAATTATTACTCAGTTGTCTCTATCCCTCTTCATTATTTTTTTTGAAGTAAGAACATAAGGTTTCATTTTTCATCCTCCAAAGTACATTTTTATTCAATTGTCCATTCTATTCCGTCTATTCTGGCCAGGTTTAGTAAAATTAATTTATGTAGCTCGTACTTTCTCAAATGAATTACACTTGCTTCTTAAATCTATCATTAATTTTATTTGATCACGTTTGTCCCCCTTTCTGTATCTCCAAAAAAATTGAAATAAATGAATGAAGAAGCTTATTTTAATATTTTCAAGTGCTTTTCTATGCAATTTTTTGTCACCACTTTTTCAAATATACAAACTGATGCATGGCGAGGTACAAGAAAACAGATTTTGACTAAGGCTCGTTCATACTAACCCTTCCTCTATTTGTCTCTGCATGTGGGAGACTGCCAGTTCAAAATCTGTGATTTGATTGTTATTTTGTATGCGATAAGATCAAGGAGAATTTTATTTCCACTAAACATGTGCGGTCTGGTGATCAGTTGGGTGACCTTCTAACTAAGGCTTTAAATGGGACTCGGGTTGATTATCTTTGTAACAAGTTGAGCTTGATTAATATCTATGCTCCAACTTGAGGGGGAGTGTTAGGAAATATATATATATATATATTAGGAAATATATTCTAATTAGTATAGCAATCAATCAAGGATTTTTATAGAGATTAGGGAATCAATCTCCATAATGAGTCATTGATCCTCATTAATTCTCTTGTCCCCTTTCTTGTGTTTAAATGACTCTTACCACATATATGAATATATAGACTTTTGAGTATATACTTCTCTCTCTCTCTCTCTCTCTAAATTTACACCTCCAAACTCTTGACTCCGCACATTCCTCTGACAGCAATGGCCTGGTCTCAGGAGAAGCAATTTTGCCATTAAGAAGCCTCCATCTTACGTCAATTTCATAGAAACATTGCAAACCGTTTTCCTCTTGTTTTGTCTTAATAACATCCATAAGAGAGTCAGAAAATTTCTCAGTCCCCCTGATCAAGAACTTCTGCGGAGTAGAATGTATTCTGTTGCAACCTGTGCAACAAAACCAATTTCCTTCTGGCAATTCCTTCAAATATGCCTGCTGTCTAGAATCGTTTAAACTGCCAAGTCTACTTGTTCTGAATCTGGGAAGCCCAATAGGACATTCTTGTACAGATAAGCTACATCACTGTAAACATCAATTCCTGGCCCATTGTATTACCAAAACTTTGAACAACCTCATCAAGCTCTAATGAACTTAGAAGTTTGATTGCTGCATTATAATTGTGCTCTGTGACACTGAAGCTTCCACGACAAAATCTGTAACCCCTCCCACCAAACCAAGAATGGCCATAAGCAACTTCATGAAGTAGGCAAAGATCCATTGAACCCTTCCCTGACGTATCTTCAACTGCGATTTTCCTTGTTCAAAGGTGCTGTATATGCAAAACCATGCTAGAGCTATAGATCAAAATATCATCAAAGAAGACTAGCACAAACCTTCTCAAATCGGGTTTGAAAATGGCATTCATTGCTCCTTGAAATGTCGCCGGGGCACTAGTATGTCCAAAAGGCGTTACTAGCCACTCATAATGTCCTGAATGTGTGAGAAAGGCTGCTTTGGATGAGTCATTAGGGTTCATTTGAATCTGATGGTACCCAGCCCTAAGATCTAGCTTGGTGAACCAACGTGCTTCTTTCGACTCATCTAACAACTCCTCAACCAATAGGATTGGGTATTTGTTTTTTATTGTTACCTTGTTAACGCCAAGTCCCATCTTTCTTCTTCACTAACACAATGGGTGAGGCAAAAGGAGACGTGCTTCCCTGAATCACCCCAGATTCCAACAAACATGGAACTTGACATTCTATTTCATCTTTCTGTATAGAGGGGTAACGGTAAGGGCGTAAATTAACCAGATCAGCCCCTTCTTGCAGAATTACAGCATGATTGTGGCCTTCATGTAAGGGGGTAAGGTGCGTGGTTCATCAAACACATCCTTAAACTCCGTTATCAAGTTTTGAATGCCATCTGTAGTGTCACCAGCACTGTTTTTGAGTGAAAAAGGCTGCAATTCTGCCTTTGCCCAAGTATACAGCAAGAAAAACTGACCACCATTAGCCATTTGCTGATCTATACGTTGCACTAACTTGCAATTAGAAGGGGTAGCAGGTTTTAAGGTACATAAGGATCCTTGGTACATAAAGGTCATGGCTAATTCTTCATAATTCCAAGACGCACGGTGAACTATTTCCTGTAACCGATGCAGCCCCAAAACTATGTCATAATTGTTGATTTCCATGACCCTTAAATCAAATACAAAGTCTTTCCCATTCATTTTCCATCTGAAATTTTTCCATATACCCATAAGTCTGGCTTTAGGTACTTTGTTACTTTTGTTGATGATTTCTCCTGTACCACCTGGCTTTATTTAATGAAAAATCGTTCTGAGTTGTTTTCTCACTTTTGCAATTTCTGTGCTGAAATCAAAACTCAATTTGGTGTGTCTGTCAAAACCTTACGGAGTGACAATGCCAAAGAATACTTTTCTGCCCAATTTCAAACCTATATGCTCCAGCATGGCATGCTTTGTCAGTCATCTTGTCCTGATACACCGGTTCAAAATGGTGTTGCAGAACGTAAAAACCGACACTTATTAGAAGTCGCTCGGGCTCTCATGTTTCAAATGAATGTTCCTAAACCTTTTTGGGCTGGCGCCGTGTCTACTGCGTGCTTCCTTATTAACCGTATGTCCCCTCTTGTCCTTAATGATGCCACTCCATACACTATCTTATTTCCTTCCAAATCTTTGTTTCCTGTTGACCCTAAAATCTTTGGTTGTGTCTGTTTTGTTCGCGATGTTCGTCCCACTGTTACCAAACTTGATCCCAAATCTCTTAGATGTGTCTTCCTTGGGTATTCTAGGGTTCAAAAGGGTTATCGATGCTATTCTCCCACTCTTCGACGTTATCTTTTGTCTACCGATGTCATATTCCATGAGTCAACTCCGTTCTTTCCTGTCTCTACTCCACCCTCATCTCCTGTCTCTACCAATGACACTTTCGACAATCTTGATGATCTCTTGGTCTATACGGTTTAGTTACCACCAATGCAAGCATCTGATCCAGCACCTGCTAAACCACCTATTTATCATGTTTATCAGAAACGCCCTAGGGCAAGTAATGTAGTTGATCAGGTTCCTGACCCACCAATGACTACTTCGATGTCTGATCCGGCATCAATTCCTCCTGCTCCTAATTCGGCATTAGGTCCTTCTGCTCCTACTTCTGAACCAACACTAGTGCCTGATATTCTTGATACTCCTGATTCATCCGCTTCTATCTCTGAACTAGACACAGTGTCTGATACTTCTGATGACTTGCCTATTGCCTTACGCAAAGGTAAGCATACTTGCACCTATCCCATTTCTTTTTTTGTTTCCTATAACCATTTGTCTCCTTCATCCTGTTCTTTCATAGCATCCTTAGACTCTCTCACTGTTCCTACCACTCTCCAACAAGCCTTAACCCATCCCGGTTAGCGTGCTGCGATGAAAGACGAAATGGTGGCCCTTGATAAGGCTGGTACTTGGAATCTTGTTGATCTGCCTCCTGGCAAGAAGGCTATCGGGTGTAAGTGGGTGTTCATGATCAAAACAAAAGCTGATGGCACCTTGGAACGTTTGAAAGCCCGACTAGTTGCCAAGTGTTATGCTCAGACCTATAGTGTTGACTATTCAGAAATCTTCTCTACTGTGGCAAAACTGTCCTCTGTTCGCCTCTTCATTTCTATGGCAGCAAATTATAGATGGGATCTTCATCAGTTGGATGTTAAGAATGCATTCTTGAATGGTGATCTTCTTGAGGAAGTATACATGGAGCAACCACCTGGTTTTGTTGCTCAGGGGGAGCATGGGAAGGTATGCCATCTTCATAAGTCCTTATATGGCTTGAGACAAAGCCCTCGTGCTTGGTTTGAAAGGTTTAGCTCTGTGGTCAAGAAGTTTGGTCTGATTCAGAGTAAGTGTGACCATTCTGTGTTTTATCAGAATAATGATGCTGGCATGATTTTGTTAGTGGTATATGTTGATGATATTGTTATTACGGGTAGCAATGCTTCAGGAATCTCATCACTTAAGGCTTTTCTCGACTCTCATTTTCAAACAAAGGATTTGGGTTCGTTAAAGTACTTTCTTGGGATAGAGGTTATGAGAAGTAAGAGAGGCATCCTTTTGACACAAAGGAAATATGTTCTTGATCTGTTAAAAGGAACCGGGAAACTCAGAGCAGCACTAAGTAGCTTTCCTATGATTCCTAATCCTTTCTTGGACATGGATGACCACATACCATTTGATGAACTACCAGAGGATGTTAGAAAGAGAGTTGATCCGGAGAAGATCAAGCCGTTTGCCTACCCTGAGAGATACCGTAGATTAATTGGGAAATTGAACTATCTCACAGTAACTCGCCTAGATGTGACCTTTCCAATTAGTGTGCTTAGTCAGTTCATGACTGCACCAACCGTTGCTCAGTAGGAAGCTTTGGAGCATGTCTTATATTATTTGAAGGTTCACCTGGCCGTGGTGTACTCTATACAAATCACGGTCACAACAAGGTTGAATGTTTTTGTGATGCAGATCATGCGGGGTCAAAGGCTACCAGAAGATCCACCACAGGATATTGTGTGTTTGTGGGTGGAAATTTAGTGTCATGGAGGAGTAAGAAACAAGATGTAGTTTCTAAATCAAGTGCAGAAGCTGAGTATAGAGCCATGTCTCAGTCAGTACAAGAAATTGTGTAGATTCACCAGTTAATGAAGGAGGTTGGTCTTGCCACGTCATTACCTTCGAAGTTTTGGTGCGATAATAAAGCTGCTCTACACCTCCAACTGTATGTTTCATGAACATACAAAACACATTGAGATTGACTGCCACTTTGTACGTGATAAGATCAAGGAGAATTTTATTTCTACGAGGCATGTGAGGTCCAGTGATCAATTGGGTGACCTTTTGACTAAGGCCTTAAATGGGACTCGGGTTGATTATCTTTGTAACAAGTTGGGCTTGATTAACATCTATGCTCCAACTTGAGGGGGAGTTTTAGGAAATATATTGTAATAAAGTAGAATCCCTATAAATCAGGAATTAGGGAAATCCTCATTAAGAGCCATCAACTCTAAGGTTCTCTCTCTTATTGTATAAATACATACCATTTGTTCATGAATATACATAACATTCAGATTATTTGCTTATTAGTTTACAGTTGTCTACCAAACAACACAATTATCTAAAATAAGTAGGAATCAGTTAGTAAATTACACCTCTTCATAGCTTTTTCGTTCACGCATTGCCCTCTCTTGTCTCTCTTGTTGTAGTCTCCTAAACAACTGCTTCTCTATGTAATCACTCATGTTTGTTGTAGGCAGGTCCCTGGCCCCACGAACGGCACCTTGAGGAAGGGTTTTGTGCTTTTGAATGTAGCAGCTAGGGCAATTGTATCCATCTTGTTGCCCATCATTTATTCGACCATTTAATGAAGCACAAATTTGATGGATCCAAGCTTTACACATATCACATTGCAGCCACTAAATGGCAAGGAAAAACATATATCAAACTTAGAAATAACAATAAACGTATTAACAGGCAGCAAAACAAGTAAGAAATTTTTAATGACACGAACCGATTCCTCAGCTATTTCATCATTTTTCTTCTTCTGAAGCTTTGGCTTTTCTATTGTGGTTTTACCCAACTCGATTCTGTTTTTCGGACGCTCATTAAAGCATCGGAAACAAAAATTGAATTTTGTTTCCTCATCCCCATAAGTATAATAGTCAACTGCTCGTGTAATGGGTTTACCACACTTGGAGCACGAAATTGGAGGTGAATTTAACTTGAGCGTCCCTTCTCTACATATTTGACACGTTAACGTATTTGCAGATTGCTTCTTTGCATGAACCTTTGTCTTTTGTTTGCCCTGGATCATTACAAGAAAATAGTATTTATGAAGCCGAATGAAATTATATGTCACTATTGTTTGGAAGTTTAAAGAGGAAAGAGAGTGTTTCAAAGTTTTATGATACTTTGATTCTTTTATTCAATTAAAGGTGAATGGTTTTAGTACAAACAAGAGCTGAATTGCAGAGGTAGGTATTGAGTGACGTACCTTTTTGGCTGGGAGCTGGTGGAGATCTAGCAGAGGCAGGTCCCACTCCCACATTGATAGCAGAGAAAGGTGGGAAAAAAGTAGGTGTTGGGGAAGGAAACACTTCTTGCAAAAAAATGAAAAGCAAGTATTCATCAATTAAGCAAACAACAATTAATGACAGTCATAACAGAGGATGGCAAAGGGTTTGAGACTGAGTGTGATATGTAGTCTATAAATGTTAGTAATTAGGTAATTAGGCTTTGTGATCACCTAATTAGGGTTAATAATTGGGTAAAATGACGGCACACAATTAAGTCCATGAGGCGCACTAAAGGGAGAATTAGTTAGTTAGTTATAGTTAGTCACTAGCAGTTAGTTAGTTAGTTAGTTAGAGGATTGTATATCCGAATCCGCAGAGGGATGTTAACCCAACTATAAATCTGAACTTTCTCTCAGTGGCTAAAGCTAAGAAATGTCTGTAAAAGGGTTGCCAAGGGTACATTGTTTACTTCTCAGTGCAGACAGAAATTGAGACTGCACTTGAGAACATTCCTGTAGTGAATAAGTTCCCTGAGGTATTCCCAAAAGACATTAGTGGATTGCCTCTGGAAAGGGAAGTATAATTTGCCATCAAAATAATGCCTGGAGCTGGACAGATATCCAAAGCACCCTACTGAATGGCACCCAATGGGATGGCTGAACTGAAGAAGCAAATTGAAGAATGTTAGGACATATGTTAGGAAATATATTCTAATTAATATAACAATCAATCAGGGATTATAGAAATTATAGAGATTAGGGAATCAATCTACATAATGAGTCATTAACTCTCATTAATTCCCTTGTCCCCTCTCTTCTGTATAAATGCCTCTTACCATGTACATGAATAGATACACTTTTCATATTACTTGAGAAGGAGGGCCGTTTAACTGTATCCCCTCCTACAGACGATTCAAAGCTGACATGGGCCCCTAAAGAACTTTTACATGGAGTTCAAACAAATGTATGAGGAAATGCGACGGTTAATGCCACCAACAACTGATCTTCAAGCTCAAGTGGATAATATGGAAAAAATGGCGATTATGAGTTTTCTTACTGCTCTCGACCCATCTTATGAGACTGTTAGGTCTCAGGTATTATCTAGTTCTGAGCTTCTTGGTTAATAAACTCAGTCAGTTTTTATCTTGCCCTACTGATGTTCATTTTCAGGGTGTTAAGAGGATCTTTCGGTATCTTAAAGCTACTTATCATTACGCTTTACACCTTAAACCCTTTAATTCCCTACGGTTACTGGCTTTCACTGATGCTGATTGGGCCACTGATGTAGATGGTCGTAAATCAGTTGGAGGTCTTTGTGTTTATTTGGGAGGTACTCTAGTTTCCTGGTCTTCCAGAAAACAGAGGGTTGTTTCAAGGGCAAGCTCAGAATCTGAATATCGAGCCCTTGCTGATGGTGGTGCTGAGCTTAAATGGATACGTACTCTTCTGTCTGAACTCTGGTTGTTTTTAAAGACCCCATCTATTATATGGTGTGATAATTTGAGTGCTCAAGCTCTAGCTTCCAACCCGGTTCATCATGAGCGCAGCAAACATATTGATATTGATGTGCATTTTGTTCGTGACCAAGTGTTAGTAGGTGATATTACCGTAGGTCATTTTCCATCTCACCAATTAGTCGCTGACTGTCTCACCAAGGCCTTAACTCACACTCAATTTTATTTCTTATGGTCCAAACTTGGTTTGTGTCCCACACCCTCTCGTTTGAGGGGGCATGTTAAGACTAATGAATAACTAGTGTGATGAGTGTATATATGTATCCCTTATAGTGATTGTATGACAGCTAGTATAATATTCCCTCTTGCCACACGTCTGGATTGTATTTTTCTGTAACAACCTTCTGTACGATTCTGTTGTTATCTTTGCTATATATAGAAGCATTAGGTCAGAGGACTATTCACTTTGCCTTTATTCATTTCCTTCGTTCTCTGATTCTCTGCTCTCTCACTAAATCTATCTAGTTTTGTTTTCAATGGCGTAAGCTTGTTGCCTCTTAGCCTTTGAATGAAGTTGTGCTATTGAATTTGGTTTTCAGAGATTTGAGGGCATATTGGGTGGGAAGATCGATAAGGCTGTTGCATTTGAAGACATTTTGGTGCTTTCTGGCTTCATGTGCAAAGCAAGCCAGGTAGGTAAAATGTTCAGTTTATATTAACTACTGCAAGGTTCTCATTTGCAATTTGTGCTATTGAGGTAGTTATGATTATGGCTAGTTCTTCCTTCGCACTCTTGAGATATTAGTCTTGCAGACTGCTTTTCAGAAGGGCAGAGTATAGAGGCTTCTTTCCTGGTCCGACAGAGCATCCACTTGGTTAACTTTATTTGTCTTTTGCTGTTTTTGTTCAAGTACTGACACCTGCTGCTGGGTGGGTATAATGCACGGACCATTTATGAATGAGATACACAAATCCATCTAGACTATGAATATAGGCTATTCTTCCCTATAGGTTTTAATACTATTACACTTACTATAAAGCCTAACTTGCTAGGTTAAGGCTACCGACCAAAGGATGTTTAGAAGCCTTTACCCTGGATGAAATATGTCAGATTGATCGTTTTTATACAATACTGCCTCAAGTAATCTTATTTTTCATATTTGCTTTGATAATATGATTTTCCACTTGTTAATTTTCTAATTCTTTCATGCTCACGCAGGATCCAATGCCATAATACAGGCTCTTTGGTACTATTGTCCATTCTGGATACTCCCCAGAATCTGGCCATTATTATACTTATATAAAGGTCTATAAATATATTCTTCGCCCACACACACATCAGTTATCAGTTGTCTATATAATGCATTGACCTTTTAATTCTCTTCTGTGTCTACTGGAAACTTAATTTTGTATTTTGTGTACAGGATGCTAAGGGCCTATGGTATCGCTATGATGATTCTTCTGTCTCACTTTCAACCCTGAAAGAAGTTTTGTCAGAAAAGGTTTACGTACTTTTTTCTCTCGCACTAACCAAAGGCCAGTGCCAATTAGAAGTGGTTTGCTTTGAATGGTTCAAGGTCTCATGACTCTCATAACATTAATGGAAGTCAGGCGTCTGAATGTCCAAAATCTGATGCACCAGCAAAAGTAGTGCATGCAAAATTAAGTTCTCAACAATCTTCTTGGACGTCTGCCATGTCTAAGACTGATAAAGAGCTTTCTAGCCCACGAATAAAGTTTAATTTTAATGGAAATTCTACTTCCAAAAGAGGCCATGAAAGTTTGAATGGGAAAGTTGATGTTCTGTTGCCTGTGCTAACTAATGGACATGTAAAAGACTCAGTTGCTTTGGAGAATGCTAAGGAAGATTCTTCATCAATCAGGAATGGCTTTGATAAAAATAAAGTAGATGCTGTTGACAACCTAAAAAGGAAGGATCCGTTGTTAACAAATAAAAACAATGGTATTCATTCTGTTGAAAAATATCCTAGAAAGTCGGATGTTATGGATGACACTAGAATAAGCAGAGCAATATCAGTTAAAGGACCTGACAACTATAAGATAGAAGGCAATGGTCTCAACAACAAACCTAAATCATTGGAGAATAAGAGGAAAGAACGGCAACAGCATTTTTCTTGCACATGATGATCAGTCCGAAGCAAGAGTTCAGGAACTGAAAGACATGTATGATATGCTCCAATTCAGCCTTTTCTGAACTCTTTCACCTAACATGAATTAGAATGTTAGAATTTAATGAATATTTTGTTTTGATCTGACCTGGTTTTTTTTTTTTTTTACACAGTTACACATTGATGATTGATCATGTTTTACTTTTGGCTCTTTTTTAATGCCTGTCATACATGGTGTTAGGCTTCTTAGTTTTGTGGGACTCCTTTTCATGTCCAATTTGTTATGCCTTTATTCATGTTTACTTAATTGCTTAGACAATCAGTACATCACTTGCCTTTTAAAAAAGTATTTGTTATATGCCTAATTTTGATGTTGTATTTTCAAAACATTACTCAGGCTTGAAAAAGAGGCTAATTCAGTTTTAAGATCATGTTGCTGGACAGATAAGGTGCATGGCTTTATGTCTTCCAGAAAGAGGTTACATGCACAAGAAGCAGGAAATTCATCTAGTGAAGATGAAATAAAGTCTAATCAGATTTTAGATTGCTCTCCGAATTTGTGGTTACGTGAGCATGCTTTACAAAAGTGTTTGTTGATTTTCCTATAATTTTTCACTGATAACCTCAGATTTTTTTTTTTTTTCGTTTTATTTTTTTGGGGTTTAAAATTTGCCCCCCATTAGGTGCATGACTTCTTCTTCTTTTTTTCTTTTGTTAACCTCAGATCTTTTTTTTTAAAAAAATGGCGGATGTACTATGGAGCAAGGGGACTTTTTTTTTTCCCCCTGATGTTGGAGCAAGGGGACTTGATATTGAGAGTGTGAGATGAGTGAATGTTAAATCTCACTATAGAAAAGGTGCTCTTTGAAGGAGTGGATGCCCAGCAAGGCCTCATGTAAAGCTCTAATTTATTTATTCTATAGTTACTTGGTGTATAACTTATTTATGATTTTTGTACTTTTTAGTTTATTTTTTTGGCAACATTATTGTTTATATTCATTTTGTTTATGTATAATTTTTTAGAATTGCTACTTTATATATTTCTTCATATACATTTTTTTTAATACATTATTCTGTATTGCTTATTTCATGATATTTTTTTCTTTAATTGAGTCATTGCTATGGAAGACCCTAATAATTATAATATTTTTTCCATTTGAGTGGTTGTTGTGGAAGAACTCTAATAATTATGAATATTTTTTTTTCCTAATTCATCAATTCACAACAATTTTTTTTTTAATATTCCATCCCAATTTGTGATGGAGTTTTAATCGGTCGCAATTTGTGAAGACTTTTTTTTTGTTGCAAATTTTGTTTGCATAGAGGATTTTTACCTAGAATTTTTTAATGTTGCAAAATCTGTTTGCACCAAATTTTCTCTGTTTAGTGACAGATTTGTCTGTTGCCAAAATCCTTTTTTTTTTTTTTTTTGTGTGCAAGACGTGGACTAGTGGCATATTAGATGGCCTTATCCCTAAATTTGAGCAGACTCCATGATGTGTTTCATGCCCCCCAGTAAAAGAAGTACCAATTAGACCTTGCATATGTTATCAAGTACAAAGATATCGACGTACAAGATGACTATACATATGTAATTGAACTAGAACGAATCATTGATTGTCAGGAGAGGTTGATCAGACATGGAAGCAACACATTTGTGAAAGTAGTCTGGGAAGTATTATCTGTTAGGGAAGCAACCTCGGAAGTGAAAGAAGGTATGAAGAAGACAAGAAGAATCAATATTGCTTAAATATACGTATCAAATTTTGAGGACGAAATTTATTTTATGAGGGAAGAATTGTGACATCCCAAATTTTGGGATTTGAAAATTAAATATTATAAGGGGATTAATTGTGAAATTTTGGCTTAAATAATTTATAAAATTAATTAATGGAATTTAGGGCCTATTTTCCCCAAAATTTAAGAAAAAATAGTAAGAAGACAAATTTGGCCTAGAAATTTTAGAGTCAATATTTTAAAGTCTAGAGAAGTTGATTAAAAAGAAAAATCCTCATATGAAAGGATTAATTTCTATCACTTCTCTAATATTTGCAACTAAATGAGTAAATGACCAAGTTACAAAGAAAAGTCCCCGTGGAGGGTCAAAGAAAATTAAGTAGGATTATTTTGGGAATGGACCACACCCACTCTACCACGCCAGCTCATCTCCTCCTACTCTCATAATTTGACAACTCACCTCTCACTTCCTTCTTTTCTCTCATGACACGTACACACACATGCACCACCACACTCCCTTAACTCTCATCCGGAAACACACACACAAACATTCCAGCCTTATTCCCCATTCCTTATCTCTTTCGGCCAAAATAGAGAATGAGACCGCGAGTGAGAGCGTGAGAGGGAGAGGGAGAGGGAGTCCAAGAGAAACCAGAGGAGTCGGAAAGGAAGAAGAGGAAAGAAGAGATCATCCATGATCCATCCCACATGCAACGCTGATCTTGAGCTAAGGTGAAGCCTTTTAACCCTTCTCTCACCTTCAGTTTCTTTAATGAATGTCATTGGGAATGGTTAGGCTGAAGGAAATTTGATTTAGTTGAGGGAGAGGGTAATAATTGGGTGGTACGAGCATGGTTGTGTGCAAATTGATATCCAAAAAGACGATAATCATTGATGTATGCGTTATTTGGTTCTGGTTGGTTATAGCTAAACGAAAGGCTTGCTGTTTCTGAGTGTAATGTGTGTGATGAAAGTGCTGTCCAATGGTTTCTAAAGGTTGCTAAAACGATCATTGTCTTGATTCTTGAAAGGTGGGTTGTCCAAAATTATTGAGAATAAGAGCGTTTGTTTGCTATGAAACTGAAATATAAGAGATCAGCCTTGTTTTAGGTATTGAACTACCCACACAAATGTAGCGGTTGCTAATAAGGAGATTGAATTTTATCAATCTTTCTTTTTCTCCTGTTTTGGCCAGCCCTTGTTAAGCAAAAACGAAATTTGTATCTAAGGTCTCCAATGGATTTAGAAAGGATTTTTGTGTAAGGTAATGAAAAGTGATGCTGTCCATTTTCTGGAAATGGAATTTTTTAAATTGGAGCATTAATTTTTAAGTGAGGAAAAACCAGGATATTCGACCTCTTCTGACCCTGAGATTTTGTGGACATATAATAAATATGTTAAACTTTAAAATGAGTCCTAGATTATGTTAATTGGAGGGTTAGAACTCAAGATAGAAATTTTCAAACTAGGGCAAAATACTGGACGGATTTTGTTTTTTTCTAGATAAAGTCCATATTGGTGTAAAGTTTTGACTTAGCAAATGATTCTTTTTCTGTCTGTGAAGCTTGGTGTGTAGATGGTACACATGATAAGCTTTACAATGAGTTCAAAATCACAATAATTGGATAAGTACAACGAAAGTTATGAATTTTCTCAGTTTGGTCATAAAAACTGGAAAATTCTGTTTCACACATTCAAGTTGTATCTATTTTGTGAAATTCTGGGAATGATGCAGCCACAATTTGATTTGGTGATTATGTTTACTCTAAAATAGACTTAGTGAGCTTTAATTAGGAACTGGAATTACTTGATTTGGAATTTCCTAGACCTAGATATGATTTTTCCAAGTTGCTAGAGAAACTAAAAGTTGAATTTTCTTTTAAGTCTGGAAATAAAAACGTTTTTTAGTAAATTGCAACTAGCCTTAAATTGGGAATTTCCAAGTAAGACTTGAAGGGCTAGATAACTAGGTGTGGGCAGATTACAGGGTACATAAAGTATGATAACCAACTAATGAAATAAAAGGATAAAGCTCTATGAGTGGGTCTAGTAAAGCGTAATCTTAATAATAATCTTAAAATTAGATTGACTAATGACCCATCTCCATCTATTATAGGATTTGACATTTTTTTAGACCTAAAAGATAAGCAGAGCAAGAACATTGATGAGGATACGAAGTAGGCAAGACATTCAAGTAGTAACTCTTCTCTCACATATTATATATGATTTTATATGCATGTACTAATCTTTACGTGATATGTGTTGTGAACACATGATAGGTAGTAGGGCTTAGTGGACCAGTGATCCTAGGGTTACAAAACCTACTTTACATTCACAGACAACATGGGTCGATGCCCAGTTGAATGCCCAACACTATGGTAATGGATTGGTTGGATCCTTTATTTGCAGTCAATGATGATGCATATGATCCTTTGTTCGCCGTCAATACTTTAAAACTAAATTACAACAGATATACAGGGGCAAAGTAAGTAAATTACAACTCATTGTTACTGACTGATAAAAATATCTAACGTCAATTAAGTAATAAACTACTCAAACACAGCCAAGTCTGGTCCTATAAGCTTCATAATTCACATATTATATATAGAGCCTACAACCATTAAATATGGTGATGGGACAAAAAATCCACCTTAAGGGACAGAGAATTATGACGAGCAACAAAAATATGAACCATTGATCAGCTAAGTTTCGATACCTGAGTTAAAGCCACTCACTGATTGCTTTGTCTAACAAACAAAACGTCAAAAACACAATCTAAGCTGGGCTTCGCTGATATGCTGTCTGACACCTGAGATTGAAACAAATTCCATCCGAAAATTTACGAGGCACATCAAAGGCATACAAGTTCGAATTCTGAGCAAAGCAAATTGACAAAATAGATTTACCCTCTCAATACTCTCTTCACTCACTGTTGCTAGAAACTGATTAGCTATATTTCTCTCGGAGTCAGCTCCATAGTGTAGATTTCGCTGAAGACATTGATCGATTAGATCCAAAAAAGAAAAAAAAACAGAGGGAAAGCAGACGCATGGACGAGAGGGAGACAGTAGTAAATGAGAAAAAAGGAGTCAGTCAAACGAGAAAGGAAATAAACCTGAAATTCTTCTCACAAACCAGACTGAACCTTGTCGATCGATCTTGAAGAACAAAAGAAATTAGTGTAAGAATATAGCAAGATCTATCTCAAGCAAAAAGAATTGGAACAGAAGACAAGAGAAACCGAAAAAATCTGAAGATTACGCAGTAAAGAACATGTTTAGAAAACAGCGATCTCCACGAGTTCCGAAGTTCTTACGCAGGAAAGATTGATCAAAACGGTAAAAGGAATCAACAGAGTAGAGATTAAAAACCTCTTGGTGCAATCTTGAGTTCGTTGACTATCTTCGTTGAAGAATGTAAGAGCTTAAAAGAAACCTTGGTAGCTAGAGATCGTGCAAAAAAACCTGAAGAGTACACAGTAACGGAAAACTAAACCATGCAACGATCTGTTGATTTTACTCTGCTAACCAATCAGAGACTCATTTTAGCACATGAACATCATAAAATCATCTGTGAAGAACTTACAGTCAGCTAATTGGAAGATAGTGTTCAAAGAAAAGGTGAAAAAAATAAAGTGGAGTAGAGAATGAGAAATCCGAAAGCCGTTGCTGGTTTGTTACCTTCAGCTCAACTCACGTGTTGGTGAGCAAGGTGTGAGTAAGGTGTATCTACAGTGTGAGCAAAAAGCGCGCGAAGAAAATTTTAGTAACTAGTAATTCATTTGCATTAAGAGTTAAGGCGCTTTGATCGTCCTTCTTTTTCTTTTTCTTTTCTTCTTGTAATGAATAAGTTCTCTCTAATAAAAACCTTTTCAAGATATTTTAAAATTATAAAAATCATGAAGGTTAAAATCATGGGAAACTTCCTGAAAAATACATTTAAAATTTAAGAATTTCAAATCAGCAATTTCCTATTAAACGGAGTTGTGAATTACTAATCAAGTGTGGTTTATACTTAATTAATTGCAGGAAACAAAATTGATTTAGAATTTTTGATATTTTGAATATATTTTTGAGATTTTTCCTAAAATAATTTCTCTTGTTCTAACTTGTGTTCAAAATAAACATGGGCATCACCAGAGAAGAGATTGCCTACAAATTTAAGTTGAAAAATATTTTGAAAGGCTGAAGAAGCGAGCGGTTAAAATTAAAGAATAAAAAAATTATAAGGAAAAAAAATTGGCGGAATTAAAAATATTCAATAATAATTGAAAAGGTAGAACAATTAAGAATGAATAATGAAAGTTGTAATATAAAGTACCCTAATTATCTTTCATAATTCTCTCAATCTCTCTCTTGCTTAATTATTGTTAAGAGTCGAGGGAGTATCAATAAAAATAAATTAGAAAGATATAAACAAAATATAAAAAATGTTTTAAGATCGACTTCTCAAATAAGTCATACCAGAAAAGGAATTAATAAGAAGTTGTTTTTAACTAGCTAGGTAATAGAGATAATAATTGAATTAACATGATGTATTTTTAGAATATAAATCTAAGATATTTCTTAGATAATATTACTCACTCCTAGGGGAAAAAAGGTGAGGCAGGCACGCTCTATACTCTTGACGGGAAAAGTAATTGGAATTTTTAAAAACCATTTTTCAGTTGCCATTTATACTACTACACTATACGAAAGAAGTATGTAGGAGGAATTTTGTTTTAATTTTACCCAATATACTTATCATAAGTACGTAGCTCTAAACAAGCACATAAGTTGTTAACAGCTTGAATTTGGATGATAGTAACAATAGGTAGTGGTATTTAAGAAAATACAAAAGTAAAATTAATATGTCAACCATTATTATCAAGCTCGCAGGTTGACTCTCCGAATTTACTTTTTTTACATTCCTAACTTATAAAATGGTGTTGAATCGTTCTTAAACTCATACTATTGTAAACTCGTGAGTTTATACATACGTCTATCACTTTTATGTTTCTAACTTATAAAATCGTATTAAATCATTCTTAAACACACGTTAATTTTTTTTTATTTGATTATACTCATGGGTTTATATTTGAATTTTATATAAATTTTTTTTTTGACTATGATAATTTATGAAGGTTGATGAATTCAATTTTAATTATTTGAAATTAAAATTTTTTTAAATTGAAATGTTGACGTTTTTATATTTTAATTATTTAATTATACATTTTTAATACCCGTTTATTGATAAAGAAAAGTAAAACCTTATGAGTTTATTATTAAAGCCTACTATCACTTGAAACAAAGTTGTTTTGCGGATTAGAAGATAAATAGATACTTGATTACCATCAAGAGGTGATGTCATTATCGTTGCCTTCGGCTCGCCACAACACTCTAACTCTCACTACATGTGAAGTGCAAAATCCGAATCCACGCACAGCGTGTTGGTAGGCTAGCAATAGGAATGGCGTGAGCGAAACTTTCCATAGGCTAGCAATAGCAATGGTGTGAGCGAAACTTTCCATTTTATGATTATGTATGGATAGTCAAGAATCTAAGGCGCGTTTTGTTAATTTAATTAGATTATTTAGGTCTATTGTTGTGGTTAGGATATCTGTTGTAAATGTACGGGCCGAAAAAAGTAAGGGAAAATGCATTTAAAGCCTTTTTTGGAGGAAACAAAAAATCCTAAAAAGGACCCCAAGATTCTGAAAAAAAAAAAAAAAGCCCAATGACCCTTTTTGGGATTTTTAGAATCTTGTTAAGTTGTAAATGAGGCTGATATAGTTGTTAACCGGAGCCGATATTGTTGTTAATGTGACTGATTTAGTTGTTAAAAAATTATTGTAAATGTAGCTGATTTAGTTGTTAACAGGTATTGATTTTGTTGTTAATTTGGTTGATTTAGTTGTCTAATTTTAATGAATTTATCCTAGAGAGGGTCCAAGGGTCTTTTTTGAAATTTTCAGAATCTTGGAGCCCTTTTTGGGATTTTTCGCCCTGGATTTTCCGAAAAAGTAAATTAGTACTACTAAGATATATTATTCAATATATCCTGTAAGTTCAAAAATTGCAGCTCTTCAATTAATAAATGATCACAAATAAAGATAAAAAATAAATAAATAAAATTCGGGTCAAACTGGACCAGTCCAAGGGGTTTGAGCCCCTAGACCAAGGTCTGGTCCAATCCGATCAAACCACTCTGATCTAGTCTAGGTAATATTGTCCTGGACCACACTTTTTTTAGAGGACCAGGTTAGGTTAGACTAGATCGGACCGGACCAAGTGGACTACCAAGTTTTTTGGATATCCCTAATTCATGGGCTTGTTTGCGCCATAAAATGTTTACAAAAAAAATCTCAGACCTAATAACACCCATAATTAGCCGCACTAGTAGTAGTGCAGTGGTATTGGGAGTAGTCTTTTCACTCCTTGTACTGGGTTCGATCCCATCCCCTATCGCCTATATATAAAAATAATAATAATAATAACACACGTAAGTTTTTTTAAAAAAAATTGTTTCCCGAAGAAAAAGCTTAAATTTTGGGAAAATTACATACAGGTCCTAAGGAACAGAGATATTTACATTTAGGTCCCTTCAAATGACAAAATTACACACAAGTACCTAGGGACTTCTGTGTAATTATTTCAGAATGTAAAATTACTTTGCTGCCCATAATGCATATTTTAGAGAGAAGCGATTAACAACAAAAAAAATATAAATTAACAACAGAAAATGCATATATTAACAACAACTTTTGAAAACCCTGAATTTGTCTTTTCTCACTTCCAGAAGCGATTAACAATAGAAAAAACATAAATTAACAACAGAAAATGGATGTATTAACAATAACTTTTGAAAACCCTGAATTTTGTTAATAAATAAAATTATTGTTAATACATGCATTTTTTGTTGTTAATTTTTGTTTTTTCTGTTGTTAATCACTTCTGGAAGTGAAAGAAGACAAATTCAGGGTTTTCAAAAGTTGTTGTTAATACATGCATTTTCTGTTGTTAATTTATACTTTTTCTGTTGTTAATCGCTTTTGTGTAAAATATGCACTATGGACAGAAAGTAATTTTACGTTTTGAAATAATTACACAGAAGTCCCTTGGAACTTCTGTGTAATTTTGTCATTTGAAGGGACCTAATGTAAACATCTCTGTTTCTTGGGACCTATGTGTAATTTTCCCTTAAATTTTTCTGATGTGCCATAATTCCCCCCTCCCTGGTCGTGTTGCTGTTATATATCATTGTTTTTGTTCTTTCTTTGTACTCCTTCCCTAATCCCTAAGCCTCATCCAAAATTTTGAGATTTCATTATTGTTCCTCCATGAATCTCCCTCATTTACCAACACCGATCTATCTATCTAAATCCGGCAATCACGAGAATCGGTTTTTCTTGCCGGTGACATGCTATTTCTGACGCCAAACTGTTAGATTATAATCAATTATAATCTCTTAGCTAAGATTATAATCCGGCAATCTGGTGGTGCAGTTGAAGCCACTTCTTGCAATGCCCTCTTGACAGGGTTGGGAAAGGATAGAGATGTCAAGAGGATGAATGATCTCTTAGCTAAGATGAAAGAAATGGAGATAAAGCCCAATGTTATAACCTTTGGGATTCTTATTAATCATTTATGCAAGTCTCGAAGGATTGATGATGCATTAAAGGTGTTGGAAGAAATGAGAGGAAAAGGAGGCAATAGTGGGATGAATGTTGAACCTGATGTGGTCATATTTAACACCTTGATTGATGGACTTTGTAAAGTTTGGAGGCATGATGAGAGCTTGAGCTTGTTGGAACAAATGAAAAATGAATGTAGGCCAAATACCGTTACTTATAACTGCTTGATTAATGGTTTCTGCAAAGCAAGCAACCTTGATAAAGCGCATGAGCTGTTTGATCAGATGAACAAGGAAGGAGTGATACCGAATGTGGTCACCCTTAATACATTGATTAATGGTATATGCAAACATGGGAGGATCGGCAGTGCTGTTGAGTTTTTCAATGAGATGCAGAGGAAAGGCATAAAAGGGAATTCTGTGACCTATACTTCTCTAATCTCTGCCTTTTGTAATGTGAACAATATTGATAAAGCCATGCAATATTTTGATCTGATGTTGAGCTCTGGATGCTCTCCAGACGTGATTGTTTTCTACAGTTTGATATCTGGTTTGAGTCTTGCTGGGAGGATGGATGATGCGAGTTTTGTTGTGTCAAAGTTGAAAGAGTATGGGTTTGGTCTTGACGTATGTTGCTATAATGTGCTGCTAAGTGGATTCTGCAAGAAGAAGAAGTTGGAAAGAGTATATGAAATGCTACAGGAAATGGAAGAAGCTGGAGTTAAGCCTGATATTTAAATAAATAGATAAAATCAAAAGGCTTTTAAATTTGGATTAAATAAATATATTAGATAAAATCTATCAGATAGATTTTATTAATATAATTTTTAATCTAGATTTAAAATTCGAATTTCAAATCGGCTTTTAATACGGATTAAATAAATATTATTAGTTTAGATCTATCATATAGATATAATTAATATATTTTAATCCAGACCTAAAATTTGAATTTCAAAAATTAATGACATTAATTTTGCATTAAATACGGCGATCAAGTTTAGAAAACCTACGTATTTTTTTAGTAGGGTGTATTCTGAAAAAGCCGCGAGAAAATCTTAGAGTGAAATTTAGAGAGATGCAAAAACTATGGTGGAAATCACAAAATGGAGATGAAAACATACCGATTATGACGCAAATACCACTAGATTAAAGTTTCCTCCGCAACTCACTAACGGATTTAGCAGCGATTTAGTCAGAAAAACAGAGGGAGAGAGGTTTGGGGTGCAATTTAGTCGATTAGGGTTCCATTAAGCCGCTGTTGGGGGTTTTTAAAAAACCTCTCTGCCGATATTTAGTCGACTAACCCAAGTGGCTTAGTCGACTAAATATGTTTAGTCGACTAATCCAAGTGGGTTAGTCAACTAAATGACTGGGATATTAAAAAAAAAATTCCGCAATTTTTAAGTCGACTAAACCATATTTAGTCGACTAAATGTGGTACATTCGGAAATATTTTGAAAAGAGTGGTAAAATAATAATTATTTATTTAAAAAGTGTCAAATAGAAAAAAAAACCGTTTTCAGAAGATATGTACTCTTTTGACTATTTAAAAAGTTAAAAACGAGTATCATATGATAGTGTTCATATAATTCTGTCCTGTTATTTCACTTTGTCTACTATACGCATCAAAATAAAATGATGATCAATAAATGAAGGGTTGGTCCCACTAATAGCTTTACTAATATGATCCATCACATGGAAAAGGATTTGCATCAACCTGACCAGCCACCCACTCCCTTTGTAAGTATGTTATGTACCCAGCTAAGTTTTCAGCTCCAATAATTCTGTCTTACCCAAAACACGTCATTTTCCCCCATCTCTTTCTTCTCTTCCTAATCTTATCTCTACTCTTCACTTAATCAATGGATCATGAAAAATTCTTTTACTAAACTACTAGCTCCAGTCCTAAATATAATTACAAACAAAGTAATACATTTATGACCGTGGGGGTGTTTGTTTTTAATTAAATAGGTAGACAATAAGGTTATAAGCAGGATCACACTGGTGTCCCAATCTTCCACTTATAGCTAGGAGAGTTTTCATGTCACTATGCTTATAGCCCATTGGCTGCTATTTTCACCTTCATACTCTATCAGACAGCGAGATTCAACCAAAGATTGTGGCTGTTTCTATGGAATGAGATGGAGGAATTTACCATACACTACAATATCAGATTGAGAATATAATTCTGCTACATTTCATTGATGCCCATCAATGGCCTTTATTTGTTTTCAAGTAGAGTATCAAACTCAGCTTTTTACTATATATGTCAAATTACCGTGCTAGAACTTTGAAACTTAAGTGTATGTATCTTCCACATTATCAAATGAAGTTACATATCTTCAGGAGAAACATTGAGAAAGATGACAGGGAGAGATAAACAAAAAAGCATAATTAGCTTGCTTGCTTGCAAGACTTATTCTTTCTATGATTGAAGAGTTCATACCACAGATGATAACAGAGTGAATTAAGCTACTTTGGAAAGGGTTAGTTCCCTCTCAAGGTAGGCCAATGAAGTGGGATTGATCTGCATGAACAAGTAGTTGCCTGCAAATAAATCTCCAAAATGAACCTGACCTTCCTTCAATCTCTCCATCACTTTAGCACATGACCTTCTCATAGCAGACACCATCATGGCTTTCTTCCTCCACAGTCGCCTCAAGCTTGGAACTTTCACCCTAAACCTTCTCTTAATATGAATCTTTCTGAATCTGTACCACTTATTACTCTTTGGCCTCGTCACAACCACTGGTCTCTCTCTGCTAATTTCACCATATTCAAATCCAGTTTCTGGCCTGAGCTTCTGGTATCGGAACTTGCCAGCAGAAGCCATTTCAATCGAAGACATGATTAAGAGAATAAGAATCCGCCCAGGAGAGAAAATTTGACTCTATGAAATGTTGCTGTTAAGTTTCTTCTGATTGAGGAGTTATGGTAGGACAGGAAAAGGAGAAGAGATAGAGAGATGATCATAAAGGCTAGAAGAAACTGTGGGTGAGTGCATTAAATGCAAGAGAGAAGGGTGGCCATAACGTTGGTGGGAACGGTGGCATCGCATTTAATGATATTTGTGAGCTATTAACTGGTAAAGAAGTTTATGAAGAAGCACTTACTTTCTCACAAGGTTCTTAATTTTGTGACGAGAGTTATCATTTAATCTCTATTCTAGACTGTCCACAATGATGGACACAGTTCGAAGGTCACATCTAGTACTTTGTTAGGTCTTGCGTTTAAATCAAATTTAGACGTTACATTCTCATTGAAAATCATTCAAATTATATGTAAAATGAAACATGAAGTAAGATTAATAATTTCAAGTGAACTACAGACCATTGACCATGAATGATGCTTAAGGTTACAGAATAATTTGATAGTTTTTGGTTCTGGCTTATGATTGATGGACAAGGAATTAGGGATTCCAACAAGTCCACTTGGGAATCTATTTAAGCAGAAATTTACGTGTGGGTCTCTGAAACATAGTCCAGTTATGATGATCTTCCAGCGTAATGGAATTCGTCGGTGTTGCATATAGAAGAAGAAAATGACAGAATGCAAGCTATTGCGTGTTCTTTCGTTTTCTTTCCCTCTCATCGTCAAACTTGCCCCTTTTTATACTCTATGTTGCAGTTTTATTTTTCCCATGTCACGAAATTTTACAGATTTCACGACGTTCGGAATTAGAACTTCATAACCACAGTAAAGAAGGTTCTTAGGAGAATGACAGAAGCCAACCGTGCAACGTTAGGCTATGTTTGGATGGAGAATAAAGTGTGGGGAAAATGGTATATTGGGAATGAAAACTTACAAAAAGGATTTTTTTAAAAAAAATTACTATTTTCTTTTTGGAGCTATCCCTTAATATTTTTTCTCCCCTAATGTTCTCTCCATCTAAATGTAGGATTAATGATTGGTATAGATATTATAGCCTTCCTCAAAACAAAATATAGCTTAGGAAGTTACATATAATCCAACATCCTCAGAATACCAGCAGTGGTTTTTTTTTTTTTTTTGATATTATCATCCTGGTTTAGAGTTTTTGGCACCCCTCCTCCACAAGCGTCTCCATTGAAACTCAAACTCGAGACCTAGAGAGATCTAATTGGACCTTGCAATGCTAGACCAACTCTGCGTTGGTAATAGGCATAGAAGCAATGTTATCAAATTCATGAGTTTAAGCAAACTCGTGACAATGAGACAAACTTGTATCTTGAACACAAATCGTAAACTCGTAAGAGTTTATTTTTACCTTTAAATAGATATTAATAGTATATAATTAAAATATAAAAATAACAACAATTTGGTTTAAATATTTTTTAAATTCAAATAATTGAAATTAAATCTATCAATATTCATAATTTATCATACTTAACAAAGAAATATCTATAAAATTTATATTTAAAGCCGTTGAATATCAAATTGAAGAAATTAACAAGAGTTTAAAAGTAAGTTTACACGGTTTTGTAAGTTGGAAATGTAAAAATGATAACCTCAGTATATTAACTAGTAAATTTAACTGAGTTTATCAATGACTCGATTCAATTTTATAAGTTAGAAATATAAAAATTATAAGTTTAACAAGTCAACTCGTCAGTTTCAGTTTGACAACATAATATAACCCATACTCCGGATTTGGTCTTCCAACTCTAAGCATTAGAGACCTAGAGACTGTCATTTCATTATAATTATTGTACAAAGCTGTATGATAGAGATTCAGTACAATTATTCAGAACCATTAACTGCATCGATCAGAGTCGAGAAACAGTAGACCAAAGTCAGAACTCTGTACCATTTGTGTTTTAATGCTCATCAAGTCGGCTTGTTTGTTTCACTTGATGGTGTCAAAAGGATGTCAC
Source organism: Acacia crassicarpa (assembly GCA_034222035.1). NCBI lineage: Eukaryota > Viridiplantae > Streptophyta > Magnoliopsida > Fabales > Fabaceae > Acacia > Acacia crassicarpa. The sequence goes on along the minus strand of JAWXYG010000005.1, from coordinate 41,747,649 downwards.
ACGGAAATTACAAGCTGCTTCCTGCTGAAGAAGCTAATATGGAAAAAAATAAAAAAAATAAAATCATTTCTTGATATGTTTAGTCGTTCATTACAATTTTTGTGAATAATTAATCTATTGATGCAAAAAGCATGCATATATACATCAATTAAAGGGAAATAAGTTAGAAAGATGATACTCTGTCCCACGTGTGTGCATGTTGAACAATACTTATATCTTAGTTTTCCTTCTTTAAGAGAAATATATATATATGGAAATTAAAATTATTAAACATAAATGTAACTCAACGTGACACTACTGAAAGCATGGAAAACTGGTTAGACAATGAACGTGACTTTTTGGCCATGTTTTTAAAAGCTTTCCCAAACGAAAATAAATAAACCAAACTGATTTTGGAAAGCAAAAGTCACTTTTGAAGAGGTAGGCCGCAGTTTCAAATACACTCTAATTCTAAATAATACACACGTGGAATAGATTAGTTGGTTGATTTTTTTTATTTTTTTTAAGAAAATATTTTCTTATAAAAGGTAAATATATTTTGTCCTTTTTGTAATATATATTTAAAAATGTTAACAGCATGAAAGGGACTAAGGAAGCAAACACAGACAGACGCACTGTGAGTTTCATTATTTTGTATGGGTTGGAAGGTAGGCCCACCTCACCACCGAGTGTCCCAAAAACCATATTTCCTTTTTACAACCCATATCCAGCTTTCTACCTTTTTCCCACACTATATGGGCCAAGTTTTGTTTCTTTTTCTTAAAAAAAAAAAAAAGAAAAGAACAAACTACTATATAGTCCACTTTAATTATTAATTGTAAGAAATTTTTGAAAAACAAATATAATTTATGTATATCATAGTTATTTTTATAAATTTTGTGTTATAAATATTTTTTTGAGCAAACATATTTTGTGTTATATATCTTAATGAAAGCCATTGACACTTGTTTGGCCTTTGACTATTTTTATATATATCATTATAAATGGTCTTTTTCATCATCATTCCATGGATGTGTATAGACGATTTATGTTTTGGAAAGCAAAATAATACTTTCCCAATTTATTTACTTTGAATAAATGGTGTTGTAAATTGGGAAATGTCATATGTTTTCGATCATACTATAATTAGTAAGAAAATAAATGAATTCAATATTTATTAAGTTGATAATAATTAGCTTTTTTTAGTTGCTTATTCATATTCAGAGTTTCAACCTGACTAATAATTAGCTTTTAAATTTGGGAAAATATCGCTCAAGTCCCAAGAAACATAAAAAATATAAAAAAAGTCTCAACCCCAAATCATATATAAAAAAAGCCCCTATTAGTTGTATTCAAATAAAATCCAGATGTTTAAATTTTGTTGTGAATATAATTTTTTCTGTTGTGAATAGTTGGGTTTTTAAATTTTGTTGTGAATATAGCATTTCTTGTTGTGAATCTAATTTTTTCTGTTATGAATGGGCTCTATACATTTAGAGACTTAAGTTTGAAACAAAATGTAGGTGTTTAAATTTTATTGTAAATATAGCGGTTTTTGTTACGAATATAACTTTTTCTGCTGGAATCACCAAATTTTTAAATGGGAAAATATTAAATAAATACCAAATGAATTTGTAAAACCCCCAGAAATCCGTCGAATTTGCAAAAAGACTGAAAGGTGACAAGGATTTTGGGGGATATGCAAATTCACGCGAAATGACCATTTTACCCTTAGTTGTAAATAATTTTAAACCCCCCCGGTGGTGGGCCCCACTGCCGGCGACCACCACTTCGCCGCCAGCCGTCGGTGACCGGCAACCACAGCCGGCGACTAGCGACCACCACCGGCTGCCGGTGACCACCGCCGGCGAGGCCAGTCCCCGGCGATGGTCACCGATCGCCAGCGTCCGGTGGCGAGGTGGTGGCCGCCGGCGGTGGGGCCCACCGCGGGGGAGGGGTATTTCTTTTTTTAAAAAAAAAATTATTTACAACTAAGGGCAAAATGGTCATTTCGTGCAAATTTGTATATCTCACAAAAGTCCTTGTCACCTCTCAGTCTTTTTACAAATTCGACGAACTTCTGGGGGTTTTACAAATTCATTTGGTATTTATTTGATATTTTCCCTTTTTAAATTTTGTTGTCAATTTTGATATGTAATTTTGAGTTGGGACCTTTTTGATATTTTTAATGTTTCTTGGGGCTGCTCGATATTTTTCTTTTAAATTTAACAAGCAGCAATAACGTGTTGGTGGTATGTGATCCAACCCATAATGCAACTTGGAGTAACAGTAGTTGTCATCAAATTCTTCAATTAAATTATAAGAAAAATATTACACATTGTTCAGAGCATCAAAGAACACAACACGGCGCTAAATTATAGAACCCTTTCCATATTAAACCTGAACTCATTGGATTAGGAGATTTTGCCTTCTGTAGATAACATTACGACCTTTCTTTTCTGGGTATCTTGAGACTTGAGGACACTACTACACTGAAGCTTAGCCAGTAGTGAAAATGGGGACTGGGAAACTAGTGCACAGTGGCTTGTTCTTGACGACAGGCCTTATAGTGATATCTGCCATGAGTGTAGAGCTCAAAGACTCGCCTGCTTGCTCTTTCCCAGCAATCTACAACTTCGGCGACTCCAATTCCGACACCGGCGGCATATCCGCCTCCTTTGTGCCGATCTCTGCTCCGTACGGCGAAGGCTTCTTCCATAAGCCTGCCGGGAGGGACAGCGACGGCCGTCTCATCATAGATTTCATAGGTACCTATCAATTCATCATCTTCTTCTTCTTCCTTTGCTTATTTCCAAGTGACTGCTAATTCTGTTTAATATGATGCAACAGCTGAGCGACTGAACTTGCCGTATCTGAGCGCTTATCTGAATTCTCTGGGGACCAATTATCGTCACGGCGCCAATTTTGCCACCGGAGGATCCACCATCAGAAGGCAGAACGAAACCATCTTCGAATATGGTATAAGCCCTTTCTCGCTTGACATCCAGATTGTGCAGTTCGATCAGTTCAAAGCACGGGCTACCCAACTCTACCAACAAGGTGTGCCAATACACAGTCGTAATTCTGCTCATTTCAATAATGTCCGTCTATATTCCTGTTATGAATATTTGGACTGTAAATCCTATAGGCTTCGGATTTTTGCTTTTAGAGGTTATCTAGTTTTCTGCATTAAATCCTGGAAAACCATTGTCATGTAGAATACATTTCCTCGTCATTGAATCAGTGTTTCCTGAAATTTAGCCAATACCTCAATGGAGAGAAGCAAGCTTCCAGTACCAGAGGAATTTTCCAAGGCTCTATACACATTTGACATTGGTCAAAATGACCTGTCAGTGGGCTTTAGAAAGCTGAGCGCTGATCAACTTCATGCAGCTATCCCAGATATTGTCAATCAGTTAGCCTCTGCTGTTCAAGTAAGTAGAAGAGATAATGCTTTCTTGCTCAGAAAAAAGCGTATTTGGACCCTGTAAAAGAGTGTGAATAGAAATTAATTCATTATTATTTTGATTGAATTAAAATGATCAATGATATGGTTTCAGAATCTTTACCAACAAGGAGGGAGGGCATTCTGGATCCACAACACAGGTCCTTTTGGGTGCTTGCCTGTGCAACTATTTTACAAGCATAATCTCCCACCTGGCTATCTTGATCAGTATGGCTGTGTGAAGGATCAAAACGACATGGCCATAGAGTTCAACAAGCAGCTCAAAGACAGAGTGATCAAGCTCAGGACTGAGCTCCCAGAGGCTGCAATTACGTATGTGGATACCTATGCTGCAAAATATGGACTAATCAGCAGTGCCAAGACTGAAGGTACGTTCCCATCCGGATTCATCAATGTTTTAGGACGTTTTCTGGGAAAATGCAGATTATTATCATCTGTTTCAATTTTTCAACTATTTTGACAGGATTTACGGATCCACTGAAGATCTGTTGTGGATATCACGTAAACGACACCCATATCTGGTGTGGGAACAAAGGAAGTGCAAATGGAAAAGAAGTGTATGGTGCTTCTTGTGAAAAACCTTCAGTATATGTTAGCTGGGATGGGGTTCATTACGCTGAGGCCGCTAACCATTGGGTTGCTAATCACATACTCAATGGCTCTTTCACGGACCCACCAATTCCAATCACCCTAGCTTGTTATAGGCATTAATAACAGACAGAATATGTCAGAACTATATATTCTTATTGGATGTCCTATTACTCATTGAACAGATGAATGAGTTCGTGATCTATTGTGATATTGGAGTTTCTTATTTTCATAAATGCTGGGTGCCATCGTTTAAGAATACTGAACCTATTCTGTAATGCAGTTTCCATGATAGGACCAGCCAGACAGGCTATGGCTTTATGCATTTCCTATCCAAAACAAGTCATAGTTTCAAGTGAAAACATACTAGTATAGATATGTAGAATATAACTAGGTTTAAAGACATCGAGGGTTGAGAAGCGTTCTACTAGAGCTTCAAGTAGGTTCTTTGTATCAAGCAATGTAGCTACTATTCGACTTTCTTTTTCAAAGAAAAGAAAACATTTACAATATTTTAGCAAGTGTACAAAAGTATACAATATATGCTAAAGTTGGTGCTTCGTACAATATCTCTTATGCATGCTAAGATACAAAAACATAGCGCTCCCACCGCGCATACTCGAGTAAAGACAAGAGCACACACCACGACAAACACAAGTACTTGCATAGCAGTCCAATTTTGACAGTTTACATCACCACTCAGACAAACTTTATGTGCAAATTTGTGAAAATGTTTGAAAAACACGAGATCTTTGCACTACCTGATAAATTCAAGGGTTGTCATAAATGTATGATAATGAAATCGTCAATGAAATTGAAAACAAAACGGTTTCTTCAGCTTGGAACACTCGATATATTTTTATTCCACTGAAAAATACCATTCAATTCTACAAGTCAAAAATGGATCAAGAGCCTGGCATTTCCTGTATAAGTATTTCACCATCTAACCATAATCCCTCAAGCTCTTTAAAACTGCAGACACCATAACGTCGTTTTCTAAAAAGAAAGAGTAAGTGACAAATTTTCCCACCTTATATGATCCATGCGAATGTCACTGTCTATATCTCGTAAATCTCAAATACTCCATATATCTAAGAATTCAGTACCATATGATACCTGAAGAAAATGGTACCTCAAAATTGATTTTACTCACCAAAAATAATTAGCAAAACCTTACAATACAATCATTCGATTATAGACTGAATGACTCCAGCTCCCACAGTCTTTCCACCTTCTCTGATTGCAAACCTCATTCCTTTTTCACAGGCTACAGGAAAAATCAGCTCCACAACCATCTTTATACGGTCTCCAGGCATAACCATCTTAGATTCTTCATCCTTATCATTCATAATTTTAGAGACCTTCCCAGTAACATCAGTAGTCCTCATGTAGAATTGAGGCCGGTATCCAGCAAAAAATGGTGAATGCCTACCTCCTTCCTCCTTTCTCAGCACATACACAATAGCAATGAACTTCATATGGGGTTTAATGGCGCCTGGTTTGGCAATAACCATTCCTCTTTGAATGTCTGTTTTCTGAATGCCCCTAAGTAAAAGCCCCGCATTATCACCTGCAATGGCTTCATCAAGTGTTTTTTGGAACATTTCAACCCCAGTAACTGTTGTTGTACGAGTTTCTTTAACACCAACTATATCTACAGGGTCCCCAATCTTAACTGCGCCCCTCTCAACGCGCCCTGTCGCCACAGTACCACGACCAGTAATGGAAAACACATCTTCAATCGCCATAAGGAACGGTAAATCAGTTTGTCGCTGTGGAATTGGTATATAACTATCAACAGCATCCATCAATTCATATATCTTATCTACCCACCGATCCTCTCCTTTCTTGATTTTGGGGTTTGCCATCAATGCCTCTAAAGCCAACAATGCTGAACCAGAAACAATAGGCACATCATCACCTGGGAATTCGTACAGATTCAGGAGCTCTCGAACTTCCAATTCCACCAATTGAAGAAGCTCTTCATCATCAACCTGGTCCTGTTTGTTCAAGAAAACCACAATATTGGGCACGCCCACTTGTTTCGCCAACAAAATGTGCTCTTTGGTCTGAGGCATTGGCCCATCAGCGCCTGAAACTACCAAGATGGCGCCGTCCATTTGCGCCGCACCAGTGATCATGTTCTTCACATAGTCGGCATGCCCCGGACAATCCACATGAGCATAGTGTCTGCTCTCAGTTTCATACTCAACCGTCGCTGTGTTAATCGTGATCCCTCGGGCTCTCTCTTCCGGTGCCGCATCGATTTCGTCATACTTCTTGGGTGCGCTATTGCCCATAGAGGCCAAAGCCATGGTAAGAGCCGCTGTGAGAGTAGTCTTACCATGGTCAACGTGACCGATCGTGCCGATATTAACGTGAGGCTTCTTCCTCTCAAATTTTCCCCTGGCTGCTCGGACGACAAAGGCCCTACGACGGGTGGAGTCGGTGAAGTTGGAGGCGCCAGCGACGAACGAGGAGGGCCAGATGGATGCGAGTTTGAGAGAAAGGGGATTGAATTTTGAGTGTGAACTGTGGAGGAAGAGATGGGTGGGGAAAGAGATTGAAGAAGTAAAAGATGGTGAAGGCCTGAGAGCGACCTCGGGAAGAGAAGATGTGGGAGACACTCCGAAGATGGAGGCCATGGATTGGGAGGGAGAACTGCGAAGGGCGGCGGAGTAAGCGAAGAATAGCGAAAGAACTGAACTTGGATCGTAACAGTTGTTCTGCCATGGACGAGTTCAATTTATTCTCGACACACGAACAGTCCTATTCGCTGGCTCGTTGCTAAAATGCACCTTGTTTCGGTATATTACATACTTATGTTAGAAAAAATTAATTAAATTAACAAATATAAAAATCATATTTTATATTTAGAATCAAGATCAACTTTCTAAAATTTTATCTCAAAAACTGGAGAGGGTAATTACTAAATAATAAAAATTTTCAAATATTAATTGAGAAAATCACTCTAAAATCCCACACAACAATGTTCTCATAGTTCTTTTTTTTAAAAAAAAATGAAAAATACTCTCATATTCCTTGAAATCAAATTTTCGTGAAGTCTCTAGGGACTTAATTATAAATAAGTTTTGATATATATATATATATATATATATATATATTAAAATATCCTGCATTAAAAACATTCCCTATTCACAGAGTCTCCACAACCTACCGCCACCAGAAACCCATTAACCACTGTCATCCGCAGCCACCGGTTACTGAAGCCATTGTCGCCGGCAACAAGTTAAGTACCGGCAAAATGAATGTGACAACTTGAACATAACAAATTCACTCATTAGCCTTGGGAAATTTACCAATTATTTGTTGATAATGATGAACAACCCTACTAATTACTGCTCTCTCTGTCCTTATTATAAAGCATCAACTAACAAGTTTATTTGATCATTTTTATAAAACACTTGCTTGTTCCCAAGGAGCATTAATTATTTTTTCCATATATGCTCATAATTAATAAGGGTAATGAGTGAGAGTAATAATTAATATAATATTATAGTTTAATGTAATTAGTAGGGGTAATATTGAATATTGCTTAAATTTTGGGACAACTTTATTAACTTTAACTATTTTTCTTAGTTTGTGAAAATAGTTAATTGATGTTTTATAATAAAAAAAAGGAGTAGGAAATAAGAATCGACAACTTTAAAGTTAATCAGAAACTCAAACTACTGATTCTTGTTGGCTAGTAGTCACTGGTGGTGATTTTGGCATTGGTGACTTTGGTCCCAGGGTTTTTTTCTCTTCCTTCGGATCAACGATAAGGCATCCATAATAATTTGATGACTTCTGGGGAATTGGAGTATTTTCCTAGAGTAATTTTCCCATATTATTTTGGCATCTAAATTTATTAATTTATTTTAATCTAACTGTTTTTTACCTTTTCATTTTAATTTCACATCTTTTTTTAACCAGAATTTTAATTTCACATCTGAACTTTCAATTTGTTCTACCATCATCATATCAAAATATTTACACTTCTTTTTTTATAAATAAATCCCCTGAGAGTTAAATGAGAGCCAAGCCTAATCCCTAGAGAAGAAAAATAAAATAAACGTGTTCTTCTATTTATTTCAATTTCCTAACGTCTTGCCGGCCATAACCGACTCTCTGACCCCTTGAACAACCACACTATACATAGTCCACATTCATTTCACTGAAATCAGTAAATCACCATATTCAAATTATGTTAATAATCTTGTTAGAGAGAACTTTTAAAATTTTCAAGATCTAATTCATTCCTCCTTTATTTGAGGTCAAGATTGTGGCAGTTTTCGTTAAACTTTCCAAGCCAAACTATAGATTATGAAAAAATATTGGCATCAATTGAGAGCTATAAAAGGTCTTCGGCTTTTAAAAGTTAAACTAGGCACCCTCGATCCTCGAGATTACTTTGTATCAAAATCACGATACGTATGTTGAAAACTTCTGCTCATGGTAGACCAAAACTTAAGTCATATTGTACGTTCAAAATGACTCAGCTCATTAGCTCAACAAGCTTTCAGAACGTGCATCTGTTTACATTTTGAATTCAACCAATTCCTTCATTGGTTATAGTCTTTTTATCAAACGATTATGGGGGGAAAAAAACTTCTGGTATGTTTGTTTTGGGACTCCGGCATTTATTCAATATTAGTTAGAGCTTCCTGTTGAAAATTACATCTTAGAATTCTATTCGCTACTGCTATCTACTTTTGAGCTACTCCAATCCAACTTCATTTACTACATAACACTGTAATGTTAAGAACTCTATCTACCTTGAAGACACAAGTAAACATAATGTTCACCTTTTCTTTTCTTCTTCCCGGTAGCCGTGGAAGGTAGAGGACTGTGGAAGAATCTGCTCGTAGAATTACAAAAGCCATCACGCATTCCCGCGTAGGCCCTAATTTCTTTAACCCAAAAAAAAAAAAAGGACGAAAAGAAAATAAAAGGAGAAAAAAGGGAGGGGCACGTAAAGATAAAAAAGAACTTATTAAGCCACTGGCACATAGTAACATAGGCCAGCGTCTACTTTATTCACAGCTCAATTCATTGGCGATGTCCTTCTGGCAAAGGAACCACTTTATGGAAGGGCACTGTCCTTTGAGGTAAGGATCCATCTTCCTCGTCATCGTCAAATTCCAGTATATAACTGCCCAATCAACTCAGAAAGTGAATAAACATAAGCCACAAACATTACTGTAAATTATCATTTCACGCATTCAATGAAGGAACATAGAACAGTTTGCACTCAATTTCGTTTCTTCCCCTCTTTCTTTGTACTCCTCTTCGAGTATCATTACTTATTTCAATTACAATTAACTGCAACAACTATACTATAAGAGAGATTAAAGCACTTAGAACACACAGAGCATTTCTGTTATTTTGACGTCACCTTCATGCCCAATGAACTTAATTCATATATATTTCACAATTGGAAGGAGAAAGGAAGAAGAGGAATTAAAGAAGATGAAAGGGGAGAGAAGAAAAAAGAAGGAACGGTTTCATGCTAGTTGATCTTCTCCTACTTTGGAGAATATTTTTCTCCAAAATTCGCCCAAATTAGAACGAAAAAACATTAAAGAGGGAAGACTTCAGAGAATTTAGGAACATTAGGGGAAGCCTTTCTCCTCTTTCTCTCCTAATAAAAAACTATCAAACAAAAAGAAATTTCAATGAAAACTTTCTTTCATTTCACTTTTATTATCCCCTACCTAAAAATACTCGGTGTTTTCCCCCATTTTGCAATAAAATTTTGAATAACACCTCTTAAGGAGAAAGGGGTAGCTCATCTTCCCTTCATACCCTCATCTATTTCAATGACATATAAACTAGAGAATTCCACCTTGGAATACTACGTTCTCAAACACTTTGGCATTCCCCAGAGATGAGTGTGTCTTATTTCACACAACAAAGATATTTCACTCGGCTTGAATGCTATGTATTTATGCTATGTTGATGGCCATTGCCAGTTAGATGAAAGTAAAAAAAGACTGTACCCAATTACCCATGAGTCATACATCCATCATATTGCCTAATTTCACTTCACGTTTATTTTCTAACCCAAATTTAACCTGGCTTTGCTCTGATTCTGCATACTTAGCTGTTCTGTCTGATTTTCCAAATCAAGCACCTATATTTAATTCACAAAAATCTTTCTTTTTGGCCCTTTCCCTTATCCATAAGGTTAAAAAACGGATAGATTTCAATGAAATTACAACTTATTTCCAAATGACAAGAAGGCAACGGTTTATTATATTTCTGACAGAAAAATACCAGCTAAAAAAATTTGTGAATATAATGAAGAAAAATCATATATCTAAGCTGTCTGGTTCTTTAAGCAACAGGTGTATGAAATGAATATTGGCCAAGTGACATAATGTTATTTTATATGAAAGAGATCAATAAGGGTTTTCAAAGATAAAAAGATAATAATTAGAACCGAAAGTGAAGTCCAATAGAATATACTTACTCATCTGTCTTCCTCTGCAGATTTGTGAAATGATGGAGATTAGCCCAGAACATGCACAATATCAACCGTTCGTTTGATGTCAAAGTCAAAGGAGTAAATAGAGAAGATTAACAGATAGCAAAAAAAATTTAAAGAGGAAACCCCAAAATATACATATCAATCAAAAGATAGCTTTATCACCTTGCGATGGCCATTGACTACCGTAGCTTTATAAAGTGCAGTAGTCCCAGGATAGACTGCCAAAACTTGCCTTCCATGAGGAAAGTCTTGAGCACCAGCAGGATCATTCCTCTTGGGGAAAGGGATAATATTTGCCATGGGAAGCCTGTATTTTCTGAATGCATAAAAAAGAAACAAATTATAGTTAATACTACCATTCAATGATTCATATGGAATGATCCTCCAGGGTAGACCAACTAAGCAAGCACACAGGTTTCCCTGGGAACAGAGCAATTTTTAGTCCCTGAATAAAATGTCAAAGCATCAGGAGCGCCCAGCCAGAAACCCTAAGGAGGAGCAAAACCTACTCTCAATGTGCAAATTGAGATCAGAAATCTTAGTATTGGTTTCAGGCTTTCATCCTTACTCAGAGTGGGGTTACAATCATAGTTTACAATTTTCTAACTGAAAGTCTTCTTCAAGTTTAAGTAACATCACAGATAATCCATCACAGAATGAATACTTCAGAAAATTCAATATAAAAGAACATCCAAAAAGGTTATACCTTTGGCCACCACCCTCTTCATCATCACCAGGTTCCTCATCTAGTACTTCAAATCTGTAAAATTGTACGTACAAAAAACCAAATAAAAATCCAAAAGGACAAGTAAAAAGATTGATATCCCAGCAGGAAATTGTTTGATACATTCTTTCAAACAATAATTACAAACCAATAGAAGAGCAAAGTTGACTCGTACAAATTGAAGATCTGAGCTATTAAAATAAAGCTATAAGTTGGTCCTATTACAAATTCCTTCAATTAGGCAGTGTCAAGCAGACTTGACCGGGACCAAAGGGCTTATGATTGACCTAAGAACTGAATGCACAGGCTGAACCAAGGGAAGTAAATAAGGGGGGAAGTAGGAAGACAAGAGATTCATTAAATGGAATCATCTGTATAGTTCTTAATAGTCACAACCATCCATATCAACAATAGGCCCTAGATTCATATGCACAATTCTCTGACTAGAGTCAACACCAGGCAGTTGTCACCAAAAATTTATATCAGTTCCAATACGTTTGAGAGGACACCCGTCAAGTACTGAGCACAATATTTGCATATCTATAAATGCACCTTATAGTTAAACAAAAGATCAGCAATACTGGACTTCGGTCTGGGATAGCCCAGTGCACCTCAAATGTAACACACAACAGAAGCTAGTGGCAGAGCTAGGCTATTGTAATGGATGAAATAATGTTTTTCTAATTATATTAATTAATACCTAAAGGTAGACATATTTGGAGAGATGTCAGGACAAGGAATATCAAATTAATCGGGAATCATATGATTTGTTTTATTATAGAAAATGTGTCTTAAAACCATAATATGATTAAAAAAAATTGAATAGAATAAAACTACTGTCATCAAAGTTCCTCATACACCCAATCAAGAGGGTATGAGAAGGAATGGGATTCCTTGCCTATCTTTGGATAGGCAGGGAGAGCTCCTCCCTCCTAGACAGTCCACATCTTATTTTTTTTACTTTCTATTTTTTCAAAAAAAAAATTTATTTTAATGGGTACAGAATCTAAAATAAAAATAATCTCTCAACTAACATTTTTTAAAAAAATAATTTTTTTATTCAAAAAGCAGCAGTTGAAAAAAATAAAATCTGGATGACCCAGATTGAACAAGCTCTTGGTGCTTATCCAAAAAATAGGCACCAAAACCGGATCCGGTATGAGAAGTATTATAATGATCTGATACTTAGACATCATTTTGTGAAATAAATTAAAGAACGGGATCCCACTCTACAGAGAAGAAAATAATAAAATTAATTCTGCGATCAAATCAGAATGAAGAAATAAACACTCACATCCACCCACATCAAAGTTTAAGTAAACAGAAATAGACCTGATCATCTAAAAGATTTAATGAATCCTCCATAAAAAGAGTATCATTATTGTAAACATTATCCAAAGTCCTTTCTTTTCGTTTTTTCCATAGCCTGATAGTTTACACATCATTATACAGAAAAATTTGAAGCTTTTCAATCCACACAACAATGCTAAGTATGTAGATTCACAACAAATATAAAACAGTCACCAAACATCATTTCACAGCTAGCAATAAAGTGAATTTTGATCTTATAAAACACAAGCGAACCAATCTTGTTATTATGAAAGATGGAGTATGCTTTATATACACTTGTTAAGACGCTTGGTTGGTGATATATTAAAATAGCACCTTTATTCATTAACTAATAAGTCAAGGCGTCAATACAGTATGAGCTTTTGTAATATGTGCACATCATCACATAATAAATGCAATCACTTCAATTAACATCATAATAATGAACCTGTAAAGATTTAACCAACCAGTCGCTGTATAGTCAAATGATGAAAACATTGTCATCAAATTCAAGATTCGACATGTCAAATAGCAATATTTTCGATAGGTTTAAATTTCATGTCAACTCATACTTTCAATCAGAACTCTGCAAACTCATTGTAAAGTCGAATGAAATCGTAAATAAGTGTGGGAGTTTTGCCTGCAGTTTTAAAATTTTTGACAAATTTGGTAGATGACATTGTTCAAAGGAAAAAGATATTTGGTCAAGAGGATAAATTTTAATTTTAATATTATAATGATTTCAAAATTTCTTGACAAAAGTAGAAGTTGAGGTAAAAAAAATGTACATGCATTAAAAAATTGAGACAAAATATCAATTATTTTGGCTATTAATTTATTTAAAATATTTTCAAAGAGTATATGCATATGTGTTATTTTTTTCATCAATTGAATATAATATATAAATTATGAAACATAATATTTTCAATCATATACTTATATATTTTAATATTATTTATCAATTGAGGTAAATTTTTACGAGTTTACGATTCAATTTTACAATACAGGTCTACCATCCCATTGCGAGGTTGTGAGAACTTGTGATGTCGACAATCTTGGACGGAAACTTACTCTTTTGTTTCCTTGTCGAAATGCATCACTTTTACAACAAACCATTCATCTTTATCGGAATCATGTGGCGTGACCCTAGCTGCCACCTGATAACACATTAACATCACCAATAGAGTTAGAAAACTATCATGTAAGAAAATAAGTTAGATTCCTTAAAATAAAAGGCAAAGCAATCAACAGGATAATGGCTCATTCATAGCTAATGTTGATCAATATTTAAGGCTATATATACCTGTTCACCCTTAAGACTGGCAGAAGTCTCAAGTTGATTTCGCATAATAGGAGACAGCCTAGTAATATCTGAGTCAGTCTTCAGTCGTTTCTTTTTCTGCTCATTACCTTCTGCAACACCAATATTGTCAGCCAGAAATAGTATAAAACTGTCATCTTATCAGCAATGATGATAGTGCAATTTATATTCATAACTAAATCAGCTCTGGCTAAAAGATTACATATGCTATCCTCACATATATGCTTTTATTTTCATGTTCATGTAGCTAGCATATCATTTGCATAATGTGAAATAGCCGTTACCACACATTTCTGGGACAGCAAGCATCAATATGGATTAGATGGATGACAGAAGGAGTCATACCCCCCCCCCCCCCCCCCAAAAAAAAAAAAAAGGAATTATCATTTTGGATAATCAGCTCCCCCGTTATGTGAGCTCCATACCCAGCATTGTATTCCATTCTCCTTCAAGCATACAAGAGGAGAAGGAATAAATGTAAATAAGAAAGGATAAATTAATATAAAATGGCAAGTTTTACTTAAATTACACACTCGGCTGCAGTGCCTTTGAACAAACTACTTCAAATGTGTATCTGTCTATATATTATCAGTCTTCCCTCCCCTATTTTTCACCTTCTTCATGCAGCTTGACTATATATGAATGACCAAAATGGCAGCAGAGATGTCAAATTGGCAACTACATTGATGAGTATCCAAAGCAGTAGACTTTACCTTTTCCTGGAAAAGAGAAAACAGAAAAAGAAAAATCTCAAACAACCAGAAATTGCTACCACCTCCAACAGAATAATGGAATTTTGACATGCAATCATTACATAGAAGGTCATGCATATTATCTTTCTATTAATTCATTTCCTTTCTCTTATTTATCATTTTCCTTTCTCAGGAAAAGTTGAGAATAATGCTTTAGATACGTGCACCTCTTCTACAATTTGGTCAATCATGCCAAGTCAATCTGGATGATATAATATATATATATATATAGGACAGAAACAGTAAGAGAACAACTTACTGAAGGACTGAAATGTAAAGCACGAGTTTTAATAAGAAAAATAAAAAAGACTGTCAGAAATATGAGACAAACCTATTCTTCTTCGCGGTTGCCCTGGCAGTCCGGGTGGCAGCAGGGCATCAAGTTGGTTTACCAGCTGGTTGGAAATCCTGCAACCAAATAACAATGTTAAGAACCATGTAAATTGTCCATTTTGGGCAGAGTATAAATCAACCGTTTTATCAGAATGACGAACAATGGTACCTTGATCATTTCCAAACAAAGTAGAGACAAAGAAAATTAAAAAAGAAAAATTAAAGCAAAGTAAAAATCAACTGCTTCTAGGCCCACAGACCAAGCCTACCTTACTTCATTTTCTGAAAGCTCTTTAGCACGAGTATACAAAAACTTGAGTCTTGATAATGAGTTATCGCCAGACTTCTCAACCACCTCAGGAGCTGCATTATTTTGGAGAAAAAGTCATCAACAAACAGCAACAGTGGCATGTGTCACTTGCACCATAGAGGTAACACAGGAACTCATATCAGTTACTTTTACTTCTAACTACTGGAATACTAAAAACTAACACAAACTAATATATTTCCCGTTCACTAATTATTTCTTACCATTATCCACTTAACAAAACAGAGAAGACCAAAAAATAAATCCACAATATGAGGTTCTATGCCCTAAATATGGAGACAATCACATGCTTGTATCAGCATGAAAAGTGTGGAAGACATAAAAAAATTATAGCAAATTAAGTTCAAGATGGCTAAGGGGGCAAAGAAGCTTCTTGGAATAGCTAAGGGAAAGAGAGTAGCAAGGTTAGAGTTACATTATTACAAGTAGCTTATTCCTTGCTTACTAGGTAAAGAGTGATTAAATGTTCTTTCCATGGAATAAGGAATATAGTGTCATGTTGATTCCTCCATATGATATCCTTCTACATGTATAGACTGATAAAACAGCATGCATTTTTTGAGCAATTACAGAATCACGGGGAAATAACGATAAGAATAGTGAAAACAAGTAGTCTAGCAGCAAAACGAGTATTCGATTTGTTGGAGTTGAGCCATTCCAGGCTATAAACTCAAACGGCTCACAATATCAGGTCTCCAAAATCAGACGAAGTTAAGATTTCAGAGCTTGAATGGGCGAGTGGCAACTAACTCTCAAGTCAAAACTATAAAACATTTCTTCTCTTGAATTCGCCAAAATCACAGTAGGAGTTGTTCTTTTCTGATTTCATTTTACTTGAACAGTAGTCCTAATTCAAAAACTCAAAGTTCAAAGGGAAGCAAAAACTTCCCCCAGCTTTCCAGTTATTAGTTATCTAAACATCACTCCCGCGCCATAACTACCAAATTATTCTGAAGGACGGTAAATTTACTACGTAAATCTATGTCTTTGAAACTAACCTAGGAAGAATAGCTGAAATTTATGCCAGTTCCAACTATGAACAACTTAAAACAGCTTCTTTTTTCTTTTTCTTTTTTGTTGCTTTTTTTAAAGAAAAACCAACGACAAACTGAGATCGCATTAATTTACAAGCAATGTGACAACAATTACATCATTCAAGAAAAAACAAAGAAAGAAAGTCTAGGGAAGGATCAATATGGAGCACAAAAAATAGCAATAGTAGAGAGCCACACTTGTTTGAAGTTTCTTGTGCATCTTGTTGATCTCGATGAGCACCTCCTCTTGATCTTTCCTTAACTGATCCAGCTCTTTGGAATTGTCCAAGATGCCAGCAATGTCCGGTGACGCCATCGTTACTCCGTCAACAATCGGAGTTCGATTCTGCCTATAATTATTTTCGTCCTACGTCCAATTAACTCGAGAATGGAATTTGACCAAACAAAAAGAATAATGCTGCGATATTTTCATTCAGTCTATAATTAACCCACAAAAACACATATATTACTAAGAAAGCGAGAAGATAGCAGGACGATCGTCTTGGGTTAATCGGGAAAGTAACAAAGCGACGTCGTTTTTCCTTTTTCGCGAAAGGTGGCGTCTTCTGTTCTCTGCTGGATACGGTAATTAATAAATGATTGCCTCTGAAAAATCTGTTATTTTCCATATTTAAAAATAATAATACTAATAATGTGTTGGATCAAAGTGTGTATGACACGCGCGTGCCGAGGGAAGATGTCCCCGCCGTTCACCCGAGTGCCGCCATTGTTTTTTAAAGAAGGTGTAAATTATTTTAATTATAAATTTGGGTTGACTTTTTAAAAAATATTAAGAAAATTAAATAAGTTACTTAATTATATCATATATTATGTAGATTATATATTAATTTTTTAGTCAAATTAATTAATTTAAAGAATAATAAAAATACTACAAAATAATTTAATTAGTTTTTTTAACTTTTCTAAAAAAATCAGTTTAGTCTTATAATTAAAATAGGAAATAGTAATTCGGATTGGGTGAGCTAGATTATAACTTTTGACAAATAAGAACTTCTGATTTAGGGGTTTAACTATATTTCTTCTATCAACAATTATATATAGTTTTAGTGTTTTTGTTGGAATATTTAATTTGGTAATCAATATTCCGTTATTTCTATTTATGGCCCACATTATTGCCGGTTTTGTAACCGTCCATTAATACTGTAACGGCCCAATTAATACGCAATAATTGTGTATTGAATGCGTTTCCTTTTTTAGCTCTGTGATGGCCAGAGGGGAGACGTACAGTGTAATTCTGTCTGGTCTCCTGAACCTGCTCTGAAATTGAGAAAAAGCACACAATCTGCAGATTCAGAGAGAAGGATCAGAAGGACAAAGACTCGGAGTTCATTCCTGCTTACTGGCTTGGATTTGTTCCTGTTTGGAGACTCGGAGCTCGTCCCTGCTTGCTTCTGGAGACAAATCAATGGCGGGAGGTATTTGCGTTCTCTACTTCATTTTCTGCATTGATCTTATGCTATTTAGTTGTTCAGCATGATGAGATCACCTATATTTCTAACATTTGGTATCAGAGCAGATTATATGCCTCTGCCTTGATTTTTCCGGATTGAGTCTCGATTTGATTTTTCATGAAAAATCAATGAGTTCAACCGGGTTTTCAGAATTTCTCTCCTGTTTGTTCTTTGGAATCTATATATGATTTTCCTTTTGATGAGATTTCCTGATAAATTTTAATATATGTTTGAATCAGTTTCGAAAATAATGTCTTATTTTTGAAATCTCGATTTGATTTCCTTTGGTTTGAATCCTTGTTTAGATCTGATATTTTTTCATTTAAAACTAATTGTTCTTAATCTCAGTATGGGTTTCTTGGATTCTTTTGAGTTTCTTAACGTCACTTTTATGGGAAAAATCCGAAAACTCTTTGGTTTTGATATGTGATTTTCCCTTTTTGATGGAGATCTGAGCTCTTGTTCATGTTTATTTTTCGATTTGGATTTTGCTTGATTATCCATGAACGCTGCCATCGGAATCTGGATTTTTCGATTGTGTGATTATATTGAGCATATTGTTCTGGATAATTTTTTGTGATTATTTTCGTTCATTGTTGCATGAAAATCACCATCCTTCGAACTTCCCGATTGCCTGAGAATCGCTGTGAAATATGGACCACAACGGCATAAGGATCGTTGGAAAACTGGATCTGGAGCACTCTGTTTCTGGCGGCTGTTTCAGATCACGGTGGCATCTCAGATCATAACAGCCGCAGATCCTTCTTGTCGCATTCAGATTTGGCGATTGGAGCTGCCGGTAAAGCTGCCTGAAGTTGCTGAAAAAGGCGATCTGCATTTGCAGATCGGGCAACAGGAACCGGGTCAGCGACTGGAACCGGGTTGAGATTTGGGTATTAAGGATCCGATTATGGGGAAAATGACACTTGTGTAATTTCGAAAGATTTTATATTTACATATTGTAATTTTTGGATTTAAATATAATAATCTGATTTTTGCTTAAGTTTCGGATTCATGTAATTATTATATATTATGTGGTTTGCATGCATTAATTATTATTTAATTATACATGCAATATTAAGTCAAATAATATGCCAACATGAATATTCAATTTTATGTTGATATTGCTTATGGTTTGTTGCAATATTATTATTTTTTAAAAAAATATATCTTAATGTGGAACCTTAGACCAGTGGGCCAATTGTTCATATGAGTTGAGCAATTATTCTGGGCACTTAAATCTTTTTATTTCCTTCTTGGAAAATTATTAGACCCTATTGCAATTTTTAATCACCTTAGCCATACTTATTTATTTTCTTGACAACCTGTTTTATGTGAAATGTATTTTATTACATTAAATTGATTTGTTTAAATTGAAAAAAGTTAATTTTGACAACTTTCACATTTTGGAAATTTTTTGAAAAACTATTACTATTATTTTTGAGTTATTTAATTGTCTAAATATTTGGAAAAATTAATTTTAGACAATTATATATCTCTTTCAAGTTGTTGAAACCAAATTTGAGTTGAATTATGCCAAAATTAATTCTTTAAACAATATTTGGATACATAAAACAGTGGGAGGATTTTTCTTTTAATTTGATTATTTAGTTAATCAATTAATCCCTCCATTAAGATGTGCATATAATAGATTAATTTTTAATGCACAAAATAGTGGAAGAATTTGTCTAAGATGATTTTTTAATCAATTGTTGATTAAAGTGATTAATTAAATTCTCATTAAATATTTGTGCATATTTGGAACCTAAATGCATGATATTACTTTTGGTGATTAATATTGGTAAATATTAATTTAATCAAAGTGGGAGGATTGTATTTAGTCACCTATGTTGATAAAATTAATTGGTTAAATCCTCCATGAAGCTGTGTATATACAGAATTTAATGCACATTAATGATATTTATGATTAATTTGCATGCTAGAGTGATAGCTATAGCTCCCTCTTATAACATGCATAAATAATTATATATGGATTTTAGAATATTAATCTTTGGAAGGTGAATAAATGTAAAGATTTATTTGATTAAATTAATTAAATTAAGATTCCTATTAACATTGTGTGTACGGTATTTAGATTGTACATATTTGATATTAGTGATTAGCATACATATTGTGCTTAATGAATAGCTTCAATATCCTTATGCACATGTTGTATGCATATTTAATCACATAAGGTTATACCATATCAAAATTATGATCATATGTACAATTAGTATACACAATGGTATGATGTCTTTCTGATGAGTGTGTAGAACTGAGAAGTAGCCAAAACATCCTTACTAGGGACATATACTTTATTTTGTTCTAACGAACAAAATACATCACACAAAGATTTGAAGGCATCCATTGTAATTAAATGTGCGGTTATAATTAATCTTTGCCCACAGGCAGATAATTATAATCTTATTTTTAATTAGGGTGGAATGGAATGGCATTATATTTTTTAAATAGCCAACAGGTATTAGGGGATATAACTGCATTCTAGTTTCATCAATTCAAGATAAATTCATGCTATGCTAATGTCTTTGCCCACAGGTAGACTTTAGTGATACGAATTTATAATGTATGATTAATTGGAATAGAACATCAAATTATAATAATTTGATAGCTTTATCATAAAGTTATATATGGATCTAATTGAATTATAACTTTTTGCCCACAGGCAATTTATTGTATGTCATTAGATTCATGTTTTTTAAACATGATTTACATTGGTAAATCATGATATGATTTTTTTTTTTTAGTCTCAAGTTTTAGTTATAAGCATGTATATTCAATACTATGCAGTCATATAACCTGCGAATTTCTCTGATATGAAATGTAACATTCCCGAATTGAGGGGTGATAACTATAAGGTATGGAGAGAGGGAGTTCTTCTCCAATTGGGGTGGACGGACATTGATTATGCTATAAGGAAAGACGAACCATCTTCTATTACTGTAACCAGCACTCCAGATCAGGATGATCTTTATGAAAAGTGGGAGCGATCTAATCGTCTCTCAGTTATGTTCATAAAGACCTCAATTTCTGCTAGCATTTGTGGTCTTGTCGAACAGCATAACAAGATTAGGCCACTTCTGAAGGCAATTGATGAACAATTTGTTACTTCAGATAAAGCATTTGCTGACACCCTAATTATGAAGTTTTCATCCCCGAGACTCACTGCAATAAAAGATGTGTGTAAGCACATCATATTAATAAGGGACATTGAAGCTCAACTGAAATCACTTAAGGTTGATATGTCTGATTCTTTTCTTGTACACTATATTCTGAATATTCTTCCACAACCATATAGACCCTTTAGGATATCCTGCAACACACATGAGGATAAATGGTCAATCAATAAACGTTTGACCATGTGTGTTCAAGAGGAGGGAAGGTTGAAAATGCAAATGGGAGAATTTCTTGAATATGACTTTATTAGTGGGAGTGATTAATACAAAAAACCTTGTTTTGAAAAACATTATTCAAATACTCAATCTTCCACTTAAAGTTTAAGATTGGTCATTAACAATGTTCCTTCGGTTCAACCGAATATTGTACAATCAATCATTCAAGATTTACAATCTGCTGATATTGATTTAGTAGATCAAGTTGTTGATGAGGAACAATAAGAAATTGTTGAGCAACCAGTTGAACAACAAGTTCCTCAAGAAGATAATGAAACAACATTAAGTAGATCTATTAGAACAATAAAGTCAGTGATACCTAGTGAATATATTGTGTATCTATAGGAATTTGACTATAAAGTACGAGCTGAAAATGATCCTGGAACATTTTCACAAGCCATGAACTGTAGAGAATCAAACTCATGGTGTAATGCTATGAAGGCTGAGATGAATACTAAGGCATCTAATAGAGTCTGAGATCTTGTTAAGTTGCCCAATAGTGTAAAAGCCATTAGATTTAAATGGGTCTTTAAAACAAAGATAGACTCATTGGGCAACATTAAGAGACATAAAGTAGGACTCATTGCTAAAGGGTTCACTCAAAAGGAAGGAATCAAATACAAGGAGACCTTTGCACCTGTATCTAAGAAAGATTCCTTTCGTATCACTCTAGTATTGGTTGCACATTTTGAATTAAAGTTGCAACAAATGGATGTGAAAATGACCTTTCTCAATGGAGATCTAGAGGAAGAGTCTTACATGAAACAAACCATCAGGATTTTCCTCTAATAATGGTGATCATTTGGTGTGCAAACTCAAGAAATCTGTATTACGGATTGAAACAAGCTTCCCATCAATGGTAATTAAAATTTCATGATGTTATCTCTTCATTTGGTTGTGTAGAGAACATTGTGGATGAATGTAGATACCAGAAGGTTAGTGGGATCAAGACTTGTTTCCTTATTCTATATATGGATGATATTTTACTTGCAACCAATGATACTGGTTTACTATATGAGGTGAAACAATTCCTTTATGAAAATTTTGACTTGAAGGATATGGGAGATGCAACTTATGTCACTGGCATTAAGATACGTAGAGGCATACATCTGGGTTTGTCTCAAGAGACCTATATCAACAAAGCTTTGGAAAGATTTCGGATGAGGAATTATTCACCAAGTATAGCTCCTATTGTGAAAGGTGACATGTTCAATTTGGACCAGTAACCAAGGAATGACTTTGAGTGGGAACAAATGAAAGACATTCCTTATGCTTAAACAGTAAGAAGCCTTATGTATGTTCAGGTCTGCACAAGACCTGACATCGCATTTACTATTGGAATGCTAAGGAGATATCAGAGTAATTCAGGTACAAACCACTGGAAAGCTACAAAGAAAGTATTGAGATACCCTTAAGGAACTAAAGAGTACATGCTTAAGTACAAACGAATCGACAATTTTGAAGTGACTGGTTACCATGATTCAGGTTATGCTGACTGCATTGACTTAAGAAAATCCGCTTTAGGATATATTTTTATGCTAGCCAATAGAACTGTATCATGGAGTAGTAAAAAGCAATCTTTAATTGCTACTTCCACTATGTAAGTTGAGTTTGTATCTTGTTTTGAGGCTACCTCACATGGTGTATAAATGAAGAGTTTCGTTTTTGGGCTTAGAATTATGGATCCAATTTCTAGGCCATTGAGGTTATATTGTGACAATTCAGTTGCTGTTTTTATGGCTAAGAACAATAAAGGTGGTAGTCGGATCAAGCATATCGACATTGAGTGTCTAACCATAAAAATACATGTTAAAAATAAAACAGTGGTTATTGAACACATGAGCACTGAATTGATCATTGCTGATCCTTTAACTAAAGGCATGCTTACATTGAAATTTCAGGATCATGCAGAAAGAATGGGACTTGGTTCCTTTATGTGATTTTCGTTGTAAGAACGATGTTATTTATGAAACTCTATATGCGATATTTTCTCATTCAGTATTGCGCACATATTCATTTTGAGAAATATCATTAAAGTTTAGACCTAGAATAAACATGGGGTTTATTCATTAAGTTGCTTGGGCTTGGGAAACATGATGCACTGTGATACATGGAAGATATTACTCGCTTTAAGAGGACCTATTGCTATGATCCATGCATTTTGTTTTTCAGTGGTATATACTGAAGTATGTGGACCAAGTGGGAGAATGTTAGAATATTTAATTTGGTAATCAATATTCCATTATTTCTATTTATGGCCCACATTATTGCTGGTTTTGTAACCGTCCATTAATACTGTAACGACCCAATTAATACGCAATAATTGCGTATTGAATGCGTTTCCTTTTTTAGCTCTGTGATGGCCAGAGGGGAGACGTACAGTGTAATTCTGTCTGGTCCCTTGAACCTACTCTGAAATTGAGAAAAAGCACACCATCTGCAGATTCAGAGAAAAGGATCAGAAGGACAAAGACTCGGAGTTCGTTCCTGCTTACTGGCTTGGATTTGTTCCTATTTGGAGACTCGGAGCTCGTCCCTGCTTGCTTCTGGAGACAAATCAATGGCGGGAGGTATTTGCGTTCTCTACTTCATTTTCCGCATTGATCTTATGCTATTTAGTTGTTCAGCATGATGAGATCACCTATATTTCTAACAGTTTTACCATTTAAGATTCACCTCTTTATGCTATGTCGATATATTTTGTCTTGTCTAACCTTTAGTTTGAACTGATAGTTCAAGTTAAGTTAGGCTGATAACATTCTTTATTAGTTAAATCAAGTGTTTGGTATTCGAGTAAAACAAATTTTTAAATGCATGCCTTTGATGCCACGAGAAGCAAAAGATCATTTGAAAAAAATTAAGAAAGTCTAATAAATAATTTAATTCTAACAAATATGGCATAATCTTGTCACAATATACATATATAACATTCGGTAAAGGATTTCTCCAGTCATTTGAGATAAATTTATCTCCAGTGACTCCAAAACTACGTCATTTTAGATTCATGAAGGGTATTTTCGTAATTTTGTTTACTTTTTTATTATATAAATTTTACCAAAATACCATTCATTAATTCACCTAAAATTACAAACGCATTATTCATTAATTCAAAACGACGTAGTTTTGGAGTCACCGAAGATAAACTTATCTCCGGTGACTAAATAAATACTTTTCCCTATAACATTATATTATATATCAATTTCTACATATTAAGATCTTATATTTATAACCAAAATCAAATTTCTAACCAACTCTTACATTTAGCATGAAATGATTGAAAAGAATTAGTATAGGTTATACTTCAATAACAAGCAATAAAAAATAAAAATTGAAGGTACGCGGGACATACTGAAATATGTGAATAAATATTTGTTTTAAAAAAATGAAAACATAGCATGGAGTCGAAAAAATTTGTAGGCCCCTATATGAATTTTTAAATAGTTATTTTATGGTAAACAATCAGATAATGATGATAAAAAAAAAAATCGTGCCGAAATTAATGGGCCGGGTTACAAAAGAAACATGTGCCCAAAATACAATTATCCCGACGGACGATGGGGCCATGTTTGAATATTTTTTGTAAAATACAAGCAAGCCAAGATTTAAAGAAATGAGAAAAAGACTAAACTATAAAAATCTGGCTCTAAAATACATCAACATTGAAAATGAACTAGGAATAGCAGGCCAGATAGTCCTTTAAAACCATGTATAAATATTGAAACAGATTCTTTTGTTTGTTGGAGGGGAAAGGAAAAAAAAAAAAAACCCTTTTTCTCAGGTTGCTTTCAGAATCTGAATCTCAAACATAATACAGACCAGTGGACTGATTGAGCGGGGCACCTGCCTTTCTTCGGGGGTTTTTTTTTTTTGGGATACCATGAAGCCAAGAGAATATGGTATGGATGTGGTTTGTTACAATGCCCTGGCCAATTAGAATATAATAATTCATGGGTTAATTTGGTTTGTTATAATAAGCCAAGAGAATATGGTTTGTTACAATGCCCTGACCAATTACAATGCCCTGACCAATTAGAATATAATAATTCACGAGGACAGCAGTGCAGTGGCATAACTAGTGGTATTAAGATATCTTATATCTCCCCTCAGGTCCCGTATTCGAATCCCCCCTCCCCTCGCCTTGTACCAAAAAATAAAAATAAAAGATTTCATAGGATTCATTTTTTATTACTAATTAAATTATTTATTTTTCAAAAAAGAAAAAACATGAAATACATGAGCGGCCAACTAAAATTAATGTTAGCTTAGTTATTGTATCTTAACTTGTTAAATCATAAATAACGTGAAAAACTACGTTCACACAAGAATTTCTCCAAAGCCAATATAAAAAATTTGATTCTGAGGCACTTGATAATTAAAATATCTGTTAAACAAGATTTTGGATTTTTTTTTTAAAAAAAAATGCCATTAAAATGTGAACAATTTGTCTCTAATTTTTTAAGATGAAATATTAAAAAAACAATTGTTTAACTAGTATGCAGATACAGAAATTTCATACTGACCTTCGTCAATATATATAAAAAAAATATAATTTATAGTTATCATAGACCTTTGATCCTTTACTAAAATTTTGAAATGTTTTATTCCTAGACTATAATTAAGTTGATGTATTGGTTTTTAACTCTAAGCCCCCGTTTGTTACAAAGAAAATTTGGGGAAGGAAATGAAAGGAAAGGAAGATTTGAAAGATGGGGAAGATAGTTTGAGTTGTTTGGTAGGAAGAAAATAAAGAGGTGGTAATTGGTAAAGAATTAGGGAATGTATATTTTACCCTTAAAAGAAATTAATTCAAAATAAAAAAGAAAAATATTTTTTTGCTAAAATATATTCTTGTTAAGTTCGAACTCGCGAAAAAAAAAAATCGCCAAATTCAAACTTTTCTGATAAATTCAAACTTTCCCGCTGAGTTTGAATTTTAAGGGTAAATCTGTTAAAAAAAACACTTTCATGGAAAGATTGCAGCTTTCCTTCCATTTTTTTTATAGAAAGCATCTTCCCTCAAATAAGGAAAGATAAGTACTCACTTTTAATATGTAGTCATTAATTGGTAGTGATGTTTTAATATTCCTCAAAGACAAAAAAAAAAAAATGCATAATTTTGAGAGCAAACTATGTTTGAGTAATCGTTAATTACTATCAACCCATACAAAATACGGAAAAGTATAAACTCGTTAGGTTAATATATTGGTCTTAACTCTTAAAGTGTCGTTCTCCCCTCCGTCTCTTTTTTTTCTTTTTCTTTTTTTTTTTCACTGGCTTGATTGTTTTTCTTCCCTACAAGATCCGGCGCACTTAATTTAAGTGCCTTTGTTTTAGCTTTTTTATAAATTTTTTGATGGCTTTTAAGATAAATATGACGAAAGAGTTTTGTCTTAATTTACGGATAGTGTTTTAAGAATTTTTTTTTTTGAGGTTGCCAAACAAACTCCAATTAAAATTTCACACAAAATACATTTTTAGTATTTATATCGAGTCACTCAAAAGAAAGTAATAAGCATATACTAATAAAGCGTAGCAAGTATAAGTGTATCACTGCCTCGTGTGCTTAATACAATACATAGTTAACTAATACAGAGAAATAAAAAAAGGTTAAATGAATTACTTTTAAGTATTTATGTTTATCATTTTTCTAAACTAAATTGTCTAAATTATGAACCGATATAAATCTAAATGTATACTCTCTTCGGTCCAAAATATAAAACACATTTAGAAGGAAGGCGTGGATTAGAATATAAGTCATTTCCATTTTAATTAATATTTGTTTTTATACTTGCTTGTGTAATTAATACTCACTTTCTAACTTTGCTTACTCATTATATAATCCTCCTTATAAAATAACATTTCTAATGTAATCAAACATGTTTTTCAAAATGAGTAAAAGTGAAAAAAAAAATGCATTTGATAACATTTTAAATGAGTTAACGGACATTTATTATTTCCCGTAATATAGTTTTTACTTATATTATGAATTAGAGAGAGTACATAGATTTTATAGAAGTATCATGTAACCTAGGTTATTATTAAGTACTGATTTATTTAACTCTCTCTAAATTAACAATATAGAGTTAAAGTTTATCATTTATAATAAATTAATTAAGTACTTCCTTTAGTTCTTATTATAAGGTATAAACTAATAATTCTAAAAAATTAATAAAAATCAGTTAAAGTCAATAAAGTTGTCATAGAATTTAAGTAGTTTTCAGTATTACTCATACTAATTGTACTAAACTTCAATATCATATTAATTATTGGGGGAAATTAGGGAGAAGGACCAAGAAAAAATAATATTTATTCTAAAGGACCTTAAAAATGCAATTATTTAGAATGAACAAATTTCAAAACATAAGCTTAAAAAATATTAAATTGCCATTCGTCAAACTTCTTATATTCTCTTATTCAATTTATCTCCCATTCTATTTTAAACCTAATTTAAATTTTATTTTCCATCAAAATTAAAATCATCAAAATCACTATGACAAGATTTTCTTAAATTTTTTTACGAACATCAACATAATATTTTTTTTAACATAATTATAATTAGTGAGTTTTGAAAATTTAATTTTATTAAAAAATAAATTTATGTGAATTCAAAAAATAAAAATATCATATTATCAATATATTTACCATATGATTATGTTGATTAAAATAAAAGTTAAAAAAGCATCATATCATTGACGATTTTGACTGTTTTAATTTTAGCAAAAAAAAATAAAATTTTAATTAGTTTTAAAATAGAGAAAATGTGAGAAGTTTCACTAAGTGTAATTTAATATTTTTAGATTCATGTTTTGAAATTTGGTCCTTCTAAACATTTTTTAAGGTACTTCACAATAAATAATATTTTTACTTAGTCCCTCTCCCTAATTTTCTCTAATTATTATTTTCACCCATTATCCCTTTTAATTATAGGCATACATGGAAAAAAATAATTAATGTTCTTAGAAACAAGTAAGTTTCTTATAAAAAAGACCAAATACACTTACTAATTTGTACCTTATAATAAAGACCAAAGAGAATATTAGCTGGAACAACATAATTTATTTACAGGAAACATATATATATATTTTTCCCGAACTAGGAAACACACATCTAGTTTGCATAAACGCACGCGCAGATACGCATGGAAACGAAGACACGAGTTTACCAAGTAGACGTGAAAATGGCGTGGGGTTCATGAAGAATAAATTAATTTTTAATAATAATTATTATGAACATGGACCAATTTTCATTTCTTGCCCTCAAACTTGTAATTACCTATTATTATTTTATTATGTAACTTTTTAGTGATTATAATCTTTCCTTAAAACCTTATTGTAAATATCTCTTAATTTTTTCTCTTTTCTTAATATAAAAACTAGTCTCAATATAAAAACTATTTAAGAGTTAAATATAAACATAAATATAACATCCCAATTCAACTTATGTCCCATATTCATCATTTTCTCCACAAACTACCTCTATTCATAACTTCCAACTCTTTAAATGGGTCGCTCTAATACAAATGGTTTAAGGAATAATAGCTTAATTAATTTATAAAAAAAAATAGCTTTCATAATCTTTACAAATTAATCATCTGATCTGATAATAATATTAATGGGTAGGCCTGGCGGTACCATCTGCGAGTGCCGATTTTCCTTTTCTCGGCCTCATCGACCATGCATGCCGGCCAATTTGACAAAGATTTGGCGCCTTTCGTTATGCCACTCACTAACTAACAAACATCAAATTAATGGCGGATTCATGCACTTTGATAATGTCCCACGCCGATCAATCCCATTCTTCCTCTCATCATCTTCCTCCCTCCTATCCGGCCAGCCACTGCAACTGCTACAACCTTAGCTTTTCAATGTCCGTTTAACCGTTTCAGTTGGTACACACTTCTGCTCCTGTTCATACTTCTGAAAATCCATATTGGGTTCTGCCTTTAACTTGAATGTAGGGCTTCTCTTTTGCACGGTTTTGATGAATTCTTCAATATAGGCTCTGTAGATTCAGGTTTGTACGTAAACAACACAATCTCATCAGTCTCATCGTGGTATGTGAATATATGTGAAAGTCGAGTGAGTTGGGTACTGTGTCCTGGAAAATGACGAGCCTCGATGCATTTTTTTATAGTGGATGGAATTGACAAGGAAGCGTAATAATTTTGATATTTTAGCATGGTGTTTTTCAGCTATCATGATTTATATATTGCGTTTGCTCTGATTCAGTTGATAAGTGTTAATTTTCCAGGGGTTGAATATTCAGGCTTAACATTTGAAAGGAAGCCATCTGACTGTTTAGTCGGTGCGTGCCATTGGCATTGCATATTGCTTTTAAGCAATTCTAAGTCAGAAGATATTGATTGCAATGGGAAGTCCCTTACGCAGGTATATGGAATACGCGTGTGTGTTACCTTATGTATTATCCTCTTTTCGCTCATGCAAAATACAAGAGACAAAAGAAAAATTCACTGACCTTGCTAATATATTTCCGTTTACCCTGCAGTGGAAATATCAGAAAGTCTAATCAGTCCATGAAGTTCACTGTAACAGTTTTTCTTGGAGTTGTTTTTGGCTTTCTACTGGGAATTTCGTTTCGAACACTCTTATTAACTAAGGTTTATAAACTTCCACAACAATATTATATTTTATGTCGAGTGCTCTCTCCAGAATTAACAGTTTTTGGTTATTTGTTAGATAAATCTCCGATCTGCCATTTGGCCATTAATCGATCTCACAAAGATTGAGGACGACGGTTATTCAACTATTCCAAATAAAGAAATATGGGATGCGTGGGCTTCTTTTAGCTGCAACAGAAGCATTCCCTATAACGGAGTTCAAAAATATGAGGAGGCCAATGTACTATTCTCTGCTCTAGTTTGATTGTTCTTGTGTGATGCAGAGTTTTAAATGCTGTCCGACGTCATTGAACTTATCACTGACTCCGTACACTTGGCTATGATGCAGATATGGGTTCCCACAAATCCTCGAGGAGCTGAAAGGTTACCTCCTGCTATTGTCAAACCCGAGTCAGATCTTTATCTTCGTCGATTTCGGGATCCACCTGTGGAGGTGTGAGATTTTTACTGTGATTAATATTTACACTTTTAATATGTCTTCTGCTGATGGAAGTGGCACTTACAGGACTTAACCACCAAACCAAGGTATCTTGTAACTTTCACTGTTGGTTTTGATCAGAAAGACATTATTGAAGCCGCAGTGAAAAAGGTCATTTCAGTTTCTGTTCTGCCTCACTCTGTCTTCTTTATCCATCTTCCTATCTCTGTTCTCAGTTAGTTTTACTCCCTTTGAATTTTCAACTTCAAAATTTCAGTTCTCCCGGAACTTCGCCATTCTTTTGTTTCACTATGATGGTCGGACTAGTGAGTGGGACCAGTTTGAGTGGTCAAAACGGGCAATCCATATAAGTGCTCCGAAACAATCTAAATGGTTGGTCCTGTTCTCTCTATTTTGTTTCTTACCAGGCTTTTTTCATTAAAACATCCTAAAATTTTGATTCAAGGTGGTTTGCTAAACGCTTTCTGCATCCTGACATCGTGGCACCCTTTGATTACATCTTCATTTGGGACGAAGATCTGGGCGTGGAGCATTTTGATGCAGAGGAGTAAGCATCAAAACCATAATAATTAGTGTAATTCAGGGTGCAATGAAAATTGTTCAACTTCTTCTACCTCTTCATTCCAGGTACTTGAAATTGGTTAGGAAACATGGTTTAGAAATCTCTCAGCCTGGTCTAGAACCTAATAGAAACATTTCATGGGAGATGACAAAGAGAAGAGATGATGGCGAAGTGCACAAGTTAGTGGAAGATTTCTGACACTTTCTTATTTCTAACAGGTAACCATGGCTGATTGTACATTTTATGATTATTCCTTCCTTCTCACAGGGATGCTGTGGAGAGAGAGGATTGGTGCCCTGATCCGCAATCACCACCCTGTGCTGCGTATGTGAACATAATCTTACAGCCTCTAGTTCTTAATAATTAAATAATTAATGGCCTGAACCTATCTTCCTGTTTCTGCATATACTTGGGTGTGTGACGATGATTTTTGAAATACTCAGATTTGTTGAGATCATGGCACCTGTATTCTCCAGAGATGCATGGCGTTGTGTGTGGCATATGATACAGGTATTATAAAGAATGCATGCTTATGTCTTGTGTCATATTTTCACTTCATACTCAACCCAGGTCTCCCTTTTTTTTTACCTCCTGCATTGCAGAATGACCTAATTCATGGGTGGGGTATTGATTTCGCTCTCAGAAGATGTGTGGAGGTTATTACTGTGCCTTTCTTTATTATTTTTTAAAAGATACTCCTCCGGTTCTTAATATAAGATATATTAGAAAGTTGATCTTGATTCTAAATGTAAAATATAGTTTTCATATTCTTCATTATTTTTCTAATTTATCTTTATTGATCCTCTTTCAATAATAATAAAGGAGGCAAGGGAATAAGGGGATTAAGGCAAATGACTAGAATATTTTAGAAAATACATGTCATATTAACTAACTTAAATAATTTTTTTAATATAATTAAATTAATTAAATATGTTTTATATTAAGGACAGGAGGAATAACCAATCATTTTTATAACTATATCTTGTGACATGGTTCTTGTGGGAAGCAGCCACCGCGTCAGAAAATAGGGGTTGTAGATACTCAGTGGATTGTGCATCAACGTATTCCTTCCCTTAGAAACCAGGTAACTGAGGCCTTAGCTTCTAAGTCTAAACTGTTTTTTAGTAATATGCATTGTCTTTTATAGCAGTCCTTGGCTTCTTTCCACAGGGGCAGGCACAGTTCGGGAGGGCACCATGGGAAGGGGTGTGTAGTGAACTTCTGTGTCTCATGTTTTATCTAATACTGAATTTACATCCATGTGTTTAATTTCCAACTGCATCAGGTGAAAGAGAGGTGTCACGCAGAATGGGCAATGTTCAGAGATAGAATGGCCAATGCAGAAAGGGACTATTTTCAAGCGCTGCAAACTGGTTCCCCTAGTTCCTCGGCAGCAGTGGCGGACTTAGATTTTTTATGAGGGAGCTTGAAAATAAAAAATACCATATCATAAATAAAAGTAGTTAAAATACAATACAGACTTAATATTAAAAAAAAAATTGAAAGAAATTTATTAAAAAAATTAAGATCACTCCATTTGATTCTTACGCTACATGTTTTCATATTGTTAAACTCATCTATAATTAATCTATGCTAAAACTCAAAACAATTTCTTTGTCAATGTATGTGATCAGAAGAATAAACAAGAAATTGTTCTTCCATTCTATTTCGAAGTTTGTTATTGATTATCTTCATAACAGAGAAAGATTTTCCAGTAATTGCTGTAGAAACTAGAAGAGCGGGTATAAATTTAATTACTTTATCAATGGGGGGTAAATAATGGACTTCCCAATTTTTGTTAGTCATTAACATAATTCAGATGTAGTTGATAAATTAATCAAATATGGATGTTTATGAATGTCAAGCTCAAAATATCTTGAATCTCTGAGTGTTTTGATTGGTTAATGCATTTGTTGTGCTTATTAGTCCACTTATGTATTGAGCTGCATGGTATTATTCATATAGAAAAATTTTCTACATCTGCTGTTAATTTTTCTCATTACAAAAGTGACTTTGTTCTTAGTGTAGCAATAACTCTGGTGTTTGGGATGTTATCTGGTTAGTAAATACGTAGTTGTGTGAATTATTCTAAAGCGAGTAATTCTTCAAAGAGGTTTCAAAGAAAACGCACCGAGTTGGATAAGAACAGCTAAAGAAAGTGGAAACTGAGTTATTCTTTGGAGTTTAGCAGCTGCTATTCCAGTATTATTATCAACGAAGAACTGGATTAATCCAGATAACCAATGAAGCTAACGTATGTGAATTCCTCTTTATCTGTTCCTTGTACATTCTTCATTCCATTTACTAGAAAGAACTATTATTCTAATACCAAAGTGCCGCCATTGATCGGCAGAGTAGGGTGATGTACATATACAGGTCTTGAACAAAGAGAGCGAGCTTAGCTCTTTAGAATTTCTACTAGCTTGTCATTCTTGGCTTTGACCTGGTATCCTGAACAGCAGTTGCTAGGGAGTCCTTAGCTCATTCTTCCGTATGTCAGTATGTGTATGAATGTGTCGACACTAGTACGGTAGTCCGGTCTAAGAATCAACTGCAAAAAATGCCGTTCTTCAAGATGTTAAAAAAGCAATAATGTGTAATTTATGTTCCTTACTTTTCAATTATACCCTTATCTACAAAAATTGTATATAAGAAATAAGGGATAAGATATTGTCACTACCAATTTTATGTCACTACCACTTTTTTACCGTTAGATCAGAATCTCAAAAGGAAAGAGAAATGATAAAGGTAAATAAAATTCTAATCTAACGGTGAAAAAGTGGTAGTAACTTGGTAGTGACAATATCCTATCTCAAGAAATAATGGGTAAAAATTTATTGGAGAAAGATGATGAGAGGCATATTTAATGAGAATAAAAATTATAAAGACTAGTTTAAACTTTCAGATAAATAGGATTTATTCCCTATATAAAGAATCACACCATAAAAAGGAATGTTCCATATAAAAGGAAAATGTGAGAGTAGTTTGGAAATTAAATAGGCCATTAGACTATTATTTTTGGGTTTATTGAGCTTCTAAGAATGTGACATAATTTCAGTTAACTTTCTAAAACTTCACTACACTCCTATGGATCAAAATTAGATTAAAATTTGTGAGTGAAAAGACAATGATACCCTTCTTTGATTTATCTTTTTAGAAGAACATTTACAAGATCAATAAGGGCATTTATAAAACAAATAAAAGGAATCAAAAGAATTTAGGGAATTAAAAATATTTTGATCATTTACAAGATAAATATCAAAATTTTAAAAAAAATATGAGTATCTACAAGATAAATAAGACAATTTATAAAATAATAAAGTAAAAGTATGATGTCTTTTTATCCCAAAACTCATTTTATTTTGACTAGTAAAATTTCAAATATCATTTAGCACCGAACGAATTTTTCCCTCTTTTTAGCCTCTAAAGGTCAAAACGACTTGTGGGAATGGGGGAAATTGCCAAAACGACCGTCCCGTAACCACATAAAGCGTAGAAGAATAAAGTCCCAATTCCCGCGCTCCTATCTCTCCAGTTTTTGAACTCTTCTCTTCTTCAGTCTCTTCTCTTGCTCTTCCTCCGTTACTGGATTTTGGAATTTTGCTATACAATTTTCTGGTATGGGTTCGGCCGTACAGTATCGGGAAGATGAAGACTGGGAGCTCTATAACGACGATGGTTTTGTGGTCAAGCGCAAGAAGCGTCGTCTTGAACCCCCAGCGACAGTGCCTTATCTATCATCTCCTACAGATGCAGATCAATTTCAAGACGCAGCGAAGCAGCAGCGGATAGAGCGTAAGAGGAACATCCTCTTGAAGCTAAAAACTAGGTACCTCACAGAGATCCATCACTGGGATTTCTTGTCCGCCACATTGCGCGCACTGGAAGAGAACGCCCTTGAGCATAGAAGGCAATAAGAGCAGGCGAGGCCTCTACCGTTAGACTCTGTTTGTAAATTCGTGGTAGATGAGGTTCTTTTGCAGGTAATCTTACACATTCACTGCGGATGCGTGATTCTAATTTGTGATCTTTCTAGTACTGAATCATGGTAAATTTGTTGTTGAGGATGGGAATCGGAAACTGGGGCTTTCGATTTGCAATTTTCAGGAGATGGAGAAATTGCAGGGTCCCGGCTAGCTGGGATCTGAATATTTCTCTCTCTCCGAATCTCCGATTAATGGGGCTTGGATGTTTTATATATGGTTGAACTCGAATTTGTTTCTTTAATTTATTCGAAATCCGATAGTGGACCCCTTTCCTGATTATACCGTTGAGAAATTGTAGGCGAAAGCTCATTCCTCTTCAATAAATTTGACTCGAAAAATCTTTTGAACCTCTTGCCCTTCTCCCTGATAGCTTGACTTATAGTTTTCCCCCTCCCTGACCAGCATCGTCTTCACCATTCTTACTTTCGCAAATGGTTGACGAACTTGCACGGCCCTTGATTAAAGGTGGACCAAAGCTTGGAGATGTGTAAGATGTGAAAATGCTGAGTGTGAGTGTGTGTCTTTCTGACGGCGAATATTATCACCTCTGTCATCTTTCAGAACTAAATTATCCAAGTTGCCAAGTTCAATGGCCCTAAAATAGCCATAATTCATAACTCTATCTTGCTTAAAATCTCGTACCTGTTTTTCCATTGATCTCATAATTTTCTTTTCCATTTATAATTGGATTTATATTCGCCTTTGGCGCTTAACCTAACCCAAAGCCAAGGCAAGTGCCTTTAATAACTTTTGAGGGCCCTAGTTTGGTGCACAAATTTATTTTCTAATTATAATTGGAGAGAAATCTATCTCAAGCTAGGCGCAGGGATCGCAGATTATAATAGGCTTTTCAACATGCCTAACCTTTTCCCTCCTTAACCATACAGGTGCAAGCTCAAGAAGCGACAGTTCAGAATATATCAAATTTATGCGAAGAAGCGGAGGCAATGTGCCACAAACAAGAGCAACAGTTTAAACAGACGGTATTTGATCTTCCGATCTGGGCTTCACCAATTGAGCTCATGGAATTGCTGTGTCCTTTTGGTAATGATTGAGAATCTGAGACTCTGAGAGGACGGCCTTCAACTGTCAACAGGACCTTGATCAGTTTCATTAATTGTACATTCTGATGTGATTATATTGTCACTGGTGTCATGGAAGAGGATTCTCTCGTCATCATTTTTCTCATATTCTCTCATTAGCGCATCTGAGTCATTGATTGGGAAGATGAGAGAGAGGTTAAAATGGTATTTGATTGATTGGATGAATATGATTTAGAGATGATGAAAAATAGTGAGAAAGAGATAATGAGAGAAACTCAACCCGGCTTACCACTTTACCAAACTAGTAAATATTGTTAATTTAACTATATTTAAGATGAGCACTGTTCATTGTCCTTAGTCATGCAACTGGAGGGACCATCTGATGAATGAAAAGTAGGCAATGGTGACCTCCTCAACAAGGTGAGAAGAAAGTTTCTCTCAAGTCTTCAATTAAGAGCAAAGACTGAACTCTGTTAGTATTTATATTAGCACCTACTTTTTGTTAACTTTTAGGCATGCCTGTGTGTACCAGCATGTATTTTATTAATTTTTTAATGAGGTTACTATATATATATATATATATACACTTTATCCTTGGTTCAATTGCCATGAAGTTCTTTATAACTGCAATTTTCAAGGTTTTTTAGTGTGCTTGCTAAAAAATTTCAATAAATTTGAGATGGGAGTTTAATTTATGACCAAGCATAATAAATCCTCAGTGGGAAGAAAACATCTGTATGTTTATTTTATACAGTTAAACTCACGTAGGGACATAAACATATTAACATTAGATTAGATTGTAGTCAGGGACCCTAACCAAATGTGGCGGATAGCACTGTCACTTCAGCAACTTCTTGTTGATGAAAATCTCTCTCTCAATCAAGACTGTCACTGAACAAAAAAAGAAAAGAAGCCTCTTATCATATTTGAAAGATCATGATGTGTACAGTAGAACATGTTCCATTTTGGATTGATTGATGAGACAACCTCAAACAAACAAAAGCTATATCAGTTTAGGTTTTTTTTTTTTTTTATACGAAAAAAGTTTTAAAGTGGTTCGGCATCAGTTCTCTATCAAGGTCAGGGCACGACCCCGAACTCTATGAGCACGTACGAGATCGCCTACCAAAGGAGTTTCAGCGATGACAGAGGAGATCGAACCCACAACTTAAAGGCCTAGTCTTGGATCCCTTACCATCTAAACCAACTCTCATTGACAAAAAGCTATATCAGTTGGATATGCAGGTGTGGCAGCACAGAACCAGTTGTGCACAATTGATAATGAATTAATAATAATAATAATAGAAAGAATCGGATCCTTTAATTTTAATTAAAGGAGAAGGAAGTCAGAGGCCCACAACATGTCTGTGTCGTGTCCAAAACCACATTATTATGAATTTGTCTCAATCCATTCTTGTCCCCAGCCAAGGGTGAGGGGGTCCCAATCATGATAAACTATATTGCCTCTCCATTTTGGTGAAATTATACTATATCTACTCCCCAGATGTAAATATTTTTTAAAAAAATGAAAAATCTTAGGGTTCATGTATATTACTTATATACCATTTACTATTTATCCATCATTTGGCAAAAAGAAAACTTCAGGGAAAATCAACCTTTGGTCTATATAATTTTCACTCATTGTAATTCAGTAAGTTAAATTAATCCTTATAATTTTGATTTTATAATTTAGTTTCTGAATTTTGACTCATTATAATTTAGTCTCTGTACTTCTCACCATATTATAATCTAGTCCTCAATTTTTCTTATATATATGATTTTATTTATTAAAACATAGGGACTAAATTCTAAAATAGTTAAAACTACATGGATCAAATCGTAGTGAGTCAAAGTGTAAGATTTGATCTAGTCAAAATTATAGGGATTAAATTACATTGAGTTAAAATATAGGGATTAGATTACAATCCAATCAAAATTATAGATACCAAAAGATTAATTTTCCCAAACATTTATTCATCAAGCATGCCCCTTACTCAACGGCAGATCTTCATTAGGGCTAGCGGGGGCCACGCCCCCCCCCCCCCAAAAATGTTTAGTTTTTTTTAAAATGTTTTCTCTAAAAAAAGGACTAAAATACCAATCTTTGAAAACTTTGTAGAGAATGCTATAATTTCTGAAAACTATGAGTATTTTTTTTGTAATTTTCCTTAGTCCCTTTTCTTCATTTATTAAAATTTTCAGAAATTTCGGAGACTTTTCTATAACTTTTCCCAATCCTCAAAACATTCATTCTGAACTCTCCAAAATCTCAAATTTTCTTCTTAAACATCTACAATGCAAAATTAAGAACAAACAATATCAAAAGTCCAAGAAATCATGACAAACCTCAAAATTTTTTTAAAAAGATTAAACATGTAAAATTTAATATAATATTTTAAAAATGTTATATAATAATAAATTTCTTTAATTAATTAATAAGTATACATTTGACCCCCCAAACATTTTTTACAAGATCCGCCATTGCCCCTACTTATCATTAAATGCCTATTATGAAGACCCACGAGTAAAGTGACAGGAATATTACTTATTGGGAGAGTTTTTGTGTGTGGAAAAACTCTGTGATTTAAAGTTCATTGGCAAGATAAACACACCTCAACGAACTTTTTTAGTGCGTGCAAGATATGTATAATTAATTAATTATCACTCATATTTTACATGTTATATATATATATGTGTGTGTGTGAGACTCTACACAGATTATGACATCCATGATTCTCTTTGAAAAACTAAGATTCGATTTCGTAGTGTGAAAAAGCGTAAAGGCATATTTAATTTACATTGCACGTATAAGATTTGAATAATTCAAACCTCATATGTAGTGTGTGTTTATTATTACTAATATATCTAATCTACCAAAGGACATGACAGGACTACCCTTATTGATTAATTTGGTGGGGTTAGAAAAGGATTAGTACGTGTTTGTTGGGTTGTTAACATTATTAAAAAGCACCCCCCTCCCTCACTTTCTCTCTTTGTAAACATATTGCAAAATACTTGAGCAAACAAAAAATATATTGCAAAATATTCTATACAGACTTAATTATAAGATGAAATTGATTTTTTTTAGATAAATTAAGGAAACTAATTAAATTTCTCTAGAATATTGTATTTGAATTTTTTTTTCAAAATTAATTAGTTTGATTAATAAACTAATATCACTCTAGTCTTATTTATAAGTCTATTTTGATAAAAAAAATTTGGTTTTATTTATAAATCCAATTTTATGTAATAATGAGATCATGACAATTTTACCCATATTAATTGTACCTATGAAGATATATAGAGAAGAAACATTTTAAAAATACCTAATCATAAATGAGAGTAAAGTTGAAACTTTACTTCCATATTTATTAAGTTAATTACCTCTCATTGGTATGTGAGATTTAGTTAAAGTGGACTTGTAAATAGGACCGGAGTGGTATATAATCTACGGATACACAACATATGATATGATTAATCAACTTAATTAGATTTCTTAATCTTTAAAAAAAAAAACTGATTTTATAATTATGACTGAAGGTAGAAAGATGTATCACCCCGGGGAAAAAATCCAGATTAGAAACGATTATTTTACCATAATTTCCAAACTTGCAAATTCCTTTTTCTCCTTCCATATTATTAAAAAAATAATTATATATATTTATTACATGAACAATAAGCTGAGTTTTGATGATATGATAATTGATAACGATTCATATTTAAAAACAACCTTTGATTATTATCTGAACTATTAAACCAGGAGACTTCTCTTTTTAATCAATCTCAATCTTGTCCTCAATAATTGTGGGGGGAAAAAATCTTATTGTTTTTTTTTTTTAAAAAAAATATAGATATTTTATGCATACAGAGGGATTCATCTGATGACTCATGAGTGAATTAATTAATATAGTTAGTACAGAATAGGGAAACGTTCAAATAAGGACCACAGAGAATGAGAGCAGGGCATTTCAAATATTAATAGAAAAAGGGAAATTGATGGGACAGCAGAGAAGTGAAATTTATTTATTTATTATCTTATAAATATGGCTACCGACAGGGTATGGAGATTTTATTGGGTCAACGGTCTCCATAATTATATGTCATCCACTTTTTCTTAAAAATTTACTTTAACGTTTTTCTAAGGCAAAACTCATTTTGGAAAAGAATGAACTTCATTTTTCTTCCATAAACCCAATTTTTCTGATTAAGCAATCTATTAAAAAAGATAATTAAGCAATTTAGTAAGTCTGGTGTCGTTACACAAGGTTCAAGTTTGTGAATACTGTAGTTACTTATAGATTTTCCCTTTTAATTATATTGCTATTATTGATTTATATTTCGGGAAAAAATATTTCTTTTGGTTAAATTGTGATTTTTTATTTTTTGGGTGGCATGGGAAGAAATTCCCACGTAATTTGATAGACTTTTAAGAGGATTCAGCTTCACTCTTTGTATGTTAGGCCAAAATTTTCTTACCACTTTCATCAATTTATTGCGTGGAAAATAATAAACTTTTCAGTGCTCCCCTCTTGTCTTTTTACAAGATCTTTAAAATTGAATTACTTGGTTAAAATTAGTTTATAAGTAATGAATAAATGAGAAATAATTTTTTTAAAGTATGTCCTTATATTTATAAGGGATAAATTTTTTTAAAAAAAGAAGAAATAATGATATGAAAAACGATGATAGAAAATGTATGAAAAGAATACAATGGAAGAGAACTAAATCAACTCAGAGTTTCAAATGGATACTAAAATAAATATTTTTTTGGCTAAAGTATATATACCTTTAGTCCATTAAATTTTACATGAAGTATATTTTTAGTCCCTTAACTTCATAAAATTACTTTTGATCCTATATTTCTAATACCATTAATGTTGCCAATGGAAGATTTTAACGTAACAAATTCAACTGAGACTGTGTCTCTACAAAATATATTTAAGTTTTAATTTTTTTAATATAATGTATTTGGATTAATAAACTAAAGTAAATTGACAAAACGCTTTAAATAAAATCGAGACTTTAATATTTAGATTATTAAACTAAATTTTTATATTTAGATCATTAAAATATTTTTTAAAAAATATAATCAGGGTTTTGATAATGATGACTTCCTTATGGATTTAGATATTTTTCAATTTATGCATATTTAAAATTTAGATTAATAGATTTTAATTACACAGTCAATACTTAAGCCTGTATAGTTATCAATTGAGTTTGCTGTGTCAACATTTTCCGTTAGTATCATTAATTGTGTTAGGATTATAGAACAAGAACAAAAAATATATTTTATAAAATTAAGGAATCAAAAGTATATCTTATATAAAGGATTAAAAATGTATTTTAACTATATTTTTTTAATTAATTTCTTTCAAGTCAAAACAAAATTCCTATTATATACTTATCTCAAACATCATAAAATTATTTCAAAAATACTAAATTAAACAACCAAGAGTTGGAGCATAAAAGATCACTACCCTCGGATATCACTTCAGAGTTTAAATTGCCATTGAAGATCATTGACCATCCTATCATTCAGCAATCAATTATTGACCCAAGCTGGTAACTGATCATTCTCTTCATGGCATCAAAATTCCCCCTCAAAACGGTGCAGTGTGCTTAAATTATTCACCAATTCTTAATTCCAAAACTAAACCCAGTGCACACTGTTTCTGACAGAGACTCAATTCCTTCCGCGGCCACGCTATGTTTACTTTAACCATATCAAAACGAAGACAACAACAGTGGGAATTCAATACGCGGAAGAAGAAGATTGCATTTTGGAAAGCAAAAGAAAAATAAAAACGAAATCTTTAGCCCACCACATATCTATCTACCACCTCCTTTTTCCAACCCTCAATCTGGGTCACTGAGCTCCGTTGTCTCTTTCATCCTTCCATATAAGCTCTTCTTCGCCCTTATCTCCTTCTTCGATTGCCCTCTCTCCAATCTTTTTTTTTTTTGCATCCTCCTGCTGCTGTCAGAGCCTGTTGGATCTTTGATTTGTTTTAAATGCTTATTCTAAGTACTGGGTTTGTTGGTGAGTGCCTCTAAACATGTGGGGTTTTATTCTTTGCCTTCCTAACTAGGGCACATGTTGATATATTTTTTAATGTTCCGAGGGCGTGATTTTGGGGATAGGTCTTATTGGCTCCATAGGGAAAGCTGCCCCGGGTACGACCTTGTACATTTCTCTTGTCAAACCCAAAGATGATGGCTTCCTTCGATTATCATGGAGCTCCAATTCACTTTTCACAGTTTTGAATTGTCAGTCTGGTTAATGTGTGTAATGCAGAGACAGGGTATGCTCTGTTTGTTATAAAAAGTTTGTGTAGTGTGTTGCTTGCTAGTTCACATATTCTCGAGGGAATCAAATGGGATCTGGCAACGAGGTTCACTCTGTTGGTGAATTCAATTTAGATGCTCAATGGTTGATAGATCCCAAGCAATTATTTGTTGGGCCTAAAATTGGAGAAGGGGCGCATGCCAAAGTGTACGAAGGAAAGTAAGTCAAACTCCTGTCGTTTGATTTTCATTTCTGCTTGAGCACTCAAATTTGGTTTTTGAATCCCTCTGTCACGAGAATTTCCCTTCTTGTTCTTCAGAATTGTTTCGAAATTTCTTTTGTTTTTTAAGCCAGTTTTATCTTGCTTCTCCTTTTGCGTCGACCACTAATCTCATATCCAGATTTGTAATCATATCACAGCTAAAGTCTGTACGGCTTATCTTGTACATATTCTGCATCCACATGATCTGATTATGTTCTGGTTTGGTGCCTTATCTTATTGTTGTGGAGTTTCTGGATTGCAGATATAAAAATCAGAATGTCGCAGTTAAGATTATTAATAAGGGAGAAACCCCAGAAGAGATCTCAAGGAGAGAGGCTCGGTTTGCCAGAGAGGTTGCCATGTTATCCAGAGTTCAACACAAAAATCTTGTTAAGGTTGTTGATTTGTTATTGAAGAACCTAAACACTTGATTCTTTCAATTAAAAGTTGATAAGTATTAACTGGGATTGGTAATAAACTGATAATTAAGGTAAACTGGATCTTAAGAATCATGCTGAGCTTTTTGAGGTAGCCAACTGGGCATCAAACTTATCTCACTAAAGCATCTATTTGTGGTTGATGCTAGTTTATCGGTGCCTGCAAAGAACCTGTTATGGTTATAGTGACTGAGCTTCTATTAGGTGGAACATTACGGAAATTTCTCTTGAATATGCGGCCAAAGTGCTTGGATATGCATGTTGCAGTTGGATTTGCTCTTGATATTGCTCGAGCTATGGAATGTTTACACTCCCATGGGATCATTCACCGTGATCTTAAACCCGGTATACCTCCTTGCACGCCATGCTCTTAAATCAGTGTGTTTTTGCTGACATGACCCTATAAAGAAGATTGAAAACTTTCGATTGTTTGATTTGGTGAATACTTGAAGCCTGAGTAAGATACAGGTACTGTTGTCACATGATATGGATAGCTGACCTTAGTTAAACCTTCTAAGAAACCGAAATATGGATTTTTATCTTTATTTGCTGGAATGTACGACAGATTATTTGATCTCTAATCTCTATCCTAAAAGGTAAAGCACAAGAAGACTTTGTGTACGAATTACTCTCATCTCATATAATCATTGCCAAGTCACTGTTGACTGTTGATCTGAAAAGTTCAAGCTCACTCCCTTCAGTGATGAGTTTTCTTGGCCTCAATGTCTAATGAAGATCATGATGATTAAATGGACCTTTGTTTGTAACAAATGCATGTTCAGTGCTTGTCTATTGCTATTTCTGGTATTATCCGTTGTCTGGTTTTAACACAATCCTAGAATAGCATACATTTTAAAATCTAGGTTGAAACCCTGCTTCCATTTAGTTATTGATCCCGTGCTGTCTCCTCCATATGTTTTGAATTGTAGTTTAAAGAATTACAGTATTCAGATTTACTATGCATAGATAGGTTTTAGTTTTAAGTCGTTTGAGAGTAGATGCAATATAATGATGTGAGAAATAGAACATCGCAGTAACGCAACTCTTAATCTCGTTTCTTGATGAATGATAAATAAGCAAGGATAATTCTGACAACTATTTTGCCATTTGCTTTCCAGAGAACTTGATCTTGACAGCAGATCATAAAACAGTTAAACTTGCTGATTTTGGTTTAGCCAGAGAAGAGTCATTAACAGAGATGATGACTGCTGAGACTGGGACATATCGCTGGATGGCTCCTGAAGTACTGCTTCTTCTGGAAAATTTTAAACATTCATTAAAATTTTCCATTTGGGTGGTTTTCATTAGAAAAGTTCTCATTACTTTCCTGGTTTAATGGCAGCTTTACAGCACGGTCACTCTGAGACAAGGTGAGAAGAAGCATTATAATCATAAGGTGGATGCTTATAGTTTTGCAATTG
This sequence comes from Acacia crassicarpa, assembly GCA_034222035.1. NCBI lineage: Eukaryota > Viridiplantae > Streptophyta > Magnoliopsida > Fabales > Fabaceae > Acacia > Acacia crassicarpa. The sequence continues at coordinate 41,703,346 of JAWXYG010000005.1, read as the reverse complement.
TCTTATGGGAGCTCATCCATAACAAGTTGCCATTTGAAGGCATGTCTAATCTACAGGCAGCATATGCAGCTGCTTTTAAGGTAAATCATTATAGTACTCACATGAAATGATTTCTAAACTTCATTAGTAGAACAGAAACATTGAAAAATTACATTTTTTTTGATATGGGGTATTTACTACACTGTTTCAGAATGTAAGGCCAAGTGCTGAAGACCTTCCTGAGGATTTAGCCCTGATTGTGACTTCATGTTGGACAGAGGATCCGAATGATCGGCCAAATTTTAGTCAAATAATACAGATGCTTCTCCGATATCTCTCCACTATTTCACCGCCAGAGCCTGTTGTTCTTCAGCGAATCGCTTCCTCTGAGAATGCTGTGCTTCCACCAGAATCTCCTGGTACAAGAGCGTTAATGTCTAGAAGAGATGACTCTGGAGAAACCCCACAAGAAGTTGACATTGAAGACAGGCCTAAGGGTTTTTTCTTCTGCTTTAACCAGTGCTACTGATGCATCAAAGGACATGATTTCGCCATTGGGGCCATCCTAATCACAGTTAGGCAACCTGAATAAATCAGATTCACCAAATAGTACCACTAGATTCTTAATAAAAGAAAGTGTTAACTGTCATCAGATACTCAGGTGTAGTAGCAATTAGCAAAACTGGGAAGGTACCCATGCATCCATGTTCAATCAAAGAATTGCATGTCTATCTTTTTAACCTTAAGTTCTCTTACTTCTGGCTGATATCCACAAAAGACACTCTAAAAAGTTTTGGGGTTGAGGTTGCTGAGATGTAATACTGTTGTAAAATAAGGTTCATCCAAAGGCCTTCACCTGCTGTTTATGTGTGTGTAATTTTGGCATGGTTAATTTAAGTTTTTTTTTTTAAAAAAAAAGATAGAGAAAATTAATATTGCATCCAGGTGTTTCAATAATTTTGAGTATTGGTAAAAAAAAAAAAAAATTGAGAGTGACTTATGTAATAATGCCATAAGAAGACGAACCAATTCTAGAATCATGTGCCATTTTCCAGATTAAGGTCGATTATTCATTGACTGAAAAACATGAACTACCCGGTGATGCATCTTTTTCCAGTGGAAGAACAAAACGGATTTACGCACAGCTTCATGAAGAGAAGAACCTTTTTATTATTATTATTAGAGGCCCATATCTTCCCAACTTCTTTCAAATACTACAAAGATAAGAAGCTTTGCAGCCGCCACACGAGAATTTCCAGAGGAAGAACAATGCCAACAGTTCTCATGGGATTAATAAGAAGAAAGCTCTCATGGGATTAATAAGAAGAAAAGCTTTTGAGACGTTTGGGTTTTTTTTTTTTGGTATAAAGTGGCTGGGGTTATTATTATTATTTTTTTGGTAAATAAGTGGCTGGGGTTATTAATGAAACGGAAAGGAAAATTTGTATTGGGCCTGACGGGTCTTGGAATTGGAGCCGGTAAAGCACCCGGACGTAAAGGAGGGACGAAGCCAAAAATATGAAAGCCGCCGTTGCCGGGGATCGAACCCGGGTCACCCGCGTGACAGGCGGGAATACTCACCACTATACTACAACGACATGTTGTAGAAGCTTCACGACATAATATATTTTATTAATTTTTAACGCGCTTGCGCTAGAGGAAAAGACGAGGGGCAAAAGAGAGAATGAAGACATCTTAACAACGTTCATCTGTTTGGCTTGGGGAGCAAGTCAGTACTGTCCCCACTTAAATTTACCATAATGGCCTCTTAATCCTACACAATTTCGACAATGTCACAACTCGGTTTCCTAAGCTCCATCTGCCCGACAGAAGTCGACAAAAGGTTAATGTTATTGTCTCCGAAGCAAAGCCTCAATTAAGTTCGGTCAACGGTGGGTCCTTCCGAGCCTTTGGTTCTGTCCTAATTTAAGAGTCCGTGAACGAACGCTCTTAGCACCAAAGCATAGGTTCGGTTACCGAGCCTCATTGAGATCGGCCTCGTTTGCCCGAACACAATGAAGAGTTTTCCCGCCTACACTCCTACATTTCCTCTCACTCGCACTCAGTTGCTTACTCCCCCAAGCAAAAGGAAAGCTTAAATACGCGGAAGCTCCTCCTCCTCCTCCCCCCTCACTCTCGCTCTCGCTCTCCCTCTCTCTCCCTCTCTAGAGTCTCGAATGCGATTTTGGTGTCATCTTCTAGTTCTTCAATAGTATGGCTAGGTGAGCTTAGGATTTAGCAAAATGGTGAAGGTTAATGTTTGAAGAGAGATTTCATTGGCTACTGTTCATCGCAGAAGCTTGCTGGCTTTTGGTTTTTGTTTCATAATCTTTGTTCGATATTAATGGGTTCGAGTCCTTTGGTTGTTTTGATGGATAATAACGAAATTTTCTTCTCGCTGGCGTTTGTTTTGGAAACTGATGACGGGAGGAAGATTGCCCTATTGAGCATCTTATTTCCTCGTTGTTTTGGGTTAAATACTGTGGTAGTGTGTGAAATTAGATGAGTTTCGGTTTCGGCCTTTAGGTTCAAGGCTGATGGTGGATGAATGGTCTGTTTTGCTTACAGCAATGTAGTTTGCGAACATTCTGACACACTCATTCCGGGGTTTCTGATTCTTCCTTCTTGGAATCAGTCTAATAGCAGTTACAGCTAGTAATCCATCAAAGTGACGTATTCCTTTTGTTTCATGTCCACCTTATGCTCCTCAAATTTAGACAGCTCAAGAGCATTTCTTTAAAGAAAATGTCGGGCGAAACACCAATGACAATGCGGATAAATAAAAATCGGAACCTTGAAAATGTTACACCTACACAACTTATTTCTTAGTTATTTTCTTCTTTCCCCAGTCTTATATCTCTTTGTTGGAGGGTTGGACCAATTTGTGGAAACCACAAACCATTTATAGTGCTTGTTTTTCAGAGATAGACTAAAGTTTGATTCCTCATTATGTGATAAGCGAAGTTTCACTCTCGTAAGGTTCCTTCGAAAATAGAATCCCACCTATGCGCAGGCAAACCATTTCAAAGAGTCATTCTCGTGAATCGCTTTGTCTCCGTAACTTCTATGGATTCTCAGCAGTCAACTTTATGCATGCTTGTAGTCGCTTGTCTTGCATTTGGTCATGTTGTCCGCAAATAAATTTTCATTTTTATGTTTTCGATGTTCTTTTGCTATTCAAAGTTATCATGGTGTGATGTTGATCTGATAGAATTATTTGTTTACCAGGAGCTGGCTTATTGATGTTGGAGGCTTTGCGAAGAAAGTGAAAAGCAGTTCTCTGCCCTCAGCTGAGCAAATCAAAGACTGTGGGGCATATCGTGAATGTCCAAATTGTCACTGGCATATTGATAATAGTGATGTACGCTGGAATTCAGCCTCATTCACAGTTCATTATTGGCTTTAATATTAATTATGTGTACCAATATGGAAAGCATGGGACTCTGTTCTCATAGTAAAGCTCTCCATGTTTCACTAGTATTTGCACTTGCTCTAACTTCTGTAACCTGTAATTTCTTCCTTAAGGCAATTACTTTTTAATCAAGAATTGAGTTTTACTAGTGCAGAAGTTTGAAAATTTTGCCATCATAATTAAATTCTGCAAGCAGTCTAAGGAGTGTTTGACTGGTTTTGGATGTCTTATTACTGATACTACTTTCCCCTTGCAGGTTTTCCCCAAATGGCCTGGCTTTCCTGTTGGTGTAAAATTTGATCCTTCTGATATAGAACTCTTGGAACATTTGGCAGCAAAATGTGGCATTGGAAATGCAGAACAGCACATATTCATCCATGAGTTCATTCCAACGCTGGAGGGTGATGAGGGTATTTGCTACACTCATCCAGAAAATCTTCCAGGTGAGGATTACTGAACTGAATTTTCAGACAAGCTATCAATTACTGGTCCTGGTGAAATAAAGTTAATTGATTAAACCAGAAACATATAAAGAAAATCTGTTTAGACAAATTCTTAAGTCTGTTCAATAAGTTGCTAAAAGACATTCTTGATTTCTTGTCATTACCAGACATTCAAATTTCCATGTGATTCCCAAGCCTTAAAAAGTTTTAAATAGCAGTTTGATAGTTGTTTTACATACATAACTTAACCTTACTTCGTTTTAGGGGAATGGGTGAAGATAAGTTTTATGTGTTTACTAAACTTAACAAGTTATTGGCATCTTTGCTCGATCGGTTTGGCATTCCCTTTCTGCATGTTCTCACTGCTCAATTTTCTCTAGAACTCTTGGCTCTGGTTAAGGCCAAACGAAATGCAACTTTCTGGAATTATGCCTCAAAGATAATCTGTTTGTTTCAGGTGCTAAAAAAGATGGGAATAGTGTTCATTTCTTTCATAGAGCCATTAATGCCTACGCAAGTGGTCAACGAAAACGTCGAAAGATTCATCATTATCATGCTGCAACTGAGGAGCATGTGCGGTGGCACAAGACTGGTAAGACCAAATCTGTGATGGATGGTGGCATACACAAAGGCTTTAAAAAGATCATGGTTCTTTATATAAGACCCGAGAAAGGTTCAAAGCCATATAAATCCAACTGGGTGATGCATCAATACCATTTGGGGACTGAAGAAGAGGAGAAGGAAGGTGAATATGTGGTCTCAAAGGTTTTTTATCAAAGGAAGCAGCCCGAGAAAAATGAGGAGAATCCATTAGTTGAAGAATCAGATAATATGACATTACGAACAAGTCCAAGAACCCCAAATCCAAATCCTCGCAATCCACCTCGACCAGGAAATTCTGCTGACTGTGATGATAATTTTGATGAGAGAGTGCTTCTGCCATTTAACAAGGTAAGCAACAAAATATTTATATGGCAATCATTTAACTTTGGCTGATCATTTTTCAAGGAAAAGGAAAACTAGAAATCACGTTTAATATTGTATCCAATAATCAAGCATAGAATTAACTGCATTTCAGTCATTGGTTTATTGTAATTTCTGTTTGGTGTTCAGGAGGCCGAGTCTATCCCTGGAAAGCCAAGTGCCCTACCAATTGATGTCCAGGATGAGGGTGATACAAGTGGCCCTGCATGGTTGGCTGGTGAATCACAAGCTGACTTTGATGGCTTGGATGACTTATTATGCAAGGAGATCTTTGATTCTTCTGCTCAATTAAATGATTATGGAATGAACTCCATCACTGTCAATGGCTTTGCCAGCAACTCAAACTTGTTAGCCAGAAATGACAATGCATCCTTTGGAATCTCTGACCTGGATAACCTGGAATTGGGTACTCCTCCAGATTTCCAACTTTCTGTAAGCTCCCAATCACCCTCTCTCACTTTGCTTCTAGAACTTTCCAGTACACTAATTTGCTATTTGCTTCTCATTTTGCTGGCAGAACTTGCAGTTTTGTTCTCAAGACAGTGTGCTTGATTGGATAGACAAATTGTGATGAGCTTTATAAAGCTTCCCAGAACTGTTCTGTTCACTTACCTCGATGGTATGCTCCTTGTTCAGTTTCAATGATTTATTTGTTTTTGGATACTACAAAAAAAGCATAAGAAGCTGACTTGTGATGATTTTATGCTCACAAGCAGAGAGACATTGCTGGCTATCTCAGGTTCCTGAACTCTCAGTTTCCAGCTAAGCCGACACCCGAGTTTGAGCACTCTGCATATGGCCATTGTCTTGCTTGAATTTGTAGTTGAACTTTAACTCATTATGCGAAAGCCATTGAAGTGGCATATTGATCTGTGTTGTAATATATTGTGTTGTATGAATGTAAAGATTGCCACCAAATTGAATATTACCAAGTAAGCTTCTTTAATTTGATAATATGAGAAATTGTGTCAAATACATAATACCAAGCAAGGCAGACATGAAGACATTCCAGACTTTGGAGACCCGAAACCTTTTTTAGTTGTAAAAATCTTACTCGTTCCTGGACCTGGTGACTAAGGAATGCATATTTGAATTCCTGTATTTATGTACCTGAACTTTTCTTTGGTATGAGCTTTTGGTTAATTGCGAATCTTTTTTTTTTTTTTCCCAGATATAATTTACCAATGAATAATTACTTTAGATAATAAAAATACTGACATAAAAATTGGTAGAGAAATTTATTTGTTGTTAGTAAATTAGGCTAGTCGCTCATAGGATATATCAAAGTACAAATTTTTTAAATCCGTCCTCTGAACCATTTGAGTTAATAATGACTAATGAGTATGTTTGTGATGGCGTTTTAGAGCAGCAAAATGTGCCCAACCCAAACATGCTTATATGGGGTTTATCAAAATGATTCTGGGCCTTGTGGCTTGAGTTTTTTTTTTTTAATATGACTTGTGGCTTGAGTTAATGTTATAAAATAAATGACCTGGATAGTTTCGCAAAGAGGGTTTATGAATTTATTGATGGCACTAGTTTTTTTTAATGGCCATTTTATCAGCCCCAATATGTAGGTTTTTTTTTTTAAAAAAAAAAATTTATAGCTACATATATATATGACAATGAGCAACATCTAGAGAAAGTCATTTAGCTTAGAATATTATGATTTATCTTATAAAAAAAGCATATTATGATTTATCCTGGATTTTATGCATACACATGAAAACGATGCTAGTTAAGTTAAATTAGCAAAAAAAAAATTATTGGATAAAGGGATTAAATTATTGAGAAAAACTGTTGAGTGTTGACGAATGGAAATGAGAAATTACATCTCGGGGTCACATTGAAATTTTTGTACATAAAAATGTTTGTTATTTTTATTAAACAAAAATTGAAAAAACAAAGAAACTCTTCATTAGTGGCAAAATTTCCAAATCTAAAACCCCAAAGATCGGGTTTTTTATTCATCGGTCCAAAACTAAAACCAGTTCTTAGGCCTCTGTATTGTCAAACCCTCAAGCTAAAACCCTCAGAACCCGAACGTAGGAACCTCAATGGTGCTGGAAGGAGAAGCATGAAATCAGCAGAAAGCAGAAACGCGTAATCTAATTCAAACAAAAAGATCCTTAAGAGTCCAATGTTTGCTGCAAGAAATTTACAGAGGCACTGCTTGAAGTTTTCATGCTCTATCCTCCAATCCAATCTCTCAAAGTATGTTTTCTTATCTCTGTCATTACTCTCCGTTTTCCTGGAGCTGCGAAATGGAAAATGAAAGTCATATGCATGTAATTCAGAGCTGGAACTTTCATAGTAATCATACCCATTTCTTGTCTTCCATTTTTCGGGTTTGCCGGATTTTTCATACAATCTGCGTGGCCAAATTCTTTTTGGTTGAATGAGCTTTAACCTGTATTTTGTTCAAACAAAGAAATGAACTTCGAATGATTATTCGCTGCGTCTAATCCAAGTTCATCAGCATTATGTGCTTTTCTGTTCCGCAGAATTCTACTTTTCGCAGATACTAGTACTTTTAGGGATAATGAAACACTTTGTAAACTTTAAAGTTGTCGCTATACTGTGTTGAATCAAAATATATTTTTGGTATTAATAGGAGACCTGAATATAACTTCAGGGACTAAAAGCAGACTGCCCTTTCTGTTTTTCAAACAACAAAAATCTCATGTAAGAGATTTACTGCTAGCTGGATTCAAAATTTTCCGATTCTGAGTGCAGAAGTTGATTTGTCTAGCTTAAATACCTTCAGATTTTTTTTTTCCTTCCATTTTCATTACAATTGTGGCAAAAAAGAATTTTCACTCTGCGGCAAATCTATTTTTGAACTGTTTCTCTTGTCTTATTAGCCTTTATTCATTCACTATAAATCTGGAAAACTTATTGATTTGCATCCTATAATGTGAATTTCAACTTATATAATTGCACAGCACTTGTATGGTTTTATTTCTGAGTAAGATAGAGTGCAGTAGCTTTAACTCTTCAAGCTTAAGAATAAAGCTGATTCTGTTTATTTTTGCTTAGGAATGCAATATCATTGGGACATACATCTCACCATATATCAAGCAACATAATTCAGCCTTACAATGAAGTTACTTCTTATTCTTATGTCAAGCCATTGAATTTATTCAACATATCATCCCGAACAATGTCAACATCGAAAGGTAGAAGCATGCGGAGCAAGGTGGAAAAGCGAATGCAGAAAGAGTCCGGTAAAACATTAAGGGAGATTCGTAGAGCTAAAAAATTGAAAAAGAAGTTAATGACTGAGGAGGAGAGGCTTATTTACAATCTCAAAAGAGTACGCTCCAAAGACTTTTTCTAATATATGCTCTGTGCTTAGATTGATTTCCTAGCTACCCTAATTGATTCCCATTTGAAGTTTTGTAGTCACCCCTAGTTAATGACATAGAGTGCCTCTATAGTCCCACATGGAGTGAAGTCAGTGACTTTTGAAGTTTCAGAGGAGGGGCTCCTTTCCTATGGAAACTGTATCTCGAAGGGAAAGACAACAGTCCAATAGCTTAAACAAACAATGAAATATGGAATGGGTTCTGGACAAAAATTGAGATGAATATGAACTCTTTCTTCAGCTTGAGATAAACATTGGGTCTATTCTTGTGTTCCCCATTGAGTAAATTGAAATTGTTTCAAGGCAAGCCTACTGCCTGAGGAGGATCCTTTTAAATGGTTAAACGTCAAGACTTATGGGCCTAGGATGAATAGCTCACATAACTGCAGTTAAGACTCTTGACTTTGGGAAATTTGGAAGTCTCCAACTAAAAATAGTAGTTCATCTAATTGAAAATCATGAGGTACAGGAGAGTTCAAAGAAATTGGACTCAGATGGATAAGAAATTATCTGCTGCTGGACATTCTCCATTTTCTTCCTTAAAATAGCTACATATGCCATCATTAGTTTTAAATTTTCTCATGTCCTTTACTCTCATTTTGGGTGCAGCATTGGCTTTGATTGTTTGGTGATTCGCTTTTCTACACATACAATAATCATCAAATGGAAAATTTGAAGTCATTATAGCAGATTTCACATCTTTACTAGTTGATTTTATTTAACTCGGTTGTATCCTAGCTCTTTTTATATAATCTTTCATTTATATCCTTCCTTCCTTCCACCTATTGCAGGCCAAGAAGAAAGTGGCATTGTTGCTGCAAAAACTCAAGAAATATGAGCTGCCAGAGTTGCCTCCTCCTCGACATGATCCTGAGCTATTAACACCTGAACAGCTTCAGGCTTTTAAAAAAATTGGATTCAGGAATAAAAATTATGTTCCAGTTGGCGTCCGAGGAGTTTTTGGCGGGGTGGTGCAAAATATGCATCTCCACTGGAAGTTTCATGAGACTGTTCAAGTTTGTTGTGACAACTTCCCCAAGGAAAAAATTAAAGAAATGTCCACAATGCTTGCCAGATTGAGTGGCGGTATTGTGATAAATATTCATAATGTGAAAACAATTATCATGTTCCGAGGCAGGAACTATCGTCAACCCAAAAATTTGATACCTATTAACACCCTTACGAAGAGGAAGGTAGGCTTGCAATATTTGTTCTATTTCTTTATTTGAGCCTTACCACCCTACTCTGTCATCTTTAATTATGTGCCAACCTATTACATTAGAGGTGATGATTTTTCTGTGGTGCTTATTGCCAAGAGTTTGATTCACGAGTATGAAATATTTGTTTTATGTCCGACATTATTGAACAATATGTAGTAAATTAGCATTGTTCATTACCCTGGAAAAGCTATGATGCTTGACTGATGTTTGGAGTTTGTGATGGTAATGTAGTCAATGTGAAAGAAAACCTGTATGTGTATCAGGGAAAAAGGAATTTTTTAAAACCACCCTTTCCTTGAACCAAATGGGTGCTTGAGACAGTATGTTAGTGATTGATTGATCATGGAATAATTTAATTGAAAGCGTAATTCTCGGTGGAGCTCTACTTATCAAGAGATTGAGCTTGCTTTCCTGGAGAAAGCTCAACCTCTTTAAAAGGTGAAGCTCTCCATAGAATTACCCAAAGTGAAATGATGATTTTTACATAGCTACCTAGTGAATATATTGACATTTTCGAATGTGGTCTGGAGACAAAAGACACTGCTTAAGTCTACTATGATAAACACCTATATTTCCATTCACCATTATGGTCTCTAGTTGTGATGCCGTTACTGCAAGAACTTGATTTTAGCGTAAGTAATATGTTTGTCTATCGCACGCAGGCTCTTTTTAAGGCCAGATTTGAGCAAGCTCTTGAATCTCAGAAGTTAAACATAAAGAAAATAGAGCAGCAGCTCCGGCGAATGGGTGTAAATCCTGAGGATCCAGCTGCCATGGCCAGCATCCATAGAGTTGCTTCAACGTTCTTCAATGCCATTGACAAGAAAGAAGGAAGCCCTTATGTTTTTAATGAAGGCAGGCTGTCAACTAAAGGAACTGTTGAAGATTTGGAAGAGCCAGAGCCTTCCATAGATAGTGACCAGGAGGAGCTAGACCGATTCATTGCCGAGATAGAAGATGCTGCAGATAAAGAATATGACGCTGAAGAGGCAAAAGAACAAGAAGAACTTGGCAGAATTAGGTACCTTAACAGAGAAGATTTTGGAGGAAGATATAGAAAATTTGATGCACCTGGAAATAATGATTATGATGGTGAGGTTAGAGGTTCAAGGTTTCGGCAGAGTGCACATACTAAGCAGCAGGCTAGTGATAGCGATGTTGAAAACAATACATTCTCTGATGATGAAGATGATTATTCTGACGGTGATTCTGATGACTATAGTGGGGCTAAAGGCAGGTTGAAGGCAAGTAATATGGACAGGGAAAAAAGAAGTAATTTTGGGAGGACCCAAGTTAATGGGAGTATCAACAGACACGAAGGTGAATTTAGGAAAAATTCAACCACAGTCGATTCAGACTCGGAAAGTACGTTCAGTGATCTTGACAATGCAATGTGGGAATCGGACGAGGAAGAAAATGAATCGTCAAGACAGTTCAGTGGTCGTGGTAACCACAAGAGCAACAGTGAGGACAACAATTTCATATATCACACGAAGTGGGATAAGAGGAATGATGTGAGACATCACGGGGTTGTTGGTGATGAGTTTGATGTTCCAAAAAGTGTAAGGGGGAGGCAAGGTAGGATTGGAAGAAGAGCTGATGTAAACCAACGATCGATGAGTTTAGAATCTGGATCCGAAGATAGAGGTAGTGACTCGGAAAACAGGATGTGGCATTCAGATTCAGAGGAAGAGTTGAGACACACTGGGAGGGTCAATGGGCGTGAAGTGAGGAAAAATGACACTAGCCATAAGAGAAACCCAAAACATGAAGATGAGGATTGGGACAGTGACTAGAAAGTTAAATGCCAGACCCTTATTCATTATAGATTTTGCAAGACAAGGTTGCTTGAATAAAAATTAAAATGGCACGAAGGCCTGTATGGTTGGTTAAGAGCTGTTTTATTATACTTGTCATGTATTAAAGCTTCATTTTTTGAGGGGCTTTGAGGTATTTACGCTTGGAAGGATTTTGACAGTGAAGGAATTGGAGTTGAAAACGTTGACAGAGACGTGAGCTTTTATTTGTTAAGTGGAAAATGGAGGAACCCCCTTAGTGACGCTCCAACGATAGTTAGTCAAGCAAAGACGGGGTTGCCACTTGGAGACGACGGGTCGTTTATGAGTAAACGCCCTGTCTTACGCCCTTACTACACGCGTCAACGACTCGACGCGCATTTAATCTTGCTCATTTGTGAGGCTCAGGCTTGTTCTATTCAAAAATATGTTTAATACTACTACTCTTAGATTAATCTTTAAAATGTTTTTAGGGATAAGGAGCAATTTTACACATGTGCTTTTCCCACAGGAGCGCCTAGTACCACGTGCTTTTTTCTGGACAAAAAATACATATGTGGTTACGTTTTGGGAGTGCTCAGTACCACGGCCGTCAGTTGATCGTTAACGTTGACGTGGATGATGACGTGACGTTGATGTGGACTGACATGCCAACGTGGCAGTGACGTGGCAGTGACATGGACGATGACGGGGAAGCTGACGTGGAAAAAAATTCAAAAATTAGGGAAAATTTTCAAAAATTAAGAAAAAAATGCAAAAAATTATTTAAAAAATTCAAATAATTCGAAAAAAATTCAAAAAAAATTCAAATAATTACGAAAAAAACTCAAAAAATTAAGAAATCATTAAAAATAATTAGGAAAAAAATTTAAATAATTAGAAAAAAATTCAAATAATTAGGAAAAAAATTCAAAAATTATTTTAAAAAATTTAAAAAATAACAAAAAAATAACAAAAATTTAGCAATAAATTCAAAAAAATAGAAAAAAATTAGAAAAAAAATTAAAATAAGTATTAAAAAATTAAATACCCCCGCTAGTGAGCCCCACCATCGACCACCCTACCGTCAGCCACCGCTGGCCGGCGGCGGCGGTCGGTTGCCAAGGGCTGCCACTCGGCAGAGTCAGTCGGTTATTTTCAGAAACAGGAAAAGAATGTATTTTAGTCTTTTACGGAATTAAATTTTCATATGAATATTTTTACTCTTCATTTATTTTATGTAGATAATTATTTTTTTGAAAAAAATGTAAAGTTAAATAGGTTTAAAGTTAAAAAATTGTTAAATTTTGTGATAAAATAAATAAAATTTAAAATTTTACAGTCGGTCCCCACTACCGGCAACCGACTGCCGTCACCGGCCAGCGGTGGCTGACGGTAGGGTGGCCAGTGGTGGGGCTAACTAGTAGGGGTATTTAATTTTTTAATAATTATTTTAATTTTTTTCCTAATTTTTGAATTTATTTTTAATTTTTTTTCTATTTTTTCGTAATTATGTGAATTTTTTCGAATAATTTTTTGATTTTTTTTCTTAATTTTCCCCCCTAATTTTTGAATTTTTTTCCACGTCAGCTTCCTCGTCATCGTCCATTTCACTGCCACGTCAACGTGTTAGTCCATATCAGCGCCACGTCATCGTCCACATCAGCGTTAACAGTCAACTGACAGTTGACTGATGGTCGTGGTGCTGAGCGCTCCCAAAACGTAACCACATGTGTATTTTTGGTTCAGAAAAAAGCACGTGGTGCTGGGCGCTTCTGGAAAAAAAGCACATGTATAAAATTGCTTCTAAATACAAATTTTGGAGACTTTGTCGTTAAATGAACTTCCTTAAGCTATTCCGATATTAATTACATATTCAAATCCTTTTATGACACACCCACATAATTATTGACTGTAATTTATAAGGAGTATTATTTTGATTGAAACATGTAAAAATATAAATTGATTATTAAAGAGTTGATAATGTAGATATTATTTTCAGGATGACAGCAATAGCATGTGCTGAAACAATGAGCGGCTCTGCGACTTTCACAGTGCAAGTACGAGAAAATAGACAAAAGGATTCCCTCAAGAAGAAAAGGACAACGAGGAAGGAAAGGGATTGTCTCATTGGCTCTCATAGTCCAATCTTGACCATTCATTTAATCTAATCTTGACCATCTATTTTTTGTGCTTAAAACCGAAACACCTAATTATTGATATTTCCAGACTCAATTATTATATCAATTTTCTAAAAAGAAAAGGACAAGAGGATGCTCTGTAATCTATCTATATTTATTTATATCTTAGTTTATAGTATAAATTGTATTATAAATTTTGCTCTATATCCGCATTAATCAATACGGAGGTAATAATTTGTATCAAAAGTAAAATTAAAAATAGCAATGAATAAATAAATAAATAGTTGAAAACTAAATCTAGGCAGTCTGAATAGTGAATGCAGTGGGGACCAAGGATGGATTCCTTGCCAATACAAATCTAAACTCATACAGAAATCCTAGTATTTGACCAGGTCAAGCCCCACAGAATTATTATTTTTTATTAAATCTGAATTTAATTTCTTGATTGTTTTCTTAGTAAGCAAGGGCTTGCAGTTTCCCATTTTGCCAAAATCCTTTTTTTCTTTTTTTTAAGGTAACTTGATAATAACAGCCTAATGGCATGAAAAGTCAAGCGAGCCATTTGTCATGGTCTCAAACTAAACCTCCTATAACTATATCGGTCTTAGCTTGATCGCTCATTTTGATCCGGATTAAGTCAGCCAATCCCTTATAAGTAGGCAAAGAAACCAAAGGAGTATGATAATTTTTGAAAGAGAAGCCCTTCAATAACACTTGCTTGAATTGTTTTTGATAATTTACAAATGATGGGAGCACCTCCTATTTATTGCCTATCACTTTCTCAATAAACAGTCAAAATTTAATACATCCTACAATAGAGAATGATTTTTCAGAACCTTATCCCAAAGTATATATTTCTTCCGGTCCTAATTATAAGAGTTAGTTGATTTTTTTGGAAAGATTAAGGAAGCTAACTAAATTACTTTAAAGTATTTTTATTTTTTTCTTCAAACTTATTAGTTTGACTAATAAACTAATACTACCTCCGGTCCTAATTATAAGAGTTAGTTGACTTTCTTTGGAGAGATTAAGGAAGCTAAATAAGTTACTTAATCATTTCATGTGTTAAATATTATTGGATTATATATTAGTTTATTATTCAAATTAATAAATTTGAAGAAAAAAATAAAAATAAAAATATTTTAAAGTAATTTAATTAGCTTCCTTAATCTCTACAAAAAAAGTCAACTAGCTCTTATAATTAGGACCGGAGGGAGTATATAATTTAAGAATATTTAACATATGAAATGATTAAATAACTTATTTAGCTTCCTTAATCTCTCCAAAGAAAGTTAACTAGCTTTTATAATTAGAACCGGAGGTAGTAGATATTTATACTTTATATGAAAGTTTTAGAATTCTCTACACAATTTTACCATTATATACATGTATCTATAGTATTGTAAAAGATTTTAGACTAATGTCTCCACCTCCATATATATGGAGAATGTTTATGCACGTAGAATATCTAAGTCTGTGACACATTACTTATAAAAATTGTCATATTCATTTAATTTCATCCTGCCTTGGCCTGACATGGGTTTTAATCTTATCGTTTATATTATGTTTTAATTTTATTATCGTCTTGTTTATATATAAATTTATATAAAATTTTCATGCACAGATTTTTTTATGGAAAATGAATGGTTTATTTTTATACATTTTTTACTAAATATTTTATCAATTTAAAAGAAAACTGGATGTGGAGCTCATGCATTTTATGAAATTTTGATCACATTATTCATGACTTAAAAATTGTGTGACCTTCAATATATATCAGTTTTTATCTCCTTTTTGATTTTTGAAATGTGTGGATTTCAATTGATGGATAGATATTGATTTAAAGAGTACTATTAAGAAAACTCGTGTCCATCGTTTTAAAATTTACTACTAGCATTCTTTATACCAAAAAAATTAGTATAATTATTTTTATTATGGTTAAGTACTTAAGTTATAGCTAAAAGCTAAGGTCAATAATTGAAGGGTTGAAAATTGATGATTGTGATAAGGGCAAACTGTTTGACCAAAAAAAAAAGATAAGGGCAAACTGGGAATGCGAGTAGTGAGATATACGTGCATGGCTTAATCGAAGAGTGAAAAGGTTGGACCCAGGAAAAGTCAACAAAATAATTAAAGATAGCATTCAATAATAAGACTTTTGGTTGTCTATGTGAGGAGAGTGTTATTCATACGTTGAGGGATTGCAAGCGACCAAAGGAAGTGTGGAAACAATTTATTCATCCTAACCATTATATAGCTTTCTTTAATTGTGATTTGCAGGGCTGGCTAAACTAGAATTTCATACATAACCCGGGGAAGAGCAGATTCAATCGGTGGCCATGGAACAAAATATTCAGTATTGTTTGTTGGCTAATATGGAAGGCACGTTGTAAGCAAGTCTTTGACGCTTCTGAAGTGACGGTCAAAGCAATTATTCATCAGACATTGTTCCACTTGATGGAAGATGTATCAAGAGGAAGATTTCAACATCAGATCTTCCCAACTAATCGACATAACGAACATCATTGGAGCTTACCAACGCCAGGAGTGGTTTAGATAGATGTAGACGCTTTAGTCATTGATGGTAATTAGGCGGCATGTGGTGGCCTCATTGTAGATGATAAAGGATAGTGGATTATGGGTTTTAAAAAGACACTTGGCCTATATCCGATCACGATGGCCGAAGTTTTGCCAATCAAAACAAGTCTTGAAGTCTGTCAGTCACTAAACTTGAGGAATATACAACTGTTCTCTGATTCTCTTGAAACTATCAATATTTTGCTTAGGGGATAGAGGTGATAGTCATCCATACAGGATCTTAATTGAAGAAACCAGAAAGCTTTTATATGTTGATTGGTCTGTGGAGGTACGCCATGCTCACAGGGAAATTTTAACGTGTGCAAATAAGCTTGCTAGGGAGGCTCACTCAGATGATCCTCACGTACTTCTCCTCCCAGAAGTGCAAGAGTGTTGTCAATCAGAGTTTTCGACGGATATGTATGTTGCTATGGAGGGTTTCTCCTCAAGTAGGTAGTCCTATTTAATAGGATTATTTCAAGCTATACTTGCCATATGTATGTAAGGAAAAAATAATAATAATAATAATACAGACATTTGGTGGAAATCTTCATCCCCATTGGGCCCTTCCCTAGTTGTGACCTGCATTATGAGGGATGAGCTATTGTATTAAGAATCCAAGTATGTTTTCTAGCCTTTATTATAAGGCACTACTTATAATTATTTTTGATCTATTTTAGAAGGCATTTACAAGTTTTCAGGAAGTATTTAACTTTTTTTTTTTTTTAATGTTTGCCCATATTTAATAAGGATAGTATGAGAGAGTAATAATTACTTCTTTACCCTCGTTCACTATCACCACCACCACCACCCCACAACCACCACCGCCGCCGCCCCCACCGCCGGCCACCACCACCACCGCCCCCACCATCGCCGCAGCCGCCGCCGCGCCTCCACCACCACCGCCGCTGCAACCACATAAATAATTTTTTGAATATAAAAATTACATAAATAATTTTTTAAGAAAATTTAAATTTATTTTTATTTTTAAAGTATAATAATTATATTAATTATTAAAGAAAAGGATAAAATGGTAAAAATAACTCATTAATCCTCCATCTTCCTCCCTTACCATTTTTTTAACTCCCAAACAAGGGGAGGAAATATCCTCCATTTCCCTTCCATCCCTTCCCCTCCATTCTTCTTGTATTCCTTTCCTTCCCCTCCCCTCCAAACTCCCAAACAAAGCCTTAGTAGTGATAGTATTGAAAATCACTTAAATTTAAGAATAACCTCAATATCTTTCACTCTTTTTATTGATTTTCTGAAAACGGGTAGTTTATATCTTATAATAAAGATAAAAAGAAGTAATAGAATGTTATAAAATTTTAACTCTTATTAAAAATTTTTTTTTGAAATGTTACTCCCTCTTGATTATTACTATAATAAGTCACTTTCAACTAATTTAAAATGACCAGTTAGCTTATGAAATTTGTCTTAAGTGATTTTCAAAATGCTATTAGTGATTACACTAAACTCCAACGTGAAATTAATTTTTACTCTTTCATTACTTTTATTAAATGTGTGTGCGCATATATATATATATATAATATTCATTGAAGCTATCAAATGTCTCAAAAAAAAATACTAAAAATACTTTTTAAAGAGTACGCTATAATGTGAAGGAGTATAAATGATAAAAACACATGCCCTAATTCCATTTTAAGAAAAATTGGCAAAAAATTCCTAATGGAAAAATTAAACGATTGGAGCTAGCAACTTGAATTTGGGCGGGCACAACTTTTATTTATTTATGTGCAACTTATATTTTGTTATCTGTAAATATCTATTATTTTAAAGATTTTAGTACATAAGCAAAGACAAGTTGCACACAGTTTTACTTAAAAATGAGTCGCGACTGATACTTTTGGCCAATTAATTCCCAATAATTGGAACTATTAGCCAATTTTTTTTTTCATTATTTGAAGTATTTAATTGAGGTTCAAAAAATGTTATTGGTATTTAATTGTAGAAAAAATTAAAAAGGAAAAATAATAAGGCATCAGATAAATTTAATTGTTTTCTTACTAATACATGCATTTAGATAAATAAAATCTTATACTTAGGAGCAAAAGGGTATAAAACATCCAAATTAATTTAAGCTAATATTTTAAAATTTTCTTGTCTTCGTACTTTGCATCTCCCAACTTGTCTCTCGACTTTTCCACAATTAAATTAAGGGTTTAATGTTTCTGTATTTACTACAGAAACTTTTTGTTTTTTTTAAAAAAAACCAGCAAACAATAAATACAGAGCCACAGATATGGGGCAGAGATAACAATTAACATGAACAACAAACAATTCCCACCAGAAAAGCTTGGGAATTGCCATGCTACAATTAAGAATGAACCAAATTAGGGTTTACTATATACCCAAAGGCAGGGTACACAATGCACAAGGACTACAAAAATAGGCAAGAGCCATTACACTATATCCCTCTCTCTCACTTACATCTCAGATTCCACCTTACATGGCTTAATTAGATTTTGAAAATTGACCCACTTGCTGCCATATTCCCAAATCCCATAGCTAAACAATTAAATACATAGTTTCTTGTTATAACCCATGTCCCTGAATTGAATCATCATCATTCAGCGGAGTTTCTTCTGGTGTAAAGGGCACTGAATTTTTCAACCACATGGTGAGTTTTCAAACTCAGACACTTTCTCTCTTGCAGTTTCCAGGCAGCAAAAACTTGTATTTCTTTGCATTGTTCAGCAAAAATTCAGGAAGGTTCACTACTGAATAAGAATGAGGTATAGGCCCCAATTTCCCAATGATCTCCTTGAAAGTATACTCTTCAGGAAGCATATCAAATAGGTCATCCCCTTTGCATATCACATCCTGAATCCGGCTAGGGTTCAGAAAGCGCGCGAACCTCACCCGGTCAGTGTGGCTGTAAGCTTTTATCTTGAATATGAAATCGCTGATATGGCGGAAACAGAAGCTACAATGCCAACCAGCATCCGCGAAGAGGACATCAGATTGCCTGTAGTGAGCGTACCTCGTCTTGCCGGTCTGATATCTGTGAACCGATCCTCTCCAACTTTCATTGTCCAAGAAGAACTCGAAAGAATACAAGTAGTTCTTCAGTTGAAGATGAAGAACTTGGGGGATATCATCACACCACCTCAAGAGATTAATGGTGTGAGCACTAGGAATCTCATCAACATCAGACATTATCAGAAGATCATCGTTTTCTATACCTGCAATTCTCAGAAGCTGGTCTAGTGCAACCCTTTGATATGCTTCTTCAATGAAAGGGTTTTCTCCTTTCTTGAATCTCCCTCCAATAACCCCATATGTCAATCTGGACTCGACAAACTTGAACTGGTCCCTATTGATTGAGAAAAACAATGGTTTGGGCAATCCTGTGAATGTTGAGTTTGATTCCAAGAGTATATACTCGGTCACATATGGGTGCAATTCCTTCCAACGAATAGTGAGCATATCGACTTCGTTGTTGAACAAGACAGCATCAAAGACTCGCCTTGGCGATTCACGAACTCCCCATCCATGAAGCCTGCAAAGATTCTCCATTGATACTTTCTCATGATAATAGTGAGGAATTTGATGGAAGGGCTTTGGTGGAGATTCCCAAAGAGGTCTCAGAAAGTATGTTATCTTTTGCCCATGTAAATATATACCACAGATGCCTAATGGGATGGCCAGAAATAAAATTAAATAAAATATGCAAGTCATTAAGCCCAAGCCCCGCAAAACACGCCAAATTGACATGCTCGATGCTGATGATGAATGAGTTTCCTGTTGCACAATAATCATAAATTCAATCAATTCACACGCATGATCGCACATGCATAATGTCATAGAACCATGCCATAGACTAATTTTATCAAAAGGCATGACTAAACAGGCATCATTTCACAATTTTTAACTGGAATTCAAAATGATGCATATGCAGACAACAAGAACAAGGTTTATAGTTACTGTAATTCTGCAAAGCAAACGTGTTTTTCTGTCCAGAAAGAGAGAGAAGAAGGCAGAGGGTAGAGGATCGAATATTGAAAATCAATACACACTATTCAAATGCCAAACAAAAAAAATTTCTCTTCAAATCCAAGAGGTTCAGAAACAGAAATTGTTCATTGAAAAATACACTGGTTTAATGGAGGGGCGATCAATAAGGGGGCATGGACCCATTAATGATAAGTTCAAAAACACAAAGGAAACGTATTTGACGTCTCCAAGATGCATAGGAAAAAGCATGCTTTGAGGGGGAGGGAAAGAGATGGGCGCGGTTGGAAGAAACTGAGATTGAATGAAATATCCCATAACTAATAATAAAGAGAAAAACATTGATAATCAAAAACTGAGTTAGATTGTGAGAGAGAAGCAAACGTAAAACGAACTCAAAAATTTTAAAAATGATAATAGAAATCACAACTGGGACACGTGAAAGCCAACAGGGAATCCTTCAAGTCCATTTTATATCAACAACACAACAAAACTGAAGATACCCAAAGATTAAACAAACCCAAAATTCCATGGTAGTAGAGAGACATTAAGCAGAAAGAAAACCCAATCGTGAAACAAAAACCTGACTACAAATAGCGAGCGCACAATTGGGTTTTGTTTCTCTACTCGCTGCTTCTCCTACGAAGCCCTTCAAACTAAAAAGATGACAGGTCACAGGTAGAAAAGTCTAGTGGGAGTCTCGCAGAGAATTTTATCTGAAGGGGCCATAATTATATAGCAGAATAATAAGCTTAGAAAAGATTATTTTTAAATTAAAAAAATTATTTCGTAAGAAAAGATATTGTTAAAAAATATCGAAAGCCCAAGATGCTGGACCAAACGTGTTTTCGTGGCAGAGATCGCAGCCTGTAATTACTGTGAAAGCAATATCTCCCATGATGTCGGTTTAATACAGAGGATAAGAGGGTGGAACAAGAGTGTTTTAGTTTTCGTTTGCTTGTAATTTAGGCGTTTTGCCTCCTTCTTTATCAAAAAAATAAAGAGGATAAGAAAATCTAAGACGTAATTTGTCAGTCAGTCACAAGTTGCAGATATTCATTATCACGTGATATTCAACATTTACGTTTTTTTTTTTGAGCAAAAAAAAAAACATTTACGTTTTTTAATGAATCACCGGTTGTCCAATTTTGTAAAATTAGATTCCGATTTTTGTGAGGTTACAACTGTAGAATCTCATAACATTCCAGTGCCTTATTTTGAAATTGTCTGCAGGTCTTATTGTTTCTTATAGTTTTTAAAAAACGTGAGAGGTTGTCCGCTTTATAAACCATTATCTCTCATAGTTTTACAACATGTAAAAGGGTATCCAAAACTCTATGAGACATTATTTATTTCCCTCCTCATCCGAAATTAACTAGAGGGGTGAATTTTTAATGTTAAAATATTTATAATTATAAATTATTTTCTTCGTGCATATATGTTTATCCAATAAATTCACTTTTTGTGATCATTTATTTATACAAGAAAGTTTACGTGAGTCGTTGGAATGATTTAGGGGATCATTTAAGCTAAAGTATATTTCCCTAAGTTCAAATAATGCTTATAAAAGTATTCGTAGATTGCTAGCTCACCAATTAACAAGGTACTTATATTGGTAATCTCAATTGTTTATTTTTAATATTTTAGAAATGTTAAAAGTTGATTATTGTTTGGATTTTGGGACATGGCAGCTTAGAAAAAAATATTAAATATATATAAAATCAGTGGCCAACTAGGTGGTTGAAGCTTCGCTGGAGGGTCGTGTCCTTCGGATGAGACGTGGAGACCTCCATCTCAGTCGCAGAGTCTTTTGGAGAAGGATGCTTCAAGAATTGCTGATGATCCAGGATAATGTTATCATGTTTTTCGTTTTTCCGTTTTATGTTCTTGTTGTTTTGTTTCCTGAACTCATACAGACTATGTTGGTATGTTTTAGTTTGGTTTAATGATCGTCAACTTTTGATCATTAATTGTTAGTGCTCCTCCCGATATCAGCATCCACCACTACGCCACATTTTATGTTATGGTCCCATGTGTAAATAATTGTTTGATCAAACTCTAATATTTACTGTCTTTATTTCATACATAAATTTATTTATTTCTTTGCTTATTTAAATTTTAATGCTGAAATCTGAAAATCTTAAATTATTACACGCGAATCTAAATTTAAAAAGAAAAAGAGAACAAGAATAGGGAAAAAATGAATCAAGTCGGAATAATTCTGAGAAGCTGACCTCCATTTGATAATTTCTAATATTCCTATGTGATATTATGTAAGAATATAATAAGACCAATAAAGCAATATATATTTTTCTATCTTTTTTTTTTTGGTGCAATATATTTTTGAGTAAATACCCTATTTGGTCCCTGAAAAAAATCATGGACCCCTTTTTGGTCCCTCAGTAAAAATAACTCATCCCGTAATCCCTGTAAAATCCAAAAACCATCCATGTTAGTCCTTCCAGGTTGAAGAGGACATATGCAGTGAAGTGTCTCGAATGTGGCCAGGGATCACGGAATGAATTATTTTTACTGAGGAACCAAAGAGGGCTCCGTGATTTTTTTTAAGGACCAAATAGGATATTTACTCTATATTTTTCTATCTTTATTACTGTATTAGATACACACATATTATGTGGTCACAGAATCATTGTCCAATTAAATTAACTTTATAAGAAAAATCAAACAAATCTTTCAAGTCGATCATCACAGCCACTAATTATTATTTTTTTTTTTAAAGGATGTTGACCAAACTAAAAATTAAGTGTAGTGAAGCAGGAATACAAATAACCATTTTTTTCCCAGAAGAATCAAAATGTCACTAAAGATGTGCATAGAATTACCCAAAGTGAGATGATGATTTTTACATAGCTACGTATAGTGAATATATTGACATTTTCGAATGTGGTCAAGAGACAAAAGACCCTGCTTCAGTCTACTATGATAAACGCCTATTTTCCCATTCACCATTATGGTCTCTAGTTGTGATGCCCGTTACTGCAAGAACTTGATTTTAGTGTAAGTAATATGTTTGTCTATCGCACGCAGGCTCTTTTTAAGGCCAGATTTGAGCAAGCCCTTGAATCCCAGAAGTTAAACATACATAAAGAAAATAAAGCAGCAGCTCCGGCGAATGGGTGTAAATCCTGAGGATCCAGCTGCCATGGCCAGCATCCATAGAGTTGCTTCAACGTTCTTCAATGCCATTGACAAGAAAGAAGGAAGCCCTTATGTTTTTAATGAAGGCAGGCTGTCAACTAAAGGAACTGTTGAAGATTTGGAAGAAGCCTTCCATAGATAGTGACCAGGAGGAGCTAGACCGATTCATTGCCGAGATAGAAGATGCTGCAGATAAAGAATATGACGCTGAAGAGGCAAAAGAACAAGAAGAACTTGGCAGAGTTAGGTACCTTAACAGAGAAGATTTTGGAGGAAGATATAGAAAATTTGATGCACCTGGAAATAATGATTATGATGGTGAGGTTAGAGGTTCAAGGTTTCGGCAGAGTGCACATACCAAGCAGCAGGCTAGTGATAGCTATGTTGAAAACAATACATTCTCTGATGATGAAGATGATTATTCTGACGGTGATTCTGATGACTATAGTGGGGCTAAAGGCAGGTTGAAGGCAAGTAATATGGACAGGGAAAAAAGAAGTAATTTTGGGAGGACCCAAGTTAATGGGAGTATCAATAGACATGAAGGTAAATTTAGGAAAAATTCAACCACAGTCGATTCAGACTCGGAAAGTACGTTCAGTGATCTTGACAATGCAATGTGGGAGTCGGACGAGGAAGAAAATGAATCGTCAAGACAGTTCAGTGGCGGTGGTAACTACAAGAGCAACAGTGAGGACAACAAGTTCGCATATCACACGAAGAGGGACAAGAGAAATGGTGTGAGAAATCACGAGGTTGGTGGTGATGAGTTTGATGTTCCAAAAAGTGTAAGAGGGAAGCAAGGTAGGATTGGAAGAAGAGCTGATGTAAACCAACGGTCGATGAGTTTAGAATCTGGATCCGAAGATATAGCTAGTGACTCGGAAAACAGGATGTGGCATTCAGATTCAGAGGAAGAGTTGAGACACACTGGGAGGGTCAATGGGCATGAAGTGAGGAAAAATGACCCTAGCCATAAGATCAGAAACCCATAACATGAAGATGAGGATTGGGACAGTGACTAGAAAGTTAAAAATTAAAATGGCATTAAGGTCTTCATGGTTGGTTAAGAGCTGTTTTATTATACTTGTCATGTATTGACGCTGCATTTTTTGCGGGGCTTTGAGGTATTTACGCTTGGATGGTTTTTGAGAGTGAAGGAATTGAAGTTGAAAACGTTGACAGAGACGTGAGCTTTTACTTGATATGTGGAAAATGGAGGAACCCGTCAATGATACTTTAGTTTTGTGAAGTCAAGCAAAGAACGGGTTGCCACTTGGAGACGACGCGTCGTTTATGAGTAAACGCCCTCTGTTAACGCGTCAACGCGCATTTAATCATCTTATTTGTGAGGCTCAGGCTTGTTCTATTCTTTTCCTTTTTTTTTTTTGCTCAGATAGGCTTGTTCTATTCAAAAATATGTTTAATACTAGTACAGTAGTACTCTTAGATGAATCTTTAAAATGTTTTTAATATAAATTTTGGAGATTTTTTCGTTAAATTAGCTATTCGGATATTAATTACATATTCAAATCCTTTTATGACACACACACATATTATTGGAGTCGGGTTTTCTTTCATTGTCATTTATAATCTATAAATTATATCCGTCCAATTAAATCTGAAAGTTAAAAAATGAGTAACGCCATCAAGTTATTATTCTTTTGACTTTTCTCTCATCTTTCCAATCAACGATTCATATTGATTCATCTTCCCAATCAACAATTCATATGGGATAATAAGAGATTATGAGAAATTAAGATAATGAGAGAATGTCCTTCCTATTACTATTTTGATTGAAACATTAAAAAAAATAAAAATTGATTATTAAAGAGTTGATAATGTAGATATTATTTTCAGGCATGTGCTGAAATAATGAGTGGCTCAACGACTTTCACAAAGCAAGTATGAGAAAATTGACAAAATGATTCCCACAAGAAGAGGTCAGATACCTTAGGACGGCGCCAACGAGGAAAGGCCTAATTATTAAAATCAATATCGCGGTAATAATTTGTATAAATAGTAAAATTTTGTAAGGTGTATATTATTTAATATTTATAAATTACAAAATATGTGATTGGTTTAATAAGCAAACATCATTAAATATGGTTGGAACAGGCTGACTTCTTTTTTACCTTGTTCGAATCAATCCGAAACATGCCTCTTAAAATTGTGTATTTCATTTAAAGTTTTTCAATTTGAAATCATCTTATTCTATCTTAAAAATAAAATATTAATTCTAACCATTGACTTTTAAAAAAATTAAAAATAGAAAGGAAAAAAAAGTAGTTGAAAACTAAATTTAAGCAGTCTGAATAATGAATTGAATGATTGTTCCAGAATAAATAAATAGTTAGTGAATGGAATGTGGACCAGGGATGTATTCCTTCCCAATACAAATCTAAACTCATACAGAAATACTAGTATTTGACCAGGTCAAGCCCGGCAGAATTATTATTATTTTTTATTAAATCTGAATTTAATTTCTCGATTATTTTCTTAGTAAGCAAGGGCTTTCACTTTACCATTTTGCCCAAAATCCTTTTTTTTTTTAATAAAAAAAATGTAACTTGATAATAACAGCCAAATGACATGGAAAGACAAGGGAACCATTGCTTACAAAAATCGTCATATTCATTTAATTTCATCCTGCGGGCCTTGGCCTGCCATGGGTTTTAATCTTATCGTTTATATTATGTTTTAATTTTATTATCGCCTTGTTTATAAATATATATAAAATTTTCATGCACAGATTTTTATATTGAAAATGTATGGTTTATTTTTGTAAAAATTTTACTGAATATTTTATCAATTTAAAAGAAAACTGGATGTGGAGCTCATGCATTTTATGAAATTTGATTACATTATTCATGATCTAAAAATTGTGTGGCCTTCAATATATATCAGTTTTTATCTTCTTTTTTATTTTTGAAATGTGTGGATTTCAAATTTTCAATTGATGGATAGATATTGATTTAAAGAGTACTATTCAGAAAACTCGTGTCCATGGTTTTAAAATTTACTACTGGCAATTTTCAACCAAAAAAATTCGTATAATTTTTTTTAAAAAATTATGGTTAAGTACTTAAGTTATAGCTAAAAGGTCTATTTCGTGTAGGGATAAAAAAATTGAAGGGTTGAAAATTGATGATTGTGATAAGGGCAAACTGGGAATGCGAGTAGTGAGATATTTTTTTTTTTTTTGGACAACCGAGTAGTGAGATATAAGTGCATGGCTTAATGGTAGAGGAAAAAGGTTGGACCCAGGAAAAGTCAACAAAATAATTAAAGAGAGCATTCAATAATAAGACAGACATTTGGTGGGAATCTTCATCCCCATTGGGCCCTTCCCTAGTTGTGAGTTTGTGACCTATTGTTATATTTGATTATAGCTTCACTTCTTAATTTAGGAGTTCAAGGGATGAACTATTGTATTAAGAATGGAGGGATTTGATCCTGGAGTTGGTTAAAACGTTGGAGGAGACATTTTAGCTTCTAGGTTAACGCTTGAGGGTAATAGACGGCTCGTCTTACCCAACATCGGTATCGTCTAGGAGGAAGAGGGATTTCTTCCTGCCTTTGGATCGTTGGTGAACTCAACCTCTTTCCTAAAATTTTTATATATTAAAAAAAAAGAAAAGAATACCAAGTACTCTTTAGAGTCTTTATTATTAGACACTACCTATAATGATTCTTGATTTTTTTTTTTATAACACACTTGCAAGCTTATAAAGAAACATATAGTTTATGCTCATATTTAATAAGGGTAGTGAGATAGAGTAATAATTAATATAATATTTGAGTTTAGTTTAGTTAGTGGAGATAAGTATTGAAAATCACTTCAACTTTAAGATAACTTTAATAATTTTAATTGTTTTTATTGATTTGCAAAAATTGATAGTTTATACTGTACTTTATAAAAATATAAGAGAGAGCAGTATATTATAAAATTTTAGGAGTTATTAAAATATTTTTATGAAATACTATTACTCTGTCTTGATTATTACTATATTAAATTAATAAGTCACTTTCAACTAATTTAAAATGACTAGCTAGTTCATTAAATTTGTCATAAAATTTAAGTAATTTTTAATATGATCTTATTAATTACACTAAACGATATTAATTTTTACTCTTTCCTTACTTTTATTAAATATGTGGATACATATAAAAATATATTTAATATTCATTGAAGCTATCAAATGTCTAAGAAAAAACCAAAAATACTTTTTAAAGAGTACGGTATAATGTGAGGGAGTATAAATGATTAAAACACATGCCCTAATTCGATTTTAAAAAAAATTGGCAAGAAATTCCTATTTGAAAAATTAAACGATTAAAGGTAGCTACTTGCCTACTTGAATTTGGGCGAGCACAACTTTTTATTTATTTAGGTGCAACATATATTTAGTTATGTGTAAATATCTATTATTTTAAAGATTTTAGTACATAAGCAAAGACAAGTTGCAGACAGTTTTACTTAAAAACGACTCGCAACTGATACTTTTGGTCAATTGATTCCCAATTTGGAACTATTAGCCAATTTTTTTTCATTATTTTAAGTATTTAATTGAGGTTAAAAATGGCATTAGTATTTAATTGAGGGGTATAAAAATCCAAATTAATTAAGCTAATATTTTAAAATTTTCTTGCCTTCGCCCTCTGCCACTTGGCGCTCCTGTCTTGTTTGGTTGTCCCACCAACGTATCGATTCCTTCAAAGTCTTGCACTACCTCACCTTCTTTGTATCTCCCAACTTCACCAGCTCAACCCCATTCTCTTCCCTCGACTTTTCCACAATTACTAATCAAACTCTCAACATTTCATTTTAATCTCTACTCAACTTCTTGTTATACATCAGAGTTGTGTTTTTTTTTAACCAGCAAACAATAAATACAGAGCCACAGATATGGGGGCAAAGATAACAATTAACATGAACAACAAACAATTCCCACCAGAAAAGCTTGGGAATTGCCATGCTACAGTTAAGAATTAACCAGATTAGGGTTTACAATATACCCAAAGGCAAGGTACACAATACACAAGGACTACAAAAATAGGCAAGAGCCATAACACTATACCCCTCTCACTTACATCTCAGGTTCCGCCTTACATGGCTTAATTAGATTTTGAAAATTGACCCACTTGCTGCCATATTCCCAAATTCCATAGCTAAACAATGAACTACATAGTTCCTTGGTATACAAGTTTCCTTGTGCTGGACCTCACCATGTCCCTGAATTGAATCATCATAATTCAGCGGAGTTTTTTTCTTGGTGTAAAGGGCACTGAATTTTTCAACCACATGTTGAATTTTCAAACTCAGCCACTTTCTCTCCTGCAGTTTCCAGGCAACAAAAACTTGTATTTCTCTGCATTGTTCAGTAAAAATTCAGGAAGGTACACTGCTGAATAAGAATGAGGTATAGGCCCCAATTTCCCAATGATCTCCTTGAATGTATACTCTTCAGGAAGCATATCAAATAGGTCATCCCCTTTGCATATCACGTCCTGAATCCGGTTAGGGTTCAGAAAGTGCGTGAACCTCACCCGGTCATTGTGGCTGTAAGCTTTCATCTTGAATATGAAATCGCTGATATGGCGGAAACAGAAGCTACAATGCCAACCAGCATCTGATA
Source organism: Acacia crassicarpa (assembly GCA_034222035.1). NCBI lineage: Eukaryota > Viridiplantae > Streptophyta > Magnoliopsida > Fabales > Fabaceae > Acacia > Acacia crassicarpa. The sequence continues at coordinate 41,674,675 of JAWXYG010000005.1, read as the reverse complement.
AGAGGACATCAGATTGCCTGTAGTGAGCGTACCTCGTCTTGCCGGTCTGATATCTGTGAACCGATCCTCTCCAACTTTCATTGTCCAAGAAGAACTCGAAAGAATACAAGTAGTTCCTCAGTTGAAGATGAAGAACTTGGGGGATATCATCACACCACCTCAAGAGATTAATGGTGTGAGCACTAGGAATCTCATCAACATCAGACATTATCAGAAGATCATCGTCTTCTATACCTGCAATTCTCAGAAGCTGGTCTAGTGCAACCCTTTGATATGCTTCTTCAATGAAAGGGTTTTCTCCTTTCTTGAATCTCCCTCCAATAACCCCATATGTCAATCTGGACTCGACAAACTTGAACTGGTCCCTATTGATTGAGAAAAACAATGGTTTGGGCAAACCTGTGAATGTTGAGTTTGATTCCAAGAGTATATACTCTGTCACATAGGGGTACAATTCCTTCCAACGAATAGTGAGCATATCGACTTCGTTGTTGAACAAGACAGCATCAAAGACACGCCTGGGCGATTCACGAACTCCCCATCCGTGAAGCCTGCAAAGATTCTCCATTGGTACATTCTCATGATAATAATGAGGAATTTGATGGAAGGGCTTTGGTGGAGATTCCCAAAGCGGTCTCAGAAAGTATGTTATCTTTTGCCCATGTAAATATATCCCAAGGATGCCTAATGGGATGGCCACAAATAAAAATATGCAAGTCTTTAGGTCCAAGGCCCGCAAAACACGCCCAACCCTTGACATGCTCGATGCTGAATGAGTTTCCTGTTGCACAATAAACATAAATTCAATCAATTCACACGCATGATCGCACATAATGTCATAGAACCATGACATAAACTAATTTAATCAAAAGGCATGAGTAAACAGGCATCATTTCAGAATTTTTAACTGGAATTCAAAATGGGTGCTTATACAGACAACAAGAACAAGGTTTATAGTAACTGTAATTCTGCAAAGCAAACGTGTTTTTCTTTTCCAGAAAGAGAGAAGGAGGCACAGGGTAGAGGAAGGATCGAATATTGAAAATCAATACAGACTATTCAAATGCCAAACAGAAAAAATTTCGCTTCAAATCCCAGAGGCTCAGAAACAGAAATTGTTCATTGAAAAATACACTGGTTTAACCCCCGCGGGGGGGGGGGGGGGGGGGGGGGGGGGGGGGGGGGGGGGGGGTGGCGCAACCAATAAGAGCATGGACCCTTTAATGATAAGTTCAAGTACACATTGGAAACGTATTTGACGTCTCCAAGATGTATAGGAAAAAGCATGCTTTTTAGGGGGAGGAAACGAGATGGGGGCGGTTGGAAGAAACCGAGATTGAATGAAATATCCCATAACGAAAGAGAAACATTGATAATCAAAAACTGAGTTAGATTTAGAAAGAGAAGCAAACAGAAAACTAACTCACAAATTTTACAGATGATAATAGTAATCACAATTGGGTCACATGAAAGCCAACAGGGAATCCTTCAAGTCCATTTTATATCAACAACGCAACAAAATTGAAGTTACCCAAATATTAAACAAACCCAAAATTTCATGGGAGTAGGGAGACAGTAAACAGAAAGAAAACCCAATCGTGAAACAGACGAAGAAACACAAACCTGACTACAAATAGCGAGCGTACACTTGTGCTCTGTTTGTCTCCTCTCTGCTTCTTCTACGAACCCTTTCAAACTAAAGATGACAGGTAACAACAGATGAACCCGAAGAACATGAAACCAAGGAGACAAATTGCAGAAGAAATACGGCAAAGCGGTTTAAAAAAACAATAAACAGACAAAGCCACGAACTTTTAGAGGCCCTGTCTGTATTTGTTTCCCTCTCTCCTTCTCTCTCTGGGTTTCTACGTCTCTCTGTGTTTCTCTCAACTTTGTAACGTCAATAATAGCCGTTTGGTGAGTTTTTCGCTTCTTCACCAGATACCCTTTAGTAAAGAATGGAATGGGAAGAGAGGTATTTATGCAGAGAGCCGAGGAGGGATACCGAGTATGGTATATCCCTAAAATTGACGTGCCGAAATTGGGAGGAAATTCTACAAAATGCAATTTTTTTTCTTTAGCCGTCTTCCAAAAAAAACAAAGGAAAAAAGAGAGAGAAAGGTAATGGAGAAAAATTCTACGACATAGAAAAAGAAAAGTCGAGCAGGAGTCTCGCAGAGTACTTTATCTGAAGGGGCCATAAATTATATAGAAGAATGATAAGCTTACAAAAATAATATTTTAAATCTTTTTAAATTAAAAAATTATTTTGTAAGAAAAGATATTGTAAAAAGATTATAATTATTTTGTATAAAAAAAGAGAAAAATTGTTAATCTGTACAATACCATACCCAGTCTCATTCCAGGGAAGAATCTGCAGTCTTCGGATGATATCGAAACCCCAAGGCTGTCATTGCTGGACCACAAGTGTTTCCGTGGTAGAGATCGTAGCCTATAATTACTGTGAAACCAATATCTCTCAATTTTTATTTTTATTTTTGCTCGAATATCTCTCATAATCAATAAAGGTCGGTTTCTTGTTTATAAAAAATATGTTAGCGCTGTTTTCAGTTAATGTAGTTATCTTTTTTTTCCCTCCAACGGCTACCTTCTCACATGTTTTTCATTGATAAATAGTAATACTACTGTGAATAATACAGTATATTGGATATGTAAACCTCGAAAAGGCGAAATTTAAATTTTAACCCAAAGAAAATTAAACAACCCTTGGGGATGGGAAAAGGTTTGATATGTTTGTTGCGTGTAATTTATTTATTTTATTTTGGGGGCAAACTGTTTGCGAAGTCGCGAGAAAGAATCTAGGATTATTAATTAGTACTATCTCCAGTCTTAATTATAGGAGCTAGTTGACTTTCTTTGAAGAAATTAAGGAAGCTAAATAAGTTACTTAATCATTTCATATGTTATGTATCTTTAGATTATATTATAGTTTATTAGTTAAACTAATTAGTTTGAAGAAAAAAATAAAAATAAAAATACTATAAAGTAATTTAATTAGTTTCCTTAATTTCTTCAAAAAAGTCAACTAGCTCTTATAATTAGGATAAAAAAGAATAGTATTTTTGTATGGCGCTGAAAAGCCAAATCAAATATTTGAAAAATTCTTGGCTTTTGAACTGGTTTAATAAACCGTGTACGAACATCTAAGACTTGAGTCGTCAGGTTGGAGTATTATTTTCCAATTATTTGAGGTTTTTGTCCCCTTTGACTTGGCCTCTCCCTCTGGTTCAGCCGTACATTCAGTTTAATTGGTCACTCAGTCACAAGTGGCAGATATTCATTATCACGTGATATTCAAAATTTTTGTTTTTGTTTTTGTTTTTTTAATGAATCATCGGTTGCCCAATTTTGTAAAATTAGATTCCAATTTTTACGATGTAATATTCCTGTACCTTATTTTTGAAATTGTCTACAGGTCTCCTTGTTTCTTACGGTGTTAGGAAAAAAGTGGAGAGGGGTTACGTTGTCCGCTTTAGAACTCATTATCTCTTACAATTTTAAAATGTATAAAAAGGGTATCCAGAATATTATAAGACGTTATTCATTTCCCTCCCTTGCTTGCTGATATTAATTAGAGAGATGAATTTTTAATGTTTAAATATATTTCTAATTATAAACTATTTTCTTCTTGATTATCCAATAATAAATTCACTTTTTGTAATCATCAATTTTTTATATCAAAAAGTTTAGCTAGGTGGGTTGGTAGAATACTACGGATCATAATTTGAGGCAATAATAATGTATATTTCTTCAAGCTCAAATGATACTTATAGAAGTATTCATAAATTGCTTACTAGTAGTAATTAACAAGGTAGTCACGTAGGTATAATTAATCTCAATCGTTTATTTTTAACATTTTAAAAAGGTTAAAAATTGATTTTTGTGTTGTTTAATTAATTTCTGGCCGATATATATGTCTACTTAGAAAAAATAATATTAAATATGTATAAAATCAATAGCCGTCTAGGTGGCTCAAGCTTCATTAGAGGGGTCGTGTGTCCGCTGGACTGGACATAGAGAGTAGAGACCTCCATCTCAATTGCGGAGCTTCAAGAATTACTGATGGTCCGGGTAATTATTATTTGTAGTAGTGAATTATTTGGATCATCATCTATGATCATTAATTGTTAGTGCTCCGATCCTCCCGATCGATATCATTCAGCACTCACCACGCCACATTTTATGTGTAGATGACTGTACTGTTTGATCAAACTCTAATATTTACTGTCTTTATTTGATAGATAAATTTCTTTGTTTATTTAAATTTTAATGCTTAAATCTGAAAATTTTAAATTATTACACGCGCTATGATCTAAATTTAAAAGGAAAAGAGAACAAGAAAATAATAGGCCGGGAAGAAAAAAAGTCAATCAAGTCGGAGTCGGAGTAATTCGACGCGGTGTGAGAAGCTGACCTACATTAATTTGATCATTTCTAATATTACTATTTAATCTAAGAATAAGACCAATTCAAAGCAGTTCATATTTTTCTATCTTTATTACTGTATTATATTTTTTTGCCAATAATCAAAATATATAATACGATCGATCTGTTATTAAGAAAAATCTTAGGTTCATGCATGTTATGTGTAAAATAAAAATCCTAGCTGTCCTGGACAATTTTTTTTTTTTTGGGTCTCCAGAATAATTAAATCAAAACAAATGATGATCTCAACGGTATAAAATAAAAATTAAACGAATATTCTTATCATTAAATGGTTACATATAGAACATAGTTAAGCTTGGGTTTTTAATTTTTTTTTTTTTTAACGTAAGGCAGCGCAGTGAATAATAATTGAGTGTTTATTCTATATTTTCTTCCAATAATATTGATAAATACCCGGCCCTTGAATCACAATCAAATGGAAAGAAAGAAAGAAAGAAAATATTTATTAAGTTTCTTATATTTATTATATTAAGTTTTTCAATCACGTATGACCATGTCTTTTATTTTTTAAATCTATAATTTAAATATAAAAAATATGACACATCGTCACATGTGGTTGAAGAGTATGACATAATGAACATAAGAAATTTGATATAAATATAATTCAAGTAGAAAGTGAGTTCAAAAATAGGATGACCTATCTCAAGTTTCATAAAAATGCATCAAATTAACTTGGAATATATAAATAAATAAAAGGCAACAATAACATTAATTGCAGGTCGAGCCGATTATATGGACTGTGATCATAATACGAGTGTGGTGAGTTTGTGGAGTGTGCGTTGGTTCCCAGAAAGCAAAGGATTGTTTGGATGAAATGCAAAATGAAATTGATATGATTTATGGAAAGTGTTGGCCCTTTTGTTTTATCTGTGAATATCATATTCTTCGCAGCATATTCTCCACGCCATATTACACTATCCAACTCAAACCCTCTAATACTTTATTCTATTCTTCTTTCCACTTTCCAACTTGAATCTCCCACACACAAATCATATATATATATATATATATATATATATAAGGTTTAATATTTCTGCATTTACTGTAAAAACTTTTTTTCCGCAGTACTCACATATAAGTGGGTGAATCTTATTGTAAAAAGATGAGAGAAAAAATATTATTGAGACCCACCCACTTTTATGTGAGTGTTGCAGAAAAAAAGAGAGTGATTTTGCCTAATCATTATCACAATTAATTTTGACTTTTAGTTAATCAAATATGTTGAGTTAATAATCTACATGTAGTCATTCATGCCATTTTTGTTAAGGTGCAAATTTGCATTAAAAGTTCTCATGTTATCTATTTCCTTTTTTCTCACAATTGGATTTAAAACTTTCAAGGCAAATTTGTACCCTAACAAAAATAAAATTAATGATATGTGGACTACCAGTTCGGCATATTTTATCAACTAACAGACAAAATTATCTGGGATAATGGCCAGGGAAAAATTGCCCCCTCTTCGACACTTCTAGAGTAGAATTGCCATCGAAAAACTTTGAGGATAAAATTGTCTCTCGGTGACAACTTCCAGAATAAAATTACCCACTAATCCTATATATTAAAGTAGAAATTTTCCCGAACAATCCATGAAGAGGTCATCCAATTAAAATTTCTTAATTATTAAACTCATATTTCTAACATTGAAATCATATTGAAATTTTGAAAAAAACAAACAAACAACAACAACAAAAGCTGCATGGAGCGTAATGAAATATTGAAAGAATAAAGGGTTATTGTGCAAAAATGTACATAAACTTTTACCTTAGGTGCATCCAGTAACATATGCTTTTGGGAGGTGCAAAAATACTCATAACCTTGTAAAACCAGAGCAAAAATGCACATGCCGTTAAAAGATGCTAACATCTGTTAGTGGGACCCACATTATTTAAAAAATGAAAATATCTATAATTTTTAAATTACTCTTCTACCCTTTACTTTACCAACCCTGAAACTCTTCTTCATCTTCTCCATTCTTCCTACATGCAAACGATGGCGTCAAAATCTCTTTTCTTTTCCGTATAACCTATCCCCTCATCATCTTCTGTGATTGAAGGGTCAAGACACAGGAAGGAGGTCGGTGAAATCCTTTCTGGTAATCTCTTTTTCTCTTCCCAAATCCATTCCCTTAATCACTTTGGGTAAAAGCCCATGTATATTTTTACACTTTAACCCAAGAATAAATATAAGAGTATCACTTATAACCCATAGTACGGCCATATGTATATTTTGTTTAATCAATGGACCCTTTGCATATTTTTTATACAAAGTATATCTCATTGTTTTGAATACCCTGATACATTAAAAGGGAAATTAATCTTCTAATCCTAAATTTTTAAATAATTTGTAATCCAATCCCTATATTTTAACTTGATACAACCTCATTCCTATAGTTTTGTTTTGGTTATAACCAACTCGATGATTAATGTTATAATTAACTAATATAAAATGGATGACAACAAATATATGCTTTTTACAATTACTTACTTATTAATTAAGTCATCAGTGTGACAACAAATATATGTTTTTTTGACAATTACTTACCTATTAATTAAGTCATCAGTGGGACTACAATGAGATATGATATGTGTATGTCTGCCCATTTTCCAGTAATATTAAATAATTATTTACGCCCAATAATGGAATAATTGTTAATATACAAAACAGGAATAATGATAACTTGCACGTAAAAGTGGGTTTACTATTGATATAGACAGGGAAAATCTGGTTAATTATAGTAGTTTGGAGAAAATGCTTGTTTGACTCAGCATCAAATAATTCACAACAATAATAATTCAGAACAAACACACAGCCACATATATCCACTTATTGGATAAGTATATTCCTCAGATTAGTTTGTGTATATGTTTCTATGAATTGATTACCAAATGCTCCTCAACCCGCCATTTATTTGAATTTCAATTTCACTTTCACTTTTAAAAAGACGGAATATTCAAAGGGAATATCCCTTCTTCGTTGCCAAATATTAGCTGTCATCTCGTCGATGAAACTAAGATATCTGTCGTAACAGTACATACATACATATATATTTTCATTTTCTATCATTATTTCTCTTTTATTATTTTGTTTTTATCCCCAATAAAAACAAAAGTGATCGATGAATACGAAGCTTCCTCTTGATTTATTATTATTTTTTAAAATAAAAAAGGCTCTTGTTCATCTCAATTGTTACATATTCCTTTGCCTCCTTGATTTGCCAAATGTTGACACAACCAAGACAAGTTCATCATGCATATTCATCAAAATAATAATAATATTCATGAATAAAGTCAAAAGCATGGGAAAGTGAAGGAAGGTACCTAGAAACCTTCCATTTGGCTCACTCATTATTATTATTATTGATTAACAGCTCACTCATTATTCGGATATATCAAGTTCATGTATGCATATATATAGTATATTCACAACAAGGTTGATTAATTATGTTGTTAATATTATCATTAGAATCGATCTTCGTTTGTCATCTTATTGGGAAACCTTAACCCCCAATACTTTATTCAACTGTTTACAATGCTTGTTTTGGTGATTGAAAGAAAATAAAAAGCTCATTGACGCATGTCACTTGTCAATCTAGCTAGCTGCTAGCTGTTACCTTAGTTAAACGAAAGTGTTCATTTCTATTGGTCAATAAATGAAACTTGTCTTCTCTGTTTTGGGTTCAAATAGTATACTACTCAATTGTCAAGATCATAGGTAAATACAAAACTGATGATTTTTTATTTTTATTTTTTAATTACAAGGGAGTAATGGGTTGGTGTTGACTTAATCCAAAAAGAGCAATATCTATTAACCAGTCTAATAATAATATCTTGAATTCACACCCTCTTTTACTTCAACTACCCAATATGCAAAGTCTTCTCAACTTCCCAGTCTCACGCAATCAAAGACACAAAGCTTAGTAAGTAAGAAACAAAGATGTAGGTGAGATTAATTTAATTAAATCTGAACAAAACCTCTGCTACTATGTCTATGCCTCTAAATATGGTATCTGCAAAATCAAAAGAATTTTATAAACTAACGTAACATGTTCAATTTTTTGCCATGGTTAAAGAGAAAAATACAATACTATATTGTTATTGTATTAAAAAAATAATTAATTTCTCCTTTAAGTAATTATTTGTAGCTTTTTATTTTTCTTTTTTTAATTAGATTAAGAGATGAGGTCTCTTATCACCTTAATCAACTATAAGTGGATTGGATCCTTCTTTTAAGATGGGAGGAGTATCATCGTTTAAAGTAAAATTCAGTTTTGTTGGATACAAATACGTAGTCCAAGTGTTATTGAAGCCCATCTCTGCATTATTTGGGCTTTGAGGGTACTCTGAAAATAGCGGTTGTTCGAGCCCATATAAAAACCAATACAATGAGAAGACAAATAGACAATAACCCAAAAGATGAAGAAGAGCCCAAATTTTATGGGCCTTCGTTTTAATTGCAAACCCTTGCTACTGTGATTACTTACCCCCAAAAAAAAAAAAACAGGGAACTTAAAACTTTAAAAGCACATCAGGGGTCATCATTATCATTTATCAATCTGATTCGTCCATGGATAGTACAGATTTAAATTAACTTTATTTGTATATCTTAAATATTTTTTATTTTAATGTATTCATAACTTAAAATAGAACAATATCATAATTTTCAACTCTTAAAAAAAAAGAAAAAGAAAAACACGTTCATTATTTTAAAACATCAAAGTTTAAAATTTTAACCTAGATTGTTTAAAATTATAATAACGAGCATAATTATATTTGAATAATCTGAATCTCACCATAAAAGATGAACAACATATTTTCATGTATTTAGAAATGTCTTTTGTTTTGCATACAATTAAACAATTAAAGATAAGTTACACATAAAGCAATGAATTTGACCGTTGTTTGATTTACCAAAAAAAAATTTGACCGTTGTTTGGCATTCAAGTGAGATGAGAGCACCATCGTGGTGATGCATGTATAGAAGGCAAATATGTAGATATTAGAGTGTTTCTCATCAATCATACTGAAATTCCCTCCTCCGAATACAAATTTACTCTCATTAGTCACTTATTACACCAACCTCGATAAAATCTATAGAACAACCACTAGCATAATAACCAAACCAAAAGAAGTTTCAATCTCTCCAAAGTTAGTTAAACCATAAAGATCAACAGAAACAAGGGGACTTTTTGCTGCAACATACAGATCATGGAGCTTTGGCTTTCATGAACAAGAAGAAGAAGATGATGAATGATAGATCAGTGGAAGCCATAAATGACCTTACGAGGGTCCAATTGTCCACTGAAATAGCTAGAGCCTAGAAGACACAGTGGACAGCTCCTGATGCCCCTTCCACTCTTCACCTGGTTTCAGTGTAACCGGATACTCTATTACTGCACAACCCAAACTTATCATGCTCTGGTAATCTTCGTCTCCCATATCATTCATCGCCTTCGCTTTCCTCTCCCATGGATTCCACACCACTATTTCATTCCAAATAAACCCCACTCTCAGAATTTTATGTATATGTCATCAACAAAATGGTCTTAATATAAACATATATAGTATCAAATATAAGATCCGGTTTACTTTTTTTTTTTTTTTGAGAGATTAAGAAAGCTAAATAAGTTACTCAATCATTAAATTATATATCAGTTTATAAGTGAGACAAATTAGTTTGAAGAAAAAATGATAAATATAAATATTTAAAGTAATTCAATTAGTTTCCTTAATCTCCAAAAGGAAAAAAAGCTAACTGGTCTTATATTTTGCTCTGGAGCTAATACTTATATATATATATATCAACCTGCATCTGCCCTCCCGTTCTTCCTCAGTTCATATGTTCTTTTCTTCTCGTGGTCTATGATGGCTATTTTAGATGGTGTTCTCAGGTACACTCTGTCCACCTACAAGTTCATACAAACCCACTTATGTGAGAGGAGTTTTGTATGATAAGCCATAAAAGTGATCTTTTTGATCTGAATGGCAGGTGAATGATGATAGGATGAAACATTAAGACTTGTGTTTGTTAATTACCTCGTCGTCGAAAGTGATTGCATCTGCTTGCTCTGTGAATCTGCTTCTTTTGACGAGGTTATCAAGATAATCCAGTGTCTCCAACCCCTCAATCCAAATTTCACTGAAAATTTTTAACCTCTTTTTCTTAAACCCATATGTTTTTGAGACATAATACCCATCATAAAAAAAGGTCCTAATTTCACGGTTACTGCATCATCATGCTGGACTAATTAATTCTATATTTGTTACCATGGATACCAATATATAGTGTTTTTATTAAAGCAGGAAAAAAAGAGAGTCAAAACTTAAAAGTAGTACACACCTGATGTCTGATACAGTCAAGTAGTTACAGAGAGCAAGGGTAAAAGATAAAGGTTTATTGTCAGTGTTTCTGACTCGGGGAATCAGAACGAGCTTGCCAGCACTCAGGGTGATACGAAGCCTCAGCTCAAAACTATGCAGAAAGCAATCAAACAAACAAGTTCAGTTCGTTCAGCAGCATTTATAATTACCAAAGAAACAGATTGCAAAAATTAATAATTCACAGTTTGATTTATTGGAAGGCACATGCATATATATATATATATATATATATATTTGACCCCCCCCCCAAAAAAAAAAAAAAAAAAATATATATATATATATAAATACCTTCGGAGTTCGGGGCCAGATCTTTAAATCTTCTCTGGTGGACTTAAAGATCAGATCCACAGATGAGCGATTATCAGGTTGAGGTAAAGGAGAAGGGTCTCTGTCCCGTGACCACAATCTGTTCCTTGCAAATCCTTGTTGATCGAGCGAACCCATATTCCCGAACTGCTAATTAAACACCCCAAAGCTGACGAACTAGAATTCAGAGTACATGGATTTGAACTTTTCTGAAGTATCTGTGCCACTGATTTTCTTTTTCTTTTTTTAAAAAGGAATTAACCTGAGGAAAGCAGACTGATATCCCTCCTCTGATTGCTTTAGGTTGTTTCCAGTTAGCCTGTTAGAGTATAATACATAAAATCACCATACATGTCTTGAACTATTTCAGAAACTTACCAAAAACAGAACAGTTATGTATAAACAAGGGGCGGAGTAATTGGAAGGTAACTTGAAATACACAGAATATTCTTACCTTACTGCTCTTGAAAAGAAGTTCTTGCTTCTGCTCATTCTTCCAGGAAACAATCTGGCCTCCATATAGAAGCACCTGAAAACCATTACTATATTCACCCACAATACTTTCAGACCTGAAACCCTAACAAGAGCTATAAACACACATTTAAATTTAGGCAAAAGGGGGAAAAAACACAGAACTATTTATTATTAATTACCTCTGCAGATGAACCAGTAGGTTCAGTCAATATAATACGAGGTAATCCATCTAAGTCCTGAAACATATTCGACGGCATGGTCTGGGCCGTAACCTTGCTCTTATGCTGCTCACAAGTGGATTCACTTTCCCTTTACTCCAATCCAGCTGCAACCAATAATTAAAACCACACAACATTTCATCTTCAAAACTCACACAACAGTATATAACAGAAAGAAAGAATGAAACTTTCCGATTGAACAAGAGAAAAGAAGAGATGGGGATGGCGTACTTTTGAGGCTTAGTGTGTGTGTAATAACAGTACGGAACCAATTATGTGGTTGGATTTTCGAGATGCGGCAGAGCTGGCGGAAGCACATAAGGTGCTTCTCCCTTATGTGCTTCTTACATGCTTCTCCCTCTAATTAGAGGGGCAAACAATTTTTTTTTTAATTTTTTTTATATATTCTATATATTTAGATTAAATTATATGTTGCTTTTTAAAATTTTTTTGGCACCCAGTATCTTAAATTAATTAGTTTTCAGTATACTGATGTTGTAGGACATATTTCTGACTGCAGAACTGGAAACTAATTAATTTGAGATACTGGGCGCCAAAAAAAATTTCAGAAAGCAGCATATAATTTAATCTAAATATATAGAATAAATAAAAAATTAAAAAAAATTAAAAAAAATTGCTTGCCTCTCTAATTAGAGGGAGAAGCATGTAAGAACCACATAAAGGAGAAGCACATGTGGACCCCAGAGCTGGCTGAGGCAGAAGCAATAACTCAGCAATGTTGCGGTGGAGGTGCATGTGAGATTGTCTAGCTATACATATAAGGTTACAGGCGCAAATGGTGAAAAAGGAAAGGGCAAAAGAGAGAGAGAATCGTCGTTGAGCATGAAGCTTGAGAAGGACGATGGTTTTTAACAAAGGATTCTCTGTTAATTTAATTAAATCAGAATTAACCTCTGCTATGTCTATCACTCTATCCCTTTAAATATGATATCTACAAAATCAAAAGAATGTTATAAACTAACGTAGCATGTTGAATTTTTTGGCAGATTGACCAAAATAAGAAGAAAAAACAAAAAAAATATCGAATTGATGTATTTTTAAAACTATTTTCTAAATTAATCCTAACGCCACTAGTTATGTGAGGGGGGCGCACTTGTGGTGGCGTGAGACTGTCTCACGCTACTAATAAAAAATCAATTAAAATATTTTAGTTAAATGTATAATTAATTATAAATAATAAAAAATTAATAATAATTTAAATTAATAATTAAAAAAATTAAAAAATCTAAAATTTATTATAAATTTTAGGAACAAGATTAATTAGTAAATTAATTAATTAATTATTAGAAACCTCATAGATAACTAATTATTTAATATTTTGTACATTAATAATTTGATATATAAAGTATATAACATACGTTTAAATAGAGAATAATAATTAGTCAAATAATCTTTTGTTATTTGTTATAACAAAGCGGAAAGCGTGGATCATTCATTGTGTTATTGTAAATTTTTAATTAGTGAATTAATTATTTAACTAATTATTATTCTCTATTTAAACTTATCTTATCTAAAATATGGATAAGATAATTATTAATTTAAATTATTATTAATTTAAATTATTTATAATTAATTATACATTTAATTAAAGTATTTTAATTGATTTTTATTAGTAGCGTGAGACAGTCTCACGCCACCAGAACTGTCAGAAACCCTCACGCCACTAACGTGGGCCCCCCTCACGTAACTGGTGGCATTAGCATTAGTTTGGAAAATAATTTTAAAATTGCATCAATCCGGTATTTTTTTTTTTTGTTTTTTCTTCTTATTTTGGTCAATCTGCCTAAATTTTTTGCCATGGTTAAAGAGAAAAAGTACCCGGTTGGTAACCTTTTTTATAAGCTATTTTGCGTAAGTCAAGACAAAATCCCTTTCACAATTTATCTCATAAATTCTAAAAACTATTTTCTAAAGGGGGGTTTGCAAAAAAAAAAAAAAACAACAATATTTTTATTGTTATTACATTCAAAAAATCATGAATTTCTCCTTTAAGTAATCATTTGTAGCTTTTTTTTTGTTAGAACAAGAGATGAAGTCTTTTAACACTTCAATTAATAGTTTGTTCGTGCCGCTTCATTTATACTATAAGCTGTATCCTTCCTTTAAGATGGGAAGAGCATGATCGTTTAAAGATACAATTACATAGTCCAAGTGTCATTGAAGCCCATCTCGGCATTGTTTGGGCTTTGAAGGTACTCTGCAAATAGCGTTGTTCGAACCCATATAAACACCAATAGAATGCGAACACAAATAGACAATAACCCAAAAGAGTTTACCAAAACAAAAAAAAAAGACAATAACCCAAAAGATGAAGAAGAGCCTAAATTTCACGGGCCTTCTTTTTAATTGCAAACCCTGGCTACTATGATTACCCAACATGGAACTTAAAACTTTAAAAGCCCATCAGGGGTCTTCATTATCAATCTGATTCGTCCATGGATAGGATGGTACAGATTTGAATTAACTTAATTTCTATACCTTAAATATTTTTTATTTTAATGCATGCATAATTTAAAATAAAACAATATTATAATTTTTAATTCTTAAAAAAAAAACACGTTCATCATTTTAAAACATCAAATTTTAAAATTTTAACCTAGATTGTTCAAATTATAAATTATAATAATGAGCATAATTATAAGATGAACAACATATTTTCATGTATTTAGAAATGTCTTTTGTTTTGCATACAATTAAAGATAAGTTACAACTAAAATCCTAAATGAACTCGGTGCCTTTAAGCAATGAATTTTACCGTTGAAGTTGTTCAGCAATTTTGGCGTTTAAGTGAGATTCCTTTGACAGAGAGCACCATCGTGATTCGTGATGCATGTATAGAAGGCAAATATGTATATATAGAGTGCTTCTCGTTAATCATACTGCAAGTTTACTCTCATTAGTCACTTACACCAACCTCGATAAAATCTATAGAACAACCACTAGCATAATAACCAAGCCAAAAAAAGGTTCAATCTCTCCAGAGTTAATTAAACCGCAAAGATCAACAGAAAGAAGTGGACTTTCTACTGCAACATACAGATCATGGATCAACAACAAGAAGATGATGATGATGTATCATTGAAAGCCATAAATGACCTTACGAGGATCCAATTGTCCACTGCAATAGCTAGAAGACACAGTGGACAGCTCCTGACGTCCCTTCCACTCTTCACCTGGTTTCAATGTAACTGGATTCTCTATTACTGCACTACTCAAGCTTATCATGCTCTGGTAATCTTCGCCTCCCATATCACTCATCGCCTTCGCTTTCCTCTCCCATGGATTCCACACCACTATTTCATTCCAAACATACTCCACTCTCAGAATTATATATATATATATATATGTCATCAATAAAATAATCTCAATATAAACATATACGACCTCAAGTGTAAAATAAAAGACTTAGTTGACTTTTTTTTTTAAAAAAAAAATTTAAAGAAACTAAATAAATTCCTTAATGATCAAATTATATGTAAGTTTATAATTCAGACAAATTAGTTTGGAAAAAAACGATAAATATGAATACTTTAAAGTAATTCAATTAACTCTCTTAATCTCTAAAAAGAGAGGGAAAAAAAAGTCAACTGAGTCCTATATTTAGAAATTGAGGTAGTATATATATATATATATATATATCAACCTGCATCTGCCATCCCGTTCTTCTTCAGTTCATATGTTCTCTTCTTCTCGTGGTCTATGATGGCTATTTTAGATGGTGTTCTCAGGTACACTCTGTCCACCTGCAAGTTCACACAAACCCACTCATGTGAGAAGTTTTGTCTGATAAGCCATATGAGTGATTTTTTTGAACTGAATGGAAGGCGAATGATGATAAGACAAGACATTAAGACTTATGTTTGTTAATTACCTCGCCGTCGAAAGTGATTGCATCTGCTTGCTCTGTGAATCTGCTTCTTTTGACGAGGTTATCAAGATAATCAAGTGTCTCCAACCCCTCAATCCGAACTTCACTGAAAATTTTTAACCTCTTTTTCTTAAAACCCATCTATCTGTTTTTGAGACATAATACCCACCAGAAAAAAGGTCCTAATTTCACCATTACTGCTTCATCATGCTGGACTAGTTAATTCTATATTTGTCACCATGGAAACCAATATGTAGTGTTTTTATTAAACCAGGAAAAAGAGAGTTAAAAGTAGTACACACCTGATGTCTGACACAATCAAGTAGTTGCAGAGAGCAAGGGTAAAAGATAAAGGTTTATTGTCAGTGTTTCTGACTCGGGGAATCAGAACGAGCTTGCCAGCACTCAGGGTGATACGAAGCCTCAGCTCAAAACTATGCAGAAAGCAATAAAACAAACAAGTTTCAGTTCGTTCAGCAGCATTTATAATTACCAAAGAAACAGATTGCAAAAATTAATAATTCACAGTTTGAATTATTGGAAGGCATATGCACACACACACACACACACACACCTTCGTGGCCAGATCTTTAAATCTTCTCTGGTGGACTTAAAGATCAGATCCACAGATGAGTGATTATCAGGTGGAGGTAAAGAAGAAGGGTCTCTGTCCAGTGACCACAATCTGTTCCTTGTAAATCCTTGTTGGTCGAGCGAACCCATATTCCCGAACTGCAAATTAAACACCCCAAAGCTGATGAACAAGAATTCACAGTACATGGATTTGAACTTTAATCTGTGCCACTGATAAAAAAAAGGTAATTAACCTGAGGAAAGCAGACTGATATCCCTCCTCTGATTGCTTTAGGTTGTTTCCAGTTAGCCTGTTAGAGTATAATATATAAAATCACCATACATGTCTTGAACTATTTCAGAAACTTAACAAAATCAGAACAGTTATATATAAACAAGGGGCAGAGTAATTGGAAGGTAACTTGAAATACACAGAATATTCTTACCTTACTGCTCTTGAAAAGAAGTTCTTGCTTCTGCTCATTCTTCCAGGAAACAATCTGACCTCCATATAGAAGCACCTGAAAACCATTATTATATTCACCCACAATACTTTCAGACCTGAACGCCTAACATGAGCTATAAACACATGAAAATTTAGGCAAAAGGAAAAAAACACAGAACTACCTATTATAAATTACCTCTGCAGATGAACCAGTAGGTTCTGTCAATATAATACGAGGTAATCCATCCAAGTCCTGAAATATATTCAACGGCATCGGTCTGGGCCGTAACCTTGCTCTTATGCTACTCACAAGTGGACTGACTTTCCCTTTGCTCCAATCCAGCTGCAACCAATAATTAAAACCACACAACATTTCATCTTCAAAATTCACACAACAGTATATAACAGAAAGAAAGAATGAAACTTTCCGATTGAACGAGAGAAAAGAAGAGATGGGATGGCGTACTTTTGAGGCTGTGTGTGTGTGTGTAATAACAGTATGGAACTAACATATGAGGTTGGATTTTCGAGATGCGGCAGAGCTGGCTGGAGCAGAAGCAATAACTCAGCGATGTTGTGGTGAAGGTGCATGTGAGATTGTCTAGCTATATATATAAGGTTACAGGCGCAAATGGTGAAGAAGGAAAGGACAAAAGAGAGAGGGAATCGTCGTTGAGCATAAAGCTTGACAAGGACGATGGTTTTTAACATAGGATTCTCTGATGCTTACCGCGAAGTGGCGCTAGAGTTTCAGTTAACCGTTTCATGTTTGGGCTTTGCCATTGGTCCAGCTCGTTCTTCCTGAGGACCATGTCCGCCACTTTCGTGCCACGTCATTCTTCGTGTAACATATAGATATTTCCTGTTATGTCACGTTGCTGAATGCTGATGTTCTTATTTGGGCATTTCTATACGTCCCATATAATCCCCCACTTCGTGTTCTGTAGTACTTTAGTGTTTTTAATTAAAGTGTGTGTGTGGGGAAAAAAATTTGAAGTAAAGATAAAAAAGTGAGAGACAAGGGAAAAAGGTGAGTTAGGTTCATTGATATGATAAAGTAGTAGAAGAACTTGATATAAAGTGTACAAGGTTGGGTGTCGAGTGTATTAAGATTTATTTCCTGTATGGGTGACTGCCTGACTGGTTTAATTTTATGTCTCTATTTTTTAAGGGTATCTGAACCATTTTGACCTTGAGATTAATCACTTTCAAGATTTAAAATATAAAATATCTTTATCATTTCTAACAAGCACTATGCTTCCCGCGAACATGTCTCCTTCTTAAGGGAAGAAATTGATTACCACCTCCATCAAGAGCCTCGAGAAAATAAAGACTATCCCCATATGTAATTTTTCATGCATTTTTGTATCATTCTTTCTCCGCCGTTCATAAAAATTTCATAATTAACCAATTTCAATATTATCACATTAGGCAATAAATAGCTTTGCCCAGAATAACACAATTAGATTAATCTTTAGAAACACGTTTATTAGAAGAAACGAAAAACCTTTGCACTTCAAGTATTAAATGGGATAGCATCAAGTCCAAAGTTATCCGGGGATACCTTGATGATGACTTCTCATTTTTAATAGATTGATTTGACCAAGGGTAGAAATAGGTCAGACCCCTATCAGGCGGCTTACATCCTAACCTGTTTAGGGCCTAGTCTGACATGACTTGTTTATTAAAAATGCCAGGTTAATGCTCTATTTAAATTCAAGAAAATGCCCTATTTAAAGGCCTAAAATGTGTAAATAGACCAGACCATTTTGTTAAAGCTTAGCTTATAAGCCTTTAGACCTGACCTGTTTACACATTAAATAAATATGTTTATATATATCATATAAATAACACAATATTTGTATTTTTTTCATTTTTATGTTCTAATTTCAAGTTATAATTAGTTAATTATAGTACTACCCCTATTATGCTAATGGAATATTTTCTTTATAACATCCTCATAACAATTCATCTTTGCACACTTTCTATTCTCTTTGCACCCGTGCTATTCTCTTTAATAACAATAAGATTTTATTTTGGATGATTATATTATTAGGTTTGAATTTTGGTGAGATCAATTTTTAATAATAATAATAATAATATGATTTATTTTAATTATATGTAGGCTAAAAGCTTATTTGAAGGGTATAATTTGTAAATATTATGCTTTGAAGCCTAAACTTATGTAGGTTTTGGTACTCTCAAAGCCTTCTTATAGCCTGTAAGACTTGTAATATTAGACTTTTTTAAAGGCCTACATTATATTGGGTTTTTAAAAATGTTTTAGGCTCAACCAGGCTTTAGACATAAGCTTAAAAAGAAGAACATTATAATGGCATGCAATGTTTGGAATGGATAATTAAGGAGAACCTAATATCAAGAGAAACGAAGCTGGAGTAAAAAAAGGAAATAATTATCAACTAAGCCATAAGTTTCATGCATGAAGGAGCAAGCAAGACCCCGTAACATTTTGGAGCTATTAATTTGGAAACAATTTGAGACCTCAATATAAGGAAAGAAGGTGGCAGCTAATATACGCACACATTGACATCATCATCCTCTTAAAAAAGAGGAGAGAAAGGGAGACTACTTGAGGGGAGAAAGAAAGGCCTTCGGATTCTATTCTTCTTTTTTATGGAAGACGAGAGGACCGTGGAGGAGAGAAGAACCAGAGTAGTTGTAGAACCAGAGGGGAGAGAGATAGAGTTGAGAGGACTCCATTGAGTGTTTCTATCCCATTCATCTTTCTTTTTTCTCATGGATTGTTAATTTATTTTTGGTGCATGTCACTGGGATGAGATTGATTAAATCTATATGTGGCTAGTTTTGTGTTTGCAATATAGAGGAGTTATGAACTTGTATGTGAATTATACTTTGGTTTCACTCATTAATTATATTTTAGTGTTAATTTTGGTTACTTAATCTTGTCTATTTCTTATCTACTTTTAGTGTTTGATCATCATTAAGTATGAATTTAGAGAATTTAGATTAGCCATGAGAAAGCGATTTTAATTGGACCATAGGATGGAGTAATCTGGGATTAAAGTTTATTCTAATTTGTTAGTAGGATAGGAATATACCTATAAATCCATATAATCATATTAAAGTGAAATTGAATTATTATTGCCTTTTGGGTAACTATGTTAGGAATAACAATTTTAAATTGAGAAAGTGGTGTAAGTGATCGGGAGATATTTACATCTATTAATACTTTAGATTAATAAAATTGACATTGAAACTAATTAATTAGTGAAAACAATGTCTATGAAGCTGATAAGAGATTAGTGACTTTAGATTGATCATTTGACAATTATGGTAGTTAGTTCAGTTATTATGCTTTTAGTTTCTTTTCACTTATTAAAAGTGAATTTGGGTTACTCAACTTAAACAAAAGTGTAAGATCATTGCTTAACTGAATTGTTAGTATCAAATCCTTGTGGAAACATACTTTACTCATTCTTTATTATTACTTGATACGACCTGTATATATACTTATAGAGTCTTAGGCTATAATTTCTTCCGTATCACATGATCAAATTAAAAAAAAATATCTCTACCTCATAGTCATACACCAAGAAGGTCAATATTGGAAGGGATATTGAATTAATCAAGATACAGTTAGGTTAACTTTAATTTTATGGGGGGAAAATCTTTCTATTTGATTATCAGATTAAATGAAAATCGACTCAAGTAATCTGTATGAGAATCTTGGGTTGATGAGTTTATTCAAAGCAATTGATATCATCACTGATGTATGGTGAGCATTTGGGATGGAGGAATATGAGATGGGGCACTGGAATCAAAAAGTGAAATTTGATACTCTATCCAATCTTACATAGAAAGTTGATTTTTTTTTTTTAAAAAAAATATTAAGGAATGATGCTAATTTAATTATTTTAAAATATTTATATTTATCATTTTTTTTCCAAACTATTTTACCTAACATAGAAACTATATATAATATCATGATATACAACATACGATATTCACGAGGTATATTTTCCCAAAAAAAAGTTAACTATGTCTTATATTTAAAACTAAAAGAGGTATATTTCTTGATGTAAATGGAGTGGCAGCGTTGAAAAATAAACTCACGAGGCATCACAAGATTTTCATCCTCGTCATAATTCTATCCCATTAACATTATTATACATAAGATAATATCCCTTGCATGAATCATGATTCAGTAGTTTCATAAATAACGGCTCTTGGGATTTTCATCTCTCTCTCTCTATATATATATATCAAATATGTGTGTACGTGTTCATATTTTTATGCTAATTAAGTTTCTTTCTGGTTTTAAATTATCTGAACTAACATATGTTGGCTCTCATATATATATATATATATATATATATTCTATTAATATTCCATCATAATGGCGAATTTATGGGTGTGAAGTAGCATTCGTGGTGGGTCCATGCATGCCTCCTAATAAAGCTCACTTACGTAAAGTAATCTGATTTTGGTTCATGGCCATTAGAAAAATCAAACAATCTGATTCAAGCCGATCACCACAGCCACTAAATTACAACAAAACGATGTCGACCAAACTGAAAATTATAACAGTAGTGAAGCAGGAATACAAAGAACCTTTTTTTTCCCCTGAAGAATCAAAATGTCACTAAAGATGTGCATATGGATAGTGTTATATATATATATATATATATATATATATATATATATATATATATATATATATATATATCTCGAGATGCTAATACTTTTGTTTGGTGCGAAAATTAAAGGTGAGGTGCCAGTTGTGTTGCGTTCAGCCTACGCGCATCTTAGTGGCGATGATCAAATAAAATAAAACTCAAAGCATCATCAACAAAAGGTTACCCGCACAAATACACACACAGAAGCGACACCGTTTCGGTCCAAGATATAGGGTTTCTTTTAGAGGAAATATTAGGAGCACAATATAAATCACCTTAAATAGTTATTAATTATTACCTCATCATATCTTTAATATAAGAGTTAATTTTAGTTTTAACTATAAGATCTTAATCCACTTTATTTCTCAAATTTATAATTTTTGTTCCCAAAGTATCCTTACTGGTTGTCTTCTGCATTAAGGAGTTTCTATCCAATTGTAGATATGATGAAAAATAGTATTTTAGGAAAATATGTTTATATCAGTTAAAAATAAATAACATAACTAATTATTATTTTTTTAATCTACACAAATTGATCCACTAGCTCTTATATTGAGGATTGGATGTAATACATATTGTATATCAAGTAAGAGGAACTTGGCTTCTCTCTTTTTCTTTTCCTGTCCGCTTCTATCCTTTATCACCTTTTGTGACTATCATTTATTTTCTTTTCCCATTCACTCCCATTGTTTACCTATTTGTGATCATTGGATTAAGATCTAATAATTGACATTTAATATTTTATAAAAATATTATTACAATGAGAAAAATGATGGGAAGGAAACGGGGAGAAGGATGAGAAGAAAATATTAAATATAGACCATAAGATCTTAATCTAATAGTCACAAAAGAGATTTAAAAAAAAGGGAGTGGATGAAAAAAAGGAGAGAAGAGAGGTCCAAAAAAGAGGAGATAGTGAGAGGGACAAAAGTTATAATTATATCTTTAATTTAAAACAAATTTAATGAGATGACTAATATGAGGTTTGAATAGGAACAAAAGTTATATAATTATCTTTAATTTTAAAAAAATTTAATGAATTGACTGTTATGAAGTGATTGAAAGTGACTTATATTTTAAATATATATACGTAATTCAGATATAGGTCTCTATCTATGGTATGGGTGTCGATGATAAATATGGGCGTGCATGGCAATAGAAGATTGGAAAGAGATGGGAATTTAAGGGATACAAAGAATACTTTATGAGAATGGACGGTGGACATATGTGACCACAATAAAGACAAGCTGCACCTTCTTTTGTTGCCTTCTACTCAGCCATCACCATTACGTTGAAACTTTGCAATTACATTATTATTCTTGTTCCTTCAAAATGTTTCTCACCATCCAAAGAATCGCCAGGCCACCACCCTCCATTTTCCACTTATTAGAATCTCTTATCCTACGAACAAGATGTAGAGAGAATAATGAGCAGATTTTAAATGTTATTATTATGGATGTTTGATGATTTTGATTGACCTCATGACTTGATCTGACCCCATGATTTAGACTGGATTTTAAACTCATTCCTCAGAAAAAAAGTCATGAGGTCGACATATTTAGGACAATACTTTTCGCTTAATAATAAATGTTAATCACAATATATGAGCTGGAGTGACGGATTATTTTCGTATTCATGAGTTGTGTTCCTTATAAAAGGACAAGGATCAAACGTAGCTTCAAGAAATTAGAGAAGTAAGGACAATTAGAGTTCCTGTTTAATCAAAATTGGAAACCGTTCAATTACCGCTCATTAATTTATTCTGGTAAGATAGAGTAATGATACTCTCATCTTATAATCAAATCAAGCACAAGAAAAGACGGAAAGTGACTTGGAGACCTATCAGCCATCAGGCGAATGCTTTAAGGGGGGTGATTGTTTGTTGGTGGGGTTGAATGTCTGACTGAGTATAGGAAGAAAAAGATCCTGAGAAAAGTAGGGCATAATGTCTTTAAAATGTGGATAGTGTTGAAATATTTTAAAATGAAGAGAAGTGTTTTTTTTATAAAGTTATGTTCATTAAATTAAGAGATTTATATGAACAATTGTATAAGGAGTTACAACACTATTATGTTATGTCTTCTCAGTTTCTAAAGACGCGTGTAAAAAATTTTATAGCCAGAGATATGGTGGCCACCACTTGATGAAAAGTTGTGTTGTGTTTATGATAAAACTCTATATAATATGAAGGTATAACTTTTTATATATCTGTTTATAAATCAACATATGAAATTCATGAATCTAATAAATTGTTTTGACTTTTAATTTAAGAACTGTTGTACATGTTTCAAGAGGTACCATTTCAAGGAGGCATCACTTAAATACATTACTTCATGGCTTATAAATACCAAGCACCATCAATCATTCCGATACATCAGAAATCACACAACAAGAGATTAAACTTATTGTCTTTGTCCTTGAATGTACATAAAGATAAATCAAATAATCATTTTGTAAAAGTCATAATTGTCTTATTTGAGTATTGAGAGTGCAATCCATACTCAAAGGCCTTTGTTGTATCGTACAGAAAATTCATCCGTCAATCCAACTTGCATCCTATAAAATAAGTATAAGTGGGGCGAATTAAGCTTGAAGGAAGTACTGCCCACACCTTGAAGATATTGTGCACTACTTTCTTCATCATCTATTACTCTTGTACTTCTCAGAGATCTAGCCCATCCAACAATCTTTAGGCTTCATTTCGTGAATACAAATGGTGTCTTTGAAAGAGTTGACAACAAACCTTGTAAAGTTGGAAAAATCTGAAGGAGGAAATTTCTAAGATGACACTGGTATTGTTTGCTAGAAGAAAGGATGACTTGATTGAGGAACTTTGCAAAGGAGTCATCTTGAGCTCATTTGGTCAATGGCAAAGGAGAGTGATAAGTATCTATTCACATCTCTTTATTGGACATGGTTTATAGATTCATGTGGTTTATTCATGATTTGGTTGTGATGCAATTATTTTGCCTTAAATTACCTGATTTTATTGGCTCGTGGAATCATAGAATATTTTAATAATGATTAGAAAGTAATAAGAAGCATGGTAGATTTCCAAATTACTAAATTGATAATTGTCATGAAAAATTCTATGATCAATTAAATGAGTTGATAATTATCTTATTGTGTTCTAATTTTAATTAGAACGATTGATGAAAATTTTTTGTGGAATAAATGCATGAGTTGAACATGGTTTCAATAATTTCAAACAACTTAACATGTTAGGTTGAATTTATTATTGTCTCATCAATCATTGATAAACTTCCTCATTCATGCAAAGACTTGAAAAAGAGTCTTAGTTAAATATAAAAAAATAAATCCTTTTTGAGCAATGGGGAATTATATTCTCTTTGAAGAGGAGCATGGCAGAAGGTCCGTGATACAAAAGGCACCAATGCTCATGAAAGTATCATGAGAAGCTATATGTAGTGGAGGAAAGATATTATCATAAGACCTCAAAGGAAAGAGGAAAGGATAGAATTCTAAATTCTATTTACATGTTTTAGCTATGGTGATTATAATAATAGAAAATGAGTTATGATTAGTTGGTGATATATTATTAACTTTGATTGTTATTATGGTTCTTCATTGTTTGATTCTAGTATAAAATTGACACTTATATCTATTCACAGTGATAGTCAATTTATTCTTGTAAGGGTTTATAGCCAAGTTTATAATGTAAAGTTGCGACATGATTTTGAATGGGATAATTTTCAATAGTTATACAAGATTTGACATAAATTCTTGCAAATCTCTTGACGAAAGGTTTGATAAGGGATTTGGTGTTAAAAACATCAAAAAAGATGAGATTGAAGTTGTAAAAACTTTGATCACCAATAGTGAAAACCTAACTCACATTTGACTATTATATCAAGTCTTGAATTCAATGATGAAAATACGCTATCAGAGTGATTACATTACTTGACTTTTTAATACATCCCAAGTTAAAAAAGTACCATGAGACTAAAAGAATGTAGGTTGAGTCTAATTTGACTCTTAATGGACCTGCAAGTATATATTTGTTAGAGCATTTATCATGGTGATGCTCTTGATGGAGTCTACCTATATAAGAAATTGAGAATGAAGTGAAGCTGCTTCTAAGAGTCCAAGAGCTTGATTCTAGAAGGTTCTCATTGTAACATCCTGAATTTTGAATCTAATATCTTGAACATAAACCTATCTTGGGAAGACTAGTAGGCTCTATTTTCAGAAAGTGATAAATTTGAAATCAGTATTTTGCGGGACCCACAACCAAAATAATTCTTCCTCCCGACACAACTCTCGTGAACTTTGAAAAAAATGGCCGCGGGACCCACTCAATAATAATTTATTATTTAAATAATATTATATTATAATAATAAAATAATATATATTATATTATATTATTAAAATTTTTAAAAAAAGGTTCACGGGGCAAGTCACGGGAAAGTTTTTTTTAGTTTTTAGGAAAATTACGTAAAACGACCCAGAGACGAAAATTACACTTAAAGACCCATTTTCCAACTATAAATAGACCTTCCATTTCATTTCATTCTTCACAACTTCTAAGAGCCATAGAGAGAGGTAGAGAGAGAGAGAGAGAGTAGAGATATTTGCTTGAGAGTTATAATAGCTGGTTGGTGATTCGGGTATTAGCAAGTAACAGGTAACTCTGAATATTCTTCCTTATACTTGTGAATTATGTATGATTATAAATTTGTTTGTTTACTATTTTGGCAAGAATATTTAGAAAATATTTATGGTTTTAAGATCTGGTGTGGGAACTTTGATTTGCAAATCTGCAGAGATACTATTTATACGTACGTTACTATTCATTTTTACTATTCACATATACCGTATTTACTATTCATTTTTACTATTCACGTATACCGTATTTACTATTCATTTTTACTATTCACGTATACCGTATTTACTATTCATTTTTACTATTCACGTATACTGTATTTACTATTCATGTTACTATTCACGTATACCGTATTTACTATTCATGTTACTATTCACGTATACCGTATTTACTATTCATGTATATACCGTATTTTACTATTCACAGATACGCATAGTATTTTACTATTCACAGATACGCATAGTATTTTACTAATCATAAATACGCATATCAATGTATATAATGGTATAATAATGCATTATTTTTGAGTAAATACATTCGTCATGGCGGTTGTATTGTGATGGGTGGAGTAAGGAGGGAATTGAATGATAAGAATTGTTTATGCCACCACTCGGTGCACAGTGGATGGTACTTTTCAGGGCCCCATCTTCCATGTTTTCCTCTGGCCGGGATTTCATTGGAGATGTGGGACATGTGACACCTCCTTAGTTGTTATTTTAAAGGAGGGGAGCCATAGTCCAGATTTAAGCTCTATACCTTTGGCCGGGTGTATCTTAAGTTTTGGTGAGCTTGAAACCATCCAGTCAAATGAATGAGTTTCTATTGGACTATATGTTAGCCTATGGTTCCAGTCAGCGGTATACGGTTGGAAGGGGATATAAGGGAGGCTGCATACTGCATAGTGCATTTCTGAATTATTCAATAAAGAATGATGAGTATTTTGTAAAGGCATTTGATGTGTACAACGGTATATCTAAAAATATCTGAGTATATTAAATTCACATTATATTACCTTTAATTTTTGTCATATGTAATTTGCTCGTGTAAGGTAGAAATATTCAGTAGTTACTGAGACGTGGAATCTCATCCCATATTAACATTTTTCAGGTGATTATTCTAGTAGAGAGCAAGGGAAGGCACCTATGGAGTGAGCTCTGGAAGCTCTTTTGATCTCCAATAGATTATGTTATGTTATTATATTTGCCATGAACCTAAGACTTCCGTTTTGTATTAAACTCTGAAATATTTTCTGGAATTTATTCTGATTATGTATTACGGGTTTTATTCGAAATAGTAACATTGTAAAAGGATTTGGATATTATTGAACTCTTTTGAAGGTATTTTCAATATTTTGACCGAGTTTTTGGGTATTAAAATTGAGGTGTTACATTTTTGGTATCAGAGCTAAAGGTTCCATGGCAATTTTGTTTATTTTCTAAAGTGATTTCTTAAAATTTTTTTAAAAGTTCGTGGCAAATTAAATATCATAACATGAGCACTTCCCTTTGTTAGATTTAGAATTTATTTAGCTATTTTATTTGTTTAGTGTCCTTATAGTATTAATCATAGGAGGAGATAATGGCAAGAACTCGAAGAACTAATTCAACCCCTGCTCCATCCCAAAGAGGTCTCCCTCCGCATCAAGATGGTCCCTATTCTCAGGATAACAATGCCCTTTTGGCAGAGTTACGAGACGTCATCCTGGAGATGAGAGAGAAAGTGAATAGACACGAGGATGAACTAGCAAAAGGAAGAGGCCAAGGTGGTAAGGAAGGAAAGGAGAAGGCTCTGGAAGTCACACCTTCTGACCATCAATCTAGGGGAGGAAGTCGTTCTCGCACTGAAGATGGAGGTAGTAGCGGATCTCATTCTCAATATCATTCCTTACCTATTACTGAGGTTTGGGAAAAATTTCGGAAGTTTACTCCACCGATGTTCGAGGGGAAGCTAGATCCGATTGCAGCACTGGAGTGGCTGAAGCGTGTAGAAAAGATTTTCAGAGTTATCGAGATTAGCTCACAACAAAAGGTGATGGTTGCTGAACAATTGTTGCAGAAAGCAGCTGAAGAATGGTGGGAAAGCACCAAAACAAAAGGAAATGCTGAGATGACGTGGGAAGAGTTTAAGGAAAAGTTCGAAAATTATTACTTTTCCCCTTCAATCAGAATAGAGAAAGAAACTGAATTCCTCACATTCAGGCAAGGGGAATTACATGAAGACGAATTTATTACTCGCTTTTTAGAGTTGTCTAAATTCTGTGGATATTCACAGAACAACTCTAAATGGTTAAGTGCTCGATTGGTTGAAAAAGCTAGGCCAGACCTAAAAACAGCTCTATCACCGTTCCTTGATGAAACAAGGGATTTTGAAGAAATATGCGACAAACTGCGCACGATAGCAAGGAACAAACGAGAAGAGGAAGCTGAGAAGATGAAGGGTTTTCAGGCCAGATCTACACACCTCATGAGACCAACGGGAGGAGTTACTAAGAAGCAGAGTCACAACTTCAGTAATGTGAATACGCGGTTTAGCCAACCATCCAGAAATCACTTTGGTGGACCATCGAGGAGTTATTTTACTGGACCCCAAAGAAGTCATTTCAGCAGACCACCGAGGAGTCAATTCAAAGGACCTCAAAGGAGTCACTTCAGTGGAGGTCAGAGTTCATATAGGGGATCCACAGCTCCTGTTGCAAGCACCGCTAACAATCAGATGTGTGCCAAGTGTGGAAGAATACACCAAGGACCATGTGTGACGTGTTTCAACTGTGGAAAGCCAGGACACATTTCCAGATTTTGTGAGGAGGAGCCTCGAGGGGCCAAGGATGCTAGAACTGCAGTGCCAGGGAAAGTGTTTGCACTATCACATCAGGAGGCAAGTGCTTCACCAAATCTGATTAAAGGTATCCTCAAACTCCAAGGTCTTGAAGTAGAAGCCTTATTTGATTCTGGTGCCACACACTCTTTTATATCATACGACTGTGTGCCTCGATTGAATTTAAGAGTGAGTGAATTGCCTTATTATATGATTATTTCTACACCGGCGGGAGCTTCAGTAAAAACTTCTAGGGCTTGCTTAAATTGTACGATTGAGATTGATAATAGGATCTCAAATATAGACCTTGTTTGTTTACCCACGAAGGGTATCGATGTAATAATAGGAATGGATTGGTTGTCAGCTAATGACATCATCCTTGACTGCAAGAGGAAGACTATCTCTCTTGCGGATGACTCTATGAGTCATAGTAGACCACAATTGTTGTCTATAGTACAAGATGAAAAGCTTGTTCATCATGGTTGTCTTGCGTACGTGGTGTTTTTCTCCATTCAAGCAGAAGTGGAGGAAGGGATAGAGAACATTGAAGTGGTGAAAGAATTTCCGGAAGTATTTCCGAAAGAAATGACAGGTTTACCCCCAGAGAGAGAAGTAGAATTTTCTATTGATCTCGTACCTGGAACAGAACCTATATCTAAAGCTCCTTACCGAATGTCTCCATCGGAACTAGCAGAATTGAAGAAGCAGATCGAAGAATTGTTAGAAAAGGGTTTTATCAGACCCAGTGTATCTCCTTGGGGATCGCCCGTACTCTTTGTGAAGAAGAAAGATGGGAGCCTGAGACTATGCATTGACTATCGCCAGTTGAATAAAGTGACTATAAAGAATAAATATCCTTTACCCAGGATCGACGATCTACTTGATCAGTTGAAGGGAGCATCCATATTCTCCAAGATCGACCTCAGATCAGGTTATCACCAACTGAGAGTCAAAGCTGAAGATGTCTCAAAAACTGCATTCAGAACTAGATATGGCCATTATGAATTTCTTGTTATGCCATTTGGGCTAACAAATGCTCCAGCAGTATTCATGGATTACATGAATAGGATTTTCCGACCATATCTAGATAAATTTGTAGTGGTTTTCATTGACGACATCCTTATCTACTCTAAGGATGAAGAAGAGCATAAAGAGCACCTTAGAATCGTGCTACAAGTGTTGAAGGAGCACAAGCTCTATGCGAAACTGTCTAAGTGCGAATTTTGGTTGAAGGAAGTAAAATTCCTAGGCCATGTCGTATCGGCTGAAGGTGTTGCAGTGGACCATACTAAAGTTGAAGCAGTTCTCCAATGGGAACGACCAAAGTCCGTGACTGAGATCAGGAGTTTTCTAGGTCTAGCTGGCTATTATAGGAGATTTATCAAGGGCTTTTCGCAAATAGCTATGCCTTTGACTAAGTTAACAAGGAAGGGTCAACCATTTGTATGGGACGAAAAGTGTGAAGCAGCTTTTCAAAATTTGAAGACTAAGTTGACTACGGCACCGGTACTTATAATTCCAGATCCTGCTCAGACCTTTACTTTGTACACAGATGCTTCCAAGAAAGGTCTTGGGTGTGTATTAATGCAAAATGGTAGGGTAGTAGCTTATGCTTCTCGACAGTTAAGGCCACATGAAGGGAATTATCCTACTCACGACTTAGAACTGGCAGCAGTAGTGTTCGCTCTGAAGATTTGGAGGCACCACCTCTACGGTTCAAAGTTCGAGGTTTATAGTGACCACAAAAGTCTGAAGTACCTGTTCGACCAAAAGGAGCTCAACATGCGACAGAGGAGATGGATGGAGTTTATCAAGGACTACGACTTCGAATTGAAGTATCATCCAGGAAAGGCGAACGTTGTAGCAGATGCCTTAAGTAGAAAGACAATCCATGTAGCCCAGATGATGATCAGAGAACATAAATTGCTCGAGGAGATACCAAGTACATCTATTGATGTAATGTCAGGTTTGGTCGCTACCATGAAAGCATTAACTATTGAAAGCACAATTTGGAAAGAGATTAAATTCGCTCAGCTCGAAGATGAGTATCTATTAAACGTGAGGGAAGATATTGAAGAAGGAAAAGAATCGAAATTTGGGATCGATAGAGATGGGATATTAAGGTATAAAGGAAAAGTGTGCATACCTAATGATGGAGAAATAAAAAAGCTCATACTAGAGGAGGCACATCGGAGTAAATACACTATCCATCCCGGAGCAACCAAGATGTATCATGATCTCAAGCGGAATTGGTGGTGGCGAGGCATGAAGAAAGATGTGACTGACTTTGTCACTTGTTGTTTGACTTGTCAGAAAGTCAAGATCGAACATCGGAAACCTCCTGGATTATTAAAGAATTTGGATATCCCAGAGTGGAAATGGGACAGCATCTCTATGGATTTCATCATGGGGCTTCCTCTAACGACATCCGGACATAATGCCATTTGGGTAATTGTCGATAGGTTAACTAAGTCAGCTCATTTTCTAGCAATTGCAGCAGAATACTCATTGGAGAGACTAGCAAAGATCTACATGAAGGAGATTGTCAGATTGCATGGGATACCAAATAGCATCGTATCTGATCGTGATCCACGATTCACTTCACGATTTTGGAAAGCATTGCAGAATGCTATGGGAACTCGGATGAGTTATAGTACCGCTTATCATCCTCAAACTGACGGGCAGACTGAGAGGACTATTCAAACTCTGGAAGACATGTTGCGGGCTTGTGCAATCGAATTAAAAGGAAGTTGGGACGATCATCTTCATCTTGCGGAGTTTGCATATAACAATAGTTATCACTCCAGCATTGAGATGGCACCTTATGAGGCTTTGTATGGAAGAAAATGTAGATCTCCTATTTGTTGGACGGAATTGAATGAGCGAATTTTAATAGGTCCAGAACTTGTGGACGAGACGACTCAAAAGATTAAGGTGATTCAACAGAAACTTCTCACTGCTCAGAGTCGACAGAAGAGTTATGCTGACAAGAGAAGACGACCGTTGGAGTTCATGGTGGGCGAACATGTATTCTTAAGAGTCACACCAATGACTGGCATTGGTAGAGCAATACGAGCAAAGAAGCTTTCACCTCGTTTTATGGGTCCTTATGAGATTTTGGAGAAAGTTGGACCAGTAGCTTACAGAATTGCATTACCTCCACAGCTTGCGA
This sequence comes from Acacia crassicarpa, assembly GCA_034222035.1. Lineage (NCBI taxonomy): Eukaryota > Viridiplantae > Streptophyta > Magnoliopsida > Fabales > Fabaceae > Acacia > Acacia crassicarpa. The sequence continues at coordinate 41,642,658 of JAWXYG010000005.1, read as the reverse complement.
ACCTTCATGATGTCTTTCATGTATCGCAACTGAAGAAATACCAACCGGATCCTTCCCACATTATAGAAGTAGAAGAGGTAGAACTCAAGGATAACATGACGTATAAAGCCGAGCCGGAGCGGATTGTTGATGCAAGGGACAAGAAATTAAGAAACAAGACCATTAGACTTGTAAAGGTCGAGTGGAAAGGAATGGTTCCCGGAGATGCTACTTGGGAAACGGAGGAGAGCATGCGACAAACCTATCCTCATTTATTTAAATAGGTTAGAATTCTTATTATAGCGAAATTTTGAGGACAAAATTTTCTTTTAGGAGGGGAGAAATGTAACATCCTGAATTTTGAATCTAATATCTTGAACATAAACCTATCTTGGGAAGACTAGTAGGCTCTATTTTCAGAAAGTGATAAATTTGAAATCAGTATTTTGCGGGACCCACAACCAAAATAATTCTTCCTCCCGACACAACTCTCGTGAACTTTGAAAAAAATGGCCGCGGGACCCACTCAATAATAATTTATTATTTAAATAATATTATATTATAATAATAAAATAATATATATTATATTATATTATATTATTAAAATTTTTAAAAAAAGGTTCACGGGGCAAGTCACGGGAAAGTTTTTTTTAGTTTTTAGGAAAATTACGTAAAACGACCCAGAGACGAAAATTACACTTAAAGACCCATTTTCCAACTATAAATAGACCTTCCATTTCATTTCATTCTTCACAACTTCTAAGAGCCATAGAGAGAGGTAGAGAGAGAGAGAGAGTAGAGATATTTGCTTGAGAGTTATAATAGCTGGTTGGTGATTCGGGTATTAGCAAGTAACAGGTAACTCTGAATATTCTTCCTTATACTTGTGAATTATGTATGATTATAAATTTGTTTGTTTACTATTTTGGCAAGAATATTTAGAAAATATTTATGGTTTTAAGATCTGGTGTGGGAACTTTGATTTGCAAATCTGCAGAGATACTATTTATACGTACGTTACTATTCATTTTTACTATTCACATATACCGTATTTACTATTCATTTTTACTATTCACTTATACCGTATTTACTATTCATTTTTACTATTCACGTATACCGTATTTACTATTCATTTTTACTATTCACGTATACCGTATTTACTATTCATTTTTACTATTCACGTATACTGTATTTACTATTCATGTTACTATTCACGTATACCGTATTTACTATTCATGTTACTATTCACGTATACCGTATTTACTATTCATGTATATACCGTATTTTACTATTCACAGATACGCATAGTATTTTACTATTCACAGATACGCATAGTATTTTACTAATCATAAATACGCATATCAATGTATATAATGGTATAATAATGCATTATTTTTGAGTAAATACATTCGTCATGGCGGTTGTATTGTGATGGGTGGAGTAAGGAGGGAATTGAATGATAAGAATTGTTTATGCCACCACTCGGTGCACAGTGGATGGTACTTTTCAGGGCCCCATCTTCCATGTTTTCCTCTGGCCGGGATTTCATTGGAGATGTGGGACATGTGACACCTCCTTAGTTGTTATTTTAAAGGAGGGGAGCCATAGTCCAGATTTAAGCTCTATACCTTTGGCCGGGTGTATCTTAAGTTTTGGTGAGCTTGAAACCATCCAGTCAAATGAATGAGTTTCTATTGGACTATATGTTAGCCTATGGTTCCAGTCAGCGGTATACGGTTGGAAGGGGATATAAGGGAGGCTGCATACTGCATAGTGCATTTCTGAATTATTCAATAAAGAATGATGAGTATTTTGTAAAGGCATTTGATGTGTACAACGGTATATCTAAAAATATCTGAGTATATTAAATTCACATTATATTACCTTTAATTTTTGTCATATGTAATTTGCTCGTGTAAGGTAGAAATATTCAGTAGTTACTGAGACGTGGAATCTCATCCCATATTAACATTTTTCAGGTGATTATTCTAGTAGAGAGCAAGGGAAGGCACCTATGGAGTGAGCTCTGGAAGCTCTTTTGATCTCCAATAGATTATGTTATGTTATTATATTTGCCATGAACCTAAGACTTCCGTTTTGTATTAAACTCTGAAATATTTTCTGGAATTTATTCTGATTATGTATTACGGGTTTTATTCGAAATAGTAACATTGTAAAAGGATTTGGATATTATTGAACTCTTTTGAAGGTATTTTCAATATTTTGACCGAGTTTTTGGGTATTAAAATTGAGGTGTTACACTCATGAAAAGAATAGTGGCACAAGGCCAAGGCCACAAATAAATGTGTCATTCAAAGTGGCATACAATGGCCTGAGATTTCATGGATAATTCATACACACATGTTCATATGAGATAATTGGTTCAAAACTTAGTCTACCATATTATTTTGGATGGATGAAATCATGTCTTACTTAGGTAAATTTTCAAATCCTTGATATACCTTTATTGACAACATGAGATTTTTGAAGTGATAAGAGTTTGTGATCATTTTAAAATTGTGGGGGGTTGTTGAAATATTTTAAAATAAAAAGATATGTTTTTTATAAAGTCGTGTTTATTAAATTTAGGGATTTATATGAAGAGTTGTATAAGGGGTTATAACACTAAAAAGTCACTGAGGTTATGTCTTTTCAGTTTCTAGATACACATATGAAAGGTTATAGCCAGAGATATAACGGCCACCACTTAGTGAAAAGTTGTGTTTTGGTTTATGAGAAAACTTCACATAATATAAAGGTACAACTCTTCATATGTCTGTTCATGAATTAGCATATGCGATTCATAAATCTAACAAATTATTATGATATTTAATTAAAAAGGCGTTACTTCAAGAGGTGCCACTTTAAGGAGGTACTCCATGGCCTAAAAATGCCAAATACAATCAGTCATCCCAAGACATCATAAATCACACAATAAGAGATCAAACTCATTGTTTTTATCTGTGAGTGCACACAAAAATAAAGTAAAATCATCACTTTGTAAAAATCATTGTTGTCTTGACTTGAGTGTTAGGAGTGCAATTCATACTCAAGGATCTTCCTTGTATCCTGCAAGAAATTCATCCGTCAATCCAATCTGAACCCTATAAAATAGGTATAGGCGGGGGCAAAATAAGGCTAAAGGAAAGTGTTGCCCACACCTTGAAGACATTGTGCACTTCCTTCTTCTTCATCTCTTATTCTTGTACTTCTCAGAGTTCAGGCCACCAACAGACATCACTTTCCTTTAGGCTTTAATTCGTTTCACCTATACCTATCTTATAGTGTACAAGTTGAATTGATGAACGAATTTTCTTTAGGATATAATGAAAACCCTTGAATATGGATTGCATTTCCAACACTCCAGCCAATAAAACAATGGCTTTTAAAAAGTGATAATTTGACTTTATCTTTGTGTGCACTCAAAGACAAAGGTAATGAATTTGATCTCTTGTTGTTGCGTGATTTCTGATATTTGATTGTCTGTTACTAATGAAGTGATGATGCAAGGTATTTATAGATTATGAAGTGGTGTCTCTTGAAGCAATACTTCCTCAATTAAAAGTCATAATTATATATTAGATTCATGAACCTTTATAAATCAACACAACTTAAATAACCAATGGTTATTTAAAATAACTCTACAATAAAGAGCTACACCTATATAATATGTAGGGTCTTCTTGAAAAACAAACACAACATCTTACCAAGTAGTAGTTACCTCACCTTTCTTTAGGTATCTTTAGAAATTAAAGAGACGTGAGCTTGGTGATTTTTAGTGTTATAACTGCCTACAAGATTCTTCACATAAATTCCTTAATTTATAAGAACATGTCTTTTCAACAAACACATCTCTTCATTTCAAAATATTTCAACATTATTTTATAATTTTAGATACTCTTTTTAGGGAAAAAAAGGTTTCAAACTGCCAAATCAATATATATATTTCTTTCTGTCTCTATTTCAACGTGTAGTAATTATATAAACGTTGAGCCGGCAGGGGACTTAACTATTTTGGCATGTATATATTTACTATTTACTATAGACATTACCATCGTCCATTGATGATGCTGTAATCGCACACAGATCTGGGGGGATGTTTTTAGAAGTAAACAAGCAGGAAAATATGCCATTGACACAAGCTATAATTTTGGTTGAGATTAACAGAAACATGGTTTGCTCATTTGAATGCATTCACAGTTTCTTATAGACATTTACAAAGAAGTGTACGTACACTCAAGTGTGGTGCAGCAATTCACTGTTTCATTATTACGAGGTTCAAAAGTAATCAACATCTGAATATCTAACAGAAGAAGGCTTCAAAACTGCGGCAGCCATATTTTCAAGTGAGAGAGGCTTTATGGCGTTTCTGGGTACCTCTGGAGGCTGAGAGCAGCGAATGAGTGCCCAGTCAACATTGCGAAAGAATGGATGTTGTTTGATCTCAGCAGCTCCACGTCTATAAGCAAGACGATGAAGTGGCTCTTTCACAAGCAAACCCCTTATCAGGTCTCTAGCAGCAAAGCTGACACTTGGTGATTCTGGGAAACTCAATGGCTGACTCATTACATTCAGCAGAGTTGCTCTAGTTGCTGAGCCTTTGAACGGAGTTCTACCAAATAAAAGCTCATATAAGAATACCCCAAAAGTCCACCAGTCCACAGCACTACCATGGCCTTCTCCTTTAATAATCTCTGGAGCTAAGTACTCATGAGTGCCCACAAAGGACATTGAACGTGCATTTGTTGGCTCTGCAATGAGCTCAGGAAGATGGGTCACACGTTGTTGATGACGACGATGCATTTCAATTCTGGTTTTCAACTTATTGGACTTTGCAGATCGTTTGCGAGGAGTGAAAGCGAAACATGCAGGTTGGATGCAATCTGGCTGCATGACACAAGTGGGAAGAATGCAGAGAGGTGGAGTGAGGTATCTTGAGCTTCTTGTGTCCACGTAAGGGCTTGGTGATCTTACTAGAGTTGGGTTCACAGGGCATCTCAGAGAGAGGTCGAAATCTGACAGCATTATATGACCATCTTCTCTCACTAACACATTCTCAGGTTTAAGGTCTCGGTAAATAATCCCCATCATGTGCAAGTACTCCAAAGCAAGTAGCACCTCTGCCACATAGAACCTGCAAAGCACAGTGCATGTTGATGAAATGGTTTGGTGGAAACATCTCTTATCTTGGCCAAACTACTTAAGCAACATGTATATAGATCCAGTTCAGTCACAAAATTTATAATTGGACTGAGTTGTAGGATCACTTTCCTTTTCTTTTCTTTTTAGGAGACTTATATATCTCCTAAAATGGGAGGGAGGTTATATGTGAGAGTAGTCTGTCTTGTAAAACACAAAAGTAATTCTTTCAAGTGGAGGCAAACAAGCACATGCTAGTAACTCTGGGTAAATAACAACAAAAACTGATCATTTTTTTAAACAAATGATACACAGATGAATTCCATTCATGAACTTTCTGTAGGTGATAGGGAGCCTAATCATGGCATTCATAACAGTATAACACAGAGTGAAACAAGAAGTTGGAAGGAGAATTACTAAAGTAGACCCAATAGTAGTAAAGCAAAGCAAAGTATGCAAGCAAGAAATTCCAACCCCCCATTTATTTTGGCTGACATTCTTGAACTTAGTTGACAACCCCAGTAATGATTGTTTTACTTTAAAATAAAAGATTCTTGATCGAGTTAGTGATAATATAGTAGCGACAGCAGACATCTAAAATTTCATATTTTCCTTAGACAAAAGCCTGGGTTTTTATTTGTATCAAGAAACCCTCTCTGCAGATGAACTATTCCTCTAGCCCATTGAAAAAAGAACTTTCCTGAGTCAGCACCTAGTTCCCTTCTGGCGCAAGAGACATTTGAGTGCAGAAGGAAAACGGAACTACTTAATATCAAGCTCACCACCAATCCTTGCTTATATGCTCATGTTACATGCATAAATTGCAGAGGATTTTTTTCCCCCCTTATGTTTATGAAGGGAATGGCTAACCTGGCAGCATCCTCTGAGAAATATTTCCGAGGTTGTCTTTGCCTGAGTGCATGCAGGTCCCCACCAGGGCAGAACTCCATTACTAAGCAAGCGAATCTCTCTGTCTCAAAGTGTGCATATAATGTGGGCAGAAATGGATGATCCAAAGACTGCAATATCTCTCTTTCTGTCTGAAGCCTCGGAAGCTTCTTGCGCCTTGCTAGCTCTTCTTTATCCATAATTTTCATGGCAAAATAAGTTCCTGTGCCAGTCAACTCAGCAAGATGAACTTTTCCTATGTCTCCACGTCCCAATGTCTTCAACACACTGAAATGTCTCATTTCCAAGAGCCAATCACGTTCTCGGATCGCTTGAATTGCTTCCCATCTTACATCACTTGTCTTGTGGGGTCTATACAAATAGTTGTTTAAAGTAGGAGTACTGTTGATGCTCGTATCAGTAATATCACTGACACTAACACCCTCACTGAATTCAGTATTAGAAAAACTTTGTTTGGCTTCAGTATAGAAAGGGGAAGAGTAGAAACTACTCTGAGGACTTGGACAAAAACTAATCTCTGAATGACAGTAACTCTTGATTATTGGATCAGCCCCACTTGATGAACCTCCAGATTCGAATACGCTACTACCTGAATCACAATTGGTGGAAATATCAAATGGTTCCATGGCACAGCTTCTCTTCCCGAAACAACTTTCAACATTTTCAGGGAGGCTTAAACGGTCAGATTTTCCACCATAGTTGTAATACAGCTTTGACGCATTTGGTAACTCTTCGTGCTTCACATTGTCGGAGTCCAGATAAGAATGCCTCCGATCAATTACACAACTCTTATGATTGTTGATGGGCTTCGTTGAGTAGTCATCACCTTGACCAGTAAAATAGGATGCAAAAGAAACCCCAAGATTTCTAAACGTTCTTAGAGAAGATTGAGACGGCCGAGTAGTCCAAAATGTCGAAGAAGGACTGGAATCTATCGCAGAAACTGAATTCTGAACCTCCGATAAAGGCGAAACACCATTGACCGCCATCAAGAAATGCTGAATACGCACGCTCGCATCAAAATTCAACTAAGTAGAGTGAATTATCGAGACGTAGTTGTTTGAGAAGCTCCGAGTTAAAGCCATTAATTACAGAATCTCCTGCAGTAAACACGTCCTTGTAAGTTCTGTTATTTAAAATTAATACGAAAAATTATGATGGCTGAATTAAAAGATATTAATAAGAATGGCCTTGAACATTCAAAAAGCGCAAAAAGAAAACTCCGTTATAGTTAGTACCTGCAAGAAACCTATGGAAGATGCGATCATATGAAGATAATAAGAATCTCAACCATCAGAAAGAAAATTAGATTACAATGGCTAATGGAAGATACAGGACGCAATTTAATCGCAATTTCAAGAACCCAAGTCACATTCTGGTTGCTATACTCGAGGGAGAAGAAAAGGACTAACAAACAATAACGATACAAAGTAACCAGCTTAACCAGAAAGATTAATTACAGTACACCGTATCACCGATGCCAAACACCTTCATTTATGATTTACACGTTCTGAGATTCTTTAGAAACAGTCATAATCTTTCTATATTTAACGGCTATTTCCTCAAGAAGCACCCATAATGGTGCTTAAGAAAAAAGACTTGAAAGGAACAAAGGTACATGGGAAGAAAAAGCACCTGATGTGTGAAGAAGGAAGGACGTCAATGCTTGAGAAAACCCACTCGCAGAAAGTAAAGCAACTTTCGTTCGTCTTTCTGTACCTCTGAAGAGCCTCAAATTCGATCAAACGCCATGAAAGAAAGGGAGTAAACCAGTAAAAATAAAAAGAAACTCAGAATCAGAAGACAAGCTCTTGTTTTTCTGTTAACTTCCGTTGGTTTTTGTCACCAAGCGGGTGTTATAATTGATGTTCCCTCCAAAAGATAGCCACCTTTCCTGCTTTCTTGTTCTTCTAGATCGTGAGTTAAATGCCCTTTATACGTTTAAACCATTTGTTTTAAACGAGTTTAAATCTTAATTACAATATTTAGAAATTATCGATTATAAATAAGTTAGTGGGTTTGCGCGGTAAACTTTGTAGGATGAATGAACCGGACCAATTTGAATGACTAACGTAACTAATATCTGGCCCAAAAATATGGCTCATAGGGCTGGTTTGACGGATCTATATCTTTTTTAAATAAGGCCATGTTGGAAAAGTCAAATGATATACTAAAATATAATATTTCTACTTCAGTTTCTTGCCTGAATCAATCAAAATTGGGGGGAGAAAATGTAAAGTCAAAATAATAATTAATGAAAATTATCTTACATTTTACGATAAAAATAAGTAAAGAAAGAGCATGTAATTTTCTATTTCACATGAAAAATATTCATACGACAAAATAGTTCCCTTCAAATTTTACAAAAAAATCATTTCTTGATTAATTGAGTTCCGATCAAGAATTTAACCAAGATCCTCCAATCCTAGAATACAACTCCATGGTTGAATCATACAATTTATGGCAACGAAATATCTCTCATTCACGCTGACCACCACAGTATTACATAATAAAATTTACATGACATCTACGTGGCCCAAAAAAAAACAAAAACAAAAATGCACTACCCCTAATGTGGGAAGAATATCAATGGAATGGCAGAGTTTAATAAGTATTTTGTGGATTAATCCTCCTTCCTTCCCGCTTGTAGTATGGAGTTTCATCAATAGTTCTCCTGACATAGTCCACAAAAGGCTGAGGTGTCCGAGGAGACTTGTCATTTATAACATTATGGCTGCTTCGATCAGGAGTACTAGGAGCAAAACTGGTCGATGTAGCAGTACTGCTGGGTTGCTGTGATCTCCATGGCGTGTCCTTTAATACCCAGTACAATAACAGAAGACCAAGCCCGAGCATGATTGCCCAGCTGGCTACATCAATGATGGTCATAGATGGTGCTTTTTCTTCAGGTTCGTATTTCACATATATCTCCTCTCTCTGGCCTGTAAAACAGGAAAGCAGATAGGCCGAAGTTAACCCACAAGAGTTTTAGTCCTTTCCCTTGGAAGGGCTTATTATCGACTTGCACCAAGATTGTGGGATTCGTAATTTCGTATACTAACCAGTTGCTGGCAGGGTAATGGAGATTTTGTCTTCAAATTTCTTGGTGGAATTCAGCATTTTCATCTAAAACAACGGACTAGAATAATCAGTAAAAAGAAGATTTTGCATATAAAATGATAAAATCCACTGGAAGCAGCCCATTTGTTAGTTTTTCAGGTCAAATTTTTCAGCATGGGAAATTATTCAAATGAAAAAAAACGTTACATTCTTCTATTGACTTTTTCAAACGATATTTTACCTCTAGATATTAACTTCATCCAACAGAAAGATATTCTTATTACAGTTGTTTCTAGAGCAGGCAGTACAGGAAAAGAAGTCAGTCCAGATCCTCCACATTCACTCTACATTCACAAATTTTGTGAACGTAAAGAGTTCATTCATATTGAGATAGAGGGAGAAAAGAAAATGGACGAGTGTAATTCTGAGAAGTAGACTCCATACGCACCTACTTACTCTAGTGTCACACTCAACAAATGCCTAAAGGAAGAGAATCCAGTTTGCAAAATAAGTGGAAAATGGTTAATGTAATTAATAAAAAGAATTAAATTTAACAGAAAATAAGGGAATGGAGACCAATTGCAAAAATTTTAGAAACTGAAAGAATTAAGATTTTGCAGGGAGGATGAAAATTTGTCATTTTTTAACCTATAATTCATGACGAATGAATGATGGGATATCTTAAAGCAAGATAATGAGTCGATCCAATGGTGAACACTGATATATTCTGGAGGTTGATTAAAAATCTTGTGATTTTCCTCCAATAAGAGGTTCTAGAACACGGATAATGCTACCATTAAATTCCCTTCCAGTTATTTATCCTCCATTATTTTCCATCTAAACATAACCTAAATAAACCCCATTTTTCAAATTGTGACTCTATTTTAAGGAACGTGCTGACATTCAGTCCTGCTTAGGATACTCCCATTGAATTCTTTAAGACAACAGTGAAACCCCAGTAAGAAATTCAACATAAAGTACCAATTTCAAGTTCAAGCAATGAAGATCATAATTTATGCCTGAGGTTTCAGCATTTGAACTTAATACCTCCAAGTTAAGCAATGATTACCATAATTAAAAGCACTCACCTTATACACCGCTAACCCTCCAATACCAAAATCTTCTTTATCGATGAGATTGATCACAATTAAATCCGTGTGATTCCAGTGAATTTCAACATCTATCATAAGACAGAGCTTGATGTCAGATCACAGACGAAATATTGGTCACTCTATCTTTTATAGCATTAATGTGCAAAGTTGTGTGAATATGAAAGCAGTGATTTTGTAAGACCTGCATGGATTGTTTCACTGTCCCCCCCCCCCCCCCCCAATTTTTTTTTTTTTAGAGAGAGAAGCAGGTGTTTGGTAGCTGAGGGAAGAAATGTGTGAAAAGTGAAAAATCAAGTAACCTCACCCATGTACTTTGAAGCTTTACCAAAGTATAACAGCTTACCAGTATTTCCCAGGATGGTTATGCGAGTTTTGTTACAGTCTGGCGTCAGATTCAGCTGCATTGGACTCTGGGGAAAGGGGGAAAAACAAAAAGGAACTTTTTTCAAATATGGTTTTCAGACAGAGGATCTAATACTTTGAAATTTAACAGTTTGAACTCTCATATATCTGGACTATCTAAATAGCAGGCATAACCCAATAAATCAAACTTCTACCTCATACATTCAACCAATGGGAAAACAAATAGTTAATTTGCTTTTCAAGTACGCTATTACCTCGCCCATCCCCATTATAGAAAATCCTCCAATAAAAAGTGCTGACGCAGATCCTGAAGCTTGATTGGCTCCTTTAAGAGAAGCGTAAATGGAGAGAGATATGTCTGGCCTCATGCCTTCCAACCTGGGTACTAGGCGCACCAATTGTACTGGAAAGTACGGGAAAAATACACAATAGGAGTTGCCAGTATCCAAGTCCAACCATGGCTTCGCATGCCTTCAGTTAGTGCACATAGAAGATATTATTAAGAATGAACTCATTGAAGGAGAATCCAAAAATAGGGGTAATGATAATGAGATACCCAACAAATGGTGGATCTACTCTACAATCAAATGAAACTTCATGACTTGCTCTCGATGCTCCAAAGGCATCCCTGCTGCAATAAATTCAAACATAACATTTGTTAAGGTGGGTCATTCAAATCAAGTAGATGACTTGAATTACAATTCTCAAACCTGAGCTTCACAGGGAAATAATATCCTTTTGAAGGGTAAGGTACATTAGTTAACATCTCTTTTGGAGCATCCACAGAAATGATATCTCCTTTCAACACTCTAACAGTGGTATGCAGTTTCAAACTTGCATGTTGGAAAGACACTGCCCATAATAAAAAAGTTCACAGTGAGGACATGATATAATGCATTTAAAGAAACAAACAAAGACAATAACAAATAAAGGAAGGTAAATTTTCAACATTCAGCACCTTGTGCTGAACCTTCCCCAAGTGCTTCAGCCATTCCAGATAGCCTGTCCACGGACACTACACTTCCATTTGAGGTAAACCACTGTCCAGAAACATTATCCTCTAAACCTGCAAAAATAAGACGGAATGACATTACTTCCCAAGAAAATTTAGGTAATAAAAATGTGAAAATTTCAATAGCTACACCCAAAAATGATATAATCAATTGGTTTGCCAGACTTGAGGAACGAAATTACAAGACCAAGAAACCTCATTATACTATTTATACTTAATAAGTTCTTCACATTATAAAATGAAGCCATCCAACAAGAGATGAAATTTCGTGCACTCCCCATGTTATCCCTTTATGCCTGACTGATATGAGAACAATGAATTAACTAGAAGGGATCAATAAAGCCTCACCTTTTATGATAAAGTTAAGAGGACTTCCAATGTGAAGGACTGGGTTTTGAGGATTGATATGGGCACCAACTCTAATCTGAAAAGTTAAATAATTCAAATAATGCAATTGGGTATAGGAAGACAAGAGTCAGCCAAAATACAAGGATTGCAGACCGATGGAGATAATTAGCACATAGGTTTACTTCTTCAAGAAGTAATAATAAATAGATTGATTCAGATTAATATCAAACATATTCACACATAAATAGATTGATTCAGATTAATATCAAACATATTTACACATAAATGGATTGATTCAGATTAATATCAAACATATTCACACATAAGATCCTAAAGACACAATATTTCCAGCCATTAAGAGCCTCAAACTGTCTCATACGTATTTTCTAAAGGTTCCTCACCAACTGATCTCAGCCATTAAGGAAAGAAATTTCATAGATGAAATGAGCGGACAACAGAAAAACAAAGAGATCTCCACATTTTAAAGAAAAACAAAAGGAAAAAGTCATCTCAATCAAAAGAGCTTTCCAATCCTATTAGACATCAAATCATAAAAGCAATCCATTCCCAAAGATGAGATGATCGAAACTTCTTGCAAAAACTCACACTCCTCAACCAATCATGTCATAAAACTGCAGATTTAGCACATTGGTATAGCCTATAACCTGCAAAAATTGCATTTACTATAACTTCTTCGTTCATCAAATAAATATTTGATTATTTTTTGGGAAAAATGAAATTAATAGGAACTTTCTATCAGATTCTTTTCTTGAAAAGAGTTTTCCTTTTGGAATAAATTTATAGTTTTTTCTCCACTAGGAAATTTCTCTATGAAATTTTTTTATTAGAGCCCAAATGTACACGTTGAGATTCTGTGATGATGTTGGCTATGGTGAGTGATTATAGTGGCAGTAAGATTATTATAGCTAAACCAAGAACAGGAATGGTTTCCTGATTATTTTTGAGAGAAATTTTCCCTGAAAATTTGTAAAATCAGGGGATCTATACTGGCAAAACAAACACAATGGTATTTTCAGAAAAAATTTCCAGGAAAAAATTTCAAATGAAACGAATGGAACCTAAAGGAATATACTTGATGGTGATTACAATTAACACATCAAATGCATAGCCTATTCAGCTAGAACCTGGGAGTTATCAAATTCTTCATGTATTTGCTATCGCGTTGAAGGACAATTGTTAGAGATATAGAATAAAACCATGGATGGTCCTTCTATAAGAATAACCTTCTGGGATAAAGTCATTCTTAATATGTTAAAGAACAAAGAATGAGTCTAGACAGAAGACTATGGCCAGAAAAATGATGCTTACAAGCATGAAATCTGATTTTTGTGGAGCTTCACTTAGCGAAATACGCACGAGAGCCTTGCCATGCCGCATTGCCTTCAACCAAGAATCAGTCAGCACAAGATCTAAATTAGGTAACATGGCAGAGAAATGCTATTCAGTGGAAAAATCAAATACCACACAAGAGGATCCAGTCTATATTCCAAAACCAACTCAGAGTTACACTTTTCAACATAAAAAGCCAAAATTATAATAATAAAATGCTATGCGTCCAATCAGCAGGTTCTTGCGCAGTTTGCTACCAAAAGGGGGAAAAATTACAATGAAGAAGAGGCTTATCATGGAACCATCAACAAACCTTGAGATGGACATTGCCTTTTACATCATTTGAAAAGTTTATGCAGACAACATCATGGTAGTTAGTATCAGCATGAAAAGGAACTGTATCATATGCTTCGTAGAAAGGGTTTCCTGTTCAAAGACAATAACACAATGACGAGTAAGGAATCTTGCTCTCAAAAAATGAAAACTTACATGCAATTAATAAGTGTGGTGGCAACCATACCTAGAGCATCATAATAGCTTGTTGGAATTTCAAGTTCAGCACCAACAGCAAGGTCAACAACACGATGTGAAACCTCCTTACTAGTTGTTCTTATTTGAGCCACCTAATCATAGCTTAGAAATTAGCAAAAGCAAGTTGAAACCAGAAAATAGAAAAACAGAAAGGAACACCTATGCACAAAAGATATCTTGACTAACATGTCTCCCCATGGCTATCACAATGAGACAGATAGTAATAAAATTTTATTATGATAAAATAAGATATTTTATTAGAGAGAAGAGAGAAGACATATAAGAAGAAAGGTAAACGGTCTCTTCTAAAAGCAATTAATAGAGAGAAAGCCAGCAATCTCTCAACCTATTAAAATAGAAATTCTCTCTTAACAACTTTGTGCTTAGAATAAACAAGAAGCCATAAACACAACCCTATCTCATATCAACAAATGAAAAACTGGAAACAACACAATACAGGCTTCTATTGCCTAAATTAATGCCAGTAATGTATTGTGGGAATATTATGCATTTATTTTGGATTATTTAGATTAATTTTTATCTTATTATTAAGTTTGATATTTATTATATTTTAGAATTAGATATGGATATATTAAATCTTAGGATATCATATCGTGATTATTTTGATTTGATTAGATTAAATTAGATTCCAGGGTTAGCTTTAGGTTTGCCTATAAAAAGGCTCATATGTATTATCTTTTATTAATGGATTCAAAATAATATTTTTTTCTCAAATTGTCCGCATGGTATAAGAGCAAATGAAGAAGAAGAAGAGAAAGAAGAACAAGAATAATCAGAGTTCTTCTCAAAATCCGCACTGTTAATTTTTGGATCTGTCAAGTGTCATCAATTACCAAGCAAGTCGACCCCTTCTCAACATTGTTGGCAACATCAGAGTTCACTATCCGTATCGTCAATGGTCAGTCTGTCCCTGTAAGTATCGTCGGCTGCCAACAGAGTCGACCTCTTCACAGTTCGTCAATTGTCCGTACGTCGACCTCTATAGGATCGCCATTCATACGTGTTTGATCCTTTATATCTGAACGTGTTTGTCACAGGTCAGTCCAGCGTCAAGTTCTGATCTCTTCACGTTCTCAGAATTTCTCTCTACCACGAGTCCAAGTTTCGCACTGAAAAGCTTCATCTAGTCGTGCAATCCACCATCATCGCACCGAACGTCTGCCGCTCTCCTCTCAACATACGGGAAATTTAATTGGAGATGAAGAAAGGCTTATTTTCTCCAAAGAAAATAATCAAAGGCTCTTCCACAATCAGAGTTGACAAATCCGATTGTCATTCCAACTCGGCAATTCAAGTTGCTCTTCCAAAAACGGTGCAATCCCCAATTCTGCTAAGCATCGACCAATTGAGTTGGCCTCTTTGCAATTTATCGTCAGTACCTGTTCGACTGCTTGCCCACAACTGTCATTGTCAGTTCATCGTCCAAGATTCTGATTGTCTCACATTCTTAGAATTTCTCAGAGATCCAATTTCTCGGCAAAGCATCACCTACTTCAATTTATCGTCAAACTCATATTTGGAGTTTTTCAAGTCCTTACAAGTGGTATCTCTCTCATTAAGCCATGATAAACTTTGGCTCCTTCCATGCTTTAAATAACACAGGCACATATACCTCTAAAGACTCAAGATGGAGCTTTAGGCCCCTCATTTTTCTCTCCCGCGTCTTTAAACGAGCCACAACATCTCTTTATCACTACTCATTGTTTCAATAGGAACAACTATCTTCAATGGTCCCAAGGCATTTTGATGTATGTTGTTGGCAAAGGAAAGGGGATTACCTCAATGGTTTGGCTGCTAAGCCATCTCGAACAGAATCCAAATACAAAATCTGGTATGCAAAAACGAATATGGTCAAGTCATGGCTCACAAATTCCATGACTCCAGATATTGGCCAAAACTACCCCTTATTTTCAACTGTTGCAGGATTATGGGAAGCTGTTAAAAGCTGCTATTCTGTCAGAGAAAATATTGCTGCTATTTTACAAATCATGGGCTTATTCATGAATTGCAACAAGGTAATATGGATATTGCTAAACTTTACAATATGTTCATCATGTATAAATAGCAACTTGATCTCTCTAACTCTCATGAGTGGAAGTGCAACCTATCACAAAATATTGGGAAAATGTCGTATCTACACTCTTCTCTTGGCTAACAACCCTACTTATTATGATGTAAGAGGATATATCATGTCCACTGGACAAATCTTCAAGTTGCAGATGTGTTAACAAAAGGATTGCTCAAGCCTAGATTTGAAAGTTGTATAAGCAAGTTAGACATGATTAACATCTATGATCCAACTTAAGGAGGAGTGTGGTAATATTGTGCATTTATTTTGGATTATTTAGATTAATTGTTATTTTATTATTAAGTTTGATATTTATTATATCTTAGGATTAGATATGGATATATTAAATCTTAGGATTTTACATCTTAATTATTTTGATTTGATTAGATTAAATTAGATTCTAGGGTTAGCTTTAGGTTTTCCTATATAAAGGCCCATATGTATTCTTCTTTATTAATAGATTCAGAATAATATTTTTCTCTCAAATTGTCCACATGTACACTCAGGAGAAAACCAGTTTGAAACCATTTCATATGCTTACTTAAAGTCCACTAGGTCAAAGTTAAAAATATGAGATGTTATAGGAGAAACCGGCATGTCCAAAGGATAGACAATAGAGGTCAAGATGATTAATACTCTTATGCCACGAACGAACTGTCTTCGTTGAATTAACAAGAAGTAGCCCACCCCAAAGCAGCAGTATATGGAAAAGATTAAAATCTCATACCTCAGCAACCTTAACACAAGAAGCAATCTCCGTTCTTCCTGTGGTGCGATCTTTTGCTTGAATGCATGCTAGATTATTACTTGCAGTCGTCTTTATTCTATCTCCCTCAATGTATATGGAATCTTTCTGCAGAGCATCACTTCTCTCCCCAAAATTTCTCAGTAAAGAATAGTTGATAATTCCTTTGCGACTCTGACTGTCTAGTTGTGTATAACTTTCAGAAGATGAAGGCAAAAGACTTGTGGATGTATAGTGGGGAGGAAGAATCCATGTTATCGGGAATCCCAAAGCCAAGGGAAGATCAGGCACCACAGTTATTGATAAAGATGAACTGTAAAACCTTGACTGCATCTTTGATCCAGAAGTTGGAAATTCACAAGAGAATGACACAGCAATGGTGGACTTGCCAGCAGATCTGGAAGCAAAAGAAAGTCATAAGAAACAGTAAAGTAATATTAACCAGCGATTCTAATGTATTGCTTCCTTTTGCACTTTTAAGTACCATATCTTCTACAAGGCTTAAGCTGTCAGAAGAAGACACAACAATTATTGTTACTCTGATATGATGATGATCGTCCCAAAATAATGATAACCTTGAAACTGTTATTTAATTTCAAGCAAAATGGTTGCAAATCATAAGAAAATGTAGCCCACAAAAGGTTCAGCCAACATCCTCAACCAGAAAAAGAAACAAACAGGAACAATGAATCTTAAATTAAAACCTTTAACCCACCATAAACCATTGTGATTCTGCCCATGAATCATGATCCCTTGACATCAAATATCGCATGTGATTATTTTGCAAAGAATCAAAAATATTCCAGCAATATATATAGTATTAATTTATTATGTAAGCAAATACTAACCAATGAATCTTACACAAATTTCCAGGATTAAGAGAACACTCAGGACCACATGACTTTCATTTGATTTGACCAATCTTGCACTAGACCCAACGGTGAACTACTCTCACTTTCACAACAAACTGGTGCTCTCACAAGATATGTCGCCTACATATAAAATCTTAATAGACTGACACTTTCATGGATTTTTCCCCAGATCAACCTTCTTGAAATACCTTTCTACATAATCAGAAACTTGAGTTTCACAGTGAAAATTTGTAAAATACAATTAGTCTCCTCACGGTGCCTCTTATAAGAAAGTAATTTAACTAACATCAACAAGACAAAGGACATAATAAAATAAAACTAAGATTGCTACAAACCACCACCAGTGATATAGAACAATTAGGGATAACTATCTGGTTGATAACTAGAAGCATTATATACCAACTACCATTTGATTAAAAATATAAGAATGTATACCTTCCATACAAGACTTTAATAAAGCCAAGCACACTGTCATCCAAATAAATACCAGCTTGACTTTCTTCTGAAGCAGCCAGCTGGGAACCATGCTTCTCCCCTTGAAAATTCTCCGATCCCATGAAACTCAGCACCTATAGAAGCATAAGCCAAAGTTGTTAGACAAAGGGTAATTCCTTCTTGGAAGAGACTAATTACCCGGAAATTTAAGAAAAGCAAGGGATGAATGGATTACTTGCTTAAGTCATTGATCTATATGGGTAGTGTAAGAATATAGTGATGGCTAGGTTAAATCATTTTTGTCATCAATCAATGGACTGGTTTTGCATTAGCTTTCCTACTAGTGTCCTCCACTTAGTTCTAATAGCATAAATAGGCACATAGGAAACAGACATTGGTAGTTTGTGATCCCATTCAATCCTTCTCTCTTCTCATACTCATCAACTGATTTCAACAACTACGAGCTCATTTTATTTTCTTCAAGTTTTTGGGGGCGGCATAGTCACTGGCATGATTTTTGTTGTTAGTCTTAGGTTTTGCTTCCAGAGTTGTTCAATATAGCACCCAACATTGGCTTTGGTAGCTAATTTTCATAAGTATTAGAGTGGGGTTGCCACATGATGAAGTTTGTTAAGGCTTTTCTCATCAATTTATGATCCATACTTTCTTATTTTTGGGAAAAATATCATGTCTACAATCACCCAGCTTTTAGCTATACAAGCTTCCGTCAGATTGCCTCTGTCCCTTCCAAAGTTCTGTTTTTGCATAGACAGCTATTTTGGGTAGATTTTGCAGTAAGAATTACATTGTCAATGATTTAGGTGACTCAGTGCTAGATGCAATGATATTGAGGAAGTTTATGACTTGCTATGTGAATTTTGAGGAGTTTGGGCCCCCCCCCCCCTTTTTTTGGTATGCAGTTCTTGATGCTTTTTTTCTGTGAGATCTTTTATGTTCATTAACGATGAAGCTTATTGCTAAGGGTGTTTGTATCTGGAGAAAAGCCTGCCTAATGCTATCAACATATTGGACGAGAGGAATGCTCATCTCTAGCAGTAATTTTTTTTTAAAAAAATAGTCTATAGGGGAGTTCATATCTGTTTTATAATGTCAAGATCGGAATCGCTTTAACTTTAAAACCGTAAGCAGTCACACGAAAAAAGACGCTGAATCTATGTGTGTGTGTGTGTGTATAATTGCAAACCATGACTAATAGTGTTTTTGGTAAGGTACGGATTAGGATAGGTTGATGGGAAGGTTAAATGTGAATGGGAATGTGAAGAGAACTTTGGAAATAAAAGGAAAATAGATTTACTCTGATCTAAAGAGGAAAAAAGGATCTCATTAGCTCTTTAAGAACAGTCTCTCTAGATAGAGCGTAGGCAAGAATCTCGCTTCTTCTCTAAATCAGCCCACATCCTTAATAGTAGATGAGTCAGAATCTATAACTTATCAGACCATTAAAGCCCGAGGAGAATCTACCGTTTGAATTTACTCTCTAAAAAATATTTGACACTTTATTGATAAGGCACTAAGCCTATTTATAATGATTTACAAAACGTAGACTCTATTCAAAATATAAATACGAAATTTAAAATATATCTAAATCTAAGATTTAGATAACTAATAATCATAAATCCTAACAACTAAATCTTCTCTAATAAGATATTCCTCTTATTTCATAATTCCTAAAGATAATAATAAAAGATAATATCTAATAAGATATTCCTCTTATTTCCTAATTTCTAAAGATAATAATAAAAGATAATATCTAATAAGATATTCCTCTTATTTCCTAATTCCTAAAAATAATAATAAAACATAATAAAAACAGACTCAATTAATTAAATATTAATTCCTAAAATCTTTAATTTTCAGCAACTTCCATTATCTCCCGCTAATCTGGTACTCTATCAGTTTTTCTGGCTTCCCTTGGATTCTCTGCTCATCTAATGGTTGTGTTAATTATTTGAGGCATTGTCTCTCTTGTTTTACTTTTGTTATCTTCTTATTTAAATATTTGACATGCAATATTGTAGTTTTATGTTTATAAATTTCCTCAATTTATCATTGATCCTGCACATCACACCAAAAGCAAATTTAGTTTTCATACTGCATGGAGAGCTCGGGCAACAAGGAGCGACGACAGACCATTTAGCTAGAGGCTCTAAACCATGTGAAGCCAGGGCCATCTCAACTCAAGCTTAAACTACTAAATGAAGACCTATGAAAAGTTTTATTACTACCGCTTAACACACAAACATATTGTGTTTCTTTGGGGCACATCATGCCTATTTTTCTAATTTGAATGTGTGTTTGAGTTCAATTGTATTACTTTTAAGCGAAATTGGCATTTTGTTAACAGATGGAAATGTTTGTGCGCATCTGATGAACTTAACTTGCACCTCCACACCAATCTTCAATGCATCAAATGATATAGTAGCAGTAGTACTAACAACAACAACATTACTAACTCCCTTATTCAATCGAGAAGATAGAATTGTGGATAAAACCAAACCTTGTCATCTTCTACAGTCCAATGGAAATTTTTACAGAGCTCATAGAAAGAAAACAAATCTCCCTGACAATAAAAAGTGGATAGCATTATGATTTGAATTAATATCAAGCCAAAAAAAGAGAAATGCATAAATTGGATGCCATTTTCCAACAGAATTTTTGCTATTACCTCAAGAAACGATGGATAAATCGGCAATTCCCGGCCAACTCCAAGTTGTTCACTTTGTGAACACAATGTAACAGTAGATGGAACTCCCACCCTTAAAGTGCTATGTGCTTCACAAATCACAGTATCGTCATTGATAAAGACTCTGGCAAGAATTGTCTGTTGATTGTAATGACGTCATGAATTAAACAAAAAATCTTGTACCAATCAAATATGTTTAAATGCAGAATGCAAAAGTGTACTGTGTCAAAGAAAACAAATGTTAAGTCTAGTTTATTTGCAACAAACAATATGAAGAACTAGTACATGCATTCCACCCTCCAAATTCTTTTGGATAAGGAAATAATTATTATCAAAAGAAGAACAAGTCCCAAAAATATAGGAGGAGAAACAAAAGTCATATTAACTCTTATGACCAATAATAGTTATTAGTCATTATCTTATTATTATATTAGATATAGATATATTATATCATATCTTAGGATTAGATATAGATATAGATATATTATATCTTAGGATATATTATATCTCATTTTTTATTTGATTTGATTAAATTAGAGTCTAGGGTTAGTTCTAGGTTTGCTTATATGAAGGCGTGTATGTACTATCTTTTATTTAGAGATTAATAGATTCAGGATAATATTTTTCTCTCAAATTGTCCACATGGTATCAAAGCTAGCGAAGAAGAGGAGGAGGAGGAGGATGAAGAAGGAGAAGAAGGAAAAAAAAGGAGAAAAATAATTAGAGATGTTTTCTTCAACCTCTCCTTTGACCTCCTGGAGCGTCGTCGTCAGCCTCTTAGTCTTCGTAGCCGGTAATGCCTAGAGCATCGTTGTCGACCTCTCCATCATCGTAGCCAGTAATGCCTAGAGCATCATCGTTGATGTGGGAATTATATTATTTTGTAATTAATATTATAATCAGATATTATAGGATCAAGTTTGTTATCCTAGGTTGGTTAGATTAGATTCCATCGCATTGTTTAAATTTTGAATTCCCTAGTAGATA
The DNA here is from genome assembly GCA_034222035.1 of Acacia crassicarpa. Lineage (NCBI taxonomy): Eukaryota > Viridiplantae > Streptophyta > Magnoliopsida > Fabales > Fabaceae > Acacia > Acacia crassicarpa. The sequence continues at coordinate 41,621,023 of JAWXYG010000005.1, read as the reverse complement.
AGATCTGTTATAACAGATTTATTCCTTTTGTACTCTATATATTTCTGATGAATAAGAAAGGAAGAACCATCGGACTCAAATTATATCTGATCCTAAAGCTTTTCATGGTATCAGAGCCTCCACTGTAGGATCCTCCGTCTCGAGTCCGATACAAGTCGTCACCCACTGTTACGTCCTCAACCTTCTCAAGTCCACCTCGTCTTCATTCGGCGTCTTCACTCATCCGACGAGCCCACTCTCAAGCGAGTCCTGGCGTCATCTTCGATCAAAGACGATACCCACTGTTGGCCGACGATCCCAGTACAGTGTTGTCTGCGTCAAGCATCATCCTCTGCCATACTCGACTAGCAACTTGTTTGTCGTCGTCCCTCTCCGCTGCAATTCCAGTGGTTGTCCGACTCTCGTCTGACTCATCGTGCTGACAAAGTTCTCCCTTTTCTTTGTTCGTGCTTACCGAGTCACCATCTTCATCTCTCTGGTCCGTCATCCTCGGACTCGTCATCTCAGTTGTTCGACAATCAGAAGTCCATCATCCTCAGACTCTTCCACCCTCGTCTCGACGTCCTGTCACAGAGCTCTGTGTTACTGCGCTCTATTTCAGGTATTGACTGTTTCTCATTCGATTGGGCTTCATTTGGTGTCACTGTTTCTCGGTCTCTTCATTCCATTGTTGCTGGACTTCATTTGGGCCTTATTACAAATCATTTGTCACTGTTTGGCCCCATTCCAGTCCCTGTTCAGTCTATTATCAGCGTGTTTTCTGTCTCTGTTCAGTCTACATGGCATTACCAAATGATACAACACTACCTCCCAAGCCCAGTGATAATCTTCTCCACTCTTCCGATAACCAATTGGTGTCGGAAAAACTAAATCTTCACAATTATCATGACTGGACACGGGCTATTTTGCTGTCTATCGGTGGACATGGAAAACGGAAATTTTTAACTGGAGAGATCAAACCATCGTCAGAACAAAACTCACCAGCTTGGGTTCAATGGGATACTGATAATTCTCTTGTCTGCTCTTGGCTTATCAATGCCATGTCTCCTCAAATTAAAAGAAGCTTCATGTATCTTCCTACTGCAAAGGATATTTGGGATGCTGTTCGTGATTCTTATGTCGATGCCAAGGATTTATCCCAACTATTTAATCTTCGTCATCGCATCTGGAAGTCATCTCAAGGCTCTCGGTGCATTGCTGAATTCTGGTTTGAACTTGTCGCTCTTTGGCAAGAAGAAGATCAAATGGTCAAAAATGAATGGGATTCTTCCACTGATGCCACTCGCCACCTTCAGAATCGGATTCTGATTTTTCTCGCTGGCTTAAATTCAGAATTTGACGATGCTCGAGCAAGGATATTGAGTAATTCGTCTCTTGCTCCTCTCCTGGAAGTATATTCTAAGATTTGCCGTGAAGAGTCCCGAAGACAAACTATGCTTCTCAAGGCTATCTCTTCAGGACCAGAAGCATCCAGTTTCATCAGTAGGCACATTCCCTCTCCTAGTTCTGGTTCTAACAAATCTTGTCCAACGTGTGATCATTGCAAGAAGATTGGTCATACCAAAGACAAATGCTGGACGGTAAGCCATCTGATTGGACACCTCGTAAGCCACGATCACCTTCTGCTCATCAAACAGTCATTGAGGCAGCTACTCCTTCAGAATCCGTGCCTCCTTCTCTCAATACAGAACAGATGAGTCAACTTCTCAACTTGCTGAAAAATTTACAATCCTCTCAAGGACCAGTTGCCACTATTGCCAAACAAGGTAATGATCATCTTACTCTTATATCATCATCCCTTGCCAAAATGGATAGTAGACACCGGCGCCTCTGATCATATGACCTCAGAATCAAGAAACTTTACTTCCTATTCTCCTTTGGCTGGTAATAATCGAATTCATATAGCGAATAATTCTAGCGCTTCCATTGCTGGTACTGGTACCATACCTCTTACAAGAGACTTAAAACTTGATTCTGTTCTTCATGTTCCTCATTTGGCATACAATCTCCTTTCAATTAGCAAATTGACAAAACATACAAACTGTTCTGCTCACTTTTTTGCCACTCATTGTATATTTCAGGATCTCTCCTCGAGGAAGACGATTGGCACAGCTAAGGAGCATGACGGCCTTTACTACCTTGATGATTCCTATGCAAGTGCCTTGTCATCACAAATAAAGACCTATGGCTCCCCTACTTTAGACAATAATTTGTTGTTATGGCATAGAAGGATGGGTCATCCTAGTTTTCAGTATCTACAAAAATTGTTTCCTCAATTTTCATTCAATAAAGATGTCAATTTCCATTGTGAAACGTGTGAACTAGCAAAACATCATCGCACTACCTTTCCTCCCACTGTCTATCACTCTACTCGTCCCTTCTCCATCATCCATAGTGATGTATGGGGTCCCTCTAGATGATCACTTTCATAGTCCAAACAGTGCAATCTCACCACGTCTCGCGGCTTCCTTTCTGCTGATTGACAACCTCCGAACCAGTCTCGGCAGGTCCTTCTCAATCAGTTTTGACTGTTCAATGCCAACAATCTCTGACATCAGTCTCAACGTTGCCATTAGGTTACGATCTTGTCCAAGTTTTGACAGGGACCAAACTGTCAATTTTCAAATTCGTAGGACTAAAGTGTCATTTGTTGAATTTGCAGACCAAACTCTCATTTGTTGAATTTGTAGATCAAGTGTCCTTCAAAATCCAACCATCAGGAGTGGTCAGGTTGACTCTCAGGTGTAAATAACTGGTTCCATATTACAACCAAATGTATCTGGGAATATTCAAATTAGTCATGGAGTGGTAAATTTGCCTTATGATGGGAGTGTTGCTACTACTTCCTTTAGATTCCTTTCAAATCAGTCTATGCTTCCTACTAGTAGAGTCAGTCTTTGTTGAATTTGTAGATCAAGTGTCCTTCAACTCAGAACATGCTGCCTCAAGGAACAAGCTTTCCCAATCCTTTATCAAGTTAACTCAAGTTGAAAGTTAAATAAGCAAGTTGGACATTATTAACATCCATTATTCAACTTGAGGGGGAGTGTGGGAATATTAAGCATTTATAATGGATAATTTAGGACCCGTTTGTTACGCGGAAGGCAAGCCGAAGGAAAGGGAAGATTGCAATCTTCCATCACAGAACACCGTTTGGTAGCACAACCTTCCGGGAAGCCATCTTCCAGCGACCTCTGATCTTCCTTCAAACGTGGGAAAGTGGTTTCCTTCAAAAACTAGCGGGATTTGATCTTCCCAAGTTGGGAATTTCCAAATAGCCCTTCAGCATCGACGTCGTCGCACTCTCTCTTCCCCCAGCCGACTCTATCGCGCTCCCCCCTTGGCTGACTCTGTCGCACTCTCTCTTCCCTCCGTCGACTCTGTCGCACTCCCCCCTTGGCCGAATCCGTCGCACTCTCTCTTCCAATTTTTCTGCTGCTCTGTTGTTTCTGTTTGTGGTCTGTGTTCTAGCTGAGAGAGGGAAAGGCAAACGTTGCAGAGAGACATGGGTGGAGAGTGATGGTGCTCATGGGCTTGTGGTCTATATTCCTGTCTCAATTTTTCACTTTGTGATGCTGTTCACTGTTTATGGTTTTCCATTGTTGTTTTGATTGCCTGATTAACTCCTTCTGTCCACTTTCCATGTTCGACGGGTGCGTATGGTTCGAACGTAAACTTCTGTCCACTTTCCTTTGTCATTTTTTTTTCTTTTTTTATTTAATTTTAAGGGCATTGTTGGAATTTCACCCCATCTTCCCACTTAATCAACACCCAATTCTTCATACCAAACAGTTCATTTTCCTTCAACTTAAGTTCCATTCCTTACTTTACCAAACAGTTTTCTCCCTCCTAATCTTCCATTCCTTTCCCTTCCTTTCCTTTCCTTTCCCTCCTCAAAAGTTCCCTGTACCAAACGGGGCCTTAGATTAGTCATTATCTTATTATTATATTAGATATAGATATATTATATCATATCTTAGGATTAGATATAGATATATTGTATCATATTTTTTATTTGATTTAATTAGATTAGATTCTAGGGTTAGCTCTAAGTTTGTTTATCTAAAGGCACGTAAGTACTATCTTTTATTTAGAGATTAAGAGATTAATAGATTCAGAATAATATTTTTCTCCCAAATTGTCCACAATAATCTTCAACATCAAGCAAATAATTCCCCTTGAAACAAGCATTGGCTATCCTTCACTAAGATGCCATGGAAACACTTCCACCCCACTAAGCTACCTATTTACTGAGCGGATAGGTACAAGTGATGTAAAAGAAAACCTGCCTACAATAAAGGCGCTAAAAATTGAGAATTTGCAAGAAACGAGAACTTCAAGGATCAGGAAATAAATCACTCTAGAAAAGGAAACAAAAGTTGTAACTAATTCCCAAAAAAAAAAAAAAAAAGAACAACCCGATCATAAAGAGGATGGGATGTTGACACTCCTCAATCCAGTGAATAGATATTATCATTCCCAACTTGAAATTTGGTGGTTAATATCCCCATATGTCATGCAGGATAGACTGCTTTACTTTGATTTAGTGTTGATCTGCCTCAATATGCTTGTTTTGGCTATGATGAAGGGGGTACTGAACAATACCTACTGCTTCCTTATTGTCATAATACAAGCTTTAAAGGGCTGAAATTGGCATTTTAAGCTCTTCCATTAAGAACTAAGTTGGAAGACCTATCACCTTTTCCCATTGGCCATCAAAAGACCTATCAGATATTTTAGTATAAGCATTATAAATCAATAGGAGCTGTTAAAATATTAGTTCATTATTATCTTGGAGTTTATTATAGTCTAGCAGTCTTAGTAATCAATAATCATTTTTCACTTTTCACTGGAGATTATTTAGACAGATCAAAACTAAGGCCATGAGAAAATAATTCCAGCAAAACACATTATACCAAGCACTAAAAAGGCGGCTCAGAGCACAAGGCTCCCACCATGTGGGGTCTGGAGAAGAGTAGATGTATGCAGCCTTATCCCCACAATCGAAGAGGTTGTTTCCAAGATTTAAACCTATGACCTTCAGATCACATGGTAACAACCTTACCACTATGTCAAGGCTCACCTCGCATTAAACCAAGCACTAATTGTATATAATTTGATTGCATGCACTTACAGATTTACTATATTAATTAAAGGCATGTATAGTCGAAACTGTATTCAGCAATGTGAAATAAGCAATTTCACATTTTCTCTCTCAAATATTTCCTCTTTCAATCACTATGACAAATAACCCAATGCTCACTCAGCTCTTGATACTATATCTTGAAAATGAAAACCCTCCTAAATCAACAGTGCAACAAGAAATGAGCCTCAACTCCCAAGCACAAGCTAAACTATGCTATCAAGATATATCATCTCATCACAAGTGGCATATGCATTATCTTTTATATATAACTGAAAAAAGATTAAGTTTAAAAACGGTTCTGCATCTTACAGTATTCCCTATTGAAATTGCTGAGAGCCGTCCAGAATATCGATCAATACTTGCAATTTTATCATCATTGATTGCATATTCAACATGCACACCAAGGGTTGGGCCTCCTTTCATGGTAACCTAAGCAGATAAATGAATAAAACATTGTCATCATATATATAACAAATTAAGAATATAAACTTTGAAAAACACTACTCAATAGATTTCTTTTTATGATTACATCCTTAAATCAAACTTGTGAATTTCAAGGTAACATACATGGTGTTTGTAATCTGAAACATACCACATAAGAAGCACCAGGTAAGAGGAATATACTATGAGGGTGGATTCTTGGTGGTGCATACACTTCCACTTTGACAGCTTGACTCTGTATCCCATGTCCAGAATGATTAATGGAACTGACCTGGTTTCCATGAATAATCAATAAGATCTGAGTTTTCAACTTTCTTTCAACCGAGACAAAGATCAAATTGACTGAGATAGACAATGGGCTTACATAAAGAGTTGTAATTCCAAGAAGCCTCCCCTGGATTTTAAAACTTGGTGCCAAGACATATTCACCAACAACACTTGAGGAACCACCATCATCCATGAGTTCAATTATATGATCCTCAATGTGTACCCTAATTTTCATGTAAGCAAACTGCATCATAGGTTCCAATCCATTTCAGTTTTGTGCTCCAGGGGGAATTTTTTTTTTTTTTTTGGGGGGGGGGAGGCGTACTCATGTGGATCACCAAGGTCTAGAAAATTTACAGGATAACTGCCTCCATTGACCAGTTTCATCGTAGAACAATAATATCCATGTCCAACAAGCACAAGAAATTAAGTCACTTTTAAAATAATACAAGGAAACAATTTAAACCTGAGAAGAATGAAAACTCCTTCCATCATTAGTGCCAACCAATAGGTCAATAGTTTGCAAACTTCCTTCCTGAAACATCAAAATAGCACATGATGTAGCAAATTTAGACCAAAAAAGCAAGAAAGAAACTTTGATATAAGGCATACCATTAGGCTAATCTTATCTCCTGACATAATTTTAATCCACTCTATATCTGCAACTTGGACCTGTCAAATTGAAGGTTCAGTAGCTCTTGCATACAAAACCATATAGTTTCCTTACATATCAACAAATTCAAATCGAGCAAAAATGAAGCTTACAAGTGCAGAAGCTGTGAGTGGAGGTGTTAACCCAATGTCAAACACAGTCAGATTAGCAATCCCTAATCCTTTAGGGGACAAAATTAGTTGTAAGCATTGTAACCCCGATGGAGGCTGGATAAATTCTACCACTTGAGAATCATTTGTAACGGCTTCCAAGAAACAGCTTCCACCAGTAATTGACAAATTTATCTGGAAGCAAGCGCATGAAATAGAAAAGAAGCTTTAAGTAATAATTACAATACATAAAGTGAATTCCAAGAACACAAAACATTAGAAATTGTTAGCATTGCAAATATGTGACAAATCCATATAACCCTGAATGAGATGGATACCAGCATTGGGGAAAGCTCTTCTGGTTATAAGTCTGTCGTTATGTTTCCTTTCCATTATTTCTTGATTGTTATGGGAGGACTACTTCTCCTCATTTTTTTATTGCCCCTCTTTTCTCTAATAGAATCTTTTTTTTTTTTTTTTGTGAAGAATATCATTTAGGTCCCAACCAAGGAAAATAATATATTGACAAGTCCCATAACTTGTCAATAGTAGCTCTTTCACTTGTCAATGAGGACTTCTCTGATATTATTTCCTATGTTTGGGAGCTTAATGATATTCTCTCCCTTTTTTACATTAAACAAAGAAGATGAAAGAGAGAAAAAGAGGGAATGAGGTAAAGATATCCTCCTAAAAAAGCCCCAGATACCATAATGTTTCAATTCATTGTGTTGGTAGTTCCAGCAAAATTAATGATAATACGTATTTGGTGCAGCCATCAAGAGCATGGTGTGGCATAACTTTGGAACAATTAAGTAATATTGTGTGAAAAATAGGCCTCTTCTGCATGAAATCAGTTACTAAATAATGATAGAATACAGCTATGACCTCGCACATCAAAATTTAACATAATAGTTGGCAAATTAGTGAAAACAAACACCATAGTGCAGCAAATCAAACAAGCTTGGCCCTTCCTATGGGATAAAGTCAAGCAATAAATGCCTACATATACTAGTGCTACCTTTGCATCAGGGTTGAAATAAAGCAAGCTGAATTCTGGGTCAATGCGTAGGCTAGAAACAAGCTGCGTCATTGAAATGCCATGATAAAAGTTAACATTTCAAGACAAACAAAATGTCAAGATAAATGAACAGCAGTAGTAATTCATAATGACAACCAGAACTGAAGAGATTCAGAACATGATGATTATTTGATTTTAAGCGTAATGTAAAGAACAAGCCTTAGCTTGAAGAACAATTAATTCCAGCAAAAGTACCTGTAGACGAACTGCATCTGTCAGAATAATTTCAGATTCAGGATAATGATGAAAGGTTACTCCTCGCAAGCTATCATGAAAGCCAGTAACAGTTGCACGAACAATGCACTAGAAACAAAGAATTTAATGCCAATGTTGCCAAACATGCATTAATTAATAAACCAATACTATCAGTATCGCATTAAGAAAGAAAGAAAAAACAGGAAGAAACAAGATTTAAAAAAAGAAAGGAATAAACAAAAAAGATTCCAAAAAAGAAATAAAGAAAAGGTTCAGAAAGAACTTTTCAATCCCTTTATAAATACACTAGGGACAGTCCCAATAAAATCCCTAACTATAGATCAAAAGTGACGAATATTAAACATAAATTCATCATCACATTAGTACCAATATGACTAAGAACGAGTAGGGTTTATATAAACAAGTTAAATGTTATGAGGCAAGCCAAAATAAATAAACTTTGAGACAGAATGTTTTTAAAGCAACCCTAGTCCTTTAAATTAAGACCAAAAGTTTGACAAACAACTAGTTAAGGTACCACTCTGAGCAGTAAATAAAAGGATAAATTTAATACTCTTTTTAAGTACCAGTCCTGATTCATTTTGTAAGACCAAAAATCTCTCCCAACTGTTGGACTGCACTATATCATAAGTATCATCCCAAGATGCTAGTCCATTGCAACTGTCAAGTCCCCAACTCAAGCTAAGAGAAGATGAGTTTGCAAAAGCTTCTCCAGAATCATGGATTCCAACAGCAGATATCCGAACAGTGCGCCCATTTGCCACAGTAATAGGCACATCGCGCAATCTCTCTGAACTACGGTCAGCTAAAATTGCTTCTCTAATAACATCATGCTGATTCTCTGAAATGCACAGTTTGCTCAGAAAAGAATATAGAAGGAAAATTTCAAATATATGTTGTCAATCACTGCAACTAGGATGAAGATAATAGTCTTAACCTGGTTCATCAGCTATAAGTACAATTGAAGAAGGAATGCTGCATGTAACTGACAGCCGAGCGTCAGACACGGAAGGCAGAGGATGGTCATCCCCTACCAAATTTCCACGTCTAAAAAGAAGTTTCTGAGCCATTTGAAACCAGACAAGGTTATTGTAGCGATTACAACCACATTAAAAATGAATTAGGAAATTATCTGGCAAGAAAGGAATACAATATCTTACAAAAGTTCCCAGTGTTTGACAGAAAACCCGGTACAAACTCCTACTGGCAGACACCCGATGCACAAGAACTCCAGCCTCAGTCAGAGCATCATCTTCATTTAGAACTTCCACAGTTTCAAGGAAGTCAACATGTTTGCCCCATGGCTCAGGCCCACCAATTAGTAATATGTCTAAATTAGATCCAGGCACAAGATATAACTTCTCTAAGTTATCTAATTGCTTATTAGATTCTTCTTGAGCCAAGTCATACCAGTAACCACCAAATCGGTTCCCATCACTTGCCTGATATACAATAAGAGGTAGATATGCCACAACATGTAAAGATGCCTTAAAGACAATAGGTCCATGGAAAGAATGGTCAAACTGGTGATATTCTTTAGAGAGTGTAGCATGTATCATAGCTTGACCAGGACTTGAAGCGTAAATATGGACCCAGGAACATGGAAAGTAATCAGTGGTTGAAAGCAGCCGACCATGTCCCCGTGTTTCCAAGTATGACAACTCCTGAATTGCATTGACAATCACAAAAGACTCACTTCCAGCCTTCCACTTTATCAAAGAACTAAAGGCATCACATCTAGTGAAATAGGCACCTGAAATGGACAAATCAGCATAAGCAAAAAGGCAAAGCAGTTAAATAGTAAATCAAATTTCATAATATCTGTCATAAGGTGTCACCATTAGATGTTTTCATTGTGACAGCAGCTTGAAGATGCGATCCAACAACAGTTTCCACAGGAAAATTACGAAGCATAACCATAGCAGATGGGACCGAAACTTCAACAATCACCTACACAAAAGCATAGATAAGAAACAAAATCATGATTCTACTTGTGCAGATATCAAAAACAAATTGAATAAGAACATATGAATATCTTGTGCATGAATTGAGCACACAATGTGAGAGAGAATTTGAGACTGAAAACATCTCTGAAGATATTTTCTATAGTGAAATCATCCCACAATCAACTAACTGCACAAAACAAAATCACACCGATATTCAGCAATGCAAAGAACAAACAGCATCATATATAGTCATGGCCTCAAAAATCTTCTGAGATCAGCATTAAAGGAACTGAACTAGGTACAGGAAAAGGTACATGTGGGATGAAGTGCCAGAACAAGTACCATGTTGCATGATCAAGGAAAGCATGTTTTGATTGTTGTAATAGTTTATAAATGGAGCATATAACTTACTTAAAACATTTTCGCTATGGAAATTCACATGAAATATAACTCAGAAATATGTCATTCATCTATTATTCTATTATTTTCCCCCTTTAAAGGGAAAAAAATTTGGGCCTTGTAATTCCTCCTTTCTAGAGAAGGACAAGATTATAGGGTGAGGGTTGGGTGCTAAGTTCTAAACCACTTGTGAATAATGTGTGTTTCTTGACTACCCAGAAGGACATTTTTTCATAAAACAGACAATAAGAGCAGGTGCTAGGAAACAATGAACAGTGTTGGGGGAGAGATTATAACAAAACTATAAAAAAAAATACAGCATATCACACTCTAGAGGCATCTAAATTTTTGAACTACTACTAATTTGAATGCTTTTCGATTTCTATACTGTGAATAGATTAAAATTAACTTCAAAGAATTTAAGAAAAGAATTCGAGTATACTTCTTAACTCACATATGACTTAGTGAAGAAATCAATGAACATATATTTGGTGAACAGACAGAGCTGCATGTTATTTTGGAAAAAAAACATTAAAAACAAAAAACAAAAACAAAAGAACTCCAAAATATTTAAAAAACAAAACAAAACAAAACAAAAGAACAGGACTATCCATTTGCATTACCTCATCATAATTTAACGAATCATGTATGGATAGCAACTTAATAGTAGCTTTACCAGGCCTTCTAGCCTGGACAACACCAAGAGCTGACACAGATACAATAGATGCATCTGAAGACAACCACTTATAGTCACTGGCAGCTTCTGCACAACCTATAGCACGTAGTGGTACAAAAAGGACCATAAAAAGTGAATAATATCCAAAAAAAAATGTTTAGCTGCTTCCAATTTCAATGAACAGTGAAAGCTACCAACCTCCTATAGCCTTTAGCTCCACTTCCTGATAAACAGACGGGACCCAAGGCAGAAGGATGCTTCGTGGCTGATCATCTTCCCCAGTCAAACTGACCCTTACTTGATCACAAACCATGATCTCCTGCATAACCTTGATAACCTAAAAGATTTATATAAAAAAGTGAGACCTCCATCTGCCAAAAAAATACTGACCTGCTCTACAATAGTGACATATTAGAGTATTATAGGAGGCTGTTAAGTCTATAATCAAGAAACACAAACCCTCTCTGTATCCACAAACAAAAAAGAAAAAATAGTGATAGATTAAAGCGTGTATAAGCTAGTTGCAGATAAGATCAAAATATGCCTCATCAAGGAAAAAAACGGCAGTACAAAGTAAAGGAATAAAAACAAATATAGAAGAATTAGAAGAAATAGTCATGACCTCCTTTCTGTCAACATGCCCATAAGTATAGCTCAAAGAAGCTGTCAATTTTCCAAGTCCTAGTGAATGTGCTTTCAACACCTTAGAACTTCGCCAGCCATGTTTGACAGCAATGCCATTCAAAACCCAAAATGTCTTCCCATTATCAGACTGATCATCATAAATCTTAACATCATCATCCTGCATTGAGAGTAAGAATCTTTTAAGTAAACATTAGTTAGAGGAAAAGCAAGTGAACAATTTGTATGATTGGATTAGGAGTGATTACAAGAGAAAATTATAATACCGGCATTTCATGAATAAAGCAGAAGAAAAATTAGTCCAGGTAACTCGAAACAATGATGGTACAAGGCACCACCAATTTTTTGTGCATAAATTTAGACCACGAACTGCCAGGATTAAACCACGCCCATTGATAGGGAGGGTTAATTTACCTCTTGTAGAAATCAGAGAGGGAAAGATAGAGAAAATATACTCTCAAATGAATGTGTTTATTCATATGCTTAATAAGGTATTTATACATAAGAGAGAAGACAAGAGAGTAATGACTCATTATGATGATTGATTCCCTAATCACTCATAATTCCTATAATCACTGATTGTGTGCGATACTAATTAATTATAATATATATACACTGATTTATTTCCTAACACTCCCCTTCAAGTTGAAGCATAAATGTTGATTATGCCCAACTTGTTACAAAAAAACATAATATAAATAAATCCAAACAAAATAATTTTCTTCTTCATGAGATCTTGAATCAACCAACAAGTTCAGGCCACATCCAAGAAACGATCCAACAACTTCACCAAGAGTTCGAATAACAAAGTATCAAACCAAAGTCGAGGCTGCAGCAAACTGTGTCACAAGCGACCAGCAAAACTCCAAACATCTCACGAGAGATAAACACCAACAATCTCACTAGAGACCAACACCTCACTGGAGGCAAATCAACAAACGAGTCACACAAGGACCACCAGACTGTCTCACCTGAGACAAACACTTTCTCTCTCCCCCTATGAACAGTGACGAGTAACATCATTGTTCACGAACCAGCAACACGATAGAACCAAAAAACAACGAATCGACATAAACTGAGGAGGTGCAAAACACCGAAACCCAGCAAACAACAAAACTCAATCGCCAAATGAAGTCTTCTAAACACGAAATCGACCTAATCTTATTGGAAAAGAAGATCCGACACCAGTTAAGGAGCCAAAACCAGAAAAACCTCAGTAAAGAGCAACCTCACCAACACACACACTCTGTCTGGCCACTATCACTATTCACGTGACAATACGGTTCACGATATAGTGACAGCGGCCACTGGAAAACTCAAATTGACCAAGAACTAACCAAGCTCTGATACCATGTAGAAATCAGAGAGGGGAAGATAGAGAAAATATACTCTCAAATGAATGTGTTTATTCATATGCTTAATAAGGTATTTATACATAAGAGAGAAAACAAGAGAGTAATGACTCATTATGATGATTGATTCCCTAATCACTCATAATTCCTATAATCACTGACTGTGTGCGATACTAATTAATTATAATATATCTACACTGATTTATTTCCTAACACCTCTAATGCTTGAACTCTTACAGATTCAATTTGAAAAAATAATATATAATGTTGAAATATTAGAACATAATTCTTTTTTCACAGAAGAAAAAATGGGGAAAGATCAACTTGTCTTCCTTAAAATTTAATGAGTCATCGTCGAGGAAGTAACCAAGTGGCATAGAGGTCCTTTCACTTATTTGATTCATAGCAGTTTGCAGAAGTAACAGGAGTTTTTTAAGATGACACAATCTTGCTGAAAGAGATACATCAAGAAACTGTGAGTACTTCATTTGTTGAGCATTCTCTCCATTCAAAAATTTTCCCTCCAGGATTCCTCCATTTCAGATGGAGGAGGTTATCTGGCTCCTGTAATATGGATTACCGTTTATCCAACAACTTAAGCCATTGGGAAAGGAGCCTAAAATATTATGCACAACACACAACAATTTTATTCATGCCCTATCCATGTAGATCATAAAATAAAGTAAATAAATAAATAAATAATCATGGAACAATAATCTACTATAGTATTGTTAATGCATTGTTCCCCAAAATTTTATTTTACCTATCTTGAAAGCAAATTTCTTATCAACTAAATACTGACCTATTTCACAGGGAAGTAAGTCCTCAAAAGAAAATCACATAGTAGATCTAACAAGTTATAAATATAATTATCAGTAATATTTAGACAAATATAACAGTAAAATATCACTCTTGGACTACCACAATCAAGGACAATTTCAGTTTTATAGCTACAGCACGCTGGAAAATCAGAATATGAGGCTAAGGCTGAAACTAGTTGAAAAACATAAATCAATTTCCCATTTTGAGAAGTACCTGAGGGCATAATTAGGTAACTTGTGCAGACATAGGCCATTGAAATTCAACAGAATAAATGTCGGGCAAAATGGAATTCAGAACATTAAACAAGTAAGTTGTCCCTAATTCTACACATTACAGATGTGAAATAAAGAGGCTACCTGCAAACGAGAGAAGAAAATTAACTTTTCAATGCAAGAGTGCTTTGCCAATGCTAGTAAAATAAATAAAGTAGGATAACACATGCTACCTCTGTAATAAAAATCTCTTGTCCATCAGGACCATGAGCAAAAACCTTCATCCGGATGAGATATTGATGACCAGATATAATGTACCAACGGGCCATAGAAGGAATGGGATTGACTCCTTCAACAGCATCACCAGAACTAGATAAAGGTATCATATATAAGCACAAAGAATCTGGTAGGACCACATTCAACGAAGATACTTGTACATGACCAGCAACCCTTGTATCTTCAACAATGACAGTGGTCACTCCCAAGTTTTGTGCATGTACTAACCCCATCCTAATGTCAACCTCAGCAACTGATGTATTTGACACAGACCAGACATGATGTGGTGAAGGTAAAATGACCACTGCAAATGCCATTAAAAGTACTCATAAAGACCAGTCATGAAATTCTGACCTAGAGCATAACAAAATCAAAAATATAAAAGAAACTGGCAAGCTTGCAAATGAATGGTCAAAACATCAAAGTAAAAGAGGAATAATAGTTAATCAAAAAACACCCTTGCATTTATTCCGATCAAAGGCACAAAATCAATGTTACGGTTTATGAATAGAGTGGATTCCTAAAATATTGTGGGATAAGGCCTATTGTTGCACTGGCATTAATATTGACGATTGATTATTAATAGCAAGAAGAAAAGTTAATAGGAGAAGGACAAAAATAATCCTTAAGAGAATGACAGCAAAACACAGAGCCCTATCTATAAATAATAAATTTTACTGGCTATGTTTTGACAACATAAATCATAATCTCGCAACTATAAGATTACAATTTTAGAAGATTTCCATGAAAATCAAACCCCAAAAAATTTAAGGAAAAAATGAGGAAACCTTGAGGAACATTTCCACGGATAACTTTAAGGGTATAGGGAATATGAGCACCAACAAGAACAAAAACTGGTGAAGGAGGATACAGTGACATAGCTTCGGCCACAGTTAGAACAATCTGATCAGTCAAATTCTTAAACTGTGGCTCAATCAATTGCACTGAAACATTCTCGTGGCCAATCTCATTTCCCTTCACCACAAATATATCTGAAAATACACCCTGCACCGCAATACCAGACAAAATGGTAAAATAATCATATGTGAGCAATACAGCAAAGTTGCTTAACTCATTTAAACTTACTAGCATCAGACTTACATTGTCTTCAAGTTTTATTTGTATATCTAGGTCCCCACAGAGTCCTCCACAATCACTAAGGGGGGAATCCTTTAGAGGAACATTAACCAGGTGATGAGGCAGTTTATTGGCTTCAGGGATGAGGTGCCACATGAACTGTAAACCAACCAACGAAGAAAAGACATTTTCTGCAGTACAGTAGATTGATGATATAAATATGCTGAATTATCTCAATATAATAATGAAGAAAAGAGGAGGAAATCAAAATTAGTTGCAGGTGTTTGACTGTAAAAAAATAACAAAGAAACAATATGATGTGTTCGAAAGAAAAAATAAGTGAGATGAACCAATCTATAAATTATATGCCAATTCTGTAATGAGATGCTTTCTATCATTGATTGAAAGATCTTTTTAATTTTTCAAGGGAAAAAAGGCCAGTAAAACATGTTTCAAGTAAATAGCTTTGTAAATTTAATAAAATAATGCATCTTAAAAAAAAGAAGAAGAGAGAGAGATCATTTAAAGTACCCACTCATACACACATTAGCATTTAAATTTCCCCTACCCCTAAAGGCAAATAAAAAATTTATGAATACCTTCGCTATCAAAAGCTCGGACACGAAGTGTGGCAAGGCCATCTAAATCAAGCTTTATGGAGTTGTGAAATATCTGGATTCTGGATATATTGTCAATGAAGACTTTGCATCGAATCATACTTCCAGTATGGACATCTGCCGCATAAACAGCAGTCTCCTTTCGACCACTATATGGGGCGATTGACCTCAGACTTGCACTGGTTGAGCAATGGCTGCTTGAATTATATTCAGGTACAACGGATAAAATATCATGATGATCCCATGACCTATAAAATTAAAGAAGATATGTAAAATATGGGGGGGGGGGGGTAAAATATTGTTACTGAGAAAAGAAGTATATTAATGGAGGATTAAATATCTGTAAGAGATACATATCAAACCATTCTTGAGTTAAAGCTTTAAGGATGAAACAGTCCATGACATGGTATCAAAGTATGAACAAATGGTCCAGAATTCAATCTTGATACCTTCATTCTCATCATTAATTTCTACATAAGGTAAAGTTGAAGTGAACCAATGCTTTGTTCACTCTTAAGCCCAAAGGACATCTGGGTGAGGATGCATATTAGAGACACATATCAAAACTATCGTGATGAAAAGGTCCTTGAAAATATCCACTTGGAAAAGGAATACATATAGGATCATCAGCGCAGAGCCCTTCAGTCCACTCAGCATACTCGCAAAAGCAACTCCTTGAAATTGCTTAAAAGTTAAGCACCAAATAGAGGCCAAGTAAAAGGTCCTACACGATATTAGGGGATAAGAAAAAAAATTGCTTGAAAAAACTAAAGCATTACTTGCATGCCAACTAAATGAGCCAAATAGAAGTAAAATGTACACCTGCACATAATCTTACTTCCTTTAGTGCAGCAAAATTATTTAGTTCTAAATCAACAAAAATATGCCCAGACACTGAGAAGAAACCTTCTCCAAACATGCCAAAGAGTCTATTATATATATAACTAGTTGCTAGACAAGGTAAAAGTAAGAGAAGAATACCTAAGAACTGTTGCTTTGAGGGGACCTTTGGATTCAAAAAAATGGCAGGAAGAAATCTGCCACCAATGGAATTTTTTTACAAATAAAAAACTAGTAGCGAGACTGTAGGAGTACTTGCCTATCAAAATTAGGTCAAAATGGGATGACCTACGATTACTGGACCTTATCTGTAATTGGATTGTGTTTCAGCCGATCTACTGACTTGAAATAGCTAACAATTGACTGGTTTATTCCACTTTGACAACGTAAACGAGAGCAGAATTTCACCATTTGGAATTTACATTATATTTATTTATAATTATAGTTCTCTGAAATTTTCAAACCGTGAACAAGTTGAATTTCTTATAAGAATCCAAGTTGCCAAACAGATCAAAAGGGTTGGTTTGAAGCCATTAATCATGTCATTCAAATTGGAACTATTTGCTATGGGGTGGGTGGGTAGGATCAAGGTCGGCCATTGTATAAATATCTATCACCAAGGCCGAGAATCATCAAACGATTAAGCTAGTATCGTTCAAGCTAACATATATAGTATAGCCTTTGTTACACCGCATGCTTATTGATAATATTCCACAGGCCACAGCGTGCGCTGCCCAGTACTATAACCTTGACAGTACGGCACATGTACTGTTGCAACTTTCATATAACTTCATCACAATTTCACTGTAGGAACAAGTCGCTGTAGGCCGAGCTACTGGCGCTATGCATAAATAATACAACAGCATCTTTTAGTGATTTTGTAAAGGCTCGTCCTAGAAATATACTCAATCCATTCTTGAAAGATCAGCGGAACAAGCTTGCACAATCAAAATAAAAGATATATATAATATATACTGCACAGCATTGTACTAGCAAAGCAAACAAAACCCACAAGTGATTCATTACTTAGAATAATAAAGAATATGAAATAGAAGCCAACCATTTGAAGCAACCATCGCTTCCTTGTAGCCTATACACCACAGGGTAAGTCATTTTGGGCGGCAAAAGTATATTAACGTCTGCAATGTGAGGGCCAGAACCAGCATGGGAAGTTGACTTCCCCAACCACGCTCCTAGTCCAAGGAGAAGACAGCTGAACAGAAGGAGGTTTACCATCTTCAAGTCCGCTGGGATCACAACCGACAATGAAAGCCTACCGGAGCTTGCATAAGTTGCATTGCGGATTTGCGATCGCCACCAAAATGGTGAGATTTTGAGTACAATAATACAAGTGGAGTGATCTGTTTGGGGGTTTAGGGTTTTGGAGCAGAGAGATTCTCAGGTGACAGGTGGAGTCAAATAGTCAATGAAGTCAAATCGGGTCGGGCGCCATCTCGCGGGAATGTAGAGCATCGACGCGCACACCTGGCATTTTTCCTTTTATGGAGTGGGCACGTGGCGCTAATAAATAGGAAAAGTGACTTTTTTAGGCCAATCAAGAAAAAGTAACGTTATCACGGCCGGGTGAAAAAGAAAACGGGAAAAGTAACGTTAACCGTCGCATATCACAGATAAACCGAAAAGTTTAACTTTTTATTTATTTTTAATAAATACTTTCTTAAAAAGTAAAAAGTACTGGAGTGCTTGTTTGGTTTTTGGTTCAGTTTAAAATAATAATAGTAATGTCATGAATATTAATTATGTGGATTTTTATTTACTCGTATCCTACTCAGCATCTATTTGGTTATATTAAATAATTTCTTATCCTTATTTTACTTTTTTCCCCAAGCCAATGAGACTTGCTTTTCAAGTTTCCTATTAACATTGCTTTTTGTGCAAGACTCATTAAGGCCTAAAAACAAAGGTCTTGTAGAGGCATTGTAACACACACAAATGAGTGAGAATTACTCTCATATTTCTCTTTTGAATTTCTCTTCTTCATTCTTTAATCTCTTACTCTCTTATCCCCAAGTATCTTTTATTTTCATCGCATGTTATTAGCACAATAATAAAGGTATACTTCCATTGGAGTTACCTTAACAATTTCCTCTACCTTCTTTTACCTTTTACTGTATCTTTATTTGATCTTGATCTATCTGGAATATTCTAAGCTACTACATGGGAATTAAAGATATTCTTTTAATCATTGTTTAAAACATCGGGTTTCATGGCTAAGACTAGAGATTGTTATTGTTTTTATATCTTACTTTAATCTCCTTTATAAGTTCTTCTATATTATTGATATTGTTATTTTAGTTTGGCCAAAAAGTCATACACATCTGATTTCATGTTTTGAAATTATATAGTCAAAAGTCATATTTCTTTTATTCCTATTTTGAGATTATAAGACCAGAAGTCATATCACTTTGATTTCTTATTTTGATATATTATGGCTAGAAGTAGAGCCAGCAAATCAGGTCAATCTCGTTTAAGCCCTGGACCTTGAAGGGCCGGGTTCGCAAATTGGAGCTTCTAAATAAAGTTGGCCTTGCAGGGAGCGGGGCGGAGCTGAGGGCCGGCGGGGAGGTGAGCTGGGGGGAGAGCTGAGGGAGATGTGCTGCGTAGGGGGGGGACCTGAAGAAAAGACTCATTAATGAGACATTAATGAGTTTTGCGACGGAAATACTTTCCGTGGCAAAAAGCAGATCCCATTTAGCGACAGATTTGGATATTCGTAGCTAAATTTTACGACGGATACCAAATCCATCACAAAAGGGAAAGAACTGGCAGCCTTTTTGGCCGCTAGTTAGCGACGGATTTAAGATCTGTCGCTAAATTTAACGACGGATTTAAGATCCGTCGCTAAATTTAACGACGGATCTTCAATCCGTTGCAAAAGGAAAGGAACTAGCGACCTTTTTGGCCGCCAGTTTACGATGGACAGTGAGTCCGTCGCAAAGATGAGAGAACTGGCAGCCTTTTTGGCCGCCAGTTAGCGACAGACAAAAAGGCCGCCAGTTAGTGACAGACAGGGAGTCCATCGCTAAATTTTGCGAACAAGGGTCGCCAGTTAGCGACGGATATGTTTCCCGTCGCTAATTTTTGTTGCGATGGATTTATTATATTTGTCGCAAATTTCCTTCTTTTGCGATGGAATATTTATTCCGTCGCAAAATTACGTGAAGCAAATTCCATCGCTATTTTTTTTTCTAGCAGTGGAGAATAATATTCAATTAAGTTAAATAAATCTATGTATGGCTTAAAACAATCAAGACGCGTGTGGTATAATCATCCCAATGAATATATGTTAAAAGAAAGGTACAAAATGATCCAATACGCCCATGCATCTTAATGAAAAGATCTATAAGTGAGTTTGCTACAATTGATGTTTATATTTATGATATCAACTGTAACACCCCATTCTGTTCTAGTGGCTCACTTGGTTACCAAGTCTCCATGAAGCATGTACTAATGTCTCAGGTCATGGCTTCGAGACTTGTGGGAGGCGCTCTTGGGAATTAATTTCCCAAGGGACAAAACCCCAAGGGGAGGGGACAGTACCTGCCCAGTGGGAGCCGGACACCACGTGTGCAGGGGGTTAGGCCCTGGGGACGGCCGATCGCGGACTGGGTCCTCCACGGTGGTGGGTCGTTACATCAACATCATTGGAACTCTGAAGAGCTTTAAAAGAAAATTAATTATTTAAATAAAGAATTTGAAATAAAGGACTTGGGAAGAACAACATTTTATCTTGGATTACAGATCGAGTACCTTAAGAATATGACTTTGTATGTCAAAAAGCTTATATATGAAAAGTCCTAGAACGATTTTACATGGATAAGTCACATACATTACATTATGTATCCCAATGATTGTGAGGTCTTTGTGGGCGGATAAAGACTCATTCCAACATTGAGTAATTAGTGAATAAGGTGATAAAGAACTACTTAGTCTAGAAGTACCATACCTTAGTGCTATTGAAGCACTAATGTATCTTGCTAATCACGCATGTCCTAAATATCATTTACTGTTAAATTTTTAGCAAGAAATAGTTCTTCATAAACATGGAGGCATTGGAGTGGAGTAAAACACATTCTTTGTTACCCCAAAGGCATGAACATGGGGTTACACTACTCAAATGTATCCAAGCATAAAATGGCTGGCTATGCAGATGCTAAATTTTTATTTGATCTACACGATGGTAAATCACGAATAGGCAATCTGTTTACATGTAGAGGTGCAGTTATTTCATAACAATTTATAAAACAGACTATATCAGTCATATCATCGAACCATGCAAAAATTCAAGAAATATATAAAGCAAGTCGAGATCATGTGTATAGTTGAGGTCAGAGATACATCACATACAAACAACTTGTGGTTTATCTTCAGACAAAATAGTCCTAATAGTTCTATATGAGGATGATGCTATATGTATTGCACAACTTAAAGAAAGCTATATCAAGGGCGATAAAAGGAAGCATATTTCACCAAAATTCTTCTTCACTCATGATGTAACACCCCCAATTTCTAACTGTTATAATAACAAAGATTTAAATGATTTGCATAAATAAATTAATAAAATTGGAAATAAACAACCTTGAGAGTGTTACCGCCGCACTTGTACTGGGACAAGTGCAAGCCTATTTATTACAAATAAGGTAAATTCAAACTTAAACAAAGTATATGTGTTTTTAATTAAAACAAAATAAAGTAAAATAAACAGCTGACTGTGCTCCTCACTTCTCACTACTAGCCCCAACCCTTGGCATCTGTTTCACTGAAATTCTACTCCCCGAAGGATCATCGCAGCCTATGAACACACACATCAGCAATTGCCGGTAATTCTAATAAAACGCAATCTATATAGCTCAAATATATTAGTCAAATCAAATATACAATCACATGGCGATTGAATCAACTATTAATTCCAATAATCATCATGTATACATACACGTACATATATTCACACCGGATCAAATATTGTTCATTATCTTCATTAATTTCATATAGACCCAGGAAACCCTGCCAGTCTTTTTAATGGGAAGAGAACCATGGTAAACCTGGGAAACCCTGCCAGTTTACCCTGTGACCCGGGAAACCCTGCCAATCACAATCATCAATTAGCCATAAACATATCTTCCTAGTGTGCACACCTCTTCCCAAAGTTGCTACTAGTATTCCGGGAAACCCTGCCAGACACCACTTTGGGAAGAACGAATACTATCATTGTAATACCCCAATTTATTATGAAAAGATTTATTTCTTTGAAATTCTGATAATTGTATATTTAAAATTATTTTTGTGACTTGTTATGTAATTATTATTGACTTGTGAATTTCATTTTAGTAAATATCCATATTTATTCGAAGAAGGTATGCAATTAAGTTTCGAGGACGACACTTGTTTTAAGGAGGGTAGAATGTAATACCCCAGAATTTTCATTAATAGAAATAACCCATTCATTTTATTTTATATAACCTTGATAGGCCAAATATTCCTAGTCTTAATTGCCGTTGGAATTTTCTGCTTATACACTAAGAAAAACTAAGTCACATTAATTCAAATCATGATTGATTGAATTAATGTGATATACCCTATCACATTAAATTCGCGCTATGATTGATTGATGACCATGATTGTTTTTAGGTAATAAGTCCACTACCGCCAACCAAGTCACATTAATTCATATCATGATTGATTGAATTAATGTGATATACCCCATCACATTGAATTCACACCATGATTGATTGATTTTTAATTTTAATATACCCTATTAATGATATTAAATTCACATCATGGCTTGATTGATTTTTAATTTAATATACCCTATTAATGATATTAAATTCACATCATGGTCGATTGATTTTTTTATTTAATACACCCTATTAATGAGTTGACAAGAGTAAAAGAGCCCAAAGTTAAACCCTAATTTTAAGTTATAAGTAGAGGTCCAGCCTAACCCTGAATATTCATCTTCTCTCTTCTACTATTCTCTTCTGCTACTTCTTCTATTCTTACTCTGAGTCAATTATTTTTCTAAGAGACTAGCAAAAACGGAGACCAGGTAATCCTAATCCCCAGAACAACCTTGTGTCTCGTGCTTATTCTTTTTCTCTACATCCTGTTTTGCTAATGGTTTGTTATATATAAAATATATTATATGTAATCCTAATCCCCAGAACAACCTTGCATCTTGTGCTTCTTCTTTTTCTCTACATCCTATTTTGCTAATCCTAATTCCTATGAGTCTTAGGTTAGTTTTATATAAGTTTTGATAGGGTTGTTATATATGAAATATATTATATGTAATCCTAATCCCTAGAACAATAGGAGTTAGTTGTTGCATGTCGGTCTCGATTTATGAAAAACCGTTAAATGTATCTCTACATTTTTATATGTATATATATGTTTTCCTTTTTTTGAATTACTTTATGAAAGTAAAACACTTCACCTCCTTGTATACACATATTTCTTCTTCTTGATTTGCGTTTAACTATTTTGCAAAACCATTTATTGAAACTTTTAAATGCTTTCATATATATATATTATTGAGAAATCCATTCATTATGAGTGTATTTTTAAAATAATTTAACAGCGGGAGGATAGCTTTGGGATGGTACCCCCAAAGTGATAAACACAACCCTTAGGCTTTATGCCTCGATATATTATTTGATGTGAACTTGATTATATCCGTTCTTCCTAAAGTGGTGTCTGGCAGGTTTCCGGGACACTAGTAGCAGCTTTGGGAAGAGGAGCTGTGGGAAGAGGTGTGAACATTAGGACGAAATGTTATTGTGATATGGCCAATTTGATGATTTGTGACTGACAGGTTTCCGGGTCACAGGGTAGACTGGCAGGTTTCCGGGTCTACCATGGTTCTCTTCCCACTAAACTAAATGGACTGGCAGGTTTCCGGGTCCAAATGAAATTAATAAAAATAATGAATGATATTTGATTCGATGAGAATATATAGATATGATGAGTATTGAAATTAATATTTTAAATTATATATATGTATATGGTATTTTTCTTTCTTATCATCATTTGAATATTTTATTATTATTATTATTATTGTCTATGTTTATTAGGATTACCAGCTTTTGCTGATGTTTGTGTTCTGGGCTGTGATGATCCTTCGGGGGAGCAGATTTTCAGTGAAACAGGTTTCAAAGTTGGGCTGTTGGGGCTAGTAGTGAGAAGTGAGGAAGAACAATGAGCAATTCTAGCTAGTTTATTTTATTTTATTTTACGCTTTGAATAAGATATTTTTATTTAAGTTTGGATTTAAGTTAATGTAATAAAGTAGCCTTGCACTTGTCTCAGTATAAGTGCGGCGGTAACACTTCCCAAGTTTTGGTTATTTTGAATTTCAGTATTTATTCATAAAAATTATTGCAATTTTATGTTATTATAATTGTTAGAAATTTGGGGGTGTTACAATCATTTTCACATCAGTGGCATAAAACCTAAAAGTTGTATTCATCACTTGGGAGGTACCGTCCCAAGCTATCCTCCCACTATTAATTCATTACAATCACACACAATCAGGAAATTCAATCTTGTCACAATTATCAATTTCTTCATTGAATATATCAATTACTCAAGGGCATCATGACTTTTCAAATTATTTAAGAGTATAATAATTCAAGTATTCAATACAAGAGCCAACACATATTATAACTCAAATACCTATCTGAGTAAAGTCTAATTATTTAAAACGCACACATAATAAAATTCATAAATTATTTCTATTATTTAATTATCTTTTTTTATATACTTTTCTATCATTTAATTAAATGTAGGATACGAGGATATCTTGATATCAAATCTAAGCATGTCCTATTTCATTATGCAGCGGATATTATCTAAAGAATGAAATAATATTAATTAATATAGCATCAGACACAACTAGCATAAACATTAAAATTATTGTGCCTCCTTTATTGATAAATAATGAATCGCTTCGCATGGTATGTGATCAAAATATGTAAAATATAAAATAAATAGATATATATTCTATATAATAAATAGAATATATAATAAGATTTTCTAATATAAATAATATAATAAAAAAGATATATAATATGAAATATTAATATAATTACTATAAATAGAAATCAATTATATTATATAATCTAATTAATAATAATAAAATCAATATATTCCTATTATAGTTTATTACGGTACAATATATTTAATATTTTAATTACATTTTATATTTCTATTTATTCTAGCTAAAATCTATGATCATAGTTAATATCTAAGATTACTAATATCACTACCCAACAGACTCGGTAAGGTAAATTGAAATGACTCCACTACTCCCAAAAATAGCTAACCACATGCTTTTAATAATATAAAAAAATCAGCACACAATAAACATTTTTATAAAAAAAACTAAAAGAGGAATTGGTGCCGCAAGCTACACGCACAATTGAAAGATGTAGTTAGACGCACAAAGTGACTTTGCAAAAAGCTACTCCAAAAGAAATATATATCATTCGATTACCAAAGTCCCAAATACCAAAATCTAAAACGTATGGAGATCTTACGTTAAAGGGTATGTGACTTTTGCAAAAACAAGTTATCACGCAAAGCGAGAAAAAGCAATATATGTATATTCAATTGCCAAAACCTAAAACACTCAAGGCCAAAACACACATAACAATACTTATGGCTAGTGAAGATCAACCAGAATTATATCATAAGATGAAAACATCTTTCTCGTAGAGGAAGACAAACACAAGATTTATGTACTGAATGAAAATCACGAGAAAGAATGAGACGACAATTTTGTGGATTTAAAAGAATCATGCTCTGTAGCAACGGATTCCTATTGTTCTAGGGATTAGGATTTCCTATCAAAATTTACATAAATCTAACCTAAACCTCATGGGGATTAGAATTACCTGGTCTCCGCTTTTGCTAGCCTCCTAGAAAATAATTTGATGAGAGTCCGGTAGGAGGATTTGAGAAGAAAAGGAAGCAGAGAAGAAAAGTATCGAGCGTTGCTAGGTTTAGACGGCTAGACTAAGTTTATAACTAAAATTTAGGATTATGGGTTGGGCTCTTTAACTATTTCCAATTAATAAATTAACAATACAATTAAATTCTAAATTTCTATTGTTATTATAATTATTGCCAATTAATAAATTATAAAATAATACAAACATTATTAAATTCTAAATCTTTATTTACTATATTATTATTATTATTAAAAATCCGGGGTATTACACATGATTTTCAAAAGGATGGTGAAATAGACATCTAACAAATTCGTTCGACTTAAAATCTAGTAGATTTATTCACCAAGTCATTTCCAAGTACAATATTTGAAAATCTTGTCCATGACATTGGTCTTGGAAGACTTAAAGATTTCAATTGATGTTGTCAAGAAGGGGGGTCGATATACGCTATCTACTTTTTTCATTATATAAGTCTTGTCCTGCTGGGTTTTCCTATAAAGGTTTTTAATGGTGCAACATTAGAAAGTAGATCAACAAATGATTTACCATTTTCTTTAGCTATATTTTTATCTCATTGGATTTTTCAAAGTAAATTTTTTAACGAGGCACATTTATAATGAACATCCAAATGGGAGTGTTATGGATATTAATTACGTGAATGCCCATAAACTCATATTCTAGTCAGCATCTAATTGGCTACAATTAATGATTTCTTATCTTTATTCTACTTCTTTACTAATCCAACAAGACTTGCTCTCTAAGTTTCCTATTAATGATGGTTTTTGGTGCAAGACTCATTTATAAGGTCTATAAATAAAGATCTTGTGCAAGCATTGTAATACACACAAGTGAATGAGAACCACTCCCTCATTTCTCTATTTTTTTTCTCTTGCTCTCTTATCTTAGATATCTTTTATTTTCATAATAAGTAACTTTTATATTTTACAAGATAAAATTTTCTTACATATTTATTTTAGCATAAAATTACTTAAAATAAACTACTAATTTAAATTTGCAATAAATTTCTTTTTCAGCCACTTCCCTTTTTATTTACCCGTTTTACCTTTTTTTTTTTTTTTACTTGTAGATCGATATATAATTATGATATTTGTCAATTTAGAAAGGAGAAATTGCCCATAAATCCTATTTGGGAATCTATTTGTCAAATGGAACTTGAAACCATTTAAAGGAGAGAGGTCCTTGAGTGTCAATATTTATGAATGTAGAAAGACAAAAATGCCTTTAATGAAAATAGAGATGGGAAGCACGCGTTTAATAATAGGTAAGAAAAAAAAATCATGGCCCTTCTTCTCCTCTCATCAGTGTGTGTTGTGCTTCCTCCCTTGTTGCCGTTGATAATTGTGGATTCTTCTAGAGCTTTGATTTGTTAGTAAAGGCTATGGAGTTGAGTTGTCTGGATGCCTTCTTGATATTCCAGTACTCGGTGGAGGTGGTGATTGCTATATTCGTTCTTAACCTATCTTTTTTCTTTGCTTTGTGTGTGAGCAACAAACTGCTAAATATACAATTGTAGCTTCATTAGCTTTCCTAGTTTTCTCCATTATCCTCTGGATCAAAGTGTATTAGGGAAGATATTTTGCACAGGGAAGACTATTTACACAAGGGAAGATCAGTTGCACTAGAAAAAGATATATTGCACATGGAAGATTGTTTGTGTATAAGGGAAGATTTTTTACACATAGGGAAGATATTTCGAACATATAGAAGATTGTTTGCACATAAGAGAAGATCTTTTGCGCTAGGGAAGATATATTACACAAAGAGAAGATTGTTTGAACACAGGGGAATATCTTTTGCACACTAGAAAGATATTTTGCACATATGGAAGATTGTTTGCACCCAAGGGAAGTTCTTTTGTAGTAGAGAATATATATTACATGTAGGGAAAATTGTTTGCACGCAAGAGAAGATCAGTTGCGCAGCGCATAATTTGCAAATTCTGTCTTAAATATGTGACTCAAGGGAAGGCACTGCACATGGGTAAGATGGATTGTACATCACTGAAGATAAGTTGCATATAGGGAAAAATTGTTTGCATACAAGGAAAGATCTTTTGCACACATGAGAAAATTGTTCATGCAAGGGAGGATCTTTTGCACACACGGAAGATTGTTTGCATGTAAGTGAGGATCTTCTGCATGTAAGAAATTTTTTTTACACACATAGGAAGATCAGTTACACAGCGTGTAATATACAAAAACTACTTGTATATATACAGCCTACTTTCTTAGATATTTTGTAGAAACTACATTTGCACATTTTATTTACATTACAAAATGTCATTACACTGAACTTGTACATATGCAGACTAGATGCAACAAATGCTACTTTGCCTTCATCTTCATAGCTTTCCATATACTTTAATGCTCTGCATGACCTTTTCTTGAAGTTTATTCTTTCACATGGTCACCAAGCACCAAACCACATCCAACCTCTTTCGTGCCATATTCTACTGTAAAAACAAGTATATAATCAAAATCTAGTTATAATAAAACATTTAATGTTTCAATATAGTCACATTAGGCATTATGAAACCATTCCACTCGGGCTTCCTAATATTTTCCCATCTTTAGAGCCAAGATATGACATACATCCCGCAGTTCCATCTAGACAAAAGCAAATAGAAAAACATTAATTAACATGTCATCCATACATGCATAGATTAATGAATGTCCAACACTTCAACAAACTCACCCATTGTTTTGCTGTTGTACAAGACCAAATCTAAAGGCAAGGTCAACTGAACACGAATTATTTTCAGCATATATAAATTTGATATTTGATTCCAAGAAGACTTATTCCACTACACTTGTCACACTATAAGCAATCACAGTTGATCCTGCAATATTTAGGACTAGTTGTCTTTTGAAGTCAAGTAGCTCTGCTAGCCACACGAACCAATGCAATCAAATTATCTAACCATAAACATATATAGGGAATGAACTCTCGTTTTCATCATACTATCAAACTATTATACTACCTCCGGTTCTAATTATAAGAGCTAGTTGATTTTCTTTGTAGAGATTAAGGAAGTTAAATAAGTTACTTAATCATTTCATTTGTTGTGTATCTTTAGATTATATATTAGTTTATTGGTTAAACTAATTGGTTTGAAGAAAAAAATAAAAATAAAAATCCTCTAAAGTGATTTAATTAGCTTCCTTAATCTCTTCAAAAAAGTCAACTAGTTCTTATAATTAGGACCGGAGGGAGTAATAAATAAGTATGGACTTTGCTCAGAAGTCGATGATATCGAACCCACTGGGACTATCTAAACATATGTCAAACTGATTAAAATTTAAATCACTACACCAATACGGGCACTGGCAATTTCAGCATTCAATCCAAATTAAAAAATAGCAACTCAAGATAGTTACCTTTCTCGTAGAAAACAAGTTTCTCATTCTCAATCAAACATCACTGATAAAATTTTACAATGGATTATGAAGAAATATTATATTACCTAAAGTTACCAAATTTCGGCATTCTGCATCCCTCTCTCACTTTAGTCGCCCAAATTTCACTAGTTGAACTATTAGGTTACAAAAAGTTCAACAAAGACCTTACTAGATGTGGTCGCCTATGTAAATAACACACTTAGCTGCATATCATGACTAGATCGAACTAGCTTTTTGCTTGTCAACGCCTCTCCCATTGGTCGCCGCAAGGAAGTATACAAGACTTCTTCACCGTCATCATTCTCCTTCTCCTCATTCCTGCGCGACTTTGAGCCTACTTGGGAAAACATCATAAGTCAAAAGAAGGTCCATCAAAAGTGAAAATTTGTTTTTTTAGTGTTTGGGATAGCTTCACACTTAATGGGCTTCAAAGTCTAAAGCTACTTTTTTTGTGAAGCCACACCTTCTAGCTTCTGATCCTATCACCAAAAAGTCCTCGTTATCCCAAAGACAAATCACGTCAAGAAGTATACAAGACTTCTTCACCGTCGTCATTCTCCTCATTCCTGCGCGACTTTGAGCCTACTTGGGAAAGCATCATAAGTCAAAAGAAAGTCAAGAGCCCGTTTGGATCCTCTTATTTTTAGCTTAAAAGTAAAGTTATTTTTAAGCTAAAGCTTAAAAAAAGAGCTTTTTGAAAAAAGCTAAAAGCTGTGTGATAATTATATAAATTTTTTAACTTAAAAGTTACTTAAAAGCTGAAATTAAAAATAAGCTGTTTGACAAAAATTGTTATAAGCACTTTTTCTAATAAAAATTATGATAAAAGGTATATTATAAAAGGGTGGTGGTGGCGGCGGTGTGGTGACGGCGACGGTGGTGGCGGCGGCGGCGGTGACCATGGTGGCGGCGGCGGCGGCAGTGGCAGTTGTGTTCAATCCAGAGATTACGGGTTCTCTCTCCTTTTTTTTAATTAAAAAAAGAGCTTAAAAATAAGTTCTTCATAGGAGCTTATTTTTAAACTCTTTTTTCTTCATTATAAAATAAGCTCTTATAATTATAAGAGCTTTTATAAAATTTTGTTTGGTCTAGCTCATACTTATAAGTAGCTTATAAGCTAAAAATAAGCTAGGCTAAACATGCACTTAATGGACTTCAAAGTCTAAAACTACTTTTTTTGTGAAGCCACACCTCCTAGCTTCTGATCTTATCACCAAAAAGCCATCGCTATCCCAAAAAAAAAAACACATCAGGAAAAGTCCATCAAATATAAAAGTCACTTCTACCACTGCTTGCGATGGTTTTTCTTCAAATGTGTTCCTTTATTTTATTTCAATCTTTTCATTAAGGGCATTTTTGTCTTTTTACTTTTAGATATATTGACACTCAGGGGCCTCTCTGATTAAATGATTTCAGGTCCATCAGGCAAATAGATTTTTAAATATGAATTTATGTGGGCAATTTTCCCTTTTATAAATTTAGTTCTTTTTCCTAAAATACATTAAATATTTTTGAAATCTGGCTTTAATTGAAAGAGCTGAACAACGTAAAAATCAGATCCAACTATTGGTTAGCTATTCTGCCCCGGTATATAATCAATTAATCATGTAATGAATGACAAACAATGTATTATTAAATATATATTTGTATGCATTCTTATTTATCTATTAGAATATATTTAATTAAGTACTTTAGAGTTTTTTAATTATTTTAATAATAATTATACTTTTTATCAAATTTAAATTTAAATTTTTATCTTCAATTATCACAACATATACAACTAATATGTATATATGTAATATTCAATAAGATTTATGTAATTGTTCAAAAAAAAAGATTTATGTAATTTTTAGTCATTTTCTATCCTAACTAATTTCTTAAATAATCATTAAAATAAGAGCTCATTTAGAAAAAAAGTCATCTTTCTCACTGTTATTTCAAACACAAATCACATTTTCAATATGATTTTTTAGAATCCACATTATGTGCACATACCTTATGTGCTTCTTATATGCTCATACCTCTATTAGAAGTATGAGTATATTTTTTTTATATATTATATTTATTTATATTTAAATTATATATTGTTTTTCTGAGATGTTTTTTTACCTACTGGAGGTAAAAAAACATCTCAAAAAAACAATATATAATTTAAATATAAATAATACTATATATATATATATATATAATTATGCTCTTACCTCGATATATGTATATATTGTGGACTTTTTATCCTATTTTTCACTTGCAAAAATCAAATTACAAATAAGTTATTTTTGCCACCCTCTCAAATCAAACCGCCCGAGTGACTTTGATGCTCAATCATCTGTTCATCTAATAGTCCTCTTGATTTGAAGTTTTCTTGAATGACTATAGTAAACGGCCCTAGGGGTGACTTTGATGCTCAATCATCTGTCCATCTAAGTCCTGTTGATTTGAAGTTTTCTTGAATGACTATAGTCACTTTGTTTTACCATATAAATTCGTCAATAATGGCTCAAGAACTTTTTTTTTATATATATATACGAGGCAAGCTTTGGCTAAAAAACGGTTTTTTTGTTTGTTGGATACATATAAGATTTTTTGTTCATGATACAGTTTAGGGTTAAAAGGAGGCTCCTCAACGACCCGACGAAATTCTCTCTCGCCAAACCCTAGCAGTCTCACGTTCTCTCTGCAAATCCAGTTGGCCTCCGTCTCGCCGGTGAGCCTCCTCTCATACCACAACCACGGCAGAACTACAAATCGGGCCTCGGTGAGTCAAGAGGAGGCGAGATTTAGGCCGGAACAGGGACATAAAGCGGCGTCCGTCCTTCTTCTTCGGCGTTGGCTCTTCTCTGGTCTCCATCCTCAGTGTCTCCAGCTCCAGCGTCCCTCTGTTTTCTGGGTGTTGCAGTGGTCCTCTCCCACCCCTGGCGGCGGGAGCTTTTGTATGGACATCTCCCTTGACGATGATCTCCGGCGTGAAGGTGCTCTCCGGCTCGACGGTGGTCTCCGGCAGAGGGGATGTTTTTCCTGTCCCTTTTTCCTGTCGTCCTATTCTATTTTTGTTCATGTTCTGGTGCTTTTGTGTTTGCTATTGAATGTTTGTGTGTTTATTTTGATGTGGTTATGGATTAGGGGTTTTATGGTGGTGTTTTGGGTTGCGATCTGGATTTGCAATTTTGGGGGAAGGGTATTTCCGATGGTCGATTCTGGTTTGTGCCTTACATGTGTGAGGATTATTGGTAGGATTGTTCGATGGTGGCAAATCCACATCACTAGTGTTAGCCAAAATTTGTTGGGTGGGCAGTCGATGTCACCAAGCTTGCTTCACTGGAGGAGCAAAAGTTTTCTTCAAGACTTTACTTGTCTGTTTTCTTCTTCTGAGGTTGGGTGTTTTCTGTTCTGTACCCCAAGTAGGGGTGATTTTGTAGCTGATCTAATTGCAGCTTTTTGTTATAAGGAGGTGTGCCCGATCGGGTGGGTTTTACAACCAACACCTTCTTTCATATCCTTTCTAACCTCGGATGTAATACCCCGGATTTTTAATAATAATAATAATAATAAGATAGTAAATAAATATTTAGAATTTAATAATGTATATATTATTTCACAATTTATTAATTGGAAATAATTATAGTAATAATAGAAATTTAGATATTTAATTGTATTGTTTTATAATTGGAAATAATAAAATAAAGCCCAGCCCATAGCTAAACCCTAAATTTTAATTATAAACTTAGGTTTAGCCATCTAAACCTAGCAACGCTCGGTAGTTTTCTTCTCCGCTGCCTTCTTTTCTCAAATCCTCCTTCCGGACTCTCATCAATTTATTTTTCTAGGAGGTTAGCAAACAGAGACCAGGTAATTATAATCCCCATGAGTAGTTTTATGAAAACTTTGATAGGTAATTCTAATCCTCATGAGTCTTAAGTTAGATTTATGAAAACTTTGATAGGTAATTCTAATCCTCATGAGTGTTTATGAAAACTTTGATAGGTAATTATAATCTCTATGAATCTTAGGTTAATTTTACATGAATCCTGATAGGTAATTCTAATCCCATGAATAGTTTTATGTAAATAGTCAAAAAAGGATCTTTCGTATATAATCCTGCATAATCTCGAATGTTATCAGTTCCGGTACGTAGACCAAATGATACTTATTATCATGAGTACCATAAGAGTTAAAAGTTCTCATGATAACCTTATAGGAAGTAAAGCTAAAAATGGATAATGAGTAGAGCCAAGGATTTAAATGGTGGTCATGAGAATTTCTCATGACAACCTTATAGGAACCCATGAGTAAAATAGATAATGAAAATTAAGGATTTAAATGATAGTCATGAGAACTTCTCATGACAACCTTATAGGAACCCATGAGTGAAATGGATAATGAAAAATTAAGGATTTAGATGATGGTCATGAGAACTCCTCATGACAATCTTATAGAAACCCATGAGTAAAATGGATAATCGATAGGAACAATATTAGAGGCGTTGCATTGTAATACAATTTTGGATTATGTGAATAACTTTTTGCAATCAATTGTCTATTCTTGAAGGATGAATTGAATACATTTAACAATTGTTTTTTTCTTCATCTCGGCCTGTGTGCTTTAATTGCATAGATATATGATTGAATTCAAATTTGTCATTGTGCGTCTCTTTTTCTTTGTGATTGAAAACCAATTTTTCACCTCGGCTTTCATGCGTCAGTTGAATACCTGATCCTGTGCGTCATATTCTCCTTGAATTTTAATATAAATGCTTATGTCCCTTTTATTCATTTACTTATTGATTAATTGATTTTCTTTTTCTTTATATAATACCTCCTACGCAATAAAATAAGTAATGAACAAATTTTAGGTCAAAATATCCTTATATTTATATTTAATTAAAATAATATAAAAATATATATAAGATAAGTAAATAATAGAGATAATTTAGGAGTTTATTATGTGTGTGTTTTAAAACAATTTAACAGTGGGAGGATAGCTTTGGGATGGTACCTCCCATAGTGATGAACACAACTTATGGGCTTTGTGCCCTCGATATTTATTTGATGTGAAAATGATAGTATCCGTTCTTCCCAAAGTGGTGTCTGGCAGGTTTCCGGGACACTAATAGCAACTTTAGGAAGAGGTGTGCACACTAGGAAGATATGTTTATGGCCAATTGATGATTGTGATTGGCAGGTTTCCGGGTCTATCATGGTTCTCTTCCCACTAAACTAAATGGATTGTCAGGTTTCCGGGTCCAAATGAAATTAATAAAAATAAATAAATTAATTAATTAATGATATTTTCTATTGAAACTAAAATTTTAGATTTTATATATATATATATATATATATTTTTTTTTCTCTTTTTTATATCATGTGAATATTTTATTTATCATTATATTTATTATTATTTTTTAATATTATCTTTGTTCATTAGGATTACCAGCTTTTGCTGATGTTTGTGTTCATGGGCTGCGACGATCCTTCGGTGGAGCAGATTTTCAGTGAAACAGGTTTCAAAGTTGGGCTGTTGGGGCTAGCAGTGAGAAGTGAGGAAGAACAATGAGAATGCTAGCTAGTTTTCCTTATTTTATTTTACGCTTGGGTAAAACATTTTTATTTAAGTTTGGATTTATGTAAATGTAATAAGACAGCCTTGCACTTATCCCAGTACAAGTGCGGCGGTAACACTCCCCAAAGTTGTTTATTTCGAATTTTCATTAATTCATTTATGAAAATCATTTAAATTTTTGTTATTATAACTGTTAGAAATTGGGGGTGTTACATCGGATGTCCAGAAAGCCGATGAAGTTTTCGGAGTTACTTTTATTCCTATTTGTTTTGTGGTGACTATCTCTCCTTACATTTGGTTTGGTGGTGTTGTATTTGTTAGTCTTCCTATTCTGGTTTATTGTTGTTTAGTTTGTTGTTGTAATCGTTTGATGTAACCTTTATTATTAGTATCAATATATGTTCCTTGTTGACCAAAAAAAATAGGATACATATAAGATTTTTTGTTAGGTATAATTAATTATGACGACTGATGTCAAATTTTGCTTCCTTGGACAAAAGCATGATTTTTTTTTTTAACTCAACGTAGCAAATTATAATTCACCATATTTGAGGAATATTAAAAATGAGGGTAAAATAGAAAAATCCTAGATTTAGAAGCAGTTGGTGTTTTATATTAAGGACAAAAAATTGTTGACAGTTGGTGACTTATAATAAAAACTATAGAGAGCAATGACGGACCTTAGAAGAGACAAGGGGAGACCATGACCCCCACCAAAAAGAATTTGTTCATAATTTTTTTAAAAAATTTAATATAATGTAAAATTTAACTTTGGCCACCCAATTTTTTTGTTAATCTAAAAATTAATATAAAAAAATTTAAATTAGTTAATAAGTATATATTTAACCCTTCAAATATTTACCCTAAAATCCACGGTAAGGGAGGGAGTATGAGGTAAAGTTTAGATTCCGTTTGCCTTACACGGAATTTAAGATCGATGAGCTGCACTTTTGCCTATATTAAAAAAAAAGAAAAAGAAGAAGAAGAAGAAGAAGAAGAAGAAAGGTAAACTTGAAATTGGTGGTGAAGCTTGGAGGCCGATGGATGGCCATTCACGCATATTGCGAGAAAGTGGGGAAAGCATTGAGGATCTGAGTATATGATAATACAAAATGGATCGTCGATTTATAATTTAAAAATAAATCAGTTTTTTTTTTTAAAAAAATATATTATACATGCAGTATAGTTCTATGTGGAATGGCCTGGGTATTTAAGATGTATTTGTCTTTTTACATTTAATTAATATGCCCATTTCTTGTTTTTTGGCAAAATGTCACTCTATAATAGGTGAGTTAAACTCAACTAATAAGAAAACACATGTATGCATATACACAAGTTTCAAAAACCCTTGTCTCATTTTCTTCAGAATCTCATCTTTACCTTTCACTACAAAAAAAAAAGGGTTTTTGCGACAGAAAAAATCCGTCGCTAAAACCTGATTTTCTGTCACAAACTGAATTTGCGACGGATTATTTCCGTCGCAAACAAACGGTCGCAATTGCGACGGAATTTCAGATTCCGTCGCAATTAGCGACGGATTTAAAATCCATCGCTAATTGCGACGGAATTTGAATCCGTCGCAAAATTCACAAAATTAAAATTTGCGACGGATTCAAATTCCGTCGCAAATTTAATTATTTTTTTAAAAATTATATATTTTTTTATTTTAATTAATTTTTTATTTTTTTGTTTTAATTTTCTTTGAAAATTATATTCTTTTAAAATTAATTATATTCTTTTCCATTATTCTTTTAAAATTTATTTATTTTATTTTTAAATTTTCTTTAAAAATTATATATTAAAATATTTAAAAAAAGTTATATAACATACAAAACCGAATCTTCATAACACAGAGTATAAAATACAATATAAATATAGTGTTTCAACAGAGATGTACTAAAAAAGTAATCTAAACAGCAACATTGTCATCATCATCATCAGCAGCAGGATCACCTTCAGGAGGCGGCATCAGACTCTTGTCTTTCATTAGGGCCATGATTTGAGGCTGCATCTGTCTAACCATCTACTGTGTCTGGTGGAGCTCATTGGTTGTCTCCATTTGTTGTTGCTTTGTTTGGCTCAGCTCAGCTACTTGCTCCTCCAGTGATGTCACCAACGTCCTCATCTTCTTCAACTCATCTGCCAAAACATTAGGAAATATAATTTTCTTTTTTGCACTCCATTTAAATGGACCAGAGAATGATTTTGTAACAATCAATATCAAATGTATTACGTTTACCTGCAGAAACACTTTCACTGCTGGATGTGGAGCGCTTTGATTCCCTAAGTCGGCTGGCACAGGAACCTAACCCGAAGACTCTACCTTTGCTGTTAAATCCACCCGCAGCCTATAAGAATAGACTCTCGTTATCGGACTGAGAGGATGAGGGCTGGGTTCTACTTTGCGAGTCTCTCTCCTGTGTCAGCCTCAGATAGGTGTCCTATAAACAAAAAAAAGACATCACAAAAAAAGCCATGTGAAATGAAATAAACATGTTGGTGTCCGAAACAAAGAATCAATGCAATATAAATGTCTCACCGCCACTTGCTCCGACCTGGCGTTAATCCATATCTTCTCACCCCCTTCAATCTGCCGGGTATGGGTCTGCTCAAAGGCACGCCACTCAACATCTTCTGGTGGAACATCCCCAGACTGTGCCTGCAAACACATGAAAAATCGTTAACAAATTGTTTCAAGGTACAAAACATTGAATACTTTAATAGAAAATAACGTGTACTCACAATTTTCCGACAATGCTCACTCAGCGGAATGGACCCGCCAGCATATGAAGGTCCCACCTGCTTGGCCCTATTCTCCTTACTTTTCTGACTTCTATTATTAAATTTCTCATCGTTCGCCCACTGTTGAAGTAATAGGTTTGCAGTCTCAGGGTCAATCCAATCTTGCTTGCCTGTACCCTTTCCCAATTTATGAAATCTCCCAGACAACCACCGGCTATGGTTAAAAGCTTTTTTTAGACCTTTATGATGTTCAGGCAACGTCATAAACTTACTCTGAAAATCAATAATGAACAATTAGTGCTCCAAATGTTACAAATACTAAATCAGTTCGTATTTGGATAAGAAATTAATAACTATAAATCACTTAACTTACCAAAAACTCGTCGAACCATCTATTCCGAGTGTCCTTAGGAATTTCTTTCCACGTGCCCCAAGGCTCATTGAAATTACGGAATATTTGGGTTGACAAGACATTAGCCACCGGGGGATAAGGGTCAAATCTATAGACATAGGATATGATGCAAATATGAGCATACAAACTAAAGGTTAAAAATCGTAGCGTTATTAGTAACTTTGTATGACTCACCCCTCGGTGCCGTCAGGACGGATCCAAAGCTTCCCCGTCGTAGGATCTTTCGCTCCCCATACAGGTGTATTAGAGGAACTACTTCCTTCGTCGACCTGGCTATGAGGCGACGGAATGTGCTGAATGAAGGAATGTGAATTATTGAAGAGTTTGTACATAGATGGTTAAATAAAACTACACATATGTAAATCAATCAGAAATGGTAAAGTAAACCTGGTGTCCCCCTTGCTGTGGATCACTGGAGGAAGACGGAGACGAGGACATATATAGTGACGGTGAAGTGGACAAATAAATCGATGGTGAAGATGACGTCTCATATGGTGAAACCTCTTGGGAAGCGCCTCTCCCCCCATGCCTACGAAGGGAGCAGATGACGTTCCCCTACCTCTGATAGGACGAGGTCGGGATCGACCACGACCACGTCCACCATCTACACGTCCTCCAGGATGCTCCATCTCTAAACACTTACAAATACTATGTGAAAATATACATAAAAATAAGATATTTATTACTTAATATGACAGTAGCGCAATTAGAAAATATGTAGTATAACAAATTGTCATAAACAAAGAACTAACACAAATCAATCGAATGATTCATGTTCTTCGTCATCTGCTTGCACGGCTTCCTCTGGAGTCTCATAGTCGTCGAACTCAGATTCGCTATCAGAGTAAATCACTTCTGTCTCATCGTCTGATTCTTCACCGTCAACTTGGATAGGAATCAACTCTAAGTTCGCAGCAGAATCAAACAGATTGCTTGGTACATCGTCGTCGGCAATGTTTATGGGCAGTACATGTTCCATATCAGCCTGGAACGGTTCCTTCATGCCGTCATTTGCTTCCAACTCTTTCGACTGAGGTATAATATTCCGTGCTTTGGTTTTAATAACTCCCACCCACCCTTGGCGGGATGTGGGGTATAATGTATAGTAAACTTGTTCCGCTTGTTGAGCAAGGATGAATAGGTCATAACCAACCGTATATCTCCTTGTCCAGCGGATCTCAATATTTCCATGTTTGTCCACTTTTGTCCCACGCGAACTGTTATCAAACCACTCACATTTAAAAAGTGTCACCACCTTGTCCCACTGGTAACTCAGCTGAATTATGTCGATTAACTTCCCGTAGTAGTCACTCTCCATACCGTCAACTTGGTCACCTCGACAACATACACCATAATTGCAACATTGTGTACTTGCGTTCGCTTCAATAGTTGAAAATCGATACCCGTTGATTATATATTTGTTGCACCGGGTAACACTAATTGCAGCTCCATAAGATAAACTCCACGCCACTTTATTGGGATCTTTTGGATGTGCCAAGAAGTAGGAGCGAAACCATTTTGGGAACTTAGAGTTCATGAATTGATCAACTTGGGATTCCGACATTTCAGGATTTTCTGATCGGACCAAATTAGAAAAATAACTGCAACAAAAAAATGAAGTTAATACTATAATACTTACCGTAACAGTGAAAAGAAAATAAATCTTACTTTAAGTATTGGGCGGCCTCTTCACAGTTGTTTAGAATGTACCATTCCGCTACTCGCTTATCTCTTGCTTCAAGAGTTGATCTCCAACGTTTTCCCACGACTCGGCCTGGAAAATCAAATATTGATTTTTGTTCACTCGTATTACCGCCATCGTCGTTGCAAGGTACCCGACTCCATCTTGATGTCATTTCAGGGGGATAATAGTATGACGCAAATTTTGTGGCCTCTTTGACTAGATACGCTTCAGCGATAGATCCTTCAATGTGGGTTGGATTTTTGATTTTTTGTTTAAGAGTGCGTAAAAACCTACAATGGACAATTAGAGGGTATCTATAAACTAAAGTGCGTGAAAGAAATATATATATTACTTCTCAAACAGATATATCCACCTATATTGTTGGGGACCTCCTACTCTTGCTTCGTAGGCCAAGTGAACAGGTAAATGTTCCATTGAGTCAAACATACTAGGAGGAAACACGATCTCTAACTTACATAGTGTTATTGGCATGCTCGCCTCCAGGTGCCGTAAGTTTTCCACATTAAGCTCATAAGCACAAATTTCTCTAAAGAACCTGGAAAATTCTGTTAGAATAGACCATATATGGTTCGGTAATGCTTTGAAGGCCCACAGCAACAATCTCTGGAAAAAAACATGACAATTATGACTCTTCATCCCGAATAACTTCCCCTCGTGCAAGTTGACACATCTTTTCAAGTTTGACGCATGACCGTCCGGGAGTTTCAGATCTTCAACCCATTGCAACAATTCCAAATTCTGTTGTTTGTTTAATGTGCACGGTGCTCTAGGTTTGGAAATGCGTCCCCTGCCATCCTGCACCAAATGCAAAGCAGGCCTTCTACAAATCGCTTCTATGTCCCGTCTAGCATTGATTGTGTCCTTCGTCTTGCCTTTCGTGTCCATCACGGTGTACAAAATATTGCAAAACACATTGCTCTCAATGTGCATGACATCCAGGTTGTGTCTTAACAATTGATCTTTCCAGTATGGTAGTTCTCAGAAGATGCTGCGTTTGTTCCAATGATGATCAACACCATATCCCTCGGGTTCGTTGGAAGCAGCACCCTCTTCGACACTTTGAATATACTTGACCCTGTCCCATATTTCTTGGCCACTTAAACGACGAGGTTGATCTGCTCGTTCAACCACATTTCGCGTGAAGTCTTTTCTATTTCTCCTATACGGATGGTCCGGGGGTAGGAATCGTCGGTGCCTGTCAAACCAACAGACTTTGTGACTGTGTTCCAAGCTAAAACCCATGTTCTGCTCAAGACATACCGGGCATGCAAGCTTTCCCGACGTTTGCCAGCCATTCAACATCCCATATGCAGGGAAATCATTTATCGTCCACATTAAGGCAGCACGCATTGTGAAATTCTGACTCAATGATATATCATACGTTAGAACCCCTTCACTCCACAACATCTTCAACTTGTCTATCAAAGGCCTGAGGTACACATCTATTTTCTTTTTGGGGTTGGATGGCCCAGGGATTAACGCGTTGAGGAACAAAAACTCCCTTCTCATGCACATAGAAGGTGGGAGGTTGTACAGTGTCACAATGACAGGCCAACAGGAATAATTTCTGCTCGATTTATCAAAAGGAGCGAACCCATCCGAGCATAGACCAAGACGGACATTACGGGGATCCATAGCAAAGAAAGGATTCGCCTCGTCAAATTTATGCCAAGCTTCAGCGTCGGATGGATGCGTCACAAAATTTTCATCCCTGTGATGCTCCCAGTGCCATCTCATGTGAGCAGCTGTTTGTTCTGATGCATACAATCTCTGAAGTCTGAGCACCAGAGGAAAGTAGTGCATCTTGCTTAACACTTGACGGGTCATTTTCCTTCCTTTCCTCACAACTTTATATCTGTCATGTCCACAGAATTTACAATTGATCAGCTCAGCATCATCCTTGTAATACAACATACATCCTTTAGGGCAGCAATGGATTTTTTCACATCCAAG
This sequence comes from Acacia crassicarpa, assembly GCA_034222035.1. Taxonomy (NCBI): domain Eukaryota; kingdom Viridiplantae; phylum Streptophyta; class Magnoliopsida; order Fabales; family Fabaceae; genus Acacia; species Acacia crassicarpa. The sequence continues at coordinate 41,579,498 of JAWXYG010000005.1, read as the reverse complement.
CCCAAGCTCTTTCACCTTTTTTTTTTTTGCTTGGTAAAAATCCTTCGGCAAATTATTGTCTTTGGGAACAACTTTGCTTATGATCTACATCATTTCGTTGTAATTCCTCTCACTCATATGGTGATCAGTCTTCAAGCTTAGTGTTGCTAGGGTAGCCGAAAGCGATGAATATTCACTACTTTCAAAGTGTTCGCACCCTTCCCATAGCAGACGTTGCGCTTCTTGAAGCATTTTATAGAACCTATTGGCGTCCGGATGAGGATCCTCTCCCATGTATGATGGTTGAGTATGTGTACCAGTCTTCTCTCCCATGTATGACGATTCGACATGATTAACGGGATCAAAATATCTGCTGATGGACGGTCCTGCGGCATCCATAACCAACTGCTCATACGCATTAAGGTTTTCTCGATGACAACTGTCCCCGTAATAACCACTCGGTGTCTGTCGGACTTCGCCATGACAGTCCCAACACTCATAATCCTTCATGAATCCATTTTGACACAAATGAATTTTGACCCTGCTCGGATTTTTAAACCTTAAACACTTACATTTGGCACACGGACACCTGATCTCCCTACTTGAATTATTTGAATGCGCCAAAGCAAATTTGATGAACTCGTTCAAACCCGCCAAGAATGCTAGATTTAGTTCTCTTCCAGTTAGACGATTGTACATCCAACTCCTATCGTGATTGTCCTCCATACTTCCAAGCTACTTCAGTTACTAACCTAATTAACATCTCAATTTGCCACAAATACAATTATAAGTAGTCAATACAACTAGCCACTTATGCCAACCAATTGCCACTTAATCAAGAAAGTAAAAAAAAACAAACAAACAAACAAACACATGCATTGAACAAAGAACCTATCCCAGCAAGCAACCAGAGAATGAGGATAGCACACCAGAACATGGGGACATGCTTGTGGAGGGGGCAAACAAAAAATAGAATACTATAAGTATTTTGGATTTTCTAACATATAAAGATTATATAAGACTTAATCAAATTTATATAATCTGCAAAATCAACTTTATCTTTTGTATTTATAATTACCTATTTATCTAAACAATATTTATAATTTTGTTTTTTAAATTATCGATCTTTATTGTATAACTTGTTAAAGATAGATTCAAATAAAAAATTGAAATGTAATATTTTTTTACAAAATTATTGCCTTATCCCTAAATATTATTTCTCAACACTTCACTTATCTAATTTGAACACCATACCATTTCTAGATTTATGTATCATTACCAACTAATAAATAATCATAATATTATCACACCAATATCATTTATATACCATTAATGTTATTCATGTATATTTTTATTTAAAAAAGAAATAAAATATCATTTAAAATTCAAAATCTTAAATTATTTTTACGGCCTGCAACATTGTAACACCCCCAATTTCTAACAGTTATAATAGCAAAAATTTAAATGATTTTTATAAATAAACTAATGAATTTCGAAATAAACAACTTTGGGAAGTGTTACCGCCGCACTTGTACTGGGACAAGTGCAAGGCTACTTATTACAATTAAAAGAAAAAAACAACTTAAACAAAATGTGTTTTATTCAAAATTAAAATAAAATAAACTAGCTAGAATACTGATGATTCTTCCTCACTTCTCACTGCTAGCGCCAACAGCCCCAACTTCGAGACCTGTTTCACTGAAAATCTGCTCCCCCGAAGGATCGTCGCAGCCCATGAACACACATACATCAGCAAACGCTGGTAATCCTAATAGTTAAAAATAACACAAAATGATAACAATAGTAACCAATAAACAAATAAATAGTTAAGTTAATTACATATGATAGAGAAAATACCTTATATATATTTATAATCCACAAAATCAGTTTCTCATATTCATCATAGCTATACATTATCATTGACTCAGATATTATTATTTATCATCTTTTAAAATTTCTTAGACCCGGGAAACCCTGCCAGTCTATTTAGTTTAGTGGGAAGAGAACCATGGTAAACCCGGGAAACCCTGCCAGTTTACCCTGTGACCCGGGAAACCCTGCCAGTCACAATCAATCAAATTGGCCATCAAGTATATCAAGTATTTCTTCCTAGTGTGCACACCTCTTCCCAAAGTTGCTACTAGTGTCCCGGGAAACCCTGCCAGACACCACTTTGGAAAGAACGGATATCTCAATTTTCTCATCACATAATATTTCGAGGCATAAAGCCTAAGGTTGTGTTCATCACTTTGGGGGTACCATCCCAAAGCTATTCTCCCACTATTAAAATGTTTTAAAACACACATATAATAAACTCCTAAATTATTTTTATTATTTACTTATCTTTTATATATTATTTTATATTATTGTTTTTAATTGAAATAAAATATAAAGATGTTTTTATATTGTTGTATTGAATTTGAATAGAAATTAAAACAAAACAAAAACGAAGGTGAATCATGCTTGACAGGGATACATATGCATGAAGAAAAGGTTGCACGCAGACCAAGGCTATTAATGGAATGCAACACACAAAGAAAGAAACGTACAGGGTATAACGCACAGGGATATTGATATACAAAATACATCTCACGCACAAAAGATAAGGATTAACATATACCTATTTACAATTATGCACGGATCGATGCGAGAAGAAGAAAGATCATTCAGATAAAAAAAACGCACCTTATATTATGTAATTAATCAAACAACCCTTAATTTTTATGACCTAGGGATCAGATTACCTATCAAGAATAAGACTACCCTAAGGCTCATGGGATTAGAATTACAAAATTTACATAAATCTAACCTACTCATGGGGATTAGGATTACCTGGCCTCCGTTCTTGCTAGCGACCTAATTTTGATTTGATGCACAGAAAGAGGGTTTGAGAAGAAAACAATGGAGGAGGAAAAGTATCGTGTGTTTTTAGGTTTTTTGACGGCTAGACCTAGATTTATAATTAAAACTTAGGGTTTTAGTTATGGGCTGGGCCCTTTAATTATTCCCAATTAATAAATTAACAACACAAACACTATAGATTTCTAGATTCTAATATATTATTATTATTATTATTTTAATATATTATTAATTCTATTATTAATCAGGAGTACTACAAATATAAAATAAACACACATATATTCTATATAATAAATAGAATATATAATAAGATTAAATAAAAATATGAAATATTAACATAATTAATATAAATAGAAATAGATTATATTATACAATCTAATTATTAATAAGATAATTAATATATTCCTATTACAATATATTACGATACAATATATATATATAATATTTCAATTACATTTTATATTTTTATTTATTCTAGCTAAAATCTAGGATCATAGCTAATATATAGGATCACTAATATCACTACCCAACAGTAAGGTAAATTAAAATGACTCAATTATATATTTAATATAAATAGAAATGGATTATATTATATAATCTAATTAATATATTTCCAATTAATAAATTCTTAAATCATACAATTAAATTCTAAACTTTTATTATTACTATAATTATTTCCAAATAATAAATTATAGAATAATATAAACATTATTAAATTCTAAATCTTTATTTACTATATTGTTATTATTATTAAATTTCATTATTACTTTATTATTATTATTATTAGTAGTATCATTATCATTATTATTGATAAAAATCCGGGGTATTACAAACATAATAAGTATTTAGTATAAAATTTAACAATTTACAAATTATTTTAAAAAAAAAAACCATTGATTTCAAATTTTAAAATGCAATTGGTATTTTTTTTTTCATGTATACTTTTTTAGTTATATTTATAAGATAATTATAACCTAAATAAACAATAAAGTTAAATTATAACCTATTTATTCAAGAGTAATAAATATGATTAATTTTTCCAATTTTTAGCTATATTAATTTCTCGTGATAAATAATGTCGTGAAAAAAAAAGGAAAGGGAGCTTACCGGAAGGAGAGGGTAGTCGGACGGCAGAGAAGAGTACCGATGATTAGAGAACAGCAACTGTTGAGACCTATTTATTCATGAGAAAAAAATATGACTCATTTTTTCAATTTTCATCTATACTAATTCTCATAATAAATAAAAAAATTAATTAATTAATTAATTACAAAAACAAAAACAAAAAACTTACCGAGCTAGGGCTGAGGGGGGAGAAGGGGGCGAGCTTCTTCGTCGATAGAGCTGTGGGGGCTATGGGGGCTGAGGGCGGTGGGGGAGCGAAGCTGGGGGGCGGCAAAGCTGAGGGTGGCGGGGGACAGAAGCTAGGGGGCGGGGAAGGGGGAGGGGAGCTGTGGGGGCGGGGTGGGGGGCGGTGGAGGGGAGCTGTGGGGCGTTTCAGCGAGCTGTGGGGGTGGGGGGCAGGGAAGCTGTGGGGCGGCGGAGCTGGGGGCGGAGGGGAGCTCTGGGGGTGGGGCTTGGGGAGCTGGGAGCGGAGGAGCTGGCGTCGGAGGAGCTGGGGGCGAGTTAGGTACGGGCTGCGCGAGAAATCTGAGGAAGAAGGAGGTGAAATAAAAAGATTTTGCGACGGAAAACCTTTCCGTGCAAAATCGCTTTTTGCGACGGAATTTGGATTCCGTCGTAAAAAGAAAACAAGCTTTTAGCGACGGATTAGTAATCTGTCGCTAAAAAGCTGAATTTGGCAGCCTTAAAGCTGCCATTTAGCGACGAATATCAAATCCGTCACTAAATTTAGCAACGGATATCCGTCGCTAAATGGCGCCATTTTGAAAAAAAAATTCCGCCGATTAGCGACGGATAAGTAATCCGTCGCTAAATTTAGCAACAGATTACCTTTCCGTCGCTAAGTTTAGCGACAGACTATTTTTCCGTCGCTAGATGTCTAAACTGGCGGCCTTTTTGGCCGCCAGTTTGCGACGGATTTACAGTCCGTCACTATTTTCTTAATTTTGCAACGGAAATTGATTTCCGTCGCAAAATTCCTTGAATTTGCGACGGAAAAGTTTCCTTCGCTATTTGTAATTTTTCTAGCAGTGTTTAGATTTAAAAAATAGATGGTTCAGATTTTATATTTTATAAAACTATTATTTTAAACATTAATAAATAAATTTAAACCATTAAAATTTGATTTACAAAGTTCATAACTACAGCACTCAACAAATTTTAAAAATTAAATTATAAAATACCGTAATAATAATCTTAGAAAATATTAAATTTAAACTAATCATTTTTTAATCTAAGTGTAGAGATCAGATCCTGAAAAGAAAATAAGACAAATGATTATGAAAGTATCATCCCCACATATACACAAACAAAAATGTAGATTAGACTTGGCCCCTTTTTTCTTGATATACAAAGCGCGATTACAGCAGCCTTTGTAACCAAATAACCAACATTGTATTTTTTTTATATATAATAAAATTTTAGGGAAGGGGTTGAACTCACCCATAATCAAAGGGTAGAGCGGAATCTCCCTTTTCTAGGTTATATCAATGTCGAGCAGGGTAAGTTGCGTTTACTTAGCCACCCAGGAGTTAGGATACCTCCCCCAACACCTTAATTAACTTCAGGATCGAATCCCCTCCCTTTGGTGAGAGTGTCTGACCCCTTTACCACTTGAACCCAAGGACAAGGGGTAACCAATATAATTAATATTGTATTAGTTTGGTTGTTACTCGCATATTGGGTCGATTAGAGCCTTCCGACCAACAGAAAAAGGTTGAGCAGTGTCTTAGCGTTGAAGATTTCGTGAGCATCTTTGTAAATTAGAGGTAGAAGTTGTTTTCTAACACGATTTACGATGTACAAAATAAGTAAGTGTGCTTTTTCAATGTCAACTCAAACAAACACTATAAGGGAGGGAGAGGAATTGGCAGCGGAGTTGTTAACATTTACATTTGTGCAAAAAGAGTAATAACCAAAAAAGGTCAAAGATAGGTATTCCCAAAAAAAAATAATAGTACTCCTTCAGTCCTAATTATAGAACAATATATATTTAGGAGTTGATCTTAATCCTAAATATAAGATATAATTTACATATTTGTTAATATTTTCCTAATTTACCTCTATTGATGCTCTCTCAACAATATTCAAGGATGAGAATAAATGAGGGAATTAAGGAAAATTCTTAGGATGTTTTAGAAAAAACATGTTATATTAACTAATTAAACTAATTTTTTAATTTAATAAAATTAGGTAAATATGTCTTATATTAAAGATCAAAAGAATACTAAGTACCTCTAGTTTTTAGTACCCTCGTTGTTCATAGTATGAGACTTATTTAAGGAGTTGATATTCATTAGTCCTAGGTATTCTATTTTTCATATTGACCAATATTTTCATAAGTTACGTACTCTATTAATCTCCCTCAACAATAATTAAAGAATAAAAGAAATGAATGAATTAAGAAAGATAATTATGATGTTTTAGAAAATACAGGTAATATTAACTACTCCCTATTTTTGGTTCTAATTATAAGACCTAATTGACTTTTGTTTTAAGAGATTAAGGAAGCTAAATAAGTTACTTAATCATTTTATATGTTATGTATCCTTAGATTATATATTAGTTTATTAGTCAAACTAATTAGTTTGAAGAAAAAAATAAAAACACAAATACTCTAAAGTAATTTAATTAACTTCTTTAATTTTTCTAAAAAAAAGTCAACTAGGCCTTTTAAGTAGTACCAGTGAGAGTAATTGACTTTCTTAAAAAATTTAATTAACTAAAAATATTTTATATTGAAGACCAGAATGAATATTATTTAATTGTTATTACGTCCAAAAAAATATCTCCATGTTTACCGAACAAAAGTAAGCAGCAGAAGCTTGGGAAGGTAAAATAGCCCTCCCTTTGTTGATATAAGATTTTTTTCAGAGTACTATTTGTACTAAAAACAAGATTTATACAGCAGTAGTTAACAATTAATTAAGTAATTAGTCTTAGTTATATCAGATTTACCGTAAGTGTACAATTTCCTTTTTTTCAAAATTCTAAATTAGTTTTCTTGCCTACAGGAGTATAAATATAAACTACACTCAAATAGCAATTAACAACTCATTTTAAAAGAAAATCATTGATATGAGATTTTAAAATTTAAGGGGTATTTTCGTGTTTTTTTTTTCAATCTTTTTCTCCTGACTAAAATTTTATTATAATATGTCGACCTTAATAAAATTGAAATAATACAAAGAAGATTCGCGTGGAAGGCAAAGATGACGCTCAAATCAATAATTTTAAAAAAAAAATAAGAAAAAGTGAGAAACTGCGTTGATTGTCCTGTTGTTGTAAATAGATATATATAGTAGTATTTTTATTGAAGTCATAATGAAACGTTTGAGTAGCTGAATTACCAATTACCAAGAAGAAAGAGGTAGTGACATTTTTATTTTTTCTGGTAAAGAAAGCTTATTTATTGCACTTGTCTTTTGCCTTCTTTTCCTTACCACTGAAATGCTCTTTGCGTCTGCACACTCTCAAGTTGCTGTCCGTTTCACTGTGATTGCGGGTTTCCCTCATCTTGTCCTGCAACTAACTAGGGTTTCTTCCCTGAACTCTCACATCCAATAGTACATCATCACCGAAACTCCCTCCCTCCCAAAGCTACACCAACACTTCTTTTTCATTCGAATCATTAAAGATTAGATCCTGACACACTCTCCCACCCTCCGGAAAAAAGGTAATCAACTATTTACGCTGTATGTTGTTCGTTCAAATAAAGCAAACTAGCTAGTTTATTTGTTTCTCAAATCCTTGCCTTTAATAAATATATATCTGCTTTAATTTCTGATTTTCAAAGTCTTGTATTGATCTATAATAAATTAATATGATTCAGGGTTTCTGTTCAATTACTTACTTAAAGTCCGCTGAAATTATGGCTGTTGAATCAATTAATAGTTCATCTTTTGAAAAGTTTCCACGTCCATCGTTTCCATTAAAGGATTGCTTGTGATCTTGGCCTTTTTTAGTCATCTGACTCTCCATATCATAGAAGGTCTTATCTGAGACCTAGCCGGCTAGCTAGCTAAGCATCATGAATAAGAGAGGTTATAGACGATGGAAAAATATATACAGTTTTGTGAATTTTTGTTGATTATTGAAGCAAGTGAAGAAAATTAGGACTTAGCATATTCGTAGACCGTGTCATCGTCTCCTAGAATATGAAGTCAAGAGCAAATTAAAAGAAATTAAGCCAAGAAAGTGTTCGATCGGGTTTTCTGGGAAATAGTTTGAAATCCTTTGAATTGAAAATAGAGGCGCGTGATCGAGAGAAACTTCCTAGTAATTAAGGGACTTGAGTTTGCAAACAAGGAAGTTTGAAAATTAGCGCACACAAGTACAGATAATAAATTATATATTGCGTCCTTCGAAGCTCCGTATAGTATATATGTTTGCGTGGAAGTTTAATATACGACTAATATAAACCTTGACTGGCTTTCCATTAAATTCATGTTAATCAGGGGGGATTTTCCTTTTCACTATATATTTTCCTGTATATATGATGATTAGCTATAGACAGTTGCTTGATGATGAACATTTTAGAGGTATATGATTATTCTATGTGAAAATATTAATTTATTTAATTTCCTGGTGGCGGTGAAAAGTGTGTGTGTGTGTGTGTGATGATGGCGTCTTCATCAAGCTACAACTCTCCATGTGCGGCGTGCAAGTTTCTGAGAAGGAAGTGCATGCCGGACTGCATATTTGCGCCGTATTTTCCACCGGAAGAGCCACAAAAATTCGCCAACGTTCACAAGATATTCGGAGCAAGCAACGTGAGCAAGCTCCTGAACGAAGTGCTGCCACATCAGAGAGAAGATGCAGTGAACTCTCTGGCTTATGAAGCCGAGGCTCGTATCAAAGATCCAGTGTATGGCTGTGTTGGAGCCATCTCTGTGCTCCAGAGACAAGTCATTAGGCTCCAAAAGGAACTTGATGCCACTAATGCTGAAATGATTCGCTACACTAATACTTGCACTGAAATTATTCCCACTCATCATCATCATCACGATGCTGCAACTAGAATGTTGGGTAATAATGAAGGACCTGATGTGGGAGGTTCGTCGTCGTCTCTTCTTGCTCAATCTCCTTCTTCTGCTGCTTTTTACTATCCTTCTCCCTGGAATAATGATCTTTCTGGCGATGCCTTTCACCACATTCACTGAGGAGCAGATAACAGTAACATGTGAATTTATATCTATCTATATCTGTGTTTTTAACCTAGCTATATATATGCAATAACAAGACCCGAGATTTGGCCTTATATATAGCGTATTTTATAGTACAATTGGAATGTGCCTGTATATATATATATATGAATACTACTGCTGTGGACTCTGAAGGCGTAAAGCTCTCTCTCTCTCTGTGTCTCTCTCTTATATAGCGCGCACACACACATATATATATATGGTACGGTCTTGAATTTCGTGTCAAATGAAGCTGAATTTCTTCTCTGAACAAAATATCATACATGACTTGGAATGCTTTATTTAATGTCAAGTAGCTAGATTAACCAAGCTATTCTTATTTTTCATCAAAGAGCTTTCTGAAATGATGCATGCAGTATAGTCCTTCGGTTCTAAGTGTAGGATCTACTCCTTTTATTTTTTATATAAGACATATTTAATTAAGGAGTTAATTTTAGTCTTAAATATAAGACATAATTTTCAATTTACCCTTATTTATGTCACTTTAACAATAATCAAGGTAGAGAGGAAATGAGGGAATTAAGGAAGATAACTAGGATGTTTGAGAAAATAGATGTCATATTAACTAACTCAACTAACTTCCTTAATCTAATCAAATTAGGTAAATATATCTTATATTAAGGACCGAAGGAGTAGTTTGATGATAAATTTTGGTGCTAATTAAATGTAATTGTTTTTTTTTTACAATTTTATCTCTTATATATAATTTTTCTTCAAACCAATTTATGTTATGTAATATAATGTTATATAGAAGTATTTATAATGAGTGATCATGTTACAAATCTTATAATTAAGTAATTTATTTATATTCTTTGATCTCACCAAAGTAGATAAATATATCTTGAAAATAGGTAGCGAGGAATATATAATAATATGGTATATGTGTACGTGGTTCCAGCTTAGAGTCATTATTTATTGTTTGTACGTTGTTCCCTAAATATATAGGGCTGGATTAATTAATGAGTGTCTGGGATCATTACGTTATGCTGGACTGTGAATTTGTTGACTTGTCTGTGCCCTGATGATTATTTATTACTTTTGAATTGGGGTGTCAAAATTTAGAGGAAAAAGAATGAATATTTGTGATGTTTCCGGCCGTGAAAACATTTTGATGTCCAGAGGCATGATAACGTTATCTTTATTAAGTGGAAGTGGGTAGCTTGCTTGCCCATATATATAGGATCGTTTCTGTTCGTTCACCCTTTGGGATAAGGGTTCATTGAACCAATTAAAAGACAAGTTACGTGCCCGACGCCGATATATCGGGGCACTTTCTCTGAATTAATTGAACGTGGATCCTTTAATTTCCACCTCTTTTTTAGGACACAAGAATACAAGATAATACTTATTACTCTTTGTATATTCTCTCTCAATGTAATATATCATCATTTAGTTTTGGAGACAATTATAGATCAGATGTGACTGGGGTGATTTCAAAGAATTCTGTCATTCTTGGTCGTCCGCCAAAAAAATTACTGTCGCAGATAAGTAAAAGCATGCTGACGTTATCAATATTATAATTGACATAATACTAGTAGCTTTTCACCTTTTTTATAAGATAATCAATCATATTCCTATAGCTCTGCGTATCTCCAACAAAATAACGTATATTATAGACACTGCCTAATATATATAACTGCATGAACAGTAAAAATTTGAATCAATCCACGAACGTGCATGTCAATAATAAAATTTACACAGATGCATATGCGTGTGTGTCGAGTTATATATGTATGTGTGTAGTGATTTTTTTTTTTTTTTATCAATTGTGTGTAGTGATTTGATCACTTCTCAATTCTCTGGTAGGGGTGGAAATAGGCCAGGGGCTTGTGGCCTGGCCTGTTAAAAGCCTGGTCAGGCTTGGTTTGTCAGGCTAAAAGACCAGGTCAAGGCCTATTTTAAGGCCTGTTTATCTTAATAGACCAGGCCTAGGCCTCCAAATAAGCCTGTTAGGTCTGACAAGCCGGCCTGTTAAGAATAATTAATTTTTTTTATAAAAAGATTAATTAATATCCCTTCGCCCCTCCCTCACTCAAAACCTCTCGTTCACCTTTTCAAACCAAGAACCCCAAGTCCCTAAATCAATTTCCCTCACTCAAGTATGTTTTCGACCTGTTTACATTAGGTATGTTTTCGGCTTGTTTATTAGGCCTGTTGTTGGCCTGTATACTGTAGGCCTGTTTCCGACCTATTTACATTTGGCATGTTTTCAGCCTATAAAAAATAAAGGCCTCTTAACAAACCACAGGCCAGACCAAGCCTTTAACAGGTCAGGCTCAGGCCAAAATTTTAGCCTGTAACAGGCCACAGGTCAGGCTCAAACTACTTCCTTGCATAATAGACCTGGTCTGTTAAGGATGAGGCCTGACCTATTTCCACCCCTACATGTATTTTCCTTGTATATATGAGAGTGTGAGATGTTTCAATTTTAAATTCAAACCTATAATTACTATTACGTACTAGGCGCTATTTATAGTGGTTCCATATATCCGTGGGTGACTCGTAGTCTTGTTGGGGTTGGTGAGCGTATATATTTTGACCAGTTTAATTCATCTTATTATATATTGTAACGTGTAATTCAAATTTGTTATCCACACGCATCATTGTTAGGCCCATGGAACTATTTGTTGTTAGTGGTTCCTATAACAACTGCTACACGTACACACATATCTGCTGAATCTATTTACGAAAAAAATAAAGGGTTAAAGAGTAATAATATTAATACCTATGAATTTTTATCAAAAGATACGTCCAATACTATATATATTTCGTTGGTTTAAAAATACCTATGAACATTTAAAATAAGAATAAAAATGTTAGCAATGTTAAATTTGATCTAACACCGTTACTTAGTGAAATCTAACTTTACTCTTTCTGCACATGTATACATAACGGTGTTATGTTAAATTTATTAGTGCTTATATATTTGCTCTCATTTTGAATACTTAGATATTTTTACACCTTCAATATATATATATATATATATGATACTGGATGCATTTTTGATAAAAATTCATACACATTTCTGCATCTTCACCCAAATTAAATTATAATTTTAAACATATAAGAATGTCGTAAATCAGTGTGTACAGTCATATATAATTAATAGCGTGAATGATGAGTATAGAATACACAATAATTTATTTTTCTTTCTAGTGGCTTCCGTTTTATCTTTGGCCATGCATCAGCCGGTGCGTACAAATTAAAAGCCAGGCGCATATGTATACATATACAGACACTGATCGCTTTTTTTCAATATTGTCAATTTAATTCCTAGCTTTTCGACCCAAAAAAAAAAATTAATTCCTAGCTGGGTTCTGCAGTTAGAAAGCAAAAAATTAAGGGCCCATTTGGTACGCGGAAGATCGGTTGAAGGAAAAGGAAGATTGCAGATCTTCCATCATCAAACACGTTTGGTAGCACTGCCTTCCGGGAAACTACCTTCCGGGAACCTTCAATATTCTTTCATTCATGGGAAAACCACTTCCTTCCATTTTCGGTGGGAAAGTTGATCTTCCCTAGGGAAGAAATTCCAAATGACTATCTTCTCCTCCTTCAATCATCTATCTTCTTTGCAATTGCTGTTGACACCGACGCCGACGCTGCCTCGTCTTCCCTCTGCAAATCCCGACACCAACGTTGCAAGGATGAAAAAGAAATCTGAAGTTTTTTTTTTTTTTGGGGGTTCTATCGTCGGGACGTCAGGGATCAAGAAGGAGAGATAGTAGTAATCTTGGGTACCCTACAACTCGACGAAGCTGAAATTGAAGATAGGAGCTGAACGAAGGACTCTCACCTGAAATCAATGACGGGGCAGTTGGAGATGCAGCACAAGGTTAACGCAGGTTTGAAAGTCTCCATCCGTGTAAAAGGATAAAAGGAAGTGAAGGAAGAAGGAAGAAGAGGCGAAAAATGGAGTGCACACTACACTGAAAGAATTGAAAACCGACACAAATTCTCGAGAATTGGTGAGAGAATTGGCGTTAATGAGAGGGTCCATTCTCCACGGTAACACCAATTCTCAAGAATTGCCTAGAGATTCTCGAGAATTGGCGTTAATTCTCGCCACGATGAGAATTCTTTGAAATGAATTCTCGAGAATTCATTAGAGAATTCTCTGAGAATTCATTAATGAATTCTCGAGAATTCATGGAAAATTTGTTGGGTCTAATTTTTTTTTAATTAAATTGCATCGCATACAATATTCGAAGCTGACGACGGTGGCGGTGTCCAAGACAGAAGGTGCGGCGACGTCAATGGCGGGAGTGGCGTCCTAGGCGAGGGAGTGGCGGCGATGCAGTGGGTTACGACGCGGAACGCACAGGCCAATTTGTTTTTTTAATTTAGGGGTATTTTTGGTATTTCACCTCATATTCCCACTTAACTAACACCCAATTCTTCATACCAAACCATTCATTTTCCCTCAACTTAAGTTACCTTTCCATGTCTACCAAACAGCTCAACTTTTTAATTTCCCTCACAATCTTCCTTTCCATTCCTTTCCCTCCTTTAAGTTCCTTTCTCTCTTTAAATCTTCCGTATACCAAACGGGCCCTAACTTGAGCCAAACGGATCACTGATTTAATTTATCCTGTATTTTTATCCAAAAAAAACCTTGAATATTGCGCTGTGTAAAACTCTCCACGAGTTCCACATTATTATTATTATTATTATTATTATTATTTTGCGTGAAAACCTGTTTGTCCATTGCGTAGGTGATCTTCCAACAACACAATCCCTGGCGTACACTGATCTATGAAGAATAAGGTCCCGTTTGTTACAAAGAAAGTTTGGAGGAGGAAAGGAAAGGAAAGGAAAGGAAGATTTGAAAGATGAGGGAAGATGATTTGAGTTGTTTGGTATGAAGAAAATGAAGAGGTGGTAGTTGGTAAGGAATTAGGAAATGTCTATCTTACCCTCAAAAGAAAATAATTCAAAATAAAAAGAAAAATATTTTTTTGCTAAAATATATTTTTTAAAAATATATTCTTGTTAATTTTGAACTTGTGAAAAAAAAAATCGCTAAATTCAAGCTTCCCGCCAAAATTTGAACTTCCCACCAAATTTGAATTTTAGGGGTAAATCTGTCAATTTCCCAACTTTCCTGGGAAGATGGAGCTTTCCTTCCATTTTTGGATGGAAAGCATCTTCCCTCAAATGAGGGAAGATTGGACCTCACTGGAAGATGTTGACTGGACTTTCTCTGTAACAAACACCTCAAATCCATGGGAAGATCTCAATCTTCCCTTTCCCTCCCCATACTTTCTCTCTACCAAACGGGGCCTAAGGCTTTTTCTGGCTGCTTCCGACATCGGAAGATCTTCCACGCACATTTGACATCTGTAATATTCCTCCAATTATTACATGACACATACATAATCTCTCCAGTGAAGGTATATATTTAACAATGAATAATTTCATTATAAGTATTTATAAAGACTTAACTATTTTCAGATAAGAAACTAGACATAATAATTTCTTCAAGAGCTGATATATATAGCCAGTGACGGAGCTTGGGTTGAATATTTGGGGGGAATGTATATTCATTAACTAATTAAGAAAATATATTTGGAGAACCAAATATATAATAAAAATATTTTTACATGATATTAAATTTTCTTTTAAAAAGTTCTGAATAACCACAAATACAAACCAATAGAGCTCATTACCACTTCTCATTCATTCATTACCTCTCAAATCATCACTCAAAGTTGAACCATAATCCCATTATTTCTAGCCAACAAAAAACCCATAGAGCTCCAATCAGCCCCAAATAGGCCCCAATTTTTTCCCATAAAGAAAAAGTAGATTCTCTCTTTTCTCTTCTTCCTAACCTTCTCCTTCTCTCTCACACGGTTTTTAGTTCATTTATTATGATCCTTTTTACTCCACGGTTTGCCTTAAAGATAAAAGACAGAATAAAGAAAACAAGTTTTTTATTGCCCAGATGCTCAGCTTCTTCTGTTCTCACTCCTCGCCCACATTCCCTCTGGTAGAATAGTCAGCGGAACACTCCATCCTCAATCTCCTCTGTCATTTTTCTTCCTTTTTTTTTAAAAAAAAAATTCTTTAGCTTCTTCTTCTTCTTAGATCTTACCTGTGCTTTCTTCAGCTTCCCATTAAAAAAAAAATCCTCTTTTTCGCTTATGGGTATGGCTTAGCCTGTAGCTATTTGCAGCTTATAGTATTTATATATAGAAACAGAGTGAGTTGAACAAGGAAACAGATCCGGTTACAATGGTTATGGGTTTTCTTTCTCAGTTCGTGTTCTTCTTCTCGTTGGTTTCTGTGTCAAGTAAGTTCTGTTTTTAAATTTTATTCTCCAAAGCGTTGATCTAGCAATTTGGGTTTATATATAACCCCTTTCGGTTTTATAACCCCTTTCCTGTTTTTAAAATCCACAATGCAAACCCAGAAATCCTCAAAAATTTTTAAACTCTTGGGGGGGGGGGCCATGGCCCCCCTATGTCCCTCAGAAGCTCCGTCTCTGTATATAACAACTCCGTTAAAGAGACTTGATTTCCATAATTTTTTATATCGTGGGTCTCACCAGTGTTCTTTTTATTTTAATATTTTTTTAACCCCATGGAAACTATTTCATTTAAGTTAACCCCATAGCCATAAGATTCTGAAATTTCACTGTGTGTCTTGGGTCAAAAATGAAATAAAAGTTTTTTCAGTTAAAAGACAATAATACCCTTTTATGACAAATAAAATATTTACAAAAAAAAGGGAAGAAAACTAAGAAGTTAACAAGAACATTTTGGCTATTTACAAGATAGATGAGAGAACTCAAAAGATAAATAAAGGTATTCACAAAACAAATAAATGCATTTATAGGACAAATAAAATGATTCAAAAGAATATAGAAAGTTTTTTTAAAAAAATTACAAGTTAAATATGGGTATTATTAGTCTCATAAATGCTCATATGAAAAAATAAAATAAAAATATTATTGGTTTTCATTGAAAAACTTTAATTTCATTTGATACATGGTTGTGGTGAAATTTCAGAATATTTTGAGGGCTATCTAAAATGAAATTATTTCCATAGGGTTAAAGTGGTATTTTTCTATTAGAAAAATATTAAAATAATAGAGAAAAGATTGGTAAGACCTACAGCACAAAAGGTAACGGAAGTTAAATCTTATTAATGCCGTTGCTATATTTGTTACCAAGTAAATTGTTTATATATAATTTTACACTTAAAAATAGTTAAGTCTTATAGTTGCTTAGAGCAAAACTGTTCATTGCTAAATTTGCACATTTACCCTATATTTATTGCCCCTCTCTAAATACTCTCCTTGGACCTTTTTATAAGAGCCAAAAATTTGAGTTGCCTTGATTCATTTTATAAGAAAGTCCTACAAGAGTTGTATGAATATTTAATGAGTTTTTTTTTTTCATTTTTACCCCTAATTAATTATAAATATTGTACTAATTAAAAGGTTAATGATACTTATATTTATTCTGTTTGTCTCTCTTACTTTTCCATTATAAATATGGAAAATTCATATTAAGGCCCTTTTAACATTAAAAAAAAAAAACTAAAAAAGGCTCAAAGATTCTGAAAATCTCAGAAAAAGCCCCAGGTCTTTTTTTGGTATAATTTCATTAAAATGTTAGTCGTTAACGGGGCTAATATAGTTGTTAATGACCTACCCGTTAACAACTATATCAACCTTGTTAGCAACTAAATTTTTAATGACATTATAGCGTCTTTTCTGAAATTTTCAAAATCTTTAACCTTTTTTGGGGGTTTTCTATTAAAAGGGCCCCCATATAGATGTTTCCCTTATAAATAAGGGCATATTTGGTAAAACAATTTTATTTCAGACACAATGATCATTTTTAAGTAATTTTCAACCATTTTCTTAAATTGCATGATTCAGTTATCAGACTCTTATAAATAAGACAGGAGAGAGTATTATTTAATATACGTACTTCCTTCGTTTCTTTTCACAAGCTACCGTTTAATTGAATCTCACAATTTAAAGAGTCGGTTAAGAATAATGTATGTGTCAAAAGTGTAACATTTTTTTTTAAAATGAAATACCCTTCTTTACGATGACATAGGGAATAAGAGAAAAAATAATAAAATTATTATGCTAAGGAGGATTGTAGAAGAGAAGGAATAAGAAAATACATAATATGCCAGCACCTTAGTAATGCAGTGTCATAAGAGCCAGTATTAACTGGCCTTCCTCTCATGTCCAGGTTTGAACCATATCCCCCTCCCCAACCATGATGTATAAAAAAAAAATAAAAAGAAAATACATAATATGGTAGAAGTAAATAGGTCTTTAGAGATTGTGAAAATTACATTAAGTGTGTGTTTTTAATTAGTTTTTGGACAATATCTTTTATAATTTACAAGGTAAGTATGTGAGATTAATTTTATCTCAATATATGAAAAGGACTTATGAAATCACGATTTTAGAAGTTACTAAACACTCACTTAAACAGGGATAAGTAAATAAAGACAAAATAGAAAAAATAAGAAGTATATAATAAGAAATTTTCTAAATATTTTTTTTATAAAAATCAACGAGGTACGTGTGAATAATGATTGTTTTTATAAAATGAAGTGGGGATGATTGTTTTATTTTTTATTTTGGGGGGTACCGTTTGGTGCGCCTCTCTCCCGGGAATGTTGATTTCCCGCCTGCCCTATCTTCCCACAAAGTTGGGAAAATTGAATCCCTAAAAAATTGGTGGGATAGTGTGAAGTTCTGGGAGAATGAATTTTGTTGACAAAAAAACCCTGTAAACAGTAGTAGAGCATATTATGAAGAGGTTAAACCAGAGCATCATGGATTCAGATCTGATCCTTCCTTCTTCTGCCTTCCTTCTCCATTTCGATCACCGGCGACTCTCACCTTCTTCATCATCGTCACCGCCAACATTCCTTTCTTCCCCTCACCCTCCACCACAGTCGCGACAGACCTAACGTCAGAAGCATAACTAGAGTGCCGAGGAGAACAAAGAGCTTCGACTTTCTTCCATCATCTTCGTCTTCTTCTTCCTTTCTACCAAGCATAGTCATAGGAGACAGGCAACTGGAACAGACCCGACAATTTTCAAAAATTCTTATTAAGAATTCATGGAGAATTCTCATTGAATTCTCGAGAATTCAAAGAATTCATAGACTTTAATGAGAATTCTCATTGAATTCTCGAGAATTGTCTTGGGTTTGATTTTTTTTAATTAAATTGCGTCGTATACAAAACCCGAAGATGACGACGATGGCGGCGTCCACGACGGCAGGTGCGATGTCGACGGTGACGGGAGTAGCGTCCAAGGCGGGGGAGTGGCGGCAATGCGACAACTTCGAACAAGACGTAGGGCAAATTTGTTTTTTTAATTTAGGGGTATTTTTGATATTTCACCTCATATTCCCACTTAACTAACACCCAATTCTTCAAACCAAACCATTCATTTTCCCTCAACTTAAGTTACCCTCCCATGTCTACCAAACAGCTCAACTTTTTAATTTCCTTCGCAATCTTCCCTTCCATTCCTTTCCCTCCTTTAAATTCCTTTCCCTCTTTAAATTTTCCCCATATCAAACGGGCCTTAGAAAAATCAGATTGAGTCATCGTTCCTGTTGATTAT
This sequence comes from Acacia crassicarpa, assembly GCA_034222035.1. Classification (NCBI taxonomy): domain Eukaryota; kingdom Viridiplantae; phylum Streptophyta; class Magnoliopsida; order Fabales; family Fabaceae; genus Acacia; species Acacia crassicarpa. Next base: position 41,560,720 of record JAWXYG010000005.1, on the reverse strand, counting down.
AAAATGAACGGTCTGAATAGTGCCCTGAATTCATGGGTCCTGACGCGTCCGGATATTCCTTCTTGTGTTGGTGCATACTTGGTTGGGTACTGTGTGAGAGGTCCTACATTGTCAGCTTGACCAACCAAATGCAAGTCCTCCTCCCACCTATGACTTTTTGCACCCTCCAAAATTTAAGCCGATCCAAACCCTTCAATACTGTTACAAGCGCATGATCCACAGATTCAGGACCCTGTTGGAAGAAACTGGCAGATTATAATTCCATCCCGTGTGTATGCATCATATGATATATATACATTATTTTATCAAATTTCCCCCAAAAAAATATGAGCCACATAAATTTCACATCACAAGCCGACACTAATTACACGCACCATATGTAGCATTATTCCCTTTAATATTCTGTTGTCAGTTGCAGTGAACAGAAAGGGAGAAAAAAGATGGTGAAGAAACTTAAGACATAGAGAGATCAAGTGGGAAAGTTTTCTAGTAAGAGTATGAAAGTTTTCTATTTATTTTAATAACTTTATTATTTATTTATTAAGAATTGTTGGACTGACTGACCCGCCAGTCATCATTTTGAACCCAAATCAATGAGCCAGCTGATGTTTGGGCCCATATATGTTTTGGGCCGCACGCGCCTTACGATTAATCAGGAAGCTGAGGCACGTGGCTATGCTTTCGTGCATTCTGGGCACCTGTCCAGCATGCAGGCTTCAAAGTTCCAGCTCATCGTATTTTATTTACGCGGAATTTGATTCATCTCATTTTATCTTAAAAAGAAAAATCCCATCGGACGGCTGTGATTCATCTCGGCGGGAGCATTCTGGATCATACATATGATTACCGTCACCGCCACCGCCACCAACGCTTTGCATAGTTTGATCATCACTGTTTCGCCGTGGACACTCGGATTTCCGGAGAAAAGAGGTATGCGCACTGCTGAATTCTGTATTGTTAGTGATGTCTATTGTTTGATTGCTTTGAAATTGTCTTCTACATTTGAATCTCCAACTCTAAGTTGGGCTGTGATGGTTTTTTTGATTTAGCGTACATGCATTTTGAGAAGCTGAATAGCTCCGTCGAAGTCGCTATTCTTTTATCACTTCCACATTCACACACTGTAGACAAAATTTGTTCGAGGTAACTGGTGAGAATAAGCAGAGGGGTGAGGAGTGAGGGCGTCCTGTTCTTGCTGAGTGATTTATTTTTCTGATTCTAATGCTTGGCGTGAAGACTTTTTTTAAATGCCAACCGGACTTGGCTATTACCTTTTGTTAAAGTCTACCAATAAATTTTCCATTCAATCTGTGTCCCCACCTACTAGGATCCGTTTTGCAATCCGTAACTTGCACCCGATCCTGTGGATAACCTGCAGATGGATTCACGCTTGGACTTTTGACATGTCTGGAGGTCATGTTTAAAGATATTTAGTATGTTTACTGTCACTTGTTATGTTTGACGTACTAATACGTCACGTTCAACATGTTGGATGTATAACATAGCCTCATAGCCGGCAAGTCTGATCTCAGACTCAATAAGAAATGACCAGCATGTCTAAACTCAGACTCTTCTGGTTAAATGAAACAATATGTTAACAGCAATGGGTTATAACATATATTGGCATAAATTTAGAAGCTTAAAGTATTTATTGTCGGTTAAAATGTTATACCTGTTTCAAAATTCTCAGAAGTTAGTGTAATATAGCCCTTTTCAATTATTGGCTGTCTCTATTCAGTCTGTCAAATTAGCTTGGCTTGGTAAATTTGTTGAAGTATGCAAATAGAAGGTAAGGTTTCTTAGTGAACTCCATCTATTCTAAGCCTAAGCGCACAAGCAGAGAGGTTGAAGGTACACAAATAATCAATGACAACTCGGGTCGGGTTATTTTCAAGTTTCAGCCGATCAGACATAGTTTTTGGTTTTGGACCATTTGACGTTTCATATCAGAAGTGCATTTTTGCAGGCATAGAGTTTATAATTAATATGATTAATTGGTGCATAGTATTCAGAGCCATGAAAAACTGGTTCATCCAAGGTGAACTGGGCTGACTAACATGTTTGCTTCTATGCATGACTTGGGTTTGAATGGAATTGGTTGATGTCAATGTTGCAGAATAGAGATGGCTGCTCATAAGATAGCGCATGCCTCGTATCGAGGACCAAGTGTTGTGAAGGAGATATTGTATGGAATAAGTCTTGGTCTGTTAGCTGGTGGTTTGTGGAAGATGCACCACTGGAACAACCAGAGGAGAACTAGAGAATTCTATGATCTGCTTGAGAAAGGTGAAATCAGTGTTGTTGTGGAAGAGGAGTAGGCAGCCACGCCCGGCTGGTGCCATTAGTTCCACTTTTCATGCTTCTGACGGTATATATAATATCAATGTTCTGATCTTAAAATGGGAATGCGGGTGAATATTTCGATGACATTTACATGTAGGCTCACGTAATTCTGAGAACTAAAAGGGTAGGTCGCTTGTGATGGGTATTACCCCTATATATATGTGTGTGTGTGTAAGTGATGTATTGGTATCGATGCTTCCTTTTAATATTTATCCTTTTAAATATTATCGGATGGATAGTTTCTAATTTTTCAATTCATATAAGCTCATCGGACTGATAAGAAGCTGAATACAAGCAGCACATTCGTCATAGGAGATGAACGGGGAAAAAACCGAAATAAAACGCATACTTATCAGTTGATTGAATGTGTTTATTTGGAATAGGGATTGGAGTATTCAAAAGAGTAGTTTTTTTCAATGGTGGTTTATGGTATAGGAGGTAAATATCTGAAAGATTTGTCAATGTAAATAAAAACTTTTTTTTTTTTTTTTTGATAAGTAAAGGCAAGCTAGAGCTTGAAAGTTAAATAAGGGGCTAGATCATGAAGATCAAGCCCAAATTACATCAACCTAGAAAGATGAAAATTGGCAATGGCTGACCAATTGGTCCCTGGTCCCGTAAAATCATATCCAAATATGCTGGTGGAATTGATTGGACCAGCGTGACGTCAGCATCAACAAGAGCATTATGACCCAGTTTGGCCATATAGTTCGCACATGAAATGTTGTCTCTTGGAGTATAATGAAGCTCGACATTCCAGTCCCTTGAAAAGCAAATATCTAGTTGCCCTAATAATGTCCCTAAGCGGATGATCAGCACCTGAGTTCCTCATAAGGATGTTGACAACGTCGAGAGAGTCGGAGTAGAGGAAAATTCGTTGAAAGCCCATCTGAAGTCCGACTTTGAGACCAAGCATGATAGCACATATCTTGGCTTCAATGACAGAGTGCAGACCAAGGGATTTATCGAATCCCATCACCCATTGCCCTTGAGAGTTCCTTATCACTCCTCTGCAAACTGCTTGTTGCTGGTGATGCATCGATCCATCAACATCGATACGGACCGCATTTGCAGGAGGTGGTGTCCAAGCCCTTTCCTCGTTCCTATGAGAAGCACATTCGCCATACGGACCGCATTTGCAGGAGGTGGTGTCCAAGCCCTTTCCTCGTTCCTATGAGAAGCACATCCGCCATAAACAGAAGAAGATGAACAGAGCGGAAAAAACGTATCAAGAAGGGAGGTTTAAGGTTGTCCTTCCCCAAGGAATGACGTTGTTTTTTTTCTGGGAAATAAATATTTTCATTAATTTTTCTTTCCATTTCCTCTTTGTCTCCATTAAAATGTATCTACCATTGATTTAATACTATTTAATATTATATTTAATAATAATTTTATATACGGTATTTATTGGAGAGAAAGTCGAAACGGACACAATTAAATAAGTCCAATTAATTAAACTATGCTTTTTGCCAGCTGTAAATATGCCTTTCCTGCTTTCCAGTCTTCTTCCTCCACTAGGGGGAAGTCGAGGATAATAATTTTCTCTGCAGTTCCTTCAGCTTAATTGTCATTGTGGTCATAGTTGGAATTTACATACAGGCTTAAGTTGTTTTGAGAAATAAAAGGGTAGGCCGCTGGTGATGTGTAATATAACCCTTCACAGTATACATGAGAGTAATATATTGATGCTTCCTTTTAATATTTAATTTTTTAAAAGGGTTAAGGAGCAATTTTAACAATAAACTATTTGTCTAGGAGCAACCAACACAATAAATTCTTATGTGAACCTTAAATACAAATAAACTTTTGAAAATATTAAATGGGCACAAAGACGTTAGACACTATGCAACATCCGTTTGTTAGAATTATATTGAGAGAAATGAATTGATTTCAAGTAGAACACGTGAGACTTGGGTTACAGGAACGATAGCTTCTCGGCCAAAATGGATGATAATGTTGTTCAGGAAGCTGCCTCTAGCCTCGAGAGTGTCTAGAAGCTCGTCAGGTTACTTTCTTAGACTCAGCAACAATTCCACTCCTCTTCTTCTTCTTCCGCTTCTAAGTCTTCCCTCGATATCGAGATGGACTGTAAAGCCGTTGCTGACGTCGCTGTTTCCAAATTCAAGAAGGCTATTTCTCTTCTGGATCGAACCAGAACTGGTCATGGTCGATTTCGAAGAGCCCCTCTGCCGCAACCTCCGCCTCCTCCTCCCATTAATCAAAACCTCGAGCCACAACCTTCTGAGCCCAAAGTTTATTACGCGACACCGTGCAGTAGATCCCGCCGACCCTTCTTCAACACCACCTCACGACGAACAACATCCCTTGATCTTGAAAAATGGGGTGGTTGAGAGGAAGGACTCATTTAAAACCATTAATTTCTCGTATTCCTCTGCCGCGACTTCGTTTATGTCGTCTCTTAGGGTGTGCATGGAAACTTTGTTGCGCAGCACTGTTTCTGAGATGAAACAGTTTTTTCTGATTCTGTGCTTTGGAAGAGTTTTGAGAATCAGAATTACGTTTGTTAACCCATTTTATTTTTACTCTGAGAATCAGAATTACGTTTGGTAATACATTTTTTCTTCCCTTATTTGAGAGTTAAAAAAATAGTAAGGGAGCAAAATGAAGGATTAATGAGTTATTTTTACCATTTTGTCATTTTCTTTAATAATTAATTAATTATTATACTTTACAAATAAACTTAAATTTAAATTTCCTAAAAAAACTATTTATGTAATCTTTATATTCAAAAAATTATTTATGTGGCGGCGGCGATGACGGTGGTGGTGGTGGTGGTGGTGGTGGTGGCGGGGGCGGTGGTGATGGCAGCGATGGCAGCGGTGGGGGTGGCGATAGCGGTGGTGGTGGTGGTGGGGCGGTGGCGGCGGCGGCGGAGGTGGGGTGGTAGCAGTGGCGGCGGTGGCGGTGGGGTGGTGGCAGTGGTGTTGGGGGTGGCAACAGCTGTGGTGATGGTGAATGAGGGTAAATTTATGCTTCGATTGAGGGAAAAATAAATTCTGATTTTTTACCCTGGAATAGATAAGCCAAAATTTTTAGCTTCTTTTTTTTACTTCCCAGCATAAAAAATAAACCGGTTCATCCCGGGAGCAAAAAAAAAGACCGGATTTACCAAACACAATTCTCATCCATTTTTGTTCCGAGGCACAAAAATTAAGAAAAAAGTCATTTTGGGAGTGTTATCATGCACACTTTACTGACTCAAGTCTCACTTGTTCTATTTGAAATCAATTCATTTCCCTCAATATAATTCCAACAAACGTTGCCTGAGCCAAAAAAATAAAAAAAAAACAAAAACAAACAAACGGAGTTTGCACAGTATCTAACGTCTTTGTGCCCATTTAATGTTTTCAAAAGTTTATTTGTATTTAAGATCCACATAAGAGTTTGTTGTGTTGGTTACTTCTGGACCCAGTGGCGGAGCCACACATGTTTCTGTGGGTGCAAGTCCACCCATAAATTTTAAGAAGATATATATATTTTTTGAAGGGGTTTTGTAATAAGTTGTCTAGGTGGTGTGGTGGTAATCTCACCAATCCCACATCAGATTCTAAATTTTACGAAGGTGTGGGTTGCCTTTTATCCTCATTAAAAAAAAAATCTCCCGAATCCCACTATTAACTGTGCACCCACAAATATTACATCCTGGTTCCGCCACTGCCTAGACCAATAGTTTATTGGTAAAATTACTCCTTAACCCTTTTTAAAATATTATACTAGTGGTATGGATAGTTTCTAATCTTCCAATAAATAGAAATAGAAATTTGAAACTTTACTTTTTAAGTCAATTGAAGGTGTTTAAAGTCTGCAAAATTTCTTATCACAATAAGAATGTCTCGTTTTTTTTTATCAATAGAATATCTAGTTAAGGCTTGTTTAAAACAACGAATGCAATGTAGATCATATTAATTGGAGTAAAGGTCATTGCGCTCTTGACATGTACCATTTTGGTTTTATTTGTAACTCCATTTTAGCCAAATTTCAGATACTAAGGAGATGTAGTTATTTTAATCATTATAATGATAAATTTTCAACTTTGTCTTCATTTATTATTGGACATTTTAAAACTATTTTTTTCCTTCTATCTTTATTTCATGTGTGTAGGAATTTTTTTCTTCTCATGTAACATGAGAAGTTTAAACCTCATAATAATATAAGGTAAAATTGTCACAATCTCATTTATTATATGAAACTGATTTTATAAATAGGACCAAATTTTTTGGTCAAAGTGAACTTATAAATATTACTAAAATGGTAACGAAGGTTAACACAAATTCAAAGGAACAACACAAACTCTAAAAAGGTTAAAAATCACGCTAAAAAAAATAACAGAAGTGATAAATTAAATAAAAATAAAAGGGAGAAGTTAAATATTTTCTTATTTTCTTTCATATAGTTTAACAAAAGTATTTTTTTATTATCTCTAAACTATTTTAAAAAGGAGGGAATAAACGGATTAAATTAAAATTTATATGCATTTTTTCAAATATTTTTATAGTCCGCGAAAGTGCAAGACCAACAAAATAAAAGCCAGCGAGGGAGCGAACGCCGAATATTAGGAGGGAGCGAATTCCGCGGCTTCTTTTCTTTGACAAGAAAAGCTTTTGCAGTTGTCAGCTCAAACTCTAGATAGCTCTTGATTAAGCTTGGATGCTGAGAGCATTGCTTCGATCAAGCGTCATGTCCGGCGCCACTACGTTATCGTCTTCGCTATCTTCAGTAGCGCGCAGAAACCCTATCTCATACTTCACTTCCAGGAATGGTGTTTTAACATCGGACAATGTTTTCTTCCCCACTCGCTCAAATCGCGTTTCGCTCCGATGCTACGCCGCACGTCCTGGTTTTGATAGAGTTCGAGTTCAGAATCCGATCGTGGAGATGGACGGTAAATGCTATTTTAGTGTTTATCTCGACATAGTACCCAATGATTCTTTCTTTAGTTTACGTAAACTGGAAGAAGAAATGGACAAAGAGAGCTTCAGAATTTATTATGAACCCGCGGGGTTGGCTTATGGAAAAAATACGGATTTTTTTTAGTTAAATTTGCTACAGGTTGACCTGTTTGTCTTTGCTATTGTTTTAAGGCCAAGGTTTCATTTCTACATTCGGGAGTGAATTTTTCAGAAATAAACATAACATGTTGTGTTTCGCTATCTTCCTGGATTTTTTTCTGTACTGTATTAATTGAACACTTTTTCCTGGTTAGGTGATGAAATGACAAGGATCATATGGAAGATGATAAAGGATAAAGTATGAATACTTATCTTTAGCGGGCTCTCTATTCATCTCATCCTAGCTTTTACGGTGGATTTGGATTGGATTCGCTTTAACATATGGAAGTGTTTCATGTGATGTCTGCAGCTTATATTTCCTTATCTGGATTTAGATATAAAGTATTTTGATTTGGGAATTCAGAATCGTGACGCAACTGATGACAAAGTTACTGTGGAAAGTGCTGAGGCCACTCTAAAGTGAGTAATTTTATGTGTAAGCATGTATCACTAGAATTGATCAGATGGTTGGGTATATTAATTTATTGTGGTGATCTTGCTTTTACGAGTTCTCACTCAAGTTGCTGAAATGGGCTGGCTTAGTTCTGGAACATGCACTTTAACGTAAAAATAGAACAGAAATGGGGCTTTACAGAGTGCATGAAGTGTTGGGGCTTTACTGCATTATGATTTGTTTCATCACGAAAATTCAGGGAGATTTGATGCGAGCAATGTAGATGACCGTGATTCTTCTCCTGGCCTTAAGTAGATCCTAGAGCTCAGCCTTTGGATTGGGAATCCCTGGGAGAACTTGCGGCCTTTTCTGCTTTTTTGTATCGAAATCAGATAGAAAATAAGTTTATGGAGATAATGAGAGTTTCCATACTTAGTAGTTAGTAATATGACATTTTAGTGTAAGGGCCTGTTTGGCATGGCGAAGATTGAGGAGGAAAATGAACTTAGAGGAGGGAAAGGAAGGGAAGGGAATATTTTGAAAGATGAGGGAAGATGAGTTGTTTGGTAGGAAAAAAATGAAGGGGTAGTAGTTGGTAAAGAATCAGGGAATGCCTATTTTACCCTCAAAAGTAATTAATTCAAAATGAAAAAGAAAAATAATTTTTTTGCTAAAATAGATTTTTTAAAAATATGCTTTTATCAAGTTCGAATTTGTGTAAAAAAAAAATTCCCAATGAGTTCAAACTTTACCGCCAAGTTTGAATTTGAAGGGTAAATTTGCCAAAAAATGTTACTATTCATGTGGAAACTTGAGATTGGTGGGATCTTATCTTCTCACATATAAGGGAAGATTGGTGGGCCCGTGGTGGGCCTGGGAACTTGAGTTCCGAGGAAGATTTGACACAAAAAGCATACTAAACGGGGGAACTTGCTAATCCTCCTTTCCTTTCCCACCAAATCTGTGTACCAAACAGGCCCTAATAGTTTGAATTGACTCTTTAACTGCTTCAGAGAAAGCTGTCTGAGACACACAACTTAAGACTGCGGTTTGAGGAGGGGTGCTTTGCTTTGCGTATTTGTGTATCCGTTAGGATGCTTTGACTCTTACATGTTCTGTTCTGTCTACTTCAGGTTCAATGTTGCTGTAAAATGCGCAACAATAACTCCAGGTTAGTTTTTCTTGGCTTTATTGAACAAAATGTTCTGTTCTATGATTTATTAGCAAGTAATCATACTTAGAATTTGGCTCAATTGAGTGTCCCCGTTCATGCATATTATATAGTATTTTACATTGTGCATGCCATGTTGGTAGCACTGCTAAATTTTGATTTTATCATAATTTTTTCATGGATCAAACTTCCCCCCTCTATTTCAACCTTTCAGATGAGACCAGAGTCAAAGAATTTGGACTGAAGTCAATGTGGAGGAGCCCCAATGGCACAATTAGAAACATTTTAAATGGTTTGTGATATATTTACTAGCTTTAAAACATTAGAATGCACGTGTAGCCATGTGGAGTTTTTTTGTCACATTTCTTCATATTAAAAACTGGACTATGTTTATTGTTAGGGTTCCACGTGTCAATGCATGGGTAGTTAGGAGTAGTTTTTAGTCATTATCTGTTTAGAAAATCTGTTTGTTATAATCTGTGTAGGGAAGTTATTCTATCTTATCTTTTAGGGAAGTTATGATAGGAAGTTATAATTAAGCTTTATAAATATATTGTATTATCTTCTTAGAAGATTATGAATGAAATATATGATATTCCAGATTGATTGTGTTGGTTAGAGTTCAGATTCTGCTCTAGATTGTTTTTCTTTTATTTATTTCCTTTAGATTCTAACACTTGGTATCAGAGCGGTGTATCTCTGGACCTGCAATCCACCATGGTTAATACCCGAATGTCGTCTTATGAAAATAATTCACCATTACGTTTAAATCAGAATCCCGAAATCCCATTAGACCCTGATCCTCAGAATGATCCTGCTGTTATCATGATCCAACAGCGTTCACAGACACAACCAGAGACCAACCAGCCACAATTGGCGGCGATTCTTGCCCAATTGCATTTGATGAATTCAGAGATTAAAACTTTAAAGAAAGCAAAAGGACCAGCCTATTTCAAGGCGAAACTAGTCACAACTACAGAGATCCTTTCAATGAACAAGATGAATTTGAAGTGCATAACCTCGGTTGGAATAGAAATTTTTCCAAACGACCCTACTCTAAGGTTGAATTTCCAAAGTATGAGGGTGGTGATCCAAGAGGATGGATTTTGAAGGCAGAGAAATATTTCAAGTATTACCAGACGCCTGAGGATTTAAAGGTGGATGTGGCAGCAATAAACCTGGAAGGAGACGCATTAGATACTTTCACGTGGGTTTCTTCAGGAAGAACTATAAGATATTGGGAAGAATTAATTCATGTCTTTCAAGAGCAATTTGGTCCGGCTGAATTTCAGAATCCTGACGTGCATCTTTGCAACATCAAACAAATCAGTTCTGTGGGAGAATATAAGCAAGAGTTTGTTCGCCGACAATCTCGAGTCCAAGGGTGGCTTGAGCACTGTCTTTTGGGCGTATTTATTAATGGGTTGAAGGAAGAATTTCAAGCTGACGTGAAGATTCAAAAGCCACGAACGATATATAAGGCTGTGAGTTTAGCTTTAGAATTTGAAGCAAAATACCAATCCGATCAGCACCAACGTCCTAGTTTGAGGGACCAGATCGCGCGGGGTACGGAAAATAATATTTATTCACATGAGAATAAAGGCTTTTTGCCACGTCAGCCCTGGGACTCTAATATTAATCCAAATTTGGCGGTTTATTCTCCTCAACCATTATATTCGGCAGATTCACAGATTCATCCGACAATCATGCACGCGTCAGCCGCAACTGATCAGCAACGTCAATTGCAAACTCATCCTACAGGCCCGCAACCTGTCATTATCTGTTTAGAAAATATGTTTGTTATAATCTGTGTAGGGAAATTATTCTATATTATCTTTTAGGGAAGTTATGATAGGAAGTTATAATTAGGCTTTATAAATATATTGTATTATCTTCTTAGAAGATTATGAATGAAATATATGATATTCCAGATTGATTATGTTGGCTAGAGTTCAGATTCTGCTCTAGATTGTTTTTCTTTTATTTATTTCCTTTAAATCCTAACATTTGTTGTGGATGGGATCTAATAAGCTCAAGCAAAGATACTTTTCTTGGGAAAAACAGCTTCATCGATTTTACTTGTAGGATTTCTATGTTTTGCAACTTATTTTGGAAATACAGAAGTGGATCCTACATGTATCTTGCTCGTTATTGTAGTTGTTCTCTTCATTGCATGAATTGTGCTAACTGAAACTAAAATACAATGAAGTTGCTAATATAGACATTTATAACTATTTGATGGGCACATTATATAAGCTAACGATATTGGTGGTCTTTATTTTGTTGATTCAAAAGGATGTGAACCTGTTCTATTTTGTCAAATGCATTGGCCATCTATCAGGCACACTTAACTTGAGAATGAATATGTTGAGGGGATGCTATGAAATATTGGATTTTTTTTTGGTAGCTTTTCGAGTGTAAATGTTTACTAATTCTTGCTAACTGGCTCTCGTTTTACATTACGTGCATTGAGCAATTTCATTCTATCATACATACCAAGATTGTCACTAATACATGCTTCATGCGTTAATTGAGCTTGAATTGTTCAATGTTAAATATGCTTCACAGGTCTTCTTTTCCTTAATTTTTATTTTTAAAACTTCAGTTGTGCTAATTCAACTTTCTTCCTAGGTACTGTTTTTAGGGAACCCATAATATGCCGCAATATTCCCAGAATTGTTCCAGGTAACGTTTGGACTCTAGTTTGATTCTGAATCAAGGGGAACTACCATTGAGCACACTGTTTTGAACTTATTCTTCAGTTTACAGGTTGGAAAAAACCCATATGTATTGGTAGGCATGCTTTTGGTGATCAGTATCGTGCTACTGATTTAGTAATTAGAGGACCGGGGAAGCTTAAGTTGGTATATGGTATGCTAATTACTTATATCATGCTCATTAATAGATCTGGACTCGTTTGCTTTTATATTAAACATTACATAATACTGATTTATGTCTGTTTCTAATTAAGTTCCTGAAGATGCGGATCCTCCAGTGGAGCTTGATGTTTACAATTTCAAAGGACCAGGTGTAGCTCTTGCTATGTATAATGTTGATGAGGTTTGCTTTATTTTATGTTCTCCAAGTGCATATGCCATTTATTGTTAATTGAATTTTTTAACCCTTACTTTTCTGATGTTTCAGTCCATCCGAGCTTTTGCTGAATCATCAATGACACTGGCATTTGCGAAGAAATGGCCTCTTTACTTAAGCACCAAGAACACTATTCTTAAGACATATGATGGCAGGTGATTTTTTTGTTCACTATTTCAGGATTTGTGCAAATCTTAATAGTGTCTGCTTAATCTCCCCGACTTTGTAAATTTTCAGCCCCTTTGATATTTAATGTTGGTGGAGATAATTTACAGTTTGAAATTATGACAGGTTTAAAGACATATTCCAGGAGGTGTATGAAGAAAGGTGGAAGACGAAGTTTGAAGAACACTCGATATGGTTTGTTTGTTTGTTTGTTTTTTTTTTGGGCTCATGAAGCAATTTGCTTTTAGGAATTTACATTCACTCATAGGTGATGCAACTCTGCTTCAGGTATGAGCATAGGCTCATTGATGACATGGTGGCATATGTACTCAAGAGTGAAGGTGGATATGTTTGGGCTTGCAAAAATTATGACGGTGATGTCCAAAGTGATTTACTTGCTCAAGGTGATTTAATAGCTTATTCTCTGTCCAGAATGATAAATACGGTAATTTATTTTATGTTAGCATGCAACATAAGTGGATCATTCAGTAGACTTTTTCCCTTTTTTCCAATTTTTGGTTTTGAATTTTGAGTAGGCTCAGCTATCTTTAAATTAGTTTTCGTGCAGGCTAAGTAAACTCTTCTGTACATTGAGCATTCTAAACTTTGGTAATATCTGTAGTTTCTACCTGGTAGAAGGATTTGTAAAATCAGGGTTTTTAAAGTCTTTTTGTCATGTGCAGGTTTTGGCTCGTTGGGTCTCATGACTTCTGTGCTGGTTTGTATTTTTTTCCCCTTAATCTGTAATTTTATGTTTGTTAATATATTGAATTTTTTAAGCTTCTTCCAAGGTCTTGTGTTGTGCCCTTTTTGTAATCTAAAAGGAGGAAAAAAGGAAATCTGTATTTTGGTTACTGGACATATGCATATTTAATAGAAATCTTGCAGTTATCTTCTGATGGAAAGACATTAGAAGCCGAGGCAGCCCATGGAACTGTAACTCGACATTTCCGGCTTCATCAAAAGGGACAGGAAACTAGTACAAACAGTATTGCGTCCATATTTGCATGGACGCGAGGGCTGGAACACAGGTACTCTGTCACTTTATTTCAGAATGTACAATTTTATGCGTATTTTGTTGTTCATTGGCTGCTGGCATTTCCATTCCCTGCGTTTCTACATTTTCTTGTGTGTGCATGCACTATGAACATTGTTGTTTTGAATTATAATCGCCTGTAATGGATTGAGGGTCCGCTGCACACTGGTGCATTAGCTTGTGCACTTAGGGCCTCTCAATTCTGCCCTTTTGTTTTCTTTCACACTTCTGTTAGAGCAACCATAAATAAAAAATAAAAATCGGTTGAAACTATCTGTTTTAAAGAAATTTTCAGACGTACATTAAAAATCCCATTTCAAGAAATTTTTTAATCCATTTTGCTAGCACGTTGTTCATGATTATAATGGAACAAATACTTTTGAGCTATCTGCTGAATGGCATAGGCATAGGGTGGTGCTCCTTGCATGAACTGTTTCATATCTTTATTTCACCGTCCTTTTCCTCCTTTTTTCTTCTGAATATTGTTCTTATCATATCTCTTTTGTGTATCAGGGCCATGCTAGATAACAACGAGAGGTTACAGGATTTTACTCATAAGTTGGAGGCTGCATGTGTTGAGACGGTGGAGTCTGGAAAGATGACCAAAGATCTTGCTATTCTGATTCATGGACCTAAGTAAGTAACTCTTCGTTCTCCAGTTACTCTATATGCATATTCACCGTCCCTTTTGATGCAATGAAAATGAAGAGTAGTAATTTAATGGGAAATATAGAAAGTGTGATTTGATGACTTTCAGTTTTAAGATAAAAGGTATAGCTTGGCGAGGCTGTGTTAAACTTGATTGTGGTTCTATATGGTACCCAAAATGCGGGTAGCCTTATTAGGAACACTACCGTCTATGGAGAATCAAAATTCAATGAGCATTGGTTCTATGACCCTGTTTATAAATTTTGAACTGTAGAGTTTGAAATGAAGTCAACTGATGCATTGTGTTTGCCATTTATAGTATCCAACTAGTTAGGTGGTTGTTATGAAGGACTTGATATTTACAAATTTGTTGTTATATTAGCCCTCTTTAACTTGTTGATGCGTAATACTAATAGATATAGCATAGAGGACAGGCATGATTAATCGTTTTGGTGCATAAAATCTTCTAGACAAGTTGGATAGACTGAGAAGTAATTATGGGGACATGTGTAACACGTGCAGGGCATCCAGGGATTTTTACTTGAGCACTGAGGAATTCATCGATGCTGTGGCTCACAAGCTTGATGAAAAGCTCCGGGTACCTGCATTGGTCTGACTGTGCTAAGACCCTTTTTTTTATAGGCAAAGGTAGAGGGAGCGAGGGAATTTACATTTTATCTTTCGACCGTTGATATTATTGATGTTGGTTGAAATCTGCGGGCCCCAAAATTTGGGTTGGTAACTGGTAAATTTTTAACTCTCCATTCCAGCAAGACTGATCTCAAGGCTTTCGGCTTTGGCCGTGGGCATCCCCTAACCACTCGCAGCAGTGGAAAGCTGGTGAGTTTGGTAAAATACAAAACTGGGAGGTGCGCAATTTGCAGAGCAGGACCAAATCGCAGGCAAATGAGATTAGTTTGACATCTTAATGTGATTCAAAAAGGTATTGCTGGCTTAGTTTGAACAAAAAATTGTACTAGTTTTATAATTATATTGTTAGTTACTCCATCCAGTCCTAAGATAAAGTTGATTTTTTTGGAAAAATTAAGGAAACTAATTAAATTACTTTAAAGTATTTATATTTGTTATTTTTCATCCAAACTACTTATAAACTAATATAATTTTAAGATACATAACATATATGATATGATTAAGTAATTTATCTAATTTTCTTAATTTCTCCAAAAAATAATAATAATTCAACTTTGTATTATATTTAGGACTGGAGGGGTATTTTATATGATTGTTTAATGATATATGGTACAATCAGGTTTAATATATGATTATTGTTAAGTAATTGTTTCAATGTAATCTTTTTTTAATCCACTGAGTTTAAAATGGCCTTTGCTTACTAGTTTTTAATGCCCTAGATTAGATTGTGGGGTTATGTTTTGTGAAAAATCAAAAGTATATAGTTTATCATGAACATAATTATAGCTTATTATAATACATGAATATTAATAGAAATTTGAGATTATATGATATAAAATTCTTTTAAGTTTTAAGTAAAGAGATGAAAAATCTGAGTTCATGGTTTATCCTTGAGATATTTTCTGCAGGTTAAGTCTCTAACCCTTTATGTTTGTTCTAACATTCGGTCCTTAAGTTTATAAAATATACTTTTAATCCCTTAACTGACTATAACATTGACAGTACAATTAAATAAAATTTGCTTGAATTTTAAAAATATAAAATGAATTCTTATATATTTCAATTGATCAATAAAAGAATAATAATTTAATAATCGGAATTATCATGGCCATCTTCTCACCTATACATACTCTTCACTCTTCTCCATTTGAATGTTCTTCCATTTTCTTGCTCCTCTTGCCATTCGGCATTCCTTCTGCCTCTAATACTCTCCTTTTTCTTTTATAATTTTCTTGAAATCTTTGATGTACAAATCATTGCTATTTTATCACCCCTTTTTTCTATCATTCTCTCTGTCGCTCATTACTCCACAGCCACGGCCTCATTTTCTTATTTCATTAGTCCTCTTCGGCTATCATGATTGTTTCTTGTAACTTTCTTTCACTCCAATCCTGGTCATCTCTTTGAGCAAAATAATAATAATAATAATAATAATAATTCCTGGTCATCTCTATCTATCCGTGTTTGATGTTGATGACTTGGGGTTGATTAAAAATAAAGTTGATGTCATGGGGTTGATTTAAACGCACTACCACGTCAATATACAGTGCATAGCATCTCAAAATAGATCTGCTTGAAGCTGAAACACAACACAGGATACGCTAAAATACAACAGAGAATTGCATCTATATAGCAGACCATCCAGGAATTAATCACTGAACATGTCAATCAACCCACCGTGATACGCTTCACAGTTTGTTTCTCTTCGCTTTTCCACTCAGTTGCCCGCAAAGGTCAGCTGTTTCTCTAACTGTGTACCAAAACGAACAAAGTTGAAATGCTTTAAACGACACCTAAAAGAAATTTCAAGGGTCGAAGAGCAAAGCTTAAACATAAGCTAACATCTTCACAACTTGTTTCATTGGACGAGAGCCATACAAGACTATGAAGGTTTCGTTCAGATAAGTTGGCATGGTAAAAGATTTTTTCCCATGCTGACGGATCAACACGAGCATTTTAAGAAACTTATCCTCAAATCAATAAACAAGTGTAGTTCCTATATCTTGGAGGGTCTAAGAGTGGGTGGCAAAATCCATGGTTCATGAATATTGCAACTCATTTAAGTTTTTATATGGGTTAAGGTGTAAATCTACGTATGAGCATTACATCATAAAGTTTCTTTTGATGTAATAGTACACATGAACATTCCTTTTTTTTTTTGGTCAATGAAAATTCTATTAAGATAAATCAGTGCACAGTAACAATACAAAGATCACTAAGCAAACAACCAGGAAAGACACAAAACTACTACAAGAGACAGGAAACAGATACAGCAACAACCATACAAAGGAAAACTAACACACGAAAGCAAGAAACAACAATCAGCCACCATCCTCATCATACTGAAATGGCGTAGAGTTGTCAACAACATCACTCGACTTCAAAGCCTCCTGTGCTAGAAGAGAGAACAAAGCAGGTGTTGGCTGTGAGACCCACCCAATAGGGTACACCCATTTATAGGCATCAGCTGCTATCAGATCCGCAGCTCGGTTAGCCCCCCTCGGGGCAAAGATCAAGGAAAACCCAACACTAGCAGACAGAAGACGAATGATATCCAAGATAATTCCCCTACACCTCCAGTCAAATTTGTCTGGTGACTTGGCTTCAACACAGTCAATCAGAGTAAGACAATCAGATTCAAAAATCACCTTATCATGACCAAGATCGAGTGCCAGCAGCACGCTCTTTTCAGGGCTAAGGCTTCTGTCATAAAGGCAGATATAGACTTCACTTTATCCACAAATCCCCATATAAAGAAACCAGCAAAGTCCCGACATATAATCCCAATAGATGCATCTTGTTGAGACGAGAAAAAGGCCCCATCACAATTGATCTTTAGACTACCATGGGTAGGGGGAGACCATTTAGTGCCAGGACTATTACAGCCCCTCGACACAGGATGATCCCTCGCCCTATCATTACCGATAGTCCAAAAATCACAATTGCTTCTTCGGGCCAGTTCAATGACACAGGCCGGATTTGGCTTTCTATGCTCAAAGGTCATATCGTTTCTCGCCTTCTAGATATACCACAAGAGCCAACAAACCAAAGAAAGATCACCCTTATTCAATGAAGAGTTAGCTGACAACGAGATCCACCATGCATTGAAATTGGGAACACAAGCAACATCCAGACGGGCCCCAAGAGAGCAACCAAACCATACACAACGAGTCCAAGGACAATGGAAGAAGACATGTTCGGCAGTCTCCACGGCTTCCGTACACACCGAGCATAAACTATCTGGGGATCTCTTCCGGCGGAATAGTGCATCTTTGGTGGCTATTGCTCTACTAAGGATCCTCCAAATGAATTGCTGGACCCGCGGGATAACTCTTATTTTCCAGATCGATTTCCAACAAGACGAATGTATGACAGTCGACGACCCAGCCTTGTTCACATTAACCGGTCTCTCATCCTTCCTGCATCGGTAGCCCAGCTTCACCGAATACACACCATTCTTGGCTTTTGTCCACATTAGCTTATCTTGTAGTCCATTGGATGGAATAGGAATCTGGTAAATTGCCTCCTTGATTGCCGGAGAAACATGATCGTTAATAGGAGATAGATTCCATTGCCCCTCAACAATTAAATCAGACACCATGCCCTCAGCAATAATCGGCACATCGGTATAGCGCGGTCTTTCTAGAAAAACATCACCTGGGACCCACGGGTCGCCCCAAATTCTAATATCTGCGCCATCACCAATATCCCACAGAAGGTCTTTCTTAAGAAAATTTCTGCCATCCAAGATACTAGACCAACACCATGATGCTTTGTGGCCTATCTCTGCATTAATGAACTCTTGATCAGGAAAATACACGCCTTTAAGAACCCTAGCCCAAAGGTCATTCGGCCGCTGCATCAGTCTCCATGTCGTTTTAGCCAAGAGAGCCTCGTTCATGATCAGAAGATCCCGAAAGCCCATTCCCCCGACACTCTTAGCATTCGTCATAGCATCCCATGCTTTCCAGTGTGTCTTCCCACCAAAGGCATTACCACTCCACCAGAATTTGGCTATAAGACTATGAATCTCCTTACAAGTCTGAACAGGAAATCTGAAACAGTTCATTGGATAGATCGGGATTGCTTGTACAACTGCCTTGATCATCACCTCTCGACCTGCATAGGAAAGAAGAGATTGGCTCCATCCATGGATTTTACTTGCAACCCTTTCTTTGATGTAAGCTAACGCTTGGTTCTTCGTTTTCCCCCAGATACTCGGAATGCCAAGGTAAGTACCCGGATCCTCCGTAGCTGGGATTTTCAACAATCCACAAACCATACTAATCACTGCAGGAGGGGTGTTAGTAGAAAAGAAAATGCTAGATTTCTCCAAATTAATGACCTGACCAGAGGCTGCACAGTATAAATCCAGAATACGAGTTAAAGAAATACAATTCCTATAGCTAGCACGCATGAATAGGAGGGCATCATCTGCAAAGAAACTGTGCGTTAAAATTGGACACCCATTACTCAATTTAATACCTCTAAGGTTCCTGTTACTCTGACTCTTACTAATCATAATT
This sequence comes from Acacia crassicarpa, assembly GCA_034222035.1. Lineage (NCBI taxonomy): Eukaryota > Viridiplantae > Streptophyta > Magnoliopsida > Fabales > Fabaceae > Acacia > Acacia crassicarpa. The sequence goes on along the minus strand of JAWXYG010000005.1, from coordinate 41,541,624 downwards.
GAAAGCACCTCTGCAACCATAATAAACAGGTATGGCGAGAGGGGGTCTCCCTGTCGAATACCTCTACTAGGAACAAAGGAATTCACATTTTCTCCAGATAGAAAAATGTTTAAACTTACTGAACGCACACATTTCATGACCAGAGAAACCCACACTGCACAGAAACCAAAACGTAACAGGACATTCTCAATGAAATTCCACTCAACACGATCATATGCCTTACTCATATCCATCTTAAGTGCGAACTCATACTTACCTCCCGATCTCTTACGACGAAGGTAGTGGTAAACCTCATGTGCAATAATGATATTATCATGAATACAGCGTCCAGGTACAAAGGCACTCTGATTTTGTGAGATACAGACATCAAGTAAAGGACGCATCCTATTGGCCATGATTTTTGAGATAATCTTATAAGAAAAGTTACATAAGCCAATAGGACGAAATTGAGAAACATGCTCAGGCTTGTGAATCTTAGGAATAAGAGTGATATTAGTCCTATTAATCCCATCCAGAACCGAGTTACCTGCAAAGAAATCACTGACCATAGAACACACAGAAGCATTTATTTCAGACCAAGCAGAATGATAAAATTTACCCGAAAAACCATCAGGACCCGGCGCCTTTGTACTCCCAAGGCTGAATGCAGCAGCTTTAATCTCCTCTTTTGAAACAGGTAGCATAAGACGATGATTCATATCCTCAGTGATTTTAGTGTCAATATAACTCAATGCCTCATCAGTCGAGTGAGAGCCAACGGATGTAAAGAGGTTCTGGAAAAAGCTAGCAATGTTCTGTGAAATGGCTTCTTTCTCCATTAACCAATTGCCCATATCATCTTTAATAGCAGAAATCCGGTTCCTTTGTCTTCTTTTAATGGTGGATACATGAAAGAAACGAGAATTCTTGTCCCCAGCATTTAACCAGTTAACACGAGAGCGCTGCCACCAATACTGTTCTTCTAAGTCCATAAGTCTATCCAGTTCACCCTTCGCCTCCATGATTCTCCTAGAGATTTCAGGAGTTCGGTCATCAATAGCCAGCTCAGCCAGATGCTTCTTTAAAATTTCAATGCGAATCGCACTATTGGGGAATTCCTTCTTGCTCCATTTAATTAGGTCTCGCTTGCAGTACTCCAGATTGTGAATGAAAGCATCAACAGGCGGAGTGTTGTCCTGCGGAAAGGGATCCCTCCAACTAGTCTTAATGACATCCAGAAACTTGTCATGACTGGCCCAGGTAGCTTCAAAACGAAATGGGCGATTCTTTTTATACTTTTCTAACTGGCATTGTACAAACAATAGATGATGATTTGAGGATCCAGCCGGGTCCACATTAAACACTTGAAGAGTAGGAAAAAGCTCTCGTAGATGCAAATTGCCAAAAGCCCTATCAAGGCGCTCGTAAATGATGTCCGGGCTATCTCTGTTATTACACCACGTAAAGCTGGGCCCATTAAAGCCCAAATCCTCCAACGCACAATCAGACACAAAACCCTTAAAATTAAGAATTCTTCTCCAGGCTCTAGGCTGACCACCCTGCTTCTCACTATGAGATAAAATATCATTAAAGTCCCCTAGACATAACCAAGGCTCTCTGATGCTATTGCTAATTCTTCGAACTTCTTGCCAGCATAGCTTTCTATCAGCATCATCAGTGGGGCCATAAATGAAGGAAATATATGATGGAGTAGATAAGCTATCAGACAAAATGCTAGTATGAATAACATTAGGAGATGAGAAGATAACATTAACCATAATTGTATCAGACCACCATAATGCAAGACCACCGCCTCTTCCAATCGGGTTGACGATCCATTCTTCATCAAAGCCACATCTCCGTCTAATCTTTCTCACATAACTTGCTCTTTGCTTAGTCTCCATTAAAAAGACTAAGTGGGGTTTTCTCCGGAAGCACTCTTCCTTCAAGTTTCTAACTGTCAAGGCAACCCCCAAACCTTGACAGTTCCAAGCCAGTAGATTCATGGTGAACCGGTGGTTGGTCCCATCCAACCACCGGCGTTATCCACACAGTATGGATCCGACATCTCAACATTGACTTCACCAGAACTCACCAAACCCTCCGAAGGATCAATCATAATAGGAGCCGAGGAGACACTATAAGAATTCACACGTGCCACATTACTATTCTGCCGGAGAAACTTTTTAACAGACTTAAAGCTTCTCCTTCGACCTATCTTCTCACCAGGGATCAGAGAATTGTCAATACCTGTACCCCTTGCAAATTCCACCTCCAATTTTCTACATTTACTTGGAATTTCACATTCAAGATCATCTTCATAATTTCTCTTAATACTCAATCCTTTAAAACCATCAGAAATAACCGCAATAGGGGATAGCCCAGCAACAGGAACAATCTCACTAGATTTAAATTCATCATCGCTTGGAAACTCAACACTATATGGTTGCGTTTCCTCACAAGGAGCAGGAGAGGCCTTGTGAGTTTCAGTAGGACTAACCCATTTAGCTTCTGGATTCTCCACTTGAACTACCGCTGGGCCCATATTATTGGCTGGAACACGTAACAATTCAGAACAGATTTTTGGAAATGGTTGGATTGTTTGACCCAACATGCCACTCATGTCAAGAGATCCACTATCCGCCAGATCGTGGCCCAAATGCAATGGTCCAGAGTTCCTATTATCCCCTCTTGAAACATCAACAGGCCCATCCACATAGTCCAACAAGCTCCGGCCCACCACACTCATAGCCAGAGGCAGCATTTCCACCGTAGGGCCCACACTCACATCCCTTCCCTCGTAAATCACCTTCTCCTTCCCAGGCACGTGAGAGACCCCGCCTGTAGTGACCTCAGCATCTGATCCCGGCGTCACAAGCCCAGACCCTTTCGGCGTTGACTGTTGCTTTTCAACTACAGCAGCCTTTGACGTCATCGGCCCAATCCCCAATGCATTATCGCAGGTGACCGTTGTGAGGGAGGATCGCCGGAGCAGCGCCATTCCGGTAGGCCTCTGTTCTTCCATCTGCTGGGCATTACCGTCAGATTGAACAGAAAGAAACTTCTGTGGAGTTACTTCCATGGTATTCAGAGCACCCTCGTTCAACACGCCCTTCACCAAAGACCCTCCCCTGCGGCTAGAATTGCTGCTCCACTCTCCTTTCCTCAAGAACTCATGTAACACCCCCAAATTTCTAACAATTTTAATGACATAAAATTTGCTATAATTTTTATAAATAATCACTAAAATTCAAAATAACCAAATTTGGGAAGTGTTACCGCCGCACTTGTACTGGGACAAGTGCAAGGCTGTCTTATTACATTAACGTAAATCCAAACTTAAATAAAAGTATTTTATTCAAAGCATAAAAATAAAATAAAACTAGCTAGAATTGTTCATTGGTCTTCCTCACTTCTCACTGCTAGCCCCAACAGCCTCAACTTTGAAACCTGTTTCACTGAAATTCTGCTCCCCCGAAGGATCGTCGCAGCCCAGAACACAAACATCAGCAAAAGCTGGTAATCCTAATGAACAAAAATAGAATAATAATAATAATAATAATAATAATAATAATAAAATATTCATAGGATGAAAGAAAAATATCATATACATATATATAATCTAAAGTATCGATTTTAATACTCATCACATCTATATATTCATATCGAATCCAATATTGTTCATTATCTTTTTAAATTTATTTAGACCCGGGAGACCCTGCCAGTCTATTTAGTTTAGTGGGAAGAGAACCATGGTAGATCCGGGAGCCCCTGCCAATCTACCCTGTGACCCGGGAGCCCCTGCCAGTCACGAATCATCAAATATCAAATTGGCCAAAAAACATTCGTCCTAATGTGCACACCTCTTCCCAAAGTTGCTACTAGTGTCCCGGGAGCCCCTGCCAGACACCACTTTGGAAAGAACGGATATAATCGGTTCACATCAAATAATATATCGAGGCATAAAGCCTAAGGGTTGTGTTCATCACTTTAGGAGGTACCATCCCAAAGCTATCCTCCCACGATTTAAAGTATTTTAAATACACTCACATAATAAATGGATTTCTCAACAAAATATATAAATATATATGTGTGTGTGTGTGTGAATATATGAAAGCATTTATAAATTTCAATCATACAAAATAGATTTCTCAAATTTACGAAAACCAAACCGAGTATATAAACTGCTATTTGTTAATTATGAAAACCCAAGGTAAAATCATTTAAAAAGAGAATTGTTCTAAGGATTAGGATTACATATAATATATTTTATAGATAACAATTCTATCAAAATTTATATAAAAGTATAAAAATAACCTAAGATTAATAGGGATTAGGATTAGCAAAATATGATGTAGAGAAGAAGAAGAAGAAGCATAGGATATAAAATTACGCTAAGACTTACGGAATTACGATTAGTAAAATAGGATGTAGAGAAGAAGAAGAAGAAGAAGAACAAGATGTAAGGTTGTTCTGGGAATTAGGATTACCTATCGAAATATAAAATTACACTAAGACTCATGAGATTAGGATTACCTGGTTTCCGTTTTGCTAGCTTTTAAAAGAATAGAAGAATTAGAAGAATAGAGAAAGAATAGAGAAAATAGTAGAAGAGAATATGAGAAGAGAAGAAGAGTATTCAGGGTTAGGCTAGACTCATATTTATAACTGAAAAATTAGGGTTTAGCTTTGGGCTCTTTTACCATTGCCAACTCATTAATAGGGTACATTAAATAAAAAAATCAATCAACAATGATACGAATTTAATATCATTAATAGAGTACATTAAATAAAAATCAATCAGCCATTATGTGAATTTAATATCATTAATAGGGCATATTAAAATAGAAAAAATCAACCAATCATGGTTCACATTACGTTCGGTCAATCAATCATGGTGTAAATTAATGTGACTTAGTTGACAAGTAGAGGACTTATTACCTAAAATGGTGTAAATTAATGTGACTTTAATACTAGGAATATTTGGCCCATTAAGGCTATATAAAATAAAATAAAATAAAAAGGTTATTATTATTAATAAAAATATGGGGTATTACATTCTACTCTCCTTAAAATAAGTTTCGTCCTCGAAACTGAAATAAAATTTATATGTTAATAACAATCACATAACAAGTCACAAAAATAATTTTAAATATACAATTATTATAATTTCAAAGAAATAAATCATTTAATAATAATCTGGGGTATTACAACTCAGCTTCCTCCCAATCATTATCACAGACCACAACTTCTTCCTCCACTGTTCGCACCGACGAAGCACAAAGATTGCTTCCATAAACACACTCCTCATCAACCTTCTCCCTATCCACCAAAGCCTCCTTACATCCTCGACCATCGTGGCCCAGCCTTCCACAAGTGTAACAGTAATTCTGGAGTCTTTCATATTTTACCATGACCCAAACAGGATCCTTTTCCTTCCTAGGCACCCAAAAACCCGGAACTAAAGGTTCCTTCAGTTTGACAGAGCATCGAACTCTAATGAAGTTCCTTCCTAACCGGCCATCAATCTTCGGTTTTTCAAACATGACTGCTTTTCCAACTGAGTTGCCAAGAATCACTGCGTTGTTGTCGTCAAAAGCACGTATCGGGAGGCCATGAAATTGAACCCAATATGGAGCCTCGTCAAAACTCACGTCCTTAATCACCATTGAGTCCTCCCATATCTTCAGATTAAGCAGGAAACCCTGTATTGTCCAGGGCCTTCCTTTTAGTATTCGGCTATACTCCCTGGTATCCCGGAATCGAAAGAGAAAGATAAGACCACTACGGTCCAGTTCAATCACCTCCATTTCCTCGTTCAATTGCCACCCCTTCTTGATCATGGAAATCACAGTAGGAATGTTCAGATTTTTATTAGTAAAAACCTTCCCAACTAAGGATCCACCAATATTTTCACCCTTGTCCTCTAAATCTAAGAAAACCTGCTTCCTTCCCTCTGCCCTACTACCCTCCCCCACCTCCATAAGAAACCACACCACCCACCAAAACAAAAACAAACGGAAGAGAGAGAACGAGGTAGAGGCACCCAGAGAGATACACACCACGGAAGTACAGACCGGTTCACCTGGAACCCAGCAAGACTCTCGTGCAGAGAGAAGAGAGGCCCTCACAAAAACGGAGAGAAGAAATGGCAACATACACATGAACATTCCCAAATTGAGAAAAATGTTATGTTTGTTATCTATACCTAACATTTGTTACTTTAGTATGGTAGGACCCACATAGTTTTTAGACATCATAAAGTAGCAGATGTTAGCTACACTCAATGAACATGAAATTTTGTGCTCCATTCAGGAACGTTTGTATGTATTGACAATGTGACGCCTGAAGAAACTTTATTTATCGAGTCCGGTGCGCATGGAGAAACACTTTATAGGTAGATTTGCACCTTAACCCTTTTTTATATTATATAAAGATATGTAAATTTGTTTATGTTAAGGCAAAGGGGAAACACATTAAACATGCTTTAGAGAAATTAAGCACTGTTTGTGACTGAAGAACCTGGGAGTTTTTCATCTTTTGCCTTTGCAATTCCTCAACAAGGCTCTCGATGCTGACACAAGTGTTGATAGTAAGATTTAAGTTGAATTTAAACTTATGGATCAAGAAGAAAACGTTTAGTTACCTCTGTTGGAGTTGGATCACCTGAGAATGCAACTCTCTCTCCTTAGTAGTTGTAGGTGATATCTGCAAGTCACAAAAATGAGGTCATCTGAAAGGTCAGCCGGAAAAGTCTTCTAAATAGAATATTTCTTCAACTCCCCCTTCTACTTAAATATTAAGAACAATTTTATAGCTCTGTGCTATTGCTACAGAATCTAACAGCAAGTACTCTCGGCAAACGAATATTAAATATTGGGAGTTGAAAACCTACTCAGGCTAGATTTCCCTACTTGTACCAACGATTTTGACCGGAAGGAAATATTGACACATCTATTAAAAGCCAGATACAGTTAACACACTCAAATCCTTCTTTATCACTTGGTAAACTTTTTTTTTTAAAAAAAAAAAACTCATTTCAGGATGCATGGAGCATTGACAAGAAGTGTAAGAACAAATCTCTACGTGTAGAGCATTTCATGAAACAAATCACCAGTATTTTTCTTGCTCGATTGCCTGATTACTTGTGTGTAAATAAATCAACATTTTAATTGAAGAACTTGTTCCTGTGTTAAAATAACTATATGGTAACGTTCCTTCACCCAAAGTGGAATTAGACACACGTCTTTTGTATCATAAAATGTACCTCACTGGCTTTCGATGCTACAAAGAATAAGGATAGACATCCACCTGTGAAATATCAACGATCCCTGCCTCCCCAGGTTCTATATTCCTAACTGTAGCAAGTGAAGCAAATAATCAGATCCGCCCACAGTATCAAAGATTCAAAGCAAAAAATTGCATACATTGAGAAGAATAGAAGCATTACCACAAGATTGCTCTGCGTAATTTATTAATTTAATAATTTCTTCCTATCAAAATTTGTTGGAAATATGTTCTTTAGACTTGAATTAAAGAACAGGTAAAAGATCTAAAACAGGGACATACCTTTGCATAGTGTTCTGCTGCAAAGTGCACTGCAGTGATGCAAGTATAGAGGCAGATGTAAGGTTCTGTTCTGGTGGACAAGAAAGACCTCCACAAACAGGACCAAAAGTGCAGTTCAGAGGACCCCGAATGAGCAAAAGAAATGGCAATGTTTATAAGCTATTGCTTTCCGGCCAACGAAAAAAAAGAAAAAAAGCTATTGCCTGAAATGTAAAATAGACTAAGTTCCATCCTCCTTAAAGTAAAAAATGAAGTCGAACATTTAATAATAATAATACATCCATAGATTTTTATATCGTCCCCAAAGGTAACCAATGAAGGGGCACCAATTTCAAAAATTAAAAGTAGCAACATATGATGAGACATTACTGAAAAAGCAACACACTGACACACGATGATATACCTTAATTTTTCAGTATACAAAGATAATGTAAAACTTCAGCAGGTGTCTAGATGCTCTTATGAGTCCAAATACCTCAATTCATGTCCATATTGTAGTCCGACAGAAAAATCAAAGTAAAAACTGCAAGTAATCCCTTTTTAGATGCACAAACATATTAGCAAGTATTAAAAATGCAACTAAATATCAGAGTAACAAGCACGTCCACTAATGATAAAATTATCTCAATTTTCACATATCAAAACACAAAAGAAAGATCCAAGTTTCGACAAATCCTCAAACAACTATGAATTCAAACAAACATTTGGCTAATATTGATTAACAATACTTCTCAGAAATAGAAAAGTCACGGATATAGACAAATAACAAAAGAATGCTCTCCAAGTATCTAATTAGATAGAAGGTCTGAAAAGAGTGTGGGTGCCATTCACAGTAACAGGAAAAAAATAACTACACAGACAACAAAGCCTACCTGTCCCCATCAGTAATAAATTTTTTAGTAGAAATAGAGTCATCAGACAGCAGAGAACCACCCAACTTTATATGCTCGGCTATAGCATTTTGTGGCAATGAACTACTTGTCCCAGAAATGTCGTTCTTATTTCTTCCCTCATCCTGATCTGAATCTCCCAAAGCAGCATTATCGGCACTGTTCTCACAGGCATCGAGGTAGCGTGATTGAAACAACCTCCGCACAGTTCATACATCAAAACATAAAGTCATAAATATAGCTTCAAAGTTACCATTTTAAAAAAAGCTTCAACGTTGATATGTGAGCTACATCTTAATCTTGCATGATTATTCTTGGTATAAAAGAAATACGGACAAAGGCAACATGCAATACTTTGGATTACTTTCAACAACTTCAGCATTGAAATAATTATTTTTGTCAGAAAGAAAAAGAATTACAAACAGAGTTCGTAAAAGAATTTAAAATTAAAGGATTTCAAACAATATGGCCAAAATGATAGTACATATTAAGGTTTATTCAACTATGAATATGATAAAGGAAGGACTTTAATGAATAACTAGATAATGAAGTCCCCACTTTTTAACAAGTTACAGTGAACACTGTGAAAACAAAAACAAAAGCTTCTACATCATTAAATCCACAAATAATCATGACCAAAACACAATAATAGAGCCAGAAAAGATTTAAAAAATCCACAATTTAAAGATAAATTAAAAAGGGACAGGAAGTATGATAGGGCAAAACTTGATAGTCTATAACTCCGCAAATATACAGGCCGTATCAAGTAATAAAGAGTAAGTAAGATATTATTCTCACGAAGACTTTAGTACCAAAACTTCAGTTAAGCATTAATTTTACACTTTTGTTTAAGTTGAGCAAACCAAATTAAATTTAATTAAGAGAAAACAATTAAAATAAACAAACTATGATAATAATCAAATAAGCAAACTAGAGTTACTAATCCCTTGTTAACTTCATAAACATTGATTCCACTAATTTAATTAGTCTTAATATCATTTTGTTAATCTCAAATATAAATAGTTATAAATGCCTGTCAGTGCACTTAAAAACCTCTCTTGAGTATAATTTGTTATGTCTAACATAATTATTCAAGAGATAATAAAACTCGAACACACTCTTCAACAATTATATAGAGCCATTAGGTATATGTCCATCCTAATCGCAAATTAAATCGTAATCTAATCCCATATTATTTAATCTCAGAGCCTAACTAAAATCCCCTTCTTCAAAGTAAATCCTAATGCTCAAACTCATATTCAATGATGGTCGGCCACTAAATAGATAAAGCTAAATAAGATTAAGTAGCCAAAATTAATAATAATTATAAACCAAACAATGAAAACAAAATCTAATTCACTTATAAGTTCATAGCTCCTCTAAGTTGCAAAGTAATTACACACACGTGGCTAGACTAAAATCCATCGAAGCAACACAAAGTTCAAAACCATACTGAAAATCAAAGGGAAAGGGAATAGGAACAAAATACTGAAATTAAGAACAAAACCGCTCCCTCTAATTCAGTTGATGGTGAGCCACAGACGAAGCTGTTGACTGTGTTCTCCGTCTCTTACACGGTCTTTCCATCCTTCCGTGGAGATGATGAAGAGAACTAAAATGCTCAGCTACTACTCCTCTGCTTCTTCGTCGATCCCCATTGCGTCTTTTTTGCTTCATATATATAACCTAAATATAATTTAAGTTGTAGATCACTAATTTTCCTTTTCTTATTAAAAATATATTTTATATCTTGTGATCTCCTCTACCAAATCACACAATCGATTTTGTTTTTATTTTTCTTGCGTGAGATCACCGAGTTTGGTTGATTGCATATCTTTTTAAGTGTTTTTTTTTACTTCTTTCTAAATCAGCTAATATTTCCTGCAAAATATAATAGGAAATAAGTAGATTTTATATCGAAATATCTTTTTATCCTATAATGATAGTAAAATATATAAAAGATAATTAAATAGGTATATAATATTAATAAATCCAACTAATTATATCATAAAATATACACCTATTTAATTATATAATTATCAAAGTAATAAGAGGTTGTGAGCTTAATTCTCATGCTTTCTAAAGTTTTTCCTATACAACGTTAAGTGGTTTTTTTGTTGCTCAAACGGTTCATTACAACTTTCAGTTCTGACTAATCTGGATTCGCCTTGAGTTAGGCCCACGGTCGTGGGGGAAGAGCTCCCAACATCACTTTCTCCATTCCCACACCTTGAACTAAGGACGTGATCAAGGGAGAACAAGTCCCTTATCGCTTGTTCTCAATGGATGTTAGTAACATTGAGGAGTTATTAACCTAGTGGCATAAAAATTTTCACATAAATAAGAGGTTGTGAGCTTAATTCTTTTTTTTTTTTTTTTCTAAAATTGTGAGCTTAATTCTGTTTGTAACTTGGGGTTGTTACCATCCATTAGGGCTTACATTTTAGTGATGCTACTGGACAAGCTTCTTCAGGGGTTGAAAGCAAAACACGTGCAACATGGGCTATCCCAGTCAAGGCCCATGACCAAGATATAATTGGCCACACTGAATCGTTTACCAAGAGCAGCCCAAGAAAGATTGAGCCCAATTCAAGAAGTCACCATCAACATGACATGACCCTAGTCGCAGCAACGTGTTGGTCTCTCGCAAAAAAAAAAAAAAAAAAAGTGTTCGTCAATTCAAGCCCAAAAATGGGTAATCCTGATCCTTGGCATGTAATTGTCCGTGGTAGTCACGTCTGACATATTTCGGGCAACATTCTTATCGATGAGGGGGTCATTTAATGATGCTAGACTAATGGCGCTAATTCTCTCTGGAAAGGCTATTGCTCATGCTCCATCCTCAAGTGAGGAAGAGGATATTCTTAGGCGAAGCTCAAAGAAAATTAGGAATAATGATGAAGAATGGCCAAAGCTTTCAGGGGTGGCTCCAAAATTGATGGCCTCTGGTCAAACTTTTGCTGAAAGGCTCCAAGGCATTATTGGAAGCTCATTTTCGGTGTTACAATCTGGAAACTTTGGGGGTGGCGTAACTCTTTCCTTTTCGAGAGCAAATTTTTTGAACCCTCTAACCCATCTATTATCATCCTTCAATGCTGGAGGTTCTTTGCTGAAACACCTTTGACATTGCCGCATGCGTATAATTCTGCTATTGCAAATAACGTTGCAGTTCCAAGATGGATCAGACCTCCTGTGAACTATGTTAAGGTTAATGTCGATTGGGCGGTTGCCTTGAGGTCTTCTCTTGCTGGGTGTGGGGGCATTTTGAGAGAGAGCAAAGGGGACTGGATACGCGGTTTTCCAAAATCATTGGGCATTTGCAATGCCAACACAGCTGAGGAATGGGCCACATTGGAAGGGTTAACGCTTGCATGGGATTTAGGTTTTAAAAACGTTATTATAGAATCTGATGCAAGGGATCTTGTCAATAGACTCTCCCATGATGCGTTTTGCTGTGGTAGTATGCTGATTGAATCCATCAAGGAATATACAAGTAAAGATTGGCAAGTTGATATATGTCACAGGCTTTGCTGTGGTAGTATGCTGATTGAATCCATCAAGGAATATACAAGTAGAGATTGGCAAGTTGATATATGTCACAGGCCACGAGAAACAAATATGATTGCTAATGCCTTGGCAAAATCACGCATTAATGGTTCTTCCTTATTAGATGCCTGCCTATTTCACTTGCGATAGTTGGTAGAGCTGGGAATCAGGGTCGGCCCAGCCCTACAAGGTTGAGATAAGGAAAACATCTTTTTTTATTTTAAGTCTAGCCCGATGGTAAAAGGGTCAGGGCCAACCCTACAGGGCCTGAAAATTACTTTTCTAAATTTTAACTATTTTTCTTTTGGGTTTTTTTCTAAAGAAATATAATTAGTAAATTGCAACCATTAAAGTTCTAATCTATCAAATAAATATTATCAACATTAATATCTAAACAATATAAATCATCCAACAAATAAACACATTCATTAATTCGTAATAAAAAAACAAATCATTGTCAATTGTTACCTTTTTCATTACTATCATCAATTTCATAGATATTTGATTGTGCTTCACTTTGAGCAGAAGGCTGTACTTTAAGAGTAAAAATGTCATGAATTTCTTCTCCTACATGATGAACACATCCATAATCATTATCTGCAATAAATAATATACCAAATCATAAAATTAGAGTATTTATGTATTTATATATGTGCCTCCTAGCCTCTTCCTTTTGGCACTCTTTGACTATTTTTTAAAAAAAACTGAAAATGCTACAGTAACAAGGCCTAACGGGCCGGCCCGATTAAACCCGAGGCCCTAGAGGGCCAAATTCAAATTTCAGGCATATTTTTCAAGCTTGAACTCTACAAGGCCAAGGTTTAAATGGGCTGGCCCGACGGGCCCAGCCCGATTTCCCAGCTTTAGCAATGGGTGGACAACGAGTGTTTGAGATTTAATTCCCCTTTCTTTTAATTTCAGCATTTATGTAATTTTGGCTTTTAGCCTTTTTATACCCCCAAAAAAAAAAAAAAAAAGATAAGGGGGTCATTTAAAATTGTCTATATTATCTTTTGGTCAACCAAAGTTTAATTTTTATTAGAAATAAAAATAATTTTTTTTATCCCTATAGTATTATCTTTAATCTTAAATATAAGACAAAATTTATAATACAATTTATCCCATGTTTCCGGTCGAAAGGAGTATCATATACTCCCTCTGGTCCTTATTATAAGGCACCAACTATTAACTTTATTTGGTCCTTTTTATAAAGCACTTGCTTGTTCCCAATGAGTATTAATTATTTGTTTCAATGTCTGCCCATAATTAATGAAGTAGTGTGTGAGAGTAATAATTAATATAATATTATAGTTTAGTGTAATTAGTAGGAGTAATATTGGAAGTTACTTAAATTATAGGGTAACTTTATTGATTTTAATTGTTTTTATTAGTTTATAAAAAAAAGTTAGTTGGTGCCTTATAATAAAGATAGGAGGAAGTAACAGACAGGAGGCAGATGCTTTTCTTCCTCCGTATAATACTATAATACACCGCATGGGGAGCCCTACCGCCCGACGTGGTCTCTGTGCGTTGCTACCAAGAAAAATCGAGCTGCTATAAAATCCACCACATTGGATTGACTTGCCACGTCGCCTCTCCTTCTTGTTTTTTTTTAAAACCATGCTTCACCTTTCCTTTTAAACCTCGTTAACGACGCCAAAGAAGACGACCAGCCCGACAGTTAGCACGTACCAATGGCCCCGACGGAGTTTTTCTGACATCTATGCTTTGGATTTTTATAATTTACATTGACAATTTTCTTTTATTTTGATTACGGATGTTATGTGTATTTTTAACGCATGAATTTTATGTATTCTTTTATAGTATTTTCTTCTCTCTATTAAAATTTAAATTCCTTTGATTGTTTTTTTAAAAGAGGATAAAAGTTGTTTTAACATTTAATGATTTTTTTTCACCTCTTATTAATTATTTATCTGGATTATATTAATTAAAAGGTTAATAATATTCATATTTATTTTATTTATCTTTCTTACTCACTTTTCATAAATAGGGACATACTCAAAAAATAAAGTTTATTACAGACATATTTTTTATTTTTAACTTACTTTAATCATTTTTTTAAATTGAATAATTTGATTATTAAGCCATTATAAATACGACATGTTGCCTTGTACTACCTCCGGTCCTAATTATAAGGCATAGTTGACTTTGTTTGGAGAGATTAAGGAAGCTAAATAAGTTACTTAATCATTTTATATGTTGTATATCTTTAGATTATATATTAGTATATGAGTTAAACTAATTACTTTGAAGAAAAAAAGAAAAAGAAAAATACTCTAAGTTAATTTAATTAGCTTCCTTAATTTCTCCAAAAAAGTCAACTATGCCTTATAATTAGGACCGGAGGGAGTATTTAAGATCAATCATGCATAGCTAAAAATTGGTCAAACTTATATGTTTTGAACACTTAAATAAAAAATCACCTGACACATGGGTTATTCAGAACCTATTAAAACAAACAGATAATTACCCCATTTAATGCGAGCGTAGAAGGAGATACTGATAAAAGCAGGATCTGTCGTTGTCCGTCCTTCAATTAACAACCATCCAGATGTTAAAAAAAAAAACTTAAAGTAGTAGATTGATTGCTTCGTGATGAAGATGAAAGAAAGACTAAAACACTGGGATGATTCATCAACTCATCATTGTACAAACACGTGTAAGGAAAAATTTGTCGTAAAAGGCTTTCGAGCAAGTAATAATGTGGCGTCAACTTTCCCGGTCTTCACTTCCGAGAAGGAACCATCTTCACTGTACTGGAGGGATTCATTCACCCATCTTTTTCTGTAGAAGGGCCTTTTTTTTTTAATCCTTTTTACTTGTCATTTATCTTTTTTTGAAAATGGAGGTTGAAGGCAGTAAGTAACTGTTTAGATTGGCAGTAGATTTTCTTTATGGTATCTCCCAGATAAGTTTATTAAATGAATTATCTCGACGTACGTGAACATACCTTCCGAATCCCAACTCAAATGTGTTCCAAGTGATAATTTGCACGGTAGTAGTCGGTTGAACACTTCTATGTTTTTCTGTCTCTCTCTCTCTCGTGCTTGCTTATAGAAGCGGCAAAGCTAACTACCAGTCACACAAATCCTTCACTTTTTCTAGTTTTCTTCGTTTCTCTCTCTACTCTCTCTCTCTCTCATTCGGTTGAACCTACACGGAAGAGACATCTGCAACTTTCAATGAGAGTAAGGAATTCACAAAAATTCATGCTTCAGCTTTCCAGCTTCAACAAGCTGTAATTTTGTTGCGATTGAAGTTAAGTATGTTCATGTTCGGAGTCTGGCAAAAGGAGCTTGCGGCCATTCTGGTTTATCTCTTTGATTCCAAGCTCATTGGCTAATCAAGCTGAAATTTTTTTCCACTTACTGTGATGATCCTATTTCATTTTTACTGAATGTACCCGTTTTTGGGTGATGGGCTTGGCCTAAATTTGTGCTTTCCTTTCAACTTCGGTATTGTCATTTTCTGTACAATAAGGACATTCGCTCTGAAGAGAAGAAATCTGTGCTTGAATTGTGTGTTTGGTGTTCCTCTGATCTCTTACAAAACAAGGGGTCAAGGGGATCAAAGCGCAAGGATCAGCTGAAAAGCTAGATTTATTGGAGAAAAGAAGAGAATACATTTCAGAAATGCCTCAAAGACCAAAAAGGAGGATACGTTTTAGCAAACTATATTCATTTTCGTGCTTAAAATCCCCTTTCAGGCATGAACAGTCTCAGATTGGGCAGAGAGGCTACTCAAGGATCGTATATTGCAATGACCCTGATAAACCAGAAGCTGTTCAGTTGAATTACATAGGAAATTATGTTTCAACCACAAAGTACACGGCTTTTAATTTTATTCCCAAGTCTTTATTTGAGCAATTTAGAAGGGTTGCAAATATCTACTTTCTCATTGTGGCGTGTCTTTCGTTTAGTCCATTGGCTCCGTTTACAGCTTTAAGTATTGTTGCACCGTTGCTGGTGGTGATGGGAGCTACTATGGCAAAGGAAGCTGTGGAAGATTGGAGGAGAAGAAAACAGGTTATGTTTGAGTATGTTTGTACTCTTTTGTCCTTTTTCTGAATTCTTTGGTTGAACCTTACTGAATTAAGGAGTTTATTTCTGGAAATGATGATATCAATTTACAGACAATTATTCCCCTACTTGAATTCATATATAATTCGAACCGTGTCAATATTCAATACTTGTACATTGTTGGGTCACACATGGTTCAGCTTCCTCAAACGTTAAACCTTAAAAAAAGCTGTAGGAAATGATATTGTTCCATACCAACCTGCCATATAGCAAGGTGTTGCTTGATGTTGATGTAACTTATTTGTCTGGTTTTGTTCAACGGCATATTTCACTAATTGTTTTCCTGTTCTGGATTCCCATGTTCTGTGTGACATTTTCATCCTTATTTGATTAACTTCACTGATTATCTTCCCGTGATCTGTCATTTCTGTTCACTATTGAAATCTCCCAAATTTTGCGTCCAGTTAAAGGCATCCCTGGCTGAATTTCTTATATATATATATATATATATATATTTCAGGATATTGAAGCAAACAGCCAAAAGGTTAATGTACTCAGGGGAAATATATTTGTGGAGACCAGATGGAAGAAACTGCGGGTGGGCGATCTCATCAAAGTGCACAAGGACGAGTACTTCCCTGCTGATCTTCTTCTGCTTTCCTCAAGTTATGAGGATGGGGTTTGCTATGTTGATACAATGAATCTTGATGGAGAAACCAATCTAAAAC
Source organism: Acacia crassicarpa (assembly GCA_034222035.1). Lineage (NCBI taxonomy): Eukaryota > Viridiplantae > Streptophyta > Magnoliopsida > Fabales > Fabaceae > Acacia > Acacia crassicarpa. Next base: position 41,524,872 of record JAWXYG010000005.1, on the reverse strand, counting down.
TAAAGCATGCTTTGGAAGTCACAGAAAATCTTCACGATGAAAAATCCCTTGAAAAGTTTAGGGGAGTGATCAAATGTGAGGATCCTAATGAAAATCTGTACTCATTTGTTGGAACCTTGTACTATGAAGACAAAGAATATCCACTTTCCGTGCAACAGATTCTTTTAAGAGACTCCAAGCTGAAAAACACTGAATATGTTTATGCTGTTGTTATCTTTACTGGCCATGATACAAAAGTGATGCAGAATGCCACGGATCCACCATCCAAGAGAAGCAAAATTGAAAGAAAAATGGATAAAATAATCTACATCCTCTTTAGTACCTTGGTCTTCATATCCTTTATTGGCTCTGTCTATTTTGGCATTGAGACAAAAATGGATCTTGGCGACAGCAACTACAGAAGATGGTATCTTCGTCCAGGCAACACGACAGTGTTTTATGATCCTAGAAGGGCGACACTTTCTGCTATTCTTCATTTTCTAACTGCCCTTATGTTGTATGGATATCTAATTCCCATCTCACTATATGTGTCCATTGAAATTGTGAAAGTCTTGCAGAGTGTTTTCATTAACCATGATTGGGAAATGTATTGTGAAGAAGCTGATAGGCCGGCTCATGCTCGCACATCTAATTTAAATGAGGAACTTGGGCAGGTTGATACCATATTGTCTGACAAAACAGGTACTTTGACATGTAACTCTATGGAGTTTGTGAAATGTTCCATAGGAGGCACTCCATATGGTCGTGGTAGGACAGAAGTGGAGAAAGCACTTGCACGGAGGGGTAGAAGTCAGGAACCGGAAACCGATGGTTTATCATCTGATTTTCAGGACCAGAATAATGATGCTGTCGATTCCAGGCAGCCAGTTAAGGGTTTCAACTTTAGAGATGAACGTATAACGAATGGGAAATGGGTTAACGAACCTCATTCAGACATCATACAGAAATTCTTTAGAGTTTTAGCAATCTGTCATACAGCTATTCCTGAGGAAGAAGATCAATCTGGAGAAATTTCCTATGAAGCTGAATCACCAGATGAAGCAGCTTTTGTCATAGCTGCTAGGGAACTTGGTTTTGAGTTTTTTGCAAGGACACAATCAAGCATATCATTGCATGAATTGGACTTTGACAGCGGAGAAAAGGTTGACAGGTTGGCTAGATATTTTGCGATGTGTTATTTTTAAATTAGGCCCACCTTATTTGCTGATAAGCTCCCTCACCCCTGATATGGGATTTTTCACGTCTGCATTTAAAAAAGAATTTCAGCTCGGTATCAACAAAATGTGATCTGGCTCCTCACAAAAGCTGTTTCTTTATTTTTGTCATTTTCTGAGTCATTATATATTCTGCTCCTTATTTAGTTTATATGGTAATTTCTTTTATCTCTACTAAGAAACTGTAATGGTTCTTTTTATTCTGAAAGTGGATGTGTTCCTTGATGTGTCTTTGGGATGAAATACTGTGTGGAAGACAATATATTTATTTAATGCCGAACATGTTGGGAAGAGAAGATTCCATAATGGAGGGTAGAAAAGGATAGAAGATCCAAAATCTGAGGCCTTAGAAGCAAATGGAATTCAGAGAAAACACCGACTATTAAGCATCAGATTATCTTTAACCTTCATTCAGATAAAGCCAATACTTTAATTCATATTCTGAATTTGAATGAAATATTTTTAGTCTGTATTGTTTTATTTAAAAGTCCATCTTCTTTATATCTTTGGAACACTTCGACAATTTTTGGTCCTTAGTCTGGTTTGCCATGAGAAAATGATTTCTCATGCACAAAAATCCTCTGTATGTTTATATAGTGAGTTCCAACTTATATACAGTTATAGTCTGGTTTGCCATGAGAAAATGATTTCTCATGCGCAAAAATCCTCTGTATGTTTATATTGTAAGTTCTAACTTATATAAATTTATATCGAAATTGTGTTTGATTTGCCATTCATTGACCTGATTTTCGTGACTAGAGTGTACGAGCTTCTGCATGTCTTAGAGTTCAGCAGTTCCCGCAAAAGAATGTCGGTGATTGTAAGGAATGAAGAAGGTCGACTATTGCTCCTCTGCAAGGGTGCAGACAGGTCTCCCTCAAATATTTACATGCTTTATATGGTTAATTATGTGAAGTTGTAAGTTTGGATATAGTGGTGTCAAATTTTGCATATCGTTGCATGTATTCAGTGTTATGCTTGAACGACTCTCCCAAGATGGAAGAAAATTTGAGGCTGAGACTGTAGATCATATCAAAAGATACTCTGAGGCGGGTTTAAGAACTCTGGCAATCGCATACCGTGAACTTGGTGAAGAAGAATACAAGTTGTGGGAAAGGGAGTTTTTTAAAGCCAAAACTTCTGTAGCTGCAGACCGGGATGCGTTGGTGGATGCTGCTGCTGATAAAATGGAAAGAGACTTAATTCTTCTTGGTGCAACAGCAGTTGAGGACAGACTACAGAAAGGGGTCAGTATTAAATGTCTATATAAATTATGAAATACAGTTTCTAATATAAGGAAAATAATGTGGCTACTAAAATAGTTGAAGTTATTGGAAAATAATCAGTTGTTGACATATAAACTGTTACGAGTCCCACATCCGGGAGTCAAACTCTTAGAGTGAGGTTTATAAGTCCATTGGGTTCTCCCTCCTCATAGGCTAGCTTTTGGGGATTGGACTCTCCCTTTGGGCTTGTGTTTATTACATAAACTCACATTCTGGAGTGGTTAATATGTCTCTACTATCTACTGGCAAGTGCAGGTTCCCGAATGTATTGATAAGCTTGCCCAGGCAGGAATAAAATTATGGGTATTGACTGGGGACAAGATGGAAACTGCAGTCAACATAGGGTACATCAATAGGTTTTGTGCTGGGTTTTATTTATCTAGTAATTGGTAATTATTCACAAAATAAATGGTAGTATCTCTTACAGGTATGCTTGCAGTTTACTTAGGCAAGACATGAAACAGATAGTGGTTACTCTGGATTCACCAGATATCCTATCCTTAGAAAAGCAAGGGGACAAAGAGGCTTTCGCGAAGGTAAACAACCTTGAGCTCTATTTTATTCAAGTTCTTCTCAGAATTGTAGAGTTGACGCCATATTTTTTGTAGGCCTCTCTTGAAAGCATTAAGAAGCAAATTGGAGAGGGAATTTCACAAATCAGGTCTACTAAAGAGAGTTCTAAAGAACATTCTACTGAATTCGGCTTGATAATTGATGGGAAGTCCTTGGATTATTCTCTTAACCCGAACGTTGAGAAGTCATTTTTTCATCTGGCCATTAATTGTGCTTCTGTCATTTGTTGCCGATCTTCACCCAAACAGAAAGCTCGTGTGAGTATCTTAGTCTTTCCCTCCTGTCATATTAATAATAGGACTACTATAGAAGTTTCTCATAAATTAAATAAATAGGTTACAAGATTGGTGAAACTGGGAACTGGGAAGACAACACTATCAATTGGTGACGGTGCAAATGATGTTGGCATGCTTCAGGAAGCTGATATAGGAGTTGGTATTAGTGGCGCTGAAGGGATGCAGGTCCAAATTTCTCTACTTGCTCCTATTGAGCCGTATCTTTATTATCCTCTGCGTAAAAAAGATTTTTACTCTTTTAGCCAATTAACAATGGGAACAATGTGCGTTTCTATCTTCCACGTCCCCACTCAAATATGGTGCTAGTCTTGTTCCTACTTGACTTGATGAGTGATGACTGTTAATGTAGGTTTGAATGTGTGATTATCAAATTTGTTAATAGTACTTTACACGGATAGAGTTGGTATAATGGGTTAGTTCAGCCTCTTCCTGATTTAGTCTGTGAAACTTTAAGCTCTTGTTTCCAGATTTTCATTTATTATCTGATTGTCTTGCAATTGATGAGCCTCCATTACGTTCTTCTAGTAATGTTTTCTTTCTGCACTCACATTCCAATGCACATATGATAATTGATAGGAATTGGAGTCTAAGGACTCGCTTGTTATCCACAGGCTGTGATGGCAAGTGATTTTGCAGTAGCTCAGTTTCGATTTCTGGAGCGTTTGTTGCTGGTACATGGCCACTGGTGTTATAGACGAATCGCGATGATGGTAATACATGAGCGCGTCTTCTTAACCTTTTGGCTGAAAATGATCGTATTCTTTTCAATCAGCTATTTTTGCAAGAATCACAAATGCTTGTGAACACATTAAATGTCCATTGCTCAGTTGAGGATTTGAGTAACTTGATCAACTAAAAGCTTCACGCGTGATTAACTTAACTAGTTTCTTTTGATGCAGATATGCTATTTTTTCTATAAGAACATCGCATTTGGATTTACTCTCTTTTGGTTTGAGGCGTACGCTTCTTTCTCTGGACAACCTGCATACAATGATTGGTACATGTCATTTTACAATGTCTTCTTCACTTCACTTCCTGTAATTGCTCTGGGCGTTTTTGACCAGGATGTTTCTGCCCGACTTTGCCTCGAGGTACAAAAATTGTCACACTCCAAAAAGAATTAGGAATATACGACTTCAGTTTATAAATGACTATTTAACCTGTGAAGCATGTTGCAATCATTACCACGTTTGTCAAAAACTTAGTGCATGATCAGCACCTTTTTTGTTACCAATTGTTAACAATTCATTCATCCCTTCTTTTTCTAGCTCCTTTTAGGGAAAATCACTATGAAATACTAAGAAAAGAATGTAATTACCGTAAATCTCACAAGTGAGGAACATGCATGATAAGACAAGTTCTTATGGAGGAAATAACAACCGTTGATCACTTGTTATTAAGACTTTTTGGTAATTGCATTCCTTTCTTGTGACCTCTTAGTGGTTTCCCCTTTACGTAAGTAACTGAAGTTGTTAGTTTTCTTTCAAAAGTATATTCTTCTACTTGGTCTGTTTGTTTTACACAAGCAAGTTAAAGCTTTTTCAGGGCGAATAACAGCGCTAGTGTTTTTTCCCCCCTTTTTACAGAATCCTTGTTTATATCTTGAGGGAATAGAGGACCTCCTCTTCAGCTGGCTGCGGATTCTCGGGTGGATGTTTAATGGCGTGGTCGCTTCCTTGATCATCTTCTTCTTGACCACAAAGTCTGTCTTGAATCAGCCCTTCAGAAGTGATGGTCATGTGGTTGATTTGGAAATACTAGGGGTCACGATGTACACTTGTGTGGTGTGGACTGTGAATTGCCAAATGGCATTATCCATTAACTACTTCACTTGGATTCAGCATTTTTTCATATGGGGCAGCATTGTCTTGTGGTATGTGTTCTTGTTGCTTTATGGCTATTTCCCTCCAGCCATATCCACAACAGCTTACAAGGTTCTTGCTGAAGCCTGTGCTCCCAGTGGTCTCTATTGGCTTGTTACTCTTTTCGTCGTCGTGTGCGCTCTTCTTCCTTATTTCTCGTATCGGTCTTTCCAGACTCGGTTTCTACCAATGTACCATGATATTATTCAGAAAAGACAAGTGGAAGGGTCCGAAACCGAGACGTCTAAAGACCTGCCGAAGAATGTCGAGGGCAAGCTAAGCCATCTCAGAGAAAGATTGAAACAAAGGGACTTGTGAGGTAAAGTGCAAAATCATATAAAACCTTTTCTTTCTCTATTGTTCTTGTAAAATTTGAACTGGGAAAGGAAGTTTGTACAAGTAGTGTGTGATGTAAATTTTGTGTCTTTGTAATTGGAAGTATTTTTTGCCTCTTTCTATTGGTCAACGCATCTTTGCTTGATCTTGAGAAGACCTCCCGCCACTACTCCCTTCGGTTCTAATTACAAGATTAAATAAATTTTTTTGAAGAGATTAAGGAAGTTAATTAAATTATTTTAGAGTATTTACTTTTTTATTTTTCTCCCCAAACTAATAAGTTTAACTAATAAACTAATATATAATCTAAGGATTTACAACATATGATATGATTAAATAACTTATTTAACTTCCTTAATCTCTAAAAAAAAAAAGTCGACCTTGTCTTATAATTAGAATTGGGGTAGTAATATAAAGGATTCTTCAAGTCGTGAAAATAAATTAAAGATGCTAATCCATGGGGTGTAGTTGGATTAATTATTTGCTAGATATGTCACTGGTGACGTATACGTGTTTTATGAAAGCAGTACCATGATAGAATTTGCATGACTAAGAAGCCATGAAGTTGGTTTACTTGCAAAACAATCTACTAATTGAATATATATATATATATATATATATATATATAATCGATGGGTACAGCCGTACAGGCTAGTTTTTGAGATTTCATATAGATAGAGTTGCTGGAACATCCGATTGTAGTAAACAAAAATTTGGGGTGGAAGGTGACCTCCAGCATATATTGTCAGTAATGAGGTGAAGAAGTGGGGAGTGGGGGCATTTCCTTCGTTAATCATTTAATTAATTAATTAATTGGGGCTCCTTTTTTATATGTAAGGTGACTTATTGTTGATAATGAAGACAGCCAAGTGGGTGAGAACCTTCCCATTTCTCAGTCATCTTCAACGTCACGTGTCGGCGATCTTCTTTGAGCTTTTTTTTCCCCTCTGTTTGTTTAGAATGAAGGTCAAAGGCTTGGAAAACAAGCATCTATCCTGCCCAGAGCAAATAAGAATCGATATTTCTAAAGCCTTGTTATGGAATACACACACGCATGTGTGTAATTATATTTCTAAATATAGGACCTAGTCCAACATCCATAGTTTAGAGTGTACATTTACAATAAACTAGGTTTTACATTTAGAACTGAAGATATTAAATTAAAGCATATGTAGTGCTACTGTGTATGAATAATTTAAGTTTAAGGTATAAATTTACTCAGAAAGTTTTTATTGATGACCACTATTATTTTGAAAGTTTTTTTAGTTTTAATGTCACCCAAAAAACTTCAAAGCATAGTAATGTTGCCCCATAACATGAAAAAATTAACGTTGACAATTAATTTTTTAATGGAAATGATGGTTATAAAAAACTTTTAAGGTAATACTCTTTAGCAAAAAACAAAAAAAAAAATTCAAGACAAATTTTCCCCTTAACCCAATAATCTATATAGTTTTTGAGGAGTTAATTGAAAAGCATGAATTAATGGCCAAAAGAAAAAGAAATGGAACTACACACATACATATATTATTCAAATAAAATTGAAAAATTAATACAAAAACTAGTGAGTCCATGCAAATTTCAAGCATTTTTATAAAATTTTTGAAATCATTTTATTACGACATTAATCTTAAATATAAGACCTAGTTGGCTTTAAAAAAAATTAAAAAAGTGAAGTAAGTTATTTAAAGTGTTTATAATCAACATTTTTCTTTAAACTAATTTGTCTTACATATAAACTAATATATAATCTAATTATAGACAATACAGTATATGATATAATTACATAGCTTAATTAGTTTTCTTAATCTTATAAAAAAAAGTCAAATAAATATTTTTAGGACTGGACCAAGTATTATTTTTTGTGATCATACGCATGGTAGTGAAATCGTAGTTTTTACGTAAAAACGGAAGGAGAATGAAAAATCGTAAAACGTAAAATCGTAAAATAAAACGGAGTTTTTACCTGCATATGTATATAAGGTACCTGCCTTCATACACACATATACTGATCAATGCAATATCAATCAAAATGTCTAATATTGTCATTGATCAAACCATATTTTTTATATGATTTTATATAATTAAATTGGGATTTTTAATACATTTTCTGGGACATTATTGTATGATTAAGTACTAAGTTGAGTTAGGAACATTTGTATTGAATTAAGTGTAATTAGGGGTAAAATGATCTTTATTTATTAATTACAAAAAAGGACCCAGATGTTTTTGAAATTTCAGTTCTGCCCCAAAATAGTTTGAAAACGCTCACTTTAGTCCCTCTCCAGAACTTTTAAAACTTTCACTTAAGTCCCTTAGTAAACTCGGCGTTTTTTGTAAAAATGTTGCGTTTTTACACTTTTACGCTTTAAAGCGGCGCTTTTTACGCTTTTACCTCTGGTGCATTTTTTCCACCACGTAACACGTTTTACCCAAAAAAAAACGTAAAAGCGGTGTTTTTTGCGTTTTAAGCGTGATTTTGACTACCATGATCATACATATTCATTGAATTTTTTGTTACTTTGGTCCGTGGAACTTGTAATTTAAGCCCGTGATCCAGCTATCCATTAATTTTGCAGCCGTGTTAGTGCGAAGCTAAGGTTATTAATAAAAAACAATATATTTCATCATATATATTACGCAGTCACATGCAAAGATATATATACGTGGTGTTGTTATGCATATCAATTCGATATACTCGTGGGCAAAAAAAAAAAAAAATCTGTTGAGTGGAGAGCAAGAAGCTGAAAGTACATGGAAATTTCAATAACAAAATTAATGTGGAGATTTCCCTTTCATTTGGGAGTACGTAGTCCCATCCACGTGTGTAAACTTGGGAATAACGTTAACACGCGTGAAAGAAGCAATGCCCAAGAAATGAGGCAAAGGAAAATTCTTACGTCCAAGAAAATTGCCGCCCCTGTATTACATTACATAATCCAATACGTCACACACATCCTCACAGATATCAAATACCGGCCGATCCAACTGTATCTTATGTTTCGAGCCAAAAAAAAACTGTATCTTATGTGATTGCTACGCTTGCATAAATATTGAAATTACTAAGAATCAACAATTTGCGTTGACTGTCAACACTTCCCCGTGCTTTGTCTCCTATAAATATATATAATCACCACCCGTTCTCATTCCCCGTGAAAACCAGGCAGAATAGAGTTGAAGTGTGAAGAACAAGAAATCGAGAATCGATAAATTAGTTAATCTTGAACTCATGAAGAATCAGCAAGAGCAAGAAGAAATTGTGGGCTCACTGACGAGTCCAAGCTTCAGCAGCTACACTTCTGGCAATCCCCTACATATCGCCGATCAGGTTAACCGGGATTACTTTCGCAGCCTAGAGCCATGCGATAATGGCTTCGAATTCTTCACTTTTCAGAAAGCTGCCGACGGCGTCTTCCTTGACGGTTACGTGGGCCCTGTTTTCCCAGTCTTCAATCGAGACCTGTCGTCAACGCTGTATGACAGTGACGGCGGAGATGGCCGTGGTCGGGAACGGGATTCAAGAGCGGACAGAGATTATGTCATGGCTCTTCAATTCCCAACGAGGAATTTGATGATTCACGATGATAGTGATCCGCCGTCTTCCTCGTCGTCGGATGGGGAAGATTTGGAGGGAATTTCACCAGGAAGTTACTGCGTTTGGACTCCTAATTCGCCCAACGCTTCGCCGTGCAGACCCAAGAAGAGCAACTCCACGGGATCGTCGTCCAAACGGTGGAAGCTTCTGGATTTGCTGCTGCGGAGCAACAGCGACGGGAAGGACTCGTCTGTGTTCGTAACTCCGACATGTTCAGGGCCCAATTTGGAGAAGAAGAAGGATGCGAGAGGGGAGAATTCAAAAGTGAAGAAGGCTTCGGCTCTTGAAGCTCTCTACACGAGGAACAAGGAGTTGAGCAACCTGAACAAGAGAAGGTCCTATTTGCCGTACAGGCAGGACTTGATTGGATTCGGTGTTGGTGTCACCGCCGGAGGCAGGTCCTTGCGTTCATTCTAATTCCTAAAAGCTCTGCCGAGAGTTACTATCTTTTTTCTTTACACCCCTAGAGTTACTTTTGTATAACAATTAATGAATTTTTTTCACAACTAATAAAAAAATTTCAAGGACATTCATGGATGAATATGACAAATTCAAAGTCTTTAAGGTAAACTTTTAAGTGCAAGTTAAAAGGTGGAAGTTGTTTTTTCAACATTATTTATAATATAGGAGATAAATTTGATAGATTAATTATTGGCTACCTATGTCAGCGGTGACGTATACGTGTTTTATGAAAGCAGGACCATGATATGATAGAATTTGCTTGAATAAGAAGCCATCAAGTTGGCTTGCTTGCAAAACAATCTACTAATTCCATAATCACTTGGTTAAGTAATTATATATAAAAACGATGGGTACAGGCTAATTTTTGAGCTTTCATATATATATATAGATAGGTAGATCAGAGTTGAATTCAAAGCTGGAACATCCGGTTGTACTAAACAAATATTTGGGGTGGAAGGTGACCAGCATAGATTGTCAGCAATGATGTGAAGAAGTGGGGAGTAGTGGGGCATTTCCTTCGTTAATCATTTAATTAATTAATTAATTAATTGGGGCTCCTTGTTTTTATATACAAGGTGACTTAGCTTGTTGATAATGAAGACAGCCAAGTCGGGTTGAGAACCTTCTTGTTGCCCAGTCCAGTCATCGTCAACGTCACGTGTGGCGATCTTCTTTGAGCTTCCCCCCCCCCCCCCTTTTTTTTTTGGTTTGTTTAGTATGAAGGTCAACGGTTTTTTTGCCTCAAAATGAAGGTCATCGGCTTGGAAAACAAGCATCCTGCCCTCAACAAATAAGAATCGATCACATCATATTTGTAAAGCCTTGTTATGGAATATATAGATGTGTGTAACTATATTTCTAAAGATAGCACCTAGTTCGATATCCCCGTGATTTAAAGTGTAAATACACAATAAACTAGGTCTTATATTCAAGATCAAATATATTAATATTAAAGCATATGTGGTACTACCATGTATGAATAATCTATTTTTAAGGTACAAATTTACTCCGAAAGCTTTTATTGAGGGGTTATGTTGCTCTGAAAGTTTTTTATGTTTAATATCACCTAGAAAGCTTCAAAACATAGTAATGTCGCCCTATAACATTAAAAAAATTGACGTTAATCGTTAATTTTTTCATGGAAATTTTCAACAATAAACCTAAAAAAATTTTGAGGTGATATTGCTCTTCAACAAAAACTTTTAAAACAAATTTACCCCTTAACCCAATAATCTATATAGTTTTTGAGGAGTTAATTGAAAAGCATGAATTAATGGCCAAAAAGAAGAAGAAATGTGTGTATCATTCTTATAAAAACAAAAATTGAAAAATTAATTAAAAAAATAGTGAGTCCATGCTCAGTCATCTTCAACGTCAAGTGTGGCAATCTTCTTTGGTTTTTTTCCCCTTCTTTTCTGTTTGTTTAAAATGAAGGTCAACGGCTTGGAAAACAAGCATCCTGGCCTCAGCAAATAAGAATCGATCAAACCATATATATGTGTGTGCAATTATACTATTGATTCTAAATATAAATATAGGACCTAATCTGTATCTATAGTTTATAATAGTGTAAATGCATAACAAACTAGGTCTTACATTTAGGATCAAAGATATCAATATTAAAGCTATGTATTACTACCGTGTACGAATAATTTAGTGCTAAGGTGTAATTTGCTTTGAAAGTTTTTATTAAGGAGCAATATTGTTTTAATTTTTTTTTTCAAGTTTAAAGTCACCCAAAAGTTTTAAAATGTAGTACCCCATAGCGTTAAAAAACTAACTTAACCGTTAAAAAAAATTGACTTTGACCGTTAGTTTTTTAATGAAAGTAGGTAATATTAAACCTAAGAAAACTTCCGATGTAACATTGTTCTTCAACAAAACTTTACAAGAGAAATTTGCTCCTTAACCCAATAATCTATATAGTTTTTGAGGAGTCAATTGAAAAGCGTGAATTAATGGCCAAAAGAAGAAGAAATGCAAATATATATGTTGTGTGCATATATATCATTCTTATTCAAATAAAAAATGAAAAATTAATTTAAAAAAAAAAGTGAGTCCAGGAAAATTTCAAGTAGTTTCATAAAATTTTTGAAATCACTTTATTACTACTTCAGTCATAAATACAAAATATAGTTAAGTTTTTTTAAGAGAAATTAAAGAAATTAAATAAGTTAATTTAAAATGTTTATACTCAACGTTTTTCTTTAAACTAATTTACTGATATATAATATAACAATATACCATATATAATATGATTAAGTAATCATTTGGTTTTTTAATATTTTTTAAAAAGTCAACTGACTCTTATTTAGAATCGGATGAATTATTATTTTTTGTGATCATACGCATTCATTGATTTTTTTTTTTCCTTGGTTTGGTCCGCGGAACTTGTAATTCAAGCCCGTGATCCAGCTACTTATATATGTGTGTTGTGTGGAGTCACATGCAAAGATATGATATACGTGGTGTTGTTTATGCACGATCTATTCGATATGCTCGGGGGCAGGAAAAAAAACGATATACTCTCTTTCGGTAGCTTGATTTTATATAAAATTTATTTAAATATATAATATCAACTTTAGTGAAAATTTCTGCATATTTTAATCATGGCTTTTAGTCATCTTTTGAGTGGAGAGCAAGAAGCTGAAATACAGAGAAATTCCAATAAAAAAAAAATCTGGAGATTTTTCCCCTCATTTGGGAGAACGTAGCTGATAGGGAAAATTTCAAATTCCGCAAGTGTACAGACTGTATCAAGTAATAGAGTGATGAGAAAAGACATTTCCACGAGGACTCAATCTAACTAGCGATTAGATATTAAATTCCTTTGTTTCGTTTAAGTTGAGTGAGTCAGAATTGTTTTCAAAAAGAAAAGTAATAAGAACTAATAGTAGCAAAAGACTTCTCACAAAAAAGCAAATTCCAATATCAAAAAGTACAACCTAGAGTCATTAATCCATTGTTTGGCTTTTTAAGATTTTATCCCCACTAAACTAATTTTGACTTAACCTAAACAGCTAATTTAGAGTATTAATGTCTATAAATGTCTTCCGATCCATTTATTTACCTATCTTAATCAATCATGTGATGCCTCACAAAACTAAATAAGACGCTTCTTAAATCGGTCTCACTCTAATTTGATTATGTGGAGCTTATATTCCTATCTTAGACGCAAATTAGATTTAAACCTAATTTCACATCAAATTTAAACCTAATTCAACATTATTTATTCCCAAGGTTAATTTAGGATTCCCTCTTCCAAGTTCAACCCTAAATCTCCAAAACATGCTCAATTGTGTCCACTCATTAAGCAATAGCAATAAACACAGGATTAAATAAACTGAATAAAATTAATCAAAACTAAAAAGTGTGAATAATCTCTAAAATCCAAACAAGTTCATAGGTTCTCTAGGTTGAAAAGAAAAATTAGCCACACATGACTATAAGAAAATCTATGACAAACATAAGAAATTCAAGTTCCAAAAGAAAGAAAAGAAGAAAAAGAAGAAAGAAGAAATCCTAGAACAACTCTGCTTCTTAAATTGATATCATTCAAGCTCCAATTTTTTTCACTGTGCCGTGCGTCTGCCTTCCCAGTATTGCTCTTTTCTTCTTTTTCTTCTTCTTCTTTTTTCCTGTGCCGTCTTTGCTCTCCTTTAAATAATGACGATGATGCTCCAAAAATATGGGATTTGGCTTAGCTCCTCTTTGCCTGCCATCCTCTGCCGTATTTTGCCTTAATACTGCGTCGTTTTGATGCAAAATGATACTGATCCTTTTTTTGTTTTTGTTTTAAATAACATTAAGGTTATAAAATAGAGACTTTAGGATACTGGGTACAGGAAAAAGACTTCATGATCTTGAAAAATTATTTTAGGACGTTGAAAAAATATTTCAGGGCATTGACAGGTACTAAAAAGATATTTCAGGATACTGACTGGGGATACTGGATGGTACTGAAAAAATAGTTCATCTTGAAAAATTATTTTAGGATGTCGAAAATAATTTTCAAGATCATGAATTATTTTTTTCAGTACTAGTCAGTATCCTGAAATATCTTTTTAGTACCTGTCAATAACCTGAAATATTTTTTTCAACGTCCTAAAATAATTTTCCAAGATCATTAAGTACCCATCAGTGTTTTTTTTAGTACTGCCCAGTATCTCAAGTCTCTTTTTTGTACCCTTAATATTTGAAAAGAAAAAAAGAATCAGGTTTCATTTTACGCCAAAACGATGCAGTATTAAAGCAAAGGACGGCAGAGGATGGCAGGCGAAGAGGAGCTAAGCCGAATCCAAAAATATGCCGCCTCTCTCATTCTTTCCTTTTTTCAATTCGTCCCTCCTCTTGATTTTAGGTCTCCCGTTATTTCAATTGATTCCCATTGATTCGGCCCAAAATGCATTCAATTCCCAAAGTCCAATGGTGCCAAAGCAATCAATATGAAATCACCGTGCTCCCTGATTCTTCTCTGATTGTTAAAAAACAAAAGGAAATAATATTATAATAATAATTATAATAATTAACTGAATTTTTATTTCTTCTTTTCTTTTTTTAAAACTTCCCTTATTTTTATATATTTCCTAAACTCAAAAATTTTTATTTTAAATTAAAATCTCACAAATGATGTATCCAGATTGATATCTCTTAAAATTATCATAAAATCCCTTTAATTTAGTATTGATGACTTTTAAAATATAGCAAAATATAACTCAAATCAATTAAAAATAGAAAGTTAGCAGTAGCCCCAACCATGTGCGCAAACCTGAGAATAACACGCGTGAAAGAAGCCATGCTCGATAAAATAAGACAAAGAAAAATTCTTGACGTCCAAGAAAATTGACCCTGTAATTGCATAACCCATAACCTAATACGTCAGAGACACTCTCACAGACCCTGCATTACATAACCCAATACGTCACACACAATCTCACAGATATCAAACTTGGATCCAACCGTACGTTATTGCTCCACTTGCATAAATATTGAAATTACTAATAAAGCAGTAAGGCTCAATAATATACTCCCACCACCAATCCATTTTGCGTTGACTGTCAACACTTCCTGCTTTCCTTCTTATAAATACAATCAGCACCCATTCTCATTCCCCGTGAAAACCAGGGAGAACAGAGTTGAAGTGTGAAGAACAAGAACTCGAGAATCGATAAATTAGTTAATCTTGAACTCATGAAGAATCAGCAAGAGCAAGAAGAAATTGTGGGCTCACTGATGAGTCCAAGCTTCAGCAGCTACACTTCTGGCAATCCCGTACATATCGCCGATCAGGCTAACCGGGATTACTTTCGCGGCCTAGAGCCATGCGATAATGGCTTCGAATTCTTCACTTTTCAGAAAGCTGCCGACGGCGTCTTCCTTGACGGTTACGTGGGCCCTGTTTTCCCAGTCTTCAATCGAGACCTGTCGTCAACGCTGTATGGCAGTGACGGCGGAGATGGCTGTGGTCGGGAACGGGATTCAAGATCGGACGAAGAGGATGTCATGGCTCTTCAATTCCCAATGAGGAATTTGATGATTCACGATGATAGTGATCCGCCGTCTTCCTCGTCGTCGGATGGGGAAGATTTGAAGGGAATTCCACCAGGAAGTTACTGCGTTTGGACTCCTAATTCGCCCAAGGCTTCGCCGTGCAGACCCAAGAAGAGCAACTCCACGGGATCCTCGTCAAAACGGTGGAAGCTTCTGGATTTGCTGCTGCGGAGCAACAGCGACGGGAAGTACTTGTCTGTGTTCGTAACTCCGACATGTTCAGGGCCCAATTATGAGAAGAAGAAGGATGCGAGAGGGGAGAATTCAAAAGTGAAGAAGGCTTCGGCTCTTGAAGCTCTCTACACGAGGAACAAGGAGTTGAGCAACCTGAACAAGAGAAGGTCTTATTTACCGTACAGGCAGGACTTGGTTGGATTCGGTGTTGGTGTCACCGACGGAGGCAGGTCCTTGCGTTCATTCTAATTCCTAAAAGCTCTGCCGAAAGTTACTTTTTTTTTTTTTTTTTAAAAACACGCCTAGAGTCACTTTTGTATGGCAATTAATGAATTTTTTTCACAATTAATAAAAAAGGTTTCAAGGACATTCATGGATGAATAAGACAAATTCAAAGTCTACAAGTAAATTGGTGGAAGTTGTTTTTCAACATGATTTATAATATAGGTAAACGATTTCTCCCGTCAACATGATTTATAATATACGAGGTAAGTATGATTGAGGTTGTTTTTCTAACATTTCTTTTATAACTTATAAGTTAAATATACAGGAAAAGTTTTATGATTTTTGTATCGCGTTATGTGAGTATTTCTCTAACGCATACGTAAGAATGCTTTTTTATCTGAGTCCCAGACCAATGCCCTATGCTAGCTCAGTGAATTTGGATTCCCGGATCTTATAACGAATTAAGGGTCCGTTTGGTACAGAGAAGATTTAAATAGGGAAAGGAATGGAAGGGAAGATTGCGAGGGAAAATAAAATGTTGAGCTGTTTAGTAGACATGGGCATGTAACTTAAGTTGAGGGAAAATAAATAGTTTGGTATGAAGAATTGGGTGTTAGTTAAGTGGGAATATGAGGTGAAATACAAAAATACCCCTAAATTCAAAAAAAAATTCGCTCTGCGTCTTGTTTGGCGTCGTGACCCACTGCGTCGCCGCCACTCCCCCCCCCCCCCCGCCTTGGATGCCACTCCCGCCACCGTCGACGCCGCACCTTCTGTTGTGGACGCCGCCACCGTTAACAGCTTCAAATGTTGTATGTGACGTAATTTAATTAATAAAAAAAAATCAATCTCGACAATTCTCAAGAATTCATGGAGAATCCATTGTGAATTCTCTATGAATTGTTTGAATTCTCATTGAGAATTCTTGAGAATTATTGGGTCTGTTTCAGTTACCTCTTTCTTGCGACGGTGCTTGGTAGAAAGGAAGAAGAAGGCGAAGATGATGGAAGAGAGTCGAAGCTCTCTGTTCTCCTCGGCGCTCTGGTTTTGCTTCTAACGTTGGGTCTGTCGCGACTGTGGTGGAGGGTGAGGGAAGAAAGGAATGTTGGCGGCGAGGATGATGAAGAAGGTGAGAGTCACCGGCAACGGAAATGGGAAAGGAAGGCAGAAGAAGGAAGGATCAGATTTGAATCCATGGTGCTCTGGTTTAATTTCTTCATAATCTACTGCACTGCTGTTTACAGGGCTTTTTTGTCAACAAAATTCATTCTCCCGGGAACTTCATACTATCCCGCCAGTTTTTGAGGGATTCAATTTTCCCAGCTCTGTGGGAAGATTGGGCAGGCTGTAACACCTCATTTTCATCACCCAAAAACTTGGTCAAAATATTGAAAATACCATCAAAAGAGTTCAACAATATCCAAATCCTTTTACAATGTTACCATTTCGAATAAAACCCGTAATACATAATCAGAATAAATTCCAGAAAATATTTCAGAGTTTAATACAAAACGGAAGTCTTAGGTTCATGGCAAATAAAATAACATATCATAATTTATTGGAGATTAAAAGAGCTTCCAGAGCTCACTCCATAGGTGCCTTCCCTTGCTCTCTACTAGAATAATCACCTGAAAAATGTTAATATGGGATGAGATTCCACGTCTCAGTAACTACTGAATATTTCTACCTTACACGAGCAAATTACATATGACAAAAATAAAAGGTAATATAATGTGAATTTAATATACTCAGATATTTTTAGATATACCGTTGTTCACATCAAATGCCTTTACAAAATACTCATCATTCTTTATTGAATAATTCAGAAATGCACTATGCAGTATGCAGCCTCCCTTATATCCCCTTCCAACCGTATACCGCTGACTGGAACCATAGGCTAACATATAGTCCAATAGAAACTCATTCATTTGACTGGATGGTTTCAAGCTCACCAAAACTTAAGATACACCCGGCCAAAGGTATAGAGCTTAAATCTGGACTATGGCTCCCCTCCTTTAAAATAACAACTAAGGAGGTGTCACATGTCCCACATCTCCAATGAAATCCCGGCCAGAGGAAAACATGGAAGATGAGGCCCTGAAAAGTACCATCCACTGTGCACCGAGTGGTGGCATAAACAATTCTTATCATTCAATTCCCTCCTTACTCCACCCATCACATTACAACCGCCATGATGAATGTATTTACTAAAAAAAAATAATGTATTATTATACCATTATATACATTGATATGCGTATTTATGAATAGTAAAATACTATGCGTATATGTGAATAGTAAAATACTATGCGTATCTGTGAATAGTAAAATACTATGCGTATCTGTGAATAGTAAAATACGGTATATACATGAATAGTAAAATGAGTAGTAAATACGGTATACGTGAATAGTAACATGAATAGTAAATACGGTATATGGGAATAGTAACATGAATAGTAAATACGGTATACGTGAATAGTAAAAATGAATAGTAAATACGGTATACGTGAATAGTAAAATGAATAGTAAATACAGTATATGTGAATAGTAAAAAATGAATAGTAATACGGTATACGTGAATAGTAAAATGAATAGTAAATACGGTATATGTGAATAGTAACGTACGTATAAATAGTACCTCTACAGATTTGCAAGTCAAAGTTCCCACACCAGATCTTAAAACCATAAATATTTTCTAAATATTCTTGCCAAAATAGTAAACAAACAAATTTATAATCATACATAATTCACAAGTATAAGGAAGAATATTCAGAGTTACCTGTTACTTGCTAATACCCGAATCACCAACCAGCTATTATAACTCAAGCAAATATCTCTACTCTCTCTCTCTCTCTCTCTACCTCTCTCTATGGCTCTTAGAAGTTGTGAAGAATGAAATGAAATGGAAGGTCTATTTATAGTTGGAAAATGGGTCCTTAAGTGTAATTTTCGTCTCTGGGTCGTTCTACGTAATTTTCCCCGTGACAAATTTTCAAACCTCCCGTGACTCTTCCCGTGGCTGGTTGTGGAAATAATTTTTCGTGGGTCCCACATGAATAGTAAATAATATTATATTATAATAATATAATATTATTATTCAAATAGTAAATTACTATTACGTGGGTCCCGCTGACAAAATTTTCAAACTTCACGAGAGTTTTGTGTCGGGAGAGAATTATTTTGGTTGTGGGTCCCGCATGAATAGTAAATACGTATTTAGGAATAGTAAATACCGTATTTTTAAATAGTAAATACGTATTTGTGAATAGTGAACACTATTCATATTTCACAAATTTCAAGTATTAAATACGTATTTGCGAATAACATATATATATATATATTTTTTAAATACGTATTTGTAAATAGTAAAAATATATACATGAATAGTAAATACTATTCACGGGGCCCACAAAATACTGATTTCAAATTTATTACTTTCCAAAAATAGAGCCTACTAGTCTTCCCAAAATAGGTTTATGTTCAAGATATTAGATTCAAAATTCAGGATGTTACATTTCTCCCCTCCTAAAAGAAAATTTTGTCCTCAAAATTTCGCTATAATAAGAATTCTAACCTATTTAAATAAATGAGGATAGGTTTGTCGCATGCTCTCCTCCGTTTCCCAAGTAGCATCTCCGGGAGCCATTCCTTTCCACTCGACCTTTACAAGTCTAATGGTCTTGTTTCGTAATCTCTTGTCTCTTGCATCAACAATCCGCTCCGGCTCGGCTTTATACGTCATGTTATCCTTGAGTTCTACCTCTTCTACTTCTATAATGTGGGAAGGATCCGGTTGGTATTTCTTCAGTTGCGATACATGAAAGACATCATGAAGGTTCGCAAGCTGTGGAGGTAATGCAATTCTGTAAGCTACCGGTCCAACTTTCTCCAAAATCTCATAAGGACCCATAAAACGAGGCGAAAGCTTCTTTGCTCGTATTGCTCTACCAATGCCAGTCATTGGTGTGACTCTTAAGAATACATGTTCGCCCACCATGAACTCCAACGGTCGTCTTCTCTTGTCAGCATAACTCTTCTGTCGACTCTGAGCAGTGAGAAGTTTCTGTTGAATCACCTTAATCTTTTGAGTCGTCTCGTCCACAAGTTCTGGACCTATTAAAATTCGCTCATTCAATTCCGTCCAGCAAATAGGAGATCTACATTTTCTTCCATACAAAGCCTCATAAGGTGCCATCTCAATGCTGGAGTGATAACTATTGTTATATGCAAACTCCGCAAGATGAAGATGATCGTCCCAACTTCCTTTTAGTTCGATTGCACAAGCCCGCAACATGTCTTCCAGAGTTTGAATAGTCCTCTCAGTCTGCCCGTCAGTTTGAGGATGATAAGCGGTACTATAACTCATCCGAGTTCCCATAGCATTCTGCAATGCTTTCCAAAATCGTGAAGTGAATCGTGGATCACGATCAGATACGATGCTATTCGGTATCCCATGCAATCTGACAATCTCCTTCATGTAGATCTTTGCTAGTCTCTCCAATGAGTATTCTGCTGCAATTGCTAGAAAATGAGCTGACTTAGTTAACCTATCGACAATTACCCAAATGGCATTATGTCCGGATGTTGTTAGAGGAAGCCCCATGATGAAATCCATAGAGATGCTGTCCCATTTCCACTCTGGGATATCCAAATTCTTTAATAATCCAGGAGGTTTCCGATGTTCGATCTTAACTTTCTGACAAGTCAAACAACAAGTGACAAAGTCAGTCACATCTTTCTTCATGCCCCGCCACCACCAATTCCGCTTGAGATCATGATACATCTTGGTTGCTCCGGGATGGATAGTGTATTTACTCCGATGTGCCTCCTCTAGTATGAGCTTTTTTATTTCTCCATCATTAGGTATGCACACTTTTCCTTTATACCTTAATATCCCATCTCTATCGATCCCAAATTTCGATTCTTTTCCTTCTTCAATATCTTCCCTCACGTTTAATAGATACTCATCTTCGAGTTGAGCGAATTTAATCTCTTTCCAAATTGTGCTTTCAATAGTTAATGCCTCCATGGTAGCGACCAAACCTGACATTACATCAATAGATGTACTTGGTATCTCTTCGAGCAATTTATGTTCTCTGATCATCATCTGGGCTACATGGATTGTCTTTCTACTTAAGGCATCTGCTACAACGTTCGCCTTTCCTGGATGATACTTCAATTCGAAGTCGTAGTCCTTGATAAACTCCATCCATCTCCTCTGTCGCATGTTGAGCTCCTTTTGGTCGAACAGGTACTTCAGACTTTTGTGGTCACTATAAACCTCGAACTTTGAACCGTAGAGGTGATGCCTCCAAATCTTCAGAGCAAACACTACTGCTGCCAGTTCTAAGTCGTGAGTAGGATAATTCCCTTCATGTGGCCTTAACTGTCGAGAAGCATAAGCTACTACCCTACCATTTTGCATTAATACACACCCAAGACCTTTCTTGGAAGCATCTGTGTACAAAGTAAAGGTCTGAGCAGGATCTGGAATTATAAGTACCGGTGCCGTAGTCAACTTAGTCTTCAAATTTTGAAAAGCTGCTTCACACTTTTCGTCCCATACATATGGTTGACCCTTCCTAGTTAACTTTGTCAAAGGCATAGCTATCTGCGAAAAGCCCTTGATAAATCTCCTATAATAGCCAGCTAGACCTAGAAAACTCCTGATCTCAGTCACGGACTTTGGTCGTTCCCATTGGAGAACTGCTTCAACTTTAGTATGGTCCACTGCAACACCTTCAGCCGATACGACATGGCCTAGGAATTTTACTTCCTTCAACCAAAATTCGCACTTAGATAGTTTCGCATAGAGCTTGTGCTCCTTCAACACTTGTAGCACGATTCTAAGGTGCTCTTTATGCTCTTCTTCATCCTTAGAGTAGATAAGGATGTCGTCAATGAAAACCACTACAAATTTATCTAGATATGGTCAGAAAATTCTATTCATGTAATCCATGAATACTGCTGGAGCATTTGTTAGCCCAAATGGCATAACAAGAAATTCATAATGGCCATATCTAGTTCTGAATGCAGTTTTTGAGACATCTTCAGCTTTGACTCTCAGTTGGTGATAACCTGATCTGAGGTCGATCTTGGAGAATATGGATGCTCCCTTCAACTGATCAAGTAGATCGTCGATCCTGGGTAAAGGATATTTATTCTTTATAGTCACTTTATTCAACTGGCGATAGTCAATGCATAGTCTCAGGCTCCCATCTTTCTTCTTCACAAAGAGTACGGGCGATCCCCAAGGAGATACACTGGGTCTGATAAAACCCTTTTCTAACAATTCTTCGATCTGCTTCTTCAATTCTGCTAGTTCCGATGGAGACATTCGGTAAGGAGCTTTAGATATAGGTTCTGTTCCAGGTACGAGATCAATAGAAAATTCTACTTCTCTCTCTGGAGGTAAACCTGTCATTTCTTTCGGAAATACTTCCGGAAATTCTTTCACCACTTCAATGTTCTCTATCCCTTCCTCCACTTCTGTTTGAATGGAGAAAAACACCATGTACGCAAGACAACCATGATGAACAGGCTTTTCATCTTGTACTATAGACAACAATTGTGGTCTACTATGACTCATAGAGTCATCCGCAAGAGAGATAGTCTTCCTCTTGCAGTCAAGGATGATGTCATTAGCTGACAACCAATCCATTCCTATTATTACATCGATACCCTTCGTGGGTAAACAAACAAGGTCTATATTTGAGATCCTATTATCAATCTCAATCGTACAATTTAAGCAAGCCCTAGAAGTTTTTACTGAAGCTCCCGCCGGTGTAGAAATAATCATATAATAAGGCAATTCACTCACTCTTAAATTCAATCGAGGCACACAGTCGTATGATATAAAAGAGTGTGTGGCACCAGAATCAAATAAGGCTTCTACTTCAAGACCTTGGAGTTTGAGGATACCTTTAATCAGATTTGGTGAAGCACTTGCCTCCTGATGTGATAGTGCAAACACTTTCCCTGGCACTGCAGTTCTAGCATCCTTGGCCCCTCGAGGCTCCTCCTCACAAAATCTGGAAATGTGTCCTGGCTTTCCACAGTTGAAACACGTCACACATGGTCCTTGGTGTATTCTTCCACACTTGGCACACATCTGATTGTTGGCGGTGCTTGCAGCAGGAGCTGTGGATCCCCTATATGAACTCTGACCTCCACTGAAGTGACTCCTTTGAGGTCCTTTGAATTGACTCCTCGGTGGTCTGCTGAAATGACTTCTTTGGGGTCCAGTAAAATAACTCCTCGATGGTCCACCAAAGTGATTTCTGGATGGTTGGCTAAACCGCGTATTCACATTACTGAAGTTGTGACTCTGCTTCTTAGTAACTCCTCCCGTTGGTCTCATGAGGTGTGTAGATCTGGCCTGAAAACCCTTCATCTTCTCAGCTTCCTCTTCTCGTTTGTTCCTTGCTATCGTGCGCAGTTTGTCGCATATTTCTTCAAAATCCCTTGTTTCATCAAGGAACGGTGATAGAGCTGTTTTTAGGTCTGGCCTAGCTTTTTCAACCAATCGAGCACTCAACCATTTAGAGTTGTTCTGTGAATATCCGCAGAATTTAGACAACTCTAAAAAGCGAGTAATAAATTCGTCTTCATGTAATTCCCCTTGCCTGAATGTGAGGAATTCAGTTTCTTTCTCTATTCTGATTGAAGGGGAAAAGTAATAATTTTCGAACTTTTCCTTAAACTCTTCCCACGTCATCTCAGCATTTCCTTTTGTTTTGGTGCTTTCCCACCATTCTTCAGCTGCTTTCTGCAACAATTGTTCAGCAACCATCACCTTTTGTTGTGAGCTAATCTCGATAACTCTGAAAATCTTTTCTACACGCTTCAGCCACTCCAGTGCTGCAATCGGATCTAGCTTCCCCTCGAACATCGGTGGAGTAAACTTCCGAAATTTTTCCCAAACCTCAGTAATAGGTAAGGGATGATACTGAGAATGAGAACCGCTACTACCTCCATCTTCAGTGCGAGAATGACTTCCTCCCCTTGATTGATGGTCAGAAGGTGTGACTTCCAGAGCCTTCTCCTTTCCTTCCTTACCACCTTGGCCTCTACCTTTTGCTAGTTCATCCTCGTGTCTATTCACTTTCTCTCTCATCTCCAAGATGACGTCTCGTAATTCTGCCAAAAGGGCATTGTTATCCTGAGGATAGGGACCATCTTGATGCGGAGGGAGACCTCTTTGGGACGGAGCAGGGGTTGAATTAGTTCTTCGAGTTCTTGCCATTATCTCCTCCTATGATTAATACTATAAGGACACTAAACAAATAAAAATAGCTAAATAAATTCTAAATCTAACAAAGGGAAGTGCTCATGTTATGATATTTAATTTGCCACGAACTTTTAAAAAAATTTTAAGAAATCACTTTAGAAAATAAACAAAATTGCCATGGAACCTTTGGCTCTGATACCAAAAATGTAACACCTCATTTTCATCACCCAAAAACTTGGTCAAAATATTGAAAATACCATCAAAAGAGTTCAACAATATCCAAATCCTTTTACAATGTTACCATTTCGAATAAAACCCGTAATACATAATCAGAATAAATTCCAGAAAATATTTCAGAGTTTAATACAAAACGGAAGTCTTAGGTTCATGGCAAATAAAATAACATATCATAATTTATTGGAGATTAAAAGAGCTTCCAGAGCTCACTCCATAGGTGCCTTCCCTTGCTCTCTACTAGAATAATCACCTGAAAAATGTTAATATGGGATGAGATTCCACGTCTCAGTAACTACTGAATATTTCTACCTTACACGAGCAAATTACATATGACAAAAATAAAAGGTAATATAATGTGAATTTAATATACTCAGATATTTTTAGATATACCGTTGTTCACATCAAATGCCTTTACAAAATACTCATCATTCTTTATTGAATAATTCAGAAATGCACTATGCAGTATGCAGCCTCCCTTATATCCCCTTCCAACCGTATACCGCTGACTGGAACCATAGGCTAACATATAGTCCAATAGAAACTCATTCATTTGACTGGATGGTTTCAAGCTCACCAAAACTTAAGATACACCCGGCCAAAGGTATAGAGCTTAAATCTGGACTATGGCTCCCCTCCTTTAAAATAACAACTAAGGAGGTGTCACATGTCCCACATCTCCAATGAAATCCCGGCCAGAGGAAAACATGGAAGATGAGGCCCTGAAAAGTACCATCCACTGTGCACCGAGTGGTGGCATAAACAATTCTTATCATTCAATTCCCTCCTTACTCCACCCATCACATTACAACCGCCATGATGAATGTATTTACTAAAAAAAAATAATGTATTATTATACCATTATATACATTGATATGCGTATTTATGAATAGTAAAATACTATGCGTATCTGTGAATAGTAAAATACTATGCGTATCTGTGAATAGTAAAATACGGTATATACATGAATAGTAAAATGAGTAGTAAATACGGTATACGTGAATAGTAACATGAATAGTAAATACGGTATATGGGAATAGTAACATGAATAGTAAATACGGTATACGTGAATAGTAAAAATGAATAGTAAATACGGTATACGTGAATAGTAAAATGAATAGTAAATACAGTATATGTGAATAGTAAAAAATGAATAGTAATACGGTATACGTGAATAGTAAAATGAATAGTAAATACGGTATATGTGAATAGTAACGTACGTATAAATAGTACCTCTACAGATTTGCAAGTCAAAGTTCCCACACCAGATCTTAAAACCATAAATATTTTCTAAATATTCTTGCCAAAATAGTAAACAAACAAATTTATAATCATACATAATTCACAAGTATAAGGAAGAATATTCAGAGTTACCTGTTACTTGCTAATACCCGAATCACCAACCAGCTATTATAACTCAAGCAAATATCTCTACTCTCTCTCTCTCTCTCTCTACCTCTCTCTATGGCTCTTAGAAGTTGTGAAGAATGAAATGAAATGGAAGGTCTATTTATAGTTGGAAAATGGGTCCTTAAGTGTAATTTTCGTCTCTGGGTCGTTCTACGTAATTTTCCCCGTGACAAATTTTCAAACCTCCCGTGACTCTTCCCGTGGCTGGTTGTGGAAATAATTTTTCGTGGGTCCCACATGAATAGTAAATAATATTATATTATAATAATATAATATTATTATTCAAATAGTAAATTACTATTACGTGGGTCCCGCTGACAAAATTTTCAAACTTCACGAGAGTTTTGTGTCGGGAGAGAATTATTTTGGTTGTGGGTCCCGCATGAATAGTAAATACGTATTTAGGAATAGTAAATACCGTATTTTTAAATAGTAAATACGTATTTGTGAATAGTGAACACTATTCATATTTCACAAATTTCAAGTATTAAATACGTATTTGCGAATAACATATATATATATATATTTTTTAAATACGTATTTGTAAATAGTAAAAATATATACATGAATAGTAAATACTATTCACGGGGCCCACAAAATACTGATTTCAAATTTATTACTTTCCAAAAATAGAGCCTACTAGTCTTCCCAAAATAGGTTTATGTTCAAGATATTAGATTCAAAATTCAGGATGTTACACAGGCGGGAAATCAATATTCCGTGAGAGAGGCGCACCAAACGATTTTTTCAGTGGGAAGATAGTTATCTTCTCATTCCCTCACGTGAATTTAGCGTACTAAACGGGCCCTAAACTACCGGAACTAATCAGTGAGGGGTAGTTGGATTAATTATTGGCTACATATGTCACTGGTAACGTATAAGTGTTTTATGAAAGCAGGACCATGATATGATAGAATTTGCTTGAATAAGAAGCCATCAAGTTGGTTTGCTTGCAAAGCAATCTACTAATTGAATAATCACTTGGTTAAATAATATGTACTACCTCTAGTCCTAATTATAAAATCTAGTTAATTTTTTTTGAAGAGGTTAAAGAAGTTAAATAAGTTATTTAATTATTTCATATGTTGTGTATCTTTAGATTATATATTAGTTTATTAATGAAATTAATTAGTTTTGAGAAAAAATAAAAATACTTTAAAATAATTTAATTAGCTTCCTTAATCTCTCCAAACAAATCAATTAGGTCATATAATTAAGACCTGAAAGAGTATATATATATATATAAACGATGGGTACAGGCTAATTTTTGAGTATTCATCATATGGGTAGAGTTGAATTCAAAGCTGGAACATCCGATTGTAGTAAACAAAAATTTGGGGTGGAAGGTGACCAGCATATATTGTCAGCAATGAGGTGAAGAAGTGAGGAGTGGGGCATTTGCTTAGTTAATAATTTAATTAATTAATTAATTGGGGCTCCTTGTTTTTACATATAAGGTGACTTGCTGAGAATGAAGACAGCCAAGTCGGGTTGAGAACCTTCTTATTGCTCAGTCATTCAACGTCACGTGTGGCGATCTTCTTTGGGGTTTTTTTTTTTCCCCCTCTGTTTGTTTAGAATGAAGGTCAACGGCTCAGCAAATAAGAATCGATCACATCATATATGTAAAGCCTTGTTATGGAATATATATATCTGTGTAACCATATTTCTAAATATAGCACCTAGTCGATATCCGTGGTTTAGAGTGTAAATATACAATAAATTATCTTCTATATTTAAGACTCAATATATTAATATTAAAGCATATGTAATACGTACTACCTATATGAATAATCTAGGTTTAAGGTGTAAATTTATTCTAAAATTTTTTATTAAGAAACAATGTTCCTCTAAAAGTTTTTTATATTTAATATTATCTAGACAGCTTTAAAACGTAGTGTCACCCTATATATAATATTAAAAAATTTGACATTCATCCTTCATTTTTTCATGGAAATTGGCAACATTAAACCTAAAAAAAATTGAGGTAACATCGTTCCTCAACAAAAACTTCTAGAATAAATTTGCCCCTTAACCCGATAATTTATATATAACTTTTGAGGAGTTAATTGAAAAGCATGAATTAATGGCCAAAAAGAAGAAGATATATATATATCATTCTTATTCAAATAAAAATTGAAAAATTAATAAAACATAATGAGTCCATGTTCAGTCATCATCAATGTTACGTGTGGCGATCTTGTTTGGACTTTTTTTTCCCCTTCCTTTTTCCCCTGTTTGTTAAGAATGCAGGTCAACGGCTTGGAAAACAAGCATCCTGGCCTCAGCAAATAGGAATCGATCAAATCATATATATGCGTGTGTAATTATACTATATTGTTTTGGTTTTAAATATAGAATTAGAACCTAGTCTGATATCCATAGTTTACAGTGTAAATGCACAATAAATCAGGTTTTACATTTAAAACTAGAGATATTATATTAAAGCTATGTAGTACTACGGTATATGAATAATCTAGTGTTAAGGTGTAAATTTGTCTTGAAAATTTTTATTTAGGAGCAATATTGCGCTGAAAGTTTTTTCAAGTTTAATGTTACCCGAAAGCTTCAAAACATAGTAATGTTGCCCCATTACGTTAAAAAACTAATATTGACCATTAAAAAAATGGACTTTGACCATTAGTTTTTTAATGGGAATAGACAACATTGAACCTAAGAAAATCTCCGAGGCAACATTGTTCTTCAACAAAATTTTTTAAGGCAAATAGGCTCCTTAACCCAATAATCTATATAGTTTTTGAGAAGTTAATTGAAAAGCATGAATTAATGGCCAAAAGAAGAAGAAATTCATATATATATATATATATATATATATATATATATATATATATATATATATATATATATGTTACGGACCGGCCCAATAGGCCCAAGTCCGGACCACGGCCCAGCCACGCCTGGAACAGAATCCGCGCTATAACGGGCGGCGATATGGGATCCCACCGATATAGGATCTCATTAATGGAGGATCTCCCCCAATCGTGATCCCAAGATATCTGCCTCTGATATCTCAATCCCGGATATCGCTCATTAATCCAGGGATATTCGCACCAGACTCCTCTATAAATACAAGGAAACCCTAAACAGGTGCACACGTTCTAATCTATGCCCTCTTTACTTCCTGTCACACAGAGCACACACACCACTCCCTGGCTTCACGCCTTTACGTATACTACGAACTACGTGGACTTTGATCCCTTCAAAGGGTACGTAAGCTCTAGGCTTGACAACCTAGTCAAGTCCAATCTTTTTGTGTTCTTAGGACAGAACAATATATATAATTCTTATTCAAATAAAAATTGAAAAATTAATTTAAAAAAAATAGTGAGTCCATGCAAATTTCAAGCAGTTTCATAAAATTTTTGAAATCACTTTATTACTATCTCGGTCCTAAATATAAAACCTAATTAACTTTTTTTTAGAGAAATTAAAAAATTAAAAAAAGTTAATTTAAAATGTTTATACTTAACGTTTTTCTTCAAATTAATTTGTTTTATTTATAAACTCAAATATAATATAATAATATACTACCTCCGGTCCTAATTAGTATAAGAGCTAGTTGACTTTCTTTGTAGAGATTAAGGAAGCTAAATAAGTTAATTAATTATTTCATATGTTAAATATTCTTAGATTATATATTAGTTTATTAGTCAAACTAATAAGTTTGAAGAAAAAAATAAAAATTCAAAAACTTTAAAATAATTTAATTATCTTCCTTAATCTCTCCAAAAAAATTCAACTAGTTCTTATAATTAGGACCAGAGGGAGTACAATATATGATATGGTTAAGTAGCCTATTTAGTTTCCTTAATTTTTTTAATAAAGTCAACTAACATTTTGTATCGGATGAAATATTTTTTGTTTTTTTATACATAGGCGATAGGGGATGGGGGGATCGACCCAGTATAAGGAGGTGGGAAGACTACTCCCAATACCACTACACTACTAGTAATGCCGGTGAAATATTATTTTTTGTGATCATACGGATTCACTGCTTTTTTTTTTTTTTGGGAGGGGGGGGGGGGTTCCACGGAACTTGTTATTCAAGCCCGTAATCTAGCTACGGTTAGTGCGAAGCTACCCATTAATTTTGCTGTTGTGTTAGTGCGAAGCTACGGTTGTGAATAAAACAATAAATTCCATTTTTTATACGTAGTATATATATGGAGTCACATACACAGATATGATATACGTGGTGTTGTTTATGCACGATCTATTCGATATGCTCGTACGTGGGCAGGGAAAAAAATAAAATCGATATACTCTCTTTTTCGGTAGCTTGATTATAAATAAGATTTATTTAAATATATAACATCTACTTGAGTGAAAATTTCTGCATATTTTAATCATGGCTTTTAGTCATCCTTTGAGTGGAGAGCAAGAAGCTGAAATACAGAGAAATTCCAATAATAACAATAAATAAATCTGGAGATTTTTCCCCTCATTTGGGAGAACGTAGCCCCAACCACGTGCGTAAACCTGGGAATAACACGCGTGAAAGAAGCCATACCCGATAAAATAAGGCAAAGAAAAATTCTTGACGTCCAAGAAAATTGACCCTGTAATTACATAACCCAATACGTCAGAGACACTCTCACAGACCCTGTATTACATAACCCAATACGTCAGAGACACTCTCACAGACCCTGTATTACATAACCCAATACGTCACACACAATTTCACAGATTTCAAACTTGGATCCGTTATTGCTCCACTTGCATAAATATTGAAATTACTAATAAAGCAGTGAGGCTCAATAATATACTCCTACCACCACTTTACCCAAAAAAATAAAAAAACTCCTACCACCAATACATTTTGCGTTGACTGTCAAGGCTTCCTGCTTTCTTTCTTATAAATACAATCAGCACCCATTCTCATTCCCCGTGAAAACCAGGGAGAACAGAGTTGAAGTGTGAAGAACAAGAAATCGAGAATCGAGAAATTAGTTAATCTTGAACTCATGAAGAATCAGCAAGAGCAAGAAGAAATTGTGGGCTCACTGGCGAGTCCAAGCTTCAGCAGCTACACTTCTGGCAATCCCGTACATATCGCCGATCAGGCTAACCGGGATTACTTTCGCGGCCTAGAGCCATGCGATAATGGCTTCGAATTCTTCACTTTTCAGAAAGCTGCCGACGGCGTCTTCCTTGACGGTTACGTGGGCCCTGTTTTCCCAGTCTTCAATCGAGACCTGTCGTCAACGCTGTATGACAGTGACGGCGGAGATGGCCGTGGTCGGGAACGGGATTCAAGAGCGGACAGAGATTATGTCATGGCTCTTCAATTCCAAACGAGGAATTTGATGATTAACGATGATAGTGATCCGCCGTCTTCCTCGTCGTCGGATGGGGAAGATTTGGAGGGAATTTCACCAGGAAGTTACTGCGTTTGGACTCCTAATTCGCCCAAAGCTTCGCCGTGCAGACCCAAGAAGAGCAACTCCACGGGATCGTCGTCCAAACGGTGGAAGCTTCTGGATTTGCTGCTGCGGAGCAACAGCGACGGGAAGGACTCGTCTGTGTTCGTAACTCCGACATGTTCAGGGCCCAATTTGGAGAAGAAGAAGGATGCGAGAGGGGAGAATTCAAAAGTGAAGAAGGCTTCGGCTCTTGAAGCTCTCTACACGAGGAACAAGGAGTTGAGCAACCTGAACAAGAGAAGGTCCTATTTGCCGTACAGGCAGGACTTGATTGGGTTCGGTGTTGGTGTCACTGCCGGAGGCAGGGCCTTGCGTTCATTCTAATTTCTAAAAGCTCTGCCGAGAGTTACTTTTTTTTTTTTTTTGGGTACCCGCTTAGAGTTACTTTTGTATAACAAATAATGAATTTTTTCACAATTAATAAAAAATTTTCAAGGACATTTATGGATGAATATGACAAATCCAAAGTCTTCAAATAAACTTTTAACTGCCGGGCTAGATGGTTAGATGATAGAAGCTATTTTTGTAGTATGATTTATGACGCATGGAGTAAAGCACGAGGCGATTTTTGCCTGGTCTCACGTGAGTGTTTTTCCAACGCATGCGTAACAATGCTTTTTTAACCGAGTCCGAGACCAATGCCCTCTGCCAACTCAGCGAATATCTGGATTCCCGGATTTTATAACGAATTTAACTACCGGAACTACTCCAGTTCCGCCAAACGACAGGTAATTTTATTCCCGCGCTATCAGTTTAACTGGCCTCCTATACTCGCTCCAAATTTAAAAGCCACGTGAGTGACGGTGCTCGAGGTTTTAGCTTTTTTTTTTTTTCCCCCCTCCTTTGCATTGGAAAAAGATATTTCCACTTGGCATGGAAACTCGGTTCGAAACCGTTGAATTTGATTGACGTGGGTCCGACGCAATCACCACGTGGACCTTGAACGTCTCACCCCAACCATGTGGCTTTGCTTTGGCAATTGGTAGAGCTTTCCGGTTACACCAACCTCTTCTTCTGTAGCTTAGAATAGGACATAAATAATCATACCCAGTAATCTCTGATGGAAACCTGGGTTTAAGCGCTTCGTGGCGCTTAATTTTCTGTTCGCTATGCTCTCTCTGCAATTCATCGCCCCCGGAGCTCTCGATCGTCCTTTGCCATTGCTACCGGGCGGCAATTCGTCGTCATTTTGGGCCAAGGATCGGTGCTTGCTCAAAGCAAGTCCTTCAATTGCTGGTAGAAATAACCTTCGATTCAATGGTGGAACTGTTAGGGTTTTGGCAATGTCTGGGGATTCTTCTGCATTCAAGATGAATCTAAACGAGTACCTGGTCACTCTGGAAAAACCACTTGGTATCCGGTTCGCTGTCACTGCTAACGGAAAAATCATCGTTCACTCCCTTAAGAAAGGGGTAATGTTGGATAGCATGTTGCTTCTCTTGTATCATTATATCTGCTCTTCTACAATGTCTGAATCTGAAAGTTTAATGTAAATTGGTTTTGATGTTCAATTTTTCCTCGTTATGTGGTAGGGTAATGCAGAGAAGTCAAGAATTATAATGGTCGGGGACACTTTGAAGAAAGCTGGTGACTCATCACAAAATAGGCTTGCTGAGATTAAAAACGTTGAAGATGCGCAGTATGTTTAAGTTTTGATTGAGCTTAATGGTTATGCTTGCATTTACAATTATGAACACAGCTAATAATTGTGGATAATTTAGTTGACTCCTAAAAGCGTTAATTTTTGAACCATTCAAGTGTCATATTGACAATCAATCTGGAGTTTCGTGCTAGTTCATGACAGACGCAGGGGCTAAGTCGGGTGGCTTATCATTGCCTTATTTGTTTTCTATCAGTTACATTTTCACTTTCCCCCTTTCAGCATTTTAATGCATTGGTGTTGAAGTTATTAAATTCTTTGTCTCTATATAATTAGCACGTCATTGTGAAACTAGATAGTTCACTGATCCAACTTAGTGCTCTTAATTTTCATCTAACATACTGTGATTAAGGTTATGTGTTTTTTTATGTACTGAACTTAAATGCAGTTTCTTACGTTTTCCCCATCAGATTCCCTTTTAAAATTTAACAAGTGTGTAGTTTGATTGAGAAACCATATACTTCGTTATTGTATAAAAAACAAGTATACTCCGTTATGTTGTTGGAGAAACATATAATTGTTAGATATTACCTGAATAATTTGATAGCAATAGATCTAAGATATTGTCAGGGTATTTTCCCAGTAGGGGTATAGAAAAATATTAAAAAATGTTTCAATTTTTTCTCTATTATGCTCAATGTTCTGTACCAAATACCAACATTTACTGGCTAAAACCAAATGCAGGATTGGATTTACTGTGCCAGGAAACAATCTAATTTATATGTGTGCTTAGACATGGCATTCATACTGTCAAAACTTACCGTAATGAATATTCAACAAGAAAATAGAAAGAATACCATTACAGCGTTGGTGTGGATACTGTTTCATTTCTTTTAATGACTGAGAGGATTACCAAAACATAACATGGGATTATTGCATCTGTATTTTCAAAGTAAAGGTTAACTTTTCTTGGTTTAGGTTTTGGCAATCTGCATACGGTACTATGCTATACCATAGTGCTTTTTATTTATGTTTTCAGTCGTTTGGTTTCATCAGGAATATTTTGAAGGAGCAAACTAATCCTTTAAGCATGGTTCTTGAGAGGCCCAGATCTCCTTTTCCTATTCATCTACTGCACAAGGTAAATGATTCTGAAGTACAATTCAATAGAGGTCAAGTTCCTATTGCCACCTGGAACAAGACATTATTGGCTTCAAATTTACAGCCGTCTGTTGAAAGCTCTGGGAATAGTGGTTTTTCTACCTTCAACGAAAAGTTTCTAACTCCAAAAGGAAGCGAGTTATTGGGCAATCCAAATGAACATGTCATCCTCAATGAGGAGATAAAATTCTTCAGTGATGAAGAGAATAACGAAGGAGAGTGGGCTCATGGAAGTTTCCCACTTGAGGAGTATGTCAAAGCTCTAGATCGTTCAAAAGGCGAGATGTACTATGATCACTCCCTTAGTATGCGCTACACTAAGGTGTAGAGTTTATTTATTTTTAGAGTAATACATTCTTTAAGTTTTGGTCGTCAAGATAGGTTTTAATGAGTACTGCTATCATGTAAATTATTAGATTTCAGAGCAAATATATGTGGGATCATGTATTCAAACGGAAGCTGATGTGGAAACATTGTCAAAGGTTGAGGTAAGGACTTCAACTTAATTTCAAGATAGCCTCCCAAATCCTGATTCATAGCATCAACAACCCATACCGTAGACAAATGACTCAAGTCACTTTTCATTCACAAAACTTGAATATATTAAAGGCTTAAAGCCTAACAGGAATTTGTATGTCTATTCTGCATGTTGTATAAACAATGGTGTATAAGTGAACTACTAGCCAAAAAAATTGCAGTTGACTGACTACAATATTAAAGTGAAATGCATGATATAACTGAAATATGTTTAGCATTTGATCATGAGATTTTTGAGTCAGATAGCATGCAGTGTAATGAAAATTTTGGATTCTGTATCTATTTGTTTTACTGCTGTTTCTGGTTAATTAATGACGTATATGATAGTAGGATTTCTTATCATGCACCTAGATGGGCTGTCTTTCCTTACTATTCAATGATGTGATAATGTATTCCAAGGCCAACTGGTTGCACCATAAATAACAGGATTTTTTTCCTGCTTGAATGTTCTCAGAATTGTAATTTTTTAATTCAATAAAATTACACACAGTACAGTTTCCTTTGTTCATAAAATCTTAGTTTTACACAGTACTATTCAATGATGTGATAATGTATTCCAAGGCCAACTGGTTGCACCATAAATAACAGGATTTTTTTCCTGCTTGAATGTTCTCAGAATTGTAATTTTTTAATTCAATAAAATTACACACAGTACAGTTTCCTTTGTTCATAAAATCTTAGTTTTTGCATTCAATATTTCATTGATTACAGTTGGGAAATTTCTGCGACAGGGAGTCACTGCTGTTCTGAACTTCCAAAGTGCAACTGAAGCTGAGAATTGGGGAATCGATTTCAGAGCTATTAATGAATCATGTCAAAAGAATAATATCCTCATGATAAGCTATTCTATACGGTAATATAAGGTTTAGTAAATTTAATTTGGTGAAAATATTAAAGCTAATCATATCAAGTGTCTGCTTCCAAGATATATTTCCTTCTTGTTAAAAATGTCTCTGAATTTTCACTTGTTCTTTCACTGCCAATTTTGTGAAAAATAAAATGTAATTGTGGTGTGTTACTTTGTGACATCAGTTGTTGAATGATCAATTTTATCTCTTTTTTTTTTTGGTTGTTGCTACTGTTGGAAATTTAGAGCACTGATGTTACAAATCAGAAACATCAGGAATAATGTCATGTGGAAATGGGATCGAGAGTTCTAAACACCTAAATTTTGCCTGTAAGTCAGATTTCAATTTCTGATTGTATACTGTCCTTGTTTGGTCTTTTCAGGGCAGGGGATTCTTATGATATGAGGAAGAAATTACCATTTTGTGTAGGGCTTCTCTTTCGGCTGCTGAGGAAAAGCCACCGCATTTTTGTTACATGTACCTCTGGATTTGATCGATCTCCTGCTTGTGTGATTGCATACCTGCACTGGATGACAGATCTTTCCCTCCATGCAGCTTATACATGGATCACTGGGATGTACACATGCAGGCCTGACAGGTTGCTCTAGGTTATGTGTCTGCTTGTTATTTAGGCATTCGTTCTTATTGAAACAGGAAAAATGCTCATATCCATATGAAAACCTTCACAATTGACAGTTTCAAATATAAAGTAAAGATGAAAATTCAGTAAATTCGCAATTTAATAGGAATCACTTGATTAATTTCTGTTTCATGTGATAACAAGTTATGCCCCCACCCTTCTATATGTACCCATTTTAATTATTTTTTGAGCCCTTTTGTCATATTTTGTCTTTTATTGGGGAAAATTTCTCACAAAGACGAAACTGCAGGCCAGCAATTGCCTGGGCAACATGGGATCTTATAGCTATGGTTGAAAAGGGTAACCATGATGGACCCCCTACACATGCTGTCACATTTGTATGGAATGACAATGAGGTAACAGATCAGTGAGTTATATCATCATTACAGCTATGCAGATGATTACTTTTTGGTTCTTAAGGACTATCAAGAGATTATTACTGCATACTTGGACCCATTGACCATACATTCTAGTTTTTGCTAGTTATTTATACGTTTTAGTCGGGTCTCTATGTACCAGGGGAAGGATGTAACATTGGTGGGAGATTTTACTGGAAATTGGAAAGAACCAATCAAAGCAATGCACAAGGGTGGAATGAGATATGAAGCGGAAGTAAAACTTCCTCAAGGAAAGTATGTATGCTACTTGTTCCAAAAATCTCACTGGGGAAACTTTTTATAAGAGCCTAAAATTGAATTGTCTTGGTTCTTTTTATAAAAACCACAAGAGTTGTATGAATATTTAAGGAGTCCCCCCCCCCCCCCCAAAAAAAAAAAAAATCGTGATACTTATATTTACTTTATTTTTCTCTCTCACTTGCCTTGCCTCTCATATATACGGGTATACTTGGAAAACAAAGTTTATTTCAGACACACTTATTATTTTTAACTAATTTTAATTGCTTTCTTAAACGGTGTAATTCGGTTATTGATCTCTTATAAATAGGACTGGAGAGAGTATGACATGTATTTTCTAAAACACTCTAGTCATCTTCCTTAATTTCTTCCATTTTCTCTCCTCCTTTATTATTGTTGAGAGAGCATTAATAGGGTAAATTAAGAAAAGATTGACAAATATGAAAACTATGTCTTATATTTAGAACGAAGATCAACTTCTTAAGTATATCTTATAAAAATCACCTAACATAAACTTTCTTATGATCCTAATCAAGGCCGCTATTTTGAAACAGAGGCCATTAACTAAAAGGGTTTATTGGTTTGACATCAGTCTTATTGACCTTCAGGTACTACTATAAGTTTATTGTTGATGGAAACTGGAGGCATTCAACTGCTTCACCGGCAGAAAGGGATGACAGTGGGAACGTTAACAACGTAATTGTGATTGGTGATACTGCTAGTGTTATGCCTTCTGTTCAACACCAGCCAAAAGTAAGTACTTTCTTTTGACATTTATTACGCTTTTTTAGCATTTCGATCAATTCTCTTCTGAAAGAGGTTTCTACTAGCATTACTATGTTTCCTAAAAGAGGTGTTAATCATCTGCAATTTATCGCTCTGCTATCTAGCTGACCAGAAACAATAAATTATCTTGTTGATAATACATGGTTTGCCTTCGTCTATTGCGCTTTACCGGAGCTAGATTTGCCTTAGATGAATCCACGAAATATAGTAGTATTAATTAAACCCGATCAGATATTTTGTCTTGGCTCTTGTCACAACATGTTTCATGACTACTTAACGTAAATGGATGGTTGGTTTGTTGGGGTTGTAGGATGCCAACGTTGTGAAAGTGATCGAGAGGCCTCTGGATGAAAAAGAGCGGTTTAAGCTGGCGAAAGCAGCTCGCTGCATTGCTTTCAATGTGTGTCCTATTACGTTGACTCCCAAGTCGCAAGTAGTTGCATAGAAACACCAAGGTTTCAAGGCAAGCAATTTTGTTGCAATGGTGAAGTCCTGAGGAGTAATCTTACCCTGGGCCATCCCCAGTGAAAGAGGTTGTTGTCTATTTCTCTGCTACAGCTTCCGCCCTGATGCAGTCGCTTTTTGTAAAGCCGTGAATAATAAATCTGTTTGTAACTTATATCGTCTGAAGCACGACAGGCCGAACGACGTGTCTTTGTCTGCATTGTAAAAATGTTTAGATAGATGTGGTCATTCCAAAGAAGAATGAATTCAACATAACTCTGAACTAGTTGATGTTGAATGAAAAACAGGGTGGCACAGAGATGTCGACATCATATCGTCACTCAAGCCGAAAAACGTGTCTTTGTAGGCATTTTAAAAATGTTCAGCTAGATGTGGTCATTCCCAAGAAGAATGAATTCAACATGATTCTGAACTGGTGGATGTTGAATGAAAAGCGGGGGTGGCACAGAGATGTCGACATTATATCGTCACTTGATTCAGGGACTGTTGACATGGGAGGCGACAACGTTGTTATATATAATACTCCGCCGTAACTTGCATTGGGCAGAAGAAACAGAAACACCTTTGTTCACTCATTTCCTCTCCTCATCAATCTTCCATTTGCTTCATCTCAGTTATGACCGTTAAGCATATCTACCATGCCCCTTGGTTCAATGGGTTCAGTGCTCCCTTCGCCCACCATGTATACTCTCTCCCTCTTCTGCATTTATTATATGCCTTTTAGTTTCAACACTTCATTGCTACTATTCATATTGTACGTTGGAATTGGCTACCGTCTTCTACTGTTACCTTTCTCTTTCTATCCTTTTTCTTTCCCCTACTCATCTCAAAAATCTGAATAGTTCAGATGTAATATTTTGTAAAAATATTCTTTTTAAATATTCTTTATAAATTTAACAGTTTTTAAATTTATTAAGTTATTTTTTAATAATTTAATATTTTACTAATATTTTTATAAAACCTTAAATTTTAATCCAAATGCTGAAATGAGATGAATAATGAAACTAAAGAAGATAGAAAGAGAACGGTAAGAGAGTTCAAATAGTTTCTTCTTTTACTCCCCCCCCCCCCCCCCCCCCAACCTCCTCCATTTCCTTGCATACATCTTTTTCAACAACTCTATTTTCTTAAAATAACTTTTGTTTGCATGCAATAATTGTGTACTCCTCCAGTTCTTTGTAGTTTGTACGAGGTAGAAAGAACTTTTTTTTTTTTGGGGTGTCCTTTTAAGGCATTATATGAGATATTTATTATCT
This sequence comes from Acacia crassicarpa, assembly GCA_034222035.1. Lineage (NCBI taxonomy): Eukaryota > Viridiplantae > Streptophyta > Magnoliopsida > Fabales > Fabaceae > Acacia > Acacia crassicarpa. Next base: position 41,486,056 of record JAWXYG010000005.1, on the reverse strand, counting down.
TATTTCCATATCTTTTGTCAAAGTAATACCTTAGGAATTAAAAAATTGACCCTTATTCATCCTTTTCATAGACTAAAAAAGACCTTTTGGAAATTTGTGAAGGATCAAAATATCAACTAATTGACCCTTATTCATCCTTTTTATGGACTAAAAAGGATTTTTTTTTTATAAGGGACCAAAATGGGGATTGTGTTTTTATTAGGGATAAAAAAAAGGTATTTACTCGAATTTTAATGAGGACACATTAAATTTCCCTAAAAAATCCCACACAATTGAGCCAAGTAATAAACTGTGAATAGTTCAATTGCTTTCTATTATAATTTATTATTAAAGAAGCGGTATAATTGTAAACAATGTGATTTTCATTGGATTTCATCCTTCTCTTTTATTATTTATATCTAAAATTTTGAATTTTTTATCTGAAATTCTGTTCATATACATCCTTCAGTAATTTTTTTTCAATGCAGCAAATTTTGTATGAAACTATTATTTATCAAATGCATAAAAAATCTAACTAATTCATAATATTTATACTTAGGCTCTGCCTCTCAATTATGCTTCTTAAGTCTGCATGTGAATGAACCCATGAAACTCATATATTTCTAATTTAGGAAGCCCAACAGCACAAAAGTGGCGAATTTGACCCAAAAAAGGCATATTAATCAATCCTATGACCCAATTGAATTCATAGGCTATGATGATAAATGCCAGCTTTATGGATCACCGATAGAGGTTCGTTCTTGCTCTAATTCTACAAGTACGTATTAAAAAAAAAAAAAAAAAATCTACCAAGTATTCACCATTCACTCCCAACACAAGTGCAGTGGCACTGCAAGTAGTATTGAGATGTTTGATATTTCCTTGGTCTTTGATTCGATACTTCGATTCCCTCCTCCCCGCATCTGTAGCAAAAAAATAAAAATAAAAATAAAAAAATAATAAAGTTAATAATTCATGTTTACATAGTCAAGATTCAAGTAGGATTTTGCATGCATCATAATTCACGTATAAAAATGAATTTAGCTCCATATTCCATCAATTCAAAAGCAAGAGGCGATATTTCCTTTTACTTATTGAACTGTTGGACCACTCTGTATCGACCAATTATACTTCGATGCTTTAGAGAGAGGGAAGAGAAAGAGAGAGAGAGGTGTTGCGAGGTTAGAGGCAGAGCGATCCCAACACTTCACTAAGTAAAAGGAAACGCCACAACGTATTTAAGTTTGTATATGAATTAACCCCCTCAAAAGCAGAACAAGTGTGTGCTTCAAGTCTAATCATATTTGAGTAACTTTCATGGGGGCTCCATCTTCAGCCACGTGGTAAATAGTCATTGCTCACACTCATCGGGTAACCCACTGCCACATATCATAGGGAAAATCTACAAAACGGCCAGCTATATCAATGCATTACTTAATAGTTTAACGTTAATAAATGTTGCTATTTGTAGTTTTTAATATTTTTCTTAAAATGTAGAGTTATGGCCATCCTCTCGTAGTTAATCTCCAACATTCAAACCTCATCCTGGAGGATAGAATGAACAAGCTCTCATTTGTTTGGCTTTCGCTTTCTTATCTGCGTCTGTCCCTTGAGGATTGAATCTGATCAACACAAGCATACATGAATATCTTGTGGTAGCTATATAATGTCAATTACTTCCATCAACGGCTTGTGTCTCTCGTCTCTCTCCGCAAAAACCTCTCTCAAAAGACAACCACTTTATTACGTCCCTCTCTCTTCTTCTTCCTCCTCCTTCCCTTCTCTTATCCAAGACAGGCCTGTGTTTGCTGCTACTTCTCCATTCATCACCACCACTTTGGTACACTACTCTAAATTTCATTTCTTTTTTAATTTTCTTGTCACGTAGGCATCAGTACACGTCGCAAAACTAGTAGTATCATTGTATCATTATCCATCTGAATAATACTGGTGGTTCTGTTTGATCCTAATGCATTAATTGGTTTTAAGTACGCAAGATTTCTATTGGACCACTTGTTGATTGTTGATTCTGGTTTTGTAACTCGGTTATATGATTTTTAAGGGTGTGTGTAAGCGCTTTAAAGTTTTGAGTTTTCACGGGGGGCCACTGTTTTGATGACTTCACTTGTCATCTACCATGTAGGTAGATAAGCTGGATTAATTTGACTGACAGGTGTATGGTGTTGATTTGCTCATTCACTAGTATGTGTCAGTGGTGGCCACCATACAATTGGCTGTTTTCTATACGTGCAAAATTAATCAAGTATTTTTTTAAGGAAAAAAAATAAAAAGTCTAGAGAATTGGAGACCACTTTTTTGCACCTTAATAACTGTATATATTATGCGTGGGCATGCATTTGTAAGTGAGTTTCAACGGACTTTTTTTGTTTTGTGTAGAGAGAAGATATGGGGAAGGAATACGAGAAAGCCATTGAAGAACTCGAGAAACTTCTGAGGTAACCGAGCTCCATTTGCTGGAAAACACGCGCGCGCGCATTAACATGCAAGAAATTCATTAGTTTGAAATTTGACTTGGATTTGTGTTTAATGAAAAACAGAGGAAAGGGTGACCTGAGAGCCGTTGCAGCTGCAAAAGTAGAACAGATAACAGCTGAATTAGGGACACAAACAGTTGAATCATCTGAGGCATCTGAAAGGATCAAAAATGGTTTCATTCACTTCAAGAAAGAGAAATACGAGTTTGTCTTTATGCTACTCATTACTCCTTCACTTTACAAGCAACATAATTCTCTTTCTTTCTGCTTTCTTATCCTTCTTCTTCTCAATTTCAACAGCAAGAATCCAGCTTTGTATGGTGAACTTGCCAAAGGCCAGAGCCCAAAGGTATTCATAGAATCACTTTGCATCAAACACTTGTAAAACTTTTCATTCAGACTTCCTTAGTTGTGGAGCTTTTGAATTGAGTCTCAATTATTGGCATGTTGTTGCAGTTTATGGTGTTTGCTTGCTCAGACTCAAGGGTGTGCCCATCTCATGTGCTAGATTTCCAGCCTGGAGAGGCTTTTGTTGTCAGAAATGTTGCCAACATTGTCCCACCTTATGATCAGGTCTCTTTTTGCAATCCAACCATTATTACCTCACATCATCAGTACTCGGTAAAATCTCAAATATGTTATATTCTGATTTGCTCGTGTATCAGACAAAATACGCTGGAACTGGGGCTGCCATTGAGTTCGCAGTTCTGCATCTCAAGGTACATGATTCCTCACTTAGGAATTTACAGACACTGAAATTGACTCTGACCTTTTTTTTTTCTTGGCTTCACAATTTGAGTGGGAAATTGTAATTTTGTACAGGTTCAGAACATTGTGGTCATTGGGCACAGTGCTTGTGGTGGTATTAAGGGGCTTCTCTCTATTCCAGATGATGGGTCCACCTCTACGTAAGTCCACATAGATGAATGTGTTGCTGCATAATTCTGATGGAACTGGAATTTGTACTTAGTGTTTTTGTGGTGTGCAGTGAATTTATAGAAGACTGGGTGAAACTTGGTTTACCTGCAAAGTCGAAAGTGAAATCAGCACATGCCGGTGCATCTTTCCAAGAGCTGTGTTCACATTGTGAAAAGGTAGGAGGCATTAAAGCTTTACCAATTTCTGACAAGAAATAGTAACAAGTTAAGATGAATCGGCAGTATGCTTTCATCATCAAGATGTTAGTGCTGATGATAATGATTTTGACAGGAAGCTGTGAATGTTTCGCTGGGAAACCTGTTGACCTACCCATTTGTGAGAGAGGGATTGGCGAACAAAACTCTGTCACTGAAAGGAGGATACTATGACTTTGTGAAGGGGAATTTTGAGCTTTGGACCCTTCAATTTGGCCTTTCTCCTTCTTTCTCTGCATGAACATGAGCCATGTTTGACCTCATCTTTATCTCCCAAATGTAGTATTGTCTGGCTAGAACAGTGTACTCCTCCAGTCTTAAATAGAAGACATACTTGACTTATTTTGAAAAGATTAAGGAAGTTAAATAAGTTATTTAATCATATAATATATTGTGTATTCTTATATTTTATATTAGTTTATTAGTCAAACTAATTAATTTGTAGGAAAAAAATAAAAATAAAAATATTCTAAAATAATTTAATTAACTTCCTTTATCTGTAAAAAAAAATCAACTTTGTCTTATATTTAAAACCGTACCTTATTATGAATCAAGATTCTCAGTTGCTAGCTCTGAATATTGAAGTTAATTTTTCTGCAAGAAATGAGGAGCAATAAGGTGTTGACCAAGTTTTTCATTTCTGTATTTTCCTTCACTGTTAGGTAAAAAATATGGCCACCCACAATTCTGCATTGGAAAGTATAGGGACAAGCTTTAGAAGTCGCGTATGCAATGAAGAGGGCTGCTTTGAGCTTTGGTCCTACAATTATGTTGTATTACTGTTATTTTGAACTCTTTTTTTCGTTTATGAATAAGAACCTCTTTACTTAAAAATTTGTTGTATTACTGTTATTTTGAACTCTTTTTTTCGTTTATGAATAAGAACCTCTTTACTTCAATTCTTGATGGTCCATTTCGCCAAATCAAAGTTCCTTATGCATATTTCTTTTCTAGCTTTTTAGCCTCTCTCTTTAATTTGTCAGAGTTTACGAGGACAACATTTTGGCAAGTTGTGATGCAGGAAAACAGAAATGATCCTTAACCTGTCATTATCCTTGAGCAACACCCCTCATTCTTCCTACGTGCTCATGGAGGATTTATAAATGTAAAATTATCCGAACGTCTCTATAACCATTGAATATGCTACCTATTTCAACATTTCTTTCCTAACTGTAATATTCAGCAGCGTTGTTGAGCGCAACTAAAAGTAAAAAAGGACATAATGCAGTTAGTGGAGGACCAAATTTATATGGTGACTCCACTTTATGCTCATTCCCTATGACTAAAAAATTCCCCTTTTACCAAATAATTTCCGACAGAAAGCATTGACAAGGTTTTGTTTTTTTTTTTGGGGGGGGCTTCAAAATGATTGAATCTTTCAGAAGTGCTTCTCCATAGTTCCTACATCTAGGTATCTGTTGGAGAATCTAAAGTCTGATTTCTGTTCATTTTTTTGGTTCCAACCCAGTAAAGCCTCATTTCTTGGCCTTGGCAAATCTGAGGCAACGGTATTTTTCGCCACCGACAGTGATTTCAAGAGCTCCATCTTGATTATCCTGAGTTGATGCAGTTCCCATTAATACGCTTTTTTCTTTCTCAAGATTTTCTCTCTCCATCTTCAGCCTTGCTTCTTGGCGAGAAATCTCCGCCTGCAACATAAAATGATTTAGGCCATTCAGCTGCTATAATCTTGTGCAAAACCAGGCACTGGATGATAGATGAATGGTAGAATGCAACATGCTTTTCAAAGCACTAAGAAAGCATAACGGAATAACATCTTTGTACTCATGTGCCTACATTAAAAGAGCACTAAAACAAAACCCTACTTGCATCTTAAATTTTCAAAAAAACTTCAAACCCAAAAATGAAAATCCTTATTTTGCAGCAACAAGATCACACCACAAGATTAACAATCTTAAAATGTGAATACTGAAACAAAACCCATGTTTTTGGTATGTAAAAATTTATGGCTCTAGCTACTAAAAGTGGGATCAAGGTTATCACAACTTCTATTATCTCCTTTTGTGTTCATTAGTATAAAAGAAGTTATGAGAAATGGACACCTCCCGACGAGAAAGCTCAGCCTTCCATGCAGCTTCGCGCTCAGCAACTTCACGCTCACGTTCCTTAATGTAACTTTGCATCTCTCTCTCCTTCATAATCCTATCTTGTATGTCAGCATCTAATGCTTCCTTCAACTCCTCCACAAACTTATCTACAACAACTTTTATTCGAAGAGACATCCTCCTTCTTGCGCCTTCACTACACCTGAGACTACAGCCAAGATAAATTAATATTCACTACTTATCCAGATTTGTACATCTACTCTGGAACAAGAAAAAAATATTCAATCAAATAGAAGCATTTAATTCCTGAAATATATCGTTGAACAAGCACAGGAAACTGAAATAAAAAGTCTGTTATCAAAATCACATCCTCATGTTCACCATTTCTTTCTTTATTTCAATTTATTTTTCAGTGACAAAAGGTGATCCCATGAAATTCAGCCCAAAAAGGTTTCTGAGCAAACAAAGAAAAATCAGTAAGAATGTCCAAAAATGAAAAACTTCAAAGATCCCATGAATCATATATAACCTACCTACAAAGAAGCATCAACAAAATCCGCCCAAATCCAAGACTCGTTAATTTCAATAACCCAAACTGAAAACAGAAAAGGTGAAAAAGGGGCAGGCAAACTAGTACCTCAAAGACAAAAATTTTGAACTCACGGAGCTAGTATATCTGCTCTAATGTCTGGAATGCACATTATTCCATTATCTACTCTCTTCGTCTGGATATCAATCTGCAATGAGAGGGAAGGTTTTAGCTGCCCTTATAATATTGCTCATAAACTTGGATTAACCAGAATCCAGAGGAAACCACGGAAGCGAAGGCTTCGAAAAGGAGAATACGTGAACTAGGATGGGAAAAAAAGAATCGAATATAGGTCATCAATTTATTCTGGGTACTGATTCAGCAATTTGGACTTAGTTGGGTCCAACCCAGTCCAACTTGAATTGCATTTTTGTCCTTCGTAAAATATTTTTAATCAACTAAAAGATAATTAGAGCTGACTCCCTACGCTTTTTACTCCTATATGGAAACACGATGTCTAATAGGGGGAGAAATAGAGGCAATAGGTTCACAAATCACATACTTGCAATTGGAGAACCAGAAATCTTCGTCTTTGTAGCCGTGCTTCGTATTCTCAGCCTCGCTGGGTACCCTCCAGCTGTGCGATCTTCTTGTGAAATCTTTCGTCCTCCCTGTGTCTCTCTCGCGTGCGAATGGCTATCTTCTCTCCGGCCCCTCTCTCACAGAGTCTCGATTCACAGCAGGGAGGAAGGACAAATTTTGTATAAAACTTAAAATCTTGGCTGCAAAGTGAAAAGCAGCCCAGAAAATGGATTATTAATAAAACTGTTTTTAAAGGGAAATAAAAACTTGGAAAATGACATAAAACCTTTATTTTTTATTTTGTTTTTTTTAAAAAACCCTAAAACCTCTCCCCCAAACTATTAACAATTCAGGTATTTATATTAACAATTTTTGCTTGAAAATTCCAAAAAAAAATGTCATTTACAACTTTTGTATTACTATTAACAATTTAAGTATATATATTGACAATTTTTGCTTGAAAAATTCAGAGAAGAAATATATTAAGCCGCTAGAGCTCCCATCACCGGCATTAGAGTTTTGGCAACTTGTCATTGACAAGGACACCAAAGATTTAGTGATAGACAACCGCCTAGTTTTAGGAATTTTAAAAAAGAAAAAAAATAAAAACACTTATGTAGTTTAACACATTTGTCAACATTTCAAAATTCTATATCAATCAATTTAGAATTATTGAAATTTACCATCCTTATTTATCTTTTACATATTTTAACAGTGTTTTTTGACATTTTTTCAAAAAAATTAATCTTTAAATCAATTTTACAAAATTGGGACGAGAATATAAAACAGAAATAATTATTCATTGAAAAATAAAAAGAACAACATGATAATTTCATAATAAAAATATATTTAGTGTAAATGTATTGGGTAAACTACATCCTATCATATAGTATAACATACACAATGGAATATCAACAATATGAATCCTTTTAATCGAAAACAGAGAAATGTAAAAGAAATATACCCAATATTAAAGTTACGTATTATTGTTCCCATGTATTATTATTTTTTTCATTGTGTTGGTGTTTTGAGGTATATTTTTCTATTTTAATTTTTTTCTGACTGAAGAGGTATATTTTAGAAAAAATTTCATATAAATACCATTTGAACTTCCAAAACCTTAAAAAATTTACTAACACGTGGAAATGACATATAAATCTTTAGGGAGAAACATGAGATTTTGGAATATTGTGCTTTTAGTCTTTTACCAAAACGACCCTCACTTTTTATTTTTCAAAAAAGCAAGGTCCCCTCATCAATTGAAGCTCCGCCGGCAGTTGTTGTAGCATTGGTTAGCTAAGTAGCTAATTGCCGAAGCTCCTATGACAATTTGGCAATGCAATTAACTATTTGAGTATAAAAATTGTCAACTTTAGTTCCCTAAGTTTTATTACGTGTTGTTGACAAATTTAATAATGGGAACAACTTACATATAATAATTTGCAACTATGGTATAGAGGGTGACATCTTGGGGTGGTCAAGTTGTCAATCTTTATACTTAAGTTATCATTTCCTTTATTCAACTTGTTAATAATGTCTAATAGGATTTAGGGAGTTAAAATTTTCAATCTCTATATTTAAGTATTTAATCGCATTACTCAAATTATCATCGAAACTCTAGCCACCGGCCCACTAACAAGGGTGGGAATGGGCGACGAAGTTCTGGATGGCAAGGGGGATTTGACTTTTTTAAAAAAAGAAAAGAAAAGAAAAGTGAGGAGTATTTTGGTAAAAGTACAATATTGCCAGATTCCAAATTTCTCTGTAAAGATCTATTTATCATTTCCTGTATTAACATACTTTTTTGGGTTTTCCAGATTCAAATAGTATTTAAATAGAATTTGTCCTATATAATTTTATCTGTCTCCTTTAATCTTATTAGGTTGATTATGTACTCTCTTCGATCATGAATATAAGACATAATTGACATTTTTTAGAGAGATTAAGGAATTTACATAAATTACTTAATCATATCATATGTTGTATATCATTAGTTTATATATAAATTTATATGCTAGGCAAAATAGTTTGAAGAAAAAAATAATAAATATAAATATTTTAATTTAATTGGATTTTTTAATACATAAAAAAAATTAATTTTATTTTATATTTAGGATCGGAAGTCGTAATATGTGTTTCTCTGAAATAATGATTAGAACTTTCAAACGTAGCTTTCAATCGTAATTTATGATATACGAAGTAAATATATGAGAGAAGTTTTGTCTCAATTTTCATGAATAAGCATTTTTAATATCCCTAAACGTGAGAAGAAAAAAAAAGCACATATTCGTAGTTAGTACCAAGGTTATTAAAACTAGACCAGTCACTGAATCGGTTAGGCTACTGGGTCATGGGTCGATTGGTTAGACAGGATTCAAACTGGAGCTAACCAGAGGGCAACCCGGTGAGAAAGTGAAGATTTCAGAGTTATTAATAGAGATAGAAATAGGCTAGGCCCCTATCAGAAGCCTAAGGTCTAGCCTACTTTAAGTCTAACCTAGCTTATTTATTAAATAGGTTAGGCTCAGACTCAGGCTTGTTGTCAGGCCTATTTAGGTAAACAGGCAGGGCCTAATTTCATAGGACCTATCCTATAGGCCTAACCTATTTATTTTTTTATTATAAAGAAAATGTATTATTGTGAATAATTATATTTAATTTAATCTAAACTAATTTTGCAAATAACTTATTTTTAACTTTAAGTTTCACATTTCATCATTTATCATTTTCATTCATCAATTGATCATGTTTACTTCTCTTCTTTTTCATCGCTCGAGATGGCAATGCTAACTCATGACCTCTCTCTTGATTTATGTCATTTGATGCAATATAATAATTACACTAAGTTTATTTTAGTGATGCCCAAATGAAAATGATCTCAATTGAAGGAGTTTATCTCATTTTCCCCCGGGGCGGGGGGGGGGGGGGGAGAGATAAAATATAGTTTTACATGTCATTTGTCGTGCTTGCTTGATTTTAAAAAATATATCTTCTTAGTCAACAAATGATTGATTTTTCTTATTCCTACTTGCTCAGACAATTGTTGTCACTATTTTTTTTTCCTCTTTCTTTTAAAAACTATTTTATTTCATATGAGAATGAATCCTTAAACTTTTTGAGCCCAAAAAAAAAATCCCTAAACTTTTAAGACATAATGTAGGCATTTAAATAAGCTTGATGAATTATATATAAACTTGATACGTATGTTTTAAGCTTATTTAAAGGCCTATATATTAAGTAGGCATTTAAATAAGTTTCAGGCCTTGTCAAACCCTTTGAAAGACTCAAGCTCAAGCCTAAAAAAAGCCTATATACAGGCTTAGGCTTTGAATCTTCTTCACAGGTTCAGACCTATTTAGCTAAAGCCTAGCCTATTTCTAAAAAGATCCTTCCTCACTAAACAATAATTAACCATAATGTTTTTCATAAAACTGGATTAACAAGTGATTAAGGAAAACCCTTTTCTTTTTTAAAGAATAAATATATCGAAGTCCAAGGCACAAATTTTGTCCACAAACTCTCTACAAAAAATTAATAACTCTAGGCACAGTTGTCAAACAAAAGAATACATAGCCCACAAGTCTTACAACACCAAATTCACAACAAAGTGTCAACACCATAACATTTTCCGCACAAGTTTACATTTTGGATTCACCAAAATATTATAGTGTATGAAATAAAATATTCGATCTCACAACAGATAAACAATCATCCCAAAATAGTTAACATAGTATTTCAAAATACGAGGGCCCTGAAATGACAATATATAAATAAATACAACACCAATACTAAAAGAGGCTTACAAAGTTCACAACTCCTATGCCTCTGGTTGTTTCCCTTATCCTCTAATAAAATTAGAGGTATTGCCTGAAAAATATTGATAATGACGGGGTGAGACATAAAGTCCCAATAACCAAAATAAATTTACAAAATATGCTGAAAAAGACTGCAAATCAGAGAAGCGGGTTTACTAAAATAATAATAATATTATCAATAATTAAATAAGACATAAAATTAACAATGAATAGAACAATTAATATATAATAATCACAACACTTAACCATTCCCACTCATCCATCCTCCTCCTTCTTATTTCCTCTGGATGTGAAACGACCTATCAGTGCTAGTATACCTAACCAAAGTTAGCTAGCCACTTTAAGAATATTGTCCCCTCTCATGCTACTACTAATATATCGTAACAGGGAGGTGTCCACCCAAAACACTTAGCTCAAATTCCAAGCCAAGAATGAGAAAGCCGATGGGACAATTTCACCCTAAATCTCTTTCACACGTTCCAACAATATCCCAAAGCAGATAAACTATGTCACTATTTCTATATAGGACATCTATAACAAACATCATAACAATAATAACTTACAAAATTCGTTATTCCGTATACAATATTTTGTTGGAATCTCACCAGAAACGCGGAAGCGTATCGTACCACGCGATATAGGAAAAGTTAAAACCTTCATCGTTTTGATTACCTGGAAAGATGCAGTGATCTGAAAGCCTCTCCACGAACAGTCCTCGTATCTGAAGAGCGATCTAAAAGCCTGTCCACGAACAGTCCTCGTCCGCTCTATGATCGATCTTTCAGACTATCTCTCGAAGGGGATAGGATGGTTGTGTGGGCAACCGTTCAGATGATGAACGTCTGCCTCTAGGGTTTGTTTCTGATGAGAGCCTCCTTATGCGTCTGTTACTCTCAAGCAGGTGAAAGTAGGATTATATACTACTATACCCAAGACCTAACCCTAAACCATATGGGCCATAGAGTTCTTGGGTTGTAGTCTCAATTAAGCCTTATTGGGCTTAAGTGACTAAAGAGCACATTAACCCAACATATTTCACAACAAACCTTATAACTTTCACAACAATTACAATCTCAATAACAATATTCACTTATATGTATAAATATTAAAAAATACACTGCTTCACTGAAACAATTTCATATTCACATATACGCATATTTTTACAAAACACATGCCAGTAGTTTATGTGAAATTAAAGTTTAGAAAACACCATACATTTCAAAACAAGAATATGAAATAAATTAACTCCGGCTATCTCAAGTTCGAGCTAAACTTTATTTCGAGGAGTAAAACGCGAACAATCACCGATAACAAATAAGCTCTACATTATCACAATTATAATTTCATATAACTTAAATTACACAATTTCTAATAATAATATATTATCAAAATAAAAACTGAAAATGACAGTTTATTCATTCAATTTCAAAACTAAACCAAATGAAATCTCAGTAATTCCTTTATAGACCCAAAATAAATTTATACAACTTTTAATCGGTAAAAATATCCAGTACGATATAAATTCTAAACTTCTTAAATAGAAAAATTAATTTAAATTCCTACAACAACCAATCGATAAATTTAAACCAATTAAAACTGGTTATTAATAGTTTTATAAATAAATATATATATATATATATCCATCTATTATCAAAACTTAAAATTTTTTCAAAATCATAACCTCAACATTTTCACCAACAAACACAATATTATATTTATTGGGAAGAGAAAAACATATAGAACAACTTTTATGAAGGAATTTTATTAAAAATAAGTTAATTTGACTATCAAAATAATCTTATAAAATAAATAACATACCTAAAAAATCCAAATCTTCTCATTTTCCCTTCTCCTCTCTGCTCTCCTTCTCTCTCTCACTCTCCGTTTTCATCTTCCATCTCAACGCCGGGTTCACATTAGGTGCTTCTCCCTTATATGCTTCTTACATGCTTCTCCTTCTAATTAGAGGGACAAACAATTTATTTATTTATTTTTTAATTTTTTATATATTCTATATATTTAGATTAAATTATATGTTGCTTTCTGAAAAAAATTTGGCACCCAATATCTCAAATTAATTAATTTCCAGTATACTGGTGTTGCAAGACATATTTCTGAATGTAGAACTGGAAACTAATTAATTTGAGATACTGGGTGCCAAATTTTTTTCCAGAAAGCAACATATAATTTAATCTAAATATATAGAATATATAAAAAATTAAAAAAATTAAAAAAAATTGTTTATTCCTCTAATTAGAAGGAAAAGCATATAAGAAGCACCTAATGTGAACCCTCAACGCCAAGCTATACAGTATACACGAGGGAATTGGGGGTAATTTTTTTTTTTTTTGGATACATGGAATTGGGGGTAATTATTTACAAGACAACAAACAAAAAAAAAAAAATCTTGGCTCTTTTTGTGGGCAGCACCTCCCACCGCCATGCGTCTTCTTTCTTTTTAACTTTTTTAAGATGGATAAAATTCTCATAAAAGACCCAATTTTATTTTTATTCATTTAAAATTTTTCTCTCCAAAGATTATAATTTAATTTCAATAATCATATATAATTATTTTATAATTACAATTAAACCCTAAAAATAAAATTAGGATGTTACAATTTTCACCCCTATTAATACGAAATGATAAAAATATATATTAAAAAAATTGATTTTTTTTTTTTAAAAAAGCAATACCAGGTTAACTTCTCGATCAGACCAACCAATTTACTCACCGTTGGTTCCCAATTCGGTCCAAATTTAATTACCAGGTGAATTGGGAAATAATAAAACAAAACCGAACCCAGATAAATAAAAGCCAAGAAAAAAGCCCACCGTAAATGCTATTTAAATTTGGAGCTGAAACGGTCAAGTTAACGAGAAAAGCGGTGGCCCGGTTCGGATATCTTGCATCTGCTTTTCCCACTTCACACTCTCTCTTGTACATCCTCTATCTGTCCCTTGAATGTTGCTGTTGTATCACTGAAACCTTAGACGCTGCACAGAGCAATGGGGAATTTTTTCGATAAGCCACCTCCTCCTCCTCCGGTGGTGCTGGTGCCTCCTCTCTTCGATTTCCCGCCCTTTGCTGCTCGTGACAGGTTACCCGCTAATTCATCTCACTTGCACATTTCTGTTGAATTCATATATCCTCGGCCCTGCTTTTTGTCTTCTTTTGAAGATTCCGTTTGATAGTAATATGTCATTGTTTTGGTTTTCTCACTTCGGGATTATGGTTGATGCTATTTGAAATTCAAATTCTCGATGTAATTGATGTTTCATTTAGCAAAGAGCTATGAACCTCGGTTTATTTAGCCTTATGTAGTGGATAATATGGGTAACCCTATTGTGTGCGTCAATCTTGTAATATGTAAATTCCATTTCATTGTGTTCATCCATTGTCATATTATGAATGCCATTCCCCTCATTCGATGTTTTATGATAGTAATAGTTCTAAATCATGTGCACATGGCATAATATGGTTCAGAATGATGTTTTATTGTGTTGATCCATTGTTATATTGTGCATAGCATTCCCCTTATTGATTAGATTATGGTAGTAATAGCATTTAACCATGTACACACGGGAATAATCTGGTTCATGTTTATATGTTTTAGGAAGTTGTTATGGTTCTTATCTATAGTTATTTGAGATGATGCAGGATGTTAGTTTCTTCTTACAAGGTGTTGTTTGGGAAACTTGCTTTGCAATGCCTTTTTGAGGATTACTTTCAGGAAGCAAGGCATTTTACCACAAGAATTATGCTAAAGCCAATTGATGATCCTCATGTCGATCTTATTGCAACAGTATCCAAGGAAGATATCGGTTTTTATTTATCTACTTTTTTTCGGTTTTGTATTCTGGTTTTGATTAAAAGATCAGGAAGTTGGAGTTATGAGCAGAATCACTTTCCCTTAACCTGTTTAGGTCTCAGGCCCTCTTGATCACAAACCAGAAGAGAATATCATTGGGAATGCATTATTTCGATGGCAAAGGTCTTGTGATTTTGTTCTAGCCTAGTTTTTTACACGTATGCCTTTATTCTATAGTTTGCTGAGTGTTTTTTTTCCCCCTTTTTCTTGGTGGAGCATACAGTGATGTTCATGATCCTCATACCTTCGTTGACCTTTATGTGTCGAACTCTGATCAGTAAGGGATTCTTATTTTGAATATAAAGCTCCAGTTCATATGTTCCATCCCTCAGTTGGTTTCTTGCCGTTGGAGCAGTAAAGATTATGCATGCTATATCTTCAGGATTTTGCAGATGAGATCGTGTGCTTACTATCCAAGATATGGATTTGGAGCTTATGGAATTTTCCCCTTGCTTTTAAAGAAAAGGTGCACTGGTTGCAACATATGGGATGAGTTTTTATGGTATACTGTACATCCAAAGTATTACATTACAATATGATATTGTTCATGAACTTAACCATTTGTACAGAGAATCTTCAGAAGACTTTGGTCAGATGGGATTGAGATATGGTTCTAAAAACCTTTCTTGTGGAGTCTCACTTACGCCTTTTGCCAGTATGTTACCTGATTTTCATGTTAGTGAAGCTTTGCGTTGTGAGATTATGATTTTGGGAGTTCTCTATGCAGTGATTTTCGTTCTGATTCATTATATCAGCCTCTTGGATTTCATGAAAATGAGAGGATTTTCGTGTGACACTTAAGATTTTGTCATTTTTTCTCGTATGCTGCTAACTTTCTCTGATTTTGGTTCACATAACTAATTTTTTGTTGTAAAAATTTTAAGCTTTGCAGTGAAATATTGGAAAAAATATTATTAGAAACTAATGGCTTTTTCTCTCTCTTTTACTGTTTCCTCCTCCTTTGTTGCCTCTAGTCTTTGTCAATAAAAATTAGATGACTTAAATGCTAGAAGCTTGTATTATTATGATAAACTGCACATTGGATTTATTTTATTAAATTAAAGATAATACTATATAACGAAGAAATTTAGTCTAGTTGGTAAAGGGGAATGATATAGTATCTCTCCTTACTAAAGTAGGTTCAAACACTTCAAGAGTCAATTCTGAATCCATCAAGCTGTCAAGCTGATGCGCTTTTAAGATCTCCTATGGAGGATGTTTAGTTTTGTAAAAACTTGAGGATACGTGGCTGTATGTTTCTTCCCATGTTTGGTTAATTTTACTTTTGCATTGGAATTTTGGAAGGAAGTGTTGTTTTACGATCTGATTGGAGAGAAGAACAATTAAGAATATTTTATGTTATTGTCATACGTTGCAGTGAAAGATGAAATGCCAAAAAGTGTATGGCTGGTCAGCAGGATGGGAAGGGTGACAGCTGGAGTGCAGTATGAGCCACAGGGTAAGGCTTTGAGATATGATTGCTTTGGAATTTACTCTACTTCTTAATTAGAAGTATTAAAGTAGTGGAACTTCTTCTGTTGCTTTTCTTTTTTATGGTTGCAAACCTTACTCCGCTGGTAGTTTAATCATATGTTTCATTTTAATTTGTTTTCCTTCCCACTTTCTTTTCTTTTCTCTTCTTGTTTTTTTAGCTTATTGATTCAAGAGTAGGCATAAAAACAAGCCTTTGTTTAAGGTGTGTAAGTGTAAGAGGTAGGGGTGGCCGTAAGGGGAAAGGGGATGGAAGAAAAGAATATGTGATTTTCAGCAAGGAAATGTTGGGACACGTGGCTACTATGGAGAGCATCAATAAGGGAAGTTAGGACTCATTCATGGGACAAAAAAAGTAGAACAAGGTGTTGCGGGGGTAATGTAGCTTTGGGAGACATCTAGCAGTCTTGGATTGTGCTAGAAAATTTCTATTTCCTTCGTTTGTTCCTTCCTTCTGTGAATTTATTTTTTTCCGGGGTTAATGTTTGTAATCTGGTTCAGTGGAAAAGCAGAGGTACATTAGCCTTAAACTCTATTTTCCTTTGCTTACTGCATCCTTGAGTTTGGCTCTCTATCAGCATATAAATTGCAGTCACACTGATACAAGAAAAGGTTACATATCTGCTTCTATCACCAGAAATCTGATATCATTGCATCTATTTTCCCTTCAGGATGATTTGTGCAAGTCATATTAAGCGTTTCAATGCTTTCAATTTATTTGAATGGAATTGATGTGGGCACTTGTAACTGAAATATGTTGCTTAACTTCACTTGTGAATTTGAATTTGTATAAAAGGTGCACATGCATTGTCAGGTTTTGGGGAATTGGTAAACTAATTTTAGGATGAAGTATTTAATGGAGTGAAGCAAAAGGTATAATTAGAAGAAAATGTGTGAATTTAGTAATTTTTGTGCAAATTTTTTTATTTTGATTCTGCTTTTTTAGCTGGAGATTCAAAGCTCACAAATTTGATGAACTGGAGTTGTGCGATTGGTTATGCTGTGGGATCTGGCAGCCCCCTGAGTCCCTCCTTCAATTTCGGTCTTGAGCTTGTTAGAAGTTCCCAGGTATATTCTGCTTTCTCAGATTATTTATTGGCTGGATCTCAAATTGATTATCAAGTTTGGCAACTTTTCCATTTATTTTTACTATTTAAGTTTTTGTTTGCTTCATGAAGCTCGTCAAATTTTGTGATTGTTATCATGAAAAACCTTCACTAATCATCACTATGGAAGTAATATAAAATTTAGTACTGGCCTGTTGTCTAATATATGCATTCAACTCAAGATGGTGTGATTTAACTTCAAGCCAATTGAATGCATTGTTTCTTCATTCCAGTTTAGTAATTAAAATGTTGGAAACTGTGCACTGAAATGAAGTCTAAACAATTTGCAGTTTATCGCCTCATTTTATCAACATATGGTTGTCCAAAGACGGGTATGTTTCTTGGTTCTATCTCTCTTTTCCTTTTTATATCCAGTGGATTACTGTTACTTGTCATTGTCTGATTTTTCTTGTTGCATAATAGTTGCTATTATGTTGAATGATATGATGTTCAGCATGGGCACTGCATCTGTCATTCATGGTTGTATGTAAAGTTATTTTTAACTGTATTGTTGACATATATTATGAAATAAAAGACTGGTTGAAAAATTATCTCTCTTTCCTATAGCCTTGTTTTCCTTGCAAAGATCATTTGTACTTGATAATTATTCCCTCTGGTCTTGGATATAAGGTGAATTTTAGAAGACTTGTTTTGGTCCAAATTATAAGGAACAAATAGCCATTGTTTGGTGCACTAAATAATTTATTCCAGTGATGCCCTTTATTGAAGAAAACCTATGTAGAAAATCTTACTTTAAGTAGGAATAGTGATTAAGTATCAGTAAATTTAAGGTTGAAGTTTAAACATTAAATCAGGGGCGTTTGTGGAAAGTATTTTTAGTTTGGGACAAATTTACAGCTGGCTACTTTTAACCGCTTTTCTTAATATTATTGAGGGAGTTATTTATACCTTATATTCAAGACTGGAGGGAGTACATGATTGGATAAACTTGTAATTTCTGGAAACCTGGGATCTGTCCCTTTAGTTGCCAAGTTGGGTTCAATGTACTCAGAAAGTTACTTAAATTAGAGGCTTATATTATTATATAATATACCCAGGACCTAGCTATGTCTGGTTGCTTTGACCTTTCGATCTGATTCAAAGTCATACTTTTGCTGATACAATTCCATCCAAGAGGCTAGCTGCTAACATTTTCTTGTTGACTGTTTTATTCTTCTAATAGTCATGAGATTTTAATTTTTTGACTGATTTACAGTCTCAAACTGGCAGGTGTAATAGTATAAATGAATATTTTGCTGAATAAGTCTTTCACTGAATTGAACAGGTGAAGAACCCCTTTGAACAGGAGGATGTAGTTGGAATTACAAACTACATTGATTTTGGTTTTGAGTTACAAACGAGGTATTGAAAAAAACTTCAGATATTGGTAGATAGTCATAATGGTGTGCACTGATGTAGTCAGATCTTATTTTCTTTCTGTGAAAGGGTTGATGATGCCATTACATCGAACAATATCCCTGACTCCACTTTTCAGGTAGGAGCATCCTGGCAAGCAAATAAAAACTTATTGTTAAAGGTAAACTGCTGATCCTATGTTATGTGGATTTATATATTAGATTGGATTCAACAAGACTATAGCCCCTCTTTTCAGGCAAAGGTTGGACAGAGTAGCTTTTCAATGGCATTGGCATTAAAGTCGTGGTGGAAACCTTCTTTTACTTTCAACATTTCAGGTGTGTCCAGAGGGGTTCCTCTCTTCTTTCTCACTACATTCTTTTCCTCTTTTTCCATTGGTTCTTGCATGTGTGTCCCTGGCCCCCCGAGGATATACAACATTTCTATACCCCAACTTGTCATTTTGTATTTATACCACACATATTATAGGCTTATATGTATTATCCCCTCACCTATATAGAATATATTGCCATCAAGTATGGACTTGCATTGAAGCCCCTTCCACCGAAATATTTGCATTTTAGACTATAGAATCCATGTTTTCTTCATACAGCTTCTAGATTCTTGTGGAAATATTCTATTTCTTAAAAATAATTCCAGGCGTCCAAAATCCTGTTCCTAATTTTGCCCAACTACAGGAACCAGTAGGCATGAAAATGGTGATATCTATAATGTGAAGTATTTATTTTCTCATCCATGTGACATGCATTATATATGCATTGACCTGGTGGTAATTTTTGTGGAACCCCTCTTGCATAACTAAAGGGAGGATTAAAATTACCTCATCCTGCTACTATGGACTCTTATAAAAGAATAAAACCAAAAATGAAACTATATATTTTAACATAGTAAAGTTATTGTGCTTGATTTTGTCTATGGGTTCCTAGTTTGTTTATTGGTGATGTCATGCTGTTGTTGGATGTTTGGAATACCGAGCATGGTCTATTTTTCTGTAGCCACTCGAGATCGTGCTGATGGTAACATGCGATATGGATTTGGCATCCAAAGCGAGAGTCTCAGAGAAGCCAGGTTCATTTATTTTCATTAACTTCTACCTTTTGTTTCAACAGATTATCTACTGAGTTAGTTTTTAGGTTAATATAGATGCACTCAAAGTTGACAACTTTCGGTATTACCATATTTATATGAGTACATGTCATGATAAGCTGTTTTATTGTACTCGGTCATAATGGGACAAGTTCATTAATATTTACATGCGCTCCTCTTACTTCTTTGCAGTTACCAGAGGGCAGATCCCAATTATGTACTTCTCACGCCAAACAAGGAGCACCTAGCACAAGGCATTTTCTGGAAAACGGGGAAGCAACCCATGCTGCAATCTGACGTAGATGCTGGAAATTTTGATGCCGTACCAAGAGAGTTAAGGCCTCTTGATAAAATATTGTAGTTCCTGCGGTTACATCTCATTTTATATCTAGTGTTAATAGCTAAGATGGAGTTTTATTCACGTTATGGCTACACAACGTGTATATGCCTATAAATAAGACTGCTAGGTTATTGTTTTGTACTTTTGTTCACTTCTTTCTTCTTTATTCACATTGAGATTTTGAGACTTATAGGCTTTTTACTTAGTTCTACTATCGGTTAAACACTAAATTAGTGTTCTTGATGATGAGTATGTGGCCCATTCTGCCTCAACTTGGTAAAGTGGAAGATTCGTCCTGTATTTAGTAGAGGATGGGTTATCTTGCTCCTGCCTTTCCCAAAACCTATCAATTTATTCACCCTGGAGGTAAAATCTAAGTTAACTGTGTTACAAGAGAATGATACAGATTATACCCCCCGGGGGAAAAAAAAAACAGAGAATGATGCAGATACTATATTTTAGTTATGTTTTATTTAGTTAAATTTTGGTTTAAGAATTATAATTTTGAATTGTTCGGGCATGAATATATGTATATAGACTGTAGACGTTGGATACCTATATTTATACACATCTGGACCAAATGGATAACTTTTTTTTAAAGCAAGGGTTAAAGATAGAATTATATATTCATTTTATGCTTACTATGAAGCTTCCAAAATACAAGAAATGTTAGGTTGTTACTTTGTTTATATTTTTTATTTTAAATTTAAATAAAAAATATTCAAAATATTCAAAAAGTTTTATAAAAGATAACAGTTTTGCCAAAACTTTTGAGATAAAATCACTAGGTCTCAAAGGACCATAAAAAATTATAGAAAAATCCTATATTAAATTCCCCTATTAAAAAGGTTCATAGGGACTGTATTATGATTAATTTAAAATGTGAAGTTGCCGAATTGTCCTTACATGGAGAAGTTATGAAATTTGATAAGTTAACGTTACAACTTTCACAAGTGCATATGCGAGTTTTGGCAAGTCCTCATGTCTATTTTTCATGATTGTATGAGCCTACTTTGATAACTATAATTTTCTACTTGGGTAAACTATAAAATTTTATGAGTTAATCTTCCAACTTTTACAAGTGCTTATGCTTACTTTCACAACTGCATAAACCTATTTTGATAACTAGATTTTCTTATATGGAGAAGTTAAAAAATTTCACAAGATTCCCAACTTTCACAAATGAATATGCGAATTTTGACAAGTTATTATATCTATTTTTTTACAATTGCATGAGCTTACTTTGACAACTAAATTTTCCTCCATTGAGAAGTTACGAAATTTCACAAGTCAAATGTTCTAACTTTTATAAGTACATATGTGAGTTTTGACAAGTTCTTATTTCTATTTTCACAACCGCATGCTCGAGAAGTAATGGAATTTCACAAGTTAATGTCCCAACTTTCACAAATGCATATGTGAATTTTGACAAGTTCTTATGTCTACTTTTACAACTGCATGAGCCTACTTTGACAATTAGATCTTGTTCTTATCAAACTATCAACATATCGACTTTCATCTCCTCCACTATTTAAAACCCCCCACATCAAAGAAACAAAATAGATTCTTCTCCGATGTACTAGTCATATGTCATGACAATCTGCAATATACACTTTGTATTAACAACTGCAAGTATTAACGACACTTTTTTTTTAAAAAAAAAAATATCATATCATCATTTTGTAAGCAAACAAACCTTGATCACATTCAACCATTCACACTTAGAACAGAGCAATCCCTCTATTATCATCAAGGTTCTGAAACCCGGACCGGTCACTGAACCGGTTGGAGTACTGAGTTAAGGGTTAGTGGGTCAGACCGGAGTCAGCCCGGGCCTAGACCGGTGAGGTAAAAAAATTAGAAAATAATTAATTTCTCATTATACCAACCTAAATTTGACATACTATATATCATTTCAATACTTTGGATCAGTGACAAAATAATCATATATTCCAATACTTGTGACATATTCAGATATTCTTAACAATTTTCTTTACAGCCTACATTTGACATCTACTAAGCAGAGCCAATCGAAAAAAGAGAAACCACAAAATGGTGGTCAAGGAGCAAAGAGCACCGAGAAGTTTGAGGAAGTTGAGTATGACAGTGGGAAGAGTTGGAAATCACACATACGTTGTTTCAAATCTGATATGAATCAGATTGCATTCTTAAAAAAAAAAGGAGAAATAATTTTTTTAAAAAACGGTCTGACCCAATGACCCGTCTGGGTTTACCGGGTTAGATCGGTTTTACCCTAAATTGGACCGGTTTCGTGGCCGGTTGGCTGGTTTCTGGTTTGAACCGGCCGGTCCGATTTCACAAACCATGATTACCATGCCCAAAAATAGGCATGAGCACAATTTTATTAAGCTACCCAACCACGATGAAACCCCAAGTTCAATGGTCAAGATGATATTTTTAGCAAAATCTTAGCGAAACTTACCTTGGTCCAAGCAGATAGTCTACTAATGAGCCCAAGTTCTAACCTTTCACCAACCCTTCAATTTGAATGCAGTGAACATACATAGGGGGAAAATGAAATAAATGTTTAGTCTAAGAGAGTAGATAAAAACCTCTCGTTCTTGGGTTCAACTGGTATGGGGGTTGGACTTCCTCACCTTAAGGGAAGGGGTTCAATCCCTGCGTTGGTCAAGGTGCTGGGGGAGGCATCCTAGGGGTCTAGGAAACAGTGGTAATGCTGGCAGAGGTGGAGGCATGTGTACTCTCTGGCCAGTATCCCCTATAGACTGGGTTCTAAGCGCCCTGCCCTTGAACTGTGAGTGAGCCCAACCCCTTTCCTAAAATTTTTATACCACAAAAAAAAAAAGAGAGAGTAGATAAAAATTGCACACTCTAAACTTTGCCCAGGACATGAAAATTATCTTTAACGTTGGACCTGCAACATTGATCACACCACTGTTGCTTTCTCCATTTTTTTTCTTTCTCATGAATGAGAATAAACTCGCACTAACTCCTCCTCTTGTTCCTTTCCTTTTTTATTCAATAGGGTAATAAAGTAATTTCACATTCCAAATTAATCACAATGTAGTCTCTAAGGACTTTTTTAATTGAGGAATTTGACAAGAGATTTTTTGTAATTGTTTATGGTGCTTGGGAGTTCGCAGTGATTTTCCCAACTTTTAATCATAATTCTATTTTTCAGAACAACCATCTTATAATTTTTGATTGAAGTGTCCTAATAAGTAATAATCCCAATCAAACCACCTCCAACTAACGTGATCCTATGCTATGGCACAACGCGTGTAACCAAATAGCGAGCCAATATGCCACGTGTATGTCTTTAAACTCTTATTTGAAGAACATAATATATAAAATGAGGCCCCATATCGATCTCGAAACAGAAATGGCTTTTGCTTGTTCACTCTCTTCCACACACTATTCAGCGTCCTTGCATTCCGCACCCACAGTTTGTCGCCTCCTGAGCTACAAATCTGCTGCAATCTCCGTTTCCAAATCCGTTGGTCTTCTCCACAAAAGCTTCATTCCCAATTATCGGGCACTATTTTTTCTTCGCCCTGCTTTCTCTCGAAGCTCTCTCATCTCTCCCCCATCCATCGCTTCTACTTCATCCTCTCCTAAACTCGATTCTCTTCTCCTTCTCTGCACTTCCATTGCTCTGTCTGTATCCTTCTTACTTACCGATGTTGGTTCCGCTTCTGCTTTCGTGGTAACTTCGCCCAGGAAATTGCAGCCCGATGAGCTCTCTACTGTTCGTCTCTTCCAAGAGAACACTCCCTCTGTTGTATACATTACTAATCTTGCTGTCAAGTAAGCATCTAGCTGATAATTTCTTCTTATTTTTTTTCTTTTTCTTTTCCCCCTGTTTTGGATGTTAATGGTCTTAGAGCTGATGGTTGTTATTTCTTAGGCAGGATGCTTTTACGTTGGACGTGTTGGAGGTTCCACAAGGTTCTGGATCAGGCTTTGTCTGGGATAAAGAGGGTCATATTGTGACCAATTATCACGTCATCCGTGCAGCTTCTGATCTCAGGTCGGTTGCTTGGTTTTGAAATTTGAGTCCTTCGATCAAGTTTGTCAGTTGCGTTTAAACTTTTGTTTTAGAATGATGTGATGCTCGGAACTTTAAATTATGTAACTGGATGTGAAACTGAACATAATTAGTAGCTAGTTGCCAAATGGCAACAGATTAAATAAGTTGAAGGGGCCACTTTTGTATTTGTTTTAGAAATATGGGAAACATTAATTTGCTAATGCCATTTATTTGTAAAATTTAAAATATTCGTAATGGTTTTTCAATCTTCATTTCAAGTATTAGGATGATAGCTTGGAATCTTAGTTCACAGTCTGTCAGTCTGTCAACTCTTCTGAGAACACACACACACAGTTTATTGTTTCTCCGAATGATTTTCGTTCCTCACTAAAATTATTAACTTTATTATCATTTACCAATTAAATGAAGTTAACATGCTACGTGAGTGTTTTCACTTGATTCATTATGGTTTGGTTTGTATTGAGTTGAAAAGTGATATGACTGGTTCCCTTGCCTTGTGCCTATTGAGAATAAAACTTGACTGTGGATTCTCATGTGATGATGGTTTTAAATGCCTCAGCAGGCAATCGTTCCTCTTTAACCCTGTGGTAGTAATTTGCAGGGTCACTCTTGCCGACCAGACAACTTATGATGCAAAAGTTGTTGGCTTTGATCAGGATAAGGATGTTGCCGTGTTACTTGTTGATGCACCTAAGGATAAACTTAGGCCTATACCTATTGGTGTCTCTAATGACTTGGTTGTTGGTCAGAAAGTGTATGCTATTGGGAACCCAGTGAGTATAAATTTACATTCTGCTAATATAAATTGCAATACCTATCTACTTTTTCTAATTTCAGAGATTATGGGGATTATATTATTCCCAATTTATAGATCTGTGATAAATTTTACATGAAATTGGATTATAATATTCTTTATTTACTTCATGATGGTTTTTGTCATTTGTTAAAGATTTGCCATTTTTATCTTTTATGGCCATTTATTAAGTATTTCTGCAACCTATACAGTACTAATTTTCCTCCTCAACATTTTGTGCAAAAGCACTGTCCAAGATCAGTGAGTTGAAAATGCTCTTGCAATTTTGATATTCAATATAAAAATGAAGGCACATGAAGATTTTTTTATTTAACAAAAGCAGAAAAGATACTAAAATTACAATCGTGATGGTCATGCCTTTATTTTGTTTGAATTTATCAAATATAGTTGCAGCTGAACTGCTTAATGAAGCTTATAATCATCTATAACTTGAATGCTATGTACGTCAACAAAATTGATTGTTTGTTTTTCCAATCTGATATTTATCCTTGTGCAGTTTGGACTAGATCATACCCTTACTACTGGTGTCATCAGGTATGAAACCCCAATGAATAGATTTTTTTTTAAAAATAAAAAATAGAAACCTCATCCTATCTAGACAGTACAGTTTCCAACTCTTATGTTGTACTATGCATCTATGTAACCAAATGAAAAACCTAGGCATGTCTACGACATGTTTCTAAAACAAAGCTATTTCACAACAGATTCCTATCAAATTGGAATAATCTCAGGCGCATTTTTTTTTTGGTTGTTGTTATTTTGGCCTGAACTGATGCGTGTATTTAAGTTACGTCTAATTTCTAATTTCTTTTTGTCCATGACCGGTATTTCTGCCCCAAAAAATAAAGCATTAACTCTGAGCCTCCACTAGCCTGTCAATGAGGTTATTCTAAAGTTATATGAGGGAAAGAAGACAGATTTGGAGAAGGGAGAAGGTTTCATAGGAAATAAGAGGAAAAGGTTAAAATATTAAAGAGGAAGTGACAAGTCAATAGAAAATCATGGGCAAGGACTTGTACCCCTAATCGCTTTGCTGGAATGCTTTATAAGAGAATACTTTTTTTTTGTTTTTTCCCTTTTTTTCGAATCTTTTATCTTTTCCTTTTATCCTTCACCTTTTTGGGCAAGATATGTTTTATCTCTTATGGTGAGTTCATTTTTCTTGTGCACTTGTTCAAAACGCATACTGTGTTGATTTTTGCATTGTCTTTCTTATTAATTAATTGCCTGTTTTTACATTCTCAATAGTGGCCTTCGTCGAGAAATTAGTTCAGCTGTAACTGGTCGGCCAATTCAAGATGTAATACAAACTGATGCTGCAATTAACCCAGGAAATAGCGGGGGGCCATTATTGGATAGTTCTGGTAACCTCATTGGTATAAACACAGCTATATATTCCCCATCCGGTGCATCGTCTGGCGTTGGATTTTCTATTCCAGTAGACACAGTGAGTTCTAACTTCAACCTTGCCTTGTATGAAGTTAACTGTTTGGAGATGTGGAACAACAAAGCTTTACGTTTTTGTCATCCTTTAAAATGGATCACTTATCAATTAACTCATATTTAGGTGAATGGTATCGTTGATCAATTGGTGAAGTTTGGGAAGGTCGCAAGACCTATTTTAGGGATCAAGTTTGCACCAGATCAGTCTGTGGAGCAGTTGGGTGTAAGTGGAGTGCTTGTCTTGGATGCTCCTGCTGACGGTCCAGCTGGGAAAGCTGTATGCTTATTTTTATCCTGTTAACCTTTGTTGTCATGTCGGCTCATAGCATTATACCCTTTTCACTGACATTCTTCCAAGTTTAAGCTTTTTTCGTATGTTGTTTTTTGTAGGGCTTGCTACCTACCAAACGTGATGCCTACGGTAGACTAATTTTAGGCGACATCATAACATCCGTGAATGGTAAAAAGGTTACTAATGGAAGTGATTTGTACAGAATTCTTGATCAGTGTAAAGTGGGCGACAAGGTATGATCCTTATTGTTATTTCGTAGTAGCAATGTTGTGTGTCTTCAGATTTTGAACTCCTGCAATATTTAGATTAATTTGATTACGAGTGCAATTTTTTGAAGGAAAAAAACTTAAATTGAACTCTGCAATTTTGTCGCAAAAAAAAAGGCTCTGAAATTTAAGAAAACAGATGTAAAACATGTAGTTATCTGCATCTGATCTTTTGTACTTTACGCTAGTTCAGACCAGTGGTCAAATTTGGTTAGCAGAATAAGGTTAATCATACTGTTATTATTGAGCTAATCTGCTTACCTTTTGGTCCTGCAAAAGTTGGACTCCATGTTATCTCTCTGTTACCCATGCTCAGTCCCCCTCCTCAGCTAGAAACATACGATAGGTTCTATTTTTAGTCATATTTAAATTTTTTGTTTGGAATGTGTGTTTTTTTTTTTTTTTGGGGGTCAAATTTGGAATGTGTTTCAAACGTCACGTCTGTCTTAAAAGTAAATCCAAACATCAAAAGGTGCATATCTAGTGAAAACCTAAGGAGCAAGAGGCCAAAAGCCCAAAATATACATATAACCTCATTAACTTGATCTGTCTTTATTTTAATTTTATTTTTGTTGCCATGTCTGTTTAGTTTTAATCAACCTGTATATGGATACTTAAATCTAGTCAGCATAACCAGTAGTGAGTTTTTTTCCTTCCTTTTTTGGAATGATGTTCATATTCAGGTGATCGTGGAGGTTTTGCGAGGTGACCAGAAGGAGAAGATACCTGTTATTCTTGAACCAAAGCCTGATGAATCATGACATGCCTGTTATCCTGCATGATTGTCGGTGTAAATTTATCAAAAAAGGTTAAGATGTAAATTTATCCAGAAGTTTTCGTTGAAGAACAATGTTATCTAGAAAGATTTTTTAGGTCAATGTTAGTTTTTTAACGGTATATGGTAAGATTACTACGTTTTGAAACCTCTAGGTAATATTGTTTTTCAGCAAATACTTAAATTAATAAAAACTCTGTAACTTTAAATAGAAATTTGTAGAAGTTACAATATTTATAAGAAAACTACAGTTTTCAAGCTGCATTATTGGAATTCATGCAACTTTTGTTTCTTTAATATTTCACCATGTTTAAATAGGTTTAAATGATAGAAGAACGAACACATTTTTCAAAAAGTGAGTTATCATTTTGTTTGCGTATCGCATAAAATAATACTATCCTCAATCCTTAATATAATAATATCGATCTTAACTATTTAATATCATGAAAATCATAACCTTTACTAAACATTAGACGTAAGGGTGCCTAACCAATCTTGTAGCATGCTAGTCTTGGTTTTACTTATAGGGTTGGGCTAAGATCAAATCTAGTCAGCCCCAATGCATGTACATATTATGCACACTCTACATATTTATAATTTTCATGAACACTAATTTGATTTTTTAGATTTTTTTCTTGCGAAAAAAGTTGAATTTATTATATGAGGATAATGACATCCGAGGGTTCAAAAGAGTAAAGACCATCGCTTTACTTTGACTCTTTGGTAAAATATTTTTTTCGTTACCTCTGCGCATGAACGTGCCAAGAACAGAACAATAAGAAAATTATTTTAATGCATCGGTAAGTAAATATCTCTCT
Source organism: Acacia crassicarpa (assembly GCA_034222035.1). Lineage (NCBI taxonomy): Eukaryota > Viridiplantae > Streptophyta > Magnoliopsida > Fabales > Fabaceae > Acacia > Acacia crassicarpa. The sequence continues at coordinate 41,457,747 of JAWXYG010000005.1, read as the reverse complement.
TTTTAAGAGCAAGAGAAAAGAGGTTTTTTGTTTGAGCAAAAAAAAAAAGAAAGAAAAGAGGTATTTTTTTTTTTTGGGGTAAAAGAAAAGAGGTATTTTGGAATACCTCGTTTGTTGAGAATTTGATGATGATGAAAGCATACTGCCGCTTCGAATTGGTGACTTTACCAAGTGAGAGCAACGTGCCCTAACCAGCGGCCCCAAGTCTGACAACAGGATAATTATTGGGTTAAGTAACAAATTGTCCCCAAAGCAGGATAATTATTGAGTTAAATAATAAATTTGTCCCGAAAATATACGTCTAGAAGTAATATTTTCAGGTTCAACGTTACTCTAAAAGTTTTAAAACATAGTAATTTATTCATTTTCCGTTAAAAAGTTAACGATCAACTTTAGTTTTTTAACAGTATCGGGCCATAATGCTACGTTAATGAGTTTTTTTAAAATTTCTGTTCCCGAAAACCACAGAATAAAAATGGATAAGAATTGTGGTTTGATAAATTCGTTTTTTTTTTTTCATATGAATAGGTTTATTTTTTATGCTAGGCAATTAAAAAAAAAACTAAAAATATCTGCTGCTCGCACAAAATCAAAATCATTTTTCCATGTCTTGTGCCTCTTGATCCATCATCCACAAGTCTTCGTTGCTGCAGAATTTCCTTGTCGTAAATTATTATTGCCTCTCACTACTACTTCTAGCTGTATTTTTCGATTTCACCAATTGTTAGGGTTTTTCCACTGTGCTATACTGCAATTGCGAAGATCGATCGATGTTTGCACTGTTTGAAACTTGAAGATTTAATTTTTCTTTGGGAAATCTGCAATGCACGCAGGTCTTGTATATTTTGGGAGATATCGCGGCTGGGCTGCGTTTAGGTTTACGCAATGGCTCGAATTGGTTCGTAAACGCACTGCCAGAAATCCTTCGTCCGGCTTTCCCCACCGTTCTACGAGGATTCCTGATGCTATGCCTTTTAGGTTACCCTTCTCATTCATCCTTTTCCATTTTCAGCCCATATTCTGCCAGGTTTTGTTATCTTGAGTTTACTGTCATCGAGTCAACCTGTCACACATATGTACAATGCATTTGTTGGCAGGTAAAGGATTTGCCTTATAAACCGAATGGTAAAGGAGCATATCGAGTAGCTCGTGAATTAGAAGTTCTTTCTTCTTTTGTATCAGACATGTTTCAGACTCAGTTAGGAATTGTAATATTGTCTTTTTCTTAACAAACAAACCAACTAGTATTCTATATTCTATATTGTACTTGAGTAAGTGGGTTTAAAGCAATGGAAGAAGCAGAGACAATTTTCACATTTGGGGATCGTCCAGTTGCAACGGAGTTGAAGATGATGAATTGGGGAAGGGGGCATCAGAATCAGATGACATATTGTTGATTCTAGGAATTTAAAAAAAAAAATATTAACAAACATAATTCTGATTTTTGGAGTAAGAATAAAATAAGTTAACAGAAATAATACTGGGGAACAGAATGGTTGCTATATACATTCTAAAACTTCTAAAGTCACATTGAACCTAAAAAGACTCTCAGATAACATTATTTATAAATGTATACTTACTTTTGTGGGATTTACGGCTTTGTTACCATCGTTTGTCATCTATATGTCCAGAGGTTCTGACCTTTATAATAATTTAGAAAAAATATCTGGCGCAACAACAGATGCAAGCGTGTACTCCTAAATTCTTTTTTTGATGTTTTTTAAATTAGCAAAATTATTTTTATTCTACGATAAGCAAGAAAATGAGAAACTACTTCGTGATCTATATGGTATAGGGAATACCTGCAAACGCAGGTTGAGAACCATGGCGACGGTGAAGTGCAAATTATTTTCAACTTTTATTATCCTTTTTTCTTATGACTTTCGAACTTTACAAATGATGATCAAAGGAAGTAAAAGAATCAATAACATCGCATTCTATATGCATTACATTACCTGCTTCAAATAATCTTAATGCCGTCTTCTTTTATAAGTTGAAATTCGCCTAAATCTCAAGTGATGTTATCGATGTGTTTTTGGAGCCCTGCCTGCTTCTTTCAACAAGTCTGCTAGCCTGCGCTTCTCGTCGTCCAAATCTGAAGTTGCTGTCCCATACTTCTCTTCTCGCAGGCCAATCACATATCCCAAAAGTTCTATGGCATCGTCCACCCTGCACAAACCATAGGAACCAACATGATATTAGCATTCGAAACCTGAAAATTCAAGGTACTCTTATGTAACAAGGCCAAGTATATTTTATTTGTGTAACAAATACACAAATTAATTTTTAGGGTTTAATGTTTCTCCTTTTGCTACAGAAATATTTTTTTTGCACATTCACATAAAAGTGAGTGGATCTCATTATAAAGAGAAAAAAAAAATTAGTGGGAACCACTTCATTTTATGTGAGTATGGCAGAAAAAATATTTTTATAGCAAAAACAGAAATATTAAACCCTAATGCAATAAAAGTGTACCCATTTAACATTTTTGGATTAAGAACACATTACAGCAAGCTAAGGAGGATTTCCCTCCAACATTAAACATAATGTTACCATCACAATCAAAATAATGTGATTTTTGTACCGTTGATTTTAATTGAGATTTGAAGTTTTCACTTTTCACCACACATCAAGATTCAGCAAGCATTCAAGTCTTCAATTGGTGTGTAAACTTTATCATGAAATTTCAGTTCAGACAAATAAAATGAATCCTTTTTCGACGATAATGATGAAAAAACAATAGCTACATGTAGAAGGAACGTGTGTTACCTGCTCATTGCGTCATAAGTGGCTGATAGATTGCTGCAGACCCCCAAGGTGTGCGGGTGATATGGGCCATATTCTTGTTGCAATATAATCCTGGCCTCTTGGAACAATTCTGTAGCTTCGTCTATTGCATAAAGCTGCACGCAGACAAGACCCATTTGATTCAGTGCAATCCCAAAAGAAGCAGATCCTTTCTCCTCACTGGCACGAAACTTGTCAATGGCACTCTTCAAGCTTTTGTAAGAATCAGAATAGTACCCTAGCATATAGTACATAGCCCCAATTTGGGCTTCAATTCCAGCGATAGTGCTTTGTTGACCATGGGTTTTATCATATATCTTCAACGCCTTCTTCAGTAACTTCACTGCCTGCTCTAAATCATTCATTGATTCATAAATAGCAGCAACTTCTATTAACCCACTTGCAGTCTCTTCTGAGGGGATCCAAGGGTTCAGGTTCGTCTTCCCAAAAATCTTCACTGCATTTTCACAGTAATATTTTGATTTCTTAAGCTTTCCTATCTTGTGGTACAAGTCAGCTAAACGGACATAAACTGAAGCAACAGAGTGACCCTCTCCTTTCGTTGACTTGAACACTAGGAGTGCTTTCTGATAAGCCAAAACTGCCTCATCATATTGTCCCAAAAATGAATAGGCTTCTCCAATGCTGCAATCAACTGAAGCTGCATCTAATTCTTGGCCATTCGCTGCCATGATCATGCTTGCTGAAACATAATGCTCAAGGGCAGCTTCATAATCACCCTTTGAGTCACAGATTAGTCCCAAGAGTCTCCTATCTAATGCTTCTTCAAGGGAAGCGGTGTGCCTATTTTTCCTGTGAATGTCAAGAGCCTTCTGACAAAGATACTTGGCTTCCTCAAACTGCAGTGCTTCGAAATGAGCCTCAGCCACATAGCGACATGTGTCACCAAGTCTTGGGTCTGTTTCTCCCAAGGATTGGGTTTGGATTTTCAGGCCTTGTGTATAAAAAAATATTGAATTCTCCATGTGCCCCATCATTGCATAAGTATCACCCAAATGCATGCACCCTGCAAATTTAGCTAGTGCATGATCTTGGCCATATTCTAAAACAGGAATATCAATAGAACGCTCCAGAATAGGAATGGCTTCATTATGCTGTCCTATTTTGCAGTATATTGTTGCCAAGACGTGCATACACATAACCATTTCTAAACTGGGTTTCCCATTTGCACATATCTCAAACGAATTCAGAGCTCTAAGAGCCAAATCAAGGGCCTTCTGCATACTCTCACCTGAGCAGATCATTTCTCTTGTTTGCTTAAGTAAGAATGGTCCCAGTTCAGCGTCGTCAATAGTACCTTCATTCACATTCTGCAACTTCACACCAAGCAAACCAACATTCCTCTCATTCTTTAGGCTATAAAGAGGATTTGCTTTCCTGGAATTCTTCTCATTCCTCTTGTCAATAGGTGGCTTTTCACGCAAGTTCTTGCTTTTGCAGGTTGATTTGGTTGATTGGTTCATGTCCTTGTTATTTGAAGACTTGTTACCATCTGATGCAATATCTTTTTCAGATGTCGATCCGCTGGTATTTCTTTCCTCTTTGGACTCTGTAACTGCCTCCTCTGTAATCTCCAAAGCTGCAAAATCTCCAACTAGATGGCGTAATTCTGAATCAATCCTCGACTCTTCACCAAATGAGTAAAAACTAACCCTGGAGGGTGAGTAATCAGAACTAAGCAATTCACACACATTTCGATACAATTGCTCGATAGAGGTATCCACCAACCCATCAATAGGCAGATCAGTAGAGCCACTACGGATATTACTTGAGCTTAATGGACTTCTCGGAGATACTTGCTGAGTAAAGTTCTCCTTATAAGGTGTGTAACCCACACTAAGCTCATCTGATGCACTCTTCGTATTTAATTCATTCATCGCTAATCCAGTCATTGAACTGTTTAATCAAGCAAAATGGCTGAAATCCTACAACAGAGGAATGCAGAAAAACACTGTAGAATTAGGAATATTTATCCATTTCAGTTACAGGTAGAGAACAAGACAATTTTCCTTTTCGAAAAAAACTTATCCATTAAAAACAAAGAAGGAGCGAAAGGAAAAAACGGAAAGGAATGGAACTCCAGTGGCCAATAAGATTTGCATCAAAAAGCAGAAGCAACCATATGTTATACTGGATTCTTGTCATTGATTACTCCCAGATGCTAGTTAGCATTTCACAAATAAAGCGTTATCAAATTCAATATTCAGTGATCAGCGTTGAAAACAACCAAAAGATAAAAAGCAAACATTGACCAAAGAACCGTACGCGGGTTCATCAAATGCTAGAAAATCGATTTAAAAAAAAAAAAAAAAAACCAGTAGTACCTCATTGAGATATAGGGTTGCCTGCAGAACTCTCCAAGGAGTAAGAGACAAGAGTTTTGAAGGGGGGGGGGGGGGGTGTTATGAACAGATAAAGAGATATGGGTTCGATAGCTCCAATTAATTTGAATGTATTTATTTATATATTTGGAGTGTGGAAGAAGACGAAGAGGAGAGAGGCGCGTGATTGGTAGTAGAATTTTGAGGAAATGAAGAGTGCAAAATAGGGAATTGACATAAAAATAGTCGAGAATTTCAAGGAAATTCATGTGCAGGAAGTGGAGGTCGCAGAGCAATGAGTTAGAATGTTGAAGCAAACGAGGGAGGCCGCTCTTCAGCTGCATTATATGCATTATTTAATTTTATTTATTTATTTCATTCATGTTAATTAAATTATTTAATTTTTTTAATTCTTTTCGGAGTAAGTAAACACTTGAATGCTTTGGGGATATCATTTTGGACTTTCGATCATCTTAATCAAAATTAAAAGTACCTTAAAGAGCAAGTCAGCACGAAATAATATCATTAAAAAAACGTAAACCATTTTTTTAAAAATGAAATAAGGATGATTTCAATTATTTTTATGAAAAGAGATTTTTAAGAAATTTAAAAATAAAAATATTCTGAAATTTAACTCTCTTTAAAAAAAAATCACGTATAATTGTTTTAATTTTAGACTTAGGGATAATATTTCAATTGTTGATAATTTAACATACTAGTTTTAAAAAATAATTCAAAAACAGTCACCAAAAAACAAAACTCAGAAAAACACCTCACCTCACATTCACATGTATCATTTCCAAGTGACCTGGAGAACTGTCATTTATTCATAGAGACGTAAAGAGACCCAGCAAATGCAAGGCAGAAAAGAATCAACACGTGATTACGGATCAGATGATGGCGTGATTTTTAATATTTGGAGCTAAATGTCACCACGTGGCAAGATTTAAGTGACCATCTCTAAGGGATGAGTTGTAATGATTTGATTTCTTTTCCAAGGATGGTGTTGCCACGTGGAGTAGACTATAAAGGCTACCCCTAAGACTAAGAGCGTGCATGATAGAGGACGTTCGCATCACGTGCCATTTGCATTACATGTGCAGGGCAGGGTATGGCAAGCCTCACAGTCATGCCCTTAACCTAAACCAGACATTGCATAATTCTTGGATTAAGTCAGTCAATTCAAACATATTTTATTAGATCCAATTTTGAATTTGTACTGTGTTTTCAAGTTTTGCATTCATGCACCTTAAGTCTATAGACCAATCATTAAACTTATGACAAACTTTTACGAAATTATAGAAGTGAAATCCAACAATTTAAAATTATGAGAACCAAAAATTAAAGTCATAAGTTTGATCCAACTATATAGAATAATAATACTGTTAACATCAAGAAACCTTAAACTCTACCATAATGTTTTTCTAAAAATGCCACTTGACACTATAAAGTTTTCTTGGGTATAAAAATATATGTAAACAACTTAAAATGAGGCAAAAAATGACAACTGGTAATTTAGCCAAATGGTTCATTACATCATGTTTGTGGGGCCTATAATATTTCTCTCTTGCCCAAATTAACAATTTTGTTACTATTGCCCCATTTTAAAAAATTCATATGCAATTTTACAACAACAAAACTTTCTAGTGCTAGCCGCAATTCTGAAAAAACACTATGGGTAGATTTACACCTTAACCCTAAAATTTAACACCTAACTTTACCCCTATTAAACATAGATTATACCCAATGAAAAGAGAGTGTACACAATAATAAATGAAAAATTATATATTCATATAAAAGTACATGGCTCTAATTAGGTCAGATTTCTCTCATCATCCCTCCTAATCTTTAAATCATATATATTCAATCAGTCTGAGAAATCACAACATTACTTTAATTTTTTTTCTCTTCTTTTCTATCAATGGTCCAGGTAAGCTCATGAGGGATAATGAGAAAAATAGATCATGAGACAGCCTACTTCCAGCTCTCGTTATAGCTAACAGAAAATGTGGTGAGCAGTCAGGAGAAGCCACGGAAGAATTGGTGGGCCTCGTGGTATCGTTCCAAGACAACATTGAAGAGGGGATGGACGGGCTCAAGGAGATTAGAGTAGGGGCCTAATACAGACTTGGGCAATGGTGGACGATCTGGGTCCTTTGACGAGCTATACTGACACACAGAGAGCCCGCTTAAACAGTAACATGTATGATAATAATCTCTACGCTTGCCTGGCTTGTCTCTTAATCCACCCTCTAGCTCCTGCATCAACCACATCATTTAACAAATCAACTCTCAGGTTGAAGGATACCAAAAGTTGAATCACCTATTGAGTGATACTCAAACTGACCAAAAAATAAAGGCAGAGATTAAAGATAAGCAGTAGGTAGAATATACACAGACCTGTGAGCATAGCAGAATGTATTGCTGCAAGGCAATGCTGTGAAAAAGAGGTTCTGTTGCTCTGGGTTCCTTGAGAAAATTACAACCGATGCTGTTAAAATTAACCAAGGAGGACCTCCCCATGCCTGTTAAAATATAAGCCCAAGGGAATAAGACATTACAAGGAAATATTGGCATCAAGAAGAAATTTAAACATCATACAAGAATCCAAGCTTCTACCAGCAGCCTACAGCCAAAATGGCAAGTTTCATCATGAAAGGTCCCATACAAACCTTCAAATCCGTCAGATGTTGTAAGAATCTGTGAACTCTCTTCAGCACTATCACCTTTCTGAGCAGCTAAGCTTGCCATTTGTTTCTCAATAATAGAATAAAATCTTCGCAACAGATCAACAACGGCACCCTGATTAACAGTCAAGTTTCGATCCAACTATGTTACAAAGACAAATAACCACATACATACATAAGTGTGCGTGTGTGTGTGTAAATCACCTGCCAGAAAGAGTAGCATCCATCAACCAATTTATTAGTTCTCCCCTGAAATCCACACTCCGGACCTTGCCGGAATACTACCCACTCCTAAAACAATAACTTGGATTAGTACCTCAGTATACAATATAACATGGGCAGTCTCAAGAGAAATTTTTTAAGACAAAGTGAAAGTCACAAGATGAGGAATATTCCTCTCACAGTTAAACGAGGCAGATCCAAGCGATTAACTTCATCAATCAGAATCATTGTAGCTAATCCGCAAAAGGTATACCTGGTAAAACAGTCAAAGTTTACAAACACTTCAGGAAAAGAGATTCACATCCACAAGCTTGCCACAAAAGAATTACAAATGCTAAGTTTTAAAAGCCGCCGAGAGGATTGGAATAAATTCAGAACAAATTGGGGAGAAACTAGTCTTTACGTTCAAGGTAAAGCAATGAAAAGAGGGGGGAGAAGAGTACATCATTATTTCAGCCTAAACAAATCAGTTCCGCTTGAAAGAAAAAAGAAAAATATGATCAAAAGAGTAGTACAAAGGGTCATGTATAAGAAAACATGGTTAAAGCAAGTTTGCAGAGCGAATTTCTTAATAGTGTTGCTACTTATTAATGGGCAAAATAAGAGATAAGCATATGTCATATATTTAATGGGAAAAACATTTCTCATGTTGTAGGAGAAATGTTTTCTCATGCCACACACACATAAAATGGTGGGACCCGCATATATATATATATAATTAACACTATATATATATGTGGGTCCCACTATTTTATGTGTGTGTAGGAATCTTATTTTTCTCATGCAACATGAGAAAAGTAAATCCCATATTTAATTGGGAATAACTCTGAGGTTATAATTAATCCATTGACATAATTTAAAAATAGTATACCTATTTAGTTAATTATACATATTTTCCCTCCATATTTACTTGCAAGGCCAAAGGATATAACTGGGATTTTGATGCACTTTCAATCTTCCCAAACTTTTGATGCTTCCTAGTTCCTACCAAGGTCCAATGTTCAAATTGAACACCATGTTTTTCCAAGATCCTCACTTCTCACACCTCTTATTTTCAATTCTACATTAATAAGCATAGCCTCGGATAAGGCATAACAAGCAAAAAGGGACAGAAGGGGAGTGAAACACACCCGCCATGAGCCTCAGAACCAGGTTCCCCAGCAATGCCACCTTCATATGTCTGACAGCTGCAGAGAAATGCCAGTGCAAATAGGCATTCCACAAATTAATTATAAAGCATTCCGATCATGACTTGTAGTCCTAAAGTTTAAGATGTTCCAGATAAAGTCTAAATACAACTGTTAGATAGCTAAAATATATAATGAGACAGCTGAACATTGTCTAATTAATAAATGCAGTACAAAAGCAGCCAAAAGTATTTTAGATTCTAGAAACCAAACAAGAAGAGATTTTACTAACCCTACACACCATACAACCACCATAACCAGTAACAAGTACTACCTGCAGTTCTTAATATAAGATCCACTTTGACTGCAAGTAGTATCTTCAAATAAAGAATTCATACAAAGTTTCAATTCTGAACAAAGTTATCTGAAATGGCAGCATACAGCCATGTTCTGCAACAAAATTAAAATAATGGATTTTCAAACTAACCTTAAAATAAAGTCTCCAACATTACTGATCAGTTCATTATCCAGAATGTTCAAAACACTTGCAACCTGGGTCAAACAAGATGTTAAATTCTTTGCCATAAAAACAATTTCACAAAAGTAAGCAAAATGAACAAAACAAGTATTTTGGGTATTCAATATATTGTTTGATGAATATAATCTCATCATTTGATGTGACAATGGTCTTCCAAAGAAAGCAATGGAGAAGTACCTATATAACCAAGCTCAAACCATTAAGAAGAAATGTAGTATAGAACCAAAAAAAGGTGTCACCAAGAAATGATATGGAAGATACTAAATAATTCAAGGATGATATACCACCAATAGTTTAAAAAATATCACTCCACAATGAAGCCAATAGAGGTTTACAGTAAAGTGGTGTCAATTAGCAAAGTGGTGTCAATTAGCACATAGCCTTAACACCCTGTCATTCCTTATTAGTTAGTAATATGCAACATATAATCCCAGTTCAAGATAATGAAATGAACATTCTGATGAAGTAAGCAATAAGTGCTATGTCATCCAGAAAGTTCCAAGTCCGACTGAATATGCATATCTAAACAGGAAGAAAGACATGACATTAAGATAGATGTACAGAAATAACAAACTCACAGAAATGGCAGTGTAGCAAGCGCGAACGTCAATTTCTCCTACATCATGCATCCTGAAGAAAGTGTTGATAAAAAACAAATTAATTCAAGGCTGGACCACAAAAATTCAGGGTGTGCCAACAAGGGCATTAATTAGTATCAAGAGATGCTTTTTACACTGACAGAGTCAAACCACTTACTTCAACCTAGTGGCAGCTTTTGAATTGTGCGTAACAGACTGACAGTACACACACACAAACAATCAAAATTTGCCAAAGGTGAAAATGATATTTGCCTAAGTAGATGGACTCTCAGACATTGCTAAAACAAAGTCGCTCACTGTTTATTAAAAATAATATGTGAATGGCTCTGATTTACAGTCATTTATCGAAATGTTTATAGTAAATTCAAACCACAAAGATAAATACAAACCTGAATCCTCCATCTGGTTGTTTCATCCGATGTAGAAACCCAGACAATTTATCTCTGAAAAATCATACATATAAAAAATAACATCAGCCACTTCAAGATGTCAGACAAGTACAGCTAACCAAAAGCTTAAAGTGCATAAAATGAAATAGAATAAAAGAAGCTTGTTTACAAGAGCATAAACTGACCACCTATTAATTGATGCCAAAGCTTTCTGACCACCCAATGTGATAAGTGTATTGACTGCAGCATAAGTTGTAGCAAGATGAGGCATCTGAGGAGAATTACAAATTACAAATATATTAACAATTATTACTTAAAAGAAGAAAGAGAAACTTACCAGAAAGAGTCTAAAACATATCAAACTAAAGTGGCTCATACTCAAGAAACAAAATATAGCCAACTAAGCCATGCAAGTAAGTTATTTAACCACTCTGCCATTGCTTTGCAAGTCTAAACAGCAGCAATACAACAACAACAAAGCCTTATTCAACTAGGTGGAGTTGGCTACATAGATCGCACGGCACCACTGTATTCTATTAAAAACCATATCTTTGGATATACTATTAACCAAAAGATCTCGCTTTAAAATCTCATTAAGCGCTGGCTTCAGTCTTCCTCTAGCTCTCTTTTCAGAGGACTCCATACCACTTGGTCAATCCAACTCAGAGACACATTCAATGGCCTTCTTTGAAGGAAGCGAAAGCAATATCAATAGAAGCAATACAATGCCTAAATATGGAGGTATACCATCTGCATTACTTAATTAACAAGTTAAGCATACACATTGTAGCATCCAACAAGGCCATAGCTTAACATTTGACAAGAAATATGCCTGAAAATGATATAGTCGCTTACCTGGCCAGGTCCCCCACCATACCCACCATTTGGATCCTGCAAGAAATAAAAATAAATATAAGATAAGTATGGTGGAAGAAAAGCAGAGAATGGAGAGGAAATCAAAGAAATATCTATTTTGAATAATCACTTTTTAATATATATCATTAAACATGACATGCTAACATGATGACAACAATAAGATTGACTAGGTTTGGTAATCCACATTATAACTGCAGATTGGTAAAGCATATCAACCTCATGCCTAGCTTGTGAGACAGACCAGATCTCATGTCCTCAAGTCTAGGTGATCAATTTTTACTCATCACTCTCAACTTTCATCCATAATAGGACTTGTATATGGACTAAGCATCTATGAAAGTAAGCACAATAAAGTTTATGGCCAAGTTATCTCACCTATCACATGGAACTCTATCTTAACCGAATAAAAAGTTTTTATTATTCTTGTGAAGTCTATCCTTTTTTGCTTCTATTTCTCTTACCATTCCAATTTTCTTTTTCCTAGTTTTCTTACTTATTCAACAAGTCTGTGGACATGAGCTGGTCTTGCTGTAGCTGTCAATTAGGAGTCCTAATTTTCCTTCACCGTTATCATCCGCATTTTTTTTTTTTTACTTTCTTTCCTTTATTGCCTATTTGTCCCCCTCGTGTTGTTCGAACATTGCACACAAAGGCAATACTCACCATCAACTCCTTTGTTTAAATAGTGCTAATCTTCCATTATCCGACCTTTCTCTCACAATAAATTTTCTGCTAAATTCTTTATTAGCATCTATTGCTTGTTATTTATTTATTAATCCTAAAAAGGGCCGAATTGTCTGATTTGAGTTATATGTTTTGGTAAATTTTTTGAACACAGCCAAGACATGACAAGAATAATTATATAACACAAATACTATGTACTTTACATTCCAATATAGACAAAGGGAGCAAGAAAGAAAAAAGACGCTGAGGGAACAAGAAAGCCACATGGTGAGAGGGATTCAGTTATAAGACAGATTTACAGAAAATGCAAGATAACTAAGCAATGAGATTAAATGAAAAGGTCAAACCTGGCAACGACTAAGAAAATCAATGGTGTTATTTTCCAATTCGTCATCAACTGATTCTCCCAGTAAAGCAATGGAGTGAAGGATCCAGTAGCATAGCCAGGGACGACTGCAGTCACAAAATTTAGGACCAAGAAACAAATTCAGGAAAAAATTACGGTCCAAGATGAGGAAAAGGATAAATTTATGAAAATTACAGAGCCGCAGCCATCAAGATACAAATAGTGCTTATGATGCTAAAAAAATGCTATCATTCCCACAATGGGAATGAGGCCGCAGAAAAGGAACGTTTAGTCCCACAAATAGCTCAGATAACAATTTAACAAGATGGCTCCATTATAAATGGTTAGAACCAGATCATAAGAAGTAGGCATTATGATCCAGGTAAGCAAAATTTTTACGGCGATGAATAGCTATTTCTACATCCGGGGGAAAAAAAAAACCAACCATCTTTATTAGCTACAAACAAACTTCAATCAGAGACTTCATATGAGCCTATGTTACGGTAAAAAAGAAAGTAACGGAGAGAAAGAGTTACTTGGCATCCAAAACGCTAAACGAAGGAGCCAGATGTCCAAGACCTTTTTCCAGGAACTCCATGTGTCTATCACGCTGTAGCTCCAACCTAGAATCGAAGATAATGAGTTACAGAGGCATTGAACTAGCTAGGGTTTGAGAATGATGGAGAAGAAAAGGAATTGTACATGACGGATTGGGCGTTGGGAGGAATACTGGCAAAGTGTTCGTATATCTTGTAGACCTGAGATTCTACGATCCATTGATCACGTTGGGACACAGTAGCGCTCGGAGCAGCCGGAGGATCCATGGCTAACCTTCGAAACCCCACAAAGTCAGTGAAGTAAACTTGCAGAATTCAGACCCACAGCCGTCGCTGCCCCGTTTTCCAGACACTCCTAGAACTGACGCCCACAATTTTTGTGAACTCTGATTCTACGCCCGCATGGCGCGTGGTCAAGAACCCTCGGGAACGGGTGGGCCCAACTTCCGCACGTGATTACGCCTTCCGGAGGACGGATGACACGGATACGCACACTCATCATCGGCCCAATGATTCATCAATTAAATTTTTTTTATAAAAAAGAAGGGAAAAAAAAAACTGTTAAACGTCCAGCAGCCCCTTTTTTATGAAAAAACATCACTGCAATCCATCAACTCAAAACAACTACATCTGAGCAAGTTCTAACTTCCCGCATCAAACACTGCCCGTTGTTGTTATTATTATTAGGTGGTGGTTGATTAAGAGTACAGAAGCTACCCTCCAACAGCATTCGGAATTCAATCCAACAATTACTAGAGGAAAGCATTTTTATGCCTTTTTCATACTTAAATATTTCCTTCCATTTGATTTTATTCTCTATCATCTCAATTTCTCTCTCTGACCATACGCAATATGATCACATATTTATTTATCATCCGGACTGTGCTTCAATAAAAATGGAAGTACGAAGTGTTCTGATGGAGATCGCTAACAAAATAACAATGTTGCAGAACCCCCAGGCAGTGGCTGATGCTCCCCCCCCCCCCCCCCCCCCCCCCCTCCCCCGGGCGGGAAAGAAGACACTGGTTGATGATCGCTCTAGAAACTACTCTGTATTTCATTCATACTACTAAGTTCTGAGTTCTGACAGCACAAGATTTATAAATGTTGCGTCAGCTAGCTTTAAGAAAAGAACAGAAAAATGGGGGGCAAAGGAACTCTTGAATACATTATTGTCCAGAGCAAAATGTGCATAGAATCATGACATGCATTGCGTAGTTAAGTGTCTTGATTTTGTTTGAGAAATTGAAGTTCCTTCATTTGCAGTTCTACAGCTTCTTTTGGCAAGGGCTTTTCCTGGGAAACAAAGTCCTCCTCAACTCCTTCTTCCACTCTCTGTCTCTTGTCTTTGATCATCCGCTCAATCTCTGGTTGCTTGACTGAAGGGAACACAGCACTCAGCATTATAATCAGCAGTCTCTCGTCTTCGTCCTCTATAGGATCCTTTCCAAAGCAACAGACATAGATAGCGTCAAGAGCCTTCTCAACTCGAATCTCCATCGGTATAGAAGGAGGTCCAGCCTTCAGCCTTACTCGTCTCTGCACTTTCCAATGTCATTTTTGGTCCCGTTAGGTCAGAGGAATATTATATGTACAGAGTTACAGATGGGGCACAAATAAGACTAATTACAGCAAATAGTATCTACCATATACCTCAGTATTGATTTTACTCTGCTCAAGCTCTAGAACAACAAATAGCATTTCTCATAAAAAGAATATGTAACAAATAGTACTATCTCTACTTTCCTCTCAAACCTTCCAATGTTGGCGAATAGAAAAAGGACATATCACACACTAGTTAGATGAATGAAAAGGTTCATATCACAGTGTTGTGCGACATAAGTCAGACAGAGGATCCACACCTTCTCAGATTAAGTTAATGCCAAGTCAAAACTCAAAAGCAACTTCTTTGCATTCATCAATTCCACTTCAAAACATTCTTGGCAAAAACAACAACAACAACAATGATGATGATGAACAGCATCAGGGAGATTATTAGGATTAAAATGGGACTTGCTAAATTTTGAATCAAACTGGAAAATTTTAACAACAAAACCTCACGTTGGGATTTGATTTCTGGCTTGAAATCATAGAATTCATTATCAGTCTTCGTCAGTTCAGGAATCCAAAGAATCACTCACAGGTTAATCGGGACAGTTCCACCTACTTGTCATTATGAGAAGTTAATCAAATGCACTTTAATGGAACATCTACATACAATCCAGATAATAGGAACGATATAGAATCATAGCGATCACTAAATGGTGGCGGTATAGGCACAAGTATTCAGCCAAGTGTTTCTGAATGGTCGATGAGGTAAAGCAAACTACTTCAGTTTCCCTTGAAATGCAACCATAATAAGAACTGGCAATAGAATATGTAAATTAGATGTAAATGAGTTGAAAAGAGAGGAAAAGGGAATACTTTATTAATATGACTTGGCCCACTCAAGCCACCATGAAGGGTGAAAACAGAAGTGATACATGGATATATGGAGATAGACTAACCTCTCTGGCTTCATCCATTAAAGCAATGAAGCTCTGCTCTTCAAATTCAATGTCATTAGAGATCCGGAGCCTTGCAACCCCTTCCAAAATCTCCTCAGACTTGAGTAGACCAGCACCAACTGCTGCTAACCAACAGCATAACAGGACATAAAGAGGTTCCCCCGCCTACCCACGTTGAAATGCATTAATTAATCCCATTTTAATTAAATCAAAGAAAAATCAAAAGCAACTGATACCATATCCACAATCAGAGAGTAACAAAAAGTTGAACTGACTCAAGAGCTTGCAAGAATTAAAATAGGACTACGCTATTATAAATCAAAGCTAAAGTACTTTTTTTGTCCATATAGTTCTATTAAAATTTCAATTTACTCCTTATGATTTAAAAATTTGTACTTAGGTCTCGTAGTCTTGATTTTTCAAAATCAGCCGGATAAAGTTTAGCTACAAATTTTTTTTTATTAAGAAAAAAAAAGAAAATGTTGGAAATGGATTTTCGGGGGAAATCTTATAACTTATTACCCGTCCTCGACGATCTTGGAATTCATAGAAAGCTCTAGAATCAGTAATGGTGCACTTCTTTCCAACTCGCCTTCGGAACTCAGCAAAATCGATAATGTCACCGCCAACGCCTCCTTCATCGCTGAGGATCCTTGCTATGAGGCCGACGACGGGAAGTGAACCGATGACCTTATTAGCGAAACCGGAGATAGAACCGGGTTTCTCCATGTAAGACCGAATGGAGAGTCTGGAGGGTCCAACGGGTCTAGTAGGGTGGGCATGACTGAGAAATAGAAGAGAAGACGAAGTGTGTTTGGATGAGAGGTTGAAGAAGAGAAGTAGATTGGTATGGAGAGACGATAGTGGAAGAGTTGATTTTAAAACCACCATGGTACTGGAAAATTGGGAGTTAATCTCGTTGATTTTGTTGTCCGCCTCTCGTTTATATATGTTACCTTATCTGGTGTGGGCATGATTCTCTGGTTGCGACGCACCACACTATCATGCGCTCTTATAATGGAGATACTGATTATATAGAATGTTATTAGGGAAAATTCCGCTAAAATACCAAATGAATTTGTAAAACCTCAGAAGTTCGTCGAATTTGTAAAAAAACTGAGATGTGATAAAAACCTTTGGGAGATATGCAAATTGGAGCGAAATGACCATTTTGCCCTTAGTTGTAAATAATAATAATAAAATTAAATACCCCCGACGATGGGCCACATCGCCGGCAACCACCGGCCGGCGGCCAACACCTCTACCAACACCGGCGACGGTCGACGGCTGCCGGCAGCTGGTGGTCGACGTTCGCCAGCGGCCAGCAGGTGTCGCCGGTGGCGGCCGGCTGGGGTGGTGGCAACCGGCGGTGGGGTCCACCGCCGGGGGGATATTTAGTTTTTTTAATTATTTACAACTAAGGGCAATATGGTCATTTCGCTTGAATTTGCATATCCCCCAATGATCCTTATCACCTCTCAGTCTTTTTGCAAATTCGACGGACTTTTAGGGGTTTTGCAAATTCATTTGATATTTTAGTGGAATTTTCCCATGTTATAACACCTAGTTAATTAATCATTTCATATATTACATATTTTTAAATTATATATTAGTTTATTAGTCATACTAATCGGTTTTAAAAAAAATAAAAATACTCTAAGATAGTTTAATTAGTTTCCTTAATCTTTTAAAAAAAAATCAATTGGATCTTACAATTAGAACCAGAGGCAGTACTACTTGAAGTCTTAATTATAAGAACGGGTTGACTTTTTTTTATAGAAATTAAAGAAATTAAATAAGTTATTTAATCATATCATATGTTATGTATCCTTAAATTATAAATTAATAATTAGTTTGGAGGAAAAAAAACACAAATACTCTAGAGTAATTTAATTACTTTCCTTAATTTTTTTTAAAAAAATCAACTTAGTTTTATAATTTGAAATAAAGGGAGTATCATGTACCTTGACCACTAATAATTACTTTCTGAATTTTTAAGGGTACCATGAAAATGCCGAGGGGGATGCTAAATTTTTAAGTTAGGATGGACGTGAAATATATGCCCCAAGTCCACTAACTTCTAAAATTGTTTATTTCAAAACACTTAATTTAAGTGTTTTTGTGCTTTACGGGATAAAATTCTTCTTATGTATTTATTAATGGAAAGATTGGATTTATGTCACAAATAGTAGAAAATGTGATAAAATGATCCCTTAAGATCTCAAAATTACATTTAAGTCCCGTAAAACTTTTTTGCAATAAATTATAATTCTATTGATAAGTCTATAGATGTCCACGGATAAGTCTATTAACATTAACAAGTCTGTTGGTGTTACATTGACAAGTCTATGGACGAAATCCATTGATAAGTGGGAATTTGACAATTGCAATTTATTATTAAAAAAAAATCTTATGAGACTTAAATACAATTTTAACATTTCAAAAAACCATTTGTCATATTTTTTCTTGACCGAAAGCTAAATACAACTTTTCCTTTATCAATCCATATAAGCATAGTGCACAGATAGAGGGCTCTTTTTTTTTTTTTTTGCTAAATAGATAGAGGATTGTGTTTTTTAAGGATAGATCAATTTGAATTTGGGCTATGCTTTAAGAAATAGATCCATTCGAGAAAAAAAAAAAACAAGAAATAGATCCATAAACTCTTTACTGGGTACTTTCTATCATGGTACAACCTGGTGGGCTTTAGAAATCCTTGGCACAAATGACCCAATAGGGAAATCCCCCCCTCATTGGAACATTCAGGTGGGGCTTGACCTGTGATTTTAATTAAGTGCAATCAAATCAAACATTTTTTTTTTTTTTACCATCGAGGACAGCAGTGCAGTGGCACAGCTGGTGGTATTGAGATGCCTTATATCTCCATTCAGGTCCCGTGTTCGAATCCTCCTCTTCTCGCCTTGTACCCAAAAAAAAATCAAACATTTTTTTTGGGATTGAACTTGGATGCGTGTACGTGCCAAAGTTTTACATAGATGTGCCTTGTCCAATCCAATCCTCGCAAGACGCAACTTATCTCAACACTCTCATTGGTTAATCTCAAGTAACTACATCAGCACATCGGCATCATTATCTCAGCTCGTTTATTTTAGCAGCATCATTCGACTATGATCACGAGCGTTGTGTAATAAAAGTCAAAAGCCACTAGGTTGTCTTTTTTGTTGGATATATTGCCTGTTGTACCTGTCTTCTCTATGAGAATCTTTTTCTGGTTCTGCAAATCATTAATATTGGGGTTCTTTTGTATAAATATTTATGGCTGTTGATAAGAAGAATGCAATTAACAGTCATTAGTATACTGGCAAAGCTGTTTTATTAAAAGAATAAATGACAGTCATAGGTTGGTTAGATCGATCACGGGTATTACCAGAGTGTGGGGTGTTGTGTTAAGAATGTGGAACATTATTTTGAGAGCCACTTGAATCATGTCCTCCTGATTCATTTTGACCAAAAAAAAAAAAAAAAGTCCTCCATTCATGAGTATGCATGCATGTTACCTCATCTTTTGATGTCTTATTTACATTAAAGTCATCACAAAGTTATTACAGCAGCTTTTACAGGCAACCACATGCATGCACCTAACTAGCTATATATAATCATTCTACAAGTTTCAATCATTTTACGATGTCGGGTACGTACTTTTGGCTTCGTTGCAATTTTCAAAACCTAACCTATCTAACCCACCGATATTTAATTTCTTTTACTTCAATCGATGGCAACATTGATAAATGATCTTAATAAAAAAAATTTCAAGCCATTTTATTTCTCTGTGAGTTTCAAGTCATGAGTGCTAGAAACAACCATTTACGACTCCTTTTGTGTTATATATATATATGAAAATAAACAGGAAATAAAATAAACAAAGTTTGGTCCGAGATTGACTTCTAATTATAAGATTGTGGATTTAAACTCTACCAATATAAAGACTGTATTAGTGAGTGATATGTAAGGGTATCTATAAACACTCTTTTGAATTTGCAGACATGTCTAGACGACGTTAATGAGAGCCGAGACCCAACCCAACTAAACATTTTTGTTATAAAAAAAGATGAAGGAATAGCCATTAGTCACCTCACACTAAGCACCACCCATTAACAATTTCCCTCCTAATATTCTTTTTAACGCTAACAAATATTTTTAAACAAATGATTCGTTATATAACCCACTTATCTGTACCATGTACGTTTCACATCAGAATCTCTAGTCAACTTTAGGCATCAAAACCCTAAATTAAATTATATTAGTCATACACTCATACTCGTGAATTAAAAAATACGGTACTGGCTAGTAGTACCTTTTTTTGTTTTTTTTGTTGCTCTAAGCTAGTAGTATTCTCAGACGACACGTCTGTAAGAAGCTAACACTCTTTATTTTCAGTCAAGATTTGTAAATAATTGATGAGCATCAGGAAGATCTATATATGTATAAATGTGTGTATATAGATAGAAAGATATATATATATATATATGGAGAGAGAGAGAGAGAGAGCAGATTGAGTGGCTATATGTAACCCTGATGATCTTTAATTTGCATCTTCCTTTTCTTTGTTTAGGTCAAATTAATTAAAGTATTTTCAGAAGATGAGGTGCAACCTTCCCCAGGTTCATATGTCAATCTATCAGATCATAATTTTTTTTTTTTCTGGAAAAATTTGTGATCTCTCCCGTCAGATGCTTGTTGATTAATTGTTGTAGTCATCCAAACTCTCAATATCCTACATATGTTCGCCGTGCAACCATCAAAATTAATAATCACCCACTTTTTTTTAATATACATAGACTAATTAATTAACTAATATTCTAAAGCTTCTATATATTCCTATAAGATATGGCTTAGCTTCTATGTACTAGTTATACATATCGATCATTCGCAATTATATTAAAAGTAATTTCTCAATTTGGTAAAAACATGAGAGAAGAATAATCCTTAATTAGCTTGATGAATGATCATGACATGTCCCCATATTATATATTGCAGCAAAATTTACTGGCCATATATTTGAAAAGTCAACGGTGGCTGAGCATTGTGGGGTTCAATGCACTTGTCAGATTATTAAGGTATACTTCTGTAGTTGTAATTCTGAAATCATGCAGCTCTAATTTAATTTGAATAATGAAATATAATGAATATAGATGGGAAGGAATGTTGTGGAATTATATCGCACAAAGCGATTTGTTTCTGTGACTAGTTTATCTGATTTTATAATAATTTTTTATTATTTATTTATCACCTTGAACAGCATGAATTGTAATTTGAAGAACATGAGTGATGAATTTGAACATATCTAATGTATTCTATTATCCTGTCCTAAATATAAGATATAATTAACTTCTTTTAGAGATTAATGAAGTTAAATAAGTTATTTAATCATATCACATGTTACGTATTTTTAGATTATATATTATTTTATAAATTAGGCAATTTTTTTTTTATTTGACAAATATAGATATTTTAAGGGATAAGGATCTTAAATGTCATGGAAGTTTTCACTTAGGAACACTGGTAAGACGGGAGTTTTTCTGGACCAAAAATGCTACAGAAGTTTTCGCTAAGGAGCAATTTTGCCCCGGAAGTTTTCACTAAAGAGCAATTTTGCCCTTTTGTCCCCAAATATTAAATTTGACTATTAAATCAGTCAAAGACCACACATGTGATGCCTTGAAAAGGTCAAATTTGAAGCCAGAGAAGGAGATCCTTAAGATGTTGAACTCAAGACAGCCAGAATTTGTGAAGCCGAACTGGTTAAAGGGACTGAAAGGTCGACTGTCACAAAACCCAAAGGAAGCATCACTTATGATCTAAGCAAATGATCAGTCTATACAAACGTAAATATTATCACTATTGATTTGTTTTACTGAACCAATTTTTGGAACAATTCATTTCTCGTTTTGCGTTTTATTTGTGTTTTGTAACAGACTTTTCAGTCCCTTTGACCAGTTTGGCTTCACAAATTTTGGCTACCTTGAGTTCAACATCTGAAGTATCTCATTCTCTGACTCCAAATTCAACCTTTTCAAGGTATAACATGTGTTGTCTTTGACTGATTTAATAGTCAAATTTAATATTTAGGGACAGAAGGACAAAAAATTGCTACGTTTTTTAAACTTCCGGGGCAAAATTGCTCCTTAATAAAAACTTCCGGAGTAAAATTGCTTCTCAACGAAAACTTTTGTGGCAAAAATGATACTTCTGGGGCAAAATTGATAGTTCTTGTGAACTTCCGTGTCATTTTTTGTCCAAAAAAAACTTCCGTCTTACCAGTGTTCCTAAGCAAAAACTTCCATGGCATTTAAAACTCTTATCCCGATATTTTAAAGTGATGTAATTTGTTTTCTCAATATCTTCAAAAAGGTCAACTCTATCTAATATTTAAGATTGGATGGAATATTTTTTTGTTCATTAAAATTTAGATTAGTCTCCGGTGTGTACTCCCTCCTGTATTTAATATAAAATGTATTTGGGGAGTTGATTTTAATCTTAAATATAAAACATAATTTTCATATTTATCAATTTTTTTTCCAATTTACCCTTATTGATACTCTCTCAATAATAATCAAGGAAGAGAGATAATGAGAGAATTAAGGAAGATAACTAAGGTGTCTTAGAAAATAAATATCATATTAACTAACTTCATTAATATAATCAAATTAAGTAAATATGTCTTATATTAAATAACCTCAAAAGAGTATTTGATAAAGCTTGAGAAATTAAATACTCTTGTTAGATTGTGAACCATATAAAACATGTTCCCTCATTAAGGGTGGGTTCAGTTGCCTGTCACTCAAACGTGCATGTGAAAGAGAAGGATAGCACTAATAGAGAGTACCCCATTTTAATTAGTAGTTTAATTTCTCATTCAGTGTTGGTAAGAAAATATAAAATATGTTATAGATTTTATATTTGTTATTTATTGTAATTATAATATATTAATGATTGATAGATTAGTTTTTAAATTTCTTTAAAATTAAATAATTATTATTCACATATGTGGGCCTTCAACAAAAATATTTTCTCCAGCTTATATAAGTTCGTGGGACCGAAAACTACTTACTTTATAAGGTTAGAATTGATGGCTTCTAAAGTAGTCCTACCTTCCATTTTTAATATAGAAATTTCGCTTATAGAGTAAATTATACCACAAATAAGATATTATATTAGGGACCAAATTTGATTTTTTTTTTCTTTTATTATGCACCAATGTTAAACCATCTTGGAAAAAAAAATCATATAATCATTTCCTGATTAAAGGAACCAAATTAATTTCAAACAATAATATGCTATTATTGTTGTTGTTTAATATATATGAAGAAATTTCTGGTTGTTCAATATATACCTATAGAAGTTCCAAGAAAAATAAATCACCTTTATGGCTTTATCAGTACTCTTCCCCACTAATCAGTAGACCCATTTAGCCTTTTTTTTTTTTTTGGTCTTTAAGCTAGTTACTTTTAAAATAAACTCATTTAATTAAATTTTGTAACCAGAACAAATCGAAAATCATCACAGCTAGAAAAGACCGAAAGAAAGAAAGAAAGAAAAAAGAAGACGCAAAACATGCATGATCGTTGTTTGGCTGTATATGATCATTACAGGTTTAGTGGGGGAATCATGTCCACGTCATAAATCCATGATTACAAGTTACAAATCTTGATTTTTTTTTTTTTTTTTTTTTGGGGGTGAGTATGTAAAGCTCATGGCATGATCACCCATTAATGAAGCAAAGTCTATTTGAGAGAGGTTTCATCGTAGCAAAAGGTACATTGACCGTGAATTCCATTAAAGACATTTTTAAACAAAAAAAGAAAAAAGAAAGAAAAATCACACAATGTCATAAAATATCATAAAAAAGTCTCAAAACAAATTCTCATTTCAAAAAGCTGCCTAAAGGACTATATTACTATTAATTAGAAATGTGAAATTACTTTCTTGTCTCATTGATTAAATTATATGATCAAGTGTAGATACTTGTTAATCGTCATTCTATATATTATCAAAATATGTACATGCACTTATTAATTTAAGCTTTTTTATTTAACATAAATTGGGACATACACTTCTCAAGATATGCATATATACTTGTCAAAATAGGTATATATGTTTGCCAAGTTTATGTAACTATTTTGATAAGTTTACATGCCTACTATGATAACTTATAAATTGACAAATTTATATGCTTATATTGATAAGTTATAAATTGGCAAGTGTGTGCTACTTTGACAAGTTTATGTGTCCACTTTAACAACTTATAAAATGCAATTATATATGCTTATTTTAACAAGTTTATGTGTTTATTTTGACAATTTATAAAGTTACAAGTCTACGTAATATGACAAGTTTATACTCATATATTGATAAGTTATAAATTGACAAATGTGGTAACTACTTTAATAAGTTTATACTTTGACAACTTAAAAAATGACAACTTTACGTGCCTACTTTGACAACTTATAAAATGATAAGTTTATTTAACTACCATGACAAGTTAATGTGTATAGTTTGACAAGTTTATGTAACTACTTTGATAAATTTATATGCCTATTTTGGCAACTTATAAAATAGTAAGTTTATTTGTCTATTGTGACTAGTTAATATATGTAATTTGACAAGTTTATTTAACTATTCTGACATGTTTATATGTTTACTTTGGCATCTTATAAAATGACAAGTTTATTTACCTATTGTGATAAGTTAATGTGCGTAATTTGACAAGTATATGTGTATATCTTGACAAATATACGTGTCCATTTATGTTAAGTAAAAAAGCTCTTGTTGATAAGTGCATGTGCTTATTTTGATAATGCATAAAATGAGAATTGATAAGTACCTACACTTAATCATATAACTTAATTAGTGGGGGGGTAAAGAAGGTAATTTCAAATTCAAAATTAATGTCGTTAAGGAGCTTTTTGATAAAGAAATTTGTTTTCGGACTTTTTTGTAATTTTTTTATTCTTAGGACTTCGCTGTGATTTTAAAAAAGAAAAGAAAGAGCGAGAGAGACACAAAGAAAGATGTCTGAGTTTGAATAAATTATATATAAAATTTAAGAGAAGATAGGAGGTGGTGGGGCAGACTCAGAACTCATACAGAAAACACACTTCGTGTCGTGTTCAGGCAGAATCCATGTGCCCACATGGATTATTGAGAGAAGGAGGCACAGAGACGCTTGTACTAGCACATGTACTGAAACGAAGCCACCATTTTTCCTATTTATCAACCTCACCAGTCACCAGCACCACCCCAAAGTGACACCATACGTAGAATCAATTTCGAGCCCAAAATTACAAAAACCTTTAGCTTTCTACTCGACGTTTAGACACGGCCTGGTCTACATATAGGGGAGATTAGTTTTGTGATTGTTGAATTGGGAAGAAGAGAAGAAAAGTTATAGATGAAGGAGAAGAGTGAGAGTGGGGGTGGTGGAGGGTATGTGAGGGCGGATCAGATAGATCTCAAGAGCTTGGACGAGCAGCTTCAGAGGCATCTGAGCAGAGCATGGACTATGGAGAAGAGCAAGAAGAAGGAAGAAGAGGAGTATGTAGGAAAATCCACTGGAGGAGCCAGGCAAGAATGGGAGATTGAACCCTCCAAGCTTATCATCAAGAGCGTGATTGCTCGTGGCACTTTCGGTACAGTTCATCGTGGCATTTATGATGGCCAAGACGTTGCAGGTACCACTTCTTCTCCCTGGTCTCTCCATTTTTTCAACTGGTTTTTCTTTTGGAGCTTCTATTCGAGGATGCGAATTGCTGGAGCCAATTCCTCTGAATGTCAAGATTTCTCAAACATTTTACCAAATGCGGAGTCAGTTTTCCCAAATTTCTTAATCTCCTCATAACTCTATCATTCTTAGCTCTAATTTTCTAGTGGAAGTAGAACAATAAAGGGAAGAGTTGATTAAATTGTATGACCAGTGTAGCATCTGTCTGAGTTAACCAGAACATCAGCTTCTTTCAGCTACGTTGGTGTTTGTTTTTCTGGGGAAAAAAAAAAGAGTTGTCTAAATACTTTTAATTTCAACATGTTTCTCGTCTTAGAACCAGATAAGGATATAATTCTCAGCTCAAGGTTGCACATTTTTTTGTGATTACTGTCTGAGGGGTAGCTTTTGTTTATTTTGCTGACTCTTCTACTAAGTTGTTTAATTAAATGAGTTTGAGCCGCAAGCAATGGAAGCTTGCAGATCTAGATGCACAAAAATCCGTGAATCACAAGATTGACTGCCATCTTGGTTCTACGTATTCATTTTATATTTTATGATTTCACAAGATCAAGGTGGCTTGACAGTTACGTGTATCGACTTTAATATTCTTTTCTTTTTGGAACTTTCATGTGTTCATGTTTATTTCTGGTGTGCTCCTTATTTTTTCCTATATAAAAAGTAATATAGTTTGAATTGTTGACTGAAGTGACTGGACAATATGTTTCCACATAATTTTTTATTTCTACCACAGAAAAGATTCTTCTACTAAATGCTTGCTATAGGAACTCTCCAACTCGAAGTTATAACTAATTTTTTTGGCCTCTGAGAACTTATTAGAAAAATATATTGGCTTTATAATTCCTGTATCTTAAACTTGTTAAGTCAGCTGCAGCTTGCTTATTTTATTTCGAATGAACAACCACAAGCCATGGACAAATGTTTCTCAGCTGATTCTAATGCCAAATAACTTTTCCTTCTTTTTTAATCTCTCAGTTAAGCTCCTTGACTGGGGAGAAGAGGGTCATCGTTCAGATGCTGAAATAGCATCACTGCGAGCAGCTTTTATACAAGAAGTTGCTGTTTGGCATAAGCTTGATCATCCTAATGTAACCAAGGTAGTATTTATATCCCAATTCTCATTTCTCTGTTTTTACCATATTTTACCTGCTTGTAAAAGGAGGGGGGTAATGTAAACGAATAAACAAGATTTAAAGCAGGGGGAGGATGAATGAAAAGAAGAGCATGGAGATTGAATGAAACTGTAGAGGCAAAATATGGCTTG
The DNA here is from genome assembly GCA_034222035.1 of Acacia crassicarpa. Taxonomy (NCBI): domain Eukaryota; kingdom Viridiplantae; phylum Streptophyta; class Magnoliopsida; order Fabales; family Fabaceae; genus Acacia; species Acacia crassicarpa. The sequence continues at coordinate 41,431,080 of JAWXYG010000005.1, read as the reverse complement.
AACCCTGGACTGTTTTGTTTCTTTTTATAACAAGACGTGATATCTTAACTTGATTGTGGTCACATTTCAGTCAGCGTAACTCTTGTCTACATTTATTTGGGCTGTCCTTTTTCCTTTTCTTGGTACCCTTTGGGATTTTCGGAGGGTGTGGGTTTTTTTGTTGGCAGTTGGGTTGGTGGGGCCTGCAATAAGATCCTTACGTAGGGTTTGGTCCTGTCCTTTTGGTCCCATCAGGCATCAGCTCAGGTAATACATTAATTTGGCCCTGAGATTTGAGAATTATGACTGATAGAAAGACATATCTCAAATTGTTATGGACTTGGCATGCTGCTAACATGGGGAACTGATTTGTTGTGTATCTGTAGTACGATTCTTTATTTTAGAATGACAAAACACTTCATCCTAAATGGTTTAAGTTAAGCCTCATGTTTTAGTTGTTGAGCTGAAGTTCATTTGAAGGTATCAATCAATGTTGAGAATGGTTCTAAGTTACAACCTAGTTGCACTGTTTTGGGGAACTTTAAACTGTCAAGTGCATGTAGGATGAAGGAAATTGCTACCATGAGTAATTTCCTTCTGGTATTGGTTTGACTTTGACCCTTCATATTAAAATTTTCTCATTCGTGCCTATTGTAAAATCTATTTTGCAGTTTATAGGTGCAACAATGCGAACATCCGAGTTTCACATACAAACAGAAAATGGTCATTTACGCATGCCCAATAATGTTTGTTGTGTTATTGTTGAATATTGTCCTGGTGGTGCCCTGAAGTCTTATCTCATAAAAAACCGGAGAAAGAAGCTGGCTTTTAAAGTGGTTGTCCAATTGGCACTTGATCTTGCAAGAGGGTTCATTTCCTAAACATAATGTGTATCTTGTCAGTTTTTAAGATATCAAACTTGCTTTCTAAGCTTGAGAATTATGTTCTTCACTTTGTAGGTTGAGCTATCTTCACTCGGAAAAGATTGTCCACAGAGATGTCAAAACAGAAAATATGCTTCTAGACAGGACTCGAACCTTGAAAATAGCTGATTTTGGAGTGGCTCGCATTGAGGCCTCTAATCCTCATGACATGACTGGTGAAACTGGAACACTGGGTTACATGGCTCCTGAGGTATATGTCTGATTCCTTTACCTTGCTGCTGAACAATACCAATACCTACACACCTTTTTGGGTTTGTTTCAGCTCTTACCGTCACTTATGTAAGTCCTCAAAATAGCAGTTGCTGCTTATAATAATTACTCAGAACCTAAATAATCTACACACCCTGTTATCAAGCATGCTGAAGTGTAGCTCCTTTAGTAATTACTCATAGCATACAGGTTCCAAATTAGCAACAATACTCTCAGAAGGTCAGACCTACAACTGCTGAGACCAAGGATTGCATCATGGCAGAAATCTCTTGGTTTTTTAAGTATCTAACCAATGTCTTCCATTTTTGTTCATTAAAGCCATCATAAGGACGCATCTAAAAACATGAGGACGCCCATAAATATATTATATTGAATCCAAAAAAGGGGGATGAGATGGGCTTTCATTCTCCTCTTAGGGACTATTTCAATATCTTAGAATTATAAATGATCTTTAGCTTGTCTTGGCTTTGCATTACTAACTCATGTTTCATTTCATTTGTTAAAAGATGATTTATTAAACTCACGTGAATAAATTTTTATTTGCACAGGTTTTAAATGGTAATCCATATAATAGGAAGTGTGATGTGTACAGTTTCGGTATATGCTTATGGGAGATATATTGTTGTGACATGCCATATCCAGATCTTAGCTTCTCGGAAGTGACATCAGCAGTTGTACGTCAGGTAATATGAAATGCATTAGGTGGCTACACCAGCATAAATATAGGCTCATATCTTAAAAACAAGAAAATGTAAAACTCATTTCTGCCAAGCGCCTCGTAGTGCGATGGCACCAGTGCTAGCCTTAGGAGCTGGCATTCTCCTTTGTTCAGGGTTCGAGCCCCCCTCCCCCTCCCCCTCCCCCTCCCCCTCCCCCCAACTAACTGTATCAAAAAAAAAAAAAAAACTCATTTCCTTAACAAAAATCATTAGGCAAGAACTGTTAGTGATTTGCAAATTTTACCTTTGCTTACAACTGATCGTATCTGTGTTAAATGTTGATGCATCAATGATTGTTGACTCTTGTTTCTGAAACTGCAGAATCTGAGGCCGGAGATACCGAGATGTTGCCCGAACTCTCTGGCAAATGTGATGAAAAGATGCTGGGATTCAAATCCAGATAGGAGGCCAGAAATGGATGAGGTGGTTTCCATGTTGGAAGCTATTGACACTTCAAAAGGTGGAGGTATGATCCCACTTGATCAGCCTCAGGGTTGTTTATGTTTCTTCAGGTATCGAGGACCTTGAAGGATTTTTACCTGACATTCAGTAATGTAGAGGCTCAATTTGTATGTATTCAATTGAAAGAGTAGGGGAAGGAGGAAATCATGAGGTGGATGACATGAACTGTAGAAGCCAGTAGATAATGAAGAGCTTTGTAATAGTAACGATATGTTGTTACTATGTTGACTATGCCTAATATTTGGAGAGCTAAAGTTTCATTGTTGACAAAATGAGAATGACAAGTTTAGTAAAGGCATTGACCAAAAACTAGATTCTTCATGATAGCAATACAATACATATAGTCAAATTATAAGTGAACATTAAAATTTCATCTAAACCTACTATTTTCTTTTCATTCACCTCAGAGAACATATTTCTTTCTTTATACATTACTTACAATAAATGTTCACCATTAACAACAATTGTATTAGTAATGACAAGTTTAGTAATGGCATTGACAAAAAAACATACCCTTCATGACAACAACTGCAATATATATAGTCAAATGACAAGTAAAGTTTAATATTCCACCTACACCTAATGTTTTCTTATCATTAACACTAGAGAATATATTTCTTTCACTAAAAATTACTTATAGTAAAGTTCCACCATTAACAATACTTGTAATGAGAATGACAAGTTCACTAAAGACATTGACAAAAAAAACCAGAATCGTTATTGTAACATCCTGAATTTTGAATCTAATATCTTGAACATAAACCTATTTTGGGAAGACTAGTAGGCTCTATTTTTGGAAAGTGATAAATTTGAAATCAGTATTTTGTGGGCCCCGTGAATAGTATTTACTATTCACGTATACGTATTTACTATTCCTAAATACGTATTTACTATTCATGCGGGACCCACAACCAAAATAATTCTCTCCCGACACAAAACTCTCGTGAAGTTTGAAAATTTTGTCAGCGGGACCCACGTAATAGTAATTTACTATTTGAATAATAATATTATATTATTATAATATAATATTATTTACTATTCATGTGGGACCCACGAAAAATTATTTCCACAGAAGAGTCACGGGAGGTTTGAAAATTTGTCACGGGGAAAATTACGTAGAACGACCCAGAGACGAAAATTACACTTAATGACCCATTTTCCAACCATAAATAGACCTTCCATTTCATTTCATTCTTCACAACTTCTAAGAGCCATAGAGAGAGGTAGAGAGAGAGAGAGAGAGAGTAGAGATATTTGCTTGAGAGTTATAATAGCTGGTTGGTGATTCGGGTATTAGCAAGTAACAGGTAACTCTGAATATTCTTCCTTATACTTGTGAATTATGTATGATTATTAATTGGTTTGTTTACTTTTTTTGGCAAGAATATTTAGAAAATATTTATGGTTTTAAGATCTGGTGTGGGAACTTTGATTTGCAAATCTGCAGAGGTACTATTTATACGTACGTTACTATTCACATTTACTATTCACGTATACCGTATTTACTATTCATTTTACTATTCACATATACCGTATTTACTATTCATTTTTACTATTCACGTATACCGTATTTACTATTCATTTTACTATTCACGTATACCGTATTTACTATTCATTTTACTATTCACGTATACTGTATTTACTATTCATTTTACTATTCACGTATACATACCGTATTTACTATTCACGTATACATACCGTATGTACTCTTCATTTTTACTATTCATGTATATATACCGTGTTTTACTATTCACATATACACATAGTATTTTACTATTCACAGATACGCATAGTATTTACTATTCATAAATACGCATATTGATGTATAAAACTTTATGGTATAATAATGCATTATTTTGAGTGAACATATTCATCATGGCGGTTGTATTATGATGGGTGGAGTAAGGAGGGATTTGAATGATAAGAATGATTTATGCCACCACTCGGTGCACAGTGGATGGTACTTGTTTCAGGGCCCCATCTTCCATGTTTTCCTCTGGCCGGGATTTCATTGGAGATGTGGGACATGTGACACCTCCTTAGTTGTTATTTTAAAGGAGGGGAGCCATAGTCCAGATTTAAGCTCTATACCTTTGGCCGGGTGTATCTTAAGTTTTGGTGAGCTTGGAACAATTCAGTCAAATGAATGAGTTTCTATTGGACTATGTGTTAGCCTATGGCTCCAGTCAGCGGTATATGGTTGGAAGGTGATATAAGGGAGGGTGCATACTGCATAATGCATTTCTGAACAGTTCAAGAATTTGATATAATGATGAATAATCTGTAAAGACATGAGATGAGAACTTTTGAGATATATATGTTTTATTACCTTCTATATTGATGACTATTAGTATAAATTATTTTGTATGAGAAATTATGGAATCTACATATATATATTTGAAATCAGCCCATATCTTTTTGTCATATATTATTTGCTCGTGTACGGTAGAAATATTCAGTAGTTACTGAGACGTGGAATCTCATCCCACATTAACATTTTTCAGGTGATTATTCTAGTAGAGAGCAAGGGAAGGCACCTATGGAGTGAGCTCTGGAAGCTCTTTTAATCTCCAATAAATTATGATATGTTATTTTATTTGCCATGAACATAAGACTTCCGTTTTGTATTAAACTCTGAAATATTTTCTGGAATTTATTCTGATTATGTATTACGGGTTTTATTCGAAATGGTAACATTGTAAAAGGATTTGGATATTGTTGAACTCTTTTGATGGTATTTTCAATATTTTGACCAAGTTTTTGGGTGATGAAAATGAGGTGTTACATTTTTGGTATCAGAGCCAGGTTCTGGCCAATTTGTTGATTTCCTAACAGTTTCCTAAAATTGAGGTCGTGGCAAATTAAATATCATAACATGAGCACTTCCCTTTGCTAGATTTAGAATTTATTTAGCTATTTTTATTTGTTTAGTGTCCTTATAGTATTAATCATAGGAGGAGATAATGGCAAGAACTCGAAGAACTAATTCAACCCCTGCTCCGTCCCAAAGAGGTCTCCCTCCGCATCAAGATGGTCCCTATCCTCAGGATAACAATGCCCTTTTGGCAGAGTTACGAGACGTCATCTTGGAGATGAGAGAGAAAGTGAATAGACACGAGGATGAACTAGCAAAAGGAAGAGGCCAAGGTGGTAAGGAAGGAAAGGAGAAGGCTCTGGAAGTCACACCTTCTGACCATCAATCTAGGGGAGGAAGTCATTCTCGCACTGAAGATGGAGGTAGTAGCGGTTCTCATTCTCAGTATCATCCCTTACCTATTACTGAGGTTTGGGAAAAATTTCGGAAGTTTACTCCACCGATGTTCGAGGGGAAGCTAGATCCGATTGCAGCACTGGAGTGGCTGAAGCGTGTAGAAAAGATTTTCAGAGTTATCGAGATTAGCTCACAACAAAAGGTGATGGTCGCTGAACAATTGTTGCAGAAAGCAGCTGAAGAATGGTGGGAAAGCACCAAAACAAAAGGAAATGCTGAGATGACGTGGGAAGAGTTTAAGGAAAAGTTCGAAAATTATTACTTTTCCCCTTCAATCAGAATAGAGAAAGAAACTGAATTCCTCACATTCAGGCAAGGGGAAATACATGAAGACGAATTTATTACTCGCTTTTTAGAGTTGTCTAAATTCTGCGGATATTCACAGAACAACTCTAAATGGTTGAGTGCTCGATTGGTTGAAAAAGCTAGACCAGACCTAAAAACAGCTCTATCACCGTTCCTTGATGAAACAAGGGATTTTGAAGAAATATGTGACAAACTGCGCACGATAGCAAGGAACAAACGAGAAGAGGAAGCTGAGAAGATGAAGGGTTTTCAGGCCAGATCTACACACCTCATGAGACCAACGGGAGGAGTTACTAAGAAGCAGAGTCACAACTTCAGTAATGTGAATACGCGGTTTAGCCAACCATCCAGAAATCACTTTGGTGGACCATCGAGGAGTTATTTTACTGGACCCCAAAGAAGTCATTTCAGCAGACCACCGAGGAGTCAATTCAAAGGACCTCAAAGGAGTCACTTCAGTGGAGGTCAGAGTTCATATAGGGGATCCACAGCTCCTGCTGCAAGCACCGCCAACAATCAGATGTGTGCCAAGTGTGGAAGAATACACCAAGGACCATGTGTGACGTGTTTCAACTGTGGAAAGCCAGGACACATTTCCAGATTTTGTGAGGAGGAGCCTCGAGGAGCCAAGGATGCTAGAACTGCAGTGCCAGGGAAAGTGTTTGCACTATCACATCAGGAGGCAAGTGCTTCACCAAATCTAATTAAAGGTATCCTCAAACTCCAAGGTCTTGAAGTAGAAGCCTTATTTGATTCTGGTGCCACACACTCTTTTATATCATACGACTGTGTGCCTCGATTGAATTTAAGAGTGAGTGAATTGCCTTATTATATGATTATTTCTACACCGGCGGGAGCTTCAGTAAAAACTTCTAGGGCTTGCTTAAATTGTACGATTGAGATTGATAATAGGATCTCAAATATAGACCTTGTTTGTTTACCCACGAAGGGCATCGATGTAATAATAGGAATGGATTGGTTGTCAGCTAATGACATCATCCTTGACTGCAAGAGGAAGACTATCTCTCTTGCGGATGACTCTATGAGTCATAGTAGACCACAATTATTGTCTATAGTACAAGATGAAAAGCCTGTTCATCATGGTTGTCTTGCGTACATGGTGTTTTTCTCCATTCAAGCAGAAGTAGAGGAAGGGATAGAAGATATCGAAGTGGTAAACGAGTTTCCGGAGGTATTCCCGAAAGAAATGACAGGTTTACCCCCAGAGAGAGAAGTAGAATTTTCTATTGATCTCGTACCTGGAACGGAACCTATATCTAAAGCTCCTTACCGAATGTCTCCATCGGAACTAGCAGAATTGAAGAGGCAGATTGAGGAATTGTTAGAAAAGGGTTTTATCAGACCCAGTGTATCTCCTTGGGGATCGCCCGTACTCTTTGTGAAGAAGAAAGATGGGAGCCTGAGACTATGCATTGACTATCGCCAGTTGAATAAAGTGACTATAAAGAATAAATATCCTTTACCCAGGATCGACGATCTGCTTGATCAGTTGAAGGGAGCATCCATATTCTCCAAGATCGACCTCAGATCAGGTTATCACCAACTGAGAGTCAAAGCTGAAGATGTCTCAAAAACTGCATTCAGAACTAGATATGGCCATTATGAATTTCTTGTTATGCCATTTGGGCTAACAAATGCTCCAGCAGTATTCATGGATTACATGAATAGAATTTTCCGACCATATCTAGATAAATTTGTAGTGGTTTTCATTGACGACATCCTTATCTACTCTAAGGATGAAGAAGAGCATAAAGAGCACCTTAGAATCGTGCTACAAGTGTTGAAGGAGCACAAGCTCTATGCGAAACTATCTAAGTGCGAATTTTGGTTGAAGGAAGTAAAATTCCTAGGCCATGTCGTATCGGCTGAAGGTGTTGCAGTGGACCATACTAAAGTTGAAGCAGTTCTCCAATGGGAACGACCAAAGTCCGTGACTGAGATCAGGAGTTTTCTAGGTCTAGCTGGCTATTATAGGAGATTTATCAAGGGCTTTTCGCAAATAGCTATGCCTTTGACAAAGTTAACTAGGAAGGGTCAACCATTTGTATGGGACGAAAAGTGTGAAGCAGCTTTCCAAAATTTGAAGACTAAGTTGACTACGGCACCAGTACTTATAATTCCAGATCCTGCTCAGACCTTTACTTTGTACACAGATGCTTCCAAGAAAGGTCTTGGGTGTGTATTAATGCAAAATGGTAGGGTAGTAGCTTATGCTTCTCGACAGTTAAGGCCACATGAAGGGAATTATCCTACTCACGACTTAGAACTGGCAGCAGTAGTGTTTGCTCTGAAGATTTGGAGGCATCACCTCTACGGTTCAAAGTTCGAGGTTTATAGTGACCACAAAAGTCTGAAGTACCTGTTCGACCAAAAGGAGCTCAACATGCGACAGAGGAGATGGATGGAGTTTATCAAGGACTACGACTTCGAATTGAAGTATCATCCAGGAAAGGCGAACGTTGTAGCAGATGCCTTAAGTAGAAAGACAATCCATGTAGCCCAGATGATGATCAGAGAACATAAATTGCTCGAGGAGATACCAAGTACATCTATTGATGTAATGTCAGGTTTGGTCGCTACCATGGAAGCATTAACTATTGAAAGCACAATTTGGAAAGAGATTAAATTCGCTCAGCTCGAAGATGAGTATCTATTAAACGTGAGGGAAGATATTGAAGAAGGAAAAGAATCGAAATTTGGGATCGATAGAGATGGGATATTAAGGTATAAAGGAAAAGTGTGCATACCTAATGATGGAGAAATAAAAAGGCTCATACTAGAGGAGGCTCATCGGAGTAAATACACTATCCATCCTGGAGCAACCAAGATGTATCATGATCTCAAGCGGAATTGGTGGTGGCGAGGCATGAAGAAAGATGTGACTGACTTTGTCACTTGTTGTTTGACTTGTCAGAAAGTCAAGATCGAACATCGGAAACCTCCTGGATTATTAAAGAATTTGGATATCCCAGAGTGGAAATGGGACAGCATCTCTATGGATTTCATCATGGGGCTTCCTCTAACGACATCCGGACATAATGCCATTTGGGTAATTGTCGATAGGTTAACTAAGTCAGCTCATTTTCTAGCAATTGCAGCAGAATACTCATTGGAGAGACTAGCAAAGATCTACATGAAGGAGATTGTCAGATTGCATGGGATACCGAATAGCATCGTATCTGATCGTGATCCACGATTCACTTCACGATTTTGGAAAGCATTGCAGAATGCTATGGGAACTCGGATGAGTTATAGTACCGCTTATCATCCTCAAACTGACGGGCAGACTGAGAGGACTATTCAAACTCTGGAAGACATGTTGCGGGCTTGTGCAATCGAACTAAAAGGAAGTTGGGACGATCATCTTCATCTTGCGGAGTTTGCATATAACAATAGTTATCACTCCAGCATTGAGATGGCACCTTATGAGGCTTTGTATGGAAGAAAATGTAGATCTCCTATTTGCTGGACGGAATTGAATGAGCGAATTTTAATAGGTCCAGAACTTGTGGACGAGACGACTCAAAAGATTAAGGTGATTCAACAGAAACTTCTCACTGCTCAGAGTCGACAGAAGAGTTATGCTGACAAGAGAAGACGACCGTTGGAGTTCATGGTGGGCGAACATGTGTTCTTAAGAGTCACACCAATGACTGGCATTGGTAGAGCAATACGAGCAAAGAAGCTTTCACCTCGTTTTATGGGTCCTTATGAGATTTTGGAGAAAGTTGGACCGGTAGCTTACAGAATTGCATTACCTCCACAGCTTGCGAACCTTCACGATGTCTTTCATGTATCGCAACTGAAGAAATACCAACCGGATCCTTCCCACATTATAGAAGTAGAAGAGGTAGAACTCAAAGATAACATGACGTATAAAGCCGAGCCGGAGCGGATTGTTGATGCAAGGGACAAGAGATTAAGAAACAAGACCATTAGACTTGTAAAGGTCGAGTGGAAAGGAATGGCTCCCGGAGATGCTACTTGGGAAACGGAGGAGAGCATGCGACAAACCTATCCTCATTTATTTAAATAGGTTAGAATTCTTATTATAGCGAAATTTTGAGGACAAAATTTTCTTTTAGGAGGGGAGAAATGTAACATCCTGAATTTTGAATCTAATATCTTGAACATAAACCTATTTTGGGAAGACTAGTAGGCTCTATTTTTGGAAAGTGATAAATTTGAAATCAGTATTTTGTGGGCCCCGTGAATAGTATTTACTATTCACGTATACGTATTTACTATTCCTAAATACGTATTTACTATTCATGCGGGACCCACAACCAAAATAATTCTCTCCCGACACAAAACTCTCGTGAAGTTTGAAAATTTTGTCAGCGGGACCCACGTAATAGTAATTTACTATTTGAATAATAATATTATATTATTATAATATAATATTATTTACTATTCATGTGGGACCCACGAAAAATTATTTCCACAGAAGAGTCACGGGAGGTTTGAAAATTTGTCACGGGGAAAATTACGTAGAACGACCCAGAGACGAAAATTACACTTAATGACCCATTTTCCAACTATAAATAGACCTTCCATTTCATTTCATTCTTCACAACTTCTAAGAGCCATAGAGAGAGGTAGAGAGAGAGAGAGAGAGAGTAGAGATATTTGCTTGAGAGTTATAATAGCTGGTTGGTGATTCGGGTATTAGCAAGTAACAGGTAACTCTGAATATTCTTCCTTATACTTGTGAATTATGTATGATTATTAATTGGTTTGTTTACTTTTTTTGGCAAGAATATTTAGAAAATATTTATGGTTTTAAGATCTGGTGTGGGAACTTTGATTTGCAAATCTGCAGAGGTACTATTTATACGTACGTTACTATTCACATTTACTATTCACGTATACCGTATTTACTATTCATTTTACTATTCACATATACCGTATTTACTATTCATTTTTACTATTCACGTATACCGTATTTACTATTCATTTTACTATTCACGTATACCGTATTTACTATTCATTTTACTATTCACGTATACTGTATTTACTATTCATTTTACTATTCACGTATACATACCGTATTTACTATTCACGTATACATACCGTATGTACTCTTCATTTTTACTATTCATGTATATATACCGTGTTTTACTATTCACATATACACATAGTATTTTACTATTCACAGATACGCATAGTATTTACTATTCATAAATACGCATATTGATGTATAAAACTTTATGGTATAATAATGCATTATTTTGAGTGAACATATTCATCATGGCGGTTGTATTATGATGGGTGGAGTAAGGAGGGATTTGAATGATAAGAATGATTTATGCCACCACTCGGTGCACAGTGGATGGTACTTGTTTCAGGGCCCCATCTTCCATGTTTTCCTCTGGCCGGGATTTCATTGGAGATGTGGGACATGTGACACCTCCTTAGTTGTTATTTTAAAGGAGGGGAGCCATAGTCCAGATTTAAGCTCTATACCTTTGGCCGGGTGTATCTTAAGTTTTGGTGAGCTTGGAACAATTCAGTCAAATGAATGAGTTTCTATTGGACTATGTGTTAGCCTATGGCTCCAGTCAGCGGTATATGGTTGGAAGGTGATATAAGGGAGGGTGCATACTGCATAATGCATTTCTGAACAGTTCAAGAATTTGATATAATGATGAATAATCTGTAAAGACATGAGATGAGAACTTTTGAGATATATATGTTTTATTACCTTCTATATTGATGACTATTAGTATAAATTATTTTGTATGAGAAATTATGGAATCTACATATATATATTTGAAATCAGCCCATATCTTTTTGTCATATATTATTTGCTCGTGTACGGTAGAAATATTCAGTAGTTACTGAGACGTGGAATCTCATCCCACATTAACATTTTTCAGGTGATTATTCTAGTAGAGAGCAAGGGAAGGCACCTATGGAGTGAGCTCTGGAAGCTCTTTTAATCTCCAATAAATTATGATATGTTATTTTATTTGCCATGAACATAAGACTTCCGTTTTGTATTAAACTCTGAAATATTTTCTGGAATTTATTCTGATTATGTATTACGGGTTTTATTCGAAATGGTAACATTGTAAAAGGATTTGGATATTGTTGAACTCTTTTGATGGTATTTTCAATATTTTGACCAAGTTTTTGGGTGATGAAAATGAGGTGTTACAGTTATGATAACAACTATAATGCATATAGTCAAAGGACAAGTTAACATTAAGATTCCACCTATACCTAATATTTTCTTGTTATTCACATCAAAGAACATATTCCCTTCAATATACATTACTTGCAAAAAGGACAAGGCATATGCCACAACCCTTTTACCCAAAAATTAACCCTTATGTATTTTCAGTTTGTATGTTTCTTCTTCTTGGTTGTTGAGTGATGTCAATATAGAGCACAGAGAGAGAGAGTGTGTGTGTGAGAGAGATGCTGGTGACTGGTTCTTGGAGGGAGGCTGACGAAGTCCAGACTAAAGGTGCGATTGGTGGAGAGATTCATCATCTTCTTCTTCTTGGTTGTTCAGTGCCATTGATACAAAGTTGAGAGAGAGACATCTTCATTATTCCTCTTGTTCATTGGAGATATCGAGGGAGTATATTTGAGGAGGGAGAGAGCCACTTATCACTATTCAAGATCATCTAATTTAGTAATGCATATCTTCGTTGGAGATAACAATCGAATCCGAGCCAACCTCTGAAGAAAGGTAAAACCAATGTCAAATATGCAATTAGTAATTCATATCTTCCATTACCTAACCGAGCGACTTGGCTTATTGTAATTGGGAGATGAAATCATCAACTAGTTCAACTGAAAACGTGCTATTGACAAGAGGAAATAGAGGAAAAAAGTTGGAGGAGGAGGAAGATTGAAGAGAAAGGCTGTGTAACATCCCGTCTTTTAATATGCGATTTTCAAAAGAGATTATCAGAGTTTTGAATAATTTAAACAGTGTGGCATCGGAAAAGAGTTTTCATTTTAAAATAAAACGAGTATCTGATATTTAACCAACATTGGTGTGTTGATACTAATACAGTCATCCAAATATTCAAGTACTCAAAGTACATAAGAAAACAGCAACAGATAAACAATCCTCCGTCCGAGTCCTTATACAGCCTGCTTACCCTTGTCAGCAACCCTGTCTCCGCCAGAACCTGAGGCTATGGTAAGAGCTGAGGTTCAATTCCCATTGAACCTCAGGTAACAGTTAACCTCATGCTTATGTAACAATTTTATATATAATAGATATTCATGATAGTTATAGCATAATCACATTTTAACAGCACAACCACCTCATATTTTAATCCAGTCTGCACTACCCAGTGCCACGGTGTACATCCGTGTCCTCAGCGCTAGGAAAACTCAACGGCATTATCATGACTATAACCCGTATATAGCTGAATGTGTATGCACATTTTTTTAAAAACAGAATCTCAGACTATCCATCACATACAAATTTACAATAAGCATCAGAGTTAAGGTTACAGTACGCGTCCGTACCTTCGTTGATGATGTTTTGGTACGTTTGAATAAAACGGTACTTCTAACGGAAAACAACGGTACAAGTTCACAGATACCCTATAGGAACAATATCACATTTATCAGTAGCCATCAACTTTGCAATACTTGTGGAATTCTACGTTGAAGATTTACTATTCATGTGAATAGTATTCACTATTCATGTGAATAGTACCAGTAAAAATATTTTTACCGTGACGGTAAATAATTTTTTACTGTTTGGTAAATAGTATTTACTGTATTGGTAAATAACATTACTGCCCAAGAATAATTCTTTTCTGATGTGACAGATCAGACCAAGCTGCAGCCACAGAGCATACTCAGAAAAAACTCTATCTGGCATTTCTACTATAATTACCAAAAGAAACTACCAAATCTTAAGACTAGAGACCAAAGAACTTACCCTTGAAGTTCTTACTCCTTCTCTCCAGCTCCGAGAACTTTACTCTAAATTCTCACTCTAAACTCTAAGAATTCTCTCTCTTCTATTAAACTCGACCGTTGTGATCTGAGTTTGGTGTGAAGAAAATGAAGAAGTGAGGCCTCTATTTATAGTTGGAAAATGGGTCTTTAAGTGTAATTTTCGTCTCTGGGTCGTTTTACGTAATTTTCCTAAAAAAACTAAAAAGTTGCGCCCCCGTGAACAAATTTTAAAATTTTTAATAATATTTTAATATTTATTATAATATAATATTATTATTTAAATAATAAATTATTATTGAGTGGGTCCCGCTGACAAAATTTTCAAACTCACGAGAGTTTCTGTCGGGAGAGGAGAAAATTTTGTCAGTGGGTCCCACACCTTTAAATATTATATTATTTTTTACTAATAAAGTTCCCTATTCGGTGTTCTGATCGCGTGATCTTTTGCAAATTCTCAAAAATCCAGAAGCACAGTCTTGAAGCTCTATTCTTCCTCTTTAGAAATATCTGGGTCAACTGAATTTTTGACCTCATTCAGGATATTTCGTAATCTGTCAAAGATTTTAAGTCGGACACTGCCGGAAACAGAAATTACTTCGGGTGACACCATCTTCGAGACAAAAATTCACTGATTCATAATATGCCCTTACCCAAGAAACCTAGTTCACGGTTTACAAGATATAATTTTATTTCTATTATTTCCCAAAATATAAGATATTACATTTCTCCCCCCGTTAAATAAAATTTCGCCCTCGAAATTTACTCCATACTAACTAAACATTGAGCCATGAACTCCGGATATCTTTCCCTCATATCTTCCTCTGTTTCCCAAGTTGCTTCATTAGGAGATAAACCCTTCCAGACCACTTTCACAACAGGAATATTTCTGTGTCGAAGCCGTTTCTCCTGGTAATCGAGAATTCGCTCCGGTTCGACCTCAAAAGTGTTATCATGTCGCACCTCAACATCCTCATACTGAATAACATGGTCATGGTCAGGTTGGTATTTCTTCAACTGGGAAACATGGAAAACATCATGGAGTTTACTCAAGTTCGGGGGTAAGGCTAACTGGTATGCGACCGGTCCACGTTTTGCCAAGATTTCGAATGGCCCAATGTAACGAGGACTTAGCTTTCGCCGTTTAAGCGTTCTTCCAACACCAGTTACCGGGGATACCTTGAGAAACACATGGTCTCCAACCTCGAATTCTAATGGTCTTCTCCTCTTATCAGCGTAACTCTTCTGTCTGCTTTGTGCTGTTAGGAGTCTCTGTTTGATCAATGCAATTTGCTTGGAGGTCTTATCAACTAAATCTGTCCCGATGAATTCTCGCTCCGACAATTCTGTCCAGCATATAGGTGATCGACACTTCCGCCCATACAATGCCTCAAACGGAGCCATCTGTATGCTCGAATGATAACTATTGTTGTAAGCGAATTCGACCAGCGGTAAATGTTCATCCCAATGGCCTTTGAAATCCAATACACACGCTCTAAGCATATCTTCTAGCGTTTGTATTGTCCTTTCAGATTGACCATCGGTCTGCGGGTGATAAGCCGTACTAGGTCTTAGCTTAGTTCCCATCTCTGCATGCAAAGCCTCCCAGAATCGGGATGTAAATCGCGGGTCCCGATCAGAAACGATGCTCTTAGGTACACCATGAAGTCTTACGATCTCTTTGATATAAATCCTCGCCAATTGTTCTGGTGAGTAATTAATACTAATGGGGAGAAAGTGTGCTGACTTAGTCAATCGGTCAACAATTACCCAAATCGCGTCGTGATGTCTAATCTTGGGTAAACCTACCACTAAATCCATGGTGATATTCTCCCATTTCCACTCCGGAATTTCCAGTCCTTGAAGAAGACCAGGGGGTCGTTGGTGTTCAGTTTTAACTTTCTGACAGGTTAAGCATCTACCCACGTACTCGGTTACGTCTTTCTTCAGCCTGGGCCACCAAAACTCGGATTTCAGGTTCTGGTACATCTTCACCATTCCTGGATGTAGAGTGTATCTGCTCTTATGAGCCTCATCTAGTATCTTCTGTCGTAATTCTCCATCCTTTGGAATGTAGATCCGCTTCTTGTACCTGACTAAACCACTAGGTGATAGGTCAAGGTCTTGAGTTTCACCTTGTGAGATCTTTTCTCGAGCTGCTATAGCCCATTCGTCGTGCTTTTGAGCTTCCTCGACCGCATCTCTTAAATTATACTTTCCTTGACTAACAAGGAGACTTGCAAGATACACGTCATCGGGCGCGTAGTGTCTCATGCAAATCTGATTGGACAGATTCAGGTCTCTGAAATCTTCAAGTAGTCTCCGCTCTTGAATCATCATGTATGCTGCGTGCACCGTCTTTCTACTAAGCGCATCTGCTACGACATTTGCTTTTCCGGGATGATACTTGATCTCCAGATCGTAATCTTTTAGTAAGTCCATCCAGCGACGTTGTCTCATGTTGAGCTCTTTTTGATCAAACAGGTATTTCAGGCTCTTGTGGTCGCAGTATAACTCTACGACTGCACCATAGAGGTAGTGCCTCCATATCTTTAAGGCGAATACAATAGCCGCAAGTTCTAGGTCGTGAGTAGGGTAGTTCAACTCGTGAAGTTTCAACTGGCGAGAAGCATATGCCACAACTCTGCCCTGCTGCATGAGAACACACCCTAATCCTTGCCCACTAGCATCACTATAGACAACGTACGTTTCGTCTGGATCTGGAATTATTAATACTGGAGCTGTAGTCAACTTCTCCCTCAAAGTTTGAAAACTCGCCTCACAATCATCGTCCCATATGAATGGTTGTTTCTTCCTTGTGAGCTTCGTTAATGGTAAGGCAATACGTGAGAAATTTTGTATGAATCTGCGGTAATATCCTGCTAATCCCAGGAAACTACGTATCTCTGCCACCGTTTCCGGCCTCTTCCAGTTCAGAACCGCTTCCACTTTACTAGGATCAACAGCTACACCATCGCGAGATACGACATGACCCAGAAATTTTACCTCTGGTAGCCAGAATTCACACTTGCTCAATTTAGCAAAAAGTTGTTCGTCTCGGAGTATTCCCAACACGAGTCGCAGATGTTCTTCGTGTTCTTCCCTGCTTTTAGAATAGATCAGGATGTCATCGATGAACACCACTACAAACTTGTCTAGGTGTAGACGAAAGATTCTATTCATGTAATCCATGAATACGGCAGGCGCATTTGTCAATCCGAAAGGCATCACAAGGAATTCGTAATGCCCGTATCTGGTTCTAAAGGCTGTTTTTGGAACATCACTGGTTTTCACTCGCAGCTGGTGGTATCCTGAGCGCAAGTCAATTTTAGAGAATACACAAGAACCAGATAGTTGATCGAGTAGATCGTCAATGCGAGGAAGTGGGTACTTGTTTTTGATAATCACCTTGTTTAACTCGCGGTAATCGATACAAAGTCGTAAACTTCCATCTTTCTTCTTTACAAACAGTACTGGGGCTCCCCATGGCGACACACTAGGTCGAATAAATCCTTTCTCCAGTAGCTCCTCAAGCTGTTTCTTCAATTCCAGCATCTCGTTTGGTGCCATACGATATGGTGCTTTTGATATTGGTCCAGTGCCTGGCATCAAGTCGATGGCGAATTCAACCTCTCTCTCAGGGGGTAACTTGGTGAGATCTTTGGGAAACACATCAGGGAATTCATTCACAATGGGAATGTCTTTGAGTGATGGTTCGTCGTCTATGTTGATTGAGAAGAACACCATATACGCTTGGCAACCTTGCTTCATGCATTTTTCTGCTTCTGCACTAGATAGGAAATTCAGACTCACATTGATCTTGCTCTGGTCGTGTGGTGGTGAGAATCGTATCTCTTTATTACCACAATCAATGACCGCGTTGTTTGCCGTGAGCCAATCAAGACCAAGAATGACATCAATGCCATGAAGCGGTAATCGGATAAGATCTATGTTAGATTCTCGTCCGTTCACACTCGCAATGCAATTAAGACATGCATCAGACGCTAAAGATTTCGCGCCAAGTGGGGTAGCTACTATCAAATCATATGGTAGTCTATAGGCTTGCATTCCTAGTCGTTTTGCACAATCGAAAGAAATAAACGAGTGACTAGCACCCGAATCATACAATGCCTGTAGTAGATTTCCATTAAGAGAAATAGTACCTTTGATCATCTCAGGAGATTTCTTGGCTTCCTCATTAGTCAGAGCAAAAACTCGTCCTGCGTTCTGCGGTCTCGCCTCCAAAGCTTTTTGAGGACAGTTTAAGCTAATATGCCCCGGTTTCTGACACCTGAAGCACACTGGCTTTCCCTCACAGTTAGCTCCCGGATGGAACCTTCTGCATTGCGGACAGGCTTGGGATGTCTGCATTCTTGGAAAGTTTTGCTGTCTCGGTTGAAATGGCCTCTTATTCCCTTGTTGGGAATTATTCCAAGGTGCCTTCCTCTTCTGTGCTGGGTTGTTGCGATTGAAACCGCTACGGTTGGGGCCGCTACTGCTGAAGTCTCTGGTCTTGCGAAGCTCCTTCAAGTTTCGTTCGATGAGTCGGCAGGCTTCTACAGCTTGATTTAGTTCCAGAAATTTGTGCGATACCAACCTTTCCCTTATCTCATACTTTAGTCCATACACAAGTACATTTGCAATGCTGCTCTCGTCATTATCTCGCCTCAGAAGTGATGAGTACCGAGATAAGTTGGTGAAACGAGCGAAGTAATCATCGAAAGATTCTTCCCGACCCTGACGGATGTGCAGGAACTCTGTCTCCTTCATCATCTGTACTGAGGGTGGAAAGTACTGCTCGTTAAACTTTTCTTGGAACGTTTCCCATGTGATGGGACAGTTTCGGCTTCGGAGGGTTGCCGCGGTGTTTCGCCACCAACGATCGGCGTCTCCTGCTAGCTTGTAAATTGCCAATTGAGCCTTCCTGTTATCCGGACATTCTAAGACCTCAAAGATCTTTTCAAGATGCAATAGCCAATCCTCAGCTGAATCAAGTTTTCCTCGGAATACTGGTGGCTTGTGTTTGCAGAATTGTGTCACCCAGTATTGTGTATCCTTAGCTTCTCTGACAGGTTGATGTTGTTCCACCAGTACTCTCTCCTGTCGAGGAGATGACCGAGATCGTTCTGGTCTCTCAAATGCGTTGCTGCGCTCGTCTTCTTGTTCTTCGTAATTTTCTCCTCCCTCTCGTTGTTGTTGCTGTTGCTCTCCTTCAGCCTGTTGTTCTTCATCCCCTTGTCCTCCCTGCCTGTTGGCGAGAAGCGCATCGATGAGAGCTCTCTGTTCTTGTATTATTCTCCTCATTTCTTGAAGTTCATCTTGTACTGGTGGTGGAGGTTCATGTTGTTCGAGTTCAGGGTTTGGTACTACTCGCAGTTGCCTACCCCTACCTCTGCCTCGGCCTCTGCCTCGACCTCGGCCTCGGCCTCTAGGAGTTCCGGCGCCTCCCAAAGTTGCCATATTCTAAATTCCAAAGGTTAATAGATATAAACACTAGAAAACAAAAAGATTACACATAACATAAGATCACAAATTTCATATGAATCACACCAAAGCGTATATAGTACACCCCTTTTATTCATTAATGGTGATTACACAAACTACTATTATACTTAGTCCTACTGTTACAAAACTATTGCTACTACTACTTCCATGGTTCATTGAACTGTTGTAGGGTTGTCTTTGTCTTTCTACATGACCAGGTGAACTAAATGCTGGAGGCAGAAAATGCACGAGCACACATCCTCGATGTGGCCCTTATTCAGAATTTCATTGATTTTTGTTTTCCAGAAATGGGTGCGAGGAAAGTGATGAAGGGTGGATTTAACCCAGTCTCTAGAAGGATACGGAAAATGGTAGCGAGAGTTTGCCTGGTAAAATTCTCTGACTCGGGTCAGATACAGTAGGTATTTGTCTTTCTCGGTCTTAGTAGTGAGAGCGGCATGGAGAAATTCTAAGTGTAAGGCTAAAGTTAAGATGGAGTTTTCATCTAAGACGTACTCCAAGTTGCCAGAGTTGGCGTCAGAATCATAGTCGAGATCTTGTATCTGAGGATAGTCAAAGTTATCACCTATTGAGGAGTGATGTGAATTGCTGGGATTTCCGGGTTCTGGTGAGTAGGGCTCTGCAAGAATGGGTATTGAGTCATATAGATGGTCGGGATACTCAGGTCCAGGATGGTATTCTGGTTCTGGATCATTATCAAGTGCAAGAGCGGGGTAGAGTGGTTCTGGTACCGGCACAGGTTCAGGCATTGGTACAGAGAGTGGATTTATCGGCTCAGGGTTCAATCTCCTTCTTACTGGTTCGGGGACGATCGACCGACGTGCAATACGTCTTCTTTTCCCAAAGTAATTGATATACGGAAATTCCTCTTTGTCCATTTCTACAACAACACCAGGGTCATATCAGTACTTATATTTTTTTTTTTTTTAAAGAAAACCATGGCTTAGAGCCTAACTTAGTTAATCAACCGATTGGCCAGGTAGGCGTCTATCATGGGAGCCTCACCGTGCTAGGGTGACTGATTGGCTGATCCACATAGACTCGGCCCTACCTTCGGCACCAATGGTTTGTTATAACTAAGTCGGGTTCATGCCAGATAAAATACTTTTGAAGGCTAGAACTTAACTCTGCTACTTAAACAACCTTACAAGACTGTTTAAAGTAACCTAGTTAACTTCGTGCCAGGATGCAAGCTCTGATACCAAAATGTAACATCTCGTCTTTTAATATGCGATTTTCAAAAGAGATTATCAGAGTTTTGAATAATTTAAACAGTGTGGCATCGGAAAAGAGTTTTCATTTTAAAATAAAACGAGTATCTGATATTTAACCAACATTGGTGTGTTGATACTAATACAGTCATCCAAATATTCAAGTACTCAAAGTACATAAGAAAACAGCAACAGATAAACAATCCTCCGTCCGAGTCCTTATACAGCCTGCTTACCCTTGTCAGCAACCCTGTCTCCGCCAGAACCTGAGGCTATGGTAAGAGCTGAGGTTCAATTCCCATTGAACCTCAGGTAACAGTTAACCTCATGCTTATGTAACAATTTTATATATAATAGATATTCATGATAGTTATAGCATAATCACATTTTAACAGCACAACCACCTCATATTTTAATCCAGTCTGCACTACCCAGTGCCACGGTGTACATCCGTGTCCTCAGCGCTAGGAAAACTCAACGGCATTATCATGACTATAACCCGTATATAGCTGAATGTGTATGCACATTTTTTTAAAAACAGAATCTCAGACTATCCATCACATACAAATTTACAATAAGCATCAGAGTTAAGGTTACAGTACGCGTCCGTACCTTCGTTGATGATGTTTTGGTACGTTTGAATAAAACGGTACTTCTAACGGAAAACAACGGTACAAGTTCACAGATACCCTATAGGAACAATATCACATTTATCAGTAGCCATCAACTTTGCAATACTTGTGGAATTCTACGTTGAAGATTTACTATTCATGTGAATAGTATTCACTATTCATGTGAATAGTACCAGTAAAAATATTTTTACCGTGACGGTAAATAATTTTTTACTGTTTGGTAAATAGTATTTACTGTATTGGTAAATAACATTACTGCCCAAGAATAATTCTTTTCTGATGTGACAGATCAGACCAAGCTGCAGCCACAGAGCATACTCAGAAAAAACTCTATCTGGCATTTCTACTATAATTACCAAAAGAAACTACCAAATCTTAAGACTAGAGACCAAAGAACTTACCCTTGAAGTTCTTACTCCTTCTCTCCAGCTCCGAGAACTTTACTCTAAATTCTCACTCTAAACTCTAAGAATTCTCTCTCTTCTATTAAACTCGACCGTTGTGATCTGAGTTTGGTGTGAAGAAAATGAAGAAGTGAGGCCTCTATTTATAGTTGGAAAATGGGTCTTTAAGTGTAATTTTCGTCTCTGGGTCGTTTTACGTAATTTTCCTAAAAAAACTAAAAAGTTGCGCCCCCGTGAACAAATTTTAAAATTTTTAATAATATTTTAATATTTATTATAATATAATATTATTATTTAAATAATAAATTATTATTGAGTGGGTCCCGCTGACAAAATTTTCAAACTCACGAGAGTTTCTGTCGGGAGAGGAGAAAATTTTGTCAGTGGGTCCCACACCTTTAAATATTATATTATTTTTTACTAATAAAGTTCCCTATTCGGTGTTCTGATCGCGTGATCTTTTGCAAATTCTCAAAAATCCAGAAGCACAGTCTTGAAGCTCTATTCTTCCTCTTTAGAAATATCTGGGTCAACTGAATTTTTGACCTCATTCAGGATATTTCGTAATCTGTCAAAGATTTTAAGTCGGACACTGCCGGAAACAGAAATTACTTCGGGTGACACCATCTTCGAGACAAAAATTCACTGATTCATAATATGCCCTTACCCAAGAAACCTAGTTCACGGTTTACAAGATATAATTTTATTTCTATTATTTCCCAAAATATAAGATATTACAGGCTGGTTTGGCCGCTTGACCGAAACATTCAAAACCCGGATTCCTATATGATCATCTCAATGTCGCTTCCTTTTCCAGTAGACTTTTTGGGGTTGTTAAAGTTCAAGAGGTATTTATGTGTCGTCTTCTTTTCATTAAAATTTTACAACTTCATCTCTCCAATTTTTTAAAATTCAACTCATAAAAATTTTCCCTCCCTCAACTTCTCCAAATCCCTCATACAAATGGGAGAGGATTTTTTTCATAGGGATAGGATATTATTACAACCTTTTTTTTTTACAACCAATGTTACTACCACTTTTCCACCGTTAGATTAGAATCTCATTTACCTATATAATTTCTCTCTCCTATTAAGATTCTGATCTAACAGTGGAAAAGTGGTAGTAACATTGGTTGTAACAAAAAAAAGGTTGTAACAATATCCTATCCCTTTTTCATAATCCTTTTTCTCTTTTTCTCTCACA
Organism: Acacia crassicarpa; assembly: GCA_034222035.1. Lineage (NCBI taxonomy): Eukaryota > Viridiplantae > Streptophyta > Magnoliopsida > Fabales > Fabaceae > Acacia > Acacia crassicarpa. The sequence continues at coordinate 41,408,281 of JAWXYG010000005.1, read as the reverse complement.
GACCCATTTGGGCCATTGATTAGGAAAAGAGGAGAGAGATTAAAATGGTATTGTGATTAATTGAACAGATATAATATAAAGATGATAAAGGATAATGAGAAAAAGATTATGAGAGAAATCTAACTCCGTACAAACAACCTCTAAAAGAGGCCAACAGGTCAGGCTTTATGCTCATTTAAAAATTAAAGATCAGTCTCATCTAACTTATTTCCGCCCATAAAAATGCCAAAATCTATGAGTGGGTTTTTTATTCATGAAGGATTCCATCCCATTTTGACAGCAACACTGTTGAGTTGTGATTTATGAAGCTGATCATTGCCCCTTCCTTCCGTCTTTAAAGCCTCGCCATGATCTTTTTTATTATTTGCTTTTTTAATATAAAAAGAAGCGTGCAGAAGCAACCCTACAACTTCTCAAAGGCCACAAAATTGATACAACTGAAACAAGGGAGCACATTGTTTGACCAAAATTAGGTTGATCAGGATCTTACGTACATGGTCACTGAACGTAGAGATTTAATAGATAAAACTATAAAAAAAAAAAGGCAATTAGAAGTAGATAATAGCTTTATTGAGAATATTAGTCGAATAAAAAGTAATGAGTGAGAACATAAATAATGGATAATAGATTTTTTTTTTTTTGCTATTGTACCCGGTTCACCAGAGCTTCGCCCTGCCTAGTCCGGATCGGGGTTCTGTCGGGCGCATATGCGGGAACCTTTCCCAGGGGAGTTTTCTGCATCCACAAGGACTCTTTTGTCGGGCGCATATGCAAGGACCTCTCCCAGGGGAGTTTTTTGCATCTACAAGGACTCGAACTTGAGACCCCTGCTTAAGGGGCCCAAGTCCCTTCCACTTGAGCCAACTCCCACTGGTATAATGGACAATAGATGGTATGCTGGCTAAACAATAAAGTATAGATTAGGGCCCATTTGGATGGACTTTTAAAAAAGTATGTTTTTTTAAGCGTTTATTTTTTAAGCTCCAAATTGGAGCTTTTAAAAAAATCAGTACTTTGACTTTTTTTTTGTAACTTTTTATTTTTTTAAAAAATATCATCTATACACATAAATTAATTAAAAAAGTTTTTTTTTTGCATTAAAAAAGTTTTTTTTTTCCTTAAAAAAGTCCATCTAAATAGGCCGACTGAAGGAGAATTTTGTATGAGATAGTCGTCCTGAGGTGTGATTATGTCCTCTTTTTATAACACGTGCCTCATCTCACGTTTAGATGGGGTAGTTCCATTTTTCAGGATCTCAATTAGTTGGAGGGGTGGCCTCTACTATTTAGGATCATGGCGTTATATTAATTTGCGGGTTTGATTGGGTATTTCGGGTCCATGTTGTATATGGCCCAAAGATAGGCCCTACAATGTTTTTTTTTTTTATAAATTAAATTTAGGGAAGGGGTTGGGGTCACCCACAGTTTAAAGGTAAGGGCACTTGGAGCCCAGTCCGCAAGATATATTGGATTAGAGAATACACACGCCTTCACCTTTTCCTAGCGTTATTCAAATTATTGACTTAAACTCAGGATGATATACTCAGGCCAATTCAATTCTCAATTTTCCGTAAAATATATTTTTTTCCGGACTGACTAAAAATGTAATTATTTAATTTACATATTTTTATGGATGATTTTCTTTTTTATATTGCAATTAAACTAAAATTTATATTTTTAAGATAAAAAGTATGAAAATTATTTGAAACAATTCATATAATTAATTTGACTTAATATTACCAAACGTTCGTCTGAGAAAAATTAATTATTCTTTTACTTCTAAAAGTTTGAGTTTATAGTTTATATCTCCTATAAAAAAAATATATATATCATTCAAGATTTCAAATTTAAGAAAATTAATAATGGCATTCCAAAATTTAAAAATATAAACATATAATCCATTTTACTTAATTATAGTGTCGTGCATATAAATTGATGAATGAAGTGTACAACGAAGATTGCAATCCATGCCAAATGGTGATGCAATTTTGGAAGAGTATAATGGGTGTTTGATCATTACTGCTTGTTATATGGCAGCTTGCATATATATGCAGTTAGTGCTTGATCCAGGTCCCTCTATCCTTATTCAATTCTTACATAATCATTTATGGACTTCACCAACCTATTATGGTGAGAAAGGCTCTGAATATGATGTTTGTGCTGCAATTTCATTACTGGGTAATTAAACTATCATATAGTGTGCATGCGATTATTATGCTATAAAGATTCTTTGGGAATATTATGAAATGGTGATGGGCACGCTCACTACTCTGTTTAAAACTTTTATATGGGCACCATCTAGCTACTATGGCCATTTCTTTTACGTACAATGAAGCACCATTGTCATGGTCCTGCCATTAATTTTTCTGCTCAATCTCTCAGAGTTTGTCGATGGGTTTTGCTGAGGTGCTAGTTAATTAAGCCACATGTTCTTGTTAGCTTCAATAATAGGATGGTGTTAATTTACTCATGATCCTTTCTTCTTTGCCCATCTTCCTTCATTGATATGTTATCTTCTGCAATATTTCTCTCTTTCCTTTTGGTTTCCTATATGATTATGGTGATATCATGTATCAATATAATTTTCTAAGCTAGTCTTCGATCCTGGTGATGCTACAAGGGATGGGTATTTGAAAATTGTTGATGCAGTGTCTGCTGTATTTGGATAGTCCTACAGCACCAGAGACTTATGTTCTCTTTGATGATATTATTTTAATCTTTGATAGCTAAATATTCTATCAATTCGGAAAATTAACAATTGGAACACGAAGAAGTAATGCAATGGATAAAAATTATGCTAACGTTAAAAAAAACACAAGTCTCTGGTACTTCTTCGTGGTCCAATGGTTGTAATTTTCCCAATTGGGAAGAAGTAATGCAAAGATAAAAATCAACAATTTCTAGAACGGTTCATTATACAATAGATGAATAATTTCATTTCCTTACGATTTTTAGATGTACAAAATATTTTGAATTAATAATAAATCATTTTGATTGAAATGAATTTGTCTCAAATATCGATGAGAAAAATACTGTAAAGAATTTTAGCATAAATTAAGGAGATTATAAATAAAAATTATTCAATTGAAATGTACGTAGTAAGAAGATGAAATTTACATTACATAAGCTTAATCAAACTTTGTAATCAGTGTGTTGCATTAGGATTAAATGTAATCTTCTCCTATAGTATCAAATAAAACGGGCTATTAGTGATTGTTTGGTTCATAGAATCGGAGGTAATGCAATGTAATATAACGATGATTATATGAATTTATTTGGTTCGTCATTAAGAAAAAATTATGCCTATGCATAAAAACATTTGGTTAGATTACATCAAAAATGAAAATATATGGTAATATGTAGCAAGAGGCAAAATTACCCCTATCTACATATATATGTATAATGTACACATTGAGTTCAAAGTGAGTTTTTCAATTTGTGTCGTGTACACATTAGGTTCATAATAATATTCAATATTTAATGGTGAAAATATTATACGGTTGATTTATGATAATTTTTTAATATTTAATCATGGAAATATCATTTAATGAGATAGTTCAATATTTTAAATGGTGGAATATAACCGTTAAAAACATTTAGTGGGGGGTTTTTTAAATATATTTTTATATAATTTAATTATATTTAATATTTAATTGTGGTAATTATGTAATATTTAACAACATTTATAGGTTGGTACTTTGGTCAAATAAAAATTATAATGACAATAATTTTTTTTTCACTTAATTACAGAATGTCTGCATTTCCATATATTCATCAGTTTTAGCAATGTAATCCTGATTACATAAGATGATGTAATCAAGATTACAAAATATAATCATCTTTACATTACATAAACCCAATCAAACAATGTAATTGGTGTGTTGCATTAGGATTATATGTAATCCTCTCCTATGAAATCGAACCAAATGGGCTATTAAAGATTTAGTCGAGGTAATTGAATTATGCATTTTTAAATATATAATTTAGTCTTTGGTCTTCTTAAATAATGATAATTTCTTAAAAAAATTTGGTAATAAATATTGTTTCTTGTAGGTCGTCTCCAATTTCTAAAATCAGTTGAAGAACTAAATAAAAGAGAAGTAAGGAAACCAACAAATTAAAGAGAAGTAAGGAAAGTGAGTGGTAAATGTTGGTATATAAGTAACAACGAATTTGACTTCCAACCCGAACCTAGCTGGTTATAGTTTTTGCTCTTCTAATTAAGTGTGTAATATCTTGGTTGTGCAAGAACATGATAAAGATTAGATATATTACCAACTAATCAGAATTCTAACATATTGTTGTATATATATGGACGCAGCTAATGTATTTTTTTCTGTGTTAAAAATCAAAATTGTCACATTTTATTATGTGCAGACGAGAATCTTGAGCAGAATTCCTAGAAGGTTGATCAGTAAATACACATTCAGTATGCCCATGAAAGATTTTCCAATTGCATATACCGGCCGCCTCCTATCTTTATTATAGAATGATATAAATTACACTACAAACTTTGTCATGTAATTAAGACCGGAGGGAGTATTTTATAATATAACACATGTTTTATGTAATGTATTAATGTTTATATGTAATATCTCTAAGAAATTATAAAATTTATAATTAAACAAATTCCTCAAACTAATAACTTTGCTATTGAGGATTATTTTGAGATTTTAGAAAAATAATTAATTTTAAGGTTAAGGTGCAAAAATAACTACTCTCTGTGGTCTTTATTAGAAGCCACCAACTAACAATTCTCACAAAACAATAAAAACAGTTAAAGTCAATAAAGTTAGCCTACAATTTAAGTAGCTTACAATATTACTTCTACTAATTGTACTAAACTATAATATCATATTAATTAGGGTGAAGGAGCGATTTTGCCAAATAACTTTTAAAGAGACTAAAAAGGCCAAAAAACAATTGAATTTGTAAAAAAAATACACCGTTGCTTCTCACTTAACACTGTTTACACATGGCATTCAAAGTCCAGCTGGTCCCTTATATTTTTTTGGTCAATGCCAAGTGGCTTTTTCCCAATCTTCCTCTCACAAACTTTCGCTTCTCCCACAACAACACGTGACCTAAATCTCACTTCCATATGGTCTTTCTGCAGAACCAGACCATACCCAGAAGCTTGCTTCAATTCTTTAAAGCTCGGCCTCGGCATTTCCATCAACATAAGCCCAAATATCCTCACCTACCTCCTTCAGTCTCTGCAAACTGCCATCTCCGAAGCCACCCACCTCTACGATCTCTTCCACAATGCAGGCGGCGGCGGTTGCTGCTCTTCAAACCTCGTCCAGAAGCAGAGAGGTTCAATTCAAGACTGTAGAGAGCTTCATCTCTCAGCGATGTGCCAACGTAGTCTCCCATCGATGAGAGGGACTTGGATCTAGAAAATGACCAGGAGGATGCAGCAGAGGTGGCCTGGATCTTGAGGGACAAGGACGAGAACCGTCTGCGAAGGTCACCTTGGTGTTGTACGCGGCGTTTAAGAGGACCAATGATTTGTTCCTCGATGAAGAAGAAACTGAACAAGGGGAGATCAATTAGCCTGAGTTGTGTTAATATAAGTGGCATTCTTTGAATCACGATCTTATGACCAACAGGGAAAATAAAATCCTGATCCTGATCTTTGAACTTTCTCTCTCCTTTGAATCACGATCTTTTGAAATAAAGATTAGAGTTGGCATTCTTTGATTTGGCATTCGCATTCCCGCTGTTCTCATCGATCCAACCAACTATTTTGTCTCAGGTCGACGACGATGGCAATCCCAACAGAACTGGTTCTTCCTCTTTCTCTGTTCAAATCCATTCATCTCTCTGCTCTATCTATTTATGTTCTTTTATGAGACCGCCCTGCATATTTTCTCTTTAAATGATAGCTAATGATGAATTATTTACATGAGCTGGAAATCAAAGTATCTTGGTCAATGCCCAGGCGATTCTTTTGTTCGTTATTCATGTATCTTGCACCTTCCTTGATTTGATTCTTTTGTTCTCTGTTGGTCATAAGGCATTGGGTTAAAGCTCGTTTTGTCCGAATTGAATTAGTGAATCTTCCCTTGCTTGAAGGCATTCGGCTTTGGGCTCGAACGAAGAAGAAGATCGGGTGTTTTAAGCACTGGTTGCGACATCAAAAAAGGCGTTCTGATAAAAAATTGGGATTCATTTAAAAAAAAAAACCAAAAAAGCCACCTGGGCATTGACCAAAATACATAAGGGACCAGCTGGACTTCATAGTGCCACGTGGCATTCAATCCAGATGGTGTTAAGTGAGAAGTAACGGTGTTGTATTTTTTTTTACAAATTCAATTGTTTTTGGCCTTTTTGGTCTCTTTAAAAGTTATTTGGAAAAATCGCTCCTGGACTAATAGTTATTTGGCAAAATCGCTCTTTCACCCTATTAGTTATTATTCTCACCTACTACCTTTATTTATTAGGAGCATGCATGAAAAAAAATAATTAATGCTCCTTGGGAATAAGTAAGTACCTTATAAAAAGGACTAAATAAACTTATAAGTTGATACCTTGTAATAAGGATCAGAGGGAGTATTAGCTTATATTAACAGTGAAAAAATAATTATAAAATTTTTTATGATGCTCAAGTAGCTATAAACATTATAAAAGAGGGCAAAGTGACACCGGCACTAAATTTGTCATTAATTCAACGTATATAATTTTAATGATATTGTCACTTATACACTCTTTTATAGTGTTTATAATTACTTTTGTATTTAAAAGATTTTATGGTCACTTTTACATATTTAGTATAAGTTAATAACTAATTTTACAATAACTAACTTCCTCAATCTACATAAAACCATTACTAATTAGTTGGTGCTTTTTACTTATAAAAGGATTGAAGGGAGTGTTTTCTTTTATCAATAACTTTGCTAAACTTCAATTTTATGGAAAGTGTACCTAATTCAAGCATCACAACACTTTTTGTGCGTGCAAAACACAGGATCAAGAAAGATAAATTTCCCCTTAAGATCTTTGTGTTCATGTTTGACTTCGTGGTGTTTGTTTTTGGTCGAACTGTCCCTTCTTGTTGGGCTATGATTGGGCCGGATTTAGGAGGAGGCCCAATTGGTGATCCCTAGTAGTGGAAATGGGAATCTTTCACATAGAGGAATAAAGAAAATGAGGAATTAATGGAACAATATTTAAATGGAAGCACATGTAATGACACTAATATAGAGCCTCTTCCATTAATGAAGAGAGAGAGAGAGAGTGCGTGTGAAAGGAACATCATCACTTACAAATATACTACCTCTCCTAACTACAAAACCATATTGACTTTACTTTTTTTTAGGAAGAGATTAAAAAAGTTAATAATTTACTCAATCATATTATATATTGTATATGATTAAATTATATATCAATTTATAAGACAAATAAATTAGTTTAGAGAAAAAACGATAAATATAACACTTCAAAATAATTTAATAAACTTTCTTAATATCCATAAAAAAGTTAACTGAATCTTATATGAATCTTATATTTAGAATTGGAGGAGTACCTATTTACTCTCTCTCCCTCTCACACACCAAATATATATGCTCTCACTTTAATTAGCACCATTATCATCTGTAACAACCATACAAGTGCCAACAAATAAGATCCCACTTCCCCACTACTCTCCCATTTTTCAAAAGTCTTCTCTTCTTCCTTTATTGCCTTTTCATTCCCCCACTCCTCATCCTCCTTTCAACTTTTCCTCAAAAGTTTCCTTTTTTTAATTTAAAAAAAGGAACACATAAACATAGGACAAGCTAAAGGAGGAGCAATACATATAAGGATTTAATTAATGAATAATAGAAAGTGTTGTGCTTTATTAGAGTTTGATTTGCATTCTTCTTCCTCTTCATAACCTTATTTTTTCACCTTTCTATTGTATACGTTACGTAGTATATACACCTTCTGATTTGATGAAGATTTCAATTTTATTTTTTATTTTTTTTTAAAGAAAAAACATGAAGAAGAACTCAAATTCTTGCATAGGTTAATGTTTAATTTCTTAGAAATAGGAATAGGTAATTCTTATCCATACGGATCTAGTTGTGGAAGTTCTAGATTTAGAAACACACGCATGTGATTATGATTAACGCCAACGTTATATATATGAGAATTGGTCATCAGACATATATAAAAATTCTGGAAGTGGCGTAAAGTTAATTAAAGTAATATTGATATTGATGTATTGTTCCCTTGATTCCATTACCTTGAGTTGTTATTCATGAGATGATGCTTACAAGATGATCAAGAACCATATTTTTTTATATATATATATATAAAATAGATTTGAAAGCTGATATTACCAGACCACCATATGTGTCTGCTAGAAAATTAAGATTCTTTGCGTTTTGTTTCTTTCTAAGGATAAGGAAGAGATCCTTTTGCTTCTTATCAGGATGCCTCAGCTCCCACTTTATTCATTTCATTTTCTTATCTCACATTTTTTTTTAAAAAAAAAAAAAGGAGTCAAGCATTATTTTCCTTCTCACAAGAAACCATTGACAAGGACAGCTGGATGGCCAACACATAGCAGGTTAATTTATAATTTATGGAATAATTAATTCATAATCATCGACCAACAGCATAAAAAATATCATCTTAAGATTTTTCTTTCCTCCTCCTTCGAGTTCAGATAGTATCCTGTCATGTGCTTGCTCTTCCACTAACTTCTCCAAAGTCATATGTTTGATATATTATATTTCCTTTTTCGGGTGGGATCGGACATTGAAAACATTACATTTTTTTCTCAATTTATTACTCCTCCGATCCTAAATATAAAACCTAGTTTATAGTATAAATTATATTATAAAATATATCTTATATTTATTACTGGAGATAGTATATCGTAGTTAGTTGTTCATCAATCATTTGATGATCTGTTTTCAAACCTTAAAATATACATCAAAATAATTTCTAGAATCCAAACGGCTCTGTAAACTGCTGCAATTTCCATCTGATCACATAAAAAAATCATAACTGGTGTATCTTTAACATTTAAAACCCTGTCAAAGTATAGAAAAAGATTGGATGAATAAAATATATATGTTGTATATTGGCGGACCCACATACTTGATAAGGGGGGCAAGTGCCCCCCTGTTTGTTTGTTTTTTTTTGGTTTTGGTTTTGTTTTTGTTTTTGTTTTTTTTTCAAAAAATAAAAAAATAATATATGTTTGAATGATTGTTGCTCACCTTTAAATTAAGTGCCTACTTTTGATACATTAAGACTATACTTCTAATGAGATATGGATAAATAGTTGAATGATTGTTTAATGCCTTATATTGAAAAAAGATGTATTTGATAACAATCATAATAAGACAATTACTATGGAATTCCAAAAGATAAGACCCAGAAGGATGACATTATAATTATTTTTATTGTAATATACTTTTTTATTAAAATATATGTACTCAAACTTATTGAATGTCCATCCTTCATTATAATTTATATAGCTGTATTTCTAACCGTACTTAGCCTTGCTTTTCTACAGATTTGTAAAATAATTACCTCTTTTATTACATCATCAATATTCACTTGATTTCATAAATATATTTTTTATTTTTTCTTGTTTATATTCTTTTGTTTTTTAATGTATTTAAAACTTTCCTTAAAAAAAAATTTTCGGTGGCAGCCCCCGAAGCCTCCCACCCCACTAATTGTGCCCCCTTCTGTAAATTTCTGGATCTACCCTTGGTTATATGAAAACCAAAAATTTTTTAAATGATAACAAGAATACATGCCCATAAGAAACTTCGTTGTTCGTCAGTAACGTAGTAAACAATACTCGTATAACACTCATAGATATTATATTTTAAAATGAGTATACATATACTGTCACAGAGAAATGGTACTTTTTCATATAGGAAAGTTTATGTAATTTGGATCGATTCATTAGGATTAGAATATACTTCTAAGTTTAGAGGGTGCTTACAAAAATACTTATTATCATAATGTTTTTATATCAACTCATGACCTTATGAATAAATAACTCTAACCAATTTGATACTCTCTCTTTGGTCTATAATATATGACACTTCTAGAGGAAAGAAATGATTCATAATATAAGTAATCTCCATCTTTATTGTTGGCGAAGTTCCTGCAAATATATTGTGTAATAAAAGTCAAGTCAAACGACGATGTTCTTAAGAGCTATTTCGCAACCACTAGATGACTAAAAACCAACACTTTCCAAGATAAAACGGACTCTTCCTGCAGATACAAGGTGGACAGAACAACAAAATATAAAGCCAGATAGGAAGAGAATGCTCAAGATTTTTGAGCGAGGTGCCTGAATCTCTTGCAAGCAATGCTTTTTATAGACCTCTCATGCACTCAAACATTAAGGCCCTATTTGTTAGAGTGAAAGCCAACGATGGAAAGGGAAGATAACAAGTTTCCCTCGAAAAAAACATGTTTGCCTGGCACATCTTCCATCGAGTAATCTTCCCACCTGTACGAAAGTTCCATCAACCATTGGAAAGTCGATTCCATACAAAATAGGCGGGAAGATCCAAATGTTCCCGGGAGAGTGAAAATTCGGACAAAAAAGCCCCCTTAAAAACACTGCTGCTTCAATCTCCGCCTTCAATGAGAGAACGAGGATCTGCAATAAGGACGAGTTGAAGGTTGCTTAAACGACAGTCAAAGGACAAGTTTAAGGAAGGGGAGACGATTCTCGAGTGCAGGTAAGTCGAAATGGGTGTTGATTTTGTGTGAAATTTTGCCCGATGGTTTATGTTACTGTACCTGCTTCTTGCAAATTTTTGAAAATTTGGTTTATGTTACTCTACTTACTTCTTGCAAATTCTCGTAAATTTGGTTTATGTTATTGTACTTGCTTCTTCTAACAAACAAACATAGTACAAGCTTGGTTGTTGTCAAGTATTGAATTTTGGACTTACTTTCGTTCTGCTGTTCTGATATGAAATTATGCAGAAGTTTGGTCACTGTCAAAATTTTGGTTCGATCGCGTTCGTTTTTTAGTTACTTACGTTCGAATGTATTGCTAAAGTTCGAACGTCTTATTTTTTGCTGATCTGAAATTATGCAGAAGTTTTTTTTTTGTTTTTTTTTTAAATTTAGGGACAATCTCGGAATTTCACCTAATCTTCCCACTTAACCAACATTCAATTCTTCATACCAAACATTATATTTTCCTTCAACTAACTTCCTTTCCCTAGTATACCAAACAACTCACATTTTAAAGTTCACTCTTAATCTTCCTTTCATTTCCTTTCTTTTCCATTCCTTTCCTTTCCTTCCTCAAATATTCCGTGTAACAAACGGGGCCTAAGTAAAAATCAATGGCAATAAACACGATTAAACCAGTGGTTTTTGAATGTTGAAGGGTATAAAAATATTTTAGTGTGTGTTTGTCATGGTTAGTTTTGGTCTATAAACTTCAGTCCTTAACCGTTTACGTTTTGGTCAAAAGTAACGAGTTATCAGACCCATCCTTATTATTTTGATTCCAATTTGATACAAGTGGTGTTTTATTATTATTATTATTATTATTAAAAAAACATATGAAAGAAAGCTACTTAATATTTTTTCCTTTTCATATATATATATATAACGGGTTTTGTTCCACTACAGAAATCAAAGTGACAAGTCCTTTTCATCTCTTTTGACTGCAATTCAATAGTTATGGCGTAAAACCATCCGTGACTTAAGTCTCTTTTTCAGAATAATCAGTATCATTATTCTGCGCGTATCCTCCGTGTCAAAAACAATGTAATATTACTCCGTATAAACTAAACAATATTTTTATTCTATGGCACTTAATTAATTATTATAACCTCTCATTGATAGAAAAATAACACTCACAAAATATTTATTTCAGGTGAAATGGAATTGTTATGATGAACAAGAAAAGAGTATGAGCAGAACATGTTGACTGTTGAGAATCTAAAACCCATATAGGATAAACATGGCAACATATTTGTGCTTTTCTTATTATTTTCAAATTTGAACTATATATTCTTTTTGAATAATATAAACACACGTCTTCACTCTTCAATATCAAGTTTCTCCATTAAAACATCAAAGTTACATAATTGACGTTAATTTTGAAATTCTTGGAAATTGAATGTGTGTAGTGATGTCTGGCATTATTTATTATTTATTTAAAAGGGTTAAGCAGCTAAGCATTTATAAGTAGCATTGAGCCTATGACCTCTTATTTATATGAATTAAAGTTTTCATGTCATTAAGTAATAAATAATTTTCCGACCGTATGGGTTGTGACATTATGATTGTGTTTTGTTTGGGAGAAAATTTAGGAGAGTTCATGTAGAAAGAATATATGAATGATGCTTGCCTTCATTTTCACGAAATCACTACCAAAAAAAAAAAAAAGGTCATTAGTAGCGGTCAAAATCATACATTTGTAGCGGTTTTTGACGCGACAAACGACATTTGTCGCGGTTTAGAAAAACCACTACTAAAACCACCAAAACAAACCAATTTGTAGCGGTTAAAATAAAGGGCTTAGGTGCAAATTTACCAACAAACTATTAGTCCAGGAGCACCCAACACAATAAATTCTTATCTGGACCTTAAATACCAACCAACTTTTTAAAATGTTCATGGAGCACAATGACGTTAGTTGACCACCAACGTCCGTTACTATCTTCATCTTCCTCCACCTTTAACATTTTCCCCACCTTATCAATGGAAGATCAGCACCAATTAGCTTCTCCTCCTTGGCCGAAATACAAAACCCCAACCTTCGCCTCCACCTTTTCAAGATCTCCCCGATTCATTCTGCCTTTATGAGGGCCAAACCACTTTCCTTTCAATCTGTTGCTTTCCCTTTCAGTGACGACCCGCCCTAAATTTGCAGCCATCAAAGGACAGATTTGGCCTAAAAAGCTGTTAATTTTCTTTTTGCCTTGGGAAGGATGAGAGATTTGGGACTGAGAAAATGGCAGTCTCTCTCTCTTACTGCTACTTTCTTCATCGTCTTGCTTTGCTTCCTTCTGTTTTACTCTTCTGAATTTGTTCGAAGTGGTAATCGGAGGAGAGGAGGATTTTGCTCAAGCCTCCAACTGTAAGCATTATTGTTTAGCTCTCTACATATTTTTCTGGGTTTTCTCATATTTGATTTTGCTCTCGTTTTCTTCCTTTCTTTTTTGTCTGTTTCTTCCATAACTAATTGAAGATGGAAGTATGTTTGGCCAAAAAAAAAAGAAAAGAAAAGAAAGAGGAAACAGACGGTGTTAGTTTCACCATTAACGTTGTTGTGCTCCATGAATATTTTAAAAAGTTGATTGGTATTTAACGTCTAGACAAGAGTTTATTGTGTTGGGTGCTCCTGGGCCAATAATTTATTGGTAAATTTGCTCCTTAACCCTAAAATAAACCGCTACTACATCCACATAAACCGCTATTGTAACTATAGTGATTCTAGTTGATCACCACTATATAAAGCTACGCTGACAACTTATATACACAATAGTTGCGGTGAGAAAACCGCTACAAAATGAATCAATTTTGTTGAGGTTATATAACCGTTACTAAATTGTCCAAATATGTGAAAAAATTTTACCGCCAGAATATTTGTAGCAGTGAATAACTGCTACAAATAATTCCTGCCATTATTTTTAAAAAAAATTTTGCTGCCATTTTTTATTTTTATATTTGTAGCGGTCTAGAAACCGCTACAAAAATTGACGTCATTTGTTTGAAAAGTATTTGATATTTGTAACAGTTTCATAACCGCTACATTTGGACGTGGTCAAGGTGTCGTTTTCTTCTCACCATGACAAAAAGGTGTCGTTTCGAATTTTTGTAGCGATTATTTTGACAAAACCGCTAGGAAGGAACCACAACAGACTTCGCGCCATAACGTGTCAAGGCTGGCACCATATTTGTAGCGGTTTGGTTTTGTATCACCGCTACAAAAATCGAAGCAAAATGGTCTCCATTTGGCACCAATGCTTCCGTTAAAAATTTGTGACGGTTTGGCTTAAAACCGTTACTAATTCTTACCAAAATGTTCATTTATAGCGGTTTTTTTTAACTGCTACAAGTTAACCGCGACAAATGATACCTTTTTTTTTTTTTAGTGAATTGAGAGAAAGCCACGAGCACTTTGCATGTGAAATCAACCCAAACCACACTGCAAAAAAAATCAGATTTTGCGACGGAATTTTTCCGTCGCAAAATAGGGCATTTCCGTCGTAAAACACGTTTTGCGACGGACCAATTTCGGCGTAGCAATTTGCGACGGACACTAAAAATCCGTCGCAAATTTCAAAATTTGCGACGGAATAAACATTCCGTCGCAAATTTGCAACGGAATAAAGTTCCGTCGCAAATTTTCTAGATTTGTGACGGAAATTTTATCCGTCGCAAATCCAGACGGAATTTTATCTGTCGCAAATTCAGAGGATTTGCGACGGAAGTTTAATCCGTCGCAAATTTCGGATTTTAAAAAAATAATAATAATTTTTTTTATTTCGATTTGCTTAAAAAATATTTATTTTTATTTTTCTTAAAGATTCTAATTTTCACTTTTTTTAAGATTAGTGACTAATTTTAAATTTTAAAAAAAATTTAAATTTTTTATTCCTATCATGAATTTTCATATAGGATTATACTCTACTGATCAGTTTAGGCCGAATTATAAAACAGAAAATCAATTACAAAATCAAATTCTATAATCTACTTATCGTTTAGGCCGATCCTAATATCTAGGAATTATAAAACAGAAAAGCAATTATAAAATTCAAATTGTATACCTAATATCTAGGATTATAAAAGGCAGATCCTAATATCTAAGAATTATAAAAGGCAAATCCTAATATCTAGGAATTTAAATTACAAAATTCTATAGAAATGCAATTACAAAATTCAAATTCCATAATCCGATTAGATCCTAAAATATCTCTAACTACCAAGATTATATATTATACAGAAATTTAACATATAACAAGAAAAAAATAAGGCTCCACAGAGTACAAATCAGAACAAATTAAAATAAAACCTTTGAGACAAGATCACCTCCAAAGCGCCAAATCCTAGCAAAAAAATAAAACAAATTAAAACCAAATTTTGATTTTAATAATCCGTTTTTTTTTCCTCTTTATTTATTGGAAGAATGACTATAAGGTAAGAATCAGATTGCGAAGTCCTTACCACTCCAGCGCTACTGTAGGTGGAGATGGAGACTTTCTGATCGGAGCTGTAGTCTTTGGTCAAAAGATCTATGAGCCAGAACAAATACATTCAATCATTTTGGCTCCAGAAAGAACTATATATCAAATCGAAATGCAGTTGAAAGAGATCAAATGGAAGAAGATAGACCTGAAAACTTATGCTACGCCTTTTCCTCCCCCTTATCGGTTTCCAAACAATTTATTCCTTCTCCTCCAAGCACCAAATCCTTTACTCTAGGCACCAACCCGGCAAGACGATTAACTAATTGAAGTTAAAAACTCACCAACCCATGAATTCGGCCTATACACAACTAACGGCAAGGAAAATCAAGAACACAATAAAGATAACAGATCAGACCAGAAACCAACCTTGCAGGCCCTTCCTTCTCAAATCCACATCCACCCAAAACAACCTCCAAACTAGCCGATTCCTAGAGCCATCCAGCAGAGACGAAGATATCTTTCAACCCTAAAATCAAACGGCACAACCATAATCAAAACCGGCGGCCGAGAATTTCAGCGGAACAGAACAGAAATACCCAACAGCAGAAGAGACGAACTTCAAACCGAAAAGATGCCGGCTGCCACCACTGAGCTTCGACGGCGAGGACGAACGGACAGGAACGGCGGGTTAGGGTTGCATCGTTGGAGCTGAAGGATTTTCCAAAATCGGGAAGCTTCGTTTTTTTTTTCTCACCTCTGCGCAACAATCCGAATGAAATAAAGAAAGATAAAAGCGTGCTTTTTGCGACGGAAATAAAATTCCGTCGCAAAAAGCAAATTTTTTATGCGACGGAATTGAGTTCCATCGCAAAATAGGGGGAATTGAAGGTCCTTTTTGTCACTGATTTGCGACGGAATTACATTTCCGTCGCAAAAAGCAATATTTTGCGACGGAAACACTATTCCGTCGCAAAACCAAAAAAAGTGATTTTGCGACGGAATTACAGTTCCGTCGCAAAAAGCAAGATTTTGCGACGGAAATTCAATCCCGTCGCAAAACTGAAAAACCAATTTTGCGACGGAAATACAATTCCGTCGCAAAAACCTTGCTTTTTGCGACGGAATTCAAATTCCGTCGCAAAATC
Organism: Acacia crassicarpa; assembly: GCA_034222035.1. Lineage (NCBI taxonomy): Eukaryota > Viridiplantae > Streptophyta > Magnoliopsida > Fabales > Fabaceae > Acacia > Acacia crassicarpa. Next base: position 41,392,009 of record JAWXYG010000005.1, on the reverse strand, counting down.
CTTGGTTTTGCGACGGATTTGAAATTCCGTCGCAAAATCCGTCGCTAATTTACATTTTTCTAGTACCACTTATTCTTAATTAATTCCTCTCTCCTCCTTAGTTTGGATATTCTTTCATTCCATGAACCTTCCCAATTCATCTTAATTATAATGTCCTGCGTTTTCTTTTCACTATTTTAATTAAAAGCAAACTCATGTACGTGCCCACCCATTTGCTATCTACTCTCTCACTTCTTAACTATAGGACAATATTTTTTTAAGATAAAGTGTGCTTCTTTATATATATAAGATGATCTACATGAAATTTTTTTTTTTTTTAAGTTCTTTGAAGTTTAAATTTTAACCCAATCTTTTAGCTATAACTTAGTATGATTCAGTCCCTAAATTTCTGACTTACATATGACTTAGTCCCTCAATCTTTTTATACTTTTATATTATTATTCTAGGTTAAAGGGTATTTTTGCCTCAAAAGTTTTCACTGAGGGGCAATTTTATCTTGAAAGATTTTCAGAGGCAATTTTGCCATAACCGCTATCCTAGTTAATTTTGGCAGTTAATTGACCATATATTTTGAACTAACAGTTCATATGTCATCTTCGTTATTTCTGTTAAAATGTAAATTTGCAATAAAAATCCATGTGTCATCATCTACTTCATCTTTTCTCAAAGTTTTATTTAAAACTTTCGGGGCAAATTTGCACCTTAACAAATATGATGTGAATGATATGTGAACTGCCAACTCAACATATTTAAACAACTAACAGTTAAAATTAACTAGGATAATGGACAGGGCGAACCCCTTAACTCTATTATTCTTGTATATCATCTATTCTATAGTCATCTTTAACTCTTCAGGTGTGATAAAAATTTGTTTCCAATTTAATTCCACGTGGCACTACATATACACCAGTTACCACCACCACCACCACCGATGGATTGGTTCCCCCGACCCTTCAAAGCCAGCCTTGAACCTTCCCTCATCTGGGAATATGGCGCCACCTTCACCCACAACCGACTCAAATGGTAAAATTTGCATGTACATACACACATTGTATATGATGAGGTTATTAAACTCGGATACGTCACTAAACCGAATGAGATAGTGGGTCAGATTGAAATCAAACTAGAAACTAACATGGAGCTAAACAGACGAGGAAGTGAAGATTTCAGGCTTATTAATATGAAATTTTGCATGCATAAAATAAAAAAATAACGACTACTAAAACCAGTTGGACTGAACCACTGAGGTAACTAATTTTCCAGTTTCCGACTCAAACCCGCCGATCCAATTTTAATAACTATGCATGGTATATTACAAATTTTCTTTAACTTTAAATGTAGATTTTAGTTCAGAAATTTATTTGGATCCTATGTAGTATGTCTAAATTTAATTTATCTTTGATATTTATTATTTTTTTCAAATTACAACCAGTAATAAAAGTAATTAATCGGAAAAAAAATATTATTAAAATTAATTCATAATATAAATGACATTAAAATAAGAACTATTTTAGATAAAATAGTATAATTTTTTTTATAAATAACCAATTTAATTAATTTTGGTAATGCATGTGAATCAATTATTCTAGTTTTAGACGTAGAAAACATGGTTCTCAAAATCAGACTGAACTAGCGAACAGGTTACCCAACTGGTTTGGTCTGGTTGGTTTGATTGGTTCAGTGTTTATCTAAAATTTGACGCCTTCAAAAATTCAAATATAATTTTATATATTTTCAAAAATTACAAACTAATACTTTATAAAAAGTTTGAAATGTATATTTTCTAATACAAAAAAGAATCACTTAAAGATATTATCATTTAATCCTCAAAAATTCTCAAATTCTAAAACTATTTGCAAAGCCTAGAGATATAATTTCCAATTTGTTTCTAAGTATCAAACATTCAATATCCACCTCCTAATAACTCAATCTCATCAGTGATTAAATCTTATTACTTAGCTCTAAACCTCAATATTAAAACTTGGTTACAATTGAAAACTTGAATATTGTAATTAGCAACTATCATATTTTGACATAGTTTAAATTCACTTTCTTACCAGTTTTTCCTTAGATTATTAGTTCTGGTTTAATTTCGATCTAACTCATTAACCCTTCACCTATATCACGACCAATTCAGTCCATGGCCTGAGTTTGATATCCTTGGTAAAAAGAAAGTACCGGTACTTATTTTTGACATTTATCATGATTAAAAAAAATCAATTTATGAAATATTCATTAAAGAATTACGGGCAATCCCCTTCCCTGCCAATCTAATATGGTGCGGCTGGGATTCGGCTTACCTCCTCTGCTCTAACCATCCTCTGCCATCTTCTGCTTCTAAACACTGTCGTTTTTTGACATAAAACACAACACCTGGTCCTTTAAAAAAAAAAAAAATCAGGACACTGGCAGGTAGTAAAAAGATAATTTAAGATATTGAATGGTACCAAAAAAATTCTTCATCATCTGAAAAATTATTTCAGCATCTTCAAAAAATATTTCAGGATCTTAAAAAAATATTTCAGGGTACTGACTGATATTAAAAAGGTATTGACAGGTACTGAAAAAATAATTCATGATCTTAAAAAATTATTTTAGGATCTTTAAAAAAATATTCTAAACTATATTTTTAGTAGCATTCAGTATCTAAAATATTTTTTCAAGATCCTAAAATAATTTTTTAAGATCATCAATAATTTTTTAAGATCATAAATTATTTTTTCAGTAACAGTCAGTATCTTTTTAGTACCAGTAAGTACCCTGAAATGTTTTTTCAAGATACTGAAATAATTTTTCAAGATGATGAAGAATTTTTTTGGTACCATTCTGTATTCTGAATTATCTTTTTATTACCTGCCAGTATCCTGTTTTTTTTTTTTAAAGGACCAGGCGTGTGTGTGTTTTATGTCAAAAAAAAAGGACAGCGTTTAGAAGCAGAGGACGGCAGAGGATGGTTAGAGCATAGGAGGTAAGCCGAATCCGGTACGGCAGACAGGAGTTCGTGGATGCGCCCTCTGCGGATGCAAAACCACATACATTGACACAAATACCCCCGTAGGGAACTCCTTTTCGATCAAGGGTATTTCTGTCATTCTCTCCTAACGATCCCCGCTATAAAGAACCAAGGCCTCCCAGCTTTCAACTTTACACGCAGAAGCCACCCACCCCACGGACGTAGTGCGACGAACACGAAACACTCGCCGACGATCCCATACCGGGCGACTGTTGTTCCCTTGATTCTGAATCACTTCCTTTTCTAGCATCAATCCAAATTTGTATAAGAAACTCCCAATGCAAGTTTGGTGATCTTCTTCCCAACAAAACGTCCTACGAACGAAACCCGAAACTGACAACCGGAAGATATATCCGGAGCTGGGTGCCGTTGGCTGGTGTATGATGGGATTTTGCATATGCCCGTTGGAGACTCCGGCTAGGTTGCTCTGGACTACAAGCTTCTTCCGCCATAAGCTAATGATCTTTTAGGATAACAGTATAGAACCAAATACGCTGAAATAATCTTAGTAAACTACGACTAAGCAAGCCTCTTGTAGTGCCCATCTCTCGCGGTTGTCGACGACGGTTTCAGCGGAGATATATCTCACCCTCGAGATAACAGGATAGAAATCAGAACTATGGACTCCGGCAATCTTTTCTTCGAGTCTTCCGCTTGCCGCGGGACCATGCTGTTCCTCCGAAATGGTGACATTAGATTTGGAGGTAATTTCTGTTGCCTCCTGATTTGATTTTTCACGCAGTTAATTTGCTTTTGTTGAATTCTCTCTGCTATTGCTATTCACTTTAATTTCTCTGTTTGGATATGAAGAAAAATCACTCCATCGACATGGACAAGATTTGCAAACTGGCTTTATATTAAACAAAATACTCTGATTGCATTGAGCACGCTTTGATTCATCATTGATTAAGACTATACAAATTGATTCGAATTCATTTTATTTTGTCATCCTCTTATCGAGTTGTGCCATTTCTTTCCGGGTGATACTATATGTCAACTAAGAGTCTTACGAATTAAATTAAATGAATCAGGAAGTTCGATGATGAGCACGGATGAAACCTCAAAGAAACGACCTTTCTTCAGCTCATCGGAGGAACTGTTCGACGAGGAATATTTTGATGAGCAACTGCCAGAGAAGAAGCGTCGTCTCACTCCCGAGCAGGTTTGTGGGGATGACTAGTTGTTCAATATGCTTATGCTTACTTTGACACATATCTTGCCTGTTATTCCTTTGTGATAACGATCCTATTCTCGACGACAATCTTACCAACATCTAAGGGTATGGGCTTGGCTTTTTCTTCTTTTCTTATAATAAAAAGGCACTTTACTTAAAAGAGAATTTGGATTCGATACATAACTAATGGATTTCAATTTTTTACCACTTGGCCTATAAAAAAAGATGCTTGTTATGGGAGTTGGTGAGCACAACTTCAGCTGAAATCTTCCTGTGGTCAATTTAACTTTTCAAGCATATGGGGATTCCCAATGTACAATCATTCCGAGGAAAGATACTTTTTGATGGCTTATTCGCTTAGATTTTTAAGAGGCAACCGCATCTAAGGATATGGGAAAAACGTGAATGGACAAACTTGTTTAATAGGTTGCCAGTTGTTTTATTCTGTAACAATTGGATCGGTTGATTTCTAGGTTCTTCTGTTGGAGAAAAGCTTTGAGGCGGAGAACAAACTGGAGCCAGTAAGGAAGACCCAGCTGGCGAATAAGCTGGGATTGCAGCCCAGGCAGGTTGCCGTGTGGTTTCAGAACCGCAGGGCTCGGTGGAAGACCAAGCAACTTGAAAGGGATTTTGATACTCTCAAGTCTTCCTACGACTCACTCCTTTTAAAATATGAATTCACTGCGAAGGAGAATGAAAAGCTGAAATCTGAGGTACATATACAGATACATAGCCCTGCTATTTTAAGAAAATCATTATACTTGGAATGCAGAATTGATGAATGAAGTGTAGTATATGATCTGAAATTATATTTTATTCTTGTGTACTACTACGAAGATTGGATCCTTGCCTAATTGTGATGCAAATTTGGAAGGATATAATTGGTGGATAGTATGAGTTGTGGCTTGAGTTCTAGTGATGGATAAAATTATTGCCTTTCCTATCAGAACTCCATCAAAGAAAACGATTGGGAGTTCTCTCCAACTTTTCAAAGCTGACAACATAGCTAATGCATACTCCTCTTATCCTTATTATAAAGCACCATTTAACAATTCTCAAAACCAATAAAAATAGTTAAAGTCAATAAAGTTAGTTTACAATTTAAGTAATTTTTTATATTACCCCTACTAATTGCACTAAACTCTAATATCATATTGATTATTATTCTCACCTGCTACCTTTATTTATTAAGGGCATATATGGAAAAGAATAATTAATGATCCTTGGTAACAAGCAAGTGTCTTATAAAAAAGACTAAATAAATTTACTAGTTTGTGGCTTATAATAAGAATTAGAGGAAGTACTTTCAAATGGGACACTTACTGTGAACCCCACCATAATTATAATTTTGTAGACTTTTCTCTCTCCCTTCCTGCAAATTTCACTATAGTGTGTCCATATACTAATTCCATTCATTTAATATTCCTTTCTTTGGACAACAGATGTTGTTTCTTGTCTTTCTGTTTCTATATATATGTAGAGTTTCAAAATCATCATATTGATCGTATTTGTTTATATTTAGTCCTCCTAATTTTTAATTCTCTATAAAATCTAGTTTGTCAAAATATGCCGATGCTTGTTATCGTAAACTAGTATTGACTTCTTTCAAGAGGGGCAGGCAAATTATTCGTCCATAAATAATATAACGTTTCATCCACAGGTGTTATCACTGAATGAGAAGCTTCAAGCAAAGGATGTACCTATGGCACCTATACTCGATCAAAAAATTGACCCTCTTCCAGTGGAGACAGCCCAATTTTCAGCCCTGCCATTTAGCACGAGGGTAGAGGATCGTCTGAGCACGGGGAGTGGTGGAAGCTCAGTTGTGGACATGGATAGCTCACAGCTTGTTGTGGAGAGTGGTGATTCATACTTTCCGGCTAACAGCTATACCGGATACGTTGCCTGTGTTAAAGGGGTTCAGTCGGAGGATGATGATGGGAGCGACGATGGACGGAGCTACTTCTCAGATGTGTTCGTGGCCCCTGAATCACATGGGCAAAACCATGACGCATTGGGCTGGTGGGTTTGGTCTTAAAAACTACATTGGAGACGATAACATTTGGTGTCGACTTACCAAAAAAAAGGACAACAAACTTTTTGCCGTAGTTGTATCTTCCATTAAGTTGCTGGATTGGCTTTGTATGTTAGGGGAAAGAATAGCAGTACTTTGGGTTTGGAAAGAGTATATCCCTGGATCTGGGAGTCAATGAGTCTAAGCAGAGTTTAATTAATAATGTTCAGTAATGTGGTCAGTGGCGTCATATATTATACTTAAATAAGGACAATTAAGACATTCAATTGTTTTAATTTCCATAACTTTCGGCGCAGAAACGCCATATTTAAGCAGTTCAACTGTTTTAAGATTTTTTTTATTTTTTCCTGTCAGTGAGTTGATTCAAGTAGTTGATTATAACAAAATGTAAAATAATTTCACTCTCCTAAAATTCCTAAAAAAACAAAATGGAACAAGCTACTCCCGCAATGTAAAATAATTTCACTCTCTTAAAAATTCTAAAAAATAAATCATTCTTATGGAACTTCTAAAACAAGCTATTTCTCCATATGGATTAGGAGTGCTATCAGAACATTAATTGTTCGACTTAGACGTATAAGAACAAAATTTAATAAGAATCCCTATTGATTTGGAAAATTATGAATTTATTTTTTAGAAATCCAATTGGTTGATTATAAAGTAAATTATTATCATTCTTGAAAAACAAAACAAAATTTAATTTTAGAGTTATCAATATCTCAATTAATATCCAATTATAATCAAAAGTTGAAATAAAAGTTGTTGTGATATTAGTCTCCTGCTTAATATATTAATTGATAATATTCCATAAACTTCCTTTTATATATTTTTGAAAATCTATAATGCATTTCAAAAATAATGAATTTCTTGTTATGACATCTAACTGGTTGCTCTAATTATTATCTCATGAAAGTAAAAAGACAACTTATTTTTGAAGTCAACAATATTATTTTGAAATATTTTTGATTTCTTGATCAATACCCTAACTTTAATTATTGCGGTATTAATATATCAATTATTAATCAATATTCGAAAACTTCATTTTTCATTTTCCATATTTGCGGAGACATAATTTTTCTTTCACCAATAACAAAAATTGGGAGTCACTATCATTACATATTTTTTAAAAATTATTGTACTAATAACCTAATTATTAATATAATTTATGAATATCCCTACCATCATGAAATGTAAAGTTCTTTGGCATATATGGATCACAATTATATAATAATTAATGTAGTTATGATTCATGATTTAACGTCTAATTTCAAATTCAATTTACTTTTTTTCCTTATATTCATACTCCAATAATTGTGCATGGACAATTTTATGTGAAATAGAGGCAAGCCAGAGCTTGAAAAGTGCGGAATAGGGATTAGACCATGAAGGTGCAATCCCAATTACATCAAACTAGGAAAAGACTAGTAGCTACAGGCCATTTGATCCTTCAAAGCCATGTGGAGGCACCCTACTAGAATCGTGGGCATTAGAGCCAAGTCTGTTGAGTTGGTAGCACGATGTCCTTGCTTGGCCATATAGTCGGCACAAGCGATGTTGTCTCTTGGAGTATAGCGGATCTCCACACTCCAATCCTGATAAAGGAGGTCACGAATCTCTCCGATGATATCTCGGAGCGGATGGTCGCTGTGGCAGTCTCTCATGAGAATGTTGATTGCATCGAGGGAGTCGGAATAAAGGATGATTCTCTGAAGGCCCAACCGCCGGCCCACCACTAATCCTGCCATAATAGCATGAAGCTCAGCTTCGACAACAGTATGTGTTCCTAGAAATTTATAAAACCCCATCAACCAATGGCCACGAGAGTCTCTGATCACGCCTCCACATGCTGCTTGGTGTTGATGACGCACAGATCCATCCACATCTATGCGAACCACATCTGTAGGAGGAGGGGTCCAAGTCTTCTCTTCAAACCTGTCAAATTGGTAAATTTTGTGGATTAGAGTTTGATTCATTGTACTTTCCATCAGAAGGTAATTGCACAAGTGTAACATCTCCCTGTTATCTGTGTATTCGCCTTGGAACAAGAACTTGCATCTAGTGGTCCAAAGGATCCAACATCCCAAGCTAAAGACTCTTGACCAAGAGAGATTTTGAAATCTTGCTTTGCCAGGGTTATGATTAGTGCATGGACAATTTTGATAGGTGATTATCTTCCCAGTCAACCAAATATGAAGCAAACCATTTAACCCAAATTTGATCACATTAATATAATTTATTGCACTAATAACCTAGTTATGAAGATCCCTACAATCATGGAATATAAAGCTCCTTGGTATACTTGAACCACATTAATATGATTATTAATATGAATATAATTCATGATTTAACTTGTTTGCGCTTCCTTATTTTTTAAAACAAGTTGAAAATCACTGAATTTTTAAACTGAAATAAGCAAGCCCTAAATCTTGTCTTTCACTGTTCTCTCCCAACTCTTCATCTGATTGGCCTCCATAGTATGAACAACTCAATTCAGCCACCTCTCAGCCTGCCAAAAGTTGAATGTGGTCATCTTTACAAGATTAACAAGCTTTAATTACAGAAGCCTACCGCCATCATTGGCAGACAATGGAGCTTTTCAGCATTCAATCACATATAGCATAAGAGGAAAGGGAAAAAGGGGTGTATCACAGTATGTGTTTCTGGACTGAGTGTAAAAGAGTTTAAGAATTCTATATATAAGAATAGATCCTCCAATAAATGCTGCAAACCCCCAAAAGATAGAAAAGAAACGTTGAGCAAGATTTCATGGGGAAAAAAAAAAAAAAAAAAGCCAAACGATGTCGTATACTTGCACAATGACGTAGTTGGAAAAATGCATCAATTCCAATAATTTTCCTTTCCTGCATTCAACCACATTTGCAGACGCCCAAAAACAAATGCGCATGCATGCGTGGCCAGCAATTTTCAGCGGTTAGCGAACGGAAATGCATAAAAGAATGGAATACTGCCTACAACTGCTCAACCTGACATTTTCTCACTTCTTGGCCATTATCCTTTTCTCCCCCCTTTTTTTCTATATCTTTACATCATTTCCGTTTGTATACATATAAGGATCAGACTGCTACAAAAATGAAAAATAAAATCTCACTACCCATCAAGCAACCAATCAGACAGCAACAACAGTGACTCAATTCCATCGATCCTCAATTTCTTGGTGCTGCGCCTACTGGTGCTGTCACCGCAAGCAGAGAATTCTACAAATTCTGCTTCGCTAAATTCAGCATCTGAGTTAGCAAGTCAGCTTTACCTATATGTACAAGAACGAAAGTGGCCCCAGCAGCCTACGGTTGCTCCCTTGAACCCCCAGTAGTTGACCTCATAACCACTCCATCCAAACTCCAACACTGAGGGATGATCATTTGACGTCGATGCAATCAACTTTATGGAATAAACTCAGCCAAGAAACACATTCCATGATTTAACCATCTGGTTCCTTCCTTTTCCTGCTTGACTTCCGTATTGCTTTGGATTTTTCTGCATCCAAAGTGGCTGACGCTTTCTGTTCTGTTACCACAGAAGGTTCCAAGCAATCAGTAAAACTTGAACTTGACATTCTCTCATACATAATAGCTGAATCAAGGGTGTATATTCGAAGGGCGAGGGATGACAAAGTAGAAGATTTGGCAGCGGCTGAGAGTGACGACCAGTACCACCAGTCATTTCTTAAGTACTCAGTCTTAATCATGTCCTCCAGTGTGATTGTCGCCTGAACCATCTGAAAAGAAAAAGAAACTTGATTTTTCACATTCAAAAAGTTGTGGAAAGAAAGTCCAACAAATTCAAGGAAAGAAAATCAGCGACCAGCAAAATATAAGGTTGATACGAGGCTAATAATTACATCCACTAGGAGTAACATATGGATTGAAATCAAAGTGGTGGGGCTGGACAGTCAAATATTAAATTGGCATTCGCAATGAAGCCAACTTGTGCATATTATTTTTAGCACAGGAAAGGATCACCACCAGTGAGACTGAGGATTGAGAAATGTGTTGGAACAAGGATTGGAGAAACTAATCAGATTATAATTTTAAAAAAAAGGGCGCTAACCTCATATATAGTCCTAGCAGATTTAACGAATGCACGCCAAGCCTGTCTTCTTTCCAATTGTGCTTTTGATGGCCTCAAAGCAACTTCGGGGAGTGCAGCATCCATATCAAGTAGACCAATCTTCAGTAGCCTCAAAATATGGGAAACTTTTCCAACCAATGGTCTCAAAGAAGATTGAGGTACCACACAGCAACTGTCAGTGCCCACTTGTGAAGCAGGAACAGAAAATAAAGATTTTCCATCCCTTTGTCCTGAAGATCCCAAAGTTGATCTACTGGATTTTCCTGCTTTATTGTTTTCATTCACATTGGAACTTCGAATAGGAATTCCTGATATATGGTCATGACACATGCCACTTCCCTCATTTCCTTCAGGAATCTGCCCCTCAGAAGCCTTTGACCCACCAGCAACATATTCATCCTTTTTGTTTGATATTAGCATAACTGTAGAATCACTTACATAAGGAGATACAGAAAGAACAAAGGATGGGATCCCATTTGAATCAATGAGACCTATTTCTTTGATAAGTTCCTTGTTGGAGTCTTCAGTCACAAACTTGGAACAGACATCTTCAAAGTTATACGGACATGTTGAGTCTTGATTCGAAAACTTAATCAATCTCGAGCTAAGCTCAGAACCTCCATTTGTTGAGGTTCCACCTGTTTCAGCATTACCTCTGACTTTTCCATGGGTGGTCTCAAATTTCACATTACCTCTCCCTTTAGAAGATCCACTGGTATCTTTATTTTTCTCTGAGGTAGGCAAAGCAGCACTACATTTGCAATCATTGTGTCCCTCCAGTTCAACATCATTCAAAAGGGTTTTGTGACAAGAAATGCAGTGTTGCCTAGAAGGCCATATAGGTTCTAGGCATTGGCACCTACACAACTTATCATCATTAGATGTTCTTACCTTTTTACCCCGCTTCTTCAATGCCTCAAGGGTACCCAGCTCTAAAAATGGGCCATATTTCTTCTCTATCAAGGAGGTTGCCTTTGTAACAAGAGAATCAGACACAATTCTCTCTCTATCCCCTAGCAAAGGAGAAGATCCTTGGGGCTCAACTTGATCTTCATTCTGAATATGAATAAGCTCTTGGAATCTTGATTTTTGCCAAATCATAATCGAATCTTTAAGTTCTCTTTCTCTCGGGTCAATATCCTTCAGCCAACATAAGAGCTCTTCAATTTCAGCATCAGTTTGATAAACAACCCATGGTAAATTACAGCCTACAGTATTTCTTGGTAGAGACATTAAAGAAGATAAATCTTTCATCAGCCCTAACGTCTGATAGGTATCCTTGCCGGATAGAGCACAATTCTTCATAGCAGAAATCTTGTCCACTGGGTCTCTGCTATTGTTCATTCTTCCCTCATGCAACATCAGAGAAGTTGAATCAGCAAGTATACACGGACTTCCACCAGGCATTACTGAAGCCCAGTAGAAGCGACCAAGCAAATCAATTCCCAAAAATTCCCGACGTACAGAGAGCTTTAGTAGCTGTGATTCAATACTAGTTATTGACTCTTGAAGAAGTGAGATATCATGTCTGATAGCATTGAGCTCGAGGTGATATTGTTCTGATTCATTTACAGCAGACTTGGGAACATCAAAAGGAACACCTTGTTCGTGCAGATCAAGAGATTCATCTCCTCCCACACATTTCTGCCGGTTACCCTGGATATGAACTGCTCCACCAGAGCTGTTAATTTCTTGAGGCATATTATTTGCTATCGAAAAAGGATTAGTAGACTTGTCACTACACTGAGAATCCACACAGGAAGTCATATTTGTAGGCAACTGACTGCTATCCACAGCTGCAGAGACATTCTTCAACTGTCCTTCCATATTTATGGGATTCCTGTTTTGACTATCAGTCTCTGAATTTGTTGCAGAGACACTTTTATCAACTCTGTTAAACCCATTTTTCTCTCTATTTATTTCTTCCGAATGCAAACCATCAGCAAATACCCCAAAATTGTTAGCTGGCCGAACCAGGCATTTACCATGATTTGATAGTGATCCAGGAAGCCCCTCCTTGGGGACTTCTTCAGTAGTTACCACTGAGCATGTGTCAATTTTTGCAGCTTTAGTAGATAATATCTCTTCTTTAATTTTCAGGCTTTTCCACTCTGCAGAGAGTGCGCGCAACTTCTGATGTGATTCAGCAGATGACTCAGCACATTGCTCAAGGTGCTGGCGTATGAGGGAAGTGTTTAGCAACTCGTCACATAAAAACTTGAGTAGGATAGTTCTCTGCAATCATTAAAAGAAATTTAAACAAATAAGCACACAACAGAAATTACACAATTCCAGCAATATGTAACTAAGAAATTCTTTTCCCCAAACATACTAATATATCTGATACATGATAAAAACACACTATTGCTCCATCCATTAGAAGGTTTATGTGTATTAGCTATGCAGCAAAAGAAACAAGTTTCCATCAACAAACCTCGCCCACACTGTACTCCCAGTATTCTTTCTCTTCCATTACAGATAGTAGATGTGAAAGAGCCTCCAAGTAAAGCGAAGTAACCTCCCCCTTGAATTTTTTACTTCTAGGTTTGCCAATAAGTTTTGAACATTGTGAAACATCTTGAACAGCATGCCTATTGTCAACACAAGAAGGGCAGTACCAGTTTCCTTCAGGGATCCTTGCTAGCGGAGGATTCAAGCAATAAGTATGATACTCAGCATCGCAGGTATCACATAGCAAAACACTGTCATCATCCCTATCAATGCCACATACTTTACAGACTCCCTCATCCCAAGGGGCCTTCGGAATTTCACTAGTTGATGCAAGAAAATTTTCTACTTCTTTTCTCATTTCAGCACTTAAGTTTCCCAATTTGGCATACTCTCGAAACCTTTGCACATAAGTTAAAACCTGCAGAAGGAAAAAAAATATATCAATATCAAATAATGTAAACAAAAATGTACACACACACTTCTATACAAAGATACCAACCTCACTATCATACAACGATTCAAAATTCTCGGATAATTTATCAGCCAGCTCAACTAAATCAGGTTGATCCCCAAAAGCAATATGAACATTGTTCCACAGCTGCAATATCAAAAGTAAGAATCCACGCACTTGAATTGTCAATAGTTATAAATATTGTAAAAGTAACATAGAATCATCTCAATGCATTTAGAGCTTTGTATGCAATGAGGAACAAAAGCATATCAAGCCTGATTCCCCTTCTACTCATGTAGACATGTACTTAATAAACATGCACACGAGTATAATAGAAGAAATGCTATTCAAAGCAACCTTTTAAAAGGAATTATATATAGTGATAGAAGTGCAATTCTAGCAAGAAAAGACTCATTAACCTTTAAAGGCAGAAATTTCAAGATCTTCAAGATGAACAATCCAAAAATAACGAACAATGGAATATATACACTTAGAGATATCATTACACAATGAAGGAAAGACTTCGGATGATTAAAAAAAAAAAGTCAATGTCCAGGTAGGCCCATAAAAATTCAGCAAATTTCCCATTTCTAAATTATAATATTTTGATTGGCAGAAAATTTCATGCTGAGGTTCAGTACTTTGACGCCAGAGATTTACAAATAAGACAAGTTTGGTCAAATAAACCAGGAATTTTGACAGAAGACCCTTTCAACCTGACCCAGGAGGAATTGATTTTCTAGCATCACAAATATAATGCAATGGAAAAGCTGAGTTTTCAACTGCAAGTTGGAAGTTGCACTTGACTTCTTAAAATGCCTAACCACCGGATAAATTTTGGATAAGAAAGAATATATGACCAAAGAATGTTGCATAGAATAAAAGGAAAGAAAAATATTGGAGGAAAGCTTAGCTTAGCAACGTATATTCATAGAAAACAGACCTCATGAACATCCTCAAGAAAAGCCTCATGAGATCCACCATAAGCCCCAGCAGCCAATCGTAGGTCAATGGTCCTGAAGTCAAGAGGACGAGATACCATGGCTGGAGATCCAAGAAGCCCTTCATCATCATTATCAGAAGAATTTATTAATTTTTGTCCCAACAAATTGCAAAAAACCTTGGAATCATCTGCAGCAGCGGCACGGCGTAATACAATGCGACATTGTTTCATGATAATGTCAGAAATAGATATTACAGTCTTTTTTCTCCTTGCTTTACTGGGCTTCTGTTGCGGTGCTTCACCACATACATCAGCCAACACAGAAAGAACTGCTTTCTGTTATTAAACAAAAAGATAATAATTCAGGGTCAGTTTCATACTGTATGCTCACAAAAATTTAAACCAAAATGAAGCCTGCTATTTAAACAAGATGGATTATCATATTGGAATATAACAGAGAATAACATCAAGCCTTAGCACCAGTGAACTTGAATAGTTGTACGATTTGAGAAAGAAAGGGTGAGAAAAAACAAAAATGTCAGATAAAGGAAGCAAAGCATGAACGCCATTCAAGAACACAGTTCAACTGGAAGTTCTACTTTAACCATCATTTTCATTTCCCAGACTCCAAATTAAGGCGCTCGCAGTCAATTATTGAATTCCATCAAATTTAATAAGGCTAATTTTTAACCCTCAGCCAGAAGTCAAGAGGCAACAGTGTTTGGCTATCTGAGACAACCTAATTGAAAGATGCGAGTAATACCAAATATAAATCTACAAAACTCTCGTCTTCAATAGTTAACTTAAAAGCACCAACAAGAAAGAGAATTGAAAATTAAGCAAACGGCGCACATAAAAAATTTAAGAGAATTATGAAAACCATCACAGTGGTCTGTCAAATAAGCATATTCCAATTTCAGGTATAAAGCTTGAACTTGAACTCACTGCACATAAAGAAAACAGAGTAAATCATAAAATTAAATGTATAATAGAAGTTAAGTTTCATAGAATAGCACCTTTGTAGGTCCAGATGCATTGCCCTTGTACACTTCCTTACTAATTGAGTGTTGTAGTATATTCCTAGCCCACTCTGGTGGATCCTTAAGTAAGGCATCATAGACACACTTTCTGATTCTGGTTCCCACATTTGTAGGTAGTTTTCTTACCGGTTCCAGAAGCTGTGCCCATTCAGGAATATTACCATCATTCGCCGGAGTTTTCTCACAAGCATCCTTTGCATCTGACTCCTCATCTTCAAAGGTAAGCACATCACTTCCACTGCTCATAGAACCAAAAATTTTCTTTGTAGCCTCCGCAAGCAACTGAGAATCAAATGAAAAATCATCATCAGTTTCTTTTTTACTATAGAACTTCAAACCACAAACAAGTATTACTTGGAAAAGGAACGCAATCTGGAAACATTTGACCAACAGCAACAGAAGAACCATAAACTGTTTCTTTTAAAAAATTTATTTGAGATCATGAAGATGAAACAGTTCTATAAGAAACAGTGAGCAGACGCAAACTGGATAAGACTAACAAATATAAGACACATCAAAAAGCATATTCCCTAATGCCACGTCATACAAGGCAGCACACAGCATTATGGGGAAGAAAAAAAAGAACAAGGTAAGAGCATCATCATAACAAGTATGAAATTCTTGTTTGGCCATTCCATAGTAACACAGATGCCAAAAAATAACAACATATTGGATGATCCCTGATGTCAGCTACACCTAAGAAACTGGTCCGATGTTAAGTGCTAAGCAAATTTAGAAAAGAATTACTTTCTTTGGGAGAAAATAGTAGAGTTATTACTGATTAGCATGACTTCCTAAACAATGAAGAGTCTTTATAGAAGTGCCATAACTCTGCTCTCCAGCATATTAATGGCACTATCTGCAGTACAATAATCATAATAAACTCTACTTAAAGGTCTTAATTAAATTATGATTTTCCTCGTTATGGACCTTTCACAAACAAAAGACGTGGGTCACTCTAAAATACAAGAGATTCCTTTCTGATCAACAGTGTCATTTTCCAATTTGTTACTCTATGAATAAAAACTACTGTTAATGGTCCCTTTTCAAATTCCATACCATCTGATTTAATGCTGAACTGCACTTGGCTTTAATACGCTAAAATAATGTTGAACGTGTTCAACACAGAAAAAGTTGGAAAAAGAAACAAATATTTCCATCATGGAGCTGGAAATGCCAACTAAATCAGCTAGCAATCAAGGCGTTAAACCCCAAATCCTATCCATTTATCCTACAGAACCCCCCCCCCCCCAAAAAAAAAAAAAAAAAAACCCATTTCTTAGGAGCTACATACCCTCCCTCGAGAAGGAAACAAGCATCTCATCATCATAATCAAGGTGAAGATAAAATTTAGCATATCACAAAATAAGACAATCTTACCAATGCATCTGCTTCCATCCCAGCCACACCAGTAAGGGAGCCACACAGCAAACCACCATCGCCTTGTAAGCAACGAAATACTTTGCCACTTTCCCGTGTAGTAATTTCTGGTGACTCAAGGTTACCATCCATTGATAAGAAAGCTAATATGTATCTACGAGACAATTCAGGCCAAGTTAGTTCATTAATAGGAAGCATATTGAGCTTGGCTCGTCTGGCAGGAACAGCATTATCTATGTCTTTCCTTCTTCCACGTCTTGTTCTCAGCTCTCCAGGATCAAAATTTGGATCCACCAGGGCAGCCACTTTGGATTGAAGTTCACCTATTAAAACCTCCAGCAGGGAATTATGAGCCTTTGTCAAAGATGCACCAAAGCATCTGGTGTAAGTTAAAGATGCAAGCTTAACTTGAGCTGCCTCTTTCATGGCTTCAGTTTCCACTTGAATAAATGCATGGGGACTTTCAGCAGAAACTGAAGGAGCAGCTTCACAGTTTGGGGATAATATTGGTCCACCACTGCCATCTCCCTCAGGTTTTTCACTAACGACTGATCCATTAAACCATGGGTTAACAAGTTCTTTCTCTAGCTCATCCAATGACAAAGGTTCCTTCAGGCCCAAAATTTCATGAAATCTGCATAATAGCTCCCAAGCCTGGAAGGAACCAACAAAAAACATTTAAGATTCCATATACACACAAACAAATAAAAAAAGCAAAGAATGGGAAAAGATGGTAAAGATATTTCGGAAGGACCATCGACAAGTAGCATCCATGTACCTGAAAAACATCACCAACAAGTTCGAAAGGAACCCTAGAGGATAGTGGCTTCCCAGGAGGAGGACAGCGATCTTCCTTAGCACATTCTTTGGCCAATTTTACTTTCTTGTGTCTCCTATATAAACCTTGCACTGCTTCTTCCTGATATTGGGATCTGTCTCTCCAATCAGCCACTAAGAACCCATTTCCAACTGTTAGCAAGGAAGAGCCATTACTTCTAGTATTCAGAAATTCATACCGTGAGAATCCTTCAACACCAGGGAGTAGCTCGAGCACTTCTTGGACAAACTCAACATCTAACCCAAATCTATCCTGCTCCAACCATTTTCCTAAGACCTCATTCAAACTTTCAAGATCATCATCTGCCTGAACCATGGCAGGGATACCAAGAGCAGGGGACCCACAAAATTTAGCAAATGAAGTGGGGTGTGTTTCATTTTTGCCATTCCTTATGTTCCATTTATATACGCATGTTTCATTTCCAGCATGTTTACAATAGAGCTTTAGAGTCCCTTTCTGCTTGCATATTTCACTGCAAGCATTCACTAATTTTTGGGAAATATCCTTCCATGCTGAGGATGATGAACACTGTTCAACCATAATCTCACCAATTGACCCCAAGTCATCAGACAAATTATGAGTTTCCTCTTGAACTGGACCAGCTGCAGACTGCGATACATCCAATCTATGGCTATCATGTGCTTCACTAGAGCAACTTTCAAGACAACTCAAGATATCATTTTCTGTTGGATTGCAAGAATCGTCCAGGATCATCTGGATACTTTCATCATCATCACATTCCAAATTATCATTCATCTTTCCCTCACCTTCATTGGTTTGACTCACAAATTGACAAGGGTTTGACAATGAGAGGATGGTTGACCCAACTGGAATAGAAAAATCAGAACAGGAACACCTTCTGACCCTAAATATAGGTCCAGAATCACCACCATCCAGAACTTCACATGTAAAAATGGAGCCTGTAATTTGATCGTGCCAGCAAGATTTATAACCTACGGGCCAAATAATGTTAGCATCACAATATGAAGGTCTGTCATCAACCTTCCCCAAAGAAAGAACAAAAAAATCTTCAAACTGTAAAGGAAGGCCATCCTGAAATATAAACACGCAGAAAAATAGGCATTAGCTAAGTTATACAAAATCTTAAATACAATATTTCTTTAGACTATGCAGTACTGTATATGTATTATCACATGGAAAAACTTGAACTTAAGAAATCATCTACATGAAGAAAGAGGAGGACAACTGAATCAGATTAACTTACGGCAGATTGCTGAGGGCCAGAGTGATCGTCCTCTCTCCTTATACTCAATGTGGCTTCTGATATGTTCCCACATGCATTAGCACACTCTGCACTTGCAGCATCCAAAGGAGGATCTTTAAAACAACTATTGGCAAAGCTTTCCCTTCTCTCAGCAAAGCCATTAGGGACTGGGAGTCTAGCTGACTTTCTTTTCCTGGTTAAATGTGACCCACCTAATGAAGAGACAGCCCTATTGTTTCTCATTTCAGACTCCAAAGAGTTGTAGCCAGGCATTAACCCCAGATAACACGCTACTTCAAACACAGAATCAAAAATCTTTCCATCTGGTGCACAGTAAACAGCATACAGCTCAGAGTTGCCCATTGGTTGTCTAAACTCCACTTTCCAGCCTTCCTCCAGAACACCATGCCTTTCAGATATAAAATCTCTGAGAGCTTGCAAAATTGCATCTCCTGGATTCCCGCTAGCTGTATTTTTACTATTCCTATGCCTTCCAGGAGGCAAACCCATATCTACCTCCTCAAAATTTCTAGTCACTGAATGCGTATGATTCAACACATCCTCAAAACCCACTCTAACAGCATGTGTCACAACTCCAGATGCTTTTTGGAAGCCAATAGCATTACCATTGAAGAAGGTTGAATATGTCAATGGGGCGCCAAATGAGTTGGCACTGAAAGAATTATGACCCTGAGTGTGCTTTCTAGATCCAAAATAAAAGGTAAAAATCAACTTCATGTCAGAGATTCAGGAAATTTGAACTACGAAACAAACTATATAAAGGACACAAATGAATCAAAAACTTACAGCAAACAAAGAAAGTACCCATGCATGCCACCAACAAAGACAGGTTTAGCAAAAAGCAGCCAACATAACCAGCTTTACTTTGTTTTAATAAGCATAAACAAGACTGTCAAAGTTAAGATACAGAACAGCGATTAATAATATATTGTCAACCAATAATGCCAGGTTCGTATTCAATAAGATTATTAATTTGGCATCACGTGATTAAATTCTTAAATGCCTAAGTGATAGTGTGAAACAGAGCAAAATAAATTTGGGTGCCCGTTATATTATAAACACATTTGTTTCGGGCAAGCATAAAAATCAAGTGAAATAGAAGTAGAATAACATGCTGGAACAAAAAGGCATGGTAACTAGAGCATTTAAAAGCGGGATGCAGCGGTACACGGAATGTAGTATTTGTTATCCCAGCCAACAGTTTCTTAGAAAAGGTTCTTTGGTCTGAAACTCAAAAATCACTCATTTTTCACAGAGATTATGATTGTGCAAAGTCCTAGTAACAGTAGCTTGGTTTGGATATACCCACTTACGTGATCGAATACAAGGAAATACGCTTGTCAACAGATTAACGATACATCAGCGTGTCTAAACGATTTCTTTCACGCTAATTTATATTCATCCGGTACTTCTTTCATTGTTATTTCTCTATTTATTCTCATATAAAGTCCTAAACTTCCAATTCTCATGAGAGACAAGCTTTTTCCTGGCAAAAGTAAAGCTAATTAACATGGCAACCAAACACAAACACTTGACTTTATTAACTCAGATATCAAGCTTACTAAAAGAAAGGTTAAAAAAGAACACTTTTCATACCTCATATCCTGCAATTCTTCACTACCTTCGCCGTCGGCATCGCTGGGTGGCGAAGCATTGATGTCCAAAAGATGCTTGGACTTGACACCCAATGGCCAACGCTTACTCTTGACCCCGCTGGACACGCACTCTCCACAAACCCATTCGTCGATGTTTACGGCCTGGCGCCCACGCATTCCCGCGCAGCCCAAATGGTAGCCGCGCTCGCACCCGTCGCAGACCACAACATGACCCCGCGCCTCGGGCTTACCACAGGCACCACAAGTAGAGCCGCGGACGTCACCGGGAATCCCAGCCGGGCCGCCAGGCGGAGGGGCCGGGTTCTCGTGGTACGCGCGTACGATGTCGATGGAGTCCGGTAGGGTTTCGGCAAAAGAAGGAGAGGGGATCTCATTGAGGTCGATTCCGAGTCCAGAACGAGAATCTTGAGGCAGCTTGTGGTCGCTGAGTTCGTCGCCGGAATCGGTGAGTTCCATCATCTGAGTTCTGGTCCGGAGTTGGAAGCCCGTGAGTTAAGACGCGGGACGGGTAACATTGTTCAGCGAAGGAGCTGCGATGAAGAAGACTAAAGAATGTGCAGATCGAAGGTGAAGTGAGATTGGAAGGACAGTGAAAGTGGGGTTTGGGTTTTTGGGTTCGAGGGGATTCTTTCGGGGGCGACGAAGGGGTCGAGAGGGAAGAGAGAGAATGGAAAGATGGAAAGACAAGAATGGGACCGAGAGAGGACCGTATCAAAGGGCCTCAACATCCTTTCACTTTTTTTTTTTTTTTGTTTGGGGGTGATTGTACAGTGGAGTCAATGGGATGCAAAACCAAGTGAAGGGATAGTGTTGTACTTTTGATAACAGATCTGCTTTCTGAGGAGTGACACGGGGCAATGTGATCTTGTTAAGGCCTTTTCTAACCTAAGCGATTTATTCTCAATTTGATTTTTACAAATAAAAGATAGAATAAAAATCAAATGGTAAAGATGATTTACGATTTAGAATGATAGTAGCGGGAGAAGTGATTTTTTTCAAATGGGCTGTTTGGATAGTTATTTGAAAAGTCAATTGAGACAATATAAATCTTATTGAATATCACACGCATACATATATATTGGTTATGTGGACAATGCTTATGCCACTAGGGATGCTTATGCCACTGTGCAACCGTTATTTGTGGCTTTTATCAGAAGTGGTTTTTTTTACATTAGCCCATCAACCACAAAAGCCACCTCAAACACATATATTTCCCTACTGGGCTTTTGGCTAACCTACTGCCATGCAAACAAACCCTTGCAGCTCCCAATTTTCAGCGACTACCCTTTCGCTTCTCTTCTTTACTAGCTATGTTTAATTCTTGATTTTTACTATTTCCTCCATATTTACCTATTTTGATTATACTAAGGAAGTTAGTCGAGTTGGTTAATATGACATGTATCTTTTAAAACACCTAAATCATTTTTCTCAATTCCCTCATTTCCTCCTCTCTTTTATTATTATTAAGGGAGTATCAATAGCAATAAATTAGAAAAATATTGATAAATATAAAAATATGTTGTATATTTAAAATCAAAATAACTCTTCAAGTATGTGTTATATTAAGAATATTAGAGGGTACTATTTTTTTTTTATTTTATTTAGGTCATTCCAATTCTCAAGCCTCCGGTTTATTCCCCCAAAAAAATTCTCAAGCCTCCAACAAGACACCGCATGCTCTTTGCGCCTTCTCATTTTCCTGACATAAAATTATTTTTTTGGTCAATCTGGCATAAAATTACGACGGAGACGGATGCTCACATTTTTATTGCAATCTATTGTATATGCAGTTAAGTATGAGATTTAATTGACTTTTTTTAAAAAAAAAGATTAAGACTTTTTTTAAAATATTAAAGAAACTAAATAAATTATTGTAAAGTTTATATCTATCGTTTTTCTCAAACTAATTAGTCTAACTTAAAAACTGATAGTCTGATATATAATATAATAATATACAATACTCTTATATACTACTATTTCTAATCCTAAATATAAGACCTAATTGACTTTTTTCAATAAATTAAATAAACTAAATAAGTTACATATGTGTGTAATTAAATTATACATCAGTTTATAAATTTGACAAATTAATTTGCAAAAATTGATACATATAATAATTTAAAGTAATTTAATTAGTTTTATTAATCTTCTGAAAAATCAACTAGGTCTTATATTTAGGATCAGATGTAGTATAATTTAATAATATATTTAGCTTTCTTAATCTCTTTAAAAAATCAATTAAATTTTATATTTAAAATCTGATAGTATGGTTCAAGAAATGCACATACGGTAAGCATACTTTCGTAGCTTTTATTTTTACCAAACAAGCTAATTTTATTACTACCAAAGAAATTAGTACAAACACCAATAGTTGCAACCCAGAAACCACTAAAAAAACCTATTAATACAAACTAACCCACAGAGACTCACCAAACCTAACTAACTAACTAACTAATACGAGTAGTAAGCATATTTTTGTAGCTTGACTGCTGTATTTAACTAGTAAGACTGTGTCTTGATCTTTTTATTTTACAAGTGTCAAATTTCAATAAATAATGGGTTTGGGATTGGTAAGCTAACCTCTTAGGAAAATTTCTTGAAGGTCTAAAGAGACCAAAAAAATATCAACAAAATCCCACATAAAATTCTGATATAAAAAAGGTCTCAAAAAGTAGTTAAAACTCACAGATAGAACTGTCAATCACCTTCTGAAAGAATTGTTAATGAAACTTTTTTTACGTCAGAATTTTCTGTGAGGCTTTTTTGACATTTTGTTAGTCTTTTGGAATCATTTTTTTTATGGGTTAAATACCACGCCATGGAAGTTTACCCAAAAAAGTACTGGTTACCCAAAAGTTTTTTTTTATCTCATTTTTGTCTCGAAAGTTTAAAAACATAGCAATCATGCCCACTCATTGATATTGACAATTAAATTGTTAGCTCTTCTTTATAAACCTCCAGGAGCAAAATTACTCATAAAAAAAAAAATCCAGGATATATTTGCTCCGTTCTGTTAACGTCTATGACAAAAATGAGACTAAAAAACTTTCAGATGACTAGGGCCCATTCGGATGGGTTTTTTTGAAGAAAAAAACATTTTTTTAATGCCAAAAAAATGCTTTTTAAATTAATTTATGTGTTTAGATTATATTTTTTTGAAAAAGCAAAAGTCACAAAAAAAGTCAATGTGCTGTTTTTTTTAAAGCTCTAATTTGTAGCTTAAAAAAAACACTTTTTTTAAAAACCCATCCAAATGAACCCATATTCCTTAGATTAAATTCCCAAGACAAAAATAGTATTTATCCCTTTTTTAATTAGAATGGCCAATGAATACTTGTAGTCTGAAATTACAAGCACCACGTTTGAAGCAAAGATGTCCTCAAAACTGGAGGACTGGTACCATCAAGGCCAGTGGACCTTGACGAGTATTAAAAATAGTTGCTTGTCAGGATATTCCAGTGGGCAGCACAAGGAATCCAAGCTTGCACGTCAACAACTTATTAGACAAGTTGAAATTGTCCTGTGTTCAATATTTGTTTAACCAAATCATTGTCCTTACGGCATTGCGGCAAGCTAAAATCACCATTGCAGATGACCAAGTTAGTTTGATCCTGCCTGCAGTAAACTCCTGTAAATTTAAAAAACAATGTGGAGCCAATGCATTTCCTTGTTTCCCTTTTCAACGGAGACGACGACGATCGAGGAAGAATTAATCTTTATGATATTTACTATGCGATTGTTATTATATGTCATCGTATTAATGTATTTGCCAGTTTATGTTCCCTTCGTTTGGTTTTCAGTCAAATAAATGACTCTCGCAACTTTTTGGGAAAAAACAAAATTGTTCTAACATCTTTGTACATACACTTGACATTTATATACCACCTCCCATATTATATTAAATGTAAGACCTAATTAACTT
The DNA here is from genome assembly GCA_034222035.1 of Acacia crassicarpa. NCBI lineage: Eukaryota > Viridiplantae > Streptophyta > Magnoliopsida > Fabales > Fabaceae > Acacia > Acacia crassicarpa. The sequence continues at coordinate 41,367,811 of JAWXYG010000005.1, read as the reverse complement.
TTCAAATAAAATTATCTTAAAATATTTATATTTATTGTTTTTTAAAACTAATTTGTCTAACCGATAAAATGATATATAATTTAATCATATATAATTAGGGGTAGAAATAGGCCAGAGGCCTGTGGCCTGGCCTGTTAAAAGTCTGGTTAGGCTTGGCTTGTCAGGCTAAAAGGTCAGGTCAAGGCCTATTTTAAGGCCTGTTTGTCTTAACAGGACAAGCCTAGGCCTCCAAATAGGCCTGTTAGGCCTGACAGGCCGACCTATTAAGAATAATTAATTTTTTTTATAAAAAAGATTAATTAATATCCCTCCGCCCCTCCCTCACTCAAAACCTCTCGTTCGCCCTTTCAAATCAAGAACCCTAAGTCCCTAAATCAATTTCCCTCACTCAGGTTTGTTTTTGGCCTGTTTATAGTAGGCCTATTTTCGGCCAGTTTATATTAGACCTGTTGTTGGCCTGTATATTATAGGCCTGTTTTTGGTATGTTTTCAGCCTGTAAAAAATACAGGCCTCTTAACAGGCCACAGGCCAAACTCAGGCCACTTCCTTACATAACAGGCCTGGCTTGACCTGTTTCTACCCCTATTATATAATATGATTAAGTAATTTATTTGGTTTCTTGTAAACTCTCTAAATAAGCCAACTGAATCTTATATTTAAAACTGGAGGTAGTATATACTCCCTACAATCCTAATTATAAGATAAAGTTTTACCTTATACACTTTGTTCTATAGTTATGACAGGAGGTGATAATATTTATCTTGCAACATAATTTTCATATGAAAGAAGCACCAAACCCTAAATATTTATCCTTAGCACATGGCCATGCAGACATATACAACCTCTTCCTCCAGGTCACCAACTGGTTTGCTATGAATATGAGATTCAGCTATATTCATATATCATCAATATATTCAGATAGAAAGTGCAGTGGGTAATTGTTTAATTGCCTCGTAAAACTTGCTTCCAGAAGAAAAATAAAGTGCTCTATTAAATGATCTGGTTAGCACTTTTCTGCGTTAGCACGGGGGCCGGATTGCTGGTTTTTGCTTCACGGTTACGCAATTAGGTGCCCATTATTTAATTTAACACACGCCATCAAATTTCCTTCTCTCTTTTCCCTTGTATCATATTAAACCCCTAGTTAAATGTTTAACAAACTTAGTTGTGTTAGGCATGATGGTCTGAATGAATATATTTTGGTCCAATACTTGGAAGTAACAGAAGAAGCCCCGGGAAAAAAGTGGGACCCACAACACAATGATTAGGACCCGTTTGGTTGACAGAACTTGGTAGAGGGAAAGGGAACTTAATACAGTTCCCATGCAAAAAGACCGTTTGGTGCGCCAAGTGCCGGTTCCTGGCGCACCACTCTTTCCTCATATGTGGGAATTTGAGATCCCACAAAAATTGTGAGATATCAAATTCTCTGGTCACTATTCACATTTTTGAACAGATTTAGTCCTGAAATTCAAATTTGGCGGGAAGTTCAAACTAGGAGGAAAAGTTCAAATTTGACGGAAAAATTCAAATTTGGCGAAAATTTTTTAGGTCATAAATTCGAACTTAACAGGGATATTTTTTAAAAAATATATTTTAGCAGTTTTTTTTATTTTGAATTAATTTCATTTAAGGGTAAAATAAACATTTCCTAATTCTTTATCAACTACCACCCCTTCATTTTCTTCCTACCAAACAACTCAAGTCATCTTTCATCATCTTTCAAATCTTCATTTCCCTTCCTCTAAGTTCCTTTCACTCCTTAAAAATTCTTTGAACTAAACGGTGGCCTTAGTGAGAGATGTGTGATGTTTGTGTTTGTTTAGATCGGCGGTACAAGCTGTTTTAATAATATGATTTATAATGTACGAGGTAAGTATATATTAGAGGAGTTTTGCCTCACTTTATGTGAACGTATTATTAAAATGCTAACTTAAATAGCTCAGAACTTGAATGAAAAATGGCTTCTTTTCTTTGACCTGAAAATGGCTGGCTTCAAATAAAACATATATATCCTTCCGCGTAGCGTATGGATCCAAACAATGGTCCAGTGACTCGATCCTCACATAGTTTTTTGAGCGTTCATTCATGTTTTTACAACTACAAATCCCAACCATCTGTGAGATGCTTGGCTAAAGCGACATGTGGAATGGGATTTACGATGATGCAAATTGGAGTCATTACTTTAGTTTTTTTTCCCCCTTATTTAGACTTTAAAGACGTCTATTTAGAATTTTCCCCGTATGTTGCAATGTAACGGGCAAAACCAAAAAAAAAAAAGATAAAATCTGTTTTCTCTCCTTTTTTTTGGGGGGGGGGGGGGGGGAAGATTCTCACTTTTGTCTTTGGGGGCACTTATTAACGACCTTGTCATTTGTTGGTGACATGAGAAAAAAAAAATGTCTCCATTAATTTCTTCTCCTGTTTCTTTTTTATTGAATGTATCCACAATTCAATAAATTTTAATGGTTGAAATTTAATTTGACATAAAAATATTATTAAATATAACATTAAATAATATTAAATCTCAACCATTAAAACTTATCAAAATTAAATGGTGCATCCACCTTTACAGAATCAATGGAGATCTCAGCGACTGGCGATTGATCGCAGTCTCTGTGCATTCGTCTGGTAATTTCCTTCTAGCCAAAGCAAACGCGCTCATTTGATCCGCAATGGTGGGATTGGGTTGAAATGCCTGTGTGATTCTGTGAGAATCGGCTATATATATATGGCATCTCACGGCGAGATCTTGCTTTTTAACTTGCCTCTTATGCAGGCTAACTATTGATCAGCTTAAAAATCTCAAGGGTTTCCTTTCGAGTAAAATCTGATGTATTCCGTGATTCATTTTCAAACTGACCAGGTCAAATGAACTGTGTGAATTTAGGAGCGAAATATGCACTGTAGGCCAGTCATTTACCTTGGGAGACTCTGTATCGGTTTATTATCTCCTGAATTCCAGAGCACTAGGACAAAAATATGCAACATAAAAATCTTATTGGGATCTCAATGCAATTCCTGAAACTAAAAAAGAAGATCGAGAGCACCAGTAAGGCATGTTTGACTAAGCCTCCCGTTGATAGTGCAGAAGTACTAGAATACATTGAATCTGAGAACTTGAAGTCCTGCAAGTGCTCTTTGCAAGACTGCCATCATGACATCTGATGACATTTTCAGTGCATACAGTGATCTTTTGATAGATTCACAGGCCCCCCTGATAAATGGACTATTCCTTCGCGTTGGTACCTTTTGTTACTCAAACATTATGCAATCTTGTTCTGCATTTAGTAGTATTGTTTAATGTATCATTAACATGTACCCCTATGTCAACATATACGGTGCATGCAGCTAATACAGCCTCTCTAGTCTCTACAGGACAGACGTTTTGTCTGCGAAACAGTTGACAGGTCTTTGGTAGACAACTACCTGGTCCTTGATTGGATTAGCGGGTTGCTTCTTAAATTGATTTACAATATATAAATTTTATCTCTGACTTACATAAACATATTCAAAAATACAAACTCAAACATTAGTTTATTTTAAGAACAAGGCCCCTCGAATTCGTGCGAAGGCTTCAATGTGCTGTTCCCCAACTCGAGAGGGTTTTGCTTTTAAATGTTTTGCAGTTAATATATAGACATAGTGTCCTGATTTTTTGGGCGTTGTGACTGGCTTTTATAATTCTATAAAATCTTTTACGCTTGGATTTCGTGTAATCTTACTGTGGGAAAAAAAAAAAAAAAGAAATATGAATGGAATTGCCTTGTCGGCTTGGAATTTCTTGATCAGAGTGCCCCACCTTAGTTTTAGTCTAAAGATAATTAATTTACATGAGAATCATAACAACAAAATCTAACATTTAATCCCACGTAATGACATAAAACTTTACGGAGGGAGAGCTTAGAGGGAGACATTGATTTGACTGGAGAAGTTTTATTTATAAATAAACTATGGCGTGCTTCATAATTTAAAGGGAAAAGGTAGGCATGCATGCATCCGGAGCAGACAGAGAATAGAGGGAAATTTTACACAGATACTACAAACAGTAAAAACAATTACTGATTCTAAATATAGGACATAGTCTATATTGTACTACAAACTATATTCTATATTTAGGACAGGAAATAATACCTAAATACTACATTTAGAAAAATTATTTACCCAAATGATATGTTAGGGCCTATTTGGGAAGACGATGAGGTTTGAAAAAGCACGGTGGGAAGGGAAAAAGCATAACGAGAGTAAAATGAAATGTTTGGTGACATTTTTTTAATATGTACTTTTAAGTCAAAAGCTACTATTAAGAAGAAGCCACTAAGACATATTTTTTACAATGTAAATGGAACTCTACCACTATCAATATTTTAAAAAAAAAACACACACACATTTACAATATGATTTTGTCCTATATTAAATTTATAAAAATCAATTTTTTTTAAAAAACTAATTCTGCAGTAACTAATCCAAACAGTTACAAATCCTTCATACTGTGAACAACTCTAATTTTCCAGAGAAATCGTTCAAAGCCATCCGTACACCGTAACTCGCTCTGCGTCACTTTTTGGTTTAAAGTTAAAACTACAGTTTCAACTCAGACCACTTCTTCTTCTTCTTTTCCCGGAATAAAAAGATAATACATCAGTTCTCTACACTGTGAGGACATGATTGTAACATATTAAAAACATTACAATGAATAAAATTAGCATAAGAAACAGAAGTGAAATTAAAAGAGCTAGGGTAAGATTTGATGTCTATGTGAAGAACGTTAGCTGAATGATCAATAAATCCGATCCTAAGAATTAGTTGTTTCTTATTGATGCAAAATGCCTTGAGATCATGACAGCTAGATGAATGGAAAAGATTAAAGATAGCAGTTTAGAATCTAAAGCAGAGATGCTTTAAGACAATGCAAATTAAGAAAAGGATGGTGAGGTATTTTCTTCTTGATGAGAGAGATTGTAGATATCGCCCTTCCAAACGGATCCTGATTGAATAAAAGAGGTAGGACCCGACTTGTATTTCTCCACAAATATGGACCAACCATTAGTATCAATGTGATCCAATTTGCATTTCCTTTTTTATGTTAAAAGCTAGAGAACACAAGGAAGATGCATAAGCTATTTCTTTGATCACAGCTGCCGATATTACCTTCAACCCATTATGTAAGATTGAATTTCTCTTCATCCATACAAGAGAGAGGACTTTGATAATAGAGGGTAATCAAATCCATCCTACCATCCTGGAACAATGGAACTAGGACTCTTTTCAACCATGTCCTGAACTCAGCAATAGTTGAGAAAGTGAATTGAACTGAAGCTCCTTCAAACCGGCCACACTGTTTTTTGTAAAAGGACAGGTTACAAATATATGATCCAAAGATTCCTCTGATCAGTGCATCCAAAAGGACATGAAACATAACCTGTAAATGATGGTAATTAAGAATATCCACTGACGGAAGTGCATCATTCAAAAGCTTTCAGACCAATAATAAATCTTTCCTAGGCAATGACAAAGACCATAGAAACTTCCACAAGTCATCATGCAGTCCAGGGATGAGAGAAGACGAATGTTTAGCACTGACTGAAGCTAAGAGAGACGAAGCTCTCCGATAGATTACGAACGACGATCGGGTTTTAGAGAGAAGTTGCAGCGTTTTCTTCTTTTTTCCTTCTAAACTTTGAAGAACATTACAATTAATGACGCCCAATGCCTTCAATATATATTCCTTCCATTTTTTATTCTATATTTCCTACAAAATAAGAAAATATGAGTAGATTTTATAGAAATATTTTTTTGTCCAGATACTTAAATTTAGGATAAACCAAATTTACAAAAAAAATATATTTTAAATTTAAATTATCTAGATAATATCTGAACAATTTGAAAAATAACACAACAACACTATAAAGTCTAAACACTAAATTCTGCGCATCAAGGTCTTATAATTCTAAAAGTTGTACTAAACGTAGGTTGAGTTCAATTCAAATATATTACACTTATCACATTTCTCAAAACTTTCGTAAGAGGTTGTGAGTTCAATTTAAATATATTGCACCAGTCACATTTCTCAAAGTTTTCTTAAATATGGGGGTTGTGACTTGTGAGTCAACTCAAACATAAAATTATAAGACCTTGATGCGCAGAATTTTGTTGTAAATTTGGTTTATCATTATTTTTATGTTATGTTTTATATTTAATCTATTTAATCTAAATTTAATTATCTGGATAAAAAATATTTCTATGAAATCTACTCATATTTTCTTATTCTGTAGGAAATATAGAATAAAAAAATGGAAGAAATATATATTGAAGGCTTTGGATGATCGGGTAATTAATTCTAAAGGAAAATATCAGTGAGGATCAAGATAAATACAAAATATTAAAAAGGTCTCAATTCCTAATGCCTCTCTCATTCCTTGGACACCAGTGTCCTGATGTCTCGTGTGGCGCTCCACAAATGGTAGTCTGTGCTACAATCAGTCAGGAGTAGTTGAATTACTTCCATGGAATCCGAACACAGCTCTATCTTTGTTAATCCCATGTTTCGACACATCCTCAATCCTACTTCAATGGCCTTAACCTCTGCAACAGTGGGAAGAAATTTGAAGATGAACAATGCCGCAGTGGCGGATCTTGATTTAAATGTTTAAAATAGCTAAATATATACTCGTTAACTAATTAAAAATATATATATTTGAGATGGCCAAATATATAAATTTTTAAGAGAAATGTATAAATTTTTAGGTCAAATGTATAGATTTTGTATAAAAAATTCATTTTATATTAAATATTTAGGACATTTTTTTTGGGGGGCCATGGCCCCTCCTGGCTCTTAAAAAACTCCGCCACTAAATGCCGGACCCTAGAAGTAGAAGAAATTTGATATATGTGAACCATCTCATACACATGAAGAAAACGACAACAGAAAGTGGGATAAATGCAAGCTAAAGCGCCACAGACCCCTTCAATTATTATTATCATTCATTTTTTAAATGGGCCACGGTGTTTTTTTTATTTTTTTTAAATCGAAACAAGATACAAGATGATACTAATATTTTCAGTAGGTATCTCAAACAAGAATTTTACTTTTCTCTCATAGTCCAATAAGTATTGAATTAAACATTGTTTTAATAAAAAAAGAAGTGTAATTATAGAGAAGATAAGAGATTAATTGGGATAGTTATTGATCAAAATAAAATATTATATAATACTTACATATAAATACATATGATAAGAGAAAGTCAGCTAGTCATAAGGTAGTTCCATCATTGGCTCTATAACTATCAATAAATCAAACCCAGAATTAAGCCCTCTTGAGAAAACCCATAAATATTTTCAATAAAAAATCCATCAAGATCCATGTCTGGAAGAAAACTGAGACCAAAGTCGAGGCACAATAAGATTAAGAACAGAGCGAAGGTTTCATTATCGTTTAGCAAAACCACCGACTTTGCAAGTAATTGTTGGTGCTGGATATGATGAGGTGGCTGGTATTGGTTGCTCTGTAAACATTTTAGTAAACTTTAACAGTCAAATTTAATATCTCTAATGATGAGGCGAAATTGTCCTACTTTTAAAGCTTTCAGATAACGTTGCCCCTTAAAAAAATTTCAGACATTCATTGCCTGTTGGTGGGAAGTTTAAGGGTATTTTTGCCCTTTATCCCAATATTTTTTAAACTGTTTGTAGTATCTTTGTAAAATTGCCTTATACAGCCTCCAAGGTTCATATAAAAAGGAAAAGGAGTGGAGACTGGAGATACAGAGGAAAAGGTTGTAGTTGAAAGCTTGCCACGATTCTCTGCGTCCACCTCTAAAATATCGAAGCTCCTTTTGACTTCGGAATTTAAAATATCATGATCCAACCTCATCTGCTTATGTTCATATACTGTACAATTTGTTGGCAAAAAAAAGCTACTCTCCAAAATTTAAATCACGTGGTACTATATATCTTTAGCATCCGTGTCTCTTTTGTTAATACTCTTGGTTCTAAATATAAGATAAAGTTTATCTTTTTAGAGAGATCAAAGAAGCTGGTGAAATTATTTTAAAGTATTTTTATTTACATTTTTATCTAAATTAATTAATTTGACTAATAAACTGTTATATAATTTAAGGATATATGATTTGATCAAGTAATCTATTTAGTTTCCTTAATCTTTCTTTAAAAAAAATCAATTATGTTTTATATTTAAGACCAGAAGAAGTATGCTTCTTAGTGCAAGGGGTTTGGTAGCCGAATTCAAATTTCAAATGCTCTGATAACTAAAAGTGTATTTGGTTTGAAGGGAGAGAAGGAGAGGGAGGGGAGAGGATATTTTTACCAAATTACTATTAATAAGGGGGAAAAAAGTTTTTTTGTTGAGAATGTAGCTGTAGAATATTGAAAAATTTTCATGGGAAATTTAATCAAAACAAGGTAAAAATTTTCCCTCCACTCCCCTCACACTCTTAAGTATATCAAAAAAATAATAGGGAAAATTATAATAAATGACATAAGAAAAATAATATTATTTATTAAGAAGGACTATAAAAGTAGTAATCATTTTGAAGGATCAGAAATTAAAAATATTAAAATAAAAAAACTAAATTATCCTTAATCAGATTTCATATCTTCTCTCTAACTAAATCTAGAATGATTTTGATGAATAATGGTAAATAGAGATCAATTCAAATAATCTCATTCTTTTTCAATTGTATAAACAAGAAAGCAGTAAATTACAACTCTACATCAATCACTTCAGAGCATGTGGTCATGCTTTCTTGAACCCTTGTTTGGTCTATTCCTCCCATTCAACGCAGAAGCCAAAAGAACAAAGACATCCAGAAAAATACAAAAGATTAATATGTCAATACCCTTTTTCCTTTTCGGCCTGTGGTCTTTTTCACATTTCTAAAGTTTTAGTTTCTTTACAGGTCCTTCGCCGAAAACGCTCCCTTTTCCAAGTCTTCTTCGCCATAATTAAAGTTCTTTCTTTCAATTCCTCACTTAGATCCCATATGAGATATGAGGCTGCGTCTTCCCCCATAAAGTATGGCTTAAGCGGCCAGCACCATCGGGTATATGCTCTGTAATAGTGTTCTGGTTGTAAGAGGATTTAGAAATAACAAGGTAATTTAGTCTTTCTATTTTAATGTTATAATTTCCAATCCTTCAAAATAATTATTATTTTTATGGTTCTTTTTAACAAATATTCCCTTCGGTCCTAATTATAAGACCTAGTTGACTTTTTTGGAGAGATTAATTAAAGAAGTTAATTAAATTACTTTAGAGTATTTTTATTTTTTTCTTCAAACTAATTAATTTAACTAATAAAGTAATATATAATCTAAGGATACACAACATATAAAACGATTAACTAACTTATTTAGCTTCCTAATCTCTGGAAAGAAAGTCAACTAAGTCTTATAATTAAGACCAGAGGTACTATTATTTTCCTTAGGTCCTTTATTATAATTTTTTAAAAAAATATTTACAATAGCCTATTGTAACAAAAAGGAGAAATTGCACTAAGGTCCCAAATAAGAGATTATACTACTCCAAAATCCCTTGAAATCTTCATTTTATAGAAAAGTCTCTAAGATATTAGTTCAATAAAATTGAACTGTACGTGAAGAGAATTTTTGGAATGTTTGGAGTGGATAACTCTTCACAGCAACATCAACAAAACCTCTCCAATAATCCAAATCCACACCATCTACACACTAATCCCCATATGCTTTCTTACACTACCCACCACGACCTCGATCCCCACTCACAGAACAAACACGGTGGCAGCAACCTTATTCCACCAAGAACATGCAACAACAAACGGCCCTCAGCGACGAAGAGCTTGGGTTTGCCGCCAATGACAACTCAGGCAACCCCAAGAGCAAGGCGTGGTGGGTTGTTGCAGAAGAAAGGGAAATGTAAATCCACAAACCTTGATGAAATACAAATATTTCATAATAAGATAAATCATCTGATATAAGTAATCGCGTTTAACACAAACTTTTCTAGTTGCTCCACAGTCATTGGGGGACCCATACATGTTTTTGTGGGTGTAAGTGCACCCATAAATTTGAAGGAGATATATTTTTTTTGAAAAGACTTTGCAATAAGTTGTCTAGGTGGTGTAGTGGTGATTTCACTAGTCCCACAGCAGATCTTGTATTCAAACTTATGCATGGACAACTTTTTTTATCTATTTTTAATATCTTATCACATATGAGAAATCATAATAATTTTTGCTTGCATGTTGCTTTGGAATTTGATTGTGTAACATCTGAGTATTTGCATGCCATGAGATTAGAATATATTGTTATATTTAAATTAATTTCCTCGAAAATACTTTTCAATTGAACCCAATTTCTGATCCTAAATTTTACGAAGGTGTGGGTTGCCTTTTATCCTCCTTAAAAAAAATTCCCCCGAATCCCACTATTAATTGTACACCCACAAACATTACATCCTGAGTCCGCACTGTTCACAGTGCAATGTGTAGACCAAAATGAACAAACAAAAAAACACACTTTGAGCTAGGAGTCGCTCAAATACAAGACAATTTTCCTAATCCCTCCATTAGTAGATAATGTTATGTGAACAATACCACTATTTAATTTTCTTCGCCAAAAACATTAACTGATTAGTGATTACTGTTGATGACGAGCTCTACCTTGGGTTTTCTTCATCACCTTCTATTTCATTTATCTCCGGCGAGCCACCGTCCCTGCTAGCGCCGCTTTCCGCTGGCGAAGGAGGAGGAGGGGTGATCCTGCCGTTGACCCAGGAGGAGCATTTTGTCTCGACCCAGCTCTCGAAGTCGTAGTGGGCGTGATCCATGACCCGACGACCCGAACAGAGCCTTCCGATCATCCCGGCTATGACTCCGAGAACGGTGATGACGGCAAACGGGAATAAAGGGTCCGACAAACCCGTGACCCATGTGCGTGGTGTAGGCCTGCTGGGTCACTTGTGTGGTGGACATGGGAGAAGGTTTGTTTCGTCTGGAACTGAAAATAGTTCAGGATTCACATATGATATTTGAAGATGTGGAAGAAGAAGGAGATAGAGAAAAGATGAAGGAAACTCGATAAACCAAGACCAGTAAGAATGTTGAATCCGTGGACATGGGAGAAAAGATCCGTAAGATTTTGGTCCACACATTTTACTGTGGAGCAACTAGAAAATGGAATGAGGGCGGTGGAAAGTGTGGAAGATGACTCCGACTTCGATTCGGAGTTGGTGGAAGGTCAAAATGGTGGGCAGGAACAAGAGGAGGAGAAGGAGATAAACGAAGGGATGGGAAGGTCAAGCCGGAAGAGAAAGGGGAAAGCGGTGGAGGTGCAGCTGATGCAGCAACTGAGCGGGGAGGTGATGGTGGTGTTGCAGGATGGAGGGAAGAGGGAATGGGAGAAGAGGAAGCTAAGCGGAGAGAGAAGATATCTATCTGTTTTTTTTTTTTAAAAAAAAAACATGGTAGGGGAGGGCCAGAGGGTAAGGTTCCAACCCTGGATATGAAGGAGGGATATTAGTTAATATTGACTCCCATGCCACTATGCTACTAAGGCGTTGTCAATACCTATCTGTTTTATTTGAAAGGTATTACGATATTTTGACTGTTGGCAGTGGGTGGCAAAGTCCCACATTGCCAAAGTGAAAGGGGAGGGGGCGCTAGTTTGAGTATAAAAGGAGGCCCCCCTCCTCCCTTTCAACTCACCCCTCTCAATTGTCTCTTAAGACATTTGTATATCTTTCTCTCTTATAGTATTTCACTTGTAAATTATTTGGAGTGAATTTAGGATCTGGAATTTCTTTTATTTTTGTCTTATTTATTATTTATTAGCTGCATATAGATATAGTAGTTGGGGCTTATTATATTATTAAATTACATCTAGAAACTTTGTTTCTAGCTTGGGTAATTTTCTAGTATAATCAGTCACGCTCTATATTGTGCTTCCGCAACAATTGGTATCAGAGCCGAGGTTCTGTCTGAGTATGCTCTGTGGTTGCAGCTTAGTCTGAGCTTCCACATCAGAAAAGAATTACTTTTGGGCTTTTGTTTTGGCAGCTATTAAATAATTTTTTGGAGCAGAAATGGCGGACAAAAAGGGTGATGTGTCCACTGCAGGTGCCAGTAATTCGTCGTTCGCATCTTCGTATTTGACAAGAATAGTGTCTAATGCAAAGTTTGCAGTTGAAATCTTTGACGGATCTGGGCATTTTGGCATGTGGCAAGGCGAGGTTCTGGATGTCCTTTTTCAGCAAGGACTAGACTTTGCCCTTGAAGAGAAAAAACCAGAAAAGATGGAGGAAGAAGAATGGAGGGTCGTCAATCGAGTTGCTTGTGGTACTATTAGATCGTACCTTTCAAGAGAGCAGAAGTATCCATACACAAAGGAAACTTCTGCATGTAGACTGTGGAAGGCACTGGAGGACAAGTTCTTGAAGAAAAACTGTCAGAATAAACTCTATATGAAGAAAAGGCTGTTTCGCTTCACTTACGTTCCTGGTACCACAATGAATGAGCATATCACTAGCTTTAACAAGTTGGTGACGGATTTGCAGAATATGGACGAGACCTTTGGAGATGAAGATCTGGCCCTGATGATGTTGGGATCACTTCCTGATGAGTACGAGCACTTGGAGACTACCCTTCTTCACGGTAAGGAGAAAGTTTCTCTAGAAGAAGTTTGTTCTTCTTTGTACAGCCATGAACAGAGAAGGAAAGAAAAACAAAAGGGTGGAGATGCAGAGGCTCTAGTGGTAAGAGGCCGTACTGAAGACAAGAAGAGATCAAAGAAAGGACGATCCAAGTCAAGGTCCAGACCCAGCAAAGATGAGTGTGCCTTTTGTCGAGAAAAGGGACACTGGAAGAAGGACTGTTCGAAGCTGAAGAACAAAGCCAAACCTGGAGATGAGAAGGCTGCTATGGACTCCTATGTAGCTGATTATGATGATGAAAATTCAGATTTATCGCTGGCTACAACAACGTCGTCAAAACCATCAAACGAATGGTTGTTGGACTCAGCCTGCAGCCATCATATGTGTCCTAATAGAGACTGGTTCACTGATTTTGAAGAAGCAGAGTGTGGAATTGTTCACACAGCAGATAACTCTTTACTTACCGCATATGGCATTGGTTCTATTAAACTTAGGAACCATGATGGATTGATTAGAACATTGACAGATGTTCGATATGTACCAGACTTGAAGAAGAATCTCATTTCTGTGGGAACTCTAGATTCAAAAGGGTTCAAGATCACTGCAGAAAATGGAGTAATGAAGATATTCTCTGGTGCATTGGTGGTAATGAAGGGTATTCGGAAGAACAATAACACATACCATTATCATGGTAGTACAGTTATTGGCACGACAGCAGTGACATCTAGTAGTGAGAAGGATGCAGAAGCAACCAGGTTGTGGCATATGCGCTTGGGACATGCTGGAGGAAAATCCTTGAAAACTTTAGCAAGTCAAGGATTGTTGAAAGGATTGAAGCATTGCATCATGGACTTTTGTGAGCATTGCGTGAAGGGGAAACACACAAGGGTTAAATTCGGTACAGCTATTCACAATACAGAAGGTATTTTGGATTATGTACACTCTGATGTTTGGGGTCCTTCCAAAACAGCTTCGTTGGGAGGAAAGCATTATTTTGTAACCTTTGTTGATGATTTTTCCCGAAGAGTTTGGGTGTATACGATGAAGACCAAAGATGAAGTTTTGGGAATTTTTCTCAAATGGAAGACGATGATAGAAGCACAAACAGGCAGGAAGATCAAATGTCTTCGCACAGACAATGGTGGAGAGTACAGGAATGATCCTTTCCAGAAGGTTTGTGAAGATAATGGCATCGTCAGACACTTCACCGTAAGAAATACACCACAGCAGAATGGGGTGGCAGAACGCATGAACCGGACTTTGCTGGAGAAGGTTCGGTGTATGTTGTCCAATGCTGGCTTGGGCAAAGAATTTTGGGCTGAGGCAATAACATATGCGAGTCATCTCATTAATCGTCTACCATCTGCTGCTATTGATAGTAAGACACCGTTGGAACAATGGTATGGTAAGCCTGCTAATGATTATGATTCTTTACATGTATTTGGCTCAACTGCATATTATCATGTGAAAGAATCAAAATTGGATCCAAGAGCAAAGAAAGCCATTTTCTTGGGGATCACTTCTGGAGTCAAAGGATATCGTTTATGGTGTCCAGAGACGAAGAAGGTTGTGTTTAGCAGGGACGTTACTTTTGATGAGACTGCTATATTTAAAACGGTAACATCTGAAGATACCACACAGACCGATGGTGCTTCGAAGTAGGTGGAGTTTGAAGGAAAGCTAACTTTCCCAATACAGAAAAGTGACGGGGAAACGAGGAAAGACTTTCCTGTAGAAGAAGAGCCAGTTGAAAGGGAGGTTTCAACACAAGAACCTCAGCAGCAACATGAATCAATCGCAATCAGCAGGCCACGACGAATAGTAAGAAAGCCTACTCGCTTTATGGATATGGTGGCTTGTGCAACGTCAATTGCAACTGATGGCATTCCTTCAACTTATCGATGGGCTATCCGGGGCTCAGAAAAGGATGAGTGGATGAATGCGATGAATGAAGAAATGTAGTCCCTTCATCAGAATGGCACGTGGAGATTGGCCAAACTCCCAAAGGGTAAGAAAGCAATTGGTTGCAAATGGGTGTATGCGAAGAAAGAAGGATTTCCTAATCAAGGCGATATTCGCTACAAAGCAAGGTTGGTAGCTAAAGGCTATGCTCAGAAGGAGGGAGTTGATTACAATGAGGTATTTTCTCCAGTTGTAAAACATTCTTCCATTAGAATTCTGTTGGCTTTGGTAGCGCAGTTAGATTTGGAACTAGTTCAGATGGATGTAAAAACTGCATTTCTAAATGGGGACTTGGAAGAGGAAATCTACATGACTCAGCCTGAAGGATTCAAAGTTGTTGGAAAGGAGAATATGGTGTGCAAACTTGAAAGATCGTTATACGGATTGAAGCAGTCTCCGAGACAATGGTATAAACGGTTTGACAAGTTTATGTTGCGACATAAGTATAGAAGAAGCAAATACGATCATTGTGTGTATTTGCGGAACCTTGAAGACGGATCCTTTATCTATCTTCTTTTGTATGTTGATGATATGTTGATTGCTTCAAGAAATCAAGCAGAGATTGAGAAGCTAAAGGATCAACTGAAGAAGGAATTCGAGATGAAGGACTTAGGCGAGGCAAGAAAGATACTTGGCATGGAGATAACAAGAGATAGACCATCGAAGAAGCTCTTCTTATCTCAAAGGGAGTATTTGAAGAAGGTGCTACACCGTTTTGGTATGAATGAAGAAACCAGGTCGGTAAGCATTCCACTTGCACCGCATTTTAAGCTTAATGTTGATATGTCGCCGAAGGATGAAGATGAACGAGCATATATGTCAAGGGTACCATATGCGAACGCTGTTGGTAGCTTGATGTATGCTATGGTTTGTACAAGACCAGACATTTCACAGGCAGTTGGAGTGGTGAGTAGGTATATGCATGATCCTGGAATAGAGCATTGGCAAGCCGTGAAATGGATTCTACGGTATATTTGTAATACTGTAGATATTGGATTGGTCTTTCAGCAGGATGTTGATCAACAACTAGTTGGGTATTGTGACTTAGATTTTGCAGGTGATTTGGACAAACGAAGGTCAACTACTGGTTATGTATTCACTCTTGCAGGTGCACCAGTTAGTTGGAAGTCAACTTTACAGTCAACGGTAGCTTTGTCTACGACAGAGGCAGAGTACATGGCAATTACAGAGGCTGTGAAGGAGGCAATTTGGCTTCAGGGGTTGCTTGGAGAACTTGGTGTTAGTCAGGAAAGCATCACAGTATTTTGTGATAGCCAGAGTGCTATTCAGTTAGCAAAGAACCAAGTCTACCATGCAAGGACGAAGCACATTGACGTCCGATATCACTTTATAAGAGAAATATTGGAAGAAGGTGGAGTCACGATACGGAAGATACGAACAGATGATAATCCTGCTGATATGTTGACAAAAGTGGTGACTTCTATTAAATTTCAACATTGTTTGGATCTGATCAACATTGTTGAACATTGTATTTTGAATAGAAGTTACAATTAGAATGTTGTAAATAGGAAATTGAGAATGTGGGGATTTTGCCAAGGTGGAGATTTGTTGGCAGTGGGTGGCAAAGTCCCACATTGCCAAAGTGAAAGGGGAGGGGGCGCTAGTTTGAGTATAAAAGGAGGCCCCCCTCCTCCCTTTCAACTCACCCCTCTCAATTGTCTCTTAAGACATTTGTATATCTTTCTCTCTTATAGTATTTCACTTGTAAATTATTTGGAGTGAATTTAGGATCTGGAATTTCTTTTATTTTTGTCTTTTTTATTATTTATTAGCTGCATATAGATATAGTAGTTGGGGCTTATTATATTATTAAATTACGTCTAGAAACTTTGTTTCTAGCTTGGGTAATTTTCTAGTATAATAAGTCACGCTCTATATTGTGCTTCCGCAACATTGGCAATTCGATTAAGTGACCTTAGAGGAATACTCCCTCCGATCTTAATTATAAGAGCTAGTTGACTTTTTTGTAGTGGTTAAGGAAGTCAATTAAATTACTTTAGAGTATTTATATTTTCATTTTTTTCTTCAAATTAATTACTTTAACTAAAAAACTAACATATAATCTAAAGATTCACAACATATGAAATGATTAAGTAACTTATTTAGCTTCTTTAATTTTTTTTTAAAAAAAAGTTAACTAGTTCTTATGATTAGAACCAGTTATAATCTTTTGCTTGGATCTTAGTACAATTTTCCCTAACAAAAACGAGATAATTTCAACTTTCAACAGTTTTCTGTGTACCGAGAAACTGAGACAAAACCAAGCGGCTTGTTTCCCGTGATCCTGGTCCAACTAAGCTTTTCTCTACCAATCCCCATTAGGCTTTTGATCTCTCTTATGATAGAAACAGCGGCGCACGCGCTTAGCTCTTTCTGTTAATTGGTCCAGCCAGGTTCAGAGTTGACTGACTCATGAGTATCAACCAGAAAGGTTGTGGTTGTAATTTGGAATGCTTCGGTGAACAGAATTTTTGCGTCGATGCTTAGCCAGAAAAAGTCGGACAAAGAATAGTAAATTTCTGGGTATCTCAAGACAAGTTGTGAGCATGGAATTCATTTTATACGTGATATTGCTATTTGTGGGGTTAGGGGTCTTGATCCTACTTCATGTCTGTTTAATAATGATAGAATCCAGAAGAAGAGGCAGAGGCACAACGATGGAGAGTGAAACCACCGATGAAGCACGAAGCATGTCAAAAGATGAACTAGAACAGCTTCCTTGTTATGATTATGCAGCCAAAGAGAGTGAAACTAGTACTGTGGAATGTGCAGTGTGCTTGGAGAATCTGGCTACAGGGGATAAGTGCAGATTATTGCCTACGTGCAAGCACAGTTTTCATGCCCACTGTTTGGATCAATGGCTTCCTCAGACACCCATTTGCCCTATTTGCAGGGCCAGTGTTGACTCTCAGAGGGAATTCTTTGCTATAGATATAAATCAGAATGGCCATTTTGAGCCAAACAGTAGACAGTTGAGAGAAAGCCCAGAAACTTGTTTTACAGTGCAGTTCACAGAGAATTCAACTCCACAAGGTTAGTTTGTTCTTTGTTATGTCCCATGACAAATATGTTGCTGTACCATTGTTGCAACGTTTAGCTAAATGGTTGCTTTGATGATAGACTAATTAAGTTGATATGTGATCGACAGTTAATATTATTATGAAAACAGGACAATTAAGTTATGGTTTCTTTTGTGTTGTGGTAATGGAATTCTCTATTTGTAGTAAAATTCCTCGATTAAAAGTATTTCCATGTCTATGAATAATCAAGCTCTCATATATAGTTCAGTGGCAGAACAGGGGAGTTCTGGTTTTCTCGTAGCATAGGCATCACAGGCAACTGTAAAGAAAGCATTCTTCACCTGTCAAAAGTGGTGGACTTTAATTGCTTTGGCACAAGACAGAGAAAATCGGCCGTTTAGGTTTTTGATTTTTAAATAGTACATTATCGTATGACTTGGTACCTCAGAAGGTATTATTCACCTGTCATATTAGGGAATGCTTTTCTTCTGATGAACAACAGCTAGCTAGAGATGAGATGCATAAATTAAATGATTGAGTACTAATTGGTTTCTTCATATCCATGCTCCCTTGTTTACCTTGTGTTTGTCCTATGATCCTTATCCACAAAGCACCTCCATATGCTAACAAGTCAATGCTAGAAGTGGAATGGTTTTATTTTTTTGGCAGCTTTGTTTTGTATACTAATGTGTCCTTGTCATTATGGATCCAGCTACGATCCATTGTAGTGGACCGTCCACTACCTCTTTTTTGCCTATAATTTTTACCGCATGCAGTAAATATTTTAGTTCAAAATAGGGCAATGGACGGTCCACTGCAATGGACCGTAACCACTTCCTTGTCATCACACACTGTGATTCTGTGAGAAGAATTTGTAGAGAAGATGGATAGCTAGAAGAAAGGGAGGGATATACGAGAGATGCTCTAAAAATGGAGGAATTGTAGGGCCACTGGGGAGTTAGTGAGGTTGATCAGAAACAATTTATTGCAGTTACATTTTCTACCCTTCTTATTTATTGTATTGAGGATATCTCGCATGCACATGGTCCATAGGGGTGAAAATAGGTTAGACAAGGCCGGACTTCATCCTTAACAAGTCAAACCAGTTTTACAATAAGGTGGCTTGAGTCTAACCTATGTTGTGTTACGGGCCTTATTTTCGGCCTAAATCTAGCATGTACAAAGGTCTAGTTTGACATTAGGTCTGTTAAGGAGGCTTATTAAAATCAAGCACTGAATATCAGTGAAAATCAGGCTTGTTTTAAGATCAGGCATCTTGAGATCAAGCCTGTTCAGATTTTTTTTTAATACAATTATATTTTTTTAGAGAGAATAATTACTATTTTTTTTTCATATAGGATAATTACCTTTTTTTAGATTGAGTAATTAATTTTTGTTTAATATAGAATAATTAATAAACTCAGGCTGGCCTAAAAAGCCTAATAAGCTTCTTAATAAGCCTTGGTCTGGTCTGTTAACCAAAATAGGCTTTGACCTAGCTTTTTAACTAACAGGCTCCTGACAAACCGTCTGGCTTGTTTCCACCCTTACCTTCAAGTTATCTCGCTATATAATGTGAGGATCACACGCAAATTCTGGTGAACCAAAGAGCATGGGTTCAGTTTGGAGTGAAGAAGACTCATGCCAACCCCAAGTACTTATTTTTCCGTTCATGTCCATGGCGACAAAAGGGGAAGAAAAGAAGAGGCCATGGGGACAATGGCTTTGAGATCGGATTTAAGCTACTTTATATACATATATTCTCTTGTCATATTGTAGTGCCGTTTACATTATAAATACTAGACATTGTATTTATCACGGAGGTAGTATTATTTAAGCTATCCAAATAGGTAGGATACCAACACAAATGGGACTCAAAAAAAATGAAAAGCAAAACAAAAATAGGCAATGGGTTAGAAATTAGAATGTGTAGAAATCAGGGAGATAAAAATAGAGAAAATATACTCTCAAATGAATGTGTTTATTCATATACTCAATAAGGTATTTATACAAAAGAGAGAAGACAAGAGAGTAATGACTCATTATGATGATTGATTTCCTAATTACTCATAATTCCTATAATCCCTGATTGTCTGTGATACTAATTAATTGTAATATACTTTTACTTATATATTTTCTAACAGAATGCATGAGGATTTTACTATTTTTGATGTGTGGGAGTTGGGAATGTATTTTCTGAAGTTGACAATCTGTGAAATTTCTTAAATTTACTTTTTCTAAGGATGAGAGAAATGATTTTAATTTATGTTCCATAAACATAAGAAAATGATAACAAAATACCACCAAGGAATTAAAGTGAAATATCTCTTCTAGAGGAAAAGAAATTTGCCGAGTGCCTTTAAAACAGATAAATGATCGGTTCACCTTTTATAATTTATCTTACCAATGAGTGTGATATTCGCACCATATTTAGGCATGCACTACTTGACAATATTCATGTGAGATGTCAAATTTGGGAAACATATCTCTCACATTTTGATCTTCTGTTTTGGTCATGACGAAATGCAGACATGTAAATGAGTAAAACTGCAATCAAGTGATTCTCCCTATTTTGCATGTCATATCTGGGTTACTCACGTTGCCTCACCAATTGCTGCATCCTTGAGCTCCATAACAGTGGTCGCTTATAAAAAGTATTTGTCGAGTCTTCTTGCCCATTCTTATATCTATCTATCTTTTTCCAATGATCACTCTCTTTATATGACTGTTGTATGTATAATTTATCATTTTGGCTTAATAAATTGTTTCATGCTTAAAACTATTTTGTCCTTCATTTTAATTTTGGTCTCTTATGGTTTTAAATCATAGTTAATTTTGATTCCTAGAAAAGAAAAACAATTAAGGTCTTTGTTAAACTACAATGACTACTATTTTAGACGGAGAAAAACTTAAAGCATAAAAAACCGATGGTTTTTAATTTGGATTGAAATCAAAATAAGAGTAAATTATAAGGACTAAATATGATATTAACCCAATTTTTTCTTTAATGAACTCTTTTAACATGGGTGATATTCCATTTAAAAAGTATATTAGAAAAAAACAATTCATTATAGCTGCATTTTGCACCCTTCTTCTTTTAACATTTAATTCAGCACATGATACCGCTCAACTTCCAAGTGTAGTAATTAACTGTATCGCACACGCCGATCCTGGAACATGTCCTCTTTCTGTAGATCTTGTTGAATTGCTGTGTTCTAAGTCTGAACATTGACTGATGAGAGTCTGAGATTTTCTTTTGATAGAAGCCCAACCAATGCAAGGTGTAAAAGTAAGTGAAGCCAGGCATTATTGAACAAGAAATTGTGCAGACAAGAGACATATCTCATCATCCATCACAACAATTAGAAGAGATAGGTGCAAGTTCAGTGTAACCCCACCCTTTCTTTTTCATTTGCTTCGTAGTCAATATGCAGGACCCAGAAAGAAACTTCAACCTTCGTTATTCTCTGGCTAAAAATAGTCGTTGTATTGGTCTTTTTCTACAAATAAGATCAATACTTGTCTCGTGGCCCTGATTCTAGAAAGATTCTCTCATTATCCTTTTCTCATCATTTTTTATAATCTTTAAGCTATGTTTATCCAATCAATGTAAAAAATCATAATACTACTTTAATTTATTTTTCATCTTTTCAATCAACGGTCCAAATGAGCTCATGAGGAATAATGAAGGAAAAAAAAAAGAAGATCATGAGAGAATTTATTTGGTTTAACTAGTAACAAATGGCGGTTAAAAACGGTAATAAGATCAGTGCTGTGCGCGTCAGATTCAAAAATATTAAAATATGGCATAGTAGACAATTCGTCGTTTCTTAATCTTCATCAATTGGTTCATGCTATGCAATTTTTGTTGTACAATTTATTGCTGTTGCAAATTCCCCACGCCTTCATTCCTTTCCCCATGCAATTTTAACAAAACCACTTTTCTTTTCTTTTCTTTTTTTTTTTTTTAAAAGAGTCGACTTAAGAAATTGGAGCTCCTTATTTTCATGTACCGTGGGATTACTTCTAATATACTATCTCAGGTCCTAATTATAAGAGCTAGTTAACTTTTTTTGGAGGGATTAAAGAAGTTAAATAAGTTACTTCATCATTTCATATGTTAAATATTCTTAAATTTTGTATTAGTTTATTAATCAAACTAATGAGTTTCAAGAACAAAATAAAAATACTTTAAAGTAATTTAATTATCTTCCTTAATCTTTCTAAAAAAGTCAACTAGCTCTTATAATTAGGATTGGATGGAGTATTTCTTATTTTATCCTTTTTTTTTAAAAAAAAAAATGTGTGCCACATGGTTCGGATGTCATTCCAATTTCACATCTTAAAGCATGTCGTGTTTTGTTTTTTGTTTCCCAGCATATAGTGTTTTGATTTGCGTATGACAAACTGTGATTTTGACCTGAAAATAAAAAATTCAAGTAATTTGATTTTATTTGTTCCCAATATTATTTTTTAGCACATACCTTATTAAGAGTTAACCTCCCACCGTCCAAGGATTTAACATTAAATATTTATTCAATGACATATTGCAAAAATATATTATAAGTACTAATTATTGTAATTTCATATCTTAAATGTACAAGAGAGTTTCATGTTTTAATTTTTTCAGGCATGATTTCCATCTAATATATTTATGAAGGGTATTTCTATAATTTTACACCTTTCATTAATTCACCTAAAATTATAAATACACTCTTCATTAATTCAAAACAACGTAATTTTAAGGGTTACTGGAAATAATTTATTTCCAGTGATTAGAGAAATACTTTTCCCTATATTTATAATTTAAATGTTTTTATTCTCCTAAATGTGTCCGTGAGTTCTTTTAAATTGCTTCTGATTTCATTTACACGTAAATTATTTTGGGGAAAAAATATTGATAAAAACTGGTGATTTAGCCTTTAAATTATTAACAACTAACTTGTGATTGGATTTGACACATATTGATAAATTATTAAGTGATAACTTCCCATAGGAGAGTCCACATTAGGTGTCCAAATCTAAGGTGTCCTTTATGTGCTTATACCTCTATGAAGGGATGGACATATATATTTTCGGCCTAAATATAAGCACTAAATATATTAACCCAATTTTTTCTTTAATGAACTCTTTTAACATTGGTGATATTTCATTTAAAAAATATATTAGAAAAAACAATTTATTATCGCTGCATTTTGCACCCTTCTTATTTTAACATTTAATTTAGCACATGATACCGCTCAACTTCCAAGTGTATTACTCTCTCCCGGTCCTAATTATTAGAGCTAGTTGACTTTTTTGGAGAGATTAAGGAAGTTAATTAAATTAGCTTAGAGTATTTTTATTTTTATTTTTTTCTTCAAACTAAATAGTTTGACCAATAAACCAATATGTAATCTATGAAAACATAACATATGAAATGATTAAGTAACTTATTTAGCTTCCTTAATTTCTCTAAAAAAAATTAACTAACTCTTATAATTAAAACTGGAGATAGTACCAATTAACTGTATCGCACATGCCATCCAGGAATATGTCCTCCATCTACAGCCACATAGTCCTTCAAGCTATCTAGCTATATAAAATGACGATCACACACGAATTCCGGGGAACAAAAATAAAACATGGGTTCCGTTTTCGGTGTGAAGAAGGCTTGTGCCACTGCCAGCCCCACGTGCTTCTTTCCCATTCATGTTCAAAGGCCAAACTATCCCCCTCCTCCACCTCGCTCGCCTCCTCCTCCACCGCAACACATTCATCACCATTGTTACCACTGCCGCCAACCGCCCATTTGTAACTGAATCGCTCCAAGTTCTGTACGTGGTTAGACAAGAAGCAGCAAGTTCTGTGCGTGGCGTTCGGTTCGCAGGCAGAGATATCAAGCCAACAGCTGAAAGAGATAGCTATGGTTTGGAAGAATCGGAGGTGGAGTTGACGTGGGTGATAAGGAAGAAAGAGTGGGAGCTGCATCAAGGGTTTGTAGAAACGGTGAGGGAGAGAGGGATTATAGTGAGAGTGTGGGTGGATCAGACAGAGATACTGAAGCACAAGAGTATGAAGGGGTTTTTGAGTCACTGCGGGTGGAATTCGGTTCTGGAAGGAATCTGCGCCGGAGTGCCAATACTGGCGTGGCCAATGATGGCGGAAAAACATCCGAATGTGAAGATGGTGGAGGAAGAGATAAAGGTGGGCCTCAGAGTTGAACGTGTCAAGGTTCAGTGAGAGGGTTAGTGAAAGGGGAAGGAGTGAGGAAGATGGTGAGGGAGCTGATGCAAGGAGAGAAGGGGAGAGAAGCCAGGAAGAAGTTGTGGACGAGTTGGCTGAGATGGCGAACAAGGCGGGGGCGATGGGTGGCTCGACGAGGCGGGCGCTAGACTCACTGCTTGTGGAGGCATGCCCGAAGACAGAATCCTGTATATTCCTGCGATGATCGGAGTAATGGTGTGTATTGTCGAGAAGTCCGACGGAGTTGAGGCTTTCATTGTATTGTTTCTTGTTGGTGATATTCTCATTCGGTGGTGAGGCAAAAAAGAAAAGAGAAAAGAAAATCCGTGGCTAGTAAATGGTCGACGGGAATAAATGCAATACTTTTCTAATTTTTCACATTAAGGCTGTCGAGCATGTCATTGCGAGTAAGATTTGAGTTTATAGTTTGCAAGAAATTAAAAAGAAAGAAAGAAAGAAGAAATTATTCGAGTTTGACTGTAATTTTTGGCGAATGTAACGTGAACCGTCTCATTGTCTTGATAAAACACCCCTACCTGCGTTTGCTGCAGCAGTGTATATTATGAATTCTTCTATAAATTAAATGTTTATTCCATTCGCATTCAGTGCTTGTTCTCCCTTCTTTTTCAATGAAAAACTTACTTTCTCTCCAAAGTCAAGATCCTCTTAATAAACTTATAAAAGATTAAATAAAAAATACCAAGTATTTGTTGTTTAGCTTTCGATTTGATTCCTTTTGTATTTCAATGATACGTGATGATCCTCTTGATGAAGCGTTAATTTTTTTTTTAAAAAATAACAAGTAGACGTTTTTCTGCATTGAATTTGTTTTCTTCCCGTTTTTCCCTCTAAAAACACTTGAGTTAATTAAAAAGGGAAGATGTTCCTAATAATAAAAAGGGATGGTTTGACAACTAAGAGCGATTTTTTTTGACACTGTGATGGCAATAACTAAACGACCGGCAATAAATCTAAAGAGGAGACATTTTGGCGCAATCAATTGTTTGAGAGCGATACCAAAGAGACCATCAACTACGTACTTAAATCAACGGGGTTGTTCTATCTTTATTGAGTGTCTTGATGCGTGCTTCTTGAAGAAATGGTTCTACCAATTAGTCGGAGCTTGTAGTCATACTGGCGGAACTTAGAATAAATAATTGGGGGGCCAAATTAATATATACTCATTAACTAATTTTTTTTTTAAAAAAAATATCTGAAGGGGTTAAATGTATAAATTTTTAGGCTAAATACATAAAAAAATCCAATTTATATTAGATATTTAGAACTTTTTTTTTTTTGGGGAGGGGCCATGTCTAGTTGTCTGCAAAAAGATCCGCCCCTGCCGATCGAGTTCCCCATGATAAGGGGTTGACCTAAGATACTGAGTGCATATATATAAAACCAGAGATAGCAAAGAGATTCTAAAACAGAGGTCCAAGCAATTTGGCTTTAAAAGTTGATCTTAACTAAAATATTGCAGTTGGCGGGTAATAATATATCTCCTCTGCCACATAAGGGACAGATAGTAGCTATGTTGGCAGACGTCTTGTTATGGCTCAATTCCGCATTTAAGTAGATTTTACCAACACGACTGGTTCCTCATTATATGAATTAAACAACACAACAGTAAGTGAGTAAGTCTGTACGTTAATTACTGGATTAGGAAACAGTAAGCACAAAAGATAGGTTAAGCAGCTGCATTAAAGTTGAAGTGAAAGATGGTAGATGTAAGTTTGTTCAGTTGGCAAGATGCAACTTATTCTAAGTAGTTAGATTTGGGTTCAAAACTCACCATCAATGTGATCATTTTGTTAAGTTTAATTTGCAGGCGTTTATTAATTTGAGCCTTCAGTTAGTTACCATTTTATCTTGATTTTATTAGTTGAAATATAATACAAGGCTTGGTTCTTAATATAAGATCTCATTTATAGTCACTCCAACTCACATATTTTAATTTTTCTTTTTGTTTTACATAAAACACATATGTAATTAATGCGTAAATGAATTGAGGCATGCATGTACCCTTTCACAAGCTCGAGTCTAAATGAGGCAGCCCACTTAGACCTGTGGGCTTTAGTCCGTTTAACTAAAAAAATCTATTTTTTTAAATCCTTTTAAAGATATAGAGTTGAAACAATAAATTCCTAACTTAAGATATAAGTATTATCAAAATTAAATTAAAAAGAAATAAAGTTAAAATAACAAAGTACTACAAGGTTATTAAACTCGAATTGGCCACTAAACCGGTCTTAGTAGTGGGTCAAGGGTTAGTGGGTCAAATCGGAATCAAATCTATGCTAATACAGGGGCGGTAAGTGAACTTGAAAAATAACATTTCTTAAAATGGTTTTGGAATTTGAGAATTTTTCAAGATCAAAATATAATATTTTTGAATGATTCTTTTTGCATTAAATAGTAGACATTTTAAGCTTTCTATGCATAGAGTCTTAATTTGTAATTTTTTTGAAATATATAGTTACATATGAATCTTTAAAGTTATGAAATTTTGAATAAACATTGAATCTATCAAATCGGTTGGACTAGAAAAATTAGGTGATTAGTTCTTCATTTTGTGGTCGAATCAACCAGTATGGTCCAATTTTACTAACCATAAGTACTATGGATGAAAATTTCAATACTTTACAAATTTATGTTTACACTATCACACATGAAAACTATTGTTGGGAGCCACATGGTAATATACTTATATTTTTTTTAACAAAAAAGCAATCTTTATATGTATTTGCACCTAGGAATTTATCGTAAGTGATGAGTGAAGCTGCAACGTAATAATTTGTGAAAAACATAATTCATTTTTTATGGGATTTATATTTTTACTACAATTTTTTTTTTTGCCCAAATTATATTTTTTATGGGATTTATATTTTTACTACATGCTCATTTAAGTTTTGCAAATTACAATCTTCATTTTAATTCAAATAAAATTCACTTTTAAGTTTTACATTATATTCTAGTTATTATTTTGCTTTAATTTGAGATACATTGTTATTAAAACTCATAAATTTATAGTTAAAATCATTATCTAATGTCCAAATTAACCTATTTTTTAAAGTTTAAATGAATAAACTATTGTGAAAAACCAAAAAAATCAAACCGTTTTATAAAATTGAATTACAAAAAGATAGTAAGAACTAAATATTTGCCACATTATTAATAATAGGGTTAAGGTGTAAATTTAATGATAATGTTTTACCAAAAATGCGTCTAGCACAATTCAGTTTTTTTGGGGCAAAATTACACCTAAAACTTTTTAATATGGTGTAAATATAACAAAACCGTTAATTTTATCAAAACATCCTATATTTTACATAAGTGGGCACCACAAAGTCATATGTATTTCTCATTCATCCCCCTCCCCCTCCCCCGGCGCGTGGCGGGTGTGCCATTGGGTTTACACTAGAGCTGTCAAAACGGGCTGAGCCCCACGGGCCAGCCCGTTAAACCCCATCCTTAGCCCCCATATTTTTAGCCTCCATAAGATGGGGTTATTTTTGGCCCTAGCCCAAAATAAGCCCCACTTTTATGGGGCTAAGATAGGGCTACCCGCGGGCCCAATTACATCTGCCTCAAATTTACCCAATTCAATGATTCAGCCCTCTTACTCGTCGCACACTCGCACCGTCGATTACTAGGTATAGCTGTTCTGAGTTTTCCGATTAATGGTATAGCTGTTCTGGTTTGGGTGTTCGTTTATTCTGCTCGTTTATAATCTCCGCTCTTCCTCCTCACTCCCCATCAGCTCGGCTGCTCTCAATTTCACCGACTTGGCTCAATTTCCCCAATTATCATCAACTCTCTGAAATTTAACCCATCGCGTTCTTCTTCGATCAATTTCCTGTCGCTGACTTGACTGGTTCTGTTCGATAATAACTGGGGAATGAATGATGATGCCCTTCTTGTGGATGAATTGAGATTCTAATGCTTTTGCACCAGATACAGTATCTGAGGAAGAGGTATAGCAGGAATACATTGCGCAGATAGTACAGAGAAGCAATTTTTGTGTAGGTATGTGTGCATAAAAACATATATAATGATTCCCCCAATCTGAAAAAAATGGCAATGAAGCATCTATAATTTAAATTTAAAAATGTGGTAATATGTTTGAACAGAGTTAAGAATGATATTTGGTAATCTTCCAAAATTATATTTCCATATCTTAATACAAATGAATAGATGTGTTGTAGATTTTTTTTTTGGCCCGCGGGCCAGCCCTAACCCTTAGGGCTCAATTATCTTTTGGCCCGTGTGGGCTACTTCACATGTAGGCTTTTTAGCCCTGCGGGCTTTTTGGCCCTAACCCACGCGGGCTAGGGCCTAACGGGCCAAAATGGCCCGTTTTGACAGCTCTAGTTTACACTTAGGAGACGACGACCTTGTGAACCCCAAGCCAGGTACCCTCAGGCACGTCATCATATCGAAAGAGCCACTATAGATAATCTCCAAGAGAGACACGGTATGATTGACGGGGATATTTGAGGGCTGCCTCCGAATTTTTTTTAAGGAAAGTTTTAAATGCATTAAAAAATAAAAGAATATAAATAAGAAAAAATATATCAAAAAATAATTTATGAAATCAAATGAATACTGATGATGTAATAAGAGAGACAATTATTTTACAAACCCGTCATTTAGAAAAGCAAGGTTATGTATTGTTAGAAATAAATGTAGCCACATAAATTACAATAAAGGGTGGGCACCAATAAGTTCAAGTATTTTAATAACAAAAGTACTACCTCCGGTCCTAATTATAGGTATACTTTTGTAGTGCAATCTATACTAAAAAGTGTTCGTATAATTAGGACCGGGGAAGTATATTACAATAAAAATAATTATAATGTCATCATTCTAGGCTTTATTTTTTGGAATTCTATCATAATTGTCTTATTATCAATGCTATCAAATACATCTTTTTCAATATAAGGCACTAAAAAATCATTCAACCATTCATCTCTTATCTAATTACGAAGTGCAGTTTTGATATATTAAGGGTAGACACTTAATTTAAGAGTAGACACTTAATTTAAGGGTGGACAATCATTCAAACATGTATTTTTCTTTTTAAGAAAAAAAAATCTCCAAATTTAAGGGGGGCAAGTGTTGTATGTGGGTCTGCCCATGGCCGTAATCATTATCCTATTTAATTTCGACAATTAGTTGACTAAATATGCTTAGCTAACAGTTCATGTGTCATCCATGTCATTTTTGTTGAAGTACAAATTTACTTCGAAAGTTTTAAATCTAACCCTTAAAAAATGAAGTAGATAACACATACAAAAACCCAATTTTGGTTAAACTTTAAAGGACTAATAATGTTATCAAACCAAAAAAAGGGTTAAGGTCAAAAATTCACATGATTTTTCCCCAAAAGTGCACCAAAAAACCAAATGTTTTTTTTTTTGGTGTAAAAGTGGCTATGTGGTTACAAAAGTGGGGCAGAAGTCACAGAATCCGTATTATTAATGGAATTTGACTTTTGCCCCACTTTTATATAGAATTTGTGACTTTTTCCCAACTTTTATAACTATACAGTCACTTTTACATCTAAAAAAGACATTTGGTAGTAAGCATTTTTTTAAAAAAACCACATGTGTCATTACCCCCGAAAAAATTGTGACCAACAATTAAAACCAACCACAATTATTCTTCTGAAAAGGGCCAGGTTGTTCTGCAATAATATTAAAAGCTCGATTCTTTTTTCCACCCAACCCAATTTCAACAATAAATTATATGATGATACTTAACCAGTGGTAAAACTGTGTTGCAATTAACGGATGAAGTTCATTGTATTGCGGCCATACATCGCATATGGCGTTTCTGGAATATGTGCACTTCATTCTGACAAAAAAAAAAAAAGAATACGTGCACTTCATGCTTTCTCCAACCTACCATATAAAGCTATTGCGATATCACACGCAAACTCAACCATTCTCTCTTTCTCTATGCTCTCTCTGTGCCTCTTCAATATTAGGGTTTTTGGCTCACCAACGGCGTCCTTGCCGTCGGGACGCCGTCGGCGAGCCTCCTCCTACACCATAACCACAGTATGAAAGCAGATCGGGGCTTGAAGAGCTTGGAGCATGTGGGTTTTAGTTTGGAATAGGGACATAGAATGGCGACCTCGTGTCTTCACCGGCGCTGGCTCTCCTCTGGTCTCTGTCCTCACCACTACTCCAGTTGTGGTGGCGGTGGTCCTGCTGTTACCCTCCTTCTCCCGATCTGTCTTGATAGGGTGAGATATACTATTAGGACTTCTTCCTCGCCAGCGTTTTCCGGTGTCCAAGCGGTTCCTGGCGGCAGCGACAGAGGTGAAGGTCCTTTTTATTTGTGTTTTTGGTTTTTAATGGTGATGTTTTTTGTTGTGATTCAGTTTTGCGTTTTTGGGGATATGGTTGTGTTGATGGTCTTTGTTGCTATATGTTTTAATTCTCTGTGGGCCATTGATAGGATTGTTAAATGAGGGCGAATCCAAATCACTAGTGTTAGCTTTAGTTTATTCGGTAGGTGTTTTCCAGATTTACTTGATTGGAGGAGAAGAAGTATTCTTAAGGACTTCATTTGTTTTCTGTCTGAGGTTGGGTTTTTTCTGATTCTTGCCCCATATCGGGGTAATTGTGTAGCTGATTTAATTATAGCTTATCCTTATAAGAAGGTGTGCCTTGTAGGGTGGGTTTTACAACCAACACCTTCTTCTTTGTCACTTCTAACCTTCGATGTCCAGGAAGCCGGTGCAGTCTTTGAAGCTACTTTTATTCCTACCTCTTCAGTGATTTTGGTTTTTAGTTTCTCTTTCATTTGGTTTGTACTGGTTTATGTGTCTGTATTCCTGTTGTTCTTGTTCTGGTTTATCTTTTTCAGATGTAATTGTTATTCTTCTTCTTCTTTTTTTTTTTTTTAATTTTAGTTGTAATTGTTATGCTTTGATGTATCTTTTGATTTGAGTATTAATATAAATACCTTTCAACAAAAAAAAAAAAAATCACACGCAAACTCTGGGGAACAAAAAAAAAAAGGATTCGGTTTGGAGTGAAGAAGACTCATGGCATCCCCACGTGCTTCTTTTTCCATTCATGGCCAAAGGCCACACCATCCCTCTCCTCTGCTTCGCCCGCCTCCTCTTCCGTCGCAACGCATCCCTCACCGTGGTCACCACCCCTGCCAACCGCCCATTTGTAATCGAATCCCTCCAAGACACAAGCGCCTCCATCATCGACCTCCCATTCCCTGCCAATATCCCTGACCTCGATCCCCTCCGGCGTCGAGAGCACCAATGAGCTCCCATTCGTGTCCCTGCTCCACAAGTTCGCCACCGCCATGGTGCACATGCTGCTCGATTTCGAACAAATGCTGAAGACTCTTCCAAGTGTCAATTTTTTAGTTTCTGACAGCTTCTTATGGTGGACTCTACACTCGGCTTCCAAGTTCGGCATTCCCAGAGTTAGAAATGAATAGAGTTGTATTGTTTTCCTATACTCATTGTATTATTTGTATTCTAGAATAACCTATAGGTTACATGTGTCACTATGTAATTGGCTCACAGGTTCTATAAATAGAAATACACAAGGTCAAGGCTACTATTCTGAGACCTGACCATTTTTCAATATTCCTATTTTCTTGTCTTGGTACCAGAGCCAATTAGCCAAAAATGGCATCTTCTGGGAACCTTACCACCCAATCAAACCCTATTTCTAATTCCACACCCGCCGGCACCTCCTCCTTTCCCATTATTCCAGATTCTACAGCCACCTCTACCCCACCTCTCACCTCAACGTCACCGTCATCTGCCTTTTGTCCCTCTCTTCCCTTGTCTTCTTCCTTCCTCTCCCATTCGATTTTCCCATCAGACCCTACAACCTCCATTTTCAATTCCTCCTCCATCTCCACCTCTCCAGCGCTTCACTCCTTCCGTTCCAGCTCGCCTCTTCCACATTTCCACTCCACCTTCGCCTCTTATTTTCCCCGCTCACCGCCGCTAGTCAACCCTGATGCCCCCTTCTTTCCCTCTGCTGTTCCTCTTTCGACCTATCCTCCTCCATCTTCTTCTTTTTCTTCTCCACCCGTTTTCCCTTCAACTTCCCCGTCGTTCCCCGTCTCTGGTTCCTTGTCTGGTTTTCCTCAAATTTCTGCTCAGACTCCTCAGGTTTCGCATCGGACACCTCTTCTCAGCTCCCTTAATCAGGGTAGTCCCGTCAAGTTGGACGGAGACAACTTCCTGACTTGGGCATCTACTCTCATGCCCATTATTCGGGGTCATCGCCTTGAAGGCCATGTTCTTGGCACCTCAGCCATCCCGCCGGAGTACATTTTCAACTCGGCTGAACAGGTGTGTATCAACCCTCTTTATGAAGACTGGTTTGCTACTGACCAGATTCTTCTTGGGTGGCTGTTTAGTACTATGACAGTGGAAGTTGCGTCTCAGATGACTTCTTGTAAGACCTCGGCTGATCTCTGGAAGGCTGTTACAGAATTTGTTGGTGCCAATAACAGATCACGGCTCACTTTTCTTAAAAGTGAGTTTCAGCAAATGAAGAAAGGCTCATTGAAGATGAGGCCCTACCTAACGAAGATGAAAGCTCTCTCTGACCAGTTCACTCTCGCCGGTTGTCCTCTTTCTCAGACTGATCTTGTGACCCAGACTCTTGCCGGCCTTGACACTGAGTATACGCCAATTGTTGTGGTGTTATCTGAGCAAGCAAACCTTACCTGGACAGACCTTCAGTCCAAACTATTGACCTTTGAATCTCGATTAGAGCAACTTGGCTCTTCTACTACCACTTCTTTGTCTAGTGCATTTGCAAACTTGACATTCTCTGGTCAGCAATCAGGGAGAGGCGGTGGAGGCCGCCGAGGCAGAGGACGTTCGAATTTCACCCGAGGTGTTTTTCATGGACGAGGAGGTGCATCCCCTGGTGGACGTGGAGGACAGAATTATTCTCAGCCTAAGCTCTGGTGTTATCTCTGTGATAAGGCTGGTCATGAGGTTGCCAATTGCTATCGTCGTTTTGATAAGAATTTCAAGCCCCCTCGTCGCCATGATGTTGCTTCTGCTTATGTCACTACCACTAACACTATTTCTGACCCAGCTTGGTATCTTGACACCGGAGCCACTCATCACATTACCACTAATCCTGAGATTGTTGAACCAGAGGTGAATGCAGGTATAACTTCTGTTTCTGTGGGCAATGGCGCCTCTGTTCAAGTTATTGGAAATGGCAATGCTAAATTATTATGTGATAATTCAGCACCTTTGAAAACTTTGAACCTAAATAATGTTCTTGTTGCACCAAGAATGGCTAAGAATCTTATCAGTGGATTTAAACTCACTCATGATAATTCTGATGTGTTTGTTGAACTTGACTCACATGGTTGTTTTGTGAAGGACAAGCACCACCATAATGTTTTGCTGCAAGGAAAGGCCACCAGAGGAGTCACTCCCGGTTTATACAGGATTGATAATCATGTTGTTCCTGCGAAGTCACCAGCTACTAGTTTAATTTCAATTGCTAATAGTAGTCATAGGCCTAGTATCAATTTGTCTACTCTAGAATATTGGCATAGGAAGCTTGGCCATCCTAGTAGACCTATTTTACAAAGAATTCTGACAGATTGTAATGTTTCTTTTTCTAATGAAGACTATCGTTTTTGTGATTATTGTCCTCTTGGCAAGTCCCACAGACTCCCTTTCTCACTTTCACACTCACGAGCTTCTCATGTTTTAGACTTAATACATACTGATCTCTGGGGGCCTTCTCCTGTTCAATCTGTTGGGGGATTTCGCTATTATATTAGCTTCCTTGATGATTATAGTAGAAATACATGGGCCTATCCTTTGAAAACCAAAGGAGAAGCATTATCAGCTTTTAAGGTGTTCAAGAACATGGTGGAAAATCAGTTTGACAGAAAAATTAAAATTCTCCACAGTGATTGGGGAGGAGAATTTAGGAGCTTTCAGAATTTGCTTGATGATCATGGTATTATCTTTAGACACTCTTGTCCACATACCTCTGCACAAAATGGTAGAGTAGAAAGAAAACACTGCCACATAGTAGAAACAGGCCTTACACTCTTGGCTCATGCTCACATACCAACTTCTTATTGGTGGGAAGCCTTTGCTACAGCTGTTTATCTGATTAATCGAATGCCTACAGCTGTTTTGAACTATGTCTCCCCATTTGAAGTTCTATACAGCAAGAAGCCTGATTATAAGAATTTGAAAATTTTTGGGTGTTCATGTTTTCCTTGTCTCCGGCCTTATAATCAAAACAAGCTTCAGTACCATAGCACCAAGTGTGTTTTTCTGGGGTATAGCAGCTCTCACAAAGGCTTTAAGTGCCTAAGCTCTTCAGGACGAGTTTACATTTCCAGACACGTTGTTTTTAATGAGAATGATTATCCTTTTGCTCATGGTTTTTTGCTGTTTCAGAAGGCTCCTTCTCCAGAACTTGTGGAATTCTCTAATATTTCTCCAGCTATTTATGAAGAGATTATCCCAACTGCTACACATTGCTCCACTACTACAGTTTCTACACCTGTTGCTGTACCACGTGTAACATCCTGAATTTTGGACCTAAAGACTTGAAAACTAGCCTATTTTTGGAGGACTACTAGGCTCTACTTTTGAAAATGGCGAATTTTGAAACGGTATTTTGTGGGACGTGAATAGTATTTACTATTCACATATACGTATTTACTATTCACAAATACGTATTCACTTTTTATAAATACAATATTTAATCGATATTTTGAGAAATATGAAAAGTATTTACTATTTACAAATACGTATTCACTATTCAAAAATACGGTATTCACTATTCCTAAATACGTATTCACTATTTGAAAATACGTATTTACTATTCATGCGGGACCCACGTCAAATTATTTCTCCTCTGCCAACACCCGTGAAGTTTGAAAAATTTTGCGCGCGGGACCCACTCAATAATAATAATATTATAATATAATATCTTATACTTTGGAAAACAATAGAAATAAAATTATTTCCAATAAACCGTGAATTAGGTTTTTAAAGTAAGGGTATATTATAAACAAGTGAATTTCTATCTCAGAGTGGGTTATCTCCAAAGTCATTTCCGTAATCGGCGGAATGATTATTGAGATAGGTTGAAACCGATATTTTGAAGCAGGACAGATAGTGGAATCTGTAGGAAATAAATCATAACTCAAAATCCTTGAACTAAGTAGTAAACAACTGCACATATTATGAATCAGTGAATTTTTGTCTAGAAGATGGTGTCACCCGAAGTAATTTCTGTAACCGTCAGTGTCCGACTTAAAATCTTCGGCAGGTTACGGAATACCCTAAATAGGATCAAAAATTTAGTTGACCCAGATATTTCTGAAGAGGAAAAATAGAACTTCAAGGCTGTGCTTCCGGATTCTTGAGAATTTCTAATATAACGCGATTAGAACACCGATCAGGGAATCTTTATAGGATAAATGCAAAAGAGTAAGAAAGTGTCATCGTCATGATGACGTCATCGATGACGTCATCGATGACGTAAGCAAATGGATTGGACGGTTGAGATGAAGCCATGTTTAAAGTCAAGATCCAACAGCCAAAATCTGACCTGATAAAGTATGAATAGTGTCATACTTTTTCACTATAAATAGAGGCTTCATTTCTTCATTTTCTTCACACCAAACTCAGAGAACAACAGTTGAGTTTAAGAGAAGAGTGAGAATTCTTAGAGTTAGAGAGAGAGTTTAGAGTAAAGTTCTTGAAGCTGGAGAGAATGAGCAGGAACTTCAAGGGTAAGTTCTTTGGTCTCTAGTCTTAATATTTGGTAGTTTCTTTTGGTAATTATAGTAGAAATGCCAGATAGAGTTTTTCTGAGTATGCTCTGTGGCTGCAGCTTAGTCTGATCTGTCACATCAGAAAAGAATTATCCTTGGACAGTAAATATTATTTACTGGCACAGTAAAAAATATTTACCGGCACGGTAAAAATATTTTTACTGGTACTATTCACATGAATAGTGAATATCCAACATAGTTTCCG
Source organism: Acacia crassicarpa (assembly GCA_034222035.1). Lineage (NCBI taxonomy): Eukaryota > Viridiplantae > Streptophyta > Magnoliopsida > Fabales > Fabaceae > Acacia > Acacia crassicarpa. Next base: position 41,331,903 of record JAWXYG010000005.1, on the reverse strand, counting down.
CAAATGCTGAAAATTAATGGTCACTGATAAAAATGATATTATAGGATATCCGAGGATTCCGGAGTCAGATTCAAAGGAAGTTTGGGGATACGTGAATAGTGCCGTATACGTGAATAGTGCCGTATACATGAATAGTGCCGTATACATGAATAGTAATTTACTATTCACGTGGAAGGAAGGTACGGACGCGTATTGTAACCTTAACTCTGATGCTTATGGTATGCTTATATGTGATAGATAGTCTGAAATTCTGTTTTTGAAAATTGATCATACACATACAACTTGATACGGGTTATAGTCTTGATAACGCCGTTATGTTTTCCTAGCGCTGAGGACACGGATGTACACCGTGGCACTGGTGAATAGTGCAGACTATAATAACATGCATATTGCAGTGGCTGTGTTATGTTATTATGTGAATATATGAATAATGTATGTGATTATTGCTGTTTTGACATGAATATCTGTCATACATATTTGATACATAAGCATGAGGTTAACCGTTACCTGAGGTTCAATGGGTATTGAACCTCAGCTCTTACTGTAGCTTCAGGATTTTCGGAGTGAACAGAAACAGAAACAAGGGTAAGCAGCAGGCAGAAGGACTAGCTGGAGATAGTCCTGTAGATATGTATAGTCTTTCAAACTCTTTGTATCAGCAAACCAGTACACTACAGTGGTTGAATATCAGTTACTCTGTATTTAAAATCATTTCGTTGCTCTATTCTGATTAAATTATTTTGAACTCTGATCAAATTATTTTGAAAATGCTTTAGAAAAGTTGGGGTGTTACACCACGTGTAGTTTTTGAATCTGACCATGCTCAACACCCGGTACAAGTTGAAGGTTCATTGCTGCAATCTGTTCCATCTGTTATTGCAACTAATTCATTGGATTCAGGTTCACCGCTGCACTCTGTTTCTTCTATTGATGCATCTAGCTCATCAGATTCTGGATCAGATTTTTCAGCCACTTGCTCTCCTTCAGTTGCCGGGCCTTCTCATGCTTCTTCACCATCAGATTCTGTGACTGATCAGGGTCCAAATATTGCCATTCAGGGTTCAAATATCGACATTCAGCAGCACTCTTCTCCACCTTCCACAACAATGATGACTTCTAATCTTCATCCAATGCAAACTCGGAGCAAAAGTGGTATTTCTAAACCACAAACTCCTTATATTGGACTTACACATGTGTCTGATTACACTCCTACCTCAGCAAAAGAGGCTCTCCAACTTCCTTGTTGGAAACATGCCATGACTGAAGAGTTCAATGCCCTTCAACGTAACTCAACTTGGACCCTTGTCCGGCGGCTGCCTACCCACAATGTTGTTGATAGTAAATGGATTTTTAAATCCAAATTTAATTCAGATGGTACCTTAGCCAAGCGAAAAGCCAGGCTTGTTGCCAAAGGTTTTCAACAAACCGAAGGTATTGATTTCTATGAGACTTTTAGCCCTGTTATTAAGGCATCCACTATTCGAATCATATTAACTATTGCTGTTGCTTTAAATTGGGATATTAAGCAGCTTGATATTAACAATGCTTTCCTTAATGGATTCTTGGCTGAACCTGTTTTCATGAGGCAACCAGAGGGTTTCGTGGATCCTTCCACACCAAGTTATGTTTGTAAGCTTTCTAAAGCTCTTTATGGTTTGAAACAAGCACCAAGAGCGTGGTTTGATAGACTTCGAAGTGTTCTTCTTTCTTGGGGTTTTACTAATTCTAAGAGTGATATCTCTTTATTTATTTACTCTGACAAAACCCAAGTCATGATGATTCTAATCTATGTTGATGATATTCTTGTCACCGGCAGTAACTCTCATAGTTTGTCTCTTTTTACTACCAAGCTCCATAGCATTTTCTCGTTGAAGGACCTTGGCTCCCTTCATTATTTTCTGGGAATTGAAGCCTATAGGGATACCACCGGTTTATATTTGACACAAAGCAAATATATATGTGATTTGCTTGATCGTTTTCATATGAGCAATGCTTCCCCTTGTGACACACCCATGGTTGCTCATAAATCTCTCTCTGCTTATTCTGGTGAACTACTAGACAATCCTTCCGAATATCGTAGTGCTGTTGGGGCTTTGCAGTATCTATGTACCACACGTCCTGATATCTGTTTTAGTGTTGGTAAATTGAGTCAATTTCTCTCTCAACCAACCACAGAACACTGGAAAGCAGTGAAGAGAGTTTTGAGATATCTTAGAGGTACAGTTCATCATGGTATCCATGTCAAACCTTCTCGTATTCTAGATATTGCAGCATATTTTGATGCTGATTGGGCATCCTGTCCAGATGATAGACGGTCAGTTGGAGGCTATTGTGTGTTTCTGGGCAATTCTTTAGTCACATGGTCTTCAAAGAAACAATCAGTAGTTTCCCGATCAAGTTGTGAGTCAGAATATCGCTCACTGGCCAACACAGCCTCGGAGCTCAAGTGGGTTCGCTCTCTACTGGCTGAATTGTGTTTGAGAGTGCCGAGAACACCAACTATATGGTGTGATAATACTAGTGCAGCAGCCCTTGCCGCCAATCCGGTACATCATGCTAGAACCAAGCATATTGAGATTGATATACACTTTGTGAGAGATCAAGTATTGTCTAAAGCATTGAAGGTGCAACACATTCCAACTGAATTTCAGATTGCTGATTGTTTAACCAAGCCACTCAACAAGCCTCGTTTTTGTTTCCTTCGAGATAAGCTTGGACTTACTGTGACACCAGCAAAAAGGTCACAGTCATTCCAACCACCAGCAAGTTCAAACAAGAAAGAAAATAAGAAGAAGAAGGACGTCCAGATTCAAGGAGGGAGTTAGAAATGAATAGAGTTGTATTGTTTTCCTATACTCATTGTATTATTTGTATTCTAGAATAACCTATAGGTTACATGTGTCACTATGTAATTGGCTCACAGGTTCTATAAATAGAAATACACAAGGTCAAGGCTACTATTCTGAGACCTGACCATTTTTCAATATTCCTATTTTCTTGTCTCCCAGATTGGTCTGCTCTGGCATGAGCTCTTATGTTGATGAAGCCATTTACAGGGAAGGTTTTCTCTATGGGATCTTTACTGGGCCCCAGCCACACGCCAAGTCAATCAAGCTGAACCGGTTCCCATGGATACGGGTAAGCAAGAACGACCTAGACCCTGAGTTTCGGAACCCAAACCCCAAAAGTCTTTCTTTTGAGTTCCGCGTGAGCATGGTTTCATCCACCGCAAAAAGCTTTGGAATTGTGGTGAACAGCTTCTATGAGCTGGAGCCTAAGTTCGTTGATTATGTGAAAGAGTCCGATCATAAACGATACTACTGTGTGGGTCCGCTTTGTCTGGCGGAAGAACCAAAGAAAAATCTTAGTGAAGAATCATGAAAACCGACATGGATGGAGTGGCTAGACAAGAAGCAGCAAGTTCTGTACGTGGCATTTGGGTTGCATGCAGATATATCAAGAGAACAGCTGAAAGAAATAGCGATTGGTTTGGAAGAATCGGAGGTTGAGTTTGTGTGGGTGATAAGGAAGAAAGAGTAGGAGCTGCCTCAAGGGTTCGCAGAAGCAGTAAGGGAGAGAGGGATTATAGTGAGAGAGTGGGTGGGTCAAAGAGAGATACTGAACCACAAGAGTGTGAAGGGGTTTCTGAGTCACTACGGCTAGAACTCGGTGCTGGAAGGAATCTGCGCCGGCGTGCCAATACTGGCGTGGCCAATGATGGCCGAACAATATCTGAATGCGAAGATGGTGGAGGAGGAGATCAAGGTGGGCCTCTGAGTTGTCAAGTGTCAGGGTTCAATGAGAGGATTAGTGAAAGGGGAAGGAGTGAGGAAGATGGTGAGGGAGTTAATGGAAGGAAAGAAGGGGAGAGAAGCCAGGAAGAAGGTGGCCGAGTTGGCTGAGATGGCGAAGAAGGCGGTAGAGGGCGGGTCATCGTGGCGAGCCTTAGACTCATTGCTTGTAGAGGCATGTCGGAAGACAGAATCTTGAATATTCCTTCGATGATCAAAGTAATGGGGTGTATCGAAAATGTACCGTCGATCGAGAAGTCTGACAGAGCTAAGGCTATCGGTGTATTAAGTCATAAGTTGAAGAAAGGGAATCCAGTTTACCTTGCGTAATTCCTTTCGGTTGGGAAAGTCATTAAATGCGCCCTCATGGAACAAGTTTTTATTCTGGGTTTTTAATAATGTCATCTTTCTGGGTTCTGGTTCATGTTGGGACTCTATTGAAGAGTCCGCAGTCAAGCAAAGGTGCTTAATGACATATATATATTCTGATATTTAAGTAATAATTAATGATATTTGTGGAAAAGGTCGTGAAGATCCTCCTAATGTAGGGTTAAATAAAATAAATAAAAAAGTAATCATGATGAGTAAAAAATGGAGAAATCGATTATAAAATCTTAATAAACAGAAACTACAAGATAAAAGAGTAAGAAAAATTAATTAAGAAATCTAACCCCACTTTTCTATTTTTTGTGTTTTCAAATCTAACCCTCCACTAACCGGGAATGGCTTGCCTCCGCTGCTCTTTATATTCGCTGCCATCCTTTTCTCTTCAGCGTTGTCATTTTGCGTGTAAAATAACTTTTGAAACTTGCCTCATGTCCCCACAGTTTGATAGAGATCCACTTTAATGTTTTAAAAGTTCTCTTCCAATGCTAAAAATATTATTTTAACGTTTTAATAGCTAATAGTAATAAATTTATATTTTGAATTCATGCTTAAATTTTTTAATTTAGTGAGAGGGTAAAACATTTTATATTTTTCTAAAATTTTTAATTTTTATGCTTCTTTAATAAATTTACAAAGTTATTTACTTATTCAAATAAAAGTAGATATAATACTCTTTAGTCCTTAATATAAGGTATATCTGGGAATTTAATTGGAGTTCTAATATAAGACATGATTTTCATATTTTTCAATTATTATCTAATACGCCTCTATTAATGCTCCTTCTAAAATAATTACGAAGGAAAGGGAATGAGGAAATTAAGGAAGATGAGTAATATAAGGCATATTAGATAATAATTGAAAAATATGAAAATCATGTCTTATATTGGAACCCAAATCAAGTTTCTAAATATGTCTTATATTAAGGACTAAGGAGTATTTTATCTAATTTTATTTGAATAAGTAAATAACTTTGTAAATTTATTAAAGAAGCATAAAAAATTCAAAATTTTAGAAAAATGTGAAATGTTGTACTCTATCATTAAATTAAAAAATTTAAGCATGAATTCAGAATATAAATTTATTACTATTGGCTATTAAAACGTTAAAATAATATTTTTAGCATTGGAAGAGAAACTTTTAAAACATTAAAGTGGATCTGAATCAGACTGTGGAGACATGAGGCAGAGAAAAGGATGGCAGTGGATATAAAGAGCAGCAGAGGCAACCACTAAACGCTTAGGTCAACTGGTAAGGGGTTGTTCTAACTTAACCATGAATTTTGAGTTTGAGACGTGGGAATGTAGCGCGCGTGGGTGGTAGAGGCTGTAACGCCTCATTTTCAATACCAAAATCTTGGCCAAAATATTAGTAACACCTCCAAATATAGGATATTCAACACTCAAACACATATTTACAATATGGCCAAAGGTAGAAATCCATTTATACAGGGCCAAAATAAATCCAATAAATAAGAGTTATTTTAAAATGCGGAAGTCTTTTAGGTTCATGGCAAATAAAATAACACAACATAAACTAAAGGAGTACAGAAGAGCCTACAAAGCTCACTCCATGGGTGCATTCCCTTGATCTCTACTAAGTTATTCACCTGAAAAATGATAATATGGGGTGAGATTACACATCTCAGTAACTACTGAATATTTCCACCGCATACAAGTAAATAATGTATGACAAAAAGGCATAAACTTATTTCATAAATATAAATATATACCATACTTTCTCTTACAAAGATTATTTGTAAAAGTAGTTATCAATACAAAAAAAATAATAAAATATGACTTTATATATATAAATATATATTTTTCAGAAGTTCTCATCATATGTCTTTACAAATCATTCATCAATCTATCAAATCCTTGATCTGTTCAGAAATGCATTATGCAGTATGCAGCCTCCCTTATACCACCTCCATCCGTATACCGCTGACTGGAGCCATAGGCTAACACATAGTCCAATAGAAACTTATTCATTTGACTGAATTGTTCCAAGCTCACCAAATCATAAGATACACTCGGCCAAAGGTATAGAGCTTAAATCTGGACTATGGCTCCCCTCCTTTAAAATAACTAAGGAGGTGTCACATGTCCCACAACTCCAATGAAATCCCGGCCAGAGGAAAACATGGAAGATGGGGCCCTGAAACAAGTACCATCCACTGTGCACCGAGTGGTGGCATAAATCATTCTTATCATTCAAATCCCTCCTTACTCCACCCATCATAATACAACCGCCATGATGAATATGTTCACTCAAAATAATGCATTATTATACCATAAAGTTTTATACATCAATATGCGTATTTATGAATAGTAAATACTATGCGTATCTGTGAATAGTAAAATACGGTATATATACATGAATAGTAAAAATGAAGAGTACATACGGTATGTATACGTGAATAGTAAATACGGTATACGTGAATAGTAAAATGAATAGTAAATACGGTATACGTGAATAGTAAAATGAATAGTAAATACGGTATACGTGAATAGTAAATGTACGTATAAATAGTACCTCTGCAGATTTGCAAATCAAAGTTCCCACACCAGATCTTAAAACCATAAATATTTTCTATAGTAAACAAACAAATTAATAATCATACATAATTCACAAGTATAAGGAAGAATATTCAGAGTTACCTGTTACTTGCTAATACCTGAATCACCAACCAGCTATTATAACTCTCAAGCAAATATCTCTACTCTCTCTCTCTCTCTCTACCTCTCTCTATGGCTCTTAGAAGTTGTGAAGAATGAAATGAAATGGAAGGTCTATTTATAGTTGGAAAATGGGTCTTTAAGTGTAATTTTCGTCTCTGGGTCGTTTTACGTAATTTTCCCAAAATTATAAAAAAAATCTTCCCGTGACTCAGCCCCGTGAACCTTTCAAAAAGAATTTTAATAATATTTTAATATTTTAAATAATAAAATAATAATAATATAATATTATTATAATTAATATTAAGTGGGTCCCGCGGCCAATTTTTTCAAAGTTCACAAGAAAGTTTGACACTCACGGGAAAGTTTGCAGAGAATTATTTTGGTCGTGGGTCCCACATGAATAGTAAATACCGTATTTTTAAATAGTAAATACGTATTTGTGAATAGTAAAAACGTATACATGAATAGTAAATACTATTCATGGGTCCCACAAAATACTGATTTCAAATTTATCACTTTCCGAAAATAGAGCCTAGTAGTCTTCCAAAAATAGACTTATTCTCAAGACTTTAGGTCCAAAATTCAGGATGTTACAGTGGCTTCCCTCGAAAGAGGCCAACTCGGTCTCAGTTTGGATTAGTTTGAGGTCGTTGATGTGCCTGAAAGATGACCTGCCCTGGGACACCGAATGCTCTAAGAAAAAAAAAAAAAGAGCAACGGAGGCAAGCCATTCCCCCACTGACCACTCCTCTCGTACCAAGTGAAGATGATCTTGCTAATAGTGACACCTGTGATGGCAGGGACGGAGCCACATTAATGCCTATGGGGGCAAGTGAACCCATAAAAAATTTAAAAAATATATATTTTGTGAAGGAATATCATTACAATGGATCTGGTTAGGTTAATTGGTTAAAGCTTTGGTCATCTGATGAGTATATATTTTATAATTAAATAGGAGTATATTTTATGAGATTTAATTGGAATTATTGATATTATATACCTATTTAATTATCTTTTATGAACGTTTCCATAATTGCATGAAACTTGGGATCAAAGAATAAATCGACATAAAATCTACTCATATCCTATTTTTATTATGCAGGAAATATTAGCTAATTTGGAATGAAGTAGAAAAGACAATAAGAGGATATGCAATCAGCCAAACTTGATGGTCCCCGGAAGAAAAATAGAAATAAAATCAATTGTGTGATCTGCTGGAGTAAATTACAAGATATGAGATATCTTTGTAATAAGAAAAAGAGAATCAGTGACCTAAGACCTAAATTATAAATAAGGAGGAAGAGGAAGCAAAAGAAGAGCAGAAAGATCGGGAGGCACAGAACAATAAGGAACGAAGGAGCAGAGAAGTAAAGGCTGAGTGTTTTAGTTCTCTTCATCATCTCTCTCCTTCTTCTTTGAACCTGAGTTTTATCTTTTTGTTATGGATTTGAATAAAGCCATGTGTGGCTAGTTGGTTTTTCAACTTAGAGTACTATAAACATGTTTGAGGTTTAGAAATTGTTCCCACTCATTAGTTTTGCTTAATTTTAATCAGTTTATTTAATCTTGTTTTTATTATTTATTGCTTAGTGATTGGCCACCGTTAAGCATGTTTTGGGGATTTAGGATTGAACTTGACGAAGGGAATCTTAAATTGACCTTGGATTAAATAATGTGGAATTAGATTTAAATTTAATGTGAAGTTAGGTTTTAATCTAATTTGCGTCTAGGATAGACATATACCTAGAAGCTCCGCATAATCAAATTAGAGTGAGCCCGATTTGAATTGCATCTTAATTAATTATGTGAAGCATTGCATAATTATTTGAGATAGGTGTGTAAGTGGACCGACAAGCACTTATAAACATTAATACTCTAGATTAGTTGATCAAGTTAAGTCAAAGTTAATTTAGTGTGGATAAAATTTAAGAATCAAATAAGGGATTAGTGACTCTAGGTTGCTCATTTGATTATTGTGGTAGTTTTCTTATTTTTATTTTAGTTTGAATTTCTTTTATCTTAATTAAAATTAATTTGGTTTTCTCAACTTAAATGAAATTGTGAAATCAATGCTTAACTAAAGGTTGTGATACTAAGTCCTCGTGGGAACGATACTTTTCTTATCATTTTATTACTTGATACGGCCCATGCACTTGCGGAGTTTTTTTAGGCTTAAAGTTTTGCCCTATCATCATCTCAGTGAAGGTCCTCGGTTCGAACGCGTCGGCTGTCCCTTTATTTTTGTCTATTCCATTTTCTCCGCCCTCAGCTCTTTCATTTTCCCCCAAATCAATCCGCCAATTTCATCTCCATCGAGAACGGATTTTTTCCCCCAAATGTCTCTCGCTCTGTCTCCAACTTTCATCTCCATCGATCTCTCCGCTCTCGTCCGTCAAGATTGAGCCACGCTCTCCGCTCTTGTCCACCGTCGGTCTCCGTTATAGTCTCCCAACTCTCCAAATCTTGCAGCCACGCTCTCCGCTCTTGTCCGCCGTCGCTCGCCGTTCCAGCTGGTGGTGGGGCCTCTATTATTGCTGCCTTTGTAAACGACTTTCAGTTCTACTAGTATATAATAGCTATTAGTCTGATTCTTTTCACTTATAGCAACTGAGAATCTTGTTTTGTGCAAAAATGGGTTCTGATGAAGCTCCAGCCATTTCTCTTCTTACGCCTTACAAGTTTGGAAAATTCAATCTATCCCATAGGTATTCACATTCCCTCCAATTTCTTCAATTGCCTTTTCGTTTCCTCTCTCAATTTTTCTGCCCTAATTTCATGAGTATCAGGTGTTTGTGAAACGTCTCAGTTGAGCATTGGTATGGGTCATGAGTTCAATCATACGTGGAGATCTCAAATATTGAATTTTGTTCTATAACTTTGTGATTAATGGGATTCTTATTTTCATTAATTTGCTTGGATGCTCACAAAATCTGTTTAATGTTTGTTTTCTGTTCTATGTGAAGATATACTGATACACCTAGAATATGGACGAAAGAGCAAATGGAAGCATGGAAGCCCATTGTGGATGTTGTTCATGCCAAAGGTGGTATATTGTTTTGTCAGATCTGGCATATGGGAAGGGTCTCAAATTCAGGTAATTTTTTGCTAAATTAGTCTTCTGATCTGAGAACAGGAGCTTGAAAATATCTTATCTTTTCTATTGAGTAAACAACAGATTTACCTTTCAGTGGATTATCACTTTGAATGGCCTAAAACCATGCTCTTATGTCAATTAGAACAATAGATTCTTGGGTAATGATTTTTGAATTATTTAAGTTTTTGGGTTTTTAATGAGTATGAATTTCATCCGGTTCCTAAATATCATTGCTGAAAAAGTTGATTAATCAATTAAAAAGTCAGATGATCAAAATATATTATGCCTAGAGGCAAGGTAGTTCTAGTGGAGTGTATAGAAAACTCGGGAACTTGTCCCCCCCTCCCAAGTGTAAAATAAACTGTTTGGTTTATCTGTCCATTTTCCTGATTAATAAACAATGAATATATTTATTCTTTAAAAGTTTTAATGTATTTAAAACTTTCTTTAAAATTTTTTTTTGAGGACCACTAATTATGCACCCATAAACTTAAAATCCTGGCTCTGTCACTGTGTGATGGTACTGCTGGTGGCGCAGGATGGAGCTGGGCTATGCCAACGTCCAAGCAATTTGGGCCCCATCCCTCAAAAACAAAACCAGCCATGCGTTTCAAAAATAGAGAACAAAAGGGCTTAATAGCTTTAAAAGTTGATCCAAATAAAAATATTGCAGTGTCCGGGTAATCACTGGATTAGGCCAGGCAATGGTGAGGACAAAAAGAAGGTTAATACATCTGTCTATTATATATATCAGAAACTTGTACCAATGGTGGTTTTCTTTGTAAACGGATTCTATTAGGGGTTGAGGTTTATTTTAACTCATTCCATTACTCATATGTTGAACTAGGTCCGGTTTTAATTAACCGTCGATTTTTTTAACAGCTTGTACTCATTATCATCTAACATTTATTCTTGAAGTCTAAAAGCCATTTTGGAAAAGAAGCCTATCTTAGAAAATGATGAGACCTTGATTACTAGAGAGCTATATAACATCCATTTACATTTGTTTTCTTAACATAGCCTGCAAGGACCAAATATTTGCATTCAAATGGATTTTTGTACAAAGACATCAAACCAGATAAAATCATGGTAGGTAAAAGGGAGAAAAGAAAATCATAGCTCCTATGTAAATCTTCGATTTATTTGGATCATCGGTTTTGATTTGAAGATATGAAAATCTTCTTTTGATGTGATCCATCATCAAGAATCAAAATCAAACACAAGACATATAATTGTCTAATTTTTTTGGTGATCTAAGCTTACTGCATTTTTTCCCCTCTACCTGAGAAATTCCTGACATGCTTTACTGTAGAGCCGGTAATTCAAGCTAGCTTGCAAACTGAACAAGACAAGCTTGCGTAGCCCTCACCTAAGCGGGTAGGCATTTTGCTAACCCCAAGCCGCTTATGCGGGTTGGTCGGCTGACCCATATCAAACATCTTTTTGCCCAAATGTGTGTGTTACTGTTAAAATTTGAGTTTTGGTTATTGTTATGGATCTTGGTAATGGGTTTGGGATGGTCAGCCCAAATAAGGGCCCATTATCCCACGATTATGACCACCACTATGGTAGTGCCGGTATGGGGCACAAAACGTGTTAATAGGGGGAAAGTGCCATAAAGGAACTTGGATCGGCATAGCATCACTATAAAAAGGGAGACATTCCTAGGTGAACAGTACACACACTTACGAACATTCTCTTTTAATACTCACTGTGCACACACCCGACCTTTCTGACAATATTCCGTCTTCGTGTATCACAGTGATCTCCTTGTTCAGTGTTATCTTCTCAATAGGTAACATTGGATAAGCTTCTACTAGATCCTACGTTGATTGTCAACCAGCCCTATGCGGCTGGACATTTGTGTCTCACCTCGAAACAGTTATAATAATATTTTTAATGAGTTTTGATTATAATCTCTCTATTTAATAGCCCAACTTAAAAGTTAATATCATTAAATTTAGACCAAGTCCATATGAAACTCAACCGATAAGGATTAATAATGAAATTAACACATAAATACTTTGGGATAAGAATAGAATAGTGAAGGAGGGAGGGTAATACCTTGGAATAAGAACAAAATAATGATGGAGGGAGATTGATAGAAGAACGGAAATCTAGTTTCGTAAAATTCGTGGTGTTTCTAGAAGGGGTCACTGTCGTCGTTGGAAACGGTGGGTTTGGGTTTCAAAATGTCAATTCCTTGTACGTCTATTCATCATAGTATGTGGTACCATTCTTTGAACTCGACTAGCTCTGACATCACAAATTAAATGTTTACAAATAAGGGATTTTGACCAAAATAATAACCAAAAAAAAAAAAAAGTTTACCAGATTAATGTACAGTCAAAACTATTTACTAAAATAAGGCTCACGTCACTGGTGGCGCAGGGGGGTCCCACGCCACGTCAGTGGCGTGCGCAGGGTCCACGCCACCAGATGGCGTGGACCAATCACAGTTTGATTCAATATTTTTTTTTTAAAAAAAATATTGACACGGTGGCGTCAAGCAGTACAACGCTACTAGTCGTGTCAAAAGGTACGACGCCACTAGTGATATCGTACTTTCTGACGCCATTATCACATCAGCATTATTTTAGTAAATAGTTTGAACAGTGTTTCAGATTGATAAATTTTTTTTAAAAAATTATTATTTCGGTTAATTTCCCTTACAAATAACATGCCCTGCAATTATATGAAAACACCTCCCAGTGCTGATCTGTAATTATATGAAAACACCTCCCAGAAAGAAAAAGTTGCTGGTGGATTTGATAGTATGCGTGGGTTATTATATTGTCATGACCTAATGATAATAATAGAAACCACCTCCAATCCTTTATATAAAAACCTCGTACTATTTTGATCAAGAAAAATTAATCATGTTTATAAGTTTAATTTTATGAGATTGTGATAATTTTATCTATAATAATTATACTTATAAAAATACAAAGAGAAGAAACAGTTAAAAGTTATTCAATTATAAATAAGAACAAAGTTAAGAATTTATCTTAAAATAATTGAGTTAATTATTTTTTTTGATACATGAGATTTGATCAAAATAAATTTATAAATAGAATCAGATTGATAAGCTACACCAGAGACGAGCTCTTTTGTGAGGGACTCGATGTAGTACATTTTTTAAAGCAAAAAAAATGATATTGTATTAACAGGGTTAGAGATATTTTAAAACGAGCCAAGCGCCTCGTAGCGCGATGGCATTAGGGCTAGCTTTAGGAGCTGGCCTTCTTCCTTGTCCAGGGTTTGAGCCCTGCCTCCCCCTCCCCCGTTGGCTGTATAAGAAAAAAAGAGATATTTTAAAACGAATGATGGTCATTAATTGAATGCTAGAAACCAAGTATATTTCCGATCACATGTCGCCCTTCTTTTTCTTGCAGCTCGGGCCCCTCGCGTGTGACAGGAAAATTTCCACCATAAACAGAGAAATTAAAGTTTATCGTGTTGAATGGTGAAAAAAAGGAAAATTTCCACCATAAACAGAGAAATTAAAGTTTCTCGTGTTGAATGGTGAAAAAAAACCGTCTCGCTTAAAGTAGTGTCAATAGAATTATCAATTCAGTCGTGCTGGCTGTGCAAAAATAATTTCCTCATCAATCATACACATATCAAAGCCAAGCCCACATCAAATTGCTTCAAAAAAATAAACACTGCTAAGTGCTCAGATACTAGAATAATTGTACAACTCTGGTTCTATTTATAAGTTCAGTTTGACTAAAAAATTTTGATCCTATTTATAAGTCCAGTTTCAGAAATAAATGAGATTGTCAATTGTACCCATATTAATTGTACCTATAAAGATAGGGAGAGAAGAAACAATAAAAAAGTACTCAATCATAAATGAAGGCAAAATTGAAAATTTACTCCATAATCATTATGTTAACTAATTTTTTTTAGTATGTGAGATTTAGTCAAAATAGACTTATAAATAAGACCAGAGTAGAACCAGTGTAAGTGGGTGTAATTTATTGTAGCAACGCAATTCCACATGGCGCGTATTTCTAGAATCTAACTCATCTGCAACTACATATGGTCCTTCAAGCTATCAAGTTGTATATAAAGCGGGTCACGCAAGCTCTGGTTAACCAAAAAAACCATGGGTTTGGTTCCGTGTGAAGGCGGCTCATGCCAGTTCCCCACCCACGTTCTGCTTTTTCCATTCATGGCCAAAGGTCACACCATCCCCCTCTTCCACTTCGCCCGCCTCCTCCTCCGCCGCAACACATTCGTCACCGTTATCACGACCCCCGCCAACCGCCCATTTGTAACGGAATCCCTCCAAAACACCACCGCTTCCATCATTGACCTCCCGTTCCCGGCGAACGTCCCCGATATTCCCCCCGGCGTCGAGAGCACCGATAAACTCCCCTCCATGTCTCTGTTCTACAAGTTCGCCACCGCCACGGTCCACATGCAGCCCCACTTCGAACACACGCTGGAGACTCTTCCAAGTGTAAGTTTTATAGTTTCTGACGGCTTCTTGTGGTGGACTCAGCACTCTGCCTCCAAGTTCAGTATTCGCAGATTGGTGTACTACGGCATGAGCTCCTACGTCGAAGCCGTTGGAAGAGAAGCCGTTATATCTGGGATCTTCAGTGGGCCCCAGCCTGACGACGAGCCAGTCATGCTGAACCGGTTTCCGTGGATAAGGATCAGCAAGAACGACTATGGACCAGAGTTTCGAAACCCAGACCCGAAAAGTCTTTCTTTTGAGTTCCATATGAACGTCTTTTCATCCCAAGCGAAAAGTTTCGGCATGGTGGTGAACACCTTCTATGAGCTGGAGCCTGTGTTCATTGATTATTTGAAGAAAGAGTCTGGTCATAAGTCATACTACTGTGTAGGGCCGTTGTGCCTAGAGGAAGAGCCCAGGAATAATAAGCTTAGTGTAGAATTTAGAAAACCGACATGGATGGAGTGGTTAGACAAGAAGCAGCAAGTTCTGTACGTGGCGTTTGGGTCGCAGGCAGAGATATCAACAGAACAGCTAAAAGAAATAGTGATTGGTTTAGAAGAATCGGAGGTTGAGTTTATGTGGGTGATAAGGAAGAAAGAGTGGGAGCTGCCTCAAGGATTCGAAGAAAGAGTGGAGGAGAGAGGGATGATAGTGAGAGAGTGGGTGGATCAGAGAGAGATACTGAAGCACAAGAGTGTGAAGGGGTTTCTGAGTCACTGCGGGTGGAACTCGGTGCTGGAAGGAATATGCGGAGGAGTGCCAATACTGGCGTGGCCAATGATGGCGGAGCAGCATCTGAATGCGAAGATGGTGGAGGAGGAGATCAAGGTGGGGCTCAGAGTTGACACGTGTCACGGTTCAATGAGAGGGTTTGTAAAAGGGGAAGGAGTGAGGAAGATGGTGAGGGAGCTGATGGAAGGAGGGAGGGGGAGGGAAGCCAGGAAGAAGGTGGCGGAGTTGGCTGAGACGGCGAAGAAGGCGGTGGCAGAGGGGGGGTCATCGTGTAGAGCCTTGGACTCAATGCTTGTGGAGGCATGCGGGAAGAAAGAATCCGCCATTGAAGGGAGAAATGGAAATGGGGTGTAATTGGATTACGAGTGTGTGGCGGCCACATGTTTGTCTGTATACTCCACTCATGCTTGAAAAGGAAGAAGAAAGATTATAGTACTATATATATTAACTTAATTATTCAGTAATAATAAATTGAAGTGGGCCCGGATCCAGTGGTTACGAGTTTGATGTTTTTTAATAATAACGGATGTCAGCTTCATTCTGGGTTCTGTTTCGTGTTGGTACTAGCTCCACGGGATAGTGACGAGGATTAGTTGGCAAAGGTCATTCTCCGGGACACACGCAATGTTCGACGGGAATCCACTGCAATCTTTTCAGAATAGCGCATATATATATATACGAATAATTTGTTTAAAATATTATAAAAATGATACGTAAAGACCCAAAGTTCTTAAAAGCATCATGGTAAATGGTACTAGCAATCACGTTGGGTTCAAGGGGAGGAAACCATGTACACCCCATCATCACACACCTCTTCTTTTTTCACCACCTTGCGGGAATAGAACATTAGATGCGGGCTCAACCCACTAGCATGCGATGCGGGTTAGGGTCGCATCTTTCAGCTCACTAAAGTGCGGCCCAAACCTACAGGCTAGCCCTCATTGTTCTTTTAAGAAATTTTTAGTAAAAAATATTGAAATTACTTACAACCCTAATCCTACCTCCCTCTCAAAGAGCACAGGCTCCTTCAAACCAAATTATTATATATAAAAAATGTATTTTTTTTAATTAATTACTTTTATAAGTAAAATATATATTTTTGGATTCTTTCCTAACTGTCACCCCTCCATTTTTTCTTACCAAACAACTCATCTTCCCTCATCCCTCAAAATCTTTTCTTTCATTCCTTTCATTCCTCAAGTCTTTCTAGTTCCAAACAGGTTCTAAATTTACTTATTTATGTTTATAGAAATAATTTTATAAAAAAATTATATTATCTTAATCTAACATAGCTCTTCGTTATATATATATATATATATATATATATATATTCCCCCTCAGCTCTTCGTCCCTTCTTATGCATGTATGATTCATTTCTTATACGATAAAAGCCAAGTGCGTTGACCGAGGTGATATTATATATTATATAAAACTGACTGCTCATATATATAACAATAATCTGTATCTTTTGGACATTTTGAAAACTATACTAATTTAGTCGACCTAGTTGAGTTTGTTTTGAAGGAAGAATAAGGAAGCTAATTATACTACTTTAAAATATTTATATTTATTATTTTTTTTAAAATTAATTTGTTTAACTTGTAAACTAATATATAATTTAATTATACACAACAAATGATACGGATATGCAACTTATTTAGTTTTCTTTATTTCTCCTAAAAAAGTCAACTAAATCTTATATTTAGGACTGAATGTAATATTAGTAGTTATTGCAAAAGGAGTTATTGTACTTCAACTCTGTTTATTAACATAGCCTACCCGTATCTGAAGAAATTAGTTTTGTAACCAAGCGGGCAACAATTAAAACCAACATTTCCACTATAATGTTTTGAGGAGTAATACACTCACATTCAGTAATGTTTAGTTACTCGGGAAGAAGACAGGAAAAGTGGAAAACACACACACTTATAGTGCTATAGCTACATACAAGTTTTTAAGTGGAGTCTTTATAACATAGTATTATTCTTTTTCTTCTTTCTATACATTACAATTTCTTACCTTAATTGTTTTGCTGATATTTTTTATGTGGGTGATAAGGAAGAAAGAGTGGGTGGATCGGAGAGAGATACTGAACCACCAGAGTGTGAAGGGTTTTCTGAGTCACTGTAGGTGGAACTCCGTGCAGGAAGGAATCTGCGCCGGAGTGCCAATACTGGCATGGCCAATGATGGCCGACCAGCATCTGAAGGCGAAAAATGGTGGAGGAAGAGATCAAGGTGGACCACAGAGTTGACACCTACCACGGTTCAATGAGGAGGATGGTGAGGGAGTTAATTGAAGGAAAGAAGGGGAGAGAAGCTAGCTAGGAAGAAGGTGGTGGAGTTGGCTAAGATGGCAAAGAAGGCGGTGGCGGAGGGGGAATCATCGTGGCGGGCGTTAGACTCACTGCTTGTGGAGGCATGCAGGAAGACAGAGCCGTCGGTGGTTGGGACGAAGGGTGTATGATGGATTAGTGTGTGGAGGAAGAAAAAGGAAAGACGCTCGATCTCGATCTCGATCTATAGGAGCCACAAAGTCGACACTATTTTCTGTATAATTATATAATTAATTGATTGAAACAATGAGGGGATGATATGAAGTGAAGTGCGTTCTCTACGTCGTCGTTTTGCTTAACGGGGCGTAACTGAAAGCACGTATGATATATTTACACGATCGTTTCTCGAAATTCTCTTGTGTTGCTTTAAAAAAATTTAACTTTTGTAAAATAAAATAGATGACACCTAAAAAAAACCCAAATCTGATCACACTTTTAAGGACTAATGATGTTATTAAACCAAAAAATTTTGTGCGACCGACAATTAAAACCAACGTTTCCACCACAATTATTATATTATTGCAAAAGGGGCCAACGGTTGTTCTGCAATAATATTAAAAGCTCGATTCTTTTCCCACCCATTTGAATTTCAACATTTAATTATATGATGATACTTAACCATTGCTCACCCGAGCCCGCTTAGGCGGGTGGGCAGGCTTACCGGTATTAAACATCTTTTTTTGTACGGCATAAGGATTAATAATGAAATTAACATAAATACTTTGGAATAAGAACAAAATAGTGATGGAGGGAGGGTAATAAAGTGACGAGAGAGATTGATTGAGGAACGGAAATCTTAGTTTCGTAAAGTTCGTGGTGTTTCTAGAAGTGGTCACTGTCGTCGTGGGACAAGCGGTGGGTTTGGGTTTCAAATTTCGACTCCTTCATCACGTGTGGTACCATTCATTGAACTCGACTCTGACATCACAAATTAAATTAAATGTTTCCAAATAATTAACATGCACTAGCTGGTGCCGCAATTACATGAAAACACCTCCCAGAAAGATAAAGTGGCTGGTCTGCAAATATATGAAAACACCTCCCAGAAATTAAACATAAAGTTCCTGGTAGATTTGATGGTATGCAGCGTGGGTTATTGTCATGACGTAATGATAAAAAAAGATAAACTACCTACAATCCTGTATATAAAAAGCTCGTAGCTAGTGTACACGGGGGACGAGCTCTTTTGTGAGGGAGTCGAGATAATGTAGTACATTTTTTGAAGCAAAACAAAATGATATTGTATTAACAGGGTTAGAGATATTTTAAAATGAATGGTGGACATTACTTGAATGTTAGAAACGAAGTATATTTCCGATCACATGTCGCACTGCTTTTTGTTGCGGCTCGTGTCCCCCGCGTGTTTGGCGGGAAAATTTCCATCATAGACACAGAAATTAAAGTTTCTCGTGTTGAATGGGGTAATTTTATTGTAACCACGCTATTCCACATGGCGCGCATTTATAGAATTTAATTAATCTGCAACTACATATGGCCCTTCAAGCTATCAAGTCGTATATAAAGAGGGTCATGCAAGCTCTGGTTAACAAAAAAAACGATGGGTTTGGTTCAGTGTGAAGAAGGCTCATGCCAGTCCCCCACCCACGTTCTGCTTTTTCCGTTCATGGCCAAAGGTCACACCATTCCCCTCCTCCACTTCGCCCGCCTCCTCCTCCTCCGCTGCAACACATCCGTCACCGCCATCACCACCCCCGCCAACCGCCCATTTGTAACCGAATCCCTCCAAAACACCACCGCCTCCATCATCGACCTCCCGTTCCCCGCCAACGTCCCCGACATCCCCGCTGGTGTCGAGAGCACCGATCAACTCCCATCCATGTCTCTGATCCACAAGTTCGCCTCCGCCACGGTGCACATGCAGCCCCGTTTCGAAAGGATGCTGGAGACTCTTCCAAGTGTCAGCTTTTTAGTTTCCGACGGCTTCTTATGGTGGACCCTACACTCGGCTTCCAAGTTCGGCATTCCCAGATTGGTTTTCTACGGCATGAGCTCTTACGCAGGAGCCGTTTGCAGAGAAGGTTTCATTGCTGGGATCTTTAATGGGCCCCAGCCTGACGACGAGTCAATCAAGCTGAACCGGTTCCCATGGATACGGGTTTGCAAGAACGACTTCGAACCCGAGTTTCGAAACCCAGACCCGAAAAGTCTTTCTTTTGAGTTCCATTCCAACGTGTTTTCATCCACGGCAAAAAGCTTTGGAATGGTGGTGAACAGCTTCTATGAGCTGGAGCCTGAGTTCGTTGATTATGTTAAAGAGTCCGATCATAAACCATACTACTGTGTGGGGCCGTTTTGTCAAGCGGGAGAGCCCAGAAATAATAAGCTTAGTGTAGAATTTAGAAAACCGACATGGATGGAGTGGGTAGACAAGAAGCTGCAAGTTCTGTACGTGGCGTTTGGGTCGCAGGCAGAGATATCAAGAGAACAGCTCAACGAAATAGCGATTGGTTTGGAAGAATCGGAGGTTGAGTTTATGTGGGTGATAAGGAAGAAAGAATGGGAGCTGCCTGAAGGATTCGAAGAAAGAGTGGGGGAGAGAGGGATTATAGTGAGAGAGTGGGTGGATCAGAGAGAGATACTGAACCACCAGAGTGTGAAGGGTTTTCTGAGTCACTGTGGGTGGAACTCCGTGCTGGAAGGAATATGCGGAGGAGTGCCCATACTGGCGTGGCCAATGATGGCAGAGCAACATCTGAACGCGAAAATGGTGGAGGAAGAGATCAAGGTGGGCCTCAGAGTTGACACGTGTCACGGTTCAATGAGAGGGTTAGTGAAGGCGGAAGGAGTGAGGAGGATGGTGAGGGAGTTAATGGAAGGTGAGAAGGGGAGAGAAGCCAGGAAGAAGGTGGCGGAGTTGGCTGAGATGGCAAAGAAGGCGGTGGCGGAGGGTGGATCGTCGTGGCGGGCGTTAGACTCACTGCTTGTGGAGGCATGCAGGAAGACGGAGTCGTCGGAGGCAGGGACGAAGGGTGTATGATGGATAGGTGTGTGGAGGGAAAAGGAAAGACGCTCGATCTATAGGAGCCACAAAGTCGACACTATTTTCTGTATTATTAATGAATAAATCGGAATTCATTGTCTCT
Source organism: Acacia crassicarpa (assembly GCA_034222035.1). Taxonomy (NCBI): domain Eukaryota; kingdom Viridiplantae; phylum Streptophyta; class Magnoliopsida; order Fabales; family Fabaceae; genus Acacia; species Acacia crassicarpa. Next base: position 41,311,311 of record JAWXYG010000005.1, on the reverse strand, counting down.
TTTTCGCTTGAAACAACGAGGGGCGATGAATTTTTACGAATCAATATGAAGTGGGTTCTCTAAGTCGTCGTTTTCCTACTGAAAGCACGTAGATATACTTACACGACCGTTTCTCGAAATTCTCGTGCTGACTCCATTACATTTATTTACAGGGGTCATCAGAAACGGTAGATGTCTAAAACCCTTCATGGGCTTTCACTGCTATCGAATCTCTTCATGACAAAAAGGTCAATTGCACGATCCCTTTGTGGGGCGCATTTTTCTGTCGTTTTCAATTCTTTCTGGAATGAAATGGGTTCTTTCAAGCCCTTGCAAATAAGATAATTGTTATGTGCCTATGTGGTCAAGGTGAGCTGAGAATTTTGACTGACAATTAATCTTTCTATAGGGATGATTATGACAGTACGAAATTCAAGAACTACAGTCTTACACAAAATAGTTGTTGTCACCGCGTTCGATGCTAAATATAAAATTTAATTAATTGTTTTTTAAGAGATTAAGGATATCAAATTAAACTTGTTAACAAACTAATTACTTTTCTATAAACTACTTTGTTGGATTCAAACACTGATATATATATATATATATATATATAATCTAATTATATATTACATATGATATGATTAGTTAAGTAACTTATTTAACTTTCTAAAAAAAATCAATTAAGTCATTATATTTAGCCTTTTTGGGTCAGCAATGGGAGCGGTGACTTATTTTGTATTTGACTTTTGCTGAAGCCCGATTAAAAAAAAACTAGGTTATAAATATATTTATTTATATTTGGATTGATGGTGATAGAATTGACGAGGCCCATATCAAAAAGCTGAGAACTTTTTTCTAGAAGCTACCCATAGAGCTTTTGGTAAAAGAAACTGTTTTTTTTTTTATACAAGGCGATAAGGGAGGGGGATTGAACCTAGGACCGGGAGAGGGGAAATTAATCCCAATACCACTACACTACTAGTAGTGCTGGTAAAAAACTGTTTTTTAAAAAGTCTAATAATATAAAAGCCAACCCAAACACCTTCATTAAACATTTTTTCTACTGCAACTTTTTTTCTGACTTTTTTTGATTTAAAGCTCACTCATGCTCTCCCTAACCAAGCCCATTAATGATTGGGTCGAGTATTTTTTTTTAAAATTTCTTTTCAATCCATTCTCAATACCAAGCAATGATAAATTAAAACAATGGTTTAATTCTGAAGAATAAACTCTAAGACCCTCGTATCAAAAAAAAAAAAAACTCTAAGACCCATCTGCTGTCGTATAGAAGAAATTTTTTCAAAACATGTGCGTGCTTCAGTGCATGTTAACTAAATAGTGCAAGATGTGAACACCATACCATATGAACAAAAACATTTACAGTGAATGTCAAGAAATATCCTAATTAATAAGTCAACTTTAATTTGTAGGTGTTAATTACAAGATTTTATACTGTAGCCCAGAGCAATCGCTGGTCTGTGTCCTTCTTCTCTGGGCTAGGTAGAAGTATTCATCTTATTATAGACAATCACTCACTCAACTTCCCGTTGGTGTGGCTTGTGTTCCTTGAATACACAACTATTTCAAAATCTTTCGAGTTGTGGGGCCAATATTTTTATGGCCCGTGTTCTTTGAACTCTCACTTTCTAGGCCAATATTTGCAGAGATCGAGCTGAATAAATTATTTAAAAAACAAAGGGGGTGTGGCCAATCACTGTGGGGGAAGAGTTCAAGACGTCCACGGTTCAATGAGAGGGTTATTGAAAGGTGGGGCTTTGGAGGTGTATGTTTGTCTCCATACGTATAACTTGTTGGAATATTTAATTCAGTAATTAATATTCCTTTATTTCTATTTATGACCCATATTATTGTTGGTTTTGTAACTGTTCATTAATACTGTAACGACCCAATTAATGCACAGTTAATACGCAATAAGTGCGTATTCAATTCGTTTCCTTTTGTAGCTTTGTGATGGCCAGAGGGGAAATGTACGATGAAACTTGGTCTGGTCCCCTGAACCTGCTCTGACCTTGAGAAGCACACCATCTGTAGATTCAGAGAGAAGGGTCAGAAGGACAAAGACTCGGTGCTCGTTCTTGCTTGCTGGCTTGGATCTGTTCCTGTCTGGAGAGTCGAAGTTCGTCCCTACTAGCTTCTGGAGACAAATCAATGGCGGGAGGTATTTGTGATCTCTGCTTCATTTTCCGTATTGATTTTATGCTATTCGGTTGTTCAGCATGATAAGATCGCCTAAATTTCTAACATTTGGTATCAGAGCTGATATTCCTTTGCCTTGATTTTTGACCGATGAAATCTTATTTTCTTCAACTGGTTGGAGAGATTTGATGCATATATTCAATCTGGGTTTTTCTTTTCTGGATGTCATTTGAATATATGCATACTTATTTCATCAGGAGAGAGGCGATCAATTTTGTTTTTCAATGAATGCTGACACTGTTTTCATCGTCTCTCTATTCATATTTCTTGAAGCTTTGAATCCTTGTTTCGAGATACATATTATATATATGAATATGTTTTCAATCAGGATTTTCTGGAAATATTTTTCTGGGCTTTGTTCTCTGGAATAAATATATGTATCGTAATTGATTCTTCGATCTGAGATTTTCTTTTTCATTTGAAACTAATTGTTCTTAATCTCAGTATGGGTTTCTTGGATTCTTTCGAGTTTCTTAACGTCACTTTTTATGGGAAGAATCCGAAAACTTTTTTGTTTCAATCTGGATTTTTTTTGATTATCCATGAACGCTGCCATCGGAATCTAGATTTTTCGATTGTGTGATTATATTGAGCATATTGTTCTGGATAATTATTAATTTTTGGTGATTATTTTTGGTCATTGTTGCATGAAAATCACCATCCTTCGAACTTCCTGATTGCCTGAGAATCGCCGTGAAATATGGACCACAACGGCATAAGGATCGCCGGAAAACTGGATCTAGAGCACTCTATTTTTGGCGGCTGTTTCAGATCATGGTGGCATCTCAGATCATAGCAGCCGCAGATCCTTCCCGTCACATTCAGATTTGGCGATTGGAGCTGCCGGTAAAGCCGCCTGGCGTTGCCAGAAAAGGCGATCTGCATTTGCAGATCGAGCAACAGGAACCGGGTCAGCGACTGGAACCCGGTTGAGATCTGGGTATTAGGGATCCGATTATGGCAAAGGTGACACTTGATGATATGTTTGAAAAATTTAGTTTTTCATATTGTGCCCTTTTGGATTTAAATTTAAATCTGAAATTTTATTTTAAAATTGGATTTTCATGTGATCATGAACTACATATTGTGTTACTTGCATGAATTATTTATTATTTAATTATTCATGCAATGTTGTGTTAAATAATATGTAAATATCCAATTTTATTTTAACATTGCTTATAGTTTAATGCAATATTATATAGTAATGTTAAGTGATCCTTATGTTTTTAATTAATTAGAGAGTAGCCACAGCACCTTTAATTAATTGAAAATGTAAATAGAGTTGTATGATCACATAGTAACATTAGTTGTAATTGATCATATTTAATATAGTAAATTTTATCCCACAGGAAATTTTTATTATATGTTTTTGTATGATTAATTAGGATAAAATATCAAATTATATTCTTAACTTACCCACAGGTATTAAGAATAAGGAAATAATTTGATAGTTTTATCATACAGTTATGTATAAATCTAATAGGATACCTTAGGCTATTGGGCCAATTGTTCATATCAGTTGAACAATTATTCAGGATATTTAAATCTTTTTATTTCCTTCTTGGAAAATTATTAGACACTATTGCAATTTTTAATCACCTTGGCCATATTTATTTTCTTGGCAACCTGTTTTATGTGAGATGTATTTTATTACATTAAATTGATTTGTTTAAATTGATAAAAAGTTAATTTTGGTAATTTTCACATTTTGGAAACTTTTTGAAATAAATTATTATCATTAATTTGAGTTGTTTAATTGTCTAAATATTTGGAAAAATTTACTTTAGACAATTATATATATATCTCTTTCAAATTGTTGAAACCAAATTTGAGGTGAATTATGCCAAAATTAATTCTTTAAACATTATTTGGATACATAAAACAATGGGAGGATTTTTCTTTTAATCTGATTATTTGGTCACTTTTTGTATCAAATTAATCAATTAATCCCTCCATTAAGATGTGCATACATTAGATTTATTTTTTAATGTACAAAATAGTGGGAGAATTTGTCTAAGATGATTATTTAATCACATTTTGTTGATTAAATTAATCAATAAAATTCTCATTAATGATTTGTGCATATTTGGACCCAAATGCACAAGATTAATTTTGGTGATTAATATTGATAATATTAATTTAATCAAAGTGGGAGGATTGTATTTAATCATTCATGTTGATTAAATTAATTGGTTAAGTCCTCCATAAAGCTGTGCATATACAGATTTTAAGTGCACATTATTGATATTTGTGATGAACAAAATACATCACATAAAGATTTGAAGACGTCCATTGTAATTAAAACTATGGTTATAATTATCCTTTTTAATTAGGGTGGAATGGAACGGCATTATATTTTTTAAGTAGCCCACAAGTATTAGGGGATATAACTGCATTCTAGTTTCATCAATTCGAGATAAATTCATGCTATGCTAATGTCTTTGCCCACAGGTAGACTTTAGTGATACGAATTTATAATGATATGGATAATTGGAATAGAACATCAAATTATATTCTTAATTTATCTACAAGAATTAAGAATAAGGAAATAATTTGATAGTTTTATCATAAAGTTATATATGGATCTAATTGAATTATAACTTTAGCCCACAGGCAAGTTATATGTCAGTAGATTCATATTTTTAAACATGATTTACATTGGTAAATCATGATATGATTTGTTAGTCTCAAATTTTAGTTATAAGCATGACTATGCAGTCATTCAACCTGCAAATCATTAATATTATTTACATGCTTAAGTACAAACGAATCAACAATTTGGAAGCGACTGGTTACTATGATTCAGGTTATACTGGCTGCATTGACTTAAGAAAATCCGCTTTAGGATATATTTTATGCTAGCCAATAGAACTGTATCATGGAATAGTAAAAAGCAATCTATAATTGCTACTTCCACTATGTAAGTTGAGTTTGTATCTTGTTTTGAGGCTACCTCACATGGTGTATGAATGAAGAGTTTCATTTTTGAGCTTAGAATTATGGATCCAATTTTTAGGCTATTGAGGTTATATTGTGACAATTTAGTTGCTGTTTTTATGGCTAAGAACAATAAAGGTGGTAGTCGAATCAACCATATCGACATTGAGTGTCTAGCCATAAAAGTGCGTGTTAAAAATAAAACAGTGGTTATTGAACACATGAGCACTGAATTGATCATTGCTGATCCTTTAACTAAAGGCATGCCTATATTGAAATTTCAGGATCATGTAGAAAGAATGGGACTTGGTTCCTTTTTGTGATTTTCGTTGTAAAAATGATATTATTTATAAAACTCTATTTGCGATATTTTTTCATTTAGTATTGCGCACATATTCATTTTGAGAAATATCATTAAAGTTTGGACCTAGAATAAACGTAGGGTTTATTCATTAAGCTACTTGGGCTTGGGAAACATGATGCACTGTGATACATGGAAGATATTACTCGCTTTAAGAGGACCTATCGCCATGATACATGCATTTTGTTTTTCAGTGGTGTATACTAAAGTATGTGGGCCAAGTGGGAGAATGTTGGAATATTTAATTCAGTAATTAATATTCCGTTATTTCTATTTATGACCCACATTATTGCTGGTTTTGTAACCGTCCATTAATACTGTAACGGCCCAATTAATGCACAGTTAATACGCAATAAGTGCGTATTCAATTCGTTTCCTTTTGTAGCTCTGTGATGGCCAGAGGGGAAACGTACGGTGAAACTCGGTCTGGTCCCCTGAACCTGCTCTGACCTTGAGAAGCACACCATCTGCAGATTTAGAGAGAAGGGTCAGAAGGACAAAGACTCGGTGCTCGTTCTTTCTTACTGGCTTGGATCTGTTCCTGTCTGGAGAGTCGAAGTTCGTCCCTACTAGCTTCTGGAGACAAATCAATGGCGGGAAGTATTTGTGATCTCTGCTTCATTTTCCGCATTGATCTTATGCTATTCGGTTGTTCAGCATGATAAGATCGCCTAAATTTCTAACATAACTCACTCACGTTTGTTAAGGAGCACTCGATTGACAAGTCCGGCCGAGAGAGTTCATGTTTTTTTATGTACTGATTTAACGAACGTCAACTTCATTTTGTGTTGATCATGTATGTTGATGTTGTTGCTCCATTATAAAGTGATATTAGTTTGCAAAGGTCATTCTCATGGGCATACATCAATGTTCGACGGGAATTAACTGCAATACTACTAGTCAAAGTGACAAAAATACCCTTAGGTTTTATTTGGTTTGAGAGGAGAGGAGAGGAGGAGAAGGGATTTTTCTGCCCTTCCACTATTTGCCAGAAGGTATAATTGAGAAGGGGAGGGGGAATTTTTTTAACAAAATCCCTTCCATAAAATAGGGGATTTGGAGGGAAGGCAAAAAAAATTTGTCCAATTGGACTAAATTGCCTATGTGTGTGTGTGTTTTTTGTAACCTTAAAATTACCCTTTGATTTACATCCTTCTCTCTCCAGCCTCCAGCTTCCTTTGGCTTCCCATTGTTACTGATCTCTTCCTTTCTTCTTCCTTGCCCTCGGCTTCTTTTCATTTCTTTAATTAATTCTTTTAAAATTTTGATATTATGTTCATGTCAATAGAAGCAACAATATAATGTTTAAAATCCCTTTTATAACATAAGATTAAAGTTGTTCACGTGAAAATAATTTCCCTCTTTTAATTTTCCCTCATAAACCAAACAAGATAACATTAAAATCTCTCTCTCCCCTCCCTTTTAAAATCCAAACAAGGTAATATTAAAATGTCTCTTATCCCCTCCCTTCCCTTGAATCAAACAGACTCTAAAAGTTTCCATCCAGAAATATTAGGTATTTGGAAGTTTTCTACGAGGCAATATTGCCCAAAAAGTTTAAAAAATTGGGCAATGTTGCCGTCAGTGGATGGATCCCTAGGCCTCTTTTGATACGAGGAAGATTTAAGAAGGGAAAGGAACTTAGAAAAGAGAAAAGACGGGAAATGAAGATGGCTTGAGGGAAGATGATTTGTTTGGTAGAAAGAAAATGAAACGGTAGTAGTTGGTAAAAAATCATAAAATACCTATTTTACCCTAAAAAATAATTAATTCAAAATGAAAATGAAATATATATATATATATATATATATATATATATATATATATATATATATATATATATATATTAAAAAAATCCTCTTATCAAGTTCGAATTTGCCTAACATATTTTCCCACCAAGTTCGAATTTTGTGTAAAATATTCTTCTGCCAAGTTTGAATTTATCGTATAAGTTCAAATTTATTGTATAAGTTTGAACTTATCGGATAAATTTGAATTTAATCCTATTTTCTTGCATTAGAGAAAAATAATATTTATGAAGGGTAAATATGTCCAAATGTATCAATGTTCATGTGGGAATTTGAGATTCCACCAAATTTGATTGGATCTTATCTTCCCACATATAAGGGAAGATTGGTAGGCCTGATGTGGGTCTGGGAACTTAAATTCCGGCAAGATTTGATGCAAAAAGCATACCAAATAAACAAACTTGTTAATCTTCCTTTCTCTTCTCACCGAATCCGTGTACCAAACTTGCCCCTAACATTTATAATTAAGTGACAAGGTGGCACCCTACAATGCAATGCTGGCACGTCCATCTCACCTTTTTTTTTTTTAACCAAGTCAAGTAATAGATCGAAAAAAAAAAAGAATTGCAAACCCGGGATGATCCTTGGAGTGTCATCGATCCTTACCACTTCTGATGATCTTTGGAGCGCCATCAGATTTGGATGGAGCGTCGACCACCTCTAATGAACTTTGGAGCAGCAAATGTGAATCAAGCGACGCTATCTTCTAGAATACCTATGACATCAACATCATCCACATCATCGAGTGCGTTTGTCTCACTTTGTGCCAGAGGTGGCCTATGGTGAAGAACAGGGGTGTGCTGGTGATATTGGGCACTTGGGTGTGACGAATTTTTGTGACTTGGGACCCATTGGAATCAATCTGGAAAGACCCCCTTTTGACATTCAAAGTTGACTTCCATCCTTTCCGCTAATGGTCCATTGCCATCCATTGCTTGAAGCGGTGCCGTTTTTGACGCAAAAAGATGACCTGATCCTTTTTTTTTTTTTTAAAAAAAAAAAACAAGTTACTACCAAGTAGAAAAAAGATAATCTAAGATACCAAATGATATAGAAAAAATTCTTTATGATCTTTAAAAATTATTTTAGGATCTTGAAAAAATATTTCAGGGTACTGACTGGTACTAAAAGAATGTTTCAGGATACTGAGTGGTACTAAAAAATAATTCATGATCTTAAAAAAATTATTTTAGGATCTTGAAAAAATATTTCAGGTTCTTACTACTACTAAAAATATACTTTAGGATGTTTTTTCAACCTCCTAAAATATATTTTTTAAGATAATGAATTATTTTTTAGTACCAGTCAGTATGTTGAAATATTTTTTCAAGATCCTAAAATAATTTTTCAAGATCATGAAGATTTTTTTCTGTATCATTTAATATCCTAAATTATCCTTTTACTACCCAGCAGTACCTTGGATTTTTATTTTTTATTTTTAAAAAAAGGGACCAGGTCATTTTTTTCACAAAAAACGACACCACTTCAGGCAGGGGATGACAGCAGACCATTAGCGCAAAGGATGTAACCCAACTCCTTGACATTCAATCTCCATATAAACCAGTACCTTATTGATTTCATGGATGTAGGTTCTTCTCCTTTTCCTTGTTGAGATTGTTTTGAATATATGGGAACTTTTTTCTTCTTCGCTTGATTGTTACTCCCCACATTGATATTATCTAGAAGGAAAGGAGATTTCAACCTACTCCTGCATCGTAGGTGATCCCATCCCCTTTTATAAAATTTATGTAACAAAACAAGAAACATCTATATGTCGGATGATATATCCCTGGGTGGTGGCCACATCCTATTGTCGTCTTGGATTGAACTACGTTGAAGATTTTAGACTTTTTTTTAAAAAAATAGTTTTAGACCTCACTATAATTCTCCTAATTAAATTTGGGTAGGGATGTAATAGGGCAAGATTGTGAGGTGACCAGGAGTTTTGAATTTTAAGGGGAATGTCTTAATTCCCAACTCCTTCAAACTGGGTCAGAAACAGATGAAATGTAAAGGCTAAAGTATATATTTACTTTTTTTATGTTTGCTCTAAAGTTTTGTTTAGTTCTTTAAATTTGTAAAGTATATTTTTAGTTCTTTAATCCTAATACCGTTAATCTCATCTAACGGAAAATGCTGACTATACAATTAAGTAAAGAATGCTTAAATTTTAACAATATAAAATGAATTCTTATACATTTCAACTGACCAATTAAAATGCTAATAATTTAATAACATGAATTATCTTCTTCTCATCTATACACCCTCATCACTCTTCTCCATTTCAATGTTCGTTCCATTGTCTTACTCCTCTCTCGGCACTCCTTCTGCCTCTAATCCTCTCTCTCCTCTTTTTCTTTTATAATTTCTTGAAACCTTTTATTTACAAACCATTGCTATTGTATCACCCTTTTTTCTATATTCATTCTCTTTGCCACTCATCACTCCACAACCACATCCTTCATTTTCTGATTTCATTAGTTCTTTTTGGCTATTACGGCTGTTTCTTGTAACTTTCCTTTCCTCCAATCTTGATCATCTCTATCTATCCGTGTTCGACGTTGATGTCTTGATTAAAAATAAAGTCAATGACTTGATGTCATGGGGTTGATTAAAAAAAAAAGAAAGAAGAACAAGAAAATGGAAGGAGTGCCGAGAAGAGAGGATTAGAGACGAAAGAAGTGCCGACAGCTGAGAAAGGAATAAGAAAATGGAAGGAGTGCCGAGAACTGAGAAGAGAGGATTAGAGACGAAAGAAGTGCCGACAGCTGAGAAAGGAATAAGAAAATGGAAGGAGTATTGGAGTGAAAAAGCTATTAATGGAGGAGAGTGAGAGTGTGTATACGTGGGAAGAAGATGTGGTAATAGTTTTAGTTATTGAAATATTAATTTTAATTGGTCAGTTAGAATTAAGAATTTCTTTTTTATATTCTTAAAATTTAAACATACTTTATTTAATTGTACCCTCAGCAGTTCCCGTTAGATGAGACTAATGGTGTTAGAATTAAAGCACTAAAAATACACTTTACAAACTTAAAAGACCGAATCAAACTTTAGAGCAAACATAAAAGACTAAATGTATACTTTAGCCAAATTTAAATGTATGTTTTCCAATGAGCCTTTGCTTGGAGGGGACCAATGTAAAAGGAGATCTTCTCCTTATCTTGATTCTCATTTTCTCTCAGCGGCCTCATCTAAGCACTTGATTTGGAAAAGTGAGAGTAGTATTGTATTGATTAGACGGATGTGATTTAAAGATTATGAGAGATGATGAGAAAAACTCAACCTGGACCAATACATACCTATCACATGCGCCCTATATGAATTGTGGTGTAAAGTGCTATTGAACCCAGGGATTATTGTGTTAAGAGTTTTTTTTTCCCCCTTTTCCAACCTTGGAAAAACAAATAACATAAGGATTTTTATTTTTCAGCTTAAAGAGGAACAGAAGACACTTTTAAGGATATTTTTATATTCTCTCCGCTTCGCTTATTTTTATAAGAAATATTTTCTCTCATAAAGATGATCATTAATATAAGAAATAAATCCATTTTTTCTGAAATTTTAAACAAGTTTTCAGTTTTAAGCCCTATTAAATATATGTCACTCATTATCTATTAACAATAAATTTTCACTCATCATTTCACATATACCCTTTTACCAATAAGGATTAATTGAAAACAAAAGCACATATTTTATATATTAATTTATTGTTTTTAACTAACGTTTTGAACTACGTTGATTTTTGGTAGTTCTTCTTTATAAAAATGACCGGAGGGAGTAATAAATAAACTACGATAAGGATTACTTGATTAATTACTTTTTACAATGATAAATGAATAGCTATATATGATAATATATACATAAAATAAACCAATGAAATGTTGTAGGATAACCAATTAATTAGGGTGCAATAGCTATACTTACAAACATTAGAGAGTTCTTCGTCTTTGGATTTAAATGTATTCGAAGATGTAATTTTTTTTCCCCGCTTCTGCTCTAATTGTGATTAACTTGTTTTATTAGTTTGAGCTTTTTTCCCCCAACAATTATACATAATTTATATTATTATATTATCATAACCTGTCTACATACTTAAAGGTATTGCCATTAACTTTGTAACCAAACCAACGTTTCCACCAACGTTCTTCCTAGCTAAAAGAGCCAACGGTGCCGCAACTGCCATTAGGTTATTGAACGGTAGTGAAAAAATATTTTATGATATTGAAAAATTGTTTGATGGTCTTGAAAAAAATATCTTAAAAAATATTTTTAATACTAATTAATATCCTGAAATATTTTTTCAGATCTTAACATAATTTTTCAAGATCATAAAATACTTTTTCAATATCGCTTAGTATCCTGAAGTATCTTTTTAATATCAATCAATATCTGAATATTTTTCTTTTTTAAAAAAAGGCACAACTGCCCTCTTTTTTTTTTGGTATAAAAATTTTAGGAAAGGGGTTGGGCTCACCCACAGTCCAAGGGCAGGACGCTTGGAGCCCGGTCCACAGGGAATACTACCCTCTTTTAATTGCACCAAAACGGCACCGTTTTAGCGTAAAGGAGGGTAGCAGACGGGAGGACCCAAAGGATTAAAGCCAGGTCCGTGCCCAACCCAGCAGCTAGTTTCATAGAGGAGTTTTATATATGCATGGTATTCTTTATTTTCTTCTTTCCATGGGTTCTAATTTCTCAATCAGCTCCTCTAACTGTTTGTGTGATATTTTTCAGGAAGGGTCCGTGACAGTATTTCCCAGCACACTCAGGTAATTTGAAACCCTCCTTCCATCAACTCAGTGCTCGTCTGTGGTGTGATCTACGTTATCTGAATACAACTTTAAATAAAAATAATATTGTTTGAAAAATGGACAGGTTATATTTATTTAATAAGGAAGGTATACAAATTCAGATTGCCCATTTATTAAAAAAGATGAAGATATTTGCCTTAGACCTCGCGGGAAAACGACGATCAAATAAAGAAAAAGAGATTATATTTATTAATATTTTGTGCACATAAAAATAATTTTTTTAAGAAATAAAATTAAAAACTGAATATGGACCGTAGATTTGGTGCGCCAAACTGAAATCTGTTATAATTAGTGGCTGTAGTTTGTTGTACTTGTATCCCGGTATCGGATCAGGAGTTCCTTTTATATATGTACTTCATGCAATCACACACAAACTCTGGTGGGTAAAAAAATGGCTTCGGTTCGTAATGAAGAAGACTCATGCCAGCCCCACCCCCACGTGCTTCTTTTTCCATTCATGGCCAAAGGCCACACCATTCCCCTCCTCCGCTTCGCCCGCCTCCTTCTCCACCGCAATGCATCCGTCACTGTTGTCACCACCCCTGCCAACCGCCCATTCGTAACCGAATCCCTTCAAAACACCACCGCCTCCATTATCGACCTTCCGTTCCCGGCCAACGTCCCTGACGTCCCCGCCGGCGTCGAGAGCACCGATCAACTACCATCCATGTCTTCGTTCTACAAGTTTGCCTCCGCCACTGTGCACATGCAGCCCCATTTCGAACGGATGCTGGAGAGTCTTCCAAGTGTCAGCTTTTTAGTTTCCGACGGCTTCTTATGGTGGACCCTACACGCAGCTTCCAAGTTCGGCATTCCCACATTGGTTTTCTACGGCCTCAGCTCTTACTTCTCGGCCGTTTGCAGAGAAGCTGTTATGACTGGGATCTTTAACGGGCCCAGCCTGACGACGAGTCAATCAAGCTGAACCGGTTCCCATGGATCCGGGTCAGAAAGAACGACGCAGACCCCCAGTTTCGAAGCCTAGACTACCCTAAAAGTCTTTTTTTTTGAGTTCCATAGGAACGTGTTTTCATTCACCGCTAAAAGCTTTGGAATGGTGGTGAACAGCTTCTATGAGTTGGAGCCTGTGTTCGTTGATTATTTGAAAGAGTCCGATCGTAAACCATACTATTGCGTTGGGCCGTTTTGCCTGGAAGAAGAACCAAAGAATAAGGTCGGTGAAGAATCAAGGAAAGCAGCATGGATGGAGTGGTTAGACAAGAAGCAACAAGTTCTGTACGTGGCGTTTGGGTCGCAGGCAGAGATATCTGTAGGAATCTAATCAGAAACGCGGAAGCGTATCGAACCACGCGATGTAGGAAAAGATTAAACCGTTCATCGTTTTGATTACCTGGATATTGAAGAGTGATCTGAAAGATTCTCCGCGAACGATTCTTGTCTACGAACAGTCCTCGCTCTGTGATTGATCTTCCAGACTATCTCTCGAGGGGGATGAGGTGGTTGTGTGGGCAACCGTTCAGATGATGAACGTCTGCCTCTAGGTTTTTTTTTCTGATGAGAGCCTCCTGACTATTTGTGCAGCCGTCTTTTTTCAAGCAGATTAAAGTGGGTTTATATAATGCTCCACCCAAGACCTAACCCTAATCCACATGGGCCTTAGAGTTCTTAGGCTTAAGTGACTAAAGAGCACATTAACCCAACAATCTCCCACTTGCTCTTTAAGACACAAACTTGAGTTCGCAAACCCAAGACCATGTAGCTCATAAGCCATCGTCATCTGATAATATATCTCATCCCTTGTCTCAAGCTAGCCTGGGGACCTACCATTTGTCATTCATCAAGGCTCATGATAATCTACAGAAGATTATCTAGTTCGGTGCTACTCCACTAAAAGCCCGAACGTGATCTCCAAGAATAGTGACACTTATAACAGAGATATGCATTACCCCTTTATAGAATGTCTATAATTGATTGACTATTTTTCTGTAACCCAATCAATTATTTATTCCCTTGACTTTGACAGTTTCTCTAATGGATTGCATGCACTGGCCAGTGTCTTCAATATCCAGGTACCGAAACATATCAAGGGGACATTTCCTATAAATTCCATGTTGTTTATCTCATAAACACCGATAGCCAAATAGTCTCAATCCCAAAATACCGAGTTGTTGGTCGTCATATAGATCAGACCTCACCCGTTGGTAAATCAAAGAATGAAAAAACTAATTGACTACCTGTTTAAAATAAACTTAGGATTAAGAGCAATTACATAACTATAGTTATCTGGAGATTTGATTCCTGATGACAGAAAGAACAACCTTAATCAAATCTCTCCTTGATCCATTCAATGTAAGCATTAACTCACACCAATGTTTTATAATGATTCGGACAAAACCATTTCATAAAACATTGCAGCCTAAATGAAGTGCCCAACTTAATTTAATAGCTGTGAACCAATTCATCAATTGTGAGAACCTATGACCATGTCCTCTATGAACGTATTCATATGAACGTATACTCCACAATTGATCCGGACCTTCTAGTTTTAAATAGTGTGCGAAATAAATGAAAAAAAACACTCCATTTATTAATATTCAGAAAAGAAATGCAATGTCATAATGTCTTGCTTAAAAGCACAAAATAACAAAGTGAAATAACAACTGCCTAAAGCTGTAGCAAATCTGGAATCCTCCTAAGACCCATAGATGAAACATGCCTCTCGAACACACGCTCAGGCAAACTCTTAGTAAAAGGGTCAGCGAGATTCTCGTCTGATGCTATCTTTGCCACCACTGTATCTCCTCTTTTAATTATTTCTCGGATCAAGTGGTACTTCCTCTCTATGTGTTTTTGTCTCTTGTGACACCTTGGTTCCTTGCACTGTACTACTGCCCCACTGTTGTCACAGTAAAGTGTGATAGGACAATCAACACCTGGCATCACCTGAAGGTCTGTCAGGAACTTCTTTAACCATGCAGCTTCCTTTGCAGCCTCAGAAGCAGCTACATACTCAGCCTCATTGGCAGAGTCAGCGACACATGATTGTTTTACACTTCTCCAACAAATGGCACCGCCATTAAGGGTGTACACATATCCCGAGGTGGACTTTCTTGAGTCAATATCTCCTTGGAAATCTGAGTCCGTATAACCAATGGTTTCAAGACTCCCACTTGAGTAGACCAACATATAATCTCTCGTTCTCCGTAGGTACTTGAGTATATGTTTAACCGCTACCCAATGTTTCTCTCCAGGGTTCGATTGGTACCGGCTTACTACTCCCACTGCATAGCAGATATCTGGTCTAGTACATAGCATAGCATACATGAGACTACCTACTGCTGAAGCATAAGGTATCCTACTCATGCGTTCTCTCTGCTCAGGAGTTTGAGGAGATTGCTTCTCAGAGAGATGAATCCCATGCCTGAAGGGTATAATTCCCCTCTTTGAATTCTCCATGCTAAACCTGGCAAGTATTTTGTCAATGTATTGAGCCTGGGATAATGCCAAAACCCTGTTCTTCCGGTCTCGCAGGAGTTTAATACCAAGAACATAATTGGCTTCCCCCAGGTCCTTCATATCAAAATGTTTGCTCAGCCAGGTTTTTATGCCCAACAATACCTCTGTATCATTTCCGATAAGGAGTATATCGTCCACATAAAGTACCAGAAAAGATACCGCATTACCTTGGATTCTTTTATACACACACGGTTCATCAGGAGTTTTCTCAAAACCATAAGACTCAATGGCTTGATCAAATCTGATGTTCCACGACCTGGACGCTTGCTTAAGTCCATAAATGGACCTTTGCAACTTGCATACCATTTCTTCTTGCCCTTTGGCTATAAACCCTTTTGGTTGCTGCATATAGATTTCCTCTTCCAAATTTCCATTTAGAAAAGCAGTTTTGACATCCATCTGCCAAATCTCATAATCAAGATTGGCTGCAACAGCTAAGAGAATCCGGATGGACTTGAGCATGGCAACCGGCGAAAAGGTTTCATCATAATCCACTCCTTCTCTTTGGGAGTACCCTTTCGCCACCAATCTAGCTTTGAAGGTTTCAACCTTCCCGTCCGATCCTCTCTTTCTCTTGTAAATCCACTTACACCCAATGGGTCTTACCCCTTTAGGTGCATCTACAAGAGACCAAACTGAGTTGGAATACATAGATTCCATTTCACGATTCATAGCCTTGTGCCATTCCTGAGCATCAACATCTCCTAGTGCTTCGTCATAACTCGTGGGATCACCATCTTCTGCGATGATGTCATCCTGATTTGACTCACCCAGCAAGAGATATCTTGCAGGTTTACGAATCAATCTCCCACTACGACTTTGTCGCATTTGATGTCGTGCATCTACAGGGGGGTCCACATTTTGTGGGTTAACAATTTCTAGATGAGGACCCTCATTAGGTATATTAACCAATTCATGATTTTGTTCTTCATTTAGTTCAACATCATGCTGAACTTCTGGTTCTGTCTCATGTTGAACTTCTGGTTCTGTCTCTGGTTCCTGTGTATGTTCAGGTACATTTTCCCCTCTTTGAACAACCACAGGAACAAAAGCTGGAACCCCTTGAGGTTGTGGTGAAACTTGATCTGAGACTAGTTCATCAAGAATAACCTTACTTCTTGGCTTATAGTTTGTCATATAGTCCTCCTCCAAGAAAGTCGCGTGAGTGCTCACTATGACCTTCTTTTCTTTTGGACTATAAAACAACCAACCTCTGGTTCCTTTAGGATAGCCCACAAACATGCATACTTCAGTACGCGAGTCCATCTTGTCTGGTTTCTGTTTCAAGACATGTGCCGGAGCACCCCAAATCCGAATGTGATTAATGGTGGGCTTAGACCCTTTCCACAATTCTATTGGTGTCGTTGAAACTGACTTCGACGGAGCTAAGTTCAATAAATACATAGCTGTTTCTAAGGCATATCCCCAGAATGAATCAGAAAGTGATGAATAACTGAGCATAGATCTTGTCATTTCTAAAAGGGTTCTATTTCTCCTTTCAGCAACTCCATTCTGCTGGGGTGTCCCTGGAGAAGATAATTGTGAAACTATCCCCTCTTTGGTCAAGTAAGACCTGAACTCTCCAGATAGGTATTCACCCCCTCGATCAGATCGAAGAGTCTTAATTTGAACACCTAGATGCTTTTTTGCCTCAGCCTTGAACTCTTGGAATTTTCCAAAAGCTTCAGACTTGTGACGCATCAAGTATACATGTCCAAATCTAGAGTAATCATCAGTAAATGTGATGAAATATTGATACCCGCCTCTGGCTTGGACATTTATTGGTCCACATACATCAGTATGTACCAATTCCAGCTGAAGTGTGGCACGTTTTCCCTTGGCCTTGAAAGATCTCTTGGTCATTTTACCCTCTAAACAGGATTCACACACTGGAATTGGTTCAAAGTTCAGGGATTTTAAAATCCCACTTTTGACCAAACCTTGGATCCTGTTAGAGTTAATATGACCCAATCTCAAATGCCAAAGATAAGTTTCATTGGAAACTTTTCTTTTCTTTGACAAATTGATATGCTCAACATTTTTTAATTCAACATGATTAACTTCACAGGGAACAGGACTAAGGAAATAAAGACCATTAAACTTTACACCAGTACAAATAAAAGAAGATGAACTTCTTATTGAAACTGAGGAATCAAACTGAACTGTCAAACCACGTTTATCTAAACAACTAACAGAAATTAAATTCCTCTTAAAGTCTGGAATATATAAACAGTCTTCTAAAACCAAAATTCTGTAATTATTAAAAGATAAAACAACTTGTCCCACTGCTAGTGCAGACACAAGCTGCCCTGTTCCAAGCTTTAAATCTCGTTGTCCTCTGCTCACAGGCAAGCTATGTTTGAACCACTGCAAAGAGTAACAAACATGGT
The DNA here is from genome assembly GCA_034222035.1 of Acacia crassicarpa. NCBI lineage: Eukaryota > Viridiplantae > Streptophyta > Magnoliopsida > Fabales > Fabaceae > Acacia > Acacia crassicarpa. Next base: position 41,293,325 of record JAWXYG010000005.1, on the reverse strand, counting down.
TAGTGGCTCCTGAATCAACGATCCATTTATCATCGTGATTCTCCACTAAACAAGCCTCAATCACATTTAAATTACCCATACCTGGTTTATTCATTTTTGGGCAATCTTTCTTCCAATGGCCCTTTTGTCCGCACTTGAAGCACTTGCCTTTTGGCTGCTTCATTGCAACTGATTTGGCAACTGGAGTACCTGATTTCTTCTTTTTCTTGTTCTTGTTCTTTCCCTTGGGTTTCCCCTTAGGTTTCACAGAACTTTCACTAAATAATGCACTTCCTTGCTTGACTAGAGTCTGTTCAGCACTCTCAAGCTCGTGCATTAGTTGAGTGAGGTCAAGATTCATCTTGTTCATATTGTAATTCATCTTGAATTGGTTGAAGTATTCAGGTAGTGATTGTAAGAGAAGGTCAACTTTTACTTCTTGTTCAAACTTGATACCATGGTCATCAGCCTTCTTGAAGTTTGCTATCATTGTTAGACAATGATCCCGCACACTTCCTCCAGACATTACTGTCTTGGTGACTGCACTCAGCGCATTTTGCCTAGCAGAACTGCTAGGTGTAGCAAACATGGCATCCAGAGTCTGGAGCATGGTTGCTCTACTCTGAATTATGTTCATTTGCTCCTGAAGGTGACTGGCGAGACTGGCCAAAATGTAGCAGCGAACTGACACATTTGCCTTCTCCCATCTATCATTTTCCTGCTGAAAACGAGTCCGAATTGCATCAGACGCATCCGCAGCAGGCAGCGCTGGCATAGGGGTAGTAAGAACAAAGTTGAGCTTTTCATATTAAGAACAATATCTAAATTGGTTCTCCATTGTTTGTAATTTGTACCATCCATAGGTTTTTGGCTCAAGATTGTAGCTAAAGGATTGAAGGAAGACATTTTTCTGGAAAAAAACACACTAATTTCAAACTTTAAAAATTAACAACAAACGGAAAAATTGCTAGTAGATTCTAATAACTACTATTCGTTCATTGTTTAACAATCCATCAGTTATCTTTACAAGACTTACGATGGGCAAGATTCTTGTAAAACTAATATTGTTAATTTGGGCCTTTAGTTTCATTGCCAGAGCCTCGATGGGAGGGTTAACAATTTTACCAAAGTTGAATGTATTTAACCATTGTTTACTTTCAAAAAATTATCTTTAGTATCTAGGTGTTGCCGACAATGGGCCGTACAAAACTTTACTAAAATTTTGAAAATATTGAGGTTTAATCTAGCGAAATCCGAACATCCTTATCCGATGGGGCTTCAGCGACAACCATTTCACTAATAAACCCACAATGGAGCTCGTAGGTTTTAAAAATTAATTTAAAACCTTCACCCATTCAATATTTTAAATTTAGAATTTTCAATTTCCAAGAATTTGTTCAATTTAGAGTGAATTATTAGGTATCTAAAATCTAGTTATGACCATTCTAAATAACCCTCAAACTACTCTAAAAGGTACAATTCTCTTAGGAAATTACCTGGATTATTCGTCTAGATCTTAATTCTACAATTATTATTCTAGATTTTAATTTAAAATCATAATAATTGATAATTAATGTCTAGATTTTAATTCCACAATTAATTAATCCAATTATTATTCTAGATTCCAAAAATCATAATAAATGATAATTAATGTAGTTGACAATACAAAAATTCTCGCATAATAACTATCATCCTAGTCGAAAAACATAATAGTTATCATACATTTATGACATGTGATTATGCAACAGTATGGCATCTTCCTATTCTATATGGCATGTTATTTCAAAATCACGCTAATTGCACATATAATTCATACAATAAAGGCATTAAATTAATTTAAACAAATAACTTTAATCCATGGCTTCCTAAAAAAAAAAATTTACAACTTTAGAATTTCTCTTTTGTCCATCCATAGGATTTATCTGAAGCCCCTTTAGGGTATCTTTGAGCCCAAAAGTTCAAAAACTCAATCATTGGCTAGAAACCCTAGGACACAAAAGAGGAACCCTAGCCTTCGCCTCTGCCACGCGAGCATCCGAAGTCATCTCAGCACGAAACTCCAGGGGAAGGACCGCCACGGGGAGACGATCAAACGGCCGCCAGAACGTCCCCAATCTGAAGCCCCACGCGCCCCCACGCGCCGCCACAAGTGGCTGTGCGTGGCCGTCACGCGCCTGCAAATAACAGGAGCGTGTGGGCGCGTGGCTGAGTTTCTGGGGAAGTTATGACCGCCACGTTGTTCGTCTTTCCGTCCTCTTTCCATCCATATATGGTTTGTCGAAATCCGAGGTCCAGAGGTCCACGAAAGGTGTCGTACAGTGTTGATCGCTCATATTCTTTGCGTTTCTTGATCTCCAACTTTTACAAGAATTCGAAAAATACATAGAAATTCGAAAAGAAATAATACAAGAGCAAGGAGGAAACCTAATCATATGGGATTAACCTCCTTGTTACAATTCAAGAAATACACGATATAAACTATCCATGGATTAAAGTGCTTGTATGATTTATAAACAATTAACCACCAAGAAATCGATAACAAATATAGAAAAAGATGCCACCTTTTTCAAAATTAATTTTCGAAAAACAATCACATGAAATTTCAAAACTCGGTTCTTTTCCTCATCGCTACAGGCTCTGATGCCAATTGTAGGAATCTAATCAGAAACGCGGAAACGTATCGAAACGCGATGTAGGAAAAGATTAAACCGTTCATCGTTTTGATTACCTGGATATTGAAGAGTGATCTGAAAGATTCTCCGCGAACGATTCTTGTCTACGAACAGTCCTCGCTCTGTGATTGATCTTCCAGACTATCTCTCGAGGGGGATGAGGTGGTTGTGTGGGCAACCGTTCAGATGATGAACGTCTGCCTCTAGGTTTTTGTTTCTGATGAAAGCCTCCTGACTATTTGTGTGGCCGTCTTTTTTCAAGCAGGTTAAAGTGGGTTTATATAATGTTCCACCCAAGACCTAACCCTAATCCACATGGGCCTTAGAGTTCTTGGGCTTAAGTGACTAAAGAGCACATTAACCCAACAATATCAACCGAACAGCTCAAAGAAATAGCGATTGGTTTGGAAGAATCGGAGGTTGAGTTTATGTGGGTGATAAGGAAGAAAGAGTGGGAGCTGCCCCAAGGATTCGAAGAAAGAGTGGAAGAGAGAGGGATTATAGTGAGAGAGTGGGTGGATCAGAGAGAGATACTGAACCACCAGAGTGTGAAGGGTTTTCTGAGTCACTGTGGGTGGAACTCCGTGCTGGAAGGAATATGCGGAGGAGTGCCTATACTGGCGTGGCCAATGATGGCGGATCAGCATCTGAACGCGAAAATGGTGGAGGAAGAGATAAAGGTGGGCCTCAGGGTTGACATGTGTCACGGTTCAATGAGAGGGTTAGTGATAGGGGAAGGGGTGAGGAAGATGGTGAGGGAGCTGATGGAAGGAGAGAAGGGAATAGAAGCCAGGAGGAAGGTGGCGGAGCTGGCTGAGATGGCGAAGCAGGCAGTGACGAAGCGTGGCTCGTCGTGGCGGGCGTTAGACTCACTGCTTGAGGAGGCATGCCGGAAGACAAGAGCGTCAGAAGCTGGGACGAATGGTGGATGATGGATTTGTGGGTGGGGGAAATATATTTGACTAAAAGGAAAAGAAGGTCAATCTGTGGGACCTATAATGGGGATGCTGTTTCTTTGTTAATAATGAATAAATGAGTCAGTGTCGGATTCGGTGTTATTGTTTTGATTCTCCGCCGAATGATGAAATGTGTCCTTTGTATCACCGCTTGCAAAAGACAAATGTTGTGTATGTGTGTGGCCGTGTGGGGCAAGTAAGCTGACAAATTTTACTATGATTTTAATTTTATTTATAAATCTATTTTGATTAAAAAATTTAGCTGATGCTTTATCATAATAACAAAGTAAGAGTACAATTACTCCTTCCATTTTTTATAATCATGACAGGGAAGGATTCACGAGCCTCGTGTATTATCACTACACTCAAAAAGTTATTAATATTATTTATTTATTTTCAACCATTCTTAATGCCAAACACTGCTATAGAAAAACCATGGTTTAATTTTGAAGGATGAACTCAAAGATGGGTCTACCTGCTGTTGTTTAGGGGAAAATTTTTAAAAACGTGTTTCCGTACATGTTACACTAAAGAGTGCAAGATTTGAACACCTTACCATATATAAGAATACACACATCGATCGACAATGGGAGACAAAAAAATTTCCTCATAGCTCATTTTGTAGGCGTGAATTAGTATTTTACATTGTAATAAATGTTAATCTCGGGTCAAAACATACTTCTACATTAAAAAAACGCTAATAGAAGTATTTATAGATTACCTAAAAATAAGGCTCTTACATCGACAGTGAGTAGAATTTGAATTTACGACCTTGTTGCCTATGAGCTAGTTCCTTATCAACTACAAGGACGAAATTAGGGGGCATGGGGTGGCCCATCCCTTAAAATTATAGAATTTGACCTAAAATTTTAAGAAATTATGTTTTAACCTCATAAATATTTCAATATTTTTATTTTAGTCCCTATTAAAAAGTTTCATAGAAGAATTAAAATGAAAATATTAAAATATTTTTGAGGCTAAAATAATTTTGTAAAATTTTGGATCAAATGCTTTAATTTTTGCACTCCAATTTCAAATTCTAACTCTACCCCTCATCAACTAGACCTCCTTTGCTGGCGTATGTGTTCGTGGAATATAAAGCAATGTTCCAAAATCTTTTAGGTTTTGGGCCCAATGTTTCCATGGCCTGTATTCCTTTACTCTCAGTCTCCAACCCAATTCTGCTTTCTCTATTATTACCCACTTCACTTCCTTTACATTTCCTGACTGCTACTTTGATAGCATAATAATAATAATAATAATAATAATAATAATAATAATAATAATAATAATAATAATAATAATAAAAGATTGGTAGCCAATAGTACTTCGTTCTAATGAAAGAATATCCGTACTTAGTTATTAAAAAAAAAAAAGAAAAAGAAGAAAAAAACCACATATACTGATTTAGATTCACATGAGTAGCAAAGTCTATAGTTTCTTAAGTAAGTTGGTAAAAAAATAAAAAAACTATGTCATTTGTCCTCTATATTCTAAAAGAGATGAATCTCCAGTATGGCAGAAGATACTCTTAATGCCACAAAAAAGTATAACCCTCCGTTGCTTAACATAACCAATGGATCATATATAAGGCTAGACACACATATTAGAAATGATTTTATTTTGTCCTGAAAAAATTGTTTTTCATATTTGTCCCCGGAAAAAAAAAAGCACTATTTTAATTTAAATTGATTATGAAGTATGATGTGGTACATCGATCAAAGTCACTATTTGGTTAAGAATATTTGATTAATTTATTTATTTCAAACTGAATAAAGACCCAAACACAGGAGAAATCGATAAACAAATAAGAATAAAAGTGACAAAGAGGGTAAAATATCAATGTTTTAGGCTTTACTAGAATATATTTTGATTAGTTACTTTATCTCCGAAAGTTAATTTTATTAATATATGCAAGGGTATATATAGAGGCGGATCCAAGTTTATGAGAAGGGGGGCAAGTGTTCACCATTGAATTATTATGATGGAATTCTAAAAGATAAGAGAATTAAAATTATGATGTATTACCAGCACTCCTTATAGTGCGATGGTATTGGGATGTGTATCCCCCCTTAGGTCCTTAGTTCGAATCCCTCTCCCCTCGCCTTACAATAAAAAAAAATAATGATGTATTTAATAGTATTGATAATAAGATAATTACGATGGAATTTTAAAAATTAAGGCTGACATTGTAATTATTTTTATTATAATAATTATTTTTATTAAAATATATATACTTGAACGTATTGAGTGCTCATCCTCCATTATAATTTATGTTGCTGTATTTCTAACCGCACTTAACATTGTCTTTCTAAATGACAAGTTTGTAAAATAATTATTTCTCTTATTACAGTATAATCACTTGATTTGATAATGGTCTGGTTTGTAAAATAAAAAGTTTTTAAATGATAAGTTTATAAAATAACCGTATCTCCTATATTTTGACTAGTCACTTTATCTCCTAAAAGTTAATTTTATTAATATATGCAATGGTGTGTATATATATATATATATATTATTGATAATGATGTGGGTTGAGAAAGGCCGAAGACGTCCTCTAATTTTTGCTTGATGTCTCGGGCTTTACTCGTTTTTGGAGCCGAAGTCATAAATCATGTTCAAGTCATAAATCATTTCCGGTCACTGAAAATTCACTTATCGATCTTATTTAATTTTTAAATATTTGAAAAAGGTCGGCATGCGGCATGCCATACCAATAAAACAAGAGTTCGCTTATGTGACGAAAAGTACATGTCTGATAAGACGTTTTACATTCAAACAGCTGTTGGCATATTCGAATCTTTTAATATCAGTTGGTCTGGGTGATCAACTCAGTCAAAACCAGGGGGGGAAAATAGCTGAACACTTTTTTTTAGGTTGAACTCAGGCAAGCAAGCGTTCATTTCTCTATAAATATCAACACACACAATTTTTTTATATTAAAGTTTACTCTATGAGTACCATTAAGCTGGTGAATGACTCATGCATGTAATTAACTGATTAAGTTGTTCGTATGGTGTTGAAATAATTTAACCTTTGGTCAATTCACTGGCCAAAAAAGAAAATTTAATCTTGGTCAATTCAAATTTTTTTTTTTTTTTTGCATTAAAATATGGTGGGGAAAAAGTTTTATTAGTTTACTCAAGTATATATTATGAATAAGATGTTATATATATAGAAAGCGATTAAAGGACGAAATGGAAGTAGTTATCAGTGAACAGTGATTCGAAGAACTCTCTTAATAATGCCGTGTTGTTGTTTGATGTGGATGCCATTAAACTTATCGGGTTTCTTCTTAATTAACTTTCGATAAATTAAAATTGAAAAGGACACGATTCTATTAAAAAACAATTATTACAAGATTAATAAACACAAGTAAAATGAGGATCGGTGGGTTTGGTTTCCTTTTTAAAGCATGACAATGATTGACACAAATAAAGTGATTAGATAAGAAGAGGACACACATATGTATTACTATTATTATTTTTTATGTAAAACATTTGCTATTATTTCTATTTCTATACCAATTGAAGGAAAAGATTATTAAATGTTAAAATTGATATTTTAGTATCTTCCTATTGATATTGTTCATTTTGGAATCACTCACTCTTCATAATTTTAAAACACGTTGAGAAGGGAGGTATTTGCACTTATAAGGAATTTCTCGTTCTCCTCCCACCTGAGGTGAGACATCAGAGAGACCATGGCCTTCTAGTATAACGACATGAGTTCCTCTATGAGTAGGAGGCCATATGTTCAATTCCATTAATAATTTTAAGTAGAGAGAGAGAGAGAGAGGAAGAGAGGGGGGCGAGAAATTAAGAAAAGGAAATAAAGAAGGAAGGTAGGTGGGGAGTTCTGTAACAAGTGGCATCGATCACTTATATCCACTTTATGAGACTCCTACAAATATCGGATGCTGCTTTTCTTATCTCATCTTTTACTTCTCTTATTATATACATACACGCTTATATGCATATGCCCTCTTTTTATAATATTTAGTATGAACTAGTAGCAATGGTGGTGGGGTTGCTTAATTAGCTTGTTTTATCTTTTTTTTTAAAAAATAAAAAATAAAAAACAACATTTTAATTCTACTTAAAACTTAAGGTGTTAATTCCAAATGGTGAAGTGACCTTGCACCTAATTAATCAACATTCAAAACCAAGAAAGATGAGAGATAAACTTGTTAATACAGTGAAAGTCATATATATATATGACATTATTCTAAGACATTGATTCATCTTATATGTTGTATTTATTCGGATCAACTTATCGATCTTAAGTTATTTTATTTTATACTACGAAGTAAGTAGTAGATAAATTTTGTTTTGTAAACCGCAAAAAATACTTATTCCCAGTATATATATCTCCAAATTCATAGTATTGAAGAAAAGATATAACCATGAAAAGTACGTAGGCTCTTAATTATAATATATTTCTGATCACAATATCTTTCTTCAAGCATCTTAGATCTCTCATACAAGTTTCATATATATTTTCCAAGAATATAATTGTGAGTTTAATTATAAGGGATAAATTTATCAGAATATGATCAATGTTCAATCAAAATTCTGAAACAAAATAAAATAAAAGGTAGTCTGTCAGGTTAACAACACAAACACGTCGATCGACAACGATTAAAGGATGGCTGGGAGGGACTTAATTGACAACGCAACTTTTTTGCTTTACGACAATATTTGTTGGGACGATGCAGACTTGCCAACTTTTTAAAGGCCAATCCAGATGATATCAATGTCCCCCAAAAATTGAAAAATCCAAATTATATCATAATCATGTGTCCTTCCCAATACCATATATTGCTTCTTCTTATCTAGTTCTTTATCTACAGATCATAATTTAGTTCCCGTTTCAATTATTTTGATTTCATAAAATCATTTCAATATTAGTTTTTTCGCACCCTACAATAGTTATATATTTTATTCAATAAAATTTGACGCTAATCAAGGATATCTTGAAAGAAATGATCATTTCCATACCCCCAAAAAAAAAAAAATCCTCTTTAAAATACATAAAAATAACATCATTAATTAGCTATTTGCTTATACTCCTGATCTGTTACCTAATTTGAAAAAAAGAAAGAAGAGAGAAACATATTCATTTATTTACAAAAAAAGCTCATATGATTGACACTAGTGAGCAAAGCTTAGGAAAACAAGTTCCTATCCCATGGGATAAACGTTTTCTCAATTATTATTCTGAGATTAAAAAATTAGTTGATAGAATTCGTTGATTTCATAATACCTAATTTTTTAAAACCATTTTCCCTTTTTATTGTACTTGTTTAAATATTTTCACATTTACCTCTATTTAATGATTTTTCCCAACTCTTTTTAAATAATTTTATCATTAGAAAATATTTAATTAGGGTTATATTTTGAAAAGAAAAGCATTTACACAAAATTAACTTATGGAGTAGTTTCCATGATTCTAAAAACTGAATATTACATTAAGAAAGGACGCGTTTAAATCCCGAAACACACACTCATTATAAGAGACAAATACCCTTTATGCTTTAAGTTTCAAAAGGAATTAGTTTCAAGTAGTCTTCATCTCATAAAGAAGGGAGGGAGTAATATTTACCATTTATAAATAATATTATGATTAATATATATATATGTGTGTGTTGATTGCTGCAGAGAAGTGTGTTCTTCTTCTTCTTCTTTTTTAAAAAAATTATAAACCTGAGATCAATGGGTGTGGCTATTATCCTCTGCAACAGGGTAAAAAACAGAGCACAAGGGGGAAATATAAGATTCGAGTTGAAGTAAAAACACGTCCTACTATATCAGAAGGAATAGACAAGTCACTTTTCACTAGGACTTCAGAAAACAATAACGCTCCGTAATAAGCTCATGCCGTGCCATATTCCACTTCCAAAGCCTCTCACACAATCCACTTCCAGGCACACATATAGATATATGAACCCAGAACACCCACTACCAAGCCTTCTAATTTTTTAATCTCAAGCCAACTCATTCCATATCACCTCCTCGTCGACACACTCTTCTCTAGCATATTGTAATTATTATTTTAGAAAAAGCAGTATTGGTTATGCCACAGCAACTTTCCCCTTAATATTTTGTTACTCTCCTATTTGTTTCATCTGGGGTGGGTGTCAATCCATGATGTTCATCTTCATCTTACTCTATTAGACTGAAGAAATGGAAGCTTTGTAGTTCCGGGAAAGCTAATCATGGACCTGGAATCTGTAGTATATCAAAATCCGACCAAGGTAAGGCATGTGACTATTAACGTTAGACCCTTTTCAAAAACCTCTGCTTTCTCATCATACTTATCTCCTGGCAGAAAGAATCATGGAAGACAGTACTGACTTTGGCTTATCAAAGCTTGGGAGTTGTCTATGGAGATTTGAGCACTTCCCCTCTTTATGTCTACAAAAGCACTTTTGATGACGATATTCAACATTCAGAAACGAATGAAGAAATATATGGGGTTCTGTCTTTTGTGTTTTGGACTCTCACTCTGATTCCACTACTCAAGTATGTCTTCATTGTGCTTCGAGCAGATGACAATGGCGAAGGAGGCACTTTTGCTTTATATTCTTTGTTATGCCGACACGTCAAAGTTAGCTTATTGCCTAATACACAGCAAGCTGATGAAGACTTAACGGAATATACCAAAGACGGGACCGTACTGATCGATAAGGAAAATGTCGGGTGGGGCTTGAAGTCTGTATTGGAAAAACACAGGGTGCTTCAGAGGTTGTTGCTTGTTCTGGCTTTGATAGGGACTTGCATGGTTATTGGTGACGGCGTGCTCACACCTGCGATTTCTGGTAGCTAGGATTTTACCTATAGTGCTGTCACTTCTGTGTGTAAACTATTATGGTCTTAAGTAGCGCAGAAATGGAATCTTGACAACTATAGTGGTTTGGTTTTTTTTTTTTTTTGTTGGTCATTTTGCAGTTTTTTCCGCTGTGTCTGGCCTTGAGCTTTCCATGTCTAGAGAGCAGCATCAATGTAAGCTTCCCTAAGCCTTACTCTACTCTTAATCAGGCACAAATACAAGTAGCTACTTGTCGGCTGATTCAATTTGCCTTTTATGTTTCTTTGTATGGATGAACTTTTAATGCACTGACTTTTGCTTCTATGAGGAGGTCTCTTCTAAACAAAGCCATACTGCTTTTTAACACATTATTATGAGATGCTTTGATATACCAAAAACCATGTGTTTCGAACTATTCCTTGGAATATGCTCTTCATGTTTTGCCAGTTTTAATTTTAGGCCAAGTTCTCATTCTGTGCCGATCGTATCGTTTAGACCTTCAGTTTCAGAAGCCTTCTTTTTCTTGCTTTTTTTTGGCAACGACTTTTGTGCGAGTGGACATAAAGAAGGAACCAAATGCTCTCCTGTTCATGAATATTGTCCTGGGTCCTGATACCAAAATATTTTCGTCAAAAATCTCAGTCATGTGATGAATTGTAGATTTTTTCATGTCTTGTGTAGAGGATCCCATCAATTATGGTATGGAGTTAAGTTTGACTGCATTATTTTAATAATAACTAACTATGACTTGTAATTTGCACTACCGAGCTCATTACATAAGGCCGAAAATACCAGAATGAAGTTAAGCTAATGGTCGCTTTGTGGTTTGAGCTTTATTTTCAAGTTCCAATTGGTTTCCACGTACAGATGTTGAGGTGCCAGTGGCATGTATAATTCTGGTACTTTTGTTTGCCCTCCAACATTATGGGACCCACCGATTGGGATTTCTGTTTGCTCCTATTGTGCTGACCTGGCTGCTATGCATTAGTGCCATTGGTGTCTACAATATCTTTCATTGGAACCAACATGTCTATGAAGCTCTCAGCCCATATTACATGTTCAAGTTTCTGAGGAAGACCCGGAAGGAAGGTTGGATGTCATTAGGTGGCATTCTTCTGTGCATAACAGGTAATGATAATAATTAAGTATCCTCAATTATATTGCATTGTTTAATGTTTGACACATATGCCTTATCTTTCTCTGATGCTATCCCACTCACTTGCTTCAGGTTCTGAAGCTATGTTTGCAGATCTAGGACACTTTTCCCAGCTGTCAATTAAGGTAAAAATAAATCCTTTTGTTTAGAACTCTGGATTTGAATGCTCACTCTAACCCAATTAAGCATTAACTCATATGGCTGTCTGCAGATTGCTTTCACCTTTTTAGTCTATCCTTCTTTAATCTTGGCATATATGGGACAAGCTGCGTATCTTTCCAAGCATCATATCTTAGAGAGTGACTATCGAATTGGGTTCTATGTATCTGTTCCTGGTAGGTTCTTTAAACTATTATTTAATGGGAAGATTCTAATACTCACAGAAACATTGAGTCTTTACTGTATGGCTTGCATTTCATCTTCTTCCTTTTTTTTTTTTTGGACCCCCAGAGAAGATTAGATGGCCTGTTCTTGCAATAGCCATACTTCAAGCTGTTGTTGGAAGCCAAGCTGTAATCACAGGGACTTTCTCAATAATCAAACAGTGTTCTGCTTTGGGCTGCTTCCCCAAAGTGAAAATCATTCACACATCATCTAAAATACACGGCCAGATTTACATTCCAGAAATCAACTGGACCTTGATGCTTCTTTGCCTCGCCATCACTGTCGGATTTCAAGACACCAAACGCATGGGAAATGCATCAGGTACCTTCCGTCACAAGGTATTATCATGTTCCTAACTGAAAACTTGAAGTAATTATATGTTATCATTGAATAAACAGGTTTGGCTGTCATAACTGTGATGCTGGTAACTACATGCTTGATGTCTCTAGTCATAATCTTGTGCTGGCGCAAAAGCATTTTGCTAGCCATTTGCTTTATACTTATCTTTGGCTCTATTGAAGCACTCTACTTCTCTGCGTCCCTAATTAAGTTCCTTGAAGGAGCATGGGTCCCCATAGCTCTCTCATTCACCTTCCTCATCGTCATGTATGTCTGGCATTATGGCACACTAAAGAAGTACGAGTTTGATCTTCAAAACAAGGTCTCCATCAACTGGCTCCTCAGTTTAGGCCCCACTCTTGGCATTGTAAGAGTCAGAGGAATTGGCCTCATACACACAGAGCTCGTATCAGGAATCCCAGCCATATTCTCTCAGTTTGTCACCAATCTACCAGCTTTTCATGAGGTTGTCATCTTCCTCTGCATTAAATCCGTGCCAGTGCCTCATGTGAGACCAGAAGAGAGGTTCTTGGTGGGTAGAGTTGGGCCAAAAGAGTATCAACTTTATCGGTGCATAGCTCGGTATGGTTACCGTGATTTCCACAAGGATGACACTGAGTTTGAGAACGATCTTGTTTGCAGCATAGCAGAATTTATCAGATCAGATAGTTTTGAGAATGTATCAGGGTTTGACAAATTTGAAGTTGATGCGAAAATGACGGTTGTTGGGACTTCAGCTTCAAAACTGGAAGGGGTGAGAATGTGTGAAGAAAACAGAGCTTGTTCTGCAATGGAAGGCACTTCAGAGCTGAGGGAGGTGAATTCTCCAGAAAGGGAAAAGAAGAGAGTGAGGTTTGTTGTACCAGAAAGTCTACAGATAAACTTGGATGCAAGAGAAGAGTTGCAGAAGCTAATGGAAGCAAGGGAGGCAGGAATGACTTTTATAATGGGTCACTCGTATGTGAAAGCAAAAAGTGGTTCAAGCTGGATAAAGAAAGTTGTGATCAATTACGGGTTTGAGTTTCTGAGGAGGAACTCTAGAGGACCAACTCATGCTTTGAATATACCTCAAGCATCTACCCTCGAGGTTGGCATGGTCTATCGTGTGTAACTTTTGTGTAGCAGTTCAAGTTTTCTAATGATCCAGTTAATAGTGTAATATAAACATATGGATAGAGTCATGTAAATTGTACATATCAATGAGCTGCCAACTTAGATAAGAGTCAAAGGGGACTTGCTAAAACGATGATCAATAATTCTGTGTTTTTTATAACAGTATTTCCTTTTTCTTTCTAGTAGGATGTCATGTTTGACCGCATAATTAAGTATTAAATGTGTGTACATCTCCCCATAGAATTGACATGTTATAAAAGATTAAAAGGTGGGTTTCTTTGGTTAGACCCAGTTACCTTTGGTCCTTTGAGGCCCTCTAACACATGCCTGAGCCCATTCAAGAAAAAAAGGAATCACTGCTACAAGTGGTATGAAGAGAAGACGCTGCAAGGTTATTACTGAAAATACACTGTTGGAGAACTCTAGATCTCTAGAGATAAGCTATCGGGCCTGTTTGAAATCAATTTTATATGTGGGCTTTAAGTTAAAAAAAGCTAGAAAAACGGACTAGTGGAAAAAAAAATTGATATGAAGTGTTTGTTGCGTCTGCTAGGCTTATTAAAAAAACTCAATGCTACTGAGCTTAATTGGACGCTCCAATTCTTTATTCTAATGGACCCTATTGTGCAGCATGGAGAAATTTGGTTGGGCAAAACCACAAAACAAGTCAAGCAATTGAAGTTACACGGTTATTAAGTTGTATATGTGTACTATTCAATTTATAGATTCATTGAGTTGCTTTATTCCCCCCCCCCCCCCCCCCCCCCCTCCCTTTTTTTTTTCAAAACTGGGTTGCTTTATGAGAAGAAGAATTTATGAATGTATTTTAGTACATTTAAATTTCAAGTATCAAATCATTATATATTTGACAAAAGTATTCAAAATTTTGAATGGAAAATAAGGGAAATCCCTAAAAAAGAACTTTACAAATAATTTTATCCATTAAATATATTTAATTAAAGAATTTATTGTTTATTCTTTTTTTTATAATCATTTATTCTTTTAAAAAAATAAAAGTTAAAATTGTATTATCTCAATATATACAACTAATATGTATATATAGTATTCAATATGATTCATGTCATTTTCAGTCTTTTTCCTTGCAACTGATTTTTCAAATAATAATTCAAATACTCATCAGTTTAGAAAAAAGTCATTTCAGCAAAAACCAAACGGGCAATCCAAATACAATCACTTTTACAAACTAGCTTTTTTTTATGGGCTTTTACAAAAATTATATAGCTTTTAAGTATTCAAAATTTTGAATGGAAAATAAGGGAAATCCCTAAAAAAGAACTTTACAAACAATTTTATCCATTAAATATATTTAATTAAGGAATTTATTGTTTATTCCTTTTTTTATAATCATTTATTTTTTTAAAAAAATAAAAGTTAAAATTGTATTATCTCACTATATACAACTAATATGTATATATAGTATTCAATATGATTCATGCCATTTTCAGTTTTTTTTTTCCTTTCAACTGACTTTTCAAATAATAATTCAAACACTCATCAGTTTAGAAAAAAGTCATTTCAGCAAAAACCAAACGGGCAATCTAAATACAGTCACATTTACAAACTGGCTAAGTTATATAGCTTTTAAGTATTCAAAATTTTGAATGGAACCACTGAGGACAGCAGTGCAGTGGCACAGCTGGTGGTATTGAGATGTCTTATATCTCCCCTCAGGTCTCGTGTTCGAATCCCCCCTCCCCTCGCCTTATACCAAAAAAAAAAATTGAATGGAAAATAAGGGAAATCCCTAAAAAAGGACTTTACAAACAATTTTATCCATTAAATATATTTAATTAAGGAATTTATTGTTTATTCTTTTTTTTTATAATCATTTAACCTTTTTTTTTTCAAATTAAAGTTAAAATTGTATTATCTCAATATATATAACTAATATGTATATATAGTATTCAATATGATTCATGCCATTTTCAGTCGTTTTTCCTTTCAACTGACTTTTCAAATAATAATTCAAATACTCATCAGTTTAGAAAAAAGTGATTTCTGCAGAAACCAAATGGGCAATCCAAATACAATCACATTTATAAACTGACTTTTTTTTATTGGGTTTTTACAAAAGATAACTTTTAAGCTACTACGCCCATCAAAGAGAACCATTGATTATTACAAATTGATGGTTGATTGATGACATGATGATTCTTGTTTTAAAAGACCAAATGTGGAACACGTGGCTAAGATGTGAGTATTAACTTTGCTGTCTGGGCAAAATAGAGGATCGGCAACATCAACTCATCAACCACTCAAAAGCAACGTGGTGGAATCAAAGTTTGGTTCTGACTTTTGACGAATTTTCGGCATAAATAATTTTGGGTTCACGGATGGGCTGAAGCTGAACACACACAAGCCCAGTAGAGGATCTCTTTTATTGTTATTTACATTAGTATGCTAGGACTTCAAAATTCTATTTATAATATTTTATTAAGAAGCTTAGTAGTTTTTTAAAAAAATAAATAAATAAATATCATTTGAATTTATAAAACTCTAAAATGTTTGTTAACACATGAAAATGATGTAAATGTGACAAAGATCAAATTGAGATTTTAAAGTGTTGATGATTTTACAATTATACCTTAAGTTTTTAAATAAAAAAGAAAAGAAAAGGTGTCCTTGCTAGAGCTCCATCACTGGCCGGCCACCGGAGCTTCGACTTTGGCTAGCCTACACACGCTGGCGGCCTGAACTCCGGCCGCTGAAGCTTTGGCATCGGTGATAGTTTTGCCATTAGGCCATCAAAGCCCCCTTGTCACACACACGCGCACTCACACTAGTATATATAAAGGCATAGTGGCATTGACAAAATAAGTAATTAAAATAACTAAAGGTGTAATGGTATTGACTAGATGCATAATTATATTGATTAAATAAGTGATGATATTAACTAAAAGCGTAATGATATTCACTACATGAGTAATAATATACATTTAAGACATAAAGAAATTGATTAAAGACATAATGGTTCGACGTGGGCAAAAGCTCAATGGCCTAGTCCATACTCATCCTTAATAATGGTATTGGCTAAACGAGTAATGTATTGACTAATTGCGTAATGATATTGATTATATGAATAATGGTATTGACTAAAGGTGTCATGATACTGACTAAATAAATAGTAAGTTTGATTAAAGGAGTGATGACATTGACTAAATCAGTAATGATATTGACTAAAGATGTAAATTGTATTCAATAAATGAGTAGTTAGATTGACCAAAGGTGTAATGATATTTGATTAAATGAGTAATGATATTGATTAAATGAGCAGTTAGATTGACTAAAGGAGTAATGACATTGAGTAAATGAATAATGATATTAATTAAATCAGTAATGAGTTTAACTATAGATGTAATGACACTGCCTAAATAAGTAATGGTATGGACTAAACGTATTTAGTCATTAAGTAGATACGTTTACATCTCTAATTAATACCATTACTTATTTAGTCATTGTTACCACGTCTTTAGTCAATCTAACTATCCATTTAGTCAATACAATTACATCTTTAATCAATACTAGCACTCATTTAGTCAATCTCATTACGCCTTTAATTAATCTCATTAATTACTCGTTCGGTCAGTATTGATACTAGAGATGAGCATGGATCAGACCACCGAGCTTTTGCCCACACCTAACCGTTATGCCTTTAGTCGGTTTATTTACGCTTTAAATGAATATCATTACTCATTTAGAGAATGTCATTATGCCTTTAGTTAATGTCATCATTCATTTAGTCAATATAATTATGTCTTTAGTCAATACCATTACACATTCAGTAATTTTCATTACTTATTTTATCAATGTCATTATACCTTTATTTATATTATACATATATATACTAATGCATATATATATATAACAAAGAATCTTTGGTGGCCATTTTGGCTAAACGACAGGGGAGGTTTAAATCCCACCCCTTACCCTTTTATTTAAAGACCGAGTGGTATAATAGTAAAATTATCAATACTTTAAATTCTCAATTTGATTTCTGTCACTTTAATATCATTTTCATGTGTTAACGGACTTTTTAAGATTTTATAAATTTAAATAGTATTTATTTAAAATTTTCATAGTTTTTTCCCCCTCGAGAAGCTTAGTAGTTGTTGACATAAAAGACAACTTATTAAAACGAATCCGTATTCATGAGCACCTAATGCTGATCTACTAAAGGTAGTCGTTTCCATTGTTTAACATTCACAATTTCACACTTCACCCCACGTGTAGCCCCCACTTCACCATCACTCCTTTTATTTTCTTAAAGTTTCTAACACATCTTTATAATTTAAAAAAAAAAAACATTGCAATTAATTTTTATATATAATATGGGATATGTTATTCTACCTACTCTTATTTTACCTGCCTTTACCTACCCCTCTCAGTACGGTGAGATTATAATCCAACGATAGAGATTTGAGGGATAAAATAAATTATTTTACCCCTTTCTCTCTCCCACTGCCTCCCATCCTCTCTCTTTCTCCTCCACTATCATTACAACGGCAATTAAATTTATCTGATGAGCGATTTTCAAAAAGATCTATAACAAAGCAACCCATCGAATCGGAGTCCGAATCAGAATACCAATTTAAATGGTTGCTCAAACGGTCGAAAGACACGGTAGCAAAGGGGTTGGTCGGTCTATCGATCGTAGAGGAATGCCCACGGTCCTAACTTTGTTTGAACTAGGCCTATTTCACTGAACGCCAAACGGGCATTCTCTGTGCTGGCATGAACAACCGCACAAGTGAGTGAATGGGCGCTATCTGGAACCCACGTACGGGGACAATATACTTCAATTGGTCCTTGCAGGCAGACAGGCTAACTTGTGAAGACGAAATGGAGGAGTCGGTGCACCAATGATCATGAATAGTGGGTGATGGGAGATCAAATACCTGTTCATGGGGGCCTGATTCTTCAAATTCATCTTCGAGGGAAAAGAGGGACAGAAGTTGAGAGTTATTAGCAGAAATGCTGCCTGATCTTTGATCTTTTCAATTTCTTTTCTCCAATCTTTCCATTAGGGTTTCCTAAAAGAGATAACCTGAGAAATTTAACAACCTTATTTAATTTATCTCTTCATAATTAATTTGAATCATACTTGGATTTCACAATTAGAATCTCTGAAAGAAATCTGTACCACAATGCAACTCGAGAGAGAGAGAGAGAGAGGGATAAGGTGAGAGGCGGTGGAAGAGAGAAAGGGGTAAAATGATTTATTTTATCTATCAAATATCCGCATTTGGATAAGATTATAATCTAACAGTATTAAGAGAGATAAGCAAAGGTAGGCAGAATAATCTATCCCATATAATATATATGCTTTTTAAAGTTATATTTAAACTAAAACTAAGTCTATTTTTTCGGCTGCACTTAACGCCTAAATATATATATATATATATATATATATATATATATATATATATATATATATATATATACAGTTTTGCCTTTAAAATATCTTCTAAGTTAACTTCCTTATCACTTTTCTTTTCATGTTCCCAGTCCTCATTCATTTAACTGAAATTTTAAGGATTTAACAGCAGGGTTAAATTGTTTCTGAACAAATATTTTAAAGTATCGGATCACGATAAAAGATACTTTAGGGATAAATCACACCATAAAATATTTGAGGCAACTGATTGCTTGCGTATAATATGTGTGTGAATTTTAAAAGAATAATAATTGCATTGTTTGAATTTTTTTTTCCTTTTTTCTTTTATAAAAATGCATAAAATAGAAAATGTATGACTTAACAACTTCAGCAAATTAAAATAAAAGGAGAGATGAGGAAGTGGGGACAGATGTGGATCCAGTTTCCCCACTTGTGGAGGAGCAGGGGGGCTTGCCATCTGGATGGTCTAGATCTCCAGATGAAATTTAGATTGTCCAGATTTATTCTTCTTTTATTCTAACATTTTTTTAAAAAAAATTTTAAGATTTTTTTTAGTAGTAGTTAGCATCTTAAATAATTTTTCAAGATCATGAAGTATTTTTGAGTTGAAAAAATATTTTGGGATATTGATTAATATTAAAAAAATACTTCACGAGTTCACGATATTAACTGCAACTGCTATTAAAAAATATTTCATAATCTTAAAAAAATTATTTTAAGATCTTGAAAAAATAACTGTTATTAAAAAAATACTTCAAGATATTAATGGGTAGTGGAAGAAGCAGTTAGTACCTTGAAATATCTTTTTAATACTAGTTAGTGCCCTGAAATTATTAAAAAAATACTTCAAAATATTAACAGGTAGTGGAAAAAGCAGTTAGTACCTTGAAATATCTTTTTAGTACTAGTTAGTGCCCTGAAATATTTTTTTTAAGATCTCGAAAAAAATATTTTAGGGTATTGACAGTACTAAAAAGATATTTTAGACTGAAAAATTCTTCATGATCTTAAAAAATTATTTTATGATATTGATTAATACTAAAAATATATTTAAATATATTGATTGACACTAAAAAAATATCTTGAAAAATAAAAAAAATGTTATAAAAAAAAGAAAAGAAAAGAAATATAGACGGTCCAAATCTCATCTAAAAATATGGACCATCTAAATCTCTAAAGCACTCACCCCAAGGGACAAGCACTGGGACGAGCCGGGAAACTGGATCTGGGCACAAATAGTGAGAAGTGGGAAATTATGATGGTTGTACGGTGGGGTCTTTATTGGTAACAAAACGACCCCGTTTTGCAGATGAGCATTAGGTGCTCATTGATTCCATGAGCACCTAATGGCAACTCGATTAAAACAAGATGAATAATCATAAAGCTGTCAGATTGGAACAAGTAATTGTTAAAGCAAAATAAATACACAAGATCTTATAGATAGACAACAAATTATTAAGCATAATTTCCATGGTTAGCCCACAAACGATTATTTTTCTTTTGGTGCATGGCCGGAGTTAGGGAAAGCATTAGAAGACGTTATAAGCTAAAAAAAACAAAATGGAAATCAGAATAAATGGCTGTTTGGGAAACAAGTAAATTGTTGTTTCATAAGCTTATTTTCATAAGGTGAGACAAAACAACTCGTCCCTTTCACACTAATAAACCAGCAATAAATGGCCTTCAAGTGAAACATTGTTAAAATAAATTATAGCGGATTGGGTATTAATTGAGGAATGAGAGGTCGATGTATGGTTGTCTCAATGTTGTGTATTTCAGCCTCGCATTGTAGAAGTCTCGAATTCAAACCCAGGGATGGACGTATGTGAAAAACAAAGAGAGAGGAATGAGCGAAGAAGGCAGATGCAATTGTGGTGGACCAGTAGCTCCATCTTCACGTGTAATCTCTTATTCAACTTCCGCCCCCCCCCCCCCCCCCCTCCGGGGGGTGCCTCCCGGGGGAAAAAAATCAACGTCACCATCAAATTTTTTAAATTAAATTACCTAGTAACACACGATGGTTATATTAATTATTATGCATGATGCCTTAATACAGGCCCCCCCCCCCTCCGGGGGGTGCCTCCCGGGGGAAAAAAATCAACGTTACCATCAAATTTTTTAAATTAAATTACCTAGTAACACACGATGGTTATATTAATTATTATGCATGATGCCTTAATACAGGTGATCAGTTCCCTAACGTCCCTTCCCTCCCAAAGAAGAAGAAGAAGAAGCGAGAATGTACTAGCTTCTCGGCGCGCTGATGGCATAAAAGACCTAGACTCGTAAATTTGCAGTAATTTACAGGATGAGAGGTCTAAAATAAAGTTAAATATATAAACGAAAAACGAGTCATCCTGAGACGTGACATGCTTCCCACAGGTTGTCTGTTGTAATATCTGCATTATATTACTGATGATCCATAAGTCGTTGTTGCCAGAAAGTAGAAACCATCTTCATCTGCAAATGCCTACATTTATCTACACGAATACATACATACATACATGTATGTATGTATGCCGTCATCAGCTTATATCAATTAATTTCAAAACTGATGAGAACCTTGAGTTAATTGCAGCTACACTTCAGCCCATATTTTCTTACCAACAAAAGCATGAATTAGCCCTTTA
The DNA here is from genome assembly GCA_034222035.1 of Acacia crassicarpa. Lineage (NCBI taxonomy): Eukaryota > Viridiplantae > Streptophyta > Magnoliopsida > Fabales > Fabaceae > Acacia > Acacia crassicarpa. The sequence continues at coordinate 41,271,870 of JAWXYG010000005.1, read as the reverse complement.
AGTATGTGTGTGTGTGTGTGTAGTGTATACCAATTACGTACGTGCCAAGCACTTGTTGATATATAGCTAAATAACACATATAGTCACACGCCAAAGACAACAAGAGTACCGAAATCTGCAGAAGGCCATCAAGGGTACCTGAAGCCATCAGTTAAATGACTTTTTCCAAAAAAGAAAACAGAGATCAGAACCAGCAAGCTAAGTAGCAATATATATATTTGGTAGGTAGAGCTGTACAGTGTGTAATGCAAGATAATAATAAAGAACAGAAAAACCACGTAGTGATAAAACCTCAATCTCGAACTTGTTTGCGTGCAAGTTTGTTGGGCGCACGCACGCAAGTGTTTGTAATGAGGTTTCATCCACTACGTGGGGTTCCAGTTTCTTTAGGTTTTTGTTTCAGAGAGAAGGCTCCATAATAAGGAACAAGATAAGTGAGAGAAGCAGATAATAAGGGCGTAGAGTGTGTTGGGTTTGTGATCTCTATGTGGCCTCTCCGGCCCTAATAAATAGAACAAACAAGCATCCTCCAAAAAGGGCTGTACCTCACCAGTATATAACACATTATTTAAACCTACGGAGGTTGCCACCTACCCCCCCAAAAATGTCTGCACCACTTGCCCGCTCTCCCTCTCCTTCTCTCTTTGACTCTCTCAACTGAAACAGTATTCATCAAAGTGTCTTCTAACTCAACCCCCACTGCCATGTTGCCTCGTGAGTGAACCCACTCTTCTTATTGCCTCATTTACCAGTCCACAATCACAAGTTACTCCACCTAATTAATCTCTAATATATTCCCTCTCTCCTTATACCACTCATCCTATTTATAAGTCTATTTTGATCAAAAAATTTAGTCATATTTATAAGTTCAGTTTCATATAATAAATGAAATTGTGACAATTTTATCTATATTAATTGTACCTATGAAGATAGAGAGAGAAGAAACAGTTTAAAAATATCTAATCATAAATGAGAGCAAAGTTAAAAATCTACCCCTATAATCATTAAGTTAACTACCTTTTCTTAGTATATGAGATTTGGTCAAAATGGACTTATAAATAGAACCAGAGTAGTATATAATTAAGGTACTTTTAAATGAACTTTGGGATTCTAGAAAATAGTTAAATGTAATAAATATAATTTTTTTCCAACAATGCCCTTATTTATAAATGAGTAGGGGGAGAGAGAGAGAGAGTAACAATAAGAAATGATGAGAGAGAATGTATGGAGAATAAATGATGTGAGAGTAATGGATGACAAAATGTATAAAATGTATTTATTATTCATATCAACTTAAATGAGACTTTATAAAAAGAGACAAACTCATTTAAAAAATGGACCCTTATACTCCATATAGGGACAAAGGAAGTTATTTAGCTAATTGGCAAGAAGATTAAGGAAATGAAATAACTTTCTTAATTTAAACCAGTGACGGAACTGTCTTGTGCCCAGTTGGGGCCTTGACCCCAGCCCTTCTAAAATTTGTTAGTATGTGTATATATATTATATAATATTTTATTTGGCCAATAACTTAGCTCTAGCTAATTTTTTATCTTTCCTACAAGGATAATTGGTTTATTACTTATTGGGTTGTAAGAGAAAAGTAAAATTTTTGTTTGAGATAACTACCGAAAAGGTTAGTATTGTTATGAATATTATATTTGTGGATGTCCATATCTCCCGTTATTTCCTATTTTCCATAGTTTCCTATTCTCACCCATTAATCACTATGATTATGGAATTACATTAATTGTAGATTAGAGAGTTGTGCCTATAAATAAAGGCATATGTTATGTATTTGAAACATACTGAAATAAGAATTACTCTCCTCTTTCTCTCTTCTCTCTTCTCTATTCTCTTGTTCTTGTTCTCTATCTCTTATCGATATATCGTTATATTTATAATACGTTATCAGCATGAGAAGCTTGAACGAATGTCTGATCGCTTCTTTAACGATTTCAGCCTACCTTCTTTAATTATATGTTTCTTTTATCTATCTGGGATAATCTGAGCCACTATATGGCTTCTTTAACAATTTCAGCCTACCTTCTTTAATTATATGTTTCTTTTATCTATCTGGGATAATCTGAGCCACTTTATGGAATTAAAGGGATACTTTTACCGATTGTTTTATACATCGGGTTCCTTGGCTAGCTAAGATTGGAGATTATTACTGTTTGTATATCTTATATTGATCTCCTTTATGAGTTATTTTCTATTATTGATATTGTTATTTTTGTATGGCCAGAAGCCATACACCTCTAATTTCATATTCTGAAATTATATGACTAGAAGTCATATTGTTTTGATTTCCTATTACATGGCCAGAAGCCATAGTCTTTTCATCCCTACTTTGATATTATATAACCAGAAGTCATATACTTTTTGACTTTGATATAATATAGCCAGAAGCCATATTCCTTTTATTTCTATTTTTATATTATATGGTGAGAAACCATATTCATTTGATTCCCTATTATATGACCTGAAGTCATATACTTTTCAATCTTTTATTTTATTGGATGGCTAGAATCATATATTTAATTTTTATCTATTTTGAAGATAAAGGGCCAAAAACCATATAATTCTAAATTCTTATCATTGGCTCGAAGCTATAACATTTTGATATTATATGACCAGAAGTCATATTTCTTTTACTCTTATTTTGATATTACATGGCCAGAAGCCATAGTCTTTTTATTCTTACTTTCTTTTATTATTATTATTGTTAATTTGACTCCTATATGGAAGGTTCTACCTTCTACATGGAAGTCTAGATTTAAGCTTTTCTTTTTATTGTTTTAATCTAACTCCTATATGGAAGGTTCTACCTCCTGCATGGAAGTCTAGATTTAATATTTCCTTTTAACATAACACTTTACTGTTATTATTATGGCTAACTTTTAATATTATGTCATTTTATACAAACTTTTTATGTTATTAATATTATTATGGTCAGAAGCCATACGCCTCTAATTTCTTATTATGAAATTAAATGACCAGAAGTTATATTTCTTTTACTCTTATTTTGATATTACATGACCAGAAGTCATATTTCTTTTACTCTTATTTTGATATTATATGGCCAGAAGTCATATAGCTTCCATCTTCTTATTGTATGGTTGGAAGCCATAATGTTCAACTTATATTTATCCTAAAGATAAATGGCCTGAAGCCATATGATTGTGATATAGGCTTTAAGAAATTTATGATGTTTTGCTCCCCATCATATACATATTTTAATATATTGTGATTTGGTTTTATATGATTTTGTGGTTTATAAGGTTTTTCAGATCTGATATAAGATGCAGAAATGCAGGGTACTATTTGCATAGTAATTACTATTTTCCTATTTGTGAAGTACAACAATTCATGAGATATTTGGTTCTTTAAGCTTCTATACTCACGAAAGAGGTATAGCAACTTGTTCACACCCTAATATGAAGGGTGAACAAGGAAGTGGCATTGGATTGTTATTAATATTGAGGCCTTGAAGGTTTAATGTATCAAATATTGAATAATACAAAGTGTTTTTAGTTATTGTCCTGAAAAAAAATAACTTGTAGAAAATTATGACACTCAAGAGTAATAATTATAAAGGCTAATAGTCTTGAGGACTAATTAGTATATTTTGCCCAACTTATAATGCAAGAGGCCAATGTTTAAATTATATTTGGTAGCATAAATTTGATTAAAGGCTCCAAAAGAGCTAATATTTTGTTACCTGAATGAACAAAATTATATATTGATAATGCATTTTATTCTACCAAATATAAAAGAAACTTATTGAGTTTTAAAGATATCTGCAAAAATGGATATCATATAGTAAACACATGTTATTGTAAACCAGAAGTTTACACATAATAATACAAACGAGAAGTTTGTCCATGCAAACCAAATGTTTGCCAATGTAAACTAGAAGTTTACTGCCAATGATATATTAAAGAGGCAATGAACTGTAGAGAAATATGTCCATATTTATTTTAAAGTCAAGGCCGAAGAGAAATAAATAAGCACAGAAGGTAACATAATGCTTACTTTTTGTTGTTTTTGTTATTTAAATTTATGTGATCATATATCATAAATTTGTTTCTATGAGAATTTTTCTGATAGAAAATTTTCACATGTGTAATTCTAAATCTGTGTGATTTTAAGTTATTTTGATCATGAATATCTTCATATGTGATGAACTGTATATATTTTGCATATATAAGTAAAATGAAGTGTATTATTAATAAGTAATGAGATTATCTAGTGATGTAATATTATATGTTTGTTCCTGAAGAATCAACATAGATTTTTATTTCGATCTTTAAAGGGTTTTAAAGTGATTTTGAAATCCATATATAAAGAAAGTATGTTTATATGACTCACACTTGAGGGGGAGATTGTCAGAAAACAAGTGTGAGTTCTAATACAAGTATGAGCTAATTTTTGAAAAGTTATATACTCCTCATATAAAGCCTAATAGATCTCCCAAAATGGATGTCAGATTATGATTCAAAAGTTTACAATTGATTGAGATATATTACAGTAAACCAAAAGTTTACTGATCCAAAGAAATTTATTGTTGGTATGACTTGTTTGATCATCTAAGTCATATATACAATGCAAATAAGATTATGTATTGACATCCATTGAAAAGTCAAAAGATTCTTCATGAATAGCCAACATATTATTTATGAATTATGTGCTGTTTATTCTCAAAAACAAATTTGTGAGAATACCATTGGTCATTATTAGTAATAGATCTCAGTATTTCTGGAAATATATCAAACAGAATTATATGGGCCCATTGAAATAATATGTACACCGTATAAATTTGAAAAATGCATCAATAAGATGGTTACATGCGAGATTATTATCTTGCAACCTGAAGTTTGTAAAAATGTTTGCAACCTGAAGTTTGCAATAATGTTTGAATAAATTAAGTGCGCTATTTCTAGATTATATGATCCAGAAATCATATATTAAGGCATTCATAAATAGCTAGATCAATGCTTATGAGAACAAAATTTCTATGTTGGTATATTTGATTTTATATATTGCAGCATTTATATAAGCCAACAAAATTCTCCTTGTAAAATTGGTTTTTGGTCAGGAGCCAGATTAATTATATCTTACAAGGTTTGAATGTGCAATATTCCACCCACGATGCACATAGATGGATAAATGTTGTGTAAGGACCTCCTTCTTTTTGTTTGTCTCTAAATGAAACAAAATGGTGTTTCTAAAGGAAACAAATAGATTTAGGAGACTTATACTATATGATTAGTTAATTGTTATTTGACATTGTTTTCCTAACATGAGGGGGAGAAAATAAGCTGTTGGGTAAAGATATTAGCTGGAATGAATTATTATTGGTTCATTTTAATCCTTGTACAAAACATTGTGAACTGGAAGTTCAAAAGATAATTTACCTACAGAATTTAGCTAATCAAATACCAGAAGCATTTACTGACCCAAAGAAAGTGACAAAGTCACGTATCCCAGCTGCTAATGCTCCTATTGGTGTCTCTGAAGGACAACGTATTATAAATGAATTTAAAACACACCTGACCATGGCAGGCTCATCAGTTCTGTTGACAAAAATCCTCTAAAAGAGAAAAGAAGCAAAGAATATAGATGATCAAGTCGAAGATAATCAAGAAAAGTTAGTAGCTCCAGAAGAGCATCTCCTGAAGAGTTATAATCTTCAGTAGAGATATCTCCAGAAGAGAATGTTGCAGTCCTAAAAGAGACCCAGGTACCTGAAATATGTGAAAATAATGAGATCTCAATAAATTATGTTATGAATGGAATCTGATGGAATCGAAAGGAAGTCAACGTTGACGATATCTTTGCTTATAATAGCATATGATGTAATGAATAATAATGAAGATCATGAACCACAATTTATTAGCGAGTGCCAGAAGCACACGTTCCTGAAGGATTTAAGGTGCTTGAAGCACATGTCCCTGAAGGACTTAGGGTGCCAGAAGCACATGTCCTTGAAGGGCTGAGGGTGCCAGAAGCACAAGTCCTTGAAGGACTCAAGGTGCCAGAAACACATGCCCCGAAGGATTTAATGTGCCAGAAGCACAAGTCCCTGAAGGACTCAAGGTGAAGCACAAGTCCCTGAAGGACTCAAGGTGCCAGAAGCACAAGTCCATGAAGGACTTAATGTGCTAGAAACACAAGTCCCTGAAGGACTCAAGATGCCAGAAGCACATGTCCCCGAAGGATTCAATGTGCCAGAAGCACATGTCCCTGAAGGACTCAAGATGTTAGAAGCATCTAATTCAAGTTCTCGAGAGCAATATTCAATTAAATTACATAAGTCTCTATATGACTTGAAGCAATTAGAGTGCATGTGATATAATCGTCTCAAGGAATATCTAATGGAAAGAAGGGTATAAAAATAACCCAATATGCCCATGCATCTTTATAAAAAGACATAGAAATAAATTTGTTATAATTGTTATTCATGTTAATGATATCAACATCATTAGAACTCCTGAAGAGCTTCAAAAGGAAATTGATTGTTGAAGAACTACATGGTCCAGAAGTACCATATCTTAGTGCTATTGGAGTACTAATGTATCATGCTATCATCAAGATATAGTTTTCTTTGCCAACACAAAGACATTGAAAGCAATGTTGACATCAGAAGGAGCAATATTAATGTTGTCATCAGGGGGAGTAAAACTAATGCCATCAAAAGGGGGAGTCGATACATGCTGTACTCTTTTTCCCTTATCTAGGTTTTGTCTCATTGGGTTTTCCTGGAAAGGTTTTTAATGAGACAACATTGTAAAGTGTATCAATGAAAGATGTACTCTTTTCTTTGGCTAGGTTTTTATCCCATTGGGTTTTTCCTAGTTGAAGTTTTTAATGAGGCACATTCATAATGGACATCCAAGAGGGAGTGTTATGAATATTATATTTATGGATGTCCATATCTCCCATTATTTCCTATTCTCACCCATTAATCACTATGATTATGGAATCACATTAATTGTAGATTAGAGAGTTGTGCCTATAAATAGAAGGCATATGTTATTTATTTGAGACACACTGAAATAAAAATTACTCTCCTCTTTCTCTCTTCTCTATTCTCTTGTTCTTGTTCTCTATCTCTTATCTCAAATATATCGTTATATTTATAATAAGTATAATTTTATATATTGTTTCGATTTATAATTGTCAGTTATTATTTATTTGTATTTTCAATGTTATGTGATACTATTTAGTAAATACTTCATCTGGTCCTTATTATAAGGCACCAACTAATAATTCTCATAAGTCAATAACAATAGTTAAAGTCATTAAATTTGTTCTAAAATTTAAGTAATTTTCAATAATATCCCTATTAATTACACTAAACTCTAATGTCATATTAATTATTATTCTCTTGTTTTTTCTCAAAAAAAGAGAGTAATAATTAATTTTTATTAATTATTACGCTCATTCCCTACTTTTTTAATTATGAGTATACATAAAAATAAATATTTAATGCTATTTAGAAACAATCAAGTGCCTTATGAAAAAGACCAAATATATTTGTTTGTTGGTTCCTTATGATAAAAAATAAAGGGAGTAGTTCAATACGTTTATTTTTTGGCCTAGGCTGATTTTTTTTTTTTTTGTTCCACCATTGATTTAAACAATTGTGACGTTATCCCCTCTAATATCCATGTGTACAGGGACGGACCCAGCAATTGAAATTAGGAGGGGCAAAAATTACAGAAATGAACCCATAGTTTTAGAAAATCACATTTATGCCTCATAAAAAAGTTTCAATTTTTAGTTTAGTCCCTCCATGAAACTATAAAGAGGGGGACTAAAGTGAAAATACTAAAACTTTATGAGGTTAAAATGTTATTTTCTAAAATTTTGGGTTATTTTCTGTAATTTTCTCCCTCCTAATTTCAATTTTAATTTTTTTAAATATAATTTTAGGGGGGGCGGGGGCCACCCCCAGCCCCCCCTAATTCCGTCCTTGCATGTGTAACATTTTAGTATGTACATATGTGTACGTGCATGGATGCATGCATGTATATATCTCAATTTATTAGAAGTTAGATAAATTAGTTTGGGAAAATTAGAAAGCATCAACAGAAAGAGCATTAATAGGATAAATTAGGAGACAAACATAAAAAAATATCTTATATTTAATACCAATATCAATTCCCTAAATAGATTTTATTTAAAATACCCGGATGGACTAACACATATGCTCTCGGACTCTCAAGTTAATGTTGAGCAATATGGGAATCTTCCTTTTGACACAACCACACAAGCTACAAACAATTGATACATAATGAAATTATCGAGCAAATGATGTAGGATGAGGCTGACTTCAGTATCAGATGTGTGTGTTGGGGATTTCTTCTTTAAACTAAGTTGTACAGAATAAAATTGTAGATATAAAGTTATAAACTGTACTCTAAAGATTCAAATAGATAACGTGTGGGTGTAGAAATGGATTCAGTCTGGCTACCACCATATGTACACACATTTTATTTTATTATTAATTAGCTGTAACTATGGTTCCTCTAATGTGTGTGTTTAGGCAAGCGTTGGGACTAAAAAAGCAAGTTTGGGAAGGGGAAAAAACTCTGTTATTAAGAGGTGTTTAATTTGGGTAAGCTTTAAGGTCATTCTCCTAAAAAAGCTTAGAAGCCAAATCCAAAGCGTTGGCCATTTACTGAAGCTGGGCTCCTCACGTACAGCTTCTTCTTATCGTCATCGAAACTCAGCTCGCCTTCTCTTCAACTGCAGCAATGAATGAGAAATTAATTCCCAACCTTTCATCCTTAAAGAGGAACAGTGTCAGGAACCAGAAAATATTTAGCGTGTCAGAAAATAAACATATATATTTAACTACTTACTAAATAATATCGCACAACATTGAAAATATAAATAAATAAGTGTCTATGTTAATTAGTATCTATTGTCACAAACATGAATTCTTATAGTATTACTCAATCCATAAAACTAACACTTAAATGCACATTCCACCTATATTAAAACAAAATTATTGGAGAAAATAAAAGAAATATAACATGAACCCCAAAAAATCTTTTAAAAAAACATGCAGATCTGATTCAATTTTAGTTAAGCAAATAACATATTATAATCTATTTTTTTTAAAGAGAAATTCATTATAAAATCATAAGACAATTAAATAATAAATCTAAACCAATTAAAATTAGTCAATGATTATCCTCTCTCTCTCTATCTATATATATATAGTTATCTATTGTTAAAACTCAAGATTTTCTCAAAATCATAACCTCAAAATTTCACTAATCAACACAATATCACCCTCATTATAAAGAGAAAAATATATAGAATAACTTTCATAAAAGGAGCGAGGTGAAAAGAAGGACTTTGAGTATCTATTTATTCCTTAAAATGAAGATGAACAGCGCAGGAGCCTGGAAGCGGAAGAAGTTTGATGCCTCTGGACCATCTCATGTGTACGAAGAAAATAACAAAGGAAGGTGTGGTGTATTTGATTTAATACCCCTCTTTCACGTGCAAGCTAAAGGGCCACATGCCCCTTAAATTATTATTATCGATCATTCATTTTTTAAATAGGCCACGATTCTTTTTTAAAAAACAAAAACAAAACAAGATATAAGATGATACTAATAACATTTTTCGTATGTATCTCAAATAAGAATTTTACTTTCCTCTCATAGTTCAATGAATAATGAACCAAATATTGGCCTAATAAAAAAAAAAGAAGTGTAATTATAGAAAAGATAAGAAATTAGTTTGGACCAAATTGTTGATTAAAATAAAATATTATATAATACTTACATATATAAATAAATAAGATAAGAGAAGGTCTTGCCCCAGCTAGCCAACACACGGTTCCGCCGTTGAAGAGGAAGTTGCCCTCTTTTCTCCTCTTCTCTACGCCCTCAATCTTTGCTTGGACGTTGATCTTACCGCCTCCAATATTTGGGCGTTGCCATCCTCCTCTCAATGAAATGCGACGACGATGACGACAATGGAGGACGCCACTGTCACCTCCATCACTAGGATCTGCCGATCTAGGAAGAAATGGTGGGGTAGGAGGTCAGTGCTAAGGGAACTACAGGAACAGAAGAAGAAATTAAGAATGAAAGTGATGAAGGTCGAGGGTATTATTGAGGAAGATGGGGAGACGAATATGAGGAGGAATGATCGAAGTTAATCGGGCTGAGCAATGGGCGGGCGGGGCTGCCCTGTGGCCTAACCCTTATCCCGCTCGTTTATAATACAAGGGTACGGGTTAGCCCCGTACCCGTTGCATAACCTGTTTAACCTGTGATAAACGAGTAGGGAAAATACAAGCGGGTTTGAACGGGTATGGATGAACCCGTGTATGTCTCAACATTTAAAAAAAAACAGAGAGCTTCTAGTTCTTCACCAAAGAAAATCAGAAAACCAAGAGATACATATGAGATGATTAGTAATAAGAAAAAGAACAGATTTGAGATGGGATGTCAAGATGGAAGAAAAGATTGTGAACAGATCTGAGATGTCGAAAAGATGGAGGAAATCTGAGATGCTCAAAGTTGATGGCGAGGTGTAGACATAGTCGCAGAGACCGACGACGTGAAGATCATAGACACTGCTGGTGTGCTGACGTGGGGAGACCGGAGACGCTGGTAGAGTGATGAAATTGGAGGCATTCTTGATGGCGAGGTTGAGGCTGAGCTTTGGGTGGGAAATGCCACACAAATCGAGAGTGAGCGACCTTCCCACGCCATTGGTGCCCTGGAGGCTCTATCTTTTTTTTTTCCCCCATTAAACTTGGAGATTCTATCGAATGGTGCCGTGAGAGATGAGGGAGTGAGTGAAGGACCTAATATATGGATTCTATCGGGTTTGGGCTAGTGTGATATGCTAATTGGGCTTTAAGCCAATAAAAAACACGGTGATAAGTCCCCAATGGAAAGAACGAATATCTAAAAGAAAAATAAAATAAAAAAACATATACGGGTAACGGGCGGGCATGGGTGTCCCGGGGGTGAACCCGTGACCCGCCCGTATAATATAAATGGGTACGGGTTGCCCCGTTACCCGTAACAGGCCCAATCTGGGCGGGTTTAATCCGGGGAAATTTTTGCGAGCGGTTGGGCGGGTGGTTTACTCACCCCTAGAAGCTAACATGATCGCCTCCAAGAGAGCTTGAGAGAGAGGACAGATGAAGCTTTAAAGCATATGAAGGGTAGTATAGGAAATTAACAAATTTAGGTTCAGTTTTATTTTATTTTTAAATTTAGGATAGTACATGAATTATGTTCGCAATAGGATCGCACACCAATTTGTTTAAGATAGGTGATTCAATTAGTAATGTACTATTATTTAGTGCCAACATGTAAAAATATATTTATATGCATTTTAATTTATATACAATTTTATCCTTTAAATATATTTAATTAAGGATTTTATTGTTTTTTAATTTTTTAACGATAATTTAACTTTTTTTTATCAAATTTAAATTTAAATTTTTATCTTCAACTATCACAATATATATAACTAACATATATATGTAGTATTCAATAAGATTCATGTCTTTTTCAGTCCTTTTCTATCTCAACTGACTTTTGCAATAATAATTCAAACAAGTTTCAGTTTGGAAAAAAAAATCACTTTTGTCACCGTTAATCCATACATAAATTACATTTTTAATCTAGCTTTTATAAAAATGAGATTAAAAATAAGTCATTTAGATCACCGTAAACTAAAATCACACTTTTTTTTAAGATAGTACAGGCAAGCCGAAGCTTGAAGAGAAGAAGAGGACTAAGCAAAAACCTAATCCCAGAAGAAATGAACTAGAAAACTCTAGTTACAACATGCTATCTGGTCTCTCTGCACTATGTGAATGCATCCTCTGGGAACATCTGGAAGAAGAACCATATTAGCCTCAGCGGGAGCCGCATGACCTTCCTTTGCCATATAGTCAGCACATGCGATATTATCTCTTGGAGTATAGTGCAACTCAACGTTCCAGTCACTGAAGAGAAGATCTCTGGTCACCTTAATAATCTCTTTGAGTGGGTGATCAGCATGACAGGAATCCCTCATAAGAATAGAAATGGCATCAAGAGAGTCCGAGTAAAGAAGAATTCTCTGTAAGCCCATCTGACGACCCAAAGTCAGCCCTGCCATGATGGCGTGAATTTCTGCCTCAACTACAGTCAGAAGGCCCAGGGATTTATAAAACCCCATCAACCAATGTCCTTGGGAATTCCGAATAACACCACCACATGCGGCTTGGTGTTGACTTCGCACAGATCCATCTACATCGATACGGACAAAATCAGCGGGAGGTGGGGTCCATGAGCTCTCCTCAAACCTACAAAAGTGGAAAATTCGGTGAGATAGGCTTTTATTTGTGATATTTTCCATGAGAAGGTATTTACACAAATGAAGCATCTCCCTGGTATCTTTGTTGTCACCCTGAAAAACAAATCTGCATCTGGATGTCCACAGGATCCAGCATGCCAAACTGAACACTCGTGGCCAAGAGAAGTTTTGAAAACCTCTCTTCCCTGGCTTGTGTCTTGTGTTCCAGTTGAGCCAAACCTGCAAGAAACCTGAAAAAAACTGGGATAAATAGTTAGGTTTCAAAATCTCTTTCCACAGGTTTCTCGCTTTCTCACAATCTCTGATCACATGGATCACATCCTCATCATTACTACATTGAAAAGGACAGCAGCTGTCACTTGTAAGGCCTCTTCTCATCCTGAGGGAGTTGGTAACAAGCCTTTCATAGCCAACCTGCCACATGAAATATTTAATTTTCTCAGGGAGCTCCCACTTCCACAACAACGACCAAAATTTGTTGGTACTAACATCAATCTGGTCAGAAAGAAAACTATAAGCAGACTTGACAGAGAAGCCACCATCCTTAGCAGGTCTCCAAGTGAATTGATCAGAAAGGTTATTACAGGGAGGAAGCATTTTAGAAATTGAATTAATAACTCCCAGAGGGAGAATTCCCTGCCATTTATTAATATTCCATCTCCCATTCATCAAAATTTGGTCCTTCACAGATTCATCTGGATTAACTAAGGACGGGTTCAAAGCAAACTTTGTGATGTTGGAGGGAACACGTTATGTGTACGTTCTACGAATGACAGAGCCAACGAAATGTATATATGGGGATCTTTTTTTTTTTTTGGGCCCAGACTTAAATTTGTCAGCCTATTTATTTCTTGGTTGGAGACATGTACGTAGTGCCACCAAGATAGGAACCAGTTTCCCTGCCTATCCAAAAGATAGGCAGGAAGAGCTTGTCTTATCTGGACCGTCCAGATGAGATCTGGACGGTCCAGATTTAATTTCTTTTTACTTTTTATTTTTTTTAAAAAAAATATTTTAATAGGTAGAGAATTTAAAATAAAGATAATCTCTCAACTAATATTTTTTCAAAAAATAATTTTTTAATTTAAATATCACCAGATAAAAAAATATTAAATCTGGACCGTCCAGATCTCATCTGGATGGTCCAGATAAGACAAGCTCTCCCTGCCTATCTTTTGGATAGGTAGGAAAACTGGTTCCCACCAAGATATCGATCTCCATAGCTAACTGTATATCTAACAAAAAAAGAAAAGTGAGTGACGGTAATTAAGTAGACCACATGGCGCTTTAGTACTTCTTTCATTTTTTTTTATTTGTTTATTTTTTTAAAGACAAAGTAAAGTTATTGCTCTGCAACTTTCAGAAAGAATCTTAGAGAAACACTTTATTTTTTTTAAAAAAAAAATTATTTCAATCCAATAACCGACTTGCAACTTTTTAAAATAAGTAGAACGTACACTACTTTTATATATATAAGTATATAACTACCTTTCTTTTGTGAGAATATATATTATAATATCATAATTGTAAATATGCTTTTTTTATAATGTGAAATTCAAAACGAATCAATGGAGAAATGGTATATTAAACATCAACCAAAACAAGTATGAATATTGTTCGGTAATACTAGCAACAAGATAAGCAGTGTTAATGTACTTAGCAGTATGAATGAACTAGGAAGTAGCTTGGCCATCCATGAGCTGCTGGATGTGGTGAGATTTATACTATTTAAATATAGTTTTTGGTCTTGATTTAAATTTTTAACTCATGATTTTTAGAAAAAAAAAATTAAATAATTTTTATAAAATAAATAAATCTAAACCATTCATTAAATAAATCTAGACGGTCCAAGGCCACGTCGTCAAGCTTAGTGATATGCCAATCTGGTGAAAAAGCATACATATTGCTTTCATACCCTAACCTTCAATATATTCTTGGCTCTCCATTTTTTTTTTTTTTTTGGATACAACTTGGCTCTCCATTTTTGTACTCTAGAACTAGAAAGCCACATAAAACGCCAGTTGCGACGACCTTTGAGCCCATGGTGACTTCTCACTCCTCATGGCTTGTCTGGTGGATCCGTCGCTTCGACAAGATCCGACGACGCTCCCACATCCTGGCCGCCGCACCTTCATGCGTGACTTTCCTTCGCCGTCTCAACAGTAAGACCCACAAGCACGCCACCTTCCGCTACGATCACCTCAGCTACGCCCTCAACTTTGACGACGGCGTACACATTCCCCGCCGACACCATCATGATGATCACCACCTCTACTTGCATTTCTCCGCCCGTTTTGCTTCAATCACGGCATCTTCCGTCGACGGCTCCACTGTTGCCAGATAATTAATTATACCGGCGAAATGACCAAATTAAAGTTAAGTTGTGCCGCCTCCTTGGCTTATGTTCACGGAGGAGACATCTTGCGTGCTCCGATCCTCACAAACGGTGGTGGAGATATTTGGCCGTGCGGCGGATGTGGTGGGCGGTATAGTGCATGTCCGTGCTAGCTGGGTGCGCATTAACGTTGCCGATCCTTTTCCGGTCACTCCTTCCTTTCCATTTTTATGTATTTTATGACTTATGATGTTAGTTTTTTTCCCATATTCTGTTGTACATGTACTAGAAAATTAATTAAGAGATATCAACTACAAAACCAAAATCCTGCGTCCCTTTTTGACTTTATTACCCAAAAAAAAAAAAAAACCCTCTAGTTTACTTGATATGTGGTAGGAGGCAACAATTAATTACAAAAAAACATAAGTAAATCTGCAGGCTGTTATAAGAAATATAAGTAAATCAGATCCGGAAGTGTTGGAGTCAACTAAATTCGTTTTTATTTTTTTTTTATTTTTTTATTTTTGTGTGTGTATGTACAAACATGTTAATCTTGTCAAAAAAAACTAAGAGTAGTTTCGTCTCAAAAGTCATAAAACCTTCATTTCAACTGGTTTTCAAGCTCTGTATTGGCCAAGGTACAAAATAGAATACGTGAATGATTGAATGCTTGAGGCTTTATATTAATGATATTTCGAACTACAAAGATAATTATATTCATTTCAATTAATTGTTTTCTGAAAAAAAAAAAGCATACTGAAACATTTCATCTTGAAATAATATATTCAGTTGAAAAGGAATAAATTAAAATCAACTCCTTCATTTCATTAATATAATATATATATATATATATACAAAATTTAAATAGTTAGTTAATATGACATGTATTTTTTTAAAATATCTTAGTCATGCATCTTTTTCTCGCTAAAAAAGAAACACATTGTCATCGATGGAAATTACCAACGGAATTCAAACAAAGTTTGTGGCCAAGAAAACCATGGCAAAGACATTTTATGATGGAATGTTATTCCGTCAAAAATTTGGGACGGAAATTAACAATAGAATTCTGCCTGCAATTTTGTGGGTAAAGAGCCACGGAATGGAAAATAGAATTCCGTGGGAAATTCCCTATGGAATTTTACATAGAATTCCGTGGATTGGATATTTCCCATGGGATGCTGTGGCTAATTTCCCACTTTGCCCACCTTCATTTTTTAAGCTTTTTTTTTTTAAAAAAAACAATTTAATGCACCTAAATGAGAAAGTTAGCTTGTTCTTATAACGGGAAAAATTAACAAATTCAAAGTAATTAATATACTGAATGAGGATAAATGTCACATGTTAGTTCAAAGTCACTAAAAGACTAAAAAAAGGGTGAATATAGGTAAAAAGTCACAAGTGTGCAGAAACAATAAAAATTGTCAACTATCACTCTCAGCTTAATTCATTTGCATTGGTAGCAGATCCAAGCCCATAGAGGAGACCTTTCTTGTTCTTATCACTAGTAACCTCTAACTAGGGTTGATCATATTGTCCACTGGTCTAGGTAACCCGAACTGGTCTAGCCTGGTCAAGTCTGGTTTTTCTCGGACTGGACCAGACCTCGGGTCACAGGTTCAGACCACTTGGTCTGGTCCAGTCTGGCCCGACTATTTATTTATTTATTTTTTTGCCCTAATTGCCACTCTCATCACTCTTCGGAGAAAAAAAAACTCCCATCACTCTCTTTATTCTTCTTCCCTGGCCCCACTTCCCATTATCTTTCTGACTTTTCCCCTGAATCCACACCAATCTCTCCAACGCCCACTCACTTTTGCCTCTCTCCCAAAGCTTTTCCCCATTCTCTACTTCCAGAATTTGACCAAAAATTCTCTACTTCCAGAAAAGTGTATGATTTTCATTAGTTTTGCTTCTTAGATTGGATCCGCTACTACCTATTGGATTCGCCTGACCTTGGATTTTTCTTCTTCAATTCCAGATTTCTGCATCTTTTTCTCTCGGTTTGGTCTTGGGATTCGGCTTCCTCCGGTGCTCCCACCATAAAAATGTCAAGTGCTCCGGCGATTCCTGCTTTTCTCCTCCGGCAACGTGAAGGATCTGCGGCTTCAAAAGGTGATCGATGTGTGCAAAATCGTGTTCGAAGATGCAGTGGATCGACTCAATGAGTTATTCTCTTCGCTGGCGGGCGGCGGCAATGTTGGAAAGATCCTTACGCCGTCGAAGATCGGCAACGTTGAGACATGGCTGAGCTTCTCCATCAGTGATGAGTATTCTCCTCTTCGCAATCTATCTCCAATTCAAACTCTGAACTTTTTTTTTAGATAGCTTGTGTGATACCCAATTATTGGATTGCCTCGGACTGCTCCAGGCAGTCCACCTGGACCAGTCTGGTCCAGCCCGATGACATACCTGGACCAGACCTCGGGTAGGGGCCAAACCCGGTCTGGTCTGGTCCATGATCAACCCTACCTCTAACCACTATCTCTCTTAGAACTTATAGATGCCTTTAGTCTCAGAAATTCATTTTGCAAACAAAGTATATAAAATAAATACATCATAACAGGTTTCTTCACAAATTATGAAGCCAAATTATCTTAGAGAGACAAATGAACTTTCAATAACAAATGATCGAAGGATCAATGGGTATGTGATCATTGTGAAGCCAAAAGAGAAGTAATACCCAAACAAAAGATATTGTCATCCACCAAAAACAAAAAACATAACCCCTTAATCAATTGGTGGGTTAGAGATTTTAGATAATGGATTGATGGGGATACAACAATAATGTTTAACTCCAACAAGCAAATCCCTCATCATCTGTTAAATAAGGCAATTCATTTCGGACTTGGCTTCTCTCTTTTTCTTTTCTGATCTGCTTTCATCCTTTACGTACCCCCCGTTAAGACCATTGGATTAAGATCCAATGGTTTATATTTAATATTTTATTCCCATCATTCTCTCCATTTTCTTCCCATCCTTCTCTCTCTTCCTTTCCTAAGAAAAAGAAAATATTAATAGCATTAAATGTGGACCATTTAGATTTTGATCCAATGGTCATAAAAGGGGTAAAGGATGGGAACGGAAAAAAAAAAAGAGAGAGAGAGAGAGAGAGAAGCCAAGTCCATTGATTTCCCCTTTTCTATTCTTCCGTGCACTACATACTGCAATAACAACAAATCTAAACCCCTCCCCTCGAAAAAAAAAAAAAAAAAATCCTAATCATATTGGCGGCCTAAAGAAAACTAGTAGAGGCAATATTGGAGTTGACAAGAGAAATGATTAACAACAGAAAAATAGACAAAAGAATGTGGAGATTTCTCCATTTCAATGCTCATGTGTTAAATAGGTAAAAACTGCTATCCTTAGAGCTGTTTTGAGAGTATATTAATAGGATCTGCCCAAAATTTCATCAGTTGTATCCTTACTACCATCTTCGAAGCTCCAAAAAAGCAGCATAGAAGAGTAACAAAAACAAGTCGCTACGGGTTAACATTGTTGGTTATTCAGAATAAGAAAAGAAAAAGTGCATGAGGATCTTATTTCAGAAATCAGAAGCCTTATTATCAAGGGATTGGGAGATCAGAGTTGGACTTGTCAATTGTGAAGACAACAGGTGTTAATCAGCATGCTAATTCGATAATCCTCTTGTTGGGACCCGTATGAGGTATGCTGTAAAATGTATATATAATTTTCCAAAGAATAAGATGAAATATTAAAGCTAGAGGACTCACCATATCACAGTCAGCAAGAATGAGCCTTGACCCATGAGATTCACGATCGCTCTTGCAATCTTCCGACCATAGCTATGAAGCCCTCAAACACTCTGGCCCAAAAAGCTCCAATGATTATGTTTGTGCCGCTGCATAGATCCATCCCAACCACAACTTGCACGCCCAAATGTAAACCCTAACCCTAACAAAGCACACACCCGCTCATGGCACACCCTAGGCTGGGGAGAATGGCATCGAAAACACAGTAAACAAAGCCGCTGAAAACCTACCACCACCAAAGAGGGAAAGCACTCTCAGAGAGAGAGAGAGAGATCGGACGAAACCCGACTATTCAGGCACATCAAAACACACACTCGAGCATATGGAAAAATAGGCAATGGAGTTTAGAAGCTCAATCTTACTGCTACTTTGGAGAAATCGCCCTTCAAAGGTTCAAAAATGTGGAGATTTCAACGGCCAATTTTGCAGTCTAGGTCATCGGAGGGCAATGTTTTGTTGAGAGGAAGGAAAAGTTTTCGTCTTAATATCTGGCCAATGTAGACAATTTGGGGTTTTGTCTGTAACATAACATTACCGATGGAATTACACATGCAATTCCGTCGATAATGTTTATTTATTTATTTATTTTTTAAAAAAACCTTCACTGTTTCAGTGATAAAATTTACCGACAGAAACATCCCGTTGGTAAATTTCGATGATGTTCTGTCGGAAATTGTTGACAGAATTAGTCCATCAGAGAATTTCGTCAGAAGTTCACCACGCCAACGGAATTTCTGATGGAATTTTTCCATTAGAAATTTCTGCTCTGTATTTTTACCGACAGAATTTTCGTTACCATTCTCTCGGAAATTGTCGATGAATCTTATTTCGTTGGTAATTCCGTGGGCAATCCATTGTAATTTTGTAGTGCGATCGTAGTTCCCTCTCTATCTTAATCATTTCATTACCAAGTTGTGTGAATATATATGTCAAATAGCATTATTACTCCAATTATGATACAATGGAATTATTCAAAGCGACATAATAATAGAAACCTTGAATTAACGAGCATGCGCGATTAAGCAATTAATTAATCGCATCAAACCGTGTTTACAACTAGCTAGAAAACATGCATCTTGCTTTCCGGTTACTTCTTATTTTGTTCATTTTGGAGCTAAAATGAGTCTCCTTGTTGAAAACAAAACATGAGACAAGGTTAGGTGATTATGGCAGACCAGAGCAACAAGACGACACTGTACAAGAAAATTCTCTGGGTTCGTTATCATCAACTACTACACTAGAGACTGACAAAAATAATAAGGAGCCCAACTATATCAATATATAGAAACATTGAATTAACTAGCATGCTGGATTAAGTAATTAACAAAGTTAATCACATCAAACTGTGTTTGCAACTAGAAATTAAAGAAGCACCTACCTTGACGGTTACTTCTTACTTTGTTCTTTTTGGCCAAAACGAGTCTTATGGTTGAAAACAAAACTTGAGACAAGGTTAGGTCTGTGCAAAGTTAGAAGACGACACAGTACAAGAAAATTCTGGGGTTCGTTATCATCATTCATCAACTACTACAGAGAATACAGACTGACAAAGATAACTAGTCCAACTATTGATTAACAAAAGAAAGACGTACGTGGATCACATGTGCGGGCCGGTGTTGTTTGTTTCTAACAATTATATATATATATATATATATATATATATATATATATATATTTGTTAGTAATATCTACCTTTATGAACTTTAAAAAAGAAAAAAGAAAAATAACACGATGAATAATTAGGAGATGAAAATAGATTATAATGAGTAATGTTTACTGATGAGAGGAAAGGAATCTGGCGGGGCATGATGATGTTGGAAAGGAAAAGAAAGGAATCACATCAAACACGCACTCACACGATGACAACTACTCTTTTTTGTTTTTATTATAAGGTATCAACTAATTTTTCTCATAAACTAATAAAAGTAGTTAAAGTCAATAAAATTGTTCTAGAATCTAAGTAATTTTAAATATCGCCCCTACTAATTGCATTAAACTCTAATATCATATCATTTATTATTCTCGCCCACTACCCTTATTAATTATAGGCAGACATGGAAAAAAATAATTAATACTCATATGCAGTGTTGTTAAAACGTGATGTCTACGTTGAAACGATAAGGGTGAGAAAAAACGTAAAAATGGAAAATGTAAACGAAACGTAAGAGTTTACTACGTATTAAAAAAAATATATATATATCCAACATATATAAAACTAAAATACACTAATACATTAAAGTTATCACAAATTTAAGTTCAAACACTCAGTCATCAATCATCATAATATATATTAAAATCAAAACACCAAGGCAATAAAATTATAAAAGAGATCAACATCTCTAATTTAAGTCATCGGAGTTAAAGTCAAAGTCAATATCATCTTCTTCATCCCCTCCCCACTAAGAAATTCAGGAATATCCAAATCATTCAAGTTCCCGTCTTCTTCATTCAGATCATGATCATCCAAGGCATGGGGATCTTGATCTTCTCCAACTCCAACATCTTCTGAAAAATCTTCACATGTTAGTTCCACAATCCAATCATTATCGGACTTAATGTCATCAAAGTTATAACCAATTTGAGGAGATATTCTATGTTTTGTATTGCCTAATCTTGAGTTAGCCATCACAAAAATAATATTATTCATTGTCTCTTGCTTCAAACGATTTATTTTCTTTGTGTGGACCTAAACAAATACAAGAAAATAATTTAATACTAGACTAATATCATATTTTTGAAATGAAATGCAATTCATATTAAAAATATACCATCTCAAAAGCACTCCAATTCCGCTCACACCCAAAGGAACTACATATCAAACTAAACACATGGAAAGCCAATTTTCGGAGTTCTGGAACACCATCACCATAAGATTCCCACCATGCTGCTGGACTCTTGGTTTCAACTCCATCCATAGCAAAGGTACTCCCAAAAAGGCCTCTACGATGCTTGAATTTCTCAAGTTGCCCAACAATAATTCTTTCAAGAGCCTTATCCGCCACCATCCTTTTTATATAATCATATAATCCAACCTTTACTTCATAATCAACTTTAAATGTAGGACAATAATGTTCTTTTGGGTTAAGGTAGTAGCCTGCAGCATGCAAAGGCCTATGGAGTTGGCTCTCCCATCTTGCATCAATGACATCCCAAAAGGTTGATAACTAAAAAGAAAAGAAGAGATAACAATTGAATTAATTTTGAATTAAAATGTCTATAACTTTGAATTAAATAAATTAAATGATAACTTACAATGTAGGTTTTTTTTTTTTTAATCCTCTTCAATTTTCTCCTTGACACGATCCATTACCTCATAAGTGGAGCCCATTGCTACATCATTTGAATCAACCAACCTAAGTACTTCAATCAAAGGAAGTGCCCCTATCAAACAAATCTCAACCCTTTTTCCAAAAGTGTTTGTTCATCACTACATTTTCAATGAGCTTTCCATCTGTTGACTTTGCATATTTGGTTTTCTTCCATTCTTCTGACAAGAACATTCTTTTCACTAGATTTTTGTTATCATGGAGGCATTTCAAAGTCAAATAGGATGTGGCAAAGTGAGTCATGGCGGGTCTAATCAAATCTTTGCCATTGGTGAAGCTGTGCAATATTGGAATGAGAGATACTCTTGAATAGATATAAGTCGTAATTTTTTTCCTCTTGAAAATTGTGTCTTTATGAAGGGGTATTTTCTTCTCCAAATCTTCCAACATCAAATCAATGCAATGAGCAGCACAAGGTGTCCAATATATTGTCTTTCTTTTCTCCATCAACAAAGCCCCAGCAGCTTTATAATGTGCAGCATTGTCCGTGACAACTTGGACAACATTTTCTTCACCAACCTCCACCACCATCAATCATCTGAAAAATCTTGTCAGTTGTTTTGGTGATGTGAGATGCATCAATGGACTTGAGAAACACAATTCCCATAGAGCTTTGCACACAAAATTGATTATTGATCTTCTTCTTTTATCAGTCCACCCATCAGTCATTATTGTGCATCCAGTTTTCTTCCACAAAGCCTTATGCTTTTTAACAACAGCCATTGTCATATCATATTTTTGCTTCAAGTATTTTACTCTACACTCATGATATGATGGTAGCTTGAAACCTGGTCTATGTTTAGCAATTGATTCACACATCTTTTTGAAATCATCGCTATTCACAAAATTGAAAGGAATTCCATTGTTATAAATAGCAGTGCAAATGTCAAGACATGCCTCCTCCCTCAAGTTCTTCTTCAATATGGTGTTGAGGGTTACGGGAGCGGATGATCTACTTCTCTTAAAAATATCGGAGGAGGTAGTACGTAGCACCACTAACAACTTCCTCTTGTATTTGAGATGGTTTTCCTTGTTTTGCTCTAACAAGAAAATTCAACATCTCTATTTTTACTTCCTCAGGCACCGATATATGTAACATCCTAATTTTTATTTCTAAGATTTAAATGTAATTATAAAATAATTATAGGTAATTATTGTAATATTAAATAAAGTTTGGGCCTTTGTCGCAGTTTGCCCATTTTAAAAAGAAATTTAAAAAAAAAAAAAAGAAAGAGACATGAGGCAGGCGAGAAAAGAAGGGAGAAAAAAAAAAAAAAAAAGGGGACAGACGTGATTCTCGTGGGGGGTATTAAAATATTAATAAAAATATAATAGAATAATAATAAAACCACCATGAGACGGTGGTATGGATTTATATATATGTATGAAGGCTTTGTGTGTGTGTGCGCGCCGAGAGAGAGTGAAAGTACGGAAGAGAAAGAAAGAGAAGAAGGTGGATATAATATTTGGGTCTTTTGAGGTATGTTATTTATCTTATAAGATAATTTTAGTAATTAAATTAACTTCTTTTCAATGAACTTTCTTCATGAAAGTTGTTCTAAATATTTTTCTCTTTTCAATGAAAGTAATATCATGTTGATTAGTGAAAATTTTGAGGTTATGATTTTGGAAAAGTTTTGAGTTTTAACAATAGAAGACTGTATATATGTATATAGTATTTAATAACTAGTTTTGACCGGTTTAGTTTTATTGAAATGTTGTTGCAAGAATTTAAATTAATTTTTCTATTTAAGAGATTTAGGATTTACATCTTACTTTATATTTCTACCAATTAAAAGATGTGTAAATAATTTATTTTGGGTTAATGGAGATATTATTGAAGTTTTGATCGGTTTGGTTTTGGAAATTTAAAGGATAAAATGGTTATTTTCAGTTTTATAACAAAAATTTATTATTATTATTATTATTTGTGTATTTTGAGTTATATAAGTTATATTTGTGATAATGTAGAGTTTACCTGTGACCGGTGATTAATCGAGTTTAATTTCTCAAGATAAGGTTTGGCCTGGAGTTGAGGTAACCGGGGTTAATTTATTTTATATGCATGTTTTGGAATGTAAGGTGTTTACTAAATCTTATTTTCATAAATACTAGTAACATGTGTTTTGAAATTGTGTGTTTATGTGAGTATGTTGCTATTATAGAGAAGCAGTGTATTTTCTAATCTGTATGAATATATGTGAGTGAATTTTGTTATTGGAATTATTGTAATGGTGATTGTTGTGATAATTGTTGTAAGATGTTTTGTATGGGGTAGTATATCGTACTATGTTTTGATAATTATGATTTCATATTGTTATTAATTTTGAAATTTGTTGGGAAGTGTGGAAGAGACTGAGGGAGAATTTGTGCCCATTGGTTCACTCTTATTCCTGGCCCGGATTTGAGTTGAGTGTTTTGGGCGGACACCTCCCTGTTACGGTATATTGGTGGTGACACGGGAGGGAACAGTTTCCTTGAGGTGATAGTTAACCTTGGCCGGGTTACTAACACTGATGGGCTGATCCATGTCCATGAGGAAATAAGGAGGAGCAGGATGGTAAATGTGAGGATGGTTAGTTGATTATTGAAGTTGTTGTTATTATTTTGTTAACAATCCCGTTTCTCTGACTTGCAATCCTTTCCTGCATATTTTATAAATTAATTTTGGTTACTGGGACTTAATGTCTCACCCCGTTAATATTAATATTTTTCAGGCGAGGTTTCTAATACCATTAGTAGCAAAGGGAAGCAATCAGAGGCATAATTGTAGAGAACCTTGTAAGCCTCTTTTGGGTAATGGTGTTGTAATGATCTCTATATTGCCATTATAGGGCCCACATGTTTTAAAAATACTGTTTTAGCTGTTTTGGAATAACTGTGAGTTTGCTACTGAACTAAAGGTTTAATTTTATATGGTATGTTATATTAGTGTTTGTTATAATGAAGTGGAGGATTGTAAATTAAGGTTTGCGTGTGGGTATTCTGGTAAACACTTCTATGATGGGAGTTTGGTATTATTAAAGTTGTGAGCTTACATTTTTCCGCCGAATAGTTGTGCCCAGAGTTTCGGATTTTATTGTGATGCGGTTGTGGGCGAATGTTGTGTCTTGAACTCCGTTGCACTTACTATAGTAAGTGGAGGGTTTTCTTTATTTATTTGTTAATTAAGGTTAATTAATGTTTTGTAAGGAAGGTCTTTTCAATTTGGTATCAGATTTTTAGATCCTGAACTTGTGGTGCATTGCATATAGAAAATGGCAATATATAATCTTTACACACCTGCTTCCCTTTTATGTTGTGTTTTGTTCTTCTCCTTATTTTTTTCCATCTTTGGTGGCTTTCACCCTTAGGTGGGGAGAGATGGAAAATATTAGGCATGAGGAAGTCGCGGATAACGCTCGTGCAGACGCTGTTAACAACGATCAACAGGGATCAAATGGGCCTCAGGATCACATAACCGAGGCTGAGATGTTGCGGCAACTCTATAAGTGGACCCGTGCGACAGAGGAACGGTTGAAAAGGCTTGAGGAGGATAAAGCTAATAGTGGGCCCAGCAAGGAAAGCAAGAGTACTCGGAAGGCTCATGCAAAAACAGAGGAAGGAGATAGTACTCATTCTGGGGGATCGAATATGAAATTATCAAATTCTGAGTCGGAGGAATCAGCAACACGAAGGGGTGCTATTGACATGCTTACAGTATGGAAACATTTAGATCGTTTCCATCCTGAGACTTTCGGAGGAGGTTCAGCAATAAAGGCTGAAAATTGGATTGATCGGCTAGAAATGTTATTTGAGTCAATCAACTGCGATAAATATCAGAAGGTGATAGCTGCAAAAACACTGTTAACAGGCGCTGCTTTAGATTGGTGGAACACGGTGAAGCCTGTTGATGGTCATCAACTGGATTGGGATGAATTCAAAAGAATGTTCTTTAATTATTACTTTCCTATTGAAATGAGACATCAAAAAGAGGCTGAGTTTCTATTTTTGCGACAGGGGGAGATGGATGTGGAAACATTCATATCTCAATTTATGGGGCTAGCCAAATATGTATCGCAGTTGAACAGAACAGATGAGGAGCAGAATAATTGGTTAGCGCGACAAATGTTTGAGAGATGTAATGATGAAGTTAGAGCAAGAATGGGAGTTTATGACATCACTACTCTTGAGAAGCTGATAGCAAAGATCCGAGAGGTTTGTAGAAGATGTAGAGACGCTGAGAGATCTGTGAGAAGGGATTCGCAAGGCCGGTTTAGTGGTAACATGGGAATATTTGGAGGAAACAGTAGAAAGAATTACCCTTCAAGTTTTACTGGATCCGGAAGTAAGAGGACTTTTAATCAAGGGAGCTTCCAGCAGAAGAAACGTTTTCCCATAGCTCAGAGCCGTAAAAGCAACACTAAAGCGAGTCAGAGTTCTCAATACGAATCAGTGGCGTCGACTCCCAGAGTAATGCAACGCCCTCCTTGTTCTCAATGTGGGAAAGTGCATATAGGGGAATGTTGGACTTGCTTCAACTGTGGAGAGAAGGGACATATTGCAAGATTTTGCCAGAAAAGAAGAAAGGAGGATCAACCATTTAGGCCGTCTGCTCCTGGACGAGTGTTTGCTTTAACATCAGAGGAAACGAAAGATACCCCTAATTTGATCCGAGGTAATGCTCTCCTTCAGGGTCATTCTTTGTGTGTTATATATGATTCTGGTGCTACGCATTCTTTCATCTCACATGATTGTGCAAAAAGATTAAATCTTGTTATGAGTGATTTGTTATATGACTTGATTGTATCTACCCCCACTGGTATACGTGTAAAAACTGCTATGGTATGTAGGAAATTGAGGTTTGTATGTGATGGTCGTGAAACGACCATTGATTTGATTTGTCTACCCATGCGGGGTATAGATGTGATTGTGGGAATGGATTGGTTGACAACCAATAACGTATCCTTGCGATGCAAGGAGAAAGCTGTGCAATTTAATGACTGCACAGTAAATAAGAAAACTATCCAAGAATCGATAATGTTGTCAGCAACCCAAGTTCAGAGAAGTCTACAGGAAGGCTGTGAAGTTTTTGCGGTGTTCTTCTCTATTCAGAAGGAATCAAAAGGAAATATAGAGCAGATCGAAGTGGTTAGGAATTTTCCCGATGTGTTCCCTGAAGAGTTGACCGGGCTACCTCCAGAACGAGAAGTTGAGTTCGCCATCGAATTAGTTCCAGGAACAGAACCAATCTCTAAGGCTCCTTACCGAATGTCACCTTTAGAGTTAGCAGAATTGAAGAAGCAGATTGAAGATCTGTTGGAGAAAGGTTTTATTCGGCCAAGTGTATCTCCATGGGGATCACCAGTTCTGTTCGTGAAGAAGAAAGATGGTAGCTTGAGGCTTTGTATTGATTATCGGCAGTTAAATAAAGTCACTATCAAGAATAAGTACCCGTTGCCGAGGATAGATGATTTGCTGGATCAGCTGGTTGGTTCATCAGTATTTTCAAAAATTGATTTGAGATCGGGATATCATCAGTTGAGGGTGAAGGCAGATGACATTCCAAAGACCGCTTTCCGTACCAGATATGGTCATTATGAGTTTCTTGTTATGCCCTTTGGTTTGACTAATGCGCCAGCAGTGTTTATGGATTATATGAATCGAATTTTTAGACTTTATTTGGATCAATTTGTAGTGGTATTCATTGATGATATCCTTATCTATTCGAAGAGTACGGAGGAACATCGGGAACACCTTCGAACAGTATTGCAGATCCTAAGAGAGAATCGGCTGTACGCGAAGCTGAGTAAATGTGAATTTTGGCTGAAAGAGGTGAAGTTCTTAGGTCATGTGATCTCGGTTAATGGAGTAGCCGTAGATCCAAGCAAGGTTGACGCTGTGTTGAAGTGGGAACGACCGAAGTCTGTGACTGAGGTGCGTAGTTTTGTTGGGTTGGCAGGTTACTATCGTCGCTTTATTGAGGGATTCTCTCGAATTGCCGCACCACTCACTAGATTAACAAAGAAAGAACAACCGTTTATTTGGGATGAAAAGTGTGAGGCAGCTTTTCAGGAGCTGAAGAACCGGTTAACCACTGCACCTGTCCTCATCATACCTGACCCACATAAACCGTATACGATATATACGGATGCATCATTGAAAGGATTGGGATGTGTGCTCATGCAAGATGGTAAAGTCGTGGCTTATGCCTCTCGACAATTAAGGCCTCATGAAGAGAATTATCCAACGCATGATTTGGAGCTTGCAGCGGTCGTATTCGCTTTGAAAATTTGGAGGCATTATCTGTACGGAACTCAATTCGAGATTTTTAGTGACCATAAGAGCTTAAAGTATCTTATGGATCAGAAGGAGTTGAACAACCGACAGAGAAGATGGATGGAGTTCTTAAAGGATTATGATTTTGAGTTGAAGTATCATCCGGGGAAAGCAAATGTAGTTGCAGATGCCTTAAGCAGGAAGTCAATACACATGTTTCACATGTGTGTGACTGAGTATAACCTTCTAGAAAGGTTATCAGAAGTATATCTCGAACCAAGATCTGAGGTAATTATGAGTACGGTGCAAGGAAATTTTGATTTTTATAATGACTTGAGAATGGCCCAGATGGAAGATGATCGGTTGCAAAGGGTTAGAGAAAGGTTGGAGAATGGTGAAGTAACTGACTATGATATTAGTGATACAGGCATACTGAGATACAAGAAAAGGATTTGTGTACCAGATAATGAGGAAATCAAAAAGACGATTCTTGAAGAGGCTCATCAGAGCAAATATACCATTCATCCGGGAATTACTAAGATGTATCGAAATTTGAAACAAGGGTATTGGTGGCCTAAGATGAAGCGCGATGTGACAAATTTCGTAATGAAATGTCTGACTTGTCAGAAAGTAAAGATTGAGCATCAGAAACCTCCAGGGTTACTTCAACCTTTAGAGGTTCCCCGGTGGAAGTGGGACAGCATTGCCATGGACTTTATTGTCGGATTACCGAATACTGCAGCACGCCATAATGCCATATGGGTTATTGTGGATAGATTGACAAAGTCAGCTCATTTCCTCCCTATCCATATTGAATATAGCTTAGAAAGGCTAGCTCAATTGTATGTGAATGAGGTTATCAGGTTACATGGTATACCTATAAATATTGTGTCAGACCGTGATCCAAGGTTCACATCGAACTTTTGGAAAGCGTTACAGGAGGCTATGGGAACAAGGTTGAATTACAGTACCGCTTATCATCCGCAAACTGATGGACAGACAGAGAGGA
The DNA here is from genome assembly GCA_034222035.1 of Acacia crassicarpa. Taxonomy (NCBI): domain Eukaryota; kingdom Viridiplantae; phylum Streptophyta; class Magnoliopsida; order Fabales; family Fabaceae; genus Acacia; species Acacia crassicarpa. The sequence continues at coordinate 41,242,818 of JAWXYG010000005.1, read as the reverse complement.
CAATTCAAACGCTCGAAGATATGTTGAGGGCTTGCGCCCTTGAGTTACCCGGTAGTTGGGATCGTCACTTGCCATTGGCTGAATTTGCTTACAATAATAGTTATCACTCGAGCATTCAAATGGCTCCTTTTGAGGCACTTTATGGCAGGAAGTGTAGATCGCCTCTTTGTTGGACTGAGTTAAGTGAGAGAACAGTAATTGGGCCGGACTTGGTGAACAAAACAACAAAGAAAATTGAAATGATACGCCAGAAGTTGTTGACTGCCCAGAGCAGGCAAAAGAGCTATGCAGATAGAAGGCGTCGACCATTGGAATTTGAAGTAGGGGACCATGTGTTTCTTAAAGTTTCACCAGTAACTGGCATTGGTAGATCTATTAAAGCTAAGAAATTGACTCCTCGATTCATTGGGCCATATGAGATTTTGGAGCGCGTGGGACCCGTCGCTTATCGGATTGCCTTGCCACCACACCTGTCAAGCGTGCATAACGTATTCCATGTGTCCCAACTTAAGAAATATCACCCAGATCCTTCCCATGTAATTGAACCCGAGGACATTGAATTGAGAGAGAATTTGACTTACATACCCGAGCCAGAAAGAATTCTTGATGTAAAAGACAAGCAATTGCGAAATAAAACAATTCGTCTCTTAAAAATTTTCTGGAAGGGTATGTCTCCTGGTGATGTTACATGGGAAACAGAAGAGCGAATGCGGCGTGACTTTCCTAGTCTGTTTGCTTAGTTATGTTTGTGTGTTATGTAGTATTGGTATCTACGATTGTGCTGTTTGTGATCAAACTTGTGAGGTATAATAATGTAATTATATTGGTAATTTTTGATGTGTTGATGTAGTGTGATAGTTGGTAATATTGTTGTCTCCCTAAGATGATTGTGTTGAAATCTTATGTTGAGGATTGTTTACATTATAACCTGTTGAGAATTTTGGGGACAAAATTCCATTTAGGTGGGGAGAGTTGTAACATCCTAATTTTTATTTCTAAGATTTAAATGTAATTATAAAATAATTATAGGTAATTATTGTAATATTAAATAAAGTTTGGGCCTTTGTCGCAGTTTGCCCATTTTAAAAAGAAATTTAAAAAAAAAAAAAAAAGAAAGAGACATGAGGCAGGCGAGAAAAGAAGGGAGAAAAAAAAAAAAAAAAAGGGGGACAGACGTGATTCTCGTGGGGGGTATTAAAATATTAATAAAAATATAATAGAATAATAATAAAACCACCATGAGACGGTGGTATGGATTTATATATATGTATGAAGGCTTTGTGTGTGTGTGCGCGCCGAGAGAGAGTGAAAGTACGGAAGAGAAAGAAAGAGAAGAAGGTGGATATAATATTTGGGTCTTTTGAGGTATGTTATTTATCTTATAAGATAATTTTAGTAATTAAATTAACTTCTTTTCAATGAACTTTCTTCATGAAAGTTGTTCTAAATATTTTTCTCTTTTCAATGAAAGTAATATCATGTTGATTAGTGAAAATTTTGAGGTTATGATTTTGGAAAAGTTTTGAGTTTTAACAATAGAAGACTGTATATATGTATATAGTATTTAATAACTAGTTTTGACCGGTTTAGTTTTATTGAAATGTTGTTGCAAGAATTTAAATTAATTTTTCTATTTAAGAGATTTAGGATTTACATCTTACTTTATATTTCTACCAATTAAAAGATGTGTAAATAATTTATTTTGGGTTAATGGAGATATTATTGAAGTTTTGATCGGTTTGGTTTTGGAAATTTAAAGGATAAAATGGTTATTTTCAGTTTTATAACAAAAATTTATTATTATTATTATTATTTGTGTATTTTGAGTTATATAAGTTATATTTGTGATAATGTAGAGTTTACCTGTGACCGGTGATTAATCGAGTTTAATTTCTCAAGATAAGGTTTGGCCTGGAGTTGAGGTAACCGGGGTTAATTTATTTTATATGCATGTTTTGGAATGTAAGGTGTTTACTAAATCTTATTTTCATAAATACTAGTAACATGTGTTTTGAAATTGTGTGTTTATGTGAGTATGTTGCTATTATAGAGAAGCAGTGTATTTTCTAATCTGTATGAATATATGTGAGTGAATTTTGTTATTGGAATTATTGTAATGGTGATTGTTGTGATAATTGTTGTAAGATGTTTTGTATGGGGTAGTATATCGTACTATGTTTTGATAATTATGATTTCATATTGTTATTAATTTTGAAATTTGTTGGGAAGTGTGGAAGAGACTGAGGGAGAATTTGTGCCCATTGGTTCACTCTTATTCCTGGCCCGGATTTGAGTTGAGTGTTTTGGGCGGACACCTCCCTGTTACGGTATATTGGTGGTGACACGGGAGGGAACAGTTTCCTTGAGGTGATAGTTAACCTTGGCCGGGTTACTAACACTGATGGGCTGATCCATGTCCATGAGGAAATAAGGAGGAGCAGGATGGTAAATGTGAGGATGGTTAGTTGATTATTGAAGTTGTTGTTATTATTTTGTTAACAATCCCGTTTCTCTGACTTGCAATCCTTTCCTGCATATTTTATAAATTAATTTTGGTTACTGGGACTTAATGTCTCACCCCGTTAATATTAATATTTTTCAGGCGAGGTTTCTAATACCATTAGTAGCAAAGGGAAGCAACCAGAGACATAATTGTAGAGAACCTTGTAAGCCTCTTTTGGGTAATGGTGTTGTAATGATCTCTATATTGCCATTATAGGGCCCACATGTTTTAAAAATACTGTTTTAGCTGTTTTGGAATAACTGTGAGTTTGCTACTGAACTAAAGGTTTAATTTTATATGGTATGTTATATTAGTGTTTGTTATAATGAAGTGGAGGATTGTAAATTAAGGTTTGCGTGTGGGTATTCTGGTAAACACTTCTATGATGGGAGTTTGGTATTATTAAAGTTGTGAGCTTACATTTTTCCGCCGAATAGTTGTGCCCAGAGTTTCGGATTTTATTGTGATGCGGTTGTGGGCGAATGTTGTGTCTTGAACTCCGTTGCACTTACTATAGTAAGTGGAGGGTTTTCTTTATTTATTTGTTAATTAAGGTTAATTAATGTTTTGTAAGGAAGGTCTTTTCAATATACATGGTTCAACATCTTTAAATGTTCCTGCCAAATGGTGCTTCACACGAAAAACTCCAGCAGATATTACTTTGGGACAATACTTGCATTTAAGCTTTTTTGTTCCTGGAATTTCAATTGCATGCTTCCATGCAGGATCGAACCTATTTCTAGGAGCATTTTTAGCCAATCTCTTCCCCCCAACAGTAGTTTTATTTACACTTGTAGTTGCAGAAGCCGGACTGCTACTACTATCATTTCCACTTGATGAGGCCATGTGATTTCAAGCTATATTTAATCAAAATTCAAAGAAATTATCTCAATTTAAGGCTTTCAAATTTCAGCCAAAAACACAATGTTCAGCACTCAGCACTAAAAGATACACAGAGTACACATTACATTCGGAAGAAGCAAAAGATGAAAAGAAGCACCCAGATTAACACACAATTTGGAGTGAAGAAGCAATTCAGCATTCAACAAGAAAAAAATATGAAACAACATTACAGCGACTCAGGCACTCAGCAACTCATCATACTATAAGAAAGTAAGAAACAGAATCAAGATTTAAAGACAGCAAAAATACCCAGCAAGGCAGCACCTAGCGGCCACCTACAGTCAATGAAGAAGAACTGAAGAACCAGCAGCGTCGCCGTCCTGCCCTAGCGATTAGAGAAGAAGAGGAAAGGAAAGTCGAGGCAGAGCAAATATGACAGTTGGACGAAGTCGAGGCAAAGCAATGAAGCACCAGTGGCCAGCTACGGTGGATGAAGAAAAACTGAAGAACGCAAGAAGCATCGGCTTGGATCAGTGAAGAAGAGGAAAGTCAAGTGAGATAGGGTTTGTTAATTTGGGGCAGGATAAGGATTACGAAAATACCCTTTTTTTTTTTTACAAATTTTCGGAACGGTCAACTCGCCGTTTCTACCAATCTGAAACGTTGTCTCTACTGTTTCCAACCAAATTCCGTCTCCACCACCGATCTGACACATTTTTTCGGCAAAAAACATAAAAACGTTCGTTTCAACGTTCTGAAACGACGTTTTAACAACACTGCTCATATGGAACATATAAGTGCCTTATAAAAAGGACCAAATAAACTTGTTAGTTGATGCCTTATAATAAGGATAAGAGGGAGTACTTGCTTCCCCAAATTTTTTCACCTTCCATCACTCTTTCTAGAAAAGACCTATGTTCCATATCTTAAATTATTGATATTATTTATTTTAAATATAAGACTCAGTTGACTATTTTAAAAAGATTAAAAACGTAATTAAATCATTTTAAAGTATTTTTATTTTTTCTCCAAACCATTTTGTCTACTTATAAACTTATATATAATCTAATAGTACACAACATATTATATCATTAAGTAATTTATTTAACTTTCTTAATCTCAAAAAAAAAAAGTCAGTTTTTAGGATTGAAAGAAGTACTTTATTTTAGGTAATTTTATATCCCACAAGATAAATATATAAAAATAATTTATCTTATAAAGCGTTTAAAATAAGCTTATTAAAACTTACTAATGTCTATTTGTAATTGATTTTAGCATTTCCATATATCCCTTATAATAAGTTATATTTTTTTTATTTGATTTGAAACTCAAACAAACTTTATTATTTATAAAAACATGAATAGTTCATTTTGAATGCACGCTTTGGATTCATATTAATTATTTAATATTTAAGGGTGGTAATATTATTTTGGGAAATCCCTAATAAAGAGCTTTAAAAATGCTAAAAGATAAAATTGTATTTCAAATATTGATAATTGAAAGAGATGTTAGACTCAATTTTTTTTTTGAAATTAAAAGCAAAAGACCAATATTATCAAAGTGGTGGGGATAGGGTTGGAACTCCCACCACTTTGTTTTCATAAAATGTTAGGGACCATTAGGTCACTAATGTCATTCAATACAAAAAATACAAACAAACAAATACATATGTATGTACTATTAACCTTTTATATTTAACTTAAGCCCATAAACAAATTTGGATAAAGAATTTGCAACTGTCATTTTTTAAGAAAAAAATTTGCTTTTTTTTTTCTCATGTCATTCACAAGTTAGATAAAGAACTCACAAATTTAGATAAAGAATTCACAAGTTTTAATAAGAAATTCACAAATTTATTTGAGTTTTGATAAGAAATTTAGATAAGAAATTCACAAATTTTAATACCAGTTAATATTCTGAAGTATTTTTTTTAATGCTCATCAATACCCTAAAATATTTTTTCAACATTCTAAAATATTTTTTTAAGATGATGATACATTTTTTAGTATCTACAATATCCTAAAATATTTATTGAGAGAGAGAGAGAGAGATCGGGTGTTGTTTTTTTGCTAAAATGACACTGTTTTAGGGGAGTGGACGACAGTGGATGGGAACGTGAAGTGGACTAAAGCGGAATCCTTATGTTAAGCATTGGAAGGAGTGTATCATTTCCGGCTGAAGGTACTGATGGGCTACCCTTTGATGCTTAGGATCCACTGTTGCTTTTTGTCCATCTTTTGATCGGTCGGGTCCATCAACATTCTTTATTTGTCCTCTTCCTATGTTTTTTTTTTTAATCACTCACCTTTTTTTTTGATACAGTCAGTGGGGGAAAAGGAGGCAGGGCTCGAACCCTGGATAAGGGGAAAGGCCAACTCCTAAAGTTGACTCTAGTGTCACCGGGCGAGGCGCTTGGCACCTTTTTTTCCTTTTATTTCTTCTGTTTTTACTTTTTAGTAACTCTGGGTAATTTCACTTTTTTAGAAAATAGTGTGAATGAAAATTAATCCTATCAATAAAAGATTAAATAAAAATGAGTTAATGATTAATATAGACTTATGAATTGATATTTGATAGATAGAGAAGGTTTTTTTTTTAATGAGAGAATAATGACATCAACAAAAGTTATAAAATTATAAATTTTAAATTAGGATTTCTTCACAATCTATGTCCCTAAACTCATTACTTATTTTTCTGCCTTTCCGTATTAAAAATATTTTATACAATGTTTGTTTATTTCGATCAAGATGAGACGGGGTCTCGATCAGAAGCTTGTTTCGGGAAGTGGACCTGACTGCTACTCCATTGACTCTGACAAGTGACAGGAGATGAAGAAGTGGTATGGAACGCGCCGAGGGAGGGAGCGTGCGTTACACACTACATATTAGGCATGTTTGGGTTGGCGGTAGGAACGGTGGCTTAAAAGCTACTGACTTTAGAAAAAGCTCGGTAGGCAATGACGGAGCCACATTATGACCAGCTGGGGCCTTGGCCCCAGCTGGTCTTTTCTTATCTTATATATTTTTATATATGTGTTAATAATATTTTATTTTGGCCATTAATTTGGTCCCAGCTAATCTTTTATTTTTTCTATAATCATACTCTTTTTTTTGGAATGTGAGAGGAAAGTAAAATTTTTGTTTGAGATACCTATTCAAAATATTAGTATCATTTTATATATGATGTTGTTCATGTTCATTTTAAAGACTAAATAGGTATTCAAAATCATTTCTTTTTACGTCATTCCTTTTGTGAAAGTTATTCTACGTATTTTTATCTTTCTAATAAGGGTAATATTGTGTGATTAGTGAAAATTTTGGGGTTATGATTTCGGGAGAATCGTGAGTTTTGACAATAGAAGACTATATATATGTAGAAGGTGATTAATGACTAATTTTGATCGATTTGGATTTATTATTTGGTTGTTTTATGATTTTATGATGAATTTCTCTTTAAAAAAATAGATTATAATAGGTTATTTGCTTAGCTGAAATTGACCTAATTTTTTTTTTGAAATATTTTTTGGGTTCATATTATATTTCTTTTATTTTCTCCAATTACTTTGTTTTGAGGTAAGTGAGATGTGCATTTAAGTGTTAATTTTGTGGATTGAGTAGTACTATAAGAATTAATGTTTAGTGACACAAGATACTAATTAACACTGATATCAATATATATTCTGGGTCACCAAATTTTTGTAGGTTGGAAAAGATAAATAAGGATAAACAGAAAAGTATAGATGTGTTCTTTAAGAAGAAAATAACTTCAAAAAGTGATATTTCTAAGAAAATAATTTCTGAAAGTGATGCACTTTCTAATGAGTCATCTTCTAAACATCATAGAATTTTTATTTATTATGTTATCTTTTAATTTATAATTGTCAATTATCCTTTATTTGTATTTTTAATGTTATGAGATATTATTTAGTAAATAGTTCAATATGTTTATTTTTTGGCTCGGGTTAAAATAATTGTCTAGTTCCGCCACTGTCGGTAGGAGCGGTGGCTTAAAAGTTATCTGATTTATGTTTGGATTGATAGTGATAGGAGTGGCGGGACCCACATCAACAAGTTGAAAGCACTTTGGAAAAAGCTCCATGGTGGAGCTTTTAACTTAATGGGCTTTTTGAGCGTTAAGAACTTTTTCTTAACTTTCAACCCAAACAGACCAAATGGACGTTGGCAGCGTTAGTGGACTTTTTTTCAAAATTACTGGTCCTAACGCTCCTAAAGTGATGCATTCCAAACAGGCACATTGTTTCCAGCTCGAAGGGTTAGTTTGGTTTGGGGGAAGGGGAGGGAAAAAGAGGGGAGGGGAAGGGAAAATTGTGGGCCCCACTAGACTTTTTTTTTTTTTAAACAATTTTCTCTCTCTCTTATTTTTTTTTCTTTCCCCTCCCCTCTCCTCAAACCAAACTAACTCTAAAGTTAAACATACGTAAACATTATGTAATGACATATGCAAACTGGTACATAAGTTATCGTAATGATATTGAGTTTGACATGAATCAAATATTTGAGGATTTTTGTTTTGTTCCAAAACATATACACAAATAAAGATTAGAAAGCGAAACCACCAACTTTAGGATTTCATCAAAGTAGAAGCACTTGATCGCCCAGTCTTAAAAGATAGAAGAAATGGGTGTGGAGGTTATATTCTGGATCAAAATGGAGTTCGTATTTGGTGCCCATTTTTATGTGTCTAATTATGTGCTCATATCTCTATTAGAGGTATGAGCATATTTTTTTTTTATTTTTTATATATTGTATTTATTTAGATTTTAATTATATGCTGCTTTCTAGAATTTTTTTTACACCCAGTATCTCAAATTAATTAGTTTCCATGATACTGGTATTACAGATAAATGCAGAATTAGAAATTAATTAATTTGAGATACTGGGTGCAAAAAAAATTCCAGAAAGCAGTATATAATTTAAATCCAAATAAATATAATATATAAAAAAAAATATGCTCATACCTCTAATGACTGACTTGTAAGCTTCAATTGCAAACTAGTTAATGTTCTATCAGTTTTTACAGAAATAACTGATTGCATTCAGAGCTTACAATTGTATTGGTCTAAAAGGTATAGGAAGATTAATTTAGTTACTAATAGCATAGAAGCCATGAATTGTATGTTAAGAGGACGTGATCAACATTATCCTTTTAAGGATATTGTGGATGATATTAAGATGCTTCTTTATATAGATTAACAAGTTGTAATCACTCACAGATATAGAGACTATAACTATTACTGATCATTTAGCTAGATATTTTCATAGTATATATGTGAATTTTTGTCTATTTGATCAAACTCATCATCTTATCCAAGAGACAGATGTTGATGAAGAGTACGAATCTTTACTTAAAATGTTGTAATCAGAATGTTGTAATGTCTCCGTTAACAATATGATATTCCAGTATTATTAAAAACAAAAAGAAAAAAGAAAGCCAAGCCACCTACCACCTCTGCCTCTTGGTGCTCCACGACATATATGGGACGCTACTAACTGATATGTGAACCCACTTAATAAAGTGCGCCACTGATGAGACCATGCCGGCTCCCCGTTTTTTTTTTTAAAAAAAAAAATTAAAATTAAAATATTCATCAATATTGACCAAGAATCAGGATCAGACCAAAACGACACGGACAAATGAGATCAGTTGCAGTACAGATACAGAAGAAATGAAGGCTAGCCTCACGACAATGTGGTTTCACATGCTAGCCTCTCCCATTGCCGTCGCCAACATGTCACCAAAATATTCCCAGTCCAACCCATTCCCAAATCTCTACTTGCTTTTAAACTCCAATATCCTCATATGCTCACATCACATACCCTACCCCCATTCCCTCACCAAAAAAGGGACAAATAAAAAATAAAAAGCTTCCCTCTCAAGTATTTTTACTCTTATCTCAACAGATTCTTCTTCCTCTTGTGGCCCCACTTTCAATATATCACCCCTTTCTCTTTTTTTCTTTTCCCCTTTTGCCATCATTTAATACTTTACTCTTTAACCCCATAATTGACCCATTTCTACACATTACTGCCTTATCCATCTAAGTTGTTGCTGTATCAGGACTCTTCCTTTAACAGAAACATTCTAACCCTATGTTGACACCCTATAGCCATTGATGGAGAAAACCAACATTCTTGAGGCATGTACATATATGATGTATTATTAGCCTTTTATTCCCAACTTACCTCCCCCTTCATTCCATTTTGCCGTTTCCATCAAAGTTCCAGAGCATCAATTCTGGCGTGTAGCATTGGTTTTGCTCCTGGAAATTAGCACCTTCCTATACAACAAACAATTATATAGTCATTTGATTGTCAGTTAGTCATATCCATAGGACGTTCAAGACACTTGCATAGATCTAGAACTCTTCAATGTCCACCACAATATATCCTTTTCTCCTTCAACCATCAATTTTGAGTTCATTAATCATCTATCATTCACGATTCAAATGTATCTAAATGCTTAGTTTCACTGTGGACATGCACATGGGAGCTTTAAAAACGAGACCCGACAGTGCTGCTCATAGAGCTTAGATTTTTTGTTGAATTAATCTCCCCGCAAGATACAATTTATGCCACACTTTTCATGGATCCCACTCCAGGCTACTTCCCAAGCGTCCAGCTTAAGAGATAACCAAGCACAAAAGGTTGTATTCTCAGTCCCCCACAAAGGATAATTGACCGACAAAGTGATACCAACACAAATTAAGCCCCTCTGACAAAGGCATTTGACTCCTGCCATACACCACTATGAATGAGGGCAACCCTGTCTTCCAGATAGGCTCCACAATCAGATTCAATCAACCGTGAATACTTGGCTGTAATTATTCAACGGTAAATGGTACAGATTTGTTGCACTGGGCAGTTCGAGATGGAAATTGAGTACGAGTTCAAGATGAGATCTCCACCATTGTTGAACAATCGGCCTCACTGACCAAGCTAATAATTCAATGTCAGATTAGCATTTGCTATTATAGGATAAGTTAGCCTCAATTTGGGTTAGTAACATAAATGATAAATCCAGAGTCCGAAGATCTATCTATTTGAAGCGAGAAAGGTACTACTTTTTTTAATATCTATGTCATATATAGAATTCCAATACATCAAATATTATACCATAATCATCACCAAAAGGAATTATATTACAAGGTTTCCTATGAGGATAATATTTAATTCATTTGTAAAGGGAAAAATTAATGGGGATACCTTTTAGGTCCCTTCCGTTCTCATCCATGGCAAATCTGTGTTGAGAGAAGATGGCATGCCCATGTGATCATTTGAAGAACTTGAGAATTTTCCCTTGTTGGACCACAGCCAGATTTTTGAAACAGAATAGCTCTCACCCTTACTCACACTAGTAATCTTTTGGCCTTCCTTATCACCCTCCGTTGAAAGCTTATCAGTCTGTTCTGTTCCTTCGGAGAGCTTTCTGTCACCGTTCAAGGTAATTCGCAGGTCTGAATTGCCAAGCACATACTGGTAAGACCCCATTGAGAAACATCTTCTTGCATCCAAATTGCTGCTACTGGTTTCACCTCCTGCATTATCCCCCGCATCCATATCAAGCCTTCTGAATTTACCAAGTCTTACAGGAAGAACCGCTTTCTCTACAATTTCTTCAATTTCCACAGCTTTTTGTCTGGGAGTTACCCCACTTTCTCCATTGCAAGGGCAACCATCTTCTTCCCTCATATCATCAAAATAAAACATCGGGTTTTCGACAGAGAGTCCTGGGGAGAACAAAGTTCCTCTACAGAGTGGACATGTCGAGTTGGATAGAAGCCAGGTGTCTATGCAATCAATGTGAAAGGCATGGCTGCAAGTAGGAAGCAGCCTGAGCTTATCGTTTGCAGAGAATTCAGAGAGACAAACTGCACAGTCAAATGGTTCTTTCAGACCCACAATTTCTCTATACTGGAAAACAGGAAGCGCATCAATAAAAGCTTGATCCAGCCCCGAGTCGTGGAGATGGAAAAGCTGTTGCAGCTGTCTCTGCAAAGCATCGGAGCCAGCCATGTCCTGGTGTCCATTGGATTGAGCCGATGGACCAGCTGATGATGGGTGCTTTGCGAGAAATCTAACAAGCAGATGAAGCAGACCAGATACGAAGAACAGCAAGGCCAGAATCACAATAACGAAAAGAACAGCCGGACTAATTCTAGTACTGCCACCAGATGAAGGTGAAGACGAAGACTGCATTGATTCATTGCGGAGAGAACCTGGGAAAGGAGATGGATATGAAGGCAAAACCGGTGGTGGGTAATTCAAATACCCATCTTTCTCCTGGATTCGCTGAGGTATCCAGGCCATCTTCAAATGGGTGTGGTTAAAAAACCACTCATACATGTTCCTCGACATCCTTCAGATCACAAGACAGACCTATAAAACATATTAACCGCTCGTCATCGGAACACAATCCTACTTACATTGTAAAACTGTAACAATCTTCGTCTACCACGCCAAAACTCACACATAAGCTTTAAAGCTCAGATTCCGGAGAAGTTCTATATAACTGAAAACGAAGCAATGAGTAGGCTATTGCATTTTTTATTTTCCAGAAATCATTCATTTCAAATGACAAGGCAATCAGTGATGGGACAATAAAAAGAGAGAGAGAGAGGCTTATGAGAATCACAATTCACCTAGCTCATATTAGGGTAGTCCAATTCCAATCCACCAAGCGTGCGCTTGCTTTACTCTCTGAAATTTTCAGCTGGGACTGCTAACCTTTCTGCAGGCTAGCAGTTTCCACCGCACGAATGAAAACCCTAAGCAAGAAGCTCGATGGGATGTTTAAATAGGCGAAAGAAGAAGAAGAGCAAAGTGAAAACGCGAAAGGGATTCTCTGGCGAGTGTCTCTTCCCCCGAGTATGAGTAGTCAAGTCTCTGTCATGTTTCTGGTGAAGAGCCAAGGAAAACCAAATAGCCAAAGCGGCACTAGGCTACAAATTGCGAGGTTAGCAATGACAAAATGTAACGCTATTAATTCATCATCCCACTCTCAAGACCAGAGCGTGCTGTTCACTTTCGGCTGTGTTCAGATTTGATTTGCGCTTTTCGTCAGCGTTTACTGTCATTCACTCACTCTCGTCTTTCTGCGCGCCAACGCGATTGAGGAACAAGGTCAAAGGGAATACCGCATGGTTTTATGGTTTTGGGATTTTGTCCATTAATTAAAGAGATATGTTATTCGGGATAGGATATTCTTACTACCATTTTTTGTTACTACCAATCTTACTATCACTTTTTCATCTTTAGATCAGAATTTTAATAGGAGAGAGAAATTATAAATGTAGATGAGATTCTGATTTAATGGTGGAAAATTGGTAGTAAGATTTGTAGTAACAAAAAATGATAGTAAGAATATCCTATCCCATGTTATTCTACCTACCTGTCTACCTTTACCTACCTCTTTTAATACCGTTAGATTGTTAGATTATAATCTCATCCAACGATGAATATTTGAAAGATAAAATAAACACTCTTACCCCTTCCTCTCTCCCACTAACTCAAGAACGACCTAAAGAGTCGCTGTGACCCGTGATCTCAGGTGATCCTTGCAGGCGATCATATGGCTTGAAAACGAGGATTCCGACGACGTTAATCATGGATAATCAAGCGCAAAACAAGATCTCTTGCAATAACCTCGCAATCGTTATGAAATAAAACTAATGGAATCGATTTCAGAAATTGAGAGAAAGGAAAGTCTGGTTCCGATGGCAATATTGACGGCGATGCCAGCAAAACAAGATTCTAGTTAATTAATCATCAATTAAATGAAAATATGAGCAATAATTTCCAAATAATTACAGAACACAAACGTTTAACTCGAAATTGAAACATGAACAGAGAAAATTGTCTCTCAGGTCCTTCGAATCCCGATGAAGGAAGGTGACAATATTCATCGAAGAACTGGAACGTTTTTGTCGCGTCCCTTTTACCCGATTCAATTCACAATACAAATCTCTCACAATTTATTCATGATGAAATCTCAAATCAAAGAAACAATTAATACATATGTTGATTCCAGAGAACAAAGACGAGAGAAATTTCCAAAATTCCTATAGAGAACGAATGCATATGTTATATTTTCAGAAAGGGACGATTGATAAAGCCTAGATCAAAATCAAGAATCCCATAACAGAAGCAAATTATCATCGATCGAAATAAATAAAAAAGAAAGCACTACTAGCAAATACACAGCAGATGAAATATCCAATAATCTTCTTCAGATCCATATTTTTTTTAGTAAAAATTCAAAAAAAAATCTAGAATTGAGCCTTAGAAACAATTTTAACAATAATTTCCCTTTCTCATAACCTTCTTCTTCATCCTTTTGGAACATTCCCTCCTTTACCGATTATTTCTTGGGTTGCATTTCGACTTGCTGCTTCGATTGGGGTGTCTCCTTCATCAGGGTATCAATAGTGTTCATCTTTTTTCATTGCCCTTTCTCGGTGATCTCGTGCATCAGCCATCTTCTGCTTAATCTTCTTGTTTTGTACCGGACAGTAGTGTGATGCTATAGATTGAGTTACTCGGCTGTGGTTTATTGATGGGCAGTAAAATTCGAGGGAAAATTTGAAGTTATTCTTTTTGGGGTTTTAATGACATTTTGTTTTGGTGTTCTTGATTTGGGTGTGGATGTTTTGAAGTTGTCATTTGTTTGATTAGAATTTTCATTGGAATTTAAAGATTGTAGGTCTACATTGCAGATTTTGGTATCTGGACTGAAGTTGTGGTTTGCTGAAATATCGACGAGTGAGCGCTGGACCATCGTACATCGAGAGAGAGGGAGGGTGGGAGGCAGTGGAAGAGAGCGAGAGATAAAAGGGTTTATTTTATCCCTCAAATCTCTACCATTGGATGAGATTATAATCCAACGATATTGAGAGAGGTAGGTAAAGGTAGACAAAATAAGAGTAGGTAGAATAGTCTATCCCTTAATTAAATTAAATTATTTCTTGAATTTAATTTGTTGTCTCAATTTCAAAAAGAAAACATACCACTCTAGTTCTATTTATAAGTCCAATTTTAACCAAATCACACATACTAAGGAGAGGTAGTTAGCTTAATGATTATGAGGTGAATTTTCAACTTTACCCTCATTTATGATTGGGTACTTTCAACTTTTTCTTCTTTCTCTTTTTTCATTGGTACAATTAATATGGGCAAAAATATCACAATCTCATTTATTTGGTCAAAGGAGACTTATAGATAGGACCAAATTTTTTTAGTCAAAAAAAACTTATAAGTAGGATCAGAGTGATAAAATGCGATTCTCATGGTCAAATCTTCACTTCTTCCAATTCATCTTACTTCTTAGCAGAGTATGGGATCCTAATCATACTCTCTGTTTTCATGACTAAACAATCAAAAAAGATTTGTTGGTACTTTACTTTTAAAAAATTATAAGATCTAGTTGATTTTTTTAAAGAAATTAAAGAAGCTAATTAAATACTTTAAAATATTTTTATTTTTTTCTTCAAATTAATTAGTTTCACCAATAAACTAATATATAATTTAAGGATATACAATATATAAAAAGATTAAATAACAGATTAAATAACTTATTTAACTTTCTTAATCTTTATAAAGAAAATCAACTAATTCTTATAATTAGGACAGAAGGTAGTAGATTTATTGAGTGTCCAAATTGACATGGATCAAATTCGATTAAACTCTTTTATACAAAATATTTTTACTATCAAATATCTAATTTACTCTTACTCAAACTTGATACCTGTAATTAAGCAATATCTTGCCGGTTGAATTTGACAACTAATAGTTGTGTGGAGGTTTCTTTTGCCCTAGAACCAAAATTCATACTTTTAGTGAAAGGCATGTCTAAAACAAAACACAATTGTTTGTCACACTACACACTTTTGCTGAAGTCTCATACTATCTCCGATCCTAATTATAAAAATACTTTTATAGTGTAATTTACATTACAAAAGTGTTCCTATAATTAGGACTGAAGGTAGTATTATATTTTATATTTTTAAAAAAAATCATATGCTCAAAATCATGGGAAGATCTTTTTTTTTGTGACATAAAGACAAAATGATATTAAAGCATGCAAAGTTTACAATTTTGCAACAATTAAAATGCTAAAGTAAGACCTAGAGAAATTATTAAAAAAAAACTTTGTAATGACCCTAATATTGACAATAGCAAAATCAAAGAGCAAAGCCAATATTTCCTGCTAGACGTTGCTGATGTTTGATGAAGGATCTGAAAGAGGCTTGATAACACACTTATCTAAACAGTGAGTAATTAAAACTAGGGTTAAGGTGCAATTTTACCAATGAACTATTGGTCCAGGAGCGTCCAACACAATTAACTCTCAAGTTGACCAAAAATACCAAAAATAGTTTTACTCAGGAGTGTCTAACACAACGCCGTTAGACAAAAGTTAATGTCCGTTATCTAAGGTGCATATTGGCCAACGAACTTTTACCCCAGGAGCGCCCGGCACAAAATTCTAAATTTTACTAAATTAAATAATTTTTTCTCAATTGTCATTATTAAAAACTTCTTGTATAGATATATATAAACAAAAATTACTCATTCTTTAATTTTGTCGAAATTATAATTTGCTAAAACAAACAAAATTTATAATTAAAAAAATTTAATTATATGATTTAAATAAAACTCAAGGTGTTTTATAGTTTATTATATATGTTAAATATTATAATTTAAATCATAAAATGACAATTTAAATAAAATTATATAAGGAGGACAAATATGGGTTTGTGTTGAGATTGGAGAGTTTCGTCTCATCTCACAAGGCATGCGTCTTAGTTGCATTCGGGGTAGTAAAGAGTGAACCAGTAAAATGGAAGAAAATAATAATAATAATAATAATAATAATAATAATAATAATGTTAATTAATAAAGAAAAAGAAAAAAAGGGTTAAACAATCAACAGTGGCGATAGATTCATGAAGAAACTCAAATATAAAATATATGGAAATGGTGTCTTGCAAGATATATATAAATACACACACATAGTCACGTAGACCCAATGAAGGAGGGAGATGAGGTTATATAAAAAAATATATGTATATGTATACACTCACACACAGTCCGAAGTGAAGAAACCAGGGGGTGAGGCATGAATGATGATCTTATCTTATGCCAAAATTGAAGAATGAGTAACTTTTGTCCATATATATCTATACAAGTAATTTTCAATAATGACAATTGAGAAAAAATTATTTAATTTAGTAAAATTTAGAATTTTGTGTTGAATGCTCCTGGGGTAAAAGTTCGTTGGCCAATCTGCACCTTAGATAACGGACATTAACTTTTGTCTAACGGCGTTGTGCTGGACGCTCCTGAGTAAAACTATTTTTGGTATTTTTGGTCCACTTGAGAGTTAATTGTGTTGGACGCTCCTGGACCAATAGTTTGTTGGTAAAATTGCCCCTTAACCCTTAAAACTAATTAAGATCCCTGTTGTAGAAGGCCAGTATTGTGAATCCAGAAGAGTTTTGCACGAAAGCACTTTGTGAGAAAATAAGTCTTGGTATTGATTGATTTTGCCAAAAGAATTCTTTAATGGGAGAATTATTATGACATATAAAACCACACACAAAAATGCTTCCCACCTTTCTTATACTTGTGCAAAACAATGTCCCAACCCTTATGATGCAAAGATAATGTAGAAGCAACAACAAGACTATAAATCTAACAATCTTTTCCTGGTATGACTTGTTGGAGAAAACAAATTTTTGAAAATTGACAATTTGTTTAATCTCCCTAATAATCTCTAAGGGGCTTTCTCTTTTACTTTGATGCAAGGCTTGATCTTTTTTTCCTCCATAAAGTGTGCATGAGACACATCATCTCATAAACCAAATGCATCAGGCCATTCTTAAAAAGATTGGGGAAAGTATTTTAAATCCAAATCTTAACATCAAGAAAGCCAGAAGTAGGAATTATGATGCTAATACAAACATACCACACACTTCTAGTTAATGGGAAAGCTATAAAGAGATGATCTAAAGACTCCTCCACATCACAACCAAACAAACACCGAGTTTGAATTGGAAGGTGGTGTTGAGTACTATATCGATCACTTGATGGCAGGGCATTATTGAATAACTTCCAAATGAAAAGAAGTTGTTTTAATGGCAAATGAAGCTTCCATATAAACTGTCAAAATTGATCACTAGGAATGTCATTAGAAATTTCAGCTTCCATCCACTGAGATACTTCATCTTTGACAGTATAAAATCTTGATGAATTGCCAGTCCACATAAGCTTGTCCGGAGAATCTAAAATGGAGATGGGAGTGCCCATAATAGTTTGAGCAATGGTGGGTGAATATAACCTGCAAACCGATTGAGTTTTTCCAAGTAGTAGAATTCCAAGAAAGGGGAACATGTAATAATAAATCGGCAACTTGTTCAATGTTGAATGAAGAAACTTGATCCTGTTGCATGGGCCACCAAAGGTGATGATGATTAATTGGAATTAGTGAACCATTTCTAACACTCCATTTTAATTTCCCTAGAATGATACCCGTATTATCACATAGGCCTTTCCATATTCACGAGGAGTTGTATGGCTTTTTGATAATTGATGGTTCTGAGAGATCAATATACTTAACTCTTAAAGTAGAAGCCAACAGTGAAGGTGATTCAGAATATAAGATTCTCCAGATCTGTTTAGCTAATAAAGCTTGATTGACAATCTTAGTATGTCTTAAACCCAAATTAAACCACCGCTTTTCAACATGACGAAACCACACACCCACGATGTTTTCCTATGTCAATAATAATTTTACTTTGAACATAAATAGTACTAATAAATACACTCTTGAACATTTGTATAATGCATTTATAGCTTTTCATTTTACACACACACGATGTTTAATTTCCTATGTTAATAATAATTTAACTTTGAAGATAAATAGTAATAAATGCACTCTTGAACATCTATATAATGTATTTATAGCTTTTCACCCTTTTGATATTTTCTAGAACAAATTACACACACCACTAAACGTTATAGCGTGCTACTCAAAAAGTTGTCATATTCTTTGAAATTTGTTTAGTACCCATAATGAAATAAGAAAGTAGAATAAAAAGTAAACATATTTTAATGATATTAAATAAAAATAATTAACAGTATATAGTCATAAGAGTCACATGTACATTAAAGAGGAAACAATCATACAAATTGAGTACTCTATTTACAAATAATGAAGCCAAATGATTGGCCCCTTAAAAAAAAAAAATCTCATCCTTGTTATTTCCGGTATGAGAGCCAGCGCCTCTTTCATAACAAATCGGGAAAGAGCAAATGGATTATTTATATCTGAATCACATTCTCTTGCCATTACTTGTAAGAATGAGTTATTTTGTCATGGCTTTGAAGGAACTGTGATCCTCTAACTTAGATCTAAAGCAAGTTAGGTGAAAAGTCCCAAGGCCATCACTAAACTAATTGTCAGATTCTAAGGGAAGATAATTATAGTATGATGGGAATGCTGGCTAAGTGTATGCTAAAAGGAAATAATCAAAAGCATATGCCCCACAAAATCCTTAAGCTTCCATGTTCTGAATCATTTAAGACAAGATCTACTTCCTTAAGCCCCCAAATAACCACCACCATTAAAGTCCTTGTCTATGTAGGTTCAACTGTGAAAAGAAGAGAAAGTTTTAACGCCTACTAGCTACAAGTTTAGTTCCTTCTTTCCATTCATCACAAGGAGGCTGCTTTATTCATTCGTTTAGTACTTTGATGCTTTCTTATTGACATGGATGGATTTTATGGTAATCATTATCCATAAAAGCAACCTCCTTGATATGGATATAAGCTTTCTTTTTGTGGTTTTCATAGTAGGAAGTGTGTAGTCATAGTTTGTTTCTTATTATTCTTCTTTTATAATTAAAGGTAATGTAATAATTGAAAACGCTATGCTTGCGCTTGAAGATTCGTATCAATGACTTATCTAGTCTAGAATCCAGATCCCAACTTAATAATAATTGTACATTGAATCTTTCTTTTATCAATTACAGCTGCTGATATATACTTGCTGCCTACTTTTGTTACTTTAATTAGCTTTATTATAAAATAATATTCATGTAAAGAGCCTTGATCTCAAAAGTGCCGAATCATGAGTTCATTGGCAATAAAGCTGCATTTTTATGATGATGAAGTTACTACTGAGATGAACTAGAAGTCTTGGGCACACCAGCTATTAAATCATAACTTCAAGCTAGCTTTACTTGCTAAAGTAAAGTGAACAGAAAATACAAGTAGGAGCAAATCAAGTACCATATGTACAGTCAACGTCTAAATCTAACACAATAGATAATAGATATTCAAATTTTCCACATGCCCTATTTGGAAGATACTCTTCTTGATCAAGAAACTGGGACAAGCATAATTAAGCCCAGCCTCGTGCTTCATAAATTAAGGATTTCTCTTCTTCCTCTTTTATGGCGTTGATCATGTGAGCAACTTGGTTCATAGTTGGCCTACCCTCTGGAGAATGATTAATACATTTTATCGCCACTTGAAGCAAGTTTACCATCCTCTCTTCACTTACATATTCTGATAGCAGGGACCTGTCAAACACTTCACCTGTCCATTCTTCCCTTACAACAGACTCAACCCACTCAGTCAAGTCCATCCCATTGCTCTTCACTAACTTCCCAGTAAGTAGTTCCAGAAGAATCACTCCAAAGCCATAAACATCTACCTTGAAGACATCTGATGCACCAGCAGCATAAGAACTGGCAAAAGAAGAACTCTGTTGAATTTTGAGTTCTTGATCGTCCATAACCGTAGCGCCGTACTCGCTTATGCAGGCGTCCATATTCTTGTTTAGCAAAATGTTGGAGGATTTCAAGTTACCATGTGCGATCCTGATCCCGCATTCTCCGAGTTCTTGATGCATGAAAGCTAATGCCCCTGCAACTGTGGCTGCAATCCCAAGTCTACTGGTCCAATCAAAGTCCTTTGAGTAACCTGAATAACATGAACAATCAGTACCAGTTCCTTAATATACTTAAGGGTAAAGGATAGATAGAATTCAGAAGGGGGAAAATTCAAAAACTAATGGTACAAAACTTACCATGTAGAAGCTTGAACAAACTTCCATTCTCCTGATATTCATAGACCAAAAGTTTCTCTTGTTTGGAACAATAGAAAGCAAGAGGTGAGAGTACATGATGGTGATGCACTTGGCTTACCATTTGCATCCTTTGTTTGAAGTCATGGCTTGATATATTTAAGTCGTTAATCCTCTTAACAACCACCATCATCCCATTGTCCAGCATCACTTTATAAAGACTACCAAACTTTCCTCGGCCAATCAGTTCAGCAGGGGACCTCATCAAGTCCTCCAATGTAATATCATTTACATATGGCCTTGAAAAAACTACAAGTGATTTTGAAACCATCCCACTTTCAGTAGTGACTGATACCTCGGGTCTGCTCAAGCTTGATTTGTACTCGTTTGAAGCATAGCTAGGCTTGTCAATGGTACTGTCATCAGTTGCCTCCTTTTCTGCTTGGACCTTGTTTCTTGTCTTGTTTCCTGTACACAACGCAAGAACTACTAAAAGGATGAAAACCAAACCCAGTATAGCATAACCTGAATACATAAGAATCTGTCTTTTAGAAGGACGCTTCGATTCTTCTGAATCAGGTGGTTTGGCATCAGATATAGGATAAGATAAACAGCTTTTAGGCAAATTGTTTCCACAAAGCTCAGGATTTCCCAAGAAACTATCAGCAGAGAAATGGTTTTGCAAATCTGGAATGGGACCACTTAAATCATTGAAGGATACATTGAAGTAGTCGAATTTGGAGAAGTTATAAGGGGGTATCTCCCCCATGAGTTGATTATTTTGTGCCAAAAAGATATTCAATCCAGATAAAGAGGACATGTTTGGCAAGTTCCCTGAGAACCTATTATTGGAAATGTCAAGTTCTTTTAAGTTACTCAACATGGCAAGTGAGCTAGGAAGGATTCCAGATAATTGGTTACCACTTACATTCAAGTGACTGAGATTCTTGCAGTTTCCAACCTCATTTGCAATTGCCCCACTTATGTTGTTGCCATCGAGGTTAAGAGATTTAAGAGACGCAGCGAGGGGCTGCGAGTTGCAAAGCATACCAACATCAAGAGTTCCAGCTAAACTGGACCTGTTAAGAAACAGCTTCTGTACTGATGCATTTTTATCATCACATACCACACCTTGCCACAAGTCCCTGCAGGGATCAGAGCCAGGCTTCCAAGCCAAATTAGAGTTCTGGCGGCCATTGTTGTTAGAGAGTTTTGCAAGAAAGTTTATCATTGTACTGCTGACATCGTCCTCCACACAATTGCTAGTGTTCAGGAGGAGAAGGAATGACACGAAGATTATCCACATGGACAATAATTGTTCCATTTAGACTTTGAGACATACGATTATCTGGGGATGTTAAATAGTAGGTGATTATTAGAATGGTAAGGTTAGATGGTCCAAATATTGAGGTGCTCTGCCGGCATTTGAACAAGTCCAACTTGCTGATTATGCAATTATTTTCGTTTTTTAGCCATTATGAAATAATAAACCAGACCTGTCATGCTATGTATAACTAATATCTGACAAGCAAGGCCGGCAGCTACAATAGTTTGAAGAGGTAATGTCATTTCATTTTTCAGTCGTAGTTACTAAACAATTTTTATACCCTAATGACAGTGATGCTGGCCCTTGTGAGAAGAACATGTTTTGGTTGACCGTATTAGTGCATCATAAGTAATGAGTGATAGTTTATTAAGCAGTTGAACAAAGCCCCCAGTTGATGTGTCCAAGGTCGTTTTCTCTGGTGGACATGTTTAAGGAGTAGAATAGGTTTTATGTAGTTTGTACATACCAACATTTGGTTTTTCACCTTTCAAATTATTGCATGACTTGTTCATCCGTGTCTTACAAGGCGTCTTTTGCACATGATCTTTGCGAAAATTGGAAAATTGGAAAATTGGAATCTATGAGGAGTACAAAGGAAATAGACAGATGAAGCAGTCAAAGTAGCTTTCAGGAATGATACAAGAGAAACTTTTTTCATAATAAAAAATTTAGGTGAGTTGGGTCTTGAGCTTACTGAAGGTAAGACATGTCTTCAAGCTCAAAGAATGCTTATAGAGATACTTAGAGATCGTCCACCAACAAAGTTTTGACATCAATGGGATTTGAACTCTAGATCTTATAGTTATGAGTCAATCCTTTTACTTATTCCATCATCCACCAACAAAGTTTTCACATCAGTGGGATTTAAACTCTCGACCTTATAGTTATGAGTCAATCATTTTACTTACAAAAAAAAAAAAATTGTTGGTTGCTAAAGAAACTTTTTGATAAGATTTTTTTTTTTTATAAGAAAAATTGTGGCAAAATGTGCAATCACTTTAAGTTCTGTCAGGCACCAAAACGAGGACCTCTTCTAGGAAAGTTTTTTTGTATTCTCAAGGGCTTGAAACTGAGACTTCAGCCCCCTCCACTCAACTCAACTTCCATTGGTATTGCTAAAGAAACCTTTTTTTTTTTTTTGATAAAGTTGCTGAAGAAACTTTTTTTTTTTTTTTTTGACATTAGCTAAAGAAACTTGTTCATACATAAAAGAGAATACTAGACTTTAAAATCCGGGCCTTCCACTAAGTAAGCCCAACAGGTGAACAGAATGCCGAGTTAACACATGGGCTTAATCAGTGAATTTGTTAACTTATCTTTATACAAAAAGGATGTTCTTTAAAATTCTTTAGCCTCTAGACATCATTTGATGAAAGTATAAGGATTTAAACATCTAAGCTAGCATCCCTCTCCACTGGATTCATTATCAACACAAACGAAATGGGCTATCGGTTGTAACGCCTCATTTTCAATACCAAAATCTTGGCCAAAATAATAGTAACACCTCCAAATATAGGATATTCAACACTCAAACACATATTTACAATATGGCCAAAGGTAGAAATCCATTTATACAGGGCCAAAATAAATCCAATAAATAAGAGTTATTTTAAAATGCGGAAGTCTTTTAGGTTCATGGCAAATAAAATAACACAACATAAACTAAAGGAGTACAGAAGAGCCTACAAAGCTCACTCCATGGGTGCATTCCCTTGATCTCTACTAAGTTATTCACCTGAAAAATGTTAATATGGGGTGAGATTACACATCTCAGTAACTACTAAATATTTCTACCGTACACGAGCAAATAATATATGACAAAAAGATATGGGCTGATTTCAAATATATATATAGATTCCATAATTTATCATACAAAATAATTTATA
Source organism: Acacia crassicarpa (assembly GCA_034222035.1). Taxonomy (NCBI): domain Eukaryota; kingdom Viridiplantae; phylum Streptophyta; class Magnoliopsida; order Fabales; family Fabaceae; genus Acacia; species Acacia crassicarpa. The sequence goes on along the minus strand of JAWXYG010000005.1, from coordinate 41,219,153 downwards.
CTAATAGTCATCAATATAGAAGGTATTAAAACATATATATCTCAAAAGTTCTCATCTCATGTCTTTACAGAATATTCATCATCATATCAAATTCTTGAACTGTTCAGAAATGCACTATGCAGTATGCAGCCTCCCTTATATCACCACCTCCCTTATACCGCAGACTGGAGCCATAGGCTAACACATAGTCCAATAGAAACTTATTCATTTGACTGAATTGTTCCAAGCTCACCAAAACTTAAGATACACCCGGCCAAAGGTATATAGCTTAAATCTGGACTATGGCTCCCCTCCTTTAAAATAACTAAGGAGGTGTCACATGTCCCACAACTCCAATGAAATCCCGGCCAGAGGAAAACATGGAAGATGGGGCCCTGAAACAAGTACCATCCACTGTGCACCGAGTGGTGGCATAAATCATTCTTATCATTCAAATCCCTCCTTACTCCACCCATCATAATACAACCGCCATGATGAATATGTTCACTCAAAATAATGCATTATTATACCATAAAGTTTTATACATCAATATGCGTATTTATGAATAGTGAATACTATGCGTATATGTGAATAGTAAAATACGATATATATACATGAATAGTAAAAATGAAGAGTACATACGGTATGTATACGTGAATAGTAAATACGGTATGTATACGTGAATAGTATTATGAATAGTAAATACGGTATACGTGAATAGTAAAATGAATAGTAAATACGGTATACGTGAATAGTAAAATGAATAGTAAATACGGTGTGAATAGTAAATATGGTATACGTGAATAGTAAATACAGTATACGTGAATAGTAACATGAATAGTAAAAATGAATAGTAAATACGGTATACGTGAATAGTAACGTACGTATAAATAGTACCTCTGCAGATTTGCAAATCAAAGTTCCCACACCAGATCTTAAAACCATAAATATTTTCTAAATATTCTTGCCAAAATAGTAAACAAACAAATTTATAATCATACATAATTCACAAGTATAAGGAAGAATATTCAGAGTTACCTGTTACTTGCTAATACCCGAATCACCAACCAGCTATTATAACTCTTAAGCAAATATCTCTCTACTCTCTCTCTCTCTCTCTACCTCTCTCTATGGCTCTTAGAAGTTGTGAAGAATGAAATGAAATGGAAGGTCTATTTATAGTTGGAAAATGGGTCTTTAAGTGTAATTTTTGTCTCTGGGTCGTTTTACGTAATTTTCCTAAAAATTAAAAAGAAATCTCCCCCCGTGACTAAGTAGCCGCCCCGTGAACATTTTTAAAAAATTTTAATAATATTTTAATATTTTAAATAATATAATATTATAAATCAAATAGTAAATTACTATTACGTGGGTCCCGCGTGAAATATTTTCAAAACTCACGAGAGTTTCTGTCGGGAGGAAGAATTATTTTGGTCGTGGGTCCCACATGAATAGTAAATACGTATTTAGGAATAGTAAATACCGTATTTTTAAATAGTAAATACGTATTTGTGAATAGTGAACACTATTCATATTTCACAAATTTCAAGTATTAAATACGTATTTGCGAATAACATATATATATATATATATTTTTAAATACGTATTTGTAAATAGTAAAAACGTATACGTGAATAGTAAATACTATTCACGGGGCCCACAAAATTCTGATTTCAAATTTATCACTTTCCAAAAATAGAGCCTACTAGTCTTCCCAAAATAGGTTTATGTTCAAGATATTAGATTCAAAATTCAGGATGTTACATTTCTCCCCTCCTAAAAGAAAATTTTGTCCTCAAAATTTCGCTATAATAAGAATTCTAACCTATTTAAATAAATGAGGATAGGTTTGTCGCATGCTCTCCTCCGTTTCCCAAGTAGCATCTCCGGGAGCCATTCCTTTACACACAACCTTTACAAGCTAATAGCCTTGTTCCTCAATTGCTTATCCCCCGCATCAACAATCCGCTCCGACTCAGCTTTATATATCATATTATCCCTAAGTCCTATCTCTTTCCCAAACATGCTCACCAAGCACACAACACAATTTTCGTTCATCCTGTACCCAAAGTAATATTCAGACACAGGATCCACTAGTTCCTTATTTGAGCGCTTGGTTACACTGGCCTCACAGGCCAGTTCATTCTTCCTTTCTGCTTATTTCATTGTATTACCACGACACTGGATATTCAGATCTTACAGCTTAAGAAGTTACCCTCAGGCCATAATAACCACAATATGATATAATCTGATTATTTTGCCAACCTTAAGATAAACTTTAGACATACAGGTCTAATGTTACCATGATAGGCAACAAACACAATACTAGGCACATAAGTCTTATAGCCTAGAGATACCACCATATGCAAACTAGCTCAACGGGTCTTACCGCTTCAAGCCTCTGCTCGTCTATCCTATACCCGTGCTTCCTCAATTCAAGTTTAAGAAAACACTTACTTACTAAATCTAGCTTTCACCAATGGCAAGTAATTCAAAAACAAGTACATTTGGCAAGATTCCGCAAACTAAGTATATCCACAACAGTTTCCAACCTCTTCTAGCTTGTACACCTTCCACCACAATCATAATGTAAAAGTCAATTCTTGTTCGAATTTCGCAAGGATTCATTCCATGAGACATCATAGTTTATAAATGTCGATTACAAACTGGTCTTAAATCCTGTTGTAAATATTGCGTAAAAATTTCCAAACACAGCAAGTGCATTGGTAAGTTCAAAATTCAAATACTCAGGGACCTAGCAACTATTTTAAATAGTCACCAACTCCGAATACATTCCAGGTTCCAACTTATTCTACTCAACTCATCCATGAAACACTCAATTCATTATTTCTAAAGAAAGATTCTATTATCAAGATCATTTCCTATGCTAGTTAAACAGTTGGCAATCTCTGAACACTTTATACATGTTGGTATCACATTTTGTTCCCTATTTCTCTCAAATCAATTAATACCATATTCTAATATCTCAATTTATTCAATCAATTCAGTCTCCTAAAGAATCAATACAACTGTTAAGTTGAACTGTTATATTACATTTATACTAGTAGCAACCCTTTAGATCCCCTACCAACTTTCAGATTCATCATCCTATTTCTAAAACCCCGATTATTCATACTAGATTCATCATACTCCATAGCTTATATCATTTAAGAACTATCCTTAAACTTTCCCCAAAAATGATAATTGTCAAATTACAAATCAACTCTTAGAACTTCAATATCAGCAAGACAGAGATATCATGTGTCCTCAATAATATCCATAGAACATTCATGTTTCACAATTCCTAGACTAAGATTTAAAACATTCAAATATTATTCTCACAACCTCAGCATTGTTCACATGATTCGAATTCAATCCTTAGTATCTCAAAGACATATACTAAATATCATCTGTTCCTCTCATAGTTATCTATTAATCACACCCAAATAACATACTAATATTATAACATAAATCACCGGATTTCATACTTTCTTAATTAGACACACTATCTTAACTCAGATTGAATTCAAGTCTATTTTCAAATATTCCCAGACATTAATAGTCAAGTTTACAATTTGATTCTTATAACCTCAACATCAACTGATAATTCGTGTTTCCCCAAAAATACCCATCATACTAAGATCATGATTCACAATTCCTAATCTAATTCTTGGATTATATGAAGACTATCTACAACCTCAGCAGTATTCACAAGGTTCTAATTCTACCTCAACCTGCAATATCACAAAGGCTCATTTCGTTCTTGAGTTCTATTTCAGCTTAGATTAAATTAAAGCCTATCCTCAATATTTACTATATTCATTCTAACATCTTACTGGCATTCCTAAGGATCACCATTTCATACCTTTCCATCGATCTTCCAACATGTTTATCCAAAAACCTTAGTCTTTGAATTATCTTTGACAAATTCATAGAGTTCTTCGGATACTCGGAGAGTGAAGAATGCTCTCGGGTTAATTGGCACAACTCATCATCATTTCAAATCTTCGGATTCTCTCCGGTTCATCTAATATTATTAGGAAGTCACCCTTCCCAAGATTACTATCACCTTAGCACGCTTACGCTTAAAATCCTATTTTCAAATGTCAATTCCGACATCTTGAGTCAGCTGCACATCCAAGACAGATTTCTTAGATAAATGCGCGTATAAACGTCCAAACTTAATTTCTTGAAAACACAGCTAGCAATAAATGCCATAGCGATTTCTGTCTGCAAAGGTCTAGGAAACTGCGACCCCTAACGGTGGCTAGGGTGCACTAGGGTGCGGTGCCATAAAATTTTCCGCATAACAACAAAATCTACATGATTCTGAGCTAACGACAGATGAGAATCCGATGCTGCTTAACAAAATATAGACGTTGCTAGCCCAGCTATAAATAGAGTAAAGAAAGAGTAAATGTTTCACGTTCTCTCAAACTTCACAAAACCTCCACATATTCATTTCCTCTCCGATCGTAACCTTCACTATAACCTTCCACATTATCCTTAAACATGGCCGGTTCAAGTAACTCTATTCCAGTCTCCGATTCATTCAACCCTTTCTTTCTTGAAGCCTTACTTCATGACTATCAGACTAACATGTTGTCTGATTTGTCAAACAATGCATCATACCCTTATTCTTCTTTACTTCCCCAAAATCCCGTAAGTATGAACGTTCATTCATCTGCCTCAACGATTAACATTCCTACTCCTCCTCCAAGGATACAAGATTCTATTTTTACCACTACTAACAGAAAGGAATCTGAAGCAGGTCCATCAAGGCGACCTGTCCAAAGGTGTCGTAATGTGGCAGAACTTATGGAGTCTACGGTACCTTCTCAACCAAGGAATCCTGCTTCTACCTTGACTGAGACTACTAATCCATTTTCATGTGGTTGCTGCCATGTTCTACGAGAGATTATTCATACCAATGGACTTCAATACCATAAACTTGAAGTTCATGGGAGGATTGGTATGATATGCCACGCTGTCTTTCACCAGGACGTACAAGGAGGTTCTTCCAGTCCTCAAGTATTTGACTTTGGTAAGAAAAATTTAGAAGATGTCAAACATTTTCTAGAAAATTATTGTTTGAATCAAAATTCTTTAGGGTATGTCCTGGTGTCAGATCCCCTATCAGCCTACTATGAGGCCCTTTGTGTTGGTTTGGAATGGACTAAAAATCAAAATGAACTCCCTAATAGTTCATTTCCAACCAATACAGAAAATATATCCAATAAAGGAAAAGAGCTCATGGTTGTAAATAATAATCCTTCAGTCCCCATACCTAGTAATCCATACCGATCAAGAGCTGAACAAAATATTAGAGCTGCATCAATGTCAATTAATGATCTTAGAGACTTATTCCATTTACCTCAACAAGAAGCGGCTCAACAAGTTCGTCTATGCAAAAATGTTCTAATGAAAATATGCCATAGGGGAGGAATAAAGCATTGGCCTTATGTAAAAATTCGAAGCACTATGAAGCAAATAGCTAGATTGAGAAGAACAATGTCTCCTGATGGTCCTCTCTCAAGAGCAGCCGCTCAGGAAGAAATTAATAGACTTAAACTTGAGATAATCGAAGCTTGCGGTGGGATTGTACCAACTGTTGTTCTTGATGCTTGAATTAATATAGTCTACTCTTCTTAGCCTTCTTGCTAATGTTTGTAATCTCTATTCTAGGATTCATAAGGATTTTCGAGTTTTCCTGCCAAACTCAACTTTATCTTATTAAATTCAAACTTAAGCCAGTTATTCTGTATAATCAAGACTATGCCCGTATTCTGTTATGGTATTGTCATCTGTTACTCATATAAATTAGCTAGGTAAGTGAAAATCTAGCGAACATCTCTTCATACTTTTTTTTACAACGGCAACTAATTGAATAAACATCAAATAGGGGCTTAGTCTTTCAATCACTTTCCTAGACACCAATAAAAATATTCATCCTAGAAAGTAATTTTGGGCCTACAGAATCCAATATTCAATAAATTTTCTACTTACCAACTTCCGCTACGCAGCTCTGAAATTTAATCTCAATCACATCCTCAAATCATAAATCCTCATTATCAATCACTTGAATATTTTGATTAACCCATTCTTCTCCTATCATGAATGTCACAAGAAAATTGGTAAAAAGAATCCAAAGCTATAAAGGAAAATGCACATGTTATGATATTTAATTTGCCATGACCTCAAAATTTTTATTTAGAAAACTGATAGGAAATTTACAGATTGGCCAGAACCTTTGCTCTGATACCAAAAATGTAACGCCTCATTTTCAATACCAAAATCTTGGCCAAAATAATAGTAACACCTCCAAATATAGGATATTCAACACTCAAACACATATTTACAATATGGCCAAAGGTAGAAATCCATTTATACAGGGCCAAAATAAATCCAATAAATAAGAGTTATTTTAAAATGCGGAAGTCTTTTAGGTTCATGGCAAATAAAATAACACAACATAAACTAAAGGAGTACAGAAGAGCCTACAAAGCTCACTCCATGGGTGCATTCCCTTGATCTCTACTAAGTTATTCACCTGAAAAATGTTAATATGGGGTGAGATTACACATCTCAGTAACTACTAAATATTTCTACCGTACACGAGCAAATAATATATGACAAAAAGATATGGGCTGATTTCAAATATATATATAGATTCCATAATTTATCATACAAAATAATTTATACTAATAGTCATCAATATAGAAGGTATTAAAACATATATATCTCAAAAGTTCTCATCTCATGTCTTTACAGAATATTCATCATCATATCAAATTCTTGAACTGTTCAGAAATGCACTATGCAGTATGCAGCCTCCCTTATATCACCACCTCCCTTATACCGCAGACTGGAGCCATAGGCTAACACATAGTCCAATAGAAACTTATTCATTTGACTGAATTGTTCCAAGCTCACCAAAACTTAAGATACACCCGGCCAAAGGTATATAGCTTAAATCTGGACTATGGCTCCCCTCCTTTAAAATAACTAAGGAGGTGTCACATGTCCCACAACTCCAATGAAATCCCGGCCAGAGGAAAACATGGAAGATGGGGCCCTGAAACAAGTACCATCCACTGTGCACCGAGTGGTGGCATAAATCATTCTTATCATTCAAATCCCTCCTTACTCCACCCATCATAATACAACCGCCATGATGAATATGTTCACTCAAAATAATGCATTATTATACCATAAAGTTTTATACATCAATATGCGTATTTATGAATAGTGAATACTATGCGTATATGTGAATAGTAAAATACGATATATATACATGAATAGTAAAAATGAAGAGTACATACGGTATGTATACGTGAATAGTAAATACGGTATGTATACGTGAATAGTATTATGAATAGTAAATACGGTATACGTGAATAGTAAAATGAATAGTAAATACGGTATACGTGAATAGTAAAATGAATAGTAAATACGGTGTGAATAGTAAATATGGTATACGTGAATAGTAAATACAGTATACGTGAATAGTAACATGAATAGTAAAAATGAATAGTAAATACGGTATACGTGAATAGTAACGTACGTATAAATAGTACCTCTGCAGATTTGCAAATCAAAGTTCCCACACCAGATCTTAAAACCATAAATATTTTCTAAATATTCTTGCCAAAATAGTAAACAAACAAATTTATAATCATACATAATTCACAAGTATAAGGAAGAATATTCAGAGTTACCTGTTACTTGCTAATACCCGAATCACCAACCAGCTATTATAACTCTTAAGCAAATATCTCTCTACTCTCTCTCTCTCTCTCTACCTCTCTCTATGGCTCTTAGAAGTTGTGAAGAATGAAATGAAATGGAAGGTCTATTTATAGTTGGAAAATGGGTCTTTAAGTGTAATTTTTGTCTCTGGGTCGTTTTACGTAATTTTCCTAAAAATTAAAAAGAAATCTCCCCCCGTGACTAAGTAGCCGCCCCGTGAACATTTTTAAAAAATTTTAATAATATTTTAATATTTTAAATAATATAATATTATAAATCAAATAGTAAATTACTATTACGTGGGTCCCGCGTGAAATATTTTCAAAACTCACGAGAGTTTCTGTCGGGAGGAAGAATTATTTTGGTCGTGGGTCCCACATGAATAGTAAATACGTATTTAGGAATAGTAAATACCGTATTTTTAAATAGTAAATACGTATTTGTGAATAGTGAACACTATTCATATTTCACAAATTTCAAGTATTAAATACGTATTTGCGAATAACATATATATATATATATATTTTTAAATACGTATTTGTAAATAGTAAAAACGTATACGTGAATAGTAAATACTATTCACGGGGCCCACAAAATTCTGATTTCAAATTTATCACTTTCCAAAAATAGAGCCTACTAGTCTTCCCAAAATAGGTTTATGTTCAAGATATTAGATTCAAAATTCAGGATGTTACATCGGTGGCTTCCTACTTCTTGTTGAGTATCTTCTAGTTCCAATCTGGCATATTGTTCAGGTAAACACACTGTTTTCCAATCTTGCAACTATCAGTAGTTTTTTGCCGTGTAATGTTTAGTTGTGTGATTTTTTGACAGACACAAGTCATATAAAAGAATATCCAGCAAAGATGATAGTGGTGTGAAATGTTGCAGTGTTATTGGAGCAGCAAAGCAAGCAATGCTGCCTGTATGGACGAAAATAAATCTTAGGTTTTGCTTACAAAACCTAGATTTGACCAAAATTTTGCCAAAGAGCAAAAAAGCCAGAATCAATTTTCGATCTAAAACCTAGGTCTAGGAAAAAACTATTTTTTTTTTCAAATTCTTATATTTCTTATGCTATCATTAGTATTTTTTTAGTACCAATAAATGTCCTTAAATGTTTTTTTAATACCCATTAGTACTCTAATTTTTTTTTCAAGATTAGTCAGTACCTTGATATTTTTTTTAAAGATTCTAAAATAAATTTTTAACATCATGAGAAATATTTTTTAATACCAGTCGGTATCCTTAAGTATCTTTTTAGTATCCATTAGTACCCTAAAATATTTTTTCAAGATCGGTCATTACTTTGAAATATTTTTTCAATATCCTAAAATAAATTTTCAATATCATGAAATATTTTTTCAATACCCGTTTGAACCCTTAAATATCTTTTTAGTTCCCATCAATACCCCTGAAATATTTTTTCAAGATCAATCAGTACCTTAAAATATGTTTTCAGTATTAGTCTGTACCTTTAAGTATCTTTTTATTTCTGTCAGTACCTTAAAATATTTTTTCAAGATCAGCTAGTTCCTGAAATATTTTTTACTAGGATACTAAAATAAATTTTCGAGTTCATAAAGTATTTTTTCACTACCCGTCTGTATTCTAAAGTATTTTAATTTTGTATACAAATTTATTTAATTTTTTGTAATTATTATGAAATTTAATGTTAAAAATATTTAAAATACAATTTTATCCTTTATTTGCAATTATACCAAAAGCTTTTTTTTTTTTTTTGTAAATTTGACCCTGAAAAAACTATTCTGATAACAATATCCGAATTCCAAATACTATCATTTTATCGAAATCACTTTTTTCAATAATCTATTCTGCAAAATGGTACTCTAAAAAAGTAATTTTACCTCATAAATCCCAAAAATTATTTTACAAAAACTAAATCCAAAGGTCCCTTAAAAACATAAGTCAAAAGCAGACTCTAAATTTGCTAACTGAATGCTTGACTATGAAATCTGGGCTATTAAGCCCAACGGGTAAACAGAACAATGAGTCCAACACACAAGGGTCCAAAGCAACAAAACAAAAGAAATCCGTACGGAAAATAAAATAAAAAGTTAAAAACTTGTCCCTTTATAATTATTGCCTTACAACTTAAACACTAAGCCTTTACTTAATTTCTTTAAATAACTTACGTGGAGCAGACCATTTCTTTATGTAGATTATGGAGGAGTGGGTAATCTGCATGAAACAATGGAGGGGATAATGACAAGATGACTTGCTTTAAAATAGTACTGAGCCTTTACTTGCTTTCTCTAAACTTATTCCTCTTGTTTTGAATTCCCATTTTCATATTTGCGATTATTGTCATTATCATTGTGGTTTCTGTTACTTTCCAGTTAATATTTTAAGGAATCAAGACCCTGAAATTCCCAAATTGTTTGAGAAGGAGCAGGGGAAGAGACAGAGATGGCGAGGATACATTTTTACCAGGACGTTGTTCCACTTTGTGCTCTGATTGCTACAGAGTGCATTAATGTTGGAGCCAGCACTCTGTTTAAAGCAGCCACTGTAAATGGCGTCAATTACTACGTCTTCACTGTCTATGCTTCTGTAATTTCCACTCTTGTTCTTCTTCTTCCTCTCCCCTTCATTCTCCGCCGGTACTCTCTCTCTTTCTCTCTCTCTGTTTCAATTTTTGTCCTTTCTATTCATTCGTTATGTCTCTGTTCGTGAAGTTCAAATGAGCTTCCTCCATTCAAGTCGTCTCTGCTTTTTAAAATTTTCCTCCTGGGACTCATCAGGTAAGACACGATCGTCCCCCACAATTTCATTATTATTTTTTTTTTTTTTGCATCTTTCAATTATTTGTTTTAACTTTTGTTACTTCTGTGGGACACAGCCTTGGAACTCGACTTTGCGGAGCCAAAGCCATTGAATACAGTTCACCTACTCTGGCTGCCGCCATGAGCAACCTCATTCCTGCTTTTACCTTCATATTCGCCATCTTCTTCAGGTGTCTCTGCTCTTTCAAATATCGAACACTCCCTTCTCCACCATTACATCCACAGGATTCTCCTGATTCCAGGAATTTTTTTTTTAAAAAAAAATAATTTCGATAATTGTTTTGTCTAAGAATTTTTTTGCGTTTTAATTTTTCTGGGTTCATGTATGAAGGGTGGAAAAGGCAGACTTAAGAAGTTCAAGCACTCAGGCCAAAATCATCGGTACAGTAGTATCAATATCTGGTGCCCTCGTAGTTATTCTCTTCAGGGGTCCTGAACTAAAGTCAGCATCTTCTCCATCAACACTGGATTCTTCATCAGCTCACAAGAAATGGGTTCTTGGTGGCTTCCTACTTCTCCTTGAGTGTCTTGTGGTTCCAATCTGGTACATTCTTCAGGTAAACACACTCTTTTCCATTCCTGCAAATATTAAGGGAATTTTCTACAACTAAGCTGAGTTGTGTGATTTTTTTTTTTTTTTTGACAGACCCAAGTTATAAAAGAATATCCAGCAAAGCTGATGGTGGTGTTTTTATTCAACCTGTGTGGGACTATTATATCTGCACCAGTGAGTTTAATAGCAGAACCAGACTTGAGTGCTTGGAAGATAAAGCCTGACATAACATTCCTCGCCATTATTTACTCAGTAAGAAACTAAGAATTTGCTTGAATGGATGAACAAATTAACAAGTAACAATAACTGTTTGATTTTCACTTTCATCATGCAGGGTTTATTATGTACAGGCTTAAGCTGTCTGATTGAAATATGGGGTCTCCATCTGAAAGGCCCTGTGTATGTGTCAATGTTTAGGCCCCTCTCCATCGCCGTTGCTGCTGCTATGGGTTTCATTTTCCTCGGAGAGGCTCTGCATCTAGGCAGGCATGAAATTCAGTCTCTATCTCAATCTCCATTTTCATTTTTTTTCCTTCAAAAGCAGAAAACCAGAATCAGGTAGAAGTTATAAAGAAGATTCCTGTATGCTTCGTTTATCATGTGACAAGTGTTGAAATGTTGCAGTGTTATTGGAGCAGCAATACTGTCCGTTGGATTTTACGCTGTGATATGGGGGAAAGCTAAAGAGGAAGAAGAGTTGAGAAAGAAGTGGGAGTTTGATAGCTCACAGTCACAAACCCAACCAAATAGCAGGACTCCTTTGTTGCAGAGCTACGTCGTGGATGAGGAAGATAATAACAGAGAGCGGAATGGCATATAATGCTCTACTCATGTTTGTTTTGAAACCAGCAGGAAACCCATAAGAAAATATTGATATTGCATGTGATCGAAGAACTTTTAATTTATTCTTCATATCAAATTGTTTTGAAAATATTATTAGTAAGGTTTCTGCTTCTCCGATCTGACGCTGCATGAGAAGAGTTTGATGCACGAATTCGGGACCACACAAAACTATAGTTAGAGTGATTTAGCAGACACATCTGAGGACGTTAAGGTTTCATTAAGGAAAACAAAATATTGTTCAATTTTATTTTTATTTGGAGGGTTTCGGCGTTCTGGGTGGAGCATTTGCTAATGATGTCACCTCGTACTATGTATGCATAAAAAACCTCATAATTGAGGTGCACATTTAAAAATCCATATCATTGTCTATATAATAATACTATTAGGTAAGTGTTCTATATATATATATATATATATATATATATATATATATATATATATATCAGGCAAAAAGTTTCATAGGCTATGTAGTCAGAAAAGAAAATGCTGCAAAAAAATAATAGTAGTAATCCAATTTTAAATTTGGAGTTAAGGTGCGTCCAACACAACAAACTATTGGCTCAGGAACGTCCAACACAAATTAAGTGGATCGCTCAGCACAACAAACTTTTAAAAAGGAGCGCCCAGTACAATGTCGTTAGCAAAAAGTTAACGTCTGTTATATAAGGTGCGTCCAACACAATAAACTATTACTCCAAGTAAGGTTCTTAAAAACGAGTTTTACCTGAAAACGGAAGGAAAATGAAAAATCGTAAAACGTAAAATTGTGACGTAGTAAAATCGTAAAAATTTAAAAGCATTTGGGAAATTAGTAAAATCGTTTTAATGAAAAAAATCATAAAAACGTAAAATCACAGTAATAAAACGAGTTTTTAAGAACCATAACTCCAAGAGCGCCCAACACAAAATTCTAAATTTTACTAAATTAAATAATTTTTTTCTCAATTGTCATTATTCAAAACTACTTGTATATATATCTATGGACAAAAATTACTCATTCTTTAATTTTGTCAAAATTATAATTTGCTAAAATAAACAAAAGTTTTAATTAAAAATATAATTATATGATTTAAATAAAACTCAAGGTGTTTTATAGTTTATTATATATGTTAAACAAAAAATATATATATGATTTATTTTTATTTTAGAAGAAATTTGTGTGAGTTAAAAAATTCATTTAATCTTAATAAAATTTTAAAAATATAAAAAATCTATTATACCATGAAAGAAATGAAATAAGTTTAATTTTTATTTTTATAAAAAGGGCTTAATGGATATCAATGTTGATACTTAATAATATAAATCCGGCAACTTGATAATATATTTGTTAATTAAATGATGTATTGCTTATATGGATATGGGACTTTTGTAAGCCAAATTGTTCCTTAACCCATTATAATTGCTCTTTAACCTATTATTAAATTGTCATTGCTCAAGCCTCTTAAGTTATTTTTTTTTTCAACAAGTCTCATATGCATATAATCAGTAGATCATTTAATTAACAAATATATCATCAAATTGCTGGATTTATATTATTAAGTATCAAAGTTGATATCCATGAAACTCTTTTTATAAAAATAAAAATTAAACTCATTTCTTTTCTTTAAGGATATAATAGAATTTTTAGAATTTTTAAATTTTATTAACATTAAATGAATTTTTTAACTCAAATAAATTTCTTCTAAAATAAAAATAAATCATATAATTTTTTTTGTTTAACATATATAATAAACTATAAAACACCTTGAGTTTTATTTAAATCATATAATTATATTTTTAATTAAAACTTTTGTTTATTTTAGTAAATTATAATTTTGACAATATTGAAGAATGAGTAATTTTTGTCTATAGATATGTATACAAGTAGTTTTGAATAATGACAATTGAGAAAAAAATTTATTTAATTTAATAAAATTTAGAATTTTGTGCTAGGCGCTCTTAGAGTAATAATTTGTTGTGTTGGACGCACCTTAGATAACGGACATTAAGTTTTTGCTAACAGTGTTGTGTTGGGCGCTCTTATTTAAAAGTTTGTTGTGCTAAGCGGTCCACTTAATATATAGGTAATTGTATTGGACACTTCTGAACTAATAGTTTATTGTGTTGGACGCACTTTAACCCTTAAATTTATGATACGACGAAAAGAAGGGGGGAGGCGTAACAAATACTACATGATTGGTTTCTTTTATCACCATCCCATTTTATATATTTATCGGCAATACCTATAAAAATAATGAATATTTGCAGAAGACAGACAATAGTTCAGTTTAGTGCTCATTTTCAAAGCAGACAAGTTAAGACTAGGACTCCTTGTGACGAGAAACCAAAGGCAAGTTTTTGTATAAAGTTAAGGTTTTTTTTTGGAGATTAAAGAAATTAAATAAATTAGGCTAAAGTATACTTTTAATCCTTTAAATTTATATGAGGTATACATTTGGTCCCTTAACTTTAAAAAGTATACTTTTAGTCCTATAATTCTAACATCGTTAATTTTACGAACGGAAAATGCAAACTTAATTGATAACGGTGTAAACTTAAGTGATGACTGTGTAATTAAATGTTATTAAACTTAAATTTAAAATATGAGTAAATTAAAGAATATATAAATTTATTAGTCATCATTTGAGTTCACTTTGTCAATGTTTTCCGTTAGTAACATTAACGGTGTTAGAATTTTAAGACTAAAAGTATACTTTATAAAGTTAAGGGACCAAAAGCATACCTCATGTAAAACTTAAAGGACTAAAAGTATACTTTAGCAAATAAATTATTTAATTATATTATATGTTATGTATCTTTAAATTATATATTAATTTATTAATCAAAATACTTAGATTAGAGAAAAATACAAATAATTTAAAATAATTTAATTAGTTTCATTAAACTCTTTAAAAAGTCAATATATTTAAATCATTTTAGATCAAAATTGCCACGTTCAATACTTGAGTAAGCATCTAGATTGTGTAGGCTAGTACTTTTATATTCCGATCTGAACCTCCATGTCTGTTTTGGTAGACGCGTAAAAATACACTTGTTTACTAACAAAAACCCCGAAAAAGATTTTTTTTTTTCCTCCCATTTTGAGCATATTTTTTTCTGGTCTAAGTGTATCTTATTTTTGCCATTAATTTTTTCCCTCGGTTAACAAGAGTTGTAGTTTTTCCAATATTAGTGGGTTCTTTAATCTTCTTATTGTTCCATAAAAGAAATAAGGTGATCAGGCAATATACTATTTTAATATGCTTAATGAATCTCTTTATAACAACCTATGCATTATGTTATTATTTCCAATTGGATGATCCATTAATCCAGTTGTTAGAGAATTATAAATTATAAATAAGTCCTTTGTTTTTTTTTACTAGAGATTCAGAATATATGAACTCTCTATAGGCCCTATTTGTTACCAAGAATTTGAGTGACATCACATTAGGCTTCACTAGATAATTCTCATAAAAAAATAGAAAAATCATTTTGATTGTATCTATGTTTTTTTTTTGGTTAAGGTGCAAAAATACACATGTGTTTTTCTCCGAGGAGCGCCCAATAGCAAATGCTTTTTTTGGGTGCAAAAGTGCACACGTGGTTACAAATTAAGTACAAAAATACCATTTGACCGTTAAGTTTGATTTTGACCGTTAAGTTTGACTTTGACCGATGACGTGACATTTCAAAGGTGCAAAAATACACATATGATTTGTCAATAAGAGCGCCCAACAACAATTTTTTTTAAAATTTAATAATTTTATTTTAATTACTACCGGATGCTAAAAAGATATTTAGAATACTGGTTTGTACTGAAAAAATATTTCATAATCTTGAAAAATTATTTTTAGATCTGAAAAAAATATTTCAAGGTACTAACTGGTACTAAAAAAATACTTTCAAGTATTTTTTCTGTATCAGTCAGTATCCTGAAAGAACTTTTTAGTACCAGTCAGTACCCTGAAATATTTTTTCAGTATTCTTTTAGTATCGGTTAACACTTGAAATATTTTTTCAAGATCCTAAAATAATTTTTCAAGATTATAAAGTATTTTTTCAGTATCAGTCAGTATCCTTTTAATACCGGTCAATACTTTAAATATTTTTTCAACATCCTAAAATAATTTTTCAAGATTATGAAGTATTTTTTCTGTACTAGTCAGTATCTGAAAAAAAATATTTTAGGGTATTGACTAGTACTAAAAAGTACTTTCAGGATACTGACTGGTATAGAAAAATACTTCATAATCTTGAAAAATTATTTTAGGATCTTGAAAAAATATTTAAAGTATTGACCGGTACTAAAAGGATACTGACTGATACTGAAAAAAATATTTCAGGATACTGATTGGTACAGAAAAAATATTTCAAATATTGACCGGTACTAAAAGGATACTGACTTATACTAAAAAAAATACTTCATAATCTTGAAAAATTATTTTATGATCTTGAAATAAAATTATTAAATTAAAAAAAAATTTGTTGTTGGGTGCTTTTCTTGACAAATCACATGTGTATTTTTGCACCTTTGAAATGTCACGTCATCGGTCAAAGTCAAACTTAATGGTCAAAGTCAAACTTAATGGTCAAAGTCAAACTTAACGGTCAAACGGTATTTTTGCACTTAATTTGTAACCACGTATGCACTTTTGCACCCAAAAAAAGCATTTGCTACTAGACGCTCCTCAGAGAAAAGCACATGTGTATTTTTACACCTTAGCCCTTTTTTTTATTTTTAATTTGATATCTATGTGTTTTTTACTCCTAATTAGATACTTTAATTTTGATCTACAAGGCAAATCAGATCGGGTCGAGCGCTAGCTCCCGGCAATACATACACCACCACACCTAATCCTGAAAGTGCGGTTAGAGTTTTTGAGTCAACCTGGTTACACAAACTCATCACCGTGGTGATCTCCTGCTCACTAACACAATTCTTTTATAACCTCTGTAGATAGTCGTGTAGTATAAATAGAACTGGAAATCAGTGCCGATCCTTAAAAAGTTAGGATCTAAAAGAATCAAGCCTTTTAGGTCTGAGTTAAAAAAATATATGTTTTTCAAAGCTCGGCCTAAAAGCATGTGGGCTAAGAGCCTAAGACCAGAAGCTATTTTTTAAATTTTAACTATTTTCTTGTGTTTTTTTAAAAGAAATATAATAAGTAAATTATAAAAATTAAAGTTCTAATTTATTAAATAAATATTGTCAATATTAAGGTCCAAACAACAACTGGCATCATGCAATAAGAATTCTTGGCAACTATTCTCAATTTCAAAGACATTTGATTGTACTTCACTTTGAATAGTAGACTCTACTTCATGAGTAAAAATATCAGGAATTTATTATCTCGCATCATGAATACATCTGGAATCTTTACCTACAACAAATAATAAACTAAATCATAAAATTAAAGTATAGTTATTATATATTTTCTAACTATATGGATAAATAACTCTATAATGAAAACAAGATACATATAAATTAGTAAATTACCCTCATATGTGAATCCATGTATCTAGTTGCAAGTACAAATAAGAGTTTAAAAATTACATGGAAGAATGAAACTTCTATATTTTATTAGAACACGTGAACCGATACTAAAAGTTGGTTTTCTGGCTATTTTAGTAATTGAAATGCTCAAAATATCAGTTGTTATCTTTGAAAGAATAAAAAATCTTTGTCGATTGTTCTTCCACCAGTTTAAAACATCCAATTCTTTTTAATTAGCAAGCTTCCGGATTGGTTCTTTTAAATAAGTTTCCAATTTATACTTACTTATGGAAGAATGATCCATACTCACATAATATCTTGATAATCCTCCATCATTATAAAACATTTAAGTTAAATAATAATAATAAACGCTAACGAGCTAAACCTTTTAAGCCCTTAAGCATATAAAACTGACTCTTTCAAGCCCAACTTCATTTAGATACTTCATTTTATAAGACTAGCCTTTCAAGAACCAGGGTTTAAATAGGACGGCCCAATTTCCCGGCTCTCCGTATAAAGTCTCTTCCTTTTCTATAAAGATTATATTGTAAGGGACTTGCCCTGTTGTTATATCCAAGTTTGACTTTTCATGACACTCTTCTTATTCTTTTTTCAGGGAGAAACCTCTATCTTGTATTACCATTCTAGTTTTATTTATAAATCATTTTTTACCAAAACAAAATATTCATATTTATAAGTTCAATTTTAGGGTAGTAAATAAGATTGTGACAATTTTACCTATATTAGTCGTACAAATGACAATAAATTTTAAAGACAAAGAGAATAAAAAGTTGAAAAACACCTATTCATAAATGAGGATAAAGTTAGAAATTTGCCCAAGAATCGTTAGGTTAACTACCTCTCCTTAGTATGTAAGATTTAATTAAAAGGTCTTAACTTTTTGATTGCTCATCCGATATTCAGAGCTTTGCCCTGAGTAATTTGTATCCGACCCACGATGTGCATCTGGCTACGGTGGGAGAGTCTCCTAACGAGGCTTTTCTGTATTCACAATGCTCGAATTCGAAACCTTGTTTAAGCGACACAAGCTGCTTACCACTTGTGCTAACTCCTATTAGTAATTAAAAGGTCTTATAAATAAGATTAAAGTGGTATATGAGTATTAGATTCTAAGATTTGGGCCTGATAATGACTAAGCCCAATAGTCATGCTTAATATCAAAGAGATGTTGCACTTGTGCAACTACCTTCTAATGGAAAATAAAGCTAATCAATTCCTAACTCACCAAATTTTCCAACTTGACAAGTTTGAAGAAAAGACTTGGACGCCCTCCTACAAATGTAGTTTGCATAAAAAGATGAATTAGTGCGTCATCAACACCAAGCAATTTGCGGATGAGTGATTATGAAGGGGTTTCATAAGTCCCTTGGAATCCATACTGTAATCGAAGCAAAACTATATGCTATCATGACAGGATTAAATATGCGCCACCAGATGGGTCTTCGAAGAATCATCCTATATTCTGCTCTCTTGACGTCGTCAACATCCTTATGAGAAATTGCTACACTGATCATCTGCTTAGAGGCATCATTGGAGAGATTCGAGACCTTCTTTTTCTAGGACTAGAATGTGGAGATCCATTATACTCCAAGAGACAACATTTCTTGTGCCAACTATATGGCTAAACAAGGTCATGACACTCCCAATGCTATTGACGTGGTTCTAATCCCAACAATTCCCAAAGTATTTCTTGATATGGCTTTGAAGGACCAACTGGCCTACCACTACTAGTTTATTTCTAGTTTGATGTTTTAAAGATTATACCTTCATTGGTCTCGTCCTTATCTCACCTTTTCAACCTTCGGCTTGTCTCAAAAAAAAAAAAAACATGGACTCTATGATCTAACAGTGAGGGATTCGTATGCAACATTACCAAGAAAGGGGGAGAGGGAGAGAGGAACAAAGGAGCGATGGAACCGGCTTTCCTCCGATGCAGGTTCTGTCTGTTGCCATTTGCTGCAATGAAACGATGACGTTTTAGTTCAAAATGGCTGAACATGTGGCCTTTAAAAAAAAATTTAGGTACTGAATGGTACTAAAAATATATTTCAGAATATTTAATGGTACTCTAAAAATACTTATGATCTTAAAAAATTATTTTAGGATCCTAAAAAAACATCCTGAAGTATTTTTTTCAGTACCAGTTACTACCCTAAAATACCAGATAGTACTAGTCAGTACCCTGAAAAAATATTCTAAAATATCCTTTTAGTTCCATTTAATAACCTAAAATATTTTTTAAAGATCCTAAAATAATTTTTAAAGATTCTGAAGTATTTTTTTAGTATCAGTCAGTATTATAAAGTATCTTTTTAGTACCAGTCAGTACCTAAAATATTTTTTAGGATACTGACTGGTGCTATCTGGTATTTTAAGGTATTGACTAGTACCAAAAATATATTTCATGATATTTTTTATGATCCTAATATAATTTTTTAAAATCATTATGTATTTTTGTAGTCTCAGTCAGCACCTTAAATTTTTTATTTTATTTTAAAGGCCACATGTTCAACCATTTTGAACCAAAACATCAGCGTTTGATTGCAGTGGATGGCAGCGGACAGAACTTGCATAGGAGGAAAGCCGGTTCCAAGGAGCGATTAAGCCTTTCCCTGCTTCTCAAGGATTGTAGCGATTAAGGGTTGTTATGCTGAAGATTGAGGGAGGGGAGGGAAGATTCATCATCTTCCTTGCAAAAATCCGTTTGGCTGCTCCATCTTTCCAGAACCAATCTTCCGGCGGCGCATTATCTTCCTTCATTCATGGGAAGATGGTTTCCATCCATTTTTTGATGGAAAGTGATCTTCCCTTGGGAAGATTCCCAAATAACCCTCATCTTCTTCTTCAATCTCTTTGTAATCCTCACCGCTGCCGCTGCCACTGTCGCCGTCGCCGCTGCCACCGACGCTTCCTCCTTCTTCAAATCCCTCCGCCCCTTCTTCTTCTGTGTGTCACCGTTGTGGGTTGCAAGGATGAAGAAGATCTAAAAATTTTGTGTGTGTGTTGTTTTCGGGTGTTGCATTGATGAAGAAGATCTGAAATTTGTGTATGTGTGTGCTGTTCGACTGTTGTAGGGATGAAGAGAAGAAGATCCAAAATTGTGTATGTGGTGCGTTGCTGTCGGGAAGGGATGAAGCAGATCTGGAAAAAAAAAGATTTATTTTTAGGGTTGGGGATATTTTGGACATTTCAAAACTTACATTTTAATTATAATTTCTCTAAAATTATCATCTTCCATCTTAATTTTCAGTCTATCAAATAGAATATTTCTTTTAAATTCTCCCCTAATCTTCATTTCCATGCTTTTCTTTTTTCTAAATTCCTTTCTTTCCTTAAATCTTCTTCATAACAGGGCCTAAGCATTTCCCTGCTTCTCGAGGATTGTCTGACGTTTCTACGCATAATGATTGCCTGGAATTAACTTCCCTCCCTCTTCTTAAAATTTATTCCTGATTTTCATCAATTGTATCAAAAGTTGACAATTATATATAATTGAGGGTCCAAAACAACTAAATAATGAAAACAAATCGGCACGGAAAACAAAATACTAAAAGCATATCCCTTTCTTGGAGGTGTAGTAAGATTCACAAGTCTTGCCCCAATTTTTTTTAAATGTCATTTTGCCCTCTTTTTCTACCTCAAGTTGTACGGCCATGACTCGAGTGTCACGTGCATGCCATTGTTCCACTGCGTCATGCTATTTGATATAATATATAAATAAAATCAATATAGTCTGAACACCACTTCCTTGTGTTCTGGATTCTATTACCGTGTCAGCCCAATCATAACCTAACATGTTCACATAGCAGTGTTTTGAGAGATTCCTTTCGGTGAATCCTGTTTCTTAATTCAAAACGATGTCGAAAAATTGATTACTAAGCAACCATGCATGAGTCACGGTATCGGGTATTATTAAAGAATGACAGTTAAGAACCTTATAGAATTTTAATGTTACATTAGAGTTTCTTAAAAAAGTTTTCACTGTTCTAAAGTTTAACCTCCAATGAAGCCTTCATCTAGTTTTAACTTTTTTTATTATATATTTAATTGTCATTCTGTCACGTAAAGGTAAACGACTAAATCTTATGTGAGTCTGAGACAATGAGGGAAAGTATATATGTAAAGGAGAATTTTTTAAAAAATGATTAATTATATTTGAATCATCTTCACTATGTGGTCGCGCTGGGAATATTTAATGGAAGTCATCGTGATTCCTAGTAAAGTGAACGTGACGGCTCATTTAAAAAATAAAGAATGAGAAATATGTGATTCACAGTGCCGGGAGTATGTTTTAGGAAATCAAGAACCTGAGAGATTCCCAAATCGTGTGATGAACAGCCAGGCGTCGTCAATGGCTTACAAAACCAAAACGAGTAATGAAAACAACAAATAGAAAAAACAGAGTGAAAGAGAAAGAGAGAGAAGCAGGGGAGGATAAAAGCAGAGCAGAAGCAGGGGAGGGGAAGAGAGATAGAAAATGGCGAGGATGAACTTGTACAGGGACGTTTTCCCTCTGTTTGCACTGATAGCTATGGAGTGCATTAACGTTAGTGCTAGCATTCTGTTCAAAACAGCCGCTCTCAAAGGCATGAGTTACTATGTTTATATCGTCTATTCTACTGCTGTTTCAACTCTTGTTCTTCTTCTTCCTCTGCCCTTCATTCTACGCCGGTACTCTCTCTCTCTCTCTCTTCCCTTTCTTGTCCTTTCTTGTCTTCTCTGTTCATCCATTAATTCTCTGTGTGTGAAGGTCAACCGGGCTTCCTTCGCTCACGTCGTCTCTGCTTTTCAGAATCTTCCTCATTGGAGTCATCGGGTAAGACACAGTCTCACAATCAATTATATTGTTGATCTTCAATTAGTTGTCTATTTCTTGATTTTTGCTGTTTCTGAGAGACAGGCTTGTGACTCAGCTCCTTGGAACCAAAGCCGTTCTATACAGTTCACCTACTCTGGCTGCTGCTTTGAGCACCCTCATTCCCGCTTTTACCTTCATACTCGCTGTCTTCTTCAGGTCTCTGTTATTTCAAATCCTGATTTCTTCTTCAGGTCTCTGTTATTAATATTTACATTGTTACGACTCAGAATATTGTAGCGTTTTAATTTTTCTGGGTCCATGTATGAAGGATGGAAAAGGCAGACTTAAGAAGTTCAAGCACTCAGGCCAAAATCATGGGTTCAGCAGTATCAATAGCTGGTGGCCTCGTAGTTGTTCTCTTCAGGGGTCCTACAATAATACCAGCATCTTCTCCATCACCACCTCCTCCAACAAACTCTCTACTAGATTCTTCATCGTCACCGGCGAAATGGGTTCTTGGTGGCTTCCTACTTCTTGTTCAGTATATTCTAGTTCCAATCTATTATATTGTTCAGGTAGGTAAACATAATCCCATCCAATTCTGCAATTTTAGAAGCATCTCCTACATGTAATTTTGAGTCATATTAGGGGTCTTTTTTTCCCTGTAACTTTGTGTTACTGTGATTTTTTGACAGACCCAAGTCTTAAAAGAATATCCAGCAAAGATGATAGTGGTCTTTTTATACAACCTGTTTGGGACTATTGTATCTGCACCAGTGTGTTTAATAGCAGAACCGGACTTGAGCGCTTGGAAGATAAAGCCTGACATAACATTGATCTCCATTATTTACTCTGTAAGAAATTTAGTGATGGTCGCATGGCTGAACAGGCCATGAGATGATGATCAAGCGACACATGACATTAACAACTTGATTTTCATTTTTCTTCCTGCAGGGATTAGTTGTCACATGCTTAAGCTGTCTGATTCACGCGTGGTGTCTTCATCTGAAAGGCCCAGTTTATGTGTCAATGTTCAGGCCCCTCTCCATCGCCATTGCTGCTGCTATGAGCGTCATTTTCCTGGGCGATGCTCTGCATCTATACAGGCATGAAAATTCATTCTCTTTCTCTATCATCAATTATTTTCCCCCTAAAAACTAGGAAACTAGAATCAGATAGAAGTTATATATCAAGATGATTTCTATATGCTTCCTTCATCATTTGGCATGTGTTGAAATTTTGCAGCGTTATTGGAGCAGTAATACTGTCGGTTGGGTTTTACGGTGTGATATGGGGGAAGACGAAAGAGGAAGAAGAGTTGAAGGAGAACTATGGGTTGTTATGCAGCTCAGAAGTGCAACCACATTGCAGGACTCCTTTGTGGCAGAACTACGACAATGGGGAAGATAAACAACAAAGAACCGAATGTGAGTGAGCCTCGTAACTTGTACGATCTGCCGCTACATGAGAACAAGTTACAAAACTAGTTAAAGTAAGGAATAATTAACAGTCACGTGTGAGGACATTTAAGAAACACAATAAGTTATATTGTGCAGCGTTGAATTTTATTTGGAGGGTTTTAGAAGGAGTATTTGCCGTTGATGCCATGTCCGTACGTACGATAAACATAAGAAAATTCATGAATGAGAAGCAATAGGCAGAAGAAAGAATCTCGATTGTCTGTATAAATATAGGACCAAGAAGATTAAAAAAACAAAAGTTATCAGTACCACACTCGTCGGTCGTCTCCTGCCAATATTTCCCATTTAATGCCTATCCTTCATCTCCAGGATCTTATGAGGTTATAAGCGTGATTTACTGGAGAGTTTTATGTCATTAAGTCGCTAGGATACAAAGGTCGTTGAGGACGTCGAATTTCAATCCTTATTATTATTCATTCGTAAATCGGTTTACCGTCACTGTGTATGTAGACCGTACCAGAACTCATGAGCCTTTTGACTATTTGACTGATACGTAGGCAATGGACTAGCCTTCTACAGTACAGTAGTTTCTACTATTTACCAGGCACGATAGGTGAGGGTATTATGGGTTTTTAATAATCTATTGTTTTGTTCTCATCACTACCTTTCCATGGTGGGTCAGGGGGTCTCTTTCGGGCGAAGAGTCTCCGAGGCCAATGGCCATCTCATCCGTAACATAGAAAAATGCAGGAAAAAATCCACTTTTTGTTTATCTGAAAAGGAAATCCAGTTTAAGAGGTCGAATTAATTACTACCTCCGGTCCTATAGGACATAGCAAATTACGATGTGATCATGATATAAAAGGCTACTAGAAAGAATGCCTCCCTTGATTTTTCTCTTTTATGATTCCGGCACCATTTGGATCAACTCCCAAAAGTTATGATTTACGAAACAAGGCGGTAACTTGCATATGATGAACCAACATGTTGTTGTCGCACCAACCAAAAAAAAAAAAAAAAAAGTATGAATATGATTGTATGACGTTTTGGTAGTATTTTATCAAAAATTAAATCTTTAAATAGATTATTAATTAAAAAATCTCGTATAATGATTTTATTGAGAATTCACTTTGGTCTTCCTCTATTTTTTTTTTTTAATATGACTTTATACTATCTAATTGACCCACTTTACAGTGCATTCAATGACCTTTTTTTTTTTTTTTGAATGAAAGGATTCTATTGAATACTATGAAATATACAACAGAGGCAGAAAATTACAAAATAAGATTAAAGGAGGAAAAGCATCGTTGCGTGTGGACAACAATAGCCTTAACCTGAACTACAAAAGTATCTAAATTAGCAACCCCATCAGCAAAAACAGTTTTGTTCCGAAACTCCCAAAGTTTCCAACAAGTAATACAAATCCCAATTTTCCAAGAGGTATCCAAGAATTTAGAATGAATGATCAGCGAAATCCAATTGTGGATACCCAGTCTAAAGAGATCCTGTAACATGTCTGAGGGGAGAATTTTCTTCCAAACCGAAGATGCAAACCGGCAGTCCCTGAAAACATGCTCCAGATTTTCGTTGTTATGGCGACAGATAGCACATGATTGGTCCATAGACATAGTTCTTCTGAACCGCTCCTCATTGGTCAACAATTCCCCTTTAAGCAATAGCCAGGTGAAGGTTCTAACCCTTTGAGCCATTGGAAGCTTCCACAACTTAGCCCAAATGGTTTCTTGCTCATTCCAATTTAAGGACTCAACGGCCTGATATGCAGACTTGGTAGAAAATTGCCCATTGCTCCCCAAATTCCAATAACATGTAGACCTTTGAGGTCTTCGAAGGGAGGTAAAGGATGTAAACTCCTTCAATACATCGGAAGGAAGAAGGTGTTGAAAGAGGTGCCACTTCCATGATCCGTCATCATTTACAAATTCTGAGATGGGTCTAGAGAGGTCCAAGGGGGAAATTGGAGAGAAAGCAATGTTTTTCAAGGGACCAAGATCACCAATCCAAAAATCCTCCCAAAACCTAATCTTATCATCCAAGCCGGGGTTCCATTTGATGTAGTGAGAAGCCTCTTCCCAAGACTTAATCAAATTCCTCCAAAAATGAGACATGCGAGAACGGCAAGGGATTTGGTTGAGATCTTGCACAGCGTACTTTTGCTTTAGGACCCTAACCCAAAGAAACTCAGGTTGAGAATGAATCTTGAAAATCAACTTCATCATAAACGCTTTATTCTGAGATTCAAGATTGAGGAAACCACATCCCCCATACTTCATTGGATGGCATAATTCCTCCCATTTGACTAAGTGGACACCACGGTGATCATTTGAGTAGCCCCAAATGAACTTCCTGATTAGTTTTTCTATCTTCTTACAACATGAAGCAGGAAGGGTAGTGCTTTGCATGGTATAAAGAGGTAAGGCTGACAAGACGGACTTAGCCAGGGTGATGCGGCCTGCAAGAGATAAGGATTTGCTTTTCCAGCCTGCCAACTTAGACTGAAGACTGTCTAAGATATATTGGTAAGTAGAAGAGGAGACTCTACCACTTAGCAGGGGAACACCCAAATATTTACCCAAGCAGTCGGACTTTTGGAAACCCAAGTCATCACATATACCTTTACGTGCATGAGGATCCACATTCTTCGAAAAATAAACTTTGGATTTCGGCTGACTCACCAAGTGACCGAACGCTTGACAAAAGTCATGCAAGGTTTCTTTAATTACTTTAGCCTGATTTAAAGTGGCCTTGCCAAAAAGGATCAGATCATCGGCGAAAAAAAGGTGAGACAAAGAAACACCCCGTTGCCCCAATTTGATTGTTTGCCAATCACCAGAGTTAACCTTGGCGACAATTAGTTGAGATAGACGCTCCATACATAAAACGAACAGATAAGGAGAAAGGGGGTCTCCCTGTCTCACTCCTCGTTCCGGGTAGAATGGGCTAGAGGGTTTCCCATTCCAAAGCACCTGCATTGAGGTGGAAGATATACAATTCATAATCAGCCTGGCAAGATTATCGGGGATGCCAGCGTCATTTAGAGTATCTGAAATGAAGTCCCAGCGGAGTCTATCAAAAGCTTTCTGCAAATCTATTTTGATTGCCATCCAACCAGATTTGCCTTTCTTGCCTCTCATGGAATGGAACACTTCCTGAGCAATGATGATGTTGTCAATGATGCTTCTGCCCTGAACGAAGCTCGATTGGTAGTGGCTAATTAGGTCCGGCATAACGGATTGTAATCGATTGGCCACCGTCTTAGAAATAATTTTGTAAAGCACAGAACAGAGACTAATAGGCCTAAATTCGCTGATTAATGTAGGCTGCTTAACTTTGGGAATAAGTGCCAGCAAAGTCTGATTCAAATGAGGCTCAAGAGGATTACCAGACCATAGGTGGAGAACAAAATCGTATATGCTTTGACCAACCACGGGCCATTGAGATTGATAGAAAAGCGCGTGGATACCATCATTACCAGGCACTTTGAGCGGCTTCATATCAAAGAGCGACTGCTTGACCTCCTCCATTGACACCATTCTATTCAAGGCAAAGATCTGATGGTCACTAAGCAGTGGGAAAGCACCCGTAAGGGGGAGGGGAGTGAAGGAATGCTCCTCAAGAGAGTAAAGATCCAGAAAAAATTGGCGAGCATAAGAACTCAGGAGCTCCTCATCTTTCAGCCACGTCCCATCCGGAAGCTTGATCTGAGAAATATAATCTCTTTTCCGGCGAATAAGGGTTTTCAAGTGGTAGTAATTTGTATTCCGGTCTCCTAAGCAAACCCACTCAGAAGATGATTTTTGGAGCCATAGTAATTCCTCCTGAAAGCAGACCTCTTCAAGTTCTTCTCTAAGGGAAGCTTCGAGGTTAATGAGGGAGTCAGGGCAGGAGTCAGGGTTGCGCTCAATACTGGCTTGGATGCCATTAATGCGACGAAATAATTTCCTCTTCTTGCTCCCGATCTCACCGAACATAGAATAGTTCCAATGCTGAATTTCATCCTTGAATTTGTCAACACAAGTTAGAATATCGGCACCAGAATCCCAGATTCGTTTCACAATACCCTGAAAGTCGGTATGAGAAATCCATGACGCAAGAAATTTGAATTGTCGAGGATAGGAGTTGACACTCTGGAACGGATTTAGGGAAATAGCAATGGGCCTATGATCAGATAAGATCTTGGGGAGGTGACTGACCATGCAAGCTGGGAAACAGTGGAGCCAAGATGGGTTACCGATAGCCCGATCCAATCTCATGAAAAGGGTCCCTCTTCTCCAAGTGAATTTTGGGCCTTGAGAGCCCAAGTCCACCAGTCCAGTTGAATGAATAAAATCTTTAAAAAGGCCACATCCCTGGGCCCTATTAACCGAACCCCCACGCCTCTCGTCACCATGGAGGATAGCATTAAAATCTCCCGCCAACAACCAGGGAGAAGAGATGCCATCAGCCAACACCTGAAGATCTTGCCAGAGAATTTTCCGACCTTGATCCTGAGGGCTTCCATAGACCGCAGTAAAGAGGAAATTAATATCCTGAGTAGCACAGGAAACCTCCATATGTATAAACTGGAAGTGATTCACCAAGATGTTGATGTGCACTCTAGAGGACCAAAGAATCCAAATGCCGCCAGAAAACCCAGATGCTTCAACCCTGTGAGAATTGTGAAAGCCAAGTTTCTTAATAACCGAATCAGCTTTAGCTCCAGAAATCCTAGGTTCGAGTAACACAAAAATGTCAGCTTTATAGTTGGTAGCTATAGATTTAAAAATGGAAGGGAGCCTTTCTTTATAAGCTCCCTGACAATTCCATGTAATTATTGACATTAAAAATTAATTAAAAGGGTAGATGAGGAGAAGAATCAACTCCCTCTTCCTGCACTGTGTTAACCATAGGTTCAAGTTCACTCTGGATACCCTGAGCAAGTTCCTTCACCACACTTTTCGACGGTCCAGCTCCAACGGAATTGGGCTTAGCCCCCAATTTGTGAATGTGGACCCCTTGGGAGAGGTTGATCCCACGGCCTCTTGAAAGAGGCTCATTATTGCCAACGGGGTGTTTGGAAGAAGGCCCAGCCTTGCTTCCCTTAATACTCTGATTAGGCCGTGGTCCTCTGTGATCCTCAACAATGACCGCCGAATGGGCGCTCTGATCCAGGGAAGATTCAGAACGTCGTACAACATATTGCTGCGACATGGGGGCTCTGTCCAGCTGCATATTCAGTGGAGCTGTCACATGATGCTTTTGTCCTGGAGCAGGCTTTTTCCCTCCTTTTGTCTCTTTCACTTTTGTCCTTTGGATAACTGGATTTTCGACTGGATCTTGCACGACTTCCTCCAGCTCCCGAACCGTTGGCCTTTCCTCGTCCAAAGTATTCCCCAGAACCTCGAAACGAGAGCCGTTGACTGTGCCCTTGCTTCCAGACGTAGAATTCTTTTTGTTACCTTTGTCTGCTGGTCGCCGCCTCCTTTGTACCTGCATCCAGGCCCCAAACTGAGGGGATTCACGCGCCTCCTGCTCTTGACGGTTGGCTTCTACAGAGGATGACGTCCCTGCCGGAACCCTTGCATCGGCCACCATTTTTGCCGGGCAGGAACTTTGCACATGACCATATAAACCACAGTCAAAACAAATAGAGGGTAAACCTTCGTATTCTACAAGGATTAGTTCTCCATCCACTTGGATTTTTGAAATAAGTGGTTTCGTAAGATCAATAACCACAGCTATTCTTGCAAATTTCCCCCGGTCACCTGATTCGGTGTTGTAGTCCACCTTGATAACTTCACCAAAGGCGCCGCCAATAGCACGGATTATGCTCTTGTGGTAGTAGCGAGCAGGGAGTTTTGGGAGCCTAATCCATCCAATGACCTGGTTAACTACATGATTTTGCGATTTGAATGATGGCGTCCAAGGTTGGACAGTCAGATAGTGTCCAAAGATCATCCACGGACCTGACAGAAGCGCATTCTGATAGTCTAGGTCATCTTGGAACTTCACCAGGAAACAGTCATCGTTGAGATCAATTAATTTGATCTGGCTGGTGGGTTTCCAAAGCAACTGGAGCTGAGAGCGAAGGTGACGGAAACCAATCTTTCGGCCTAGTAGTTTAACCACTACAGCCAGACCCATCTTTTTGTTCATTGTGTCAATCACGTGGGAAGCAAAGTCCACTATAGGAATTTTCCCGTTTAAGCTAATGGAAACATCTCCTTGGTTGAGGACTATATCTTCATCCTCCACCTCCATAAGGTTAAGGTCCACATTAAGGAGTTTATCCTTGAAGGAAGGAATGCGAGGGGCTACTTCAACGGCCTCCCCGCCCATAAGGACATCTTCATCGTGCAAAGCAGCTTGGTTAGCAGGCATCTGTGTTTCTGGAACGTGATCATCCAGGAAGGTTTCACGGTCGTGGGGTTCAATGGGCCCCATCTCGGGAGACAGCTCTGCCTCCATGCACTCCTCAGGCTGTTGGTCCTCGTCGAGCTTAGCTCGTTTGGAGGATTGGTCCTCACCAGGGTGAGGAGGAGGAGCATTCTTAAGATTGCCTTCGAAAGTAACAGGATGCAGCATGGTTAAAGGAAGAAAGGAATTCTAGAGAGAAGGGAGAGCTTCTCGCACTAACTTCATATCAGATATCTTTATTCAATGACCTTTTTGAATGTGTCCAAACCATACCAAAATGATTTTACTATTTTATCTTTAATAAATGCAATTGCAACTTGTCCGTATATATAACGTTTAAAAATTTTAACTTTTCTTGTATGATTAGTGACCACTACATATCCATCTCATCGTTTTTGTTTTAACTACCCTATTTTATGTTCATATTGTTCCTTTAAAACCCAATATTGACTACCCCTCTAGTCCTTAATATAAAACATATTTGAAGAATTGTTCTTGGTCTAAAATATAAGACAAAATTTTTATATTTATCAATCTTTTCCTAATTTATCCCTATTGATGCTCTTCAATAATAGTTAAAGAGGAGAGGTAACTAAGGTATGTGACTATGGTGTTTTGAAAAATACATATTTATTAATTAACTTAGCCAACTTTTTTAATCTAATTAAATTAGGTAAATATATCTTATATTAATAATCAAATGGAGTACAATATAGCATTGTTGGCCTTGTATTAGTGTAATAAACCAACACACATATTTTACAACAACTATATATATTAAGTGATTGAGGGTTTAATCCCATGATATATGCGGAAAGAACAAATATATGTCAATTAAAATTATCACATTTTTTCGTCATCCAATCGTCGAGAATTTTTAACTATTTTAAGAAGAGTTAAAAAAAACTGACGGTATATGGTTAATTAAATACGATTAAGAAGAAGACTCCGCTTTAGTTGCGACATGGGTAATAAAAGGGTTGGATTTCTCTCATTATCACTTTCTCATTATCCCTCATCATCTCTAAATTCTATCCATTTAATCAATCACAATATCATTTTAACTTTTCTCTCACCTCCTCAATCAATGGTCTAGATAAGCTAATAAGAGAAAATAAAAAAAATGATGAGGAGAGAATCCTCTTTCGTAACAAACAAAGAGGGTTGTGTATATGAGTGAACAATTATGCAACAATAGGGGTAAAAATGAGGAATCATTTGTTAATACAAATAAATAAAGCAGATGATGGGCAATAATAGCTCATGTAATCTTTTGGGTCATGACTGTATTTGTTTTGTTTTTGCATGAATTGGATTACGTACCCGCCCCCAGCGATAAATAAGGAAATTAAACCATTGGTGTGAAGAGCAGAAGACGACAATAAGATTATTAGATATGTATGGATATTACAGACAGCCATGAATGTGACAAGACAGTAACCACCAAGCCTAACCAGTTTTTGTTTTTGGCATATGGACCGCCACAATCGTTTTTTATTTTCAAAAGGACACAAGCCTAAGTGCAAAGCGCTTGTCTCAACATGGTCCACAACCTACGTACACTAACATGGTTTGTGTACGTTCAAATGTTTCATTCATGGGTTATGGGAGCAATTTTGTCCGAAATTAAAGTTTTACTTTCAAAAGTTTTCCAAGGTCGTTTTCTCTGGTGGACATGTTTAAGGAGCAGAATAGGTTTTATGTAGTTTGTACATACCAACATTTGGTTTTTCACCTTCAAATTATTGCATGACTTGTTCATCCATGTCTTACAAGGCGTCTTTTGCGCATGATCTTTGCGAAAATTGGAATCTATGAGGAGTACAGAGGAAATAGACAGATGAAGGAGTCAAACTCGCAATCAGGTATGTTGCAAAAGAAAACCTTTTTTTTTTTTAAAATAAGAAAAAGTTTGAGTGAGTTGGGTCCTGAAACTAACCAAAGTCAGAACATGTCTCTGGATTCAAAGAGTACTTACAGAAGTACTTATAGATTTCCAACCAACAAGATTTTCACATCAATAGGATTCAAACCCATTATCTTATGGTTATGAGCCAATCATTTTACCTACTACTAGACTAACTTTGTTTGCTGCTAAAGAAACTTGTTCCCGAGAATACTAGACTTTAAAATCCGGACCTAACACTGATTAAGCCCGATAGGTGAACTGAATACCGAGTCAATACATGGGTTTAATCAGTGAATTTGTTGACTTATCTCTGTACGAGCAGGATATTCTTTAAAATTCTCTAGCCTCTGACGTCATTTGATGAAAGCAAAAGGATTGAAACATCTAAAGGTAGCAGCCCTCTCCACGGGATTCATTATCAACAGAAACGGCGAAATGGGTTATCGGTGGCTTCCTAGTCGTTGTTGAGTATCTTCTAGTTCCAAACTGGTATAGTGTTCAGCAGGTAAACACACTGTTTTATAATCTTGCAAATATCAGAAGTTTTTAACGCGTGTGATGTTGAGTCGTGTGACTTTTTGACAGACATAAGTTATTTTACCTCCACTTCTAATTATAAGAGAAAGTTTATAGTGTAAATTGCACTATAAATTTTATTCTATAATTAGGACTGGAGGAAGTATAAAAGAATATCCAGCAAAGCTGATAGAGGTGTGAAATGTTGCAGCGTTATTGGAGCAGCAAACAATGCGGCCGGATGATGACTTGCGAGTGCATTAAGAACAGAAGTCAAAAGCAGACTATAAATTTGCTAACTGAATACTTGACCATGAAACATGGGCTATTAAGCCCAAAGGGGAAACAGAATGCTGAGTCCAACACATTGTTAAAAAAAAAAAAAAAAACAACAACAACACAAACAATCCATACGGAAAATAAAATAAAAAGTTAAAACGTATCCCTTTATAATTATTGGCTTGCAGCTTAATCACTACTATAATTAATCAGAATTACGAAAGTCATTTTTGTTATGAATATTATATTTGTGGATGTCCATATCTCTCATTATTTCCTATTCTCCCATAGTTTTCTATTCTCACCCATGAATCACTATGATTGTGGAATCACATTAATTGTAGATTTGAGAATTGTGCCTATAAATAGAAGGCATATGTTATGTATTTGAGACACATTGGAATACACTTGAATATGAATTACTCTCCTCTTTCTCTCTTCTCTATTCTCTTGTTCTTGTTCTCTATCTCTTATCTCAGATATATCGTTATATTCATAACACATTATCAGCACGAAAGCTCTAGTGAAGGTATTATTTTGCATCATTTTTTTATCTCATATGTTCATTTTATATATCTGGGATGATCTTAAACACTATATGGAATTAAATATATATTTTTATCGAATGTTTTAAACATTGGATCCCATGGTTAAGATCGGAGGTTATTATTATTCATTTTATGACTTATACTGGCTGAAATATTTTTTCTTTTATGTCTCGCATTATCATATTCTTAGCTCCTTCTTTTATTTCTTTTCCTGGAGTGGATTACCACCGGTTTTATTTCTTTTATTTCTTTTCCCGGAGTGAATTACCCCCGGTTTTATTTCTCTTATTTCTTTTACCGGTGTGGAACCCCCGGCCTTAATTCATTTATTTACATGTATTTTATTATTAATATTGTTATTTTATATAGCCAGAAGCTATATACTTTTGACTTATTTTGAAATTATATGACCAGAAGTCATAATTTCTTATATATGGCCAGAAACCATATAAATTTCTAAAGGGCTAACTGGCCAGAAGCCGCAAAATTTTTGTTTTTACTATAAAATCTTACTTGTTATCATATGCATTTCTTGTTATTAATTCTTATTTAATTCTTTTAATTAGCCTGAACCATGACAAATACAACAATCACATCCTTTGCAAAACTTGAGTTTGTGACCCTTGATATTTCTGGAAAAAAATTACTTATCTTGGGTGCTGGATGCGGAAATTCATCTGACGCTCTTGGTCTAGAAAGCACAATTAAAGAAGGAAACTAAGCTTCTAATCAGTAAAAAGCCAAATCCATGATTTTCTTACGCCACCATTTACATAAAAATTTGAAAATAAAATATCTGACGGTGAAAGACCCACTAGTCCTCTGGAACAATCTAAAAGAAAGGTATGATCACCAGAAGATGGTCATCCTCCCAAAAGCTCGTCATGACTGGATTCAACTACGTTTGCGAGATTTTAAATCTGTGAGTGAATATAACTCAGCCATGTTTAGAATTACTTTTCAGTTGAAATTATGTGGAGAGATAAAATTACTGATGAAGACATGTTAGAAAAAACATTCTCCACATTTCATGCCACCAATTTGCTCCTGCAGCAGCAATACTGTGAAAAAGGATACAAGAAATATGCTGAATTAATTTATTGTCTCCTCGTGGCTGAGCAAAACAATGAGCTTTTATTGATGAACCATGAATCTCGTCCAATAGGTTCAACTCCATTCCCAGAAGTGAATGCAATAACTAATGAATTTTTTTGTGGTCAAGGACGTGGGCGTAAAGGTGACTACAAACATGGACGTGGTCATGGTAGAGGACGTCGTAATTACCATTATCATAATGATTATAACTCTAATACCCACTAGAAGAGGAAATATGATGAAGGGCAGAAAAATGAAGATGGTAATCTTTCAAAAGTTGTTGAAAATAAATGTTATCGATGTGGTATGAAAGGGCACTGGGCTCGTACTTGTCGTACGCCTTAACATCTAGCAAAACTTTATCAAGCCTCCATTGAAAAGAATGCAACTAATGTGGAAACAAACTTAATTTTTCAAGATCGCAATGTTGAAGCACACAAGAATGATGATAGTATTAATGGCAATAATGCTATGGCGCACTTGGAGGTGGCTGATCTTTATGATTAGATTAGTTTGGTTGGAAGAACAATATTTTCTGTTTTAATGGTTTTTCGAATTTAATTTATGCTTTTGTTTATGTTTTACTTTCTTTTCCACCTTCTTATGCAATAAGACCATGGTTGCTCATCATGTATTTTGAATTTGTTTTAATGATTTATATATATATATATATATACACACACACACACATATACATATATACTTGAGTTTTAAGGTGATGTATAGGTTAATTGGCTTATTATATATTGGTTTATCTTTGAAATACAAATATAAAGGAAGTATGATTATATGACTCACACTTGAAGGGGAGATTGTTAGAAAACAAGTGTGAGTTCGAATACAAGTATGAGTCAACTTTTGAAAAGCGATATACTTCTCACATAAAGCATAATAGATCTCCCAAAATGGATGTCAAAATATTGAAATGTTTATTATTTGAGATATATGTTACAGTAAACCAGGAGTTTATTGATTCAAAGAACTTTATTGTTGGCATGACTTGTTTGATCATCCGAGTCATATATATAATGCAAATAAGATTATGTATTGACATCCATTAAAGAACCAGAAGATTCTTCATGAATAATCAACATATTATTTATGAATTATGTGCAGCTTGTTCTCAAAACAAATTGTTTGCAAGACTATCATTGATCATGATTAGTACTAGATTTCAGTATTTCTGGAAATATATCAAATAAAATTATATGGGCCCATTGAAATAGCATGTAAACCATATAAACTTGAAAGATGCATCTACAAGATGGTTACATACGAGATTATTATCTTACAACCTGAAGTTTATAAAAATGTTTGCAACCCGAAGTTTGCAATAATGTTTGATGAATTAAGTGCACAATTTCCAGATTATACAATTAAGAAATCTTGAATTAAAGCCTCCATAAATAGCTAGATCAATTCTTATAATAACAAAATTTGATGTTGGTATATTTGATCTTACATATTGCAGTACTTATATAAACCAACAAAATTCTCCCGGTAAAATTGGCTCTTGGTTAGTACTAGACAAATTCCATCTTAAAAAGTTTAAATGTGCAATGCTTATAAATCCACCACAATGCACATAGATGGATTTAGAGAGAAAGTTGAGATAAAAGTTATATGAAGATCTCCTTTTTAATTGTTTATTTCTAGAAGAAACAAAATGATGTTTCTAAAGGAAACACATGGAGACTTATATTAGTCAATTGATATTTGACATAGTTTTCTCAACATAAGGGGGAGAAATTGAATAGCTGGAAAAGAGAATAAATGGAATGCATTATAGCAAAGTATATATCCTCGAATTAAGAAGTATGAACCAGAAGCTCATCAGGTTATCAATTCATGATATATTTGCTAGATAGAATTATTGACCTAAATGAGATTTATTAAATCTCATATTCCAACTAAAAATAATCCAATTAGGAACATGCCTGGAGCATGAGTAAGTATTTGGTTCCAAACATAAACGTTATGGATGAATTGGAACAATAATTAAGATGATCATGTTAAGAAAGTAGATACTCTAGAAGAGTATCAAGACATAACTTATTGCAAAACCTAAAGAGAGGTTCAGGTACCTGAGTAATATTGATATTGTTATGTCGAATTGAAAAAATAGAACCGAAAAGATAAAGTTGTCGACAACAATTTTGATGGTGATATCACGTGATCAAATGAGGATATTATATAAAGATTATTGGCCAAGAGGATAAGTGAAATCGAGAATGACACAAATATAATTATATTATGATAGTTATGGACTTGAAGTCCAAATTGGGATATATGATTTTGTGGTGGATACGATAAATCTGGCAGTTTATGAAAGAAAAATTATGCGTCCATTAGATATTGTTATATACATATGGGTCACTAAATTATGAAGATTGCATAAGAATTTTCAAAGGATCCACGAGTGCTAGTAGCACAAGTCCCTGAAGGACTCAAGATGTCAGAAGCATCTAATTCAAAGTTCTCGGGAACAATACTTAATAAGTTTTGTATGACTTAAAGCTATCAGAACATGTATGATATAATCATTTTAAAGAATATCTGTTGATATACATCTAGATATATCTTATAAGAATGCTTAGAAATCATGTTAGTATTATTATGATTTTGCTGGAAATATTTAGTTCTTGCAGGTACACAATAGAATGTTTGATGACCAAGAAAAAGATATGCTCAAAAGTCACTGAAAGTAATATAGTCATCAAGGGGAGCAAATCTGATGTAATTAAGAGGGGAAGATGATACACGTTGTACTCTTTTTCCCTTATCTAGGTTTTGTCCCAATGGGTTTTCCTAGAAAGGTTTTTTAATGAGGCAGCATTAGAAATGTATCAATGGATGATGTACTCTTTTCTTTGGCTAGGTTTTTATCCCACTGGGTTTTCCTAATTAAAGTTTTTAATGAGGCACATTCATAATGGACATTCAAGGGGAAGTGTTATGAATATTATATTTGTGGATGTCCATATCTCTCATTATTTCCTATTCTCCCATAGTTTCCTATTCTCACCCATGAATCACTATGATTGTGGAATCACATTAATTGTAGATTTGAGAATTGTGCCTATAAATAGAAGGTATATGTTATGTATTTAAGACACATTGGAATATGAATTACTTTCTTCTTTCTCTCTTTTCTATTCTCTTATTCTTGTTCTCTATCTCTTATCTCAGATATATCGTTATATTCATAACAATTTTAACTAATTTATCAGAACTAAAAAATGGTTGTCAACTCATTAAATATGACTTAAATTTTTTTAATTTTTTTTTAACTTTACTCATATTAGATTAAGATTTAAATAAGAGAGAGAAATAAAAGAGATCACATTTAAGTGTTAATCTCACGGTCAAAATTAAAAAATAAGCATTAATTATTCTTTAATTAACTTATAGCGCCGACCAAACCATGGAGTAACCTGCATCAAACAATGGAGTGGATAGTGACGAAATGATTTGCTTTAAAATAGTACTAAGCCTTTACTTGGTTTCTTTGAACTTATTCCTCTTGTTTTGAATTCCTATGTTTATATTTATGATTATTGTCATTATCATTGTGGTTGCTGTTACTTTCGAGTTAATTTGTTAAGGAATCAAGACCCTGAAATACCCAAATTGTTTGAGCAGGAGCTGGGGAAGAGACAGAGATGGCGAGGATGCATTTTTACGAGGACGTTGTTCCACTTTTTGCTATGATTGCTACAGAATGCATTAATGTTGGAGCCAACACTCTGTTTAAAGCAGCCACTCTCAATGGCGTCAATTACTACGTCTTCATTGTCTATGCTTCTGTAATTTCCACTCTTGTTCTTCTTCTTCCTCTCCCCTTCATTCTCCGCCGGTACTCTCTCTCTCTCTCTCTCTGTTTCAATTTTTGTCCTTTCTATTGATCCGTTATGACTCTGTTCGTGAAGTTCAAATGGGCTTCCTCCACTCAAGTCGTCTCTGCTTGTTAAAATTTTCCTCCTAGGACTCATCCTGTAAGACACGGTCGTCCCCCACAATTTCATGATTTATTATTATTATTATTATTATTTTTTGCATCTTTCAATTATTTGTTTTAACTTCTGTTACTTCTATGGGACACAGCATTGGAATTCGGCTTTGCGGAGCCAAAGCCATTGAATACAGTTCACCTACTCTGGCAGCCGCCATTAGCAACCTCATTCCTGCTTTTACCTTCATGCTCGCCATCTTCTTCAGGTGTCTCTGCTCTTTCAAATATCGAACACTTCATTCTCCACCATTACATCCACAGGATTCTCCAAATTCCAGGAATTTTTTTTTTAAAAAAAATAATAATTTCGATGATTGTTTTGTCTAAGAATTTTGCAGCGTTTTAATTTTTCTGGGTCCATGTATGAAGGATGGAAAAGGCAGAATTAAGAAGTTCAAGCACTCAGGCCAAAATCATCGGTACAGTTGTATCAATATCTGGTGCCCTCGTAGCTGTTCTCTTAAAAGGGGTCCTACACTAAAGTCAGCATCTTCTCCATCAACACTGGATTCTTCATCAGCTCAAAAGAAATGGGTTCTTGGTGGCTTCCTACTTCTTGTTGAGTATCTTGTGGTTCCAATCTGGTACATTCTTCAGGTAAACACACTCTTTTCGATTCCTGCAAATAAGGGAATTTTCTACCGCTAAGCTGAGTTGTGTGATTTTTTTTTTTTTTTTTGACAGACCCAAGTTATACAAGAATATCCAGCAAAGCTGATGGTGGTGTTTTTATTCAACCTGTGTGGGACTATTATATATGCACCAGTGAGTTTAATAGCAGAACCAGACTTGAGTGCTTGGAAGATAAAGCCTGACATAACATTCCTCGCCATTATTTACTCAGTAAGAAACTAAGAATTTGCTTGAATGGATGAACAAGTAACAAGTAAATATAACCGTTTGATTTTCAATTTCATCATGCAGGGTTTATTATGTACAGGCTTAAGCTGTCTGATTGAAATATGGTGTCTCCACCTGAAAGGCCCTGTGTATGTGTCAATGTTCAGGCCCCTCTCCATCGCCGTTGCTGCGGCTATGGGTGTCATGTTCCTCGGAGAGCCTCTGCATCTAGGCAGGCATGAAATTCACTCTCTCTCTCTCACTCCCCATTAACATCCCCCCCCAAAAAAAAAAAAAAACCAGAATCAGGGAGAAGTAATAAAGAAGATTCCTGCATGCTTCGTTCATCATGTGACACATATTGAAATGTTGCAGTGTTATTGGAGCAGCAATACTGTCCGTTGGATTTTACGCTGTGATATGGGGGAAAGCTAAAGAGGAAGAAGAGTTGAAAAAGAAGTGGGAGTTTGATAGCTCACAGTCACAAACCCAACCGAATAGCAGGACTCCTTTGTTGCAGAGCTACGTCGTGGATGAGGAAGATGATAGCAAACAACGGAATGGCATATAATGCTGCTCAGGTTTCTTTTGAAAACAGTAAACACCTAAGAAAATATTGCTATTGGATGTGATCGAAGAACTTTTAATTTTTCCTTTTCATTTCAAATTGTTTTGCAAATATTATTAGTAAGCTTTCAGCTTCTCGATCTGACGCTGCATGAGAAGAGTTTGATGCACGAATTCGGGACCACACAGACTATAGTTAGAGTAATTTAGCAGACACATCTGAGGACGTTAACGTTTAATTAAGGAAAACATAATATTGTTGAATTTTATTTTTATTTGGAGGGTTTTAGCGTTCTGGGTGGAGCATTTGGTAATGATGTCACCTCGTCGTACTATGTATGCATTAAAAACCTCATAATAATTGAGGTGCACATTTAAAAACTCCATATCATTGTCTATAAAATAATACTATTAGGCAAGTGTTATATAATATATATATATATATATATATATGTATATATTTATATGGGGCAAAAAAGTTTCATAGGCCATGTCGTCAGGAAAAAAAATGCTGCAAAAAAAATCCAATTTTAAATTTGTGATAGGATGAAAAGAAGGAGGAAGCGTAATACTACATGATTGGTTTCTTTTACCACCATCCATTTTATCTATTTGTCGGCAATACCTGTAAAAATAATGAATATGCTAAAGAGCAGAAGACAAACAAGAGTTCAGCTTAGTGCTCATTTTTTAAAGTAGACAAGAGTTGATATATGGACAGCCCCATGACTACGACCCCTTGGGACGAGACACCGAACGCAAGTTTTTTGTGATTGACCATGGATGCTATTATTCCATATCCTAAATATAAAA
This sequence comes from Acacia crassicarpa, assembly GCA_034222035.1. Taxonomy (NCBI): domain Eukaryota; kingdom Viridiplantae; phylum Streptophyta; class Magnoliopsida; order Fabales; family Fabaceae; genus Acacia; species Acacia crassicarpa. The sequence continues at coordinate 41,178,516 of JAWXYG010000005.1, read as the reverse complement.
TAGAATTGACGTTTTTTTTTTAAGAAACTAAATAAGTTACTTAATCATATCATATATTATGTATCATTAGATTATATATCTATATACTTGTCAAAATAATCAGTTTGTAGAAAAAAAAAATACAAATATTCTAAAGTAATTTAATTAACTTCATTAATCTATCTAAAAAAGTCAATTTTAATTTACATTTAGGATTGGAGAGAGTATTTTTTAACTAGTTTCCAGTCAAATTCATAATCCTTTAGATCAGTTTGGATTCAGAATTGTGAGTTTAGGCAAAACCAAATGATACCCGAACTTATTCCTATACTTATTGCCACATTCAATAGTTGAGTATGCATCTAGATTGTGTGGCCTGGCACTTTTATATACTAATATGAACCTCCATGAAAGAATGATCCATACTCACATAAATATCTTGATAATCATACATCATTATAAAACATTCAAGTTAAAAATAATAATAATGAGCCGGTCCTTATTTGAAGCTCTAGAATCTATAGAACTAGTCCTTTTAAACCCGACTATATTTGAAGACTCCATTTGGAATCTCATTCTTTTCTATAAAGATTATATGGTAAGTAACTAAGTACTAAACCCTTTGTCATATCCAAGTTTGACTTTTTATTACATTCTTGTTCTTTTTTTCAGCGAGAAACCTCTATCTTTTATTACCTTTCTGATTTTATTCCTTTTTAATCACAAGAATTTGGTTTTATTTATAAGTCCAATTTCATGATAGTAAATGAAATTGTGATAATTTTACCTATTTTAATTATACCTATGACAATAAATTTTAAAGATAAAGAGAATAAAGAGTTGCAAAATATCCATTTATAAATAAGGACAAAGTTATAAATTTAATTCATAATTATTAAGTTAACTACATCTCTTCAATCTCTTTAGTATGTGAAATTTAATTAAAAAACTTATAAATAGAACTAGAGAGGCGCCTATATGAGTATTGGGCTCTAAGAATTGGTCCTGATAGTGACTAAGCCCAATAGTCCTGCTTAATATTGACTCTGTGATCTTAACAGTGAGAGGTTCATTTACCCAAAAAAAAAAAAAAAACAGTGAGAGGTTCGTTTGCAGCATACCCAGACAGACAGAGAGGAACAAGGGAGCGATCAAACCCTTCCCTGCTCCCCGAGGATTGTCCGACATTTCTACGCACAACGATTGCCTGGGATTAACTTCCCCTCTCTCTTCTTAAAATTTATTCCTTTTTTTCATCAATTATATATAATTGAGGGTCCAAAACAATTAAATAATGAAAAGAAATCGGCACGGAAAACAAAATACTAAAAGCATATCCCTTTCTTGGAGGTATAGTAAGATACGCATTTTGCCCTCTTTTTCTACCTCAAGTTTTATGGCCAGGACTCATGTGTCACGTGCATGCATGTTATTTTGATATAATATATAAATAAAATCAATATAGTCTGAACACCACTTCTTTGTGTGTTCTGGATTCTATTACTGTGTTAGCCTAATCATAACGTAACATGTTCGCATAGCAGTGTTTTGTGAGATTCTTTTCGGTGAATCCTCTTTCTTAATTCAAAACCATGTCGAAAAATTGATTACTAAGCAACCATGCATGAGTCACGGTATCGGGTATTATTAAAGAATCACAGTGAAGAACCTTATGGAATTTTAATGTTACATTAGAGTTTCTTAAAGAAGTTTTCAGTGTTCAAATATAGGAGAAAGTTTAAGCTCCAATGAAGTCTTGATCTAGTTTTTACTTTTCTTATTAAATCTTTAATTGTCATTCTGTCATGTAAAGGTAAACGACTAAATCTTATGAGTATGTGACAATGAGGGGAAATATATAAGTCGAGAAGCAATTTTTAAAAGATGATTAGTTATATTTGAATCATCTTCACTATGTGGTCGCGCTGGGAGTATTTAATGGAAGTGATCGTGATTCCTAGTGAAGTGAACGTGACGGCTCATTTTAAAAATAAAGAATGAGAAAGATGTGATCCACAGTTCCGGGAGTATGTTTTAGGAAATCAAGAAACTGAGAGATTCCCAAATCGTGTGATGAACAGCCAGGCGTCGTCAATGGCTTACAAAACCAAAACGAGTAATGAAAACAACAAATAGAAAAAACAGAGTGAGAAAGAGAGAGAAGCAGGGGAGGATAAAAGCGGAGCAGAAGCAGGGGAAGAGAGATAGAAAATGGCGGGGACGAACTTGTACAGGGACGTTTTCCCTCTGTTTACACTGATAGCTATGGAGTGCATTAACGTTAGTGCTAGCATTCTGTTCAAAACAGCCGCTCTCAGAGGCATGAGTTACTATGTTTATATAGTCTATTCTACTGCTGTTTCAACTCTTGTTCTTCTTCTTCCTCTGCCCTTCATTCTCCGTCGGTACTCTCTCTCTCTCTCTTCCCTTTCTTGTCATCTCTATTCATCCATTAACTCTCTCTGAGCGAAGGTCAACTGGGCTTCCTTCGCTCACGTCATCTATGCTTTTCAGAATCTTCCTCATCGGAGTCATCGGGTGAGACACAGTCCCACAATCCATTATATTGTTGATCTTCGATTAGTTCTTTATTTCTTGATCTTTGGTGTTTCTGAGAGACAGGCTTGTGACTCAGCTCCTTGGAACCAAAGCCATTCTATACAGTTCACCCACTCTGGCTGCTGCTTTGAGCACCCTCATTCCCGCTTTTACCTTCATACTCGCTGTCTTCTTCAGGTCTCTGTTATTAATATTTACATTGTTGCGACTGAGAATATTGCAGCGTTTTAATTTTTCTGGGTCCATGTATGAAGGATGGAAAAGGCAGACTTAAGAAGTTCAAGCACTCAGGCCAAAATCGTGGGTTCAGCAGTATCAATAGCTGGTGGCCTCGTAGTTGTTCTCTTCAGGGGTCCTACAATTATACCAGCATCTTCTCCGTCGCCACCTCCTCCAACAAACTCTCTACTGGATTGTTCATCGTCACCGGCGGAATGGGTTCTTGGTGGCTTCCTACTTCTTGTTCAGTATATTCTAGTTCCAATCTATTATATTGTTCAGGTAGGTAAACATAATCTCATCCAATTCTGCAATTTAGAAGCTTCTCCTACATGTAATTTTGAGTCAGTATTAGGGGTCATTTTTTTTCCCTGTAACTTTGTTTACTGTGATTTTTTGACAGACCCAAGTCTTAAAAGAATATCCAGCAAAGCTGATAGTGGTCTTTTTATACAACCTGTAACTTTGTTTACTGTGATTTTTTGACAGACCCAAGTCTTAAAAGAATATCCAGCAAAGCTGATAGTGGTCTTTTTATACAACCTGTTTGGGACTATTGTATCTGCACCAGTGTGTTTAATAGCGGAACCGGACTTGAGTGCTTGGAAGATAAAGCCAGACATAACATTGATCTCCATTATTTACTCTGTAAGCAATTTGGTCGCATGGCGGAACAGGCCATGAAATGATGATCAAGCGACACCTGACATTAACAATTTGATTTTCATTTTTCTTCCTGCAGGCATTCGTTGTCACATGCTTAAGCTGTCTTGTTCACGCGTGGTGTCTCCATCTGAAAGGCCCCGTGTATGTGTCAATGTTCAGGCCCCTCTCCATCGCCATTGCTGCTGGTATGAGCGTCATTTTCCTGGGCGATGCTCTGCATCTATACAGGCATGAAAATTCATTCTCTTTCCCTGTCATGAATTATTTTTCCCCTAAAAACCAGGAAACTAGAATCAGATAGAAGTTATATATGAAGAAGATTCCTTTATGCTTCCTTCATCATTTGGCATGTGTTGAAATTTTGCAGCGTTATTGGAGCAGTAATACTGTCGGTCGGGTTTTACGGTGTGATATGGGGGAAGACGAAAGAGGAAGAAGAGTTGAAGGAGAACTATGGGTTGTCATGCAGCTCAGAAGAGCAGCCACATTGCAGGACTCCTTTGTGGCAGAACTACGACAATGGGGAAGATAAACAACAAAGAACCGAATGTGAGTGAGCCTCGTAACTTGTGCGATCTGTCGCTACATCAGAACAAGTTACAAAACTAGCTAAAGTGAGGAATAATTGGCAGTCACGTGTGGGGACATTTAAGAAACACAAGAAGCTATATGGTGCAGCGTTGAATTTTATTCGGAGAGTTTGGGTGGAGTATTTGCTGTTGATGCCATGTCCGTACGATAAACATAAGAAAATTCATGAATGAGAAGCAATAGGCAGAAGAAATAATCTCGATTGTCTGTATGAATATAGGACCAAGAAGATTAAAGAAACAAAAGTTATCAGTACCACACTCATCAGTCGTCTCCTGCAAAGATTTCTCATTTAATGCCTATGCTTCATCTCCAGGATCTTATGAAGTTATAACGTGATTTACTGGAGAGTTTTCACGTCATTAAGATATTAAGTCGCTAGGATACAAAGGTCGTTGAGGACGTAGAATTTCAATTCTTATTATTCATTCGTAAATCGGTTTCCCGTCGTTGGGTATATAGACCGTACCAGAACTCAAGAGCCTTCTGACTATTTGACTGACACGTAGGCAACGGACGAGCCTTCTACATTAGCTTCTATTTACCAGGCACGTAAGGTGAGGGTATTATGGGTTTTTAACAATATACCACTCTGATCCTATTTGTAAGTCCCTTTTGAGTTTTGACCAAAAAATTTTGGTCATATTTATAAGTCCTGTTTGACTAAATAAATGAGATTGTGACAATTTTGCCTATATTAATTGTACCAATGAAAATATAGAGAGAAGAAAAAGTTGAAAGTACCCAATCATAAATGAGGGTAAAGTTAAAAATTCACCTCATAAACATTGAGCTAACTAACTCTCCTTGATATATGTTATTTAGTCAAAATGAGATTTATAAATAGAATCAGAGTGATATTGTTTTGTTCTCATCACTGCCTTTTCACGGTGGGTCAAGGGTATCTTTCGTCTTTGACCCCAAAAAAAAAAAAAAAGGTATCTTTCGGGTGAAGAGTCTCCGAGGCCAATGGCCATCCATGTCATCCGCAACAGAGAAAACTGCAGGAAAAAATCCAGATTTTGTTTATCTGAAAAGGAAATCCAGTTTAAGACGTCGACTTAATTAATTGTGATGTGATATTTCCATAGATTATTAATTAAATGATTTTGTTTAATAACCTTATTGAGTATTCATTTTAGTCTTCCTCTACTTCTTTTTAGATGATTCCATATGACGTGATCAACTCTCCTTATTACCCATCTAATGACCTCATTTAAAGGTGTCTAAATCACACCAAAATGATTTTTTACCATTTTATTCTCAATAAATACCACTGCAACTCGTCGTCTCTGTATATGACATTTATAAATCTTAACTTTTCTTATATGACCAGTGACCACACATACATCTCATTATCTTCATTTTGACTACCCCATTTTATATCCATATTGTTCCTTTAAAACCCAATATTTATTTCTCCTCTAGTTCTTCTTAATATAATACATATTTGAAAAGTTGCTATTGGTCTTAAATATAGACAAATTTTCATATTTACTAATTTTTTTTTCTAATTTACCTTTTATTGATACTCTTTAACAATAATCAAGGAGGAGAGGGAATGAGAAAATCAAAGAAAGTGATTAGAATGTTTTAGAAAATACACATCTGATCTATTAACTAACTTAACCGCACCGATTTCCTTAATCTAATCTAATCAAATTAAATAAATTTATCTAATATTAAAGACCAAATCCAAATGAAATACCATATAGCATTGCTGGCCTTGTAATAAACCAACACACATTTTACAAATAATGATATTAAGTGACTGAGAGTTTAACCCCATGTTATATGCATGGAAAGAACAAAAATATGTAAAGTAAAATTATCACAGTTCTTTCCTCATCCAAAATCGTCTAGAAAAGCCCACGGTGTATGGTTAAATGCGACAAAAAAGATGACTCCGCTTTAGTTGCAACAAATTTAATAATAAAGAGTTATTTATCATAATTTCCTTTTGGCCGTGTAAGGCCATATATATTAACCGATAAGTCAAGAAATTGACTAAATATACTGTATATATTTATTATGTGGCGCGTTTTAATTATTCGGCGTGTACGTGTGCCGTGAAGACTGTATTTCTGATTGCAAGACGCGGATTCTGAAAGGAAAGGGCGTTGAATTGTGGAGTCCAATACCCTTCCCATCCTTTCATACGCAACTTTGTGTAAAAACAAGTTAGGTAACCCTATTTTTGTTATAAAAAATAAAAATCATCCATGAAATACTTTTTTAGCATACAAGAAGAGCTAGGAATCAGGGCCGGCCTGTGAAGGGCCAGGGCATAACAGGGCCAGCCCCCCAGAGCCCGGAGTAAGAAAAACACTTGTTTTTTGAAGTCCGACCCGAGAGCACCAAGGCCAGGACCAGCTCGTAGGACCCGGAAATTATTATTTCAAATTTTAACTATTTTTCCTCTGTTTTTTTTAAAGAAATATAATTAGTAAATTACAATACGAATCATCTAATAAATAACTACAATCACTAATTTATAATCAAAAGAAAACTATCTTCACAAATAACTCATATAAAACATAAAAAGCATATTATGAATTTCTTCTCTCTCATCATGAACACATCCATAATCTTTATTTGTAACAAATAATAAACCAAATCATAAAATTATAGTATAGTTATTATATATTTGTAATTAAATGGATAAATAACTTTATAACAAATACAAAATATATATAAATCAATAAATTTAAAAAGGAAAAAAAGTAAAAGCTACAGTGAAAATGGCCTGCAGGGACGGCCCGTGGCCCTCCAGGGCTGGCCCGTCTAAGCCCGTGGCCCTTCAGGGCCAGCCCTCCAGAGCCAATTTCAAATATTTCGTCTATTTTTCAAGCCTGGCCCTTGACGGGCCAGGACTTAAACGGGCTAGCCCGATGGGCTCGGCCCGTTTTACCGGCACTTGGTGCTATTAAAATAATACTACTGGGTGATAAGTGCTAGATAATGAGTGCTACTAAAAAAAAAAAAAAAAATCTTAGATTGCGTGCTAAGTGTGCTAAAAATTATTTTGAAAACTGGATGCTACTAAAAAAATAATTCACAATGATGTATAATTTTTTTTTAAAAAAATAAGTTTTTACTCAATAACTATGTAGTTTTGGTGCAGGGATGGGAGGAAGAGTGAATGAGAAAATCCTGTGTCAAAGTTGAATTCTACTTGGGAATAATAATTTTCTCCTCTCTTTTCTCCTCCTTCTCTCCTCTCTGCATTTCATCTTCTTCATCGAATGCTCCCTCGCCAGCGGCTTGTGCCTAACACACAAGCCGCCGGCGACCACCGCCTTTGTGCCACAGACGAGTCCGAGTGGTTGTTACGAGTTCTTATCTTTGATCTGCGGTCCAGGTGCTTTGGAGTCCAGATCCTTGATCTATGGTCCTCTCCCTCAGAGTTCTGTTAGACGTGGCCTTCTCTCGTCCTTGTGGCGAGTCCTTTCCTCTCCTCTCCAAATCTGATCTGTGGATGTGAGATTTATCTGTTTTTTTGTTATTTTTCTGTGATTTTGGGTTTTCTGGTAGTGTTTTTGTGTCATGAAATAAGCAGATCTGTAAGATCTGGGTTCAACTCCTCTTGGTTGGATGACGGTATGAACGTTATAAGATCCGATTCTCCCTTGGTAGTTCGGATCTGCGTTCCTGGGGGCAGATCTAAAGAGGCATTGTTTGTTGTGTGGTCAACATCATCAGATCTGATTCATCAAAGGAGCAGAAGTTTTCTTCTGGACATCATGGGTTTTCTTATGTCTCAGGTTGGGTTTTCTGTGTTCTTAACCCCAATATGGGGTACCTATAGAGCTGCTCTCGTTACAGCTAATCCTTATAAGGAGGTGTGCCCATTTGGGTGGGTTTTACAACCATCACCTTCTTCGTTGTCACTTCTAACCCCGGATATTGAGAAGGCTACTTTGTTCATGATTCTACTTCTTCTTCTAAATATTTTATGTACGGTGATTTGGCTGTTTTTGTTATTGTTTTTGTCTTTGATGTATTTTGTTGTACTGGATCTGACTTTCCTTGTATCCAGATATTGTACCTGTTTGGAGTATTAATATAAATAGACTGTTGATAAAAAAAAATGAGAAAATCCTAATCATGTAATCTTTCTAATTTGCCAAATAAAATCGGTTTAATACGATTTCATAATAGGAAAGCATTATATATATATGATTCTTCAGGCCAATTTTTTTGACTTGGATATCATCATGACTTTAACTTTTATTGGGCCAATCGATTATTTGCGGGAGTACGCAATCACTGTACTCCGAGTCCGATTTCTTTTCTCAGCATTTCTCTCATTATCTTTTATTATTATCCATTTCCAATTTTTGATCCAACAGTCTAGAGGGTTTTTTCAAAAAACCGTATGTGATGTGTCTATCGCACGCGGTTTTTTGAAAAAACCCTCTAGACCGTTGGATCAAAAATTGGATGATCCAGATAAAGATAATGAGAGATAATGAGGGAGATGCTGAGGAGAGTATCTCCTTCCCTGCACTCCATTATTTGTTTGTGTAAGAGATAAAAAGTTAAGTTGATGGAATGAATATAAAATATATGCCAGAATTTTCCTATAAATTAATTATTATTTTTATATGCATCAGGATGGACATTGAACCTTGAGCATTATGTGAAATGAGTGGGTTGAAAAATGAATGCAAGTTATTAATGTAATGATACGAAAGTTTCTCTTAATAAATCTCACGTCCTCACTCTAATAAGCAGCCATGGATTTTTTTTAAAAAAAAATATAAAAGATGGCTAAACGCCTACATTACAAAAGCAAATTACACAGAAGAGGAATTTAATCCTAAACACTCTTGGTCCACTCAAGCTCTCAAATGAGTGGGACACCTATGTAAAATTGCAGAATTGGAGATACCCCATTTAGCCAAGGCATCCACAATTCTATTACAATCTCGAGGGATGACCCTAACATTAACCTGTCAAGCCCAGCAAAGCATAGCTCTAGCTTTCACAATCAAACTACTACCAGTATTACAAGAAGTATCTAATCAGATTAATAACCTCTGAGTCAGATTCCAAAATGATCTTCTTTAAGCCCATATCCCAAGCCAATTGAAGACCCAGCAGCCATGGAATTGAACGAACTATTCTTAGTCCTGAACCTGTTTGCTGAGCCCCGTTCAACCATTTTTGTGGGGTCCTTTTAAGCTCTAAGCTATTATCATTCATCGAAAGTGTCACAGATTCTGTCCTCTCAGAATTTGTCACTTGTGCAATCAATCTGCTTTAATCCGTAGCAACTTTTAAGTTCCTTCAATAAGAATGAGAATTCACGAGCAGAAAAATCTCCCATGGAATCTTGAAGACCCAATTGAAGACCCAGCAGCCATGGAATTGAACGAACTATTCTTAGTCCTGAACCTGTTTGCTGAGCCCCGTTCAACCATTTTTGTGGGGCCCTTTTAAGCTCTAAGCTATTATCATTCATCGAAAGTGTCACAGATTCTGTCCTCTCAGAATTTGTCACTTGTGCAATCAATCTGCTTTAATCCGTAGCAACTTTTAAGTTCCTTCAATAAGAATGAGAATTCACGAGCAGAAAAATCTCCCATGGAATCTTGATTTACTTGATAGTGGTCTTCTTAGTTCTTATACAACCGGTTTGGGACTATTATATTGTATCTGCACCAGTGTGTTTAATTGCAGAACCGGACTTGAGTGCTTGGAAGATAAAGCCTCACATAACATTGATCTCCATTATTTACTCTGTAAGCAATTTGGTCGCATGGCGGAACAGGCCATGACATGATGATCAAGCTAAGCCCCACCTGACATTAACAGTTTGATTTTCATTTTGCTTCCTGCAGGTACGTTGTCACATGCTCAAGCTGTCTTATTAACGCGTGGTGTCTCCATCTGAAAGGCCCAGTGCATATGTGTCAATGTTCAGGCCCCTGTCCATCGCCATTGCTGCTGCTATTTGCGTCATTTTCTTGGGTTATTTTAATCATCACTAAAAAATAAATATATTGAACCATTTATTAAATAATATCGCATAATATTAAAAATATAAATAAATAATAACCGACAACTATAAATCAAAAGATAACATAGTAAAGAAAAATTTTATGAAGTTTAGAAAGAGACTCATTACAAGGTACATCACTTTCCGAAATTATTTTTTAAAAAATATTACTTTCTAAAGATATTTTCTTCTCAAATAACACATCTATGCTTTTCTGTTTATTCTTACTCATTTTTTTCAACCTACATCAAATTTAGTGACCAAGAATATATATTGATATTAGTATTAATTAGTATCTTGTATCACTAAATATTAGTTTTTATAGTACAACTCAATTCACAAAACTAATACTTAACATTCCACCTATCTCAAAATAAAATAATTGGAGAAAATACAAGAAATATAATATGAACCGAAAAATATTTAAAAAAAACATATAAATTTGATTCAATTTCAACTAAGCAAATAACCTATTATAAACTATTTTTTAAAGAGAAATTCATTATAAAATTATAAGACAACCAAATAATAAATCTAAATTGATTAAAATTAACCATTAATCATCCTCTACGTATATATAGTCATCTATTGTCAAAACTTAAGATTCTCCCAAAATCATAACCCCAAAATTTTCATTAATCAGCACAATATTACTTTCATTAAAAAGATAAAAATATGTATAATAACTTTCATAAAAGGAGTGAGGTGAAAAAAGTGCTTTTGAGTACCTATTTGGTCTTTAAAATGAAAATAAACAGCAACGGATATAATGATACTAACCTTTTCAGTAGGTATTTCACACAAAATTTTTTCTTTTCTCTCACAGTCCAATGAATAATAAACCAAACATTGTCGTAATAAAAAAAGAATATACTTATAGAAAAGATAAGAAATTAGCTGGGGCCAAATTATTGGCTAAAATAAAATATTATATAATACTTACATATAAATACATAAGATAAGAAAATATCAACTAGGGCTAGGGGTGGAAATAGGCCAGGGGCCTGTGGCCTGGCCTGTTAAAAGCCTGGTCAGGCCTAGCCTGTCAGGCTAAAAGGCCAGGCCAAGGCCTATTTTAAGGCTTGTTTGGCTTAAAAGGCCAAGCCTAGGCCTCCAAATAGGCCTGTTAAGAATAATTAATTTTTTATAAAAAATATTAATTAATATCTCTCCCCTCTCCCTTACTCAAAACCTCCCGTTCGCCCCTTCAAATCAAGAATCTTAAGTCCCTAAATCAGTTTCCCTCACTCAAGCCTGTTTTTCACCTGTTTACATTAGGCCTGTTTTAGGCCTTTTTACATTTGGTCTGTTTTCGGCCTGCAAAAAATATATGTCTCTTAACAGACCACAGGCCAGACCTTTAACAGGCTAGGCTTAGGTCAAAATTTTAGCCTGTAACAGGCTACAGGCCAGGCTCAGGCCATTTCCTTACATAACAAGTCTAGTCTGTTAAGGGTGAGGCCTAGCCTGACCTAGCCTGTTTCCACCCCTGTCCAGGGCCAACCCCCAACTAGCCATGACGTGGTTCCGCCACTGGCGATGGTCTGCATTTATACAGGCATGAAAATTCATTCTCTTTCTCTCTCTGTCATCAATTATTTTCCCCCCAAAACCAGGAAACTAGAATCAGATAGAAGTTACATAAGAAGAAGATTCCTATATGCTTCCTTCATCATTTGGCATGTGTTGAAATGTTGCAGCGTTATTGGAGCAGTGTGATAGATACTGTCGGTTGGGTTTTTTTACGGTGTGATATGGGGGCAGACGAAAGAGGAAGAAGAGTTGAAGGAGAACTACGGATTGTTATGCGGCTGAGAAGTGAAACCACATTGCAGGACTCCTTTGTGGCAGAACTACGACAATGGGGAAGATAAACAACAAAGAACGGAATGTGAGTGAGCCTGTCACTTGTCCGATTTGTCGCTACATGAGAACAAGTTACAAAACTAGTTAAAGTAAGGAATAATTAACAGACACGTACGTGTGAGGACATTTAAGAAACACAAGTTATTATATTGTGCAGCGTTGAGTTTTATTTGGGGGGTTTAGGTGGAGTATTTGCTGTTGATGCCATGTCCGTACGATAAACATAAGAAAATTCATGAACGAGAAGCAATAGGCAGAAGAAAGAATCTCGATTGTCTGTATAAAATATAAATATAGGAGCAAGAAGATTAAAAAAAGAAAAGTTATCAGTACCACACTCTTTTTTTGGTCGATATCAGTACCACACTCGTCAGTCGTCTCCTGCAAATATTTCCCATTAAATGCCTATCCTTCATCTCCATGATCTTATGAGATTATAAGCGTGATTTACCGGAGAGTTTTCATGTCATTAAGATATTAATTTTTTTTTGCTCGGACATTAAGATATTAATTCGCTGGGATACAAAGGCCGTTGAGGACGTAGAATTTCAATCCTTATTATTATTCATTCGTAAATCGGCTTACCGTCACTGTGTATGTAGACCGTAGCAGTAGCACACCTCAAGAACCTTTTGACTATTTGACTGATACGTAGGCAACGGACTAGCTTTCTACAGTACGTACAGTCGCTTCGATTTACCAGGCACGAAGCACGATAGGCGAGGGTACTATGGGTTTTTAACAATTTATTGTCTTGTCCTCATCACTGTCTTTTCATGGTGGTTAAGGGGTACCTTTCGGGTGAAGAGTCTCCGAGGCCCATGGCCAAGTCATCCGTAACAGAGAAAATGCAGGAAAAACTCCGCTTTCTGTTTATCTAAAAAGGAAATCCAGTTTCAGATGTCGAAATAATTACTAACTTTATCTTAAATATAGTAATCAGTGGCGGAGCCACGTTATGGTCAGTTGGGGCCAGTGACGGAGCTACGTTATGACTAACTGGGGTCTTGGTCTGTTGGTCTTTTCTTATCTTATGTATTTTTATATATGTGTTATATAATATTTTATTTTGGCCACTAATTTAGCCCCAGCTAATCTCTTATTTTTTCTATAATCATATTCTTTTTTTGGAATGTGAGAGGAAAGTAAAATTTTTGTTTGAGATACCTATTGAAAATATTTGTATCATCTTATATATGGTGCTGTTCATTTTCATTTTAAAGACTAAATAGGTACTCAAAATCACTTCTTTTCACCCCACTCCTTTTGTAAAAGTTATTCTACATATTTTTATCTTTCTAATGAGGGTAGTATTGTGTTATTAGTGAAAATTTTGGGGTTATGATTTCGAGAAAATCGTGAGTTTTGACAATAGAAGATTATATATATGTAGAAGGTGATTAATGGCTAATTTTTATCGGTTTGGATTTATTATTTGTTTGTTTTATGATTTTATAATGAATTTCTCTTTAAAAAATAGATTATAATAGGTTATTTGCTTAGCTGAAATTAAATCAATTTTGTACTCTCTTTTTTTTAAAATATTTTTTGGGTTCATATTATATTTCTTTTATTTTCTCCAATTACTTTGTTTTGAGGTAAGTGAGATATACATTTAAGTGTTTATTTTGTGGATTGAGTAGTACTAATGTACTATAAGAATTAATGTTTAGTGACACAAGATACTAATTAACACTGACATCAATATATATTCTGGGTCACCAAATTTTTGTAGGTTGAAAAAGATAAGTAATGATAAACAGAAAAGCACAGATGTGTTCTTTAAGAGGAAAATAATTTTAGAAAGTGATATTTCTAAGAAAATAATTTCTGAAAATGATGTACTTTCTAATGAGTCACCTTCTAAACATCATAGAATTTTTATTTACTATGTTATCTTTTAATTTATAATTGTCAATTATCATTTATTTGTATTTTTAATGTTATGGTATATTATTTAGTAAATAGTTCAATATGTTTATTTTTTGGCCCGGGCTCAAATAATAGTCTGGTTCCGCCATTGATAGTAATGCGATCATGATATGCAAGTTTTGGTCTTGTTTCCTAAATCATAACTATTGGGAGTTTATCCAAATGGTGCTGAAATCATATTTTTAACCAACATGCTGTTCTCGCAAAAAAGAGAGAGAGAGAGAATGTTTTATCCTACTAGATGGAACCATGAATACTGATTGCATGAGGTCATTTTATTCTATCGAAAACCAAATATTTAATAAATTATTAATTATAAGATCTTGTTTAATGACCTAATTGAGTATTCACTTTAGTTTTCTTGTACTTCTTTTTATATGAATTCATACAGCCTGATCTACTCTCTTCATGGTGCATCCAAGGGTTTTTTTTGAATGTGTCCAAACCACACCAAAACAATTTTCTACCATTTTATCTTTAATAAATGCCATTGCAACTCGTCTGCATATATGAGTTTTACAAATAATCTTAACTTTTCTTGTCTGACTAATGATTACACATCTATCTCATCATCTTTGTTTTGACCACCCTACCCTATTTTATGTTCATATTGTTCCTTTAAAGCCCAACATTTACTACTCCTCTAGTCCTTAATATAAGATATCTTTGAGGAGTTGCTATTGGTCTTAAATATAAGACAAAATTTTTATATTCGCTATTTTTTTTTTCTAATCTACCTGTAGTGATGCTCTTCAACAATAATCAAAGAGGAGAGGAGAAGGAATGAAAGAATTAAGAAATGTAATTAAGGTATTTTAAAAAATACATATCTATTAACTAATTTAACCAACTTTTTAAATTTAATCAAATTATATAGATATTTCTTATATTAAGCACATATAAAGTACTATATAGCAAATTGCTGGCCTTGTATTAGTGTAATAAACCAACACACATGCATGTTTTACAAACAAGTATATTAAGTGATTGAGAGTTTAATCCCATGATATATGCATGGAAATAACAAATATATATGTCAATTAAAATTATCACAGTTCTTTACTCATCTAATCGTCGAGAATTTCTCACTATTTTGTTTTTCTTAAAAAAAAAAACTGACGGTGCATGGTTAAATGCGATTAAAAAAAAAAAAGAAAGATGGCTCCACTTTAGTTGCGACGTGGTAATAAAGAGGGTTGTGGATAATGAAGAATCATTTGTTAATATAATACAAATAAATAAAGCAGACGATTGACAATATATAATAGCTCATGTAATATATTGGATCATGACTGTACTTGTTTTGCTTTTGCATGAATTGGATTAGCCACCCCCCAGCGATAAATAAGGAAACCATTGGTACGTGAAGAGCAGAAGACGACAAGTAAGATTATTAGATATAATGGATATTACAGACAGCCATGAATGTGACAAGAAAGTAAGCACCAAGCCTAACCAGTTTTCGTTTTTGGCATATGGACCGCCTCAATCGTTTTTTCACTTTCAAAAGGACACAAGCCTAAGTACAAAGCTCTTTGTCTCGACATGCTCTACAACCTACCTACACTAGCATGGTTTATTTACGTTCAAATGTTTAATTCTTGGGGTCGCGGGGGCAATTTTGTCTAAAAGTTTTCACTAAGGAGTAAATTTTGCTTTAGAAGTTTTTCTGAGATAGGAGGTAGGGATAGTTTTGCTTCGGAAGTTTTAAAACGAAAGTAATTTTGTTATGACTGTTATCTCAATTAATTTTGATTGTTAATTGACTAAATATATTGAGTTATTGGTCGTCCATGTGTCATTTTTGTTAAAGTACTAATTTGCCTTTAATTTTTTAAAAAATGAAGTACATGACACATAGGTACTTCCGGGAGCAAATTTGCATCCTAACAAAAATGACGTCGAACATGTAGACTGTTAGCTTAGCATATTAGGTAAATTAACGGTCAAAATTAATTGAGATAATGATCATGACAAAATAAAAATTGGAAAAAATCATGAGCGAGAAGAGAGAGAAGAGAGCGAGTGAATGAGGGCGACGAACTGTTATCGGCGGAAAGGAGGGGTCGAAGGAGGGCGATGGTGATGGAGATGGAAAGGGAGGGAACGTAAAGAGTGGCTCAGAGTTTGTTTTTGGGCAACCGAGTGAGAAGATGAAGGCTGGAGGAAGCACCTCTCAAGTATCGTATGCAAAACCGAGTAGTGGCTCGTCCCAGTTTTCCTACAGGGACAAACTTCTGTCACCTGGCTGTGCCGGTTTTCTGATGAAGCATGCTGAGGAGGATGATATAGTGCAAGGTTGGAAGGACTATTTTCATCGTATGAATGAGAAGGATGCTAGTAGCGTGGTGGCTGAGACAGATGAGGATGAGGAGCAGACCGTGAGACGTCTGGAGGGAAAAGCTGGCGTTCTGAATTTTACTGTTGAGGAGTACACAGCTTGGTGCTTACCCTGGATGAACTCACTTATTATTAAAGTCATGGGCGCAACTTTCCCTACTTACATTATCCGGGATCGTATTAATCGCATGTGGCGCCCCAAAGATCCTTTGAAGTTGGTCCCATTGAGTAATGGCTATTACATTGTTTCTTTCTTGAATAAGGAGGATAGAGATTATGCTTTTCAGGAGGGACCCTGGATGATAGACGATCACTACCTGATTGTGCAGCGGTGGCAACCAAATTTTAATCCTTGGAAGGCTGACCTTCAGTGCCGTATCGCAGCTTGGATTCGCTTACCGGATGTCCCTTTTGAGTTTTATAACGTTGAATCTTTACGTAGAATCAGTAATATGGTTGGAAAAATGATTAAAGTGGATAGGTCTACTTCTATATATGACAAAGGAGGTTTCGCCTGTATTTGTTACAACAACCGCTCCTACCCTCTTACAAGGTTTTCGGGGAAGAACAGCCTATCATCTATGAAGGACTTCACCAAGTGTGTTTTCTTTGTGGGAAATATGGACATAAAAAGGATAATTGCCCGACAGATCCGAAGAAAGTTGAAGCTCGGCTTGAAGACCAGCCAAACATGGGGTCTGATAATGGAGGTAACGGGGGTGTGAAGAGGATGAAGGAACCGGCGGCGGTAGGTGGTGGAGCAACCATAGTCACAGGGGACGAGAATCCTAATGCATCCCCTTTTGGTAAAATCAAGATATTAAAGCGTGATTTCCGTGGATTTGCAGCTACGGCGGGAATGAGATTTGGTATTAATGAGCCTTTAAAGAAATCTGATGTGAAAAAGGAATTGAAGAAAAATCAGGAGGATATTCAGGATTCTAATCAGTTGGCTATGAAAAAGGAATTAAAGCAAGGAATTAATGCCAATAAAGAGGAGTTGACCATTGTTAAGGGCCCACATAAATCAGAGTGGGTACGGGAGGGAGCTAAAAGGAAAGGCGACAGTAAAGGAAAAATGAAGGGTAAGGAGAGCCGCAAGCCTACACGTGATGTCCCTTCATCTTTGCGTGTGGGCCACGCTACAACTTCTAATCAAGGCAATTCTTTTGAGGTGCTAAAATCTTTGGAGGCCGATGCACATTTAGTCGAGGTTGAGGTAGCAGGTGTCGTTTTGTCCACCAATCATTCCACAATGCATGAGTCCAACGTGCAAGTGCCCCATGCAACACCCTTGGACAATTTGACGCTAAGTATAGTCTCTGCTGAAACCAAGATACAAGCCCAGGATGGGATTTCCTCTCTCCATGATAGTGTGGATGAACAAATGGTTGAACAGGATAAGATCGAGGGGGACGGTGCCATACCCCAACCCAAACATGTTTCTCAATGAACTACATGATATGGAATTCACAAGGCACTGGAGCGCGTAGCTTCCATGCCCTTATTCGTGACTTAAAAAATCACTATTAACTGAATTTCATAGCTATCTTGGAAACACGTTGCACTAAGCAGATGGCGCAGGCACGAGCCCAACAGTTGGGTTTCCCTAATATGACGCTAATGGATTGTGAGGGGTACAGTGGCGGAATCTGGTGTCTGTGGGATGATAGTATTGCTAGAGTTTCTTTGTTGGAATGCAATCATCAATTTTTACACTTTATGATTTCTAATTCTGTAGGCTCTAATTGGTACCTCACTGTGATTTATGCTAGTCCTAATTGCAATTCTCGTCGAATTTTGTGGTAGAATCTGTCTCGTATAGCTCTCACTATGCCAGGAGCTTGGCTACTTGGAGGTGATCTTAATGGAACTTTACTTTACTGCGAACGGTGCTCTAATGCCACCTTCAGAATGTCTTATGACAGAGAATTGGTTCGATGGGTGGAATCCCAGAGCATGGTTGATATAGGCTTTGTAGGGCCGGAGTTCACATGGAAGAGAGGTGATTCTGAGGTGTGCCTAAATCGTATGCTTGCAAATGAGGAGTGGGTTAATTTGTTCCCTAATGCTTCGGTAGCTCATTTACTGTTTTTCAAATCTGATCATAGGCCCCTCCTCATTCGACTTAATCCAGGTTTGGTTCCAAGCAAGCCCAATCGACCTTTTTGGTTCATTGCGGCTTGGGTCCTCTATGAGAAGTTTGATGAATTTGTCCGTAACGCCTGGAAACATGATATTTCCTGGGTCCAAAATATTGCCCACTTTGCAGATGCATGTTCAACCTGGAATAAAGATGTTTTTAAGCATACAGAGGCAAGGAAGAAGCATTTACTCCGAAGACTTGATGGGATTAATCGAGTAGTCGCCCGGATTGGCATGATTCCCAGATATGCTGACCTACAGCTACTGATTTGGAAAGAACTCGAAGATGTTCTGTTGCAAGAATCTCTCCTTTGGGCACAAAAAGCTAGATCAGAGTGGATAGTCTATGGTGACCGAAATACTTGATTCTTTCATGCTCGAGCCAACCGTCAAAGAAAATCCAAAAGAATCGAAGCTATTAAGGATAATGAGGGCACATGGATCTATGACACCAATTAAATTAAAGGGATGGCGACTACTTTCTTTTCTCACCTCTTAACTGAGGATAATATGATTCGGCCAGGGATCAATTGCCCGATGTCTTTTCCACGCGTGAGTGAGGAGGCATTAATTTGGTGCAGCCGTGATGTTTTAGACAATGAAATTAAAGACGCTATCTTCAGTATGGGTGCGCTCAAAGCCCCAGGCCCTGATGGATTCAATGCCCTCTTTTATCAGAATCAGTGGAGCACTGTATGTTCGTCTGTAGTGAATTATGTGAAATTTTTATTTGCTAACCCGCAGGCTATAGGTGAGATCAATGGAACTCTAATTGTCCTAATCCCAAAAAAGGACCCTCCAGAAACAATGGGGGATTTGAGACCCATCAGTCTTTGCAATGTCATCTACAAAGCAGTCACGAAGATTATTGTTAGCAGGCTGAAGACCATCCTCCCTCAGGTGATAGCCCCAAATCAATGTAGCTTTGTTCCGGGCAGGCACTCTAGTGACAATATTATTGTGGCTCAGGAGGTAATTCACTCCATGCGAAACATGAAGAAGATGAAGAAGGGTTTCATGGCCATTAAAATTGACCTGGAAAAAGCATATGATCGAGTTAATTGGCAATTTTTGCAACAATGTTTGCAGGAACTTCACATTCCAATCTCGCTTCAGGAGGTGATTGCTCAGTGTGTTTCTACACCTAATATGCAGTTGCTTTGGAATGGGGATAAAGCGGAGGAATTTCATCCTTCTAGAGGAGTCCGTCAAGGGGACCCACTATCTCCTTATTTATTTGTTATTTGTATGGAGAAACTGGCTCACCTTATTCAAGATGCCATCCACGAAGGAAATTGGAAGCCTATCCGGCTCAATAAGACGGGACCTCCTATCTCACACCTATTTTTTGCTGATGATATTATGCTATTTGCGGAAGCCTCCATGGACCAAGTACGCATAATAAACAAGTGTATCAATGCTTTCTGTGATAGCTCAGGTTTGAAGGTTAACTACCAGAAAACACGAGTCTTTTTCTCCCACAATGTTAATCATATCCGGAAAAATGAATTGTGTGATTCCTGGGATTCTCCATCACAAGCGACTTGGGCAAGTATCTTGGTGTTCCGCTACATCACAACAGGGTTACCAAAGATACATACCAATTTGTAGTTGATAAAGTCAAAACAAGATTGTCATCATGGAAAGCCAATTCTCTATCTTCAGTAGGGAGATCTACGCTTATATCTTCGGTAACTACGGCTATTCCAGGGTATGTTATGCAAACTTCTCTCCTTCCGTTAAGCACTTGTGAGACTCTCGATAGATGTAACCGAAGCTTCTTATGGGGTAATACGGAGGACTACCGAAAGGTACCCCTAGTTGCGTGGGAGGCCATTTGCAAGCCTAAACTGAAAGGTGGGTTGGGACTCCGACATGCCAAGGACTAGAATCGAGCATATTTGATGAAGCTTGGTTGGTGCCTATCAACACGAAGAGATGATCTGTGGGTGAATATCATCAGAAACAAATATAATTGTGGCACTGACAAGATACCAAGGATTGCTATGAACAAAACGGGATCGAATCTATGGAATGGGATCAAGAGAACATGGGGTGATGTGCAGAATGGGATTGAAACCTTGGCAACTGGGCAGCTAAGATGGAAATGGTCCAAGAGTGGGGAGTTTTCAGTCAAGACAGCGTATGATTCTCTTAATAGTGATGCGCCTTATTCTGATCCTCTCTGGGGGAAAATCTGGAAGTTAAAGGTACCGGAACGATGTAAAGTTTTTATGTGGCTTGTTGTGCATAGAAGACTACTAACCAATGCCTCCAGATTCAAGAGAGGGTTGAGTAGCGATGCCCGTTGCCCTGTGTGTGGGGCCGAATTTGAGAACATCCAACATGTTTTAAAGGACTGTCCAACAACCAGTTAGCTTTGGAAGCATGTGGTGCCTCAGTGCTTATGGCGCAAGTTTAACTCTCTAAACTTGGAGCATTGGCTTCGGTGGAATATTACTTTCAGCGGGAGGGGTAGTCAATCAGAGGAATGGTGTCAATGGTTCGTGCTTATTTGCTGGTGGCTATGGCACCATCGAAACACTTTTGTCTTCGAAGGGAAAAAGACTTCAAACCACACTCTACAGTGCAGCGTTAATGCTGTCATCAGCAGCCTGCAAGACGCTCATAGCAGATTCACCATATCTAAAAGAGGGAAGCATGATACAAATATGCGTGGGCCTCGCTGGATGTCACCACCGCCAGGCTGGGTAAAGGTTAACACAGATGGCGCCTTCTCGCATATCGAAATGGGGGTAGCAAGTGGTGGAGTGATTCGCTATGCAAATTGCAACTTCCTAAAGGGTTTTATGTTTAGGGGGATGGAAGGAGATAGTTTGTCAACTGAGTTATGGGGCTGTCTCCATGGGCTCAAACTAGCGTGGGACTTAGGACATCGGCAAATCATTCTAGAGTCTAATTCTGCAGATGCTGTTGAGCTAATGAAGCAGGAACTAAACGAGATGCATGAGGATCAAGGTCTTATTGCGGAAATTCACCACCTGATGAATAGAGATTGGAGGATTGAAGTATGCCTTATTAGTCGCTGGGCCAATGATGTTGCGGATCACTTGGCGAAAGCCAGCCTCTCTGTCATGCCAGGATTTCACACGGTTATGTCTACTGATATGGAGCTTGACAGTCTGCTTGCGAAGGATAAGATTTAGTTTTCTGTAAGGATGCTTTATTTATTAAAAAAAAATGATCATGACAAAATTGCTTTGGCCTTAAAACTTTCTAGATAAAATTACCCTTAACCCTTAATTCTCGTGCAAAAATTTTATTTTCTAACAATAAAGAGTTATTTATCATAATTTCTTTATGGCTGTGTAAGGCCATCTTAATTCTTAAACGATACGTCAAGAAATTGACTAAATATGCTGTATTTAATATGTGGTGCGTTTTAATTATTCGGCGTGCGTGCCTGAAGACTAATATTATATGTCTTCTGCGGTTTAATTAAAGGTACTAGTTGAAAGAGCTGCAAGATGCGGATTCTGAAAGCAAAGGGCGTTGAATTGTGGAGTCCAATAACGCAACTTTGGGTAAAAACTAAAAACAAGTTAGGTATGCCTATTTCTATACCGGAAGTCATAAGTTGTGTATCTTTAAATTATATATTAATTTATTAATCAAACTAATTAGTTTAGAGAAAAAAAATTAAAGCTACTTTAAAGTAATTTAATTAATTTTTTTAATTTCTTAAAAAAAGTCAACTTAAACTTATAATTAAGACTGGAATAAGTAATTATTATATGCATAAATAGACATTGAAACTTGAGCATCTGAAATGAGTGGGTTGTAAAATGAATGCAAGTTAATCTAATGATGCGAAAGTTTCTCTTAAATCTCATGTCATTAGTCTAATAGACGACGCGGCGTTGGTCTGCTGCCCTCCAATACCTGAAACCGCGCTGTTTTGGGTAGAAAATAATGAGTAAGTTCCTTTTATTTTATTTTTTTTAGAAAAAAATTCAGAACACTATTTTTAGATATTGACTGATATTTAAAAAAATATTTCATTAACTCAAAAAATTATTTTAGGATTTTGAAAAAATATTTTAGTGTATTGACTGATACTAAAAAATACTTTAGGATATTGAAAAAATATTTCATGATCTTGAAAAAATTTCTTGAAGTAAATTTTTAGTATCAGTTAGTCCCTAAAATATTTTTTCAAGATCCTAAAAAAAAAATTTAAGATCATAAGACATTTTTTCAGTATAATCCAGTATCCCAAAATATATTTTTAATAAAAGTCAGTATCCTAAAAATATTTTTTAAGATTTTGAAATAATTTTTCAAGATCATGAAAATTTTTTCTAGTACTATTCATTCAGTACACTGAAAAAAAATTTCAAAAGAAAAGAAAACTTGTTCATTGTTTTTTACCCAAAACGGTGCCGTATAGGAGAGCAGCGGACCAAGGCCGCGTCCATTTGTTCACCCCAGTTTAACCATTTTTGTGGGGCCCTTTTAAGCTCTAGCTATTATCAGTCATCGAAAGTGTCACCGATTCTGTGCTTTCAGAATTTGTCGGGATAGCAAGTAGTCGATGGGGTCGCTTTCGTTTTTTTTTTTTTTTTTTGGGTCACTTGTGCAATCAATTTGCTTTAATTCATACCAACTTTTATGTTCCTTCAATAAGAATGAGAATTCAGTCGCAGAATAATCTCCCATGGAATCTTGATTTAGTTGCTAGTCGCTGCTTGTGGATGGCACGCACCAGTTGTCCCACAGTTAAATATTCCAAAGACTTGATAGGGTGTTGTTTATTCCATAGATTTGTGTGGCTTTTTATTATATTGACTTCTCTCACTTTTCACACGCAACTGTTGCTTGTTCATGTCAACCTCTACTTTATAATAAAATTGAACAACTGTTTTCTCATGGCCATGGGTTTGGCAATCCGATCTCACCCCAACTTTTGTCAAATTACTTTCTTCTATAATTCATCCATTAGTACGTATGTGTGTGTACAGATTCTTTTCACGTCACCGTTTTCTCCTTGTGATACGTCTTTTTATCTAATAATTTCCTAAACAAATATTACAAAAAGATGGCAATAATGCAACCTATTGAGAATGATGCCTCAAAATGACCAAATTGTCATCACTTCCCTCCTTTCCTTTATTTATGGTCATGTTATCAGCAGATCCTTCATCCCCTGCTTCTACAAACACACAACCCATCTCTCTGAACTGCTTACTCTTCAGGTGTGTCTCAGTGTGAGAGAGAGAGGGGGGGAGAGAGATGGCGAGGAGGTACTGTTACAAGGATCTGCTACCTTTTGCGGCGCTGGTGACAATGGAATGTAACAACGTTGGGCTGAATACTCTGTTCAAAGCTGCAACCTTGAAAGGCATGAGCTATCACGTCTTTGTCGTCTATGCTTATGGTGTTGCTGCGATTGTTCTCCTCCCACTCTCCTTTTTCTCCCGAAGGTCATGAATTGTTTGCAAGCAGGCATCGAATCAAGCAATTATCATTCTTGGTTTATTCTATTGATGTTCTGTTTTTCATTTTTCTATTGCAGGTCGAGGGAACTTCCTCCACTGAATTTCTCCATATTCTCCAGAATTCTCCTTCTTGGGTTCATAGGGTACATGCATGCGGTTTTCAGGCCTTTTCATCTAAATTTGATTCAAGTCCTTTATTTTTTTTTTTGAACAAAATTTGTTTCATGAACTTGAATTGCAGGTGTTCATCTCAGATCATGGGGTACACAGGCATCAGTTACAGCTCTCCCACGCTTTCGTCCGCCATAAGTAATCTGGTTCCAGCTTTCACTTTCTTGCTTGCCATCATTTTCAGGTTTCTTTCTTCCCCTTTCTTCATCACGTCTCAGTCAGGAAGGAGGAACATGATATGAGGATGGAAATTCCTGTTTTATCCCCGCCACTAATTTCAAGCCTTAATGGGTAGATCAGAAAAATCAACTTTCGATGTATGATTAGATGCTAGCTATCTGTTTATTTACTGTGCAAAAAAGAAACTGTAAGTTTAAGAGTAACTAATCACTGTAAAATTAATAGATCAGGCAAAAGACACTAGCTTTGCTGACTGTTCTCATCCTTGTTGTGTTCATTGCTACCGAAATTAAGGATGGAAACGATTGCACTGAAAAGTACAAGCTGCCAAGCTAAGATATTGGGCACCTTAGTATCGATTTCTGGGGCATTTGTGGTGACTCTGTACAAAGGACCACCCATCATCATTGCTCATGCACCTTCCTTCTCACACCATCAACCTCTTGACTTTGTGAAATCAGTGGATCGAAGTTGGGCCATCGGTGGTCTTCTGCTCACTGCTGAGTATATACTAGTTCCACTTTGGTACATTATCCAGGTATAAATATCTTCTCTCTATTTCAGAAATCTTCAAAATGCTACATATGAAGGTAGTCTTAATTCTAAATGTGTGAATTCTGCAGGTGCAAATCATGAGAGTTTACCCGGACGAGTTAACTGTGGTCTGTTTTTATAACCTATGTGTAAGCATAATGGCAGCAGTTGTAGGTATATTTACAGAGCCAAATCCGAGTGCTTGGAAGATAGGACCCAGTACAGCTTTGGCCTCCATTCTTTGTTCTGTAAGATTCCCCCCCCCCCCCCCCCCCCCGCGGGACAAAAAAAAAAACTGATAATTTATTAATCCAATTCTTACAACCAAAGTAATTTTTGGAAGCTGTATTTTTCATGTGTAGGGAATTTTCGGGTCGTTCTTGAACAATACAATTCACACATGGGCACTGCACATAAAGGGGCCTCTCTATGTAGCAATGTTTAAGCCACTCTCAATTGCCATAGCTGTTGCCATGGGGATTGTCTTCCTTGGTGACGCTCTCTATCTTGGAAGGTATGAGACTACTCGAGTGTATCCATTATTTGCATTTTCCTCTGGCTTATAACATGACAGGCACACGTTCATGCACAAATGAGATAATCAGATAAGTACTGACACACTGTGGTAGCAGAAAAGGAACTATATATGCAATTAAAATGATTCCTTGGACTGTTGGTTTGCTCAAGTCTGTCTGCTTTGTTTTGCAGTTTAATTGGAGCCACGATAGTATCGATCGGGTTTTATACAGTAATGTGGGGAAAATCAACAGAGGAGGTGGATAAAAATGATGGTAGAGTGGAATCATCAAATGCAGAGAATGTTCCACTCCTGCAAGGCTATGACACTGAAAGAGCTGAGAAGAAAATGCATGCAAATGCATAGAAGGGGAATACAAACTGTTCATAGCTCTTAACATCTTAAAAGACATTAAGAATACAAGTGTAGCGTAGTATAGTATACCCGGCTGAGGGCCCATTGTGTTGTTTCATACGCCTAACTTGTATATTCTTAACACTTCAGAGAATAAATGAGATTGTGTTCATTAAATTATGTTTTGTGAGTCCTATTTAACATTGAAGGAAAAGTGGTCTCACAGTAGGCTGCTCATTGGGAAAAAAATTGAAAACACACAAAATGCTTCTTGAGAAACGGTTATCCATCAGAAAGGAGCCAGAATTACCAGTTCAAGTTTCTAGAGGAAGGAGCAACCTTTCTGGAGCTGTCGTTCATGAGCAATCTGGCATTTTTCTGCCTATAGAAACAAGTCATCCTCAGAGTACCAGAACCTTCTAGGGTCTGGCTGAACGGCAGACAGAACATTATAGATCTCGACTTTTGAGGGAATGGAACTTTTGGAGACCTAACGACGACGAAGAAGAAAAACCTACCTAATCGACCCCGAGCTTGATTTTTCTCTGCTTCTTTAGGTAATTTCTAGCTTTTGTTTAAAACGAAACAACTTTAATATTAATACTCCCTCAAGTCTTTAATATAGAGGATCTAATTGTAAAGCTAATTTTAATCATAAATATAAAACATAATTTTAATTTTAACCATAAATATAAAACATACTTTTAATATTTGTGTATTTAATTGAATTTACTCCCTATTGATGTCCTTTCAAATATAATCAAATAAAAGAAATATAGAGGGAATTAAGGGAAAAATTAAGAAAGTTTTAGAAAAAAGAACATGTCATGACAACTACTTTAACTAACTTCTTTAATTTGATCAAATTAGATAAATAAATCTTGCATTAAAGATCCAAAAGGAGTAATTTTTTTTTTTAGTGACAATAATATTCTCTGTAAAACTAGTACATGCCTCTCCTTGCAAAACAAAAATACGAGACATGACTCGGATGTTAATGAATGAAACATGATCTCATATACGGGAATGGCAACTTAGTACTAGGCTCCCCCGTTTTTTCCTGGAGATAATAATAAACTTGTCTGCTTAAGGGGTCCATCATACAAATACATAACACCTCAACAACCAAATGGGACAAAGGCTTCATGCATCAAAAAGCATTATGATGCCACTCCCCAACTAATGAATCTTCCCCCCCCCCCCCCCCCCCCCTCTCTGTGCGCGCATGCCAATGTCAGTATCTCTCCGGGGGCGTATGACCAGCAAAAAAGATGAGCTCGCTCCGGCAGAAGCAAGAAAAAATATCAAAAGGCCCCTTTAAAAAAATTCCCGATCAAGTCCTAAGATCATCAGACATTGCAGATGGAATGCAATGTGTTGTCAGAATATCTGAAGTGGTTGCCTTGGCAGTGCTGGTCTTTAGCACCACTATCTGCAAATATTGTGTGATATATCGAACATGTTACAGTAGCAGCTCATCAGTTGCTAATATAAAGCATTTACCAAGGCGTTGAGAACAATTCTTCAGTATAAAGTATAAACAATGTGTTCGATTAACTTCAAAAACTTATAATTTTAACAAATATAAAACAAAGAATGCAACAATAATATTTACCTGTTCATATTCCAGATCAAACTTCATATATTCATCATCACAGCTCTCAACCATACTGGCCAAGCTCTTCAAATTCTTCACAGGCTTATTATTGAAAGCAAGCACCTAAACACAAGGATGGAACAAATTTTCAAGGACATCCAAGTTAAAGTCATACCACAAATTAACTCACTGAATAATGGTTTATGAAAATTTCCCTTACCTGAGTGTTAACAATATCCTCGTATCCAATGTTAATGTCAGCCACAAGAACCTAGAACCACATTTTAAATTTCAAGCATGAGAAGAATCAAGTACTAAATGTAACAGATACAGATTTATCTATTGGCAGGAGAGGGCAGAAAACCTGAGAAACGACCACCAGCTGTTCATCAACAGATTGCGCCATCGCATGTAGATGCTTGTCCAGAAGCTTGACTGGTGCATCAAATTCATAATCCTTTCCATACTAAAAATGTGAAAGCAAAAGATTAGTAATGGTAGAAAAAAAGGGATTAAAGCATAAAATACTTTTCGCTATGTACAACTTGTGACAAGAAACTAAAATATCATTGGAATCAAATTCTCAAATAGAAAATAGCCAAAAACACTGCGTGCTTGCATTGCTGCATGCATGCATAGATTACATGGAAAAGCAATCACAACATTCACTAGATCGAAATTTGCACATGGCGCCCCACATACACTCTCTCTCTCTCAAACAATAGGGGGTAAAAAGATTGCAGATAGCTACTTACCTCAGAACGTAAATAGGGCACAGAAACAGAAGTAAAAACAAATCCAGCAATGATGTAGTAAGAAGGAGGCCTGCCTTTGATGTGTGCAGAGATAAGCCGCTTATGCGTTGATAGTTTTACGTTAAATTCAAGCATCTTTGAATCACGGAGAACCTTTACAAGAGCTGTGTCTCCAGTGTATTTTTGAGAAACAAGGTAACTGAAACCAATGCGCTCCCCATGCCTGAAAGGAACTAAAAATATATCCCAAAAATAGATGTTAGTTCTGACACCTAAGAAACAAGATAACGAGAATTTCCAAAACATGTTTGCATTATTACTGAACTAGGATAACGCAATAATACAAATTGGTGATATTCAAAACAGAATTCCTGCTAGATGTTTACAAAGCGTAGATATGCGATTTCCTCACAATCAACCCATGCTAACGTCACATAGCAGTATGAAATTATAATGGTGTCAATGGATTCTCTTATGTGGAGAAATATTTGAAATGAATCCCAATTTGCAGCAACATAATCAATATTCAGTTTCAATTAAAGCATAAAAGCATAGGGAGCCGCATCATGAATGGTATAGCTCATCTCGAGCATTGTGAAAATGCATACGACACCCACTAATCTGACAAAAGCAGAGATTGGTTCAAATTTTTCATATACTTTTAGAATTGAATTCCCATTAAAGGTTAAAAATGACCCAAGATTAGCAATAACTGTTAGAGATCATGGGTAATATTTTCAAAACCGAACTGGTAATCTAGTGGGAATTACAATTCAGGGGTAAGATTATTAATAAACTGAAAATTAAGTGCTTTTTAAAATATGTATAAACATATAAATACTAATAAAAAACCTAATTTTATAGTTTTTTAACTCATCTACATGCACAGATCTCACTCATGGCAAACTAAGTCTTGCATGGAATCACTTACAAGTCCCATGCATGCTACTTGGCATTTATTCTATTTCCCGGATCAGTCGTCCATGTAAAAAACAATGTTAACTGGATCTGACTAGCCAATTCAACTGAAAAACCAGTGAACCAGTGCCATGTCTGATCAAACATAGCCAAAACTAGCCTAGCAAAAAGTCAGTCAAAAACTAGAATAACCAATAAAACTGAACAGCCCTGGTTGCTAAAGTAATAAGCTTTGGGCTTTGGATTTTATTCAACCCAAAGCTGGGCCATTTTATTAATTATCATACTCCTACACGCCCCTTGCCTTCCCTTTTATAGCATCAGGATCCTTTCTCTTCGTTTAGCCAGGCGACATGGGACTTTTCATGAACTCCTTCCCTGACTTAAACCCAGTTGAATGAATCACGCTTCCTCTGAACCTACCTAAACTAACCTGAGTTCAAAATTATTACATATAAAGTGGTACATGAGTTAGCATGGACGAGTAGCATATGGGTTAGTATACACTATACAGTAGAAAATTAGGTCATTACCTGTTCCATCATTGGCAATATTGACACCATCAAAGCTAAGAATGACATCAGACGGCTTCAAAACACGGGATCCTGCAGCTGTGGGTTCAATTCTTCTTATGCGCACCCCTTTCTGATCTGGTTCCATTCCCACTGACATTCGTAGATCAGGATTTTCCATCTTCTGCCACTCGACTCCAAGAATTGGAAATCCTGATAAGCGTGACACCAAATATAGAGTCAGATCAGTGCTAAAACCATCCCATCAAACATACAATAACTAGAAAACATAATTGGAAACACCAATCAAGCACCAAAGGAGGCACACCAAAAATATGATTTCAAAACAAAATTCAAGTTATTTTCCCTGTTTAAGTTCGTTATTTAATAGTATTTTCAGAAGGGAGAGAGATTTACTCAAACAAAAAAATGCCAGGTGTGGGGTATATGTTCCCCAAGCAATACCTGTATATGATCCATTCCTTTCATAATCATGAATAAAATGTTGAATGACAGGTGTGGGTATTACATATCCTATATTCTCCACATCTTCATTTTTAAGAGACTGAAAGGCAATTCCGACACATTGTCCCTTATCATTGAAAGCAGGCCCCCCAGAGTTTCCAGAGTTTATTGCTGCATCTATCTGTGAAAAAGCAAGGGCACCAGAAAGGTCATTAATCAATATCATCTATAAACAAATAACTTGAGTAGAGACAAAATATGCCAAAACACACTGAAAATCCAAACCTGCAGTCCTAGAAGTTCAGTTGAACCATGGACATAAGAGAGGATCTCAATTCTTGACACAACACCACTAGTTACAGAGATTGTGTCACCTCCAATTGGATAGCCCACAACAGTCACAGCATCCTGCAGTGCAGGTAAATCTCCAAACTCCAAAGGTGAAACTCCATCCCAGAATTCATCATCACTCACCGTCAACATAGCTGAATTGTCACCCAAAATCCAAATCAAAAGGAAATTAGCATGATAAATGATTTGTTCAGGCACAGACATGGTAAACTACCATCTAATTAAGCTATTAGAAGAAAACAAATAAATGACATAGTTGAGACTTTCCAGACACTCGAAAGTATGGGGTAGAATGAGAAGGAATGGGAATTAATCATGCCAAAGCATGATTCCTACGAGCTTAGATCCTCTAGGATGTAGAATCCATGATGTGCCCCAGAGAGGGGACAGGCAGCTCTTTTGAAAAAAAAAAAACATATATCAACTGCACAGCACAGCAGAGGGTTCAATCTGATTCCCACGTCTACAGGGAGTGAAATTCCTTGCCTTCTTTCCCCTTATCAACCTTGCTATTAGAAGTTGGTTATCCTCCTCATCCAGACGTATATGACCACAGTGTGTCTCCCCTGCTGCGCTGGATCTGGTCTTTCCAACCAGGTTTGATCTTGTTGCTTGAGTCCCATATTGGCTGGATATGACTCATAAGACATACAACTCCTATGTAAAGTGAAGGCTCTCCCAAACAATCAAGATCTTGATAGAATTAAGGAAATTAAGAGAGGAAGAGGGAAATCTAGATCTGTAACTCTAGCTAATACACAATAATCTTTCATATAATATTCTGTCATGATCATTTATAAAACATATTACATATATATATATAATAGAGTTCTGTTATCCTAACTGCCTATAATAACTGCTAATAAAAAGATAATATAATAATAAGAGATAATATAGTAATAACTTCCCTAAATTGACATTAACTACTACTTAACTCCTAAATAAGTGTCCTCCTTCTGGAGTGGGCACGTGAACCCCTAACAATACCCTCCCTTTGAAAATAAGCCTTGTCCTCGAGGCGGAGAGAAGGAAATTAATCAGCATAATGAAGCTGTAGTTACTTGCTGAGGAAGACCTTGTAGTTTTTAACGCTTCCCATGAACCCAAAAACTCATAAACATCTTTTGCCAATTTGCTGCCATTGTATTTAGAGATGCCAACTCGAGGCGGAGAGAAGGAAATTAATCAGCATAACGAAGTCGTAGTTACTTGCTGAGGAAGACCTTGTAGTTTGTAACGATTCCCATGAACCCAAAAACTCATAAACATCTTTTGCCAATTTGCTGCCACTGTATTTAGAGATGCCAACCATTTAATGCCAAGAACCATATCAACGCTTCCCAAGGTGAATGGAAAGAAGTCATCCCTGATGGTTAATTCTTGAATTTTAACCTCCAATTGGCTACAGATTGAGTCACAATCTATCATATTTCCATCTTCAACTTGGACACCGAAAAGAGGAAGGGAATTCGGATTCAAATTTAGTGTTTCTGCTAATTTGCTGGAGACAAAGTTATGAGTAGAACCACTGTCGATTAATATCAAAATTGTTTTGGATTTCAAAGTAACTCTCACTTTCATGGTAGTGGCCGACTGATTGCAGAATAGCATGGAGGGAAATTTCAGCCATATTTGTCTTGGAAAGATGGTCTTTGTCTGGAAATTCAATTGCTTCGTCTGTTTCATCAGAAATTTCCAGTAATTGCAGTGTTGAAACTTTGCAGCAATGACCAGGTGCAAATTGTTCTCCACATTTGAAACCCAGCCCTTTTTCTCTCCTAATAGTTGGTTGATGCAGAGTGCGTAATCGCTGGAGCATTCAGTGGAACCGTCAAAAGAAGAACCTGTTCAGCCTACATGTGCGGAAAACTCTCAGGGATGACGTGGCGTGGTATTTTTGTTCTCTCGCCCAATATTATTATCCTCTATGCCATGTGGAAATTGATTACGCAGAAATGATCGAGGTTACTATTGCATCTGGGCTTTTGCTTCAAACTCCAAGGCTAAACTCACGGCTTTATAAACAGTTCTTGCTTTTTGAATCTTAACATTTGCTTGTAATTCATACTTTAGTCCATTGATGAAGACACCCAAAAGACAATGCTCGGGCCATCCTTGGACTCAAGATTGTCAACGTTCAAATTTTTGCTTATATTCACCCACAGTACCGATCTGCTTAATTCCACAACGATGAACGTCTAGGTTCTAAAATTTTGCAGGACCAAATTGTTCTTGGAAAACCTGCACCAATTCATCCCAATACCTTATAGTTCTTCCCGAGGAAACCCAAGTAAAAGCGTCTAATGCGCCACCCTCCAAATTCATCACAACTACATCAACTTTCAAATCTTCAGGTGTTTGGTAATATCGAAAATATTTTTCAACCTTTAGGATTGCCCCCTTCATATTTCAGAAATTCAACCTTTGAATAAGATTGTTTAGAAGGATTTCTACTCCACCAAGGATTGTCCATTTCGGCTTTGTCTTGTTCACTGTAAGTATCTCTATTGTCTCCATTGTTATGGCTTGTTTCTCCATGACCCATTGTTGGTGCCCTCTGTTTCTTTAAAGCATTAATTTTTGAATTCATCATGTTCAATTGTGCAAGAATGCCGCTAGTTGTTGCTGATTGGACTCTGGTTGTGTTTGTAATGGTTGTTGCACCATAATTACAGTAGGGTCATTCTGAGGATTGGAATTTGGTGGGAATTTTGGGTTCTAGTTTTGGTGGTTTGGGTGTAATGGAGAACTGTTCTCATAAGAGGGATTCCATGTGTTAACCATGGTATCTCATAGGTCTGAAGATTCACCGCTCTGATACCAAATTGATAGAACTTAAGGAGACTAAGAGAAGAAAAGGGAAATCTAGAGCTCTAGCCAATACATAATAATCTTTCATATAATATTCTGTCATGATCATTCATAAAACATATTACATATGTAGAATCTGTTGTTAATTCCATAATTATAGGGACTAACTAAACCTAGAGATTATAGGAGCTTATTGTTAGGCGTATTGTTAGGATATTAGTTTGTTTTTCAAATTTCAAATATGATTCTCTTGTCTATAAATGTAATCGTTCTCTCATCTGAATAATAAGATCAATTATTCTCTCTGTTATTCTTCAACATATATATATATATATATATATAGTTCTGTAATCCTTACGGCCTATAATAACTGCTAATAAAAAGATAATATAAGAATAAAACAGATAATATAGTAATAACTTCCCTAAACTGACATTAACTACTTCTTAACTCCTAAACATGTGTCTTCCTTCTGGAGTGGAGGCGTGGACCCCTAACAGTTGTCTTTAAAAAAGCATTATCTTCTGCAAGATGTTCACTGGGATTGCATACTCCTTTGCCTCCAAAAGTAGGCTTTTTCTGGCCATGCTCCAAAGGTAGACTGAAAGTAAATGGGATGGAAAGTGATATGCAGAAATTCTAAGACATCCCAAACCCACCCAATCAACCCATCATAGGAAGAAATGACTGCCAGCCATTCATTTTTTTCATTACTACTGTAAGTCTTTCAATTCCATTCCAACTATCTAGATGAATCCAGAATCTTGTATGCACGCAAGTTGTGATATTATAAAAGCCTCTAAGAAATCCCGCTTTGAGGATTTGGGGCCCTACCACTCTCATTTAGTCATCGAAACAAGCAATGCGCGGTGTAATTAACAAACACACCGTTGTATGTATCAGAGGACAGAGCAATATCTAGTGTGTAAATTATTACACCAGGGAAGACACGCTCAAGGTAACCAACCCATTTACTAAGCAGTCTGTCTGGATAGAGAGTGCGCTCAAGTTTCAAACACAATAGATTCATGCTATCAAAGTGATCACGTTCCTTGAGGTGCAATTTCATGATTAAAGACAAAATTCCAACCTTTGATCTTTTTTTTTTTTTACTGAACAAAATAAAGTAAATCAATTAAGAAGAAAAGTTTTAATACCAATATCGCACTCAGTTCCGATTGCCAGCACTGTTGCTAAGTATTTCGTATCAGAACCACGTTTCTTGAGCTTGACCTGGGTATGATGCTCCACAGAATGCGCATTAGTTAATACCCTCCTTCCTGCAATAATAAACCCACTACTGCTGGAACTGTACTGTCTTTTCCTCTGCCACGGCAGCGAAAAATTCGGCTCAGTGTGCACACAAAAAACCTTCACCACAGCATCCATGGAAGGCACCACCTTGACCACGTTCTCCCACTTGGGTGTTAATGGCGATTCTGCAACCAAACCCTGGGGTTCAGAATCTCCGTTCTGCTGGGCAAGTCTTGAACTTCTCCGTTCCGGTGATGCCACGATGTTGAGTTGGGAATTTTCCTTGCGGTTGGTCTTTTTGGGCCGTCCGGGACCACGACGTGAGTTGTCAGGGTTACTGGGATCAGACGTTCCGCCGGTGATGGAGGTGGTAGCTTTGCCGTTGCATTCCTCTTCCGCCGCGATCTCATCCTCCGCGATTTTGGTCTTTCTCCCACGTTTTCTCTTGTTTTCACCCATTTCCCTTTGATGGGAAGTAGTCCACCAGCCTCGCGGAAGCTGTGTGTTTCGTTTTCTATTACAGAGCTCTCAAAACGAAGCTCGGGGCTATGGTTTTGAATCAGAAGACTCCCACAGACTTTATAATGCAACAGATCCAAGTCCTTCCTTCTCCAATCAGAGGGCGTCGTCAGAATCGGCTCGGTGGCAAGGATTGGGTCCTTGGGTCTTACATGGGCCACAGGGTTATTATGGATCTGTTTGTTGGGCTTTTCCCGTCAAAAAAATTCTGAGGGTCTTTCACAAAAGAAAATATTATTGGGTCTAACATTTGTTTTTTCTTTTTTAACCGCTAACAAATTAATATCAATAACCATTAGTCATTGGGAGTAAGTGGTAGCAGACTTATTTTCCCACGGTGTTGGGAGCTCTTCCCCCACGACCGTGGGCCCGACATAGAACAAAATTCGGGTTCAGTTCCGATGAACAGGTAGGATATTGATACTGATTTCAGGGTTTTAGGTAGGATACTGATTTCATAGTTTTTCTTTAGGTAATAAAAATTGCAATGAAGTGAAACTAAACTAACTAAATGCAGGGAAATTATGTTCACAATTGCCTAATTAAACAATTAGACAATTAACCAACTTAATTAAACAACCAAGAGAATAAACCTGAATTGACAATTAAATCAATAATGAGAACTCAATTATTAATATAATTGATAATCAAACGGTTTGCAAGTAAAAATCCCAAAAAATATCTTAACAAAGTTCAAATCCAAATTATTAATTAAATCCGAAATAAATAATGCGTGTTTTAGATTGTTCTGAAGAAATCAATTCAAAATTATCTAAAACTAAATAATTTCAAAGTCTTCAAACAAATCGATAAAAACAAGTCGATAAAAAGAAAAACACTCTCATGTGGTTTTCCAAGGCTCTAGCTTCCTTCATGTTCCTCCCATGTTGTCTCCAAATGCTTACGCTGCCAAGAAAATATCCTCTTTAAATCCCGAGCAACAAGTCACAGCCATGAATGAGGAATGAGAACAATTGATTAAATCAATTGCCTTCTTCACCATGCATGTACTGGAGAAATATATATGAGTTGAGATGCTTGATGTGGGCCCGTGGATAGAGAATTGGAATGACGAATTGATGAATGAATGGAGGAATTTATCAAATATCAGTGCTCTGCGTCTCTGCGTGAATCTGTGTGCGTGAAGGTGAGTCTCTTGCGGCTCTCCAAGAGAGCGTTGATCTACTAGGCCGCAGTTAGGTTTATTTAATGGGATAAAGAGAGGGCTTTTAGGGTATCAATTTGAGCCCATAAAATATAAGGAGCCCAATAAAATTCTACCATTGGATCTTCTTTTAGGTTTCCTGAAAAATTTTGTACCATAGGATCTTCTAATATGATAAACGTAATCTATCATATCTTAAGAAATATTATTTAATTACAAGATAACAATTAGGATATTAATAATTTAAGCACAATAATCTCATAATTAATTCAGATTTATATTATTTCCTAAAATTGACTAACAATTCAAATATTATCTAATATATCCAAATTAGCCTAAAATAATCCCCAAAATAAATGAATAAGACGGGATAAAATATATTAAATTGAGATAAAATATATTAATCGGAACCTTCATAGGATACCAAAAAACATTAATCAAGGAATCAACTGATGGTGATGAACTAATGAGGAATTCCTTGATTATTTTTTTTATATATATAAAAATTTTAGGGTAAAGGAACAAAAATACACATGGGCTTTTTCCTGGAGAGTGTCCAGTACCATATGCTTTCCGGAGGAGCAAAAATGCACATAAGCTCTCAAAATGGGTGCAAAAATACCAATACTATTAAGTTCTCCTAACTAATGTTAATTTCATAATGGGCCCCACGCAATTTTAAAAAATAAAAATATCAAATTTTTGTTAATTGCCAACTTTACCCTCCATCTTTCTTTTCAGATGCCACCGTCCCTTTTTCCCTTTTCACATCCACTTTTCCTCTTCAGATCTGAATCCTTGTTCGCGTCGACGTCGATGTCTCCCCCGTCGTCACTTTCCTTCCTCCTTCATCTTCTCCATTCTCTTCTTAGATGCCAACGGCGGCGTCGAACTTTCTATCTTCTAAAATCAATCCTCCTATACTCTGCCTTCGGTGGCAGTGATGAAGTGCAGCTCGATAGGTGGTGTTGGCGGTGAGCGATGGTGGTTGTTTTGAGCTCTCGGCCTCTCTCCTGTTTCTCCAACGCGGCTAAAGAAGGTGATGGGAGGAAGGTCCGATCTGCGTTCTCTGGTTCAACTCTTTCAACCACAACGCACTCTGTCTTTTTTCCCTCTTGAAAGCTTCCAACGGTGGTGGCTATGGTGAAGAGGAGCTCACCGGCGACTAGTCACGACGGAGGTGGTTCTGAATATTTATAGGTTCTTATTCTTCCTTCATCATTTATGCTGTAGTTTATTTTTTTCCTATCTGAACCAAAAAATAAATCAAGAAGGAGAGGGTAAAAATCGAGCCAAAGCATATTGTTCATTTTTCTTAGATCTCAGGTTCAATAGCTTCATTGTTGATGATTTTGTTGATTTGGATGATTATTTTGTTTTTTCTATATTTCTGGGTTTTTGTTCATTTTTCCAATCTGGGTTTCAAAATCTTTGTTGATTTGGATGAAGTGTGTAACAATAATAGAAAAAATGGGTTCCCGGAAAATGAACAGTGAATGTAGCTCGCCAGAGGAGAAAGGAGAAGACGTGATTGAGATTTTTTTTTTAAGTTCAGGGGTAAGACTGTATTTTCAGAGAAAAGCCCATGTGCATTTTTCCTCCTTCACCCAAAATTTTACGAGACTCAAGCTAAGGTGGAGGCATGTGTACTCTTTGTCCTAAATTCCTTGCGGAATAGGCTCCAAGCGCCCTACTATCGAACTATGGGTAAGTCCAACCACTCTCCTAAAATTTTTATATCAACAAAAAAAATTAATCAAGGAATCCATCATCAGTTCATCACCAATCAATCATCAACTTTACATATGAAAGCCAATGAGAATTGTCATAGTTGACTAAGATATCAGCTTTCACCCTAAAAAGGAGGAAGTTTGATACCTACTAGTCGATGTGAGGGCCTCGTTGGTAGGTGATTTGTAAATACTTCTGTAAGCACTCTTTGAGCCTAGAGGCATACCTTAGCCCTGATAGGTTACCAGTTATTGTCTACCCCAGGAGCGGACCCAGAAAAATAGTTAAGGATGGGCACCAGTGAAATTTTTTTTAAAGAGAGTTTTAAATGCATTAAAAGAAACAAAAGAATATATATATTAAAAAAATAATAACAAAAAAATATTCATGAAATTAAGTGGATACTGATGATGTAATAAGAGAGACAGTTATTTTACAAACCTATTATTTAGAAAAGCAATGTTAAGTGCTGTTAGAAATGCAGCTACATAAATTACAATGAAGGGTAGGTACTCAATAAGTTTAAGTACATATATTTTAATAATAAAAGTATATTACAAAAAAAAAATACAATGTTATTCTTCTATGCCTTATTTTTTAGAATTACATCATAATTGTCTTATTATCAAGGAATAGATACTCAATAAGTTCAAGTACATATATATTTTAATTGCCTTATTATCAAGGGCGGACAGCCAAACACTAACTAATTACTCACATCAAAGACTAGGCACTTATTATCATGGGTGGGCACTAATTACTGGGATTAATTTCCCCTCTATAATTTTCTTTTTTTTTTAATGTTAATTTCTTTTGTAAAAAAAAAAAAAAGTGCTCACATCAGAATTCAAGGGGGGGGCACTTGTCCCCTTCTTATGTGAGTGGGTCCACCATTGTCTACCCAGACCTAAACTTTTATATGTATGTATATATATATATATATATTTTTAAAAAACTTTACATATGGGTCATCAAGTATTCTTGGATCATTTTTATCTACCTATAAATAGTCATTATTGCTAATTATTTCCTGATATTGATTCTTTTCCCATATTTATAACTACAACAATTAAAAAAATCATTATTTCTTAAATTTCCTTCATTTATATTTTCCTCACAAGGTGATTCATCTTTCCGTCTACCAGTAAATACACATTATTTCCTAATATTGATTCTTTTGATCTTTTCCCATATTTATATTAACATGCAACAATAGAAAATATTTCTTTATTTCTTCAATTTTCTTCTTTCTTAATTTCCTCATAAGATGATTCATTGATTGATTAAGCAATCATATAGCTTCAAAAGACATTGCACTATATTTCTGTTAAATGAGATTTTATTATGGCATTCGCAATAATAATAATAATAATAATAAAACACACTATTACCGATGGAATTCCGTTAGTAATAAATTTCCAACCGACCAAAGTCTGTGGCAAAAACCTTATCCAATGGAAATTTTTATTTGTCGCTAATTATTGATGGAAAGATTCCATCATAAATTAGGGACGGAAGAGTACTTGTTAAATTTACGATAGATTCCTTTAGGAAATTACTTAATTACGAAATTTTAGACCGAATTTTGTGAATAATTTCTCACAGAATTTTTTTTTATAAAAACCATGGGATATAGGGAAGACTTATAATTAGCTAGATTTCTATAATTATTACATTGTAAGAGTACCAATCTTATTCAATATACACCAAAAAATGGAAATGAAAGAATAATTATACAAGGGCACTAGTAACTCACATTCTCTTTGGCCAAAGCACAATCATAAACATACTAATAAAGAATAATTATACACATGGAAAATGAAAGACAGTCATAAGGGAACTCCACTACAGAAGAGATTCAAGGGTGCTAGTAAGTGTCTAGAATCCTTGACACTGAAGAATACGTTCCAAGTAATGCAATAGCAATCCCCAATGCAATAATCCCAGCACTCAACCACCTCAACAATATCAGAGACAAAAAACAAAAACCAAGAAAAAAACAAGTCAGCTGCTAAAAATTCAACCATCAATAATTATTTACCAGTCAATCATGTAGGAAGCAATTACCTGAGTCTTTGGAACTCTTCTCCCTGCAATTTTCAGAAAACATGAAGCCGTCACTATCACTGACAGCAAAATATGAGAAGTCACTAGTCACTACTATAAAAATGTTTTCCAACTTCTGTTATGAACCCCTTATAATGTCTTTTTTCACGCGGTCGTCTTATGGGGGACGCTAGAAGAATGAGACTTTTGTCGTCCCAAAAAACAATTAGGACGTATTAAGGTTTTTTTAAAATATATATATATGTATATATATATATATTTGAGCACCCAGTCTCCCCATGCACCTGCCTCTCCTGGACTCAACACCATTTCACCCACGACCCATGACACAAAGTGGCGGCGCTTTTCCACGACAGTAGATTTGTGTAATCAGCGAAGCAAGTCTATTTTCAGATCTAGAATAACAAAAAAACAAAACCACAAAAGTAGATCTATGCAATCAGTAAAGTAGATCTATTTTTAGACCTGGAGTCATAAAAAAAAAAAAAAACACCCACACACACTCACACGCACAAGAGATGGAAAGAGACCTAAAGATCTGGAGTCAGGAAATTCAAAGGACTTGAAGATCATTGGTGCCTCGCCGTCCTACACCGTTACTGGTGAGTTGCAAGTCGTCATAAGGGATGGAGAGGGAGACCGTGACAGTGAAGGAGCAAGGTCGCCAAGGGAGGTCACGGCAAAGGAGTGAGGTCACCAAGGGAGGTTGCTGTGAAGAAGGTCAGAGAGCAAGTTTGCACGATTAGAAGTTTAGAAAGCAAGGTCATGCATTTTGCTTCACACAGATATATGATTGAAGCAAATTAAACACATTGGAAGAAAAAACTAGAGCGGCTGTGATTATGTCCTCAGGCGCAAGGTCGCCAAGGGAGGTCGCGGCAAAGGAGTGAGGTCACCAAGGGAGGTCACTATGAAGAAAATTTCCAAGAGCAAGTTCATGCATTTTGCTTCACACAGATATATGATTGAAGCAGACGCATAGGAAGAAAAAACCAGAGCAGCTGTGACTATGTCCTCAGGCTAAGATACGAGACTTTTTATAGCTGTAGTGAAAAAGCACGCTTTGACGTCCTTAAAATTTGTTTAGGACACTAAAAACATTGTTTTTAGATTGCTAAATATATTTTCAGATGCTAAAAATTCTCAAAATTTTTTAAAATATGCAAAATAATTGATTTTAGGCGTTCCAAAAATATTTTAGAACGCCAATAATTAATTTTAGGCGTCCTAAAATAATTTTAGGATGCTAAAAAGTCCCTAAAATTTCCCAGCGTCAAAAAAATTCCCAAAATGCACCAAATAACTATTTTTAGGTGTCCCAAGAACATTTTAAGATGCCAAAAATTCATTTAGGCGTACTAAAATATGATTTAGGACGCCTAAAACTCAACATTCAAGAAAATAATTATAAGAATGCCATTGCATTCACTTTTTACTTTCTACTTTTTAATAAGAACGTCTTTTAAGGAAAGTAATCTCTCTTTTTTTTTTTTTTGTAGTAGTAGTAGTAGTGAGTGATGTTTCTTCAGAAAGTATAAAGATGAAGTTCTCCAAACGTATATGAAGAAAACGCTGTTATTGCATCAGCAAGTTAATTATGCATCTAAACTAGTAAAGTTAATTATGCATCTAAGCAAATAAGGAAACAA
Source organism: Acacia crassicarpa (assembly GCA_034222035.1). Classification (NCBI taxonomy): domain Eukaryota; kingdom Viridiplantae; phylum Streptophyta; class Magnoliopsida; order Fabales; family Fabaceae; genus Acacia; species Acacia crassicarpa. The sequence goes on along the minus strand of JAWXYG010000005.1, from coordinate 41,137,206 downwards.
AAAATAAATAATAAATAGTACTCCCTCCAGTCCTAATTATAAAAACTATTTACTAGAATTTGGAGAAATTAAAGAGAGAAGTTAAATTAATTAATTAGAATTATTTTTCAAAAATACCCCTACTTAAAATTAAAAATTACATCAAAGCAAAATTAGCTTAAAATCGTTCAAGCGAACTACATCTGTCTACAATTTAATTTCTAGCTAGTTAGTGTCTCCGTTAAGCAACGCATGTATTTTGTCTATCTGGAACGTTATACATACAACTTCATAATTAATGGGTTGCGTGATGTCTGCCTCAAGCTGTCAGAGGGTAATAAAACAAATATATTCTACTATTCTTAATTATATTTGCCTTTTTAAATCTAATTAATCCAGGTGCGGAGGTGCGAATTCATTAATAATGGCCTTGAACACAGCCATGCTATAGTGTTTATCATGTTGTATATGATCATTTTCTTAGGTGCTTAATTAATCCCATTATTGAGAATGTATAAATATGGGTAATAAAGGAAAAAAATTGACAAAAACTAAAATGTGCTCTTATAATTAGGATCAAAACAAACTCCAAAATATATTCCTATAATTAGGATTGGAGGGAGTACTAAAAAAAATGCCACGCTATTTTGTCACTCATTAGCTAGTAGCTACATTATCCTATAACATGCTTTCACCAAGACTTGCACGCAACAAAAAATCAGTGAAATTAGAAACGCGTCTGTTAAACCATTTGATGTGTTCATATGATCGGTTTTAGGAATTTGATTTTTATGTTTTACTATAACTTTGATATGTGCAAAATCGTTGATGAGTATATATTTTATGATTAATTAAATAGGTGTATATTTTATAAGAATTAATTGGAATTATTGATATTATATACCTATTTAATTATCTTTTATTGATTTTTCCATCATTGAATCAAACTTGGGATCAAAGAATAAATCGACATAAAATCTACTCATATCCTATTTTTATTGTGCAGGAAATATTAGCTGATTTGGAAAGAAGTAGAAAAAGCAATTAATAGGATATGCAATAAGCCTCGATGGTCTAATGCAAGAAAAATAGAAACAAAATTAATTGTGTGATCTGATGGAGTAAATTACAAGATATGAGATATCTTTGTAATAAGAAAAGGAGAATCAGTGACCCAAGACCTAAATTATAAATAGGGAGGTAAAGAAGCAAGAAGAGGAGCAGAAGATCGGAGAGACACAGAACAAGAAGGGACGAAGAAGCAAAGGAGGTTTCAATTCTCTTCATCGTCTCCACGGAAAGACGGAAGGACTGTGGAGGCGACGGAGAAATTTTCTTTCCTCTCTCTCCTTCTTCTTTGAACCTGAAGTCTTATCTTTTTGTTATGGATTTAAATAAAATCATGTGTGGCTAGTTGGTTTTACAATCTAGAGAACCTATGAACTTGTTTGGGCTTTAGAGATTATTATCACTTGTTAGTTTTTGCTTAATTTTATTTCAGTTTATTTAATCATGTGTTCATTGTTATTGCTTATTGATTGATCACCATTGAGTATGTTTTGAGGATTTAGAGTTGAACTTGGAAGAGGAAATCCTAAATTGACCTTGGGAATAAATTATGTTTAAATTTAACGTGAAGTTAGGTTTTAATCTAATTTGCGTCTAGGATAGGAATATACCTAGAAGCTCCACATAATCAAATTAGAGTGAGTCCGATTTAAAACGCATCTTATTTAGCTGTGTGAGGCATCACATAATTAATTAAGGTAGGTATATAAGTGGACCGGAATGCATTTATAGACATTAATACTTTAGATTAGTTGATTAGGTTAAGTCAAAGTTAATTTAGTGGGGATAAAATCTAAAAATTAAATAAGGGATTAGTGACTCTAGGTTGCTCGTTCATTAGTGTGTAGTTAGTTTGTTTTAATTTTAGTTTTAATTTCTTTTCTCTTAATTAAATTTAATTTGGTTTTCTCAAATTAAACAAAATTGTGAAATTAATGCTCAACTAAACTTTGTGATACTAAGTCCTCGTGGGAACGATACTTTTCTTATCATTTTATTACTTGAAATAGCCCGTGCACTTAGGGAGTTTATAGGCTATAAAGTTTTGTCCTATCAATCATACTAGAGAAAAGAGAGAGAGAAAGACAAGTATGGGAATGGAAAAAGTGTGGCCGATTATTTTAAGGGACACTCTCAACTGGACGCCGATCAAGTAGTGTTACGTTGAGTTATTGCAAAATAGTACTACATCCGTCTTAATTATAAGACTAAGTTGATTTTCTTTGGAGAGATTAAGGAAGCTAAATAAGTTACTTAATCATTTCATATATTGTATATCCTTAAATTATATATTAATTTATTAGTCAAACTAATTAGTTTGCAGGAAAAAAAATAAAAATAAAAATACTTTAAAGTAATTTAATTAGTTTTCTTAATCTTTCCGAAAAAATCAATTAGGTCTTATAATTAGGATCCGAGGGAGTATATTAAATTGAATTTAAAATCATTATACAAGGAAAGAAAAACGAGCTGATCTTCCCCGACTTTACTGTTAAGCTTTAAAATAGTAAATGATGCCTTGTGAGAACTCGACCGTTAGTCTGTAAAAACACTTGTTGATACGAAAAACAGAAAATTCATAATATAGTACGAGTGTGAGCAATGAAGGTTGGTGAAGTCATATATAAATAGTTTTCACACTCTCCATACCTACGTACGAGACAACACCTGGAGACCTACATTCCTTTCATATATAAATTCTCCTGCAACATAATACTAACAATAACAACAACAATTTAATTACACGTGAAGAGGCTGCAGAAATAAACCTTTCTTCAGTGAAAATAGAACTTATTCGTGATTGCGCTGATCAGCTGGAAGTTACAGACAAGGAATCATCAATCAACCAAATTCAAATTGATTTTTTAGTTGGCATGGCAAATAAGTCAGCAGAGTCCAGTTACACTTTCATGTTAGAATATCAGTATACAGTTGGAACTGAGTAAATGAAACTCCCAGCAGAGTAAGAACTCGGAAATGTTGCTTCTTTTCTTTTAAGTGGGCACAAATGGATCATGTTGAAAATCAGGAACGACTAAAACACATTAAATTGTTCAGCTTATCATCCAAGAACTAAAGCTCAGTCACATTTACCATAATTTTCTTAAGTAATTAAAAGAATCCAGCTGCTAAGTAATTCTCAAGATCAAGCTAAAGAAAAACATAAATTAACCGGAGGAAGAAAGACCGGAGTATAAACCAATTCCTGCCATTATAAGATTTCTCCGTAGTCTCTTTATCTTGTTCTGGTTATTGTATTCAAGTCAGGTCTTCAAACCGTGAATCAAATAAGATTCTATCATCGTATATCAAGAAGCTTACTAGCCAACAACATGCCATCGGAAATTCAAATTGCAAACATTCGTTGAGATATTCTAACAACTGGATTAGACAATTTCAAATGCCGACCATGAAAAAGGAAAAAAAAGAAGAAGATAGCAAGAGAAAAAATCTTGAGTTTCCATAAAATGTGAGTAAGACCAACCTTGGCGGAGGAAGAAAAAGGATTTTTTTTACCAAAATAACGTTTTTTTTAAAAAAAAAACCGAATTGGAGCTGTTTAGAAACTAATTACCAAAGTAAACTGTTAGAGGAACTTCGGGCCGAAAACATCATAAACTGAGTGAAGACAAAGATGTCAAACTACAGATCAACGAGTATCATAAACTGTTAGAGGAACTTCGGGCCGAAAACATCAATTTGCCAGATGAATTCGTGGTTGGAGTCCTGATTGAAAAACTACCAGAGACATGGAATCATTACAAGCAGCAACTCAAGCATAAGCAGAAACAATTGTCACTGTCAGATCTGATTACGCACATCATTATAGAAGATACAAACAGGAAGGCAATACAAGCAGAAAAGGGAAAGTAAATTACTGCAAAAGCCAATCTACTGGAAGCAAAGCTGCACAACAAGAGGTATGATTCTAAACATCAATACAAAAAGAAATCTGATTATAAACCCAGTGATTCTAACCCCAAATTCAAGAAGAATGGTAGTTTTTTTTTCTGTGGCAAGCCAGGACATTTTGCTGCTAAGTGTAGGAAAAAGGCCAGAATTGAAAAACGTAAGAAAGACGAAAATCCTCCAAAGCCAAATGTAAATTTGGTTGTTAGAGACGAAAATAGTGATGATGAGGTTATTGTTGCGATGGTCTTTTCTCAAGCCTTACTAGTCGCTGATGTGAAAAAATGGGTGGTAGACTCTGGAGCTACCAAGCACATTTGTGCAACTAAGGAGATGTTTTCCACTTTCCAATAAGTAGAAGACCAAGTTTATTTGGCTGATTCACGAACTGCAAAGGTTCAAGAAAAAGGAAAAGTGGAGTTGAAACTCACATCAGGAAAGACATTGGCGCTGACTAACGTTCTTTATGTGCCTGAACTTAGAGCAAATTTGATTTCTGTGGCTTTATTAGGAAAATCTGGGGTTAAGGTGTCATTTGAATCAGATAAGATTATTATGACAAAGAACAATGTTCTGATAGGAAAGGGTTATTGTAATCAGGGTCTTTTTGTACTGAGTGTTGATGGAAATAATGATAATGCTTCTTCTTCTGCTTACTTGATTGATTCCTTTGATTTATGGCATGCTAGACTAGGACATATACATAGGTCTTATATAAAAAGATTACAAAATCTTGGGATAATTTCTGGAATCAATATTAATGATAGTAATAAATGTGAAGTATGTGCAGAAACAAAACAAACTAAGAAAACACATTTTGTTACTCAAAGAGAAACTGAATTGTTGTCTCTAATACATACTGACTTAGGGGATTTAAAACAAACAGAGACAAGAGGTGGAAAGAGATATTACATTACTTTTATTGATGATTTTTCAAGATATACTAGAGTATATTTACTTAGAAATAAAGATGAGGCCTTTGAAAAATTTCTTTTATACAAGGCAGAGGTAGAAAATCAATTAGATAAAAAGATAAAAAGAGTACGGTCAGATAGAGGAGGAGAATACTTGTTGCTTAATGATTTTTGTGAAAAGGAAGGAATAATCCATGAAGTAACTCCCCCATACTCACCTGAATCTAATGGTGTTGTTGAAAGGAAAAATAGAACCTTAAAGGAAATGATGAATGCTTTACTTGTAAGTTCTGCTGCTCCCAATAACTTGTGGGGGGAAGCTTTGTTGTCTGCATGTTTTGTACAAAATAGAATACCTCATAGGAAAACTAAGAAGACACCTTATGAGTTGTGGAAAAATTTTACACCAAATTTGAAATATTTGAAAGTGTGGGGGTGCCTAGCAAAAGTATTACTACCTGATCCTAAAAGGAAAAAGATAGGTTCTAAAACTGCTGATTGTATGTTTATTGGTTATGCTCAACAAAGTCCTGCATATCGGTTTCTAGTTTTAAAAAGTGAAATTTTAGAACATAATACAATTATTGAAACTAAAGATGTAGAATTTTTTGAAAATATTTTCCCTTTAAAAGTTGAGCATATTCCTAAGAGAATTGAACAAATTCCTAAACAAAACTCAAATGAAGATATAGTTGAAAACTTACGAAGGAGTAAAAGACAAAGAAAAGAAACCTCTTTTGGAGATGATTTCTATACATATTTAGTAGAAGGTGAACCTATGAATTATTTTGAAGCTATCTCTTCTCCAAATGCAAGGTTTTGGGAAGAAGCTATTAAAACTGAAATAGATTCTTTGAATCAAAACAAAACTTGGATTTTGGTAGATTTGCCTTTAGGAGCAAAACCTATTGGATGTAAATGGGTGTTTAGGAAAAAATATTTTCCTGATGGTTCGATAGACAAATATAAAGCTAGATTAGTAGCCAAAGGTTTTACTCAAAAGGAAAATATTGATTACTTTGATACATTTTCTCCTGTAACCAGGATTTCCTCTATTAGAGTCTTAATTGCATTAGCTTCTATTCATAACCTTGTTATACATCAGATGGATGTCAAAACAACGTTTCTAAATGGTGAGTTAGAAGAGGAAATTTATATGGTTCAACGTGAAGGATGTATCATTCCTAGGCAAAAAAAGAAAGTTTGCAAGTTAGTTAAGTCATTGTATGGTTTGAAGCAAGCACCTAAACAGTGGCATGAAAAATTAGATCAAGTTTTGATAAGTGGTGGTTTCTCTACCTTTGAAGTAGAAAGATGTGTTTATATAAAAGTTGTGAATAATGATTGTGTGATTATTTGCTTATATGTGGATGATATGCTTATCTTTGGTACTAGTTTAAATATTGTGCTTGAGACAAAAAGTTTTCTTGCTTCAAATTTTGATATGAAAGATCTTGGAGAAGCAAAGGTAATATTGGGTGTAAAAATCATAAGGAATGAACATGGTATTCAACTTTCTCAAGAACACTATGTTGAGAAGATTCTGAGAAAGTTTGAACAGTTTAATGAAGATCCTTTAAGTACTCCTTATGATAGTAGTATACATCTCACAAAACATGAAGGAGATCCAATAGCTCAATCTAAATATGCACAAATCATTGGAAGTTTGTTGCATTTGATGAATTATACGAGACCAGACATAGCATATGCTGTGTGTAGATTGAGCAGGTATACACACTGCCCATGTAGTAAACATTGGGAGGCTCTCATAAGATTACTACGGTACTTGAGAGGTACTATGAATTATGGAATACAGTATAGTGGGTTTCCCGCTGTATTAGAAGGGTATAGCAATGCTAACTGGATTTCGGATTCAGACGAAACAAAATCCACTAGTGGCTATGTCTTTATTCTTGGTGGTGGTGCAGTCACATGGAAGTCAGCCAAGCAAAACTTAATAGCACCGTCCTCAAGGGACTCTGAGTTTATTGCTATGGATTTGGCTGGTACTGAGGTTGAGTGGTTGAAAAACTTCTTAGCAAATATCCCACTGGGTGACAAACCAACACCATCAGTGTCGTTGCATTGTGATAATAAAGCGGCAATAGCCACAGCAAAGAACAAAACCTTCAATGGTAAAAGTAGACATATACGATTGAGACATAATATTATAAGGCAGTTGCTAAAGGATGGTGTTATCTCAATCGATTATGTAAAGTCAGAAATGAACTTGGCGGATCCGTTAACAAAACCCCTTGGGAAGAAAATGATTGTTGAAACGTCAAGAGGAATGGGACTAAAGCCTACACATAATTGACAGCGATGGCAACCCGACCTTTGTGATTGGTGATCCCATGAAGAAGGTTCAATGGGTAAGAACAAGTCGTTCGTCGATTTCGACTAGCATGAAAATTGTTTGTCCCTTCCTATGACGATAAGGAAGTGCTAGAATGCATGTCTTGAGGGTGAGCAGAGCTCTTAATGATTTCATAGTCATACAAGACGGTGTGCTCAATGCAGACACATTTACATGAAATCACCTCTACGAATGTGGAGTGTGGCCGCTCCTATGAGATCGTGGCGAAATCTCTAGAGCATTCGTTATGCACCAGGCGCGCGCATGGCCGTCATAACGCGCAAAATCGTTGATTAACAGCGGAAATGTTAGGATATAATCTGACCATTAATGCCTCTAATACACACCAAGATTTGTTAGTTCATAGAAGCATGCTTCAGTAACATCTCTGTGTATTAAGTGTTATTGGTCTAGGTCTGGTTCATAGTTCTAAGGACCACCAGATACAACGGTTATAGTTCTATGGGTAACACAGCGGGTTTCTTTGACACATGTGGGGGATTGTTGTAAACATGTGAGCAAGACATGTGAGTATATGTGTGGGTGTGTCAAAGAAACAAGTCCCACATTGCTTGGGGATAAGAGAGTACAAGCCTATATATAGAATCATGTGATGTTGGGCTTGTAAAGGGCTTAGAGGAGTAGTGGGCTCGCGCGCACAACAATGGGCCACCAAGAGGCAAACGTAGTGGAAATCCGGCGATTTCCCCCCTGCGCGCGAGTAATATATGATACCGGTACCTTTTATGAAAATATTTTTGCTCCCCATAAATATTATTATTTTGGTTTACTAAAATAATAATTCATTTATTTTAATGAGGCTTACCGGAAAGGCTATATTTTAGGGGTTCAAAAGTTGAGAACCCTTCGTGACCAACAATTGCCAACGGTCGACCGCTTCTCTGATTTTACCGTTGTTAGCGGATCGACTCGCTTTTTCGGCGGTGCCTCTTCGGTCATGAGGGACGCGTCGTCCGAATGGTTTCACGTCCGTTGGCTCTCCACGGACATAGTTTATAAAAGGGATTCGGACGGAGTTACCGGTGCGGTCAATACAATCTTCTCTCCTCTGTCTGTTTTATTGCTGTCGATTACCAATTCCTTTCGCCAGTTCTGCCGCCTTGCTGTTTCAAGCTAGAAGGGTCTGTTTAATCCTGGGGAGTACCGTTTCCTCTCTGTCGGTGGTCACGGAATAACTCTGTAGGACAGCGTGTTCGTGCGCGACTCAGATCATCCATTGCTCGTGATTTTTCTACATCTTCACCTGACCTGCTCCTTTGTCATCGGCATCATTTTTGGAGCTAAGAATTGGTGACCTTAAAGCCGACTGGATATTCTATTACTGTCATCGTAGGACTAGAGAGAAGAACCAGAGCGACTTGGTGAGAATCAGAGAGCAAAAGGACCAGGAAGGAGAACTCAAAGTCTCAACCATTGACACGAACTGGAGTAAGGACGGAAGGAACGCCAATGTGCCATCTCGATCCTTTGTTTTCTTTTTCTTTGTCAAAGTGGATAGAGAACCAAAGTTGGACGTGGTGACTGGTTCCAATTGAAGGAAGAGTACTGACTGCTTTTGGGATTGTGGGGGCTGTTCTTCTTCACTATTCATAGTCTTCTCAATCATCAATCGTTGATGTTGCAGTTCCTCTTTTGATTCCATTGACAATGAGCACGGGAGGAAGAAAGAAAGCATATCAGTGTTTTGTTCTCTATTATCTTCTTTTCCCCTATGCTTTTATTTGGATTCTGAACTGGATTGTGCTATTTAGAATTTGGTTACAATGATGTGTAGCAAAATTGCTATTTTGGCAACCTAGACGTACCGTGATCTTATAGATTAGATGTTTTTTATTTTTTATTTTTTAAGTGTAAAACGGTGTAAGTTTGGGGGTCACTGAAGAGAATCTTATCTCCGGTGACTGGGGAAATCTTAATCCCATACTTAGTCTCGTGTTTATTTTTGTAAACTAAAAATCATTCAAATCAAATAAATATATTGGTAAACTTTTTATTTTATTTTCAATAGAATCATACCATTGTATTTCTCCATCTTTATAAAAATGTTTCTTTTTTTAAACTTATATTGTCTTTGATGTTTTTTTTTTTTTACAAGACATGAGAGGTATACTTCGTCAATAATAAAGATTATCTTGCTAGTCCAGGATATTGATAATGAAATATTAAAACAAACTTAATTATATTGCTCTTACCAGTTTGAGTTGATTCTCTAATATATTATATATGCATCTTCTCTGTAGAAAGGGTTTCACGTGGCACTTACAAGTTACAAAGCAAAAAATGATTAGATAGTACAAAACTTAAATTATTAAAAGAGGTTAATTAATTACTATAAACTAAAAATGCTTGTATATATAGACTAATTTTCCAGCCGTTTCCTATACGTTATATTTTCCTATAAAATCAGGAGTTAATTAAAAGTAAAATTATATTTTTCACACACACACAAAAATTCCCTTGACATATCAAAGTGGAATTTTTATAAAATAAAATAAAAAATATTTTAAATATACAATTGTATATCAACAATGATTTCTCGACTTCTGACGCTGTGTGAACTAGTCAATCTAAGCTTTATCACTCTATAAAAATGGGAACCAATGTCTACCGAGTATACATTGAAGATTTAAAAATTATATGAAGTGATCAGTTGATTATTGAACCGCGCTTCAATCTTTTGCGTCAAACTCATACTCCATCTGATTTTAAAAAAAGACAAAACTTACATCGTCAAATTCACGCTTCAAATTGATGAGATAATTAATGTTGAAAACCTTCATTTGGAAGGATTGTTATCTTATCTCTTTAATATGAACTTTTTAAAACTGTAATATATAGTATATGGGATTTAAACTTCTCATGTTGTGTAAGAAGAAGAAGATTTCTACACACATGAAATGGTGAGACCCACACACACATATATATAATGCTAATTATATATATGTTGGTCCCACAATTTCATGTGTGTGTGACATGAGAATACAATTCTCCTACAACATGAGAAGTATTTTTTCCAATATTGTATATAGGGGGTTTTCAAGCACAATTTCGGGGGAAAATCTCATCAAGTATTTAGCGCATCGTCGCCCGTGGATAATGTCGGCCTAAGAATTCCCAAATTTTGATAAATACGTACTGCAGGTATATTAAGATAAGTAGTAAATTTATTCCTGTTAAATTATTATCCCTATATTATACATATTAACCCTTTATCTTTATCGTGAGAGGTGAGAATTATTTACCTTCTAAATTTCTCATAAAAAAAGAGAACACAATTATCAATAGAGAAGTTGCAAGACGAGATCAAATCCTACAACAGGCGCATTAGCGGACCTACGTTGGCGCAGGTGCACGCACGTGTGGACATGGATTTTCATTTTTTTTTAAAAAAAAAAGGTCTATATATATATATATATATATATTTAACAATATAAATTGGAAGGAAGAAGCCAATTTGCCGACTGTATAGGTCTAATTGTTAAATAGTAATTTATTTATATATTATAAACACGTCTGGTCCACAGGAAATTTTTTTCAATACCCACCGTGCAACTCCTTGCTCCCTACTTTTTTTTAATACTAAAAATGTTACTTTCTTTTTTTTTTTCCTAGAAAAAAAACATGTTACTTTTGTTAATTTGTAAACAATTTCTGACTGTACTTTGAAGATGGTTGAGAAGAGAAAGGATATTGTTTATCCACTGGTCTATTTGTTGATAAAGTTGGCACTCGTTCTACTGATAGCAACTGCTAGTGTTGAGCGGGTTTTTTCTGCAATGACTTTTGTTAAAGATAAGTTGCGTAATCGGATAAGTGATGATTAATTTAACTCATGCATGCTAACTTATGTTGAACGTGATATATTTGATATGATTGATGATGAAGATATAATGCAATATTTTCAAGGAATGAAAAATCGAAGAATGTTTTTGTAATCGTTGTGATGTAAAGGTTAGTCGACTCTTAATTATTATTTTTCTATGTTCTTTTCTTTTATTGTTTATATTCTTTTATTTTTTAATGTATTTAAAACTTTAATTTCTTTAAAAAAATTTGGGGGTGCTGCCTCCGAACCCCCAAATCCCACCAATGGGCGGTGGAGGTCATGAGGGGGTGAGTATTATCTTTCATGGACGAATGGTATAGGGTTTGCTGTGAGATAGGGAAAAAAAATTAGAAGATATCATAGCAATTATTATATATGTTGAGAAATTTTATAGTATAAATGAGTATATATATATATATACACACACATAGTGAAAATATGAAAAATTGGGGTTGAAGTGATTTTGCCAGCTAGGAAGGAATATTATTCTCTGCTTGACTGGCCCAATTCTGTACAGCGGTCGCGAGCCACAGGTATTTGTTCTGCAAGAGTGTCAGACTTGAACAAGATAATATATTTTGCAGGGTATCTCACCTCTGCCATGTGTACGTTAAACTTAAACACGCCATGCGCCATATATATACAAGTACATTATTGCGAACAAGATGTATGTAGAACAGTAAGAGATAATATTCAAATACCAAGATTTATGTCCAGTAGTGAACACTTGATCCCTTCCCAGCTCGGCGGCTCAGAAAAGGCTCAGCTCCTACGTAGCGTGCATGCACCTTGTAGGGTATGAAATTGTAAATATTATCCTCACCCGTCCTGTTTCAATATATAATATATGTGTATATTACACACACACATATATATATGAACAATTATGCTATCGTTTCTGTCTTTAGTTAATTAATGATAACTTAAATTACTCCAAGCAATATAATTGTCCATCATGAGGCCCACTTCTAGTCAAATAGACATTTGAGCAATATGAAAATAATTTTTAAAATAAAAAATTAAAAGAAGCTCGAAATGATTCACTTGTGAACATTAAACAGTCCACGAGCCAACGATTATAAGTTAAGCTGGGCCGCCGTGTGTTAATTTGTAGCTAAACAGCATAGAAAGACGTAAAATTAAATTTGGTCCAAAAATAGAAGCAAGATTTAAGTCCAGTAATTCCACGTCTCTTAAGATCATATTATATGGTGCAAAAGGAACGCGAAGTGTGTCGGTACGGGAGGTCTATATATACAAGGACTTGGAAAATGGTTTAACTTCTCACGCACAACCAGAAATTTATCTCTGAATCAAGGAGAAACACAAAACCATATATGTTGTCGCTAATGGATCTCGTGAGAACTCTCTGCTCCAGAGTTGTTCGGCAGTTCATCCACAAAGACTTCCATGAAGCCGTTTCTAGGATGACCATCATCGATGCCTTTCTCTTCCTCGTACGACCCACCACCTACAAAACTATATTCTTGATATCTATACGCTAATTTCATTACTTATATGCATTTGTATTATGTATACACATGTTTATGTAGATTGTGCACTCAATAGACAAGATAGGGATATGGCCACACCTGCCAGTGTTCTTGGGGCTGTTTTACCTGGCAATAAGGAGACATCTTCACCAAGAGTACAATCTGATCAACGTCGGCAGGACTCCGGTGGGCGTGAGGTTCAACCCCATCGACGTCCCCTTTAGAACCGCCAACGGCAAGTTCAACGACCCCTTCAACGATGGTGCTGGAAGCCAAGGATCTTTCTTTGGCCGGAACGTCCTTCCTGTTGACCAGAAAAACAAGGTCTCATCTTCATATATTACTAATAATATGCAACTCATCATCACGCTTACCCTTTTTTTTTTTTTCTTGGGTAGCGATTAAAATTGTATATTTGTAAAGATATTAGTGAAATTGCTAGAAAACATACTGTTACAAAGAGTTTTGTAACAGTTTTTTAGAACCGCTACTCCCGTAATAGAATTGATACCCGCAACAAATCTTGATACAAAATTTTTGCAAAATTTGGCGTGGTGGCAAAGGAGACATATGAATGAATCGTAGCCACGTACCCATGTATAAAATGCAATAATTAGAGAAATTGATGTGAAAACGAAGCACAAAGATGCTATTTAATTAGTATTAAAACCCAGGGCTTAGAGCTGTCCGGACAGTTGGGGCTACATACGTAGATGAATTGATTAGAGCTTCTTCCGAGTTTTTGACCGCATGCAGCTACTTTTTGGTTGCTTTGGATTCTATTATGGGTGAAAAGAGTATATCAACAAGTTTGTACTTAATTGATGCAGCTATTGAAGCCGGACCCCATGGCGGTGGCCACAAAACTTCTGGCACGCACAACTCTTAAGGACACCGGCAAGCAGTTTAACATGATCGCAGCTTCCTGGATTCAATTCATGATACATGACTGGATCGATCACTTGGAGGAGACCAACCAGGTATTTCATCGTTATTTATACATATATAAATATATATGGAAAAACTTCATTATATATTGTGAAAAATGGTGATAGATGGAACTGAGGGCCCCGAGAGAAGTTGCAAGCGAATGCCCACTCAAGTCTTTCAGATTCTACAAGACGAAGGAAGTGCCCACTGATTTCTATGACATCAAAACCGGTTCTTTAAACATTCGTACCCCTTGGTGGTAAGTATAAACAATATACTACATTCATTTCTTAATATAAGAACTAATTAACTACTTGAGGTTAGATTTGGTACCAAATATATATAGGACTTCAATTTAACTTATCTTTCTAATTTATTATTTTTTTCCCAAAATATCCCTATTTTTTTTAACAATAAAATATCCCTATTGAATGCACACATTAAGAGATTTTTATTCAAGGGTGTGGTGATATAATGAAAGATCATATTTTAGGAAAAATAGTCCATATTTTTTTTTATAACAAAAAGTTTAAGCTCATCACGAGCATGACATGCTTTCAAACTCAAAAAATACTTACAGAGATACTTATTATAGATCACCCACTAAACAAGATCCTTACATCATCGGCAGAATTTGAACTTACAACCTTATGGTTATAAATCAACTCCTTTATCAACTGAATCACCTTCGTAACTAACAATCTATATATATTTGTCACAAATAACTAACATATCTAATTTTCTTGGTCTACCCAAATTAATTATCTAACTCTTATATTTAAGAGTAGATGTGGCATGCATCATTCATCCATCACAGCTGCTACATGCGTGTTACTACTTTGGTTTTTAATATAAGACATGTTTGAGGAGTTAATCATCTTGGTCCTAAATATAGACATATTTTTTATATTTGTTAATGTTTTCTTAATTTATCCATATTGATGTTCCATCAACCATAATTAAAGATGAGAGGGAATCGAGGCAGATGATTATCATGTTTTATAAAATACATGTCATATTAATAAACTTAACTAACATTTTTAATTTAATCAAATTAAATAAATATGTTTTTTATTATGCATTGGAGGAGTAGTTCCTATTCTTAATTACCTGGGTCAACCAAATAAGAGCGTATGCGTCAACACATATGAATGTCGATGGAGTAGTTGGAGAAAAACCATCTCCGAATGTTGATAGCATTGTATATATATGAATATATATGTGTTGCTCTCATCATCATATGTTGATAGAATTGCTGAAATATAATTGACGTCGATCTAGGAATTTATTACTTGAGAAGTCGTTGTAGCGTCTGTCTCAATCAATTTAATTTCTTCTTTCATATTAATAATCTGGGTTAAGGTGCAAAAATACACATGTGCTTTTCTCCGAGGAGCGCCCAGTAGCAAATGTTTTTTTTGGGTGCAAAAGTGCACACGTGGTTACAGATTAGGTGCAAAAATACCATTTAACCGTTAAGTTTGACTTTGACTGATGACGTGGCATTTCAAAGGTGCAAAAATACATATGTGATTTGTCAAGAAGAGCGCCCAACAACAATTTTTTTTTTAATTTAATAATTTTATTTTAAGATCATAAAATAATTTTTCAAGATTATGAAGTATTTTTTTTTAGTATCAGTCAGTATCCTTTTAGTACCGGTCAATACTTGAAATATTTTTTCAAGATCCTAAAATAATTTTTCAAGATTATGAAATATTTTTTCTGTACCAGTCAGTATCCTGAAAGTACTTTTAATACCAGTCAGTACCCTGAAATATTTTTTCAGTATCAGTCAGTATCTTTTTAGTACCGGTCAATACTTGAAATATTTTTTCAAGATCATAAAATAATTTTTCATGATTATGAAGTATTTTTTCTATACCAGTCAGTATCCTGAAAGTACTTTTTAGTACTAGTCAGTATCCTGAAATATTTTTTTTCAGATACTGACTAGTACAGAAAAAATACTTCATAATCCTGAAAAATTATTTTAGGATCTTGAAAAATATTTCAAGTATTGACCGATACTAAAAGGATATTGACTAATACTGAAAAAATATTTCATAATCTTGAAAAATTATTTTAGGATCTTGAAAAAATATTTTAAGTGTTTACTGGTACTAAAAGGATACTGAAAAGAATATTTCAGGGTACTGACTGGTACTAAAAAGTACTTTCAGGATACTGACTGGTACAAAAAAAATACTTCAAAGTATCTTTTTAGTACCAGTTAGTACCCTGAAATATTTTTTCAGATCTAAAAATAATTTTTCAAGATTATGAAGTATTTTTTCAGTACAGATCAGTATTCTAAATATCTTTTTAGTACCCAGTAGTAATTAAAATAAAATTATTAAATTTAAAAAAAATTGTTGTTGGGGACTCTTCTTGACAAATCACATGTGTATTTTTGCACCTTTGAAATGCCACGTCATCAGTCAAAGTCAAACTTAACGGTCAAAGTCAAACTTAATGGTCAAACGGTATTTTTGCACCTAATTTGTAATTACGTGTGCACTTTTGCACTCAAAAAAAGCATTTGCTACTGGGCGCTCCTCGGAGAAAAACACATGTGTATTTTTACACCTTAACTCTAATAATTTTACCCTCCCTGTGCACAGACGGCTGCTTGTCTCTTTCACTGGCCGGTTCCCTGTTATTTATTCTTACCTGATATTCTTAAATTTTTAAGACTAATTATTGTTTTTTAAATATTTAGAGAAGACTATATTAAGATTACTTGCATCATTTTTTTAAATATATATGATGAATTTCTTAAGTAGATTTTTTACAAAAATAAATACCGGATATCCCATTATGCATGCCACGATAAATTTACAATAGAATCCTTAGGTCTAACATCAAACCCCAACTTTAGAGAAAATTCATATTAAGGCTCTTTTTACAGGGAAAAAAGCTTTAAAAAGGCCCCCAGATTCTAAAAATCCCAGAAAAGGCTAGAATTTATGTGAGTTATTAACGGAGCTAATATAGTTGTTAACGAGTAGGTCATTAACAACTAGATCAGTACCATTAATAACAATTTGCTAACAACTAAATCAACCCCGTTAATAATTCACGTAGATTCTAACAATCCCAGATGGAATTTCAGAATTTTGAAGCTTTTTTTTGGGTTTTTTGTAAAAAGAGCCTTGATGTGAATTTTCCCTAACTCTATCTTGCCGAAGAGGGAGTGGTTGATCTACCATCCAGAAATTGCTTTTGGGAGAGCATAGTTTGTCCATAGGTACAAGATTTTCTCTATGAGAATGACTGGGCAATCAAAACTTATCAGCCAATCTCTATGACTAAATCAAGATTTTCTCAGAAGAAGAAAGTATAAAAAAAATTAAAATCTTAATTACATAATTGTTTTAGTAGGTGCATTAGGTAAAAATATTTTATATTTAAAATGTAAATAATATTTTTATTTTATATTTGGGTAGAGACATTATTGGGACAACTACAAATATTACATGCACAAAACCTCAAAATCACAATCATTTTTGGCAAGGTCTTTTGGTGCGGATCAGGCTTTCCTCCAATTCCCTTAACCACCGCTGCCCTCCTTTTCTCCAAAAACAGCGCCGTTTTGATGCTAAATAGCACTGTTCAGCTCCTTTTTTTTTTTTTTATAGCATTCATCATCTTGAGATATTTTTTAGTACCAGTTAGTACTTTGAAGTATGTTTTTAATACCAGTCAGTATCTATAAATATTTTTTAGTACCATTCACTACCATAAAATATTTTTTTAAGATTCTGAAATAATTTTTTAAAGATCCTTAACTATCTTTTTAGTTCCCGTCAGTCGCCTAAAATATCTTTTTAGTATCAGTCAGTATCCTGAAATATCTTTTTAGTACCATTCAGTACCTGAAAATATTTTTAAAATTTTGAAAAAATATTTCATGGTACTAACTGATACAAAAATCAAATTTCAAGATATTTACTAGTAATGAAAAAAAATTTAGGATACTGATTGGTACTAAAAAAATACTGCAGATACTGACTGGTACTGAAAAAAATACTTTAAGATACTGGATCGTACTAAAAATATACTTCAGGATAGTAATTGGTATTTAAAAAAATACCTAAAGATAGTGAATGCCATTAAAAAAAAAAAAAACAGTGCCATTTATCACCAAAACGGCTCCATTTTAGGAGAAAAGGAAGGCAGCGGTCCTTAAAGGAATTGGAGGAAAGCCAGCTCCCTTTTGGTGCCGCATCTGTCATGGCAACCTAAGCCTTAGGCCAATATGCATTATTATTTAATAATTATCTTAGTGTGTATACGTAGTCTTAGTTATTCTATATTTGAAAAATTGGTACTCCCTCCGGTCCTAATTATAGAACATATTTAACCGATTTTGAAAAATTAAGGAAAGTAGTTAAATTAGTTTATTTTACTCGTTTTCCTAAAATACCTTTATATAAATTTAAAGTAACACAAGTAAAAGTGAATTAACAACCCTTATTACATACCTTTCCAACTTAGAATTTTTTTTTCCACATATTTTTTAATTGAAATAATGGTCTTACTATATAAACATATATGTGTATATATGTATATATATAGATATAGACATATATATATATATAGACACACACACATACATACATATATTTACACACATATATATATGAATACACACACATATAAACACACACATATGTATATATATGTGTTTATATATCTACATACATATATCTACACACACACATATATATATATACACACATATATGTATATATATGTGTGTGTGTTTATATATCTACACACACACACATTGATATACATATATGTATAACACACAAATATACACATACACACACACACTACTCACATATGTGCGTGTGTGTGTCTGTGTATATCTATATGTATATTTGTATATAGACACACATAAATATATATATATATATATATATATATATATATATATATATTTATTTATTTATATATAATCACCAAAAACTAAACACACTTAAGAGAATAAAATAGGGGTCTTTTAGGAAAAAAAATTGATAAAACCTAGAATGTTGTTTTATAATTAGTATCAAAACTAACTCCTAAATGTTGTCTTATAATTAGGACCGGGGAGTATAAAATATTAAAAAAAAGATCATACAGCATTGTGGTACCACCGTGCGATGATATATGGTATACTATAGGAACCAGTTTCAAGATCTGATTGATATCAAAATAACTAACATCTCTTTATCCTTAAAAGAGCAAATTGAATGAGAATAAGAGTAAACAGATTTAGTTAAATACAAAAATGATGAGCATGAGAGAGATGGAATTGATGAATATACACGTGTGTTCGAAGGGATGGCAGCGCCATATATGGGAGCAATGCAAAGGCGCTAGGGAGAGTGAGGACATACAAATTAAGATGGGAAGCTAAAGATATCCAGAGATGGCGGCCTTCTCCACTCCGAAGACGGAATCGCCATCTCCGGCGACGTGCGTAACAGTTGGGCCGGCGTCTCTATCATATAGTCCCTCTTCATTCAAGAGCACAATGCCGTCTGCGACGCCCTCAAGGTAAGCTTATTACCTTCAACTTCCACATTCCTTTATTCATGCCTCATTTCTTCTAAACAAAGTTCCAACAATGATGACCACAAATACACATATCCATTTATTCCAGGGGGAATACCCAGATTTGGAGGACGAGGATCTTTATCGCCATGCTAGGTTGGTGACTGCAGCTGTCATCGCCAAGATTCACACCATAGATTGGACCGTCGAGCTCCTCAAAACTGACACTCTGCTCGCAGCCATGCGGGCTAACTGGTATACACATATATGATTAATGATTATTCATTAATGTTTGTTGTCTGATCAACATATCTAATGAATGAAATATAGATATGATTGATTAGTGGGTGCATGAATTGTTATGATGCTCAGGTATGGATTACTGGGAAAGCAATTTAAGGACACGTTTGGGCATGTGGGAGGATCGATTCTGGGGGGATTGGTAGGGTTGAAGAAACCAGATAACCATGGAGTTCCGTACTCTCTCACAGAGGAATTTGTGAGCGTCTATAGGATGCACTCCCTCCTGCCGGATACCCTCAAGCTCAGAGACATCTCTACCACTCCTGGACCCAACAAGTCTCCCCCCTTGACTAAAGAGTGAGACCACATACATCTTCACTTAATTAACTGTATCAATTCATTTGTGGGTTTATATGTATGAGCGATTATACAGAGTGTTAATGTTAACTTTTTGTTCTTACATATATACGTATTATCGACGATAGGATTCCAATGGCGAATTTGATTGGACTGCCTGGAGAGAAGACCTTAGGAGAGATAGGGGTTACAAGGCAACTAGTATCAATGGGTCACCAAGCTTGTGGTGCTCTTGAGCTTTGGAATTATCCAGTTTGGACCAGAGACTTGGTTGCACAGAACCTGGACGGCACTGAGAGGGCCGATCATGTGGACCTGCCGGCTCTTGAAAGTAGCTACTCTGCTCATCAACTGAGTTAACTTGAATTAATGGAACTTATTAACTGCTGTATGATCACCCATTCATTATAATATGCAGTATACAGAGACAGAGAGAGGAATGTGGCGAGGTACAACCAGTTTCGGAGGGGGCTGCTGTTACTGCCCATCACCAAGTGGGAGGACCTGACCGACGACGAGGAAGCGATAAAAGTACTGAGGGAGGTATACGGCGACGATGTGGAGGAGCTGGACGCACTGGTGGGTCTCATGGCGGAGAAGAAGATAAAGGGTTTTGCCATAAGCGAGACGGCCTTCATCATATTCGTGCTCATGGCCAGCAGGAGGTTGGAGGCAGATAGGTTCTTCACCAGCAACTTCAACGAGGAAACGTACACGAAGAAGGGGTTCCAGTGGGTGAACACAACGGAGAGCCTGAAGGACGTCATAGACCGTCACTACCCAGAAATGACAAACAAGTGGATGAACTCTTCAAGTGCTTTCTCTGTTTGGGATTCTCCCCCTAACGCTCGTAATCCCATCCCTCTCTACCTTCGTGTTCCTCATTAGCTTAAGCGGACCCAGCCACTTCGCATTTTGCTGGATCCTTTGCTTTTATCATTTTGGGTTGGGCCGTCTGTCGTTTATGCCTGCGTTTGCGTGTACGTGGACTTGTATGAATCCTCTTCAATAAAATCTTGAACTCCTGTGTTTGGAATATGGCGATAGAAAGATGGAGCTGCGTGCCTGCGTGGTATTTCACTTCATGTAAGCACAGAATTGGTATGTGGCCAGAAATAGGAGACACATATTCAACAGAGACGTAGCAACTGACCCACTAAAATTTTGGACTGGCGTAACCACACGCAAGCGTTTCATCTCTATATAAATATCCGCCAATCTGAATGATTCAATATAATTAACCAAAGTTTGATTTAACATAAGTGGATTGTTGTCTCCAATTAATTGTTCGCTTCGAACTATAAAAATACGGATTATGTGCCCCTTGTGGAACTTAAATATAGGATTTAAGGACATAGCTTTTAGTCCAATATTTAGAGCCAATGAGTAATAAGTATCTTAAAAATGATTTCTTTTTCCTTGGCTGTCGCTTGCTTAGTGACTTTATAATAAGAAAAACAAAATTTCTTTTCCTATTGTGATATAATATAATAGATTAAATTATACTAATTTTTAAACTAGAGTAAGCCTGTACATTAATGCAGCTTGTGAATTGTGTTATTATTTTTTATTTGCAATCTTCATAGATATATAAATTGATTCAGTTAAATTATAAATATATTTTTTTTGTATATCTATCATGAGATTAAATTATTTGACTGTCATCCATAATTTAAAAAATATGACATTTATAAATTCAAATTAATGTTATAAATCAAATATCATTTTCAAAACAGGAAATATATCAATATTTATGAATTTCTTGGTCCTATTTTATTTTACTTCCAGAAAAGCTAGCTTACAGCCCTCGACTTTTCCAGAAGATAGATCCCCCGTGCGCGCGTACTTTTGGGTAAATATTTGTCCTTACACAGCACTTGCAATAAAGGAACTTATGAATAATCATTCTATCGTTTCTGTCTTTAGTTAATTAACTCTAACTTAAATTGCTTCAAGCAATTGTCCATCATGAGGCCCAGGCCACTTCTAGTCAAATAGACATTTGGGCAATATGAAAATAATTTTTAAAATTTGAAGAAGCTCGAAATGATTCACGTGTGTCAACATTAATTAAACAGCATACAATGCAAAGACGTAAAATTTGGTCCAAAAGTACAAACAAGTTCATTAATTCCACGTCTCTTAAGATAATAAGAATATAAGATCATATGGCGCAAAAGGACCCGAAGTGTGTCCGTACGGGAGGTCTATATAAGGACCTGAAAAATGGTTTAACTCCTCACACACAACCAGAAATATCTCTGAAGAATAAAGGAGAAACACAAAACAATGTTGTCGCTAACGGATCTCGTGAGAACTCTCTGCTCCAGAGTTTTTCGGCAGTTCATCCACAAAGACTTACATGAAGCCGTTTCCAGGATGACCATCATCGATGCCTTTCTCTTCCTCGTACGACCAACCCCTACAAAACTATATTCTTGATATATATACGCTAATTAAATTACTTATATGATGGATATGTATACACATGGTTTATGCAGATTGTGCACTCAATCGACAAGATAGGAATATGGCCACACCAGCTGCCAGTGTTTGTGGGGGTGTTATACCTGGCAATAAGGAGACATATTCACCAAGAGTACAACCTGATCAACGTCGGGAGGACTCCGGTGGGCGTGAGGGTCAACCCTGTCGACGGCAAGTTCAACGACCCCTTCAACGATGGTGCTGGAAGCCAAGGATCTTTCTTTGGCAGGAACATCCTTCCTGTTGACCAGAAAAACAAGGTCTCATCTTCATATATCACTAATACTATCCGACCCATTATTGTGCTCACCCTACAAATTCCCCCCCCCCCCCCTCGAGTAGTGGTTAAAATTGTATATTTATAATGATTTTAACCATTACAAATGACATTAGTAAAATCGCTATAAAACATACTGTTACATGTGATTTTGTAGCGGTTTTTTAAAACTGCTACTGCATTGGTAGCGGTAACATGTTACCATTTCAAGATATACATCTAGATGACATGTTATTTGAGAATTTAAAACCACTATAAATCTTGACGCAAAATTTCTGCAGAATTTGGCGTGGTGGAAAGGAGACATGTAAATGAATAGTAGTCACCTATGTATAAAATGCAATAATATTAATTAGAGAAATTGATATGAAAACGAAGCACAAAGATGCTAGTTAATAAAACCCAGGGCTAAGAGCTGCCCGGACAGTTGGAGCTACACACGTAGATGAATTGATTAGAGCTTCTTCCGAGTTTTTGACCGCATGCAGCTACTTTTTGGTTGCTTTGGAATCTATTATGGGTGAAAAGAGTATAGCAACGAGTTTGTACTTAATTGATGCAGCTATTGAAGCCGGACCCCACGGTGGTGGCCACAAAACTTCTGGCACGCACAACTCTTAAGGACACCGGCAAGCAGTTTAACATGATCGCAGCTTCCTGGGTTCAATTCATGATACATGACTGGATCGATCACTTGGAGGCGACCAACCAGGTATTTCATCGTTATTTATATATATATATATATATATA
Source organism: Acacia crassicarpa (assembly GCA_034222035.1). NCBI lineage: Eukaryota > Viridiplantae > Streptophyta > Magnoliopsida > Fabales > Fabaceae > Acacia > Acacia crassicarpa. The sequence goes on along the minus strand of JAWXYG010000005.1, from coordinate 41,114,048 downwards.
TGGAAAAACTTCATTATATACATGTTGTGAAAAATGGTGATAGATGGAACTGAGTGCACCGAGAGAAGTTGCAAGCGAATGCCCACTCAAGTCTTTCAGATTCTACAAGACGAAGGAAGTTCCCACTGATTTCTACGGCATCAAAACCGGTTCTCTAAACATTCGTTCGCCTTGGTGGTAAGAATAAACTATATACTACATCCATATAAGAGCTGATTAATTAACTACTTGAGGTTAGATTTGGTGTTAAATATATCTAAGACTTCAATCTAATTTATCTTTCTAATTTATTATTTTCCCCAAGATATCACTATTTTTTTTTTTTGTCAACCAAAATATTCCTATTGAATGCACATATTAAGAGATTTTCATTTAAGGGTAGTTGTATAATGAAAGATGGTATTTTAGAAAAAATAGTTTATATTTTTTTATAACAGAGGTTTAGGCTTATTACGGGCAGGGCATGCCTCTGAGCTCAAAAAACGTTTACAGAGGTATTTATAGATCGTCCACCAAATAAGTTCCTTACATCTATAGAATTTGAATCCAAAAACCTTATGGTTATAACGAGCCAACTCTTTTGCCAAGTGAATCACCTTTATTAGTAACAATCTATATTTGTTACAAATAACTACCATATCTAATTTTTATGATCTACCCAATTAGTTATCTAGTTTTTATATTAAGGAGCAGATTTGGCATCCATCACAACTGTTACATGCATGTTACTACTATATATGGTCGTTAATATAAGACATGTTTGGGGAATTGGTCTACCTATATAGACATATTTTTCAATGTTTTCCTAATTTACCCCTACTAGTAATACTCTATCAACCATAATCAAAGAGAAGAGGAAATGAAGAAATAAAGGAAGATGATTATAGCGTTTTATAAAATACATGTCATATTAACTAACCAAACCAATTTTTTTAATTTAATCAAATTAGGTAAATATATCTTTTACTAAAAATCAGAAGAGTAGTTCCTATTCTTAGTTAGCCGTGTCAACTAAATAAGAGTATGTGTCACACATATATGAATGTTGATGGAATTGGAGAAAAGCCAACTCCGGATGTTGATAGCTTTGTATTTATGGGTATATATGTATTGCTCTCATCATCATATGCCTTTTAAGAGTTTGGCAAAACCAACTATATGACGGCCGGGGTCAGCACTTGTACTGTGTCATCTAGCTAGTTTGGTTGCTTCTTTGCATTATTGATGTTATATGCAAGTAGATCACCATATATATATGTACTGCCAACTCCGAATGTTGATAGCATTGTGTGTGTGTGTGTATATACATGTGAGTATATAATTGCTCTCATCATCATATGCTTTTTAGGAGTACTTGGCACAACTAACTATGACGGGGCCAGCACTTGTATTGTGTCATCTAGCTAGTTTGGTTGCTTCTTTGCATTGATGTTATACGCAAGTAGATCACCACATAAAATAAGGAACTGAAACAGATTACTAATTCATTTATTTGAATTGCTGAAATATAATAGACGTCGATCTATGAATTTGCGGGCATAAAATTAAAAGGTGATGATTCGTTGAGTGGTGAAAATTGTTGGGTTGATGGGAAATTAAGAAGGATTAAATGTATATACATGAGAATAATGTGGGGTAATAGGGATATATAATCCCTTCAGTCTTAAATATAGAACAAAATTTCCAACGTATCTTCTTTAGATGGACATAACTAATAAACATAACCCACTCTCCCACTTCCATCCCTGCTAGGGAATAGCAGACAAAAGCAAGAACCCATACATCCACAATCAGGCCCACATATATGATGATGCCCTCTACTTTAGAGTTGAATTTTTCTCATCATCATTTTCTCATCATCCCTTATAATCTTTAATATATATCTGTCTAATCGATCTAAAAAGTTACAATATTACTTTAACATTTTTTTCATCCTCACAATCAACCACCCAAATATTGTAAGTGGTTATAACCCTTGAAGAGTAGCTTTAATTTCTTCTTTCATATTAAGAATTTTCCCCTCCATGTGCGGCATGTGGACGGCTGCTTATCGCTTTCACTGGTTCCTGTTATTTAGTCTTACCTGATATTCTAAAATTTTGAAGACTAATTATTGTTTTTTTAAATATTTAGAGAAAACTATATTAAGATTACTTGCGTCATTTTTTTAATATATGATAAATTTCTTATGTAATTTTCTTTTTAAAGAAAAAACAAATACCGGATTTTCCATTATGCATGCCACGATAAATTTACAATAGAATCCTTAGGTCTAATAATGCTCTTCATCAAACCCCAACTCTATCTTGCCGAATGGGTAGTGGTTGATCTATCATACAGAAATTGCTTCCTCTATCATATCATGGGAGAGCATAGTTAGTCGATAAGTACAAGATTTTCTCTATGAGAATGACTGGTCAATCAATACTTATCAGCTGCCCATCTCTATGACTAATCAAGATTTTCTCATGTATTTAAAGAAGGAAAAAAAATCTTAATTAAAAATTGTTTTTTTAGTAGGAAAATAAGCGTTACGAAAAAATATATTATATTTAAAATATAAATAATATTTTTATTTTATATTTAAATAGAAACATTATTGGGACAACTAGAAATATTACATGCACAAAAGCTCAAAATCACAGATCATTTTTGGCAAGGTCCTTTGGCGCCGTATCTATCATGGCAACCTAAGCCATTGGCCAATATGGATTATTATTTAATAATTATCTTAGTGTGTATACGTAGTCATAGTTATTCTATATTTGAAAAATTGATATAAAATATTAAAAAAGATTACAGCATTGTGGTACCACTTTGCGATGATATATATATGGTATACTATAGGAACCAGTTTCAAAATCTGATTAATATCAAAATAACTAACATCTCTTTATCCTTAAAAGAGGAAATTGAATGAGAATAAGAGTAATCAGATTTAGTTCAATACACAAATGATGAGCATGAGAGAGATGGAAGTGATGAATATACACGTGTGTTCGAAGGGATGGAAGCGTCATATATGGGAGCAATGCAGAGGTGCTAGGGAGAGTGAGGACATACAAAGATGGGAAGCTAAAGATATCCAGAGATGGCGGCCTTCTCCACTCAGAAGACGGAGTCGCCATCTCCGGCGACGTCCGTAACAGTTGGGCTGGCGTCTCCACCTTGCAGTCCCTCTTCATTCAAGAGCACAATGCCGTCTGCGACGCTCTCAAGGTAAGCTTATTACCTTCAACTTCCACACTCCTTTTTTCATGTCTCATTTCTTCTAAATATAATTAAGTTCCAAACAAGATGACCACAAATACACATATCCATTTAATCCAGGGGGAATACCCAGATTTGGAAGATGAGGATCTTTATCGCCATGCTAGGTTGGTGACTGCAGCTGTCATCGCCAAGATTCACACCATAGATTGGACCGTCGAGCTCCTCAAAACTGACACTATGCTCGCAGGCATGCGGGCTAACTGGTATACACATATATGATTAATGATTATTCATTACTGTTTGTTGTCTGATCAACATATCTAATGAATGAAATATAGATATGATTGATTAGTGGGTGCATGAATTGTTATGATGCTCAGGTATGGATTACTGGGAAAGCAATTTAAGGACACGTTTGGGCATGTGGGAGGATCGATTCTGGGGGGATTGGTAGGGATGAAGAAACCAGATAACCATGGAGTTCCGTACTCTCTCACAGAGGAATTTGTGAGCGTCTATAGGATGCACTCCCTCCTGCCCGATACCCTCAAGCTCAGAGACATCTCTGCCACTCCTGGACCAAACAAATCTCCCCCCTTGACTAAAGAGTGAGATCACATACATCTTCACTTAATTAACTGTATCAATTCATTTGTGGGTTTATATGTATGCGCAATCATACAATGTTAATGTTAACTTTTTGTTGTTACATATATACGTATTATCGATGATAGGATTCCAATGGCGAATTTGATTGGACTGCCTGGAGAAAAGACCTTAGGAGAGATAGGGGTTACAAGGCTACTAGTATCAATGGGTCACCAAGCTTGTGGTGCTCTTGAGCTTTGGAATTATCCAGTTTGGACCAGAGACTTGGTCGCACAGAACACGGACGGCACTGAGAGGGCCGATCATGTGGACCTGCCGGCTCTTGAAAGTAACTAGTTTTCTCATCAACTGAGTTAACTTGAATTAACGGAACTTATTAATTGGTGTATGATCACCCGTTCATTATTGTATGCAGTATACAGAGACAGAGAGAGGAATGTGGCGAGGTACAACCAGTTTCGGAGGGGGCTGCTGTTACTGCCCATCACCAAGTGGGAGGACCTGACCGACGACGAGAAAGCTATAACAGTACTGAGGGAGGTGTACGGCGACGATGTGGAGGAGCTGGACACACTTGTGGGTCTCATGGCGGAGAAGAAGATAAAGGGTTTTGCCATAAGCAAGACGGCCTTCACCATATTCCTGCTCATGGCCAGCAGGAGGTTGGAGGCAGATAGGTTCTTCACCAGCGACTTCAACGAGGAAACGTACACGAAGAAGGGGCTGCAGTGGGTGAACACAACGGAGAGCCTGAAGGACGTCATAGACCGTCACTACCCAGAAATGACAGACAAGTGGATGAACTGTTCAAGTGCCTTCTCTGTTTGGGATTCTCCCCCTAACGCTCGTAATCCCATCCCTCTCTACCTTCGTTTTCCTCATTAGCTTAAGCGGACCCAGCCGCTTCGCATTTTGCTGGATCCTCTGCTTTTATCATTTTGGGTTGGGCCGTCTGTCGTTTATGCCCGCGTCTGCGTGTACTTGTTGGACTTGTATGAATCTTTTTCAATAAAATCTTGAATCCTGTGTTGGGATAAGACGATAGAAAGATGGAGCTGCGTGGTATTTCAATTTAAACTTGTATGAATCTTTTTCAATAAAATCTTTTTCATTTTTAACCCTTTTCTAATTTTTAAGGGATTGGCTTCTTTAATGTTTGCCTATATTGTTTTGATGCATTACCAGTGTGCTTTGGTTAATTTCTTTTGCAGGGAAATAAAAGAAAAAAAGAGGACAATGGTGAAAGGGGGAGAGAAGTGAGAAGCTACCTCTTGAAATTTTTCTTACTGTTTTGATGATTAGTTTTTGGTAAAAATCAAGATATTAAATTATAAGAATTGAGTGTAGATATGGGAGCAGAGATTGTGGGATTTTTTAAATTGTATTGATTATTATATATTAACCACATATTTCCTAATTTTTATCTTGTAAATTAATTTGATTATGATCCATTACACATATTTAAATTATAGAAACCAATACCAATATATCCTAATTTATAGGATTTGAGCCTACATATGGGGAATTATTTTATTATTGGATTATTTAAGTTATATTTACACATGAGTAAATCTAATTTTTCGAGTAGTCTTATCAAGTTATAAATTGTAATCACCTTCCTATAGTATCTCTATGTCTGTCACTTTATCTTGGCTAATTCACTATAGCATACTTTTGCGGATAATATATATATATATATATATTTGGAAAAATGGTGGGAGCCTTTTAAGCTATTTGTACTTGCTATATCAATGGGATGGTAGTGAATGTCAAATATTAAAAGGGGATTTCTTCTCTTACTTACGAAACCCTCGACTCGCGTCTCTCTCTCTCTCCCCAAACCCTCGATCCTCTCTTCTGCTTGGGCTTTTGCCTCGCCGGCGGCGAGCCTCCTTTTGGTCCACAACTGCGGCCAAAATGCAGATCGGCCTTCAGAGTGTCAGGTGCAGGTGAGATTTAGGTCGGAACAGGGATATAGAGCGGTGGTCGTCCTCCGTCGTCGGCGCCGGTTCTCCTCTGGTCTCCGTCCTCAGTGCCTTCCTAGCTCCGGCAGCCCTCGGTTCTCTGGTTGCATCTGTGGTTCTCCCTTGTCTTCGGCGGTGGGAGTTTTTGTTTCAATGGCTTCTCTATGGGTGGTCTCTGGCTCGCCGGTGGTTGCTAGCTCGACGGTGGCCTCTAGCTTGACAGTGGTCTCCGGCTCTGCGGTGGCTTCCGGCGTGTGGGTGGCTTCCGACGGAGGGGGTGTCTCTACTTTCCTTTCCCTGTTGTTTTTATCGCCTTTTAATTCTAGATGTCTTCTAATGTTGTGGCTTTGTTCCTTTTGTGTCTGTGTTTGTTGTCTCATGTTGGGGATTTGGATAATTATGGTGGTGTTATTTGTGGTGGATTGGATTTGTGATTTTGGGGGAAGGGTTTTATCGATGGTTGCTGCTAGTTTGTGCTTTATCTATGTGAAGACCATTGCTAGGATTATTCGATGGGGGCAAATTCATGTCGCTTATGTTAGCCAGAATCTGTTCGGTGGGTGGCTAATGTCACCAGGTTTACTTCAATGGATGATGAGCAAGAGTATTCTTCAGGACCTCACTTGTCTCTTTTTATCTAAGGTTGGGTGTTCTCTGTCCTGTACCCTAAGTAAGGGTGTTTATGTAGCTGACCTATGTGCAGCTGTTTCTTATAAGGAGGTGTGCCCGATCGGGTGGGTTTTGCAACCAACACTTTCTTTCAGGTCTTTTTTAACTTTGGATGGCCAGGAAGCAGATGAAGTCATTGAAGTTACTTTTATTACTATTTGTTTTGTGGTGACTAACTCTCCTTACTATTGGTTTGGTGTTGTGTATTTGTTAGTCTTCGTACTTTATTTTGTTTTTCATTTAGATTGTTATCATCAGTGTATGTGTTTGATGTAACTTTATTATTAGTATCAATATATGTTCCTATTCCGAGCAAAAAAAAAAGATATTAAAAGGGGATTTAAAAATGCAAATTCCTACACATAACACCAATTAATAATTAAGTATAACCACAATATAATTTAATTTAATCTAAGTGATTGATGACCATGCGATTCATGCTTCCATAGGATAATGCTGCATCCTTTGAAGAAATGTAATTAATGTAGCTAATAAACATTCCATAATAAATATGTCTGCTGAAGGTGAAGAGAACTGTAGGAAATGAAATATGAAATGCAGTAAATGCATCTCATGCAAAGGTGGAGAGAACTGTAGGGAATGAAATATGAGATGAAGTAAATGCATCCCATGTAAAACATGAGGGAGCGCATGCTTGAATGCTTTTGAGGAAGGTCATGCATTTGAATGCGTCGAGGGGTGTTAAGAGAGTACCAAGTTGATAAAATTTTTAGAAATGATTATGAACAAATGTGACATGATAGTTCATGTTACATATATGAATGTTTATGTACTATGATGGATAGTATTTTGATGTAATATCTTTTTCTTAGCTTTTGAGCTGGGGTAGAAGTTACTAAACATATAAAAGTACAACCGATGCGGTTGTGTTTTAAGTGGTGATACAATTTTTAAGAGTGGAGACACGAGTTGCTCCATGAAAGCTTCATTCAATTGGTAACAAAAACTTGACCATCTCATCCATATGCTATTTGTTGTTTACATGTGCAAACAGTGCTAGACAACATTCCAACCTCTCAGATGAGTATCTTCTACAATTATAGACAATAATGCATGTGGTGTTAAGGAAATTCAAAAAGAAATCTTATTGTTCCTTTGTAGCTGGATGCTCGGTTGGTTTAATTTTTGTTTTGTTTACAGGTCTCTGTTTTTAAGTAGCAGGCAAGAATGTAAGCTTCCCTTAATGAGAGGTTGATTGGCAGCAAAGTGGGTGACTTTTGGTAAGCTGAATAAACTGTGTATTTAATGTTCCTATTTGGTTGTTCTTCAAGTCATGATCATGTTATAAATGAATTGTTGCCCCAGCTATGTTAAGGAAGGACTTCTTGGCTAAGCTATATGGGCACTGATTTACAATCATGTTATAGTGAGTAGGTTTTCTCACTATTTTTTAAAAAATAATTTGATTTTGTGAGGCCATAAGTTGATAGAAATTCAGATGAGTTTGGCATGGATCAACTTTCATTGGAATACTAATCCAATCATAACTTTTATATTATAAATAACGAAGAGAGTTTAATGATCATGGCAAGTTTGTGCAAGACGACATTCCTATCTTTCAGGTGTTGACATAGGCAACATATATAAAGAGAACAGGAAAAACAAAAGAAGGGGAGTGTTGTTGAGAATGAGAAAAGTACACACATGCTTTCATTGCCTGCCTAGCCAAGAATTTTTTGAAGCCTGTCAAAGTAATCGAGCAAGAGAAATTCTACTTCATGTTGATGTGTTATAATCTGGGTCTTTCATATTAATGTTTAGTTATGACTTTGTTTATTGTTTAATCTTAGTGGCAACTAGAACTATCTAGACCTGTACTTCGGTTGTAAACTCAAGTAGCACTACACTTTAGAGCATAAAAAGTTGCTATAAGAGTACAAGGACTGATGTGGTTGTGGTCCATGTCATGGTTTGGGGTAGTGATGTAACTTATATTTTGTGTTGGTATATTTGAAATCCAATTATTTACTTTATGTTCGTCTGTGTTTTATTTAATTTCTAATTTGGATGAGTGAAAGGTTTCGAGGTGTTTTAATGTTATGAAATTATTGCATAGGGGAATTTTTGCTTGTCTCATTTAATGTAAGCACAGATCGAATTGGTATGTGGCCAGAAATAGGAGACACATATTGAACAGAGACGTAGCAGTTGACCCACTAAAGTTTTGGACTGGCGTAACCACACGCACGCTTTTAATTTCATCTATATATATACCGGCCAACGTGGATGATTCAATTAACCAGAGTTTGATTTAACATGAGCAGATTGTTGTTTCCAATTGATTGTTTGCTTCCAACTATAAAACTAGCGGACGATGTGCTAGCTCCGTTTATGGTGCAATATTTAGGAGCCAATAAGTAAGAAGTATCTTAAAAATGATTTCTTTTCCTTGGCTGTCGCTTGATTAGTGACTTTATAATAAGAAAAACAAAATTTCTTTTCCTATTGTGACGTGCGGGATATAATATAATAGATTTAATTACACTAATTTTTAAACTAGAGTAAGCCTGTACATTAACGCAGCTTGTGAATTGTGTTCTTATTTTTTATTTGCAATCTTCATAGATAAATTGATTCATATATCAGTTAAATTATAAATGATTTTTATATTTTAAAAAATTGAATTGATCAATTGAATTATAATTTATATTTTATTGATAAATATAATTTTTTATATATCTATATCATGAGCTTAAATCATTTGACTGTCATTCATAATTCAAAGAAATATGACATTCATAAATTCAAATTAATGTTATAAATCAAATATCATTTTTAAAACAGGAAATTATACAAAAAAAAAAAACATGAAATTAGCCACGGAATTACCAACGGAATTTTTTCAATCGGAATTCCATGGGTAAAAAAAATTTCTGTCGGTAATTTTCCATAAAAAAAAAACACCATGTAGCACAAGTCCCCAACTTAATCGGATTAGTGAATGTGTTAGGCTTGTGCTACATGCCACCTAATTTGTCATTAGTTGAAGAACCAAAAACATAAAATGATCAAATCCACCTTTTAATTTAATCCCCAGTCAATTCCAGAAGGACGCTATAATAATAGTGAATATGTAAAATAGTTCTGATTTGGCATCCAAAAAGACGCTATAATTATTCTGACATTCTGCACATAATTTGAAAGGACAGTCTTTAATTTTTTTTTTTTTAAAAAAAATCTAAATAGCTAGCTAAAAATAAACTTAAGGGGTCATTAAATTACATATTTTATAATAAATTTTAACTTCCTTAATTATTAATTAAAATTATTATTTATAATTAAGTATAGTTATTATCTATAATTTAAAATACAATTATAAAATTATATATATTTCTTAAAAAAAGACGTAAATGGACCCCTAAAGGCGTCTTTTAATTGACGCCTAAAAGGCATCAATTAATTGATTAATTGGCATCTTTTAGGCGTCAATTAATGACGCCAGTGTGGAGTCAGTCTTACCGAGTGGTGTCAGTATCCCTGACGCAGTCAGTGGCGTCAGTTAAACTGCATTACTTTAATAAATGTTTTTAAAAGTGCCCTAATCTTGTACTTTTTTTTTGTTCTTATTTTGGTCAATTTCCCTTACCATAGAAGACATATCGTAAGAGAAATACACTTCTCATATTGTAGGAGAAGTATATTTTCATATCATAGATATAAAATGATGTGGATCTCACCATTTCCATGTTTGAGTTTTTTTTTTTAATAAAAAAGATGTGGGTCCCACCATTTCATGTGGGTAGGAATCTTCTTCTTCTCATACAATATGAGAAGTATAAACCCTTTAAATTAAATCTATTCTATTTCAAAACCCATGGCGTTACAAAAATAAAATGAAATAATTAACAAAAATGCCTAAACAAGTCGTGCGAATTTTGTGGCTTCAACTATGATGAGTATATCCAAAAATCTCTCCAGCAACTCTCAACTCTCTACCCACTTTAGTGTTCAAAAAAAAAAAAAAAAAACTCTCTACCCACTTTGCAATTATTTTCAAAGATTTTAAATAATTAAAATAATTAAATAAATGTGAATATTCAATATAAATATTAAAAAACTATAGACATTATACAGAGATAGGATATTGTCACCACCAATTTTATGTCACTACTAAGTCACTATCACTTTTTCACCTTTAGATGAAAATCTCATCTAACTTTATCATTTCTTTCCCTATTGAGATTTTAATCTAACAGTGAAAAAGTGGTAGTAATATAAAATTGATAGTAACAATATCCTATCTCTGTGATTCAATCAAAAGTGAGTTTATCTCTAGTCTCCCATATTCTTTTGCCCAAACTCCTCCCTTTAAATTCAAAACCCACTTTACCTTTTGTTGAGATATATATTAAATCAAATTTATTGTAATAATTAATGAAATTGGGGTTTTTTTTTCCTTACCGAATGAAATTCAATATATTAATAAAATATGAATTTATTAATGAAATTCGAATTCGAATTTACTTTGCAAGGGTAAAAAAATTCGAATTTAATAAATAAATTAGAATTTGAGAATCTAATTCTAATTTACTCCGTTACTGAAGCAAAGCAATTCGAAGCAGGGCATACAATTTGTTTAAGACATTGTGCACCTCCTCGTCAAAGAAATTTGGCAATTTCTCGTCATACAGAAAGACTTAGACTCGTGCGTTATATTCATCTCCCACTTCTTAATCTTTTGCTGAGAATATTGCTTTATTTCTTTTGACTTCGAACAAGTCATTTTTTTTTAACATTACTTTCATCCTTTTTTTCCCAATACAGAGGGAACTTTTTTCTGACACATAAACTGTTCATCCCCACTCTTCTTTCTTTCTTCATTTCATCAACAAACCGGAGGAGCGTGAACGAATCGGAGCTGATTTTATATTCATTGAAATCAAAAGTGGTCTTTTTATTGGTGAAGACGTGTAGTATCCTAAAACAATACTTGAATATATTTTGGTGGCAGGCATGTTACCACTGTTTAGGGGAGGTGGCAGCCTTGACTTAGGGAAGGGGAAATAATAATTTCCCCCACCGCCACTCTTTTATCTATGTGTGTGTGTTAATTTTGATTATATGGATATTTGAATATTAATTTAATAAATTGGGTTACGCTTATATAAGTTATAATTAGGTTGGAAAATTAAGGTTTGTGATAATAGGTCTCTTATATTGGAATTTATGATTCCTTTTTAATTTATTGGAGATTACATTGAGGATTAAATGAATTGGATTTGAAGCTTATAAAGGAATTTGAATACTTGAATATTCTGGTGAACCTTTCATGATAGTAAATTGGGTATTTTAATTAAATTAAGGATATGGTGATATTTTGATAATCATAATATGTGAGAATTAATTTATGAAAGAAGGAAATGAGACTGTAATGATGATTTGATGAATAGATAGATTGTCATTTTTTTTTAAGGAAACTAAAGTGAGCCAATCATAATTTAATTAATTAATTGTTATTGTATAAGTCGGTATTTTTGTTAATTCTAATAACGTATAATTATATATTTATTTTTAGAGTGGACTTGATTTCTCTCAAGTTTAGTTCTTATGTGATATAACCACTTTCCTCTTGTTATACATGCTTGTATGATGTTTGCGAGTGATTTTTAACAATATAAATCTTTGAAACTATGTTGAAAACGATATTGTCTTGCGAGATTTATTTTGAAAAATGATTAAGGATATGATATTATTGATTTATGAAATTGGAAAAGTTTTCTTGATAACTTGTGAATTGACAATGATATGTAATAAATAATCCATAGTCATTTTATTTCTTGAGTATATATTGATACGATAAGGGATGTATGGTTGTGAAGTTATGATGAGAGATTTCATGTAAGTATACACCATGTGGTATGCCACAACTCGATATAGAGTAGATGACCTTGACATTCTCAGGGTCTTTGGTATCACCATTTATCTTCAGCTGGATTACAGGTTAGCTCAAGGAACAGTGGCACCTCCTTGATTTCATCAAAAGAAGGGAAGCCATAATCCAATCATGAAGAGTTAGGAACCCTGGCCAGGTGGTGCTTCATGATTTGGAATTATGTATAATCTAGTTAAACGAATGAATTATTTGTCAGCTATGGCTCTAATCAGCGGTTATAGGGGTAGTTTGGTGTAATAAGGATAGTCGGTGTATCAATTTTTTGTTTGGTATGTTATATATGTGATTGATAATATGAAGTTTGATATAGAAATTAATACATAATTGTGATTTGAAAATGTGTGAATTATATTTCTAATACTTTATTATATAAAATGTTTCACTTGGCACCTCACGAGCACATATTAGTATTTGTGATGAGTTGGATTGATGGTTACGAATATTTTTCAAGTGACAGTTCTCGTGTGAGTCTATCAGGGGAGGCTTCGGAAGCTTATGCTACATTTGCTAATGGTAGTGTTTCTACCTTTTTGATACATGTTGAATTATTATATATTGCCACATTATGGCTCATTTTACATACTCTAGTATATTTTGATAAATTTTGAAGCAATATTTTGTTAAAGAGTATAGGCCGAGTAAAATCTGAAACTCAACTATGTAGATAAAGGTCTTAATGAATGGTTTAATCAAACCATTAGTTAATTATTACTCTTCAAAATGGAAGATGTTACAAGACATCCTTAACTTTCTCCATCTAGGAGGCATGGACATGCACTATGACGAAAATTGAGCGGCACTGGGACTTGCTTAAGATGCCAGCCATCCTCAATTCCTCAATTGCCTAAACTTTGTTTGATTTTGATGCCTTAATTTAAATTTGTAAGGGGAAAATTTGTCTTTTGTATTTTCATGCTTGTGTGGGTTGCCATCAATTTTGGCAGGAACTAATCTTTCCAGATTTAAGGGAACTTTGGAGCAGACGGAAACTTGTGTTTCTTAAACATTTGGCAATCAAACATGATTCACCTAAGTAACTTGCTCATCTCCTCTTTTCTTCCCTATCAGTACCAAACCAACTCTAAGTAATTATTCGAGTTTTTAATTTTATAACTGTGGCAATTGAAGTATAATGGAAAAATTAGGCAATTAAGCTTAAAAAACTCTAAATGAGTTAGTTCCTATTTAGATTAGCAACTGAAGCTACTTTTTTGACGTGATTTATGGTATATAAAGTAGGGGTGGTCATGAAGCCCAAGAGTCTAGTGTACTCACCCAAACCCAAAGAAAATTGCCCTGCTCAACCCCAAAAAAGCAGCTCGCAAAAAATTGGGCACAATCAAACTAAACATTTTTATGGGCAAGGTCAGACATTGGGTAGGGTATGTCACCTTGTCAATTTGGCCTTGCCAGCTAAGTATATATATTATTTTTAACCTTTTTTTTTCTAGATGCTTCATCATTTGATCAACTTTGGGGACATTGATGCATAATACTTGGACTTCACGGCTATAATTACAATCATTTCGTTGCCTTATTTATAATGGATTATGGATTTTGTTTAATCCTTAAGTATGGATATTTTTTAAGACATATGATGGTTTTTAAATTTTAAAACTCAAGTAATAGACTTATTTTAAAATATCTAAAGATGTGGAACCATTGAATGTATTTGAAATTTATATTACTTAGGGTGAAGTTAAGAAATACCACTCTGGTCCTAATTATAAGTTCATTTTAACAAAAAAAAAATGGTCCTATTTATAAGTTCAGTTTCATGTAATAAATGAGATTGTGATAATTTTACCCATGATAATTGTACTCATGAAAATAGAGAAAGAAGATACAATTGAAAAATATTCAATCATAAATGAGGGCAAGGTTGAGAATTTACCCATAATCATTAAGTTAACTATCTCTCCTTAATATGTGAGATTTGGTCAAAATAGACTTATAAATATGACCAGAATTGTATGACAACTACCGGAATATTTATAACATTTAAATGAAATTATTTTTTTTCACATGTGGACAAGGCATGACATTATCACTTGGGCAAGGAAGCCCATCTTTGCCCAGCCTGAAATGGTTAAAGCTTTGCCCGGCCATTGGGTTGCAAAATGCAACCCATTCATCTTTCGGGTTGGGCATTGAGTAGGGGTCTTGCCTTGCCCAGCCCTATCCAATTAGATAAGTACTCCTTCTGATCCTTATTATAAGGCACCAACTAACAATTTTTACAAATTAATAAAAACGGTTAAAGTTAATAAAGTTGTCCTAAAATTTAAGTAATAACTTCTAATATTATCCCTATTAATTGTATAAAACTCTAATATTATATTTATGGGAAAAGTATTTCTCCAATCACTGGAGATAAAGTTATTTCCAGTAACCCCAAAACTATGTCGTTTTGGATTAATGAAGGGTGTGTTTGTAATTTTAGGTGAATTAATGAAGGTTATTTCCGTAATTTTGTTTATTTTTTATTATATGAATTTTACCTAAACACTCTTCATTAATTCACCTAAAATTACAAACACACCCTTTATTAATAAAAAAAAACGACGTAGTTTTAGGCTCACCGAAGATAACTTTATCTCCAGTGACTGAAGAAATCTTTTACCCTATATTTATATTAATTATTACTCTCACCTATTACCCTTATTAATTACGGGCGTACATGAAAAAAAATAATTAATGCACTTTGAAAATAAAGCAAGTGCTTTATAAAAAAACAAATATAATTATTAGTTAGTGCCTTACAATAAATATTAGAAAAAATATGTGAAATGAGTTTTACTACCTCCGGTCCTAATTATAAGACATATTTGACTTTCTTTGGAGATATTAAGGAAGCTAAATAAGTTACTTAATTATTTCATATGTTGTACATCTTTAGATTATATATTAGTTTATTAGTTAAACTAATTAATTTGAAGAAAAAAATAAAAATAAAAATTGTCTAAAGTAATTTAATTAATTTTTCTAAAAAAATCAACTATGTCTTATAATTAGGACCGGAGGGAGGGAGGGAGTATAAAGTAACAGCTTTTTAAATCTTAAGTCAAACATGCAAGGTGCTATTTATTAAGATAAAATGTCAATTTTTGTTTTTAAAAAGAAAAGTTGAAAACCCAAAATGGAATAATGAACAACAAAGATCAAATTGTTCAAAAAAAAAACAACAAAGATCAAACGTACTGACGAGGCCTCCCGCATCGGCATTCACCTAACCATGGAATTGGATGCGTGGAGCAGACTCTTGCATTGCTGTGTGAGAAACCCGAGAAAATGCCGTTTCTAAAAAGGGGTTGGAGCGACAAAGAAGGAGACTTGCGCGTTTACGGCGTTATGATTTTGATTGTGAATGCGATTTTTAAAGACCTCGTTGGAGTTTTCTGCTGAGAAATGGGATTGGGGTGACGCAATCAACACCTTCTTCCTCTTAAAACCCACTCGCCCAAACTCTGCTCTCTGTTGGGCAACCTCGCAGTAATAGGGTTTGCTTCCATGAGCTTTTTCTTGATTTCTCCTTCCTTTATTCCCTCTGTCTCTTTCTGATACAAACTTTAACCCACCCTTTCACGTGTAATTGTTCGTTTCACTTTGATTTCTCATTCCAATCTTCATACCCTTTTCTGCCTTCGTTTCTTTCCACTGTCTCTCTCCAATTATCCATTGCCCGTGTTTCTTCCAGTTTTTCCCCCATCCACTTTGCCTCTATCACTTTCAATTTCACCTGTCCACTTTCTTTTCTTCCTCCATTACGGTCGAATCTGGCTTTTCCCTTCTTTTTTCTTCTGTGGGACGGTCCGATTTCGTCACTTCTTTTTTTCCCCTCCTGGTGTTCTGAGATCTCAGTTTTGAAACTCGGGTTTTCGGTGCTTCTGAGTCCTCCAAATTCTTTATTCTACGTCAATTTTAAGGCAATGTCGCAGGGCTATGCTATTGAGCTTTACTTCGACCCTGCGCTTGAAAACCAGGTCTTGAAGGCCTGGAATGTACTGGCTCGCCGACAAATCAGTACCCAACTCATCGAAATTGAGTCGCGCCCCCACATCACTCTTTTCTCAAGCCAATTCATTGATCCTATCAAGCTTGAATCCATTATCAGGAATTTCGCAGCCAAGCTTGAATCTCTGCCTCTATCTTTCTCTTCCATTGGTACCCTACCGAATGACAGCAATGTCCTTTTTCTTGCACCCACGCCCTCAACTTCGCTACTCCAGTTCCAATCGCAATTGTGTGATGCATTGAAGAAAGAAGGCGTTGAGATAGGTGAGGAATATCGCCAGGATTCTTGGATTCCTTATTGTTCGGTTGCGCAGGAATTGCCAAAATCTAGGATGGCTGAGGCATTCTGTGTCTTGCGAGACTTAAAATTGCCAGTAAGTGGGTATGCTACGGATATTGGACTGGTGGAGTTCTCGCCTGTTCGTGAGCTCTTCTCATATGTGCTGGGAAACACAGCAGAAACTTAAGGTTGTAGTGTAGTCTCTAGAATTTTCGTTTTGTTTCCGAGATGGGAGAGAAATGCGATTATTAGCGTCTACTGTAAGCTTTATTTTTTCTCTCCTAGTTTGAGATTCCATTGTCTTTTGGTTCCTAGAAATGTATTAGAGGGCTTCATTCTTCTCAAAACTCTTGCTATAATCAATGCCAGGATAGCTGAAACTCGTAAATAAATTATTATGTCAATTTGGAGTTTACATAATATGATAGATGACTCATGGCGATTAGTTTATATGATCAATTTCCTTTTATCCTTTAGCAAATAAAGGTAGTCAGTTTATCCAAATGGCTTTATGTTCTTCTAATCTTTCTCTGGCTATTTGCATTATTCGTTTAAAAGTTTGGAATTGCCTGCTGCCCCTTGTATATTTGAACTAACTTATGGAAACTTTTGTATAATTTGATCAATGCTTGAGGCCTTAGAGAGCTATTTTTTAGTTTAGCTTCAAAGGCCTTAGAAGGGAGTAAAGAGAGCAGCTTTGTGGGGGCTGTGCTCTTCAGCTTTCTAATTGGTGAGCTGGAGGGTCTTATCTTTGAGACAACCTGTCTTTACTAACATTATTGGTTATCTTGCTTCTCTTCGTATCAGCACATGGGGCTTATTTTAGTGTCTCCTTGTTATACATGCAGTGGGGCCGGAAGTTGGCGTTGTACTAGCTTTTTTTCTTTGCTTTCTCTGTGTTTTCCTACATGAGTATGGAGAAAATGTCTTGTCCTTTGTTTTTGGCTCTTTGCAATAAAATTTCTTCTTGCCCCTAAATGTTATAGCGGATGTCTGTGAAAAATGTCAACATTCCTATATGGTGCTAGGGCCAGCTAAACACGACAACTATGTTGTTCTGATTACTAATCTGTTGTTGCTATCGAAGCACTTCTTGCTCCTTTTACAGTCACCTAATATCTACTTTTTTTTTTTTTTTTTAATATGCAGTTCTTTTTTAATCTATGTTCTTCTGGCCTTGTCAAGTGTTATATGCATCCTGTTCTTCCATTGAACTCTTTTCTACATTGCTTCTTTATTTGTCACCCATATTCCATTCTGCTTTTTCTTTTTTTCTTTTTATCAGACACTGATAAGCAGTCTATTTGCTGTTCATTTCTGTTCTTCGCCTATGCATCAGTTGACAATTACATTGTCTAACTCATCACACATAATTATGGAAAAACCATTTTGCTTAATAATCTGAACTTTCGAATATGACAATTATATGCTTGTATGTGTCACTGTAGCATTTCTCAAACTCTGATAATATTATTATATTGATTGAGGCCATTGCAACTGTACTCTCTTAGGCAAACCTTTGTTGCTTGATTTCTTAACGTGTTTATCACAATATAACAGGAGAACAAGTTCAGATCTTTGTTGTTCTCCTTTAGTTGACTCAACCTTTTGGGCTTTGTGGAGTGGAATGCAAAACCGCCTAGTTAACTGGTTCCTGTCCTTCATCTATTTGTACCTGTCACCGGGTAGTGGCACTGATTGCATTGCTTACTTGTTAAAATCCGTGTAGCTTAAGCTACCATTGTATGAAACTAGTGGGCATCAATTGCATTAAAGCGTGCTGGACTAAATTACTCCAAGTTTTCATGAATAATCCCATTTTTGGTATATGTGACCGGCTGTTTAAGGCTGTAGGGTATAGGCGAGGAAATAATTTTCCCTTCAATTATTGAGCGAACCATCTGAAATGTTTTATACCCATCAATTCTGGAGATGCTGTCTTCCTCTCTGATCTTTTTCTTGTTTTAACTGGTTCCTGTCCTTCATGTCGTATCTAGATTGTTTCAGTCGTGTAGCTGAATAATGTCACATTTGCTTCCCATGAAACCGCCCATGGAATAAGCATATGTGCATGACGAGTTTCATACTCCTCATCATTGAAGGTGTTTCAAAGATATCCGCTTTTGTGCCACTGCCTAACAATAAGCATCATTTAACGACTTGAACTGATTTTGAAACATGGCTGGTAACTTGATGTCAGGTTTTTAATTGCCCCTTTCATCCACTGATATCACAGAGTTATGGTTTGCACCCATACACTTACTCCCTGCCCCTTTCTCGAGGTCTGGGGGCAATATCCGGAAAGAACTATAATACTGGTGCCCCACAAAGTATACCGATTAGAAATAATCTTTCTTCTGATAATAACCCAAACAGACGCGTTAATATATGATTTTTGGAATTCTGTATATTATAAAGCTGTTTAAAAGGCTATTGCATACGGGGAGAGTGGAATGTGTAGCTACCAAGTCCCAGGAGTCTTCAGCCATATGATATGACGAAGAAGATGAGTTCAAGGTCATTTACAGTTCTTTTGTGAGGCTCCGAAATGAAGTGGAGAACCTTGTTTTCACTTCTTTGTGATCGTTTGGGGACTATGATCTCTTCTGATGTAATCATGCACATGCAAATTTTTAGGTCTCTTTTTCATTTTTATGCAAGTCATGGTTGAACCTTTTTTTTTTTTTTTTTGGGGGTACATAGTCACGGTTAAACTGCACATTGCAGAACACAGTTTAGGTACACAAAATTCAAATGGTTATTATTGCATGTTCTTCAGTCACGCGCCCATAATAAACATGATGTTATTGTGAGTGTTTAGATTGAGATGGAAAATGTCAACGTATTTTGGAACAAAACGAAGGTGTTTAGACGGAGTATATTTCAAACATAGATCCTAGCCATTTTTTCTCATTCCCTACAAGTATTCCAAATCAACACCCGTCCACCTTCATATTTGGTTTCACAGGTTAAAAAGCGAATACAAGAACGCGTCGTTTGAGAGAACTGAGCAAGATGCCTTGCAAGGCCAGCCTATGCTATATGATAAATAATGAATATTCAGATGAAATAAGAAATTAGAACAGAATAAACCTCCGTTAAAATACTATTATATCGTAGCATACCTACAACAATCCAAGTATCTTGATGAGAACGTTGATTGTGAGTGCGAAGCGGTGAAAAATAGGTTACGATCCTCCCAAGTATGAAATCTCATAATGCTTCATATACAAGCGGAATGTTAAAATACTATTATATCGTAGCATACCTACAACAATCCAAGTATCTTGATGAGAACTTTGATTGTGAGTGCGAAGCGGTGAAAAATAGGTTATGATCCTCCCAAGTATGAAATCTCATAATGCTTCATATACAAGCGGAATATGTCTATAGCAAGCCGGATGCCTCTAGCTGAGAACAGAGCAAAGGGCAAAAGCAACGTCTCATCAGAAGAAGCTGATACTAGACTCCATAGTCATCAGAGCCAAGGCTCCCTTGTAAGGACTGCGAGCAAGAACTCATTCCAAACATCAACAGGACCAGGCATACACCAATGCGTACAATCATTATAACCTTTCATCCACTTGTTTCCCCAATACTCTCCTGGATGCCCATCTCCTCTCATCATCATCGCCTTCGTCACATCCAACTCTCCAATTCTCAACCCTTCTTTTCTCACTCTCTCCACTTCTTGTATCTGCACATTCCTCACTTTCCACTCTACACTCTCCAAGTCAACTTCTTCCTCTCTCATTGGACTCGTCCTGTTGCAGTACCCTCCTGTGTTCCATGCTCCGTTCTCAAAGTGAGATGGTGCAAATGTTCTCACTAACACAGCCACTCTTTTGTCGCAGTTACTCATATATCTGAATGCAGAACGAAAGGCCATTCTTATGGGGAAATCGATGTCGTGGTGTGTGATATTCGGTTCGTGGCAGTATACACATCCTATTAGTTTGTTTGCTTCGTGAAGGTATAGCACCCTGAAAAACCAATGCCCGTCTGAGGTTATTGCGTAGTCCAGGTCGGGAAATTGTGTGGCCCAATAATCGTCTACTTTATCTAACTGCATGTCAAAAATGCTGGACCCTGTTCCGTTTACCGTTCTTTCCTCTCCTACTATCAGAAATCTGCTCCACAGGGACATGAGAGTGAAGTTGTGCTCTGGGAAAAACCATTTTCGAAATCGATCTTCAGAGTCCTTATATATATCATTTGGAGTTTCTTCCTGTAAAATTATAGAAGCCATGTCAATGCTTATCTATGTTCTTGCTTACTCGATGCCACTGAGATATTTTCGCTTTTTCTGTAATATCTACACCCAACTGGGCTATGGCAATGTCCAAAGCTTTCCTAGCTGGGAATATCGCATACACTTTTAGCGCAAGCAAAGAATTTCTACTTTAATAGAGGATATACTTGGAGTCTTGGAGTGTTCAGTGCGTAATAATATATGATTTTGGATAATTCCGGATTCATGGGAAGAACTAAAAATATGTCCATCTGGTAAGACAATTCTGGTTTGGAATTTAAGTGGTTTAGTATAAAATACATTGGAAGTTCATGTGAACACTGACCTGTGACAGAAGGCAGAGGAGGGACTCCATGTGATTCCTTGAAACAGAGTCGCCGATGAACGCCATTTTCTTCCCTCTAACCATGTCAAGGAAGGTTTTGGGGTCGAACCTCGGAAGTTCGCATTCCTCTGGTTTCCACTTCCAGTTGAGAAAATGGGTATCTTTTCTGCCCTGTTTCAGACAGTTTTTCGTATCTGGGATTGTCGTACAGCTAGAACTTGTGTAATACGGTCCTCTTGAAGAGTCAAACCACCGACCCTTAAACAGGTCACAAGATTTCTGCTCTGCAAAACCAAAATTCCAAATTATGTTCACTCAACCATGAGCCAAGAGGACGATGAACGGGTCCATTTGAAACTTACCCTTTTGTGGTTTGGACGTAGAATTAGTACTGACAAGCTCTTCTTGCTTCTGAAAGTGTTCTTCAACTGTGACAGAGCCTCCTCGAATGGACATGGTAGACAAAGGGTTTGGGGAATAGAGAAGGAAGACAACGAAAATGGAGGCTATGAACAGAGACGTCAAAACAAAAGGCACCATACTTGCTGTGTTGAGGCATCTCTCCATTTTGCTATAGCCATTAATTCTGTCCAGAAAAAGAATACTCAAAGACTTCTTGGTCTTCTCCGACATCTACAGACGGCCAGAGAAGAGGGGCTTAATTAGAAAAGGAAATAAAATCACCCATTGAGGATCCCCTGATTATTTCCCAGATTATAGGATTTGAATAATGAATCTTAATTGCTGAGTTATTAGGCTTTTTTTAGTCTTTAATGTGCTTTATTTTATTTCCTATTGTATCTCCTTTGTTCTCCCTATAAGAACAATATAATCTCTTCATCAAAAATACGATAACAGAGAGTGTTGATACCCTCTGATTTCTAATATGGTATCAGAGCTTCAAATAGGTCCTGTTGTTGCCATAATTTTAACAATGCATTGTAATAGTCAGTCACTGACATACTACCTTGTCGTAATTCTCGGAGTTGTCTCTTCAAGTGAATCAGGGCAGCAGTATTTTCGAGGGAGGAGTAGGTTCTTCTAGCAGCATCCCATATTTCTTTTGCCGTGTGTGCAAGTAAGTATCCTTCACTAATCTCCACGGTCATTGAATTGCACAACCAAGTCATGACTTGATTGTTTTCAGCAAACCATGTGTCGAAATTGGGGTCATCAGGTGCTGATTGAGGCGCTGCTCCATTGATATATTTCTCCTTTCTCTTTCCACGAATATACCTCAGCACGCTTTGTGACCACTGGAGATAATTGTGACCATTAAACTTATGGTTAAAACCATAGTGTGATTTTCTGAGAAATCTGGCGGTACCTCTGTGGTTCTGGTTGGTGCTGCAGTACTAATAGTAGTGGAAGAAGTTGAAGAATTTGTACCAGACATAAAAGCCATGGGAATTAAGTCAGTTGTTTTTTCTGAAATTGAGCCAAACAGGGGAGTAGATTGGGATGAATCCATTTTCTGGAAAAACGTTCACCAGAGATCTCGCCGGAAAATCTCAACAGTCGCCGAAGAAGTCACAACTACTAGGGAATGACCGGAAATCAGATGGGAAGCACCGGATTTGAAGTCGCCTCTGGAATAGGTATCTCACGCGCCGGTACAGGTCCGCTGCTCGTCAGGCGCGTGTGATCCACGCGCCGCCTTGGAGACGTCGGATGGTGGCCGAATTCTGGGCGTTCGCCGATCAAGACCTTGCGGTTCTTCTGGGCTAGGTGGTGGTGTCCCACTCGCTCCTTACAGAAAGCCCTACGCTCGCCGGAAAGCTTCCACTCACTGTTTCCCACTTCCTCAGCTATTTGATGTGGTTAATTTTGTACAATTCGAGGAAAGCAGGAAACTCTTAACCCGAAGCGGACCAAGTTACATGGAAAGCTCGGCACTTGCAATTCAGGGACCACATGGAGAAAGAAGAACTAATAAGTGGTGCAACCATTGCAAAAGAAGGGGCCATAACAGGGAAGAATGCTGGAAACTACATGGAAAACTGCCTGGGGGAAGATCAAAATTCCAGAGTCACATGAGCACTGTTGAACCAAAAGTGGAAAGAGAAGATCGCCTGAGTCAGGAGGAATTACAGATGTTTCGTAAAATGCTTGACAAACAAAATAAGGCTAACTCTGTTCCTAGTGTGAACCTTGCACAATCAGGTAATTCTATTGTTGCCCTAAATACTGTGATGACTAGTGACGATACCTAGATTGTCGACTCTGGAGCCATAGATCATATGACCGGTAACAAATCCCTATTCCATACCCTTAAACACTGTCATGAACACCTCAAAGTTAAGGTCGCTAATGGAGTCTTCACTAGGGTTGAGGGTATTGGAACTGTTGTATTATCTCATCATTTGACAATACATAACGTGCTGTTTGTACCAGAACTCACTTGTAATCTTATATCTATGAGCAAGTTAACGAGTGGTAAAGTATGTCGAGTAATTTTTGATAAAGACTTATGTATGTTTCAGGATTTAAGAACGAGGAGGACGATTGGGACTTCTAGAGAATGGGATGGACTGTTCTACCTTGAAGGATCAACCTCAAAGGATAAAGATACGTGGAAGGCAAGACGAGCACTGGTTAGCACAAATTCACAGAATAAAGATATATTGTTATAGCACTGTCGGTCAGACCACTCTAGTTTTGATTACATGAAACATGTGTTTCCGAGTTTATTTAATAAAAATTCTGTTCCCTTTAATTGTGAAACTTGCCAATTTGCAAAACAGACACGATCTTCATATTCTAAACAGCCCTATACTCCTTCCTCTCCATTTACATTAATTCACAGTGATATTTGGGGACCAGCCCGAGTCTCTACTCTTACTCATTCTAGATGGTTTGTGACGTTCATCGATGATCATACTCGAACCACATGGGTCTATTTAATGAAGAACAAATCTCTGATGTTGCCAGAGTCTTTCAAAATTTCTATACCTTTATACGAACTCAATTCAATACGTCCATTAAGGTACTTCGTAGTGATAATGCCAAGGAATACATGAGTTCAACTTTCAAAGAGTTCCTTGATCACCAAGGAATTCATCACCAAACCTCCTGTCCCTACACTCCTCAACAAAATGGGGTAGTTGAATGGAAAAACCGTCACCTATTGGAAGTAACCCGTGCATTGCTAATGGAGCGAAATGTTCCCACTATCTTCTGGGGTGATGCCATCCTCACAGCAGCTTATCTCATAAACCGTATGCCTTCCAAAGTCCTCAATTACAACACTCCAATACAAAAGCTCCTTGAATTTTTCCCAAATTGTCCTCTCATTAATTCATTACCTCCCAAAGTGTTTGGATGTGTTGTATTTGTTCACAAACAGGAGGGAAACAAGTTTGGTGCTAGAGTTGACAAATGTATATTTCTTGGTTACTCCTCCACCCAAAAAGGGTACAAGTGCTATTGTCCATCTTCCAAAAGGCTTATTGTTTCCCGAGATACAGTGTTCTCCGAAGATGATGCTTATTATCCTAAATTACCCATTCAGGGGGAGAATTCCAATATTGAATGGCTGATCATGGATGCATCTAATTCCAACACCTCCAATCCTAATTCCACCTCAAATCCACCTGACACATCTTCAATATCACCTAACCTTATAGCCTCTCTTGACACACTTGCTCCCGTGAACCAGCCTAACACACCTCAACTGGAACAACTCAATGAACCGGAAACACATGTTGAGATCAATATAGGGATGAATGAAGAATCGCGACAAGAAATAGAGCCCAACCCACACGCTCAACCTGAACTAGATACTGGTAGAACTGTCTCTCCCATTCAAAGGAACAACCATGAATTCGATCCGAAATTAAATCCTGAAGAATTGGGTTGGCCTATTGCCTTGAGAAAAGGGGTAAGATCCTGCACTCATCATCCAATTCAACAATTTATCTTATATGGTGATTTGTCTACAAAAATGCAAAGTTTTGTTGTAAATAGTGCACAGATTAACATTCCAAGCACATTTCAACAAGCTATGGCTGATCCAAATTGGAAGCAAGCTGCAGAAGAAGAGTTGAGGGCACTCAAGGAGAATAGAACATGGGAAGTCACGACTCTTCCTAAAGGAAAGAAACCAGTAGGATGCAGGTGGATCTTCACTTCGAAGTTTAATCCCGATGGCAGTATCAACAAATACAAGGCGAGACTTGTTGCAAAAGGATATACCCAGACATACGGGATCGACTATCAGGAGACATTTGCACTAGTGGTCAAGTTCAATACCATTCAAGTATTGTTATCACTTGCAGCAAACCTAGATTGGTCTTTATACCAACTGGATGTGAAAAATGCATTCCTGAATGGCAACCTGGAAGAAGAAGTATACATGGAGATTCCGGATGGAGTTTTAGCTCCTAACAACTCTGTGTGTAAACTAAGAAAGTCATTGTACGGCTTGAAACAATCTTCAAGGGCATGGTTCTGTAGATTCACCAAAGCAGTAAAAGGGCTTGGGTACACTCAGGGACGAGCAGATGACACGTTGTTTACCAAACGTGTTAATGACAAAATCACCATATTGATTGTTTATGTTGATGATATAATCATTACAGGAAATGATGAAGAATCCATTGCTCAACTAAAAAGTGACTTGTCGACTGAATTCCAGGTCAAAGATCTTGGCCAAATGAGGTACTTCTTAGGCATGGAAGTGGCAAGAACTAAGAAGAGCATTAACGTATCTCAACGCAAGTATACACTAGACCTGCTACATGAGACAGGTATGTTGGGTACTCAACCAGAAGGGACACCAATGGAAGAGGGATGTCACTTACAGATCAAACCAAAAGGTGTTTCAGCTAATTCAGAAAGACATAGAAGACTTGTGGGGAAGTTGATATACTTAACCCACACTCGTCCTGACATTAGTTATGCAGTTGGAATAGTAAGTCAATTTATGCATCAACCACAAGAAGAGCACATGGAGGCTGTATACAGAATCTTAAGCTACCTAAAGCTTAATCCTGGAAGAGGAATATTCTTTAAGAAAAATTCTACCAGAAACATTGAAATCTACACTGATGCAGACCATGCAAGGGATAAAGAGACCAGGAGGTCAACCTCAGGGTACTGTACATATGTGTGGGGAAATCTGGTTACATAGAGAAGCAAGAAACAGACAGTGGTGTCACCAAGCAGCGCAGAAGCAGAACTGAGAGCTGTTAATAAAGGAGTTTGTGAAGGAATGTGGATCATCAGATTACTGAAGGAGTTGCGGATTCAACATGAAGGACGAATGCAACTCGGGTGTGACAACAAGGCCAGCATTGAAATGGTCAAGAACCCAGTGTATCATGATCGAACCAAGCATGTTGATATTGATAGACATTTCATTAAAGAGAAGATTGAAGCAGAGATTATGACCCTATCTCACATAAGATCTGAAGAACAAATCGCAGACATCCTGACTAAACCACTCGGTCGAACAAAGTTTGAAGGATTTTGTGGCAAGCTGGGATTGCTCGACATATACTCTCCAGCTTGAGGGGGAGTGTTAGAAAAGGAAATAAAATCACTCATTGATTAGGATCCCCTGATTATTTCCCAGATTATAGGATCTGAATAATGAATCTTAATTGCTGAGTTATTAAGCTTTATTAGTCTTTAATGTGCTTTATTTTATTTCCTATTGTATCTCCTTTGTTCTCCCTATAAGAACATTGTAATCTCTTCATCAAAAATACAATAACAGAGAGTGTTGATACCCTCTAATTTCTAATAAATAGAAAAAACCGTGAGAATCCAAATATTTTCTGTTTCTGTAACTAACATATTTACCTAACAAAAACTGCTTGTAGACTTAAAATATTTCACATTCTTTAAGGGTAAGAGAATCAAGATATCAAGCAAGTACTTTGTCACTTTCTAAGTAGAAGCGTGAGAGGTTGACACATGGCAAAGCGAACTTCAACTGTGCATGTGAGCTTGGTTAGAAGGTGGGTCCATCCAAATGCCCTGAATCGTCGGGGACCAAGGACTATGAACTGTGATGATGAAGAGGTTTTAAAGTCCATACCCTTGCATTACATGGTTTTCAATTTCATTCCAACGTACGCTTTTTATGACTTCTCTATCACCAAGGGAGGAGGGAAAGACAAAAAAGCAGTCTTTGTTGCCTTTTAAAGCACTTTTGACAAGACTCAGAATAGGGTGAGGCAAAATTTGACGAAGCTGCTGCTTCATTTTGCGCTGTTTGGGATGCCTTTTTTGCCACTGACACATTCCTTCCTTCTCTGTTTGAAAACGTGAATTGTGGCATCTTGTCACAAAAGAATAAGTAAGATACGTTTATGATGGTGTGATTGGATCTTGTTTGGATTTTATAGTGACTAATGAGACTTCGATTCATGATGCGTGTAGGTCACGGACGAATCATCACTCTCCATCCACATTATATGTAGAGACAAAGTGCGTATAAGACATGCATGGCCCATGGGCAACACTTTCTCTCCATTTGTAATTTTCTTCCATAAAAAAGGGATTCCCTAATTGAGTGCGTCGAGCTAATCCAATTGTGTAATGGTCGTCACTGCCGACATTTTTCAAAAGCAGAATCCAAGTTATTGAACGCACAGTTAAATCAAGTCTCGAGTCAAAAGAAGCATCCAATTGCACTCAACTTGGATGGTTTAGGTGAGCTCAATATGCAACATCTTTTTCTTTCTCATTTAAGTACGTGCATAGTGAAACGTTAATAATTGTGCATGGGGTCATTCTGCCTCTAACACTACATCAAAAGTCTCCTTATCAGATCACTTTATGAAACTAAAATCAACCCCGGTATGCCATCCCAATATTTCAGACTTTCCCACGGAAGCTTCACATCCAAATATAATCTCAGTCGTCATGTGTTATGATAATCTGGATTTTGTTGTTTACATTAGCATCAGTCACATTTACAGTTTTTCATCTTATTTTATACCGAGACATTCAAGCTCTTCATTGTTCAAGGTTTATGCAAAATATCCACTGCTGCTGTGAGCCACCTTGTTTGGCCAAAGGACAGAATATTAATCTAAGTCTCTTAGATGATTCAGATGATAAAAATGCACAGCTTCTCATCAAGGGAGAGGTTTCCTCGTGGCAAAAGAAAGGCGTCAACATTGTTTACAGACATAGATTAATCATAACTGGGTAGAAAGCTAGAAATCTCAAGTCAGCCATGTCATTTGATTATGTCAAAGATTATGAATCCGTAGCCATATTTGATTCAGATTGCCAGCCCAATCTTGGTTTCCTCAAATTAACCATTCCTCATGTCAAGGTACTATAACCCAACCCAAATAAATGAATGAGAAATTTTCTCTTTCTTGGTCTAACCAGGTCTCACTAAAGATTGTTGTGACCTTTTCCTTCTCTACCGGGGAAACCTGAATTAGGTTTGGCTCAGGCTAGATGGCCCTTTGTGAACAAGGATGAGAATTTACGTACGGACAAGGCTTCAGAACATCAACCTATGCTTCCACTTCAAGGTTGAGCAACAAGTCGACGTTCATTTCCTCAATTTCTTCGAATTCAATGGAACAGGATGTGTATTTCGAGGATTACACATTTGGAAGAGTCAGGGAGGGGGTGGCTAGAGGGAACCACGGTTGTGGACATGGATATAGCTCAGTTGAAAGGGTGGAAGTTCATCTTCCTTAATGACGTCAAAGTTCTCTCTGAATTACCTGAGTCTTATGAAGCTTACAAGAAACAATAACATCACTGGCACTCTGGTAGATTCTAGGAATCAGATTTAGTAGCCTTGGCTGAGAGAGAATCAAAGTGTTCGAATGAAGATAACATTTTGAGGAGGCACTCAGAGTCATGGTTGGAAATATTAAGCAAGCTTACGGAAGCAGAAGTGCCTCCAAGAAAAAGAGGATCAGGATACACAGGAAGGAGCTGGCACTTGCTTTTATGCTGCTCGCAGCCTCTGCAAGTAGTGTTGTGTCACAACATGGAGTTCATTTTTATTTTTTGATGTTCCAACGATTGTCATTTCTTGCAGTAGGTTTGGACTTCATAGGCGAGCAGGTGAGTTGAAAGTAAGGGATGGATTTGTTTTTTAAACACAGATACTTGATTCTAAGCATAAATTTTTCACATAAGAGGGCAGAGGTAATTGTATAACAGCAGATCAATTACTGTATTTATAAAAGATTTATAATTTGGTTCTTTCAATATAATTTTTTTCCATAATTTACTTCTTTGAAAAGAATAATCTTTTTATCAGAAAAATCATGGAGCCTTACGTAACAATCAACTCACGAATTAAACAAGTAAACCTTGTGGCCATTAACACGTGGCAAAATGACATCCTTTCAAGAAAGAAAATGCCACAACAAAAATTTAGATGATGACTTTAAAAAAATAATGGTAAAGTTGGTTGCATGAAAGACCCTTCCTTTTTTTTGCACAAGGACGAGCCTACAAAGCCCATATGAAATACCCTGCCTTGTTCAAGATTCACGGTAACAAAAATAAGAATGGTCAGTTGTGGCGTTGGAATTTGACGCCCATCTGTTTTCAGTCAGGATTAAATGAAAAACATCCTCATAACATATGTTTAATTCGGTCAGTTGTCTCTCCATTTGAATCAAAATATAACAGACACTTGCATTAGTGTGTAGGATTTATAGGTTCATTATGGAGCTAGTGTGGACACTGGTGCTTTCACACTTGGCAAAGATGAAGGGGCAGAAGTCTGTTTCTCGTTTGTGGAAGCTTAATCCAGCAATGGAATTGGGATATGTCTCTGAATGTTCATTTGCCTTAACTCCTATTCATTAACTTGCTGGTTTTTTTCTTCAGTTCCTCTGAATCCTGACTTCTCTTCAAGTTTGTCAAACTTTTTTTTGCTAGGAGACCGGAGGGATTACTAATTCCAACGTTCATATTGTCGAGGACATTGCACGTGGAGAGGTATATTTGAAGTGGCTACCTATATTTCTGTCATTGACACCTAATAAACTCTAAATTCCAGTCAGAGATCCCTTAACAAATAACAATAATGCAATATTCTTGAATTCCTGCGTGTGATTTCTCGTCACCATAGGTTGACACTCACCTCCATAAACCATTTATAAACCTCACTAAACTTAATGCCTCGTAATTTTCAATATCAAGTCTATTTTTCATCTTACTGATATTTTTATTTCATTGTTACTACTACTTAGTAGATAATCCTCCCATCAAACTTGATTCTTTCCACATGAGGCTCAATTACCGGCGGAGAGAGAAACGGGTACCTCTCTCTCTCTCTCTCTCTCTACATGTAATATTTTCAACATCTTCAAGTTTCAATATCACTAAAACCTTTTAATCACTCTTCCAGTTGAAAACAGAGACAATGTGGTCTAAGGGTGGATTTTGCTCTTGCTGAAATCGTGCGGGGTATTGTCTTTGAATTGCGGACGCTAAATATAAGTTTTGACGGTGGTGATGAGGAAGCTGTCTGAATTTTTTATATATGCTCAATCACAAAACTTCCTGAATAAAAATAGGAGCTTGTTCATTTAAAGCCAGCTATAATCATTGCAGTTTATAATTTTTATAGAACAGAGTAGCTATGCCATTTGCTGAGTTAGGAGCTAAGTCATGTGATTCTGCTTTGTAATATACTACCTCCCTCCTGTCATAAATATAAGAGTCGGTTGATTTTTTTTAAAAGATTAAGGAAGCTAATCAAATCTCTTTTATGTATTTATATTTATCATTTTTTAACTAATTTTTCTAACTTGTAAATTGATATATAATTTAATCATTAAGTAACTTATTTAGTTTCTTCAAAAAAATTATCAACTACGTCTTATATTTAAGATCTGAGATAGTATAATATAAGTTATAGGTAATTGCATTTCAATTTGCATCCTTAATTTGAACATATGGTAATATTCGTATCCCCTTGAAATTGGATATATCTATATTTTCAGTTGACAAGACAAATCTATAAACGGTGAATCTTATGGATCTGGTTTCTCTCAACTTTTAATATTTTATACAAATATTATAATGGAGAGAATGATGGGAAAGAAATATCATATATAAACCATTAGATTTTAATCTAATGATCATGAAAAATGTAAAATATAAGAATAGATAAAAAAAGAAAATGAGAGAAGCCAACTCCAAATTTTACCTTACTGTCAACTCAAACTACATTTATGTATAACTATGTGCCCCTTGAGGTTCGGTTTTTGAGATATTTTCTTCTTGTTTATGTGAATAAACACAAACATAATCTCAAACAAGTCTAACAAACCAATTAATCTCAAAATGTAGGAAGCAAATGGTGAAGGTGTGATTTTGGGAAGGAAGTCAAAGTCAGAGAACAAGTTGGTCACGTTTTGCAATTATAAAGTAGGTAATAATTTTTAAATAATGTCCTAAATTATGTTGCAACTTGCAAAGGAATCGGAGTAGGTAAGATCAGAGGTAATAACAAACAGTATCAACGTTTGAGAGATGCTATCTTTGGAGATGTTATCTTTTTGGTATGCGGACGAGGAAAATAGAATGGAGCCTTCTGCTCAGTGGCCGACCGTTTGCTATCATCTGCTCTTTGCTGGGCTGGCCATGGCCCACCCTCCAGAATCCTAGGCTCTACCCAGCTCACTCAATTATTCAACTAAGGTAACAGACTTTGTGTTTATTTGGATTAGCCGTAGATGCTGATCTTTTAATACTGTATGATTTAAGATATACGAGATATGTTTATAAAAAAAGATTTATATTAACTTATGTAAACATGTTTTTCCAACGCCAACTCAAACAAGACTTTAACATAAAGGTTTAACCTCTCACCATATAAAAAACTAAGGTTTGAATTTCCATCACTTCAATTAGGGGTATTTGGTTTAGCTTATTCTAAGTAATTTTGTACCATACAATATAAACATGTCAATGATCAAACACCCCTCTAAGTAATATATTCTCTCTCTTTTTTTGGTGAAAGGTAATTATTATAGGGGAAAAGATAAAAATAAAACTTTAAAATTGCAAAATTCTAAATCAGATTTGTCACCAAGAATTTATAAGAGAGTGAAGAAATTTAATAAACAATCCACAACTTATTTTTTTAAGAAATACCTTATTTAAAATTTTATAAATTCAAAATTCTTTCTCGGTCTTGCTCCTATGATTATATTCACAGCCTCATTACATTGTCTGTACATTATTTATTTATTTGTTTGTTTCTCAACGATGTAATTAATGCGTTCAATTGTTGGCAATACACACACTTAATTGTGTTTATTGGATACAATATGATATGCTGATTTGCCCATGGTGGGCTGGAGTGCAATACGACATGAAATGTTGAATATGTTAATAAAAATGTTGACGGGGCTGTCAATATTAATTCCTCCAAGGCTGGATGTGGAGGTCTCCTTCGTGACCAGTTCGGTAGGTGGCTTGGTTGGGATGAAAAGTGGGCTATTTTTTAGGGTCTTAAGCTTGCTTGGGATGTGGGGTATAGACAGGTAGTGCTTGAGTCGGACTCACGGGACCTGGTGAATTATTTGTTAGACTACAATTGCCAGGATTCTAGTTTGCTGATCGACTGTATTAAAGAGTTGTTAAGACGTGACTGGATTGTTTCTGTTCAACATATTCCGCGTAATTGTAATAGATTAGCAAAAATTGGATTGTTCAACTCTAGTATTTTTTGAGATTGTCCTTTGCATTTGAGGGCCTAGATTCACTAAGAGTGTTTGGGAATTATTTCCCTTGTTGTGCCTTTTTATAATTGATGTATCTGACTTTTTAGCCATTTTTATTATCAAAAAAAAAAATTTCACCGGCTGCTCTGTGATTTCTTTTAAACTAATAAAACAGTTAAAAACATTAAAGTTATTATATAGATCAAGTGACTTCTAATATTATATTTACCTACTAAACTAAACTCAAATATCATATTAAATATTATTATTTTCACTACTCTTATTAAATATGGACAGAAATAAAAAATAAATTAAATGCTTATTAGAAATTTGTAAGTTTTTATTTAAAAAAAATAAAAATACTTGTTCCTTTTTTGAATAGGTTTAGCATTTCTTATAAGGTCCTATTTGAATTGGTTTAAAAAACTAAAGATAGATGTTTTTATCCATTTTACCCCCTAATTAATTTCATACACTGTGTTA
The DNA here is from genome assembly GCA_034222035.1 of Acacia crassicarpa. NCBI lineage: Eukaryota > Viridiplantae > Streptophyta > Magnoliopsida > Fabales > Fabaceae > Acacia > Acacia crassicarpa. Next base: position 41,080,653 of record JAWXYG010000005.1, on the reverse strand, counting down.
ATTAAAATGTTGACCCATTCTTGCTCTCTTTTGTTCCTTTTATTTTCTCACATTATTTATCTCCAATACTACTGTCTCCTACGTATTCATAAATAAAAAATTTTCTTAAAAAAAAATTAGATTTCCAACCTATTTATTACTTTTAATTTTATAAGTTTTAGCTGTTTTTTAAAACCCCTCAATTTAGTCAAAAAGGGACATTAGTAACAAAACTTTTTCAATAAGGGAGGTATCTTCTTATTATTATTCTGTTTTGAGCAGAAGGGCGTCGTGTTCTTCAAGTATGGAACCGACGGAGAAGCTCACAAGAACCAGCCCAGCCCTTGTGCGCTGTGTAGTTCTGTCATACTTTGCTCTTTCCTATGCTTTTCAGCTTTAATCATGAACTTGATCTGAGCAGACTTCCAAATTCGCACACGTACCAAAAACTTTTGCCAACAAAATAAAACCACATTATTGTGAAGGGTTTGCACTCATATTATTAGCTGTGTTTACAGACATGCATATTTCCCTCTTCTTCTTCTTCTTTAAGTTGACTTCAAATAAAACCTAGCTAGCTTCGGCGGTAACAACCAAGATTTGGTCCACGTGCCTCCCATATTTGCCCCATGTGCACTACTTGGCCACCTCGATCTCACTCACTAGTTCGCTGCGAGTTACTGTTGATCGATGTCCAAGTTTGTGTACTCTGGTCCTATTTATAAGTTCATTTTAACCAAATCTCACATATCAAGAAAAGTTAGTTGACACAATAATTATGGGGTAAATTTTCAACTGTGCCCTCATTTATGATTGGGTACTTTTTTACTGTTTCTTCTCTCTCTATCTTTATGGGTGCAATTAATATGGGTAAAATTGTCACAATCTCATTTATTTCCGAAACTGGACTTCTAAATAAGACCAATTTTTTTTGGTCAAACTGGACTTATAAATAGGATCAGAGTGGTAGATGATTATTAAGATTAGGTGGGTATATATAAAATAAAACAACTCAGTTTAATATGGTAACTTGACTGCTAAATTCGTCGTAACGATGGGGATAAGAGGTCAGAACTGACGAGATCTCGTGTGTGGAGAAGGGTGTTTTCCTTAATTATTACTTCAAGTTCATATAGACAGGTATCGAGTGAAGCAGCATTCATTGCTGAGCTGGCCGCACACACTTTGATGAGAAGAAATATTATAGTTGAGCACACCGTGTTAAAGCATGTGCGTTCACACGGCCAATTTCAGTTTTGGGGACAGCGACACACTCTCTTCCCTAAAATATAGCTTACTCTGTATGCTGCCATTTTTTAATATGCTTTCAAAATTATATCTCTCTACCCCCTCTCCATATAAGCTACTCTTGCTTCTTCAATCAACGTACACTCATTGCCTCCTACGGTCTTGCCTTCTTTTTCTCTTGCTTCCTCTCTCTCTATACAATAATGGCTTCCAAATCTGCCATTCTTCTGCTGGCCCTTTTCCTTGTGGTCGCTTCAAAGGTGTGTGTGTGTGTATGCCTCAGTCTCAGGAACGGATTTTTGTATGTAGCAATAAGTAATAGTGTGATTTGGTTGAATAAGTGTACTAACGCTTTGGCAATCCCTCCTTTAATGTTTCTCTTTGCAGGTTCATTCACATGATGATGAGAAGGTTAAGACAAAGGTATGATTAATTCACTCATTTTGGTTTGATTTGTCTTTCCTAATAACATATTATTTAAAAAGCTTTGAGTGCCCACTCTTTTTGCTAAAATAAAAAACAAAGAAAATGGATTTGCATATAACTCATGAAAAAATTGAAGAATGGAAATAGCATCACATTAGATCCCTTGAGATATAAAATGAAGATATATATGATGCTTGATCTACAGATAAACTACGTGAAGGACCCAGTGTCACCACCACCAAAAGTCACTCCGCCACCAGTAGTGAAGCCAGCAACTCCTCCACCTCCAGCCGTAAAGACCCCATATCCAAGCCCTCCGGGGAAAGCCCCAGTTCCACCACCATCACCTGTGAAGCCGCCGGTAGCACCAGCTCCACCAGCAGGTCCTATAGTCAAATCAAACAAGGGTAAATATATATATACGAAGGCATTAGTTTTTATTAATTAGTTGTAAATTAATCTGATATATAATGATCGGACCTGGTTGGTGAGCAGATTGCGTGCCACTGTGCGGGTATAGATGCAAAGAACACTCGAGGAAGAGCGTATGTATTAGAGCATGCACCACCTGCTGTGAACGCTGCAAATGTGTTCCCCCTGGTACTTACGGCAACCGCGAAGTCTGTGGCAAGTGCTACACTGATATGCTCACCCACGGCGACAGACCCAAATGCCCTTGAATTTTTTTTTCCTTTCCTTTTCAACTATTATTAAGCTTCCTCTACTCATCAATGAATTTTTCCGGTGTTTTCCTTCATCTTCAATAACTCAGACTGAGTAACCACTCTGATCTTACTATTTATCAGCTGTACTGTATTATTTAAGGTCGACACTCTCCCTGTGTTGTCCATATCCCCCACTGTTCCAGGATTTATCCTCCAGAAATTAAACTCTTTTGGAGGCCTATTTCATTTATTACTCTGCTTGGAAAGTGGACACTTCCCTTCTCTTCTACGATTCTCTGTTTTTGTGACGTTGTTGACTTTGACAAGCATCGACAACATTTCTCTGCTTTGCTACTTACCATGTGAGATTTCTTTGGAAGTCTAGCTTCCTTTCTGTGGAAAGATTGCGCAACCTAATAATGCAGCGTATTCAATGAACTAATCTTAACTGAAATAAATATAACACAAGCTACTTCAACTAATTCATTAAAATTAATAAATCACAGTTAACCCATTAAATATACCTCAAATTAAATATTTTTTCCCACTTTACCCAAATTAAATCAGGTTTCTAGTGAAAGAGAACATACAAAAAGTCACAGTGAAGCATTAACTACATGATCAAAATTGACAAATAAGCCTTCATTACTTTCTAAGTGACTTATAGTATGGACCAAGACGTTCATCTAAAAGTGACTTATGTTGTGAACCAGAGGGAGCATATTCTATTAAGTATTTCAATTATTAACCTTTTGTTTAAAACCAAAAAGTTTAGATGAATTGAGTCACATAACTCATTAGTGCTAGACATGCCTTTGAGTTCAACAAACGCTTACAAAATCACTTAAAAAGTTCTAACCAACAAAATTCTCACATGACATGAGTGAGAATTGAATCCAAAATCTTATATTATGTATGAGTCAACTTCTTGGACAACTATATTAATTGGGTGGGTTTTTAAACGAACACTTACTTTATTGTCACTTTTAAGCTCAAATATTAAGGAAGCTCATATTATTTGTGATGATACCTCGTTTTCTAGTCATGTAATGAATGAGGCTGCAGTTGGTTAATTTCTGTTTTATGTTGCTTCGTTTCTTTTTTTGCTGGCTTTGTATTTGTCCTGGTATGAGTGTCTGCATTTCTTTTTTCAGACTGTTAACAGTTGTAATTTGAAGAGAAAATATGAGGAAAGAATATGAAATAGAGAAAATAAAGAATCAATTGTATCAACAACAATAAGCAATATGCTCTTTCAATGAGTAACCCATAAGAGTTAACCCTAAAACCTAGAAGGAGACCATGTTAACTCCTTTTTAGAGAGAGACCAAGTTAATTATCTCTTGTGAGATTCCACATCTCATACATATGTGGTGAAGGCTCCACACCCAACACACATCTCAATATTGTTAAGACCATTTATTTATAGACTAGACCCTAACTAATTATTCAACTAATTACTTTATATTTTTAACACAGACAGACGATGATGGTCTGTGTAATCAGCTGTGTTTCTTTATGGTAGTAATACAAGTTTCCTCTTGAGCCAAAAAAAAAAAAATCAATGTTTATTGGTTATTGACAAAAAAAAAAAAAAAAAAGTTTATAGTAAGAGCGCTGGTTCAATGGGGTGGGAACATTTGGACCGCAAAGCTTATTGTGAACTTTGGATCCCAAAATGTAGCCACTCGCAAGGTTGCCTAAAGAAACAGGTTTGTTTTTTGTATATGAAAAGAAACAGAAGGGGAAAGTCTTGAATGAACAAGGCCCAGTACATGTTGTTATCCTAGTCAAAAAAACAGAATGAAAATTTTACTTCTTACACAAAACCGTGCTTGATTTTTTTATAGTATTAAGCATTTGTAAGTCAATTAAAAAAAAAAAAAGAACTGTACAAATATAAAGCGGAAAAGAGATATATATAGAAAAAAAACATGAAATAAATAATACTTTTTGTATGCACTGTAAACTATTGAGTATTGACAATTAGAGACACTTTTTCACTTCTATCTCTCTATTTCCTATAGTTGTGGAAAGAAACTCCATTCCTTTTACATGGAAACTTACTCCTGTATTTATGTAGAAGCAAGTGATGAGTTATACTAAATTAAAAATCATTGCCTCTCACTAAAGAAGTAATTAGTGGAAGATTGGGAAATCACTCGTAATTTTGGAGCCTTGGATTCTTTCTATATAATGACTTTATATTCCTTTGAATTAACAACACTTAGCGACTAAGGAATTTATTAATAGTAAAACACAAGGCATATTAAAAGTAAAACGTCGCAGGACCCTAAAGTGTGGACTATATCCCACAACAAGAACAGAGTCTTTTGTGAGTTTGTCATATCTGCCAGGGGAGCCCAAGGCCCAAGCATCTTTTTATTGATTTAATGTTTGTTTATCTGCAACTTAATTTACCATTAAAAAAACTGGACTTCGACGACTCTGAGGCGCGTCGACTTCGAAAGTCGTCGTCGAGTCTTGCACTTTAATTTCTCCATGCCTTCCAGGAAGTTTCCTCTACAACTGCGAACTCATTACATATCGTCATCTTCATCTCGGAGAGCTCAGGAGTCGTCACTTGCGAGTTGCTCTTGAACACCACTGAAGATTCAGGATGACGCAGGGCACTACTCAATTGTATGAGAACTTGAATTTTGTGATTACTTTTTTCTTCTTAAGGATTTTACTTCTGCTTCTTACTGTTTCTTGTTTTGGATGCTTGTTCTTTCGGTTGTAGATTTAGCGGTGGATTTGAGACTGCCTCTGTTGTGGCCAGCTCTGGTCTTCTCTCCCCTCCATGGAATCTTATCGCCGACCTGAACTCGGAAACCCATCCAAACGAGAATCTATTCTGGAAAAGGCGCAGCTATGGGCCAGATTTGACAATTATAGCGTTTGGGACTACCCAAAATCACGTTCAACCAGATTTGCTTCCCTCTACGGAAATGATGGATAACCCCTTTGAATTCCTCTGCTCCAAGAAAAACCCCAGCTTCTCTCTTAATCAGTCCGTAATGTCCCTCTTTAATGATAATCTCCAGAGTCTTGGTCAACTAAAATCACAGGTACGTACTTCTCCTTCATCACCTCAATAACCTGTAGATCCCTGAGGATTATGAACATGTTTAAGTACATTGACTGTCACACCAGACAATTAAACTAGTCAAACGAAAAAAGCGAAGCTGAACTTGGGCAGAAGTGATTATTGAGATTGATAGTTAGGTGTCTGGACTTTTGCTAATTGCAGATCGATCTTAAAAAACCAGTGATTGTCACTGGGCATGCTGTTGGAGGATCACTAGCTTCTCTTTTCACTCTGTGGCTAATAGAGAAAATGGATTCATCAGATAAGCATCCACTAGATAAGCTTCCACTCTGTATCACCTTTGGTTCTCCGCTTGTCGGAGACAAATCCCTGCAAGAAGCCATAGCTCGAAGCAGTAATTGGAACTCTTGTTTTCTACATGTAGTCCATCCCCGTGACCCACTGCTTTCCACTTTCAATTCCAATGATTCGTACAGGCCCTTCGGAACATTCCTATTGTGTTCTGATTACGGTTCTACTTGTTCTGAGAACCCTGATTCTATCTTGAGGCTTTTTAAGGAAACGAGTACCCTGCATCAAGGATTGCAAATTCAGGGATATGGAAATATTGTAGAGAGGCTCACCAGTAAGTGGATTTGGAAGGACCCCGATGTTCCCAGCATCCCTCAAAATTTACTACAGGCCAGCTTCGCTTTGCAGTTGCAGGCATTGGGATTGTCGCAGGTATAAAAGTTTTAGAAGATTTTATCTTATTATACTAGACTTCAATATTAAAAAGTTAGACAAACTGAATGGGAAATGGTGTTTGGTTGGTTCTAACGTTTTTATTTATTTATTTCCAATGGATGTGTCAGAACAATCTGGTGAAGGATTTGGAGAGGCAGGAAGTATTGTTGACTCTGAATAAAAGGAAACGGTTTATCCCAAACAAGAAGTTGGATGATATGAAAATATATATGGCGTATCTAGAATGGTACAAGAAAACTTGCAAGAATAGTGGAAGGGGGTACTATGACTGTTACAAGAACGAATGGTTTCCGCGTGACCAAGACGTTGTGATGTATGTCAGAATCCTTACCAATTACTGGAAAGATATAGTAGAAGAGGTAGCTAAGCAGCCCCAGAAGGAAGGAAAAGCTTTTCGTACGCGATGGCTCTATGCCGGGACCAATTACAGGAGAATGGTGGAACCATTGGACATAGCTCAGTACTACAAGGAGGGAGGACATGACTACATAAATCTAGGGAGATCCGAGCATTATAAACAGTTACAGAAGTGGCAGGAAGAGGATAAGAAGGAAGAGCTTAAGAAGGAAGAGGATAAGAAACCAGAGCCGATAAAACCAAGGAACGTGCAATCTATATTGACGTTAGATTCTTGCTTTTGGGCACATGTGGAAGAGGCTCTCACTTCGTTGCGAAAATGCAAGGCTGGGTCCAGTGTGGCAGAGAAGAAAGAGGCGACGGCGAAGTTGGATGAGTTTGAGGATTATGTGTATAGATCGCTGAAGAATTATTCAGTGTCGCCGGAGATTTTCTTGGAGAGTAGCTACATGGAGTGGTGGAAAGAGTACACGAGGTTCAAGGAATCTTTACATGGTTCCAGACTTGCCAACTTCATGAAGAATTATGCTAAGTATGGGGATGGGGAATATGATTTCTCCCGTGAGTAACTATGCTTCTACACGCACAGCTTCAAAATAAATTAGGATCTCATTCCACTTTGAACTTGTTTTGTATTTGTATGTGTGGTATTATGGTGATAATTCTGCTGTGTTAAAGACTTAAGACCGCGAAGCTTCCTCTTTGTGATTTGTATGGAAGCCTGTTTTGATTGAATAATTCCAAAGCCCAACCAAATTATTTGTAATACCTCTAATCCTAAATATAGAATAAAGTTTATAACACAATTTGCACTACAAACTTTATTCTATATTTAAGATGAAGGGGTATGTATGGTTGCTTCAAACTAGTAGTGGAAATTATGACAACATTATTGTTTATAACAAGATTAGTGATGGAAATAGAGCTGCAGCAAACCCATATTATCTAATATGTGGGGGTGTCTGCAGTAGATTATTGATTATAATGCAGAATTGAAAAGCCCTTGTCAAAAAATGTAGTGTTTTATGTAGATGACCAATAAAGTGCCCTGTAATTTAATAACTCTTCTTCTATACACAAACACTCAAATTTATGGAGTGATCAAAAGAGAAATGGTAGTTAGGATATTTGGAAGGAGAACAAATTATTCCAGCAGCTATTCAAGACATTGATACATGTAGAGAAGTTATTAGGATGTAATTAAGATCCCGTTTGTCAAAAACAGAATTACTACTAGTAGGCTATAATTTTGTATGTCTCTAGATTTAGATATATCTTTATTTTCAACTAACAAGACAAATCTATAAATAGTGAATCTTACGGACTTGATTTCTCTCCTTTTCTTTTTTCGTCTATTTTTATCCTTTACCGCTTTTATGATCATTAGATCAAGATCTAATGGACAATATTTAATATTTTATAAAAATATTATTACAATGGAGAGAATATCAAAATCAAGAAATGGTAGTTACCCTATTGAATATGCCTTACATTAAAATTTCCCCCCAATTTTATCCATATGAAATCTGGTTTTAAGTGAGAGAGAACATACAAAAAATCATATTCAAGCATTAACTATAGGAGCAAAATTGACAAATAAGCTTTAATTACTTTTCAAGTGACTTATAGTGTGGATCAGAGGGAGTATATACCATTAAGTATTTCAATTATTAATCATTTTTTAAATACAAAAAATTTTAGATGAATTGGCTAATTTTGTATGTCTCTAGATTTAGATATATCTTTATTTTCAACTAACAAGACAAATCTATAAATGGTGAATCTTACGGACTTGATTTCTCTCCTTTTCTTTTTTCGTCTATTTTTATCCTTTACCGCTTTTATGATCATTAGATCAAGATCTAATGGGCAATATTTAATATTTTATAAAAATATTATTACAATGGAGAGAATATCAATATCAAGAAATGGTAGTTACCCTATTGAATATGCCTTACATTAAAATTTCCCCCCAATTTTATCCATATGAAATCTTGTTTTAAGTGAGAGAGAACATACAAAAAATCATATTCAAGCATTAACTATAGGAGCAAAATTGACAAATAAGCTTTAATTACTTTCCAAGTGACTTATAGTGTGGATCAGAGGGAGTATATACCATTAAGTATTTCAATTATTAATCATTTTTTAAATACAAAAAATTTTAGATGAATTGGCTAATTTTGTATGTCTCTAGATTTAGATATATCTTTATTTTCAACTAACAAGACAAATCTATAAATGGTGAATCTTACGGACTTGATTTCTCTCCTTTTCTTTTTTCGTCTATTTTTATCCTTTACCGCTTTTATGATCATTAGATCAAGATCTAATGGGCAATATTTAATATTTTATAAAAATATTATTACAATGGAGAGAATATCAATATCAAGAAATGGTAGTTACCCTATTGAATATGCCTTACATTAAAATTTCCCCCCAATTTTATCCATATGAAATCTGGTTTTAAGTGAGAGAGAACATACAAAAAATCATATTCAAGCATTAACTATAGGAGCAAAATTGACAAATAAGCTTTAATTACTTTCCAAGTGACTTATAGTGTGGATCAGAGGGAGTATATACCATTAAGTATTTTAATTATTAATCATTTTTTAAATACAAAAAATTTTAGATGAATTGGCTCACGTGACTAATCAGGATTAAACATGCCTTCAGAATGAAACTCCATTTCTTTTACATGGAAACTTACTCCTGTATTATGTAGAAGCATGTGAGTTATACAAAATTAAAAATCATTGACCCTTCTTAAAGAAGTAATTAGCGGAAGATTTGCAGTCTTTAATTCTTTCCGTACAATAACCACAAGGCATATTAAAAGTAAAACATCGTGGGACATAATTGTCATTGCCCGTAAACTGGGAACTGAATCCCCCAGCAAGAACAGAGTCTTTCTCTTTCGTGAGTTAGCCATGTCTGCCAGGGGACCCCCAAGCATCCTGTTATTCATTTAATGTTTGTTTATTTGCAACTTAGATTTACCGTTAAGGACTTCGACGTCGCACATTGACTTCGAAAGTCGTCTTCGAGTCTTGCACTTAAATTTCTCCATGCCTTACAGGAAGTTTACTCTGCAACTGCGAGCTCATTATATATCATCATTTCTCCATGCCTTCTAGGAAGTTTCCTCTGCAACTACGAGCTCATTATATATCATCATCTTCATCTCTGAGAGCTCAGGAGTCATCACTTACGAGTTGCTCTTGAACACTACCGAAGATTCAGGATGACGCAGGGGCAGGGCACTACTCAATTGTGTGTGAATTTGAACTTTTTGATTACTTTTTTCTTCTTAAGGATTTTACTTCTGCTTCTTACTGTTTCTTGTCTTGAATGCTTGTTCTCTCGGTTGTAGATTTAGCAGTGGACTTGAGACTGCGTCTGTTGTGGCCAGCTCTGGTCTTCTCTCCCCTCCATGGAATCTCATCGCCGACCTGAACGCAGAAACCCATCCAAACAAGAATCTATTCTGGAAAAAGCGTAGCCATGGGTCAGATTTGACAATTTTAGCGTTTGGGACTACCCAAAGTCACGTTCAACCAGATTTGCTTCCCTCTAAGGACATGATGGATAACCCCTTTGAATTCCTCTGCTCCAAGAAAAACCCCAGCTTCTCTCTTAATCAGTCCATAATGTCCCTCTTCAGTGATAATCTCCAGAGTCTTGGTCAACTAAAATCACAGGTACGCAATTCTCCTTCATCACCTCAATAACCTGTAGATCCCTGAGGATTATGAACATGTTTAAGCACGTTGACTTTCACACTAGACAATTAAACTAGTCAAACGGGAAAAAAACGAAGCTGAACTTGAGCAAAAGTGATTATTGAGATTGATAGTTAGGTGTCTGGACTTTTGCTAATTGCAGATCGATCTTAAAAAACAAGTGATTGTCACTGGGCATGCTGTTGGAGGATCAATTGCTTCTCTTTTCACTCTGTGGCTAATAGAGAAGATGGGTTCATCAGATAAGCGTCCACTCTGTATCACCTTTGGTTCTCCGCTTATCGGAGACAAATCCCTGCAAGAAGCCATAGCTCGAAGCACTAATTGGAACTCTTGTTTTCTACATGTAGTCCATCCCCGTGAACCACTGCTTTCCACTTTCATTTCCAATGATTCGTACAGGCCCTTTGGAACATTCCTCTTGTGTTCTGATTACGGTTATACTTGCTCTGAGAACCCTGATTCTATCTTGAGACTTTTCAAGGAAATGAGTACCCTGCACCAAGGATTGCAAATTCAGGGATATGGAAATATTGTAGAGAGGCTCACTAGTAAGTCGATTAGGAAGGACTCCGATGTTCCCGGCATGCCTCAAAATTTACTACTGGCCAGCTTCGCTTTGCAGTTGCAGGCATTGGGATTGTCGGAGGTATAAATGTTTTAGAAGATTTTATCTTATTATACTAGACTTCAATATTAAAAAGTGAGGTAAACTGAATGAAGAATGTTGTTTTGGTTGGTTCTAACGTTTGTTTGTTTTTTACCCCAATGGATGTGTCAGAACAATCTGGTGAAGGATTTGGAGAGGCAGGAAGTATTGTTGACTCTGAATAAAAGGAAACGGTTTATCCCAAACAAAAAGTTGGATGAAATGAAAATATATATGGCGTATCTAGAATGGTACAAGAAAACTTGTAAGAATAGTGGAAGGGGGTACTATGACTGTTACAAGGACGAAGGGTTTGAACATGACATAGACGTTGTCATGTACATCAGAATCCTCACCAATTACTGGAAAGATATGGTAGAAGAGGTAGATAAGCAGCCCCAGAAGGAAGGAGCAACTTTTCGTACGCGATGGCTCTATGCCGGGACCAATTACAGGAGAATGGTGGAACCATTGGACATCGCTCAGTACTACATGGAGAGAGGACATGACTACATAAATCTAGGGAGATCCGAGCATTATAAACAGCTACAGAAGTGGCAGGAAGAGGATAAGAAACCAGAGCCGATAAAACCAAGGAACGTGCAATCTATATTGACGATAGATTCTTGCTTTTGGGCACGCGTGGAAGAGGCTCTCACTTCGTTGCGGAAATGCAAGGCTGCAGGGTCCAGTGTGGCAGAGAAGAAAGAGGCGACGACGAAGTTGGATGAGTTTGAGGAGTACGTGTATGGGTTGCTGAAGAATTATTCAGTGTCGCCGGAGATTTTCTTGGAGGGTTGTAGCTATATGAAGTGGTGGAATGAGTACATGAGGTTCAAGGGAGCTTCACATGGTTCCAGACTTGCCAACTTCATGAAGAATTATGCTAAGTCTGGGGATGGGGAATATGATTTCTCCCGTGAGTAACTAAGCTTCTACACGCACAGCTTCAAAATAAATTAGGATCTCATTCCACTTTGAACTTGTTTTGTATTTGTATGCGTCGTATTAAGGTGATAATTCTGCTGTGTTAAAGACTTAAGACTGAGGAAGCTTCCTCACTTTGTAATGGGTATGGAAGCCTGTTTTGATTGAATAATTCCAAAGCCCAACCAAATAAATTGTATGTATGTATGGTTTTTTCAAACTAGTAATGGCAATTATGACAACATTAGGGATGGAAATAGAGCAGAAGCAAACCCCATGTTATTATATAATATGTGGGGGTGTCTGTTGTTATATAATATATGGGGGTGTCTGTAGTAGATTGTTGATTATAATTTAGAACTGAAAAGTCATTGTCAAAAAATGTAGTGTTTTATATGGATGACCAATAGAGTGCCCTGTAATTTAATAACTCTTCTATACACATACACTCAAATTTATAGATTGATCAAAAGAGGAATGGCAGTTAGAATATTTGGACGGAAAATAAATGATCCGAGGAGTGGCTACATTGATACATGTAGAGAAGTTATTAAGATGTTATTAGAATCACATTTGTCAAACACGGAATTACTATTCGTAGACTATAATTTTGGCACAAGCAACTTTTGAATAGCTTTTGAGGTAGTTTTTTTTTTTTTTTTTGGTTCGAATTTTGAGGTAGTATGATATAAGCGCTAGTTTGGGATTGTAATAGTAGAAGTAGCTTTTTTTCCTTTGGATTTTTTCTGATGAGCTTTTTTTTTTTGCTAGACTTTTTCTAATGAGATTTGTGTTTGTGATAGCGGTGGCAGAAGTGGTTTTTTTTCCCTAATAGGCAATTGTTTAGCATAGCTTCTGAAAAGATAATTAAAATGGAAAGTGACTGAAAAAGACATAAATTATATATGTGTGTGTTGTATAAAATGTGATGATTGGGATAAAGAAAATTAAAAATAAATATAACTTTGCTAAATAAAATAGTAAAATTACCATTAAAAAATTAAAACGCAATAAAGTGTTTAAATAAACCTATCCTCTACAAGTTGGCTTCTGATTTAATCACGAACACGATTCATTTGTGTTGAAAATAATGATAAAAATGTTTTATCAAGTGGATCATCATTATCTTGATTACCCATATTTCCTTCTTCAGCTTGAACAAATTCCACATTATTTTGGGAATATCTCCAGATAAAATTATGTATCGTTATTGTTACACAAACTATACAGACTTGTGTTTTAAAGCTATATGAGTAGATATTTTGCAAGATGTGAAACCTATTCTTCCAGCCTCCAAATGTCCTTTTTTTCGTGCACCTCAAACTTGAATGATAAAAATTGAAGCACTCGTTGGGATTCCGAAATCCCGACTGTCACCTGAATTCTGGAAGGTGATAATACTTACGTATACATGGACCAATATATCCAACTGGTGTTGGATATCCAACGTCGACCAAGTAATATTTCCTTGATAAATGTTGACATTTATTTGACATTGTTAAATTATCAGAAATATGAAATAAAGATTGAAATTAATGTAATTGAAGTGAGGATGTTAAAGATATGCCTTCAGGTGGACGGGGAAGTTCATAGTTGGAGTGGATATTGCAGTGTGGAAGACACGAATATCATGTATAGTACCCTGTCATCCTACCAACACGTACAAAAGTAAAGTATATATCCCAAGCACCTTTATTTTCTTCTCCCACCAATCATCTTCTACAACAACCATATTCCTTGCATGGTCGCTGGCTATACTGGCTCTTTTGAAAATAACTTGTCTCAAGCCGTCCATTCTCTCTTCAAGTTATCTAACATATGTTTTAGTTGTTTCTTGGTATATACTTTTTATGTTTTTTCATTAAATCCAGTAATAATGTACTTCCACCCGTCCTTCGTAAATGATGAGCCAAGTTGTTCTTTTTTGTATATTTGCTCAATGCATAGGTCAATGAAAGTCTTAGTGGAACTTACATCCCATTTTGCTGGTACGGATGTCATATTTCTATGTGACTAATGAGCAAGTTAACACAAACGATTATCAAAATTGATGTGTTGTTTTTATCGTTAAAACAATCAATTAAACTAGGTCCTAATTAATTATGCAGTTTATGGTCAACCTAGGTCATTTTCCTAAGGAGCAATCTGTAAGTTTTTCTTTAGGTTGAATCTAAGTGATGAAAAATGCAATGGAATAGACCTAAATTAAAATGCAAGATACGACTACTTATATGAAAATAAACTAACTAAATGCAAGATGAAAATGGCTCTAAAACCTATATGAGAATGGAACTAATTAATCTAGATGCAAATGCAATTATGGGGTGATTTTGTAAAAGGAGAATTAAAATCCTAAGCAAAGAAATTAACTAATAACTAAGAAAATCAAATAAGAAAAAGTAAATAATGTTTTCTTCAAGTACGGTGATGGTTAGGATTTACATGGAATTAACTTGCTTGCCCAAATTAATTAGTTAGACCAAAAGGGGATTGATGAAAGATTGGAATAAATAAATTTAATTATCCAATTGAAATATGGGAAACCATCATGTTCAATAATACCTAATCAACTGTAAAACTCATAATGGAATAAGCACTAATTTAATTAAGTCTATTAAAACTAGTTAAAATAGTTTCAAGATAGTTTTGGGAATTATATTCACAATTGCTTAATTAAACAACTAGACAATGAACCAACCTGATCAAACAATCAAGAGGGTAAACCTAAATTGACAATTAAATTAATAATGAAAACTCAAATTAATAATATAATTGACAATCAAACAATTTGCAAACAATAATCTCAGCAAATATCTTAAGCACGAGTCAAATTCAAATTATCAATGTAATTCAAATTAAATAACATGTCTACAATCTAAAACTAAATTGTTCTCAAGAAAACAACTCAGAATTATCTAAAACTAAATAATTTCCAAGTCTTGAAAAAAAATCGATAGAGGGAAGACACTCCCTTGTGGTCTTTACATGCAAGTCTTAGACTCTAGTTTCCTCCATACTTCTTCCAAATTACCTCTCCACGAACTTAAGCTTCTATGGCTACCCTCCTTTCTCCGAGAGCCAAACAAGTCACTAACATGATGAATATGCCAACGAACTCACCAATCCGTGCGTGTCAAGGAGAATGAAGGGAATTGGTTTAAATGAATGGTGGGGTCCACGGTTGTGAATGGCAAAAGGAGACGAATGTTAGACAGGTGAGAGCAGTGGGGGAGCCAAGTTGGTGTAAGTGTAGACACAAATTCTACGGAATAATGCATTAATATGGGTTGATGAGCAGGCGAGACAGTTGATTTATTAAATGGAACCCATCGAACAACACATGGGATCTGGAATAATACGGAGGGCGCATTCAAATTTGAAGGAAGAGATGGGGAGTAAGTTGAATCTCACCTCCCATTACATTCCAAATAAGAAGAATCAGAGATCACTGATCTTCCTTTTCCAAGAATCTTATAGCAAATGGATGGTGGCGCGTGCGGTTCCCATGCTCCTCCCCTGTCTCAGCCTTTCGACGGCGAAGAAGTTGCCGGCAAAGATGGAGGAGTTTGTGTAGAATGCGGGAAGGTAAAAGGAAGAGAAGGCGGAGGAGGAAACAGTGATTTAACTGATCTAACCCCTCACCCTTTTCCTTTTTAAAAAAAAAAATGAAAATCATTTGCTAATCCAAAGTATGTCAATATATTATTCAACAAATCAGTGGGTGGCAACAAGATGCAAATTGAAACACACAATCCTGACCTATTTCATTTGAAGAAAAATAATCATGATCAATAATTTATAATTCAGAGGTCCTTTTCCTTAATTCATTAAGGGGGGAAAATTCAAGTGCCAATTCGGAGGCTAGAGGGGACATTTTTGAGAATTGTATCAGTTTGGGTTAGAGAATAACTTGTTGATGGAAGGCATGATCTTAGGGGCCTTGTTGCGGACAAACTTCCACACCTCTAACCAGTGGCGGAACCAGGATTTAATGTTCGTGGGTGCACAATTAGTGGTGGGATTTGAGGGTTCGAGTGCAGCACCTCTGAAATTTTTTTTAAGAAGGAAAAGAGGCAAACCACTCCTTCGTAAAGTTTAGGACCAGAAATGGGGTTCAATTGAAAAGTATTTCCGAGAAAATCAATTTAAACATAACAACATACTTTAATCCCATGGCATACAAATACCCAAATATTACACAATCATGATATTATCAAATGTTTTCAGTCCAGCAGATGACTAAACCATATTAGGCATAAATTAATTAGAGTAACCTACCTTCTTTTCATTTGATATCGCATACTTTGAAGACTCAGCTTCATTCTGAGCCAATTCTTTAGATCCATCATGAAGTATCTGTTCAATCACATCATATTATAATCAGAATGGTAGTTTTCTCAGCTAGTCCATTAAAACTCGTCTCACAAACATTCTAATGCCAGCCAGCGGACATTTGAGTCCATAAACTAGGCATATTGTCAGAAAAATAATCAACTCACGCCTTCAAATATTGCATACTTTTATTGTCTGATACACATTTGCATGAATGACTGGTGTATAGCTCTTGAGCTCTGCCTCATCAAAACTAGTTTGAAACAAGAGTTTTATCTGCATATCATAAACAGATAATAAATATCAACAAATCCCCAAATAAATATCATGCTAAGCACAGAATCCTACAATTTCTTGCCTGTTTAAACATTGTAGACTTCCCTGACTCTCCAGCACCTAAACCACAGAGGTTGATTTTAAATTAGTTTAGAAGAGAACAAAAGGAAGAAAGCCGTCAAGCAACAATAACACATGAGATTTGTTCAAGGGAGCATAGCAATAAAGCCTAGGAAAAGACCATTTTTTGGGAAGCATTTTACTAGCCAACAGACACTACCAACAAATTATATGTGCCATTCCAACAAAGCACAAAAACCATCAGCCCTCACGTGATACTTGATTTTAAAATTTCCATAAATACTAAAATTGACAAGTTTCAACTTTAAAAATGCACATGAACGACACACAACAAAAACAAAAGGCACTGTCCAAGTAACATGTACCAAGTAGTAGAAGTTTCTGAATATGCTTTTCAGCCTTCGTTTCTTGCTCTATTCTCTTTTCAATTTCAGCAGCTTGTGAATGCATGTCATATCAACCAGATTAGGCACATTGAGCCCTTCAGGGTTAATAAATAAATAAGTAGGAACACCACAAGCATCAGCTAACAAGGAAACTTGTGCAAGAACCCTAGAATGGCATATCAATTCAAGCATAATGAACTTGTGCATTTTCTTCGGTATCAGCGTCATTGTATACACAGACAGACAGCTGAATAAAACAAAAGAGACTTAGGAGCAAAGAGGAGCGGGAGCATGTTAAAACTAATATACATGTAGCTTGAGCAGTTGAGCCTAAATATCATTTTTCCCCTTTGAATTTAAAGTGAGGGTCAAATAGAAAATCCCGAGCAAGCTAAGTAGCCAAAATGCAAGATTTAATGGACAATCGAGAAATTTAAAAAAATAAGTAAAAAAGAAAAGGCACGGAACTCTGCTATGTATCTCTACACGGACCATTGTTTCGCTGCGTCATTGCGTGCCACCGCATGCTCTTTTTCGTTTTATCCAGAATAATCAAGTTATAAATTTCTTAGGCGTCAAAGAGTAATCAATACAAGCGAGCAATCCTTTGTAATCATTTGTGAGTTGCAACCTATAAGCTAGCTAAAATCGATCCAGAACAAGAAATGAAAGAACATTAATAAGACCACACAAACTACTCGAATTTTATGTAGCAACCACATGGTATTACAAAAAAGAAGTTGCAATGCTAACCCTAATCTGCGAAATTGCAAGCGGGCTGTGTCAGTTCCCGTAATTGCGAGGGCTAGAGTTGGGCATTTCGTGGAAGCTCAGATTCTTCAATGTGTTGGTGTCGAACAAAAAGTTGGATACGAGAGAGGGCAGGAAATGGGGAAGGGGGAGGGCAGAGACGAGAGAGGGCTAGAAATGGGGTGGGAGAAAAAAAGGGTAAAAGGAACTTGTGAGTATCGAACCGGCGCTCTGTGACAAAGTGGAAAGTCTAGAGTACAAACCATCTGCACCACATATACAAATTGTCACCATTCTTTTTCAAATGATATATATTTTATGGGTGCACTTGCCCACATTGGCGTAGCTCCGCCCCTGCCTCTAACCTGATCCATTTATTGCCACCACCCATGGCTAAGTGAACACAGGAGCACCGAAAGGGAAGAGAGAAGAAGAAAGGTAGGAAATAGAGGAAGCACCCTTCTCAAATTTCGTGTTGTGCTGTGCGTTTAAGCTTCTGATTTTTTTATTTTTTTTAAAATCATATATCCACCTCATCAAACCATATCAAAACACCATTTCCACATCATCTTGTCCATCCAGTGACACATCAATAAAATTTGTGTGCTCATCAGTTACAATTGGCACTTACGAAGATTACAAAATATCACAAAAAGATTCAAGAATTTTTTGACATACTTCAAAAGATGGCTACCATTGTGGGGGGGGGGGGGGGGTCATGCAAGTGGAAGGAAATTCTTCAAATGAATCAATATGAGCTAATAGTTAAAAGAATTGCTCGAGGTGAAATATCAACTGGAAAATGTTTAAATCAAGAGCAAACCATAAAGCGACCTGGAGACACTCATTAGAGTTTTCATTTTGGTACGGTTACAAGTGTTATCAATATGACTCTTAATTATTATTTTTCTATGTTAAGTTGAAGTTTTCTTTTCTTGTCTATATTCTTTTGTTTTTTAATGCATTTAAAACTTTCCTTACCAAAAAAAAAAACCAGAGATAGCCCGAATTCCCATACTAATTGTGCAGATACAAAAATATAATATTGGCTCTGCCACTAGGTGAGAGAGACCCTTTTAGCTTCAATGAGAGCATCCGCCAAATCTGCAGTCGCCTCTCGTCCACAAAGCGTGCCTGTCTAAGTATATCCAACTAGATTAACTAATGGGGAGAAAGT
This sequence comes from Acacia crassicarpa, assembly GCA_034222035.1. Classification (NCBI taxonomy): domain Eukaryota; kingdom Viridiplantae; phylum Streptophyta; class Magnoliopsida; order Fabales; family Fabaceae; genus Acacia; species Acacia crassicarpa. The sequence goes on along the minus strand of JAWXYG010000005.1, from coordinate 41,061,855 downwards.
GAGGACTTTTTGGTATCATCTTGAGCCCATTAAAATTTAAGAAGCCCAATAAAATTTCACCATTAAATTTCTTTTAGCTTCCAAGGTCAATTCTGTATTATAGGATCTTCTAACATGTTTTTCTTTGTCTTTTAAGAATTAAATAGAATCGTGATCTATCATATATTTAGAAATATTATTCAATCATAAGATAGCAATTAGAATATTAACAATTTAAGCCCAATAATCTTATAATTAATTCTTATTTATATTGTTTCCTAAAATTGGTTAATAATCCAAATATTATCTAATAATTCCATATTAGCCTAAAATAGTCCCTAAAATAAATAAATAAGTCGACATAAAATATATGAAAATTAGGATTGATTAGTATTTAAGCCATTAAATTATATTGTTTTTATGTTAGGAAAAAAATGTGAGCACAATTTTGAAAATAAGCAAAATATACACGTAGAATAAAAATCATTTTATTGAAAGCGAGTACAGTAAAAAAAGAAGGAAAAATTACATATAAGTCCCAAGGAATCGAGATATTTACATTTAGGTCCCTTGAAATGACAAAATTACTCAGAAGTCCCTTGGGACTTTTGTATAATTATTTCAGAACGTAAAATTATTTTGCTGCCCATAGTGCATATTTCACATACGAGCAATTAACAACAGAAAAATCATAAATTAACAACATAAAATGCATGTATTAACAACAACTTTTGAAAGCCTTGAATTTGTCTTCTTTCACTTCCAGAAGCGATTAATAACAGAAAAAGTATAAATTAACAACAAAAAATACATGAATTAACAAGAACTTTTGAAAACCCTAAATTTTGTTAATAAATAAAGTTGTTGTTAATACATGCATTTTATGTTGTTAATTTATACTTTTTCTGTTGTTAATCGCTTCTGAAAGTGAAAGAAGACAAATTCAAGGTTTTCAAAAGTTGTTGTTAATACATGCATTTTATGTTGTTAATTTATGCTTTTTCTGTTGTTAATCGCTTATGTGTGAAATATGCACTATGGGCAGCAAAGTAATTTTACGTTCTAAAATAATTACTCAGAAGTCCCAAGGGACTTCTGAGTAATTTTGTCATTTCAATGGACCTAAATGTAAATATCCTTGTTCCTTAGAACCTATATATAATTTTCCAAAAAAAAAAAAAAAATACAACTGTGCATTTGCAATAAATTTACCGATAAACCAAAATCATTTCATTTACAGGATTCGTCAATCGCTTAGTTCAGGGAGGATCCTATACAAAATATATCTTGGCATTCGACAAAGTAAAGGGATGAACAAAAAAGTATGGTTACGGAGTAAATGGATTCGACAATCACTTAGTTCATTGAAAACGAGTACAGCAAAAAAAAAAAAGGTTATAGAGTAATGGATGAAGAAAAAACTCAGCAAAATAGAAAATGAATGAAGAAAAAACTCAACAAAATAGAATCCCCAACGTCAATTCCAGATTTGAAGGCCAAGAACAGAGCATAAATCGACATACCGAAAGGAAACAAAATCGGATGAAGAAATGAGCCTAAATCCCAGATTTGAAGGCCAAGAATAAAGCATAAATCCTAGAAATTGATAGTACAACAAATGAATAAAGGAAACAAAATGAAGAACAATATCACGACAATTTCAGCAATAAAAAATCATAAGTTAACAAATCGGTTGAAGAAATCACTAGAGGCAAATGAAAAGAAGAACAGATCTAACGAGGACGAGGAGATCCGACGAGTGTCACGGTTAGACAAGGATATCCGCGAGATCAACAGAGACATAAGGGAGAAGAAGAACAGGTCTGATGAATTACGGTTTTGATGAGTATATATTTTATGATCAAATAGGTGTATATTTTATGAGATTTAATTGGAATTTATATACCTATTTAATTATCTTTTATGGACTTTTTCATAATTGAATGAAACTTGGGATCAAATAATAAATCGACATAAAATCTACTCATATCTTATTTTTATTATGCAGGAAATATTAGCTGATTTGGAAAGAAATAGAAAGAGCAATTAAAAGGATATGCAATCAGGCAAACTTGATGGTCCCCCACAAGAAAAATAGAAACAAAATCAATTGCGTGATTTGATGGAGTAAATTACAAGATATGAGATATCTTTGTAATAATAAGAAAAAGAGAATCAATGACCGAAAACCTAAATTATAAATAAGGAGGGAGACACAGAACAAGAAGGAACGAAAAAGCAGAGGAGCAGAGGAGGCTGAGCGTTTCAATTCTCTTCATCATCTCCACGGAAGGACGAAAGGACTGTGGAGGCGATGGAGAAATTTTCTTTCTTCTCTCTTCTTCTTCTTTGAACCTGAGTTTTCTTTTCTTTTTTCTTTCTTTTTTCTTTCTTTTTTTATGGATTTGAATAAAGTCATGTGTGGCTAATTTTCTTTTGCAACCTAGAGTACTATGAACTTGTTTGAGACTTAGAAATTGTTCCCACTCATTAGTTTTGTTTAATTTTAATCAGTTTATTTAATCCTGTGTATATTGTTATTGCTTAGTGATTGGCCACCGTTAAGCATGTTTTGGGGATTTAGGGTTGGACTTGAAAGAGGGAATCCTAAATTGACCTTGGGAATAAATAATGTAGAGTTAGGTTTAAATTTAACGTGAAGTTAGGTTTTAATCTAATTTGCGTCTAGGATAGACATATACCTAGAAGCTCCGCATAGTCAAATTAGAGTGAATCCGATTTGAATTGCATCTTAATTAATTATGTGAGGCATTGCATAATTATTTGAGGTAGGTGTATAAGTGGACCGACATGCATTTATAGACATTAATACTCTAGATTAGCTGATTAGATTAAGTCAAAGTTAATTTAGTGGGGATAAAATCTAAAAATCAAATAAGGGATTAGTGATTCTAGGTTGCTCATTTGATTATTGTGGTATTTTTCTTATTTTTTATTTTAGTTTTAATTTCTTTTTCTTAATTAAATTCAATTTTTGTTTTCCTCAACTTAAACGAAATTGTGAAATTAATGCTCAACTAAAGGTTGTAATATTAAGTCCTCGTGGGAACGATACTTTTCTCATCACTTTATTACTTGATACGGCCTGTGCACTTGCGGAGTTTTTTAGGCTTAAAGTTTTGCCCTATCAAGTTTTTGGCGCTGTTGCCGGGGACTTGTGTGCCACAACTTTCTTGGTTGGAATTGATTGAGCATTAGTAGTTTAAGTTTGAGTTTATAAATATTTTATTTTAGTTTTAAAAAAATTAAAAAAATGGATTTCAATTGGCAACCAACTGATCTTAATATTGAAAAGGAGATGAATTCTTTGTCTTCTACACAAGATGGATTGATTGCTACTTTAAATTCTTTGAATGAATATTGGCAACGTAAAAGGAGCATAAATGATGGTTGTATTCCATATGTTGATTCTTCTCAATATATTTTCATGTCTTGTGTTTATTGTGGAGGGAATCATTCATTTGAGTATTGTCCATATAGTACAACTAGTCATTTTGTGAGAGATGATTTCACTAGGAACCAAGCTTGTTTTGATAACTCATTTTGTCCTAGTGAAGGTTTTGAGCAACAAAATTTTAGGGATCCACATGTCTATTGTTCCTATGAAAATACCCCTCCTTGTTACTCTTATCCATATGTTGAAGAATACACCATTAAGTATAGGGAAAAATCTAATTTGGAAAGATTAGTTGAGGAGTATGGGGAAGCATTAGAGAAATCTAGTAGAGAGCAAAAGGAGATGGTCAAAAGTATTGGGGTATATGTAAGTCAAATTCTTTCTACCCTTGAGACTATGGTGCAAGATAATTTCTTAAACTTGGTGACCACTTTTTATATTGATAATGATTATTGTGAGGAAGTTGAATGTATGGAATTACATGAGACTATGGACAATATAAAAAGTGATTGTGAGCTTGACAATGATTTAGATGAGCATATTGGATGTTTAGAAGAGGTTTTGGCTGTGGAGCCTAAGGTTTGTGATGTTGATGATCAAATTGATGTAAAGATCCCAATGGTTGTTGGTCATGACCCTCCTCTTGAAGTGTTGACTCTTACTGATGAGAGTCAAATTAATTTTATTGGATGCTCTAAATGTAACATCCTGAATTTTGAATTTAATATCTTGAACATAAACCTATCTTGGGAAGACTAGTAGGCTCTATTTTCAGAAAGTGATAAATTTGAAATCAGTATTTCGCGGGACCCACAACCAAAATAATTCTTCCTCCCGACACAACTCTCGTGAACTTTGAAAAAAATGGCCGCGGGACCCACTCAATAATAATTTATTATTTAAATAATATTATATTATAATAATAAAATAATATATATTAAAATATTATTAAATTTTTTTTAAAAAAAGGTTCACGGGCGCGGCTGAAGAAGTCACGGGAAAGTTTCCATTTTATAATTTTGGGAAAATTACGTAAAACGACCCAGAGACGAAAATTACACTTAAAGACCCATTTTCCAACTATAAATAGACCTTCCATTTCATTTCATTCTTCACAACTTCTAAGAGCCTTAGAGAGAGGTAGAGAGAGAGAGAGTAGAGAGATATTTGCTTGAGAGTTATAATAGCTGGTTGGTGATTCGGGTATTAGCAAGTAACAGGTAACTCTGAATATTCTTCCTTATACTTGTGATTATGTATGATTATAAATAATTATTTAGTTACTATTTTGTTTGACAAATATATGTGGGGAATATTTTATGGTTTATAAGGTTTTAAGATCTGGTACGAAAACTTTGAATTTGCTATCTGTAGTTTATACAGCGGTACTATTTACGCATACATTACTGATTACTATTCATGTTACTATACCGTATTTACTATTCATGTTACTATTCACGTATACCGTATTTACTATTCATGTTACTATTCACGTATACCGTATTTACTATTCATGTTACTATTCACGTATACCGTATTTACTATTCATGTTACTATTCACGTATACCGTATTTACTACTCATTTTACTATTCATGTATATACCGTATTTTACTATTCACAAATACGCATAGTATTTTACTATTCACAGATACGCATAGTATTTTACTATTCATAAATACGCATATCAATGTATATAATGGTATAATAATGCATTATTTTTGAGTAAATACATTCATCATGGCGGTTGTAATGAGATGGGTGGAGTAAGGAGGGAATTGAATGATAAGAATTGTTTATGCCACCACTCGGTGCACAGTGGATGGTACTTTTCAGGGCCCCATCTTCCATGTTTTCCTCTGGCCGGGATTTCATTGGAGATGTGGGACATGTGACACCTCCTTAGTTGTTATTTTAAAGGAGGGGAGCCATAGTCCAGATTTAAGCTCTACACCTTTGGCCGGGTGTATCTTAAGTTTTGGTGAGCTTGAAACCATCCAGTCAAATGAATGAGTTTCTATTGGACTATATGTTAGCCTATGGTTCCAGTCAGCGGTATACGGTTGGAAGGGGATATAAGGGAGGCTGCATACTGCATAGTGCATTTCTGAATTATTCAATAAAGAATGATGAGTATTTTGTAAAGGCATTTGATGTGAACAACAGTATATCTAAAAATATCTGAGTATATTAAATTCACATTATTTATTTTTGTCATATGTAATTTGCTCGTGTACGGTAGAAATATTCAGTAGTTACTGAGACGTGGAATCTCATCCCATATTAACATTTTTCAGGTGATTATTCTAGTAGAGAGCAAGGGAAGGCACCTATGGAGTGAGCTCTGGAAGCTCTTTTGTACTCCTATAGTTTATGTTATGTTATTTTATTTGCCATGAACCTAAGACTTCCGTTTGTATTAAACTCTGAAATATTTTCTGGAATTTACTCTGATTATGTATTACGGGTTTTATTCGAAATGGTAACATTGTAAAAGGATTTGGATATTGTTGAACTCCTTTGAAGGTATTTTCAATATTTTGACCGAGTTTTTGGGTATTAAAATTGTGGTGTTACACTAAATTATTGGATATACCTATATTTATTTTCAAAGATATGCATGTTGTGTTTAATTTGAATTCAGTGATTGCTTGTAATCCAAGATTGTCTATGATTAAGGAAATACAAGTAATTAACTTGAATGATCAATTTTTGTGTGTGATACCTTGTGTGAAAAGGAATGAAGACAAGGTAATTATGGTGTTTGATACTTATGATTAGTGGTTTATTTTGAGAAGTCTGGCTGAAGACTATAAATTTAGCGCTTCTTGGGAGGCAACCCAAGGGTTTTACTTGCATATTTTATTATTATTATTATTATTATTATTATTATTTTCTTCTTGTTTTCTTTCTTTCAGTTTTATTCAGGTTTGAAGAAGTTCACTTCTCTTGTTGCTGTAAGGTCTTGTTTTAGCACTCCACAACAGAGTTAGAGGACTAAACCATGGGAGTACTAGTTCCTTTTCCTCTTTATTTTTTGCAACATTGAGGACAATGTTTGATTTAAGTGTGGGGGAGGGATATAATTTCTTTGGTTATGATATAATTTCTTTGAATCATGCTTGTCCTTATGCAATTGAAAAGATTTTTGTTAATTTGAGATTTTTGCATTATTGAGGATTGACCTTAATTTTGGGCTTTCCCCATCTTAGAGAATATTATCAAGTCAAAAATTAAAATAGAAAAAAAAATGTTTTAACCAAGTCTCTAAGCCTTGAGGTTTTTTTGCAATCTTGAGATGGACTATGAGAATAAGGATTAGTTTGTAATGTGATTAACAAATTATTAGTTCAAGAATATTTTGCTACATAATTTCTTTAGAAAATTAGATGATGATATTTGCTAACCAAGTAAAACTTTTGTGTAGGGAAATGATTCAGAAAAAAAAAAAGAGAGAGAGAGAGAAAAAACAACCCCAATGACTTCTCTAGACCTTACTTAGTAACCAGGGGCACTTCATCACCAATGTTGGCACTCGCGTCAAACGGTAAAGTCAAAGAGGGTTATGAGTTGGGCTAAAAGCCTCTTGAGGTGCCTGTTGGAGTAACTGAGTAACCGGTGCTGTATCACCCATGTGTAGAGTTGTGTCAAAAGGGGACCTACAACGACTCAAGAAACAAAAAAAAAATAAAAAAGGAAAGGAAAAATAAAAAAGGCAAAATTAGTTATTTCCTACCTGAGAATTATTAATAAATTAAATAAAAAGCTTGGTTTAGTGGGGGCATTTGAATTTTTCTGGAGAAATTAAGTAGTGTAATATTCTTTTACTAATCTTATGGTTGAACTTATTGCTTGCCGATCTTTTGATCATGGGACGTTAAGAGATTGTTACACTCTATTGGCTTAGTGGCTTATTTTTATAAGACATTAACTTAAATAAGATTTGATGATATGATCTAAGCGTAGTGGTTTATTGCTCTTTATTTAGGAATGTCAGGTTTCAATGGCGATTTACGGTATGCAATAACATATATGGAATTAAAGGGCACAAAAGAAAAGAAGAACATATATATTGAAGTGAAGACAATGAGGTAGCGCACGGATGAATTGAAGAGGAAAGAAGGTAGGTCGAGGACTTTAAGATGGCGAGATGGAGAGCTAAGATTTCAGAATTAAATTGAAGCGAAGGAGAGCCTGCTTTTCGTATGAAGTTGGTATGGAGAGCAGGTCATTAATTGGAGAGGAAATAAGAGTACCAGGCAAAAATTTAATTGAGGAGGAGAGGAGAGTACTAGGGGAAAATTTAATTGAAAGAGGAGAGAAGCAAGACTTGCGTTCGGAAAGGGGGCAATGGTCTTTTTTTCAGACAGACTATACAGACTACTGCGATAAGATGAGAAGCTTGGAGGAGTGACTTTATTATTATTATTATTTTTTTGGTATAAGGCGAGGGAAGGGGGGATTCGAACACGGGACCTAAGGGGAGATATAAGGCATCTCAATACCACCAGCTGTGCCACTGGGCTGCCGCTGGTGGTATTTTATAAAAGAAGTGGTTACAGACCTTGAAGTTCATTAAATAGTAAATTTTTCCCAAACCCCCAATTATCAAGCTTTCAGTGTCACTGGGCTGCCGCTGGACTTTTTTAAGCTTTTGATGCAATTCCAAACAGGTCCTAAGTTTTAGGTGATTGCATTTCAGTTTGCATCCTTAATTTGAACAACGATATGGTAATATTGGTATGTCTTTAGATTTAGACCTATCTTTATTTTCAACACAGTGAATCTTATGGATCTAATTTCTCTCCTTTTCTTTTCTCGTCCGTTTTCATTCTTTACTCCTTCTATGACCATTAGATCAACATTTGATATTTTATAAAAATATTATTTCAATGGAGAAAATGATGTGAAAAAGATATAAGGCACTTCAACTAATTTATCAAAATCAAGAAATGGTAGTTAACCTATTGAATATGCCTTACATTAAAATTTCTCCCCAATTTTATCCGTATGAAATCCGGTTTCAGTGTGAGAGAACATACAAAAAAGCATATATGAGCATTAATTATATGAGCAAAATAGACAAGTAATCCTTAATTACTCCCCAAGTGACTCATATTGTGGACCGGAGGGAGTATATACCATTAAGTATTTCAATTATTAATCATTTTTTTAAATACCAAAAATTTTAGATGAATTGGCTCACTTGACTAATCAGTGCTGAACATGTCTTTAGGTTTAAAGAGCACTTACAAAAATACTTACAAATCACCTATCAACAAAGTATTCACATAAGATGAATGAGATTTGAACCAACAAACCTTATGTTTATGAGCTAACCTTTTAAACCACTAAATCAACATTTGTTGGTTAATGACAAAAAAAATTATAGTAAGAATGCTGGTTCAATGGGGTGGGAACCTTTGGACTATAAAGCTTATAGTGAACTATGGAGCCCGAAATGTCGCAACTCGCAAGGTGGGCCAAAACAGTCAGGTTTTTTTTTTCCTTTTTTTTTTGATTCGTGCAAAAGAAACAGAATGGAAAAGTCTTTGAATGAACAAGGCCCAGTTGATGTTGTTATCCTGATCAAGAAAAAAGAATGAAAATTTTACTTCTTACACAAAACCGTGGTTGAGTTATTATAGTACTTATTTCGGTCCTAATTATAGGAACACTTTTATAGTGTAAATGAAATCTAATCCACAAAATAATTTGATCTATGGACAGCATCCTTGTTGTAAAGGTCGTAATGCCAGAGGAATCATTAGTGCAGGGCATAGAGGGGGAGGTCATAAGTATCTATACTGTAAAATCAATTTTCGACTATAGGCTTTTTACTAGTTAGTCCTGGTAAAGCCCCAAACGGCGTATTTTTTTGAAACGAGGCCCTCTGTAACGTGACATAAAGACTCATTTCTAAAAATTTCAAAAATTACACTATAAAAGTATTCTTATAATTAGGACCGGAGGTAATATTAAATATTTGTAAGTGAATGAATTACAGTACAAATTTACAGAGGATAAGAGATGTATTTAGAAATAAAACATAAAATAAACAATACTTTTTGTTTGCGCTGTAAACTATTGAGTATTGACTATTAGAGACACTTTTTCACTTCTATCTCTTTGTTTTTCACTGTTGTGGAAAGAAACTCCATTCCTTTTTGCATGGAAACTTACTCCTGTATTTATGTAGAAGCATGTGAGTTATACAAAATTAAAAATCATTGCCTCTCCTTAAAGAAGTAATTAGCGGAAGATTTGTGGTCTTGAATTCTTTTCGTACAATGACTCTATATATACCTTTGAATTATCAACACTTGGCGTCTTAGCGACTAAGGAATTTATTTCATGAACCAACAACCACAAGGAATATTAAAACTAAAACATGGTGGGACTGGGACCTACTTGTCATTGCATGGAAACTGCGGACTGAATCCCACAACAAGAACAGGGTCTTTCGTGAGTTAGCTATCTCTGCCAGGGGACCCCCAAGCATCCTGTTATTCATTTAATGTTTGTTTATCTGCAACTTAGATTTACCGTTAAGGACTTCGACCACTTTGAGTCGCGTATTGACTTCGAAAGTCGTCGTCGAGTCTTGCACTTTAATTTCTCCATGCCTTCCATGAAGTTTCCCCTGCAACTGCGAGCTCATTATATATCATCGTCTTCATCTCGGAGAGCTCAGGAGTCGTCAATTGCGAGTTGCTCTTGAACACCACTGAAGATTCAGGATGACGCAGGGCACTACTCAATTGTATGTGAATTTGAACTTTTTGATTACTTTTTTCTTCTTAAGGATTTTACTTCTGCTTCTTACTGTTTCTTGTTTTGGATGCTTGTTCTTTCGGTTGTAGATTTAGCAGTGGATTTGAGACTGCTTCTGTTGTGGCCAGCTCTGGTCTTCTCTCCCCTCCATGGAATCTCATAGCCGACCTGAACTCAGAAACCCATCCAAACGAGAATCTATTCCGGAAAGAGGGCAGCCACGGGCCAGATGTGACAATTATAGCGTTTGGGACTACCCAAAATCACGTTCAACCAGATTTGCTTCCCTCTACGGACATGATGGATAACCCCTTTGAATTCCTCCTCTCCAAGAAAAACCCCAGCTTCTCTCTTAATCAGTCCGTAATGTCCCTCTTCACTGATAATGTCGAGAGTCTTGGTCAACTAAAATCACAGGTACGCACTTCTCCTTCATCACCTCAATAACCTGTAGATCCCTGAGGAGTTATGAACATGTTTAAGCAAGTTGACTCTTATACCAGACAATTAAACTAGTCAAACGGAAAAAAACGAAGGTGAACTTGAGCAAAAGTGATTATTGAGATTGATAGTTAGGTGTCTGGACTTTTGCTAATTGCAGATCGATCTTAAAAAACCAGTGATTGTCACTGGGCACGGTGTTGGAGGATCAATTGCTTCTCTTTTCACTCTGTGGCTAATAGAGAAGATGGGTTCAACAGATAAGCGTCCAATCTGTATCACCTTTGGTTCTCCGCTTATCGGAGACAAATCTCTGCAAGAAGCCATAGCTCGAAGCAGCAATTGGAACTCTTGTTTTCTACATGTAGTCCATCCCCGTGACCCACTGCTTTCCACTTTCATTTCCAATGGTTCGTACAGGCCCTTCGGAACATTCCTCTTGTGTTCTGATTACGGTTCTACTTGTTCTGAGAACCCTGATTCTATCTTGAGGCTTTTCACGGAAATGAGTACCCTGCATCAAGGATTGCAAATTCAGGGATATGGAAATATTGTAGAGAGGCTCACTAGTAAGTCGATTTGGAAGGACTCCGATGTTCCCAGCATCCCTCAAAATTTACTACAGGCCAGCTTCGCTTTGCAGTGTCAGGCATTGGGATTGTCGCAGGTATAGAAGTTTTAGAAGATTTTATCTTATTATACTAGACTTCAATATTAAAATGTGAGACAAACTGAATGAATGATGTTTGGTTGGTTCTAACGTTCTTTGTTTTTTCCAATGGATGTGTCGGAACAATCTGGTGAAGGATTTGGAGAAGCAGGAAGTATTGTTGACTAAAAAGAAACGGTTCATCCCACAAAAGGAGTTGGATAAAATGAAAATAAATATGGCCTGTCTGGAATGGTACAAGAAAACTTGCAAGAATACTGGAAGCGGGTACTATGACTGTTACAAGAACGAATTGTTGCAACGTGACATAGACGTTGTGACGCCCTCCAGAATGCTCACCAGTTACTGGAAAGATATGGTAGAAGAGGTAGATAAGCAGCCCCAGAAGGAAGGAGCAAATTTTCGTACGCGATGGCTCTATGCCGGGACCAATTACAGGAGAATGGTGGAACCATTGGACATAGCTCAGTACTACAGGGAGGGGAAATATGACTACATAAATGAAGGGAGATCCGAGCATTATAAACAGCTACAGAAGTGGCAGGAAGAGGATAAGAAACCAGAGCCGATAAAACCAAGGAACGTGCAATCTATATTGACGATAGATTCTTGCTTTTGGGCACATGTGGAAGAGGCTCTCACTTCGTTGCGAAAATGCAAGGCTGCAGGGTCCAGTGTGGCAGAGCAGAAAGAGGCGACGATGAAGTTGGATGAGTTTGAGGAGTACGTGTATGGGTTGTTGAAGAATTATACAGTGTCGCCGGAGATTTTCTTGCAGGGTAGTAGCTATATGAAGTGGTGGAATGAGTACAAGAAGTTCAAGGGAGCTTTACATGGCTCCAGACTTGCCAACTTCATGAAGAATTATGCTAAGTATGGGGATGGGGAATATGAGTTCTCCCGTGAGTAACCATGCTTCTACATGCACAGCTTCAAAATAAATTAGGATCTCATTCCACTTTGAACTTGTTTTGTATTTGCATGCGTGGTATTAAGGTTATAATTTTGCTGTGTTAAAGACTTAAGACTGAGGAAGCTTCCTCTTTGTGGTGTGTATGGAAGCCTGTTTTGATTGAATAATTCCAAAGCCCAACCAAATTACTCCTATTTATATGCATGTATGGTTGCTTCAAACTAGTCATGGCAATTATGAAAAGATTCTTGTTAATAACAACATTAGTGACGGAAATAGAGCAGGAGCTAACCCCATGTTGTTATCTATTATGTGGGGGTGTTTTAATTTCAGTAGATTATTAATCATAATGTAGAATTGAAAAGCCATTGTCAAATAATGTAGTGTTTTATTTTTTATGTGCAATGGCCAATAGAGTACCCTGTAATTTAGTGACTCTTCTTATGTACATGTATACACACACGCATTCAAATTTATAGAGTGATCAAAAGAGAAGTGGCAGTTAGGATATTTGGAAGGAGAATAAACAATTCGAGGAGTGGCTATTCAAGACATTGATACATGTGGAGGGATAATTAGAATGTAATTAGAATCACGTTTGTCAAATACGAAATTACTACTAGTAGAGTATAATTTTGGCAGAAGCAATTTTTGAATAGCTTTTGTCAAAATTATGACAATGTATTTCCAAACACATGTTTTTTTTTTAATAATTATTATTACTGAAGGCAAGCACTACGCTTGATGTTTACAGAACATTACAGATCAAACCAAACACATGCTTAGTTATTGCTATTGACAAGCGGTGGAGATGGTTGATGAATTACGGCGTCCTCTTTTAATTGTCACATTCATTAAAATACTTTAATATGTAATCACATTTGTGGTATATCTTTAGATTATATATTAGTCTATAAATTAGATAAATTAATTTTTTGAAAATGATAAATATAAATACTCTAATTTAACTTATTTAGCTTTCTTAATTAACATTTACAACAAAAATTAATTGGCTTTCATATTAAGGATTGAAGAGAATACTATGTATATGTAAGGTTTGTTTAGCACACATTTTAATTTTAAAAAAAGATTTAATATGTTTTCAAAATACAGGAAAATCTTGTATAATTTACATAAAGTAAAAGGGTTATTAGAATATTTTAACCTATTCTCCGTTTGTCACTTAACATAACAATCTTATGTTCATGAGCTAACCTTTTAGACAACTTGATCAACATTGTTTTTTTTTTTTTGGTAAAAAAATTTTAGAAAAGGAGTTGGATTCACTCACAATCCAAAGGCAGGATAAAATCTCCCTTCCTCCTAGGTGATACCGATGTTGGGCAGGGCGAACCGTCTATTACCGTCAGGCATTAATCAAGGCACCTAGGAACTCGGATGCCTCTCTCAGCGCCTTGACCAACTTCAAGATCGAACCTCATTCCTTTGGTGAGAGTGTCCGACCCCTTTACCAGTTAAACCTAAGGATGAGAGGTATCATTGTTAGTTAATAACAAAAAAAAAAGATAGTAAGAAGTAAGAACACTGGTTCAATGGGCGCGGGAACATTTGGACCATAAAGCTTATAGTAAACTGTGGAGCCCGAAAAGTCACAACTCGCAAGGTGGCCTAAAAGAGACAAGTTATTTTTTTTGGATACAAGCAAAAAAAAAAACAGAAGGGAAAAGTCTTTGAATGAACAAAGCCTAAATGGTGTCAATGAGGATTAACACAGTTAACTAAGGCGTCGACCATCACCTCAAAAGGGAGGAGGTTCGATACCTGCTGGTCGATGTGAAGGCATTATTAGTGGGCGATCTGTAAGTATCTCTGTAAGCGCTCTTTTTATTAAAAAAGCTTATAATGTGAATGGGCTCTCTCCGCGTATCGCTCTCTCTCGCCTGAGCCAAACCCTAGATCTCTTCTGCCTGCGTTTCTGCCTCGTCGGCAGCGTCTATGCTGCCGGCGAGCCTCCTCCTGAGCCACAATAGCAGCCGAAGTACAGATCGGCCTTCTTTGAGTCAGGTGCTGGCAGGTTTTAGGCCGGAACAGAGATATAGAGGGGTGGCCGTCCTTCTTGTTCGGCACCGGTTCTCCTCTGGTCTCCGGCTTCACCGCCTTCCTAGCTCCGGTGGCCCCCTGTTCTGTGGTTGCGTTTTTGGTTCTCCCTCGTCTTCGGCGGTGGGAGTTTTTGCTCTGATGCCCTCTCCGACGGTGGTTCCTGGTTCGTCGGTGGCCTCTTGTTCGACGGTGGCTTCTTCCTTGGCAGTGGTCGCCTGCACGCCGGTGGTCTCTGGCATATCGGCGGTTTCCAACGGTGGGGGTACATTGGTTTTCTCGTTCTGTTCGTTTTTCTTGTTTTCCTTTCTTTTTTTGCTTTATATTTATTTATGTTTCCTGATTTGGTGGATTTGGTCAAGTGTTGTCTGTGTTTGTCCCCTGATGGTGGGGTTATGGGTTATTATGGTGGTGTTCCTTTTTGTGGATTGGATTCGTGTTTTTGGGGTATGGGTTTTATTGATGGTTGCTATTATTTTGTGCATTATCTGGGAGAACACCATTGATAGGATTGTTAGATGGGGGCGAATCCATATGTCTTATGTTAGCCAATATATGTTGGGAGGGTGGTTGATGTCACCAAGGTTGCGTAATTGGATGAGCAAGAGTTCTCTTCAGGATTTCACTTGTCTTGTTTCGTCTGAGGTTGGGTGTTTTCTGTATTGTCCCCCAAGTTGGGGTGTTAGTGTAGCTGACCCATGTGCAGCTTTTTCTTATAAGGAGGTGTGCCCGATCTGGTGGGTTTTGGAACCAACACTTTCTTCCATGTCTTTTCTAACCTCAGATGGCAAGGAAGCCTATGAAGTCTTTGAAGCTGCTCTTATTCCGTTTTGTTTTGTGGTGACTAGATTTCCTTTCAATTGGTTTGGCGTTGTTGTATTTGTTAGCCTTCTTATTCTGATTTGTTTTTCTTTTAGTTTGTTGTCACAGTGTAATCGTTTATGTTGTTGTCACACTGTGATCGTTGTATGTAACTTTTATTTCTAGTATCAATATATGTTAGTATTCTGACCAAAAAAAAAAAAGTAAGCGCTCTTTAAGCCTGAAGATATGTCCTGACCCTGGTAGGGTATTGGTGTAGACCCCACCTAAACTTTTTCTTATTAAAAAAAAGAGGCCTAGTTGGTGTTGTTATCCTAGTCAAGAAAAAAGAATGAAGATTTTACTTCTGACACAAAACTGTGCTTGATTTATTATAGCATTAAGTATTTGTAAGTCAACGAACTGTACAAATATAGAGAGGAAAAGAGATATAAATATAAATAAAACCAAAAAAAAAAACTTTTTGTATGCAGTGTAAACTATTGAGTATTGACTATTTGAGGTACTTTTTCACTTCTATCTCTTTGTTTGGTACTTTTTCACTTCTATCTCTTGTTTTTTTTTTTGAATGAATAGGAATTCCATTAATAGGATCAAAAGGATACAACTTACATAAGATACAGATTACATTCAGAAGGTAAAGAAAGATTACAAAATCAGTTTGTATCTAGCAAAACAAGACTGAGAGTGAACAACAAGGGATTTAACCAAGCATAGGATCCCATCATCAGAGAATGTAGCACCAGTAAAGATCCTTTTGTTGCGAGAGTCCCAAAGCTTCCAAGAGGTGATACAAACACCAATCTTCCAGGATGAATCTAAAGAGGGAAGACTAATAATATGAGTCAGCCAGCTTCTAAAATCCATTAGTTTCTTACAGTTGTGGAAAGAAACTCCATAATCTCAAATTTATTATACATACATCGTCTCGACCCATCTGGTCAAGCTCTATCCGATATGTCTTTAAATGCCGTCGCAATAACCGTAACTCGACATTGTTAAACCTGCAATACGTAACTCAATAAGATTAGTGAAGTGACCTAGTCAAACGAGATGATGATCGCTCAGCTACTCAATGCAATTCAAAGAATATATTATATCATAATTCTTGGAAACCTGTGTCCGTAATGATCGCCTGCGTCAATGGGTGGTGGAATGTCAGGTGCTATGGCAGGAAATCTGGACCACGCCCATATCTGCAGCAACAACAGACAACCTCCCATGTCTTTCGCCGAAGCAGACGTGGCCTGACATAGCTCACGAAACAGTGTCGCGAGTACAGCTGACCCCCAACTGTATGTGGCAGTCTCCGAGAAGTCACCACCCAGCAATTGTATATATCGGCAAGGGACCTTGTGGCTAGACTTATCACACAACAAAAATCCCCCGAATAAGCGCATGAAGTAAGCACATGTGTACAAATGCTGTCCGTCAATCGAATCTGAGTACTCTTCCCAGTGTCCCCAATGACGGTCAAACCAGCCCATCTTTATGTTTCCGCCAATCAATTCGGATGGGAGTGGAGTCACACCCATGTATTGCCGCATAATTGCTGCCCAGTTGCCATGCGTTCGACCGGAGACTACTCGACCCTCAGTGGACAGACCTAAAATGCCCTCTACATGCTGTAGAGTAATAGTCATCTCACCAACCGGCATATGGAAGGTGTGAGTCTCTGGCCTCCACCTCTCAACCAAAGCAGAAATAAGGTATTTGTCAATCTGCACCAACATAAAAGTAAATAACAGATATGTCAGCGTCATTTATGACCCGTCTCATGTAATCACAACTAAATTTGTATAATGAAATAAATAATGAATTTTAAAACATATTGGGGGTTTCTTCATGCGAGTCACATGCCAGAAACCTGCACGCATAAGGTGGTCTTGCAGCTGTATTGGGATGAGATCTGGATCTTGGACATCTGCTGCAGACCCCTGTGAGGCTCGCCTGACCCTCAACACATTCGAGTCTCCGGTATTCCACACCACTTGTGATCGGTGTGACAGTTGGACCTCCTCATTTATAACTCCCCACTCTTTCGGACCAGGCTCAATACTAAGCGCTCGTTGGTCATCCATTTAACTAACAACAATCTACAATAAGACAACAGAATATTAAGTTACATTACCGATATTTTTTAGTTTTCTAGCTTATCTTAATTCACAAATTTTTGAAATCAATTTTATCTAATAATAACATTATACATTTTATCTAAGCAATTATTCTTATACAAATTATGAAATAATTTGTTGTCCCTCTTAAGGTTTATAATTGACTAATTTCCACATACAAAATATGAAATAATGTGCACATACAAAATATTACCATTTTACATTTTATCTAACAAATTATTCTTATACAAAATATGAAATAATTTGCACATACAAAATAAATATTTAATTGACTAATTAAGTTACATTACCGATATTTTTTAGTTTTCTAGCTTATCTTAATTCACAAATTTTTTAAATCAATTTTATCTAATAATAACATTATACATTTTATCTAACCAATTATTCTTATACAAAATATGAAATAATTTGTTGTCCCTCTTAAGGTTTATAATTTGCACATACAAAATAAATATTTAATTGACTAATTAAGTTACATTACCAATATTTGTTAGTTTTCTAGCTTATCTTAATTCACAAATTTCTTAAATCAATTTTATCTAATAATAACATTTTACATTTTATGTCACAAATTATTCTTATACAAAATATGAAATAATTAGTTGTCCCTCTTATGGTTTATAATTTGCACATACAAAATAATAAATTAATTGACTAATTAAGTTACATTACCAATATTTGTTAGTTTTCTAGCTTATCTTAATTCACAAATTTCTTAAACCAAATTTATCTAATAATAACATTTTACATTTTATGTCACAATTTATTCTTATACAAAATATGAAATAATTAGTTGTCCCTCTTATAGTTTATATTTTGCACATACAAAATAAATATTTAATTGACTAATTAAGTTACATTACCAATATTTGTTAGTTTTCTATGCTAAGGTTAATAAGAAATCTAAAATATTTTAATTAATTAAAATTATTGATTTCAATTATTATTTACACTTTTCATTATTTAAAGTTAATCATCTTTTATGAGTGATTAAGTATCTCTATCCCTACTATTATAATTATTCATATTTTGTGAGTGATTAAACATCTCTACCTATTCATATTTATATTAAGCATTTAATGTATATAATTTAAAGTTATATTCTATTATTAAACAAGAAACATAACAACAAAATTACATGTTCAACATCTATATTACATTTATCCAGTAACTATAATAAATTATAGGTAAATAATTAAAAGATAATTCCACTCATTAAAAATTATATATAACAAAAAAAAATTCAATTTTACCTGTGCTGTAGACGTGTTAAAGCCTCGCTTTTCTTCCCCTTCTCCGGCTCTTAAAGTTCCTTAGCCTCTCTTCGTGTTTTTTCAGATGAGGTAGAGATTTGAAGGCTAAGGAGGTATCTTTCTGTGAATGAGGCAGAGGGAAAAGAGTGAACAAGAATGGACCTATGAAGTTCTCGGATGATGAGGGAGAGAGGGAAGGAGTGAAGGTTGAGAGTGATAAAACTGAAAAATGCAAGAGGCCACAGCTCCGTGCGAATGAGGAAGATGAAACACAGAATATGAGAGAGTGAAAAAGAGGATGAGGGAGATGAATGAAACGAAGGAGCAAGAGTGAAAAATGGGGATGCTTCTCGGCTGAGTGAAAAATGAGTGAGTGAGAATGGAAGGGGGGGATATACAGGGAAGGGAATTCGTAGGGGGGGTGCAGGGAATCCGGGTAGGGGGAGGGGGCTTTGTAGGGAATTCAGAGATTCCCTGCACGCCTGCATGGAGGCGTGGAAGACGTTCACGCCTCCTGTAGCGTGAACGTCAGGCACGCCTCCTGTGGCGTGCCACGTGTTCACGCCTCCATGCAGGCGTGACACGTGTTCACGCCACAGGAGGCGTGAAACTGTCCCACGTATCTACCTGCGTCTCCCCCTCACGCGCCACAGCACAGTCACGCTCCTGGCCCCCACGCCTTTGATGACGCAAACCTTACATTGGCTAATAGTTTAAACAGTGCTCTACAATGGAATTTTTTTAAAAAAAGTACAGTACTTTGGTGAAAAAGCCAATAAAGTAGTCCTAACTCCTAAGTCAAAAGCGCCGTTTTCGGTGTTAGATTTTACACCACAGATAGGGCTTGAGCTGTAATTACCAACATTATAATTCGTTTAAAAATAAGGAAATGAGAAAAAAAGAAATTGAAAATTGGTTTGGCATTGTTGTATTTGTTAGCCTTCTTATTCTGATTTGTTTTTCTTTTAGTTTGTTGTCACACTGTGATCGTTGTATGTAACTTTTATTTCTAGTATCAATATATGTTAGTATTCTGACAAAAAAAAAAAAGAAGTAAGCGCTCTTTAAGCCTGAGGATATGTCCTGACCCTGGTAGGGTATTAGTGTATACCCCACCTAAACTTTTTCTTATTAAAAAAAAGAGGCCTAGTTGGTGTTGTTATCCTAGTCAAGAAAAAAGAATGAAGATTTTACTTCTGACACAAAACTGTGCTTGATTTATTATAGCATTAAGTATTTGTAAGTCAACGAACTGTACAAATATAGAGAGGAAAAGAGATATAAATATAAATAAAACCAAAAAAAAAACTTTTTGTATGCAGTGTAAACTATTGAGTATTGACTATTTGAGGTACTTTTTCACTTCTATCTCTTTGTTTGGTACTTTTTCACTTCTATCTCTTGTTTTTTTTTTGAATGAATAGGAATTCCATTAATAGGATCAAAAGGATACAACTTACATAAGATACAGATTACATTCAGAAGGTAAAGAAAGATTACAAAATCAGTTTGTATCTAGCAAAACAAGACTGAGAGTGAACAACAAGGGATTTAACCAAGCGTAGGATCCCATCATCAAAGAATGTAGCACCAGTAAAGATCCTTTTGTTGCGAGAGTCCCAAAGCTTCCAAGAGGTGATACAAACACCAATCTTCCAGGATGAATCTAAAGAGGGAAGACTAATAATATGAGTCAGCCAACTTCTAAAATCCATTAGTTTCTTACAGTTGTGGAAAGAAACTCCATTAGTTTGCATGGAAACTTACTCCTGTCCTTCTGTCGAAGCATGGGAGTTATACTCTTTTTTTCGTCTTAGTTTTTTTTTTTGATACAGCCAGTGGGGGAGGTAGGGCTCGAACCCTGGACAAGAGGGAAGGCCAACTCCTAAGGCTGACCCTAGTGCCATCGCGCTACGAGACGCTTGGCTTTTTCGTCTTAGTTTTAACCTTTGTATGTATGGTTGTCTGGTTGCTTCAAACTAGTAATGACAATTATGACAACATTATTGTCAATAACAATATTATTGATGGAAATAGAGGAGAAGCAAACCCCATGTTGTCATCTAATATGTGGGGGTGTCTGCGGTAGATTATTGATCATAATGCAGAATTGAAAAGCCATTGATAAAGAATGTACTCTGTTATGGATATGTATAAAGCCCATATTCAATATATGGCCCAATAGGAATATATTACATATCAAGATTTGCCTATAATAAAGGGGGATCCTATCTAATTTACAATCCAGGTATATCTAAACATATATATGGTAGTTAGAATATCGGGGACTTGAATCACAAGGCCCAAATGATTCAACCTAAGATAAACTCTATAAATACAGAGGTCAAGCCTTAAGGTACATAGGTTCTAACTCTAGACTATTTACACACAGTCACACTGAACACACACCCCACCCCTTTGGCTAAACGCCTGTGTGTGTCTCAAACTACGTGGACTTTGATCCCTCTACAGGGTACGTAGGCCCGAGGTATTGCTCCTAGGTCAAGTCTAATAAATTCTGTTCTTGAACAAAACATTGGCGCCATCCGTGGGGAATCGTAAATTTCGATTCCTGCGACAAAAAATGGTCAACACCAGAAGCAGCACTCAGATGCCTTGCCACAGGCAGTTCCTGAAAATCCACAGCAACAAAATCAAGAACAGTAGCAGCCTACGAAGGGATTTAGAGAAACGATTGTTGTTTGAGCAACGGCTTTGGTTTTGAGCTACTTCACATGGATTTTCTTTTAACTCTTCATGTGTCCACATGATGAGAAGATAGTGGGAAGGATTGTCATCCTTTCTCCTCGGGAACTAGGATCATCATCCTCTCTCCTTGGGAACCTAGATTTGAGCAACGACTTTGGTTTTGAGCTGTTTCACATGGGTTTTCTTTTAACTCTCCATGTGTCCACATGATGAGAAGATAGTAGGCAGGATCCTCATCCTCTCTCCTTGGAAACCCATACTTTTAAACTCTGGCATAAATTTAGATGCTCTATTTGGATTATAAGCAACCACCTCGAGAGCCCAGGATCTTCATCCTCTCTCCTCGGAAAGCTAGGAGCGTCATCCTCTCTCCTCAGAACCTAGGATCGTCATCCTCTCTCCTTGGGAACTAAACTTTTCAATTCTGGCATAAATTTAGATACCCTATATGGATCATAAGCAACCACAACATTTGAATTCTCTATGCCATTTAGTTCAAAGGAGTTATTTTCACGACTTAGGGATGCAGGGAGATCAAAAATAGGATCACATTACTTTATGTTTGCCTTTGCTATATCTGCTTTGTATTTGTCTTTTCTATATTATTCACATGAGAAAGAGTTAGCGGATTACTAAAACCCTCCGAACATATAGCAATAGCGTTTGATTTCATTGAATTATTATTTCTTCTATCAAAATGGTTTTGAGGCAGGCCAAACGAGCAAATCGAGATAGACGAGGTTGTTGTTAAGTCGAGGCTGATTCAACGCCTATGGTGTCTCGACTCCATCGCGATAATCGAGGTTGATGATACGCCAAGATGAGGAGGTGCCGAGACGCCGAGGTACGCTGAGATTGCTAGATGCCGATATTCAAAGAATGTCGGAATATACTCTGAGTGCATGTCGAGATGCACTCTCGGATGGGATTTGTATTTCCCTTCTCTGGATCTAGTTGATTCCCAACAGGGCAAACGAGCAAATGGAGAACTCTGTCAAGCATTTATTGAGCAAAAGCGTCATGCTGTAGTAACTCCCTAAGCTACATCCAGATGAATATCACCCTCTTTATCTCATAAATGCTCCATATTTGCTTATTATTAATTATCTATAAACATGCATGAATTCACGGTAAAGAAACCAGTCTTCAAAAATCATGTCAAAGCTAAGCATGTATGAATTCATGGTGAAGAAACCAAGTTTCGAAAATCATGTCCAAGTTATATATGCATGAATCCGAGGTACACCAACCTATTTTCATGAATCAAGTCAAGTTTATATACATGTATGAATCTGTAGTAAACAAACCTGTTTTCGTAAATCATGTTGCGACGGTTACGACCACCAAGTCCATTTTAAAGTCCTTTATTGGATTAATTGTGACGGCAATACCGCCAAGTCTATCTCAAATTCCTGTAAAGGAAAAAAAGTCGAACCCGGTTAACTGAATCTTGTTAACGTTCGGGATCCGTGAAAAGTTTTGAAGTCGGACTCGGTTAACTGAATCTAGTTAATGTTCGAGATTCGCGTTAAGTTTTGAAGTCGGACCCAGTTAACTGAATCTAGTTAACGTTCGGGATCCGCAAAAAGTTTTGAAGGCAGACCCGGTTACATTGAATCTAGTTAAAATCCGGGTTCCGTGAAAATAACGGTTAAAACGTGTCTCCTTGGGAACAAACGTGTTTCCTCGAAAGCACAGTAAAATCGAGATAAAGGTTAAAATGTATTCCTTCAGAATGCAGTAAAGCCGACATAAAGGTTAAAACATATAAATATTATGCGCACTATCTTTTTGACTCTGGCCTAGTCATCAAATGGAACCTGGTTACACCGCATCTCTGTCAAGCCAATTTCTCTCACTGGTTTGTGGCTAGTATGAATGTTTTGCAGGAAGCGAAAAGAAGCCGGACCCTGGTTACACTTAATACAGTTAAAATTTGGGATCCGCGTAAAACTTTGCAAGTTGAAAACTGAGTTCCCCGTGGAGTCCGTCCCTACGAAAGGGAATGAAGCCGGAACCCGGTTAAATTGATCACAGATAGATCCGAGTTCCACGTAAAAACAAATCAAGGGTTATGACATCCGTAATGGAATAAAGGGTTAGGACACTCATAATAGAAAAAAGGGTTACGACACCCCTCTCAGATAAACCTCGGACATGAGATCCAGGTTAAATAGTCAATGCACCCCAGAAGCCCAGAGCCCTTGACTGCCAGGTTGGGGGCAACAAGACAAGTGTGGCACTGCAAAGCTGTCAACGACATAAACAAATGCAGCAACAAACAAACCCAGAAGCCCGATTCGTTCCTTTTCAAGACAATTCGAATTTGGGGAATTTAGTCTTGCAGCAAACAAACTCGGATGATTGAAGAAGAAGAGATCCCGATGATTATGAAAAGAAATAGACAAAGTTTCAAAGCAAATTAACCCGGACTACATGTCTGGGGGCAATTCAATCAAAATACAAGTAAATCAGGGGTTCGTTGAAACTCGAATAAAAACTTTGTTAAAATCCAACAAGTTGTAGCAATTTGGATACGATTTTTGGGTTCAATAACAGATCCACCCCGGCAACCCAGAGCCCTTGACTGCTAGGCTGGGGGACAACTACTATACAGTTGTCAATGGTGTGAGAAGAGCTAACAGAAGCCCTCACGGGGTTATTTGAATTTTCAAATGCCGACCCGGTTGCTTGAACGTTGCTAGTGAAAAAGCATGTTCACCATCAACCGAGATCAAGGCAAGCGAAAACAAAGAGCGAGGAAAAGACAAATAGATTCCGCCTTGGGAAAAACCTATCGCCTAAACAGGCAAACGGTAGTAGAACACGAATGAATCCGAATTCGTTAAGACTCGAATAAAAGCAAATCAAGATTGAACAATTCAGATAAGAAATCCAAGTTAAACAATAAACACACTCCGACAGGGTCAAACAATAAATGCGTCTCAGCAGCCTAGAGACCTCTAAGCCCAAAAAGCAGGGCTGACGTACACGATGTGATGGCTGCATTAAATGCGCACATAAATTGCAGGCGGCTGGGCGTGGTGGTTGAAACCCTTCGCCAATCCAGGGAAGCCAAGTGTTAGTTGGCAATAATGGCGAATGCATAAGGATCCCGACCTCGAAGTCGAGCAAACTCCTTGATATTACCTCGGATCCTTGAGACATTACCTCGGATTTTTGAGCTAATGACATCGGTAACCGAGGTCAACATGACATAATCCGGCAATATGTGGTATGTAACGCCTCATTTTCAATACCAAAATCTTGGCCAAAATATTAGTAACACCTCCAAATATAGGATATTCAACACTCAAAAACATATTTACAATATGGCCAAAGGTAGAAATCCATTTATACAGAGCCAAAATAAATCCAATAAATAAGAGTTATTTTAAAATGCGGAAGTCTTTTAGGTTCATGGCAAATAAAATAACACAACATAAACTAAAGGAGTACAGAAGAGCCTACAAAGCTCACTCCATGGGTGCATTCCCTTGATCTCTACTAAGTTATTCACCTGAAAAATGTTAATATGGGGTGAGATTACACATCTCAGTAACTACTAAATATTTCTACCGTACACGAGCAAATAATATATGACAAAAAGATATGGGCTGATTTCAAATATATATATAGATTCCATAATTTATCATACAAAATAATTTATACTAATAGTCATCAATATAGAAGGTATTAAAACATATATATATCTCAAAAGTTCTCATCTCATGTCTTTACAGAATATTTATCATCATATCAAATTCTTGAACTGTTCAGAAATGCACTATGCAGTATGCAGCCTCCCTTATATCACCACCTCCCTTATACCGCAGACTGGAGCCATAGGCTAACACATAGTCCAATAGAAACTCATTCATTTGACTGAATTGTTCCAAGCTCACCAAAACTTAAGATACACCCGGCCAAAGGTATATAGCTTAAATCTGGACTATGGCTCCCCTCCTTTAAAATAACTAAGGAGGTGTCACATGTCCCACAACTCCAATGAAATCCCGGCCAGAGGAAAACATGGAAGATGGGGCCCTGAAACAAGTACCATCCACTGTGCACCGAGTGGTGGCATAAATCATTCTTATCATTCAAATCCCTCCTTACTCCACCCATCATAATACAACCGCCATGATGAATATGTTCACTCAAAATAATGCATTATTATACCATAAAGTTTTATACATCAATATGCGTACTTATGAATAGTGAATACTATGCGTATATGTGAATAGTAAAATACGATATATATACATGAATAGTAAAAATGAAGAGTACATACGGTATGTATACGTGAATAGTAAATACGGTATGTATACGTGAATAGTATTATGAATAGTAAATACGGTATACGTGAATAGTAAAATGAATAGTAAATACGGTATACGTGAATAGTAAATACGGTGTGAATAGTAAATATGGTATACGTGAATAGTAAATACAGTATACGTGAATAGTAACATGAATAGTAAAAATGAATAGTAAATACGGTATACGTGAATAGTAACGTACGTATAAATAGTACCTCTGCAGATTTGCAAATCAAAGTTCCCACACCAGATCTTAAAACCATAAATATTTTCTAAATATTCTTGCCAAAATAGTAAACAAACAAATTTATAATCATACATAATTCACAAGTATAAGGAAGAATATTCAGAGTTACCTGTTACTTGCTAATACCCGAATCACCAACCAGCTATTATAACTCTCAAGCAAACATCTCTCTACTCTCTCTCTCTCTCTCTACCTCTCTCTATGGCTCTTAGAAGTTGTGAAGAATGAAATGAAATGGAAGGTCTATTTATAGTTGGAAAATGGGTCTTTAAATGTAATTTTCGTCTCTGGGTCGTTTTACGTAATTTTCCCAAAATTATAAAAAGAAATCTTCCCGTGACTCAGTAGCCGCCCCGTGAACCTTTTAAAAAGAATTTTAACAATTTTTTTAATATTTTTAAATAATAAAATAAAATAATAATAAAATAATATTATTATAATTAATATTAAGTGGGTCCCGCGGCCAATTTTTCAAAGTTCACAAGAAAGTTTGACACTCACGGGAAAGTTTGCAGAGAATTATTTTGGCCGTGGGTCCCGCATGAATAGTAAATACGTATTTAGGAATAGTAAATACGTATTTAGGAATAGTAAATACCGTATTTTTAAATAGTAAATACGTATTTGTGAATAGTGAACACTATTCATATTTCACAAATTTCAAGTATTAAATACGTATTTGCGAATAACATATATATTTTTTAATTACGTATTTGTAAATAGTAAAAACGTATACATGAATAGTAAATACTATTCATGGGTCCCACAAAATACTGATTTCAAATTTATCACTTTCCGAAAATAGAGCCTAGTAGTCTTCCAAAAATAGACTTATTCTCAAGACTTTAGGTCCAAAATTCAGGATGTTACATTTCTCCCCTCCTAAAAAAAAAATTTGTCCCCAAAATTTTGTAATATGGTAAGAATTCTAACCTATTTAAATAAATGTGGATAAGCTTGTCGCATGCTCTCCTCCGTTTCCTAAGTAGCATCTCCAGGAGCCATTCCTTTACACACAACCTTTACAAGCTAATAGCCTTGTTCCTCAATTGCTTATCCCCCGCATCAACAATCCGCTCCGACTCAGCTTTATATATCATATTATCCCTAAGTCCTATCTCTTTCCCAAACATGCTCACCAAGCACACAACACAATTTTCGTTCATCTTGTACCCAAAGTAATATTCAGACACAGGATCCACTAGTTCCTTATTTGAGCGCTTGGTTACACTGGCCTCACAGGCCAGTTCATTCTTCCTTTCTGCTTATTTCATTGTATTACCACGACATTGGATATTCAGATCTTACAGCTTAAGAAGTTACCCTCAGGCCATAATAACCACAACATGATATAATCTGATTATTCTACCAACCTTAAAATAAACTTTAGACATACAGGTCTAATGTTACCATGATAGGCAACAAACTCAATACTAGGCACATAAGTCTTATAGCCTAGAGATACCACCATATGCAAACTAGCTCAACGGGTCTTACCGCTTCAAGCCTCTGCTCGTCTATCCTATACCCGTGCTTCCTCAATTCAAGTTTAAGAAAACACTTACTTACTAAATCTAGCTTTCACCAATGGCAAGTAATTCAAAAACAAGTACATTTGGCAAGATTCCGCAAACTAAGTATATTCACAACAGTTTCCAACCTCTTCTAGCTTGTACACCTTCCACCACAATCATAATGTAAAAGTCAATTCTTGTTCTGATTTCGCAAGGATTCATTCCATGAGACATCATAGTTTATAAATGTCGATTACAAACTGGTCTTAAATCCTGTTGTAAATATTGCGTAAAAATTTCCAAACACAGCAAGTGCATTGGTAAGTTCAAAATTCAAATACTCAGGGACCTAGCAACTATTTTAAATAGTCACCAACTCCGAATACATTCCAGGTTCCAACTTATTCTACTCAACTCATCCATGAAACACTCAATTCATTATTTCTAAAGAAAGATTCTATTATCAAGATCATTTCCTATGCTAGTTAAACAGTTGGCAATCTCTGAACACCTTATACATGTTGGTATCACATGATTCGAATTCAATCCTTAGTATCTCAAAGACATATACTAAATATCATCTGTTCCTCTCATAATTATCTATTAATCACACCCAAATAACATACTAATATTGTAACATAAATCACCGGATTTCATACTTTCATAATTAGACATACTATCTTAACTCAGATTGAATTCAAGTCTATTCTCAAATATTCCCAGACATTAATAGTCAAGTTTACAATTTGATTCTTATAACCTCAACATCAACTGATAATTCGTGTTTCCCCAAAAATACCCATTATACATACTAAGATCATGATTCACAATTCCTTAATCTAATTCTTGAATTATACGAAGACTATCTACAACCTCAGCAGCATTCACAAGGTTCTAATTCTACCTCAACTTGCAATATCACAAAGGCTCATTTCGTTCTTAAGTTCTATTTCAGCTTAGATTAAATTAAAGCCTATCCTCAACATTTACTATATTCATTCTAACATCTTACTGGCATTCCTAAGGATCACCATTTCATACCTTTCCATCGATCTTCCAACATGTTTATCCAAAAACCTTAGTCTTTGAATTATCTGTGACAAATTCATAGAGTTCTTCGGATACTCAGAGAGTGAAGAATGCTCTCGGGTTAATTGGTACAACTCATCATCATTTCAAATCTTCGGATTCTCTCCGGTTCATCTAATATTATTAGAAAGTCACCCTTCCCAAGATTACTATCACCTTAGCACGCTTACGCTTAAAATCCTATTTTCAAATGTCAATTCCGACATCTTGAGTCAGCTGCACATCCAAGACAGATTTCTTAGATAAATGTGCGTATAAACGTCCAAACTTATTTTCTTGAAAACACAGCTAGCAATAAATGCCATAGTGATTTCTGTCTGCAAAGGTCTAGGAAACTGCGACCCCTAACGGTGGCTAGGGTGCACTAGGGTGCGGTGCCATAAAATTTTCCGCATAACAACAAAGTCTACATGATTCTGAGCTAACGACAGATGAGAATCCGATGCTGCTTAGCAAAATATAGACGTTGCTAGCCCAGCTATAAATAGAGTAAAGAAAGAGTAAATGTTTCACGTTCTCTCAAACTTCACAAAACCTCCACATATTCATTTCCTCTCCGATCGTAACCTTCACTATAACCTTCCACATTATCCTTAAACATGGCCGGTTCAAGTAACTCTATTCCAGTCTCCGATTCATTCAACCCTTTCTTTCTTGAAGCCTTACTTCATGACTATCAGACTAACATGTTGTCTGATTTGTCAAACAATGCATCATACCCTTATTCTTCTTTACTTCCCCAAAATCCCGTAAGTATGAACGTTCATTCATCTGCCTCAACGATTAACATTCCTACTCCTCCTCCAAGGATACAAGATTCTATTTTTACCACTACTAACAGAAAGGAATCTGAAGCAGGTCCATCAAGGCGACCTGTCCAAAGGTGTCGTAATGTGGCAGAACTTATGGAGTCTACGGTACCTTCTCAACCAAGGAATCCTGCTTCTACCTTGACTGAGACTACTAATCCATTTTCATGTGGTTGCTGCCATGTTCTACGAGAGATTATTCATACCAATGGACTTCAATACCATAAACTTGAAGTTCATGGGAGGATTGGTATGATATGCCACGCTGTCTTTCACCAGGACGTACAAGGAGGTTCTTCCAATCCTCAAGTATTTGACTTTGGTAAGAAAAATTTAGAAGATGTCAAACATTTTCTAGAAAATTATTGTTTGAATCAAAATTCTTTAGGGTATGTCCTGGTGTCAGATCCCCTATCAGCCTACTATGAGGCCCTCTGTGTTGGTTTGGAATGGACTAAAAATCAAAATGAACTCCCTAATAGTTCATTTCCAACCAATACAGAAAATATATCCAATAAAGGAAAAGAGCTCATGGTTGTAAATAATAATCCTTCAGTCCCCATACCTAGTAATCCATACCGATCAAGAGCTGAACAAAATATTAGAGGTGCATCAATGTCAATAAATGATCTTAGAGACTTCTTCCATTTACCTCAACAAGAAGCGGCTCAACAAGTTCGTCTATGCAAAAATGTTCTAATGAAAATATGCCATAGGGGAGGAATAAAGCATTGGCCTTATGTAAAAATTCGAAGCACTATGAAGCAAATAGCTAGATTGAGAAGAACAATGTCTCCTGATGGTCCTCTCTCAAGAGCAGCCGCTCAGGAAGAAATTAATAGACTTAAACTTGAGATAGTCGAAGCTTGCGGTGGGATTGTACCAACTGTTGTTCTTGATGCTTGAATTAATATAGTCTACTCTTCTTAGCCTTCTTGCTAATGTTTGTAATCTCTATTCTAGGATTCATAAGGATTTTCGAGTTTTCCTGCCAAACTCAACTTTATCTTATTAAATTCAAACTTAAGCCAGTTATTTTGTATAGTCAAGACTATGCCCGTATTCTGTTATGGTATTGTCATCTGTTACTCATATAAATTAGCTAGGTAAGTGTAAATCTAGCGAAAATCTCTTCATACTTTTTACAACGGCAACTAATTGAATAACCATCAAATAGGGGCTTAGTCTTTCAATCACTTTCCTAGACACCAATAAAAATATTCATCCCCTAGAAAGTAATTTTGGGCCTACAGAATCCAATATTCAATAAATTTTCTACTTACCATCTTCCGCTACGCGGCTCTGAAATTTAATCTCAATCACATCCTCAAATCATAAATCCTCATTATCAATCACTTGAATATTTTGATTAACCCATTCTTCTCCTATCATGAATGTCACAAGAAAATTGGTAAAAAGAATCCAAAGCTATAAAGGAAAATGCACATGTTATGATATTTAATTTGCCATGACCTCAAAATTTTTATTTAGAAAACTGATAGGAAATTTACAGATTGGCCAGAACCTTTGCTCTGATACCAAAAATGTAACGCCTCATTTTCAATACCAAAATCTTGGCCAAAATATTAGTAACACCTCCAAATATAGGATATTCAACACTCAAAAACATATTTACAATATGGCCAAAGGTAGAAATCCATTTATACAGAGCCAAAATAAATCCAATAAATAAGAGTTATTTTAAAATGCGGAAGTCTTTTAGGTTCATGGCAAATAAAATAACACAACATAAACTAAAGGAGTACAGAAGAGCCTACAAAGCTCACTCCATGGGTGCATTCCCTTGATCTCTACTAAGTTATTCACCTGAAAAATGTTAATATGGGGTGAGATTACACATCTCAGTAACTACTAAATATTTCTACCGTACACGAGCAAATAATATATGACAAAAAGATATGGGCTGATTTCAAATATATATATAGATTCCATAATTTATCATACAAAATAATTTATACTAATAGTCATCAATATAGAAGGTATTAAAACATATATATATCTCAAAAGTTCTCATCTCATGTCTTTACAGAATATTTATCATCATATCAAATTCTTGAACTGTTCAGAAATGCACTATGCAGTATGCAGCCTCCCTTATATCACCACCTCCCTTATACCGCAGACTGGAGCCATAGGCTAACACATAGTCCAATAGAAACTCATTCATTTGACTGAATTGTTCCAAGCTCACCAAAACTTAAGATACACCCGGCCAAAGGTATATAGCTTAAATCTGGACTATGGCTCCCCTCCTTTAAAATAACTAAGGAGGTGTCACATGTCCCACAACTCCAATGAAATCCCGGCCAGAGGAAAACATGGAAGATGGGGCCCTGAAACAAGTACCATCCACTGTGCACCGAGTGGTGGCATAAATCATTCTTATCATTCAAATCCCTCCTTACTCCACCCATCATAATACAACCGCCATGATGAATATGTTCACTCAAAATAATGCATTATTATACCATAAAGTTTTATACATCAATATGCGTATTTATGAATAGTGAATACTATGCGTATATGTGAATAGTAAAATACGATATATATACATGAATAGTAAAAATGAAGAGTACATACGGTATGTATACGTGAATAGTAAATACGGTATGTATACGTGAATAGTATTATGAATAGTAAATACGGTATACGTGAATAGTAAAATGAATAGTAAATACGGTATACGTGAATAGTAAATACGGTGTGAATAGTAAATATGGTATACGTGAATAGTAAATACAGTATACGTGAATAGTAACATGAATAGTAAAAATGAATAGTAAATACGGTATACGTGAATAGTAACGTACGTATAAATAGTACCTCTGCAGATTTGCAAATCAAAGTTCCCACACCAGATCTTAAAACCATAAATATTTTCTAAATATTCTTGCCAAAATAGTAAACAAACAAATTTATAATCATACATAATTCACAAGTATAAGGAAGAATATTCAGAGTTACCTGTTACTTGCTAATACCCGAATCACCAACCAGCTATTATAACTCTCAAGCAAACATCTCTCTACTCTCTCTCTCTCTCTCTACCTCTCTCTATGGCTCTTAGAAGTTGTGAAGAATGAAATGAAATGGAAGGTCTATTTATAGTTGGAAAATGGGTCTTTAAATGTAATTTTCGTCTCTGGGTCGTTTTACGTAATTTTCCCAAAATTATAAAAAGAAATCTTCCCGTGACTCAGTAGCCGCCCCGTGAACCTTTTAAAAAGAATTTTAACAATTTTTTTAATATTTTTAAATAATAAAATAAAATAATAATAAAATAATATTATTATAATTAATATTAAGTGGGTCCCGCGGCCAATTTTTCAAAGTTCACAAGAAAGTTTGACACTCACGGGAAAGTTTGCAGAGAATTATTTTGGCCGTGGGTCCTGCATGAATAGTAAATACGTATTTAGGAATAGTAAATACGTATTTAGGAATAGTAAATACCGTATTTTTAAATAGTAAATACGTATTTGTGAATAGTGAACACTATTCATATTTCACAAATTTCAAGTATTAAATACGTATTTGCGAATAACATATATATTTTTTAATTACGTATTTGTAAATAGTAAAAACGTATACATGAATAGTAAATACTATTCATGGGTCCCACAAAATACTGATTTCAAATTTATCACTTTCCGAAAATAGAGCCTAGTAGTCTTCCAAAAATAGACTTATTCTCAAGACTTTAGGTCCAAAATTCAGGATGTTACATGGTAGATAGGCAAGAGGGTAAGACTCACAGCAATCTAGCTCGGATAACTTGAAGAAAGATCCCAACCTCGAAGTCAGGCAACTGCCTCAACATTATCTCAGATCCTGGAGACATTACCTTGGATCTTTGTAGTAGACGACTTCGATAGTCAGGATCAACACCTGGATTGAAATGTCGACGAACCATCTCGGGACTACTCAATATCTTTGAGACAAAACCTCAGATCTTCGAAGCAGGCTGCCTTGATAGCCAGGACCAATGTAATTCAACTCGGCAATGTAAGGACCACGACAACAAAGCTCGGTTAGTAAATGTAATCCAGTAAAACCGACTGAGGGCAAAATGCATCCCGACAGCTCAAAAGTTTGAACTATCGGGCTGGGGGCAATTGTTACGGATTTGTATAAAGCTCATATTCAATATATGGCCCGATAGGAAATATATTGCATATCAAGATCTGCCTATAATAAAGGGGGATTCTATCTTATCTACAATCCAGGTATATCTAAACATATATCTAGTAATTAGGATATGGGGGCCTCGAATCACAAGGCCCAAGCTACTCAACCTAAAGTAAACTCTATAAATACAAAGGTCAAGCCTTAAGGTACATGGGTTCTAACTCTAGACTATTTACATACAGTCACACAGAGCACACACCCCAGCCCTTTGGCTAAACGCCTGTGTGTATCTCGAACTACGTGGACTTTGATTCCTCTACAGGGTACGTAAGCCTTAGACATTGCTTCTAAGTCAAATCCGATAAATCCTGTTCTTGAACAAAACATATTCCTTCTGAATTCTTATTATAATGCACCAAGTAATAATTCTAAAAAATTAATAAAAACAATTAAAGCCAATAAAGTTATTTTAAAATTTAAGTAATTTTAATACTACCTATACTAATTTTACTAAACTTTAATATCATATTAATTTTTAGTCTCACCCACCGCCTTTATTAATTAGGGGTATATATGGAAGCAAATAATTAATACTCATTAAGAACAAATAAGTACCTTATAAAATGGGCAAATATACTTACTGGTCAGTATCTTATAATAAGAACCAGAAGGAATAGTGTTTTATGTTTTATTGCTAATGACAAGCGGTGGAGATTGTTGAAATTTAACAACTCTGAAAGACCCATAACATAACATAACATGGGGCGTTGCCAATGGAACCACTCTCATCATGATTTACGCCCTCCTCTTTTAATTGTCACATTCATTAAAATACTTCAATACTTAATCGTAACTTCTGTGATATATTGTTACATTATATATATCAGTCTATAAATCAGATAAATTAATTTAAAGAAAAGTTAAAAATATAAAAAGTTTACACTTCTTGGAACCGATTTTGGTGCCTATCCTTTCCCATCTGACCTGGACTGTCCAGATCACATCTAAACGGTTCAAATATTGCATGAGAAATGTAAAATTCTTACGCACACATGAAATGGTGGGACCCACATCTTTTTATATCTATGACAGGATGATACACTTTTCCTATAACATGAGTAGTGTATTTCCCTAAATATAAATACTCTAATCTAGATTATGTAGCTTCCTTAATTAACATTTCTAACAAAAATTAATTGGCTTTTATATCAAAGATTGAAGGAAGTATAAATGAAGTTTGTGCAGCACATATTTTAATTTTTTTAAAAAGATTTAATATGTTTTCAAAATACACGAAAAATTTATATAGTTTATATAAAATAGAAGGGTTATTAGAATATTTTAATGTAATGATCGTCCGTTTGTCACTTAACATAGTAATAAAAAAATGTTTTATTTAAAAGACTTGTTGTGTTGATGTGATACCAATAAAGTAGTCCTAACTCCTAAGTCAAAAGCGCCGTTTTCGGTGTTAGATTTTACACGGGCTTGAGCTGTAAGTACCAACATTATAATTCGTTTAAAAATAAGGAAATGAGAGAAAAAGAAATTGAAAATTGGAAAATCTCAAGTTAGATTTATTACCTAGAATTGTTATAAAAAAAGAATTATTAAAAAATAAAATAATGACACATTTAATAAGTAATTTACAACTCATTTTATAAGAAAGACCTAATTGAGAATTTTGCAATTTCTAGATTTTTCCCCTATCATTTTTCTTTTAAAAATTCTTGACCAAATATTAATTTATAATTTCAGAGGTTAAAATGTATTTTTAGTCCTTTAATTTAATTTATGAGGCCTTTCTAATCCTTTGATTCTTAAAAGTGCTTCTTTAGCACTTTAAAGTTAATAATGTTAAACTTCATTAAAGCAAAATACTGAGTTAGCAAATATAAAATGTCAACTTTACAAATTTAGAATGCTAACCTGTCCTTTTAGAGGATTATTTTTAAAATTAAAAAATAAAAATAATTATATTGAAGAATAAAATTTATACATGACAACATATTAAATTTGCTCCCTCAGCATTTTGTGTGTTGATGAAGTTAACGGGATTAACTTAAAACAACTAAAAACACTTTTATAAAAAGTTAAATGATGAACCCCGCTTAAACTTAATGGGCATTCTTAGATAATATAAAAGGGTATCTTACAGCAAAATGTGGGGATCCATGTAGCTTCCTCTGCTACTGCCACTTCTGTTACCTCTCTAATGGCCGCCTCCATTCTCCTTCTATTCCTCTCTTCTCTCTCTTCGCTTCTACTTCCCTCCGAATCCAAACTTTCATTGGATTATTACAGCAAATCCTGCCCCCAATTCGCTCACATCATCCAGGACACCGTTACCAACAAGCAGATCACCAGCCCCACCACCGCCGGCGCCACCCTCCGCCTCTTCCTCCACGACTGCCTCCCCAACGCCTGTGACGCCTCCGTCCTCATCTCCTCCACTTCCTTCAACAAAGCCGAGCGCGACGCCGACATCAACCTTTCCCTCCCCGGCGATGGCTTCGATGTCGTCGTCCGCGCCAAGACCGCTCTCGAGCTTGCCTGCCCCAACACTGTTTCCTGCGCCGATATCCTTGCCGTCGCCACGCGCGACCTCCTCACCATGCTTGGCGGCCCCTACTACAATGTCTACCTCGGTCGCAAGGACGGTCGCGTTTCCATGGCTTCCACTATTGAAGGCAATCTCCCCAGACCGACCATGCCCATGTCGCAGATCATCGAGATCTTCGCCTCCAGAGGATTCTCCGTCCAGGAAATGGTGGCCCTGAGTGGCGCCCACACCATTGGATTCTCCCATTGCAGCGAAATCAGCAGAGATATCTACAATTACAGCACCTCTTCCCCTTACGATCCCAACTACAACCCTCGATTCGCTCAGGGGTTGCAGAAGGCATGCGCAGATTACAAGAACAATCCTACATTATCCGTGTTCAACGATATAATGACCCCCAGCAAGTTCGATAATGTGTATTTCCAGAACCTTCCCAAGGGTTTGGGGGTTTTGAAATCGGATCACGGGTTGCACAACGACCCGAGAACGAGGCCGTTTGTGGAACAGTTTGCTGCAGATGAAAACAAGTTCCTACAGGCGTTTGGACAGGCAATGCAGAAACTGAGCCTCTTGGGGGTGAAGACCGGAATGGGAGGAGAGATCAGGCGTAGATGCGATCAGGTTAATTAACTGATGTTCGAATTGAAGCCATGGGCATGCCGGAATTGTAATTTTTTGTGTTCAAAATTAATTCTTGGTTGTGAGGATCAGACAATGATTAATTATTATCTCATACATACATCTATCTATGATCTATCTATCTATCTGTGAAGTTGATATTGGAAAAGGTTGAATTCCGTATACATCAGATACATATTTACTTAGTGTGAGCTGGTTTAAGCTGTTGTGTCTCTAAATGATTACGATAATCTCCAACTGTCATAAAGCTTCCTTTTCCCTGCTCGTTGACTGATGAAGTGATAATGATGCCGCGTGATTGATGCTAACCACTCTATATTTATCGGAGAAGACGGCATTGTTAGAACTTACAAGTACGATAGATTATGGAATCTACATACTGAAACGAGTGACGCGTGATCTGCGCCTAAATGACTCAAAGACGGTGGAGAAAATTTAGCAATCAAACACTATTTGTCTATTTTAAAATGGAGGATATATATACATTTTTGTGGTTTGAAAATCTAGAATGAGACAGCGAGTTTGGTTGAATTTCATCGCCTTGATATATCTTGGAACTAGAATTTGATTTAAAGCTCATGTTTGTATCGGCACATTGATTTTTCAGAGTAGCCATGTGAAGGTTTGTGGAGTTATTGCTAATAGCATCAATGAATCACTCGTTTGAGGGCAACCAGGAAAGTATGTTATGTGGATTGTTTGCGGGCAAGAACAATGAAGTTATAGTTTTAGTGGGTGCATGATCCTTAATGAGGTTTGTTGATGGTAATATGGCAGATTACGTTTTATTTCTTATAATCTTTTTTTATTATCCTTCATAATTTATAAATTATGTTTATTCAATTAATCTGAAAAATCATAATACTATTTTAATTTTTTTTTCTTCCCAATTAATGGTCTAAATAGACTAATAAGGGATAAAGAGTATAAAAAGATAAAAGAGAAGATGTACTTCCAATTTGGCGAGGGCGGGGTTTGGAATCGGACCGTGTTTCAAAGCTCGTCCGTAGGACGAGCTCTCTTTGCTCTGGACCGTCCAGATTTGATCTGGACGGTCCAGATCTGATTTTTTTATTTTCGTTTTTATTTTTTTCTATTTAAAAAAATCATTTTTTCAAAAAATGTTAGTTGAGAGATTATCTTTATTTTAGATTCTCTACCCATTAAAATTATTTTTGATAAAAAATACAAAAATAAAAAAAATCAGATCTGGACCGTCCAGATTCAAATCTGGACGGTCCAGAGCTCATCCGTACGGACGAGCAGGGAGAGCTCGTCTCGTCCATAGGATGAGCTCTGAATCGGAATCTGGACGGTCCAGAGCTCATCCGTACGGACGAGCAGGGAGAGCTCGTCTCGTCCATAGGATGAGCTCTGAATCTGTTTCGGTTTGGAATCATGACTCATGAGACCCTTTTGATTACTCTGGGGGACAAGCTCCCTTGTCCATTCCATGTTCCCCTTTTCTTTTGGGCTTTGATGCCCCAGCTGTCTTCTCCTCCAAAAAAAATAAAAATACTCTCTACCCTCCTGGAGGGAATAACAATATATAATATTTTAGGGGACTGGGACCCGTCCGGGTCCCACCATTATTGATTTTTGATATAACCCACCGTTATTGATATTTATTTCTTTTTTTTTTTGGATAAAATTTTGGTTCGAGGCAGCTTTGTACTAGCTGAGAACTTGGTTCGTGGTAGCCATTTGGTGAGCAAGGATGATAGGCAAGAACCGAGGACGTTGTGGTGGCTAGAGGAGAAAGGTAGAGAGGGAGAACTTCGGGAGGACCCGAGGATCAAAGAAGTCCTGCCAAGATGAGGATGCTGCTACCGTGATGCTGAAGGTAGGAGCCTTGGAGGGACGAGTCTTGTGGAAGAGCAATGAAGCTACCTTCGTGAGCCTAGTACCAAGGCCGGGTCGCTTAGTCAGGTGGATGACTCCCTCAAGGGGTGGGAGTGTACCAGGCACTAAGGCGAGGATCCTGGGAAGTGCAGAACGAAGGTGGGTTGGTGCTTACCCTGGACGTATCTCGTGGGAGTAGTGAAGATACTCAAGGCTTTCGACACAGACTCTGTGGTCGTGGGTTCGATCAAGCGGGAGGATCGATCCCTGGGGAGGACCTCGGGAGAGGGTGTGTTTGCTAAGAGGAGGTGGAGGTGGCACTACTGAAGACATGTCCTGGGCAAGGCAGGGGATGCTCCAACACAAGATGTTGTACCAGAGGAGTTGCTTGACTCCATGTTCGGTGAATGACTCCTGAGTGAGGTGGAGTGGATCATGTCATGGAGGCACAGGTGTTGCACAGGCAGGGGGCCTGGATTCACGTCCCAAGGGGAAGGGAGTGGATCGTGTCGTTGAGACACAAGAGGGAACCTGGCTCCATGTTCGGTGAAGGACTCCCAAGTGGAAAGGAGTGGATCATGTCGTGGAGGCACAAGCATTGCACAGGCAGGGGCCTGGAGCCACGTTCGGTGGAGGACTCCCGAGTGTAGGGGGTGGACCATGTCGTGGAGGCGTAGGGACGCCAGAGTTTCCGGATCCATGTTCGGTGGAGGACTCTCGAGTGGAAGAGGGTGGACCATGTCATGGAGGCGCAGGAGACTCAACTTGAGGATACCTTAAGTAGAGGTCGAGTGGAACACCTTACTTAAGGGTGACACCAGTGCGAGGCTGCTAGTTCGATGGAGGACTGAGCAGAAGTGCTGGGAAGAGTGGACACCAGTGCAGGGCTGCTAGTTCGGTGGAGGACTCCTAGGTGATGGGGTGGACCATGGACTGAGCAGAAGTGCTGGGAAGATTGGGCGGTTGCGGATTCTGTCCTAACCTTCGAGAACCGATGGGACATAGTTGCGCGTGGAGGAGCAAGTCGTGGTTCAAGGCTCGAGTACGGACTCAGTGGTTGCAAGGGTCGAGTTGGGGAACTTCGCCCGTAGATGGAGAACCACTGGACGTTGGGGAAAGAGCTAGATGACGGGGAGACGAGTTTCTTCAATGGGGGAACCAACATGTTCCAAGGAGGTGCACGAGGGGCCTCATCAGTGGGATGCAGGCCTATTCAAGATCAGGCGTGATCTTGGTTTGGCACAGTGACGAGGGCGTCACTGGATTAGGTGGGGGAGAATGTCACGCACGATTTGGGAACGCTGGATATCTTGCGTGACACTGTGCATTCTCCCGGGTTCGAGGTTCGAACTTGGACATGCGGGCAGCACGAAGACGCAGACGGGGCGTTACGGAGTGCGCGGGAGTGCTCACATGCCTAAGTTTATATGTGTTGTAAATATGTAGAGTGTTCTAGAATTATAGGGAGAATTCTAGAGAAGCGCTGATGTAAGCGCTTACACAGGCGTTGTACATAAATATCTTGATATTTGTAGGGAAGGTTCTGGAAGAACCAATTGTAACCGTAGGATGTTTTAGATCCTAGCCGTTCATTGAGGAGGTGGTAGGCTATATATAGGGGAGCCTCCTTCACTTGTAAACCATCCAAGGGATCCTCGGCAATGGAATTCATTTGAGTTCTAAGAGCTTCTCTCTCTAGACTCTTCCTCTCTCTAGAAGTTCTCTTGTGTTCTTTGCCTTTCCTTGGCTACCCGAGGGGATTCGGCTGACTTAGCAAGATCAGGATGGGGTGATCGAGCTAAGGCCGGCACGGAGCTTGGTATTTTGGGCGATCAACTCCAATATTAATCGATATCATCGCTCATGGCACGATGCGGCCTTCACTTTTCTTTTTTCAAAGAGCAAAGAGGCCCATTATAATTGGGCCATAAAAAGAAGCCTCCAAAGGCTTACACATATGTATAACCCTGTGCATGTGGGCGTCTTTTTTCTTTTTTCCCTTTTTTGGTAATACTTGGGCAAGCCGAGACTTAAGGTTTACAAAAATTCTAATATTAAACTATATTCATTAATTTTGATAACATTTCGCCACACTCAAGATTAACTAAGTCAACACATTTAATAGGTTGTAATGAAATAATTACAAGATCCTGACTCATCCTTTGAACTGATTGTACAAAATAATCAACACTTCTTAATGATTCTCTGTAAATATGAATAATCTGTAAATTCTCGTGTGAAAGGATAAGGGATCTTACCTCCTGTATCTCATCTCTCATAGGATGTCCTTGCCCATAATTAAGTAATAGCAAATGAATATCATCCAATGAATTAATATGAAGCATAACCTTTTTGAAACCCAATTGTTTGTATAATACAAGTTCCTCGTAGATAGCATGGATTTCAACAACAGTTGACATAGTATACTCTAACTTCCGTTGAAACCTACATATTCAGTTTCTCTAGTAATCTCTAATCAATCATTCACAAGTTACTTGTCTATTGTTTTTATGATCCATCCACATCCACCTATACATAGCCTGGATTCAGGGCATGTAATCTAGCTTCTGCTCCGTCTGGCATCTACATAATTTGATGCTAGAAACGGCCATGCTCCACTCTTTCCATTAAATAGAATATACAAATTGTGTAATTACTTTTAACTAATTTCATATGCCTTCAAATATTTTTGCACATCTATTCTTTAAATCGGCACAGAATGTTTGCCTTCCAAAGGTGACGTTTAGTGAAGCCCAAAATAGAAACATGTCATATTAATTCCCTTTGAAATTTAAATTTACTTGTGTCTTCTTCAAATTAATCAAGCGTTTTTTTTTCTTTCAAATTTAGCAACAAACCTATCGTGGAAGCAATTGACCTTCCATGGCGGGTGGAACCGAAGCCTTCCCGCATCGGGGATCACACTTCGATCAACTCCATTTTCTTTATTTTACATGCGACGCTTGCTCCCAGGTTTAATTTCCGTCCTTTTCTTAGGTTTTCTGTTTGCAACATAGATCCTACAAGTCCCACAATTGCCCCAAATCAGACCATAACAGCAGCAAGGTTGCTAATAGTACGAATGTGAGTTGGATGGATCGGTTCTTGGCTGCTCTGTCTTGGAGGAATCCACAACAATGTTCCAAAAGCAGGGGACACAGCACCTCATCATCTTCTCCTACTCCATCTGTTAAAGCTGCTGAACATCATATATATACTCTTTTATATGGTTATAGAATGTCATGTGTTGTCATTATTGGTGTACAACTTGTTCACAATGGTTAACAATATATCCAATATTAATAATTACTACTATTATCGAACTCAGTATATGTTTAATTCGTTGCCTTGGGTTTTGTTTCGATCTTTATGGCAGCAATGTCGATGGGAAATTCTCAAGTTTACATAACAGTGCAGCAATTATTTCCTGTACTAGTTATGGCCCTGAAACCATTGATTACCCCTTTATTGACTTGACAACCAGTGTTGGACAACCCTAATTTAATTTGTGATGCAACTTGGTAGATTCTGTTGTATTTTACAGCAATTCAACTATCAAAAAATGTGTCAAAAACCCTTTGGTCTAGTGGCATTACATGTTGGCACCAGATCTGGAGTTCAATCCCACAACTATCAGCAACTGTGTTGTCAACTTTTGCTAAAGGTTGCTTAAGTCTAAGTGTTTAGGGTCCTTTTCTATGGTTTCCCCATGCTATCATATCTATCTACCTTCAAATCAGAACATTTGAGAATCACAAGGCAGCTTCTGCACTTTCTGCCCATTCTACTAATGGCCAAAAATACTTCACCATGTCTGACTTTTGTCTTTTCTCTTATGGAACTGCACATACTCGTATCTTGC
This sequence comes from Acacia crassicarpa, assembly GCA_034222035.1. Taxonomy (NCBI): domain Eukaryota; kingdom Viridiplantae; phylum Streptophyta; class Magnoliopsida; order Fabales; family Fabaceae; genus Acacia; species Acacia crassicarpa. The sequence continues at coordinate 41,019,649 of JAWXYG010000005.1, read as the reverse complement.
ATTAAACCTTACTTTTAGAGGAGGTTCAGAGAAGAGAATCCCAACGTAGAAATATGGAAAGATTCTTTATACGTACATGCAGTGAAAGCAGGAGACCAGATGCCAATTAAAACGCATCCTTGTTGACCAACTGTCTGCAATAGTGAGGAGGCTACTGCTTCAGTAGAGAAAATAGCCTTTATATTTTTCCAATTTAAGATGTACACTTTCCGTAACAGTAACATGTTGCCCGGTTGCCCCCCCCAAGATGTACACAAACAGGTTTCCAGAACACTGAACACAAAGCACCAAAAGGCCCATGTTCAAGTGTTGCAGCATCATCTACCACAGAACTCTTTCACAACTACTGACACACCAAAATAAAGCAGGAATAGATCCCCTTAAAAAAAAAGCTTACATTGGAGTGATGATGATACTTTTACAATAATTATTGAAATGATATGTCTTCTTTTGGCTTATTCCGTCTGTGATATATTTTTAGCTCATGATGATGAGGAGTATTAATGTGCTAAGCTTTCATTAACATTGCAGTGATTGTTCCCTCAATAAACGATTGGCATTATAAAGAAAAAGAAAAGAGAGAAAGCAAGAAAAGGAAAAGAAGTCAAATAAACAGTAGAAGTGTCGTATGAACAGTAGGCTTGTATCCTGTAAAAACTTCTGATTCCTCAGATTTACCTCATCAAGATTCTTCTCACCAGCATCAGAGAAAAGTGACATTTGAGATCATATTCACATATAAATGCCCATCATCATTCAAATAAAGGAACCGAGGTAGATATACAAGAGACAACACACACAGATACACCTACCCACCCACCTACCCACACACACACACACCCCTTGACCCCAGAAAAACAAAAGTGAGAGCCCTGGTCTATACAAGAAAGATATTTGTCTCAAAGGTTCCACGGTAAGAACAGGTCATTTGTTTCCGTATTAAGATGATGTCCACGAACAAAAAATAAGAGAGAGGCGCAATTATATTACATGGAATCATACAGAAGTTGTGGCCAAAGGCCAGATCAGTGAAACTATATTCAATTATTAAAATCTTTAACACCGGTCATGTTAAATACCAAAAGTGTTGTCAATCTAAATATCTAATTGTCAAGTTGTCTAAAATTTCCTTCAAACTAGATGATCTTCCACTGTTTAGATACATTATAACTATGTGGCCCTATCGAGTTTGAAGAAACACATCATTCACGATTTGTTAAAAGTTTGATTTTATTATAAATTTCATATTTTACATCAATTGAATTCATATTAATATATATTCACTTATATCGATCGGTTTTAATTTATTAAATTATTTACCAGTCAGTCGTGAAGAAATTAAAGTTTACAATAGCTTCGGTGCAATTAATTGTGCGAAAACTTTTTAATAATATGCAATAGTTACAGCTATATACTTTTACTCAAATAAAAAGCTTTGCCACCTACCAATCGATAAATTCAAATTTTCCAACATGTTTTTATATTAATGTTAATGTTAATGTTAATTCTGATATATAGACAAAACTCATCGATCTCTGATCAAAAAGAAAACAAGGAAAAAAGAGAACGGATAAGATTTTTCGATAAAATGGTGAATATAATATTTAGTCCCCCAAATTTACTCTCATTTTAATTTTGGTCTCTTAAATTTTAAAGCATTGGTCTTGTTCCTTATAAGGCCAAAATGGTTCAGGTTTTTATTGAGTTATAGAGATCAAAGTTTAGCAAACAAAATTAATGGTTTATAACTTGAGTGACCCTTGAGGGACCAAAAATTATATTAACACTCCACAAAATATTAAACTAATTAATTAATGTTAGTCAACGTAGGCAATGTGTTTCATCATATAAATTCAAAACATTAGGTGTACCATTTGCGAAATCAATTGTTGTTTGAAATATATGAAGAATATGAACGTGCTGTTGCATATGTATGTACATGAATATAGTCAAGATTAGTGCCTCATATAGAACATTTGATTATGACATCAATCAATTATTGTTCTAACCTTGAACATTTTTAACGAATATAAGAGGGACAATATTAATCATGTAATTATTGTCCTTCCAATATATATATTGAATATTATGACATAATTCTTTTGATTTTCAACACGTGTTGTGGAAAATAAAACTCCACCTAATATATATATGAGTCAAAAACCACCCTGAGGAAATGTTTGGCTTCGGCCACAAATCAGCAACATATATCTGTGTTCTTTATAACGTCAAAACCATGCCTATATTGTAATTCAAATTAAGTGGCTACGACTTGTCATTAATAGTGTAAGTCACAGTAAATTTTATATTTCATATTAATATTGATGGTCATAATTTTTCCAGATTAATTTATATTAACAATATGAATCAACTAGTAATATAAAAAATAATATAAATTTATATAAACTGTTATTTATAAGTCATAAAAGTACACTAGATCATAACTCTTTGTTTTATAACATAACTCATTTTTAAATACCATCCAATGGAGCCTATTTACTTGCTTATTGTGTTATATTCTCCTTTGGTCCTTATTATAATTAGCTGAAGCTTTTTAAAATTTTAAAATTATCTTCATCTATAAAACCCATTAATCGGAGGAAATTCTTAATTTAGTTCAGAAGTTAATTAATCGTTTAGGTTCACTTTGATAAAAGAATTATTACTGATTAGAATGAAAACTCCTATATTAAGAACCAGTTTAAGAAAAGTGCTTGTAACAAGGATAAGAGGAATAAAACTCAAACAATCAAAACGCCTTATTGCCATAAGCAAGTGCTGAATTATTATTATATACTCGTACATAGCTAACCCAAAAAAAAAAAAAAAAAAAAGACAACATTTCCACTAAATTTTGCATGCTTAACCACAGTATATATAAGCTTAAGCCCTTGTTAAAATGAAAAAAGACATTTAATCAAAATACGAAACTGGAACTCCGTTGGGGCTAAGTTTTTTTAAAACAAATAAATATCGTTATGATGAGATATATATTATTCGAATAGATCCAGTTTGTAGAAGAGGCAAGGGAACAAATTCATAACATGAGACACATCCGACGAAAGCAGAAATCCAACAAGTTTGCTATGCCTATATAAGTTGCAAAGAAAACAAACGATTTCGAAACAGATGATACTGAGAGCGAGAAGTATTTTCCAGAGAATCATTTCAAGGTGAGGCAAAACAGTGTAAAACTAACTAAGATAGAAGTAGATCTAGCCATATATCGTCTATATATAAATTACCAGGACTGGAGTCTGCAGCTTAATCTCAGCCTTTGATGGATTCTTACAAATCAACTATATTTTGATATTTTAAAATGGCACAAAACTTGGGTGCATAACATGTCTACATTACGAGCACAGAAATATCCATTTTAAAGTTCACATACTGACAAGCAAGTGAAAAAAAGCAACAAAAAAAAAAAAGAAAAGAAAAAACAAGAACAACAGTGGAGTCGCTCAAAAGAGGACCTCTCTCATAGCTTGTACACAAAGACAGAATCACATAAGACAGGAAGACACCGAGATATTCGCTGCAGATACAATAACTAATGATAGATAAGCTTACAAAATTAAGAAACCATAGAGCAGAATCATTGAGTATGAAGGACGTAGTCGGACCAAGACGCTTGATTCCCCAAAAGCCAAGAGCTAGCAATCAAGAGATAAGAAGAGTAGGGTTGAGGATTGAGTGAGGAAGGTGGTCAGAGGAGAAAGCGATGAGTGTGAAGGAGACAGAAGCTGCTTAGGACGGCCAAAACCATGTCGTTCTGAAGGAGAAGAAGTAATGATGGAGGGAGGAAGAAAGAGGGATGCGAACAATGATGGAGGTAGAGAAGGAGAGGGAGGGTCATGATGATGATGATTACTTTTTAGGGTTCAAACAAAAAGGATGGTGAGGGGTTTAAGGTTGTGGCATGATGGTGCGCTCTCTCTCTATCTGACAGACGAAGTAGAGACGAAGACGATCATTTCATTTCACAAACCTTTTCTCTTTCTTTATCCTTTAATGTCTTTTCACCGGGTCATCAACCCAAGGCAACCTCTTTGTCCGTTTGCTCCTGTGTTTTTCTTAGGCTCATTTGATTGACAAGACTAATTCGGATCCGATTCTCTTAAAATTCCTTTCTTTAATATCTCTCGTATCCATATATTCTGACGGTCCAATATTAATTTAAGTATCTAAAGAAAATCAAATCATTTTTTTAAAATTATCTCATGAGATAAAAATTAGCTCATGAGATAAAAATAAAATTTTAAAAAGTAGATGACGTAACTCTTTCTAAATTTTTGAATTAAATATTGAACGGTCTAGATATATGGATAGTGAGGGATATTAAAAGGAGGGATTATGAGAGAATCTGCTTTCGACTAATTCCTCACATTATAGACTGGACATTTAAAGAACATAACTAAATACGATTGTGTTAGAAGTTAGTAGTCACATTTGTTCATATTTGTGAGCTGGCTAGTACGTGCCTTCCGCTATTTTGCCTTTTGCACTAACATTTAGGGCCGGCTTTTCATTATTGCATAGTTTTCACAACCTACACATTTAATTATCCTTATCATCCTAAACAAACTAATCACCCCCTCTGTTTTGTTTGTGTGTGTGTGTGTGTCTTTGCATAAACAAGACTCAGCATTAATTAAGTTTTGGAAAAATGACTCTTGTTTTTAACTTCTTATTTTTAATTCCATGCTTTTATATGGTGATAAATTTGAAAAGTTATTTCATTTTTATCCCTTATTAGTTACAAGGGCCCTATATATTTAGGACTCCATGCAGTACTTTCCACAAAAACTTTCACATGATTAGCTTTTATACTTGATGGGGTGTATTGTTGCGGTTATTTTTTTATTTTTTTTTACAGTAAAAAATATGCCTCGTAGAGAAAATTTGGGGGCCATAACAAGTGAATATTGGGGATAAGGTGATTCCCATAACACCATCTACATCATCTCCACCGAGATGGTCACCTCCAGACTTTGAAGGTCTGTAAGCCGAGCAGGCTGTGGTGGTGTGATAAGGAATCATGAGGGTAGCTGGGTTGCGGGTTTTGCTCATTATTTGGGTTGTTGCTCTGTATTTGAAGCTGAATCATGGGCTGTCCTCAAAGGTCTTCAACTTGCATGGAGTTTGGGTATTAGGAAGGTATCCCTTGAGTCTGATGCGAAGGAGGTAGTTGATATGCTTCTGGATACTGCACTGGAGGATCGAGGGAATTTAGTTTGCTATGAGATTAAGTAGTTTATGAGCAGGGACTGGTTGTTGCAGATTAATCATGTCCCTAGACTCTCAAACACAGTTGCGGACACTCTGGCTATGCAGGGTCTGAATTCTTCTTGCTTTTTTGCGCAGTGCCCTGAATTCTTACACGCTTTAGTAATACGTGATGCACTGGGATTAATTTCCCCACAATTGTAGTTACTTTCTTTTAATACAATTTGCTTAGTATATATATATAAAAAGGTGAGTTCATCAAATTACATGCACAAATGAGAATGTCTCTATTAAATTTTTTTTCCCTATTTTCTTTCCATTTAATATTTCTACCATTAGATCAAGTTTTAACCATTCACATTTAATATTATATAAAATATTATTATAACATTAAATATAATAAAAATCTACTACAGTAAATTATACTCTCTCCGGTGTAAATTACACTATAAAAGTATTCGTACAGATTTAGATTGTGGAAACAATTATTGAGTGAGAGCAAGGCTGTTTTGGGGAACACGTGCAAAAGAGGAATAGCATTTAAGATAAGAACTAATTTTTACTGTAGAAATTTCATAGTGGTTTGGATACGAATCCTGGAAAGAAAAGGAGAGATCGATCTTCTCGCATGTGTTGTAATAGTAGGAATCTGACGAAAACAACAAAAAGCCAAATAATGGGGCGTGTCGAAATGAGAGAGAGTGACTGGAAAACAGAAAACAGTGTTGGAAAGTACTATTCTCTTTTTTAACTTATGCAAAGGGCTAATTCTAAGTTTATTAGGGTTAAGATAAACACGAGTTTTTTTCCCCCCTTAAAGCGTACCCAATATTAAATATTTTTTCAGAAATAAAAGTAATTATGAATTTATAAAATAGGTATAAAGTCACACTTTCCATTAGTTTGAGAACGTTGACCGTGAATTTGAACTTGTTTGACTGAAAAAGGTGAGTTGGAGCATGACATGGATAAATAATACTCCTTTTGATTCTAAATATAAGATAAAATTGATTTTTTTGTAGAGATTAAAAAATCTAATTAAATTACTTTTAAATATTTTTATTTGTCATTTTTTCTCTAAAATATTTAGCATCTGTAAACTCTTTAAAAAAAGAAAAAGAAATCAATTTGATCTTTTTATATTTAGGATGGAATCGGACGAGCTTATACCATGCTAGAAAGGAACCCATGAAACATGTGAAGAAGAAGAAGATGCTGATTATTTGTTTCTAAAACAAAAATGTTTGATGATTTTGAAGTCAGGTGGAGTTTAAGAAAGTTCATACAAGACAATCCAAACCTTGGCTTCGATGTGAGTAACGCTTAAGGGCAATTCTTTCGATCTTAAAAGCTTACGAAATGTTGAGAAGCTGGGTGAAGCCATATCCGGACCGTAATCTCTTAATCGAACCACAAATAAACTAAAGATATACAACAGTTGACCCACTACCACACGTTTAAAACGGTGGCCGCTCTGACGAGGCCGTACTTCACCGTCAGCATTAGCGCCCAACTCATTGTTTGCCCAACCAGCGCCGTCGCCGATATCCACACCCTCACCATGATCCTGCTCTACGCCTGCATGACTTTTGGATCGGAAAGTTCATCGCATATGCCAACAGCCGTGGAATCATCTTCACTGCAAACACCCCTGCCGTCGTTTGCCCCCGTAGCTCCCAAGATTTACCTCGCGAAGACGTACAATAGACGCAAAAATAGAGCCGTCGTGTTCAGAATCACCCAATAGACAATAGACACATATAATATCATATTTGCCTCTAATAATCCAAGATGTTCGCATTTAAATTCAAACTCAAAATCAAAATCACTTAAATCTCTGGTCACTTGAAAGTTAAATGAGGCAGTTTCTATATTTTTCCATGACGCCGAAGCAGAAGCCGGCGATGACGGAATTCTCAATGGAGACTGCGGCAATTTGGATGGTGCTGACATGATCGGCGAGGAGCTGTGAGATGGCGCCGAAGGAGAATAGAGAAAGGGAGGTGAAAATGGTGGGACTCTGAAGTTCTTGGACTCGATTAAGAATTTAGTGGAGAAATTTTTGGGAGCGTTAATGGACATTTCAGACCCCCAATACCACGATGCACAGGTCAAAGGAGCAATAACTCCAGCAAGCACAATTATGGTTCTTAAAAACTCAGTTTTATCACTGCAATTTTATATTTTTACGATTTTTTTTTCTATTAAAACGATTTACGATTAGCTAGGAACCAACAATGCTATTATCCGAATAAAACATCAATGCCCGTTAACCTAAAAAACTGAATTGCTCTGATAGTATGGACTGCATGGTCAGTGAAAATATAGACGCTATTGACAGTTTCAGCATCCCCAAATATTGTATTATTTGAAGTATCCCATAATTTCCCGCATAAAATACCAAACTGCATATCTTATTATTGATAACATAATCACACTTGATTCCAATCGAATTTAACTTTCAAAATTACTATTGACCGTGCGCAAGAGATTACTTCTTGAGTATGACTTGAAAAATTGGACCAGGATCTTAAGAAGAGAATAATTGAAGAGGAAGCATGGGATGAGACCGATCCAGAGATCAGGTGAGATCAACTGAACTCTGAAGTCCCACGCCACTGTCTTTCTCTCTCAAGCAGTGAGATCCTGTCTATGATATAACGTGCTCAAGATCTGCTTTTATATAAGCCCATTATAAACCTATCTATCTATATATTTCATAAAGTAGAGTATAAGGAACTTGTCTATTCATAAAATTGTTTGGGAGAAACTTGGGCCAGTCTAAACATGTCGAATAAACTAAATCTCATAAACACTTGAAAAAAGGGGAATTACTCAAAATGGACACATCAAAAAGCCAGCAGCTCCTCCTAACCATAGCTCAGATTGTACCTAAATTACGACCATCCGCTGCCATCAAACTTCAGCGATACTGAAAACAAATCAATCATACACTCGTCAGAGGATCTAGGCATTCAAATTAGGTCGCAACACACAAAGTAAAAGCAGTAAATAAATAATAGGACAAATAAAACATTAGGACTATTCTAACACTACAGAGAAATCACCATAATCAATCATACACTCGACAAATCAGGCCAAACTATGCAGATAAGATGATTTACAAAATTATATCTCAGTACAACCACAAATAACCCCAATATGAGCATACCTTGATGAACCCAATTTCTTTTGCATTGCTACGGAAGCACTGCCTGCAGCACATCAGGCCATATTTCCTGATCAACCCATGGGGGTTTCCACAGACTCGGCTGCACAGTAACAAAATCTCACATTAATTATTACGCCGGAATGTGTGAGTAAAATTGAGCCAAACTGATTGAAACAACCTATGCAAACCAAACTGAACTAAAATAAATCAAAACCAAAATTAATAGGTCCAAATTAGAATTTCACCCGTAGAAAACAACCTAATCAGTTGGTTTATGTGTTAATATCAGCAACAAAAACCACTGCTTGGTTAGGAAACTTCTGATAGAAGTTTGGATTTTCTAGCACAACACTATTCGTACATATTTTTCCCATCTAACCAAATTCAAAGAAAACAGATGAAAAATATGTTATGCATTTTATATTGATTTTGAAAGTTTTGCAGATTTTTTCCCCACTTGCACTATCAAAAAGAATCAGTAGCATGTGTTAGAAAATGAATTGTTGTTTGCAGTTGTCAGCTTCATGCATTTAACTGATACTTGAAGTCCTTCGCATGTTAGGCTAAATTTTTTGTTTGTGACAATTATAAAAAAACATCAAACTGACAAGTGATTCGTGACTAGTCAGTATAGCTGAGTTCTCAACTCCGAACTTGAGGATGAACCATTTAAGAGAAAATACGCCAAGACTTGAACATTTGGAGAATATAAGTATAAATTAGTTTACTCTAACAGCTTAAAATGAAACTGACCCAGCCCAAAATTGAAAACATTGAATATGACATTTAAAGTATTCATGCATAATCAGACCTCTAGAACTTCATAATTATGCTGGCACCAGAATACTTTATGTCCCAATAAGAGGCATCAGAGAATATAGCAGCAAATAATTTTACTTTGCTTCTCAATTAATGAGAAGGGCATTGAGAACAGTAGAATTTGCCTGAATCATACAATCCACGGGGAGTGGGCAGCAAATTGAAAAGTAGAACTTTAGAACTTTAGAACTTTGAATATAGAAAGTCCTAACTTGGTCACAAATAAACAAAGCAATGATTTCAATGATTCAACATCGTAATAATCGAGAGGATACTACCAAGAAAATGGAAGGCCTTGGCATAATATCGGCCAAAGTTAAAGGAAGGCAGGGAGAAATAAATTGGATAGTGAATATGAAAAACTAACCAAGTCCGAGAACCAGGGCCATAGTTCTTCGGATGCGAATTCCAGACGTTGGAATGTCCCATAATTTACTTTGCAGATCTATGCACAGCTTCCCTTCCGATCAGTATCGCTGCGATAATCTCTATAAACCCTAAATTACGCATATATATATATATCACTTACCCCTAAGAAAAGGGCCTGGATCTCCTAAGCCCAACCAGTGTCCCGTGCTCCGTTGTGTCTATGGCCCAATTTTAAAAAACTCAATCCTCTTATTTTGCTAAAAAAATACTGATTGTCATAATTATAAGAGCTAGTTGACTTTCTTTAAAAAGATTAAGGAAGCTAAATAAGTTACTTAATCATTTCATATGTTAAATATTTTTAGATCATATATTAATTTATTAGTTAAATTAATAACTTTGAAGAAAAAAAATAAAAATAAAAATAAAAATACTTTAAAGTAATTTAATTAGCTTTCTTAATCTCTCTAAAAAAGTCAACTGCCTCTTATAATTAGAAGGGAGTATATATTTCATTTAAAAAATACAAGATGAATTTAATTATTTAAATTTGAACATATACCAAAATAAAGATAAAAAAATTATGATTAAAAAATTGAACATTTTAAATGGTTCAGTCACGTTATATATATATATATTTTTGATATATGTGAAGAGGCTAGAAGCCAGGTAAAAACATAAGAAAATTACATAGTAGGGGAAAATAATCCCAAAGATTCCTGCTCAACCCACCCTCTAAGAGAAGGAGGGCAAGCCGCTAGCAAAGAAGACTTGGAAATCCCCATTTTTGCCAACGCATCAGCAATTCGGTTAATCTCCCTAGGAATCTGTCTAATTTGCACAAGCCAATTCCTATCCAGAAGTTCCCTAATATCGGAGACTAAGAGACTACTAGAAGCACCAAAGTTTTGGTTAACAAGATCAATAGCTTCATTAGCATCAGACTCAAGCGTTACTTGTCTGAAACCCATGTCCCAAGCAATTGAGAGACCCTCTTTTATCGCCCACATCTCGGCCATTAAACTATTACAAATACCAAGCTGCTTAGAAAAACCAACGACCCACATTCCTGTATCATCTCATATAGCACCACCACAACCGGCCAAACCCGAGCTCCTGTTCACTGCACCATCAACATTTATCTTCCACCAGCTTGCATCAGGTTTCATCCAGCGTCTACTAGAACAATCCAAAGCGGTTGATGGAATAAGGGACTGATCATTCCCCAAGGCATAAGAGCGCCAAATGTGAGAGATCACCCCTTCAGGACAGACGGGCTTAGTGAAATTATGATTAAAAAGTGACTGATTGCGCCAGTCCCAGAGTTTCCACACAGCAACTCCGAATACAATGGACCAGCAGTAATAAAGATCTGTCCCCAGCTTCCTTTTAAGATTCATTCCTACCCAATCCTTAAGATCAACATTGAAAAAGCAAGAGACGTACCTTTGCTGAATGAGTCTCATCCACATGTTTTTAGCATAGGCACAATCCCTTAATATATGAAGAATATCTTCTTCTTCAGAAAGGCAAAAGCTACAAAGTGGTGATGTCTGAGACCATACCGCTCGCCATTGGTTGGTAGGAAGCTTATTAAGTGCCACTTTCCAAAGAAATACCCTAATTTTTTCAGCACCCCCCCACTTCCAGATGCTCTTGAAGAGTTTTTGATGATTAGTGAGAGGATTCTTTTCAATCAGAAAATATGCACTCTTAATGGAGAAAGCACCATCACTTGATGCCCCCCAAACCATTAGATCATTCCCAGCGTCTGGCCTTGGTGGTAAAACAGCAGTGAGTCTGTCACAAATCCCCGGTAAAAGAATTCCATTTAAGCGATGAAAATCCCAATTATCATTAATAGTCCAGTCGGCTACGGAGGAAGCTACCTCAAGCTCAGTCAACGGTCGCCTGCAAACTTCTTTCAATTGTTGCCCATCCATTAACCATTGGTCAGTAAAAAACTTGACCAGATTGCCATTTCTCACTTGCCATTTAGTACCCAAGTTGATAAGTTTATCTTGGGCACAAATGAATTTCCATATAGCAGAGTCACCTTGCCTACTAGTAAGAATAGATTCGCTCTCCCTTCTCATATATCTCTGTTGCAACTCTTGGGACCAGAGACTACTATCCCCTAGAACAATTTTCCAAGCAATTTTAGCTCCACAAGCCTGATTAAACGAACATAGCTTCCGGAACCCCAAACCACCATGCTCCTTAGGTTTGGTAATGTAATCCCAGCCAATGTAATGAGGCTTCCAGGAAGACTCAGAGTGTCCCCATATAAAATTCCGCTGGAGTCTCTCTATCTCCATGCAAACCGACCGGGGAATCCGTGCAACCATCATAGGATACACTGGCACCGAGCTAATAACGGATTTTGCTAGCGTGATTCTGCCAGCCATAGATAAACTACTCGCCTTCCACGCCCCAAGCTTCATCCGGACACGGTCAATCACATATTGGAATCTTTCCGAAGGTCTCCTAGATCTGGAAAGGGGAAAGCCAAGGTAATTACCAATCTCACTTGAAATATTCATCCCGGACATGCTCTTAATCCTCTGTTTGACATTAGCTGGAACTCTCGGTGAGAAGCAAATGGAGGACTTAGCGAGACTCACTTTTCCCCCGAGGCGATCATAAAGGAATTCAAGCATCCCAACATACAATCAGATTGTTGTTCCGTTGCCTCTCCAGAAAATAGCAGATCATCTGCAAACAGAAGATGGGAGACATGAGGCCCAGCCCTAGAAGCATAGATTGGCTTCCAACGGCCATCCTCCACTGCATCACATATGACGTGAGATAACCTGTCCATGCAAAGAACAAATAACAATGGTGAGATGGGGTCCCCTTGCCGGAGTCCTCTCTTAGGTGAGAAGAATTCGGTTTGGGAGCCATTCCAAATGATATTATAATTTACCGAAGAGACACATGAAATAATAAGGTTGACAAAACCAATATCAAAACCAACATCAAGGAGGACTTGTTGAAGGAATTCCCACCGAATCCTATCATAAGCCTTCTCTAAATCAATCTTCATAGACATAAGCCCTTTCCTGCTTCTATTCTTATTCATGATATGAAGTAGCTCTTGTCCCAGTATGGTATTATCTTGTATGTGCCGCCCTTTTACAAAACTAGTTTGAAAAGGGGAAATAAGTTTATCCATGATCCCCTTCAACCGGAAAATGATGATCTTGGTGACACACTTGTAAAGGACAGTGCACAGCGAGATTGGTCTTAAGTGTGTCACCAGCTCCACATTGTTCCTTTTTGGAATAAGAGTAATCATTGTCCTGTTTGCCTCATCAAGACTTACTTCTCCCGTAAACACTTTTTTCACAAATGAGCATAAAGTTGGGCCAACAACATCCCAATTAGATTTATAGAAAAGAGCAGGGAATCCATCAACACCAGGGGCTTTGAGACTCCCCATTGAGAATAGCGACCTCTTAATTTCCTCATCCCCTGGCACATCATTCAATCCAGAAAAGAGGTGAGGCTCCAGTACAGGGAAAGAGGTTCTAGTCTGAAGCCTTACATATTCCCTATCATCTTCGCCGAACAGACCCTTGAAATAATCAATAACCAGCAATTGCAAGTCAGACTCATTATCCACCCAAGCACCAGATTCATTCTTCAGAGCCGTAATTCTGTTCCTGCGTCTCCTTATCTTAGTTTTCAAATGATAAAATTTACTGTTTCTATCACCTTGCGTGATCCACTCTGATCTGGACTTCTGATGCCATTTAATCTCCTCAAGTTGCAATAAGCGTTCTAATTCCCCTTGTAAATCCAGTTCTAAGTTGCAAAGGAATCTAGATTGAGGATAGGCTGGGGAATTTTGTATACCCTTTAGCCTGGCTAGAATACTGTGGATTTGTTTCTCGACCAAACCAAATTCATCCTTGTTCCAGATACACACGGCATCTTTGAAATTTGTGAGAGAGATATTAAGATTATCTCCCTCCTGCCAAGATTTCCTAAGGAAATCAGTGTAATTTGAGTGTCTAATCCACATTGCCTCGAACCGAAAGATCTTTCCATTAGAGGGGATAGCTCCACCCGCCCCAAAAATTAAACAAATGGGGTTATGATCAGAGAATTTTGTACGGGGAAGAACCTGGATAGAGCAATCCGAGAACCTTTCAACAAAGACCGAGTTGGATACAGCCCGATCTAACCGTTCAAAAAGGCGCCCACGATTTCGCACTTGGGGCCCTTTCCAAGTGAAGCGAGGACCAATGGTTGATGTACAATGTGCATGAGTAATGAGTATATAAGATAATAAGAGTTTAAAAAAAGAATTGATTTATGACTTCTATACATGACCTGTCTCCCTGATTAAAATAGTTAGCTGAGAGAAAAGTAGGAATTCTTTTTTCGGGGGGGGGGGGGGGGGGGGGGTAGAACATCTAATAATTAAGTGCTTTACATTAAAGGAAATATAAATAAATAGTGAGATTAATTGTTTTTTTTTATATATTTAATATAATACATATTCAATTTGTTAAGAGAAATTAACTCTTCAGCTATTTCCAAAAAAAAAAAAAAACGAAATAATTGACGGGAGGAATATTTGAGTCAAAGGAAGCTGTGTAAGTTGACCCCAAAATTACCAAGTCGTTAGGAATGAATGAGCAGAATAATGCTAAATTAAGCAAAAACATTCCCGGAAATCAGGAATCCTTTTAACTGTGTAGCGAATAATTTAGAAGCTGTGAAACAACAGCACGCAATAACCTCTCAAAAAGCAAATTGGTTATGAATCTGTAGATGATCTTTGCAGATCAACAGCTAGCTATCTCTTTCTAAATTCTCATCGCCTTATATATATTCCTTTTCTTCACCCTGCAAATTCAAAACCCAAGTTTTGTTGTTTAGAATTGTGCCATAATCTCTCTTGTAACCCCCCTCCCTCGCTTTCTTCTGGAGGGCGACTGGGGCATCTTAAATATGAATCCCAACGAAACATTATTCACCCAAGTTGATGTACTTTCATCGTCCCCCGTTCACACAATATATAATGTTTGTATCAACATTCCACCTCGAATTGCTTCCGATGGAATATGGGGAAGCCACCGACATTCTGCCTCCCCATTAAAAGCTTCATACCCAATCTTTGAGTTACAGGTTATTGTTATCTTTGCAATCACTCACGCATTGCATTTCCTCTTCAAGCGCCTGGGGTTTCCCCTCTTCTTCTCACAAATGATGGTGAGTCCAGTCAATTCTCTCATTGCTTCCATTTTCTTTTCTGTTCTGTTCTGTTTCATCGTAACATCTCTGTTTCTCAGGCTGGCTTCATTTTGGGACCTTCCATTCATTTTGAGCAATTAGACAAGTACAAGAAACTCTTGTTTCCTTATGGGAGTCAAGATACTCTTGCAACAATCTCATCGCTTGGTTACGCCCTGTTCATCTTTCTGTATGGAGTGCAAATGGATTTTAGTATGATACTAAGAACAGGAAGAAAGTCATGGATCATTGGGTTTACAGGATTAATCTTCCCTATTGGCATAGGATATTTGATGCAGTTTTTCGTCTTGAAGAAGGCATTAAAAGCTGCTCTAGGAGACGACTATCCAACCTTGCCCACCGTCTTTGTATCACACAGCGTGACCTCATTCGCAGTTGTTGCAGCCTTCCTCAATGATCTTAAGCTCCTAAATTCAGAGCTTGGTAGGCTAGCATTATCCTCAGCACTGGTGAGTGACGTGCTGAGCACGAGTTTTACGAGCTTCGCCACCGCCATTATAAGTAGCAAGATGGGTAGGAGAAAGATTTACGAAAGCCTCGGCTCCTTGATCGCAGCAATTATATTCATTCCACTAGTATTTCGTCCAACAATGCTTTGGATCGTGAGAAACACACCAGAGGGCAGACCTGTGAAGCAGGTTTACATTTATAACATAGTTGCATTGCTCTTTGGATTATGTTGGCTCTTGTCAAGGTCAGATCAAGCCTTTGCTTTAGGAGCTTTTATCCTGGGGTTGTCTGTACCAGAAGGACCCCCATTAGGATCATCACTGGTTTCACAACTTGAACTGATTGGAAAATCATTCCTCTTACCTATCTTTGTGACCACTAGTGTGATGAAAGCTGATCTCTCATCAGACTCTCAATTATGGTCATTTTTAATTATTGGAAGTGTCGTCTGTGTGATCCATACTGTCAAAATATCTGCATGCATATTACCTTCACTCTATTGCAAAATGCCCTTCAAGGACGCTATGGCTCTTGCTCTCATTATGAATTGCAAAGGTGTGGTGGATGTAGGCAATTACAATTCTGTGTATGATAGAAAGGTACTCCATTCTTTCCCCCACACTTTTCCATAGTTTATTTTTCTAAATAACTAACGAAGTCTATTTAACTTACTTATCTGTGCAGCAAATGCACGCTCAAACTTATGGAGTGATGATGGTTAGTGTAATGGCTATGGCAACCTTTGTGCAAATAGCAGTGAAGTGTTTGTATGACCCTGCAAGAAAATATGCTGGCTTTCAGAAAAGGAACATCATGAATTTGAAACCTAACTCAGACCTTCGTATGGTTGTTTGTATTCATAAACAGCACCACATCGCTGGTATCTTGCATTTCCTTGATCTCTGTTGTCCGACACCCGACTTTCCTCTTGTTGTGGATGCCTTGCACTTGATCGAGCTGGTCGGGCGCTACCAGCCCATATTTATCTCCCATCATCTTCAAAAAGATTCAGACTTGAGCTTGGCAAACTCATACTCTGAAAATGTGTTCATGTCTTTCCAGAATTATGAACACAGCAAGACCCCAGGTGCTGTGTCCACTCACACTTACACAGCCATATCTCCATTTAACTACATGCGTGAAGATGTTTGTTACCTTGCACTGGACAAACTTGCATCCATTATAATACTTCCATTCCATCGAAGATGGTCCATCGATGGCTCCATCGAATCAGAAGATAAGAACATCAGGTCTTTGAATTCTAGAGTCCTAGAGGGAGCTCCTTGCTCAGTTGGAATCCTCGTAAACCGAGCATCCCTTCCAAGTGAACCGCACATGTCACTGCAATTGGCTGTGATCTTTTTCGGTGGGAAAGATGATCGAGAGGCCTTGTGCTTAGCCAAACGAGTATGCATAAACCCTCACATTAGACTAGTTGTGTACCATCTTCCTGAGAATGACAACTCCAAATCATCCACCTTGGAGAAATTACTGGACAATGCTGTGCTCAAAGATGTTATGGATGGAAATTATGGTTCACGTGTGAGTTTCAAGGAACTTGTAACAGAGGGTGGATCAGATATTGCTTCTGTCGTTCGTGATCTGGTGGATGATCATGACTTCTTTATAGTTGGAAGGAGGCATGATGTTGAAAGTAGTGTAACTTCTGGACTAAAAGATTGGTGTGAGTTTGAAGAGTTGGGTGTCATTGGAGATTTGCTTGCCTCACCAGATTTTGAAAGCTCAGCATCTGTTTTGGTGGTGCAACAACAAGTAGTCAAGTAATTAAATGTATAATTCTAACTGCTCTCATCACATTTTCATCCTTTGGTAATTCTGCAAGGAAACGGTAGATGTAGTTCCAACTAATTCTACGTTTTGCCAAAAAAAAATGCCATATGATATATATTCAGTAATCACCCTTGTTATTAACACAATTGGTCAAAGGGATTCTAATAATGTACATGAATAATTGAATTAGTTTATTGACATGCTTTTGTATTTTTTGAGCGATTGTTCACATGAAGGAATGATGGTAGCCATTGGATGAGTTAAATGAACAAAAGGAAGAAAAAAATTTTGGGCATGGGATGCAACAGCCTCTACCATTTGACCAAAAGCCAGTATCTCGAAAATCATATTACATTTGTTAATCTCACAAGTAAAAATGGATAAGCCAGTGTATAGTTTTATACTTTTATGTTCTTTTGTAGGTTAAAAGACAATAACCACAATAGGAAGCAAGGCAGAAATACCTAATCAAGTGACATATTACACATCACAATGAGCAATATCTAACTTTGCCTTCACTTATAATCGCCTGTTGAACACATTGCCATTGCTTCATAATCAATAGCCAAGGAATGATTAAGGGGTTTCGGAGGAGAATTCCAATTTGATAAAGATAAATAAGAGAAGATATGCATAATAAGTAAAATACCATTTATTTGATATAGAGATATATTAGTGAGAATGCGCCACATGCCAAGAAATGAATATGGGAGGGGGGGCTGCTTATATGTTATATCTACAAATGGTTGGCGTGACTCAGAGAAGCCATGGGATATACAAAATGAACATAACAGGAGGAAAAACTCATGTGGGCATCATTGTTAACTAGAGAAAGAACTGAAGGAAGCACACTTTAACATCTTCCAACTGTTCTTCTTCTTGTATTTCAAAGCAGAGTCCGGGGGCTCGTGTTCACTTCTCTGCAACATCTGCCACATTATTTGTATATCCTCGTACTCACAGGAATGCACGTCATGTTGAAGGTTGGGTAATCCTGCACCATCAAGAGACCATCTTTTGTTAATAATTCGCATTATTCATCGCAATACAGGGCCACCCATAAATACATCTCTAGAAATGAAAACAGAGGAGATGCAGCGTGAGAATCATCAAACATATATCGTCGTCAAATTCAGGGAAACAAGTGACGATTAAGGAGGATACGAGACAAAAAACAAAACGCCCAAATAAAAATTAACCGGATTTGCGAGTGCCGAAGCGAGTACTGAAGTTAAGGTAAGCCCTTCGAAGGGGATGCGTCATCTTGTCATGCCACTTCATCGGATTCTGTGAGGGGAGGCTCGTTCACCAGATCAACCCCTCACCAACGTGGAATCAAACGCCACTCTGTAAATATAAAACGAAGCGGTTTCAAAAATCGATGTTAATCGTAACCATTGCATGAAACTTATGAAAAGATGGCGACAATGGCAATTAAGTCAGTCCAAGAAGGGGGGAAAAAAAGAAGAAGGAAGCGATAAAACATAGGGAAAAGAGTAAGAGAGCGACCAAGTGAGGGTCAGACGAAGCTTGTGTTCAGATTATACGCACCCTCGTTTTATTGTCGGTCCTCCTCCAAAAAGGCGCTTGCCAGAAAAAATCTGCAGGATGAATAAGATGAATAAGGGAGGGAGGGAGGAAGTGCTGATGTGGTTATGCAGAACACGTGGAATATAATGATTGGTAGCCACGTTTTCATATTCTTTTTCTTTTTTTTTTTCCCGAGTTTTTTAAGCCCCACCACACACGTACCCTTTGAAGTTTGTCATCTCGACCTTGCGTGAACAGATAGACTCACATCTAATGTAACAGGTAGGGTGTCTTTTTGTTTGAGGGGAGGAGAATACGCTAAAAATAAATAAATATATATATATATATATTTATTTATTTATTAATGATAATTTTGTAAAAATCCTCACTTTTTCAAATCAAACATGAATTAATTATTTTTTATGAATTACAAGGAATGAGCCTCCATTTATTTTTATTTTTTAACTCCAGTAATTCTCAATGTTATTTATTATATTGGTTCTAGTTCAGAGCCTCCAACGGATGAAGGATGATTATCAGGTGTAAATGGAAGATTTTCTCAATCATCTTTTCGATCGAGCTTTGATAAAGCCACCATTATAAGACGTACTGTTGTGAAACGATGATTGAAAACCCAATTTATTAAGCATTAATTACTATGTAAAGTATAACAAGACGTAGAAGAATGTACGAATCATCTGAAAATACTAGAGTTCGTCAAAGAGGTTTGGGGATACAGACTTCAGCGAAAAAGAAAAGGTACAGTGGAAGATGGGTTTATCAAAAGAATATTGATAACAATAATTATTACATACCCCATACATGTATAGTTTGAAAGCAGCAGAGTGTGGCAAGTTTTGCAGTGTAAAATTACAGAGAGAGTGAAGAAGTTAGGTTGAATTCTTAAGGTGGGGGAAACAATTGGAGACATCAGACTTGGGGTGCTTGGCCTCTGCATGTTCCCTGCACTTCACTTCTGATGTTGTGCATATGAATGTCTGCAAGCTAAGCACACCTTGCACTTCATTTCACATTACCCAAACTCATCATCAGTTCACTTCAAATTACCAACATTAATTAATATAAGCAACAAGTTAATGTGGAAATCCAATTTCAGAGATCTAAATTCACAAGCACACAACACAGTTGGGTGATCGAAGATCCAACCAGATTGTCAACATTAAGTAAAACAAACGTTCGGATTTGCTTCATTCCTACATTAATAATCCCTGATGTAATGATGTTTTTTTAATTAAAATTTGCAATGCAGACAGTGAAACTCATGCAAGATTTGATTCGGCTAGTTGGAGTTTTTCAACAGAGAAAGGAGGAAGCAGGTTAGTTAGTACCTGGATCGTCATGGCTTTTTTGTTGGAATCAAGGTGACTTCCTGTTTAAAAAAGAAAAGAAAGCAAAACGCATCATCTTGTACAGCACATGATCGGTCATCAAGCACAGAGACAAGAGATTAAGGGAGAAAATCAGGTATATATAGAAGAATATAGGTTGGTGAGAAATCAAAAACAGAAGGAATGAAAAAAAGTAATTTCCAAATTGCAAGTGGGAATTGGAATACAGAGAGTAATGAACCTTTAGGGGCTTTGAGTTTTTGCATGTTCCTCTCACGAGCTGTCTTGGACTTCTAACCATTGCCTCCGCCCATTGTTTCCTAATCGTTCTCTTGTCGATCTGAGCACAAAGATTGCAGAAGAGGATGTGATTTTTCACTGTGGAATCGCACTTTATAGAGACAAGCTGACAATTGAGATTCGAGAACCTTCCGTCCCAACCAACACGCGTGGAAAGCTAAGGGATCATACGGTGGCAGCTAGAGGCAGAAATATGTGCCTTATCTAATATCGGTCACCATTATTCTTCTCATACCAGTGCTCAATAAGACCTAGTTAGCTGAAAATTAAGAAGTTAAATAAGTTATTAATCATATTATATGTAATATATAATTAAATTATTATATCTTAGTTTATAACTCAAGTACATTAATTTAGAGAAAAAATGATAATTATAAATATTTTAAAGTAATTTAATTAAATTTTTAATATCTCTAAAAAAAAATCAATCGAGTGTAAAATTTAACACCGAATGAATGGATGGGTAGTATTATTTGTCGAATATAAATATTCCCCTTACTTGAGTAGTATGATGACATAGAACACTTGTATATGATATGTCAATGATTTTATCAAATAAAAAATTTGTGAGTGGTGGTGATGATCAAGTCAATGAGGAAGCACATCATTGGAATCCATGGCAATAGCCAATAGGTGATGGAAACTGATAGAGTTGTTGGGATTGATTTGGACGAAAATGACATGATCATGTTGACATATTCATGGTGGATAACAATAAATATTTTAACATAAATTAATTAATTTTTTTAATCGCTCCAAAAAAATCAACCGAATTTTATATTTAAGATCGGATGAAATAGTATTATTTGTCGGTTATAAATATAGAAAAATATCAGTAAAGTTTCAAGAAAGACAAAAAATATAAAAAAAAGTTTCAACCCCAAATCTCTTATCAAAAAAGTTCCTAGAGACTTTTTTTATATATTAATTACGGAATTTCAATATCGAAAAAGTCTCGTTGTCAAAATACTTTTCATGTTGTTAAAATTTTCCTATGAAAATATTGATGTCAAAATGACTTTTCATGTTGTCAAAATAACTTTTCCCGTTGTCAAATTTTTTTTGAGTTTTTCCTCCAACATGTAGAATTTTAAAAACCCAAAAAAAATTTAAGAACATGAAAAATCATTTTGACGACATTATTTTCATAAGAAAATTTTAACAACAGAAAAGATTATTTTAACAATGAAACTTTTTTTATATTATAGAATCCTGTAATTAATATCAAAAAAAGATAGAATTTGGAATTAAGACTTTTCAAATATTTTTTCACTTCTTTTACAACGTCACTGATATTTTCCCTATAAATATACCCCATTATTATTTATTGAATCGGATGTGGACATAGAACACTTGTATACGATATAAAGTTGTGAGTGGTGGTGATCAATTCAATGAGGAAGTATATCATTGGATATATCATTGGAATGCATGACAATAGGGTGATGGAAAGTGATAGTGTTGTTGGGATTGAATGGATGAAAATGACATGACGATGTTGACGACATATATGAATGCACGTACTGTATAAAATACTGATGAGATGAAGTTAGATTGATAATAGGAATGGTGGGTGGGTGGAATGAATGCAAATGGGAAGGAAAAGACGGTGGATGTGACACCATCGACGGTAAGCTGGGGCCATGAATCTGGAAGAGCAACACAGCTGGAATTCACCCATTATGTTTAGTGGGAGAACCTCAAACTCTACTCAACTATCCATTAATTGCTCCATATCCTATCCTCACTTTCTAAATCCTAACCAAATTAAACTTCTTTTTAACCAACACAAATATTACGTACGTCAAACCACGACCATGTATACATAAACAAATGCATGACGTCCACATCCAGAAATTGGTCTGCGCTGTACGTCATTTCACCTCCACATTCATGGAGTATTATATTGAACTGTCGATTCTCCACAACAACTACCCATGCACGCACCAGTTTTGAGATCACACTCTCCTATCTCAGACTACCAACCTTGGTTTGGTACGTACATCAATAACTTTGTAAGGTTATTCCAAGATATATAAGAAAGAAAGCAACTCAACAAAGGGATCTGCAATTTAGATGGAAACCACTAGAAACGTACGGGATATGGGTTTATGCATGGCAATGTCTTGTGTACAGAGGAGACAAGTTACGTACGTGTGGAAGAGGAATATGAGACAACAACCACACATGCATGCATTTCTAGATATTCATTACAAGTTTGGGTTAATTGCATACCCGGATATATATGTAGTGTTGTAAGGAAAGTCATGCTTTAATTTGCACCATGTTTGTTAGGGCCTTGGATTTGATAACTAAGGAAGCAACACCTTTTGAAGTATAATACTCCTCACATCAACACTACTGATGAAATTATTAGAAAGCTATGAGCTCTTCTTAGTAGCCAACGTATAGTATTAATATTGTTGAGTGGTGATTAATTACTTAAGAAACCATTTGGACATTGTTATAACTTAATTGGCAAGCAATTGTGATGGATCGGATCACTAAAATAAACTCTCAATTAATATTACAAATATGAATCATCTCACAACTCAACCTAGGTGGTGGCGGTGGTGATGATATTATAAAAGATAATGAACTGAGGTGAAGGGCTACTCAACTAACACCAAACTTTTCTAAGAGGTTGCATGAGGTAAGACGAAACCTCCCTCTCATGCCTAACTCAAGGTATAACTATATATTGTTAATTTCAACAACTAGCTTTTCTTCATTAACCACTCGTATATTCAATATTCCAATAGAAATATTTTAAGGCGTGATAAGTACCATAAACTCTATGCTTACGTTCCTTGATATTTCATCCCCTATATTGGTTTCCAGCAAAGCATTTTATATTTTTTATATATATATATATATATATATATATATATATATATATAAAGAATAAGGTTAGACATGGTATATATCCATGCATTGCTTAGTGCTACTCGATTTCATTAAACTGAAAGAAAGAAAGAAAAGGGAGAGAGATCAAGTTTCCCTTGATGTTGTGGAAGCGGGATATATAGAACGTATCTTATTATACTAAAAAATCAAACTACTAGAAAACAAAGTCTCTAAACGTAATTTAATAATATAATAAATCTTAACTATTATATCTAATAAATAATAAATAAGACAACAATGTGAGGAAAACTGGAATTATTTCAATTTCACTCCAAATAATTTAAAGTGAATGAGGAAATACAAAATGTCTTATAGAAGAGAAGGCAATTGTTGGGATGAGAGGAAAGGTAAGAGGGGGTATCCTTTTATAGCATAAGGCCCCCCTTCCCTCACAAAGTACCTAATGTGCGATTAATCAACAAATCTCCACCTTGGCAAGATTCTCACACTCTCAATTTCTCCTAATTACAAATTTTGGTTGTACCTTCTATTTCAATATTTAATGTTCAACAATGTTAATTAGATCCAAATAATGTTAAAATTTGACAGAAGTCACCACTTTTGCCAACATATCAGTAGGATTTTTATTTGTCCATATCTTCTAAATCATGACTCCACCTTCTTAAATTTCTCATATAAAGTGATATTAAACATCAATATGCTTCGTCCTTGCATGATAAGCTTCATTCTTTACTAATTGAATAGTACTTTAGCTATCACAAAATATTGTGATGATTTCCTGACTAATACCAAGCTCTCCAAGCAATCCTTGAAGCTAAATTTCCTCTTTCACAACCTCTATAATTGCCATATACTTTGCTCCATGGTAGACAAAGCAAATATTGACTCCAAAGTAGAATTCCAACTAACTATTGTATTTGCAAAAGTAAACACATAACCAATAGTTGATCTTCTTTTATCTCACATCGATTGGGAAGGCGAACAAAGCATGCCTTATAAGGGTACAAAGACCTTTCCCTTGTGGACGCGTTTTGATGGGCTAGGCCCAGCCAGAAACAAAACATTAAGGCCTTGTGTGTGCCAAAGCGGATAATATCCACAAGCGAGCGCCTGAGATGTTTCAACATATCAGTACTAGCTAAGTTTAAAATGAGGGGTAAGTGGATGCTAACTGACTTCATTTTGTCATTCATACCAAATCGATCTAGCACCCTCTTTAAATACTCATTTTGAGATAAAAAGAGCTTCTTTGATTGTTTATCTCTTGTTATCTCCATGCCAAGAATTTTCTATGTCTCACTTGAATCCTTCATCTCAAAGTCTTTTTTTAGTTGAACCTTTACCTTTTCAATTTTTGCTTGATTTTTTTTTTTGAAGCTATCAACATATCATAAACATATAAAAGGAGATATATAAATGTTCCATCTTCAAGCTTCTACAAATAGACACAATGATCGTATTTGCTTCTTTTGTACTTATGCTGCAACATAAACTTGTCAAATTGTTTATATCATTGTCTTGAAGACTATTTCAATCTGTATAGCAGTTTTTTAAGTTTGCACACCATATTCTCCTTTCCATTGAATCCTTCTGGCTGAATCATATAGATTTCACCTTCTAAGTTTTCATTTAAAAATGCAATTTTAACATCCATATGAACTAGTTTCAAATTTAACTATGCTACCAAAGCTAACAAAATTCTAATGGAGGAATGTTTCACAACGAGATAAAATACCTCATTGTAGTCAATTCCCTCCTTCTGAGCATAACCTTTAGCTATTAATCTTGCTTTGTATCGCATATCACCTCGGTTAAGAAATCCTACTTTCTTTGCATACACTCATTTCCAACCAATTGCTTTTTTATTACCCTTTGGGAGTTTGGCCAATTTCTACATATCATTTTGATGAAATGACAACATTTTTTCATTTATGGTATTTCTCCACTTATCCTTTTCTGAGCTCTGGACATTCTATTTATAAGTGGAATGAATATTGCAATTGAGGTTACATAAGCCACCGTATCCATGAAACAAGTAAGCTTTCTTATTGTTTGTTTTGGATTGCTAGTTGCTATTGATTCATGTTGCTGTTAAGGTTTATGAATTAAAACCTCCCTTTTAACTGACTCTTCTTCTTCTGTAGGTTAGTCTTCTTTTGTTTCCCTGTTTGTTCTTTGTACTGGAAAATCAACTTTCCTTCAAATTCCACCTGCTTTGAAATACCATCAATTTGTTTGGTATCTTCAAATGCTACTCTTTTCACCATAGCACATTCATCAAAAGTAACATCCCTGATGAATATAATTTTCTTTGTCTTTAGACATCATAAACGATATCCTTTGACTCTAGAAGTGAACAAAAAAAAAAAAAAGCTTCCCTTGCTCTCATATTTAATTTTGACTCTTTCACTTGATAATATGCAGTTGAGCAAAACACATGCAAAGAATCATAATCTGTAGCAAGTTTTTCATACTATTGTTCCAATAGTGTCTTACCTTCGCAGTAGATGGTATACGATTAATAAGGTAATACGCATATGTTATTGCCTCAGCTCAAAATTCTTTAACCAAGCCAACATTGGACAACATACACCAAACCTTCTTCTACAAAGTCTGATCCATGTGCTCTGCCTCTCCATTGTGTTGTAGTGTATTTTTGACAATGAAGTGTCTGGCGATGTCATCCCCCTCCCAAATTTTTTGAAAAGGATAATTCTTGCATTCTCCTCCGTTATCTGTACAAAGCCATTTGATCCTCCTGTTTATTTGTGTTTCTATCTTTGCTTTCCATTTGAGAAAAATTCACAACATCACTTCATCCTTAGTCTTCATCATATACACCCAAACTCTTTGAGAGAAATTATCAACAAAGGTTACAAAATAACTGCCTCCTTCTTATCACTGGATGCCACTGCTGCTATCCTAATAACTGTACTACCTTGATAATGGTATATGTTATTGTTCTTATGAATACCCTTCATTACCACTAATACACCGAAAAATATCTTCAGTACGTACTCTAAGTTTTGCAGTGATTTTAATTTGAACCCCTTTGAATCTAGAGTCACCACATAAATGATATTTTTCTTCAAATCCGATACATAATGAACATCTTTTAATGTTCTGATTAATCAATCATGTTTCCTTAATTGAATTGAACCAATGCCATATGCAGTAAGAGAAGTGTTAAATGTTGTGTGAACGACTCATCATCCTTCTTCTTGAAAATCAATGAACCAATCTCCGTTCTTGTTGTCTATCATTTCAACTGCAAACTTCACATTGGACACAATTCTTGTCAAAAGCAAAGATGTCAATTACGAATTGTTGACATTTGATGCGGATTCTTCATTCTTGTTGTCTATCATTTCTGCTCCAGATACTATTTAATAGCTGCCAATGTAAAAGCCCAAATTAATTATATTATGATGTGGAAGTTCAAACTATGCTGCAACCACATAGTATACTCAGATAAAACATTGGCTCTGATACCAATTTTTACAGAAATGAGATATATAACGTAACTGATTGTACAAATCACAATACTATAAAACAAAGTCTCTAAACATAATTTAATAATATAATAAATTACAACTATTATCTATAATAACAACTAATAACTACTACCTCCAATCCTAATTATAGGAAAATGTTCATATAATTAAGACCGAAGAGAGTACTAAATAAAACAACAATAAGAGAAATATCAAAAATCAAAATCTCACTAAAAATAATTTACAAGTGAAATACTACAAGACAGGCGGAGGAGATACAAAATTCTTATACAGGAGAAGGCAATTGTTGGGATGAGAGGAAAGGCAAGAGGGGGCATCCTTTTATAGCATAAGGTCCACCTTCCCTCACAAAATACCCGATGTGGAACTTTGTGGGTCTTGCCACAATCAACACCAGAATCACCCTTGTTGGCTGTTGCGGTAATATTTACACAACAATATATACAAAAACAAGCTAACCGCAGTTAAGGTGGCCAGTAGCCAATAGTAATTGTCTAGACGAGCCTCGTTCATATCATCAGAGAGCCAACTTGGTTTCCCTTTTGAGCTTGTCAATACTTCCACCACACTGATTAGTATAGCACTCACGAAGCTTCCCACCCCAAACACACTTGTATACAAAGCAATCCCCAACGTTCTCATATTCTCTGGAACTTCACTATAAAAAAACTCTTGCATTCCCACCACAGTAAAAATGTCTGAAATTCCCAGAAAAACATATTGTGGTATCAACCAGAGTATGCTCAAATCCACAGTTTCTGACTTTGATCCTGCTTTTCTCATTTCCCTTCCAATCTCTAGCCTCTTTACTTCTACCATAGCTGCAATCACCATGGCTACCACTGAGAGAGCCATTCCAATTCCCATTCTTTGAGTTACGCTTATACCTTTGTCCTGACGAGCGATCAGTTGAGCCATTGGTATGAAAATTCTGTCATATAGTGGCATCAGCAATATTATGGACAGTGTAATAGCACTTTGTAATGTGGCTGGCGGGATCTTGAAATTTTGCCCAATGTTTCTCTTCATTGCCATACCTTGCTTTGTGAAAAAAGTCGCAGGTTGCTGGAATATTACTGCAAACATAAGAAGCATTGTCCATATGGGGATTAACCTCAGCACAACCTTGAAGTTTGCTACCATAACAGTGTTACTTTTAGAATTCTCATTCATCTCCGTTACGTTTTCCATGTTCTCACAGCAGAGAGGTTTTTCATGTAGCCTATTTCACCCAAAAAAATAAATAAATAAATAAATAAATAAGCACAATTTAATTTAACAGTAAAATGTGAACACAGTTTTTCTAAAGGAGGAATGGTTATAACTTACTCCAACTCCTTTACTTCTGACTCCTCTTGTGGCAGAGTAATTTTAGAACGAAAGCCCTTCAATGCATAAGCTTTGATGGATTGAACTATGCTGTTCAAGGGCTTCTTTGTCTTTGATTCACTGTCTTTATATACATATATGGGGCTTCCACATGAGAATACCAACATAGACAGAGCCATTGACATTGCAGGAATGGCAAAACCCAAGACCCAACCAAAAGTATCTTGGATGTAGGATATGACTATGATACCTAACAGACTTCCACTGCAAACGCCAAAATACCAACACTGGAAGAACACAGTCTTCTTATTGGGCTTGTTGTCTTCCTTGCTATATGGCAATTCTTCGTCGTCATCAAGTTGATCTGCTCCAAAGGCTTGTAGAGATGGGTTGTATCCACCTTGGCCTAATGAGATCAGACAGAGAGATGAAGAGAGAAATGAAAATGGGATCCTTTTGTTTCCCTCATGCCTTGACCTTACCACAGCTGTAGAAGTCAATGCCGCGAGTCCCTAACCAGAGCACAAAAACAACATAGCAGTATGCACATAATTGTAGTATACCCTCTGTATCAAAATTCATGGTATGGTGAATCACGTCAAGAGGAGAAGATAAATGCCAAGTCAAAAGCAAAAAATTCGTTTCAGGAAATTGCTTCTTGCAGACTGCAGTTGTAGACAAAGTTTATCAAACTGAGAAGAACTTATATACTACTTGATAGTTTCAACATTTCCTTGGACAACTTTCGCTTATGACAATTGGTTTTACTTATGTTTGATGTTGATTTTGTAAGGCAGTTGCGCCAGAAAATCTCCAAACAAGTTTCCTTTGTTATGTGGTTAATTTTTATTATGGGAAAAATGGGGGCAGCAATGAGTGTGAATGAAACAGTAGAAAGAAAAATCATTGAAAAGGGCAACAACTCAAGTAATGGACAAAAGAAAGGAACTGATTAACATTTTCACGGAAACATGCTTATTAATTGAGAAGGCCAGGTACGTCCTAATTCTTCCAAAACATCCACTACTGCATCATTAATTCATTATGCAATTTTTTGGCGGCTAAAACCCTCTGATCATTCCACTAGCTCAAGAAATGGACAAAAGGAGAGGCTAGTCGTGATTCATGACCCACACTTCCACTAACTCAACGCATGCACCCACTTGCAAACAAACTAATAATTGATAAAGAAACGTCCCAGAGCGTTTTAAAAGATGAAACAGTTTTATTTCCCTCCAAGAAGAAAAGGAAATAACAGAATGGAGTGTTACGACCGGAAAAAAAGGAAACAGAATTGTGGAGGGTGACTCACCACAAGATAGAGGAAAGAAGAGGCCGTGATAGTGGAATACTTGTGGTAATAAGCATCAGCAATAGGTGCCACTAGCAATGGCATTAAGAAGGTGAGGCCGCACCAAGTGTTGACCATCTTCGCTGCCGACGAGTTGCTCAGCTTCATAACATCGGTCAAATATGTCACTAAATTGGATGCCACCCCTTTAAACGCAAACCTCTCTATCCCAGCAATGGCTACATACATCTCATATAAAAACAACCTTTTACTCAACCACACAAGTACACCAACACGACAACAAGATTACGACTTGTACATATATGGATATATATAGATTTACCTGTGAGGAGAATACACGACTTGTTGAGCCTCTGGGTTGTGTGTCCGCGTGCCATGAGAAACAAGAGACAAGTAAGTAATCAGACAGTTAATGGGTTCTGTTCCTCACTAACTACAACAAATGTGTGCTCCTGAGATGTGGCTCCAAGTTTAATTTGATGAATGGTTTTTGGGGAGATTTATATAGGTGGGTTTTGTCTTGTAACTCCTTAATGTGACACACTAGATTGCCACTACGCATGCACTCACAAGAACAATGGTTCCTTGCTTTATACCATACCTAAATTATTGACCAATAAAGGCAGAAAAGTAAGGCGCACTGAACTTATGATAGTGGAGTTATTTATGAAATTAACGAGGTTATAAGTTATTATATCCAAATATACGGTGGGGCATGAGTCATGCTTTACACTTGCTCTTCAAAACCCCCTGCCACGTAACTCTCCAAACATACCTTCACCTTCAAAAACAAATATTAGACATGAATCCCATACCTGGGAGGTTACGTATTTAACTTTCTTAAACAAAAGATAAAGCAACCCATTTTTGAGTTAGCCAGAAGCCCGAAACCACATACCACACCCAGGATTTGTAACAACAATCGCCCTGTTTAACTCCGCCATCGTCATTGCTGCAACATCCGTAACCGAGAGGCCAGTTTTTGGGGAGCAACGATACCCTCTGGTCTCTAGGAAGATGGAAGAGGGCGAGCGATGCTGACTCGGCGGAGGCGGGAGGTGGTGGCGGAGGTGGCGCCTCCTTAGAGGTCTGGCGTGAGCGGTTGTCTGCTGGCTGAAGTGGCCATGACGAGGAGGAGAACGCAAGTGACCAACAGGGGACCTCGTCGCACATTCGCACGTGTGAAGGACATTGCATAAAGATTTATTGTACTTATTTTCCCTGCTGGGTATAGTGTATCGTTCTGAATATGTGTGTGTATACATAATACATGACGGCGGAAGTGCTACTATTTAACTCCAACCAAATTTTGTTTGACAAATAAAACTCCAGATTTTATAGAATATATTAATTGAATTACTAATACAAGTCATGAAGTGAATGAATCGATATATTTATCAGAAATAAGGAGTTGGTGCTTTAACCATTTCTTATCGTTGTGTACTGTTTGCATTGAGTAGCAGACAAACTTGAGACTAGGAAAACGGCCGGGTTTCCATAAGGCATGCGGTGTTGTCAGATTGACATTGTTCAAACTCCTAGGCAATTTCCCTTCGCTCTTCCACAGTCACGTACTGACCAACTCGTACAACAGATTTTTTGCTCGGACTCGTAGAACAGATAAGGTTACAAAAAAGATTAAACCTCCCACACACATAAAGTTTTCTTATCAGTGGACTACAAGGTTGGTGGATGCATGACCTCCGATCCCATATTTTTTAGTTTACCGTCATGGAGCTCCACTATGGGACTAGAGTGTAATATCTATTGTCTAGCTCCGTCACCCCTCAAATTGAAAGAGACATTTGAGATTAAAGGATCACATTAAATGAAATATAGGAGAAATACTTTAAATATTATTAATCCTTAAAAATAAAAGATAGTACAATAAAGCCTTTATATAGGTAAGTTAATAAACTAATCTTAACTCTCAAATCTATCATAATTTAATCTAATTAAAGCTAATTAGATCAAATTAAATCAAAATATCTTAAGATATATTCCTAAAATATAATATTTATATCTAAGATCCTAATCTATAAATATTAAATGATATCGCTAATAATAATAATTATTATTATTATTAATAACAGCAACAAATACTTGATTTAATAATAAACATTCTATTTTTCAACACTCCCCTCAAGTTGAAAACAGCTTGAATATGAGCATCAACTAATACCAAAAATTTACTTATTTATGAGATCTTGAATCGAGCAACAAGTTTTGGCACATCCAAGAATAATTCAACTAAATATCACATCGAGAACATCCAAAAATAACAATCCAATCGCTTCCCTAAAAGCTAAAGGACAGGTCTCACAAGGGACCAAAACAACAACCAACGGGGACCAAGGCAACCACCAACAGTCTCCCCAAGGAGGAAACAATACTCCAAATGTCTCATCAGAGACAAACCTCAAACGGTGTCACCAGTGATCAAACAAAACACCTCACCAAAGGCAAAAAACAAACAGGTCACACAAAGACCATCAAATAAAAATAATTGCACAAAACAACCAACATGAACCAAGACCCTGAAACCCAAACTGAATCAAGGAGAACCACATAAGCCAACCACAAGCATAACACCCAAGACAAAAAACCAAAGAGCACTTCGCGAACTTGATGGAAAACGTAACAAACGAAGAAACCAACCACTAGAAACAAGTGAAACATGCATGAAATGAAAGATGATCTAGAAATAGTAGAAAAAGTTGAACCTAGTCTCACAATGAAACATTCAAAGAAGAAACAAAGCAGATGTCTCACAATGCAACATTCAAAGCTGAAACAAAGCAGCATTGTCTCACAACGCAACCTTCAAATAAAAAATAAAGCAGCGCTATCACGCGTTGGGGAGATGGAACTATATAGACACATTTGTGGTCCACGCGTCAACTACTTTCTGCCAAAATAAGACCAGACCATTGGGGATGGGCTTATTGGTGGGATGGAGAGAGGGAAATGTATGTGACACATGTGTGTCCACGCGCCACCAGAACGAGATTAGATCATCAGGGATAGGCCGATCGATGGGTGGAGAAGTTGATGGTGGGGTGTGGGTAATGAGATGGTACCAAGCATAGAACCCTAACTCTCTCTCTCTCTCTCTCTCTCTTACTATGTAAACGACACGTTTGTAGTTCACGCGTTGGCCACGCGCCGTTAGAACGAAATTAGACCTCCGCGGATGGTTTGATCGGTGGTCTAGGAAGAGGGAATTGTATGCGACATGTGTGTGGTTCACACGCTGTCAGAATGAGATCATATCGCCAAGGATGGCCAATCGGTGGATGGAGAGGCTGATATGGTGGGTGTGTGTAACGAGATAACACCAAGCATAGAACCCTAACTCTCTCGCTCTCTCTCACTATGTCGCCTGAAAATTGAACACATAACAGGAGAGGAACAAAAAAAGACGAACTCAAGGAATAAGGATCGGAAGTTCAGAACCATAGAGCTCTAATACCATGTTGAGATTGAAGGATCGCATTGAAGTCTATGACAAATAGTCAAATACTGTGAATATAATTGATCCTTAATAATAAAAGAGAGTATAAGAAGACATTTATATAAGTAAATTAATAGGCTGACCCTAACCTAAAAATCTCATAATCTAATTTAGTCAAATCTAATTAGATCAGATCAAATCGTATTATCTAAAGATATATTCCTAAAATATAATATCTATATCTAATTCTAATAAATTCTAAATGATATCCCTAACAATAATAATCAATAATAATAAATACTTAATTTAATATAAAACATTATGTTCTTCAACCGAGAGTGCAAAATACCATACCAGAGGAGAACGAAAAACACGGTCTAAATACCTCCTATCTTAACATCTTTAAAACTTTGAGGAGTAATAGGTTCAAAACGAACAATATTAAGAGCGAAATGCTAAAACTATATAATTTTGTAACAGGTTATTATATGTATCTTTGGATAATAAAATGTGGGATTTCACCAATTTTCACTTTTCTAAATCCATCAAGCTTTTATTGATTCTGCAGAAATGATTACAGCCCGGGGGTGCGATATATCTTGATCAGGATAAAGAGATCGAAAGTGTTTAAAGAGCAATTTTTAAATTTCCACTGTGCTTGTCTCTCACTTGTTTCCTTTTTTGAGGGACAAGCTCAGATTTTGTGGATTATTGGTTCTCCATTTTTGAGTGGAGATCGATTCCAGAACTGACCATAAAAAAATCATAACGTAGGCGCGTGCATTTCATATTCCACATGTAATAGGGTTCATCTCTCTGCGTTTTTAGAGAAACTAGAACGTTAAGGGGTGTTAATGCTATCGAATAATTAATGCAGAAGATGATATGACATGATTTTTGGAAATGAAAGAAGACAAGACATTACCATTCAGCTTTGGAAGAATCAATGCTCCATTGTGAATTGTGAATGGACATGTCCACTGGATTCCAGGATCAAGTTTCAGAGAATGTGCGACTCTGTTTAATAGTGTGCGAGGAAGACAATCTCTTTTGTCTATTATGACATGCATGTTATGACATAGTGTTGAAATCCCAATTTGTTGCTCCTTATGTTATCTCAAGGGAGGTTTGAACATCGATAGAATAGTTCAAACGTCTCTTTACTATCCTCAAGGGAGGTTTAATTATAACATCGATAGAATAGTTCAAACGTCTATTTACCATCCTCCCTTTTCATTCTATTTTTTTTTTTTTTTTTAACGAAACTTTAAACCTAGCTAACGCCCAAGTCAACATCAATCAATCAAATATATCCTACTCAATGGTATAAACGAACGGTAATTGGGCCATATAATCATCCTACATGTCGCTGTTAGTCAATGCTAATTGGTCTTCCATGCCTTTATTGTCCAAGTTTGACACATCAGCTTTGTCGTGAGAAAAAAGGTTTATACAAAATAAGGAGAATTATCTGGTAGATGAAGAGTATTAATTAGCAGTACTTAACTTCCCGTGATTGCAACGCTTTCCCCATGTACGCGTTTAGTCTTAGGCATGGAGTCAATATCTGCCATAA
The DNA here is from genome assembly GCA_034222035.1 of Acacia crassicarpa. Lineage (NCBI taxonomy): Eukaryota > Viridiplantae > Streptophyta > Magnoliopsida > Fabales > Fabaceae > Acacia > Acacia crassicarpa. Next base: position 40,985,324 of record JAWXYG010000005.1, on the reverse strand, counting down.
CGTCATGGATCTGGTTTCTCTCCTTTACCCCTTCTCATCATTTTCTATCTTTTTTCTTTTTCTACCATTAGATTAAGATCTCAATGTTTTAGATTTACTATATTTTTTACCATCATTTTCCATCGATCATTTCCCATTATAGTAATATTTTTATCATATGATAGATCTAAACTATTGAAATTTTAATCCAACGTAAAAAAGAAAAAAGGAAGGAAAAGGATGGGAAAGGTAGAGGAGAGAAACCAGGTCTTAACGTTATTGGGTAGTTTGAATTCCTGTGTGCATTGCCCTCAACACCTACAAACCCCAGTTCTCATAAATTTGTATTATATAAAGGTGCATTGTGTTCGAGTATGAACAAGATTAATCGGGCTTGAACTAAGATCAATGCCTAGGGCCTACGTACCCTCGTGAGGGATCAAAGCCCACGTAGTTCGAGTATGATTTCGGCATTCTGCCATAAGGAAGTGGGGTGTGTGCTCTGTGTGAAAGTATAATGATTGCGAGGATTGTCATGTACCGTTCACCAGGAGAACTTCTCCTATTTATAGAGATATGTAACTGCTCCGACTTTCATGGGAGCGCACCCACTCTACGTCCGTTATTGTTCAAATGCATGTAACCGCAGACAGGTGTTTCCTTCGTTGGGCCGGACTTCTCTAAGCCCAATTTCCGGAATCCATAACACATTGCATAGTGAATTTTCATTGTTCGGAAAAGCTGCCTTTTGTACCGTGATTCCATCATCAAGAGCAAACGTATATATCTTGCAAAACAATGATTTGGCGAATTTCAAGGGCCTAAGATTGTTGCATCTCATGATGGCGGCGGCCGAGGCTACCATCGGTGTCAACAACAACATGATATGGTTACGGTGATATTGATTCGACTCAAGGAGTTGGTGTCACATTATTTTATCATAAGTCTAGATTATATAATATATGCAATGTGGTTCGGAATTGCATGCTTTAGAACCTGTTTGGTATGTAATAAATAATTAGCATTGATAAGTTGTTCATTGTTTGGGCAGGAGTGAAACTTAGCATGCATAATTAATAGATTGTTGTTCTAATTAACTTTAGATTTGTTTGGGCAGGAGCAAATAGTTGGCATACTTAGATTGTTGTTTTTAGGTTTAGCTAGTTTGCTGCATAAGAATTTCCTTATGGGTGTAATTTATTTCTTTGTAATGTAGGCTTTTATGCCATCTTTTATAGCCCAAAAAAAAAAAAAAGTTTGCTACATAAGCTATTAGTAATTTTCTAGTTTGCTACCTAAGCTATTAGTAATTTGTTGTGTCCAACTATTTTCACTCCAACCGCAACACTTTTTTTTTTATTTTTTTTATTTTGATACAATAAGCAACCAGGCAAGAACTAAGCTTTATCTAAAATCAAGATCCTCTCAACACTTTAAATCAGATTATTCATTTAAGTTCCACATCTTCGTGTAATGTACAGGATCGTTTGTCTTGTTTAATGTTTATTATGTTAAAGGCCCAATTAAATATGTGAACGCAAACAGATAAATAGTAGGATTAGGGTTGCACAAAAACCAGATCAAGTCGGATTCAATATCAACCCCGAGGTTTTTGGTTTAAAGTTAAATTACCCTGTGCTAAACTTTATTTTATTTTATTTTATTTTTTTTATATAAATGAAGGCAGAGCCTTTAAATTAAATAGCTGAAGAAGGGGAAAAAATTCTCATACAATCAAGTAGAATCAAAGGCCTCACAAAAGAGGGGCAAGAATCAAACAGGCAGGAGCCATTTAAACCTTCCTTAGCTAGCCTATCAGCGACCTGGTTTTGTTCCCTGAACGATTGCTTAAGGTATGGTTTGGTTGCGACAAAAACTTGATAATAGACCAGACCAGACAGGGTTTTGGTGTCCGAGTCAAATTAAACATGGACTACAAACCCGTTATTTTAAAAAATAATAATAAAATAAAAGTTGAATGCCGAGCGCAAGGGGCTGAATGGAATACTAGTGTGCTGGGAAAGAGAAAAACAAAAGGAACACGGTAATTGAATCATCAATTCAAAAGGTAAATCAGTCACTTAATTCCTTTTTTTTTTTTTTTGTCAAAAAGAAGATAACTTATAAGATGGAGCCGATCAGATATGAAATTGTCATTTTATAAGTTCCAAAAATCTTTTAACTTTAATTTTTTTAAAAAGAAAATAAGGAAATTAAAGCCCTGCTTTCGAAATCTTTTGCTACACTTTTTCTGCTGCATGAAATCATGCCAAATATTTTACAATGGTACTACTCGTTTTTTTTTTTTTTTTAAATGAGGATCTAGTATCCCGAACCTACTAATCTCTTTTTAACTCGAAAGATTTATTAAGATCCAAACTAATCCAAATCAAACTGAGTAGGACTACAAGGGCAAAAAGCTCTAATTAAGTAACTAATTCCTTGCAATTTAAAGAACGAAAATGTGTTGTTTATCAACACTTAAGATGAATCTTTGGCTTCATATATAAGAGTTAGTTGGGGGATTAAATTTAGTCATAAATATAAGACCTCAATCAATTTTATCCTCATGGGGAAAAAAAAATCCATTTTATCCCCATGTTTATAATTTTTTATCAAACTATCCATGTTGATTGTACATGTAAAGGAAGTTTTTCATCAAGGGATAGTTTGAATGTAAATGATTTAAAAAAGCATTTAGAAAAACTAATATAGATTTTAACTAATACTCCCTCATATTCTAAATATATGACAGAGTTGACTTTTTAGATATCACCAAAGTGATTTTTTCCTTTCCCAATAAAGTATTTTTCATGTATTTGAACATAAAAAATCATGTTTAAGAGACTCAATTATTTATCAACTGTCATTGGTCATCTTGATCCAGTTGGTCCAGGGAATTATTAGAAATGGTGGCCGAACAAAAGTTGAGGTGGAGCAAAGGTAATGGACTTTGAATAGAGTGGATCAAAGGGTTAAAAACTAAAACAGAGCCTGCCAACCTAACCCAATTCACTGTTATTGATCCGGACACTTCTCATTATTCGTTTTGGGCCTCACTCCTCTAATCTTCCAATTTTTTATCCCCTCATATCATTGGCAGGCTCTGCGGGTCCCACACTCAACACAGTACAACTCCTTCATTTAATGGGTTAAGGAGTATTTTTGCCAACAAACTATTGGTCTAGGAACACCTAACACAATAAATTATTTTGTGGACCTTAAATGCCAACCAACTTTTGAAAACATTAAATTTGCACAAACCTATTAATTTACCCAAAACGTCCGTTACTTGCCTAGGCTAGTCGTGGTTTCAGGGCTAAATATTGTCTTAGGCAATTGATCTGCTTCATTCTTCCCTGGAAGATTTTTGAATTGCTAGAAGACCAATCAAATCCCCTCAATTTCAGAAGCAGATACAACACCATACCAGATCCCAACCCCAGAGCAACACTATAGCCTGAGAGAGAAACTGCAGCACCAACCAAACATCACAAACGACTCTTGCTTCGTGTTCATGTCCATGGAAGCCATGGCCAGTTCAATCCCTGCAGATAACAGAAGCACTCTGAGAATTCCGATTGAGAATTCGTTCAAAATCATCACGAATGAATTCCCCAGAACCAGAGCAAGCACCAATTTTTGCAATCCCTAGAAAACACCACTGAAGCTCCACTTCTTCCCCCAAATCCATATTGATCGACAGGAATTCTAGATTTTCTTTCTGCGATTCACCAGACAATACTAACAAATCCGAGCAGAGAACTCAAACTGAACCGATTTGAATCTACCAAGTCTCGCATAAGCTTATCAAGAGGCGAAAAAAGTCTCACATAACCATTACAAAATATACGCGTAAATACTATTTGAAAAAGAAAAGACGAAAGAAACACGTAATATTCGAGAAATATATGGAGAAAACTTAGTGAAAGCGAGAGACGTCAAACAGGGATTAGGAAGATGTTTCCATGAACATTATCACGAACGTGCTTTAGCAATTTCCTTTCCAGATAAATTTCTTCCGTCATACGACCAAGAGAAGCCATTCTTTGCTCTGTGATCATCTCAATAAAGGAGAAGAAGAAGAAGAGAGACAGAGACAGAGCAATGTAGCTCAGAAGCTCAGAGACAGACGAATGTTTGGGTAAACTAACGTTTCTGTGCAAATTTAATGTTTTTAAAAGTTGGTTGGCATTTAAAGTCCACAAAATAGTTTATTGTGTTGGGTTCTCCTGGACCAATAGTTTGTTGGCAAAAATGCTCATTAACCCTAATTTAATCATAGTTACCACTTTCCTCAGTTCATACCTTTTTTTTTAAAAAAAAAAAAAAAACACACACACACACACAATTTAGTGATTTACCCCCCAAACTGGGGTTGGTTTGCATCCGCTGCGATCATACTGTGTTGCCTTGATGCATAAATTGTGAAGTTTTACTTTTTTTATAAAAAAAAAGATAAATATTTTAGAATATGGATAAAGACTAAAAAAAAAATACTTCAGGATACTAACCGGTATTGGAAAAATACTTGATGATCTTGAAAAAAAATATCTTAAAAATATATTTTTAGTACTAGCCAGTAACCTGAAGATACTAACCGGTACTTGAAAAATACTTGATAATCTTGAAAAATATATCTTAAAAATATATTTTTAGTACTAGCCAGTACCCTGAAATATTTTTAGGATACCAACTGGTACTAAAAAATATTATCTTGGAAAATTATTAATATTTCAGGATACTGGCTAGTATTAAAATGATACTTCGAGATACTGACTGCTATTGAAAAAATATTTCAGGTTATGGAGTGGTACCAAAGATAGACTTTAGGATATTTTTTTCAAGATCCTAAAATATTTTTTCAAGATCATGAACTATTTTTCCAGTACCGGTTAGTATTATGAAGTGTCTTTTTAGTCTCTGTCAGTACCCTGAAATATATATATATATTTTTTTTTTAAAAAAAAAAAGAGAGCAAAACTTCACAGTTTTTGCATCAAAACCACGCAGTATGACCGGACGCAAGTCAACTCCCTCTAAACCAGAGTTACTATGCAAGGCTCTTTCAACTTCTAGCTTGTCGTTGGTTTTTTGTTACGTATGGGACTAGGTTTGTGATCTACCTGGTATGGGTTAGTCTCTTGAAGCCTTAATGAATCTAGACCTTTTTTGTAAAACTCGTTTTATCTTTTGGATGAAAGAGCAAAAATACCCATGAGCTTTCTCTGAAGAAGCACCCACCACCATCTCCTTTTAAGTGGTGCAAAAATACCCACCAGCTTACAAAATGGGAGCAAAAATACCAATTCTGTTAAAGTTGACTAACTCCGTTAGTGGACCATACTATTTTTTTTAAAAAAATGTCTCCATCTTTTTGAAATTCCTTTACTGCCCTTCCCTATTCACCCAACGACAACTCTACGCGCTTGATCTCTCCAGTCTCTTCTTTAGATGTCTGTAGCGGCACCGGCGACCTCCACCAAGGACGGCGAAATCTTCATAGCAGCAACAACAACTATCATCCACCAGCAATTGTGGTGATTCTCATCGCTCCCACCGTCCTGTACTGTAGATCCGAGACTTCAAACAATGAAAACTTGTTCCGTAGTTTAAATCCGATCAAATTCGACCCACCACAACCACTACCACAAAAGGGTGGACGCCATGGCGGCGAGGAGGCCAGAGGGAGATAGAGAAGGTGGAGGATAGAGGGATCGATTTTGGAAGAGGGAAAGTGGCGGCAGAAAATCCAATGGCGGTATGAGCGAAGAGCCGAACTCGCCGATCTCTGGGTCCCTTGGCGGTACACACCTTACTGTGACGGTCTTTACGTCCGGTGGAGCGAACAATGTGGCCGCCTTGAACCTGCACGAACTCTCCCATTCCACCCCTCATAGCCAATCTCAACGGCTTTGTGAGATGGAGAAATTGTTGAATCCTGATCCTTCTCGTCTTCTCCATTCAGATGAAGGTAATGGCTGAGGTGGTACGGATTCAGACTCTTGTGGAACATATATTTTCTCTGATAGAATCTTATATGCTAAAGAACATATATTGTTGTGTTGGTGCACATATTTCTAGCTCTGTTTTTCACTTTCTTTATCCTTTCCCTTCTCGGCATTCTCATACTGTTCCCTTTCCTCCCTATTTTTGTGCTATAATTCTGCAAATGTTGAATCTCCAATGGGTATCATTTAATATCTGAAATTGTTGGAGTTCTGGCTTTGTGGTTTTTCTGATGCGAATGGCTCTGTTTCCTAAGATGTTAGAACATAGAACATAATTCTTCTTCAGAGCTTTATTCTTTTTGAGGGCATTGTATGATTCTTTTCCATTTATTATTATCATATTGCTTGAAACCCTAACTGCCCTGGTTCCGTTGCATCTTTGAAAAATTTATTTATTGTTAGAACAATAACAATCATTTGCTTTTATCCATTATTTGATTGCTCTAAAAATCGAAGCTTGAAGCCTTTTCCTTTTGAATAGAAGAGAAGAAGATGGAACATGAGATTAAAAGGATTGTGCAGGAAAAGAGAGTGAAATGATCGAAGAAAAGATTAGGAAGGAGAAAATAAAGTATTTGATGGTTGTGTGAGGATTAATCCAAAGGTAGAAAGCGAGATACTTTTTTTTTTTTCAGGTGAAGGGCACTTCAGTATTTTCATGTTATATTTAACCTCTGTTAACGCAGTTAAACAGAATTGGTATTTTTGCTCCCATTTTTCAAGCTGGTGGGTATTTTTGCACCACTTAAAAGCACATAGTGGTGGGTGCTCCTCTAGAGAAAGCTCATGGGTATTTTTGCTCCTTTACCCTTATCTTTTTAATAAAATTGGGTTTTTATTAAAAGAAAAAGACAATTTGACCCTCACTCCTTTAGTATGGGAAGGGACCACACATCCATCACATACGCCCTTCTAGGCAGAAGACATATGAATGGAGAATCTTTTTTACAAGAGAAGGTGTGAGATGTCATTTGAACTATAAACTCTTATCTTCCCTCAATTCACACGTGCCGTTATCATAAAAAAGTGGAAGGGAGAATGGAGAGGAGTTATAAGAAAATGGGGCACTAATTTTAAGTTGATTTTGAAATGATTTTCATTCTTAAATAATAGGATTAAGGTACAAAAATGTATATCTATATTTTATCTTGAAAAGCGTCTAACACTAACTTTTTTTTTTAAAAGAAAAATATCTATAAACTTTAAAAAACAGAGCAAATCTGTGATGGGCCCCACCCTATTAAAATGATTTTGCATTCTTAAATAATATCCAACTTGATATTTGTTTGTATAGCCAATGCATGTGCAGGAGTCGAGGACCATTGGTGGTGTGAAGTGAGAGTGTACTATTATTCCATCCTCCCATATGACTACCCCAAACACTCCCTTTTCAATCCATGTAAATCCTTTCCCATAGGCTCCTCATCACCCTCCTTCCCTCCATCCTAGTTGCATTACAAAACTCACCAATTAGTACGACTATTCCTATATATCGTTTTTAAAAAAATAGCATCACTCTGACTAATTTAATAATCCAGGTGAGGAGTATCGTTCTTAAAGAGTACGTTCCACCTCAAGAACATCATATATCGTGCACCTAACATTCTTTTGCAACTGTGATGGAAGTTACACGGTCACACAATCACTAAGTCACGCAATTATTGTAATTACAACGCATGCCTGATTATATTACAATAGAATCTTACATTTCGAAGCTACTCTTTATTATTATGCATGTAGATGACAAAGTGATGTCTCTTGACTTGTTGCTGCCATGGTTGAAGGGAAAGGGTCATGATAATATTAATAATAATAATAATAAATAAAAGGGCAAATAATAATAATAAATAAAAGGGCAGGAATTGGGAGCATAAAGAACAAGAGGAGCTTTAAATTTGTACCAGGAATGGTGCGCGACATTGTAAGGACTAAGAAAGGAAGTTGTAATAATATAAAATGCTGTCGCTTATGGTGGCTTTGATTCTTAGTTTGGGAGAGAGAGATGCCTTTCACGGCCTTTAAGAAAAGCCTATTCAAATTCAAATATAAACATGTACATCTCCTACATGAACATGCATGTTGTGTTGCTTCAGAAATGATTGTGGGATCGTGTTCTCTATATATATATATGACACACACATTGTAAATAAGTGGGGTTGGGGCATGTGCGTGCCCTCTTTGTTAAATGTTAAATGGCAAATAGTAGTAATATATAGTAGTTTTAATTTACGGTCTCCACAACACGGGCCTGCTTTGTTAACGTGGGGCTATTGCCTTTAAGGAAACCTAATACTGCCAGTTTACACCCCCTTCTGTCACCCCCTCCCCAACACTTTTCCCTCTTATTCTCTCCCTCTATTTAATATATATATAATTTAATCACAATTCAAGAAAAATTAGTCTGAAAAACAATAAAAATCTATCAAGGCATTTTTACCAATAAAATTTTTAATAGGGGACTTTTCTCCAATTTTTTCAAAAATATATTATTGTTATTAGTATTATTAATGATTTGACTTCATTTATTCTGATTTAATTGATTAAAAATATATCGAATATATAATTAAGCCTAAGTGTATATATATATATATACAATGAATCAAACAGCTAAAAACAAATAGACAAAGGAAACAACAAAAAAAGACTAAGGTCCCAACCCCCTCCTAGTATGAGCAACTCTCATCACATTAGCTAGAAGAAGGTGATAAAGACCTGTAGGGGGTCAGAGAAGTGTGCTTCATCAGGGGTCTCCACCTGGGATAGGGCCGCATTAGCCAACCAGTCCGCACATTGATTCCCTTCCCTAAGTACATGACAAAACCGTATATCCCACTGTCGTCGAGTAACTGCCAGTATCTTAGTCACCAGATGAGACTCACGAGTTGCACTACCTTTAGAAAGTAATGCGATGACTGTTTGACAGTCACTTTCAACCACTACATGTCTCCAACCTGCATCCCAAGCCATCTCCATTCCCTTCAACACTCCCCACAACTCAGCTGTAAGCGCCGAGCACCTTCCAAGTCGTGCAGAAAAACCGCCTAGCCAGTTACCCGAACAATCCCGCAGCAATCCCCCACATGCCGCCACCTGTAATGGACCTTTTAAGGCCCCATCAGAATTGAGTTTCACGAACGGGTCTTCAGGGAAAGTCCAACAAACCGTAGTAGGGTATTGTCTTGACCTGCTAATCACTGCTTTAGTTGTTGCCATTCTAATACCTTCCAAAAGCTAAAGGACAGGCCTAGGTCGATAACTATCACTCCCATCTTGCGGATTATAGATGGAGATATTCCTCCATTTCCAAATGAACTAGCACAAAACAATAAATACAGCACGCCAAGGATATCTGCCAAATCCTACGTCATCACATATCCAGTTTTCCTTAATCCAGTCAGTCCAGTCACAATGACAAAACAAGTGGAATCGATCATTGGGTAGCACTTCATACCAGAAAGCATTAACCACAGGGCAATCCCTAAACGCATGTAACTGTTTGATGATACACTGAACACAGGCCATCATTATTAGTCCAAGAACGGATCCATGACCGTAGCAGGAGCCTCCGGTGAAAGAATTTCCAACCAAAAATTTGTACTCTATGAGGTCCCTTCCACTTCCATAACTTACTCCATACGTCACAGCTTACGCCAGATTGCTGGAAGCCAGATTCAGCTAAATACATGTAACAACTTTTCACACTAACACCAGTTGAATCCCCAACCAACCAGAACGATCTATCCGGACCATCATCATTAGAGGGAGGGAGCATTCCTCTAATTAGATCAACCACATTCTGGGGAAGAAGACTATGTTGTAGTGATAGGTCCCAACGACCATCTCGACCAACAAATCTAGAAACCATGCATTCTCGCATATCCTCAGGGATGGGACTTAAGGCATAATCTTGCAGGCAAATAGTAGAGGATACTCATTTATCTTTCCAAAATGAGATAGAGGCCCCATCTCCAATCTCCCATAATACCCCATCCTTCATGTTGTTAAAAATGTTACATAAAGCACTCCAGAAAGGTGAGCAACCAGCCTTATAGAACGGTAAGTATTAAGTCTTCTTCAGCAAAGGGAAAAAAAATTATCCTCCAATTTTAAAAGAGTTGAAATATATTTCAAATATAATAAGGAAGTTGCATGTAAGGTTTTTCCCCTAAAAATATAAATCAAAAAAATATCGATCAAAATTTTAGTATAACTGTTTCAGGTCATAGCTGTTTTTTTTTCCCTCTGAAAATTGCATCTAGAACCCGAAGAAAAGAAAATATGACAAAATAATTCATTGAAATCTTAAAATTGAAGTGAAATCTCTGAGACATGTTTGAAAATTGTTTCATATATGAAAAGACACAAATGCCCATATGTCCCTATATTTTAACAATTTTATGTACGTGTTTTGACAAGCCTTTATACTTGTGTTAACAAGTTCATGTGCATTTGATAAGTCTATAAACATGTTTTGATAAATCTATAACCTTTTATAGGCGTATTTGTATCTTTCATATATAAAAAATATTATTTAAAAAAAAAGGTCCCACAAGACTTGATTATAATTTTGAGATTTTAAAAGACAATTTTACCATCTTCTCCCTTATTCAGGACCTAGTGCAAGTTTCCCTTTAGTTTGTCCCTTTAAAAAAAAGCTATGGTACACTGTTCACGTGATTTTGATCCAGGAGTTTCCAAATGCATAATTTTATAAGTAAATAAATGTAATCCGTACGGTAAAAAATAATGGCGAATCGTACCAACAATGATATCATATTGGGGGTGGAGACTAGAGAGTTGTTTTCAACGTACGAAATGTGTGGAAGGCAGTTAAGTCTAAGAGGGACGGTTCCAATCAGAGCATATGTCAAGTGGTCCCGTAGGTTCCTTGAGCCCCATGAAGTGCATCCAGACAGGTCGCTAAACCTTAGGACCACCCGAAAAGCCTTATTATTATTATTAATTAATTAATACTCCTATAATTTAATTATAGCTAACCTCCTTCATTTCATTTTCCTTTTCTCAACCATTTATTTGGATTCTTTTGCCACCAACAAAATCACATTTATTTGAAATCACCCCAATCATAATCCTTAAAAAATGGGAACAATTGTACAATGATTAAAGGTGCGAAAACATGATAAAATATAAAATATTTGTATCTTAAATATAAGACATAATTTATTATAGTGTAATTTATATTTAAACAAAAAAATAGTGCAATTTATATTATAAATTATATTCTTTATTTATGACCAGATGAGTAGTTTGCTTTTATTGCCTACTTTTACCTTTCACCATTTTTGTTATGATTGAATTATATATATTTAAGTATTCTTAAGCTCAGTCACGAATGGCTTTCCTGATAATATTTTTTTTTGCATTTATATCAATTCAAACTCAAAACTTCTAATCGAAACGCTAAAACTGTTTTCACTAGGACCAATTGCCATTAGTTTTGTTTATTCTATGTATTGCTTGATTTTTTTCTGCCTTTCATATTTCCATATCAGAATAACACACCTAATATCTATAACCTTTTTTCTAATAAAAAAGCAACTTATTACTTGCTGGCCCCAAAAAAAAAAACTTATTATTATTATTTTTTGTACTGAACTGGCCAAGGCATCAATTTAACTTTGACTAAAAGCTGATCAAATTTGCTATTAATAAAATAAAAATATTTTTGATCCTATATATTAAAATACAATATAAAAGAATAAGGAAACCATTATTATTGATTTTAATTAACTTTAAATTCATATTCAAATAACTTATATTTATCCTCCACTCAAAATAAGGACTTGGTTTGAGTTTAATAACACTATTAACACATGTATAATATCACAAAAATGGCCGGAAGAACAACTTAATTATCATGAAAGAGTGCTATTATTTTTTTACTACCAACTACAAAGAACTTATAAACAAAAATTTAAAAAGTTTGAACCAATTACTCAGCCAATTGTCTTGATTATTGATTGGCTTTAATTACCAGTTGGACCCAATCCCAGTGAAAGTGATGGCAAGCAAGCTCTAGCTCCACCATCAATATCAAGGTATGATGCATATAGAGTCAAAGAAATTAAAGGGAATTCTGATGATGACAACGCTCCTGATGGGACAAGGAGATTTTATATATATATATATGATTTATATATTTAAAACCGTTGATATACAAATTAAATTATTTGTTTAGGTATAACGAGCATCTCCTTGTTCTTTAGGTATAACGAGCATCTCCTTGTTCTTTAGCTTTGGGGTGCCATCATTAAAAGAAAACCTCAAGCTACCTAGCTAGCTTGTTCTACTAGACTACCCCTCCTCTTTCCATTATATTCCCCAGTTGGCCAGTTCTCTTCTCTCCTTTTCATATCCCAAGCCTCCTTCCCCAAGCTTCCTTAAGGTTCGTTTCTGCTTTTTCTTTCTGTTGTCAATTCTTCATCTAATACCTACAAACTACAACATGCAACCTATACCACCATCTTTAACACTGCTTATATATGTCTAACTATTGTTGTTGTTGTTCGATCTTCAAGGTGCACCACCTCCCATTCATTTTGTAGCCTTTCTCTTCTTTTGTTTTTACTGGTAACTATTTCTTCTTTTTGCACTGTGCTTGAATTTGGTTTATAAGTCAACTAGCTAGGGTAGCTGCTATTTTTACGTAGGCCCTCCGTTGCTGAAACCACACTGACGTGTTAAAAACTTACATGCCTGTGATGGCTTTTTAATCTCTTGCAAAATTTACTCACATTGCAGCTACTTGACTCGGATTATTTTTGCTGAGTTTCAGGATCAATTTAGCTGCAAGTTTGCAGAGAAAAATTATAGGTTTTCGTTGGCTAACTGCGTTGGTAAAAAAGAAAAAAACTTTTAAACTCCTAAACCCCATTTTCTTCCTGCCCAGCAAATTAACTGCATGGGAATACAGAAAAACTGGACATCGTATTCATTATCGTCCGTTTTTTAATAGATAATGCATCATTTTCATCGGCTCTTGAAAATATATGAAACACAAATTGTGGAGCTCGCGTTTTCCTTGTGTTCTTCGGTTTCACAAAGCGAATCTCAGATTTTCGAAAGATTTCAAGCTTCTCGATCGGTTCTTGCAGTTTTTGTATTGTTTTGTGTGTTTATGGTTATGAGTGAGTTTGTGGTTGGTTTCATGGCGCCGGAAAGTTATAAAATTACGTGTTTGAGATTGTATAGCTCAAAACATGGCGGATTTGGCCATTGTTCTAGTTCTACAAGCTTAAGGAAGAAGAAGATGCATTTTGGCATCTGGAACTCGTTGCATTCCTTGATATTTGTGGTGGCCGGTGCGAGAAAACAAACAAATAAAAAGAAAGGGATACAATAAAATATTGGTTTGGTAAGTACACTTCAAACATTCGAAGTTGGCCAGTGGAGCGGTTTGAGTTGCCTTTGAAAACCCATTCTTTGGACGAGTTCTTTTGTTTTGTTACGTTGTTTTTTTACCTCAATTTTATGATATCAGTTCGAAGCTTAGAATATAATCATGCATATGTACTACGGTATATTCGTCACTACTTTTCGGGTCACTTGTTAATTTTGCGAGTTTTGGGCTTCTACCTAGCCATCGTTTCTTATTATTTTTTTCGATGAAAGTTTAGATTGGGTTTCAGGGTTTTTCTCATCATCTTTTTCTTATTATCTCTCATAATCTTTATATCACACCCGTTCATTTAATAAAGTACTACTTTTACTTTTCTCTTATTTTTTCAATCAACGGCCCAGATTGAGCCAATAAGAGAAAATGAGAAAGAGGATTTAGAGAGAATCTCCTTCCCGAGGGTAGGTATGACGCTGAGCTTAAAGAACACTTAACACAATCTAACGTATCATTTATTAATAAGGTCATTACATTAATGAGATTTGAACTCACAACTTTATTTATAAGCCAACCCTTTATCAACTGAACCAATTTTTGCTTGTTATCATTTATTTCTTTTCCTTTTTCCTTGCTAGGTATAAGTATCCTCTTAATGTACGTAGAAAACCTTATTCGAGACACTATCAGATAATAAATGTGGGTATTTCTTCTAGTAGGGATTCCAACTTTGGTTTTTCACGTTGTGAGGGACTAGTCCTTTCCATAAGACCTATTAGATCATTTGTTTCTTTTAAGCAGTTTAATAATATTAAATCAAGTATCTGGATTGACTTAGAGCTAGGAAACACTTAAAAAGGACTTTTATAGGAGATAAAACTCCTTATATATTTATCTCTATAATGAAAAAAATTTGAAAATAAGTAAAACCGAACAAGCACCTAATATCCGGGATTGCATTAGTCGGCTGTTGGTTTTGCTTTTATTGGGCTAATCTTGGTTTTCAGCTAGGGACATTTTGTTTTTTTGTCCGACATAATTTTATTATTTGTATGCTAGGCCATTAAGGTTTATAGAAAAATATTTGCCCCTTAATCAGTTATGTTATATTATTATTTTGCTTAAAAAAGTAGTTATGTTATTACACCATTAAATTTTGGAATCCCATTAATTTTAGCGCTGAAGTTTACACCCAGAAAGTTTTTCAATTTTATTTTGTACCTTGCATTTTCTGAAATTCTGTTTCAATCTGAATAATTGTACGAGAATTTCAGTTGGGTCCCTTTGGTGTTCAGAAATTTCGTTTGAGCCGTACACTAATTATTTTCAGAATTTCATGTTAGTCCATTGGATTGGATCTTTGTAAAATTCATTATTGAACCTAGGAAGATCTCACCATTTTAATTTCTGAGTTTATTACAATTAGTCTTGACCCACATTTGTAATTCTGGATCATATATTTTAAGGAGCACTATTATAGGACTATTATTTTGCTTATATTGTGAAAATTCAATTTGGAAGAATTTTAATGAATAGAGATTGGGAAAAGTATTATCAAGTGCCTTTCGATTTGTTCAAATATTTAAGAAATTGTTTGGCATGATAATGACACGTGAGGTCTTACAAGATATTATATTTGTTGTTGTCTGATTTGGTTTTGGAATTATACCTCATTGTTTTTAGACAATTCCATGCCTCTAAATCCAATGCATGATTAAAAATGCCCATTTATGTATAAAAAAAATCCATTTACCAATAAGTGTTCGTCATTGTAAAAATCTGCTAAAATACGATGTTTTGAGTTCAAGTCCTCATAAATCTAAAAAACACTTTTAGAAAAGTTATCTCAAATTAGATTAGACAATACTCTAATCGGACCCAGCTAGATAATTTAATTTAAAAAAATGCCATTTAAGTGTGAATTCTTAAATAGTAAGAGAGACTTAAGTTAGGGCCTCTTGTCTTGTATTAACGTAGAATATTCAATTTTTACTTTTTTCAAAGAAGATATTTTGAAATATCTTGGTCCTTAAAAGTATTCTTGGAAAACTAGCTCACATTGCTGCTGCTACTTATATTCTTCATGGAGTTTCGGGACTAATTTAGCTGCATTTGAATAGAAAATGATTTGTTTTTCATTCCGACTCACTTTAGGTGTCAGGACTAACTACGTTGGACATAAAGTAAAAGCTTTTAGACTCCTGAACCTGTTGTCTTCTCCACAAGTTAACTGCAATAGAATAAAGGTAATTGGAAATCTCATTATGGGCTCTAGAAACTACAAAAAACGCAACTTCTGAAACATAACATGCTGTTGGTTGTAATTGGTAAGCAACAGAGAGATCTCATTGGAGAGATGGCTAGAGACACAAGCTTGGATGGGGAAATTATGACATCTGATACAACAGGATCATCAGGAAGTCATCCTCCAACTGAAGAACCTGAAAAAATCCAAACAAACACAGATAGGCAGCGACAAGATTTAAAGAAGAGCAAGGCCAAAGAAGAAAGCCATAAAACAGTTCCATTCTACAGGCTTTTCTCATATGCAGATTCTTTCGATCGTCTTCTCATGTTTGTTGGGACAATAGCAGCTGTTGCTAATGGAATGACAATACCTCTATTGATGATAATTTTTGGAGATGTCATTGATGTTTTTGGAGGAACTAGTGACACCAAAGAAATGGTTCATAATGTCTCCAAGGTAATGCAATAATTAATGACCAGAGCACCACTTTATTTTACGCTTTCCAATTTTGATTTCATAATAATGACTGCTTTTATTTTCAGGCCTCTCTTGACTTTGTATACCTGGCTATGGGTACCTTTGTAGCTTCATTTTTGCGTAAGCATATCAAATTTTCTGTTAAGTAAATGCTACACAGTTTAACTTGCAGAATATATTGGTTTGACATAAATATGATAAACAAACAAATACCTATGCATGCTATTTGATAGAGGTGACTTGCTGGATGGTCACTGGAGAGAGACAGTCTGCAAGGATAAGAAGCTTATACCTTGAGGCAATTCTGAGACAAGAAGTAAGCTTCTTTGATAGGGAAACCAATAGTGGAGAGGTTATTACAAGGATGTCAGGTGACGCAGTTCTCATTCAAGATGCCATGGGAGAGAAAGTATTGTTCTTCACCATTTGATTCTCTTTTCCATTTACTAAAGAGCCATTTTCTTTGACTCTTCCTGATACCTTTTTGAGTGATATCAGGTAGGAAAGTTCATACAGCATGTGGCAACATTTGTGGGAGGTGTGGTTATATCATTTTTTAAGGGCTGGCTTCTCACCCTTGTCTTGCTAACTTTTCTTCCACTTTTTCTCCTCTCTGGTGCCTTGATGAGCTTCGTCGCTGCAAAAATGGCATCTCGTGGACAAGCAGCCTATTCCACAGCAGCAAATGTGGTGGAACAGACAATCAGTTCCATTCGAACTGTAAGCCTATTAGCATGATCAACTCCTCATCAGTTATTCACCAGTCTTTACTTAGACACTTGAACTTTTAGATTGAAACTGCCCTTGACATAGAAAATGGTATTGGCTACTCTTCACAGGTTGCATCATTCACAGGGGAGAAGCAAGCTATAAGCCAGTATAATAAATCTTTAATAAAAGCTTACCATGCTGGTGTGGTAGAGGGAGCAGCTTCTGGTTGTGGCTTCGGTTCAGCTCGTATGTTTATATTCTCCAGTTACGCTTTGGCCGCATGGTATGGAGGGAAGATGGTACTAGAGAAAGGATATACAGGAGGACAAGTCATGAGTATCTTTTTTGCCATATCTACTTGCTCCTTGTGAGTTGGCTTCTGCTATTCAAGTGTGTGTGTGTGTGTGTAATAGAGATAACATCATAAGTTTTTCTTATTTGCCACAATTATCAGGTCTCTAGGGCAGTCATCTCCAAGTTTGATTGCATTTGCTGCGGGACAAGCTGCAGCTTTTAAAATGTTTGAAACAATCAAGAGGAAACCAGAAATTGATGCTTATGACACTTCTGGTCAGAAGTTGGATGACCTTAATGGTGATATAGAACTAAAGGAGGTTTGCTTTAGTTATCCTACAAGACCAAATGAATTAATATTCAATGGATTTTCTCTATCAATACCAAGTGGCACTACTACTGCCTTGGTAGGGCAAAGTGGGAGTGGGAAATCAACTGTTGTCAGTTTGATAGAAAGGTTTTATGATCCACAAGCTGGTGAAGTTCTCATTGACAATATCAATCTCAGAGAGTTCAACTTAAAATGGATTAGAGGGAAAATTGGCCTTGTCAGCCAGGAACCTATTCTCTTTTCTTGTAGCATTAAAGAGAATATTGCTTATGGCAGAGATGGTGCAACCGATGAAGAAATTAGAGCTGCAGCAGAACTTGCTAATGCCACTAAATTCATTGATAAATTTCCTCAGGTGAACCCTAATCTCAAAAATTGGATTATCGGATTTAATCTATAAGGCCAGAGAAAAGTAGTGAAGTACATGTTTCAACTAAATAGTCCTTAACCATTTAGTTTTGGTAACTCATGAAACAGGGACTAGACACAATGGTAGGCGAGCATGGAACTCAGCTCTCTGGGGGTCAAAAGCAGAGAATTGCAATAGCAAGAGCAACGTTGAAAGACCCAAAAATCTTACTTCTTGATGAAGCTACCAGTGCCTTGGATGCTGAATCTGAGAGAGTAGTGCAGGAGGCATTGGACAGAATTAGGATAAGCAGGACAACCGTAATTGTAGCCCACCGTTTAAGTACTATAAGGAATGCAGATTTAATAGCTGTTATTCATCAAGGAAAGGTAGTAGAAAAAGGTATATACATATTGTCTTGTCATGCATTAACCACACCATGGCAATCTACTTTTGTTATTTGTGACTCACTCACTTCATTTTTATCTCTTTTGATCGGTTAGGCTCACATGAAGAGCTCACAGAGGATCCAGATGGAGCCTATAGCCAGCTCATTAGATTGCAAGAAACTAAAAGAGAACAAGAACTAAATAGTGCAAATTACAAGGATAGGTCTGAAAGCTTTCAGGACTCTGAAAGACAATCAAGTCAAAGGTTTTCTTTCCTTCGGTCAACAAGCCAAGGATCATCTGGAAAAGGAAATAGCGGCCGTCACTCTTTCTCAAGTCTCACTTCTGCAGCAGCAGTTGATACTGATGCATCACATAACCCAGCCAAAGTCTCACTTCTCCGCCTTGCTCATCTTAACAAGCCTGAATTCCCAGTGTTACTATTAGGTACTTTGGCAGCAGCACTAAATGGAGCAGTATTACCTATTTTGGGGCTCCTTCTATCTGGCATGATACACACTTTCTTTGAGCCTGCAGATAAACTCCGTAAAGATTCAAAATTCTGGGCTTGTGTGTTTATTGCACTTGCTGTGGTAGCCTTCTTAGTGAATTCCATAAGGTCCTACTTTTTTGGTGTGGCTGGATGTAAGTTGATAAAAAGGATCCGTCTATTGTGTTTTGAGAAAATAATTCACATGGAAATAGGTTGGTTTGACAAAGCTGAGAATTCAAGTGGAGCACTTGGAGCAAGACTTGCTACTGATGCCGCTTCAATTCGAGCCGTGGTTGGGGATGCACTAGGCTTACTGATTCAAGACATGTCCACTGCAATCTCTGCCTTAGTAATTGGCTTTGAGACAAGCTGGCGTCTTTCATTGATCATTGTTGCTATGTTACCCTTACTGGTATGGGTAAATTCTCAGGTCTATACTAAATCCATGCGAGGATTCAGCGCAGATGCAAAGGTTTTTCTCCAATTGTCACAACATTATCATGAAATATTTAGATTTTAATGACCAATAATGTTATATTTGAAATCTCCAACAGAAACAATATGAGGAAGCAAGTCAAGTTGCAAATGATGCAGTACGGAGTATCAGGACAGTGGCTGCTTTCTGTGCTGAAGAGAAGGTGATGGAGTTATACCATAAGAAATGTGAAGGACCAATAAAAGCAGGTACAAGGCAAGGATTAATCAGTGGAACTGGTTTAGGTGTATCTTTCCTTGTCTTGTATTCTGTCTATGGATGCAGCTTTTATGCTGGTGCTCGACTTGTTCAAGATGGCAAAATATCATTCTCACATGTTTTTCGCGTGAGTTATTGTCTATCTTGTTCACCAAGCTAGATATACTATGCTTTTTTTCTCTTCTCTTGGTTACTTTGGACAAAGTAGTAGTTAAATTCCGAATTATGTCCACTTAAACATTGATAATGTGGTTTGAATATTTTTAGGTCTTCTTTGTTCTCACTATGGCAGCTGTAGCACTATCTCAGTCTGGTTTAATGGCCCCAAGTGCAAGCAAAGCAACAGCTTCTGTTGCTTCCATATTTGATATTCTAGATCATAAATCAAAAATAGATCCTAGTGATGCCTCTGGATTGACTTTGCAAGATTTGAAGGGAGAAGTTGAATTTCGTCATGTTGCTTTCAAATATCCCACCAGGCCTGATGTTCAAATATTTAGAGATCTTTGCTTGACCATTCGTTCAGAAAAGGTAATTCACCAATTTAAACATTAATTTGAAGCAACAAAATGACTAGCCATAAAGAATTTATATAATCTTCTAACAATCTTATAATGCTGGGGAAAAAAAAAATCAGACTATTGCATTAGTGGGAGAAAGTGGGAGTGGAAAGTCAACTGTGATCTCATTGCTACAAAGATTCTATGACCCAAATTCAGGTCATATAACATTAGATGGAATCGAAATTCAAAAGCTACAGATTAAATGGTTAAGACAACAGATGGGTTTAGTAAGTCAGGAGCCTATGTTGTTTAATGACACCATCCGAGCTAATATTGCATATGGAAAAGAAGGAGATGCAACAGAAGCAGAAATTATATCTGCTGCAGAACTAGCAAATGCTCACAAGTTCATTAGCAGTTTATATCAGGTAAAACGCCTCCTACTCAAACAAATAAATCTGTATAAAGACACAGCTTATTCAAAATGTAAAATCCTAAATTAATCACTAGCTAATTGCACATTATATATGTAGGGGTATGACACAGTTGTGGGGGAACGAGGAGTTCAATTATCTGGGGGACAAAAGCAAAGAGTGGCAATTGCAAGAGCCATAGTGAAGAACCCTAAGATATTACTATTAGATGAAGCCACTAGTGCTCTTGATGCTGAATCTGAAAAAGTGGTTCAAGATGCACTAGATCGTGTCATAGTGGACAGAACCACAATTGTTGTGGCTCATAGGTTATCCACAATTAAGAATGCTGATTTAATTGCAGTGGTTCAAAATGGGGTCATTGCAGAGAAGGGAAACCATAAAACTCTGCTCAAAAAGAGTGGAGCCTATGCTTCCTTACTTGCAGTGCACAAAAGTACTCATTCAACATAAGCAGGATAGTCCAAGCACTCTGCTACTTTTTATCTGATTTATTCTAAATAAATATTAACATTTGCATATTGCCATGTGATTTTAAATAAAATATTAGCATTCTTGCAGTAATGTTTGGAATTGGTACTGTTATCCTCATTGAAATACAAGTTAATTTGGAATTCAATCGAGCACCTTTTTTTTTCCAGTGACTAATATGGAATTAGGGTTTTCAGCCAACATTTAAAAGGGAGATTAATTTGGCCCAGAGAGAAAGAAGAATGAGTTGGTAATAGGACTGCAAGGAATTAAAGTTTATTACTTTCTAATTTTACTACTGTCGAATACTTGGTTATAGCATCTGTCGTTAGAATTGTATGGAGATCTTTAAAATTAATTTAGACGGGTGAGATAATTAGAAATTCATTATTGAGATGAACATTGAATGTGGACCCTATACCTATATCGTTGTTGTTCTTGTAGTAATCTTTTTATGGTAGCAAAATAGTCTAAATTAAACCGGATAACTCCATCTCCTTCTAAATTATAGGGAAAATAACAGTTAGGTTTTAAAGAACATACAAAATATCAAAAAAATCTCAATCCAAAATTACATATTTCATATTATTTGTATTGGAACAAAATTCAGGTATTTTAATTTTATTGTGAATATAGCACTCCTTGTTGTGAATATAGCTTTTTCTGTTGTGAATGACTAGTTTTAAATTTTGTTGTGAATATATCACTTCCTGTTGTGAATCTAGCTTTTTCTGTTGTGAATAACCTCTATACGCTTAGAGATCTGAGTTTGAAACAAAATCCAGGTGTTTAAATTTTGTTGTGAATATAACACTTCCTGTTGTGAATATAGCTTTTTCTGTTGTGAATGGTCAAGTTTTTAAATTTTGTTGGGAATATAGCACTTTTTGTTATCAATACAAACAAGACTTTCTTCCCGTGCGATGCACGGATATGTCAATTTTATACATGGATTTAAATGAACTACACATGTTGTTATTTGATAAGAAACCTAATTAATGATAACATGAATTTATTTGAAATGAAGGTTTTGAAAAATTTCTCTATATACAACATTTGTTGTTGTACGACTGGATTTTTTGAATTCATTCAATATAAGTCTCCTCAAACCTTTGAAGTTGTGTTACCTGTAGCCTTGTACCATTGCATAAGCCTGCTGCTTGATCAATATTTCTTATCAACATAACTGGTACACCTACTTTCAAAACCAATTTATGATGAGGTATCCCTGAGCATTTAATTGCATTGAGATATTTTGTGTCATACAAATCCTCTAAACTTCTGTTTGCTTGATCTGTGCGACTTACATAGTCTGAACTGAAATACTCTACCGGATCACTTGGTAACAAAGAACAAATGTACTCATTCAAAGCATCAACATTTTCAGCCAAAGGAGTTAAAATGGTCCTGTTATTGAGGTAATCTACATCAACAACATGTTCAACTAAGTCTGGGTAGGTGGATTGAACGATGGATCGAATCGGATCACAGTCATCATCTAACAATAGCTCATTCGGTATTGAAATGTCTGTAATTCCATCATGTGGTAATCCAAGGTTTCCATCTCCAACTTGTAGCAACCATTCTGAAAAAGTTTTAATTTTACCTTGTTCAACAGGATTGCTTGAAGATTTAAGCCTCATATTCTTGGTAAGACGAAGTAATTTGCATTCCTTCCAAAGATAAGAAGCGTTGATTGCTGCATCGACAATTTCAGCATGACCACTCTTAGGTATAACCAGTAGAATTTGCCTGAAATCACCACCCATGACAATACATTTTCCCCCAAAAATAGAACTGCATTTCATTAAGTCCTTTAACGTTCGATCAAAAGCCTTAACACAATGTCTCTTAATCATTGGTGCTTCATCCCAAATAATGAGATCAGTTGCCTTCATTAAGTTTGTAGTTGGCGAATTATGCGTAATTGAACAAAAAGAGTCTTCATTAACATCAATAGGAATATAGAACCTTGAATGTGCAGTTCTACCTGATGGTAATAGAATTGCCGCTATCCCACTGGAAGCTACATTAAGGATGATTCCACCATTCCCCCGTATGGAAGCCGTCAATGCATTCCATATAAATGTTTTACCTGTACCACCAAAACCATGCACAAAAAAGAAACCCCCCATTTTGGAAGAAACTGCTCTTATTATCTCATCAAATACCCGCTTCTGCTCGTCAGTCATTAATCTCTACATTCGTTTAGAGGCTTCAATCTCCTTATCTCTATTGTAATTCATCTCTTGCAAAATTAGCTGGGATGACGTATCAATTACATTGTGTTCCTCTGGTCTAGGCATTGATGGATAGTCATGAAGGCTTTTGCCGTTTCGTAACGACATTTGTTCAATTTGATATAGACTTGTAGCTTCCTTATGGGCACTTGTAATCTGCACATCTTTATGACAAAGCTAACATAGTATCAGTGATTGAACAAATATTTAAATGTATGCAATTAAAATAATGAAACGAATAAATTATTTTATTTGTAATCTGCACATATTTTTGACTTGCTTTTGAAATTATAGTGTACCTGTACATCGTGGGTCGACATTGCTAATGTGTAATAGATCCTCACAAATAATATCGTTGGTTTGTTCCCAAACAAAAGCAAGTTGAGATAATGAGTAACTCAAAAGAATGCTGGTGAAAAATTTACAAAGGTAATTGCTAGATGTCCACAAGGATGCTTCTCTAATTGCATCTATGAACTCATTGTCATCATCTAATAAACCAAGTGCATAACATGCTTCTCTGAATGTTAAGTAAACTACATTATTCATAGTCATTATATTTGTATAATTCTCTGCCTGCCCTGCGCACCTTTGTCAACAATAAACGGAGGTAATATAACTCTCCCTAAGATGCTGTACAATGACCTAACCTCCCAGCTGAAAACCCACGTTGACGGATTTTCCATATCCTCTTTTCCGTAACAAATGTATAATAGTTAGGAAATTGAGAATAAGAAAGTGCTCCGACAAATGGATCTTCTTTGTTTTTTTCCATCCAAGCAAGGAACATTGACTCTTTAACCTTGGATTATTAAGCAATGATGACATCGTGTCAGTTTGAGTGAAATAAACCGATTGCTGATGAGGAAGGTGAAAACTTAACCTCTCAACAGGTGGTTGTCTATGATGAATATCAAATCCAAAAATTCTCCATGATGTCTCACATGAGGATATGTACCTGCAATTAAGATAGTGAGAAATTTCGTCAAACCCTTGCTGCGAACCTGCACCATCATTAGCATCATATATGCCTACGATAACACGATCATGTCTTTTACTTATGTATTTGAATAGGTACTTGATGGCACGTGATTGATTTGTCTTTTCAACATTCAAATGGACATGAAATAATTTCAACAACCGATTGCTTATGATGAAGTGATATTTAGATATTATTTGAAACTGCCGATGAAAAAAAATATATTTACTTTTACATTTCAACTGCTACATCAACGTAATTAAAGATTATTCCATAATGAATGGTAAAAATTTACACTAATAATAATCGTAAACTTACGAATGAAAATTCGTTTCATCAACACTTACCAATTAATTTACTAATGGAATGTTAATTGATTAGGATAAATATTTTTAACCCTCATTACGAGGTCAGAATGTTTTTCTTTACATATTCGTATTTGAATTAGAAGACATTATAAAGGCATAAAGCATGAAGTTATTTAGAAAAGTATATATTATTTAGGTTGAAAACATAAAAGTAATCAGTATTTACAGAAAATACATTTTATTGAAGATACGTATTCAACTATATTATATATAAAAGAAAAAACAGTCAAGAGTTATATATGTGTTATTTTTAAAATCTGACCTGCTTTGATTGTCCCAAAAATCTTCTCATTCTTCAATATGTGCATCAATTTGTGAAGTTTGATATAGAATATCCTGCTCAACACTTCTGGTCTATCACAAGGCTTCAATCCATCTTCATTACAATGACGAATTATTTCAGGCCACATTGGATTGCATATAAATGTCAAGAAAATATCTAGATACCCAGTCCATGCACATATTGCCATAGCATCTTGGTAGTTCTGAATCATATATCTAGCGCCGCCAGTAAAAGAAGATGGTAGAATAACCCTTCGTCCCGTTAATAAAGGATTTGTTTCTCCTCTTGCGACTGCATCAGAAATTCCACTGTATAGATCGACCCTTAATTCTTTTTAATGGTTTCTAATATAGTTCAACCTGTCACTTTCAACCATTGAATATCCATCAACAATAAATTGTTGAAGTAATTTTTTCCCATGTAAAATGACTGACCGTTTAGAATTTCTCCTCATCATTCGAAAAGCCAAGTATTCCCTCGGGGTAAGCCTCGTTTTCTTTTTAGTCTTCAATAAGGATTCTTGGCCATGTTCCATTGAGGAGTTATATCCATTATATCCATAATGAAAAAATAAGGGATACTGAAGGGGCAGATATGCCATGTGTAATTCATCTATCCTTTGTAATGCTCCACACTGTCGTTTGACAATTATGTCTCTATTGGTATATGAGTTGTCAAAATCACCAACAATGAGAGCAGCAAGTTCTGAAGCTGTAGGCATATTATATTGTCTATCAAGTCTGTTTGAGTTGCCATTCTTGATAAGCCTAATGCTAACGTCATGGACAACATCATGCTTTAAAATTTCTGCAGCAGATCTATAGCGTTTAACAATAGAGTTATGCTTGTCAAGACATCCTTTTATCAATTTCACAATATTTGGATCCAAATTTTCCGCACCACCATTACAACTGTAACATTCAACAACAATATATGATTAGGGCTTTAAAATTGCTTCATACTTGATAACTTAATGTTCCAGGAAAACAACTTTTTCATACAAATCTTATCTCAGGTGAAATCCGATTAGAAACTTCATTGTCAGTGTTGTAAATGTACAATTGAGAGTATACCGGAGGGTTTCCCTCTAGCGGCAATAAACTCCCAATGAAATGGTGATTTTGTCCAGAAAGTACAAATGAGTAAGGACCTCCACCCTTTGAGTTCATTGAATGATCAATTTTGCCACCCATCGAAGTAAAACAAAACATGTTGTTGTAAAAACGAATATTTGTAAGGAAATTTTTTGACAGAGGCAATCGTTTATTGAAAAACAATTCACGAAGCTCTTTAGGTGGATCGTATAGCAAAGGGACAGTAATCTTTCCATGACAACAACAAAGGCTAAACTGTGGTCTTTCAGATTTCTTCAATCTTTTCAACCTTTCTGAAAGCCACATATAGGCACCACAAAACTGACACTCATAAATAACATCACCTTCATCTAAATAACTTGAAGCAAAAGTACCCAAAAAGTCGGTGCCAATATCTCCATGCACAAATACTTTATGACATTGTTCATTAGTAACCCCTGTCCATTCTTGAATATTTTACTTGACAACAATATTAATTTAAACGACATACATACAGTATAAAAAAAATTGTTAAGAATAAGCATGAAATTGTTAGGAAAACTTACCTTCTTTAGTTAATTGATCTATCTGTTTGCATAAATCTGTTGCAACCTCATTGACATTTTTTGCAGTTCTCCTTCTACGGTTCTTCTGATTTATATGATGTGAGTTCAGTTCTGATAATGGAGTCGCAACTATGCTATTCTCATCCATAATTGAATTGACATTGTTCTGGATTGAGTTACAGTTCCTTGAAATGTTGGTGATATCAGTCAAAACGGATCTTCTGTCAAACGTTGAATGTGAAGAATCATTTGCGAACTCAGGGGTTCTAATGTTATATTCTGTAGGTGGATGACAATCAACTGAACTATGACTTTCTTCTCTTCCCTGTTTTTGTGAACATTTCCGCTTACCTATAATAGCATTGAAATGAACCATAACAAAAAACATTACTTCACATGCATTATAAATGAATAACTTATTAGTTTAATAATAACGCAAAATCAATTTGAACAATTCACCACTTTCACCATTGAGTATCTGGTTTCCAGATCTGGCCGTTTCTTCCTCATGTGGTGAAAATCAGATTTCAAGACAAAAATTATCTCCCAAATTCACTGATGGAACATTCATACATCATCATGCAATTTATGTCGATGATCTAGCTATAATGACAGATTCAAAAAGTTTAAACCCGAAATGATTATGTGAAATTCGAAAAAAACATCTAATGAAATGGACGGATAGATTGAATTAACTTTTCCACATACTTGGCTTGGATCACCAGGTTATCAGTGTTTAAACCGAGCAATTAATGTCGTTCCTTCATTGTAGCAAAGAAGACTGATTCTCCAGTTCAATGTTGAAAATTCATGAAATCTTAAGATTGGATTTTGGAAATTGCACCTTATTTAGAAGAAGGTTGAAAATATTAATTGCTTTCATCATGAGATTGAAGTTTCAACAAATTTCCATTGACTTTTTAAACTTCTCTGCATGTTTAATGGAGTTAATACAGTTGGTAAAAACACACATACATTAAATATATGAGTAAACTCATTAAGAAGGGATAAATGTAGTCAAATAAATAGAATAAATGCTTTAAGACCTTAAAAAGGGAATAAATATACTCAATGTCAAACGTGAGGAAAAAAGGGAACTAAGGTTCTAGGCTTAGAATCTTTATATGTTAAAAAAATTTGATAATTTAAAAAATAATATATACTCTATAGGATATCATAATTCTAACATTCAGTTGAAAATTTGTTTTGACAAAAAAATTACTTGAAAATATTAAATTGTAATCGTTTAAAGTCTGTTTACAACAGTCCAAGTATTTAAAATCGTTTAAAAAACTCTGTGCTTTTATATTTGAAACTAATGTATAACACGTCAAAATATTAAATTAAATAACTAAAAAATCATGATGGCAGAATTTGGAAATGTCCAAATTGTTTGTATTAAGTAGTGTTGTTGAAGAATATTTTATAAAATCCAATGATTGTTAATATATGTGTTTATGAAAAATTAGACGGTTGATCTCATCAATCAATCATATAAGGACAAAAAAAGATATTGACATATATTAATAAATGTCATTTTTATAATTATTGAATTGATGACAAATATCAGAGTTAATCACACAAGCTATTTTGAACGTCCAATATTTGAGTTGTGATATAAGAAATTGTTTTCTGGTAATGATGTTGGAAATAAGTGTAAATTCAAATATAATAGAGGAGTCCAACAATAAATTAATGCATTTCGAAAACCATAAAATGATCCATTTTGTCAAACTTAACAACAAAAAAGTATAACAACACTCAAACAGAAGTGTTGCATAATAATAAACCATCTCGATGAAGACTGTAAAAAAAAAAAAAAAAAGTAATATGGACTAAGATAACACATGAAACTAAAATTTCTCCTTCTTAATGTTTTTGATAGGTTTATTAGAGCTCATCTTTGGTGTCAACAATTCAGAAAGGCCAAGATCTTTACATACATTAAGAATGTCACCAGTCAATGTCTTCCTTTTGGTGTAACTATCAGTTAGAGTTATAAGCTGTGGCAATGAATTATCATCATCTTCAATGGCAATTGTTTGTGAGTCCTTTGACGCGGTTGATTCCTATGGGATTGAAAATGTTCATAAAAAACATAAATTACATAAAACACATATCAATAATTACTTTGTATAAATTTGTACCTCCACCACGTTTCCAGTTTGAACCTACATGATTAAAAGAACTAATTAGTTAATTAATCTTGCTACATTAGAATTAGTATAAAAAATGATTTGTTAAATGTATTTAAGAATCAACCTCGCCATTTGAATACTGAAACTGTTCAACCAAGTGAGTATCAACACAAAACTGAGTGACACCAATGCTGCTTGTCCTATGTTTTATATCCTGGCTTTTAATCCTTAATTTTACAATGACAACCTTTCCTGCAACTTTATCGAGCTCTTCCAAAATAGTAGAATTTCGACCCTCCTATTTTAACAAATTAATATACATAAGAAATTTACACGAAAGGTTTAAAATGTATATGAATATAAATGAGGTAATAATAACGTTGTAACCTCCTACATATCTTCTTTGGCCTTTGATGCAGACTTCCCCAATAACTCAGTTGCATGACGATCGAAGAATATGATTGAACATTTTGTTGTGTCGTCATAGACCTTGTAATGAATCTTATATCTAGAAAAATGAATGTCATTACACCGATCATGAGTTATACTTACAAATGCTGATATATTTAATAAAATTAATGACATGGTAGAAATCATACTTAGGCACAATCATAAGTACATCTTTATCACACTTTGTACATTTGAGGGTACCATTTGACTGGTACTTGGGCTTCTTGTCACACGGACAAGCATCATATGACCACTCATAAAGTGTTTCAACCTTCTGAATTATCACTTTTGTCATGACATCACATTCCTAAACAAATACTTATTAGGGAACTTCCTTTTACGCAGCTAAGTGTTAGTAAGATGCATTATCATAGTATAATCAACAAATTGAAACCAATATAAAAGGTTGTACAAAATTACGTGGAATTTTAACTTACTTGATCTATCTTTGCAATCTCAGACAGTGGAATCCTCAGACACAAAGTTAGCAGAGATTCAACTGAATATGTAGGATGCTCAACACTTGAGATTTGAGTAAAAAGTTGACTACCAACAGAGTCTTGACTCAATCTGGGCATGTTAAATATCCAATCAGATTTTTATCGATCTCTTCTTAATAAAAGCAACCATTTAGTTAATGCTTTATACACAATTTGAATAATGATCTAACCTTTCCCTCAACAAATTTGCTTCTGCAATTTCCAGATTGAGAGTAACCAAAGTTGCATTAAAAGCATTACTCAAATGTCCATATTCTAATAAAAAGACACAACTTGGTTTAGCCAAAATCTAGTAATGACCAAGCAAATTGGTTTAGCCAAAATCTAATAAGTACCATCTGAGCAAATTGGTTTAGCCAAAATCTAATAATTGCTATACGTTGGAAATGCAAATATGGGTTGCCGCCGAGTTGTCATACCCATCATTGTATCAGTTCAGATAGGCGAATGAAGGTTAACTCGAAAAATAAGATAGAGTGTGAAGGCAATGTTTGAACAAATGCCAACACTATAAATGACCAATTGTAAACTACTGAAAAACGCCATTTAATATCCTGGGTAAAGTAATCAAAACGTCACCTGCTTTATTTAATTCGTATCAAACCTACTCACATATGCAATCTTGAACGACATCGTAGTAAATATTCTTTGGGAATCAAAATTAGCAATACCCATTTATGATTATGCTTCCAGATTTCTATAGGAAATGTAAACGCATGATAATTGCACTAATGTAATACTTTTACATTTATAAAACATAAACACATTTGTGAGTAGGTCGCTTTGTATGCTTATTTTATTACTATTTAACGTTTTAAAGACCTTATATAATGGGTATACATGACACATAGTTATGCTGAAAGTGGTATAATTGAAATTTTCCCAGGTTAAAATCTTATATCACAAAACTAAGAAGAAATAATTACATCAAACCATAGAGTTATTGTTATACATCCTCCACCCTCAGTGTTCATTTAATTAATATACAAGTGACAATAACTTCCTGATTAATCAACCTTCATTAATAATTATTACACATATCGAGATTGAAAACGGACAAATTATAAAACGAAGTAATCATTCGAAATTTGTATTAGTGTCAGTAAATAATTAATATAGTTGCAAATATATTCAATAACAGAGAAGCAAAACTTAATCAGATTAATCAATCAAAAACACTTAGATCCAACACAGCAATTGAGATTGTCGTACACGATCAAGTTCAACAGAAACAAATGTTCGGCAAAATGTAGGCTAAATGTAACTAATAATATCCAAAAAGACATTCAAAAGTTAAACATATTCAAATATCCAACAGTCTTGTCTTTGCATCTGAAACCTCCGAGAAATCAGGATCAACATACACACGGACAGCACCTAGAAAGTCTTGTAACTCAACGCCTACAAAAAAGGAAAAATCATTAAATCGCTGCTGCATGTTGAAACTAATAATATAAAAACATTCATTGCCTTCATTTTCAACAAACCACTATCAATAACTCAACTAAACTGGACATACTGAAGGACAACAAAGGTTGTAGAACCATCCTTTATATTATCCAAAATCATTCCTGTATTTGCTATAGCATCTCCGTGCAATATGCATCTAATCAGAAACTTCTTCCTGAAAGAAAAACTCAGTTATATAAATTGGAATAAGTTCTTCAAATACTAGAATAAAAAAGTTGAAAGAGTCGTAAAACAAAGTGTACCTAATATCTTCCAACTTCAACACCAATCCCATAGAATAAATACCCCTAAACTCGTAGTTAGCACAACGTTCAACGGAATGAAAAAAGCCACGTACATCTGAAATACTTGAACAGTAATATAGGGTTTAAAGGCGGTGGATTGGAGTTTCACAATTGTGACAGGAAGAAAACATGTAATTGGTTTATATATACAGTGACTGGTATAGAACAAAACGCAGTGAATGTACATCATAAATGCATGAGAATAGAAATGGATGCATGGGAAAATGAAATATAAATCATCGGAAGTCTATGTGTATTAAATGGTATGAATACTAATTTCAAAAATTTGCCACACACGATATCAATCCCTGGGCCAATGGAATAAAAAACTTTGGAATTCATAGTTTATTAAATGCGTCAACAATGGATATAAGAATTTACACATATCAAATATCAATCTGGGTGGACTTTTTGTACAAATTGAAATTCACGTCAGATTGGTAATTAATGAATATGGGGAACGTATTTGATATCTTTTGTAACCCAAACAGTTTGACAAAATTTGTTAAGTGGGATGACACTGTGGACGAATTATTGTTGAGCCACAAGGTTTAGTAGGATATATTTGATGATGATGATAATATCAGGGACTTTTTTTTATATTTAATTTTAGGTTAGGACTTTTATGATATTTTGTATGTTCCTTGGGACCTAACTCTCATTTTTCCTAAATTATCCTATTGTACGGATTTTTAGTATATGTCCCAAAACGGACGGTGCGGATCACACCTGTGAACGAACAGATAATTAGAATGGGAGTCTTTTGTTCCTTGGCGAAGCAGGTCGTCCCTCAGTAAAGACTTCCTCGGCCTTGATCTTTTCTGAGCTTCCGAGATTTTTTTAGTCTGAGCTCTCAAATATTCAATTTTCAGAATTTGGATACTGGCTTTCTTCTTCCTATTCGAATCCTTAGCTCACCCACCATGGCCGATCACCTTCATCACCACCATCAACATCGCCCGCACCGCCTCTCCGTTCCAGCACGCGCCGCCGCGCCCACCACCTTCTCCACCACGCCCAGACCATATCCTGTGTACCCTTATACATCGTCAACCCCAACCCCAACTCCCTCAAAACATCGCCTTTCTTCGCTTTCTTCGTTTAACTCCAAATCCTCGGGTAAATCTTCCTTCTCCTTCCTCTTCCTCCTCTTGCTCTCCTTGCGATCCTTTTATTCCTTACTCCCTTTTCTCCGCTCCTCTCCTTCCTTTTCACTATTCCCTTTTTCTTTCCTTGTATCACTTCTTTCCTTCCTTCTTACCCTCTGTTTTCCCCTGTTTTCTTCTTCTTCTTCTACTTCCAGAGACCCATTTGGCCAAAAAAAGCCAAACCAGCCAATTTTTGCTTTGAACACAATTACACAATCTCAGCAGAGGCTTTTGGTCGCCAAATCAATTCTCCTAGCTTTGGTCTTTCTCCTTCGATTTCAGGCGCTTCGATACTGCGGGACCGCTGCGATGATCCTCGCTGAATTGACTGGGAGCGTAGTTGCTCGATTCACTGCTGAGGGGAGAAATCAAATTCGTAATCGATCTCAAAAGGTTCGTGGGTTTCTCGCATTGTCTACTGGATTGTTTCTATTATCTTTCAGTTGGGATCGGGTTGAATGTTTACCCTTTTCCACTTCATTCACTGACAAACGGAGATATGCATTGTTCGCGCGAGAGAATTGTGTGAGGATTTGGCCCATGTTACTTCCCTTTCTATCTGGATTTTTGGGTTGTTACGAGCGTAAGTCAATGGATTGGGGAACAATTAAGCAACTTGGTCATAAACGAATTCGGATAATTTCCCTTTTCTTCACTACGATTCTGCTTTTTGTTCCTGCTGTCATCAGTTTTCTACTATTTGAAACTGAAGAAGATAGTGTTTCCTTCACAAAATTAGCTTGGCCTCTTGTTAACACTGTTGTTTTTGGTGTACTATTGAGTGAAAATTTCAGTGATGAGAAGATAGTAAGTTCTGAAGACTCTCAGAGGGAGTTTTTAGTTACTTTTGTGTGTACTGTTGTATTGGAGCTTTTCTATTTTCCTGAGCTTTCTCTCTGGGGTTTATTGCTCTGTGGTTTCTTGCTGTATATAGCTGTTAGAGAATTGGATCCTCTTCGCTTGAATCATCCTGAACCAGGAGAGGCATATTCAAGTTCATTTACTGGCATGATTATGAAGCCCATCAGACATATTTTGAGTGAGAGGAAGTCCCGTAAAATTGCTTTTTTTCTCTTCATCAACACTTGCTACATGGTTGTGGAGTTCGTTGGTGGATTTATGAGCAATAGTCTTGGGTTGATATCAGATGCATGTCACATGTTGTTTGATTGTGCTGCTTTGGCAATTGGGTTATATGCTTCATATATATCACGTTTACCTGCAAATCACCAGTATAACTATGGTCGTGGTAGGTTTGAGGTTCTTTCAGGATATGCTAATGCTGTTTTCTTGGTTCTTGTGGGAGCATTGATAGTATTGGAGTCATTTGAGAGGATTTTAGACCCTCAAGAAATATCAACTAATAGTTTGTTAGTTGTGTCTATAGGAGGGCTTGTGGTCAATGTGATTGGCTTGATATTCTTCCATGAGGAACATCATCACGCTCACGGAGGCTCTGGATCATGCTCACATTCACATGCACACTCTGATTTACACGGTCACCAACATGACCACCATCGCCATCATGATCTGCATTGCCATGGGGAACATAATAACCAAGCATGTGGAAAGCATGAGGGTATTATTTCAGTTTCGAGTGACATCCAAGGAAAACTAAGCTCTGGTAGTCATGGCCAACACCATCACAAGAAAGTTGACTCTAATGCTGAAGATCACAACCACCAATGTCGTCATGACAACTGTGGTCATGACCATGGTGATGATCATGATCATGATGACCAACATCGCCATCATCACCATGATCATGCTTGCCATCATGACAACCATGGCCATGGTGATCACCATGATCATGATAACCACCACCACCACGATGCTGATCACAATTGTCAAGAAAGCTCACTCAAATTTGATACATTCACCAAGTCTCATGGTGAAGTTTGTTCTTCTGTGGGAAACTGCGATTCTAAACTGAAAAATGCATCAACTGAGGATGCAAAAAAGGCTCAAGTGCACGGTCATTTTCATATTGATCACAATATGGAAGGAATATTCTTGCACGTCCTGGCTGATACGTTAGGAAGTGTTGGAGTTGTTATATCTACCCTTTTAATTAAGTACAAGGGATGGCTTATAGCCGATCCTGCATGCTCAATATTTATTTCAATTTTGATCGTGTCCTCGGTAATACCTTTGCTCAGAAACTCTGCCGAGGTTTTGCTCCAAAGAGTACCTAGGGTGCACGAGAAAGAGTTGAAAGACGCCCTAAATGATGTTCTGAAGATTAGGGGTGTTTATGGCATCGAAAGGTTTAAAGTTTGGAGCTTCACAAACACAGATGTTGTCGGGACACTGCATCTACATCTATCAACAGATGCCGATAAAGCATTCGTGAAGTCTCAGGTTTCTCATAAATTACATGATGCTGGTGTCAAGGATTTAACATTGCAGGTGGAATGTGTGGGGTAATATCTTTGAACATGGTTTTCATCAAGGTATTCTCCCTGACTACGATTGCTTCTGAAGGATGCTGATGAATTTGAGGTATGGGGTTTGGCAGAAATATACAAGTTTCTGATCCTTCATTGTCATTGAAAATGAGATGATTTGCCAACTAGTTTTCTTTTTGGCCAGAAGATGAATTTTTGGTTGTTGAAACAACATTGATTGATTCTAATATATAATTTTATGGCTGATATTTTTCCTGCGACTCTCTGCTCTCATCGTTGAGGGGGTGACATTTTTACTCCTGGATCAAACGACTGCCGGAGAAGTGCTTACCTTAATTGCTGCAGTTATTTATATTTTGTACATAAATTGAATGAACACTTGCACTTATCATATTCTAGTTTAGAGAGATTTCTGCACTTTATTTCGGTCTTTTCTCTTGAAAGTTGAAGGGAATACATTCAGGTTAAGTTTGAAATATTCCATTTTGAGATTTTGCACTTGAGGAGGTCTGCATTTTAAGATATTCTACATCAACAAAATCTTCCTTCTATAAAATATATTTATCTAATTTGATAGTATAAAGAAAGTTAATTAAGTTAGTCAATAACAGTTTTCTTAAAACACTTTAGTAATTTTTTTCATATATATTTTATTTGATTATTGTTGAGAGAGTATCAATAGGGTAAATAAGAAAAAAATTGACAAATATAATAAATATACCTTACATTTATAATTAATATCAATTCTTTATTTAAGTCCTATAGTAAAGACCGAAGGAGTATTTTATCGACTTACAAAGCAGGTAAGCTACAAATTGTATTTTAAGGCCTCCTCAATTATGTATTCGTTTTGCTTTAGCCTTTAAGAATTAAAATGCGCTTCCTTTTTTTTCTTAATATAAAAAATTTTAAGAGAGGGGTTGGGTTTATCCACAGTCTAAGGGTAGGGCGCTTGGTTTAAGAGTATACATGCCTCCACTCTAACCTGGGTTACCGTTGTTGTTTTAAGAATCCTACGATGTGTCTCCCAATACCTTGACCAACTCCAGAATCGAACCTTTACCTTTTGGTGAGAGTGTTCGACCTCTTTACCAATTGAACTCAAAGACAAGGGGTAAAATGTGCTTCCCTTGACTGCTTTTGTTTCTGACTTGTGGTCGGCCTGGTTAACCTGTTGGGAGCAGATTTTCTGAGAATCTCTTCTCTCATTTTCTTCTCAAAATCCTATTTCCACCCTTAAATAAAAAAATGGACGGGTCAGATTTAATATTTTTTAAACAATTATGATATTGTTTCATAAATTAATTTTTTATAAATTTTGTTTGTATTACAAGTATAAATTATGTAGATCATGATTTAATAATTTAAGTTTATTTATTCATGTTCAAAATAATAGTTTTATAAAATATTAAATTTGGACTACTGATTTTTTTAAATCTAAGGATGAAGATCAGATACTGAGAGAATCCAGACCCTAACCCTTCATACATTGTGAAATCCGCTGAACAAGACGGACCAATTCATTCATTTATTCAATTTTTTTTTTTGGGGTCCATCAAAAAACCACGAAACTATATACTTATATCTTAACTTGTGTGAAAAGAAAAATCAATTGTCTTTTAATGAATAACATTTAATTTACATTAATTAAAATATCGGGTAGCGTAAAGTTGAATAAGAATTCAGTCATAAATACCAATTCACAATAATCAACATAAAGTATTAAATTTAAAAGGAGTTAACCTGTCCGCTTCTTCGTTAATGCGATCTTCATATAATACATACAAGGGGAAGATGAAATTTGGTTCTCTGAGAAAATTATTGACATTTTACTTCCTTGAAATAACAAAAATGCAAAATAATTGTCTTAATTTTCTTAGACCGACAATTACTAGTATAATATAATATTAATAACATTTTTTAACTAGAGACCCTAACTATAATATAATTGTTGATGGGTAAATGATTTCTCCTGTCACTGGAGATAGAGTTATCTCCAGTGACCCCAAAACTACGTCGTTTTAGATTAATGAAGGGTTTGTTAGTAATTTTAGGTGAATTAATGAATGGTGTTTCTGTAATTCTGTTTATTTTTTAATCATATACATTTTACCAAAACACCCTTCATTAATTCACCTGAAATTACTAACAAACCCTTCATTAACTCAAAACGACGTAGTTTTAGACTCATTGGAGATAACTCTATCTCCAGTAACAGGAGAAATCTTTTTCCCATAATTGTTTTATAAGAGGTCTAAAAATCATTCTATATATATATATATATTTTTTTTTGGTAAAAAGAGGAGGCTAGGCCTTTAAATTAAAAGTGAATAAGGTGGGGGAATAGATCTCATACAATCTTGAGAAACAAAGGTCCTAGAATGAGAATGACACAAGTTAGAAAAGAAGGAATTGGAAATACCATCCTTCGCTAGTCTATCTATCTGCAACTCGATTTTGAGAACGTAAAATATGAGAAAATTGCACATTTCAAGTGAACTCTAATAACTTCCTGATCTGGAAAACTACCAAACTCTGAGTAGGACCATCTGCATCATTGAGTAGGGTATCAATCAGATCTTTTGAGTCAGATTCAATGATAATCCGCCTGTATCCTAAGTTCCAAGCAAGTTGGAGGCCTTTTAGAAAACCCCATTCTTCAGCTTCCAAAGGATTGCAAAAGCCAAGCTGAGATGAAAAACCAACAATCCAATTTCCACAATAATCCCTTGTAACTCCCCCACATCCGGCTTTGTACAGAGGCATAGAAGCGGCACCATCAACCTTAACTTTATACCAGCCCAGGGGAGGAGCCTGCCACTTAGAAACTTATGGGGAAAATCCCCCTCATGGCCCAAGTAATAAAAAAAATTACCAAAAAAGTCACATATCAAAAAAGACTCTAGGGCATTTTCTGATGTTATTTCATAAACATTAACAACTATATCAGTACAATATTAACAGCTAAATCAGTATACGTTAACAATAATATCCTTATAACTAAATCAATACACGTTAATAACTATATCAGTACGACATTTTATGAAATAATATCAGATATCTGACTTTTCTTTAAGCCTTTTTTGACGATATTTCAGTAACTTGGACCCTGTGGGGGATTTCCCCATCTTATATGTGTAACGCCTCATTTTCAATACCAAAATCTTGGCCAAAATATTAGTAACACCACCAAATATAGGATATTTAACACTCAAACACATATTTACAATATGGCCAAAGGTAGAAATCCATTTATACAGGGCCAAAATAAATCTAATAAATAAGAGTTATTTTAAAATGCGGAAGTCTTTTAGGTTCATGGCAAATAAAATAACACAACATAAACTAAAGGAGTACAGAAGAGCCTACAAAGCTCACTCAATGGGTGCATTCCCTTGATCTCTACTAAGTTATTCACCTGAAAAATGATAATATGGGGTGAGATTACACATCTCAGTAACTACTAAATATTTCTACCGTACACGAGCAAATAATATATGACAAAAAGATATGGGCTGATTTCAAATATATATATAGATTCCATAATTTATCATACAAAATAATTTATACTAATAGTCATCAATATAGAAGGTATTAAAACATATATATCTCAAAAGTTCTCATCTCATGTCTTTACAGAATATTCATCATCATATCAAATTCTTGAACTGTTCAGAAATGCACTATGCAGTATGCAGCCTCCCTTATATCACCACCTCCCTTATACCGCAGACTGGAGCCATAGGCTAACACATAGTCCAATAGAAACTTATTCATTTGACTGAATTGTTCCAAGCTCACCAAAACTTAAGATACACCCGGCCAAAGGTATATAGCTTAAATCTGGACTATGGCTCCCCTCCTTTAAAATAACTAAGGAGGTGTCACATGTCCCACAACTCCAATGAAATCCCGGTGATAAGTAGATATTTTATAATTAAATAAGTATAGATTTTGAGATATATTGGATTATATTTATTAATATTATACTTATTTAATTATCTTTTATATATTTATCTATCTTAAATATAGGATAAGAATATTATAAGATAAAATCTATTGATATCCTATTTTATTACGCAGGAAATATTATGTGATCCAAGGGTGACACCAAATTAATTTAAAAATGGAATTGAATATAATATTATATTATCATATTAATTTGATGAGGACCTGTGCGAAGGAAAGAAGCAAATCATGGAATTATAAAAGATTGAAACGTGGGGTCCACACAAGAAAAAGATAAAGTTAATTGCTTATTTGTTTCTACAGTGGAT
Organism: Acacia crassicarpa; assembly: GCA_034222035.1. Taxonomy (NCBI): domain Eukaryota; kingdom Viridiplantae; phylum Streptophyta; class Magnoliopsida; order Fabales; family Fabaceae; genus Acacia; species Acacia crassicarpa. Next base: position 40,946,402 of record JAWXYG010000005.1, on the reverse strand, counting down.
CTAAAACAAATAAAAAAAGATATGATATATCTTTTATGAAAAGAACCAGATCAAATATCACGTGAGGGCTCAAGCAATATATATTACTATATTAGAGATCAAGACGAAGGCGGATGGAGAAAGGGAGAAATCAGACGCAAGAGGAACCACGCACAAAAGGAGAGACGCACAAGGAGAGAGCAAGAGGAGCTTTTGGTGATCTTCATCATCTCCACAGGAGGACGGAAGGACTGTGGAGGCGACGGAGAAGCTTTCTTTCCTAGTTCTTTCTATTCTTTTAAACCTGAATTCTTGAGTTTTATCTTTTCATGGATTTTAGTTTGGCCATGTGTGGCTAGACTCTCTCTTTCAACCTAGAGAACCTATGAACTTATTTGGGTTCTAGGTATTATTTCCTACTATTAGTTTTGATTAATTTTATTCAGTTTATTTAATCTTGTTTTTCTTGCTATTGCTTATTAATTGGCCACTAGTAAGTATGTTTTGGGAATTTAGGGTTGAACTTGGAAGAGGGGATCCTAAATTGACCTTGGGATTAAATAATGTGGAATTAGGTTTAAATTTAATAAGGAAATAGGTTTAATCTAATTTGCGTCTAGGATAGGAATATACCTAGAAGCTCCGCATAATCAAATTAGAGTGGGCCCGATTTAAAACACATCTTATTTAATTGTGTAAGGCATTACATAATTAATTAAGGTAGGTATATAAATGGACCGGAAGGCATTTATAGACATTAATACTCTAGATTAGCTGATTGGGTTAAGTCAAAATTAATTTAGTGGGGATAAAATCTAGGAAACAAATAAGGGATTAGTAACTCTAGGTTGTTCGTTCGATTAGTGTGGTAGTTTTTATTATTTTGATTTCAGTTTTGATTTCATTTATTTTAATTAAATTCGATTTGGTTTACTCAACTTAAACGAAATTGTGAGATTAATGCTTAACTGAAGTTGTGGGTACTAAGTCCTCGTGGGAACGATACTCTACTCATCATTTTATTACTTGATACGGCCCGTATACTTGCGGAGTCCATAGGCTATAAATTTTGCCCTATCAAGTTTTTGGCGCCGTTGCCGGGGACTTGTGTGCCACAATTGTCTTGGTTAGGATTGATTGAGCATTAGTAGTTTAAGTTTGAGTTTGTAAATATTTTATTTTAAGTTTTTTTTTTTGAAAAAAAAAATTTAAAAACATGGATTTCAATTGGCAACCAACTGGTCTTAATATTGAAAAGGAGATGAATTCTTCGTCTTCTATACAAGATGGATTGATTGCTATTATAAATTCTTTGAACAAATCTAGGCAACATAAAAGGAGCATAAATGATGGTTGTAATCCATATGTAGATTCTTCTCAATATGTTTCTTGTGTTTATTGTGGAGGGAATCATTTATTTGAGCATTGTCCATATAGTACAACTAGTCATTTTGTGAGAGATAATTTCACTAGGAATCAAGCTTGTTTTGATAACTCATTTTGTCCTAGTGAAGGTTTTGAGCAACAAAATTTTAAGGATCCCCATGTTTATTGTTCTTATGAAAATACCCCTCCTTGTTACTCGTATCCGTATGTTAAAGAACACATCATTGAGTACAGGGAAAATTCTAATTTGGAAAGATTAGTTGATCAGTGTGGGGAAGCATTAGAGAAATCTAGTAGAGAGCAAAGGGAGATTCTCACTAGCATTGACTCAAGTGTTCAAGATATGAAGGTATATGCGAGTCAAACTTTTTCAACCCTTGAGACTATAAAACAAAATAATTCCTTAATCCTGAGGACTACTTCTTATGCTAATAATGATTATTGTGAGGAAGTTGAAGGTATGGAATTACATGAGACTATGGATAATGTAGAAAATGATTGTGGGTTTGAAATTGATTTAGATGAGAATAATAGGTGTCTAGAAGAGGTTTCAGCTGTGGAGCCTAAAGTTTGTGATGTTGGTGATCAAATTGATGTGGATGTCCCTAGAGTTGTTGCTATTGATTCTCCTATGGAAGTTTTGACTCTTACTGATGAGAGTCAAGTTGATTTTATTGGATGCTCTAAATTCTTAAAAGTGCCTATATTTATTCTCAAAGATATGCATGTTGTGCTTCATTTGAATTCAGTGATTGCTTGTAATCCAAGATTGTCTATGATTAAGGAAGTACAAGTAATTAACTGGAATAATCAATTTTTGTGTTTGAAATCTTATTGCTTGAAAAGGAATGAAGACAAGATAATTGAGGTGTTTGACACTTATGATTAGCGGTTTATTTTGAGAAGTCTGGCTGAAGACTATAAATTTAGCGCTTCTTGGGAGGCAACCCAAGGGTTTTGCTTGCATTATTTATTTTATTATTATTATTTTCTTTTTCTTTTTCTTTCAGTTTTATTCAGGTTTGAAGATGATCACTCCTCTTGTAGCTGCAAAGTCTTGCTCGTGCACTCTTTCCTCCCTCGAAATTGAAAACAGCATGGATGGTACTAAAGGAAGAACTCCACGTCAGAATTAGAAGACTTAAACCAGGGGAGTACTAATTCTTTTCCCTTTTTTTTATTTTTGCAACATTGCGGATAATGTTTCATTTAAGTGTGGGGGAGAGATATTATTTCTTTGGTTATGCTTGTCCTTATGCAATTAAAAAAGATTTTTTTAAAATTTTTTTTTGTATTGTTTAGGATTGACCTTAACTTTGAGCCTTCCCCATCTTAGAAAAATATTATCAAGTCAAAAATTCTATTAAACAAAAAAAAAAAAGTTCTAACTAAGCCTCTAAAGTCTTACCTTTTTTTACAATCTTGAGATTGACTATGAAAATAGAGATTAGTTTGTAATATGATCAACGAATTATTAGTTTATGAATATTTTGCTACATGATTTCTTTAGAAAAATAGATTATGATCCTTGCCAGCTAAGTAAAACTGTTGTTTGGGGAAATGACTCAAGTAGTGTAAAAAAAAAAAAAAAATCAATCACAAACACACACATGCACACAACTCCAATGACTTCTCTAGACCTTACTTAGTAACCGGGGGCACTTCATCGCCAATGTTGGCACTCGCGTCAAACGGTAAAGTTAAAGAGGGTTATGAGTTAGGCTAAAAGCCTCTTGAGGTGCCTGTTGGAGTAACTGAGTAACCGGTGCTGCACCACCCATGTGCAGGGTCGCGTCAAAAGGGAACCTACAACGGCTCAAGGAAAAGAATAAAAAAAAAAAAACAAGAAAAAAAAGGAAAAAGATTTGAGCTACTTCCTACCTGAGGATCCCTAGTAAATTAAATGAAAAACTTGGTTAGTAGGGGAGTTTGAATTTTTCTGGAGAAATTGAGTAGCATAATATTCTTTTACTAATCTTTTAATCATGAGATGTTAAAAGATTGTTACAATTGTTTCAGACTATTGGCTTAGTGATCTATTTTTTATAAGACATTTAACTTAAATCAGATTTGATGATATGATCTAAGTGTGGTGGTTTATTGCTTTCTGGTTAGGAATTTCATGAGCAATGTTCTTTTCCAATAATGAATTCTCTTTCTTTTGCTTGAGGACAAGCAAATGTTTAAGTGTGGGGGAATTTGATAAGTAGATATTTTATAATTAAATAAGTATAGATTTTGAGATATATTGGATTATATTTATTAATATTATACTTATTTAATTATCTTTTATATATTTATCTATCTTAAATATAGGATAAGAATATTATAAGATAAAATCTATTGATATCCTATTTTATTACGCAGGAAATATTATGTGATCCAAGGGTGACACCAAATTAATTTAAAAATGGAATTGAATATAATATTATATTATCATATTAATTTGATGAGGACCTGTGCGAAGGAAAGAAGCAAATCATGGAATTATAAAAGATTGAAACGTGGGGTCCACACAAGAAAAAGATAAAGTTAATTGCTTATTTGTTTCTACAGTGGATCTAAAACAAATAAAAAAAGATATGATATATCTTTTATGAAAAGAACCAGATCAAATATCACGTGAGGGCTCAAGCAATATATATTACTATATTAGAGATCAAGACGAAGGCGGATGGAGAAAGGGAGAAATCAGACGCAAGAGGAACCACGCACAAAAGGAGAGACGCACAAGGAGAGAGCAAGAGGAGCTTTTGGTGATCTTCATCATCTCCACAGGAGGACGGAAGGACTGTGGAGGCGACGGAGAAGCTTTCTTTCCTAGTTCTTTCTATTCTTTTAAACCTGAATTCTTGAGTTTTATCTTTTCATGGATTTTAGTTTGGCCATGTGTGGCTAGACTCTCTCTTTCAACCTAGAGAACCTATGAACTTATTTGGGTTCTAGGTATTATTTCCTACTATTAGTTTTGATTAATTTTATTCAGTTTATTTAATCTTGTTTTTCTTGCTATTGCTTATTAATTGGCCACTAGTAAGTATGTTTTGGGAATTTAGGGTTGAACTTGGAAGAGGGGATCCTAAATTGACCTTGGGATTAAATAATGTGGAATTAGGTTTAAATTTAATAAGGAAATAGGTTTAATCTAATTTGCGTCTAGGATAGGAATATACCTAGAAGCTCCGCATAATCAAATTAGAGTGGGCCCGATTTAAAACACATCTTATTTAATTGTGTAAGGCATTACATAATTAATTAAGGTAGGTATATAAATGGACCGGAAGGCATTTATAGACATTAATACTCTAGATTAGCTGATTGGGTTAAGTCAAAATTAATTTAGTGGGGATAAAATCTAGGAAACAAATAAGGGATTAGTAACTCTAGGTTGTTCGTTCGATTAGTGTGGTAGTTTTTATTATTTTGATTTCAGTTTTGATTTCATTTATTTTAATTAAATTCGATTTGGTTTACTCAACTTAAACGAAATTGTGAGATTAATGCTTAACTGAAGTTGTGGGTACTAAGTCCTCGTGGGAACGATACTCTACTCATCATTTTATTACTTGATACGGCCCGTATACTTGCGGAGTCCATAGGCTATAAATTTTGCCCTATCACCCGGCCAGAGGAAAACATGGAAGATGGGGCCCTGAAACAAGTACCATCCACTGTGCACCGAGTGGTGGCATAAATCATTCTTATCATTCAAATCCCTCCTTACTCCACCCATCATAATACGACCGCCATGATGAATATGTTCACTCAAAATAATGCATTATTATACCATAAAGTTTTATACATCAATATGCGTATTTATGAATAGTGAATACTATGCGTATATGTGAATAGTAAAATACGATATATATACATGAATAGTAAAAATGAAGAGTACATACGGTATGTATACGTGAATAGTAAATACGGTATGTATACGTGAATAGTATTATGAATAGTAAATACGGTATACGTGAATAGTAAAATGAATAGTAAATACGGTATACGTGAATAGTAAAATGAATAGTAAATACGGTGTGAATAGTAAATATGGTATACGTGAATAGTAAATACAGTATACGTGAATAGTAACATGAATAGTAAAAATGAATAGTAAATACGGTATACGTGAATAGTAACGTACGTATAAATAGTACCTCTGCAGATTTGCAAATCAAAGTTCCCACACCAGATCTTAAAACCATAAATATTTTCTAAATATTCTTGCCAAAATAGTAAACAAACAAATTTATAATCATACATAATTCACAAGTATAAGGAAGAATATTCAGAGTTACCTGTTACTTGCTAATACCCGAATCACCAACCAGCTATTATAACTCTCAAGCAAATATCTCTCTACTCTCTCTCTCTCTACCTCTCTCTATAGCTCTTAGAAGTTGTGAAGAATGAAATGAAATGGAAGGTCTATTTATAGTTGGAAAATGGGTCCTTAAGTGTAATTTTCGTCTCTGGGTCGTTCTACGTAATTTTCCCCGTGACAAATTTTCAAACCTCCCGTGACTCTTCTCGTGGCTGGTTGTGGAAATAATTTTTCGTGGGTCCCACATGAATAGTAAATAATATTATATTATAATATAATATAATTATTCAAATAGTAAATTACTATTACGTGGGTCCCGCTGACAAAATTTTCAAACTTCACGAGAGTTTCTGTCGGCAGAGGAGAAATAATTTGACGTGGGTCCCACATGAATAGTAAATACGTATTTTGGAATAGTAAATACCGTATTTTTAAATAGTAAATACGTATTTGTGAATAGTGAACACTATTCATATTTCACAAATTTCAAGTATTAAATACGTATTTACGAATAACATATATATATATATATATATTTTTTTTTTAAATACGTATTTGTAAATAGTAAAAACGTATACGTGAATAGTAAATACTATTCACGGGGCCCACAAAATACTGATTTCAAATTTATTACTTTCCAAAAATAGAGCCTACTAGTCTTCCCAAAATAGGTTTATGTTCAAGATATTAGATTCAAAATTCAGGATGTTACATTTCTCCCCTCCTAAAAGAAAATTTTGTCCTCAAAATTTCGCTATAATAAGAATTCTAACCTATTTAAATAAATGAGGATAGGTTTGTCGCATGCTCTCCTCCGTTTCCCAAGTAGCATCTCCGGGAGCCATTCCTTTACACACAACCTTTACAAGCTAATAGCCTTGTTCCTCAATTGCTTATCCCCCGCATCAACAATCCGCTCCGACTCAGCTTTATATATCATATTATCCCTAAGTCCTATCTCTTTCCCAAACATGCTCACCAAGCACACAACACAATTTTCGTTCATCCTGTACCCAAAGTAATATTCAGACACAGGATCCACTAGTTCCTTATTTGAGCGCTTGGTTACACTGGCCTCACAGGCCAGTTCATTCTTCCTTTCTGCTTATTTCATTGTATTACCACGACACTGGATATTCAGATCTTACAGCTTAAGAAGTTACCCTCAGGCCATAATAACCACAACATGATATAATCTGATTATTCTGCCAACCTTAAGATAAACTTTAGACATACAGGTCTAATGTTACCATGATAGGCAACAAACACAATACTAGGCACATAAGTCTTATAGCCTAGAGATACCACCATATGCAAACTAGCTCAACGGGTCTTACCGCTTCAAGCCTCTGCTCGTCTATCCTATACCCGTGCTTCCTCAATTCAAGTTTAAGAAAACACTTACTTACTAAATCTAGCTTTCACCAATGGCAAGTAATTCAAAAACAAGTACATTTGGCAAGATTCCGCAAACTAAGTATATCCACAACAGTTTCCAACCTCTTCTAGCTTGTACACCTTCCACCACAATCATAATGTAAAAGTCAATTCTTGTTCTGATTTCGCAAGGATTCATTCCATGAGACATCATAGTTTATAAATGTCGATTACAAACTGGTCTTAAATCCTGTTGTAAATATTGCGTAAAAATTTCCAAACACAGCAAGTGCATTGGTAAGTTCAAAATTCAAATACTCAGGGACCTAGCAACTATTTTAAATAGTCACCAACTCCGAATACATTCCAGGTTCCAACTTATTCTACTCAACTCATCCATGAAACACTCAATTCATTATTTCTAAAGAAAGATTCTATTATCAAGATCATTTCCTATGCTAGTTAAACAGTTGGCAATCTCTGAACACCTTATACATGTTGGTATCACATTTTGTTCCCTATTTCTCTCAAATCAATTAATACCATATTCTAATATCTCAATTTATTCAATCAATTCAGTCTCCTAAAGAATCAATACAACTGTTAAGTTGAACTGTTATATTACATTTATACTAGATTCATCATACTCCATAGCTTATATCATTTAAGAACTATCCTCAAACTTTCCCCAAAAATGATAATTGTCAAATTACAAATCAACTCTTAGAACTTCAATATCAGCAAGACAGAGATATCATGTGTCCTCAATAATATCCATAGAACATTCATGTTTCACAATTCCTAGACTAAGATTTAAAACATTCAAATATTATTCTCACAACCTCAGCATTGTTCACATGATTCGAATTCAATCCTTAGTATCTCAAAGACATATACTAAATATCATCTGTTCCTCTCATAGTTATCTATTAATCACACCCAAATAACATACTAATATAAATCACCGGATTTCATACTTTCTTAATTAGACACACTATCTTAACTCAGATTGAATTCAAGTCTATTTTCAAATATTCCCAGACATTAATAGTCAAGTTTACAATTTGATTCTTATAACCTCAACATCAACTGATAATTCGTGTTTCCCCAAAAATACCCATCATACTAAGATCATGATTCACAATTCCTAATCTAATTCTTGGATTATATGAAGACTATCTACAACCTCAGCAGTATTCACAAGGTTCTAATTCTACCTCAACCTGCAATATCACAAAGGCTCATTTCGTTCTTGAGTTCTATTTCAGCTTAGATTAAATTAAAGCCTATCCTCAATATTTACTATATTCATTCTAACATCTTACTGGCATTCCTAAGGATCACCATTTCATACCTTTCCATCGATCTTCCAACATGTTTATCCAAAAACCTTAGTCTTTGAATTATCTTTGACAAATTCATAGAGTTCTTCGGATACTCGGAGAGTGAAGAATGCTCTCGGGTTAATTGGCACAACTCATCATCATTTCAAATCTTCGGATTCTCTCCGGTTCATCTAATATTATTAGGAAGTCACCCTTCCCAAGATTACTATCACCTTAGCACGCTTACGCTTAAAATCCTATTTTCAAATGTCAATTCCGACATCTTGAGTCAGCTGCACATCCAAGACAGATTTCTTAGATAAATGCGCGTATAAACGTCCAAACTTAATTTCTTGAAAACACAGCTAGCAATAAATGCCATAGCGATTTCTGTCTGCAAAGGTCTAGGAAACTGCGACCCCTAACGGTGGCTAGGGTGCACTAGGGTGCGGTGCCATAAAATTTTCCGCATAACAACAAAATCTACATGATTCTGAGCTAACGACAGATGAGAATCCGATGCTGCTTAACAAAATATAGACGTTGCTAGCCCAGCTATAAATAGAGTAAAGAAAGAGTAAATGTTTCACGTTCTCTCAAACTTCACAAAACCTCCACATATTCATCTCCTCTCCGATCGTAACCTTCACTATAACCTTCCACATTATCCTTAAACATGGCCGGTTCAAGTAACTCTATTCCAGTCTCCGATTCATTCAACCCTTTCTTTCTTGAAGCCTTACTTCATGACTATCAGACTAACATGTTGTCTGATTTGTCAAACAATGCATCATACCTTTATTCTTCTTTACTTCCCCAAAATCCCGTAAGTATGAACGTTCATTCATCTGCCTCAACGATTAACATTCCTACTCCTCCTCCAAGGATACAAGATTCTATTTTTACCACTACTAACAGAAAGGAATCTGAAGCAGGTCCATCAAGGCGACCTGTCCAAAGGTGTCGTAATGTGGCAGAACTTATGGAGTCTACGGTACCTTCTCAACCAAGGAATCCTGCTTCTACCTTGACTGAGACTACTAATCCATTTTCATGTGGTTGCTGCCATGTTCTACGAGAGATTATTCATACCAATGGACTTCAATACCATAAACTTGAAGTTCATGGGAGGATTGGTATGATATGCCACGCTGTCTTTCACCAGGACGTACAAGGAGGTTCTTCCAGTCCTCAAGTATTTGACTTTGGTAAGAAAAATTTAGAAGATGTCAAACATTTTCTAGAAAATTATTGTTTGAATCAAAATTCTTTAGGGTATGTCCTGGTGTCAGATCCCCTATCAGCCTACTATGAGGCCCTTTGTGTTGGTTTGGAATGGACTAAAAATCAAAATGAACTCCCTAATAGTTCATTTCCAACCAATACAGAAAATATATCCAATAAAGGAAAAGAGCTCATGGTTGTAAATAATAATCCTTCAGTCCCCATACCTAGTAATCCATACCGATCAAGAGCTGAACAAAATATTAGAGCTGCATCAATGTCAATTAATGATCTTAGAGACTTATTCCATTTACCTCAACAAGAAGCGGCTCAACAAGTTCGTCTATGCAAAAATGTTCTAATGAAAATATGCCATAGGGGAGGAATAAAGCATTGGCCTTATGTAAAAATTCGAAGCACTATGAAGCAAATAGCTAGATTGAGAAGAACAATGTCTCCTGATGGTCCTCTCTCAAGAGCAGCCGCTCAGGAAGAAATTAATAGACTTAAACTTGAGATAGTCGAAGCTTGCGGTGGGATTGTACCAACTGTTGTTCTTGATGCTTGAAATAATATAGTCTAGCCTTCTTGCTAATGTTTGTAATCTCTTATTCTAGGATTCATAAGGATTTTCGAGTTTTCCTGCCAAACTCAACTTTATCTTATTAAATTCAAACTTAAGCCAGTTATTCTGTATAATCAAGACTATGCCCGTATTCTGTTATGGTATTGTCATCTGTTACTCATATAAATTAGCTAGGTAAGTGAAAATCTAGCGAAAATCTCTTCATACTTTTTACAACGGCAACTAATTGAATAAACATCAAATAGGGGCTTAGTCTTTCAATCACTTTCCTAGACACCAATAAAAATATTCATCCTAGAAAGTAATTTTAGGCCTACAGAATCCAATATTCAATAAATTTTCTACTTACCAACTTCCGCTACGCAGCTCTGAAATTTAATCTCAATCACATCCTCAAATCATAAATCCTCATTATCAATCACTTGAATATTTTGATTAACCCATTCTTTTCCTATCATGAATGTCACAAGAAAATTGGTAAAAGAATCCAAAGCTATAAAGGAAAATGCACATGTTATGATATTTAATTTGCCATGACCTCAAAATTTTTATTTAGAAAACTGATAGGAAATTTACAGATTGGCCAGAACCTTTGCTCTGATACCAAAAATGTAACGCCTCATTTTCAATACCAAAATCTTGGCCAAAATATTAGTAACACCACCAAATATAGGATATTTAACACTCAAACACATATTTACAATATGGCCAAAGGTAGAAATCCATTTATACAGGGCCAAAATAAATCTAATAAATAAGAGTTATTTTAAAATGCGGAAGTCTTTTAGGTTCATGGCAAATAAAATAACACAACATAAACTAAAGGAGTACAGAAGAGCCTACAAAGCTCACTCCATGGGTGCATTCCCTTGATCTCTACTAAGTTATTCACCTGAAAAATGATAATATGGGGTGAGATTACACATCTCAGTAACTACTAAATATTTCTACCGTACACGAGCAAATAATATATGACAAAAAGATATGGGCTGATTTCAAATATATATATAGATTCCATAATTTATCATACAAAATAATTTATACTAATAGTCATCAATATAGAAGGTATTAAAACATATATATCTCAAAAGTTCTCATCTCATGTCTTTACAGAATATTCATCATCATATCAAATTCTTGAACTGTTCAGAAATGCACTATGCAGTATGCAGCCTCCCTTATATCACCACCTCCCTTATACCGCAGACTGGAGCCATAGGCTAACACATAGTCCAATAGAAACTTATTCATTTGACTGAATTGTTCCAAGCTCACCAAAACTTAAGATACACCCGGCCAAAGGTATATAGCTTAAATCTGGACTATGGCTCCCCTCCTTTAAAATAACTAAGGAGGTGTCACATGTCCCACAACTCCAATGAAATCCCGGCCAGAGGAAAACATGGAAGATGGGGCCCTGAAACAAGTACCATCCACTGTGCACCGAGTGGTGGCATAAATCATTCTTATCATTCAAATCCCTCCTTACTCCACCCATCATAATACGACCGCCATGATGAATATGTTCACTCAAAATAATGCATTATTATACCATAAAGTTTTATACATCAATATGCGTATTTATGAATAGTGAATACTATGCGTATATGTGAATAGTAAAATACGATATATATACATGAATAGTAAAAATGAAGAGTACATACGGTATGTATACGTGAATAGTAAATACGGTATGTATACGTGAATAGTATTATGAATAGTAAATACGGTATACGTGAATAGTAAAATGAATAGTAAATACGGTATACGTGAATAGTAAAATGAATAGTAAATACGGTGTGAATAGTAAATATGGTATACGTGAATAGTAAATACAGTATACGTGAATAGTAACATGAATAGTAAAAATGAATAGTAAATACGGTATACGTGAATAGTAACGTACGTATAAATAGTACCTCTGCAGATTTGCAAATCAAAGTTCCCACACCAGATCTTAAAACCATAAATATTTTCTAAATATTCTTGCCAAAATAGTAAACAAACAAATTTATAATCATACATAATTCACAAGTATAAGGAAGAATATTCAGAGTTACCTGTTACTTGCTAATACCCGAATCACCAACCAGCTATTATAACTCTCAAGCAAATATCTCTCTACTCTCTCTCTCTCTCTACCTCTCTCTATAGCTCTTAGAAGTTGTGAAGAATGAAATGAAATGGAAGGTCTATTTATAGTTGGAAAATGGGTCCTTAAGTGTAATTTTCGTCTCTGGGTCGTTCTACGTAATTTTCCCCGTGACAAATTTTCAAACCTCCCGTGACTCTTCTCGTGGCTGGTTGTGGAAATAATTTTTCGTGGGTCCCACATGAATAGTAAATAATATTATATTATAATATAATATTATTATTCAAATAGTAAATTACTATTACGTGGGTCCCGCTGACAAAATTTTCAAACTTCACGAGAGTTTCTGTCGGCAGAGGAGAAATAATTTGACGTGGGTCCCACATGAATAGTAAATACGTATTTTGGAATAGTAAATACCGTATTTTTAAATAGTAAATACGTATTTGTGAATAGTGAACACTATTCATATTTCACAAATTTCAAGTATTAAATACGTATTTACGAATAACATATATATATATATATATTTTTTTTTTTTAAATACGTATTTGTAAATAGTAAAAACGTATACGTGAATAGTAAATACTATTCACGGGGCCCACAAAATACTGATTTCAAATTTATTACTTTCCAAAAATAGAGCCTACTAGTCTTCCCAAAATAGGTTTATGTTCAAGATATTAGATTCAAAATTCAGGATGTTACAATATGGATATTAAAATATTTAATTGTAATTATTTATTTGATTTTTCCATTTAGAGGTGTTCAGATATATTTTATTTGCTAGGTTATATTTTTATTTCCTTTTCCAATTCCAATTGTGCCGCATAAGGACGATTTTAATTTAATTTTAGTTTAAATAGGTGGCTTTAAGCCGGATCCGGGTAACCGTCGTGATAGAGCCACGTAAGACGCATAAAAACGACAGGAAACCCACTTTTTTTCCCAAGGAAGCCAACTAAGTATCTGTGGGAAACGTCCACTCGTACAGTGACTTAACCAATTAACAAAGTGATGTGTTATAGACTTAAGGCTCAAGATCCCATAATTTTAAAATTGTGCCACTCATAGCATTCCCTGGGAATTGCTCACTCTGATACTGCGATAGTGCGATCCTTTTCATTTCTTCAGGTCCCAAATCGAAACCAATTGTTGGTTTATGAGCTGAAGATCTGCGCTTTGACTATGGAGAACTCGGACAAGGTGGTTGCTGTGATTATGGTGGGCGGACCCACCAAAGGTATTTCCTCTGCTTCTGCTTCTGATTTGACTTCTATGTTTTTTTCCTGTGTGATCTGGGGTTCTCCTTTAGTATGACTCTGTTCAATTGTGTCTACAGGGACAAGATTCCGGCCTCTTTCATTTAATGTTCCTAAACCCCTTTTCCCTCTTGCTGGGCAGCCAATGATTCATCATCCCATTTCTGCTTGTAAAAGGGTTTGCTTCTTTTCTTCTCTGTTAGTTTTCACACTTTACATGGTTTCTGGGCTGATTCTAATCACCGGAAGGAAATTTCAATTTGAATTTTCATTTGCTTGCATGTTTTTTTTTTCTTTTGTTTTGTTTTGTTTTTTTATTTGAGACGTTGGGTTCTTCATTGTTTACTGATTCTTCGTACTCGTTCTCCGTTTGTGTAAAAAGAAATTCGAACTCATTATTTTCTTTGACTTACAGATACCCAATTTGGCTCAAATATATCTGATAGGATTCTATGAGGAGCGAGAATTTGCACTTTATGTTTCTTCGATTTCAAGTGAGATGAAATTGCCTGTCAGGTGACTAATACTTTATGGAGTCCTTGTTATCTTTCAAGTATGCGTTTCAATAGTGTCACTGCTGGATCTTACTTTAATGTGTTACAAATCTTGTCCATCCTAGATATTTGAAGGAAGAAAAACCACATGGTTCAGCTGGTGGCTTTCACTGCTTCAGAGATGCTATCATGGAAGACAACCCAGTTAGAAACACAGCCCTCATAGCTGTTTATTTTTCATTAAATGTTGAACTCGTTATACCTTAAGTTTTTCTATTTTGATTGCAGTCACATATCTTTCTGCTCAATTGTGATGTTTGCTGTAGTTTCCCTTTACCAGCCATGCTTGGTAAGTTGGTCAGAATAAACATATGGTGGATTTTTAGAAGTATAGCGCTGCTTATCATGTTGTTTCCTTTTGCAGATGCCCATAAAAGATATGGTGGAATGGGGACGATGTTGGTAATCAAGGTTGGTGATTCTAAAAGGATTACATGTTTGTGCATATGGATTGTTTGCTGCTGGGAAACTTTGTCGCACTACTTTTATCTGAATTTTTTTTTTAAAATTTTATTTTTGGGGGGTGGGGGGGTGTTGATGGGAATGCAATTCACCTATGTAGGTTTCTCCTGAATCCGCTAGCCAGTTTGGTGAGTTGGTGGCTGATCCTGTCACTAATGAATTGCTGCATTATACAGAGAAACCTGAGACTTTTGTGAGTATTAGTTAGTTAGCTCTAAAGAGAAAATCATCCAATGTTTGAGTCTGATTGGGTATAGTTATGTTTTTCATGGATTTGGCTTTGTTTATGGAAGATTTACCATTTCTTAACCTGCAGGTTAGCGATTTGATAAATTGTGGTGTTTATGTATTCACCCCTGATATATTTCGTGCCATACAAAATGTATCCAATAATCGTGAAGACAGAGGTTGGTCTAGCTTTTCATAATTTTACTAGCCTCAACAACAAAAGACTTTTGTGTTCCATGAATTTGGTTGTAAATACACTAAATACTTGATCTAGACAGAATGATCAAGACAGAGGTTGGTCTAGATCATTCTTTGTATTTAACATACTTGATATGATTGATAAGAGATAGTTATCACATGAAATAGTACACTTTCTTTATTTCTGTTGCTCTCTTTTAATTTCTCTCAGATGAAACATATTTACTGTCGAGCTAATTTTTTGGTGAACATGGACAATTTACCTTTCGGATTCTGAGCTTCTGTTTTTTATTACTTTTCTTCAGCTGGTATATATAATATGGGGTCAGCTTCTCATTTCTTGAAAGCCCTTTCCAATTAAGGGGTGAATGAACAAAATTGGGATGATGCCATAAGGCAATAGGCAGTTTTCCCGTTTAGGCTATCAGTTGAATTAAGATTTAGTTGAAAGTAAAATTAATTGTAATTTAGGCTTAGCTTTGGTCTGATCTCAGAGTGAGTTCCTTTTTTAAAAAAATAGCTCCCGTTGATGGAAACCAACTTAATTTGGTTGATTGCAGCTAATTTGCGTCGAGTCTCCAGTTTTGAAGCACTCCAATTTCCCACCAGGTTGGCCTAACACTGTTAACTTTATTTCTTTAAGAAAGAAAAGTAAAGTTTTTTTAACAGTTTACACTTGTATCTTAACTCCCAAGTGGTTCAGATTTGAGTCAAATGCGTGATAGCCTCTACCCATGGCTGCCTGAATTTCCTCTATAAGCTATGGAAGCAATTCTTTTATTTGTCATACAGAATATCTGATTTCTATTGCTTTTCATCCCTCTAATTCTCTATTGTTTGACAAATATTCAGAACTCTTTCACATCTTTCCAATGCAGTCATCCTTTTCACCGAGCTCAAAGATGTATAATTGTTCTGCAGGACTCTTCCTACAGATTTTGTAAGACTGGATCAAGATATTTTGTCACCTCTGGCTGGAAAGAAACAATTGTATACATATCAGACAATGGATTTTTGGCAGCAAATTAAAACTCCAGGGTAGGATTGCCTTTGTATGTTGCCCTTGAGCTTTAACCCTGGACCATGATCAGGCCTCACCTAATTAAATCCACTTGACTTGAACAGAATATCTCTAAAATGCTCAGAATTGTATCTTGCTCAATTCCGGTCTACTTCACCTTATCTTTTGGCTAGTGGAGATGGTAAAAAAAATGCTACAATTGTTGGCGATGTTTATATTCACCCATCTGCTAAAGTACACCCAACTGCAAAGGTAGTTCCCATTTGTGTCTATAGAAGATTTAACTTCCCTTTCTTACATAAGCAAATAAAAAGCTGTTGTGTTGAAGTCGAAGTCTTAATTTGAAGCCTGTGAAGTGTGAACACCATGAGAGACTATGTTCAGTCTCCAATTAGGGACTTTTAAAAGCTGTTTTGTTGTATGAGAACTCTTTATCTGGGGGAAAAAGAGAAGTTATTTTGATTTGATAATAAAGGCGCTGTTGTATGAGTTGTAACTTTTGTCAAATGATGTATTAGCCCTAGCATTTATAGATTTATCGGCTGCTCATTTAAAAGAAAACATCGAAATTCACTCATTCTTTCTGACCTAAATACTTGCTGTGAAATTTAAAGTAAATTTTTCTCTGTCTTTCTTGAGCAGATTGGCCCCAATGTTTCTGTTTCAGCAAATGTTCGTGTAGGGGCTGGTGTTAGGCTGATAAGTTGTATTATCTTGGATGATGTTGAAATCAAGGTAAGGAACTGGTTGTTTAGTGTGACTTTTTCTTTTTCTTTCTAAAAGACCAAGTTTATTATTTGGTGATAGTGCGAACTAGATGTGTTCAGTATGTTTAGTGTGACATTTTTAATGTGTGAGCAATGTGTTGTTCCCCGACAGGAAAATGCCATAGTTATACATTCTATCATTGGATGGAAATCGTCAATTGGAAGATGGTCACGAGTGCAGGCAAGTTCAGTCCATGATATTCACAAATAGTAATAACGTTTGACTTGTATCAAAAATAAAATTAATAATGTTTGGCTTGGAAGATAAAGCAAAAATCTAAAGAATGATTGTGAATAAATAGAGAATTATGCATCTTCAGAGCACATACTTAAGTCCTGGAGACTTGCACCTCTAATTTGCCAAGTTTTTTGACTGTTTGTGGGTTGTATTCAATATTTCAACGTGGTTACTGTGGCTAACCAATAGTAAAATGAATGGTGCAGGCTGAGGGAGACTACATTGCTAAGCTTGGAATTACAATCCTTGGTATACAACCTCTGTTTGGTCTCGCTTTAATTAGTTTTGAGTAGTGGTGATCTTTTAAAATCTAATATCCTAAATCAATTCTCAGTAATGGCATTTGTTTCCCTTCTACTCTTCTTATAGGGGAAGCTGTGACAGTTGAGGATGAGGCAGTCGTGATCAATAGCATTGTTCTTCCCAATAAGACTCTGAATGTCAGTGTACAAGACGAAATCATCTTATAATACTACTACTGGGAAGAGAGTGTTTTACCAGAAAGAGGAGGTCTTCAAAAGGCTTTTCATATTTCATCTCTAATTTTTCTTTTCTTTTCCTCGCCGCGAGTGATATATTGAAGTTTTGGTCCTGCAAGAAAGCAGTATGCCTTGTACCCCAAAAAAAAAAAAAAAAAAAAAAAGGAAAAAGAAACGGGTGATATGCCTTTTTCCCTTGTTTTTCCAGACACTAATGCCCGGGATTGTTGGCTTTCACAGATGTAATTGAATTTCCGATATGAATTGAAATTTCTGATTTTATTATCTGCATATGCACCGAAGCTTCCAGAAATTGTATGCCCATCCTAGCTGGGCCTAACTTTCGTCCTCTCCATAATTGAAATAACTTGGAATCAATCGCTTTACAGTTTACACCTTAAACGTTATCATCTTTTGCTAACAAACGAGTTCTGTAAATCACAATGATGCCTTGGTTTATCTTATAGGTTAATACTACTACTAAGAAACTTTCAGACTGTGACAACTACCAAGTACTTACTAGATTACAGCTTCAAATATCAGATGTCTCAAAGAAGAGGGGTTTTTCTGATCTTTGTGAACCTCGACGGTCTATTACTTCCATCGGGAGATAATGAACGCAGTAAACACGTTTTTTGCCCAAATGTTTTTGACAATATTACTATCGAGATGCAAGTCTTCTTAGGTTACCAATGATTTCTTAGACTAAAAAAAAGGGGGGAAAAAACACTCGTCAGAAACAACTTCAGAAGTAACAAAACTATACATGGTTCCTATCTCTTTCGTGTGTTTAACAATCACATATTAGCCACCAAATCAAAATCTGTCATGTATTCTACTCTTTGAATTCGGTAAGATGTAAACGAATCCAGAGTATTCACTATACGAACAAGAAGCCGCTGAAGCTAAAAAGCTCATCCAAGTTTGTATGAGGGCAATATGCGTATATGGTGTCACCCTTCGTCGGCCAAGGGAACTGCTCTCACTATCACCGAGTACAGGCATTTCTCCCAAATTGTCTTCCCTGAACAACCTTAAACTCCATAGTCCATACTTCAAGGAGAAAGTTATCCAAGAATAATTCGCCCCTATAATAGGAGCGAGTAAAAATTATTTGTTTGCAATCAATCCATTCTAAGTCAGCAGAAATAATTCACTGACGAGCATTCCATTGTTGGGGCCGCAACTCCAACTTGTAGGCCTGAATTTCCATAGGAGATATGGCAACGTGTCCTTCTCGAGCTAGATCACCGAATGTCTCTGCTAATCCCAGTATTTCTGGGTCTTCATGCAAAAGATTTAAAGATGCTGCTTTAACTTTTGATACTGCAATATCGTTGAACATGGAGAACAGATTTAGGGGCTCGTCAGCCAGCTTGGTGCATTGTGATCTTCCCTTCCGACAGTAAGAAGAGTCCCAGTGTCGCCTGTGCACAATTAGAGCAAATCTAAGATCTTCAGGTGGTTCCTGAAAAAATTTTGAAGGCCTGGGCACCTTAAAGTTCACAATATGCAAGTCACAAGGCAAAGGAGCAGCTAAAGGGGAAAAGGATCTGGGCGGTGGCTTTACAGATAATTCCTGTGGCATCTTGGCAATAAATGCATGAAACGGATAGTTCAAGTGAGCACCAACACTGTGAGAGAAGAGAGACGGACTAAATGGTAAGGAGCTTGAAACCAAATTTGAAAGGGAGGAAATATTGGTTTCCATAGTGATATGGAAGACAACATTCATTACACGATTATCCATCACTCCTTGGCCCAGACCACGCCCATCATCTCTAACCAAACGGCGGTCAAGCATCATTTCTAGATGCCCATCCTTAAGGCTTGCCACACCCAATGATTGCCGAGAATGGACAGAAAAGCGCTGTCCATTGGATCCTTGTATGAAGGCAAGAGAAGGCATAGGGTAGTAATTGCCTTGAAGAGGAATCTTATCATAAGTTTCTCTTCGCATCATCTGAAACCCATTCACATCAGAATAGAAGATCTTTTTGTTATCGATATCTGTTTTATACCTTACCATTAACTCCCTGTCATCGAAATCATGGCCAAGAAGCTCAACGTGGTATTCCTTTTCAATGACAAACTCCTGGATAGTATTTTCACCATTGTATATACGGGTGCTATGAGAGATTGGAGCATTCTCCCATGCTGTCCTTGGATAAGAGTATACTTCCTGCATCAAGAGGCCCTCTGAGATCAACAACTGTCCACCTTCTTCAATGATAGTCAGAGCATGACCATCGGGCTTGAATAAGTATGCTCCACCTGAACTAGTATACATACCAATTTCCTCATTCACAATATTCGGTGGCCTATTTTTTAAGCTTATCTTCTGTAACAAACCATACCTTACATCAAAACTTAGTTTTTGATGCTGATTCTCAATTTCAGCCACACTGGCTTCTAGTTTTTCACAAGAATATGGAGCTGGACAATGGACCAAACTGGATTTGGAGAACTTCAACTTCGCAGGCCTGGCCTTTTCACAATCAGTAAGACCATTGGCAATATAATATGTCTGCAACCCCATTGCTGGAACAGAAACTACCCAGTGCACTCGATGCCTCCCAGTAAAGATCTTGCTTTTCTGATGCTGCAATTCAGGAGAAACTTGGCTTTCAACACATTTCCAGTCAGAGTCAACCACCGAAATGTCAGGATTATCAACAACAACCAAAACAACTTCTTTTCTGGTTTGCTCTAGAGGATTAAAAAAGACAACTGATTGATAAGTCCCCTTTTGAATACTGATTACTTTATGCACCGGCTGAGCATCATATTTTGATCTCATCAGCGATGGCTCAAAGTTGGAAGGACTTTGATCTAATTTCTCAAACCGCATTCCAAGGAGTGCTTCAATTGCTTTGGACATGTATATCTGCAAATCCTGCAAAGAAATATGCATTCGAGTTCCGTAGTCTGTAACCACATGATCTTTTGCAGTACCAGTTACCCCATCATGATGCTGAAAAAGAGCCAAATTCCTTCTAGCAGCAATCAGCTTATGGGAAAAACCCACTGTTAATTTCTCACATTGTGACCTACGACAAAACCCAAGTATTAGAGCCATCATCATTTCCGTGGCACGAAGTGTCTGCTCTAGTACCCTATCAACACCCTTGAAAAACGGCCGTGAAACATAATAGCCACTCCAGTAGTCCTGCTGCCGATCAGCATAAGTAAAGAAGTCACCTGACAAAGAAGGAAAACCTCCCACAACACCAGATCCTATTTCACCAGGATATGAATAATTTATTCGATCGGCTTCCTCACGAAGGGTTTGGAAATAGTCTTCCAAAGTACCAAACTTAGCCTCTGCATTCAAACTGGGGTTTGAATTGATATGATCAAATAACAATTGGTAATTTTTGAACTGGGCTTCTGCTTCATTGATGCTAACATAGCGAAAATCATCTCCAAGAGGAACAAGGAGTGTATTTGTCCGGTATAAAGTAGATTTCTTCCTGTACTGATCCAGTAATTTGAATGCCAACTCCTGTACATTTTCTTGATTGATCTCCTCAGGATGCTGTCCCCATGGGCATAGTTCATAAACAGAACCCCGCATACGGGCAAAATCAAACTGACAGCAGATAGCCGGCTCTGGGCCACAAGTATGTGGTATGTCATATGAATAGAAAGGCATCATATGGACAAATATATCAGTGGTTTCTGCAGCATCCCAGCTCTGACGCCATATGTATTCTAAGTTCTTATGCCATGCAAGTTCCTTCTTCAGCTCATAATGGGTCCTCTGGATGAGCATGTTATCAAAGCCCATACGACGCAGAAGATATGCCATGGTTGGGGAGTAACCAAATGGATCTATGGCCCAAGAATTTTTAGGAACAAACCCAATGGTGTCTTTCAACCAAATATTTCCTTCGGTCATCTGATAAATGAATTTTCAAAAATTAACATAGAAAGGGAAGCTTCTCTTTAAACAAATACATACAAGAGCACACACAAAGAAAGAAAGAAGCTCTATCAATATTTGTGTTAGAAACTTGGGATGCAACAAGTAGAGTTTATGCTCTTTAAATGGCCTATACGAAGGGATGAAAGCCTAGAATATCAATTGGTGTAGCTGCTTGTACCAACAACACATGCAAAATACTATTTTGAATGGCAAACTAAGTTAGACAGCGAATTGTAGTATCATATACTCTCTTCAGTCTTTTTTATAAGCAACAACTACCAAAACAAACTGTTTGTTAAAATTAATTAAAAGTAATGAATGTGTCAGAAATATATTTTGTCCCCAAATATACTCTTATTTATGAAGATGGTGAGTGAGAAAGAGAATTAGTGGGAAAAATGAAAAAGAGAGACATGTAATTAATTGGGGCTAAAAATGAAAAAGCACATGAAATTTTTATACAAACACAAATTGTTGCTTATATATAAAAAGAACCAGAGCAAGTACTATATAAACAAGATATTTATGCACACAAAAAAAGAGCATAGTGGTGAATAAATAATCACAAATTCCATATTCAAATGGTCCAACAAATAAATCGGGTCACAAACAAATGTTTTAATCTTTACTACATTGACTAATTTCCATTAGGGCACATAGGCTTATTATTCAATGCAACATTTTTCATATAACTTCAGCTCTACAGCAAACAAAATATAATTCAGCATGCCAAATCACTTCTTCTACAGGGTAAAATCAACATAATTAAACTGTCCTCTCAGATAAAACAACAATCAACCAAAAATATGTAGCTAAACAGAGCAATGGAGAAAGCTAACAAATGTACCTGTTCAATTATAGAAAAATAATGTGAATTGGCCTGCATAAAGGAGCGACAAGTTAAAAGTAAGTCAAATTTACACAAATAGACTGTTAAGAGCACTAGTGATCTGTTTCTTTCTTTCTTTTACACGTGGTCCATATTTTGACATTACTATTCTGCAGACACATTTCTAAATGATGCACTTCATTAGCAGGAGGAAAAATATGTATGCATTTAAGTGCCTCAACTTCATAAAACTTGGGCAATAAAACAAACTTGATAATAAGTAAATAACCAACTTATTACATTGCAGCAATTTAAGTAATAACTTCAAATTACTCTAATAAAGACTCAGGTAGCATTCCAATGGCCTTGTCACCTAGTAGCATGAAAGGTCACTATAAGTGTGAGGTTACAAGTTCGATTTCATTTGTAACTAGCTTTTGTAGATAGTTTCCCATCACACTTGACTACTTGAGTAAAGTGTCATAGGATGCAACTTGACTTTCTAAGGGGGCCAATTGATGGAGATTAACTCCATGGCTGGCTTTTGGAGAAGAATTCCCATCCCACTTGAGTAACCATCATACTCATCACTCAAACAGGAATAAACATGTGTCATACAGGAGATACTATAAACAAATAAAAGAGACTAGGAGCACAAGACCAAGTGACCAATATTACCTCATCATTCATCACCCAGCCACCACCGACAATTTCTAGCTGCCCACTTTTTACTAAATGGATGAATGATTCCTTCTTTGTATCTGAAGCATCCCTCCACCATCTCTGTAAGTAAGACATCTCTTCCCATATGAACTTGCGACGAGAATCCTGGATATCCGAGCCCAATAATCCATTAAATATTACAAACCTTATTTATTTAATAACTCGTCCCAAAAAACCTGCGTTAAAGTCAAAACGTTTGTTCCTTCCAAAGTTCTTTTTGTGGGTCTCATTAAATATTTGAACACTTAAAATTAAGAAGAAAAATGGATCAATTGTGTGTGTTGTCCATATAAATCATACAACTTTTCCTATCAGAAACAGAACATCTAGATCATTGTGCAGCAGTAAAATAGAAAGTTTATCAAATTAATCTGGAAAACTTGCACCAGCTTTAATTGCCATTATTTACAATCCCCCCAGAACACACACATGATTTGCGTCCAAATTAGCTATAAACAAAAATTACGAGCAGCCAATCTTCTCCAAACAAAATAATATGAGTATACATGAAGAAATGAACTTCACCTTAGAAAGTGTTTCAACAATGGTATCAATTATATGACGAGATTGCCGATCATAGTACTCCTCCACTGTAAGTTTCCAGCCCGGATCATTGTGTGAGTGAGGCACCACAAAAACCTTCAGTTTCTCAGAATCCCATTCGTTCCCTTTATAAGTCACACTCCAACCTTGCTTCCACGCCCCACCATCCACATCCAAAAACTCAATCTTATCATACAAGTCCTTCGTCGTGATATCGACATGAGCAGCCAGAATAGAGTAGTTCCCATGTTCAGTCAATATGGGTTTCCGATTGATGGGCTTCCGATGGCGAAGTGCACGGGAATTGAAGTGAGAAGTGATGGGTTTAGGGACTCCAGAGCGAAAGAGGATGACAAGGAAAACGAATAACGACAAGGAAAGGCCGACTGTGAAGAAGTTGGTCCGGAGAAATTCTTTGAGAGCGGCTCTCCTGCGAGATTTTCGAGGTAGCTTAGATTTGGAGTTTGAAGACGGAAGGGTAGATTGCGCCCAGCCTCCACGTCTGGTTCTGCTAATGTAGGACGAAAAGGCCATGGCTCTCTCCCCTACAAATTGCGATGGAGGTTCAAACAGCTCACTCTAACTCGTAGTGTTCATGCGAATTTCATAGCATAAACCCCTGAGATGGGATCTATGGTAGCAATAGCGAAGTGAAGACGAAACCCCCCCACTTTATATTTGGTGGACGAAGACCGAGTGAAAGTGAAGTCTTCGATTGAAGTCCTGGCGGAGAAAATTCGTCCCTGTTGATCAATTAGGAGGGTGGTAATTTCTAGGTCCGAAATGGACCATCCCCCTCCCGGTAGGCCGGTACTAGTTTCTCCCCGGCCCAACCTGGCGTCCGTGACTGGTAACTTGGTAACTTTTGTTTGGTAGCACCAACATTCACAGATTAATTGCATGGAGTTGATAAACGAGCAAGTATTTACTGTTATTCACATACTTACTTTCATTTTTTTTTAAATTTTTTCTCAAATAAATTAGTTTAATTAATAAATTGATGTATAATCTAAGAATATATAATATATGAATATGTAATATGATTAAGTACCTTATTTATTTGAGCAAAAAAAAAAGTACCTTATTTAATTTTTTTAATCTCTCCAAAAAAATCAATTTTATTATATATTTAAGACGGTAAGCAAGGAAGGAGTATAACACTTGCCAGTTAAATTAAACAGCTTGGCAACTAATTACTGTTATCTCCGGTCCTAATTATAAGACTTAGTTAACTTTTTTCGGAGAGATTAAAGAAGTTAAATAAGTTACTTAATCATTTCATATGTTGTGTTTTCTTAAATTATATATTAATTTATTAGTCAAACTAATTAATTTGAAGAAAAAATTTTAAAAAAAAACTCTAAAGTAATTTAATTAGCTTCCTTAATATGTAAAAAAAGTCAACTAGGTCTTATAATTAGAATTGAAGGGAGTAATATTTATTTATTTATTTATTTTGGCAAGTCCAGCTCATAAGATTAGGGTTTAGGGTTGTATTAGTTAGAACAAAAATTTTACCCGGTCTTCCTCACCTTAAGGGAGGGGGTTCGATCCTGCGTTGGTCAAGGCGTTGGGGGAGGCATCCTAAGGTTCTAGGAAACAGTGGTAACGCTGGTAGAGGTGGAGGCATGTGTACTCTCTGGCCAGTATCCCTTATAGACTGGGCTCCAAGCGCCCTGCCCTTGGACTGTGGGTGAGCCCAACCCCTTTCCTAAAATTTTCATGAAAAAAAAAAAAAAAAAAACCAATCTGCTTTCCATGGGCAATACTTCCCCCTTGGAAAGAACAACAATTGATCGGCCGTAATTTATTTACGCAGCACTTTTTTGAATATAATCCTAAATAAATTCTTTTTCGGCCAACATAATCCTAAATAAATTCGACCAATATTGAAGTACGAAAACAAAAATAGACTATTGGGGGGGGGGGGGATTATAAACTTTTATTTCCGAGAGTATAAGAAAGCTTACTTTTAAATTTTTGCCAAAATAAGAAACCACATCTGGACAACATTTTTTTTTCGATAATTTAGGACTTATTTGATTCCATTTTTAAAAACTTTTTTATTTTAAAAAAGGAAAAAATTGTCTAAAAAATTAGTTGTTTTTAAAATATAAAATTATTATTAAAAATCAAAACAGTTTTGGGGTTTTTTTTTTTTTTTTAGGAAAAGAGGCAAGCCGTGGCTTGAAGATACGAGTTAAGGCTAGCCTATGAAAGACTAGCTTGATACTACATCAATCAACAAATAAACTAGACATGGCCCATCAATTAGCCTTCCCGGATCCTATCCAGACATCCTGGGGGATTGTCGGAACTAGTAACACATCTGTATCAGCATCCACATTGTGGCCTTCCCTGGCCAAGAAATCAGCGCAAGCAATATTGTTTCTAGGAGTAGAGTGAAGAGTCACGTCCCGATCCTGGAAGAGAAGATCCCTGATCTCACTGATGATGTCTCTCAGTGGATGTTCAGAATGACAGCAGTCTCTCATAAGCATATTGATAGCATCAAGAGAGTCCGAATAAAGAAGGATTTTATTGAATCCCATGTGGCGGCCCATCTTTAAACCCAGCTTGATTGCGTGAAGTTCAGCCTCGATAACAGTATGGAATCCTAGCTGCTTACAAAATCCCATCATCCATTGTCCTTCAGAGTTCCTGATCACACCTCCGCAAGCTGCTTGAAATTGTTGACGTACTAACCCATCCACATCGATCCGGACCGCATCTGCAGGAGGGGGTGTCCACGTTCTCTCCTCAAACCTGTCAATTTGAAAAATTTGGTGAGACAACTTATGATTAACACAAGTTTCCATAAGTAAATAATTACACAAGTGAAGCAACTCCCTGGTATATTTGTTTTCGGCCCGGAATAGACAACTACATCTGGAAGTGCATAGTACCCAGCATCCGAGGCTGAAAACTCGCGGCCATGAGAAATTATTAAACCTTCCTTTTCCTGGGCTACGGTTAGTATTCCAATTGAGCCACACCTACAAGTTTCCTGCAAAGAACTGAGAAAAGTAATTAGGTTTTAGAATTTCTTTCCACAACTTTCTCGCCCTTTCACAGTCCCTGACGATGTGCAGAACGCTCTCCTCACAATTGCAACAGAACGGGCATCAGCTCTCATTTGTGAGACCCCTCTTTGCTCTAAAGGCATTGGTAACAAGCCTTTCATGGCCAACCTGCCACATGAAATATTTGATTTTCTCAAGAAGCTGCCATTTCCACATCTTGGACCAGAAGTTGCTTCTACTATCTGCAGTTTGGTTAGAGATATATTGGTACGCAGATCTAACCGAAAAACATCCGTCTTTAGCCTTCCTCCAAGTGAAGCTATCAAGGAGATTATTGAACGGCTGCCGCATTCGCAAAATACCCTTAATGATATAAGGAGGGAGAATTCCCCGCAACCTGTTAATGTTCCAGCTCCCATCCGCCAGAAGATGACTCCTTACCGTCTCATCCTCATTAATTAAGGATGGGTCGACAACAAATGTGATTAAAGGACGATCCAGAGGAAGCCAAAGGTCTGTCCAAAATTTGGTTCTAGCCCCATCGTTAACTTTATTACCAACTCCATTAAGGAATTTTTCCCAGACTTGAGCAATCGCTTTCCAGACAGATGAAGAGTTTCGTTTCCTTGAGACATTAGGAACAGATGAGTTACCACAATTATACTTCGCCCAAAGACATTGGACCCAAAGAGCTCGCTTTTTGGTCAGGAGATTCCAACAAAGTTTCATAATGAAGGCCATATTTTGATGCCGAAGATTTTTGAAACCTAACCCCCCATCCTTCTTTGCCTGAGTGATTTTATCCCACGCAACAAGGTGCATTTTCCTCACATCCTCGTTCTGGGACCAGAGAAAAGTTCTTGAGATTTTTTCGATCTCATTGATAGTGCAAATGGGAAGGAGGGTTGATTGCATATAGTAACTTGGCAAGGATGATATCACCGATTTTATAAGAACAGAGCGCCCAGCCATAGTCAAAAATTTGCTTTTCCACATGGACAGTCTTTTTTGAGCTTTTTGCACAATTGGGTGATAAGTGTCTTTCGTAACTTTTTTATGAATAATCGGCACGCCAAGATATTTTCCAAGGTCAGGAGCAATTCCAATTCCCAGCAGACCATTTAATTCAAGAGCTCTATTGAAATTAACATTAGAAGAACATAACATTCTTGATTTTTCCAAGTTAATTCTATGACCAGAGACTTCACAGAACATTTTCATCACTCTACGAACTTCTGCCATTTGAGCGGCGAAAGCCTCCGTAAAGAGTATGAGATCATCAGCAAAGAACAAGTGGGATATCTGTGGTCCTCTTCTTTTGAAGGTGAAGGGTTTCTAGCGCCTGGCTTGACATTCTGCTTTAATAAAATGCCCAAGACGTTCCATACAAAGGACAAAGATGTATGTGCTTAACGGATCTCCCTGTCTAACCCCTCTTGTGGGAGTAAAGCTTGAAGTTTCATCACCATTCCAGAGAATGGTCATAGAGGCACTGGTTAAACAAGCCATAATGAGGTTGATAAGGTTATTGTCCAATTCCAAACACACTAGAGTGTCTCTAATGAAACCCCAATCAAGCCTGTCGAAAGCCTTTTCCATATCAATCTTAATAGCAACGAAACCTTTTTTCCTCCCCTTCATTCTCATGGAGTGAATGATCTCCTGTGTTATTATTATATTATCAGTAGTGGATCTATTTGCAATAAAACAGCATTGCTCCTGGCCTATGAGATGATTCATTATGCCTCTAAACCTATTTGCCAGAATTTTGGTAATGATCTTGAAACTTACGTTACATAGAGATATGGGACGAAATTCCTTTAACGACGAAGGACTGTCAACCTTAGGTATAAGGATAATCTTGGATTTATTAATAGTGGCCAACAAGGATGGATTCTGGAAACAATCCTCTATAAACTTGCAAACTTTATCCCCCACAATATTCCACTGAGTCTGAAAGAAGTGAGCACTAAGACCGTCCAGTCCTGGGGCCTTAAAAGCCCCCATAGCAAACGTTGCATTTTTTATTTCAACCCTGGTGACCTTCTCCGACAACATATGCATCTTATAAGTATCTATCGGAGGGAAATTAGAGCATAGCACAGCAGGATCCTTCACAAAGGTATCACGAGAGTATAAATTGAGAAAGAAGTCATGGGCCATTTTTTTTGCCGTGTCATGGTCCTCCACCCAATCTCTCTGAATGGCCCAAATTTTCTGTTTCTTCCTCTTGATCATAGTAGAAGCGTGGAAAAATCTTGTATTTCTATCACTTCCCTGTAACCATTTACATCTTTGTTTTTTATTTCATATTCTTTGAGGTCACGCTTGTTGACCTCAAACCACTGCCATCAACTACCGTTATGTCTGATAGCCGCCGCCATATAACTTCAAAAATAATTTTTGTTAACCAACTGTCCAAATAATTTTTTTATAAAAATTGTTTTAATAATACATTTTTGGAAATAAAAAAGCAGCAAAAAAAAAACCAACATGCCCTTGTTTTTGAAACCCCCTAATATATATATATATATATATATTTTTTTTTTTTTTTGATATAATGAAACCCCTTAAATTCTTGCAAGTAAACACCCCTACAGTCGTTATTAACTGTTCAGAAGTGGCCTTCTTTTTTTTGGTACAAGGCGAGGGGAGGGGGGATTCGAACACGGGACCTGAGGGGAGATATAAGCCATCTCAATACCACCAGCTGTACCACTGCACTACTGTCCTCGGTGGTCAGAAGTGGCCTTCTTTTCACTGCAGCAAGCTACTCGGGTTGTTTATGTAATAAGTGGTAGTCTTAATTTTCCCTGATATAATGCAAGCCCAAAACGGCCCAATACAGTAGTCTTAAATCTTTTTTTTTTTTTTTCGTGTCTTGACAGTATCCCACAACCGATAGTTAGATAGAGATTAATTCTCCCAAGGCTTAGAGATCGCCAAGGTAGATTTTATCTTTCCCGATAAAGCTTTTTTTCATACACACAGTTTGGTTTGAACTCATGACATCATGTTTAAGATACCCAGCTACCTACCAATTGTATTAAACTTTTGCTGGCGGTAGTTTTAAATCTTATTTATGTAATGATCTGCATGATGTGGCAAGCCTTTTTCCTTGCGTCCATCTGATGTCAAAAAACCGAAAAGAAAATGTTTGGAACTGAAACAAAAACTCCTATGGTTGAAAGTGAGAGAAAGGAAGCAGACTTGAAAGTTACTTTCATCGGAAGGAAGAAAACAAAACGAGATGAGTACATGTGAAGTAAACAAAATGGAAGCTTATTGGAGCAGCAGGCAAAAAGCAATTCAGAAATGATGGGAATTTTGGAAACAGAGTTACCAACAATGAGGCCATTTGCGGTGTTGAGGTGCCATGGAACCTGCAAATGAGTGTGGGGTGGTCCACACACACTGTTGAAGTTGAGTGTTAACGGTGAATATGAATTGCCAAGGGTCATCCCACTTATGCCATCTTCCTCGCCCTGATAATTGGTAAGTATTATATATTCTCTCCAATCTTAAATGTGTGAGTTGCTTAGCTAATTTATAAAACTTAAGAAATTAATGAAATTAGTTATTTGTATGAAATATCTTTTTTTTTAAAAAAAAATTATGTATATTGAAAACTAGACTGATAAAAATCTCATAATGAATGCAATGAACAAGAATCACTGAGAAAAAAAAAATTATAAATTGAAGTTGTGTAATGTGCACAAAAGTGAAGGAGTCATCATCTTCAAAGGAGCGAAACACTCGTGGGTAAGACCACCTCGCGCGCCCGCCTTCTTCCTTTCTCGGCTCAATTCTTTCATGGCGGTCTCTGCCCCTTCCTTCTTCCTCTCTCGCGTCGCTGACTTCTCACTCCACCCTCCCAAATTCACTTCTCTCCGCTTCCCCATCCCTCCTTCTTCATTATCCTCAGCCGCCGCACCTCGTCGTTCCTCTTCGCCCACTACATCCCTCTCCTGCTTCATCTCCGGCGTTGACGGTGGAGGAGTGTCCGACGAATTTGTTTCCACCCCGAAATCCACCTTTGACCGCGGCTTCGCTGTGATAGCCAACATGCTCAAGCGAATTGAGCCTCTGGACACTTCTGTCATCTCCAAGGGTGTTTCTGATTTAGCCAAGGATTCCATGAAGCAGACCGTTTCCTCGATGCTAGGATTGTTGCCCTCCAGTCAATTCTCCGTTACCGTTACGGTTTCAAAGCATCCTCTGGACCGCCTTCTGTTCTCATCCATTGTTACTGGGTAGTGATTTCTCTTGAATCACCTTTTCTTCGAAAGTTCGATTTTTTTTTTTTGGTGTGTGTGTGAACTGTTTGCTTCAATTTTAGGTACACTCTGTGGAGTGCAGAGTATAGGATGTCCTTGATGAGAAATCTTGAAATATCTCCTAGTGTCAAAAAAGAATCGAATTGTCCTACCCAGTCAGAGGTTTCGGAGGATCTGAATGGTAAAGATACGAATGTTGAGATTAGTTCTGACGTGAGATTCGAAGATTTGGAAAGTTGCAGTCCTCGTGTGTTTGGGGACTTATCTCCCGAGGCCCTCAATTACATTCAGCAGTTGCAGTCTGAATTAACAAACGTGAAGGAGGTAATCCTTTGATTCCTTATTAGTTCACTTTTTTATCCAATAGAGTGAGAGCTAGATCCATGGGAATGTTCTAGCATTAATCACCATGACAATGTTTGCTGTTGTTCAACCGGAACTCTTTTGTTTTTCCCCCTGTCGGCCGAGATTGTGAAGTTAGTACATTGGGGGATGTTTGAAAGCTCAGATAATAAGGTTGGCTTTCACAGCCTCAAACATTATCGAGCACAGCAACGAATACTACTTTTGTCTCCTCAACAATGAAAAAAATGCTTATCTAGCCTTCTTAAAATTTTGTTAGTTGGCTTCTGACAATTCAGAAGTTACATAAGCTTTTTATATGTTACTTTTTTCAGGGGATAATCTTATTTGTCCTATTTGCTACCAGTTTTTGAATTGTCTAATTTTGATAAATACTATCCGGTTGCTTAATATAGGACCGGTTGACTTTTATTAAAGAGGGTAAGGAAGCTAAATAAGTTAATTAATCATAACATATGTTGTGTATCATTTGATTATATATCAATTTATAAGTTACATAAATTAGTTTGGTATAAAAAAAGATAAATATAAGGGTTAAAAAGCAATTTTGCTTTGGAAGTATAAAAAATGGAACAATTTTGCTCTTGCCATTACCCCAGCTAATGTTGACTGTTAGTTGACCAAATATGTTGTGCTAATAGTTCACATGTTGTCCACATTATTTTTGTTAAGGTGTAAATTTGCTTTGGTAGTCCATGTGTCATCTACTTCATCTTTCTTCAAAGTTATATCTAAAATTCTCAAGGAAAATTTTCACCTTAACAAAAATAACGTGAATGACATATAGACTGTCAGCTCAATATATTTGATAAACTAAAAGTCAAAATTAATTGAGATAACGACAAGGCAAAAATGTCCCTTAACCCTAAATATAAATACTCTAAAGTAATTTGTTTAGCTTTCTTAATCTCTTAAAAAAAAAAAAAAAAAATCAACTAGGATGATTGGAGGTAGTATATTACTTCTATTCTTCACTGTTGTTTGTTCTCACTTCTCAGTGCAAATCACTTCATAAGTTGTGGGAAACACCTCACTAAGAACCTACATATATATCACTATATATGCAATCTATAATGTTTAATGTGCTTGGCATTGGCTATATATCCTTTGTGATTTGATTTCTTGAGACACTTGAGGCATCAATGATCCCTCTCAAAGTAGACAAACACTAACCCTGTTGATTCAAGATTGACTCTGGTTTTACTGCCTATTCCTTGAAAGATACAGTTTCTTCAGTTGCATTGCATGTCATTTAGAGGGAGGAAGATTTATACAGTACATTGCAAGGTGATCTCAGAATGTTGTTTCTTTTTCTTTTCCCCCCCCCCCCCTCCCCTCCTCCAGGAACTGAATGCCCAGAAACAGGATATCATGCAAATAGAACATGACAGAGGGAACAGGAATAATTTGTTGGAGTATCTTAGGTCTCTGGACCCTGATATGGTAATGACTCAAGATGTTTTCTAATCTATGTTCTTTTCTGTTCATGATTCACGATTTCACGTACATCCTGGAGCTTCACTATACTTTGTAAGTCATTGATATGTGTAATTTGTCCATAACAGGTGGCAGAACTGGCTCGGCCATCAACAGGAGTGGAGGACATAATTCACCAACTTGTTCAAAACATATTGAGGAGAGTCACTGGGGATAATGCTAACATTAAGTCGGTGGATTTGTCAATGAAAAGAAATATAGACGATCATACAAATGATGATAAAAGATTATGTGATGCCGTAGGCACCTCTCGCGACTACCTTGCAAGGTTGCTTTTCTGGTCAGTACAGCCATAGCCCTTCAAGAAGTTCTGTCTTGTTCTGAGAGTCATATCCGCAAATTATTAATCATGTGTAAATCTGGCCATAAATACTGAGAAGTAACACATTGCTATGCTCATTAAGTCCTTGTTTCCTTCCTTAATCTAATCTCTTCTTTGTTTTTGGTATGCCTGTGATAATATTTTGAGTTTTTTCCTTTTTCCACACGACTGGCAGGTGTATGCTATTGGGTCATCACTTGAAGGGGTTGGAGAACAGGTTGTATCTAAGCTGTGCAGTAGCACTGTTGTAGAGAGAAAGGAGGAAGGCATGTAAATTCTTCCCCCACCCCTCAATTTTTCTCCTTCCAAATTTTCTATAGTATCTTTAATAATATTCTTTTTTGCATCTTTCTCTTGATTCATTGTAAGAAGCACACCACCTTGTAGATTCTTATGAATCTTGTGAATGAAATATAGCAACTTCATGTGAAATTTCTTATCTAGCCCCCATTTTGCTTGCCCTCGTCCCAGCTCGTTTAATGCTGGAAGCCTATAACTGATTTCTGATCGTTTTATACTGTGTTTACAAAAAATGGCTTTCATTCAGCATTCCCGGACGCAGATCATAGGCCCTGCCCTGTATGTTGGTTTGGCCACTGAATCACTGGGTTTTCTTTTACAATCTCAATAGTTTATTGAACAATGACCGTATAATCTTAGTGGCACTCTTAAAAGTAATCATGCGCACAACTTATCTTCGTGTCTATCTAAATGTTTATTATGAATAATTTTTGTTAATGACACAACTTAAAAAAAAACTATATACCCCAAAAAAAAATTTCGTGGAAAAAATGAAGCACCCATCATAGTGGTTAATTTCGGCTCTTAATTAAAAGATCAGAGAGCATGAATTAACATGTTTCTATTAAATAAACTTTTAATTTTTCTTTCAGGAACTTTGTATCACGCTCAATATTTTGATGATCAAAACATAATCAACTACTTAAAAGAAACTGTGCTCGAACAAAGGAGTCGTTTTTCCTTTTCTTCTTAGGGTTAAGGTGTAGATTTACCAACCAACTATTACCCAAGGAGCGTATAGGCCAAATAACTATTGAGGGGACCAAAATTGCCAATCAACAATTAAAAAGTGAAAAAAAAAATACAATTTGGAGCAGATTCGCCAACGAACTATTACCTTGTTACTGTCTTGGTGTTTCTATCTTCCATTGACTGTCACAGCGTCAGCGACGTCGGCATTTCCAAAGCTTTTATTGTTGCTAGGTGTTCCACTCATCCTCTTGAACTCATACAGTAGTCCACAGCATTCGACTAACACGCACCTTGCACCCTAATTCCATCTCTCCGATGCCACAAGCAGCAACCGCTGCTACTGCAATGCCTGCTCCCATGGGTCCCATCTCTGTTGGTGTTTTCCTTTTCTAATAAGAAGGCTTAACCGCTCTTTCCTCCAGCGTTTCCACCACTGTCCTACACCAGTGTCTCATATTTTAACTGTGATAGTTTTTTTTAAAAAATAGTTATTTGGTGTTTTTTTTCACTTTTAATAGTTATTTGGTGTTTTTTTTTCACTTTTTAATTGTTGATTGGCAATTTTGGTCCCCTCAATAGTTATTTGGCCCAAACGCTCCTCGGGTAATAGTTGGTTGGTAAATCTGCACCTTCATCCTTCTTCTTATTATTATTTTTTGGACAATAGTTTTTCCTTTCTCATTTTATGGTAAACAAATGGACTAATTAAA
Organism: Acacia crassicarpa; assembly: GCA_034222035.1. NCBI lineage: Eukaryota > Viridiplantae > Streptophyta > Magnoliopsida > Fabales > Fabaceae > Acacia > Acacia crassicarpa. Next base: position 40,911,695 of record JAWXYG010000005.1, on the reverse strand, counting down.
TTGAGATAAATTGAAGAACCGAAACTAATTAAATTGAGATAAATTGAAGAACCGAAACCGTGAACTGAACACTTTCTAAAACATTTTTTTCTGCAGTTGTGAAGTGAAATTCTGTGCACAACGCGTTTATGCAGGATTCATCCAACACATGGCCACGTGATTCTCTGAATTGCCGCACCGCTAGGTGCATCAAAAACAGTATAAAATACACAATATACCGTTTTTTCATGTTCCTCTCTCCCTCTCTCTACATGTACATAGAATCTTGGCCATTTATACACGTGAATCCCAAAAATAATTATCCTAGACTGATGTTTCTGTTGTCACTGAAGCGAGTGAGCACGGGATTTGTACAGATCGTAAGGTGCCCACAAAAAGTCAACAGGACATGGCTTCTTGGCATCAAGTCTTGACCATGGCTTGCCTTTACCACTCCAATGCAGCAAACTCACTGAACCAGGATGCAACCTTCTGCAACTATTCACCACATTTTCTCCTCCGAGCCCATGCTGGTTCCACCTATGCTCTATGGCTTCTATTTCTCCTCCAAAAACCAGCAAAAATGGAGGAAGAGACCCCAACTCATAGATCCTTCTCTTTTTCTGAATCTCCATCCACTTCTCAATCTTCTTTGTGTAGCCTCCCTTTACCCATTTTGCTAAGTCCATAACCATCACCCCTGTGTTGAAATAGCATGGCCTTCTTCCTGCAAATACCCCTGAGAACTCAGGACTGGACCAAAATTCATTTGAAAAATATCTTGTGAAATTCGCATGACAATACTCTGGAGCTCCAATGACTTTTGATCCACTCAGTGAAACCTTCCATAGCTTTTGGATATCATCAACAACTATAACATCTGAATCCAAATATATCACTCGTTCAACGCAGGGCTCAAGCAACTCAGCTAGGTAACTTCGAGCGTAGTTCAATGGATTCTCCAGAGCTTGGCGTATTGTTGGGGAGATAAGATCTTTAATTAGACTTTCTCTGAACACGTAGACTTTGAATCTCAGAGCAGGGAAGGTGGACTTAACTATTCCTTCAAAATCACCCTTGTTGTTTAATCTTGAATCTGAAGCAATGAAATGAAAGAACACATTTTCTGGGCAAGAAGTGTGTCTGAGAACAGAGTGGATTGCAGCTACTGATCCTCTTAAGTATTCCCAATCAATAGTCATCGCAATGTGAACCGATGATGAGTCACATACCACTTCCAAATTGTCTGTGTCAATTACAGGGCAGTTATGCTGGTTTCTGTATTCAGGGGCCTCTGAAAATTGCATAACCGATTCATCTTCAATCTGTTTTCCATACCCACTTTGTAAAACTTTGTTGGGTAAAGATCGAGCTGCATTGGTTGGAAGGAGAAGCAAGCAAACTGAAAGAACAACCAGAAGAACTTGTGTAGAAACAAACATTGATAGCTTTTTTGTGCAGAACAGAGGAGGGTGATTGAAGGAAGAGGAAAAAAAGGTGTAGAACAATAAAGAAAGATCAGAGATATTGGAAAAAAATGAAGACAATGGAAAGCCCAAGACGTGTGTTGTTGAATATAAATTTGATACAGGAAAACAAAACGCGGTTGTGAAGCGACGAATGGGACAAGCTTCACCGTTTTGAAATAGCTCTGACTCTGGTGGGAAACTTCATATGGGGTTTCTGGGTTTTTTTGAATTATTCTTGATGGACGTTTCGCCTCGATCGCTTCGCTTAACGGAGGCCACTTTCGGTTTTGTTTATATAAAGTAATCCGAGTCTGAGCGTGTCCAATTTCTTCAACAAATTAATAATATTCCCAAGATGGCCACATGCTTTGAACATTTCCAATTTCTTTATTTTTTAATGAAGTCGTCCATTTTTTTAATTAGCCATATGAACGTGGTGAGTCATTCCAAGGCTGCTATTTTCATATTTTCTCGATCTTTTGAAGAATAAATTAATATAGTCAAAATGTTTCCTTAATTTCGTTAATGAAAGCAGAAACTGAACACTTAAAGGGTGGTAACATACACTCTCAGCATTAGTTGTAAACTGAACTGAAACAGAACTGCTCTCTGAAACACAAGGGGGAAAAAAAAAACAGCTATGGACGCCCTGAGTTGCAGGCACTGTGTTATTTATCTCTCCTTGCTGCATTATTGTGAAACATAACATTATTAAAAATAATAATGATTTAGTTTGAAGGGTTCTTTTCTTGGGACGCAATGGATTACATACACAAAACAAAGACAATAATAGATAGAAGAGGTTATATAAAATACGTCACGGTCGAGAAAATAATGGGTCTTGAAGTCAATGATCTAGAAATGGCCTCTTGCTTATGAGCTAAGTTTCACACCGTATATATACATGTTTAAAGACTCATTCAAAGATGATGAAACCACGCCATCTTGTATATATATGATATCAAATATTTTACTCCCTTCAGTTTTAAATATAAGACTCAATTGATTTTTTTTTTTATAAAGATTAAATAATCTAAATAAATTACTTAATTAAATCATATGTTGTGCATTACTAAATTATGTCATATCATTTTATAAGTCAGTCAAAATAGTTTAGAGAAAAAATGATAAATATAAATACTTTTTTTTTGTACAGAAAAAGTTTTGGAGGGTTCGGCATCAATCCCCCTACCAAGGCTAGGGCACGGCCCCGGGCTCTATGAGCACTTACTAGGGACTTACAAGATCGCCTACCAAAGGATTCCCAGTGACGGTAGAGGGGATCGAACCCACGACCCAAGGGCCTAGTCCTAGATCCCTTACCATCTATGCCAACTCACATTGGCAATATAAATACTTTAAGGTAACTTAATTAATTTTCTTGATATATTTTTAAAAAAATCAACTAGATCTTATATTTAAGACCGGATGTAGTATTAAAGTAAAGAGATACACTAAAACCCAATATGATCAATACCAATACCAAGTAGTTCTATTATAATTTCATCAATCTGTTAACACATTCGGTATTCTTTGTGTGTGTTAGTGTGCTTTAGGGTGATCAGGTAAGCGTTTGGTCAAAATTTGGCTTCACTAACGGTGTGAGAGACAGAGAGCGCAGACCAACTCTACCAACTCTTCGTTACTAAACAATAACAGTAGAGATTTTTCTGTCACGTTTTGCACCTAGAAAATTGCTATATGGCCCTTGCTCGCCTGAAAAAATATACCAAACAGATAAAAAAAATAAGAAAAATTACACCTAAGCTGTAGTAAGGTGAAGAACTGGGGAAACGTTAGGTGGGGGAAAATACTTGCTGACCAAAGCTAAAACTCAGCAAAAAGAATCAGTGACTAGGTTGGATTCAATTTAAAATGCAGATTTCAAATCACCAGAAAGTAAACGAATGAGTTCTTGCCGACATCTCGAAACTTACACCTAAGATACATGCATTCACATATAAAAACGTTAAAATTTGGAGGTTGTTTGATTTTATTATCTATTTGTTTGTTCTTCAAATATTTTGTAGAGTAAATTCTTCAAAACAGTCATATTTCGGTTTTGTCTCGTGTGGATAATAAACACGAATAGTGATTTTTTTTTTTTTTGAAAAATTGTATTTAGATTATGGATAAGAGAAAATGATAAAATAGTTCATTAAAATATCAAAATTACATTTAAATCCAATGGGACTTTTTTTTTTACAATAAATTACAATTGTCAAATGACCATGGATTTGTCAATGAACACCTATGGTTATATCAATATAGTACCCATAAATTTGTCAGCAAACACCCATAGACTTGTCAGCATAATTGGAATTTATTACAAAACAGTCTCACTAGACTGAAATGTGATTTTGAGATTTTAAGAAACCATTTTGTTTTATATTTTCTCTTGCCCGACCGCAATTTTCCCTTTTTTCTTTTTGGTATAATACGGTAAATAAGCCCATTGTATAAGAAACAGGTATAACGCAGATTTGTGCACGGAGCAAAAAATGAATAAAATCCTTCACGTTAAGATTTAGGGTATTTAGTGCAAGACGGTGAGGAACATCCGAGTAATGAGCATCCACTCTTCATGGCCATAAAGTGGGGGCAAGGAAAAAAAGAACGAATACATGAACTATACAAGACTAAGCATGGAAAAGAATAAGAAACTCATGAAGACTTGAAATCAATTTGGTTACAACTTTCTGCAACTATATTATGAGGCAGATTATTTACAAGGGATTGGCCAACTTCCCACCCATTAAACCTCGTTAACACATTACACTGACCCATCTATTCCTCTCCACTTTCATGTGACGATAAAGGAATGATAAGGAGTTACTACATATATATATATAAGGTGCTAACCCAAGAATTCCTAGGTTTGCAGCACCGAAACTATTATAAACATATGTAAGTGCTACATGAAACTCTTCAACCATTAAATAGATGTAAGAGATCAGCTCTGAAACCCTGTAGTTACCTTGAGGGTTCCAGTCACACTGAGGATAGAAAGTTATGAAACTGATAATAATCTGAGAAATCTTTCCTGTCTGGCTCGATGATGCCGGGAAGATGCGGTCCCTGATGATGATGTTCTTCTTTGCTTTTTGGGGCGGAAGAAAAAATCTTCCGTGTCCAAAACATAGGAGATCTGCAAATGAGACTGGTAAATAAGTAAAACAGCACAACAGACCAAGAGTTCGTATGCCTAGAACAGTCAGACCAGGAGATGAGGCCATGACACTTCAAAATTTCCACAAGAGAGAGAGAAAATATATAGCGAAATGAGAAACAAACTGGCTCAGCTGAGTAGGGACAAATGATATACGAAGATGAAAGGGCCAAAAGCTTTTACACGTCATTATGACCAGTCTCACATGAACATGTAATCAAACATATAACGCATTTAGGAGATTATAGAAATGACATGAATACAGCATCAATATTCCAGAATCCAAGCTCCAAATGGTGTCGTAAGTACAAGTCTGCAACAGATACACTTGCATAACACGTATATGGTACTTCAATTTACAAGCTAGCTTATGCCTTGTACTTTTGAACAACTATCTCATGTCTATTTCGCAGTGTGGCCCCTGTCCTTAACTAAGATATGAGTGAAACAAAGATCAAGTATACCCAAAAAAAAAAAAAAAGGTACTTTTAAAGGTGTCAGGATTCTTTCCTAAGGGGGAAAAAAAAACAAAGAAAGTTCTGGGATTATATAGAAACAAACTCACTTTATACTTCACAGTATGGCCCCTGGCCTTAACTAAGACGTGTGAAACAAATTAGAAAACTTGATGGGTCTAGGTTTATTAATACTTATGTCTGAGCACTGAAAAGGTTGAAAGAAGATTAGAAGAATGAATCAGGCTTAACTGTTTCAATCCAAAATAGAGGCGTAAATGGGGAAACGTAGCTGCAGTTTGTTACAAAAGAGAGAAATTAATCATCCATCTAGTGCTTTTTTAGAGGTGTTTTGGGCAGGGTGAGATGGATGATGGTTTTCCGCAAACTCGTGGAGAGACCAGCCTCTCAAAAGCTAAAGTATGGTTCTGTTTTCATTTTCTGCGTGTTCTCCCTTATTTTCTAACCTGCAATGGTATAACTCTGGCAGATTTTCGTTGGCCAACTTGAATAACTACTATGAAAGAAAGAAAGCCACGAGAAGCAAATGCTAACAAAAACGGAAAGCAACATACCTTGGACGAGCTGCAAGCTATCTTACATTCCAATCCATTAATTATTTTAACACCTTCCATGGCTAAACACATAGATGCAAGTTCATCTAGATCTCTGTATATGCGCTTGTTTCTGCATATACAATTGATAACACCAAATTATGCATCATCTACTTGAAAGCAACTGGTAGTAAACTTTCAAAACTAAAAGTAGGCAAACAACAATCACGACAGAAAATGGTTCCCTAAAGAGAAAATCAGTTACTGGTAGGCCTAATAAACTCAACTGACAAATCTACAGATATATTATAATGTTAACTCATAGTTCTCCTCATCTCTGTTTGGAAACAGATTATTCGCTATATTATGGAAACACCTAATATTTTGATAAACTAACTACTCATCAACAGGTAAAGCAAAACGTGAAGAAAACATACTAATCTGCAGCATATGTACCTTTGCAGCATAATGCCATGAGGTTCCTTTTTACCAGGAGAGACAGACAGAAAATCGTTATACAGATAAAAGGAAAAATTTGGATCGATTGAAACAGCAAACACCTCAGGCTTTTCATTCATATTGTCCATCAGCTGAACCAACACTTGAGAGGGAGTACATGACTGCAATAAGGCAACATTGGAAAATAATATCCATAAATAACAACATAGTATAAAAGGTCAAGAACCCACATAGTTCTATAAGTAAAGGTTCTCTCTCTTTTCCCCTTTTTGGGGAGTGGAGGGGGGAAGTCATAGAAAACCTACACATTCAAACCGATATATATTCTCATCATGAAGGATGACACGTGCATTTGCATAATAGACTGAATCAGCTAATTTCCCCTGTTTCCGTGACTTTTCATACTCATATAATTGGAGAAGTTTATTGTCTATCTCATCTGTTACAACTGCTTGAAGCTGAAAAGAAGGAAAACAATTTCAACACTTCAAAACTTCAATGAAAAACATGTCATGGGCAAGTAATGATATAAGAAAAAGAAACCAACATACCTGTCTGACCAACTTATATATCAACTTGTCCAATGTAAATAATACATATGACTGGTTTCCAATTATTGCTCGGCATTCATCTTCAAACTTTACATTGTCAGCAGAGCCATCAAGCAAGTTGTAAAGTGCATTCATAAATCTAGAGAGAAGAAAGACAATTAATAAAAAGCCATTAAGAATTTATCCAAAACTGAAGTCAAAATAAGATCTAAAAAGATACCTTGAATAAGGATCTGGGGAAGAAGCCTCCTTTGTTGTTTTCCATTTTGGTTCGGCACTCAGTGAATATTTTTTGGCTAATGAGATCCTTTCATAAAGTATCTGTCAAATCCAAAGAGTGAATGCCATATTGACCGAGGAAGAAATTAATATATCAAACACTAAAGTCATAACATTATCCTTACATGATGAAGCCTAAAAAGAACAAAAAAATCATCATTCCCATAGAAAAGCCTGGAATTATTTCTTTCCTCAACGAGTGAAAGTGTGGAAACATGCTTCATGAGAGGCTTTACTGACAAAAGGAACCTTTCTGACAATGGCAATGACGAGCCCTCTCCTCCAGCAGATTGTGCATCACATATGCCCTCAGCTTCACCTTCACTCTCAGCCTTACCCTCAACATCATCACGTTCCATATCTTCATCCTCTTCATGCTCTTCCCGAGAGCATGCATCACCAGCAGACTCACTACCTGAGGCATCTTCACCAGCTTCAGAAACATTATCACTGTCCTCATCATCAGCATATGCACCATTATCACCTCCAGCATCTGGGCAGCATTCTTCCTCGCCATTTCTAGATTTATAATTACCTCTTTCAATATTATGCTTTGACTTGGGCAGTGCCTGCCTGCTGGAGTCTCCATACCCAACAAAATTATCCTCCTCTGAGTCAGCAATGGGTGATAATTCACCCTCCTCCTTTTCAGCTTTGTAAGGTCTGGCAGATTCTTCATGACTTTTGACCATTTTGCTTTCAATTAGCACTCCATTGGTTAGTGGAAGTGGAGGAGCAGTATCCCGTCCCTGAAGCAACAAGATAATTGGATAGGCACACCAATGAAAACTTAGAAAGGAACAAGGGTAACTTTTTTTAAAAAAAAAAAAGACAGAAAAGATGAATGACTAAAAGCTGAGTACAAGTACTTAAGCTAAAACAAGTTGAAAATCGCCACCACTGTGAACTCATACCTCCATCAAAGGTCCACTACCACCCTGAGAAATGGCAACACCATCATCACCGCCTAGTGTAGCAGTTGGTCTTCCTGTATTAAGCACACAGCCTTGAAATAAAACAAGTTTGAGGATTTTTTTTTTCTTTTTTTGAATTTTGACAAGACTAAAATTTGGTAATTACAACAGAAACGAAGAAAAATAACTGAACAAAACTAAGCAGCCAAATTCATGCCAAGCATTAGTGTTGCAATTATCATGTTTACAGACCTGAAGCAATTTCTAAGCTGGTCTTGGTCATGCTGGTTTCTCCTCTAACTGCAATTAAAGTGTTATTGATAGCTGATTGCTCATCAGAGGCAACCTGTTTACTAAACCCAGAGATTTTTTCACTACAATCTGCATTGTTCTTCCCTTTATCCATTAGATGATCATCTCTACAAGCACGGTCAGAGTCAACAGGTCCATTTTCTTTGTCATTGGCAGCTAAACTAGACTGTTGGCCATTCTTTACCTCATTTACTCTACCATCCACTTCATTATCAGATTTTGGCAACCTTGAATTCATTAGAGCAGAATCTCCGTTGGAGTTGCCATCACCTCCTGTATTTGATGAAACAAAATGGGCAACACGTTGCATATTTTTCCTGTCCTCCACATTTTCTGTCCCATGAGTACGAGAGGGAACACCAAGTATCAGCTCCAAAAAAGTAGTCCAAAGTCTCATAATTTTATTTGACATATCTTTACTTGAGAAGACCTCCTCACATGAATAACGAACAAGTTTATATAGGTCCTCATGAATCCCAACATCCGAATATTCAAACTCTAGATGTGGAATTAAAGGCTGTTTATTTCCAGCAGCGATAGCCTGAAGAATATCATATTCTTTCTGCTGCTTTGCTTTCTTTTCTTTGATTTCAGCCACCAAAGCTGTATATTTAAATAAAAAGAAAAAATTAAAACGGATTTGAAATCTACCAATGATTTGAAAACTACCCAAAGGTTTGGAAAAATCAAATATAATCTCACATATTAAAATAAGCAACAATAAAAGAGTTTCCTACATCTAGAAAGCATGTCAGCAAAAATGTAAGCTAAGTTCCATGAGACAAGGGAAGACTCTTAGAGAGAGAGCAGTTCTGAGTTTAAAGTACGATGATCCATAACATCCAGATAAATATGCACCTCGCATTTCAAGCTTCCTCAAGAAATTGCCAAAGTCGCAGCTTGCAAAAGCAGTTAAGTTTTTTTACTGGGTAAACAAGTTTCTAACTTATAACAAACACTCAAGACAAGACTTGTGGACACTTGGAGATTAAATGCTTATGCTATTGCCAGATCTTTTTGGACATATTTATTATACCCCAGCATCGCAAAAATAGGTCATTATAACTATCATAGTAACTGCCAGAGATTGGTTTCAGAACTATTATGGTGAAGTTTCCTAATTGACCATGTACTTTTAAATTAGTCTATTTTCCTGATTTCCTCTCTTATTGCAGCACATCCATGGCTTCTGACATGCCAAAGCAATTAAATCCACACACACACACTCTTTAATCATTGTGATTTTAAGCTAAACTTACATTTAGTGCTCAAGTTCTTTGAATCTTGCTGCTTGAAATAGAAGCTCCGATGATCAAGTGATTTGTAGTGGTTTTTAGCATAAATTTCAGCCCAAACCTTATTGAAATCAGAACGACACCTACTCCACTCCTCTTGTTTCTGCTTCAGACGAGTCAATATCACAGGAAGTGCATGAGTTGGATTTTTTCGTAATATGTCCAGTACATCAAGTCCATGGTCTCCATACAGGCGTTCAATGCACCTTATATTTAGAGCTGAAATGTGACGACAGATAGACAGAATAATAGATTGTTAAGCTTTAAAATAGAGAACAATAAAAACCCTCAAATTAACATTCTAGATTGAGATTATTTTGATACAGACCGCTAAAGTGATCTTCAATACAGATTGGAGCCTCCATATTGATCTTATTTTCGTTAATGCCATTATACAACTCCTCTGCACATTTGGCAGCTGAGCTTACAGATTCTAATAACATGTCCAGCTCAAATCTACATCAAAAAATATCACCACTCACTGTGTATTAAATCTTTTCTTTGGCAAAACAATGATCCAGTAGGAAAGGGTTAAAAATCATATAACACCCAAAAGTGACCAAATAAAGCAGGGGTCATCCGACTAAAACGGATGCTAAATAACCAGCAGTCTGGCACAAGTTATACCTGTCATCCTCACATCTAAACAAGCTTTCTTCATACTGATTCCTGCGCATATGTTTGAAAGAGTAATCCTCACTTCCTGAGGTCACAGATACCCAGTGATCATTCAATACTTGGGCACCAAGCTCAGATCTCTGACTGGCCACAGGAATTGGATACTGCAAAATATCAAGACAGTAAGAAGTTCCACAACAGAAAATATATTGATACAAGAAGAAAAGAAATGTAATAAAAGTTCCATACATCTTCTGGCAGAAGTCGATAGCTTGGAGTGCAAAGTTGACAGTTACTCAAGTCAAGTTCTTGAATGGATTTCCCCCAGTATTTTTCCCGGTGTCTTTCCTTGTCTTTAGCTCCATTCATCTCGCGCTTCAGGTCTTTGTCTCTATCCTCCAACTTTAAAGTTCTGGATAATTGACCATCACTGCCTAATGACTCTGAAATCAACAAGATTTGCAACATCAAAATTCGCCAATGAGATAAGAAAAGAAGACAACATTCAAAATCACTCTATAATTGTGGGAATATTATGCATTATTCAGATTAATTATTATCTTATTATTAAGTTTGATATTTATTATATTTTATTATTAGATATGGATATATTATATCTAAGGATATTATATCTTAATTATTTTGATTTGATTAGATTAAATTAGATTATAGGGTTAGCTCTAAGTTTACCTATATAAAAGCCCAAACAAGAACAAGAATAATCAAAGTTCTTCTCAAAATCCGTTCTGTCAATTGGAGCTGTTAATTCTTGTCAAGTGTCATCAACTACAAAACAAGTCTGCCCCTTCTCAGCATTGTCTGCACCGTCAGAGTTCACTGTCCATATCGTCACAGGTTAGCCATCCCTGTCAGTATCTCGACTACCAAAAGTTGACCTCTTCACAGTTCGCCAACCATCCAAACGTTGACTTCTACACAGCTTACCATCCGTACATGTTCGATCCTTCAGTACATGGTTTATTATCTGAACATGTTCGTCACAAGTCAATATCGCGTCAAGATCTAATCTCTTCACGTTCTTAGAATTCCTCTCTACCACCAGTCCAATTTAGGCACTAAAAAGCTCAAATCCAATTGTGCAATCAATCGTCATTGCACCCAACGTTTGTTGGTCTCCTCTCCACGTTCGGAGAAATAACCAGCACTCTTCCTTTCAGTCATCTTCGAACTTGAAGTTCCTATGACGTTCCATCGTTGCCGTCACTGTTGGACCTGCATTCCCGTGGCATTCCTCTGTTCCAGTCATCGTCGAACATGCGTTCTCGTGACGTTTCTCAGTCCCTCCATGCTCGACCACTTTGAACTTGTCTGTGGTCATTGACTCATCCGACAGTCACACTTGTCCTCCACTCTGTAGCCCTCGGCCTCTGTCTCTATCTAAGGCGGCATCCCATCATCCTCAACTCGTCTGACACCAGTCACATCTTCCTCAACTCATCCGACGACCAATTCTGTCGTCCTCAACTCGTCTAACGACCTTTGTCCCGTCATCTGACGACCTCCATCTTGTTGTCTTTGCCTCGTCCAACGACCGTCATCCTTTATTATATTGATGAAAATGCCACTCGTAATATGTCTCATATCTACCGACAAATCTTCAAGCTGCAGATGTGTTGACAAAAGGATTGTTCAAACTTGCATTTAAAAGTTTTCTAAGCAAGTTGGACATGATTAACATCTATGATCCAACTTGAAGGGGAGTATGGGAGTATTATGCATTATTTAGATTAATTATTATCTTATTATTAAGTTTAATATTTATTATATCTTAGGATTAGATATGGATATATTATATCTTAGGATATTATATCTTAATTATTTTGATTTGATTAGATTAAACTAGATTCTAGGGTTAACTCTAGGTTTTCCTATATAAAAGCCCACAAGTACTCTCTTTTATTAGTGGATTCAAAATAATATTTTTCTCTCAAATTGTCCACAGTAATTCAACAACAATCCCCAAATGTTTCCCTTAAAAACAAATATTTGGGATGATTAAAAATAAATATCATATGAAGAACTCAGTCCACCAATCTGATCACCTCCTTCCTCAACTTAAAGAAGTATGAAGAGTAAGATACACTGTTTGGTAGAAACAATAAAGAGTAACCATAAGGAAGACAGCTAAAATAATTTATATAATGACTTACTTTTACTTATGACACCAGCAAGGAACCCATCTACAAGAACAAAGATATCAAAGATATCATCAACGTTAACATATGAATGAAGGAGAAAACCAACTATAAAAAGTTGAGAAATAATCACCAATATTTTCACACCGCTCCAAGAACTCATTGAACTCATCCATAAGATCAGGGTACTTTCCGAGTAAGTCAGTCACCTGAAATGAGAATTCAAGGTCATCTAGAGTAATAATTGTGACAACAGAAACCCATAAAGGAAAAAAGAAAACTCCAGGCTTTCATGAAAATACGTTTAAGTTTGAGCTGAGAAAAAAAAAAAGTCTGATGTGGCCCAGATCACTTATTGAACTTGACGAAACCACATCTTCTAATGAATTCAAAAGGCATCGACATGAACTAAATGATAGATAGATGGCCCATGACAATGTTCATTAACAGCTTTTTGACAACTGTTATGTAATTTGTGTAATTGACCCACCTTGAAATCATTCGAGCATATCCGAGCCCCTTTATTTTTTTTCTTGCTTTATACACCCTTCATCTGAATACTAGAGATCACATGAAAAACGACGACAAATTTGTCTGAAAAGGCATATACCAGCTAAAGAATTGACTATGCAATAACATGCAGCATTTTCTATCTAGGAGTCGCTTATGGAATTTGGAAGTACGACAAACTAAAATTTACATTAGTCAATAGATGACACCATAAACCTATTCTCTAAAAAGCAAGTGCACATTTTAAAGTTCGAGGGCAAAGTAAAAAGACTGATTCATCATTATCAATCTTTTGGTTAATAATCTATCTAAAGATTTGGTTGTTGACAGAATACAATGGCGTGGTGCAATCTATGTAGCCGACCCTACCAAGTGAGATAAAGGCTTTGTTGTCATTGTTGTTGTATCATTATCAAGATACTGAAAATTCCAGGATTCATAAAAGCAAGATAATATCACTTACCAAATTCTGCAAATCAATCCTTTTTATTATTCCATTGCTGAAAATATGAAGGCACTTCAAGAATGTTTGGTAGTCATCTGAACTGCCCAACTTTTCCTTAACCTTCTCACAAAAACTGAATGCTTGGTTATACATGCCTGATAAAAGTCAAACATTCAAAAAAGAACAGGTTACAAAACTAGAAAGGTCAAAATGATTAATCAAATCCCATTCCCCCCCCCCCCCAAAAAAAAAAAAAAAAAAGATATCTTTAGATCTGAAAAAACCAGTAACTTCCTGACCAAGAAAGATAATAACAATACAAGAGAAATGTAAATATAGGGAACTTTTAGACATCTAAAAAATAGCTAATTATGTTTTAGCCATGGAATTTGATTCTAAATCATAAGTTACACTTGAAATGGGCAGGGATGTGTTTATTTCATCTTGTTGGAATTCAGAAAATGACTGTTTTAAGAATATCTCAATGTCAAATATGAGGAGAGATAGGTATGCTTATTTCTTTTATCATCTCTCGATTTTTTCCACTTTTCTTTTCCTTGCTTTTGGATAATATCTTATTCTACACTCACTTTAATTGTATCCTTGTCTCTCTAATATTACTTCCTTTTATTGGAGAAAAATGTCCGCAACATTTAATATATATATATAACATTCTCCCTCTCCCATGTTAATCCAAGAGAATTGATCTTGACAAACATTCTTTTTGCAAATTATGCACAAGACAATTTAACTAATTACAGCTTCCTTTCCTCTTTGATGGTGCTTGCACCAAATATGCTTCTAATTAGACTATTTTTGGAAGTAGAACAGATGAACATTTACGTATTAACCCTGGCTAACAACTCCAGAAATGTTATGTTAAATAAGCAACATTCTAGAATCAAATATGATCCATCTACAAAAATATAGCATGATGGCTTACTCTTTAAGGTATCTTTGTCATCATAAGAAGCAAAATCAGTTGCCAACCCAAAACCTTCAGCCTTCTTGACAGATATCTTTTTGTCAGAAAATCGTGATTTTAAATCCCTGTTATTATCATGATCATGTTCTCTGTCATCCTGATCACGAATTTTCCTATCCCTACTTTCCTTATCAACACGCTTCCTCGGCTCCTTGTGAGATTTCATTAGTGCCTTGTCATCGTCCAGTTCAGGACGATCAACACTTGGATCACGATCATGAGAAGTAAGCCTTTCCCGTCGATAACGGTTCTGTAAAAGTCAAAGTTCAAAATGCCAGCATAAATAAAGTGTTTCCTAAAATTCACTGTAAAGGGAGAGGAACAATCTTATTGCCTTTTCCACTTGCATTGACCGTATGATGGGTGCTGTAGAACCCCGCTCACTAAAACGTGGAAATGTATTTCGACCATAAGGAGCATGCTGTGTAGAAGGCGTTGCAGAAGTATCTGGTAAGAATCTAGTAAACTCCTCAAGTAAATCTGAATGGTCCTCAAAAAGGGTAGCAACCTAGATCATGAACAAAAAAAAGTAAGATTAATCACAAGGCAGATAGAAAATATTGCAATACAAACATTTCTCGAAGACAGCCGAAAACAAAGAGTCAAATAGCAAAAAGTAGTGATGAACATTTTACCTCACTATAGACCTCACCAATATCCTTGTGCTCTTTGCGGTACATGTTCAAAATGTCCAAGAATGATTTGTAAACATGCTCATCATTTTGGAATCGTTTCTGCAGGTGCAAAACTCATCAACTAATAGGAAAGAAGCAGAAGTTGCACTAGAAGCCTCAACAAATGAAAGTAAATTTTACCTTTATCTTGTTCACAAAGCTTATCGCTTCTTCAAATTCAACTGTTTTCTTTGGAGGAGCCTCATCTTCATCAAGTGTAATCTCATACCCCTTAGGCAAGAAGGTGTTAAATCCAAAAATCAAGTTATTATGCCCTTTGAATAGTTCCTTCACTCTTGCTATGACACCAGCAGTGTCAGTCCTGCAGAGTGAGAGGAGGAAAAAAAAAAAACCTAAGACCACTGATCGCTTAAGCCCTGACTTTCACAATTACAAGGTTTAAAAATTAAGTGTGAAGAGTCTACCGTTGAGCCTTGAAATCTTTCATGACCTCTAAGAACGTGTCATATTTTTCTCTTTGGTCATGAAACATGTCTTTCACCTCCTTCAAATATGATAAAGCGTCATTGGTAGTCAATTTCTGTGAAGTAGCCCCCCCTCCCACTCCTCCTCCTCCAGGGATTTGGGATTGGCCATAGCTTCATAGGTGTAATATAATTACAAATTCAGATACCCAGTATATCAAAAATTACAGCATTAAAAAATTTAAAGTTAATATAATAAATATTCTAATTGATTGCTGGTCTCATTGTTCAGAAATTATATTATCAAGTTTTTCTTTTTACCACATGTTCTTCTGTTCGTTGTTTTACTGGCAATTGAGTGCATTAATGATGTTGCTCACTAAGTTTAATGAAAATGACAAAAACCAACCACTGCTCCGATATGTTATTTTAACACCGGAGAAGCCATGCCATAGTCAATTTAAGCCAAATAAAAGATAAGCCCCAGCAATTCAACAAAAAAATCATCAATTAATTAATAGATAAATAATCTTCCAGCATTAGCTGTACTTGCTATAGATGAGCAATCAACTCTACAGAAAAAATGTAATTGGCATGCGAAGGAGAGTAAAAGAATAACATACGAATCCCCACGTGAAGAACCCATGGGTCGCTTTAATTGAGAAGAAGCATAAGCATCGTCCCTACTTCTCTTCATATCAGCCCCTAAAAGAAACAAAAACTAAAAAACGAGCAATCTTTTAAAAAAAATGGAGTTGGGGATGGGGAAAAAAAGAAAAAGAAAAAAAAAAAAAGCACATATCAATAACACGCAAGAAAGAGAAAACCGGAAAACAAATGAATAAGGTACCTCGCAGGTGGTAGATTTTGTCAGGAAAATATGCTGCGGAAAGCGCAAGCAGATGACTAGGAAGACAGAAAAACGCAGTGAAGAGCCTGATCGCCTTTGGGTTTACCTGATAATAATTCTTCCCTTACTCTGTATGTCGGAGAGAAGAATTGGGACAGGCAGCGAAGAAAGATTCATGAGAAGTGTGCAGAAAATTTATGTTGTGGTACGAGGAGCTCAAACTCATTGAGGAGACCAGAAGTAAATTTTCGAAAACTGAAGAGCAATCCCTCGTGTTCAAGTTGTTCTAATTTTAGAATTTTACGAGTACTCGTCTTCCATTCCCATGCGGGAAGCCGAGCGCCCTAAATGCGTGGGTTTAAAATCGATCCATCAACACCAAGCCCATTGGTTTTTTTGGGTTTTGTCCGGTAAGGTTTTGGTTTTAGACCCCAGGAAGTCCCTTTCCTTTCCAGGCCCGTGGTTTTTCCCTCTGTATCTTTCACGATTTTCACAGAGATTCCAAAGATGTAACTTTTTATCTTCGGCCAGATAAGGGCTGCTAAATATTTTATTTTAGTCCTTAAAATTTTATATATGATATGTTTTTGATCTCTTAACTTTATAAAATAATTTCTTTATCTTATGTTTTTAGATATAGGATATTGTTACTACCAATTTTGGTCATTACCAATATCACTATCATTTTTTTCACCGCTAGATTATAATCTTATTGAGACATTGATAGTGACAATATCATATTTCTTTTTAATAAGGTTAATATTGTTGAAGGAAAATATTACGCAGCAAACTCAAGTGATAACTACACAACTTACAAAGTATATTTTAATTTTAATTTTTTATATTAAACATTTATATTATTAAACTAAAATAAATCAAATGAAATCAAGATTTTTCTCTGTAGATTATTGAATTAATATATTTAGATTATTAAATTATTTTTTTAATACAATCGAGATTTTTATATTGGCCGTTTGATTGGGTTTTTTTGGATACTTTTCAATTCACAAATATTTTAAATTTAGAGATAAGAGCATTTATTACACCGCCACCACTTAGGTTTGTTGTATCAATGTTTTTTTATTAGCAACATTAACAGTATTACAATTATATGATTAAAAGTAAACTTTACAAAGTTAAATAATTAAAAATATACCTCATTTAAAAGATTAAAAATATATTTTAACTTATTAATGATATTTTTTATCTTTATTTTAAGTTTTTTTTCTATGATATCCTATGTATTAAATAATTTATCAATTTAAAAAATACTATATATTAAATTATATTAAAAAACAGCATACATTGTAAACATTTTTAGAAAAATTAATCTTCTAGTCCCCATTTAGTTGGTTATAACTCAATTTTTATATTTTGGCTTAATGCAATTCAGTCTTTATAATCTTAACTTAGTTAAAATTCATTTCTTGAACTATAATTTATTGCACTTGATCTCTATAAATACTACATTATTCTAAAATTTATAAAACAAAATCATTCCATAAACTCTGACTCATTCAAACCGTACGAATTTATTATGATGATTTAACAAAATTATTTCACATGCAAAATGAGATCTGAATAGTTTGGTCTCGGGAAAAGCACTAAAATAATTTTTTTAAAAAAAATTACCTAATTAAAGCATATCGGAAACATTTTACTAATGTTAGGACAGGTGTAACACCCCCAATTTCTAACAGTTACAATAACAAAAATTTTAAATCATTGTTACAAATAAATTAATGAAATTCGAAATAAACAACCTTGAGGAGTGTTACCGCCGCACTTATACTGGGACAAGTGTAAGGCTACCTTATTACATTAATATAAATCCAAACTTAAATAAAAATGTTTTACTCAAGCGTAAAATAAAATAAGGAAAACTAGCTAGCATTCTCATTGTTCTTCCTCATTTCTCACTGCTGACCCCAACAGCCCCAACTCGAGACCTGTTTCACTGAAAATCTGCTCCCCCGAAGGATCGTCGCAACCCATGAACACAAACATCAGCAAAAGCTGGTAATTCTAATGAAAACACAATTTATATAGCTCAAATGTATTAGTAAAATCAAATATATGATTACATAGTGATTTAATCAAATAACAAATTCAAGATTCGTCATATATATACATATACATACATATATTCACCCTGAATCAAATATCATTCATTATTAATTTTTTTATTAATTTCATTTAGACCCGGAAACCTGCCAGTCCATTTAGTTTAGTGGGAAGAGAACCATGGTAGACCCGGAAACCTGCCAGTCTACCCTGTGACCCGGAAACCTGCCAGTCACAATCATCAATTGGCCACAAACATATCTTCCTAGTGTGCACACCTCTTCCCAAAGTTGCTACTAGTGTCCCAGAAACCTGTCAGACACCACTTTGGAAAAAACAGATACTATCATTTTCACATCAAATAAATATCGAGGGCACAAAACCCATAAGTTGTGTTCATCACTATGGGAGATACCATCCCAAAGCTATCATCCCACTGTTAAATTGTTTTAAAACACACACATAATAAACTCCTAAATTATCTCTATTATTTACTTATCTTATATATATATATATATATATATATATATATTATTTTAATTAAATATAAGTATAAGGATATTTTGACCTAAAATTTGTTCATGACTTATTTTATTACGTAGAAGGTATTATATAAAGAAAAAGAAAATCAATTAGTAAATGAATAAAAGGGGCATAAGCAATTATATTAAAATTCAAAGAGAATATGACGCACAGGATCAGGTATTCAATTGACGCACGAAAGCCGAGGTAAAAAATTGGTTTTCAATCACAAAGAAAAAGAGACGCACAGAGACAAATTTGGATTCAATCATATATCTATTCAACTAAAGCACACAGGCCGAGATGAAGAAATAAAACAATTGTCAAATGTATTCCATTCATCCTTTAAGAATTCAACAATTGATTGCAAAAAGTTATTCACATAATCCAAAACTGTATTACAATGTAACGCCTTTAATATTGTTCCTATCGATTATCCATTTTACTCATGGGTTCCTATAAGGTTGTCATGAGAAGTTCTCATGACCATCATTTAAATTCTTAATTTTTCATTATCCATTTTACTCATATGTTCATATAAGGTTGTCATGAGAAGTTCTCATGACCATCATTTAAATCCTTAATTTTTCATTATTCATTTTACTCATAGGTTCCTATAAGGTTGTCATGAGAAGTTCTTATGACCATCATTTAAATCCTTAATTTTTCATTATCCGTTTTTACTCATGGGTTCCTAAAAGGCTGTCATAAGAAATTCTCATGACCATCATTTAAATTCCTGGCTCTACTCATTATCCCTTTTTACTCATGGGTTCCTATGAGGTGGTCATGAGAAGTTCTCATAACCATCATCTAAATCTATGGACTTCTATTCATTATCCCTTTTTGGCTTTACTTCCTATAAGGTTATCATGAGAACTTTTAACTCTTATGGTACTCACGATAATAAGTATCATTTAATATTTTCAGACTTCTAATCATGTGATTAAAATAATTGGTACTTTGGGAATCTCATCTAAATCTTTAGGAGCTTTATCATGAGAATTAGAATTACCTATCAAAGTTTTCATAAATCTAACTTAAGACTCATGAGGATTAAAATTACCTATCAAAGTTTTCATAAATCTAACCTAATAAGACTCATGAGGATTAGAATTACCTATCAAAGTTTTCATAAATCTAACCTAAGACTCATGAGGATTAGAATTACATTTACATAAAACTACTCATAGGGATTAGAATTACCTATCAAAGTTTTCATAAAACTACTCATGGGGATTAGAATTATCTAGTCTCTGTTTGCTAGCCTCCTAGAAAAATAAATTGATGAGAGTCCAGAAGGAGGATTTGAGAAGAGAAGGCAGCGGAGAAGAAAACTATCGAGCGTTGCTAGGTTTAGACGGCTAAACCTAAGTTTATAATTAAAATTTAGGGTTTAGCTATGGGCTGGGCTTTATTTTATTATTTCCAATTATAAAACAATACAATTAAATATCTAAATTTCTATTATTACTATAATTATTTCCAATTAATAAATTGTGAAATAATACACACATTATTAAATTCTAAATATTTATTTACTATCTTATTATTATTATTATTAAAAATCCGGGGTATTACAACAGGTCACGCCACTATTGGCATAAATAGGGTTCACGTCACAAAAGTGTCACTAGCGTGAAAAAGGTTCATGCCACTGACATTTTTTTTAAATATATGGAATCAGACCCATCTGATTGACTATTCACGTGTGTCTGTAGCGTGAACACCTTTTACACCACTAGTGACGTCAGCATTAGTCTGGTAACAAGTTTCTAATGTACTTTAATTTGATTTTTTTGGGGGGGGGGGTTATTTTAGTGTTTTTCCCGTTTGGTATCTCTCCTTTTAAACGGCCTTCTTTCTCTCCCTCTTTCACCTTTCATCACGATGTGCCCGTTCGAACTCGCAAACATGAAAGGCGAAGGACCTTCCTTACTTCCTTCACATGGTGAAGTCGTTCAAAATCGTTTTATATTTAAAAAAATAAAAGTCAGAGTTAGTAGGATGATGTGATAGAGAGAAAATTGAAAAACATGAGAGTTGTTCTTCGTTAATTTAAAGTCGTTATTACTATGAACGATTTTCAATATATCGATAAATCCATTCCACCATATAGAATCTGGGTAATTTATTTTACTGTTTATAGCATATCGATAAATCTGTCGTTATCTTTTCAATAAAAAAAGAAATAAAAAGGCTCGTATACTTTCAAATCTTATCAGTTCACTCCATCCGAGTGGCATACAGTTCTGAGTTGCGTCGAGTCCCAAAAGATAACTGAAAAGTTGCAATACAAAATCCAAACCACGCGCTGAGCAATGATGTACATTAAGACTATATATATGGGAACTGTTAGAAATTTAGGCGATCTTAACATGCTGAACAACCGAATAGCATAAGATCAAAGCGGAAAAACAATAGAGATCACAAATACCTCCCGCCATTGATTTGTCTCCTGAAGCAAATAGGGACGAACTTCAAGTCTCCAGACACGAACAGTCCTTGCCAGCAACCAGGAACAATCACGGAGTCTTTTCCCTCTGATCCGTCTCTCTGAAACTGCAGATGGTGTGCCACTCAATCTTTCAGAGCCGGTTCAGGGGACCAGACAGAAGTTGTGCGCGTCGTTTTCACTCCGGCCATCACAGAGTCACAAAAGGGAAACAATTTGAATACGCACTTATTGCGTATTAACTATGCATTAATTGGGCCGTTACAGTATTAATGGGCGGTTACAAAATCGGCAATAATGTGGGACATAAATAGAAATAACGGAAAATTAATTGCTGAATTAAATATTTTCCAACATTCTCCCACTTGGCCCACATACTTCAGTATATACTAATGAAAAACAAAATGCATGGATCATGGCGATAGTTCCTCTTAAAGCAAGTAATACCTTCCATGTATCACATTGCACCATGTTTCCCAAGCCCAGTAACTTAATGAATAAACCCTACGTTTATTCTAAGTCCAAACTTTAATGATATTTCTCAAAATGAATTTATGCGCAATACTGAATGAGAAAATATCGCAAATAGAGTTTCATAAAAAACATCGTTCTTACAATGAAAATCACATAAAGGAACCAAGTCCCATTATTTCTGCATGATCCTGAAATTTCAATGTAGGCATGCCTTTAGTTAAAGGATCGGTAATGATCAATTCAGTGCTCATGTGTTCAATAACCACTGTTTTATTTTAAACACGCATTTTTATGGCTAGACACTCAATGTCGATATTCTTGATTCGACTACCACCTTTATTGTTCTTAGCCATAAAAACAGCAACTGAATTGTCACAATATAACCTCAATGGCCTAGAAATTGGATCCATAATTCTAAGCCAAAAAAATGAAACTCTTCATTCATACACCATGTGAAGTAGCCTCAAAACAAGATACAAACTCAACTTACATAGTGGAAGCAGCAATTAAAGATTGCTCTTTACTACTCCATGATACAGCTCTATTGGCTAGCTTGAAAATATATCCTAAAGCGGATTTTCTTAAGTCAATGTAGCCAGCATAATCTGAATCATGGTAACCAGTCGCTTCCAAATTGTTGATTCATTTGTACTTAAGCATGTAAACAATATTAATGATTTGCAGGTTGTATGACTGCATAGTATTGAACATACATGCTTAACTAAAATTTGAGACTAACAAATCATATCATGATTTACCAATGTAAATCATGCTTAAAAAACATGAATCTACTGACATAAAACTTGCCTGTGGGTTAAAGTTATAATTCAATTAGATCCATATATAACTTTATGATAAAACTATCAAATTATTTCCTTTATTCTTAATTCCTGCAGGTAAATTAAGAATATGATTTGATGTTCTATTCCAATTAACCATATCATTATAAATTCGTATCACTAAAGTCTACCTGTGGGCAAAGACATTAGCATAGCATGAATTTATCTCGAATTGATAAAACTAGAATGCAATTATATCCCCTAATACCTGTGGGCTACTTAGAAGATATAAAGCCGTTCCGTTCCACCCTAATGTGATGTATTTTGTTCATCACAAATATGAATAATGTGCACTTAAAATCTGTATATGCACAGCTTTATGGAGGACTTAACCAATTAATTTAATCAACATAAGTGATTAAATACAATCCTCCCACTTTGAGTAAATTAACATTTCCAATATTAATCACCAAAATTAATCTTGTGCATTTAGATTCCAAATATGCACAAATCATTAATGATAATTTAATTGATTAATTTAATCAACAAAATGTGATTAAATAATCATCTTAGACAAATTCTCCCACTATTTTGTGCATTCAAAATAAATCCAATATATGCACATCTTAATGGAGGGATTAATTGATTAATTTGATCCAAAAAGTGACCAAATAATCAAATTAAAAGAAAAATCCTCCCACTGTTTTATGTATCTAAATATTGTTTAAAGAATTAATTTTGGCATAATTCACCTCAAATTTGGTTTCAACAATTTGAAAGAGATGTATATATAATTGTCTAAAGTAAATTTTTCCAAATATTTAGACAATTAAACAACTCAAAATAATGTTAATAATTTTTTCAAAAAAGTTTCCAAAATGTGAAAGTTGCCAAAATTACGTTTCTCAATTTAAACAAATCAATTTAATGTAATAAAATACATTTCACATAAAACAGGTTGCCAAGAAAATAAATATGGCCAAGGTGATTAAAAATTGCAATAGGGTCTAATAATTTGCCAAGAAGAAAATAAAAAGATTTAAAGGCCCAGAATAAATGTTTAATACATTCGAATAATTGGCCCAATAGCCTAAGGTATCCAATTAGATTTATACATAACTGTATGATAAAACTATCAAATTATTTCCTTATTTTTAATACCTGTGGGTAAATTAAGAATATAATTTGACATTTTATCCTAATTAATCATACCGACATATATAATAAAATGTTCATGTTGGATAAAATTTTATTATAGTACATATGATTTATTACAACTAATGTCATTATGTGATCATTCAACTCAATTTACATTTTCAATTAATTAAAGATGCTGTGGCTACTCTCTAATTAATAAAAAACATAAGGATCACGTAACATTACTATATAATATTGCATGAAACTATAAGCAATATTAAAATAAAATTGGATATTTACATATTATTTAACACAACATTGCATGAATAATTAATAATAAAGAATTCATGCAAGTAACACAATATGTAGTTCATGATCACATGAAAATCCAATTTAAAATAAAATTTCATATTTAAATTTAAATCCAAAAGGGCATAATATGTAAAAAAAAATAAAATTTTAAACATATCATCTAGTGTCACCTTTGCTGGATGGTCCAGTAACCCTAAGTAAGATTTTGGACCTAAGGGAAGTGGGTTCAAATCCCTTTGGTAACACTTTAAAATTTTTGGTTTTTGCTGAAAAAGAATTATTTAAATAAAATAAATACTCAGCCTAAGTCACAGAGGAGCCCATGGCTCAGCTGGCAAGGCGCCAGCCTTTAAGGCGTGTGGGCGCCTGCTGGTCCTGGGTTCAAATCCAGCTAAGACCACCTTTGCTTTTTTCAAAATTGATTTTCACTGGAGAAATATTTAAATAAAATAGACGCTGAAAATTGAACATTGGAGACAACATGGCGCAGCTGGCAGAGCGCCAGCACTTAAGGCGCTCACGCGCCAAGAGGTCCTGTGTTCGAATCCACATGAGACCGCTTGCGCGTTTTAATTAATTCTGGTGCTCCTTTCCCTTTTTTTTCCTGAAACCAGAAATGCAAAACAGACTAAGCCCAAAAAGTCCTCAGCCCAAAATGAAAAACCCTCGGCCCATACGCATCTGGCCCAGCTCCATTAGATGAAACGCAGCGTTTCACTTAAAGAACCAAACGATGCCGTTTCAGGTCTTCTTCTTCGCCCGTTTTGCAAACCCTACCCGACCCGCGACCCGGTTTCAACCTGGAAACTGTTGCCGCGACCCGCGTTTTTCCGGTGACAGTTTCCGGCTGTTTTAGGGCTCAAATCCGACGGTTTTGACGGTGGTTTCAACAAAAAAAAACGATGGGAAAACGATTATGAGCCAAATCTTGACTCAATCCAACAAACAACGCAAATCCAAAACCCAAACAAGAATTTAAAATGAAAATCAAATTTGAGTTTTGTTTCCAGTGAAGGATCAACAGCAACATCGTTTTTCTTCTGGCGGTAATCATTCCAAAAATGAACTCCAGCACAATACTCAAAGATCTCATCAAATCAAAACTAACAATCTGTGTTTTGAAATCTAAATTGAAATCGCATTTTTTTTTTACAGATCCAAAAGGACTCTCAGGTTGATTTCAATCTCATCCAGGATCAATGGCAGATTGTTAGTTTGATTTCTTAATTGAAATCGCGTTTTACAGCCACATGCGATTTGAGGAAGATTATTTTTGAAATGATTTCATTCACGTGTTTTGCCAGATTCGAAAGCATTAAAACGACGTTCTCATCAAAACAATAATTTGATGGGTTAAGGTGCGTCCAACACAATAAACTATTGACTCAGGAGCGTCCAGCACAACAAACTTTTAAAAAGGAGAATCCAGCACAACGTCGTTAAAAAAAAGTTAACACCGTTAGCAAAAAGTTAACGTCCATTATCTAAGGAGTGCCCAACACAACAAACTATTATTTCAAGAGCGCCCAGCACAAAATTTTAAATTTTACTAAATTAAATACTTTTTTCTCAATTGTTATTATTCAAAACTACTTGTATAAATATTTATGAACATAAATTACTCATTCTTCAATTTTCTCTAAATTATAATTTGCTAAAATAAATAAAATTTTTGATTAAAAATATAATTATATGATTTAAATAAAACTCAAGATGTTTTATAGTTTATGATATATGTTAAGCAAAAAAAATATATATATGTGATTTATTTTTATTTTAGCAGAAATTTATGTGAGTTAAAAAATTCATTTAATGTTAATAAAATTTAAAAAATCTAAAAATTTAACATAGATTTTTTTAGAAATCTAAACATTAAATTAATTCAATAAAATTTATAAAACATATAAAAAAAATCTATATTACATTTTTAGATTTTTTAAATTTTATTAACATTAAATGAATTTTTTAACTCATATAAATTTCTTCTAAAATAAAAATAAATCATACATATTTTTTTATTTAACATATATCATAAACTAAAAACATCTTGAGTTTTATTTAAATCATATAATTATATTTTTAATCAAAACTTTTTTTTATTTTAGCAAATTATAATTTTTAGAAAATTGAAGAAAGAGTAATTTTTATTTATAGATATTTTTGAATAATGACAATTAAGAAAAAAATTATTTAATTTAGTAAAATTTAGAATTTTGTGCTGGGCGCTCTTGGAATAATAGTTTGTTGTGCTGGGTGCTCCTTAGATAATGGACATTAACTTTTTTGCTAACGGCGTTAACTTTTTTTTAACGGTGTTGTGCTGGGCGCTCCTTTTTAAAAGTTTGTTGTGTTGGGCGCTCCTTTTAAAAGGTTTGTTGTGTTGGGCGGTCCACCTAATTGTTAATTGTGTTGGACGCTCCTGAGCCATAGTTTAATGTGCTGGACGCACCTTAACCCTAGTTTGATTTCTATCTCCAATTTGAAAGCATTAAAACTATAAAACCCAGATCAAGAACAATCAATCTCAAATTGAAATGGATCAGAGGCACAAACAATTGAGACAAACTAAAATTCTCAATCCTCTCGATCCCAAATCATACTCAAGGCACAAATAAAATTGATCAATGATTCAACCGTATAATTGGAATGTAATCTCTGGAAAAATAATTTCATCGATTAAGGGTTATCGAAATTGCATATATAAATGAGTTTGAAAGATCTTAATGATACAAAATATCATGGATTACACTCATGAAAAACCCATCGATGAATAAAGAAACTAAAATCATCCAGAGAAAATCCATATATGCATCAAAAAAAAAAATTAAAATACAACCGATAAATGAACAAAATTTTATCGGTGAAAAATCAAGGCAGAGGCATAACAACTGCTCTGATACCAAATGTTAGAAATTTAGGCGATCTTAACATGCTGAACAACCGAATAGCATAAGATCAAAGCGGAAAAACAATAGAGATCACAAATACCTCCCGCCATTGATTTGTCTCCTGAAGCAAATAGGGACGAACTTCAAGTCTCCAGACACGAACAGTCCTTGCCAGCAACCAGGAACAATCACGGAGTCTTTTCCCTCTGATCCGTCTCTCTGAAACTGCAGATGGTGTGCCACTCAATCTTTCAGAGCCGGTTCAGGAGACCAGACAGAAGTTTTGCGCGTCGTTTTCACTCCGGCCATCACAGAGTCACAAAAGGGAAACAATTTGAATACGCACTTATTGAGTATTAACTATGCATTAATTGGGCCGTTACAGTATTAATGGGCGGTTACAAAATCGGCAATAATGTAGGACATAAATAGAAATAACGGAAAATTAATTGCTGAATTAAATATTTTCCAACAGGAACAAGTAATCCTCCTGGCCTGCCCATTTGTACTCGAAACAAATGCGAACTGTGTGCATCTGCTCGTTTTAAGGCATCATATTACAGCAACGTCATTTTTCTGCCTCAAACACATGACAGGACCTTTAGTATATACGTTTCAGTTTTCAACACGTACATGATCCAATATGTATGTGCTTGCGTGTGAATGCATATCTGTCTTCATCACCCCCCAAAAATGCATATCACAAATCTTTTGATACGGCAAGCGTGTGACAACAGCAGTATATGTAAGAGGAAACAAAAGGGCAGTACCATTAATAATCTGAAGGTATTCTGCATCATCTTATACACTTATGGTCAAAAACAAAAAGTTGTGCCCCGCGTCCTTGTATTCACACACTTAAGCAAAAGACGCAGGCTATAATTAAGGAAATAGGCATTATATAAATAGTACACAATGTGTGAACAAGAAAAGAGACAAGCAAGTTGAAAGCGAAATGAACCAGGCAAAGCCTATGCATGCAGACACTTACTTGCCAGCTGTTGGGTTGGTTAATTTGGAACTGGAATGCCTCCTTTGGAGACTAACCAGATCATAATAAGCACCACCTGGCCCCTTAGCCAGCAAGGACGAGTGGGTCCCTTTCTCCACCACCTTCCCCTTCTCTAACACAGCAATCACATCACACTTGTGAATGGTGGTCAACCTATGAGCCACCACCACGCTTGTCTTCCCCACCATAACACGCTCCAAAGCCTCTTGCACCGCCCTCTCCGACTGGTTATCTAAAGCACTAGTCGCTTCATCTAGCAGCAACACCTCCGGCTTCTTCACTATCGCTCTCGCTATTGCTATTCTCTGCTTCTGACCACCTGATAGTTGTACTCCTCTCTCCCCACAACATGCCTCATATCCGTCGCTCAAGCTTGATATGAATTCATGAGCATTCGCTACTTTAGCTGCCTCAACAATCTCGGCTTCGTCAACGTTGTCCTTAGCTCCGTATGCTATATTCTCCTTTATGCTCCCTGCAAATAATGTTGGTTCTTGGCTCACTAGTGCCATGTGCTCTCTTAAGGTCCTAAGGTGGTATGACTTTATGTCTCTTCCGTCTATACTCACTGTCCCTTCTAATGGATCGTAGAATCTCTCGATTAATCCTATGATGGTTGACTTCCCACACCCACTCTGACCCACCAATGCCGTTGATTTCCCCGCTTCGATTCTCGTAGAAAACCCCCGAAATATCATGTCGTTGGGTCGGGACGGGTAGGCGAAATGGATATCATGAAGTTCTATTAGACCCGTGAGTTTATCCGGCTTATACCCGTTTTGGTTATCGGGGTCCATTTTTGTGTGGCGGTCGAGAACTGCGAAGAGAGAGCCCAAAGAATCTGCGCCTTTGGCAATGTCGGAAGTCATGCTTCCGGCATCTGCAATAACGCGGCTCGTACCCATTAGTACCATGAATGTTTGAAAAAGTGCTTCGGCTTTGATGAGACCAGTGGACATCAGCTTCGCACCATACCAAAAGTCTAAGGCCCAAGTACAGGCCGTGATACACTGTGAGAAAGCAAGCCCAATACCAGCAAACCAAGACTGTCTAATGCTCTCTTGTCTGGGCCCTTCTTGGGCTTTTTCGAGCATTTTGATGATCCTGTCCTGGGAAGAGAAGGCTGTAACTATACGAAGGTTGGAAACAGCTTCGGCGGCTAGCTTGCTGCATTCATTTTGGGCCTCAGTGGCCTTGTTGGTCATGCTCTTGAGTAGGACCCTCCTAGTATAGTAGCTGATTATAATTAAGGGCTGAACAGCTATAATAACAATGGCGAACCTCCACGAAATTACTAGGCTCATTGTGCAAGCAATTATCACAGTGGAGAAAGTTTGTGTCAACAGAGACATCCTATCTCCTATTAGAGACCTCACCTGTTAAATGTCAGCACCAATGCTAAAAAATTGTGTCCCCTAAAAACAAGATCAATAATATGCCTAATAAGCTTATCCAATGTTATAGAAATTTTGAAAAGAATTAAGTAGAACGTACCACATTGGCATCTTTGGCGAGTCTAGAGCAAACCGCACCACTTGTATTTTCGGGTCGATCGAACCAACCAACTTCAAATGTGAGTATCTTTGAAAACGTTTTCTCTCTTATCCTTTTGGTTAAGTATTCACCCATGTAAGCGAAACTATAGTGCTGGCTTATGCTAGTAATCAATGACGAGGCCATTAAACCCAGGTAGCAAAACGCATAAACCTTCATCTTCTTTTTAATCTCGTCGTGGTCTGTTAGGAAAAAAGTAGAAACCATTGACCCCATTGAGAATGAGAACAATGGGTAAATTGCACCGAACAGAAAAGCACTGAAACACCCTAAAGTTGCCTGCTTCCATTCCGGGAGATTCAGGGCAAGCAACCTCCGAAACGAGGGAACAGGGAGCTTCTTTTCTTCTGTAGCCACATTGGTTTCTTCATTGGCACTTGAAACTCGAACCTGTCCTATTGAATTTGCAGAGTTAGATCGAGGCACGAGACATAATCTTCGGCAGCTTGTGTTGTTCATGTCCCTATCTGATCCGGTGGTTGAAGAGGTAGAAGTGACGCCGACGGTATCCTCTTGAATCGTTCTACATTTCTCTGTTTGATGGAGACGAACCAGAGAGGTGTAAAGCCCATTTTCGTTTTCGATGAGCTCATCATGCGATCCCATTTCTATGAGGCTACCGTTTTGAAGGACGGCGATAACGTCGGCGTTCCGAATGGTGGATAGGCGGTGAGCGACGATGGTGGTGGTGCGTCCAACAGCTGCGTTGTCCAGAGCTTCTTGGACAACTCGTTCGGATTCATTGTCTAGAGCACTTGTTGCTTCATCGAGAAGGAGGATTCGTGGTTTTTTTATCAGTGCCCGCGCAATAGCAATCCTCTGTTTTTGTCCTCCTGACATTTGAACGCCTCGTTCACCCACCTGTTCATGTAATGTTAGTATTTATATTCTTGTAATTAATGTATATATATTTCAGGTCTCAGTTAAACAGTTACGCTACCAAATCGATCCATTCATTCCCATCTGCTGTAAGTATATTTATTCTGCATTGTGTATTCACACGATCGATGGGGCAAAACTTTCAGGTTTCTACACCTTTGGTTCGAGAAAACAGAATAAAACAAAACAGCTTCAGCAAGGTACTCGTAGAAATCTCTTTAACCAAAAGAGCTGCTCTTCTTTTTCAAGTGTTGTTTAATCATATGTATGATCACACCCACACATGACTCTGAATGATGTAGGAGATATAACAGAAAATGTTCTAGTTATGAAATATTAAAAACACGTTCTGCTTGTCCTTTTAGGTGGAGCCAGCAAAAAGCATGGTTGTTGGTATTTCTATGTCACTGTGAAGAAGGATGTGATGACCTACAGATTACAGAAATTTATTTCTTAAAGACAATGATGGTCAGTTTGAAACTAATTTACATTTATCTTCAGCAAATAAATAATAGTAAAATATATCTTAAATATAATATGGAATAATGTTGAAAAAACGGAAGGAAAAAAGGATATTTAACAGCTGTGGGGGCCCAAAAATCATTAGCTGATCTTGTTTAGACCAGTAACCCTACGACATTGTGGTGGTCAATGTGTAAATAGTCTGGGCCATTTACGGGAAGCTGGAGGTGCCGACTTGTCCACGTATTGAACCATTATGAAATAAGCATATAAAAACAAGAGAATGACTATGAGGTCCCAAAGAATGATCAAAAGTGAGAATGCAATAACCAGTTTTTTGCACTAAAATAGGTCCATGCTGATAATTTACTACTGAGATTTTGTGGTAATTACATTCTTTTCCTTTTTTAGAATCCTCCCTCACAACGCAAGAAAAGATCAACATGCACCTGGAAGGACGGGAGTGGAGAATGCACTATTGCCAAATGGTGGCCAGTTATTGTGTAATCAACTATAGAAATGGATATATAATGATAAGCAGCACTAACCTGGGTATCGTATCCCAGAGGCAACTGAGAGATAAAATCATGAGCATTGGAAGCCTTGGCAGCCTCCACAATCTCATCCTCACTAGCATCCTCTTTCCCAAACAGTATGTTCTCTTTTATGCTTGTGGCGAACAGAGCCGGCTCTTGGCTCACCAGTCCCATCTTCGACCTCATCCACTTTAGCTGCACCCTCTTAATTCCCACCCCGTCCACACGTATTTCTCCTCCCATTGGATCGTAAAATCTCTGCAACAGTGAGATCACCGTGGACTTCCCTGACCCACTCTCACCCACCAGCGCCACCGTCTTCCCCGCCGGAATCTTCATGCTAAAATCCCTGAGAATAATGCTGTCTGGCCTCGATGGGTATGCGAACTCCACTCGATCGAACTCCACTTCCCCATGAATTCTCTCCAGAATCTCACCTTCCATGTTCTCTGAGTCAATCTTGGGAATTCTCTTTATCACCTCAATTATTCTCTCCCCTGCTGAACTCGCTTCCGACAGGTACTTCACGTTGGATAAACCAGCTCCCAACGATCTGCAGTTCCCAAAGAAACCAACAACATCAATATCATGACTACGTGAGTGATCAATTGAAAAAGGGTAACTTCAAATTTGCCTCAAAAGCCTTTTAACTTCAATGTTGTCTCAAAATGTCAAAATGGAACAACGTTGATGTTGAGTCTTATTGTAAAAAAAAGTTAACAATCAAATGTCAATTTCTTAACCACAATAGTTTTTTAGCTGTGTCGAATAACAATGTTACATTTTGAGAATTTTGGGTCACATTTAACTTTAAAAAACTTTCGAGGCGGTCTTAACCATAAAAAAGGTTAGGTTAGGTTTTTATTGATTACAATCCACCCAGAGCCATGGCTGCTCCGACGGCGAAGACGGTGCCACCTTGAGCGCCGTGGTACATGACGAGTCTGCTCCCATAATAGCAAATGAAGGACCATATGACGAACACAATACTGTTGCTTCCTATGGCTAAGCCTTTAGCTAGGCCCTGTTTTAGACCCAGCTTGACTGAACCCTGTAAAGCAGAGGAGAAAGCAGATATGGTTTTGCTTTCGCCGACAAAGGAATGGACGGTTCTGATGGAAGATATTGCTTGCTCTGCGATTGCACCGGCCTGGTTGTACTCGTCCCTGATCTTGCTAGCCAACCCCGTTAATGTCCTTCCGTACATTAAACCAGGGATTACTAGAAGAACCACGAAAGGTAAGGCCACAATAGCCAATCTCCAGAACATTGAAAAGGCCACAACGTAGCTCGCAACGAACATAGAGAGATTCGTCAGCAAGTTTGGAACCTATATTAGTTGGTAAGACACTGTCAACATCATAGGAATTTACAGTATCATCATAAACAGAAGTAATTAAAGTACAAAGTCAAAAGAAAAACAAATTTAAATTTCTGATTCTCTTTTCTATATATATGGACCTTTTCGCTGAGAAAATCTTGAATTACGATGCTGTC
Organism: Acacia crassicarpa; assembly: GCA_034222035.1. Lineage (NCBI taxonomy): Eukaryota > Viridiplantae > Streptophyta > Magnoliopsida > Fabales > Fabaceae > Acacia > Acacia crassicarpa. Next base: position 40,879,025 of record JAWXYG010000005.1, on the reverse strand, counting down.
GTTAGAGACGCTGGTGATGACCTCGGACGTGCTTGTAACTTCCAAATCAAAGTATGCAACTTCTTGTCTTAGCATTGCTCTCAAATACCTGGATCTCATTCTCGCTGCTTGTCTCTCTCCTGTTCTCGTCCAACAATATCCCTCTGCGAGTGGAATTCCCAAAAGCCAAGAAACAAAATCAGGATTCGTCTGATTAAGAAAGACAGTAACAAGTTATTATTAACTCACCGAGGAAGCATGCTAAAAATGACACGCAGGCCAGATATAATAAAGCCACCGCGTTCTGCATCACCAACAAAATCAAATTGATATGTTTTTCTGGGCATGAGTGAGTATACGTACTGAGGGAGAGGAAAAAGAGAGAAACCTCGTTAGAGTTCTGAACAAAAGCAGATACGTCCATTTGAGATGAGGCCCCTCCAATATTGTTCATCAAGCGGCTACTAATAAACAACACAGTAGGCCCCGTGAAACCGTCGCCGAAAGACCCCAACACACCAAGAACCATCAAAAACCAATCTTGGGAATCGGCATGCATGAAAATGGATCCAACAGACCCATTACTTTTCTTCTTCTTCATGGCCTCGGTCTTACTATCCGATCCCCAACTCATTCCTCAGTCTTTTCTTGGAAAACAGAACAGTAAGAAATTAAGAATATATTTGGCACCCCACTTCTCTCTATTACTAGCTAGATAGTGTTTCTCTCTAACTTTAATTTGCTTGCTTTCCAAAACCAAGTTTGTGGCTTTGAGCAAGTTACCTGTCCAATGCTGCTAATGTGTTGTGTATTTATAGGATTCAGAACACGGACAGCGGCTCGTGGTGGGGGCAAAATCCACTTAGCAACCACAACTGATGATGATGGCCTCCCATGGTTCCAAGGAGGTTTATTATATCAAAGCCGTGGCATTAATGACGAAACGCACGCAGGTCCAAAAGAAGAGAGGTTATGAGTCCAGTGCGTGAAGGTTGTTTTTTTCAAAAAAGAACAAGCATGGTTTATATAAGTTTCAAGGTTCTCTTTTTTTCAATGAATGAATCTCTTGGACTGAGTTGCCTTCTTAACTTCTCCTCATAATATAAACAACCTTACTTCAATCATATGCTGCCTAAACTTGTTTTCACTTCTTGTTTAATTAAGATGTTAAATTAAATATAAGATACAATTGACCTTTTTGAATTGATGAAATAAGCTAACTAAATTACTTAATTATATCATATATTGTGTCATTAGATTATATATCAGTTTATAAATCAGACAAATTAATTTAGAGAAAGAAATAAAAAAGTCAATACTTTAAAGTAATTTGATTAGATTTATTAATCTCTTTAAAAAAAATTAATTGGGTGTTATATATACGACCACATATAGTATCTTTGAATTTTTTATCTTCCGTAACTATGTTCTTAATTTATTTTACTAATAATAGTTAGGATATAATATTGTTACTTTCAATTTTGATTACTACCAATTTTACTACCTTTTTTTAACCGTTAAATCAAATCTCATCTACCTTATCTACCTTTATCATTTCTCTCTCCTATTGAGATTATGATCTAATGGTAAAAAAAAAAGGTAGTGACATTGGTAGTAACCAAAATTATTAGTAGTAATAATATCATATTTTATAATAGTTAAGCTTTTAAAATCACTGAAGACAATATAACATTGAATACTTGGCGTACCCTTTGGTAAATGTATTTGGCTTTATGCACCAATGAGCGCTGATATTAGTAAAATAGACTCTAATCGTTTAAACATTTGAGTTCGAAGCATTGTGAGACATTAAATATCAGCATTTTTCTAAGTGAAAATATGAATTTTAGTTCACCATGAACTAGTTCCTTCCACTGAGGTTCTAAGGAAATTATTTAATCATTAAAAAATCTCAATAACAACAAGTAAGCAATATAAGTATATTGTCGTTTCTTATATTAAATTAATAAGAGGAGGTAGTATATATTGCTTTTAGAGGTAGGGTCTTGTGAATATAATATATTCTTCAATTTATTATATTTGATGAAAATATGACATTAATGGTTCTAGAAATTAATAATGCGCCGAAATTATTGACTATAACAGGAAAAGAAAATTACTTTGAGTTTGATGCCACTTTGGACATCACATATGTCCCCCCTTAAAGAGGAGGTACTCGATCGTAACATCAGACGTGAAAAAGCAATAGAAATAATATCTATAAAAGATGCACAACAAATTCATATCTCGTGTGTGTTTGTGTAGTAGTTGCCAAGCTGCTAATTGAGAATTTGATTCATCTCAATGGTGACTAGGCCACCACGTTTATATATCCGTGACAAAACACAGTGGACACTTCATGAAAGTGTTTGTTCCTCTTACGATTTGAAATCACTAATCAAGTTTCATTTATTTTAGTTTCCTTTATATTTTCAATGCACCTCAGTTTCTAACGGAAACGGTTTTCTTACTCGTCCAAAGGATAAATAGAGAAAGCTTGTCTGTATATATGAGTTTTGAATCGTCTAGATCTTTTTTTTTTTAAAAAAAAAAATGAACTAATCATTTTTAAGAAAAATGTTAGTTCATAAATTATCTTTATTTTAGATTCTTTATCAGAAATTATCTTTATTTTAGATTCTTTATCTACTAAAATTATTTTTCATAAGAAATAAAAGAGTAAATCATCAATTAGATTTGGACCGTCTAAAATTAATTTAGATGATTTAGAGCTCGTCTGTATGGACAAGCACTCCTTCTTCATCCAAAGAACGAGTAGGAAAACGGGATCCACTTTCTAACTGGTTATAGGGAGTATATATTAATCATTACCCTTTTGAAAGGAGAAGAAATTTGATGTGCGTGTAAATATTATAGGTGTATATCCAAGTAAAAAACAATAATATTATATGTGTATATATATTATATTGTTTTATTGGACCACCCTGCAATATGACGCAGCATTATAACAGTGCTCCCACCACTTATCTGTTTCTGATTTGCAAAGTAAAATCCAAATATTGAAGTGCTCTCTCATAATATAAAAAGGACTAATCATGAATTATACTTAGGGAAAATGATAAGATAGGACCTAAAAATAATAATATTTATTAAAAAAAACCATAAAAATGGTAATTATTTTGAAGGACCAGAAATTAAAATATTAAAATAGAAAAACTAAATTGTCCTGAGACATATTTCTTATATTTTTTGTAAGTGAATCAAAATCTAAAGTTATTGATAAATAATAATAAATAGAGATCAATTCAAATAACTTCATTTTTCATACATCCATATATGCAAAGCCTGGCATTGTCACCTTGGAAATAATTGCCTTTCATTTTCTCACAATACACGATGACCCTACAAGACCCCATTATTGCGATAGTTAGCATTGCCCGCAATATTGTTGTTATAAAGGACTATGAGTACCAATCTTTATTTTATTTATGATTCAATTCAGATTTCATAAATCAATCAAAGCACTTTTCCCTTTGAAGCAGGCTTTTTTTATTGTTCAAGAGACAAAGTGAAGGCAATTGAATCTAAATACAATCCACTTCGTTCTTTGCAGCCTTTGATGTCGTTCTCAAAACTTCAGTGGTCCAATGACCATTGTGCTGCTACATCACATCGGTTTATTTGAATTGATCTTTAATTGTATGAAATCAATTGTTCTCCTTTGTTTATGCAATCCAAAAAAGATGAGGTTATTTGCATTAGTTTCTATTTGCCATCATCTATGAATTACTCCAAATTCAGATTGAGAATATAGAATATTTAATTAAAGAAAATTTAGTTTTTCTATTTTAATGTTTTAATTTATAATCTTTCAAAATAATTACCATTTTTATAGTTCTTCCTAATAAATATTATTTTTTATATCTTTTATTGTAATTTTCCTTTATACTTATTGACATTTCTTAATTTCTTAATTTATGTGTGTATGCTATGATCACATATACTTATCTAATAAATAATATGTAAAAAAAACATATCATTTGTAAATATGATGAAAATATGACACTTTTTAAATCAAAAATAAGAAATAAAGATAAGCTCAATAAATTACGAAATTTTGATTTATAATCTCAGCAAATTATAATTATGGGAGTGTACACACACAAACAACAAATGTACATTTGTGCACGTGCAATGTTTGTAAAAAAAAGGAGAATGACAGAAACTATTTAAATTTTAAAATTTTGTTGACAACAATAATAATGAGATTAAAAATAAGAGTAAAACAATTCACAACTTATTTTATTATAAAATTAACTATTTGACATTTTGAATATCAAGTGGTATTTTTTGGATTCTCCCCAACAAAAAATCAGCTTGCATATATGAATGTCTTCATAACATATGACACCCAACCATTTAATAATAATGTGGGCGTTTTCATTTAGCACAAGGGCAATTTTATTTCAGTTTCAGCACATATGTACTATTCCTCCTATCATTATGAAAGCCGTTTAATGATTTTGGTTAAATTTTAAATATAAGGTCTCATTTTCCTCTTACTCTTATTTTTTACATAAATGTTGTCTCTTATGTATTAAAACATTTTTTATTTTTACACATTGAATTTTGTTCCTTACCGTTATTTTCTAAAAAATATCAGATTTTTTTAAAAATAATTATATATAAATAAGTAATTTACTTGTTTTTATGAAGACTTTATAGGATTAAAGATCATGCCCTGTTCATGAAATACCATTAAGTAATCTTCTCCCATCATAGAAAGCAAAATACTACTCGGTCCTAATTATAAGAACTAGTTGACTTTTTTGGAAAAGTTAAAGAAGCTAATTAAATTACTTTAAAATATTTTCATTTTTATTTTTTTCTTCAAATTAATTAGTTTAACTAATAAACTAATATATAACCTAAAAATATACAACATATGAAATAATTAATTAAGTAACTTATTTATCTTCCTTAATCTCTCTAAACTCTAAAGAAAGTCAACTAGCTCTTATAATTAAAACCCGAGGTAACTATAAGATTCGGGAATCAGTTGAAGCATGCTTACGAGATCATGGTTTGTTTATGCCAACCAGCTATAAGCCATTACACGTACACAGTACATCCACTAATATATATAATAATTCTGCGAGGGATTTTGTTCCAAAAAAGTTTAACAAGATATTTTATTTTTTGATTCAGGAGAGTACTGTTGATAAATTTGGCCCAAAAATTGATTTAAAAAATGAAGAGAATTGTTTTTCAATTTTTTTCCCTTAAAAAAAGTCTTAATTTAAGGGATATGACCAGAAGGGAAAATATTTATTTAAATATATACACAAAATATAAATATGAAAAAAAAAATTAAAAACTTTGCTTTATCTGTAACTTAAAGGACGATTTTTATGTAAAATAAAACGAATCAATCAATAAAAGTACTCATAAATACACCCCTAGATCAACGCTTTTCTCCTCATTTAATTCATTACTCTAGCATATAACTCCCTCAATCCTTAGTATATAATCTAATTGTTGAGTTAATTTTGATATTAAATTTAAGATATATTTATCAATCTTTTTATAATTTATTTATCTATTGATACTTCTTTAACTGTAATCAAGTAAAAGAGAGATTATGGTGTTTTTTTTTTCTAAAAAAAAACAGAACATGTCATATGAATAATCTTAGCTAATTTTTTTAATTTAATCTAATTAGATAAATAAATCTTATATTAAAAAATATAACAAGTAATTCCAAAATTGCTAGCGCTAACGAAAAGGTTTTGTGAGATTTTTTCCCCTTCAACATCAAACTGATCAGAGGCAGGCACAGTGATAGTACTTTTGAAATGTCCAGGAAGATCAAACAATCACCTGTGATATTTAATGCAACGAGCAGCATTTTGTTTAAGAATAATAAGCATTTGTGAACAAAAATCGATAATAATAATAATAATCACTTAATTACTTGAAAATAACTTTTGTGATCTTATGTTCTTTTTCTTTTGATTTTTCCACCCCCACCTCTATCGTGAACGTTACATCAGCTATTAAGAAATCATTACCAAATAGAGTTGCTAACCCTCTCCCTTTCCAAGTTTTAAATTCTTTGGTTAGTTAATCAAAGAATTAGACTACTATATCCTTAATTAACAGACAAATTGAATTTCGACAGCAAATTGTTGTGAGGCCCCTACCTACGTACGATCTGGTCCACCATTTTCATGCGCTGTAAGGTGGTTGGATCTGTCACTTATAGGCTTTTGTAGGGAAGCATTAGTAGAACAATGACACAAATTACAATTAATATGAAGACCAATTATATATGATTTCACCACTTGATGAGTGGTGACACTGGAATTCGCTGGTGCTTTTGGGTTTCAGTGTCTTTAATTTTTCATTCGCTGGGGATTCTCACTACTTTAGTAGAGATAAAAACTTATTGCAAGTATGCCATCCATTAATTGATTGGTCTGATAGCTTATCTTGAAGACGACTTACGCATCTATATATAGTACTACCTCTAGTTTTTAATACAAGATCAACTTTATAGTTCAATGTATGCTTTAAAGTGAGTCTTCGACCATGTAAAAAAAAAGTGTCTTCGATGAAGGATCGGAGAGAGAAGGTATGATACATATTTACTTAATTAATTAACACCACTATAAGGTGGATTATTAGTTGACTGTTTTGAGTTGAATATAAGATTTTAGATGAATATTTCTTTTTTCTAAACTTGATTATTAAATTAAGAAATTTATTAATAACAATTTCATTAATAAATTTTTAAACAATGTAATATTTTAATATACAAAATTTAAATATCGATTCAATGCAATAACAAGTTATGACACGTACTCTTGCCCAACTAAACGCATGAGAAGGCCTACTTGAACACTACTATATATTTACGCATTTATAATACTTAATATATAAAGTTATAGCTAATAAGTATTATGTATATCGAGATAGAGGTCACAAAAGGATATATAACGCTTAAAAGTAATGGTTAATTATGCGCACCATCATGACTTGTGAAGCGAAATTCTTGAAAACACAAAAATAACGATCGTAGTTAATAACTGTAATTTATTTAGTTACAAAAGTAACGGTTCTTTTATAACATCGGTCATGCAACGATTACAAACGATTCATCTCTAGACCCTTATTATATTAGCGAAGAAAAAACATAAGGGTATTCAGAAATAATCGTTATCCACTATCCCACCACTATCTCATAAGTTATAAGTTATAAGTCATAAGTCATAACCCTTCGTAATCCATTAGACATCTATTTAAACTCACATATTGGCCTCCTCATTTTTCTTCTTCTTCATGTTAAGTTCCGAAATAGCTCTTCCGTTGTCGCCACCCCTTCCTCCCCACCACCACCTTCTCCCTTGTTGCCTCCTTCTGAAATAGAGGCTTTGATGTAGATGTTTGCAAGCATTGACAATGATATAAGGCCTCATGGCATATGTCAATATGTTGAACAGGAAGTTAAACCACATATTTCATCACAATGATGTTGAATATGACCAGTCAGACCTTTCATCTCCCTCCTCCTCCTCCGATGAGAATGAGAATGGGATGAGGAAGAGGAGAATGAAGTGTACGATGAGGATGACAGTGGAGGTGATAACTGAACATTATTATTGTTTAGTAATTTACGATTATTAATTAAGAACCCTAAAGTATTCTTGCCAACATACTTAACGGTTTTAACTTAATAAACGTTAAGTTGTTGATAAAGTTAAAAAAACAACTTAATATTTCACGGTTGTTAATTAAAAATCGTAAAGTATTCTTCCCAACAAACTTAACGGTTCTAACTTAATAAACGTTAATTAAAACTTTCGAAACATTTCCTCTTCCCCGTATTGATTGTGGGTTCCTCCTCGTCATCATGAGAATGAACAAGGTACCCTTTTGTTATGCCCTACTGTTCAACTTTCAAAGTGTGCAATGATGGTTTTTTCATGTCCCTTTCAGATGTCTAATATTTAAACTCCAAATTTTCATATGTTTTTCTTACATTTTCTTTATCGTCCACCTCTTTGTTCTCTATAGCTCAATCGCCAAGATGAATTGTGTGGAAGACATGCCAGAAAACTCTTGGTGTCATTCTCCAACCCCTCATTCTCCTCATCTCCAACTTCCACGACCGCTTCCACATCCTCCTCTTCTACCGCCTCCTCCTTCTCCATCGCCGCCTCTGCCACCTCCTCTGTCGCCTCCACATCCACATCCTATGCTCCCGCAACTGAAGGCAATATAATGTTGCGGCATGCACAACAGATTGACCATGTCATGAGGAATTTTGTGGCTTGAATCAATCACACTCTTGAGGAATCTCGGAATATAAGTGTTTATCACTTAACCTTGTGGCTCATTAGTAATTAAGCCAGGAAAGCAATGGGTTGGTGAAATAAAAACACGAATATCTGTATATACGAAAGGGCACATGGGGTATGTGAATCCTTGAGCAAAGCTCAAGGGTTTGCTTACCTCGTGTGGCTTTTCCAATACAGATACTCATAGGTTTTCCCCCCAAGCTATTGCTTTCTAAGGGTTGATTCCGTTGAAGAAGCACAATTTATAGGTAAACAGTTACATTATCACTTATATAAGTCAACAGTTGCCATTGATTCCCCTAATAAAGCCTATAATGTCTTGATTAATCTCATTTTACATAGAAACTCAATGTGGGAGATACTATTTTATTATATACAGTCTAGTCCAACTAACTCAAAAGCTCTCACTTGAAGAGTCTCAAACAATATCTCACGATTATTATATAACAACCTTCATGTATTATAAAAGTTCAGGGTTCTTATTTAGGAACCGTTATTTATGTTACTGAATAAATTACTGTTGTCAAAATGAGACCGTTATATATCATGTAAACATTATCATATATTATGATCGTTGTTCACGTATGTCTGTCAATTATTATCATAACAATACGCACATCATGGCTTCACCAAGCTTCAATGCATAATGAGTATTATCCTATAACCGTTATAATAGGTCAAGAATAAATAACGATTAGGAACCATAATTTATCTAGGCAGAGCAAATATAGTACCCATATACATGATGGTTTGGAAATGTGAAATATGACAATTAATAACCATCATGTATTGCGATTGAGTGAATGACAAGTTGGATATTTACCAACGCTGGCCTATATCTTTATATATCACCAAGTGTATGTGCATACATGGTTAAGAGTGTAACGTTGTTGACCTAGTCCACTTTTGGTGAGTTAGGGCCGCCTAAGCCCCTTTTGAGTAAACGGGTGAGGCAATTTTTTTTTTTTAAAAAAAGGTTAAGTAGCAAATCCGTTTTCGAAGTGTCCTGTGTACGCGAAGGAGCAATGTTACTTGGAAAGTTTTTTTGGTCTTAATGTCGCCCTATAAATCTTAAAATGTAGCAATGTTATCCTTCCCGTTAATATAGTTAACTTTGATCTTAACTTGTTTTTTGTTTGACCTAAAATATCCACATGGCATGCCAACTCCCCACTCCCTCCCTCTCTTCTTCCTCAACCGTGACTCTTCCAACTCTTCCCCTTTCTCCACCTGCTCCTATCGCCTCTGCCTCCTCCTTCTCTATCTTCTAGCAGTGTGGAGCAAGGGAAATTGGATCCTTAGGACCTGATGTCGACCTGGATGCGGATCCGACTGGGTTCGCCTCTTGCTGCGATTCCAGACAATATTCCCACGTGATCTGAGAGCTCAAAATCAACGATTTTGGCGGTGGTTATCTCTAAGAAACAATCCAGATCTTAGTATCTCAATGATTTAGCTGAATCGCATGAAAATCAAAACAAGTAATTCAGATTTCAAAGGTGAACTAAAGAAGCACTTTTATCGGTTCCTTCATTCTTATAGAAAAGCGATGACATTGATAATCTTGGTGAACTCTTACAAAACAAAGTCCAGGTAATGATTCATGACTTTATTACAAAAACGAAACGAAGAACATAAATTCAATTTAAAACACATGATAGTTTTTCATGCTCTTCAAATTTTTGATGAAGGAGTGACGTCGTCCTCAAAGAACAAAGGGTTCTTCTCTCGTCGGTTATTTCGAAGCTCAAGCATTTAATCACTAATGAGATTAAGAAATGTAAATTTACAATAAAATTTCAAAACCCACCAAATTCACAGATTATGATCGATTAACTTAACACAAACATACACTACTACAAAACGGGGCTACGGAGTCCTATTTTTTGTACTTTTGACGTCCTTTTTCGAGGGGGCGTCTATCTGGGGGGCGCTAAAGGGAAAACTTAAGGAGTCCTATTTTTTTTTAGACTCCTTAACTCAAGACTTAAGGAGTCTAAGTTTATAACTTAGACTCCTTAAGTCACCGCTGGACTCCAATCTGTCAGTTAAGGAGTCTAACTACTCGGTTTTAGACTCCTTAACTCATGACTTAAGGAGTCTAAGTAATAAACTTAGACTCCTTAAGTCACTTAAGGAGTCTAATTAAAATATTTGGACTCCTTAGATATCACTTCAGGAGTCTAGTTTACGAATTTGGACTCGTTAAGTCTAACTTCAGAAGTCTAATTAGAAAATTTGGACTTCTTAAGTCGCACTTCAGGAGTCTAACTATCAAAATTAGACTCCTAAAGGCTCGCTTCAGGAGTCTAATTATTAGAATTAGACTCCTGAAGCTCACTTTAGGAGTCTAATTCGTATAATTAGACTCCTTAAACCTTCATTTTTTTTTAATATTCTTCATATATATTCATCATCCCAAAATCTGTTACAACAAACATACACAAACGACATTTCCATACAGCGCAGCTAACCTTAACGTAGAGACAGAATACATGCTCATAAGGACTAAAGTAGTAACAACAAGCTTGAATAACTTAAAATCATTTCATCCAAATTAGCTCTAATTAATTCAAGCGTTAACTACTACTACTATGTACAACAATCACCAGAAGGTGTCAAAATGTTGTCTACCTGCTACTAGTCAAATAATATAAGGACTACCTTCATTCATCTATGTGTTGCAAAAGAACAAAGTGTCAAAATGTTGCCTAGCTATCTGCTACTACTCAAACAAAATATGAAGATCAACTAACTTCATTCATCTATGTGTTGCAGAAGATATCCAGCTAACAAGTTTCGAACCAAATCGATTTTGTAACGCCACAATTTTAATACCCAAAAACTCGGTCAAAATATTAAAAATACCTCCAAAAGGTTTAACAATATCCAAATCATTAGATTACATTACCGTTTCAAATAAAGTTTAACCCTTAATCAAAATAAATTTCAGAAAAATTATTTCAGAGTTCAATACAAAGCGGAAGTCTTAGGTTCATGGCAAATAAAATAACATAACATAAACTATAGGAGTACAAAAGAGCTTCCAGAGCTCACTCCATAGGTGCCTTCCCTTGCTCTCTACTAGAATAATCACCTGAAAAATGTTAATATGGGATGAGATTCCACGTCTCAGTAACTACTGAATATTTCTACCTTACACGAGCAAATTACATATGACAAAAATAAACGGTAATATAATGTGAATTTAATATACTCAGATATTTTTAGATATACCGTTGTACACATCAAATGCCTTTACAAAATACTCATCATTCTTTATTGAATAATTCAGAAATGCACTATGCAGTATGCAGCCTCCCTTATATCCCCTTCCAACCGTATACCGCTGACTGGAACCATAGGCTAACATATAGTCCAATAGAAACTCATTCATTTGACTGGATGGTTTCAAGCTCACCAAAACTTAAGATACACCCGGCCAAAGGTATAGAGCTTAAATCTGGACTATGGCTCCCCTCCTTTAAAATAACAACTAAGGAGGTGTCACATGTCCCACAACTCCAATGAAATCCCGGCCAGAGGAAAACATGGAAGATGGGGCCCTGAAACAAGTACCATCCACTGTGCACCGAGTGGTGGCATAAATCATTCTTATCATTCAAATCCCTCCTTACTCCACCCATCATAATACAACCGCCATGATGAATATGTTCACTCAAAATAATGCATTATTATACCATAAAGTTTTATACATCAATATGCGTATTTATGAATAGTAAATACTATGCGTATCTGTGAATAGTAAAATACTATGTGTATATGTGAATAGTAAAACACGGTATATATACATGAATAGTAAAAATGAAGAGTACATACGGTATGTATACGTGAATAGTATTATGAATAGTAAATACAGTATACGTGAATAGTAAAATGAATAGTAAATACGGTATTCGTGAATAGTAAAATGAATAGTAAATACGGTATACGTGAATAGTAAAAATGAATAGTAAATACGGTATATGTGAATAGTAAAATGAATAGTAAATACGGTATACGTGAATAGTAAATACAGTATACGTGAATAGTAACGTACGTATAAATAGTACCTCTGCAAATTTGCAAATCAAAGTTCCCACACCAGATCTTAAAACCATAAATATTTTCTAAATATTCTTGCCAAAATAGTAAACAAACAAATTTATAATCATACATAATTCACAAGTATAAGGAAGAATATTCAGAGTTACCTGTTACTTGCTAATACCCGAATCACCAACCAGCTATTATAACTCTCAAGCAAATATCTCTCTACTCTCTCTCTCTCTCTACCTCTCTCTAAGGCTCTTAGAAGTTGTGAAGAATGAAATGAAATGGAAGGTCTATTTATAGTTGGAAAATGGGTCTTTAAGTGTAATTTTCGTCTCTGGGTCGTTTTACGTAATTTTCCAAAATTATAAAAAAAATCTCCCCGTGACTCAGCCCCGTGAACCTTTTAAAAAGAATTTTAATAATATTTTAATATTTTAAATAATAAAATAAAATAATAATAATATAATATTATTATAATTAATATTAAGTGGGTCCCGCGTGAATTTTTTTCAAAACTCACGAGAAAGGTTGTCGCTCACGGGAAGTTTGCAGAGAATTATTTTGGCCGTGGGTCCCGCATGAATAGTAAATACGTATTTAGGAATAGTAAATACCGTATTTTTAAATAGTAAATACGTATTTGTGAATAGTGAACACTATTCATATTTCACAAATTTCAAGTATTAAATACGTATTTGCGAATAACATATATATATATATATTTTTTTTTAAATACGTATTTGTAAATAGTAAAAACGTATACGTAAATAGTAAATACTATTCACGGGGCCCACAAAATACGGATTTCAAATTTATCACTTTCCAAAAATAGAGCCTACTAGTCTTCCCAAAATAGGTTTATGTTCAAGATATTAGATTCAAAATTCAGGATGTTACATTTCTCCCCTCCTAAAAGAAAATTTTGTCCTCAAAATTTCGCTATAATAAGAATTCTAACCTATATAAATAAATGAGGATAGGTTTGACGCATGCTCTCCTCCGTTTCCCAAGTAGCATCTCCGGGAGCCATTCCTTTCCACTCGACCTTTACAAGTCTAATGGTCTTGTTTCTTAATTTCTTGTCCCTTGCATCAACAATCCGCTCCGGCTCGGCTTTATACGTCATGTTATCCTTGAGTTCTACCTCTTCTACTTCTATAATGTGGGAAGGATCCGGTTGGTATTTCTTCAGTTGCGATACATGAAAGACATCGTGAAGGTTCGCAAGCTGTGGAGGTAATGCAATTCTGTAAGCTACCGGTCCAACTTTCTCCAAAATCTCATAAGGACCCATAAAACGAGGCTAAAGCTTCTTTGCTCGTATTGCTCTACCAATGCCAGTCATTGGTGTGACTCTTAAGAATACATGTTCGCCCACCATGAACTCCAACGGTCGTCTTCTCTTGTCGGCATAACTCTTCTGTCGACTCTGAGCAGTGAGAAGTTTCTGTTGAATCACCTTAATCTTTTGAGTCGTCTCGTCCACAAGTTCTGGACCTATTAAAATTCGCTCATTCAATTCTGTCCAGCAAATAGGAGATCTACACTTTCTTCCATACAAAGCCTCATAAGGTGCCATCTCAATGCTGGAGTGATAACTATTGTTATATGCAAACTCCGCAAGATGAAGATGATCGTCCCAACTTCCTTTTAGTTCGATTGCACAAGCCCGCAACATGTCTTCCAGAGTTTGAATAGTCCTCTCAGTCTGCCCGTCAGTTTGAGGATGATAAGCGGTACTATAACTCATCCGAGTTCCCATAGCATTCTGCAATGCTTTCCAAAATCGTGAAGTGAATCGTGGATCACGATCAGATACGATGCTATTCGGTATCCCATGCAATCTGACAATCTCCTTCATGTAGATCTTTGCTAGTCTCTCCAATGAGTATTCTGCTGCAATTGCTAGAAAATGAGCTGACTTAGTTAACCTATCGACAATTACCCAAATGGCATTATGTCCGGATGTCGTTAGAGGAAGCCCCATGATGAAATCCATAGAGATGCTGTCCCATTTCCACTCTGGGATATCCAAATTCTTTAATAATCCAGGAGGTTTCCGATGTTCGATCTTGACTTTCTGACAAGTCAAACAACAAGTGACAAAGTCAGTCACATCTTTCTTCATGCCTCGCCACCACCAATTCTGCTTAAGATCATGATACATCTTGGTTGCTCCAGGATGGATAGTGTATTTACTCCGATGAGCCTCCTCTAGTATGAGCCTTTTTATTTCTCCATCATTAGGTATGCACACTTTTCCTTTATACCTTAATATCCCATCTCTATCGATCCCAAATTTCGATTCTTTTCCTTCTTCAATATCTTCCCTCACGTTTAATAGATACTCATCTTCGAGCTGAGCGAATTTAATCTCTTTCCAAATTGTGCTTTCAATAGTTAATGCTTTCATGGTAGCGACCAAACCTGACATTACATCAATAGATGTACTTGGTATCTCCTCGAGCAATTTATGTTCTCTGATCATCATCTGGGCTACATGGATTGTCTTTCTACTTAAGGCATCTGCTACAACGTTCGCCTTTCCTGGATGATACTTCAATTCGAAGTCGTAGTCCTTGATAAACTCCATCCATCTCCTCTGTCGCATGTTGAGCTCCTTTTGGTCGAACAGGTACTTCAGACTTTTGTGGTCACTATAAACTTCGAACTTTGAACCGTAGAGGTGATGCCTCCAAATCTTCAGAGCAAACACTACTGCTGCCAGTTCTAAGTCGTGAGTAGGATAATTCCCTTCATGTGGCCTTAACTGTCGAGAAGCATAAGCTACTACCCTGCCACTTTGCATTAATACACACCCAAGACCTTTCTTGGAAGCATCTGTGTACAAAGTAAAGGTCTGAGCAGGATCTGGAATTATAAGTACCGGTGCCGTAGTCAACTTAATCTTCAAATTTTGAAAAGCTGCTTCACACTTTTCGTCCCATACATATGGTTGACCCTTCCTAGTTAACTTTGTCAAAGGCATAGCTATTTGCGAAAAGCCCTTGATAAATCTCCTATAATAGCCAGCTAGACCTAGAAAACTCCTGATCTCAGTCACGGACTTTGGTCGTTCCCATTGGAGTACTGCTTCAACTTTAGTATGGTCCACTGCAACACCTTCAGCCGATACGACATGGCCTAGGAATTTTACTTCCTTCAACCAAAATTCGCACTTAGATAGTTTCGCATAGAGCTTGTGCTCCTTTAACACTTGTAGCACGATTCTAAGGTGCTCTTTATGCTCTTCTTCATCCTTAGAGTAGATAAGGATGTCGTCAATGAAAACCACTACAAATTTATCTAGATATGGTCGGAAAATTCTATTCATGTAATCCATGAATACTGCTGGAGCATTTGTTAGCCCAAATGGCATAACAAGAAATTCATAATGGCCATATCTAGTTCTGAATGCAGTTTTTGAGACATCTTCAGCTTTGACTCTCAGTTGGTGATAACCTGATCTGAGGTCGATCTTGGAGAATATGGATGCTCCCTTCAACTGATCAAGTAGATCGTCGATCCTGGGTAAAGGATATTTATTCTTTATAGTCACTTTATTCAACTGGCGATAGTCAATGCATAGTCTCAGGCTCCCATCTTTCTTCTTCACAAAGAGTACGGGCGATCCCCAAGGAGATACACTGGGTCTGATAAAACCCTTTTCTAACAATTCTTCGATCTGCTTCTTCAATTCTGCTAGTTCCGATGGAGACATTCGGTAAGGAGCTTTAGATATAGGTTCCGTTCCAGGTACGAGATCAATAGAAAATTCTACTTCTCTCTCTGGGGGTAAACCTGTCATTTCTTTCGGGAATACCTCCGGAAATTCTTTCACCACTTCAATGTTCTCTATCCCTTCCTCCACTTCTGCTTGAATGGAGAAAAACACCATGTACGCAAGACAACCATGATGAACAGGCTTTTCATCTTGTACTATAGACAACAATTGTGGTCTACTATGACTCATAGAGTCATCCGCAAGAGAGATAGTCTTCCTCTTGCAGTCAAGGATGATGTCATTAGCTGACAACCAATCCATTCCTATTATTACATCGATACCCTTCGTGGGTAAACAAACAAGGTCTATATTTGAGATCCTATTATCAATCTCAATCGTACAATTTAAGCAAGCCCTAGAAGTTTTTACTGAAGCTCCCGCCGGTGTAGAAATAATCATATAATAAGGCAATTCACTCACTCTTAAATTCAATCGAGGCACACAGTCGTATGATATAAAAGAGTGTGTGGCACCAGAATCAAATAAGGCTTCTACTTCAAGACCTTGGAGTTTGAGGATACCTTTAATCAGATTTGGTGAAGCACTTGCCTCCTGATGTGATAGTGCAAACACTTTCCCTGGCACTGCAGTTCTAGCATCCTTGGCCCCTCGAGGCTCCTCCTCACAAAATCTGGAAATGTGTCCTGGCTTTCCACAGTTGAAACACGTCACACATGGTCCTTGGTGTATTCTTCCACACTTGGCACACATCTGATTGTTGGCGGTGCTTGCAGCAGGAGCTGTGGATCCCCTATATGAACTCTGACCTCCGCTGAAGTGACTCCTTTGAGGTCCTTTGAATTGACTTCTCGGTGGTCTGCTGAAATAACTTCTTTGGGGTCCAGTAAAATAACTCCTCGATGGTCCACCAAAGTGATTTCTGGATGGTTGGCTAAACCGCGTATTCACATTACTGAAGTTGTGACTCTGCTTCTTAGTAACTCCTCCCGTTGGTCTCATGAGGTGTGTAGATCTGGCCTGAAAACCCTTCATCTTCTCAGCTTCCTCTTCTCGTTTATTCCTTGCTATCGTGCGCAGTTTGTCACATATTTCTTCAAAATCCCTTGTTTCATCAAGGAACGGTGATAGAGCTGTTTTTAGGTCTGGTCTAGCTTTTTCAACCAATCGAGCACTCAACCATTTAGAGTTGTTCTGTGAATATCCGCAGAATTTAGACAACTCTAAAAAGCGAGTAATAAATTCGTCTTCATGTAATTCCCCTTGCCTGAATGTGAGGAATTCAGTTTCTTTCTCTATTCTGATTGAAGGGGAAAAGTAATAATTTTCGAACTTTTCCTTAAACTCTTCCCACGTCATCTCAGCATTCCCTTTTGTTTTGGTGCTTTCCCACCATTCTTCAGCTGCTTTCTGCAACAATTGTTCAGCAACCATCACCTTTTGTTGTGAGCTAATCTCGATAACTCTGAAAATCTTTTCTACACGCTTCAGCCACTCCAGTGCTGCAATCGGATCTAGCTTCCCCTCGAACATCGGTGGAGTAAACTTCTGAAATTTTTCCCAAACCTCAGTAATAGGTAAGGGATGATACTGAGAATGAGAACCGCTACTACCTCCATCTTCAGTGCGAGAATGACTTCCTCCCCTAGATTGATGGTCAGAAGGTGTGACTTCCAGAGCCTTCTCCTTTCCTTCCTTACCACCTTGGCCTCTTCCTTTTGCTAGTTCATCCTCGTGTCTATTCACTTTCTCTCTCATCTCCAAGATGACGTCTCGTAACTCTGCCAAAAGGGCATTGTTATCCTGAGGATAGGGACCATCTTGATGCGGAGGGAGACCTCTTTGGGATGGAGCAGGGGTTGAATTAGTTCTTCGAGTTCTTGCCATTATCTCCTCCTATGATTAATACTATAAGGACACTAAACAAATAAAAATAGCTAAATAAATTCTAAATCTAACAAAGGGAAGTGCTCATGCTATGATATTTAATTTGCCACGAACTTTTAAAAAATTTTTTTTTTTAAGAAATCACTTTAGAAAATAAACAAAATTGCCATGGAACCTTTAGCTCTGATACCAAAAATGTAACGCCACAATTTTAATACCCAAAAACTCGGTCAAAATATTAAAAATACCTCCAAAAGGTTTAACAATATCCAAATCATTAGATTACATTACCGTTTCAAATAAAGTTTAACCCTTAATCAAAATAAATTTCAGAAAAATTATTTCAGAGTTCAATACAAAGCGGAAGTCTTAGGTTCATGGCAAATAAAATAACATAACATAAACTATAGGAGTACAAAAGAGCTTCCAGAGCTCACTCCATAGGTGCCTTCCCTTGCTCTCTACTAGAATAATCACCTGAAAAATGTTAATATGGGATGAGATTCCACGTCTCAGTAACTACTGAATATTTCTACCTTACACGAGCAAATTACATATGACAAAAATAAACGGTAATATAATGTGAATTTAATATACTCAGATATTTTTAGATATACCGTTGTACACATCAAATGCCTTTACAAAATACTCATCATTCTTTATTGAATAATTCAGAAATGCACTATGCAGTATGCAGCCTCCCTTATATCCCCTTCCAACCGTATACCGCTGACTGGAACCATAGGCTAACATATAGTCCAATAGAAACTCATTCATTTGACTGGATGGTTTCAAGCTCACCAAAACTTAAGATACACCCGGCCAAAGGTATAGAGCTTAAATCTGGACTATGGCTCCCCTCCTTTAAAATAACAACTAAGGAGGTGTCACATGTCCCACAACTCCAATGAAATCCCGGCCAGAGGAAAACATGGAAGATGGGGCCCTGAAACAAGTACCATCCACTGTGCACCGAGTGGTGGCATAAATCATTCTTATCATTCAAATCCCTCCTTACTCCACCCATCATAATACAACCGCCATGATGAATATGTTCACTCAAAATAATGCATTATTATACCATAAAGTTTTATACATCAATATGCGTATTTATGAATAGTAAATACTATGCGTATCTGTGAATAGTAAAATACTATGTGTATATGTGAATAGTAAAACACGGTATATATACATGAATAGTAAAAATGAAGAGTACATACGGTATGTATACGTGAATAGTATTATGAATAGTAAATACAGTATACGTGAATAGTAAAATGAATAGTAAATACGGTATACGTGAATAGTAAAATGAATAGTAAATACGGTATACGTGAATAGTAAAAATGAATAGTAAATACGGTATATGTGAATAGTAAAATGAATAGTAAATACGGTATACGTGAATAGTAAATACAGTATACGTGAATAGTAACGTACGTATAAATAGTACCTCTGCAAATTTGCAAATCAAAGTTCCCACACCAGATCTTAAAACCATAAATATTTTCTAAATATTCTTGCCAAAATAGTAAACAAACAAATTTATAATCATACATAATTCACAAGTATAAGGAAGAATATTCAGAGTTACCTGTTACTTGCTAATACCCGAATCACCAACCAGCTATTATAACTCTCAAGCAAATATCTCTCTACTCTCTCTCTCTCTCTACCTCTCTCTAAGGCTCTTAGAAGTTGTGAAGAATGAAATGAAATGGAAGGTCTATTTATAGTTGGAAAATGGGTCTTTAAGTGTAATTTTCGTCTCTGGGTCGTTTTACGTAATTTTCCAAAATTATAAAAAAAATCTCCCCGTGACTCAGCCCCGTGAACCTTTTAAAAAGAATTTTAATAATATTTTAATATTTTAAATAATAAAATAAAATAATAATAATATAATATTATTATAATTAATATTAAGTGGGTCCCGCGTGAATTTTTTTCAAAACTCACGAGAAAGGTTGTCGCTCACGGGAAGTTTGCAGAGAATTATTTTGGCCGTGGGTCCCGCATGAATAGTAAATACGTATTTAGGAATAGTAAATACCGTATTTTTAAATAGTAAATACGTATTTGTGAATAGTGAACACTATTCATATTTCACAAATTTCAAGTATTAAATACGTATTTGCGAATAACATATATATATATATATATTTTTTTAAATACGTATTTGTAAATAGTAAAAACGTATACGTGAATAGTAAATACTATTCACGGGGCCCACAAAATACGGATTTCAAATTTATCACTTTCCAAAAATAGAGCCTACTCTTCCCAAAATAGGTTTATGTTCAAGATATTAGATTCAAAATTCAGGATGTTACAGATTTCTTCATTTGAGTAGGCATCCAAGGAACCAAAAATCTGTAAAATAGAAAATAAGATATAAGTTAAATCAATTGCATTAATTACACAACTATGGCTGAAACTTGTAACTAACGGATTCTATCAGAAATTACATGGCAAATTCAATGCTTTATATGTGGGCTATGGACACATGAACGAAAGAAAACATCGTTGTATCACATCAGCACACACACATATATGTATACATGCACTAAAGTACAACTTCAAAAAATATTATCATTTGAGAATGAAAGAAAAAGTACCTCCTCAATATCTGAAGTACGTTCGCTCTGAATGATAGTGTGCATGTAGAGCATAACGTAGTATCCACACTCCCAATCCCCTGGTTGTTGAGGGCACTATAAATCAAAAGCAAACAGTTACTTAAATTCCTTTTTAATGAATATAGGCATATCAAATTCCACTATCAATGAAATAACTTGAATGGAAACAAACTACTTACTTTCGGATAAACCCACGTCGGTTCTCTACTTGGACCCGCTTTAATCCCAGAAATCAATTTATATGCCTTTAGTGCACTATCATTAAAATGAAAATGAACATACATTATAACAATTTATTTAATTCAAGAATATCAATGATTGTGCAAAAAGTTTACGTACTTGCTAAACATGGTTTTTATTTCTTTGTGCGGCTTCCCACCCATGGAATCGAACCAATAGACGGTGTAAATGGATGGACAAACAACACACAAAGTATAATGATAACTAAAACAACACATACAAAAGAAGATGAAGTTAAGATAAGAAGTTAATTTATTCTTAAACATTTTAAATAGACAAAACTAAAATACGTACCCTTCATGAATCGGTGCTAAATAACAAGGCAATTTCGACTCTGCCATTGTAGAACCCACATAAAATGTCCTTAATTCCAAGGTACTGTGGCTCCTTGATGTGTTCGATGGACATAACAATCCATATGAGTCTTTTTTCCCCATTTGTGCGCATAGGTTGTGGAAGACACTATGATGGAATTAAAAAGATAAATAAAGTTGAATATATAAAACGAAAAAATCACATGATTAATTGAAAGGCGAAAGATTTACTTACAGGACTCCAACTTTAAGCCAACATACATCTAGCGCCTCTAAATGAACAAATTGCGACAGATCTGTATTGTCAATTGTAAAAGGATATGATGGCACTCTTGAGCCAAGAATTTCCTGGGACATCTGCATGCTGACATCTTTAATGTCATTGTACACCTCTTGCAATCGTGCCAAGAAAGGAAATTGTGTCGCATGGTGATCATCCTAATGAAACATAAAATACAGATTACAAGTAGGTTGACAAGAAAATGTAGCAATCATCTGTATAGTTCAAGTTTATGCAAATTTATAAATCCCTAAGTCAAAGCAAAATGATGTCATACACAACAGATTTTCTCTCAAACACATAAGCACAACAATAATGATAGCAATAGTCTAAAATTAAAGTAAAAGTTAGTATTTCCTACCATTGGAGGTGCCAACTTGCAGTCAATAAGTCTCTTCGGCCAAAGGATGAACAATCCTATCGCCTCGCCTAGTTTAGGAACCTCGTCATCAGGGATCGGGATGGCTATTTCTCCTTCTCCCTCTCGAACACTCGTCACAGTCACCCTACTTTGATCATTTGGAATTTGCTTATTATGGTGGGTGGTGAATTGTGAGTGAACAAGGGCATCGGCAACTTGACGACGTTGTGGGACATCCACATATAGCTTGCAGGGTTTGTCACCCTGTGGATGGAGAGAAGGTTCACATTGTTGTACCTCTGGAGGGTTATAACTGTCTTTCGTGCTTGGGATGGGCAGGGAATCTTGGGTTGTGTGTTCCTTCGACGATATCATAATTGCCACTTCACCACGCACCTGCTTCATGATATCTTCAAGGAGTTCCGCTCGAAGTTTGGCTAGAAGCTCCGGACTAGGCTCAATATTTGAACAACAATGTACTTTGCATCCAAAATATTTTCCAACACCAACTCCTCTTGGCTCCCCTCGAAGACAACCAGGGTTATCTGGTTTCCCAATCGCTGTTGAAAGGATGTCCATCCTGTGACTCGGTGTAAATGAACCTTGAGAGCTCTGCTCTTCAAGTGAATCCTGTATCATACAATTTTAATCCAAAGAAAATTAAGAACTAGTAGATTTGTTGTAAAAAAAATTTATCACTATTTTAACTACTTACGATCTTTGCAGCAACCTCAGCAACAACTGGATTGATGTATTTATCACCCTTAAGCCTTGCAGCTTTCCATTTTTGGTAACGCAGAGGAGGATCTGGGGCCTGAACAATCATGCTAGGATCTGATAGAGCAGCTTCCTTCCTTTTCTCCAACTCTTCTGCCATCATCCGACGTTCAAGCTTTTTATAACCAGCTCGAGACATGTAATGTTGGTACTTATTTGCTTCTTGCTTCACTCTATTTGCTTCACTTACTTCCTGTGAAACAAAAACAACGAAAACTAAGTCAATGCTGTAAAGTATATTGAAATAAAAGATAAGATTTGAAAGAAATTTTACAATAAAATGAGGCTCTTGCCGTGACGCCACAAACGACCTCCAGTCCTCTGGTGAAATGTATGTATATTTAAGACATGGATCCTCATGCCTCCTTTCCCCTCGAATAAACTTTCGGGTGAGCTTGTTCTTGAAATCTTTCCAGCGAATACGAACCGCCCCCATCAAGTGTTTCCTCATCGCCTTATTGTCTGGGACATCGTACGTTTGCTGCAAGGAAAATAATAAGATAATTACATTTCAAGTAATATGAATAAAGATACAATGCAGATATACTGAAAGTTATATACCAAAAGCTGTTGCCAAATCAGTTCCTTCGTTTTCGGTGGAACTGATCTCCAGTTTGAGTATACAATGCGAACTTTGCTTCGAGCTAAATATCCAATATAGCTAATGAATTTGTCTTCCTCACGACCAATTGGATTCTTATTAGCATCAAAGTCCACATGCAGTCTCTCTCGTTGTTGTTCATGACGTGCAACCAAAGCTGCCATCTTTGTGCAACCTCTAACCCTTTTCGGAACGGGTTCGGGTTCGGGTTCATCGCTGTGTGACCCATCAGAGTTGTCCATATTCCTGTTAAGACAAATAAATATAAGATAGGTTATTAAGTTATAATTAAATAATTAAAATAAACAAACAGGTAAAATGAAAACAAAAATCCCATAGTACTATTGAGGAGTACTTAAGGTCTTACTTTATATGGTTTCCCATATTCCTTCACAATGATCATTTCTTACAGCATATTCTTCATCATCTACCAATTCTACTTCAATTGGTGTAGGTGGCGTTGTTGTAAAAGATGGTGCATCGTCAAGGTTTAAGGATTCTTCACCATACTTCATCTTTCTACTTTGGATTACAATGGACATCTTTTTATTTGCAGGGTCTGTGACATAAAACACTTGTTTTGCCTGGCTTGCGAGAATGAATGGCTCATCTCTATGACCAACTCTATGAAGATCAACCGAGACAAATCCAAATTGTGGATCCACAACAACAGCATTATTGCTAACCCATTTACATTTGAATAAAGCAACTTTGAACTTATTGTAAGACATCTCCCATATTTCTTCAATAACACCATAATAGACCATTGATGCTAATACAGGGTTCTTGTCTTTCGAGCTTGAAAAGTGCATGGATTCAGCTTCAACCATCACCCCACTATTTTGCATAGGACTTCTGTCATCTTGATCTTTGGTGTAAAATGAATACCCGTTTATCTCATAACCGCACCAAGTGATGACCTGATGAGAAGGCCCCCAAGCTAACCACTCGATTATATCAGACACCCCAGTCTCGTGCGACACCTTCTCCTCAAACCACTTTATGAATGTCTTGTTTTGCTCATTTGTTATCTGCATGTCATTCTTCCTTGGATTCATATTCTTCAAACTCTGCCTATGTTCATCTATGTATGGTCGAACTGCTTCCATATTATTCAAGATATATAAGTGTGCCTGCAACAACTCTTCACGAGGCATATTCTTCATTCTGAGCCCTCTAGTTCCCTTGCTTATCCTCTCGTCATGCTGCGATTGTACCGTAGCCCCTGATAGATACTCTCTACAAAAGTCCATAGCCTCCTCAACTACATATCTTTCAACAATTGAGGCTTCCGGTCGATAAGGATTTTTAGAATACCCTTTTAAGATCTTCATATATCGCTCAAAAGGGTACATCCACCTTAGATAAACTGGACCACAGAGCCTTATCTCCCTTACCAAATGCACTATCAAATGCACCATTATATCAAAAAATGTGGGAGGGAAATGCATCTCTAGTTGGGACAAAATAATATAACCCTCATTTTCCAATTCATCCAACTTTTCAATGTCAATGACTTTGTTACAGATAGCATTAAAAAAAATGCACAGTTTTGTTATAGTGGTTCGCACTTCATGTTTCATAGTGCCTCTGATAGCTACTGGTAATAGTTGTTGCATCAACACATGGTAATCATGGGACTTCATTCCCATTAACTTCAAATCGTTCATTGACACACACCTGCTCACATTAGAAGAATACCCTTGTGGAACCTTAATGTCATATAAACACCCGCACAAACTTTTTTTCTCCGCTTTTGATAGTGTGTGCGCTGCTGGCCCCAGGTATGCCTTCTTACCATCTTTTATTTGTGGATGTAACCGTTCTCTTATCCCCATATCAACCAGATCTAGTCTTGCACTAATTCCATCCTTAGTCTTCTCTGGTATGTGCAAAAGCGTACTGACAAGGCTATCACAAACATTTTTCTCCACATGCATCACATCAAGACTGTGTCTTACATCAAGACTACGCCAATATGGAAGATCAAAGAAAATTGATCGCTTCTTCCATATGTTCTTCTCACCTACAATCCTTTGCTACTTACCGAAGATGACATTGATATGCTCCACCCGACTATAAACTTCCTCTCCGGTTAACGCCTTTGGAGCTGTTCTATGCTCCGGTAAGCCGTTAAAACACTTTCTTAACTTACGATATGGGTGAAACCGATGAAGAAACCTCCTATGACCAAGATAGACCGTTTTTTTCCCGTGCTTTAGTTGATGGAAGTTTGTGTTTTCTTCACATATCGGACATGCTTTATGCCCCTTCACACTATACCCTGACAAATTTCCGTATGCAGGAAAGTCATTTATCGTGGTAAAAATCATTGCACGTAGCTTGAAGGATTCCTTCTTGTATGCATCAAACACATCTACACCTTCATCCCATAACTTCTTCAAGTCCTCAACCAAAGGCGCCAAGTACACATCGATATTGTTTCCTGGCTGTTTTGGTCCAGAAATCATCATAGAAAGCATCACATACTTGCGTTTCATACATAGCCATGGAGGTAAGTTGTATACTACCAGGAGAACCGGCCATGCACTATGGGTGCTTCTAAGAGTTCCATACGGGTTGAAGCCATCTGTACAAAGCCCCAACCGAATATTTCTTGGCTCAGTGCCAAATTGAGGGAACATTTCGTCTATTTTCTTCCATTGTGGAGAGTCAGCCGGGTGCCGCATATATTTTCCATCCGATATTCTCTCATCAGAATGCCATCTCAACTTCTTCGCTGTTGATGCACTAGCAAACAAACGCTTAAACCGCGGTATTATTGGAAGATACCACAAAGCCTTTAATGGTTGCCTTTTTCTTTTCTCTTCTCTAGGACCACCATCTTTTTTCACTTTGTATCGTGAAGTATTACACTTCGGACACTTACTAAGGCCTTCATACTCATTTCTGTACAATATACAGTCATTAGGGCAAGAGTGTATCTTTTTATACTCCATACCCATCGCAGACAATATTTTCTTTGCCTCATACATACGAGTTGGAAGTACATTATCGTCTGGAAACATATCACACAACAAATCAAGCAGCATTGTGAAACTACTATCAGTCCACCCACAAGTTGCCTTTAAGTTGACCAAATGTAAGGTCCCAGTCAACCGTGTATACTTAGTACACCCAGGGAACAAAGGTGTCTCTGCATCACTCCGCATGTTATCATATTCACGCGATTGTGCAAAAGATTCGACCTCAACATCGTGAATCATTTTCTCCATTCCATCATCATCTACCTCAACTTCATTTTCATGGGAAGCAACAGTTCTTACTTCCTCACCATGCCATATCCAGGTTGTGTATCGAAGGTTTATTCCGTCACAAAGTAGGTGATCCCTTATATCAGAAATATTCCGTTGACTCCCATTTAAACAATTTACACATGGACAGAAATACATCCCATTTTTTGTAGCCACATTCCTCCTAGCAAATTCAATAAACTCTTCCACTCCATTCTCATATTCTTCACTAGTTCTCAAAGCATTCATCCAACTATGAACCATTTTATTACCACCTGACATTTCCAACAATATCAACTATTAAATTTAGCACTTTTATCAAGAAAGAGAACACTATAATTATTCGTACTAACATATATTTCAATGGTAATGGTAAACCATGAAACCATCACATCACTTTTTTAATCAAGTTCATGTTGTTCAGATGACTAATAATAAAGGAAAGACAATAGAAAAATCTCAACGACTAGATTAAAAACACTTAAATCCATAATGATAAACCATGAAGCCATAAGACAAGTGTTGTTCTCACCGTAATTTGAGAGTGCAACAGTTTGCTTCAAACCTTTGACCAAGAAGGTAGAACTTACAAGATTAAATTTTCTCAAGAGTGGGGACTCACACAGAACAGGATTAACTACAAATATACCCTTATTTATGAAGAGAGCGAGTGAGAAAAGAGGAACAAGTGAGAAAAGAGATGAGAGGGGTACGTAATTAATTGGTGGTAAAAATGAGAAATATAAATTAAAATTTCAAATAAATACAAAGTATGATCGGCGCTATCCCAATTGTAATCAAAACTCATATATAAGATTGGGATGGAAACTCACATACGATAGATATAGTAATTTTTACCTCTTTGATCAACCTGCCTTTTTTTTAAGCAGAATGTTGTGTTTGGATCTTTGTAAGTGAATTATTAGCACTTTGATCCCTACCCCACGGTTCACCGCCCGGTCACTGCCTTTGGATACTATACATTAACAACTCCATTAATCAAAGAAAGCACACCACTTGTGAGTTTTGATTTCAATAATAATAACAAATAGCAACATTAGTCTCACAACCTACTCATTTGGCTTACTCTTCAAACGTCAATTTTTTTCATAATGTAAAAGCTTCCCTACCAACTACAGATCAAGCAAGAATCGAAAGGAATAGAAGGGGAAAGCAAGAATCGAAAACGTAACTTCACCTCACTAAGAACAACAATTTAAAAGGAAATTCAGCAGCATTTCCCATTTAATAGGCTGAAGCCATACTCAGAATCAACAGCTTAAACTAGCAAAATAGCCTAAAGAATAATCAAAAGTTTATGTTAACTATACTAATTAGTCTATGAACAGCCCAAGAACAAAACAATAGAAATGTCACATGCAGAATTACGTCCAACATTCAATTCCTCCTCTATGTATCAGATTCTAGGAATTTAAGGGACCTCATTGTCAAAAAGATCAAATAAAAGGCTTCTAACCTCATTCAATATCCAAAGGATCAACTATCCATGTCGGTTCATCAGTAAGTTTTGTAGTACCTAAAGCAGCAGTAGTCTCTTCCCCAATGAACTAGTAGTAAGAACAAATCAGTAAAGTGATCATAAGGGAAAGCATAAGGAAAAAGAAAGGAAATAGGCCATCTATCACAAACTTAATTTTAAAATGGAAAAGTTATTTAAAGAGCACAAACACATGAGTGGGATAAAGCTTCTTGAGGTGATTAAAGATGAGCTCTTCACATGCTTTATCAGTACCTGTGACCAAATCAACCTGTGTATCATAACAATAAATAAATTTCAACCTCCAATTAATTTGAAAAAATAATTCAGATGGCACATATTGGGGACCACAGAGGAAGAAAAATGTACTAGGAGGTCGGATAGTATGTCTCAGAGACATGTTACCTCCTTTTACTCTTTTCTTGAATGACATGTCTGTCAATATCAGTCCTCCTTCAAATCAACACCCTAGTTATCCATTATTTTCAGTTTATTTATATTCTCCTCAAAATATAACACTTTATTTTTTAAAACCTCCAGTTTATTATTATTATTATAGTTTTTCAATCATATTTTATTTCGACATAATTTTTTTAATGATTAAATCTCATGCAATCGAAGTTTTCAAATACATTAGTGTGACAAAGTCATTTAAATTAGAATAAATTCCAGAAATAAAAAAAAGAATAAAATATAAGAGATGATAAAGCAGAAAGGGGGCCTTTCAAGTACCAAGTTGAATTGAATAAGCAGATAATGACACGTCATGGATACATTAACAAGGTCCAATCAAATCAAACATGAAAATCCAAAAGTAAATAAATCATTGTTAACCGGATAATATTATTTTCTTCAGATTTTTATTACTGGCAGCCTTAACCCGTTAGCTTCTTTCACGGGTAACTGTGATATGCAATAATTATTTGCAAAGTACTAAACCAAAAAATGAGACTGAGACTCAGTTTCCTAAAAACATTGTTGTACATCATGTGATCATCAGGAAGCTTAAATAAAATGTGAAGAAACAGAGTACTAATAAAGAAATAAATCAAGGCCATCAAAGTGGGGGTGGGGCATTTTTGGGGCATTAAACAAAAAAGAATAAAATTCTAAACATATCATGTTCCTAGTGTAATGTCGACGGATTATCTTTCCCTAAGTTTCCACCTTCCTTTAAAATATCAATCCTCAATCTGGTTGAATTCATTGTGCTGTGTAGGTGAGTGACATGGAAGAGTCTCTAGAGATTCCAATACTAAATGACCTCACTATGGTTTTAGGATCAATATCTTAGATGACTTGAATCAAATATTCATTAAGAAACTTTTCTATTCACAAACATTTTGGGCACTGAATGGCATTTTTCTTTGACAGTCCAAAGATAATGCAGTAGTCGTCGATTTCACCGATCCCTCCTCAGTCTATGACAACGTAAAGCAGGTTTGGTCTTTATAGCTACCACCCTTCATTAATCTGTATATTGTATAAATCATCTAGTAATCATAGCTCTAATACATTCAAAAAGACAAACTAGCAAAAATTTTATATGCAGCTTCTATTGTGTTTATTGTTGTGTTTTATTAATATCAAAAAAATCATTAAAATATTTAAAAACTATAATACTCATAAATTTGATTCTAGCATTACTTACTACTTAGGTGATAAATGTTGGTACATTCTTCAAAATAGGCAACGGCATTTGGAATTGAGAAGTGTGGTGTACGTGCCTAGACTTACAGTAGATACAGTGGCTGCATTATCAGCGTTCTGTGAGAAGGCCAGCATGGTGGGTCATATACCCTCATCAGGGATACAAGAGAAAACAAGAATGGACAAAAACATAAAAGTAAATGGACAATCATTCAAAAGCTCAAGTTTAGACAATTTTCCATAACCTACTAAACAATAGTTTCTAAACTGAATTGATCAATTCAATCTTCTAGGGCCCACATTGTCCTTTATACATCACAACCAATGTATCCAAAATAAAACAAGACATTTCAGTTAAATTCTTCAGAAGCATTTGATGCCACAAGTGTCTCTTGTCTACGATTGATTGTAAATAAAAGGATGTTGAGTTCATGTCTTTGAGACAAAAGCTGATTAACCAATGAAATGATATGGCTTTTAATCCTAAACTTCAAGAAAATTTTCAAAATGCATACCTGATATTCAAGTAATGGTTTAACACACTTTGGTTTGCAAGACTCTTCAAGATATCCCTTTGGATCAACAGGTTCTTCGTCAGCCCTATAGTCAACAAAACACAAAGATGAAATAACAATATTGAAAACTAAATAGCATAGCAACTATCATAGCCAAAATAAATAAGCAACAGAATTTAAAAGAAGCAACTCATACCACAATTACAAAATACATAGAACCAAATCTAAAGACTCAACTTCCTAAACATACAATAATTTCCAAGGGGGAGACACTTCACAGAAAATCAGTAACCTTGAAACACAATAACAAGAATTTTCAATAAACATCTGTATATTACAAAACTTATCCAAAGCTAGTGTGTACCATGAGCAGCTGCCTTCTCACTTTGCACACCCTCCCCCCCCCCAAAAAAAAAGAAAAAGGTTCTCCCTATTTGAAAAGCATACCAGTATACCACAACTTTAATTATTACTTATTTACAATATTGATATACTCTTGTAGGTCAGTCTTGCAGATATGCAACATTGGAATCAATATCTCACTTCAATAATTTCATCAAAAAAAAAAAAACTACTTCTGTATGACACTACCAAAAAATGCAGTTATTGGAGTCAATATCAGCACGAAAATAAAATATTAGCCTAAAGTTTGTAACTCGGTTTCTTGGAAAGCCCTCCAGTAGGCTCCCAGCTTTAAATACACACACACACACACACAGAACCTAATACACAGCTGTATAAAGGCATTCCTTCCTATCTAGGCCATCCCTTCAAAAAAAATAATAATAAAGTTGAATCCGTTCCTAAGAATAAAGAGCTAAATTCTGTGACTAATTCTCACATTAACGCTGGGATGGGGAACATCACGAGGGAGAATAGTGACGAGCTTGCTCAACTTTGGAGACAGAGGATCCGAATAGACCCTGAAGTGCTGAAAACAGAGGGAAATGAAGCCTACAAATAGGGGAAATTCGAAGATGCTTTGAGTCTCTATGACAGAGCCATTCAACTTGATTCAAATAAGGCAACTTATCATTGCAACAAGAGTGCAGCTTTAATGGGCTTAGGCTGACTTCCTGAAGCATTAGTTGAATGCGAGGAAGCTATTCTCCTGGAATCCTCTTATACAAGAGCTCACCACTGTTTGGCAGCTATATATCTCAGGTAATAAAAAATGGATTGATATGGAAGGTGGGTAATTTAGAGTCTGGTTTCTAATTAGTTTTCTTATAGAATTGAAAATCTTAATGCATATTGGGAGAAGCAGAAATGGCAATAAAATGGAATAATTCAACTCCACATTCGGATTCTGTACTCGCATTCCAAGCTCAGCCTCTTCAAAACCAGAAGTTGATTCTCGGCCTGGCCTTTATCGAAAAACGTCCTATGGGTGTTATACAAGCAGAACTACCGAAACAATCAACTTAGCAAATTCCAAAACCCTAGATTTGCAAGACTGAGTTATAAGAAGCACCGCATTCAAATTAAAGACAACTATGCCACCGAAAAACAAAATTAAAGACAAACGTAGATCTGATTGAAAAGAAACAAAATTAACAAGGAACTTGGGGCGTACATTGAAGTTAATCTTGCACCCAGAAAGCCACAATCCATACCAAGAAAATTAAAAACGAACCTGCTAGGTGGAATCTTTTCTGACGGAGTGAGAGAGGAGAATCCTTTTCGACGGTGTGAGAGAAGATGCAAGGAGGACGGTGAGAGAGAAGACGTTGATCGGAGGAGCTAGGTGGAGTGGACGGCGACGGCGACGGCGCAACGGGGGAGAGGGCGATGACGGCGACGGCGCAATGGGGGAGAGGGCGATGAGGGCGACGGCGCAACGGGGGAGAGGGCGACAATGGCGGAATAGTTGAGAGGAAATATGATGAGAGACTGAGATCGAATTTGACGCGGGCATAGGGTCGGGGAGATATGCGGTTTTGGGGAAAATTAGGGAGTCTAATAATTGAAATTGGACTCCAAATGCTATCTTATGGAGTCTAAGTTTCATATTTAGACTCCAAAATTTTACTCTAGGGAGTCTAAGTATATTATTTAGACTCCAAAAATGGTACCCTACGGAGTCCAAGTCTCATATTTAGACTCCAAAAAACGCCGCGGCTGGACTTTTAGCGTTCTAGGAGTATAATTAGACTCCAAAAATCACCAGATTATTACAAAAATGCCACCGCCTTTTTTTTTTACTTCCTCTTTTATTAATAGGACGCCTCTTAAAGACGCAAATGCCACTTTTTGTAGTAGTGATAAATCAAGTTTTGTAAACCATTGAAGAAAGAGATCTTAACCGAAAGAAAGACTTCAAATTTTTGAAGAACCATTGATGATTTAAATCGAAGCAACATATCGATCATAATATTGTATGCCCTCGGTGATTACATAAGATAAAGCAAAGAATCAGATGCTTCTGAAGTTTGAAGATGGTGATGATTCATAGGAAGTTGGGGACAAAGGAGACAAAGACGATCAAAGCAGGTGGAGAGGGGGGAGGAGTTTGAAGAGTTGTGGTTCAGGAAGAAGTGAGGGAGGAAGTGATGAGCTGGCATGCTAAGTGGATATTTTTAGTCAAACAAAAAGCAAGTTAATTGTTAAAGTTAACTATGTTAACGGGAAGAGCAACATTACTACATTTTGAAATTTTCGGGACGACATTGAGATTAAAAAAAAAAAATCCAGGGCAACATATTACTTCTTCACATATACTTCCCGAGCGAATTTGCTACTTAACCCATTTTTTTGTTATTTAATTAACCAAAAATATCATTTAAATCTTAATTAATAACCGACACTAAGTGAAGTGTTGCAAGGATATAGGTACATGTGAATTACATTTTTTAGATATCAACTCTCTACTCCCCATCCTCTCTTTTTTCTGTGTTATTATTTGTTGTGTGATAAGATCATAGTCTAATTTTGTAATTTGGATTCCTGTGGGCTACCTAACATCCCACGAGAGTTAGATGTATATATGCCCCAAAAAACTTCAAAAGTAGATTTGCAATTCTTCATGTACTCCTATATCCTGAAAAATAACAAGAGTGACGAATATGTTCTTGGATCATATACAACTACACGCATGCATGCTCTATATTACCCCCGGCCAACTGTTGAAGAGGGTCAAAACTCAAAAATTTATGCACATAATTAAACGTAATATCATTATAATCCTATTTATAAGTCCCTTTTTAAGAGAGTGAAAACAAGCTTATAAATAGGATCAGAGTGATAGATTGTTGGGCAAGCGTTAGGTGAGCATATATATTCTTTTCTTTGTTGTTTCTGGCACAATCATGTGGGTCGTGTTGATTGAGATTAAAGGGGGTTTACATTATGTGCACATTTCTCATGTGCACCTTATGTGCTCATCCCTTTATTAGAGGGATGAGTACCATTATATATATATATATATATATATATATATATATATATATATATATATATATATATATATATATATTATTTATTTAGATTTAAATTATATGATATTTTATGAAACATTTTTTTTTACACCTAGTATCTCAAATTAATTAGTTTCCAATTCTGCATTCAGAAATATTTGTCCTGTAACACCAGTATCTTAAAAATTAATTAATTTAAGATACTGGGTGTCAAAAACATTAATCTAAAATGCAGCATATAATTTAAATCTAAATAAATAAATAATATATATATATATATATATATATAAAAGATCTGATCCCTCTAATTAGAGGGATGGGCATGTGAGGAGCACATACGGAGAAACACCTTATATGCTCCCGTTTAAAGGTCCAATCACAACCGAGGGAATTGGGGTCCTTGTTCATGTGGTAAGCTAGCTAGATATGCAGCTTTGTATTAAAAAAAGCAAATCTATACTTGTTTGTTTATTTAATTAATGTTGGAAAGCTGGGAAGAGAGAGAGAGAGAGAGAAGGAAATGTGCCCCAATATGAAAGGTGGTGTGTGTCTCAATTCTATGGTGGGTAGAGTCCGGATTCTCTTATCATCATCTTTGTACCCATCCCTCATCATCAGTAAATCGTTATCATTAAAATCTTAATCTAAGGGTTCAGAATGAATTTTAGAAAAACCGCGTGCAGTTTTTTTTATAGCATGCGGTTTTTCTAAAAATTATTTTGAATCCTTGGATTAAGATTTCAACAGTCAGGATTAGCCTGTAAGAGATAATGAGAGAGTTGATAATGAGGAAATTCTCTTCCATGTTAGGTATGGTAACTACTGTTAAACATGGTCCTCATCTTCTCAATATTCTAAGGTCTAGTCTTCTCAACCCGATACCCTGCTACTGTTAGCAAGCGGGCCTTTCATATTTTTCTTCTGTTTCCTCCATGTCGTCCAACACTTCATAATTTTTCCCCCTCCTCCTTTCATTTCATTACTATTATTGCAAAGACCACCGTCTTGCACGCATTATGACGGGTGCAAAAGTTCCCTAGCTCCTTATATGCCCGATCCTGCCCCCAATCATAGTTGCCAACATATCTTATTAGTGTTGATAAGACTTAGCTTCCTTTTTTTTATACTTTGTGTTGAATGACTAATTTTGCAACATAATATTTTATAATTAATTAACTTAGAAAGTTTTATAATTAAGAGGTATTTGGGTTTAATTTCCTCATTTATGGGCAAAAATTCTTGGAAAAATTATACTTAAATCTTAAGGACCATGAAAAATATCAAAAAAGTTTCATAGTAGATTGTCTTATCAAAAAGCTCTATACAGACTATAGTGATATAAATTCTGAATATGAAATTATTTTCTTGCCTTAATTGATTAAAAAAGGAAAAGAAAATTAAAGCAATGATATATGATTAGGTGCATGTATTTGTCAATCACTATTTTATAACTTGTCAAAATAGATAGATCCATTTGTTAACATGAGTTATTTTAATTAGCATAGATGAGCTTGTCAATAAGTATTCTATGACTTGCCAAATGTATAACTTATCATTATGGGCACGTGCACTTGCCAATATATAACGTGTCAAAATAAACATATAAACTTATTAATGTAAAACTTGTCATTATAGGCACATAAACTTGTCAAAATAAGCACATACATTTGACAATATATAACTTGGCAAAATAGACACAAAAAATTGTCAAAATAGGTATATATATTTATCAAAATAGGCATATATATTTACCAATGTATAACTTGTCAAAACAGGCATATAGACTTACCATTGTATAATTTGTCAAAATAAGAACATCACTGAGGTCTGTTGTATTTAGAATTTATGATTGACAAGTAAATAAACCTATTTTGACAAGTCATGAAGTGGTAATTTACAAGTAATTGCAACTAACCAAATATCACTGCTTCTTTTTTCCTTTTTTTAATTAATTGGGAGCAAGAAAGTAATTTTACATTGTAATTTATATCACTAGAGTCCTTCTGGGGCTTTTTGATAGGCTAATCGATCATATGAAACTTTTTTGCTACTTTTTCTGATTCTTAAAGCCTGAGTGCGATTTTCCCAAGAATCTTTTTGTTGTCACATTAATTAATTACTCATATACGTGGCAATGTGTATGCGTATGTATTGTTGGGGAGGAAAAAAAAAAAAGAAAAAAAGAAAGAAGCGGAGGGAAATGAAAGGTAGTGGAAGGGGGAGCTAACGTGTAAAGGGAAAATGGTCGATGAGGAGGAAGGAACATTGGCCAACAATATGGGGCACTCGGGGGATACTTGCAAGCGTGGTTGATGGAGGGGCCTCAATACTCTTTTAGACTTTAAAAACTCGACGTACTCTATTTAGTCTTTATTATAAGACATAAACTATCAATAATTTTTAGCTTTTATAATAAGGTATCAACTGCCTCTAACTAACTAATTTTATTGAGTTTTTCTTATTATACCCTCATTTATTAGGTCAATATTTTTCATTGATTATTGCATTCACAATCCATTTAGTATGTTTCTGTTTCCCTATATTAAGTTTGTATATTTTCAATCCAATCAGCATGTTTCTTTCTCCCCCCATTAACTTTATCTTTTCAATCTAATTAACATGTTCCTCTCTCTCCTCCCAATAGAGTAGAAAGGTGGAAACATTTATCAAATGAACACTATTTTAATTATTTAACTGTCTTTTTTTGGTATAAGAGAAATTGCAATTAGTGCCTTATAATAAAGATCAAAAGGAATGTGTTGAGCCACATCTTATCCAAATTTGTGTCGTAAAAGATAAGTTTTGTTCATAGTGCTCACAACATGCGTATCAACCCATGATTTCTTTGATCCCGGCCAAGTCCTGCAGGCCTAACAAATTTCCCACCCATATCTCTCTCTTAATTTTCTCCCCTTTCTTTGTCGTTTTTAAATTATAAAAAGCGCATTAATTTCTACACGGTTGGCTCAAATTTGAGAGTGCCAAGTACGTGTTTAAAGATGCAATTTTTATATTACCTCTAGCCCTTAATATATGATATTGTTTGTAACATAAGAACAATATTCTCAAGCACAACTCAAATCACCTTAAACATAATCAGTGCTATGGCCAACACTTACTCCCTCCATTCAAGCTTCAGTGAGGTATATTAGGCAATCACAAGAGATTTGAACCGCACGTATACGAATAATACTATCCTCTAGTTCTTGATATATGACATCATTCATAGTATAAATTACATTACAAACAAAATTTTATATATATCAAGAAATGAAGGTAGTATTATACATATATGTGCGGCTCAAATCTATTGTGACTGCCTAATATAACTCATTGAAGCCTGAATGGAGGAAGCAAGGTGTTGGCCGTAGCACTGGTTATATATGTTTAAGTTGATTGGAGTCGTACCCTTAAACATTATCTTTATAAAATGTATTTTGCAATCCCCTAGTAAAATAAGATGTGGCACTCAGAAGTTTAAACGAATACTTTTTGTAAGAACACAGAGAGACAGAATATCAAAAATGGAAAAAAGTAAATTTAGCAGAAGATTTCAAAGGAGGAAGAAGAGAATGCTTGAAATCCCTGGAGCAATGCGCTACTGAAGCTATAGCAAGTATCTCCTTACACAGGCCACGAATTCATAGAGACGTTGGGCACTCTTAACACACTTAACTCTTCTACGGTTAAAGGCTTAAAGCACATTATTAAGGCAAAGTGACACAAAATAATAGCATCAAGTGTACGTGGCTACAATTTCTTGTTTCTTCTGCTTCTGAAACTGAACATGCTAGAGGTTCCGTTTATGACTACAGATCGGCAGAGTTGTCCTGTGTGTTTTCTATATCCCCATAATTTTCCAAAGCAATTAAAAGGGAAAAAAGGGGGGGGGGGGGGGGAACAGCTTACCAAACATCACTGGAACTTTAATGACTTTAATTTCTTTCTCATCCTTTTCCTCCTGTCTGTTTGCTTTCGCATCTCCTTATCTTCGCGCTTTTTTATGTCATTCATCTGAGTACGATCACGCATGGTGTTTATCAAAATCATCACTTTTTGTGCTGAAATGACTCGCAAACTGAAGTTGCCTTTGCCTGTCTCTCACTTTACGTACGGTGGAAGATTTCCTCAACCGCCTATCTCTCTCTGTATCCTTCTGAAGCACATATAAACTGTTGATTTTATCATTAAATCTTGACTGTCCATTTTGATGCCTTCAAGTTCAAAGGCCCTAAAATGAGCCAGCTTTTGCAACTTTGCAGGTGAACTTCACAGTAAATACTCCAAGAGGCAATGTAAGATGAAAAGAACTCATTTTTCTCATTAAAAATTTTATCCTTTGGATTATTTCATAGCTAATCCTTAAAAACAAAAAAAAGAAGAAGAAAAAGAAAAAACTGTTTTAGACATTTTTTGCATGCAAACTAACTTATCTCCATTTAAAGTGGAGCTTTTTATAATGAAGGCCATAGAAGATACATATTGTTCTCATTTAGCACAGTAAAACTAAGAGATACGAGTTGTTCCCCTGTTCAATTGTTTTTCACATCTCTGGACAAATGCGGAATCAAGGCTCTTTCTCAGACTTACAATACCGATTATGACTTTCTTTTATTCTCTACTCAAGATTTGTGTCTTTTGAATCTCTCCCCCCATATAGACCTGTTAATTGCTTCAACTGTATCAAGTGGTCGATTATAGCCAAGAGGTGTCCAATTGTCAATAACCTCATTCTTCTTTGTCTTTATCCATATTTTAATTTCATGGTATGAGGACCAGTACCTAACATTTTCTGCCTTACTACTTTTCTTGTTCATAACCCCTCTTGAATTGTGAGGGGCTGCATGATATAGTTCAATTGTTGAACAAGATGAATGAATAAAGATTGGATATTGAAGCCCTTCTTCTGTCTGTCATCATTGTGGTGAGAACGAACGAAAGTTTCTTCTTAGGTGGATAGGATTATGTTAAAATAAGGAATTGATAGGATGGAAAATATTATAACAAACTCAATGAGGTAGATGTTGTTTTAAAAGCGTGACAGTTTCTGAATCCTAAGATCAATTGAATAGACATGATTTAAAGCTTCTAAGAAGTAAGAATGCTTATGAGAGGATTCAGAGCCATATTCTTTATTGCTCTTTACATGATCGAGAGAGCCGTATTCGTTATTGCTCTTTACATGTGATGCCATAATATATACAAAGTCCATGTTTATGGATTTCCCACTTTCATGTTGTCGGGATAATAATACTGAAAATCATTTGCTCTCGCCACCGTACAACCACAATGAAAATGTGATGTTTTATATATATAATTTTTAATTTTTACTTTCTGTTTTGGTATATCTTAATTTTTATGGCTAGTGATGTGCCTTTCTTCTTCTTTTTTAATTTCTGGAAAGACCTCAAAAGTCCTTCAAGATAGGATTTGCTATTAAATCGATTTTATTGCAATCTAAAAAGTTTATAGCGATTCATTATTATTTTTAAATTTTTATTATGAAAAGATTGACGAGGCCCAAGAATATTTAATTTAATTTAAATTTTGATGTTTTTTCATTACCTATAATTAACTTAAAAGGAAGCAGTTTTTTTTCTTTTTATTATTCCACCAAAGGAAAGGATATCAGATCCTATTATTATTTATTCTCATTTCATTGTATTTTCTGGTTTTAATATATTTTTTATTTTTTTATTTTCATATTTTATATAAAATCAAATTAAGTGGAGAACAGTGAAACGAATACAAGATCTGAGAGAAATTTTAGGGTTAAAAGTAAAACTTTGCCTAAAAAATTATGCATGACGGATAAGGCCCTCCGGCTTGTCACTTAATTGGTATTTCAATTGTCGTTAAAAAGACTTCGGCCGAAACAAAAAAATTGTCGTTAAAAAGACCACATCAGCTGTCAATTCCAACTGGGCTTTAATAGGCCCAGTCATAAGGGTCAATTTGATATTTAGTCTGGACTAGCTAGCTTGGAATAGCCGGATAAACGGCCCTATAAATGGAATAGTACCATCTGCAACGACAAAAATATACAATTCTGAAAGAAGCAACTGAGAAAACATCTATGGCGGGAACGGGTAGTGATTCACAAAAACAACTCTTGAGCCTAATCCGCAATTTCGCCGCTGAGAAATCTCAGGGAGGTATTCTGCGTCTTTCTTCTTTCCTTTATTTGTTTGCTTACGGAGAAAACCCTGGAACATAGGCACGGTTATCTTTCTTTCTTCTTCTTTTTTTCCTTGTCTCATCTGATATGCTCACTATATTTCCATTTTCGAAAGAACAAATGAAATTCGCACACTATCAGGTTACGAAATTAAGGAAAACAATATATGATCTACACCAGTTATTAATGTAGTAGAATCAGGCTTTTGAGGCTTGTATGAATTCTTTCGGCTTTACGTATTCTTAATAATCAAACATGCTTATATATGAATCACCTCTATTTTTATGCGCACTGAAATGCGCAGAACGAAGAGTAACTACGCTGAAAAAACGAATTGAGGAGCTTA
Organism: Acacia crassicarpa; assembly: GCA_034222035.1. Classification (NCBI taxonomy): domain Eukaryota; kingdom Viridiplantae; phylum Streptophyta; class Magnoliopsida; order Fabales; family Fabaceae; genus Acacia; species Acacia crassicarpa. The sequence continues at coordinate 40,838,974 of JAWXYG010000005.1, read as the reverse complement.
AATCTGAACTTATCGCGACCAATGCGGAGCTTGAAGATGCCAAACGCAGCAAGGAACTCGTTGAACAGGAGCTTAAAGGCTATGAAGTTCAACTGTTTTTGAGTGAAGCGTCAGTTCAAACGCTAGAGGTTAATTACCTTCTATTTTACGTTAGTTATTATGAATTTCCTTGCGACATAGGTACAGTCTTCCGTTGGAAAATGTTCTGAGTTATATTAAACCTGATGATAGTCACGGGCATCTCTTACTCAAGATGAGATTTCTACTGTTGGCTCTCATTTGGAAATTCTCAAGGTATTCACGATCATTGATAATTTTCTATTGTTTGCTTATTAAATCTGGATTTGAATTCATATTCTTATGCTGTCTATAACTTTACATTGGGCCTGCTTCTGGAACTTGTCTCTGGTATATGGATTTCAAAAGAATGAAGAAGCGGCATTACGGTAACTAAATTTCCATTCCCGTCGTCTATGTCAAGTGCTTTTGAGAATAATCTTTTCTTCTAACATATTTCAAATTCTTGCATGCGATTTGAATATTTCTGACCTCTTTGCAGTGAGGAATTCATCGGTCGTATGCTTGAGTTGAATGCCAGTATAAGGTTGATCTCCTTCCTAAATATTTTCTGCGATCTGTTTTGCTCTTTCTCATGAAGTCAGGTAAGTATATGAGTAGAATTTGGATTGATCAGTTTTTGATAGGCGAATACTACCGTGTGCACATCTGCTACAAACACTAAAGTCTTCCAATTATAGGCCTCTCTGCATATTGCAGTGACCAATCTGGGTTCTTGGCTCTTTCTGTTAGTACCGTGCACTGCCCATACTAACCTTTATTGTTTATTCTTGGTAAACCTTGAAGATTACTTCTTTGCATAAATCGTTTTTATTTGCTTGCCGACTGATATTTGGCAAACTTCTTTAGTACTTAGGCCTAGTAACATATAGATTCTCTATGTAAAATTGAACTAATATTTTAAACGCCATAATTAGTTCATCAGGTGAATCAGTCGCATCTGTCTTTGAACTACTAGTTTTTGAATTTTGGTGGTTTGAAAGCTCCTGTATCTGTATTTTTCCTGCATGATCTTTGAAATCTCTTACTGCAATGCAATCTCAACCGCCTAAAACCTGTATAAGCAAATTAACAACTCACTGATAATGTATTCTTTTATTTGACGCAGAACTGGGCAAATGTCTCTTCAAGTTACCATAATGGAAGTTTTGAAATTTAACAGTGCGGTCACTAATCCTTTAATAAATGCAGGACATTCCAAGAGTACGTTACTTCCAACACTGATGCCGTAGATTCTGCTGCTCCTACAGGTTCTATAACTCTTTGAAAGTTTTCGACGTTGACTCTTGACTATTGTTATAATGTTTTCCTTTACTTTGGTCTTCTTTTGGGTCGCCGCAAGATAATTCTAGGAACTAGGAAGGTTGGTGTACAGAAATCTTTAGTTGTGTTTTCTCAAAATAGAATCAGTAGTATTAAAGAAAAGGAGAACGTGAGTGGCAGGAAAATATAAGGTAGTCTCCTATTGACAGGGAGTCGAGGTGAGAAGCACAGGGAAAAAAGGACAAAGTAAAAAACCCTCCAGCCGGGGGGGGGGGGGGGGGGGGGGGGGATACTTGCAAGCGTGGTTGATGGAGGGGCCTCAATTCGTTCCTCCTTAGCAATGTCAATCTTACATAATGATTTCGCTTGGACTTTGGACGGCTTTAAAATATGTCTCCATCGTTTCGATTCCTTACTTTCAATTGCCTCTTGCTTTTCTTTCATATATTCCTCCTATAACTATTCCAAGGATGCAGATATTGGTATAATGAAAGATCAAAGGGTTTATTCTCAACATTAACGTTATATGATTCATTCATAATACTATTTTCAAAACCTTGCCGTCAACTGCATGAACTGGAACTTTGACGTCAGCAGCGGTTGATGATTGCATCCTCCCCAACCCTCGTTTTTTAAAATTCTATATATCTGTTTTAAGCTTAATCATTTGGAATTTAAAAGTCTCGTCTGGATATTTGATAGATTTGAACTTTGTTTTAGATGCGCCCCAAGGAATCATGAAAGATTACGATGCCAAAGGTGCTTTAGGTGCTCTTGAAAATATGCTTGCAGATATTATATCTCAAACAGCTAAAGAGGAAGATGAATACAAAGCAGAACAGAACACTCACAAGAATGTAAGTGGAGAATCGAATGTTGGAAAATCCAGGTTTCTTTTCTGTCATATCTATATTTCCTTGATTTTATTATTTATTTATTTATTTTGCTCCACAACGTGATTATCTGGCACTATCTGCAGGTGCTACAGGAGTTGAATAATTCTGAAAGAAAGTTGTCTCTATTGGAAACCATTATCGAAGAAACAAAAGCATTGCATGATCTGACCATATATCCTCAATAATACTATATTAGCCTCTCACCGATTACATATTCTGAATGATTAAATCTCACTCAGCCGAAGAGAAAAATAAGGCCCATCTGGTCTGGATGTAGTCAACGTTATTAGTGCTATAGACAGGGCATCTCTTATCTGTAAGAGCGCTCTTTTGATAACAAATATGATATTAAGTGAATTCGTGTGGGTGATATCATATGAAATCTAATGAATCTGGACAACATGGTTTTATTTTATTAGCTGAATGCCTAGAACTGGAGGGATGAAAGACTTGATTGGCATAAGAAGATGGACACCAAAATCCAGAATTTCAATATTTTAACTCCCTGTAAAGTGAAATATTGTCTCCTTAGTTAATGTTGGCCCACGAAATTATGCTGTTTTATGGTTCTTTTCAAACTCTTTCTAGTACAAATTAAACTAGTTCTTTAGTTTTGAATTATATAATTGGAAACGTAGATTTCAAATGTCATCCATAATCGAATCTGCTGAATTATGCCCTTAATTGAAAACAAGCAGACTTCTAAATTAGAAGCAACATGCAGTTCTCTTGGCGAGGAATTTCAAAGAAGATGCATGTGTCCCAACTGCCATCTGGACAATTCGGAGACTGTCGGTGAACTTCTACAGCCAAACAAATGAGAAGAACTGATCTTCAGTAAGTAAGCTACTTAACCAAACATTTTGAACTTTAATGCTATCATACTGCTGTGAGACTGAACTTTGTCAAGCTTGGATGGTCTAACTTTGCGTAAAAAAGACATGGGTTGGAAGAAAGGGCGTTACTGGTACTATTATTATTTTTCATCTATATTTGTTTTAGCCATTGTCCAAGAGGGCCCTTAAAAGTCCCCATAATATTACATAATGTACTTCTCTTGCCTTGGTATATTAGCAGAGCACGATACATCTTGATTCTCCGAGCCTGCCGGTATATCTTTACGTTCTAGTCTTCACCTATCGGCTGTCCCGTAAAATTTGGGTTGGGCGAAATCTAGGGAAGAGATCTGAGTCGCTTTATTGATATGTGGGGTCTGGGTGACATTCTGGTTAATCAGTTTAATCTACAACTTTGCTTGAATTAGCTGCCTTCTTTGTCCTTTGTTAACAACGACAGTAATGTAGATTTTCTCTCTTCATTTCGCTTGCTCATCCCCTGTCATAATTGAAATCATGATCTTAGAACTAGGTTTACTGCAAGGAAACCATAATTGGTTGATTTAATATAATTTTGTAATGAATTTTCTTGGATTAAAATTGTAAGCGTCAATCTAGAGGAGAGAACTAACATGGTCGGTGGCCAATATAGATTTGGGCATATTGTGCAATGCAATAAGTCCTGTGCGAGATGACTTTATTTCAATTTGGGTGGTGAACAGGGCAGAAACGGGGCGGTGGTCGGAGAACTTGCTTTCACTGCGAAAATATTGGAGCTGCTTCACTCCTTTGCCGTACCATAGAATTCGGTCACACCTGCCAGCATAATCTAATACCCTTTTACTCTGTTTTCTTCATGATATCCGCGAAATTCATGGATAATATGATAAAGACAGAACTATTGGTCCAAAAGGAAAAGAAATAACAGAGAGAACTACAAGCAGTTACTATACCATGCTGGAGTTCTTTGCTTCTTGCCAGCTCGACTTGGATGGCCGCCAGAGTATTTAGTGCAATTTGACGCTGCGTATTTATAGGTGGGGGCAAATTCAATGTTACCCTCTTTCCAACCCTCAAACACTCCTTCTCTTTCTTCCCGAAGCTGGTCAAACTGCTGCAACGCCTTCCAGTCTTGCCTTATTATCAGCCGCCTTGCAAAACTACCCTCCAACGATAGCCTATAGTTGAGATCCCCAAACCAGAATATCCGGCTGTTCCACATTCAATACTGAGGTAAGAGGTTTCGGTTGCACCATTTTCGTCAGATTATTATTTATATAAAATTAATATTTAAACAGATTGTTACTTCAGGAGCTACGTCTTATAATAAGGGAAATAAAAATAGGAAAATGTGTAAGGAAAAGGACTAAAGAGGTTGTAATGAACTGAAGATAGTTATCAAAATATTAGTTAATAAAGTTACATATTGATCTTTCTTTTAATGTCGGCCACAGCAAATGTTAAATGCAGCTGCTACCGGGTCCACCCGTGTTTCATTGAAAATTCGTGAACAAATATCTCTGATTTTAGCAACCAGGAAATTACGAATTACTATGAATAAGAACTTACTTTAATAGCGGTGCTCACGTTAATAGATCTTTGTGCCATCTACCCAATCCCCAACTAGAACCAACCACTTACCAGTCCATTTTAACTTTAACGACTGACCCAACCATGTCGTCTGTTTGACAATTTTTCATCTGAGTTGTACTTGGCAGAGTGTCTGACTTAGAACTGAATCCCAACCCTTCTTCATACAAAATGTTATTGTATATTTTATGGGTAGTTCTAAATTTGCCATTCGAGTTATAGCCTGATTTGCGAGTTCTATTAGTAAGACATTTGCTGTTGGATTTCATTTTGCTGAACTAATGAATAAAACTAGACATGTTTCTTTGTGTATTGAGCGGAGTTTGGGATAAGAATGAAAATATAGTGGGGTTTGTTACAGATTTATGTTCCATATTGATTCAGGCTGCCAAGTAGAATTTAATTACGTTTTGGAGTGGTTTGTTTTTTACTCTGAATTTGGGAAAAGTTCAGTCTGTGTTTATTCAAACTACGGGCAATCAGACACCAAGAAAGATCCAAATGACAATAATGAGAGGATAGAGACAACTTACTCGTGGCCTAGGATGGTAAGAGGATGAGGATAACGATCTTCTGGCGTTCTGGGGAAGGAAGTTCGCTTAAAAATCTCGGCGACCTGGTGATTTCTTCGATCTTTATCATTCGGCTTCTCCCCAGATTCCAAGTGGGCGGTTACAAAACAAAAACTTGTTCCTTCAATCAACATACTAACTGCGACTGAACCTTTGTTTCCCAGACATCCCATTATGCCACAAGCCACCGGGCAAACTTTCACATTTGAGACATGGTACTTTCTCAGCAATTCCTGCCTTATCCACACACTGATGAATATTCCGACCATCTTCTTGCTTACTAACAGCGTATACTCCTCTCCTTCCTGGATTTTCCATCCTTCAGTCATTGAATTTCCTCTGTGCTTGTTACCCATTCCTTTTTCTGAGTGGGGATTCCCCAGAAAGCCATTGTGACCATCTGGGATTGAATTTGGCGTTGTTGTGAACCACGGGTATTCGCGCCTGCCGTTTAGAGCTTTTCCTATGAGCTGGTTCCATCTTCTTGCCACCTTTGGGTCTCCCGCTCCTATCACAGTCATGGTCTTCAACGGTACAATCTCTTGAAACCTGAAATCGTGAAGCGATATTACTCTTTAGGAAGTTTCTTGTGGTTATATAATTCTTCGCTTGATTAAAACTACATTGAATTGGGATTATGCATACCCAAGAACATATATATCCGCATCATTCTTGAGATTCAACCACTCTTCCAAATCAACCTCTAAGCTTCCTATTGGAGTTCTACCAGCAACATTCCAAGAACCGACTGAGATCCTGAAATAGGGAATGACTTGGGTTACCATACAATTGCATATATATCGGCAGACGGCAATGACTTGGTACTTCATATATTTTTTCAATGTGAAGAATTTGAAACTCACTTAAGCTCATTGGTTGCAATGCATGGGTCAAAGTCCATCGACCGCAATGAAAGATCGCCTCCGGAATAATCGCTTTCATCTTCAGCTCCATCTGCAATACACGTTCATCGATAATTAAAACATCTTTCCAGATAGCAGAAGAGCATAAAATATAACATTCTGATTTGTCCTTTTCTTCTAACTAAACGACTATAATAGGGAACCTTCTATCCCATTCAAACTGTACGATGGCTTGTCAAATTCCTTGTGCTTCATGGGAAAGCATTTGTGGAAACTCGCATAAGTCGGCTTCTGGTTCTCAACGTCCATGACTGATCAGAGGGAGAGCTCAGAGATTCAAGCCACGTACGCTGGCAGCTGACAAGAAGCGGATAAGCGGTTTCTTTTACATCTAGATGAAAGCTTCTTGATCATCCATATAGCGTAGTGCTTCCAAGTTAACCAGATTGAACACCATATGGGTCGTGGTGTAGAGGATTATTATAGTGTTAATCGCCCATTAGAGGATGAAAACATAGGAGTAGTCTCCTATAGAACAGTCTCTTTGCGTTGTACGTTGTGCACGAGAGAGAACAAAGACGCATCAATTTAATATAAAGACCACGAAGCAAGTAGGAAGGAACATCTTGGCTCCAAGACTTGAGGTTGAGGGCGGGCCAATTAAATGAATGGATCCAAAGGCAACGATAAAAAACAGATATAGGCCTCACAAGGTTCCATCATTTGTTTGATTATTTAGAGAGCTGTTAGGTGGTGCTCGTCACGTATGTCTCATGGATACCTACGTGACGTAGTTGTTGTTTTTATTACAGCATGTCGAGTCAACTAATTTTAAATTTTATACGGCATGGTACCTCCTTTTAGACCCTCACTCATTCAATTAAAATATATGATTGTAAATTAAATACAAATTTCTTATGCTTTTATTATTTTGGAAGATGATACGACCATGCATACGGCTAGCTGTCCAGATTGCAACGTATATGTTATTATGTTTCAATAATGAACCTTGGATGCATAAGAGCAATAATGGTGTTCGAGAGGAGATGAATAGATTTTTTTTGAGGAACTGAAATTTAATTCAGTGCCCCTACCTGTCTCCTTAATTTTGTCCACGTATGCTTCCGAACTTCAATTATTCTCCTTCTAAAGCTGAACACCCATCTTCTGTTGTCATGATGTGTCGCCATCATCATACAAAATTGCACTTCACCCTCAGATCTTCGGATCCAGTTTCTCTCACTTCCCTCCTTCTCCTTTTTTCTCCCAGGCCCCCCTAGACCGTTGGATCCCAAAACTAAAAAAAACAAAAAAAAAATTTGTCTTTTTCGAAAAAGGAAAAAAGAACAATTTTTTTTAAAAAAAAGATCTGAACCGAAGGATCCAACGATCCAGATCCGTCTATGAGAAAAAAGGAGAGAGAGTGATATGGAGAGAATCCTCTCGCCAGATCTTCTAAGATATCTCTTCCTCGCCACTTCTTATCTTCGAAACCTTGCCACCTTACTTTATTTAATTTTCTTGTACTCCTTTTTGTTTTTTGGGGTTGGAGGGGGTGGTCTGAGCTAATTTTCTATCAGCATAATTTTCCTAATAAAGTTATCGAATTAATCATCGGATCAGGCTGTAGGTGGGTCCTTTTTATGCGATTGGAGTTTGCTAGACCCCCAATGGCTCTCTCTGTATAGTGTATATAGCAGACTCTTGTGTGACCGTAGAGGGGCACACTTGCGGTAATTTCTTTTTAAAAAATGATCCTTAAATTTCATATAATATTATTATTTAAAACATAATATTACATAAAGTAATAAAATTATTGGTATTTCATTTGTTAAAAAATAAATTTATTATATTTGAATTGCGTTGTTTATAGGTCAGATTTTCAAATTAATATTTTTAAGTCAAATTTTTATATTTACATGTCAAGGTGCATAATTTATAAGTTAAACTTGTAAATGGTAAATTCCTTGACGCCCATATTTTATTAAATGAATTTTTAATGACCTGTCTGCATTTAATTTTATTACTTGATATTTATTGATCATTTTTTCATTTTTTTCATACATTTTGATCAATTTTCGAAATGAAATATACTAAATACACACTAATACTTTTACTTAAGAAATTATATGCTTGTACAGTGAATCATACCTATTACAACTACAAAAAAAATTTATAGGTTAAAGGCCAATTCTGTTTCAGAAGTGTAAAAAATGAGTGATTTTGTCATGGCTATTATTCTAGTTGATTTTGAGTTTTGACTGTTAGTTCAAATATACTGAGATAACAATCCACATGTCATCAACATCGTTTTTGTTAATGTACAAATTTGTTCTGAAAGCTCATTTGTCATCTACTTCAATTTTTCAAAGTTAGGTTCAAAACTTCTTGGACAAATTTGCATCATATAAAAAAATGATGTAAATAACATGTGGACTGTCAACTCAACATATTTAGTCAACTAACAGTTAAAATTAACTAGGATAATGGTCAGGAGTCCCAACAAAATTAGTCCCTTTTTTATTATGTCCCTCAAAGACGAAATTGTCCTTCGATAACAACTTTTGGAGTAAAATTCCCTTTAACCCAAAAGTTATTTATAAAAATTATATTTATAATATTTTAATTGAAAAAAAGTATAATAAAATATGAAAAGATACATATAAAGATTTTTCCTCTTTCAAACTACCCTCTGTGCAAGGTAGAGGTGTCTTTAGCAAGTGTTCGAGCATTTGAAACATCTTAAACATAGTACGTATACTCTCATAATTTCATGAGAGTACTATATTTAAAGATACAGTCTCTCAATAATGTTCGGCACTTTTAAGTCTGAAAGAAAATAAGAGACAAAAACAAATAGAAAAAGAAAGGAGGGGGAAAAAAAAACTGAGCCATTTAGTGACTTAGGTCTGTATTATGTTGGGCTTTCTATTAAAATGATACGAGTCAATTTAATAACACCTATCATTGAGTTATATACCTTCACTTCAATGTTTATATAATCAACGTCAGACTTTTCTTAATGTGTAGTCTAATACTGACATGATAATCGGATTTCAAAATATTAAAACTTCACATAATATCACTCTAAGAAATCTTGAATAATTATTAAATTAATCTAAACTCGATCTTAAAAGTTTAAACAGACATTTTAATTTGTGGAGACTTATTTTTAATTTGAGCATGAAAATTTTCCATTCCCTGGTAATGCGCTCAACTAGGCGTGGCGTTTCGATAACCATTCGCCACTGTCTCAACGACTCATGCCTCATTGGAAACCTTGTCTATAATACCCCAAAATTTGTATTTTTCTTAAATATGATATATTGGTGAATTTTGAATTGGTATTTGGTTTGGCGTGAATAGTATTTACTATTCATATATACGTATTTACTATTCATAAATACGTATTTACTATTTATAAATACGTATTTAATTAGGTATATACTATTCACGTGGGACCCACGGCCAAATAATTTCCCTCTGTCGACAGAAAACCCGTGAGTGTGAAAATAATTTGACGCGGGACCCACTCAATAATATAATATTATTGTAATATAATATCTTATATTTTGGGAAATAATAGAAATAGAATTATTTCCAATAATCCGTGAACTAGGTTTCTTAGGTAAGGACATATTATAAACAAGTGAATTTTTATCTCAGAGTGGGTTATTTCCGAAGTCATTTCCGAAATCGGCGGAATGATTATTGAGATAGGTCGAAACCGATATTTTGAATCAGGACAGATAGTAGAACCTTTAGAAAATAAATCATTACTCAAAATCCTTGAATTAAGTAGTAAACAACTGCACATATTATGAATCAGTGAATTTTTGTCTCGAAGATGGTGTCACCCGAAGTAATTTCTGTTACCGGCAGTGTCCAACTTAAAATCTTTGACAGATTACGAAATACCCTGAATGAGGTCAAAAATTCAGTTGACCCAGATATTTTTAAAGAGGAAGAATAGAGCTTCAGGGCTGTGCTTCCGAATTTTTGAGAATTTGCAAAAGATCACGCGGTCAGAACACCGAACAGAAATTTTATCAGTAAAAAATACTATTTGCATTATTAAAAAAAAAAAAAAAAAAAAAGAGGAACACCCGTGAACCTTTTTAATATTTTTTTAATATTTTTGGAAATTACGAAAAATGACCCAAAAACAAGAAATTACACTTAAGGACCCATTTTCCAACACTATAAATAGAGGCCTCACTTCTTCATTTTCTTCACACCAAACTCAGATCACAACGGTCGAGTTTAATAGAAGAGAGAGAATTCTTAGAGTTTAGAGGGAGAATTTAGAGTAAAGTTCTCGGAGCTGAAGAGAAGGAGTAAGAACTTCAAGGGTAAGTTCTTTGGTCTCTAGTCTTAAGATTTGGTAGTTTCTTTTGGTAATTATAGTAGAAATGCCAGATAGAGTTTTTTTTTCTGAGTATGCTCTGTGGCTGCAGCTTAGTCTGATCTGTCACATCAGAAAAGAATTATTCTTGGGCAGTAATGTTATTTACCAATACAGTAAATACTATTTACCAAACAGTAAAAATTATTTACCGTCACGGTAAAAATATTTTTACTGGTACTATTCACATGAATAGTGAATACTATTCACATGAATAGTAAATCTTCAACGTAGAATTCCACAAGTATTGCAAAGTTGATGGCCAATGATAAATGTGATATTGTTCCTATAGGGTATCTGTGAACTTGTACCGCTGTTTTCCGTTAGAAGTACCGTTTTAGTCAAACGTACCAAAACATCATCAACGAAGGTACGGACGCGTATTGTAACCTTAACTCTGATGCTTATGGTATGCTTATATGTGATAGATAGTCTGAAATTCTGTTTTTGAAAATTGATCATACACATACAACTTGATACGGGTTATAGTCTTGATAATGCCGTTATGTTTTCCTAGCGCTGAGGACACGGATGTACACCGTGGCACTGGTGAATAGTGCAGACTATAATAACATGCATATTGCAGTGGCTGTGTTATGTTATTATTTGATTATGAATGTATTGTATGTGATTATTACTGTTTTTGCCATGGATATCTGTCATTCATATTTGATACATAAGCATGAGGTTAACCGTTACCTGAGGTTCAATGGTAATTTGAACCTCAGCTCTTGCTTTAGCCCCAGGATCCTCAGGAGGACAATCCAAGGAGAAGGGTAAGCAGGTGGCGTGAAGAGGCAGAAAAGGAGTTTTCTTTTAAAATCTTTATTTCTGTTTTTCTGAATATTCGACTCTTGGATGACTGTAACAGAAGACTGATGCACCTTAAATGAATGTTTTATCAGTTACTCGTTTCACGACTATTCCGATGCTCTACTCTGATTAAATCTTTTCAAATTCTGATCGAACTATTTCGAAAACACTTTAGAAAATTGGGATGTTACATTTTTGGTATCAGAGCAGACGGTTCTGAAGTTAACTAAGTTACTCCAAAAAGTCTGGCTAGGCCGGTGTATTTGAGTAACGGAGTTAGGTTCGGAGTTTTTTTTAAAAAAATATTTTCCGGCTAGAACCTGGCTCAGTTATAAGAAACCATTGGTGCCGAAGGCAAGGCTAGTCTATATGGTTCGGTCAAGCAGTCGCCATAGAGTTGGTGAGACCCCCATGATAGACACTTACCTGGCCAATCGGTTGATTAATTGAGTTAGGCTCTAAGCCGTAGTTTTGGAACATATTTCGAAAAGAGTACTGATATAACTTTGGTGTACGTGTTTCAGGAAATGGCTAGATCCCCACTTAGTTATCAAAGAGCCCCTTTTGTTTACCGTTACGGACGTGTGAGACGTGTTGCTCGAAAAACTGTAAACCCTCAGATGGTGGCCCGAAGATTGAACCCTGACCCGGTTTATTCCCCGCCCGCATCTGCACCTCAAATTGTGCCAATACGTTCTGTTCCTGCTAATGATTTGGGGTTGCCATACAATCCACATTACCCTGTTGAACACTTACATGACCCAGAGCCCGAATACCATCCAAGCCCAGAAAACTCTGGTGGTTCTAATTCTGTTCCAGCCATACTTACACCAGGTTCCCCAGCAGATTCACATCATTCCTCTGTTGGGGACAATTTTGACTACATCAATGTAGCTGACTTAGAAGAAGAGCACGCAGATAATGTAGCTATTTTAGAAAACGCTGACGATGAAAACCTACGGTATGTGCTGAATGGCAACCGCGACTTGACGGAGATTTTGTATGATGACTTTGTTCGAGCAGGCTGGAATGTGGCAACCGCTCAAGAGCAGTACTTACGCTTCTTGACCCGTGTTAGGGAGCTTTACGATATGTTCATGCCCTTCAACAGCCCCTATCCTCCCGAAGACTGGATCCGATCCACTCTTCATCATTTTCCTCGAACCAATTTCTGGATTCACAAAACGAATGAACTTCTCGATGCAGGACCTATTGAGAAGGTCTACATCCATCTACTGCTGATCCAAAGCTGGGTACATCGTAGCATGTGAACCAGGAGGGAGACAAAAACCAGAATCAGTCCAAGGAAGCAATGGAAGTGCTAGTGACGCATAGTAATAGTAGTAGTAGATATAGACGCTGTTGTAGTACACCTTTAAAAGACCCTAAGGAGATAAATTGTAAAATAAAGCAATTACTGTGAATGATGGTTGATTATAAAAATATATAATTATGTTTGAATATGTGCTAAGCCTATTTGTATGCTAATTATTATTTCTCTAACGTTCATATGGTTTCATAAATAAAAGATTTAAGTATGGCAAACTCGAGAGGATCCGGAGTCCCTAGAGGACGAGGCAGAGGCCGAGGTAGAGGTCGAGGCAGAGGTAGACAAACGCAAGTAATACCCCTGCCAGGTCCGGAACAACCACAGCAACCAGAGCGGGATGAGATGCAGGAGATGAGAAGAATGTTACAAGAGCAAAGGGCACTCATTGATGCGCTTCTTGCAGAACGGCTTGAGAGACAAGCCGAAGGGGGACAAGTAGAGGAAGAACAAATTAATGAGGAGAATGAAAACAACAACGAACACGACGAAGAACGTGACAATGAAGTTGAGGGAACCAATCGATTCCAAATACCTCCCCAACAAGAGAGAGCGATGGCTGAGCTACAGCAACCGAATAGAGTGGTCGAGAATACCCAATATTGGGTAACACAATTCTGTAAAATGAAACCCCCAGCTTTCCGAGGCAAGCTTGATTCAGCAGAAGACTGGTTGATGCAGCTGGATAAGATATTCGAAGTCATAGAATGTCCGGAAGATAGAAAAGCTCAACTGGCAATTTATAAGCTGCAAGGAGATGCAGATCGTTGGTGGAAGAGCATTGCGGCAACACTGCGAGCACGTCACTGTCCCATTACGTGGGAGAAATTCCTAGAAAAATTCAACGAGCAATATTTTCCACCCTCTGTTCAGATGATTAAGGAATCTGAATTTCTGCACATTCGACAAGGGCAAGATGAATCTTTTGATGACTACTATGCACGTTTCACCAATTTGTCTCGATATTCAACCCTCTTTAGGCAATGTGAAGATGAAGGCAGTATGGCAAACATACTGATTTATGGCTTGAAGTATGAAATAAGGAAGAAGCTTGTGTCGCAGCAATTCTCACAATTGATTCAAGCGGTGGAAGCTTGTCGATTGATCGAAAGAAATTTGAAGGAGCTCAGGAAGACTAGAGTCTTTCATAGTAGTGGCCCCAGTCGTGGCGGTTTTACCCGTGGAAACTCATCGCAGAAACGGAAGACCAATTGGAGTAATTTCCGTGAAGGAAACAAGAGGCCATTCCAACCTGGGCAGCAGAACTTCCCAAGGGTACAGACATCCAGAGCATGTCCAAAATGCGGAAGGTATCATCAAGGAACTAACTGCGAAGGAAAGATTGTGTGCTACAAGTGCCAGCAGCCGGGGCACCTTAGCACAAACTGTCCACAAAAAGCACTGGAGGCGAGGCCGCAAAACCCAGGTCGAGTTTTTGCTTTAACGAATGAAGAAGCCAGAAAATCTCCGGAAATGATCAAAGGTACTATTTCTCTTAATGGGAATTTACTCCAAGCATTGTATGATTCTGGTGCTAGCCACTCGTTTATTTCATATGATTGTGCGAAGCGGCTAGGAATGCATGCTTATAGACTACCATATGATCTACTAGTAGCCACACCACTTGGTGCGAAATCCTTAGCTTCTGATGCATGCCTTAATTGTATTGCGAGCGTAAATGGACGAGATTCAAACATAGATCTTATCCGACTACCGCTTAGTGGCATCGACGTTATTCTCGGTCTTGATTGGCTGACGGCTAACAATGCGATAATTGATTGCGGAAGTAAACAGATATCCTTTGCACCCCCGCACAACCGAAGCAAGGTTGATGGGAGTCTGAGTTATATCTCAGTTTCGGAAGCAGAAAAATGCATAATGCATGGTTGCCAAGCATACATGGTATTTTTCTCTGTAAAGACGGAAGCTGAACTCTCACTCAAAGACATTCCGGTTGTCAATGAGTTCCCTGATGTGTTTCCAGAGGATCTCACTGAGTTACCTCCTGAAAGAGAAGTTGAGTTCGCTATTGAATTGATGCCTGGAACGGGATCAATATCAAAAGCACCATACCGAATGGCGCCGAACGAGATGCAGGAGTTGAAGAAGCAACTTGAAGAACTGCTGGAGAAAGGGTATATTCGACCCAGCGTGTCACCTTGGGGAGCCCCCGTATTGTTTGTTAAAAAGAAAGACGAAAGCCTACGACTTTGTATCGACTACCGTGAGTTGAACAAAGTAACTATCAAGAATAAATACCCACTTCCCCGAATCGATGATCTACTCGACCAACTATCTGGTTCCTGTGTATTTTCAAAGATCGATTTGCGCTCAGGATACCACCAGCTTCGAGTAAAAGCCAGTGATATTCCAAAAACAGCTTTTAGAACCAGATATGGGCATTACGAATTTCTTGTGATGCCTTTCGGATTAACTAATGCACCTGCCGTATTCATGGATTACATGAATCGGATTTTTCGCCAGCACCTAGACAAGTTTGTAGTAGTATTCATCGATGATATACTGATCTATTCAAAAAGCAGAGAGGAGCACGAGGAACATCTGCGAATCGTATTAGGTATACTACGTGACAAGCGACTTTTTGCTAAGTTTAGCAAATGTGAATTTTGGCTGCCAGAAGTAAGATTTCTGGGCCATGTCATAACTCGCGACGGAGTTGCCGTTGATCCTAGCAAGGTAGAAGCGGTTCTGGACTGGAAGAGACCAGAAACAGTGACAGAGATACGTAGCTTCCTGGGTCTAGCGGGATACTACCGCAGATTCATTCAGAATTTCTCGCGTCTTGCCTTACCATTGACAAAGCTCACAAGGAAAAACCAACCTTTTGTGTGGGACGAGGACTGTGAGTCGAGTTTTCAAATACTGAGGGAGAGATTGACTACAGCACCAGTATTGATCATCCCAGATCCAGATGAGACTTATACAGTATATAGTGATGCCAGTGGACAAGGATTGGGATGCGTCCTGATGCAACAGGGCAGGGTAGTAGCTTATGCCTCTCGTCTGTTAAAGCCTCACGAGTTGAACTATCCTACGCATGATTTAGAACTTGCAGCTATCGTGTTTGCTTTAAAAATATGGAGGCATTATCTCTATGGTGCAACCGTAGAGTTATACTGCGACCACAAGAGTCTGAAATACCTTTTTGATCAAAAGGAACTCAACATGAGACAACGTCGCTGGATGGATTTGCTAAAAGATTACGACTTGGAGATCAAGTATCATCCGGGTAAAGCAAACGTTGTAGCTGATGCACTCAGTAGAAAAACGGTACTCACTGCGTACATGATGATACAAGAGCGGAAACTACTTGAGGAGTTCAGAGACCTAAACCTGACCAATCAGGTTTGCATGAACCACTGCACATCCGATGACATCTATCTTGAAAGTCTCCTTGTTAGTCAAGGGGAATATGATCTGAGAGATGCGGTTGAGGAAGCTCAAAAGCACGATGAGTGGGCTATAGCAGCACGGGAGATGATCTCACGAGGAGAGACCCAAGACCGTGACCTATCGCCAAGTGGCTTAGTCAGATACAAGAAGCGGATCTACATTCCGAAGGATGGTGAATTACGACAGAAGATACTAGACGAGGCTCATAAGAGCAGATATACTCTACATCCGGGAATGGTCAAAATGTACCGGAACTTGAAATCCGAGTTTTGGTGGCCCAGATTGAAGAAAGATGTAACTGAATACGTGGGAAAATGTTTGACCTGTCAAAGAGTTAAAACTGAACACCAACGACCCCCTGGTCTTCTTCAAGGTTTGGAAATTCCAGAATGGAAATGGGAGAACATTACCATGGATCTAGTGGTAGGGTTACCTAAGATTAGACATCACGACGCGATTTGGGTAATTGTTGACCGATTGACTAAGTCAGCACACTTTCTCCCCATTAGTATTAATTACTCACCAGAACAATTGGCGAGGATTTATATCAAAGAGATCGTAAGACTTCATGGTGTACCTAAGAGCATCGTTTCTGATCGGGACCCGCGATTTACATCCCGATTCTGGGAGGCTTTGCATGCAGAGATGGGAACTAAACTAAGGCCTAGTACGGCTTATCACCCGCAGACCGATGGTCAATCTGAAAGGACAATACAAACGCTAGAAGATATGCTTAGAGCGTGTGTATTGGATTTCAAAGGCCATTGGGATGAACATTTACCGCTGGTCGAATTCGCTTACAACAATAGTTACCATTCGAGCATACAGATGGCTCCGTTTGAGGCATTGTACGGGCGGAAGTGTCGATCACCTATATGCTGGACAGAATTGTCGGAGCGAGAATTCATCGGGACAGATTTAGTTGATAAGACCTCCAAGCAAATTGCATTGATCAAACAGAGACTCCTAACAGCACAAAGCAGACAGAAGAGTTACGCTGATAAGAGGAGAAGACCACTAGAATTCGAGGTTGGAGACCATGTGTTTCTCAAGGTATCCCCGATAACTGGTGTTGGAAGAACGCTTAAACGGCGAAAGCTAAGTCCTCGTTACATTGGGCCATTCGAAATCTTGGCAAAACGTGGACCGGTCGCATATCAATTAGCTTTGCCCCCGAATCTGAGTAAACTCCACGACGTCTTCCATGTTTCTCAATTGAAGAAGTATCAACCTGACCACGATCATATTATCCAATATGAAGATGTCGAAGTGCGACATGATAACACTTTTGAGGTCGAGCCAGAGCAAATTGTTGATTACCAGGAGAAGCGGCTTCGACAAAGAAGTATTCCGTTTGTGAAAGTTGTAACATCCTGAATTTTGAATCTAATATATTGAACATAAACCTATTTTGGGAAGACTAGTAGGCTCTATTTTTGGAAAATGACAAATTTGAAATCAGTATTTTGTGGGACCCGTGAATAGTATTTACTATTCACGTATACGTTTTTACTATTTACAAATACGTATTAAAAAAAAAATATATATATATATATATATATATATATGTTATTCGCAAATACGTATTTAATACTTGAAATTTGTGAAATATGAATAGTGTTCACTATTCACAAATACGTATTTACTATTTAAAAATACGGTATTTACTATTCATAAATACGTATTTACTATTCATGCGGGACCCACGTCAAATTATTTCTCCTCTGCCTACAGAAGTCTCGTGAGTTTTGAAAAAAAGTGGCATGCGGGACCCACTCAATAGTAATTCACTATTTGAAAAATAATATTATATTATTATAATATAATTTACTATTCATGTGGGACCCACAAAAAATTATTTCCGCAACAAGCCACGGGAAGAGTCACGGGAGGTTTGAAAATTTGTCACGGGGAAAATTACGTATAATGACCCAGAGATAAAAATTACGCTTAAGGACCCATTTTCCAACACTATAAATAGAGGCTTCATTTCTTCATTTTCTTCACACCAAACTCAGAGTACAACGATTGAGTTTAAGAGAAGAGTGAGATTTCTTAGAGTTAGAGAGAGAGTTTAGAGTAAAGTTCTTGGAGTTGAAGAGAAGGAGCAAGAACTTCAAGGGTAAGTTCTTTAGTTCTTAAGTTTTGGTAATTTGTACCTGAAATGCCTATAGAGTTTCTTCTGAGTATGCTCTGTGGCTGCAGCTTAGTCTGATCTGTCACATCAGAAAAGAATTATCCTTGGGCAGTAAATATTATTTACTGGCACAGTAAAAAAATATTTACCGGCACGGTAAAAATATTTTTACTGGTACTATTCACATGAATAGTGAATATCCAACATAGTTTCCGCAAATGCTGAAAATTAATGGTCACTGATAAAAATGATATTATAGGATATCCGAGGATTCCGGAGTCAGATTCAAAGGAAGTTTGGGGATACGTGAATAGTGCCGTATACATGAATAGTGCCGTATACATGAATAGTAATTTACTATTCACGTGGAAGGAAGGTACGGACGCGTATTGTAACACTAACTCTGATGCTTATGGTATGCTTATATGTGATAGATAGTCTGAGATATTGTTTTGAAAATTGATCATACAGAGGTACTATTTATATGTACGTTACTATTCACATATACCGTATTTACTATTCATTTTTACTATTCACATTTACTATTCACGTATACCGTATACTATTCATTTTACTATCCACGTATACCGTATCTACTATTCACGTACACATACCGTATGTACTCTTCATTTTTACTATTCATGTATATATACCGTATTTTACTATTCACAGATACGCATAGTATTTACTATTCATAAATACGCATATTGATGTATAAAACTTTATGGTATAATAATGCATTATTTTGAGTGAACATATTCATCATGGCGGTTGTATTATGATGGGTGGAGTAAGGAGGGATTTGAATGATAAGAATGATTTATGCCACCACTCGGTGCACAGTGGATGGTACTTGTTTCAGGGCCCCATCTTCCATGTTTTCCTCTGGCCGGGATTTCATTGGAGTTGTGGGACATGTGACACCTCCATAGTTGTTATTTTAAAGGAGGGGAGCCATAGTCCAGATTTAAGCTCTATACCTTTGGCCGGGTGTATCTTAAGTTTTGGTGAGCTTGAAACCATCCAGTCAAATGAATGAGTTTCTATTGGACTATATGTTAGCCTATGGTTCCAGTCAGCGGTATAAGGGAGGTGGTGATATAAGGGAGGCTGCATACTGCATAGTGCATTTTTGAATAATTCAATATTTGAAAATTGATCATACACATACATCTTAATACGGGTTATAGTCGTGATAATGCCGTTATGTTTTCCTAGCGCTGAGGACACGGATGTACACCGTGGCACTGGAAGATAGTGCAGACTGTAATAACATACATGTTGCAGTGGCCGTGTAATGTTATTATGTGAATATATGAATATTGTATGTGAATAAATGCTGTTTTGCCATGGATATCTGTCATACATATTTGATACATAAGCATGAGGTTAACCGTTACCTGAGGTTCAATGGGTATTGAACCTCAGCTCTTACTGTAGCTACAGGATTTTCGGAGTGAACAGAAACAGAAACAAGGGTAAGCAGCAGGCAGAAGGACTAGCTGGAGAAAGTCCTGTAGATATGTATAGTCTTTCGAACTCTTTGTATCAGCAAACCAGTACACTACAGTGGTTGAATATCAGTTACTCTGTATTTAAAATCATTTCGTTGCTCAATTCTAGTTAAATTATTTTGAACTCTGATCAAATAATTTCAAAAATGCTTTAGAAAAGTTGGGGTGTTACATTTTGGTATCAGAGCAGACATCCTGGCACAGAGTTAACTAAGTTACTCCAAACAGTCTGATATCTAGAAAGGGGTTTTGTGGTTGGCAATCAGTTTCCTTGAATTCGTCAAGCCTTCCACAAAAACACCTGCCTAGTCTGATTGTCTGAGTAGCGGAGTTAGGTTCTAAGCTTTCAAAAGTGTTTTATCTGGTATGAACCCGACTCAGTTACAGTAAACCATTGGTGCCGAAGGTAGGGCCGAGTCTATGTGGATCAGCCAATCAGTCACCCTAGCACGGTGAGGCTCCCATGATAGACGCCTACCTGGCCAATCGGTTTGACTAACTAAGTTAGGTTCTAAGCCATGGTTTTAAAAGTATTTCGAAAAAAAAAAACAAGTACAAGTACTGATACAATACTGGTGTTGTGATACAAAAAGGACGTAAATCCTAAGGAAAAGGGTTAGGCTCGGGAGGCCTTGATATAGAGTAGATGGCACAGAATATGGTTTCTGTTGTTAAACTTTAAGACTTTTGATATGGGAATCGGAATCTAAGTTAAATCCCCGCTCAGAGTTTCAAGGGAAGTGGTACAGAGAAGTCGGTACGACTTAAGTTTTCCGGTAGACAGTAACCTACTGTTTAGGTTTCCCTTGGATAGTAACCTATCGATTTAATGTCCTTGTCAAAATAATAACTTGTTAAGGTACCCTGAGAAGAAAATCCCTACCTTGTAGAGGCCAGACACCATGCGTGCAAAGGAGCGTGGCTCCGGGGACGAAGATCTTTTGATTAAGTCCTTAACGGTGGTAATCAATTGACAGAAGAGGGAAAGTACCCAGTAATTCTGGGGAGACAGTTATGAGAGTTGTAGGTACCCAGTAGTAAGTATACCAATA
This sequence comes from Acacia crassicarpa, assembly GCA_034222035.1. Taxonomy (NCBI): domain Eukaryota; kingdom Viridiplantae; phylum Streptophyta; class Magnoliopsida; order Fabales; family Fabaceae; genus Acacia; species Acacia crassicarpa. The sequence continues at coordinate 40,818,214 of JAWXYG010000005.1, read as the reverse complement.
TTAGTACCAAGAATCAATAGACATTATGTAGTTAATATTGCTTAAGCGAGAGAAATCTCAGAACTATGACCCCTGTGAGAGTAGGAACCCTTAGAAAATATGAGTGAGTTTTGCCTAGGTTCCAAATACCTAAGAGATAGTTCCTTAACAGAACCATACGAAAGCTGGAAACCTCAGTAGCCACCAGGTTATGGTCTCAAGGTGGGACCAAGAACCATAGAGATGTTAGTGGCTAATAGATTCCCTATAAAGTAAGTGGCTACCCGATAGGGAAAATTGAGTTAAGAATTATGCTTGGAGCTAAATAGAAAGTGAAAGTCCACAAATAGAATGACCCTAGATAAGATGGCAGACATAGAAACAACGGTTTATGAAACCACTATAGGATAGGAACCTGATAGATATCTGAGTTCTCGTTATAATGAATCAGAGACGATCACTGACACTACTTATGGGAAGTTTGATCGGAGAAGGATACCTACGGGGAGTTCTGATCTAGGAGGTTTACCTACAAGGATGCTAACCGGAAAAGCTGACTGATCTGAGAAGACTGAGTGAAGCGCCGAGTAATGTGCCGTAGAGCAGAGCCACCGTGACGACGAACCGTAGAGTGGAGCCGCCGTGACAACGAACCATAAAGTAGAGTTACCAAGTGCATCGGTTCTCAAGGTATGTACATTATAATGAATCTCACATCGAATAGTTTCCTTAGAGCGAAGGTTTCAGTAATCTAGTATATTGCCATGAGTCGCTCCAGTGCTATATAGCACATATTGTGTTTATAAGCTAGCAGAAGCCCACGGTTGTTAGACAACAAATACGAGAAGTGTCCCAAAAAGTTTGTGAAACCCGAGGATAACGGGCAAAGTTTGGAATAGCCAGATGAGTTAAGTAGAACAAACTAAGCATTATACATATGGTTTGAGTAGCCAAGGAAAGAGGTCCGAATACGTGTAATTAGTGATGACCTTCTAATGTTAGTTGTCTGATTCCTAAGTAAGGTTTTAAAATTTAATTTTTGAACTTGCCAATACACCTGCTGTATTAGAAATTTTAAAATTTATTTGTTCGAACATGTGGATTTTTTTTTAAAGCTGAGTTTTCAAATGAAATGTTTTCAACAGAATTTGAGACCACAGCGATTATTATTTTGAAATGATATTGTCTTGTAAAAAAAAAGGGTTTTTGATAGAACCCAGAGTTTGAAACTGAGTTTTTAACTATGTTGTGGAAAAGTCAGTACAAAACTGGAAGGACAGAAGCTGTTGTAGATGTACACAGTTTGCTGGGTCTTGCTAGATGTTTTAAAATGTTTGAAATCGCTAGCCTTTGATAAATGTTTTTTTTTTGAACAAAAAGTTTTGGAGGGATTTTGATTTGAGAAAATGGAAATCGCACCAGCAGTGAACGCACCAAATCCATAACATTTCGCCTAGGGCGTATGTTTTGATTAGTAAAACCTGACTGTCTATGACTGGACTGAGTTCCGCTAGATAGGGTTGCTACTTTATGTGCCAGTGTGAACACTGGGTCTCCTGAGAGAGGGGCGGAGGTTCTCCCACATTGTTGATAGTACTGTTGAGACTGGATTTGAGGATTGGGATAAGGCGCTCACTGTACCAAATGGTTAAAATGATGGTGTGTACTCTCAATTGTAAAATTTTGTGAAATAAATTAGCTCCCTCAAAGATATGTGCCGGTAATAAAAGTTTTTGAAAATGATCCGGCAGTGAAAAATGTTTTCATAAATTTGTGATGGCAGCGATTAAGTTTAAAAATGTTATAGCACTATTACTTTGTGGTATAGTGCAGATTGTGAAATGTACTGAAACCACGGAAAATTTTTCATGTTTGAAAATTTGAAAATGAGACAAGAAAATAATTTTGGGTAGCAATGACATGATTGTCGACGCTATCGTGTTGAAAAGAAAAGCAGTGTAATTGGGAATTATGGTACAGGAACAGCAACTATTAGAAAGGTCTGGAATACTAAACTAGTTAAGTCAATTAATAGCTGTCAGCTATAGTGTTGAGTAAGTGAAAGTAATTCGAGAACTTGAATGGGAAAAACTCAGATGAAATTGATGAGCAGATGCGGAAGGCCAATATGTGTTAAGCCGATAGGCTAAATAAATCAGGCAGTGAGGCCTGTGTAACCGAGTACTGTGAGAATAGATCAGCAAGTCCTGTAATTTAGTACTATACCTGGGTATAAGATTGAGACATTGAATAGTAGGATGCGTGCTATTTAAGTTTGCATAAGGAAGGAATAGACTAGAGGTCTAGATAACCTTTTGATTTTATATTGTCAAATTTCGAGGACGAAATTTATTGAACGGGGGGAGAAATGTAACATCCTGAATTTTGAATCTAATATATTGAACATAAACCTATTTTGGGAAGACTAGTAGGCTCTATTTTTGGAAAATGACAAATTTGAAATCAGTATTTTGTGGGACCCGTGAATAGTATTTACTATTCACGTATACGTTTTTACTATTTACAAATACGTATTAAAAAAAAATATATATATATATATATATATATATATGTTATTCGCAAATACGTATTTAATACTTGAAATTTGTGAAATATGAATAGTGTTCACTATTCACAAATACGTATTTACTATTTAAAAATACGGTATTTACTATTCATAAATACGTATTTACTATTCATGCGGGACCCACGTCAAATTATTTCTCCTCTGCCTACAGAAGTCTCGTGAGTTTTGAAAAAAAGTGGCATGCGGGACCCACTCAATAGTAATTCACTATTTGAAAAATAATATTATATTATTATAATATAATTTACTATTCATGTGGGACCCACAAAAAATTATTTCCGCAACAAGCCACGGGAAGAGTCACGGGAGGTTTGAAAATTTGTCACGGGGAAAATTACGTATAATGACCCAGAGATAAAAATTACGCTTAAGGACCCATTTTCCAACACTATAAATAGAGGCTTCATTTCTTCATTTTCTTCACACCAAACTCAGAGTACAACGATTGAGTTTAAGAGAAGAGTGAGATTTCTTAGAGTTAGAGAGAGAGTTTAGAGTAAAGTTCTTGGAGTTGAAGAGAAGGAGCAAGAACTTCAAGGGTAAGTTCTTTAGTTCTTAAGTTTTGGTAATTTGTACCTGAAATGCCTATAGAGTTTCTTCTGAGTATGCTCTGTGGCTGCAGCTTAGTCTGATCTGTCACATCAGAAAAGAATTATCCTTGGGCAGTAAATATTATTTACTGGCACAGTAAAAAAATATTTACCGGCACGGTAAAAATATTTTTACTGGTACTATTCACATGAATAGTGAATATCCAACATAGTTTCCGCAAATGCTGAAAATTAATGGTCACTGATAAAAATGATATTATAGGATATCCGAGGATTCCGGAGTCAGATTCAAAGGAAGTTTGGGGATACGTGAATAGTGCCGTATACATGAATAGTAATTTACTATTCACGTGGAAGGAAGGTACGGACGCGTATTGTAACACTAACTCTGATGCTTATGGTATGCTTATATGTGATAGATAGTCTGAGATATTGTTTTGAAAATTGATCATACAGAGGTACTATTTATATGTACGTTACTATTCACATATACCGTATTTACTATTCATTTTTACTATTCACATTTACTATTCACGTATACCGTATACTATTCATTTTACTATCCACGTATACCGTATCTACTATTCACGTACACATACCGTATGTACTCTTCATTTTTACTATTCATGTATATATACCGTATTTTACTATTCACAGATACGCATAGTATTTACTATTCATAAATACGCATATTGATGTATAAAACTTTATGGTATAATAATGCATTATTTTGAGTGAACATATTCATCATGGCGGTTGTATTATGATGGGTGGAGTAAGGAGGGATTTGAATGATAAGAATGATTTATGCCACCACTCGGTGCACAGTGGATGGTACTTGTTTCAGGGCCCCATCTTCCATGTTTTCCTCTGGCCGGGATTTCATTGGAGTTGTGGGACATGTGACACCTCCATAGTTGTTATTTTAAAGGAGGGGAGCCATAGTCCAGATTTAAGCTCTATACCTTTGGCCGGGTGTATCTTAAGTTTTGGTGAGCTTGAAACCATCCAGTCAAATGAATGAGTTTCTATTGGACTATATGTTAGCCTATGGTTCCAGTCAGCGGTATAAGGGAGGTGGTGATATAAGGGAGGCTGCATACTGCATAGTGCATTTTTGAATAATTCAATATTTGAAAATTGATCATACACATACATCTTAATACGGGTTATAGTCGTGATAATGCCGTTATGTTTTCCTAGCGCTGAGGACACGGATGTACACCGTGGCACTGGAAGATAGTGCAGACTGTAATAACATACATGTTGCAGTGGCCGTGTAATGTTATTATGTGAATATATGAATATTGTATGTGAATAAATGCTGTTTTGCCATGGATATCTGTCATACATATTTGATACATAAGCATGAGGTTAACCGTTACCTGAGGTTCAATGGGTATTGAACCTCAGCTCTTACTGTAGCTACAGGATTTTCGGAGTGAACAGAAACAGAAACAAGGGTAAGCAGCAGGCAGAAGGACTAGCTGGAGAAAGTCCTGTAGATATGTATAGTCTTTCGAACTCTTTGTATCAGCAAACCAGTACACTACAGTGGTTGAATATCAGTTACTCTGTATTTAAAATCATTTCGTTGCTCAATTCTAGTTAAATTATTTTGAACTCTGATCAAATAATTTCAAAAATGCTTTAGAAAAGTTGGGGTGTTACATTTCCGTTTGTGAAAGTAGTATGGAGAGGCTTATCTCCTGCTGAGGCAACTTGGGAAACAGAAGAAGATATGAAAAAAAAATATCCGGAGTTTATGGCTCAAAGTTTAGTTAGTGTAGAGTAAAATTTCGGGGACGAAATTTTATTTAACGGGGGGAGAAATATAATACCCCAAAATTTGTATTTTTCTTAAATATGATATATTGGTGAATTTTGAATTGGTATTTGGTTTGGCGTGAATAGTATTTACTATTCATATATACGTATTTACTATTCATAAATACGTATTTACTATTTATAAATACGTATTTAATTAGGTATATACTATTCACGTGGGACCCACGGCCAAATAATTTCCCTCTGTCGACAGAAAACCCGTGAGTGTGAAAATAATTTGACGCGGGACCCACTCAATAATATAATATTATTGTAATATAATATCTTATATTTTGGGAAATAATAGAAATAGAATTATTTCCAATAATCCGTGAACTAGGTTTCTTAGGTAAGGACATATTATAAACAAGTGAATTTTTATCTCAGAGTGGGTTATTTCCGAAGTCATTTCCGAAATCGGCGGAATGATTATTGAGATAGGTCGAAACCGATATTTTGAATCAGGACAGATAGTAGAACCTTTAGAAAATAAATCATTACTCAAAATCCTTGAATTAAGTAGTAAACAACTGCACATATTATGAATCAGTGAATTTTTGTCTCGAAGATGGTGTCACCCGAAGTAATTTCTGTTACCGGCAGTGTCCAACTTAAAATCTTTGACAGATTACGAAATACCCTGAATGAGGTCAAAAATTCAGTTGACCCAGATATTTTTAAAGAGGAAGAATAGAGCTTCAGGGCTGTGCTTCCGAATTTTTGAGAATTTGCAAAAGATCACGCGGTCAGAACACCGAACAGAAATTTTATCAGTAAAAAATACTATTTGCATTATTAAAAAAAAAAAAAAAAAAAAAAAAAAAAGAGGAACACCCGTGAACCTTTTTAATATTTTTTTAATATTTTTGGAAATTACGAAAAATGACCCAAAAACAAGAAATTACACTTAAGGACCCATTTTCCAACACTATAAATAGAGGCCTCACTTCTTCATTTTCTTCACACCAAACTCAGATCACAACGGTCGAGTTTAATAGAAGAGAGAGAATTCTTAGAGTTTAGAGGGAGAATTTAGAGTAAAGTTCTCGGAGCTGAAGAGAAGGAGTAAGAACTTCAAGGGTAAGTTCTTTGGTCTCTAGTCTTAAGATTTGGTAGTTTCTTTTGGTAATTATAGTAGAAATGCCAGATAGAGTTTTTTTTTCTGAGTATGCTCTGTGGCTGCAGCTTAGTCTGATCTGTCACATCAGAAAAGAATTATTCTTGGGCAGTAATGTTATTTACCAATACAGTAAATACTATTTACCAAACAGTAAAAATTATTTACCGTCACGGTAAAAATATTTTTACTGGTACTATTCACATGAATAGTGAATACTATTCACATGAATAGTAAATCTTCAACGTAGAATTCCACAAGTATTGCAAAGTTGATGGCCAATGATAAATGTGATATTGTTCCTATAGGGTATCTGTGAACTTGTACCGCTGTTTTCCGTTAGAAGTACCGTTTTAGTCAAACGTACCAAAACATCATCAACGAAGGTACGGACGCGTATTGTAACCTTAACTCTGATGCTTATGGTATGCTTATATGTGATAGATAGTCTGAAATTCTGTTTTTGAAAATTGATCATACACATACAACTTGATACGGGTTATAGTCTTGATAATGCCGTTATGTTTTCCTAGCGCTGAGGACACGGATGTACACCGTGGCACTGGTGAATAGTGCAGACTATAATAACATGCATATTGCAGTGGCTGTGTTATGTTATTATTTGATTATGAATGTATTGTATGTGATTATTACTGTTTTTGCCATGGATATCTGTCATTCATATTTGATACATAAGCATGAGGTTAACCGTTACCTGAGGTTCAATGGTAATTTGAACCTCAGCTCTTGCTTTAGCCCCAGGATCCTCAGGAGGACAATCCAAGGAGAAGGGTAAGCAGGTGGCGTGAAGAGGCAGAAAAGGAGTTTTCTTTTAAAATCTTTATTTCTGTTTTTCTGAATATTCGACTCTTGGATGACTGTAACACAAGACTGATGCACCTTAAATGAATGTTTTATCAGTTACTCGTTTCACGACTATTCCGATGCTCTACTCTGATTAAATCTTTTCAAATTCTGATCGAACTATTTCGAAAACACTTTAGAAAATTGGGATGTTACATTGTCTCCATCAGAATTGCACCTGTCTATCAACCCTTTCCACATATTAGTTTGATCTCTTGAAATTCCCTTTTCTTAGTTTTGGCAACAGTATTTATTATTGTGCTACAATGTAAAACTTGTACCCAATCGTGCTCGACAGTCGACTCTGGGCATTTTGTATACTCCATATAAATACCTTTGCCCCTATTTGCTAAACTCTGGGCAAAATTTATACTTAATACTTGAAGTTGAACGGAACCCATATTTATGTGGCCAAGAAAATTAAGGGCGTTGCATTAATGCATTTCATATGGACTACTTACAACGATTTTGACTCATGCTGTGTGATGTCAACCAGCGTTTAATTCAATATCAGTACAAATTTAATGACCTGATGACCTTAACGGAGAACTTGCCCCACCGCATATATACTCAATTCTCATGACTTGCTCTTAGTCAAAAAGATCATTATTAGAACTAAAAAACCAGAATATATATGTATGTGTGTATGTATAAATTAATATAATAAACTCACTTTCAGATATAGATAGTCATAGATACATACTATATCTAACGAGGCTATTTCAAAATGAAATAAAATTTAAAGTACAATAGAGATGTACTGTATTTTTTTTTAAAAAAAAAAAAGTCAGCATATATAGTTGAGAATAAGAGAAATTTATGTGATTTTTTTAAAAAATGTAAAATTTGAAGGATATAGTCATGGGCTCATGGCTCTTGAGGTAGAAGATGACGTACAGTAAATAGGAAAGTGAAATTAACGAGGAGGTGGAGGTTAGAAGAGCTCCACGTAGCACACTCTATGCCCAGACACGCTTCTGTTCACCACTATGGAGGCTGCCCCCTGAGACTGCGACTGCCACACCAACACCAACCCACGTATCTATTTATTTCCTCCGGTCTTAATTATAAGACATGACTTTTTTAGAAAAATTAATAAAGCTAATTAAGTTATTTTAGAGTAGTTTTATTTTTATTTTTTTCTTCAAAGTAATTAGTTTGACAAATAAACTAATATATAATCTAAAAATATACAACATATAAAATGATTAAGTAACTTATTTAGCTTCCTTAATCTCTCCAAACAAAGTCAACTATGTCTTATAATTAGGACCGAAGATAGTAATATTTATATAGGGTTGAGTAGTAAATTCACTTGAGAAATTTTCACTGAGGAGCAATGTTATACTAAAAGGTTTTGCGTCTCAAAGTTAACCCGAAGTTTCGAAACGTAACTATGTTGCCCATTTTCGTTAAAAAGTTAACGGTCAATGCCAATTTTTTTTATGGTCAACGTTAGTTTTTAACGGAATGTGACAACATTGCTTTGTTTTGAAACTTCCGAATAACATTGAAATAAGAAAAACTTCTAGGGCAACATTGCTTCTGTGTTTATGTTTCCAAGACAGATTTGCTACCTAACCCATTTATATATCATCATCAGCATCATGTATCAATATATCAACATACATACACAGATGAGGTGAATCAATATAGAGAGGTATCCACATTTAGTGTCAGACATTGCCTCAAATTGGAAGATACCTATGATTAGCAAAAAAAAAAAAAAGTATAAAACATTTCATTTACGTTCTTTTTAATACAAAAATAGTTTATATATGAGGGGAAAATGTGATCAAGAATATTGAAAAAATCTATGTATATTAAAGGATATAATGTCATTCATTTTAATTGATGAAATGATTTGACATTTCCATGATATTTTTTGTTTCAACTTTACCGTTATTACCCACTTCCCTGGCTACCAAACAATAATAGAACCAATGGGTGTCTTTGTTTTTTACATAACAATCCACAGCTCAAGCTCTATTTTTTTTTTCTTTTTCTGGCTGATAATTGGGGCAAGGGGTTGAGAATTAAGAGGGATAAATTATTAGTACTATTCTGGAATTGAGAAGTAGAGATTTGAGTTTAGACATGTGATGCGAAAATAATTATTATGTGTGGTTGCTTTCACTGGTTGTGACATTTCAATTTTCGTTAGATTGCACTTCCTCTTTTTTCAAACAGCTTCCATTCTCACCATAATCATAGCACTGTGGTGGCCCCTCTCTATGAATTTTAATCCTATTAACTCATCGCTCAAGACAAATTTAAATCCATTTTCCAACTTTTCAAACCTAGATTATCCAAGGTACTTGCGTTATTCATGTCTCCATTTGCAAATTTAGGATACTATTGTTAGGATTTGTACACGCAGCGGATTTAAAAATTTTACGAATTACATCCGGAGGATCACTCAACGACATTTAAATCAAGGTTAGGGAACCCGAATCATATCTTCTATTGAACTCATCCGCGTCTCGTTCTCTTTGAACAGGTGGGCTACTTTTTCGATCAGACGATTCTTAGAATCAGCTTCCTCTACCGGTATTCACACGAACAATCTCCGAACACGGACGCGGCAGCGTGCTAGCGCCTCGAACTGTGCTTCTCTCCCTTTTTCGCTCTAGGGTTTCTCGCGGCTTTCTAATACGCTCGACTAAAAGTCCCGTAGGTTTTTCTAAACCCATTCAGCGTATTATATAAAATTAATTCTCATTAATTTTTGAAATTCAAATTTTAGATCTGGATTAAAATATATTAATTAAATTGATCTGATAGATCTAATATAATAATATTTATTTAATCCGAATTAAAAGCCAGATCTGAAAATTTGAATTTTGAATCTGGATTAAAAATATATTAATTAAATCTATCTGATAGATTTAATCCAATCTATTTATTTAATCCAAATTTAAAAGCCTTCTGATTTAATTTATCTCTATAAATTAAATCCGAAAATGATATCTATCTATTTAATTAAATCTGAGATACAATATCTCAATTTAAATTAAATAGATAATGATATCTTTATTCGAAAATCAAATGAGATACAATATCTCTATTTGTTTCAGATATTTAATTTATCAAATAAATTAAATACAAAACAAATATTATATATAATATTATAATCTCCATTAATAATATATATATATATATATATTAATTTTGAATTTAATATATATATACACATATATATATTTACCCCAGATTAAATCCAGTATTCATTAAATCTCAGATTAATCTGAGATTCAATGAACCTGGACACTTTTGCTCGTGTTGGGTTATTCTTGTGTGCGACTCTGCAGGCCCATATGAGATTGGCAGTGGGCCAATACTGTACCAGCCCACAAGTCGCAAGTGGCCTCTGGCAAGACATTGCGACTACCCAATTCATATGGGGATCGATGACACGATACTACCTATCGTACAACCATGTCACGTCCCTTTTGTCACGCGATAATTTGGTTAAGGATGAGACATGAATAATGTCAACTTCCTGTTCTTGACCACTACTTTCTCGATTCTCGAGTAGTCTAATAAATGAAATGGAAACTCTTTTCCATCACAGTATGGCCATACATTTCTTAGACTCACTTATCGAGGGGCCCGGTATTATCTCTCTACAAATGTGAGGGACAAATTCCATCTTGACCATTCACATTCCTCCGCATGAAAACCACTGATCCCGATCCCAGCCTTTATCATCACCCGGTCAAAGGTGACTTTTGACTAGGTCAAAGACCAGTGACTTATCATGTAGGAATCCATGATGATCTCAGGTCATAGGGCGTTGTGACGCGATTATATATGAGATAAGCTTATGATTTAATCCATGCAACTTTTTCATAGTGGGTCGGTCCAGCACCTTGTACTCCTATAAGTGTCCATGACTTTGATTTGTATCTCCATACAGCATCAAAGTCATACTGGTCTTGTTTCATCTTCGCTCCCGCGTAGATGACCGACCAGGGACATTTAGGATAATCTATAAGATATATCTAGGGATATAGTTGTAACACCCCCGATTTCTAAGGGTTATAATAACAAAAATTTAAATGATTTTCATAATAAATTAATAAAATTCGAAATAAACCACCTTGGGGAGTGTTATCGCCGCACTTGTACTGGGCAAGTGCAAGGCTGTCTTATTACATTAACATAAATCCAAACTTAAATAAAAGTATTTTATTCAAAGCATAAAAAAAGAATAAAATAAAACTATCTAGAATTATTCATTGGTCTTCCTCACTTCTCACTACTAGCCCCAACAGCCCAACTTTGAAACTTGTTTCATTGAAAATTTGCTCCCCCGAAGGATCGTCGCAGCCCATGAACACAAACATCAACAAAAGCTGGTAATCCTAATAAACAAAGATAATATAGAAAATAATAATAATAATAATAATAATAATAATAATAATAATAATAATAATAATAATAATAATAATAATAATAATAAGAAGAAGAAGAAGTTATTTACATGATGATAAAAGAAAATACCATATACATATTTATACTCTAAAATATCAATCTCAATATTCATCATATCTACCTGTTCTCATCGAATCCAATATCATTCATTATCTTTTAAAATTTATTTAGACCCGGGAAACCCTGCCAGACACCACTTTGGGAAGAACGGATATCATCAGTTTACATCAAATAATATTTCGAGTTGTGTTCATCACTTTGGGAGGTACCATCTCAAAGCTATCCTCCCACTATTAAGTTATTTCAAATACACACAAATTGAACTCCTAAATTATTTCTATTATTTACTTATATTTTATATATTTCTATATCATTTTAATTAAATATAAATATAGGGATATTTTAAATTAAAATCTGTTCATATCATATTTTATGATACAGGAGATATTAATTATAATTAAACTCCTAAATTATTTCTATTATTTACTTTCTTTTATATATTTTAATTAAATGTAGATATAGGGATATTTTAAATTAAAATCGGTTCATATCATATTTTATGATACATGAGATATTAATTATAGCTTTGCACAAGAGTACAATATATTGCAATTTATTGCACTTATAATATATTGCAATCACAACAAGTGACACACAGGATCTTATATGTGTATTCAGTTCACGCACAAAGGCCGAGGCAATGTTATTCAATGAAAAGGAAAAAAAAAAACACACAGACAATATCATTCAATAAATAATAAAAAAACGCATAGTATATCATGTGGTTGAAGCACGCAGGCCAAGGCAAGTAATTGGGTTCAATTCATAAAGCAAAACGCACAGGGATATGCAGGGAATTGGAACACGCACGCCGAGGAAAACATTTACATATTCTATATATATACACACGTACGGAAATCAAACAATTGGTTTCTATAACCTAGGGAAAGGATTACCTATCAAAATATAAAATTAACCTAGTACTCATGAGGATTAGGATTACCTGGTCTCTGTGTTGCTAACCTCCTAGAAAATAATTTGATGAGAGTCCGGAAGGAGGATTTGAGAAGAGAAGGTAGCGGAGAAGAAAAATTATCGAGCGTTGCTCGGTTTAGATGGCTAAACCTAAGTTTATAATTAAAATTTAGGGTTTGGTATGGGCTGGGCTCTTTAGTTATTCCCGTTAAATGAATTAAAACAAACTGTAGAGTTTTATTATTAGATATATTTTGAGTTCGATGATGAATTAAAAAAAAATTAAAAATATAATCTGATCTAACAATCTCCTAGATTCTAGGATCTAATCTTGACTAATCTAATATTACTATTTACAAAATAATATGATTACCACAGAAACAATACAACATTATTAATTTTTACTATATTATTATTATTATTATTTTAATCTACTGTTATTATTATTATTATTTTATTTCTATTATTAATCATTATTATTTTATTAGTATTATTTTAATCTATCATTATCATTATCATTACTATTTCTATTATTATTATTATTAATAAAAATCCGGGGTATTACAATAGTTATCACCATAAACATGCCTATGAAGTGATAACTTAATGGAGAATAATGACTTGCACCTAGGGCATAATTTCCAACAGACTCCCACTTGCACTAGGTGCAATCATTAATTACTCTAATTCCGATTGCCCTAACATGACACTCATGTGCCGCTTGTGCAAGCGACTGAGTGAAAGGATCTGCTACATTGTCTTCTCCTGGTACTTTGCATACTTTTATCACCTCTATCTCTGATTTCTCTGATGAGATGAAATCGCCTGAGTATATGCTTGGTCCTTTGATGCGACCTAGGCTCCTTTGTCTACGCAATAACGCCGTTATTGTCACAGAACAAGACTATTGGATCTGAGATGGTAGGAACCACCCCCAGTTCAGTCATGAACTTTCTAATCCAAAAGGCCTCCTCAGCTGCATCCTATGCTGCTATATACTCAGCTTCCGTTGCAGAATAAGTTACAGTGCTCTGCTTAGAGCTCTTCCAGCTCACCGCACCACCATTCAACAGGAATACATATCCTGATTGCGATCTTGAATCATCTTGGTCAGTTTGAAAACTTGCATCTGTGTAACCAGTCACACAGAGCTCATCCTCCAAGCCACCATATATCAAGAATAAGTCCTTAGTCCTTCTTAAGTACTTAAGGATATTCTTGACAGCAGTCCAGTGACCCTCACTGGGATCTTGTTGATATATGCTGGTTATACTCAAGGCAAATGACACATCCGGTCGAGTACATAGCATGGCATACATGATAGATCCAACGGCAGAGACATATGGAACCTTACTCATATGGTTTCTTTGATCTTGTGTACTAGGACACAGACCCTTACTGAGATGAATGCCATGAGACATGGGCATGTTACCCCTTTTAGAATCCTACATACTGAACCTATGCAATATCTTGTCTATATATGTGCTCTGACTTAGGCCTAGCAGCCTCTTAGATCTATCTCTATAGATCCTTATCCCAAGGATGTAAGTGGTTTCGTCTAAATCTTTCATTGAGAAAGACTTTCCTAACCAAGACTTGACACTCTGCAAGGTAGGAATGTCATTCCCAATGAGTAGGATGTCATCGACATAAAGCACTAGAAATACAACCGTGCTCCCACTAACCTTCTTGTAAACACAAGGTTCATCGATATTTTGAATGAATCCAAACTCTTTGACTACTTCATCAAAACGATGATTCCAGCTCCGAGATGCCTGCTTCAATCCATAAATGGATCTTTGAAGCTTGCAAACTTTACCAGAGTCCTCTGGACGCACAAAACCCTCAGGTTGTGTCATGTACACATCCTCAAGCAGCTTTCCATTAAGGAAGGCTGTTTTGACGTCCATCTGCCATATCTCATAGTCATAATATGATGTAATGGCAAGAAGGATTCTGATTGATTTGGCCATTGCAACTGGGGAAAAGGTTTCATCATAGTCCACACCATGAGTTTGAGTGAATCCTTTTGCAACCAGACATGCCTTAAAGACATTTACTTTGCCATCTATGTCAGTTTTCTCTTTGAAAACCCACTTGCACCCAACGGTTTTTACACCCTCAAGTGGATCGACTAAGGTCTATACCTTATTGTCTTACATAGATTGCATTTCAGACTTCATGGCATCAGGCCATTTTTCGGAGTTTGGTCCCACTATGGCGTCTCGATAGGTCGTTGACTCGTTTTGCTCAATGAGCAAAACATCATGACTTCCAGTTATCAGAAATCCATATCTCTGAGGCTATAGCCGTGATCTACTGGACCTTCGTGTACCTTGTGTTACTTGAGTAGGCTCAACAACTTGTTATGAGTCTTCTCCAGTTTCCATCTGTGGCTCTACATTGTTCTGTGATTCTCGAACTTCTTTGAGGTTCACTTTACTCCCACTGGTTCTTTTAGAGATAAACTCTTTTTCCAAAAGGATACCATTCCGAATAACAAATACTTTGTGATCGGTGGGACTGTAGACATGGTATCTTTTAGTTTCCTTAGGATACCCCACAAAAGGGCATTTTGAGGATCTAGATGATAATTTATCAGAGGCTTGTTGTTTAACATAAACCTCACATCCTCAAATCTTAAGAAATGACAAACTGGGTTTCTTCTCAGTCCATATCTCATATGGTGTCTTTTCAACTGCCTTTGATGAAACACACTTTAGTATGAACGCAGTTGTTTCTAGGGCATGACCCCAAAAGGAAGGTGGAAGATCTATTTGACTCATTATAGATCGAACCATATCTAATAGAGTTCGATTCCTCCGTTCAGAAACACCATTCCATTGAGGTGTTCCTAGAGGAGTAAGTTGTGAGATAATCTCACAACTCCTAAGATGGTCAATGAACTCTTGGCTCAAATGTTCACTGCCTCGATCAAATCGAAGTGCCTTAATTGTTTTGCCAAGTTAGTTTTACACTTCATTTTGGAATATTTTGAACATTTCAAAAGATTCAAACTTTATGTTTCATCAGTCAGATATACACATATCTCCTGAAATTGTCTATAAATGTAATGAAGTGCAAACGACCTCCTCTGGCAGATGTATTCATTGGTCCACACACATCAGTATGTATGAGGCCCAATAAATCGGTGGCTCTTTCACTGTGTCCAGTAAAAGGTGACTTTGTTATCTTTCCCAATAAACAAGACTCACATGTATCAAATGATTCAAAATTAAATGACTTTAGAAATCCATCTGTAATGGAGTTTCGAAATGCGTTTCTCATTTATATGGCCTAGACGACAATGTCATAGGAAGGTAGGACTCAAATCTTTTGACTTGATCTTTTATGTCACTGATGTCTATTCAATTTTCTATTGTCCTTGAGATCCTATACATTTATACAAATGCGTAAACCACATGTAGTATTTAATACCCATGTTTGAGGAAGTAGAAAAGCGAATGTCTATGACATAGATACCTGAAGCGATAGTCCTGCTATCCTTCTTGTCGTTTTCCAGATCTTCTTGATAGAGCTTGCAATTCCTCTTCCAATGACCGATTTCATTGCAGAAAAAGCAGACTCCATCCTTCGGAGGTTTTGCCTTCTTGACTTTCCGTTTCATACCCCTTCCTTTCTGAACGGACAAAACAGAACTGGGCCTTTTCTCAAGGCTCTGCTCAGCAGTTTTGAGCATCTCATGCAGTTCAGAAATTGATTCCTTCATATGGTTCATGTTGTAATCCATGACAAAGTTACCATAACTTCCTGGGAGTGAGATCAAGATCACATCTATAGCTAACTCCTGGGATATGGGGAATCCAAGCCTCTTAAGGTGATCAATGTAGCCTTTCATTTTCAACAAATGAGGACTGACGGACTCACCTTTAGCCATCTTACAAGAGAATAAGGCCTTTGTGGTCTCATACCTCTCTTGCGTCGCCTGTTCCTAGAACATTTCCATAGGATGATAAATCATCTCAGACACCTCCATGTGTTCTAGATCTCCATCGAGGTCTGGAACCACAGTGGCAGGCTTTAGGCATCTTATATCCATAGAGTCATCCTGATGCTTTTATAAGCATTAGTCTGATCTCTTGGATCATCAGCTATAGGCTCGTCAGGGATGGGTTGATCGATAAGATACTCATTTCTTTCACGTTTAGGATCAACGCTTAAGTTCCCCAAACATGTCAAGAAAGTTTGTCTCATCGAGTTCGTCCTTCTCAAGGATCGATCGCATTGATGGTGTTGAAGTGTTACTATTCTACATGATTCTACAATTTAAAAGATATGCAAAATTTAATCAGTAACCTCCCACTGAATTAATAACCCTCATTATAATTAGTGGGCTAAGATCCATATTTGGCTTAATCTTAAGTCCACTTTGGCAGGACGCTTAAAATCAAGTTATTTAGGTAGACAACCTCTTTGCCAATTACATCCCATGTAACTCTTAGATCTTTATGGGATTCGATCATCATATAACCTAGCATGTTTAATCCCGTCCAATGCCTTGAGATCCAAAACCGTTTTGATAATCTCAATTAAGTCAAGACAATAATGAATGTAGAGTATCACCATTACTCTCTCTTGTCTCCCCAAGATTACTCAGATGCATCCACTTTGGTGGAACATACAAATGGGTGATCGAGGTTTTGACAAGTATTCATTTATTGATGGCATTGTGACTTAAGATTTTATTTAGAGGATATTATTAGATATAATCAAATTAATCCTATTAATTTAATTCTAAATTAATTATGAGTGATCTAATCAAATCATAATTAAAATTCTAAATTAATTATGAGTGATCTAATCAAATCATAATTAAAACTCTAAATTAATTATAAGTGATCAAATCAAATCATAAGTAAAACTCTAAATTAATCATAACATATGTTAATTCATACAATTATGAAATAAATCATTATGATTAAATTATTGAGACTTGCGGCTGTCGCTTCATTTTAAAACTAGATCTAAATCTTATAGGATTTCTAAAACCCTAATTGGCCGTATTAAAATATTCAAAATTAATCTCAATTAATCTTAAACTCAAATTTTAGATTAAAATAACATTAATTAAATCTATCCAACAGATCTAATCTGATCTATTTATTTTAATCTAAAATAAAAGCCTGCCGATTTAATTTATCTTTATTAATTTTACCTATATGAATGCAATCATTATTGTATATCTCATATAGAATCTAAATTAATCATGCAGTGATCATATCAAAACATAATTAAAACTCTTGAACAACATGGCTCATCTAACCTGTAGTCCCCTCAAGCCAATGAGAGGACTTCTCTAAATAATAAAAGAAAGTACATAGTTAGAGACCTCGTTTCACATACGAGGGGAGTGAG
The DNA here is from genome assembly GCA_034222035.1 of Acacia crassicarpa. Classification (NCBI taxonomy): domain Eukaryota; kingdom Viridiplantae; phylum Streptophyta; class Magnoliopsida; order Fabales; family Fabaceae; genus Acacia; species Acacia crassicarpa. Next base: position 40,800,501 of record JAWXYG010000005.1, on the reverse strand, counting down.
ATGAAAAGAGAATGTACATCAAGATTATTTAGAGAGAGGCATGGCACGTAGGCCATGCCTAAAATTTACAACCCTAGAGCCATGTTATTCACCATACCCAAACAACACTTTGAAAGGTAAATATGAACATATTTTAATTCATACATTTATGAAATAAAATATAGTCATGATAAAATTCTCTAATTTTATATTATATTATATAATATATATAATATAATAAATTCTCCAATTTATATTATATTATATAATACATATAATATAATAAATTCTTCAATTTATATTATATTATATAATTATATAATATATTATCATGATTTAGATTCTCTAATTTATATTATATTATATAATACATATAATATAATAAATTCTCCAATTTATATTATATTATATAATTGGGTTAAGGTGCATTTTTGCCCTTAAAGTATGCATCCAGGAGCAATTTTGCCCCTAAAGTTTCAAGCGTAGCAATGTTGCCCCTAAAGTTTCAAAACGGAGCAATGTTGCCCCTCCGTTAAAAACCCTAACGGTTGACCGTTAGGGTTTTTAACGGAGGGGCAACATTGCTCCGTTTTGAAACTTTAGGGGCAACATTGCTCCTAAAAAAAGTAGCAATTTTGCCCCTGAAGTTTCAAAACGAAGCAATGTTGCCCCTATGTTAAAAACCCTAACGGTCAATGCTAGTTGACCGTCAGGGTTTTTAACGGAGGGGTAACATTGCTCCATTTTGAAACTTCAGAGGCAACATTGCTACGCCGAAAACTTTAGGGGCAAAATTGCTCCTGGGCACATACTTTAAGGGCAAAATTGCACCTTAACCCTATATAATTATATAATATATTATCATCATTTAAATTCTCGCGCTACGGTGCGGTCACCTTTGAAAGGTAAATCATAACATGTAAAATTCATGATTAAAATTTTCTAATCTATATTACTTTATATCATGATTTAAATTCTCACACTACAAACAATTTCATTTCTCGCTAGCCGGTTAGCAGGAGCATCCCCAGAGCTTTTGAAAACATCATATTCCTTTAGAAAGAGAATTTCATAAAACTTAATTTCAAACCCCCAGGGGCGTTGTCCGAGTATGATCGAAAATTCTGAACGATTCAGAACGTCTTCGATGCGCGCGAACGTGACGGACGATTCCAAATATCGTGCACTCTGAACAATTCAGATCTGGCTGTGAATTTGAACGATTCAAACCCTAACGCAGCTATTTTATTATAAAGCATACAAGATTCAATTTCTTGATACAAAGATTCGGTTTCTTGCATACAAAGATTCAGTTTATTGCATATATATCACATATAATAGCATGTAGAAAAACCCAATTTAAACGCGAGTTGAGTTGGCTTTGATACCACTGTTGGGATCCGTACACGCAGCGGATTTAAAAATTTTACGAATCCCGTCTGGAGGATCACTCAACGACATTTAAATCAAGGTTAGGGAACCCGAATCATACCTTCTATTGAACTCATCCGTGTCTCGTTCTCTTTGAATAGGTGGGTTACCTTCTTGATCAGCAGAAGACGACTCTTAGAATCGGCTTCCTCTACCGATATCCACACGAACAATCTTCGAACACGGACGCGGCAGCGTGCTAGCGCCTCGAACTGTGCGTCTCTCTCTTTTTCGCTCTAGGGTTTCTCGCGGCTTTCTAATACGCTCGACTAAAAGTTCCGTAGGTTTTTCTAAGCCCATTAAGCGTATTATATAAAATTAATTCTCATTAATTTTTGAAATTCAAATTTTAGATCTGGATTAAAATATATTAATTAAATCTATCCAGCCACAAGAGGAGTGATCATCTTTAAACCTAGAAAAATGAAAGAGAAAGAAAAAAAAAGAGACGCACAAAAGAAAACGGACAGAAAAATCAGAGAGAAGGATCATCGCATCAGCAGAGCAATTTGGACGCAGCAAAAACGCTAACGGCAAGGAAGACGCATGAGGAATTGGAGATAATTCAAGAAGCACGAACAGCTGCCAGGAGCAATTCTTTAAGAATCTTGATTTTTCTTCTCTTTTCCTTTTCCTGTCTTGCTTGAATCTGAATTGTTATCTGGATTTTAATATAGCCATGCTTGGCTAGTTTTCTTTTTTCTTTTGTAGTTAGGGAGAGGATGAGCCCTATGTGAATTTTAAGTATTTGGTTGAATTCTTTATTGATATTTATTTTCTTGATTGAATGAATTATATTTGCTTAAACCCTACTTAAAGATTGATCATCTTTTAGATTGTTCATAGGTTGGTGTATGACAATAGAGATGTTGGTGCATTTAACTAGAATCGTTAATTCATCGTAAAGTTGCATGACCTAGACATAGGCTTACGAGTTTATGCGATCTCATAATTCTGGTTTAAAAATATGATCTTTCCAAACAATACTAAGACATTAGGTTGTTTTCAAAGATAACGGACTAAGGTAGCATCAAGACATTGGGACTTAGTCTAACTTTAGAGAATTGATTTTCAATCAAGGGAATAATAATCCATTAGAGATTCAATTAGAGGTTCAATTCAAATACTTGGAGGAACATAGGGGGATTCTCATCCCTAACTGTGTTTTTCTTAATTACCCATCTTTTTCAACTGTTCTTGAATTCTTGATTTTGGATTCTTTTCCTTTTTTTAATTCTTTAAATTCTGTTTGGTTACAACTCACTCCATATTACTCATTCATCCAACTAAAGTGAAAATAGCAAATTAGTGATTGGAGTACTCTTCCTCGTGGGACAATCTTTTTCTCACTATTTTATTACTTATAACGACCGGTGCACTTGTCGAAGTCGCTATCAAGTTTTTGGCAGTTTGATAAGCATATATTTTATAATTAAATAAGTATAGATTTTGAGATATACTGATTGATTTTACTAATATCTTATGCTTATTTAATTATCTTTTATATACTTATCTATCTTTTAATTAAATATAGGATAAAAGAATATTATAACAGAAAATCTATTCATATCCTATATTTTTGTGCAGGAGATATTATGTGACCTAAGAGAAGCAACAAATTAAATTGAAAAGGGTATAATATAATATATTAATATATTATATCTTTTTCTCACTAATTAGACTTCAGAGGCTTAATTATAACATTTTTTTCTTTTATAAAATTTTTTACTTGATAATATTTTTCTAAGATGGGGACGGCTCAAAATTAAGGTCAATCCTAAACAATGCAAAAATATCACCAAAAAAAAATTCTTTTCAATTGCATAAGGACAAGCATAACCAAAGAAATTATATCCCTCCCCCACACTTAAATCAAACATTGTCCTCAATGTTGCAAAATATAAATAGGGAAAGGAACTAATACTCCCCTGGTTTTAGGTCTTTAACTTTGATGTGGAGTGCTTCATCTGGTACCATCCATAATGTTTCAAATTTTAAAGAGAGGAAAGAGCGCCCCAGCAAGACTTGGCAGCCACAAGAGGAGTGATCATCTTTAAACCTAGAAAAATGAAAGAGAAAGAAAAACAAGAAGAAGAAAAAATAACTGCAAGGAAAACTTATTGGGTTGCCTCCCAATCAGCACTTGTTTACCGTCCCGAGCCTGACGGATGTCACCTTAATTCTTAACTTCCAATGCCACAGAGGTTCTTCCTCTGTCAATGTCTCCACCATGGTAAGGCTTTAATCTTTGCCCATTCACCTTAAAAGCGTCAAAGGTGTGACTTCTTTGACTACAAAAGGTCCTGACCATCTAGACTTCAATTTCCCTGGAAAAAGTTTCAAACGAGAATTATAAAGTAGTACCTGCTGTCCAATATGAAACTCTTTAGGAATAATCCTCCTGTCATGCCATCTCTTGGTCCTTTCCTTATAGAGGCTAGCACTCTTATATACAAAAATTCTGAATTCATCAAGCTCGTTCATCTGAAATAACCTCTTTTCATCAGCAGATTTAGCATCAAAATTCAACAGCTTAGTTGCCCAAAACGCCTTATGCTCAAGTTCCACTGGAAGGTGGCAAGACTTACCATATAGCAGCTGAAACGGTGACATGCCAATAGGAGTTTTGAATACCTTTCGGTACGCCCACAAAGCATTATCAAGCTTCTTAAACCAATCCTTTCTTGACTTCCCAACAGTCTTCTCCAAAATTTGCTTCAATTCACTGTTAGACATCTCCACTTGCCCACTAGTTTGTGGGTGATATGGAGTAGTGACACGATGAGTGACACCATATTTGCTAAGCATTGATTGAAACTGTCGGTTACAAAAGTGAGTTCCTCCGTCACTGATAATGGCCCTAGGTACTCCAACCCTGTTGAATATATTCTTTTTGAGAAAAGATACTACCACCTTTCTTACCACTTCCTTCATAGTCGGGTTAAGTCTCCTCTAGGGCTGCCTTACTGGTTTCACTTCGTCCTTCATAAGAATTTTATGAGTGCAAAATGAAGGACTAATCCCCTTTAAATCAGATATAGACCACCCTAATATAATAATATTTATTTAATCCGAATTAAAAGCCAGATCTGGAAATTCAAATTTTGAATCTGGATTAAAAATATATTAATTAAATCTATCTGATAGATTTAATCCAATCTATTTATTTAATCCAAATTTAAAAGCCTTCTGATTTAATTTATCTTTATAAATTAAATCCGAGAAATGATATCTATCTATTTAATTAAATTTAAGATACAATATCTCAATTTAAATTAAATAGATAATGATATCTTTATTCGAAAATCAAATGAGATACAATATCTCTATTTGTTTCAGATATTTAATTTATCAAATAAATTAAATACAAAACAAATATTATATATATAATATTATAATCTCCATTAATATATATATATATATATATATATATATATATATATATATAAATTTGAATTTAATATATATATCTAGTATTCATTAAATCTCAGATTAATCTGAGATTCAATGAACCTGGACACTTTTGCTCGTGTTGGGTTATTCTTGTGTGCAACCCTGCAAGCCCATATTAGATTGGTAGTGGGCCAATACTGTACCAGCCCACAAGTCGCAAGTGGCCTCTAGCAAGACATTGCGACTACCCAATTCATATGGGGATCGATGACACGATACTACCTATCGTACAATCATGTCACGTCCCTTTTGTCATGCGATAATTTGGTCAAAGATGAGGCATGGATAATGTCAACTTCCTGTTCTTGACCACTACTTTCTCAATTCTCGAGTAGTCTAATAAGTGAAATGGAAACTCTTTTCCATCATAGTATGACCATACATTTTTTAGACTCACTCATCGAGGGGCCCGGTATTATCTCTCTACAAATGTGAGGGACAAATTCCATCTTGACCACTCACATTCCTCCGCATGAAAACCACTGATCCCGATCCCAACCTTTATCATCACCCGGTCAAAGGTGACTTTTGACTAGGTCAAAGACCAGTGACTTACCATGTAGGAATCCATGATGATCTCAGGTCATAGGGCGTTGTGACGCGGTTATACATGAGATAAGCTTATGACTTAATCCATGCAGCTTTCTCATAGTGGGTCGGTCCAGCACCTTGTACTTCTACAAGTGCCCATGACTTTGATTCGTATCTCCATACAGCATCAAAGTCATACTGGTCTTGTTTCATCTTTGCTCTCGTGTAGATGACCGACCATAGACATTTAGGATCATCTATAAGATATATCCAGGGATATAGTTATCACCATAAACATGCGTATAAAGTGATAACTTAATGAAGAACAATGACTTGCTCCTAGGACATAATTTCCAACAACTATAACATATAAAACACCTAAATTAGTAAAACATTCAATGTATTGTGATAAAGAATTTGAATAAACTTGAGACCAACTTTTTGTGCCATCATTCAAATTCTTTATTAAGAGGTTGTCATTTGACTATTTGTGATGAACTCATTTCTTACTCCTTCTATCTTTAATATAAGTCATATTTAGAAAGTCGATCTTCATTTTAAAAATAAAACATAATTTTCTTTTTTTTTTCCTTTCTAGTTTACCTCTATTGATACTTTCTCAACAATAATCAAGGAGAAGAAGGAATGAGGGAATTAAGAAACATGACAAATGTGTTTTAGAAAATACATGTCATATTAATTAACTCAACTAATTTCATTAATCTAATCAAATTAGGTAAATAAGTCTTATATTAACGATCGGAAGGAGTATTAGGCAACGCAAACGCAAACGCGTTATACCATTGTTGATCAATATGTAAAGATTGTGCTGTTCTTGATCAATAAAGATAAGATCATTAATTTATTTGAAGTAACAAAACGACAATATATAAAGTAATTTGAGCTCACACTTTCCGATATATATATATAACCATGAAGCCATACACAATGAGGATGCCCAACAATGTTGCTAGAATAACTATCATTAATCATGTCTCTGCATCGCCTCCAAGAGAATAATCTGACCAAAATCAATCATCAGTGTAGCCATGTGCTTGCAAAGAAAAGAGCTAGAGGTATGAAGAGGAGGTTTAAGTTTCAATACGCTAGCAACAAGGCTTTTCTTCATATACAGTGTATACATTATAATGCAGACACTTGGAAGAAGGAAAACATTCCTTTCCAAGGCGAAATAGTATATCATAGCATATAGGGTAAGTACATCAGCCGTACTTATAGGAAAAAAAATTTAGATGGCCAAAGTGTTTAAGTGTCAAAAAGACAATAAACCTATAAGATGTCTGTGATACTCTATAATGTGTCCCCTCGATGCCACCAGATGCATGTATTTGATGAGCTGCAAGAATAAGAGGCAACTTCAAGGAGAGGTTGCTTCAAAGGTCTGTCGTAAACTTGTAAATGACTCTTGCAATCTCAAGCGTCCTCATTTAAATTACCACCTTTTTGCAGACAAAGATATAAGCTGCAAAAAGAAAATTAACGACTTCAGACCAAAAGCATGATAATCAGTTATGTAACACAATGTGGCTACAAGGGTGCCTGGAAGACAGAACTAGGTCGCGATGAACTCAATTCATGGAAAAAATGATCTCTTGATAGTGAAACAACAATATAAACAATCAGAATGGCAGGATAACTTTGACAATTTGTTTTTGGTATGCGTGCCATTTCAAAATGCCTCCAAATGTCTGGCAGCAAAAAATTTCAACAAAGCAAAGTGTTAACCCTAAACAATGATGAACCACAGTAATGTTGCAGATCGTGTTTGAAATATATTGATCAAGTCAAAGGACACAATTGATATTCAGACTTGTGCTCACAATGTAAAAACTAAAATATGAAATCAGGGTATTCAAGAGATAATTAGGAGGATTCGACACAGACCTGGCGAGCAACCTGAGCAAGGCGCCGGCTATCTCTTGAAGATTCATCCATCAAGCTAGATTTCTGTGGTTCAGAATCACCATTTTGTTTCTCGTCTACCCTCCTCTTAACTGTGCTCTCCTCAGAATTTGTTTTTTCTTCAGGGCCGTCCAAGGATTCCTTTTTTCGTTTCCTACAGAAGGTGTACTTGAGAAGCTTTCTGTCATCTGCTTGACCAGAAGATTCATTATTTTCTTCAAATGCTTTTGTATCTTCCAAATCAGTATTTGTACATGAAACATCAACAACCTCGGCTTCCATGTTACCACTTTGATAAGCTAATTTCATTTCATTGCCCCCAGTCAAATTCTCGAAAATGCATGCATCTAATGACTCCTTATCCCTCTCTGCAGTCTCCTGCATGAGTTCAAACTTACTAACCATCCTGATATTCTGTTCGTCACTGCTGGACCCATGCACAGGTTCCGTGTCAGTCAAATAGGGCACTGGCTTCTCATCTTCATCTTCACAACATTGGTCATTATTTGAGACAGATGAGCACTGCTTAAGAGTAAATGATGGTTTGCAGCAATCATGAACAGAAGATTTCTTTCTTACAGGCCTACATCTTTTTGTTCTTCTTGATTTGTTAATGGCACAAGACTTGATAGAAGGTAGAGAGCAAGCACCTTTATCAGATTTGTGGTCTTCATCAATGTGTCTTTTACAACAAGGAATAAAGCACGACCTGAGATAGGAAAAAGTCTTTCCCTTTTGTGTTCCATGCCTCTTAACATGCTTCTTTATTTTCATTTTCTTGGTAATGGAGGACAGTGTACTAAATTTTGCAACTTCCTTGTCACTGTCTTTGATGACAAACCCACAATTTACACCAAAATGTCCATTTTGTTCATCTTGAGTGAGCAGCTTATCATTCAGCAATTTTCCTTCCAACGCACGAATTCTCTGAGTACATCCGTTTTTGTACAGTTCAGGTTCTTTGCCCCTCATAATGATGGAAGAAAGGCTAGAATTATGAGCATAATAATCCTCTGAATTAGCAATGCAGCAAGACTCAGTTTGCTTCATTTCATTACAGCACTTATCATCTATAACATTCTGATTCAAGGGCACATTCTTCACATCACAAGGTGTTCCAAGTTTGCGTTGTTGGATAGGAATGGGTAATGTCACGTCTTGTTTAGCACTCTCCTCAACAGGCGCTGCTTGCTTTTTAATTTGTTCTTCCAATAACTGATTCTGAGTATTCATTGTTTTCTCTAACTCAACAGATGCCACTTGCTTTTTACTTTGTTCTTCCAATAACTTATTCTGAGTATTCTTTGTTTTCTCTAACTCAAGCCAAACATGTTTCAACTCTGCCCTAAGATCTGTTATAACATCCTCCGCCTCATTGAGTTGTGCTTCAAGCTCTTCAAATTTTCTTTGGTTATTCAAGGATGTCATCTCTGCTTCTGCTGTCTGTAAAACAAGAAATACATGAAACCGCATTTCAAAAGTACTTGGTAAACAATTCAAAGAAGAAGTGCCAGTAAACTAGAGTTGTCATGCAAAACAAATAGTCAAGGATTACATAAATCATTGATATAATACTATATGCTTTAAGAAGTTTAAGCACAGCCACATAAACAATTCCAGAATTTTTGGCTACACCTTAATTAGTAGAATTTCCTTCTTACTGCAGATTCTTTCATGAAAATACCATAACTTTCTTATCTGTGTTGCCTCCAGAAGATCATAGGAATAAAAATGTGAGGACTAGCTCTCCATTGCGGCAGAAAGCAGTAATGTCATGGAGTATTTGCAGAAAAAATAAAATAAAACATGATATAAGTTGGCACTGTATGTGAGATTGAGCATTTAGGCTTATAACATCTTGCTTGAGAAAACTTTCTTCTTGAGTGGGAAGACAGAAGACTTGGAGTAGTACGAGAAAAGGTGAGCAAAACAAGCAATGTGATATGACAAAAATATATCATTACAGGCTCATGAAGATACACATATTAAAAAGAGAGAGAGAGAGAGAGAAGCTTAAGCTCCATGAAAATAAGCCTCCAAGCATATTATCATTCAATCACAAGTCAACTAGAAGCTGAGTGTCAGCTCAAGTCATAGGCCTTATAAACCACCCTTAAAGAAGCCATGGTTCGTCTGAGTCAGAATCAATAAATGCAATCTTATTTTTATAACACTTTCAAATAAATAAAGACACAGGCACCTTAAAGACACACACAAACATGGAGGTTAGAAAATAGGGATTCCACTGAAGCAAAAATAATCTTCAGATTTGAAGTAAACAACATATTACTGGCTCAACTGCTATAGGAAAGTCATCAATCACAGTGGTAGAAAAAATGCGAGCAAACAAAAGTATTTAGGAAACAATACTCAACCAATTATTCAGGAAAAAATAACCCCTACTTATCATCACGTGTTAATTAGTACAGGCTGTGCCAGTTTATACCCAACAGGTATATGGTAAGGTCTTCACAGAAGAATGCACAGATGAGAGGTTGACAGGGTTGTAATGGTCACAACTACATGGTAATAATAAACAATTTAATGGTTCACATAATCTCCTATTATACATTCAGCATGGTAGGCAAATCTTATTGAAATTGAATGCTTTTGGCTCTATGCATATAGAGAAGACGTCACCTTCACAGTTTTTTTTCTTTCTATTCTCAATTTCACAAATAGTGTTTTTTGTGCATATCTAGATACTAAGTGTCTGAATTAGACATCTCTCGTGTATCTTTTCAAAGTAATAAACCTTCACAACAAGAGCCAATTGATATTATACCATTCATATAGTCCTTACTTAGCATGCATGTAATAAATGTGAAATTAAATTTCTCAGTGTGTTCCCATCTACTCATTTTCAATTATTGGAAAACTTACAATGATGACAGAATTTTGGACTGAGTCAAGCTATAGTTATTGAGTCTCTGAGGATATGCAATGATTGTATGGTCACTTAATTAACAAGTTTAATAATGTATGAATGAAAGATGAGAAGGCAAGAAGATATGTCCCGTAAAGAGGGAAAACACAACAACAGGGGGAAGACTGGAAGAGGTTAACATTATGATGAAACCAGTTAAATGACAAATGTCCAAGTTCTACTTGTAAGAGATCAACATCGTAAGGGGCAAAATATTTAAGGATGCAAAACAGTTTGAGACACATGATCATCAAAAGAGCGGGGGAAAACAGGAAGAAGGAAGAAGACTAAGCAAGTTAGCACAAAGCACAATCAAGACAAGAAGCCAAGCTCTATCGATCAGCCCAAAAGAACATTATTTCTGCTCAATATATACAAAATACTAATGAAGCTTAAAGTTGTAATGTTTTTATTTCATGCAGAGCCCGGACAATGACAGCATTTCCACGTGAACAGTGAAAGGATTGCTTTGATCGCATTCAATAATTATGCTTGTTCATCTCAAAGAAAATTCAAGAAGGGAAAATTTTACCAAATCAGTCTCTTTGTTCTTTAGAACATTCAAATAGATTCTAAATATAATAGCACCAACTGATGTACAACAAGAATAAATCAAAAAAGATCTCGAATTTCATGAACAACCCAGATCAATCTTGTCTGAATCAACTATAACAAAAATTGATAATCCATACAAACAATGAAAAACATAAGAAAGAGTTCAGCTGCGAACGAAACCTTGGCGTCGATCATCTGCTTTAAGCGGACTAGCATCCGAAGGGCCTCGTCTTTTGTCGAAGAAAGCTCCTGTTGAAACTGAACAGCTCTTCGTTCTGACGCCATTATCCTGGCCGCCGCCTCTTTTCCCGTGTTCAGAATAATGTTCGCGTAGGCCTTCTTCAGGGCCAACATTTTCTACAACAAGCATCATCCAAAAAACAGGCTCAGAAGCACATTAGGCACAAAGCAATCACACAGGGTAAAAGAAAATCATCACAAGCAAAAAAGAACTAATCTTAACAATCCAAAGCATAAGGAAAACTCAAAATCAAGAATTTGAATTCAGAACGAAGATCGCGACACAAAATAAATAAAAAATCTGTCTTTCCAAGTTTGTGCCAGTCACATCGAATGAGGAATCGGAGGCGTTGGTGATGGTGATGGTGATGGAGGTAGACGGAAGAGCAAGGTAGTTAGGTTACCGTACTAGATTATAAGTTAAAAGCTAAAATTTTGAGGAGCACCTGAGCTTGGTCTTCCATGGACAGGAAGCAATGTGAGTAAAATTGAGATTGGAATGGAGAGTTTCAGAGAGGAGAGACGATTGTAATTTGCAATCGCAGCAGCCTCCAAGGCAGGACCTTACTGGTATGGTATTTGTATCAGCATTGGTGGTTAGAGAGGAATGAGGGAGTGTGTTCCCTCGCAGGTGAGGTGAGATTTGACATAACTAGCCTCTTGAAAGCGTTTGAATCACGGGCACGTCTCGATCAGTCGTTAGCATTTCCGTTAGTACTATCTACGTGGTAGCGACCTTAACGACGTCGTTTGGAAGTGGGGTGGTGACGAAAAGCGTTGTTAATTGGAATTGGCCGGTGGGATCACAAAAGAAGAAGGCGCGCGAGGAAGAAGGCAGGAGAGGGGTGGGGCCCGGCAAAAGCCAAGGCGCAGATCCAGAAGACGAATTGCTTGGGAACGCGCCGCTTGGGTTCCCTTTTTTTCAACTTTCGATTTTGAAAAATGCTTCCTTCCCTGAGTGATGTGCCACTGTCACCCCTCATCATTTTTTTTTTGTTTTCGTGGACAACTTTTTTCAAGCAAGTTCTTCAATTTTTCTTCATTTTTTGTCTTAGTTAAGAAACTTGAATGAGCTAAATTTAATATTTTATAAATTTATTATTAAAATATTAAGTATAAATAAATATGTAAATTTAAACTGTAAAAATTTGAGATAAATAACTAAGAGCTGTAGTACAAATGGGAAAAAAATCAATTTTTTTTTTCTTTTTTGGGATATAGACAGGGTTTGATCGCAAAATATAGAAACAAAGTGAAGAAGAAAAGGGGGATGGTTGCAAAAGCGGAGAGATACCAATTCCCAAAGAAACATGCTTGGAGGGCTCTTGTGTGCCCAGTGGTGGAACTTGGTGGAAAAATTTGAGATAGTCAAATAGTGGTGAGAGAATTTGAGAGTTCGGGGGCAGCGTCCTTAAAATTTTTTTTAAAGGAAAGTTTTAAATGCATTAAAAATAAAAAGAATAAAAAAAATATTCATAAAATTAAGTCAACTAACTGCATCTACAAGTGTAGTATACAATAGGTAAAAACATAGTAACTAGTTAGGGATACACCACAAAAAAAAAATTCACTGATAAGCTAAAAATTTCAGGTAATTAGAATGAAATATAGAAAAGAATGACAAGATTAACATAAATCATACAAGACCCCACATGAAACAAAATTAAATTATAAGCCTAAAGATATAAAAAGAGGAAAAAATGTAAAAAAGAAGAAGAAGAAGTTGAGGGGCCAAAATTTAATTTTACTTGGGGGCCAAAGTGGTATTATTCACTAAAAATAAAAAGCCCCATTAAAAATTTTTAAATAAATTTTTTTTTTGGGGGTCATGTCCCTTGTATGTTCCATCCCTGTGTGTGCCCATATTTTGCTCTGTACTTTTTTTAAAAAAATAAATAAATAAATTTGGCCCACATTGGTCCATGATTTATTGGGAGGAAAGGAATAATTAAAAAGATACTTGTATTTTGGGGGGAGATCAAAGAGGGGAAGAGGAGAGTGCTTCAGCAGATTACATTCTCAATATCACTATAAGTTTCATAAGATGGAATGTTGTTTGATGACAATTCTATAAATAGGTATTATTGTTTTTTTAAAAAAAGATCAAAATTCATTAAATGATTAAAAGTAAGTACATAATGTTTTTACAATCATGTGTGTGGGTATGATTGTAGAGTATTAAAAACATTACAATGTAGGAATTTGACACAACACATTTTAAAAATCAACACAATTCAGATAAAAATTAATATCCGAGTGAATTGTATTGGATCGGACGAGTGTTACTATAACTCTTCTCAGGCAACAAATTCTTCTTGACGCAGAAAACTATGAGAGTTTTGCAGCTAGATTGCTAATAGATGGAGCAATTATTGATAGTAAAGTTGCTCTAAAGGCAGGGGCGGAGGCAGGGGTGCTAGGGGTGGCCCCCGTCCCCCCAAAAAAAAATTGTAGATGACGACCCAGATTTTTATAGAATTATATTTCAGTCTGATAAAAGTTCTACTATTTTCATTTTAGTCCCTATTATTTCTATAGTGAAGGGGCGAAAATAGAGATATTGAAATGTTTATAGGGCTGAAATGTAATTTTATAAACATTTGAGTTCTATTTTATAAAATTCGCCCCCTCTAACTATAATTTCTGGCTCCGCTAATGTCTAAAGGTTTATAGTGCAAGATGGGATTGATGAGCCTGTTTCCTCCAAATAAAAGACTGAAAATAAGAAATAAACGTGATCATGAGGCAGAAGGACTTGTCTGCCTTTCCTAATCCTTGTTACCAAACAAGCCACACTAACGACAAAACCCTTCATATATCACCCTTTCTTGCCAGAAATTATTAAGATTCTGCATTATCATTTGTGTTAGACATATACGAGGACGTGGCTTCTGCTCTGCCATCATTTTTGTTGAAATTGCACCATTTTTGCGCAAAGACACTGGCCTGCTGCCTTTTAAAAAAAAACATTTTAGAGTACTAATTGGTATTAAAAAGATACTTCGGGATACTAACCGGCCCTAAAAAAATACTTCATAATCTTAAAAAATTATTTTATGATCTTGAAAATATATTCCAGGATACTAATGGATACTAAAAGGATATTTTTAGATACTGAATGGTATTGAAAAATACTTCATGATTTTGAAAAATTATATTAGGATCTCGAAAAAATATTTTAGTACTGATTGACAAAAAATATATTTTAAGATATTTTTTCAAGATCCTAAAATAATTTTTCAAATTCATGAAGTAATTTTTAATATCATTCTGTATCCTAAGTATCTTTTTAATACCAGTTAATACTTTAAAATATTTTTTCAATATTATAAAGTATTTTCTCAGTATCAATCAATATCTTGAAATATGTTGTTAGTAACAGTTAATACCCTAAAATATATATATATATATTTTAAAAAAAACAAGGCACTAGTCACTGTTTTTGCTCCAAAATAGCGCAATTTTAGTGAAAAGGATGGTATGCAACAGACCAAAGCTAGGTTCCATATACCAACGAACTGTACGTGTTTGAAAATATTGAGCTCGTTTGAGTTAGTGGTGGGAGAAGTGACCTATTGTTTATTTGATTTTTTTAAAAGTAAGATAAGAAAAAAAAATCATGTTGTAAATGTGATTTATGTTTGGATTGACAAAGATAGAAGTGATTTTTTTTCCAAAGGAAAACATATTTGGTTTAGCAGTTGAAAAGTCAATTAAGATGAAAAATGACATAAATTTTATTAAATATTATGTATATTAAATTAGTTGTATATATAACGATAATTGAAAATAAAAATTTATATTTCTATTTAAAATTGAAAAATAATAGAGAATTATGGAAGGATTTAAATCTTGGAGGTATAATCCCAAATTATGTTTTTAGAAAAAAAGAGAGAGAATGAATTTATATAAATATAGCAATTGTTAAAAAGAAAACAAAAGAAAAATAATTAAAGTGAAAAAAAAATACTGGAGTTTTTTTATTAGAAGTGGGAAAATGGGAAAAACAGCTAAAAGTCTTTTTTCCCTTCCAAAAGTAGCTAAAAGTAGTTCAATGTTGATGAGGTTCCCCCCCTTTCCAGAAGCTTGGTGAACTAAGGGCCCGTTTGGGATAGCGGCGAAAAAAGTGACTTTTTTTCTGATGTACTTTTTTTGTTGGACTTTTTTTCTAATGGACTTTTTCTGATGTGATTTGTGTTTGGGATAGCGGTGGTAGAAGTTACTTTTTTATGATGTGATTTAATTGATGTGAAGAGAAGCAACTCATGGGTTGCTTCAAAAAAAAACCTGCTTCTGATTTGAAGCACATCACAAAAATAGCTCACCCAAACACCCTTTTTTTTTGCTTCTCCAGTGGATGTGCTTAATTTAGCATCTGCAGCTATGCCAAACAGGCACTAAAAGCTACATCAAATACCTTTCACTGAACCTTTTCTTTTCTACTGATGTTTCTATAAGTTCTTTTTTTCCACCAAAAGCTCCTTTTCTTTTCTACTGATGTTTCTATAAGTTCTTTTTTTCCACCAAAAGCTCTCTCATCGCTCGCTCCAAACAGACCCATATATCTAGAAGGAGTTGTTTTTAGAAAATGATTTTCACCATTTACAAGGTAAAACCTAGATTTTGGAGAATGATTTTAGAAAAAAAAAATAGTGTTTGGATGTTTTTATCAGAATAGCTTTTAGGGGATTAAATTTACAAAAAAGGACATTGGCTTTTTGTATAATTACATTTAAAAGAATAAGGTTGTATTTTACATATTATAAACATTATATTTCAAAAAATATTATAAATATTGTATTTTAAATATTATAAATATTATATTTATACCATTAAGATATTATGTAACATGATAAAAATTAGATCAAATATATTTGTATAAATAAATTGTATAGACAAAAATATTTTGTCATATAAAAATATTTTGGTATAATTTTTAGTAATTCCACTGTGCTTTTTTTTTAATATATAATTTTTAACATTATGTGCAACCCCAATAGACCCAGCACGTTGTTGTTTCTGAGCAAAAAAAAAAAAACAAAGAAAAAAACGGCACGTTGTTGTTGGTGGTACGTACGGATATAATGGGGGTATTTTGGGGTTTCCCTAATTATGGTGGGGCCTACAATTCTGCAAAAGGTGAAAAGTGAAAAACAAAAAGTTGGATTTGGCAAAACCTAGATTTTGAGCCCAAAACCTAGGTTTTTGGTGGAAAATGATTTTGGAGAAAAATTGGGATGTTTGGTAAAACTTTGACAAAACCTAGGTTTTGTTGGGGAGTGCCAAACAGGCTCGCACTCAAACTCATCAAGTACATTTTAGTTTGGACCTTTCTTTCTTGCCAGAAATTATTGAGATTATATCATTAGGGCCTATTTGGGTAGCGGCAATAGAAGTGATTTGTTTGCAATCTGCCTTTTGCAGAAGTAAATAGGATAAAAGTCATATTGTAAATGTGATTTGTGTTTGGAATGACGGTGAGAGAAGTGATTTTTTTCCCTCTAAATGAGCTCTTGTTTGAATAATTATTTGAAAAATTAGTTGAGATAAAAAATGACTGAAAATGACATAAATTTTATTGAATATTACATACATACATACATACATATTAATATATATTGTGATAATTGAAGATAAAAATTTAAATTTAAAATTGATTAAAAAAATTAAATTTTCGTTAAAAAATTAAAAACTCTAAAATACTTAATTAAATATATTCTAATAAATAAATTATATTGTATGTAAATATATATTTAATAGTATATTGCTTATTATTGGATCACATATCTTTAACATTTTTTATGCAGAAGCTGAAAAATGTTAAGCTAAAAGCTAAAAAATTGACTTTTATCATAAGTCACTTTTCTCCACTTGACTTAAATCACTACTGTGCGCTCGGTTTTTTTCCTCCCTCACTGCTATGACAAACAGGCTGAAAATCTATAAGAGACATTCATCCCTTTCTAGATATTATGATATCGTTAATTACAGTATATCACTCTAATTATTTATAATTCTCTTTTAACTAAATCACACAAACCAATTAGAGATAGTTAGCTCAACGATTATGGGATAGATTTTCAACTTTACCCTCATTTATGAATGAGTATCATTCAATTCTTTCTTCTCTCTCTATTTTCATTCGTATAATTAATATGGGCAAAATTATTAGAATCTCATTTATTACTTAAAAGATAGCTTGCAAATATGACCAAATTTTTTAGTTAAAATGAACTAAGTGGTATAACTTCATGTAAACATTACTCAAAATGGTTAATCACTAAACACAATCTTAATAAAAAATGTTTATAATCAAATTATTTACTTGTCAATAATATTAAAATATTTGAGAACCTTGAGATATCATGACGTACAGTCTAATTAATTAGATACCTTTGTTTCTTGCCGATTTATTTTAAGGATGTGTGTAGTATTACTTGTTATATATGAACATCAGGTGTATTACGGTTGCAGAGAATTGTTCCCAGAATAGATACATGACCATCCAATTATAATTCTTTACTTGTAACCAACTTTGATGCTTCCGTATTTTCATACGGAAGCAATACATATAATGTTATATATTGACGCTAAAGTTCTGCAAAATACTAATAACCTTTTCATCATTACTGCAAGTACGTACCATGCAAATTAATTAAAGCTACAGAAAATTGGCACAGAATTATAGATATTTCTCATTGTTTGATGAGTTGGACGGATGCGTAGATATGCATGCTTGAGATGAGCAGTTTGACCAATCAAGTTAATTATAATGCAGTGTAGAAAACGCGACTTCGTTTTGAAGCAATACAAGAACAATTAAGAACATGGATGACAACGAAATTAAGTCTTCTATATCTCTATCTTCAATAACTGTACGTAAGAGATCGAGAGATGACAATAATCTCAAGCAATCTCTTGATGATTTGTTTTATTCATTCACCTGCACGTACCTCAACTTTTTTTAAAAGAGAAGCAATTAACTTTGAGTGCTCTTATTGTTATTAAGTATATATTTTCATTTTTCTGCCTGCATTAAAATAAGCAGCTTGAAATATAATGAAGCTACTGGTTTAATTATTTGTCGACATTAATTTGTTTGGAGTCGTTATCCATCCTTAACATAATCAACTTGCTTTTGACCGTTGACTGCACCAAACCTTAACTTCTCCTGTATGGCTATATCCATACACACACACACACACACACACGTGTGTGTGTGTGTGTCTGCATGATGTATGTCCTACCTACTCGCCTAATTAAATCACACTTTTCCTCCAAAAATGACATAAAGCAGCTATGTGATAAAAAGACTTCATAACTACAGAAGGCCGTAATCTTCGTTTAAAATTTATAGTTTTTCATTAATTAGTATCCCAATTTTTGCATTTGATCGGGGTTTACGAAAAGGCTTACTGATATATATATAGTAATATATTGCATTTGGCGCATAGAATAGTATATAGATCGAGAGATGTTTTCTCAAAATACATATATAGAGTTGCATGATTGATGAAATTATTTTTTTATATCATAGAGTCATGTTAGAACACTGTCTGACCAAATTGATCTCATATATATTTTTTTGAAAAAAATCTAAATAAATACCATTTTAACTTCGAAAACCCCAAAAAATATGTTAATATATAGAATTAATAATAAATTGCTCCAGGGACTAATATAAGATTTTGAACTACTGTGTTTTTATCAAAATACCCTTTAAGTTTTTTTTTAAAAAAATATATAAAAGGAAGAACCTTCACTGATGCTGGAGCTCCGTTAATTTGAATAATGAGATTAACTACTTGAGCTCATTAAACTCTATCAAGCATCATTGATCAAGTTGAATAAAGATAATGACAATTTTATTATTGACAATGACAACCTGAGAGTAGCCATTAACAACATCGAGAGTACAAGTTGTCAATCATTATACTCAAGTTGTTATTGCATTTATTAAACATGTCAACAATGTCGGATATGAGTATATGACTTATAGAGCTCCAGTAATCAATCTTATTATTCAAGTTGTCACCGGAGTTCCGACAGTCGGAGTCTCGCCAGTTGAGGGCGGGCGCCAGCACCTGGGCGAGGATTCTTTCTTTTTTTAAAAAAAAAATTTGAGGGACATTTTTATAAAAGCACACAATATTTCAAAATTGTAAGATAGTCCTTTAAGATTTAGCTTATTCCTTATTTACATGTATTAACAAACTTTTTAGGATTTTTTAAATTTAAGCAGTATTTATTTAGAATTTTCCCTATACTTTCTGCTAAGGCCAAAATTCGTTGAAATTGAATTAACTCGTCTAGTTGGACTTTTGAAAAAAAAATTAAAAATAGATTTTCTTGTGCATGAGGATAGGCGGAAGGAAGAAATAATTTGTGTTTTACTAGATATTTAATTATAATAATGCATTTCTTTGCTTTATACTAGTAATATTTTTCCAAGTCATGTATAAAAAAATATCTTCATGGCTTCTGGTGCTGTTAACGTCGTTGTTCATACAAACTCCATCACTGATCCAAAAGCGAGTTATTACCTTGCTGAAAAATGGAGATAAGAAGCCTGAAAGCGAGAAATTACCTTATCAATTCATTATATATAGTATTCGTTTTGAACACAAGCGATCAATGAACACTTACTGTTACTAAGTTAGTTGATGTTTTAATTTGGTAATAATCTCTGATATCATAGCTTGTCTTCCTAAGTTACAATGTCTTGTTCAGGATGTTGGGTAGTGCAATTCATTTCTTGATTTTATTTATTTACTTCTAATCCTTAAAGCACTTGCTTTTTTATAAAGAGCATTAATTGTTTTGTTTCATATATGTCTATCATTAATAGGGGTAATGGATGAGAGTAATAATAATATAATATTAGAGTTCGGTACAATTAATAGGAGCAATATTAAAAATTACTTAAATTTTAGGATAACTTTATCGACTTTAACTGCTTTTATTGCTGTGTGTGAATTGTTAGTTGGTGCCTGCCTTATAATAAGGACTAGAGGGAGTATTAGTTAAACATGAGTCACATCTAAACAATATTAATTAATTTCATTAATGTCAGTTAATAGTAACGAAATAGGAAACATACTATTATTCAATCAAAATTGCCCAAATTGGAACTAGTAATGACAAGTGGAGTGAGCAACAATAATTAAGAATTAATTTTTTGCCAATCAAAATTAATTTATTGGAGAATATTTGGTCAAGCACCTTCTTTTAACCTAATAAATAAACAGGTCTGGTCAAAGCTGTTATTATCAACCACACTATCACACAATATACATAATCCACTTCCCCAAATGCCCGTTGGCCTCAAATTCTCTCCTCCCAGAGACATACCCAAAAAAGCCCGTGCTTTCTCACTCTCTCTTTCCTTTTCTGGTTCTCTTCCCACAATCGTATTAGTGATTTAGTACATATTTGGCTGCTCTAACTGAAGCTTTGTTTATAGCCTGAGATTATGGCAAATTATTTGCAGAATCCCCGGAATTGCTTGTTGTTACTGCTCTGTAGTTTGGCGGTGCTATGGCGTTTTGCTGCCTCGCAGGCTGAAGACGACTTGCAATGCCTTAAAGGCATTAAAAGCTCTTTCAGTGATCCTCAGGGAAAGCTTGCTTCATGGCGGTTCGATAACAGCACCCCCGGTTTCATATGCACCTTCGTCGGCGTTACGTGCTGGAACCCCCAGGAGAATCGGGTCCTCAATCTGGAGCTCCGGGATATGAAACTCTCAGGACAGGTGCCGGAATCGTTGAAGTATTGCGGTAGGAGTCTGCAGAAACTGGATCTTGGGTCTAACGACGTTTCCGGTACGATCCCTTCTCAGATATGCGATTGGTTGCCATTTCTAGTGACACTGGACTTTTCCGATAATCATCTCTCTGGGCAAATACCTCCTACTCTTGGGAATTGCACTTACTTGAATACCCTAATTCTTTCCAATAACCAACTTTCCGGTGCTGTTCCATTCGAAATTGGGAGTTTGGCCAGGCTAAGGACATTCTCTGTTGCTAATAATCATCTTACTGGTACGATTCCGTCATATTTAAGTGGTTATGATAAGGAAGATTTTGCTGGAAATAGTGGACTTTGTGGAGGTCCCCTTGGGTCCAAGTGTGGTGGATTGAGTAAGAAGAATCTTGCTATTATCATCGCTGCTGGGATCTTTGGTGCTGCTGCTTCTTTATTATTGGCTTTTGGATTGTGGTGGTGGTATCATTTGCGGTTGGCTAGGAAGAAGAGAGGATTTGGGGTTGGAGCGAGTGATGATTGGGCTGCGAGGTTGAGGGGTCACAGACTTGTTCAAGTTATATTG
The DNA here is from genome assembly GCA_034222035.1 of Acacia crassicarpa. Classification (NCBI taxonomy): domain Eukaryota; kingdom Viridiplantae; phylum Streptophyta; class Magnoliopsida; order Fabales; family Fabaceae; genus Acacia; species Acacia crassicarpa. The sequence continues at coordinate 40,779,136 of JAWXYG010000005.1, read as the reverse complement.
TTTCAGAAACCCCTTGTGAAGGTTAAACTAGGAGATTTGATGGGGGCGACCAATAATTTCAATTCTATAAATATCATCATGTCTTCAAGAACAGGGACTACCTATAAAGCAGACCTTCCTGATGGATCAATACTTGCAGTTAAGCGGCTTAACACCTGTAAGATTGGAGAAAAGCAGTTTCGCAAGGAGATGCGTAGGCTAGGACAAGTCAGGCATCCGAACTTGGCACCCCTTTTAGGCTTCTGTGTGGTTGAAGAGGAAATACTTCTGGTTTATAAGCACATGTCAAATGGTACTCTGTCTTCGTTGTTGCATAAAGATGGTACTGGATCGGAATTGGATTGGCCAATGAGATTCAGGATAGGCTTTGGCGCCGCCAGGGGTCTCGCTTATCTGCATCATGGGTGTCATCCTCCAATAAGACACCAAAACATCTGTTCCAATGTGATAGTTGTTGATGAAGATTTCGATGCTCGATTAATGGACTTCGGACTTGCTAGGCTCATGACATCTGATTCAAATGATAGTAGCTTTGTGAGTGGGGACTTAGGCGAGCTTGGCTATGTAGCTCCCGAATATCCAAGCACCCTTGTTGCTTCTCTAAAAGGGGATGTATATGGATTTGGAGTTGTGCTTTTGGAGTTGGTTACTGGTCGCAAACCTCTTGAAGTTGGCAATGGAGAGGAAGAGTTTAAGGGTAACTTAGTTGATTGGGTCAATATGTTTTCCAGTTCTGGTCGAGCTAAGGATTGCATTGATAGGGCCGTATGTGGAAGAGGGCATGACGAGGAGATTCTGCAGGTTCTGAAAATTGCATGTAATTGTGTGGTTTCTCGCCCAAAGGACAGGTGGTCCATGTACCAGGTTTATCATTCCTTGAAGAGTTTGTCCAAAGACTACAACTTCTCTGAACATGATGATGAATTTCCATTGATTTTTAACAAGCCGGAGTCAGCATAATTCTGATGTAACATGAATTTCTGTCTATTTGGAGATTTTCGCAGAATTTTTCTTATTGTGCATGATTAAATGATCATTTCTCTGAGCAGTTCCAATCAAGTATAGTTGTATGATACCAATAAACTCCCTCGTTATAGCTTAAGTTCCCTTTCTTTCATGAAATTTGTTTGTTTCACTTTTGTTGTTTGAAAGCACTATCTCAAATGAGGTCCATGGTATTTGGTAACAAGCCTAACGTCTGTGCTTCATATAAATAAGACCTGAAATATGAAACTATGGAGGTTGTACTTAGTGCTTTGTATAATTATCTCATTCAGATGATTTATTACGGGGCTCTGACTTTGACGGTATTGTCAACAGAAAATCAACTGCCCATGCTGAGGAACATTTCTCCATGTATGTTAAATAAACCATCTTAGTTAAAATTCAACAATTAGTGTTCCAAACAAATGATAAATCATTGGCCACTAGAGTTATTTAAAAGCGTTGCACAATTGTGAAAATGCTTAAATAATTGAACTGCAATCCTCAGTGGCATGTAAAAATGGTCCCAACACAACAGTGTTCTTCTGCATAGATTCAGAAAAGAGAAGGGACAAATGGCTTTCTAGAGGTCCAACTTAAGATCCAGTCACAATGATAATCTCACAGGCCTTGCTGACACACTTGAAGTTATCCTATTAAAATGATACAGTCAATGTACATAAGAATTCGCCAAGAAATCTAAACGCATGTACCTTTCGTATCAGGTTGAACAAGGACTAAAATATAAGCTAAATTCAAGACATTCGTTATCTGCCCTGTGAGATTATTGTTTCAGTTTTAGTGCTCTCTACTATATGGTAAACTAAGCACAATCTGAGATGTGGGGCCTCCACGGTGACCCTCCCACTTTTGATAATTGGAGAAACAGAGGCATGTAGGACAATTATGAACTGAGGAAGAGTAACTTTGAGCAGAGCCATCTGGGTTTTGCATCTTTCAATATTATTGAAAAAGAGGAACAGAAACTGTACGGGGTGAGAATCTGTCTCCCATGCAACCAAAGTTTAAAGTTTCATAAATTTGAATCTCACTTTGGACAGAGGCGCCTCATTCTCGAATCTATAGAAATCAGACCAGAAAGAAAAAGCAAAGAGAAAGATAAAGAAAAAGGCATCAGGCAGAGATTGCTCCTTTGCTAGTTTTTGCTTTAGTAGGTTACTTAAAATCACAACCTTTCCTCAAGTAATTTTTCATTTATTTCTCAAGAATTTAAGAAAGATACGGCTAATAGAAGTTGATTGAGACAGAAGAAGAATCTAATGCAGCTTTAGGCCCCCCAACGGAAAAATAAATAAATAAATAAAGCAAGAAATTAGTTATGCAGACGATTCCGACAAGTAAAGTAGATACTTTGATGTTTTTGAGGATATTTTATAGTGATTATTGCAATTTTAAGTACAAGAATTGGGCAAGTCGTTATGCAGAATTTTTCTCCGCTAATTTATAGCGGTTAGGTCCACATCCGACATCAAAGGCAACATAATTTATTTAATGCAACGATCAAATCAGGGGAAAAGATCAAAAACAAAAGAATAAACAAAATTGTTCAACTGGGTCCCCTTAAGAGTAAGGAAAATTGCTTTGGCTGAACACGAGGCTCTTAAAATGGGTGCCACCAAAACCAAAGTGATCCATTAAGCTTGATTATGTGATTCAAGACTTGGCTTTTTCTTGAATATCGATCCAATTTGTGACTGATTTCTGTATTGTTGTTGGCCCCGCGCGGTAAAATTCTTATCCATGAATCTCTCCCTCTCTAGATTTGAGTGGGGAAAAGTATTAGCTTTGGCCAAAAGAAATTCAAAAGGACGGTCTTTCTCTAGGTTCTCGCACGTGCGATTTACAAGATAATCATAATGATGATACATTTTTTTTAAAAAAATAAATACCCATAGTCTATTTCACAGGTCCTTGCAATTCTGCAGCAATAAATTAGGAATGTGAAGACATACATTACAATTACATTCAAAATTTTGATCACTTCATTACCCAAGCTTTCTTTACATCGCGATCATAGATAAAACAAAAGAAAAAAAAAAAAAAAACAGAGCACACTTACAATTATCAAGCACAAGCATTACTATGGGATAACAATATCTTAGAGAGAAATACAAGGCGAGTCCTTCAAAATGGGAATAGCAAAAATCTTTAATTTCTTGCGTATCTTCTTGTTTCCTCGTATCATAATATGTGGATATCTCAGAGAATCCTCAAGTTCGCGTAGGAGGCTGTCTAGAATTCACTGCTCTCCTGAAGTCATAATTTGCTCAGAGATATACACACACACACACACACATATATATATTCAGAATATGTCATTTATATAAGAAAAGCATGCACAGCTTAACATTATAAATAGAAGCGTCAGAAATCTTAAAAAAGATACAAGGTGTACAATGTTGTTCTCTTTTGGCGTACTAACAAGTGGCAAATCCCACTTAGAACAGAGACGTGCATGTGTGGTGGGTTGCTATTAAATTCAAATGGGGCTAAAAAGTGATTTCACGATCCTTCAATAAATTAATGAAGCTTTCCATTGAAAGTAAAAGGAACCACACATAATGCTTGTTCTCTCCCTCCAATAACTAAAGCGACACAGTTCTTTCCCCAATGTCTTTTTCTGGTTTCTCATGAAAATAAGAGAAAGATTGGTAGTTAAAGAAGCTTTTAATAAAGAGTGAAAACTATCACTCTCTTCAGTGTTCCCAGTATTAGTCCCTATCCTCCTCTTTCTTTCTTTTTTCTAGTCACCAAACATCATAATACTCTGTACAAGCCTAGGAGGCACCCTAAAGCTAAAGGATAAGTGTGAAAGTGTTTTAAACTTACAAGACTGTCTATTTTCAGTTTTTCCCTCCATCCAATCCCATTCTTAACCCTTAACACACAGTGACCAGGCTGCTAACGCATCTCTCACAATCAAATTGTAAATGAAACAGAGCAGTGTAGCATCTTGGAGCAATTTATTGAACTCCCGTTTCCTTAAAAAACAGAGCCAAGTGCATTGAGACAAGTACAAAAAACAGAGCATGCTTATAATAAATGGCAATTTTAGAGGTAATTAAAAATTTCTCATAAATATAAGACATAATTTTTATATTTATTAATATTTTAATAATTTATCTTATTGATGCTTCCTCGACAATAATAAAAAAAGAGGAAAGTGAATATGAGAATTAAGAAAAATGACTACAATGCAGTATTTTAAAAAATATATATTATATAAACTAATTTAATTAATTTTCTTAACCTATTAAATTAAGTAAACATATTCTATATTAATGACTGAAAGGAGTATTATCACAATGGGGATTACATGAACAAACTGAAGGTATGAGTGAAGAAGAGCAGAAGAGAAAGGAATAGGTAGGCAGGTACCTGTTGTGAATGGGATCAGGTCCATTAGGTACTCTTCTTTTGCTGACATAAATCAGTCCAGACTTTGGAAGCAAGGCGCGCCTCTCCATGTGAACCAACTCCAAGTGCTTGGAGATTACATTGTATGAAACTAGGCCTGTCCTTTTGGTCTGACGGTTGAACGAGATTGCAAGAAACACAAACCAGATGATTCCCACAGAAACCAGAGCTCCAAAAAGAAACCTCCTAGTACTAACCCCACCAATCCCCATAATGTTGTCTTTAGTTCTCTAAGGTTGTCTACCCTGACAATTGAAGATAAAGACTCGGGAGTTTCTCAATGACACCATTCTAGCATTGACACAGAGGATGGAGAAGAAGAAGAAGAAGAAGAGAAGGACAAGTTTTAGTGAACTTGTTATGACTTGGCGGGTAATGAGGGAATGGAGAATGATGGATAGAGAGAGAGGGAGAGTGAGAGTGAGAGAGAGGGGGGTTTAGGATTATGAGAGGCTGAGGAGAGAATAAATGAGAATAAAAAGGTCAAAGAATGAGAAAAGTTAGTTATAGGAGGCTCTTTTGGTAGTGAGAGAGGGGATGGGGTGGGTCCCACTTGAGGCATATGGCTTTGAGCATTTTCATGCAACGAAGAAAGGGGACCTCACTTTGATCTTCCCCAAATGACTCTCTCTCGTATTTTCTGTTGGTGCTTTTATGGATATGGAAACATTTTGGTAAAAACGTAAGTGGCTGTAATAATGTTGATCAAGAAAATGTAATTCCAGCACAGAAGAAAGTAGAGACAACTTACAATAAAATGCCACTCACCCACTTTCACTAGAAAGAAGAACACAAGAAGACAACAGCTCACACGAAACACAACAAAAAGAAAAATAAAAAATAAAAAACATTCCCTGAATCCGGCTAGTGGCTTTGTCATTTAATGAAAATCCTATGAATAAATTTAGTGAAGCGGTGTCCGTCGTTTTCTGAGATGACAATGTGTGGTTTTTTATTTTCAACAATGGCCGCTTAATTGAAGGTTTCTTATCAGTTTTAAACTTTACAGTCCTTAAAAACTGCTATAGAAGTTGGCGGTTGGCCTCCATTCTTCTTATGGGAACATCCTTTGAGAAATTCACGGACTTTGGTTTTCACGTGTCATAATTTTTTTGAATATAGAGGAGGACCTTTTTAGATTAGGATGACCTTTTTCTAATGGAACGAAAACTACTGGAACAATTCAAAAGATAATGAAAGGGCTTTGGCCGCTTAAACATGAAGTGTCTGAGTTGAAATTCGTGCAAATACATAAAATGTTTTTGGGAGAGCTACCCCAGTTAGGCTGCAATAACCAAAACCCATTTTGCTGCAACTGCAACTATCCGTCTCTCTGAGTAAAAATTGTTCTTCCCAACTACACTTTCAGCAAAGTTGAGACCTTTTGCTGTATTTCCCTGCAAGTCAGTTTATTTTTCGCAGTTATTATGTCCATTTTCTCAGTGCTTACCTCTAACCTCTCCATTTGGTTCAGCCTTAATAAATGTTCTGCTTCCGTAGAGTCAGAACACACACCTAGGCTAGCCCCCATATCCTTTTTACCTTCCCATAATAGAGTTCATACACAAGGAGCTCGAGAAGCTTTACTTGGATAAGGTCTTTCAGTTGTTTTATTTTATTTTATTCATGAACCGTTTTTGCCCCTTCTAATTGGCCAAATTAAACTCTCAAACCTGATAATAGATTTGTTCAATGATTTCCCTGGTGATGGTGCTGCAACCTATATGGTACATGTCCTGAACTTTAATCACTGGGTGCTTACATGTTGCTGTGTTATAACCAAGTCTTTTTTCTTCTTTATTTTTGGTTACTTTTGAATCTGTGTATAGTCTTTAAATGTTTGAGGACAGTACGTGGTGATGCTTTCTAAAACCATTTCTGCAAACCGTATTCTGAATTTTGGCAGGTGGTGTTCACTTTGGTCATGCTTCGTCCAATGGTGGGAGAGGCTATTGTTGCCAAACTGTTAACATTTGATTCTGACGGCTTACGCTGTATGGCTAAGATTTTCTCCAAATTGACTATAATTTCTATTTATATGCTATTTTGGTTTTGTCCGTTTCTCATCACTAAAGACAAGAATAGTGAGTCTTAAATCTTTTAGGATAAGATCAAACAATCGTTTCTTTTAGGTGCATGCTTCGATTTAGTTCAGTCTATTTTTCTATTACATGGGGCATGAAGCTGATCTCTTAGAATTTTCTTGTGGTTCTTGAATGATATGATCAGTCATTTCAATAAAGTTCTTTCTTTGTAAACTTAAAATCTATGTTTGGCAGTATCACTGGATTCTTTGATGACATATATGTACCTGCACATCACTTGCCAAATCCATCCCAGTTAGAAGCTGAATTAATAAATTGGTGACGCTGCTTTGCTAGATCTTTGGATTGACCTTTTTGAGCTTGCCACATTGTATCTCCATGCAGTATTTTGTAAAGTTTCATTCCTACCCTTCTGCCTTCTATCTGTCTATTAAACAACATGCTTAATATACTATTGCTAATTTGCTATGAATTTGACAGCTGAACAGGGGTTTAGGATTATACTTTAATCGAACATCTTATCCCATCAATAATATTGAAGAGGTTCACCTCCATCCGATTACCTATGTGCTTGGAAAACGTGAAAATGCTCATTTTTGGTAATGTAACAGATCAAATTCTGAGTTAAAGATGTAAGTTACCGTTCCGCTAATGATCTTGTAGTCTAATGACATCTAAACTTTTATCGTAAGTACGAGGTTGCGAATTCAATCTCATTTATAACATCAGGCAATTAGTAAACTACGCATTTACTTTAATTTGATTTTCTTTTAAAAAAAAGTGAGTTAACCTCCAATTCTATTTTTGCAGCCGAAATAATCAAAATTGTTTGCCCCCATGGTGGCTACTGCAACTATTTTACTGTTCAGTTATACTACTACTTATTCATAGGAAAAAAATTGTAGGTAGTTTCTCGTATGCTGGGCATATTTGTTTATTTAGGCGGGTAAGACACCATAGAATTGAATATCGTATAATTGTTTCAAAAAAAGAAAAGAAATTGATATTTTGATTGTGTCGTGCTGAAACATGTCAAGAAGCCCAATCTCAATGAAGTTACTGCCCCATTTCACTTCCATAATCTTGATGCAGATAATATAGTAAATCTTAGAGGCCAGCGAAGTGTAAATCCCAAGAAGTTGAAGAGATTTTACCGAACATTTTCCAAACCTGACGGGTCCCAGTGAATGTATATTAGGAGATAAATGTTGGAGATGAGATGAGTTGGAAAATTAGGTGTTATTCGCCGCATAGTTTCAAACTGAAGCAATGAATGTACGAACATACAACATAAGTACTGAGCCTAACGCAGAGTATGTTTCTTGCTTTGGTCCTTTAATGTCACCTTCAAAGATGCATTGTCCTACCTACGTGCAATAGTAATTGTCCAATGCCAGTACCAAGCCACACTCGCATGGGAATCCAAAATGCTGGCAAACCGTTTTTTCTCAGGAAATGTAAGCAGTCATTTGCTATAGAGTTGAGTGTTACCATTCAACAGATTCTTCATTCTCTTTAGACACTTTATATCATCCTTACCCAGATTAGCGTTAGGAAGTGGAACAATTATATAATACTTGCCGAGAAAAAACTATGAAAATGGTAAATTAATTATATTTTCAGCTCATGGGATTCCACATTTATATTTATAATCACATCAAAGAAAGTTTGTAATGAATCAAGATACTCTGATAAATTTAACGACAGTAAAAAGAGAGAAAAAGAACAAAAAGTAGAATTCACTCAAGTGAGACACACAATAGCAAGGATTAAATCTACCTACTACCTATGATCGGTGTGTTGTAGTGGAAGTGGACCATGAACAGAAACAAAGAGCTCACATCACGAGACCTGTAGCTTGGTCCACCATTAGACTGCCACATCATAAATTCTGTCGAACCCACCATGATCAAACCAATTGCCTACCAGATTAACAGCACCCGCATTATGTAAGCTTCTTATCTCTTCTTCTTTTGGGCCCATGTTGGTCCATAAATTGCCAAGAAGGTCCGCCCGAACCGTCTATCAGTTATCTGAGGTTCCATACAAACCCATAAACAAACTCAGACAGCGCATTTCATGAAGTCTCACAGCAGAAAGGCAAATTATAAATGCAGTTTTAAGATGGCATTCAAGTTAAGAAATAGGAGTAGTGTGACAATTAGCATACAATTGGAGCATCCTGCGTGTATAATAGAGAAAATCCCAGCTACTGAAATGTTATTATGTGTAGACTGTATTATTAGTTAATTCAATTACCTTCACGAGGCATCCACAAGAATCCAGCATGACAGTTCTTGAAGGATACTCAACTACCTAGACATTGGCAATATATAATATAAATTTGGTGAGCAGAGGGCCTTTTCACCAAGAACAGACAAGTTGAAAAACTACAACTTACAATAAAAGTATCTTCTCCAATTAAAACTGATTCTGAAATTTGCCTCATCAGCACCCCATAATCAACTTGCGTATAAGGTGGGGTGACACTAATGTAATCAAAAGGACCGTGGTTACCTGTGTGCAACACATTCAAATTTGCAAGAAAAGAAATGATAACTAGGTGAGTCACTAAGATTCACAGGCTAAAGAGAACACTAAGGATGCAAACTTGAACAGTTAAGAGGATGCTCCAAAGAAAATTCCCCCCTAGATTTCTCATTTCTTAGCAATTTCCTATAGTAGAATATAAGCATGCCACAATTTATCACAGCAGGGGATTCCTGAGATGTTATGTGTCCTTGCATAGACAGATTCAAAGGGAAAAGGAATACGTGCCAACAAATTGCTCTGCACGTTCTATGAAATTTTCCACACGTAAAGTGTGAATGACTGAGGCATCGAGGAATTCAGTCCACTCTAAATTTGGACGCAAAACATCTGATACAACCCAAGGATCTATCTCAACAAAATGCGCCTGAAAATTTTTCATCACAGAAACGAGATTTCAAATTATTACTGCAAAATATCATAATCAGTAAGGTAGAGCCATAGAACTGCTCTTTTAAGGTACCTCAGAACACCCCCGGCTGAGTGCTTCAATTCCAACAGAACCTGTACCACTGTACAAGTCTAACCAGCGTCCGGGCCTCAAGGATGCAGGACAGCCACCAGCCGCCTTAATATTTATAAAGTATAAATGAGAGAGTTGCGGCAAAAAAAAAAAAAAAGTACAAACCAGACAAATACTACTACAATTAATTCATAATTGAACAAGCGTGCATATATATGTGTGTGTGAGACACATGGAATCAGCACCTGTAAAATGTCAAAGGCTGCACCTTTAACCACTTCCATCATGGGCCTTACATCCATGCCCTTTGGTGAGAGCAGCTTCTTTCTTCGAGCCTTTCCTCCAATAACCTGCATTGACATTGGAATTAAAATCTATTTCCATCAATTTTAAAACCATGGATTGCTGCAAGTGTAGACCAAATTACACAACTCTTTTACTCCTTACAAGCTTGAGTTTTAGAAGAGTGAGAGCTGATATTTAAAGATGATGCCAGTGTCAAAGATCCTGAGTTCAAACATGGATTTGTATAGATATTGATTGAAGCCATCCTAAACGTTGCAGGGATGTAACGAAGACAGCCATGACAACATTCAAGTTTGGATTATAAAATGCAAGCCACTCTGGAAACTTCAAATACAATGTCAATGAAGTGAACTGGTAGATTTACACCCATAAACAATATTGGAACTTGTTGCTCACATAGCTACTCCTAGCAAAAGAGGAACCACTTTTGAGCTGAACAAGCAGATAAATCATTACATGTTACAAATATCATGGTATCTCTTGGAAGAAAAATAAGACCCCAAGTATTACATTGGATTCAATTGCTTCTAGTCATTTCCTTAATTCCAAGGATGCAATTACATTTACATTTACCCCAAAATGAGCAAGGCATTGGACTAATTCCGTCTTCTGTGTAGTTAGACGATAATTATCAATAGTTGAATACTACTCGTATATGCTTTAATTCATGTAGTCAACTACTCGTAACATCAATTATCGATAGTTCAATACTATATGTGATTTGATTTTTCTAAATGACACAGCTGTGATGAATCCTCAATGACAATGTATGTCTTAATGACCAAAGAAAACAAAAATTACAAGGTTTTAATCCACGCACAAAGTTCAGAGAGTTCCAAGAATAGAGGAAATGTGTACCTGAAGCAACTTATGCGTAGTCCGCGGGGGCTTGGGGTCTTCTGGTGAGCCAGGCTGCCCTCTTCGCGTTTTTGGCTGTTCCTTTTTCTTCTTGAACAAATTAGCCCCATTTTGAGGAAATGGGAACCAAAGTAACACGAACAAAAATGTCAGATTCATAGAAGAGTAAAAGACGCGAATACCAGGCTTTTTTTCCGGCACAAAATTCGAGAGATAAATAAAACCTTAGGGGAAGCTTCAGATAAGAACTCGTCCGCATCGTAGCCATACCGCTCAAGTAAGATTCTCTTCTCTTCACTCGTCAACCCATTGCCCGATTGTACAACCATTGAAGGAATAGAAGAGCCTAATTAAGGTGTGACATAGAAGTTAATAGAAAACCCCAACCAGAGGTTTTAAAATGAACGGCAGAAACTAACAAAGAAACAAAAACGAACTTACGATAACATAAGACGACGAGGGCCGATGATAGCCGATTGGTGGGTCTGGAGTAAATATCCACGATAGGGAGAGATGGAGGAGATAATGAACCAAAATATGATTTTGTATTTAAAAGTAGCGGTGAGAGTATTGAAGGAGACGAAATAACCATTTCCAGAGTTTGAATCCGATAGCTCTGAAAATTTGACAGGTTATGCAAAGGAAGTGTTTAGATAGGGAGAAAAACTTGTTTATTACTAGTAACCTGTTAGACCAGCTTTTGAACTTCGGAGCTTCGATGCGTTGAGGCTATACCTCTTTCAGCCGCGGGAGACGACCCCGCCATTTCTCTAAGACCGTTTGCCGAAACAAGATAAAACGACGTGAAACGACAACGGATCTATTTTTATTATTATTATTTTTTTTAGCTCGTTTGGTTAGTTCTTCAAAACCAAATAAAACCAAGGTTATTATTACACTCAGTCACTCACTGATCCGGTCTGAGTAGTAGCCAGTAGATTAAGGGTTAACTGATTAGTTCGGAAGTAAATCGGAGCTAACTGAAAATAAACTGGTGAGGAAGTGAACTTAAATGATAATATGTTTTAAAATAATTTTGGAATTTGATAATTTTTTAGAATCAAATAATATTTTTGAGTTATTCTTTTTGTATGAGAAAGTAACATCTCAAACTTTTCATAGGTCTTAATTTGCAATTTTTTGAAATATGAAGAATCATATATGAATTTTTAAAATCAAAAAATTTTAAATAAATATTGAACCGGTTAGATCGAACTGATTCAATTGTTTCATGGCCGAAACGTTCGGTCCAGTTTTAATAACATGGAATAAAAATGATTGAATTTTCCCCCCTTTTTACTTATGAGAGTCATTGAAATTGGTCCAACTGAACTAAATTAAACTTGAAAAAGAAATAATTGTAAAATCACATATAAATTTAATGATAAGTTTTTAGAATGCAAAGAAAAAAGTTACATACATGTGCGTGTATAGCGCCAACTATTATGAACTCAATTTGAACTATAAATTCTTTGGCAAAAAAAAAAAAAGAACTATAAATTCACATGCGTTTCATGTTTATTTGTCTTTTCACGTAAAATATCATGGGAAGGAATTAGTTTTGTTTTAGGGAGCATACAGATAGATAACACTGGAAGTGGAACTTAAAAATTCTGAAAATTTTGTTGCCTATAAGAGTGTAGGTGTAGATTAAATTTGTGTAGCAATTGACAATTTATTTTAGTATGAAATAATTAATTTAATATTTTTAAACTTTGAGTGGTATTTTTTTATCTTTTTCTTTTTCCTAACGTTTTTTTAATCTATTATATGTATGAACCACTAAGGGTGACTGATTGCCCCGCGGGTGGGGGGGGGGGGGGGGGGGACTACTTAGGATAGCCTAAAGGATCCCTTAGTTCTGATTAGAATGCCCGTCTCATTGATTGAAACTTGATTAGAATGGCTCGTCTCATTGATTGAAACTTGTTTCTTGAACTGGGGGAAACATCCTAACTCCTAGATATCTAGATTAACGTCTGAAGGTAATAGACGGCTCGCCTTACCCAACATCGGTATCACCTAAGAGGAAAAGAGATTTCGCTCTGCCTTTAGATATCTAGGTTAACGATTGAGGGTAATAGACGGTTTGTCCTGCCCAACATCGATATCACCTAGGAGGAAAAGAGATTTCACACTGCCCTTGGATCGTGGTTATCCCAACCCCTTTCCTAAAATTTATGTATAAAAAAAAAACATTAATTTCTCCATTTGCATTCTCTTTTAACTTTAAATCATTAATATCTCATTTGCGTTTTCTAGTTTTAAGTCCATGATGAGGGTGGCGACCACTATTCTCCGGTCATTTTTTTTATGAGAAAAAATGATTTATGCATGAATCAAAAAATTCAAGGATTAAAACCGTCAAGTTGAAAATTCCAGACCCTATCAACCTTTCGTAATCGGCAAAAAAAGAATAAAAGAAAAGAAGTTATTACCACACATCGTATAAAACACTTCTAAATTCAAACAATACTCCCTCCGATCCTAATTATAAGACATATTTAATTTTTTTAGAGAAGTTAAGGAAGCTAATTAAATTACCTTAGAATATTTTTCTTTCTATTTTTTTCTACAAAATAATTAGTTTGATTAATAAACTAATATATAATCTAAAGATACACAACATATAAAATGATTAAGTAACTTATTTAGCTTCCTTAATCTCTCCAAACAATATCAACTATGTCTTATAATTAGGACCAGAGGTAGTAATACTTTTTTTCATTGAACAAAATGTCTGCCACAGATTCAAGAAAATGAAGATGATCTAACTGACACGTAAAACATAAAAGGGCGCGGAATATCTACATTTCCTTGTGTATAAACACATATATTTACACCACATATGATAACTTTGAGATAGTGGTAAAATTATGCAGAGCAATAACATTGAACTCTGACCACAATTCATGAGTAATCAAATGAGAAAGCCTCATAGAAAAAACTACATAGCTCCAATAATAAAAATCTGATGAATCGTACATTTTCATGCACTATATACATGGATTGAATAATATTTAACGCATACATCTCCCAAAAATGGAAGACAAAACATTTCTGTGCACCTTACCTTCTGATTTAGGCGATGAAGTACTAGAAGATTTGGAGAAATCATCAGTTGAATCGAAAACTTTATTATTATTGATCCTTAACTCATGCGGCTGTGTGAGTGTTTCACCTTCTTCTTCGTATGTATGTATATGGGAGGTTGCAATTTTGTTCTTGGTCTTTGATTCAACAGCGGCCGGAGTTGTCCATGTCCGACCGGAAGAGCCTTGTCGTCGAAATGAATAAGATGATCTCTGCAAAGTAGCCATGCTTCACTTTCTCTCCTCCCTTCTATCCCCTTATCCGATTTCTCTTTTATTAGCCTCCTTTCTGTAAATACTAACCTTAGGAATTAAAGTTAGTTATTGTTATGTTTTGATTGGTTCCAACTTACTTAACGAACATTTGCAATTATAGTAAATACTCACATAAGATTGATTCATTAGCTCAGTGATTAATAAGTATGATCATGTAAGGTGATGCGATACTTACGGGATATAATTAGGAAAGCTGTTAATTGCTTATACTTTCAGTTCTGTTCCTTTATGTCATGATTTAATTTAGTTTTCTTCTTCATTATTTTTTACTTATTTATTGTGCATTAAAATAAATATATTTCGATCAGAAATTGTTGTATTAAATATATATTTTTTTGAATCATGCAATTTCGAGTAATTAGATGACCTATTTGATTGATATCTCAATGCACTTTTAATCAAGAAAATAACGGTCTCAGAGCTAAAATCGTTGTTTTCCAAAAAAGGTTTCTAAATGAACAAATTGAATGGTTTTGAGCAACGGGCCTCCTAAGCGAAGTTTTTAAATTTGAACCGGCCACTAAACCAACTTAGGGATAGGGTTAAAGGTCACTGGATCAGACCAGAGATAACCTGTGTTTAAATTGGTGAGACATTGAAGATTTCAGAATTTTTAATATAAAATCCTAAAGAAAATTTTTAAGAAATCAATTTTCTTAAAAAATACTGAACATGGTTGATGCTCAGATCGGACCGTTTTATTGACCAATTCGCCTGTTTATGGTCTGGCTTTCAAAATCCTGCTCTTTAAGAGATGTTTCCAATGAGCGTCCCTACTATCTATTCATAGAGTACTCCAGAAATGGAGAATAGCTTTTAAAAAACGCCTGCATACAATCCTAGATCCCTTTTTTTTGTCCAAAATTGATTTCCTTTGATCATATGCTTAATAAACAGTAACTAACAGTAAGTACTAGAAAGTTATATGTATTCTTAATGTGCCTAAGGCTAATATAATTTATTTTGCATGCAATTGGCTTTTTCAATAAAAGAAATCCACCCTACCATAAATTATCTCTCTCTCTCTCTCTCTTTTTAAAATTAAATGAGGAAGCACCATTGGTCCAAGGTTAGGAGCAGTATCAAACCCAATATCTCAATTTTTTGAATTAAAAAGGAAAGCAATACAATTACAGTTTGAGGTTACAAGCAGTATCAAATCCATATCAAACCAAATAACTCCTCCCACTTACAGAGGATCTTTCGTGTCACAGGAATATGAGTTCAATGGCCATCAATTATCTTAACGAGTGCATCGTAGTGAATAGTGGTCATTATTGGGCAGAGTCCTTTGGGATTGCGAGGGAAAACACTGCGTAAAAAGCAAGTCCAGGCTGAGTAAATAACGGTCAGTAACTGCTAAATAAGTTATTGCCGGGGATGTAAGAGCCCAAAAATGGATGTTTATATACATGTAAAGTGTGTTAGTGAACATATATATATATATATATCTCAGCACTCAAGATGTGATGGAGAGCTGCAAACACAAAGAGCTGCCACTAAGAAGAGCAGACGTTGCAACTCTTCCTGCAATATCCTCTGGCTGCATCATTCCCAACCATGTAAATTGGGTTCTTCTCACATTCACCTCTCTTGGCCCATTCTGCGCAACTCTCATGCTCATCCACACATTTTCCAGAATCACTTCCCTTTGTCACTGGTTTATTATAGTCCGCCACATGTATCCACTTTGTTGCCGACCACTTCTCCCCCTCTATTACTGGGCAGCTTCCGTGCAAGCTGCTAAGATCTGTTGTCGCATCCAGATGAAGGCTGAAGAACAGCAAGGCATCCCCCTTTTCAGGTTTCACTGCATTTGTACAAACGCCAAAATATAAGGCAGTATACCCGGTTTGATATGAGTAAGGAGAATGTTGTTATCTTACAGGCCATAAATGCTCTTGCAAAATCATTTAGCAAAAGGGTAATCATGCAACATTAAACACACCTGAAATTATAGCTCTAAAAGCTAAATAACTAACACAGTCAACCAGTCCGCTCAACTCCCACAAGGAGTTTTGAGCTGTTCTTGTTAGAAATGTCCAAAATTAAAACATAATCGTTCTATAACAAGTCCAAATGCATTTATATATATATATACCTGCGTAGCCTCTGTGAGCGCATTCAGACAAATTCTCATCCTTTTGCTGGGAAGACTTTGCCTACAGACAGATAACAATTTACTTTCTCTTGCTTAATTTGTGGGGAGTGGCAATACTTATTGAAAGGGACCATCAGGGAATCAAATTCACAAGACCTCCGTACCTCAGAATTGGGAAAAATTGTCTCCCCACCCTTCTCAACATTGGACAGATACATCAGCACAGTGGCCACCCGATGCCCACCCATTTGTTGATTAACCTCATCGTGGAAAAAATCGAAATGCGGCTCATACTTCTGACCATTCTCATAGTGCAATATTTGAATAGGCTCACCATTTTCTGATGACAGAAGTGACTTCAGAACAGGAACCAGACAAAACTAAAATAAAGAGAAAGTAAACCATAAAAATATTATTGCTGAAATAGATGATTACCTTTCGGAAGGAAGGTCCATGCAGCAAGTCTTTCTTCAATGCGGGAAACTATGTCATCCTTTCAGGTAAGACATCAAAATTCAATAAATTTAACATGCGTTCATCAAATAAGTACTGTAAAATAAAACCCAAAGCTCAGGGAAGCACAGTTACTTTGCAACAAAATCTTTTGCAGACATTGTGCCTAATTTTTTCTCAGAATGCAACAGGACTTATATTAATGAATAGAAAACAA
Organism: Acacia crassicarpa; assembly: GCA_034222035.1. Classification (NCBI taxonomy): domain Eukaryota; kingdom Viridiplantae; phylum Streptophyta; class Magnoliopsida; order Fabales; family Fabaceae; genus Acacia; species Acacia crassicarpa. Next base: position 40,762,353 of record JAWXYG010000005.1, on the reverse strand, counting down.
ACAAAGAACCATCAAAATACAGGAGATAAACATGCACCCATTGCCACAAAACAACAATAGTTTACTAGCAGTTTGCTGAGATTATGCTTGAAATGTTTAATTGTCACCGATTGGTTCATCCAAAAAGCATATCTTCTCTAAGTTCTGAGAACCCATTTTTCTTTTTCCTAAACCATATTATTTTCTCCTGCCATATATTATAATTACAACAGCAACATCAAAGTTTTCTCTTACTTAGAAAATGAAATATCTTGCTGTTATACAACATAATTACAAGAAGAACAAATCTCCACGTCCTGCACCACGAACAAAACAAAGCACATCTTTAACCAGCTTCGGCTTTAAAAAAACAGGTCCCATAATTAACCATACCTGGGCATATTCAAGGAACATTCCAGAGCTTGTTCTGACTGAACTCTCTACACTTTTGCCCGATTCATTGTCTGCCACCATAGACTTTTCTAGCTTATCCTTCGCCTAATACCGCAAGTTTAAGCATTGAATTTAATCAAAACAAGCATATTTGTCCCAAGGCCTGACGCTTGAGATGAAATAAATAGAACAGACCAGACCAGATTTAAAATTTAGTAAGAGTCTAACCAGAAGGATCAAATGGTCACATTCTTCCTCAGACAAGAATCCCTTGTATAGAAAGGCTCTGAATAACACAATTTAGAAACAAAGTATAATCAGAGCAGCCTACAATCTAATACTGAAGGAAACAAAAGTGGGAAAGGGCAAATACCTAGGATGCCACGAGAGTTGAGTGACCCGAGTGGGATCAACCGCCACTGAAGAACCTCCATTGTTTAATTGAAGCACTGATCCGCGCCTGCAAAAGATACAGGACAAATTGTGACTTTATTCAGCGTGAAAAATCGAAACCTATTGTTTTATTTCGCATGTTTTCGTATGCGCAAGTAGACAAAGAAAGAAAAGGGTGTGTGAAATTACGTGCTCTTGTCTTCGACCGGCTTCCCCAATCGAATTGACGAAACAAAGAGATCAGGGAGAATACAGAGGAAACCGAGGGAAAGTGCCAGAAACAGCCGATAATCCATGACAAAGAATACAAATTACCTAACCAAATTAGAACTTAGAAGGGAGGTAGATGAAGAGTTCAGCAATGCAATTTGACCAGCGGAAGAAAAGACAACACAAATACAAGAAACGAGATAATTAAGCAAGGGATTTTCTCCGCAATTATTATTTATTCGATGCGATATCGGATTTTACAACGTGCCCCACTGAATTTCGATCTTTCTGTTTCTTTGTTGCTGTGAATGGTTACTTTGTGCCAGCTTCCTTGGTCAGAAACGGACAAATAACTTGCTATCCATTTTATTTTATTTTTTACTTTTAATCCATTATTTAGCTTGCTTTCCATTTTATTTTTTACTTTTACTCCATTATTTTCCCCCACAAACCTATCATTATTTTCTGTTTTCGTAAGGAAAAAACATTTTTCATGTTGTAGGAGAAATGTTTTTTCATGCCACACACACATAAAAATGGTGGGACCCGCATATATATATAATTAAAATTATATATATATGCGGGTCCCACCATTTTATGTGTGTATAAAAATCTTATTTTTCTCCCATGAACAAACTATAACATGTTAATATTTTATTGAAGTCAACTAACTCCAGTTAAGGAGAAGAAAGACAGGCAAGTCCGATCCATTTATGTCATGTCATTAAGAAAAAGAAATAAATTGAATAAATTTATAGAGCTGGCAATTTTCTTAAAAGAAGAATTTAATGAATATAAAGTATATGGATGAAGCGACAAGGGAAAAGTCTGGAGAAGTACTGATTTGACATTGCATTGCATGAGGCTGTTCCTGATTCCATCACCTCACCATCGATTGCTTCTTCTTCAACAGCTAGCGACGAAGGGAATACAATTATTAAAGTGTCATCTTCGTAGTGAGAAAAAACAAAGGCTGTAATTGCAGAGGAATAAAGCAACAGTTGAAACCATTGAAGCAACCATCCCTTCACTTTTTTCAAGTGAATATATAAGTAAAGTAACAAATGATATCAGTGAAATGCACCCATTTCCATACGCCAGACTACTGTAGCTTTATCCATGTGTGTTGTCTTGTTCAATTTTTCCCTTTTTATAAAGTACATTTTTTTTTTGCTAAAAGTTTTCATACACTTGCACAAATCTATTCAGCTTTCACTATTTTACGTATCAGACAAACACAAGCAAAAGTTCCCCTCCTCCTTTTGTTTCTACTTTTCTTTTCTTTTCTTTAATTTTCCTCATGCATTGTCAGAAGTGTTTGTGCATGAAGCATATATAACTTTATTACAACACAGAAGAAAGAAAATCACGTGAAGGCCAGAAAAGACTTGAGGAATGAAACTATTTGTGTTTTTTTTTTTTTGGGGGGGCTTTGGAGAAAAGAAATGTAACTAAATGGAATACCAACAATATACATCAAAAAAATTGAAACTCCAAGTAAGGACCTGAAGATGTGTTGGAATTATCAGAGGGCACTGGCATCTTCAAAGTCTCATTCAAAACTGCAAGATCAAGTGGTTTTGGGATCAGTGGTGGCTGTTTACTACGAACAAGAGCCCAATTAACACTTTGAAAGAAAGCATGTTGTTTAATCTCAGAGGCACCTCTCTGAAACCCAAGCCTCTTCTTTGGGTCTTTCACAAGCAACCCTCTTATCAAATCCTTAGCAGCAAAACTTATGTTTGATCCCTCAGGAAACCTAAGAGGCTGCCCAACAATGTTAAATAGTGTCTCTCTGTTTCCAGTACTGCCCTTAAATGGTGTCTTCCCATGCAATAACTCGTACAAGAAAATACCAAATGTCCACCAATCCACTGCACTACCATGACCATCGCCTCTCATAATCTCTGGGGCTAAATATTCATGAGTCCCCACAAATGACATAGAACGAACATTGGTTGGCTCAGCAATAAGCATAGGATATGAATCTGGGCTTGTTGAATTCTGTTTAACAGTCTTTGGTCTGGTCTTTTTGGAGCTCAAAACATGGGGTTTGAAGCAAGAAGGCTTCAATTGCAAGCAAGAAGGCTCCACACAAACAGGTAACTTGCAAGATGGGTCTATGCATGAAGATGGTACAACACAGTAGGAAGAAGAAACTTGACTAGACGATTCTCCGTTGGACTGGACTAGGGTAGGTCTCACACAACATCTTAATGATAGATCAAAATCAGAGAGCATAATATGACCATCCTCACGAACCAGAACATTCTCAGGCTTCAAGTCCCTGTATATCACCCCCATCATGTGGAGATACTCAAGAGCAAGAAGAATTTCAGAAGCATAAAACCTGCAAATACAAAACTTCTTACTCAGAAAACACATCTAAAATTTATTAGTCATATAGATTGGTTCTTGTTGTACTGACCTTGCAGCTTGTTCTGTGAAATACTTGCCTGGCTGGCGCTGGCGGAGGACGTGAAGATCACCACCATTACAAAACTCCATAAGCAAGCAAGAGAATTTCTCTGTTTCGAAATGAGAATAAAGGGTGGGAAGAAAAGGGTGGTCCAAGGAACTCAAAATGTCCCTCTCTGTTTGGACTCTGGACATTTTTTTCCTTGCAGTCAACTTTTCCTTATCCATAACCTTCATTGCGAACAGACAACCTTTACCCTTAAGCTCAGCCAGATACACACTTCCAATGTCCCCAAAACCCAGCTTCTTCAACAGCCTGAAATGTCCCAAACCCAAATCTCCGTACTTGGCTTTCACGAACTGTATTGAATCCCATCGAATATCGTTGCCCTTGTGAGGCTTGCAAGGGAAAAAGCTCCTAAGACCTGAATCATTGGCATCACAACTGTTAGAGTAATTACTCACACAGCTTGAACTGCTCTTGTGACTTTCATCATAACTGTTGGATTCGATGCTGCTTTGAGACTCTACGTTGCTATTATTGTTCATCTTGCTAAAGCTGGGATCTTGGAGGGAGCAAACGAGAGAATCAGAGTTGTTGTTCTCGGCATTGTGACCAAGTGGCTTGTCCATGATCCAGAAGAGACTACAGGTTCATCAGGTGTTTGATGAGGGTTTAAATGAAAATGGAGGCGGTCAAGGTGGTCAAAGAGAGAGAAACATGGGCGCCAAAGCCAATGATGCTAGGTGAACATGGGGACCAAGAAGAGGGTTTTTTTTTTAAAAAAAAGGACTCTGATGCACAGAACTCGAACTTTTCGCCCCAAAGATTATTTTATACTGATTTAGGAGAGATTTTATTTTATTTAATTTTTTTAAAAGTTTCTTTTTTCAAGAGATGCTAAAAAAAACTTATCCAATAAGTGAATATGAAAGAAGAATTGGTGTTGAAATTTGAAAATGGGAGAATGAAGGGGTGATGGGCCCAAGGACTCGAGTGTCCAAGAAAATGTTACAGCGTCGTGACAAAACAACACAGAGGACGAGAGAGGGACAACAGGACAAGCAACAAGAAGAGTCCAAGAGACCAAGAGAGCCCTTAATTAGGAGGACAACCTATGAGAGGCAGAAAGGAGGGGCTTGTGAATTGTGATTTTCTAAAACAAGCGAATCTCCTTTCTCTAAAATAAGACAGATTCTTTAAAATCATGAGAACTATGTCCAAAGGCTCATATTTATTTGGGGTCATTTTTAGTAGTCTCAAAAGTATTTATTTATGCAAATCGAAATAAAATTTATCTTATATATTTACCTTGTATATTATAAATTCAAGCAAATAGTTTACACCATAATATGATAAATGATATTTTCTCCGTGTAGGGACTCCATGATAGCCTAATGAAATGGATGAAAAGTTTTCTTATAGGTGGATCGTCACATGGTCAATCACACATTATCTCAAGTTGATAGTGCTTATATCTTATTTTAAAAGCCCCGGAAGTACTTAAAAAATGTGCTTATATATAAGCTGAGATAAAATTTATTCCACGTATTTATCTTGTATGTGGTAAAATCACTTTCAAAAAACTATTTTTATTTAATTCATAGAGATTAAAAAATTAATTGAATTGATGGTTATTTTTTATTTGATTAAGAGTTTCCTCAAATTTCAAGGAATTTGAATTTGTGTTCTCTTTCTTATGAGATAAAGTCCCTTACCACATCATTCAATAGTTTGTTGGTAGTTATTTATAAAAAAAAGAATGTGTTAGATTGTTTAAAAATGTTGTTTAATAGTCTGTATTAAACTACTTCATAAATGAAAGTACTTTGAATGTGCTCATGTAATTAGAAACAGTTTGAAAGATATAGTGATTAAAGTCTTTCCATTTGGTAAATCCTAAATTTAAAACCGAACGGGATAAAGTTTGTTAATTGTGTCAAAATCAACGTTTCGAGGTACCAAAACGTGGTTTAAAATGCATGTAGCCCTCCCATTTGAGTGTTTAGTCTGTTGCAAATGGGTGTAGGTGTTATCAACTCCTCCTTCCTAGCCCTCTCTCTGCCTTTTCTTGCGGAATCCAACTTCACTTCCATGTCATCCCTTCTACTTTGCTTCTCCAGTGTCTTCATTTCTTTCATTCTCCCAATGAAATAGGAATCAATATGCAGAACTTCAACAGGGTATTTCATACTTAATGTCTGAGTTGTATTTCATTTTTGGATTGTTTCACTATTACCATTTCTCATTTACAACAGGTCTGTCCTTCGCTACTGCTATTCTCATTAATGGTAGGTATAGGAACCTACAATGTTGATTCTTAGAGATGTCTCATCTGATTGTCTTGAGAAATATCACCGTGATAAATCTATGCTAGTGATGGATGGTAGAAGAGTTAGTGATGGATCAAGGTTTTCTCTTCCAAAACTTAGAGCTCAAAGAGTTTTTGTTTCTTCTAAGAAGTGTGCATCCCGATATTCAAATCTGTGTTTCTCTCCTTATAAAGTAAAACCACTTATCATCTTAACCAATAGCTTATTTGTAGAGGTCTTCTTCTGTTATTTGTTCGTGTTGGGGCTTAGCACTCCTTCATATCCAAAATAAATAAATGAGAGATGGTCCAGTATAACCGTATAGGCATGATGTAGTCAGCTCCACTGGGCTCAGCCTATGTAGACCTAGAAGCGTCAGGCCCTATCCGTCTTTCATGCTTCTCAACTACTTTTTTTTTTTTTTTTACTCCCTTGATTAATATTATGTATGGTTCTTAATGTAAGACATAGCTGATTTTTTTAGTAAATATTTTAAAAAAACTAAATAGATTGTTTTAGAGTATTCATATGTATTATTTTTCTTTAAACTAATTTGTGTGACTTATAAACAAATATATAATCTAATGATATACAACATATATTATGATTAAGTCATTTATTTAATTTCTTCCATCTCTATAGAAAAAATCAACTATGTTTTATATTAAGAACGGAGGGAGTTAAATGTAATTATTGTCACTTTGTTTTTTTAAAAAAAAGAAGTGGTCCAAGTTACGGGAAAAAGAGAGAGGGAGAGAGATGAGTTATAGTGTATGTTTGAATTAGTGATGGAAACTGTTTTTTCAACATAATTTATAGTAGACAGAGTAAGTTTGTCAGATAAATTTTGTTTCGACTTACGTGGATGTATTTTTCTAATGCCAACTCAAATATGTCCATAGATGATGGTGCTAGATTATGATTGTCTAGGAATTAGTAGGTCATAGTCATTCATTTTCCTAATTAAGGAACGTAACACATTAGGGAATATTTAACAAAGTTAGCTTATAACACCACCTTGCAGGAGGAGGCGGTTCTCGACGAAGGATGATGATGCCTTTTCTTGTCTAGATGGTATTGTTCTTTTGAGTCATTAATAGATTTCAGTTCCAGTACCACAGTCTAGTTAAAAAGATAGACTTCAAGTTGTCGACGACTTACTTGGTGATGGTCCTTGTACACTAGTCATCCATGATCCCATTTATGGTGCATGTTGGGAATTTAATTTCTGCTACTAGCCGTTTAAAAAAAAAAAAAAAACTAGTGCTCTATAGACCTGGGAATATATTTCCTTAAAATCTCTTTTTTCCTTTTCTTCTCAGAATATCATTTCCATCTTTGGATAAAAAAATAGACGGTTCAGATTTAATATTTTTTAAAACAATTATAATGGTGTTTTATAAATTAATTTTGTTTGTATTAGAAGTATAAATTGTATAGATCATGATTTAATAGTTTAACTTTATTTATTCAGGTTTAAAATACTAGTTTTATAAAATATTAAATCTGGACCATCTATTTTTTTAAATTTGAGGGTGGAGATCAGATACTAAGAAGAAAAGGAAAGAAGAGATACTGAGAGAATTCAAAACTCTATAAACCCAATCACCCAACACCATGATCAACTCCTTTTACATAAGAGTGGAGTCAGGATTTGAAATTAAGGGAGAAAATTACATGTTAGAACCCAGTATTTGTGAAATTATATTTTAGCTTTATAAATATTTCAATTTTTTTAAAAAAATTTTAATCTCTCCATGAAACTTTTAGTGGAGACCAAAATAAAAATATTAAAATTTTTATGAGGCTAAAATATAATTTCTTAAACCTCTTAATTCAATTCTATAATTTTAGAGGGGTGGTGCCACCCTAGTCGCCTCTTTATAAATTCTTCTATTATTAAGTAAATTTGTTATTAATTAACTACGATTATCGTTCTCCCCTTTCCCTATCTCAAGATATAAATAACACTGAACTCTTTATTACTTTATTGAAAAAATCACAACAATTTGACCATATCCGAATTGAATACCCTCGACATGGTAATTTTAAACTTATATATATATATATATATAAAATTTGGATTATGAGAACTCATCGATCAGGTCACCTGTATATAAAACTAGAGGGAGTATGCATAAAATAAACTAAAACGTCGTCAGAATGATGACCCAATCGTCCTTCTTCTTCTGCAAGCATATTGATCAGAAAAATCGTGTTGCAATATATATACACGAAATTAACACACTTCACTATCAATTAAACATATTTAATTCATTCGGTAATATTCTTTTATATTTAGTTTGTTTCTTTTCTTGGTCGGCTACTTTCACGTTCTTATATTTGATTTGGTGCTTCATTAGTTGTCGCCCACTGCCCACGGTGGCTTTGAATAAAAAGTCAAACAAGAGACACATGTCATACACTTTCACGCGCGCTTTGGAAGAGACGTTACAGATTTGAAGAGTCGCGCCTTCCTCTGAAGTTTCAGTACCACGCACACAAATTAGAGAAGACAAAATACACCCAAGAATACTTACTCCACTGACGCGCAAACAAACAACAAAAGGTTATTCATACATAAATTAAAGCTCTCTCTCTTTTTGCTGGCTTTACTATTTTTTGTGTATGGGAAGGTACTGAATCAAACTTGCACCTCAATGTATAGCATGCACTTGACCCTATTTTATTTTTAGTCAACATGATATTTGGCATGCTTGTTAATAAAATAAAATAGTCATTTTTAATTAAATGCTGACTAGACCTTGCTTAGAAGTTTATTTTTTTCCACAAGCATGCGCTATGTAAAGAGACAACGTTGAAGGCGGCCAAATAAAAAAATAAATAATGTTAATCTAAATTTGTATGGTTGGTAGTGGAACACATGCTGATATAAACTACTCTCGAGCTTGTAAGGTATCGAACAATTTTTATTGCGTCGAAATTGGAAACACATGTACAAGAGAAAACAATTACTCCTCCAGTTTTGAAAATATATGTCTTGTCGGCTGTAAAGATAATTAAACAAATGCAAAATATATGAAGTCACTCAAAATGAAGTGGCAATTCCGCTTAATTCATTACTCCCTTCGGTCCTAATTATAAGAGCTATTTGACTTTTTTTAGAAAGATTAAGAAAACTAAATAAATTACTTAATCATTTCATATGTTAAATATTCTTAGATTATATATTAGTTTATTAGTCAAATTACTAAATTTGAAGAAAAAAGTAAAAATAAAAATACTTTGAAGTAATTTAATTAGCTTCCTTAATCTCTCCAAAAAAGTCAACTAACTCTTATAATTAAGACCAGAGGGAGTATTATATATTGCCCACGCCTTTGTGTGAGTGCGTAGCAGCTGCAGAGTGTACGAATGAATTCAACCATCCAGCAGCGACCAAACAGAGTTGTGTAGTTGTTGGCTCCTAAAGATCAACAATAATGGAGATTATGGCGAAGATGTGGGGACAACTAGGCTCAATCACGGCCACCGTCATGTTGTTCTACGCCATGTTTGATAGGTTCTTCCCTCCTCCTCTTCGTCAGTACCTCAGAACCTACACCCAAAAACTCACCTCCCTCATCAATCCCTATATCTCCATCAAATTCTCCGAGTTCGAAGGCGAACGAATGAAGCGCAGCGAAGCTTACACCGCCATCCAAACATATCTCAGTGCCAACTCTTCCGAACGAAGCTCCAGGCTCAAAGCCGAAGTCGTCAAGGACAGCCAGACCCCGCTTGTTCTCAGCATGGACGACAACGAAGAGATCACCGACGAGTTTCAGGGCGTGAAGCTATGGTGGTGCTCTCGTCACCTAGAAGTCAAGAACCAGTCCTTCTCCTTTTATCCTGCCTCCGACGAGAAGCGTTTCTACAAGCTCACCTTCCACCGGCGTCATCGGCACGTCGTCATCCGTTCTTATATCAAACACGTACTGGACGAAGGAAAGGCCATCGCAACCCGAAACCGGCAACTGAAGCTGTACACAAACAACCCGAGCAGTGACTGGTACGGTTGGAAGAGAACCAAGTGGAGCCATGTCGTTTTTGAGCATCCTGCGAGTTTTGATACTCTCGCTTTGGACTCTAAGATGAAAGAAGATATTTTAAAGGACCTTGTTAAGTTTCAAAAAGGAAAGGAGTACTATGCCAAGGTCGGAAAGGCTTGGAAGAGAGGATATTTACTTTATGGTCCACCGGGAACAGGCAAGTCTACTATGATCGCCGCCATGGCAAATTTCTTGAACTACGATATCTATGACCTTGAACTGACGGCTGTGAAGGAGAACGTCGAGCTTAGAAAGCTGTTGATAGAAACTTCTAGTAAGTCGATCGTAGTGATCGAAGACATTGATTGCTCTCTTGATCTTACCGGGAAGAGGAAGAAGAAGAAGAAAGACAAAGAGGAGGGATCCAAAGACGCAGTTAAGAAGGCGTTAGATGAAGAGGAAGATAAGGAGAGTAAGGTGACACTTTCAGGACTGTTGAATGTAATTGATGGAATTTGGTCGGCTTGTGGAGGAGAGAGAGTGATTGTGTTCACAACTAATTATGTGGACAAGCTTGATCCTGCTCTTATAAGGAGAGGACGCATGGATAAACATATTGAATTGTCCTACTGTTGCTACGAAGCGTTCAAGGTTCTTGCGAGGAATTACTTGGATGTTGAGAGCCACCGTTTGTTTCCGAGAATTGAGGAATTGTTTCAGGAGACGCAGATGACTCCTGCTGATGTTGCTGATAATCTAATGCCGAAATCAGTGGAGGAAGAGGCGGAGACTTGCTTGGAGAGGTTGATCGAAGCACTTGAAACAGCCAAGCTGGAAGCGAAGAAGAAGGCAGAAGAAGAAGAAGCAAAGAAGAAGGCAGAGGAGGAAGAATCAAAGAAGAAGAAGGCAGAGGAAGAAGTGAAGGAGAATGGAGAGTTGGCCAAGAAAGAGGAGGAAAATAATAAAAAATCTGGTGCAGGAGTGAAAGAAAATGGTTTCCTTTCATCTGGAAATTAAGGCCAAGACACCATCTTTGGCTGCAATCATCTTATTATCTGGGATTGTAAAATAAGTATGTGGACATCATTAAATGATTTGTGAATTACTGTGTGTATCTGTGTATGAATTCTCGTCCGGTATATTATGCTCTAAGGATTTGCTGTGTGAATATTGTGTATCAAACTGATCTATAGGATTTACTGTGTGTCATATGTAAATAGCTTGTTGAAAATAACAAATTAAATTAGCCTTGCTAGCACCTACAAAGTAATATTTTTAACATTCTCTGTTAATCCTAAAATAAATATTTTTTGCTTGGATAACTGTTTAGTTATAGCGATTCTCCAAACTATGGTCGGAAAGCAAGCTATGGTCATAAACATACCCAATTTGAAAAATGAAAGCATAGTCAAGTGTCTTGTCTCCAATAATGGAACCCTAGATGGAGAGAGGAGAAATTTAAAACAAAATCTTTAATGAAAAGATAGTATGCAGATATATACATATATAAAATATTGGAATTCATTTATTTTAAACTGTTTTGGCTAGATACTTTCTCAGATGCTAAATATAACATATAATTTTTGTGGCCTACTACTCTATTCTTTTTTATAGTAAATATTTTAGAATCCTACACGATACTAGATGTTTAAACTTTCAAGTGGAATGGAACCTGGGTTAAGCGTCTGAAAAACAAGGAGCCAGTAAGGGGAACCGTGAGAGGAATTAGCACACCAAAATCTGCAAGCTGTGCATTTGATAGTACTTCCTCCCTCCTTCTAATACTAAAGCAGAGTTGTTTTTTTTTTTTTTTCTTTTGAGAAATAAAGAAAGTCGGTTAAATTACTTTAAAATATTTATATTTATCGTTTTTTTTTCTAAACTATTTTACCTAATATATAAGCTGCTATATAATATAATAACACACAACATATATATGATATGATTCAATACCTTATTTAACTATTTTAATCTTTCTAAAAAAACATAAACTATGTCTTATATTTAGAACTGGAGGGAGTATAATGATCGAAAGAACCCACCATTATTGTAAAGTTGATATTGTCACCATTGGGTTGACGAGTTCAGGTCATTCATTGCAGGAAATATAGTAATGTTCATGTTTATTACTAGTATTACTGGTCGGCCACATGAGGCCTTTCTTCTGATTTGCCTCTTTCCAAATGTATCTGATTAAGGCAGACAGACTATTGGGGATAGGATGATATAGATATATGGGCTCAACTTTTGCGGGTCTTCAAAAACATAAACTTGTAGTTTCTTACCAATATCATCTCAGCACTTCAGAGGTGGGGAGCGAATCCGGAGCCACTGCTCCCTACAAACACCTTTTCTTCTTCCATAATAATCGACACCCAACTTTTTGAAGATTTATTACTACTTTTGAATTTACAATATTTGTTTATAAACAGCTAGCTTTATGTACATTCTTATTGTGTTTTATCGCCATCTATACAATATGGCCATATGAATGCATGCCCTCTACATAATTCTAAATGATGAAGACATTACTACTACTGATAATAATGTTTTGATGATCATATTAAAAGTTACTCCCTCCCTGTCCCTTTTTACAATATAACAATAACCGAATTATGTAAAAAAAAAAAAGGAAGTTAGTTAAAAATTAGTTAAAGATAATGAATATGTAAAAAATATAACTCATTAATATTGTCGAAAACACCTTTATTTAATATCGCCATAATAATGATTACTTTTGATAAATAATTTTGTATGAGAAATTATGATATGTACAAATATATATATATATATATATGTATATAATAAACTCGTGTTTTTTTATCATATATAATTTGCTTGTGTACGGTAGAAACTTTCAGTAGTTACTAAGATTTGAAATCTCATCCTATATTAACATTTTTCAGGTGAATATTCTAGTAGGGAGCAAAAGAAGGCACCTATGGAGTAAGCTTTGAAGGCTCTTTCGTACTCCTGTAGCTTATGTTATGTTATTTTTATTTGTCATGACCCTAAAACTCCCGCTTTGTATTTAACTCTAAAATATTTTGGAAACTTATTTTAACTTTGTACTACGAATTTTATTTGAAATGGTTATGTAATTTAAATGATTTGGATATTGATTATCCCTGTTGGAAGTATTTCAAATATTTTGGTCAAGTTTTTGGGTGTTAAATTTGAGGTGTTACAGACCACAGTGTAATGGATACCAAGGGGCTCTTAAGGCATATATCAATGCATGTGAAATTTAAAATTAATTTACTAACAATAAATTAGAAAAATAATCAAGGGGAATTTTCAAAACTACTCATAAAATACTACTCTATATAACAAAGTTTTTTTCGCCTCAATACATCAGTAGTACTATATTATTACAAGTTTAATTTAACTAAAGATCATGTCCAAGAAGGATTTGGCTTTGGCACCTTGCAGCATTTGGTCTGCTGCCGCTGCAGCGTCTTGCACACACGGATCCTTTATATATATATATATTAGGTAATGTTGAGCAGGTGATATTGAAAAATCCTTCATAATCTTAAAAAATTATTTTAGGATCTTCAAAAAATATTTTAGGATACAGACTGGAACTTAAAGGAACTTCAGAATACTGAGTGGTACTTAAAAAAATATTTTAGAATCTTAAAAAATAATTCAGGTACTAACTGCTACTAAAAATATGCTTTAGAATATTTTTTTCAGAATTCTAAAATAATTTTTTAAGATCATGAATTATTTTTTAAGTACCAATCATATCATGAAGTATCCTTTAAATACCGGTATATACCCCCTGAAATATTTTTTGAAGATCATAAAATAATTTTTTTAGATCATGAAATATTTTTTCAGTATCGCTTAGTAGTCTAAACTATTTTTTTGTTACCTAGTAGTACCTGATTTTTTTAAAAAAAATATATAATAAAAAAGGACCAGTGTGTGCAAGGCGCTGCAGCGGACCAAATGCTGCAAAGCACTTAAGCCAAATCCGTCCAAGAAAGGGTCCACCAAGAAAGGGTCTATATTGGTCACTTTATTGGTCCTCCCATCTATACTGGTCAAAATAAATAAACTAACTATATCGGTCAGAGATGGCAGGCTATTGAAAGGGTCCACACAGCAAGGGTATTTAAAATTAGTACGTTCCCAAAGGGTTTGGGAGTAAAACCAATCTCAAGACGTTGCTGTAGTTTTAAAAAATACTTTTGGCTAAAATTGAAAAAAATACTAGATGTTGGTACTTAGTTAGTAAAAAAAAAATCTCAACACATTTAATCATACAAAAAAAAAAGTCACCTGATGTTGGTGTTTATTCTTTTTTTTTTTTATACAGTGGTGTTTATTCTTTTTAGTATAAATAGGTTTAGGTGAGTTAGGTTCTCGACGTTCATAAAGTACTTATAGATCGTCCACTAATAAAATAATTACATTAGTTGATTTTGAATCCATGACCTTATGGAACTTTTTCCCAACTAGACAAACTTTTATTGGATGTTGGGCTTCCATTTAATTGGTTAGTAAAATAATCTAACCTCCTTTGCAATTTGTCTTAATTACATAGACATTCCTTCTATTTTAATAATATACACTTAAGTTCAAACTGTTAATTTTGTTAAGGATTTTTATTTTTTAAAATAAAAATAAAAATAATTTATTTATTTACCCTTCATCATCACTAATTCCCTAATTTTAGCTAAAATTGTTCAGGTAATTTAATTAAGATTTTTTATTTCATTTTTCTTAATTTATTTTTGGTTTTGCAAATAATTATTTGTTTTTTTTTTCATATTGAGGTAAAGACATAATTAATTTAATTAATGCAAACATAGAAAACTTAATTAAAATATGATTAATTCTTTTAATTGATCCATACTTAAATAAACATGTTTATAAATGTTTGTGAAAGAATGTGTGTAAAAATTAAAAGTTTAAATAAATATAAGTTATATGGTATATGAAAAGGCCTTGCCTTACTAAACAATAATTAACCATAATATAATCATTAAACTAGATTAATAAGAGATTAAGGAAAACTCTTTTCTTACAAAAGTAAGCACAACGGAGTCCAGAGCACAAATTTCACCCACAAACTCATCACAACAAAATCCAAAACTCTGAGCCCAATTGTCGAGCAAAAGGATACACAGCCCACAAGTTTTCAACACCAAATTCACATCAAAGGGTGAGTACCAGAACATTCCCGCACAAGTTTTAATTGTGGATCTACTAAAATATTATAACGAACACTAAAATATTATAACGTATAAAATTAAACCTTTGGTTCAACAGTAAATAAACAGTTATCCTCAAACGGTTAAAATAGTATTTTCAAAACATGTGGGCCCTAGAATGACAATATAGAAATCATTACATCACTAATTCCAAAAGAGGCTTACAAAGTTCACAACTAGTCTGGTTGCTTCCCTTTGCTAATAGTGAAAATAGAGGCCTCGCCTGAAAAAATATTGATAATAACTGGGTGAGACATAAAATCCCAGTAACCAAAATTAATTTATCAAATATGCAGGAAAGGATTGCAAGTCAGAGAAGCAAGTTTATTGATATATTTATAAATTCAACAACAAATAATTAACTAATCCATAATAAGTAACAATAACTAGAATCATCCTCACTTATCCATCCTACTCCTCCTTATATCGTCTGGACGTGGTTCAACCTATCAATGCTAGTATACCTGGCCGAGGTTAGCTAGTCACTTCAAGAATACTGTCCCCTCCCATGTCACCACCGATATACCGTAACAGGGAGGTGTCTACCCAAAACACCTAACTCAAGTTCCGGGTAAGAAATGAGAGAGCCGATGGGCACAATTTCACCCTTAATCTCTTCCACACAATCCAACATATTTCAAAACAAATAAACAATATGTTACAATAACTTTAAAAAATATAGTACAATATATTACTCCATATACATCAACTCACAAAATTATTACAACAGCCACCACAACAACAATTTCAATATCAAGATTCACTCATACATACATGTAGAATAGAAAATACACTGCTTCACTGAAAATAACTACATATTCAAATATACACATAATTTTCCAAACACATGTCAGTAGTATATATGAAAATAAATTAACAAGCATAAATTAACCCCGGTTACCTCAACTCCAAGCTAAACCCTATCTCGAGGAGTAAAATGTGAATAATCACCGGTCACAGGTAAATTCTACATTATTACAAGTATAAATTTTGTAACTCAAAATACACAAATAATAATAATAATAATATATTATTGTAGTAGAAACTGAAAATAACAGTTTTATTTTCCAAATTTCAAAACTAAACCGATTAGAATTTCAATAATACCTCAATAAACCCAAATAAATTATTTTCACCAAACTTAATAAGTGGAAATGTCAAGTAAAATATAAATTATAAGCTTCTTAAATAGAAAAGTTTATTTAAATTCCTGCAACAATAATTCAACAAAACAAAACTGATTAAAACTAGTTATTAATCACTCTATACATATATACAGTCTTCTATTGTCAAAACTCAAAATTTTCCAAAATCATAATCTCAAAATTTTCACTAATCAACATGATTTTACCTTCATTGAAAAGAGAAAAATATTTGGAATAACTTTTATGAAGGAAGTTCATTAAAAAGAAGTTAATTTAATTACCAAAATAATTTTATAAGATAAATGATATACTGTATAAGACTCTAAAATACTCTAACTCTTCTTCTTCCTCGTCTCCTACTGCGTTCACTCACCCCTCCCCTATTACAATGGATTGGGCAGGACGTTACGTGCTGCCCACTCCATATATATATATATTCCTTCTTCCCCATGTAGCTTTACCCTTTTTTTTTTTTTTTGTGAAAAGGACAAAATTACCACAAGAGCCCAAACCTTATTTTAATATTATTATTATTATTTTCCCTCTCACAATTACAATTTAATTACAATAATCACACATGATTATTTTATAACTACAATTAAATCCTAAAAAAAATTTAGGATGTTACCCTATATCAAATTTACATTATTAATAACATATTTTGATTAAAAATATGCCTTCCAAATATGTTTTCAATCACGGAGTCATTGCAAAAAAGAAATAATAAAGAAAGAAAGAAATATATTTTTAGTCATTTAAAAGAATATTGAATAATTAAATTTCAATAAATATGATAAAAATTTAAAATTTTATAATATAATAAAAACTGATAAATTTTATAATGTATTGGAAATTGTGAACATATTTGTGTTAGAATTATTTTTTGTTTGCATAAAAGTAATTTTTTGGTAAATATAAATATTTATTTATTTGTTAAAAGAGAGGTATTTTGGTCAAAGAAAATGTTTAAAAGTCAAATTTAACGGTCAATTCATGGTTGGATGGATGGAAACAAAATCTCAAATATGTAAGGGAAGTTTCTATTCAATGCATTTTAATTTCGAGGAAGGTCTACATATTTTTTTAAAAAAATAGATGGAAGGTTTGTGTAATTTAGATAAAATAGAGGGTAGTCAATACATTTTACTCTTATTATTATTAGTTTTGCTAAAAAAAATTTTCGGGAAGGGGTTGGGCTTACCCACAGTCTAAACCAGTCCACAGGGTATATTAGGTTAAAGAGTACACATGTCTGCACCTCTTCCCAGCGTTTCCACTGCTTCCTAGACCCTTAGGATGCCTCTCCCAGTACCTTAACCAACTCCAAGATTTTTTTACTAGTTAGTCCTAGTAAAGCCCCCAGATGGCGTATTTTTTTGAAACGAGGCCCTCTGTAGGAGTCTGGGCCGTGTCTCAGTCCCAGTGTGGCCTAGCAATTTTTTCAGCTCGGTTCCGTTCCGGGCTTTCAAAATTGGTTCCGCCCCTGTAACCCCTCCTCCCCGTCCGCTCCACTACTCAATTCCTTGAACCGGAGATTGGGAGCGGAGAAAGCAAGACACTCTGGGGGGGAGCTCTCCTGCTGCGGATATTATGTCTACTACTTGCGCTCTCCTTTTAAGTAAGAAAGTCCGACCCCTTCACTAATTGAACTCAAATACGAGGGGTCATTTTACTCTTAATTGGTTCATCTTCATCGAGATCTCCGTTCATGAATCAGGATTCTATGAAGTTTATAGAGAATTAGGCCCAATTTGGATTTACGTTTTGATTCCAAAATTATTGTTATTAATTTCACAATTTTTTCTATTCCTATTTCATACAACACAAAATAATTAATTATCTCAAATTTTAATAAGTATAAATTAGTAAATCAAGTAAGCATTTATATCCTAAATCTAGAGGTTGGTTTAATTAGGCGCTAGTTGACGCAATAAACAAAGAAATACTTCCCATAATCTTATTTATAGGGATAGAGAAAAGCTTTTCTAAATCCTATTTTTAAGGAATTTTATTAAAAAATTTTGAGGTCAAAGTAGAATTTAATCATTCAGTTATTATTGTATTGATGTCGTTTTCGTTTAGCTTTATGTATGTTAAGTAAATATAAAGTTTAAAGTTGAATTTTATGATAAAATTATGTTTAAGTTTTCCTTAATTTGTGTGAATAATGTTGCAAAGTAATAAATTTAAAATGATCCCATAGATAGGAAAATTGATTGTCTTATAATTATAAAGTTATGGGTTCAAAAATATCCTACCGATATAAAGATTTTATTGGAGTCCAGTTTCTTTAATTGACTTCTTCTCATAATCTCTCATCAGTTTTATGTAAAGAAAGTTACATCATCCAGTTTCTCTCATGAAGATCAGATCAATGGTTTGAATGAATCGATGAGAGATGATGATAAGAAAATAAGATTATGAGAGAATCTTTTCCCAGCGATCCGTAAACATCAAACATTATTTGAACCCTCGCTTAAACTTTTTTTAACCTAACCTTTTCCGTTTTAAAAAAGGACCCGTAGATCTAATCAAGGAGCAGTCAATGCGCGTGAAAATTCGAAGAAGCCGCTCGTGTTCACACGGCACCCTATTGCCCTTAAATAACATACTAACCCCAATGGGCCCAAAGGCGAGTTAATCAACAACATTTCTTGTTGAACTGAGATAACTTCAGAGATAGAGAGCGATAGAGAGAGAGAGAGACGAACAGGTCAGGCAAGAAGATGGAGATGACGACGGTATGGGCTCAACTAGGCTCAGTGACGGCCACCGTCATGTTCCTCTACGCCATGTTTGACAAGTTCTTCCCTCCGCCGCTTCGCGACCACCTCCTATCTTACACCAACAAATTCACCACCCTCGTCTCTCCCTATGTCCACATCACCTTCCACGAATTCACCGGCGAACGCCTCAAGCGCAGCGAAGCTTTCACCGCCATCCAAACCTATCTCAGCGGCAACTCCTCGCAACGAGCCAATAGGCTCAAAGCCGAAGTCATCAAGGACAGCCAAACCCCTCTCATGCTTAGCCTCGACGACAACGAAGAAATCACCGACGAGTTTCAGGGGATTAAACTCTGGTGGATCTCCAGGAAGTCCACCCCTAAATCTCAGTCCTTCTCCTTCTACCCTGCTGCCGATGACCGGAGATTCATCACTCTCACTTTCCACCGCCGTCATCGCGATCTCATCACTACGAAATACCTTAGACACGTGTTAGATGAAGGTAAGGCCATTGGCTCTAGAAACAGACAACTCAGGCTTTATACAAACAATCCAAGCAGTGGCTGGCATGGCTATAAAAGTGCCAAGTGGAGCCATGTCGTTTTTGAGCACCCTGCAACTTTTGAAACACTCGCTTTACATCCAAAGAAGAAGGACGAGATTCTCAAGGATCTTGTCAAGTTCCAAAATGCGAAGAATTATTATGCGAAGATCGGCAAGGCGTGGAAGCGTGGATATTTACTCTATGGTCCTCCGGGGACCGGTAAGTCAACGATGATTGCAGCGATGGCTAATTTCTTGAACTACGATATCTATGATGTGGAATTGACGGCGGTGAAGGACAACTCGGAGCTCAGGAAGTTATTGATCGAAACTCCGAGTAAGTCGATTATGGTGATCGAAGACATTGATTGCTCCCTTGATCTTACCGGTCAAAGGAAGAAGAAGCCAAAAGAAACAGAAGACGACGATAAGCCCAAAGACCCAGTCAAGAAGGAGGAGGAAGAAGAGAAAACGATGAGTAAGGTGACTCTATCTGGGTTGTTAAATTTCATTGACGGGATTTGGTCTTCTTGTGGAGGAGAGAGGATAATTGTGTTCACAACTAATTTTGTGGATAAGCTTGATCCTGCTCTTATTAGGACAGGACGCATGGATAAGCACATTGAATTGTCTTATTGTTGCTTTGAAGCATTCAAGGTGCTTGCTAGGAATTACTTGGATGTCGAAACTCACGATTTGTTTCCCAGAATTGAGGAATTGTTGAAGGAGACGGAGATGACGCCTGCTGATGTAGCTGAGAATCTGATGCCCAAGTCATTGGAGGAAGATGAGCGGAGTTGCTTGCAGAGGTTGATTGAAGCACTCGAAACAGCCAAGCAGGAAGCACAGAAGAAGGCAGAAGCGAAGAAGAAGGCAGGGGAGGAAGCAAAGGAAAAGGAAGAGGAGAAAGCGAAGAAGAAAGCAGAGGAAGAAGCCAATGAGAAGGAAAAGTCTGCTGAGCAAGAGGGGAAAGGGAATAAGAATTCAGGGGGAGGAGTGACGGAAAATGGTTTCCATTGATCAGAAGGAAAAATATCATTTATGCAGGAACCTAATTAAGTTTGTGGGCTTTGTAGTTTTCAGTCAGCGACTTGGCGTAATAAGAATCCTGGATTCATACCAGCCATCGCATTCTCCTGGTCTTCAATTTCATCATCCCTCGTAATCTCTAAATCACATTCGTCTAATCAATACAACATCACTTTCACTTTGACTTTTCTCTCACTTTCCCAATAAAGAGTTTAGATGAGGCCAATGAAAAAAAAAAAAAAAAGAGAAAAGAAGATGTCCTCCCCATCTCAAAGACCACTGGCGTTTCAGTCATCTAGAACCTATAATTGAGCAAGTTTCATTATCTGTTCTTTGTCGTTTCATGGGCTATAAGACACTTCAACTGGTCATCTATTATATTCTCATACAAAAGGCGGAACTAGCAATAGAATCTCATACAGAGGGCGGAACTAGGGGCTGGTCCCCCCACCCCTCCATTTTTTTTCAAAAAAAAAATATATATATATATAAAAAATAAAATGGCATTTTGGTAATTAAACTCCATGTTTCAATTAGGTCCTTCAGAGTCTAGATCCTTCATCCGACCCACACCTCCTCAATTCTCACCTAGCTTGCGGCATCAGTTTGTGTGTTCAAGGAAACTCATCTTGTGGTCTCGCTGTCACCCAGTTGCATGTCGCTGTCGGAAGTCCCTGTTCAGGTGAGCTTCCCTCTGTCGGCAGCAGTCCATACGTCGTCCTCTATCATTTGGTCGCTGCTCATCTGTCGTTACTTATTATATAAAGTTTGTTGTCTTTTGGTTACTTTGTATTGTAATCTCGTCGTCACTAATTAGAATTTGGCATTTTAAACATTGCATTTGACTGCTTGTTTTTTTTTTTTTTTGCCTCTCAATTGTTCGTTATGTTGATTGAGAGCTACGATGGAAGTTGAAACTTGTAAGCCCCTGGTTAAATCTAATGCAACTATTGAAAGAAACTTTTTTCGGTGGTTAATTCAGACTTTGCTCGCAAGGAATATAAAGTTTAACAAAGCTCCAATTCCTCTTAATTGGTATTTTTCTTCTTCCCTATCTATCCATTAACTGCCATAAATATAAGAATTAACTACATATTTTTTTAGTGGTTTGATATTAATGATATTTTTAAAATCATTTTGGTCATGAAATAATATAATTCATGTTCTTTGTAGGTGATTATTATGGGGAATAGTGCTACCATTGATACTTATTTTAAGAGAAAGAATAGTGAGTCGTTGCCCTTGTTTACTCATTATATTGAATTGTCAAATTTTGAGGATCCTTCTTCAAAGTCTCATAGAATTGAAAATAAAGAGGTAGTTAAAGAAGTTGATCTTGCTTCATTGAAAAGAGATCATGCACTACGCCCTCTAATATAAAAATATCTTATAAATCAACAAGATGAAATTCTTCGTGCTTATCTTAAACTTGGTCCATTTTAATGTAAGCTTCAAAATTATCCTTTTTCTGGCCAGAGAACAATCAATATCATTTTTGCTCTTCTTGGTTTGATTTGTTTTCATCTTGGTTAGAGTATTCTCCAAGTAAAGATGCTACATTTTATTTTCCTTGTTATTTATTTAGTAAACCAGGCGGCAATGGTCGTTTTAGACTTAATACGTATGTTGTTGACAAATTTAAAAATTGGAAAAAGGTTAATGATGGAAAAAATTGTGATTTTCTACGTCACGTTGGGAAAAATGTCATCTCAATGCATAAAAATGTTGTGAGTTCATATAGTGATCTTATGAACCAATCTCAACATATTGAGATATTGGTTGAAAAACTTACTTCTCATGAGATTGTAACTAATTGTTTGAGACCACAAGTTTCTGTGGACATGACAAGATGGCTTCTCTTCAAGGATGTGCATTTAGAGGTCATAATGAAAACTTTAAGATTCACATAATCGGGGTAATTTTATCGAGATAATAAATTTTTTAACTTCCTATAATCAAGAAGTTACAGCAGTTGTTTTAGAAAAAGCTCCTCAAAATACATCATATAATTCCCCTTGAATTCAAAACGAAATTCTTCACGTTTTCTCTCAAAAGGTAAAGAATACAATTCTCTCAAAAGGTAAAGAATACAATACGGGAAGAAATTTACAATGCCAAGTTTTGTCTTATTATTGATGAAACTAGTGATGTATCTAAAAAAAGAGCATATGACTATTGTTTTGAGATACATTGATAAAAATGGTTTTATACTGGAAAGATTTTTCGGTCTTGTACATGTAAAAGATATAAGTGCTAATGACCATGTAACATCCTAAAATTTATTTAGAATTATAATATGATAGATTAATTTACTTAAAAATATTCAGCATAGGAGTAAAATTTTCTACTATTAGTTAAAACAACAACAACAATTTTTATTATTGTAATATATTAATATTATAATATAGTAATATAATATAATAAACACACACATAGAAATGTGGTCGGCAAAGCCAACCACGTGAACTGAGCAAAAAAAAAAAAAAGCCAACCACGTGAAAATAAGAAGGGGGGACAATAAAACATTTCACCCCCCACTTTACCCAACTCACCCCAACTACCCCCCATAATTCACCCCCCTTTTCACCCGTTTACCCTCCAACCCTTAACAATATGCACCTTTGGGTGCGTATTCAGGCAGAGCAGTTTGAACGTTAGATAAATAAAGAGAGAAGAGAAAGAAAGGGGGAGGGAAAGCGTAGAGATAATTATTTGGGGATACTGGTAGTTACTTTTTTGGTGATTACTTGGGAATTAGCAAGTAACAGGTAACTCTGAATATTCTTCCATATACTTGTAAATTGTGTATGATTATAAATTATATTTTTATTAGACTAATTTATATGTATATGTATTATAATAATATTATTATAAAAACTGAATATTACAGTTTTATACCCACGAAAATTACAGTTTTGTACCCGCGAAAATTATAGTTTTGTACTCATGAAAATTACAGTTTTGCGCCCAAGAAAATTATAGTTTGTGCCTAGCAAAAATTACGTTTTGCCCCTAAATTTCAAGAATGACAGTTTAGTCCTTCGAATTTCAAGAATGACAAATTGGTCCTATGAGGTTTTATAATATGTTTGGTTTATCTTTTTTTTAATGATATTTGATGGAAGCGTGTTTTAATATACTTTATTTTATTAATATAATTTTCATAGCGGTGGTATGTGATGAGTTAGAATAAGGAGGAACTTAAATAATAAGATTTATTTATGCCACCGTTCAGTGCACAATGGATGATACTTTTCAGGGCCCCATCTTCTATATTTTCCTTTTGCCGGGATTACATTGGAGTTGTGGGATACGTGACACATCCTTAGTTGTTATTTTTAAGGAAATGAGCCATAGTATATGCTTAAGCTCTATACCTTTGGCCGTATGTATCTTAGGTTTTGGTGAGCTTAGAACCATCCAGTCAAATGAATGAGTTTCTGTCAGACTATATAAGGAAGGCTGCATATTACATATTGTATAATTGTATAATTTACAATTTGACATAATAATGATTACTTTTGAAAAATAATTTTGTATGAGAAATTATGATATGTACATATATATATATATATATATATATATATATAATAAACTCGTGTTTTTTTAATCATATATAATTTGCTTGTGTACGGTAGAAACTTTCAGTAGTTACTGAGACGTGAAATCTCATCCTATATTAACATTTTTCAGGTGAATATTCTAGTAGGGAGCAAAAGAAGACACCTATGGAGTGAGCTTTGAAGGCTCTTTCGTACTCCTGTAGCTTATGTTATGTTATTTTTATTTGTCATGACCCTAAAACTCCCGCTTTGTATTTAACTCTAAAATATTTTGGAAACTTATTTTAACTTTGTACTACAAATTTTATTTGAAATGGTTATGTAATTTAAATGATTTGGATATTGATTATCCCTGTTGGAAGTATTTCAAATATTTTGGTCAAGTTTTCGGGTGTTAAATTTGAGGTGTTACAGATCACAGTGTAATGGATACCAAGGGGCTCTTAAGGCATATATCAATGCCTCAAGTCGTGGCCTCAAGCCCTTGGGGAGGCGCTCTTGGGAATTAATTCCTAAGGGACAAAACCTCTAGAGGAGGGAAACAATACATGGCCCAGTGGGGTCGGACACCACTCGTTGTAGGGGGTTAGGCCATGGGGATGTCAGTTGTGGACTGAGTCCTTGACGGTGGTGGGCCGTTACATCTTTGCCGTCGCCGCAGCAGATCCATCAATGACGGAGATGGAAGAGAGTCGACGACGCTTTGATGAAGGAGAAAGGAAGAGAAGTGCACACCTCAGTGTGCACACTCAAGTGGTCATTTGAGTGTGCATTGCATAGTTAGTTTTGTGTGGTTTAAAATAATATTTTATTCTTATGAGCGAAATGGTATTTTGCTTTATTTTTCTACCTTATTTTCTTCCAACCAAACAAAATTTTTTCTATCAACCTAGTTTTCTTTTCGAGTGTGAACCAACACATCAAGACAAAATATTTTTTTGTTTCGTTCTATTCTTTTCATTTCTACTCCTACCTTTTTCTTCAATCCAAACTAGCCCTTAGGAATTCAGAGTTACAACTTACAGGAAAGATCTGTATTTCTTGAACCTCAAAGTAGAAGCAGACTTTGTTAATAAATGATAAATCAGAATAAATTCTTGTAAATTGGATATGGATGGGGGCTTTTTCAAAATAAAAGGCAATGATATTGGATTCACAAAAGCGTTGCAACTCCTTGTCACTCAAAGAAGATAGTAAAATTCGTAGTCAGGGGCTTCCCTTCAAGTAGTGCACCACTCTCATGGCTGCAACCATGTGACATTGTTGCGGCTGTTGCATAAACTGACTTAACACGTGTATAGAGAAACTGGTATTTGGTCTAATGCTAGTAAGATAAAGGAATCTACCAACCAACCGTCTATACATTTCATGTTCCTCTAAAATAGGATCAATCTTCTTCTTCTTTCACTGAGTGAGAAATTAGGGCAAGTAGTGAATGGAACAGGGATAATCAATCATCACCCAGCAATGCTATCATATATATTCTGATACAGTATTCTGGAATGATCTATACAGAAAACAAATTTCTAACAGAACCTATCAGTGAATGACACGTATAAGGTGACTATCACTCATAACATGTATAGACGCATTACACTAACGGTATCTTTGGGACCACACTAATTGCACAATACAATTATACAGAATGCTTATGTTCTAACATTCCCCCTCAAACGAGAAGGGATGACTACCAATCCGAGTTTGTCTCTGAAGAATTTGAACTGCGAATATGTCAGGTTTTGTAAGGCAATTTGCTATCTGATATGATGAAGGAATATATTGAATGTCAATTAAACCAGACATAACTAGATCACGAATGAAATGAATATCCACTTCAATATGCTTACTCCTAGCATGCTGAACCGGATTAGCTGCTAAAGCCTTAGCACTCTTATTATCACACCAGATTATGGATGGTTTCTTGGAAAACAAACCTATCTCTGATAAAAGTGAGCTCAACCACTTAAGTTCAGCTGATCCATCAACCAGTGCACGATATTCTGACTCAGAACTTGATCGTGAAACAACTCTCTATTTCCTTGAGGCCCAAGAGACTAGGTTATTACCAAGAAATACACACATTCCACCCATAGACTTCCTATCATCTAAGTCACAAGCCCAGTCTACGTCTGTATAAGCTACTAACTGCGGGTCTGAAAAGGGTTTGATGTTCAAACCAAGATTACAAGTACCCTTAAGGTATCTGAAGACACGTTTGACTGCCTGAAGATGAGTTGTTCTTGGCTGACACAGAAACTAACTCAGTTTGTTTACATCATAAGATATATCAGGGCGTGTGGTAGTGAGGTATTGTAGGGATCCCACTGCCTGTCTATACTCAGTTGGATTACTTAATAATTCACCATCTGTTGCAGAAATCATTATGCCTGTAACCATAGGAGTGGGAATTGAGGCACAGTCTGCCATTCCAAACCTTTTTAACAAATCTACCACATATTTGGTTTGACTCAAGAAAAGACCAGCAGCATTTCTATAAATTTCTATTCCGAGAAAATAATACAAGGGTCCGAGATCTTTTAACGAGAAGACCAAATTCAACTGCTGAATAAATTTTTCTACACAAACAGGATCATTGCCAGTTACAATTATATCATCAACGTAAATTAGGATGAAAATGGTCAGATTATGTGTTTGCAGCATAAATAGAGAGATATCACTCTTAAGATTTTCAAAACCCCAACTAAGAAGAGTTAATCGTAACCTATCGAACCAAGCTCTTGGAGCTTGTCGAAGCCCATAGATAGCTTTAGTCAACTTACATACATGTGTAGGCCGACTGGAGTCAACGAAGCCTTCTGGCTGGTGCATAAACACTTCCTCTTTCAGGAGCCCATTGAGAAAGGCGTTGTTCACATCCAACTGGCGAATAACCCATCGGTATGTCACTGCAATTGACAGTATAACTCTGATCGAAGTTGATTTAATTACTGGGCTAAAAGTCTCACTGAAATCGACTCCAGGCGTTTGTTGAAATCCTTTGGCCACCAACCTCGCCTTATGTTTCAAGATTGTGCCATCCGATCGAAATTTCGTCTTGTAGATCCAGCTGTTACTGATAAGCTTTTGATTTGAGTAGGGTACAAGTTCCCATGTATGATTCCTCACTAGAGCATCAAATTCTTCTTTCATAGCACTAAGCCATTTCGGTGAGGATAAAGCTTCTCGGACGGACAGAGGCTCGACTGACGATGAGAGGAGCGATTGCGAGTGGGAGGACGACGCCGACTGTGGAGTTGATTTTAGTGATTCAATGTAAGGTAGTTTAGGGCGGATGATACCCGTTTTGGACCGGGTCTGAATATTATGGACATTTTTGGGCCCAACTGGATCATTTCCAGCAGCATTGGATCCACTTGGACTTGATTGCCTAAGAATCACAGGCTCGTCAACATCGTTGGGCTCGGACAGAGAATCAGTAAAGGACGAAGAAGATGATTCTTCCGGTGAACTATTTTGAGTTTCCCCACTCGCAACTAATCTGGAGATGTCATCTTTATCAACTGGTGAATTTTCTGATATAGATTGAATAATCAGAGGCACTGAAGGAGCTGAATCATGAGAAGTAGCCGGCTGATGTAGGAAGCCTGCTCGAAAGGGAAACACACCTGAATCAAAAATAACATGCCGAGAGATGAACACCTTTCCAGTTCTGCTTAAACACTTGTACCCCTTTTGTTGAGATGCCACACCAATATACACGCACTTTTCACTGTGAAATTGCAGTTTGTGTGCATTGTATGGTTTGAGACATGGATAACAAGCACATCCGAAGGCTTGCAACTTCATGTAGTCCGGTTCTGTTTTCATGAGTCGAAACAGGGGAGTCTCACCGTCAAGCACTGGCATAGGTAACCTGTTAACTAAATAGACAGCATATTGAAAAGCATCAACCCAGTGTTTAAGAGGCATTCTGGCATAAGCTAACAATGTCAAACCCATCTCAACAACATGACGATGTTTTCGCTCAGCTCTCCCATTCTGGACAGATGTATATGGGCATGTGAATCGAAGATTGATTCCAGCTTCTTGTGCAACTGGTATAAATGGCTTGAATTCGCTACCATTATCACATTGAATTGCTTTAATCTTTAAGTCAAATTGATTTTCAACAACGTTTTAAACTGTTTGAACACATGAATTGCTTCTCCCTTATGCTTTAGTGGGTACAACCAGGTGTAACGACTAAAGTCATCCACAAAATGAATGTAAAAACGATGACCACTGTTGGATTGTGTAGGAGCTGGGCCCCAAAGATCAGTGTGAACCAATTCTAAAGGACATGATGCGTGAGAAGCAGAAGATTGAAATGGTAAATACTTTGATTTGCCTAATTGACAGGCTTCACATACAGTATTGTCATAAATAGAACTATGAGGAAGCCTCTTGTTACATTTGTTTAATACTTGATTCAAAACTCTAAAACTAGGATGGCCTAGTAGATGATGCCATTTAAGATACTCCGACTGACTCTTGTCATCACAGGAGGCCATGAACACTTTTGGTTGATCTTCACGCTTTTTGGTTGGCAAGGGAAACATTCCGTCCCTTGGAGCTCCCTGCATTAGTAATTCTTTTGTCACCGAATCCTTCACATGACAACCAGTGTTAGTGAAATTCACATCAACACAATTATCACGTATCAGACGATCAACACTGATTAAGTTTTTATTTGCTGAAGGTACATATAATACGTCTTTAAGCAACAACTTAGGTGAGTTGTCACAGGATATAGTTGTAGTACCGACTCCTAGAATTTTCCTTTTATCACCAGTGCAAGTAGTAAGATAATGCAACTTACCAGCAGAATTAATTTCCTCAAGTTGCTCCGGATGTGGAGTTACATGATAGTTCGCTCCACTGTCCATATACCAAGTGGGATCAGTCACCACATATGGAGTGGCATAGTTAGCTCGCTAAGCGGAACCAGAGTCTGCATAATAATAGTTGTCAGCATAATGGGAATGTGGAGGAGAAAAATTGTTAACGCCACTTTCAACTCGATAGTAACATGTGGAGATGGTATGGCCTGGACGTTGGCAGTGAATACAAAAGGGGCGTGCTCCTCTACCTCGTCTGTTGCCACGAGAGCGGCCTCCTTCGCCTCTGAAGCCACGCGAGTTACCTCGCCAGCCACCGCCGCAAGCAACACCACCACGGGGAGTGGGTGAATCGCGAGTTGAAAAATCAGTCCTCGGAGCAGTGGCAGCGTTAACGGAAGGGGGAATGGATAGATTGGAGAAGTGGCTCAACTGATTTAGTCTGGTTTCAAATGAGAGCAGAGCTCCCTGTGCATCAACCTAGGTCAGATCAGGCTGATCCATCAACTTAACAACGATTGCATTGTATTCGCTGTCTAAGCCGTTGAGAGTATGAAGGATGAGATCATCCATTGCAACTGGAGAACCGGCAAGAGCAAGCTCATCCGACAAGCTTTTCATCTTGTTGAGATACGCTTCCATTGTGAGAGCATTTTTTCAAGTGTTATGTAATTCACTCTTAATCACCATGATGCGAGCTTTGGTAGAAGCACTCGTGAGATACTTGGCTGCAGTCCACAGATCATAAGCAGTCTGGCAATGTAGCAGTTGAACACCAACCTCTGGAGTCATTGATTCCTTAACCAGCCAACAAGCATTCTATCAACCGAGAACCACTCGGCGTAGGCAGGATTTGGACGTGTTGCGTCAGCAGCACTGAATAGGAGCTTAGCTGGTGCCGAGACTGAACCATCAATATGGCCGTCGAGCTGGTTGCCTTCGATTAGCGGCAAAACGATTGATTCCCAAATTAAGAAGTTGGTGAGATCCAACTTGATCGCAGTAGTCTGGCTTGAGGAGCTAAATAGTGAATACGCTCTTGCAATTTGATGAGAAACAGGGTCGACGACTGTAGCGGAAGCTGAAGAAGCAGAGTCGGCCATTGCAAGGGATTGCTCTGATACCAAGTGAGAAATTAGGGCAAGTAGTGAATGGAACAGGGATAATCAATCATCACCCAGCAATGCTATCATATATATTCTGATACAGTATTCTGGAATGATCTATACATAAAACAAATTTCTAACAGAACCTATCAGTGAATGACACGTATAAGGTGACTATCACTCACAACATGTACAGACGCATTACACTAACGGTATCTTTGGGACCACACTAATTGCACAATACAATTATACAGAATGCTTATGTTCTAACACACTGACCCCCTCCCCCCTTTTTCTTCTTCTTTCTAGTATCCGAAACCTGACATAAATTCTAATTTTCTCTCATTGGAGTCAACTGATCTGGTTTAGCCGCACTCAATCATGTGTCCTTTAACAAGTCCAAGACATACTTCTTTTGATTTAAGATAATCCCTTGTTCAGATTTTACCACTTCTAGCCCCAGGAAATATTTTAATGATCTCAGATCCTTGATTCTAAAGGTTTTATGAACATGCTCCTTTATAGCGTCAGTGTCTTCTAAATTATTCTTGGTAATCAAAAGGTCATCCACATATACTAGGACAATTATAAATCGTGCTCCCACTTCTTTGATAAAGAGGGAATAGCCATATTTGCTCCAGCGAAAACCCTCTACCAAGAAGTGCTTGTGTAAGCTTAATATTCCATTTGTCGAGAGAAATCTGTTTCAGCCCATAAAGGGACTTCCCAGCTTACACACTTTATTAGCACCAAGTCCTTTAAAGCCTTTGTACTTGCATATATATAGGCATCTTTGTCCAAGTCCCCTTGGAGAAACTCATTATGTACATCCATTTAAGCACTACTCTTACCGTTACCATCTTAACTACCGGAAAGAATGTCTCATAGTAGTCCACTCCTTCTCTTTGGTTATACCCCTTTGCTAAAAGTCAAGCCTTGAACTTGTCAATGCTCCCTCATCAGCCATATGTTTCATCTTGTAAACCCATTTGCATGCAATTGGTCGTCTTTTCTCATGTAGTAGGTCTATGATATCCCATGTGTGGTTTGTTTCCAATGCTCGAATTTCTTCTTGCATGGCCTTGACCCACCTTGCATCTTGGATGGCCTCATCATCATATGTCATTGGCTCAACAATAGCATCCGTACATAACAAATAATATTTATAAGATGGAGAAATATGACAATAACATAATTACTGCTGAATGGGGTAAATTAAAGGAGATTTCTCCCCTGTGGCTATTTCTTATGATCTACAGCATTTGCATCATCAATTCTTGGTGTGTTTGTGTTATGCTAAGTTCTAATCCTTTCTAAATTTTGATTCTTTCGAGAAGCATGCAAAGCTTCATGTGCCATGTTTATTTGGTGCGAACATATAAAATCTAGGAAGAATGACAAAAGAATACTATTTGAATTTTAAAATCTTATTAATAAAAATTGTAATGGGATCAATAACTTATTTTGTTGTAAGATCATCTATCTATTATTTTGAATTTTTGTGGGATTTTCCCTAAAATCTATTATTAATTCTACCCAGTGGTAGACCCAGCAGGCTAGGTGGGGCCCCACCCCCTAAAATTTAAAGAAAAATATATATATGAGAAATGGAAGCAGGTTTTTGTCTGACGGGATAGGAATTACTAGGTTCTGCATTCCCGCAAGAATTCATGGTGAGGAGGACGATGGCATTGCTTCTGATCATAGGCCATCTTCTTTTGCTTCTTCTAATTCTCGTCACTGAAATTGCGCAATGCTGTTTAGTGCTCGCTCCATATTGATCCATCAGGTACTCACTTCACTGAATACCAATTTCTCTTTTGGCTTAAAGATCTCAGAGACTAAAAATGGAATAGAAAGGGAGTTAGGGACCACTTTGTTTGATTTGTGCAAAGATGCCATCTTTGGCTTTGATTGGAACAAATATTAAATAGTATTCATTCCTCTATATATATAATGTCCCATGCAAAACTGCAAACTTACACAATTTTTCACCACCATCATTGTGAGCAGGAGTATACTCTTAGTCTCTTATAACATTTTGAGCTTGATATTTTTAAACATCCAAATTTAATTAATCTACATCTTAATTATATCAAGTGTTAGTAAGAACTGAAAAGTCCATCATTTACTCCCTTATTGATAGAGTGATTAGACTTATATTCACTCTTCCAGTTTCTACGGCAACCATATTGAAAAATATTTCTCTGCTATGAAGACAATAAAAAACAAGCTTCAAAATAGAATGAAAGACCAATTTTTTTATGATTATTTAATTATATACATTGAAAAAGAAATTATTTTGAGTTTTAGCACGGATTCAATTATAGATGAGTTTAACAATATGACAACACGTAGAGTAAGAGTCAAGTGAAGTGATCTTAAATGCTGTAATAGATTTCTTTCAATTTTTTGTATATTAGATTTATATTGTATTTCAAGTACTTTAATTTATAATATAACATTTTTTATTTTACCCCTGTCATTAAAATTCTTGGGTTCATCACTGGAATTCTACCAATCTCCATAACTTTCCCACTTGAGATTTCCTGCACATTACAAAACTTGGGATGGAATGATATACTACACAATTATTGTCCAAGGTTAATTGAGACACATAAATCAAATTGAAGCATAAAGTGGAGGCATACAAAACATTCGTAGGGGTTAAATGATTGCAAACCTTTAAATCCCCTATATGTGTGACAGTGAGCCATTGGAAATTAGGAATCCGAATCTTCTTAATATCTCCACTATATGGTTTTATGGGATCTAGCAGCTCGAAGTCACTAACTACTACATGAGTGGAAGCTGCTGAATCTAATCTAATAGGCATGCATTTTTAAATAATACAGAAGAGTTAGAAGTTTGCAAACCTGAGGTATGTTGCCACGGTTCCTTCACTGGAATTCTTGTCTTTCTTCAACAATTGGATAATTTACTGTTCATGGGTCAAGATTTGATCTAGTCTACGCATACCAGCAGAGGCGGCGCTGTATGGAATTTGAGATTAATATCATATACATTATTGGTGCGTGTGACATAAATTTCATGAATACAATAATGATGATAACGAGAGAAAGGTTGAAAAGAGAAGTTAACAACAAATTTGATCCAGTCGTGTTTTGATTAATTGTTGTCTGACTTCTGTGGTTAAGAAATTTCAGTACTAAAAAAAGAAAAGTAATAGAAAATGGGAGCCGGTAAGGCGGGAAGCAGGGAACGCAAAGAATCTAAAAACAGTAAGTGGGCAGGGAAGGTTAAGATTATTATAATAATCCTCATTTTTCTAACCCATCTGTTTTAATATACTCTACATCGTTTTGATTATAAGTTTTTTATCAAATAAACTAAGACTGACAGGTAGTTTAATATGATAGTAGTATACTAGTCTTTTTATTTCATATAAATCTATAACTATGTTATACATTTAGCTAGGCCCAGATCAGATCGACGTACTAATGGTGGAAATGTCTACTTGTCTAGAAACAACGGGGAAAAAAAATATAAAAAAAGTAGCATACATCAGATTCTACGTCATTCAGATAACGTCAGCCGTAAGATTGTTCATAAATTCTTTGAAAGTGGATCAAAAATGGCTTATTCGTGCAGATTTACTTTTTGTTGGTGGCCCCACTTTATTATTCTTTTTTGCTGAAGGAAACTCCACTTGTTTTCTTTGAAATGGAGTCTGTTGTGGCAGCTCAAAATGCAAGAGGTGCAAAAGTGTTCATACATCTCTTCCCCATCCCATCCCTCCGGGAGCCTATCTCCAAACCACTTTCAATGTCGTCTACTCTTTGCTCGTTTTGATAAAATCTGAAGGGTCCAAGTTTATTTTTTAAAACTAGTGATTTTTGAATAAAAAAACTCTTTTTTTGAAAAAAAAAAAATTAGTTAAGATGTTACCTTTATTTTAAATTTTCTATCTATTAAAATAATTTTTTTAAAGAAAATCAAACGTTAAAAAAAAAGGTCTAATTTAGATTATTTAGATCTCCTTTAATCAGTCTAGATAAGATGAACAAATAGTGCATATCCAAAAACCCATCCCCCTCCCCCTTAATGCCCCTCATATCTTTCTCTTAAACATATGTTCGCTCATTGCCATCTTGTATTTTTGACAGAAAAAAAAAAGTTTAGACTCACCTATTTATTTTTACACACACATATATATAGACATCTTTGTCCTTTAACTCAATAGAATATGCAATTTATTGAACATAATAAGAAGAAAGTGGGTGAGCAGTGGCGAACCCAAAAAATTACAGAAGGAGGAACAATTGGTAGGGGATTCGGAGGGCCAAAATTTTTTAAAGAGAAAATTTTAAATGCATTAAAAAATAAAAGAATATAAATAAGGAAAAATATATAAAAAAGTATTTATGAAATCAAGTGAATACTGATGATGTAATAAGAGAGACAATTATTTTACAAACATGTTATCTAGAAAAGTAAGGCTAAATACGGTTAGAAATAAATGCAGCTACATAAATTACAATGAAAAGTAAACATTCAATAAGTTCAAGTACATATATTTTAATAAAAATAATTATAATGTCATCCTTCTAAGCCTTATTTTTTGAAATTTCATCATAATTGCCTTATTATCAATACTATCAAATACATTTTTTTTTCGATATAAGACACTAAATCATCATTCAACCATTCATCCATCATCACATTACAAAGTGCAGTCTCAATGTATTAAGGGTGGGCACTTAATTTAAGATTGGACAATCATTCAAACATGTATTAATTTTATAAAAAATAATAAATAAAAAATCCCAAATTCAAGTGCCCCCTTCTCTACAACATGGGTCTGGCCCTAAATGTCGCTGAGCCCTTTGATTGCGTTGATTCAAGATAAGGTCTTCTTTGATAGCTGGTTAGTACACCTTTTTTCTTAGCCCTTCGCTCTACTCTTATTATAGGAAAATATGTATTAATTTAATTTAATTTTTTTTATTAAAAAAACCCAAAATTCAGGGGGGGCACTTGCCCCTAATCATACACGTCTGTCCGCCAGTGTGGGTGAAGTTATTGATAAATTGGATCAAGGTGTAAAAATATACATGTCTTTTATCTCGAGCAGCGCCCAATATCAAGTGCTTTTTTAGGTGTAAAAATGCACATGTAGCTATAAATTAGGTGTAAAAATATTGTTTGACAGTTTAGTTTGACTTTTTTTTGCTGATTGGACAATAACGGGCTTTCAAAGGTGTAAAAATACATATGTAATTTGGCTAAAAGAGTGCCCAACATCAAGTTCTTTTTCTAATTTAATAATTTTATTTCAATTAAAGGGAAATTATTATATCTCTAGGTATGATTCTTCGGAAGCCAAATTTTTTCTTCTGATTTATTATTTTGGGAAGGAGGATTTGTTCAACAAGTAAAAACAGTAAAAAAACTTTATTTTCATAATTTATTTATTTTTAATTCCTTATTAGATTTTCTAATTAATAATTGCTGAATGAGTATTTATGCATTCGAAATTTGATATTATAAATAATATATTTACTTAAAAATAGTTTTAATTTTTCAAAAAATAAATAGATAAAGAAATAATTCATTTATTCTATCCAAAAAAAAAATCATTTACTTTAAAAAAGTCAACTTTATAACTATAAGTCTATAATATTTTTTGATTTACTTTCACTCATCATATAAATAGAAATAACTCATTTAGAGGTGCAAACATTTATATTGCATATTTCTCAATGCAATAAAAATTAAATAATATTTTTGGCTTTTGATTGAAAAATTATTTAAATAATTTCTGGTCTTATTTGTTAGATCAAAAAAATAAGATTATTTTTAATTAAATATAGTATTTATAATATCACATTTCAAATACATAAATATTCATTTATTAATTATTAATTAGAAAATTTAATAAAGATTTAAAAAAGAAAATAAATTATGGAAATAAAAAATTTGGTCTTCCAGGAATTATACTTAGAGAAATAATAATTTTCCTTTAATAGAAATAAAATTATTAAATAAAAAAAAAGAACTTAGTATTGGACGCTATTTTTGCCAAACCATATATGAATTTTTGTATATTTGAAAGTCATGTCATTGTCTAGTAAGCAAAAAAAAAGTTTCAAATAGTATTTTTGCACCTAATTTTTAACCACATGTGAACTTTTGCACATAAAAGAAGCATTTGGTGTTAAAGGCTCTTCGAGATAGAACACGTGTGCATTTTTACACTTTAACCCTTGATAAATTATTTATAGGTCTTGGGGGATAATTAAATATATTCTTTCCTATCTATAATATAGGATACTCTAACTAATTCATAGGAAATAAAAAATGACAATTAACTCGTTAAATATGTCATAAATCAATATTTTTTTTTTTGCTTTTATCCTTGTTGAAATATATATTTAAAAATCTAATCAATGGGTAAAACTGAAAATGAGTATTAATTATAAGGATAAAGCTAAAATATGAGCATGAATTATCTTATATATTAAACAAAGTTATTCTCCGAAAAGCGTCCTATATTTTGTAAATGAAGGGAGGGAGTACATACATAACCCGATTTTTTTTGTGGGAATGATATTGCTCAACTTATAAATATAAAATTTTGATTTATAAACTCATATTCTTAGTTCCCGCTGGAGACAGAGACAATGACGGGGCAGCCGGGTGCACAACTGGCAGTCATAGTCACTTGCACCAAAATAGCTATTTACCACACACTTATATTGTAAATTTGTAATTAACGATCTAATCACAGTGACTATGACACAAATGACTCAAGTTCTATGCTAACACTCGGGTAGGTGGAGCCATGTCGGTTTTGAGCATCCTGCAACTTTTGAAATTCTGGCTTTGAAGCCAGAGAAGGAGGAGATCATAAAGGACCTTTTTCGTCTCAAGACTACTGGTAAGGTACGATTGGGAAGGCTTAGAAGAGATGGCATCAGGAAACCAGAAGAACAAGTGTTTGATCAACTTCCGGGGGAGAGATAGTGTTTGTGTTTTGCAGCTAATTTTGTGAATAAGCTCAATCCTGCTCTTTCGAGGAGAGCACTCACCATTTGTGTTCCAGAATTGAGAATTTGTTTAATAAGACAGAGATGACACCTGCTGCTGCTAAGTCAATGAATTAGGAAGTTGAAACTTGCTTGAATAGGTTGATTTGAAGCTCTTGAGACAGCCAAGTTAGAGGCAGAGGAGGAAGCAAACAAAATGGCAGAGAAATAAAAGGAGCAACTGAAACAGCAAGAAGTGAAAAGTATAGTGAAAAATCTGGGGAAGGAGAGACATGGATTCTAGGTGATTATGGAGAGTAACAGGTTTGAAAAGTTTGACTGAGTTTGAGCCACGTACTGTCTCCCATCATCACCACGGACGAATCTCTACACCATAAAAGAAAGAGAGAGAAAGCGACGGAGTGATAAGAGAATACCCATGTGAGGTGGGCCTTTAAAGTTAGAAGAAGAACAGTATGAGAGAATTTGAAATGTGAAGTCTTCAGTTTCGGCCAAGGGCCCCCACATGAGCTGTTTTCACTCCTGAGAGGCCCCACCTAGTCAAACTAATACTTCTCTGTGATTAATATAAAGGGTTTAGCAATAAATTTGTCATCGAAGTATACCCCAAGAAGTAGTTTTGTCCTGTAAATTTTTCTTAGAACAATGTTGTCTTAGAAGATTTTTTTGGAGCAATTTTGCCCGTCCGTTAACGGTCAACAGTTAATTGACCATTAACGGAGGGGTAAAATTGCTCCCAAAAATTCTTCCAGGGCAAAATTGCTTTTTTTTTAAAAAAAAAAACTCTCGGAGCAAAATTGCTACTTAACCCAAAAAAATGTTAAAACTATTATTCATGATATTATATATTTTTAATTCTTATTTATATAATATCTAGGGGTGGAAACAGGCCACGCCAACCCAGACTTCACCCTTAACAGGCCAGGCCTGTTCGGCAACAAAGTGGTCTGAGCTTGGCATGTGGCCTGTTAGAGGCCATTTTTTCAACTTGAGCCTGGCTTGTGCCCTGTTAAGGCGGCCTATATTTTTAAGAATTTTATAATTAGGCTAACAGGCTACAGGCCTCACTGCAAAATAGGTCTACTTCAAATAGGCTAAAAATAGGTCTACTTCAAACAGGCCGAATTACATAAATCAGTGAAGGCAGAGATAAAAAGGTCTAATTAATCAATTTACAAGAAGTAAAGAAATTGATTAAATCATTTATTTGTGTAAAAAAAGTATATGTCACTCTTTCAAAAATATTTATATTAGATTTGAAACAAATCTAGTTATAAGTAGCATGTAAATGTAAATTTTTATCAGCCTTGCTGCTATAGCTAAGTTAGATTATTTTGGACAACTAGCAAAAAAATAGATTATCATTTTTTTTCATAATTTTTTATGAGTTATATAAATTTTTTTTAGGGTTAAGTAGCAAATTTGCCTTAGAAGTATACCATGAGGAGCAATTTTACCCTTAAAGTTTTTTTTGGAGCAATGTTACCTCAAAAGTTTTTGTTTGGAGCAATTTTGCCCCTCTGTTAACGGTCAACGGTCAACTAACGGTTGACTGTTAGAGTTATTAACGGAAGGGCAAAATTGCTCCCAAAAAAATCTTCCGGGGCAACATTGCTCCAAGAAAAATTTTCTGGGCAAAATTGTTCCTCGGGGTATACTTCCAGGGCAAATTTGCTAATTAACCCTAATATAAACTATATTTATCTGATTAGATTAAGAAAGTTAGTTGAGTTAGTTAATATGATATGTATTTTTTCAAAACACCCTATTCATCTTTCTTAATTCTCTTATTCCCTCTCCTCTTTAATTATTATTGAGTAATGTAAGAGTTATTTAGAAAAAGAAATCTACAAATATAAATATAAATATATATATATATTAGCACTTAACTCGGAAAATTGGAAATGGCACAATGATTGAGGCACACAGGGAGAAGAGAACAGGGTAGGCACGAGAATTATGAAGCAAAGAGAACGTGTGTTTGTTTAGTTGGATGCTATAAATGGAGACTTGTGTGGCAGAGAACATCAATCCTTCTAACATACAAATTCTGATGAACCAAGAGCTGAAAAAGCATGGGGAGGGACTTCTGTCGCAGGAGAGATGGTCCTTACTGTTACTAATGGAACTTTGCAAGCCAACTGGATCAGTACTTGTCATCTCCCCTGCACAGAAGCCCCTCCTCTTTCTTTCATTTTTATCCCCTAAACTCTGCTATATCAGATATTCACACATACACACTTGCTACTTCTTCTTTCTGTTAGATGAAATGTCCATTCCCTAGATTTGACGCAGAACAGGGAAGGGCTAAATATTCTTTATAACGATGGAAATCAACCTTCCATTGCAGTGCGGGTCTTGCAATATGGAGAATAGTTTGGGTGGGAAGCCGTGTCGATCGGATGGGTATTTGGTAATATTTGGGCCTCTCACTGGCCTTGTTCTCTCTCTGTGGCTCTTACTTTGCCTGTGTTGTAGCTTAGCTCTTCTTGATCGTATCTCTGTTTTTCCTTGAAAACCAAGCAAAGAAACCAGGGAAAATAGAATTCATGCATTTATGATTCCGTTCTCAATCTCTCTTGACATCCCCAAAACAGAGTTATTGGATCTGTTTCGAAACTACATGACACTGGTTTAAGCACTCGATTTATTGTTGTTGTTGTTATTATTTTTTGCCTTTGGATGTCCTTGCCAAATTAAGGACGAATTGTGTACGAGACTTGGTCCCTGAGGTGCATATTTAAACCAATATAAAGACAACGAGAAATCATCAGTCTGGACCTAGCATGCGGGCTACGGGAGGCCAAGTTTTGAGTGGATCCGGATTTGCTCAATATCCTTGCCTTCAGTATCTCTTAGTATCTGTATATCCTAGCCATTTAAAAATTGATCCAAACGTTTAGAAAAAGACACCTTATTTATGAAAATTTGAGGTGTCACTCTCTGGACGCTTGGATCAATTTTTGGATAGTCAGGATGCACGGACATTGAAGGATACTGAGCAAATCTATTTCCAGTTTTGAGTTTGCACATCCACACACATGTATTTGTGCATATTGTTATTTTATTATTATTATTATTATTTGCCCTGAGTTTATATTGTTAATTTAAGTTTCATGTTATTAAATGCACTGAGTTATGACCAAACCATCACAAGCATCTAGATCTATGTCTAGCTTATGTTGTTTATGCTTACCTCGTAATTCTAGAATTAAATTTCATGTCTTACTCATTAAGATACAAGTGTGTGATGATGAGTCAAACAGTCAATTCTCCGATTTAGAAATGCTTTTTTGTGGGCCAAGGATTTATAAATGTTAACCCAAGGTCAACAAGTTGCATCAAATTTCTTTTCTGTCCTTTGGTTCAACAAATCAATATAGGCTAGGCCTTGGGTTTCGAATTCTAAATATTATTTTCGGTCCTAATTATAAGACAATTGACTTTTTTAGAGAAATTAATGAAGCTAATTAAATGACTTTAGACTATTTTTATTTTTTTCTTCAAACTAATTAGTTTAACTAATAAACTAATATATAATATAAAGATGCACAACATATAAAATGATTAAGTAACTCATTTAGCTTTCTTAATATCTCCAAAGAAAGTCAACTATACCTTATAATTAGGACAAGAGGTAGTATGTCTTTTCGCCCGGGGGGACGTCCCTCGTCGTGAAGCTTAGCAAAAACGTTTTTGATTCCGACATTTATTTTTTTGGTCAACATGATTTAGACATTTATCAAAAACCTATTAACATAGGCTTCAATGTAATGGTCAAATGAAATTGTCGCCACCAATCCCATATGCCCGTCACTTTCAGAATAGAATTTCTGTTTCCTTTGGTTCAAAAATTTGGAATTTCTTTTAGGGTTAAGTATCAATTTTGCTCCTAAAGTATGCGCCCAAGAGCAATTTTTCCCCTGAAGTTTAAAAACATAGCAATGTTGCCCTTCCATTAAAAACTCTAACGTTGACTGTTAGGGTAGTTAACGAAGGGGCAACATTGTTACGTTTTTAAACTTAAGGAGCAATATTGCTACGCGAAAACTTTAGGAGCAAAATTGCTCTTAGACACGTACTTCAAGGGCAAAATTAATACTTAACACTTCTTTTTTGTTCATATCAGACCCTGCTTTCCCTCTACACGTGCGATAGGGATAAGAATTTGGTTAACGCGATCATGCATTTGGTTTAACCTAAACAACTACATACAGAATTAATCAATAAACAATACACATAGCTGTTTATAAAACATACTCCCTCCGGTCTTAATTATAGGAACACTTTTGTAGTGTAAATTGCATTACAAAAGTGTTCCCAAGTAGTATAAAAGATCAAGTTCTCTCTCTCCCCTAATAATAGTTTTCCAATTTATCAACCTCATGCAATTATCTATCCTCCCAAAATTTCACACTCCTTCTATCCTTTACGTCCTAACCAATACCCTTAATAACTTCAAACCATAATCTAGCAACATTTTTCATAAAGATAAATCATGTTGTTTCTCAAAGCACTCAGCTAGCCAATTAGCACCCCTTCCATATTTTGCTTTCAGGACTTTAGAACACAATTCTTTCGGTTTGGCTAGTAGATTTTATCCAATTTTTCTTATTAGGGCATCATTTATCCCCTTCAATCTCCTTATCCTCACAGCTCCTTCTTCCTTAAGTCTACACACTCCTCCCAGCTAACCGCATGATTTTCTTCTTCTCCCCATCCGAAACCCAAATGACAAATGAAATTCCTTTGGAGTTTTTCAAATCAAGTTCTCTTTTATTTTGTTTAGGCCTAAGGTCAATGGACGGCTAAAGGACAACAAAAACTTGGCATCAAGTATTGTCAAATTACACTCAATCTTGCCAAGTGGAGTCTTCCGAAATCATGAGTAGAATAATAATGGATTCCTTACAATCCACGATTGCTAAATTATATAATATTTAACACAAGGATATTGCATCTTTAGAAATTAGAACATATATCTTCACTTAATATTAAAAACCTTGGGACCAACGGACTGCAATCACACGTTATACTATTATGCTGGAGATTAGTTTCCTCCTAATTCACCACTACGCTTTGGCCTCATTTGATATCAGCGGGCAACATAAGAAGAGAGATTATTTCCACGTTGTAACTAATCAACCTCAATCACTATAACAAGGCGCAAATGGTTTTCAAGAGAGTTAGGATGTATTTGGTTTGAGGGAAGGAGAGTTTCCCTCTTTTTTTTGGTGTGAAAAGTCAGATATGCCTATAAATTACATAATTTTTTACATCGGTTTTCGCACAAACATTTCACATTATGGTCATATCTGATTTTTCACACCAAGGAGGAGGGAAAACTCCTCTCCGCTCCCCTCAAACCAAATGCACCCTTAGTATTAACAAACTTGTTTTAGCATAACAACATATTTAACGTGTTAAAGAATTGGTCTGCTTGACGATACTTTACAAGACCTACAGATACGAGGGAAAAAAACAAGCACATAAGAGCAACAATCAATTGAAAAGCATATGCTATATAGAAGTAAATAGTTAAATTTAATTTAATTTCGTCTACGTACACTTTTCAGCCACTTCTCTTCTACTCCCCCTCTTCTATTTTCCCCTTTATATACAATCAACATCGAGTTGGCCACCATGTTACTAGATCAAGTGTTCTAGCTCAGCACTATGGGCAGTCTAACTTGACCGGATGTGCCTACCTTCTCATTTCTCATTATAAAAGATGATGCCTGTACTCCCAATACCTCTTTTCCAACCCACAGGAAACTAACCACATTTGCTAACACTAAGGCTAATAGGAGGGAAATAAATTAAACAGGGCCCAGGTTGATTATTGTCATTTACACTGCCTTGGACGAAATTTTTCTTTTGACAACAATGAGGTGATTAAAGCTTCTAGCCTTCTTGAGCCAGCGCTAGGCTTTAGGACAGTAGTATCACCTACAACAGAGCAGGGATCAGCTCCATTATTCTTGCTTCCTATGCACCAGCCACCAGGAACAACCCTACCAGGACCTCTTGATAACAGGTCAGCATCAATTTTGTCCAGTACCGGATCTTCTCTAGG
This sequence comes from Acacia crassicarpa, assembly GCA_034222035.1. Taxonomy (NCBI): domain Eukaryota; kingdom Viridiplantae; phylum Streptophyta; class Magnoliopsida; order Fabales; family Fabaceae; genus Acacia; species Acacia crassicarpa. The sequence goes on along the minus strand of JAWXYG010000005.1, from coordinate 40,719,394 downwards.
GAACTTCCTCGCAAAAGGAGCATTGCTATCAACCATCTTTTGCATGTCTTTAAGATTAAGGTAGTGAGGATGTTGCTTGGGGGGATTGTCCCAGGAAATAAAATGGAGATCACTATTAACGGTTGTGTTCTTGAACTCTTCAGCATTACAAATGACAGAGTGGAAATATCCTTCAGGGGAAGATATGAAATTTGTATAGTACATGAGAACAGTCCGAGGTAGGTTGTCCCATCCCCATATGCAGTAATCAATGAAAGATCTTGAGAGCGCCATCCAAGCCGAACCTATAGAGGGAACGTAAGGTAAACATCCCAAAGGAAGAAATAAATCCTCTTGCATAATATATTGAAATATTAACTTTCAAATTTTAGTTTTCCTTCAACAAGTGGAAAATTTAGATGCCACCATTACCTGAACCTTTTCTGTCCTATATTACACCATGTATAAGGTCAAGAATAGATCCATGTGGGAAACATGCAGGACAGTATATGCTACTACATCAATACCTACCCAGGTCCAAGAACATTATTTGGTTAAGTGCCTTTTTTTAATTTTTGCCAGCAGTTAAGTGCTTTTAGATTTTGTAGAATCAGGGTCCATCACTCACATGCCACAGTTTAAATGAGTTATCCTCAACCTAGTTCAAGACCTACAGCTGCAGTGCCAACTCTTTTATGCTGATCACTGGACATGGGAATAAGCATTCTTCAGGCAGATGAAAGCCATAGTAAATAAAAATCTTGAAACAGTTATAAGAAACCGGAAGAGCGCCACTTGAAGACTAGACTACATTAAAAAAAATAAGGTGATCGATCATTAAAAAATGACAAGTGGTACAGATCTTTTGAAAAAACATTGATCGAAAGTGAAACAAATATAATCATGCCATACTTTGATATGCCCAGTCTACAAGCTACCAAGAGTTCAATCCATGTGATAATATTAAGTGATACTGGAATCATCAAGCAACCAGAACCAAATTATGTTTTGCATATTTAATGCAAATCTAAACCTGATATATACTAATGACATGTCGAGGGTAATTTATTGTCATGCCCAATTACTAGATATACCACAATTAATTGAACTGCTCCTAATCATGAAGCCCGCAAAAGTCATTTAAGCTACAATGTCACATTGTCACTAGAGAGAAAAGGAACATAATTTGAACAACTCTTATGAAAGGACCCAGAGGAACAAACTTTGATTAGAAAGAGATCGTATGGCAACTGGCAAGGACAAGAAGTCAGACCTCAGTTAATGATATTTGATGTATCACATTTCTTTGACCTTTATAAGATCATTTTAATTTTCAGTGCAATTTTTTTAAATGCACCCAGCACAGCAAATTACAGAATAGGCTCTCTCGAGATTAATAAAGATCCTGAAACATTACATGGCCAAATTTCAAATCAGGACCGATTACGTTCTATGACCTCAACTCTCAGTAAAAGTTTACAGATAATGTGCATCCTATAGGTATTCACATTTCAACTAGAATGGTCAAAGCTTTTCGGTTGATTTCTAAGGCTTCAATTAAGAAGCAAATATTACCAGAATCGACCTTTATGAAAAATTCTCAGTCTCACTATTCAATCAAGGTAGAATTATCCACAATTTCACGCCACAGGGAGTGTAGAAAAGCTTTGAAGCACTGTTCCAAGAATTCTGAACCCATGTAAACCGATGATAATAAAAAACAAATATACGATTGACTTTGTCTTTGAGTTTAATTGGATCATTAATTTTTGGAAGAAAACTTCTTGGATATAGAGTATCCCAGAAAAGCTAGCACCCAACTAAGAAGCACTGGAATAGCCACATGCACAAAAAGAAGAGGGCAGGAATTTAGAGTTAAAAGCTATGAACAGAAAAGCAAATGATCTCACCTGTGAAAAGTTTGAAGGCAGTTGGCCTACTCCTCCGCTGGGTAACCCAGAACACATCTTGTTTCTTATTCATGTACAAGCCTGGATCAATGATTATCGGTCTGGCCCTTTGTCCACTGAGTCGCAGAGAACCAATAAGAAAATCTTCCTCACGAAAATAGAAGAAAACAACAAGGGATGAATATCACTTACTCTTTCCACCCAATGTTACTGGTATGATCAATGAAATTCAGATCACGAGGCAAGTAGGAAAAGGCATGCAGCAGATCTAGTTAAGTAAATCCAACAGAACAGTTAGTGGGGCAAAAAAAATCGTGCCAAAAAATTTACCTCATGATGCAGCGTCAAAACAACTAACCATCTTGGGTAACAAGTGGGTAATCTGAAGCACTTAAATTTATGAACCAATCCCAATCACCTACATTCCTCAACAAGATGGCCGCCGCGTGAAGTGTGTTTGAAACCATCGTGGGGCCTCGATATGTGACCAGATTGGCCTTCGTAATCATGTCCACATTCCCAAACCTCTGGAACAGAGGATGATCTTTGACGAACTTATGCAGATCCAATCGCTCTTCCACCGAAGATGCACGGTCCAAATGTACGAGATAACGATTGTGCGGATGGTAGAGTGCTAAAAGTGTGCGCTTAAGCATGTTGCCATCACCATTGGAACCAGATATGAAATAAGCGATACGCGGTGGAGGAGGAAGAGACGAAACAGGTATTGGATGTAGCTTGGACTCCACAAAAACGGAGTAGGAAGCGGTCAGAGAACGGTAAAAGGGAAGGAGATGCGTGCTAGCGGGAGAAGTAAGAGTCGCAAGGCAAAGAACAAAGAGAAAGAGTACAGAGCCAATGACGATAGGGAAAATCCACCGGCGTTGGAATGCGTGATGGTGCCTGAGGTGCATGTAATAGCTCTTCAATTTCTTCATTTTCGGAGGTAATGAAGAAGAAAGTATATATCAGGGAGGAGGAACAGAGATTCAAGCGAAGCTGAAATCGGGGAAGACAAAAGAGGGAAACAATTTGTAGGTGGTGATGATAAATAGACGATGACCGAACAAAAACAAGAGCAACGACATCAAATGAAGTCTCAATACCTTCTCTTCATCTCTTACTCCGGCGAGCTTCGTTCCTCTCAGTCTGTCATCTAACCCTCACCAAATGGGTGACCACTTTGTTTTAGAACTTTGGATTAAAAGTACACAGCTATTTATACAAAACCAGTTTCCTTTCATATCCATCACCTGCTTTCATCGTTTTTTAATATAAATTATATTTATCTAATTTAACTGTATTTACAAATTTAATTAATTCTTTTCATACCAACAAAAGTAAATTAAAATACATTAACATACATAAAAATTAATATTATATTTAGAATTAAATTGTACATTAAGTTGGGGGAGGGCATCATTGTTACGAAATTCCTTACATATTTTATTTTAATTTTCCATCATCATTTCCAGGGAAATAATTATTCTAATTTATTTGCATGCCCTAACAATCTAACGAACAAATCGTGAAAAGATTTCTTTCTTAGCTTTGTAGTTCTAGAAGGGCCATGTTTTCGATATGAACAATATATCTATAATTAAGATTGTCAAACTCACGAATTTAAGTAAATTTGTGACAGTGACATAAACTCGTATCGTGAACTTGAATCATAAATTTATAAGAGTTTATTTTTATTATTAAATAGATATTATTGATGTATAATTAAAATATAAAAATGACAATAATTTAATTTAAATATATTTTAAATCCAAATAATTGAAATTAAATCCACCAACATTCATCATTTATCATATTTAAGAAAGAAATTTCTATATAAAGCTATTGAACATGATCAAATCAAAAAAGTTAACATGAATTTAAGAGTAAGTTAACATAGTTTTGTAATCTAGAAACGTAAAAACGGTAAAATCGGTGTATAAACTCGTGAGTTTAACCAAGTTTACAACTAGCACGAGTTTATCATTGACTCGACTCATTTTTGTAAGCTAGAAGCGTAAAAACAGTAAACTCGGAGAGTCAACTCGCGAGTTTGACAACCATGATATAATAGAGGGACATTTAATATTTTTTTGCCAAAAAAAAATAGTGTTGAAAATGTCTTGGAATACAGTTAGGTTTCTCAATCAAAATAAATTCAGTTAGGTTCCAAAAATAAATTAATGCAATTGAATGGAACTCGCTTTCAAGAATGACGTTGATGCGATTGTAAAAAATGACAAGAAAAATAAGCATAACATGTCAATAAAACGATGATGGATGAAGACATTAGCACTTAAATTAAGCTCGTTAATTTTCAATATCCCATTAAGTAAACCATTTTCGGTAAAAAAAAATAAATAAATAAACCTGTGGATTAAAAGGGACCCATATATTTTGTTTTAAAGGGACAAATAGAAAACTTTCTGCTCGTGAATGGATGCCTCTCTTGATTAACTAATTTTTAAAAATAAGAAATTTCATGGTTGCTGCTCTTCTATTTCAGGCATCATTGCCTCGTGAATATTTTTGTAATATACTACATCCACGTAGTCCTAATTATAGGAATATTTCTGTAGTATGATTTGTACTGTAAAAGTATTCTTATAATTAGGACCAGAAGGAGTAGTATAAATGTTTTTATTCCATATTATATGAGTTTTTTTTTTTTGCCCAACCATATTATATGAGTTGAATCAATAGATATGTTATATTTAATGAAAATATGATACATTATACCAAGGATATAGAAATTATTGTCAAACTCGTGAGTTAGTTCTACGAGTTTACCATCTTTATGTTTTCAACTTATAAAATCGAGTTAAATCACTGGTAAACTCGTAACCGTTGTAAACTTAATTAAACTCATGAATTTATATACTAAATTTATAGCTTTTATGTTTCTAATTTACAAAACTGTGTTAACTCACCCTTATACTCATATTAAGTTTTTCGATTTGATCATATTCAACAGTTTTATATATAAATTTTATTAAAATTTATTTGTTAAATATGATAAATTATTAATGTTGATTAATTTAATTTTAATATTTAGACTTAATATAAATGAAATTGTTGACATTTTTTCTAATTTAAATATATAATTATGCACTATTAGGTGTTTACAAATAAAAAACTGTGTAGGGTAAAAGTAAATCTTACTAGTTTACTATTTGAGTTCACGATACAAGTTTACATCACTGTCACGAGCTTGCTTAAACTCGTAAATTTGATAGCCTTAGATATGGATCATGACAAGAATTATACTTCATAGATGTTATATTTAATAAAAATGCATACCGTTCAAATTAAAAAGCAATCTTGTGTTTATTAGGAAGAAATATATGATGACGAGGTTTCTAGTGCGCCATATCTTCTAAAACAAGAATAAGCCTGATTGATGAATTCATTACTTATCCATGTCCAAGGACAATTATTAAAATGCAATATAGATACACTCAAAGTACGTTTGACTCACGAGTTTAGGCAAACTCGTGACAGTGGCGTGAACTCGTATCGTGAACTCGAATCATAAACTCGTAAGAGTTTACATTTATTATTAAATAAGTATTACTAGTGTATAATTAAATAATTAAAATATAAAAATGACAAAAATTTGATTTAAATATTCTTTAGATCCAAATAATTAAAATTAAATCCATCAACATTCATCATTTATCATATTTAATAAAAAAATTTCTATATAAAGCTGCTGAACATTATTAAATAAAAAAAGTTAATACAAGTTTAAGAGTAAGTTAACACGATTTTGTAAGTTAGAAACTTAAAAATGGTAAACTTAGCTTGGTGTATAAACTCGTGAGTTTAACTGAGTTTACAACTAGCACGTGTCTACTACAAACTCGACTTGTTTTTGTAAGCTAGAAGTGTAAAAACGGTAAACTCGGAGAGGTAACTCCCAAGTTTGACAACAATAGATACACTAATGATAATTTGATTGCTTATAATTTCTCGTGCTGACTCATCATATATCTATGCGTTGTATAGTATATATATTTTGTTAAATTCACGAGTTAACTCTCCGAATTTAATTTTTTTTACATTTTTAACTTACAGAATTGAGTCAAGTTACTGGTAAACTCGTGATCATCGTAAGCTCAGTTAAATTCATGAGTTTGTATACCGAGGTTCCTGTTTTTACATTTCCAACTTATAAAACCATGTTAATTCACCTTACTCTTATTAACTTTTTCGATTTGAATATGTTCAGCAGCTTTAAATATAAATTTCATAAAAATTTCTTTGTTAAATATGACAAATTATAAATGTTGATTGATTTAATTTCAATTATTTGGATTTTAAAAATATTTAAATCAAATTTTTGTTATTTTTTATATTTTAATTATTTAATTATATTATAAACATCTCTTTAATGAAAAAAGTAAGCTTTTAAATTCGAGTTCACGATACGAGTTTACTTCACTATTACGAGTTTCCTTAAACTCACGAGTTTAACAATCTTAAGTCTATATCACTGATAATAAATTGATTGTTAGTATTAAAAACCTTGCTAGATACGCTAATGATGAATTAATTACTTATATATTTCTGGTGTTGTATTGATTCATCTAGATGATGAATTATAGATGCACAGATGATGAAATGGTTACTTATATATACATTTCTTATGATGTGATGATTCATACAGATATGAGAACGAATTGATTGCTCATATATACATACTTCATTGCCTATATATATCGATCTCTTATATATGCTGATCCATCTATAGATTATATCAAGACGTTAATACAACATTCCCTAAATTAGATATATGCATTTCACAAATATATAAATCTAAGTAAATTGTATTCCATTTGAAAACTGAATGAAAATGAGGAAAAAAAATACTACTGCGCTATAGGTCGCCCATGTACATTGTTTAATTTTTTTTCCCCCATCAATACAATTAAATTAAATCTACCTTCATCCTGCCTGCTAACCTCCTTTTTGTTACCCAACCTAACACTAAATCACATATATTTGATGTTCCATAGTTAATGGTTTTCATGAAATCATTAAATATAAAGAGGCGAATTATGATAAAGAAATATATAACGACCATATAAAACAACTGTAATGTATATGAGACAATATTTAACGGTTTTATATGACTACCATAATGTATAAGTTTGTTTTTTTAGGAAAAAAAAATATCATTTACTTGATGGTTGTATATAAACTTTTTTTTAAAAAAAACCATTAATTATAGACTATCAATATATGATGGTTGTTTATCAAAACAACAAGAAACTTATGTATTTGACGGTTTTTTAAAATAAACCATCAACATATAGATCTTTAAAATCCCTTTTTGAATCCTATTATATTGCGATTTGAAAATTCTCTACCATTTCTCTGCGCCCTAAGAACAACTTCGAACACTCTTTTTCAGCATCCCCACCAGTATTTCGCTCTCTGTTGTTGTTGGACTTTTCATTCTCCTCCATTACATGCTCGTTGCAATCCATGAAGGCATTCGTTATTATTCTAATCTCCATTTTTGAGTCTCAAGTTCATGAAGTTAAGTTTTTGGTGGTCTTAATTCATTGTAAAGTCGAAATGCATACTCTAAATTGCTATTTCTAGATTATTTGTTCAGTTAGAGTATTTATGAGTTCGTTCTAAATTCTGGGTTTAGGGTTCATAGTAGCCATTTAGTTCTATTCTGATCAATTGTTCTTTCATTTGTTCTGCCAAGACCGATTGAATTGAAACCCAATATTGAAACTTTGTCTCATTGTTATATCAGTTTGAAGTAGCCATGTGGTTTTTTTCTAGTGTGTTGGAGCCAAAATATATTCAACTTATTATTTCTTTCTATTTTTAATTTCTTCTGCAAATAAATTTAATACAATTTGAGATGATGCTGTGATATGTGGATATTATTCTACTTCAACATCCATTGCTCATGTTGTGGCAGGTAAAAAATAATTGCCTTAGGTGTTAAAAGTACACAAGTTAGGCCTCACGTTTTTGTTAAACTCCAAACTAAGTTGGTCTTTGATCCGGGTATTTCAAATGGAAGAGATTTCTATGATGAATTAGTTGTACTTATTTGTGCTTGATCTCTGTGACGAATTCTTCTAGTTATAAGCCAACCATGGGAACAAAAATCAAATTGATACAAAGCTTGTTTAAGCTCTTTGATGATGGGTGGCAAATCGGATATGAAGTTTACTTTCTTGTCTCAAAATTTTAATTGCATATGGTTGGATAAGTTAGAATGATGATTTAAGATTTGTTACAAGTTATTATGTCGGCATCCGATGGTAGGTCAAGTATTGAGGGTCCTAACCCCTCCGCCAACCCCTCTAGTGTGCAGCAGGACGACGACGACGCATGACTTATAAAACAAGAGGAAATAGCACTAAGGAAGGTCCTTGTTGTGATGAAGGAGGGCCAGAAAACAAAGAGAGATGAGAGGAAACTCAATATGATGTGGAACAAGAAGGGCAAGTTGTGAGATATGACAAATTCGTTAGCTACCTTGGGTATATGACAAAAAAGCAATGTGCCTATCATTTTGAACAATTGGTAGAAGGCAACCGAGTCAATGAGGAAGGTTGTCTGGGATGAAGTTTTAGTAAGACTTGATGCCACACAGTCAATAATATCTTGTTAACCAGTATACCTAACATTGACAATTATTTGTGTGTTTTGTAGTCTGGATTTCATATATATGACAAGAAGGAGGATTATGTGCTTGAGAAGGCTGGTAGGATACTACACTCATTCTAAGAGTTTGTGTAGAAGAAATATTTGTTAGAAATCGACTTTGTAGATGAGTTGATGGTTCCGACGCTACTCAAGAAAGTTTTCAAACAGATCAACTTTGTAGATGAGTTGATGGTTCCGATGCTGTTAAAGGAAGTTGTTAAACAGCCTGAATAAGCTGCTTTTGTATAGACACAACACTTTCCTGCATTCAAGGCATTAAGTGCGAAAAATTGTGGAGCGTGAAGAACAACGATTACTCATACCCATGGAGACCACACAGGGCATGCGAACATCAAGCAGCAGTTGATAGAGAAGCAGGGGTCAGGATTGGATGTGACTATCAACCATGGAGTGTCGTGGCCTACTGCGAGGCAAAACAAAAAGGTCAAAACAATCCTTGCGTCCAAGAGGTTGTTTAAAAAATGGTAAATACTGATGATTTTGATTCAATTATTTAATTTTTCATTTTGCTACAGGAGACCTTGAGTCAAGAATTAGAGCAAGGTGAGCTTACCGGTGATGAGGATGTCTTAGAAAAGGCTCTAGGTCTTAACCTCAGTGGTCTTTTAAGGGGTGTCGGCTACAGAGTCCACAAAAATGAATACTTTAGGAAGCGAAAGAGGCCGACAAAGGTGTCTTATCATAAGCTTCAACAGTATATTGTGATGACTGAGATGCTAAAGTAGCATGTTGAAGCATAACAAGTTGTTATTGATCAGTTAATGACCTGAGAAACCATGGGTAAGCAGGGAATGGTTCATACCCCAAGTGCCAAAGATAGCTACACATTCCCCTCTCACACTCTACTTGAGGTAGTATGACTCATGTCGAAAGCCTACGCTTTATTTATTTTTGCTTTATAGTAATAGTATTTTATCTTTGTTCAAGGTGAGATAAAGGTTGAGTGTGTAGCAAATAGCCCCAAGCGACATACAGTTGTTAGGGCCGCATTGACAACTTACAGCAGGAGAACATGATTCACAACTTACCTCTCCTTTATAATCATGTTGGTGTAGAACTGAAGACAACCATCAATCCTAAGTATGCCCTTCTGGTACTACACAGACACAGATACAATAGAAGGAGCTTTACTTAGTTTTGTTGCTGGGCAGACCACCTTCTCATACCATCGAAGACAAAAAAAAGGTATATCCTCGTCTTTTGAGCTTGTTAATGAAGTTTATAGTAACTATTTTCCTAACTTCTAAACTTGTTTAGCCAAAGATGAGGAAGAGCAATTTGGGAGCTCAGTCTAGCGATGGTCCGGTGTCTTGTGCGCTAAAAAAGATAGATGAACATGTGACTTTGCCTTAGTAGCCAGTTTCACCAATTTCCAATAAATACCGAATGGTTCTTGAGGCACACGATAGCGTAATCGTCGATACAAACTGTGAGTGAGAAGAGTACACCAAACAAGTCCCCTTTAGGCAATATATATATGGGGAATTGGGCATGTTTGACGCTATCAATCGGGTATTAGTCAAAGAGATCATCACGGGTGATATGACTAGCTCGAGTGCTTGTAACTTTTGTATCTAGTATTTTTATACTATGAATGAATACTTAGCTACTCATAGCACTTATATATATTGATTTGCTTGTTTTTGTATGTAACATACCTTCACAAGGAGCACGTAGCCCGCAATGGCCTACCAGACACGTTCCTGTTCCTTAACCCCCACCTTCATTCAAGAATGTTAGACGTAGGCAATAAGCTAGATTTTATGGAGAGAAAAGCGAGGCAACTGGCAAATATGGTCATTAGAAAGACACTGAAGAAGAAGGACTTTTTTTTTATTGGTGACGTACTATCAAGGTAAGTATACCGCTTCATCAAATTGGATGCTCATTATGTTTTTTTCTTAGTTTTATTCTCATTATGTTTATTATACTTAGGGGCGATTGGATGTTCATCATACTAAATCCTCCAAGCAAAGGATTTGGTACTTTGGTTTGATTCATGGGGATGTAGACAATTGACCATAGATTGTCAAGGTTTTCAATAAGTAAGATGATGAATTTAAATTTAGTACTTTAATTTCTTATTATTGTCCAGTCATAGTTTATTTTGAATTTGTTAATTTCATATTGTGATCTCATCAGAGTTGTTTAGTATTACACCACGAACGAAAGCCTCAGCTACCCCTCAATAAAAGGCAAAGGCATTGCATTTGCTTACAAATATAAGAGAGTAGCGGTAATTCACCAATATTTATCATTTTGTGCTAGACTTGTCAAAGTTGGCTTTTTGTGTTAGATTGATAAATTTCGTTTATTTTTTATAGTGTTTGCGGCAACCAGATTAGAGCTTTGATTATGAGTACTATGTCATGAAGTTTATGAAGGACATAGTCACTCAAAATCCCGGCTCAATTAATACTAAGGTAGGTATATATATGCATGTATGTGCGTTTAAGTTAAATTACTTTGTTTTTGCATGTAGTACTTTGAGAATAGTTATTCTGAGTAATATTTGCCCTGACAAATTGAAGAAGTCATTAAAGACTTGGCTATGACAGTTTATTGTCGGATGGGAGCATAATAGAGTTTATTCTGTTTTGTTTGCTGTTTTGCTCTAACTGATTTGCTTTTGGTTGGCAATTTAGATTAGCTTTTGGTTTTTGTAATGTACAATTTTATATAATAATTACTTTTTGATGACTATATGGAATGGATCTATTTAATTCGTTTCTGTAATGGATCTGTAATTGGGTTTTGTAATGTATATATATATGTATGTAATATGCATATGGTTTGGGGCTTATTGAAAATGAACCCCAATTTTTTAAACCCAATTTTTTTTTTAAAAAAAAAAATTATAAACAGTTATTCGTGGTCATTAGCTAATAACAGTTTTATATTGACATATGTCTAGAATTTTTTTTCAAATAACCGTTAAATATATACATATATTTTACGGTTAAATATACACCTTACTGATGACTGAAATTGGTGTCAAATACTTAACTGTTCATCATATGAACTGTAATGTGTTTTGTTGAATATAATTTGTCATATGTAATAGTCATTGACTAAAAACTGTCAAATATAGTGGTCCTATAAATAACATTTGTCTGTAAACATTGTCTTTAAACAACCATTAAACATAAGGGTCCTATATTTAACTGTTGTCAACTATTATTTAGCACTCGGATATGTAACAATTGAAAATCATTAAATATATATATGTAGTAGTTCCGATTGACTCCAAGGAGCTAATTTTATTTTGATACTCTTTCCATTCCTAAATATAATGTATAATTGTTTAGTTTTTTATCCTTTACATAAATATGATACATAACTCATAATTTTGTGATTTCAAAAAGGCATATTAAAAAAATCTCCTATTTAATAATTCTTCTCAATACTTAATAATTTATCTCCTAAAAAAACCCTATTTAATCAGAGATTGGTTTGAATAGAATAAAAAATAATTTAGAAATAAATAAGCTCTGTAGTCTACGTATAATATTAATTAAACTCGGTATTTTATTTAGATACAGATCGAGGATTGTCTTAAATAATTGCAGTGAAATAAGGCGGTTCGGTTGGATTAGAGGGAGGCATCTTGGAAATTATGTTAGTTAAAACTGTGATACATAATTCTGATATGAAATTTTGTGATGTGGATATTGACAAATTATATTATTTTAAATACTTTGTTATATAAATTGTTTCACATAGCACCTCACTAGCACATATTAGTATTCGTAATGAGTTGGATTGATGGTTACCACATTTTTCCAGGTGATAGCTCCCATCTGGGTCCATAAGGGAAAACTTCGGAAGCTTAGACTACTCCTTCTGACAGTAGTGCTTCCATATTTTGATATACGTTGGATGATTGTATATTGCCACGTAGGGCTCATTTTGCATACTCTGATTTATTTTGTATATTTTGGTAAGTGATGAAGCATTACTTAGTTGTTAATCAACTCTTAATTAGTAATTATGTTAAGTTAAATAGAGGACGTTATAACACAGTCAATAATATCTTGTTAACCAGTATACCTAACATTGACAATTATTTGTGTGTTTTGTAGTCTGGATTTCATATATATGACAAGAAGGAGGATTATGTGCTCGGGAAGGCTGGTAGGATACTACGCTCATTCTAAGAGTTTGTGTAGAAGAAATATTTGTTAGAAATCGACCTTGTAGATGAGTTGATGGTTCCGACGCTACTAAAGAAAGTTTTCAAACATATCAACTTTGTAGATGAGTTGATGGTTCTGACGCTGCAAAAGGAAGTTGTCAAACAGCCTGGATAGGCTGCTTTTGTATAGACACAACACTTTCCTGCATTCAAAGCATTAAGTGTGAAAAATTGTGGAGGGTGAAGAACAACGAATACTCATACCACGGAGACCACACGGGGCATGCGAACATCAAGCAGTAGTTGATGGAGAAGCAAGGGTCAAGATTGGATATGACTATCAACCATGGAGTGTCGTGGGCTGCTGCGAGGCAAAACAAAGAGGTCAAAACAATCCTCACGTCTAAGAGGCTGTCTCAAAAATGGTAAATACTGATGATTTTGATTCAATTATTTAATTTTTCATTTTGCTACAGGAGACCTTGAGTCAAGAATTAGAGCAAGGCGAGCTTCCCGGTGATGAGGATGTCTTAGAAAAGGCTCTGGGTCTTAACCACAGTGGTCTTTTAAGGGGTGTCGGCTATGGAGTCGACAAAAATGAATACTTTAGGAAGCGAAAGAGGCCGACAAAGGTGTCTTATCATAAGCTTCAACAGTATATGGTGATGACTAAGATGCTAAAGCAGCATGTTGAAGTATAACAAGTTGTTACTGATCAGTTAAAGACCTGAGAAACCATGGGTAAGCAGGGAATGGCTCATAACCCAAGTGCCAAAGATAGTTACACATTGTCCTCTTACACTCTACTTAAGGTACTATGACTCATGTCGAAAGCCTACGCTTTCTTTATTTTTGCTTTATAGTAATAGTATTTTATCTTTGTTCAGGGTGAGATAAAGGTTAAGTGTGTAGCAAATAGCCCCAAGCGACATACAGTTGTTAGGGCCGCATTGACAACTTACAGCGGGAGAACATGATTCACAACTTACCTCTTCTTTATAATCATATTGGTGTAGAACTGAAGACAACCATCAATCCTAAGTATGCCCTTCTAATACCACCCTAGACGCAGATACAATAGAAGGAGCTATACTTAGTTTTGTTGCTGGGCAGACCACCTTCTCATACCATTGAAGACCCAAAAAAAAAAGTATATCCTTGTCTTTTGAGCTTGTTAATGAAGTTTATAGTAACTATTTCCTAACTTCTGAACTTGTTTAGCCAAAGATGAGGAAGAGCAATTTGGGAGCTCAGTTCGGTGATGGTCTGGTGTCTTATGCGCTAAAAAAGACAGATGAGCATATGACTTTGCCTCAGTAGCCAATTTCACCAATTTCCAATAAATACTGGATGGTTCTTGAGGCACACGATAGCATAATCGCCGAAACAAATTGTGATTGAGAAGAGTACACCAAACAAGTCCCCTTTAGGCAATATACACACACACACATATATATATATGGGGAATTAGGCATGTTTAACGCTATCAATCAGGTGTTAGTCAAAGAGATCGTCACGGGTGATATGGCTAGCTCGAGTGCTTGTAACTTTTATATCTGGTATTTTTTATACTATGAATGAATACTTAGCTACTCATAGCAGTTATATATATTGATTTGTTTGTTTTTGTACGTATCATACCTTCACAAGGAGCACGTAGCCCGCAATGGCCTACCAGACACGTTCCTGTTCCTTAACCGCCACCTTTATTTAGGAATGTTAGACGTAGGCAATAAGCTAGATTTTATGGAGAGAAAAGCGAGGCAACTGGCAGATATGGTCATTAGAAAGACACTGAAGAAGAAGGACATTTTTTTTTATTGGTGACGTACTATCAAGGTAAGTATACCGCTTCATCAAATTGGAGGCTCATTATGTTTTTTTCTTAGTTTTTTTTCTCATTATGTTTATTATACTTAGGGGCGATTGGATGTTCATCATGCTAAATCCTCTAAGCAAAGGATTTGGTACTTCGATTTGATTCATGGGGATGTAGACAATTGACCATAGATTGTCAAGGTTTTCAATAAGTAAGGTGATGAATTTAAATTTAGTACTTTAATTTCTTATTATTGTCCTGTCATAGTTTATTTTGAATTTGTTAATTTCATATTGTGATCTCATCAATGTTGTTTACTATTACACCACGAACAAAGGCCTCAACTGCCCCTCAATAAAAGGCAAAGGCATTGCATTTGCTTACAAATAGAAGAGAGTAGCGATAATTCACCAATATTTATCATTTTGTGCTAGACTTGTCAAAGTTGGCTTTTTGTGTTAGACTGGCAAAATTTCGTTTATTTGTTTATAGTGTTTGCGGCAACCAGATCAGAGCTTTGATTATGAGTACTATGTCATGAAGTTTATGAAGGACATAGTCACTCAAAATCCCGGCTCAATTAATACTAAGGTAGGTATATATATATATATGCATGTATGTGTGGTTAAGTTAAATTACTTTGTTTTTGCATGTAGTACTTTAAGAATAGTTATTTTGAGTTATATTTGCCCTGACAAATTGAAGAAGTCATTAAAGACTTGGCTATGACAGTTTATCGTCAATGGATGAGAGCATAATAGAGTTTATTCTGTTTTGTTTGCTATTTTGCTCTAATTGATTTGCTTTTGGTTGGTAATTTAGATTAGCTTTTGGTTTCTGTAATGTATAGTTTTATATAGAAATTACTTTTTGATGACTATATGGAATGGATCTGTTTAATTCGTTTCTCTAATGGATCTGTAATTAGGTTTTGTAATGTACATATGTATGTAATATGCATATGGTTGGGGGCTTATTGAAAATGAACCCCATTTTTTTTAAAAAAAAAAAATTATAAACAGTTATTAGCGGTCATTAGCTAATAACAATTTTATATTGACAATATGTCTAGAAATTTTTTTCAAATAACCGTTAAATATATACATATATTTTATGGTTATTTACCAACAACGGTCAAATATACATCTTATTGATGATCAAAATTGGTGTCAAATACTTAATTGTTCATCATATGAACCGTAATGTGTTTTGTTGAATATAATTTGTCATATATAATAGTCATAGGGTAAAAACCGTCAAATATAGTGGTCCTATAAATAACATTTGTCTTTAAACATTAAACAACCATTAAACATAACGGTCCTATATTTAGTCAATAAGGACCAGAACGTGATGATAAGTTAATATAATTATAATTAGTCAACGTTTTCAAGCTGCAATTATACGTGAAATCTCGTACTTTTTCATCAATTTACGTTAATAAGTGACATCTTTTTTTTTTTTTGGGGGGGTAAGATAATTGGTGACATCTTTAACAATTTTAAGTCACCATTTATAAGTAATGTTTTCATTTAAAGACTATATTAATATTTTGCTCAACTAAAAAGTCGGGTTAAAACAATATTTAGTCTTGAAAAGAAAAACTAAAATGAATTTAATCACGTGGGGTAACCTTACATTTGTATAAAATTCGTAGAATGAGTTATATACTTAATTATATTATACTTGATTGATGGATATTGGATAAGTCTTCTTTAAGAAAACTAGCCTAAATATTAATAATGCCTCAAAATCTTTGACCACAAATTTAAAAATACTTAAGAATTTATAATAAATATAATAGTATGTATTACTATCATCATGTGACAGTATTAATTAACTGGTTAAAAAGAGAAAATTAAAGTTTGAGAGCACGTAGTGCAAATCTATGTCACCTCTAGTTAAGATTAAGATTCTCGTTCTATAAAAGATAGTGATTGATAACCAAGGTGGCCTTTTGAGTTTATAATACTATTATTTGACTTAGTCAATGAATTAAATTTAGTTCGATAATAAATATAGAACATTAATCCGTCTCTCTAATTTAAATATTTAATATTTTTTCTCATACTATTATTATATTTATAATTTTTTAACTCTCATTTTATTTCACATTTAATATCCACATTAAAATATAATTTTTTTATAAAAATTAATTTTTTAAATAATAAATAAATAAGTAAGTAAATAATTAAACTTAATTTATTTTTTATTTTTTTAAATTAGTTAATATTTAATTATCTCTTATATCATGAATCAGAGAAAATACTAACAAAAATATAATATTCCAGGTTACTTAAAATGTTAGAGTTTTCATTGAAAGGCGCCCCTAACAATTAATTAAGCATTAATAATGCCATGTTCATATGAGGCCTTGAAATTTCAGTCAGCTTTGTATTTGTCTCCTAATGATGGGAGTGTGGTATTTTGATGTATGAGGCCAACGAATGACTTTACTTATATATGGAGTATGCAGTGAAACTTTTATTAGCACTCAAAAACACACTATATTTTCAAAGAAAATTTGCAATATAGCAAGTTGGTTGCAAAAACGTGGAAAATGTGTGTGTGTGTTTTTTTTCTTTTGGTTCAAATGGAAAATATGGTTAAAAGGGGCACATTAAGAAATTTGCATTTGTTTATTTTTTTTCTCTCTCTAAATCTATCCCTGACTAAATAAGAGTATTTAAAAAATATAAAAAACCTCATTTAATTAAGGGAAAAGTATTTTTCCAGTAGATAGAATTATCTCCAGTGACCCTAAAACTGCGTCGTTTTGGATTAATGAAGGGTGTGTTAGCAATTTTAGGTGAATTAATGAAGGGTGTTTTAGTAAAATTTATATGATTAAAAAAAATGAAATTACATAAACACCCTTCATTAATAAAAAACGACATAGTTTTGGAGACACTGGAGATAACTCTATTTCCAGTTACTAGAGAAATCCTTTACCCTTTAATTAATGAAGGTTTTTTTTTAAGAACAAATTAAACCTACCTTAATTTACTTATATTTATCATTAGGTTATGTTTTTCAGTTACACTTGTTATTTTGTTATTGTTACGTTATTAATAAAACGATTTTAGAAACCCGCACAATGCGTGAATTAGTTGCAACTGAATTTAATGATTAAATAATATAATGTTATAGTCAATAATGTCAATAATTAGATAAGATAATAAGATAACTAACAATATTTAATATTAGATAAATATGATATACAAATATGGGGTATCCCATTCAGCACATATAAACAGTTTCATAAAATTCGTCATGCGTGGGAGTTATATTTACTTAAAATTCTTTTAATTAAGTTATCGTGTGTGTAAAAGTTGTAGAACAGAATATCACTAAGAGGGGATGAATTGGGGATATAAAATTTTTTTTCAAATACCCCTGAAACAGACGCACTATAAAGAGTATAAATAGAAAGAGAGAGATAACTTGACACATCTCAACTTTTGACCTACGTCCAGTCCCCAAACATTCTGGGATTTTCACTATCACTTCAATCGATTACACACTCTGTATTCGAAAGTAATCCTTTCACTGGGATTCACTTTTCCTTACTAGTTGTAATCAAATATCTCAATCTCAAAGACTCAGTACTTTGATATTCTTATATTGATTTATAATCAGAAATGAATTCTCTAAAAGAGCAGATAAATAAACACTAAAGATTATAAATATCTGAAGACATTACACAAGTTTAAGAAACAGTAGATGCGTAATGATCAATTTTGTGTTTTTGTTTCCTAGTCGTTGGAACGAATTGAATGCTTCAGCTTATATATAGTGAGGGCAATTAATGACCGTTGGAAGCCTTCAATGCACCGTTGAGAATAATGAATATAACCATTGGACGTTGGAGTTCTTTCATTAATCTCAACTTCGATTGTTCACTGATTATTGTCAGTATTCTTCATTGACATTCCATAAGATTTTCCCGTTGGATAATCTGGCGTCGAAAAGAGGAAAGAACCCATTAATGTCTTTAGAATGTACAAAGAATGATCAACCAAATTCATGCTTCATTTCTGGAGACGCATTTAATGTAGGTGATGTAATCATTTGCTTTCTAATTAATCTGCATCTAATCATTCATCTAATCATCTGAAACTCATTAACAAACTTATTAAACATAATTAAGAACAATAATGAGTGATGATGTGAGGTATATAAATCACACTCAAAAATTTAGCATTTACGAAGACGGTGATTGTAAAGCAAAGATATTTTGTGCTCGAGTTGAATTCAACCAAACTTGGGCAGATGGATCGAGTCAAGAATTCTATGCTCGAGTTATTGGATCATCTTCTTTGAAAGTAAGTTTTAATTTTAAATGAAGATGTCTCTGTATAATTTAGGCTTGAGTTTCATGTTGGAAATTATGCCCTAGGGGCAAGTCATTGTTCTTCATTTAGTTATCATTTCATTCGCATGTTTATAGTGATAACTGTATCTTTGGATATATCTTAAATATTATCCTAAATGTCCCTAGTTGGTCATCTACGTGGGAGCGAAGATGAAATAAGACCAGTATGACTTTGATGAGGTATGCAGATACAAATCAAAGTCATAGGCACTTGTAAGAGTACAAGGTGCTGGACCGACCCACTATGAGAAAGCTGTATGGATTTAGTCATAAGCTTATTTTTTGTATAACCCCATCACAACGCCCTTTGACCTGAGATTATCATGGATTCCTACATGATGAGTCACTGATCTTTGACCTAGTCAAAAGTCACCTTTGACCGGATGATAATAAAGACTTGGATCGAGATCAGTGGTTTTCATGTAGAGGAATGTGAATAGTTAAGATGGAATTTGTCCCTCACATTTGTACAGAGATAATGTTGGGCCCCTCGATAAGTGAGTCTGAGAAATGTATGGCCATACTATAAAGGAAATGAGTTTCCATTATTAGATTACTCGAGAATCGAGAAAGTAATGGTCAAGAATAGGAAGTTGACATTATCCATTCCTCATCCTTGACCAAATTATCGCGTAACAAAAGGGACGTGACATGGTTGTACCATAAGTAGTATCGTATCATCGATCCCCATATGAATTGTGTAGTCGCAATATCTTGCTATAGGCCGCTTGCAACTTGTGGGGTAGTACAGTATTGGCCTGCTGTCAATCTCATGTGGGCCTGCAGGGTCACACAAGAATAGCCCAATACGAGCCAAAGTGTCCAGATTCATTGAATCTTAGATATGTCTAAGATTTAATGAATACTGTATTTAATCTAGGATGAATATATATATGTTGTTAAATTCAAAATTAAATAATAATGATATTATTAATATAGATTATAATATCATTATGTATTATTTGTTTTGTATTTAATTTATTTGATAAATTAAATATCTAAACCAAATAGAGATATTGTATCACAGATTTAAATTTCGAATAAAGATATCATTTATCTGATTTAATTAGAATTGATATATAGTATCTCAAATTTAATTAAATAGATAGATATCATATCTCAGATTTAATTTATAGAGATAAATTAAATCAGAAGGCTTTCAATTTGGATTAAATAAATCGATTAGATTACGATGGATATCCAAAATACAGGTCTGATTTGGTCCGACTTGGTCCTGGTCAGCGTGATTCTTCTTCTACAGAGCTCTGCCTCTTGCGTCTCAGACGGGGAATTTCTGCAGAAATAAAATTATTTCAATTCCATTAACATCAATAAATAAATGAATTGAGGCTAAAATAGTCATGGTGAGTAGAGAAGAAAGAGAGAGAGACGTTGGCGATGGTGGCCGCGCGGCGATTGCTGAGAAGATGATGCAGAGAAGAATAATGCAGAGTAGTTGTGAGAAGTAGGGAGAGATGATTGTGGTGGAAAGTCGAAGTCTGAGAGGGAGCCGGCGGCGGGCTTAGATGCAGGTCTTAGCGGCGATGCACTGCTGGGAGCCGATTGAGAGAACGCGAGAGAAAGAGGGAGAAATGTGGAGAAGGAAATTGATTTAAGTAGGTTAAATTTGGACCGTTGGATCAAGTAGTAAATCTGACGGTTAGAAGATGGTAGTGAAAAGGTAGTGAAAAAAAGAGGTAGTGACAATATCCTACCTCTTTTTTTAGTACTATGAAGTATTTTTTTTTAGTATCTTGAAATATTTTTTTTAGCACCAGTCAATACTTTGAAATATTTTTTCAAAATCGTAAAATAATTTTTGAAGATCATAAAATATTTTTTTCAGTGCCAATCAGCATGCTAAAATATCTTTTTCAAACTATTCAGTATCTGAAAGTATTTTTGTAGTGTCATTTTGTACTAAAAAAATACTTTCATATACTGATTGATACTAAAAAGATATTTTAGGATACTGACTGGTATTGAAAAAATACTTCATGATCTAGAAAAATTAGTTTATGATCTTGAAAAAATATTTCAGGATACTAAGTAATACTAAAAAAAATACTTTAAGATTTTGACTGGTACTAAAAAAATATTTCAAAATATTGACTGGTACGGAAAAAATATACGGATGGGAATGCTATTAGAGAGAGAGAGAGAGAGAGGTGAAGAGTGGATTTTGGGCATCAAAATGGTACCGTTTGTAAGAAAAGGAGGGCAACGGATATGTGGAGAAAAGGAGGAAAGCCGGTTCCCATGTTACGTCCCATGCATTTATAAGATGGATGATAATATCCAAAAAAAAAAAAAAAAAAGATGGATGACTCGAATGTAAATGCACCAATGCAACTTTGCCAGCATCAAACATAGTGTAAGCCATAGCAAGAGAGAGAGATTCAGGTTTGTAACACTCGGTTAAGACAATACAATAATGAATGCAATAAAAAGCAAAGAGAGCAATAAATATAGAGTTAAGAAAGCGAATGAATACAGTAAAAGCAAACTCACCGCCTTGATAATCTATAGCATAAATTCATGAGGTTGTGCACTCATCACGTCACCGTTGATGGCAAAAAACACGAGAGATGGGACGTGAGGTGAAAGGATTCAACTGGGGCTAAGCACAATCTGGAGAGTAATCAGTAATCACATTAACATATGTCTTGAAGGCCAACGGGGGTCAAAAATATGAAAGATGGGGAGTGGGATAAAAGGAATCCGTACGGGAGAAGCACAATCAGAAAAAGGGGTCTTAATTAAAAAAACTAAATTAACTTTTTTTTAGAAAGATTAAGCAAGCAATTAAATTACTTTAGAGTATTCTTATTTTTTTATTTTTTTCTAAATTAATTAGTTTGACTAATAAATTAATATATAATCTAATAATACACAATATATGATATGATTAAATAACTTATTTAACTTCCTTAATTTCTAAAAAAAAAAAAGGTTAACATGGTCTTATTATTATTAGGACCGGAGGAAGTATTTTATATTTATTTAACTTGCTTACTTTCTCTTAAAAAAAAGTTAACATGGTCTTATTATTATTAGGACCGGAGGAAGTATTTTTTATTTATTTAACTTCCTTACTTTCTCAAAAAAAAAAAAAAGTTAACATGGTCTTATTGTTATATTTATTTAACTTCTTTACTTTCTCTAATAAGTTTATTTAAATGTGGAATCTTTTGTTCCCAACGTTCGGATCTGCCATAACCAATATAGTATTATTGATTAAATAAAAAATAACTTCTAATTTCTAAAAATGATTTATTATGAGTCAATTTGTTATTAAAGATAAAAATAAATGATTTATCAGGGGAGTAATCTATCTCTTTATTTTTAATATATTTATTTTTAAATTATTTTTTATATTAAAATATTTTATAATTTCTTACTATACATATCCCCCGATCATCTCTTTAATTTATTTTTTTGGATATTTTATTTTTTATCTATATTATCTTAGCTGTTACGATATCGATGACTAGGATTTATAAATTCATTTATGAACCCACTTGTAGCTTTTTGTATCGGACGTTATAATATGAATTAGAAAATCTTTATGTCATCAAAAAACAGAAAACACTTGTATTCACCAGTGAATTGGAACTTAAAAATGTTTATCCTTATTAAAAAGACATTTTAAAAATAATCATGCTTTGTTTCAATATGGAAGGATAATCAAAACAAAATAACATAAGTAATAAAAAGATTAAACTCAAAAACATAACGTACAATTACAAAATAAAAGAACATAACTGATTAAAAAAGCTCTAATGATCTGGCCGCGATATCTCTGAATCACCCATATTTTTACTGATTAAAAATACTAGTTGGACCGCTGCTGCATTTGAGTCTAACCTTCGGCCAGGGTTAATGCTGGCTTCTTTTAACGATAATTCCTTACTGTTAAAGGAGGATAATGTATATTTATGAGTTTCAAAAATTAAGTTGGACGATAAAAAATTAAATTGAAAAACATAAAAGATATTGAATTGAAATCGATCTAAACTATAAGGCAGGCAATACAGAAGGCTAGGTACTGACGCCGCCCCTCAACAGGTGGAAAAAATATATATATATCAAAACCATGATATTGAAATCAACATATATACATACCTCAAATGGTTGTTCTTTGTATTCCATAAGTGATGGATTGTCATCAAAACATTTCATTATAAGGATTTAAATCGTCACAATCAATTGTGCCCACTATTTCTGGTTCATGGTTGGGTGTGAAATGAGTCGATTGTGCAGTCATGTGGTTGATGGATGGTTGAAAACCAAATCCTTCATTTCCGCCATTACCTCTATCAAATCTAATTGATCCACCGCTACCTCCATCAAATCTAGTAACTCCATCGTTATCATATTGTAAGTGGTTTATTGATCTGCCGCTACTCCCATCAAATCTAGTAACTCCATCGTTATCATTTTCATTTTGTAAGTGGTTTGTTGATCCGCCGCTAGCTCCATCAAATCTAATAACTCCATTGTTATCATATTGTAAGTGGTTTGTTGATCCGCCACTACCTCTATCAAATCTAGTAACTCCACCGTTATCATATTGTAAGTGGTTTGTTGATCCGCCGCTACCTCCATCAAATCTAGTAACTCCACCGTTATCATATTGTAAGTGGTTTGTTGATCCGCCGCTACCTCCATCAAATCCAGTAACTGTACACTTATCATATTGTAAGTGGTTTGTTGATCCGCCGCTACCTCCATCAAATCTAGTAACTCCACCGTTATCATATTGTAAGTGGTTTGTTGATCCGCCGCTACCTCCATCAAATCTAGTAACTCCACCGTTATCATATTGTAAGTGGTTTGTTGATCCGCCGCTACCTCCATCAAATCTAGTAACTCCACCGTTATCATATTGTAAGTGGTTTGTTGATCCGCCGCTACCTCCATCAAATCTAGTAACTCCACCGTTATCATATTGTAAGTGGTTTGTTGATCCGCCGCTACCTCCATCAAATCTAGTAACTCCATCGTTATCATTTTGTGAGTGGTTTGTTGATCCGCCGCTACCTCCATCAAATCTAGTAACTCCATCGTTATCATTTTGTGAGTGGTTTGTTAATCCGCCGCTACCTCCATCAAATCTAATAACTGATCCATCGTTATCATATTGTAAGTAGTTTGTTGATTCATATTGAATGTGGTTTGACATGGGCAAGGGATCTGTACTAACAGGCATAAATTCCATTGACATGGAAGTAGAAATTTTTGGGGAAATTTGACAATGATGTTGTTGCCTGTAAACGGAAAGTCTTAGATGCAAATACCTCAGCTCTTCCATGGCAGCAAGTACAAGCTTATTATAGTTACATATGACTCCTAAACATCCCATAACAGGAAACTGTTCTCGTATGTTAGATTCAAAGATAATCGATGTCATGGCTTCATCTCTCTGTCTAGGCTCTACCTGATCCAGGATCTTCTTGATGTTGGCGACTCCAAACAAACGGTGAGCGTTAATGAATTTTTTTGGCTCGTCGCAAGGAAAATAAGGAGCCAGAGCGCAGTCCTTTGAACATTTTCTTCTCTGATATTTGCAGGCAGCGCAGGCCTTGTTGGAACCTCCTTTAATTGGCATCATCATTAGCCCGACAACAATTAATAAAATATACATAGCAGGAGATTTTTTTAAGCATATGAAAAGGTACGTTAAAAATATGTAACAGGAGATTTTACTTTTGAATTGGGATCTACGACTATGTATATAAAACATTTTACTGATTCAAATGGAGAGATTTTTCTTTTTTCTTTTTTAAGAAAAAACTGTCATGGACTAACGGTTCATTCAGTTGAGTAATCAATTTTAATTTGTTGTCAACATTTGAATTTAGTCAGATTCACATGTTCGAGTAGTTCAGATCTAAAATCTATAAACAATAATTATTAAATAAGAAAATATTTTTTTTGAAAAACTATCCTTATCTTTATCTCAGATTTTATACACATTAAAGTAATTTTTATTTTAAAAAATTAAAATAAAAAATCCATTTAAACCATCCTAATTAGAGATGGATGTTGGGTAGAGCTCTTGGTAATAATGAACTCTCTTTGTTGTTGTTGTTGTTGTTGTTTTTTTTTGGGAACACTTGGTAATGAACTCTCTGTTGTTTTTTTTTGGGAACACTTGGTAATGAGCTCTTGTTTGATAAAATAGCTATTTAAGTATATCTAGCCTTATAGTCAATTTGGATTATCTGAAATCTAAATCATAAGTTTTTATATAATTTTCATTTATACTTTCGTGGTTACAAAATCTTCAAATCATATAAGGTAAAAAAAATTATATCTTGTTTCTTCAAACTAACACATATATGCTTTCTGAATTATTTGAATTTTATTTTTTACTTATTTTGAGAATATATTAACCATGTATAGTTTATTTTGTTTCATCTCATATATTTTTTTCAATTTATTTTAGAGTAAAACATTTTGATCCACTTCGTTCATATGGGGATTTTTGAAAACATGTGCTTTTATCCAATATGTCGAAGTTATTAGGATATGTTCACATAAAATTCATAAATAAATATTCTTTGAAATTCAAGATGCATATGATTCTGATGTTTCAAATATTATCAATATGAATGTTCTAGACTATAATACTAACGGCAATTAATTTGAATGATTGTTAAAAAATTATTTAATGAAACCAAATTAAACCACTTACATACACTTTGATTAATTTATAATTTAACAAAATATTCATTTTTTAAAATTAAAATATCCAAATCATTCGGTTTCAACATTCCTGTCAATCGAATAATTAAACTTAAAATAAACTTGTATAATATTTTAATAATTTATGATTGTTGCATTCATGCTACCCTTATCTTTGTTCAGGTTATTTGCACATTAGAATAAATTTTTAAATTTTAAAAATTAAAGTAAAAAAAATTAGTTTGAAGTTCGAACAATTCAATTAGATCACCATGCGTATGTAGTAATAAAGTTTTTGGTAATGAGCTCTCTCTCACTGTTTTTTTGCCAACACTTGGTAACGAGCTCTTGATTGCCTTATTTAATAGGATAAAGTACCCGTTTGGTCTTTTATGTTTGCTTCAGGTATCCATTTAGTCCTTTAAATTTGTTAAGTGCTCGTTTGATCCCTTAAAGTTAACACCGTTAAGCAGACTTAACGGAAAATATTAACTCTATTTAAGCAAACTTTGGCTATATGTTCTTCGTCTGAGGCATTTAAGTGCACACTCATCGTTTAAAATTTCAATTTATAGGATTTAAAATATTAATTTATTAAAAAAGTAAGATGTAAGCTTGTTTTGTCAGTATTTAAGTACACAGTCATTGTTTAAAATTGCTGAGTTAGTATTTTCTGTTAAGTCTGCTTAACGATATTAACTTTAAAGGACTAAACGAGCACGTTACAAACTTAAGAGACTAAATAGATATCTGAAGCAAACATAAAAGGATTAAACGGGTACTTTAGCCTATTTAATATATCTAACCTCCTTATTGTCAATTTAGATTTCTTTTCTGGACATCAAGATTATTTGAATCATGTAACTTTTTATAATTTTCATTTATACTTTCGAAGTTACAAAGCAAAATGTTAAAATCATACTATCTTTTTTCAAGGTCCAAAAAAATCATATATTGGTTTTTCGAACTAGCATGTACTCAATCTGAATTATTAGAATTTAATTTATAATGATTTTTAGTCTATATTAACCACGTATACTTCAGATTTGTTTCATCTTATTTTATTTTAATTTAAAATAAATTATTCTAATATTTCAATAATTTATTGTTTTTAAATCCGTGCTGCCCCATTTATCCTTTAGTTTGATTTTTAAAAAACAATTATTTAATAAATATCTCCTTGACTTACTTTTAAGGACTGCCATATATCCCACCGAATACCGTGCTCATTGGGGTCATCTACTCTAATTTCCCGTTTGACAAATAATTCGCATGAATAAAATAATTAAAAGAATATCTTTCTTTCTTTTTTTTTTGGCTGGCTGAAATAATATATATATATATATATATATATATATATATATATATTCAAATCCTGAGTATGCGGCCGTTACAATTACTTGGCGGTAAGATTCCTATATTCTCAGAGCCGGACCAATCAGTTACTGATAATAAGGGATACATGTGGATAAATAAATAAAAATCAGTTCCTGATAGCTCGGTATACATTCATTACGGTTTCGAGTTGTCATCTATTCTGTATCTATTGTAAGTTATAACAGTTCTATTATAACATTTATTATGGATTGAGATGTGATAAAGCTATTATATACATAATATTGTCATAATAAATAACAGTCCAAGTAAACAATCATTATAAAACTGTAATATAAGTAATAGTGCTTTCAAAATAACCATTATATAAAAGTTTTAGCATACATAATGGTTGCTATATATAGCAACCGTTATTTATTTGCTATAAATGTTTATTGGTTTAATGAAACAATCGTCATATATAATGTATAAGTAGATAACTGCTTTTTTAATAACCAATAACTTTTGAGGCAATTTTTTTAAATTAAAAAAACGGGGATGCAAACAAAACAAATTTGTATATTACATAAGCTTACGCATCGAGGATAGCCATATAATTTGGGATTGATCAAGGGATTCCTGACTTTGGGTTTAGGTTTTGTTATAGACTCATAAGAGGCCAATTTACCACAAGGCCCAACAAGAGCGAAGCAAACCAGTGATATGCCAATAATGAAGGAGGATCCCAATCAACCTATAATCAAGAAATCAACCAGCAGGTGAGGTGGCATAAGCATGGGCTGAGAGGCGCACAAAGCCCAAAGTCCAAACCTTAAGATAATCGCTATAAATAGGAGGTTAACCTAAAAGGTACACATTCTCTATTCATCCTATTTACTATTTAGCCTTACTATGCACACACCCCACCCCCTTTCAGCTAAACGTGATCCATTGCTCGCTTTGGTATCTGCCTTATAGATATCTTAGAGAGGATCTCGCTTTGGTATCTGCCTTATAGATATCTTAGAGAGCCATTTGATATTCTCTTCGGTATCTGCCTTATAAATATCTTGGAGAATCCTTTGATCTAATATAAACATACTAGTTCATTAAAACTAGACATCTGTGTTCTACATTAGAATAGGCTTAATGGAACTCCCTACTATAAAGGGCTCATGGGGTATGCAACCCTTAGCAGGATTTGATAGAAAAGGATGGGTTAGATCTATAGTATGTCATCTGCTCCTTCTCGTAAGGAAGCATATGGTGTTCTATAGATCTAATATCTCCTTCTCCATCAAGTCTTGCTCGATACTGCATTCCCCATGATCCCCTTATGGTAGGGAGTTTTATTGAGCCTAGATACAAAGCTGTAAATGTCTTGATTTATCCCAAATTGCATAGCTATACTAGAAGTGTGAGTTTCTTTTTTATTATATAGTCAAATCCAACAAGCAAAACAAAAACAAAAACTCTATCTAATGCATGCATACATATAGCAGTTGTTTTGAAAAAACCATCACTTTTGTTATTAAATAAATAATGGTTGTAAACTACAATCGTTATTTTTGTGTTTTTGTGAATTCCACTTCACGATACATGATGATGCGCATTATTAGCCGTTATGTTTAAGTGTTATGTATCATTGTATGACCCTCACCTTGACATATATGATGCTTATTAGATGTAATCATTATGTATTACCCGTTATATTTGTTTAAATCTAAAGTAGTGATTTTAGGGTGCTGAATGTATCTTAGTTCTTACTCAGAAAAATTACAGTTAGGTATATGTTGTAACATCCTGAATTTTGAATCTAATATCTTGAACATAAACCTATCTTGGGAAGGCTAGTAGGCTCTATTTTTGGAAAGTAATAAATTTGAAATCAATATTTTGTGGGCCCCGTGAATAGTATTTACTATTCACGTATACGTTTTTACTATATACAAATACGTATTTTAAAATATATATATATATATATATATATGTTATTCGCAAATACGTATTTAATACTTGAAATTTGTGAAATATGAATAGTGTTCACTATTCACAAATACGTATTTACTATTTAAAAATACGGTATTTACTATTCCAAAATACGTATTTACTATTCATGTGGGACCCACGTCAAATTATTTCTCCTCTGCCGACAGAAACTCTCGTGAGTTTTGAAAATTTTGGCCGCGGGACCCACTCAATAATAATTTATATTATATTATTAAAATATTATTAAAAATTTTTAAAAGAAACATCACGGGAGTAGTCACGGGCAACTTCTTTTTAAATTTTGGGAAAATTACGTAAAACGACCCAGAGACGAAAATTACACTTAAAGACCCATTTTCCAACTATAAATAGACCTTCCATTTCATTTCATTCTTCACAACTTCTAAAAGCCATAGAGAGAGGTAGAGAGAGAGAGAGAGTAGAGAGACATTTGCTTGAGAGTCTTATAATAGCTGGTTGGTGATTCGGGTATTAGCAAGTAACAGGTAACTCTGAATATTCCTCCTTATACTTGTGAATTATGTATGAATATAAATTTGTTTGTTTACTATTCTGGCAAGAATATTTAGAAAATATTTATGGTTTTAAGATCTGGTGTGGGAACTTTGATTTGCAAATCTGCAGAGGTACTATTTATGCGTACGTTACTATTCACGAATACCGTATTTACTATTCACGTATACCGTATTTACTATTCACATTTACTATTCACGTATACATACTGTATTTTCTATTCATTTTTACTATTCACGTATACATACCGTATGTACTATTTATTTTTTACTATTCATGTATATATACCGTATTTTACTATTCACATATACGCATAGTATTTTACTATTCACATATACGTATAGTATTTTACTATTCATAAATACGCATATCGATGTATATAATGGTATAATAATGCATTACTTTTGATTAAACACATTCATCATGGCGGTTGTATTGTGATGGGTGGAGTAAGGAGGGATTTGAATGATAAGAATTGTTTATGCCACCACTCGGTGCACAGTGGATGGTACTTATTTCAGGGCCCCATCTTCCATGTTTTCCTCTGGCCGGGATTTCATTGGAGATGTGGGACATGTGACACCTCCTTAGTTGTTATCTTAAAGGAGGGGAGCCATAGTCCAGATTTAAGCTCTATACCTTTGGCCGGGTGTATCTTAAGATTTGGTGAGCTTGGAACAATTCAGTCAAATGAATAAGTTTCTATTGGACTATGTGTTAGCCTATGGCTCCAGTCAGCGGTATACGGATGGAGGTGGTATAAGGGAGGCTGCATACTGCATAATGCATTTCTGAACAGATCAAGGATTTGATAGACTGATGAATGATTTGTAAAGACATATGATGAGAACTTCTGAAATAATATATTTATATATATAAAGTCATATTTTATATTGATAACTACTTTTACAAATAATCTTTGTAAGAGAAAGTATGGTATATATTTATATTTATGAAATAAGTTTATGCCTTTTTATCATACATTATTTACTTGTATGCGGTGGAAATATTCAGTAGTTACTGAGATGTGTAATCTCACCCCATATTATCATTTTTCAGGTGAATAACTTAGTAGAGATCAAGGGAATGCACCCATGGAGTGAGCTTTGTAGGCTCTTCTGTACTCCTTTAGTTTATGTTGTGTTATTTTATTTGCCATGAACCTAAAAGACTTCCGCATTTTAAAATAACTCTTATTTATTGGATTTATTTTGGCTCTGTATAAATGGATTTCTACCTTTGGCCATATTGTAAATATGTTTTTGAGCGTTGAATATCCTATATTTGGAGGTGTTACTAATATTTTGGCCAAGATTTTGGTATTGAAAATGAGGCGTTACATTTTTGGTATCAGAGCAAAGGTTCTGGCCAATCTGTAAATTTCCTATCAGTTTTCTAAATAAAAATTTTGAGGTCATGGCAAATTAAATATCATAACATGTGCATTTTCCTTTATAGCTTTGGATTCTTTTTACCAATTTTCTTGTGACATTCATGATAGGAGAAGAATGGGTTAATCAAAATATTCAAGTGATTGATAATGAGGATTTATGATTTGAGGATGTGATTGAGATTAAATTTCAGAGCCGCGTAGCGGAAGATGGTAAGTAGAAAATTTATTGAATATTGGATTCTGTAGGCCCAAAATTACTTTCTAGGGGATGAATATTTTTATTGGTGTCTAGGAAAGTGATTGAAAGACTAAGCCCCTATTTGATGTTTATTCAATTAGTTGCCGTTGTAAAAAGTATGAAGAGATTTTCGCTAGATTTTCACTTACCTAGCTAATTTATATGAGTAACAGATGACAATACCATAACAGAATACGGGCATAGTCTTGATTATACAGAATAACTGGCTTAAGTTTGAATTTAATAAGATAAAGTTGAGTTTGGCAGGAAAACTCGAAAATCCTTATGAATCCTAGAATAGAGATTACAAACATTAGCAAGAAGGCTAAGAAGAGTAGACTATATTAATTCAAGCATCAAGAACAACAGTTGGTACAATCCCACCGCAAGCTTCGACTATCTCAAGTTTAAGTCTATTAATTTCTTCCTGAGCGGCTGCTCTTGAGAGAGGACCATCAGGAGACATTGTTCTTCTCAATCTAGCTATTTGCTTCATAGTGCTTCGAATTTTTACATAAGGCCAATGCTTTATTCCTCCCCTATGGCATATTTTCATTAGAACATTTTTGCATAGACGAACTTGTTGAGCCGCTTCTTGTTGAGGTAAATGGAAGAAGTCTCTAAGATCATCTATTGACATTGATGCAGCTCTAATATTTTGTTCAGCTCTTGATCGGTATGGATTACTAGGTATGGGGACTGAAGGATTATTATTTACAACCATGAGCTCTTTTCCTTTATTGGATATATTTTCTGTATTGGTTGGAAATGAACTATTAGGGAGTTCATTTTGATTTTTAGTCCATTCCAAACCAACACAGAGGGCCTCATAGTAGGCTGATAGGGGATCTGACACCAGGACATACCCTAAAGAATTTTGATTCAAACAATAATTTTCTAGAAAATGTTTGACATCTTCTAAATTTTTCTTACCAAAGTCAAATACTTGAGGATTGGAAGAACCTCCTTGTACGTCCTGGTGAAAGACAGCGTGGCATATCATACCAATCCTCCCATGAACTTCAAGTTTATGGTATTGAAGTCCATTGGTATGAATGATCTCTCGTAGAACATGGCAGCAACCACATGAGAATGGATTAGTAGTCTCCGTCAAGCTAGAACCAGGATTCCTTGGTTGAGAAGGTACCGTGGACTCCATAAGATCTGCCATATTACGACATCTTTGGACAGGTCGCCTTGATGGACCTGCTTCAGATTCCTTTCTGTTAGTAGTTGTAAAAATAGAATCTTGTATCCTTGGAGGAGGAGTAGGAATGTTAATCGTTGAGGCAGATGAATGAACATTCATACTTACGGGATTTTGGGGAAGTAAAGAAGAATAAGGGTATGATGCATTGTTTGACAAGTCAGACAACATGTTAGTCTGATAGTCATGAAGTAAAGCTTCAAGAAAGAAAGGGTTGAATGAATCGGAGACTGGAATAGAGTTACTTGAACCGGCCATGTTTAAGGATAAAGTGGAAGAATATAGGGAAAGTTACGATCGGAGAGGAATATGTATGTTGATGTGAAGCTTGAGAGGATGTGAAGCCTGAGAGAATGTGAAACAATTACTCATGCTTTACTCGGTTTATAGCTGGGCTAGTAACGTCTAGATTTTGTTAAGCAGCATTGGATTCTCATCTGTCGCTGGCTTATAATTATGCAAACTTTGTTGTTATGCGGAAATTTTATGGCACCGCACCCTAGCCACCGTTAGGGGTCGCAGTTTCCTAGACCTTTACAGACAGAAATCGCTATGGCATTTATTGCTAGCTGTGTTTTCAAGAAATTAAGTTTGGACGTTTATACGCACATTTATCTAAGAAATCTGTCTTGGATGTGCAGCTGACTCAAGATGTCGAAATTGGCATTTGAAAATAGGATTTTAAGCGTAAGCGTGCTAAGGTGATAGTAATCTTGGGAAGGGTGACTTTCTAATAATATTAGATGAACCGGAGAGAATCCGAAGATTTGAAATGATGATGAGTTGTGCCAATTAACCCGAGAGCATTCTTCACTCTCTGAGTATCCGAAGAACTCTATGAATTTGTCACAGATAATTCAAAGACTAAGGTTTTTGGATAAACATGTTGGAAGATCGATGGAAAGGTATGAAATGGTGATCCTTAGGAATGCCAGAAAGATGTTAGAATGAATATAGTAAATATTGAGGATAGGCTTTAATTTAATCTAAGCTGAAATAGAACTTAAGAACGAAATGAGCCTTTGTGATATTGCAGGTTGAGGTAGAATTAGAACCTTGTGAATACTGCTGAGGTTGTAGATAGTCTTCATATAACCCAAGAATTAGATTAGGAATTGTGAATCATGATCTTAGTATGTATAATGGGTATTTTTGGGGAAACACGAATTATCAGTTGATGTTGAGGTTATAAGAATCAAATTGTAAACTTGACTATTAATGTCTGGGAATATTTGAAAATAGACTTGAATTCAATCTGAGTTAAGATAGTATGTCTAATTAAGAAAGTATGAAATCCGGTGATTTATGTTACAATATTAGTATGTTATTTGGGTGTGATTAATAGATAACTATGAGAGGAACAGATGATATTTAGTATATGTCTTTGAGATACTAAGGATTGAATTCGAATCATGTGAACAATGCTGAGATTGTGAGAATAATATTTGACTGTTTTAAATCTTAGTCTAGGAATTGTGAAACATGAATTTAGAATGTTCTATGGGTATTATTGAGGACACATGATATCTCTGTCTTGCTGATATTGAAGTTCTAAGAGTTGATTTGTAATTTGACAATTATCATTTTTGGGGAAAGTTTGAGGATAGTTCTTAAATGATATAAGCTATGGAGTATGATGAATCTAGTATGAATAATCGGGGTTTTAGAAATAGGATGATGAATCTGAAAGTTGGTAGGGGATCTAGAGGGTTGCTACTAGTAGAAATGTAATATAACAGTTCAACTTAACAGTTGTATTGATTCTTTAGGAGACTGAATTGATTGAATAAATTGAGATATTAGAATATGGTATTAATTGATTTGAGAGAAATAGGGAACAAAATGTGATACCAACATGTATAAGGTGTTCAGAGATTGCCAACTGTTTAACTAGCATAGGAAATGATCTTGATAATAGAATCTTTCTTTAGAAATAATGAATTGAGTGTTTCATGGATGAGTTGAGTAGAATAAGTTGGAACCTGGAATGTAATCGGAGTTGGTGACTATTTAAAATAAGTTGCTAGGTCCCTGAGTATTTGAATTTTGAACTTACCAATGCACTTGCTGTGTTTGGAAATTTTTACGCAATATTTACAACAGGATTTAAGACCAGTTTGTAATCGACATTTATAAACTATGATGTCTTATGGAATGAATCCTTGCGAAATTCGAACAAGAATTGACTTTTACATTATGATTGTGGTGGAAGGTGTACAAGTTAGAAGAGGTTGGAAACTGTTGTGGATATACTTAGTTTGCAGAATCTTGCCAAATGTACTTGTTTTTGAATTACTTGCCATTGGTGAAAGCTAGATTTAGTAAGTAAGTGTTTTCTTAAACTTGAATTGAGGAAGCACGGGTATAGGATAGACGAGCAGAGGCTTGAAGCGGTAAGACCCGTTGAGCTAGTTTGCATATGGTGGTATCTCTAGGCTATAAGACTTATGTGCCTAGTATTGTGTTTGTTGCCTATCATGGTAACATTAGATCTGTATGTCTAAAGTTTATCTTAAGGTTGGCAGAATAATCAGATTATATCATGTTGTGGTTATTATGGCCTGAGGGTAGCTTCTTAAGCTGTAAGATCTGAATATCCAGTGTCGTGGTAATACAATGAAATAAGCAGAAAGGAAGAATGAACTGGCCTGTGAGGCCAGTGTAACCAAGCGCTCAAATAAGGAACTAGTGGATCCTGTGTCTGAATATTACTTTGGGTACAGGATGAACGAAAATTGTGTTGTGTGCTTGGTGAGCATGTTTGGGAAAGAGATAGGACTTAGGGATAATATGATATATAAAGCTGAGTCGGAGCGGATTGTTGATGCGGGGGATAAGTAATTGAGGAACAAGGCTATTAGCTTGTAAAGGTTGTGTGTAAAGGAATGGCTCCCGGAGATGCTACTTGGGAAACGGAGGAGAGCATGCGACAAACCTATCCTCATTTATTTAAATAGGTTAGAATTCTTATTATAGCGAAATTTTGAGGACAAAATTTTCTTTTAGGAGGGGAGAAATGTAACATCCTGAATTTTGAATCTAATATCTTGAACATAAACCTATCTTGGGAAGGCTAGTAGGCTCTATTTTTGGAAAGTAATAAATTTGAAATCAGTATTTTGTGGGCCCCGTGAATAGTATTTACTATTCACGTATACGTTTTTACTATATACAAATACGTATTTTAAAATATATATATATATATATATATGTTATTCGCAAATACGTATTTAATACTTGAAATTTGTGAAATATGAATAGTGTTCACTATTCACAAATACGTATTTACTATTTAAAAATACGGTATTTACTATTCCAAAATACGTATTTACTATTCATGTGGGACCCACGTCAAATTATTTCTCCTCTGCCGACAGAAACTCTCGTGAGTTTTGAAAATTTTGGCCGCGGGACCCACTCAATAATAATTTATATTATATTATTAAAATATTATTAAAAATTTTTAAAAGAAACATCACGGGAGTAGTCACGGGCAACTTCTTTTTAAATTTTGGGAAAATTACGTAAAACGACCCAGAGACGAAAATTACACTTAAAGACCCATTTTCCAACTATAAATAGACCTTCCATTTCATTTCATTCTTCACAACTTCTAAAAGCCATAGAGAGAGGTAGAGAGAGAGAGAGAGTAGAGAGACATTTGCTTGAGAGTCTTATAATAGCTGGTTGGTGATTCGGGTATTAGCAAGTAACAGGTAACTCTGAATATTCCTCCTTATACTTGTGAATTATGTATGAATATAAATTTGTTTGTTTACTATTCTGGCAAGAATATTTAGAAAATATTTATGGTTTTAAGATCTGGTGTGGGAACTTTGATTTGCAAATCTGCAGAGGTACTATTTATGCGTACGTTACTATTCACGAATACCGTATTTACTATTCACGTATACCGTATTTACTATTCACATTTACTATTCACGTATACATACTGTATTTTCTATTCATTTTTACTATTCACGTATACATACCGTATGTACTATTTATTTTTTACTATTCATGTATATATACCGTATTTTACTATTCACATATACGCATAGTATTTTACTATTCACATATACGTATAGTATTTTACTATTCATAAATACGCATATCGATGTATATAATGGTATAATAATGCATTACTTTTGATTAAACACATTCATCATGGCGGTTGTATTGTGATGGGTGGAGTAAGGAGGGATTTGAATGATAAGAATTGTTTATGCCACCACTCGGTGCACAGTGGATGGTACTTATTTCAGGGCCCCATCTTCCATGTTTTCCTCTGGCCGGGATTTCATTGGAGATGTGGGACATGTGACACCTCCTTAGTTGTTATCTTAAAGGAGGGGAGCCATAGTCCAGATTTAAGCTCTATACCTTTGGCCGGGTGTATCTTAAGATTTGGTGAGCTTGGAACAATTCAGTCAAATGAATAAGTTTCTATTGGACTATGTGTTAGCCTATGGCTCCAGTCAGCGGTATACGGATGGAGGTGGTATAAGGGAGGCTGCATACTGCATAATGCATTTCTGAACAGATCAAGGATTTGATAGACTGATGAATGATTTGTAAAGACATATGATGAGAACTTCTGAAATAATATATTTATATATATAAAGTCATATTTTATATTGATAACTACTTTTACAAATAATCTTTGTAAGAGAAAGTATGGTATATATTTATATTTATGAAATAAGTTTATGCCTTTTTATCATACATTATTTACTTGTATGCGGTGGAAATATTCAGTAGTTACTGAGATGTGTAATCTCACCCCATATTATCATTTTTCAGGTGAATAACTTAGTAGAGATCAAGGGAATGCACCCATGGAGTGAGCTTTGTAGGCTCTTCTGTACTCCTTTAGTTTATGTTGTGTTATTTTATTTGCCATGAACCTAAAAGACTTCCGCATTTTAAAATAACTCTTATTTATTGGATTTATTTTGGCTCTGTATAAATGGATTTCTACCTTTGGCCATATTGTAAATATGTTTTTGAGCGTTGAATATCCTATATTTGGAGGTGTTACTAATATTTTGGCCAAGATTTTGGTATTGAAAATGAGGCGTTACATTTGTCTCATTATACCTAATTAAAACAAATATTGTTCTTATTAAAGAACCTTATTTGTAAAATTAAATGTAAATATATTAATTGCCAAAACATATTTATATTAAATAAATATCTTCTTTTTGGGTAACAAGAGCAAGCTCGAGCTTGAAGCTGAATTTTATTAAAACCAGAAAACTGGATTGAACTGGCCAATTTGAGCTGGAAAAAGGCGAACCAGTGGTCTAAAAGGATAGACCGTTTCAACATTTTCAATTTAAAAGTAATAATTTAATTCATTTTTTAAATTTTATTTAGAATTTTATATAAATAACTCTAAAATCTTTATTTCCTCACCAATCTATTCTTGGATTAGTTTTGATTTAACTCTGATATGATTCATTCACCCTTGACCTGATATTTCAATTGGTTCAATGACTTATCCATATTTAATAACCTTGATTAGGTCCCCAAGACTATGGCTAGCCATCAAAAGTACTATGAGAAACTATCAAATAGTCCATTTAAATCTAGAATAATAAGAAATGACCTGGATAATTCAAGAAGTCGATGGCCAAGGGTATATGTTGGCAAGTGGGATTTGGCTTGCATCTGCTGCCAATTTCCATCCGTTATTATAAAACTATGTCGTTTTGGCGTAAAAATTGTGAAGCTTTTGACTTTTTATTTTTGAAAATATTTTAGGATAGTGACGGGATACTTCAGGATACTGGTGCTGGAAAAATAATTCATGATCTTGAAAAATATCGTAAAACATATTTTTTTTAATATCAGTTAGTATTCTGAATATTTTTTCAATATTCTGAAGTATCATTTTAGTACTAGTCATGATCAGTACCCTAACATGTTTTTCCAAGATCCTAAAATTAACCGTCAAGATCCAAAAGTATCTTTTTAGTATCAGTCAGCACCTAAAATATTTTTTCAAGATCATGAAATATTTTTCTAGCATCGGTCAGTATTGTAAAATATCTTTTTAATACCTATCAATACCTTAAAATATTAAAAAAAAAAAGAAAAGAAAAGAAAAGGCAAAAGCTTCACAGTTGCTAAAACGATGCATAATTGGCAGCGGATGAAAGCCAAATCCTAGCAACTACTCCTCCAGTGTTACTTATAAGGTAAGAAATAATTTCTTTTTATCTTATTTATAAATCACATCATTTAAATTATTCATATGAATGCACAATTTTATATCTTTAATTTATTATTATATAGGCTCATGGGTATAATGTAAATTAAATAATTGTAAATTTAGAAAGGTGTTAAATTTTAAGGTAGAATTAATGTTTTCCTTGGTTACATGTTGGAAGTGATTTACGTACCGGATTAGAAGAATGTGTTAAATAACCTTAAAGTTTTTTTTTTTTTTTTTTGCCAACCGGTTCAAAATTTATTTACTACATACTTTTGGTTAGGGTTGGAAATAGACTAAACCCCTATTAGGGGTATATGACCTAACATAGCCTATTTAGTAAATATGTCAGACTTAGACTTATTGTTAAGCCTATTTAGGTAAACAAATCAAGCTTATTTTTATAAGGTCTAACCTACAAACTTATAGGCTTGGCCTATATATACAGTGACGGAACCAAGATTTTTTATTTGTATGTACACAATTAGTGGGCAGGATTTGGGGGTTCGGGGCAGTGCCCTCACTTTTTTTTTTCCTAAAGGAAAGTTTTAAATGTATTAAAAAACAAAAGAATATAAACAAGAAAAAAAAAACTTCAACTTAAGTATTTCAAGAGTTCTCTAAGATCATGCAAGGTGAATTTAAAATGTCTATGATAGGAGAATTAAATTTCTTCTTAGAATTTCGAATCAAGTAAAAGAAGAATGAGATATTTATTTTCCAAACCAAATACCTATAAAGATTAAACATTTAATAATTTGATTGTACCCTGAATAACCATCTAGAAAACAAAAGAACTCTTGGCCAGCTACAAACCAATGAGTAAAAGAGCAGATCAAATGTTTAGGGCTCATTTACTTAATATAATTAATCCCCAATTTATAAACATGCACCAGCAATCCTAGAACCCAATTTCTTAAGCAAGGCCAAAAACTGTGGTAAAGCTTGAAATATTATAATGAAGAGAGGCAAATATCTAGACATAAATATCATAATGAAGATAAACCTATCAAACAGATGTTTCTATCTGTTTTAGGACCAAGAAAAGTGGCAAAAATCCCAACATAATATTAAATGAATGCATACCTATAGACATTGTTGTAAAAACGTCGTTCCAAAATGTTGGAATGGACGTTTTTATGTTTTTCCGGTGAAAAACGTGTTGGATCAGTGGTTGAAATGCAATCGGAGGTGAAACGGTGGAGACGACATTCTGGAACGGCGGAAACGGTTGAAACGGCGTGTTAGCCATTCTGAAATTTTTTTTAACATCGGATCTCGTGGCTATGGTGGAGGTGAAGGAAGGAGGTCGCCGGCGGAGATGGTGGTGAAGGTAAAGACCGCTGGCGACTTCAAGGAGGTAGAGGTTGATGATGAAAGATGAAGGTGGAGCAAGAGTCGAAGCTTCTCGTTCGCAGCGCTGGATGTTCAGTATCGGGTCCCTATTCATGTGAGGAAGGTGAAAGCTCTGACCTAACTTTGCCCAAAACGCTGTGTTTCACACAGGGACCTAAGTAAAAAGTTTAAAACGTTTTTGTAGAGGGACTAAACTGCAACTTTTATAACTTGAGTCCAAACTTCTCTTTTCAAATTTGGTCCAATTTCTTTAAACACCTACAATTTAAACCAATCAAACCAACAAATATTTTGACTTTAATGTATTAAACTCTTACGTTTCGTTTACATTTTCCGTTTTTACGTCTTTGCTCACCCTTACCGTTTCAACGTAGACACTACGTTTTAACAACACTGCCTATAGATGTCTGTACGCTAGCAGTAATATGAAAATGAAAAGAGAAGTGAATTCACAAAATGATAATTTCCACAACTCAAGAGAAGATCAGGATGTACTGGATTGCAATGAAGGCCGAAAACTCTGGTACCTTTCTTACGAATCAAAATTGCATCACTAGTCTTGTGGTTGGTGCGAGCATCTACCCTATAAATGGCACCAAGAGTACATAATATTTCTTAGCTAACTAATTTCATATACAACTAAAATATGGCAAGAAGATTAGAGCCTTTAGATTTTTTATTATCAAATAGAAATCACAATTCCAAAAGTTATTACATCGTTCTTGCATCTCTCAATTCTCTTATGCAGAACAAACTTAAGTTTTTCCCATAAAATTCAAAGACAATGACCAAACTAACAGAGTTCTCTGCTAGGATAGGCCAGCCCCTACCAAATGCTTTGACAACATTGAGTACCGGATACAATGTATAAAAGTTGGCCCACATTTTCAAAAACTAACATTCTTATTTGTACCTTTATTTTTGTGAAGCCAGCTTGTATCAGTATGCATCGCTTTGCATCCAACAACTACTTTGCCAGGATGAAGATATCTAATAAGTTACTTACAAATGTAGAAAGCCAAAGTTATCAACAACAAGTGCACCTTTCTCCAAGTTAACATCCATGCCATAAAGCATTTTCCAATTGCTTGGACCCTAATCAAAACATATAAAAGTAAGATTTTTCTTCTGTAGAAAGATTAAATACAATTGACAAACAAAATTCAATTAATCAATCTACTTTCATATTTTTCTCTCATATATTGCCATACATTCCCCTATCAATCAATAACTCATATTTGACCTCTGT
Organism: Acacia crassicarpa; assembly: GCA_034222035.1. Classification (NCBI taxonomy): domain Eukaryota; kingdom Viridiplantae; phylum Streptophyta; class Magnoliopsida; order Fabales; family Fabaceae; genus Acacia; species Acacia crassicarpa. The sequence goes on along the minus strand of JAWXYG010000005.1, from coordinate 40,678,287 downwards.
TACTTTTGGCTGAAAGAAATCAAAATGATGCTAAATGCACGAGCAGGAGATCTTTCCTTGAAGCCAAAAATAAAAATGGGCTAAGTTAAGATTTTGGTTACAACTTTAGCTATTACCAATCAATCAAAGACTATGAAGAGTAGGTAATAAACAAAGAAAAGGGTAAAGAAGAAATGTAGTGTGTCCTTCAATTAAGAAACACATCAACTAAATTCATGAAGCACAAAAATGACAATGAAATTGTAAAGGTCCTAGAGACACCTGCCTACTTGAACTTACTTTTAAGGAAGAAAGAGGACCTTAAAAGTACAATTTAACATAATACGAGGTTAAAAGCGTCAAGCAAGAATGAACATTTCCCCAATAGACAAGAATAAACTCAGAATCACACATTTATTGGTGAAATGAATGAAAGTAACAGCAAAGATAGAAACTTTTTCAGTTACCAGGCATTTTACACAGATAACAAGGCTTCATTGGGCAATCAATATAAGTTGCTCCCTTAAATCCCGCCTCATGTCCTGGCTTCTTGCATACCTAAAACATCATTAACAATAAAAACCCCAAAATCAAACACAACCACCTCAAAAGAATTATAGGATTCACAAATAATGACAGGGAAAGAAAGGAAAGCAAAGAAGGAAATACTACAAAACACTAACTTTGCAAACTTTCTTGAGACTGATACTGAATGAAAAACAAAGGGATCCAAGGGTTTCAGAGTTCAGAGTCGGAGTGCCTCTCAAATTGAGGAAGCAGCAAGGGTTGGTTGAGAGAACAATGAAGAGGAAGCAGCGAGGGTTGAGAGAACAATGAAAAAAAGGAAGAGAGGAGGTTCGAACCGGGGGACCCCTAGTTGTGTAATGTGATAACCAACTACACCACTCAAACAAATTGTTATGAAATTTCTTCAAAATATATATATTCTCAAATTTTTGTGTCTACACTTGCCCGCATGGGCACTGTCTATATATATATATATATAAATATTATTATGTATAATTATATATAATTTAATCTTAATTAATTTTGTAAATTATTTATAAAATTAATAACCTAGTCTTAACCCTAAATTTCATATTTCATCATTTACCATGATGAGCTTAACATTTTCATTCATCATTGATCATATATACTTCTCTTCTTTTTTATCACTCGAGATGACAATTCTAGCTCACTACCTTTTCTGGATTTTTGCATTTGATGCAACATATTAATTGCAGTTAGGGATGTCCATGGACCAAACCGGCGTTAGGTGTCAACCTAAGGTGGGATCTCGGGTTGGATAAGTCAGCCAGATGTTCACTACTACAAAACAGGGATATGGAGTCCTATTTTTTGTACTTTTGGCGTCCAATTCGGGGGAGACGTCTATCTAGGGGGCGTAGTAGGGAAAACTTAAGGAGTCCTATTTTAAAATTAGACGCCTTATATAAGGCGTCTAAGTTCTAGAATTGGACTCCTTAAGTCATGACTTAAGGAGTCCAATTCCAGAACTTAGACTTCTTAAGTCATGACATTTACGCTCTTAAGGAGTCTAATTCTAGTAGTTAGACTCCTTAAGTCTCACTTTAGGAGTCTAATTCTAGTAGTTAGACTCCTTAAGTCTCACTTTAGGAGTCCAATTCCATTTTTTAGACTCCTTAAGTTTCACTTTAGGAGTCTAATTCCAGTAGTTAGACTCCGTAAGTCTCACTTTAGAAGTCCAATTCCAGTATTTAGACTCCTTAAGCGCTCTTTTTTTTTCTTTAAAAAAAAAACAATTGCTTCGTATATTCACTATCCCACAATTCCTTGCAAAAAAACATCCTTACATAAACATAATACATGCACCACCAGAATGTGATAATTGCATCCAACACCTAGCTATGTGCTAAAAGGTTAGCTCAGCTAACCTTGTACAGGAATAGAATACATGCACCACCAGAATTCCTTGCAAAAAACATCCTTACATAAATAGAATACATGCACCACCAGAATGTGATAATTGCATACAACACCTAGCTATATGCTAAAAAGTTACCTCAGCTAACCTTGTACAAAAACAAAATACATGCACTACCAGAATGTGATAATTGCATACAACACCTAGCTATGTGCTAAAAGGTTAGCTCAACTAACCTTGTACAGAAACAGAATACAACACCAATCTACATCTAATAGAATTGGGTATGTGTATGTTTCATTTTGGGCACACTGAATGTTCCTCTCATGCAACTCCTTGACGGTTAATATTTCTCCCACAAACTCACACACAAATGCACCTTTTTGGCAGCTCCTCTAAGGTACGAAGACCCCATCCTTTTCCTTCTAAAGTAAAAACACCTAAAATGCAAAAGATTGAGAGAAAAGATGTATGAGTTCAAATGCATTTATGAACAACCGATCCATTAATGTCATGTCAAAGTAGAAAAAAATACATGTGACAACTAGAAACACTAATTTCACATCAGAAACTAAATAGATAATCTGAATTAATAAAGAAAGCCAAAACCATGCACGTTACAGTTCTAGAACTTCTTAATCGGTGCTCCAAGTTATTCATATAAACAATTAATGCAGAAGTAGATATACTAACCAAGTTATTCCCATTCTTGAAGCAAACAAAATTTACAAGATTTCATTGGTCCCTTCAGATTGCTTGCAATTCCATTTGATATTGAGCAACATATTCCTTCTGCAATACAAAGAACAAACATGAAAAGACCCACCAACCCTCCAACAGAAATGGTATGCGTCATTGTCTTTTATTTTTAGGATATGCTCAGATTGATCATTCGAAAACACAGAAAGCTGGTCTTCAGCTGAGAAATAAATTGTTAATTTTAGCTGAAATAAACAGACTATCATGGAAAACAGAAAAACAGTTCAGCAAATAGCAAAAATTGTCATTCCATCATCAGTTCTGACTCAGATACACTGCCAGGTATAGCAGGTAAAACCTGTTAACAAATTTTACAGTGAATTGGTGATATTGCAAAACATTGCTATCACAACCATTTGAAAATTGTTATAATGTTACGTGTGATTGCATTAGATATGCCATGCTATCAATGAATATAATGTTTTGCCCTATATAAAAGAAGAATACAATTTGGGAGGATCAAGAGCCAAAAGCTCTAGACTCCAGCAAACAAAGACCTACTCCAGAGCACCTCTCTGGCTAACTCTTCTTTCTACTCCTGTAACCTTTAAACTAGAAGGGGAAATGACTAACACAACCAGAAAAATGCCCCCACTCCAGTTTCTTTGAGATTGCTTTCTGCTTCTAATTGGTAATGGCTATCTTTACTTTACGAGACAATATATTAGCAGTAACCTCACAAAAAGAAAACAAAGGACCCAAATGAATGGATAATAAAAAAATTACTAGCTAAATTTCTAGGAGACCCTTCAGTTTAAGCCTTTTCATGATCAAAGCTAGCTTGAAGTCTACTCGCAAGGATGACTCTATTAAATTATACCCACAGTCACAACAATTATTTCCTTAGTTTTAAAGAACACAAACACCATGTTGACAAAATGTTTTATCATAAAAATAAATAAACCACCATTAGGAAAACCGAAGTAACCTCCCATACAAACAAAAACCTTTCAAAGCCAGCAAAATCCTACTACTCAACCACCAGATATTCCTATTCATTTATTTCAAACCAAGCACCAGCCAACTTGTGTTAGCTTAACCATGAGACAGTCACCTTATCATATTGTTACCTCCATTGCACATGAGTACAAATAAACTATACAACTTGCAAATAGAAAGGCAACGGTAAACAAGTTTGAAGAAAGCGCATGTCACAGAAACCATTTCATCGATTCATTAATTTCTGGGTCACAGAGGGACAATTATTAAAAATTAGCTCTTTCCTCTAACATTTAAGTCACCATTTTCTGGGAACTCTAGTTTTGGATCTAGAAATGTCTTGTGAATTAAGCAGGGCATTTCTTATAGCACACACAAAGTAGAGGGAATAAGAGTTACAGTGTAGGAGTATTACTATACATTGAGGAGGATTGAGGGCCAATATAACATACAATTTATTCTTGAGTCTTTCAATAATACTTTATGTTCTCCCTCACTTTTCTCCTTAGTTTTAACTCGGTATTTTCTTAACAATTATTAAAATATTTCGTTCAAGCCCTTGACATTTCAATTGCAATTTACCACCTTCCGGATCTCAGAGTCCACTTTCATTACCTTTATGCTTAGCTGCAAATAAATGAATTTTTTTTAAAAAAAACTACAATGGGTCACCAGAATATCCAATCCATTCATACCCCTTTTCACGTTTTATCATGGCTTCACTTCATCATTACACAATACATTTCAATATTTGGCTGATTTACCTTCTAAATCAGTCGAATATATATATATATATTAAAAGAAGGTCAATATAACGCGTACGAAATATCTTCCTTATCACGAAACTAGAATAAAAAAGGCGAATTGATTTCCCTTCAATTAAACTGGTGAGCGAAATTTGGGGATGAAGTATCTTGTTAATCATGAAGCTAGAAATTAAAAAAAGGAACTATTTTCCCTCAAATTAAACCCACTCTGAAAAATTTTTGAAGCCCAAAAAACACATAACATGCACAAGATGAAGAAGAAATGGTACCTCGAAGAACAGCACCACAACCACCACATTGATAAACAGAGTAATAAGCAAGTTCAGGAAGGAGATTATCGCACTTGGGACAGCGAACCAACCGAACCTTCGTAGATGCCGACATTGTACAGAAAACAACGGAGACAGAGGATTATTCAAACAACCATGACCATCAAACAAAGTAGTAGAAGAAACCTCCAAGGTAGAACTTTCGGAGTACAAGAGAGAAATGAGAAAAAGAGTGTTTTTTTCCTTCTCTTTTTTTCCTCCAAAAGAGAAGTCTTGACTTCTTGCAAGCAACAATCAGAAAATGAAGGGACGGTGAGGTAGCGGCACTGGTGGGGTTGCCGTTAACAAGAGCTTTCTCTCAGAAAAGAGAGAGAGCGCTTTTTTTTCCTGCTTTCGCTTTTGTTGTACTGTCGTTCTGCTTGTTCTCTCTCTTTCTGGGGGGTGTGGAATTTTCTCAGAAATCAGGGACGAGCAAGGAAAAGAAAAGAAAAGCAGTGAAGAAGGAAGAAGGGAGAGAGAAATCAAAGTGGGGACAAATTTTGCTGAGGAACACACAATTTATGAATAATTACAGAAAAATCCCTATGGTGGAGGGGGGACGACGGAGCAACGACGGAGTGAGGGAAGAGAAAAGGCGGACTAGGGTTGAGAAGAAATCTGAGAGATTGAGAATGATGGATTCACGGGAGACAACGCGCATGAGGAGAATGGGTTTTGGGTTTGGGGAAAAGTCCTAGGGAGTCTAATATTGGGACTTAGACTCCAAAGGGTTTACCTAAGGAGTCTAATACTCAAACTTAGACTCTAAAGGGTTTATCTAAGGAGTCTAATACTGAAACTTAGACTCCAAAAGGTTTACCTAAGGAGTCTAATATTAGGACTTAGACACCAAAGAGTACACTTTTCGCTTTCTTCTGGCGCCAGAACTCACTTTTGGCGTCCTAGTATTAAAATTAGACTCCAAAAGTCACCTCATAATTACAAAAATGTCACCACGTTCTTTTTTACTTCCTTTTTCCATAATAGGACGCCAATTAGGGACGCAAAAGTCATTTTCTGTAGTAGTGGTTTGGTTTGATCTAGCAGTAGCCCGAGCTCGAGCTAGACCAGACCAGTGCTTGGACCAGTCCAGGCCGTCCAGAATATATATATATTTATATATTTTCTTTCTTTCTTTCTTGCACCAATGAGTTTATCAGTGGATCATGTGCTCCTCCTTGCTGTGGCAAATGGATTATAGAGAATGACTCCTTCCCTCTTCCTTTTGTCTCTCAGACTCTTACCATTTTCTTTCTCCCTTCCATTTTCTTCCATCTTCTTTAGCTTCACCACAAGGGCAGCGACGCTTTCGATTAGAGACGCGAGAGCGAGATAAGGGACTAGCAAGCGACGGCAGTGACACTTCCCAACGCCCTTCCTTTCTTCCATCTTCCCAACTCGACAGCATCCTCACCGAACAGATTCAAAAAGATGCAAATCAAAGCTAGAGATTTGAGCTTGCAGATCGAAGATTGGATATGGGGATTTAAAGTTTAGAGATCAAAGAGAGTGAAGTTGACAGCTTACAGATATGAGCTTGTCGTCGACACTGGGGAGTTGTGTCGGTGTAGTCGTGTTGGGTAGGTGTATGACTGACTGTGAGACATCAAATTATTATTATATATATGTACGTATCGGGCCAGATCAGACCAAACCAAGGGGTCTTAGCCCCTAGCTTGAGCAGACCAGTTTGGTTTGGTTTGGCCGAAATTGTCTCAGACCAATTTTTTTTTCCCCCGACAAGACTGGGTCGGGTTGGGTCGGACCAAGTCAATCTACCTAGATCATGGGTTTTTTTGGACATCCCTAATTGCAGTAAGTTTATTTTAGTGATGCCAACATAAAAATTATCTCAACAGGAGGAGTTTGTCTTATTTTATGTAAGAAAAACAATAGGTAAAATCTAATTTTACATGTGTGTTTGATTAATTTAAAAAAATGTATCTCCTTACTTAATAGATGATTGATTTTTCTTATTCCTAATTATTCAAACAATTGTTGCTACTAGACTTATGTTTTTCTCTTACTAATTCTTTTATTTTATATGAAAAGGATCTCTAAACATTTAAGACATAACACAGACTTTTAAATAGGCTTGATAAATTAAATATAAACTTGGAATAGATGCATAGGTTTAAACCTATTTAAACGCCTGTATTTTAAGTAGGTTTTCAAATAGGCTTCAATCTTTTCAAACTTTTTGAAGGTTGCTCATACCCAAAAAAACTTATATACAAGCTTAGGATTTGAATCTTTATCACAACCTAAATTTATTTAGCTAAAACTTAGCCTGACCTATTCTCTTCCCTACTTCTGGTTATATAAAATTTTCTTTAATAAAAAAATTGAATTATAAAGTGAAAATTATGCTATTGACAGGAGTATTACTCTTAAATTGGATTAGATAAGGCGCGTATACTACGATGCCACCGGAAAAAACGTTAGCATGAGGAAAAAATGTGATTGCATAGGAAGAGTCACAGGTTGCCGCAAACTAGGAAGTAGTACGAGCCTCACGTTTCATGTCACAGAACAGACAGAGTTGGCTACCATCTCCATCCGAAAAGAAAAAAAAAAAAAAAAACTGTTTGTCCCTGGAAAAACTCAAATGGAATTTCATATTTTTTAATTCTTTTAAGTTTATCCCATTTTCTCTGATCCGGATCCGAGAAATGGAGATCTTCCAAAGGGCCAACGTGGTGCGTTTGAGGAGCCACCACGACAAATACCTGATTGCCGATGACGACGAAGACACTGTTCGTCAAGATCGTAATGGCTGCTACAAGAACGCTAAATGGAACGTCGAGATCATCGAGAATTCCAATTTCATACGATTTAAGAGTTGTTACGGTAAATACCTAGCCGCCTCCAATATGCCCTTCATATTTGGATCTGGAGGCAAGAAAGTGCTCCAAACTGTTCCCAGAAGATTAGACTCCTCCCTCGAATGGGAACCCATCCGAGAGGGCGTTCAGGTGAGACTCAGGACCCGTTACGGCCAATTCCTCCGTGCCAACGGTGGACTACCTCCGTGGAGAAACTCCGTCACCCACGATATCCCTTACAGAAACTCCACACAAGATTGGATTCTCTGGGACGTCGATGTCGTAGAGATTCGTCCACAACAACAGCAACGTCCCAAACAGCGACCTCGTCCCAAGCCTATCGCCCCGCCCAACCGTTCCCTGGATCCACCCGTAACCGACTCGTCTGATTCTGTTACGAATCACGACAACTTTTCCAAAATTGAACTCAGGTCTCCAAAAGGAACAGAGGTTTGTTTCTTTCTTTGAAAGAATATGCGCCCCTTCAAGTATAATGTGAGACATTGATTGGGAATTTTGAGGTTTTAATTACTGGTCACTTGCAGGTGAATAATAATTTGGAGGAATACGCACTATCGCCGAAGAAAGAAGGGAGGACGATATTTTATGAAGTCGGGGATGAGAACGGAGAAGTTGAGCCTGGAAAGGAGAAGTTCTTCACGTTCAAGGGAAGTTCTTTGAATGAGTTGAAGGAAAAACTCAAGGAAGAAACGGGAGAGGTTGATATTCTCGTGTGTTCCCGTAATCCTTTGAACGGGAACCTATATCCCCTTCGCTTACACCTACCACCTCACAATTCTGATATGCATGTCATCATCGTCCCTTCCACATTCCAAGGTGATGATAAGCTCTTTTCGGAGAAATTGCATCCATTCTGATTTTGAAAGTCTGTGACATTATTTGATTATGTTCTAACATGGATTGCTTTGCTTAGTGTAATTGCTTATCAGAGCAATTGTACGTCCCTAAGGATGGCGGGAGGCTCATCAGAAGTGCTATCTATATATATAGATCGATGTCGTCAGCTCATTCGATCAGAAGTTGAAATGTGACATTTTCCAGATGATGAAAAACTGCGAGGTAACTGATCTGAGATTCAAAGCACATAGAGCATATTAAACAAGATCATTTGAGATGCAATGCAGAGTGATATATTTTATGTATTTATCTTTCTTCTCAGATTCTGTACTTAAGAAGACAAAAAAGGAAGAAAAAAAAATTCCATTGAGTTTTCTCACATGATAATTTTTACTACTCATTCTATTCCCTGAGCTGTGTAACCGAGAAAGCACAGACCAGTCGGCGTAAGTGAAATTGTTGCCACAAAATGATGTTAACACTTGGCAGATGAAAACAGAAAAGGCGGGTTATTTGTGTACGACATGTAAGATATGTATTTAAACGTCTCTGATGTATGTTCTGTTACAAACTCAATTGATTCAATTTACGTCTACGAACTGATGGGAAACAGATAATGCACGTGGGATACAATTTATAAAAGGCTAAACTGCTAAAGTGTACTTTTAGTCCTTTAATTTTTACATAAGGTATACTTTTGGTCCCTTAAATTTATAAAATATACTTTTGGTCCTAAAATTTTAACACTGTTAATGTTACTAACGGAAAACATTGACGAAGCGAACTCAAATAATGATTAATAACATTTAATTACATAAATTTTATATATTCTTCATTTTACCCATATTTTAAATTTAAGTTTAATAACATTTAATTACACTGTCATCACTTAAATTTACACTGTTATGTCTTTATTTTGCATTTTCCGTTAGTAAAATAAACGGTGTTAGAATTATAGGACTAAAAGTATACTTTTTAAAGTTAAGGGGCCAAATATATACCTCATGTAAACTTAAAGAACTAAAAGTATACTTTAGCCTTTATAAAATGTCTAAAACTGTAAACAACAGACAATACTATCCTGAAAAAGGAAGAGAGGCGTCTACTTGGAACCATATATTCATCCACCGATGCTTAGTATATATTTGAGGTTGATTTTGGTTTTGAATATAAAATAAAGTTCTTACATGGAAAAAGTATTTCTCCAGTCACTGGAGATAAAGTTATTTTTAGTAACTTCAAAACTACATCATTTTATATTAATGAAGAGTGTGTTTGTAATTTTAGGTGAATTAATGAAGAGTGTTTTGATAAAATTCATATGATAAAATAATAAACAAAATTACGGAAAACACCATTTATTAATTTAAAACGACGTAGTTTTGGGGTCACTGGAGATAACTTTATCTCCCGTGATTGGAGAATTCCCTTACCCTATTTATATTTGTCAATTTTTTTGTAATTTACCCATATTAATGTTTTCTCAATAATAATTAAAGAAGAGAGGGAAAATGATAATTAAGGAATATGACTTAGTGTTTTAAAAAATATATATCATATTAACTAACTTAATGAACTTCCTTAATCTAATCTAATGAGGTAAATATGTCTTATATTAAGGATGCAAACAGCAATAAAGATTACAGAGATAGTGCCAATTAACTACTTGATGTTGAATGAGATGATGAGCATGGGGCATTTTATCAAATACTACCTCAAGCTTCTAAATATAGAATGAAATTTATATTGCAATTTGTATTATAAATTTTCTTCTATATTTAAAACTGGAGGGAGTGCCCGTCCGACAACGTCCTAAATGTTGCATTCTTCATACATCACCGTAAGCCCAATTTGAGCATAACTGTAGATTTGCGGTTGCACGAGCCAGAAGAACACAAAATGGAACACGCAGTAAATTTTATTTTAAAATATCAATAATATTAATAACAAAAATTTATTATAGGAATAAAAAATTATAAAAAAACATATATATTTTAATTTAATCCGAAACAACTACTTTACCCATACAAAATTGAGAGAATATATTATAAGATGTAGAAAAACAATAAAATAAAATAAAATAAAATTTAAACTTTAAAATCCTAGATGTCTTATTACCTACAAAAGTATATGTATTAACTAAACTTATATAACAATTGACCGCTAATTTTAGTAGAAAATTACTGATTTAAGAGTTTGAAATTCAAATGATATTTTTTTATCTTTTTTTTTCTTTTTCTAATATGTATATGATACATTATATATATAAATTTCAATACTTGATGTTCCAAAAAATTTTGAATATATTGATGTTGATGGTAGGAATCAATGTTTTTAAAGCTGGACCGAACGTTGAGCCGAAAGAGTTAACGGGTCATGGTTTAAATGGTCAAAATCAATTGGATAGTTTGGTCAGACTAGAGATATTATAATAAAGTAAAACTAATGTTATATATAATCATAAACATAATTTCTCCAATTTATTAAAAATTTAATGAAATTTTACATTTTTGATAAGCATAATATATAATGATAATAAATTAAATATAGGGTTAAATACCATTTTTGCCCCGGAAGTATACCCCCAGGACCAATTTTGCCCTCAAAGTTTTTCGTGGAGCAATGTTGCCTCGGAAGTTCTTTTTTTGAGCAATTTTGCCCCTCCGTCAACGGTCAACTAACGGTCAACGGTTAGTTTAACCGTTAACGAAGGGGCAACATTGCTCCAAAAAAATACTTCCGGGGTAAAATTACTCAAAAAAAAACTTTCGGGGCAAAATTGCTACTTAACCCAAAAAAAAATGTTAAAAATATTATTTATGATATCATATATTTTTAATTCTTATTTATATAATATCTAGGGGTGGAAATAGGTTAGATCAGCCCAAACTTCACCCTTAACAGGCCAAGCCTGTTCAATAACAAAGTAGCCTGAGCCTGGCCTTTGGCTTGTTAAAGGTCATTTTTTTAGCCTGAGTCTGGTCTGTGCCCTGTTAAGGCGTCCTATATTTTTAAAAATTTTATAATTAGGCTAACGGCCACAGGCCTCACTGCGTAACAAGTTTACTCCAAACAGACTAAAAATAGGCCTGCTTTAAACACACTGAATTAAGGGTGAAGCACGAGCTGGTTGGTCTGTTTCCACCCCTAGATATTATATAAATAAAAATTAAAAATATATAATATCATTAATAACAGTTTTAACATTTTTTTTAATTCTCAGGAGCAATGTTACCCCGGAAATTTTTTTTAATTATCAATTTTACCCCGGAAGTTTTTTTTTTGAGCAATTTTGCCCCGGAAGTTTTTCTTTGGAAGCAATTTTGCCCCTCTGTTAACAGCCCTAACGGTCAACGGTAAGTTGACCGTTGACCGTTGACGGAGGGGCAACATTGCTCCAAAAAAAAACTTCTAGGGCAACGTTGATCCAAGAAAAACTTCCAGGGCAAAATTGGTCCTCGGGGTATACTTCCGGGGCAAAAATGGTCTTTAACCCTTAAATATAATATTGTATATTCAATAAATTTTTTGGCCAAGATAAACTGATTGAGCGGCATGAGCAATAATAATAATAATAATAATCAACTTGAAAATATAATAATTCAAAGTAATAATATATTAAGCATACTACATGTTTAATTATATACTAATTGCTTCAGGGAAAAAAATATTGACTATTATAAACAAAAACAAAGTAAGGGCCGGTTTTAGATTGTGTTAAAAACTTAAGTTCATATAAGTTGAAATAAAACTCTTCTTATATACTTACCTCATATAGCATAAATTATGTCGAAAAAGCAGCTTCTACCGCCAATCCAAATATAGACTAACAATATTGAGGAAAAGCATGTTAAAAAATGACTAGACTTGAGGTAAATAGATGGAATCCAACGATCTAAGATATAGGTTTAGCAATATTGTAGCTTTAATTTGTAGGCTCCGCAACATTTATCGAGACATGTGATGACACCATGGACACAGGTAGGGATGTCTATAGACCAGACTGGACTGGGTTTGGCCTCAACCTGAGGTCTGGTCCTGAGAGGACATTGGGTTGGACAAGTCAGCCTGATGTCACGCCCGACAAGGAACACTGGATAATTCACGTTCACGAACACTCTACATGTGATTAGGAGGTTTAGACTCCAAGTATGGACAAGTCTAGAAACTCCTAGAATGTTGAAGAGATGCGTACATATTTGTAGAATTGTGTAGAGAATTCTAGAGAATCTTGGAATTATGTAAATATCTAGATACTTTTAGGGAAGGTTCTGGAGAACTATTCTCCACCGTCGGATGTAATCAATCTTAGCCATTCATTGAGGAGGTGGTAGGCTATAAATAGGGGTATCCTCTTCATTTGTAAATCATCCTAGGGAATTCAATCAAAGTATTGTTCAAAAGTTTCTCTCTCTAAAGTTCTCTTAGTCTTTGTGTTCTTTGCCTACTTGTGAGGTTTCGACTGACTTAGCAAAGATCGAGAGGGGTGATCAAGTTAAGGCAAGCACAGTATTTGGGAAATCAAGTCCAAGGCCGTGATAAAGTGGTATCAGAGCTTTGGTTTGGAGCAGCTAGGTTCGAAGCTGTGAACGTGGTTCGTAGGCAAGAATGTCAGGTACGACTGAGGAAGTTGTTGCTACCAGAGAAGAAAGGGGTAGAGAGACCCAACTTGCTCATGAAGCAAAGAAGACCCGAGGATCAAGTAAGTCCCGCCAAGCCATGGATATTGCCACATTGATGGTAAAGGTAGAAGCTTTGGAGGAGGCTTTACACAGGGTGGTTACTAGGGTGGACAAGGTGGAAAGTGACTTCGAGACATTTGAAACCCACACCTTGGGCCAATTAGACAACTCGAGGTCGAATCTTGATTCACACCTCAATGTAGAGGAAGAACGAGCCGAGTCTATGAGACGACTCGAGGCAAAGGTAATGGATGCCATTACCGCGATGCAGGGATAGTTCAACTCTCTAAAGACTTCTTTGGAGAGACAAACTAAGACTCCGTTGGTGGGTGGTACTAGTAGAGCAAGAGAGGTGAGGTTGGATTTCCCTAAGCCGAAGGAATTTCAAGGCGTTCGTGATGCCAAAGAGGTCGAGAACTTTTTATGGCGAATGGAGAGATATGTTGAGAGCTTGAACTTGGTCAATGATGCAACCAAGGTACGCACTGCTTCCTTATTCCTTACTGATAATGCTATGTTGTGGTGGCGTAGGAAGCATGCAGACATGGAGAGAGGCCTTTGCATGATTGAAACTTGGGAAGACTTCAAGAGGGAGTTGAAGAAGCAATTCTATCCCGAGAACGTGGTCTATGTGGCTAGAAAGAAATTGAGGGAACTCAAGCACAAGACCTCGATTTCAGATTATGTAAGGGACTTCACTGCCCTCACATTACAAATCCCTAATCTCAGCAGTGAGGAAACATTGTTCTACTTCGTGGATGGTCTTCAGAATTGTGCCAAACATGAACTCCAACGGCGTGGTGTGACAAATGTGGATGAAGCCATTGCCGTTGCGGAAAGTCTCACTGATTATCAGAAGTGGGAGAAAGGTCAGCCGTTTGAACCCAAGTCTTTTGAACCTAAACAAGTGAACAGTGAGGGAGACAAGGGTAAGGAGTTCACCAAGGAAGGAGCTGGCAAATCCTTCCATAAGACCAAATTTGAAGAGAAGAAGAGGACAATAAGCTGCTACGTGTGCAAAGGGCCGCACTACATGAGAAAGTGTCTCAAGCTGGGTAGCTTGTCAGCCCTTGTTCAAGAGAAAGAGGGATCTGACGAGGAGGAACCTAGCATGCGAATGGGATCTCTCAGAGTCTTGAATGGCTTGAAGGCCAAACATGAGGAACCTGCTTCAAGGAGTAAAGGCCTCATGTTTCTTGATGTATAGCTGAATGGGAAGCCAGTGAAGGTGATGGTAGACACTGGGGCTACCCACAACTTTATTACTCCCGAATGTAAATGGAGCTTGATACCCAAGAGGGGGGGTGAATTGGGTATCTTTAAAAATTTAAACAATTTGCTCTGTTTTTGACAAGTAAAAACAGAGTATAACAGAGATGGAGAGAAGAGAAAGCTTGCACAAGATGATTTATCCTGGTTCGGTCTTATCCTTGACCTACATCCAGTCCCCAAGCCACACTTGGGATTTTCAATCCACTATAACTTTCAACTGATTACAAACTCTGTACTCAAGAGTAGTTCTCTCTCTAGAACTCACTCCCCCTTACAAGTTGTAATCAAATATCCCAACCACCAAGTCCCTTGACTTGTGGTTCTTTTCAATCAATAAATGATAAGCAATAAAAGCTCTCTCTAGGAGTAGATGATGATAAACACTGAAGCTTTTCTGTCAAAAGACAATATACAAATGAAAACTAAGAAGTAGTTGAGAGAATTGATTGCTTGAGCGTTTTCAGATTTTGTAACCTCTCTCAAGTCTTGAATGCAACTCTATTTATGCATAGAGATCATTAAATGACCGTTGCAACTTGGATTGAGCCGTTGGGAGATTTCTGCTAAGAGTTGGTTCCACCTTGGACAACTTCTCTCTCTTGTTTATGCACAATCCAGCTGGCCCTTGGTTCAGAGTTGACTTTCTGGCAATAAATCCATTGGAGAGGTTGTTGCTTGTTGTAGTAATCTTCCTTTTAATCTTTTTCAGTCGTGTACAAGTGGATTATCCAAAAGGAAGCAAGTTTCTGGGTTGAGCAATTAATGTTTTGACACACTTTTTGCTTTTGCTCTAATCCTTCTTTAATCTGTCTAAAACTTACTAAAAAGATGATTAAACATGTCTAGAATCATTATAGATTAAACATGTAATACATTGAGATCAAACAAGAAGGTATAACAAATTTGCCAATTTTGAATTTCCAGTAACGACTAGAAACCTGGAGGTTTGTTCTACAAACCTCGAGGTTTGCTTGTATACCTTGAGCATTTTTAGTTTCAGAAACACATAACCTCGAGGTTTCTTGGTGAACCTCGAGGTTTCCTTTGTAAAGAAACCATGTGGAAAACTTTGATGAAGGCAAACCTGGAGGTTTCATAAGAAACCTGGAGGTTTGTAACTTGGTGAAAAATTCATTTCTTCTCTAGAACCCACAAACCTCGAGGTTTTCAACAATACTCGAGGTTTGGCTAAAATATTGAAAAGCCAAAACTTTGTTCCAGGAACACAACCTCGAGGTTTAGAAATGAACCTTGAGGTTTTCATTCATGTGAAAACCTGTTTGCTCTCTGTATGGTAGAATACTCGAGGTTTGAAATAATACTCGAGGTTCTAAGTAATTTTTGAAAGAGTCAAGTTTCAGTCAAAACACCAAACCTCGAGGTTTCAAATTGAACCTCGAGGTTTTCATACTCAATGAAAACCAAATGCTCTCTGGATGAAGAAAACTCAAGGTTTCTTCTAATACTCGAGGTTTCACATTGTTTTTCAAAAATTTCAGTTAGGCGCCAAACCACAAACCTGGAGGTTTTGCCACAAACCTCGAGGTTTGAAGTGTTGATGTGAAACTGAGTTTTCTCTGGAAATGCTGAACCTCGAGGTTTCTTTACAAACCTCGAGGTTTCACATTAATTTGTGAAACCAAGTCTTTCAGAGGTAAGGTGCTGAAACTTGATGCCTTCTCTGTAAGGCCAAACCTCGAGGTTTGCTCTTACTCAGAGTTTTCAAACCTTAAGAGCAAATCCTCAATCTTTGTTTACAATTGTTGGTAATCATCAAAACCATAAGAGAACAAACACCGAAGAGGCCAAGTGGGTAGGTCTTGCAGTTGCTCCAGCACGAAGAGGATGGTGGAAGTCTGTTAACACTCCTGCCAAACCTCTCAATGGCATAGCTCGTGAGGTAGAGCTATGCATCGGGACGTGGAAGGGGACCATAGATTTATCGGTGACCCCTATGGACGATTTCAATGTGGTATTGGGTCTGGACTTTCTACGTAAGGCAAAAGTAGTCCTCATGCTGGGTGAAGATTCGTTGTGCTTCCTTGAAAAGGGGATTGGTTGCACAATACCTACGACAAGCGATGACCGAGATGTTCGCTTGTCAGTCACCTACCTTGCGGCTTTGAAGGTGGTGGATCCTGTTGTGGAGGATTGGGGGAATCTTCCCCCTATCACGAAGAGGAATGGAGACCTAATGCCACCAAGATTCCAAGAGACGTTGCCACCTAGACAAGAGGTGGAACCTGGGATAGAGCACGGAGTTGGTTTGGTCGATGTAATGGGTGATACAGTGGGCTGAAAAGATGAGGTGACGAAATCCTTCTTGGGCAAGTCGGCCAAGATGAAGAAGAGGGTTGTGTATAGGAAGAAGTGAGTCTCTAAATATCAAGTAGGAGATAAGGTGATGGTGAAGCTTTCTCCCCAACAAACCAAGGTGTTTCAGGGTCTTGTTCGAGACCTATTCAAAATCGTGGGAAGGGTAGGAAAGAGTACCTACAAGTTGGACCTTCCCCCGAACTTGAAGGTTCATCCTATCTTTCATGTGAGAATGTTCCGGCCATTTCATGAAGACAAGGGTGACCCTGGTCCAGTGCAGTGACGAGGACGTCCCTGGATTAGGTAGAGGAGAGTGTCACGCCCGGAAAGGAACGCTGGATAATTCGCGTGCACAGATACTCTACATGTGATTAGGAGGTTTAGATTCCAAGTATGGACAAGTCTAGAAACTCCTAGAATGTTGAAGAGATGCGTATATATTTGTAGATTTGTGTAGAGAATTCTAGAGAATCTTGGAATTATGTAAATATCTAGATACTTTTACGGAAGGTTCTGGAGAACTATTCTCCACCATCGGATGTAATCAATCTTAGCCGTTCATTGAGGAGGTGGTAGGCTATAAATAGGGGTGCCCTCCTCATTTGTAAATCATCCTAAGGAATTTAATCAAAGTGTTGTTCAAGAGCTTCTCTCTCTAAGTTCTCTTTCTCTCTCTAAAGTTCTCTTAGTCTTTGTGTTCTTTGCCTACTTGTGAGGTTTCGGTTGACTTAGCAAAGATTGAGAGGGGTGATCAAGCTAAGGCCGACACTGTATTTGGGAGATCAAGTCCAAGGCCATGACACTGAGGTCTAATTTAGTCTAGTACTAGCTCGGGCTCAAGTTGAACTAGACCAATCCAAGCAGTCTAGGACCTATTTGAAATTTTCTTTCCTTATGTTCAAATTGAACCTCATAAGATAGAAAACCTAAAGAGAAGGCTACAATGAAAAGGAGTAAGGAGTAGCGGCTGGTATGGGTATTGTTCATTAAGTTCCAAATCGCAATTAGGAGACCCGCGATAGACACTATTTGTGAAGTCCCACATCGATTAGGAAGGCGAATGAAGCATGCCTTATAAGGATGCGGAGACCTTTCCCTTGTGGACGCGTTTTGATGGGCTAGGCCCAATCAGAAACAAAACCGTGAGGCCTTGTGTGTGCCAAAGCAGACAATATCCACAAGCGGGCGCCTGGGATGTTACAATTGGTATCAGAGCCAGGGCTCGGGTCTATGTGCCAGCGAGGACGCTGGGCCCCAAGGGGGGTGAAGTGTGAAGTCCCACATCGATTGGGAAGGCGAACGAAGCATGCCTTATAAGGATGCGGAGACCTTTCCCTTGTGGACGCGTTTTGATGGGCTAGGCCCAGTCAGAAACAAAACCGTGAGGCCTTGTGTGTGCCAAAGCGGACAATATCCACAAGCGGGCGCCTGGGATGTTACAATTGGTATCAGAGCCAGGGCTCGGGTCTATGTGCCAGCGAGGACGCTGGGCCCCAAGGGGGGTGAAGTGTGAAGTCCCACATCGATTGGGAAGGTGAATGAAGCATGCCTTATAAGGATGCGGAGACCTTTCCCTTGTGGACGCGTTTTGATGGGCTAGGCCCAGTCAGAAACAAAACCGTGAGGCCTTATGTGTGTCAAAGTGGACAATATCCATAAACAGGCGCCTGAGATGTTACAAGGGCTCGGGTCGATGTGCCAAAGCGGACAATATCCACAAGCTTTGATACCAGGGCTCAGGTCGATGTGCCAGCGAGGACGCTGGGCCCCAAGGGGGTGGAGTGTGAAGTCCCACATTGATTGGGAAGGTGAACGAAGCATGCCTTATAAGGATGCGGAGAACTTTCCCTTGTGGACGCGTTTTGATGGGCTAGATCCAGCCAAAAATAAAACCGTGAGACCTTGTGAGTGCCAAAGCGGACAATATCCTCAAGCGGGCGCCTGGGATGTTACACTATTCATCGTCACTTTCACTGGGAGAGGTGAGTCTGGAGGCGGCTAATTTGGAGAGACCGAAGGGAGTTGATTGTGAGAGGCGGCTGTGTTTTAATGTGCTTTATCATCACTGTCTTGATCAGTCTGTAAGAGGGAGACAATGTCAATGTGCGCTGAATCAGAAGGTAACTCTGGTGCCACCATTGCCATAAGGAACTAAGAAGAGGGAGCTTGCTTGACGCTGTTGCTTTGTTGAACTTTTCCTCTGAGAAACAGGATTATCAGAACAAGAGTGAAAGTAATCTAAAGACCAGAAAGGAGGCGGCTATTTTGGAATTTCAACTCTAGCAGGATTGAGGTTGAAGTCGCGTATTTGGAGAATTGGAGTCCATTGCAATGGTGATTTTTTTTTTTTTTTAAAAAAAAGCTTTCTGGCTAGATTAGATCAGACCAAGGGGTCTAAGCCCACCGCCTGAAGTTCGATCTAGCTGAGTAGACCTGTTTGGTCTGGTTTGCCCAATACTGTCTCATGCCAATTTTTTTAGCGTTATTGGACCGGGTTAGGTCAGACTACCTAGACCACGGGGTTTTTTGGACATTACTAGACACAAGTATACGTCTTTTCATCTTTCCTCAGTCTGCTAGCTTTTGTGCATTGGGTAGATTAGTATTCTTCTTTTCATTATTTCAAGTTACTCTTGCTTTCTTTTAAAAAGTAAACAAGTCTTGAGACACAAAGTGAGGGTGCGAGTACTTGTTGCTTTCTTCACAGGTTTCAATGACGAGAAAGGAAAAACATTGGCCCGTTTAGATTAACAGTAACAAAAGTGACTTTTTTTAATCCGGCTTTTACAAACTTAAAGATAGGATAAAAGTCAGATTGTAAATGTGATTTATGTGGAGAGGTAGTTAATTTAATGATTATGAGGTAAATTTTTAACTTTGTCATAATTTATTATTGAGTATTTTCAACTGTTTCTTCTTTTTTTATCTTTATGATTATAATTAATATGGATAAAATTATTATAATATATCGTTTATTACATGAAAGTGGAATAATAAATAGCATCAAAGGTTTTTTTTTTTTTTGGGGTCAAAATGAACTGAATTAATTAATTATCAATCATCAATACAGTTTTTAGAATTTCCCCCGCACTTCCGAGGCAGATAAACATGAAAACTTTCGCGGACCTTTCCCGCGAGGGAGAGACCACTGCAAATTTGCAACGCAAGCATCGTTTGTTGCGGGGGTCAGGTTTTGGATAAGCAAAGAGCATGGTTACTGACCCAATCCGCCTCGTCATCTCTTCAGGGTTTTCTTCCTTCGTTCCAATTAACAGTTGGAAACGCGGCGGACTTGCCTTAAGCCTCTGGAAAAGGAAGTTTTCTGAGCGCATCATTTGTGAAAGTGAAACTAAAACGGTACTTTTGCTCTTCATTCTCAGGCATCGCTTTTCTTCCTGCCTTTTCTTTGCAACCACGATATATTAGAGTGTTCTTTGCTAGTAGTCAAGGGAGGAGCTATTGGCGGTGGTTGGGGGCGGAGCAGCTGGGGTTTATGGAGCAATTCGGGCGAAGACGGTGGCCCCCGATCTCAGCGTGGTAATTATTGAGAAAGGAAAGCCTCTTTCCAAGGTATGTGGTTCTTTTTTCATTTGTGTGGATGAAGTATTTTGCACTTCTTCTTTTTTCATTTGTGTGGATGGAGTATTTTGCACTTTTCATATGGTATTTTTGGCAGGTAAAGGTTTCTGGAGGAGGCCGGTGCAATGTGACAAACGGGCATTGTGCTGACAATATGGTAATCTTAGTTATGAAATTTTATTGAGTATGCGACCTACCTATAACAATAGGAAGATATGTTTTGGACAACTGTGATTATATTAATCTTAAATGAAATTGGCAAAGCAGTAGGAATTTTTGGTAGTTTGCATTCAATTGTTATGTCATTCTGAATCCCGATCCTTTCTAGACCATGTTATATTAGGGGTCAGATCACTTAACTTTTTCTGGTTGATTTAATATCGAAAACCTAAACTGAATTGGAAATGTGATCTACTGCGTATATCGGAACTGGTTTTTTATTTTTGTTTGCCGGAAAGAAAATTTTCATTAGAGAACTAAACATAGCGGTTACAGTGTAAACCTAAACCTTAAATACAAGTTAACATAAAATACAAATTAAAACAAGACACCGAATAGGCCTAAACCTAACACTACAACCCTAAACCCAAAAAAACACGACCAACAAACCCTAACCCTAATCAAAGATAAAGGGCCACTTGTGCCTTTGTTGTCGCCGGAAAAGGAAAGAGATACCAACAATAATGCCGGAACTAAGGGATGTGGGTTCTGTGTTATTGAAGTCATAAACATAGGTTCTGTTTTACTTGCTTTAAATTAGCATATTAGGCCTCATCATACTGGTCAGATGAAGTTTGAAATATTGACTAGCTTGTAGATTTTGGCAGAAAACTATCCTAGGGGCCATAAAGAATTTAGAGGATCGTTCTTTCATTTGCATGGCCCAGTGGATACCATGTCTTGGTTTTCCTCTCATGGAGTGGAATTGAAGGTAATTCTTGATACTTTTATATTGTCATTTGTTTCTAAATTCATAAATATCTTATTCATTTTTAATTGCCTATAGACTGAGGGCGACGGCAGGGTTTTTCCTGTCAGCAACAGTTCTTCTTCAATAATTGATTGTCTCATGTCTCAAGTAAAGCAAAAGGGAGGTATGTTATATGATGTTTGTCTTTTGCATTGTGTGGAGACTCTTCCTTGTATGTTATTGGTCATTCATTGATAGATCAACGTAAGCCATGATTCACTCTTATTTACTACTCCTTAACATTGATTTATATTGTCCATTTCATAAATGCTGAATAGATAACCTTCTCTTATAAAATAATTAATGATCATGTTGACAATTCTGAACTCTATTTTCTGCAATCGGCATCATACTGTAATTCATGAATAACTGATTAGAATTCTTCTCCCTATTTTCCTATTTCTATCTTGGTTTTACATACATTTGAATGGAGGATTTCCTGATACAATGGTGTATTCTCAAGGCTGAACTTTGTATCCTTTCTCAGTTAGTATGCAGACCAGAAAAGCTGTAACCTCAGTGTCTATTGCTAATAATGGCAAATTCCTTCTCAATGTTCAGCAGCAGTTAGCTGATAATGATGAACGAGTTGAAGCAGATTACCTATTGATAGCTACTGGTTGTAGCAGGCAGGTTGGGATGATATATGATTTATTTGAAGCGTCATGGATTTTAGACATATTTTTAATGAAAATTTCTGTGTCATAGGGTTATGCTCTTACATCTCAGCTTGGTTAATGAAAATTTCTGTGTCATAGGGTTATGCTCTTGCATCTCAGCTTGGTCATACAATCATAGATCCAGTACCTAGCTTGTTTACTTTCAAGATAGAAGATTCGCAATTGACAGAGTTAGCTGGGGTAAAGTATTGAGTGAAGTTGATGCCCTTTGAGTTCTTTTACTTTATTAATATTCTGTATCAAATTTCTTATATAATACTGGAAAGGTGTTATTTCCTTCTGCCTCCAGTTGCATACAAATAAAATCAACTACCGTTGTTATATAACTAGAAGTTCTATTCAGGAGCATACATGAAGTATATGGTTTCTGTTAATAAGCCTTGTACGTGCCATTCATTAATTAAAATGTGACTTTATGATACTTCAAAGACTAACTTGAGAGTATGAAAAATTTTCGTGAACTATATCCAAAGACAAAATTACTACAAGTCTAGCCAAATTAGTTATAAATAAAAGTCATGGCTTCAAAGTTCAAACATTAAAGGATTCCTATATTTACTCCACCTCTATTTATAAGTTTCGATTTAGATTTCCATTTTGTCCCTAAATACAAGTCCTTATCTAAATTTCAAAGTGTAATTATTGTTTGTTTCTAATAATACTCCTAATTTAACTTTTGAAGGTAGTTAAGGTTTAAAATAGTATGACATTAATACATAGATTTTGTCTCCTCCTTGATCTGTGTGTCTTTTCCTATAAGGACTTATAAATAGGGACGTAGGAAGTATCATATAAAAAAATCACCATTTGTGATTGCAATTGCATTTTCCATTCATCGATAAGCTTGCCCCACCTATGGATAAAATTGATAAGATTTTCATTTAGAGGCATATATCCTGTTGTATTTTGGATTTTGATTTTCTTTCAGTCCAGTTGTATCATGTTGAGGACGCAAAACATGCCTTGAGAAGTGAAGATTATTATTTTAGGGGGGAAAAATGAATTATTGCTTATTTTGTTTGTTTACTTGCCAGATTTCATTCACAAAAGTTAAAGTGAGACTGAAATTAGATAATGTCCAAAGGAATATACCCCAGCTTACACAGGTATGTTACTTTAACAACCTTTGGCCAAATAGTCAACTATATGTATGCTGTGCTACCTTAACTTAAAATTTCAGGTTGGTTCCATGTTAGTTACACACTGGGGACTCAGTGGGCCAGCCGTTCTTCGGTTATCTGCTTGGGGAGCTCGTTATCTGTTCAGTTCAGGCTACAAAGGTAAAATATGTGCTTTCTTCCTTCTATATCAGTTTCATTCTTTTTCATTTTAATGACATTTTTTTAGCAACTCTTTTACTGATGTTTGCGTCAATGGGATGCAGGGAAACTCATTATTGATTTCACTCCAGACTTGCATGAAGAAAATGTAAAGTCCATCCTTTCTCATCACAAGCATCAATTTGCGGTAAGTATGGAACTGGTGCACTTAGTCAGTATGACAATATTATGCAATCCATGTTCTTGTGTTTGAAAGTTGAAAAGGGAGGATACGCTTCATTATTTTTTTAATAGTATTTCTTGGTGCGTTATATAAACCCAATCTTGCTGTTTTGGATCTCGTCTGGAATATCATAATTGTGGCTTGGGTTAATTATTGAAATGTCCGATCTTATTCTACAAAATACCTATAATATTCTATTAATTAAGCGTTATGTGTTAAAAGAGCACTAATCTTCCCTTAAATTGTCCCCTTCCACAAGATAGTTCTTAAGAACTGAAACTGGCATTACTATGCCTCTTACGACAGCAACATAAGTAATTTGATCACAGGCCTTAGTCATCAAGCAGTTAGTTTCACTGGAACCTTGGAATATTTTTCCATTAATTATTGGATTATAATAAATTTCCGCTGTTTCTCACTGGGTTTCAGAATGACAATACTTAATTGTTTTCCCGTGCCTCTGCAGAAACAAAAAGTGTATAATTCATATCCTTTTGATTTTGGCATATCGAAGAGATTTTGGTGTTATGTGTTGAACCGACAGGTTATGTAGTATTTCCTCTTTTTAAAAAATATTTTGACGTTGTCAGTTGTAACAAATACTTTGCATTACTAAATAAATAATTTCATACACAGGGTTTTGGTGGAGATATCTTGTGGGCTTCCATGTCAAATAATTCATTAATTTCTATTGCTTCTATACTAAAGCATTGTACTTTTGAAGTTGCAGGCAAGGTAGTTTCCACATCATTCCTCTAATTTTTTCCATTTTTTACCCTCACCATAATTTCCTAACAGATATGACTTTTCTTTTTTCCTTCTAACTAAGGGTCAATTTAAGGAAGAATTTGTTACTGCTGGTGGTGTTTCCTTGTCCGAGGTTCTCTTTCTTTTTCAAGCTTTCTCCTCGGTCCTCACTTCTCTTAATTCGTTAGAAATATATTTTGGTCATTGCTTTTATTTTTTATTCTTTATTTTTGTGGTAGATCTCATTGAATACAATGGAGAGCAAAATTTGTCCGCGCTTGTTCTTTGCAGGAGAGGTAGGTCTATACTTATTTTCATTGATTCTAGTGGAGAAAGAAGTAATAATCTAGTTTGGTAATCTAAAGTCTAATCATTTGCAGGTGCTAAATGTTGATGGGATCACCGGTGGTTTCAATTTTCAGGTACAGGAAACACATACATTTTCTTTAAGGGGGAAAAAATAAAATTACGGTGGAAAGCAATACATACATCTCATTTTCTAAATATAATATGACTTGTGGTTTTTGGCACTTAATCCCGATTTCTTTAGAAGCTTGGCACATACTTTTGGTTTCTTTCATACCCTGAAATATTGATTTGTTCATATAACATATTTTTCTTGGTTTAGGCATGCGTGTGTGAAGTTAGATTTCTAGCTAAAATGAACATGAATTTCCTTACATTTAACCCTTTTCTGATTCTATTTGGTGGGAGTCTTGTGAACTGGACTGCTCTTTAGTTATAGTTATAATGAGTAGCCAAGTATGAGGTTTGTGTGTGTGCGTGCCTGGGTGGTATTGCAATTACATTGAATTTAATTGGATAATTATACAAATACTCATTCACCCACTAGTTGTATTATTTTGCCATACAGATAATATGTAACTTTACATAGTGAGGGTGTGTGTATTCCCAAATTTAGTTTGGCTAATGGAATGAAAGTGTGTGTGAGGTGTAAATGCACAAGAGCCTGTCAATGGGTGTCTTTGTGACAGAGAATCTGAGATTCCGTGTTGTGGAACCTGGAAAATAAGGAAAAGAATTTTGCAAGTGGCAAAGTGGTAGTATATTCATGTCATGGTCCCCCCCAAAAAAGTGGTATATTCATTCATGAGATTCAATCATACATTTCTTGTGCAGAATGCGTGGTCGGGGGGATACATCGCAGGGACCACTATTGGGAGACTAGCACACCCAATTTTGGACCATCCTGCTTGATTCTTTTTGCAGAGCCCTGTCTCTTATATTTGGACGCTTGGACTCACTCACCCCTCGGCAAGTTTTGTTCCTCATGTACTTCTTTTTTAAAAAAAAAACTTTTTTTTTTTTTTGGTTTTGTTGCGGCCCAAGCAGATTTATCCCTTACCTGATTTATTTTGTTGATTTTCAGTACTTCTGTTTGGACGACAATGTTTTTGCCGGTAGGGCCTGAGGAGCCTGCATGTTGATGTTGAGTGGACTGAACCATCTTCAGTGGATGAACTAAAAACAAGAGCATGCATATATTTATATATTTTCGATAATTCGGAAGCTACTCCAAATCTATTAAAGATATGGACCCCATGATTGCTACAATAATTACGTAGCGTCTTATCAAGATGCTGAAGTAGGATAGACGATGTGGCTTATCCATATCTGAAAGGCCAAACGGGTCCCGCATATGAAAGGGCTGTGAGTGATGTGGTGGAAGGAAGCTGAAAAGAATATGAATTGCGAGTTCAAAGCCAAATAGAAGAGCACTCTTGTGATTTGTAAATGAAAAAGGCAAAGCTTCAGAATTGGGAATATATACGGTTGTGAGCAGACACACGTCAATATTTAATACGTCATTTCTCTATCCATACCACCCATCGCCACTTTCCATATTGCTCTTTTGGCATATTCCCCTATTAATGTAAAGACCCCGCTTCCCTCAGCAAGATTAATATATTTTTTAAACATATTTGTGCGTTCATTGCCAAGTAAAAGCAAAAGGAACAAACGCACCCATTTGATCTCTAGAAGATCAAATTCGCAATCCCTTGTTTGAGTCAAAGATTTAACGAGATTCTTGGTTTTAGTTGAGCCCATGGAATTTGACAATATTAATATATGTTCTTTATTTATTTTAATAATGACGTGAGCTCTCCACCTTCTCCATGTTCAAACTTGGTTGTGATGTATTATATTCCTTTCAGTCTTAAATATAAAATAAAATTGATTTTTTTTAGAGAGATTAAGAAAATTAATTAAGTTACTTAATCATATTATATGTTGTGTATCCTTAGATTATATATTAGTTTATTAGTCAAATGAATTAGTTTAAAGAAAAAATGATAAATATAAATACTCTAGAGTAATTTAATTTGCTTTCTTAATTTTTCCACAGTCAATTTTTTTTAAAATTATATATTTAGGAGCCAAAGGAGTACTGCATAACACTTTCTGTTTCCAATTTCTAATATTAGTAAAATTTGTAGTGAGTATATACTAATATTTATGAATCTTAAATAATTTAACTTTTTCATCAAATACAGGCAACTAATCTTGTTCATTTTTGTGGTGCAATTATTCAATAGTATAGTTCATGTATAATTTTAAAATAATACTATTACTGTGCTGCCTAATAATTTTTCATCTTTGTTGAGCTACCTTGACCGGCTTTATCCTCTATAAAACTAGGGAAAATCCCTCCTAGGGCCTAAGTAGATCTTGTCAAAAAAAGTCGTATTTCAGAAAATGTTCTAATTGTTAACATATACCGATTTAGTTGTTAATGTTGTATTAATGTAATTGTTAACGTTTTTTAAATTACCTAAAAAGGCTATAGAACTTTTTCTAACATGTGACTTTTTTTGGATATTTTTTAACAATATCTTAGTTATTTGGGCCTTGAGGGAGATTTTCCCACAAAGCTATTTAGGTGGTCAAAAAGGGGTCAGGCGACATCATTACCCACCATCATAATTCGGTGGTAATTCGGTGGAATTAGTTACTCGTGTCTGGTCTAGAAAATTACCTTTTTCGGGCTTTACTTAATTTGTCCTTAATTTTCTTTTTTATTTCCACATTGTATTTGGCTTTATCAAAATTAAATTTTTGTACTCATACATTGTGTTCTAACATAAGACTTTATTTTATATGTTGTGATAAGAAAATAGTAAATTAATTTTATTGGCATTTAATATATTTTTGCTATTAACTAACTACATTAAATAATAGTAAATACTAATAATTAATGTATTAACGGATCTCAACAGAGATTATGTGTTTTTTTTCTTATAAGTAACAATTTTCATTATAGAGATAAAATGATAGCGTATCATAAATCTGCAATCATAAAAGAGTACTATCGCAGAGAGTTCATGACATTATGATTGACATTCATTACCCCACATACCAGTCCAAACTCAGATTCAACAATATACCTATGTCTCTGTATAAAACATTTGTTGAGTTTTGTTTTGTTCCATTTGGTGGCAAAATAAGATGGGAAAATTATACATAGGTCTCAAGAAATAGAGATATTTATATTTAGGTCCCTTAAAATGACAAAATTACTCAGAAGTCTCACTTCTGAGTAATTATTTCAGAACGTAAAATTACTTTGCTGCCCATAGTGCATATTTCACACAGAAGCGATTAACAACAGAAAATGCATAAATTAACAACAGAAAATACATGTATTAACAACAACTTTTGAAAACCCTGAATTTTGTTAATAAATAAAGTTGTTGTTAATACATGCATTTTCTGTTGTTAATTTATGCTTTTTATGTTGTTAATCGACAAATTTCAGGGTTTTCAAAAGTTGTTGTTAATACATGCATTTTCTGTTGTTAATTTATGTTTTTTCTGTTGTTAATCGATTCTAGAAGTGAAAGAAGACAAATTCAGGGTTTTCAAAAGTTGTTGTTAATACATGCATTTTCTGTTGTTAATTTATGCATATTCTGTTGTTAATCGATTCTGTATGAAATATGCACTATGGGCAGCAAAGTAATTTTACGTTCTGAAATAATTACTCAAAAGTCCCTTGGGACTTCTGAGTAATTTTGTCATTTCAAGGGACCTAAATGTAAATAACTCTGTTCCTTGGGACCTATGTGTAATTTTCCCAAATAAGATTCCTGATGCAATAGACCGGAAGCTCTCTAGATGAAGGATGAATTTATTTGATCTTTTGATGGCTAATTTGATTTCTCTTCATCTAAATAACTGATTAAAGTTTGACCATCTTCATCATCTCTATGATAAACAGAGAACGTGTAGTCAATCAGCAAAAGAATACCATTTGCCACTGAAAAAAAAGAGTAAGACCTTAGTCGCCAGGGAGGCTAGTTATTTAGTTATTCATAACAACCTCTGGACCCAAAAAAAAAAAGACGTTTAAATTTGCTCCCCCGTAACAAATGTTTAAGTCATCACAATTAGGATACCCAAATTGACTACTTTTTACTGTTTTAAATATAAGATAAAATTGATTTTTTAAAAAAATATTAAAGAAGCTAATTAAATTATTAACACTTGATAGTAGTATTTTTATTTTTTCTAAATTAATTAGTTTGAATGATAAATAATATATAATTTAAAGATATACGATTAAATAACTTATTCTCCGTTAAAAAAAAAAAACAATTTTGGTTATATTTTGGAGGAGTATTACCAAATAGTTGTACACTAGGTTCTCTCCCGCATTTTCACTTCGAGAAAGAGACAGAGAAAGGTATATAATAAAGTCAAGTTGGATTCACTGGGATGTGAGTCGAGGAATCGAACTTTTGCCACCTCTTATTTTAAGCCAAAAGTGTACACCACATTCTTCTCAACTGTATATTCCAGAATCACCAAAATGTATTTCTAAACGAGTCGATGTTTTGTTTTTTCCTTCTGAATTTTTATATCATCACGCATCTCAGTGGCTGTTGTCGACGAGGCCCTGAGCTGTGCCATTACTTGCGCACTTTTCCAAATCCATGCTCTAGTATGTCTATTTGAGTCGGCGGCTACCATTGTTCGGCCCTGTTCCCCCTTTCATTTTTGCCATTTTTGCTGGTTTTTTTTTGCTTCTTCTGTGCATCTTCAAGGCTCATCTCTCTCTACGTATGCGTGCATTTCTCTTCTGGAATGCGTAGAGGTTTGGCTGAAACGACGGATTCCTGGAGGTGAGTTATACGTGTTTGGGTTTCGACCGCTGGATTAGAGTAGCGGATATTTTGTTCGGCGTCTGGAGTCGAGTTAAAAGGAGTCTGAGTGCGGGATGGGGGAGCAGAGAGAGATGGGAGGTTCTGGGAGGAAGATAACTGTTGGAGTCTGCGTAATGGAAAAGAAGGTGAAATTTGGCCCCGAGGTTATCTCTTCGCATTCACTTCTGTCCTCTTGTGTTTCGAAAACAGAGTCTCGCCTTGAGTTGAAAATCATGTAATTATGTGGCTATGTTCATCGATCCTCATTGATGAGAATGTTCTGTATTGCAGGCTTTCTCGCCGCCTATGGGGCAGATTCTCGAGAGGCTGCAAGCTTTTGGTGAATTTGAGGTAGTCTGTAATAAATGTGCTGAGTAATGAATGCAGCTATTGGTGCATGAGTATACTGAAAACAACAAACTAATTTTTCTTTGTTTTTCTTGGTTCTGCCAAATGCAAAGGAAATGCAGCCGATGCTGATTAATTTTTTCTTCTTCCCGGTGTAGAATTTGTGTATTTCATCTCACTTTTTTCTTTCGCGGCAGAGCTCGTGCAATTTATTTGTTCTTTTTTAATTATAATCGTGTCGTCTTTGTTTTTGTCTTTATTAATATTTTTTTTTTAGATCATATATTTTGGAGATAAGGTCATCCTGGAAGATCCGATAGAGAGGTATGTTGATGTAATGAGTTGGAACTTCTGGAACTGTAAATCTTGCAGTACAATTTTGGTTTATATTTTTAACATGTATTTAATCTGTTAGTTGTTCTGTTTTTTTTTTTTTTTGGGTTCTATTAGCTGGGTACATTATTATTTCTGGTTTAGTTCTCTTTCTAGACCAATGGATTGAAAGGTGGCACTCATTCCTCAATCGGCAAACAGAATTTGTGATCCTTCTTTTTCATGGATTGGTAGGCAGGGGTTGTGATATATAAAGTTTGGAAATGAGAATTGTGGCTGAAAATGTCATTATCATAAAGTCTAGATGTGTCTAGAGTTACATTGCTTGGGTACTATAAGTTTGAATTTGTGTCTATTTCAGCTGGCCAGTATGCGACTGTCTGATTGCTTTCCATTCCTCTGGGTATCCCCTTGAAAAGGCTGAGGCATATGTTGCTTTAAGGAAGTAAGCTTTTGCAATTACCAAGTATATTTTATTTGT
The DNA here is from genome assembly GCA_034222035.1 of Acacia crassicarpa. Taxonomy (NCBI): domain Eukaryota; kingdom Viridiplantae; phylum Streptophyta; class Magnoliopsida; order Fabales; family Fabaceae; genus Acacia; species Acacia crassicarpa. The sequence continues at coordinate 40,647,870 of JAWXYG010000005.1, read as the reverse complement.
CACATCTTTTTGGCAGTCATTAGTCCCTTTACAGTGTATACTCTTTTCAGATTGTGCCTTTTAAGATGCTTTGGAATACTTTCATGCCCATTGTTAATGACACTTAATATGATAAAATATAACATTGACTATGCTTACTTGTATACTGTTTCCTTGACCTTCTAGAATAAACCCTCTCTTAATAATTGTTAATTGTAATACGAAGATGATTGATTATATGAAAGGGTGTGTGAATGGTAAACTGTGGCAATAAGAGGGTTAATAGTGGTTAAGTCTTTTATCGTTATTTCTACAATCACAAGGCACAATGAATTCGGCAGTGCCAAGAGTTTCTTATTTCTGTCTCTGCTTTCTATTATTACGTGAAGAAATCACTTTAGGATCTGAAAATGCTCATGCATGTTGATCCAGGCCTTTTTTAGTCAATGAGCTAGGTCCTCAGCACCTTCTTCATGACCGACGTAAGGTTTATAAGGTGAGAGAGATAAGTTTCACTTTTCTGTGGTTCAGTTCTGTTTCTCAAGCTTCTCTTTTGTTATGACATCTATTGGAGACTGTGAAAGTAATTTATGGCTGTATACTTACTTTATTGTCTCGTTGTCCCCTGCTTGTTTAAAATCAAGTTTCAACTCAAGATATTATGAGCTTTTCCTTTGTCCAAATTTCAAACCCAGAAGACTATGAGGGGGCATAAAGTTATAATAATTCATGGACCTTCACTTGATAGTTTAAGCTTTGAAGTTGAATTTGTAACACCCCAACTTTTCTAAAGCATTTTCGAAATTATTTGATCAGAGTTCAAAATAATTTAACCAGAGTTGAGCAACGAAATGATTTTAAATACAAAGTAACTGATATTCAACCACTGTAGTGTACTGGTTTGTTGATACAAAGAGTTCGAAAGACTATACATATCTACAGGACTTTCTCCAGCTAGTCCTTCTGCCTGCTGCTTACCCTTGTTTCTGTTTCTGTTCACTCCGAAAATCCTGAAGCTACAGTAAGAGCTGAGGTTCAATACCCATTGAACCTCAGGTAACGGTTAACCTCATGCTTATGTATCAAATATGTATGACAGATATTCATGTCAAAACAGCAATAATCACATACATTATTCATATATTCACATAATAACATAACACAGCCACTGCAATATGCATGTTATTATAGTCTGCACTATTCACCAGTGCCACGGTGTACATCCGTGTCCTCAGCGCTAGGAAAACATAACGGCGTTATCAAGACTATAACCCGTATCAAGTTGTATGTGTATGATCAATTTTCAAAAACAGAATTTCAGACTATCTATCTCATATAAGCATACCATAAGCATCAGAGTTAAGGTTACAATACGCGTCCGTACCTTCCTTCCACGTGAATAGTAAATTACTATTCATGTCCAATAAAATACTGATTCTAAATTCATTTTCAAAAATAGGGTCTAATAGTCCTCCGAAAATAGGCTAATTTTCTAGTCTTTAGGTCCAAAATTCAGGATGTTACAATTCTCCCCCCGTTCAATAAATTTCGTCCTCGAAATTTGACAATATAAAATCAAAAGGTTATCTAGACCTCTAGTCTATTCCTTCCTTATGCAAACTTAAATAGCACGCACCCTACTATTCAATGTCTCAATCTTATACCCAGGTATAGTACTAAATTACAGGACTTGCTGATCTATCCTCACAGTACTCGGTTACACAGGCCTCACTGCCTGATTTATTTAGCCTATCGGTTTAACACATATTGGCCTTCCGCATCTGCTCATCAATTTCATCTGAGTCTTTCCCATTCAAATTCTCGAATTACTTTCACTTACTCAACACTATAGCTGACAGCTATTAATTGACTTAACTAGTTTAGTATTCCAGACCTTTCTAATAGTTGCTGTTCCTGTACCATAATTCCCAATTACACTGCTTTTCTTTTCAACACGATAGCGTCGACAATCATGTCATTGCTACCCAAAATTATTTTCTTGTCTCATTTTCAAATTTTCAAACATGAAAAATTTTCCGTGGTTTCAGTACATTTCACAATCCGCACTATACCACAAAGTAATAGTGCTATAACATTTTTAAACTTAATCGCTGCCATCACAAATTCGTGAAAACATTTTTCACTGCCGGATCATTTTCAAAAACTTTTATTACCGGCACATATCTTTGAGGGAGCTAATTTATTTCACAAAATTTTACAATTGAAAGTACACACCATCATTTTAACCATTTGGTACAGTGAGCGCCTTACCCCAATCCTCAAATCCAGTCTCAACAGTACTATCAACCATGTGGGAGAACCTCCGCCCCTCTCTCAGGAGACCCAGTGTTCACACTGGCACATAAAGTAGCAACCCTATCTAGCGGAACTCAGTCCAGTCATAGACAGTCAGGTTTTACTAATCAAAACATACGCCCTAGGCGAAATGTTATGGATTGGGTGCGTTCACTGCTGGTGCGATTTCCATTTTCTCAAACCAAAATCCCTCCAAAACTTTTTGTTCAAAAAAAAACATTTATCAAAGGCCAGCAATTTCAAACATTTTAAAACATCTAGCAAGACCCAGCAAACTGTGTACATCTACAACAGCTTCTGTCCTTCTAGTTTTGTACTGACTTTACCACAACATAGTTGAAAACTCAGTTTCAAACTCTGGGTTCTAACAAAACCGTTTGTACAAGACAACATCATAACCATCACTGTGGTCTCAAATTCTGTTGAAAAATATTTCATTTGAAAACTCGATTTCACAAATTTGAAAGTAAACTCCGAAAATTTCAAAATAGCAGGTGCATTGGTAAGTTCAAAAATTCAAATTTTTTTTTAAAACCTTACTTAGGAATCAGACAACTAACATTAGAAGGTCATCACTAATTACACGTATTCGGACCTTTGTCCTTGGCTACTCAAACTATCCATAAAATACTTAGTTTGTTCTACTTTAATCTTCCTACTATTTCAAACATCGTTCGCTATCCTCGGATCTCACAAAATTTTCTGAACACTTCTCATATTCGTTGTCTGACAACTATGGGCTTCTGCTAGCCTATAAACACAATATATGCTGTATAGCACTGGAGCAAACCATGACGATATACTAAGTTACAACAGTCTTTTCTCTAGGGAACCTATTCAATGTGAGATTCATTATAATGTACTTACCTTGAGAACCGATGCACTGGTAACTCTACTTTATGGTTCGTTGTCACGGCGGCTCCACTCTACGGTTCGTCGTCACGGTGGCTCTGCTCTACGGCACATTACTCGGCGCTTCACTCAGTCTTCGCAGACCAGTCAGCTTTTCCGGTTAGCATCCTCTGTAGGTAAGCCTCCTTGATCAGAACTCCCCGTAGGTATCCTTCTCCGATTAAACTTTCCATAAGTAGCGCCAGTGATCGTCTTTGAATCATTATAATGAGAACTCAAATCTTATCAGGTTCCTATCCTTTAGTGGTTTCATTATCTGTTGTCTCTATGCCTGCCATCTTATCTAGGGCCATTCTATTTGTGGACTTTCACTTTCTATTTAGCTCCAAGCATAATTCTTAACTCAATTTTCCCTATCGGGTAGCCACTTACTTTAAAGGGAATTTATTAGCCACTAACATCTCTATGGTTCTTGGTCCCACCTTGAGACCATAACCTGGTGGCTACTGAGGTTTCCAGCTTTCGTATGGTTCTGTTAAGGAACTATCTCTTAGGTATTTGGAACCTAGGCAAAACTCACTCATATTTTCTCAGGGTTCCCACTCTCACAGGGGTCATAGTTCTGAGATTTCTCTCGCTTAAGCAATATTAACTACATAATGTCTATTGATTCTTGGTACTAATATTGATATACTTACTACTGGGTACCTACAACTCTCATAGGCACTAGTATGACATAACTGTCTCCCCAGATTTACTGGGTACTTTCCCTCTTCTGTCAATTGATCACCACCGTCAAGGACTTAATCAAAAGATCTTCGTCCCTGGAGCCACGCCCCTTTGCACGCATGGTGTCTGGCCTCTACAAGGTAGGGATTTTCTTCTCAGGGTACCTTAACAAGTTATTATTTTGACAAGGACATTAAATCGATAGGTTACTATCCAAGGGAAACCTAAACAGTAGGTTACTGTCTACCGGAAAACTTAAGTCGTACCGACTTCTCTGTACCACTTCCCTTGAAACTCTGAGCGGGGATTTAACTTAGATTCTGATTCCCATATCAAAAGTCTTAAAGTTCAACAACAGAAACCATATTCTATGCCATCTACTCTATATCAAGGCCTCCCGAGCCTAACCCTTTTCCTTAGGATGTACGTCCTTTTTGTATCACAACACCAGTATTGTATCAGTACTTGTACTTGTTTTTTTCGAAACACTTTTAAAACCATGGCTTAGAGCCTAACTTAGTTAGTCAAACCGATTGGCCAGGTAGGCGTCTATCATGGGAGCCTCACCGTGCTAGGGTGACTGATTGGCTGATCCACATAGACTCGGCCCTACCTTCGGCACCAATGGTTTACTGTAACTGAGTCGGGTTCATACCAGATAAAACACTTTTGAAAGCTTAGATCCTAACTCCGCTACTCAGACAATCCGACTAGGCAGGTGTATTTGTGGAAGGCTCGACGAATTCAAGGAAATTGATTGCCAACCACAAAACCCCTTTCTAGATATCAGACTGTTTGGAGTAACTTAGTTAACTTCGTGCCAGAATGCCTGCTCTGATACCAAAATGTAACACCCCAACTTTTCTAAAGCATTTTCGAAATTATTTGATCAGAGTTCAAAATAATTTAACCAGAGTTGAGCAACGAAATGATTTTAAATACAAAGTAACTGATATTCAACCACTGTAGTGTACTGGTTTGTTGATACAAAGAGTTCGAAAGACTATACATATCTACAGGACTTTCTCCAGCTAGTCCTTCTGCCTGCTGCTTACCCTTGTTTCTGTTTCTGTTCACTCCGAAAATCCTGAAGCTACAGTAAGAGCTGAGGTTCAATACCCATTGAACCTCAGGTAACGGTTAACCTCATGCTTATGTATCAAATATGTATGACAGATATTCATGTCAAAACAGCAATAATCACATACATTATTCATATATTCACATAATAACATAACACAGCCACTGCAATATGCATGTTATTATAGTCTGCACTATTCACCAGTGCCACGGTGTACATCCGTGTCCTCAGCGCTAGGAAAACATAACGGCGTTATCAAGACTATAACCCGTATCAAGTTGTATGTGTATGATCAATTTTCAAAAACAGAATTTCAGACTATCTATCTCATATAAGCATACCATAAGCATCAGAGTTAAGGTTACAATACGCGTCCGTACCTTCCTTCCACGTGAATAGTAAATTACTATTCATGTCCAATAAAATACTGATTCTAAATTCATTTTCAAAAATAGGGTCTAATAGTCCTCCGAAAATAGGCTAATTTTCTAGTCTTTAGGTCCAAAATTCAGGATGTTACAGAATTGGCTGGTCCTTCACACTATTTAGTAGTAAAATGATAACTTTGGTTCATACAGTTTTGTTGAGAGAAAAATAGAGCATATATATGGTAATATGCATATTTGATTGTCTTGCTGAATCTGTACAATGGGGTTTGTTCATTTCTAAATTTATTTTACTCCACAAATTAAGGTTTAAGGAAAAATAAACTCCAATATTAGGGGATAACAGGGCGTGTTTTTTACTTTCTCTCTACAGAGGCTTGTTGATATTTAAAATTAAGGCCTGGCCTGATGCTGTGTGATTCTTCTGAACTCCTAATCAAGTCATGAATAACCCTAATTTAGGCGTTCTTATATTGAATTGTTTAGAATAAGAAAACTACTTATGTTCAACCGTGTGCTTGAATACCTGCTCTCTGCTCAGCCTTTTTTATAACTAAACTGACGATCATACTTCTATTTATGCTCAATTAGTGTCAATGCTCAATGTTATTTGTTTTCTAATATATAGTGATTTTACTGATATTCAATTCTGGGGTGCAAGCATCTTGAATTGTTTGGAATCCCTGTGCCAAGATATGTCCTTGTAAACAGGGAATTCCCATATCAAGACCTGGATTATTTTATTGAGGAAGAAGATTTTGTTGAGGTTCATGGCATGCGATTTTGGAAGCCATTTGTGGAAAAGCCTGTTGATGGTGAGTGTGCTTCTTGTATCAAAGGGTGAAGCTCTTTCTTGTTGCTAGTTGTTCAAATTTAGGTCCGTAAATCATGTGCGTCAGTGTACCAAGAGCCTCTTTAACATTTTCTTGAACTCTTGAAAGCAAATGTAGTTGTTTCATTGAAAAGTCTGCTTCACAAAACAACTAATAGATATGAAATCAAATTTGTATTCTTAATATTCTTAAATTGCCTATTTCCATCTAGCTGATTATGAGAGTTTGCCAAAAAAGCTTGACTAGAATCTATTCAATTAGATCCACATCAACACACTTTATTAAATGTCTATCAACAGAAGATATGAAAAAAAGTTGTTTGTTAAATACATTTGACACCCCAACCAATTTAGAAAAGTCGAGCCCTTAATTTTTACACGCTAACCTAGAGTAGCTTGTCTGATACATCAGACTCCACCAACAATGTACAGAAAATTGATGTCCTCATTTTGGCACGATAACTTCTAAGAACTTGGTAGGAGTTTGAACTGCCAACTTGTTCACTGGAATAAACCAATTCATTATTTCCCAAGTGTGTTTTTCTGTGTTTAAAACCCAAATGCATCCATGATGTGCGATCTCATCATAATTGTCTTATGACTTGAACAATTCTATATCCTGATGCAGTTGGTTGCATGCCTAGCATCCAAAATAGATAGAATTTTTGTTTATGTTCTTCTGCTTGTGTGACAGTTACATGCCACTCTAAGAGTATTTATGCTTAGATAAATTTTATTTCACCAACATGATCTGTCCAATGGTCCGACTATGTTCTCTGAATTCTGCCCTTGTTCACCATATCATATTAACTGGATGGGCTTCGGATACTGTTTGTTTTTTAATTTGTAAAATTAAAGATTGTACACACTATTTAATTCTACTCCCTCCCTCAGTGTATATTTATATTGTAACATAAATGCATTGATTTTTTTTTGCTGCTTATTTCAAGATGCTCTTATCCTGCAATCATTATTAATACTATGCAGAATGCTATATTAAATATATAGTCATGATTGATCTGTTTCGTTTTGAACTCAAATAATGACCTCTTTCTAGATTTATACCTACTTGCAAATATAATTTCTCAAAAGTGGTATTAAGTCTAATCTTTCTGCTTTTTTTAAGGTGATAACCATAGTATAATGATATACTATCCCAGTGCAGCAGGTGGAGGTATGAAGGAATTGTTTAGGAAGGTGAGCTCTAGGATGATATCTTAGGCTCCTTAATCTAGAACGCTTACTGTTCTTGCAACATGAAGTGATGTGGAGAGCATTTAAATTCCCTAGGGGTCATTAAGCTGTTGTTGGGACGTTTTATTTGGATTCTGTAGTATAAATTATAAAAATGTTGGTTTTTATTCGTTCAAGTGCTTGTAAGTCTATTTCTTTTATTTTTAAGCACAAAAGTTAAACTTAGTGGGTATATATAGCTTTTTTGGTCTTTAATGAATATATATAACATGTTGTAGACTTGTAGTTGGACAGTGAGCAAATATACATGATTTTTTAGAGTTATGAATCAAAATGATTCCTCTGCTTTCTCCTAGCATCTTATGTTTTCGGAGTAGTTGGCTCATTGACATACTTTTTGGTACTTTCTGCATTTCATACCAAGTCTTACGAGGAACCTTTTTTAATTATACAATCTTAGGTTGGCAACCGATCCAGTGAGTTCCAGCCAGAGGTGAGAAGAGTGAGGCGCGAAGGCTCCTACATATACGAGGAGTTTATGCCAACTGGAGGGACAGATGTTAAGGTTTGGAACCTTGAAGTTTATGTTGCTTTCTCTCGCGAAAAAGTTTTATATTATTTATGTCATTTGGATATTCTTTAACATGTATTTAGTCTTGCTATAATTTTTACACAACTATAGGTGTATACAGTAGGCCCAGAATATGCTCATGCTGAGGCAAGGAAGTCTCCTGTTGTTGACGGCGTTGTTATGAGAAATCCTGATGGGAAGGAAGTAAGTAGCATGCCAAATATTCCAGTCTCTTTCCCCTTATATTTATTTATGAGTAGCATTTTTTTTTTTTTTGCTTGCTCTTTGCTCCATTTGGTATTATTAGATAGTAATTATGTGGATTAGCTGTCAATGCTTCGTCCAGGGCCAGAATTATTTTTTCTTTTTGCATATAAGGTGTTAAATTTTCATTTATATTCCTACCCTCTTGGTTACTGTTTTGCAACTCTAAAGCATTTTACTCTGTCACTGAACTGCTAGGTTTAAATACATTAATTACATAATTTAAGATTTTGTGCAAAACTCTTCTTAACCGATATGTCTCTTGTCTTTTCATTTTTTCCTGATTGATATAATTAATTTAGAAAGTGTTCAATCTGAATTCTATACCAATCCCTTGTTAATTATTTTTTATAATATTCCTCCATTTAATACAAGTACATATTTAATTGCTATTTTCTTGGTAAAAATCCACTCGTTGTCTTGAACTCTTTTTGGTATGTTGGCTATCTGATGAAAAAGCTTATACCATTCCAAAGCAAGGATGGATTGCTGGCTTGAAATATAGATTGAAGTTTCTTGTTGACCCATATCCATAAATTTTTTGGCAGGTTAGGTATCCTGTGTTATTGACACCTGCTGAAAAGCAAATGGCAAGAGAGGTTTGCATGGCGTTCCGGCAAGCGGTACGTTGTCAGATGTGGTGACTGCTTGCCATACAAAGATTCCATTTCTTCTTATATGTCATTATTACTGAAACTAAACTGACGTCTTCTTATCTTGTTAGATTTATTCTCTCTATACTCAGAGTGATTAGTAGTCTGGAATTTGTTGATTCTTTTATCATGTTCTTGCACTTTTGCGTTTCTACTGAAATTTTGTCAGCAGCTTAGGTTATGTTCAAAATGCTGTGACCTATGTATCTTAACAAGTCCTCTCATGGAATATTTTATATATTTAAAATGAACTAGTGATTATTGTAGTAGATTTAATTAATTGGATACTCCCTTTGGTTCAAAATATAAAAGCCAAACTTGTCAGGGTGTGTGGTTTTTTTATATAAGAGTCACGTTGCTTTTGTCTCATCATTTAATGCTTTTTTTTCCCCCCAATTTTACCCCTAATTAATTATATGTCTCTCATTTATTTTTTCCACTCCTCCTCTCTCATATCTACTTCCACTCATTCTCTCACCCTCTCCTTAAATAGGGACTTTTTAGGAAAGTATTTTACATATTTGTTGTCTTTAACCAATTTTAACTAACTTTTCGAATTGCGTAATTTAGTTATTTGGCTCTTATATTTTGAGCCAGAGGTATTATATTTTATCTCCTTAACCTATTCTTCCAAAGAATAATTCATTGTGTATTTAATGTTCTGTCTAATTAAATCTGTCCCACCTCAGAATTATCATTATGATAGTTAAGTGAGTGTTGCACTTCATGTCCCACCGTAAGTTTTTCTTACTGCTTGCAGGTTTGTGGGTTTGATCTCTTGAGATGTGAGGGGCGCTCATATGTATGCGATGTGAATGGTTGGAGTTTTGTTAAGAACTCACACAAGTAACTTCTTCTTCTTTTTTTTTTTTTTTAAAAAAATATTATCATTTGGTATTTGGTTCAGGGTTTGTGGCTGCCCTTCCCAACACAAGTATCTACTCTAAGACTTGAACTTATGACCCATAGAGATCTAGCGGAGTTTTACACTGCTATACCAACTCTATATAATTACATTGTTTTGAACTTTTGATATTGGAAGCATAGTTGGAAATACATTTATAGTGATTATTTTTGCTTCTATTTAATTGAATATCTTAAGGTTAAGTTATTTCCCCTAGAATTTCTATTCTGCTGCTTGAAAATTTTAAGCGTTTCATAAGTGATGACTTTTTAACCATTTTTTATAAATGTTATTTGGGCCTTAAATTCTATGATCTGTGTTATGTGATCCAACCTGGTACACCACTCGTTCACTTTCTACCAGTTGCCTTCATAACTAATAAGTGGATGGTCATTCTCTCCTCTAAAACTGTGGCAACTGATATGTCTAAAATTGAATAATTTACTAAATTGGATGTTACCTAACAATTCGTGTATAATGCTTTCAGATGGATAATATTTTGATAAAAAAAAAACACCTATGTATCCCAACAAAATATTAAAGCAGTTTATATTTCAAAATTGAGGAAAGGGAAATGTTTTATCAACTGAAAGTTTAAAGAATCAATTACATTCAGTAAGTTCATGGGAAAAGAATGAGGCGAATACAATCATTGGTTCCTTTAGCTTTTAGTTTTTGTACTTATGTCAAATTCATATATAGACAAAGATGTGTTACTTTAAGCTTAAGCTGCATGATATTTATGGTATTTAGTTGCCCTCGTTACAATATGACTGAATAATAGTTATTCAAGCAAAAAAGACATTCTTAATTTGTCAACCTGTTCTATGATGATGGTAATAAATTTTAATGTTAAAAAGTCAGGTTAAAAACTGTTTATGACAAAAATTTGAAACACTTAAAAAATGTCAACACTGTAGGATAGGGGGAAAAGACTAAACAAATCCAATTTATGACAAGTTTTGTGCTTGTTTAAAAAATACTCATTATTTACATATCTTCTGATGAATATATGCTTTCCTTGTTTTTCCTCAATGAATCTTACAATTCTGTTTCCATTGCTGCTACTTAAGGTATTATGATGATGCTGCATGCGTGCTGCGGAAAATGTTTTTAGATGCAAAAGCACCTGATCGTTCATCAGCAATTCCACCAACTTTACCGTGGAAGTTAAATGAACCAGCCCAACCTTCTGAGGGATTAACTCGTCAGGGTAGTGGTATTATAGGAACTTTTGGACAATCTGAAGAACTGCGTTGTGTAATTGCTGTTATTCGTCAGTATGTTCCTTTTCTTTGTTTTCCTTGGATTAGTTATGTTAGTTAAATTCATGTTCTTTATTGTTCACTCATTTGTTTTGGTAGTGGAGATAGAACTCCTAAACAGAAGGTGAAGCTGAAAGTTACTGAGGAAAAGCTGCTAAACATAATGTTGAAATACAATGGAGGACGACCTAGATCAGAGGTAGTACTTTCTTTTCTTCTGGTGCTTTCATGATATTCTTAAGTCACTGGATTTGTTGATACTCTATTCTTGATCCAATAAGTCCATTATTTGCAGACAAAACTTAAAAGTGCAATACAGCTGCAAGATCTGTTAGATGCCACTCGAATGCTAGTTCCTCGAACTAGGTACATTTATAGTGATTCCTTTTTCTTTGCTTGAGAGATCTTGTATCTCATCAAATAACTAATATTAAAGTTTGACACACCGGCTGTTGTATTCTTCTTTCGTTACTGTTTATATATAATAGAAGCTTTCACTCTTTTAATCAATCTATATTTGTATAAGCAAGAGTTTTGGATTAATCCCAGTTATATGCATTGTATAGACTAGATCGAGGAAGTGATAGTGAGGCTGAAGATGTTGAGCATGCTGAAAAGCTTCGTCAAGTTAAAGCAGTTCTTGAGGAGGTTATAATTTTCTTGACAGTGTTTTTTCGCTGTATTATTTATTTCCTATTCATGGAGCATAAATCTAGTCATCCTTCCAAATTTACTGCATCGATGCACTTCTCTTTGATTGCTGGTGTGACAAATATAAGCATGCCTATTGCTAATATTAAGGGAAGGATACCCTTTTACACGTACTTCCGGATCCTGCATAACTGCAGTCTAGATCCTTGTCTCTTGTTTTTTAACTTTCCCTTATTTTCTCAATGATATCAGGGGGGACATTTCTCTGGCATATATAGGAAGGTTCAACTAAAACCACTAAAGTGGGTCAAAGTCACAAAAAGCAATGGTGAAGGTGAAGAAGAACGACCTGTTGAAGCATTAATGGTTCTTAAATATGGTGGTGTTCTTACACACGCTGGCAGAAAGCAGGTTCTGATCAACTGAAATATTAATCATTTTTTGTTGAGTTTGAATTTGAGTAGACTCCTATTTCCATTATTTTTTAGGTTAAATATGAATTTATAATATTCAATGGCAGTTCTTTAATTATTATTTTCCCTTTGCAGGCTGAAGAACTGGGAAGATTTTTTCGGAATAATATGTATCCAGGTTATTTGAATTTCTTTGTTAATAGAATTTGATGATGCTATATGGGAAGAGGAGCTAACATACAATAATGAAAATTATTCACAACAACACTAATTTTCCTAATTTTGTATCGTAATAAAAGGATGCTCGCCACCCCTTGCTTCAGGACTGTATATAAGCAACCAAAACAAACTTCAACTGAACTAAAACTTGGAACTCAACTGAACAACCAATGGAAACATATTATAATACTGCTATGTCATTGCATATCCCTAGGCCTAACACCGTCAAGATAATTCTAATTTACTTATCAAGATTATAAACCACATATTGCCCTAAATTCCTATGTGTAAATCCTACATCCAAATTGCAGTTGCTTCATGCACTCTTTTTTCATCTCATACTGCTGTATTAATTGTCAGCCTAGTACTCCATTTCTTTCCAGGCCTGTATGATTCTATTTCTTAGAACATCCTTCTCAACTATATATTTCTGGAGTTTATGCTTGCTGAATTGTGGCACAATTAGTAGACTCTTGGCCATTAGTCATTTATACTTGTATTGTATGGATTGCTTTCTTTCAGAGAATTTTGGATTCAACATGCTAACTAGTTTAGGTCTTGAGATGCAATGGTCTTGTACCTGACTAATTTCTTTCCAGGCCTTTATGATTCTATTTCTTTGAACATCCTTCTCAGCTATATATTTCTGGAGTTTATGCCTTTATTGTAGCTGTAAAAGTAAAAGTAGAAGTGCAGAATTATGACACAACCAGTAGACTCTTGGCCATTAGTCAGTTATATTTGTATTGTATGGATGGCTTTCTTTCAGTGAATTTTGGATTCAACATGCTAACTAGTTTAGGTCTTGAGCAGTTGAGGTGCAATGGTCTTGTGCCTAACTAATTTGTGTTACTTACCTCTTATTGTCCTTTGTATCCAATTTTAAATAGCTATACTTGCCTTCTGTTCATCATGCCATTCTGCTATGATTATGAGCTAACTTGCATGATTGCTCCTGCTTTTGAATCCATCGTCATAGGCTTTTAGCTATAGGACCATGATCTTTTGATTAAATGTTTTGACCTTTGATAAATGCAGGGGAAGGTACAGGTCTTCTTCGACTCCATAGTACATATCGTCATGATCTAAAGATTTACAGCTCTGATGAGGGTCGAGTGCAGGTATTACCCTTGTTTGAAACCACTCCCCAATTAAAAGAATCACTAGTATACTTGGTTTTTGCAGTTTATTTATTTATTTTTGATTAATTTAAGAGTATAAAGTCTCTTAATGCTGGTTATATTCAACAGATGTCTGCAGCAGCATTTGCCAAAGGTTTACTTGACTTAGAAGGGCAGCTAACACCAATCCTGGTTTGTGTTCTTTTGCTGAAGTTTTCAGCCTGTTCTTTGCGTTGAACTTTTTTGTCCTGACTGAGAGGTTTTCCCATCTTGAAGGTTTCCCTTGTGAGCAAAGACTCCTCCATGTTGGATGGACTTGATAATGCCAGTATTGAAATGGAAGAAGCCAAGGTTAGTAATAAGTTTATAGTTTTCCTTCTTTTATATTATAGGAATTTTTGTATGTAAGCTATTGTAAAGTAACAAACTTCAATTGAGCTCCCTTTAAAGGGTGGCCTAGTGCACAAGGCTCTTACCAAGTGGTGTCTGAGGAAGGTTAGATGTACATAGTCTTACCCTCCTATTGGAGAGGCTGTTTCCAAGATTTGACCTTATGCCAACAAATTGGTTCTTGACCTTAGGTTACTCAATAAAATATAAACTTGAGATGAACTGTGCCATCCATTGTCTAATATCATAAAAGCTTCTTCTCTTACATTTTAGGGCACAGGTTCAATATCTTCTATACTACTTATTTTACCTTTTTTGTATGGGCTGGATTCTTTGTAGACTCGGTTGAATGAGATCATGACCTCTAGTGCAAAGATGGCTCATGGCAATGGATCATCTGAATTTCCTTGGATGAAAGATGGAGTAGGATTGCCACCCAATGCATCAGAATTACTTGTCAAGCTGGTAATCTTTTGAAATGTTCAATGCATTAAAGTAGCTTAGACCTCTTGTTTTGAGAGTCAGGGCAGACACAGAGATGCACTATCTAAATTAATGAATATAATGTGTTTCTTTTCAGGTATTAGGATTTTATTATTTGATTTGTTTTTAGCTTTATCATCAATAAATTAGAATGATACTCATGTTACTCCTGCATTTCTTGTATTAGCTTCACAAGTTTGTTTACCAATTTGTGGCAATATAATTACTATGAGTTCAGGTATAAATCCCTGTTCATTTTATATTATGGGATATCCAATGGTGTGAATTACTGTTATTTAAAGCTAGTTTTTGTTTCTTTGACAAGCTGTTGTTACTAGTCCACTGTTTCAAAATTTGAGCTTTTAATTGGGAAGGCTCCAGGATATTCTAAAACTTTCATGAAGAACTCCCCCTTATTGTAACCAATGTTAGACTCAAAAAGTCCCTTTTTGCATACCAGCGTAATGAATAGATGGCTTGCACCATTCCAAATGAAATGACAACAATGAGAACAAGAGAAAACTAATGAAAATGTAACAACTTGGGGGAAAACAAAAAATAAATAATAAGACGTGGAATGGAGTGCGAAACTACCACTTCAAGGAACAGCAGTTTATTTTATTTTTTCAATTGCTGTAAATGGAATTTTCCTGAGAATTTATGTAGCATTTAGCATTGGGCTTTTGGAAATTAAATTTGCATCGAAAATGAGGTGGATGAATGGAAAATTGAATTCATTAGATAAGTCTTAGATTGACTTTAACAATGGGAGGTGAGATTGGTGCCTCGAATCTTTGTCATCTGCAACAAAGGAATATGTATGAAAGATTTGTCTGAGAAGCTAAAGAAGAAACAAGGAAACCAATTTGACTATGTTCAAGTCAAATGTATAATGACTAATAGGCTGCACGAAGAGCTATAAAGGTAAATTTAGTCATGATTACAGAAAATTAACTTAAATTGAGGGAAGACCCACATGCCATTCTTTAGAGTCTATTATCTTTCAAGATAACATTGTTTCTAAATTATTGCTCATAGGTTTCCTCTGTTCATAGATGTGCGTAACTTGAAATCATTATCATCATTCTTTTGGTAATTCCCATGTGTATCTGTTCAGGTGAAATTGATTAAGAAGGTCACTGAACAAGTAAGACTACTTGCTATGGATGAAGATGAGAAACTTTCAGAAACAAGTTCATACGATATAATTCCTCCTTACGACCAAGCAAGGGCACTTGGCAAGACAAATATTGACATTGATCGCATAGCTGCCGGACTCCCTTGTGGAAGTGAGGGGTTCCTTCTGATGTATGCCCGCTGGAAAAAGCTTGAAAGGGAATTGTATAATGAACGGAAGGAGTATGTATTTGCTATATTTTTTAAAAAAAATTTTGCTCTCCTTCTGTATTTTTCTTTCTGATTCTAGAAACTTACAGAGCTAAGATAAAGGAATGCTACTTCTGTAGTTGAATATTTAAATCACATAAATGAACAGAAAATGTCACATCTGGAGTTTCTAAAATCTAGTTAGTTGTAGGGTACTCATTAATACCCCTTGCATTCATATGAACATGATTGTGTCTTTCATCGATGGATTTTTTTTTTCCTGAATTAAATACATCTCATAAATTAATTTTCCCTCCTGTTATTCTTTGTGCTTTGTTGCCTATGCACTTCTATAATTTTGTTTTCTAGTGTGGAAAAATGGTTTTCAGACACTGATATTGTGTTTTCTTGCAGCCGCTTTGATATCACTCAAATTCCTGATGTTTATGATTCATGCAAGTAAGTATCTCCTAAAAGTGTAGGCTTTAATGCTAATATACTGTCTTCTCTAGCCCATCTGGAGATACAAGATTCTCTTTGAATCTTCTCACTGTCTGAATGTAATCTGAACAATAAGTATTGTGATAATGTTTTAGGAAGTTATTAATAGATTTTAATGCAAACTTATATTTAATTTTATTTTTTAAAACCTTGTAATACTGATATTAACTGATTTAATTGATTTTTCTTACTCTTATCTTACATCTTTTCTTTGTTAAAATTTTATAACCCCACTTCTTCAATTTTTTATAATCTATTTCCATCATACCAGACAGATAAACTTCAATTAAGGAATGAGCACAGGTTGAGGAAATATTAAACTATTCCACGTTCATGTCTCTTTCCTCTGTCATGCTATTTTCTGATTAAACCAATATGCAATTTTATGTGTTAGAAGACAAGTCTGGTGTTTTTAAATTCTCTAGTTCTTCTATTTTCTTCTTCAAGTCATAAATTTGACTTACATTTATACCCTACAGGTATGATCTCTTGCACAATGCTCATCTTAATCTGGAAGGACTGGATGAGCTTTTCAAAGTTGCTCAGGTACTTAAAACACATTAAGATATGTCAATGCTTTTCAAAGTGGGTTTAGTGGATTACAAGTTTCTTCTCCTATTTGGAACTTGAATGCCTATTTAATTTTTTGTACTGCACTCATATCCTTTCTGAAACAAAGCCACAGACTTCTTGCTCAACGTCCAAGTTTGAGCACCAATCTCTGCAAGTTTATCCCCTGCAAAATTTGAACTGTGCTTACAGCTAAATATCTTCTTCCCTCTTTTCATTAAAGAGGAAAAACTGATCGAGCTGTTTCTGAAAGTTGTTTCTGTAGAAAATGAACAGCTATAAAAAAATGATCGTTCACTTTTTGTCTTATTGATGGTGTTGTTATTTTTTTCAGGCACTAGCTGATGGTGTTATTCCTAATGAATATGGAATTAATCCAAAGCAGAAGTTAAAAATTGGCTCGAAGGTGTAACCCTACTTTAAGATATCAGTTGCCCTTTTGTGTTACAAATCTTTGATCCATTTCTTTATTCCTCGTTTAAATTTTGCTTTCAACTATAATAACTGTGATGTCAATTCTTGTGATTGCTTCTGATTTGAGCAAATACTATGTTTTAACCCCAAAGAAGTAAACTACTAATGAAATGTGAAGTATGAAAGACTGAACTGTGCGCAAATTCAGCCTTAGTATTTTGTCTTGAGTTTCATAACTGGATATTGCTTCAGTTAATATCACTCAATTAAATGCATTTTTGTTATGTGTTTATTTGTAACTGTAGCCCCTATTTACCCTAATTTGTGCTGTTTCAATTCAGATTGCACGTCGTTTATTGGGAAAAATTTTAATAGACTTGAGGAACACTCGTGAGGAAGCCATTAGTGTTGCTGAGTTAAAGAGTAACCAAGACCTCGATTCGTCAACTTTAAAAACTGAACTGGATGATATAGATTCCAATTCAAAACTTTTGAATAAGAATGATGAACCAAGAAGATCCAACACTTTCAGTGATATTTCATTGGATCAAGATGATGATGATGATAAAGAAACAAAATATCGTTTAGATCCAAAGTGAGTATCAGAACACACATTGATTTTGTACATTATTGTTGTTGTTGTTATTACGTTGTCTTTTAATTATCTTATCTCCCATCAGGTATGCAAATGTAAAGACACCTGAGCGTCATGTGCGAACAAGACTGTACTTCACATCAGTGAGTGTTTTATTGCATTATTTTTGCATCATGATGGCAGGGACTGGATTGTTAAAAATTGAGATTTTTTACCTAGTACCTTCCAATTGATGTAAGAGATCAGTTAATGACCACCTAGTTTGCTATTTAATTGTTCCATTGCCATTATTAATTGGTCGTCAGGTTTACTTTCTCGTATAGATTCAATATTTTGTTTTGGTTTTGATTTCGTAAATAACATCTTTTTAAAACAGAGAAACGATGATACATCAGAAAACAATTTATATAATCAAATTATTTGTAGAGCTCACTCATTAATATCTCTGTAAATTCATTCATCCGAACTGACTGTATATTTTGTCTGTTTTTGGAACAAAATTGTTCTATTCTGATTCCTCTACTTTTCCCAACAATTATTTTTATTGGCAGGAATCACACATCCATTCCCTCATGAATGTAATTCGTTACTGTAATTTGGATGAATCTCTTCAAGATGAAGATAGTCTGGCTTGCCGTCATGCGCTAGAGCGCCTATATAAAACAAGGGAGCTTGACTATATGAGCTACTTTGTGCTGAGGATGTTTGAGAACACAGACGTGAGGGTCATTTTAGGCATTTCTCTGTCACTGTTTCTCTTTTCTCTTTCAAGTACTGTTAGAATAAAAATATGGTTCCTTAGTGCTCTAGATTCCATTACTCGATGATTTGACTCATTGTTGCCCTATTCCTTTGGCGGTTACAACTGTCAAGGCTTTGATTGATGTGTGAGGCGCTGGTTGCATGTTGTTGATATATTCAACTTTTTGCCTGTGAAACTGCAGGTGGCTTTAGACGATCCGAAAAGATTTCGCATGGAGCTGACCTTTAGTCGCGGTGCTGATTTGTCCCCCTTAGAGGTAATGATCGCTTGCCAAAATCTATATATGAATTATGAAGCAACAGTTTGTATTCCTTTCATTTGCTGTGTTAATCTTTATTGTTTGCGTGGTACGCAATCAAATATTAAGTATTCATTAAGTTTTAGGATGTTTATGGTTCCATTTATGAAACCAAATTGACCAAAAGCTTCTATGATATAACAAAGGGTGTATATTGTGTTTGGCAGAAGAATGATAGTGAGGCAGCTTCATTGCATCAAGAGCACACCTTACCAATTATGGGACCTGAAAGGCTGCAAGAAGTAGGATCGTTTCTGTCGTTGGAAAAAGTGGAGAAGATGTTTCGTCCATTTGCTATGCCTGCAGAAGACTTTCCTCCCCCAGAAGCACCTGCTGAGTTCCCTACCTATTTTCCTAAAAGCATGCTTGAGCGCCTGGTCAATTTCTGGCCTTTCCACAAACAGGCCAACAATTCTAATGGCAAGTAGCTACTTGGAAAATCCCCCCCCCCCCCTTTTTTTTTCCTTTATTCTTTTAATTTTACAATGTCTGAATGTTGGCCCCTTTTTTTCTGGCAAGGGGCTTTTACTGTAGAAATCGAAATTGAAGAAGGGCACATTTTATCAACATCTACGGGGAAGTGGGGAACAAACTGAGGTCTCAATTTTTTACATCTTTATAATTTGATTTTATGTTTAATTTTAATTTAATATAGTTTTCAAGTAAGAGTAGAAATATTTATGTAAATAAAAATTTAAGAAATTAAAATTAAATTGTTTCCCTACTGTTTAGCTATCGTTCTTGATGGACTGGTCATTTAAGACATTGTGCGTGTGATTTTTGTTGTTGTTATATTTGATCAAAGCTATTCCCTTTTAAAGCTTAGAACACAAATGATTTTAGCCTCTCTTAATAAGTGTTTCCCAAAATTTGAACATGTGTTTTCTTTCCTTATATGAATGAAACGGCTAACCTCTCAACCAACAACTTGGTATGATACTGAACTTACTATAAAGTTAGGGGAATGAGTCATTGTATTTCTTATTTATGAAATAGTCTAGTTTTACTAGGGTTTCATTTGAGTGAATTATAGCGAACCTGTTCTCTTTATGAAATTTTTTTTTTTAAAAAAAAGTATTGGAAAGTTGCTTACTTGTCATAATAGTTGAAGTAAAAGGCTCCTTCTTCTTGACAGTGTCGTCAAATTGGATGGACCCTCATCATATACATGTAATCTATATCCTAAAAATTCTTAAATATTTTAAGAGTTCCATTATAGACTCGTTAAAATATTTTTTCATCTCTTTATACTTATTGTTCTGGGATTATGTAATAATCTCTCTAAAATGTAAAATATATACCAAGTCACGATAAGTTATGGAATATGGATCTTATATATAGTAGGAGTGTCCATGGGCAGGGCTGGGTAGGATGATGAGACTCTTACTCGATGTCCTGCCTGAAAAATCATTAGGCAGTAAAATGTAATCCAGTGTTCGGCCCTACCTGATAAAAGCCCTAATATTTTTGGGTTGGGCAGAACAACCCTTCCTTGCCCGAGTAGTGATATCCTGTCACACTTTATGTGGAAAAAATACTACCTCTGGTCCTAATTATAAGAGCTAGTTGACTTTTTTTGGAGAGATTAAGGAAGCTAAATAAGTTACTTAATCATTTCATATGTTAAATATTCTTAGATTATATATTAGTTTATTAGTCAAACTAATAAGTTTGAAGAAAAAAATAAAAATACTTTAAAGTAATTTAATTAGCTTCCTTAATCTCTCTAAAAAAAGTCAACTAGCTCTTATAATTAGGACCGGGGGAAGTAGCTTCAAACAATATTGCAAACTTCAAAAAAAAAATCCATAATTCTACATTTTGAAATATTTCAAAATAAGTCTACAACTTGAGTCTTGAAATTAAAAAGAATATCTTAACAAAAAATCAAATACCCATAAGTGAAAATAAATGAAAAATAATAATATTATTGTATAAAAAAATAAAAAATATATAATACTATATATATTAAGGGCAGAGCCAAATGGGAAGGGTGGCATACCTTGCTCAATACCCAGTCCTACTCGCTACAATGCCCAATCCAATTGTGCCCAATTTTTTCTGGGCTGCTTTTTCTTGGGATAGGCAAGGTGATTTTTCTATGGGCTTAGGCGGGCACACAGGGCCATGGGCATCATGAACATCCGAAATATATAGTTATTGAAATCCATATAAATATATGACAAAATTAAAATATACTACCTTCGATCCTAATTATAAGAGCTAATTGACTTTCTTTGGATAAATTAAGGAAGATAAATAAGTTACTTAATCATTTAATATGTTAAATATTCTTGGATTATATATTAGTTTATTAGTCAAACTAATAAGTTTGAAGAAAAAAATAAAAATACTTTAAAGTAATTTACTTAGCTTCTTTAATCTCTCCAAAAAAAAAAAAAAAGTCAACTAGCTCTTATAATTAAGATCAGAGGGAGTACATAATTATTCCTTCGGTATCCGTTCATACACTGCTATTTGCTATTGACAAAATTTGAGAATACACCAAGAAGATAAATTCCACTCAATTATTATCACTCACTAGCAAAAAAAAAAAAAAAGTTATGACAACTTTTTTTTTTGTTGTTGAATGATAAGACCCTTCTTGGGACTTCAAACAACAATTACATCATGAAACTTAACAAACCTCTAAAAAGCTGACGCTACCAAATAAGTACCCATTTGAATGGGTTTTTAAAAAAATGTCTTTTTTTACTGGTTTATTTTTTAAGTTTTAAATTGAAGCTTTAAAAAAAACAGTATTTTGATTTTTTTTGTGACTTTTATTTTTTTAAAAAAATCATCTAAACACATAAATTAATTTTAAAAAATATTTTTTTCATTAAAAAAGTACTTTTTCTTTTCTTTAAAAAAAAAACCATCTAAATAGGCCTTAAATTAGCATGCAATTGAGAGAGACAAAAATTTGGAGGCTCCACTGCCTTTTTTTTTTTTGGGACCAAGCAGGAGAATGCCATCACTACGCTGCAATCAAGATAATTCCCCTCTTTTATATTAAAATATGATTATTGTTATAAATATAAGAATATAGAAGAAGTAAAAGATAGAGAATAAGAGTAAAAGAGATTCAAGAGAGAGAGATTCTCATTTAGTTTGTTCGGTGTACATTTGTGAGGGGTAAGAGACTATTTATAGTGGTTGGAGAGTGGGGAAGTTTTATGTATCTTCTACCCACTCATCACCATGAATGTAGTGGGTGACTACCCACTCCTCACCATGAATGTAGTGCACCCACTCCCCACTATAACAGTAATGGGGGCCTTCATGTTCATAATGGGTCATCCACATAATATATTCATAACACTCTCCCTTGGATGTCCATTATGAATGTGCCTCATTAAAAACTTTAACTAGGAAAAACCCAGTGGGATAAAAACCTAGCCAAAGAAAAGAGTACATCATCTATTGATACACTTTCCAATGCTGCCTCATTAAAAACCTTTCCAGGAAAACCTAGTGGGACAAAACCTAGATAAGGAAAAAAGAGTACAGCGTGTATCGACTCCCCCTTTTGACAACGTCAGTATTACTCCCCCTGATGACAACATTACTTTCAATGTCTTCGTATTGGTGAATAACTATTTTACTAATAAGCAAGATAAATCAATGCTCCAAATCACTGAAATACGGTACTTCTGGACTAAGTAGTTCTTCGAACAATTAATTGCTCTTCAAGAGTTCCAGTTGATATCATCAAAATAAACATCAATTATAACAAATTCAATTCTAGATCTTTTCACAAAAATGTATAGGCATATTGAATCATTTTTGTACTCTTCTTTTCACAATATTTCTTGAAACGATTATATCAAATGCACTCTGATTGCTTCAAGTCATACAGAGGCTTATTTAACTTAATTGAGTATTGTTCTCGAGAACTTGAATTAAATGATTCTGACATCTTGAGTCCTTCAGAGACATGTGCTTCTGGCACCTTAAATCCTTCGGGGATATGTGCTTCTGGCACTTATTAATAGATTATGGCTCACGATCATCATTTTCATTTATTACATCATATGCTATATTATAAGCAAAGATGTCGTCAACGTTGACTTCTTTTTTAATCCCATCAGATTCTATTCATAATATAATTTCTTGAGATCTCATAATTTTTACATATTTCAGGTACTTGAGTCTCTTTTGGGACTACAACATTCTCTTCTAAAAAAAAATCTCTACTAGAGATAATAACTTTTCAAGAGATGACTCTTCTGGAGCTACTAACTTTTCTTAATTATCCTCTACTTGATCATCTATGTTCTTAGCTCCTTTTCTTTTTTGAGGATTTTTATCTTTAGAACCGATGGGCTACCACGCTTCAGGCGTGCTTTAAATTCATTTATAATAGGTTGTCCTTTAGAGACATCAATAGGAGCATTAGCAGCTGGGATATGTGACTTTGTCACTTTCTTTGGGTCAGTAAATGCTTCTGGTATTCGATTAGCTCAGTTCTGCAAATTAATTATCTTTTGAACTTCTGGTTCACATTGTTTTGTCCTAGGATCAAAATGAGCCAATAATAATTCATTCTAGCTAATTTATTTACCCAACTGTTTATTTTATCCCCCTAATGTTGAGAAAACAATGTCAAATAACAATTGACTAATCATACAGTATAAGTCTTTTAAATCCATTTGTTTCTTTTAGAAACATCATTCTCTTTCATTTAAAGACAAACAAGAAGAAGGACGTCCTTACACAACATTTATCCATCTATGTGCATTGTCGTGCATATTCAAACCTTTTAAGGTGGAATGTTTCTAGCTCCTGACCAAAAGCCAATTATACAGAGAGAATTTTGTTGGCTTATATAAATGTTGCAATATATAAGATCAAATAAACTAACATAGAAATTTTATTCTCATAAGCATTGATCTAGCTATTTCTGGATGCTTTAATACATGATTCTTGGATTGTATAATCTGGAAATAGTGCACTTCAATATATTCAAACATTATTGGTAAACTTCAGGTTATAAACATTCTTACAAACTTCAGGTTGCGAACTAATAGTCTCACATATAACCATCTTATAGATGCATCTTTCAAATTTATATGATTTACATGTTATTTCAATGGGCCATATAATATTGTTTGATATATTTCCAGAAATATTGATATCCATCTTAATCAATGAGAACAAGCAGTACATAATTCATAAATAATATGTTGGTTATTTATGAAGAATCTTCTGGTTCTTCAATGGATGTCAATACATAATCTTATCATATATGTGACTTGGATGATCAAACAAGTCATGCCAACAGAGAATTTGTTTGAATCAGTAAACTTCTGGTTTACTGTAACATATATCTCAACCAATCATAAGCTTTTTAATTTCCATAAAATTATGATTTAAATCATAATTTGACATCCATTTTGGGAGATCTATTTAGACTTTGTGTGAGAAGTATATAACTTTTCAAAAATTAGCTCACACTTGTATTCTAACAATCTCCCCCTCAAGTGTGAGTCATACAAATATACTTTCTTTATATCTATATTTAAAATCACTTTCACACTCTTTTAAGCTCAAAAGAAAAATATATATTAGTTCTTCAGAAACTACCATATAATATTACATTACTAGATAATCTCATTAATAATATACTTCAATTTACTTATATGTAAAATATATAGTCAACCACATATGAAAATAGTCATAATCAAAATAACTTAGAATCACACAGTAAAATTTTCTCAGCAGAAAATTCTCATGGCAACAGATTTATGATATGTGATCACAATAAATTTAAATAACAATAACAATAAAAAGTAAACATGTTACCTTCTGGGCTTATTTATTTTTCTTGGGCATTGGCTTCAAAATAAATATGGATATATTTCTCTTCAGCTCATTACTTCTTTAATATCTCATTGGCATCATTAGCAAACATTTGATTTGCTATATTTGTAAACTTCTGGTTTACAATTACAATCTCTTACATTATTATTTGTAAACTTCTAGTTCACACCAAACTTCCAATTTGTATTGTTATATGTAAACTTCTGGTTTATAATAACATGTGTTTTTATATGATATCTATTTTTGTAGATATCTTTAAAACTCAATAAGTTTCTTTTATACGAGCTTCAGGTAACAAAATATTAGCTCTTCCAGAGTCTTCTATCAAATTTACATTGTCATATATATAGTCTAAAAATTAGCCTCTCTTACAGAGTTGGGCAAAATATGCTAATTAGTCCTCAAGACTATTAGCCTCTATACTTATTACGACAGAAATCTCTGTAAGTTATTGTCTTCTAGACAATACTTTTCCAAGGCTACTAAAATCTTATTGTATCATACAATATTTGAAACATAAGTCTTCCTGGCCTTAATATTAATAACAAACAAATGTCGCACTCTTGTCCACCCTTCATTTCTGGGTGTGAACAAGCACTTACCTCTTTAGAACACCAATTAACTCATAAGTATATATCACAGTGCAAAATAATAAATCACTATACAATATTACTATGCGAAATAGTAAATTATTATACAATATTACTATGCAAGATAGTAAAATCATTGTACACAAAAGTAAAATCAGTGTATGAAGTGCATTTCGGACCGATTTAAAGATCTTATAGAAAATATCAAAATCTTATAAACCATAAAATAGTGGGGTGTAAGATACCATTGCAATATGATGAATTTACAGCATATTTATTATGCCCAATGGTATCCCTTTTGTGGTTTTTATCAATAATTTTTCTCCACTTCAGGTGGGAATTTGAACCAATATGATTACAATCTTGATCATACCCAAGACTGTAGACATGTTCACTCTTATATCTACGGCCATAATTAGATTCATTTGCTATTTCATTCACTTCTGGGAATGAAGTTGAGCCTGGATTCAAGATATTTGCAACAAAAACACATTGTTTTGTTTGGTCATATAAGATCAAGAAATTAATTCAACATATTTCTTAAAATCTTTTTTATAATTTTGTTACTGCAGGAGCAAATTGAATATACCCATTTATAATGAGATTTTGGAAGAACAACCATCTTTTGATAGTAATATAACTCCTTTAATTTGTTCTAAAGAACAAGAGGGTCTTATAAGGCTAAATATACAATTTTGATGCTTCATGAAACACAAATTTAAATTTCATTTTAAAAATAAATTTATGAGATATAACACACAATATAATAACATGAATAATAAATTCATAAAGACAACAAATAATCCATAAACTACGAAAATAAAAATTTATGACTTCAGACCATTCAGTTTTAATGGCTTCAAGCTAATTAATTCTCATAGCTTTAAGCTAATTAGTCTCATTGCTTCGGGCCAATGATGAGAATTTAGAATTATATGGCTTTTGACCTTTTATATTCAGGATAGATAAAAATTAAATATCTGTTTCTAGCCATCCATTAAAATAAATGATAAAAAGTATATGATTTCAGGTCATATAATAGGAAATCAAATGAATATGGCTTCTAGCCATTTTGTATCTCCTGGCTTCATGCCAGTTTTTCTTTTCATAAGAAATTCAATCTATATAACTTCTCATAGTTTATCTTCAGGATAAACATGAGACATAAAATCTATATGTCGTTTATCTTGAATAAACAAATATTATGAAACACTAATAATAATAATATGAAATTTACAAAAATAATTCATAAAGTATTGCAACAAAATTAAAATTTTATGGCTTCAGGCCATTTATCTTCAAGATAAATAAAAATTGAATATTATGGCTTTCGGCCATGCAATAAGATAGAAAATAAAAGTTATATGATTTTTGGCCATATAATATCAAAATAAGAGTCAAGAAAATATGACTTCTGGTCATATAATAAGATGGCTTCTGGCCATACTATCATAGCAATACTAATAATATAAAAGAACTCATAAAGGAAATCAAAGTAACATATAAAAGCAACAATAATCTCAAATCTTAGTCATTTATCTTCGGGATAAAAGTTGAATATTATGGTTTCCAGCCATAAGATATAAATTGAAATCTATATGATTTCTAGCTATACAATATCAAAATTTTATGGTTTCTGGCCATTTATCTTCAGGATAAATAAAAGTTAAATACTGTGGCTTCCAGCCATACAATAAGAAGATGAAAGTTATATGACTTCGGATCATATAATTTCATAATAAATAAAAAAAATCAAAGGGTATGACTTCTGGCCATATAATATTAAAATAAGAATTAAAGAAATATGACTTCTAGTCATATAATTTCATAATAAAAAAAAATCAAATGGTATGGCTTCTGGCCATATAATATTAAAATAAAAATTAAAGAAATATGACTTCTGGTCATATAATTTCATAATAATAAATCAAAAGGGTATGGCTTCTGGCCATATAATATTAAAATAAGAATTAAAGATTTATGACTTCTGGTCATATAATTTCATAATAATAAATCAAAAGGGTATGGCTTCTGGCCATATAATATTAAAATAAGAATTAAAGAAATATGACTTCTGGTCATATATTTTCATAATAATAAATCAAGGGGTGTATGGCTTCTGGCCATACTATAATAACAATATAAATAATAGAAAAAAACTCGGATAAATAAACGTATATCCTTAAAGAAAGTAGATGAAATCATCATACCTTTGTTAGAGCTCTCGTGCTGATAACGTGTTATAAATATAAGGATATAGAAGAAGTAAAAGATAGAGAACAAGAGTAAGAGAGATTCAAGAAAGAGAGATTCTCATTCAGTTTGTTCGGTGTACATTTGTGAGGGGTAGGGGACTATTTATAGTGGTTGGAGAGTGGGGAAGTTTTATGTAGCTTCTACCCACTCACCACCATGAATGTAGTGGGTGACTACCCACTCCTCACCAAGAATGTAGTGCACCCACTCCCCACCATAACAGTAGTGGGGGCCTTCATGTTCATAATAGGTCATTCACATAATATATTCATAACAATTATAATATTTTTCTAAGAAGCTACTGCGCATGCATATGGGTTACATGATGTCGTGCAGAATTCAATACAATATCTGCATGCTGAACATACAAAAAAGAAGAAACAACTGTAACTGTGCGTTTTTTTCTTCAACTACAGGAACAATAAATCGTAAAACTTCGAAAGAATTATAGGCCCCACAATATAAAAAAATGGACTTGAGTTAGCTTTAGTTAATCACAAGGCCAAATTTGTAACTTCGTAAAAAGTGAGGGAGATGATACTTTCAAAATCTTTGTTCTCCTTTTCTTCTCACAATCTCATCTTTACTCCCAGATAAAAAAACAACTAGTTCAGATTTAATATTTTTTAAAATCTTATTAGTATTTTATGATTTTTTTTTTGGTGTTTGTTTGTAGTTATGAGTGTGTAGATCAAATTTTAATAGTTTAAATTTATTTATTTATGTTTAAAATAATAGTTTTATAAAAATATAAAATATGGACCATCAATTTTTTTTAATCTGAGGATCAAACCCAAACTCTAATATATGATTGATGATTTTTTCAGGGAAATAGAAAAGTTAACGTTGCTTTTTAAATATGAAATTCTAACGTTGAGTTTATTTTTATTAAGGGGTATTTATTACTTGAGAAGGAATGATTAGGCCATTGACTCAATTTAAAAAGGAAAATCCTATAAAAAGTCACTTAAACTAATAAAATCCCCAATCACATTGTTAAATTCTTCAAACCTCTAATTAGGTCATAGATTCAGTTTATAATTTGGGGTAAATTGATTTTACTCCATATTCTCTTATCTTCTTGTTTGGTTTAGAGGGAGAGTAAAAAGGATAAAGGCACAACTTTAGTAATAAAGTTTTTTGCTATAAGTACCCAGCACAATTATGTTTTGTTGGATGTAAAAATAGACACTATTATTTTAAGAATCAAATACATATGTGCTTTATACTCGGGAGCGCCTAGCACTATATCCTTTTTTTAGAAGCAAAAATACACATGTGATTACATTTTAAGAGCAAAAGTCACACCACCATTAAATTTTTTTTGTAAATATAGCACTTCTTGTTGTAAATCTAGCCTGTTGTAAATATGGCTTTTTCTGTTGTAAATGGCCAGATTTTAAATTTTGTTGTAAATACAAAACTTCCTGTTGTAAATCTAGTCTTTTTTAGTTGTAAATGACCTTTCTATTTACAAAATTCAAGTGTTTAAATGTTGTTGTAAATATGACATTTTCTATTGTAAATATGGCCAGATTTTAAATGTTGTTGTAAATACAGTACTTCCTGTTGTAAATATAATTTTTTTTAATTGTAAATAACCTTTCTATGTTCAAAATCCAGGTGTTTAAAATGTTGTTGTAAATATAACCTTATTGGAAGGAATTTTGAGCCTGGACATTCAATTATACTGTGATTTTTCTTCTGTCTTAACTTGCTCTTCAAACTTGTCCTAGTTCTTTTCGGGGCTACCTTGAGCATATGCAACTTTTTAATATGATAGAGGCATTCATTTTGCTAGCCAGTTAGACCAAATGACCTACCCTTCAATTAATATATCCTTTGCTACCCCTTTGAACTAGTGATAGACTCAAGATTTTAGGTTTGTGGGTGTACAAATAGTGGTGGGATGCGGGGGGCCCCCGAATTTTTTTTTAAGGAAAGTTTTAAACGCATTAAAAAACAAAAGAATATAAACAATAAAGAAAAGAAAACTTAACATAGAAAAATAATAATCAACAATCAACTAACCTTTACATCAGAAAGATTACAAAAGCATTCTTCGATTCTTCATTCCTTGAAAATATTGCATTATATCTTCATCATCAATCGTATCTATCAGCATCATGATTCTCAAGTTAAGAAACCAACTCACAAGTAAAACAATTGGTTTCAATGATTCAAAATCACAGCTTTGAGATCTTGTTAAGAATCAATTGGCTTAAAAAATCAGATGGAAACAGGGATAAACCACATCTGGTGGCGCTTTTGCTGTCCCAACTTCACATGTGTCAGCAAAAACTGAAGATACGACTCCATTTCTGGAGTGATTCAAAGTAAAAAGTATCTACTTGAAGTCCTTATGCAGTAAAATTGTGAAATATCAATAAATTCTGGTGTCTTGAATTGAGATGGATTCATTACTAAATCCTTCCATATAGCTCTAAACTCAGGAACATGAAACAAATTTTGCAGTAACCAAACGACATCTCTCCCAATCTTCAAACATAAATGGAATTCTTCCCTCACTATTTTAACGCATAAATCAATCTCTAATCGCTTTAGAGTCCCTAACTTCTCATTATTTGGAGACCTACAATGATCAGCTAATAGGCGAAGATACACATACAATGCACTTGACAAAACTAGCGGTTCTTCTGCTAGTATGTAATTCCACTTATCTAGAAAGAAGTTGGCCAGCTCAAAGCACAACCACAAATTGCCATCACTAAAATCTCCTTCAATAATTTGCCTCAAAAGGGACACCAACAAACCATCAAAACCAACTCCCAACACATGAACCATTTCCTTGGTAACCCAAATCAACTGATTTTTCACTAACACAACAAGCTTTGGGTACAACTGGTGAACAATTTTGACGAGCAAATTAACAAAAAATGCGTACCCATCAGAAACAATAGCATGCAAATGCTTAATATGGGTTTTGGCAAAATGGGGTTCTCACAAAATACCATAGAGAATTGCCCGATTAAGCTCCAAGTACTCATCAGGATTTGGGATGGTTAAGGAGAATGGGGGCCTTAATTTTGGTTCAATAGACTCAAACGCTTGTCTAAGGGAAAGCTCAATTGGATTTTCTGCTTCATGAGATGCCCCCTGGGTGAAACTTGAAACCATAACAGATTTCTCTAACAAAAGGGGAATAATTACCACAGACTATCACCCAAGAAACTGAAAAGCACAACAGCAAATATTGAGAAAGATTAAATACTCAACACCGAATTTATCGCTGAGTGTGGAGGTACAAATGATAGCAAAATGCAAGAAGCCGGTGACGAGATGAAGGACGAGGAAGTGGAAGTGAGTATAGTAGAAGCCGAAGCTCCCCTCATCAAAACAACATCGTTTGGAATACCCTGCCCATGACA
Organism: Acacia crassicarpa; assembly: GCA_034222035.1. Taxonomy (NCBI): domain Eukaryota; kingdom Viridiplantae; phylum Streptophyta; class Magnoliopsida; order Fabales; family Fabaceae; genus Acacia; species Acacia crassicarpa. The sequence goes on along the minus strand of JAWXYG010000005.1, from coordinate 40,617,039 downwards.
AAATAAGAAAAAATTAATGATTTAACTCAAACCGAGCCACAGAAAACCTGTGAACAAGTTTCTTGGCCGGTGCAGAGTCAAGAGTGAAATATTCATGTTTATCTCGCCTCAATCAAAGGATTCACGGAATTGTTGATAAACTCCGGCCAAAGCGAACACAGCACGATAAGGGTGATAAGAAGATTGCGTCCAGAACCGTAAAAAAAATGAATGATTCACCAAAATGAAGCAATTGCATGGAAGGGAATGAAGAATTAGGGAACTTACAAGTTAAAAATCAAGAGACGAGAGAGGAAGAGGGAGCAGCCTGATCGACGGTGGAGGAGCCTGAGCGACGGCAGACGACGAGCCTGAGCGACGGCGGATGAGGGACGAGCGGACGAGGGAACCTTTAGGGGAAATGTCGGGAAGTATTTAGGGATGGAGAGAGGGCAATGGAAATGGGGGGGGGGGAAAGAGGGAAAAGGGAAAGTCGTGTTCGAACTGGAGACCTTAGGGTAAAACCATAAGAGCCTTTACCATCTGTTCTAACTACACATACCCTTAAAAATTTCTTGCAAATTATATATATTTTGTGTTTGCATCTGCCCACAGTTGCACTAACGTAAGTCCGTCCCTGCTTTGAACTTACAGGCCTTTTCATTCCATTACTCATCGCCCACCCCTTTCCATACGAGAGTGCATAAATTATTTTAACCCATCCCACTTGGAGCATGATTATTTATAATTGTAACATGGATTGACATTGTACAGTTTGCTATCTTTATCATTATTTATGTGCATGTTAATAGTCAGGGTGCAAGGAGGCAAAAGCAAGAAAAAAGAAAAAGAATAGATTCCACTCCGCTGGTTTAAGTTGGCTTAGTAGCCGGGGGTCTTCATCACTAATGTTGATCTTCGTGTCAATCGGCCAGTAAGAGCTATGAGCGTGTCAGTAGGATCTTGGTGCTATTGAGTTATCAACGCTCGAGTAACCAAGCCTTTGTATCACCAATATGAAGGCTCACGTCAAAAGAGCATATGCATAACGACTCAAGACAGTTTGGAAGAAAAAAAAGGAAAAGAGAGCGAAGAGAAAAGGAAAAAATTCTGCTCCGTTGGTTTAAGCTGGCTTAACTACCAGGGGTCTTCATCACTAATGTTGATTTTCGTGTCAGACAGCTAGTAAGAGCTATGAGAGTGCTAGTAGCACCTTGGTGCCATTGAGTTATCGTCGCGTGTGTAATTGGTCCTTTGTATTACTAATATGAAGGTTCATGTCAAAGAGCGTATGCATAACGGCCCAAGAAAGTTCGGCGAAAAAAGGACAAGAGAGAGAAGAGAAAAAAAATACAAAGGAAGAAAGGCCCTTACACCCCATTGCTTGATAAGAAGTTCGATCATCATTAAACGCCAAGTGATTCCGTCAAAAAAGAAAACCGCCAGGACACTCTTGACCTCTAGGTTGCCCTGAATTAACCTCCCAATTCCATGCATTCTTGAGCGCTTCATTCCACACCCTTTAACGACAAGCCACAAAAACCTCTTGATTTTTGAGCGCACATGTAACCGGTGGTAGTGAATTAGAACTACTACAAGCTTATGGTAGGGTGATTGAGCAGGTGAACTGAGCGAAAAGAACCCCTATACTTGTGAGTTGAGTGATACACTTTATATTCCTGTGTGGCTATCTCACTTGAATTCAGTCTTGTTAAACTTTGCATCTAAATATGAATTTCTTTATTTGCGATTGATGACTTGGATTGCATACTATGTTCTTAGGCTGTATTTATTTGAGTTTTTGCAGTTTCTAAGCCAATTCGATTTGTCTCTCTTCTGACCACTTGCCCTCTTTATTTTCTTTTGAGCTTTTTGTAAATTGTGATAGCTAGGCTCATTTGTAGTTAATTTTCCTTAGATAGGAAATGAAGGAGTGGGAAATTTTCTTGAGATAGAATAGTTGTTTCATTAGTTTTATTGATTCAGTTATCGATCGACTTTAAAAAGTGTTTACAAGTATGTAATTCCTTTTGATTGATGCCTGAATTCCAGGAAAAATATGCAAGGCACGTTGGTCTGTCCAAGACAAACAAAGGTTTGCATACCGCAGGCTTGGGGTGGGTATAAGTCAGAATTTTGTTGAAGGAAAAATCTACTTTATTGAGTGATTTTATGCCATTACACATAAAAATGTGTTTGCATTTTATTGTGCAGATACGTGAAGATACTATTTACCAATCGATGTAATTAAGCAGACGATAGAATCTATGTCCTATGTTAATCGGTAAGATAGACTTTTGAATAAGAATGATGAACCAAGAAGATCCCGGTGATACTTCATTGGATCAAGATGATGATGATGATGATGATAAAGAAACGAAATATCGTTTAGATCCAAAAGTGAGTATTAGAACACACATTTATTTTGTAAATCATCATCATTATTGTTATTATTGTTGTTGTTGTTATTATGTTGCTTTTAATTAATTATCTTATCTCCTATCAGGTATGCAAATGTAAAGACACCTGAGCATCATGTGCGAACAAGGTTGTACTTCACATCAGTGAGTTCTTTATTGCTTTATTTTTGCATCATTACGGCAGGGACTTGAATGTTGAAAATTGAAATTTTTTACACTCTATTTTCCAATTGATGCAAGATATCTGTCAATGATCTTCCTGGTCTCCAGTCAATTGTTCCATCGCCATTATTTCTTAGTCGTCAAATTTACTTTCTCTTATAAATTTAATATTTTGTTTCGATTTTGATTTCTTAAATAACATCTTATTAAGACGGACAGAAACGATGATACATCAGATTAAATTTTATATAATCAAATTATATGTAGAACCCTTTTTAGAACAAAACTTTTTATTTTGATTCCTGTGCTTTCTTTCAAACATTTATTTTTATTGGCAGGAATCACACATCCATTCCCTCATGAATACAATTCGTGACCGTAATTTGGATGAATCTTTTCAAGATGAGGATAGTCTGGTTTGCCTTCATGCGCTAGAGCGCCTACATAAAAACAAGGGAGCTTGACTATATGAGCTACAATGTGCTGAGGATGTTTGAGAACGCAGAGGTGAGGGTCATTTTAAGAATTTCCCCGTCACTGTTTCTCATTTTTTATAAAAATAACTGTTAGTATAAAAAAATATGGTTCCTTAGTGCTCTACATTCCATTACTTGATGATTTGACTCATTGTTTCCCTATTCCTTTGACGGTTACAACTGTCAAGGCTTTGTTTGATGTGTTAGGCGCTGGTTGCATGTTGTTGTTATGTTCAACCTTTTGCCTGTGCAACTGCAGGTGGCTTTAATTTAGACGATCCAAAAGAATTTCGCATGTAGCTGACATTTAGTCGCGGTGCTGATTTGTCCCCCTTGGAGGCAATGATCGCCTGTCAACATAGCTTGCCAAATATATATGAATTATGAAGCAACATTTTGTGTTCCTTTCATTTGCTGTTACCTTGATTGTTTGCGTGGTATGCAATCAAATATTAAGTGTGCATTAAGTTTCAGGATACTTATGGTTCCATTTATGAAACCAATTTGACCAAAAGCTTTTATGATATAACAGAGGGTGTATATTGTGGTTGGCAGAAGAATGATAGTGACTAGTGAGGCAACTTCTTTGCATCAAGAGCACACCTTACCAATTATGGAACCTGAAAGGTTGCAAGAAGTAGGATCGTAAAGGGGGTGTTTGGCATGGCAGTGAGAAGGTAAAAAAGCCCATCTAGAAAGAAAAGGTTGAATCTATCTGTTTGGCAAAGCATCATGGGGTGATCGACTTTTTTCAAAAAGTGGCTTTTGGGTGAAGTCATTTTTTTGGGCTTCTCCATCACCAAAAAAATGACTTAAGTGGCCATCTTATGAATGAGAATTCTTCAAACAAAACTACAGCTAGGGCTAACTTCTCTAATTGAAAACAAACATCTATATTTGCTCTCTGTCAAATTCCAACTTTTTATATCTACATATCATATAATACCATATTATATGTATAGTTTTTATTTGCGTATATATTTATATGTAATATGCCTTTATATTTAAATAAGATATCATATAATACCATATTTATATTTACTCTCTTTCAAGTAGATGCTGTTTTTTTTAGTAAATTTACATTTAAATTTAATTTTTATCCCAAATTTGATATGCAACATATATACACATACACACATATATATGTATATGTAGTGTTCAATAAGATTCATGTCTTTTTCAATTATTTTTCATCTTAACTTAGTACTTTTCAAACGTTATGCCAAACAAAATTCCAACTAGAAAAAAGTCTATTTGGAAAAGCCCAGGAAAAAAAAAAAGAAGTCACTTCTGCTATTGCTCTCCTAAACGAAGCCCAAATCTGTCATTGGAAGAAGTGGATAAGATGTTTCATACATTTGCTATGCTTGCATCAAGGATTTAGAGAATTAATTTGGGGTTGGGTTTCTCTCATCATTCTTCATAATCTCTAAATTATGTCCGTTTAATCGATCTAAAAAGTTATAATACCACTTTGATTTTTATCTCATCTTTCTAATCAATAACTCAGATAAGAGATAATGAGAAAACTAGATGAGGAGAGGATTTGTTTCCATAAATTTATCGATAATGTTAATTATGTATGCTCAGGGTAAGACGTGGGGCATTATTATGTAAACAAACAATGCAACCAATATAAAACAACTAACGAGTGTATGTGTGGTAGTAGTTGATTTGTTTTCTTTAAAAAGCTGGGGTCCGTCTTATTTTGGTTAATACACAATTTTTAATTGATTATTGGGGCTGTTCGTTTGCGTTCAAACTCTGGAATGTCGTAAAGAATTGTTGCAAATGTGATTAAGGAATTGAATGAATATTTACTAGATAAGATCTTAAATATAAGATCTAATTAACTTTTTTTTTTTAGATTAAGGAAGTTAAATAAGTTATTTAATTATATTATCAGTTTATGAGTTATATAAATCAATTTAGATTTAAAAAAAAGATAAATATAAGTATTTTTATTTAATTAGCTTATTTAATTAATCTTTCTAAAAAATCAAATGAGTCTTATATTTAGAACATATGTTTTAATAAGATAATTAAGTTGATAGGTACCATATGACGCAAGAGTTGAAGCGTGCGCGTCTTCTTAGGAGGGGTGTATGAGGGGGACATGGACACCCCACCTTATTGACTCTTTAAGTCCACGTGTCTATTATGTTTGAGTTGCCGATTTGAATCAAAAGTAAGAAATAAATCTTGTGGAAAAATAAGAGTCATCGCTGAAGTTGAATGACTGTGATAATGGGTTCGTTTATATACTTGATTGCGATATATATTATATATATGGAGCCATATATAGTTTGTCATTTCTGAGAGAAATGATGAATGTCTCTTTAGTCTGGACTCTGGACCACCATTATATTAGGCATTATGCAGTCAAACTGTATTTATCTATCGAGCACACCCCAGAACGTGGCACAACAAATTAAAACAACACGCGAGTGTTAGGTATATGCTGCAGTCAAACTGGATTTTTCTATCGAGCACACACCTGAACGTGGCACAACAAAACAAACACGAGTGATGACTGAGTGAGTGACTTTTAAAATCTACAGAGAGAGAGAGAGAGAGAGAGAGAGAAGAACGTGTACGAGTATGGTAAGAAATCAATGCATGCAGGGTCAAAAAAAGAGGATGCGTATAATGTATGGAATGTTTGTATTCGAGAGGGTTCTTAGCTTCCAGCTTCCTGGTATCATATTCCTAAATGTGACGCACAAACAACCAAATGGCAATCTTCCACGTTACCTCCCCACAACATCATATCACATCTCTTGAGCTTTATCCCCCACCACCTGCAACCCTCCACACCCATATTTTTTTTTTCTTGCTCAAGATCCCCACCCATATGATACACTACTATATGTAGGTGTGCATGTGTGTTTTTCTGAAGGTGTTATTTGATAATATCGGGTGTTAAATATAAAACTTAGTTAATTTTATTATAAGATTAAAGAAACAAATGAAATTATTTTAAAGTATTTATATTTATCATTTTTAGATAATTTATCTGACTTATAAATTGATATATAATTTAATCAAATATAACATACATATAATATAATTAAGTTATTTATTTAGTTTTCTTGATCTCTAAAATAAATTATTTATAGCTTATATTTATGATAGGAGGGAGTATGTCTTTTATATCACTCCCACCTCCTTGTTCTGATTGAGAGGGATTATCCATTCAATTCCTCTGTCCAATTTATTGCCATTTCTACTGGTTTCTCAATACAATAATCTTTTTTGTTTTAAGGATATGTATTCTCCTATTACAAGGCAATCATATTCAAAGTATTATCGGATGATAAATATAGGTATATCTCTTAATAAAGATTAATCTTTTTTTTTTAACTAGACAAAGATATCCTTCTATGGGAGATAATCTTATTCGAGGCACTATAGAATAATTACTACCCAAATATTTGCCCATTTTAATTACGCCCAATAATATACTCGTACATTTTTTACATGAATTTAAAACAATCACTTTTTCTTATGTGTTGGACTTCTTCTGTCTCTAAATACAACTCCAAAATTCGTACTTTTTCCCCTAAATATAAGTATTAATGCAAATTTCTATATAATTAACATGTATCTATAAGAAAAATAATTACTTAGTCCGATCTTAATTATAGAAACACTTTTATAGTGTAAATTGCATTACAAAAGTGTTCCTATAATAAAGATAGGAGGTAGTAATATTTATTTGCAGGTAGTTGAAGTTTAAACTATCGTAACATTAAATAGTAAACGATCGAAATGAAAGAAAAAAGATATTTTTACACAATACATAGATTTTGGTGTCTTATTTGATTTGTGGTGTTTCCTATATTATGATTAGAGAAGGAAGAAGTATCCTTTTTTGACTACAAGAAGAAGAATTGAAGATCATTATATAGGCAACAGGGAAACAGGTTCGGATTGTTCATTTTCTTAATGATTTAAAATAAACTGTATAAATACATATAATTTAATTATAATTTTTTTAATTTTATTACATGCTTTATTATATAATAATATTTTGGCTATATTAAAATTAAATTCTTTAAATATATTTACTTAATTTTTCACGAAACAATTTTGTTATGTTTACTTAATTTTAATTCTTATTGACTCGAGTAAAACGAGTTATGAACTTATGATTCATAATAATTAATAATTTAATTTTAGCAGAAACAAACAGATTGTCCCAGACAAGTACTACAATGGATCTGACTGAGCACAGAGCTACCATAAAAACTGCCGCTTCGTGAATTACAACATACCCAAGACAACTATATATTTGCATATATAGCAATGAATATCTCTAAAAATATAAGTCTTATTTTAGATTTATCTACATATTTATCTAAAAGTATATTTGGAGAGTTAATATGAATTATAAATATAAGACATAATTTTTTTAAAAAAAAAATATTTGTCAACCCTTTCTTAATTTGATTTTACTGATACTATCCCATCAATGATTAAAGAAGATAGGTGAATGAGATAATTAAGAAAAATGAGTAGAGTATTTAAGAAAATATATATAATATTAACTAATTTAATTAACTTTCTCACTATAATCAAATTAGGTAAAAAATATAAGCAGCATAGTCATTGATGCATTAAAAAAGGCATTCAATGCAAACTTCACACTATAACTTGCGGTCAAAAAATACTACTTCTTATATCTTAAATATAGGATACATATAGTTTGAAGTATAAAATTATATCCTATATTAAAAATCGAAGGTAATATAACTTACGGCCAAGTTTGAAATATGATAATAAAAAGACACTGAAATATATTTTTTGTCCTTTAAATTTATGTTAGGTATTATTTTAGTTTTTTAAGTTTGTAAAGTACATTTTAGTCTTTAAAAATTAACGATATTAGTGTTGTTACTGATAGAAAATAATGACTAAGCAAAGTTAGATGGTAATTATGCAATGTTGACGAAATAAGCTGACTACTTACAATACAACACCTTTAATTCTACGTGACCACTTGCCTTAAACCCTCGCTTTATCTTCCTCATACCTTCTTCCTATTCTATATGTATTTTGATTTGATTTTTATATCAACTTGTCCACTGGTTGTCACAAAGAACCTGAATCACATTGAACGAGTTTTTCCTAATATTCGCAAAATATATACTGAATCGAAGATAGTACTATATGATAATTGATTCTATTACTGAATCGAAGATTGATGATCGAAGATGTTGATAGGATTACAAACAATTCTGTTTTTCCATTTTTGTTTTTGATATACCAGAATTCAACAACAACGACAATAACAAAAAACCAGAGCTATAGCCCATGGCTGGAGAGAAACATGCAATACTATTAACATCTTCGATCATCAATCTGAAAACCAAATCAACATACATTGTGCCTTAAGGCTAAGGTTCGACAATGAAGAAAGAAGAAAGAAAAGGATGAAAAAAATGATTAAAATTACTTATTAAAATTATATTTTTATTTTAAAAATAAAATGCTGGAGTAAATGTCACGTAAAATTAAATAAAATAAGTTGCTGTATTATAAGTAGCCATCTTGCTTTGTTAGTATTGTATAGTCATCATTAACTTTATTTGGTCGATATTTTTCATTAGTAACATTAATCATATTAAATTTTAAGAACTAAAAATATAAAAATGTAGTTTATAAATTTAAATGACTAAAACGATAGCCAAGATAAATTCAAAGGACAAATTACACTGTCACCTAAAAAAGAATAACTTTTGAGGAACTGGAAACGTGGAAAGACGAAACAGAGACGAAGAGCGAGCACTGTGTAGTGCTTTTCTTTTATTCGGGGTATTTTGATGATCATATAAAGTGAACTTCGTCGCTATCGTAGAGTACCTAAGCACAGACACTCAGTTCTTGTTGAGATGGCTGACAAAGACGAAACCTTGAAGGCGGTGCTGAAGGAAGCTGTGGACTTGGTACGAAAAAACAGAGCAATCCCCTTCTCTGTCTTTAACCCATGTTTCTGTGAATTACTTCAAAGAAATGTTTGATGCTTGTGTATTGTTTTTATTTTTGTGTTTTTATCGTGCTTATGCTTTTTTTTGGTGAGGGATTTTTTTATTTTCTTGTTCTTTGCGTTGGGATTATCAGGTTCTGTTCCCTCAAAGTTTTTCTTCTCTTTTCTCTGTTTTCCTCTGTGTTGTTTGAGGCTGTGCTTCTGAGATCTTCTTTGGCTGTGATTTCGTTACAGGAAAACGTACCGATCGAGGAGGTTTTTGAGACACTGAGGTGTGATCGAAATGGGCTCACAACGGCAGCTTCTCAAGAGAGGTTGGCCATTTTTGGACACAACAAACTTGAGGAGAAGGAGGTCTTAATTTTCTCTTGAATTTGTCGTCTCTGTTTTTCCCTCTATATTTCTTTTCGCTAATAGAGCAGAAGGAATGATTTTGTTTCTTTCTTTCTCAATTCTTGATGAAACAAAGATTATTTCTTTGTCAGAGAATTTTAAGTGAGCTAAGTCTAGCTAGAAATAGAGTTGGCGGCCAAATTCCTTCATCTTTTTTTACTGTTTAATTTGGGATTGTGCAGGAAAGCAAGGTTCTGAAATTCTTAGGATTCATGTGGAATCCTCTTTCATGGGTCATGGAAGCTGCAGCAATCATGGCCATTGCGTTGGCCAACGGAGGAGTAAGCTTCTTCTCTCTCAGTTTCTTATTCTTTCTGTGAAGGAAACTGTTATTAATATTATATTCAAGTTCTTCTAGAAGAATCTTCTGATAAGGTTGCAATATTATTCATGTGTTGCACGATTCTTGATTTTAACACTCAGGGGAAACCTCCCGATTGGCAAGACTTTGTCGGAATCATCATACTCTTGCTGATCAATTCGACAATAAGTTTCATAGAGGAGAACAATGCAGGTAATGCTGCTGCAGCTCTCATGGCTCGGCTAGCACCCAAAGCTAAGGTACTAATTAATTAGAAAAAACTTATATTTGATTCCAGCACTTGTATGTTCTGGATTGAGGTGGAGGTTCTGGTTAAATTGGTTTAATACTTCTCTGTTCTCAAGTACTTTTGATATGATTCTGATAAAATTATTTAGGTCCTTCGAGATGGGAAATGGGTTGAGGAGGATGCAAGTATTCTTGTTCCTGGTGACATAATTAGTGTGAAGCTAGGGGATATTATTCCAGCTGATGCTCGTCTGCTTGATGGTGATCCGTTGAAGATTGATCAGGTGCATTTTGTAACCTCTGTTTTTCTTTGTATTGAGAAGTTGAAATCAAGATTATCAACTGAGTTATTACATGCACAAAACTTGGGTTGCAGTCTGCACTCACAGGAGAATCGCTTCCCGTGACGAAAGGACCCGGAGATACCGTTTATTCAGGCTCTACATGCAAACAGGGCGAGATAGAAGCAGTTGTTTTTGCTACAGGAGTTCATACCTTTTTTGGCAAGGCAGCTCATCTTGTAGATTCAACAAATCAAGTGGGACATTTTCAAAAGGTACTTGGGGCAAAAGAAAAAAAAAAAGGAGTAAAAATAATAATGAAACAGATCAATTTCGACTTTGCTGCTTGGAACATCTTTTTTGTTTGCAAATGCATAGTTGATGGCTTGATGAGAAGCTTTTGATTGTTTATAACTATCTGTCCTTCCTTGCTCCCCTTTTTCCTTATTACTTAATTCATTTGTATTTCTTATTCCATCAACAGGTCTTGACTGCTATTGGGAATTTTTGCATATGTTCAATTGCTGTGGGAATGGTAATAGAGATCATTGTCATGTACCCAATTCAACGGAGAAATTATCGTCCTGGAATTGACAATCTGTTGGTGCTTCTCATTGGAGGAATCCCCATAGCAATGCCTACTGTTTTGTCAGTGACAATGGCTATCGGATCCCATCGTTTAGCTCAGCAGGTAGCTTGAGTGGTAGTCCTGCAAATTTGTTGTTCAAAGTTTAAACCTTTTAAGTTGCCAGCTACTAAGTAGTAATTCCCTTTGGGCCATGTTTTGCACAATTATATTTCAGGGCGCTATTACTAAAAGAATGACAGCAATAGAAGAAATGGCAGGCATGGATGTATTATGCAGTGACAAAACAGGAACTTTGACATTGAACAAGTTATCAGTTGACAAAAATCTTATTGAGGTGAGTAACGTTCAGCTCTGTGTGGTGTTGATTTCTGTGTTCTTTTTTTTTTTTTTAAATAATAATAATAAAATAAAATTCCAAACTCTTTTCTGCAGGTTTTTACAAAAGGAGTTGACACAGATACTGTTGTTCTCATGGCAGCTCGAGCCTCTAGAGTGGAAAACCAAGATGCAATAGATGCTGCTATTGTAGGGATGCTGAGTGATCCAAAAGAGGTATATGAATTGATTGGGAAATATCTTACGCTCATTGTTGAAAAATGCAAGCTTGATTCATGTTTCTGACTTAATATAGTTTTCATGGTTGGTTTTCTTCCCAAAAGGCAAGGGCTGGTATTCAAGAGGTTCACTTCCTTCCATTCAATCCAACTGATAAACGGACAGCTCTGACTTACATAGATGGCGACGGTAAAATGCATCGTGTCAGCAAAGGTGCACCGGAGCAGGTACACTCATGAGCCAAGCTACACCTGAATATTTCCCTCCCTATGCATGATATTTGAAGTGATTCATGCCTTCAATTTCTTTGTTAGATTTTGAATCTTGCACCCAATAAATCAGAGATAGAACGTAGAGTTCATATTGTCATTGATAAATTCGCGGAAAGAGGATTACGATCTCTTGCAGTAGCCTACCAGGTAATTGAGCTTGATGTTTCTTTTTTTTTTTTTTTAAGGGGTTAGAGAGGGGAAAATATATTGAGGTCAAGGTCACATTGTATATTGATTGTTTCATTATGTACCAGGAAGTTCCTGATGGAAGGAAAGAGAGCCCAGGAGGGGCCTGGCAATTTATTGGCCTTTTGCCTCTGTTTGATCCACCTAGGCATGACAGTGCAGAGACAATCCAAAGAGCATTGAATCTTGGAGTCAACGTTAAAATGATTACAGGTGAATCTTTGCTACATGATGTTGACATCTATGTTTTGCTCTCTTCGGTCTTTAATACAAGACCAATTGTAACAACAAAAATATTGTAGTTTCTTTCAATTTCTTGCTTTTGTGTTAAGTACTATCATCATCTATCTTGCTTGCATGAGACAGTTTGATTCTTTTTTAAAAAAATATATTTTTTCATTTTTTTACCAATGATATCTGAATGTATACCAATTTGCTGTAGGCGATCAACTAGCAATAGCAAAAGAAACAGGACGCCGTCTAGGGATGGGAATCAACATGTACCCTTCAGGGGCTTTATTGGGACAAAATAAGGATCCAGCAATTGATACTTTGCCAGTTGATGAACTGATTGAAAAAGCTGATGGTTTTGCTGGTGTCTTCCCTGGTACTGTATACTTTTCTATTCCTAGAATTTGTCAAAATCCAATAGGAAACATAACATTAATAGCTTTGATATAGTAGCAGCAATCTGGATTCCTTCTTCTACCTATTATAAGGTGCTGTGAACTATGACTTATTTATTTCAGTTGAATTGACCATATGATGTTATTTGACACAGAGCACAAATATGAAATTGTGAAGCGCTTACAAGCTAGGAAACACATATGTGGAATGACCGGTGATGGTGTTAACGATGCCCCGGCTCTTAAAAAAGCAGATATTGGAATAGCTGTTGCTGATGCAACTGATGCAGCTCGTGGCGCTTCTGACATTGTTCTCACAGAACCAGGTCTGAGCGTAATCATAAGCGCCGTCTTGACCAGTCGAGCTATATTCCAGAGGATGAAGAATTACACGGTAAGTACTATCAATTTAACTCAGGAAGTCTGATTGAACCATGAGTCATTCCAAATGGAGGCTCTAGAGTCTGTTATAGATTTTGTCTTGTTATCCATAATGTGATGGCTTTTGTATCAGCCACTCTGACTGTTACAATTAAATTCCTGATATTCACTATGATATATATATTTTTCTATTTTAAATTAATTGACCTTTTCTTATTTTTCCTCGGCACAGATCTATGCAGTCTCCATCACAATCCGTATTGTGGTAAGTCATTGTCTATAACTTGGATATTAGCTTTTATTCCTGCAGACATTATTCTGATTACTAATTTAGAGTCCCTATTTTATGACAGCTTGGCTTCATGTTATTGGCCCTCATATGGCAATTTGATTTCCCACCATTCATGGTGCTGATTATTGCTATCCTCAATGATGGTTTGTCATCTTTCTTTTTTCTACACTGATAATCTAATAATGCCACAAAATTAAGATTCTGTTGATGATATGTTAATTATATATTCCAGGAACCATTATGACAATATCAAAGGATAGGGTGAAACCATCTCCATATCCAGATAGCTGGAAACTGGCAGAGATATTTACTACTGGGATTATCCTTGGTGGTTATTTGGCTATGATGACTGTCATCTTCTTTTGGGCTGCATATAAAACAGATTTCTTCCCTGTAAGAGCATTTAAGATGTTTCAGTGTTGAGAAATGTGTCTTCACTTTTTTTCTTCCTTCCACTATTGACACTGGTTATGCTTATTTTCAGCGTACGTTTGGGGTTTCAAGCCTTCATCAGCAGGTTGTGGATAACCGTAGAAAGCTTGCCTCAGCAATATACCTACAAGTCAGTATAATTAGTCAGGCCCTCATATTTGTTACCCGAGCTCGGAGTTGGTCTTTCATTGAGCGTCCGGGTTTGTTACTTGCAACAGCTTTTGTTGTTGCTCAGCTGGTGAGTGATATTTGACTAATTCCCTTCTTCTTTTGGCACTCTTAATCTTCACCTCGTGAATTTTAAAGTTTTAAGGGACTGGTCACTGTTACTTCATGTGCAGATAGCTACACTGATTGCTGTATATGCAAATTGGAGTTTTTCTGCGATTGAAGGGATTGGATGGGGTTGGGCTGGTGTTATTTGGCTTTATAACCTCATCTTCTATTTCCCACTTGATTTCATCAAGTTTGTGATTCGGTACGCCCTAAGTGGCAGGGCTTGGGATCTTGTTATTGAGAAAAAGGTAAAATGAACTCTAGTTCTAAATTGAGACTCAGGCAAAAATTCAATATATATATATATATATATATATTGAATACCTCTGAGCTTCTGTTGCTTACTTTTCTGGTGGAATGAAATGTGTTTGCTGGCAGATTGCGTTTACAAGGAAGAAGGATTTTGGGAAGGAAGAACGTGAACTTAGATGGGCACATGCACAGAGGACCCTCCATGGGCTTCACCCACCTGATACCAAAATGTTCAGTGAGCGTACGAGTTATGCAGAACTCAATACGATGGCTGAAGATGCTAAGAGACGAGCTGAGATTGCCAGGTATCCTCAATACATGACATGCTATTTATTACTAGTCTCAATCATTGGATAGCATCCTAAAATGCTAATGGTTGTCTGTTGGTATTTGGTTTTGTTTCAGACTTAGAGAGCTGCGTACACTGAAAGGCCACGTAGAGTCAGTGGTTAAATTGAAGGGCCTTGACATCGATACTATTCAACAATCATACACTGTCTAAGATTCACACGTCGTTATGTCAATGCTTGAAGGAGGAGTAATAACTTGTGACGTCATTTTACTGTAAAAATGAATGGTTAGTCCCAGTTTTGGGGGACAATATGCCCACTGTTGTAGATATTTAACAGGAAAAAAAACATTAGGGGTGTTTTCAGTAGTTCATTTATCAGCAGTTATGCGTTTAAATAATAATAATGATAAGCTCATTGCGTGAATTTAAGATTGTTCTTTGCCGCTATTGGGGGTGCTACTTCTCCTTCCTTACTCCAACCATTTTATTTATCTCTTTTTGTTTCTTGTTCAACGCAAAAGTATCTGCAATTTCTCAGCCAGGTCCTAATGTGTCTCCCCAGAGAAAAAAGGGGAAGAACGAAAGGACACAGATGTGATTAAGTGGAAAACAACGCGCAATAAAGATTGAAACGACAAACAATAACTGGAATTCTGAATACTATTATGCATAGTCTCAGTAAAATGATAACGGCAAAATATGGATATATCATATATGCTGTAGAATAAAAGTTTTTGTTTCTTACAAATTTTTTTTTTTTAACAAAAAAAAAAAAGTTTTCGTAATGAAAAACCATACTTTGCGTTTACTCAACGACACTGCAGGGGATGTGAAAAAATAGATTTTGTCAGTATTTAAATGTAGAGATGTACATAGATCAGTAAAACTATTTCCTGCTCGATCCTTAACACTTTTTCTTTTTAAATTGAAATAGAGGGTGAGGCCACTCAAAGTTAATTATGAATACATTAACTAAGAATACATGTGAGAATTGATCTCAAATACATCAGTAAAATAATGCCTGTTCCCAGCAGCAGCAGTAAAAAGAGCTAAAGCATCCATCCACTGGTGCATTGTGCTCTCACGGAAAAGTTCTTGAACAATTATCCCAAGGTTTGACTTTCCGTTGGAGAATCCCAAGGAAATCAATCCTAAACCCTGTTATTGCGGCTTGTAAGAGTTGTTTATCTTCTTACTCTAGCGCAAGACAAACAAATTTCTATCTTTTGTTTTTTTGACAATATTACAAGAAGAATAACTACTGGCAACTCAGGCAAATGCATGGTGTAATTGAAAAGGGCCATCAAGATGCCGCTTGGCAGGGTACAGGGACCCATCACGACCAGAATGAATACTTCTTTTTTTTTTTTTTTTACCAGAGATCAGAGTGAACGCCAACTCTTGGCTTGACAATAACTGAAGAGGAGCGGATGAGTTTGGTCTCCCAGTTCCATATGGTTATCTCCCATTTTATTGAAATGGAACTGGAACCCCCTGCTTCTTGTTCACAATAGCCATGGCCAAATAACGAGTGCCCATGCCAATTGGAACAGAGTCGTCAGGTCCTTCCCAGAAGGGGGCTTCGCCATCACCCACAAGACGCCAATACCCTGATTTTAAAGAGTCAGCTTGTTCATCTGAGCAGTTCTGAAGCAGCGTTTCTACACGGAAATTTATTCCCAGAGAACCGATGAGTTGAGATTGAGTAATTGGCCCATGGACAGACACATCTCCTGCATAAATGCTATATTAGTTTGACCTCTCATTCCCTGTTTATATTTCATCAGCCTATCACACAGTATTTTTGTTTGAAGCACAAGGACAAGCACCTGAAGCTTCCTCAGCAGAGTGTCTGATGGAAGCAAAGTCAACGTATGCACTGAGATCAGCTGATCCTGGATTGTCAAGAATGTCGACAAACTTGTGTTTTCTGATTGCCTGTACATGTGAGATAGTCATAAAACTATCAAGATTTTCCAAAACAATCATCTTACGGATATCTAAAATCTGCATAGTATAATTCAGGTAACTTTTTATTTTTGGCCTAATAGGCCTGAAAGTGAACCCTTGTCTCCAGGATAATCTGCAGCAAACAGCGATCAAATCCACTAGCCATCAACTTGGAAAGTGGACACAAAGCACCTAAGCACAAGTTTTCTCCTCTGTGAGAGTGTCCGTTGAAAAACTAGACATAAAACAAAGACCCTGGCCATGACCGCCGAATGATAGGAGACATTAAGGGATTAAGGGCCTGTTTGGTACAGAATGGGAATGACAAAGCTTTCTTCCAAACACATGGAAAACTAGGAAAGCTCTCTTTCCAAGAAACCAATTTTGCCATCTACCAAACACAATAAAAGCATTATCTCACACATTTTTCCTTTACTCAAATTCTTTTCCATATACCAAACACAGCCTTAAAAAAAACAGAGATGCTTCAAGGTTAAGCTACAGACCTGGAGACTGTCCGAGACAACTCCATTCAAGCCATAGTCAATAATTAGAGCCCCACCTCCATCAGAACTTATCCTTTTTGCAATAGTTTGAGTCAACTCCATAGCTTTGGGGCAAACTTCAATTTGACTAAGTTTTGCTATCTCCTCATTTGCAGCCCACTTAAACCTCTTCAACAGATAGAGAGTTGCAGGTGTCGGCTGTGAAGATAGAACAAAGCGAAACCTGAGCAATAATATAAGCAAGCATTAGCTAAGCTATGCAAAAATAAAATTTAAAGCAGAAACACAGAATACATTGTAATACTTACAATGAATCCTCCGCCACATCAACCATTTTCTCACACCAGCCACGAGACACTTTCTTCATACAGGAAACAAAACAATTTTACATAAATTTAATGTACCAATAATGATACAGGGAAAAAAAGTGAACACACAAATTTCATTTTCTGTGACAACTAATGCTTGATGTAACACAACTAAACTTATTTAGGAACTAATATAGTGTTGGAAAAGTGTGATCGTGGACTCATTCAAAGCAAAATGACAAGCAACCATTGGGGCTTACAATATGTCACTATCGATGTTATGAACATCTCTCACATAACATGATCATAAATCAGATAGACTGACATTATGAGACAAAGTACCAGTCTAGCATGACTTTATCACATGGAAAAGAATCACTGCTATTCTAATTATAGTTAAAAGATTGCTCCGTAATTTTTGGTTTTTCTTCCTGTTGTTAAAAAGGCAAGCCATCATCATGGCACCTAAAAAAAGATAAGAAAAGGACAAACTATCATAATCATGGAAAGAAGAATGAATGAAGAAAGCTAGAGGACAAACAGCGAAGGCACTGAATATATTGTAGGAAAAGTTATGCTTCATAATTTCATTAAATTAGCAGCTAAATAGATGTCTCAAAATTCAATTCAGCAAAGCAGCACAAGCATACTGTCATCTATGGTTCAATTGTTCACAACAGCTATATACACATTGCAGTGTCCCAGCAAAGTGATCCGCTATGAGACAAAATCAAGCTGACAAACCTGAAATTGATGAATGGGTAGAGCATCAAAGAATTCATGCGCTATGATGATTGTTGGCGCTGGAGAGTAAATCAGAGAGAACTTAGTCAGACAGTTGCTCTGATATTGAGATTTCTTCTATCTATGCACTACACCATGCATAATTCAAACTCAGACCTTGATATATTTTGTTGGCCACTTTGCTTCACCAAAACTGATTAATAAGGGAAATAACTTTCCCTTCACCTCTTTTAAAGGGAAGTAACAACTAGCTGAAAATATTTTCCGTTTTGTCTTATAGCATGTAAATAGATTAATAAGTATTAAAATAACACTGAGAACAAGCAGAATGCTTGTCTCGCCATGCTTACTTTGATGTGAAAACTATATTCAGAGAAATCAACAGGAAGAAAAGAGACTTCGTACTAATGCATGCACATAACAAGAAAATGGAATGTAGAGAGGTAAGGCATACAATATGGTGACTGACTGCCAATTCAAAATGAGATTACGGTCCTTATTTGTTTTCTCAGACTTGTTTATCTGTTTTACGGCATGGTTTCAGTAATTAAACTCCTAATTCATCCAGGCATAGAAGGACAAGGAGAGAAAAAATAAAGCTATACTACTTGAACAATAGTGTCTAAACAGCCTTTGTTCATCGGGTAGCAATACATACATCCTGAAGGAACCTGCTCTAGTGTAGCATGCCACGATACAGGGGTACCGGCCAAAGAGCTTACAGTTCTTCTCTCAGCACTTTCAGCTGCATTATCTTGATCAATGCATTTCAAGTTTTGGTGCTGAAGCTTCTGCAGCGTTGGACTACACTCCACCAGGTGTACGTGCAGTGACTCAATGAACTTCTTGAATTTGGAAGCACCCTATGTGAAGTTACAATTTTTCATTTGTCATAATATTGGAGATGCTTTTGTGAATATTAAATTGACAAGGTAAAGAAATCGTCGAGGATCAAAACTTTGGCCAGAAATTGCAGAATTTTAATAGAAAAAAAAATGATTGTGGTATCATACACGAAGAAGGTCAGCCACAAGAGTTCCTCGCCCTGGGCCTAGCTCAATTAGATTCACTCTTTGTGGTTGTCCCATTTGCTCCCATAGACACATCACCCATACACCAATCATCTAAATTCACATAAACAAGCCTTCAGAATCCTTCTTTCATTAACAAACTTTTAAGCGCAGACACAGAAATGCAATTAGTCCATGACTCAGATGTGAGAAATTAAAAGAATAATAGCTAATTTACCTCACCAAACATCTGGCTTACTTCAGGAGATGTTATAAAATCGCCTTCAGCCCCAAAAACATCCCGATTGATGTAGAAACCGGCTCTAGGATTAGTTAAAACTTCTTCCATATACTCAGCTACGGAGATTGGACCTCCACGAAACTGAGAATTCCATAAAATAAGTATCTTCTGAGCATATACGTATTATCCACTGACCTCAGAATACATTTAGGTATAATATTATATCTGAAGTTGCTACGTAACAAATTGATCAGTACTTAATCGATTCATCAGCCAAGTGCATTCACATAATAGAGGGATAATTCAAACTAACTAAAAATGAACTCCAAATCACAAAAGCAACGACACCTTCAAAAATTGTCTTGGAAAAATTGCACGCAACGAACCTTGATGATCCCTTTGAGATGCTTGACAAGCTCGGAATCCAAAGCTGGCTCATGAGAATGCTCTGCCACACAGAACAATGAAAAAGGAAAGGGAAAAAAATATTACGACTACAGAAAATAAAACATGGAGCCCAGTAAAGAAAGAAAATTTAAGCAGCTAACCAGGCGGGTTGTACAAGCCAGAACGGTCGATAGAAATTGTAGTGGCAGTGGGTGGAAACTGAGAGTCATCTACATGGTCCAACTGTTTGATAGAAGGCCCGTCAGGATTATGGGACGACGAATGAGTCGAAAAGGGAGACGAAAGCCTAGAAGCCACCGACGGTGCCGCGAGTTGCGAAGTCACATAGGCATTGGAGAGTCGACGATGAAATACCAAGGATTGAGGCAGCAGTTTCCTCAGCATTCTGTTAAAGTGTAACTATTACTGCAAAGCCGGGCAACGTTGAAGGTTGAACTTGAACCACGATGCCCTTCGTCCTAAACGGAAAAGAAGGAATCTTAGTTCCGCTCGACTGGAACTACAAGCTGGCACTGGCTTAGGTACTAGCTCTTGTGCTTCTTTCAGCCGGTCGTGTAAATCCTTGTTCTTTTTGTTCTGGGAAAGCCCAGGATTTTCTGACCTGCACCATCTTCTAACTTCTAACTACTGAACTTTGTTTTCGATATTATAAATTAATTTAAAAAGCGTTTACAAAATGGGGATGTAGCTCAGATGGTAGAGCGCTCGCTTAGCATGCGAGAGGTACGGGGATCGATACCCCGCATCTCCACATCTTATTTTTATTATTTTCTGAAAAAAAATAAAATACCAAAATCTTAAAACGGTACATCTTATTTTTATTATTAAAACACACACAGATCTCAAAATAAATAGGTACATTACATAAGTTTATATTCGATATTCCCACGATACAGAGTGAATAAAAAGGAAAAGATTTTCATTTGGATAACCGTACTGCTAATTAGTCACTCTAACAAAAAGAACCAGCAGAAGATTGAGCAAGAGGCTTAGACTTTTTTGAGCAAAAAAAAGAGGCTTAGACTTTATCTACAGGCGCCAGAGGAGGCTTCTTTTCCTGTTCTTGGGCGTCGGCAACCTTATTAGTTTTTGGGCTCTTCTCTTTCCCATCCCAAATGAAATAGAGATAGAAAAGGAAAGAGTTGCCACACAGTACGATCGAAAAGAAGATGATAGACATAGCTCGGCTCGTAAAAGTGGAGATCTCATAAGCAAAACCAAGCATGATAGAGCTAAGCAAGAGCCATATGCCAATCTTCAGGTAATGGCGCTGCAG
The DNA here is from genome assembly GCA_034222035.1 of Acacia crassicarpa. Classification (NCBI taxonomy): domain Eukaryota; kingdom Viridiplantae; phylum Streptophyta; class Magnoliopsida; order Fabales; family Fabaceae; genus Acacia; species Acacia crassicarpa. Next base: position 40,596,193 of record JAWXYG010000005.1, on the reverse strand, counting down.
GGAATTCTTAGTTGGGGACAGCTCACGGTACAATCGGAACCAATATTCGAGCAAGAAGGTGCCGAAGAACACGTAAGTGATGAACACTACCATTGCAATGTCTCCATTTATGTATGCGCGGTAGATTGTTGTGGAGCAGCTAATTATCATGTTGATCAAACCAAAAATTGGGAGCACACTACGAACTTTGATTATTTCCGAATCGGAATTGGTGGTGGGCAGAGGAGATGAGCTCTTTTGCTCAACCATTGTCGTCGTCTTTGTTTCTGTTTCTCTGAAACCTTCACGTGAATTGAGGCTGGTGAGAGATAGTTAGGATGGCTCAGTGAGGTTTAAGGACGAGCTCGTTGCTTTTTAGAGCCTCATTTTGACACTGGAGTTCAAAGAAGATGCCTAGAAATTGCAACGAAACCAACGCCCACTTTCTCTTGAGAACACTGAAACGTCTCAGAAAATTATTTGCTGCTTTTTAGAAATTGAATGAAGACTCTCGTCTTTTTTGGCTAATTGGAAGACTTTCATCCTTAAAAAACACGGCATCTGATGTCACTGGACCCACTATGAAGCTTCCCGGAAATTTCCAGTTTGACGTGAGGGCTCAAGGATGGCCCACCAATAATATTTCGACAGCAGCAGGCCCAATGTGATGACAAAAGTCACAAAACCACTAACTGAAACCCAAGTAATAATAATAAAAGGGTTAATTATGGTTTAGTTGATTTTGGCTTTCATCTTTATATTTTTAAACTGTACTGTAGCTTTTAGTCTCTAGGGCAAAGTCGTCCATATAAGTGTTAAAATATATGGACTGATGTTTCAAACAAAATAAAATTTAAGAAACCAAAACCTATGATTTAAAATTAAAAAATAAAAAGAAGTGTACTATCAAAACATTATCTTGAGCCTCTGATAAAAATTAAGAACTCTTCATGAAGAGTAAATTTATGAAAAAGTGGAATCCTCACATGTATACATTAATTTTTAATGGTCAGAGTTCCAGCCAGTTGGCGCCGAAACTTCAATGGCTGGCCAATGGCTACTCAGACCGGACGAAGGCCGTAGATAAGTTGCTGAAGCTCTAATAACAATCAAACCTTTTTAAAAATAAAAAATAAAACAAGGGGCATTATTGTCTTTTTACCTCCATTTTTTTAAAAAAAAAATTGGTTATTGGTCTTGCGGTAAAATTTCAAAATGTTTTAATCTTTAACTAAAATAAATTTGCTATGGTTGTCTTTTAATGAAATTCCCAATTTAATACTCTTATGTCCTAAATATAAAATTTCATTGATTTTTTTAGAGATATTAATGAAGATAAATAAATTCATTAACTATAGTATATGTTATGTATCATTATATATTATATCTATTTATAAATTAGACAAATTAATTTAGGAAAAAACAAAAGTATTTATTTAGTTTCTGTGTCTCGAAAAAGTTCAATTGAGTTTATAGGGTTAAGGTGTAAATATGATAACAAAGTTTTGGTTAAGGGGCATCACGATAACATTTAGGAAAAATCATAAGAAAATATCACTTGAATTTCAAAATTTTAAATAAGTGATTTCTCAACAAAACGAAAACGAATTGTCAATTACTTTATTGTTCTTATTAATCCCATTACTATTATTATCAACAGGATTTTAAAGTTCAAATGGTATTCTTCTTTTATTTTTTCTTAACATTTACTTGAGTTTAAATATATATACACAAAGTATATTAGAGTGAGAAAAATACCATATTTTTAACTTCCCCTTGCAAGATAGTGCTTCATCAAAAAAACTCGGTTGGCAATACTTGCACCTTAACCCTATATCATTTGCCCCTTAGATAGATGGAGATAAAATTATAGGGGAAAATTGAAGAGGAAAATATGGAGAGAAGGGTGTTTTCCCCTCCTGAACAAAGAAAAGTGGGAGAAAAAAATAAAAGATTAGGAGAAATTGGGCGAGAGACCCGCATCAATTTTTTTTTTTTTTTTTTTTGGGTTTCCAGCTTGTCTCTCCATATATGGAGAGAAAATGAGATTGAAACTCATTCTCCATTATTTATTCTTACACGCATTAATAAAAAAACTCATTAATGAATGCTAGCATGCATGCATTTAAGAATACATTTTCCTTTTCTTTCGTCTTTATCCTTTATTTATTTATTTATACCTCTTTATTATATTAATTTTAAAAATTTCAAAAAGTTATCTACTTATTATTTTGTACCATAAAAAATACCCTTTCCGATTTTAAATATAAGATAAAGTTGACTTTTTTGGAGAGATTAAGAAAAATAATTAAATTACTTTAGAATATTTTTATTTTTATCCAAACTAATTAATTTAACTAATAAACTGATATATAATTAAAGATACGTAATACTCCCTCCGGTCCTAATTATAAGACAACATTCTAATTTTTATCAATTTCTTTCTAAAACACCCTTATTTTACTTTCTCAAATGTGTCTGATTTTTTGTGAGTATATATGTGTGGATGTGTAGACTCTTCCAATCAATGAAACTTTTAGATATATATATGTATATGTATCTATATATGTATATATGTGGGTCTACACGCAAATATATATAGACACACACGTGTACGTGTACATTTATGTGTGTGTGTCTGTATGTATATATGTATATATCTATACACAAATATATATATAGACACACACACGCACATATATGTGTGTGTATACATATATGTATATATGCATGTGTGTGTGTCTACACACAAATATATATATATATAGACACATTCACACATGTATGTGTATGTGTAGACATATATGTGTATTTCTGTGTATGTGTGTCAATATGTACATGTGTGTACATATAAACACACACACACACACATATCTGTGTGTATGCATATATATGTATGTTTGTATGCGTGTGTACATATTTACATATATGTGTGTATGTGTGTTAGGATACATGATATTGGAGGGATATGTAGTAAGAACTATTGATTCACTTTTACTTATATCATTTTAAATTTATATAAGGGCATTTTAGGAAAAAGAGTAAAAATAACTAATTTAACTTCTTTCCTTAATCTCTACAAAATCGGTTAAATATGTCTTATAATTAGGACTGGAGGGAGTATATGATATAATTAAGTAACTTATTTAGCTTCTTTAATTTCTTTAAAAAAAGTCAACCATGTCTTATATTTAGGACAATGGCGAGTATATTTTTTGTAAAAGAATTTCTCAAGATATTATATTCCATTATATATAACCCTTTCACTTTTTATTAATAATGTTAATTAGGTAATGTATAATTTATTTATTCCTATTATTTTATTTTATTTAAGAAAAGTATCCACTTTTCTTACCTTATTAAATAATTCCATAAAACTATTTAGTTTAAAATATAATAACATGAAAATATATCTTAACAGATAATTTGGTTTTAAATTATACGATGATGCTAATGTTAATATGATGCATTGTGATATTTAATTTGATCTTAAATATGATATATTTTTACATAAAAGGGTATTTTAGCCATTCAAATACTTACTCATTTTCTTCTCTCTCACTGCTTTCTCATCCTAACAGCGAGTATGAGTATGATAATATTTTCTTCCTAATTTTCTCCAACCTATTTTCTCTCCACTCAACTTTTCTTCCCATCGAAATGGAGCATTTATGACTATAACACTCCAAGCGAATAATAGTCATGCAGGATCTATTATTACAACACGCATTTCACAGGGCGCTAAAACTGAATCTTTTAAATAAAGTAAAAAATATTTTCGACCATGCATATTCTTCGCCTCAAATGTTGGGCGAGACACGAGTATATATCTTGTGCTCTCTCTTTCTATAAAACTTGTCCTGACCTCCCTGCCTCGTTACATCAACAATCGCAAAACCTTTCTTGAAGCTTCTTCCTCCCACGGTCGCATCATCCTTTCTCCCCTCCTTCCTCGTTTGGTGGTGACTTCCAGATGACAACAACAACTACAGGGTAATTCTGTAGTCCCACCAATCTGATCCGAACGGAGCTCCATTAATTTCAGTTATGGAAGTCGAGAGGATGAGGGAATTGATGCTCCTATGGTGTAGAATTCGTGCTACCCGGTTAGCTCTTGTGGGTGGAAATCACACCGCCGCTAGGTTTTGCACTCGCTAATATAAGTTTCCCTTTGCAACTCTTTTGTTGTCTTTTTTTTCGTTCCACCTCATACCAATAATCATCTCTTCTCTGCATCTCGGTCGTCTTCATTTTGGTGCAATTCTGAAAAGGGTAAAGAAAGAATATGGATTTGAGTCGTGGGTTTTTAGAATCCGCCAACAAAAGTAATGTGAAGCAATTGCGTGGTGGTGGAATTGCTCTGTATACCGATTCTGCGCCGGGGATTAAGATTTCTGGTGCATCGTTCTTCTTCATTCTGTCTCGGGCAATTCTTATGGCTTTGGTTCTTGTGACGTTACCTTCTTTGGGATCCTTCCTTAAGGAGGGATTTTCATCAAGTTCACAGAATTTAATTTATTCGGGAATTGAAACTGCCACGACTGGTTTGGTCAATGCTCAAATGCTGAATTTGCTTCTGCATGATTTGGCAGAGGAAGGCCTTATCAGAAAGGACGATAAGGGTCTTATTGTGAACCCTTCTAATGCCTTTGAGGGTGTTATCACCTTTACGGACAATGAATTTGACGGGGTTATGGATTCTGATTTACAGACACGAAGCTTGTTTTCAGATGAGTCCTATGATTTCGTGTTCACATCCAGCCCTGAAGATGTAAAATTTGTAGATCGCATTCTGAAAAATGATGGCATTCTGGCTTTCCCTTTAGGCCTTAACCCATCCATTTCTTTCATACAACAAACTAATTACAGAGCAGTGTATCTTCGACGATACAGTTCTATAATCGTTGGGTTAAAGAAAACCAACCTTGATAATAAAATAGTAGAATCCTCAACAAGGAGAAAGCTTTTCCAATTGGAATCAGCTGATGAGGAGGCTAAGAAAGTGGCGTTAAGGGGGCTTGAAGATGTACTCCTGGAGCCACCGAAACCTGCTTTAGCAAAATCAAAAATACACATGAAAAGTTTCAAGTACCTACCTGACTTAACAGGTGATTCTCTTGAAGGATATAAAAGAAGAGTCTTCCTTGTGGTAGGCTCATCACCTGAAGAAAACAGAGGAATGATTGAATGGTTCCAGAAGAACTACCCAAAGAAGAACAAGAAATTTTCAATTCATAAAATCCAGGACAAGCCCTACACAGATGTTTCTTCGTGGTTATTGAAACGTGTGAAGAAGGAGGACTTTGTTGTGATGAAAGTAGAAGCAAGTGAGGTGGAAAATATGATAGAGAAGAGAGCAATTTCGTTAGTGGATGAACTGTTTTTAGAGTGCAAAAATGAATGGTGGCAAGAAGGGAAGAGGAAGAAGAAAGGCCGAGCATATTGGGAGTGCTTGGCGTTGTATGGAAGATTGAGGGATAAAGGAGTTGCAGTGCACCAATGGTGGGGTTTACCCAGAGAGAACTAGACAGACCTGCAGATATTTTATATTAGGGGCCTCACAAGCATTGCTTTGTTTCTCTTTAATTTGTCAACTTCATAAGAATTTAAGAGATTCAATTTCAGCTTAAATATGTAATGCTAGGTGCTATATATACTGTGATCATTATTGTTTTGTACTCTCTTAAGTCTATATATATTTAAAGAATTGGTTTTGATCCTTATTTTAAAACATATTTTTCTTAATTTACAGATGCTCTCTTAACAATAATTGAAGAAGATGACTAAAGTGTTTTAGAAAGTACACAGAATATTAATTAGTTTAACTAACTTTTTTAATCTAATCAAACTAAGTAAATATATCTAATATTAAGGACCAGATGAGTATAATGTTAACAGCAAACAAGATCTATATGTATTGAGGTTGATTTTCATCTGTGTTCTGTATTTTAATTTCGAATTGAAGATATTGCCAATGAACCTATATAGTATGCTGATGTTCATGTAGTTAATTGCGTCCCTCCCCCCCCCCCCCCGGCGGAAAGGATAGGCACCATCAACCCATCTCATCTAGACCGTCCAGATGAGATCTAGACGGTCCAGATCTGATATTTTTTTTGTTTTTATTTTTATTAAAAATTTTTTTTAATAGATAGAGGATTTAAAATAAAAATAATCTCTAAACTAATACTTTTTCAAAAAATAATTTTTTCATTTTAAAAATATATTTTAAAAAATATCAAATCTGGACCGTCCAGATCTCATCTGGACCGATCTGGACGGTCCAGATGAGATAGGTTGATGGTGCCTATCCAAAAGATAGGCACCGAAACCAGGTCCCCCCCCCCCCCCCCCCCCCCAAAAAAAAAAGTTGCATATCAGATAAAGTAGAAAAAAGTATTCAACCAGAATATTTACTCTTCGAACCATTAATTGCTGCTGAATGTTGAGTTCATGCATGTACAGGGATGAACCTAAAACCTTTTTTTTTTGTTTTTGGAAGGGCATTAAAAATGAATTAACACATTCATATATACAGAAATATTTTACGTTAATCGAATGATGTATGTTGGTGTGTGTATTCGCCAAATTTTTCATCAACGTTTCTTTTATAGCTAGTAACTATGGAATTTGCAGGAAATCAAAGCTACAAAAAAGCATGGAATTGCAATTAATGTTTTTATTTTGGCAAAAGAGAAATTGGCATGGAGCAAAGAGAAGCAAAAGATATGATAAATTGATGAAATAATTTACTTTTGGGGAGATTTATTTTATGATAACCTTAAAGATTTTTTGGGAGTTATTACAAAGTATTATAAAATTTTTAATAAAATTACTTGTATTTCCAAAATAACAAAAAAGAAATGTAATGGTACCTTTGGCTCCCATGTATGCTTTTTTTTTTTTTTGGTCAAAACGTACTTATATTAATACTCAAAACAAAAGATACATCAAAGCATAACAATTACAACTGAAATAGCTAAATCAAAACAAGAACAACAAGAATACAAACACCTAAAAAATAATATAAACCAAATGAAAGAGAAACTAAAAACCAAAATCACTGAAAATGTATGAATAAAAGTAGCTTTAGAGACTGCGCCGGCTTCCTGGATATCCAAGGTTAGAAGTGACAAGGAAGAAGGTGTTGGTTGCAAAACCCACCTAACAGGGCACACCTTCTTATAAGGATAAGCTGCAAATAGATCAGCTACACAATTGCTTCGATATGGGGCAAGAATCAGAAAAAACCCAACCTCAGAAAAAACAAAAACAAAAACAAAAAAACAAATGAAGTCCTTAAGAATATTTTTTCTCCTCCAATCAAGTAAATCTAGCAAACACTTAACGAACAAACTACGGCAAACACTAATAATTTGGATTTGCCACCATCGAACAATCCTAACAATGGCCCTCTGAGAAGTAAAACATTTAGCAACAAAGACCCCTATCCCCAAAAACGCGAATATGAACCACAACAAAAAAACCCCACCACTGAAAACCAAAAACATAAATAGCTGAGTAGAGGACCTTCCCCTTTGCCGCCGAAAACCGCTTGGACATTAGAAAACGCCGGCGAGGAAGAAGCCCTAACAGTAAACCTCACCCATCAAGACAGATCAGGGGAGGGAGAGGAAAAGGACCACCGCCACCGCACAAAGAAGACAAAGCGACGCCACAGCTGGAGTGGTGGTGAGGACGGAGACCAAAGGATAGCCGGTGCCGGTGAAGACATGAGGGTCGCCCCTATATGTCCCTGTTCCAAACTAAAACCGACATGAGGGTCGCCCCTATATGTCCCTGTTCCAAACTAAAACCCATGCCCCAAACTCTTCAAACCCCGATCTGCTTCTATACGGCGGATATGGTACAAGAGGAGGCTCGTTGACGACAAGGACATCGTCAGCGAGCTAGAAACCCTAATGTTGAGAAGGTCGAGAGAGAGCATCATGTGAGAAAGAGCGTTGAAGTCGTATGCTTCACTGGTGATATATGTGAGTTTGGCTAACACAAGAAACTGCCATCTCTTGCAATGAAAATCAAAAGCATAAATTATTTAATTTTATATATTCAATAACAAATACTATAATATAACATCAACAACAAATACCTAATGATATTTCTAAAAGAAATTATACGAAGTACTCTACAAACAGTACTACCGTGAAATGCTTAGTTCTTATACATAATTTTTTAAGAAATAACAATAATTTTACAGCACATTTTCAAATTGTGGCTTATTAGGATCAAAGGAAGAATAGACTGACGACTTGTTAGTTGATCAATATATCTGACTGATAATTGCTGGAGTTTGAAGATTCAGTGCAACTACGGATCGGACCCGCCTCCCTTATATTGAAAGAGTCTATTCCTTCTTCTTCACAATAAAATAACAGACACACTATTAGAAAAAATGTTTATAAGACCACCACATCTAAACCTTTATAAGCGGAGACGGTTTACAAAGTATAAATGGTGACATTTTTATAAATATTGATATAACCTAACATCAGTTGCGTTTTTGTGCGATCTAATCTAAATAATATTTTATAGACCGGTTATAAATTAATGCAATGTCAATAAGTATTAAATATTAAAAAAAAATCTTTTTACACCATATGCCTATACATTTGGTACAAATATCCTTTTAGATACTTTTATATATATATATATATATATATATATATATATATATATATATATATATATATATAACTGGTTTTAAATGTTTCAGACTCTTAAACTTTTAAGGTAAACTTCTCAACTATGTGTCTTTTTGAAATCTGAGGTCATTTCAATAAATGTAATAATCTTCATCCATCTTATCTATTTTAATTTCTCATTGCTTTCGTTTCTTCAGATTAAGTTCCTCTTCCTCTAATCTTTAGCTAGAAGATCAATATGGTACGCGAGAGGGTTAATTCTATTCGTCCTCGTTTTTTTCTTCCTCCTCCTTCTTTATAGCCACCTCCACCGCCACCTTTAGCCAAATAGTTTCTTTAGCAACTTCATGCGAGGGTGGATCTTATAGACAGACACCTTGGAAGACTTGTCACATTGCTCCACCAATGTTAATAGCAAGCTCAACTTCCAGAAATGAGGAGAGGAAGATTGATGGTTATTATTATTATTATGTAAAAACATATTTTTAATCTATATACTGATGTTTCCCTTGATCGGGCATCATAAAAAAAAAATATTATTAATAAAAAAAAATTTGATTTCTAATATTTATCTTGTTCAATCTTGATCTTAATCGCGTCTCTTTTATCTTTGTTCTACTATTTTTTAATTATATAATTTATAATATATATTCAACTTAGTTATATTCATGTTAAATATATAATTTAATTATATATTAGTAGCACAAGGTATAAATATGTTAATTTGAACCGTCGTTTAGATCTTAACCGGTGTAAATGTTGTTTATTTTTCTAACATTGTCTTTTTATTTACAATGGATAAGATGAGTATCCGGTTTCATAATTATTATTCAGACCACATTTCAAATACGACCGGTATAAATACATAACGTTTTAACTTCCAATGCGTAGTATCATTTGAACTATCTGAACATCAATCCCATTTATAAATAACCAAAGAGTCGTATGTGAAACATAATAAATCGTACATTTTTTTAAAAAAAAAATGCCCACATTTTAGACCGGGTATGAAATTACCTGGTGGCATTTTTTAAGTATAAGTTGAAACTTTTTAACATGGGTCATCTAACCAACTGGTTTGAAAAGGGTAACCAATCTTAATAATGGCAACTTTTTAAATTGGTCGATATAAGATTAGACCTAAATTAAGTTTAAAAAACCAATTTCAACCGGTTTTAAAAACCTTTTTCTTTTCTAATAGTGATAAGAAATTTGGAACCATCTTATTAATAAAATAAATGGAAAAAAAGTGCAAGAGTCAAATATTGTTCAACAGACAAATCCACAATATGATATTCTTAAAAGGCTGTATTTCGGAGCAAAAGTTAATTATCATTGTTAAACAATGTAGTACTTAATTAGATAAGAAGTTGAACTACCAGTACTTCTGAGGGTACGTAGCACCATATCCTTCATACCTATTAATGTGCCGCTACATCATCTATAAAAGGCCCCCATCTATAATCACCTCAAAAATCACAATCACAACACCACAAGAACATCAGAAATATTTGGAAGTCTGAGTAATTAAGAAGTTGGCAACTCCAACATGGCTTCTCCCATTTCATCATCCATTTTATTACCACTTCTGCTTCTGAGTTTCTCTCCAATCATCAGCCATTATGTAATGGTTGAAGCAGCAAGAATTCTTCTTGAATCATCTTTGCCAGAGCCAAAATTACCCGAGTTGCCTCCACTTCCTAAGCCTGAGTTGCCCCATGTGCCTAAGGTTGAGTTGCCCCCGATTCCAAAGCCAGAAGTACCTAAAGTCCCAGAAATTCCCAAGCCACAATTGCCTAAAGTCCCTGAAATTCCTAAGCCTGAATTACCAAAAGTCCCTGAAATCCCAAAGCCAGATCTTAAAGTTCCAGAAATTCCTAAACCAAAGTTGCCCGAGATGCCAAAGCCAGAAGTACCTAAAATCCCAGAAATTCCCAAGCCAGAGTTACCAAAAATCCCTGAGGTCCCTAAACCAGAGATGCCTACAGTTCCAGAAATTCCTAAACCAGAGTTGCCTCAACTTCCCAAGGTTGAGCTACCACCATTGTCAAAGCCTGAAGTGCCTCAAGTTGGTGACATTCCAATGCCTCATCACTAAACTGCCTGCACTGTTTGCTTCATTGTGCTGTCTGAGATGATAATGGGCAGCTATCTAATAGCTTATACTACTATATGATGGATTTGTAGTCGTAGTTATGTGATTGTTTCTTCTCCCGATCTCATTGGCTCTATATTGATCTCTATTTGTACTATATATGTCCTCACATTACACAAACGTTATGCTCGTTTGAGATTGTTTTAGTACATTTTATTGTAATATGTTGATTGCGAATTTGTGATTCATAATAAAGCGGACTATGCAGTCTTTGGTGTGTAGTCAAGTTCAATTCAAAGAGTTAAATTTCGTATTATTAATTTTGAACTTCCCCTAAGCCTACAATTTTGAAGTGTGGATTTCACCTCCTATTTAGCTCATGCTAAATAAACTACTACCTACTTTTAGTCCTAAATATAAAACATAGTTTATAATACAATTTGTACTATAGTACTTAATTAAAGTACATTGATGTATCTTTTTTAAAAAATGGTTGCTGCCTGATAACAGGGACATTAAATTTTTGTTACTTTCTTAAGATTTTCAGGGAAGCTTGTCCCTAAATTTATATGAGAAACAATACCATATGGATTTAATGAAAGCTTGAGATGGGACAGAATTATAATGACTGATTAAAAGATTGTATAAGACTAATCAGGATTGAGGCATTAAAACTTTTGATCTTGTAGGCATTGTACCCTCGGGTCCACCATATATAAAAGTCATTTTAACTAATTTAACCATCCCTTAATTAAATTTTTAAAAATATCTACTTTATCCATATTATGGCTCTAAAGGAGAAAGAAAAATACAAGAAGACACATTTTAAGCAGTAATTAATGGCCAAAATTGATAAATAAATATTAATTATTCTTCAAGTGATTTATATTATAGAACAAAAAATTAATTATTCTTAAAGTGACTTATATTATAAATTGAAAGAAGTATATACCTTAGTCAAAGGACAACAAACTACATATGGCCCACTGCAAAATTCCTTTGCGGTTATCCATGTCATGCTACTCTTCCTATCTAAAATATAAGATGTTGTTAACTAATTCATAAAAACCAAGAAATGTTAGTTAAGTCATTTAATGTGTTTTAAATTGTTAAAAATCACCTATTTTAATTTACCATTATTAAATAATGTTATTTTTAAATATATATTTATTATCGGTCACATCCCTCTTCTTCTACAAGGTGTAAAACTGAAAAGTACGAGTAATTAATCAATCTGCTAACATCTTATATTTTAGACAAAAATTTCCTTCTAAAAAACTTATTGTAGTTCGGACAAGAGGGAGTAGCCGTTTTGATTCGAGTTGCCTTCTCTCCTTCGCTTATTCTCTCCATTGCTATCCTTTCCCCCAAACACTGCGTTCTGTCCAAAATAAGCCACGTAACAAAAGCGCCAGCATCATTTTCCTTTATCAATGGAAGGGAAAATTCCATTTTCGATAAAATTTACTAAAAAAAATAAAATTCAATAATAATTTAAGTCAAACACATTTTTGTATGATATTTTTGGGACCCAAGTACACATTTTTTAAGGTTAAAAGACATTATATAAAATTAAGAGATTAAAATAAAACTTTGTACCATGATAAAGAATTAAAGTATACTGTACTTTTGCTTAAATTATCATAACATTAAGAAGTTGTAATTTTTTTTACTGGGAGATTATTATTTTGGACAAAAACGGCAGTGTTTGAGGCAGAGGACAGCAATGTAGAGAATTAGCAAACGAGAGAAGCCAACTCCGTTTTGAATATTAGTGGTAGGTTTATGCAGATGAATATGCATTTAATTTGTACGTGTGTCTGAGTCAATATATAAAATGTGTACGGATAATATGCATGCACATGTATAGATGTTTTTGAATTTAAATAAAAAATCAAATTAAAATATCAGCTGATGCATACAAAAATGATGGAGGGTACATGCAGCATTATAATAAGGTTGACAGATGAACCTACCCAATCACCGGGCCTAAAAAACCTTGGCTCGCGAGGATCATAATTAGAGCTTGGTAAAAGGCAGGGATAACCGGTTTTATTTATACTACTCCTTTTGACTTTTACTGTAAGACACTTTTTTCATGATTTTTAATGAGTTTCTACATTCCACCTATATTTTTTACTACCATAAGACAAAATAGATCGAATGAGAAAGGGTAAAGATTTGTTGGAGCCCCTTTTTTTAAAAAAATAGGTAATCTCCTAATTGAGCAAATCCTATTCGAAGTACTGTGAAACACTAATAAATATGGGTACATCTCTTAGTAGAGATTTGAGCATTGGTTCGCCACATTGTGAGGGACAACCGGCGCCCCTCCCACTCCCACTAAAATCAGCCCCCTTTGGATGGAGCCTCTTTTTGTCTCCACCTATAAAAGAAATTAAATTAAACTGGGTCAAAGGTAGCAGTTTAACCACGAGACAAGATCAAAGATTGTGGGCGGGGCATATTCATATGGACATCATCAGGACAGAATGTAGGTAGATCCTTCCAGTTCCAACGTATTCCTTTTTCATCATGCATGCGAACGTAGAATCCAGAAGTTGTACAAGTTAAAGGTCAAGGCTGTTCAACTAATACACAAACCCATTATCTGATTTTCATCATGCATGCGAACGTACGTAATCTCAATTGCTTCGATGCCAATATCTAATTATTGACTTTGCTATTTAATTTCATAATACAAGTTTTCCAAAATCTATAATCATAATAAGCCCATTCGGTATTTTGAAAAGGCTACACTTGTAAGTTTATGGATGGTATGTTCAAAGAATATTTAGGTGAGAAGTTAAGCTAACAGCTTGACACAACTTGGAGTTGCACCAACTCATCCTTCATAGCTATCCACGTGTGCTGCTACTGCATCTATAAAAGGTCCTCATATACCGATCCAAAACCATAATCACAAGCACAGCAAAAAACCAAAACCAATTGGAGTAACAAGGTGGAAAACCGATTACAATGGCTTCCCACAGTTTTTCTTCACTCACTTTATTATTGCCCCTTCTGTTTTTGAGTTTCTCTGCAATAACCAGCCATGTAAAGGTTGAAGGGGCAAGAGTTCTTCTTGAGTCATCTTTGCCAGAGCCAAAATTACCTGAGTTGCCTCCAATTCCTAAGCCTGAGGTGCCTCAAGTTCCTGAACTGCCTAAAGTCCCAGAAATTCCCAAGCCACAATTGCCAAAAGTCCCTGAAATTCCTAAGCCTGAGTTACCAAAAGTCCCAGAAATTCCCAAGCCAGAAATGCCTAAAGTTCCAGAAATTCCAAAGCCAGAGTTGCCTGAGGTGCCGAAGATAAAAGTACCAGAAGCTCCTAAACCAGAGTTGCCCAACGTGCCAAAGCCAGAAGTACCTAAAATCCCAGAAATTCCCAAGCCAGAATTGCCTGAGGTCCCTGAAATTCCCAAGCCTGAGTTACCAAAAGTCCCGGAAATTCCCAAGCCTGAGTTACCAAAAGTCCCAGAATTTCCCAAGCCCGAGTTACCAAAAGTCCCAGAAATTCCCAAGCCCGAGATGCCTAAAGTCCCAGAAATTCCCAAGCCCGAGATGCCTAAAGTCCCAGAAATTCCAAAGCCTGAGTTTCCCGCTGTGCCAAAGCTTGAAGTTCCTAAGGTCCCTGAAATTCCAAAGCCGCACTAAATTAAACCATTATTAGCGTATTATTTATTCGCTTTCCTGGCTTGTATTGTCTGATGTAATAAAAGGCTTTATACTGTACGTTCTTGATGTAATGGATTTATACTGTTCTTGTGCTGATACTATCCTGTGTTGTAGTTAATTTGTCATCGTTATTCCACCTAGTGGCATGAGCCTTATGCACTGGCCCGTGTGTTCATTGGAGTTTGGTTGAGTCAATGTTACTATTTACTCATGATAAAAAAAAATGTTACTATTTACTAGCTCCTTGCTCCTGCTACGTGTGTTATATTGTTTTAGTTTATATCTGTAAAGTCGAAAGAGAAATATATACTAGGGTGAAGGTGCAGATTTGCCAACCAACTATTGCCCGAGGAGCGTTTAGGCCAAATAACTATTGAGGGGACCAAAATTGCCAATCAACAATTAAAAAGTGAAAAAAAAAACACCAAATAACTATTAAAAAAAAATAACTATCACAATTAAGTTAAGATATGAGGCACTGGTGTAGGACGGTGGCGGAAACACTAGAGAAAAAAGTGGTTAAGCCTTCTTGTTAGAAAAGGAAAACACCAACAGAGATGGGACCCATGGGAGCAGGCATTGCGGCAGCAACGGTTGCTGCTTGTGGCATCGGAGGGATGAAACCAGGGTGCAAGGTGTGTGTCAGTCGAACGTTGTGGACTACTGGATGAGTTCAAGAGGGTGAGTGGAACACCCAGCAACAATAAAAGCTTTGGAAATGCCGACGTCACTGACACTGTGACAGTCAATAGAAGACAGAGACACCAAGACAGTAACGGGGTAATAGTTCGTTGGCGAATCTGCTCCAAATTGTGTTTTTTTTTTCACTTTTTAATTATTGATTGGCAATTTTGGTCCCCTCAATAGTTATTTGGCCTAGACGCTCCTCGGGTAATAGTTGGTTGGCAAATCTGCACCTTGACCCTATATACTAATTTATTAAATAATAACTGTTAAATATTTAAAAATTATTATTCAATATTTATTCATCTTATGATTAAATATAATCATGAAAATGCAAACAGCCTTGTTAAATTATATTCTACCCTTTTTGGTAATTATACATGTGGGAGTGATTTTAACAAATGTACTTCAAACATAATTAATGAAATTTCTCAAAATTACTTATAAAAAATATCAATTCAGAAATCATGATTAAGCAGTGTCACAGTCACTCTTAACGAGTGTCACTAATAAAAATCATGATCACAGTTGTTCACCATTAATCCAAACGACTACTTAGTCCGAATAAACAAATTTTGCATAATTATATAATCTCTAATTTTTCTCTCTTTTTTGAGATAATCTCTAATTATTCTCTTTATCTTAATATTATATAATTATGTATACAAAATTAAATTATTTGGATAGTTAACAAATTAGGAAAAGTTATCATGTTTATGAGAAAATTTATTAAGTTATCACGGGTGTATATGAGGCTTCAATATTTAAATTTTTGTAATATACTGTATTAAATACTTTAATTTATCTATATACGCATCACTTATGTTGCATTAGTATGTTACACTATTTAATTATTGAAACTAATTATTTATTATTTTCCGTTCACACCCAGACATTGCACGGGTTAGGAAAGTCAGAGTCTAGTTTAGCATTTGATGGATGGTTAATTTTCCTTCTATCTGTATTTACCGGTAGAAGACAATTATATTCCTTCTTTGTCATTCCCTTTCGAGCGTGAAAACGTAACATGCATGTATACTAAGAACCGACCGGTCACGTACGTAAGGATTACTATAAACTACAATAAATGTGCGGATCTTATCCATGACAAATTTTAAGCCAAAAATAATTAGTAACAACCTTCTAATGCTCCATCTATAATTAGGATTTCTATAATTGATTGATTAAAAAAACCGCGGGTAATTAATAAGAAAGCAAAGAGCATCTTAGCTCCATATAAAAGAAATCATCAGATTAACAGCAACAGAGGCATGGGAAAATAAGATAATGGCAGAAAGTAAAGCTAGAGTTATGCTCCTGTTAATGGCTACCTTAGCCATTACAGTTCCATGCCTCGTCAACGCTAACATCGGAGAGTTCGACGATTATCTCCTCGAAAAAGCCAAGGAGGCCCGAAGAATGGCTCTTCAAGCATACGAACCAGACCCTTTGAACGTCACGTATGAGCTCAACATGCACGTTCATCTGTACGTAACTTCTTGTACGTAATTGGTTTTTGAAAATGGAACTTTGGGGTTTGCTTTCAGTTTTCACAGTAATACGTAATGAATGGATCGATGATGCAGGGCGATGAATGAAGCCAACATTATCATCAACAACCATACTAGAGGGAGGGACCTTGGGGAGAGGAAGAAGAGAGGACCGTGCATGGCCACCAACCCAATCGATCGATGCTGGAGATGCGACAGAAACTGGGAGATGAATCGCTTTAAGTTAGCCACATGTGCGAAGGGCTTCGGCCACAAAACCACCGGCGGGTTGGGCGGTAAGATCTACGTCGTGACGGATCCTTCCGACGCTGACGTGGTTAACCCGAAACCCGGAACTCTGAGGTACGGAGCCATTCAGATGGAGCCATTGTGGATCATATTCGCGCACAGCATGGTGATCAAGTTGCAACAGGAGTTGCTGATTAATTCCCACAAAACGATCGACGGACGGGGAGCCAATATTCAGATAAAGAGCGGCGGCGGCCTCACTCTGCAATTCGTTAGGAACGTCATCATCCACAACCTTCGCATTCGCAATATCAAAGCTAAGAAGGGTGGTATGATAAGGGACGCCCCGAACCATATTGGGCTGAGAACCAGAAGCGACGGTGACGCCATCAGTATCTTCGGTTCCACCAACATCTGGATCGATCACATTTCCATGTCCAACGCCGACGATGGGCTGATCGACGCCATCATGGGTTCTACCGCCATTACCATATCAAATTGCCACATGACCAGACACAACGATGTACGTAACTGATTTTCAATTAGATCAACAACCTAAACCCTAAACCCTAAAATATTTTGTGGCTCACTCAAGTATTTTCTTAAAGTCGTCAATCACTCTTTTTTTTTTTGTGCAATTTTACAATAACAATTTAGATAATTTGAGGTATTCAATGAATACACCTAAAAAATACCACAAGTGTTTGATGCACACAAAAAATAAGAAAATAGTTTATATATCATTTTAGACGCACTTAAAAAAAATACTTTTTTAGAAAAAAAATACTTAATGGTGCTGGTTCTAGTGCCCCACATAATACTTTAGAGTACTTGATCTTAATGAAAATATAATGCAGTGTGCTGGATGCACCCTAGCGGTGAGAAATTAAGGAAATGCATTAACAAGGTGAAAGAAATAAACGCAGGTGATGCTGTTCGGAGCCGGAGACGTGTATGTACAGGACAAGTTGATGCAGATAACGGTGGCGTTCAACCACTTCGGGAACGGACTGATACAGAGGATGCCGAGATGCAGACATGGGTGGTTCCATGTGGTGAACAACGACTACCACAACTGGATAATGTATGCCATCGGAGGATCGGCGAATCCGACCATACTTAGCCAAGGAAACCGATTCAGTGGTCCAAACAATGAGGCAGCGAAGCAGGTTACGAACAGAGTGGGTGCGCCACCATTTTTGTGGAAAAATTGGCGGTGGCAGTCGGTGGGAGACGAGTTTGTGAACGGAGCTTTTTTTCTACAATCGGGAATACCTATAACTTCAACTGCAACTAATTTCGATAAAGAGAATCTGATACAACCCAGACCTGGGAACGAAGCTCCCCTATTGTCCCGCTATTCCGGTCAACTCAATTGCCGGGCCGGCAAGCCATGTTAGTATAATTAACCATCTTTGTTTTAGCAAAATCAACAAACAGATCATTTAGGTGAGTCCTTTTGCGACAACCAATTGGAGCTTTTAGACTCTTCATCACTCACTCAACAGTAGTGCGTAGTTGAAGTTTTGTTTCTTGTTTTAAAAAAAAAAATGTTCTATTTAATTTGTCTATTTTTGCAAGAACATGTTTATTTATTTTATTTACATGGACGTGATGATGTTGTAATTCTAGCATGTGTTTCCACGCGATTTGTACGCTGCAAGTCCAATTCGTGATTCTTGTAACTATATTGTTTGATTGTTTTTGCTAAAAATTTCTTTATTGATTTTAATTTTTTGCCCAACTATGATGTATTCGATCCAATTTAATGAATGTCACCAAATACAACATTTATCTCTCATTGAACTATTCAGGCCTATATATAAATTATAAGAGAATTCTTTTCAAAAAGTTCCTTCTTCAAACAATATTATCATTATGTGTGTGTGTTTTTTTTAAAGGCACTACCATTTAGGTGCTACATAGTAAATGTACTTGTGGACATAAAATATGATAAAAAGGTGGATTTAATTATTTTTTTTAAAAAAGTAACTTTTATTGTCAATATCATTAATATTAAATATATTACCATATATTTTATGTTTGTGTGGGAGTGAATTGGAAGGGATGTGATTTGTGGTGGGAGTTAATAAATAGATATTCTTTATCTAACATATGCTTACACATAGGTAACAATTTACGTTATATATATATATATATATATATATATATATATATATATATATATATCAATAATGCTTTTAACTTTTCAGCATAAATAACAGTATACATGAACTCTAGCTACTTCCCTTCTGTGGGAGTTTTTTCTTAATTAAAGTTTATTTACCAAAATATATAGACCTCTTAAAGTTGAGAGAAGCTAAGTAATTGTATAAATTACATTTTATTTTAATCTATATGTTTTTTCCTCTCCTGTTGTACCATATTATCATTGCTTAGATATTTAATTTCTACCCCATAGCATTTGTTTTTTTTTTTTTTAAGGAATATAAGCGGGTAACAACATGCATTAATTATCTCTATATATAAATCTCCCACCTGGGGGAGATTCTCTCTCTCTTTTTTAATTAAAGGTTATATACAAGAAAAATAGACCCCACAAAGCCAAGGACTAAAGTACCCCCTCCGGTCTTAATTACAAGATCAAGTTTGTAGTGCAAATTTGATCTTGTAATTAGAACGTACCGGAGGTAGTAATTAGTATATAAAGTTCATTAATTTTACCGTTTCATTTTTCTCTCTAATTCTGCAACATCATTTAAGTTTTCCGATAGAAAATAGAAATTACATATTTGCATATTTAATGATTTTGAGGAGTCCATTTCTTCCATGCATATGCTGTGACTAAAAAAGAGTAAAAATTAGAAGGGAGAAAAAAACTCCCTTAGAATCCTTGCTCCAAAGACTGTCGTCTAAATTAACATATCACAATAACATTAATTTCTGTAATAGAAGATCTCTGATATAAAAAAAATTAATTCAAACATATTTGTCTAAATTCAGAAAACTCTTGGTACTTGAAATTCCCCTTTGTTAGTCCATCAGCAAGTTGACAGAGAGTGGCTAATGTTAGTGGAAGAGGATATATGTGTGTGTACGTGTTCATTACTTTCGAACAGAATTAACGGATAATATTATTTGAAGCAACCGCAGTTTGATTCTCTGTTACTCCCTCCGGTCCTAATTATAAAAGCTAATTGACTTTTTTGGAGAGATTAAGAAAGCTAATTAAATTACTTTAAAATATTTTTATTTTTTTCTTCAAACTTATTAGTTTGACTAATAAACTAATATATAATCTAAGAATATTTAACATACATATGAAATGATTAAATAACTTATTTAGGTTCTTTAATCACTTCAAAGAAAGTCAACTAGCTCTTATAATTAAGATCAGGAGTAGTAATATTATTTGAAGTTTGACATACTCTAGAGTATGTCAAACTTCAAAAACCCTGGAATGAACAAAAAGTATTTATTTGAAAGGGGGATCGCATTGAACTTATGGTAACTGAACCTGTAACACCCCAACTTTTCTAAAGCATTTTCGAAATTATTTGATCAGAGTTCAAAATAATTTAACCAGAGTTGAGCAACGAAATGATTTTAAATACAAAGTAACTGATATTCAACCACTGTAGTGTACTGGTTTGCTGATACAAAGAGTTCGAAAGACTATACATATCTACAGGACTTTCTCCAGCTAGTCCTTCTGCCTGCTGCTTACCCTTGTTTCTGTTTCTGTTCACTCCGAAAATCCTGAAGCTACAGTAAGAGCTGAGGTTCAATACCCATTGAACCTCAGGTAACGGTTAACCTCATGCTTATGTATCAAATATGTATGACAGATATTCATGTCAAAATAGCAATAATCACATACATTATTCTCATATTCACATAATAACATAACACAGCCACTGCAATATGCATGTTATTATAGTCTGCACTATTCACCAGTGCCACGGTG
Organism: Acacia crassicarpa; assembly: GCA_034222035.1. Taxonomy (NCBI): domain Eukaryota; kingdom Viridiplantae; phylum Streptophyta; class Magnoliopsida; order Fabales; family Fabaceae; genus Acacia; species Acacia crassicarpa. Next base: position 40,575,427 of record JAWXYG010000005.1, on the reverse strand, counting down.
TACATCCGTGTCCTCAGCGCTAGGAAAACATAACGGCGTTATCAAGACTATAACCCGTATCAAGTTGTATGTGTATGATCAATTTTCAAAAAACAGAATTTCAGACTATCTATCACATATAAGCATACCATAAGCATCAGAGTTAAGGTTACAATACGCGTCCGTACCTTCCTTCCACGTGAATAGTAAATTACTATTCATGTATACGGCACTATTCATGTATACGGCACTATTCACGTATACGGCACTATTCACGTATACGGCACTATTCACGTATCCCCAAACTTCCTTTGAATCTGACTCCGGAATCCACGGATATCCTATAATATCATTTTTATCAGTGACCATTAATTTTCAGCATTTGCGGAAACTATGTTGGATATTCACTATTCATGTGAATAGTACCAGTAAAAATATTTTTACCGTGCCGGTAAATATTTTTTTACTGTGCTAGTAAATAATATTTACTGTCCAAGGATAATTCTTTTCTGATGTGACAGATCAGACTAAGCTGCAGCCACAGAGCATACTCAGAAGAAACTCTATAGGCATTTCAGGTACAAATTACCAAAACTTAAGAACTAAAGAACTTACCCTTGAAGTTCTTGCTCCTTCTCTTCAACTCCAAGAACTTTACTCTAAACTCTCTCTCTAACTCTAAGAAATCTCACTCTTCTCTTAAACTCAATCGTTGTACTCTGAGTTTGGTGTGAAGAAAATGAAGAAATGAAGCTTCTATTTATAGTGTTGGAAAATGGGTCCTTAAGCGTAATTTCTTGCTTCTGGGTCATTTTACGTAATTTTCCCTAAAATATAAAAATATAAAAATGCACCACGAGGTGCTGCACGTTTTGGTTTAATATTATTTTAATAAAATACTGATAAAATTCCCTGTTCGGTATCCTAATCGCGAGATCTTTTGCAAAATCTCAAAAATCCAAAAGCAAAGCCTTGAAGTTCTGTTCTTCCTCTTTTGAAATATCTAGGTTAACTGAATTTTTGATCTCATGCAGGGTATTTCGTAATCTGTCAAAGATTTTAAGTCGGACACTGCCGGTAACAGAAATTACTTCGGGTGACACCATCTTCGAGACAAAAATTCACTGATTCATAATATGTGCAGTTGTTTACTACTTAGTTCAAGGATTTTGAGTTATGATTTATTTCCTACAGATTCCACTATCTGTCCTGCTTCAAAATATCGGTTTCAACCTATCTCAATAATTCATTCCGCCGATTACGGAAATGACTTTGGAGATAACCCACTCTGAGATAGAAATTCACTTGTTTATAATATACCCTTACTTTAAAAACCTAATTCACGGTTTATTGGAAATAATTTTATTTCTATTGTTTTCCAAAGTATAAGATATTATATTATAATAATATTATTATTGAGTGGGTCCCGCGCGCAAAATTTTTCAAACTTCACGGGTGTTGGCAGAGGGAAATAATTTGACGTGGGTCCCGCATGAATAGTAAATACGTATTTTCAAATAGTGAATACGTATTTAGGAATAGTAAATACCGTATTTTTAAATAGTAAATACTATTCATACCCCACAAAATACCGTATTAACCAATAGTAAATACGTATTTGTGAATAGTAATTACTATTCATGTACGTATTTGTGAATAGTAAACACTATTCATGTCCAATAAAATACTGATTCTAAATTCATTTTCAAAAATAGGGTCTATTAGTCCTCCAAAAATAGGCTAATTTTCAAGTCTTTAGGTCCAAAATTCAGGATGTTACAATTCTCCCCCCGTTCAATAAATTTCGTCCTCGAAATTTGACAATATAAAATCAAAAGGTTATCTAGACCTCTAGTCTATTCCTTCCTTATGCAAACTTAAATAGCACGCATCCTACTATTCAATGTCTCAATCTTATACCCAGGTATAGTACTAAATTACAGGACTTGCTGATCTATTCTCACAGTACTCGGTTACACAGGCCTCACTGCCTGATTTATTTAGCCTATCGGCTTAACACATATTGGCCTTCCGCATCTACTCATCAATTTCATCTGAGTCTTTCCCATTCAAGTTCTCGAATTACTTTCACTTACTCAACACTATAGCTGACAGCTATTAATTGACTTAACTAGTTTAGTATTCCAGACCTTTCTAATAGTTGCTGTTCCTGTACCATAATTCCCAATTACACTGCTTTTCTTTTCAACACGATAGCGTCGACAATCATGTCATTGCTACCCAAAATTATTTTCTTGTCTCATTTTCAAATTTTCAAACATGAAAAGTTTTCCGTGGTCTCAGTACATTTCACAATCTGCACTATACCACAAAGTAATAGTGCTATAACATTTTTAAACTTAATCGCTGCCATCACAAATTCATGAAAACATTTTTCACTGCCAGATCATTTTCAAAAACTTTTATTACCGGCACATATCTTTGAGGGAGCTAATTTATTTCACAAAATTTTACAATTGAGAGTACACACCATCATTTTAACCATTTGGTACAGTAAGCGCCTTACCCCAATCCTCAAATCCAGTCTCAACAGTACTATCAACAATGTGGGAGAACCTCCGCCCCTCTCTCAGGAGACCCAGTGTTCACACTGGCACATAAAGTAGCAATCCTATCTAGCGGAACTCAGTCCAGTCATAGACAGTCAGGTTTTACTAATCAAAACATACGCCCTAGGCGAAATGTTATGGATTGGGTGCGTTCACTGCTGGTGCGATTTCCATTTTCTCAAACCAAAATCCCTCCAAAACTTTTTGTTCAAAAAAAGAACATTTATCAAAGGCCAGCGATTTCAAACATTTTAAAACATCTAGCAAGACCCAGCAAACTGTGTACATCTACAACAGCTTCTGTCCTTCCAGTTTTGTACTGACTTTACCACAACATAGTTAAAAACTCTTTCAAACTCTGGGTTCTATCAAAAACCCTTTTTTTTTTTTTTACAAGACAATATCATTTCAAAATAATCATCGCTGTGGTCTCAAATTCTGTTGAAAACATTTCATTTGAAAACTCAGCTTCAAAAAAAATCCACATGTTCGAACAAATAAATTTTCAAAATTTCTAATACAGCAGGTGTATTGGCAAGTTCAAAAATTCAATTTTAAAACCTTACTTAGGAATCAGACAACTAACATTAGAAGGTCATCACTAATTACACGTATTCGGACCTCTTTCCTTGGCTACTCAAACCATATGTATAATGCTTAGTTTGTTCTACTCATCTGGCTATTCCAAACTTTGCCCGTTATCCTCGGGTTTCACAAACTTTTTGGGACACTTCTCGTATTTGTTGTCTAACAACCGTGGGCTTCTGCTAGCTTATAAACACAATATGTGCTATATAGCACTGGAGCGACTCATGGCAATATACTAGATTACTGAAACCTTCGCTCTAAGGAACCTACTCGATGTGAGATTCATTATAATGTACATACCTTGAGAACCGATGCACTTGGTATCTCTACTTTATGGTTCGTTGTCACGGCGGCTCCACTCTACGGTTCGTCGTCACGGTGGCTCTGCTCTACGGCACATTACTCGGCGCTTCACTCAGTCTTCTCAGACCAGTCAGCTTTTCCGGTTAGCATCCTTGTAGGTAAACCTCCTAGATCAGAACTCCCCGTAGGTATCCTTCTCCGATTAAACTTTCCATAAGTAGCGCCAGTGATCGTCTTTGAATCATTATAATGAGAACTCAAATCTTAACAGGTTCCTATCCTTTAGTAGTTTCATTATCTGTTGTCTCTATGTCTGCCATCTTATCTAAGGCCATTCTATTTGTAAACTTCCACTTTCTGTTTAGCTCCAGGCATAATCCTTAACTCAACTTTCCCTATCGGGTAGCCACTTACTTTAAAGGGAATTTATTAGCCACTAACATCTCTATGATTCTTGGTCCCACCTTGAGACCATAACCTGGTGGCTACTGAGGTTTCCAGCTTTCGTATGGTTCTGTTAAGGAACTATCTCTTAGGTATTTGGAACCTAGGCAAAACTCACTCATATTTTCTAAGGGTTCCTACTCTCACAGGGGTCATAGTTCTGAGATTTCTCTCGCTTAAGCAATATTAACTACATAATGTCTATTGATTCTTGGTACTAATATTGGTATACTTACTACTGGGTACCTACAACTCTCATAGGTACTAGTATGACATAACTGTCTCCCCAGAATTACTGGGTACTTTCCCTCTTCTGTCAATTGATCACCACCGTCAAGGACTTAATCAAAAGATCTTCGTCCCCGGAGCCACGCCCCTTTGCACGCATGGTGTCTGGCCTCTACAAGGTAGGGATTTTCTTCTCAGGGTACCTTAACAAGTTATTATTTTGACAAGGACATTAAATCGATAGGTTACTATCCAAGGGAAACCTAAACAGTAGGTTACTGTCTACCGGAAAACTTAAGTCGTACCGACTTCTCTGTACCACTTCCCTTGAAACTCTGAGCGGGGATTTAACTTAGATTCCGATTCCCATATCAAAAGTCTTAAAGTTTAACAACAGAAACCATATTCTGTGCCATCTACTCTATATCAAGGCCTCCCGAGCCTAACCCTTTTCCTTAGGATGTACGTCCTTTTTGTATCACAACACCAGTATTGTATCAGTACTTGTACTTGTTTTTTTTTTCGAAATACTTTTAAAACCATGGCTTAGAGCCTAACTTAGTTAGTCAAACCGATTGGCCAGGTAGGCGTCTATCATGGGAGCCTCACCGTGCTAGGGTGACTGATTGGCTGATCCACATAGACTCGGCCCTACCTTCGGCACCAATGGTTTACTGTAACTGAGTCGGGTTCATACCAGATAAAACACTTTTGAAAGCTTAGAACCTAACTCCGCTACTCAGACAATCCGACTAGGCAGGTGTATTTGTGGAAGGCTCGACGAATTCAAGGAAACTGATTGCCAACCACAAAACCCCTTTCTAGATATCAGACTGTTTGGAGTAACTTAGTTAATTCCGTGCCAGGATGTCTGCTCTGATACCAAAATGTAACACCCCAACTTTTCTAAAGCATTTTCGAAATTATTTGATCAGAGTTCAAAATAATTTAACCAGAGTTGAGCAACGAAATGATTTTAAATACAAAGTAACTGATATTCAACCACTGTAGTGTACTGGTTTGCTGATACAAAGAGTTCGAAAGACTATACATATCTACAGGACTTTCTCCAGCTAGTCCTTCTGCCTGCTGCTTACCCTTGTTTCTGTTTCTGTTCACTCCGAAAATCCTGAAGCTACAGTAAGAGCTGAGGTTCAATACCCATTGAACCTCAGGTAACGGTTAACCTCATGCTTATGTATCAAATATGTATGACAGATATTCATGTCAAAATAGCAATAATCACATACATTATTCTCATATTCACATAATAACATAACACAGCCACTGCAATATGCATGTTATTATAGTCTGCACTATTCACCAGTGCCACGGTGTACATCCGTGTCCTCAGCGCTAGGAAAACATAACGGCGTTATCAAGACTATAACCCGTATCAAGTTGTATGTGTATGATCAATTTTCAAAAAACAGAATTTCAGACTATCTATCACATATAAGCATACCATAAGCATCAGAGTTAAGGTTACAATACGCGTCCGTACCTTCCTTCCACGTGAATAGTAAATTACTATTCATGTATACGGCACTATTCATGTATACGGCACTATTCACGTATACGGCACTATTCACGTATACGGCACTATTCACGTATCCCCAAACTTCCTTTGAATCTGACTCCGGAATCCACGGATATCCTATAATATCATTTTTATCAGTGACCATTAATTTTCAGCATTTGCGGAAACTATGTTGGATATTCACTATTCATGTGAATAGTACCAGTAAAAATATTTTTACCGTGCCGGTAAATATTTTTTTACTGTGCTAGTAAATAATATTTACTGTCCAAGGATAATTCTTTTCTGATGTGACAGATCAGACTAAGCTGCAGCCACAGAGCATACTCAGAAGAAACTCTATAGGCATTTCAGGTACAAATTACCAAAACTTAAGAACTAAAGAACTTACCCTTGAAGTTCTTGCTCCTTCTCTTCAACTCCAAGAACTTTACTCTAAACTCTCTCTCTAACTCTAAGAAATCTCACTCTTCTCTTAAACTCAATCGTTGTACTCTGAGTTTGGTGTGAAGAAAATGAAGAAATGAAGCTTCTATTTATAGTGTTGGAAAATGGGTCCTTAAGCGTAATTTCTTGCTTCTGGGTCATTTTACGTAATTTTCCCTAAAATATAAAAATATAAAAATGCACCACGAGGTGCTGCACGTTTTGGTTTAAAATTATTTTAATAAAATACTGATAAAATTCCCTGTTCGGTATCCTAATCGCGAGATCTTTTGCAAAATCTCAAAAATCCAAAAGCAAAGCCTTGAAGTTCTGTTCTTCCTCTTTTGAAATATCTAGGTTAACTGAATTTTTGATCTCATGCAGGGTATTTCGTAATCTGTCAAAGATTTTAAGTCGGACACTGCCGGTAACAGAAATTACTTCGGGTGACACCATCTTCGAGACAAAAATTCACTGATTCATAATATGTGCAGTTGTTTACTACTTAGTTCAAGGATTTTGAGTTATGATTTATTTCCTACAGATTCCACTATCTGTCCTGCTTCAAAATATCGGTTTCAACCTATCTCAATAATTCATTCCGCCGATTACGGAAATGACTTTGGAGATAACCCACTCTGAGATAGAAATTCACTTGTTTATAATATACCCTTACTTTAAAAACCTAATTCACGGTTTATTGGAAATAATTTTATTTCTATTGTTTTCCAAAGTATAAGATATTATATTATAATAATATTATTATTGAGTGGGTCCCGCGCGCAAAATTTTTCAAACTTCACGGGTGTTGGCAGAGGGAAATAATTTGACGTGGGTCCCGCATGAATAGTAAATACGTATTTTCAAATAGTGAATACGTATTTAGGAATAGTAAATACCGTATTTTTAAATAGTAAATACTATTCATACCCCACAAAATACCGTATTAACCAATAGTAAATACGTATTTGTGAATAGTAATTACTATTCATGTACGTATTTGTGAATAGTAAACACTATTCATGTCCAATAAAATACTGATTCTAAATTCATTTTCAAAAATAGGGTCTATTAGTCCTCCAAAAATAGGCTAATTTTCAAGTCTTTAGGTCCAAAATTCAGGATGTTACAGAACCAAGAGAGTATCAGCTGGTATCTGAGACTCTATATTCCTGCGGAAGCAGTTTCCTGATAATTAAGTAAAACTGTTCACATCTCCTGCTAAGTAAAACTGTTTAGATATTATTTGGATGGTTTAAATTTTCGTTTTTTTTAAGTGATGATTTTTAAATAAAAAGAAATATTTTTTAAAAAATATTAATTAAAATATAATTATTTTAAATTATATTCTCCTTAAAATAATTTTTTTAAAAATTACTCCCTCCGGTCCTAATTATAAGACATAGTTGACTTTTTTGGAGAAATTAAGGAAACTAATTAAATTAACTTAGAATATTTTTCTTTTTATTTTTTTCTTCAAAGTAATTAGTTTGGCTCACATACTAATATATAATCTAAAGATGTACAACATATAAAATGATTAAGTAACTTATTTAGCTTCCTTAATCTCTCCAAACAAAGTCAACTATGCCTTATAATTAGGACCGGAGGTAGTAAATCTAAACCGTTTTTGATCTGAACTGTCCATATCATGTCGCTCTCTTTCCCAAGTGTTGAGAGGGAAAGGGAAGTGGAACAAGTAGCTATAAGATATACACTTGTCTAATGTCTATGTCAAATGCCACACAATTTTCCTAATAACTAAAAGCTATTATCTCCCGTTTTAAATATAAGACCTAGTTGACTTTTTTAAAGAAATTAAGAAAATTAATTCAATTACTTTAAAATAGTTATATTTATCATTTTTCTTTAAGCTAATTTTTCTAATTTATAAACTACTACTATCTCCGGTCTTAATATAGGATTACTTTTGTAGTGCAAATTAGGACAGAAGGGAGTAGTACATAATTCAATTATACACAACATATAATATAATTAAATACCTTATTTAGCTTTTTAATCTCTTCAAAAAATATTAACTAGGTTTTATATTTAGGACCGGAGGTAGCACAATACTCCTTTTAATTTGGTCTTTTTTAAAAGAGTTCAAAATTTGAATTACCTTGATCTTTTTATATGACTACAATAATTATTTGAACATTTAATGAGTTTTTTCCATTTTTCACCTCATTCATTATATGAATCGTATCAATTAAAAAGTTGATTATATATATATTTACTCTATTTCTTTCTTTTACTTACCCCTCTTAAAATAAGGGTATACTAGAAAAGGAAGGTTTATTTTAAATATATTGATTGTTTTTAACTAATTTTAAATTGTGTAATTTGATTTATCAGACTCTTATGAAAAGAACAAGAGGAGTACCATTTACCAAGAAAATCAAAAATAAAAACTACAATGCCACTACTCCAACTGAAAATAACAAGATTACAGATCGAGTTTTCAATTGTTGCATGAGAGGCACTTGTCTATTTTTCCTACAAAGTCTATAAATAATAGCAGAAAAATTCTAGGAAACAATTATTCCGAAATGATTAAAGAACTGACCAACGGCAAGAGCCAAGGCAGGCCAGTTCGTATGCCTTTTATCTATTTTCATACACACACATATATCTGCGTTTGCCTCCCTCTCTCTCTCTCTTTCTCTCTCTTTTTTTAGCTAATACATTTGCATCTCATATTTATAATTTAGATTTATGATTAAGATATTTTATTTTATATATATAATTAATTTACAAATTAATTTAATAATCATCGGTCCTTAATATAAGACATATTTATTGAGTTGATTTTGATCCTAAATATAAAACAAAATTTTCACATTTATCAAATTTCTCTTAATTTATCCATATTTATACTCCATCAACAAATAATCAATGAGGAGAGAAAAAAAAAAAGGAAATTAGGGAAGGTGACCAAGGCCTTTAAAAAAACACAAGTCATATTAACTAATTTTTTTAATCTAATCAAATTAACTAAATATGTCTTATATTAATGATTAAGAACTCGAGAGAGTAGCTATTTTTTCAAACGATAGTATATATTACTAATGTTCCTGGTGGACTCCGGAACCATTTTCGTAGGGGAGCTCAGCCGATCAAGGTTGTCTGGATGAGATCTGAATAGTCCAGATTAAAAAATAATAATAATAAATCATCTAGTGAATCTTAAATGGAAAAATCTTTTTTTTTTTTTTTTGAAAAAATATAGTTAAAAGGTCGTCTTTATTTATATGTATGTACCTATTAAAATATTTTTTTTAAAAAAAACAAAGTGAAGGAAATTAAATGTGGACAATCTAGACTTCGTTTGGACGATATGGGTCAAGCGCTCCCAACCTATCAAGATTGGCAGGAAACTGTTCGTCTGTTCCGGTGGACTCTAGGTGAAAAATCTGTCTCTACGTACTTGGACTGTTTTGGACGCCGAAATAATTAATGTTGGAGTACGATGAAGAAATAACCACTCCTTTCTTCTGCCTTTGTGAGAGTGAAAATAAACCTTTCAATCTATCTTTTCCCATCTTCATCTATGTGTATATATAGGGACCCGGTTTCCAGCTCGTCGGTCGGAAGAGTTGGGGGATCTCATCTGTACGGATGAGTTTTTGGCTGTTCAAATCTAAATCTGGATGGCCCAGATCATTTTTTTTAATTTTTTAATTATTTTCTCTAATAAAAAATCATTTTTTAAAAAAATGTTAGTTAGAAAATTGTCTTTATTTTAGATTCTCTACCTATTAAAATTATTTTTTAAAAAAAAAAATCTCGACCGTCCAGATCAGATCTGGACGGCCTCTCCCAGCTCATCCCAACGACGAGCCGGGAATCTGATTCGGTATATATAGATATTTCCTCTTTAGACAAACAAAAGTTTTACTTTACAAAACAAATTGTGAGGACCACAGCCATGCAAGCTTTTCAGCCAACTAAAAAATAGTCAGGCCTTCCCTCCCACAATCTATAAATACAGATTCATACTTACACTTGCATGGGCAGAAACAACAATCAAGGAGGCTCATAGCAGAGAACCCCTTATTAGAACTATATATACATAGATTATTAATTTTTTTAAAATAATAATAATAATAATAAATAATACATGCAAAAAGAAATGCCCCTTGTTATAATGGCGTTGTTTGTAATCGCCTTGGCCATTGCATTTCCATGCCTCGAGGCTAACATCGGAGAGCTTGACGAGTACCTCCAAGCAAGAGCAAAGCAAGCCCACCGAGCAGCTCTCGAAGCCTACGAGCCCGATCCTTTGAATGTCACGTCGGAGCTCAACTTCCATGTTCACCTGTACGTAATCAACCTCTTAAATCATGATTCAATTCTGCGAAGGATTTTGCATCTGTATTTCTCACATGATTAAACTTTCAATTACTCTGTTTAATGTGCAGTGCGATGGACGAGGTCAACACTAACACCACTAGAGGGAGGGATCTGAGGGAGAAAAAGAATCGCAAAAAAAGATGCCAAGCCACCAACCCAATCGACCGGTGCTGGAGATGCGATCCCAATTGGGAGAAGAATCGCTTTAAGTTAGCCAGCTGCGCCATGGGTTTCGGCCGCAAGGCCACTGGAGGTTTGGGTGGTAAGATCTACGTCGTCACAGATAGTTCCGACGACGACGTGGTGAACCCAAAACCCGGAACTCTGAGGCACGGAGTGATCCAGAAGGGGCCTCTGTGGATCATATTCGCCCGCAGTATGGTGATCAAGTTGAAGGAGGAGTTGCTGGTGTCATCGGACAAGACAATCGACGGTCGTGGAGCCAATGTCGCCATCAGAAACGGAGCCGGCATCTCTTTGCAGTTCGTCAATAACGTCATCATCCACAATCTTCGCATTCGCAACATCAAACCGAAGAACGGGGGTATAATTAGGGATTCCGTCGACCACCTTTCGCTTCGAACCAGAAGTGACGGCGACGCCATCGGCCTCTTTGGTGCGACCAATATTTGGATCGATCATATCTCCCTCGCCAATGCGGAGGACGGCCTCATCGATGTCATCATGGCTTCAACCGGCGTGACCATCTCAAATTGCCACATGACCAAACACAACGATGTGAGCGCGTAGTTAATTAATCAAATCAATTGCTTGATTATTACTGTTATTAATCATAGTAATTAACGGGACGAGAAATTATAAAACGCAGGTGATGCTGTTCGGAGGTGGTGAAGTATATCGTCAGGACAAGGTGATGCAGGTAACGGTGGCGTTCAACCACTTTGGGAACGGACTGATACAGAGGATGCCGAGATGCAGGTATGGGTTCTTCCACGTGGTGAACAACGATTATACTCACTGGATAATGTACGCCATTGGAGGAAGCTCGGCGCCGACGATACTGAGCCAAGGAAACCGATTCATTGCTCCGAACAACGACGTGACGAAGCTGATCACGAACAGGGTGGGGACGCAACCGTCGGCGTGGAAAGACTGGCAATGGCAATCAGAGATGGATCAGTTGGATAACGGAGCCGTTTTTGTTCAATCGGGAAGTCCGATAACCTCAGTGGACAGAAGCAGTTTGATCCCACCAAGACATGGGATTGAAGCTCCATTGCTCGCAAGATATTCGGGTGCGCTCGCGTGCAGGGCCGGCAAACGTTGTTAGTCTATAGTTAATTGTTTGATGCTGTTTTTAAGTTGTGAAAACAAGAGGAAAATAGTTAGATGAATCCTCTAGCAAGCTTCGATTTTGTCGATCACTTTGAAGATGATCGATCGCTGACAACGCCTTTGTTTAGCAGAAATATCTCATTTTTCTCCATGTATGTTCACAAGAAAGTTATTTCTAGAGGGACCAGTTGCTTTAGACTGATATAGCACTTCAAGCACCTCATTTTTAGTAGGATATGTCATATATCAGTCGTTGTATAGTTATGTAAGATATTGAATTTGTTCAATAACACTGCTTTTAAAAAGTCTGATTTTCATTTTGTATGTTACTACCTCCGGTCCTAATTATAAGGCATAGTTGACTTTGTTTGGAGGGATTAAGGAAGATAAATCAGTTACTTAATCATTTTATATGTTGTATATCTTTAGATTATATATTAGTATGTGAGTCAAACTAAATACTTTGAAGAAAAAAATAAAAAGAAAGATACTCTAAGTTAATTTAATTAGCTTCCTTAATTTCTCTAAAAAAGTCAACTATGTCTTATAATTCAGTCCCGTTGGTAGTGTTAAGAAACGCACTTGGGGTTTTTACCTTGAATGTCGTTTCTACTTTTGGTGGCATCAAGTGACATTTCTCCTTTCTGCAATTGTAGTTACTGTTTCCACACAAGTCACTTTGCTCGACACCGTCAAAGTCATCGAAGCTATCATTAAGTGTTGTAAACATGTGAGCAAAACATGTGAGTAAATGTGTGGGTGTGTCAAAGAAACAAGTCTCATATTGCTTGGGGATAGGAGTGTTCAAGCCTATATATACAATCATGTGATGTTGGGCTTGTAAAGGGCTTAGAGGAGTAGTGGGCTCGCGCGCACAACAATGGGCCACCGGCAAACACAATGGAAATCCGGCGATTTCCCCCCCTGCGCGCGAGTAATATATGATACCGGCACCTTTCATGAAAATATTTTTGCTAGGGGTTCAAAGTTGAGAACCCTTCGTGACCAACAATTGCCAACGGTCGACCTAGCTAAAACTTATTTGTTCTTATTCCTTTCTATCACAACAAGATGGACTTTGCCTAGGCTAAGAATGGATCAATTATTAAATCTTGGATGGAAATTTCTTTTACCTATTTCTCTGGGTAATCTATTATTAACAACTTCGTTTCGACTATTTTCACTGTAAAAGATTATGAGGGACGCGTCGTCCGAATGGTTTCACGTCCGTTGGCTCTCCACGGACATAGTTTATAAAAGGGATTCGGACGGAGTTACCGGTACGGTCAATACAATCTTCTCTCCTCTGTCTGTTTTATTGCTGTCGATTACCAATTCCTTTCGCCAGTTCTGCCGCCTTGCTGTATCAAGCGAGAAGGGTCTGTTTAATCCTGGGGAGTACCGTTTTCTCTTTGCCGGTGGTTGCGGAATAACTCTGTAAGACAGCGTGTTCGTGCGCGACTCAGATCATCCATTGCTCGTGATTTTTCTACATTCACATCATTCTCGGCCTAATACAGCTGCCGGAGCTTATACATGCAATTTCAAGCAGCAATGTAAAACCATCTTGACGCACAAAAATGTTGATGTGGTTTGGAGATCATGATTGCCGTGCTCTGAAAGTTTTTCTTAAAAGCTAGAAGATAGCCAGAAACTTCTTCGAATTAGTATTTTTAAAACCAGAAGATGAGGTGGCTTTGGAAGTGTTTGTGGGGATGAATGGTTAATATTCATATATTGCATCTTTCATTCTGACCTGTATAACTAGATCATATTCAACAATTAATTAATTGCGTGTGTGTGAATCGAATGTGATTTTAGATAGCAGTGAAACGACGAAGATGGCTGACCTCATTACAAAGATGGAATTTGCAGAAAAGTACTTGGTGAGGCATGAGGCTCTGTTGGGTCCAAGAGGACTTATTCGCAGGTAGAGAAGATTCATTGTTTAAACTTGTTGGGTGGACTCCAACTGCCTTACCCTTGGTCTATTAGTATTTAGTGAGCCTAACCCCCTTCTAAAATTTTAATATCAAAAAAACAAAAACAAAAAAAAATTGAATTTTGTCTTTTTTTTAAAACCATAATTAAGGATAAACCTAATAACGAAGTTTTTTACCATAATCCTCAAGAGGCTGCCGTAATTCAAGGCCTAAAAATCTCCACTACCACACGCCTCACACCGGTTCCTTGTTGGGCTCCATATTGGCCTTGAGGCCATCCGGCCCACCAACTCCCTAGGATCAATCCGGTGTCAATCTCGCGGAGATCCTCGGGCCACACATTAGGTAATTCGGAAAAACAAATATAAAGCTAGCGTGTATAAATGTAATTGGTTGATTCAACAACCTCATGTCATGCTAGCAAATCTGACTTTATTCTTCCTATCCGATCTGAGTGAGCCACATTGAATTTGCTGGACAGTGTGGCACCAACAGACCAAAAAAAAAAAGAAGGGGGGAATAAATTGACGTTCCAAGGTAAGGAAGAAAACACTGTAAGGTTATCATATTGATATGAAATCCCAAGCACTCGTGGGTGATCTAGATTTATCAGAATTGTAAAAAAACAAGTTTACCCTAATCTGTCATTTGACAAGTTAGTGTACAATAATGACAAATCAAGATGTCACTAATGACAAGTTAGGATTCTTCAATTGACAAGTCTTGATAACAAGTCATGACATGACAAATCAATGTGTCACTAATAACAAGTTAGGGTGCCACAATTAACAAATCAAGTAACATCAGTTACAAGTCAGGTAAACTTGTCTTTCTACAATTTCAATAAATCTCCCATAAGCCCGTCAGGAATTTATATCAATTTGATGATTTCGGTGAAATACCTCCAAAATACAAATGATTGAGATCGGATTTAAAAATAGAAATGATTGCTAATAACTGGACTAGGGTGAAATTCCTCCAAAATATAAATGATTGAGATAGGATATAAGAATAGAAATGATAGCTAATAACTGGACTAAGGTATTATGCATTTGCTAATAAGTAAAAACTGCACTCCAACAGGAACGTTTTCACATTGCATGTACAATTACATCAAGCACTATCAGATTCATTTCCTGAGTCTACGTTCATAGGTTGCGGATTCTTGTACCCACTGATCTCATCCTTGTAACGTTTTTTATCTGCACGAGCTTTTGCTTCATATGGTTCCTTCTCCTCCGCTGCAAAATTCAGCCAAAAAATGAAAAGAAAGAAAGCTTTGCTTAGTCGCAAAACATAGTATCTTATCATCATAAGATGTGATGCCACTATTGGAATCTCATGGAATAATTGACTGGGCAATCAAACCGTACCTGACATCTTCTTCCATTTCTCTCCAAGTACTCTTCCCACATCCGTAAATGAAATTCCAGGATTACTTTTCTTCAGATTCTGTAGGGGAAAAAAAAACAACTACTCTGTGGGGAAAAAAGATACAAAAATTCTTGGAAAGAACTCAACGACCACCAATATAAATTTCCGTATCTTCCAAAGCAGAGTTTAAAAAATTTATGATCAACATCGTTTATTGCTACAGTCAAGACCTTCATGAACCCCCCCCCCCCCCACACATTAAAACAGTATCAAGTTGCCACAGATGATCTGAAGAATACCTAGGAAGTGTCCCTCAAGAGTTGAAGGAATCACCACGAATCCAAATTGAGAACCTTGTCCCCCAATGTACTTAGTTCTAAGCTTACAGTAGGCATTTCAATATCAACATATCTAGGTCACAGATATCCAAAAAAATCAACTACTAGAACTGTTCAAAGGCAACAAACTCAGAAGGGTACGCAGTAGGCACCACAACATCCCAAATTCAAAGAAAGTAAACTACTACTGCCAAGGTCATAAGTGAACGAAGAACGAACCTCTCTCTCCATTTGGGAGAAGAACATGAAACCAGACAATGCCCTCTTTGGTGCATTAGGATCCTTTTTCTTCTTCTGTTTTTTCTTCTTTCCATCTTCATCTCCATCTTTAGATCTCTTCTTAGAAGTAGATGCCTTAGAAGACAGTTCCTTCTTTGATTCCTTTTTGACGGGCTTCTGAGAAGAAGAATTGAGGAACCAGGTGCATCAAAACTTTTAACAAAATCAGGGGTTATCACAAGACTGAGAAGGCAGATAAGAACAACTCTTTTACCTCTTTCCCACCACCTTCACTTGCATCAGACTCATCTTCACCAGAACCGTCTGTTGAAGAACCGCCATCATCCTCATCGGCAACAAAATCCTCATCCTGTAGGTATTTACCACTGAATAAGATATTGCATATCGAAGCAAACAAAGACCAAAACAGAATAAAGGTATAAAATATAGGAATATAGGTGCACGCACTGAATGATAGGTGACAATAAGAAAAGTTAACAAGTACTTTCAAGAAGAATTTAGAGCCAAACAATATTCTTTGAAGTGCCCAAACATTTTCAGCTACCAGATACCATTAGGCATTTCCATAATTACAGAGGAAAAGACGTAAATTGACTAAACACTAAATGATTAACTAGGGATAAAAAGAATAATAAGAACGAGACCTCTTCGTCACTCTCATCTCCACCTGCTGCATTTTTTATGCGCTCAAGATGAGGATCAACAGCATCATCATCATCTTCTTGAAGAACAGCAGCAACACCATCAGTGGCTTGGTTACCTCCAAGGTTCATAATTTTCAAGCCCTTTGAACTGCATTTACAGGTCAAGACTGAATATAAAATTATTTATTACTCTCCACTAAAAGATATGGAAGACAAAAATTTACCTGATAAAGTCAAAAAGATTGTGGTATTCATTTCTCTGAATATTACGGAATAGATGCTCTTGCTCAGTTTTTAGTCTAATAAGAAGGTCAAAATAATGCATATTTGAACCCCCAGCAGTATGCCTCTCAAATTCCACATAGTCAATCTAGTCGAGGGAATAAAATAAAATGATCAACTTCAATTTTATAATCTCATGCAAATCAACAGATAGCTATACTGATAATCTGCAAATCAACTGGACTTTACCTCTTCATGAAGAATGAGCGTAGGCGGTTTAGGTAAAAAGAAGAAGCTCTTCTCAAGGGGATACAAAATTCCATCTTCAGCTTTCAAAGACGATTTCACTGCATAACCATCTTGACAGCTCCTGAATTTTCCTGGTTTGGTAACTTTGGCACCAGACAATCCACGCAATATTGTTGTGAAAACTTCATGGATAAGCCCCTAAATTGGTTTGAGAATCGAACATCAATTATAGCATCACATATGCATGGTAATAAAGCAATTAAGGTAGTGTGTGTGTAATAGGAAAGGTACAAGAAACAACCCCCCCACCCAACAAAGGAAAAAAAGATTAAAAGAAAATTTTCAGCCAATTTTGGTGAAATTAAATTCCTCCAAAATTAATTACTTCAGCAATTACTCACCAAAAAATAATCTAGGTAATTAGAAAATTCATCAACATAAAATATTTAAAAAGAATAGAGCGCCACTATTTAGAAGCAGTGAACAGTGCAGCTCATCTCAAACCTCATGCAAATATGTGAGACCACTATAGTTCCCTTCTCAATCCAAAAAATAAATTTCTAATTAATTTATTCAAACAAAGCAGTTTAAATGTAAAAGGCATCAGAACCTTCCAGCTCCCCTCACTTTAAGGCACTAGAAAGGCATAATGAATCAGAAGGCAAAATCAACAACTGACAATGTGCTACATAAATGGAGACATGAGAATGATTGTGACACCATCGGTAATAATCATGAAAAAGCAGTGCATAATCAAGTCATCAGCTCATTATCAGGTTATGACGTTTACCCTAAAATCCAAAAAGATGTTGCAGGCTGGCAGGCAGCTATGCATTACAAAAGATGAAGTGCTCACAGTCCAAAAATTCAAGGGCTTTACAGATTTCATATGCTTAAAATATTAGTTTTAATTAACATGAGTGATGGGGTGGACAAGTGACATGTATCTATATCAATCAAACCAATAAATGAAAGGCGCATGAGACAAGCCTCCCTTGTATCAATAAAACGGCTCCAAAGGCACAACCAGAGAAGCACCTGGATGAAGGCCGTCACAGGCAGCAATAAGTATAGAGGTATGCCTTTAACTAAACTGATTTCATATTCCTAGAAAGGACTACCTTTTCCCTCCTGAACTGCCACATCCAAACCACACTACCTATATTACCAATACACTTCATCATCCCATATACCCCAGGGATATTGTGGAGCATTATTCCTTGTGCAAAAAAGTTAAAGGCAATGAGGGAGGGGTAAAAGGTAACTACCTTATATGAAAGCTCCAACTTGTCCTTGTACTTGCTGTTGTAAAGATCTTCACCCATTGACAAGGTGTTTTGGACTACGTAATCAGTTTCAAACTGCAAACAAATCAGAAAAAGGTGTTAGGCGCATAATTGAACTCCACCCTATAACCCAGCAATATCAATGAGCAAGCACCAAAAATACCTGCATCACAATGTGTGGGTACAAAGTTTGTCCTTTACGAATAGGTGGATCAAGACTAATAACAACAAAGGTATGTGGCTGATTTGACTGCAGATACATATAGAGAGTTGACGTGAGAATTTTTCATCATTATTAAAGAGGACAATTAAGAAACTGAAGCAACAAGTGCTGCTGCTCTCCCCCAATCTATCTCTCTGGGTGTGATACAACACCCGTGCTAAGAAGACAATGGATAAGTAAAGAAACCTTGGGAAGTAAAAATAGGCGAACTACACTGCTGTACTGGATTTTGAAATCATTGGCCATCCCTTGAAGCCGCAAGAATGACAGATGCAATTCAACACTGTACCGACCCCTACATAAAAGGACTTTCTTCTATTAATAAATATTATTAATAATTCTATTTCCTAAAACAAGGGTATGAATGCAAGCATCATACAAGATATTAGCAAGTAGCAACAAAAACATTCATGGTTATGTCATGCATCTTTGAATTTTCTATACATTTTTAAGGCATCACCTTGGTGTAAGAATAGCAATACCCTCAAATGTAACAACAGCATCTTCGCCTCCAGCACCAACGTCTGCCATAGACATGATTTTATCACGGAAAACCTGATTAAAAATTTGATACTTAATCAAATATTTATGATGACCTCCACAGGATATATTTATTATTAATTGTGGGAATTTGAAGGACTCAAGTAGAGGGAAAATAAGGCCTCTGAATATTATTAATCCTTGGATCAATGAGAGTACAAGTAGCCTTTATATAGGCTAACCATAGAATCTAATCTAATCTAATTAAATTATAATATCTCCAATTTATACTTCTAAGATCTATATAGAAAATATTAATGTAGGGTATAATATCTATATCTAATCGTAAGATATAATAAATATCAAACCTAATAATATTAATTAACATTTTTAACACTAACAAGCTTACCTGAGCAGGAGGAGTATTTTCATCACCAACAAATTGAGTGTTAGAGTTTGGTACGTGAAAACTTATCTCCATCAAAGAATCTTTCTGAAACCAAGACAAAACTGACATTAGACATCCAAAGTGCAAACCATCATATAATGTACAGTTCAATGCTAATCTTGCATTAGAAAGGATGCTTGTAAATTGCCTGAAGTCAATGTCAACCATGATTCTTCATAATAGGTAATTAGGTATGTAAATACCTCATTAGCTCCAGTTGTATCATCCACATGAAACTCCAAGGTCACCTCATTTTTCCCTTGAAGCTGTGTCTGAGAGACATCTGCTAAAGAAACCTCAAAAGCTTGCTTGGAGCCAACCATGAAAGCCAGCATATTTCCTAAAAAGGAAACGGCGGTTAAGAAACACACAGTAGTCAACTCAATTCAACGATCCAGACCCTAATATAATGGCAAAAGCAGCATTTGTTTGAAGGAGAAATTATGAATATGAAATATTGAATGTTTTCCTTCCTATAATATCTTTCTCTTCATACGACCCAAGCATAAGATAAGTTTTCAATTTGGACTATGCAAAAAAAGAAAGATAAAACAATTGTCCACTAAAGATTCATGTATTAATAAATTTTAGATAGCGGACTTAAATCACAAGAAACTTAAAAATAAATTTTTTTTAAAAAAAAAACCACAAAAATTTATCTAGACTGCAAATTAAAAAAAAAAATGTCAATAAGTTTACAGTACTTCTCCACATTCAAAACAAACTGCAATAAACCAAAGATGTATCACATTTCACCAAATAAAATGGAAGGAGAGGAGCGCTCACAATGTCACACAGAGTCATGCATGCTTCCACTAAAATCCAACAAAACGTACAAAATTTAAAATTCAGGAAGCATTGCATTCAAGATTTGATAGAGTTGTCTAAGAAATGCACAGCGCATTCTCTGAAGAATATCAATCACAACACCTAAGTTGGTTATGTAAATATCACATACCATTTAGATCAACGTCTCCCCAATTACGCCCACTAACAGAAAGATGCTTTTCATCTGGTGTAATCCCACAAGTATTTTGGAAAAAGCTATTCAAATTTGCCACATCCTACAAATGATTATGAGAGAAGAACAAAAATGGTAGTTAGCATATGCAAACACTCCAATTTTAGTCATGCCCTGGAAAAGCATTTGATAAGTACAGATACAAACATGATGTGTAGCTTGATCAACGTTAAAAACACAGTTGCAAATATGAACAATTCATTTGTTATAAGAATGAGGCACTTATATAATTAGATCAAACAAACCAAAAAATAAAAGCACAAAACTGTAAGGTAAAGAGAGAAACCTGGTCACGGAACCCCGTGAACTTGTAGGACAATCCATCTTTTGTTCGAACACCAAGTTGATTGCTTCTTGGGACCTTCATCCAAGTCACTCCCATTATGTCAGCTTTATCAACCTCAATTGCTTTACCACCCCCCTGTCTTTTCCATGAAATCCCTCCAGAATATATTCTCATCGGTCCTTGATTCTGCAACCCCAACATATCAGAAGAAGTGCCATAAGTACTTTGAGTTGTATATTCATGAATTTAGCGGAAATTATGAAAAAGAGTGTTCTAACTTTCATTTCAGACTCAATAGACCAAAATTTCATATGAACCAGGAGATGCCAACCATGCATGGGACATATTGCTCAGATTCGTCGATGATAAATAAGTTAAGGAAGACACCACATTAAATCAAGTAACCACTTTCGTTTGATTCCAGATGGAGGTCAGGCATAAAAACAAAACAACAACGAACAAAAATAGAAATGGATTGTCTTACTCGTTTACTCCCCATTCCCACTCCAGAATTTACCAACGATGGGTGGCCTTCTAGGGTTAAAAAAAAAAAACCACAGAACCATGACATGACATCCCTATCCTAAACAGCTGATTTCACTTCTAACTCGTCAACAACAAAATGAACAATTTTATATCGACTCGCCAAATTTTCATCAAATTTATCGTATACACTGCTAGGTTTTTTTAAAAAATCAACGAGATGTCAAATTTGAGACACTCAGCTTTACGCTCGAAATCAAAGACCCCAGAAAAAGAATTGGGAGAAATATAATAGGGCTTATTGAACTGACAGAATATTAGGGTTTCCAGAAAGCATAAAAAACAATAGCTTAAGCAGAATCCATGTAAAACTAGATAAATATATGAAGAGAAAATCCAGCTAAAGACGAGAGATCGCATGACCAGTAAATGATGAGGGTGAAGAATGAGAACTTACGGTGCCCCCACGCCCACTGAGAGCGATGTTGTTAAAGAGATGACCGTCTGCCATGGCTGAGAAAGTGTGCTAAACTTGGAGCTTGGGGAGAGAGCCGAAAGCTTCTTAGTGGAGCATTTATAAGGTGCAAAACGATGCGCAATGCGCATACAGGATTAAGGCGCGAACCGCCAATCTTGTACTGGCCAGGTTAGAGTTGAAGAAGCATCTTCGTTTGATACAAGTATACAACTGGTCAAAACCCGTCTCACATATTTTATTTATCAGATATAAGATACGGTCTTAATTATAAGAGTTAATTGATTTTTTTAAAGAGATTAAGGAAACTAATTAAATTACTTTAGAGTATTTTTATTTTTATTTTTTTCTTCGAACTAATTAATTTAACTAATAAACTAATATATAATCTAAAGTACACAATATAGGCAATAATTAAATAACTTATTTCGCTTCCTTAATCTCTCTAAAGAAAGTCAACTAACTCTTATAATTAGGACTGAATGTAGTAAATTATATATTAAAAAAATAGTTTTTACCGCTTAGAATAAGATATTAGCACTATCATTTTTTGTCACTATCACTTTCTTACCATTAGATCATAATCTTAATAGGAAAAAAAAATGATAAAGGTAGATGAGATTCTCATCTAGAAATGAAAAAGTGGTAGTAACAAAAAAAATGATAATAACAATATTCTATCACTTACCGCTAATTCAAACCAGCACTCTATATATATTCATGTTTTTTTTCCTCTCAAAGGTAGTCCAATGACTTGATGGAAATTTTTGTTAGTCCCCAAGATTTGCCTTAATTTTTAATTAGTCTTTGTACTTTAAATTGTTTTAAGTCACTCCCTTGGACATACTTCCAATTAGTCCTTGATCTTTCAATATGTTTACAATTATATCCCGAGACTAGCACCGTTAGGCACATATGCTCTCATTTGATGATGCATCTCCTTGGACATAAAATATAGGGAAAAAGACAAATAAATACCGTTTGAACTTATAAAACTCTCATAAACCCACCGAATTTGTAAAAGAATTGAGAGGTGACATAGACTTTTAAAGGATATGCAAATTCGTGCAAAATGACAATAATGTCCTTGTGCCTTGAGAGAGACGAACCGACATTTCCCCGTGACTGCCGAACGACTGTCGAAGCACGTTCACTGCCCGACCCTCTGCCGTCGACGTCATACCCACCTCCGCCGTCGACATCGCACCCGCTGGGATGCCGCACCAACGGTGAAAAAGAAAAAAAAAACTAAGACAAAAACATAAATAAATTTTTTCAGATCGCTTGCGAAGAAATTGGAAGAAGAAGATGAGGAGGCGTGAAAGAAGAAGAGAAGGAGGAGGGGGGAAAAAAGTTCACTGTGCACTGAAAGTGCACATGTCAATGCACAGTGAACTCTTTTTTTTTTTTTTTGCCTCCTTTTCTTCTTCCTTCTCTCGAGTGTGAGTATCTGTGACATTTTTACAAAATTCATAACACAATTTACAAATCTCATAACAAAATTTACAACATTTTTTGGTTCAACTCTTTGATAAACAAAACACTTTTACAAATCTCATAAAGCAATTTACAAATTTTTTTTTGGTTAGGTTTACACTTTTCAACTCTTTATAAACAAAGCACTTTTACAAATCTAATAATGCAAATTACAAATCTCATAATACAATTTACAAATCTCATAACGCAATTTACAACTTTTTTTTATTCAACTCTTTGATAAACAAAGCACTTTTACAAATCTCATAACACAAATTACAAATCTCATAACGTAATTTACAAATCTCATAACACAATTTACAGCTTTTTTTTTTAGGTTTACACTTTTCAACAAAGGCATTTTTACAAAATTCATAACGTAATTTACAAAAGTCATAACGCAATTTATAAATTTCATAACGCAATTTACAACACTTTACAAAATTCATATGAATAATGTGCACTGAAAAGTGAAAGTGTGCACTTTCATGTGCACTGAAAGTGCACACTCGACTGTGCACCTTCAATGCACTGTTTTTTTTTTCTTTTTTTCTTCTCTTCTTCCTTCACGCTGGGCCTTTCCCCTCACGCCCTCTCTTCTTCTTCTTCCAATTTCTTCTTCCAATCGTGATCGGAAAAAAATTTTGGGGGTTCAATTTTTTTCTTTTTCACCGTCATCCGGTTGGTACAACAAGGCGGCGGGTGCGGCGTCGACGGCGGAGGGTCAAGACAAAGACGAAGACGGCGAACAACAGTCACGGCGGCAAATGGAGCAGAGGAGAATGAATCATGTTCACTTCTCTCTCTGACAGTCATGGACAAGGCAGGGCAAAATGGTCATTTTGCATGAATTTGCATAACTCTCAAAAGTTTTTGTCACCTCTTAGTCCTTTTACAAATTCGGTGGGCTTCTCAGGGTTTTACAAATTCGTATGGTATTTATTCGTCTTTTTCCCTAAAATATACTCATTTAGTCTTTAAAGTAGAACTTAATTAATTAATTTGAGTAAATAAAAGATATTAGTTAAATTTATTAATGTGATATATTTTTTAAAAAATATTATAATCATCTTTTTTAATTTCCTCATTCCTTTTTTGATTTGCTTATTATTAAGAGAATATCAGTAAAATTAATTTAAAAAAATTAATAAAATGTAAAATATGTCTTTCCCTTTTTTTTCATAGAGGCCACTTTATATACGCATAGTTTATGTGCTTCTTATATGCTCATGACTCTATTAGAGGCATGAGCATATTTTTTATATTTTTTAATATTGTATTTATTTAGATTTAAATTATATACTGCTTTTAGACATGTTTTTTGCATCCAATACCTCAAATTAATTAATATCTGTGATACTGATATTACAAACAAATGTTTCTGAATGCAAAACTGCAAACTAATTAATTTGAGATACTGGATGCAAAAAACATGTCAGAAAGACACATATAATTTAAATCTAAATAAATACAATTATAAATATATATATATATATATATGCTATGAGCACATAAGAAGCACATAAACTATATCATATAATGTGGACTCGAATACATATAAGACATGAAGGAGTATTAATCACTTCATAAGCTTGATGTGCCAGCCTCAACAGCCAACTGTTTCCTCTGCTATCCGCTTCAATGGGTGCATATCCTTTTAAGCAACAATGATATCCTCCTTGTGGGGTGAGAAATTTCACAAAGACATGTATTTCTTTTCTTTTTCTTTTTTGACCCAAAAAAAAAAGGAAAAAAAAAAAACCCCTTTCATGCAACATCTATTGATCGATCGATTCATCTTTTGAAAGCCTGTGTTTCTGTCTTGATTGAGTGGCACTTTTTATTGTTCTCTAGCTACAAAGCTTATGCAATTCCTAATCCTTTCATTTTAAATGTCTTTTTAAGTAGTTGTTGTAGTATTTTCCATCAGACGTTGTAATACTGTTTTTTTATTAGTAATATCATTTTGTTTTTTATCAAAACAAAAAAAAGGATGGAAAAATTATATTTAAATACCATTTGAATTTGCAAAATCCCCAAATATCTGTTAGATTTGTTAAAGGACTTAAAGGTACCAAAGACTATATTGAGATTTTTAAATTCGGGTGAATTTATCTTATTGCCCTTAGTTTTTAAATAAATTTTAAAAAAGAAAAATTACCCTTGCCGGAGGCCACCACGACCGTCCGCCAAAGGACTGACCGCCGGAAGGCCTGTCGTCAGCCACCGGCTGTTTGAGATCCGATGATGATTTTTTTTTGAGTTTTTTTTTTAAAAAAATCTTTAAAAGTGAGGAAGGTGTGGGGTTGGAATCTCCCACCCCACCTTCATGGGGCCAAGTGGCCCAACCACTGGGCCACTTGGTTTCTTTAATATATATATGCATTAACAAATATATATATATATATTCTTCTTAACATTTTTTCTACCAACAAATACTCTTATAAATCCTATTATTGAACATGTAAATGCCATTGAAGAATTGGTGATTGCTATTGGAAGATTTGTTATAATTGTTTTTTTTTTCATCAGACACACGTGGTAAACCTGAAGAACAAACTGGTAAATAACATTGTGAAACTAGTAAATGTCATTAAAGAATCTGTAATTGTCATTAAAAGATTTGCTATAATTGCACTTTTTATTTTTGTTTCATCAGACACACGTGGTAAATCTGAAGAACGAACTGCTAAATACCATTGTGAAACTAATAAATGTCTTTGAAGAATTGGTAATTGTCATTGAAAGATTTATTATAATTGCACCTTTTTTTTTCATCAGACACACGTGGTAAACCTAAAGAACGAACTAGTAAATGCTATTGAAGAATTGATAATTGCCATTAAAAGATTTGTTATAATTGCACCTTTTTTCCCCATCAAACACACGTGGTAAATCTGAAGAAGGAACTAGTAAACACCATTGCGAAACTAGTAAATATTATTGAAGAATTAGTAATTGTCATTGAAAGATTTGTTATAATTGCATTTTTTCCCCATCAAACACACATGGTAAACCTAAAAAACGAACTAATAATTACCATTGCGAGACTAGTAAATGCCATTGAAGAATTGATAATTTCCATTGAAAGATTTGTTATAAATCATTTACTTTTTGTTAATTTCATATCCTTCATTGAACATTACATTCTTAATTTACAAACATCATGCACAACAAATTTTTGTCAATCCCATATCCTCATTGAATATTATATTCTTGATTTACAAACATCATGCACAACAAATTTTCAATGGCAATTATCAATTCTTCAATGATATTTACTAGTTTCTCAATGGTATTTATCAGTTCGTCCTTCAGGTTTACCACATGTGTGTCTGGCGAAACATAAAAAGAAAAGTGCAATTATAACAAATCTTTCAATGACAATTACCAATTCTTTAATGACATTTACTAGTTTTGTAATGATATTTACCAATTTGTTCTTCAAGTTTACCACGTGTCTCTAATGAAAAAAAAATGCAATTATAATAAATCTTTCAATGGCAATTATCAATTCTTTAATAACATTTACTAGTCTCGCAATAGTATTTACCAGTTCGTTCTTCAGGTTTACCACTTATGTCTGATGAAAAACAAGTGCAATTATAACAAATATTTCAATGACAATTACCAATTCTTTAATGGCATTAAATATTTGTTAATGCATATATATATATATTAAAGGAACAAGTGCCCCCATGAAGGTAGGGTGGGGGATTCAAACCCCACCTTCTTCACTTTCAATGAATCTTTTTTTTTAAAAAAAAAAAGATTCAACTCCAACCCCCCCCCCCAAAAAAAAACTTTTACCGGATCTCAAGCGCCAACAGTTGCAAGCCGTCCGGCAGTAGGCCCTGCGGCGGCCGTCCGACAATAGGCCCTGCGGCAGCTGTCGTGGTGGCCCTCTTACGAGGATCATTTTTTTTATAATTTATTTAAAAACTAAGGGTAAAAGGGTAAATTCACTCGAATTTGAAAATCCCAATATGATCCTTAGTATCTTTAAATCCTTAAACAAATTTAATAGATATTTGGAGGTTTTACAAATTCAAATAGTATTTAAATATAATTTTTCCAAAAAGAATAGCACTTTTCATTTTTAAAGAGGCTGTACTTGAAACATCATAAACAATTTTTGTACAAACTAGACCACAGCTGTACTCTAAGATTTGCACAGACTTTATTCCACTTGGAATGAGTTCCCCTACCTATACAAAAGATAGGTAGGAGGAGCTCTTTTTCTTTGGACCCTCCAGATCAAATCTGGACGGTCCAGATCTTTTTTTTTTTACTTTCTATTTTTTTTAAAAAAATTATTTTAATGGATACAGAATTTAAAATAAAGATAATCTTTTAACTAACATTTTTTCAAAAAACGATTTTTTTTATTCAAAAAACAAGTGTTAAAAAAAATAAAATCTTAACCGTCCAGATTTGATTTGGATAGTCCAGATCAGACAGGTAAATGATGCCTATTCAAAGGATAGGCACCAAAACTGGTTCCTATTCTACTTACGCTTTTTAATATTGACCCCCTCTTAATAAGATAGAGAAATTAGGGAGTAGTCCCCCTTACAAATTTAATTGGTGAGGAGGACCAAATAAATTTTTTAACATACTTTTTAGTTATATTAATAAATACTTTTTTCCTGTTCAATTCCTAAAGGCCAAAGGCCTTCGTCGTTATTTAAGCTCTTTTGTTTCTCTCAGGTTCACAACAAGTGGAAAAATGCCAAGCTTTTCAGCTGTCAAGTTATAAGACGAGTGGAATGATTATTATTATATGCATTATTTTTCATCGTAAGCACCGTCCATACATGTACAGAGGAAGCAAATTATAAGTGGGAAGTCAGAGTAACAGAGTATCACCAATTCAAGTCAGTATCAAAAGAAAACAAAGACTAGCAGCAGCAGGTGATGAATCCAATAACAATAAAACAACAATCTGCAAAAAGATAATAATGTTACATATCAAACCTTTTGTTGCCTGTCCTGATAAAAAATAGGCTTACTTCCTATGCAAGCATTTTGGAAAAATTTCTACAAGTTCTGTGTAAGTACATAAACTTGGTCGGCATTGATAAGCCTTAAAAAGTCATTTTCAAGAATTTCTTCCACAGACATTTAATAATATTAACAATGATATATCATATTTGCAATAATTATTTTTGCTCACTGAGAGAAGCTCGCCAAGAAACATTCATATCAGTTGGTTAAGCTCGCAACAACCAGAAAATAAAATTAAACTTTCATGGAGGATAGTCATTTTAGCTCATCAAGTTGGCTACAATAGTATTGCTCATTATCCTTCCACCTCTTGACCATAAGTTATGCACTTGGCTTATGATTGGTAATTAATGAAAACGACGAAGACTTGTAACTAATCTCTCAACTAGCATTACTATCATCGAAATAATCATTGCCTAAAGAAAAAATACAGCATCGGTTAACTTTGATTTGAGAAACATGTTGAAGATTATCCTGACTTCTTTTATAGTTGGTATCGATCTGTACAATTGTCAGTGAATACATCAACTGGTGGAGTAACTAATATTACGTGCAAATGAATGTTTGGATTCTTCATAATAATACCAGTATTATAATTTAATGTCTTTTAATGGTTATAGGTTGGCTTTGGACAGCTGTAATGACACCTCTCCTAATTATCTTTATTATATGTATGAAAAACCGCAATTAAATAAGAGTACAAGCAACAATGTGAAACGAATTCAAAATGTTCGGAATTCAAGTTTCCCTGTTATTACCGTCCCCCTTGTAACAACATGAGCCATGTTTATTACAATAAAAACAAAAACATAATAGAGCCAAAAAGAAGTGAACAGTATAAAAAGGACCCATAGCTTACAAACATCTCTCACCAAGGCAACCATTTACAGAAGGAGAAGAGTGTACCTAAAGACCTGCAGGAGGACATTATGATACAGAAAATGGAAATGATAATGCAAATTGAAGAGAGCATAGGAAGAAGTAGGATGTGCATGGAAGGATGTGACTTCCAAGGAACTCGTAGCGTCAAGAGACGAAGAAGAGAGCATGAAGAAGCATCACTTAACTGTGATGATAATCCAAGTCAGAAGAGACAACAAGTTGATCAAAATTCTATTACCCATACCGTGAAGAGAAGTTCAAGATTTCGAGGTGTCAGCAGGTAATAAGGAGGATTTTCTTGCTCTATTTGTAGTTTCAAACAATCAAGTTCCATACTCTTCAATTGTTCTTGTCAATTTTCTAATCTCTTTCAAAACTGTATATAAACAGACACAAATGGACCGGTCGGTATGAGGCTCACCTTTGGGACAAGCTGTCTTGGAATGTAACACAGAAGAAGAAAGGGAAGCAAGGTAGAGTTCTTCGTTTTTTTTTTCATCTTTTTATCAAATTGACAAGAATTTCTTGTGTTATTGCATATTTTTTATCGTTTATTTGTTCTTCCTTTCTAATATACCTATGTGTTTCATCTATTTCATTCTCTGGGAACGTGGATTGGAACAAGC
The DNA here is from genome assembly GCA_034222035.1 of Acacia crassicarpa. Classification (NCBI taxonomy): domain Eukaryota; kingdom Viridiplantae; phylum Streptophyta; class Magnoliopsida; order Fabales; family Fabaceae; genus Acacia; species Acacia crassicarpa. Next base: position 40,545,994 of record JAWXYG010000005.1, on the reverse strand, counting down.
AGTTTACCTTGGTGAGTACGGACTAACCACCATTATAAAGTCAAGACTGGTCTAATCCCTCCGTTGATATTCATGAGATGATCAAATAACTTTCAATGTTTGCAGGAGCTTATGATGAAGAAGAGTCTGCAGCCAGAGCATATGATTTAGCTGCACTGAAATACTGGGGAACATCAACTTCCACCAATTTTCCGGTATGTTCTTAGTTATGATTTATCACCTAAGAAAAGAATTATCTTTATCTTTGCTTGGATGTTGATCACCTCTTGCTCCTTATACTCCCAACAGATATCAGATTACATGAAAGAGATAGAGATAATGCAGACTATGACAAAAGAGGAGTATTTGGCCACTTTAAGAAGGTAGGGTATCTTCACTGTTAGTACTTGCAAAAAGTAAACTAGAAATCACAAGATAGGTTTTAATAGCATTACCACAGTGATTATACGATATACGAAAAAACGATTCTTACTGGTTTTTCTTCGACAGAAAAAGTAGTGGCTTTTCAAGAGGCGTGTCAAAGTACAGGGGTGTTGCAAGGTGATAATCCTTATGAATGTGTAATGGCTTGTGAAATATCATTGTTGGAGATGATCCACAGTTACAAAAATGAAATTTTTGCAGGCACCACCAAAATGGGAGATGGGAAGCAAGGATAGGGAGGGTTTATGGGAACAAATATCTCTACCTTGGCACTTACAGTAAGTTTAACTTCGTAAATCACAACCCATCATAGGACTAAAACAAGTCAAGAACATCTTATTCGCATCTCATGCATAAACTCCTTGAGCTCATCAAAACAATGCATGTTTCCTATCAGGCACCCAGGAGGAAGCTGCTCGTGCTTACGACATTGCGGCCATTGAGTTCAGAGGGATTCATGCTATAACCAACTTTGATTTGAGCAATTACATAACACACTTTGGACCTGCCAGAGGAAATATCCAAGAACCAACACTTGAGTCACAGATTGTACCAGAGGTTCACACAATGACACCTCCTTTTAATCATACTTCAACAGAGGAGTCCAAAACCTTGGCCCTTGACGGCAATTTTCTCAGCACAGATTACCTGAGGTCTTCACCAAAGCAAGAGGTTCTTGAGAAGGAAACTGCTTTTATATCAAGCAGTAAGTCATCTTCACCTACTGCTCTTGGCATTCTTCTCCGTTCTTCAATTTTCAGGGAATTAGTGGAAAAGAATTTGAATATGTTTGGAGATGAAATTGATTTGGAAGACGCAAAGGATCAACAACCACATATATCAGGTGATGATGAGTTGAGTAGAATATTCTATGATAGTATCGGTGATACACCATTTGCCAATGATCCTGAAAGATACGATTTTGTAAGAGATCTCCACGGTTTTATGAACGGAGAAACACAGAATTTGTAATGAGCAATCTAATGCTAGGGTGCCCCTTGAGATCCCAAAAGGTTGCAAGAGGCCTCTATTCCATTTTCTAGTTCTTGTTTGCCTCCGCTTAAAAAGGAGGACTTATACGCTGAGATAAAACTCATGTCACATATTTATTTCTTACAATGCAAAATCACCTAAAAATAACTGAAACCAAACTCCTCATAAACGTAAAATTTTCTAAGAGGAACATATTGACAGGGTATGAATTTATATCCTAGAGAATCCAGTCTCGGGAGAAAATAATGATGCATACTATTGTATAACTAACAGGCCTACAGGTCTCTTTGCAGAGAAAGATAAATATGTATGGAAGCCATTGTTAACACGTTTTTTTCTTTGAAATCCATGTACAACGTTTTAAAGCTAACTCATGCTGACATATTGGGACCAGTAAATAAAAAGTTGTGACATTTGCGGCAATGCGCCAGAAGATCTAGACCATGTTCTCCGCCACTGCACTCTGGCACGCACATACTGGCAATCCGTTATATAGCCGGAGAAGCTTAATCGTTTTCGTAATTGCCCTCTAGATGAATGGTTTGTGGATAACTTAGCGCCCTCTATAGACAATCCCTCTTGGCATATTATCTTTGGAATGTTGTGATGGAAGCTCTGGAGTGCCAGGAATGGGGCAATGTTCAACCAAGAGCAGATGCCAGTCCACAGAATTATTAATGAATCACTCTCTGACAGAACATACTTTGCGAGCCTCTGAATTTTTGAAGTCCGGTTCTTCACCTACTCTTTTGTAATTTAGCTGCCTATTGATTCCTTTACTATGACATTCGTTTTGTAAATATTCATCACTCCACCCAAAAAGTTTTCCAGACCACAGAAAATCCCGGGGGCTTTCCTGCAACAAGATCACCACAAGTTTTGCCAAGCCCAAGAAAAGGAAGTTGTTGCCCCTGCAATAGGTCAGATTCAATTATTCTGCTCTACACAGTGATGAAATCTTGGAGAATGGCCCAAATGGAGTCTGCCCTATACTCCATGTATAATCCACCAGAGTATAATTGTGTCTGGGACTCCATGACTATTGAGTTGGTGAAACTCCCCACATGCTCTGAAGAATCGACCAACAAGTGGTCGTTCAAGTTCCCTTGCATCTTGTGAATACGGTATGACCATTGCAGCTATAAGCCTACAACCACTAACAGTCTGACGGTTCTTTGTCCTAACTCAATAACCATGTCCCTCAAAGTCAAAAACATACACAGGAATAGTCCGACCCAAATCTTCTTCAAGTACTCTTGCTGCTTTCCTGAACTCATTGGCGGATTCAGATAATATCTGACGCAGAAGCTTAGAATCCAAGTGTTCGCTCACTCACGATAATAGTAGAGTTGTGAAACATATACTTAAAAGTACGCGAATTCAGTAGCCTCGAAATATTCGGCCAAAAAAAAAAGTAGCCTCGAAATTGCAAACGAACAAATTGGGTAGGTAGTCAAAGTATTTAATGACACAGGCCTCAAAACTCAATGACTGGCCACGTAACAAGAGCCCACTATCATCAACCTCGTCCCTGAAGCACTTGTCCATTAATTCCCAGTCAAGATCATAGGATTCCTTCCCTCCAAATCCATACGCATGTATGAACTGAACAACCAAAGGATTTTCATGAGAAGCAGAAATTCTCAAAGAAGGCACAAGAAAAGCCTAGTGAACACTCCAAATTAATGAGGCCAAGTCCGCAAGCAATGCCTTCCCGGACTAGGGTCGACCATGGAGTGCTCCCAACGGAGGAAACTCGCCCCTAGGCAAAACCCGATCTCCTGTATAAGCCGGCCCGTAATGTACAGATCCTACGTTCAAATCAATCCAAACATACCTCTCAAGGAAGGAAGTCTGGGGTTCGATAAGCGTTTGACTACTTCAGATTTGATTGTATCAGATAGAACGTAAACTGAAGAGGGAGTATGAATAAAGTTTATATTCATTTGTTCATGCAGTAATAACTTCATTAAGAGAAGAGGTAGGAATAAATTTATTTCAAATCAATAAATAGAAAATAGAAAAATGCACATCATTCAAAAGTCATTAACTTATTTCTCAAACTCAACGCGATATACAAGAGCTGTATCTACTTCATCGTAAGAAACACAACAACAATAACGGAAAAACCCATAAAACTTCACATCTTCAAGACTGATAACATAGTTGACGAAATTCAACAACAATCTTCACTCTAGATCGTAATTGAATATGAATCTTCCCTCCAGATCGTAGATCTTATCAGCGTAAAGTTATAGTTCAAACATTATTCTGAACAGCGCCATCGACCAATTGACAACTCCTCATGTTGAAATGTGGAGGTTGATTTATAGACAATTATCCCAAAAGGGGATAAAAATGTAACTATTTTTAGAGAGGTGTAATTCAGCCTAGAATATGAAGACAACACTGTCATGGACTCTTGACTTTTGATTCTGAGCCACGCATTCAGAAATCCACATTAGATTCCTAATCTCTTGCTCCCTTAATCTCATATATGCGAAGAACACAGCATAATGAAACTGCATAAAGAAAAAGGCAGTTTAGAAAGACAGAATATATAAAGAGTTGAGCCAAGCTATACAATTTTCTTCCTATGATCTCGATCTGACTCAACAAACTATTTCATACATGACTCAGTAAGAGACGTATGGCCGGCCCTCAAGTTTTAGTTAACTTTCTACTGGAACCAGAAATAATGAAAAAACAGCAGTCAATATAAACCTGTTGCTCAAACGCTAAGCAAAGCCTCTTCACTTCCTCCTCATAGAAAGCCTTGTCAAGCATCTGGCTCTCTCCATAAGATAATTTAGCAAAGATAGACTGATATGGAGGATATTTTTCCATAGCAGCACGAACCTGAATGAGAACCATTTAAGGTCCGAAGAGCAATATTAAAAGTATTCAAATACAAAAAGAAGTTAGAACAACAGAACCCACTATTGACAAGTAGCCAACAGATTTACAGCTTAAACTCAATGATGCAGAAAGAATAGACATGGAAAACCCAGACAGCACATATTTTTTTTAAGGGACGAGTGACCAGAGTGTTAACTGGCAATATGTTTCACATTGACATGGTTATTGACCACAATTGACTATCCAAAGGGGCACAATCTAACAGGGCCTAAGAGACAGACGAACCAAAACAAGCCAATAAACTTTTATTAATTTATATCCAACGAAGAAACTAGTCAACAAGACATCATCAAGAAGTAAAATAAGACATACCTGATCAATGTCCTCGCAAACAGCCAGCTCCTCATGGCCATAAGGATAACTGTTAGGGATAAGTAAACAATTACTAAAAAAAAAAAAAATTCCAAAGCAGCATAGAAATATTGCAATAGAAACTTACAGTAAACCAAAATTAGAGTACAATTTTCTGCGATCATCTCTCGTGAGCTCAGTACCAATGCTGTTCAAAGGGGAAATCATCATTTCAATTCTACAAATGTATATAAAGACAAAAAGTTACGCAAAATCTTCTTAGCTTCAACACACCTATTTATGGTAATATTTACAGCCCTTCTATCTGCCTCAAAAGCTAAAAGGTCAGACATGATCTCAGCAGTGGCACCACCAAGTTTCTGTTTAATAATTAACATTGATGAAAACCAGGAAAATGGCGAGAAAAAATACTCATAGTCATAAGGACAAATATTTCAGTGAAATCACCTGACAAAATCTGTAGAAGTCCTCAAGGTATGCCTTGTAAAGAGTGTTCCTCATTATTTCAATGTTCATATCATCCAAGTCCTAGGAAAGGGAAACAAAATAGTAATGAACAGTAGAACACCAAGATCAGAGGCTCTAGAATGGAATCACAGGCATAAGTTTAATAAGACGAGTATTTCCAATGGACGCATCTGAGTCTGCTAAGATGAAACTGTCAAGATCTAAGTCATTGATGCCGATACTGTAAAAGTTTGCTTCCAATTTATATCCATTCAGAACAACATGTAAAGCTGAAAATCTGTCTTTTAAAAGAGGCCATATACTAGTTGCCGCTAATCTCTTGATTTTCTAAATATTGTAAGCACTAAGCACACTCAATACCTTTAGCAACAATGAAATTTGAGTGTATTGATCAACGGTCTAAAACCCAATAACAAAATTAAGGAACATAAAAGAAAATTAGGTTAGAAGGTTTACATCTGATGTAATACACTCTGAGAAGTATGGTGCCAGAGGCGTGTCAACAAGTACCAGTCTGTAGAGCTCCCGCATATTCTGAGCAACCGCCAGAGTAGCAATGCTGAGGAGAACCGAAAAAACTTCAAAATTCTATATCTTTATAGTCATCATGTCAAAACAATGCAGAAATAACTATACCTGTCAAACATGCCCAGCGGATGACATTTTTCTAATAGTTCTTGAACATCTCTCTCATGCAAGGTGCCAGTTACAATAAGAACAACATTATCAATCATGTGGCCGTATCTGCCAGATGGGAGAAATGGAAGAGAAAGTTATTGACGTCAGGTTGCACCTCTTGCTCTGCCTTACCTAGGCCAAATTCCCCGGAAACTAAAAGATGGATAGAAAACGTTGGCCCAAGCTAAGCATAGTTTAATCAAACTTTCCTCTGAAAGTCAGAGTTGCCAAGTAATTAAAGTGCAAACAACTTGATGCTACGGAAGAGGTCTGCTTAGTAATAACGATGTTCTCTCCTTATATCATCAACTAATCACACATGTTCGCAATGAAGCTCATAAGAACAAAGAAAATAATATATACAATGAGCTAACGATCAGAAAAGTAAGACTTTGCATACGTGATATACTCCAAAAATGTTGACAAGGGCTCTGTGGCTTGGCATAACATGTGCTTATAGTCATCAACAAGCTTAAGAGTGCATTTCTCCACTATAGTTGTTGTATGCAATGGAGAAGGTTCTGCAATAGGTAGATTCACAGCATAAATTGATTAAGCTGTGGAATAGACATCTAACTGATAAGCAATCCCAAAACCCACAAAGAGCAATTTTCAACGACCACTAAATAGTCCAGGATCCAAAAGACAGCCAACCATACTAATCATTTAACAGAGAAATAATCAAGTTCTAAACTGAAGAATTAGCACAGGGTGTCAATTCAGTTCAAAAGATTAACACTCCAATTGCGTTTGGCGTCAAACTAAATCAGGTTCCGATTTTAAAGATTTGACATGTGAATGAATCTACTCCTTGATCCAGCGATGTAAAGAAAAAACTAAACCAAATCGAAGAACGCACCATTTTGCAGGTAAGGGCCGTACTCAGTGGCCGAAAGGTGCATCTTAATGTCATCGAGGTTTTCGCATTGGCACAAGTTGTTATAATCGGCTGCTGTGAGCAGCCCGCCTCGGTGCCCACGCACGATTGCCTCCAGGTAACCCCCATGGATGTTGAACGTAAGGGCTTCGAATCCGTACATCGTTTTCCGAAGACGATCCCGGGATCTGCAGGATGCAGATCTAGGTGAATTATTGAACAGAACAAGTGTTTGGTGAATGATGAAGAATGATTTTTAAAAAATTTCAATTCAATCATGAAATACAATAGATCTGTGACATCTGTCCACGGGACATCGTCAGTTATGATTTTTTTTTTTTTTACCGCCAAAAAAATGCCAAATCAAGATTAACTGTTTAAGAATGGCATGCCTTTTCTCAAGAAGAGACAGCGAGTGTAGCTGAGAAGAGAATAGCGAGAACCAGAGAGGACTTTAGGCCCATAAATTGCGGAATGCAGATTGGTTGTGGTGGGTCTTGGGCCGCAGTGGGCTTTCAGTTACCTTTTCATCAGCAACGTCTTAAAAATCTAAAGTATCTTTCTAGTCATAGAAAAAAGTATTTTTATTTTTTGGTAAATTTAGATAAGATTAAAATTATATTTTACCTTACCAACGGAGGTTGGCTCAAATGGTAAGTGGCTTGTGTCCCTTAAGTAAGGTCTCGGGTTTGAGCCTTGTGAATGCAAAAAACCCGATCCTAAATATTTATAAGATAAAGTTGATTTTCTTAAAAAATTAAGGGAGCTAATTAAATTAATTTAAAATATTTACATTTATCGTTTTTTTCTCGAAAATATTTAGCCTAACGTATAAACTGATATATAATTTAATGATATACAACTTATGATATGATCAAATAACTTATTTAACTTCTTTAATCTCTCAACAAAACAAAGTTAACTATATTTTATATATATTTGAAATAGTAGATAAATATTCACATAGTCTTTCTTTCCTATTTTCTGATGTTCCGCCAAGTATAAAAAGAGAAAATCACTCTCCCCACTTTTCATCTCTGTTTTTTTTTTTTTTATGCTCCCTATTTTTTCCCCATCCGCCAGACAGAAGGTTAATGTTTAAAATTACAAATAGAATGATTTGAAATTGGGAGACACCATTTTGCAAAGATTTTTTTTTTTTGGTCAAACACCATTTTGCAAAGATAATCGGCGCATTATTGAAAGTAGTCAAAATTCAATCTTTCACGCCCAATAGTTTTGAAAGTCCCGCTGCTAATTGCTAGCTAACCCAGCTCACCAAGAGGCATATGGGGCCAAAACCCCCATACGTAGTGGTACCCTATTATTTAGCTCTAGTATAAGATAATCACACCGATTACTCTAACCTAATTACTTATTAAAAAAGGATAGGATATTATCACTGCTAATTTTATGTCACTACTATTGAGATTCTAATCTAAGGGTGAAAAAACGGTAGTGACATAAAATTGGTAGTGACAATATCCTATTCCTATTAAAAATTTAAGATAGTATATTACTTTAAAATAGAGTATAATATTAGAAATACATTGTTTTCACATAATATTAAGAAATTCAAATCTTAAAACCTCTATGATAATCAAGTATATACATTATTTTGTTGCTAATTAACATAAATAATGAGGATTTTCATTATATTCAAAAGTTAAAGAGCTTACAGATAATCAAAGAATTTTGAGAGAGAGTCAAGCTGAGATAAAATGCGTGTTTTTTTCCTCATGGTGATCATAAAATAAAATCATAACGATAATATATATAGATATGATGAAATACAATCCTATAAAATCACTTGATATTCACGAAAATGAGAATAAATAAACTAAAATATATGTAACACAAACTGGTGCATTACTTGGGATGAGTTGACGACAATCTCAAATGACAGCACCTTGTTTAGTTCCCGGCTAATAATAGCCTCGCACTGTCGTGCATGTTGGGTCCCATCGGGTATCATCGACATTGCCCTAGACGAATATGTTCATAATGGACATACTGGCACATACCTAGGAAAACATGCACAGATCTATCACTGTGATCCTATTTAGAAGTCTCTTTTAACCAAAAAAAAAATTTGATCCTATTTATAAGTCTCCTCTGACCAAATAAATGAGATTGTGACAATTTTGCCCATATTTGAAAGCACCCAATCATAAATCAGGGTAAAGTTGAAAATTCACCTCATAATTATTGAGCTAACTACCTCTTCTTGGTATATGTGATTTGGTCAAAATGAGACTTATAAATAAGATAAGAATGATATTTATAACCATATTTCAATATCACACACCACGAGATTCAGCTAGCTCCTAAACAGTTTACTGGTTTGTCGTGGGGATCTGCTCATATTAAATAAAACGCATGCATGTGTGAGGATTTCTCCAAGATTATGTACTTGTTTTATCCGAGGAATATACTCCCTCATCTCTTTATTATAAGGTATTAACTAACTTTTCTCACAAACCAATAAAAATAGTCAAAGTCAATAAAGTTGTCATAGGATCTAAGTAATTTCCAATATCACCCTTACTAATTACCTTAAATTTTAATTATTTATCTTACCAACTACCTTTATTAATTATGAGCAGATATTGAAAAACATAATTAATGTTTATTGGAAATAAGCAAGTGTATTATAAAAATGACCAAATAAACTTGCTAGTTGGTGTCTTATAATAAAAACTAGAGGGAGTATAATTATGTTGAGTACGCAATGTGCCAACTGAATTTAAGATCTTCTGGGAAATTTCTATTCCGTCGCAATCAAACGATATCGAGAGGGGTCCACCAACCTCATATCTTTGCACATAGGTCTGTAAACAAATTAAAAGGCACCCGAAGCGAGATGCACCCTACACTTGGAATCTTTGAAAACAAGTTTGTTTACGAGGACTACCGAATATTCTCTGTGATTCGCTTCGAGGAATATAAATAGATAATAATATTGAACGTGCCACCAGCCAGTTTGCATGACCTTCTAGGAATTTTTTATATTAGGCTCAAATACTAAATCTATCTTGGAAGTATAGTTTTAGGAGCAACGTTACCTAATTTCTTTTTTATTTTAACGTTATCCATGAAATTTTAAAACGTAGCAATGATGTTCTATTATATTTAAAAAAACTAACTTTGACCGTCAAAAGATCAACGTTGGCGGTTAACTTTTTAACAGAAATGGACAACATTGCTATATTTTGAATCTTCTATAGTAACATTGAGACAAAAAAAACTTTTAGGGCAACACTACTCCTCAGCAAAGACTTCTGGAATAAATTTACTTCTGAAACCTTTATATTACGGACAATGGATTGTATGTATAAGTCTCCTCCGTAATTAACCTTTATAATAATTAAGATATAGCTGGGCAGCGAGTATTAAAGGCTTCTACCAAAAGTTAATAAAGTAAATAAGTAATAATGAGATTTGATAAGTAATTTACAATTTGTGAGTAATATCTGATTTAAAATTTTAAAATTTAGAGTTATTTTTAATTTCTTCCATTCTCCCTTAATAAAAATGGCATCATTTTGTTATTTATTTTTTAATAAAAGAAAAATACTTGTCAAAACCCTAATTTTAAAAAAGTAATACTACCTCTGATTCTAATTATAGGAATATTTTTATAATGTAATTTACATTATAAAATTTTTTCTTTAATTAAGACCGGGGGGAGTGAGCTCTAAGCTATATCTATCCTAGGTAATTATAATTATTCAGATCGAAGCTATCTACTACAATGTCAAATCTGAAATAGTATTTAAGTTGATTGATGTATTTATATATGGCGGCTTGACGTGTTTTGAATTAAAGAACTATTATTAATTAATTAAGCCTATTACAGACAAATAAAGGCGGACCACTCCCTTCATCACCTGGTAAAGCCAACTTCATATATATGCAACGCCTTATCGGAATACTACGTAAGTACGAACGTAAACATAAACCAGCGATGAGTCCTTTAGAGATGGTGGCCTTTTTGTTGTATTTGTACTTTGGAAAACACAAAAGTCTATCTTCTGTTATACCCAAAAAAAAAAAAAAAAAGTCTATCTTCTGGTTTCTTTTTGATAAACTATACATATACATGTGATCCACGCACCAATTAATAAAGTTAATAAATAATAAGGACAGATCTACACAACCATGAAAGTCCTCCTGCCTTCGTATAATTAAAGATATTATTGAAATTGAGTTCTTTTTGTAATTTGTATTCGAGTTCGAGTCTTAAAGCGCGTGCTGGTGGTGCAAAGAGAACCTTATCCAGACCCAAGAAATTCTAAATTATGGCTAGTTTAAGTAGTATAGTTATTATATGTATAAAAAAATCTTTGATTACAAAGAAATTCTAAATTATGGTGAGTTTGGATCGAATCATCTCGCAGGTCATATTTCATAGACACTGATGAATTGGAAAAAAATACAAACGAAGAGACACGAAACAATATATATATATATATTTAAGACAAAGAGTAAGTAGTCTATTTGATTATTACATGTTCCGCTTATGTTGATCATCGAGACCTCTGCTGCTCCGATCTGTACTTGAAATTCTGATTTTTACATATAATTATTTGCTTTCCTGCTATATATATAAAATCCAATCAATTATTAATTCTAAGATTTAAGAAAGAAAGAATGTTAATTAAGTACCATGGTAAACATGGCTGGCGAGTCTTGGTAGTTGCACATTTAATAATATATATATAAGGAAGCGTTTATGATAACTATAGTTTACAAAACTCTGAAACAAAATTGTATTCTACACGCGAGTTATGAAAAAATATAATTCATTTTTAAATTTTATGCAATATAAAAATTGTGAACCGGTTTTTTCAAAATGTTGAAATAACTACTTAATTATATTAACTGACACTAGATTCTCATAAAACAAATGGAATGAAGTAAAAAAATAATAAGAATTTTACTCTAGTTTTTTCTTCATGAGCTTATATTATCCTTTTAATGGACTGTTTATATATAATATACAAGTTATAAATAATGAACAATACCATCCATCTTGATTTTTGTGACACTCGCATTAATTAAGCTTATACCATGTGAGTCCATGAGGACACATATGGATGTGTTTTGATTCTGCTTGACTTGTCTTTATCTTTTTTTTTTTTTTTTTTGTAGTTTCAAATTGGGGGTCGGGCTTTGAAGGAAAATAAATATACAACATATTCATCTCAGATAATTAGATATTATGATATTTAATGGCACACACCCTTAAGTTAAAAGGTATAAATATGTTTTGATTATACATTTTCTTTGTGTGGTTTAATAATGTGTGCTTGTATTCCAAAAAAGCAAAAAAACAACTCGTCTAAGGAGTAACGTCTAAAAAAGTTTATATTCTTAACATGTAATAATTATACATTTTCTTTGCTTAGTTTCATATTGTAGCTAGGCTTGCATTCCAAAAAAGCCAAAACACAACTCATATAAGAGATTATAATCTTCAATGGCGCCCACTCTTAAGATGTAGTGTGTAGAGATGTTTTGATTCCTGGGATGTCTTAATTATACTTTTCTTTACACAGCTTATAAATTAAACTGTGCAAACAAAAACACAGGCATGCCTCTTGAAATGCAAGCCAGTGGGTTTGTATTCTTTAAAAAAAAACATACAACTAATTATATCGAATATCATGGTCTTTAATGGCCCACTCTTATATAAGATGTGACATATAAAGGTATTTTGATTCCTGATACGTCTTAATTATACATTTTCTTTATTTTCCGTAAGCTTGTATTCCAAAAAGGTAAAATACAATATTATGTTCTTTAATGGCCCACCCTTAAGGTGTAACGTATGTATATATAGAGATGTTTTGATTCCTGATACATCTTAATTATACATTTTATTTGCATAGTTTTTTTTTGTTCAATCTATTTGCATAGTTTCATACCACAGGCTTGCATTTCAAGAGGCAAAAACACAACTCATAATATATTATGATCTTACTCTTAAGGTATAACATATTGAGATGTTTTGATTCCTGATATGTCTTAATTATGCATTTTCTTTGAACAATATCATACTGTGGGCTTGTATTCCAAATAAAGCATAAGTACAATTCATCATCTCAGATATTATGACCTTTAATGTTTCGCTCTTAAGTTGTAACGTCTGAAGAAGTTTTGATTCCCGGCATATCATTGAAAACTTGTATACCAAAAAAACAAAAATACAACTCATCACAGAATTAAGCAGATTTTATGATTTTTAATTAATGTGTAACGTATAGAGATCTTTTGATTCCTGAGATGTCTTAATTATATATTTTCTTCACACAATTTCATTATATATGTGGGCATGTATGTATTCAAAAAAAAAAAAACAGCAAAAATACAACTCATCTTAGATATTATGATCTTTCATGGCCGACCCTTAAATGTGTAATGTTTAAAGATGTTTTGATTCCTAATATGTACTGAACTACTGACTACACATTTTCTTTGCACAGTTTTATACTGTGAGTTTGTATTCTAAAAAACAAAAACGCAACTTATATCAAATATAATGGCTCACTTCTAAGGTGTGACATATACGACAGGGCGAACTCCAAGTTTATTTTCGGATACGATGGAGGCATTTGTATTTTGATTCCTGACATGACTTAACCATGCATGCATTCTCTTTACATATATAGTTTCGTATTGTGGGCTTGTATTCTAAAAAAAACGAAAATACAACTTACCTCAGATGTTATGATCTATAATTGCCCATATATCCTTAAAATGTAACGTGTAAAGATGTTTTGATTCCTGACATGTACGTTTTCTTTGCATAGTTTCACTTTGTGGGCTGGTATTCCAAAAAAAAAAAAATACAACCTATCTGAAATGATATCATATAAAATATAGGCTTAATTACAATCTAATTTTCACAACAAAAGTAGCAACACTTTGATTTTTTCAAATGAATAAAAAAATTACCTGAGTTAACTTTCTTAATCTGTGGCTTAACCCATTGTATTATTGAATGGCTTAAATCAACTTGATACCAAGACATAAAATTGCACACTAGCTAGCTAACAAAATGTAAACTTGAAACCACTAAAACATTATGGATTTAACCATTGGTTTGTTGCGTTCAACCCATTCAATGGCTACATATGTACATTTTCAGTTTTGTAATTTGTAATGGACATCTAAAAACCAGACCAAATTTTATAAAGCTTATTAGTTTCATACGAAAAAATGAATCGGCCCATCCTACTTTAGAAAATAGTTCATAGGACCTTACAGAAAGAGCTCATAAAAAAATTACTTTTAAGCTACAGTATTGCAGTACTCACAAGAGTTATGAGTTGATGATTTAATTGTAAAGATCTTGTTCAATAAAATTAACTTCAAAAATAAGTAAATTTAAATGTATATATACACCACAGGTTAAAAAACTCTCACCAAATCAACTGGCTGATTCGAAAATTGCTGATTCAGTCGATCTCAAAATCTTAAAAAAAATCGGTGAATTAATGTTTTAACTCTGCTAATGATCCAGTAAAAAACCAGACGAGCCATTATCCCTCTAGTCTAACTTTGCTGATGCTTTTACCAAGCCATTGTTAAGAGATGAAGCTTTAAATTAAAGAAGGATTAGTGATGTTATTATTGTTTAGTCACGAGTAATTAAGAAGTAAAGTTTTGGAATATTGAGTTTGATATTTTTATTAAGTTCGTATATTTTCATGAGAGGTATAGGCTATTGTAGTCTATATATCACACTGTATCAATTAAAGAATCAAGCTAGCTAAGTTTCATGCTGGTTTTCTCCATACATATTTTTTCCCACTCACTGATCCTATCTTTATCAAAGACAAAAAAATCCGCTATAGCACACAGGAATTCCAAGCATGGCCCCTGGTTTTCGATCACTTTCTCAAACCAACTGTGTATTTCTCTTTCAGCTTATCCTTCTTCTTCTACTATTCTTTTATATATCTCTCTCCATTCTCTTTCTTCATCACCAATATTTACTTCCTCTTTTCTCTTATATTACCGTTCTTTTATATATCTCTCTCCATTCTCTTTCTTCATCACCAATATTTACTTCCTCTTTTCTCTTATATTACCGGGCATTTGGTAGAGTCTCTCTCTCTGATTTTTTTTTTCCCGTAGTTTTCTGCAATACCCAGTACAATTACTGTTGCCAAATTCTCTGTGGTCCCTTGTTTTATTCATTATGTCTATAGAGGCATTACTTCAGAGTGTCTCCTTCTTTAGATTTTCAGATATATAGTAATTATGCATTATAGTGGTATGCTAATTAAGGTTTGGTTTTTTTCCGGTGAATTTCAATATCTTGGGTATTGAGAAAAGGTTGGCTGATAGGAGAGAGAAAAACTTTTCCGAGTTATTAATTACCCGAAGAGATGAACAACAACAACAACAGATCAACGCAGAGCCGGCGACGTCAGAAGAAGATGACTTCGGTTCAAAAACTATTCAAGACATGCAAGGAAGTGTTTGCCTCTGGTGGGACTGGGATTATTCCTCTCCCTCGGGACATTGAGAAACTTCGCTCTATTTTAGGTATGTGCTTCAATTATTTACCCGAATTACCGTCCACAATGTATTGTGTGTGTATCGGCTATAACAAGCATCTCAGTGTTTTTTTTTTAAAAACTTTTTAGAAGCATTCAAGATCAGGAAAATTGTTTAAAGAATCACTTTTTTGAGGTTACGTACTGAGCAAGCACTATAGATATGGAGCTGCATTCTTCTTACGGGAAAATTAGATCAAAACGAACCTCTTTGTGGCGATTTTTGCCGGGTTGCTGATCAATTACTTGTGATTTCAGCTGAATTTTCCCTTTTATTCTAACAACAGTTAAATGCACTGCATTATTCCTTACCTGTGGGAAGCTGTGCAGTTTGTTATAAAGTTTATATTTTTATGTCGATATACCGATGATATTAAAATTGATATTATATATCACCTTGAAAATACTTCAGTTCACTTCGGGTGATGGGCTGTTTTCTCTTCTCTGTGCAAGTGTTCTATGTTTCCAAGACATGCTTTTGTGTTTGACACGCACGTGTGTGCATAATTATTCCAAGTTGTTCAACTATTGATCGATCATATGCATAGTAAATAGTTGTCGTCCGTGCTTCTTGTTACAAAGAGATGACATCTATAGTGCAGGTTTCAGTATGCTGTGAACTGCTAAGAACGTGGTTTGGTTCGACCAAATATTTAATTTATGTTGTGTATGAGTCAGTCCCTATATATTACTTTAATTAGCCGGACCACCGTGAAGTAACGAGGTAGAGTCGTATTTGTGCAGATAGAATAAGGCCAGAAAATGTTGGCCTGGAACCTGAAATGCCATATTTCCGGACAAGCCGTGCTCGAAGAAGAATGCCAAAAATTACATACCTGCATATCTATGAGTGCGAAACATTCTCTGTAAGCAAAGTTATTTTCAACTGCAAATATAATTAATCTGATGGTTACTGGAACATATGATGTTTTGTTGGTCATAATAACTATAATTCTATATATCTAACGCAGATGGGAATATTTTGCTTGCCACCTTCTGGTGTTATTCCCCTTCACAATCACCCAGGAATGACGGTTTTCAGTAAACTTCTCTTTGGGACCATGCACATCAAATCATATGACTGGGTCACCGACTTGCCCCCCCACAATCCCACAAGTTTCAAACCAAATGAAAGTAAGTCTCCCAATTTATTTAGCATTATAAACGGATGTAAATATATCAGAAGTGCCCCTAATATGTCTATTATTTATTTGAATTATGCAGTCGAGAGTTCAGAGGTGCGGTTGGCTAAAGTGAAGGTTGATGCTAATTTCACAGCTCCTTGCAACACCTCTATCCTTTATCCAGCGGACGGAGGAAACATGCACTGTTTCACTGCGGTGACAGCCTGTGCTGTTCTCGATGTTCTTGGCCCTCCATACTCTGATCCTCATGGCAGGCCCTGCACTTACTACCATAATTACCCTTTTTCCAGCTTCTCAGGTGTATATACATATATACTGCCTCCAGTTCTTACTAGTATAGGAGTTAGTTAGGATTGGATTTGGTCGTAGACAAAATACTCTAATCCACTATCTCCCAAATTTATAATATTACTCTAAAATATCTCTACTAATTATACGTATTAAAGAGTTTTTATCCAAAGTTTGTGATAGAAGGGATTGGGGATATCATTTGTCCATTCTAAGCTATATGCTCCCTACTCCCCTCAATTTTGAGACGTTTCTCAACTGTTTTTTTTTTTTGTGGTTTTTTTTATCAGTATATTCTATATGAAATAAGTGACATTTTGATATTTTATGATCAAGATAGAGGTGTTTTTAAATTTTTACGATTTTTCAATGATTGGAGACTCTAAATTAAAAGGAAACTCCACAATTTTAGAATCTTAAATCTTTAAATAATTGTAACAATTTAAAATAAATTTTTTTTTAATTATAAAATATCAAAAAGTCACTCATTTAATCTAATAATCAAAAGGAAAAAAAATTAAAATGGCTCCAAAATTGAGGGACAGCTGGGGTGCGGAGCTGACACGTCCCCAACCGAACGATGGCATATTTGGAATATCTACCAATATTTGTTATAAATAACTAATATAATTAACTTTCTTAATTTATCAAAATTAGTAAACTAGCTATTATATTAAAGAGTGGAAGTGGTATTATTTTGCCAGTGACACTGTTTTCTTACTTTCTCAATTACTATTATTCCACCACTAGAATCATAATCGTGTTTTATATATTTGCTTTTGAAACTCCCAGTTGATGGAATTTCCATAGCAGAAGATCAGGAAGAGAAGGCTTACGAGTGGCTTCAGGAGAGGGATAAACCTGAGGGCTTACAGGTAGTTGGAACCATGTATGGAGGCCCAGAGATTGTCGTGGAGCACTGAACTCGTCATGTTCCTCTCAGCAGGTCCCTTTTAGTCTTTTCGATCACAGGTTCTGAGTGTGCTGACTTATTTTCTATTACTGAAGGAGGCTGATATTGGACGCCATCCTTATCTGAACGGCCGGTGAAGAGTTTGTTGAGATATTTCTTTTTCTTTATGCCCTTTTTCCTAGTTTTATCTTCCAATCTTTATAGAATCTGTAAGCAGGCACCTAGTAAGGCGGTTTTGTTCAGATGACAGTTGTTCTATTATTGTATGTATAGAACAAAAAAAAGTAAATGATAAACAGAGTTACAGCACCAGAAATTGATATTATATATTGGGAATTGGATGATGAATATATTGAAGATGTTTGGCTCTCACTTCAATAAAGTGTAGTCTCCTAGAATCATCAAAATTCGATTTTATTTTGAAAGCAGTCAACTTCAATCTTCCATGGACAATATTCTTGTGAATATGCTTAATTATCATAAAATATTACCAAATGGCGAACTCATAAAAAGTTTTTTTTTTTAATGTAATTTTGTTTATTAATTATTATATAGATTTGTTTTTGTAGTGTACTCATTTTGGCGTTCAGGAACTTATTCATTCATGATCTGCTCATTGCTAGCTTTAGATCAGAGCCTAGACGAATATTGTTCAATAAACTAAAGCGAGCAAAGCATTCGCTGGCTATAGTACATGACTTTTCTTAACTATTTATATATAATAACATTAGAAATATTGGTATATATCGATGTGCGCCATGACATGGGAAAGATTCTGAGATTTGTTTATTCCAAGGATAAACATATAATAACGATTTTGAGCATGTTGCCAATAATACCAGATTAAGATAATGTTGCCAGAAATTTCCTTGTTGCTTCCGATAATCATCAGATAATATTTCACCAGGTCTACCAGCCTGCTAGCATGACTGGTGGTGCCAATTCTCTCGTTTTCTTTTCTCACGCTCTCCCATCCTATACTCCTTGTTATTGGATTAAGATTTAATAATCTGCATTTAATATTTTCTTTCATCATTATATTCTCTCATTGTAATAATATTTTTATAAAATATTAAATATGGATGATTAAATATTGATTCAATAGTCATGAGATGGGAAAAGATGGGAGCAGACCAAAAAGAATAGGAGAAAAATCAAGTCTAGTTTAGTACCAGGGATTAGTGGAGGGGAAGAGATGGGAAATTTTTATAAGTTGTAATATTAAGTACTTTTTCTTATTATTTTATCCTATATCTCCTCTTTATTAAAATTTTATAACCCTATTTTTTCTAATTGTTTTTTAAATCCATCTCCAAAAAATTTCCCTTCATCCAGTTTCCCTCCCTACGACCCTACCCTCATACCAAACAGCCCTTTCGGCTTTAGAAACAAATTTAATTAAATTTATAAACTTATATGAGGGGCTTGATTCAATTGACACTTGCGCCTTCTTAAATTTTGTTTAAGCACGAGGTTGCTTATTGGGCTCCTTATGAGTGCTTGAGTTCCTTTTGCCATGAAAAGCATCAAAATAAGATTTTTTTTATTTATTATTTTTTTTTTGCAAAAAATGTACCCAATTAAAACAGATAGCAAACATTTTACTAAAGTAATGCAAGACGACACCACTAATGGCATAAGAACCCTTAACGCCACTGACTCCAAATTAAATGAAGTAAAACTTTAAATTATTATACTCTTTTATTCTTTATTATTATCATACATTATTATATTAAATATTTTTTTTAATAAAATAGACGCCACTCAAATGAGTGGCGTCTATTATATTAAAAAATATTAACGTGTGTCAGTGGCGTTAAGGGTTCTTATGCTATTAATGGCATCACCTGACGCGACGTCACTAACTATATTACTTTAGTAAAATATTTCTTATTTGCTTTAATCGGGTACATCTTTACAAAAAAAATCTTGTTTTGGTGCTTTTCCCCGTAAAGAAGGACAACAAAAATTTAAATTTAAACACTTCCATAGAGCATGATTGCAAGAAGACCAAAATACTTCATCCAATCCTTAATATATTTTTCACTTATAATTAAGTTTCATATTAAGGACATAGGTAGTACGTATATATCTTGAATCTTTGATAGCTCTTCATATATTTTTCCTTTAATCCTTTATATAAAATTCACTTTAATAAAAAAATTAAATTACAAAGTGAATCTTATATTAAGAAATAAAGCTAATATTGCTTTTTACAATTATTTCCCGGCGCACAATTCATTTCACTTCCCTAAATAATGCAAAATTAAATGTAAAAATCTAGTCTTATATTATGAGCTGTCTGATGTTCGGGCACAATTCATTTTAAAGACAATAACAGAAAAAAATGTTTAGATGGTCCTCGTCTTTTATACGATATCAAATTTTTTTAATATAAAAATTAACATATCATCGTACTAAGTAAATTCACGTATACGCAAAACTTCGTATAAAATATGCAAAAACAATAATGTTGAATCTAGCTATAATAATACATACGTACCTGGCTCTTGACTTTAGAATCTTTTTGGTTTTTAAATTTGCTTCCAAAAGACAAGTATTAAAACACATGTGTGTGTCACTTGACGGGGGCACAGCTACAGCTACTTGCTGTCACTCCATTTATTTTTTGAAAAAAAACAGGTTGACACAAAAAGAGAGTAATGCATGTGAAGTTTTTATTTATTTCACATAGAAAGCCCTAGTTTTCCATTTTCAAAATGAATTAAAAAGAATGATCAAGGATAAGACAAGTAGCCAACATTAACTATTTGTGCAATATAAAAAGATCTGTTAACTTTATAAAACAAACTAGACGTACACTTTAAAAGGGTTAAAGAAAACAAATCAAACGTAATTCCTTGTGTTTCATTATTAAAATTTTAACTTTAAATAATCAGTATGCAAATTTCTAAATTAAAATTCAAAATATTTACACATAATTTAAATGAAAAAAATGTCACACACACACACACAAGTACACACACATACATATATGTATATATAAAGATTATACAATAATAATGTGTCGTTTAAGAAATTAATAAAACAATAAAAATATAATAAGCAGCGTTGAGAAGCTACGGACAATGTCAAATCTCAAATATTCTGCATTTTTGTTGTGGTTTTCCCACTGGTTTGGATTCCACTTGTTTATGATTTATGTTGAAAGACTCATAAGTCTTTAATCTTCATTATTCGATCCGATCCGCCTTCATCGCATTGTAAAGCCAAATTAATATTATTTAATTTATGTTTGTTTGAGTTGATGTTAGAAAATCACATTCACGTAAGTTGAGATAACACTGTTCTCACTTCTCACATACTTAACTCATAAAACACAATTCTTGTTGAAAAACTGGTTCAGACCGCTAATCCAAACAAACAATTAATTTAATTGGATGGCTAGCTTATCAGTGTGGATTTGTGATTGATTACTTTATTAATAATAATTTATGAAAATGAGTGGCGGGTCCCCCTGCTGGAGGATAGTGATGATCTTCATATTGTCTTGTGCACTTTGGGAAACACACAAAGTCCTCAACATTTTTCTCATCTCATTTCGGTAGCCACCCATCACTATCGACTTTCTTTCTCTGCTCCTACCCATGCCAATCGATAACGACATATTCACACCAAATCAAGAAAATAGCAGTATTTTTATTTTTTATCTTTCAAAAATTAACTCACGATGTTGCTGAATTTGGACTTGTTTGATTTTGATTTTGTGCAGTACCATTATCGGCTTCTACGTACCTACCTACCTAAAATGATCCATAAAAAGCAAATATATAAATCAAATATTCTCATTATTCCCTCCTCGTCGTCTATGAGATCAATATTAAGACCCCATTGTTCCATCTCCATCGTAGACAGGTCACTTCTTGATTCTTTGTGAATTGTAAAGAACACAGCCTATGTGTTGAACTGAAACGCAGGTGCCAAGAGACAATAAGCCTGAATAATTTATTGCGCCTAACAAATGCAAGTTCCTCTCACGTTGAAAGCCAACCGTTTTGATTTATTTTTAATTTTTTTACGCTTCACACACACATCTTAGCCTATATATACATAATTAAATAATGAAAAGCTTTTGGGTCGGTTAGCCAAGCACATATATATTATATCTTAGTGCTTAATTATATCTTCAATTTAATTGATTTACTTCCCCTCTATTAATTAATTATCCAGTGGGATGTATCCGCATTATATTGCGAATTATAGATCCACGTCTCTTAGCTTATTATATTAATATAATGTCCAGTGCCAATTAATGGTCGGTAACATTTGTCATCCTGAAACTGGCTATATATATATATATATATATAGAACAACCTGGGACTTGGGGATATCATATTTTTTGTAACCCATCACTTACATTTGCATAAACAAAATTTATATATTTATTTCGAAATAAAATCCTGAAAATTGTTTTTTCTGAACCCACAAACTTTCCGACGCAATCAATATCCGAGGTTACAGAGCTTCATGGGAAATGGAAGATGCGCCAACTCGATCGCTGCGGCTTCTAGAAGCACGTAGACTTCTTCATGTGCTACATAGAACTTACAGCCTTGGACTTGTCAACATATGCGTTGCTGACGTCATGCTCAGATAATTAGCTGTTTAATCGCCGAGATGTTCTATAAAAAACCTTAAAAACCCATTTCACAAGGGGGCCGGGGAACCTTAAAAACCCGGTAATTTACAGGAGAAAATAAATAAATAAATAAATATATATATATAATGATTTTATTCCAATTATCGTGAACATATATAGAGCTCTAGATATATTCAATTCACGTAAAATAATTCATATGATTTAAGATTGTGGTTAGAATTATACTGTAATTAGGAATAACATTTGAAACTGAAATATATCAAAAGAAAATAAACAACAAATTTTGATGATTTGTTTGGGAAACAAGAAGACAAGGAGAAGCAGAAGCAGAAGACTGCGTTGATTATGAAAACAAATTAAACAGCTAATTACGGCATAATTATACTTTGAATGAGCACAGTGGCAGAACCACTTGCTGGCCAGTTGGGGTTAAGGGTGGGAATATAATGGCCCAAACTCCTATCAAGCGATATGCAGCCTAAACTGTTTAGGGTCTGGTCTGGTTTGACCTTTTTTTATTAAAAAAGTCAGGTTAAGGCCTATTTGGAGGCCTAAATATGTAAATAGATCAGATATATTTTATTAAGGTTTGATCTAGCCTATTTATACATTAAATAGATGTAATTATATTTATATGATATAAATAACACAATATTTACTTTTTAAATTTTAATTTTAAAGTGCACAAAATCTACTTATGGTTTTCAATGCCTACTATATAAAATCTTCTTAAAGGCCTATATTGTAAGTAAGCCTTTAAAAAGGCTACAGGCTCAACCAAGCCCGAGCCTAAAAAAAAGTTTGCATTCAGGCCCAGGCTCAAGCCTTTTGCCTCCATTACAGAACCTGGCCTGGTCTAACTTATTTTCATGCTTAGCACTAGTTGACTTTTTAAAATTTGTTAGTATATATATATATATGTATTTATTCTATGATATTTTATTTTGACCAATAATTTGACCGACCTAATTTATTATCTTCTTTATAAAAACAATATTTAATTTATTACTCATTGGGCTATAAGAGGGGAAAAAAATTCTTATTTGAGATACTTATTGAAAGTGTTAGTATCATCTTATATCTGTTTTTATTTATAATTTTCGGTTATTATTTATTTATATCTTCAATATTATATGATACTATTTAATAAATAATTCAATATATTTATTTTTTAGTCTAGACTAAAAATATTTTCT
Organism: Acacia crassicarpa; assembly: GCA_034222035.1. Taxonomy (NCBI): domain Eukaryota; kingdom Viridiplantae; phylum Streptophyta; class Magnoliopsida; order Fabales; family Fabaceae; genus Acacia; species Acacia crassicarpa. Next base: position 40,522,591 of record JAWXYG010000005.1, on the reverse strand, counting down.
GGTTCCGTTACTGAATAAGCGTATTGCGGCATACTTTGAATGAAGGCGTATTACGGCATAATTATACTTTGAATGAAAACGTATAAAGAGAATGTCATTATATAAGCATACAAAAGCTGCGTTGTTTGACCAAATAATATGACTACGTACTTATCCCTTGTATTAATGAAAGACCTGTTGTGTTGGACACGGATCGATGAGAATTGGATAGAAAACTCTGACTAGGATGTGGATTAGCAGAGGACACAGTCAATAAAGATTAAAGAAGATGATGAAACGAGAGAAAGATATTCGTATAATGATATAAATACTCACAGGTACTGCGTAGAAAGAATAACTAAAAATTAAAAATTATGAAATCACAAAAAGAAAAATACACACTGATACCAAATACCAATTCAAAAGTGTGTGTATACGTAGATGGGGACGGATTTCAATTCGAAGGCGGCAAGTTATCAAATTCTATTCTAAAGTCGATCTCTTTGATTAGGAGAGAGGTGGCAGCTATCCCTGTTTTCATGCACGTAGGTCCCTCCCCCCACCAAATAAACCACTACCAAACAAAAAGGCAGGAATGAATATATAATTCATTCTCATTTTTTATACAAAAAGAATTATACAAATTATCAATATGAAGTTTGTTTAAACAAACTTATAAATAGTACTTATACCAATTTTTATGAAAATAAATGAAATAATAGTTGAAAATGAGATGATATAATTTTTTTGATTTCTTATTTTTTTTTTTTAAAAAGGCATGTCAGTCGATGGATAGTCAAATAATGGATGCAAAAAAGATTGTACCTTCCATGAGAAAACATGCTTTAGTAACTATTTCCGAGGGTACAGGTGTGTCCACTGTGTCATAGGACACACACACACGTGTGTGCGAGCACGCAATTGCATGGCTTCACCCTTTACTTCTTTTAGTTTCGGTTTTAATTATAGGATAAACTTATAGTGTAAAGTGTACTATAAATTCTAATTATAGAATAAAATTTATAATGTAAAGTGCACTACAAACTTTGTCCTATCAAAAAAATAATATGTTTTTGGAGTTTTCAGAATATATGTGGCGGATTGTATTGCATTATATATTTAACATTAAAAATCACAGATTCCACTCTTCTTTTCACCAGCCTGGTGTAGCAACTTGGCAAATGGCAAGTGTATATATCTCATGGCATTTGATTCATGAATGCAGCAGAAAAAATTAGTGCCTGTTTTCCACCGGCAGCACTGTTTGTATATGTGTGTGTGTCTGTGTTGTGTCACTCTCTAAGACCTGGAATGCTGTCCTTTGTCACAAATCCACCCTATTGTCCTCGTCCTTTGTCTTCCCCTATATCTGTACCTTCAGCACTAACTTGTTGATTTCCTCCTTTGACTTTCTGCACCCATCAACTCCTCTTTCCTCATTCAGATCACTTGATCTTGACAAGTATATAAGCCTTCCTTTGATGCTTTTTATTATTATTTTTATTTTTATTTTTTAATCTTTTTAATTTCCTCTCTTCTGCAATAACAAGAGAATGTAACACAGTTAAGCATTGTTTAATTCATATATAGCTGTTTGGTTATAAATATCAATTCAGAAAAATAGAGGGGGCACATGGTTAACTTGCTCAGGTCAAACACAACGACACATGCTGCTATCTTTTCATCATACTGATGAATAATTGTACTGTTCATGTATTCATATTTCAAAGTTTCAATTAGTACTTCTATTATTCATTATAAAAACACTGTTGTACGATTATTTCAACGATAGTTACACAATTTTCAAATGCAGTCGCGTCAATTTGATCATGATGGATGAGGGGACATGAGGTAAAATGAAGATAGAGCATATTGCGAATATATATGGAGTAAATAAACTTTCTAGTTATTATGACTAGCAAATATATGGCTTTATTAATTTATAAAAAATAAAAACTATAAAATGAACCAACTATCAAATTTATGAGAGAAAAATAATGCTTATTAATTTATTATTAACATAATTAAAAATAAAAATATATCTATAATAGGAATGAGCTCAATTTTGTCATAGAATTTGTGATAGAACGGAATTACCAACAAAATTTGTTCCGTCACTATTTTTTTCGTAACTAGTTACGGACAAAATCTCAATTTTGTCAAATTACCGATAGACTTTTTCGTGGATAAATTCATCAATGGAATTTTCAACGAATTTCTAGCAAAAAAAATTTACGTGGGTAATTGTCAATTTTTTTCTAGTGAAAATTGTGAAGATATTATTATCAGTAATATGGCCAAACTACATTTTTATTCTCTGATAGGTGGCATCATTCATTGGTCCATGCAAATAAATTATGCTCCCCTTACACGACAAAGGCATAAAATCTCATGGCAACTTAAATCATGTGCGCTAAATATATTAACATACATAATAAATTTTTTAAAACCTTTTTTATACACTTTTAGACAATAAATTCACTTTTTATAGTATAATGACAATTGGAAGATTACTTTTATTTCAAATTTAAAGTGTTGATTTTTTTAAAAAATATTATTAGCTGCAATATTTGACTAAGTTAATTTGTTTTTAGATAAAAAAATGAAACCAGTTAAATTTCCACGACACAATAAAATTATAATAGCCACATAATTCAAAGAGTATTAGCTAGTTTACTAATAAAATCATTATATTGGCTCTTTTAGGCTCGTCTCAACAAAAATTCAAGCTTGAATTCATGGTAGATTGAGAAATCTAGTGATAAGTTCCTCTCTTAGAATATTGGATGCTTACTTAGGAAAAAATACCATAAACAACAATTCAGGCCTTGTAAATATGGATTATCATTTGGATTGACAAGTTGGTATAATAAACGTTCAACTGGTAGGTAGAGCGAGGTTAGATAGTAGTTTTGCGTCTTGTATCCCCAAAAAATAAAGGAATAAGTGTTCCCGAGACATTATACTGTAGCTTTTTTAGTCTAGCTAGCCTTGACAAAAATTGAAGTTTGGATATATGGTAAATTGAGAAGGTTGGATATAGCCGAGATCGTCTCCTAGAACATTGAATACTTCTTTTGAAAAAAGTACTATAACAATTCTTATACATTGTAATATGAATCCAATTCTTACCATCTGGATTGACGAATTATTAGAATAAGCGTTCTCAAAACATCGCACTAGCTCTTTTAGTTTGGTCTTGACAAAAATTGAAGTTTGAATTAATGGTAACTTGAGAAATTAATCTTATAATCAATTCCTCCCTTAAAACATTGAATACTATGTTTACGAAAAAGTACCATATTGGCGATTCATGCATTGTAATATGGATCCAATTCTTATCATTTGGGCTGACGTGTTGCTGGAATAAGCATTCCCACAACATCATACTAGGTCTTTTATAGTCTAGCCTTGACAAAAATTGAAGTTTGAATTAATGGTAAATTGAGAAATCTCATTATCATTTTCTCTCTTAGAACACTGAATACTTATTTAGGAAAAATTATCATATCGACAATGCATGCATTATAATGTGGATCCAATTCTCATCATTTGAACTGAGAAGTTGATAGAATAAGCGTTCTCATGACATCATGCTAGTTCTTTTAGTTTGGTCTTGACAAAAATTGAAGTTGTAATTAATGGTAAATTAATAAATCTCATAATTAATTCCTCTCTCATTGAACACTTATTTAGGAAAAATTACCCTATTGACAATTCTGACGTTATATTATGATACCAATTCTCATCATTTGGATTGACGAGTTGGTAGAATAAGTGTTCGCATGACATCATACTAGCTCTTTTAGTCTGGCTTTGACAAAAATTGAAGTTTGAATTAATGATAAATTAAGAAATCTCATAATCAATTTCTCTCTTAGAACATTGAACACTTATTGAGAAAAAATTATCATATAGATAATTCTGACAGTATATTATGGTATCAATTCTCATCATTTGGACTAACGAGTTGGTAGAATAAGCGTCCTTACGACATCATACTAGCTTTTTTAGTCTGGTTTGGACAAAAATTGAAGTTTGAATTAATGATAAATTAAGAAATCTCATAATCAATTTCTCTCTTAGAGCATTGAACACTTATTGAGAAAAAATTACCATATCGATAATTTTAACATTATATCATGGTATCAATTCTCATCATTTGGACTAACGAGTTGGTAGAATAAGCGTCCTCATGACATCATACTAGCTTTTTTAGTATGGTCTTGACAAAAATTGAAGTTTGAATTAATGGTAAATTAAGAAATCTCAAAATCAATTCCTCTCTTAGAACATTGAACACTTATGTAGAAAAAATTACCATATCGACAATTCTAACATTATGCTATGGTACCGATTCTCATCATTTGGACGGACAAGTTGGTAGAATAAGCATTCACGATATCTGAAAATACTAGCTCTTTTAGTTTGGCCTTGACAAAAATTGAAGTTTGAATTAATGGTAAATTGAGAAAGCTCATAATCAATTCCTTTCTTATAACATTGAATACTTATTTAGGAAAAATTAAAGTACCATATCAACTATTCATGTATTTTAATATGATCCAATTCTTATATTTGGATTGATGAGTTGGTAAAATAAGCATTTCCAAGGCATCATATTAGCTCATTTTGTCCGGCCTTAAATAAAAATTCAAGTGTGAATTAATAGTAAATTGAGAAATCTAATAATCAACTTCTCTTTCAGAACATTGAATACTTATTTAGGAAAAAAATTCCATATCAACAATTCTGACGTTGTAATATGGTACCAATTCTTATCATTTGGACTGATAAGTTGGTAGAATAAGCGCTCTCACGACATCATGTTAGCTCTTTTAGTTTGACTTTAGCTTAATAAAACTTGAAGTTTGAATTGATAGTGATTTGAGAAATCTAATATGAACTATTCTCTTAGAACATCGAATACTTATTTAGAAAAAAATATCATATCGACAATTCTGACATTATACCATCGTACCAATTCTTATCATTTAAACTAATAAAATGGTAGAATAAGTGTTTCCACGACATCATATTAGCTTTTTTAATCTAACCTTAACAAAAATCCAAGTATGAGTTACTAGTAAATCGAGAAATCTAACACTTGATCAACTCTTCTCTTAGAACATTGAATACTTATTTAGGAAGGGAAAAAAAAAATCCTTATGGACAATTCTGACATTTGTAATATGGTGTCAATTCTTATCATTTGGACCGACAAGTTGATAGAATAAGCGCTCCTATGACATCATGTTAGCTCTTTTAGTTTGATCTTAGCGTAAAAATACTTATAGTTTGAATTGGTGGTAATTTGAGAAATCTAATAATGAACCCTTCTGTTAGAACATCAAATACTTATTTAAAAGAAAATACAATATCGGCAATTCTGACAATATACTATGGTACCAATTCTTATCATCATTTGGACTAACAAGTTGGTAGAATAAGTGTCCATGAAATCAAACTAGTGACAAAAGATCTCTCATATATACCATTAGGTTACATATGTGGAATGATAATTTTAAAAAGATGCTATACTTTGAGGGTGGGGGAGGAGGGGCCGGCAGGTGAGAACAGTATAAATGAGGGGCAAGACTCGAACAAGAAAGACCAAAAAAGGCGGAATGGGAGATTATATATATAAATAAACAATTAGTATTTTGATTGGACAAAAATCCGCTGTTGGAACAGCCCACTGGAATTCCAAGCATGGCCCCTGGTTTTCACTTCCTCAAACCAACTGTTTTTCTCTTTCAGCTAATCTCTCTTCCTCTACCTCTTCTATAACTCTCTACCTCTTCATTTTCTTTCTTCACCCATCACCTTCACATATTTTCCCCAATTCCATTTTTTCACATCCTACTTCTCCTTTTACCCCTCCACATCTCTATCTCTACGAGTCTACTACACCTGGCCCGCTTCGTACTCTCTCTTTCTTCCTCCTATTTCCGGGTATTTGGGGTTTGATGGTCTCACTGCATTTTCTCACAGTTTTCTGGCACTCCCATTTTTTGTTACCCAATTCTCTACGGTCCCCTGTTCTGTAATAACTCTGCGTGGCCCTTGGAAGTAGAAGCATTTCGCGGCGACATTGATACAGGCATCTCCTTGTTTCGATGTTCGTATCGTAATTCTGCATTAAAGTGGTAGTGAGATTGGTTTTTGTTCTGAATTTGAATTGAATGGGGATTGGGAGGAGGGTGGCTGATAAGAAAGGCAAGGACATTTCTGAATCACCCCAAGAGACGAATACCAACAGCAAATCAAAGAAGAACCGGCGGCGTCAGAAGAAGATGTCACCGGTTCAAAAATTATTCAAGACATGCAAGGAAGTGTTTGCCTCTGGTGGCCCTGGGATTGTTCCGCCCCCTCAAGACATCGAGAAGCTGCGGGCTGTTTTGGGTATGTACCTTAAATTATTTATATAAATTATTGTCTCCAAAATATTTTATACTATCACTGCCTAGCTTTCCTAACCAGGTATGCTACTCATGTGAAAACCAGATCGCACTGAAGGTTTTTGTGCGATTTTCTCAGGTTGCTGAATCAACATGTGGATTCGGCTTCATTTTCTCTTTCCCTTTCCCTTGGAAATATTAATCCATTGGTGTGTTTGCTAATAGGACTGGTCTTTCTTAGGGAAATTAAGCTATATATCCAATTTAATTAGCGATTTCAATCATAGTTGGATTGTGCTTCAATTGTACCTTTTGCACCAATCTTATTGATTGCCTTACAAATTCTTTAAATTATTTCGAGTGGTATGATGTAATCTAACTCCCTGCTTTATGTACTATGTTTGTGCCCCTAGGCGTTGGACATGCCTCTGTGTCTCCTGTTTAACCCTAACGAATGTATATATTATTCCAAGGTGTTCAACTAGCAAATAAAAAATTGTTGTTATCATGTGCTTCTTATTACCAAGAGACTTTACCTACAGTGCAGGTTTCAGCTTGCGGTGTAATGCCAAGTATGTGTGATAGAATATAATTTGAATAAGAAATCGAGCATATTACACTGAATGATGGCATCAAATAAAATACTTTTTCCATCTCTCTTCTTGTCTTGTTTATCGTATCGAGGAATTGTACTGCCTGTGTTGATAATTTGGATTAGATATGCCTAAAATTGAGGATCATTTGATTACAATTAGCCAAAAGAACTAGTTTATTAAGGTTGTGAAGTCCCTATTATTAGTTCGATCACTGTCGATCGACGAGCTTAACAGAAAACTGCAATTTTTTTTTCTTTGATGGATATTGTCTTTTGCGGCTGGCAATTAGGCATAATACCCTGGACGTTAGGACCCAGCTTTAAACTCAACTGCTGCAAGTAGTTAAGATATAGCTGTAAAAATATCTCTGCCTGCAAAATCTGGTGAATTGTTTTACAGGGAACCATTGGAATCCTAACACACAGTTGCATGCCTTGACCTCTTCGCCTTTTTTTCCCCCCTAATTTCTGTCTGGGTTGACTTGACATTGTCGCCTTTGCAGCAGCAATGATACTTAGGATCCTTTTCCCAACTTTCCTTTCCACTTGTCAGTTGTTTACCTGTTTTTTCCCCTTGCTAATAGAAACGATGCAACTTTGCCCTCTTTTATGCAGATGCAATTACACCAGAAGATGTTGGCTTGAAGCCTGATATGCCATATTTCAGGACAAACACCATCCAAAGTTTCCCGAGAATTACGTACCTGCATATCTATGAATGTCCAGAGTTCTCGGTAAGCAAGTGACCTTGAAATGATAATTGGCTGTTTATAGTGGGGCATGCTGTTTCGTTGATTGTAACTGTATTTCTATATTGAATGCAGATGGGAATATTTTGCTTGCCGCCTTCTGGTGCTATTCCTCTTCATAATCACCCTGGAATGACTGTTTTCAGTAAACTACTTTTTGGGACTATGCACATCAAATCTTATGATTGGGTGGCTGACTTGCCCCCTCAAACTCCCGCCAGTCTCCAACCAATGGAAAGTGAGTTTTTCTCTTTTTTTTTGAAAAAATAATATTGCATTAAAGTGAAGGCTTCCTATTTTTCTACCTGATGTTTTGACAGGGATGTGAAACAGAGAGTTTGAATTAAGGATAAAAAAAACACAAATGGAAGCTGTGTATCTTGTTCCTTCCATATCTTCTGTCTCTCTAAAATAGTTCTCTTGTGAATACTGTTAGGATTCATATAGAGCAGCATCGAGCATTGGCGTCCACTTGTAGAGCATCCTATTAGTGGGGAATAGGAATGGAAAGAGTTAGGTGCAGTTGTGCACTTTTGACAATTTGCACGTTTTGCCATCAGGTTCTCTTATAAAAACATGGAAACTTTTTGATAGAAAAAATGGCAACTAAATAGCTTTTACAATTCGAATTCATGTGATCTAGTCTTTTAGGAGTTTAGTTTACATGTTATAAGCTTATTGGAAAACTCCATATTTGGACAAAACTTGTTACATGAGTGTTATCATGCACTTTATTTGGCAATCTCTTCAGAATGCTCAAATTTGAGTCTGGTTTCTCCTGTTGCTATCAGAACATAGTCTGACATAATCTGAGACATGTGCAACTCCCTGTTGCACATCAGTACTTTCTTGGACTAAAATATATTGCTCGTGGCCTCGTTCCACTTATTTATTTGTGCATTTAGCTAAATTGAAGATATTTGGTTTAAAAAAATCTGTCATCACTGTCTATTGTATTTTAAGATAATCTTTATTTAGACTTCTGTTATGTGTGTGGAGAAAGGTTGAGCGGTAATATTTTGATGGAGCTGGCATTATTGGTCATGCTCTTGCAATCTTAAATCTCCTCTACAAGTACCATTTCCTTTCTCTACTATAAACCAAACAAAAAGTATGAAAGAGACTAATATGCGAATTTCAATTGTCCAGTTCAGAGTGCAGAGGTGCGGTTGGCTAAAGTGAAGGTTGATGCTGACTTCACTGCTCCTTGCAGCCCCTCCATCCTTTATCCGGCCGATGGAGGAAACATGCATTGCTTCACGGCAGTAACAGCATGTGCGGTTCTCGATGTCCTTGGCCCTCCATACTCCGACCAAGACGGCAGGCACTGCTCTTACTACCTTAATTATCCCTTTTCCAACTTTTCAGGTATTGTGCCACTAACACTGTTTTTATTCATTTCCCTTAAATTGATTGTATGCTATTTTGTTCATTTCTCTTGCTTGATAATTTATTTTTGGAAACTTCAGTTGATGGAATATGCACAGCAGAAGAGGAAAAGAAGATTCATGAGTGGCTTCAAGAGAAGGAGAAACCTGAGGATTTAGAAGTAGTTGGACACCATTTGTCACTCATCTGAACCATCGTCATGTCGGTCGCTCTGATGCAATGCCAGCTTTATCTGAACCGGCGGTGAAACTCATGCTGATCTTTGTTCATGATGTCCTTTTTCCGACCTTCTAGTTTTTAATTTTTCAGATGATCTTGAAAGAATACGAGGCACCTAGTGACCTTTTCAGCCCGACCGTTTTATTAATCATTGATGTACAGATGATGAAAAGAGGAAACGATAAAAAGAGGTATACAACACCGGAAATTGATATTGGGAGGTGCAATGGCCTTGATGCCTGAAATTGATGAGCTGTTAAATTCACTGAGTCTTCCTTGGAGTTATTTAGAGATAATAAACAATCAATATTGGGATTAAATATGATTCTGCTTCTATTTCACCCCCAATTCCTGGGCTACTTTTCACCCCATTATTTCACGCCTTCCAATGCTGGTGGAGCGACTCCTCTTATCCCGGGGTACTCTATTAATATTTTATACAGGTTTCTTTTTTTTGTTAAGTTTTTTATTCGTTATATGAACTTAAAAAAAAAAAAAGTATTTTCTCCAAGTTTCTGGTCTCTATCATCGTCGTCAGGCAAAAGAAAAAAACAAAACAAAACAAAACGGCCTTTCACCCGGTACAATTGACAATTCGAGTGTTGCTTGTGAGCGAGTTATTGGGAAACTACGTAGTATGCACGTAGCGGACTCGACCGTCGTCCTTGTATCAACCCATGGACACGTGGCCTCCTTGGTAACGTTTCCACTGATGGACCAACCTCTTTGCTTATTCTTTTTTGGGGCTGAAAAGCACCAAACTTTTATCGATTTGTGGCAAAAGGAAAAGAAATAACAAAATAAACAGTAGATTTATCGTGTACCATGCTATTGTATCTAAAATTTTTGTCCATTTCGATTATTAGGATATGAACTCATCGTCAAATATGTTTTCTGGGCCAACGGTTATGAAACAGTACTAAATTAAGGGTGCTTGCAGTAAATATGCAGCCAAGCTGAGGTTTGCATGGTAGAGTTGTACTTGTAACGCGTCTGCATGGACGTCAAGGACATTGCATACTTCATTGTTGATATGAAGGGGTCATGGACATTGCATACTTCATTGTTGATATGAAGCTCAAGTTCCGACTTATCCCCACATATTGCACCAGCAATCTGAAAATCTCTCTCTCTCTCTCTCTGTCGCGCGTACACGATTTGATGATAGGCTAGCTAGGGCTTCTCTGAAGAAAGATATGTGGTGCAATGCAACTGTAATTCAAGAGATTAGATAATACGTAATGTTGAGAAAAGTAAAATAAACGATCGAGGGAAGAGTTGAGAAAAGAGAAGTTTTAGATCTTTTATTTCAAAGCTTTTCATTCGGACATGTTTTATTTGTTTTGCAGTTGGTGCTGTCTGTGTCTGATGACATGACAATGACATTATTCACACCTCGCATTCAGTAGCTTTTTTTTTTTTTTTTGATATTAAAGGAGGCAGAGCCTTATATTAAAAGAAAAGATGAGGGGAAGAAATTCCCATACAATCTTGAAGTACTAGGTCCCTAAGAAAATTAGGACACACATCATAATAATGGGAAACGATAAGGCTTCCTTGGCAAGTTTATCAGCAACAGAATTTTGACTACGTGGAACATAGCCAAATTTAACCACCCAGTTTCTAGAAATCAATTCACGGATCTGCAGCATAATCAGGCTTTCAGCGTTGTTCTACACCTTCTGTAAATTCTCCATGAGATATTTGGAGTCAGATTCTATTACAACTTTAGTAAAGTTCATAGTCCACCCAAGTTGTAGCCCCTTTAAAAAAGCCCACTCCTCCGCCTCCTGTGGATTACAGACACCAATCCGTGAGGAAAACCCAGCGATCCATGAACCATGAAAATCACGCAAAACACCTCCAGCACCCATGCAGTAGCTTTGATAGAGCAACGAAAAACTAAGGCATATAGAGAGAAAAATATTTGATTTTGGGTCGGAGCCGATTACAAATTCTGAAGCCTCATCAGTATGTTTTGGGCCTGTATAGGCATTTTAGTTTTTTTGGGGCGAGACATTTCATAGCTCAAAACCTACGAGACCAGGGTTTAGCTTTCCAAAAATGACGTGCCTTTTCTTCTTCCCTATTTGCTCCGGCGATTGAACAACACATAGCCCGGAGAAAAGGAAGGTATTACAACCATCGGAGCGTATGTACTTCAGGCCTGCGTTGCAGCGGTAGGTAAAGTTCCGTTTGCTCTATGCACTATGCACTACGTACGTTTTCATTCACGCAGAAGTTATTTATACAAGGTGAATATTTGACGTATACAGATATGTTCTAGTTACCTAACGTTTCAGGTCGGTTCTTTGTGGTCTAATTAAATCACATTCATATTATTTATGTGTCATACCATTATTAATTAGAGTTGTGTCATGATTTTTTTTGTTTGAAGAAGAGAACGTATGTAGTGCACGTACAGAATTTAATATCAAATTTATTTTTCCCCATCTACTCTCTCTTTTTCTTCTTTATGTCTATGACGAACTTAGTGAAAACTTAATGATATAAACAATTTTAGTACGTCAGAATTCATGTGTACGTAGTGCAGAAAGAGAAATGCGCACTTAGAATGTAAATGACGATATTTCAGAACCTATAAAGATTCTGGGGCTTTTTATTTTTTCTAATACCGTCTTCAAACCAAAAGAGAAAAAAAATCAGTTCATGTAAAATATCAACATAAATAATGTATCTTATTCATTGAACTTCATCCTTATATAGAGGCTCATTTACTAAAGATTTGAATGATATGAATGCAAGAAAGCAAGAAGTGAGCGACAGGAGTCACCATATTTTTGCTGTCATAAATCTCAGCACTATTTTTCGTTTTAGTAAAATTACTTCAAAATAACATTATTAGTTATTAAAATAGAGCCGCAATATAATGAGCTTCATATAAAGTCAGTTGTATTAATTACGTACCCTGAAAAAAGTCGTACCGTTGGATCTTATAATAATATCTAATTAACAAAAATATAAAGCGTTGGAGTCTGATCCAGGAGAACGTTGGTCATTAATTAAAAAGACATGCGTAATGCCCAAATCATATGTTTAGCTTATTAGCTAGTCACTTAATTAATTCAAAGGTTAATCCAAAACAAACCATTGACCTACTTCATTAAACTAAACCTCAACTTGCCCTCAAAAGTCTCAGCCTCCACATTTAACAATGACACAAAAATCATGAGGTCTCTATAGACTGACGCAATTGGACCACCCAATATATATATATATATATATATATATATATATATATATATAACCCTAATTATCTCTCCTCTCTCTTCATCAGATATATAATTGTTCTATGAATTATTAGACACAAAGTTCGTATTGATTACGTAAGCCATGCAACCTATTCAAGCTTTGCAGAATAATTAAGTCGTACTAATTAAATTAAACATATATAGAGATCAGTTAATTAGATAGTAAAGCCATGTATAGGTAATGCATGTTTACTTTTGGACGCAATATAGAAAGACTACTAGCTAGCTTGCCAACCAATAGACTGAAAAATGTTTTTCGTACGAAAACGCTTTGAATAATAGGACCGCTTTAACATAAATTAATTGAACATATTATATACTATCTCCCGTCTTTTATATAAGACCCAGTTGACTTTTTTTTGAAAAGATTAAGAAAGTAAAATAAATCACTTAATCATAGTATATTTTTTGTATTATTATATTATATATCAGATGTTAAGTCAGATAAATTAGTTTGGAGAAAAACGATATATATACATATTTTAATCTAATTTATATTATCATCACCCGAGTTCGATTTATAAAGCATGAGGTCGAAAGAGGCGTTGCCAAACTAATTAGAGAGGTTAATATGACTTTTATATGCTATGGATAAGAGATTTTGACAAACAATCAATGCCAAAGGCCAAAATATGATATTCTTGTGAATATAAATTATGGGTTGGGATCTGTTTGCTTATCATTTAATCTCAGCGTTAAAACCTCGGGTTATTATTGCTTGTGGCCAAGTGATATACAAGTGTAAAGGGGGGCTTCACCCAACTAGACGTGTTTTTAAAGAATAAAATTAAATAGATGTATGTGTGAGTATATAATGTTCATAATTAATGACCCTATTGACACTATCATGGTTTTTTTAATCCAAGTGACAACGTTCAAGAATCCAAAAGAGTATTTAATATTTAAACAATTGCTTAAGTTTCAAATGGATGAGATTGTTATACAGAACTCAGATCCCGAGGCCGGCATGTACTTTGTATCGATCACCGAGAGAATTATATCATGTTTAATTATTGGATTCTTCGTTTCAAATGTTTGAAATTTCTGAATAATATTGAGGTCATTGAATCAAACCATTGGTTTTTATCCATCCAAGTTTGCAACTTGCGAGCAATTCATGTTTGGCACGACTAACTGAAAAGGTTGGAACTTGTAAAACTCATATTTGATGACTTTGGACCATCAGTGTGAAAACTGAAAACTAGTGATTTACAACGATCATTGTTTTGCAAACTGTGAGAAACAAATAGTTGGTTTGAGAATTTGAAACGAACGATTTAGACTTGATCAACTACCACAATCTTATCGTATTAATATTATACTATATTCTTTCTCCATGAGTTATTATATCTTTTATACTCAGTAAACATGTTGCGTTACTAAAAGCGTGTAAAGTTTTCATACCCAATTCAAATACAGCAAACTTAATAAGGTTAAGAGGAACCTTAAGGGAAGACTTGTGAACTAGTGTTTTATTATGATAACTAATTAACAATAATAAATTCCTTTTTACACGTACGTAGAGCGAGATAGAGAATCTTCATTTTATGAATAATAACTACAAAAAACAAGGACATATATTAATTAGTATATAATGCACAAGATATAAGAAAAAAAAGTCAATGGGAGTGTGGAAAGAAGTGCAAGTGCAAGAGAGAGCACAAAAGGCGTTTGGACCGCAGAGCTGAGAGCGAAACAAGGTTACACCATTGACAAAGACATACATACAGATCATAAGAGTTCAGTCGCCGCCATGGCCAACCCATGTGTTATTACATATTGCTACTTTGACTCTTCAGCCATGTGACGTCTTCTCATCTGTACGAAGCTTCAACTGCTATATTGTATACCAAGCAAATAATATACATATACAATTTGTATTCTCTCTCTCTCTCTCGATGAATAAAGACTTAGATTTCTGATATATATATATATATATATATAATATTATTTTACTCTTGCAAATATAAAAAGACCGGAATGAGCTTGGCAGAAATATGTTGGCCTTTCAGAGCTGTGGCTGTGTAATGGCAGGAAGATGAGCACTCGTATCTGTATTTATTTATTTCCTTAGTTTATAGGAGATATAGTTTGATTGGTTTGTGAGGGGCTATATATATACATATATAGCTATATTATCGAGTGTATTTACGAGGTAAGAGAAACGGTCAGCTTCTGAAATGTCAGTGGAGACCATGGCAAAAATGTCTGGTAGTGCTCGTGGTCTAGAGACTAGAAAGAAGAGAACGATTTCCATTTGCCTTGAAGAAGATTGCTGTGTTCAAGAGGTTAGGAACTATACAATCCTTTGCATCTTCTGTAATATAATTCTTTCTTCTTTAGGAACTCTTAATGCTTTTTATGATTTTTTTTTATATCTTGACTTTAACTTCAAGTGTTATCAAAATGTGTTTAGATAACGCAAACTTATACATCAGGTATCATATATATAACAACCTAAATTTCTTTGGCGAAATAAGTGCTGCATAGTTCATCATATACTTAATTTGAATGATCCATCACAGTTACTCCGATGAATTGAATACGACCCCACTGTTTTTCTTATAATTGAAAGCAATGATTCAGATATTCAGGTCAAAAGTTAATTGATTGTATGTTGTTATGTATTTTCCAATGAAGAATGATGAACTCAAGTCTGGTAAAGAAGAGATGGGTGGAGAGAGAGAAGAAAATGAAGAAAGGTTGAAGATGAAGGATTACCAGTCCCTCCAACTGCGTTTCTTTGATATCTTGCGAAGAGAAGCTGCTGAAAAAGTTATAGCAGATTCATCTAATTCCCATGATGAAACCGAAGAGCCTGAGCTCCTGTCACTTTGCCTGGGAAGAAGTCCAAGGGACCCCAAAAAAGAAACAAGAATCGGAAACACTGCTAAACATAAAGAAAGTGAAGATCTGGAGGCTTGCCTTACCCTTGGATTAGACTCCAATTGTGAGTTGTCAATGGAGATGGTGTCTGATCAGAGCCCAGGGGAAACTAAGGAAGCAGACATAGAGGGAACATGGCAATCAAATAAATCTGTCAAGGCCAAAAATGGAGAAGATCATGAAATTTCAGAGCAGATACCTGCTAAGAAATCGAGAGTTTCTGTGAGAGCAAGATGTGACACCCCCACGGTTTGTATTTGTTAAGTTTTATATTTGCAGGTTTTACCTTTTCAAAAGCTAACTTTGATTAGTTCCTTGTTTAATGGTTTTATGTCTAATGACAATTGAAATGGCTTCATAAACAGATGAGTGATGGATGCCAGTGGAGAAAATATGGACAGAAGATAGCCAAAGGGAATCCTTGTCCACGTGCATACTATCGCTGCACGGTTGCTCCAGCATGTCCAGTAAGAAAACAGGTCAGCATTAAAATGCAACTGTACAAATTTTTTGAAGTTTTTTTCAGAGAGATAGAATACAGATATATTTCCATAAACTAATTTCAGAGTAGAGTAAGCCTAACGAAATGACTGACTTTAATTAGGTGCAAAGATGTGCTGAGGACATGTCTATCTTAATCACTACATACGAAGGGACCCACAACCACCCACTTCCAGTTTCAGCCACAGCCATGGCTTCCACTACTTCAGCTGCTGCTTCCATGTTATTGTCAGGCTCTTCAACATCTCAGCCTGTAGATAACAGTTTTGCATCATTCACAAATGCTCCTAGACTGCTTAATGGCCAAAACCTTGGACCTTTTGATCTATCAAGATCAAAAGAGGTCTTTTTCCCCAACCGTGACTCACCTTTGTTCCCAACAATCACTCTAGACTTAACTTCTGGTTCATCCTCATCAACCCATGTCAATAATCTTCTCCCTTCAAGCTTTGCTTTAAACCCAAGATTTCCTCCAACAAGTCTAAGTTTTTGCTCAAAGGAGCCCAACATTCAACAAGCAGTGTGGGGTAATGGAGTCCTTAATAATGAGAGAACCCACATGAGGTCAGTTGAGCTGGGAACTCAATTTCAACAACAGTTACATCAAAACTGCCTGCAAAACCAAGCTCCTCCTTCACAAGAGGCTTTAGCAGAAACCTTAACCAGAGCAATCAGTACGGATCCTAGACTTCGATCAGTAATAGCTGCAGCAGTTTCATCTATAGTGGGTCAAGGATCCACCAATGTGAACCAAGCACGGGGAGGGGAAATTTTAGAGTTAGGGTTGAACTTGAAGCTAGGAGAGCATTCTCAATTTGCTTCTTCTAATCTGTTGGCCCAAAATGGGAAAGGATGCTTACCAGGTTATTTCAACAGATTGTCATCAAACTCCTATACCGGAAACTTCATGCCTCTACAACCTCCAGTTCCATTTTCTGTCTCTAAGAGAAAAGTGCCTCCTACCATTAGTGATCAGATCAATCATTAAGTTGTCAAGAACAACTCACAGCAGCTTTAGATTCTCTTTCTTAACTGTGTATGAAGTGCGGGAAAAATTCTGCTTAACTCAAGGCGCTCTAAAATTACCTTTGGTAAGAGATCCTATCATCTAAAAGGATCTCAAAATAAATATAGCAGGTAAGATACAAAAGATGAAAATCAGAGGCTGAAGAACAGCAGGAAATGAATCTTGTCATCTGACACAGTGGATTTAAATTTCCCGCTGCAGCTAAATCCATGTAATACTAAAGGACAGTGTAAAAATATTTGTTATTTTTATACTTATATTTTACTTATAACCTTTCCCCTTCCCATTTCCCAATACGTTACATTTGAACAGTTTACCAAATCCAAGTATTTCAGGGAAACCGAATCCAACATGGGACACCAATAACTTAGAAGAGTACATGATTTTTTAGCACTGCCTGTCGTGTGTGAATTTTATCTTTTGGATTCTCGTGAATTCAGTGAATGGAATGAGGCAATAGACAGCACTCAGAGCAGCATTCCGCTGGCTTGTAGAAGTAACAACACCCTCACATTATTGTAGTTTCTGCTTTTTTTTTTTTTGAAGTGAATACTGAAGAGTTCAGTTTGAATGATAAAATGCCCTTGCTTGACTATTGATCAAAGAAAATTCAAAGATATCGGTAGCTATGGATTTTCCCCTCATAAAATATACTCTTAACGTGCGAGGTCAACTTTAGCAGAGCAGGAACGTGTTTGCGATAGAATTTAGACATGGCCGGTTCCATTTCTCAATGTAGGAACAGATAACAAATCATAAAATGAGAAACAAGTTAGAGAGGATACTTAAATTGCCAAGACCAAGACAACCAAAAAATAAGGAAAAAAACATAAGACGACAGAATAAGAAGCAAAACCGAATGCCTGCATTGCACAAGTGCAAAGCAACAAGCAGCAACAGAAATTGTGTAATTGGAAAAAAAAAATGTTATGTTTATTAAAGAATTTTTCTTTCCAAATTGTCACTATATATCAAACTGAGTGGCCCTCAAGAGCACTTGTATTATGTACAACCGATTATCGTTAAAATGAACTATAAGACAACAATTTTGTCCCCTACCCCTATCATTTCCGGAAAGAAATCAGCCTCTGGTATCCAGATCCCAATAAATAACAATACACAAATTAACACCAATTCAAATATAATAAAGAAATTTAGCAACATTATTAATGAGATTAGACAGCTACTTAGGAGCCTCCCTTGCAACAAGCATGCAGCTTTCACCGTTTCTTTTATTCTTTCATGCAGCCCTCTTTCCCTTGTATCGTCTTAGAATTATGTCAGGGCATCGAAATCCCAAACCTACTGAACAGAAACAGAAGTAAAACGGCGGGAGAACATTCAGTTACTTAATAAACCAATTAAAAAATCCTAACACTTGTTTTGAATTGCTTTTGAGCTAGATGCTCAATGAGAGTGAATCACATATGAAACCTTCATCTATATACATAAGGCGCAAAGAAATGGATCTTAAAGAATAGAGAAATTAGTTCCGGTGTGCTACCTGTTCGCCATTTAGCTTGCTGCAAGCGCACAGGTTGCAAGTAATAGTATAGTGATAAAAAGAGTATTGTTCCACACGGACTATGACAAAAGTGAACTAATTATTGTAACCATGTTCTTTAAGTAGGTTGAATGAAAACATTTGAAATTGAGCAAGTCAAATAAGGAATTTTTATGAAAACAATAAATTAAACAATGGCAATTGGAAAATTGATTCTAGTTCAAAAGGTTAAAGCCTTAGGATTACTTCTTCCCCCATTGTATTTCATGAAACTATGCAATTAAATCACTTACGCTACTTAAATGAGTCTATATGCTAATCAAAGATTCTAAAATCATCAACCAAGCTCTCTCAAGTCAAGATTGATTTTTAATCTTCATTATCTTCTTTATAATTAATGAAAACCATCTTTCCAAAACAATTCTTCATTAGACTATGCTAGGTTTTAAATATATCTCTGTTATAACATCAAATCATCCATTTAATCTATAACTTCAAGTCTAACACGATTTTTCTCAAATTCTACAACCAAAAGAGCCCTCTCAAGCATCATTCAATTGAACTAATATAATCATGTGGTGATCAAGCACAAAATAGTCATTAAGCATAAAGAAAAATCAGCATATATTCTCAATAACTAGCAAAAGCAAGAAAATCTAGTAGTTCCAATCCATACAATGGGTAAAAGTAATCCTAAATGACAAATTTAGCTAGACATAATGTGAAATGGACTAAAGATAATGATAGAAGTCATGTCCATAGCAAGATTCAGTAGAAAAATAGAGAAGGTGGAGAAAACCAAAGAAAGCTCTTAAAATCTTCAAGATTTTTCCTCCAAGCTCCCAAATCTTTCTCTAAGCTCTCTTTTAAGGTGTTTTCTCTTGAGCCCAGCCTCTTGAGTCCTGAATTAGCAATTTCAGCACCCCTTCTTAGGGTTTCAGCCTCAAAAATTACGTTAGAATTCAGTCATATAGTCTCTAGCACTGTATTGTATGAGTTCTAACTTCCTCAATACACTTTAATTCTGTTAGGAAATATATTAATGCAGATATATTATAATTAGTATCGCATACAATCAAGGATTATAGAGATTGGAGAATCAATCATCATAATGAGTCATAAACTCTCTTGTCTCCTCTCTTGTGTATAAATACCCTTGCTACGTACATGAATAGACATACATTTAAGAATATTTCTCTCTCTCTCTCTCTCTCTCTCTGTGACTCTAATTGGTGATGTTTTTTGCTCACTGTTGGGAATAGTATTCTCTGCATTGGTCTTCTTAGTGGCTGGTGATCTTGCTCGGAGAGTTTGTTGTAGGGCTCAACTTGCTTCTAGTGAGGATTGATCTTGCTCGGAGATTGGAAAATTGTTTCATCACTCTCTTTCCTGACCATTGTTTGATTTAAAATCTCACAACGAAGCAAGTTATTTGCAAGGGCTATGAATCTGATGGCTATTACTTCCTTAAGGATCAGGTACCATGTTCAGTTGCTTGCTCTGGTGGTTCGTCCCCTTTTGACGTTCATTGTCGTTTAGGTCATGTGTCTTTGTCTTCTTTAAAGAGGATGTATCCTCAATTCCATCATTTATTGTCTTTAGAATGTGAGTCATGTCAGTTAGCTAAACATCATCATGTTCACTTGGTACCTCGAGTTAATAAACGAGGTGTGTCTCTCTGATTTAGTCCATTCTGATGTTTGGGGACCATATCCTGTCGAGTCCAAGCCTGATTTAAGATACTTTGTAACGTTTGTTGATGATTTCTCTCGTACCACCTGGCTCTATTTCATGAAAACTCGTTCCGAATTGTTTTCTCACACTGACAATTTTTGTGCTGAAATCAAAACTCAGTATGGTGTATCTGTAAAAATCTTACAGAGTGACAATCCTAAAGAATATTTTTCTAGCCAATTTCAAACCTATATGCTCTAGCATGGCATGCTTCATCAGTCCTCCTGTCTAGATACACCGGCTCAAAAATGGTGTTGCAGAACATAAGAACCAACACTTGTTAGAAGTCATTTGAGCTCTCATGTTTGAAATAAATGTTCCCAAGCTTTTTTGGGCTAACACCATGTATACTGTGTGCTTTCTTATTGATCATATGCCATCTCTCCTTAATGGTGTCACTCCCTACATAACCTTGTTTCCTTCCAAACCATTATTTCCTATTGACCCTAAAATCTTTGGTTGTGTCAGTTTTGTTCGTAATGTTTGTCCTACTGTTACCAAGCTTGATCCTAAGTCTCTTAAGTATGTCTTCCTTATGTATTCTAGGGTTCTAAAGGGTTCTCGGTGCTATTATCCCATTCTTTGCTGTTATCTTATGTTTACAGATGTCATATTCCCTGAGTCAACTTCATTCTTTCCTGTCTCTATTGCACCTACATCTGTTGTCTCTATAGATAACACCATCGAAAGTTTGGATGATCTCTTGGTCTACACGTTTTAGTTACCACCGGTGCAAGCATCTAACCCAGCACCTTCTAAACCACATATCTACCATGTTTATCGGAAACGACCCAGAGCAAGTAATGTTGTTGATCAGGTTCATGACTCACCAGGGCCAGCTTTAGTGTTTGCTCTGGAATTAGTTATTTTTGCTCTTGCTTCTGAACCAGCAACAGTGCCTGATATTTCTGATACTTCTGTTCTTGCCTCTAAACCACACACAATGCCTGATACTTTTGATATTTCAGATGACTTGCCCATTGCCTTACGCAAAAGTAAATGTACTTGCACCTATCCTATTTCTTCCTTTGTTTCCTATAATCATTTGTCTACTCCATCTTGTTCCTTCATAGTATCCTTAGACTCTCTCACTATTCCCACTACTCTCCAACAAGCTTTGGCCTATCCCAGTTGGCGTGCTACGATGGAAGAAATGGTAGTGCTTTATACAACCTTGGCCTATCCTAGTTGATTTATCTCTTGACAAGAAGGTTATCGGGGGTAAGTCCATGTTCACAGTCAAAACAAAAGCTTATGGCACCTTGGAACATTTGAATGCTCAGCTGGTTGCTAAGGGATATGCTCAGACCTATGGTATTGACTATTCACAAACATTCCCCCCTGTGGCAAAATTGTCTTCTATTCGCCTCTTCATTTCCATGGCAGCTAATTATAGTTGGGATCTTCATTAGTTGGATGTTAAAAATGCGTTCTTGAATGGTGATCTTCTTCATGAAGTATACCTGGAGCAACCACCTAGTTTTGTTGCTCAAGAGGAGCATGGGAAGGTATGCCATCTTCAGAAGTCTTATACAGCTTAAAACAAAGCCCTCGTGCTTGGTTTGTCAGGTTTAGCTTTATAGTTAACAAGTTTGGTCTAAGTCAAAGTAAGTGTGATCATTCTATGTTTTATCAGCCTAGCATAATTCTCTTAGTGGTATATGTTGATGATAACGTTATTACGGGTAGCAATGCTTCGAGAATCTCATCCCTAAAGGCCTTTCTTAATTCTCATTTTCAAACAAAGGTTTTGGATCGATTAAAGTACTTTCTTGGATAGAGGTTATGAGTAATCAGAAAGGCATTCTTCTGACACAGAGGAAATATGTTCTTGATCTGCTAAAAGAAACCAGAAAACTTTGAGCAGCACCAAGTAAATTTCCTATGATTCCTAATCCCTTCTTGAACATTGATGACATCTTACGGTTTGATGAGCTACCTGAGGATGTGAGAAAGAAAGTTGACTCGGAGAAGATCAAGTTGTTTGCCTATCCTGAGAGATATCGTAGATTGATTGTGAAATTGAACTATCTCACGATGACTCGCCCTGATGTGACTTTTCCAGTTAGTGTGCTTAGCCAATTCATGACTACATCAACCGTTGTTCAATGGGAAGCTTTAGAGCATGTCTTACATTACTTAAAAGGCTCACTTGGTCGTGGTATGCTCTATATGAATAATGGCCATAACAAAATTGAATGCTTTTGAGATGCAAATCATGTAGGGTTAAAGGCTACCAAAAGATCCACTACAAGATATTGTGTGTTTAAGGGGAAATTTAGTATCCTAGAGGAGTAAGAAGCAACATGTGGTTTCTCAGTCAAGTACAAAAGCTGAGTAAAGAGTCATGACTCAGTCAGTATAGAAAATTGTGTGGATTCACCTGTTAATGAAGTAGGTTGGTCTTGCCACATCATTGTCTATGAAACTGTGGTGTGATAATAAAGCTGCTCTACACATAGCCTCCAACTTTGTGTTTCATGAACGTACGAAACACAATGAAATTGATTATCATTTTGTACGAGATAAGATCAAGAAGAACTTTATTTTTATAGGACATGTACGGTCTAGTAACTGATTGGGCAATCTTCTGACTAAGGCCTTAAATGGGACTCGTGTTACCTATCTTAATAACAAGTTGGGCTTGATTAACATATACACTCCAATGTTAGGGGCAGTATTAGGAAATATATTAATGTAAGTATATTATAATTAGTATCGCATATAATCACGGGTTATAGAAATTAGGGAATAAATCATCATAATGAGTCATTAACTTTCTTGTCTCCTCTCTTGTGTGTAAATACCCCTATTACGTACATGAATAAACAAACATTTGAGAATATATTTCTTTCTCTCTCTCTTTCTAACTCTACAAATTCCATTGGAGTGTAAAAGGGAAAGTATAAGTCCTTACCAATATCTAACATGCGATTACTTTCTGACATGGCTGTTATGAAACTTTCAATAATTCATGGAATGCCTCTTGTGGTATATCAACAGAACCAACTCGTTTCATTCTCTTCTTTCCTTCTTTTTGCTTCTCCAATAGCTTCCTCTTCCGAGTAACATCACCACCATAACACTTGGCAAGAACATTTTTCCTCATTGCTGAAATCCTGAAATATTGTAAAGAGCATCAGCAGGGATCAGAAAGAGAAAAGTCACTTCAATCTCCCAATGCATTCGAATCAATGATTTGATCCTCCATCCTATATTTTGGGCAGAGGCTCAGATTCCATTTGCTTAACAGCTATTGAACATGAAAAAATTTATAGATGATGAAATCTCTGATCAAGATCAATAATTGCGTAACAAATACACAGAGTTTCATACCAACCACTACTGAATCAGTCACTCGCAAAAACACACTAGCATAACAGAAAACTTACGTCTCCCTTGCTATAACTTTTGACCCAATAGCAGCTTGTAAGCTTATCTCAAACATTTGCCTGCACGAATTTTAGAAAATATTGGTATTAATAAAGCTAAAGCGGAATTTTGAAACTAATACTCTTTATATGTGAAAGGAAAACCTGTCTATAACTTTCTTCAATTTATCCACCAGTTCACGCCCTACTCGATATGCTTTCAACTTATGAACAATGGTTGCCATTGCATCAACTGGTTGTCCATTCAAGAGAATGTCAAGTTTCACCAGATCAGATTCCTGATAACTGCAATAAAACCCGTCAAATGCATCATAGGGGAGGAAATATGCCTTACTAAATTTAATTTTACTTGCTTATAATATTTGATTACAAGCAACAGGCAACAGCCAATAAGTACATTAAGATAACTTGCAAATTAGAACACTCCTTTCCGTCAAGTGTTGTAGGCTTTTACACTTTTTTAGATTAACAAACATCACATGACTGTGCTGAATACAAATTCATGGCCGCATGTCATCATTGTAAAGAAGTAGATAGGAACAATGCACAATATTAATCATGCCAAAGAAACAGGGGAAAATAAACGGGTACTTACTCAGCATCCTCATAATCGAATGAAGCATAGCCTGATGTAAGACTCTTTAATTCATTGTAAAAGTCGACAACAATTTCCCTCAAAGGCAATCGATACTTCATGAATGCCCTTTGACTACAGGAGTGAAACTAAAATTATCATAGCTTCAGCCACAGATAGGGAGGTCAAGTGCACACTAAAAACCCAAACTTTCAAGAAAAAAGAAAACTGAAAAAAAGGTGTAATATCTTCCCTTCATTAATGGCAACAGTAGAAACACACACAGAGATACCTGTCAATGAATGAGTACTCCAATTGCTGGCCTCTTCTCTCAGCGCAAAGGGTAATAACAGATCCCACATACCTTTGATAAGCAACAAATTAGATGGTAAATATTATTTTTGTAAGCATCAAATTAAAATTTCTCCAGGGGTTGCAAGAACCTACTGACTAGGAATGATAATTGTAGCCATCACTGTTGGTTCCCAACAGGCTGTCACTCGTTGCTTGGGATTAGAGGGTAATGCAGCAGGATTCTCAACTTGCAATTTGCTGGAAAAGCAAAGCAATTATATTAGTCAACAATAGAGGGAATTTAGCCTGACATACCCAACTTCATTACCTACCTTCCATCAGAATACTCAAATATATATGGTACAGTTGGAACAGTTGAGATAACATGAGCTCCATACTCCTATTAGTTCACCATAAATAGGTAGGATTTATCAGCATAGCAAGAAATGACACAAAGAAATTAATGCTGATTGAGAAAACCAACC
This sequence comes from Acacia crassicarpa, assembly GCA_034222035.1. Taxonomy (NCBI): domain Eukaryota; kingdom Viridiplantae; phylum Streptophyta; class Magnoliopsida; order Fabales; family Fabaceae; genus Acacia; species Acacia crassicarpa. Next base: position 40,497,590 of record JAWXYG010000005.1, on the reverse strand, counting down.
ATCAGCTTTTCCAAATTCATAACATCAACGCAGATTTATAGCCAGGTGAGTTGCAAGACAAACCACACTTACAATGTGTGGAGCACACATAAAATAGAGACATTTGGCACATATTTCATTTCACAAAAGAAACACTGACCGTCAGCCTGAAATTTTTATTTGGATCCCATAAGGAGATATGCCGTTACCTGTTCAAGCCGCTGATGAAAAACATCCATGTGTAGCAAGCCTAAGAAACCACACCTGCTTTTAGATCAGCAGAAACATAAGAAAATTATCCCACTCAAAGCCAACAACATGCACATTATGGTAGAAAAACAGTCTCCACTCTTTTAAAAGTATATACTAGACCTGAATCCCAGACCTAGGGCTGTGCTACTTTCTTTGGTAATAGAGACGCTAGCATCATTACATGTCAGTCTTTCTATTGCATGATTGAGGGCTTCAAAATCAGATCCATCCGCTGGATAAAGACCAGAGAATACCATATGTTTTGCTGGCTTAAAGCCTACATTTTGAAATAATCAAAACTATACTTAGTATAAGGATATTTCAGATAAGGAAGACAGGTACACGCCAAAACAAACTATAAGTGATATGTACGTACATACACACACAGAAGAATAACACTTGATGTCAAATCAATTTGATTACTTACATATTTTTCAAAAGTAAACAAAAGTTTTCGGAAGAATAATATGGACTCAGGCCATTTACACCAACCCTAAAAATAACCAAAATGCATGGAACTCACAACCCACCATCGGAACTGACAGAAAATGAATTTATATATAGTTCCTTCATCAAAAAGTAGCTAACTAATGTCAGAAGATGGAAGATAAAGAATGGTAGTTATACCTGGAAGAGGCTCTACAGTGCTTCGAGAATGGAAAAGTGTATCTCCAACACGTGCCTCTTTGGTTGAACGCATGCCACTAACAACATAACCAACTTGTCCAGTAAGCAGCATTCCAGTAGATTTGAGTTCAGGATGCATGATGCCTACATCCAAAGCTTCATAAGCCTGTCCAGTTGCAGCAGATGAAATTTTATCCCCTTTGCGCAGGGCACCATCAACTACAGCAACATGGCATATAACTCCTTTGTATTCATCATAATAAGAATCGAGCAAAAGCACACGCAGGGGAGAATCACTCTTCCCAGGAGGTGCAGGTATGCGCTCTATGACAGCAGGAAGGACTTGCTCAAGACCCTCTCCTGTTTTAGCAGATGTTAAAAGTGCGTCACTTGGGTCAAGATCAAACATTGATTTTAGTTGCGCTTTAACACCATCAGGATCAGCAGTTGGCTGGTCTATTTTGTTTATGACAGGAATAATTGTTAGGTTGGATTCAAAAGCAAGATAAAAATTAGCAACAGTTTGCGCTTGCACTCCTTGAGCAGCATCAACAACCAAAAGAGCACCCTGACAAGCTGCCAGTGACCTCGAAACTTCGTAACTGAAGTCTACGTGCCCGGGAGTATCAATAAGATTTAGCAGAAAGTTAGCTGGACCTTGGTCGTCACTACATGAGGCTTCCTGAATGCTGTGCTTATAGAACATTGTTGCTGTCTGGGCTTTAACTGTGATGCCCCTTTCTCTTTCTACCTACGACATTTCTAACTTCAGCAGATAAGTGGCATTATGGAATATGAGATTAAAAAAAAGGAAAATAATTTCACCTAGCATGTAGAATTACTGTAAGGCAAATGTTACATGAAGACAAAGGGGCTGCTAATTCAAAGCAACAATTTTAGAGAATGCCCTCTGTTGTAAATGACACTCTTATGTAACATAAAACTGAATAAAAGATGATGATGCACTTTGGTGTACCTGCAACTTGTCAAGATACTGAGGCTGACCATGTCCCTTCTTAATGGTCCCTGTAAGCTCGAGCAGGCGATCAGCAAGAGTGGACTTGCCATGATCTATATGTGCAATTATAGAGAAGTTCCTTATTAGCTCTGGAGGGTATTGAGTCAAATCTATGCGACTGTTTTCTCTGCTGTTTTGGCGCGGTTGAGAACAGAACAATGCACGGCTCAGAGCAGTACGACGAGAAATTAGTCTACTTTCTAATTCTGGTGATTTGCCTCCATAAATATTCGACAATGAGGAGGAATTAAATAACAGGGACAGGTACCTAGATTGCCTTAGCCTCTTCGAAGCTATACTCAGGGAACCCATTTCGGGGTTTCAGGTTTCGGAACTGTTCGCTCAGAACAGAGGCGAGAGAGAACAGAGCGAAGCCAGCAAGCGACGTCGTCGGGGCATCTTATCTCAGGGGTCATCAACGGCTTGAGACATGGGCTTGAAGCTTTCTTCATTGTGGATCCAAAGGTAACAGCAAATAACCATCAGTTGTTTAAGGAAGATCTGGGCCCAAATGCTTCTTTTTCTTAACTGATGAAGTCAAACCCTATTGAAACTCATGAGTTTGTCCCAATAATGTACGTTGACACACCTCCAACCCTATTGGTAATGGCATTTTAAGTTGACTTTGGATAACCGAACAGAAATCTAACCAATTTCGTATCTCCCTATTTCATGGTAATAATTTTTTTATTATAAGATCAAAAACTGGATTATTATGTATATATTTATTAAAAATTGATAATTAATTTAATTAGTTTGTCCTACCTATATAGTCTACAAATTTCTTAACTAATAACTATGAACACCCTTTTGTGGTTTTTATCTGCCCTATTTATACCACTAAAAAAGGAAAGTAACAATTGTTGGCCTCAATAGGATTGAATGGCAATTATTTATTCAATAGAACACAGGGAACCACTTATAGTGTTTATCCTTTGGATAGGCATCATGTGCCTAGCCAATCTGAATCGTCCAGATCTGATCTGGACGGTCCAGATATCTGAATGGTCCAGATTTAATAATTTTTAAATGAAAAAAATGATTTTTTGAAAAAGTGTCAGTTAAGAGATTATCTTTATTTTAGATCTTCTATCTAAAAAAATTATTTTTTTAAAAAAAATAAAAAGTAAAAAAATATTAAATCTGGACCGTCTCTGAACAGTCTAAATTGGCTAGGCACATGGTGCCACCATAAGTGGTTCCTAGAACACAGGGACATGAGGAAGATTGCGTCGTCATACACGCATTCATAATATAGGTACTATATTTAATAAGAGAAATAATTAGCTCTGTAAGCCCTTAATACTGAAGATAAGGATGAGAGGATGACTGAACATCAAACTTCATACATTAAGAATTGCTACGAAGTCAGATAATTTACGCAAGTTTGTAGTGACTTTTAATTTCTAATCTGATATTCAGGGTCAACACAGATGAATAATTTGGAGAAGCGTTATTTTTATCAGCAAAGGATCGTTAACTTCCTATACAAGCAATGACCTCTTGGAGCTCATAGTTCCTCAAATTAAGAATTGCAACGAAGTCAGATAACTTAATTTACGCAAGTTTGTAGTGGCTTTTAATTTCTAATCTGATATTCAGGGTCAACACAGAGGAATAATTTGGGGATGGGTTATTTTTATCAGCAAACGATCGTTGACTTCCTATACAAGCAATGATCTCTTGGAGCTCATAGTTCCTCAAATTTATTCTTTCTAGCTACTTGGCAGAGCAACCACCCAAACCCATATGGCGCCTCCCACATACACCTTGTTTCTATTTCTTTGCTTGATTTTATTTTGTCCTCTCGCTGCACTCTCTCAGGTATAATCATGCCTTTTTAATTATAATTACCGTTTTGAGTTGTATAACAATGGATGTAACTAGTTCACCATGTTGCAGGGCCTGTCTGGGGCATGGTTGAATCATGGTGGGGACTTGTTCAACAGAAGATTCGCCTCCAAGGAACATATCATCAGCCGCCAAACAGTTCACAAACTTGCTCTGAAATGGAAATTCTACACAGGCGACGATGTTTCAGCCACTCCGGCCATCTTCAACGGAACCATTTATTTCCCGAGCAGGAATGGTAACATCTACGCAGTGAAAGAGGCTAACGGGTCTCTTGTTTGGGAGCAGAACGTGAGTAAAATAACAGGGATCAATGGTACTGGGAATTCAAAAGCAAATAACTGGGCTTTCTCTCGGTCAACTCCCACCATAGTCCCTGATGCTGATTTAGTTATTGTTGGAATATACGGCCCTTCTGTTGTAATGGCTCTTAGAAGAACAACGGGTCAGCTCATATGGTTGACTCGCCTGGATCCTCACCCCGCTGAGGTCATCACCATGTCCGGAACATACTATACAATGGGTTAGTTAGTCAAGTCTATTACTGTGTTAGTTTAGTACTATTGTCGGTCCTTCCAATTTGATCAAGTTTTAGTTTTAGTCTGTACAGTTTCATAAGGATACGGAGTTAGTTTACGGGTCATTATGCTTAAATTCAGACCAACTCTTTATGAAACTACATGAACCAAAACCAACAATTCGAAATTCGATCAAACTGTAAAGGCTAGCAATGATATTAACACTAAATGAAATATAATTATTGTTTATTTCATTTGCATCTGGCCATCTTCTTCACAGGAGTTTCTATGTTGGTGTATCTTCTCAGGAAGAGGGTTATAGCATTGATCGATGCTGTGTATTTCGAGGGAGCCTTGTGAAGCTAGATGCTCAAAGCGGTCGAGTCTTATGGCAGACTTATATGCTTCCTGATAACCATAACGAGAGAGGAGACTATGCAGGAGCAGCTATTTGGGGAAGCAGCCCCTCCATTGATCCATTTCGAAACCATGTCTATATTGCCATCGGAAACCTATACTCTGCCCCTGATCGGATCATTCAGTGTCGGAAAAGGCAAATAAATCAAACTATGCCTATTGAACCAGATCCATGTATTGAGCCTGAGAATCACTCTAACTCAATGTTGGCCCTTGATTTGGATTGCGGGAACATCTCATGGTAATCATCAATTGGGAGGCTATGATGTTTTTAAGATAGCCTGTTTCAATGCTTCAGCTTCTCCTTCTTGTCCTCCTCCAGGTGATGACCCTGATACTGATTTTGGGGAGGCACCCATGGTTCTCACTGTATCTCATGCTAATCGAACCACACGAGACATTGTTGTGGCCGTCCAAAAGAGCGGTATTGCATGGGCTCTCGATCGAAACAATGGAAATCTCGTCTGGTCAACGGTGAATATTTAACTTTAATACTCCTTCCACTAGCCAGTTGATTTTTTTTTTTTTTTGAAAGAGACTGATGTTAAATAAGTTATATAAAATTATTTATATTTATTTCATGTTTTAAAATTAATTTTCTTAACTCCTAAACTGATATATAGCCTTTAGTTCCTAATATAAGTTATTTCTAAAAGAATACATTGATCCGTAATATAAGTCACCTGGAAAATAATTAATTCCAATACTTATTTGTCAATTTTACTCATATAGTTAATGATAAAATAATGTAACTTTATGTAGGTTCTCTCTTATTCGAAACTTAATTATAGTATTTAATATGGATAAAGTTGGGGGGGAAAAAATCAGTTTTAGACTTATTTAATGAATTAACTACCATTTCTTTGTTTTGATGAATTACTTAAAATGTTTTAGATTATGGACTAATAAAGTATAATCAAATAATACGCAACATATATTATAATTAAATAATTCATCTAACTTTCTTAAGTTTTGCCAAAAAATTCAACTACCTCCTAACTCTTAATAAGGACTTAACTGATTATATGTATAGCCTGAGAAATTAGCAGTAGGAATTAAGTTATGTGCATTGTTGATGCATGCAGCTAGCGGGACCCGGTGGTTATCTAGGAGGAGGAATGTGGGGTTCGGCGACGGACGGAGCAAGGGTTTACACCAACATAGTGAACATATACGGCAAGAACTTCAGTTTGTTGCCATCAAACAAGACTACAAACGGCGGTGGGTGGGTGGCGATGGAGCCGAGCAACGGCAAAATCTTATGGTCGACGGCGAACCCTCAGAACTGGTCGATTGGCCCAGTGAGTGTGGCGAATGGTGTTGTGTTTGCGGGAGCGGCAACCTCAGACGGACCTATTTATGGGATTGATGCAAAGAGTGGTCAAATTCTATGGTCTTACAAAACCAACGCCACTGTCTATGGAGGCGTGTCCATCAACAATGGTTGCGTCTACGTTGGTCACGGCTATCGCAACGTCGCCCGCTTTACCCGAGGAACCCATCTCGTTGCCTTCTGTCTTTGAACTATATATCATATCATCCTCCTGTGTTTGGATATAGAATAATATTTACCTTCTCATTGTGTAAATTTCTCCACTTATATCCGAGACTTTGATATAAAATAAATAAATAATGCTTATATATGGATTTTTATTAAATAATAATAAAGCCTTATCTCGTCAGGTAGTATCGGCTATATGGATCGCACGACGTCATTGTGTTCTATAAAAAACCAGCTCTTTAGATATATTATTAACCAATAGATTTCGTTCTATAACCTCATTAAATGTTCACATCGGTTTTCCTCTACCTCTTTTCAGAGACTCTACATTGCTTAATCGACCTTCATCTTCAGCGCATCTAATGGTCTTTTTTGAATGTATTTCAAACCACCTCAAACGGTTTTCTACCATTTTCTCTTTAATAGGTGCCACTCCAACTCGTTCACGTATAAAATCATTACAAATCTTATTTTTTTCTCACATGACCGCACATCCATCACAGCATTCACCGCATTTCTTGGACTAACATTTAATTCTCACGGCCTCTAGTCCATTAAATAAAGAGGGCCGTTTGATTCTCATGAGCTTGTAACAATTCTTACTTTTTCTTCTTTTTGCCTGTTTTCCTAGAAATAGCTCCAAATCACTATTTGTAATGTATCTGGAAACTCTAAAATTATAGTCTTTTTTGTCTTAAATATAAGACTCAATTATTTTTTTTAGAAAGATTAAAAAAACTAACTAAAAAGTAAATACCCTATTTGGTTCCTAGAAAAAAAACACGAATCCCTTTTTCATTCCTAGGAACTAAAATGAGATATTTTTATGGACTAAAAAGGGGTTTTTGGAAATTTTCGAGGGATCAAAATGAGGTCTTTTTTCTAGAAATTTATCATTTTCAGGGACTAAAAAGGGGTTTCGTTATTTGAGGGACTAAAATGGAGTCCGTTTTTTTTTTCAGGAACCAAATAGGGTATTTACTCCTAACTAAATTACTTTAAAATATTTACATTTATCATTTATTTTTTTCAAATTAATTTGATTGATTTATAAATTAATATATAGTTTAATCCTACACAATTAAGTAACTTATTTAGCTTTCTAAATCTCTCTAAAAAAATTTTAACTACTAAGTTTTATGTTTAGAACTAGATGTAGTATGTTTTAAGGCCCCCTCACCTCTTCTTTCCTTCTCAAAAGATCCACAAATATCATATAAGACAATAAATCCGCAAACTTGATTTTCCCCTCCTGTCTCCTACTATTAAGGTTAAGCGATTGAGAGGTTTATAAGTATTTATGCATTTAAGTTGAGACAACACTTCTCTCACATATTAACTAATATTCTATAAATTACAGTTAAAAAATTGATTTTGAACACATCAGTCGCTATTTCAAATAAGTATATATTTCTGGCCATAATTTGGCGAATTTAGAAAATTATTGAGTCCCCAGGGGCCGGTCCCGGTCCTTCTTACTTAGGCGTTTTTATCTTGCCTTATCCGAGCGTTTCCAATCATTTCACTTCCTTGAGGTCAAACAAAAATCATTTAATTTCCCGTAGCAAGCTTTTGGACCGCTAGGCATCGCAGGCGGAATAGACCAGTGACTTCTCCCCATAATCAGGCGAATTGAGCGGCACTATGCTTTTTATATTCCCTCAAGCACTTCTTAGGGCCCGTTTGGTACAGGGAAGATTTAAGGAGGGAAAGGAATTTAGAAGAAGGAAAGGAAGGGAAGGGAAGATTTTGAAAAATGAGGGAAGATGGTTTGAGGGAAGATGAGTTGTTTGGTAGGAAGAAAATGAAGGGGTGGTAGTTGGTAAAGAATTAAGAAATGTCTATTTTACCCTCAAAAGTAATAATTTAAAATAAAAAGAAGGTGGGTCCGGGGGTAAAATTGTCAAAAGTGTGGGAAGATTGGAGGGAAAGGTGAAATCCCTCCAAATTTGGAGGGATTTGATCTTCCCACATATGTGGGAAGATTGGTGGGCCCGGGGTGGGCCCGGGAAGATGATTTTCCGGGAAGATTGGTCTAAAACGCGTACCAAACGAGGGAAAATTCTAATTTTCCTTTCCTTTCCCTTAAAATCTTTGTACCAAACGGGCCCTTACTACTTCTGACTAGTGAGTCTTGGAACAGTGTCTCTTTCTTTCTGTCTCGTTTTTCATACGAAAATGTCCAAGATCTCTGTGCTCCTATGTCTCCTCTGCTTGACTGCTTCAGGGTTTGTTAATGGATCTGTCGAGAAGAAGATTCGGATTTATGAACTCAAGAAAGGTGATGTTTCTTTGAAGGTCACTAACTGGGGTGCTTCCATTTTGTCTCTCCTACTACCTGATAAGAACGGTGCTCCCTCTATTCAATTTTCAAATGTTCAAATATCCCAACTTCTAAGCCTTCGTTTTCTTTCTAATTTTGTTTCCTCCTCTCTGATTCGTCTTCAGGAAAGCTGGGCGATATTGTTCTTGAGTATTATTCAATGAAGGATTACACTGTATGTTTTCTCTACTTATTTCTTCTTTGCTTGGATTGATTCCTCCAAGAGGTCTAAATCAAGATACAAACAAACTAAAAACACTGCGTGCAAACACCAACATTATGCAGACAAATACAACAAACTTTGGTGCCACCGTTGGTCGTGTTGCTAATAGAATTAGAGGAGCTCAGTTCACGCTTAATGGAACAGTTTACAAACTAGTTCCTAATAATGGAAACAATTCAATTCATGGTATGTGTAGATCGCCTTTCCTCCTCACAAAGGGCATATTTTACCCTGATAATTGTTTGGTAATTTATTCAGTCACCCATATCTCACATATGAAGAGACATGCCTAAATGATTAGGTGGAGCTAGAGGTTTTGCTGATGTTATCTGGAATGTGGAAAGGTATCAAAGAGAGGGTAACAGTCCAAGCATCACCTTCAGCTACCACAGTGTTGATGGTGAACAAGGTAAATTCAGCTGCACTTCGAAACCTTTTTTTACTGTCAATAAATAGAACTGTGAACAATGCGTGTGATTTGAATCCAAAAAAATGGTCTAGCAGGCCAAAGCACAGAATGAATCTTCTAATTCTTGTATAAATGGTCTGTATGTAACTCATCTGAGAGGCACATTAGTTGAAGTATTCATATAAGTTGACAGATTAATACACAGGGGTAGAAGAGTACTAGTATATACTATGAATTTTTCTGTAACTCAAGTGAAGTATCCATGTGACTTGTATATTTGAATGGTTACGTGTTGCAGGATTTCCTGGTGACCTCATAGCAACAGCAAGCTACTCTTTACTTGGGGAAAACCAGTTGAGTATAACCATGAAAGCAAGAGCCTTAAACAAGGCCACACCAGTGAACCTGGTGAACCACGCGTTTTGGAACCTGGGGAATCATAACAGTGGAGATATTCTGGGCGAAGTAGTGCAGATATTTGGGTCCAAAATCACAGCTGTTGATAGCGAAAACGTTCCCACAGGGGAATTCACACCAGTGAAAGGAACCCCATACGATTTCCTAGAACCACGAACTGTTGGAAGCAGGATCAACCAGTTGCCCAAAGGTTATGACATAAATTATGTGCTTGATGGTGAGAAGGGGAAAATGAAATTGGCAGCCACAGTACATGATTACAAGTCAGGGAGAGTGATGAAGGTGTTCACAAATGCTCCTGGTGTGCAGTTTTACACTGCAAATGGCCTCAAGGATGTGAAAGGGAAAGGTGGGGTTTTGTACCAAGCTCATGATGCACTGTGTGTGGAGACTCAAGCCTTCCCTGACTCAGTGAATCATCCTAATTTCCCTTCAACAATTGTGACCCCAGAAAAGCCTTACCAGCATTATATGCATTTCAAGTTTTCCACCAAGCCTCTCCATCATCAGCTGTCTCCACATGACTAGGCTCTTCAAGATTCTCTCTTTCGAGATGTACGTAACTCATTAATCAGCGTACTTAGAGCATTCAGCTCTTAATTGGTTCACCTAAACTGTGGTTCTTTAAAATGAATAATAAGAACCTACTTTGTGGTCTGTTCTTTAAAATGAATAATAAAACTATGCTGTGGTCATGGGGACACTCCTTTACAACTGTTGGCGCTTCATCAGCTTCAAGTTACTGCATTAACAAAGAGGCCCAAGAGACCTGCAGCCTCAGGTCTGTGTAGAGCCACTTACGGAGTATTTTCATCAACATAACTTCAAATAAATCTGAAATGTAACTTTAAACCCATTCAAAATCACCTCAGCAAATACCTAAACCATTAAACCCATTACAATCCTGGAATAGCAACTCCTCTAGATCCCCTGAAGGTTGATAAAATTCATGTAACCCCCTATCCTATTTCCAATCCTTTCTTTGTTAAGTAATCCGTTGCCTGATTTCAAGCTCGAGGCACATATGTAATTCTTGTTGTCCAGTCCCTTCCCAATAGCTCTTTAATTCCATAAGCAGATTAGCATCCCTGTGATTCAGACTAGGTTCATGGAGAATTAGGTTAAGCCACTCCGTGGAATATCCATTTCAACCTAAACTTTCCTAAGATCCATAACCCATGCCATTTTAAAACCAAGAAGGCAAGCGCAAATTTCCGCAGATAGCTCATCTCTGTTATCAATTTAATAAAAGAAACCTTTCCAAAATCTTCCTGAAGAATCTCGAAAAAGTTCTCCATAGACACCTTTAGTAGAAGTAGCTAAATATGCATCATCAACGTTCACCTTCACACAATGCTCCTCTATTGGTTGCCATGACTCACAACTAGGGGGGCCAAAGTAGCCCCTCGTATCTTCATCACTGTGAGACGATCATTTGGGGTTGTCATGCTTCCCACCGTCGCGCTTGTACTGGCGAGAAGACTATTATTGGAGATTCATTTCTTCTCAAACACATGCAAATCACAACTCTATTCTACTTGTTAATAATTTGTATATATTGTAATCTTTCATATGACTTCATAATCATTTGCCACGGAATAATCACGTAAAAATCACATCCGTCAAGTATTTTGAAACAAAATAAAAAATCTAGAATAAAATACTCTAATGATCATTTTGTTTTGTTTTAATTACACCCCCTTTATTTTGAAAATATACATTTTAGTCCAAACTTTTAACAGAACTAAATAATATTCTAAAAAGATTTTTAAAGTATATTTTAAAATTAAAAACCATATTAGAATAAAATATGTTTAATGAAATATCTTTTAAAATTTTGAATTATAGTTAATATAAGGCTATCAAAGTCATATAATTTAATAATTTAAAGAATGATTGTAAAATATTTTGGGTTAAGGTGTAAAAAATACACATGTGTTTTTTTCAAAAATGCACTCAACACCAAGTTTTTTTTTTTTGGTACAAAAATGACTATGTAGCTACAAAAATGGAGTAAAAATATCTATTGACCATTAGTTTGACTTTTTTGTATCTTTAAAGTTGACATGAACGATGACTCAGCTAATTTCATCCCAGCTACTGGATAAAATTACAGAAAATAACATAAATATTTTAGAAATTATAGTTTAGCCCCTTTCTCCTAATTTCAATCTTACCTGTCGGGCCGCCCATCTCCACCTCCTCGCCGTTTTTGCTGCCTTTCTGTAATTTTCTCTAGTTTTCCACTACCAACTGAGATGAAATTTAGATGAGTCATTGTCAATGTTAGCTTTTAAATCACAAAAAATTTAAACAAACCATTAATGAGTATTTTTACTTCACTTTTATAACCACAGTCACTTTTGCACCCCAAAAATTCACTTGGTGTTAGATGCACTTTTGAGAAAATCACATATATATTTTTGTACCTTAACTCAAATATTTAAGACAATATATGTATTATTTTTTTGGTCAACTGACAATATATGTATTTAAAAGATTACATTGTAAGTCAGTTTTAATAAATAAATGAGAGAAACATTTAAATGATTAAAAAAAATAAAATTTATGATTAGAAAGTCAATTAAATTTGTAATATAGTAATCAAATTAATAGTATGAAAATAAAAATAAAAATATATATCATAATTATTTTTAAATTTCGGATCAAGATATATGTTAAATGATTATTAAGTAATATGCATGTTAAAGAGGGGTATTTTGGTCAAAATGACTAGCATCAATGCTGTAATTTAATGGTACCCTAATAGTTGGGTGGATGTAATTAACAATATCACCACTAAAAAAGAGGTTTATGGAAGATTTTTAAATACTAATACTTCATCTGTAACATCCTGAATTTTGAATCTAATATCTTGAACATAAACCTATTTTGGAAAGACTAGTAGGCTCTATTTTCAGAAAGTGATAAATTTGAAATCAGTATTTTGCGGGACCCACGGCCAAAAATAATTCTGCAAACTTTCTCGTGAAGTTTGAAAAAAATGGCCGCGGGACCCACTCAATAATAATTTATTATTTAAATAATATTATATTATAATAATAAAATAATATATATTAAAATATTATTAAATTTTTTTAAAAAAGGTTCACGGGGCGGCTGAAGAAGTCACGGGAAAGTTTCTTTTTATAATTTTAGGAAAATTACGTAAAACGACCCAGAGACGAAAATTACACTTAAAGACCCATTTTCCAACTATAAATAGACCTTCCATTTCATTTCATTCTTCACAACTTCTAAGAGCCATAGAGAGAGGTAGAGAGAGAGAGAGAGAGTAGAGATATTTGCTTGAGAGTTATAATAGCTGGTTGGTGATTCGGGTATTAGCAAGTAACAGGTAACTCTGAATATTCTTCCTTATACTTGTGAATTATGTATGATTATAAATTTGTTTGTTTACTATTTTGGCAAGAATATTTAGAAAATATTTATGGTTTTAAGATCTGGTGTGGGAATTTTGACTTGCAAATCTGTAGAGGTACTATTTATACGTACGTTACTATTCACATATACCGTATTAACTATTCATTTTACTATTCACATATACCGTATTTACTATTCATTTTACTATTCACGTATACCGTATTTACTATTCATTTTTACTATTCACGTATACCGTATTTACTATTCATGTTACTATTCACGTATACCGTATTTACTATTCATGTTACTATTCGCGTATACCGTATTTACTACTCATTTTACTATTCATGTATATACCGTATTTTACTATTCACAGATACGCATAGTATTTTACTATTCACAGATACGCATATCAACGTATATAATGGTATAATAATGCATTATTTTTGAGTAAATACATCATGGCGGTTGTATTGTGATGGGTGGAGTAAGGAGGGAATTGAATGATAAGAATTGTTTATGCCACCACTCGGTGCACAGTGGATGGTACTTTTCAGGGCCCCATCTTCCATGTTTTCCTCTGGCCGGGATTTCATTGGAGATGTGGGACATGTGACACCTCCTTAGTTGTTATTTTAAAGGAGGGGAGCCATAGTCCAGATTTAAGCTCTATACCTTTGGCCGGGTGTATCTTAAGTTTTGGTGAGCTTGAAACCATCCAGTCAAATGAATGAGTTTCTATTGGACTATATGTTAGCCTATGGTTCCAGTCAGCGGTATACGGTTGGAAGGGGATATAAGGGAGGCTGCATACTGCATAGTGCATTCTGAATTATTCAATAAAGAATGATGAGTATTTTATAAAGATATTTGATGTGAACTACTGTATATCTAAAAAAATATCTGTGTATATTAAATCCATTTTTTTTTACTATCTACTATTTATGTCATATGTAATTTGCTTGGGTAAGGTAGAAATATTCAGTAGTTACTGAGACGTGAAATCTCATCCCATATTAACATTTTTCAGGTGATTATTCTAGTAGAGAGCAAGGGAAGGCACCTATGGAGTGAGCTCTGGAAGCTCTTTTGATCTCCAATAGATTATGTTATGTTATTATATTTGCCATGAACCTAAGACTTCCGTTTTGTATTAAACTCTGAAATATTTTCTGGAATTTATTCTGATTATGTATTACGGGTTTTATTCGAAATGGTAACATTGTAAAAGGATTTGGATATTGTTGAACTCTTTTGAAGGTATTTTCAATATTTTGACCGAGTTTTTGGGTATTAAAATTGTGGCGTTACATTTTTGGTATCAGAGCTAAAGGTTCCATGGCAATTTTGTTTATTTTCTAAAGTGATTTCTTAAAAAAAAATTTAAAAGTTTGTGGCAAATTAAATATCATAACATGAGCACTTCCCTTTATTAGATTTAGAATTTATTTAGCTATTTTTATTTGTTTAGTGTCCTTATAGTATTAATCATAGGAGGAGATAATGGCAAGAACTCGAAGAACTAATTCAACCCCTGCTCCATCCCAAAGAGGTCTCCCTCCGCATCAAGATGGTCCCTATCCTCAGGATAACAATGCCCTTTTGGCAGAGTTACGAGACGTCATCTTGGAGATGAGAGAGAAAGTGAATAGACACGAGGATGAACTAGCAAAAGGAAGAGGCCAAGGTGGTAAGGAAGGAAAGGAGAAGGCTCTGGAAGTCACACCTTCTGACCATCAATCAAGGGGAGGAAGTCATTCTCGCACTGAAGATGGAGGTAGTAGCGGTTCTCATTCTCAGTATCATCCCTTACCTATTACTGAGGTTTGGGAAAAATTTCGGAAGTTTACTCCACCAATGTTCGAGGGGAAGCTAGATCCGATTGCAGCACTGGAGTGGCTGAAGCGTGTAGAAAAGATTTTCAGAGTTATCGAGATTAGCTCACAACAAAAGGTGATGGTTGCTGAACAATTGTTGCAGAAAGCAGCTGAAGAATGGTGGGAAAGCACCAAAACAAAAAGAAATGCTGAGATGACGTGGGAAGAGTTTAAGGAAAAGTTCGAAAATTATTACTTTTCCCCTTCAATCAGAATAGAGAAAGAAACTGAATTCCTCACATTCAGGCAAGGGGAATTACATGAAGACGAATTTATTACTCGCTTTTTAGAGTTGTCTAAATTCTGCGGATATTCACAGAACAACTCTAAATGGTTGAGTGCTCGATTGGTTGAAAAAGCTAGACCAGACCTAAAAACAGCTCTATCACCGTTCCTTGATGAAACAAGGGATTTTGAAGAAATATGTGACAAACTGCGCACGATAGCAAGGAACAAACGAGAAGAGGAAGCTGAGAAGATGAAGGGTTTTCAGGCCAGATCTACACACCTCATGAGACCAACGGGAGGAGTTACTAAGAAGCAGAGTCACAACTTCAGTAATGTGAATACGCGGTTTAGCCAACCATCCAGAAATCACTTTGGTGGACCATCGAGGAGTTATTTTACTGGACCCCAAAGAAGTCATTTCAGCAGACCACCGAGGAGTCAATTCAAAGGACCTCAAAGGAGTCACTTCAGTGGAGGTCAGAGTTCATATAGGGGATCCACAGCTCCTGTTGCAAGCACCGCTAACAATCAGATGTGTGCCAAGTGTGGAAGAATACACCAAGGACCATGTGTGACGTGTTTCAACTGTGGAAAGCCAGGACACATTTCCAGATTTTGTGAGGAGGAGCCTCGAGGGGCCAAGGATGCTAGAACTGCAGTGCCAGGGAAAGTGTTTGCACTATCACATCAGGAGGCAAGTGCTTCACCAAATCTGATTAAAGGTATCCTCAAACTCCAAGGTCTTGAAGTAGAAGCCTTATTTGATTCTGGTGCCACACACTCTTTTATATCATACGACTGTGTGCCTCGATTGAATTTAAGAGTGAGTGAATTGCCTTATTATATGATTATTTCTACACCGGCGGGAGCTTCAGTAAAAACTTCTAGGGCTTGCTTAAATTGTACGATTGAGATTGATAATAGGATCTCAAATATAGACCTTGTTTGTTTACCCACGAAGGGTATCGATGTAATAATAGGAATGGATTGGTTGTCAGCTAATGACATCATCCTTGACTGCAAGAGGAAGACTATCTCTCTTGCGGATGACTCTATGAGTCATAGTAGACCACAATTGTTGTCTATAGTACAAGATGAAAAGCCTGTTCATCATGGTTGTCTTGCGTACATGGTGTTTTTCTCCATTCAAGCAGAAGTGGAGGAAGGGATAGAGAACATTGAAGTGGTGAAAGAATTTCCGGAAGTATTTCCGAAAGAAATGACAGGTTTACCCCCAGAGAGAGAAGTAGAATTTTCTATTGATCTCGTACCTGGAACGGAACCTATATCTAAAGCTCCTTACCGAATGTCTCCATCGGAACTAGCAGAATTGAAGAGGCAGATCGAGGAATTGTTAGAAAAGGGTTTTATCAGACCCAGTGTATCTCCTTGGGGATCGCCCGTACTCTTTGTGAAGAAGAAAGATGGGAGCCTGAGACTATGCATTGACTATCGCCAGTTGAATAAAGTGACTATAAAGAATAAATATCCTTTACCCAGGATCGACGATCTACTTGATCAGTTGAAGGGAGCATCCATATTCTCCAAGATCGACCTCAGATCAGGTTATCACCAACTTAGAGTCAAAGCTGAAGATGTCTCAAAAACTGCATTCAGAACTAGATATGGCCATTATGAATTTCTTGTTATGCCATTTGGGCTAACAAATGCTCCAGCAGTATTCATGGATTACATGAATAGAATTTTCCGACCATATCTAGATAAATTTGTAGTGGTTTTCATTGACGACATCCTTATCTACTCTAAGGATGAAGAAGAGCATAAAGAGCACCTTAGAATCGTGCTACAAGTGTTGAAGGAGCACAAGCTCTATGCGAAACTATCTAAGTGCGAATTTTGGTTGAAGGAAGTAAAATTCCTAGGCCATGTCGTATCGGCTGAAGGTGTTGCAGTGGACCATACTAAAGTTGAAGCAGTTCTCCAATGGGAACGACCAAAGTCCGTGACTGAGATCAGGAGTTTTCTAGGTCTAGCTGGCTATTATAGGAGATTTATCAAGGGCTTTTCGCAAATAGCTATGCCTTTGACAAAGTTAACTAGGAAGGGTCAACCATATGTATGGGACGAAAAGTGTGAAGCAGCTTTTCAAAATTTGAAGACTAAGTTGACTACGGCACCAGTACTTATAATTCCAGATCCTGCTCAGACCTTTACTTTGTACACAGATGCTTCCAAGAAAGGTCTTGGGTGTGTATTAATGCAAAATGGTAGGGTAGTAGCTTATGCTTCTCGACAGTTAAGGCCACATGAAGGGAATTATCCTACTCACGACTTAGAACTGGCAGCAGTAGTGTTTGCTCTGAAGATTTGGAGGCACCACCTCTACGGTTCAAAGTTCGAGGTTTATAGTGACCACAAAAGTCTAAAGTACCTGTTCGACCAAAAGGAGCTCAACATGCGACAGAGGAGATGGATGGAGTTTATCAAGGACTACGACTTCGAATTGAAGTATCATCCAGGAAAGGCGAACGTTGTAGCAGATGCCTTAAGCAGAAAGACAATCCATGTAGCCCAGATGATGATCAGAGAATATAAATTGCTCGAGGAGATACCGAGTACATCTATTGATGTAATGTCAGGTTTGGTCGCTACCATGGAAGCATTAACTATTGAAAGCACAATTTGGAAAGAGATTAAATTCGCTCAACTCGAAGATGAGTATCTATTAAACGTGAGGGAAGATATTGAAGAAGGAAAAGAATCGAAATTTGGGATCGATAGAGATGGGATATTAAGGTATAAAGGAAAAGTGTGCATACCTAATGATGGAGAAATAAAAAAGCTCATACTAGAGGAGGCACATCGGAGTAAATACACTATCCATCCCGGAGCAACCAAGATGTATCATGATCTCAAGCGGAATTGGTGGTGGCGGGGCATGAAGAAAGATGTGACTGACTTTGTCACTTGTTGTTTGACTTGTCAGAAAGTCAAGATCGAACATCGGAAACCTCCTGGATTATTAAAGAATTTGGATATCCCAGAGTGGAAATGGGACAGCATCTCTATGGATTTCATCATGGGGCTTCCTCTAACGACATCCGGACATAATGCCATTTGGGTAATTGTCGATAGGTTAACTAAGTCAGCTCATTTTCTAGCAATTGCAGCAGAATACTCATTGGAGAGACTAGCAAAGATCTACATGAAGGAGATTGTCAGATTGCATGGGATACCGAATAGCATCGTATCTGATCGTGATCCACGATTCACTTCACGATTTTGGAAAGCATTGCAGAATGCTATGGGAACTCGGATGAGTTATAGTACCGCTTATCATCCTCAAACTGACGGGCAGACTGAGAGGACTATTCAAACTCTGGAAGACATGTTGCGGGCTTGTGCAATCGAACTAAAAGGAAGTTGGGACGATCATCTTCATCTTGCGGAGTTTGCATATAACAATAGTTATCACTCCAGCATTGAGATGGCACCTTATGAGGCTTTGTATGGAAGAAAATGTAGATCTCCTATTTGCTGGACGGAATTGAATGAGCGAATTTTAATAGGTCCAGAACTTGTGGACGAGACGACTCAAAAGATTAAGGTGATTCAACAGAAACTTCTCACTGCTCAGAGTCGACAGAAGAGTTATGCTGACAAGAGAAGACGACCGTTGGAGTTCATGGTGGGCGAACATGTATTTTTAAGAGTCACACCAATGACTGGCATTGGTAGAGCAATACGAGCAAAGAAGCTTTCACCTCGTTTTATGGGTCCTTATGAGATTTTGGAGAAAATTGGACCGGTAGCTTACAGAATTGCATTACCTCCACAGCTTGCGAATCTTCACGATGTCTTTCATGTATCACAACTGAAGAAATACCAACCGGATCCTTCCCACATTATAGAAGTAGAAGAGGTAGAACTCAAGGATAACATGACGTATAAAGCCGAGCCGGAGCGGATTGTTGATGCAAGGGACAAGAAATTAAGAAACAAGACCATTAGACTTGTAAAGGTCGAGTGGAAAGGAATGGTTCCCGGAGATGCTACTTGGGAAACGGAGGAGAGCATGCGACAAACCTGTCCTCACTTATTTAAATAGGTTAGAATTCTTATTATAGCGAAATTTTGAGGACAAAATTTTCTTTTAGGAGGGGAGAAATGTAACATCCTGAATTTTGAATCTAATATCTTGAACATAAACCTATTTTGGAAAGACTAGTAGGCTCTATTTTCAGAAAGTGATAAATTTGAAATCAGTATTTTGCGGGACCCACGGCCAAAAATAATTCTGCAAACTTTCTCGTGAAGTTTGAAAAAAATGGCCGCGGGACCCACTCAATAATAATTTATTATTTAAATAATATTATATTATAATAATAAAATAATATATATTAAAATATTATTAAATTTTTTTAAAAAAGGTTCACGGGGCGGCTGAAGAAGTCACGGGAAAGTTTCTTTTTATAATTTTAGGAAAATTACGTAAAACGACCCAGAGACGAAAATTACACTTAAAGACCCATTTTCCAACTATAAATAGACCTTCCATTTCATTTCATTCTTCACAACTTCTAAGAGCCATAGAGAGAGGTAGAGAGAGAGAGAGAGAGTAGAGATATTTGCTTGAGAGTTATAATAGCTGGTTGGTGATTCGGGTATTAGCAAGTAACAGGTAACTCTGAATATTCTTCCTTATACTTGTGAATTATGTATGATTATAAATTTGTTTGTTTACTATTTTGGCAAGAATATTTAGAAAATATTTATGGTTTTAAGATCTGGTGTGGGAATTTTGACTTGCAAATCTGTAGAGGTACTATTTATACGTACGTTACTATTCACATATACCGTATTAACTATTCATTTTACTATTCACATATACCGTATTTACTATTCATTTTACTATTCACGTATACCGTATTTACTATTCATTTTTACTATTCACGTATACCGTATTTACTATTCATGTTACTATTCGCGTATACCGTATTTACTACTCATTTTACTATTCATGTATATACCGTATTTTACTATTCACAGATACGCATAGTATTTTACTATTCACAGATACGCATATCAACGTATATAATGGTATAATAATGCATTATTTTTGAGTAAATACATCATGGCGGTTGTATTGTGATGGGTGGAGTAAGGAGGGAATTGAATGATAAGAATTGTTTATGCCACCACTCGGTGCACAGTGGATGGTACTTTTCAGGGCCCCATCTTCCATGTTTTCCTCTGGCCGGGATTTCATTGGAGATGTGGGACATGTGACACCTCCTTAGTTGTTATTTTAAAGGAGGGGAGCCATAGTCCAGATTTAAGCTCTATACCTTTGGCCGGGTGTATCTTAAGTTTTGGTGAGCTTGAAACCATCCAGTCAAATGAATGAGTTTCTATTGGACTATATGTTAGCCTATGGTTCCAGTCAGCGGTATACGGTTGGAAGGGGATATAAGGGAGGCTGCATACTGCATAGTGCATTCTGAATTATTCAATAAAGAATGATGAGTATTTTATAAAGATATTTGATGTGAACTACTGTATATCTAAAAAAATATCTGTGTATATTAAATCCATTTTTTTTTACTATCTACTATTTATGTCATATGTAATTTGCTTGGGTAAGGTAGAAATATTCAGTAGTTACTGAGACGTGAAATCTCATCCCATATTAACATTTTTCAGGTGATTATTCTAGTAGAGAGCAAGGGAAGGCACCTATGGAGTGAGCTCTGGAAGCTCTTTTGATCTCCAATAGATTATGTTATGTTATTATATTTGCCATGAACCTAAGACTTCCGTTTTGTATTAAACTCTGAAATATTTTCTGGAATTTATTCTGATTATGTATTACGGGTTTTATTCGAAATGGTAACATTGTAAAAGGATTTGGATATTGTTGAACTCTTTTGAAGGTATTTTCAATATTTTGACCGAGTTTTTGGGTATTAAAATTGTGGCGTTACATCATCTAATCCTAATATAAGATATCAACTAAAAAGTGTATTTGATTCTTTTTACAAAGCACTTGCTTGTTTCCAAAGAGAATTCATTGTTTTTTTTTTCATGTATACTCATAATTAATAAGGGTACTGGGTGAAAGTAATAATTAATATAATATTAAAGTTTAGTGTAATTAGTAGAGGTAATATTGAAAATTATTGAAATGTAATGACAACTTTATAACTTTAATTGTTTTTATTGGTTTATGAGAATTACTAGTTGGTTCCTTATAATAAAGATAGAAGGAGTACATAGTAGGCTAATTCTTGAATGGAGGAGGACTTGTGATTTTTAATTTTTTGCCCCAAAAAAGGAGGACTTAAGATTAAATAGGTAATTAATTTTTTTCGCAAAAATTGAACAAGTAATTAATATTTTTTTATACACATAATAGGGGAAGGGGGCAAGATTCGAATCCTGGATATAGGAGAGGGGAGGCAAACTCCCATACCACTGCGCTACTAAGTAGCAAATACAAAATTTGGTTAAATAACATCTCAAATTGAGCCGTTATTTATAAATCAAATATATATATTAAACGGATTTTTTGAATTGAGATGTCTTTTTGGAAAAATCCCTAATAAAGAATTTTAAAAATCCTAAAAGACAAAAAAGTGTATCGAATATCTATAATCCCATAAAGATGTTATGCTTAAATTGTATTT
This sequence comes from Acacia crassicarpa, assembly GCA_034222035.1. NCBI lineage: Eukaryota > Viridiplantae > Streptophyta > Magnoliopsida > Fabales > Fabaceae > Acacia > Acacia crassicarpa. The sequence continues at coordinate 40,475,919 of JAWXYG010000005.1, read as the reverse complement.
TTTGAAATTACAAAGAAATGACCAAATTGCCCTTAAATATATTTTTGTTTAAAAAAATATTACTCCCACCGGTAGACTGCTGCTGTCGATCACCCTTACTGACTTGTGAAGTTCCTGGTGGCCGATCACCGTAGTTCTTGTGAGAATATTCGATTGGAGGGAATATATCAGTGTGTTAAATATTCTCAAAGTGCCAAAGCTGAGATGTAAACCACCGCCACTTGGTTTGCAAACCAATGCTTTTCAATATATATTGTGCGAGCAAATATATATAAACTAACTCTTTAACTTTAACCCTAACTCATTCACAAGCTTTTAAGGAATTAATGAAGGGTATTTTAGTATTTTTGTTTTTTATTTATTATATGAGTTTTATCAAAACACCGTTCATTAATTCCCCTAACTCCTAAAACGACGTAGTTTTGGGGTTAGGAGAATTAATGAACTCTCAAAACGATATAGTTTTGGGGTGATTTGAGAATACCTTATGTCAAGTCACATGACAAACGTTAAACCATATATATATTCAAAAGCATTAGTTTGCGAACCAAGTGGTAGGGTTTAAATCCTACCTTTAACATTTTTAGAATATTTATTCCCATCGAAATATTCCCTCCCACAAGGATATTCCCCCCGAGCTCCGACCGCTAACAGGGGTGGTCGTTAGTGGCAACCGACGGTAATATTTTTTTTTAAAAAAATATATTCAAGGATAATTTAGTCATTTCCTTAAAATTTTAAAAACAATTTAAACTCAACATCTTTTTGGATTATTAAAACACCTTTTTTTCCTGGGGTTTTCCTATCTTTTTTGGTCGAATGAATTGAGATATCTGACACCTTGTACTGAAAGGTAAATAAAATAATAAGACAAATTACAAGATGATTTATTACTAAAAGTATATGGTATAGTAGAAGAAAGTCCTCCCCAAGGGCCAATGCGTTAAAGAATATTCAAGAAGCGTCAAACAACGGTGAAAATAAAGGCCCATATCCTGCGAGAACCTCCCCTCGTTGTCAAATCTGAGCGTTTCCAATCATTTCACCACCTTTTGACGGTAAACGAAAAATCATTTCATTAGCAAATTTGGGATCACGTCGGCATGGCGGGCGGAATAGACCGACAACTTCTCCCAATAATGTGGCCGCTTGAGCGGCACTCTGCTTTTTATAACGCCTCAAGCACTTCTGACTTGTGATCAGTCTTCAAACACCGTCTCTTTCTTTCTGTCTGGTTTTGTCTTTCATATGAAGATGTCCAAGATCTCTGTCCTCCTATGTCTCCTCTTCTTGTCTTCTTCTGGGTTTGTTAATGGATCTGACGAGAAGAAGATTCGAATTTATGAGCTCAAGAAAGGTGATGTTTCTATGAAGGTCACTAACTGGGGTGCCTCCCTTTTGTCTCTTCTACTTCCTGATAAGAACGGTAATCCCTCTATTCAATTCTCAAATGTTCAAATATCCCAACCTGTAGGCCTTCGTTTTCTGTCTAATTTTGTTTCTTCCTCTGTCACTGTGATTCGTCTTCAGGAAAGCTGGGCGATATTGTTCTTGAATATTATTCAATCAAGGATTACACTGTATGTTTGCTCTACCTATTTCTTCTTTGCCATTTTAATTTCTTCTGGTTCTCAAATTCTTCTTGTATTGATTCCTTCAAGAGGTCTAGATCAAGATACAGATACGACATTTGTGAATTGAATCTTGTTTTCATTCCCATCAATAGCATTCATTTCGTTTTACTAATGACATTGTGAGTGCGAACACCAAAATTATGCAGACAAATACAACAAACTTTGGTGCCACCGTTGGTCGGGTTGCAAACAGAATCAGGGGAGCTCAGTTCATGCTTAATGGAACAGTTTACAAACTAGTTCCTAATTATGGGAAAACAGTAAAAAATAGTACAATCCATGGTATGTGTGTAGATTGTTCTTTCTCCTCATAAAGTACATATTTTATCAGTCCCCTATATCTCATATATGAAGAGACATGCCTTAATGATTAGGTGGAGCCAGAGGTTTTGCTGATGTCATCTGGAACGTGGAAAGGTATCAAAGAGAAGGTAACAGGCCAACCATCACCTTCAGCTACCACAGTTTTGACGGTGAACAAGGTAAACACAGCTGCACTCTGAAACCTCTGTTACTGTCAAGGTATACAACTGTGAACAATGCATGTGGCTTCAATCCAAGGAATTGATCTGGCAATATAGTCTGATTCTAGCATAAATGGTAGGGTAGTTGAAGTATTCATATCAGTTGTCAGACACTAGAATATAATATGAAGATTAATTCTTTGTAGCTCAAATGAAAAATCCACCTGATTTGTATATACATGAATGGTATGTGTTGCAGGATTTCCCGGTGACCTCATAGCAACAGCAACCTACACTCTACTTGGGAAAAACCAGTTGGGTTTAACCATGAAAGCAAGAGCTTTAAACAAGGCCACACCAGTGAACCTGGTGAACCACGCGTACTGGAACCTGGGGAATCATAACAGTGGATATATTCTGGGCGAAGACGTACAGATCTTTGGGTCCCAAATCACAGCCGTTGATAGCGAAAACATTCCCACAGGAGAATTCACACCAGTGAAAGGAACACCATATGATTTCCTGGAACCACGCACTGTTGGGAGCAGGATCAACCAGTTGGCAACAGGCTATGACATAAATTATGTGCTTGATGGTGAAAAGGGGAAGATGAAATTGGCAGCTATAGTGCATGATAATAAGTCAGGGAGGGTGATGAAGGTGTTTACAAATGCTCCCGGTATGCAGTTTTATACTGCAAATAGCCTCAAGGATGTGAAAGGGAAAGGTGGGGTTTTGTATCAAGCTCATGATGCACTATGTGTGGAGACTCAAGCCTTTCCTGACTCAGTGAATCATCCTAATTTCCCCTCAACAATTGTGACACCTGACAAGCCTTATTATCATCACACGATTTTCAAGTTTTCCACTAAGCCTTGTTCATCAGGTGTCTCCACATGAATAGGTTTTCAGAATTTCAAGATTCTCTCTTTACATATATGTAACTTTCTTAATCTGTTTGCTTAAGCATTCAACTCTTGATTAGTTCACAGAAACTGTGGTTCTTTCGAATGAATAATAAGAAAATACTTTATGGTTAGTTCTTTAAAATGAATAATATAACTACGCTGTGGTATTGTGGGCATTCCTTCAGAACTGGTTTCATCAGCTTCAAGTTACTGCATCAACTACAACTTGCTTCAAATAGAGACCGCCCAAGAGGAAACAACCTCAATTTCTAACTTTACACGAGGTTCTTCAATGGCCAATTTTTTCTGCTGATTATTATTTTGGGAAAATGAAAGGACCCTACCCACCAGCAAGACCTATGCTAGGACATTTAGAAAGACAAAGTTGGGACCAACATGAATGAAGGCCACTCAATGAAACCGAATAGCTTCCCTCTCCTACAATCTGTCAAAAGTATTTCTATTCCCACAGCCAAGATGGTTGCTGTTCTATATCAGAACCAGCTCCCTTCTCCTACAATCTAATACAAAATACATCCTACCATAGATGGACCTTAATAGATATAAGGGGGGCCATGGTCGCCCTCCCCCCAAAAAAAAAAAAAATTGTTTAGAAAATAATGAACGGAGGGGTGCAGTCAAGGGGGGACCAAATTTGAATCCAACAATTTGAGCATACATGGAGTAGATAGACATGATGATGAAGAAGAAGGAGATTGAGCATCTGGAAGAAGATCTAGGCCCATCAATCTTGCAAGTTGCAACCAAAGTTGGTGTTTTTGTACATGGAGAGTTACTGATTTCTAATGAAAAATCACTCTCATTTCCTCCATTGGCTCTTCTGATCATTTTAATTTGCATCCTCTTCTGGATTTCCAATTCAAATCAACAAACTAATCGGTGAAGTGGGCAAAAATACTATAAACTAGAACTCTAGAAATGAAAGTGGAGTTGAGAGTTGAGACCAACAACATCATTGAAGAGTACTTAGAAGAAGAATACCTTTCAGGATGCTCTAGTTTTCTGTGTTGTCAGAAGGAAGCTTGAAAGAAGGTCGCTGCTGTTGAATGGGAAAGTGGAGAGGATGAAAATCAAAGAACTGAAAGAAAGCACATATGCAACCAGGAGGGTTCTTTGCATCTACTTCTCCTCTTTCACCTCGTTTTTATATGATCTTCTAATTACCAGTCCTTAAAAGTCGGCCTTCTCTCCTCCTCTAATTATGATTCAGCTCACAATGGCGATTTTTGTCCTTAATGGTCTCCACAGTCCTCTAGTTCTCCCGTGAAGGTGATGAGTAGTTCCCGAACGCCCCCTCTCTGATCTCTGATTTTCGCTCACGGTTTGAAAAATAAGCACGAACAGTGAGCAATGGTAGCTGCCTCTTCAAAGATGATGAACAGTAGCCAGTAGCCCCCCCAAATATTTGTGCCAAGGTCCGTCTGATCCTACCCAGATCCCATCCTTCCTATGGTTAATATAAGCAAAAAAAGCATCTACATAGTGCCCCGAAAATGTGCAGACAGCTATAAGACTGACAATCCCAAGCCACTCTATATAATGGATAGGTGTCTTAAGAATATAAATACTTTCGACATATTATAGGAGAGGGAAGCTATTCGGTTTCACTGAGTGGCCTTCGTTCTTGGCTGCAAGAGTACAAACTCTTGACAGATTATTGTATTTTTTTGTGTGTTTCTGCCGTTTGCCTAATTAAATCAGTGTTTTTAGATACTCTTTGGTTGGTTCCTAACAGAAAATTAATCATTTGATATTGACTTAGTTGTAATTTGGTCACTCACCATGACACCATTGACATATGGTAGATGGTAAAATATACTTGTACATATCAATATGAAAATCATATTGATGTTTCCGTGGAAATAAAAAGGAAATCATATATATATATATTATAATACTAGCTGTGAAAAGTGAAACCATCTAGATGGGGAAAAATACCAATGTAACAACTTTTACTAAAAATTATACCTAATTAAAACAGATAAAAAACATTTTATTGAACAGTTAGTGGCGTCGCGCCAGGCAACGCCACTAGTGGTGTAGAGAGGCTTGACGCCACTGACAGAAAAGTGTCAGTGGCATCACTAATTGAGATTTGAGTGGCGTGCCAATTACAAAAAAAAAAGTAATAATAAGGGAGAATTACACGCAGGTCCCAAGGAACAGAGATATTTACATTTAGGTCCCTTGAATTCATGAAATTACACAGAAGTCCCTAGGGACTTCTGTGTAATTATTTGTGGAAGCAAAATTACTTTTTTGCCCAAAGGAGAAAACGACTTTGGACCTCAGAATTGAAAAAATCCAGGTTTGCAACAAGAAATTTTATATTTACAACAACAAATTCCTATTTTAATAAGAAGTTTTGAAAGCCTGGATTTTTTCAATTCTGAGGTCCAGAGGCCATTTGCAACAAGAAATTCTATATTTACAACAGCAAATTCCTATTTTAACAACAACTTTTGAAAACCTGTATTTTTTTAATTCTGAGGTCTAAAGGCCATTTGCAACAAGAAATTCTATATTTACAACAACAAATTCCTATTTTAACAACAACTTTTGAAAACCTGGATTTTTTTCAATTCTGAGGTCTAGAGGCCATTTGCAACAAGAAATTATATATTTACAACAGCAAATTCCTATTTTAACAACAACTTTTGAAAACCTGGATTTTTTCAATTCTGAGGTCTAGAGGTCATTTACAACAAGAAATTTTATATTTACAACAGTCAATTCCTATTTTAACAACAACTTTTGAAAACCTGTATTTTTTCAATTCTGCGGTCCAGAGGCCATTTACAACAAGAAATTCTATATTTATAACAAAAAATTTCTATTTTAACAACAACTTTTGAAAACCTGGAGTTTTTCAATTCTGAGGTCCAGAGGCCATTTACAACAAGAAATTCTATATTTACAACAGCAAATTCCTATTTTAATAACAACTTTTGAAAACCTGGATTTTTTAATCCTGAGGTCCAGAGGCTATTTCTCCTTTGGGCGAAAAAGTAACTTTGCTTCCACAAATAATTACACAGTGATTTCATGAATTCAAGGAACCTAAATGTAAATATCTCTGTTCCTTGGGACCTATGTGTAATTTCCCCAAAAAATAATGATAACAACAATAATGATGATGATGATGATGATGATAATGATAAATGATTAAAAAAAAGTGGAATAATTTAAAACTTTACTTTATTTAATTTGGAGTCAAAAGAAAGAAAGCATAGAGCTGAAATAACTTATTAAGAACGCCTTTTAACATATTATGCGGTACAATTTGGTTATAACAACAGAGCCTAAAATGGGGAATCTATATATTTGTTATTTACCAAATATTTGTATGACAACAGTATTAATTTTGGGATCTATATAAAAAAGTGTACCCTGTAAAAGTGTTTGTAAACACCAAATATTTGTATTGTTGTTATACAAACATTTTTACGTGGTACACTTTTTTATACTGATCCCAAAATCAATACTGTTGTTATACAAATATTTGATATATAACAAATATATAGATCCCCCAGTTTTGGAATCTATTGTTATAACCAAATTGTACCGCGTAATCTTTTAAAAGGCGTTCTTAATAAGTTATTTTAGCTTAATATTTTTTTTTCTTTTGACTCTAAATTAAATAAAGTAGAACGTTAAATTATTCTACTTTTTTAATTATTTATTATCATTATATATTATTATATTAAATATTAATTTTTTTAATGTAATTGGCACGCCACTCAAATGTGCCAATTAGAGACGTCGCTCATTTGAGTGACATATTAATTAGTGACGCCACTGATAAGGCCTCTTTACGCTATTAATGGTGTCGTTGATGCGACGCCACTAACGGTTAGGTAAAATGTTTTATATTTGTTTTAATTGGATACAATCTAATATATACTACTAAACCTTGTGGCACTAAGCTAAATGGTACACAGTGTCATCCCACTTGGACAAAACTTCCTTGATCATTGGACAACTTACTTAACCAAAATGCTCAAACCTTAATGGAACACAATGTCATTCCACTTTGATAAAACTGAATAGCTTATTGGACAACTAATTTGGTTACCTACTTTCAGTTTACGTTTTCCGTAAGCATTAATGCCTTCACGGTGTTTTGATCTCATGGTTTGAATGGGTTGTTTATTTCATTGGTTAAAGATTTGAAAAAAGTAGCCAAACATTTATTTCACTAATACTCTCTTCAGCTTTTTCCCCAATCCCCATGGTATGCATATCAGATTGGGTCTGATTTGTTATGTATATTTAAACCCATTCAAATAAATTTGACTTCGTCTGGGTAGTATTCATGTTCCCCATGCGAAATGTGCTATTCCCATGCCACTACGTTGTGTAGTTCCGACGCCCTTTGGAACATCAGTTGTTGTATTTAAACCCCATGAAGATCTTCCTCCGTTCACCGTTGGAAATCTCCAACTCACCGATTAAGTCTCCCTATATTGTGGCTGAAAATGTCATCCTCACGAATATTTTTCACTGGCATACCACCGTCCAGAGTTGTTTCATTTCTCCAGTGTGATTGCAGGAGCAATAACTGGTCGATTTGTGTGAAAGTTATTGCTCATTTCTGGGATGTTCCGCATGGGAGGATGCATCGCCAGATGACATATAATGCTGTTTTGACTGATGCAGAGGTTAAATAACGTTTTTCACGTGCAGTTTTCAAATAAACTATATACTGGAGGAAATATGTAGAACTGTGTCCATTATGTTAACATCAAACAACCATCAAATCTTATTTAACGCCTTTCCCTTTTTGTATGACAGGGATACACTGCGTTGGCCGTTTTGAGGAAAAGGGACATTATTCGTAGATTTTCTGGAGTTCTCCTTCCTGGCTTTTGCTTCATTATAAGGAAATTTAATGTTGAACGTGGCCCAAACATAATCAATCCTGATATAAAGATTGTGTTAGACAACTTGAGCCAAGTAGAACTTGTGGGGAATATCATTATAGCACCGGAAACTATTTTCCAGTCATTGCTTCCTTTAGCCGCGACTACTTTTACTGAAACTACATTGATAAGTAATATCTTCTTCTGGTATTCTAACTCATACGTATGTTGCCTTCTACGAGTAACAGCTACCTTCCTTGCAGATGTTGTAGGTATGGTGACATCAGTTTATCCCATGTCTGAAGTTGATATTGACGGTGAGACCGAGAATCAGTTGAATTTCGAAATGATGGACGAGAGGTGTGCATTTTGTTCGGTCATTTTTTGCAGTCTGTGTAATTCTGTAACATCAGTTTTATTGGACATTTGCTGAATAATGTTTTTTTGGACCTCTTTTGTTAGTGGAAATTCATTCTATTGCTGCTTCAGAGGACCTTCAGCATTTTGGGCATTGAACAGTTATTTTGTTGTAGAAGACAAAGATGATGTTGTTGTAGCTTTGCTCTGGGTCAAGATGGAGAGGATGAGTGGTTTGTCAATATTAAACTTGAAAAATTTTCTTTATCTCACGAATCCATCTAACTGATTTATTTCATTATTTTAGATGGGGTCATTGGTTTTTCTAGCTTCTGTGATTTATCAAGGGCTCATTTCAACTACGATCATCCTGCCGTCATAGATTTCCGTCAGAAACTTAGTCGGGCCATTGCTCAGGAGGTTGTGCGTAGCTCTGATTCTTCCTCAGATTAGCAATGGCGTTGTGAAGTTTGGAAAAATGAAAATTCCAGCTTCTATTTTGTTCAATGTTGCTTTTTGTTGTTAAGTTTCACCAGTTTAGTTTTTTATTTTCGTGAGAAAAGGAATGTTTGGCTTGCCAGTTTGTTTATTATTTTCTTTAGGTTAGTCCCAGAAAGTCTCTGGACACTTTTTGTAGTCAACATGTGTTGACCATTTTCCAACTTAAATGGAAACAATTGTTTTTTTTAAAAAAAAAACAAAAAGCATAATTCCTCAATTAATAAAATGAGCAATGTTACATATCCTATACGAGCAACGTATAATTTAACATTGCAACGCTTGTAAAATGACTGCAACATTGTTTAAGTTTAGGTCATAACCAATTCAACGTTGCAACGCTTCGTTTTCCACCAAATATCACCTCCCCGTGGCAATCGTCGATCGTGTCGTTCCATTGGAACCTTTGACGTCATTTGTGCTTTAGTAACTGCATTCTGGTCATTTATAAATAGACCAGTGAGATGCGTTAACTTGGTGTAAACCCTCATTAAATCTTCCGTAACATAAACTTGAGTTGAAGCCATCTCTGTTCGTCCCACAATATGGAATTCTCTTTGCAGAATGTATCTGAAGGTTTTGCAGATTTCATCATCATTGTGAGAGTTGATCGGATCATTCAGAGATGGATCCAACGTCCAGACACCGTCCCTAGACGGCCTACTTTGGATCTTCAGTCTGTAGACCTTATTGTTTTTTACGACTATAAATTTAACACAGGTGTTGAAATGGAAACCTTTTGTGGAGCTTCCCGTGTGTTTGTGGATCCTGATTTCCCTGAGGTTGCTGATGCGAAGAGGATCGTGATGAATGATTGAATGTCTTTAACTTTGAAACAACTGATACTTTTGAATTATTTAGTATAAGACTTCTTTAGCAGTTCATGGTTTTTTTGTAATGTGGATCTTTCAGACAATGCCAATGGCAAATGATTGTGAACGTTTTCCTGTTAATTTAGTATCAATATGCCGACCTAAAAAATTCTAAACGTAACTTCAACGATGGCGATGCTATTCATTTGCTCATGTAAGGGAAAGCATAGTGTCATGTTGGGTATGATATGCGCTTTGTTCGTCCCTTACTGTAAAGGAGGCAACTGGAAGTTATGCAGGACAAAACCTTTTGCATTTATTTCATTTAAAAAAATGAAATATCATTTCAGATTTGTATAAAATAATAATGGTACCACCCATTTTGAAAATATTATTATAAACGCAAAGGATAAACGAACACATATAAACAGGAACCCACTAACATTTCAGTCTTGGTTTACAATATCAACGCCTATTTATGATCAGCATTTACGTTTATACCAACTCATTCCTGTTGAAAGATGCGAACAGGAGAATTAATTAAATGCAATGGGAAAACACGTGATTCTGAAGTTGGGGGGTCCGGGAATGTAGTAGGTTATATTTCCCAGGACTATCTACTACAGGGAGAATAAAGATCGCACGAATAAGTAGGTTAATGCTCTTTACATTTGGTAGGTTATTGTTAGATCGAATTTATCGGTACATTAAATGGTTTTTCCTTGCGGTTTTCCATTCTTCGTTTGTTTAGTTCGTCTCACACATAGAAGTATCTCATTAATGGTGTAACGGCTGTTATATTTCAAATTTAACATTAGCCTGTTACAGTGTTATTATAAATTACGTTTAGCCTCCCAACTGTATTTGCTTTTCCAACGAGCATTAACTCATTTTTACCATACGGAACACCATTCCATGCAGACTTTTATTCCCAACACAGTCGAATATTCTGATGAAGACGATTATGCTTATTGTTTCAAACTTTCTGTTTCATAGATGGTCCGCTTTCCAATAACTATCCCGCCAGTATCACCGTCAATACTATATCAAATACTATATCAAATAAATAATATTGGTCATAATATTAATTAAAACAATTAATGAATGAACCTAAATCGTCATTTCCAATTCACACTGAAACTATAGGGTTCACACATAAGTCAAACTTTGACGATTTGAATATACGGTTCAGTCTTCGGTTTAAATAAGCTTAGGATAACAAAAAAAAAGATAAAACCTGCATGTTTGTCCTCTACTTCATTTTTAAAGAAAGGTCAGAACCAGTGGGTGATCTCTGCAGACAGCTTTTCTGTCCAAGGTGAGTTGGATTGTTTTCTACCCAGACAAAAGTAAGGAATTATACTTTTTATAAATAGGAAATACACACGTGAAATCATCAACTTCAACACACACTAACCTTCTTTTATCAATAGATGAAGGCCTTCTTTTCTGAAGTGAACGATAGTAAAGAAACCTGGACAGTTCATGCAAAAGTCTTGAGGAAATGGGTTGTGAAACGAAAGACTGCTCCTTATGCGGTATGGAAGATAGGCATGATTTTGGTTGACGAAGAGGTTTGTGAAATTTATATTATCACATCATGTAAATAGTGATTTTTCTACATGTACTTTCTTCATATTCTTAATATCATCGTCTCAGTGTGTTAACCATTATTCTTTGTTAATGGTCTTTATTACATATAGCTTACCCGGATCGAAGTAACAGCTACACACAAAAACTTGATCGAAAAATGGAAGAATGTTCTTAAGGAAGGTGTTGTATACAGATTTCAGAATTTTCAAGTACTTGAAAATGATGATGTCTATCGAGTAACAACGCATCAATGGAGGTTCTGCTTTCATGCGTACACGTATTTTGAAGAGTCAAGCATAGCAATTCCCGATGAGGCATACAATTTTAAGTCTATTTCAGATATACAACAATGTCGTGTATCCGACGATGGTCTAATAGGTCTGCACATATAATATTACCAATTCTTTTCATTTATGGCTATGTTGAAATTTCCATCTATTCCTACATTATCTAACCATATATTATTTTTTATTTTTAAAATTTAAATACATGCAGACGTCATTGGGTTTCTACAAGCTTTTGGACGTTTGCATGATCAGAGAAGGGAGCTTGATGTAATAAAGAGGCTTAACTTCAGTATTGCAAATGAAAAGTACTGTAATTTCTTCATATTTAATATTCACCGTTTTGGTTTTTGATGTTTGTTCTTTAAAATTTGTTTAAAGTATTGTTATCATGAGTAGTGAAAATTTTATCAACATCAACCTTTGGGGTGAATGTGCTGAAGAGACATATGCCAAAAAACTTGAGGATATGGAGCCTCCAATCATTGTGCTTGTGCGCTTTGCTAGATTAAATAGAAACACTGGTTCGTCCATTGCTTCTACATTTTTGGCATATTGTAGGAAGTAAAAATTAAAAATGACAAATAATTAATAAAATGTGTTTGGTCTTTTTCTTTTTCATTAATCAGAGTATGGACATCTGAGTAATGCCTTTAATGCGACTTTAGTCACTCTCAATCCTGAAATTCCAGCGGCCAAGTTGATGCAGGAAAGGTTAGTGTACTATGAAAGCAATAGTAAATAGCATATATGAGATGTAACATTTTTAACAAAATTGGTCAATGAAAAAAACTCGTGTATATTTCATATACAGACTTAACCAAGACTCTGTCGGTAGTCAATTGTTTACCCAAATTGCAAGTGTTGATCACCCAACATATTCAGCTGAATCGCTACTGACTTTTCGAACAAGGATTACATTGTCTGAGTTAGCAAAGATGGATCAAGTAAGCTTAAATATTTGATACATAAGAGTATTGTATACTAGCATATTTAATGTTTGTTACACATGTTTATAATCCGATTGTCTAATTTTTGTTTTTAAAGGAGTGTGATGTAGTTACAAAAGTTACTATTAAAAATGTTGAAACACTTTATGGGTGGTCGTACGATGCGTGCCCATGTGACAAGAAGCCGGAATATCAGTCAAATGGGACTCTTAGATGTTCAAAATGTAATAAAGATGTGTTAATGACTGTTCCTAGGTATGATCCTTTCTCCATTTTTGATTGATGTTAATATAGATTGATTTATAAGGATTACTCATGTCCGGTCCACTGTCTTAAAATATTGTAGATATAAGATTCACTATAGTGTGTACGACCACACTGGAAAGGGTTCTATCATATTCTTTGACCGTAATGCAACTGAGTTACTGGGGAAATCTGCATCAAAGATTAAAGAAGATATGGTGAAGGTTGTTTTATTACTATTGTCTGAATGACGAACATAACCATTTTTTTGTTATATGTTTTAAAAATAACAAAAAGCTTTTATTGGTAAAAATAGGAGGGTGAGATATCAACTGTTCCAGCAGAGCTTGACCAAGTTGCAGGAAGGGTTGTGATTGTCAAGCTTAGGATTAAGAGTCACAATATCAAACATAGGGCAAGTAGCATTGGCGTCTCACAATTTTGTGGAGATTCACACTTGGTTGCAAAGTTTACGTATTCAAATGAAGAGGTTGTTACTTTAAATCAATGTCTGAAACCATTAAACAAATGCAAAAAATTATTTTACCTTCATATCTGAACGTTTGATATTTATTCTACTTGTAGGATGAAGATGGAAATGTGATAGAGGTAAACTTTTTAAATAAGATATCATTGGTAGGTTACTACAAATAGTATTTATACCATGTGAAAAACAGCATTATATGGTAACAGGAATCGACGGCCTCGAAGGGCTCACAAAGCGTTGCCATTGAAGATGAAGATAATTCCTTATCACAGCTGATAACCCCGCCAGATAGTATCACCAAACGTAAGAAGTTGACTGGTGATATTCTAAATGTATGTGAAGATCTTGGCCTTTCTGAAATGTCGACACCAAAGTTGAGCACTACCAAACCTATCAAAAACATGAAGAAGGAGAAGATGTAGTGCTACCTCTATCTTAGTTGATAACAAAGTTGAGGACATTTTGAAAACTTCTTTTTTGGAGTTAATGACTATGATCTAATATTACGCAACACGGCCACCTAAATGTTGTTTCCTTTGGTTGTTGTTAATTTTGGCTATTTGGAATTCGTCAAGGTTTTATGAATCCCATCTTTTGTTGTTCCTCACTGCTTGAATATTTCTCTTCTTTCAATAATATTTGATATTTTGGAGTTACATAACAATGATTGTTTCACTAAGTTTGATTTATGAAACTTCACATTATTTTGTTTTTTTTTTTTGTTTTTTTGGAGAAATTGTATATTAACTTTTCCAATTATACGGTAAGGTTTTCTTAGTGAAAAAATTTCCATACATAAATATTTTATTGCTGATAAATGCCACTAACCCATTTTTTAATTAAACAAAGTACTGAAAAAAGTTAATTAAACATAATGTTACACATTGATTCTTTAAAAACATTGATTCATGGTGGTACAAATACATACTATTGCGAATTATTTCGAATTAACATCAGTGAAAATACATTATTAATTAGAATCGATTACGCATGGAAACAAAGATACAATTTCGAAGTTTGTTATGAGCATGATGTTTATTGAAAAAATCATATTAAGTAATAAATTTTAGTCACAATCATAATTTCAAATATAATCGTTTTCTCATAGGAGTATATTTGTTTCTTCATTAATACATTCGAAATAGCATTTATTTTATATAATTCAATAATCACATCTCCAACAACATTTCATTATGATCGAAACATCCGTTTAATATGAGACTAACCGAGTCAAATCTGGATTCAAGATTACGATTTACTATACATAGCCACGATGAATCAATGAATTAAATGCTGTATCCGCTGTTAATCTAGGCGCATGTTTCCAATTGATTTAATGAGGGACATGTTTCCAAGTGATTTAATAATACAGCTTAAAGAAGTCAAACACGTGCATTTCCTCCACACATTCCTCTGCTGATGCAAGTAATTAATATTCCCACAGCCCTTTTACAGTCTATACAGATTCCGAAGTCCTCTATTCAACGTTTCCTTTTTCCTCTGCAAACACTAGATGAATGGTTGAGCCACAGATTCCTGAAAAAACGATGGATATTCATGATTATCACTTCAAATGAACTTCTGATCCATCGAAACAGAATTTGCAAGTAAATTCAATCCCCAATGCTGAAGCTTGTCAGTTCATATTTCGGAGGTTCACATCAAGCCATCAGTTCATATTTTATGACGGCGTAATAATATTTTAGCATTGCCATTTGGTTATAATTTTTGTTACCAAGATAAAGCGGAATGATATGAGGGAGAAGCGATCAGAAGGTTCAAACCACATACTCAATGGTGGAAGTGGTAAATAAAACTAATTGTTTTATTGTTTCTATAATCTCTAATGTTGGTCACTTATCTTGCAAACGTTAATAAGTTTATGAATGTTTTTGTTCGTATTTTGACTTGGCAAGGTAAGCGGATTTGTTCAGAGAATCAGGTTAGACGTGTAAGTCGCAGTTTGTTCGGAACAGTCAGAGATGAAGTAATAAATTCAAGCTATACAGGTTCAAACCACATACTCAATGGTGGAAGTGGTAAATAAAACTAATTGTTTTATTGTTTCTATAATCTCTAATGTTGGTCACTTATCTTGCAAATGTTAATAAGTTTTTAAATGTTTCTGTCCGTATTTTGACTTGGCAAGGTAAGCGGATTTGTTCAGAGAATCAGGTTAGACGTGGAAGTTGCAGTTCATTTGGAACAGTCAGAGATGAAGTAATAAATTCAAGCTATACAGGTTTCCAACAACCTAATCAAGATGTTGTCGCAACACCTGAGCCTGCAATTAATCCATCAATTTCAACGTTACAAAGAAGATCCATACTAACTGATATCAGCAACAATCGTTCTGACAGTAACTCAATTGGAAGAAAAGGAAGTGCATTTACAGATGACAATAGCATACATGCGACACCTTTGGTTCAGCTGAACTCACAGCTTTTAAATCAGAGGAGACGTACAAGGAGAACCACAAAAGTTGCTAATCAAGTTGCAACAAACTTATTGAAACGTATAAATGAAGTGTCAAGTGATGGTAAGTTTCTATAAAAACCTGTGTCTCCCATGTCATTAAGTTTCAGCCGTTTTTTTTAAAGTGTATTTTCCTTCCTAAAAACTAAATCTTATAACATTCGGTAGGAGATACTTGTAAAGTCCATGATCATGAAGGACTTCAACATGAAGACAAGGGCCAAAATCATATATTGCCAACTGCTATTCATTCAAGCTATTTAGATGATGGTGATGCCATTTTTGTGTGTCAATTCTGTGGAGCCAATATGTGGTCATCTGAAAGGTTGAAAAGGTTGAAGAAGTCAGAAAGGCCACAATTCAGCCTTTGTTGTGGTCATGGAAAGATTATTGTGCCTTTGCTACAGGATCCACCTGAAGAATTACGTCAGTTGTTTTTCAACAAAGAATTACCTTTGTCCAGGAATTTTTTGGCAAATATTCGGTTATACAACAATATGTTCAGTTTTACTTCAATGGGTGGTAGGATTGATCATTCAATAAATTCAAATGGAGGAGGTCCTTATTCATTTGTACTTTCAGGTCAAAATCACCATTTGATAGGGAGTTTATTGCCGCCGGAAGGAAACCCTCCAGTTTACTCTCAACTATACATATATGACACTGACAATGAAATTGGAAATCGTATTGCAGCTGTGAGGTAAGATTTGAAACATAAATATTTTAATATTTTACATTATAATTTGATCAACATCAAGCACTGTCAATATTACAATCGAATATTATTTTTTTACATTACAGTCGTCACGGTGTTGCTGAAAATTTGGATCCACTTATCGTGCAGTCAATTAAAGAATGTCTTGACAAGCATAATGTTATTGTGAAACAGTATAGATCTGCTGCAGAAATTATAAAGCGTAAAGATTGCATTGACGTTAACATTAGGTTAATCAGGAGTAGCAACTCAATTGGTCCTAACAAGCAGTACAATTTGCCTGCAGCTTCAGAACTTGCTGCTCTTATTGTTGGTGATTTTGACAACTCATACACCAAAAGAGACATAATTGTAAAACGACAATGTGGAGCACTACAAAGGATTGATGAGTTACACATGGCATATCTCCCACTTCAATATCCCTTATTTTTTCATTATGGTGTTTATGGATATGACTCGTCAATGGAACATGGTCAAGAATCATTGTTGAATACTAAGAAAAAAACGAGGCTTACACCAAGAGAATTCATGGCTTTTCGACTCATGAGAAGAAATTCAGAACAATCAGTCATTCTGCATGGGAAAAAATTACTACAACAATTTATTGTTGATGGATATTCTATGGTTGAAAGTGATAGGTTGAACTACATTAGAAATCATCAAAAAGAATTAAGGGTTGATCTTTATAGTGGGATTTCTGATGCAGTTACAAGGGGAGAAACAGATCCTTTATCAACTGGACGACGAGTAATTCTTCCATCTTCTTTCACTGGTGGCGCTAGATATATGATTCAAAACTACCAAGATGCTATGGCAATATGTGCATGGGCTGGATATCCAGATATTTTTTTAACATTTACATGCAATCCAATGTGGCCCGAGATTATTCGTTACTGTAATGCTGATGATTTGAAACCATGTGACAGGCCAGACGTGTTAACCAGGGTTTTTGAAATCAAGCTGCACAAATTGATGCAAACAATCAAACATGAGAAGATTTTTGGATCGATACGAGCAGGTTAGTTTTTTATACTATAACATATTTTTTTTCAAGGTAAATAATATCTCTTTTTAACAAATCCTTTTTTTATCCAATGTTTTAAGGTGTTCTATGGTACAACTTTAAATAACTTCAGTTACATAATACTATAACATGAACGTTTAAGTCAAGTTTTTTTTATTTGTTTATTTATAAAGATAAGCATAGTTAAATAGCATTTAAATATTATTAAACCACACACTTAAGAATTAACATGCCATTTACTTTTAACGCAATAGGGTATATACATATACTGATGCAAATGATACAATATTATCTTACATATATATCATTTTTTTTCTTAAAAAGAATACATGTTAACTATACTAAAAAACCTATTAATATGTTGATTAATTTAATTCTGAATTACATTGTTTTTTTAAAATCATTTTCAACGTTTGTAGGTGCATTAACCTATGTGGCAATAAAATGCTATTCTTAATTAGAATATGTTTTCACCACTAAATACTGTTTACATTTATTTGTACAGAAATATACACAGTTGAGTTTCAAAAAAGAGGGTTACCACATGCACATATTATATTGTGGTTGTCGGAGTCAGACAAAATACGTACACCATTTGATGTTGACAAGATAATATCTGCAGAGATTCCAGATAGATATTCAGATCCAGAATTATATGAGTTAGTGGGAAGTTACATGATCCATGGTCCATGTGGTAGATCTTCAGGAAGTGCGCCTTGTATGAAAGGTGGGAGATGCTCTAAGTTTTTTCCTAGAAGGTATAACGAACAAACAATGTTGGATGAAAATGGTTATCCTACATATCGTCGAAGGAATGATAACCGTACCGTCACAAGGAAGGGTGTTGAGCTAGACAGCCGTTTTGTTGTGCCTTACAATCATAGGTTGTTAAAATTATTTCATGGCCATTTGAATGTTGAGAAGACAAATCAATCGCGTGCCATCAAATACCTATTCAAATACATCAGTAAAGGTCATGACCGTGTTATTGCTGGTATATATGATGCTAATAGTGGTGCAAGTTCGCAACAGAGGTTTGACGAAATTTCTCACTACCTTAATTGTAGGTACATCTCTGCATGTGAAGCTTCATGGAGGATTTTTGGGTTTGATATTCATCATAGACAACCACCTGTTGAGAGGTTAAGTTTTCACTTACCTCATCAGCAATCTGTTTATTTCACTCAATCAGATACAATATCATCCTTAATTGACAATCCAAGGGTTAAAGAGTCTATGTTTCTTGCTTGGATGGAAAAAAACAAAGATGACCCATTCGCAAGAACACTTACTTATTCACAATTCCCCAACTATTTTACATTTGTTAGGGAAAAAAGGATGTGGAAACTTCGTCAATGTGGGTTTTCAATTGGGAGGTTAGGTCATTGTACACCAGCTCAAGGAGAATTATATTACCTCCGTTTATTATTGACAAAGGTTCATGGACCAAAGAATTATACAGACATAATGACTGTCAATAATGTAGTTCATTCAACATTCAGAGAAGCGTGTTTTGCACTTGGTTTATTAGATGATGACAATGAATTCATTGATGCAATTAAGGAAGCATCTTTGTGGGCATCTGGCAATTACCTACGTAAATTTTTCGTCAGTATGCTATTGAGTTACTCATTATCACAACCAGCTGTTGTTTGGGAGCAGACTAAAGATATCATTTGTGAAGATCTTTTACATGTTAGCTACAATGACCCACAAAGTAAAGGTATGAAATGATGTAAATTGTCTTTTACTATATTTCTTGAAGTATGCCGTTCAATAATTTAAATACAATACATGTAAATAGTTGTACAATGACTTATACAATTTAACTTTGCTAATAAAGATTTGCAGATAACAAATGCCCATAAGGAAGCTACGGGTTTATATCAAATTGAACAGATGTTGCTACGAAATGGCAAAAGCCTACATGACTATCCATCAATGCCTAGGCCAGATGAAGAAAACATCATTGATATCTCATCGCAGCTAATTTTGCAAGAGTTAAATTACAATAAAGAAGAAGAGATTGCAGCATCAAAAAGAATGCAAGGATTAATGACTGAGGAACAGAAGCAAGTATTTGATGAAATAATGAGAGTAGTTTCTGCACAAATGAGGAGGTTTTTTTTCCTTCATGGTTTTGGTGGTACAGGTAAGACATTTATATGGAAGGCGTTGACAGCTACCGTAAGGGGAAATGGTGGAATCATCCTTAATGTAGCTTCCAGTGGAATAGCTACAACTCTACTACCATCAGGTAGAACTGCACATTCTAGGTTTTGTATACCTATTGATGTTAATGAAGATTCTATATGTTCAATAACTCATAATTCCCCAACTGCAAAGTTGATCCAAGCTAGCAACTTGATTATTTGGGATGAAGCACCAATGATTAAGCGGCACTGTGTTGAGGCTTTTGATCGAACGTTGAAAGACTTAATGAAGAGCAGTTCTATCTTTGGAGGGAAATGTGTAGTCATGGGTGGTGATTTTAGACAAATCTTACCTGTCATGCCTAAGAGTGGTCGTCCAGAAATTGTAGATGCAGCGATCAACGCTTCTCATCTTTGGAAGGAATGCAAATTACTTCGTCTAACCAAGAATATGAGGCTTATATCTTCATCCGACCCAATTGAACAAGAAAAAATAAAGAAATTTTCAGATTGGTTGTTGCAAGTAGGAGATGGAGAAATTGGACTACCTCATGATGGTTTTGCAGACCTATCAATACCCAATGAGCTATTGCTAAATGATGACTCTGATCCTATTAAGTCCATCGTCCATTCTACTTATCCAAACTTGGTAGAAAATGTTGTTGACGTGGATTACCTCAATAACAGGACCATTCTAACTCCTTTAAATGAAAATGTTGATGGTTTGAATGAATACATATGTTCTTTGTTGCCAAGTGATCCAGTAGAGTATTTCAGTGCAGACTCTATAAGTCGTACGAATCAGGCAAACGAAAGTTTTGAGGATTTATACGACACAGAATATCTTAATGCAATAAAATGCTCAGGGATACCTCATCATAAGTTGGTCTTGAAAGTAGGTGTACCGGTTATGTTGATCAGAAATATTGATCAAGCAGCTGGGTTGTGCAATGGTACAAGACTACAAGTAACACAACTTGGGAAAAATGTCATTAAGGCTAAGGCTTTGAATGGCATAAGTGCTGGTGAAGAAATTTTGATACACAGAATGGACATGAACCCATCAGAAACTAAATTGCCTTTCAATCTGACAAGGAGGCAATTCCCAATCATAATGTCATTTGCAATGACCATAAATAAAAGCCAAGGTCAATCAATGTCACATGTCGGACTATATTTGCCAAGTCCAGTATTTTCACATGGTCAATTGTATGTTGCATTATCCAGGGTGAAGAGTTTCACAGGTTTGAAGATACTTATACTGGATGAATTTCAAAAATCAAGTAGCATAACAACAAATGTTGTGTATAGAGAAATTTTCCAAAACCTTGAATTTAAATGATGGTTAGTTGTTTTTAAATTACTGCTGTTATCAATACAAGCATGTGTTTCCCTTTTTAATCTATGTGTAGAATAAATATATCCGTGCATCGCACGGGGAGAAAGTCTTGTTTTTAGTAAAAATTGTTACTATGGTGTTTTTCTCCACCTGGATGTGCTACAGTGCGGGCCTGTCCTCTGTTGCTGATGTGGAAGCCTATCACTGGCTATTGACAAAGGAAAAATGCGCGTATCAATTTACCATTCCCTCATCGGGGAACAACAACACTACCACAGAGGATGTCGCCGCTCTGGAATCCGGTCATTAACTTCCAGAACGAGCTGCCTTGCTTCATTTCAAGCTCAGGTTCGCTCCTTGCAACTCTCATGCTTCTACGATTCTTGATTATTGCAAGGGTATGATCAGTTTTGCTCACATTGATGGTTATCAGCAAAAATTTGGACCTTAAGTAGAAGAAACCCTTGGCACAACTTCGATTCTCTGAGTTCTATTCGTTCCGAGAAAACCCAGTTGCGGTGTACTCGTTGTTTGTCAATGGCTTCCCCCTCCGAGACGTCTTCGTTTGGCACCGGGAAAAAATCGAAGAGAGTATGGATATGGACGAAAAACAAGCAGGTCATGACGGCTGCCGTCGAAAGGGGATGGGATACTTTCGTTTTCTCGCCACAGCATCGACAGCTTGCCACTGACTGGTCATGTATGTACTCTGCGTTCTTAATCTTTCGTTTCGTTATCTAGAAGAGCGAACTCCTTTTACCCATTTGTTATTTTGGGTCTCTTGAAAGATGAATCACCATGTCAGCGAAGTTGAATATGTGTGTTGAATACCAAAATTTTGTTCATGACGCGTACAGCTATTGCGGTAATATGCCCTCTCTTCATTGGCGAGGGAGAGATTTTGGATGGCCAGAGTAACAGGGTTGCTACGGTTTTTGATGTTTCAACTTCTGATGAGTTAGAGCGACTTAGACCTGAGGACGAGCATGCAGAAAATATTGTTGTTAACTTATTAGATTGGCAGGTATGCCCATTGCTCACTGCACTAACGTTTCACGGGAGATGAGGTGTTTGCTTTGCGTTATGATTAACTTGTCTATCATTACGATGAAGTGTCGTTAACATGGGAGATTTTGTTACGTCATGCTAGTTCCGGCTCATGGTTTTATTTAGCTGTGAGATGTAAGTTGTGAATCGTCATTTGCAATCAATAATTTGTTGATGCGTTTTATAACTCTGGCAATTTCGATTTGCTTTGAATTTTTGTGGTTGGTTGATTCTTAGATATGCTTAGTTCTACGATTAATCTATTGGGATATTGTTATAACTTCTATACTTGGTGTTGGATACTTGGAGGAGTTGGAGCTATTGAGTTTCCCAGTCATCATATGGGCATATATTTGTCTTGTGTAAAATTTTGTTTAGACTCTGATCGCCTTTTGTAAATCTCATTGACTTCAACTGTAGCATGATCTGTTTTCAAAATCAAGTTAGCTTCATCACCTTTATCAACTGTTGTTTTTCTCTCTTCGCATTGTCTGCCTTCAATTTGTTATCACAAAAGTTAGGTCTGTCTTTTAAAGGTATAATAATCATTTGTTAGATAATTGGCATTTATAATGTTGAGTAATTTTATATAAAATTCTAATTCTCTTTGTATGGCTTTGCTTAGGTGATACCAGCAGAAAATATAATTGCAGTATTTCAAAGCAGCCAAAAGACGGTGTTTGCCATCTCCAATAATCCATCTGAAGCTCAAATTTTTCTTGAGGTATATGATTGGACTAATAAAAATGTAAAACTTTCAACTAGTTGAAGCTCTGTAAGCTGGACATAGTAATTTGTAGTCCTCTTTCACATTTAACTTCTGTGTTACAATTGCTCCTTTCGGATTTTGTAGGCACTGGAACATGGGCTAGGTGGCATAGTTCTGAAAGTAGAAGACGTCAAACCTCTTCTTGAGTTAAAGGTAAATCTGTAACTGGTGAAACCTCTTTAGTAATTAGGCCTGGCCTCTTATTTCACTATGGAACTTTCAGGAATATTTTGACAGAAGAAAAGAAGAGAGTAATCTACTGAACCTGACCAAAGCCAGTGTCACGCGTGTCCATGTGGCTGGAATGGGTGATCGTGTTTGTGTTGATCTCTGTAGCCTTATGAGACCTGGTGAAGGACTTTTGGTATGCGTCCAATTCCTCCTTTAACAATTATCCCTCGGCTAATTTAGTGAAATGCCATTTTTATATGCAAATGCTTTTCACAGGTTGGGTCTTTCGCTAGAGGACTATTTCTTGTCCACTCAGAATGTTTGGAGTTAAATTACATTGCAAGCAGGCCTTTCCGGGTGAATGCAGTAAGTTCTACACTCTTTAGGGTTTAGAGTTTAGGATTGGAGGTGTTCCAAAAATGTATGCAAATGTCTGAGATCGAGTAAATAGTTCTACGAATGAATGGATCGGTTGTCTAAACTCAAAACTGCTTAAAATATGTATTTTCATAGTCAAATGTCCCAACTCTGCTCCTTTATTTGTAGGCCTATCCACTAGCTAGGGATGTGTGTGTATTAAATCTTTCTATTTGTCTCCTGTATTCATATATTTTGGAATTAAAAATCTGTAAGTTAATATTATGGTGCGGGAAATTTGGGGTGGAGCCTTTTAGCAAATTACTGTTTAGTCACCCCACTTGCTGTTCAATTTCTCCACAACCATACAAATCGGATTGACCGAGCACGTTTCATAATAGGGGCCTGTGCATGCCTATGTTGCTGTTCCAGGAGGAAAAACATGCTACCTGTCAGAATTAAAAGCGGGGAAAGAAGTGATAGTGGTGAATCGGCTGGGTCAACCACGAATTGCGATTGTTGGGCGAGTAAAGATTGAGACAAGACAATTAATCCTTGTGGAGGCCAAGGTTTGTCCATGTGGAGATGGAAATCCTAATTGATAAAACTGTTTCTGCAAATGAGTAGACAAGATCTTCTGCAAGTAATGTTGTTCCTTTTACAGGGCCATTCTGATGATGAGACTATCTACAGTATCTTTCTGCAGAATGCAGAAACAGTGGCCTTAGTTGGTCCCTCCGAAGGTAATAAATTTTACATTTACTCTTTCCTGCAAGTTTGAGTTATTTCTGTGATTCCTTAATTGTTAATTGTTTTTCAGGAAACACAAAATCGAAAGCTGCTGTTCCTGTGACCTCTCTTAAAGTCGGAGATGAAGTTTTGTTGAGAGTACAAGGTGGGGCTCGCCACACAGGGATTGAAATTCAAGAATTTATTGTTGAGAACTGAACTGATACCACTGATGCCTTGCAGACTCGTGGCTTATTCGTTTGGGCGTTCTACCCCTCACTGGTTAGTCGCGAGTTCGAATAGGCACCTTGAAAGAACTGATACCACTGCATGTTTATATGTTAAAAATATAAATAAATATAATTTTTTATTTCTAACAATATTGCAAAACTTGCATTCTAGTTCTCTCTAGAATTTCAACCTTTTCAATTTATAAAGTTTCTCACTTTTTCTCCCAAGCCCAGACACAACCGACTTGGCAATTTCCCAATTTCAAAGCTGCATAAAAAGTAAAAACTCAAAAAAAATGTACGAGACTTTGATGCATGCACGTATGAGAAATAGTAATTGTAACTGGAAAATCTACTTCGTGTGAGGTTGCAGAGTAGGGAAGCCATGGTTGAGAAGCAAATCGTGTGGGTTTGCTGTAATTTGGCGGATGCGTTGAAGTCAGAAGCCGAAGCCATCAACGAGTGCACAGAACCCTCCTGGGCATGGGCTTTAAATGTTAAATTGAGTAGTGAAATACTGAATTTGACCAAGCTGACATAGCTTACGTAATGCGTGATGTGCTATTTGGAAAATCAACTTCAAAATCATGTAACCTTTTTCAGATGAAATGTGTCGAGTCCTCTTACAACTCCCCAAAATTTGGGTAAATTTTGCATTACTTATATATTTTAATATCAGCTCCCGCTTAACTAAATCCGGACAGCATGAACTTAACATGCCAAGGCTTTACTGGAAGTCATCGAACACATGATTCCTTAATTTTCACATGAACATTAAATATATATGTCAGAAGATGAATCTTAAAAATGACAGCAGATGGAAAAAAAAAAACAAGTACAAAAAACGATACCGACAACAAATATACCAATAGAATCAAATTCCAACTTGTTTTGGTGCCTGTAAATCTCAATTCTGACCATTCATCTAAGGTCATGGGCTACGTGAAAAAGGAAAACACACACACACACCATGGTGACATTTCCAAGTTTATTAAATATAATATTTTAAAGTTTTGCGTGTTCATTGAGGAGATACACAAATGATTGAGGATAGGATTTTATTAAAAATATAATAAAGTACGTTAACGTGGATGAGCTCAATCATGTCATGTCGTTCATTCCCTTTAATCTGCAATTATTGAAAAGAGCATCAACATCCGATTCTTCTGTTTGATGGCCACTTGATACTGTCCTCTCACTTATCACTCTATCCTCAACTGTTTGCGTTACTCGATCTTTCAATCTCCCTTTGACTTTTCTTATCGCTTGAAGCAAGACAAGACTTCACCATACACGCACTATTCACTGCTTCCAAATAATTCTCCCAAGTATCTTCCCCTTCATTCAAATCACATACATATTGAGAGATCGAAACTTAAATATCTTCAACTCATTCATTTCAAGGATATATATAAATACTGGCTGAAGTGATGCATAAATAATTATAAATCGGCCAAAGTGAAACAAAAGTCGCTTTTATGTATAGAGGATGCTGCATCTAATCGCAAAATGATTTGAATTAAAAGACTACTATCACAAGCCTTTTCCCCTTGTTCATTGAGTTATTGACAGTGCTACTAGCTAGCTATATATATCCTATATATCACACAGTGGCTTACGTATGAATATATGGCCCGGCATATTTGTCTTTAACATGGATGTTACCAAACGTCGAGGGCCTACTTTTGTACATGGAGAGAATTTTTTGTTTAAAAAGCTGTAAATCAATTAACAATGCAGTCCTTGTTGTACCGTGTTGAATTTTCCCCCTCAAAATAAATACCGTTTTAAATAGCTTCTAGTTGCGTACAACGAATACTTCGTTTATATTTTAGGATATTTGGGTTTGTATTTTCACTCCAATTTTGTTCTATTATCATCACCCTTACGGATCTCGAATTTCAACCAAAATATTCTAAGCTAGATAAATTGACGTACTCATATTTGAAAAAGCAATACAGATAATATATATACATGTAACAACATTTAAAAAATTCAGCACATATAACTGTTCTATTAAATTAATTTTTTAATTATTATGGAACTAAATTTACCTAGAAGTATTCCTCCAGATATCAATCTTCTCAGATTAATTATTTGAAATGCCTTATGTTTATTATCATATATATAAATATATAATATAAAATTTACAGTTATTCACAAATCATGATAAATATAAAAGTTTACAAGTTAAAATGGAAAACATTTCTAATTTTAGTCATATAACAGGATAAGTTGGCAGACTCACTAGCTAGCCAGCCAGCCAAAACTTCCACACAATATGTCATCCATAGATTTCACTCCAAAAAGACAAACGGGTAGTAACGTACTAACATGCATGCATGTTATTACCAGTAATCAATAATTAACGAGTAAATCATTCTGTGACCGAAAAAATTACAAGTCTTATCGAATATCATGATATAGTTTGGTTGGGATTAATTAATGATGCTGAGAACTGAGAAGGGGACTATACATACACACACACATATATAGAAAGGTTGAAGCATATGAAATAATGATGTTCGCGTCGCTAGCTGCATGATGGTTAATTGATTGTAAGGAAAGGGGGGTTCTAACTATTTAAACCGTATCCTGTTTCAACTTTCTGGCAGATACCTACAAATTCACTTTACTCAGTAACGTAACTCTGTAAGAGAGAGAGTGTGTGTTTTTGCTTTGGCAGTGGCTCACATGGCATCTTCTTCAGGTTTCAGAGTTAATTAGTTTCCCTTGTCAGACTTATATTGGCAAACGTCGCCTTCGTTTCTCACCAGCGCCATCATCATTCCACCTCCTTTTTATTATTACTGAATCAATGAATTTTTTGTACTGTTCACTTCACACTCGTCGTCCCAACCCCACTACCCTCCTTTCTCTTTTATAAAGTCCCACCCACATTTGGCTCTTCCTCCAATAACGACATGCTTCCTCTCCCTCCTCTTACCTCATCTTTCTTCAACCTGATATCATCGATCTGATCATGATTCCAAAGCACCAGCATGAAAACTATTATTTATATGTTTTTGTACTCTAACATTGCTAGCACTGAATGCCATTTCTAATTATGCTCCCATACTTGATGCCAGACCTGGAAATCCACTTCGGGCCACATGTGCCTTAGCTTGACTTGAACTTGTCATTTTTTCATATTTCTAGTAAAAATAAAAAAGAACGACTCAATGCATGACTCAATGCATAAGGCTCCACACTTGGTAGGATCTAGGAAGTGATAGATGTACGCAATCTTACCTCACAAGTAAAGAGATTGTTTTCAAGATTTAAACCTGTGACTTATAACTCACATAACAGCAACCTTACCATGGTGCCAAGTCTCACCCTCTTTTTTTTTTCTTTTTTTATTTATTTATTTCTAGCATAAGCGTGTGTGTGTGGGGGGGGGGGGGTAATTTTCTAGCTTATGGTATGGGAAATAAGTTGCACTGACTGCTCAAAAGTCCACCAATTCCTCACATGATGATGATAAAAGTAGATAGGTATATGTTCAAATTTTATACACCATTACGAAGATCTACTACTTGAGAAACGTAAATTCAAACCGAGACAGAGAGAAAAAAAAAACTACCTTTTTTTCCCAACAGAATCATTTGAAGGTTCAATGAAAATGGTGGTGGTGCTCGTGAGGCCAGGTCCAGAAGTTGTGCTGCTGATTATGACCATCATCGATAGTAGCAGTGTTGGTGGTGTTGAACATGTTGGAGAAGGTTTCGTCTTGGAGGTCTGATCTTGTTGAGAACTGGAGGAGTTGTGTTATGCTGGTGGGCTTTAGATTATTATTAGAGCCTGATACGAGCTGATGGCTTTTACCAACAGGACTCTCTCTAAGTGGTGTTTTTGAAAGGTCCAAATTGATGTCTGAACTGTTGTCACTTCCATTATTATTGCTCCATGAACCCTCCGTTTCTTTCTTCACCAGCCTCACTACTGTTCCTCCTTCGCACTGATGATCTCTTCCTTTCAGAGCTTGTAACTGCCAACACCACACAGTAATCAAAATCCAAACACTTGTCATGTTTTCTTCTATGTGGATATCATCGCAGAGACCCAAAAGCCCACAAAAAATGGGAAAAAGAATAACAATATATTATTATTTGATTGATGGAGTTTAGATTTTATTTTATTTTAATTAGTTCTATTCTGTCATACTGACACTTCACAAGAATGATCAGACTGATTAATCAAGAAAAGAATAAAGTTAATGAGGGAATCGATGACTTCAAAAGTCACTGATACATGTGGGATTAATAACTAAGTCAACGACGAAATAATGGAGGTTTAAAAGTAAATGTGAAATCACCAAAGTTCAAACAAGAAAAAGCACTTCCTTCTACAATAAACAACAAACCGTTCAATGATGATACTGTTCGGTTCTACACTTCTAAACACGAAGATATACATCAAGAATTCAACATCCAATTTTTTGGTTAGAAATGGTTTATCCACATTGATATGTATACCTATAGAACTGAGAAAAACTGTCCAGCAAGTTTGGAAGAAAAAGAACAAAGATTAAGAACTCAAAATCCTAGTACCGATCCCAAGACCAGTGAAGAAGAACATGTAGTTGTGTCTGGGGAAGAGATCCAAGTTCCCGCTTGTCCAAAAGAATGAAAATCATGACCATGGCCATAGAATTGATGTTAGAGATGGGAGGGAAATTGAAAAAGGCGATACCTCAGCATGAAGTTTCTGGTTCTGAAGGTTAAGAGCATCGTTATCGGCCTTGAGAGCTTCAAACTGTTTCTTGAGGGATTCATATTCTTTCTCGAGGTTCTTGGTCTTCCATCGGGCTCTCCTGTTCTGAAACCAAATGGCGATCTGACGTGGCTGCAGCCCCAAAGCCTTAGCCAGCTCCAGTTTCCTCTCTGGCTCAAGCTTGTTCCCAACCTCAAAGCTCTTCTCAAGTGCCTTCACCTGCTCCATGTTCAGCCTCTTTTTCTTCTCCCCTATCTGCATCGACCCATCGTCCGACAAATCGTCATCGCCTCCGTTCACGGCCTCCATGTCGTACTTGCTCTCTACCCCTGAAAACGACATCGATCTCTTCACCATGAAGGGTGCACTATTCCCTGCGTTTTCACCAACAAAAAAGATTACTTTTTTTCTTAAGAAAAAGTGGGATTCAGTAAATTAAATGAGGAACCTCCTTCAAGAGGGAGAGAAAAAAGAGGATCGCGCGTACGAGTTTGAAAGTGCTGGGGTGGTAATGGAGGGAAAGATTTGAGAGATGGTGATGAAGAGAGGTGGGGGTCGTGATGATGGTGATGATCTTCATGGGAGTGATTGGTGTGAAACATGAAAGTGTGAGAAGGAGGGAAGGCCATAGTTACAAAAAAAAAAAAAAAAAACTGGGAATTGATCAGAAGGAATATAATGAAACGGAGAAGTGGGGGTTTACTATGGTGAAGCTTTTGTGTATAACAATTTAAGGGGGTGGCGATGATCACAGGGTTTGGCTCTCACTCTCATGGTGGCAGAGTTTCCAGATTCAGAGAAAGTGAGGATAATGCTAATGGATGCACACAGACTCAGACAGACTGTGAGAGAGAGAAAGCGAAAGGTGTAACTTTTGTTAAAAGTATAATCAAAGTTTGGAGCTTTCCTGGACCCCCCACGCACCCCCCCCCCCCCCTTTCTCTATTCTACTACAGTATAATTAGTAAGTGTATAACAAATCGATGATCTCGCAATAAATCAATGATTCCAGAATTAACTTCTGGTCCCAACAAAACCATTCTTATTTATGCATATTTTGGCTTTATACTGCTCACCAGGGCTGGTTGATCCCTGACCACAACAAAAATTAAATAAAATAAGAAGGAAAAAAGCCAAGCGAGAGCTTCCTTAGTATCATTATTATTAGGTGGGGAGAAATCTAGAAGTTACTTAATTAGTTGGGTATATATATGTGAGTACTTAATATATCCTGGAGCTGTAACAAAGTTGAGGGGTTTATATATATATATATATATATATATATAATGGAGAGAACTAGAGAAGTGAGATGAAGGGAGGGGGGAGATAGAGGACAAATGATGCCAACATTGACAACTTTAGGTGGAATCTTGCATATGTTGCAGAGGCCAAACAATAGCCACTTGATTTTTATGTGTTCAGAGGGGTAAGTTGTTAGGTCATGTGTGACGAGGAAACACTGCCATTCCGAACATGAAAATCCAGAATCCAAGGAGATGTATATGCTTATTATATTATTTTCATATCAGTGGTGGAAACTTGCACTTGCAAATTTTAATTTATTAAACTGCTTCATGAGATCTCTATCTGGCGTCGCCTTCATATATATATTTGGCTATTTTGTATTGCAGATACTCTCATTGGGATTTTCAAATAGTATATACTATACTATATCAACTCCTTGTGTAAACATGTTTGCTTTATTTCTATTATTATTGGCTGCTAATATATATAAACTTAACATATTAGAACCCAGAAAGATGCATAAGCTAGCCTCATCCTGGTACCAGCAGCAGCCTGCTGATTACTTAAATTAAAGTCGCCCCCCCCCCCCCCCCCACTTTTTTCCCTCATTGATTGTCATTTTAATATTCTTAGTGTGATTTAAGTACAAAACCCTTTAAAAAATAAACTTTTGAGAAAAAGCAGGATTCTGGCAGGCATTCAGTCAAGTTTTGTGGTGAGCTAATTAAATGTGATATTATTATGTATGATCCATGCCTGCTGAAGTGTTTTTATTTTAGGTGTTCTAATTTACAATTTACAGTTTATAGAATGAAAAGAAATAAAATCAACATAATAAGGAATGTATGAAACAAAATAATAAACTGAATTTTGTAAAATTGAATATGAAAATTGACGGTCATATGTGTATTAATTGTAAGAATAATTAGACTTGAGACTGAAAAAAGTTGCTAATGTTGACAACAATGTTTTATTTATGTGTGGGGGAGAGATACAATTATTTTTGTCCTTGTCCTTTTATGTAATTGATTTTTTTTTGGGCAATATTTCCATTCTTGAAGTTTTTGCCTTGCTTATGATTGAACTTAACTTTGAGCCTCCCCCATCTTATGAAATGTTATTGAATCAAAAATTAAAATAGAAAAGACTGTTTCAATTAAGATCTAATAGGGTGAGTTTGTAATATAATTAAAAAATTATTAGTTTATGAATATTTTTCCACTTAATTTATTTTAGAAATTTGATGATGACCCTTTTTGGCTAAGCAAAGCTTCTATTTAGGGAAATGACTCAGGTACCCAAAAAAAGAAAAGCAAAAAAAGAAAAAGAAGAAAGAAGAAAAGAATAAGAAATACAATTCCGATAACTTCTCTAGACCTAATTTAGTAACCAGAGTACTTTATCACCAATATTAGCACTAACATCAAATGGTAAAATCAAATAGGACAATGAGTTGGCCTAAAAGCCTTTTAAGGTATCTATTAAAGTAATTGGGTAACCGATGCAGCATCACCCATGTGCAAAGTTACATCAAAAGAGGATTTACAACAGCTCAATTTTTTTATAAAAAAAAACAAAAAAAAAAGGAAGGAAAGAAAGAGAATCAATTTTCTACTCGATGACCTATATTGAATTAAATGAAAAGTTTGGTTAAGTAGGGCATTTGAGGCTTTTTTAAGGAGTTAAGTGGCTTAATATTCCTTTAATAATCCAATTGTTGCACTTGTTACTTCTAATCCTTTTATCATTTTGACATTGATATATGGGTTAAATACCAATTTTGTCCCTGAAATACGCGCCCAGCAGCAATTTTGCCACTTAAGTTTTCGAAGGAGTAATGTTGCCCCTAAAGTATCAAAATGGAGCAATGTTGTCCCTCCGTTAGAAACCCTAACGGTCCGTTAGGGTTTCTAACGGAGGGGCAATATTGCTCCATTTTAATACTTCAAGGGCAACATTGCTCCTTCAAAAATTTAAGGGGCAAAATTGCTCTTGAACGCGTACTTCAGGGGCAAAATTGGTACTTAACCCTTTTTTTAAATGTTATTAGTTATTTTTAAAAAGGATATTTCGAGTTAATAACTAAAATCAATGGAAATGAGACACAAATTCCAAAGAGAGTGAGAAAGAGAAATATTGTCCATACAGAGTATGTTATGTCAGGATCTGGCTGAGGTCCTCTTCGGCCTCCCATCCACTACCATTCTCTTCTTTAATGCTGCGTTGTTTTGACATAAAATATACCTGATCCCTCTTTTTTGTTTAAATATTAAGGGTCCAAAAAAGGGATTTTAGGATACTGACGGGTACTGAAAAACTATTGATAGCTACTTCATCATCTTGAAAAATTATTTTAGGAAGTTGAAAAAATATTTCAGGATATTGATAGGTACTAAAAAGATATTTCAGAATACTGACTGGTGCTAAAAAAATATTTCATGATCTTGAAAATTATTTTAGGATGTTGAAAAAATATTTCATAATCTTGGAAAATTATTTTAAGACGTTGAAAAAATATTTCAGGGTACTGACAGGTACTAAAAAGATACTTCAGGATACTGACTAGGGATACTGGCTGGTACTAAAAAATAATTTGTGATCTTGAAAAACTATTTTAGGAAGGGTTAAGTACCAATTTTACCCCTTAAGTTTTCGAAGGAGCAATGTTGTCCCTGAAGTTTCAAAGTGGAGCAATGTTGCCCCTGAAGTTTCAAAGTGGAGCAATGTTGCCACTGAAGTTTCAAGGTGAAGCAATGTTGCCCTTCCATGAATAGTAAGCTATAAGTCTCACTTCCTCTCCCAAACTGGTAATAGAATACTTGTAACATCCTGAATTTTGAATCTAATATCTTGAACATAAACCTATTTTGGGAAGACTAGTAGGCTCTATTTTTGGAAAGTAATAAATTTGAAATCAGTATTTTGTGGGCCCCGTGAATAGTATTTACTATTCACGTATACGTTTTTACTATATACAAATATGTATTTAAAAAAAAAATATATATATATATATATATATATATGTTATTCGCAAATACGTATTTAATACTTGAAATTTGTGAAATATGAATAGTGTTCACTATTCACAAATACGTATTTACTATTTAAAAATACGGTATTTACTATTCCAAAATACGTATTTACTATTCATGTGGGACCCACGTCAAATTATTTCTCCTCTGCCGACAGAAACTCTCGTGAAGTTTGAAAATTTTGTCAGCGGGACCCACTCAATAATAATTTATTATTTAAATAATAATATTATATTATAATAATAAAATAATATATATTATATTATATTATTAATATTAAAATAATGAAGAAAATTTTGAAACGGCAGAAGCGCAGCAGCCCACGAGGAAAATGTTTTTATATTATATAATTTTATAATTTTGTGAAAATTACGCCTAAGGACCCATTTTCCAACTATAAATAGACCTTTCATTTCATTTCATTCTTCACAACTCCTAGAGCTATTTAGAGAGAGGAAGAGAAAGAGAGAGTAGAGAGATAATTATTTGAGAGTTTTTTTTAGAAGCTTGTCGGTGATTTGGGAATTAGCAAGTACCAGGTAACTCTGAATATTCTTCCTTATACTTGTGAATTATGCATGATTATAAATTTGTTTGTTTACTATTTTGGCAAGAATATTTAGAAAATATTTATGGTTTTAAGATCTGGTGTGGGAACTTTGATTTGCAAATCTGCAGAGGTACTATTTATACGTACGTTACTATTCACATATACCGTATTTACTATTCATTTTTACTATTCACATTTACTATTCACGAATACCGTATTTACTATTCATTTTACTATTCACGTATACCGTATTTACTATTCATTTTTACTATTCACGTATACCGTATTTACTATTCATAATACTATTCACGTATACATACCGTATGTACTCTTCATTTTTACTATTCATGTATATATACCGTGTTTTACTATTCACATATACACATAGTATTTTACTATTCACAGATACGCATAGTATTTACTATTCATAAATACGCATATTGAAGTATAAAACTTTATGGTATAATAATGCATTATTTTGAGTGAACATATTCATCATGGCGATTGTATTATGATGGGTGGAGTAAGGAGGGATTTGAATGATAAGAATGATTTATGCCACCACTCGGTGCACAGTGGATGGTACTTGTTTCAGGGCCCCATCTTCCATGTTTTCCTCTGGCCGGGATTTCATTGGAGTTGTGGGACATGTGACACCTCCTTAGTTATTTTAAAGGAGGGGAGCCATAGTCCAGATTTAAGCTATATACCTTTGGCCGGGTGTATCTTAAGTTTTGGTGAGCTTGGAACAATTCAGTCAAATGAATGAGTTTCTATTGGACTATGTGTTAGCCTATGGCTCCAGTCAGCGGTATACGGATGGAGGTGGTATAAGGGAGGCTGCATACTGCATAATGCATTTCTGAACAGTTCAAGAATTTGATATAATGATGAATATTCTGTAAAGACATGAGATAAGAACTTTTGAGGTATATATGTTTTATTACCTTCTATATTGATGACTATTTGTATAAATTATTTTGTATGAGAAATTATGGAATCTACATATATATTTGAAATCAGCCCATACTTTTCTGTCATATATTATTTGCTCGTGTACGGTAGAAATATTCAGTAGTTACTGAGACGTGGAATCTCATCCCATTTTAACATTTTTCAGGTGAATATCCTAGTAGAGAGCAAGGGAAGGCACCTATGGAGTGAGCTATGAAGGCTCTTTTGTACTCCTATAGTTTATGTTATGTTATTTTATTTGCCATGAACCTAAGACTTCCGCTTTGTATTGAACTCTGAAATAATTTTTCTGAAATTTATTTTGATTAAGGGTTAAACTTTATTTGAAACGGTAATGTAATCTAATGATTTGGATAATGATACACCCTTTTGGAGGAATTATAAATATTTTGGCCAAGTTTTTGGGTGATGAAAATGAGGCGTTACAATACTCGTAGCTATTGAGTTTGATTGCAGGGCAAGGAGTGCATTCTAAAGTTAAGGTACCAAGCCAATCGCCTACGTTCGTATCCTGACCCAACTCTTTAATTCAAACCTAATATCATGAATCTCCTGAGTCCATTCACAAGAACCTAGGCAAACAAATAGGCTATTTCCTAAAACTGGCACTCTTGAAATGTCCGTCTTCGAGGGGAAATTTATTTGATACCAATTTTCCAGAAAGTTACACAAGTCCAATTCAAGTTTACGAGGGAAAGGTAACGGTCATTGACCGTTAGGGTTTCTAACGAAGGGGCAACATTGCTCCGTTTTGAAACTTTAGAGGCAACATTGCTCCTTCGAAAACTTAAAGGGCAAAGTTGCTCCTGTGCGCGTACTTCTGGAGCAAAATTGGTGCTTAACCCTTAATATATTATTGCAGTTGATTATGGTTGTTGGCTTAGTGATCCATTCTTGTAAGATATTAAATTGAACAAAATTTGATAGCATGATCTAAATGTGGTGGTGTGTTGTTCTCTATTTAGGAATTTTGTAAACAATGTTCTTCTTAATCAAATAATAAATTTTCTTTCTTTGGCTTGAAGACAATCAAATGTTTAAGTGTGGGGGAATTTGATAGTATATATTTTATTATTAAATTAGTGTAGATTCTGAGACATGTTTAATTAAATTTATATATATTTTATATGTATTTAATTATCTTTTATATATTTTTATATCAATTTAATTAATTAAAGGGTAAAAGGATATTTTGATATAAAATATGCTCATATCCTAATTTATTTTGTAAGGGATATTCTAAGATTCAAGTGTGAACAAAATATCAATATATGTAGATGCAAAAGAGTGACAACATGAATGAAGATTCCGCGTTGATTTTTTGTTTCTCCCTTCTCTTCTCTTCTCTTCTTTCTTTGTCTTTTTATCTTTTTTTTGGTTAGCTATCATTTTGTTTATGAGAATACTCCGTTTGTGTTGCTAAACCTTGATTTTGAATTATTTAGTTTGATTATAAATTAGTGGATGATAATGTTTATTGTTAATTACTTTAATATTATATTTATTGATTTAATTGTGTGCTTGATTACCCTGAAATAAGAGATATCTGATTGAGACTATTTTGGTATTCTAGAAGAGTCTAGACACAAAAAATTTAGACTGGGCCTCAATTAAATTGTGTAGGATTAAGTTTCCAGATTTAATTTGCTTGTAAGATAGACATATATATACCAGTACTACATAGTTTCATTAGGCTTGTGCTTAAATTAATCCAATTAAGTACTAATCGCTTAAGACATTAGGGATTAATATAATTGAAATAACTTTTAGTGGATCGAATGACACTTTGAGGTAATTAAGAGTCGCATATTAGCAAATATAACTTTGAATGAAATTAAGGAGGAAAATTAGACAAGAAGAAGTCATCAAAGGTATAATAATCCAAATCAATCCTTAGATCTGTAATTATTCTTAGCTTTCACATTAATTAGATTTGTTTTCTTCTTTTTTCTAGTTAGTTTTTCTTCATAGTTTAATTTGTGTTGACTCAACTTAAGAAAAAATGTAAAGTAATTGCTCAACCAAATTGTTGATACCAAGTTTTTATAAGAATAATATCTTACTCTCTCTTTATTTTTTGATACGACTACACTTATTGAATCTTAGGCTCTATATTTTACCCCTATAAAAAAAAAATAGACGAGTATAGCTAGCATGTAATTAAAGAATAATATACACTGACATTAAGAAATTGAAATATGGCACATGCACACAGTGGCAGACCCAGGATTTTGGATTTATGGGTGCACAATTAGTGGTGGATTTCGAGGGCAGCGCCCCCGAAAATTTTTTTTAAGGAAAGTTTTAAACGCATTAAAAAACAAAAGAATATAAACAATAAGAAATTGGCAAGTGTATAACAGAATAACATTAACCAAACAAAACTATAAAGTTAC
The DNA here is from genome assembly GCA_034222035.1 of Acacia crassicarpa. Taxonomy (NCBI): domain Eukaryota; kingdom Viridiplantae; phylum Streptophyta; class Magnoliopsida; order Fabales; family Fabaceae; genus Acacia; species Acacia crassicarpa. The sequence goes on along the minus strand of JAWXYG010000005.1, from coordinate 40,438,883 downwards.
CAGGTCTTCTGCACCAGCAAGGTTTCCGCTTTTTGCAAGATTAAAAGCAAGTTCCAAATTGTTCAACTGTAAAAGTTTCACATGGACATTCAGTAACAAATCACAGAAAAAGTAAAGATTTTTTTTTTTTATATATCAAATATCAAGTTGGCCAGTCCCCTATAGCTAGAACAAAAATGATCAAGTCTAACACAATCAAATCAATCAAGTTATCTAACATAAACAGACAATGCAACAAAGAAAGGGTTAGTGCACTTCAGGTTAAGCAATTTTTGCTGTATAAAAGGCTCCTTGTGAATAATCAACCCTACAGTTCTACACAAGGAAGGGTGACACGATACATACATATCACTTTCTGTCAAGAATTTTAATCATCACAATTAAACTAACATTGCTATTCAACAGATAAAAGTGTAGAAATCCACAGTCATGAATAAAGCCGGAAAAATCAAAATACCTGAAAAGAAGGTTTTTAAACCTACTTTAGTTAATTAATACTTCTAATCATCCTCAACCACCTTTTATACTTTAGAATTAGGATTTCAATAAATTTCTTATTTCTTAAATAAGATTTACTTCTGCCATCACTAAGTAATTAAGTATAACTTGAGAAAACTACCAATGCTGCTTCTAGCTTCATAGAAAAAGAAAATAGAGATTTCATAAATGAAGTGTAAACTGCCATCTTTAGCTGAATGCATCAAGATGGAAACAACCTTAATCGATTGTAAAGAATGAAACCCAAAAAATCCATTTAAATCCAGCTGAAACGCTAAAATCCAACATCAAGCCTATACTTTCAATAAATTCATAATCTAGCCAATAGACCTAATCAGCGGCGATAAGCAGTAGAATAGGTCATGAGCAAAGTTAGTATCCCTAGTCACAAGAAATTTTATATATCCCAATTCTCAAAGAAGTCGTGGAGAAAGGAATTGCTAATTGAACCCTTCAACTGAGTTCAACTGTAATTAATGGAGGAAGAGCTGGAAGACAGAGAAACAAGAGATAAATGTAAATTACCTCAGATTCGCGATTTGGAGGCTTGTGAACAAGGGCGAACGGATTCACGATTTGGAGGCGACGGTGCACAAGGGCGAACGGATTCCCGATTTGGAGGGCGACGGTGCGCAATTTGGAGGGCGAAGGTGAACAATGGAAATGAAAGGAAAAAAAAAATCTGCAACGGTCTCGATTTGGAGAGGGGTGACGGGGAACAATGACAATTGAAAAGAAAAGAAAAGGAAGAGAGGAGAGGATAGCAAGTTTCGAACCCTGGACCAAGTGTAAAGTGTGTAGGGGTATAACCAATTAGACCACTTAAGTAAGCTGATAGGGAATTCCTTCAAAATATATATATGTTATTAAAATGTTTGTGTCTGCACTTGCCCACACTGGCACCAGTGTGGGTCCGCCACTGCATGCACACATACAAGGAATGCAAACTTAAGAAGAGGGAAAAAAATGACAAATGAAAATCAGTGTTTATAAAATGAGAGGCAAACACACACATGATCATGATAAAATTATAGAGCTTGTAGGATTTAAAGGATAAAAATGCGTCATTAATTAGTATTTAAAATTTAACACGGGATGGAGAGATGGAATATAAGTTTGTATGTAACTAATATGTTTCATTTCCCTCTTTCTTTTTTGGAAATATCTGGTCATTTACTTACATGAATCTCTCATTCATGTCCCGTTAAAATTGACACCGTAGTAACATGAGAACTCACATATTGACATAATTATACATATTTGTGCATGTGTGTGAGAAGGAGGGAGGGAGATGTATAGGGGCATATTTTAGAAGGGGTGGTTGCGTAGAGCGATGAAAGAAAGAAAGATGAAATAGGGATGCCAAGCAAGGGCATGTCATTGGGCGCCTTCCCTTTTACAATGCTCGCCGTATCTATGGCAACTCCTGCCCCACTTTGCTTTCTCCACTTCTAACCCCTACCCTAATTGAAAACTCTCCTCTATTTTATCATTTTTCAAGGGATCCACCTTCCTGCCTATCCTTTGATAGCTAAGGGCAGTTTGACTACCTTAGACTGTACATCGTTCAAATCAGATTTAGATGATCCAAATCTTATTTTTTATTTTTTAAAAAATTATTTTAATAAGTAAATAATCTAAAATAAAGATAATTTTTTAACTAATAATTTTTTTAAAAAAAATAAATTTTTTATTTAAAAATCATCAAATAAAAAAATAAAATCTGGACCGTCCAGAGGGGAGCCCAGCTCCACCTTCCTATCCAAATATTAGGCAAGGAAACTGGGTCCTTCTTCACGGGACATGGACATATACTTTTTTTGTTTTTGCCCGAACATGGACATATATGTAATGAAAACTCCCTCTTATGTACTACCCCTCCCGTTTTAAATATAAGATAAAGTTAACTTTTTTTTTTAGAGATTAAAGAAGCTGAATAAGTTATTTAATCATATCATATGTTGTGTATCCTTAAATTTTATATCATTTTATCATTCAAACTAATTAGTTTCAAGAAAAAAAAATTAAAAATACTCTAAAGTAATTTAATTAACTTCTTTAATTTATCAAAAAAAGTTGACTTTATCTTATATTTTAGAACAGTGGGAGTATTTTCATTCTTAAACATAAGTCTCAATTTTCTATTTTGTAAAGATTGATGAAACTAATTAAATTAATTTAAAATATTTATAGTTATCGTTTTTTCTCCAAACAAATTTGTCTAATTTATAAAATGATATATAATTTAATAATATACAACATGATTAAATAAATTATTTAGCTTTCTTTATCTTTCCAAAAAAAAATTTAATTGTATCTTATATTTAGAACCGAAGATAATACTAAAAATCTACCCCTCCAGTTATGAATGCAGGAGTTAGTTTATAGTACGAATTGCATTATAAAATAACTGTTACATTTAACATGGTTAATAATAGTTATCTTATGGTATAATATTTCGCACCATATTATTAAAGAGTATTAGTGATTTATTAATTGATGGTCATATAACTTTTTGAAAACCAGAAGGTGGCCTATTCTGCTCCATCTAACTACCCTGCTCTCTCTTCCCCTATCTCCCCCATGTGCCTTTGCCTTCCCTCCTACAAGATCCTTTCTCTTCTCCTTTCATTTATATTTATTTAAGTACCAGCTCTCTTGCTTCATCTTCATATATATATATATATATATATATACTGTTTTCTTCTAAATAATAAAATCTTGGGAGAATTATTCTTTATTATTGCCACCTAGCTAGTTCTTCTATTCCCCTAACCATACGTTATAGTATTCCATTATATTGTTCATGCTATGTTTTTTGCATCTTCTCGATGGTTCAAAATCTGGCATCTGATGATGTCCTACTCGCTCGTGCCTTGTTTCCCAGATACTCCGACTTTACTCAACGCTCTTCCCCATAAGACAATCATCCAGCTACAGCCCCATCCCATTTTTCTTTCATTACCTCCTACTTGTCAAACATCTGACTCATCTTTAACGTTAATCAATCACTTCTTTCTTTACTTTTTTTTTTTTGTCCCGGCCTCGTCTTTTAGCTAGTTTGATCTCTTGAAAGTTTTCTCGATCCACACAAACTATATTTAGACTTTAGACCGATATTTATGGTCTTATTTGAACGGAGCAGGTAATGTTGACAAATGAAGCGGTGTCGTAAGGTAATGAGTCTTGAATATAATCACGCGCGTGTGTTACGTTGTAGATGCTAACGTACGTACTATATAATGACGTACTGGATCATTGCATAATGTTTGATTTATTTTGGTGATGAGGGAAAAAAAATACTCCATTCGTTCTTAATTATAAAAGTAAATTACTAAAATTTAGAGGAATTAAGGAATGAAATTAAATTAGATAATTACGTGTATTTTTTTAAAATACCCTTACTCAAAATTAGGCAAAATTGATATGGAAGATACATCGACGTGGGGGCCACGCTTTCAGTTTCTTCATTTTCTCTGACTTCCTTATACGTATAAACTTCCATGGCTGCAAAAGCTTCACATCAAAATTCAAGTACTTTCAAAACAAAATTCGAATAAATTTGTTTTTTCCCTTAAAAAACATTGCATGATTTTTATTTTAAAACAAATCATTAATTTTTTTTGTAACTAAATAATTTCAGCACACATGTATACCCAAACATCCGCATACACCCGTACAAGCACAGATTTGTTATGTGACTCCCAAAAAGAAAAAAAGAAAAGAGTTTTGTGTCGCAATATCCAAGTGTTTGGCCAAAAAAATTATTAACTTATGAAATAATAATAAGTTACAAATATTATTTACTTTATAAAACATATAAGTGTATTATTAAATTATTATTGTATTTAATTATTATTGAGAAAGTATAAATAGGGGTATTATAGGAAAAATTGATAAAAGTTAAAACTTGATCTTATAATTATGACCAAAACTAACTCTAAAATTTGCTCCTATAATTAGGACTGGAGGGAGTAGTAAAGAACTGAAATGATATCATGATAATGATTTTGTTTGTGAAGAGTTAGATAATTAAGGAAGAAATTGATTAGGAACTTAACTTAAATATGAGCGCACCCCAAAAATATATATATATTTTGAATTCTGATGATATAAGGAAGGGAAAATTCCATATAAATACCATATGAATTTGCAAAACTCTCAAATGTCTGTTGACTTTATTAAAGGACTTAAAGGTACTAAGGACTATATGGAGATTTACAAATTAGGGTGAAATTACCCTTTTGTCATTAGTTTTAAATAAATTTTATAAAATAAAAATATCATCGCCGGAGGGTTGCCGGTTGCCGAAGGGCCGTTGGCCACCGGAGGACTGCCAGTGGCCGGCACCCACCGGCCGTCGTTTACCTTTTATAATATATCCGGTCCTAAACTTTTATTATTTATTTTTTCAATCAATTCAATTACTTTTAAGACTGACCTTTAATCTTGTATCCGGTCCTAAAATTCATTTATTTTTTTAATCAATTTTTATTTTTAATTTCTTAAAAAATATTACTTTTAAGAACGGATCTTTTAAAATATCCGGTATTAAAAGTTAAGCAGAGTCGTATCCTTACACTCCGTTCAATGAATAAATTCAGAGTCTCTTCGGCTTCCAGATAAACTTCCAAACTAGACGTCTCCTCGTATTCTGAGGAACTATGCGGCTCCTCATTAAAGTTTCCGGCGTTTCACATTATTCAGGATGGGTTCTCTATTTAGACATGTTGTTACTTTACTTTCTTCACATTCTTCTCCGTTACTTCTACAACATCCACCACCGTAATGGCTACTCCACCACCACCAGGTCCTCCTTTTCCTTGTCTTGCTGGTCTTCACAATCCGTATCCTCCTCCGCTGCCTCCGAACCCATCATTCTACTAGATGATGCAGCACCTCCTGACCCTCATCGATCATATAGACCGACGTTTAGGCTAACTGTTTCAGGTCTTTCACGCCGTCAACAACAAGGTGACCACGGTACTTGACGCCCATGACGTTGAGTACTATCTTTTTGATAACGATGTGTCCGACCTCTCCGACAACTCCTTCCCCTCCGACAACGATGGGTTGGATTAGATATTTTTATGTAAATAAAAAAATATAATAAATAAAATTTTTATTTCAATTTCTACAAATTTTTCTATTTCTCATCGCAAGTTAACATCAAAGACCTTAGCATCTCTTCGCTGGATGATAAAGTCAAAGGAGGATCACACAAATTTTTGGTGGAAACTTTAATTGCTTTTCTGAGGAGAAAGGGGATATAATTTTTCTAAAGAAACAAAAAAGAAAATTCACAAGTAATATTGATGCATCTCTTGAAGGCAAAGAAATGATATCGATCGCATTGTCCTTTTCATTCTGTTCTTTTTCTTTCCGACAAAAAGGAAACAACCAAAACATTATCCTCGTGTGATCAACATTAAAAATTCCCAGCATACAGTTTTAAGAACATAAAAAAAACATCGTCTACCTTATTCGAATAAAAACAAACAAAATGACAATTCTTCTCAAGGTTGGACCGTCGTTGTCGTTAGTTTAACCTCGCTCTAATTTGAATATTTTCAGTGTCCTTTTCATTATCTTCATTCTTTTTCCGACAAAGAAAAAAGACAAAGAAAAGGCAGACTGATAATGCTGCTCAACATCAGGAGAGGTAAAAACGACGACATCAAAGGTCCTAGCTTGAGGAGAACGCCAGAACCTCGATTGTCTTGAACATTAATGATTTGCCAGATATTTAAAGGAGGACTATTAAGAACGGATATTTAGAACTACATGGTCCTAAAGTTTAAGCCTTTTTTAAATTCAGGGCTTTTAGGAGCGGACAATTCATATATATACAGTCCTAAAAGTCTCGAGACTTTTAAGACCGCACATTTAGCAAAAATATAGTCCTAAAAGGCTAGAGAAATTTTTTAGTAATTAAATGAAACTAATTAACTATTTTTTTGTTTTTCTTTAATATTGTTATACTGACCAAAATTTAAGTCCGGTCTTAAAATATTTAACTTTAACACCAGACAAATTAGTACCTAGTGTTATAACCTTTAAAACTGGTCTATATATAAATCAGGTCTTAAAATTAATTAATTTTTTATTTAATCATTTTTAAAATTTTGTATCAGCCGCATTTTATGTCCGGTCTTAAAAGAATAACTGTTAAGACCGGCTATTAAATATGTTCGGTCTTAAAACGTTAATATCTTAATATTTAAATTTTTCCTTATTATTTTTGGACCGCAGAAAATATTAGTTCGATTGTATGAGATTTGTCGATAAAGTAATTGATATTTCAATTTTCTTAATAACGTTTCAAAGATCGGTTGTTTTTTAGTACGTTCTGAATAATATATTCAAGACCTATGAAAAAATGATCCGGTTCAAGAAGTTCTTTATATTTACAGAACTACCCCCAGTCATTCCTTTAAGACCAGGGCGTCGCTACTCCCGTCTAAATGAGGCGGTCTTAAAGCCCTTTTTTGCATTAGTGAACTTTAAGTCCATTGAGCTTTTTTTTAAAAAAAAAAAACTTCTTAAAGTCAGTTTAGGAAAAAGCTTCATGGGATAACTCTTTAAAAAAAAAAAACTCCAAATTTTTTGACATGGGTGTCGTCACTTCTATTACTATCAATCAAAACATAAATTATATTTACAACATGACTTTTTTCATCGGATTTTTATAAAAGTGAGATAGAAAATAAGTCACCGCTAACCTAAAGAGGACTTAAAAGACAATGGGATTGGTATGATAAAATAAGGGAAATGAAGAAACAAAAGTGATATTATTATTAGGGTTAAGGACCAAATTTGCCAACAAACAATTAGCTCAGGAGCATTGTGCACAAATAAGTTTTAATTGGTCCAAATTTGCCAACAAACAATTATTTTTGTTAAATCAGCACAAATCCGTCAGAAGCCAACAAACATCCGTTTGATTACCCATCCACATTGGATCTGACTTCCACCTCAATACCTAGGTGGCTTTATCGGGTTTTTTTTCTTTGGTCAAGAATTCCCAGGTCGGACAAAACCTAATTTCTCCTTCTACAGCAAACAGCGAGCGAAAGAGAAGAACTACACTGAAGAACCCACACAAAGTCAACCAAATCCAACGAAGAAGGCCAAATCGAAGCAGAAATCGTGACCGATTCTCCTACATGGGTTGCAATCAAGTGTGATTGAGGAACGTCCGACGAGAATCGCGAGTGGAATTTCGTGATCGACAGTGGTGCTAGGGTTTTGGTAGCTGAAATTTTCGAAAGGTAACAGTCGGCCTCCACCGCCACCCCTCCGCCGGATCTCCCATGGCTGAGAAAACGAAGCGGCGCTGCAAGTTCTCCCTCCCAGTGAGCATCGTTTTTTGGACTATCGCCTACATTTACCTTTCCACTGTCTTTGTTTTCATTGACAAGTGATTCGGCCTCTCTTCTTCGCCGGGAATAATGAACGCCATCGTCTTCTCGGCGTTAGCTATCATGTGTGTCTTTAATTATGCCACCGCTATATTAACAAATCCGGGTCGGGTCCCCTCGGCTTACATGCTAGATATTGAAGACGCTGAAAGCCCTATTCACGAGATCAAGCGGAAGGTACAGAGTATGTGTTGTTGTAAATATAATTTCTTTCTAATAAGGAAATTTATTTTTCTGGGGTTGTGTTTTTTTCAACATTTGGAAACAAATTTTGCTTCCATTTATCTTGTAATGATATCTCTTCTTCCAGTCATGTATTTCCTGAGGCTGGTGTTGGTTAATTTCTGTGTTGTTTGCTGTTTCTTTCTATGTTTTTGTTTGCTGGCTTGTTTTCCCAGCTTAGTTGGTCTGTATTTCCTTATCAGTATTTGATCTGTGTACTCAATTTTGTTTTATTAGCAGTGATACAAGTTTCTTTTGAGCACAAAAAAAGAAACAAAATTTGCTTCTTTGAGAAGAAACACCCAGGTCTGGTCTTGGCAGCCTATTCTTGTCTGTCATTCAACCTCACGTTTCCAGTTCGCCTTCTCCGTTGGTTTTCCCTGAGTTCGTGGGTGTTCTTTGGGTCAAAGTGGAGAGCTTTGGCTTATTTCCTCGTTTTGTTCGTCTGCCTGATGCAAATTGGGGCTTCTTGACAAAAGAAAAAAAGCCCAATAAAGCCACCTCAGCATTGAGGTGGAAGTCAGATCCAACGTGGATGGGTAATCAGACGGACGTTTGTTGGCTTCTGACGGATTTGTGCTGATATAACAAAAATAATTGTTTGTTGGCAAATTTGGACCAATTAAAACTTATTTGTGCTTAATGCTCCTGAGCTAATTATTTATTGGTAAATTTGGTCCTTAACCCTTATTATTATTATTATATAGGAAAATTGAAACATTCTTTGAAACAGTAATAATGGAGGATTATTAGGATTGTAAAATGATGTGAGTGAGGAGGTGTCTCTGTCATGAATGACTATGCCTACAGAGAGAGAGAGAGAGAGGGAGAGAGATTAGGGGAAGTAGGGTGAAGAGGGTAGGGTAGAGTTAGAGGGCAGGGATCTAGAAATAGTAACAGAGGCGCACTTCTTGGCAACCAATTCAAAGAATCCAAACATCAGTGTTTCCTGCTGCCCCCACATCGTACTATCTGCCAAACCACCTCACTCTGCTTCCCATCCCACACTATTCGATTTTCAATCCCACATTTTTATTTCTGCAATATATCTATCCTGCGACCTAATGACTTCATCTTCGCCTTAATTAACATTCGACTATGTCATATGTTGTGTTACTGTATCGATCCGATCCCTTTGAAAGAAAGGGAATCATGTGCAAATAATGAGGATTGTGCGTGTAAGACACGTGGACGACATATCATTTCATTTGACGTCACTTGTCCCCTCACACGATTTTTTCTGAGCCAGTGCGCTCTCAGATGATTAAACATTTTTCCTATTTTGGGCATCTTGACGTCACTGTTTCAGGCTCATAATTAATTAATTAATCAATTGATTATGAAAGGGTTAGGAAAAAGGCCTGTTTATATTTACGCCGACATCAAAACTTGAGTGGGAAATCACAGCACAGGCATCAGCTTTTACCCTATACACCTTCTCTCAACATGTTATACCTGAAATGACACCTCACACCTCTTTTTCTAAGGGTGGGTGGGTCCCATTCGATATCTCGGCTGAGGGGGCGTTCAATGGTCTAAAGTCTAAACCCAATAAAAGACACCCCAGAAATTATATTATGCGTCTTGGCAAATCACCTCTTTCTCTTGAATCGTTTGATCAAAGAGGTTTTAGGTCTTTCCGGGACAAGTAGTGAATGAGAATATTCTACTCTTGTCAAGGACTCAAATACTAGCTCCATCTAAGGTAAGAGACAACCGAACCTTAACATTAAGATACCCTCTATAAATAAATGATAAACCCTAAGGTATGTGGCTCTAAACTCTTTCTTTTACTATTCAGTCACACAGAACACATATCCCACTTCATTAGGTGAAAAACCCTTATGTTTGTGCTCTGTGATCTTCTACCATCTTAGATATCTCATCTATAGATAGCTAGGAGAAAGCTACTTGATCTTACATCAACATACTAGTCCACCTAGAGTCAAACACTCGTGTTCTTTGAACAGAACAACTCCCTTTCTAATCTAAATATAAAATATAGTTGATTTTTTTAAAAAAAATTAAGGAAACTAAATAAATCACTTGATTATATCATATATTGTCTATCCTTATATTATATATTAGTTTATTAGTTAAACCAATTAATTTGGGGAAAAAACACTATAAAATAATTTAATGAACCTTCTTAACTTCTAAAAAAAATTTATATTATATTTAGAATAAGAATATTATATATCCGTGGGCCTTGGTCTGCAAAGGGAGCCCCACCCCTTTAAGAAAAAAGGGGCCAGAGTTGTACAACCAATTTTTGGGCTCACAACATTTAACTTCTTGGGATTTGAGCTTATTTTCCCAACAAATTGCAAGTTGGGCTTTGATCAAGGCGTCCGAACCTTTTCGCATCATAATTTGGCAGCCCAAATTTGGGTGGAAACACATGCAGGAATGTTGGTTATATCATAATTGAGTGATCAATTAGGGTTGGCAACCGTCCAGTGGTATTGGGAGTAGTCTCCCCATCCCTTGTAATGGGTTCGATCCCCTATCGCCTATGTATCAAAATTGGGGTTGGCACAAGTAATAAATGACTTATATAGTTTAAATAAGATTTTGAGTTTGAGCCTTCTAAATGTAAAAAAGCCTTCTTGAGAGACTCTCTCACCATAGTTAAGAGCGCGACATGGATCGGATTCGGATTAGTCAAGACGAAACTCTAGATACTAGATGGACAACCAAAAAATAAAAAAGCAATTGGGTGCAAAGTATGAGGAGGATGATTGATGAGTTTATATGAGATCATGAAATGAGATGAAAACGTAGCGTGTGGTATTGTAATATATCACTCTGGTTTTATTTATAAGTCCAGTTTGACTAAAAAAATTTGGTTCTTTTTATAAGTCCATTTTGACCAAATAAATAAGATTGTGAAATTTTGCCCTTAGTAATGATGATAAGAGAGATTGGCTAGCCATGTTGGAAAGAGAAAAAGATGAGAAAGATTTGACAATAAATTTTAAAAAGTATCCATTCATAAATGAGGGTAAAGTTAGAAATTTATTCCATAATCATTAAGATACTTACCTTTTCTTGGTATGTGAGATTTGGTCAAACTGGACTTATAAATAAGATCAAAGTGGTAAAAACATGAGATGAGGGGGAAAGTGACAGTGCAAGATCCAATAAGCACAGGACAACGTAACTTGGAAATAATCAAAAGGAGCACGTGGCTCTCAGAGGTTGGGTAATGATGAGCTGGACCAATCCCCATGCATTCCCTCTGCCACGTGTGATCTCATCTGGATAATTGTGGTGGCCTCATTGGAACGTGTATCATGTCTCGCTTTCCCCACCGCCACCCCCACGCCCCACATCTCTCTTTTCATTTTGTGCATCATAGACCACCCTACAGAGAACAAGTTTGTTTGTTTGTTTTTTTTTTTTTTAAATAAAGATTAAAAAAGTTATATAAGTTATTGAATATTATATATTATTTAAGTCGTACAAATTAGTTTAAACAATAATGATAAATATAAATATTTTAATGTGATTTATTTAACTTCATTAATCTCTAAAACAAATCAGTTTACTTTTATATTAAAAATCAGAAGTAGTATCACTTATGTCCACCTCCACATGTTACATTCTCACCTCCGCAATTCATTATATGAAGTTTTTCTTTTTTGGCCACTATTTATATATTAAAAAAATTAATTAAGTTAATTATATAATTGTTTCAGCTAAGCTAATTTTTCTAAAGGCTTAATGTTAACAATCTTTGGCCTTTCAAGTTTGCTTTCATTTAAATTTTGGTTTCTTTCAAACCATTGGTTTAATCTCTATAAAGACAAAATGACGAATAGTTTTTCTTAGTTATATACTTATATGGACCAATAGTTTAAACAAAATAATGCTTAAGGAATCAGAACATAAGGTTTGAAAAGGTTTGAAACTTGAGGGAATAAAACTAAAATAGTTACAAATTTAAAAGATTAAAGATTATATTAACTATTTTATTAAATATACTCCTTAATTTTGTTTACTATTTGTTGGGGATTTGAGTTAGAACATACCACTATTTAAGGAATCGGATCCTCTCCCCATCCCATTTTCTCCTCATCCCTTCTCATCCCTCCAAAATCAATCCCCACTGTTCATTTTACTTCATCTTCATCTTGGTCATTCATTTTTTTTAAATATTTTAAGTACTGACATGTACTAAAAAGATACTGACTGATCCTAAAAAAATACTTCATGAAATATTTTTAGTACCAGTCATTACCCCAAAATATTTTTTCAAAATCCTAAAATAATTTTTAAAGACCATAAAGTATTTTTTTAGGATTAGTCACTATCTTTTTAGTATCTGTCAGTACTTAAAATATTAAACAGCCCAAATCAAAACTACTAAAGAATGAGGAGGGGAGGATACTGAGAATATCTACTCTCAGCAAACCTTCTAGAGAATGAGATATTTGGCTCACCTCTTTATTGTTCAGTTTCTGCGAGAATTGCTCACCTCTTCTGAGCAAAAAGAAAAAAAATGGCTCACCTCTTAATTGATAACCCAAAAGCTTTAATGGACCTTGGACGAAGAGAGAGGGTACAGCTACCTAGCTAGCTGTGACCAAGTCTGGAAGACATGACACAATAGAGGGGTCATGTTGCACATATAACTTAACTTTCACGTTTCTCAAGTATTTTTTAAATACAAAATATATATATTTTTTTATTTTTATAATTTCATATTAATAATTGATATTTTTACTTTGTTCTTGATTTAACTTTAATTTGACCTACTAACTCTTAACCCAATATCATTCGATTTTAATAACCTTGATATTTTTTTTTTGGAGTTTTAATAACCTTGATTAAAAGGACTTTTTATTAAATAAATGGGTTGCAACATCATTTCATTGACTGTGACTTCTTCCCTTCTTCAGCCCTCCCTTTCACACATACAATTCATTTCTTTTCAACTGCTTTGTTTCTTTCTTTCTTTTTTTTTCAAAAAAACAAAAACAAAAAATACTGAGACCAAACCCAATCTTTTCCATATTTAATGGAAGCACGCCGTTTTGCTCTTCTACTCAACCTCACGCATTATTTTGATAAAATCTCCTTATGATATGATTCTGGATAAATTTGCGTTCTTGTCTTCAATTATTCATACTGTTTATCCCAAGTCCTGTGCATTGAACCTGCAATTAAAAATCAAATTGTTACTATTTACGGCTCCTAAATCATAGTCCTTTTAATATTTATGTGTGTATGTATCTATTCATTTTGGCCCAACTAAATGATCCGTTCACCGCAAGTTAAGAAATAAATTTATCATCTTTCAACTTTATAAAAGATTCATCCTTAGCTTTATCAAGCCAAAAGGTTGAACTGATCATGACCATAAAGAATCGCACCACATATTATATATGTCCCAGAAACTGTCACCTCCAAACCGTGACAAATGGCTTCTGATATATAATGCCCATTTTTCCAACCTCCACCTACTCTCACCCTTTTGTTCCCAGTATCATAAGAGTTTCATCATCAGTGTATATATATACGTGTTAGTTACTATATCAACTCAATAAAAATATTAATTAAATGTTGAGAATCTGTCGATTTATTCATCACCTTTGAAAAATATATTTAATAATTCACAGAAGTCTGTGTCTGAAGCTACTAAATTAATTCCGTCTGGTGTGTTGTTCATCTTTCAATTGCTTAAAACCCACCATCGACGTACAATATATACCATCAGTAATATTAATATTATTTCAATTACTTCATCCATTTTCCCCAAAAAAAAAAAAAGGCATGCTATCATATATATAACCCAGGCCACCAGAAATGTTTTGTACTGGTATTGTATTGTACTTTAATTTCTAGCAATTTTTCCTCATTAATTAAAGATTTATCTCTGTGTCATCCGGTCCTATTATTGTTGATTGGCACTCTCTTTTGTCTTCAAAGGTTTTACTAATTAATGTTGTTGTGTGTTCTATGTTTATAACTATATATACTCAATGCTTTATATATCCCCTGATTTTTATTTAACACGACATTGATCGATCACATTTGATCAAACCATAAATGTAAAAGTAGCCTTTCATGTGTTTATCTCTATCATCAACTACCCTATTTATCAGTAGCGCGTTAGTTAGTTAGTAGATGCTGTATGTTAATTTAAATGATCTCAACCGTATTTTATGCTCGTAAGCTTTTTATGTATATATATCCAGATATTCACACACACACATATATATGTAATGTAAATAAAGTTTAGGATAAAGCATACTTTTTTTTTTGTCATTTAACTTTATAAAGTATACTTTTAGCCTTAAAATTTTAACACCGTTAATATTGCTAACGGAAAATATTGACGAAGCGAACTCAAATGATGATTAATAACATTTAATTACATAAATTTTATATATTCTTCAATTTACCTATATTTTAAATTTAAGTTGAATAACATTTAATTATACAGTCATCACTTAAGTTTACACCGTTATCACTTAAGTTTGCATTTTCCGTTAATAAAATTAACGGTATTACAATTATAGGACTAAAAATATACTTTTAAAAGTTAAGGGACCAAATGTATACCTCATGTAAACTTAAAGGACTAAAAATATACTTTAACCTAAAATTTATAAAATAGCAGAGAACCAGTGAGTGACGGAAATTGGAACCCCATGTAATCGATGGGTTTAGATCATCTTATAATCTTTTTTCTCTTTTTCTATTCAGGATCTCATCTTCATCGTCAAATTTAAAATTTTATAAAACTATTATTTTAAATATGAATAATTAAAAAGAATGATAAGAGTTTGAATTCTGAAAATCACACAAAATAGAAGAGGCGAAAACTCTTACATGTAATGTAAGTTTTGAATGAGATAAGTTTCTAATTCAACAAAAGAATTCATTTTTAATTTATTAAATAAATTAAGACAATGTAAATATCTTATATTTGGCGTTTCGTGAATTTCAATATTGAGCATATTTTTGTTGGATAATTATCATCATCAATGTCACACCCAACACAAAAAATAATAATAATAATAATAATTTTATTCTAGGAGTATAGTATAATACAGAAGAAATTAATAATTAAAATAGAAAAAATATGACCATTTTTCTACACTAAGATAATGACGCGGTTACAAAACGTAATAATTATGTGACAAGCAGTTAGTGGAATAGTATTTTACGTACCTGATGAAACAAGTAACAACTAACACAAGTTGGCCAAAAAAAAAAAAAGTAACAACTAACACTAATCCTTAAAGAACAAACAAAACGAAAACAAAATGTAGCCAATGGTTTTGGCTATGAATCCCAAATTCCCAATTAAGAGGAAGGGCATAACGGTAAATACGATGCATGAGTTGTTGGACGCGCCTATGAGGAAGTTTTGCATAAGCAAATGGGGTCCAGTAGTTGAGCGCAGCGCGTTAGGCTTATGGAGAGGGCTTTTCCCCTCTATAATGTGGGGAGCACCATACGCGCCAAAAAGTGCGAGTGGTGGTGACATAGCAACCTCACAGTAACAGACTAACAGTAACGATACCCTGTTTTGATAGAAGAGAACAAAAGCAGAGGTCTCTCACATGACTCATATAGGACGTAAAGGAAGAAACAGAGTGTTCCGACTATATAGGTTTGTTTGTGGAAGAGTCATTCAAGCAATGATTTTTGCATTCTTGCCTTACTGATTTTGTTTTCTCGTATGAACCCATATTTTGTTGTTTTATTAAAATCCAAGTCAGGTCAAATTCTTGGGAGAAAAGTTGGTAGGCAAATATCGGTCTGTGATTAACAAAGTTTTTTTTTTTTTTTGGGTTTCTTGCTCATGTTTTGAAAGAGAGAAAAAGCCAAACCAACCCGTGTGGGATCAGGCTTCAGAGTGCTGTACCACCATTATGCTTACCGATTCATCTCTCGCCCTCGTTGTTTGACTTTGCCTTTTATTCCTTTTTCAATTTCAGCGTCCGCTTCTCCTACTCCTTTGGTTCCTCTCGTGTATCATTTCCTCACCAATTCCTCAAAGACCAGTTCAATAATCCCCCCCTTGTGCTTCTCTTGTCCGGAATAGGTCGTCTTTTTCCTCTGCCAGCCTCCTTCATTAAAAAAATTCAGAGCAACGATGAATGAGCTCTGTCATCAATTTTGGCCGTGGATTTTCCACAGTCGCAAAACCTGTATCCTGGAAACAAATTGATCCTAACTCTTTAGTGGGTTCCTTCTGAATTTGATTTATCTTGTGCTTGTCCTTTTGTATTTTAGAATTTTGTGATCATGGGCTGTGCGAGTTCGAAGCAAAAGCGATGTCGGCATTGCAACGCGCCATATTCCCCTGTGCCCAGAAGTTACTCAATGCACGTCCACCACCCACCCCAGAAAGAAGGAGATAGCTATCATGTCGTGGCTCTCACCTCCACCACATTGGGTTCCCTCAAGCTCGATTCTCCTCTCTCAAACCACCAGAAAACACAAAGGCTTTCTGAAATTGGAAGCCAGAATGGTTTCAAGTTTTCCAACAGTAAAGTCAGCGACAGTGATGATTTCAGTTTTGGCGACGGCGACAATTCAATTGAAAACCGTCAGAAGAAGAACAATGAGGCGTCATCAGAAAGTGAGAGAAAGAATAAGGAATTCTCAATGGGGCTAATCGAGGCCAAAACATGGTCCAATATGGTCGAGCAGAAGCTACCAAAATTGATTCCCAGGACTCCAATCAGAACTCCTCCAGGTGAACCAGAGACAATCGATATGTGGGAATTAATGGAAGGTCTTGAAGATATTAGCCCCTACCGATCACCCAATCACTTCAGGAGCTTCTCTTTCGATCAATCTGTTTCTGCTCCGGCCGATCCACCCAAACCTCTCTGGCTTCAAATGACAGAAGATGACTTAACTCCCAGGATTGCCCCAGCAATTACAGATTTTGATCCTGATGTCATTTCCTCATTCAGAAAGTCGTTACAAGAGCTCTCGCCTGTGAAACAACATACCCTTACTGCAGATAACTCCTCTTTTGATGTAACCAAAGAGAAGATAAATGAAGTCGATGATACGGATTTGAAGACTCTTCCATACAAGAAAGAAAAGGTAGTTTTGTACTTTACCTCCTTACGCGGTGTAAGGAAGACTTATGAGGATTGTTGCCATGTGAGGCTCATTCTGAAAGGATTAGGTGTCCGTATCGATGATCGAGATGTGTCGATGCATTCGGGGTTTAAGGATGAGCTCAAAGAGCTTTTGGGTGATAGCCTTACTGGGATTGGATTGCCTGCAGTGTTCATTGGGAGTAATTTCATTGGTGGAGCCGAGGAAATTCAAAGATTGCATGAAGATGGTAAGCTAGAAAAATTGCTTAATTGTTGTGAAAGAGTTAATGATGAGCATGGATCAATTAATAGTGATATATGTGAAGCTTGTGGGGATATTCGATTTGTGCCCTGTGAAACATGTTCTGGGAGCTGTAAAATTTATTTGGAGGCTGATGAAGAAGAAGAAGAAGAAGATGGTGAAGTAGGTGGTGAGTATGGATTCCAACGGTGCCCTGACTGTAATGAAAATGGGTTAATCCGCTGCCCGTTGTGTTGCTCATAGATTTCACTTTCCGGTTACATTTTAACAGAGGTAATTTTTCATTCTTCTGGGTGTTTGTTTGTAATTTGTGGGTTGTTATTATACAGTGAAATTTTGGTGCCATAGATATTGAGAAAGGGGCATGAGTGAACAAATAGTCTTTCACTCTTTCTGTACAACAAATACAGTTTAAAATGTATACTTTTTGGTTAATTCTTCCTTCCTCTTTTCCTTTAAGAAACGAAATAAAATTTATCACAATTAATTTTTGTGAAAAGTATATATACATACATATATATAAAGAATGATTGTAGTATTACATTATATAATTTATAATTGATTTTGCTTCACTTACTTCCCAGTCTGAAATGTTCAATTAATGATCGATGGCAGTATTACAGTTGTAATGTTCAGTAATGATTGATTTGAATCCCCTCATTGGCCAAAAAAAGTTGATTTAAAGGAACATATATGCATATGGATAATCTAAATTAACTAAACAGATAATTTTTAATTTATTCAAAGCAACAATAATTTTTCACCACCAAAGAAGAGAATGTGTATATAGTCACACAATGAAATAATATAGGGTGGAATTGAATGTTTTCTGTGGAGCACAGATTTGTACTTAGACCTGTGCTGATTAGAAAAATATTATTTATAGATAGTGGAATTTATGAGCTCAATGTTAGGCATCATGCCTGCCATGATGATTTAAGAGTCGCATGGTTGTTTCCACAGCCCCAGATTATGGGTTTTATTTATTATTTAATTGGTTACTGAAGGAAGAATTATAGAATTCTTTTAAAAAGGAAAACAATTCTTTAGTGTGTATATAAATATGTCATTAAATAAGTCCAAATTGCAGGAAATCCGCATCCATATATTGAATGAATGATTTCAGGTCTTTAGTTAACGCGTTGTGAAAGACTGAAAGATATGGATGAGGTCATGCATGAAATGTATTTAAACACAGTAGATTTTTTTTTCTTTTTTCTTTTTAAAAAAGGCACAAATATAAAACGCATATACTTTGGGGCGTTGATTATTGAAGTGAGTTTTTCATGTATTGAGTTCATTTCAGATCTATCTCTCACATTATAAGAAAAGGCATGAAGATTTGAATACAAACACAAAATAGAACATTAAATAATGGTAAGCTGGGTAAACGTCGGCGAGAGAGAGCTAGTGACCTGGTCAAATCATATTTCAACTTTATAGACTCCTCTTATTTGGTTAAGAAAGCTGTACTACTCCAAAGGCGTAATAATTTGTTTTAGGAAAAAAATGCAAAAAGGAAGGTTCAAGAAGAAGCTGCCACTAGCAACTTTTGGGAGTAAGTGGTAAAAGATTTATTTTCTCTTAACCACTTCCTTGATTCGAGGTATGAGAATAAAGAAAATGGTGTTGGGAGCTTTCTTTCTATGACTGTACGCCTGATTTGGGATGAATCCGGATTAATCAGAACTGAATCTTGGGGGGAGGGGGGGGGGGGGGGGGAATTGTTTATGATGCCAGTGAAGTTAATTTGTGTTGGCCTTCCTCATGGTTTTGGGACGCTATTGAGAGATGGTGCCTGGCTGGGACAAGAAAAATCAGCAATCTTGACTTTTGAGGAATGCTCTCTTTTAAAAAGGGGAAGAAAGTTTGAAATTTGAAAATAGATAAGAAGGTTCTTTCAACAGAATTATTTGTAATGATGGGGGCGGACGGCGGTGGCATTATTTGATAGGAGGCAAGGCCACGTAATTTTTATGTAAAAAAAGTTTTTTTTTTATATATAAGTAATTTTTATGTAAAAAAAGAAAATGATTGGGAATTCCATTGTCCATCAATCTCACACACGAACACGATACCTCAACTCCTAAATTATCCAGATGATGTGTACCACTCTAGTCCTATTTATAAGTCCCTTTTGATCAAAAAATTTGGTCCTATTTATAAGTCCCTTTTGACCAAATAAATGAACTTGTGACAATTTTGCCCATATTTGTACCAATAAAAATAGAGAGAGAAGAAAAAGTTAAAAGGTACCCAATCATAAATAAGGGTAAAGTTGAAAATTTACCCCATAATCATTGTGCTACCTACCTCTCCTTGGTATGTGTGATTTGGTCAAAAGGGACTTATAAATAGGACCAGAGTGGTATTTATTTCTGCTGGGAGCCCACTCATCGTCCTTTTAGGTGTTCACGTGTTCGGATAGAGCCATGAAAATCCCAACGCCCAACATGTTTTATCATAAGTCATCCAACCAAAAGCTTGTCGGTGGGAATTGTCAGTGGTAGATGGCATTTTGCTCACTCCAGTTGGGCGATCATTGAAATCCCAGTTTGCCTGTTCTTCACTCAAATGCTTACTCCTAATCACAATTATATTCTTTTCATGTAAATCACACATGAAATTTTTGTACAAAAAGTTGTCTCTGTATTTGAATGAAAATCTTGTTGGCAGTCAGCCTAGGAAAGAAAAGAAAAAAGTCAAGGTGGCTACAGTGATCAAGGCTGTTTCTGACAAAGAGACGTGCTTAATATTTAATAATAATGCATGAGAAAAAAAAAAACAACAACAACAACCAGAATTAGAGCAACACATGAACATGGATTAAGTAGAAATTAAAGGGATTGCATGAAAGATGCACTTCAGACAGAAAAAGGAGGAGCAATACAGCGAACCAAGCAGGCGGATGTTTGTCTGTGATAGTGCGAGACAAGCAAGGTATCTATCAATCTCACTCACTTTTCCTATTCAAACCATTTCTGCTTCCTTCCCATTTATTCAACACACTCAATACCAATAGTCAAATAATCATACAAATAAAGGCTTCTCATTTATTTGTAATTCTATACTACTAGGCTGGCTAAGGCAGGCACCGCAGCCTCTGGCTTTTCAACATGATTATAAATAGTTTTGTCTCAGATTAGTTGAGCGGGATGCCTGTAAAGTGTTAACATCATCTGGTTGGAATCGAATATATCTAACAAGTAACACTCACATTAAACCATTACAAAGTAATTCACATATTATTTATGTTCCTTCAGATCTGGAGGTAACAACCATATGGCACGCACTCTCATCCATTATTTAATGACACTATCCTTATATTTAGATGAAGAGAAAATTAGGGTAAAAGAAAACTAGTTGAGAAAACCCCAAAAAATAGTAATTTTTTTTAAACCATTTATGAAAATTTTCAAATCTATTATTTTCTTCCCCCTATTTTCTCCTCATCTAAACATAGCATACATTTCTACCTGAATATTTAAAACAATATTCTCTTCTTTTTTTGACCACTTGTTTCACAATTCAATTCCTTGAGAGTCTAATCACGGGCGTCATCTTACATATTTTGCCTAAACGCGTTTAAAAAGTCAGACATCAGTTCAAGTTTAGATACTGAGGGTTATGTCCCAATATTATACAAATTATTTATGTAATACAAAACCAGAATATATGAAGATAAACATATTATTGTCCTGTTGACAACAGGAAGATTGAGTACTTACAAGTAAGCTGCTGATCAGGGGTCCTCCAAATCTGATGTTCCCGAAATCGGCAGACAATCCAATATTTTTAATTTTAACACGTGAACATGTACACCAGATCAATGGCTTAAGGATCAATCACCATCCCATAATCAGCACTTAATTACTTATGCAGATCGACTGACACACTTGACAACTGCACAAGGTTCCTGAGAAATTCATTTACTGTATACCAAAGCCAACCTTAGAATACAACAATTTCAGCTTGGAGTTTCATTTGTTGTTGCGCTGACCCAAGTCAGCGGCAGCTTTTCCGGCGTGAGACAACATATCTGAAACCCAGAGAGCTCCCTTTGCAAAGTAACTGCTGTTGACGACGGCATTACCAGCTGCCATTGCTGCCCTCCCTGTAACTGTAGCCAATGCTATGGCTGCTGTCCCTGTAACTGTTGCAGCTGATTTGGTGATATCGGTAACATGATACTTCTCGTCCACTGATTTGAAAGTTTCCCGGCTGGAATTAATTGTATCAGTCAACCCAATTTTTTTGCTGAGCTCTGCAACTCTGGCTGCCGCTGTGGATGATACTTGGTAAGATTCGTCAAGATGTTTTGCCTTGATCAATGCATCTTTTCCCAGAACATATCCCTTCGCTACCATTGTTTTCACGACCTCCTGCGCCATAGTTACTGCCTCCCCTGGGGTGGAAGCAAATTTCTGCATATGAATATCCTGTAAAAGAAAATGATGTTCCTTTATTCAATAATAGAAAGA
Source organism: Acacia crassicarpa (assembly GCA_034222035.1). Classification (NCBI taxonomy): domain Eukaryota; kingdom Viridiplantae; phylum Streptophyta; class Magnoliopsida; order Fabales; family Fabaceae; genus Acacia; species Acacia crassicarpa. The sequence continues at coordinate 40,416,922 of JAWXYG010000005.1, read as the reverse complement.
AACAGACTTGAACAGTTAGTATTAATTACTTTTTTTAACAGGAAAAAGTAATGAAAAATCTCATGCTAAACTGAGTTTTGTTCCCACAATTCAATAACAATGATCTGTGCCTTCACAGCTTTTTGATTTACATTTATGTCCTTCAGATATTTTTCCGCTCAGAAGTAAAAGGTTGTGCCCATAGAATAGTAGGTCTCCAACAGACAAGAAATACGGGTAGTTCATTCAAAGTATCCAGCCTTCGAAAACATCAATTCATAACGTTCTAAAAATGTAAACTATGATATTACAAAAACAAAAAGGAATATTCATCAAATTTGAATGGACTTTTAGTTTCTTTTTTTTTTTGGTCAAAGGACTTTTAGTTTCTTCATAAACAATAACATGCTCATTTTTAAAACACCACAAAACATTAGTTCGTTTTATGAAAGGTTATTATATTACTTTGTTCAATTAAAGCAAATAAGCTTTCTAAGGAAGAGTTTCAAGCATACTGATGAACTTGTACTATCTTCAGGCCTTGACGCAAGGCTACTCCAGTTATCACAGTCATCTACTGAATCTTCCCAGCGAGAAATGCATATTGGTTGATCTACAATCACAGATCCCTGAGAGAGGTTGGATTGAAACACAATTGAGAAATATAATAATGATCAATACCAGAATATTGGATATGTAATGGTCAACAAAACACGAGCTATTCAAAAACAGACTGATGAAGGAGTTAATATTGGAATCATAAAAGGCTATCTTGTCATATTTCTATTGTAAAAGAAAGTTCTCGTGTCTCCTGTTCTAAATGTTCCGCCAGTGTAGAGTATTACTACATAATATTTTTCCTTCCATCTTTATTATTCTTTGTCCTTATCCTCTTCACATAATACTTATTCCTCACACAGGCAAATTCAATCATCAATGTAGATGTTCAGATGAAATCACTTGAGTTTCTTGGATTCATATAAAAAGGATTTTCTAGGTTTCCTGTTTGCCGATGGGGATGAAGGGCCTCACTTGTTGACATATTTTGGGAGAAAGAGGGTGAGAGATGGGCCTTTTTTTGACCTACCTGTTTGGGAAACTGTCATATCATGGTTTTAGAAACCCTTTTTCCCCGAGCCGAGACAAAACTCATTTCACATACTTACCTTAAAAGCTGAAATAGCACTTCTAAAAAGCTAAAACAAGCAGACATTGTACTAGGAAAAGTAAGAGTAAGAAAGAAGAGGGTCCGTGTGAGTCCTCAGATGGTAAAGGAGGAATTGTAAACCTCTGGCCGTCAGAAGAGATAGAACAGTGAATGTAATGGGAGGACAGGAAGTAGAAGCAAGTGGATTGTGAGCAGAATTCCTATACCTCTCTAATGCCTATGAACCTGGGTATTTTTCTTTGTTTTCTTCTTGCTTTTTCCACTTGTTTTAGCCAATCCTATGAATCTTAAACTCTAGCAGGATCTTTATGCATAAACAATATTATTCTGGAGTAGAATCCATCCTAGATTAAAAATTGAAAAAGGACTACTGACGAGCATTGATATTTATCTAGCATGCAATTAAGCAAAGAAAGACAAACTTCTTTAAGAAGACATCAATCTATGATATCCAACATTTAGAAAACAAGGAGGCAAGATGGATTAGCATCAACACACATTCAGCAACAAGGCAGTTTCCAGAGCATAAGCATCCCTAAAAGTCACATATGCGATATTCGCATCTTCATCAGATCTGCATCATAACAAAAGAGAAATTATATAAACAAGCGTCTGTCAGCCGAAGCCCAGCAAGCATATGAAATTCCTATATAACAGCAACATGAAATAAAATGTATTAAATGAAACTATCAATACTCAGTAGCATTGAAAAAGCACTAATGTACCAGCATTTTAATCAATATTTGTTCTGGTATATATAAGCATTTTAAGAAGAGAACATCATAACTTCATTAATCGGCAGAAGTTTCAGGACGTAGAGATAAAAATAAAACATGGGATGGTACTATAGCAATCTATGGTAAGAATATCTAAAGGATTCCCAATTCCTTTCATCTTATAATTTTTAATTTAGTTTTGTTCAAGCAAAATTATTAAGAGGGAAATGATCATTATATATATATATATATATATATATCCTTTCTGCATGTCATTACATTACTATTAAAGTCTATAGATTTGACATAGGGATATCCAGTAGAAAAACATTGACATACAATTCGGATACTAAACAAGGTTGGCTATTAAAAATCTACCATATTTGCCATGTCTTGTCTTCAAGAAGTAAAGACCAAATAAGCATTGCATCAAAATGTCATAAATTAAAATCACATGTTGAACATATACTTAGTTTAGTTTAACTACAGGATTAAAAATTGCAATCAGTAAATAAGATAGCACAAAATTACCTGATGATTTCAATATGCTCAATGACACCAGCGTAGGCAAAAAAATTGTGCACATCCTTCTCTGTTGCTCTAGGGGATAATTTGGTGACTACAGCAGTGAAACCGCCGGAGCTCATTATCGAGCAGTGACTGAAGCCTCAACTGGGAAATCTGGAATGAATGAAACAATGGAAAGCAGCGGAAATCAAATTCCACCGAACAAAAGAAGATGAACCTGTAGGAAATCTCTCAGTCACTCCAGAAATCGCTAATCAGAACGCATAGCGAAGCCACCCTTTTTCCTTTCATTACTCCATTCATAAGGCCAGGTGTAATTAGGATAAACAATGAATATAATAACCACGCCGTTCAAAGTACCAAGAAATTATCTATCAATTCGGGGTATGCTTACATCCTTTGCCCATATCGAATCCATTCCAAAACATTCAATACGTATCGGCATTGACACACATGACATTACGTGCCAAATTACAAGTATCTTATTTATTTTTCTTTGGTACTCGTCCGACGCGTCAGGAAAAGTTCTTTTTTTTTTCCCAGAAGGAAACAATAGAAAAAGAAGGAGGAAGAGTGGATTTCATAGTTAAAACAACCACCGTTTTAGGGGAGAAAAGCTCACGCCAACTTCATAGAAATAGACAAGAGAAACGGATTTTTTTTCTTTTTTAATACCGGGTTTCAATTGACGGCAAGCTCATATTCAACCGACAAAACAGATAGAAAACTGATTTGAAATACATATCGAACAAAAAAAGCATAGAGAAGGGAGTAATGAAGTAAAATCACCTGAAGGCTGTAGCAGAAACCCAAAAGATGAGTGATTGTTGCAACAGAATTGAAACTTAGAAGAAAGGAGGGGCTGAAGATCCGAGTGGATCTTTGAGCAAACAGAAAATTGAGGCGAAGCAGAGTAGGTGACGAAGTATAGCGCTTGACCAATCCAAAATTTGGAGCAAGCAAGGGTGATTCGGATCCCACGCGCACGCCATTTGTCTCTTTGGAATATTGGGCTGTAGACCTGTAGTAATAGTAGTTGATAACTTACTCATCGTTAAGCGTTATACCCAGTATCCTTCAAGAAGCGATGGGATTCAGGAATAAAAATCCATATATAAATTATATTTGTGTTGTTTTTCTTTAGTAAAAAAGACGAATAAATACCATCTGAATTTGCAAAACCCCCATAAATCCATTGAATTTATAAAAATATTGAGGGGTGACAAGAACTTTTGAGGAATATACAAATTCGGGGAAAATGACCATAATGCACTTCAGCCGCCCTTCAAAGAGAGAGAGAGAGAGGTGAACAGGCTCCCAATGCCGTAACTGTCAAAGGGCGTTCGTCGTCTTAACCTCCGCCGTCGAGGCCGCACTTGCCGTCTTGATCGCCGCCTTGGACGCCGCACCGGCGGATGATAGGATGAAAAAGGGGAAAAAAAAACTGGGTAAATTTTTCGATCCTGCGTTGAGAGATTTTGGAGGTTGAGAGATTGGAGATTGGAAGAAGAAGACGATTTTACAGTGATGGAAGAAGAAGACGATTTACGGTGACGGAAGAAGAAGAAGGAAGGAAGGAAAAAAAAAATGTGTGCACTGAGCACACTGAAAGTGCCCTTGAGTGAAACACTTAAAACTCCCATCCATTATTACAAAACTTCCACCGTTATTACAAATCTACCATCGTCATTTACAAATTATTTTGTTGCGCTTCATTCTTCCCTCTGAAATGAAAACATAAACTTAATGCATTATTACAAAACTTATATCGCTATTTATAAATCTACCATCGCAATTTACAAATATATTACATCATTTACAAATTGTTTTGTTGTGCTTCATTCTTGCCTCTGAAATGGAAACATTATTACAAATTTACCATCGCCATTTATAAATATATCATCGTCATTTACAAATTGTTTTGTTGTGATTCATTCTTGCCTTTGAAATGGAAGCATAAACTTAATGCATTATTACAAAACTTCCATCGATATCTACAAATGTACCATCGTCATTTACAAATATATCATCGTCATTTACAAATTATTTTGGTGTGCTTCATTCTTGCATTATTACAAAACTTTCATCGCTATTTACAAATCTAGCATTGCCGCCATTTACAAATACACTATCTCATTTACAAATTGTTTTAGGAAAATTCCATTAAAACAATTTGTAAATGAAGCACAACAAAACAATTTGTAAATGGTGATAATATATTTGTAAATGGCGATGGTAGATTTATAAATAGCGATAGAAGTTTTACAATATGCATTAAAAAAAAATTGATTTGTATGCGGATTTTTTTTTAAAAAAAAAAGTGCACTCAGTATGCACAAAGTGCACACCAAAAGTGAAAGTACACACTCAAAGTGTGCACATTTGCATTTGTGCACACACTCTCTCTCTGCGTAAGGGGAAAAAAAATCCGTAATGAGGGTCCATAAGCAAGCACTGGGAGTGTATTTTTTTCCCCGCTCCTTCTCTTCTTCCTTCTTCTTCCTTCACGCCAGCGCCATCACCGTCCGTCATGTAAATGTCTTCTTTGAAAAAAAAACAAAAATTACTAGTCAGTTTTTTTTCTCCCTTTTTCATTGTCATCGGTGTGGTGTCCAAGGCAGCGAGTGCAGCGTCGGCGTCGACGACGGAGGGTCAAGACAGGCGAACGTGCGCCGACAAATGGAGCCTGAGAATGAAAGAATGAATCTTGTTCACCCCTCTCTCTCTCTGCTCCGAAGGATGAAGGAGGCCAAGGGCATTATGGTCATTTTGTATAAATTTGCATAACCCTCAAAAGTCTTTGTTACCTCTTAGTTTTTTTATAAATTCGATTGGCTTCTGGGAGTTTTACAAATTTAGATGGTATTTATTCGTCTTGTTCCTTTTTTCTTTTTTACTCCATTCTTAAATATAAGTCACATTTTTTTAAGAAAAAAATTAAGGACTTTAAAAAAGTTATTTTATCATTCACACACACACACATATATCATAATTAAATTATATATTATTTTATAACTTAGAAAAAATAATTTTGAGAAAAATTAAAAATATAAATATTTTAAAGTAATTTAATTAACTTCTTAATATCTTCAAAAAAAAATAAATTTATCCTATATTTAGAACAGAAGTATAATATTAAATTTTTGCAAAGTCCTTAATAAGTTACTAGGAAAAAAAATTAGGGTCAAGGCACAACTAACACTCAGAAGTAATTTTTTAAGATTCATTCAATATTCTAAAATATTTTGGTGGTTCATATGGCAAGCTGAAATTTTTTTTTATATGCATCTATCACATAAAGTTTTTTTTTCTTACAATTTTGCATTTAACCATTTAGATAATTTAGAATACTAGATATACTTAAAAAAATAGTTTAGAGTATTGAATGCACCAAAGAATTGTTTGTGGCGTTGGACATACATGGGAAAAATATTTTAGGGTCTTAAGTGTACCAGAAAATACTTTATAGTACTAGATACATTACAAAATACTTCAGAATACTAGATACATATAAAAAAATAAGTCATGATGCTGAATTTACCTTAAATCTTTTTTCCTTATATTGCCATTATAATAACTCAACAATACTTACCCATTCTTATTACTTTTTTTAATTTAAGGCCTTAATAAACACCTTATATTCTCAAAATCGTTCAACAAATTCATTTGTCGTTCTTTTTTTGATTTCGCAACATCTTATATTCACAAAATCGCTCCTTCAATCATGCTCTACGGGCATTGTAACTATTGTATGCCATCATTTTCTTTCTTGGGCTGTATTTTTGGCTAAGCGATAAATAAATAATACAAATTGGAAGAAGGGGTTCGGTTGAAATGGACTGGGCCAAGAACCCAAATCATTTTTTTTTTTGGTTACGAGCCCTCTCATTTTGACTCAAACCCAATAAACCTAGAGCGAAAAGGGCAACCACCGAGGACAGCAGTACAGTGGTACAGCTGGTGGTATTGAGATACCTTATATCTCCTCTCAGGTCCCGTGTTCGAATCCCCCCTCCCCTCGCCTTGTACCAAAAAAAAAAAAAGGGCTAGCTCCGTGCTAAATGAAGGTTTGAATTCCTATTAGAAGATGTATCCACATTTAGTGTCTAACAGTGTCTTGAACTAAATTGCTTACAATAAAAGGATATATGTGCCTAGAAGAAAAAAAGGAAAAATATCACTCAGGTCACAAGGAAAATAAAAAATATAAAAAAAGTCTCAACCCCAAATCCCTCATCAAAGGAATTTTTTGATATTAATTACGGAATTTCAATACCAAAAAAGTTCTGTTGTCAAAATAGCTTTTCGTGTAGTTAAAATAGATTTTCCTGTTGTCAAAATTTTTCTATGAAAAAATTGTTGCAAAATAGTTTTTCATGCTGTTAAAAATTTCCCAGGTTGAGGAAAAACTCGAAAAAAATTTAACAACAGGAGAACCTATTTTGACAACATAAAAAGCCTTTTTGACAACAATTTTTTCATGGAGAAATTTAAATAACAGGAAAAGCTATTTTAATAACATGAAAAACTATTTTGACGATGAGACTTTTTTTATATTAAAATTCCGTAATTAATATTTAAAAAAAAAGTCCTTTAGGGGATTTGAGGTTGAGACTTTTTTTATATTTTTTCTCTTTCTTTGGACCTCAGTGATATTTTCCCAAAAAAAAAAAAAAAACCCGCGACCCTGTATGTTTGTTTTCATAATATAAATTTCAGCAACTGTCTTTTAGAAATTAAAAATGTACATAAACAACTTTTTTATTTCTAGACTGAATATTAAAATCCCTGCACCGCCAAAAAAATCACATAACGAGTAACTGCGCATAATTCATTCATGTGAAGAAGATAGAGTGGGCTGTGTTCCCCCTTAAAAAACAAGAAGCAGATAGAGGCTTGTCATTATAGGGCAGTATAGTCATTTGCTCTTGCATTTACACACACAAGATTGGTATATTATATTGCATCATTCTTTGCTATATAAGTTGATTATATTGGCATATAGGTTGGAGGGAGGGGTGTTGTTTAGTGAAGGTTAAGGGGAAGATATTTGTGGTGGAGGATATGATGTAGGGTGAGTGACCACAAAAGCTCATGCATCGTTTTCACTTTCCAAGTGCAGGCGAGATGGAGACGAACGTATGGATACGATTATATGGGTCGGGTTACTACGTTATGTTACGTCCCTTTCCGCTGTTGTCGGTTACAAACATGAATCTGCAGGAGTTGTTAATTCTTTCCTCTCAACTTGCTCTGTAAAGTCAAACTTTGTTAGCTACTTGTAGATATATATATATATATCTATCCTCCCTGCTGTTTCCCCCATTTGTCCATCACCTAGCTAGCTATGTTCCTAGCTTGCTTGCTTGCTGCTTCAGCTCCTCCTTATAAATTTAATTATGGCCACACTAGCCACACTAGCTACCACGTTTCTTGGTCAATATATCACTTTTTCTCGATTCAGCTTTTGCATGTTTAGTTATTGTTACTTGGCAGGCCATTCTGCTAAAATGCCAATTCTCATTCAATGTGCGTAACCACACATTCTGTACACAACACTAACTATAACTCAAGCATAGTTAGTATATTGGCTATTTATATTTAGAGTCTATTTAATTCTTTTACCTTTTCAGAAGTTACGATTTACGAGGTAAATATGTGAGATAAATTTTATCTTGATTTGCGAAATAGTGCTTCTGAAACCATAGTTTGGTTGTTTCCTAGACAGGCACTATATATATGTTGCTCCTCCGGTCCTAAATATAGGATATTATTATATATTTGGGATCGGAGGTAGTAATACGTTCAAACACAAGTTCACATAATTCAACACATGACATCAGTACTTGAATGTATTCTGACTTATCAAGTAAGGGAAAAAACAAGAAACATTGATTGCCCCTAGAAGTTTTCATCTAGAAATAATGTTGTCTCTAAAGTGTTAGAATAAAGTAGTGTTACCCCATATCATTAAAAATGTTACCAAATGTTAATTTTTTAACATTGTAACATTTCACAACATTTTGAAATTTTCATGGTAACATTAAATAACAATTAAAAAAAAACTTTCAAAATAATATTTCTGTTATGGACGCAGAGGGCTAGGACCCCCCCCCCCCCAAAAAAAGAAAAAAAAAAAAAAGAACTTCATTTTTAAGATCCTAAGCACTCATCATCAAGTGGGAATGCGGCATGAAACAGAGAACTTGGATTAGGCACTAAGCACGGTGTTCTGTCATGTGTTGGAGGAAGCATTTAGAACGGTTCATTATATATTACGGTTTTTGGAGCTGATTTGTTTTGGTATTATTTTTAAATGGTTAGTTTTTATCATGTATTACCTTTTGCTGCTTCCCTAAAACTTGTTTAGTTACATTTCCAGTGGTGTTTTTTCATATAGGAGAGTCCATGGTAAAATATCGATGTTGGTTCTCTTAAGTTGTCTGAAAAAACCAACCAACTAAAGAACTAGTCGAGACAAAAAGGGGGAGGAAGAGAGATATGGAAGGATTCATATTTCATTGTTCATACCCAAAAGAAAAACACCAAACGATCCAAAAGATGTGGAGTTGGTCTTAATTAATTAGATTGGTACTTTACATTTAACTGAAGCAACTTGTTGGAGTTCTCATTACAATTCTTTATTGATGGAGTAGTTAGACTTGTTCACACTTTTCCAATTTATTCAGTAATTAGTGAAAGATCATTTTCTGCTATGAAGGAATCAAAAAAAGGTTTCAAGAGGACTAATTTTCTTGATAATTCTTTGATTACATACATTGAAAAAAAATTTATTCTAAGTTTTAGTATGAATTTAATTATAAACGAGTTTAACAATATATGAAAACACGTAGAGTAAGAATCAATTGAAGTGATCTTAATTTCTATAATAGATTCCTTTTAATTTTTTGTATTATATCTGTATTGTATTTCAAGTACTTTTATTTATGATATAATATTTTTTATTTTCACTGCCCGTCATTAAAATTCCTACATCTGCCCAGAGGCGGAGCCAGAAATTGTAGTTAGAGGGGGCGAATTTTATAAAATAGAACTCAAATGTTTATGAAATTACATTTCAGCCCTATAAACATTTCAATATTTCTATTTTCGTCCCTTCACTATATAAATAATAGGGACTAAAATGAAAATAGTAGAACTTTTATCAGGCTGAAATATAATTCTATAAAAATCTGGGTCGTCATCTACAATTTTTTTGGGGGGGGGGGGCGGGGGCCACCCCTAGCACCCCCTGCCTCCGCCCCTGCATCTGCCACTACTGCTATGAGCAAAAACTCCCAAGTAAATTTGCTATCTTAATCCTTCATTCTATTCGATCTCTCATCATATAGTTCTCTTGGTTCTTAATATAAGATACCTAATATAGTTAGATTAAGGAAGTTAATTAAGTTATACTCCCTCCGGTCCTAATTATAAGACACATCTAACCGATTTTGGGAAGATTAAGGAGGGAAGTAAATTAGTTAATTTTACTCATTTTCCTAAAATGCCCTTATATAAATTTAAAATGACATAAATGAAAGTGAATTAACAACCCTTACCATATACCTTTCTGACTTAATATTTTCTTTTCCACATGCTTTTTAATTGAAATAATAGTCTTGCTATATATATGTATACATACAAATATTGATACACACATATATATATATACACACATATATATGAATACACACTCACACAAAATACTTATATATATATGGACACACACAAACATATATATATGTTTGTGTGTGTGTTTAGATATGTACACACATATATATTGACAGGCACATATACATACATACATAAATGTACAGTACACATACTCCCAGTGGCGGAGCTAGGTGTTATAATTTGTGTCTGCACAATTAGTATGGGGATTTGAGGGTTGGGGGGTAGCGCCCCCAATTTTTTTTTAAAAGAAAGTTTTAAATGCATTAAAAAATAAAAGAATATAACCAACGTTGAAATTGAAAGAGGCAGGCAGGCTTGTTAATGAACAAATGTACCTTAGCAAAAATGGAAGTGGAGACCCTGAGACTCAAAATTTTGATTACATTGCATTCTTCATATTTAGTTAGAACTAACAAAGGAAAAATATATGTGTGGGATCGGTTTTGAATGAGAATGAAAAATACTGAGTGTATTACTGAAATAAATAAAAAAAATCAAAAGAATATAATATCTTTATTTGATCAAACTTGGAGTAATGTAGAGTAGGAAAGAGGGATTGCAGCCAAATGGGGAGGATGAGTTGAAGCAACCAATTGGAGTGACAGGAAGTGGTTCATTTATTTAAAAAAATGAAATTGAATGAAACGCGCCTGTAGGATTCGAACCAGCAACAACCAACTTTAATATCACACACCTCATCCACTGAGCTATTGGTATCTTTTAGAAAAATTGCAATGTAACAAATATTTATGTCTGCACTTGCAGACACAGGCAACAACATAGCTCCGCCATTGCATACTCCTACTCACAGATATATATATATATGTGTATGTGTGTGCGCGCGCGCGTGTCTATATATGTGTCTATGTATATATGTATGTATATCTGTATATAGATACACACATGTAATAACCAAAAACCAAATACGTACACTTAAGAGAATAAAATAAGGGTACTTTAGGAAAAAATTGAAAAAAGTTATAATATTGTCTTATAATTAGGATCAAAACCAACTCTCAAATATTGTTTTATAATTAGGACCGGAGGGAATAGTTTATATGACATGTAGTTTCTAAAATTCCCAAATAATCATTTTTCTTAATTCCCTCATTCACTCTAAGTAAATTAAGAAAATATTGTTAATTATGAGAATTATATATATCTTGTATTTAAAACTAAGATCAAATATTTAAATATGTTTTATATTCCTTCCAGTCCTAATTAATTAAATGACAAAATTTATAGTGTGAATTGGACTAAATTCATGTTGAGTGGGCCTAGGGCGTCACCTCATACTAAGATGAACGCTGTAAATGTGAAGTCCGTACGTACTTGCTATTTTACAACTTCTCATCACAGGAAGCAATGAGATAGGTGAAATAAGACTTGCAGACCCTCCTACATGCATATATTCACGAGAAAGATAATTAGAATAGTCAAAGCTAACACTCCATTACCTTCCAAGTAATTAGAAGATTTAATTTTACTTTTGTAAGGATTACATAATATTATTTTACTGTCAACCCGGGGGGGGGGGGGGGGGGGGGAAGACATTGCATTGCATACCCATATATTCATTGGAATGACAACACTGCGCAGTGATCATGAGACACAAGTTATAAGACAGTATATAACAAAATATACTAGTATTTTATTAAAAATACTTTACATAAAATATAGACATCACTATATGTATGAGGCATATGCTAGAGATTCGTTTTAACTATGATATAATATAATGAAATATAAAATATACACTTTCATATATACAAATGACTTCTGGTATATAAATTAGTTAGTCTCTTTCCTGATGATAAGAACAAATATCGATCTTTTCGGTATCAGTGCCTGTAGAGATTTTAATGAAGGAGAGGGGGATAAGCACCAACGTAACACTGTATAAGATGGAAAGAAAAAATAAGGAAGAAAAAGGCAATGGTCCCAACTGCCAATGGCATGTAAAGATGGTATATATAATTAGTGGTGGCATCTTCTTAAAAACGAAGATGAGGTACGTACGTACGTGACAGCATACATAGAAGGAAACAGTGATATTTTAAAAGATAGTGTCATATATCAAACAGGAATATTGTAGCTGAGAGAACGAGTGGTGATACTTCACATATATATTGTATCAAAATATGAAAACAGTTCTCGAAAAAAAGAGATAGGAAAAACATGGCAGTACAAAAAGTCCACAATGATGACAGAAGACCACAGTCGATCAATGAAGCGATGGCATCAAGATGACTGGCTAGAATGGCATTTTCTAGAAATCTTGTCAATTAATAATGTCATCACTCGACATCAGGGGTCACGTACGTTTGTGAGTGTTAGAGGTAGGATACATCTGAATTATTATGATAATAAATAATATATATATATATAACAAAAAATGATGAAGAAATTATAAATATTGAAAGGTAGTAATAAAAAGGAAACTAAAAGCTCAATCCCTGGAACAACCATTACATTCCAAATCCTTTTTTCACCGTGTAACCGATAAAAGAAAGAAGCTTTTCTGTGGGTATCTTTTATAGTTAGTGGTCTCTTTCTTAATACTAAAAAGCGAATGGTCTCTACGCTAAAAAGAACCATCCAACATTTGATCAAATCACGTTCATGTCATACAATTTCGAGTCGGGGCTTTTATATTTTCTACATATCCACATTGTAGAAACTTGAACCCAACTTTACCGACACTATATCTCCGAGTAAAACACGTCTCCATATTCTTCTTATATTATATTATAGCCTCCATCTACTATTGAACACATCTTCACATAAGCAAACTCTTTAAAAACTGGATATCTTCTCCGCCAAATATGACATATCAAACCTATATGTATTATATAACCCAAGTCATTAAAGTACAGAGCTTGATTTGAAAAAGGCTTAACGAATAATTAATTAACAAGCACTACATTTTGAGCTCCCGTGGAATATATATAGAGAGAGCTAGCTAGTACAACTTCTTAATTTTATGCCTTTCATGCAAGAGCCCTACCTACCATAAGGTGTGCCGTACAAAGGGTACACCTCCAACTGCGCTCTTGCTTGCTTGGAAAAAGCTAACCCGCCTTGATTAAATGGGGGGGGGGGGGGGGGGGGAAGTACACTCTTATATAATCTTGTTGAAGAAGGAATTAAAAGCGCACACTTAATATAATTGCTTATTGGTTAATTAGGCTCCTAATGATGGAAGCCTCGGCACTATCAGCATCAATGGTGGACAGTAACTGAGAGAGTCGCTCGCTTAAGTCGTCCACTTCTCTGTGCAAGTTCCTGATGTAGTTGCAGGTTTCCTGTAGGACCTTGGACGCTGATACCTGCGCAACAAATAAGATTAATAAGTACTCTTAATTACTTACCAGTCACTTTCTTCTACTTATATTGTGCCCTCCTGTGTGTGTGTGCCGAACAACAAGTTTCAGGGTCCAGACTCGTTCTCTCAACATATATTGGGATGGCTTAAGTGGTGGTTACTTTAACCGACGTAGTCAGTTAAATATTTTCCTTCTTGGGGCTCTACGTTACTTTTTCCGTAACTTTAAATCCGTTTGAGTAGACCAGTCAAAACGTAAACGCTCTGACGTGTATAGAAATCTGCATATATTTTGGAATTGTATGGAAACTATGCCCTTAATACCAGGGTCAATCTCGGACTGTCGGGAGATCGATCTCATTTTTTTATTATAGATAATATAGTTTACATGTGGTTCGCGAGCTACCCCCCCATTAAGTTAATTAGATTGTTGGGAGGAACAAGCAACAGCATGTGAAGCCCTTAAGCTAGCTAGCTATATCTTCATGAGACAAGGAAACTTTTTTGTTTTTTTGCATATATTTTATATAAGGTAGGCTATGGTGCTTGCCTAAGTATGTGACTCTTTATAGGTCAATGAAACCTTTCTTAGATGGGGAAAAAAATTTAAGCAGTTAGGTGAAGGCTGAAAAACCCACAAAAGTAGTTTAATAGTGAGTGTATGTATTATAGAAGAAGAAGGCATTAGGCATACCTTGCTGGAGCGTCTATCGCGAATCTCAGGAACAAGTTGACGCAACTTGGAAACAAGCTCGATGATTTGGTCATCGGAGATTCTTGTAGAACTTGATTGCTGCCTGGACCTTCTGCTAGACATGTCTGTGAGCTGGAGCTTGTTTCTGGGGGTATTTGAGCTAAATTAATTTTCTAAAGCGCCAGTGAAAGAGGCTAGCTAGCCAGTTGCTTGCCTTGAGTTTAAAAACAAAACAAGCAGAGATAGAAGCAAGAAAGAGCAGGGAAAGGGAAAAAATTAAAAGGGTATAGGTAGCAGAGAAGAAGAAGAAGAAGGAGAAGAGAGAAAGGAGTAGGTGGTGTGAGCTAGAGGTAAGCTTAGGTATGCAGAAATGAAGAAAGTGATAAGAGAGATTTAAAGAGAGGGGAAGGACCACAAAGGGGGGGAGAGAGAGTACAATAACAAAGACAGTGATGTTGGACAAGAGGAAAACAAGTGCGTTGGAGAGAGCAGTGGTAGTAGGCTTAATGTTTTTTTTAATGGAGAGAGAAAAATTAAAAGGGTAGCAAAGGGCTTTCTCTTTCTCTGCCTGTGTTCCCAATTGGGCATCGATACTCAAGTGGATTTATAAGAATGTGTTTGTTTTTAAGCAAACAAAGTGGGCCTTCCTGTACATGTCCCTCTAAGCACCACCATGTGATCCATCATACCAAGACTAAAACTCTCTCTCTCTCTCTCTGACTGTGGGTGTTTATAATTTCTCCCCACTAATCACACAACCCCACTACACTAGTACACTCGTAGGACGCCAGTGGCTTCACGAGTCTTGACTCCCATGTCTCAGGCCTTGTGAGAGTCAAACAACATTGCTTCACAAAGAACTGACATGGCAGCCAATGATTGGTCCAAACCCAAGCACTTCATTTGACTATTGGATCTGAACTGCCGTAGCCCGCGCGCTTCCTTAATTAATGATGCCTCCCTAAGATGTCGCTACCATAATAATCTTTTTCTTTCATCATTAATGGAGTATTACGTAAAGCAAGAAACAAGATACTTGATCTGGGGACTGGGGTCATATATATAATATAGTAAGAAAGAACAACTCAACATTTACGCGTTTGATTACATTAGGGAGGGAGCAAAATCTCCATGGAATATTCATGTGGATATTAGTGGTGTATAAAAAATTGAAGGAGAGAGGAGGGATATGAATATATGATCGAGCTATAGGGACAAGGGTACGTGAGGAGGCCTAATCTTAGTGGGGAAAGAGGGGCTGATCGAGGGGTCACATGCAATTTCCCTGAAGCAGAGAACACGCCACGTGGCATGTGTCCAAACTCATATTATTATATAATGAAGGGCGAAGAGGTTTCCAAAATGAGGCATGGATCAGAAATTTCCATGCTTTTCTCAAGCATCGTCACGTGCACCTTTCAAACTTACACAATGGACGACCCCTCTCGCACCTTACGGGGACCCTCCTCCTTTCCACCTTGTCTCTCCACATCCTTCTCTTCCTTTTTCACATTTTCGCTAATCACCCGCATTCCCCTGCTTCCATTATCATCTTCTTCATTTTTATTTTTTTTTTGAATTACAGGGGCAGACACCACGGTAAGATGTTACAAACACTACCTACAGTTCATGCTACTAAGTTACAGGGTCGTCATTGACATCATATTGATCATCTTCATCTAACTCTCCGCACTTCGACCCTCTAAAAGATGCCCGTCCCCATTGTTTCCTACATCACATCATCTTCATGAGCTAGTTTCAAAACATTTATTTTACTGTTACGTTTTCACCACCACATTAAGAAACGGATATGTATAATTAACTTGCAAGAAGTGGACGTATCACGTATCAGTATATACATGCATACATACGTGCATGCTTGGATGTCAACTCAGAAGCTTAAACCACTTGGAGTTGAATATTTTTAAACTTTAGTTTTTGCAAACGGATGTCCAAACACATTCCGTAATGTTATCTACGGAAGGAGCTGGGGTATATACTGTGTCAACAGATCATTGGACACAGATTGGTGCATGATGAGAAATAATATACTACCTCCGATCCTAATTATAAGAGCTAGTTGACTTTCTTTGGAGAGATTAAGGAAGCTAAATAAGTTACTTAATCATTTCATTTGTTATGTATCCTTGGATCATATATTGGTTTATTAATTAAATTAATTAGTTTGAAGAAAAAAATAAAAATAAAAATACTCTAAAGTAATTTAGATAACTTCCTTAATTTCTCTAAAAAAAGTCAACTAACTCTTATAATTAGGACCGGAGGGAGTAATTAATTGGCGTTCTTTACCCGAAAAAAATTAATAATAATCGGTGTTGCGATATTTTATTCCCATGAGATATTAACGGAGAGCTGAGACATGAAGTATTTGATTCGTCAGGGTGATTGGAGTATATATATGGATGTTAGTGCAATGATAAGGGTTCGTGATGGAAACTCTACGTCGTCACAATGGCCTGAGGTTCTTTAATACAGCAAGAACGTACACATTAATTAGCTGCCCCGTGGCCCATTTCATTTATGGCTAGCTAGGGTTTTACTATTGCGACAGGAAGAAAATTCATACTAGTATATAATAATGATGTTATATTAATTGTTCATCAGGACATTTCAAAACGATAATTAAATACGGAAATTTATCAAGGTTAATAGGTGGGATTATGAACAAGTTAAATGAACAGTGAACACCATTGTTGTACGCTAATTACCAATCAAGGTACCATCACTAATCGAATACATATCTCGAACTTTAGGAAGCATTCGTTATTGCGAGTCTGGGAGCATTATTATCTATCCATTAATTGTTTTTACGTGTTCAGGTGAATGCGGTAACAATTTTAAATCATATATATTTGATCGAACTTTCTATATTTCTCATCTCCAACCAATCATCCCATCAATATTAATGAATGCCAAGCATATAAATGCGTTGTGTTATCTATTCATGCACATGCACTTGGGCCTCAAACTTTATTATTATATACCGACTCCCTAGAATAGATATTTGTGGACCTCCTCTATTAATTTATGCTTCTTGCGTCAATGATTTTTGGATATGACTTGAAAACTGCCTAAGCCGAACACTACTTGTGTGTGTGTAGGGATGCGTGTATATATAAACTCATAAAGTCTCATGTAATTGATTGATCCAGCCTAGTCAAATTGAGCCAATTGTGAAAACCGGATTGAAACTCGTGCTGTGTGTTCTTAATATGCGTTTGGTCTTGGCTTTTTTTTTTTTTTTTTTTTGGTCAAAGGTTTGGTCTTGGCTTGAAAACCACTACTTTCACAAAAATTGTATAGTTTTATAGTCTCTAACGTAAAATAAGCATAGGCATAACTCTTAGTCAATCTAAGTTGCAGCCTACAACTACAACAATCAGTGTTGTCAATGACTTTATAAACTAGCTAGTGGCATGAAAACTCACTGATAAATGGGAGGTTACGGATTTGATCATATGCTTGTAACCTTGAGTTGTTATCGTCTGTCCTTTTAATTTTAAGATAATTGAGGTTGAAAAACTCACATGTCACGCCTAATAAAGGGAATCGTAGTTCATAGGCTTTGCATTTTTGTGTTTCAATGTTCTGCCCCTTCAGCCTCCAGTCACCTGATAGCTAGCGATCGAGGACAAAGATTTTTAATCGACAGTAAACAAGATTCTGAGGGAAAAATCCCAAAACTAAGAATTAATCGATGGCAATGGTCTCCTCCGTGGATCACTCCCTGATTGACATCAACATCTCAAGAAAGTTGGAAAAGTGCTATAGAATGAGTTCTAACTGCCTCCAAGACATGATAAGAGTCATACTCTTTTTGTTTCCTTAATTAGTTACAGATAGCCAGTGTTAGGTTAGTGCGGGGTACCCTTACAAACCAGCGTCTGGTTTGTCCATAACTTATTAATACTCCCTCCGAGGTTAATTATAGGAATACTTTTATAGTATAATTTATACTACAAAAGTGTTCCTATATATAATTAGGACCTGAGGTAGTACTTCTTAACAACAGTAAGTGGAATCACGCTTAAGTTTTAAGGAATGGATTTAATCACCTAAAAATCTAATAACAACTTAAGAGAATGTAATAACAAGTTCTAAAGCTAAAAATGACAACATGTTTATCACTAGATTCTTGGTATACTTAATTATTTTATTTGTGATCTCATAGTAATTATGCCTAAATAAATTCCCCGGTTTTGGCACAAGTAATTAACCCGGTTATGTTGCATTGTGGATTTTGGCTTATTTTTATGCATTACGTTTTCATGTAATACAAATGTACAAGTATACATACTCCTGGTCGTAAAATTTTTTAGCTTGCGCCAAAAAAAAAAAAATTTGAACTACTCCCTTTGATTCTTATTATAAGGCACTAACTAACAAATATATTTGGTCTCTTCTATAAGACGTTTTCTTGTTTCCAAATAGCATTACATATTTTTTCATGTATACCCATAATTAAAAAGGTGATGAGTGAAATTAATATGATACTCCCTCCGCTCCTAAATATAGGACATATTCAACTGATTTTGGAAAGATTAAGGAGAGGAGTTAAATTTGTTAATTTTACCATTTTTCCTAAAATTCCCTTATAGAAATTTAAAATGACATAAGTAAAAGTGAATCAACAACCCCTGCCACATACCTCTCCGACCTAGAATTTTTCTTTTCACTCGTTTTCTAATTGAAATCATGGTCTTGGTTAAGAGTGAGAATAGGCTAGGCCCCTATCAGGCGGTGTATAGCCTGGCTTATTTAGGGCTTGGTCAAGCCTGACCTATTTGTTAAAAAGGTCGGGCTAAAGCCTATTTAAAGGTCTATCTGTGTATATAGGCCAGACCTATTTTTTTAAGATTTGACCTATAAGCCTTTAGGCCCAGCCTGTTTACACATTAAATAAATATATTTATATTTGTATCATATAAATAACACAATATTTATTTTTCCATTCTTATATTTATATAGATTTTGATTGGCTTAAAGTGAATAAAGCCTACTTATGGCCTTTAAAGCCTGTAAATATGAGGCCTTTTTAAAGGCCTACATTGTAAGTAGGCTTTTAAAAAGGCTTCAAGCATGACCAGGTCTTGTGAAGGTTCAGGCCTGAGTCTAAAAAAAAAAACATGCATTTAAACTCAGACCTTTTACCCCCATTACAAACTTAGGCCTGTTTAGCCAAAGTCTGACCTAATTTATTTCCATACTTGCTATATATACATGTGTGAGTGTACATATAAACACACATACACACACACATATGTTTATGTGTGTGTTTGTATAATTACATATATATATATATATATATATATATATATATATATATATATATATATATATATATATATCTACACACATATATATTGACAGAGACACACACGCGTAACACACATATAAATTGACAGAGACACACACGCTTAAATACATAGATCTACACACACACACATATTTATACGTGTGTGTGTGTGTGAATTATATATATTGATAGAGACACACACATAGATACATAGATATACATACACACAGAGAGATATATAATGTGTCCACACACACATATATGTGTGTGTATTGGCAAATTAACAACAGGTGATCGATATAAATAAATTAAAATCTAACAATTTAAAAGTTTCATTAATTAGAAGAGTTTATACACCCATATACATATAATCATTAAAAACTAAACACACTTGAGAGAATAAAATAAGGGTATTTTAGGAAGAAATTAACAAAAATTAGAATGTTGTCTTATAATTAGGACTAAAACCAACTCCCAAATGTTATCCTATAATTAGGACCAGGGGGAGTATTAAAGTTCAATGTAATTAATGGGGATAATATTAAAAATTATTTAAATTTTGGGACAACTTTATTGACTTTAACTATTTTTATTGATTTGTGAGAATTGTTAGTTAGTGCCTTATAATAAGGATCAAATGGAGTATTTACTAAGTAGTATCACATAACCTTCAAAATACAAATAAATAATAACTGACAATTATAAATCAAAACATTATATAATATGGTACTAAAATCAAAACATTATATAAGATGATACTAACCTTTTCGATAGGTATCTCAAACAAGAATTTACTTTCCTCTCACAACCCAATGAGTAATAAACCAAACATTATCCTTATAAAGAAGATAAAAAATTAGCTAAGACCAAATTATTGGCTAAACAAAATATCATATAGTAAATTCATATATATACTAACTAATTTAGAAGGTCAGCTTGAGTCAGTTGGGGCCACGGCCCCAGCTTGCCACAAGGTAGTTCCGCCACTACTCTTGGTGACTTCCTAAAATAATGGATTAACATACTCATCTTTAGAATACTTTTTAAAAAATATTATTTCTGGTTCTAATTATAGGAAAATTTTTATAGTGTAAATTATACTACAAAAATATTAGGACCGGAGGGTATTATTTTGTATCATTAATAATCCCAAGAAGATTCCAATAAGGGTTTAAAAACTAAAGATTGAACTCGTCCATATATCCTTAATTATATGACATGCAAAGCACATATCCTTTGTTTTGTTTCTCATTAATTAATCATCAACAAGCAATTTTTGTCATTTAAACAAAGAAAAATATTCGAAGTGATGCAAATGGATGGACTCCTGCAAAATTTGAAACAACGAACAAATAAAATCTACGTACGACTTGAGAGCATATATTTAGAAAAAGAAATTATAGTATAGTACTTAATACACTGACCAATGTTAAGAACTTCGTAATCAAAACCTTTTTGTCTAAACATTGTTGAATGGTAATTTTTATTCTAGAAACATAGTCCGGTCCCACCAGCAATTTCCAAGAATAAAATGGTTAACACCAAAAGATTCGTATTATTAATTATTTAGTATATTACTTTTAAAAGTCAAAAAGGGACATCCACATGATCCTGTAGACTCACATACCCAAACCCGACAAGAAGTTAGAAGTTAGAAATCTGTTGGTATGCATGATGAACAATAAAAGATTCAGAAAGAACATCAGGAAAGTTCAAAAGCACTTTATAAGCATATAGCCTTTGCCTCCTCTTCACAATGCATGCGTAGTTCCTACTTTACTTACTTCAATCCGAAGAAACTCAGTCCCCATCTTTTCCAAATCCAAATCCGTTGCAAAAAAAGGGTAATTAACTAGCTCCACGCTTAAATACTTTTTTTGATGATTTTGCGACCTCATAATAAGTGCATTTGTTTTCACTTTATCAGGAGTAAAACTAGGAGATTAAGGAGCACTACTTTTGAATCTCCGACATTCGGTTAAATTTTGTCTTAAACACATGCGTCAAAGTTGTCGAAGCCAAATTATTATTAATGCACTTTATATATATATATATTTCTTTGGGAACACACAACTGTTGATGATGACCCAAGTGGCCACAGTGACTCTTGGGAGAACCTAAAGGATTGAACGGATTTCGTGGAACTAAAGCTGCCCTTGAGCTCCACAAGATACTTATAATGTCGATCCACATATCATTGTCTCTGCATTGACCTGACCTGTAGACTTTCCATCTCACCGTTCACGTTAAGTTGAACTTTGATTTTTCAGGTTGAGTTCAAACTTCCCGCTTTTCAAAGTCTTTTGCCAAGTTTTCATTTTCCAAAGCCATGCTGTCTGATAAAGAAAGCATCGATCCACGCTGATTTTTTAGACCTAGCACTTTTTTCTTCACGTATATTACTGTTTTGGGACACATATTAAACTGTCTCTGCTTACTTTTCTAATAATGCTCACTATTCGATGGTTGCGTAGATTATAAACTCTTTTGGTAGTTCCTCGCGCAGTACTTAAAAAGGTTTATATATATTGTCCTCTATGTGTGTGTGTGTGTATCACTTGAAATTAAAATGGCACGCCCTTACGAATTTGTCCAACTTTCGGCCGAGTTTATGTGTGTTGCCCTGCCAGGGTCTCTGCCTGGACCTTACGTGTTCCCTAGAAATCAGATAGGTCCATCAGGCCCAAGGATGCCCATTGGGCTTCAAGTGAAATCAAGCATCCATATACTCTTGGGCTCGTGTTTGCAATATTCCTCAGGTTGAGAGAACTGAGCACAGTTACATGCGGAGAAGCGAACTAGGAGGTGTAATGGAAGACAACTGTTGAATAAATATTACGATCGATGGTATAGTATCGTTCGGTGATATTGTTATATCAAATTTGGAAAACTCCATATATGTGGAGACAACATATATTATCGCTAAGCTGTTCATTCCAGCAACTAGACAACTTTGAACAAAATCGAAGCTACACGCGATCTTTGCGCAAGATTTCACCGACTCAACACGAGGTTCTGCTTATTCTTATGTGTGTGTCATTTTATGAATGCTAAAAATCTTATCTATAAATCCTATAGTGAGTCCCTGTTTAGTACAATTATTGGTCATTCGCTAATAATAGAGATAGCAAATTGGTTCCACCGCTCAATTCATCAGTTCCTCTATCATGGTGACATAAAACTGCTCACATTTCATTTGTTCATGAAACAACACTTCGAATACCACCATACCAGTACGTTAAAAAGGAAAAAGATTTTCTCGCATCCCAGTTTGTTCCTTTAGCTTGGAATTGCTGTGTTCACAGAGACAATCCATGGTATGGTCAAATTCAAAATTTCTACAAAGTTTACCGACTGAAATAATGAGTGCTAAGAAGAGATTTAAAGCAGGCTTTATTACTCACAAGAAAGTGTCAGAGTGAGAGCAGAAGGGTCAGGAAATGAAGCTGCAACTTCACGTCAAAAGAAATTATCGTGGGTCCCTTTCTGTGACTGGATAATGAGAAAAGCCAAACTGAGGTGAAACCGGTGACCCCAGTGCTTTAGTAAACCACAACAGTAATTATTTATGTGACTTAAAAGTTTTCTTCAGCCTGCAGTGCAATGGCAGCAAAACTATTCAATTACCAAATCCCAGGCATAGAAGAAGAAGAATGGGTATGGGTCAGACTTTCATTGCTATTATTACTACTATTATTTTCCTTCGTGGCCAAGGTGCTTCAGACATGCATTAGACAATGGCTTGCTGGAGTCTTCAGAGTCAGACCTTACCGAGACTAATGGTCAAAAATGGTAGACTCAATTGTCACTACTACCCACATAAAAAGCTGTGTTAAGTTACTGTACATGTACCTTCTGAGAATCTAACTTGAATATGTAGAGGACCCACGCGGACTGCAATTTCCAGTACAACAGCTGAACCATATCATGCCCTTTTATTCATATGCATCTACCATCTTAAATCCTTCTTCTTAAGCATTAGCTAATTGTCCAATTACATAATGGGATACTCCTGCATCAACAATGTTGATATATAATGGGCTTTATAACTATCATTTGGCGATTACATTTGTCACCTAAGCTTATTTTGTTCTCTACTGTTCTCTCCCTAGCATGGGATTGAAAGTGTTGAAATATATCTAGTTCACCTTTGGTGGATTACAGCTCAGGCCCAATTGCAATGGGGTTAAAGTACAAACAATAGAAAAGTGTGGGTGGATATTTGTGATGTTCCCCAATCATTCTAATTTGAATGATTAAACGGATAGAATATGTGAGGTACATCGATTGACGAAGGGGTATATGGAATCCTATATATGTATATGATTGTATAAAAGTTGAGGGTTATGTAATATGAGACAATGTCTATTCTTTTCCTCTAAAATCTTATTCTCTTCTTCGGTGTATTTGCTGTATGTAATGTGATCGGATCCACATTTTCGTGCGAGTATTTCAGCGAGCTAGTCGGATTCCAGGTACACCCGAAATTCTTACGGGAAGATTGGCATTGTAATTATGCCTTAGCATTTGTGAACCTGAGATTGTGGGAAGCAGCTGAATATTTGCCCTCCAAGAGAGAGACAATAGGCAGAAAACAAAACTGTACGTTACATGACAGACTGGCGATTTACTCATTTCCTCTGCTACAGTATTTAACTCAGGTAGATTCCCATCCCTCGAAACATATCAGAGGGAGGACTAGATTCATTTCATCAATTCTGCGTAAAGTTTCATTTTTTTTTTTCCACCTAATTTAGTGGGAGGATGTTCTTTGGAATGGCCAAAAGCCAAGCAAAAACTTCTCATTCGCTTTACGTTGTTCACGTGCCACCTCAGAATTTACCTGTTTGTTGGACATTTATTTACTTGAGAGAACCTTTTGCTTTTGTTCGCATACATAATAGTCTTCGGTCGTGAAGTGTCTCTGTAAATTACCCTCCTGCATTATGCAGCAAAGTATCA
Organism: Acacia crassicarpa; assembly: GCA_034222035.1. Lineage (NCBI taxonomy): Eukaryota > Viridiplantae > Streptophyta > Magnoliopsida > Fabales > Fabaceae > Acacia > Acacia crassicarpa. The sequence continues at coordinate 40,392,556 of JAWXYG010000005.1, read as the reverse complement.
GTACCTAACATGCAGACATGCACGATTTTTTGGTTTGGCATTCAAGGCTCTGATGTGATGCTTCAACTCTCTATTTCCTCACCTATCTTTACTACCTTTAATGATTAATCTTTGCTATGTCTTGGTATTTGTATTATTGTTTTATTTCCCCCTTGAGACACTTGCAATTTTTACATTGGAAATGCAAAAAAACCCGAGAGGGCCCAAGTCCTCGTGGAGCTTTCTCTGTTTTCTTTTGGGCAGAGGAAGAACACAGATATGGTAGCATCCATTTCAGTAAAGTTGACAAGAAATGCCAATGTGAGTTGACATAGATGGTAAGAGATTCAGGATTAGGCCCTTGAGTCATGGGTTCGATCCCCTTTGCTGTCGCCGGGACTCCTTTGGTAGGCGATCTCGTAAGTCCCCAGTAAATGCTCATAGAGCCCGGGGCTGTGCCCTGGCCTTGGTAAGGGGACTATGCCGAAACCTCCAAAACTTTTTTATATTAAAAAAAAAAAAAGTTGACAAGAATTTTTTTTTGTTTTTTTGATAACTGTTGACAAGAAAATCTGATCAATCTGATAGAGGTTATTCCGTGCTTGTGTAAGAAATGGGCCATACTTAAATTCCCCACAAAAACAGAGTGGAAAGAGATAGGGTTAAGTGAGATCTGTTAATTGTGATTATTAAAAAGGTTGCCCCGTATAAAATAAGGTTCAAGAAAAGGAAGGCAGAGAAAGGAGAAAAACCTTCTAGGCCGCATCGAGTGGGTCACTCCAGAGCCTTCAAAGAACCTATAAAATAAGGTTATGTCCATCCCTTGCTTTTCACAATAATTCCGACCATCTGCCTTCACTGATTATGTCCCCTCCTCACTGTTAAAAGGAGCCTTTGCTGCCAATGTGAGTTAGCATAGATGATAAGGGATCCAAGACTAGACTCTTGAGTCGTGGGTTCGATCCCCTCTGCCGTCGTTGGGACTCCTTATCTCGTAAATCCCTAGTAAGTGCTCATAGAGTCTGGGGCTGTGCCTAGGCCTTGGTGAGGGACTAATACCGAACCCTCCAAAACTTTTTATTATAAAAAAAAAAAAAAAAAAAGAGCCTCTGCCCTCTGAGGGGCCCTCCACAAAAAATTTGTTCTTACATTGAATTTAGAGTAAATTATGGGTTACGAATTAAAAAAGCTACTTATTGTTAAATGGGTTGGTAAAGTTTAATTCGCCATTTCAATCAAAACAGTTTTGAAGTTTTTAACTCGAGAAGAGGGAGCTGTTCTTGATTGTTAATCCCGCTGTGGGGAAAGTGCAAAGCATCAGTTGGTGCAAAAAGTTCTCAAGTAGTCTCTGGTAATTAAAAACTCCATTTATCACTATGATTTTACGTTTTTACGATTTTTTTTAATTAAAATGATTTTACTAATTTTCCAAACGCTTTTATGTTTTTACGATTTTACTACGTTACGATTTTACGTTTTACAATTTTTTATTCTCCTTCCGTTTTCAAATAAAATCTACGTTTTCATTACTACGTCTCTATCTATTGATTTTTATTGTTTTCCCCTACTAAGATTGGCCTAAACTCACCAAACTTTGAATTGAAAATTTGAAGATACTCGCCACAAAACATTAAACTTTTTGCTCTGGGATACTAAAATTCTTGTACCCATATTTGCCATACTTTGTGCCTGTTTTAAATATAAGGCAAAGTTTATAGTGCAATTTTACACTTTAAACTTTGTCCTACATTTAAAATTAGAGGAAGTATTTCTTTTTTTTTTTTCCTGGTCCACATACTTGGTACTTCTTACACACTCATTAAAAACATCTTTGACGCTTATCTTGTTACTCGGGGGAAAAAAATTAAATCGACCCCAATGATAACAAGAAGATCAGTAGTTTAAAAAGACACGAGCCCCTTGGTTAAAACCCAAAATTCATTGGTTAATGTGGGGTTCATCTAAGGTGAAATTATATTTTTTTAAAAAAAAAAACTTGTGTTTAATCATGCGGCCAACTAATCTACATAACATGTGGGTGAAGTGAATTAAATTAAAATTCATTCTATCAGAACAATCCAAGAATAAATCAGAGTTACTTTCCAAGTTATCTTATGAGTTGTATCTTTTGACAGAAAATGCTAAGAAGAAGAAAATTCACACGCAAAAGGCAAAAAAGGCAGTCATGACTCCTCAGGGACGCGCATCATGGCAAGCAAAAGTGGGGCATAAGAATGGCTCAAACAGCTAAAAAATTTGACAACTTCTATGCTCTATGATTATATAATACTCGCTGGTTGCTAATCCATTGGAAATAGAACTCTCGTCCTTTAGGTACATAGTACACAACCCAATATCTCACATGATATCTACATCTAAAACAAAACGGAAGTACAAGGGTTAATAATAAGACATTTATTGGGGACCCAAAACTCTACTCACATGTGATGATTTTGTAGCTGCAAGAGTCTAGAATATGCACTCTCTGGTCTGCTCACAAGTTCTGCATGGCTCCCCTGCTCCACAATTCGCCCATCTTGCACCACTCCGATACTGTCCACCCCTCTAATGGTCGATAAGCGATGAGCCACAAGCACGGTGGTTCGACCCCTCATTAGCCTCTCTAGTGCTTCTTGTAGGACACACTCTGATTCAGCATCAAGTGCACTCGTGGCCTCGTCTAGGAGAAGTATTGTGGGATCCTTAAGAACTGCTCTGGCAATAGCTATCCTCTGTTTTTGCCCACCAGATAATTGAACCCCTCTTTCACCAACTGGTGTCTTGTATCCCTCAGGCAAACTACTAACAAATGAATGAACATTCGCTGCACGAGCAGCTTCGATTACTTCTGCTTCTGTTGCTCCATCTTTGCCATAAGCTATGTTGTCGAAAATGCTTGCTGCAAACAGAGCAGGCTCTTGCTGTACTAAACCAATCTTTAGCCTTAGGGACTTCAAGTTCAATCTTTTAATGTCTTTTCCGTCAATCATGACTTTTCCGGCTACGGGATCATAGAAACGCTCGATCAATGCAATGACAGAACTTTTTCCTGACCCACTGGCCCCCACCAGAGCCTGGCTCTGCCCTGCACGGATTCTGAGATTAAGATCTTTAAACACCATCACGTCTGGTCGTGATGGGTAGGCAAAATCGACATGTCTTAGTTCAATCTCCCCGCGAATGGACTCAACTGGCTCAGCATCGAGGTCGTCTGGGTCGATCCTAGTTTGACGATCGAGAATGGAGAAGACAGAACCGACAGCTTCACCGCCTCTAATTATTTCAGGGGCAAGGCTGACGGTTTCTGCGACGGAATTGGCCGTGATGACTAGGACGACGAAAACTTTTATGACCTTTGAGAAGGTCGACATGCCTTTGCTCACAAGATGAGCGCCGTACCACAGGATGAGTGCTTCGGAGGCATAAAGGGCCAGCTGGGAAATGCCAAATAGGAGGCCGGCGGTTTGGCTCCGGCGTAAACTCCGGCCTTGTGGGACACGAAGCTCGTGGCAGAATAAAGATATGATTTTGTTTTGGGCATTGAACGCAGCGACCGTCCTTATGTTACTGACTCCCTCTCCGGCAATCATACTTGTCTTTGCATGAGCCTTGGCTGTGTCTCCGGCAAACCCTTTTAGAGAGAGTTGCTGTAGAATTCAACCATAGAAAAATTCATTGTTGGCACTCCACAATTAACTCAAAAAAAAAAAGATGTAATCAAGTTATTCTAACTAAAGATAACTACTGTTTTTGCCAGACTAAAGATAACAGAGTATTAGTAGCCCACGAAGGAAATTACTATATATTTAATTTTCATCTATCTTAATCACTAAATATATTCGAGCAGTAAAAGAAAATTTTCGTTGGTAAGACGCAGGGATGTAGATTGGGTGGGCGTAATAACTGCAAGTACTCCTACAACGGTAAATTATAAAGTCCGGGAGGATAAGCTTTTGCCACGTAGAGGGGAAAAATTTGGTGATGTCCCAAGAATTATTGCACTGTTGGACACAATAATATGGTGAAAAAGAATCCAGGAGAAGCGGACCCACAAAAAATGAAGCAGAATAATTTAGTACTACGTAATTTGCAACTCACTACATTTACGAGAATCATTTGATTTTGAAAAAGATGATAATGATGGATGGAAATTGGCAAGGGACAACCTTTACAATCAATCTATTTCATGCACTGTTTTGAGGCAGGCGCAAATTTAGAAGAGTCCATTGCAGGACAAATCATGAATGGTTTCGGAATTTGCTTGAATGCTTTGTGGTACTGTGGTTATGAAACGAATCCCATTCACAGGAACCCATAAGTGGATTTCAAATCATGAGCCAGAAGGGTAAAAGAAGGACATGCCCAGAAGAAAATAAACAAAGAAGGGCGTGAGGGTGTACTGCACACCCACCCCAGACAGCCACAGCAAAAAAGATTATAAAATGTCACGGGTGGAATAACGTGTGAATTCTGTTTGACTTAGATCTCTATTGTGATCCAGGAGCACTGGATTATCAGAATTCATAAACCATAGTTTCAGTTGATTTGAAATTGATGGATAGTGGGGAACATATGATATATAATAAACTTCCGTTGTTATTTGATTTCTTTATGAACTTGTAATTATATTATAATGAGGAATTTCCTAGGAGTTAAAGCACTGGTGCAAGGTCCCCAAAAAAAAAAATTTGCACTGGTGACTTTTCTGGAGGAAAGCATGTGCGCTGTTCAGTTAGACCTTATTTCTTGTCGTTTAATGCCAGTGTGTTCATAAAGTTATATTCTAAGAGGAAAAGCAAGTGGAGGGATCTGACACTAGTAAAAAAATCTTGAAAAAATAACCTAGAGGCCAGAGTGTTATCCCAACTCCTAAGTTTTATTCTTGGCCAACACATTTCAAATGAGCCGTTAACAAAGTTAGAGAAAACTCTAGCAGTAAAAGAGATTTGGGATTGAGTTTTATTTTACCTGAGCAAAGTTAGCTAGAACAAGAAGAGGGAAGGTTCCCAGGATGAGCAAGGAAACTCTCCATTCCACAATGAAAGCAACAATGAAAGAAGTGAGAAGAGATGTCATGTTCTGCAAAATCACTGAGATCCTCTCAGCAATAGCAGATTTCACATCAGCAGCATCAGTGGCGAGGCGAGCTGCAACTAGGCTTGAGTTGTGCTCTTCTTCATCGAACCATCCTACTTCATTCCTTAAAATTGCTGACCAAAAAGAAAAAAGAAAAAAACACAAATTGTCATGCACTTTTAAGATTTCAACCCAGAGTACCAAGGAGATTGATTAAGTTATGAATCATACCGGCAAGCATCATTCTTCGAACCCTTGTGGTGAGATTTTCACCCATAATACTGAAGAAGTAATGCTGTATCAAATATGCACCAACGGCATAAAGACCTGCTCCAATGTAGATGAAGACGTACTCCTTAGTCTTCCTCTCCATGGATGCATAATTTTTAAAGTAAAACACCTCAATCATATTGCTCATAACAATGGCAAATGTTGGGCCAATAAAGCCAGAAAGAATAGATCCTACAGCTCCCATTATTGAGTAAGGCCATTCAGGGGCATTTAACTTGAGTAAACGGAAGAAGTATCCATCAGGAGCAGGATTCTTCTTGTCTGTTTCAGCATTTGATATCATCTCAATGCGACCATCCGCCCCAGTGCTGTACTGGTAACTGAGGTTCCTCAGGCTTCCAGACCTGAGGCTTAAAGACTTGGTCGAAAGTGAATGGCTGAGTCGCGATGAACGTGTCCGGCGAGTAGATGGGTTGGAGAAGTCCCTATTTCCAACCATTTCTTGGAACCTTATTAGTGAAGCATAGGTCCCTGCCTTGGCAATAAGGTCTTCATGAGTTCCTGTCTCCACAACTTGCCCTTGCTGTATAACTGCGATGCTGTCAACATTCCTAATGGTGGATAAACGATGGGCTACAACTACAGTTGTACGACCGACCATAAGGCGATCTAGTGCTTCTTGAACAATGCTTTCTGAACCAGCATCAAGAGCACTGGTTGCTTCATCTAAAAGAAGGATCTTGGGGTTTTTCAGCATAGCTCTAGCGATGGCAATTCTCTGTTTTTGACCTCCAGATAACTGGACTCCTCGCTCTCCCACCTGTTGTTTAAATACAAACAGAATTGATTTATACTCTTGACAAGAACTCAATGCTCAGACTGAGTAATGATAATAGCTTATAATTATATACCAACCTGAGTGTTATATCCATTAGGAAGCAAGGTAATAAAGCTATGAGCATTTGCAGCAGAAGCAGCCGCTTCTACTTCAGCAATGGTTGCATCAGGTTTGCCATAGAGTATATTCTCAAGTATGGTGGTTGCAAATAGTGCAGGTTCTTGATTCACCAGCCCAATTTGGTCACGTAACCATTTTAATTGTAGTGTCTTGATGTCTACGTTATCCAATAAAACTTGCCCTGCAAGACCATTAAAAGAAACATGTCAGCAGTAAATTCCTTCAGGAACAAAAGTTGCAATCCTATAGCAAGAAGAACAAGCATGTCTGGTTTACCTTCATTAGGATCATAGAACCTTTCTATCAAGGAAACAACGGTGCTTTTCCCCGATCCACTACCGCCAACAACCGCAACAGTTTTGCCAGCAGGAAAAAAGATTGAGAAATTGCGGAAGATGAGTACATCTGGCCTTGATGGATAGCTGAAACTTACATCCTTAAGCTCAATATTTCCATTAATCTCTGACAAGCACTTCCCATCAGATAGGTCCTCCACTATGGTGGGTTTCTGCTTAATGATTTCCATCAGTTTGTATCCTGCTGCTTTGCCTTTACTAAATGCCCCTAAATTTGAAAATGATTGCCCCAAACTCCTGTATGAGGCAAATATTTTGTAAATTAAAATCATTAAATCAAGGCTTCCAAAGAAATTTAAAAGTCATTAAAATCAGCCATGTGAGATCTTACATGCCACCAACAATGGCAGAGAAAATAGCAGTGAATGCCTTTCCTCCATCAGTTTGGCCATTCCTGATGAAAACTCCAGCATACCAAAACACTAATGCCCATGACATGCAAGCTATCCCATACGTACATCCCAAGCCTAAACCTTTAGCCATTCCCGCCTTGTATCCGAGCTTCAGTGTGTTTTGTATCAAATCAGAATAAGAATTCAAGGCCTTACTCTCACCAACATACGAGTACACAGTTCGAACTTGAGCGATCGCCTGCATATGTTCAGATTGACAGAAATGGAGATTTATCAAACCTATATAAAACCTGCATTCTAGATTAACAATAACAGGCCATATTTTCCTAGGCAGACATCATCTCGCTAGATAGAGAAAGAAGAGATTGTGGAACACAAGAGAGTCTCGAAAAGGCTTTTCCAATGAGTTTGTTGAATAAAAGGAACAGAGTCCTGACCTGCTCGGCGATTATTCCAGCATTCGCATAGGATTCGCGACTCTTTGAGGTGAGGCCTGTGAGTGTGTAAGCATACAACCCACCAGCAAAAGCAATGCCCGGAATCACTGCAACACTGAGAAGGGCTAGCTTCCATGCTGACACAAAACCAACCACCAGACCCGCTAGGAAAGTTGACAAATAATGAATGAAGTTTCCCACCTGCACATACCCACTTACACATATTAAACCAGAAAAAATAAAAGAAAATCACAGAACTATGAAACAATTCAGTCATCTGTAACCTCTAGCTACAATTTACATCCCCAGCGCACATTAGCATGAAGGCAAGTGGGAGTGCATAATACGGGACCCTCTTTTTATGGGTAACTAACTACCCAGGAGAGACCATATTTTGATTTTAGGTTCTGACTTTTAACCCAGATGGTAGAGGAAAGCTGAAACACGGGGAAAAAATCTATGGAGAGAGATGGTAAATTTATAGAACCTTCTCGCTAATGGCATCTTGGACGAGCAGAGTGTCAGTGGATACACTAAAAACGATATCCCCTGTTCTTGCATCTGTGTCAAAGAACCCAACGTCCTGTTTAAGCACCGCCTCCAAGTACTTCTTTCTCAGCGTGCCCACTTGTCTCTCCCCGGTATACATCCAACACGCAATTTCTGGTAAATTTGGTAGGACATAATTCATTACTGGGATATTATAAAAAAGGTTCAAACTTTTTCCATAAGTTGAGAGCAGGGCAATTCATTAAGGACAAAACTATGTGCACCACCACAGCCATTAATCACAATAGAATGATGAATGTGCAGGTTAAGGAGGCAAAATCGATGTCTTGAGATTAACAAGTGAAAGAAAAAAAGGACATGGCATACCTGCGTAGGATGATATGCAAACAACGAGGCCCAGGTACACAAAATACAGAGCATACTGATCAGAAGAAAGAAAGTAAAGAAATTATCAGATCCAAGATCTGAGAGAAACATGCGTCTAAAGATTGAAGCTTAATAAATTTCGAACCTTTGATACTTCTTCAGTCATTTTCTTCAAATCCATCTGGTTTTTGCCAAACCCATTGACCATCTCACCAAAAAGAAGGAAGAAGACAGGCATGGATGAGCCATGAACAACTGCTCCTAAGCTCCCAGAGATCATAAGGAGCCAGTCATACTTGTCTGCAAAAGAGAAGAGCTGGTAAAATGGCAAACTGTGCTCCTTCTTCTTCTCAGCCTCCGGCAATGCTTTAGACTCTGTAGCTTCAGCCATCACCAACCTCACAATACAAACTTCCAAAGTGAGTAGTGAAGGATCTGTAAACTCCAACTAGTGGCTCAATGCCATTAACAAAGAGATCTGGGCAAAGCGGGGAAGTCAATAAGGTGTCAATAACTTTTTATCGGCATTGAAGAAAAGAGATCTGAAGAAGCCCTTTTCTCTTTCCTATGTTTGGAGGAACTGTCAATGTCTTTTAAAGCCAAGACTCCACTAACAGGCAACTTCCTTTGCGGGATATCAAAGCAGAGAGATAGAGCATATATAGAGAAGAGGGAAGTGTGTTTTGTTGGACCAGTGGTCAAAGGAAGTGAGAACTGAGAAGAAGCATGAATTTTGAAAGAGATAGCCAGATAGGTGTGATTTTATATAGTAATGATCAACTGTGGTTGTGAACTACACCTTCTGATCGGTCTCAAGTCGGGGTAAAAAAGGAATCTGGTTGAAAATTTTATGGGGGTCTGTGCAGCTGAAAATGTACTGTACTGTATTGATTATCTATTGCATTATTATTATAATATTATAGTTATAGGTTGTATATGGCATGTTAGGATTTGAAAACCGAGGAACAGAGAATCAGGATAGGAAAATGACGAGGCAGTCAATAGCTTTGGGGAAATCACTGGGGGATGGTGTTGCTCTCGGAAAGATGTTCATGGTGGTGACGGAGAGCGACCGTTTTGTCTTGCAACAAGTTTCTACTGAGTAATTTTATTGCTTTGACCCCCCAAAAAAAAAAAAGGTAATTTTATCTCAAAGTTTTTCGTGGTAATTTTACTTGAAGAGTGTTAAAATGAGGGTAATTAGGCTTGACCATTATTTTAATTAATTTTAACTATTAATTAACGTAATATACTAAGTTAACAATCAATATGTACTTCACATCTTTTTTGTTAAAATTTAAATTTATCTTAAAAATCTATATGTTATCTGTTTTATTTTTTAAAAGTTAAATTTAAATTTTTGTAGACAGATTTGCATCTTAACAAAAAATTATATAAATAACGTGTCAAGTTAGCATATTTTGTCACGTAACAGTCACAATTAATTGAAATAACGGGCAAGACAAAATTGCTCCCATTTTAAACATTTTTAGACAAAATAGACCCTTAAACCTTTTTCATTATTAACGCGCATGATCTTTCAATGTTCGCAATTTGTAGTGGGGCTGGAAGGTAAATTTCTTCTTGAGAGGCTGTGACTTCAGTGAGTATTTGAATAACCGAAACCATGATTTTAAAAATCTTTTTCCTGTAATACAAAACAAAACTCTTCTTAAATAATTACCTTATAAATCATGAAGGTTATTCTCCAAAACTAATTCAAAACAAAAATTAAAGAAAAGACCTTAGCTTATCTTCTGAACTGGCCGGACATTTGTTTAGTGAAAAGAACACGTTGCTTTATTGATCATTGGTATGTATTAGTCATGAGAAGGGGTAGCAATAGAATTGGCGTTGATTGTCACTGAGGTGCAATTGCATGTGATTGTATTGGCACTTAACAGGACATGACATATCAACCAACCATATCATGCATATAATTTTGTGGCGTTCATCCGTCCTTCAATCTCAACGATAAGAATATTATCCCTACCTAAAATACTCAACTGTCGTTTATAGACACTTTTGACAACAATGCATTGAACTAGATTCATATTATGCCCTATAAACTTTCTCATATATTTAATATTGGGAAATCTTTTTTGCATTTACTGTGCAAAAAAACTTTTCTGCAGCTGGACAAAAACGGCACCGTTTGCGGCCTCTTTCTCCACCAGCAAACTCAGCTTAGAAATCATTTGAAGCTGGCCTTTTATGCGATGTCTCTGTGCAGTATCTCTTATGCACCAAAATGTTTGCTTTGGATACGTGCTATATGGTTTTTACTTTTTCCTTAGTTGACACCTTGCTCCGAAGAATGCTGCTGCTTTTCAGTATGTCTCTAGGCAATGAAAATTCTAGCATTAGTTGTCATTGGTGTCTTTTTCTTTTTGCCCAGAATTGTCATTGGTGTTTTTATTTGCTATGTTAGCTACTCGGATTATGTTTTGGGTTTAGGTTAAGTTCATTTAACTATTCAAATGCTTTATTTAGTTAAATATTGCATGTTCTTAAAGGGCTCTGAGTGGAAGGGGAAAGCAAAGAAATTGGAAGAGGAACTTCATACAAAGCGTAGTCCCGACTGTCCGAGCAACTAGTTGTTGAAGTAGCTGAATCGAGAGCTTCAAAAGCTTTGGCTCAAGAAAAAGAGGCTGCAATCAATGATTAATTCATAAAAAATAGAGAAAATGGGGCCGTTTTTGTCCAGCTGCATAAAAGTTTTTCTGCAGTAAATGCAGAAATAATTTTCCCATTTAATATTAGAGATAATATCAATTATGAGTTTCTATTTGTGTTTATTGAAAGTTCAAAAAATAACGATTTAATTGTTTTGGTTGCCATTATTTTTTCACGTTAATTATTACTATTACTGTTTTCATTAAAACTAATACAATTACCGTGATCTTATCAAATGATGCAGTAGTAATATTTTGCTTTGTGATTTTGATATTTTGGTGAGGTTAATTATCACATTCATGAATATATTTTTTTCCCTGGTTCAATTTACCTTAGCTTACATGGTTAAAAAAATTTGAAGGCTGTGGGGTACGTAGCTGATCAGTGCAATAATGTCTATGATTATGCATGTAATCATGGTTTCGAATGCTGCAGATTAATGGCTGTGTACACGAAATGTTGACCAGTGATCTCTGCTTTGATTTATCTCGCAAAGACATATTTAAGATAAATTATTGCTAGAATTTCTTTTTATTCGTCTGTTGGGAAACTCATAACTTCCTTTTCAGAACATAGATTATTGAAACCGCAGGTTTATTAGTTTCTTAGTCTGACCTTATCCAATAACAAGTCGCCGCTCTTTTTTCTTTATTTGTTCAAAGGAGGTTTCCAATTGGAATTCTCTAACTCTGATTAAGATGTATTCCCACCATGGTGTGGATTACAAAATGGACCATACCATATATTTAATCACGTGCGAACAAACAGAAACCAGAAAACACATGCACATTATCAATAACTTGCCCATTATCAATGATCTTGGTGCATATACATTCTGTGTAGTTTAAGTATCAGCCTGCCTGCCTCCCACATCCATCAAAATGTTGAGTTCGATGATCTCCTCATTTCTTATTCTCAGCACAGCTGTTCGTCTATTGACAGTACAGAATTTCCAAATTTCAATAGTAAAGGTTCTTAAAAGTAATACGTATATATAGCTGTGGGGGTGGTCCTAGGAGTGGAAATACTGAGTGATGCTACTTTAATTTCCATAAATGATCATCACAGCCATTCATAAGAGCAAAACAATCATTCTTTTCCACATCAAGCCGCTTGTTTTTGAGTACCCATCTGTAGAAATTTAACTTTTTCCTCACAACCCAATCATCCAATACAAAATCTTCTGTATAAAACTAGCAAGGATGTGCGCAGTAACTAGATTTAAAGAATAGTCATATTCTCTAAGACTTACATCAAAATGTAGATTAGTTGTCCTAATAATAACAGCAAATAAGTAGCTTAATAATATTAGACAACAAAAGCCCAAATGCAGGGACATCATCATGTCACTAAATCAACAATTTTAAGAGCTCTTCGTCCATTCCTGTCATTTTTTCCCCCCCGGTTGGAAGTGGCATTTACTTTTGGTTAATTTGGCCCAAAAACAAAAAAGCTCTTGGTCCCTTTACTTATGCGTGAATTTACAAATAATAGGCGGTGTGGGCAGTTTTATCACTGTTGTGTCCTCCTGACTTGTGATCCTCTCGCTCTGGTCAGCAGCTGAAACTGTCCGTTCCACCCCAGTTTCCGTTGCAAACTTATATATTTCGCTTCTTATGGAAAATCCCGTTTGGTTACTCCATGCCTTTTTTTTTTAGGAAAATCTATGGGCCCTTTTTAGAGAAAAAATTCTAAAAAAGGTCCCAAAATTTTGAAAATCCTAAAAAGGGTCCTTAGGCCCTTTCTAGGATAAATTCATTAAAATGTAACAACTAAATCAGCTAAATTTACAACAAAATTAATACCCGTTTACAACTAAATCAGTCACATTTACCACAATTTTTTTACAACTAAATCAGTCACATTTACCACAATTTTTTTACAATTAAATCAGTCTCATTTACAACAATATCAGCCCCGATTAACAACTATATCAGTTTCATTTACAACTCACCAATATTCTAAAAATCTTAAAAAAGGCCCTTGGACCCTTTTAAAATTTTCAGAATCTTATAATCTTTTTTTAGATTTTTTCTCCAAAAAGAGCTTTAAATAGATTTTCCCTTTCTTTTTTCGCCAATGGAATTCAGTTTTATTGTTTACGTGCCCTATAATATTATTTTAACGCTGTACACGAGTACATTATATTACAGCTAAGTGAAAAAGTGAAAACGACGTGTGAGGGGTGATCGAATGAGCTGATTTTATTTAATGAAAATGACATTAAGGTCTTTGATTTTAAAAAATAATATTAAAAAAGAATCTCATGAATCATTAATTATAAGACAACTGAATCAGTTATTATTATTATTAATAAGTTATGAGATTTTTTCAATATTATTTTTCTTAATTAGTACTCTCTCTAGTCTTTATTATAAAACACTAACTAGTAATTGTAATATGATCCTTTTTATAAGACACTTGCTTGTTTCTAAAGCGCATTAATTATTTTTTTTCACGTATGCCGATAACTAATGAAGAGAGTGGATGAGAGTAGTAATTAATATAATATTAAAGTTTAATACAATTAGTATAAGTAATACTAGAAGTTACTTAAATTTTAGAAATTTTTTTTATTGATTTTAACTGTTTTTATTAGTTTGTCAGAATTGTTAGTTAATACCTTATATTATAATAAAAATTGGGGAAAATAGTTTGTTGTCGTTTTTATTTGTATTTATGGAATAGACGGGCATCATGAAGCAGAAGCTAGCTTAAACCAAAAATAAGGAGTCCGATTTCTCTCTTTAGCATCTCTCTTATTATCCCTTATCATCGTCCATTTGAACCGTCCAATTTTTGATCCAACGGTCCAGAGGGCATGCGATTTTTTGAAAAAATCTTCTAGACCGTTGGATCAAAAATTGGACGATCCAGATAGGAGTAATGAGGGAGATGCTGAGCAGAGTATCTCCTTCCAAAAACAAGAGAGCAATGAGTATAAAAAAGCTTTACCACATGACATGCGGAGGAGGCATGTTAGGTGTCCCAAGTTAGAAGTAGTTAAGGAGGCATAATCAAGTGACACGCTTTGAATTTTGATCCTATGATCCTAAATCTATAACACAACACTTCCCATTAAAAGTAAATGTCCTTTCTATCCCCATCACCCCCCTTGGAATCTCGCCATCTGTCCTCTTCACTCCCTTCCAAACACATTCTCCTTCTTTCTTATTTTCAGGTCACATCACTTCCCTTCCCCTCTCTTCCCATCAACTCCACTTGTTATGTCTTTTTCTCCCAAAACACTTGCTTTTAAGGTCATCGATGACCTGGACTTGTTGTCCATTACATTGGGCCTGGGCCCAATAGACCCAACAAATACTTCCTTCCTGGGGGAGTTCCCATATTTAGCGATCCATTTTTTCTAGGCCTAACCAAAAATTCTCCGGTCTTAATTATATAGGAACTAGTTGAATTCTTTAAAGAAATTAAAAAAATTAATTAAATTATTTTAGAGTATTTTTATTTTTTCTTAAAACTAATTAATTTGACAAATAAACCAATATATAATTTAAGGATACATGATATATAAAATGATTAAGTAATTTATTTAGCTTCTTTATTCTCTCTCTTTTTTAAAAAAAAAAAAGTTAAATAGATCTGAATTCGTTATTCAATAACCAGGAGTTGGAAATCATTGGAAATCATACATTTTTTTAATATGTTAAGTGGACAGGAATATTCTTCGTGGTTTTTTTTCCCCTGCCAGTTATAATTAAGCCTACGAAACTAGGAAGGGGTTGGGTGAGGTTTAAAGCTGCCGATGCAAAAGCAGAAAGTGAGAGCGTTATAGCGCCGGCAAGCTATGGGCGCTCAATTATCAACTATAATCACTTAATTAATCTTAAACAAAAGTAATCATGAAATAATCCATAATTAGCAATCTGCTTTACAGTGAATGCCACGGAAATATAGGTCATAGAGAAGGACCCTTGTCGTCTAATCCTTCGGCAGTCAAGTATGCTTTCCAGGGTCTTCGTGAGGAAGGACCCTTCATGTTCATGAGTTCATTGCATGCACCCTGAAGCTGCAGAGAGTAATATAGTTTAGGTGCATACTTATAATAATACGCATGATTTAGTGAATAACTTAATAAGATCAGGGGTGAAAACAATACAGGGGTTATATTAAAAAGCCAAAGGAAAATATGAAGAAAGCGATGAAGGTGAGTGAGTGGCAGGGGCTGCGTTGTAGGGGCTTTTGGGGACAAGAGATCCATTTTGGTAAATTAATGGAGTTGTTGTGTGTGTATATATTACGTACGAGCACCACGAATAACTCAGCATGTTTATATAAAAAAAGAACTCAGCATGTGATGTGCTTCTAATTAGTACGATCACTTTTGTCTTGAAGCTTAATTTATTATCCTCCAATACTACCTAACCACTATTTAATTGCCGCCTCTTATCTTTTATGATGTACGAATATGCTATACGAATGATTTACTGAGCCTAAGCAAATAGCGCCAGAGTCCAAAGTGATGGACCACATTTTAAAGACTGTTGACTCCTACTTCTTAGGCTGGCTGTGCCTATTTTAACCAGCAATTCACACATTTCATAGCCTATATATATATATCGCTTCTGAGCTCGCATCCCACCAAACCCACTATTTTTATTTTCTTTTATAAATATATAGTTTCTTCACAACAAACATAGAACCGCTGCTTCCATGTTCTTACAAGACAAGGATGCCCATTTTCTGATATATCAGTTATGAAGCTTTTGAACTGTAAAAGCGATAGTGTGTTGATGAAGATCGAACTGAGCCATCGATAAAAAAGCTCCATAATGCAGCAGCATAGCATAGGGCATAGGTGGGGTGGCTCGACTTTTTATGCGACCATGAGACCATCATTTTCCTAATGATTCACACAAACACGCACCTTCCTGTTATCCTATACGTACTTTAAAGTATATCAGTAAGGCTGTGATTTTGTGGGAGCCATGGGCAAAAAAGAAACTAGCTAGCTAGCTACTGTGGAGCCATAGCTGTGAACATACAATGATGCAAAACAAAGTAGGCTGCTTTTGACATGTGGAATTCTTCTCACGAGTGATCATGAGCTCCTCAAGCCACACCACATGCGCCTGCCTCTTCACAATCACAACAATCTTCAAAAGCAACTGTTTATGAAAATATCCATTGATTTCTCAGCTGCGGGGAAAATCAAATCTAAAGACAATCAATCATATATAGCTACCATGTAATATAACGTATTTGCAAATTATTTTTTTGTGGATTGAAATTGCATTTCGGACGCTGCCCACATCCCTACCCTATGACCCTATCTTTCTCACCAAATAGAAACATGTCTGTAACGTCAATAGCGCAATATTATAACTTCATGAAGTATACATTATAACCTTTCAAATTGTTCAGTACTGATACCTGTGTCTTTCACTGCAATTCTGCATTTAGAAATTAAACTGTTAAAATTGTAAATTGTAAATCTTAAGTATCCATTTTATGCTAATTTAACAATGTTTATGCTAATTCTTAAGTATCCATTTTCTGTTGACAGAAAGCGACAGTTTTTTCCTGGAGTCCTGTATTTTTACTGGACTATGGAGCCCAGTGGGCTCCGTGCTCATTACCTCAATATTTGGCCCAGCTAGCCCTGCCCTTTATCTGCTTTTATGCATGTGAGCCCAAATCACGGTGAAATCGTTGAAATGTTAGATGCTAGTTTTATTTACTTGTTAACTAAGACTGGCTTACCAGCATTACTAATAGTGTAGTGGTATTGGGATTCATTTCCCTTCTTCCGGTCCTGGGTTCAATTCCCCCCTCCCCTATCACCCTGTATCAAAAAAAGAAAGACTGGCTTAATACAATATTTAATCCTATAAATTTATCCTCATTTTAGTTTTGGTCCCTTAAGTTTTATGTCTCAGAAGTAGTAGTCACTTAAGTTTCATTTTATTTAAAACAATAGTTTCTATAATTAAATAAAAACCTAAACTATTGTGTCTTTACAGGGGTCAAAACCAAAATAATAGCAAAATTGTGAAACTGTAGATCATATTAGCCCATCAACACCAAATCGAGAGGCAACATCTAAGGTTTCTTCTTCCACATATAAATTTTCCCGACCACACGAGTCGAAAGGAGTCATTCTTGGACCCGTCGTAATCTTGCCAAGAACAGTGTGGGACATTGGTATTTATCTAACATGTAATATATATACTAGATGCGCCTGTACGTCTTGTAATAATTACCCTGTCTTGTAATAAACACGTTTTTCTCTGAACTAAAAGTCACCAATATAAAGTTGCGAAAAAACTGCATCACTGATAAGTTAAATAAATAGTATAGTTGTGAAATTCTTAATCATCTCAGTTTTTTTATCAGGATCGAAGTTT
Source organism: Acacia crassicarpa (assembly GCA_034222035.1). Taxonomy (NCBI): domain Eukaryota; kingdom Viridiplantae; phylum Streptophyta; class Magnoliopsida; order Fabales; family Fabaceae; genus Acacia; species Acacia crassicarpa. The sequence continues at coordinate 40,375,246 of JAWXYG010000005.1, read as the reverse complement.
ATCTTTTTTCCCACTATTTTTAGACATTTTAAAGTGGTTCAAACGCTAAAAACTCTTAGTATTATTACTTATACAGTCGTCTATACTCCACGTTTGATATTTGTATTCCAATTGGGCGGGGTTAAAATATTTCACTTAGCATACTTTTTATATGGATTAAGTTTTGTCCTAAGACACTAACACCACTTAATAAATACTCTATCAGGCTCTTAATATAAGATTCATTTTATATCGAAGTGGATCATATATCAAGATCAGTTGTAGTACAGTAGTACTACTCCATTCCTATTTATAGGATAAAGAAAGATAGAGTATTTTTTCTAGATAAGATATTGTCACTGTCAATGTCACTACCACTTTTTCACCGTTATATCACAATCTCATTTACCTTTATCATTTTTCTCTCCTATTAAAATTATAATCTAACGATGAAAAAATGGTAGCGACAAAAAATGATTGTGGCAATATCCAGTACCTTTTTTTCCTTACTATAAACTACTTCAATGAATTTATAATATAAATATGGAATATGATATTGTCACTACCAAGTCGCTACCACTTTTTCACCGTTAGATCAGAATCTCATTTATCTTTATCATTTCTCTCTCTTATTGAGATTCGGATCTAACAGTGAAAAAGTGATAGTGACTTGGTAGTGACATAAAATTAGTAATAACAATATCCTATCCCTATAAATATACACGACATTACTTTTCAAATCTCACCAACTCATTCATATGGAATATGAATAGATATGGGAGACTATTAAATTTTAAGACAAAATAAATTTAAGGGTATTCTCAATGAAACATAATGGATTTATCTTTTAAATAAGAATATAAGATCAAAGTAATATAAATATTATCTTCACAGGGAGGAAAATCATATATTTTTATTGGTACATAAGAGGGTACATCACAAAATTAGTGTATGGGGTATTGGATTCCAAATCTCATTAGTTACAAAGGTCCGTAAGTGTGCTAGACACTAATTAAGGCAGAACTGAATAGTCCATCTTCTGCAAACATATCAGCTTACTTGTTTTTGTCAGCTCAGCAGAAGGAGAGGCAGAGCATTATAATAAGACAAAAGTGAATAAAATGAATTTGTATTCATTTCTAATTACTATTGCAATGTACAGTGACAATATATAGTGATGTGAGCCTATCATAACTTGACATGTGTAACATGATGAAGGATCTAGAATTTGTGTGTGTGAATTATTTACAATCTGATTGTGCTAGTTGGGCTTTGTGTGTTTTGGGCTCTAATATCCCCCTGCGAGTTGAACTGAGTTGGAAGCACAGCGAGGCTCGATCGAAGAGTAGCAAATCGTGTGGAAGGCAGGGGCTTGGTTAGAATATCAGCAAGCTGGTCCTTGGAAGAAACATGTAGAACATTAAGCAAACCAGCAGATACCCGTTCTCGAACAAAGTGATAATCTAGAGCAATATGTTTTGCTCGGGAATGAAACACAGGATTGGCAACCAAGTATGTAGCTCCAAGATTATCACAGTGCAAGAAAGGAGCAGTAGGGAGAGAAATGCGAAGTTCAAAAAACAAATGTTGAAGCCAAATAAGCTCACTGGTGGTAGTTGCTACTGCCTTATATTCAGCCTCAGTGCTGGATTTGGCCACAGTGGGTTGTTTTTTTGAACTCCATGTAATTAAATTAGGACCAAAGTAGATGGCAAATCCTCCAGTTGATCTGGAATCGTCAGGGTTGCCACCCCAATCAGCATCAGAGAAGGCAGACAAAATAAGTGATGAGGAAGGTTTGATATGAAGAGCATAGTGAGAGGTTCCTCGAAGATAACGCAAGATGCGTTTTACTGCCGTCCAGTGGGTGTCTTTTGGTTGATGCATATATTGGCACACTCGGTTGACAGCAAAACTGATGTCCGGTCGAGTGAAACTTAGGAACTGAAGACTGCCCACTATACTACGATAAAGATGAGGATCATAAAAGTCTGAACCAAAGGAAGCAGAGAGCACAGAGTTAGTGGCCATGGGTGTAGACACGGGCCTGGCATGAGACATAGAGGATTTTTCCAGAATGTCTTGAATATATTTCCGTTGAGATAGGAGAAGACCGGAAGAGGAAGGTAAGACTTCAATGCCCAAAAAATAATGCAAGTTGCCCAGATTCTTAACAGGGAATGTTTGACCAAGAGCATCAATAAGTTCATGAATTGCATCTACTAAAGAGCCAGTGACAATAATGTCATCCACATAGACTAAAACATAGAGAGTCACCTTGGAGGTATGATATATGAATAAAGAGGAATCTGATTGTGAAGCAGAAAAGCCTAATTCCAGAAGACGATGACTTAAGCGAGCAAACCAGGCTCGTGGGGCTTGTTTAAGTCCATAAATAGCATAACAAAGTTTGCAAACATATGAAGGATAATCAGGATGAATGAAACCTGGTGGTTGCTGCATATAAACATCTTCATTGAGAAATCCATGAAGAAAAGCATTATGGACATCAAGTTGATTAATGTGCCAACCACGAGAGACGGCGAGAGACAAAATGAGGCGCACAGTTGTTGGTTTCACCACTGGAGAAAAGGTGTCAGAAAAATCGATACCTAATTGTTGGTGAAATCCCTTGGCAACTAATCGGGCCTTTAGTTTATCAAGAGAACCATCAGCATGAAGTTTGGTTCTGAAAATCCATTTGCAACCCACGACATTCATTTGAGGTGAATAAGGAACAAGGTCCCAAGTATTGGTAGAGAGTAATGCATCATACTCGGTTTGAAGAGCTTGACGCCGTCCAGGATCTCTGAGAGCTTGGTTAATGGTGTTGGGTGTTGATGAGGTAGGTCCGACAGTGTGATGAGCATGCGGAGGTAGGGAAGAGACAAAATCAGAAGGTAGAGGTTTGGGCTTAAATACAAGATTTTTAGATCGAGTGGTCATAGGATGAGAAGAAATGGAAGATTGAGGAGGGTGTGAAGGTGGTGGGCGATGATGTGAATGAGAAGCGGAGGATGGAGAAATGGTAGAGGGTGGGGAGGAGGAAGTACGGGAGGGTGAGCTGGAAGGACAAGTTAATGGTGGGGTTAGTGTTGGGCTTGGGCTTGGTAAAAGAGGAAAAGTTGAGGTAGGCGTGGTGATAGGATTTTGAAGGAGGGGTGGTAAAATAAGATAAGGAGTGGATGAGGGAAGTGGGCTAGGTGAACTATTAGTGAAGGGAAAAAGTTGCTCATCAAATATGACATCTCTGGACAGGTACAGTCTACCAGTTGGTTGATGAAGGCAGAGGTAGCCATGATGATTGGAGGCATAGCCCAAAAAGATGCACAAGTGAGACCGTGGGGCCAACTTATTGGCTGCATAAGGTCTCAAATTAGGCCAACATGCAGAACCGAACACCTTCAAAAATTTATAATCAGGCTTGAGGTTGTAGAGTAACTCATATGGGCTTTTGCCATGCAAAACTGGGCTGGGTAGCCGATTAATAAGATAAGTGGTTGTGGAGAATGCATAACTCCAGTAAGATTGAGGAGCTGAGGCCTGGTGCATTAAGGTCAAACCAGATTCAACAATGGTTCTGTGTCGACGTTCAACAACACCATTTTGGGTGTGAGTGTGTGGGCAAGAAATTGGATGATGAATACCAAAGGAAATTAAATCAGAATGTAAAGAACGAAATTCTCCACCCCAATCAGACTGAAATACTCTAATCTTTGAATTAAAAAAGGTTTCTACAAGAGCTTTGAACTTGATAAAGACAGACCGAACTTCACTCTTGGACTCAAGAGGATAAAACCAAATGAAACGAGAAAAATCATCTACAAAGGACACATAATAGCAAAAGCCATTCACAGACATTGTAGGGGAGGGACCCCAGACATCACAATATACTAACTGAAAATGAAACTGAGAGCAACGAAGTAACGATGGAGATGGTAGCCAGTGACTTTTGCTGGCACGACAAGCATGGCAGTGATGAGAAAAGGACTGGGTGGAGATTGGAAGAGAATGATGTTGGAGAACTTGATGGACGACTCGATAGGCTGGGTGACCAAGACGCTAATGCCACTGAATAAAGGATGAACAAGCAGAAAAGTGAGCTTGAGGGGTGGTGACTGGGTAGAGGTGCTTAAGACTGGGACCTTGAAGAAGAAGTTGCTTGGTTCTCTCGTCCTTCACACAAAAATAACCAGAGTGAAATTCAAAGAATACATTATTGTCTCGACAAAATTGATGGACTGATAATAAATTCTTGGTAATTTCGGGAATATGTAAAACATTAGAGAGAAGAAAATTGCCGGAAGTAGTGTGGAGGGTGCTTGAGCCATGATGAGTAATAGACATATGTGCACCATTGCTGATAGTGACTGTGTCTTGGCCTTGATAAGGATTTGATCGAAGATTCAGATTGGAGAAGTTGTTGGTCATGTGGTGTGTGGCTCCAGTATCCGGGTACCACAGAGTGTCATCAATAGGATATTCAGAGTAGTGAGCTTCAAATGATAGTGGTGGTGGAGCTTGAAAGGCATGGTTTGTTCGTTGGTGGCAGGTGAGGGCAGTGTGACCATATTGTAAACAGATTTGGCAAGGAGTAGGAGTGTTTTGCTCATTGTTGGGCTGGAAATGACCGCCACGAAAGTATCGAGCACCGCCACGTCCTCTAAAAGTACCTCGATAGCTCCGGCCGTAGCCACGACCTATGTTGCCATTGTAGCGACCAGATCCTGAGTATCGACCTCCCCTGATCCGACTAGAAGTGGTGAATGGAGGACGAACAAAAGAGACGACATTTGTTGAGATGTCGGTTGGAAGGGAAATTGAATTTTGTTGAGTCATCCTTTCTTCAAAGGTAAGCAAATGACTCAGAATAGCTTCCACAGAGAGAAGATGGCGTTGAGTTGAAAGAACAGTGACAATGATATCATAATCAAATCCAAGGCCGGCAAGTAGATAGGTGATAAAATCATCGTTGGCCACAGGTTTGCCGGCAGCAGCAAGTGAATCATCCAGAATTGTTGCTCGCTGGTAATATTGTTGAATGGACTCACCACCTTTCTTGAGAGTAGTGAGTTGCTGGTGAAGATACACAAGTCGGGCTTGCGTCTTTTGAGCAAATGAGGTTTCGAGGGCCAGCCACATTTCGTGCGAGCTTTTGTGGCGTACATACTGAGAAATGATGCCATCGGAGAGGGAAGCTAAAAGGATAGAAAGAGCTAACTGATCTTGTTGAAACCATTTGAGATAATCTCGATTTGGAAGGCCGGTCGGTAAAAGCTGCGGTGGTCGGACGGCAGAGCCATCTACATAGCGAAAGAGTTCTTGGCCATAAAGGTAGGTCTGAACCTGTGCTCGCCAAACTAAATAGTTATCTTGGGTTGATTTGGTAGTGATGTAGTGAGGAAAGGTTGACGGAGGTGCTGATAGGGTGGTTGGAGGTAGAGCAAGGGCAGTGGGTATGGAGGCGGAAAGAGGTGAGGAAGTGGTGGGTATGGAGGCGGAAAGGGGTAAAGAAGGAGGGGCTGTAGCCATGTGACCAAAAAAAAAAATTGTTTTAAAATTGCTTCAACAGCTCTGGTACCATGTCAGCTCAGCAGAAGGAGAGGCAAAGCATTATAATAAGACAAAAGTAAATAAAATGAATTCGTATTCATTTCTAATTACTATTGCAATGTACAGTGCCTGACCAAAAAAAAATTGCAATGTACAGTGACAATATATAGTGATGTGAGCCTATCATAGCTTGACATGTGTAACATGATGAAGGATCTAGAATTTGTGTGTGTGAATTATTTACAATCTGATTGTGCTAGTTGGGCTTTGTGTGTTTTGGGCTCTAATAGTTTTGATCTCTTCATACATATTGAAGAATCAGTTTCCATGGCTGCTTCATTAAATTCTGAATTTGCAAAATCATGAAGCTACATGCTTTATTAGAATGTCCACTTTGCACCACTTTTATCAGATTTCTAGGATCTGATTCAATAACAAGTTTCTCGACTCCATACTTCTGAGCCAATTCAAGACTTTTGTGTGCCCATTCCTCTGCCTCACGAGCATTACAAGCTCCAAGAAAATATGTGAATCCCGCTACTCATCTTGCTTGATGATCATGAATCACTCCTCCACAACCGGCTTTGCTAGAAGCAGATGTAACAGTGCCATCAATGTTAAGCTTAAGCCATCCCAAAAGTGGGGGTTAGAGAAGCTCGGCAAACAAGCGAGACATAGGAGAAGAAATATCACTCGGCAAACAAGAGAGACATGGGGGAAGAAATATCATGTAACAGTACAAAACTTTTCCACAGCTGCAAGATTAGCATATCAAGATTCCTCGGTTTCTGAAAATTGGCGTAAAAAACAGCGCTATTCCGCTATTGCCATAATTTCCAGATTGTGACCACCCACATAAGATCCCAGTTCCCTTCACTATCACACCTAAATCTCGCTTAAGAGTTAAGACGAAAAACAAACTAGTCACGCAAGGATGCTATCCCTAAGGATGTGCATAATATCTTTATCACCAGCATCGCAGCATGGACATACCGATGAAGTTGAGGACCATTTACTCCTCCATGCGTTGGTAGGGAGTCTGTTCTTGGGAGAAAGATCGTACGACAAACCGAAACAGTCGTGGGCTTGAGGCACATCAAAAGCCCAAATCTGCTTCTTGCCCTAAAGTGTTCCCGAAAGCGCCGCCGTTCTCTAAACCAAAAAAAGCCGCCTTTTTTTTTTTTCTCTGATTTCCGTTCTGTACTTCTCACTCTCTTTCGAAAGCGAGGCTTCTGTTGGGTCTTCTCCGCCTTGGTTCCTAGGCCCAGCCATAGCGAGCCTCCACTTCCGTGGTTTTTCTTCTAAAGCACTTGGTATTTGTACTTCTATTTTCTGCACAACTCTCTTGCACTCTGGAGCTTCTGGTTTTTCTCTCTGACAAAATTGCTGTCATTCGGCCATTTGCTCAAGCATGTCAGCGAAGTGGCGGGCTCTGCAGCACCGCCATCGATACACCTACAGCGCCGTAATTTTTCCTCACTCATACATCGAGTCCTTAAATCAACTGCTGTCCAATGATTCTTGTTCAAACTTTCGCGCCAAGTTGCAAGAATTAATCTCTCTGAATTCCACTTTTGCTCAAGTCAATCATGTCAAAGAAGTAGCTTCGGCTTTTGGGGAATTGTTGCTTCGTGGGGACGAAGCTGCGGTCTGTGACGCTGCTCGGCTGTACCTGCAACTTTTATTTTTCGAAAATTCTGTGCCGTTGCATAGAACTCTGATCTCTGTTTTGGCAAAGAGTCGGACTTTTCATTCTCAGCTTGGTGAGTGCTTTCGGAAGCTCTGCGATGAGCTCAGCGGTGGGCAGGGAAAGGGGAAGCATTTCTGCGTGTCTCGGGCTGCCCTGTCCGTTTTGGGTATGCCTAAGTTGGGTTACCTGGTTGAAGTTGTGGAGGATTGTGCAATATTAGTTGCTTGGGATATACTTTTTAGTTTGAACAGCGTGGTTTCTGATACAAGTGAATGGGCTCGTCCGTCGCCTATTGTTATGGAACAATGCCAAGAGGCTCTATCTTGCATATATTACTTGCTTCAACGTTTCCCATCTAAGTTCAAGGAATTGACTAGCCATGAGAACGGTTTGATTCAAGAAGAGTCTAATATTATGGAGGGAATTGTCACTGTTATTTTGCGCATATTGAAGTCTCCCGCGTTTTCAAGAGATTGCTTTGTGGCTGCGGGGGTGGCCCTCTGTGCGTCTCTGCAAGTTTGTATAAATCCTCAAGAGCTTGGCTTGGTTATGATTCGAGGTATATTTAACCTAAGTACGTCTAATTCAGATGTTGATTGCAATAGTGAGTTTAAAAACGCCATTGCAAAAATTCCTTTTAAAGGAGATGTCTATACAGAAATATGCAATCTTTCAGTTCTAAGTAGACTCTGTTTGATTAGAGGAATCCTTACAGCAGTGTCAAGGGACTTGCTTAATACACATTACAATGTGGCAACCAGTGCTTTGAATGGTTACGAGGCTCATCAAGATGCTGGACGCCCAATTATGACTACATTATATGATGGAATTTTACCTGAACTATGTAACTACTGTGAGAACCCTATTGACAGCCACTTCAATTTTCATGCCTTAACTGTGATGCAAATCTGTTTACAACAGATAAAAACATCAATGTTATCTAATCTGACCAACCCTTCAGGAAACTATGATCCTATTCCTGATAAAATGGGGATGCGATTACTTAGAATTATTTGGAATAACTTGGAAGATCCTTTGAGTCAAACAGTGAAACAAGTTCATCTCATTTTTGATCTTTTCTTGGATATTCAATCTTCACTCTGTTGGTCAGATGGCGGTGAGAAAATAAGGACATTTTGCCAGAAGATTGGTTCAGATCTTCTTTGCCTGGGGTCTCGATGTAAGGGAAGATATGTTCCTTTAGCATTGCTAACTAAGAGACTGGGAGCTAAGACTATGTTAAACATGAGCCCAAGCCTGCTATATGAAACAATACAGGCATATGTTGATGATGATGTCTGTTGTGCTGCCACATCATTTCTCAAGTGTTTCCTTCAATATTTGCGTGATGAGTGTTGGGGCTCTGATGGCATTGAGGGTGGGTATTCTCTTTATAGAGGATATTGTCTTCCCCCTATACTGTCTGGGCTAGCTTCTGGATTCTCAAAGCTCCGCTCCAATTTGAACACTTATGCTCTGCCCGTTTTACTGGAGTTAGATGTGGACAGTATATTTCCGATGCTTTCTTTCATCTCAATTGGGCCTAGCTATGATGAAAGTAGGGTTCTGTATCCTGAACTTGGTTGTGCCAACATAGATCCGAATCTGGAACAGAAAATTGCAGTTCTAGTTTCATTGCTCAAGGTATCTCGGTCACTTGCTTTGATTGAAGGGGACATCGATTGGTGTGAAAATCCTGTTGCTGACGAACAAAAGGGGCTGGGAACAGAAAGTCATGCTCTTGTTTGCATTAAAGGAATAAAGGTTGAAATCCCTGTTCAGTGGCTGGTAGAGGCATTGACCCATGTGGATGAGTCACTTCGTGTAGATGCTGCTGAGTCCCTCTTTTTAAACCCCAAAACTTCTAGTCTACCTTCCCATTTAGAGCTAACTTTAATGAGGGAAGCTGTGCCTTTGAATATGAGGTGTTGCTCCACAGCTTTCCAGATGAAGTGGGGCAGCTTGTTTCGTAAGTTCTTCTCTAGGGTTCGAACAGCTTTGGAAAGGCAGTTCAAACAAGGAAGTTGGCATCCTCTTGAGTGTTATAAAAGTAATGAAATGTACCCCTCTAAAGGGAATAAGGAAACGGCCCTTAAAAGGGCTGATGATCTCTTTCACTTCATGAGGTGGTTGAGTAGCTTCTTATTTTTCTCATGCTATCCTTCTGCCCCATATAAGAGAAAAATAATGGCCATGGAGCTCATGTTGATAATGATAAATGTTTGGTCTATCGTGCCATCTTGGAGAGAGGAATTTGATTATTCTTCACCAGAAAATAGTCTTTATCCATACAATAAAGGAATCACTTCATCCAGTTCAACTCTACTTTTAGTTGGTTCCATTATTGATAGTTGGGACAGGTTGAGAGAGAGTTCTTTTCGCATATTACTCCATTTTCCAACCCCTCTACCTGGAATTTCAAGTGATGACTCGCTGATGAAAGTAGTTGCTTGGGCTAAGAAATTGGTTTGTAGTCCACGTGTAAGGGAGAGTGATGCTGGAGCTCTAACTTTGAGGTTAATCTTTCGGAAGTATGTGTTGGAGCTAGGTTGTCTGATTGAAGTCTCATCTAATGTTGTTCATTTCACCTCAAAGCCTGAACTGGCAAAAGACACTGATCAGTCTGGCTTCAGCAATCCTGTGGTACTATATATGAAGTCCATCATTGATTGGTTGAGTGTTGCTGTGAGAGATGGAGAAATAGATCTTTCTACAGCATGCCAAAACAGCTTTGTCCATGGTACATTACTTGCTTTGCGATATACTTTTGAGGAATTGGATTGGAATGCTGATGTCATATTATCTAGCATCTCAGAGTTGAGATATTTGTTGGAAAGGCTTTTGGAGCTTGTCATGCGGATAACTTCATTGGCATTATGGGTGGTTTCTGCGGATGCTTGGTATCTCCCCGAAGATATGGATGAGATGGTGGATGATGATAATCTTTTAACAGAGATGCCAAATCAGGAGCATGAACACATGCCTTCATCCGAACATGAAACCAATGATTCAAAGCCTTCCAAGGATGTCAGATCATCAGAACAGATTGTCATGGTTGGCTGCTGGCTTGCTATGAAAGAGGTACATAACTTGAACATTGTGCATATAACATTTTTTTATTTATTTATGGTGCCCAGAAATTCTTGTCTGAAGGTTACTGGAGAAAATAATAGCTCATGGTTCCAAAACAGCATTAATTATTAATAATTTTATTGATGTTGATGCTATGTTCCTTAAAGAAATGATGCATAGGTGTTGTTTTTACAAATTATTGCCGTCATTTTTTTAAATTTTATATTAAAGTAAGAATAGCCCCGTTTCTGTGTAATTTATTAGTTTTTTGTTCAACCATAATATATATATATATATATATATATTGCTTTTTAGGTGAGTCTTCTTTTGGGGACTATAATAAGAAAGGTACCATTGCCAAGTAGTACATTTTCTGATTTATCAGAGGGAGCTTCTTCTGTTGATATGGCTGGTTTCCCATCTGATGCTGTGCTTGATCTAAAACAACTCGAAACAATTGGGAACCACTTTTTGGAAGTACTGTTGAAAATGAAGCACAATGGTGCAATTGATAAGACAAGAGCAGGATTTACTGCTCTTTGCAACCGCTTGCTCTGCTCTAATGACCCAAGGTAAAAATATGGCTACTCTTACTTTGTTACTTTGTTTCTATTGAATTTAAAGGGATAAAACACACTCTATTAATCTCTATAAAAAGAGAGTACATATGGGCCTTTATATAAGCAAACCTAGTGCTAACTCTAGAATCTAATCTAATATAATTAATCAAAACAAATCAAATCAAAATAATTAATATATAATATCCTAAGATATAATAAATATCAAACTTAATAATAAGATAATGATTAATCCATAATATTCTAACTCTCCCCCTTAAGCTGGAGAGTATATGTCAATCATTCCCATCTTGCCTCGAGATCCTTCAAACTTTGTTCTGCCTAGTGGTTTAGTCAAGGTATCTACAATCTGATCTGCAGATCTAATGTAAGACAGAGTCATAATGCCTGCTTTAATCTTCAAAAAAAAAAATCCTTAGGCTTGTACTTCTTGAGTTTCAAATGCCTATTTATTTTTGTCTGGGCTTATACTTCTTTTTGAGTTTCAGAGGCCCTATATTTTGTTTGGGTTTGTACTCCTTTTTGAGTCTTTGAGGCCCATTTATTTTTGTCTAGGCTTGTACTCCTTTTTGAGGCTGGGCTTATACTCTTTTTTTAGTTTCAGAGGGCCTTTTTTTTTTTTGGTCTGGACTTGTACTCTTTTTTGAGTCTCAAAGGCCCCTTATGTTTTGCTTAGGCTTGTACTCCTTTTTGAATCTCATAGGCCTCTTATTTTTTTCTTAGGCTTGTACTTTTTTTTGAGTCTCAGAGGCCCCTTATTTTTTTGTTTGGGCTTGTACTCCTTTTTGAGTCTCAGAGGCCCATATTTTTTATTGGTTTGGTGGTCTTGAAGATGAAAAGTCTTGAGTTTGAGAACTTGTGCCGGACATAAAAGCAATGGGATAGACTCCAGGTGTAGGGAATTATGAGGTACTAAACCGAATAAAGGAGGGAAAACGGAAGGGTCCATTGTTCTGGTCATAAAATGTTGCTGGAGGTTATTGTGGTGGCGCTTGGCTCCACGTGCTGCTCATTGGGTCGTCGTTCCTTCGAGATCTGCCAATCAATGAGCTTTGACTCCGTCTGTGGTGGTGGTGGCGTGACACATGCCATCCTCTGGCGGTGTTGAATATCACATCTCCACCTCGCTCTCTCTGTGAAAAGTTTTTCTCTTCTTTGTCACATGATGAAGGAACGTTGAAGATATGAGGGAAGGTTGAAGGTCTTGGAGGCAGACCTTGTTTTGGTTTATTGTGGGCCTCTAGGGAAGGTTGAAGGTCTTGGAGGCAGACCTTGTTTTGGTTTATTGTGGGCCTGGAGGCAGACCTAGCTCTGATACCATATTGAATTTAGAGGGATAAAACACAATATTAATTTCTGTATAAAAAGAGAATATATATGGGCCTTTATATAAGCAAACCCAGAGCTAACCCTAGAATCTAATCTAATCTAATTAATCAAAATAATTAAGATATAATATCCTAAGATATAATATATCTATACCTAATCCTAAGATGTAATAAATATCAAACTTAATAATAAGATAATGATTAATCCATAATATTCTAACAGTTTCTACTTAAAGCTGAATCATTTCTGTATCTTAATAATGTCCATTGTTTTTGTATTTGATAAGCAATGGACCTTTTGCGTTTATAATTAGTATATAACATTATTGTTTTATTATGTTATTACCCATATGTTTAATGGATATGAAATTGAAAACTATCTTCATTCTTGCACTGATAAAAGAAATGATCTGTAAGAGTTCCAACATTGTTGTCAGTCTAGCATGAATTAAATCTGACTTATCAAATGATAAAATCTTCTCTCTCCTTCTTCTTTAGTTTTTGTCAAACAATGTATGCTTCAAGTAAGTGCTCTTTTGGTGCCTCAATCATGAATTTTTCTGCAGATTGGGTTTTCACCGCCTTGTATTTTCTCTGCTTGTGCCATGGTGCGCTACATTATAATGAACTATTGTACACTATGTAGGTTTCTGCCTTTGCATGAGTTCAAATAATGAACTTGGGTTGTGTACATGCTATTTCTGTACATAATAAAATAAGATTTGTGTTTGAATCAAGTGAGAAAGTTTATGTCTAATATATCATTTTGGTTGTTGTGCGTGATATTAATTATTACAAATAGTATCCTGGTCTTCTATGATGAACATGGCTTCCTTTTCAGACTATGTAGGTTGACAGAATGCTGGATGGAACAACTTATGCATAGAACTGTGGCCAAAGCACAAACAGTGGATGATTTGTTGAGAAGAAGTGCTGGAATACCTGCAGCATTTATAGCTCTGTTTCTCTCTGAGCCAGAAGGCACACCAAAGAAGCTCCTTCCACAAGCATTACGATGGCTTATAGATGTAGCTAGTGGGTCTATGCTTAAAAACAATGAAACTGGGAGCAAGAATGGTGAGACATGCAAGTTTGTGTCAAAAAGTTGTGGCCAAGAAGATATATCTTCACTGGAAGGTGAAGGGAATGTGAGTCAGAAATCATCAAAGATCAGAGACGAGGGTGTCATTCCTACAGTGCATGCATTTAACGTTCTTAGAGCTGCGTTCAATGACACCAACCTGGCCACTGATACATCTGGTTTTTCCGCTGAGGCTTTAATTATCTCTATTCGCTCTTTCTCTTCCCCGTATTGGGAGATTAGAAATAGTGCTTGTCTAGCCTATACTGCATTGGTTCGTCGGATGATTGGATTTCTTAATGTTCATAAGCGAGAATCGGCACGGCGTGCAATAACTGGGCTTGAGTTTTTTCATAGGTATGATTTTGACCATCAGATGGATTTTCATGAGTTCACCTTTTTCGTTCAGTGTATTTTATCTGAAAACATTTTTTTAACGGTTATACTGCTTAGATGGCTGCCCAAGAACCATTGTTGAGACTGCCAGACCTCTATGTTTCAAAAAATACCTACCAGTCAGTGCTAATGCATGAAAAAGCAACTTTATAGTTGACTTCTACGCTTTTAAATCATTCTTGAAAAGCTGAAGTCATGAAAAGGAAAACATGAAGAAAAGAACAAAGCCTCCCACTACCTCTGCTTATCCAACAGGGACACCTCTATAAGATATAACCATAGCAAACTAAAGTAACACCACACAGTTACTGTTTGTTGTTCTGTGATCTATGTATTGGCTGTTGATAAGTTATCCATGATCTGATCTTTGAGGGAAAGGTTCACTTAGCATCATTTTGTCCATCTTAATATTGCAGGGAGAAGTAAAATACCTGTGTCAGTATTATGCCCAGTAGGGCATTAACAGGACACGGTTGAATAAGTTCGCCTTTTATTTATTTTCATGTTTTTTTTGCCTCTCTTGTGTTCAGATCTGATCTCTGCAGATCGGAATTCTAAGCCTGTTCTGGAAATTCTTTATGCTATCCTGGCTTCTAGAATGCTTGGGACACATTTAAAGTTTGAGTAACTATTTTGGACGTCTGTCATGCAATTATTTGGAGTTTACATCAAAAGCTGTTGATTTATTAACATTTTGGGTTCCTCCTAGGTATCCACCACTGCATTCATTTCTATTCAATGAACTCCAAGTTGCAGCTGATTGGCTTCAGTCCGCACCTTCAACAAATTCAGAATTCAACGTGGGAAATAATCTGCATCCAAGCTTGTGCCCTATTCTGATTCTTTTGTCTAGGCTCAAGCCTTCATCAGTCACTGGTGAGACAGGAGATGAGCTGGACCCTTTTCTTTTAATGCCATTTATTAGAAGGTGCTCTATCCAAAGCAATCTACGAGTTCGAGTTCTTGCATCCAGAGCATTAGTCAGCCTAGTATCAAATGAGAAATTATCTTCTGTTCTTCTCAAAATTGCTTCTGGGTTGCCCACTGTAGACAACCTAGTCATAGCAGCTCCTCCTTCTAACATGCCATGTGGAATTCAAGGCTCTGGTAGTATGTTCAACTTAATTCATGGGATTCTATTGCAGTTGAGTTCACTCTTGGATACTAATTGTAGAAGTCTTGCTGATAACTCAAGGAAAGATTATATCATTGGTGAATTGATTCAAATTCTTATACTTCGGTCATGGATTGCAAGGCCAACTCGTTGCCCTTGCCCTATCCTGAATGCTGCATTCTTAAGGGTTCTGGATCAAATGCTTAATATTGCAAGAGGATGCAAAAATAGTCAACATTTCTACCCTATTCGAAACTTGCTTTTAGAATTATCTGCAGTATGTGTGGATTCAGAATCTTCTTATGGCCTATCATATTATGACCCGACCATTGCTGAACTTCGTGAACAAGCTGTTACGTCTTATTTTGGTTGCTTGTTTCAAACATCCAAGGATGAGGAGGTGCTCATCCATGCGCCACTGCTGGGGCATTGTCTTTCCAATCCAACCTTGTCTCCAACACATGAAGTAGAGAATGCTTTTGATGGAATTTTGGACAGGTTGATTCGCTGCTTGTCGGACTCAGTATACGAAGTTCGACTTGCAACATTAAAGTGGCTTTTGAAGTTTCTGAAAGCAGCTAACTCTGATGTTCAGGCCCCTGATCTATCTAGTAATGACATCAGGGTTATCCAGACCTGGGCAAAAACTAACCTTCTCGGCACATTAATGAAGATTTTGGCTACAGAAAAGAACCATAGATGTAAATATTACATTTTGAGGATCCTGCTCGTTTGGAATTTGACACAGTTTGAAAAGCACAGCCATGGCAAATGCACGGGAACAAATTATGTTGGTGAGATGGACTTTTACTCGGTGTTTCAATTATGGAATGAATTAGTTCCCTTGTATCAGCAAACGAGACATGCCAAGACTCGGGAAACTGTGGTTTCTTGTTTGGGTGTATGTGTTAAGCAAATTGCAATTTTGCTCACAAGCTCAGTTCTGTCTGATGAAGAGAGAAGCAAGTTTTCTGAATGTGGTGAAATTATCCAAGGGGAAAATCTTGGTCCGCTACAAGACTGCATTGTTTTTTTCAGTAACTTGATTAAACAACATAGTTCCTCATCTGAGCCAGCTAGCATGCGGAAGGCGGCAGCAGAATCCTTGATAGCTTCAGGTTTGCTAGAACAGGCTGGGCGCATTGGTTTCCTTGTGTCCAATCAACATAGTTCCTTGGATCCTTCAGCCTCCAAAAAACAGGAAGCTGTGACTTTGTATGCTCATCAAATACTTGATGTATGGTTCACATGCATCAAGCTTCTGGAGGACGAAGATGATTTAATTAGACTTCAGCTTTCATCAGATGTTCAGAAGTGTTTTGCTTCAGAAAGATCCAAGAGCAGTCCTCCTGAATTGGTTCCAGCCCAAGTAGATAGAGTGATAAGATTCTGTTTTGACCATCTCTCTTCTGGTTTTGGTCACTGGATCGAGTACTTCAATTTCCTTGCTCAATGGGTATTACATGCGGCAAGCTATGTAGCATCCCAAGGAGATCTTGTACGGCGGGTTTTTGACAAGGAAATTGACAATCATTATGAAGAGAAACTGTTGATTAGCCAAATTTGTTGCTCCCAGTTTGAAAAGCTGCCTAGTTCAAAGTCTTGGACTGTTTATATGGGGGACAAGGATAAGTTCAGGAATTATTTTCGTGGATGGAGGATGAAGTTTTTCCATCAGTTGGTTTCCTTTGCTGAAGACCATATTTGGAAGCAGAATAGGATTGATTGGATAGGAGGCGTGGGTAATCATAAAGACGTATTTCTGCCTCTGTATGGAAATTTACTTGGTCTTTTTGCCCTCTCCAACTGTTTGTTCCATGTGTCAAGCGACAATGAGGCTGAACGACTCTTATCTGATGTTGTTGAGCTTGGTAGAACCATCAAACCATTTCTTAGAAACCCTTTAATTGCGAGCTTATATTTGTTAGTATTGAAATCACATGAAAAAATGACTGGCGATGTTGCTAACCCCTCCATCCTTGAGTCTGGTGTTGACTCTATCTGGGAGAACTTCAATCCTTATTTTCTTCTTGAGTAGGATTTGTATTCTAGTTATATTTTGTAAGTGCAAGCCATTTTACGTGGGGCTTGAAGGAATTTTGACGTAGCTTCAGTATATATGTGTTTAGTGATTGTTTATACAAAACATTTGTAACAATAACAGCTTTGCAATGGATTCATCTAATGCTGGAGGCTCGATTGAGGCCATTGATATGATGTTTGTGTGTTGTTATTCTGCCGCCTGTCTCTGATCAACCAGATTGGGGTTCATCAAATCACTTATCAGCTGATTCAAACTTGTCTCTAATCGATATATATATATATATATAGTTTTCAATAATTACTCAATCTATCCTTGCATCATTTAACCAAAAATACATTCTTTTTTATAATATATCAAATATAATTGTTGTATTACATTACAACTTTTTTCACCCGTCTATTTTCGTAACTCTGATTTTAATGAGCTCTTGATAGATAACTCATTTATTATTATTTTTTTTAATATGAAAACTTTTGTATAAACCAATTAAAGAGTACTTTAATCATTTGATTGATATTTCCATTGATTTAATATCACTGAATACTTCCTCCTCTCCGTTATTTAGTATTAGATTCAATTGACTTTTTTAAAAAAATTAAAAATAGTAAAGAATCTGTTTATTCATAATAGCCTGTATATCAGACTATTATTACATTATATATCTATTTATAAGTTATATAAATTAGTTTTAAAAAAATAATAAGTATAAATACTATATAGTATGACTTTTTTTTTTTAAAAAAAAGTCAATCGACTTCTACACTAAAAGCCAGTAGTAACAAAGAAGTAGCAAATTTTGAAAAAAAAAAACAAAACAAAACAAAACAAAGTAGCAGCAAATAGTTGTACATTTCCTTTTATGTTTATACTATTAGTTTCATCCTGCCGAACTCAAATTTGGAGCTAAATCCTCAATATAATTATTTTATTTTTCAAATTTCATTCACATTCGCGTTTGTCCTCTCCTTTCGGCATTTGATATTTCTCACTGCATAGAGTGGCCCTTATCCGCCTCTCGACCTCCCTCTTCTGTGCTTTCTCGAACTCTCTTAATTCATTTCTAGTTTTTGTTGTAAATTCTGGCTTTTTACATCACACTTCGTAATTTTATTCAGAATAATTCAAGAAATGCTTGTTCCCGCATGCAATCTGTCGTCTCTTGGAACTCCCGCAAGCTGTGTTCTTAGCCGACGAGAGCTATTCTTGGATGGCTTGTCCTCTCTTTGCTCTGATTCCCAAGAGTTGCCCAACGACGCATTTGCTTCCCAACCCATCTCCATTTCAACTTCAAGGTTCCGCTTATTATATTTACTTTTCGTAAAATTATAATCACCCAAGCCAGTGGTTTCATACTTATAATGGTTCTGCTGGAAAAAGTGCAAGCTTTGTGTGTTGTCATTGTCACTAACATTGTATTTTCATCGTCGGTTTCAATTTTTATTTTTCTGGGGTCACAACCTTTTTATGCTTATAGGACTATTAAAGATCAAAGACAGGATTTGGGTACGATGTTAAGCAAAGTTATTGCTTCTCCAACTCGACGGGTTTTGTTAGCAACTTGGACTATGTTTTCCAGTTTCCATCCTTCAAGGTATTTGTCAGGTCTGCACGGTTCTGCTTGTTTTTTTTTTTAAAAAAAAAAACTTACCATTAGATGCAATTTCATTTAGTATGGGAAATGTATCCTGAAATGTTGATGGGTTAGCTTCACTCATCTTGTAAACTGTAGTTTTCACTAAATTACGCGACTAAAACCGTGTGAGACCAAGAATAACAGAAGTTCATTCATAATGGAAATGTTGATATAACATGAACCTAGAACATAAATCCGAAACTGTAAAAAATTCCCTGGTGCTGCAGGCTAAGAATTGCCTTGCAAGTTAGTGAATAATTATAGTAAAAAATTGCTGTGGTTTTGGCTCATTATATATTGTAATATGCGAAAACTTTATTTTGGATATGTAAATACACAAGTTTGTTGCCTTGCATTTCTGGCTAGATATTAACCAAGCGGTTTTTAGATTCAAGGTTGCGAAGGAAGTAGCTAAAAAGTAAAAACAAAATCTTTACCTCTCTAATTGCCAGAGCAATTTTATTCTCCTAAGGTTTCCTCAAAATCTTTAATACTTCTTGGGACATGCGTAGAAATCAAGTTCTACAGATGAAGAACCCAGTTTAGAATATAGCTGAAATCTCATATTGACCTGATTAAAATTCTCGTAATAAATTGTAAGTATAGCTCAAGCCTTGGGGGATCCATCAGTTACACTCAAACAGGTTACGCCTCCTGTGTTTTCTTCTGGGCCTCTGTTCCCCTCTGAGGTCAGCTTTCATTTTTATATCTGTTTATTATCTTTTGTGATTCTGGTGCTTGTTTACCCTTGGTGTGGCAGTCCCGGCAGATTATTCCATTTCTTGTGATTTTTAGGATCGAATTGTCCAACTATTTGAAGGGAACACATACTCTGTCGTGAACATCTTTGATGTGACATTGCGTCCTCAACTAAATATAACTGGTGTGGTTGAGGTACTACTCTCAGTATTGAACGCCACTGTTTTCTCTTTCCTTTAAATTTTGGCACAATTTTTTTGGCATAAGATAAATGTAACAGCTTTGGACTGATGCTGGCAGATTCCTGAAGGAAATGGTTCTGGAGTAGTTTGGGATGAGGAGGGGCACATTGTTACAAATTACCATGGTGAGAACTGAGATCCAATGCGGAAAATAAGGTTTCTTGTTTAATGTGGATTATCTTTCTAGTAGTTCCAGAGCAGTAGGTATATGCACTTGACAATGTATCTCTTGCATAACCGCTAAGTCTTGCACATGTTGACTGGGCCTTTTACTCATTTTAATATTATACTGAGGTTTGCTTTTATTATAGATCCCAATTTAGAACATTGTAAATCATAAAGCAAACCTTCATCCCAAGTGCTAATAATCACATAAATTTTAATGCTGTTTATCTGGAGTTGATGAAAGTTCTTGCATTTGAAATATCTTTGGATTTGTCTTTTCTCCTTGCTTTGGAACTTTCAGCTTCCTGTTTTTACTGGTCTAGCTTACATGCTATGCTCTCCTGGATCTATTTATATGCTTAATGCTTTTGCATCTTTTTTCTGTATCCTAGTTAATTAATCAGTTAAGCTTTAACCATGGGAAGATTTCTGACTGTTGTATACTTGTTTTGCTAAGTGATTGGTAATGCCCTTTCAAGAAACCCAAGCCCAGGTCAGGTTGTTGCACGAGTTAATATACTAGCATCCGAAGGGTGAGTACAGAGACTTACATCTCTTTGTATACTACCATTACAAATTTCATAAATATTCTATCATTGCTGATAACCTGGCTTCTTACTTGTTATAAAGGGTACAGAAGAATTTTGAAGGCAAATTGATTGGAGCTGACCGAGCAAAGGATCTTGCTGTCTTGAAGGTACACATTCTTTTTTATTTTTCATAATTATTGCTATATAAATCATGTTTTGACTCTACTAATCTTATTCATATTGGAAATGTGGTACCAAGTGAATATATCTTTTTATTCCTATGTCAATGTGGCATAGAAGTCCTGGGATATTAATAGGTAATAACTTTTCTAAATATAGGTAGAAGCCTCTAAAGACCTTTTAAGGCCTGTCAAGGTTGGGGAGTCATCTTCGCTAAAAGTTGGGCAGCAATGTTTGGCGATTGGAAATCCATTTGGTTTTGATCACACCCTCACAGTTGGGGTTATTAGCGGACTTAACAGGGATATTTTCAGTCAAGCTGGTGTCACAATTGGCGGTGGTATTCAAACAGACGCGGCCATAAATCCGGGGAACAGGTTACATTGGGCTCCCTTCCTTGTCTAAATTAGAAATCTTATTTTTCCATTTATTTTACAAGTTTCTCCCTGGCTGTGTCTTGGATTGTCCTTGTTCAAAATGCTTTTCTTAACGAGTGTCATAAACTAGCGGCACTTCCTTTCTTACTTGTCCTGTGACTGTAACAGTGGAGGTCCTCTGTTGGATTCCAAAGGAAGATTAATTGGAATCAACACTGCAATCTTTACTCAGACAGGCAAGTTTTTCTTCTTTACTACTTTTCCCCCCTCTTTTTTGGGAAGGAAATAGAATAGTCTTACATTTTTTCACTTGAAAAAAATGCCTGCATAAGTTCTGCCTGAGTCAGTGACTTTTTGACTGCCTTTTTTCTTTTTTGGTTTTTCAGGAACATCAGCTGGTGTTGGATTTGCCATCCCATCTTCAACTGTACTTAAAATTGCTCCTCAGTTGATTCAATTTGGAAATGTAAGTAGCTATTGGAGACTGGTACTGACTAATCTTATTCCTCATGAAAATAATTATGTGCAATTTATAATTCTTGCTTCTTGCGGATAGGTTGTGGCCTTGTGTATTCACCGCGTGCAAGATTTCGCCCATGTCTAGTGTTTTATCAGTAACTGCATTAGGAAATATATAATAAGTTCATGTTCATAATGTAAGGTTGTTAGAGCTGGTTTAAATGTGGAGATTGCTCCAGACCTGATTGCAAATCAACTTAATGTTCGAAATGGAGCCCTCATTCTTAAGGTAACTATCCAAGAGATCTTAACTAAAACTTGGTAAAACATATTTGCTTCTAAATAACCTCTGATGTGCAAAAATTTCATAATTTCTCAGGTTCCCGAAAATAGTCTTGCTGCTAAGGCTGGGCTAAATCCCACCACTAGAGGCTTTGCGGGCAATATAGTCCTTGGGGATATAATTGTTGCAGTTAACAATAAGCCTGTGAGTCTCCTCTAGCAAAATCCGTTTTATTCAGTTTGTACCTATATCATGTTCTTCATATGCCAAAATATGAGTTTTTTAAATATGTCAAATGACCAGGTCAAAAGCAAAGTAGAACTGCTGAAAACGTTGGATGATTACAATGTAGGAGATAAAGTAATTCTAGGAATTCAGAGGGGAAGTCAAAAGTTGGAACTGCCTGTAGTTCTAGAGGAACAGAGATCTTGAGATGACCTATCATGTCACCAACGTATAAAATGTTGCGAGTTTACAGCCCATCAAGCAGGCTGATTTTTTGTTCTGTACGAGGGTCTGTTGCCATGAGAGCAAGCAAGTTCTTTTTATAAACATATATATATTTGCCAGAGCAAGTTCTTTACATGGCTTGATATGATTACGTATGAGAGAATCGAGATACTATATGCTCACACTTATTTTGGAAGTCCCTCTGAGACAAAGTATTGTTCTTTCGTCCTTTTTAAAGGAGGGTTTGATTTATAAATTTGTACTTGCATCTCATTTTAGTCTTAAAGTATCACCTACGTAAGTGTGATTTCCTTTTTCTTTTTTCTTTTTTGTGGCAATGGTGTCTTTCTTTTGTTAGTCAACCATAACACGAATTGTAGTTAAAATATGAAAAATGTATCACATTGGTTGATGACCAACAAAACATTTGCCGCCAATATTCCCTAGCAATTTTAATTGGTTAACTCAACCCAATCCAAATTGTAACTATGGTTATGCCAACCAGATCAGAATACTTCACTATCATAGTACTTTCACTTATAGGGAAATTGCATTGCCAAAATTCTTGAAATTGTTTGGGAATTATTTAAATATATTCCCACGTAATCCATTGTATTTGAAAAGTTAGTGTAATTTTCATCTTCCATTCTTCATTCCGTCCCTCAAAGCACATTAATCATCTTGCATGGAAAGATTTGCCACCCGCTGTTAATTTCCATGCGTTTGCTTCATCAATCTGCTGACTGACTAGATATTAATTATTTTAATTAATCAGGATTTTTATTTTATTGGTAATATGACTCATCGAAGCTTGATCCTTCACGGTAATTAACAAGTGACAGCCTACTCAATCTATCAAATTTGCCTTTTACAAGGGATATGATATGAATTATGACAGTAACTTGAAAGATAAGAATATAGAATTTGGGAGGGAATAATTTACAGAATATGACGCTTGCTTCTTCTTTTTATTTATTTGTAAATAATGGAAATTTTGACATCTGTTTTAATACATTTGCTTCCTCAATCTATTCACTGAATGTTTAATAATTTAAATGTAAATTCAGAAGACTATGGTTTGAATGGCGATATGATTTATTGAAACTTAATACTACACGTTAATTAATGTTAATTCCCTGCCTACTGTGGGTTTGTCAAATTTGATTTGCATTGGATAAAGTTTGAACTTAGATAATGTATTAAATGGAAAACATTTAATTAAATTTTTTTTAATATCTCAATTTATACAAAAAATGTATGGACCTACGTCTATCAGAAGGAACAGAACATTGAATTAAACTTGCTTTACAAAACGTGTAAACATCATTAATTTAGATTCCTTCATGCTGATTTTTTTTTTTGATTGCCCATATGGTATCCAGTGCTTTACCCTGACTAATTTGGATTCAACCTGTAATACCTCGGATTTTTATTAATAATAATAATAAAAAAAATAGTAAAGATAATGATAGAGTAAAATAATACTAATAAAATAATAATGATTAATAATAGAAATAGTAGTAGTAGTAATAATAATAATAATATAGTAAAAATTAATAATATTGTATTGTTTGTGTGGTAATCATATTATTTTGTAAATAGTATTATTAGATTATTTAAGATTAGATCCAAGAATCTAGGGGTTAGTTAGATCAGATTATATTTTTAATTTTTTTTAATTCATCATCGGACTTAAAATATATTTAATAATAAAACTCTACCATTTGTTTTAATTCATTTATCGGGAATAAGTAAAAAGCCCAACCTATAGCTAAAACCCTAGATTTTAATTATAAATTTAGGTCTAACCGCTTAAACCTAGAAAAACACCCGATACTTTTCTCTGCCGCTATACTCTCGTTCTTCTAGGAGGCTAGCAAAAGCGGAGATCAGATAATTCTAATCCCCATGAGCAGTCTTATGAAAACTTTGATAGGTAATTCTAATCCCCATGAGTAGTTTTATAAAAACTCTGATAGGTAATTCTAATCCCCATGAGTAGTTTTATGTAAAACTTTGATAGGTAATTCTAATCCTTATGAGTCTTAGGTTAATATAAAAAGGGATGATGAGTAGAAGTTTATAGGATTTAGATGATGGCCATGAAAACTTCTCATGACAACCTCATAAGAACCTATGAGTATAAAAAGGGATAATGAGTAGAGCCAGGAATTTAAATGATGGTCATGATGACTTCTCATGACAACCTTATAGGAACACATGAGTAAAATGGATAATGAAAAATTAAGGATTTAAATGATGATCATGAGAATTTCTCATGACAACCTTATAGGAACATGTAGTGAGTAATTAAATTATAGTTTAAATAGGGAATTTGATTATGTGTGTATTTTAAATAATTAGACTTTACTCAGATAGGTATTTGAGTTATAATGTGAGTTGGATCTTATATCAAATATTTGAATTATTATATTCTTGAATAATTTGGAAAGTCATGATGCCATTGGGTAACTGATACATTCAATAAAAAAAATTGATAATTGTGACAAGATTGAATTTCCTGATTGTGTATGATTGTAATGAATTAATAGTGGGAGGATAGCTTGGGACGGTACCTTCCAAGTGATGAACACAACTTTTGGGCTTTATGCCACCGATGTGAACCGATGATATCTGTTCTTCCCAAAGTGGTGTCTGGCAGGGTTTCCCGGGACATTAGTAGAAACTTTGAGAAGAGGTGTGCACACTAGGAAGAGATGTTTTGATGATGGCCAATTTGATGATTTGTGACTGGCAGGATTTCCCGGGTCACAGGGTAAACTGGCAGGGTTTCCCGGGTTTACCATGGTTCTCTTCCCACTAAATAGACTAGCAGGTTTCCCGGGTCTATCATGAATTTAATAAAGATAATGAATAATATTTGATTTGACGTGTATGTATATTATGAATATAGAAATTGATATTTGATTCAATTACTACGTATATTAGATTTGATTGTGATTTATTAGAATTACCAGCAATTGCTGATGTTTGTGTTCATGGGCTGCGATGATCCTTCGGGGAGCAGAATTTCAGTGAAACAGGTGCCGAGGGTTGGGGCTAGCAGTGAGAAGTGAGGAGCATAGTCAGCTGTTTATTTTACTTTATTTTGTTCTAATTAAAAACACATATATTTTTTTTAAGTTTGAATTTACCTTATTTGTAATAAGTAGCCTTGCACTTGTCCCAGTACAAGTGCGGCGGTAACACTCCCAAGGTTGTTTATTTCGAATTTTATTAATTTATTTATGAAAATCATTTAAATTTTTGTTATTATAACGGTTAGAAATTGGGGTGTTACACAACCCGCGTTGCGCACTTGGCTATAGTAGGAGAGTCTTTATAACAGGGTTTTTGGCATTCACAAGGCTCGAACTCGAGACCTTTATTTAAACGATACAAGCTGCTTATCATTTGTGTCAACCTCATTGGTTCTTCATGCTGATAAATTATGCAAGATAAAGTCATGGTTGGTCAAAGACTCAAAGCCCAAACTTTAATAGCTTAGTAGTATGGATATTCCTCTATAAGTGGAAAGTGCCCTTGCGCCTCGTGCGCCCTTGGCTCCTAGGCTAGTCCTAGGAGCTTGGCACCCCCATGTAGCGGGCTCGATCCCCCCCCCCCCCCCCAAAAAAAAAGTATCAAAAAAAAAAGTGGAAAGTTGCGGATTCTATCTTGCGGATTCTTCCCTTATAACTCAAAAACAAAATGTTTGTATAATTATTATTTATAATAAATGTTTCTTTATTCAGAATATAGAAGATAGATTTTATTATAATTTCTTTTTTATTTTACATCGGTATGAAAATGAGATGTACTCTCTCTGGTCCTTATTATAAGGCATCAACTAACAATTCAAACCAAATAAAAATAGTTAAAGTTAATAAAGTTGTCTTACAATTTAAGTAACTTCTAATATTATTCCTACTACTTACATTAAAATATAATATTATATTAATTATTACTCACCTAATACCCTTATTAATTATGGGCATACTGGACAAAAAAAAAACAATTAATGCACTTTGAAAACAAGCATGTGCCTTATAAAAAGAACCAAATGCAAGTACTAGTTGTTGTCTTATAATAATGATAAGAGGGAGTATTAAATTTCTTCTTTTTTCTCATTTTTCAAACTTTTTTGCTAAATAAGATAACATCTCTTCCCATTCATTTCGGGTTCCAAAAAGAAAAAATTGCGGACTTTTGTACTCAAAACATGTTTAAACGAAATTGATTGCAAATAAGAATAAGATAAAAATTCATTCGCAGTTGAGTCTTATGCTTCTTTTATCGTGTACTTAAAACATGTTAAAACGAAATTGTTTGCAGTTGAGAATATAATATCGATCAGTCAAAATTAAGCAGCTCTGAGTATTTTTTTACGTTTTATTCTTCAATAATATCAATTCAATACAATACAAACATATGGTTAATGTTTTTAACATATTTTGAACCAGTCAAAACGAATATTGATTATGGAGCCAGCACATAAATTCATACCCCCTTGTACATCCCTAAATATAATACTATATAGTTTTTCACTTTTGTCCTTTTTAATAAAATAAAGTTTAAAATTATATGATATTTTAAAATATTTTAAAAAAAATATTCACACTTAATTATTTTTCTCTCCACTCTTTATAAATAATCTTTTGAGTAAAATACTCTAACTACGCTTCTGTTTTGTCTTAATTACACGCACCTCCCCTCTATTTTGAAAACATATACTTTAGTCCAAATCATTAACACTGTTAAAGAATATTTTGAAAAGATTCTTCAAGTATATTTTTAAATTAAAAACCATATAAAAATAAATGTCGTTTACTAATTTACCCCTCATTATACCAATTCCCTAATTTATCTTTTAATATTAATGTTCATTAATGATCTATTTAATATTTTAAATAAATTTAATTTAGAATAAGTTTTAGTGATCTGTTTATGTGGTAAATATTAATAACTTTTTCAAAATCTGAGTAATTATTTTCAAGAATATATGTTTAATGAAATATTCTTAAAATGTTAAATTATAAGATAATTAATATGCGAATCTCATAATAATATCATTTTATAATTATATAACTTAATTGAACATATGTATGTATTCATTATTGCAACACATCATCATGCGTATTTAAAAATTACATAATAAATTTAAAAATTAAAAGAGATTAAAAATTAAAATTTATAATGATAAAATTAATTAACTTTATAATATGATAAATTTAAAAGTATGACAAAAATATAAAAATATATATTAATTTTTTATATATAATTAAATGATTATTTTTTTTGCAAAAGATTACATGATAAATTGTAATATTTCTTTTAAGTAGGGGTATTTTTGTCAAAATAATGAGTCAATATTGTGATTTAACGGTCAACTAACGGTCAGATGGATGGAAGTTGAATATCAAAACTAGAAGAGAAGTTTATACAACATATATTTTGATTTTAAGGGAGATTCATATAGGTTTTCAAAACATAAGGGAGGTCTCTGTAATTTTGAATAAATAGAGGGGAGGTTGATGTATTTTACTCTAATCTTTTTAAAACACCCTTATCTAATTAGGGCAGATTGGAAGAAAAAAGTTATTCAGATACTAGCAAGCTATGATCTGAGTAATTTTGGCAACTATGTATAATTTTTTTTCGCTCAGAAGGCAACTATGTATAATGAAATATGAGATTTTAATGTAGGTAAATAGTTATGATAATGATCTTTAAATTAATGAGTAAATGAAATGTTTAGATTTTACTTTTAAAAGTTATTATTATTATTATTTGAAAAAAGGAATTTACTTCTGAGAAGTTGTCAGTCTTTTCTACCCCTCTGTAAGTGCGAGGAAGGAGTATAAAAGGAAAACTTGTGTTTTGGCGTAGATGCAAGTGAATGCAATGGAATGTAGAGACAAAGATGCTTAGAAAACTTACCTGTTGTGAATAAACAAGCTGCCATGAAAATTTTCTTTTTACCAACGACGTTGACTTAGTAAACAGCATCACTTTGAGCAAAAAAAAAAAAACAGAATATAAGTTTAAATTTTAGAGAGTGTGTTTATTAGGAGAGACGAAAAACCCTTTCTTAAAAGAGGAAACTCATAATCGAATATAAAAAAATTATTGCTTAAAAAAAGTAAGTTAAAAAAAAACAAGTTATTAAACCATTTCATACAAAACTAATGAGATTAATGAGATGATAAACTAAATGGTTGATGGATTACACTAATTTGAAATACCTCATCTAAATTAAAGTGAAGTGAACTACATTTGATGTCAAAGCTGAGATTCACATTGGTGGCTAATGTAGCTTATAACTCAAATGACATCCCACACCCCCTCTCATAGAAGAGATTGTGAGTTTTGTTTCTCAAATGACCACAACAAGAGTTTGTGTGGGTCATCCCTCCTAGGAGAAAGGGTTAAATTGTCTAAAACAATTAACTATATCTTTTTGTAAGTCTTTTTTTTAATTAAAAATTTTGGTCCTATTTATAAATTTAGTTTCAGGGTAATAAATGAGATTGTGAAAATTTTATCCATATTAATTATAGTTATAACAATAAATTTTGAAGATATAGAGAGAGAAAAAAAGTCAGAAATTTAATTTATAATCATTAAATTAAGGGAAAATCCCATATAAAGCTGCTTGAAATAGAAAAATTCTAAATTAGTTTGGTAAATTCAATAAATACTTAATTAAGTTACCGACCCGATTAAGGATTTCAAAATTTAGATTAAATGACGTTACTGCCCTTTCATAATTTCATCTCTCATCTTAAAAAGGTTTCAATACTTTTTAACTTATTTTTACAATAAGTGTAAATATATATATTAATATATAATAAAATAAAATATGATTAACTTAAATCAAATAATTTTTTGTGTGTGGAAGAATGATCAGGAATAATTTTTAAAAAAAGTATCAACCCCAATATTCATTATTAGAATAAAAAAATTATTTTTTACATGATTTTTTGTTCAATGAGAAAAAATGTTGATATAAAAAATAACTTGTTTGATATAGCAAACTGCATATCAAAGATTTTCATTAATGATTTTTTTGAATAAAAGATATTTATTAACGTAAGAAAAACAACCTATATATCACATAAGTAAAATTACATGATTAATGAAGATTGATTTTTTTTTATTGACAAAAAACAAATTTGAATTCTTTAAAAAATAAACTTTTATTCAAAATATTTAATAAAAACATTTAATTGATAACGGTGTTATATTTTTTTCACTCAAATCAATAAATCATTCTTCCTGTCCCTGAATACAAAAACTCCATTAATTTAAATGAATCATATTTTATTTTATTATGTATTAATATTAATATATATGCACACTTATTAAAAGGCAAAATTAAAGAGCAATTAAATTCTGTAAAGAGAAAAGATGATAGAGAAAATTAGGAGAGTGTATTAAAGTCAATTTACCTATATTTTAAAATTTTAAATTGAGTCTATAACTTAATTAGGGAATTGCTGGGTTTAACAATTTGATTTAGAATTTCTCCATTTTAAGCAATTTTATATGGGATTTTCCTTATTTTTTTACGTTAATAAATATCTTTTCTTTTAAAAAATCATTAATGAAAATCTTTGATATGTAGTTTCCTATATCAAACAATTTATTTTTTATACTAACATTTTTTCTCAATGCACAAAAAATCAAGTAAAAAATAAATTTTTTATTCTAATGTTCAACTAGAAAACATTTAATTAATATTGGAGTTGATACCTTTTTTTTTTTTTGAATTATTCCTGATTATTCTTCCACACACACAAAATTATTTAATCTAAGTTAATCATATTGTATTTTATTATATATTAATGTTTATATATATTTACATTTATTGTAAAAATAAGTTAAAAAGTATTGAAACTCTTTTAAGATGAGAGAGGAGACTATGAGAAGGAAGTAACGTCTTTTAATCTAAATTTTAAAATTCTAAATTGGGTCGATAACTTAATTAGAGATTTATTGAATTTACCAACGTAATTTAGAATTTTCCTATTTCAAGTAACTTTATATAGGATTTTCTCTTAAATTAACTATATCTCCTTGATATAACAGATTTAGTTAAAAATAATTTATAAATAGCATGAAAGTGGTAGGAGGATATGGGACACTCACTTTCATTTGGCAATGGAGAAGAGGAATGAGGGAGAGAATCAATCAAATTGAATACTACTCCAATATTATTATATCAGAAACGGGGCCCATCCTGTTGTAAAACAAAGAAAAATTCAAGATAGAATCTGTTATTACATTGGAAGCTTGCGTTGTCGTTTTTCTGATGTCTCTCTGATTTATTGAAGATTAGGGAGGGGCTTCATGAACAAGTCTGAAAAGGGAATAATTATCAGTCTATAAAAACCCACAAACCTAACCGATCCTGTCAAGGGGTTGAAGACTTGAACGTGAACGAGGGTCAGTGAGACCTTCTGGGAACATCGGGTCTATTTTCTTCTTGACTTGACCCACTTCATTTCCTCGTAAAAGCTTGTTTAATTTCAACACTTCTCCTCATTAAACTAATCCTCGACAAGTGTGATCCTGTGCCTCCGGTCTAAGTAAATTCCCACACACTCTAAAACTTCTTCATTTCTTTCATGTTCTACACTGCCATTGGTGCCGGAATTTTCATTTCCATCGATATTTTCATGTAGTAATATTCAGAGTTACTCAAAGGACTTAGCTTCTTTTACAGGAACAACAAGAGAGGGAAAGTAGAGATGGAGGAGGAGAACGAAATGGATACATTTGATGATATTCTGCTGCCTGGTTTTCGGTTTCATCCGACAGACGAGGAACTTGTTGACTTTTACCTCAGGAAAAAAATAGAGCAAAAGACTTTGCCTATTGACATCATTAAGCAAGTGGATATATACAAGTACGACCCATGGGATCTTCCAAGTAAGAATCAATTCTAATCATAATTTGCCCTGTATTTTCACTTCAAATCAATTAACACCTTCCAAGCTTTCTTTTTTATTCATGCGTGATTCCAACTCTTTTTTTTTTTTTTTTTGTTGCTGACAAAAGGGATGGCAAGCAGTAGTAGCGAAAAAGAGTTATACTTTTACTGTCAAAGAGAGAGAAAATACAGAAACAGTGCTCGCCCAAATAGAGTGACCAGAGCTGGGTTCTGGAAGGCCACTGGAACTGATCGACCTATATACTCTTCAAAGGGAAATTGTATCGGTTTAAAGAAGTCTCTTGTGTTCTACAGAGGCAGAGCCGCCCAAGGCACCAAAACTGAATGGATGATGCATGAGTTTCGCCTTCCTTCTCTTTCCGATTCTTCTCTTCCTAGAAACCTCTCTCACAAAACGCTCCCTCCCACTGTAAGTTTCTCTTAATTCTGCATATTATATTCTCCAGTTTTTGTCATTTCTCTTTCTCTTTCTTTGACTGACTGTTTTCTAACTCATGGGGTTTCAGGAGTCATGGGCAATTTGTAGGATATTCAAGAAAACCACCTCACAGAAACCTTCATCTCATTCTCACCCCTGCATCCCTCAGTTCCCAGAGAGCTTGCCGGTGGGTGATGTACTCAATCAAGGTGGTGGTGCCACTGCCTCCGGCAACCACTTCAGTACCGAAAATATCTCAGGTGCGTATTTTTCAGCTTCAGATGTTCCCTGTTACAAACCCATCTCCACACTGGAAGCGTCAGGATCCATGATTTTGAACTCAGACTGGGAAGGATTTGAAGGGGCAAGCCAGCAGTTTAGTCAGGGCATGCAGGGGAATATAAACAGAGCAACAGGGTTTTCTTTCCCTGCACCTGCTTCTGGGGATGTTTGGAAATCTCCTCTGCTATGGGACACCCCATTGTTCAACTGATACATGCAACAGTTGGCTAAATTGCGGCCCATTGAAGGGTTTTCTCATGTTTGTAATTAGGTATTCATTAGGGGTTAGTTCTGCTATGTTTAATATTAAGTGTACAGGTGTGGTGTTATCATCATTTCCTGTCACATAAACAACGTTCATATTTTAACGCTGGACCTGGCCAAGCATGACAGAGGAAGTTGTTCATATATTCCTCATCTAGAGGCTGGGGACTTCACAGATATTTGTAATTTGACCAATGGTAGGTATATCATTCAGTTCAGTTGTTGTGATCATGGTAATTTTGAACTGTTCATTACAAGTTTTTTAGTTGAACCTCTGCGTTGTGGTGGTCCCAAACTAAACAAGAGGTTAGATGTCCTTTTTTCATGTCTCTTCTGGGCCAAAGCAGGGGTTTGATTTGTTTACCTCTGTATATTTTATCCCTCTCTATATGTTTGATTAAGCACTATTTTCATATTGGCTTAATTATTTACTTTTTCCCCATTTAAATCTCGCAGAGAAAGTCTTGTTAAAATACAAACCTTCTTCTCAACTTGGAGATCAGTGTGCGGAGAATGGAAATGCAATTGTATTATAAGACATTTAATTTAAACTAATTTATGAGAACTAAGAAATCATAGTTAATTGATTAAATACGTATTAAATTGAAAATTTTTCCCCCAACTTTACCTATATCAAATCAAGTTTTAAATAAGAGAAAACACACAAAAAATCACATTAAAACATTAATTATATAGATAAAATTGACAAATAAATATTAATTACTATCAAAATGACTTATATTATGTATCACAATATTTTTCGAGGACAGTAGTGTGTATAATCCACCTATTATACGGTAAAGGACGAGTCCGGATCCTCTCAGAAGCCACAGTCTCAGTACCCCTCAGTAGTTCTTGATCTCATCCGTCCAAAAATTGATCCAAAGATACAGAATCTATTTTAAAAGACCGCATGCAGTAAAAATTTTACCGCATACGGTAAATGTTATTTTTAAAACAGCTAATGTATCTTTATTTGAACGCTTGGATCAATTTTTAGATGGCCAAGATTCACGGATATTGAGGGATACTGAGCATATTTGCTTCCGTAAAGGACAGATATGAATTGCACAAAAATTAGGATAAGTTCAGCAAAATTGTATTTTGATGTTATATAGTAAGCAAACCCGTATGACAAGAAGTCAAGATGGCCGAGTTGGTCTAAGGCGCCAGTTTCAGGTACTGGTCCGAAAGGGCATGGGTTCGAATCCCATTCTTGACAATGTGCAGCATTTTCCTCTGACAATATCGTAAAATGCAGCGAGATTTGTGGGCTTGCTAATCTAAATGGTTTTATTTGCATGTGGTGAAGTATGGCACCCGGCATAAGCTTTTCTTACTTAACATGTAAATTTCGCATGATTGAAGGAAGTTGTTTTAAAATTCTGTCATAATTTTATTAGAAAATTTAGTGTAAAAATATGAAAAATTGCACTTAGGCATGATTTTTCAAGATTATCCTCGAAACTCGTCAAAAAACATAATAGCATCTGAAACGTCAATCCTAGAAATATGGGGTTCAAATCTGGACATCACAGATATGATGCGCAATGAAGATGTTATCACCTTAAGGCTTAAGTTCTAAAAGAATAGAGCCTCCCTCCATTCTCCATCTTTTCCCCTAGGAAATTATGCCACCTTAAGTACTTGCACTTTGACTGCAAGCCTTAGGTTTGGCTATCATCCACTTCTTTTCTCATCCTCTTTTTTATCTCAATTATTGGATTGAAATCTCAACGATTTAGATTTAATGTTTTATTAAAATATTATTTTTTAATAATTTAATATTTTTATAAAACATTGAATCTGAACCGTTGAGATTTCAATCCAACAGTTAAAATGAAAAAAAGATAAGAAGAGGACAAGAAGAGAAGTAGATGGTAACCAAACCCGCAAGGCTTGAGGAGAAAATGAAGCCAGGTAATATTCTT
Organism: Acacia crassicarpa; assembly: GCA_034222035.1. Lineage (NCBI taxonomy): Eukaryota > Viridiplantae > Streptophyta > Magnoliopsida > Fabales > Fabaceae > Acacia > Acacia crassicarpa. The sequence continues at coordinate 40,341,545 of JAWXYG010000005.1, read as the reverse complement.
ATCGAAATCAATTGTAAGCAACACAACATTCGGCGTTTCACATGCCTAGATATTAAAATTAGCCAAGGTTGGAAAATACTGTGAATATCTCAAATAAAAAATAAGATAAATCATAATATGAAATAAATTTTAAAATAACAGGCTATTTATATTAATATAATCAAATTAAAACTGAGAAATGTTTTTAACTTCTTTCATTAATTATCGTTAGAAAAAATAATAACTTTAAAATAATTTTACAATATATACGTTTGTTTTGATTTGTAACCTTATTGAGAGTGTTTGAATATGTATGAATTTTTCACTTATAATCCTACTTTCTCATGTGTGTTTTTAGTGATAAGTTGGGCTACTGAGCTTAATTAAATTATATTTTATTTATTTGGGGATAAGACAGAAAAAGAGTTTTGAAAATCTCAAATAAGATTTATTATCAATAGTTAATAAGTCTTGCTTTCTCTATTGGTTATTGGTTACCTTGCGGCTTTGTGATCATCCTTCCCCCCTTCTTTCTCCCCACTCCACCATTGTCTCATTCTCCGAAGCTATAAAGATAATAACCGGGTTCAGAGTGGGTAATTCTGGTTTATCCTGAGTCGCAAGCAGACATGTGGCCAATTCACCAGTTTCCGGTCCATATCGGTCGGTCTAGTCTTTCATCCCATGAAATTAGCTCAATCAATAACATCATGAAATAGTTGTTGAAATCACTATGAAGCCTTTAGACAGGTGGAATTCGCCATCACTAAGAAGCACTAATGTAGAATAAGTCATCATAAAATAATTCTCGGCAAATTACGGAGTATGAAAGCCGGGCTGCTCCGAGTTAAGAAATTAACCGGGCTTACTCCGAAATAATTAAACCTCTCCTCATAATTTACCTCAATAATATGAAATTCATAGATATTTGAATTCATGAAACCAAGCCATCACTTCTTTTCATGAGAAAACTTCTAATAAATTTAACCTACGACTGATAACTCAATGGGTAGTGGTCAAATTTTGGAATTATCATTAAGAATGCATAAAATCAGCAAACATCATAATGTATGCTAAAATAAACTATAAAACAACAGTATCTTTAAAACAAAATTCAAATGAAGCTCCTCATCATTCATAATTCCATCCAAAGTCAAAATTTCTTTGGCACATTTCATCCATGTCCCCCCTCAGCTTAACTCCTTGATGCTTGCTTTTCTTTTGCCTTTTGGATCTTCAACACCTTCTTCACAATCTTTTGCTCCTCAACCAGAAAAGCTCGGATTATCCTATACAACGAAAATAAAAACCCCATTACTCTCCTTAAGAATGATAACAAAGAACATATATAAATAACTATTTCTTAAGCAATTACCTTTCTCTTACAGCTCCTCCAGACAACACACCTCCATAGGCCCTGTTAACCGTTCGACGGTTCCTAGGCAATCTGGACCTCTTGTATTCAGCAGGTCTCAAATGTGGAATCTGCAAATTAAATCAGGATCAGAAAAATTATGATAGGAAAATGGCATAGTAATATTCATTGTTACTTGACACTGGCGGTTAGAGAGAAAACTTCAGAGCTGGAGACCATCAGTACCAGGGATAGAGCAAAGGGTACATAAAGAAAACTTTTTGCAATCATAATATGCACCTTAGCATTATAACACTACTAGTACTAAATTAGTTACGCCTATGATTAACAACAAAAAGAAAAATATATATATATCCCGCATATTTGGATCTTCTCCCCAGGCATAACACATTTATTTCAATATGATATATCATCAGCCCATCCTTGCCCCACAACCCTTCTCCTCACTCAACCTAAACCTCCTACAGTCTGGAACCTAGGATGCACAACTGCTGACTGGTGAATAAGTAATATCCAACAAAATACGTAATAGATGAGCCTACGTCTCAAAAAGACCGCCTAAACGGTTATAAAGTTGGAAAGGAGAGATATAAAAGGTATAAAGGATATGCATATAAACAAGAAAGAAAACAAATTACACTAAACTGGATATGCCATCAGATCAACAATCAAATAAACGAGGATCAATGAAGCGTCAGCTTTTTTTATATATTCCACGTGCAAAATCCTTTTATCACCAAGCCAATCAATATTATATCATCTTACCACGGATTGCTTCATCTAAGTTAGAGAAAATACCCAGCATCCGGCAATCGGCCGAGAGAAAAGTGATGCGAAAAATTTGATTCTGCCGATTCTATACATATAATGCAGAACTTGGGCTTATGCTTTGAAGCATGGCAGCAAACTCCTCAGAATGGCAGAGCAAACGCATACAGAGTGCTTAACAAATTCTACATAATTCGGAAGGAAAACGTACCCCTTGGATCCTCTTTCCAGTAACGGGACACTTAGGACCGCTAGCTCTCTTCTTTGTGCTTTGATAAATCAACTTCCCACCTAAACATCATTTACAGATGTTCGAGAAACGCGTTACAATCAAAATCCAAATCCATCGCTAAGAGATAAGAACTTCAGGCCATATAATTGGTACAAAATGGGAAGAAAATGAACGAAGCGCATCCGAGAAAAATCGGGAGAGAAAGAAAAGAAGAAACGAGAGAATACCAGGGGTTTTCACAACCCTGTGCTGGTTGGATTTGGTGGCATAGCTGTGACGCTTCCTGTACGTGAGACGCTGCACCATCTTCTCGTCGTGATACCGAGCTCCTCCTGTCTTGCTGGGAAACGGCCTCCAAAAGCCGAACGAAGGGATTGCCTGCACTTTTTAAGGGAGGCGACAAAACCAAAACCCTAAATTCTCAATGGGCTGCTAGTTGGTCTGATTTACACCATTTTTTGTAAAGCCCATAGTTTAGGCCCCAAATATAGGTCTGAATTACTTTACTAATAAACTTTTGTGTTCAAAATATAATAAATGAAGAAACTGAATTAATAAAAATATATTTCATTGAATATTATATAATTATTTATAGAAACTATTAGAAGTTTTTCCTCTAATTATATTTAATTAGAGAATATAATAATATTGATATAAAAAGTAAGCATAATATTTTATTGATTTAAGAACCGCCATTTTATCCAGGTCAATATTTTGTATTTGACTGAAATAATCTTTTTTTAAAAAATAATATTACCTCCGGTCCTAATTATAAGAGCTAGTTGACTTTCTTTGGAAAGGTTAAGGAAGCTAAACAAGTTACTTAATCATTTTATATGTTGTATATTCTTAGATTATATATTAGTTTATTAGTTAAACTAATTAATTTAAAGGAAAAAATAAAAATAGAAATATTCTAAAGTAATTTAATTAGCTTTCTTAATCTCTTCAAAAAAGTCAACTAGCTCTTATAATTAGGACCGGAGGGAGTAATAAAATAATATTTAATTATTTCCTATCAATTTACACTTGGGATTTGTAAATATTTTTAAACCAAAAAATGGATAAAATCGAATCACCAAAAGGCAATATCTGCATATGAATTATGAAGAGATGCTTTTTTGAATTAATTGTTAAACTGGGTTAAACTAGTCTCTTATCTATTTTGTATGAACGGTTGCCAAAACGATCGTTGTTAGTAAAATTAACACTATTAGTAATCGTTAATCTTGTTTCCATAGTACCATTAGTGCACCTATCTTCGGTCTTTGGTAGATATTCAAGCTCTTAATTGAGGGCCAAAAAAAATTAAATGATCAGAACCAGTTTATTGCAAAAACATGTATATAAAATATAAAACATTCCGAGACGATGATGTCGTTAGGAGCAGGGATTTAGATTTGATTTTATAATGTACATTATCATTCTTAATTAATTATGGTTGGACGGACAAGATAAAGCATGGCGACATAATGGTGATTAGGAGGTCGAGAATCCATTAACAAGATAAAATCAAATAACTATTTACTTAATTTCTTTTTTTGGTTTCTTATTCTATAAAAAATGAGATGCTGCCTATTTTCTGTAATTTTTTTTTTAAAAAAATACATCCACAGATTTGTGAGAGATTAGAAAGCTGGGTATCCTCGAGGAAAGGGAAGGTAGGAATGAAAGGTGAGTTAGGTGGGGAAAAGTAAGAATGTTGGTTCTACATGAAGTGTTCGATTTACAAAATGAATCTTGGTCAGTTTATTACGACACCAAGCCAGTTGATCCGTCGTTATCCTCGACATGTTCACCACTCTCCACACTAATTTCATATCCACTTGTGAAAAGAAGTACAGGTACTGCTCCGTCCCTTCCTCTTTCTGCTTCTTCAATTTCTTCAATATGCAGCTTCCACTCCTCAATATCTCCCTCAGCCTCTTCCCTTTCTGCAACATCACCCCCAACTACCTCCATAAAAAATCCACACACAAAACAACTAACAACATTAATGAACTAAATTACCTTCTGAAGTTCTGCTCGGACTTCTGCTACAAGCTCTGAATCTGCAGGGTCTTGGAGTTCTGTTTGATTCTCTTTCACACCTTTTAGTGTCATGTTAGATGCGTCTTTATCTGCCCTAATGAAACGCCATATCGTCCTAATTGATTCTTCTAGGATTTCCACCAACATGCCACTTGTTATGGCATCCTCATCTGTATCTCTTTTTCTCATTTTCTTCTTATCCTTTGCGCTGTCCTCTGCACACACAGTAATGGCTCTGTTATTGTATGCCTTACACGTGGAATTTTGTAGTACCACTTATTTTACAAACTCAGAAAGATCCCATCAAAATAAGAATAAAGTCACTCACCTCTTATTACTGGAACTTGAAGGAGATTCTTCATAGCGTAACGATTTCTGACGTAATTCTCAACTCGTGGGCCCTGGAAAGGTTCGTTCTCAATAAATCTTTGAAGGAGGACTTGGAACTGCTGAAACTCGCCGGCCACTTCGTTGAACCTTCGTTCTCCGTACTGATCAGATTCCCATATCTCCAACGCCTTCTCGTATTCCCACCGAAGGAACTCCCAGGAAAGGCTCAGCTGACCCACATAGATTGTTTCCAGATCACTGTACAGTTCTCTGATGAAGTTCTTCGTGGGATCTGATTCCGAGTTCTTGCGTCTTGAAAGGTGAAAGCTTTGTGAAAGTTGCGACATGATCTTTGGAGCAGATATCCTGTGGCTTGAAAATGACTGAAATGGCTCCTTTGACTGCAAAAAATCTACACCACGATTTTGGATTCTTAAACATTAAGCAAAAAAAAATAAAGTGAAGTCCACTTAGAATTTACAAACAAAAAAATGACATTTCAAAGTGTCTTGTGTAGTAAGAATACTTTATAAGGTAATACAACGATTGGGTGGAGCATTAACATTAGTGCCAGATCATTGTAGAGACTAGTTTTCTTTTTTAGGAAGGGTCCAAACGATATGACGCAGAAGACATTAAGAATTACTGGAAACTAGATGGGTACAGATATGGGATCATTTAAAGAAACAGAAAGAAAGACGTTGGGCAGATTTTCATGAGTGATGAGTATAAATATGTCAGTAAAAAACTCGGTAGTTCGTCAAAACAATACCTAAAACTCATGTGGGTGTTCTTGTACAGGCAATTAAAATTCATAGTTGGCGGTGGGACTTGTCGTGTCTGCCCTAGTAGGACCAACACTTATGTTTCGAAATGACAATCTACCCCCTCTTTTCTGTAATACCAAACAAAATAAAAATGGGTTGCATGAACCATAGAAATACTAGCTCTCCAATTCTAGGGTTATTTTAGGGGGTAACGTGGGGGAAAGAGCTAGGAAACGCATTTACCCGCGAGTCACTTCTAGGTATTTAGGTAGTTCATGTTAATTGGTCATCAATCAAGCTGAGTCATTAAAGAAACTTCGTGTGAAATATCAAAAGCGTGTTTAGAAAGGATCAGAAACAAAAAGAGAAAACTGAAAATTACCTATAGCCCACATTTTTTGGTAATTCAAGATATCGAATTTTCGCATGCGTTCTCTGTAACTCCTGTAGAGTTTTGGGACCTCGTTGGTGGTACTAGTACCAGGCTGGAATTTCTCCTCGATTTTCCATGGCTTCAAGTCTTCCATCTTCCTCGGAAACTCAGCATCCTCGAGGATGGTCGGAAGGCCCGTCGCTTTCACCTTCTTCAGCTCCATCTTCAGCTGCTCTATCAAATCTTGATGTTCCCACAGTGTATCAAACCTGTTGGAATCATCAAGATCCGAAGAACTCTGCAAATTGGGTTTCGCAGATCCCTCGGAACCATCAATGAGCCGTTTTTCTTTGTCGCCAAATTCTTGGGCTTTGCAATTAACGTTGTTATTACCCGACGGCTTCTGTGCCAGAGCCTCCGCTTCTAATTTTTGGAGCTCTTCCTTTAAGTCTTTATCTTCTTCATCAAAATCATCGGGCTCGTACCCAACGTCAAAATTATCTGACCATCTATCTCCAACTAAGTCCATATCTTCTTCTTCTGTTAACCCTGAATTTCCATCTTCTTGGTTTCTTGACTTGTCAAGCTCAACAGTGGTTCCCAAGTCCGACTCTGATAACTGACTATCGAACAAATAATTAATATTTGAACTCTTGGAATTTGATTCATGGCCTAAATTTGGAAAAACATAGCTTATAGAAATATCGGGATTCTCCATTTGATTCTTCCCTGAATGAGGTTGTTCTGTTTCTCTTATTGATGGCATAGCTTTGAGCTTCTCAGCCTTAACTTCAAGGACGTCTCCTCCTTCACACTCGGACAGGGACCCAAAATTCTTGATTGAATTGTTTTCCAAGGACCTATCATTCGATTGAACAAATAATTCCTTAACAGTGAGAATCGAAACCTCGGGTTCCTCCAAGAAGTGGCTGGCACTCTTGCCTGAGATGAACTCATATTTGCTGGTGTTTGCAGAAGGCGTATCTGGGTTGTTGACAAAGTGGAAAGCTTCATCATTGCTTTCGTTGAATTCTTCAATGGGTTTCCAATTCTGGTATTCGAACTTGAAAACAAATTTTGGCGAGTCGGCTTCTTCAATACCAACAATTTCATCGTCGTCCATAACTTCCGAACACTCTATTTTGGGCTCTGTTTCTGGCCGGGAATAATTGGAATCTTTAAAATCATTTTCCTCTGTAAGAGAACCAGTACCTTCCTGGAAGCTTTCAGAATTCAACTCTTTATCTTTGGAAGAATTGGAATACCCCACTACACCCTCTGATTTTGGCCCAGAAAAATTTGAGTCATAGGAAGGAGTCGCAGAACGAGCTGATTTAACCGCTCCAGGACTAAAATACCTGCCAACGTATTTTAAAAAAAAAAAAACCATGAATTGAAGAATTAATATATATCGAAACGTAGGTGAAGTAGAAACTGAAAATTAAAAACCTCACGAAGATTCTGGCGAATACCCAGAACATAGCTTGCCAAAGGTAAGAGAGGAGGAGCCCAAAATAGGCAGAAAAAAGAACCATCTTTCGGTGAAAAGCTCCTGTGACAAAGCCCATGCTCATAGTGAAAAAGAAGGGTCAGCCACTGAAATCTGGTGGTGGAATGAAGGCATGGTGAAGCCAAGTTCATTCATATAGAAGCAAAACAGAGGAAGTCATAAGCAGGCTGATTCGGCGTTTGAAAAAAAGAAGAAGAGAAGAGGACCTGGTACCAGTAAAAAGGAAGGTTCACACGTAGAATCGGATTAAGAGGAGGTTGAAATCTGACCTAAAAAGAAGGGATTTGGGAGCAAAAAAATTAGGGAAGAAAATTACATGTCAGCGACTTGTGTTTGAAACTAATCTCACAAGGGGTTGCTTGTAGGCATGGGATTGTGAGAACCGTTATGCGAGAGAAGGGACTTTTATATGATCCGTTGTGGGTTAAATTGAAAGTTTACGCCTCCAGTTTCTGGTTCAATTTCATGCGAAATTTGCTTAGGTTTCTTTCGGTGAGGTGTGTGGATGGTGAAAGTTCATACTTCACAGTTCACACCCCTACTAACTCGGTCCTGATTCGTTGCTTTAAATATTCAACCCCGGGTTTTATATTTATTTGTCTCTTCCTTTATCATTTAATTCCCAGGCCGAACCGTCGTTTTGGATAAGCCGACCTTTCTATTGCTATTTCCTTTTTTAAAAATGTCTGTCAAAATACTAATTCACGACCACACATATATTAATCAATGCAATATCAATCAAAATGTCTAATATTGTCATTGATCAAATCATATTTTTTATATGATTTAACATGATTAAATTGGGATTTTTAATGCATTTTCTGGGACATTATTGTATGATTAAGTACTAAATTAAGTTAGGAACATTTGTATTGAATTAAGTGTAATTAGGGGTAAAATAATCTTTATTTATTAATTACAGAAAAGGACTCAGATGTTTTTGAAATTTCAGTTCTGCCCCAAAATAGTTTGAAAATTCTCACTTTAGTCCCTCTCCAGAACTTTTAAAACTTTCACTTAAGTCCCTTAGTAAACTCAGCGCTTTTTTCAAAAACGTTGCGTTTTTACGCTTTAAAGCGGCGCTTTTTACGCTTTTACCTCTGGTGCATTTTTTCCACCACGTAACACGTTTCGCCCGAAAAAAAGCGTAAAAGCGGCGTTTTTTGCGCTTTAAGCGCGATTTTGACTACCATGTTCACGACAATGGTATATCGTGTTTTTTTTATTAAAGAAAATATATTTAAACGTAAAATTAAGAAATTAAAATATAGTATAGAAATATTAATCTGTCCTTTATGCTTTTAATATTTTATTATAAACAAAAAAATATTTAAGTGAATTGGTTTTGGAGACTTGATGAAAAACAACCCTTTTAAAGCAAGAAGTGTTTACAAGTTACAAATACTCTCATAATTTGTTTAGGTTAATATTGATAAAAAATTATTATTTATGTGTTTAAAAAAATTATTCTGGTTTAGGTTAATATTGATAAAAAAGAATTTTATTTCAATTTAATTTTCTAAAGAGTGAAGTTGACATGGGATATGCTTTTTTTTTTCTTCACCCGATAAAAATAACAACTTACTTTTGTTTTTTTTTTTAAAAAAACCTCACATTTATTTTTTATCATTAATACAATTAATAATTGACTTTCAATTAAAATATATTTAATTGATATCAATGATACTATTATAGCGTGGCATACTCGAATTATTCTTAATTATTCTTTTATATAAACTCATAAAGTAATAATGCTCTTTTAAGGAGGGAGAGAATAATGTTGGAAATTATGCCCTAGGGGCAAATCATTATTCTCCATTAAGTTATCACTTCATTCGCATGTTTATAGTGATAACTGCATCCTTGGATATATCTTATAGATTATCTTAAATATCTCTGGTCAGTCATCTACGCGGGAGCGAAGATGAGTTAAGACCAGTATGACTTTGATGAGGTATGGAGATACGAATCAAAGTCATGGGCACTTGTAAGAGTACAAAGTGCTGGACCGACCCACTATGAGAAAGCTGCATGGATTAAGTCATAAGCTTATCTCATGTACAACCGCGTCACAACGCCCTATGACCTGAGATCATCATGGATTCCTACATGATGAGTCACTGGTCTTTGACCTAGTCAAAAGTCACCTTTGACCGGGTGATGATAAAGGCTAGGATCGGGATCAGTGGTTTTCATGCGGAGGAATGTGAATGGTCAAGATGGAATTTGTCCCTCACATTTGTAGAGAGATAATACTGGGCCCCTCGATGAGTGAGTCTAAGAAATGTATGGCCATACTTTGATGGAAAAGAGTTTCCATTTCACTTATTAGACTGTTCGAGAATCGAGAAAGTAATGGTCAAGAACAGGAAGTTGACATTATCCATGCCTCATCCTTGACCAAATTATCGTGTGACAAAAGGGACGTGACATGGTTGTACAATAAGTTGTATCGTGTCATCAATCCCCATGTGAATTGAGTAGTCGCAATGTCTTGCTAGAGGCCGCTTGCGACTTGTGGGCTGATACAGTCTTGGCCCACTGCCAATCTCATGTGGGCCTGCAGGGTCGCACACAAGAATAATCCAACACGGGTAAAAGTGTCCAGGTTCATTGAATCTCAGATAATCTGAGATTTAATAAATATTGGGTTTAATCTGGGGTAAGTATATATATGTGTATATGTATTTAAATTCGAAAATAATATAATAATATTATTTAATGGAGATTATAATATTATTATATAATATTTTTGATATTTAATTTATGGGAAAAAGATCTCTCCTGTCACTGGAGATAGAGTTATCTCCTGTCACTGGAAAACTACGTCGTTTTGAGTTAATGAAGGGTTTGTTAGTAATTTTAGGTGAATTAATGATGAGTGTTTTGGTAAAATGTATATGATTAAAAATAAATAGAATTACAGAAACACCATTCATTAATTCACCTGAAATTACTAACAAACCCTTCATTAATCCAAAACGATGTAGTTTTGAGGTCACTGGAGATAACTGTATCTCCAGTGACAAGAGAAATCCTTTACCCTTAATTTATTTGGTAAATTAAATATCTAAAACAAATCGAGATATTGTATCTCATTTAATTTTCGAATAAAGATATCATTATCTATTTAATTTTAATTGAGATATTGTATCTCAGATTTAATTAAATAGATAGATATCATTTCTCGGATTTAATTTATAGAGATAAATTAAATCAAAAGGCTTTTAAATTTGGATTAAATAAATAGATTGGATTAAATCTATCTGATAGATTTAATTACTATATTTTTTAATCCAGATTCAAAATTCGAATTTTCAGATCTGGCTTTTACTTCGAATTAAATAAATATTATTATATTAGATCTATCAGATAGATTTAATTAATATATTTTAATCCAGATCTAAAATTTGAATTTCAAAATTAATGAGGATTAATTTTATATAATACGCCGATGGGTTTAGAAAAACCTACGGGACTTTTAGTCGAGCGTATTAGAAAGCCGCGAGAAACCCTAGAGCGAAAAAGAGAGAGACGCACAAGAGGCGCTAACACGCTGCCGTAGCCGTGTTCGGGGATTGTTCGTGTGGATACCAGTAGAGGAATCCGATTCTAAGAGTCGTCTTCTACTGATCGAGAAGGTAGCCCACCAGTTCAAAGAGAACGAGACGCGAACGAATTCACTACAGTTTGGGTTTTCTTGATCACGAGAAAATGTGCACAAAGGTTTGTGTAGATTCTTGAGCTACTAGTTCGCTAAAATCAAAGGAAAACCTTCGGCTTCGGATGATTCTGAGTTCTCTATAAGGTATGATTCGGGTTCCCTAGCCTTGATTTAAACGCACCTGAGTGATTCTCGGGACGAGATTCGTAGAAATTTTTAATCCGCTGCGTGTACGAATCCAATAAATAAAGGCTAGCAGAAAAGAGAGGAGGGGCATTAAAGTTATTTTATACAGATTTTAAAATCCTAAACTGGGTTGATGACTTAATTAATGATTTGTTGAATTTACCAACCCGATTTAGAATTTTTCTATTTTAAATAGCTTTATATGGGATTTTTCATACTTTTTAACTTATTTTTACCATAAGTGTAAATATATATATATATATATATACATTAATATATAATAAAATAAAACATGATTAACTTAGATCAAAGAAATTTTATGTTTTGTGGAAGAATGATTAGGAATAATTAAAAAAAAAAAAGCATCAGCCCTAATATGTTAATATAAAAAATAACTTATTTGATATAGCAAACTGTATATTAAAGATTTCCATTAATGATTTTTTAAAAGAAAAGATATTTATTAATGAAAAAAAACCTATATATCATATAAGTAAAATTACGTGATTGATGAGGATTGATTTTTTTATTGACAAAAAACTAATTTGATTTCTTTCAAAAATAAAATTTTATGCAAAATATTTTATAAAAAGTTTAATTGATAACGGTGTTATGCTTTTTTTTTTCCCTCAAATCATTCTTCCTGAACACAAAAACTTTTAAATGAATCATATTTTATTTTATTATATATTGTTGTTAATATATATACACACTTATTAAAAAACTAACTTAAAGACCAATTAAATTCTTTCAAGAGGAAAGATGATCGAGAAGATTAGGAAAGTATAACAAAATCAATTTATCTATATTTTAAAATCTCAAATTGAGTCTTTAACTTAATTAGGGATTTGTTAGGTTTAACAACTTGATTTAGAATTTCCCTATTTTAAACAACTTTATGGCTTTTCCCTAATATAATACCACTCTGGTCCTATTTATAAGTCCTTTTTGACCAACTCACACATACCAAGGAGAGGTAAATAACTCAATGATTATAGGATAAATTTTTAATTTTACCTTCATTTATGATTGGGTACTTTTTAACTTTTTCTTTTTTCCTTTATTTTTATTGGTACAAATATGGGCAAAATTGTCACAAGTTCATTTATTTGATCAAGAGGGACTTATAAATAGGACCAAATTTTTGGGTCAAAAGGGACTTATAAATAGGACCAGAGTAGTATAATTGATGCGGACATCAACATAACAAAACAAATATTTCTTAATTCACAGACATTTTAGGTCCCCTTTGAGTTGAATTATGGGAGTTCACGGACACTATGATGATCTGGAGTTAAAAAATGCTTACAAATGTACTTATTATAAATTAATTACACAACTTTGAAAGCTATGTAATAAATCCTTATAATTGAACCAACCACTAACAACACAATCAGAATGAGAAGGTAAAAGTAAAAGTGTTCATATAATCGAACAGAATTGAAACAACCCCATCCTGTTGTTATTTTTCAAGCATTTAATGTTTTCTTTGATAGATTTTTTTATATTCACCTAATTTAAGTGATGTGAAGTTATTATCATTGTTGTCAAACTCACGAGTTGACTCTCTGAGTTTACCGTCTTTACGTTTCTACCTTATAAAATCGAGTCAAGTCTCTAGCAAACTCGTGTCAACTGTAAACTCATATAAACTCACGAGTTTACAGACCGAATTTACCGTTTTTACGTTTGTAGCTTACGTTTTTTATATTCACCTAATTTAAGTGATGTGAAGTTATTACCATTGTTGTCAAACTCACGAGTTGACTCTCTGAGTTTACCGTCTTTACGTTTCTACCTTATAAAATCGAGTCAAGTCTCTAGCAAACTCGTGTCAACTGTAAACTCATATAAACTCACGAGTTTACAGACCGAATTTACCGTTTTTACGTTTGTAGCTTACAAAATTGTGTTAATTTTTTTTCAATTTTGTCATCCTTAACAACTTAATATATGAATTTTATAGAAATTTCTTTATTAGGTATAATAAATTATGAATGTTGATATATTTAATTTTAATTATTTGGATTTAAAATATATTTAAATCAAATTGTTTTTATTTTTATATTATAATTATTTAATTATACACCGCTAATACATGTTTAACGATAAAAGTAAACTCTTACGAGTTTACCGATTCAAGTTTAAGATACGAGTTTACATCATTGTCACGAGTTTGCATAGACTCGTGAATTTGACAACCTTGGTTATTACTCCTTCCAATCCTAATTATAAAAACACTTTTATAGTGTAAATTATATTACAAAAGTATAAGGACCAGGAGTAGTATATAAGTACACACACATCATCATACCAGATGTCCAAATCCTGAAAGATATCTAGATATATTGAATAATAATTAATATGATATAATCATCATAATTTATATAAAATATCCAACAGTTCCTAAAAGTATATAAAAATCGAACGAGCTTTTATTTGAACTATTATCTATTATATACACACACATCGGGAACACTGGATTCCAAAACAATTAATAGCTTGTCATGCAACGGACCCGGATTCCCTCCTTTTACCTCCCCCTCAAAACCCCTCAGAATCCTATTTGGATCGTCTAAACTTTTATCCAACGGTCCAGATTAAAAAAAAAATAGTTTTGTCTTTTTCAAAAAAGATAAAACTTCAATTTTTTTTTAAAAAAAATCTGGACCGTTAGATCAAGATTTGAACGGTCTAGATGGGATTCTGAAGGATTCTGAGGGAGAGGGAAGAGGAGGAAATCTGCTCCCGTCATGCGACTATGTTTCCTCTCAAGCACAAGGGTCATGCGTTTGTCACTCTCTTCGACAAGTTTTTTTATTTTTTTATTTTTTTATACATTATGGTAGGGGAGGGGGCAGGGTTCGAACCCTGGATATGGAAGAGGGTGACCAGTTAATATTGGCTCCCATGCCACTGCGCTATTAAGACCTGGCGGTTTCGACAAGTTCTTTCTTGCGAGGTTGAACTTTTTCCAATAAAGCAAAATAATACTCCATCAAGCTACATTAATAACCAATGGCGGAACTTTTTAATGGCCAGCTGAGGTATATAATTTAAATCTAAATAAATATATTATATAAATATATATATATATATATAGCCATCCTTTAATAGAGGCATCATCACATAAAACACACATAATTACTGAACACCTAAAGTTTTTAAATTCTACTACTACTAAAAAAAGCAAGAAGAAGAAACAGCATGTCCCTTTCAGAACCAATGACGTAACACTTTACCATGAAGAAGTTTCGTACAAAGTTTGGCGCTTTCTTGTGCGTTTCTTCTTCTTCTTCTTTTTTATTTAGTATTATATAATTATAATTAATTAATAGCTTGGATGGTGATTGTGCTATACCTGCATGGTACTGATGGAATTAGGGGGTTAGGGGTGGCCACCATCCCTAAAAATTATAGAAAAGAATCTAAAATTTTAGAAAATTATATTTCAATCTCATAAGAATTTTATTTTTTCACTTTAGTCTTTCCTAAATTTTAATAGTTTCATAGAGGGACTAAAATAAAAATATTAAAATTTTTATGAGGTTAAAATATGATTTCTTAATTCTGGGTTCGTTTGTGTAATTTTTACCCATTCTGATTACAATTGTTGGATCCATCCAGGCACGGGCACGAGTCATGGAATTAGGGTTCCCCTAATAGTGATGACGCTGAATGCGACATATAGAATATAGTGCTGCCACTTCTTTGGATTTACCTAAAATTTTTGGAATTCATTTATTTCTTTCAGGGTAGCTTGTTTTGGTTTTGGAGCATTTCATGTAATAGGATTGTATGGTCCTGGAATATGGGTGTCCGATCCTTATAGACTAACTGGAAGGGTACAATCCGTAAATCCCACATGGGGTGTGGAGGGTTTTGATCTTTTTGTTCCAGGGGAATAGTTGACACAAGTGATAAGCGGCTTGTGTCGTTTAAGTAAAGGTCTCGGGTTTGAGCCTTATAGATGCAAAAAAAAAAAAAAAAAAAAAAACCCCTACTGGAAGACTCTCCCACCAAAGCCAGGTACGCGATACGGGTCGGAAAAATAGTGCTGCCACGTTTTTTGTGGGGGGGGGTGTTTGTGGGGGCGGAAAATGGCAGAATTTGCATAGAAGTCTCAGGAAAAAAAAAGAAGAAAAGATTTAAGTGAGGCATTTTTATAATTGTGTGGTCCAGAAGACAGAAAATACAGACACGGAAATAATTTGGGTATTTAATTTGTGGGGGCTTCATTCTATATAAAGTGCTGCAATTGCGGCGGTGGAATTGAAAGAAGACGACGTTGCTGGTTAATTTGGAAGGTGAAGCAGCTTTCAATATATAATCATCTAATCCAATTGATTAGTGGTGTTAATTACGTGTTAAGAAATGGGTTTATTTGACACGCACACGTGTTGGCAGATTAAACCACTACATCCACACGTAGCTTATGCGGGTTGGCATGATCTTGATTATATATACTGTAAATTCTGTCATATAATTAGCATCCGAGATACTCCCTCTATTCCTAACTATAAGATATTTTTATAATATAAATTACACTATAAAAATGATCTTATAATTAAAACAAGAGATGGTAGTAATGTAGTAGAACCGAGGAAGGGGAGTGCATTGTCTTAATGGACTGTATTGCATGAGATGTAATAAATCGAAGCAAACATGGGTACGTACTCCGTATTACTGTGACTGCAATGGAGTCTGGATGAGTTATTATATATTGTTGATATATAGCTTTAAAATAATACTATCTCCGCCCGTGGCAAAGCCAAGAATTTTAATGACAGGGGTGAAAATAATCAACCACTTTCACCGGGTTTGTGAACAATGGTGGAGCCCGGAATTTTAGTCATAAATTTTCTAATTAAACCCTAATTTTATTTTCTTCAAATAAACCACTCAAGCAAAAATATAAACTATACAGTTTTCACTCAAGCCTTGTTAACTCTAGTAAAAGCAAAATGATCATTTAGAAGCCTTAAAATTTCAAAATCTAACAAATCTCTGAATTTTTCATAAAACAAATTTCATCCAACTAAAAGATGAGAGACTAGAAAGATAAACTATATCATTTACCTAAACCCTAATCTTTTGTGTGACTGTGCCGACTGTTCGATTGTGGAATTGCTTCTTCTAATCTTCTGTGACTGTGCCAACTGTGCGAGGAGCTGAGGAATGAATAAAAAATCGGAAGGTTAGAAGAGGTTTTAACTTTTAGCGTGCCAACGTGTTTTAATGTACAAGAATTAATGGTTTGAAAAGATGACAACATATATTTTGGTGGGCTCATAATAGCAATCAGAAGAAGGGGAGAAGCAATGCCACGGCATAATGATATTTTTTTTTTTCTTGATACAAGGCGAGGGGAGAGGGGATTCGAACACGGGACCTGAGGAGAGATATAAGATATCTCAATACCACCAGCTGTGCCACTGCATTACTGTCCTCGGTGGTCGGCATAATGATAATTGGTGGGCTCCTTTTTTTTATTTTACTTGAGAACACTACACATTGGGCACCAAGTAAAAATAAAAATCATAATGATAAAAGTACAAATAATTGCTTCGCCCCATATTTGTTGATTGGTGTTCACATTTAAAAAAAAAAAAAAAAAAATTGGGGGGACCCTAGCCCCCCCTCCCTCCACCCCTGATCTCCGCCCTGCATTTGTGACCAAAGGAGTATATATAGCAATTTGTTTTTAATAAATCTATAGATCCAATCAAATACTCTGTAATGTCATTATAATTTTTTCTTAATCTCTACTTTCCAGTAATCGATATCATATTATTTGTAAGTAGAAAATATATAATGCGGTTCGTTTAGATTTCTCCGCGAGATACAAGACCAAAACGCTGGGAAGTGTCAATAAACTAGCACAGCTTAATATCATATACGTTGTCGATTGATCATCTATTAATTAATTTTTTTTAAAAAAAAAGCGAAGAAACTAATTGTTGGGGTAGGATAGTTTCTTTACAAGAAAAAGTTTAGATGGGTAGACACCAGTAACTTACCAGGATCAGGGTATACCTCCAGGCTCAGAGAGTACTTCCAGAGGTACTTACAGATTACCCATCAACTAGATCTTTATATCGACAAGTGGATATCGAATCTCCTCCCTTTTAGGATAAATACCAGTACCTTAACCAATGATGTTACTCCATTGGGGGTAGGATAGTTGGGTAGCGGGTGACATGATCAAGAAGAGGTAAGCTACGTAGGTAGGTTGGAATGGGATAAAATAGAATGGAGCCCATAGAACATAATCCAGACAGATTCTAATTGGTGCACTGGGCCAACCTCCATCATCATCCCCACTCACTAGCTCCTCAAAAATTATAGTTCGGTAGAAGAAGAAGGGAAAAAAAAAAAAGCAACCCAACAATTATTGGACTCCCTCCATATATATCTCTTTCTTTTCCCATCCTCTCCTCCCTTTGTATTAGTGTATGTTTCGATTAGTTTTTGAAGAATAACTTAAAAAAAATGAAAAAAAAGTGATTTTAGAGAATATATTTTAAAAAATAGCTTCTAAAAAGGTTAAAATAAATAGCTTATTGAAAAACATGGTTTTCAATCTTCAAACAATGGTGTTCTTGTCAAAGCACAGTTTTACAAAATTTGAGAGTATTTGGATAGCTTATACTAAACCAGGGTTTTGAGAGTTAAAAGCTATTTTAAGTTTTGATGTGGTGTTTGACTTTGGGCAAAAAAATGTGGCGTTTGACCACCTCACTCTTAAGTGCTCATTTGAATTTGTAGTGGTAAAAGTGACTTTTTTTTTAATATAACTTTTGCAAACTAAAGATGACATAAAAGTTATATTGTAAATATTATTTTTGTTTGGGATAGCGGTGGTTGAATTGGATTTTTTTTCAAATTGGAACTTTTTTAGATGATTATTTGAAAAACAAGTTTAGATGAAAAATTACTGTAAAATATATTAATTTTATTAAATAATACATATCCATATATATATCGTGATAATTTTAAGAAAGAATTATAATTATAATTTAAAAAAATAACAATAGTTAATTATTATTGGAAAAAACTTGAAACTATTAAAATAATTAATTATAGCATAAAAAATATATTTTATAAAGTATAAAAATATGAAATTCTTAACTAAATAATATTCCTATATAATTAAAATTAAAAAACATTTTTTTAAATATAAAAAACCTAATGATTTTTGGATAAGATAGGACAACAAAGGAAATGTCTGTGGCACACATGACAAATTTCTTCCTACCATGCATAGTTAACCGTCAAAACCAGGAGTGAGTGGATTTTTATTTATTTTTTAAAAACTGCTTTTTAGGTGAAAGTAAGATGGACAAAAGGCTTTCTGAAATAAGGAAAAAACCTCCGCATTGTGCTTCTGCCATCTCACCGCACATTTGGAGGCTCCCAAACGCTTTCACTCTAAAATCATGGTTTCAAAAGTGAAACCAAGAACATACTAATCCTGAAAAGATGTACTCCTTCCGGTCCTAATTATAAGACATATTTAACCAACTTATATGAATTTAAAATGACAAAAGTATAAGTAAATAACAACTCATACCACATACCTCTTCTACCAAAAATTAATTTTCTACACGCTTTCTTTTCATACCACATACACGCTTTCTAAACACACACATACACGCACACATATCTACACACATATATATGTGTGTGTTTATATATGTACACATACACATATATATTGACAACACACACATTCATAGATATATATGCATACATGTGTGTGTGTGTTTATATATGTGTCTGCGTATATATGTATGTATATTTGTGTGTAGACACACATATAAAAACACACACACATACATATATCTCTGTGTGTATGAATATGTATGTATATGTGTGTGTCTATATATATATATATATATATATATATATATATAGGCAAATTAATTACAATTGATCGATAAACAAATTAAAATTTAACAATTTAAAAGTTTCAATGATTGGAAGAATCTACACATTCACATACATATAATTACATTCACAAAAAACCAAACACATTTGAGAGAATAAAATAGGGGTATTTTAGGAAGAAATTGACAAAGTACTATAATTAGGACCAAAACCAACTTCCAAATGTTGTCTACTTCCTTCGATCCTAATTATAAGAGCTAGTTGACTTTTTTGAAGAGATTAAGGAAGCTAATTAAATTACTTTAGAGTATTTTTATTTTTTTTCTTCAAACTAATTAGTTTAACTAATAAACTAATATATAATCTAAGGATACATAACATTTGAAATGATTAAATAACTTATTTAGCTTCCTTAATTTATCCAAAGAAAGTCAATTAGCTCTTATAATCAGGACCGGAGGTAGTAAAAAATAAATTATGTATGAGCACTCACAACTACCCTCTCTGGTTCTTATTATAAGGCACCAACTGACTTTTCTTACAAATCAATAAAAACAGTTAAAGTCAATAAGTTGTCCTATAATTTAAGTAATTTCCAATATTACTCATACTAGCTAATTGCACTAAATTCTAATATTATATGAATTATTACTTTCACCTACTACCCTTATTAGTTATAGGCATACATGGGAAAAAATAATTAATGCTTCTTGGAAACAAATAAATGCTTTATAAAAAGGACCAAATAAATTTACTAGTTGGTGCCTTATAATAAGGACAAGAGGAAATATATACTTCCTCATATTTTTTTTATAAGGAAGATCCTCTTTTTTAAGATGATCCTTGATATAAGGAGCAGTTCTTATTTGTCCGAAATTTTAAAGATGTCTTTCCATTTTGCTCTTTTTAAATATATCTAATTTATTATCTCTTTGCAACAAATTCTCATCAATTATCTCTCATGTATATTCTTTCTAAACAATGGTCTAATTTAAAAGAAATATATGTAAATTACATATTTATTACGTTTAACATTTTAAAAGAACAGGAGAAAGTAATCCTTAATGTCCAGGGTCAATAACACTATTAAGATTAATTTCATTGACTTTCTCCCTGTTCATATTGTAATAAGTCACTTCTCCCCACCTAGCTAACTTGAATCAAGAAAAAAAATTAAAATTAAAATTTCAATATATATATATATTTCTTTTTCTTTTTTTACCCCTGCATAAAAGGGGTATTTCTCCAATTTATCAGATAAAAGTATCGGAGAAATCCTAATAATGCCGTATCTTTAACTTAGATATTTATAGAAAAAACAAACTAGTAAAAACCCAAGTTGGGGAAAAAAAAAAACAAAGAGAGTATGCATCTGTATTGAAAAAAGGCACAGAAATGAACATTATGCTAGGAAAATAAAGATAAATATGGAATAAGAGAGTAATAGATAATAGGAGCAATTCTCATTTAATTTCTTTTGTTTCTTATATGTTGTTTTATGCAATAACTATATTTATAGGCTTTCAAGAGTCATTACTAAGGGTCACCATTAAGGCTATGTTTGAGAGTTTCATTTTGAAGGGGAAAGAAAGAGAAGAGAAAGTTTTGGTAATCCCTTCTCTTATTTATAAGTTTTAAAAATAAGAGGGGAGAGAATGAGGGATTTTTACAAATCCCTCAAAACCCTCCTTTTTTAAAAAAATAAAGTTCCCCCTAATATGGGGGGTTTTAAGAGAGAAAATAGGTTAATTATTTTTTTACCCTTATTCACCATCACCACCACCCTACTACCGCCACCACCGCTGCCCCACCGCCGCCGCCCCCACCACCACCGCCGTTGCTGCCGCCGCCACCACCACCGCCGCACCACCGCACCACCACCACCACCATGCTTACAACCACAACTATAGCTACGTTTACGCCCTCGTGCATAGCCACAATTAGATACATTTGTTACTACTTTCATTTATGGGAATGAAGTCAAGCCTATTGGATGGCTTACATTATTTTTGCAACAAAAGCTTATTGTTTTGTTTGGCCACATGGAGGCCAAAAAATTAATTCGGCATATTTTTTAAAAGCTCTTTCACAATATTTCTACTGCAGGAGTAAATTGGATGCATCCATTTATAACGAGCTTTTAGAAGAATAACCATCTTCTGGTAGTCATACATTTTCTTTATTTTGCATTGTTCCAAATTACAAGTAGATATTTTAGGGCCAAATATTCAAGTTTGAAGTTGTCATGCAAATGATGGAGTAGAAAAATCATGGATCAGACATTCAAGATAAATAGTTTTTTTAAGTAATGACAAGAGCTAGAAATTTAATTCTCAGAAGATTTAACATAGTTTGATTAATGCAATAAAAGGGAAATCATAAAATATGGAATACAGAAATGCAATATAATAACTTAAATGATAATTAATAACAGGAAATTTGTAAAGTCAATAAATAATTTATTAAATAAGATATATATATATATATAAAACTTTATGGTTTCAGGCCATTTAATCTCATGGCTTCGGACTAATTAATCTCAAGGTGAGAGATTAAATCTACTTGACTTTCAACCGCTTCTCTTCAAAATAAATAAAAATTGTATATGGCTTTCGGCTATACATTAAGATAAAAGACAAAAGGTATATCACTCTGGTCCTATTTATAAATGCCTATTGACAAAAAAATTTGGCCTATTTATAAGTCTTCTTTCAAATAATAAATGAGATTGTGATAATTTTACCCATATTAATTGTACCGATGAAAATAGAGGGAGAAGAAATAGTTGAAAGATACCCATTGATAAATGAGGACAAAATTGAAAATTTACCCCGTAATTATTAAGTTAACTACTTTTCCTTGTTATCTGTAATTTAGTTAAAAGAGACTTATAAATAAAACTAGTGGTATATGACTTATGGCCATGTTATATCAAAGTAATAAATCAAAGCAGTATAACTTCTTGTCAAATAATTTCAAATAAGAAATTAAAGCAATATGGCTTCCGGCGTTATAATTTCAGAATAAGAAATCAAAGATGTATGTCTTATGATCATACTAAACTAACAACATCAATAATATAAAAGAACTCGTAAAGGAAATAAAAATAAGATATAAAAACAATAACAATCTCAATTTTAGTCATGGAACTCGGTTTTTTAAAAAATCGGTAAAAGTATCTCAGTAATTCTATATAGTGACCATATTATTCTAGATATATAAAATAAAATACTGTAAAAGAATGTAGATGAAATTGTCAAGGAAACAATTTCGTTATGAAAATAAAGATAAATCTTAGATAGAAGTGCAATAGATAATAGAAAAGAAAATTCAAGAGAGAAAATGAGGAGCGATCCTCATTCAATTTCTTGTGCTTCTTGTATGACTACAATGCTTTGTGTAAGACCTCTATTTATACGCATCCAAAAGTGGTCATAAAGGGTCACCACTAAGATCCAAAGAATGATATACATGAATGTATACTACATGACCCTTCATATCATTCATGTACCTAACAATTTCATTTGGCATGCATATTTTTTATTTTCCTCTTTCATTATTGAGAATTTTTTGATGTAGTGACTAGTGAGTAATATCTCTAATTGTTCGCCCTTCAAGAATTCTTGTTTAGAGAGTTCATGCCATCCAAAGGCCACTATTGAAGAATTTATACATTTCAATATTTTATTTTTTCTAGTATGTAAATAAACTGTGAATATGAACCAAGTAACAAACGTCCAAGTTTTCTTTAGATCCCAATTCCAATATGATCCTGAGGGCTCAATATACATCTAAAGAGCCATTTAGTTTCCTAACTAATGATGACTATAATATGAAAGGTGAGGAGTAAAACGGACATACATGTAATTAATATAATTTATAATAAAATTAATCTTCGAGTGGAGGAAGAAATGCATTAAACTCATCCTCAAAACACGGAAAGAAAATGAATTATGAAGGGAATGAATGTGGATGTTATGTATTTATTTATACAGGGGGTACAGATTAGGCGAGAGAGAGATAAAAAAGTCAAAGGCAGAAACGAAGAGGCAATGGGCAGTGAGCGAGGTGGGTTCATATAATATAATAATCTGGTGCCGACGTCATTCACGTATTTATTATTCATTTTGTTTTCAAACCAAAACCCAACCAGTTGGGTCACCTCGCTTCCCATCACTGTTTGTTTCCCCCCATAATTCAAAATATACATCCCCTTCCTCGCATTTATTCTCACATCTCTTATTTCTCCATCACCACATACACGACCTTATTCCTCAACTCAAACGCTCCTATTACCATCTAATGAACCTCCTTATTAATTTAATTTGCATCCATGTTGAAGGTGATGAATTAAACTTACTTAACATCTCCCATCACCATCACGTCACCGTCGCATTCCAAAGCAGCAACCGACGGTTTGAGAAGGAAATAGCAGGTAAACAATTAAGTGAAGTACTGAAGCTGCAACTATATATGGGTTTGTTGCTGGATTACAGCTTTATGTCACTTAATGGCCGCCGGGGATTAGACTTTTTATATACAGGGGCATTAAAAGCAGATACTAGTAACTAGGGAGGGTTTTTTCCCCAGCGCAGTGTGTGTCATTGAATGCCACGCGGTTTTGAGAGAGCCACAAGCTGACTTTGGCCTCACACTTAATGCTCTTGCCTGTCGACTTTTGACTCTTTGCCCTTCCCCCTCTTTAAGTCAGCGTCTTCTTCCCTCCTCTGTTTTTTTATTTATTTTTTTGTCTATATATTCACGCCATCCATTTCTTTCACTTTGCCTTGGACGCTTGGCTCCGCATATAAAGCACATATCAAAGTAGGAGGAAATAAATCCACATCAAGAGTTGCAGATAAAAGAGAGAGGAATTATTCAGAAACATTAAGGAACTCGATCACAAGCAGAGATGGGAAGGCCGCCTTGTTGTGACAAAGAAGGTGTCAAGAAAGGACCTTGGACACCTGAAGAAGATATCTTGCTGGTGTCATACATACAGCAAAATGGCCCAGGGAATTGGAAGGCTGTTCCCACCAATACAGGTATACGTTTATTTACTTTCTTTTGTATGATAGGATGAAACTGACTTTATTTCATGGCCTTGCTCTAAATTTTGGTTCTGATTTCTTTGGTTTTTCAGGGTTGTCTCGGTGCAGTAAGAGTTGCCGACTTAGATGGACTAATTACCTGAGGCCAGGAATCAAGCGTGGCAACTTCACTGACCAAGAAGAGAAGATGATCATCCATCTTCAAGCTCTTCTGGGCAATAGGTAAATCCATCTGTATAGACGAAACTTTAGATACAGAGATATTAAATACGATCAGGTTTTGAAACGGAGAATACTCTTGATTGTGATGCAGATGGGCTGCGATAGCCACGTACCTTCCACAGAGAACAGATAACGACATAAAGAATTATTGGAACACCCACTTGAAGAAGAAGCTCAAGAAAATGCAGACGGGTCTGCAAGGAGATAGCATGAGAGATGGGTTTTCGGGTTCGAACAGTACAATGCCTCGAGGCCAGTGGGAAAGGAGGCTCCAAACTGATATCCAAATGGCTAAGAGAGCTCTTCGAGACGCACTGTCACCTCATAAGCCTTCTGGTGCTTCATTTCAATCCAACACCTCTAATAATAATAATAACAATAATACAGGCTCCTTCTCTTCCACTTCGTCAGCGAAACCAACCCAGTCCTTATGCTATGCGTCTACTGCTGACAACATAGCTCGTTTGCTCAAGGAATGGAAGAAGAATCCACCAAAGAAAAATCCTTCTCGCACTTCTAACTCCACAATGACTCATCAGAACTCACTCGGAAACTTGGCTGCTTGTAGCAAAGAAGCCCCAGACCAAGGAAACAGCTTTGAGACATGCGAGACGTTTGAGTCATTGTTTGGGTTGGAGTCTTTGGATTCTTCGAATTCTGAGTTTTCCCAATCTCCGTCTCCTGACCCTGAGCCTATAAGTACTACTACTCTTTTCCAAGATGAGAG
This sequence comes from Acacia crassicarpa, assembly GCA_034222035.1. Lineage (NCBI taxonomy): Eukaryota > Viridiplantae > Streptophyta > Magnoliopsida > Fabales > Fabaceae > Acacia > Acacia crassicarpa. The sequence continues at coordinate 40,316,440 of JAWXYG010000005.1, read as the reverse complement.
CAAGCCGGAGAATGGTGCAGAATTGCCATTTTCTTTTCTTGAGAAATGGCTTTTAGATGAAGTTACTTTGCCAGGAATAAGTTAGTGGTGGCATGCAATATAACATTATACAACATCAGTTGTTACAGATGCCAAATCATTTTAGACTGGTTAGTTTTGTGTCGCTTTTGAATGGGACTCTGGACTTTTTGTTAAACTCGGTTATATATATAGGTCTCAATTAGCTCATCTAGTCTTACTTTTGCATAAATCAAATGTGGGACAGAGATTTCAATCCTTTAGTCTTCTACAAAGTGTATATGATATTACTACAAACTACTGAGTATTATATCATTCTATTGATCTATATGTTGCATATATGATACGTGTCCTGGGTAAAGTTTGCATTTCTCTCGCCCAGTTTCACGTCATAATGAGATCAAACAGTTCAAGTGCATTCTGATGTCTGTTATTAATTCTGTGCGGTAAATTTCAATGGAAAATATTTTCTCCCCGTTAAAATAAAACTAACTCACGAAAACAAATAAAGTAAACACGCATATATGAGAGCTGTGTAGAGGTGGGAGAAGATCTTCTTATAAAAGCTAAAGTTTATAATTACTGCACCGTTGAATCAGTCCCACTGTTTATGTACAAGTACCACCAAATCTTGACCGTCAGATTGCTTTGGTGAAAACAAAGGGCCGGCCTGCAGGAGAATTTTTTTTTGGACAAAAGCCTGGAGAATTAATACTCCCTCCAATCCTTTTTACAGGGTCTTATGTAATTTATTAAAATTTAAAAATTAGTTACATATTAAATTTCTTTACGACTTTTCAAAATAATTCTGAGTAGTATACCTCATTTGAGAAATAAGACGACACCTTATAAGACTTGAAAGGACTAGCAAGTCCCTATATTATGTCAAAAATAAATGTGGGTTGCTAGTGACAACAGTAATCTCACTAGATTTTGTCTAGAGCGCAGTACTATATATATTTGACTATTAAAAATAAATTATAATTATTATGAACTTATATATCAGTTTGTTTTGGGTCTGTCTAATTTAATTTTGAAAATGACCAGTGACAATATCACAAGCATGATTTCCTGTTGAGAAGGACTTTCAATTATTAATTCGCGGAAGATTTTAAAGCTATGTTTCACAAAAATTTCAACCGAGGTTAGCCTGCAAAAGTAAAGTGGGTATCAAACAAAAACACGAAAACTGATTATCAAACTCAAGTTAATCTCAATTAAGTATTTTTGTGTGTTCCACCAGTAATATTAGAGTTATATTTTTTCTTGAAAAAACTTTACATCAAATGTAATGAACAATCCAGCAAGAAAGTATTGCATCACAAGATACTCTTGGATTCCCATCTGGACCCCTTTTTAATTCCCCTTTCCCTCATCCTCTCATTCTCATAGCAGTCTGTATCAACTGATTGGCCATAAATGCACGTAGGATACATACATTTTCTGGTTCACATGTTTTTTTTTCCTTTTTTTTAAAAAAATGTTACAGAGCTTTGTTCATGGAATCATGGCAATGCAAGTGGTATCCATACTGTAAATGGATAATTATAAATGAGCGGGAAGAAACCTGAGAATGCTCATGAGTCCCGTTATGGCAAACCCAAAAGTATAAAAGTAAATACAAGTAACTCTCTAATTTTAATTTCTTGCATTTTGTTCTGATGAATATGGCCTGGGACCATTCCATTAATAAATTCTGCTCTTCTACGCCTGTGAATCTGTGATATGTTAGATACTAACACCGGTGCCAGAGATTTACGCAAAAGAACTTATTTTTTTAGGTGTAAAACGAACCTGAATTTTCCTCATCTCAGAAAACATCATTGAGTGTGATTATTGCAACTTTTGCTTGGTGAATAGAGCGTCTCGAACCTTGCTATATGGCTAGCTAGCTTTTTAATGCAAAGGTTCTGGAAACAACTCCAGTGTTGTCTTGTGACTTTTGAGTAGTACCCTTCTATTTGTGTATACTCAGGGATGTTATAACTAGTCCTACCATTCCAGCCAGCTCGGGGGATTTGTAATTTTTTTTTTAATTATTATTTATTGGAATTGACGTATCGTGTGTTGTTAGATGATCGTTATATTTTAAAATCTGCGTGTGATAAAATATATTATCTATAATGGACCATTATTTTTAATATCGAACAATCTGTGGTTTGTGGACGAAAGAAAAATTAAACAAGTAAAGAGCAGTCAGCCAGAACAAACTTGCCAAAGAGTAAAGACAGAAACATGTGCCTCCCAAGGATCAGCTTCTGAATGCAACTCATTTTGCATTAAATGCGGCATGTGGCTACATTATAATGCTCGCATTAATTGTCATATACGATGCACGTAACCATGGAGGAAGAAGAAGAAAAGCACAACACAATCACATATATGATCAAGAAGAAAAACGATGATCGACCAGAACCTCCCGGCGTGACAAATGTTTAGTGTTAAACTAAAATCAATATGACAACCTTCAAAGAGTCCATGTCCAGTGCACCACCTGAAAAGTGGAATTGTTGTTTTATAGATGTGAATTTCATTGGAATTGAAGAGGAGTTTCTGTTTCTAGAATATAAAACAAAACAAGGAAAGGGTCAAAACCCAAAAACCCGATTCTAGAAGATTAAGAAAAAGTCTATGCGTACATGTGAAAATGTGAAGGGAAGCACAATATAATTCTGATCAGAGATTGACAATTTGACATGATGGGGGTGGTGGGGCTGGGTGGGGCCTATGTGGTTACATGATTGCTTCAATTTACAATACGCCAAACTCCATTATCAAATGATGTTACCTGCTCCGTCTGCCCTACAACATTTGACGCAAGAAGGAACGGTGTTCAATATAAATCAACTCCAATTTAAACGTTTTTCCCCCCTCCGTAATTAATAGTCACTTTACAATTTTGACCATTTATTATGTTCCGCTATCTAAAATAACATTCTTAATAAAATTAAATACATTTTCTTAAAAGAGTAAAAGTAAGAAAAAATATTTTATTTCAGGACATATTAAATTAATTAACTATTATTTTTTGTTTCCCGTGATAAAATTGAAGTGTCTTATATTGTGGACCGGAAGGAATATATATTCCTTTGTTCAAAATATAACGGTTAAATAGAAACTATTTTATATTTATTAAGAAATTAGTTAAAGATAGAGCTAAGAATGTGAGCCGACTCGTAGTCCACGTGATGAGAGCCAATGTGTCCCATACTTTTGCGAGCTAGAAAAATGCCAAACCTAACCCGTTGTTGCGGGGTGGTGGGCCAACCTGTGGTTTAATTTTTTCTGTAACGCCTCATTTTCAATACCAAAATCTTGGCCAAAATAATAGTAACACCTCCAAATATAGGATATTCAACACTCAAACACATATTTACAATATGGCCAAAGGTAGAAATCCATTTATACAGGGCCAAAATAAATCCAATAAATAAGAGTTATTTTAAAATGCGGAAGTCTTTTAGGTTCATGGCAAATAAAATAACACAACATAAACTAAAGGAGTACAGAAGAGCCTACAAAGCTCACTCCATGGGTGCATTCCCTTGATCTCTACTAAGTTATTCACCTGAAAAATGTTAATATGGGGTGAGATTACACATCTCAGTAACTACTAAATATTTCTACCGTACACGAGCAAATAATATATGACAAAAAGATATGGGCTGATTTCAAATATATATATATAGATTCCATAATTTATCATACAAAATAATTTATACTAATAGTCATCAATATAGAAGGTATTAAAACATATATATCTCAAAAGTTCTCATCTCATGTCTTTACAGAATATTCATCATCATATCAAATTCTTGAACTGTTCAGAAATGCACTATGCAGTATGCAGCCTCCCTTATATCACCACCTCCCTTATACCGCAGACTGGAGCCATAGGCTAACACATAGTCCAATAGAAACTCATTCATTTGACTGAATTGTTCCAAGCTCACCAAAACTTAAGATACACCCGGCCAAAGGTATATAGCTTAAATCTGGACTATGGCTCCCCTCCTTTAAAATAACTAAGGAGGTGTCACATGTCCCACAACTCCAATGAAATCCCGGCCAGAGGAAAACATGGAAGATGGGGCCCTGAAACAAGTACCATCCACTGTGCACCGAGTGGTGGCATAAATCATTCTTATCATTCAAATCCCTCCTTACTCCACCCATCATAATACAACCGCCATGATGAATATGTTCACTCAAAATAATGCATTATTATACCATAAAGTTTTATACATCAATATGCGTATTTATGAATAGTGAATACTATGCGTATATGTGAATAGTAAAATACGATATATATACATGAATAGTAAAAATGAAGAGTACATACGGTATGTATACGTGAATAGTAAATACGGTATGTATACGTGAATAGTATTATGAATAGTAAATACGGTATACGTGAATAGTAAAATGAATAGTAAATACGGTATACGTGAATAGTAAAATGAATAGTAAATACGGTGTGAATAGTAAATATGGTATACGTGAATAGTAAATACAGTATACGTGAATAGTAACATGAATAGTAAAAATGAATAGTAAATACGGTATACGTGAATAGTACGTACGTATAAATAGTACCTCTGCAGATTTGCAAATCAAAGTTCCCACACCAGATCTTAAAACCATAAATATTTTCTAAATATTCTTGCCAAAATAGTAAACAAACAAATTTATAATCATACATAATTCACAAGTATAAGGAAGAATATTCAGAGTTACCTGTTACTTGCTAATACCCGAATCACCAACCAGCTATTATAACTCTCAAGCAAACATCTCTCTACTCTCTCTCTCTCTCTACCTCTCTCTATGGCTCTTAGAAGTTGTGAAGAATGAAATGAAATGGAAGGTCTATTTATAGTTGGAAAATGGGTCTTTAAGTGTAATTTTCGTCTCTGGGTCGTTTTACGTAATTTTCCCAAAATTTAAAAAGAAGTTGCCCGTGACTACTCCCGTGATGTTTCTTTTAAAAATTTTTAATAATATTTTAATAATATAATATATATTATTATTTAAATAATAAATTATTATTGAGTGGGTCCCGCGGCCAAAATTTTCAAAACTCACGAGAGTTTCTGTCGGCAGAGGAGAAATAATTTGACGTGGGTCCCACATGAATAGTAAATACGTATTTTGGAATAGTAAATACCGTATTTTTAAATAGTAAATACGTATTTGTGAATAGTGAACACTATTCATATTTCACAAATTTCAAGTATTAAATACGTATTTGCGAATAACATATATATATATATATATTTTAAAATACGTATTTGTATATAGTAAAAACGTATACGTGAATAGTAAATACTATTCACGGGGCCCACAAAATACTGATTTCAAATTTATCACTTTCCAAAAATAGAGCCTACTAGTCTTCCCAAAATAGGTTTATGTTCAAGATATTAGATTCAAAATTCAGGATGTTACATTTCTCCCCTCCTAAAAGAAAATTTTGTCCTCAAAATTTCGCTATAATAAGAATTCTAACCTATTTAAATAAATGAGGATAGGTTTGTCGCATGCTCTCCTCCGTTTCCCAAGTAGCATCTCCGGGAGCCATTCCTTTACACACAACCTTTACAAGCTAATAGCCTTGTTCCTCAATTGCTTATCCCCCGCATCAACAATCCGCTCCGACTCAGCTTTATATATCATATTATCCCTAAGTCCTATCTCTTTCCCAAACATGCTCACCAAGCACACAACACAATTTTCGTTCATCCTGTACCCAAAGTAATATTCAGACACAGGATCCACTAGTTCCTTATTTGAGCGCTTGGTTACACTGGCCTCACAGGCCAGTTCATTCTTCCTTTCTGCTTATTTCATTGTATTACCACGACACTGGATATTCAGATCTTACAGCTTAAGAAGTTACCCTCAGGCCATAATAACCACAATATGATATAATCTGATTATTTTGCCAACCTTAAGATAAACTTTAGACATACAGGTCTAATGTTACCATGATAGGCAACAAACACAATACTAGGCACATAAGTCTTATAGCCTAGAGATACCACCATATGCAAACTAGCTCAACGGGTCTTACCGCTTCAAGCCTCTGCTCGTCTATCCTATACCCGTGCTTCCTCAATTCAAGTTTAAGAAAACACTTACTTACTAAATCTAGCTTTCACCAATGGCAAGTAATTCAAAAACAAGTACATTTGGCAAGATTCTGCAAACTAAGTATATCCACAACAGTTTCCAACCTCTTCTAGCTTGTACACCTTCCACCACAATCATAATGTAAAAGTCAATTCTTGTTCGAATTTCGCAAGGATTCATTCCATGAGACATCATAGTTTATAAATGTCGATTACAAACTGGTCTTAAATCCTGTTGTAAATATTGCGTAAAAATTTCCAAACACAGCAAGTGCATTGGTAAGTTCAAAATTCAAATACTCAGGGACCTAGCAACTATTTTAAATAGTCACCAACTCCGAATAGGTTCCAACTTATTCTACTCAACTCATCCATGAAACACTCAATTCATTATTTCTAAAGAAAGATTCTATTATCAAGATCATTTCCTATGCTAGTTAAACAGTTGGCAATCTCTGAACACCTTATACATGTTGGTATCACATTTTGTTCCCTATTTCTCTCAAATCAATTAATACCATATTCTAATATCTCAATTTATTCAATCAATTCAGTCTCCTAAAGAATCAATACAACTGTTAAGTTGAACTGTTATATTACATTTATACTAGTAGCAACCCTTTAGATCCCCTACCAACTTTCAGATTCATCATCCTATTTCTAAAACCCCGATTATTCATACTAGATTCATCATACTCCATAGCTTATATCATTTAAGAACTATCCTCAAACTTTCCCCAAAAATGATAATTGTCCAATTACAAATCAACTCTTAGAACTTCAATATCAGCAAGACAGAGATATCATGTGTCCTCAATAATATCCATAGAACATTCATGTTTCACAATTCCTAGACTAAGATTTAAAACATTCAAATATTATTCTCACAACCTCAGCATTGTTCACATGATTCGAATTCAATCCTTAGTATCTCAAAGACATATACTAAATATCATCTGTTCCTCTCATAGTTATCTATTAATCACACCCAAATAACATACTAATATTATAACATAAATCACCGGATTTCATACTTTCTTAATTAGACACACTATCTTAACTCAGATTGAATTCAAGTCTATTTTCAAATATTCCCAGACATTAATAGTCAAGTTTACAATTTGATTCTTATAACCTCAACATCAACTGATAATTCGTGTTTCCCCAAAAATACCCATCATACTAAGATCATGATTCACAATTCCTAATCTAATTCTTGGATTATATGAAGACTATCTACAACCTCAGCAGTATTCACAAGGTTCTAATTCTACCTCAACCTGCAATATCACAAAGGCTCATTTCGTTCTTAAGTTCTATTTCAGCTTAGATTAAATTAAAGCCTATCCTCAATATTTACTATATTCATTCTAACATCTTTCTGGCATTCCTAAGGATCACCATTTCATACCTTTCCATCGATCTTCCAACATGTTTATCCAAAAACCTTAGTCTTTGAATTATCTGTGACAAATTCATAGAGTTCTTCGGATACTCGGAGAGTGAAGAATGCTCTCGGGTTAATTGGCACAACTCATCATCATTTCAAATCTTCGGATTCTCTCCGGTTCATCTAATATTATTAGGAAGTCACCCTTCCCAAGATTACTATCACCTTAGCACGCTTACGCTTAAAATCCTATTTTTAAATGTCAATTCCGACATCTTGAGTCAGCTGCACATCCAAGACAGATTTCTTAGATAAATGCGCGTATAAACGTCCAAACTTAATTTCTTGAAAACACAGCTAGCAATAAATGCCATAGCGATTTCTGTCTGCAAAGGTCTAGGAAACTGCGACCCCTAACGGTGGCTAGGGTGCACTAGGGTGCGGTGCCATAAAATTTTCCGCATAACAACAAAATCTACATGATTCTGACAGATGAGAATCCGATGCTGCTTAACAAAATATAGACGTTGCTAGCCCAGCTATAAATAGAGTAAAGAAAGAGTAAATGTTTCACGTTCTCTCAAACTTCACAAAACCTCCACATATTCATTTCCTCTCCGATCGTAACCTTCACTATAACCTTCCACATTATCCTTAAACATGGCCGGTTCAAGTAACTCTATTCCAGTCTCCGATTCATTCAACCCTTTCTTTCTTGAAGCCTTACTTCATGACTATCAGACTAACATGTTGTCTGATTTGTCAAACAATGCATCATACCCTTATTCTTCTTTACTTCCCCAAAATCCCGTAAGTATGAACGTTCATTCATCTGCCTCAACGATTAACATTCCTACTCCTCCTCCAAGGATACAAGATTCTATTTTTACCACTACTAACAGAAAGGAATCTGAAGCAGGTCCATCAAGGCGACCTGTCCAAAGGTGTCGTAATGTGGCAGAACTTATGGAGTCTACGGTACCTTCTCAACCAAGGAATCCTGCTTCTACCTTGACTGAGACTACTAATCCATTTTCATGTGGTTGCTGCCATGTTCTACGAGAGATTATTCATACCAATGGACTTCAATACCATAAACTTGAAGTTCATGGGAGGATTGGTATGATATGCCACGCTGTCTTTCACCAGGACGTACAAGGAGGTTCTTCCAGTCCTCAAGTATTTGACTTTGGTAAGAAAAATTTAGAAGATGTCAAACATTTTCTAGAAAATTATTGTTTGAATCAAAATTCTTTAGGGTATGTCCTGGTGTCAGATCCCCTATCAGCCTACTATGAGGCCCTTTGTGTTGGTTTGGAATGGACTAAAAATCAAAATGAACTCCCTAATAGTTCATTTCCAACCAATACAGAAAATATATCCAATAAAGGAAAAGAGCTCATGGTTGTAAATAATAATCCTTCAGTCCCCATACCTAGTAATCCATACCGATCAAGAGCTGAACAAAATATTAGAGCTGCATCAATGTCAATTAATGATCTTAGAGACTTATTCCATTTACCTCAACAAGAAGCGGCTCAACAAGTTCGTCTATGCAAAAATGTTCTAATGAAAATATGCCATAGGGGAGGAATAAAGCATTGGCCTTATGTAAAAATTCGAAGCACTATGAAGCAAATAGCTAGATTGAGAAGAACAATGTCTCCTAATGGTCCTCTCTCAAGAGCAGCCGCTCAGGAAGAAATTAATAGACTTAAACTTGAGATAGTCGAAGCTTGCGGTGGGATTGTACCAACTGTTGTTCTTGATGCTTGAATTAATATAGTCTACTCTTCTTAGCCTTCTTGCTAATGTTTGTAATCTCTATTCTAGGATTCATAAGGATTTTCGAGTTTTCCTGCCAAACTCAACTTTATCTTATTAAATTCAAACTTAAGCCAGTTATTCTGTATAATCAAGACTATGCCCGTATTCTGTTATGGTATTGTCATCTGTTACTCATATAAATTAGCTAGGTAAGTGAAAATCTAGCGAAAATCTCTTCATACTTTTTACAACGGCAACTAATTGAATAAACATCAAATAGGGGCTTAGTCTTTCAATCACTTTCCTAGACACCAATAAAAATATTCATCCTAAAAAGTAATTTTGGGCCTACAGAATCCAATATTCAATAAATTTTCTACTTACCAACTTCCGCTACGCAGCTCTGAAATTTAATCTCAATCACATCCTCAAATCATAAATCCTCATTATCAATCACTTGAATATTTTGATTAACTCATTCTTCTCCTATCATGAATGTCACAAGAAAATTGGTAAAAAGAATCCAAAGCTATAAAGGAAAATGCACATGTTATGATATTTAATTTGCCATGACCTCAAAATTTTTATTTAGAAAACTGATAGGAAATTTACAGATTGGCCAGAACCTTTGCTCTGATACCAAAAATGTAACGCCTCATTTTCAATACCAAAATCTTGGCCAAAATAATAGTAACACCTCCAAATATAGGATATTCAACACTCAAACACATATTTACAATATGGCCAAAGGTAGAAATCCATTTATACAGGGCCAAAATAAATCCAATAAATAAGAGTTATTTTAAAATGCGGAAGTCTTTTAGGTTCATGGCAAATAAAATAACACAACATAAACTAAAGGAGTACAGAAGAGCCTACAAAGCTCACTCCATGGGTGCATTCCCTTGATCTCTACTAAGTTATTCACCTGAAAAATGTTAATATGGGGTGAGATTACACATCTCAGTAACTACTAAATATTTCTACCGTACACGAGCAAATAATATATGACAAAAAGATATGGGCTGATTTCAAATATATATATATAGATTCCATAATTTATCATACAAAATAATTTATACTAATAGTCATCAATATAGAAGGTATTAAAACATATATATCTCAAAAGTTCTCATCTCATGTCTTTACAGAATATTCATCATCATATCAAATTCTTGAACTGTTCAGAAATGCACTATGCAGTATGCAGCCTCCCTTATATCACCACCTCCCTTATACCGCAGACTGGAGCCATAGGCTAACACATAGTCCAATAGAAACTCATTCATTTGACTGAATTGTTCCAAGCTCACCAAAACTTAAGATACACCCGGCCAAAGGTATATAGCTTAAATCTGGACTATGGCTCCCCTCCTTTAAAATAACTAAGGAGGTGTCACATGTCCCACAACTCCAATGAAATCCCGGCCAGAGGAAAACATGGAAGATGGGGCCCTGAAACAAGTACCATCCACTGTGCACCGAGTGGTGGCATAAATCATTCTTATCATTCAAATCCCTCCTTACTCCACCCATCATAATACAACCGCCATGATGAATATGTTCACTCAAAATAATGCATTATTATACCATAAAGTTTTATACATCAATATGCGTATTTATGAATAGTGAATACTATGCGTATATGTGAATAGTAAAATACGATATATATACATGAATAGTAAAAATGAAGAGTACATACGGTATGTATACGTGAATAGTAAATACGGTATGTATACGTGAATAGTATTATGAATAGTAAATACGGTATACGTGAATAGTAAAATGAATAGTAAATACGGTATACGTGAATAGTAAAATGAATAGTAAATACGGTGTGAATAGTAAATATGGTATACGTGAATAGTAAATACAGTATACGTGAATAGTAACATGAATAGTAAAAATGAATAGTAAATACGGTATACGTGAATAGTACGTACGTATAAATAGTACCTCTGCAGATTTGCAAATCAAAGTTCCCACACCAGATCTTAAAACCATAAATATTTTCTAAATATTCTTGCCAAAATAGTAAACAAACAAATTTATAATCATACATAATTCACAAGTATAAGGAAGAATATTCAGAGTTACCTGTTACTTGCTAATACCCGAATCACCAACCAGCTATTATAACTCTCAAGCAAACATCTCTCTACTCTCTCTCTCTCTCTACCTCTCTCTATGGCTCTTAGAAGTTGTGAAGAATGAAATGAAATGGAAGGTCTATTTATAGTTGGAAAATGGGTCTTTAAGTGTAATTTTCGTCTCTGGGTCGTTTTACGTAATTTTCCCAAAATTTAAAAAGAAGTTGCCCGTGACTACTCCCGTGATGTTTCTTTTAAAAATTTTTAATAATATTTTAATAATATAATATATATTATTATTTAAATAATAAATTATTATTGAGTGGGTCCCGCGGCCAAAATTTTCAAAACTCACGAGAGTTTCTGTCGGCAGAGGAGAAATAATTTGACGTGGGTCCCACATGAATAGTAAATACGTATTTTGGAATAGTAAATACCGTATTTTTAAATAGTAAATACGTATTTGTGAATAGTGAACACTATTCATATTTCACAAATTTCAAGTATTAAATACGTATTTGCGAATAACATATATATATATATATATTTTAAAATACGTATTTGTATATAGTAAAAACGTATACGTGAATAGTAAATACTATTCACGGGGCCCACAAAATACTGATTTCAAATTTATCACTTTCCAAAAATAGAGCCTACTAGTCTTCCCAAAATAGGTTTATGTTCAAGATATTAGATTCAAAATTCAGGATGTTACATTTTCCCCTTAAGATGGCCAAAAGTTTGAGACACATATATGTGAATTATCAAATTTGCCTTCCTAATATCAATCATTTCACTTATAAAAATTCAAAAGAATAATTCATAATTTAAGAGATAATGTTATCAAATTTGTTAGAGTTTATCGACAAAAAACCTCAAATTATCATCATGAAATCAAAATAAAATAATTTAGTTTAAAAAAACATATATATGAGACTGAGATTTTTTCTCTGAGATTGAAAAATACCAAGTGGAAGAGTGAGAATTATCAATTTTGTAAAATTATCATATTTTTTAAAAACAAAAAATGTACGAGCTAGCCTGCCAACCTGCAGGCCATCCAAGTCAAGCCTATGCGGGCTTGGAAATTCCCCAACCCTAACCCTACCAAAATCTGCAAGCTACGGGTTTAGCCCGTATTACAAGCTCTAGTTAAAGGTAGTTAAAAAAATAAGTCAAATATATACTTTTTTCCCAAATATACCCATATTCATTATGGGAATAAGTTAGAGAGATAATAGATAAATGAAAAAAAAAAGAGCAGGTAAGGGATAAAAATCAGAGTTGGAAAAACAAATTGAACCCATCGGGCTAGCCTATTTATGTCTTTTTGTCGCAAGGGTTGAGCTTAAAAATTTACCCGTCAAATTGCAACCAAGCCTAAAAGGGCCGACCTATTTGTGCCTTTTGTTTTGTGAAAAATTGTTCATAATACTAAAATTTTTACATTATTTATGATGTTTTTTAAATTGAATTTTATAAGATGTTTTGATTTATTTGGCTTTCTATAAGGGTTTATTCATCTAAACTTTTTAAAAATTAGGCTACTTTAGACATTAGATATTAATTTTAACTAGAAATTTATGAGTTTTGATAACATTGTATCTCAATCTAAAGAAAAATAATAATTAGACTGTACAACCTGAAAGTAAATTTTATTCTAATTAAAATGAAGATTGCAATTCGGATAACTTAAATGACCATGTCATATAAATACAATCCCCTAAAAAGAGTTAAGTTTTGTTCAAATTATTGCGTTGCAGCTTCACTCATCACCTAAAATAAATTTGTAGGTGTGAATACCTATACAGATTGTTTTTTCATTGAAAAAATATAAGTCTATTGTCATATGACTATTAGTAACAATTTTCATATTTGATAGTGTAAGCATGTATGTGTAAAGTATTGGAATTTTCATTCATTCGATACTTTGTTATTTTTAGTTTATTTCTTATAATTTAATTTTCACAATATTTATGTCTCAAATTAGGAATTTATTGTTTCAACTTTATTTCTTTAAAAAGATTTAAAAAAATAGTGTTTTTTAGTTAAACAGGTCTAAAGCTCGTAGGTTCGGCCCTAATCCGATAATATAAGAGTCAGACTTCATAAATTATGAATTTTACAGAGGTCGGACCTAAACGGGCTGACCCATTTATAAGCCTAAGAAAGGCTGACCCTTGTTCCAAGCTCTAACAAAATTTATGAGAGTTCACCTTAGGTCTTGGGTTGAGCAGGAAAGTGTAGGATTAAATTCCTCCATTGTGTAATGCTTTCTCTTGTAATGTAGGCTCTAGCCTCCTTTTATATATAAAAAAAATTTATGAGAGTTTGTGGCAAGGAAAAGGAAAAAGGATGGAAAGAAAAAAATGATAAGAGGTAGCGTAGGAAGAAAGAGACAATGTAGAGACAATTTTTTTAAAAAATAAAAGCATTAACTGTATAGACAAAAATTAAGTAGATATATCTTATAAAAAACACTACACCCTTTATAAATTTGACTTATATTTTAAACGAGAAGTAGTATATACAACAGCCAAAACCACTGTGGGTACTGGGTATGAAAGTATATACAAGTTCAGACCTTGCGAAATTAATAATTTCAGAGATGAAAGTTCAATATTTCAACCTATGTGGGTATGTGCTCGGTCAAACAAACAAAAAAATAACCCACGGCCGGAGCTGCGGTCTTCTTTCTTTCAGGGGGTAAGAGATTTGGGGAATGGAGGAGCCATGAAGAAATATGAAAACCGATTTCCATTTATATATGGGCAATATTGAGATTGTGGTTTAGATGATCCATATAGGCGAGTTAATTTTTTTGCCTATGCATCCGATATTTTGGTCTACTTCTTTTTAATTTAGAAGATTTATCAGGGCCAGACTAATTCGGATTCGCCTTAAACTGATCTATCTCCCTAGTGAGAAGGAAGAACTACCAATGCCGCCACCTACTCCATTCACAGTCTCGAACCGAATCCGAGAACAAATATCTTATTACTTGATCAATGAATGTTAGTCAAGCGAGTTAATTTAATATTATCAAGTTGACTGGGCTAAGCGAATGATACTTAAGTTTCATTGAATACTAAGAAAAATATATACTCCAGCCAAGAACTCAAATTTTAAACCTCTGCTGCCTCTGCATTAATTAGTATGCCAAATTATGCTAATAATTGTAAAACGAAAACTTCGGAGAAAAAAAGAGATACAAATATACATAGACATAAGGTCTTGACGCATGATGAGGACATGGTGTGTGTGTCAATCCTTCAGATCCGAATCGTCAAACGAAAGTAATGTTAGTTCAGAGTTTTGTGGTTGTGTGATTAATATGGAATTAATTGTGGGATAAGACAAGAATTAGTTTAATACTGCTCTTAAGAAAATTAAGGGGCCCGAGATGAAAAATCCAAATGAGAAAAGACAATAATAATCTCAATGTAAAGAGAATGGACTAGTTGAAAGAAAGAAAGAATGGTGGAATCGGTCCAAATAATTTAATCAAGTTGCTAATTATGGTTGTAACTCATTAATTCACCTTGATTACATCGGAAAAGCTGTCATCCTCCAGGATTTAAATGACGCATCGTCAACCCTCGCAACCCTCAAATTCATAAACAGTATGCCAATGATCCCTCTCTCAATCGGTTTGTATGTTTGTGTGTGTATCACTTCTCTCCCTCCTTTTTTGTAAGGCTAGGATAGTCTATCACCGGTACAAAAAATCTTTTAAGATCAAACGAAAAATACATTGTAAGACCGGATCTGGAACAGGTCTTGTTTCAAATGGTCTTTAAAATATGTTACTTTTAAGATTAGATAAATGACCGGTCCTAAAAAAATCGTTTTTAGACCGAACTTTTGAAATATCCGGTCTTAAAAGTGTTTCAAAATAGTTTTTTTTAAAAAAAAAAAACCAAATGAAATAATTAATCTCAAAACATCAGATTTGGCAACATTTTCAAGAGAAGATTAGAAGAAACATCAATAAGAAAAACAAAAAAGAAGAGAAGATTGGAAGCAACACCAACAAGAAAAACAAAAAAGATGATTATAAAGTTCAGAAATAAGAAAAAAATAACAAAAAACATAAATCATTCTCCATGAAAATTGAATTTGAATCAATATATAATTAGAGGTGAAATTGAAGTCTCTAGATCTATAAAAAAATTACAAGCTTAAAGCAACCAAATCTGAGCAGGATCCTCTTGTCGGTGCTAGCAAAGCTTCAAGCAACCAAAATCGAAGTCCAGATCTGAGCAGGAGTGGTCAAGGTAGGAACAAATAGACTTAAGTAAGAAGAGATCTGGATTTGATTTTAAGCCAGATCTATGCCAAGGCAGCGTGGGAGGAGCCATAGATCGAAGAGGAAGGAGCCGCCGTCGTCCAGAATCCTCGAAGCAGTATGCTTTCGCCGTTGCTGAGGATTGGAGTCGACGCCATCGCAAAACCCTTGAAGCATCTCACCGCCACTGTTGCTTAGGATTTGATTGTGTGGCTCTTGGGACGACTTATGAAGATTGCAAATAGGTTAGAGGAAGAGGATGTCATTCTTGCTAAAAATTTGACCCGTGAGGCTCTTGGGACACTCATTGAATCTATACCTAAGCAAATGTTACATCACCAAGAAGACAAGCACACTCATGGACTTAATAGGTTTAGTGAATTTAGCTGCTTTTTTTTTTTTAAAAGATCGGTTGTTTGTAACAATCGGTCTTACAAGTATATTTTTAAGGCCAGATCTTTTATAATCCGGTTTAAAAGTGTTCTAAATATTTACAAAATTATCACTGGTCATACTTTTAAGACCGGATCCTTTATAATCTGATTTCAAAAGTGTTCTATATATTTACGAAATTGCTACTGATCATACTTTTAAGACTGAATCTTTATAATACAGTCTTAAAAGTGTTATATATATTTACGAAATTACTACCGGTCATACTTTTAAAACCAGATCCTTTATAATCTGGTCTTAAAAGTGTTCTATATATTTATGAAATTGTCACCGGTCATGCTTTTAAGACCGGATTCTTTATAGTCCAGTCTTCAAACTATTCTATATATTTATGGAATTGCCACGGGTCATACTTTTTAGACCGGATTCTCTATAATCCAGTCTTAAAAGTGTTCTATATATTTACGAAACTGCTATCAGTCATGTTTTTTAGACCAGATCCTCTATAATTTGGTCCAAAAAATTATTTATATTTACAAAACTGTCATCGATCATACTTTTTAGATCTGAGTCTCCATAATCCAGTCTAGATGAGACGGTCTTAAAGTTATTTTTGTTACTAATGAATGTTGATAGAAATGACTAATTCTCTCGCAATATAGATTTCTTCGTTGTTTTTTATAAGCACATGATGCTGGAAACAAGCATGTTATTATTCAAGATACTGTCAACCCGTTGGGCTACCTGTTCGGAGTTGATGAATACCTGTTGCAGATAGAAAAGGAAGATGAAAATAATAATGGAAGAGGTTTGAAGACAACCAGAGATTTTTATGATTAATAAGATGATTAAGGAATATTTTGTTTTAATGTGAATTGGTTGTCATATTTTATTATTCATGTTATTTGCATTTAATTATATGATTTTATAATGTTGTCTGTTTTAATTCCTAAAGTTAGAGTTGGATCTATAAATAACTCCCAACACATCTCATTTTATGGATGCTTTATGATTGAATAATATGAATTAATGAGTTTCTTCCTCTTTCTATAGTTATCTCCTCTTATTTGTCTAGTTTCTTGATCTCCATCTTTTCTTAATGTCCACCCTCTTTTATTCTCTCTCATCTCCTTCCTCTCTCATTTCCCCATCCTCGTCATGTGCCTCTTTCAGTTGGGGTTTAAATCTTAATTTGCCCAACTTTCTCCTTGTTATTATAAGCAACTTATATAGTTTTGTTAACCGTCATAAGCTCTTTACTTGATATTAATTAATTACTAACTAGTGATAACATTTTTTAAAAAAACTAATTAACTGGAATCCTTTAATTGATAACTTTTATTTAGAGTAATTGTAATATTTTATTACAAAAAATTAATGCTAACTAATTTTCATAACCTTTGTAAAGCAATTAACTGTGTCGTACAAAAAAGACTTCAGGGACTATTTCATATCAAAATAACTGATTTTAAACGTGGGGGTCTTATCCCCTATACCTATGTGACACCAGACTCACTCCGATCCTCTCATCTATTTGTATTTCCAGAGTTGCAATTCACTCCCTTCCAAATAATAATGTATGGATGAAGCGTGCACACAGAGAGTTTAGTCTGTCCTTAGTACTATCTCTTATGTTAAATAGGAGCTCCAATTGATGTTTTTTTAGAGAGAATAAAAAAGCTTAATAAGCTACTCAATTACATTATATATTCTATATTATTAAATTTTTTATTATTTTATAAACTAGACAAATTAATTAATTTAAAGAAAAATGATGAATATAAATACGTTAAAGTAATTTAATTAGTTTCTTTAATTTCTCTTAAAAAAAAGACTATATTTTATAGTTAGAAAATGAGGTAGTATTAATTAATTAGAGCATCGTGATTTTTTATTGGTACAAGCAAATATAAAGGATGTTATGATAGTTTTTGGACCCTTAATTTTTAGGCCTAAAAAACAACTCTGGACTTGACAACTCATTTGCACGAACCATCAATTACATTGGATGTTCGGTTCAATTTAGATTTAGATTTTGATAGGCCAAGCTCCTATAACTTCAATTACGAATAGATGGATCATGGAACCCAAAATGAATAGTACTATCCACAGTTTTTATGTAACACCTCACATTTTAACTAGGTAAATTAAGGGTTAATAATAATGGGTTAGGTTTCTCTCTTAATCGTTTTTTCATTATTCCTCATCATCTCTAAATCATGTCCGTCTAATCAATCACAATATTATTTTAACCTCTCTGTTATCTTCCTAATTAATCAACAACCCAGATGAGCTGATGATGGAAAAGGAGAAAAAGGATGAGGAGAAGATCATTTTCCATTAATAATCAAATATTCATCACCTAATTAATAGGATTATAAAAAATGTGGATCACTAAGGTGTAATTTAAATTCCACATAAGAATTTAGAAAAGTTTTGCAAATTGTCCTTCAAATATTACAATTGAGCACCAATCTGGAACCAATTTGCATATTACTCCGTCCCTACATGATTACAAAAGCACTGAGCTGAGAAAGATTGAGACGCTGAAGCGTAATGATAAAGGCAAATTTCATAGATATACAAGTCAAACATGCTAAATGCGCATAAGCAAAGCTTGACATTGTTTTAGATAAAAAGTTTATGCGAAGGTTGCTTGATTGGGATAGATTCTGATGACTTGTTATGTACTTGTATACATTATGCATATAATAACTGGATTAAAATTCATTTAAAAAAATAAATTGGAAAAGTCAAAATCTCTTTGCCTTTTTTTTCGCCCCTATGATATGAAAACAAAAGAGTATCAAATAAGTTTTTCCCTAATGCAGTTTTAATTTGAATGAACATATACCTAAATTTTTATTTGTAGAAGCTATTGAAGCCTGAAAATATGAAATATATTGGGGTTGGTAAAAAAAAAAAAAATATATATATATATATATATATGTGAAACATTTGTTAAACACAAATTTAAAATCAATATATCCAATTTTTCAAAACTCCGATGGTCTGACCCGAATGTTGTGTGTGTAAAATGAAACTTAAACTTGTATTGAAGATTTCCCAACATAAGTTCAAAAATTGAAAGCAACCCAGTTGTCTTTAAATTCATTTGAAAATGTGCAAAAATTTTGTTGAGAATTTGTATGTCCGTAGGAAAATTATCATGGACCAGAATAGAGTGACACGTGGAAAGTGAAGTCCAAGTAGAAAAAAAGAATCTTACACCATAGAGGGCATGGCCTTCCCCTTTTGTTTTTTTTTTAAAAAAAAAGTTTAGATAGGGGTAGACACCGATATCTTATTAGGATCAAAACATATTTCTAGACTCAATAAATACTTATAGAGATATTTATAGAACGCCCACCAATAAGATCCTCACATCAACCAAGAGGTATCAAACCATATCCCTTTTAAGTGAAAAATGATACCTTAATGAACTATATTATTTTTCGTTGGCATAGAGGTTATGGCCATGACACTGACAACTGCTCGTAGTGTCTCAGCAACCCAGGTTTTCGTGTCAGCTCTAATTATCCATAATCGCAATATGGAGTTTCCTTCTCCATACTCATTTTTTCCAATTTTATCTGCATTATTATTGCCCATCTTTATCACTGTTTTTTATTTATATATTATATATATGTGGTTATAGTTAGGGTTTACGTCAATTTACAGCCCGTGTAGAGCCTCATTTTTGCCCATACTCCATATATACTACTTTCATCTATAATTGCGAGCATGATTTAGAACTGTGTTCAGCCGAGATTTCATTCACAATAATTTATCAATTTCGTATTGTGATTGGATTACATCTTTTACTACTTTAAGTCACGATTATTTACTCATTAAAATAGATGCAAATTAATGATAATGTACCAAACTATATATGGCTTTTGAATATCACCAAATGAGAATTTGTGATTGTTAAGAAGCCTAAGATGCTTTATGCGAAGGACGATGATGATAATGATGAGTCCTTTTACTGTTTTGGCCATCACAATATGGTTGGGTAGTTGAGTAGCAAAAGACTTCACCTTTCTGTATTCTTCCAAAACACCATCATTCTTAAATATCCCTATCAACTCTTAAATCCATATCTTAATCATCTGCCTTTATGTTCTCTCTCAAATATTATCCTAGGTCTTAGCCAGAATTACAACCAACTATTTATTTTGTTTTAATTAAGGATGTTAAGAAGAGTGTTCATATATATACACCAATCTGATAGGCATATTAAAATTGATTTAACGTAATCTAAATCAACTCGATCTAGGATAGAGACCCTGTCTTTTCCCCAGATTTTTTTTTTTTGGGTGGGTGATAATTAATTTAGCTAGGATATGTATATAGAGCTAATGCACCCAATGAAGACAAACACAAACTAGTTTTAGATATGAAATTGTCTTAGTCTGATTAAGCAAGCCAGATTCTTGCATTTCACGTCCCAAATCCAAGCATTGTCATAATTATTGAGGTATGCTGTGTAATTAATTAGGGTCCTGGGCCCTTTTACTTTAACATATATTAGACGTGAGAACAAAAGTAACAATTCAATATATAAGACATTTATTATTGACACAGCACCCTCCAAAATTTGAATGCGGGATGAACAGATCAGTAATTAATAATTACTAATTGTGTTATCATCCTTCTCATGTACAGATATGAGCACAGATAGCCATGATGGATGTTTGCATATATAAAAAGGAAACTTACCCAAATGGTCAATGTTACAACTATCCGTAAGTTGTCTGGATAGATTGCCATCAAATTCTTACAGGATCAAAAATTAATTACCAGGATGCACGTGAACTGTACTAACAATGAAACAATAACCCACTTAAATATGCAAATTGTCAAAACCGTACTAAGGAAAATTCAAAAGGTTAAGATGCAAATTTATTATTATTATTTTTTTTTAATGAAAGTTTTCACCCAAAACGCTAGTTAGTAGCTAGTCAGATTTTTTTTTTTTTTTTGGAACAATGTCATTTCAGAAATGTTAAAAGATGAACAAATTTGCCTAAATTATTTAAAACTAGTAGCATTGACTGTTAACATTCTTATTAGTAACGTTAACATTCTTAATAGTAAGAGTAACATTGTTCTATTTTTAACACTTCTAAAGTGATATTATTCCACGAAAAACCTCTGACACCCAGCACTCTTGAATGGAAACTTATAGGATATATTTGCATCTTTAATTCTAAAACATTTTTTTTATCCCCATGACAACTTTAGAAAGCCCTTAATTAAGCAACAAGGTAAGCACAAAACTTGAAACACTCAAATTTATTAAATCAAAGCTTTTATTTTGACATGCAACCTTTTTTTTTTTTTGGCTCGAAACATGCAACCTATTAATATTAATATCATGTAATAATTTTTATTTCATCTGATATTTTTTTAAGGGAGCAGGAGGGAGAAAACTAAATCGGACACAAATTATTTCCTTAAACTTTGTTAATTACAGTAGATTGAAGTTAAGAGGCAGAATCACACACTAGTACGACCACCTAAAAGTTGAAAGGTGAGGTTTAATTAGTCGAATACCACTCTGGTTCAATTTAGGCACACTATAAGAGCACCTTCGAGGCTGAAGAAGAACACTGTTCACACACGCTGAACAAAAAAGGATAACAAGGGAAAAAAAGGAACAAGGCCCCTTTTCTTCAATCTTCCATTGTTATATCACGTACAAGCATCACTACTTCACCGAACTCCGAAGGCAGTTAAAATGTTAGGAACTTTTATCTTACTCTTGTACACTTTAGCCTCCATGGATCACTTAGCATATTATGTTGCTTCAATGCTCCCAGCCACTCTAATTAAAAATCACCAAAATCAGATAATATATGATATATTCTAATAAGGCAAGTACGTATGTACGCGAAGTGTCATCCAACGGTCAAAAACCCAAAACAGACTACATATATAGAGACCCTACTCAAATTAATATATTGGTATCTGAATTTTTGATATATGATCCACCATCTGAATACATTTTATCCGCATTCTTTAGAAAAACTTCCCATTTGACTGAAACATATTGTACAGAAGAAATAAATGCATGGGCTCGCTACCAAAAAAAGAAAAAGGAAATTCAAAATCTAAGTTAATATGCCTCGTAACGCTATACATATCAATGTATATATACTATCTCCAGTTTTAATTATAAGAACACTTTTGTACTGTAAATTATACTATCTCAAATTAATATATTGGTATCTGAATTTTTGATATATGATCCACCATCTGAATACATTTTATCCGCATTCTTTAGAAAAACTTCCCATTTGACTGAAACATATTGTACAGAAGAAATAAATGCATGGGCTCGCTACCAAAAAAAGAAAAAGGAAATTCAAAATCTAAGTTAATATGCCTCGTAACGCTATACATATCAATGTATATATACTATCTCCAGTTTTAATTATAAGAACACTTTTGTACTGTAAATTATACTATAAAAATGTTCTTATAACTAGAACCGGAGGGAATAATTTATTGCAGTATAATACTCTATCTAGACCAAACAAAAACGTGATATACCACCCACGGGAGTGAGCCTATCGATCAAAACCACCGTTAGTTAGATGCGTGATCATGGTTAGAAGACCAAATCCACCTCTTCAAGCTGAATAAAAAAGCAATTCGTACCCGTAAGAGTTGCAATACTCATAAGTACTATAGACAGTGATTTCGTCAAGACTGATTATGTAATTATAGTTTAAGTGTAAAAAACACACATACGGTAGTCCTGCCCTTAATAATCTTTGTTTATGCACTAATTAAGGCCAGACATACTTATAAGACTACATTATGATGGTTGATGTTCAGAAGGATGATGTAAAACTGGTATGGAAGAATGTCTATATGTACATAATTAAAGAAGAATAAATAATTGCATATATGTACATCACATTGCACATCAATTGGCAGCATATATAACTGAGCCCAAGTTTTGGCTCCTCCACTTGTTGTTCTGTTTGCCCTTTGTCATCTAAAAAGAATTCATCAGAGCTGACTTTTAATCCTAGGTAACCAGAAGTTAATGCAGCTTCGTGGTAAATAATAATTACAGTAACAGAAGATAAACTTTATGATGATTATAATTTACTGGGTGGATAAAACAGAAAACCTTTTCCTACATATATATGTGAAAAAATATAAATGCTCCATAGTAACATATGGACATGCAAACAAAAGAATCACGGTGATTTTGTCGTACAGGTTTGGCAAAGCTCGCCTATCATGTTCACGTTTTTAGGTCAAGAGGCTATGGACAATTCTTATTGGTATCGTATAAGTGCACCCCACAAAAACTGCCTTTTACTATCAAGTAAGGGGCCACTGTACGTTTTTGGGGTTAAATCCTGCTTAGCTGGTCCTTCCAAAATTAAACCCATACTTTATTTTTTAGCTAAGCAAACCCATCACTATTTTAGGCGAAAGGAAAAAAAGTCTTTCCCGAATCAAACCCATCACTGTTCAGGATTTTCCTTTAACAAGGAGGAATCACTTTGATTTCATTTTCTTTCTTTATTGACTATAAATCATGAATTACGTGGCTCAATATGAGCCGTAAATAATCTTAAGGATAGCATGTTAGTTCCGGAGGTGGGATCACCTTGCAGTATAGCCATCACAACAACATTAAGCCATAATTACCGTGCATTAAGAATCACTATCTAGCTATAGAGCTCTAGTTTTAAAATAATGTCATATCCAGGGTTTTCAAGTGAATAGATAGAGATTCGATCACAAGATCAAATAGTACGCACAGTAAAAAGTGTTTGGTGATTAGTTGTTCCCACTTTGGCTTAAAGATTTAAATATTAATTGGATGGAGAATCCATCACAATTAATTTAATTAGCATTTAATTATAAATACATGTTCTAGGGTTAGGGTTCTATGTACATATTCATTAGAAAGTAAGCTTGCATTTCCTCTCTCTTCCTCACTGGTTTCTCTATCTTTCCCTTCTCTCTCTTTCTGATTTTGAGCTCATCGATAATTTGAACATAGTATTTGCAGGCAGGGCTAGAACAGAGGGATTTGACGCTGGCGAGATCATGAGGAAACGTCAAGTTGTGGTGAGAAGAGAGGAGCCAGTTGAGTGCTCAAACTCATCGTCTTTTACTGTTAGGAGTGTGAGATATGGAGAGTGCCAAAAGAATCACGCAGCCAACGTCGGAGGCTACGCCGTGGATGGTTGCCGGGAGTTCATGGCGAGTGGCGACGAAGGCACAGCGGCCGCTCTGACCTGTGCCGCGTGTGGTTGCCACAGGAACTTTCACAAGAGAGAGGTGGAGACTGAAGTAGTGTGTGAGTGCTCTTCTCCTACCTCCAACGGCACTTGATGGGTCGAGCACTCACTCTATTTAATTATATATCAATAACTAGTTATGGTATTTCATCTAGTACATGCTATGTTTGCTGGTTTGGTTTGCTTTTTTGATTGTTTGAATTTGGGGTTTTAATTATAACTCCTCTGGTCCTAAATATAGGACATACTCTCTTTGGTTCTAAATATAAGACAAAATTTATTAGCGCAAATTACACTATAAACTTTGTCCTATATTTAGGATTGGAGGTAGTAGTTTTAGCGTAAATTTTACTACCATGTCAATATTTAGGACAGGAGTTAGTATATATGGTGATGTTTGGGTCATAATATACATATGAGTTTTAATTATCTTGTGTTGACACGCTTGTTCTGCTTTGTTTTAAGTGTAATACGCGTACTGGGTTTGATTGCCTTGTTAAGATAGCGATTCTCAGTTTCAGGAATAAGAGGATGTTTATATATAATATATAAGGGACAGATGGATGGAATTAATTGATGAAGTAGCTAGTTTATAGCTTTTTAGTTTGTGTCTTTTCATAGTGTACTGAGTTTGATTAGGTTGAGGAATAATCTTTGAGGCCACAACCAAGACACAAATACTTCCACATCATATATATAACAACGTACGTAGCTAGCTACCTTTGTTTTTGCGGCCCTCTGTCCAATGTTTTGGTTTTTCTACCTATGTTAAATGCCGTGTCATCAGGATTTGATCTCATCTCATGATATAACATGACACTGTCTCTCGCTCTCTCTCGCAATTCTTCAATCACTTTTACTATATCATGCACGCTAGCTAGTTTGCCCAAGTGTGTGTGAAATCTTGTGTCGTGTAGACAAAGGTTTAAAAGCCACAATTTTAGCCGTTTCGATTATTGGCCATCACCATATATATATTTAGCAACATTTACCTACCTAGACCAGCTAGGCTTTAATATTCTGGTGAAGTTAATGACAAAGTTCTCACCTTTTTTATGCACACTCGAAGACGCTAACTATAGGTTCAGTTAAGCTTCATATGTACTACATATAAACGATCACTAAACCTCCAAGGCACTAACTGGTGGTGTATGTTAGTTTGAGATCACTTTGAACACACAAACGGTCCACATGTCTAATCATGTTGGTTGTTGAAATAAAGAACATTTTATTAGCTACTTATTAAAACTTTAGCAAACTCAAAACTGACGAAAAGGATATACATAACAGAAAGATCATATCGCATAATATGCTTCATCAGTGGTGTGTGTTAATTATTTAGGAACAAAATGATTATGCTAAGCAACCAAGCTATAGCTCAGACTTCCATAAAACTCAAGGAGTTCAATAATTCTCACACGTATAATGGTTTTAAACCCTATATACTTTTAAAACACTGAAACTATGGATGGAAAAATAAGGATCAGATAGATGGTGATAATAAAAGCTTGGTGTCTGGTGCTGTGGGAAATAGCTAGAAGGGGAGGACCATGGTTGTGTAGGTATATATTTTGCATGTGAGATGTGTAAGCAAAAATGGAGATGTTAGGCTTTGGAGTATATATAGAGGAACGAACTTTCTGGTATACGCAGGAAATCAGGTAAATGTCAATTCTGAAAATGCAGATCAGAAGATGCATATACCTTGTGCTCCACACTTTATGAAATATATGGCTAAAGGTTTGTGTCTTATTTCTCCATTTTCTAATCCCAAATCTCTACTTTCTTCTCTGACAGACTCCCTTTAATGGTATAGAGCGGTAGGCTTTTGCCATGTTTCGTTGGGGAAAACTTTTTTTTACACAGGTAATGAATTAGAGTTCCTGATTATATTTAATGACACGACAGAATGCTCAAAAAATAAAATAAAATATTGAGATTAAAATACTTTGAAATTTTTTCATAAGAGACTGCTATCAAATTGAACAAATATCACACGCACAACGATAGACACGCTAATTAGATATTAAGAAAACTGCATGACAACGTCAGCGGAAATTCGAAAAAAAAAAGTGCAAATGATGAAAAACTATTTAGCTAAAAAGTAGCCGCCTCGAACAAGCGAGTCCTAACTAGCCAGAAGGAAATGTGAACATTTTTTTGGGGTATATTCTGAATGAATGCTTTATATATGTGCTATAAAATTTAGATCCAACTCCTTCCCATTGAAAGTTACCGTTTCTTTCCTTTCCTTTTCTTTTCTCTTCAGCCAGAAAAGTTCTAGTCGTTTGAAGTAGAAGTAGTCGCAGTCGTTGTTATACACACACACACACGGATAGATAGAAAAGTGTGTGTAGGTCTGTGTGTGTATGTTGATCATGTCTTACGACTGATTTATGTTCTTCAGAATTCCCAAACCTCGCAGCCAGTGTTTCTCCCTAACAACTATCCATTTGGCCCTAAATATAAGATTCAATTAACAAAATTACTTTAAAGTATGTATGATTATCATTTTTTCTTCAAACTAGGTTATATAACTTATAAATTGATGTGTAATTTAATCGTATACAACATATAATATGATTAAATATCTTATTTAAATTCCTTAATCTTTAATAAAAAAATCAACTAGATCTTATAGGTAGTACATCATAATCCACATACACTGAAAATAATAGTAATAATAGTAAAACGTATATACAAACGAAAGTCAAAATGGTTTTAAGCCTACAAGATTTTGTTCGTGAGTATACCACCAAGGAGAGACCTTCCTACAAAATCAAAAGTCAAAATTATTCGGCTGTTTAATTTTAATGACGAGTCATCATCTATTTTAGATTCCTTTTTTCCTTCGCTCGAAAACACATCGATGATCAAATCAATCTTATCAGTTTTTGCGGTCTGATGCATGATTCCATTACATGATCTAACTCCTCAATTTTGATAAGTTTCATGTGCTGATGCACGTGTTAGTGGAGCTTCCGAAATGAACAGCAAGTATATATATGTCTATGAGCGTGAGTTCATGTTTATAAACACATAGTAATGGGATTTTCATACGGATCATGAAGGATATGAAAAGATTTCCTGATTTAAAAGCTAGTTACCTTTCCAAGTTTCAAAAGTCAGGGTAACTATTACATCTTAGCTTTCCTGCATCAGCCAAAGTCATATTCACAATTATGTGACTGGTATAGTGGTTTGGTTGCCAACTACCTATATATAATACTATTTTGATTTTATTTATACGTTCATTCTAACCACAAATTTTGGTCTTTATTTTAAGTCAAGTTTCAGAATAATAAGCATTTTTGCATTTTTGCCTCTATTAATTGCAATAAGCAAAAGGAATTTATTTATGTTGACTTTCGGAATCAATCATAGATAATGAAAAAATTGAAAATTTAGCCAGTAATTATTAAGTTAACTAACTCTCGTCGGTATGTGGAATTGGTTAATTTGGACTTATAAATAGCATCAGAATGGTATATTGATTCTTGAAACAACATCTAAAAATCATATGAAATAGAAAGGAATTGAAATACATTTTTTTAAATATAAGAATGATGAATACAATGTTTTTTTCTAAAAAATGTAAAATCAAGTTAATAGAAAATAAGAAGTTACCACTCTAATCCTATTTATAAGTCTATTTTGACTAAAATTTTCAGTCCTTATTACAACTCCAATTTCAGAGTAATGAATGCATTTGTTAAATTTTTGTCCCTATTAATTGCAAGAAACAAAAATAATTATTTATGTTGAATTTTTGAATCAATCATAAATAAGGGCAAAATTAAAAATTTATCTCGTAATTAATGAGTTAAATAACTCTCTTTGGTATATGAAAAATAATCAATCTGAACTTATAAATAGATAAGTACAAATGTGGTTTTACAATGAATTTAATTTGAGGGGGGAAATTGTTTTGTAATGCATGCATGTAGAGAAATGAAAATATAAGTAATTCTTGGGCGGCTAAACCAAGGAGGCGGCGGATTTAAAAATGATTGTTAGTGGTGAAATGGGCCAAAGGCAAAGCGTCAGTGGTCATATCAGAAGAAGTGTGAGGCCCATGAAAGATTATGAATCATATCCCAAGCATCATTTGACTAGCCCTGCTCCTTCCTGGGGACCACCAGTCCACCACTAATGACATTTCAGTGTATCTCTCTCTTTTTTATTTTTTTTGGGATAATATTTCAATATTCCAAATTTTTTGTGGGAAGTTAAATGCCCTTCCCTGCGATTGCTAGACCCACCTTTAATTTCCTCTTTTTTTTTCCATATATGTAAAAATATCCAGGTGAGGTCATACATTTTTAAACTGAATTTTAAAAATTTGTAAAGGCCAGGCATTTTCATTTCCATTTCTCACTAGGAATTTTTTTCCCCCTTTTTTTTTAAAAAAATCAAGTTTCTAGAATTTGAAGTCTTCAAGTTAGTTAAAGATGTTTAAGTCTTTCAATGTCATTTTCCCTAGCTTAGTTGCCTTATTTTCTTTTAACTCGATTTGACTTTTTTTTTTTAAAAAAAAATTTGTATTCTTCATTCTTATATTAAAAAAGTTGTAGGTTAATTTCTTTCTATTTTATATGAATTTTAGATGTTGTTTTAAGAATCAATATAGTGTATATAGATAGTTGGCAAGTAAACCACTATACCAGCCGCATAATTGTGAATAATATGACTCTGGGTGATGCAGAAAAGCTAAAATATTATATTGACCCAAAATTAAATAAGTAAATGTTTTCATATCCTTCTCTTGCTGGATTCAGCAACGTTTGTTTGGCAGATTCACTGAATAATGGAAGTTGCGTTCCTCGGGGCTATTATTGTTTCCTTGGTTTTGCTCTTCCCTATTGATTTTCGGGTTAAATTCATGAACGAATCGCGCTATTACAAGGGCTGCGCAGATCCCATTATACTCCAGAAGCAGACCACTAAAACAAGAGAGAAAAGAGAAAGAAAGTGAAATTGACCATAAAATAAAAACCACTTAGCAGAGGCTCCAGAAGTTTTGGGCTCCAGTCCATTACATATTTATGTAAGCTGGACTGACTTTCAGTTACAGGCCCCAACCCTGTTTTTTGTTGACAGGGCTTTGGGTCAATAATGGAGAAAAAAGAAGAGAAAAGGTTTCTGATCTTTTATGCAATTGTCAAATATGAATAAAAGATCAGAAACCTCCTCTTGGATGTCTTATATGATTGATACATATATTTAACTTGCATGTCTTAACAAATAATTAAAACAAGAGGAGTAGGAGTATGGAGGATAAGGGAGGAGCGTGCGTATGGGCCTTGTCTCACCACTTTCACTTTCACTTTCACTTTCACGTGCTGTCTACTCTCTAACATGTGAATGCCAACAACGTAACAGTGCCATTATGGCTTTCCTTATTGGGTCACACACCTCCTCCCTTTCTTCTTCCTCTCACCTTTCCCTTCTCTTTTTCCTTGTTGGATCATTACTGTACTGTCTCTCTTCACAATGACGTACGTTACGTTAGAGAGTGATGAAACAAACTAATCTCCTACTTATTCTCATACCTCTTCATTTTAATTCATTCATTCGCTCACCATCCTAGCTAGCTAGCTCCCACTTTATATTTTCCCGCTCTTGAAAAATGCAACTGATATTATATACACATGACTTGCTTACGATCATTGTGCTTTTTACCCCGCGTAAAAAGGAAACAACTCATTGCTCCCTTAAAAAGTTCACACATCTGGCTCTCTTACTTCCTGGCACGGCTTTCCTTGCACAGTGAGTGCGAGAATAACCATTATGTCTTGGAGCTGAAAAGATGCCACAGACACGTACAGTAGAATATAACATGACCCGAAGAGAAACACACACACACACACTCTCTCTCTCTCTCTCTCTCTCTCACACAGAAGGATAATTAATTAGTTCTAGAAATTAAATTAAGGACATGTCATGATGCGCAGTGATATACAGATATATATAGATATAGATATAGAGATCAATCATGCCAACCCCTATCCCAATGATGTGCAGGGATGGAGGACTAGCATGTTAAAAATTAAAATCGGTGATGAAAGAGATCACGAGCTGATGCACGGGAATATTAAGGATGGAGATTGTTAGTGATGATAAGACCTCAAATTATAATAACAATGGACCACCACATTCGCAGACTCCTTTAATATATCTATATATATATATGTACGGCTGTAAAATAATTGTGTGGTCCATTGTTGACCTTCCAGCGTAATTGGCCCTTTTCCATCTTCCTGTTTTGCTTGCTTTTCTAAGGTATTCTGTCCCCCCGCTTTAAAACTCTCCCGGACAAAAATTTATCAAAGCCAAACAGTCCCGGATCCACCAAAATACAAATTCCTTAATTCCATCACAAGGCAGAAGACCACACTAGAGGCTTGCCTGCCTATCCCGTAATGCCAACTCAACAACAATTTGCATGCCAGTTTACAATTTACAGTGTTTTTAATGATGTCAGTGAATTATTTGTACTTACCGTGAAAACTTTGATAGGTAATGGAGTTTGGTCAGGCCTTGATTTTCTCACTTCCAGCAGAGGGAAGGAATATTAGTGGAGGGAGACTTCAAGTTTTGAACTTCAACGTCCATTCCTGATGATGTAGGGGGACAAAGCCATGCTTCATGCTAGGGTTTTTAAAGTTGGTAGCTTTCTCTTTTTCTGCGCCACACAATAAAGAGGGCCTATATATATGTAGATGGCTGGATTAAGATCATGAAATGACTGGATAACCTTCCTTACTTATTGGAGCTTTCTTGAAAATTGACTCCGACCTAAGCTATGCACACACAATAATAATAATATTTACGCACCAGCTTCACTACGCATGAGGTTAAAGAGAATCCGAGCACCTAGATTGTGCATATGATACTCTCCTGAGGAGACCCTAAAGTAGGCTACTAATTGGTGAGGGACGTACGCCCGTGAGAATCCAATGAAAAATAGCCTAAGACACAGACCTTTTGGGTCTCAAAAGCTTGAGATTACAAGTGTTACGGTGTGGGAGCACATGGAGCATGTTAGTGATGTAAACCCCAAATGAGGCATTTCAAAGCACAGCGTTAGAGTCTCATTCAATTACAGGGAAATTAGGTTTACAGCTACGTATGACGTTTGGTTTCTGTCTTGTTTACATTTCCTTTGATCCGCTTTGGCAGATTTAGAGCATCTATTAAACCCACATTGAGAGATGCAAACGTGTTTTCGTACTCAATTGCTTGGAGTAGTTATAGTTAGGTTGTTTCTATCACATGGATTAGCAAAGCCCACCTCCTCTCTCTGCTTTGATCCGTCAATACGTTAGAGTTGGAAATTCAATTACGCCATACTTTGACCAAGTATACAGCAAGAGACCATTCATTTTTACAACGATTATTTATAATGAGTGAGAATCTATTTGACGACAAAATCTTCCAATTACGTTGCCAAATTCTTTCGTTAATAATCTTGTTGGTTTCTTCTATAATTTATGAAATAGAAAAATATGCATATGGGAATTGCAACGATTAATTAACAACAGGGTTCAAATTCTATTTATAGTCATAAGCACGCATGTACATCCTACAATATCCAGGAGTGACACATTTAAACTGATAATAATAACAATAAACAGTAGCACACAGAGAAAGTATTGGGAGTAAAAGCAAAAGTAAATATGTGAAAAGCCAGATGGAAGAGAAAGCAAGAAATGGTGAGAAAGTTGAAAGAAAAACAGAATGGCTCATCTATCTAATCAGAGTAATATAGGGAGTCACATCAAACGACACACACTCACTGAGGTAATATTCAGAGGCAGGGGACATAAAAGTTGGCTTCACTCTACATTGATGTTAACCTCAACCTCTCCTTATTTGCCTTAACCCCAATGTTAAGCAACCCGGTCCCCTGCATTATTAAGGATAACAACGCCGCACCTTCTCTTACATCACATTTTCCTGCTTAATCTGTATTAAGTCTTCCACTTTCTGCTCCATGACACCAATCTCGTTTCACGAGGATGACTCTGTAAATTTTGGAATCCATTAAGGTTCCTCATTTATATCCATTTCTTCCTCCCCCTGTCATCATAATAATAAGTTAACACACTCCCTAATAATATATTCAGTGGATTCCTGATTTTGTCCGTTTAAGGAACTCACCCCCATGCCTCCAATTAAATTCACTTGATTATAAAGTTGAAATTCGCAGACGATTCCAGTTTCACTGTACTATGTATCCATACATGCATGTGCTCAGGAGAGAGAGAAGGTGACCATATTCTCTCACAGTGAGTTACTGTTGTATTTAGTGGGAATTTGAGACGATGCCTTATCGCTATCGTGTGAAGTTCCCATATTGTCCCTCTTTTGTCAAGGGCCAATCAAGGACTAAGGACGACCCAGCCCATGCCTGGCTGGTTAGGGGCACCAATACAAGATTACTGACCTCATCATCAATGACCAAAACCGTAACAAACCCGTGCTGTGGACCCCCATTACCATGTATTCAACCAGTAACGTGAACCCGCTACCAACAAAAACACACCCATACCGTAGGTGGTGACCAACAGGTCTGAGAATTCTTGGTAATACTACAGTGTACTACCCTCTCCGGTCCTTATCCTACTAATGCAAGATTAATAATATAATTTTAATTAATAGATTATCTTACTTCCCTTTTAAATGGACGTGCCCCAAAGATATCTTCAGCAGCACGTTCAATTAGGTTATGTGATAATCTTGTTTCAACTTTAAAATAATGGGATTTGGATACCCCCTAGCTACGTACGACCCAACGACTCTCCATCACTTCTCATTGTAAACGCCACAGAACAATTAGTGCAGGAGGAATGCGTGCATCATTAGAAAGAATAATTAAAAAGCATTACACGGTTTCTTTTAGGATCACCAGCCACATCACCATTACTCGCTACAGTATTCAGCCCTATTATCTAAAGTTAAACCTGACATATTTGATGCAATCGGATTACGAAAAAGCCTACAGTTTCATATGCACTATCCTTAATAGAATACGCGATTGTGATGATTTTGTTTATGCCTCTCTTTTCTCTTGGGTAACTTCATCGCGGAATTTAAAATAGTATCAGGAACAGAAGCCCATGGCTAAAGCAATAAAATAGCGCAATTCATCACAGATCGCCTAGCCATCATCTGAAATCCACGCGGCCAAACTTTTTGCCTCTTTCTTCAGGACACAACTCCTGAAGAAAATCATATTCTCTCTGACCGGAGAAAGAGAAAAAGCGCATCGTGCTTTTCCACCTTCCCCTAAAGAAGAGAACATCAAATAATCAAACTGCGAGTTCACAGTTCATAATCTAAAGCTCCTCCAACAAAACCCAACCTTGCACGAAAGCTTGGGCAAGAAGGGTAACAAAAAATCATCTAGGACACTACTACAGCTGAATTTACCACTGATCAGCATAAAAAAAGGTGAAGCCAGTAAATAATTAAAATTCCCTCTGGAGATATCAATCTCTGCCATGTTAAATATCCTGAAGAAGTTGATCATGATCATCTCTTTGATAAAATCTAAATTAAAAGTGAAAGAAAAGAAACGACTAATCAACCGGCAACGGTCTTACTCTAACACATTATTTTATCTCCTTCCTTTCTTCGATTCTTTCATCCCACCAAAGATTCAAGAGGAAGAGAAGGACCCATTGGTACCAAGGTTTGCCCCACTATTATCGTTGGCAGCGAAGAGTTGGTTGTGGTGATTCGCATCCTCCGCGCTGCCGTTGTCGTTATTGGCATGGATTACGGCGGTGAGGGCTTGAGGGTCTTGCTCTAGAGCGTTCCTACCATCATTATTATTATCAGCATCTCTCTTGCCCAAAGTGTTCTTGTTGTTGTGCATCCAAACCTTCAACACTCCCCTGTCAACCCCAACCTCATTGCAGAATTCTTGAACCAAGTCTTCGTCCCTCTTCTGCATCTTCCACCCCACCCTCTCAGCGAAATGGTACATCTTTTCCTTCTGATCCTGGGTGAACTTGGTCCTGAACCGCTTCCGCGCATTCGGGCTCGGCGTTGTCAGAAAGTTGGCGGGAGCAGCCGCGCTCTCCGGAGGAGCTTGAATCCCGGCGGCAGAGAGAGCCAGAAGCATATGGGGTGCGGACGGGTAGTACGAAGAGGAGATCGGAGGTGGCGACGCTGAATTGGGGCTTCGATTGGAAACCTGGAAAGGCGGAGGCGGCGGGGGATGGTGTCGATGGTGAGACTGATACTCAATGACGTGGGTTGTGGAGATAGGCTCTTCGGGCTCGCGGCGGTGGAAATTGCGGTGGCAGCCACAGGCGGCGCATTTGATGGAGCTGGGGTCGGCAGGGTTAGCGGTGGGAGAGGCCATGAACTCGCCACAACCGTCGAGGGCGTGGCCTCCTAAGCTGGCTGCATGGTTTTTCAAGCATTCCTTGTAAGTGACAGGGAGTGGGTGGGTGGGAAGGCGGCGGTGGTGGTGGCGCTTGAGGACACCGTTGGAGAAGGACAAAGGCTTGGCGGCGGTCTGGATCCGGGTCGGAGTTTCACTGTCATGTTCTGGGGATTTTGTACTAGTAGGAGTATTGGTTGCGGTGGTGGTGGTGGTGGTGGGGTTGTTGTTGGCGATGGAGGGCGTTAAGTCCATGGCTCAAACATCTAGGGTGGCAACAAAATTAAATCCTAGCTTTTAAGGGGTTGTTAGGTTTAGGTGTTTATTCAGATTACAAATATCAGAATCAGACTCCATAAAAGTTGCAGTATTTTTCTCGGGACATCAGAGGGAAGTGAGAGTGGGATGCGGCAGCCGAAAAGAGAAGAGAGAAAGAATGGGCACTTTTGGAAGGTAGCGAAGGAGAAAGAAGAGAGGAGAGCTAGGGAGATGGCAAGGAAGCCCCAGAGTGAAGACTGTTGATAACAAAAAATCTGGGTTATGGGGTAGTCCTTCTTAACCACTAGGAATTTTAACCGTGGTTCTAATCCGTGGTTAAGTTAGTGACCCCACATGGGGTTAGATGTGAATCATAAATACAGCCCTCCTGTTGGAAATGAAAAAAGAGAAATGACCCCCTGCTTCGTGGTTACAACTAGCTAGAAAGCAAGTATACAAGTCCTAATACTCGGGGAGTACTCACAACAAGAGGAGTGTCTTAATTAAGCACCCTTCCGAGGGCGTAAGAAGAGAATTAAAGGGGTGATTAAGGCAGGCTTTGGGGTAGTGTAGCATGCAAATGGGAGGACCTGCAACTTCTGAATCATCCACTGTAACCCAACTTAATTTGTCAAGTTGGCAGTCAAGGACGAGATGGCACAGCTTTCACAGTAAATCATTGATGTTGTTTTCTTTCTTTTTACTTTTTTTATTTTTTTACGCCCAGACAAATTTAGCCCTCCCTGGCGGCCTCTTCCAATAAAGCCAGCCGGTGGCAAATTCGGGAATGAGGGGAGTAGGCGTCAGCGAAAACGTTTGGGACAAGCAGTGCATCCATCCAAGGTATCTTTGTCGGCAACGGAGAAATCCCCGGGACCAGCAGAGAAGGAAGAAGCGTGGGACTCAAAACGACGCCGCTTTCAAGCCTGCCCAACAAGCCCCGACAAAAGAAACATGTCCTGAAAGGCTGAAACGGGATCGTAGAATAGGAGGCTTTTTTTCCTAGTTATCACTTTTTAAATAAATAATTATCATACTCTTTTTAAAATATTTTTCAATATGCCATATTTAGTTGACTAAACTACCGTAGTTTAGTCAACTAAAAATCGGGGAATTTTTTTTTTTAATGTACATTTAGTCGACTAACCCAAGTGAGTTAGTCGACTAAATGTCGGCAGAGGGGTTTTTTAAAAACCCCAACGGCGGCTCAATGGAACCCTAATCAACTAAATTGCTCCCTAAACCTCTCTCCCTCTGTTTTTCTGACTATATTCCTGCTGAATCCGTTAGTGGATTGTGGAGGAAACTTCAATCTAGTGGCATTTGCGTCGTAATCGGTATGTTTTCATCTCCATTTTGTGATTTCCACCATAGTTTTTGTATCTCTCTAAATTTCACTCTAGGGTTTTCTTGCAGCTTTTTCAGAATACGCTCGACTAAAAAAAAGCCGTAGGTTTTCTAAACTGTATTTAATGCAAAATTAATCGTCATTAATTTTTGAAATTCAAACTTTAGATCTGGATTAAAATATATTAACTATATCTATATGATAGATCTAAACTAATAATATTTATTTAATCCGTATTAAAAGCTGATCTGAAATTCGAATTTTAAAAGCCTTCTGATTTAATTAATATATTTTTTAACCTAGATTCAAAATTCGAATTTCAGATCGGCTTTTAATACGGATTAAATAAATATTATTAGTTTAGATCTATCATATAGATATAGTTAATATATTTTAATCCAGATCTAAAATTTGAATTTCAAAAATTAATGACGATTAATTTTGCATTAAATATGCCGATCGGGTTTAGAAAACCTACGGCTTTTTTTTAGTCAAGCGTATTCTGAAAAAGCCGCGAGAAAACCCTAGAGTGAAATTTAGAGAAATGCAAAAACTATGGTGGAAATCACAAAATGGAGATGAAAACATACCGATTACGACGCAAATGTCACTAGATTGAAGTTTCCTCCGCAACCCACTAATGGATTCAGCAGCGATTTAGTCAGAAAAACAGGGGGAGAGAGGTTTGGGGAGCAATTTAATCGATTAGGGTTCCATTAAGCCACCGTTTGGGGTTTTTTAAAAACCCTCTGCCGACATTTAATCGACTAACCCAAGTGGGTTAGTCAACTAAATATGTTTAGTCGACTAATCCAAGTGGGTTAGTCGACTAAATGACTGGGATATTCAAAAAAAAAATTCATGATTTTTAGTCGACTAAACCATGATTTAGTCGACTAAACGTGACACATTGGGAAATCTTCTGAAAAGAGTGGTAAAATGGTAATTATTTATTTAAAAAGTGACAAATAAAAAAATAAAAAAAAAAAAAAAAACCTAGAATAGGAGGCCTCCCTTTTACTTTTTAGGGGTGATGGGACCGAAATGGCCTCGGGCGTTGGGGCAGGGATACTGCTACCATACTACTACCATTACTACTCACGTTCCGTTTTGGGCAACTGAGTTCTGAGTAGTGCAATGAATTGGGATAATTCGTCAACAATAATAATCATAATTAATTAAGCGGTACGAGGGGCCACCCGAACACACGACACGTGTACTGGGAGTGCCACGTGTGAGTCGGGCCAGGTGTTAGTTTGGTGCCGCGCGGGGTGTTCTGGATCGGATCCACATTACATATGTTTATGCTTATTATGGGTTTATATCTCTAATTTGAAGTATAAACATATTTTTTAAAAAAATTTTTAATTTTTTTTTATATATTGTATTTATTTAGATTTAAATTATATACTTCTTTCTGAGATGTTTTTTTTGTATCCAGTATCTCAAATTAATTAATTTCCAGTTCTGCATTTATCTGTAACACCAGTATTATAAAAATTAATTAATTTGTGATACTGAGTGTAAAAAAAATCCCAAAAAACAACATATAATTTAAATCTAAATAAATACAATATATAAAAAAATTTAAAAAAATATGTTTATACCTCAAATTAGAGGTATAAGCACATAATAAGCATATAAGCATAAGCATGTAATGTGGATTGGTTCTGGATCTGGGGGATCAAAGTCAAAAATAATAAAATATATAATTAACAGAGAAAGTCATCCTGGGTATGGAGACTGTGGAATACTAGTAGAAGGCAAAGAAAAAAGAAAATGAACACTGTGAATGAGAAATAGGGTAGAGTGAAAGAGGGCACTGATGATTCGCGCAAAAAAAAAAAAAAAAGAGGGCACTGATGGCAAAAACCAAAAGAAGAAAAAGGGCACTGACTTTGAAGCGTGGTATAGTCTTACACGGCAAATCAGAGAAACTCAGATCAAAGTTTGTTCGTTTTATTTTTTTTCCCTGAAAAATATTATTTCAATTTTTTTTATAAATTAAAAAAGTTAAATAAATTATTTAATTATTATGTATGTTGAGTATAACTAAATTATATATTAGTTTTAAAATAAAATGCTCTAAAATAAATTATTGAACTTACTCAATCTGAATAAAAAAAAATCAACTATGTGAATGGAGGGTAGTATATATTACTCCTGTATGAGTTGAATAATTTAGGGCGGGGTGAAAAGGGGAGAATAATTTGGGGGAGGAGGGGGGGGGGGGGGGTGACGTGAGCAGACCAATGATGGAGGAGCAAAGGTTTGATCATGGAATGGCGTGTAAAAAAGTAGTGCATCGAAACTCACAATCAAGTAATCAAAAGCCCGTCGAAAATTTATACACAGACACTCCACACAGAAGCAGGGAGCTTGTTGCTCCAGCTGGGTTCGTGATGATTGCGTTTATATCCCAGCCGTAACCAAACAAGTTAATCAGGCCAGCAAATTCCTAAATACTATTCTCTCTGATTCAATAAAATTTACAGTATAAATTTAATCATATGATTAGGACTGAAAGGAGTAGTAATTATAATGAGCTAATTTGTGGGTGGAGAGAGAAAAGCATGTGTTGCCCACTGATTATTATTGGAAACTAACTGTTTTGAAAAGCCGAAATTTGTGGATTAAGCTACGTAAATAGCCTGTTAATGATCATTTTGTTTCATCACTCACGCTAACTAATTACCCCGAAGGCTCTCGTCTCTCTCAATTTCATTCATTATTAAGCGTCAGTTCTCACCAACCCACCTGCAATTGCATAGTGGCACTATTTTTTCTTTTAAAAAGTAAACACACCAGTACCAGTACGAGGCCTTCATTGGGATATATAGATAGAGCCCAGAGCTTGGTTCCTTATCTTTCGAGGGATCGACACGGGCGTCATGAAAACAATAAACCCATGAAGCATGATGATTCAGGCCATCACAAAATTAATTAATGTCCATGAAAGGTAAAATTGTGACATCTAAGTTTTATCTAAAAGAGAGTATGTGGGCCTTGTTAATTAAAAGGCTGACAATGAAACTTCACGTTCGACGTGGACAGCACAGTGAATAAATAATCCTCAACCCGGCCACCTTCTTTCTTTATATCAACACATTCAATATTAACATGTCAATATATATCTACCACATCAATACATGAACCCGTTTTTTTTTAAAAAAAATATTATTATTTGCATTTTTTCACATGTAATATGATTACAAACTCACTCTGGTATGGTAAGAAGCTCCAGCCTCAATTATTTTTTTGGCTTAGTCAACTTGCTACATACCTTATTAATAATGCATGTAGACCCAACAAAAATATAATCATCCCTTCAATAATTGCTATGTTTGCTAGTATTTCTGTGGCCTTCGAATTTCTTTATTAACTCATTTTTTAAAATAAGAAACAGAAAATAATAGTAGGTGTGTGATGAACCCCACAATAAAATCATGTAGAGCGCAGCTACGCCTACTGCTCCAAAAAAAAAAAAAAAAGTTGATAATTAGCGTGTTAATTAATTAGGTGTGGGAGGGAGGAGCTCGGGATGGCTTATGATTGAAGAAGGGATGGGAAAAAGATGGAGCGTCGATTTCAGGCAGCAAAAGTGAAGAGGAGACACTGATAGGACTAGGAGGCAAATAAGCACACGCGCTATGTCCCATTGGCGTAACACGTGTCTGCCTCGGAGAGACTAAGAAGCGCCAAACCATTTCTTTTTGTTTTTTTAAACATTTTAATTGTAACAATTGTAAAGAAATAGTACTGCAGTTAAATATATAATATAATTAAAATATGAAATTATGATTAAATAATGTAATATTTTCATGCAAGACAGCATTACATTAGTATTTTAGGACCGCAGTCTTTGTGTGATGTGGCATCCCACCCAAAATAAACCACGAAAGCAAACAAGGCTAAAAGATAAAAGTACACTTATTTTGTCCGGCCTATTCCTATTGTGGAATTAAAACGAGTGTTGGTGAGGTTAATAAAAAAAAAAAGTGGCAGCGAACCAGGATGAACATCCTGCGGTTATTTAATTAGCTGTTAAGGTACAAACAACCTTATCAAGAATTGAAAGAGACTTTCTATTTAAGTACTATAATTAATTAGTTTACTTATTAATTGCACGTCGTGGAATTATTATACGACCAATGGCAATACTGGTAGTATTTCCTTATTTATTTATGTTAGGGGAGGTAATCAACAAGTGCATTAATTAATTGTTTTGACTTTAGAAATCCCCAAGTAAGTACTTACTGGTAGTAAGAGTATAAAATGAATCACGCAATAGAGTCGACTGGACGTCCTAGCTGCTAGCTAGTTTGATTCATGTTCATTGATTGTCTCTCACTTTCATTGTCGGGGATTTGTTGCGTCGGCAAAACAACCACTAATTTGCGGTTTATCACTTATTATAATTCCCTGGAATTGACAACTAAAATACAACAAAACAAACAGTGAGGAGATAAATTAAATACAGACATCGTTTTCTTGCCATGTGACAAGAAATGATGAAGCGTTTCGTTTGACTCTAAACAGTGGGTTACAGTTTTGCACTATTCATCTGGATATACTCTATATCTATCTATAGCACGCCCACTTGTTAATAATAATTAGTAGGGGTGTCTAAATATAAACTAGTAAACTACTACTATAATTTTTTACTCTGTTGTTGTGAGTTGTGACCATCAATTAATTATGTCTTTGAAAATTTTAATATATATATATATATGTAAACACACGATAATGAAAGCACAAATAATATTTCTAATTATGCGCACAAGTAACATATTAGAGCCCGATCTGGAGGAGAAAATTAAAGTTAGTTCTTTTTTTTGTTCAAAGAAAATTAAAGTTAGTTCTGAGTAAAAGCATATATGGTCTGAGGCTGTTTTTTTTTTTTTTTTTTGAGTTGGTTTTTTTCTTAAATGAGCTTTTAATGAAAAAAAAAAAGCATCTTTTTTTATTTTTTAAAAAAGCTCATCAGACCTCCTTTTCACCAAAATATATGTTGTTAAACTTTAGGTTGCTAAAAAATATTTGCCGGCAAAAAAATGTTGAGAACAAAGTAATTCTAATTTTAGTAATATAATGTTATCTAGTTAAAAAACTTAAGATTATTAGTATTTGTGATTTATATAAAATTTTATCTATAAAAAATAGATCTACTTAAGTGTTACTTAGTATTTATAATTTTTTTTCAATAATATATCAATTATCTAATTATATTCATTTAAGAAAAACTCATATTTTTTTTAGTCATTTTCTATATAAACTTGATTTTCAAGTAATAATCTAAATAAATTTTAGTTTGGCAAAAAAATCTACTTTTATCACCATCAATCTAAAAATAAATCACATTTATAAATCTGGTTTATAT
Source organism: Acacia crassicarpa (assembly GCA_034222035.1). Taxonomy (NCBI): domain Eukaryota; kingdom Viridiplantae; phylum Streptophyta; class Magnoliopsida; order Fabales; family Fabaceae; genus Acacia; species Acacia crassicarpa. The sequence continues at coordinate 40,274,702 of JAWXYG010000005.1, read as the reverse complement.
TCTGTCTTAAATTTACATAAGTTAAATTGAAAAAATCTACTTTTATCACCATCAATCTAAAAATAAATCACATTTATAAATTTTCTGTCTTATTTATATAAATCAATACAAGACTCATTTTATATTTTCATTATAATTTTAAACAGGCATGAAGGGGAAGAAAACCGGAAAAGTAGAGAATCCAGTGTCCCATGGATTCGTCATGATGCAGAAGAAAGAAAGCAGCAAAAGCAATGGAGGTTCTGGGGTTGCAGGGACAGGGCAGGAAAAGGGTCTCTGTGTGCATTATACTTACATAACTTATGGTGGTCTTTCTCTCTGAAGAAATCAGTAATGGAAATAAGAAACTGAGAAGCTAGCAGCCACCAACTCCAAATTAAGTTGTACCGCACTTGTGTTTGTGGCGAGGGTTCTATAACATGTGCTGTGCCCTACCAGACAGTAACTAGGTATATAGCCATGTATTGAAGCTAGGTTTCTTTAATTTCTTGGTGTAGGGAAAATACGATATATATCTCAATCCTATATATTCTGATAGGCCCCTCCTTCAATCGCCATGAATGCATCATTATTATATTCACACACACACACACATATATATATATATATATATCAATTCAATCATTCCAAACCCTCGTATATATATATATGGCCCATATATCACCACACAAAACGCCACATTATATTCACGCATTTGCACGCACGCCCTTCTCTTATATTTCATTTTCATTCTTCGCTTTCGCTTCTACGTATATTTCAACTTCAACCCTTTCTTTCTTGATCCCCTCTCAGAGACATTCCATCTAATAGTAACAGATAACAGTCATCGTCTTCAATAATAATATATATATATATTGCTAACCGACCCTTTTCTTTCAAGGATAGGAACTTTTGTAGTTTTGTCTTGCTTTCTTTTTTTCTTCAATGCGTCCACTTGATACATATGTACAAAAGTAGCCAGCAGGTTTCTCTCGTGGAGAACCCCCACCTTGTAGCTATATACTAAAATTAATCCAAGTTAATTGGCGCAGGATCAGAATGAGTCTTCACCCACTTATCTTTATGCTTCAAATAAATTTCCTTGTTTGCGGGATCTTCTATTTTGAACGTATTTTTCACTGTGTTTACCTGCTTGTTGTTTTGGTATGTAGTACGTGTGAGCCCATTCTTTCTTATGCCCCACTTATAGTCTATTTTGATAAGGTGTAATATTAGATATACTTATATTCTCTCTCTCTCCAACAATATGTTACACATATATCAAGTTGTACTAACTCCAACAAATAGCTCAAGGGTCCCGCTGCCACTCATTTGCTTGATAATCTCACCCTGTATATATAGAGATCAAAGCAATATTCTACCAGATCAACCATTTATATGATAAAAATCGTGGTTTAAAATTGAATTAAAGCATCGTTTTGCTTCTCAAGTTGATAGGATCGGAGAGCAGCACCCGTCGTTGACGTTTTCCACACTGATCTGTGTTTTCGTCGTGTGTCTCTCGTTCTTTAGCAATTTTTTAATCAAAGAAGATCAAGCTGTGGCAGAACTAAACGGAAGGCTAGAAAATAAAGGCGATGAACAGTGGAAGAAAAGAACATGAAAAGATCGGGGGAGAAGAAGGGCGTTGTACTTGGTAAGAGAGGTCAAATTCATTCATTCCCAGAAGTGAAAAGAACAAAACAGAAAAGGCAATGACAGCTGTGTGATATATGTGGGGCTCGCCCAGCGAGGGCTCTAAATTGGCCTCCCATTCACTCATTTAATAATGGCATCTGACATTTCTACCTAACTCTGCTTGTCAAGGCGCGTACAAATTTCAGTAAGTTGGAAGTTCAATTCCCATTTTAATGACAAGGTCGGTTTCAGATTACAAATCTCAACCGAGTGGGATTAATAACGTGAAGTACCGTAAGCTCCTAGTCTTTGTGTTTTGGATCGTGTATGGTCATTAGAAAGGTAGCTTCTACCGCTAATTTAAACATACACATGATCCACCCTCACTAACCTCTTTATGTACCCTCTACTTGTTCTCCCTAGAGATCAAACATTCTGTTCTATTCCTCTTCTATTCCAAGTATTCATTCCATCCTCTGAAGTCTGAATTGTATTCCTTTTCTTCTGGGCAAAACAAACCACAGGGAAATTTACAAAAATGAAATTGAATTAAATGAGGGGTCCTTTAGCTTTCTCGCTCACTTATTTAGGTCACTCCGAGCAAAGAGCCTGTTGCGACCAAAGCCCACTTCGCTCGCAGAAGTTGGGTTCTCCCCTATGTTATGAAAAAAGTCCAAATAGATGAATCTATTCTGAAACGATCGAACTGTCTAATATATTGATAGGCCTGTTGTCTTTGAATGCATTACCAATATTTAATGTGTACCCAAAAAAAAAAGAAAAGTGTGTGATATAATATTTAATGAATGCGTTACAAATAAAAGAATGATGGTATAGATAAATTAGGAATATAAAAATTATGCTTTATATTTAATATTAGACTAAAATATATCAATCTCTCCTCTATTTACTTTAAATTAGACTTCCCTTCTATTTTAAAAACTTATTTGAACCTCCCTCAAAGTCAAAATATATGTTGCATAAACTTTCTTTCTAATTTTGAGATTTAACTTCCATCCATCAAGCCCTTAGTTGATCGTTAAATCACAATATTGACTCGTTATTTTGACCAAAATGCTCCTCCTTAAAACAAATATTACTACTTGTCGTGTAATCTTTGGCAACAAAATAACCATTTAATCACAAATATTTATTCAAAGTTTTAAAAAATTAGTATATATTCTTATAGGAAAAAACATTTTTTATGTTGTAGGAGAAGTATTTTTTCATGTCACATATACATAAAATGGTGGGACCCACATTTGGGTCCCACTATTTCGTGTATGTGTGAGAATCTTCTTCTTCTCATGCAACATGAGAAGTTTAAACCCCATAGCTAATTATATATATGTGGGTCCCACCATTTCATGTGTGTGTAGGAATCTTCTTTTTCTCATGCAACATGAGAAGTTTAAACCCCATTTTTATATTATTGTCATACTTTTAAATTTATCATATTATAAAGTTAATTGATTTTATCATTATACATTTTAATTTTTTGATAAAATTAAATGTTTAATCTCCTTTATTTGTTAAACTTATCATGTAATTTTTAAATAGCATGATGATGTTTTACAATAATACAAATATATATATATATATATATATATATATATATATATATATATATATATATTCAATTATTAGGTTATATAATTATAAAATGATATTATTATGATATTCACAAATTAATATCTTGTAATTTTAAATTTGAAAGAATATTTCATTTAACATATATTCTTAAAAATCATTACCCTGATTTTGAACATGTATTTACCACATAAATAGATTACTAGAACTTATTCTAAATTACATTTATTAAAAACATTAAATAGATAATCAATGAACATCAATATTAAAAGATAAATTAGGGAATTGGTATAATGAGGGGTAAATTAGTAAAAATTTAATATGGTTTTTAATTTAAAAATATACTTAAAGAATCTTTTTAGAATATTTTTTAACAGTATTAATAATTTAGACTAAAGTATATATTTTCAAAATAAAAAGGAGATTTGTTTAATTAAAGTAAAATAAAAAAGCAGTTAGAATATTTTACTTTTAATATTAAGATCAATTCCATGAAGGTATCTTATATTAAGGAGCGGATGATATGCGGCAACAATTAATACATGCTGTAATCACTGTACTTGTGCAGGACATAAATAATTATGATCACACCATCTTCCTTTCAAATGCGAAGCTTATGGCACCAGTTGAAGCTATCGAACAAGGTCTGCACGTAGCACAGTGGAATTTAATAAAATTAAATGTGATTTTTTTAAAAAAAATTCTAGAAATTTAATTTAAATTTTAATTGAGCAATTGTGACTACGTACATTACAGTGATATTATATGCTTAATAAACACTGGTACTATATATTTTGATTTTTGTGCATCATAACATGATTGGACAACTCTGTTTTTTTATTTTTTAATACATAAATTTTAGGAAAGGGGTTGGGCTCGCTCACAATCCAAAGGCGAGACGTTTGGAGCCAAGTTCACAGAGAATACTAGGTTAGAGAGTACACATGTTTCCACCCCCGCCCAACGTTACCACTCCTTTCCTATGATACTTTTCTCAGTACCTTAATCAACTCTAGAATCGAATTTCTTCCCTTTAGGTGAGGAAGTGCGACCCCCAAAGATGAAGGATATTGGACTACTCTATTGAATAATGCATACCAAAATGAATAAAGCCAAGCCTGAAATACGGAGAGAGGGACCGTTCAGGATTTGAAGGTCCAACCCAATCCAAGGCACACTGAGTTTAAGTGCCATGGATTCTGTTGCCTCCGCGTGCCACCTATTGATCTCGCTTGACTACAAGATTGATTTCATTGTAAAATACCCACTTAGATTTAACTAGTAAAAGGGTTGAACATTCTTACTAAACGGGAATATTGAATTGGTCAAGATGTAACATCCCAATTTTCTAAAGTGTTTTCGAAATAGTTCGATCAGAATTTGAAAAGATTTAATCAGAGTAGAGCATCGGAATAGTCGTGAAACGAGTAACTGATAAAACATTCATTTACGGTGCATCAGTCTTCTGTTACAGTCATCCAAGAGTCGAATATTCAGAAAAACAGTAAATAAAGATTTTAAAAGAAAACTCCTTTTCTGCCTCTTCACGCCACCTGCTTACCCTTCTCCTTGGATTGTCCTCCTGAGGCTCCTGGGGCTAAAGCAAGAGCTGAGGTTCAAATTACCATTGAACCTCAGGTAACGGTTAACCTCATGCTTATGTATCAAATATGAATGACAGATATCCATGGCAAAAACAGTAATAATTACATACAATACATTCATAATCAAATAATAACATAACACAGCCACTGCAATATGCATGTTATTATAGTCTGCACTATTCACCAGTGCCACGGTGTACACCCGTGTCCTCAGCGCTAGGAAAACATAACGGCATTATCAAGACTATAACCCGTATTAAGTTGTATGTGTATGATCAATTTTCAAAATAGAGCTTCAGACTATCTATCACATATAAGCATACAATAAGCATTAGAGTTAGTGTTACAGTACGCGTCCGTACCTTCGTTGATGATGCTTTGGTACGTTTGACGAATACGGTACTTCTAACGGAAAACAGCGGTATAACAGCAGCAGCGGTAAAGGTTTACAGATATCCTATAATATCATTTTTATCAGTGACCATCAACTTTGCAATACTTGTGAAATCCTATGTTGAAAATTTACTATTCATGTGAATAGTACCAGTAAAATATTTTTACCGTGACGGTAAATAATTTTTACTGTTCGATAAATAGTATTTACTGTACTGGTAAATAATATTTACTGCCCAAGAATAATTCTTTTCTGATGTGGCAGATCAGGCTGAGCTGCAGCCACAGAGCATACTCAGAAAAACTCTATCAAGCATTTCTACTATAATTACCGAAAGAAACTACCAAATCTTAAGACTAGAGACCAAAGAACTTACCCTTGAAGTTCTATTCCTTCTCTCCAGCTCCGAGAACTTTACTCTAAATTCTCACTCTAAACTCTAAGAATTCTCTCTCTTCTATTAAACTCGACCGTTGTGATCTGAGTTTGGTGTGAAGAAAATGAAGAAGTGAGGCCTCTATTTATAGTGTTGGAAAATGGGTCCTTAAGTGTAATTTCTTGTTTTTGGGTCATTTTTCGTAATTTCTAAAAATATTTAAAAAATATTTAAAATGTTCACGGGTGCATCCTGCGCCCTTTTTTTTTTTTTTTTTTTTTTTAATTTTAATAATGTAAATAGTATTTTTTTTTTACTGATAAAATTCCTGTTCGGTGTTCTAATCGCGTGATCTTTTGCAAATTCTCAAAAATCCAGAAGCACAGCCTTGAAGCTCTATTCTTCCTCTTTAAAAATATATGGGTCAACTGAATTTTTGACCTCATTCAGGGTATTTCGTAATCTGTCAAAGATTTTAAGTCGGACACCGCCGGTAACAGAAGTTACTTCGGGTGACACCATCTTCGAGACAAAAATTCACTGATTCATAATATGTGCAGTTGTTTACTACTTAGTTCAAGGATTTTGAGTTATGATTTATTTTCTACCGGTTCTACTATCTGACCTGATTCAAAATATCGGTTTCGACCTATCTCAATAATCATTCCGCCGATTTCGGAAATGACTTCGGAAATAACCCACTCTGAGATAAAAATTCACTTGTTTATAATATGTCCTTACCTAAGAAACCTAGTTCACGGATTATTGGAAATAATTCTATTTCTATTATTTCCCAAAATATAAGATATTATATTACAATAATATTATATTATTGAGTGGGTCCCGCGTCAAATTATTTTCACACTCACGGGTTTTCTGTCGACAGAGGGAAATTATTTGGCCGTGGGTCCCACGTGAATAGTATATACCTAATTAATTACGTATTTATAAATAGTAAATACGTATTTATGAATAGTAAATACGTATATATGAATAGTAAAAACTATTCACGCCAAACCAAATACCAATTCAAAATTCACCAATATATCATATTTAAGAAAAATACAAATTTTGGGGTATTATATTTCTCCCCCCGTTAAATAAAATTTCGTCCCCGAAATTTTACTCTACACTAACTAAACTTTGAGCCATAAACTTCGGATATTTTTCTTTCATATCTTCTTCTGTTTCCCAAGTTGCCTCAGCAGGAGATAAGCCTCTCCATACTACTTTCACGAACGGAATACTTCTTTGTCGAAGCCGCTTCTCCTGGTAATCAACAATTTGCTCTGGCTCGACCTCAAAAGTGTTATCATGTCGCACTTCGACATCTTCATATTGGATAATATGATCGTGGTCAGGTTGATACTTCTTCAATTGAGAAACATGGAAGACGTCGTGGAGTTTACTCAGATTCGGGGGCAAAGCTAATTGATATGCGACTGGTCCACGTTTTGCCAAGATTTCGAATGGCCCAATGTAACGAGGACTTAGCTTTCGCCGTTTAAGCGTTCTTCCAACACCAGTTACCGGGGATACCTTGAGAAACACATGGTCTCCAACCTCGAATTCTAATGGTCTTCTCCTCTTATCAGCGTAACTCTTCTGTCTGCTTTGTGCTGTTAGGAGTCTCTGTTTGATCAATGCAATTTGCTTGGAGGTCTTATCAACTAAATCTGTCCCGATGAATTCTCGCTCCGACAATTCTGTCCAGCATATAGGTGATCGACACTTCCGCCCGTACAATGCCTCAAACGGAGCCATCTGTATGCTCGAATGGTAACTATTGTTGTAAGCGAATTCGGCCAGCGGTAAATGTTTATCCCAATGGCCTTTGAAATCCAATACACACGCTCTAAGCATATCTTCTAGCGTCTGTATTGTCCTTTCAGATTGACCATCGGTCTGTGGGTGATAAGCCGTACTAGGTCTTAGCTTAGTTCCCATCTCTGCATGCAAAGCCTCCCAGAATCGGGACGTAAATCGCGGGTCCCGATCAGAGACAATACTCTTAGGTACACCATGAAGTCTTACGATCTCTTTGATATAAATCTCCGCCAAACGTTCTGGTGAGTAGTTAATACTAATGGGGAGAAAGTGTGCCGACTTAGTCAATCGGTCAACAATTACCCAAATCGCGTCGTGTTGTCTGATCTTAGGTAACCCTACCACTAGATCCATGGTAATGTTCTCCCATTTCCATTCTGGAATTTCCAAACCTTGAAGAAGACCAGGGGGTCGTTGGTGTTCAGTTTTAACTCTTTGACAGGTCAAACATTTTCCCACGTATTCAGTTACATCTTTCTTCAATCTGGGCCACCAAAACTCGGATTTCAAGTTCCGGTACATTTTGACCATTCCCGGATGTAGAGTATATCTGCTCTTATGAGCCTCGTCTAGTATCTTCTGTCGTAATTCACCATCCTTCGGAATGTAGATCCGCTTCTTGTATCTGACCAAGCCACTTGGCGATAGGTCACGATCTTGGGTCTCTCCTCGTGAGATCATCTCCCGTGCTGCTATAGCCCACTCATCGTGCTTTTGAGCTTCCTCGACCGCATCTCTCAGATCATATTCCCCTTGACTAACAAGGAGACTTTCAAGATAGATGTCATCGGATGTGCAGTGGTTCATGCAAACCTGATTGGTCAGGTTTAGGTCTCTGAACTCCTCAAGTAGTTTCCGCTCTTGTATCATCATGTACGCAGTGAGTACCGTTTTTCTACTGAGTGCATCAGCTACAACGTTTGCTTTACCCGGATGATACTTGATCTCCAAGTCGTAATCTTTTAGCAAATCCATCCAGCGACGTTGTCTCATGTTGAGTTCCTTTTGATCAAAAAGGTATTTCAGACTCTTGTGGTCGCAGTATAACTCTACGGTTGCACCATAGAGATAATGCCTCCATATTTTTAAAGCAAACACGATAGCTGCAAGTTCTAAATCATGCGTAGGATAGTTCAACTCGTGAGGCTTTAACAGACGAGAGGCATAAGCTACTACCCTGCCCTGTTGCATCAGGACGCATCCCAATCCTTGTCCACTGGCATCACTATATACTGTATAAGTCTCATCTGGATCTGGGATGATCAATACTGGTGCTGTAGTCAACCTCTCCCTCAGTATTTGAAAACTCGACTCACAGTCCTCGTCCCACACAAAAGGTTGGTTTTTCCTTGTGAGCTTTGTCAATGGTAAGGCAAGACGCGAGAAATTCTGAATGAATCTGCGGTAGTATCCCGCTAGACCCAGGAAGCTACGTATCTCTGTCACTGTTTCTGGTCTCTTCCAGTCCAGAACCGCTTCTACCTTGCTAGGATCAACGGCAACTCCGTCGCGAGTTATGACATGGCCCAGAAATCTCACTTCTGGCAGCCAAAATTCACATTTGCTAAACTTAGCAAAAAGTCGCTTGTCACGTAGTATACCTAATACGATTCGCAGATGTTCCTCGTGCTCCTCTCTGCTTTTTGAATAGATCAGTATATCATCGATGAATACTACTACAAACTTGTCTAGGTGCTGGCGAAAAATCCGATTCATGTAATCCATGAATACGGCAGGTGCATTAGTCAATCCGAAAGGCATCACAAGAAATTCGTAATGCCCATATCTGGTTCTAAAAGCTGTTTTTGGAATATCACTGGCTTTTACTCGAAGCTGGTGGTATCCTGAGCGCAAATCGATCTTTGAAAATACACAGGAACCAGATAGTTGGTCGAGTAGATCATCGATTCGGGGAAGTGGGTATTTATTCTTGATAGTTACTTTGTTCAACTCACGGTAGTCGATACAAAGTCGTAGGCTTCCGTCTTTCTTTTTAACAAACAATACGGGGGCTCCCCAAGGTGACACGCTGGGTCGAATAAACCCTTTCTCCAGCAGTTCTTCAAGTTGCTTCTTCAACTCCTGCATCTCGTTCGGCGCCATTCAGTATGGTGCTTTTGATATTGATCCCGTTCCAGGCATCAATTCAATAGCGAACTCAACTTCTCTTTCAGGAGGTAACTCAGTGAGATCCTCTGGAAACACATTAGGGAACTCATTGACAACCGGAATGTCTTTGAGTGAGAGTTCAGCTTCCGCCTTTACAGAGAAAAATACCATGTATGCTTGGCAACCATGCATTATGCATTTTTCTGCTTCCGAAACTGAGATATAACTCAGACTCCCATCAACCTTGCTTCGGTTGTGCGGGGGTGCAAAGGATATCTGTTTACTTCCGCAATCAATTATCGCATTGTTAGCCGTCAGCCAATCAAGACCGAGAATAACGTCGATGCCACTAAGCGGTAGTCGGATAAGATCTATGTTTGAATCTCGTCCATTTACGCTCGCAATACAATTAAGGCATGCATCAGAAGCTAAGGATTTCGCACCAAGTGGTGTGGCTACTAGTAGATCATATGGTAGTCTATAAGCATGCATTCCTAGCCGCTTTGCACAATCATATGAAATAAACGAGTGGCTAGCACCAGAATCATACAATGCTTGGAGTAAATTCCCATTAAGAGAAATAGTACCTTTGATCATTTCCGGAGATTTTCTGGCTTCTTCATTCGTTAAAGCAAAAACTCGACCTGGGTTTTGCGGCCTCGCCTCCAGTGCTTTTTGTGGACAGTTTGTGCTAAGGTGCCCCGGCTGCTGGCACTTGTAGCACACAATCTTTCCTTCGCAGTTAGTTCCTTGATGATACCTTCCGCATTTTGGACATGCTCTGGATGTCTGTACCCTTGGGAAGTTCTGCTGCCCAGGTTGGAATGGCCTCTTGTTTCCTTCACGGAAATTACTCCAATTGGTCTTCCGTTTCTGCGATGAGTTTCCACGGGTAAAACCGCCACGACTGGGGCCACTACTATGAAAGACTCTAGTCTTCCTGAGCTCCTTCAAATTTCTTTCGATCAATCGACAAGCTTCCACCGCTTGAATCAATTGTGAGAATTGCTGCGACACAAGCTTCTCCCTTATTTCATACTTCAAGCCATAAATCAGTATGTTTGCCATACTGCCTTCATCTTCACATTGCCTAAAGAGGGTTGAATATCGAGACAAATTGGTGAAACGTGCATAGTAGTCATCAAAAGATTCATCTTGCCCTTGTCGAATGTGCAGAAATTCAGATTCCTTAATCATCTGAACAGAGGGTGGAAAATATTGCTCGTTGAATTTTTCTAGGAATTTCTCCCACGTAATGGGACAGTGACGTGCTCGCAGTGTTGCCGCAATGCTCTTCCACCAACGATCTGCATCTCCTTGCAGCTTATAGATTGCCAGTTGAGCTTTTCTATCTTCCGGACATTCCATGACTTCGAATATCTTGTCCAGCTGCATCAACCAGTCTTCTGCTGAATCAAGCTTGCCTCGGAAAGTTGGGGGTTTCATTTTACAGAATTGTGTCACCCAATATTGGGTATTCTCGACCACTCTATTCGGTTGCTGTAGCTCAGCCATCGCTCTCTCCTGTTGGGGAGGTATTTGGAATCGATTGGTTCCCTCAACTTCATTGTCACGTTCTTCGTCGTGTTCGTTGTTGTTTTCATTCTCCTCATTAATTTGTTCTTCCTCTACTTGTCCCCCTTCGGCTTGTCTCTCAAGCCGTTCTGCAAGAAGCGCATCAATGAGTGCCCTTTGCTCTTGTAACATTCTTCTCATCTCCTGCATCTCATCCCGCTCTGGTTGCTGTGGTTGTTCCGGACCTGGCAGGGGTATTACTTGCGTTTGTCTACCTCTGCCTCGACCTCTACCTCGGCCTCTGCCTCGTCCTCTAGGGACTCCGGATCCTCTCGAGTTTGCCATACTTAAATCTTTTATTTATGAAACCATACGTTAGAGAAATAATAATTAGCATACAAATAGGCTTAGCACATATTCAAACATAATTATATATTTTTATAATCAACCATCATTCACAGTAATTGCTCTATTTTACAATTTATCTCCTTAGGGTCTTTTAAAGGTGTACTACAACAGCGTCTACTACTATTACTATGCGTCACTAGCACTTCCATTGCTTCCTTGGACTGATTCTGGTTTCTGTCTCCCTCCTGGTTCACATGCTACGATGTACCCAGCTTTGGATCAGCAGTAGGTGGATGTAGACCTTCTCAATAGGTCCTGCATCGAGAAGTTCATTCGTTTTGTGAATCCAGAAATTGGTTCGAGGAAAATGATGAAGAGTGGATCGGATCCAGTCTTCGGGAGGATAGGGGCTGTTGAAGGGCATGAACATATCGTAAAGCTCCCTAACACGGGTCAAAAAGCGTAAGTACTGCTCTTGAGCGGTTGCCACATTCCAGCCTGCTCGAACAAAGTCATCATACAAAATCTCCGTCAAGTCGCGGTTGCCATTCAGCACATACCGTAAGTTTTCATCGTCAGCGTTTTCTAAAATAGCTACATTGATGTAGTCAAAATTGTCCCCAACAGAGGAATGATGTGAATCTGCTGGGGAACCTGGTGTAAGTATGGCTGGAACAGAATTAGAACCATCAGAGTTTTCTGGGCTTGGATGGTATTCGGGCTCTGGGTCATGTAAGTGTTCAACAGGGTAATGTGGATTGTATGGCAACCCCAAATCATTAGCAGGAACAGAACGTATTGGCACAATTTGAGACGCAGATGCGGGCGGGGAATAAACCGGGTCAGGGTTCAATCTTCGGGCCACCATCTGAGGGTTTACAGTTTTTCGAGCAACACGTCTCACACGTCCGTAACGGTAAACGAAAGGGGCTCTTTGATAACTAAGTGGGGATCTAGCCATTTCCTGAAACACGTACACCAAAGTTATATCAGTACTCTTTTCGAAATATGTTCCAAAACTACGGCTTAGAGCCTAACTCAATTAATCAACCGATTGGCCAGGTAAGTGTCTATCATGGGGGTCTCACCAACTCTATGGCGACTGCTTGACCGAACCATATAGACTAGCCTTGCCTTCGGCACCAATGGTTTCTTACAACTGAGCCAGGTTCTAGCCGGAAAATATTTTTTTTTTAAAAAAAAAAAAAAACTCCGAACCTAACTCCGTTACTCAAATACACCGGCCTAGCCAGACTTTTTGGAGTAACTTAGTTAACTTCAGAACCGTCTGCTCTGATACCAAAAATGTAACATCCCAATTTTCTAAAGTGTTTTCGAAATAGTTCGATCAGAATTTGAAAAGATTTAATCAGAGTAGAGCATCGGAATAGTCGTGAAACGAGTAACTGATAAAACATTCATTTACGGTGCATCAGTCTTCTGTTACAGTCATCCAAGAGTCGAATATTCAGAAAAACAGTAAATAAAGATTTTAAAAGAAAACTCCTTTTCTGCCTCTTCACGCCACCTGCTTACCCTTCTCCTTGGATTGTCCTCCTGAGGCTCCTGGGGCTAAAGCAAGAGCTGAGGTTCAAATTACCATTGAACCTCAGGTAACGGTTAACCTCATGCTTATGTATCAAATATGAATGACAGATATCCATGGCAAAAACAGTAATAATTACATACAATACATTCATAATCAAATAATAACATAACACAGCCACTGCAATATGCATGTTATTATAGTCTGCACTATTCACCAGTGCCACGGTGTACACCCGTGTCCTCAGCGCTAGGAAAACATAACGGCATTATCAAGACTATAACCCGTATTAAGTTGTATGTGTATGATCAATTTTCAAAATAGAGCTTCAGACTATCTATCACATATAAGCATACAATAAGCATTAGAGTTAGTGTTACAGTACGCGTCCGTACCTTCGTTGATGATGCTTTGGTACGTTTGACGAATACGGTACTTCTAACGGAAAACAGCGGTATAACAGCAGCAGCGGTAAAGGTTTACAGATATCCTATAATATCATTTTTATCAGTGACCATCAACTTTGCAATACTTGTGAAATCCTATGTTGAAAATTTACTATTCATGTGAATAGTACCAGTAAAATATTTTTACCGTGACGGTAAATAATTTTTACTGTTCGATAAATAGTATTTACTGTACTGGTAAATAATATTTACTGCCCAAGAATAATTCTTTTCTGATGTGGCAGATCAGGCTGAGCTGCAGCCACAGAGCATACTCAGAAAAACTCTATCAAGCATTTCTACTATAATTACCGAAAGAAACTACCAAATCTTAAGACTAGAGACCAAAGAACTTACCCTTGAAGTTCTATTCCTTCTCTCCAGCTCCGAGAACTTTACTCTAAATTCTCACTCTAAACTCTAAGAATTCTCTCTCTTCTATTAAACTCGACCGTTGTGATCTGAGTTTGGTGTGAAGAAAATGAAGAAGTGAGGCCTCTATTTATAGTGTTGGAAAATGGGTCCTTAAGTGTAATTTCTTGTTTTTGGGTCATTTTTCGTAATTTCTAAAAATATTTAAAAAATATTTAAAATGTTCACGGGTGCATCCTGCGCCTTTTTTTTTTTTTTTTTTTTTTTTAATTTTAATAATGTAAATAGTATTTTTTTTTTTACTGATAAAATTCCTGTTCGGTGTTCTAATCGCGTGATCTTTTGCAAATTCTCAAAAATCCAGAAGCACAGCCTTGAAGCTCTATTCTTCCTCTTTAAAAATATATGGGTCAACTGAATTTTTGACCTCATTCAGGGTATTTCGTAATCTGTCAAAGATTTTAAGTCGGACACCGCCGGTAACAGAAGTTACTTCGGGTGACACCATCTTCGAGACAAAAATTCACTGATTCATAATATGTGCAGTTGTTTACTACTTAGTTCAAGGATTTTGAGTTATGATTTATTTTCTACCGGTTCTACTATCTGACCTGATTCAAAATATCGGTTTCGACCTATCTCAATAATCATTCCGCCGATTTCGGAAATGACTTCGGAAATAACCCACTCTGAGATAAAAATTCACTTGTTTATAATATGTCCTTACCTAAGAAACCTAGTTCACGGATTATTGGAAATAATTCTATTTCTATTATTTCCCAAAATATAAGATATTATATTACAATAATATTATATTATTGAGTGGGTCCCGCGTCAAATTATTTTCACACTCACGGGTTTTCTGTCGACAGAGGGAAATTATTTGGCCGTGGGTCCCACGTGAATAGTATATACCTAATTAATTACGTATTTATAAATAGTAAATACGTATTTATGAATAGTAAATACGTATATATGAATAGTAAAAACTATTCACGCCAAACCAAATACCAATTCAAAATTCACCAATATATCATATTTAAGAAAAATACAAATTTTGGGGTATTATATTAGACGCTGGGGGAGACATCATAGACGAAGTGAAGTGGGGTAACACAGGCTAAAATGAAGACGTATGTACTCTTAGTCATATGGCTATAGCGTCTTACCTTTAGACCGTGAGTGAATTGAACCTAACCTCTCTCCTAAAATTTTGTTATAAAAAAAATTATAAAATAACCGGGCAGTGGGCATATAAAACCCATATTTATTTTCATGTGAGGTTAGTTTTGATTTTGTGCAAATTATACATATTTACTCACCTCGTCCTTAGTTAAGTAGTCTTGCGTCTTTTGTTGTGTTTTTTATTTTAGACAATTTTAAAAAACATAACATGTTAGTTATTCAGGAGTAGCAAAAGCATGTTAATTTGGAAACAAAATTAATGATGACATGGAAATGGGGAACATGAGAAGGAAAAAGAACAAGTTGTAAAAGAACAGAGAGGAAGGTGGGGCCGGGCACATGGTGGAAGAATGATGAGGGGAGGCAGAGATCTGTTTGGGCAAGAGGAAGTGTGAGAGGACTGAGAAGGGGCATGTGAGGCTTTGACAAAGTTCACATGCCGCCCACCCTGATATTCTAATCTTCTATACCTACCATTTAGGGCAAGTTTGGTACATGGAAGTTGGAACAAGTGTGAAGGGAAGGAACGATGAGTAAATTTTTAATTTGACATATTTTGTGTCTAATTTTTTTTGGAAACTTAAGTTTTCACGTGGACAATGACGCTATCAAACATATTTATTATTTATGAAATATTTTTTTATAATACAAGAAAATATAATTAAATTCAAATTTATGCGATAAATTCAAATTTTGCGGGAGAATATTTCAAACAAGTTCAAATTTGATAAGGGGATTTTGTTTTTTTTTTTAAAAAAATATTTTACATTTTCATTTTGAATTTATTATTTTTAAGAGTAAAATGCGTATTTCATGATTCTTTCCTAATTGTCACTTCTTCATTTCCTTTTTATCAAGCAATTTATCTTCCCTCATCTCTCAAAATCTTCTCTTTTCTTCCTTTTCATTCTCTAAGGCCCCATTTGATATAAGGAAGATTTGAGGAGGGAAAGGCGTTTAGAAAAGGGAAAGGAAGGGAATGAAAGATTTTGAGGGATGAAAAATTATGTTTTGTTTAATAGAAAGAAAATAAAATAGTAGTTGGTAAAGAATTATGAAATATCTATTTTACTCTCAAAAGTCATTAATTCAAGATGAAAAGGAAAAATATTTTTTTTGCTAAAATATTCTCTTATCAAATTCGATTTTGTTTAAAATATTCTCCCACCAAATTTGAATTTGCCTAAAAAAATTTTCCCCAAGTTCGAATTTATCTAAAATATTCTCCCATCAAATTTAAATTTATTGCATAAGTTCGAATTTAATCTTATTTTCTTGCATCGTAAAAAAAAAAAGAAAAAAGAAAGGTAAATATGTCCAAAAGTGTTACTGTTCACGTGAGAACTTGAGATCCCACTAATTTTGGTTAGATCTTATTTTTCCACATATAAGGAAAGATTAGTAGGCTCGAGAACTTGGGTTCCGGGAAGACTTAACACAATGCATACCAAACAAGGAAATGAGCTAATTTTCATTTATCTTTCTATTGAATTTGTGTACCGAACAGGCCCTAAGTTTTTTTCCCTTCTCAAATATTTCCCATTCCAAACGGACCGTTTCTTTGTATTTGAGTTCCAAGAGGAGTACAATAGATATGACGGGAATAGTGGTCACAGGCATAGCCAGTATATGGTATATGCATTTATTATTATTATTTTAGTTTTTTTGACCGGAGTTATATGCATTTATGGGAGGAGGCCTTATATATCACCAATATGGATATGATATGTAGTTAGTGGTTGCCTTCTGCCTTCTCTCACGTGCTCCCACATGGACGCATCCAGATCTCTCTCACCCTCCCTTTTCCCATCCCAACCCACTTGCCCAACTCCATTCACGTACACCCCTTCCTCTATATCACTTCATATTTGCTTTACCATTAACAAGGAAAACAAAATGAATTGGTTGGTGGTGAGACTGCAGCCTGTTCTGACAAGAAAGTTTCCTTAAGCCTATAATTTTCACAAAGTCCCCTAGTAAACTCCTTGAAGAGCTATAACTCTTAATACAACTCAAGATCTTCCTCAAAGAAGATCATCAGTAAAGATTGGTTGGTGTGGAACCTTGATTTTTAACCCAAGCAAAATGCTGAGCCAAATTCCCCATAAAGCTTGATTCTGAAGCAGCAGGAAGAAGATTTCCTCCTCTTGATCCAAATAGTTCATCCATGCATGAACTGGTTAGAGATGACATTGACTATATGATGACATTTGAGGATATCCCTTACAGGCAAAGAGGCTTTCAAAACTTCCCATATAATTAATAGCAACTTAATTAACACCCATCAATTAAAGTGACTTGTAATAAATATTATTCTCCTCTCCTCCCTCGCCATACATTAATAACAACCCGTCAATAATTTATCTGTGATATATAGCATTGAGTTAACTCAGGCCGATATTTAAAAACCTAAAAGCTAGTTAGAGGCTAAATATTGTGCTTGGATTAGCAATGTTAAAGCAACTTTTCATGTCGTTTTTTAGATCAGGACACTTTGAAATTAACTTTTGAATATTTTATCCGAGCAAATCTCTGACAAACAGTTTTATTCTAATTAAAAGTCTTCCAAATATAAATTACATCACAATAATTGACTTTTACCCAATTTTAATTGACAAAAGTAAATAGGAATAAAGGTTATTCTTATATATATTGTTCTTGACAGTAATTTATAATACAAATTACACTATAAAAATGTACTATACTAGAGGTAGTAATATTTTTTTTGGTCGAAATACTAGAGGTAGTAATACAAACAAGCTAATAAGCGTTTTTTCATCAACGTAGATACTCACTTTTCCTCCGTCACTTTCCATCCACAATGCAATAATGCACCTCATTCGTGCAGTTTCAGCATCATACACTAGTTACTTTATATATTTCAATGTTATAAAATCAAAGATCTTGCAGAACACGTACCGACAGCTAAATTATGATAATCATCAATGATCATTCCTGGTCGATCTACCCTCTCTCACCTAATAATTGTCATCATATAATTAAATCACTTGAAATTTATCTTCACCATCAACAGATCGAACACTTGAATGAAATATTCAACTCCGCCCGTACATCAGTGAATTTGCTTATCTTTCATCTTAAAATTGAAATCCAAATCATCAAACGGAGAGGCACATGTCTTTGCCATTGCTATCCACTATCTATCCACATCATGTACTTGCCATCCATAGAAAGTAGTACGAGGGAAAAATCAAACAAATTCAGAAAAGCAGTGGTAATAAACTATTGTGTCTGTCTCAGCTAATATTAAAAGACTCAAAAAATATGTTTACGTAAATCGAAATAAAACTTCTTTTATACACATACTTACTTCGTATATTGTAAATCATGTTGAAAAACTGCTTTTACCTTTAACCGAAACAGGTAAGCAGCATTAACCAGCCATAATTTGCTTATTCTACTGAAGTTTTTTTTCCCCTCCCGGAAGGGCCCACTTTCTAGTTGTAGTTTAAAGCGCGGCAATTTGCCATCATGTGCAGTGCAGGCCACGTTCTTAGCTTTTCCTCTTGGGCCACCCCCTACACTAAAGTTACCGAAACATTTACGATTAGAAATTTAGAATACCGGCCAGCCATAAATGAATGGATGAAATCAACCACTATTACACCTACTTGTATTTTCTTATTTTTTATTCAAATCCCCATCCACAATACGGCCGTACGAATACTTAACCCAAGCATTATTGTACCATATTGAAATGTGGTTCGACACAGGTGTCATGTTCTGATTCGTGGCAACGCATACCACCCTGCGAGTGCATGCACCTGATTAATTCTGCAGTTACATCCCACCGCTCAAAGGCCCTATATAAACCCCTTCATGGTTCATAGATCCCACCATCCTCCGCCTGCATTTACATAGAGAGATTTCTAAATCGCGAGGATTCTTCAAGAACGGCCATGGCTAGGTTCCTTGCTGCGTTGATCTTGGCCCTCATTGCAATCTCCATGCTCCAAACTGTGGTAAATCTCTACGCAACAAGTCATCCTCTCACATTTCTATGTTCTGTTGTGAAGGTTTCTTCTCACATTGTAGTATCTCTGATCCTTTTGCAGGTCATGGCAGCTCATGGGCAAGGAGGCAATCTCTATGGTGATAACAAGGTAACCCAGCCTCTCGTCTTTTTTCTGTCGGTTTTGGTGTGAAGAACCATTTTGTGTTTTCTGATGTTTCTGTGCTGCTTCGTTCTGGATTTTTAGGGTCGAAGCCCATATGGACCCGGCAGTCTGAAGGGCAACCGTAAGTAAAGTTCCTTCATTTCTTTTTTGCTTTGGCTTCATTTTCTCTCATTGCGATTGTGAGCAAGCTTTGGAATCCGTGGGACTGGGAAGAATAAAGGAACAACTTTTAGATTTTTTTACACTAAAATCCAGAGCAGATGCAGGGTAGTTTTCTGCTTGTTTGAAAGGAATGAAATATTCAAATTTAGTACGTTGTTATCCTCGGTTGTCGGTCAATTTTACTTGGAATGTGGTCAAAGCTGGCTTTAAGTAAAAAGCTGCAATGTTTGACCAAACGGCATGAAAAGAAATGAAGGGTGGATGAAAAGTGAAAACTGAAAACTAATGGAAGTTTGTTGTGATATGACCAGAATGCCCTTCGCAGTGCAATAGGAGGTGCAGCCAGACGCAGTACAGGAAGCCATGCATGTTTTTCTGTCAGAAGTGCTGCAAGAAGTGCCTGTGCGTTCCCCCGGGGTATTATGGGAACAAAGCCGTGTGCCCTTGCTACAATAACTGGAAGACCAAGGAAGGAGGACCCAAGTGCCCTTAGGCGCTACTATCTTCCCATTCCTTGACTCCCATTATGACTATACCTTACTTCTACGGCTACTACTAATACTGCTATCATATTTTCACATGCTTTGCCCTTTTGGCTCACTCAAATGTTTTGTTGTGCTCGAGGAAGTCTCCTGTTTTAGTCAACCTAGTCACAGACTCCTCTGTTGGGTTCTCATTTGGTGCACATAATTATGTGCCCAATTATATGCTCATACCTCTATTAGAGGTATGAGCATATTTTTTTTTAATTTTTTTTAATTTTTTTATATATTATATTTATTTAGATTTAAATTATATGCTACTTTCTGGAATTTTTTTTGCACCCAGTATCTCAAATTAATTAGTTTCCAATCCTGCATTTATCTGTAACACTAGTATCATGGAAACTAATTAATTTGAGATACTGGGTGCAAAAAAAAATCCAGAAAGTAACATATAATATAAATCTAAATAAATACAATATATAAAAAATTAAAAAAAAATAAAAAAAAATATGCTCATACCTCTAAAAGAGGTATGAGCACATAATTGGGCACATAACTATGTGCACCAAATGTGAACTCCTCCTCTGTTATGTTGTCACTCCACAAGGCTTGGCCTCCGATGTCTGATGCTTGTTATATCGCTACTATCTATGAAACTTCTAATGATATTTTATATATTTCCACTTTATGTTGAGAAAAGAAAAATATTAAACTTATGGCACATTTGGGTTGGGCCAAATATTTGAACCCAAACCATTGATCACACATAAATCGGCCCTGTGAATGTGCGCGGGATGTTGGGCCGGGATCGAAACGTTGAGGTTTCCCACCTCTGCCCAGTTCCTGTAAATTCGATTTTTCATTACTGTTCACAGCACGATGTACTTGCATGTCCATATCCATCGACAACCAAATTAATGTATTCACTCCATATTTACACTTAATACCGAACATCCTCACATGCATATATACACATATACGGCTATAGTAAATAGTCCCAAAGCATAAGTTAGTGCGCTTTAGATTCATTGGTTTCTCTCAGCATAACTCCTAAGCGATGATTCTGAGCTGCAACTCGTCACAGATGCTGGTCATGTTGCAGAATCAGACCCTTTCATGGAGCGCAAGTGGTCACTCCCATCGGCATTTTTCCCGGAAGTATCTCCCCAGTAAATAGCACACAAATCATAATCAAAGTTATCCATTGAAAAGAATCATAAAGCAGCTAGGAATTCACGTATACCTCATCTACAAAAAGCAACTTACCGGCCCCCGTAAATCAAGGACAATACGTAGAACGGAGCCAGCGCAAGCACCAGAGACACTGCAATGCCAATGTTTTAATCCGTTAATTACTTTCAAAATGCCATTGAATGTCAACAAGTACAAAATAAACAATTCAACGCTATGGAATCGTAGCTGTCGTCCACTCACAAATACAAGGTAGTTAAACATTTTGTCCTACTGCTGAGCTGGACTATAGTAGTAAACGTCCCTCAGGATCATCACAATAAAAATCTGCAAACAACATTCACAGAATTGAGAACCATTTTTTTTGGAAGTTCCTAATTAACATGAGGAAAGTGTACAAATATGATATAAAGTTGATTAATTTTAATTTACAAACAAAGAACGATGCTTAGCTAATATCTATATATCATTGTATGTGAAAGAGATTAACTAATATGAAGATGAAGTGGTGAGTGTGAATGAAGGCCTACGATGAGGGCGCCGCTTCCGCACAGGACGCCTCCAGTGGGATGTCTGAAGTCACAGACTCACAGTCTTCATTCAGAGCTGCCGCCGCTCGATCCGTCCCCATTTCCACTAGCACCAGTGGAGAGTAAATCAGAGAATTAGTACCCGGAATTCTCCACCCTTCCCAGCAATATTGACCATTCCAATTCAGCAAGCAATTAAGTATAACCAAGCATAGTTTTGGGCGAAAAAAACATTTTTAAACAGCTTTACCTCTTCTTCGATCTAATCCGCTAGTACGTACCATCCACATACACCAACAATGATTGATATCAATCTCTTCTCTTGGCATCCAGATTCTCTCATAATCCCTTCCCTCAATATTCCTCGTATCCGTTTATTATGACAGTTTAAAAATTACTCTAAATGTCTAGAGTGACACACCTCATTTATTTCAAATAGCATGCGGTTGCACTACATGCGGTAGAAACTATCGCATATGGTGAAGATGAAAATTTAAAAAGTAGATGAAATATCTCTCTTTAGAAGCTTAAATCAATTTTTGAACAGTCAGAATATACAGATACTGAGGAGAAGGATTTTGAGATAATCCAGATCCCAAGAGTCAAAGTTGCATGCTCTCTTTCATTATTCACCCCTTAGATATTAAGTACGGATCAATATATTTAATTAATATATGGTAAAAAACATAAAACCGTCTTAACAATATTTTTGTTTCCAATTTATTTTCATTTACAAGCCTGAGCCTCCAAGACCTAGTTAACTTTTTTTAAAGATATTATGCAAGCTAAATAAGTTAGTTAATCATATTATATGTTGTGTATCCCCCATTATATATCAATTTTTAAGTTAGGTAAAATAGTTTAAATAAAAAAATTATAAATATTTTAAGTAATTTAATTAATTTTCTTAATATCTTTAAAAAAAATCAACTTTGGTTAATGTTATATTAATATTGTATATTATAAAAACGTAATACTTAATTGGTTGATTACCAATAAATAAAATATTCCGGTGCAACAGCGCATGAGATATCTGTAATGTTGAAGGCACGCACGTAGCCTACTTACGGGAAAGAAATACATGTGACTATAGTATAACTAAATTACCTGTTATCGTCCTCGCTATTATTGGAAGAGCTCCGTGCTATCACAGCATAATTAACCTGGACGGTAAGGCTGCATTAGGGTTGTCCATGGACCAGACTGGACCGGGTTTGACCCCAGCCCGAGGTCTGGTCCAGGTAGAATCTCGGACTGGATAATCCAGCCCAAGGTCTGGTCTGGTCCAGCACCAGCCTGAGCTCAGGCTGGACCAGACCGGTCTAGTAGACTGCCTGGACTGGTCCAGGCAGTCCAGGTCTTTTACTTTTTTTTTTTAATTGATTGTCCTATGCAAATCACGTGGCTCCCCTCAAAAGCAACGCCCCATCTTTAACTTTTTTTTTTTTCAAAACCCATCATTAACTCCAATGTCCATCTGTCTCGTCCCTTTTTTTTTCTCAGAAATCTCTCTCTCTCTCGTCCCTCTCTCTCTCTTTCCTCAGCCTGCGTTTCTCTCTTCCCTTGCTCTCTGATCTCACTCACCGATGGCTCACCTCACCCTGGAAGAGGCCAAAATCCTCGTTGACGGGAAGACAAACTCGGCGTCTCCGCTGTCGCCTTTGCCCCGTCGCCGTCACCTTTGCGGTCGGCCCCTGGTGCCTTTGCCAACGCAGATGGTGGTGCAACCGTGTGCAACCAACAACCATTGCTCTGAGTCTCCGTCTTCCTCGATACCTCGATCTCACTTCTCTACCGTCTTCCTCTTTGCTCCACCGTCAACTCAACCACATCTCCAGATCTGAGGTAAGTTGGCTGCAATCAAAGTTGTAAAACTCTCCATCTGTGTTTTGAGGTTTGATTTGTATGGAAGATTCCTTTTTCTTTGTATCTTTGTATAATTTTCGCTTCGATTCTTCCAAAGGTTGCCGCTTATTGGTGTGTTTTTGGGGGAAAAAAAGGCGTGTGTTGTGTGTGTTGTAAAAATTTAAAAAAAAATATATCTCGGGTCATACTGGACCAGACCGAGGGGTTTGAGCCCTTGGCCCGAAGTCCGGTCCGGCCCGAGGAGATTGGTCTGGTCTGGTCTGTTTAAAGTGTCTTGGACTGATTTTTTTGAAGCAGGACCAGGTCGGGTCAGACCAGGTTAGGACGGGTCAGGCCGGACCTCGGGTTTTTTGGACACTCCTAGGCTGCATATCCAAATTATGATAGGGCAAGTGAACTCGCTATTATTGCACCACTTCTGGATGCAACTCTTGTGAGCATACTAGTAGGGCAAGTGAAGAGAGGACCAAGTGTGAGAAATTTATCACTCCTTCACTCCTAAATATAGACCATACTTTGTAATGCAAATAGCACTACAAACAAACTATCTCCGATTGTAATCATAGGACAAAGTTTATAGTACAACTTGCACTACAAACTTTGTATTATAATTAGGACTTAATGGAGAGTATGTCCTATATATATTTAGAATGTAGTATAAATAGTACTATAAACTATGTTCTATATTTAAAATTGAATGTAGTATTGCGTATATCTCTGCCTTTTTCACTTGGCCAGAAATATTATGCATATCTTTGTCGCATATTTAAAGTCAAACTACATTAAAAACCTCTACACGCGGCTTAGGTCGATAAATATGTATGCTTTAACAACAACTATTTGTAAAAAATATACCAAGATCATCTAGCTAATCATATACTACCTCTCGTTTTAGATATAAGACCCAGTTGATTGTTTTTTTTAGGATTACGAAATCTCATTAAATTACTTTAAAATAATTATATTTATCGTTCTTTCTTTGAATTAATTTGTTTGACCTATGAAAATATATAATTTAATAATATACCATATATAATATGAATAAGTAATTTATTTAGTTTTGTTAATATTTTCAAAAAAAGTTAACTAAAATTTATATTTATGATAGTACTCCCTCCGGTCCTAATTATAAAAGCTAGTTGACTTTTTTGGAAAAATTAAGGAAGCTAATTAAATTACTTTAGAGTATTTTTATTTTTATTTTTTTGTTCAAACTAATTAATTCAACTAATAAACTAGTACATAATCTAAGGATACACAATATATAAAATGATTAAGTAACTTATTTAGCTTCCTTAATCTCTCCAAAGAAAGTCAACTAGCTCTTATAATTAGGACTGGAAATAGTATATATTAATTATGCCTTCAGAAGTATTCGATAATGTACCAAAGGCGGCTTTTTTGGAACAGACCCGAGCAACATGAATATTACTACCTCCTGTCTTTAAATTTACCCTTTGAACAAAATCTTATATCAAAGGTCGGATGTAATCTAGTATATTTCATGTGAGAATGTGCAGCTGTATTATTTACTAACACCTTTGATATGTATCTTGAGAACTTATAGCAGTAAGTATAAGTATGAAAAGTGAAAGTTATGTCAATCCGTGATTGATATAATGTTCCATTCGTAATGCAATTTATACTATAAATAAGATTTTATATCACCAGAGCTAGTGCAACATATAATAATTCTAATTATAGTTGCCAATATCTCAGTATATGAGATATAATTCAATGGAAGAATCAATCTTATTAAACTCGATTATATTATATAGAGTGTCTGACGCGATTACCAAAGAGACTAGAATATCATATTCGTGTTTACACAATGACTTAAACATGACACGTGATCTAACAAAAACGTAACAGAATTGCAACTAGTTATGACAGCTGGCATACTGATGTATCTGATATCTGTTGCTAAGCATATTTGTTAACATTCTTCATGCTGAAAGTTAGCTCGTCTTGAGACATTATGCTTAGCTTATCTCTACAGAAAGCAAACATGTTGTAAACTTGAGGTTTAATAAGTATGTCTGCAACTTGATAGGAAGATGGAACATGTCCATCAGTCACAATACCAGCTGCAACTTTTTCTTTGATAAAATGAACATCAAGCTCGAAGTGTTTTGTTTTTGAATGAAGTACTGGATTAGACGCCAAGGCCACTGTACCAGTATTGTCACACCAAATACAAGGTGTTTTAACTACATCTATACACATCTCCTTTAGTAGAGATAGAACCAACATCAGATCTGTAATAGAAATCAGCAACACTGCGATATTCGGCTTCAGTAGCTAACCTTGAGACAACTTGTTGTTTCTTGGATACCCAAAGTATCGGATTAGCACCAAGAAAGATGCAACAGCCACTAGTTGATCGCTTGTTCTCAAGAAGAATCTCAACTTCTTCTGTTGTTGCATTGCTTTTCTTGGTAGTAATAGCACCCCAATCAGAGTCAGTATAGATTGAATATCAAATTGCTGAACTAGTTTAATTAATAGACCATGAATACTAGTGCTATTTAAGTACCGAAGGAGCCTTTTCACACATTCCCACTGCTTAACAGTTGGTTCTTGCAGGAATTGACTCAGCTTATTTACAATAAAGGCTATATCTGATCTAGTATAGCATAGATATTGAAGTGAGCCGATGACAAGGTTCTTAAATCCGGACCGGTCACTAAACCGGTTGGGATACTAGGTCAAGGGTCAGTGGGTCAGACTGGAGTCAAACCGAAGTTGAACCAGTCCAAACCGATGATAAATTATTTTTTTTCTCTTTCACACCCTCCATTTTTCATGTTGAAAAAAATTTAAAAAAGTCAACACCTATTAACTTCTTTTGATGAGACATTACTCCTGTGCGTCAATTTGTTCTGAAAAAATGTTGGGAATAGCAAGATGGTTTTTCAAAAAAATTTTATCATTATTTTAAAAGAGAAAGTAATGGATGGCAAATAATAATAATAATAATAATGGGAAAATGCATCAGGGAATGAGGTGAAGTGTGGGAAGAAGAAAAGTTAGTACATGCACATCACTTCACTGATCAAATACTTTTTACCCAGCGAACTATAAGGAGAAATGCAACTCCTCCCTTATTACTCCTTTTATCCAACGGATATTGAGCTAATAGGCAAGTAAATGTGAGTGTCGCTCTCCTATCTCTTTATCAGAACATCTTACCTTCATCCTTTCACAAGTTTGAATATGCGTCTCGTTGTGAAATCTGCTGCAAAATAGAAAATACTCATCGCCATCTTGCTCTGTCTTGTTGGGGTTTGCCTCCGTCATGGTTGATGCACCGCACGTCGTCTCTTTCCGTTCAACGGAGATGTGGAGTTCATGGGTTCACTTCAGATCTCTCTCTCACACCCTCTTCAAACTTCAATTTTCAGATCTCTATCACCCTCTTCCCGATCTTCATTCTTCAGATCTCTCTCTCTCTCCCTCCCTCTTCACGATCTTCAGACACACCTTCTTTTTCCTCCATCTTCCAGTTGGACTTTTTTTTCTTAAATCAGTTTTACTATTGAACCCGGGTCAACTCAGGACCCCGGTTTTATACCTAACCCGGACCGGTTTTCCGTCCGGTTCGCCGGTTTTCGGTCTGAACCGGCTGGTCTGGTCCGGGTTTCAGAACATTGGCCGATGATGCCACGGTACAAACGTGGATCAGAGAAAGGCAGACTGTCATTTGCAAATCATTGAACATTGACAGCTATTGGTGAAGCAAAAGCATGAGCTCCAAGCATTTTTGTTTTGGCAAGCAAATTATGGATGTATTTTTTCTGAGTCAGATAAATCCCTCTAGATGATCTGTGAAATTCAATGTCTAGGAAGCAAGATAGTTCACCCAGATCTTTTAATGAAAACATGGTACTCATTTTTAGCAATGATTTCTTGCACTAAAGATTCATTGGAACCAGTGATTACCAGATCATCGACATAAACAAACAGATAGGTAATATCACTGTTAGGGGTGGACTCGGAAAATAATAGAAGAGGGGCATAATTGGTGAGGGGATTTGGGGGCAGCGCCCCCGATTTTTTTTTTTTTTTTGTAAGGAAAGTTTTAAATGCATTAAAAAACAAAAGAATATAAACAAGAAAAAAATATATCAAAAAATATTTATGAAATCAAGTTAATACTGATGATATAATAAGAAAGTAAATTATTTTACAAACATGTCATTTAGAAAAGTAAGGCTAAATACTGTTAGAAATGCAGCTACATAAATTGCAATGAAGAGTGAGCACTTAACAAGTTCAAGTACATATATTTTTATAAAAAAAAAGTATATTACAATAAAATAATTACAATGTCATCCTTCTAGGCCTTATTTTTGGAATTTCATCATAATTGTCTTATTATTAGTGCTATCAAATACATATTTTTCAATATAAAGCACTAAATAATCATTCAACTATTTATCTCCCATCCGATTACGAAGTGCAATTTTGATGTATTGAAGGTAGACATTTAATTTAAGGGTGGATAATCATTTAGACATGTATTAATTCAAGGAAAGTAGACAAATAATGCTAATGCTAATGAAAATTTGAAACCTTTATATTCAAATTATTAATTCAAAATCCTTTAACTTAAATTTTTTTATTAAAAAAATCCCAAATTTTTGGGGGCACCACCCCCCCCCCCCCCCCCACAAAAACTATGAACCTAGGTCTGCCTCTGATCACTGTCATCTTTGTTAACAAATAAACAGGAGTCAACTTTTGCTGGAACAAAACCCAAAGTTTGTAGGTATGAACTATGAACCCAGGCTCTAGGTGCTTGTTTTAATCCATATAAAGCCTTTTTGAGTTTGCACACAAGAGTGTTACCTTGTGCATCCATTTGGATAAAACTCGGTGGCTGCTCCATAAAGACATCTTCTAGTAATAAGTCCTCATTCAAGAAGGCATTGTTAAAGTTCACTTGGTGTAATTTCTAGTCCTTAGTGACAGCAAGAGTGAGTAAGGATCTTACTGTTGTTGCTTTAACAACTAGGCTAAAAGTATCACGGTAGTTTGCTCCTGCTTCTTGTGAATTTCCTTTTGTAACCAACCGTCCCTTATACCTGGTAATCGATCCATCAACATGTGTTTTTAAACGACACAACCATCTGCACCCAATTACTTTTTAGTTAGTAGGAAATGGGACCAGATCCCGCGTTTGGAGTTGTTGAAGAGCATCATATCCCTCTTGAATAGCCTTTTTCCAATTTGGATCAGCCAATGCCTCATCAATGTTAGTGGGAATGTGAAACACTAAGAGACAAATAAAGCTACTTAATAGTAGTACTTCATTTTATTACTCCATTTTTTTAAAAAAATATTTAACGACACTTTTTGTGAAATACTAAATATAGCCAATCTCTACTTTATTCGATGGTCCAAAATCATCAATATAAATGCACAAAATTAATATTAAGCGGGTGTTTACGAGTTGGGCTTGGTTTGGCCTAGGACGAAAAACTCAATAAAATTAAAAGAGGAGAAAATTAAAAAAGTTGGTTTCATCTATCAACTATAAAATAATCACCATCGTCTAAAATATAAGCAGTTAACCATGCACATAAAAACGACAGGTCAAAAGTAATAATTTTTTTGGCCGAAATATTCTAATAATTCATGATTACTTAAAATTAAGCTGAAGTAGACATATAGCCCTTTATACTTACATCAAATTTGATCATTTTAATTCCTTAAGTTTTTAAAGTGCTTTTCAAGCCTTTAAGTTTAACACTGTTCACTTTATTTAACAAAAAATGTTGACTCAAAATCATATTATTTTAATCTTAACTGATCGACACACCAATCCAAATTTGTTAACATGCAAATTCATATTTTAAATAAATTCTCAATTTTTAATCAATTATCATAGGTAGAGGGTAGAATTACCAGCGTTGATGAATATTTACTTAGCGGGTATATTTAGAGGGCATCGTGGAAAGGGGCAATTGAGTAATATTATGAGAAAATCCAAGCAATGGGCACATAGGTAGCTAGGGAGTAGGGATGTCCAAACAACTTGGTGGTTTGGGGATCTCGACCCGACCTGGTGAGTAGCCAAAAAAAAAAAAAAAGGAGGAAGATCCAAGACATTTTGAGGGTTAGATCGGATATCGAGTTGGATCGAACATCGGGCCAAGGGCTCAAATCTCTTGGTCCAGTCCAGTTTGGCCTAATAATGTTTTTTTTTTTTTTTAAAAAAAAATCCTGTATAGCTTAAGTTTAAGTGACTATGTATCAAAAAAAAAAGAAAGAAAGTTTAAGTGACTGCATACCCACTCCAGTTAGGTTAGCCACTCGCCCACTCTGCTGTCTCTGAACCTGTTTGGGAAAGCGTTGAAAGTCCAGTGAGGACAGAAAATGGCCAGTGAGATAAAAATCAACTGTTTGGATTAGGGTTTTCTGAATCTAGCTTATTGGTCTGCCGTGACTTTTGGAGAGAAGCCAATTTTTGTTGCTTCTAGTAGCATTGGCGAGTGTTGGGCATTAATCCACACCTTCTCTCATCCCATGAGCTTGGAGGAGCAAGCAACAGGAGGGAAATGATCATGCTTGCACTCTACGTTGCGGGAAAGAAGAGAAGAATCCACAGTGTCATGGTAGTTGAGATGAAAGGGTGGCATCTTCAACAAGAGGCGAAGCAGTGAGCAGAGGAGGAGGTTATTGTTGGGGATAGAGAACAAAGAATCTGTGATGGTAAAACAGAGAACAGAGGACGTCTGTAATGGAGTGAAAGAAGACTTCGGTAGTGACAATGATGAAGTGTAGCTCGATGGGGGGTAGAGATGGTGTTGTGGTGACGAAGGTTCAATCAGTAAGAAAGAGAAGCTTCCAGTAGACAGCTGTGGTGAGGTTTGATATGGTCTTCCCTTCGTGTTTCCTTGCGCGGCATTTCTAGCTTTTGTAATCAATGCTTCTAGTCCTTGTCTCTTTAAACTTGTGGCGCCTTTAGAGCTTTCGTTCTGTTTTGTTGGAAATAGAGGTTTGATGACGAAGCTCACCGATGGGTGAGAGATGGAGGGTGTAGAAGTCCTTTATGGTGGTAGTGGCTCTCTGTCTCTTTCCTCTCTCTTCTCAAGCCCTCCTTCCCGAAGGAGCTCTCTCTCGTTCAGAATCTTTTTTACAAGAAACTCGTGTGTCAAATAAATTATAGGGGTACAATTAGAATAAATTATAGGGGTACAATTGGATGTTGAACTCTATGGAAATAAGAGAGATAAGAGGAGTCTAGAATAAGGTAGTGAAAATGTAGTTTTTACGTAAAAACGGAAGGAGAATGAAAAATCGTAAAACGTAAAATCGTAAAACGTAATGGAGTTTTTACTTGTATATGTATATAAAAAAAATTTGAGAAAAGTAAGGTACCTGCCATCATATACACATATATTGATCAATGCAATATCAATCAAAATGTACAACATTGTCATTGATCAAACCATATTTTTTATATGATTTTACATGATTAAATTGAGATTTTTAATGCATTTTCTGGGACATTATTGTATGATTAAGTACTAAGTTGAGTTAGAAACATTTGTATTGAATTAAGTATAATTAGGGGTAAAATGATCTTTATTTATTAATTACAGAAAAGGACCCAGATGTTTTTGAAATTTCAGTTCTGCCCCAAAATAGTTTGAAAATTCTCACTTTAGTCCCTCTCCAGAACTTTTAAAACTTTCACTTAAGTCCCTTAGTAAACTCGGCGCTTTTTGCAAAAACGCAGCGTTTTTACGTTTTATCGCGGCGTTTTTTACGTTTTTACTCTGAAACCATTTTTTTCACAACGAAACGCGTTTAACCCAAAATAAAACGTAAAAACGACGTTTTTACTACCATGGTCTAGAACATGGGAAGTCAGGAGGTTTTTTTTTTTTTTTCCTCCAAACAAAAAATGATGAGGATGTGGCAAAATATGTGCCACACACAAGAGCAAAATTGGGTCAAACAATTCATATTTGTGATAGAATCAGAGACCAATTTATTAGAGATAAGTAATCCAATAAATAATATACCATGACTTACTATCAACATATTTATATATATATATATATATATGCATTCTAATTTATATATAATTTTATCCATTAAATATATTTAATTAAACATTTTAGTGTTTCTTTAAAAAATTTCTTAATAATAATTAACTTTTTTTTATCAAAATAATTTTTTCTTCAATTATTATAATATTTAAAATTAACACAAACACTCATATATGTGCAAGTTTTATACTCTTTTCATTTATTTATTTATTTTTTCAATAATTTTTTAAATAATAATCTTAACATATTTCAATTTGAAAAAAATTAACTTTTTTCAACATCAATTCAAATACAAATTACATTTACTATTTGACTTTTATCCCATAAAAGTCAGTTTGAAAATAACTCACCTCTTCCTTCATACTCAACCACTCACACCCACAGTAGTCTTGACAATCGTCCTTAGCCCTTCTTCCTCCTGGGCTCTTTCAGATCCAGGCGCCTCTCCTCACAGTCACTGGTACTGTTTCCTCTCATCCTTGCATCTGATTTGCGTCTAGTTTTTTTTTTTCCTTTGCTATGCATAATCGAACGATTTCTTCAGCGAAATCTGGACTCGGAACTGACTCCGAGTGAAATGTGGCTAATCGATTTATAGGAACAGTGAGTGAAGAGAGTATTGAGAGGGTAAATCACTGTGAAAGTGCGTTTGCTCTGTGAACCTGCTGTTATGTTGGGCATGCCCTGCAGGTTAATTAATTAGTTCCTCCTTTAAAACTCCATGATGTACTACTCTTCTGCATGCTCCTTTTCGGGGAGCAATTTCATTTAGAAAGTTCTGAACTTTTGCTATACATCTTACTTGGCTTATGGTATAAAGCATACGACACTGACTTTACCCTTCATACTGCTGTTTACCTTTTTTATTTATGTTTGTATGCTTAGATAATTTGTAGGGAAAAACTATAGAGGAGTCATGAGAAGGGACGTGATATGCTCAGCGGAAAGTGGAAAATCTTTGTGAACATGTTATCTCATCAATTGATAACTTTGCGCGTTGACTTTGGAGCTCAAAAAGTTTGTGTGTGTTTGCGGCATATATACTTTTGATCTGCTGCGCCGTATATGTGTGTGTGTATTCTTCTTTTTGTTTGTTTGATTGTCATGATTTTGGTTCAAGTAATAATATACCCAGGCTGTGTTGTCGTTTTCTTCTTTTTTTCTCGTTGGTGTTTAATTACATGCTTTGTGCGCGATTGTGATCAAAACCAGTAAAGTAAAAGTATTATGATCCATCATCCAAGAAAAGAAATAGTTTTATCGAGTCAATCATGTGTAAATCTAACAACATCCTCTTAATTAAAAACTAGAAGGAATAATTTGATTTTTCAGATTTTCCACCAAGCAGATAGGGCTGTGACTTGTGAGTGATTCCTATAGAGTCGTGAGCCATGGTCCCGGAGAACAAAGTGGTGTGATCAATAAAATGTTTGTATCACTCAAACCCTTTGCCATCCTCTATTAGACTATCATTAATTGTTGTTTCCTTTAATTGATGAATACTTGCTTTTCATTTTGTTGCAGGTGAGGAGGAAGAGCAAACCTAAGTGTTGACCTATCTCAACTTTTTAACATTGGTGAGAATGAGACACTGATGGACCATCTTCTTCCAATA
Source organism: Acacia crassicarpa (assembly GCA_034222035.1). NCBI lineage: Eukaryota > Viridiplantae > Streptophyta > Magnoliopsida > Fabales > Fabaceae > Acacia > Acacia crassicarpa. Next base: position 40,241,722 of record JAWXYG010000005.1, on the reverse strand, counting down.
TATACATCTTGTTTGTTAATATTCCAAGTAATATTTTCAAGTCTATGCTCATCATTCAAGTTTATATATTTCATTATCACTAATTTCTTAACACAAACACTTGTTTTTTAGCTGGATCAAGTATCATTGAAGTTGGAGGAGACAAATGAATGACAATGAATGCTTAAGAAAAATAAATTAGATCTCTCAATCATTTGTTTTCCACTTGTGTGTAATGTGATAAACTTGTTGTTATTTGTTAGGTTTAATGTGTTTAATTGATTGTCTTGGATTGTATTAGAGTAACTTGAATGTTATTGTTCTTTATTCTTGTTCAATACACTGTTGGAGATTATTATAGATTCATGATTGGGTTTTAATGTTTGATGAAGTGTTTTTTATGATTATAGGTATTGTTATGGTCTTATTAGATTCAATTTGAACATTTGAAAGTTAAGTGAAACCTCACAGAGCTAAAATATTGCCTCCCAAAATTAGGGGGGGGGGGAATCCAAACAAGTGCTCGAGTTTAGGCTAGTGCTGGAGGTCCTATCAGAACTAGACCTCTGGTTGCGGCCAAACCTAGTCCGGTCTAGTCCATGTACACCCTGCCAATGAGAAGCAGAAGTGGATTTTTATTTATTTATTTATTTTATTTTTTACATGGAGCATCCGATATCCTAGATTTACCTCCTTTTAACTCAAATAATTTATTGGGGGTCTAAACTAATCCAATCGAGTAGGGTAAGATTAAGAGGGCAGTATAGCTTTACCACCAAATATTTAACGCTACTACGTTCTCAAAGTTCGAACTCAAAATCTCTAGTTAAATTAATACAACCCCTTATTAATTGAATCAAATATTTAGTAGTAAAAGTGGAGGCTTTGAAAAAGGACAACCAACGAGTTGGGAGATTCATGGAGAAAGAAGGACTTTGATGGTAGGAGAAGGGTTTTTGTGGGAGAAGAGGACAAGATGAAAAAATTGATTAAAAATTGAAAATTTGTTCTATTATTATTATTATTGTTAAATGAATTTGATATAAAAATAAAAGATTAAAAATATACTTTAGTTAATTACACTAAATATTTTCTATGCCAAAAAAAAAAAAAAACTCGATATCTTCAATAAAGAGCGTCATGCCTTTTGGGGTTTGTTGGGCCTAAATTTGAGCTTGGTAAAGTCTCTATCTGCCATAGACTTAAGTTTGGGCTTTATTGGGCCTCCAGGCCCATTTTATGAAAATTTAAAAGGCGACGCAATTGAATTCCCGCCAAAAACCCTCCCGCGGCCAATAAAATGACCAAAAAAAAGACTCATCTTGCCAGAATCGTAGGAAGGATCGGTGAGACTATATTCTTGCTTCTGCTAAAGTTCAAATTCAAATTCTGCTGATCACTTTCAGCCGTTGAAGGCTTCTGGGTTCTTAGTTGACTTAGAATTGGAGATGGAGCCGCACGAAGAGGTTATGGCTGATGGGTCTGACTCAGTCCCTGGAGGATCCAGACGACCCAGGCTCTTCATCAAAGAAATGGTCATGAAAAACTTCAAATCTTATGCGGGCGAGCAACGAGTTGGCCCCTTCCACAAGGTTTTGCATCTATTCTCATCTCCTTCATGTTTAACCTAACACCTGGGGTCTTCATGCGTTTCTTCAATTGGTTCCATGTATATGAATGTTTCGCCTGGTGGCCGTAGTTTCATGGTGATGAATTCGATCAAAAGTACATAACACTTCATTTAGCTACATATTAGGGCATGTTGCCAAGTCTCCGTCAAAAGCATCTTCTGGAAGCTAAAGAAGCTTCCTTGATGCTTTCGATGTGGTTTCTTTTGTTTGTCCAAAAAAATAAAAAATGCGTTTTCTCGTAAATTATGAGCACAAAAAGGTTATGTTTCCACCTCCATAATTTTGACTTGTTTTCCCACCCATCCTGGGCTTCAGAGCTTTTCTGCTGTGGTTGGACCAAATGGGAGTGGAAAAAGCAATGTGATCGATGCCATGCTCTTTGTCTTTGGGAAGCGAGCCAAGCAGGTGTGTATATGTGACCTTATGACCATACTTGTGCTGTAACTTCTATCCATATCGGGAGAAATCAATGAAGTGGTCTATCATTTGTAAAAGATTTTTTCTTCTGTTATTTTCTTCCATTTTTCTCCATCATATATGATCTTTATACTTGCAGATGCGACTGAACAAAGTTTCTGAGCTTATACACAATTCTACAAATTACCAGAATCTGGACAGCGCAGGGGTTTCTGTTCATTTTCAAGAAATTGTTGATTTGGTACATATTTTTATGATGGTTCTAATTTCACTAACGATAAGAAAGAATGAGGCACAGCTGAAGTGATCCGATGACTTAATTATTGCACCTTCCAGGATGGTGAAACATATGAGGCTGTTCCAGGAAGTGACTTTACGATCACTAGGGTGGCTTTCCGTGATAATTCATCAAAATATTATATTAATGATCGCCTCAGTAATTTCACAGAAGTTACCAAGAAACTCAAGGGAAAAGGTGTTGACCTTGACAATAATAGGTTTTTGATCCTTCAGGTTAGGAACTTGTTATATGGCACTTTAGTTTGTTTAGATATGCTTCTTTCCATCTCCCTGGAATTGATATGCTTGTTTACAGGGTGAAGTTGAGCAAATTTCACTTATGAAACCAAAAGCTCAAGGACCACATGATGAAGGTTTTCTAGAATATCTTGAAGACATCATCGGAACCAACAAATATGTTGAAAAGATTGACGAATCATATAAACAGTGAGCAATCTTGCTTTATTTCATTAAACAATAATTGTGAACAAATGACTGACTTACTCATCACTAAAATTCACACTTAAATGTCACTGCTTTTGTAAGATTGGATTTTCTGGAGTTTCATAGAAATTAAATTTCATGCAATTTTCCTGTTTTTGTCTTTTTGCTGGATAGATTTATTATTATTTTCTATGTTGAGACAGCGTTTAATTATATTTTAACTTCAAACTCAGGATTTCTAATGCTTGCAATGATCTTGTTGATATTTTAGGTTAGAGCTCCTCAATGAAAGAAGATCGGGAGTGGTACAAATGGTTAAGCTAGCTGAGAAAGAAAGAGATAGTTTGGAGGCATGCATATAAAGTGGTCAGATTCATTTGTTGTTTGATTTCAGAACAACATTTAACATATTTTCTTGGGACAGGATGTGAAGAATGAAGCAGAAGCATACATGCTGAAAGAGTTGTCTCTTCTAAAATGGCAAGAGAAAGCCACACAGTTGGCTTATGAAGATAGCTCTGGAAAAATGGAGGGACTACAAGGAAGTGTTGCTAGCCTAGAAGAAAATCTCAAGAATGAAAGGTAAATTTAGTTTTTGATTTGTAACTCACTAACCTGTTTTTTATGCATTTTGTAGCTGGAAATATATTTTCTTGATCAAGGATTTGATGTGTGATGCCAGGGGCAAAATACAAGAAAGTAAACAAACTTTGAAGGAGCTTGAAGCTAAGCACAACAACTATTTGAAAAGACAAGAGGTTTGAATGATATGGAAATAATTCATATGAGTTTGCTTGACATGCTGCACCATTGTCTATGGGTTTTAATTATTTTGCAATCAAGCATGTAGGTTATCTTCTGATCAATTTTTCTTTCATTCTATTGAGTAGGAGCTAGATAGTGATATGAGGAAGTGTAAGGAAGAGTTCAAGGAGTTTGAGAGACAGGATGTTAAGTACCGGGAAGATTTTAAGCACATGAATCAAAAGATCAAGAAACTGGCTGAAAAAGTTGAAAAGGTAAGAGGAAGGTGTAGTTTGCTGCAGCTGACCATATCCACAAATGGCGCACCTTATTCATTTGTTCTTATTTCAGGATTCATCAAAAATTGAATCCCTAGTAAAGGAGTGTGAGGAATCAACTAATGTGATACCGAAACTTGAGGATGCTATCCCAAAGTTGCAAAAACAATTACTAGATGAGGAGAAGGTTCTAGAGGAAATCAAAGGAAGTTCTAAAGGTGGAGTCCTGTTATTTTCAATTCCAAGAAATTGCAAGGTCCTTTTGTGTTTTGATCAATCTTTTTTGAAGCAGTGATGCACCAAAATTAACCCCGCCTTATATTATTTTTATTGAATATGAACACTTCATTTTGGTCTAAAATTCTAGGTTTTGGCTCCCAAACTTCATTTTTGTTTAAGAGACCATTATCATAAGAAAGTCATGGTTTTATGCTGCTTCAGATTTTTTGATACTATTGTTGTGTCTTGATTTTGATAGAAGGAGGATGGAATCATACTGTTCTAGTTTTTCTGTTTGAACCATCTGCAATTTTTCTGAGTATAAATGTGTATGCATAATGTTGGTCTTATTGAATTTGATATATAATTTGGTAATTTTAACACTAATATTGATGTAAGCATGCATTTGATTGTTTTGTCATACAATATGAGCCAGCATCACGTTGATAGAAATTATTTTCTGAGCTTTTATTTCTGCAGAAGTAGCCTATAAATTTGATTTTGTTTGCTTTTTCAGAATTCCTGAGAATCCTAATAGGCTTCTGTTGTATATCAGATCTATTCCTTTTCTTTTGAGTATTTTGGTTGATGAATGGTGTTTGTTCTCTATTTTATTTGTTTATTGCATACCTTTCGCATGATTGGTTTTGGAAATTTATATTCAGTAGTGGTGTGTCTCTAGATTTTTCATTTCTCTCTCTGCATTGTTGGTGAAATTTGTTGTTGTCGGTTGGTAAACAGCTGAAACTGAGAGAAATCGCTTGGAGCTTGCCAAAGTTCGTGCTGAGCTAGAACCATGGGAGAAAGATTTGATTGAGCACAAAGGGAAACTAGAAGTTGCATGTACAGAGAGCAAGCTTTTGAATGAAAAGGTGTTTTCTCCCTTTCTTTCATTTAACTAGCTCTTGTATGAAAGTTCACTACTATGGACATTTTTTCCTCTTTTGCTTACGGAAAGCATCAGTGGACATTGATAAAAAAAGAACCAAAATTCTTTATCCATTTTTTTAAAGAAGACAACATTTTGAGTTTGATATGTAATCGGTGAACTTAAGGAGGAGGCACAAATGTATACTTTTCAGGCGAGAATTTATCATATTTAATAGTAGGTTGAAGTTGATTTTTTAATTTTTCAGCATCAAGCTGCTCGTGGAGCTTATGAAGATGCTAAAAACCAGATGCGAAGTATATTGGAAACAATTAATATAAGAAGTGGGAGCATTTCTCAAATACAGAGTGGTATAGAAAAGAACAAGCGAGAAGCATCAGAAGCTCGTCAAGAAGAACAAGTTTGTGCTTTTCCTTTCTTAATTCTAGCTCTTTGTAAGATTTTTTGCATGGGGTGATGTGGATGGTTTTTTTCAGAAATGCATCAAAGAACAAGATGCACTGATTCCTTTCGAACAAGCTGCTAGACAAAAGGTTGCAGAACTAAAGTCTATTAGGGATTCTGAGAAGAGTCAGGGATCAGTGTTGAAGGCAATCTTGAAAGCAAAAGAAACCAAACAAATAGAAGGAATTTATGGCCGCATGGGTGATTTAGGTGCTATTGATGGTGAGTTTTTTCAACTGTTGTTTCTTAAGCTTCAGTCTTTTTCCTAGGAAAGAATTTATTATGTTCCATCTTTTTAAGGTAAAACATGTAAGCAAACTTTTATCTGATCAATACATGTCAATATGTTGACTTCTCATAAACCGATCATTGCAGCAAAATACGATGTTGCCATATCGACAGCATGTGCTGGACTTGATTATATCGTGGTAGAAACTACTAATGCTGCACAAGCATGTGTTGAGCTACTTCGAAGGGAGAATCTTGGTGTGGCAACTTTCATGATATTGGTATTTTTCTATGGTTTTTTTTTAGTGGTTTTTATATCATGAATAGTATCAATAATAGTGTTTTCCTCTTTAAGTTGGGTTGGCAGCTGCTCTCGTATATTTTATGGGGAAAACAGATGAAATTAAATCCACAGGCCTTAGCTTGGTTAGACTTAAGACAATGGCTGTTTAATCTGCTCATTATACCATAAGTAACTGTGCAAAAAACTTTAAATGGCTTAAATTTTTGCCCCCGGACGGAAGTGAAGATTCGGATGTATATGGATGTTTGAAACTCATATTTATTTTTAACTAACAGTAGGTCACATTAATATTGTTTAATTTATAAAGTCCGCACATTGGAGCAATTTAATTCCGAGTAGGAGAATGGAAGCTAGCTGGTTCACCCTTTTAAATGATACCATGTTCTAAACTTCTAATACCCTTGATTGAATACAAAATCATAGTGACCAATGATGACTCAGTTTATTCTAATATTTTTGATATACTTCAATTTTTTTGGACATACCGATAGTACTTGAAAGTGCATATTTTTTAATAATTGTGAGCGACATTGTTTTCTTTTTCAGGAGAAGCAAGTTGATCTTCTTCCAAAATTAAAACAGAACGTAAGCACTCCAGAGGGAGTTCCCCGTCTCTATGATTTAGTGAAAGTTCAAGACGAGAGAATTAAGCTTGCTTTCTTTGCAGCACTAGGGAACACAGTTGTGGCTAATGATCTTGACCAGGTCAGGATGCATTTCTTAAATCATAATGCCTAGTTTTATTTATGAAAATTACTTCTACAGTCTTGCTGATATGAGTCTCTGGTTTAGACTTTTGGCTGATGAGCAAATTTTGTTGCTTGGTCAATCTTTGTTGCTCTGAATTAGCTTGCATGTTTGTATCATGAAGTTCATTAGCTACGTCAAAGTATGTTTGCAACTGTTTTTTTTCAGCGGGGGAAAAATGAAGTACCATGTTTATCTCCTCTAATTGTAGGCAACACGTATTGCATATGGCAGAAACAATGATTTTCGCCGAGTTGTTACTTTAGATGGTGCACTGTTTGAGAAGTCTGGAACAATGAGTGGTGGGGGCAGTAAGCCACGTGGTGGTAAAATGGGGACGTCAATTCGAGCCAGCAGTGTGTCTGCAGAAGCTGTTTCAAATGCTGAGAAGGAATTGTCTGGGATGGTTGATACATTGAATACCATTCGCCAGAGGATCCTGGACGCAGGGAAGAGATACCAGGCCTCAGAGAAAGCTGTCACAGCCTTGGAAATGGAATTGGCTAAAACACAGAAGGAGGTAATGCTTGTTTCACATTCTTAGAAGAGTATATTACTTCGTATTGATATCACACACTGAGTACTTTTTCCTCAACAGGTTGACAGTTTGAATTCACAACATAGTTATATTGAAAAACAACTTGCTTCTCTTGAGGCGGCCTCACAGCCAAAAAAGGATGAGCTTGACAGAATGGAACAGCTGAAGAAGATTATTTCTACTGAGGAATTGGATATTAATAGGCTCATTGATGGGTCTAAACAGCTGAAGGAAGAGGTTGGTTGGTTTCTTGCTTATGTTCTTGTGCCTGGCTGGTTTTGCACTTGATCATTTTAGTGTGATGGAATCTTGAACATTGAACTTTACTTATTTTTGTCTCATCTATTCTTGGATTTTTTTTATTTTTAGGCTGTGAAGCTTCAGAGAAATATTGAAAATGCTGGGGGTGAAAGGTTAAAACAACAGAAGTCAAAGGTCGAGAAAATTCAATCTGTAAGCATCCACTACACTGAGAATAATCTTCAGATAAATTTGATGCATTGTCTGTGCTAATGGCATTCAATTACTAGGATATTGATAAGAATAACTCGGAGATCAACCGCCACAAAGTCCAAATAGAGACAGGACAAAAAATGATTAAAAAGTTGACTAAAGGAATTGAGGAATCTAAGAAGGAGAAAGAACGGCTAGGTGAGGAGAAGGAAAAATCAAAAGCAACTTTCAAAGAAATAGAACAGAAAGCATTTGTAGTGCAAGAAAATTTTAAGAAAACACAAGAGGTTTGCCCTTTTTCCTTTCTTCTTCTGGTCACATAAAGTTGTGTTGACACAATTGTATGTAGATTAAACAATGCAACATATATTCTCCTATCATGTATGTACTTTGCTTTTGCTGTACAGATGCTTGAAAAACATAAAGAAGTCTTGGATGAAGCAAAATCTGAGTATGATAAGGTGAAGAAAACAGTAGAAGAATTGCGTGCTTCTGAGGTACTTTCTCTTGTGGGTGTTTTCTTTTGATTTTCTGTCACTTTGTGGTATGGAATTTATCATGGCATGATCATTTCCCAGGTTGATGCTGACTTTAAATTGAAAGACATGAAGAGAGAATACAAGGAATGGGAAATGAAGGGGAAGGGTTACAAGAAAAGACTTGATGAATTGCAAACAGCTCTTCAAAAGCATCTGGAACAGTATGTCATTTTGTAATTATACGGAATATATTGTCTTACATTCTAAAGGTTCGATGAGATTGTAAATTGGTTGCAGGATTCAGGTTGATTTGGTGGATCATGAGAAGGTTCAGGCTACATTGGCTGAAAATAACCTCAATGAAGCTTGTAATCTGAAAAGGGCCCTTGAAATGGTTGCAGTGCTAGAAGCACAGATGAAGGAGATGAATCCCAATCTTGATTCAATTTCTGAGTAGGAGTTTGCAAGTTTATTTTGTATGTTATCTTTCCATCTGAACTTGCATTGATGTAGTTGCTTTGGATCATCAGATATCGTAAAAAGGTGCTGTTGTACAATGACCGGGTTGAGGAACTTAACAAAGTCACTCAGGAGCGGGATGATATTAAGAAACAGTATGATGAATGGAGGAAGAGAAGGTCTGCGAACTCCTTTTGTTATCTGTATTCACTTCATATCTCCTTTTGTGACAATAACCTTGGCTTATTTTGCTATTTCAGATTGGATGAATTTATGGCAGGATTTAACGCCATATCTTTAAAGTTGAAAGAAATGTATCAGGTTTGGATATTCTCTCTCTGTATCGTGTGTTCCTTAGTGTAAATTTTTATAGCTGTAATTTCGATTACAGTTTACCCTTATTCCCGTAAGTTGGCATGATTTGGATGCCAATCTGATTTTGCGTACTGGCAATGGTTCTGGATCTAGAACTTTTCCAATTAAATGTCTTGTTCAGTTCCTTTTCCAATCAATGCTCCTTTATTTAGCCATTGATCTTTTATTGAACTGTCTTCGTCTGCATGTTTAGTAAGATGCGCATAAACCTGTTAGGGTTATGGCAAATAGCGTTTAATTCCTCGTTTGTGTTTGCAGATGATCACACTTGGAGGTGATGCAGAACTTGAGCTTGTGGATTCTTTGGATCCTTTCTCTGAAGGTGTTGTTTTCAGTGTTAGACCGCCAAAGAAAAGCTGGAAGAATATTGCGAATTTATCAGGTGGTGAAAAGGTTAGTTATCAAACTTGTTGGGATTTAGGCTTTGATTCGATTCAAATTTCAAGGATTGGAAATTTTGTTTTCATCGTCATGTCTTCGATTTTCTGACCAAACCTGTAATAGCATGTTGTTTTAATTCTTCTCTGTTTGACTTGCAGACTCTTAGCTCATTGGCGCTTGTTTTTGCTCTCCATCACTATAAGCCTACCCCGCTTTATGTGATGGATGAAATTGATGCTGCTCTAGGTACTTTTTATTAACCTTCTTGTTCAGTTCATTAAATTTGTTCCTCATTTAATGGGTTATTTGGTGTGACAGATTTCAAGAACGTATCTATCGTGGGGCATTATGTAAAGGACAGGACTAAGGATGCACAGTTCATTATCATAAGGTTTGTTTGGTGCCCACCTAAAGGTTTTATTTATGATGATTATTGGTATAGCTGATGATGATTACTGTACTAAACATGTTATGTTTCCTTTGAACAGCCTGAGGAACAATATGTTTGAGCTGGCAGATCGACTAGTTGGGATTTATAAAACTGACAATTGCACCAAGAGCATTACTATAAATCCAGGAAGTTTCGTGGTATGTCAAAAAGCGGCTTGAATAGGGCATGATTGATTACCATGTCTCTTGTCCTAGTTTTGTATAATATTGTATTATTGCTATTTATACATACGTGCTCTAATTGCTGTAACATATTTCTGTAACTGACCTTTTCTAGAGTAAGAACCTATGGGAACATAAATGAAATATTGCTTCATCTTATTTGTAATCTCCTGCATGTTTTTCAAAAGTAGGTTTCCTGTTCGTGCCAAGTTCAAATTAGACATAATTATTCGTATTGAAGTTGAATTTATTATGGAGAAACCTATGCTGGTATTCTGAAGTAGGACAAGTGTAAACGTATGGAGAACGTATTTCATCGGTATATAGCAACTGTATGATATCAATATCCAGAATTGAGGGTTTTAAACATTATTTTCACTCATAATTTGTGGGTCGTCTCTGCTTTTGACATACTCAGTTTCCCTATTTTTTGAGCCCAGCTCTAAGGGAAATGATATCAGTGAGGTGGCCGGAGTTGGCTCGTCTGTCTCTTTGATAGTAGTGTAAGACCATGCTCCCAAAAGTGCCCCAGTAATTGGTCCCACCAGATAGACCCAAAGTCCTTTATAGGAACCACTTGCTATTGCAGGACCCAGTGTTCTTGCAGGGTTCATTGATCCCCCTGATATAGGTCTGCATAACCAGCGAATCACCATTCATAACATTATCTGTTTTAAGAGTGGTTTTTTAAAAAAGAAAGAAAGAAAGAAAAATGAGTGTTCCACTGTACTTAGTACTTACCCTGCAAGGATGCTTGCTATGAATACTGAAGAGCCTACTGCAACTCCTGCGAGCTCTCCGACCTGTTAGGTGAAATACATTTAATGTAAAATGTTTTAAAAGAAGTTTGATTTGGATGAATGTAAGGTGATTTTACAGCTTTTGCATCAGTTGACACGGCGGAGGCGATGAACATCATAGTGAATGTTGCCACTATCTCCATGGCGAGAGCTTGAGCATCACTTCCAGAAGGTGAGGTTGTCCCAAGCTGTTTTATTGGGTCCAATATCAGCCGCAACGTAAACGAGGCAGAAATGGCTCCTACCAATTGTGCTGCCACGTATAATGGGACCTGCATGAATAGTCATGGGTAATTCATTATTTGAGGGCATCATTTCCCTAAAACCCTACTATATAATTCTGTTAGTTTGACTTCTACAGCTGATTTTCTTTCTGCTGGGTGAGTTGTTCTTTTTCTTTCGGTAAGTTCTTTTTTTAACTTAAAAGAGATAAACATTTACAGTCTAAAATTACAAACAGAACTGAACCTCATAGAAAATCTTTCACGTCACTAGTGTCACTAGACTACAAAATCATTAGCCTTTCCATCTAGTTCTTAATTTAGGTGATACAACTCCCTTTTTCATATATTCTTAGACCGTGTGAAAGAAATACAATCCACTTGCGAAATTGATTCCAAAGATTGTGCTAAAATATAGTTATTCTAATAATTATTTTATGGCTACTCAGTTGAGCAAAAGGGACGTAATAACCATATAAAAATGGCACTCCCCACCTCCCCGTCATCCAATTACAAAACATGCGTCTTTTCATGAAACAAAATAACGTGGATATGCAAGTTGTGGTCATGTGGATTGTGGAAGACAGAGTTTTTTCCCCCTTATTATTTTGGATAACATGTGGAAGATAGAGTTAACGTAAGCACATGTATTCCAAGAGGGCAATCGTTGTCACTTTATTTTATAATTGTTAATTTATTAATTGCAATAATTGGTGGTTCAGGCGTCAATGCGTGGATGGAACCTTACATGTGGTGGGGTCCATCCAGGTAAGGACGTGAACCCCAACCAACACAAAGCGGCCACCGCACAGAGGCTCATGGCGATGAGGCAGAGACAAGGCTGTTGTTATGCTTCAACTAGAACAAGAAACACATTCGTCGATAAGTCAATAGCATTACAAACTCAAATTGAACCAATTAGCAGTAATTATTTAATTACCTGTTTCCATGGAAAATGCTTCACAGCGGCAAAAGCTAAGGACACAGCTGGGTTCATGTGAGCACCAGAGATGTGTCCGATGGCATAGATCATCACAATCACTATGAATCCTCCTGCAAGTGAAGCTCCTAGTTTTGATACTTTCTGCTCATCGTAAGCATTAAGTGCAGCCGACCCACTTCCCACAAACACCAACAGATATGTTCCTATAATCTCTGCCAATACCTGTTACAATGTCATATATATGATGCACCAATAAATATATATGGCATCAACCCAAACAATGATGATATGTTCCTCGTAACCTTTTAACATATTCCTTAAACTACTTACAGGCCGAAGCTTTTGCTGACGTTCACAATTGCAAATAACTGTGACTAATATAACTGTGATGTGGGTGAGGACAAAGATAGTGTCTGTTACCTGTCGAAGAAAACCAGGAGGATAATTCTGTGCAAGTTTTGCGAAGGAAAGAAGAAGAAAAGATCGTTTATGAGTTCTTGGGTCGTCCGGCTGCTCTCTTTCAGGATTGAGGCTCCACATAGTTTGACTTGTCGTTTGCATATATCCTTGTTTAGAGGACGCGAGTTCTCACAAATTAAACTTAGTGTATATGAGTGGTGCGCATTGAAATTATCAGAGGGCCGTCTTATAATGTCCAGGAGTTCCCAAAAATGTTTATTTTAGTTGTAATAATTAAATTAGAGTACGACTATATGGTCTAAACCTTAGGCACGAGCCTTACTCCACTATGAATTATTGTGGGATTCTTGTTTCGGCCTCTCCATGCGCTTTTAAAAATCCCCAACTAAAATTCATGAAAGCGATCAGAAGACTCTTTGTGGTGACATCTAGCTAGTGTCATCTAATAAGATTGACCTTACGTTTAAAAAAATCACAGCACAGATATTTTACTGTTACACAAAGATTGATGTTAACAGGGCAAAGACTAAAAGATTCAAAATAGTCCGTCATATTAAAATTGTCGGATGCCAAGGTTTGGTAAAGTTAGGGAAGTTTTTTCTGACCAATATAATTTACTGTAAAATTACTAGATAGTAAAACTTTTTATTTCGTTTTTCAGGTTAAAAGGCTGGAAAGAAAACGACTAACGGCAAAAGATTAACGTGAGAATATTAGTGCTTCTTGTGTTTAAAGTGCAACATTTTATATTGAAAGATTCCAAATTTACTTTTTACCAACTTTCCCCAACTCAACGTAACGATTGAAAGTCAAATGAGAAATTGCCACTATGCATTTTTTAAAATGAGATCACTTTTTGTAGAACTAATACAAATAAACAGGTAGAGCTGATCCCACGAAGCAGGTATATTGTGCAAATGTGCAGCAGGTGTAGTGTTTTTGTTTTGCCTCATTTTCCCCTTTTCTTATTATAGGTATACATCTCCTAAGAAGATAACTGATACGTGTGTTCTAGAGTTGTTGGAAGACCCTCAACTAAGATCCTTCAATGTCCTGGCACGTGTGGATGCTGATGGAGGGGAAGTACTCTGAAGTTTTAAACACTGAATGGACGTATGACGCGTGGATCGTCTTGCTCATTGGCTTCCTTAGTATTCATGGAGCGTAGCTTGGATATTAGGTTAATGGAGGAAGCAGGGTTATTATCATTGTCCTGGATAGCACTGTAGGACCATGCCCCTAAAACGGCCCCAACCGTTGGTCCAACTAGATAGACCCAAATTCCTTTGTAGGACTCACTTGCTATTGCTGGACCCAGTGTTCTTGCTGGATTCAACGATCCGCCCGATATTGGCCTGCAACCAACAAAACAAAAAGATTAAAGAACCTGCTTGGTTCTCGTAAAGAGAGAGATATATATATATATATATATATATATATATATATATATATATATATATATATATATATATATATTACTGTACTCACCCTCCAAGGATGTTTCCTATGGCCACTGAAAAGCCTATTGCAACTCCTGCCAGGTCTCCAACCTGCCAAGTACACACATTCATGTGAAGGTGGTAAAAGTACTATAGCATGTAATTTTTGTTCTTTTGTGGACTAATAATGTAAAATATTTTGATACATATAGAAGGATTATTTGTGTAAGTGTTACTGTTGGAATATTGAACCATGATTAAGATCTTATTTTGTTAGTTAAGATTATAATTAGTGAGAGAACGTTATAAATAGAGGTCATAGTTAATGTATTAGATAAGGACGGGATATGGAATCATCATAGAGTTAAAAGAAAAATTTCTCTGTAGAAGGAGGATAATTTGAGTCTTTATCAAAATTCCTAGAATTAAAGTTAATTGTTAATCATCTTTAAGTGAGGGATGATCATTGTAAAACTTAAGTGGGGTTAATTTGTATCTTTTAAATAATTATTTGTTATCAATGAAGATTTTTCCTAATTTTCTTTACAGTTAGGACTCATATATATGTATCTTACAGCTTTGGAATCAGTGGTGACGGCGCAGATAACGAGCATGAGAATGAAAGTGATGAGGATCTCCATGACAAGAGCTTGAGCATCTGTTCCAGAAGGGGTGTTTGTTCCCAGCTTTTTTATAGGATGCAACAACACTCTTAGCGTAAAAGAGGCAGCAATGCCTCCTGTCGTTTGAGCTCCCACGTAAAATGGGACCTGCACCCATGAACGACGAACCAATCAAGTCATACTGATGTTGTAACTTTTTTTTCCCCCTAAAAATTAACGAAACTAAATAAGTTATTTAACTATAATATGTATTGTATTTAACTATAATATGTATTGTATATCATTAGATATATATCAGTTTATGAATTAAGTAAATTAGTTTTGAGGGAAAATATAAATATAAACACTTTAATGTAATATATTTAACTTTCTTAATATTTTTTTAAAAAAGTCAACTAACTACTGTTATATTTAGGATTTGATGGTGCATATTCTTTTTCATGTATCCCCTCAAATGATTTTCATTGTCCTTTAATTAATTAATATATCCCGAATAGTGATATACTATATATATAATACCTGTTTCCATGGGAAATGGCCGGCAGCGGCGAAAGCTATGGAGACAGCTGGGTTTATATGGGCGCCGGAGATGTGACCGGTGGCATAAACCATGACCATGACAATGAATCCGGCGGCAAGTTCAGCTCCTAGTTGTGATACTTTCTTGTCATCAAAAGAACTAAGTGCAGCCGTCCCGCTTGTCACAAACACCAATAGATATGTCCCTATTAGCTCTGCCAATACCTGTTTTAATTATTATATATTAACTATCGCATCAACCCAAACGTTAATTAATCTCTCATGATAAAGCGAGTGCTTTTAGTTACTAGAAGTACAACCAAGCAGAGAGATTTGTATAATATAAGTGCGATAGATATGGATGAGCCTGTGTGGTACAGAAAACAAATTAAAGACCATTAAATTTCTGTTACCTTCCTGCGAAAACCAGGGGGGTAACTGTCTGCAAATCTTGCAATGCAGTGGTCCCCAGCATATTGGTTCTGGGCAGCAGGGGTTTCCCTTGTTCTCTGCATCCTACGTTGTTGTTTAGTATAACTGATTTTATCTCAAAAGAGTTTAATGCCTATAAACTTGATTTGCTGTAGGGGTAGCGATTGAAGTGCTCTTTAATTTATAATAAAACCTCACGAGCCCCCATATTTGTTTGTATTACTTCTTGGGATCCTAATTAATTAATAGATATTAATTGGTGCTTCATCAGGCCTCAGCTTGTGGACGGAACCTCTTAAATATAAAATTAAATTAAATTTTTTTTGAGATATTAGAGATATTAAAGAAGCTAATTAAATTATTTTTAAATATTTATATTTATCATTTTTTTCTAAGTTATTTTGCTTAACATATAAATTAATGTATAATATAATGATATATGATATAATTAAATAACTTATTTAGTTTTTTAGTCTCTAATAAAAATCAACCCTATAAGTTATTAGTGCACGAGGCATAGGCATTGTTATGACTCGATCTTACCGAGACATAGTAGTACATGCGACATATTGAAGCGCCGCTTATATATTGGAAAAACCGAGACAAAGGTAGTCTCTTATCATTTCAAGCTACCTAAATTTGATGAACAGCATCTTTTTTTTTTTTTAAATACGAGCGTTGTCTGTCACGAATCCATTGGGATTGGTTATATATTATTTTCTCTTGAATGATAATGATAATACACACACATTTATATAGCACTCCTTTTGTTTACAATTTTATGGTACAAAATATAAGATACCTTCTATACCACCAAATGCTTAGTTTTCACACTCAATATATATATATATCTCATTAAATTCTTAATTTAAGAATCAAAAAGTAAAGAGAGATAAACTCTAATTATTAAGAGTAATCTTCTAGATTGGCTGCTAAAATTGGAGAAATAGCACACACACACACATTCGATCGACAGTGTGCTGAATTTGTAACTCATTTTTTTTCATTACCGAATTCCCATAGTTTATGTTTGCATTTAATATTCCTTTTACGTATTTCAGTTTCTATATTTCTAAGCAAAGAATGACAAAAGAAATCGGCTGAGATGCCTGCCACCAGGAAGAGTCCGAATGGAAGAGTACGTAGTATGAAAAAAATGGAAGTTTCAGTCCATTTATAATTAAATTCCTTTTAACATAACGAAATTAGAAAGCCTCGGAAACTGGAAAGCGTTAAAATTTATAATTATATTTTTCAAGTAAACTAATATTTCTTCCGGTCCTAATTATAGGAATACATTTACACTATAGATGTTTCTATAATTAGGACCAGAGGTACTAGTGTTTACCTGGAAAGCTAGGTTAGTTTTGTCAGAGACGAAAATAATGTCATCTTTTATATAAACTATGTAAGAACTAACAACAGACTATGGAAATCTTCGTTGTGAGATCAGGATTGCTATTTTTATTTTTCTCGTATGAGAATGAGATATATAAACTATATATGACGTGCGAGTAATTCATTAAAAGTCCCGAAGATGAGGAATATTGCTGAATCAAATTGCATATGACCTTGAGAATAAAGGTCATGAGATTCCAGAAATTAACTAGATACGAAAAGAGGGGATCCCCCAAGATAATTTAAAGTTCAGCATTTCAATGACGGTTCTAAAATAAATTCCGTTATTTACAATTAAATTGCCAGATAATTTCCATTTTAATATAGTTTTGTTATGAATATTAATTATGTGGATGTCCATTAACTTAAAAGGCTTATTCTACAAGCCAACAAGAAGCTTCCTCTCAAAGCCAATAGATTACCTGCTCTCCAAGTTCTATTACTTGCTCCCTAAGTTTTCCTACACATTGATTGTGACTTGTAATGTAAGATTTATCAAGGCCTATAAATAGAGGTTTTATGCAAGCATTGTGAACACACAACTGAATGACAATTACTCCCTACTTTCTCTTTAGAATTTTCTCTTCTTTTATCTTTTGCTCTCTTATCCTAAATATCTTTATATTCATAACAAGTTTCTGATTTCTACCGGAACGTGAGTTCATTTTAACGAGGTTCTCGAGCATACCCAAATGATCCACGTGATATAAACTGGAATATTTTGGTGAGTGCGAGGATATTTTAAAACTGAATAAGAGAGTTTCAGGTGAATACATTCAAAACTCAGATATTATTGAATATCAGGGTCTCGGTCTCATATCTATCTGTAATTTATAGGAATGTTGCAAGTATTTGATGTCGTAGGAATTAACAAAGCACATCGAAAGTTATCCACCAATAATGATTGCAATATTCGTGATGTCGTGTCTTATAAAGTTAGAGTTTTCCCACACTTCCTATCACATTCCGATTCCGTTATATGTCATAGAAAAACATTAAACATTAACGTTCTGCTTGGATGCATAAGAAAAGTTGGGAGAACAAAAATAATAAGAGAAAATGGTATTATCTCTCCCACTTGATGGACGAAAGAAAATGGGGAGTAAAGAAAATGAGTAAATATTTAAATGACTAGAACCTTATATTGTAATGCTCCCTTATAACTACTGTCTTATATCAAAGTTACTACACAGAAGAACGTATAGATTTGGTTTGGATAAATAAATAACTGATAATATGCACAAATTTAAACTTGGCTTTGAAGAAAAAAAAAATCAATCCCATCGGAATATTTAATTACAGTCATCCCCAAAAATATTAAAAACTTAGAGCATCCTTATACATCATCCAAAATATATTAAAATATATGTACAAACAGGGGCAGAGCCAGGATTTGAAATTAGGGGGGCGAAAATTACAAAATAGAATATAGTGGAGCCATCGTTTAAAATTAAAGGGAAAAAAAAAATACAAAATTGGACCTAAAATTTTAGAAAATTATATTTTAGTCTCATAAATATTTCAATATTTTCATTTCAGTCCCTTCATGAAACTAAAATTTAGGGACTAAAGTGAAAATGTGAAACTTTTACTAGACAAAAGTACAATTTCCTATACTTTTGGGTATTGTTCTGTAATCTTTTTTTTTGGGGGGGGGGGGAAGGGCCACCCCTAGTCCCTCTGAATCCGCCACTGTGTACAAAATAAAAAAACTCCTTTTGAATTCCACCTTCTTTCGACCACTTTACAAAACAGTCTTCCCCTTCCTTCCTGAGTTGCTACTTGAAGCTTTATTAGTGTCTGGGATTTAAAATTAAATCCCAAGGTAACAAATTAATCTCTTTGTAATGTATATGCAAAATATGATAGCAAATAACCATAATTTAGGAAAAACAATTTAGCATGCAGCATCAATAGTGAGTAATATATCATACATATTATATTAACTGTGAATAGACTCTACAAGTCCAAAAAACATAGGACCGGACAAGTCTTGAATTTTACAGTGTTAGGAAATAAAGAGTCCCGAGTTCTATAGTACTAGGAAAAGTAAATGCAGGACCTTGTGAGTCTGGAATTCCTCCTCCGAGGAAAAATAATATAGGACTTATTTAGTCCCGACTCCCAAGTGCCTTAGCACAAAGGAAAAATATAACTGCAGAACCTTATGAGTTTAGAGTCTTCAACACATAGAAAGACATATCTTATTGGCCAAATAACAAAAACATTATATGTAAATAGCCCATGTACAAGACATGACCCCACAATCAAGATAATTAAACATATATAACATGAACAAACAATTGAGTATTAAAGTTACCACCTATATGTGTACTAACTCCCATATAGTCCAAATGCTTTGTAATGTGTGCGCTCCCGGAAATACTTATAATAATACCATTGTATTTTATTATCACCCACGATATTTGAGGAAGTTAAAAGGATTGTCTTTCTATATGAAATTACTTAAAAACCTTTTTTGCAAAACCATATTACTTTTAGTCTTTAATTTGTTCATTTTTGGATTAATCCCTTAATTAATAGGTCAGAAATTCCTAAAACTTCAAAAATTCATATTTAATTGCACATAACTCTGGTTAGTGTGCTTCCAACACTCACGTGTTCCTAGATAAGTCTATTTTCGTAGAAAAATGATTCCATCGGTAAGAACACGTAAGATTAATACAAGTTTTTAATCTATATTTTATTGCATATAACTCCAAAAATTACTCATTATACGTCATCAGAAAGCTCTGCACTTCCTCTACCATTTTTAAAAAATTCATAATTTTTGAACTTCTTTTCAATATTTTAAAACTAGTCACATGATCAATGTTCAAAAAATGTCGGCATTGTCTGGAAAATTTTCCAAAAATTTTGAGTAAGGACGGAATAAAAATCTGGTTTTGTGATCGTGTATAGCCATGCGCAATAATGTGCCATGTGTGTTGAGTAAGGACGGATTCAGGGGTTAGGGGTGGCACCTGCACGCCCTAAAATTACATAAAACAACCTAAATTTTTAAAAAATTACATTTTAGCCTTAGAAAAATTTCTATATTTTCACTTTAGTTTCTGCTAAAAATTTCTTGAATGAACTCAAATGAGAATATTGTAATTTTATGGGGCTTAAATGTAATTTCATAAAAATTTAGATTCTATTCTATAATTTTCGCCCATTACAGTTTTTGGTTCTACCTTTGGTCTTGAGGGGCATGTAATTGTATGAGAGGGAAGGGAAGGCACAGTTAGAAAGGCTGCGTGTGTGTAGGGCCTCTCTTGCTTCTTAGGTTGTGACTATTGGGCCTTTGCAAGGGTCCAAATTACCTTTTATTCTCCTTGATTTTGAGCTGAACCTTTAGCTTAATTAAGAGTCCAATAAAAACCCAATTGACCTTTTTCTTTTCCTTTATTTTTGGGTTGAAAACTTTGAGCCTTCTCCAAAATCCAATTGGTTTTCTTCCTCCTTTATTTTAGACCAAAGTCCATAACCCAAATTAAAAGCCTAACTTGACAAATATTCAATAAATTAACCATATCACACTAGATATTCAACCTTGGCATTTTATTAAATATTTCACAATATATAGGGTTTTTAGTAAAGCAAAACTTAGGATGTTACATTTGTTGCCCCATTAACAAAATTCCATCCCTAAAATTTATTACATTATTTGGAGACTTTGAACCATATACTCTAGATATCTTTCTTCATACTTCTACTTCCCAGGCAATGGCAAAGCTTGGAAAAATTATTTGGGAGGGCTAAATGTATACTTATTAACTAATTTTTTTTAAAAAAATATTTGAGGGATAAATGTATAAATTTTTAGGCCAAATATATATATATATATATAAATCCAATTTGCATTAACTATTCGGGACAAATTTTTCCCTTTTGGAGGGGGCGTTGTCTTCAAAAAGCTCCGTCCCTGCATGTTTGGATTAACGGTAGAAACTATTTTTTCAATATGATTTAGGGTGTATAAAGTAAGTGTGTGAGAGGAGTTTTACCTCGATTTAAATACTTCTATTAGGCCAACTCAAACAAACACAATTATTGTTATTAATAACACTAAAAGGTAAAATTAAAAAGCCACACATTTTATATCAACAGTTCAAGTTTAACAATATCAACTAATATCTCTTTTTAAAAACGAGATAACTAGAACATGTGGGAGCACCTATTATCTGAAACGGTAAAAGAAAGCTCAAAGCTTACACCGAGATTTTTATTTTAAAAAAAAAATCTGAAATTTTTTTGCCCGGGGGGGGGGGGCACTGGCCTCAACAATAATTCGCCATTGTTCCCAGGTCATCTCCCTAGGAGATAATCCTTTCTAGACCACTATCACGGACGAGATACTCTTGTATCTGAGCTGCTTCTCCTTATGATCAATAATCTATTCCAGCTTGACTGTGAAGGTATGATCACATCATAATTTCCCGTCGTCATACTTAATAATATGTTTAAGGTCCGGCTAATACTTTTTCAGTTGAAAGGCATGAAACACATTATGGAGATTGCTCAAATTTAGGGGTAAAGTTATTTGATACATGACTGGTCCCTGTTGGGCCAAAATTTCAATGGACCAACATATCACAGACTTAACTTTCTTCTTTTAAATGCTCTACTAACACTTGTTACTGGAGACACTTTCCAACACATGTGATCTCCAATCTCAACATCGAGAGGTCTTCTTCTCTTGACAATATAACTCTTCTGTCTATTTTGTGCTGCTAGGAGCCTCTTCTTGATCAACTTTATCTATTCGGAGGTTTGGTCTACTATTTCTGACCCAAACAACCTCCTTTCGGACAACTCCATCCAATACAAGGGTGATTGACATTTTTCTTCCAAACATCTCTTCAAATAGAGCAATTCAAATGCTTGCATCAATGCCATGCGCTCTCTACGTCTTGAAAGATTTTCATGTTGCAGTTTTAGTTTTAGTTATAGTTGTAGTTGTAATTATAGTTGTAGTTGTAGCTGTAGTGGTTGTAGTTGTAGTTGTAGTTGTAATTGTTGTTGTATTGCTTCTAGTTGTAGTTGTAGTAGTTGTTGTTATTATTGTGTATACAAATTCAGCCAGTGGAAGATATCAACCTAAGACCACAAAACTTCCCTTCTTAGGCATGCTAACTAAGCATAACCATATCCATACCACATCTTCATTCTTCCTGTACCCAGGCGTAGTGTTCCCACACAAGACCAATTGGTTTATCTTCACAGCACTTGGTTACGTAGGCCTCATTGTCCGATACTTTCCACCTTATGGCTTATTTCATTCTAGCCCTTAGGCTCATTTTATTCCCATAGCACCGGATACTCTGGCCCTCCTTCTTAGGGGTCACCCTCAGGCCATCTGGATCTTGACTACTGATAAATATATATTTTATAATTAAATAAGTATAGATTTTGAGATATATTAGATTGAATTTATGAATATTTTATACTTATTTAATAATCTTCTATATACTTTTTTATTATTTAATTAAATATATGATAAAAGAATATTTTTACATAAAATCTATTCATATCCTATTTTATTGTGCAGGAGATATTAAAAAGGAATCAAATAATAATTATATATATATATATATATATATAGATAAAAGGGAAAAAAGGCGTGGACCCCACACGCTAAATAGAATAGCCATTAGAGTGCAATTCACAATATATATTTGAATCAAGGATTTTGGATAGCCACGTGACCCCACAAAAGACGTGCTGCATGTGTCTTCAAATATATATCTATGAAGATATGGATCTAATGGAAAGAAGATCAAAGACGCGCAACGGCCCAACACGCATAAACCCTAAGTAATATATATTAAACAGCACGCACATCAGCACAGGAACGCACGGAGCGAACAACACAGATGCAAGCCGAGACACACAAAATAGCGAGAGGAGCAGCGGCTGAGAGCAAGATAGTTGTTTAGATTCTCTTTATCATCTCCACAGAAGGACGAGAGGACTATGGAGGCGACAGAGAACACGGTCAGCAACTTCGTCTTCTTTGTTCATGGCTCACCATCAACTGAATTAGAGGGGGCACTTTTGTTCTTAATTTCAATACTCTGTTCCTATTTCCTTTCCCTTTGATTTTCAGTATGATTTTGAACCTTGTGTTGCTTCGATGGATTTTAATTTAGCCATGTGTAGCTAATTTTTTTGCAACCTAGAGGAGCTATGAATTTATTTGTGGATTAGATTTTATTTTTATTGTTTAGTTATAATTAATATTAATTTTGGTTATTTAATCTTATTTAAATTTATCTATTTAGTGATTGGCCATCATTGGATATGAATTTGAGTATTAGGATTTACCTTGGCGAAGGAAATTTTAATTAGGCTTTAAGATTAAGTAATATGAGATTAGATTACGATTTAATTTGCGATTAGGATAGACATATTAGCCCCATATAATTGTTGAAGAGTTTTATTGCCTCTTAAGTAATTATGTTAGACATAACAAAGTACATTTAAGAGAGGGCTGTAAGTGGACCAGCAGACCCTTATAGCTATTTATATTTGAGATTAATAAAATTAATATTAAGTCTAATTAAATTAGTGAAAACAAGGTCCATGAAGCTAATAAGAGATTATTGACTCTAAGTTGCTCGATTAATTATTTTGGTAGTTTGTTTATTTTAATTTTAGTTTTAATTTCTTTTCTCTTAATTAAATTCAATTTGTTTGCTCAACTGAAATGAAAGTGTAAAATTAATGCTTAACTGAAATTGGTAATACTAAGTCCTCGTGAGAACGATACTTTTCTTATCATTTTATTACTTGATACGGCCCGTATACTTGCGGAGTTATAGGCTATAAGGTTTTGCCCTATCAACTCCCAACTAGTACAGCCTGAATATCTTACCAGCCTTAAGTCATTTTACCAGATAGCAAACATAGTGCTAGGCATATAAGTCTTACAACCCAAGGACACTTCTCCGTGCAACCTTGCACACAATGGGTCGTATCGCCTAGAGCCTTTGCTCATTTATCTTGTCTGAGCTTACTCAACTTAAGCTCTCATACTATTTTCTTTTGCTTAGCACTATAGCTAGCAAATACCATTTTACCTATTTGGTTCAGATTTTTAATTAGACCATTCTATCAATTTCTATTCCGATATCATTAGAGTCACCAACTGCACCACTTTTCATTTCAACATATCAATGACGTCCATTACATTACTGCATTCCATTCTCTTATGTTGTCTCATTTTCAAATTTTCACATACTGAAAATTTTCTGTGGTCGTAATACGTTTCACAACTCGCATTTTACCAATAGTGCTGTCTCATTTCAAATTTAATTGCTGCCAGCTCAAACCTTTATGAAAACAATTCATTGCCAGATTACTTTCAGAAAACATTTACG
The DNA here is from genome assembly GCA_034222035.1 of Acacia crassicarpa. NCBI lineage: Eukaryota > Viridiplantae > Streptophyta > Magnoliopsida > Fabales > Fabaceae > Acacia > Acacia crassicarpa. The sequence goes on along the minus strand of JAWXYG010000005.1, from coordinate 40,217,642 downwards.
ATCGGCACGTTTTCATGAGCGGAATATTCATTTCACAAGTTTAATGTTTGAGAGCACTCGCCATGCACGCACTTTAACCTTTCAATAATGTGACATATTCCAATCTTTCATAATATACTATCGAAATGGTTGCGTGTCTGCTGTCGGCCAATGTAGGAAAGTTTCCGTCTCATAAAAGACCCAATGTCTGCACTGACACACACAGTAATGGGCCACCCACCAGAAGATGATGGATAGCATCCAATACAGTCAAGAAGACGCTCGTGGCTCTGGTGGGAGATGATTCCAACTTCTCTCACCTGCAAAACTTTAATGGAGGAAGCTCTTCTGCCAACGGAAAAAATGGACAAAGGTTTGTCCGCTGTTAATTAGCTTGAGGTGAGATTGATCTAATTTTAATGTATAAGGACAGAGTTGCACCACAAAATACTATAACTAAAATACTGAATGCATCTTTAAAAATACTTAAATGTGCTTTAGATGTAGATTAACCTATATAGGAATGTTGCAAATGTTCAGCCATTAATTCATGCCATGAAGTCACGCGTGCATTATCAAAATTTATTTAGCAGATTAACTAATATATTGCCCATAATATTCTATTTTGACTTTCTTACCCTTTTTGATATTTTCTCGCTAGTGGAAAATGTGTTTAAAGTACTTTTAGGAAAATTTTCACTGGACCCTCACCGTAGTAACTTAATATCCAATAACCTCCAAAATTTTTTTGAAATTTCACTTTCCTATAATCTAAAATGAAATTAAGTTTTGTGGTTGAAAATGCACTAATGCCTTTGATAATTATATACTATCTCCAATCTTAATTATAAGATCTAGTTGATTTTCTTTGAAAAGATTAAGGAGCTAAATAAGTTATTTAATCATTTTATATATTGTATATTAGTTTATTAATTAAAGTAAGTAGTTTGAAGAAAAAAAATAAAAATAAAAATACTCTAAAGTAATTTAATTAGTTTCCTTAATTTTTCTAAAAAAGTTAACTAGGTCTTATAATTATGACTATAGGGAGTATTTTATAATTAAATATGTGTGGATGGTAATCTGATTTCGTGTACTGGCAATATGGTTCTGGGTCGAACTTTTCCAATTAAATGTCTTGTTCAGTTCCTTTGTCAGAATTTTCCAATCAATGCTCCTTTATTTAGCCATTGATCTTCTATTGAACCGCCTTCCTCTGCATGCTTAGTATGATGTGCATACACCCTGTAGGGTTATGACAAATAGCATGTAATTCCTCTTTTGCATTTGCAGATGATCACACTTGGAGGTGATGCAGAAGTTGAGCTTGTGGATTCTTTGGATCCTTTCTCTGAAGGTGTTGTGTTCAGTGTTAGACCGCCAAAGAAAAGCTGGAAGAATATTGCGAATTTATTAGGTGGTGAAAAGGTTAGTTATAAGGATTTAGGCTTTGATTTTATTCAAATTCCAAGGATTGCAAATTATGTTTTCATCATCATGTCTTCCATTTTCTGATCAAACCTGTAATAGCATGTTGTGAAAATTCTTCTTTGTTTCACTTGCAGACTCTTAGTTCATTGGCGCTTGTTTTTGCTCTTCATCATTATAAGCCTACCTCACTTTATGTAATGGATGAAATTGATGATGCTGCTCTAGGTACTTTTTATTAACCTTGTTGTTCAGTTCATTAAATTTGTTCTTAATTTGCAATATAAATGATTTAATGGGTTATTTGGTGTGACAGATTTCAAGAACGTATATCTCGTGGGGCATTATGTGAAGGACAGGACTAAGGATGCGCAGTTCATTACCATAAGGTTGGTTTGGTGCTCACATAAAGGTTTTATTTATGATGATTATTGGTATAGCTGATGAAGATTACTGTACTTTCCATGTTATGTTTTGCTTTGAACAGCCTGAGGCACAATATGTTTGAGCTGGCAGATCCACTAGCTGGGATTTATAAAACTGAAAATTGCACCAAGAGCATTACTATTAATCCAGGAAGTTTCGTGGTACGTCAAAAAGCCGCTTGATGGATGTCACTAATGATGATGGATAGGAGATCATTGATTACTATGTCTCTTGTAGTAGTTTTGTATAATATTGTATTATTGCTATTTATACATACCTGCTCTAATTGCTGTAGCATATACTGTCACTGACCTTTTTCCATAGTACGAACCTATGGGAACGTAAATGAAAGATTGCTTCATCTGATTTGCAATCTCTTACTGTCTTACATGTTTTTCAAGAGTAGGTTTCAATCTGTTGGTCGTTCCAAGTTCAAATTAGACATAATTATGCGTGTTGAAGTTGGATCTATTATGGAGAAACTTATGCTGGTATTCTGATTTAGGACAAGTGTAAACGCAAGCAGAACGCATTTGATCAGTATATAGCAGCTGAATGATATTAATATCCAGAATTTAGGGTTTTAAACATTATTTTCACTCATAATTTGTTGGTCGTCTTTGCTTTTAACATACTCAGTTTCCCTATTCTTTGAGCATAGGTCGAAGGAAACTGATATCAGTGAGCTGGCCGGATCTGGCTCGTCTATCTCTTCAATAGTAGTGTAAGACCATGCTCCCAAAAGTGCCCCAGTAATTGGTCCCACCAGATAGACCCAAAGTCCTTTATAGGATCCACTTGCTATTGCAGGACCAACTGTTCTTGCTGGGTTCATTGATCCCCCTGATATAGGTCTGCATAGCCAGCAAACCACCATTCAAAACATTATCTATCTGTTTTAAGAGTGCCTTTTTTTTGGAAAAAAACGAAGAAAGAAATAAAAATGTGTGTTCCACTGTACTTACCCTGCAAGGATGCCTGCTATAAATACTGAAGAGCCTACTGCGACTCCAGCGAGCTCTCCGACCTGTTAGGTGAAATACATTTAAGTGTAAAATGTTTTAAAAGAAGTTTGATTTGGATGAATGTAAGGTGATTTTACAGCTTTTGCATCAGTTGACACGGCGGCGGCGATGAACATCAAAGTGAACGTTGCCACTATCTCCATGGCGAGAGCTTGAGCATCACTTCCAGATGGTGAGGTTGTTCCAAGCTGTTTTATTGGGTTCAATATCAACCGCAACGTAAACGAGGCAGAAATGGCTCCTATCAATTGTGCTGCCACGTATAATGGGACCTGCATGGACAGTCATAGGTAATTCATTATTTGTGGGTATTTCCTAAAACCCTAAAATATAATTCGGTTAGTTTAACTTCGATCTACAGGAAACTTGTGAGGTCTGCATCTACCCTACAGCTTACCTTCTTCTGCTGGCTGAGTTATGCTCTCTTTCGATAAGTTCTTTTTTTAAGTTAAGAGAGATAAACATTTACAGTCTAAGCTTACAAACAAAATTGAACATTAATTACTGATAGAAAATCTTTCATGTCACTAGACTACAAAATTATCAGCCTTTCCATCTAGTTCTTAATTTAGGTGATACCACTCCCTTTTTGATATATTCTTAGACCTTGTGAAAGAAATAGAATCCACTTGCGAATTTTTTTTTTTTTGATACAAGGCGATAGGGGAGGGGGGGATCGAACCCAGGACTGGGAGGAAAGAAATGAATCCCAATACCACTACGCTACTAGTAGTGCTAGTTCCACTTGCAAAATTGATTCCAAAGATTGTGCTAAAATGTAGTTATTCTAATAATTATTTTATGGCTACTCAGTTGTGCAAAAGGGACGTAATAACCATATAAAAATAGCACTCCCCACCTCCCCCGTCTTCCAAATACAAAACACGCGTCCTTTCATAAAACAAAATAACGTGGATATGCAAGTTGTGGTCATGTGGGTTGTGGAAGATAGAGTGTTTTTTTCCTTCTTATTTTGGATAACATGTGGAAGATAGATCGAGTTAACGCAAGCACATGTTCTCCAAGAGGCGCATCGTTGTCACTGTATTTTATAATTGTTAATTTATTGATTGCAATAATTGGTGGGTCAGGCGTCAATGCGTGGATGGAACCTTACATGTGGTGGGGCCCATCCAGGTAGGACGTGAACCCCAACCAACACAAAGAGGCCACCGCGCAGAGGCTAATGGCGATGAGGCAGTCACAACACAAGGCTATTGTTATGCCTCAATTAGACCAAGAAACACATTCGTCGATTAGTTAATAGCATTACAAACTCAAACTGAAGCGATTAGCAGTAATTATGTAATTACCTGTTTTCATGGAAAATGCTTCACTGCGGCAAAAGCTAAGGACACAGCTGGGTTTATGTGAGCAACAGAGAGATGTGTCCGATGGCATAGATCATCACAATCACTATGAATCCTCCTGCAAGTGAAGCTCCTAGTTTTGATGTTTTCTGCTCATCGTAAGCATTAAGTGCAGCCGACCCACTTCCCACAAACACCATCAGATATGTTCCTATAATCTCTGCCAATACCTGTAACATTGTTATACTAGTATATATGATGCACCAATATATATATATATATATATGGCATCAACCCAAACAATGATGATATGTTCCTCGTAGCCTGTTAACATTGCATATTCCTTAAACCACATACAGGCCGAAGCTTTTACTGACGCCCACAATTGCAAATAACTGACTAATATAACTGTGATGTGGATAAGGACAAAGATAGTGTCTGTTACCTTTCGAAGAAAACCAGGAGGATAATTCTGTGCAAGTTTTGAGAAGGCGAGAAGAAAAGGTCGTTTATGGGTTCTTGGGTCGCCTGGATGCTCTCTTTCAGAATCGTCTTGCTCATTAGCTTCCTTATTATTCGTGGAGCGTAGCTTGGATATAAATGAAGTTAGGTTAATGGAGGAAGCAGACTTATTATCATTATCCTGGATAGCACTGTAGGACCATGCCCCTAAAACGGCCCCAACAGTTGGTCCAACCAGATAGACCCAAATTCCTTTGTAAGACCCGCTTCCTATTGCAGGACCCAATGTTCTTGCTGGGTTCATCGATCCACCCGATATTGGCCTACAACCAACAAAACAAAAAGATTAAAGAACCTCTAATGGCTTAGTTCTCGTTAAAAGATATATATTTATATATTTTACTGTACTTACCCTCCAAGGATGTTTCCCATGGACACTGAAAAGCCTATTGCAACCCCTGCCAGGTCTCCAACCTGCCAAGTACACACACACTTGTGTGAAGGTGGTAAAAGTACTGTAGCATGTAATTTTTGTTCTTTTTTGGGACTAAAAATGTAAAATATTTTGACATATATAGAAGGATGATTTATGTAAGTTTTAGTGTTGGAATATTGAACCATGGTTAAGATCTTATCTTGTTAGTTAAGATCATGATTAGTGATAAAATTCTATAAATAGAGGTCCTAATTAATGTGTTAGGTAGGGGTGAGATGTAAAATAGGAGAAAAGTTTCTCCCTCCAAGATGGATAATTTGAGTTTCCATCAAAATTCTTGGAGTTAGGGTTAATTGTAAGTATTAATCATCCTCAAGTGAGGGATGATCATTATAAAATTCAAGTGGGTTGATCTGTATCTTAGAAACAATTATTTGTTATCAAAGAAGATTCTTCCTAATTTTCTTAGCAATTAGGATTCATCTGTATCTTACAGCTTTGGAATCAGTGGTGACGGCGCAGATAACGAGCATGAGAATGAAACTGATGAGGATCTCTATGACAAGAGCTTGAGCATCTGTTCCAGAAGGAGAGTTTGTTACCAGCTTTTTCATAGGATGCAACAACAGTCTTAGCGTAAAAGAGGCAGCAATGCCTCGTTTGAGCTCCCACGTAAAATGGGACCTGCACCGAACGAACCGAACCAATGAAGTTAAATGAATTACTTAATTATAGCATATGTTGTGTATTATTAGATATATATCAATGTATAAGTCAAACAAATTAGTTTCAAGGAAAAGGATAATTATAAAGATTTTAATCTAATTTATTTAGCTTCCTTAAAATCTTAAGAGAAAAATCAACCGGCTGTTATATTTAGTATCAGATGGAGTATATTCTTTTTCATGGATCAACTCAAATGATTTTCATTATCCTTTAATTAATTAATATATCCCGAATAGGGATATACTATATATATAATGAGGTTTAAACTTCTTATGTTGCATGACAAGAAGAAGATTCTTACACACACATGAAATAGTGGGATCCACATATATATATATGTGGGTCCTACCATTTTATGTGTGTGTGACATGAGAAAACACTTCTCCTACAACATGAGAAGTGTTTTTCCCATATATAATACCTGTTTCCATGGGAAATGGCCGGTAGCGGCGAAAGCTATGGAGACAGCTGGGTTTATATGGGCACCGGAGATGTGACCAGTGGCATAGACCATGACCATGACAATGAATCCGGCGGCAAGTTCAGCTCCTAGTTGTGATACTTTCTTGTCCTCAACAGAACTAAGTGCAGCCGTCCCACTTGCCACAAACACCAATAGATATGTCCCTATTAGCTCTGCCAAGACCTGTTTTAATTATTACTCCATATATTAATTATCGCATCAACCCAAACGTTAATTAATCTCTCATGATAAAGCGAGTGCTTTTAGTTACTAGACGTACAACCAAGCAGAGATTGTATAATATAAGTGTGATAGATCAGATATGGATGAGCCTGTGTGGTATATATAGAGAGCAAATTAAAGACCATTAAATTTCTGCTACCTTCCTGCAAAAACTAGGAGTGCAAAAACTAGGAGGGTAACCAGGAAAGTATATATAATGATACATAACATATGATATAATTAAATATAACTTATTTAGTTTCATTAATTTCTCTAAAATAAGTTAACCATGTCTTAAATTATATTTATAACCAAAGTGATGAGTAGCAATTAGTGCATATCCATAGGAATTGTTGTTACTCGATCCACCGAGAAACATTGTACTACACGCGACATATTGAAGGACCTGGTTTCGGTGCCTATCCTTTGGATAGGCACCATCAACCCATCTCATCTGGATCGTCCAGATGAGATTTGGACGGTCCAGATTTGATATTTTTTAAAATATGTTTTTAAAATGAAAAAATTATTTTTAAAAAAAGTATTAGTTAAGGGATTATTTTTATTTTAGATTTTCTATCCATTAAAATAATTTTTTAATAAAAATAAAAACAAAAAAATATCAAATCTGGACCGTCCAGATCTCATCTGGACGGTCCAAATGAGATAGGTTGAAGGTGCCTATCCAAAAGGATAGGCACCAAATCCAATTCCACATATTGAAAGGCCGCGTATCACGTATGGGTTGGAAAATCCGAGACAAAGTTAGTCTCTTATATTTGAATTATCGTTCTATAGCTACCTAAATATGAACAACATCTTTTGGAAACAAGCCTTCTCTGTCACCAATCCATTGGGATGGGTGTTTATATTTATATATATATATATATATATATATATATATATATATATATATATATATATATATATATATACTCTTTAGTCTTTATTATAAGGCACCAACTAATAAGTTTGTTTGGTTATTTTTATAAGGCACTTGCTGATTCCCAATAAGCATTAATTATTTTTTTTCCATTTTGTCCATAATTGATAAGGGTAATTGGTGAGAGTAATAATTAATATGATATTAGAGTTTATGGTAATTAGTAGGGGTAATATTGAAAATTACTTAGATCTTAGGATAATTTTATTGACTTTAACTATATTTATTGATTTATGAGAAAAGTTAGTTTGTGCTTTATAATAAAGATAAGAGAAAGTATATGTATAGCAAGCCCTTTTTAAAAAAAATTAAAGGTACAAAATATAAGATACATTTAATACCACTGCTTATTTTTCACAAATATCTTTATTTTTCATTAAATTCTTATTTAAGTATCAACAAATAAAGAGAGATACACTCGAATTATTAAGAGTAAGAGTGAGTTGTGGGGTGGAGGTGGACCCAGGAATTTTACTTTGGGGGCGAAAATAAAAAATTTTATAGCATAAATAAAAGTACTTGAAATATGATACAAACCTAATATGCAAAAAATTGAAAAAAATCTATTACATAAATTAATATTATTTCACTTGACTCTTACTCTACGTATGTTCTTATTGTTAAACTTATCTATAATTGAATCCATGCTAAAACTCAAAAATTTTATTGTTAAACTCTAGGTGTTTCCATATTGCTAAACTCATATATAATTAAAATTAACAATTAGTCATCATCTATATTCTTATAATCATCTTTTAATAAAACTCAAAACTTGTCTAAAATCTTAACCTTAAAATGTTCTTTAATCAGTATAAAAGTAGTATCATTAGAGAGATAGAATTATGTATAATAAATTTTATGAAGGAAATTTAATATAAAGAAGTGATTTTAAGCACCTTATTGATTCTCAAAATTTATTATAAGCTATTAAAAAGAAAATTGGATCAGCCGCCGGAGAGAGAGGAAAAAAACGAATGCGTTTTCAGGGAAGGGCAAAACGATTGGGTATATGATAAAGGTTGTGGGCCCCCACCTTTTTATTATTATATTACTTTAATATATATATAAAAGAAAATGAAAGGTGGGACGTGGTAACTGATTATATTCTCAATTAATAAATACATGAATCTGGACGTCATGTGTTAGACTGATGCTTGTATGTTTTTTTTCTGGAAAAATGATTTTAGGGGGCGGGGGTCACCCTTAGCCCCTTGTATCCGCCTGGGGGGTTATGTAATGCAACTTAAATCAAATCAATAGTTGAGACCAGGGTAATTAAAAACTCGTTTTATCATTGTGATTTTACGTTTTTACGATTTTTTTCATTGAAACGATTTTACTAATTTTCCAAACGCTTTTAAGTTTTTACAATTTTACTACATTACGATTTTAAGTTTTACAATTTTTCATTCTCCTTCTGTTTTTAGGTAAAATCTACATTTTCACTACCATGGTTGAGACTTGATGATGAGATATGAGGAGAAAAAATGTCGATGAGAGAATCTTCTTCCCTATATTCTCATAGTTATCTTTTAATAAAACTTAAAATTGTCCAAAATCTTAATCCTAAAATATTCTCTAATCAGTATAAAAGTAGTATGATCATGGTTCTTAAAAACTCGTTTTATCACTGCGATTTTACGTTTTTACGATTTTTTTTCATTGAAACGATTTTACTAATTTTCCAAACGCTTTTAAGTTTTTACGATTTTTTTACAATTTTACTACCTTATGATTTTACGTTTTACGATTTTTCATTCTTCTTCCGTTTTCAGGTAAAAACTCGTTTTTAAGAACCTTGAGTATAATTGAAAGATAGAATTATGTATAATAAATTTTATAAAGAAAATTTAATAAAAAAATGATTTTAAGTACTTTATTGATTCTGAAAATTTATTATAAGCTGTTGACAAAAAAAAAATGGACTAGCCGCCGGTGAGAGGAGAAGAAGACGAATGCATATTCAGGGAAGGCTAAAACGGTTGGGTATATGATAAAGGTTGTGGCCCCACCTTTTGATCATTATATTTCTTTAATATGTATAAAAGAAAATGAAAGGTGGGACATGATAACTGAGGGTATTCTCAATTAATATATATATATATATATTTATTTATTTTATATATCAATTAATATATATATGAAACTGGACCCTATGTGTTAGACTTTGTTTGTTTTTTTTTTTTTTTAAAAAAATAAATTTTAGGGGGGCCCACCCCTGACCCATTTAATGCAACTTATATTTATGACTGGATGCCGATGTAGAAGTTAATATCTTCTAGATTGGCTGCTAAAATTGGAGAAATAATATACACACATATATTCGACAGTGTGCTGAGATGTTTGTATTTAATATTCCTTTTACCTATTTCAGTTTCTATATTAATTTCTAAGCAAAGAATGACAAAAGAAATTCGCTGAGATGCCTGCCACCGGGAAGAGTTAGAATGGAAGAGTACGTAATGTGAAAAAAAATGAAGTTTCGGCCCATTTATAATTAAATTCCTTTTTGACATAACGATTAACGTTATATGTCATAAAAAAACATTAAACACTGACGACGTTCTGCTTGGATGCATGGGAAGAAAAGTTGAGAGAAAAAACTCAAGAAGAGAAAATGTATTCCCTCTGGTTCTAATTATAGGACATATTTTTTAGATTTTAAAGGATTAAAGATATGAGTTAAATTAGTTAATCATATTCATTTTCCTAAAATGATAGTGGACACTCACACTCTAGTCAATTGGAGGCTGTGACATGTGACATGGTTTTCATAGTCTTTTTATCCCATAGACGCAGTCGATTACCGCCCAACTCTAAATTTTTAACTCATGAGTCATGCCCATACCCTGTTCTGTCTCACCCTCAATATGATCATGCCTGTTTTATTCAGTCATCAACTTGAAATATTGGTGATTTATATTTACTCAAAATTATTTTATTACAAAAAATTATTAAAATTGAGGTGTATATGGTATTAATGAGTTGTAAGCATTGCTTATTTTGTAGAATATGTAGGTGCATTATTAAATTGTTAGTGTTTAATTATTATTGAGAAAGTATATATATATATATATATATGGAAATTTTAGGAAGAAATTGACAAAAACTAGAGCTTTGTCCTATAATTAAGACTAAATTCAACTTTTAAATCTTGTTCTATCATTAAGAGCACATGAAGTATATATTATCTCTCCTACTTGGATGGACGAAAGAAAAGGGAGTAAGAAAAAAAAAGGAGTAAATATTTGAATGACTAGAATACATTGTCCTTATATCAAAATGTATCTTGTTTAGCCAAGCGCCTCATAGCGCGATGGCATTAGGGCCCTCCTTAGGAGCTGGCCTTCTCCCTTATCCAGGGTTCGAGCCCTACCTTCCCCTCCCCCTCCCCCTCCCCCTCCCCCTCCCCCACTGGTTGTATATAAAAAAAAAGTATATTGTTTAAAATCAAATTAAATACCCAATGGAAACATCAAATTAAGGAAATTATCTAGTAAGGAGATACGTACTCAATGAGTTTAAATTTCAAGGATTTAATCTTAAGCCATGATTTTAAGGAAAATAATAATAATGTGATTAAGCAGGAATAAACATAGGGGAAAAAAACCATTAAAACCCACCCTCATGTGATTACAACAAAATATAGATTTTACTTCAAAAAAAAAATATTTCTCAAAAAAGGAAGTAAAAATAAAAACGGTATTTGACAAATAAATAAATGAATAGAAGATGTGACATTTTTGTAATTTTTTTAACCCTTCAATAAAAACTGACGCCACAAATATACTTTCGGGTTCCTACTAATTAGAAAAGCAACGTTAAAAGTGAAGCTTTTAGGTCAATAAAACTACTCTTAATTCTTCACCGCCAGAGAAACGCGTGAACATGAAGATGGCCTCATCACAGTCACACTCACCATCAGTACAGCGAAAGAATTCTGCAGAAAAACAGTTTCAGTGGACCACCAACAACAGCAGCCAATCTGCCAATGGATGCTCTGAGTGATCCTGTATTTCATGACGAATTGTTGATGTCTAATTTCTATGGGATTTGTGATGACTTATCATCCTATGGGAATGGTTATGACTTATCATCCTTTGATTTTAGAATTGAGGACCAGGATCTGTTCTCAAGTTCTCTTATTTATCATGAAACTTCTTCCTACTGGTACTTAGAACCTCTCAGTCAAAACATGGTTTTCCCGATGCCATGAGAGAGAGGGAGAGATTTTATTGTCCTATTAATCATTTTTTATGGCTAGACTAAAAGTAGTATGTTCTTGATTTGCTGATGAGTGGACTAGGGCGATGATTCTGTGCTTGCTGCTTTTACTGTACCTTCCGTGTGAATATCTTAAATTACCATATTGAAACTTCTTGGTTTTTGGATCTGAAAAAGGCTCGGACAAATTTGCTTTTTCACGTCACTTATGGCATCCCCTTTTAGCGGTCAATATTCTCAAATTTTACTACATCACTTAGATAGACGTTTCGAGATGTAGAAAGGATTTTAAAACCCACGTTAGTTAAAAGTGTTTTTTGAAGTAGTGTTAGAAATCATTGAAAATAAAAATAAAAATAAAAAATCCTAGAATCCATCAGGGACCAAAAAAGAAAACCACACCTAGACCAGTCCCATCTTTGCCTTTGTTTTTATTCAAAATCATTAGGCCAATTTGAGACGTACTTGTTGGATAAGCATATGACCCGCGCGCGCGCGACATCCATTCAATGTCTTGAGGACTACTGGAATAATGAATGGCCCCGAAATGGACAGGAGGATGGAACTTAGCAACAAACACAACTCTCCAGAGCATTAAAATTAATTAAACCAATGCAGGGAAGTGACCAGTTAATTACAACTCTGAGAGAAAAACAAATTGTAATAAAATACTTAAATTCCAATGCTAGCATTTCCACTCTTGACTATGATCATTTTAAAATTCTATATTAATATTTGCACGTTAAGTATACTTTTTCCGGAATTCACTATTGTAGATAAGCCTCTCATGCTCTAACGAGTGGATAATTGATCAAAAAGATGATGCATAGCATCCAGTACAGTCAAGAAGACGCTCGTGGAACTCGTGGATGGCTCTGGTGGAAGATGATTCCAACTTCTCTCACCTGCAAAACTTTAATGGAGGAAGCTCTTCTGCCAACAGAAAAAATGGACAAAGGTTTGTGCGCTGTTAGCTTGAGGTGAGATTGATCTAATTTTAATGCACAAGGACAGAGTAGCACCACAAAATACTATAATTAAAATACTGGATGTGTCTTGAAAAATACTCAAATGTGTTGTAGATGCATATTAACCCTATGTAGTAGGGGTGGAAATAGGCTAGGTCTCTATTAGAGGACTACTTTAACCCCAACTTAACCTAGTTAGTAAATAGGTTAAACTTAGGTTTAAACCTATTGTCAGACCTATGTAGGTAAATAGGTCAGACCTATATTGATAAGGCCTGGCCTATTTAGTTTTTTTTCCCTTTAAAAAAAGTATTATTGTACATCATTATATATAATTTAATCTAAATTAATTTTTAAATTTTTTTTATAAAATTAATAACTTAGTCTTAATCTTAAGTTTCACATTTTATCATTTACCTATGAGTTTAACGTTTTCATTCAATGGCAATGGTAGCTTACTACTTTATTTTTGTGTTCAATTAAATCACATAGGATTAAGTTTATAACTTAATTTACTTGTAGGATAGACATATGCCTACCGGTCCTATATAGTCTCATTTAAGCTTGTGATTAAATTAACCCAATTAAGTACTTATTGCCTAAGACATTAGTGATTAACATAATTGGAATGTCTTTTAATAGATTGATGAAAGACACTTTTAGGTAAATAAGAGTCCTAGATTGACAAATATAACTTTGAATGCAATTAAGTGAAAAATTTAGACTATAATAATCCAGGTCACCTCTTAAGATCTAGAATTACCCTAATCCTTAGCTTTAGTTAGATTTGATTTTCCTTTTTTTCCCCTTTGTTAACTTTTATTCCTATATTTGATTTAAATTGTGTTGACTCAATTTAATCAAAATTATAAAATCATTGCTCAACTGTATTGTTGGTATCAAGTCCTTGTGGGATCAATCTTACTCTTTATTACTTGATACGGCTCGTATACTTGCGGAATTTCATGCTTTATATTTTGTATCTATCAATCCTTCATTTATTATTTTTTAAAAAGGAGGCCAACTGTGAATTGAACTTTGGCGACTGGCGGCCAGAAGACCACATTTAGCCATAAACATAAAGGAATTAACAACTCAAATAAATGGCAAGTGTTTATGTCAGCATGAAGATTTAAATTAAAATAAGAGGCCTATTTAGTGGTTATTAAACTTAGATCGGCCACTAAACCAATCTGGGTAATGGGTCAGATCGGAGTTAAATAGGAGTCCATCTGGGACCAGACCGGTAAGGTAGTCAACTTAAACAATACCAAAATGGGGTAGTTGCTAATTACAATACTAAAGTTATTTCATATTTTAATATTGAGGTTTAGAGTTAAGTAAGATTTAATTATTGATGAGATTAAGGTATGAATAGGTGGAATTTGAATGTTTGAACTTAAAAATGCTAAGGACAATTATTGGACATTATATTTTTAAGATTTTCAAATAGTTTTGGAATTTAAGAAGTTTTAGAATCAAATGATAATATTTTTTAGTGATTCTTTTTGTATTAGAAAGTAGACATCATAAACTTTTCATAGAGTTTTGATTTGTAATTTTTAAAAATATATGGAATTATATATGAATTTTTGAAGTTATAAAATTCTAAATGAACACTAAACCATAGTCGGACTGATTAGGTGACTAGTTCACCATTTTTTTGGTCGAGCCGTCCAGTTCAATCTGATTTTAATAACCATACTATTTACAACTAAAATTAGATCATTAATAAGAAACGTGCATAAGAGAATTAAAAAACTCCCATAAATCTCCTTAATATCAAGGAGACTAAATTAGGCACAATTTGTTAGGAATTAAATCCATTAAATTAAAAAACTAAAAGAGATGAAATTTTATAAAAACAATTATTCATTTTCAGTCATTATATATATAATTCATTTTTCATTAACCATCGAAATAAGTTTCATTTCATCAACAGACTTTTTTATTTTTATTTTTTAAAAAACTGATTCAAACATAAATCAAAATTACACTATTATATTTGACTTTTACGAAATTTGCAAGTGCATCCCTAGTTTCACGATATCTTCTTTAATAAGCTACCAATCTTCAAGAAAAATATTTTGTTGTTAGTAAAGAGAAAATATTTATTTATCCACGTTTATTTTCCACGCACAATTATTTAAAGGATTTAATTGCCCCGTGAAACCCCAAGGCAAATATGAGAACGACCCTCAGCCGACACGGAGGATCCATCCAGACAGAATGAATAATGCACGGTCCACTCGTTTTTACTGACCAAATTCAAAACCACACGATTTGCTCCCTTTTTATCTCAAACGAAATCTCAAAACATGTGTAATTAGTTGCAATCAAACCAAAGCAACGTGGAAGTAGAAGTTCTTATCTTTATATAAAAGTAACAAGAATTGACCTGACATTTAGATTAATAAATTCTTGTTCACGATCGTGATCAGATTATTTAAATTAATTAATATACAATTTATGCGGCAAAGAAGATGCACCAGTGTGATTGGTTGGATTCTGTTCCATCTTCTTTATGCAACATTCTGATATATGATTCAGATATAGCTGTGAATTGCTGTAAGGATTCTTTTGTGATTGCTGACAGAGAAGGAGTAGGACAGACATTATTTAGTTACAGACTTACAGTATGTATCTGTTACTTTGCTATACTTGTTTCTTTTTTACCTTTTATGGTTAGCAGTGTGTTAACTTGTAATATTAGGTGTTTTTCTGAGTTTTCTTTGGTTCCGGCTATTAGTGTTGATAATTCTTGATTTTGGTGGTAATAAAGTTGACTGTTTTTGGACCCAAAAAAAAAAGTTAATATACAATTTTAGATGTTAAAACAAGTTTTTAGTTCTTAATACATTTCATCCAACTTTTTTAAGTGTTTCTATGTGGCCGAGAAAGCTTTAAGCGTTTTTTATTTGATAAAAAAGTTTCAATTTCATGATGATGTAAAAAAAAAGCAAGCTAATTTTCTTAACAAAAATTATTTGTTTCACGGTTCACCAATAATTCAGTATTAAATCAGCGCTTAACACGTGCGACAATTAATTCGCTACGATTCACCATCGGGTGATGTCTCCTCCATTGATGTAACTCATAAGTGATAACAGATGTCTCCCCGTTTCTTCCGAGTTCCGACCAAAAAATTTGGACCGCTCATTTCTCAAATCACGTCGCAACATAAGGTTGATCTTTAAAAGCTCCGTAGAAGTACGAGTAGTTTTTAATGCCTTCGTTACTTGTATATTTCTATAATACGAGAACGTGAATATATAGTTTAAATTCGCGAGTTGACTCTTCGAATTTATCGTTTTTAGTTTACTAAATTAAGTCGAATTATTGGTAAACTCGTCACTGATGTAAACTTGGTTAAACGTATAAGTTTATACACCAAGTTTACCATTTTTACGTTTAAAACTTACAAAAATGTGGTAACTCACCTTTAAACTTGTGTTAATTTTTTATTTAATCATGCTCAACAACTTTATATGTGAGTTTTATAGAAATTTCTTTGTTAAATATGGTAAATTTTGAATATAGATGGATTTAGTTTTGATTAGTTGGATTTAAAATATATTTAAATTAAATGGTTATCCTTTTTATATTTTAATTATTTATTATACACTATTAATACATACTACCTCCGGTCCTAATTATAAGACATAGTTGACTTTCTTTGGAGATATTAAGGAAGCTAAATAAGTTACTTAATCATTTCATATGTTGTGCATCTTTAGATTATATATTAGTTTATTAGTTAAACTAATTAGTTTGAAGAAAAAAAATAAAAAAAATATTCTAAAGTAATTTAATTAGCTTCCTTAATTTCTCCAAAAAAGTCAACTATGTTTTATAATTAGAACCGGAGGGAGTATTTAATAGTGAAAATAACTTTTACGAGTTTACGATACGAGTTTACGACATTGTCATGAGTTTACTTGAATTCGCGAGTTTGACAACCTGATATGATATATAGCACTAACTTTAGCAAATAATAGTTTACTTAATTCTAATGAAACTATATATGCAATTTATTTATTTAAAAAAACATGGTTAGCAAACAATAATTATACAGTTATGTACGTCGTTGTGACATGACTCACATTCATATAACAGTTGTATAAATTTTATCATTTTAATAATATTCAATATTATGCTTATAATTCATATTATTCAGTAAGAATACATATTAGAATTATATTTAGGCCTTCTTAATTTAAGTTCTCATTTTGACCCCATTTTTTTAATAAAACAATATAGTATCATGCGTATTTAACATGTGCAAGTTATAATGCAATTGGCGCATGTGTTCAAAAAAAAAAAAAAATGCAATTCGCGCATGATATATGCACACGCACAGAGTTATACACACAATTACACAGTCTGGATGGGCTTACTTATTACTACTTGTTTGATCTTTTAAGAAGTGATATAGCTTAAGTACTCTGCCGGGGCAAAGCGGACCAGCTCAAAGTGTCCACGTTGCATGGGATTTAGTCAAGACTTAATCATGATTTCGATAAGCTTATTGTTTTAGTCCCCATATATATATAGTTCTGTTTTCTATTAGAACACCAACACCCTACATTTTTTCCTGATTGTTTTTTTTGTTCTCTCTTGCTATATTTCGATAAGCTTATAGTTCCGTTTGCATATTAATTCAACGTTTATTATATATATTATTTGATTTCATTTATGATAATAATTAATCCACAGACAATAAACAAAAGGGAGCAACGTACTTGTTAAGTAATTTGAAATCCTTTGTACCAACGAAGTCTAATCTCATACTCTCTAATCATAATATCTCAGATTTATATAGTTCTAACTTCTAAGATGGAAAATACGAGAAAACATTAATACAGGACATCAAATCTTTTTTATGAAGAAAATACAAAGTAAACAGCATCCTAAATAGCTACATCAATATTCAACTCAAATCCTAAAATATAACTAATATTAAATAATAAATATCAAACCTAATAATGTTAATTAGGATTAAGGTGCAATTTTATCAATAAAGATTTTTCCTAGGGGCGTTTAACACAAATAAATTTTGGAAGGGGCAAAAATATCAATAAACAATTTACAATGATGTAATTTAATAGTCATTTGGTCAAGTTTAATAGTTTTGGTGAATTTACACCATTTAAATTGTGTATTGGTATTTTTGCATTTTCCAAAATTTATTTGTATCAGACACCTTTTGGGATTTTTTTAAAAAATAAAATTGCATCTTAATCGTATCAATTAATTAATATTCTAATGCTTACTGCTCTCACCATGGGATAATACATCATTAAACATCATTCTTTGGCTAAATTGACGATTGTCTGTGTGAAGAGAGAGAGAGAGTTTAGAAACATAAGTTGGTGAAAGTGATAACGATCAAAACATAATTATTAATAATGAGAAAAACTAATGACATGGGGTCCAAATGAGTAAGTAAAGCATAAATAAGGCCAAAATATAACGACTATGTACTGTCTCAGACGACTCTTCACATGCATATGCGACGTTTTTTGTGTGATTCAATTCCTATATATAGGTTAGTGATTGGGTTTATGAAAGATACTAGCACTACTCTATATATATGTGTAAATTAAATATACTGAAATTTGGGCGTGTTTATATTATTGCTGTATGTGGGATCCTGCGGGTGTGGTGTGGGGGATGTATATATCCTAAATTATTGCTGTGGGATCCTGCGGGTGTGGTGTGGGGGCTGTATATATCCTAAATTATTGCTGTGGGTATATCCCGTCTGTAAAAGAAGATACTTCTTCCGATCCTAATTATAAGATTAAGTTAATTATTTTGGAGAAATTAAGGAAATTAATTAAATTACTTTAGAGTATTTTTATTTTTCCTCTGATAATAAACTAATGAGTAAAATACATTAACTTCCTCTCTATTTACTCTAAATTACAAAGACTTCTCTTTTATTTTGAAAACCTATATGAACCTCACTTAAAATCAAAATATATGTTGCATAAACTTCTCTTTTAGTTTTGAGATTCATCTTTCATCCATCTAATCGTTAGTCGTTGATTGTTAAATCACAATATTGACTCATTATTTTGAACAAAATACCCCTACTTAAAATAAATATTACTCAATAATAATGTAGTCTTTGACAAAAAATAATCATTTAATCATATATCTTTATTCAATTTTTGTCATACTTTTAAATTGATCATATTATAAATTTAATTAATTTTATCATTACAGATTCAATTTTTAAATAAATTTAAATGTTTAATCTCTTTTACTTATTAAAGTTATCATGTAATTTTTAAATACGCATGATGATATTTTGCAATACATACATATATTCAATTAATTTATATAATTATAAAATGATATTATTATGAGATTCACATATTAATATCTTGTAATTTAATTTTTTTCAAGAATATTTCATTAAACATATATTCTTAAAAATAATTACTCAAAATTTGAACTAAGTTATTAATATTTACCACATAAACAGATGACTAAAACTTATTCTAAATTAATTGTGTTAATGATTTGGATTAAAGTGTATGTTTTTAAAATAGAGGAGGTCTGTGTAATTAAGGCAAAACAAAAGGGTGATTAAAGTATATATTTTACTTTAAACTAATATATAATCTAGGATACTTAACATATAATATGATTAAATAACTTATTTAGTTTCTTAAATCTCTTTAAAAAAGTCAACCCGGTCTTATAATTAGGACTGAAGGTAGTACTACTTTTGGTCCTAAATATAAAATCCATTTGATTTTACTAACGTACATATAATATGATTAGGTAACTTATTCAACTTCTTTTACATTTAATCTCATTAAAAGAATCAGTTGGGTCTTATATTTAGAACAAGATATATACTAACTATCATGGGTGTTGGCTGTGCGCGACCATCTTTATCTCTTTCTCATGTTACTTGTCTTCACCAATTTCTTTTCTCCTCCTTCGCTCTCCCTGTTACGTATTTTACGATCCAACTATATATCCAAGAACATCCCAGATATATATTATTGCCTCCAATTAATCAACTATTGCATTGTTGGCTGCGCATAGCACACATAAATGCACGCACGCATGCTATCCTGCTTTCCCCGTCTTCCAAGGTTAATACTTAATCCTATGAAACGCTGGTCCCACCCAACTAATAAACACATATCGGTATGTCTTCGCAACTTCAAATTTAATTTTAAGCCGCCCATGTTTCACAATCCCATAAATAATCCATTTTTGACCTCAACATTATTAAAATTAATTATTAGAGCTATATCCAATTTCAAATGCTTTGAAAATAGACACATTCCGAACTCTATTGGAATTGTGTAGTGTATGTAATGTCTTGTTTCAGTTATATAATTATATATATATGCATCCTTAAATATATTTTTCTTATATCTTATACTTCTGAAATATATATATATATAGAACATATCACATGAAGATATACAGTTTATAACACAATTCATGGCCCAGTTTAGATCTCTTCCGTACAACGCGTGATTTGAATTTAATTTCTAATTAGGTCCTGTTTGGTACGGGGAAAATTTAAGGAGGGAAAGGAATTTAGAGGAAGGAAAGGAAGGGAAGGGAAGGGAAGATTTTGAAAAATGAGGGAAGATGATTTGAGGGAAGATGAGTTGTTTGGTAGGAAGAAAATGAATGGGTGGTAGTTGGTAAAGAATCAAGAAATGTCTATTTTACCCTCAAAAGTAATAATTTAAAATAAAAAAGAAGGTGGGCCCGGGGGTAAATTTGTCAAAAGTGTGAATAGTGACGTGGGAAAGGTGAAATCCTTCCAAATTTGGAGGGATTTGATCTTCCCACATATGTGGGAATATTGGTGGGCCCGGGAAGATAATTTTTCGAGAAGATTGGTGGATTCTACGTATCAAACGAGGGAAAACTGTAATTTTCCTTTCTTTTCCCATAAATTCTGCGTACCAAACAGGCCCTTAGGACCCGTTTGTTTCACGGAAAACCAGCATTGGAAAGGGAAGATGGGACACTTCCCACCGGAAAAACATGTTTGGTTGCTCCATCTTCCCGGATCCAATCTTCCTGCGGCTCAGTATCTTCCTTCATCCATAGGAAGATGGTTTCCCTCCATTTTTGGATGGAAGATGAAATCTTCCCAAAACATTGTGAGCAAATTTCTATTAGGTCCATTTCTTCTTCCTCTTTTCTCATCGTCACCGTCACCGTCGCTGGCTTCACCTTCTTCCTCTCACCTTCGACTCTCTTCGTCTCCGGCGAAGACTCCCTAGCTCCTTCACCGTCGCCAATCTACTCCACCAAACTACTACCATCGGTCAAAACCCTAGATCTGAAGCTTTTTTTTTTTTGGGTTTTGTCGTCGAGAGTTCAATGGATCAAGAAGGAGCAGAGCTAGAGAGGGAAAACGTTGGAACCCACGATCTCCACCACCACCGGTCGACCAACGATCTCCACCACCACCGGTTGAAACCGCGATGGAAGCTTTTTTTTTTTTTCCTGTGTTGGCTGTGTCGGGCGAAGAGATGAAGAAGAAGGAGGGAGTTTTTTTTTTTTCCCCTAATGTAAGGGGTATTTTGGACATTTTAAATGTTATATTTAATTTTAATTTTTTAAAAATTATCATCTTCCATATTAATTTTCATGTCTACCAAACAGAACATCCTTTTAAAGTTCCTTCTCAATCTTCATTTTCATTCCTTTCCCTCCACTAAATTTCTTTCTTTCCTTAAATCTTCCTCGTAACAAACGGGCTTACTTCTTACTCATTTCCGAGCTAAGGGAATCCCACTAAGGCATGTGCGTCTGACAACAACGTGCTAGTCTGCCAGATGTTTAAAATCTTTTCTGAAAACGTGCCTAATTGCTACATTAAAGTTTTTTTTTTCCCAAAAAAATTTAAAAATAAAGAGAAGATTCAAGAATATGCCTAAGAAAAGGTTTATATATATCATTTATTTGGCCACTTTGCTCTGTGTGACAGTACCAACTCATTCTAATCTCAATATCTCTCTCTCCAAAAGCTAACGCTTGAAATCTCTCTCCATCTGCTCTTTAATGTCAAACGAAGCGGAGCGGAGAGATGTGGAGAACCTCAGCATCCCGTTGCTGAATGGTGAAGAAACGCCAAACAAAGCCGCCGCCGCTTCTGACGACCAAGCGTGCAACGTCGGCTCCACCTCCTTCGTCAAGACTTGCCTTAATTGCCTTAATGCCTTATCAGGTGCTTTTTACTTTAATGTTCAGACATCACTCTTTAGTTTGTTTTCATGATTTATCTGCAATATCCGTCAAAATATAAAAAACTTCCTCAGAGTAAAAAGATTTAGCATTCTAATTGTCTAGTCGTAATACATGTGGTCCGTAACGGTGAATTCTGGTGCCGAGGATTTCGTCTCTTATGGCCTTCTCCTTTGAAAATATCCACTCCCAGAAGCGATCTGGGAATTATCTTTTAGTTGGACCATCTGTACGTTCGCTGTGAATGATTCTTTTTTTGGATCAACGCTTCGGGGTTATTATTGTATGAGGCACATGGATCCAGGAAGCTTTTAAAGTTTTAAAAGTTTATTTTTCCCCCTCTTGTTAAATGTTATTAGTCGTACAACAAGTTATTTGAGTCACATACTGAAAAAGAAAAGGAGAGATCAGTGACATGACATAGCATGAGATATTGAGATTAGTCCTATAAAAGTGGTTGCTAGTGAGCTATAATAGGGACCGCCTGATGAACTGAACATCAAGACGAGGGTGGCAGTTTGCCTCTAGAGCCAACATTCTTCTTCTTCCGATTAATTGTTCTTCTTCTTTTTGACAAGTATGTCAATATATATTTATTACTCTTTTTTCACTCTGTAGGCTAAAAAAAGTTTCTTTAAAATATATACATTTCTCCTTAAAAGATAAGAAAATTAAGCATAGTTTTTTTTTTCTTTCTTTGCGTTGATTCTGGGATATGTTGTTCAATATTTACAATTCCATTATCATAATGAAACTAACGCACAGTTATATATATCCTGCTTGGTTCTTCAGGAGTTGGGATACTCTCCGTTCCATACGCTCTAGCATCTGGAGGGTGGCTCAGCTTAATCCTTCTATTTATCATAGCCATGGCAACATTTTACACTGGCATGCTGATTAAAAAATGCATGGACATGAATCTAGGAATCAAAACCTATCCCGACATCGGTTATCGGGCATTTGGAGGCAAAGGAAGGCTTGTTGTGTCAATAACTATGTACGCCGAACTCTACTTAGTTGCAACAGGATTCTTAATCCTAGAAGGGGATAACTTAGATAATATATTCCCCAACACTATTATTGAACTAGGTGGCTTATCTCTTGGTGGGAAGAAACTTTTTGTGATACTGATAGGCCTTATCATCACGCCTTCCGTTTGGCTTGATAACTTAAATCTTCTATCTTATATTTCAGCAAGTGCTGTGTTTGCTTCTGTTATTATAATTTGCTCCATATTTTGGACTGCAACAATAGATGGAGTTGGATTTAACAATAAAGGGACTCTTATTAATTGGGAAGGTATCCCTACTGCTGTTAGCTTGTATGCCTTCTGTTATTGTGCACATCCAGTCTTCCCCACCATGTATAATTCCACCAGAAAGAAACCTCAATTCTCTAATGTAAGTCCTTTTAATTTCCCTTCTAAAAAGTATGTTTACTTGTATTATATCACACATCGGCTGGGAAGGGAAAAAAAGAGATACGTCACCTTTTAACACGTTTTAAAACTGTGAAAGGTGATGGATCTTGCGAAGCACTAATATGTTACAACTTCATAATTATGTACATTGCACATTAATTTTGACTTATTTGCATTTCAGGTATTATTGATGTGCTTTGTGCTGAGTACGTTTGGTTATGCATCAATGGCTATATTTGGTTACTTGATGTATGGTTCAAATGTACAATCACAAATAACGTTGAATCTACCCGTGAACAGGTTAAGTTCAAAAGTTGCAATCTTTACTACTTTGGTAAATCCAATAGCCAAGTATGCTTTGATGGTGACACCAATAACAAATGCTTTGAAAGAGTTACTACAAGCTGATGGGACATGCAAGAAGAGTAGGCTCACAAATATCTTGATAGGCACTGCCTTGGTAATCAGTACGGTCATAGTTGCCGTGAGTGTTCCTTTCTTTGGAGATCTCATGTCTCTTGTTGGAGCAGTTCTAAGCGTCACAGCTTCACTTCTACTTCCATGCTTTTGCTACTTAAAGATTTCAGAGACATATAAAAAGTTTTGTTTTCAAACTGTGGCCATAATGGGAATAATATTCACAGGTGTACTGATAGGAATATTTGGTACATACACTTCAGTCCTTAATATTATTGAGCAGTTAATGTAGTCATATATATGCCAGTGGTTGCCTTTTGTGAAAGGCAGTGTTCCTTTGAGCATCATGATTGGGTAATTAAGGTTTTGGATGATGATGTATAATTCAGTTGACTCGAATGCTAGCTGCTGGAGTTAGGGAGGGAATTAATAGGCTCTTATTTGTTTCTTTTGGTTGTGCCGTGTCTCTGGTTGCTTTTGGTATATATTAAATGAAGTCTTTGTTCAGTCCCAAAAAAAAGTAGTGGATTTTTCCTTTTTTCTTGCTTTTTTTTTTGTTTTTGGTAAAAAGTGGATTTTTCTTTAATTTCTGTAATTTTAGTACCAATGAGAAGATCATAAAATATGGATTAAAAGAGATACCAACTTTATAATTATTTTGAAAGATTATAATTAGCGATTCCTGGTTTCCAGAAAATCATCATCGAAATTTAGGAAACTATGCAAGCAGTTTATTAGATTTTAGAATAACATTTATTGTGACTTTTTCTTTGAAAAAGTAGTAATTACTTTAATTTCTTAAAATCTTGTTACAAATTATAGCAATGATGATATGATTCTGAGCGATATTTTAATCTAAAGTTCCCAATTTTTTTCCAACAAGTGGGTGTTGATATATACTTCTATTCCTATCTGAAGTTAATATTCCAACGACTCGGACTTGGTGTGGCGTATGCCTTTGCCAATTCTACTTGCGAGATCGCAAGAAAAGACGTTAATATTTAGAAAACGAGTGAATGGACATGTACCAACTCTTGGAGAAACTAAAATTAGAAAAGAATTCAAAAAAGAGCAACTCTTCTGTTAAGGTTCATTAAATAATTGGCCCATTCTATGAATTAGAGACTACTCCATGATTGGAGACAAAAGGAGCTGGTTTGGCTTTACTGGTTGTCTCAACTCTCAATGAGGCTATATATATATATCAGGTTCATAAGTTAAATAAATTAATTTAGTATAAAAAAGGTGAGCTTATATGTTTATTTTAATTAAGGTTTAATTTCATTTCTTAAGTTTATAAAGTGTATTTTTAGTCTTTTAATTAACCCTAACACTATTACTCTCATATAACAGAAAATACTGACTATGCAATTAGACAAAGTATGCTTAAATTTTAAGAACACAAAAAAAAAAAAGAAAAAGAAAAAAAAAGTCTTAATTCTAACTGACCCATTAAAAATAATATTTTAATAACCATAACTGTTACCACGTGTTCTTCCCACGTATACACACTCTCACTTTACTCTATTAATATCTTTTTCACTCCAATACTCCTTCCATTTTCTTATTCCTTTCTCAGCCATTGGCACCTCTTTCGTTTCTAATCCTCTCTTCACGGCACTCCTTCCATTTTCTTACTCTCTTTTTTAAAATTTTTTTAATCAACCCCATGACATCAACTTTATTTTTAATCAAGACATCAACGTCAAAGACGGATAGATAGAGATGATCAAGATTGGAGGAAAAGAAAGTTACAAGAAACAGTCGTAGTAGCCGAAAACTTCCAACAGAAAATGGACAAAGGTATTAACTCCAGTCCCAATTATAAAATTACTATTGTAGTACAAATTGCATTATAAAAGTGGTCTTATAATTAGGACATGAAATGTATATTTTGGTTCCTTTTTTTTGCGTAATGCTCACAACTTCCCTTTGACTTCATTGATTATGCAGATCCGTGAGTCTTCTAATTCTCCTCTTTTTATGAATTATCATATAATATAGATATATCATATCAATATTTTGTTCTTACTTAAATCTTATAATATCTCATGCAAAAAAAGAAAGAAAGATTTGATTAGATTTTATCTCAAAATATCCTTTTATCCTATAATTAATTAAAGGATGAAAATATATAAAAGATAAATAAATAAACCTCAAATATTAATAAATTTAATCAAATATATCTCAAAATTTGTATTTATTAAATTATAAAATATATAATTATTAAGATATTTGTAACATCCTGAATTTTGGACCTAAAGACTAGAAAATTAGCCTATTTTTGGAGGACTACTAGGCTCTACTTTTGAAAATGGTGAATTTTGAAACGGTATTTTGTGGGACGTGAATAGTATTTACTATTCACATATACGTATTTACTATTCACAAATACGTATTCACTTTTTATAAATACGGTATTTAATCGATATTTTGAGAAATATGAAAAGTATTTACTATTTACAAATACGTATTCACTATTCAAAAATACGGTATTCACTATTCCTAAATACGTATTCACTATTTGAAAATACGTATTTACTATTCATGCGGGACCCACGTCAAATTATTTCTCCTCTGCCAACACCCGTGAAGTTTGAAAAATTTTGCGCGCGGGACCCACTCAATAATAATAATATTATAATATAATATCTTATACTTTGGAAAACAATAGAAATAAAATTATTTCCAATAAACCGTGAATTAGGTTTTTAAAGTAAGGGTATATTATAAATAAGTGAATTTTTATCTCAGAGTGGGTTATCTCCGAAGTCATTTCCGTAATCGGCGGAATGATTATTTGAGATAGGTTGAACCGATATTTTGAAGTAGGACAGATAGTGGAACCTGTAGGAAATAAATCATAACTCAAAATCCTTGAACTAAGTAGTAAACAACTGCACATATTATGAATCAGTGAATTTTTGTCTAGAAGATGGTGTCACCCGAAGTAATTTCTGTAACCGTCAGTGTCCGACTTAAAATCTTCGGCAGGTTACGGAATACCCTAAATAGGATCAAAAATTTAGTTGACCCAGATATTTCTGAAGAGGAAAAATAGAACTTCAAGGCTGTGCTTCCGGATTCTTGAGAATTTCTAATATAACGCGATTAGAACACCGATCAGGGAATCTTTATAGGATAAATGCAAAAGAGTAAGAAAGTGTCATCGTCATGATGACGTCATCGATGACGTAAGCAAATGGATTGGACGGTTGAGATGAAGCCATGTTTAAAGTCAAGATCCAACGGCCAAAATCTGACCTGATAAAGTATGAATAGTGTCATGCTTTTTCACTATAAATAGAGGCTTCATTTCTTCATTTTCTTCACACCAAACTCAGAGAACAACAGTTGAGTTTAAGAGAAGAGTGAGAATTCTTAGAGTTAGAGAGAGAGTTTAGAGTAAAGTTCTTGAAGCTGGAGAGAATGAGCAGGAACTTCAAGGGTAAGTTCTTTGGTCTCTAGTCTTAATATTTGGTAGTTTGTTTTGGTAATTATAGTAGAAATGCCAGATAGAGTTTTTCTGAGTATGCTCTGTGGCTGCAGCTTAGTCTGATCTGTCACATCAGAAAAGAATTATCCTTGGACAGTAAATATTATTTACTGGCACAGTAAAAAATATTTACCGGCACGGTAAAAATATTTTTACTGGTACTATTCACATGAATAGTGAATATCCAACATAGTTTCCGCAAATGTTGAAAATTAATGGTCACTGATAAAAATGATATTATAGGATATCCGAGGATTCCGGAGTCAGATTCAAAGGAAGTTTGGGGATACGTGAATAGTGCCGTATACGTGAATAGTGCCGTATACATGAATAGTGCCGTATACATGAATAGTAATTTACTATTCACGTGGAAGGAAGGTACGGACGCGTATTGTAACCTTAACTCTGATGCTTATGGTATGCTTATATGTGATAGATAGTCTGAGGCTCTATTTTGAAAATTGATCATACACATACAACTTGATACGGGTTATAGTCTTGATAACGCCGTTATGTTTTCCTAGCGCTGAGGACACGGATGTACACCGTGGCACTGGTGAATAGTGCAGACTATAATAACATGCATATTGCAGTGGCTGTGTTATGTTATTATGTGAATATGAGAATAATGTATGTGATTATTGCTGTTTTGACATGAATATCTGTCATACATATTTGATACATAAGCATGAGGTTAACCGTTACCTGAGGTTCAATGGGTATTGAACCTCAGCTCTTACTGTAGCTTCAGGATTCCGGGGTAAACAGAAACAGAAACAAGGGTAAGCAGCAGGCAGAAGGACTAGCTGGAGAAAGTCCTGTAGATATGTATAGTCTTTCGAACTCTTTGTATCAACAAACCAGTACACTACAGTGGTTGAATATCAGTTACTTTGTATTTAAAATCATTTCGTTGCTCAACTCTGGTTAAATTATTTTGAAAATGCTTTAGAAAAGTTGGGGTGTTACAATATTAGTGTATTTTCACTCACAAAACTTAATTTCACTTCGGCTTATAGCAAAGTGAAATTTCAAAAATCTTGAGGAGGTTACTGGATATTAAGTTACTCCAGTGAGGGTCCCAGTGAAAATTTTCCTAAAAGTACTTAAAACACATTCTCCAATAGCGAGAAAATATAAAAAAGAAGAAAATACAAAAATTAAAATTAAGATGCATATGGTATTAATGCGTTGCAAGTATCACTTATTTTATAGTATATATATATACATTATTAAATTATTATTATGTTTAATTATTATTGAGAAAGTATTAATAACGGTATTTTGTGAGTAATTGACAAAAATTAGAATTTTGTCTTATAGTTAGGATTAAAATCAACTCCTAAATATTATCTTATAATTAAGACTAGACGAAGTATTTTTCAAGATGCATCCAGTATTTTAATTACAATATTTTATTGTGCAACTCTGTCCTTATACATTAAAATTAGATCAATCTCACCTCAAGCTAATTAAAAGCACATAAACCTTTGTCCATTTTTTGTTGGAAGAAGAGCTTCCTCCACTAAAGTTTTGCAGGTGAGAGAAGTTGGAATCATCCCCCACCAGAGCCAAGAGTTCCACGAGCGTCTTCTTTGCTGTGTTACTCTCTGTAATGGATTTATATATGAGCCTATTGGTTATGCGGCCTAGAAAGGATGAGTTGAACCAGAATCCCTCCATAATTAGGTAATATACTAATTGGCCTATAATCAAGGCCAGTGGCGGAGCCAGGATTTAAAGTTTGTGGGTACACAATTAGTAGTGGGATTCGAGGGTGCTGCCCCAAAATTTTTTTTGAGGAGGATAAAAAGCAACCCAATTAAATTTTCAGAAATCTAGAAATCCTTAATAACAACATACTCCCTCCGGTCCTAATTATAAGACGACATTTGGGAGTTGGTTTTGGTCTTAATTATAGGACAACATTCTAATTTTTGTCAATTTATTCCCAAAATACCCCTATTTTATTCTCTCAAGTTTGTTTTGTTTTTGGTGATTACATATATGTGTGTGTCTATATACAGAGATACATACATATATACACAGACACATATATATAAACACACACACACACATATATATTTGTGAGAGAAAGTGTGTGTATACATACAGGTATATCTGTGTGTACATGTGTCTACGTGCCTGTCAATATATATGTGTGTGTGTGTATAAACGCACATAAATATACATATATGTGTGTATATGTATCTGTATGAGCGCGCGCGCGCGCGTGCTGTACACACGCGCGCGCACAGAGATGTACTATCTTTGGTCCTAATTATAAGAGCTAGTTGACTTTCTTTAGAGAGATTAAAGAAACTAAATAAGTTACTTAATCATCTTATATGTTAAATATTTTTAGATTATATATTAGTTTATTAGTCAAACTAATAAGTTTGAAGAAAAAAATAAAGATAAAAATACTTTAAAAATAATTTAATTAGCTTCCTTAATCTCTTCAAAAAAGTCAATTAGCTTTTATAATTAGGACCGAAGGAAGTATATAGCAAGACCAATATTTCAATTAAAAAGCATATGAAAAAGAAAATTTTAAGTTAGAGAGGTAATGTGGTAGGGATTGTTAATTTACTTTTACTGATGTCATTTTAAATTTATATAAGGACATTTTAAGAAAATGAGTAAAATTAACTAATTTAACTTCTCTCCTTAATCTCTCCAAAATCGGTTAAATATGTCCTATAATTAGGACCAGAGGGAGTACCACATATAGAGAATATTCCCAACGTAATGCCAAAAGCAGCAGAGAAAGCCAACTGTGTTGGCTCAGCACCTCTCAACAAAAATGGAGAACAAAATCAGTAAATTGAAGAATTCTAAAAACGTAGTAGAAGAAACTAATAAGGATGTTTCAACAATATGATCTTTCAAATCCTATGTCATTGTCAACTGATAAAATGAATTGAGACTGAAATAAAATAAAGATAAAAAAGGCATTCATTCAGTCAGTGGCGGACCAAGGATTTAATATTTGTGGGTGCACAATTAGTTGTGGGATTTGGGGCCCGCCCCTGATTTTTTTTTTAGGAGGATAAAAGGAAACCCACTTATTCGTAAAGTTTAGGACTAGAAATGAGGTTCAATTGAAAAGTATTTCCAAGGAAATCAATTTAAACACAACAATATACTCTAATCCCATGTCATACAATCATATAAGTTATGTAATTTCAGAAAATGAGCGAATTTGAATAAAAAAAAAGCAGTGAAGAGGAACAACTGCAATCAGAGGCTAGTCATCTAACTGTTGGTGCCATTTAAGTTATGTAATTTTTGGTAAGCAATAACCTCCAATACAAAGAAAGAGTATAGGTGAAAATTGTTTCTATTTTCACGGATAAAGCAATTTGACAGAAAAAAAATCTAAAGGTAAAGGAAGACGCATCATAATCCAAGAGAACGGGAAAAAAAAAGGTGAAACAGAGGAAAATAGCATAAACCTAGAGATTATGCAGAAAATAAGCAAAAGGGTAAAATAGAAATAATAGTTAGATGAGTATATTGAAAATCACAGAAGCAGAGATTGCACAAAAAGGAGAAATCAATGACAATATATAATCTCTCATTTGCATTTGCAAGATATAACCAATAAGGAGGCAATTTCCCTTCCAAGCACAACATTGTAAATTTGTAATGAAGGCTGTGTATTCGATGTAGTTAAATTTACATGTATATTCTGCAAGATCTACTTTTGCCAAAGTTATGAACGTTCATGTAAGAAACAGATCTGCCATTCATTCTAGAATTCATAACATCCTCCATCTAAATAATCATACAAATACACAGAAAAAATGTATGCATATATAGATATCAGTAGTTGTCCAAAATTATATTGTGGTAAAAAAACACTCCCTTTTCCATGGATTTAGGAGGCATGGCACAGAGAAGAAAGTTATGGGAAATGACCAACACCCAGGAAAAAAAAAGGAGAAAGAAACAATCGACAGAGCCACGACCATTCAACCAACACAAAGCAAAGAAAACTCAGGCAAAATATAAAGTAGATTGACAATCGACGCCCACAACAAAACAGAATCAAGAAGCCATATATTCAGCAATAATTTCATCCCAAAATCAACAACAAATTCATCTTAAGACCTAAATTCATAATCGATTGAGAGGGGGAATTTGGAAAATTACCATTGAGAGGGCGGAAGAGAGCGACGGAGACTAACGGTGGATGAGAGCGGAGAACACGACAGATGATTTGCAAACAAGAGCCGAAGTGAGAGAATGGAGAGATCGGAGAGTGAGAGTTGGAGACGAGCGAACGATGAAATTGGGGGGAAAAAATAAGACATGAGACAACGATGAAATTGGGGAGGAAAAAAAAAAGACATTGGGAAGTTGGGAGGCTCGAACTGGTGACATAATGCCTAACTGAGGGATAGAGTATTAACCAACTACTCTACCTAGACAAGTTGGCAACAAAGTCCTTCAAATTATATATATTTTTTCAAATTTTTGTGTTTGCATTTGCTCACATTGGCACTAGTGTGGGTCCGCCACTGCATTCAGTCATATGAACAAAGTGTACATTTCTAGGAAAACAACTAATTCAAACAAGTTATACATCCTCGTGATGACAAAAAGCATAAAGGGCAAGATTGGAGCCACACCAATCTTCTATTTAAACGAGTTTCATTTGACAGGTAATGAATGTAAAATTTTACTTAATGGGGGAACAATAACCATTTTTAGACCATGTAAAAATTTTAAAATTACACATCTTGAGATTATCAAGAAAATCGTTGAAGCTGGATATACCTGAAGCTACGATCAATTTCAGAGAGTAGAATAAGTCCAATAGGCCAAAAATAATTGCAAGCATATTGGGAGTTGGCATGAGGTAGATGGAAAACCATAAAAGAATAATTGTTACAAACTTACAACAACCATGAAGAAAAATGCAATGCGCTTAATGTAATACAGCATATAAAAGGAACAGAAATTATGCAGAATACCAAGGAAAAAAGAGAGATGTTATAGGTAAGCAAAGAATATAATTTATGACTGTATAAGCTACAGCTCGTTTTGGTCCCAAAATTGAAAATATAAAATCATTAAAGCACTATTCTTCTAACACTTAGCCGTGGTAGTGGCTTGACAAATGACAAACATTAAAAAGCTATAATCTAAATCCCTTATGTATGGGAAGGAAAATACCACACAAACTGATGCGCCCACACAAAAACAGAGAAGGAAAAAAAAAAAAAAAGGAGGGTCGTTGGAGTTGGAGGAAGGTCTGGAGTTGGATGAAGAGACAGGGGGACAAGATTTAGGTCACAAATCAATGTAAATAGCTTTAGCCCCAATTTCATTTTTTTACATTTATTATTTAAAAAAAACTAAAATTTTATGTTTGCACTTGGGGTCATGGGACCCATTGTGGCTCCGCCACTGCTCAAGGCTATAATCATGGAATGTGCAGGTAGTACAGCTGAAGCATGAGCCTGGAGGCAATGACGGAGCTTTTATGGGATGGCCCCCCTAGTCCCACCTAAATTTTACATTATATTAAAAAAAATTAATGTAAAATTTAATTTTGGCCCCTCCAACTTCTTTCTTGTTTTTTTTTCCTTTAACATTTTCCCCTCTTTTTTATATCTTTGGGGTTTACAATTCAATCTTTGTTTCATGTGGGGTCTTGTATGATTTATGTTAATCTTATCATTTGTTTTCTATATTTCATTCTAATTACTTGAAATTTTTAGCTTATCAGTTAAATTTACTTTTGTAGTGTATCATTTACTATACTTTTACTCATACTCGAACTTATTGAGTGTCCACCCCTCATTGTAATTTATGTAGTTACATTTGTAACAGCACTTAGCCTTACTTTTCTAAATGACAGGTTTGTAAAATAATTGCCCCTCTTATGACATCATCAGCATTCACTTGATTTCATGATTTTTTTTAATATTTTTTTTTAATGCATTTAGAACTTTCCTTTAAAAAATTTTTTGGGGACGTTGCCCCCGAACCCTTGAATCCCCCGTCACTGCATGGCCCCCCCCTCAAAATTTTTGTTCCAAGCTCCGCCCCTATCTGGAGGCACACAAAACCCAAGGACTGAAACTTTAAAAGTAATCTCTATAAATAGAAAGTTAACCTAAAAGATACACATTTTCTATTCACCCCTATTTACTATTTAGTTTCACTGTGCACACCCACCCACCCCTTCTTGGCTAAACGCCATACTCGTGTTACATAGTGATCTGTTGATCTCTTTAGTATCTTCTATATAGATATCTTGGAGAGTCATATGACATTCTTTTCGGTGTCTTCTTCATAGACATCCTCAGAAATCCTTTGATCCAATATCAATATCCTAATTCAGTGAGGCTAGACATCTATGTTCTACACTAGAACACTATTCATCATCTTTTTTGTAACATCTTGAATTTTGAATCTAATATCTTGAACATAAACCTATTTTGGGAAGACTAGTAGGCTCTATTTTTGGAAAGTAATAAATTTGAAATCAGTATTTTGTGGGCCCCGTGAATAGTATTTACTATTCACATATACGTTTTTACTATTTACAAATACGTATTTAAAAAAAATATATATATATATATATGTTATTCGCAAATACGTATTTAATACTTGAAATTTGTGAAATATGAATAGTGTTCACTATTCACAAATACGTATTTACTATTTAAAAATACGGTATTTACTATTCCAAAATACGTATTTACTATTCATGTGGGACCCACGTCAAATTATTTCTCCTCTGCCGACAGAAACTCTCGTGAGTTTTGAAAATTTTGGCCGCGGGACCCACTCAATAATAATTTATTATTTAAATAATAATATTATATTATAATAATAAAATAATATATATTATATTATATTATTAAAATATTAAAATAATAAAGAAAATTTTGAAACGGCAGAAGCGCAGCAGCCCACGAGGAAAATATTTTTATATTATATAATTTTATAATTTTGTGAAAATTACGCCTAAGGACCCATTTTTCAACTATAAATAGACCTTTCATTTCATTTCATTCTTCACAACTTCTAAGAGCCATAGAGAGAGGTAGAGAGAGAGTAGAGAGATATTTGCTGGAGAGTCTTATAATAGCTGGTTGGTGATTCGGGTATTAGCAAGTAACAGGTAACTCTGAATATTCTTCCTTATACTTGTGAATTATGTATGATTATAAATTTGTTTGTTTACTATTTTGGCAAGAATATTTAGAAAATATTTATGGTTTTAAGATCTGGTGTGGGAACTATGATTTTCAAATCTGCAGAGGTACTATTTATGCGTACGTTACTATTCACGTATACCGTATTTACTATTCATTTTACTATTCACGTATACATACCGTATTTTCTATTCATTTTTACTGTTCACGTATACATACCGTATGTACTATTCATTTTTACTATTCATGTATATATACCGTATTTTACTATTCACATATACGCATAGTATTTTACTATTCACATATACGCATAGTATTTTACTATTCACATATACGTATAGTATTTTACTATTCATAAATACGCATATCGATGTATATAATGGTATAATAATGCATTACTTTTGATTAAACACGTTCATCATGGCGGTTGTATTGTGATGGGTGGAGTAAGGAGGGATTTGAATGATAAGAATTGTTTATGCCACCACTCGGTGCACAGTGGATGGTACTTATTTCAGGGCCCCATCTTCCATGTTTTCCTCTGGCCGGGATTTCATTGGAGTTGTGGGACATGTGACACCTCCTTAGTTATTTTAAAGGAGGGGAGCCATAGTCCAGATTTAAGCTATATACCTTTGGCCGGGTGTATCTTAAGTTTTGGTGAGCTTGGAACAATTCAGTCAAATGAATGAGTTTCTATTGGACTATGTGTTAGCCTATGGCTCCAGTCTGCGGTATAAGGGAGGTGGTGATATAAGGGAGGCTGCATACTGCATAGTGCATTTCTGAACAGTTCAAGAATTTGATATGATGATGAATATTCTGTAAAGACATGAGATGAGAACTTTTGAGATATATATGTTTTAATACCTTCTATATTGATGACTATTAGTATAAATTATTTTGTATGATAAATTATGGAATCTATATATATATTTGAAATCAGCCCATATCTTTTTGTCATATATTATTTGCTCGTGTACGGTAGAAATATTTAGTAGTTACTGAGATGTGTAATCTCACCCCATATTAACATTTTTCAGGTGAATAACTTAGTAGAGATCAAGGGAATGCACCCATGGAGTGAGCTTTGTAGGCTCTTCTGTACTCCTTTAGTTTATGTTGTGTTATTTTATTTGCCATGAACCTAAAAGACTTCCGCATTTTAAAATAACTCTTATTTATTGGATTTATTTTGGCCCTGTATAAATGGATTTCTACCTTTGGCCATATTGTAAATATGTGTTTGAGTGTTGAATATCCTATATTTGGAGGTGTTACTATTATTTTGGCCAAGATTTTGGTATTGAAAATGAGGCGTTACATTTTTGGTATCAGAGCAAAGGTTCTGGCCAATCTGTAAATTTCCTATCAGTTTTCTAAATAAAAATTTTGAGGTCATGGCAAATTAAATATCATAACATGTGCATTTTCCTTTATAGCTTTGGATTCTTTTTACCTAATTTTCTTGTGACATTCATGATAGGAGAAGAATGGGTTAATCAAAATATTCAAGTGATTGATAATGAGGATTTATGATTTGAGGATGTGATTGAGATTAAATTTCAGAGCCGCGTAGCGGAAGATGGTAAGTAGAAAATTTATTGAATATTGGATTCTGTAGGCCCAAAATTACTTTCTAGGGGATGAATATTTTTATTAGTGTCTAGGAAAGTGATTGAAAGACTAAGCCCCTATTTGATGGTTATTCAATTAGTTGCCGTTGTAAAAAGTATGAAGAGATTTTCGCTAGATTTACACTTACCTAGCTAATTTATATGAGTAACAGATGACAATACCATAACAGAATACGGGCATAGTCTTGATTATACAAAATAACTGGCTTAAGTTTGAATTTAATAAGATAAAGTTGAGTTTGGCAGGGAAACTCGAAAATCCTTATGAATCCTAGAATAAGAGATTACAAACATTAGCAAGAAGGCTAAGAAGAATAGACTATATTATTTCAAGCATCAAGAGCAACAGTTGGTACAATCCCACCACAAGCGTTGACCATCTCAAGTTTAAGTCTATTAATTTCTTCCTGAGCGGCTGCACTTGAGAGAGGACCATCAGAAGACATTGTTTTTCTCAATCTAGCTATTTGCCTCATAGTGCTTCGAATTTTTACATAAGGCCAATGCCTTATTCCTTCCCTATGGCATATTTTCATTAAGACATTTTTGCATAGACGAACTTGTTTAGCCGCTTCTTGTTGAGGTAAATGGAATAAGTCTCTAAGATCATTTATTGACATTGATGAAGCTCTAATATTTTGTTCAGCTCTTGATCGGTATGGATTACTAGGTATGGGGACTGAAGGATTATTATTTACAACCATGAGCTCTTTTCCTTTATTGGATATATTTTCTGTATTGGTTGGAAATGAACTATTAGGGAGTTCATTTTGATTTTTAGTCCATTCCAAACCAACACAGAGGGCCTCATAGTAGGCTGATAGGGGATCCGACACCAGGACATACCCTAAAGATTTTTGATTCAAACAATAATTTTCTAGAAAATGCTTGACATCATCTAAATTCTTCTTACCAAAGTCAAATACTTGAGGACTGGAAGAACCTCCTTGTACGTCCTGGTGAAAGACAGCGTGGCATATCATACCAATCCTCCCATGAACTTCAAGTTTATGGTATTGAAGTCCATTGGTATGAATAATCTCTCGTAGAACATGGCAGCAACCACATGAAAATGGATTAGTAGTCTCAGTCAAGGTAGAAGCAGGATTCCTTGGTTGAGAAGGTACCGTAGACTCCATAAGTTCTGCCACATTACGACACCTTTGGACAGGTCGCCTTGATGGACCTGCTTCAGATTCCTTTATGTTAGTAGTGGTAAAAATAGAATCTTGTATCCTTGGAGGAGGAGTAGGAATGTTAATCGTTGAGGCAGATGAATGAACGTTCATACTTACGGGATTTTGGGGAAGTAAAGAAGAATAAGGGTATGATGCATTGTTTGACAAATCAGACAACATGTTAGTCTGATAGTCATGAAGTAAGGCTTCAAGAAAGAAAGGGTTGAATGAATCGGAGACTGGAATAGAGTTACTTGAACCGGCCATGTTTAAGGATAATGTGGAAGGTTATAGTGAAGGTTACGATCGGAGAGGAAATGAATATGTGGAGGTTTTGTGAAGTTTGAGAGAACGTGAAACATTTACTCTTTCTTTACTCTATTTATAGCTGGGCTAGCAACGTCTATATTTTGCTAAGCAGCATCGGATTCTCATCTGTCGTTAGCTCAGAATCATGTAGACTTTGTTGTTATGCGGAAAATTTTATGGCACCGCACCCTAGTGCACCCTAGCCACCGTTAGGGGTCGCAGTTTCCTAGACCTTTGCAGACAGAAATCTCTATGGCATTTATTGCTAGCTGTGTTTTCAAGAAATTAAGTTTGGACGTTTATACGCACATTTATCTAAGAAATCTGTCTTGGATGTGCAGCTGACTCAAGATGTCGGAATTTACATTTGAAAATAGGATTTTAAGCGTAAGCGTGCTAAGGTGATAGTAATCTTGGGAAGGGTGACTTTCTAATAATATTAGATGAATCGGAGAGAATCCGAAGATTTGAAATGATGATGAGTTGTGCCAATTAACTCGAGAGCATTCTTCACTCTCTGAATATCCGAAGAACTCTATGAATTTGTCACAGATAATTCAAAGACTAAGGTTTTTGGATAAACATGTTGGAAGATCGATGGAAAGGTATGAAATGGTGATCCTTAGGAATGCCAGTAAGATGTTAGAATGAATATAGTAAATGTTGAGGATAGGCTTTAATTTAATCTAAGCTGAAATAGAACTTAAGAACGAAATGAGCCTTTGTGATATTGCAAGTTGAGGTAGAATTAGAACCTTGTGAATGCTGCTGAGGTTGTAGATAGTCTTCGTATAATCCAAGAATTAGATTAAGGAATTGTGAATCATGATCTTAGTATGTATAATGGGTATTTTTGGGGAAACACGAATTATCAGTTGATGTTGAGGTTATAAGAATCAAATTGTAAACTTGACTATTAATGTCTGGGAATATTTGAGAATAGACTTGAATTCAATCTGAGTTAAGATAGTATGTCTAATTATGAAAGTATGAAATCCGGTGATTTATGTTACAATATTAGTATGTTATTTGGGTGTGATTAATAGATAACTATGAGAGGAACAGATGATATTTAGTATATGTCTTTGAGATACTAAGGATTGAATTCGAATCATGTGATACCAACATGTATAAGGTGTTCAGAGATTGCCAACTGTTTAACTAGCATAGGAAATGATCTTGATAATAGAATCTTTCTTTAGAAATAATGAATTGAGTGTTTCATGGATGAGTTGAGTAGAATAAGTTGGAATCTGGAATGTATTCGGAGTTGGTGACTATTTAAAATAGTTGCTAGGTCCCTGAGTATTTGAATTTTGAACTTACCAATGCACTTGCTGTGTTTGAAAATTTTTACGCAATATTTACAACAGGATTTAAGACCAGTTTGTAATCGACATTTATAAACTATGATGTCTCATGGAATGAATCCTTGCGAAATTAGAACAAGAATTGACTTTTAAATTATGATTGTGGTGGAAGGTGTACAAGCTAGAAGAGGTTGGAAACTGTTGTGGATATACTTAGTTTGCGGAATCTTGCCAAATGTACTTGTTTTTGAATTACTTGCCATTGGTGAAAGCTAGATTTAGTAAGTGAGTGTTTTCTTAAACTTGAATTGAGGAAGCACGGGTATAGGATAGACGAGCAGAGGCTTGAAGCGGTAAGACCCGTTGAGCTAGTTTGCATATGGTGGTATCTCTAGGCTATAAGACTTATGTGCCTAGTATTGTGTTTGTTGCCTAACATGGTAACATTAGACCTGTATGTCTAAAGTTTATCTTAAGGTTGGCAGAATAATCAGATTATATCATGTTGTGGTTATTATGGCCTGAGGGTAACTCCTTAAGCTGTAAGATCTGAATATCCAGCGTCGTGGTAATACAATGAAATAAGCAGAAAGGAAGAATGAACCGGCCTGTGAGGCCAGTGTAACCAAGCGCTCAAATAAGGAACTAGTGGATCCTGTGTCTGAATATTACTTTGGGTACAGGATGAACGAAAATTGTGTTGTGTGCTTGGTGAGCATGTTTGGGAAAGAGATAGGACTTAGGGATAATATGATATATAAAGCTGAGTCGGAGCGGATTGTTGATGCGGGGGATAAGCAATTGAGGAACAAGGCTATTAGCTTGTAAAGGTTGTGTGTAAAGGAATGGCTCCCGGAGATGCTACTTGGGAAACGGAGGAGAGCATGCGACAAACCTATCCTCATTTATTTAAATAGGTTAGAATTCTTATTATAGCGAAATTTTGAGGACAAAATTTTCTTTTAGGAGGGGAGAAATGTAACATCCTGAATTTTGAATCTAATATCTTGAACATAAACCTATTTTGGGAAGACTAGTAGGCTCTATTTTTGGAAAGTAATAAATTTGAAATCAGTATTTTGTGGGCCCCGTGAATAGTATTTACTATTCACGTATACGTTTTTACTATTTACAAATACGTATTTAAAATATATATATATATATATATGTTATTCGCAAATACGTATTTAATACTTGAAATTTGTGAAATATGAATAGTGTTCACTATTCACAAATACGTATTTACTATTTAAAAATACGGTATTTACTATTCCAAAATACGTATTTACTATTCATGTGGGACCCACGTCAAATTATTTCTCCTCTGCCGACAGAAACTCTCGTGAGTTTTGAAAATTTTGGCCGCGGGACCCACTCAATAATAATTTATTATTTAAATAATAATATTATATTATAATAATAAAATAATATATATTATATTATTAAAATATTAAAATAATAAAGAAAATTTTGAAACGGCAGAAGCGCAGCAGCCCACGAGGAAAATATTTTTATATTATATAATTTTATAATTTTGTGAAAATTACGCCTAAGGACCCATTTTTCAACTATAAATAGACATTTCATTTCATTTCATTCTTCACAACTTCTAAGAGCCATAGAGAGAGGTAGAGAGAGAGTAGAGAGATATTTGCTGGAGAGTCTTATAATAGCTGGTTGGTGATTCGGGTATTAGCAAGTAACAGGTAACTCTGAATATTCTTCCTTATACTTGTGAATTATGTATGATTATAAATTTGTTTGTTTACTATTTTGGCAAGAATATTTAGAAAATATTTATGGTTTTAAGATCTGGTGTGGGAACTTTGATTTTCAAATCTACAGAGGTACTATTTATGCGTATGTTACTATTCACGTATACCGTATTTACTATTCATTTTACTATTCACGTATACATACCGTATTTTCTATTCATTTTTACTATTCACGTATACATACCGTATGTACTATTCATTTTTACTATTCATGTATATATACCGTATTTTACTATTCACATATACGCATAGTATTTTACTATTCACATATACGTATAGTATTTTACTATTCATAAATACGCATATCGATGTATATAATGGTATAATAATGCATTACTTTTGATTAAACACGTTCATCATGGCGGTTGTATTATGATGGGTGGAGTAAGGAGGGATTTGAATGATAAGAATTGTTTATGCCACCACTCGGTGCACAGTGGATGGTACTTATTTCAGGGCCCCATCTTCCATGTTTTCCTCTGGCCGGGATTTCATTGGAGTTGTGGGACATGTGACACCTCCTTAGTTATTTTAAAGGAGGGGAGTCATAGTCCAGATTTAAACTATATACCTTTGGCCGGGTGTATCTTAAGTTTTGGTGAGCTTGGAACAATTCAGTCAAATGAATGAGTTTCTATTGGACTATGTGTTAGCCTATGGCTCCAGTCTGCGGTATAAGGGAGGTGGTGATATAAGGGAGGCTGCATACTGCATAGTGCATTTCTGAACAGTTCAAGAATTTGATATGATGATGAATATTCTGTAAAGACATGAGATGAGAACTTTTGAGATATATATGTTTTAATACCTTCTATATTGATGACTATTAGTATAAATTATTTTGTATGATAAATTATGGAATCTATATATATATTTGAAATCAGCCCATATCTTTTTGTCATATATTATTTGCTCGTGTACGGTAGAAATATTTAGTAGTTACTGAGATGTGTAATCTCACCCCATATTAACATTTTTCAGGTGAATAACTTAGTAGAGATCAAGGGAATGCACCCATGGAGTGAGCTTTGTAGGCTCTTCTGTACTCCTTTAGTTTATGTTGTGTTATTTTATTTGCCATGAACCTAAAAGACTTCCGCATTTTAAAATAACTCTTATTTATTGGATTTATTTTGGCCCTGTATAAATGGATTTCTACCTTTGGCCATATTGTAAATATGTGTTTGAGTGTTGAATATCCTATATTTGGAGGTGTTACTATTATTTTGGCCAAGATTTTGGTATTGAAAATGAGGCGTTACATTTTTGATTAATTATCGACTCGGTAGACACGATGAATTGAATAAATAAAGCATGAGAGGCTTATCTACAATAGTGAATTCCAGAAAAAGTATACTTAATGTTCACATATTAATATAAAATTTAAAAATGATCATAGTTAAGAGTGGAAATGCTAGCATTGGAGTTTAGGTATTTTATTAGTTTTTTAGATTGAGTATCATTTTTGTGTTGAAAGTTTTAGATAAAGAGCATTGGGTACCCAGATTTTTTTTTTTTTGAGTAAAATTGTCCCGGAAGTTAAACCTTCTTTCTTTGTCTTTTTATTTTTTTCCTTGGTTATCTATTATTTTGGTTATGAGTATATTCAGTTTCTGTAACTAAACCTTCATTTTGGATTATTTAGTTTAATTATGGATTAGTGGATGATGATTTCTTCTTTTAATTGCTTTAATATTATATTTGTTAATTTAATGGTAAGTTTGATTATCCTTAAAAAAAAAGGGAAATTTGATTGAGATTATTTTGGTGTTCTAAAAGAGTTTAGACCTAAGGAATTTAGGCTAGACCTTCAATTAAATCATGTAGAATTTAGTTTTATGATTTAATTTGTTTTTAAGATAGACATATACCTACCGGCACTCTATAGTCTCATTTAAGCTTGCAGTTAAATTTATCTAATTAGTACCACCTAAGACATTAGAATTTAACATAATTGGAATGTCTTTTAATAGATCATCGAAAGACATTCATAGATAAATAAGAGTCTTACACTAGCAAATATAACTTTCAATGCAATTAAGTGAAAAAAAAACTAGATTATAATAATTCATGTCACCGCTTAAGATCTAGAATATCACCCTTATCCTTAGGCTTAGTTAAATTTGATTTTCCTTTTTTTTTCCCCATTGTTAGCTTTTATTCCCATATTTGATTCAAATTGAATTGACTCAACTTAAGTAAAAGTGTAAAATCATTATTCAACTACATCGTTGATACCAAGTTCTTATGGGAAAAATATCTTACTCACTTTTTAAAACTTGATACAATTTATACACTAGTGAAGTGTTAGACTCTATATTTTTTGCCTATCAACCCTTCATTTATTTATTTTTTTTAAAGGGGATCAACTGTGGGTTGAACTTCGGTGACTGGCTACTAGAAGACCACATAACAAATGACAAGTGTTTTACATTGGCGTGAAGAAATGAAAGAAGAGGCCTATTAAGTGGTTATTAAACTCAAATTGGCTGTTAAACTGGTTGGTATAGTGGGACAAGAGTCAGTAGGACAGATTGAAGTCAAACGGGAGTCAATTCGAAGTTAGACTGGTAAGGAAGTGAACTTGAACGACGTCAAAATGGGATAGTTGCTAATTATAATACTCATGTTCTTAATTGTAATATCCCAAATTTTAATATTGAGGTTTAGAGTTAAGTAAGACTTAATTATTGATGAGATTCAGGTAAACTAGTTGGAATTTGAATGTTTGAGACTTATAAACA
Organism: Acacia crassicarpa; assembly: GCA_034222035.1. Classification (NCBI taxonomy): domain Eukaryota; kingdom Viridiplantae; phylum Streptophyta; class Magnoliopsida; order Fabales; family Fabaceae; genus Acacia; species Acacia crassicarpa. The sequence goes on along the minus strand of JAWXYG010000005.1, from coordinate 40,174,326 downwards.
CTAAGGACAATGATTGGACATTATATCTCTAGGCTTTTTGAATAGTTTTCAAATTTGAGAATTTCTTAGAATCACGTGATAATATTTTTTAGTGATTACTTTTGCATTAGAAAGTAAACATTTCAAGATTTTCATGGAGTCTTGATTTTTAATTTTTAAAAATATGTAGAATTATATATGAATTTTTAAAGTCATAAAATTTTGAATGAATATTGAATTGGTCAAATCGATAGGACTAGTCTCACCTATTTTATGGTTGAACCTATTTTATGGTTGAATCAGTCAGTTCGATTCGGTTTTAATGACCAAGCTATTTACAACTAAAATTGGGTCATTAACAAGAAACATAAGAGAATTAAAAAGCTCTCTTAAATCTCCTGAATAAGAAGGAGATTAAATTAGGCACAATTTGTTGGGAATTATATCCATTACACTTAATTAATTAAAAGAATATCCTTAATTAACTTCCATTTTCTGTGATGTGGGGGAGGAGGCGAAGCCTACATGACAATGCTAGGATCTGATTTGACTGTTGCTCCATTTTTTTACAAATCAGGCTGTATGATCTTCTATTCAAGCCTCTAATAACCCCTACGAGACATGCAATGCGGATAATTATTTTTGGCTCTCCTCTCTTTATTTGTTTCACTTAATTCTTATGAACAGAGAATAAAGAAAACTGAGTCAGTGAGGTCAAATAAATTCAAATAAAATGTGTCGTGCTACGATAAACAAAATGTACCAGAAATTTAGGATCATGCCATGATATCACAAACAATCTCTAATCATCTGGAGGAAGATAAGAATAATCTTGACATGAAATCTTTCCATTGCTCATGAACTTTCCAATCCAATGTTTGTACATCTGTATGCTGTTAGAGACATCATAGGTTTACTAGTTCTCAATGATTCATCCAACTGAGATCCATTTTATAACCGCCTAATCCATTTTCAATAATCCTGAAGTTTAGAAAAATTGTCATTATGACATGTAAATATGAGTGAAGGAAGGGGATGCCTTACTTATTTTTTAAAAATTTCAACAGCATTTCTTTTTAAAAGGAAGACATCCAAAAATTTCAACAACAACTACCAAATTCAACTTAATTTAAACAAAACAAATGAAATCAATTCAAGAGAATATCAACAATTTAATCCATAAATTTCATCAATTCAAGTTCATAATGCCTCTAATAACTCAACGAATGCAAACTACCTATGTGTAACTATAAATTTAGAGTTTTTCTTACTACTCCTTTTCCTTACAAACATGTAATCATCTGAGGGGGGAAAAAAAGCCAGAGGTCATTAAGTTCTCACCTTTAAGACAACTCTAGTTGAGAGGAGGGCAAAGGTTGGACAAAAGGCCACAGGCCATGTCTGGGGTCAGAGAGGGGGCCGGATGATGTGATTGGAGGTCAGAAAAGGAGAAAGAGGTGAAGATGAGAGAGAGAGAGAGGATGAGAGATGATAACTAGGGCCACGATAACTCTGGTGGAGAGGAAAGAGGCCAAAGGTCCATTTGGGGTTGAAGAGGGGGCTAGACAATTTGATTGCACGTCGGAGAAGGAGAAATAGGTGGAGGCGTGGAGAGACCAAAGGAGAAAGAGACAAAGGCGCGTATCTAGTGTGGGGAAAAAAAATAAAAAGGTGAACTTTTCAAAGGTAGGTTTTTAAAAATCAGTCGTTGAAATTAAAATTTCAACGATTGGTTAGAAAAAAACGGTTATTGAAAGTTTACCTTTAAACCCACTATAATAGACTAGATGTACTTAGTAGGAATTTTAAAACCCCTATAATGTTGGTGCCAAATTTTTAATTTTCATTTTCCGCCATACCAAAATTTAGGCAAAATTTCATTAATTATGGAAGAAAAAGCATCGCTTATTTGCTTTGCTTAACTTATTGAGGACTTCCTGGTCATCAGGAAAAACCTTCCAGCCATTTTTTTTGTTCTCGTTCAAGGGTTGGCCCACCATTAGCATTCAAGGTGTGATGCCTAATTTCCTCCGTCCTCATTTCTCGTACGCAGGGTAAAGCCCAATGTTTGAATATAGATGGGCTACATAAGCACAAAGTTCATTGGAGCCTAATGATGACCAGTAAATTTAGAGCCCATTGTAAGAAATATATGTAATTTTAAAAAATGAAAATTAAAAAAACCATACTCTGGGCAACCTTCATCTTATGAGAAAGTCACGACAAAGTAACATAACGCAGCGCGTGGTTTTTTTTTTTTTTTAAAGAAATTTTATGAAAGGGGTTGGGTTCACCCATAATCTAAGGGTAGGACGAAATCTCCTCTCGATGGGTAGGGCGAGCCCTCTATTACCCCCAGGTGTTTATCTAAGCACCTAGGAGTTAGATGCTTCCCTCAACGCCTTGATCAACTCTAAGATCTAACCCTCCTATTTTTTTTGATGAAATTGTCTAACCTTTTTAACAGTTGAGCAAGCCACAAGGGGTAGCGCATGATAGAGGAGACAGCTAAGCGCGAGAGGATGGAAAACCATTGCTAGTGAACTTGCGGGATTTGGGGTTGGCACTCTACTCGTTTGTGTCACATCGCGGTCCCCAAAATCGATGCTTTCTTTGCTGCCTCTCAGCGGAGGTAACCGAGTTAGTTGTTCTCTCGTCGTTTTTTTTGGCACTATGCTCGTTTCTGCTTTGAATAAGCCTTTTGTTTTCTTTATACTGCACTGGTTACTGCGTTTCGATAGCACTCTTCTTTGTTTCAACCTGTCAATTTTTCCTCCAATGTTACTGGATTGCGATGAAAGCCTCTGGGTAGTCCGTGAAGATAGTTCATGAAATAATCTAACTTATTTTTAATACTTCATAATTGCTACAATAGTAATTAGCTCAAAACTAAGCCCTGGAGGCAATCCGAAAACAGATGTATTAGAGATATATAGTAGGCCATCTAGCTTGGTACATAAGGGAGAGTATGGGAAATCCTTTTACTGCACTACTTAATGAAACTCTATATTGCTCTTCTCCGACCATCTTGTAAGTGTCCTGGACTCCTGGCTTAAAAAAAATATCACAAGTGCCCTGAAGAAGTTACAAATTCCTTCTTTTAGCAATGAAAACCACCAAAGGCATATAATCTGAGCCTGATTACATCATCAATCCAATAAGAGAAAAGGACCTGTGCAGCTCAAGTGAACCCAATCCTTGCCATTTGATCTGCGCCTTTACACGTAGTGTACTGCAAAGATTTTCGTTATCTGACCTTTCACTACGAGAATTAGAAGAGAATTTAAATTATATTAAGCAGATGATTTTTTTGGTTACATGCTGACCATTCTTTTGATTTCTCCAAAATGTTGATGGCACGTAGGTATCATCATACTATTGCATATGTATGTTGGCAACTTTTCTTTGGGAAAAAGCCAACTTAAAGTACAGCAGTTCCAGTGGCGGAACCAAAAAAAAAAAAAATTTAGCCTGGACCAAAAAATAAACATATTGAACTATTCTTTTTAGTTTTTATTATAAGACACCAACTAATAAATATATTTGGTCTTTTTTATAAGACATTTGCTTGTTTCCAAATAACATTAAATATTTTTTTTTCATGTATACCTATAATTAAAAAGGTAGTGAGTAACAGTAATAATTAATAAAAATTAATCAACACTCTTTTTTCGAGCAAAAAAAAAAGTAATATAATTAAAATGATATTAGAGTTTAATGTAATTAATAGGGATAATATTGAAAATTATTTAAATTTTAGAACAAATTTAATGACTTTAACTGTTTTTATTGACTTGTAAGAATTGTTAGTTGGTTCCTTAAATAAGGACCAGAGGGAGTATTTACTAAATAGTATCAAATAACTTTAAAAATACATATGGATAATAACCGATAATTATAAATCAAAACAATATATAAGATGATACCAACCTTTTCGGTATCTCAAACAAGAATTTTACTTTACTTCCAGTCCAATAAGTAATGAAACAAACATTATCCTTACAGAGAAAATTAAAAATTAGCTGGGGCCAAATTTGTGGCCAAATAAATAATCATATAATAAATACATATATTTCTTAACAAATTTTATAAGATCAGTCGGGGCCAGCTGGGGCCAAGGCCCCAACTGGCCATAACAAGCTTCCGCCACTGAGCAGTTCTATACCAGAAATTTTGGGGGGATGACATTCATAATAATTACTCCCTTCGGTCCTTCATATAAGACATATTTACCTAATTTGATTAAATTAACGAAGTTAGTTAATTATGACGTGTATTTTTTAAAATATCCTAGACATCTTTCTCAATTCCCTCATTTCCTCTCTTCTTTGATTATTGTTAAGGTAGTATCAATGGGGTGTTGAGAATCAAAGTTTAGAATTAAGATATTAATTGAGTAATATTATTATGATTGATTATTTAATATTTATTAGGATTAGATTTGAATATTTTATCATTATGATTTGATTTGATTAGGATATATTCTAGGGTTAGGGTTAGTCTATTAGTTTGTCTAAATAAAGTACTCTTTGTACTCTATTTTATTTTTAATGATCAATAATATTAGTGTTTTCATTGTGCTTCAATGTAATCATTTAATCTTAACTAGGGCTAAGTTGGGAATAGATTGACAAATGTGAAAAATTTGTTTTATATTTAAGATTAAAATCAACTCACAGAATATGTTTTATATGAAAGACTTGAAGTATGTTAGGTCTCCCTTCTTGTTAGAGGGTTATCTGTGCAACTCTTGGTGTTCATGGAGTTTTCTATATTTTGTTTTTTAAAACTCAATCTCATCAAGTTGTTGCATTATATCTGTTTGTCTTGCGTTTGTTGGTTGTAATTTAGATGCCAGCCAAGTTCATTAGTTGTTTTCTCAATTGATAGCTTGGATTATTTTATCCCCCTTTTGTGCACTTTTGCTCTTAGTAGTGTTAGATGCTATCATGGACCGATATTTTTTTTGCACTCTCCCATTCATATCCCCCTTTTGTGCTCTTCTGCACTTAGTGGTGTTAGATCATTATCATGGACTGATACCTTCTTTATTTACTCTCCCACTCATATCCCTCTAACTCCATAGTAAAGATTGGGTCTTGATGCAGCAACTCTGCCAAGTGCCACGCCATTTTTCAATTCATAGTTCCTGCTTAATCTTTCCATCTGTTTGTCTCTACCCTCAAGTTATAAATTTATCATTTTTGGTGGACTGCTTGACTGGTATTGTGGTTTTTTTAGTCACCTTGATTATGATGAAGTAATTTCTGATGATTTAGGTTTTAATACTACTCACATAATCATAAATGGTTTTATCTTAGAAATAAATGATAATAACAGTTTAAAGATTAAAATGAAAATAGCATGGTGGTCAATTTTTATTTTGATTCATGGATTTGATTGATCTCCCCTATGAAAGACTATTTCAAGTCAAAGTTTAATTTGTTAAATGAAAGTTCATCTAACACTCCCCTACTGACTGCAGCTCATTAGTTTCAAGGTGTGAATACACAACACATTATACCACGTGTTTTAACTTAACTAAGAGAATGGGATGTGCCAAAAATCAAATCCTTAACTATTTGGTTACAGAGGCTCTGATAGCAAGTTAACAGTGAAGTTTCATCTAAAACGCACCCGTCACTTCCAATTAATTACTATCTGCGATATTAATTGGTGCCTCATCAGAGCATGGACGGAACCTCACATGTTTTATATGGAGTGAGACATAAAATGACGATAGATCCATGAGCTATCATGAACACAGGCACACATATATAAGATGGCACATCCATGATACTCCCTTCTTTTCTCTTATCCTAAATATAAAACAAAATTTATTTGTTTGGATATATTAAAGAACCTAATTAAATTACTTTAAAATATTTATATTTACCATTTTTTCTCTAAACTATTTTATCTAATACATAGACTAATATATAATGATACACAATATCATATGATATAATATAATTAAGTAATTTATTTAGTTTCATTAATTTTTCTAAAAAAGATAAACTATATCGTATACTCCCTTCGGTCTTAATTATAGGACATAGTTAACCAACTTTGTGGAAATTAAAGAAAGAAGTTAAATTAGTTAATTTTACTTATTTTTCTAAAATGCCTTTATATAAATTTAAAATGACATAAGTAAATAAATTAATATAATAACTCTTTCCACATACCTCTCTCCCCTCTCCTGCCTAACCCCCCCATGCAAAGATATATATGTCTGTGTGTGTTTAAATATGTACACACACATATATATTGACAGACACATAGGTATACATATATGTATGTGTGTCTATATATATTTGTGTGTAGACACGCACATATATATACATACATATATGTAAACACACATACACATATATATGTGTGTGCGTGTGTGTGCATGACTGCATGTACATATATATTTATGTGTAGACACACATATATATATAGACACATACATATATGTGCGTGCGTGCACACATATATACACAAACTCACACATACATACATATATGTATATAAATACACACATGTACACATATATGTGTGTGTGTATCCAGTGGTGGAACTAGGATTTTAGGTTTGTGGATGCATAATTATTGGTGAGATTGCCCCCGAAAATTTTTTTAAGGCAAGTTTTAAATACATTAAGATTGTATTTTTTTTCCATGACACTAAGCAACTGAAGTTATGATTTCCAATTCCAAAGATACAATCAGCAAAACATAATAGAGAAGTCATAAATTCAGCAATAAATTTTTCCTAAAATCAACAACAAATTCATCCTAAATTCATAATTCAGCAAAGGAAAAGCAAATTCAAGGCAATAGTTGGATTTTGACCCCTTGGTACTTACAATGGCAATGTTATTTTCATTGAGTAGAATCTGATCCAACTTTGTTATCCGTCTCCTTTCAGCAGTGTTCTCACTATTATATGAATTACCAAAATAGCTTACTATTTTGACCAGATATTCAAATGACTAAAAACAAAAAAAATGCTCACTTGGTAAAGGCAAGGAACATTGTATCATCAGTTACTTGTTATTAATTCCCTTACAGCTAACCATAAATTCACATGTTATATAAGGTGATAGCCCGATCCACACAATATAGTAACAGAACACCAAATAGGAGTGACATAAAAGCATGTATCTAAAGGCTTGGTAATTTAGCGAAGTTCTTACTATTCTTTTTTTTTTAATATAAGGCGATAGGGGAGGGAGGGATCGAACCCAGGACCGGGAGGACGGAAATTAATCCCAATACCACTGCACTACTAATAGTGCTGGTAAAGTTCTTACTATTCGGTAACATGCTCAAGCACCATGTTGACATGGACATCAAAGCCTTTGGGAGTACCAATTCCTTATCTCCTTTCATTGTCACCCATAGTTTTGACCCTATAGTTTCTAGCAAAAATGTCCATAAGCAGAGTTTAATGCTTTATTGAGGCAAAAGAACAAAGTAAACAAGAGATAGCATGTAATCAGAGAAGTGCAAACCTGATGGAAGAAGCTGTGATGGGTTATTGGCCATGGAAACTCAGTAGTTAATGCTCTCAAAATCTATGGAAACATACATGTTACCCCTTAATTCTAATTACCATAGAAAATACAAATGCAATCAGATTAAGTTACCTAGCATAGGATGACGGTAAAGAAACACATTCCACCAATGAGCAACAAGCTGGTCACTAGTTGGTATACATCATTGGCCAAGGGCAAAGAAAGGAGCAAAATATGGAGAATGTGAACTTACTAGGTTATCAACAAAATAGAATTGATTCCTCTCACATGATACAGAAACTTAAAAAGCAAAATGAAACAAAACAATTTGGAACACTAACAGAACAATTATAGAATTGATGCATCTAGCAATATGTATTTTACATCAAAAGAACAAAACTATTCCCCAATCTAAGATTCCAGCAGCAACCTTATTTTTACTTTCAGAATACTAAAAACAAATTAAGTAAGATAAATCTTACTATTGCCCTAAAAATCATCAAAGCTATGGAAATGGAATATGAGGAAAATAGTGAGCGATAATACAAAGACAAAATTTATAGATAAATCATGAGGCTTTACTACGACGTTTTAGGATGATAACCCTACTTCTGTCGGACGAAGAGGAGCTTTGGGAAGGCTTGACCTGCACGATGGAACAAATTTGGAGAGAAAATAAAGCGTCCGATGAAGAGGATTTCTGGGAAGGCTTGACCTGCGCGATGGAACAAATTCTTGACCTGCGTTGGACGAAGAGGAGCTCTGGGAAGGCTTGACCTGCATAATGGAACAAATTGGGGAAGAGAGTGATGGAACAAATTGGGGATTGGGGGAGAAAATACAGCATCAGATGAAGAGAGCGATGGAACAAATTGGAGAAAAACAGTTTCAGTAGACCCACCAACAACAGCAGCCAATGGATGCTCTAAGTAATCCTGTATTTCATGGCGAATTGTTCATGTCTAATTTCTATGGGATTTGTGATGACTTATCATCCTATGGGAATGGATATGACTTATCATCCTTTGATTTTAGAATTGAGGACCAGGATTTGTTCTCAAGTTCTCTTCTTTACCATGAAACTTCTTCCTACTGGTACTTAGAACCTCTCAGTCAAAACATGGTTTTCCCGATGCCATGAGAGAGAGGGAGAGATTTTATTGTCCTATTAATCATTATTGATGGCTAGGCCTAGACTGAAAGTAGTATGTTCTTGATTTGCTGATGAGTGGGCTAGGTCGATGATTCTGTGCTTGCTACTTACTGTAGCTTCCGCGTGAATACCTTAAATTAGCATATTGAAATTTCATGGCTTATGGATCTGAAAAAGGCATAGACAAATTTGCTTTTTCACGTCGCTTACGGCATCCCTTTTTTAGCGGACAATGTTCCCAAAATTTTACTACATTGCTCACATAGACGTTTCCTATAAAGAGATGTAAAAAGGGCCTTAAAACGGAGTTAAAAAAGTTTTTTGAAGTAGTGTCGGAATCCAGGGGAAAAAAAATAACCCTAGAATCCATCAGGGACCAAAAAAAAAAGGAAAAAAAGGAAAAGAAAACCACACCTAGACCAGTCCCATCTTTGCCTTTGTTTTTATTCAAAATCATTAGGCCAATTTGAGACACACTTGTTGGATAAGCATGACCCGCGCGCCCGCGACTCATGAATGGAGATAGAAATTAGGGTAAAATACAGAAATAGCAAATGACTGCAGGCTCAGATAAATCATCTGGCCAGTGTATTGTATTAATAGGAGGAGAATACATCATTCTAGAGGAATATTCAGATATTACAATCGTACAGAAATCAAGGGCATTAATTACAATCAATTACAATTATTACAATTACAATTATACTATAAATTGATTACAATTAATTACAATTACAATTATACTATAAATAGATTATAATCTAACATTCTCCCTCAAACGAGAGGGTGTGACAAGTAAACCGAGTTTGTCTCGAAAATACTCAAACTGCGACTGTGATAATGGTTTGGTAAAGCAATCAGCAATTTGATCTGAGGAAGGAATATATCTGATATCAATCAAACCAGAGGAAACCAAATCTCTAATAAAGTGTATATCAACTTCAATGTGTTTACTCCGAGCATGCAACACAGGATTAGCAGCCAAAGACTTGGCACTTAAGTTATCACACCAAATCACTGAAGGAGTCTTGATAAATAATCATATTTCAGACAGTAAGGAATTCAACCATTTAAGCTCAGCAGACCCATCAGAAAGTGATCTATATTCTGACTCAGTACTTGACCGTGAAACTACTTTCTGCTTTCTAGAAGACTAAGACACCAGATTAATTCCCAGGAAAACACACATACCAGCCATAGAGCGTCTATCATCCAAGTCACAGGCCCAATCAGCATCCGTATAAGCAATCAGCTGAGGGTTATTGAAAGGCTTAATGTGCAATCCTAGGTTGTAAGTACCCTTAAGATACCTGAAAATCCGCTTTACAGCTTGGAAATGAGTAGTCCTAGGCTGAGATAAAAACTGACTCAGTTTATTTACTGCAAAAGAAATGTCTGGACGTGTTGTGGTCAAGTATTGTAAAGAACCTATGGCACGCCTATACTCAGTAGGATCAGACAATAATTCACCATCGCTAGAGGCAATTAAACGTCCAGTTACCATTGGAGTAGCAACCGGTGCACAATCAGACATGCCAAACCTTTTAAGGATATCAACAATGTATTTAGTTTGGTTAAGATAGATTCCCATATTGTCTCGATAAACCTCTAGCCCCAAGAAATAGTATAACGGTTCCAAGTCTTTCAGGGAAAAGTTTAAATTTAGCTTCTTCACAAATTTGTTCACATACTCAGAATTGTTCCCAGTAACTAGTATATCGTCCACATAAATAAGTATAAAAATAGTCAGATTAGACGTTTGCAGCAAGAACAAGGATATATCACTTCTCAGATTTCAAAATCCCCAATTTAGCAAAGTTAACCTCAAACGATCAAACCAAGCTCGGGGAGCTTGTCTCAAACCGTAAATAGCTTTTACTAACTTACAGACATGTGTTGGATGATTTCGATCAATGAAGCCTTCGGGCTGAGCCATGTAGACATCTTCTTGTAGGAATCCATTCAAGAATGCGTTATTCACATCGAGCTGCCGAATCTCCCACTTGAATGTGACCGCAATTGACAGAATCACTTGGATCATTGTGGACTTAACAACTGGACTGAAGGTTTTAGCAAAATCAATTCCAGATATTTGCTGAAAACCCTTGGCCACCAATCTTGCTTTGTGTTTGAGAATCAAACCGTCGGCCTTGTACTTGACTATGAACACCCATTTATTATCAATTAGTTTCTGACCAATGAACGGAACGAGCTGCCACGTGCGATTGCGCAGAAGAGCCTTGAGTTCTTCTTCCATGGCGTTTCTCCACTTCGGTGAAGATAGAGCTATCCGAGTTGACGAGGGTTCTGGACTTACACTGTCAGACACAGCGAGACCAATATATGGATGTTTGGGCCGGGTAATACCATCCTTGGCCCGAGTTACCATAGAGTGACGATTAATGGGTGGCCCAACTGTGTGATGATTTGGGCTGTCACTGTGTTCTACAGGTCCACTACCAGTAGAGGATGAAACAACAGACGATGTGCGTAGAGGTGAACTTTGATCTGGTGAACTTTGATCTCTTGCCTCCACACTATGTTCTACAGATCCACTACCAGTGGAGGATGGAGCAATGGACGGTGTGAACAGAGGTGAAGCTTGACCTCGTGCTTCCATTGATGTATCAGATACTTCAGGATCAGAAGGCACAGGAGAAATTTGCCCAGAGTCTTGATTCACTTGTATAATGAGAGGGATTGAATTCATATTTTCTGGAGTAAAAGATTTCGGTGTTTGCTGCATAAAACCTGTTTTGAAGGGGAAACTGGTTATATCAAATATAACATGCCTGGAGACAAAAACTTTACCTGAGGCACTAAGACACCGATGTCCTTTCTGCTCCGGAGCCAAACCAAGGTAGACACACTTTTGGCTATGGAACTGAAATTTATGATTATTGTAGGGCTTCAAACATGGGAAGCAGGCACAACCAAACGGTTTGAGCTCGTTGTATTGTGGCTCTGTTTTAACCAAGCGAAACAGAGGCGTATCACCCTCTAATACTGGTGTTGGCAGACGGTTGATGAGATATACAGCTTGTTGAAAAGGCTCAACCCAAAGTGATAGAGGCATCCCCGCATGAGCTAATAAGGTGAGTCTCATTTCGACAATGTGCCTATGCTTTCGTTCAGCTCGCCCATTTTGAACAGAGGTATATGGACAGGTTAGGCGAACGCGAATTCCTTCTTCTTGTGCAATGGATATTATCGGCTTGTATTCAGTACCATTATCACATTGAATTGATTTGATTTTTGAATTAAACTGGTTTTCAGCTAGTTTCTTGAAATGTTTGAAAACATGTACAACTTCACTTTTGTGTCGCAATGGATAAAGCCAAGTATAACAGCTAAAATCATCGAGAAAATGTATGTAAAATCGATGTCCTCCATTAGATTCAATAGGTGCTGGACCCCATAGGTCAGTGTGGATTAACTCAAGTGGTAATCTAGATTGAGAAACAGAACTTGGAAAAGGTAGCAACTTAGATTTCCCCTGTTGACAAGCTTCACAAACGAAATTGTCACAGAGGGAAGCATTTGAGAGCTTCTTATTACATTTATTCAAAATAAGCTTTAAAACTCGTGCACTTGGATGACCGAGGGTGTGGTGCCACTTCAGAAATTCTGCTTCACTATCGTTGTGCTCTGCTGCCATCACCATCGGATTGCCATGATTACTTCTTTCCTTCTTCATTGGATACATTCCGTGCTTTGGAATCCCCTGCATTATTATTCTTTGGTCACCGGATCCTTCACATCACAACGTTGATTAGCTGCAGGGTATAGTCACAGTACCAATGCCCAGAATAGGTCGTTGTTCCCCAGTACAAGTAGTAATATGTGACTTACCAGTAGGAATCATTTCTTCGAATTGCTCAGAGTGAGGAGTAATATGATAATTGGCCCCGCTATCCATATACCAGTCAGAGTAGGAATTTGAATTTGCATAATACGCTTAAGGAGGTGAGTGATTGATGTAACATCCTGAATTTTGAATCTAATATCTTGAACATAAACCTATTTTGGAAAGACTAGTAGGCTCTATTTTCAGAAAGTGATAAATTTGAAATCAGTATTTTGCGGGACCCACGGCCAAAAATAATTCTCTGCAAACTTTCTCGTGAAGTTTGAAAAAAATTGGCCGCGGGACCCACTCAATAATAATTTATTATTTAAATAATATTATATTATAATAATAAAATAATATATATTAAAATATTATTAAATTTTTTAAAAAAAAGGTTCACGGGGCAAGTCACGGGAAAGTTTTTTTTTTAGTTTTTAGGAAAATTACGTAAAACGACCCAGAGACGAAAATTACACTTAAAGACCCATTTTCCAACTATAAATAGACCTTCCATTTCATTTCATTCTTCACAACTTCTAAGAGCCATAGAGAGAGGTAGAGAGAGAGAGAGAGAGTAGAGAGATATTTGCTTGAGAGTTATAATAGCTGGTTGGTGATTCGGGTATTAGCAAGTAACAGGTAACTCTGAATATTCTTCCTTATACTTGTGAATTATGTATGATTATTAATTGGTTTGTCTACTATTTTGGCAAGAATATTTAGAAAATATTTATGGTTTTAAGATCTGGTGTGGGAACTTTGATTTGCAAATCTGCAGAGGTACTATTTATACGTATTTTACTATTCACGTATACCGTATTTACTATTCATTTTACTATTCACGTATACCGTATTTACTATTCATTTTACTATTCACGTATACCGTATTTACTATTCATTTTACTATTCACGTATACCGTATTTACTATTCATTTTACTATTCACGTATACCGTATTTACTATTCACATTTACTATTCATGTTACTATTGACGTATACCGTATTTACTATTCATGTTACTATTCACGTATACCGTATTTACTATTCACACCGTATTTACTATTCATTTTTACTATTCACGTATACATACCGTATGTACTATTCATTTTACTATTCATGTATATACCGTATTTTACTATTCACAGATACGCATAGTATTTTACTATTCATAAATACGCATATCAATGTATAGAATGGTATAATAATGCATTATTTTTGAGTAAATACATTCATCATGGCGGTTGTAATGTGATGGGTGGAGTAAGGAGGGAATTGAATGATAAGAATTGTTTATGCCACCACTCGGTGCACAGTGGATGGTACTTTTCAGGGCCCCATCTTCCATGTTTTCCTCTGGCCGGGATTTCATTGGAGATGTGGGACATGTGACACCTCCTTAGTTGTTATTTTAAAGGAGGGGAGCCATAGTCCAGATTTAAGCTCTATACCTTTGGCCGGGTGTATCTTAAGTTTTGGTGAGCTTGAAACCATCCAGTCAAATGAATGAGTTTCTATTGGACTATATGTTAGCCTATGGTTCCAGTCAGCGGTATACGGTTGGAAGGGGATATAAGGGAGGCTGCATACTGCATAGTGCATTTCTGAATTATTCAATAAAGAATGATGAGTATTTTGTAAAGGCATTTGATGTGAACAACGGTATATCTAAAAATATCTGAGTATATTAAATTCACATTATATTACCTTTTATTTTTGTCATATGTAATTTGCTCGTGTAAGGTAGAAATATTCAGTAGTTACTGAGACGTGGAATCTCATCCCATATTAACATTTTTCAGGTGATTATTCTAGTAGAGAGCAAGGGAAGGCACCTATGGAGTGAGCTCTGGAAGCTCTTTTGATCTCCAATAGATTATGTTATGTTATTTTATTTGCCATGAACCTAAGACTTCCGTTTTGTATTAAACTCTGAAATATTTTCTGGAATTTATTCTGATTATGTATTACGGGTTTTATTCGAAATGGTAACATTGTAAAAGGATTAGGATATTGTTGAACTCTTTTGAAGGTATTTTCAATATTTTGACCGAGTTTTTGGGTATTAAAATTGAGGTGTTACAATTGAAGGTCGCAGATTCATCTCGATAGTAGCATGTGGCCAGCGTGTGACCAGAACGCTGACAATTAATGCAGAACGGTCATCCACCGCCGCCACGACGACCTCCACGATAACGTCCGCCTCTACCGCGTGAATTCCGATAGTTTTCCTACCGCCGCGATGGTTGACAGAATCAGAGTTGTCGTGATCGTGGGTTCGAGCCCCACGGTGGGCGCCAGAATCAGAGTTGTCGGTGGTGCGTTGTGCAAGATTAACAGAGGGCTGGATGCTTAAGTTGGCAAAATGACTCTGCTGAGTGAGCCGGGATTCAAAGGACAGAAGAGCGGCTTGAACTTCGACCCACGTGACAGCGGGTTGATCTAGCAGTCTCACAGCTATTGCATTGTAATCCGCATCAAGACCGTTGAGTGTATACAAAATCAAATCATCCATAGCGATCGGTGAACCAGCGAGCGCGAGTTCATCAGACAGGTTCTTCATCTTGTTAAGGTATTCATCCATTTTCAGGGAGTTCTTCCGTGTGTTGTGCAGATCAGACTTAATAACCATTACCCGAGCCTTTGTGGAAGCGCAGGTTAGCTCTTTCGCCCCGTTCCAGAGATCTTCAGCATTTTTTGTGATGAAGCAATTGAGCTCCAATTTCCTGAGACATTGTGTTTCTCAGCCACCCGACTAGAAGCCGGTCAACTGAGAACCCTAAGACCAGGCAGGATTTTCCTTTTCTCCATTCTCGCCGGAAATGACCTTCGGCGATGCTCGAGAGGTTCCATCGATGTGGCCCTCCAATCGGTTACCTTCGATGAGGGGAAGGACGATTGACTCCCAGACCATGAAATTCACACGATCCAGCTTGATCGTGGTGGTCTGACTAGAGGAGCTGAAGAGTGAATAGGTTCGTTCATTTGAGGCAGCAGCAGAGACGACTGAGGATGCTGTCGACATACCGTGAGCTCTGGTACCAAGATAGAAATTAGGGTAAAATACAGAAATAGCAAATGACTGCAGGCTCAGATAAATCATCTAGCCAGTGTATTGAATTAATAGGAGGAGAATACATCATTCTAAAGGAATATTCAGATATTACAATCGTACAGAAATCAAGGGCATTAATTACAATCAATTACAATTATTACAGTTACAATTATACTATAAATTGATTACAATTACAATTATATTATAAATAGATTATAATCTAACAAATGGACTACTGGAATAATGAATGGCCCCGAAATGGACAAGAGGATGGAACTTAGCAACAAAGACAGCTCTCCACAACATTAAAATTAATTAAACCAATGCAGGGATATGTGGTGAACAGTGAACAAGGACAAAGCAAGCGGATGAAGAAGGAGACGAGGGAGTGACCAGTTACAACTCTGAGAGAAAAACAAATTGTAACAAAATACTTAAATTCCAATGCTAGCATTTCCACTCTTAAATATGATAATTTTTAAATTTTATATTAATATTTGCATATTAAGTATACTTTTTTCGGAATTCATTATTGTAGATAAGCCTCGATCTCATGCTCTAACAAGTCGATAATTAATCAAAAAGATGATGCATAGCATCCAGCAGCAAGAGTCAAGAAGACGCTCGTCTCGTGGCTCTGGTGGGAGATTATTCCAACTTCTCTCTCACCAGCAAAACTTTAATGGAGGAAGATCTTCTGCCAACAGAAAAAATGGACAAAAGGTTTGTGCGCTGTTAGCTTGAGGTGAGATTGATCTAATTTTAATGTACAAGGACAGCGCTGCACCACAAAATACTATAATTAAAATATCTTGAAAAATACTTAAATGTGTTGTAGATGCGTATTAACCCTATGTAGTAGGGACAGAAATAGGTTAGGCCTCTATTAGGAGACTACTTTAAGTCTAGTCTAGCCTATTTAGTAAATAGGTCAGGCTTAAACCTGTTGTTTGATTTGTGTAGGTAAATAGGTCAGGCCTATTTTCATAATTAAGGCCTACAGGCCTATAGGCTTGGCCTATCAAGTTTTTTTTTTCCTTAACAAAAAAATGTATTATTATGCATCATTATATATAATTTAATCTAAATTAATTTTTTAAATTTTTTATAAAATTAATAACTTAGTCTTAACTCTAAGTTTCACATTTCATCATTGAGCTTAACAATTTCATTCAATGGCAATGCTAGCTTACTATCTTATTTTTGTGTCATTTTAGATTAGACCTTTAATTAAAATCATGTAGGATTAAGTTTTATGACTTAATTTTCTTGTAGGATATACATATGCCTACCAGCCCTATTTAGTCTCATCTAAGCTTGTAATTAAATTAATCCAATTAAACACTAATTGCCTAAGACATAGTGATTAACATAATTGGAATGTCTTTTAATAGATTGAATGACACTTTTAGGTAAATAAGGGTCATAGATTGACAAATATAACTTTGAATGTAATTAAGTAAAAGGTTATACTACAACAATTCAGGTCACCTCTTAAGATCTAGAATCATCATAATCCTTAGCTTTAGTTAGATTTGATTTTCCTCTTTTTTTTCTTTGTTAGCTTTTATTCCTATATCTGATTTAAATTGTGTTGACTCAATTTAAGCAAAATTATAAAATCATTGCTCAACTGCATTATTGGTACCAAGTCCTTGTAGGAATGATCTTACTTACTCTTTATTACTTGATACGACTCGTACACTTGTGAAATTTTAGGCTCTATATATAATTTGTATCTATCAGTCCTTCATTTATTATTTAAGAATTTTTAGAATCAAATGATAATATTTTTAAGTGATTCTTTTTTACATTAGAAAGTAAACATCTCAAATTTTTCAGAGTTTTGATTTGTAATTTTTGAAAATATATAGAATTATATACGAATTTTTGAAGTTATAAAATTCTAAATGAACACTAAACTAGTTGGACTGATTAGGTGACTAGTTCACCATTTTTCTGGTCAAGCCGTCCGGTTCAATTCAATTTTAATAACCATGCTATTTACAACTAAAATTGGATCATTAACAAGAAACATGCATAAGAGAATTAAAAAAGGGTTAAATACCTAATTTGCCACTGAAGTTTTGCTAAGGGAGCGCCCAGCACCCGAAAGTATTTTGGGTATCATTTTTGCCCCAGAAGTTTACAAAATGGAGCAAATATGCCCCGGAAGCTTTTTTTAGGAGTAAATTTGCCCCTGAAGTTTTGTTTAAGAGCAAATTTTTGTAAACTTCCGAACTAAAAATGATAACAATCCAACGGTCAAGATCAACTTATGAGTAAAATTGCTATGTTTATAAACTTCCGAGGCAAAAATGATACCCAAAATACTTCCGGGTGCTGGGCGCTCCCTTAGTAATACTTCCGTAGCAAATTAGGTCTATAACCCATTAAAAAACTCCCATAAATCTCCTTAATAACAAGGAGACTAAATTAGGCACAGTTTGTTAGGAATTAAATCCATTAAATAAAAATAAACTAAAAAATATGAAATTTTATAAAAACAATTATTCATTTTTAGTCATAATATATATATAATTCATTTTTCATTAACCATCGAAATAATTTTCGTTTCATCAGCAGACTTTTTTATAAATTAAAAAAAAAAACTAATTCAAACATAAATCAAAATCACACTATTTGACTTTTACGAAATTTGCAAGTACACCCTTAGTTTCTCGATATCTTCTTTAATATGCTACCAATCTTCAAAAAAATTATTTTGTTGTTAGTAAAGAGAAAATACTTATTTATCCACGTGTATTTTCCATGCACAATTACTTAAAGGATTTAATTGCCTCGTGAAACCCGAAGGCAAATATGAGAACGACCCTTAACCGACGCGGAGGATCCATCCAGACAGAATCAATAATGCACGGTCCGTTCGTTTTTTCCGACCAAATTGAAAACCACACGATTGGCTCCCTTTTATCTCAAACGAAATCTCAAAACATGTGTTATTATTAGTTGCAATCAAACCAAAGCAACGTGGAGGTAGAAGTTCTTATCTTTATATAAAAGTAAAAAGAATTGAACTGACATTTAGATTAATAAATTCTTGTTCACGATCGTGATCAAATTATATGAATTAAGTAATATATAATTAATTAATTAATTATTTGCTGTTGGTGCGGCAAAGAAGATGCACCAGTTTGATTGGCTGGATTCTGTTCCATCTTCTTTGTGCAAGATTCTGATATATGATTCAGATTTAGCTATGAATTGCTGTAAGGATTCTTTTGTGATGGCTGACAGAGAAAGGAGTAGGATAGGCATGATTATAGTTACAGTATGTATATACCTGTTACATTGCTATACTTGTTTCTTTTTTACCTTCCTTTTATAGTTAGTAGTGTGTTAAGTTCTTTTTTTGATACACCATGATAGGGAAGGGGGTAGGGTTCGAACCGTGGACATGGGGAGGAAGGTCAGTTAATACTGGCTCCCATACCATTACGCTACTAAGGTGCTGGCGTAGTGTGTTAAGTTCTGATATTAGGTGTTTTTGTTGTTGTTGTTGTTTTTTTTTTTTTTCTTTGGCTTCAGCTATTAGTGTTGGTAATTCTTGATTTTGGTGGTAATAAAATTGACTGTTTTTGGGTAAAAGAAAAAAAAATTAATATACCATTTTGGATGTTAAAACAAGTTTTTAGTTAGAACTGTTGTTAAATTTCATCCAACTTTTAAGTGTTTCTATGTGACCGAGAAAGCTTTAAGCGTTTTTATTTGATAAAAAAGTTTCAATTTCATAATTTAACGATGTCAAAAAAAGGCGAGCTAATTTTTTAATTTCTTAGTTCTTACTCATTTCCAGAGTTCACATTAGGTGTCTAATAATTAAGTGTCTTTTATGTGCTCATACATTTTATTAGAGGGATGAGCATATTTTTTTTATATATATTGTATTTATTTAAATTTAAATTATATGCTGCTTTTCTGAATTTTTTTCATTTATTATTTCAAATTAATTAGTTTCTAGTCCTTTATTCAAAAATATTTGTCTATAACATCAGTAGATGAGAAACTTATTAATTTGAAATATTGGGTGCAAAAAAACATTTTAGAAAGTAGCATATAATTTAAATCTAAATAAATATAATATAAAAAAATATGCTCCTCCCTCTAATAAAGATATGAGCATTGTTGTCAAACTCGCGAGTTGACTCTCTAAGTTTACTATTTTTACGTTTCTAATTAACAAAAACGAGTCAAGTCAGTAGTAAACTCGTGCTAATTGTAAATTCGGTTAAACTCATGAGTTTATGCAATGAGTTTACCGTTTTTACATTTCTAGCTTACAAAATCGTGTTAACTTATTCTTAAACTCGTGTTAAGTTTTTTATTTTGATTATACTCAGCGACTTTATATAGAAATTTTTTTATTAAATATAATAAATGATGAATATTGATAGATTTAATTTTAATTATTTAGATTTAAAATATATTTAAATTAAATTATTATCATTTTATATTTTAATTATTTAATTATACACTAGTAATATTTATTTAATAATAAAAATAAATTTTTATAAATTTATGATTTGAGTTTACTGTACAAGTTCATGAGTGGACAAGCTTAAATATGAGTACATAAAGAGATGTGCGTCCGACAACAACGTGCTACTCTCTTTGAGCAAATGGATTCGGGTGGAAGCTACTGGATTTTCTGGGGGAATCTGGATTCTTTGGAACAATGACAAATTTGATGTTACCTATATATCCTCCACCACCCAACTTCTTCATTGTCAAGTCACTGAGCTTAACACTAACAATATCACTCTTATCACTGCTGTCTATGCGGAAACTAATTCTGTTGGAAGATTATCTCTTTGGAATTCTCTCCGTTCTCTTGCTGGCAATGTTAATCTCCCTTGGCTTGTATTGGGGGATTTTAATACTTTTTTGTCCCCTGATGATAAAATTGGTGGAGCTGACCCCCCTTGGGCTTCTATGCACCAATTTAGAGATTGTATTGACGACACTGATCTTATTGAGGCCAGGACTCAAGGGGAAAAATTTACATGGGAATGGCATGGTCTGAAAGAGCGACTTGATTGGGTTTTCACCAATTTTGCTTGGCTAAATCTTTTTCCTAATTTTGGAGTTCGTCATGAGCTAAAATTTAAATCTGATCATCGAATTGTTGTGGTAAATACCAGTCCCTCTCTCCAGAGAAGGAAATTGCAGAAAACTTTCTCTTATCAAATTGCTTGGTCTCTGGAGAGTGACTTCACGAACATCACTAACGAAGCTTGGAATGAGAGTAACTGGATTCAAGGGCTTCAAAATTTCCAAAATTCGGCTCAGATTTGGCATGATAACAGGGTTGGTAATTTCACAAAAAAGAAAAGAGAATTGATTCGTCGCCTGGAAGGAATTGACAGAACTAGAAGAGCGAATTTGCATACTGGTCTTTATAAGCTTGAGAAGACACTTTGGAATGAATATCATAAAGTGGCTGCTCAGGAAGAACTCTTCTGGTTTCAAAAATCCCGACGTAATTGGCTTCAGGATGGTGATAGAAACACTAGATTCTTCCATGCCTCCACTGTGGTCAAGAGGAAAAAGCAGAAAATCGCAACCATTCAAAACGACTTGGGGGAATGGATTGAGGATCACGACATTGCAAAAATGATGGCCCATGACTTCTTCCTAAATCTATATACTAGAGATGACTCTGTCAGAGATCCAAATGGATGGTGCTCCAATTTTCCAACAATCGATCCTCAAAAGTTGATTGATCTCTCAAAACCAGTTACAAGGATTGAAATTAAGAACGCTGCGTTCGCAATGGGAGCTTTTAAGGCCCCCGGGCCTGACAGCCTCCAGCCTCACTTCTTCCAAACTCAGTGGGAGGTTGTTGGACCTAAGATATGCAATTTTATTGAAAGCTGTTTTCATGAACCCTCTAACATGGCTGCCATTAACAAGTCTAGGGTTGTCCTCATTCCCAAAGTTGACAATCCCTCTTCTTTAAGGGACTTTCGACCTATATCCTTGTGCAACGTCAATTTTAAAATCATTACGAAGGTCCTGGTGACTAGATTTAGAGAAGTCATGGATGATGTTGTTGCCCCTGAGCAACGCAGTTTCATTGCAGGAAGATCGAGCTGCGATAACATCCTTATTGCACAAGAGATTATTCACTCTATGAGAATTAAGAGCAGAAAGAAAGGATTCGTGGCCATTAAGATCGACATGGAGAAAGCCTTTGACAGACTTGATTGGGGGTTCATTAAGAGTACTCTGGGCTGTTTACATTTGGAGGACAACCTTATCAATCTTATCATGTCTTGTATCTCGACTTCATCCATGTCTATCCTCTGGAATGGTGAGGAAAGTCCGTCTTTTACACCTTCCAGAGGAGTCAGACAGGGTGATCCCCTTAGCCCGTATGTTTTCGTCTTGTGTATGGAGCGCCTTGGGCACCTTATTAAAGATGAATGTGACGCCCGGCGTTGGAAACCATTTTCCTTTAAACAGAGAGGTCCGCATATCTCTCATCTCTTTTTTGCCGATGATCTTATTCTCTTTACGGAAGCCTCCCAACATCAAATGTCCGAGGTTCGTAAGGTGATGAGCAGTTTTTGTGAAGTCTCGGGTCACAGGATCAATCTTGAAAAATCACGTATGTTTTGCTCTGCTAATGTGAACTTTAACAGAGCTCTTGAATTAAGCCAGTCTCTTGGAATAGGGCTCACCTCTGATCTTGGTAAATATTTAGGGTTGCCGATCATTCACAAGAGAGTTACGAAAGCCACTTACTATCCTATTGTGCAAAAAGCAAGAAAGAAGCTATTGGCATGGAAAGGCAAGCTGCTATCTATTGCTGGCCGCTCTGTGTTGATTAAATCTGTGCTAGCTGCCCTTCCTGCTTATAGTATGCAATCAACCCTCCTCCCTATTTGTACTATCAATGAGTTAGATAAAATTTCTAGGAGGTTTCTTTGGTCCCCAGAGGAAAATATGAATAAAATTCATCTCATTGCTTGGGAAAAAGTTACTCAAGCAAGGAAGCAGGGGGGCCTGGGTTTTAAAAATCTTCGTCGTCAAAACATGGCTTTCATTATGAAGCTTTGTTGGAGCCTTCTGACAAATAAGCAAGATCTGTGGGTTAGATGTCTTCTGTCTAAATATAATTGTGGGCACTCACCACTTCCTAATGTCAAGATGAAAAGAAATTCATCCCCTACGTGGAAAGCAATTGTCAGAGTTTGGGATAAATTTCTTTCTGGAGTTGGAAGGAAGGTTAACAATGGAAGTGGAACTAAGTTTTGGTATGATCGCTGGCTTCCTATTGACCATCCCCTTGTGGCCTTTGTTCCTGACCCTTCCTCCATTAATGAAGATGAAACTGTTCGTGACCAATTATTGGAAGATGGATCATGGGATATTGACAAATGGAGCAGGATTTTGCCTCCCTCAATCATATGTACCATATCTAAAACTCATCCCCCTGCCAACAACTTCCCTGATTGCTTTTCCTGGAGAGCCGCGAAGGATGGCTGTTTCTCCGTTAAATCTGCTTATAATTATCTTTCAAATCGGACAGATAACTTTCTTTCTAATCAGAGGGATGTGAGACAAAGCAATTTCTGGGCTTCGATGTGGAAATGGAATATTCCTGAGAAAGTGAAATTCTTTATGTGGCAAGTTGCTCATGAGAGGCTTGTTACTAACTCTTTTCGGGCTAAAAGAGGCCTGGCAAATGACGGTCTTTGCCCCTTCCCTTGTAACAACGATGAGAGTGTGATTCATATAATCAGGGATTGTGCAAGGGCAAGAAGTTTCTGGAAGCATATTTTACGACCTAACTATTTTTCTCAGTTTTTTGCAGGTAACTTACAGACTTGGCTCCAATGGAATATTCGTCATAATCCTGCAACTGGGACATTTCAGAATTACTCTTGGACGAGAGTTTTTGCTTATGGTTGCTGGATTCTCTGGACAACAAGATGCAAATTCCTGTTCCAAGGCGAGGGGACGGAAATCAGGGAGATGTTACACTTGTGCAATTACCTGTTAATGGAAAATATCTCTAATCAAATGCTTAATCACAAGGTTTTCCAGTTTTGCAGGTGTACCGAAGAATCCTGGTCTCCCCCTCCTCAGGACGTAGTTCGCATTGACGTTGATGGTTCAGTGCGGTCTCAGCATCAAGCAGCTTGCGGGGGGTTATAAGGAATTCGCAGGGTCATTGGCTGATGGGCTTCCACAGACATCTTGGGCAACATACAGTTATTGAGGCTGAGCTCTATGCTATTTTGACGGGTCTAAAAGTGGGGCGCCAGATGGGTTTCCGCAGAGTTGTGCTCTACTCTGACTCTCTGGAGGCTGTAAACATCCTCATGAGAGATTGTTGTATCGATCATCCTCTCAGGAACATCATTGCAGCGACCCGGGATCTTATCTACCAGGACTGGAGCGTTCAGATCTATCATACTCATAGGGAAAATATCTCCTGTGCAGACTATATGGCCAGATACGGTCAGGATACCATCCTCTCAGGAACATCATTGCAGCGACCCGGGATCTTATCTACCAGGACTGGAGCGTTCAGATCTATCATACTCATAGGGAAAATATCTCCTGTGCAGACTATATGGCCAGATACGGTCAGGATACCCAGCATGAAGTGGAGGTAGTTCTTATACCAACTGTTCCTAGCGGATGCCTTCACATGTATTTGCATGACCAATTGGTCTGTAACCAATCGATTTGTAATCCCTAGTTTTTGGCTCTCTTTTGTATTAAGGGTAAGACTTTCATAGTCTTTTCCCTTCTATCTCTCAAGCTTCGGCTTGCCTTTACTTATTTTAAAAAAAAAAAAAACAACGTGCTAGTCTGCGAGATGTTTTTTGAGCCAAAAAAAAAAAAAAAAGTCTGCGAGATGTCTAAACTCTTTTTTTCTGAAAACGTGCCTAACTGCTACATTAAAGTTTTGTTTTTTAAATTTAAAAATAAAGAAAAGATTCAAGAACATGCCTAAGAAAAGGTTTATATATTATTTATGTGGCGAAGGGCCACTTTGCTCAGTGTGACTGTACCAACTCATTCTAATCTCTATTTCTCTCTCTACAAAACCTAACGCTTGAAATCTCTCTCTCTCTAAACAAAAGCTAACGCTTGAAATCTCTCTCCATCTGCGCTTTAATGTCAAACGAAGCGGAGCGGAGAGATGTGGAGAACCTCAGCATTCCGTTGCTGAATGGTGAACAAACGCCAAACAAAGCCGCCGCCGCTTCTGACGACCTAGCGTGCAACGTCGGCTCCACCTCCTTCGTCAAGACTTGCCTTAATTGCCTCAATGCCTTATCAGGTGCTTTTTACTTTCATGTTCACACATCACTTTTTGTTTGTTTTCATGATTTATCTGCAATATCCGTCAAAATATAAAAAACTTCCTCAGAGTAAAAAAGATTTAGCCTTCTAACTGTCTAGTCGTAATACAAGTGATCCGTAACGGTGAATTCTGGTGCCGAGGATTTCGTCTATTATGGCCTTCTCCTTTGAAAATATCCACTCGCAGAAGCGATCTGGAAATTATCTTTTAGTTGGACCATCTGTACGTACGTTCGCTCTGAATGATTCTTTTTTTTGGATCAACGCTTCGGGGTTACCATTCTGGTCCTATTTATAAGTTCTTTTTGACTAAATCACACATATCAAGGAGAGGTAGGTAGCACATATTGGGGGTAAATTTTCAACTTTACCCTCATTTATGATTGGGTACCTTTTAACTTTTTCTTCTCTCTCTATTTTTAGTGGTACAAATGTGGGCAAAATTGTCACAAGTTCATTTATTTGGTCAAAAGGGACTTATAAATAGGACCAAATTTTTTAGTTAAAAGGAACTTATAAATAGGATCAGAGTAGTATTATTGTATGAGGCACATGGATCCAGGAAGCTTTTAAAGTTTTAAAACTTTATTTTTTCCCCCTCTTGTTAAATATTAGTTGTACAACAAGTTATTTGAGACATACTGAAAAAGAAAAGGAGAGATCAGTGACATGACATAGCATGAGATATTGAACATCAAGACGAGGGTGACAGTTTGCCTCTAGAGTAGAGCTGGGAATCAGGGCCGGCCCAGCCCTCCAGGGCTTGGGCCCTACAGGGCCTGAGATAAGGAAAACATCTGTTTTTCAAAGCCCGGCCCGATAGTGCCAGGGCCTGGCAATTACTATTCCAAATTTTAATTATTTTTTTCTAGGTTTTTTCCAAAGAAATATAATTAGTAAATTGCAATCATTAAAGTTCTAATCTATCAAATAAATATTATCAACATTAATATCTAAACAATACAAATTATCCAACAAATAAATACATTCATTAATTCGTAATAAAAAACAAACCATTGTCCACAATTGACTCACATAAAACTTAAGAAGTATTAAACTAAACAACATTAGATAACTCACATAAAATATAAAAGCATACTACTATCATTGTCAATTGTCACATTCTTCATCACTCTCATCAATTTCATAGATATTTGATTGTGCTTCACTTTGAGCAGAAGGCTGTGCTTCAGGAGTAAAAATGTCATGGATTTCTTCTCCCGCATCATGAACACATCCATAATCATTATTTGCAACAAATAATATACTAAATCATAAAATCAGAGTATAGTTATTATATATTTATATATGTGCCTCCTAGCTTCTTCCTCTTGGCACTCTTTGACTAATTTTTTTTTCCTTAAAAAACTGAAAATGCTACAATAACAGGGCCTGCAGGGCCGGCCCGATAAAGCCCGAGGCTCTACAGGGCCGGCCCTGCAGGGCCAAATTCAAATTTCAGGCATATTTTTCAAGCCCGAGCCCTACAGGGCCAGGGCTTAAAAGGGCCGGTCCGACGGGCCCGGCCCGATTTCCCGGCTCTACTCTAGAGCCAACATTCTTCTTCTTCCGATTAATTGTTCTTCTTCTTTTGACAAGTATGTCAATATATATTTACTCTTTTTTCATTCCCTTGGGGGAAAAGTTTCTTTAAGATATATACATGTGCCTTAAAAGATAAGAAAATTAAACATAGCTTGTCCCCCCCCCCCCCTCTCCTTTGCTTTGATTCTGAGATATGTTGTTCAATATTTACAATTCCATAATCATAATGAAACTAATGCATAGGTTATATATATCCTGTTTGGTTCTTCAGGAGTTGGAATACTCTCCGTTCCGTATGCTCTAGCATCTGGAGGGTGGCTCAGTTTAATCCTTCTATTTATCATAGCCATGGCAACATTTTACACTGGCGTGCTGATTAAAAAATGCATGGACATGAATCTAGGAATCAAGACCTATCCTGACATAGGTTATCGCGCATTTGGAGGCAAAGGAAGGCTTATTGTGTCAATAAGCATGTACGCTGAACTCTACTTGGTCGCAACAGGATTTTTAATCCTAGAAGGAGATAATTTAAATAATATATTCCCCAACACTGTCATTGAATTAGGTGGCTTATCTCTTGGTGGGAAGAAACTCTTTGTGATACTGATAGGCCTTATCATCACTCCTTCAGTTTGGCTTGATAACTTAAATCTTCTATCTTATATATCAGCAAGTGGTGTGTTTGCTTCTATTATTATAATTTGCTCCATATTTTGGACTGCAACAATAGATGGAGTTGGATTTAACCATAAAGGGACTCTTATTAATTGGGAAGGTATCCCTACTGCTGTTAGCTTGTATGCTTTCTGTTATTGCGCACATCCAGTCTTCCCCACCATGTATAATTCCACCAAAAAGAAACCTCAATTCTCCAATGTAAGTCCTTTTAATTTCCCTTTTACACTGAACAATAAAGTATGTTTACGTGTATTATATCACACATCGGCTGGAGAGGGAAACAAAAGATGCTTTATAAGGTCTAGAAATCTCACCTCTTAACCCGCTTTAAAACTGTAAGGGGTGATGGACCTTGCGAAGTACTAAGATGTTACAACTTCATAATTATGTATATTACACATTAATTTTGACTTATTTGCATTTCAGGTGTTATTGATGTGCTTTGTGCTAAGCACGTTTGGTTATGCATCAATGGCTATATTTGGTTATTTGATGTATGGTTCAGATGTCCAATCACAAATAACGTTGGATCTACCCGTGAATAGGTTAAGTTCAAAAGTTGCAATCTTCACTACTTTGGTAAATCCAATAGCCAAGTATGCTTTGATGGTGACACCAATAACGAATGCTTTGAAAGAGTTGCTACCAGCTGATGGGACACGCAAGAGGAGTAGGCTCACAAATATCTTGATAGGCACTGCCTTGGTAATCAGTACGGTCATAGTTGCCGTGAGTGTTCCTTTCTTTGGAGATCTCATGTCTCTTGTTGGAGCAGTTCTAAGCGTCACAGCTTCACTTCTATTTCCATGTTTTTGCTACTTAAAGATTTCAGAGACATATAAAAAGTTTTGTTTTCAAACTGTGGCCATAATGGGAATAATATTCACAGGTGTACTGATAGGAATATTTGGTACATACACTTCAGTACTTAATATTATTAAGCAGTTAATGTAGTCATATATATGCCAGTGCTTCAGTATTAAGCCGTTAATGTAGTCATATATATGCCAGTGGTTGCCTTTTGTGAAAGGCAGTGTTCCTTTGAGCATCATGATTGGGTAATTAAGGTTTTGGATGATGATGTATAATTCAGTTGACTCGAATGCAAGCTGCTGGAGTTAGGGAGGGAAGTAATAGCCTCTTATTTGTTTCCTTTGGTTGTGCCTTTGTCTCTGGTTGCTTTTGGTATATATTGATGAAGTATTTGTTCAGTCCAAAAAAAAAAAAGTAGTGGATTTTTCTTTAATTCTCTAATTTTAGTGCCAATGAGAAGATCATAAAATATGGATTAAAAGAGATACCAACTTTATGCTTATATTGAAAGATTATAATTAGTGATTACTGGTTTCCAAAAAAATCATTATCGAAATTTAGGAAATTATGCTAGCAGTTTAGATTTTAGAATAACATTTATAGTGACTTTTTCTTTGAAAAAGTAGTGATTACTTTCTTAAAATCTTGTTACAAGTTATAGCAATGATGATATGATTCTGAGCGATATTTTAATGTAAAGTTCCCAATTTTTTCCCACAAGTGGATGTTGATATATACTTTTGTTCCTATCTGAAATTAATATTCCAACGACTTACGACTCGGACTTGGTGTGCGGTATGCCTTTGCCAATTCTACTTGCGAGATCGCAAGAAAAGACATTAATATTTAGATAACGAGTGAATCGACATGTAACAACTCTTGGAGAAACTAAAATTAGAAAAGAATATTATCAAAAGAAAAGAAAAGAAAAGAATTTTTTAAAAAAAAAAGACCAGTTCTTCTTTTTAGGTTCATTAAATAATTGGCCCATTCTATGAATTAGAGACT
This sequence comes from Acacia crassicarpa, assembly GCA_034222035.1. Taxonomy (NCBI): domain Eukaryota; kingdom Viridiplantae; phylum Streptophyta; class Magnoliopsida; order Fabales; family Fabaceae; genus Acacia; species Acacia crassicarpa. The sequence goes on along the minus strand of JAWXYG010000005.1, from coordinate 40,145,397 downwards.
ACTCCATGATTGGAGACAAAAGGAGCTGGTTTGGCTTTGCTGGTTTTCTCAACTCTCAATAAGGATTAGGTGAAGCTTAATAAACTGTATCATTTAAATATGTCAGTTTATAAGTCAAATAAATTAATTTAATATAAAAAAGATGAGGCTAAAATATATATTTAGTTATTCATGTTTACCTTAATTAAGGTTCAATTTAAATCTCTTAAATTTATAAAGTGTACTTTTAATCCTTTAATTAACCCTAACACTGTTAATTTGATATATATATATATATATATATATATATATATAACAGAAAATAGTGACTATGCAATTAAATAAATTGTGCTTAAATTTTACAAACATAAAAAAGAAATACTTAATTCTAACTGACCAATTAAGAGTAGTCAGAATAATCTATCCCTAATAACTATATATAGCTATTACCACGTCTTCTTCCCACGTATACCCACTCTCACTCTCCTCCATTAATAGCTTTTTCACTCCAATACTCCTTCCATTTTCTTATTCTTTTCTCAGCCGTCGGCACTTCTTTCATCTCTAATCCTCTCTTCACGGCACTCCTTCCATTTTCTTACTCTTTTTTTTTAAAAAAAATTTTTAATCAACCCCATGACATCAACTTTATTTTTAATCAAGACATCAACGTGGAAGACGGATAGATAGAGATGATCAAAATTGGAGGAAAAGAAAGTTGCAAGAAAAAGCCGTAATAGCCAAAAACTTTCAACAAAAAAGAGACAAAGGTACTTCCTTCGATTTAATTATAAGATCATTTTTATAATAAAAATTGTATCACAAAAGTGGTCTTAAAATTAGGACTATTGGGAATATATATTTTCATTCCTTTTATTGTGTTATGCCCACAGCTTCCCTTTGACTTCATTGATTATGGTGAGTCTTCTAATTCTCCTCCTTTTATCAATTATCATATAATATAGATATATTATATTAATATTTTGTTCTTACTTAAATCTTATAATATCTCATGCAACAAAGAAAGAAAGATATGATTAGATTTTATATCAAAATATCCTTTTATCTTAGAATTAATTAAACACTAAAAAATATATAAAAGATAAATATCCAAAAAAAAAGAGAGAGAAAGAGGCCAAGGTGCAAGAGAGGATAAGAGACGATAGCTAGGACCACTATAACTCTGGCGGGGAGGATGACAAAGAAGAGGCCGAAGGTTCGTCTGGGGTTGAAGGGGGGCCGGACAATCTGCTTGCACATCATTGAAGGAGAAAGAGTTGGAGGCGTGAGAGGGATCGAAGGAGAAAGAGACAAAGGCGTATATCTAGTCCTAGGTCAAAAAAATGAAAATGTAAGCTTTTCAACGATTTTTTTAAAACAACAGTCGTTGAAATTAAACTTTCAACAATTAGTTAGAGAAAAAAAAAAGGTCATTGAAAGTTTCCTGTTATAATAAATTGGATGTACTTAGTAGCATTTTCAAAATTGCTATAATGTTGGCACCAAATTTTCAATTTTCATTTTCCGCCATACCAAAATTTGGGCAAAATTTTATTACCTATGGAAGAAAAGCATCGCTTATTTGCTTTGCTTAACTTATTGAGACTTCCTGGTCATCAGGAAAAACTTTCCAGCCATTATTTTTGGGAAAAATTACGAGTATATTATTCTTTACGAGTATATATTCTTTTTTTTTTTTTTTTGGATATATTCTTTATCTTGTTAGCCTTTCTTCTCGTTCAACGGTTGGCCCACCATTGGCATTCAAGGTGAGATGCGTAATTTCCTCTTTCCTCGTGTCTGGTACGCAGGGCAAAGCCCAATGTTTGAATATAGATGGGCCACGTAAGAACAAAGTTCATTGGAGCCCAATAATGACCAGTAAATTTAGAGCCCATAGTAGGAAATATACGTAATTTTAAAAAAGGAAAATTAAAAAAACCATACACTTGGCCTATGCAGGTCTCGAACCTGCCACCTTTCGTGTGATTAGAAAGTTACAATAACCAGCAGAAGTTGATCTGAGTAGAATGAGTTCTAGTCACTTAAGTAAGAGATCTCGGTTTCGAGCCCTTGTAAATGCAAAAAACTTTTTTTGAGAGAGGTCCCGCTTTAGTGCCCATAAAACCTCAAAGTGGTTGCACACTTTATCAATAGGAGGGGGAAAAAAAAGTCAACAACAAAATAACACAAGCAGCGCATGGTCTTTTTCATTTCAAATAAAGTGACACAGGAGATAGCTAAACGCGAGAGAATGGATAACTACTGCTGGTGAACTTGCGGGATTTGGGGTTGGCACTCTACTCCTTTGTGCCACCATCGCGGCCCCCACAATCGATGCTTTCTTTGCTGCCTCTCAGCGTAGGTAACTGAAACGGAAAATTTTAAAAGCATTTAAAAAGTTAGTAAAATTGTTTTAATGGAAAAAAATCATAAAAACATAAAATTATAGTGATAAATCGAATTTTTAACTTACCATGCTTCTCTCATCTCTCATCGTTTCATCGTTTTTTTGGCACTATACTTTGCTCATTTCTGCTTTGAATAAGCCTTTTGTTTTCTTTACACTGCACTGGTTGCTGCGTTTCAATAGCACTCTTCTTTGTTTCGACCTGTCAAATTTGCCTCCAATGTTACAGGATTGCGATGAAAGCCTCTGGGTAGTCCGTGAAGATAGTTCATGAAATAATCTAACTCATTTTTAAAACTTCATAATTGCTACAATAGTAATTAGCTCAAAAATAAGCCCTGGAAGGCAATCTGAAAAGAGATGTAGTAGGCCATCTAGCTTGGTAAATAAGGGAGAGTATGGGAAATCCTTTTACTGCACTACTTAATGAAACTCTATATTTTTCTTCCCTTACCATCTTGTAAGCGTCCTGGCTTGAAAAAAAAAAAAAAAAAAAACTCACAAGTGCCTTGAAGAAGTTACAAATTTCTTCTTTTGGCAATGAAAACCACCAAAGGCATATAATCTGAGCCTGATTACATCATCAATCCAATCAGAGAAAAGGCTCTGTGCAGCTCAAGTGAACCCAGTTCTTGTCGTTTGATCTGTGCCTTTACATGTAGTGTACTGCAAAGATTTGCCTTTTCTTATCTGACCAGAATTAGAAGAGAATTTACAATTATATTAAGCAGATGATTTTTTTGGTTATATATGCTGACCAATCTTTTGATTTCTCCAAAATGTTGATGCACGTAGGTATCATCATACTATTGCATATGTATGTTGGCAACTTTTCTTTGGAAAAAAGCCAACTGACCTTGGGTGATCAGGGGGCATTGCGTCTTGATTCAAAGGTGAACTCCATATTTCAACCCCTATCACAATCCGCTTGGTCGTGTGGCAACCTGGGTTCGCATTCCGGATGTTCCATTGCACTGCTATAATAAGCACTGTATTTCAAGGATTGGAGACCGAATTGGACGCACGTTAAAGGTGGATTTAAATACTCTCCATGACTGCAATGAATCAGCACCCAAAATTCAGAGAGGAAGATTTGTCAGAATCTGTGTGGAACTCAACCTCCAGAAAAAATTAATTCCAAAAGTGATTATTGCGGGGTCAATATTCAATGTTGAGTATGAAGGGCTTACAATGATATGTTTTACCTGTGGAAGAGCTGGGCACCGGCGTGAAGGCTGTCCATTTAAATGTTCCTCATCGGATAATCGCGTGGAAGGGAATCAGTCGACCCAGCCACCACAGCAACCTGCCAGATTGCTTCCAGGTAAGGATCCGGCAACATCGACGGCGGAGGACACCTTCGGACCATGGATGTTGGTAAGTCGACGGCCAAATCGTTCTCATCTTCCCCAACGGCAGGATTTCCAACGGCAGCCCTCGAAAAATGCGACTAAGATGACGCCAGCGTCCTCCCACGGCCAAGGCTCAAGGTATGCGGCGCTTGGAGATCCTCAAGAGGATTTGGAATTGACAACCGGCCATGCTCTGGTGAACAATGGAGCTGAAAATTGCGTGGGTGGTACTTTACTCGCTGGGCAAACATTTAATGGAAAAGACGGGTTGGTGGCGCAAGGAAAAAAAAGACAGATTTTGCCAGCTGGAAATTCAATCAGTCAAAGGGGTGATTTGATTCATAAGTCCAAATCGGTTTATAGAGTCAAAGAAGGAAAAGCTGTGGTCCCCACTGGTGGATCTAATATTAAAAAGGAAGGGGCTGGACCATCTATTCAGTCAGCCTCTTTGGGCCACCGACATTTGGGCCAGCGGGATTTGGTTATAGCGCAAGAGAGTATGGCACAATTGGATAAAAGGCAGGTGGGCCAAGTTGAATTAATTAACACTAAGGTGAATGCTGATGCCAATTTAAAGTTGGACTCGTTGGGCCAAGTTGGTTCAGAAAATTCACAAATGGGACAATTAAGTTTGGCGCTGGTAGATGCTTCTAATGACAACTCCAATTCTCCAAATGAAGCAAGTAACCACATGACCAGCAAAAAAACAAATGGTAAAACAACTAAGGGACACCGAACACACATCATTGTCCAAGGTAACCTTAATACCAAACTTCAACAGGGATCTGAGGTCCCAAATGCGATCGTTACCAACTCCAATAAAGATCCTCCTTCGGGGCCAATTCAGGATTCCTCCCATCGTACTGATCTAACACCTCCTGAGCATTGGGACCCTAATGACGATGTTGCTCCGGATTTTTTACAAGCTAATGGTCCATATGTGCCTGAAACTCAGTTTGAAAAACACCATGAAGGTAGGACTGGAGATGCCAGGTAAGTCCCCCTTTCTCATCTCCCTGTATTTTTATTTTAATTTTTTAATGATTATTGCATCTTAGAATTGTAGAGGAGCCGGTAGCCGGGCTTTTTCCATAACTGTTAAAGATATTATTAATAAATATTATGTTAACATTTTCTGTCTCATGGAACCTCGTATAAGTGGTACTAGGGCTGATAAGGTTTGTCGGAAGCTTGGCTTTGACCATTGGTTACGGGTGGAAGCTACTGGCTTTTCTGGGGGAATTTGGCTCCTATGGAATTCGGATACTTTTGATATTACTTACCTTACTTCCTCCACCCAGTTGCTTCATTGTCAAATCAGGGAGCTTGCTAGCAATAATATTACCCTTCTAACGGTTGTCTATGGGGGAAACTACTTTACTTGGCAGGAATGCCCTTTGGAATTCCCTTCGTTTACTAGCTACAAGTTCTTCCTTTTCCTGGTTAGTTTTGGGTGACTTTAATACTTATTTATCTCCTAATGATAAGTTGGGTGGAGCTGATCCCCCGTGGGCCTCCATGCATCAATTTAGAGATTGCATTGACGATACTGGGCTAATTGAGGCGGATATTTTGGGCGAAAAATTCACCTGGGAGAAACGGGGTCTAAAAGAGAGACTGGATTGGGTTTTCTCAAACTTCACCTGGATTAATACCTTCCCCACCTTCTCTGTCCGGCATGAGCTTAAATTCAAATCTGATCATAGGGTTGTGGTGGTTAACACTAAATCTACAAACCTTGTTCATCGCCCCCAGAGATCCTTTTCTTACCAGATGGCTTGGACTCTGGAAAGTGATTTCAGTGACGTTATCAAGGAAGCCTAGCGGGACAGAAATTGGCTCCATGGTCTTCAAAAGTTTCAAACAACTGCTCTTGTATGGAATGACATCGGTAACATCTCCAGTAGGAAAAGGAAGCTCATTCGTCGTATGGAGGGTATTGATCGATGTCGGAAAAAGAATCTGCGAACTGGGCTGTTTAAATTAGAAAAGCAACTATGGGCTGAGTATCACAAATTGGCAACACAAGAAGAAATCTCATGGTTTCAGAAATCCAGAAGCAAATGGCTCCAGGGGGGAGACAGGAATACTAAGTTCTTTCATGCCTCCACTGTGATTAAAAGGAAAAAACAGCGTATTGGAGCCATTCAAAATGAAGCTGGAGAATGGATTGAAGAGCATAATCTTGCTAAAAATATGGCCCATGACTTCTTTTCCAAACTCTACACTCGTGATTTAAATGTGAAAGATCCTAACGGGTGGTATTCAAACTTTCCTACTATTGATGCCCATAAGTTGTGCATGCTTTCAAAGAAAGTTACAAGGCTGGAGATAAAAAATGCTGTTTTCGCTATGGGCGCATTTAAGGCCCCAAGTCCCGACGGCCTTCAGGCTCACTTTTTCCAGACTCAGTGGAATGCCGTGGGTGATAATTTATGTGATTTTATCGAGGAGTGCTTCAGCAACCCTTCATCTATGGCCGGTATCAATAGATCCAAGATTGTTCTCATCCCTAAAATTGATCAACCTTCTACTTTTAAGGATTTTAGGCCGATATCTTTGTGTAATGTGAGTTTCAAAGTCATCACTAAAATCTTGGCTAATAGGTTTAAAGATGTCATGGACCAGCTTATAAGTCCTGAACAATGCAGCTTCGTAGCCAACAGATCTAGTTGTGACAATATTATAATTGCACAAGAAATTATTCACTCTATGAGAATGAAGGGTAAGAAAAAAGGATTCACTGCAATAAAGATTGATATGGAAAAGGCTTTTGACAGACTTGACTGGGGGTCATAAGGAATACTCTTACTTGTTTGAGGATAGACAATAATCTCATTGATCTCATCATGGCTTGTCTTTCCACCTCATCTATGTCTGTCCTCTGGAATGGTGACGAAAGCTCTAGTTTCACCCCCTCAAGAGGCGTTAGACAAGGGGACCCTCTAAGCCCATATATTTTTGTGCTTTGCATGGAAAGGCTAGGCCACTTTATCAAAGCTGAATGTGAGGCTGGGCGTTGGAAGCCGTTCACTTTCAAGCGAGGAAGTCCCGCTATCTCTCATTTGTTCTTCGCCGATGATCTCATTTTATTCACTGAAGCCTCCGCTCACCAAATGGTCGAGGTTCGTAATGTCATGCAAAGTTTCTGCGAGGTATCTGGTCATAGAATCAATCTAGCCAAATCCCGTATGTTTTGCTCTAGAAACGTCAATTTTAATAGAGCCCTTGAGCTATGCCAGCTCCTGGGCATTGGAATCACACATGATCTTGGAAAATACTTGGGTGTGCCGATTATTCATAAGAGGATTACCAAAGCGACATATCATCACATTGTACAAAAAGCCAAGGAAAGACTGTCCACGTGGAAAAGCAAATTCTTAACTATGGCTGGTCGCACTGTCTTGATTAAATCTGTCCTATCTTCCTTGCCCAGCTATCAAATGCAGTCAACCCTCCTTCCTATTTGTATTATTAATGAGCTTGACAAGATCTCAAGGAATTTTCTCTGGTCTCAGGATGAGGAGTTGAAAAGGATGCATCTTATTGCTTGGGACAAAGTAACAGCTGCTAAGAAACAAGGAGGTCTCGGTATCAAAAATCTTCGGCGTCAGAATAAAGCATTTATTATGAAGATCTGTTGGAACCTCTTGACAAAAAAACACTCTCTATGGGCCTAGTGCCTTTGGTCCAAGTATAATTGTGGTCACTCCAATGTGCCTAATGTATCTAAAAAGAGGAATTCATCCTCTGTCTGGAAAGCGGTAGTTGAAGTCTGGGATAAATTTCTTTCTGGTATTGGAAGGAAGGTTAATAGCGGGAACGAAACTAAATTTTGGCAGGACCTCTGGCTTCCGCTGGACCAACCTCTTATAGCCTTTGTTCAGGATCCATCCTCTATTAACGTTAACGAGACGGTTAGGGATCACATATTGTGTAATGGAAGGTGGAACTCTAATGAATGGCGGGGCACCTTACCTCCTACAATTATAAATGCTATTACCAGAATGCACCCCCCTTCCAACCATTCTCCGGATTGCTTCACTTGGCGAGCGGCTAAAGATGGTGGTTTCACTATTAAATCTGCTTACACATATCTTTCTGATCATGATCAGACGAGTACAAATAGCTTCTGGTCCCTTCTGTGGAAATGGCAGGTTCCCGAGAAAATTAAAATGTTCATGTGGCAGGTCGGTCATGAAAGACTTGCCACCAACTCTCTAAGAGCCAGAAGAGGTCTCTCGGGTGGAAGCCTTTGTCCCTTCCACTGTAATAATGAGGAGAATGTGATCCATATTATCAGGGATTGTGAGAGAGCGAAAAACTTGTGGAAACAACTTTTGATGTCTAACCATTTCTCTCAGTTTTTCACAAGAAATTTGCAGGCTTGGTTCAATTGGAATTCCAGTCACAATCTTGGAAAAGGGAGATTCCAAAATTTCCCTTGGCAACGTACTTTTAGCTTGGTGTGCTGGATCCTTTGGACGTCCAGATGCAAGTTCCTCTTTCAAGGTGAGAGCACGGATATCAGGGAGATGCTCCACACGTGTAATTATCTTCTCATGGAGAGTACATCTAATCAAACACTAACGCACCAAATTTTTAATATTGGCAGGGAAGTTGAGAATGCTTGGACTCCTCCTCCTGAGAACGTGATCCGTATTGACGTTGATGGTTCTGTGCGTTCCCAATACTAAGCAGCTTGCGGAGGTGTGATGAGAGATTCTCATGGCCGTTGGCTGATGGGATTTTACAAATCTCTTGGGCTTCGCACTGTCGTTGAAGCTGAGATATATGCCATCATGATAGGTTTGAAGTTGGGTCAGCAAATTGGTCTTCAGAAAGTTGTCCTTTACTCGGATTCGATGGATGCTATCAATATCCTCATGAGGGACTACCATGCTGATCATCCCCTTAGTGAAATTATTGGGGAGACTAGAGATCTGCTTTTCAGAGATTGGAATGTTGAACTCCATTATACCCCGAGATGTAACATTTCTTGTGCTGACTATATGGCCAAGCAAGGCCACGACGCTCCTGATGTTGTCGACGTCATCCTTGTTTCATCTATTCCCAGGGGATGTCAGGATATCTTCCATAGAGACCAGCTATCCTGCTTTTGTTAGCTGTTTCTTTTTGCTTCTGATGTACTAAGGACTAGATTTTCATGATCTAGTCCTTCCTCCATCATATCAAGCATTTGCTTGCCTGTTCTTTAAAAAAAAAAAAAAGTACAGCAGTTCTATACCAGAAATTTTGGGGAGATAACATTCATAATTATTACTCCTTCCAATCCTTCATATCAGACATATTTAACTAATTAGATTAGATTAATGAAGTTAATTAATATAACATGTATTTCTTAAAATGCCCTAAATATCTTTCTCAATTTCCTTATTCTCTCTCCTCTTTGATTATTGTTAAGGAAGTATCAATACAGGTGTTGAGAATAAAAAGTTTAGAATTAAGATATTAATTAAGTAATATTATTATGATTGATTATTTACTATTTATTAGGATTAGATTTGAATATTTTATCATTATGATTTGACTTGATTTAATTTAATTTGATTTGATTTGATTAGGATAGATTCTAGGGTTAGGATTAGTCTATTAATATGTCTATATAAAGTTCGCTTTGTACTCTATTTTATTTTTAAGAATCGATAATATTAGTATTTTTATTGTGCTTCAATTAATGTGATCGTTCAATCTTAATTAGGGGTAAGTTAAAAAAAGATTAACAAATGTGAAAACTTTGTCTTATATTTAGGATCAAGATCAACTCACCGACTATATCTTATATTAAAGATCAGGAGGAGTATATCTAATACATTAGGTCTTCCTTCTTGTTAGAGGGTTATATGTGCAACTCTTGGTGTTCATGGAGTTTTCTTTATTTTGTTTTTTAAAACTCAATCTCATCAAGTTGTTGCAATATATCTGTCTCTCCTGCGTCTGTTGGTTGTAATATAATTTAGATGCTAGCCAAGTTTATTAGTTGTTTTGTCAATTGATAGCTTGGATTCTTTTATCCCCAGATACTTAGATCACTATCATGAACTGATATTTTCTTACACTCTCCCATTCATATCCCCCTAGCTTTGATTCTTGTATCCCCCTTTTGTGCTCTTCTGCACTTAGTGGTGTTAGATCATTATCATGGACTGATACCTTCTTTATTTACACTCCCACTCATATCCCTCTAACTTCATACTAAAGATTGGGTCTTAATGCCGCAACTCTGCCAAGTGCCACGCCCTTTTTCAATTCATAGTTCCTCCTTAATCTTTCCATCAGTTTGTCTCTACCCTCAAGTTATAAATTTATCATTTTTGGTGGACTCCTTGACTGTTATTGTGGTTTTTTTAGTCACCTTGATTATGATGAAGTAATTTCTGATCATTTAGGTTTTAATACTACTCACATAATCATAAATGGTTTTATCTTAGAAATAAATGATAATAACAGTTTAAAGATTAAAATGAAAATAGCATGGTGGTCAATTTATATTTTGATTCATGGATTTGATTGATCTCCACTATGAAAGACTATTTCAAGTCAAAGTCCAATTTGTTAAATGAAAGTTCATCTAACACTCCCCTACTAAATGCAGCTCATTAGTTTCAAAGTGTGAATACACATTATACCACATGGTTTAACTTAACTAAGAGAATGGGATGTGCCAAAATCAAATCCTTAACTATTTGGTTACAGAGGCTCTGATAGCAAGTTAACAGTGAAGTTTCATCTAAAACGCACTCGTCACAATAGTCCTTTGGATCTTATTATAATTTGTATCACAGTTGACATGTATGTTGCAACCATTGAATGCAGCTAATTGGGTTTGTGCAAACGATGTGGCCATCTGAGGAGAATAGCATGTACTAGATGCAGAGGAGCAGGATCGGTCAGAGAAGGGGCAAGAAAACATTAATATAGGATGTAATATATCAAATCTTTTTTATGGAGAAAATACAAATTAAACAACATCCTAGATAGCTACATCAATATCCAACTCAAATCCTAAAATATAACAAATATTAAATAATAAACATCAAATCGAATAATTAATTAGGGTTAACTGCAATTTTAACAAAGTTTTTTCCGATAAGCGTGTAGCACAAATAAATTTTGGAAGGGTAAAAATATCAACAAACAATTTACAATATGTAATTTAACGGCCATTTGTTTAAATTTAACAGTTTAGGTAAATTTGTATCCTTTTAAATTGTGTATTGGTATTTTTGCCCTTTCCAAAATTTATTTGTGCCAGACACCCTTTGAAAAAAAAAAATTGTTAGTAAAATTGCATCTTAACCCTATTAATTAATTAATATTCTAATACTTGCTGCAGCTCTCAACATGGGATAATACATCATTAAACATGAAAATCTTTAATTCTTTGGCTAAATTGACGATTGTTTGTGTGTGTGAGAGAGTTTCGAAACAAAAGCGGTTGGTGAAAGTGCTAACGATCAAAACCTAATTATTAATTAGAAAAATTAATGACATGGGGTCCAAATGAGTCTAATTAAAGTGAAGCATAACTTAATTAGATTCTGCACATGCATTTGCGACGTTTGTTGTGTGATTCAATTCCTATATATAGGTTAATGATTGAGTTTATGCAAGATACTAGCTACTACAACTCTATATGTGTAAATATATTGAAATGTTTAGGAAATAGGATAGAGTTTGGTATTTGATTAAGTAACTTATTCAACATCTTTAGACTTAGTCTCTTCAAAAAAATCATTGAGATCTTGTATTTAGGACCCAAGAGATATGGACTACTGTGGGTGGTGGTTGTGCACGACCATCTTTATATTTTTCTCATGTTGCTTCACCAATTTCTTTTCTCCTTCTTTTCTCTCCCTCTTACGTATTTTACTATCCAACTAAATATCCAAGAACATCCCAGATATATAGCATTGATTCCAATTAATTAATTCATTAATTAAATATTGCATTGTTGGCTGCCTATAGCGCACATATACTCGTACATTGAGGTGTTCCAGGACCCTTCCAGCCACCCAAGTCCCAGACGAAGGCAAAGCATAGTGCATAGCTCATTGTGCTATTGCTATACGGTTATATGAAAGGAATAGCTATTGTTGACAAGTTTTGAGATTTTTTTTATATTAGTATTTTTTTATTTGGGATCTTAATGTCATTTTCCCTTAATATTAACCCTAAAGGACAAGAAATGACCTTATTATCCAATATACTGATATGCAAGGTACGGTACTTATGAGCCTTTCTTATGAAATGTACAAAAAAATATTAGATATGAGCATTATGGGGCTTCCCGTGAGTTATCATAGCTTTTTGACTGCAAAATGCAATTAAAGAGCATACTAGGGATATAGGGCTTTCCCGTGCATTGTCATAGCATTAAGGTATTGTCTCTATAACATAGTTGCAGGACATATATGATCAGCCTTTATCCAATTTAAATAGTCCAATATCCCTGTATTATCTATTTAGTCGTTTCATGATTAAGATAACATTATGGGGCTCCTTTTTGAAAATTGAGCTGAAAAAAATTCTGCTGTGGGCATGTGCATAGGAGGGAGGGTACAAGTATAATAAATATATTCTTAATTAATCTGGGCACACAGAATTGATTTTCCTCTTTAAATCCAAGCTAAAACTAATAAGTGGGCATGTTCATATCTTCGATAAAGATTAGTGGAGGATTATCTTAGGCAAACTTATAGTTTATTGTTTAATGATTTTTTTTCTTTTTTGCGAGGTACATATATCCTTTTATTGGAGGCAATCCTGTTTGAAACATTGTTAGGATTAAATGTGGGCAAATATTATTTGACAGATCAAAAGTTTCATTTCACATGACAATAAAAAGGAGGAGAGGGTTTTTAGAAGCACAAAAAAGTACTTTCTCCGGTCTTAATTATAGGAACACTTTTATAATGTAAATTGTACTAAAAAAGAATTCATATAATTAGGACTGGAGGTAATACTTTTTTTAAGCAATATTCTATAAACTCAGATAAAACTTATTTCACAAGTTTTTTTTTTTAAAAAAAAAAGCTCTAGAAACACTTCAAAAAAGTTAAAACAAATAATAAAATAATGAAAGGCTTTTATCGATGGAACTGAAGAAAAGGGTGGGAATTAAGGGTGAGCATGAAGCCCAGAAGCCCAGTGTGCCCGCTCAAGCCCAGCAAAAAATCGCCCTGCCCAACCCAGAAAAAAGAAGCCCAAAAAAACTAGGCACAATCGGGCTGGGCATTTTTGCGGGCAGAGCCGGGTATCGGGCAGGGTATGCCGTCCTGCCCATTTGGCCCTGCCCAGTATATATATATAATTATATTTGATATAAATATTTTTTATATAATAGTTAATGTACTTATATTATATATTTACTAAAATTCTAATATATCCATTGAGTATTTGACCATTAGGCCATTATATTACTAATAATGCTTTGTATTCAATAGACTATGGATGTTTTTTTTTTTAATTTTTCACGTAGGTGCATTTGACTATTTGTTGAGACATATGATACTCTTTTTAATTTCCAGACTCAAGTTGTAGACTTATTTAAAATATTCTAAAGCGTATAATTTATAATTATAGATTACATTTGAAGTTTACAATATTGTTTATCATTATTAAAACTATTTTTTCACATAGGATGTGGTAAGGTATCACCATTTAGGCAAGAGAAGCCCGCCCTGCCCAGCCCATTATTGCCCAGCCCAAAAATGTTAGGACTTCTATCAGGTAAGGTTGGGCATCGGGCTGTATTTTACTGCTCATTGATCCTTTGGGTAGGGCATCGGATAAGGGTCTCGCCCTACCCAGTCCTGCCCATGCCCACCCTAGTGGGAATGACTATGAGGTTAGCGGTTACTGGTTACGAACGCAGCATCTCAAGCACGCGGGCGGTCCTGTGAGAGATGAAACGGTTATGTACAGTGTTTGCATTTATTCCTCTGCATTGGGCAGTTGCAAACTTCCTTCTTTTAATATTAATTAGTATTTTAAAATAATTTTTTAAGATTATAAAGTATTTTTCAATATAAGTCATTATCCTAAAGCATTTTTTTTTAGTCTTATTGAGTACCATAAAAAAAATTTAAGATCCTAAAAAACATTTCGGGATATGAATTGGTATTAAAAAAATACTTCATGATACTGAAAAATATTTATGATATTAAAAATAATTTAAGAATATTTTAGAATACTGATTAATGCTTAAAAAATGATAATTGATACTTTAAAAAAATTATTTTTTAAAAAAATATATATATCTGGACATCTCTTTCCCAAAGTACAAGGTACGAGCGCGGAGAAGGAGGGAAACTCGTTCCACGGGCCACCACTTTCTTCTAACGTCATAATTCAACTCGGTGGTCCCCATCTTCCTTGCATGGGAAAGAAACAGAAAACTTTCCTTCGCATACTAGTCATCCCTCCCAATTTTTCTCATATCATCAACTTAAATGGAAAATAATAAAATAAAAAAACTCCATCGCTTTCTCCTATCATAAATTATCATAAATGCATGCACATGCACGCGAAGTAGCTACACAGGCTAAAAGACAACAGTAACATCAACCACACATTGAATTACATCCAACCATGATTTCAACAACCATATACCCCCTCCCTGTCTTTCTTAATGAATTCATCACAACATCAGAATCAGATACAATTTTGAGGAAAAAAAAAAAAAAAAAGGAGAATCACATACAACAAACACCAAACACAAGCATCAGAAGCACATGCTCGTCCTTTTTTTAAATAAGCGTTCTAGCTCACTCTCCCGTCCCTGCCTGTCCTACTTATTCTTCCCCGGCCCTCCTTACAACGAGACAGTCAATCGCTAAACCCTACGGCGGCGACACCTCCACCCTCACTAACAATTTGATTCGTCTTCCTCACTTGGAAGAAAGGCTAGCTTGCTTGCTGTTCCGGAGAATCCAACAGAGAACAAAGTCCAAATTCCGGACTACCACTTCTGTCGCGGTTCCTCTTTCTTCTCTCCATCTCTTTCTGCGATATGTGCTCGGACTGGCTTTCAAGGTACCACTTCTTTTCACACACACACACACACACACAAAAAAAAAGGTTTTGTTTCATGTCGCTATAGCCTTCGTGCGAAGGCGAAGCTTTTGGTGAATCTGGGAGAATGGATCTACTCGCAGTTATGGTTTTCTGTTGGCTTTTGGTCTTGTAATCTTTTATCTTTCGATTTATTGTTCAACTGATTTTGCTACAATTATGAAGTAAAGTGCTCGATCTGTTTTAAAGTTTTGGGGTGTGGGTTGTGGAAACATTTGGAGAATTGGGTTTTGGGGTTTGGATTTGGAAAGTCTCTCACTTTTAATTGGATTCCTCTGAGATTTTTTTCTTTCCTCTCTCGTAATACTTGCATTCATTCAAAAGAAAAATATTTGGTCAGCTATAGGTTTGTGGGTTATTATTCCTTAATGATGTTTTGATTTGTTAAGAAATTGTCTTCACTCTTATAATATGTTCCCTTCCAAGTAGGAGTCTTTGCTTTGTTGATTAGAAAACTTCTTGTTGAACTCTTGTTTCTGGGTATGCTATTAAGATCTTGCCATTTCGTACATAATTCTGGGTGGAATTATTGAAGAAAGGCACTCTATCTTATATTATAAAAAATAATTAATTAATATTTTAAAAAATATGTACAGATTTTACACATAATAATTATATAACTTTTTCAAATATCAACCAAAAAGAAAAAGTTATTTAACTAGTTCACTAACATTTCATTCTTCGTGTCCCTCACTCAAAATAACCTCCTATATTCACAAAGCATTGCCCTATGTTTCTGGGCAGGCCTAAAGGTTTGAGATAAAGCTCATCAATGTTTCTGAAAGGGGAGGGTTACCCAGTTGTTGATGAGAGGCAAGTGTTGTGATGCGTAGGCCAATTTTAAGACAAGTGCAAAATCTCTCTTGAATAATTTCCTCCTAAATTAGTAAGATGGTAGTGGCAATATCTTATCTTTCATACTCTTTTTAGTCATTTTTCATCTCAACTTACTTTTCAACTGCTAAAATCTTAAAAGAAAAAAAAATCACTTCAGCTAATGTCAATCCAAACACAAATCATAATTATAACCTAACTTTTTTTTATCAAGCTTTTGCAAAAGTTAGATAGATAAGTCATTGCTCTCACCTCTAACCCAAAGGAGCCCAACTCCTTCGTCAAGACCGGCCTTAATTGCCTCAATGCCTTATAGGTGCTTTTGACTTTCATGTTCACACATCACTCTTTAGTCTGTCTTCATGATTTATCTGCAATATCCGTCATAATATAAAAAACTTCCTCCAAGTTAATTAAAAGATTTAGCCTTCCAATTGTATTGTCGGAGTACAAAAGTGACCCGTAACGGTGAATTTTGGTGCCGAGGATTTCGTCTCTTATGACCTTCTCCTTTGAAAATACCCGCTCCCAGAAGCGAGCTGGGAATTATCTTTTAGTTGGACTATCCATGTTCGCTCTGAATGATTTTTTTCTTTTTTTTCCAACGCTTCGGGGTTATTATTGTATGAGGCACATGGATCCAGGAAGCCTCAGTACAACAAGTTATTTGAGTCACATAGTGAAAAAGAAAAGGAGAGATCAGTGACATGACGCATGAGATATTGAGATTAGTCCTATAAAAGTGGTTGCCAGTGAGCTAATAGGGACCGCCTGATGCACTGAACATCAAGACGAGGATGGCAGTTTTCCTCTAGAGCCCACATGCTTTTTTCCGATTAATTGTTCTTCTTCTTTTGACAAGTGTCTCAATATTTAATCTTTTCTTATTCAGGGGTCCTTTAAGATAAATATGCATGCGCCTTAAAAGATAAGAAAATTAAGTGTTTTCTTTTGTTTGCATTAATTCTGAGATATGTTGGTCAATATTTAATATTTCGTAACTATAATGAAACTACTATGAGGAGGATGTCTCAACTTAATCCTTCTATATTGTCACAGCTATGACAACATTTTACACTGGTGTGCTAACTAAAAAATGCATGGATATGAATCTAGGAATCAAAATCTATCCTGACATATGTTATCATGCATTTGGAGGGAAAGGAAGGTTTGTTGTGTGAATAATCATGTACACTGAATTAACTATACGTAGTCACAATATAATTCTTAATCCTAGAAGGGGATAACTTAAACAATATATTACCCAATATTGTCATTAAACGAGCCAACTTATCTCTTAGTGGGAAGCAACTCTTTGTGATAGTGAGAGGCCTTATCATCATGCCTTCTGTTTGACTTGATAACTTAAATCTTCTATCTTATATACTAGCAAGTGGTGTGTTTGCTTCTGTTACTATAATTTACTTTATATTTTGGACTGCACAATAGATGGGGTTGGATTTAACGAGAGAGGTACTCTTATTAATTGGGAAGGTATCCCTACTATCATTAGTTTGTATGCCTTCTATTATTGTATCTAGTCTTCCCCACCATGTATAATTCCACCAAAAAGAAACCTCAATTCTCCAATGTAGTCCTTTTAATTTCCCTTTTACACTAAAAGGACTTACATTGGAGAATTGAGGTTTCTTTCTGGTGGAATTATACATAGTGGGGAAGACTGGATGTGCACAATAACAGAAGGCATACAAGCTAACAGCAATGGGGATACCTTCGCAATTAATACGAATCCCTCTATGGTTAAATCCAACTCCATCTATTGTTGCAATCCAAAATATGGAGCAAATTATAATAACAGAAGCAAACACACCACTTGCTGATATATAAGATAAAAGAGTCAAGTTATCAAGCCAAACTAAAGGCATGATGATAAGGCCTATCAGTATCACAAAGAGTTTCTTCCCACCAAGCGATAAGCCGGCTAGTTCAATGACAGTGTTGGGGAATATATTGTTTAAGTTATCCCCTTCTAGGAGATTAAGAATCCTGTTGCGACTAAGTAGAGTTCAGTGTAAATGATCATTGACACAGCAAGCCTTCCTTTGCCTCCAAATGCACGATAACCTATGTCAGGATAGGTTTTGATTCCTAGATTCATGTCCATACATTTTTTAATTAGCACACCAATGTAAAATGTTGTCATGGTGGCTATGATAAATAGAAGGATTAAGCTGAACGATCCTCTTGATGCTAGTTTCATTATAATTACGGAATTGTAAATATTGACCAATATATCTCAAAATCAACAAAAAAAAAAAAAGATTAATTTCCTTATCTTTTAAGGCACAGACAAATTTATCTTAAAGAAATTCCCCCTCATAATGAAAAAAGAGTAAATATTGAGACACTTGTCATAAGAAGAACAATTAATTGGAAGACAGAATGTTGGCTCTACTTGAACGGAGGGCGGCGATACCAGGCCCAGAGAAAGCTGTTACAACCTTGGAAATGGACTTGGCTGAAACACAGAAGGAGGTAATGTTTGTTGCACATTCTAAGAGTACATTAATTATTTCGTGTTGATATCACACACTGAGTACTTTTTCCCCAACAGGTTGACAGTTTGAGTTCACAACATAGTTATTGATGGGTCTAAACAGCTGATGGAAGAGGTTGGCTGGTTTCTTGCTCAAGTTCTTGTGCCTGGCTGGTTCTGCACTTGATTATTTTAGTGCAATGGAATCTTGAAAGTTGGACTTTACTTATTTTTGTCTCATCTATTCTTGGCGTTTTTATTTTTAGGCTCTGAAGCTTCAGAGAAATATTGAAAATGCTGGGGGTGAAAGGTTGAAACAACAGAAGTCAAAGGTCGAGAAAAGTCAATCAGTTAGCATACACTACACTGAGAATAATCTTCAGATAAATTTGATTGCATTGTCTGTGCTAATGGCATTCAATTACTAGGATATTGATAAGAATAACTCGGAGATCAACCGCCACAAAGTCCAAATAGAGACAGGACAAAAAATGATTTAAAACTTGAGTAAAAGAATTGAGGAATCTAAGAAGGAGAAAGAACGGCTAGGTGAGGAGAAGGAAAAATCAAAAGCTACTTTCAAAGAAATAGAACAGAAAGCATTTGTGGTGCAAGAAAATTTTGAGAAAACAAAAGAGGTTTGCCCTTTTTCCTTTATTCTTAGCACATAAAGTTCTGTTGACACAATAATATATAGATTAAACAATGCAACATATCTTTTCCTGTCATGTATATGTACTCTATTTTTTCTGTACAGATGCTTGAAAAACATAAAGTAGTCTTGGATGTAGCAAAATCTGACAGTAGAAGAATTGCGTGCTTCTGAGGTACTTTCTCTTGTGGTTGTTTTCTTTTGATTTTCTGTCACTTTGTAGTTTGGAATTTATCACGGCCATGATGATTTCCCCAGTTGATGCTGACTTTAAATTGAAAGACATGAAGAGAGAATACAAGGAATGGGACATGAAGAGGAAGGGCTACAAGAAAAGACTTGATGAATTGCAAACAGCTTTCAAAAGCATCTGGAACAGTATGTCATTTTTTAATTACATGAAATATATTGTCTCACATTCTCAAGGTTCCATGAGATTGTAAATTGGTTGCAGAATTCAGGTTGATTTGGTGGATCATGAGAAGGTTCAGGCTACATTGGCTGAAAATAATCCCATTGAAGCTTGCATTGTAATCTTAAAAGGGCCCTTGAAATGGTTGCATTGCTGGAAGCACAGATGAAGGAGATGAATCCCAATCTTGATTCAATTTCAGAGTATGAGTTAGCTTGGCTGCTCGATCCACCGTTGATTTCATCATCCAACGCATCCTACAACGAACAGTAACTAGTTCTATTTCTTCTTGTTGCTTATTACTTTGGCCCTGTAATTATTGGGTTATATATATATCCTGATGGGAAGTGGTTTGGTCGTATTCTATAAAGATTATGAGAGAAAAATATGTACTCCTTCCCTCCGGTCCTAATTATAAGAGCAAGTTGACTTTTTTGGAGAGATTAAGGAAGCTAATTAAATTACTTTAAAGTATTTTTATTTTTATTTTTTCTTCAAATTTATTAGTTTGACTAATAAACTAATATATAATCTAAGAATATTTAACATATGAAATGATTAAGTAACTTATTTAGATTTCTTAATCTCTTCAAAGAAAGTCAACTAGCTCTTATAATTAGGACCGGAGGTAGTACTTTCTATTGACGGAACAAAAACAGAGTCTGTACTTCACTACTAGTTGAGTCGTGTTTTTCTTTTCTTTTCTTTTTTGGGTCAAAAAGTTGAGTTGTGTAAGTCACTGTTGTTAAGGATTTTATACCGCCATACTAAGGGATTTTAGTGCAAAAACTCTGAATGATGAGGCATTAGATTATTGAAAATAGTTATGTGCATTGGCAAATATACAGTTGGCAACATAAACTTTAATTTGGTGCAAAAATATGTGTAACATCCCAATTTTTGAAAGCGTTTTCACAATAGTTTGATCAGAGTAGAGCATCGGAAGTATTTAAATTGCAGAGTAACTGATAATCATCCACTGTAATGTATTTGTTTGTTGATACAAAAATTTCGAATGACTACATCGTTAAGTACATTTCTAAAGAACTTTCTCCAGCCAGTCCTTCTGCCTGCTGCTTACCCTTATCTTCGATCCTATTCACCTCGGATCCTGAAGCTATAGTAAGAGCTGAGGTTCAATACTCATTGAACCTCAGGTAACGGTTAACCTCATGCTTATGTAACAGTTATGTATGACAAATATTCATGACATTACAGAAAAATCACATCTCAACAATACTGATAAACACAGTCACCACATATTCACATCAATCCAGTGTGCACTATTCACCAGTGCCACGATGGCCTATCGTGTCCTCAGCGCTAGGAAAACTCAACGGCATTACCAAGACTGTAACCCGTATAAAGCTGTATATGTTTAAAACATTTTCAAGCAGAGTCACAGTCTATGAACATATCTATCACATACAAGTGTACAATAAGCATCAGAGTTAGTGTTACAGTACGCGTCCGTACCTTCGTTGACGGAAAATGGTACTTCTGACGGAAAACAGCACGTTTGACAGCGGTACGAGTTCACAGATATCCTATTGGGATAATATCACATTTATCAGTGATCAACATCATAACAGGCATTTCAGGTACAAATTACCATTTTGCCCCTAGTTTGACTAATCGGCGAAATTTCGCCAGAGCTTCGCTATTTTGATTCTAATCTTCCAAATTTCGACATATCTCTTCTCCCCATATATATTTGAAATAAATATCATATTTATCCCTAAAACATGATATCTAAACTTACTTGGAAGATTAAAGACTAGCCAGCAT
Source organism: Acacia crassicarpa (assembly GCA_034222035.1). NCBI lineage: Eukaryota > Viridiplantae > Streptophyta > Magnoliopsida > Fabales > Fabaceae > Acacia > Acacia crassicarpa. The sequence goes on along the minus strand of JAWXYG010000005.1, from coordinate 40,124,376 downwards.
TTCTACTATAACTACCACAACAATTACGAAAACTAAAGACTAGAGACCGAAGAAATTACCCAGGGCTCCGCTACAATTTTCTACGGGCTCCTCCTTCTCTCTTCCTTCTCTCTATTTTCGAAATCTCTCGAGTTTTGGTGTGAGAATTTCCAAATGGATGAAGGCCTATTTATAAAGAAAAATGTGCACTATTCATGACTTTATCATATTGAATTCTAGCCATTGGATTTAAGCTTTTACACATGGCTTCATCTCCACCATCCAATCCACCTCCTTACCTCATTCTTCAAAACCATGATGTCACTCATTCACTTTATGAGTCTTTACCGATAAAGTTCCCTGTTCGGTGTTCTGATCGTGTAATTTTGCAATATCTTAAAAATCCGGCAACGTAGTCTTGCAGGTCTGGTCTTCTTCTTTAGAAGTGTCTGGGTCATCTAAATTTTTGATCCCATTCAGAGTATTTCGTAACCTGCCGAAGATTCTAAGCCGAACGCTGTTGGTTACGGAAATTACTTCGGGTGACACCAACTTCGAGACAAAAATTTACTGATTCATAATATGTACAGTTGTTTACTACTTAGTTCAAGGATTTTGAGTTATGATTTATTTTCCATTGGTTCTCACTTTTCCTTATCTGCCCTTTGCTTACAAAATATCTTTTCATCTGACCTGTTATTCGTCCCGCCGGTTACGGAAATGACTTCCGCTAACACCAACTTTCGGACAAAAATTCACTTGTTTGTAATATGTCCTGACCTAAGAAACCTAGTTCACGGTTTTCTAGATAGGATTTAATTTCTATCGGTTCTCATTTATCTTGTGTCTTGAATTTATTCCAATGGTTTTATCTTTCATTGAATTATCTTATTGGTGGATTTCAAATTAATATTGAATTAAGTTTATTTTTTCCTCTTTCACTCACTAGACACACACACACTCACAACAATTGTACACACACACATGCACAACAACTCTTTCTCTCTCATTATCCTCTTCCATGTATTAAATTCCTTATCATATTCTCTTCCAACTTATCCCCTTATCCTCTTCCAAGAATTAAATTCAATTATCCCATGTCCTTTGTTTAATATTATCCTAATTAAATACAATGAAACAATAATAAACTCCATTTACCCTAGTGTTAACCGTATAGCCTTCCCTTTGATTACTTAATATTGATTTAATCATTCAATTGAAGCCAAAGCTACCCATGTGCGCTGACATCATTTTTTAAACAATTCATTTTTCCTTCTTCAATCCATATATCTGCACCGATTTTACTCCATGCTCTCTAACTATTTGTTTTGCTTTTTATGTGTCATTACTTTATTTCTTTAATTTTCCCATTCAATGTGCCGACATGCTCTTTATAATTGCCATTTAATATGTTGTCTTCATTAATAAGGCATCTCTTCCCTTCCTATTAAAAAAAACACGTCCCCCACCCCTTAATTATTTTTAATTTTGTGTTTTATTCCTCTCATATTATTTGAAAGAAAATCTTTCATTGGTTAGTTTTGGTTCACATGGATTCCACTTTATGAAATTGATTTTAAAGCCCTTAGATTAGCTTTATTAGATTTTAATCCAAGCCTTTAATTGGTGTTAATCTCTTATTGGCCCAATTAATTTTATGAGGAAAAAATATTTTCTTGATTTATCATTAGCCAATTTAATTTCACAAGGATTTGGGTTTATGAGGCTTAATTAAGGCCTTTGGATTTAGCTCTATTAAATTTAATCTTAGCCCTCCATATCTAATCTTAATTAACATCCCTAATAGAGTAGTTAAGTGTAATTGCCAAAATATGATTGGTTCTAAGATTAATTATGATCATTAGAAACTACTTATAAGCTAATCTTAGTCCTTTATTATCCATTAGTTCTTAATTAATGTAATACATCCTTAATTATGCCTTTAACACATGTTATCAAATTAATTATGAAAGTTTATGAAATTAATTCGATTAATGTAGATTTACTTATCTACTAATTGTTGGCAATTTTCTTTAATTGGATTAATTATTTTCTCACAACTTTTGGGTTTACTTTGGTCATTTATGCACCATACATTAATTTAATAATCATAGGACAATTTATGGTTCCTAAAATAAACTTGGATTTTTGCCTCTTTAAATTCCAAAGAAAATAAACAAATAAATTCCCTAAATAAACATAAATATGTTACTCAATTATGAGGCCATATATCCACCTATTTTTAATAGGCATTATTTGCCAAAATATAATATTTATAATGATTTTGAATTTTAGGGTATTACAATATGCATAAACTTTTTCAAATGTTACCGATGTTAATTTAGCCTAACATCCGATTACCTTTCCAAATGGAGAATACTGTAGGCCCAACCCACAAAAAGTAACAAATGTTAAGATCATTTAAGAAAGTTCATATATATTTTTACGAGTTAATAAAGTTTATAATGTTGAGTGTACATTTGCGAATACTTAATTAATGAGTAGATTTACACTTAAGGGTTTTTTGAAAAATAATTTTGGACCCTTGGATCAAGATTTCGACAGCCAGGATAGAGAATGAGGAGGGATAGGCAGAAGAATGATGGGCAGAGAAACGGAACGCCCATCTTTATATCTTTCTCGTGTTACTTCACCAATTTCTTTTCTCCTCCTTTCCTCTCTGATCTCTCTCTGTCACGTATTGTACGATCCAACTATATATCCAAGAACATCCCAGAAATATAGCATTGACTCCAATTAATTACATATTACGTTGTTGGCTGCGTATAGCACACATATACTCGTAAATTGAGGTGTTCCGCGACCCTTCCCACCACCCAAGCCCCAGACGAAGGTAAAGCACAGTACACGGCTTATTATGCTATTGCTATACGGTTATATTAATGGTAGCATTGTTTCATCAAAAGGTGAGCTCTCAAATTTCTCAACAATTATATTAAACATTTTATCATCCATTAGTATATATGTTTTTCTTTTCTTTTTCACAATGCACATTATCCATGATCAGCATATCATAAAGTCCTGTTACGGCAAGCTAAAACCTCAATCCGCGTAACTATCGGCTACAGCTACAGACCTAGTTTACCCATTTCTCTTAAATATGATACTACCATATGGCTATTAATATTAGAAAAAATCACACTAAAGCCTCAATTAAGAAAAATAATAATAATAGAAAAGTTTCACGGCTTATTAATAACAAATGACAAACCAACATTAATGACAAGTTTTAGTCAGGCGAAACCATTAGTAGATACTTTAAATTGGTCCTCAATGCTACGATTAGATTGCAATCATTGCTTCTGAAGAAACCGGAGCCCATTCGGGAGGACTCAAATGATCATTGCTGGAAGTGGTTCAAGGTAGGTAAATGTGTGACTCACTTTACTTGACAATAGTTATAGGAATTGTGGTTGAACCTAACCGGTGATAATGTGGTTATGTTTTCAGAGGTGCCTTGGTGCTTTAGATGGTACTCACATACGCGTACAAGTACCTGCAGCACACAAAGGTAGATACCGAAATAGGAAATGAGAGGTAACAACCAATGTCCTTGGTGTATGCTCACCGGATGGCCAATTCATTTATGTCTTGCCTGGGTGGGAAGGGTCGGCTGCGGATGGTAGGGTGTTGAGAGATGCAATAAGGAGACCACACGACTTACAAGTACCACAAGGTATGGGTTTTCAATGTCGTAGGAAATGTTGAAATGGTTTTGTTCATGTGTACTTGATAGGCGTAAACAATTACATGTATTGCTATTTTTCCCCAGGAAAGTACTACTTGGTTGATGCGGGGTACACGAATTGTGAGGGTTTTTTGGCACCATACAGAGGGCAAAGGTACCACCTAAACGAGTGGAGACAAGGATACCAACCCCAATCTGCGCATGAGTGCTTCAATATGTGACATTCAGCTGCTCGGAATGTTATTAAAAGGTGCTTTGGCATACTGAAGTTGCGTTGGGCCATCCTGAGGAGCGCCTCCTATTACCCTGTGAACATCCAGAATAGATACATCGTCACATATTGTTTGCTACACAACCTAATTCGTCAAGATAATGTTGAAGACCCCCTTGATCAGCAGCTTGATGCGTTTGAAGCAGGAACATATACAAATATCAACACTCACATCATGACTATGGAGACCAACGACTTGTGGAGTTGTGTTGGGCCATCCTAAGGAACAAATACCTTCTCATATCTACCAAACAGCTCAACTTTTTAATTTCCCTCACAATCTTCCCTTCCATTTCTTTCCCTCATTTAAATTCCTTTCCCTCTTTAAATCTTCCCCCTACCAAACAGGCCCTAAAAGTCCCCCGGTAAAATGTTAGTACAACAAGTTATTTGAGTCATACTAAAAAAGAAAAGGAGAGATCAGTGACATGACATAGCATGAGATATTGAGATTGGTCTCATAAAGGTGGTTGCTAGTGATCTATAATAGGAACCGCCTGATGAACCGAACATCAAGACGAGGATGGAAGTTTGCCTCTAGAGAAGATTAATTGTTCTTCTTCTTTTGATAAGTGTGTCAATATTTACTCTCTTTTCTTTCTGTTAGGGGAAAAAGTTTCTTTAAGATAAATATACATTCGACTTGAAAGATAAGAAAATCAAGCAGTTTTTTTTTTTTAACGTTGATTCTGAGATATGTTGTTAAATATTTACAATTGGCCTTAATTATAATGAAACTAACGCAGAAGTTTTATATATATATATATATATATATATATATATATATATATATATCCCGCTTGGTCTTTTAGGAGTTGGGATACTTTCTATTCCATACGCTCTAGCATCTGGAGGATGGCTCAGCTTAATCTTTCTATTTGTCATAGCAATTGCAACATTTTACACCGGTGTGCTCATTAAAAAATGCATGGACATGAATTTAGGAATCAAAACCTATCTTGACATAGGTTATCGTGCATTTGGAGGCAAAGGAAGGCTTGTTGTATCAATAACCATGTACGCTGAACTCTACTTAGTCGCAACAGGATTCTTAATCCTAGAAGGGGATAACTTAAACAATATATTCCCCAACACTGTCATTGAACTAGTCGGCTTATCGCTTGGTGGGAAAAAACTCTTTGTGATACTGATAGGCCTTATCATCATGCCTTCAGTTTGGCTTGATAACTTGACTCTTTTGTCTTATATATCAGTAAGTGGTGTGTTTGCTTCTGTTATTATAATTTGCTCCATATTTTGGACTGCAACAGTAGATGGAGTTGGATTTAACCAGAGAGGGACTCTTATTAATTGGAAAGGTATACCTACAGTTGTTAGCTTGTATACCTTCTGTTATTGTACACATCCAGTCTTCCCTACCCTGTATAATTCCACCAGAAAGAAACCTCAATTCTCCAATGTAAGTCCTTTTACTTTTCCTTCTACACTAAACAATAAAGTATGTTTACTTGTATTACGTCTCACATTGGTTGGGGAAGTAAATAAAAGATGCCTTACAAGGTCTAGATACCTCCCTTCTCATCACGTTTTAAAATCGTGAGTGATGATGGACCTTGCGAAGAACTAACATTTTACAATTTCATAATTATGTATATTGCTCATTAATTTTGACTTATTTGTATTTCAGGTGTTATTGATATGCTTTGTGCTAAGCACGTTTGGTTATGCATCAATGGCTATATTTGGTTACTTGATGTATGGTTCAAATGTACAATCACAAATAACATTGGATCTACCAGTGAATAGGTTAAGTTCAAAAGTTGCAATCTTTACTGCTTTGGTAAATCCAATAGCCAAGTATGCTTTGATGGTAACACCAATTAAGAATGCTTTGAAAGAGTTACTACCAGCTGATGGGACTTGCAAGAAGAGTAGGCTCATAAATATCTTGATAGGCATAGCCTTGGTAATCAGTACAATCATAGTTTCCCTGGGTGTTCCTCTTTGGATATCTCATGTCTTTAGTTGGAGCAGTTCTAGGCGTCACAGCTTCACTTCTACTTCCATGCTTTTGCTACTTAAAGATTTCAGGGGCGTATAAAATGTTTTGTTTTCAAACTGTGGCCATGGTGGGAATAATATTCGCAGGTGTAGTGATAGGAATATTTGGTACATATACTTCGGTGCGTGATATTATTGAGCAGTTAATGTAGTCATATATATGACAGTGTTTGCCTTTTGTGTTTGGTACAACTTAGTTGAGAGGCTTTTGGAGCTTATGTATATTTCAATTGAGCTTGTGGCTTTTTCATCAAATTTTTCATTTGGATGAAAACTGTGGCCAACGAGCTTATGGGTGAAAATGAGTTTATTTGAAAAGCTCCCTTTTACTGACTTTAGCTAATCGAACTTATGTGAAATTGAGCTTTCGGCTTTTTCTTCAAATTTCTCCTAATTTTATTAGGAGAAATTTAAAATCAAATGCTACTTTGATGGAAGCTGGAAATGGGAATATTGGTGTAAATTAAGAGTCTTCCTCGACTCATTGTGCTGAGAAAGATTCAACCGAAATGAATCAGCCAAATTGTACAGGGCCTAATTTCCTAGTTACTTATATAATATTTATATGATCAAATTATGTATTTTAGCATTGCCAAATTTTGTAATTTAGCATTTTGCATATTTTTGGTAATTTTGATTTTAATTTTTCTCTTATAATTATCTCAAAAATCACTTATTCATAAATAATTCCAAACAAGTTTCAATTTCACAAAAACTATTTATGCAATACCAATCTAAACATAAATCACATTTTACAATCTAACTTTTACCCATTAGACTTTTTCATAAGTCCGATCCAGTATGCCAAACAAGCCCACTTACTGTGAGCATCGTGATTGGCTAATTAAGGTTTTGGACGAGGATGCATGTATAATTCAGCAGACTCGAATACAAGTCGCTGGAGTTAGGTAGGGAATTACCTGTTTGTTTCTTTCGGTTGTGCCTATGTCTCTGGTTGCTTTCGAGATTTTATATATGTATGTGTGTGTGCAGTGTTTTGCTTGGTATATATTAATGAAGTATTCGTTCAGTCCAAAAAAAATTTTGGAAAAAAAAAAGTAGTTGATTTTTCTTTAATTTCTCTAATTTTAGCACCAAGGAGAAGATCATAAAATATGGATTAAAAGAGATATCAACTTTATGACTCTATTGAAAGATTATAATTAGTGAATTACTGGTTTCCAAAAAATCATCATCAAAATTAAGGAAATTATACTAGCAGTTTAGATTTTAGAATAATATTTTCTTTAATTTTAGTACCAATGAGAATATCATAAAATATGGACTAAAAGAGATATCAACTTTATGACTCTTTTGAAAGATTATAATTAGTGATTACTGTTTCCAAAAAATCATTATCAAACTTAAGGAAATTATGCTAGCAGTTTAGATTTTACAATAACATTTTCTTCAATTTCTTTAATTTTAGTATCAATCAGAAGATCATAAAATATGGATTAACAGAGACAGCAACTTTATGACTATTTTAAAAGATTATAATTAGTGATTACTGGTTTCCAAAAAAAAAAAAACATTATCATAATTTAGGAACTTATGCTGGCAGATTAGACTTTAGAATAACATTTATAGTGACTTTTTCTTTGAATAAGTAGTTATTACTTTCTTAAACTCTTATTAGAAATTATAGCAATGATGATATGATGATTCTGAACGATATTTTAATATAAAGTTCCCAATTTTTCCCCTCAAGTGGGTGTTGATATATACTTCTATTCCTATCTGAAATTAATATTCCAATGACTCGGACTTGGTGTGCGCTATGCCATTGCCGATTCCTCTTGCGAGATCACAACTAGTGATTTTCTGAATTAGTAACTACTCCATGATTCGAGACAAGAGGAGCTGGGTTGGCTTTGCTGGTTGTCTCAACTCTCAATGAGGATTTGATGAAGCTTAACGAACATATCATCAAAAGGCGATAAACATGCTAAAAAGTAAAAACACCAGAAGATTTGAAAATAAAATAACAAGATAAAGTCCCGGGGTATCATCAGTCAAGATCATTATATAAGGATTTTATATTTGTGGGTGTACAATTAGTGGTAGGATTCAAGAGTTTGGGGGTTCGTTGCCCCCAAAATTTTTTTTAAAGGAAAGTTTTAAATGCATTAAAAAAAACAAAAACAAATAGGTACTATTTATTGTCTAAAAGAATAACTTTATTTAAACAAAACAATATACTCTAATCCAATGGCATACAGATACCCCAATGTTATACAATCAAATTCCAAAGCAACTTGTAAGGAAAAATTATTATGGTTTGTCATATGTGATATGATATTAAAAAGTCAAATATCAACGAAGGAGCAAAGGAGTATAACAAATGCTGTAACTCACCAGGCTGTCCACCAAATAGCATGACACTTTCAATAGGTTCAACACCAAACACCTACATAAAAGAGAAAGAAAAACAATGAGAACACAAATGCATTACAAAGTCAACTTATCCTCCATTTTCAAAGAAATGGATGCGCAGACATTCTGCTATGCACACGATCAAATAAACTAACCTTAATGTTGGGATTTTGTCCTTTAAGAAATTTCCCAGAACCTGCCTCATGAGATATAAATCAATTGAAGCTATAAGATAAGATCAACAAAGATTATAATTGCTTAGTTTCTCTAGACAAGAAAGAACTAATTAAGATTACAGCTTTCATCATACTTTACTGGTAGATTATTGAATGTAGCAATCAAATCAATAGCTCCTCTACAGGGTTCTACCAGTTCATTGTTGCATTCATGAATCTCTGTATCCACTATATTTAACTTGAACTTTTAAAATGTTTAAAAATCATCAAGAAATGCATTTTAAGAAAAACAACTTACGGAAAAATAATCATCAAGCCCTTTATTGATCTTTTGTAAAATAAATTCACTTATTCACAGTGTTATATTTATGTTGAAAATTAATATCTAATGAGCGCATGTTGCCAGAGGAAGGGTAAAGGGCATTGTTATCACCGGCTGCAAAGTATGACAAGAATTTTAAATCGACAGATTTTAGGCAGGATCAAGGACATGATTGTGTTTCGATCAAAAAAACAAAGGACACGATTGTGCTGAAAAGGAGAATCAAGTTGAAGTTCTTAGGGCAGAGTCAAGCAGAGAAAATCATACATCTTTGATTTGTGGCATTATAAGCAAGGGCATCATATTTAATTTAATATCCTAAAATTTACTTATTAAAGACAACAGAATCGATTAAGTCCAAATCCAAAGCAACTCAACTACAAATCAGCAATTGAACTTAGAAAAACAGAATTAAGAATCCATAAATTCAGCAATAATTTCATCCTAAAATTAGCAACAAATTCATCCTAAAACCTAAATTCAGAATTCAACAAAGGAAAATTACTGTTGAAAGGGGGGATCTGGAAAATTAGACCGATGGCAGACGAGAGCGGAGAGCATGGCTGTATGATTTGGAGAGTTGGGAGACTGCAATGGAGACCAACGGTGGACGAAAACGGATCGATGGAGGGTGAGAGAACAGAGAGATCAATGAAAATGAAAGTTGGAGACAAGAGCGAGGCGAGAAAATGATGAAAAGGGGGGGAGGACAAAAGGAAAATGGGAGGCTCGAACCAGCGATCTTAGTAAAAGTATAGAGTATTAACCAACTACACTACCTATATATATTGTCATTAAATTCTTTTAAATTATATACATTTTTTTAAATTTTTGTGTTTGCACTTGCCTATATTGATACTAGTATGGCTTCGACACTGTACATGTGTAAAGAAAGCATAATATGCATCAGATGTGAGTTTGAATGGAATTAACCAATTTGCTTCCATTCCATTCCCCCCTCTCAGCAGCTCTTTCATGCTCGTTTCGATTAACAATAGAAGCCATTTTTCCAACTTGATTTGTAGTATACTAGGTAACTATGTAAAAGAAGTTTTTTCTCAACTTACATGAATGTATATTTCCAACAACAACCCAAACATGCCCTTAATTAGAGACCCTTAATTAGAGACTTATTTATAGCCAGCGCCATACTTACCTAAAACATTAATTTACACCTACCGTCACAATTTATTTTACATTATTTTTATTAATTAAATATTGGGTTATAGAAAAAGTATATGCGTCATCTAAAATCCACTAGAATGTGTCTTTGACTTTGTTGTCAAGATCGAGTTAGACGATTCACTTGCACACACACACGAGGAGGGGGGGGGGGGAACCAGAATCATATCACTACCGAAAATTTAGTTGAACCTAGAAAAGGCCGTACCTAAAGACCCCTCATCTCACACTTGAAAACTACTCCTCTTGTTTTTAATATAAGTGAGTTAATTTTATATGCTAAATAAGCTGTATCATTTGATTATATTTCAATTCATAAGCTAGATAAATAAATTAAGTATAAAAAAGATGAGACTAAAGAATACATTTAGTCCTTTACATTTATTTTAAGATTCAATTAAAATAATTTTTTAAGTTTATAATGTATACTTTTTAGTCCTTTAACCATAACACAATTAGTCTCATCTAACAGAAAATCTTAATTGTATAATTAAATAAAATATGCTTAAATTTTAAGAATATAAAAAAGAAATTCTTAATTCTAACTGACCAATTAAAAATAATATTTTAATAACTAAAACTATTGCCTCATCATCCACCCATGTATACACACTCCTCACTCTCCTCCATTGATAGCTTTTTCACTCCAATATTCCTTCCATTTTCTTATTCCTTTCTCAGCAGTCAGCACTTTATTTCGTCGCTGATATATCCTCTCTTCTCAGCGCTCCTTCCATTTTCTTACTCTTTTCTATTAAAAAGGAAAAAGAAAAATTAATCAACCCCATGACATCAACTTTATTTTTAATCAACCTCAATACATCAACGTCGAACATGGATAGATAGAGAATGGAGGAAAAGAAAGTTACAGGAAACAACCGTAATAACCGAAGAGGACTAATGAAATAAGAAAATGAGGACGTGGCTGTGGAGTAATGAGTGGCAGAGAGAATGATAGAGAAAATGGGTGATGAAATTGCAATGGTTTGTAAATAAAATATGTTAAGAAAATTATAGAAGAACAAAAAGGAGAGAGAGGATTAGAGCCAGAAGGAGTGCCAAATGGCCAGAGAGGAGTAAGAAAATGGAAGGAACATTGAAATGAAGAAGCCATTAATGGAGGAGAGAGTGAGGAGTGTGTATATATAGATGAGATGAAGATCATGGCTGTGGTAATTCCGGTTATTAAATTATTATTCTTTTAATTGGTCATTTGGAATATAAAAATTCATTTTATATTTTTAAAATTTAGGCATACATTCTTTAACCGTGCCATCAGCATTAATTTTCCGGTATATGAGACTAATTGTGTTAGGGTTAAGGAGACTAAAAATACACTTTATAAATATAAGAGACAAAACTAAACCTCTTAGACCAAAATAAAGGGTTACATAAACTTTAGCCAAAAGATAAATATCAATATTTTAAAGTAATTATATAACTTTCTTAATCTTTCTAAAAGTTAAATATGTTTTATATTTAAGACCGGAAGAGTAATAAAGTATCACTTTGTATCTTATTATAAGTTACTTGTACCCAAAAAATTGTGCCCAAAATATAACTCACTTGTATTATAATAGATGAGGTTTAATCAATTTTGCCGCACATGGGAAAGATATAAGAGAGTAATGTGTAGGTGCAGTGCAGAGAAATAAAATAATGTGAGAGAACATGTACACCCTATTATAAAAGGGATATGATATTGTTACTACCATTTTTTAATACTATCATTTTTTTACTGTTAGATTAGAATCTCAATAGGAGAGAGAAATAATAAAAGTAGATGAGATCCTGATCTAACAATGAAAAAGTGGTAGTAACATTGGTAGTAACAATATCTTATCCTATTTGTTCAAAAACAATATCTTATCCCATTATAAATAAAAACAAATATGAAAAAATTTATTCATTTAATACATTTCTTAATTTGTGAGGATAAATTACAAAGAACTTATTAATAAGTTACAAAGTAATACTAACTAACTAAAGGAATTAACAAAGGGAAGAATTTCTATAATGACATTATTTGAAATTAATATTCCATCTATAATCTGTTAAATGTCAACAAAAACAAAAGACATAATAACAACTGAATTAAGAGAACATCCATAAGAAGTCGCACTGAAATCTGTATTAAAATTTAAAAGTATAGGTATATGTATATATATATCATTGTACAGCATGGACCAATAATAACATTTTATTTTAAACTATTACGACACACAACACAAACAAGAAAAACCCAGAAAATAGAGGTATTAGATGCATAATATGAAGAAAGACGCAAATAAAACATTAAATAATTAATTAAGGAGACATACAGCCGACGCCATGCCTGGAATTAGGAAAAACAAGAAACAAGCCACTGCAAACTATTCCAACCATCAATGGAAAACTCTCCATAACTTGATCCATCTCCTTCTCGTGCCCCGGAAACAAGCAATCCGTAACCCGGTGATCAGAGAAAGCGATGGCCACGAACACCATAACTGACATTATGGCATGCACAAAGTCGGTGAGCCCCACTTTAAACCTGTCATCCTTTGGAACTTCCACGTGAAGGCCAGGTTTGAAGACGGACAAGCCTTTAGGGGTGACGAAGCCGTAGTAGACGGTGCCGTCGGGACCCCGAAAACTGTCGGTGAAGTGGAAGAAGAAGCATGAGAGGGCGCAGAGGCCGAGGAGGACGTGGATCATCAAGGAGTGGACGTCGGAGCAGTGGCCAGATTTGGTGATGGTGGGAAGAACCATCTCGAAGGTCAGGAGGGTTCCGGTTGGGAGGAAGTTGACGAGCATGGAGGTCTTGGAAAGGGTCTTTTGGACGCCCTTTGCAACGGCACGTCGTTTTCGCCCACCTTCTTCCGCCGGAGCCTCACCGGAAGTTGTTCCATGGGGCGCTGCGTCTTCTTGTGGTGGACGAGGGCTTGCATTGTACACTTTGATTCCTATTGCTTCATCAGTATTAATATGATCCATTTCTCGCTCTCCACAGAAACACTTACCAAAGGGTTCTCGATCGCCAAGTGAATAACAAAATGGCTGGGATGGGTTTGGGCGTTTTGTGCTTAACATATAGATGGGGCGGTTCCATTTTCAAAAAAATTTACGGTTATTGACGGTTATTTTCTGACCGTTGTCGTTGTGCCTGAGCAGTGTTCGATTCTACGACAATAAAAAGTTTGTCAAGTATATCTATTAGGCACTAATTAAGTAGTTACTTTTTTCAAAGTAGCAATGGGGATCATCTCAAGAGGTAACTCTTGTCTTATTGATTCAAAAAAAAAAAAAGTAGCAATGGGGAGTGAAAACAGAGAGAGCATTTTTAAAAAAATAAAGGATAAATAGCATAACTCGTTTCAAACTATTTGTAAATGCATTATATCTCTTTAAAAAAAAACAAAAAACAAAAAAACAATCTCAAATGCATGATAACTTTTAGTCACTTGCAAACTTAAAAAAAAATTGACTTGTGGTCTCTGTCTATGGCAAAAACTTTTTAACGCATTGCAATAATATGTGTATATATGCACAAAAATATTTAGTTTCGTAGTTTGACTTAGTACTTAATTATTTTTTATAATCTATATTTTTATTAAATTTCATTGGTACAACTAGCTATGAAGCATTTTAATTATGAGATATAATTTTAAATAAATTTTACAAAAATAAAAAATTAATCCTCTCGTAAACATGACAGGCCACAACTAGAACAGTTAACTAGCGAACTATATGAAATGCATGTCATCAGATTGTTTGTCACACTAAACACGTGAAAAAATTAAACTAAATGAAATATTGAAAAATTGAAAATTTAGAAAACTTATTTAATTAATATGTATTTGAGTGTATATGTATGTGTGTGTGTATATATATATATATATATATTTATAGTAAAAATTAAATTGGGTGAAGATAAGAGAGACATTATTATTGTTGAAGGAAATGAGCGCATAATGAAGAGGGAGTATCCTGTGAATGCTAATTTTAAAGCAGGAACAGGGGAGATGGGTTGTGATATAACTGATAACTAACTAGAACAGTGTGTTGCCCCTGAATTCTGAAATGCCCAAACAAACATAACTATAACTTTCTGTATAACAATATGCTTCCCTCTTCTCATCATCAATTCAGGCCTTCACAATAATCACAATGTCTTCACCAACCGACTCGCCGGAATCATCATCGTCTTCCCCAACCGCTGACGAATTGGAAGACCACCAAATTCGAAGGCTCACTCTGCTTCTCCCTTCCATTTTCAGGTTAGCTGCCCACCGCCGCCACAACCAATTACACGACGAAGATTCCATTAACGATCTTCCCCCCCGGGTCATTCTCTTCAACCCTGCCACCAGAGCCACCGGCATGATCGACCGATCCATTGACTTGGCCTCGCTGCTGGAGGAGGTGTCCACGAAGCCCGGGCTGTTGCCGGCGTCCAAGGATTCCATGGCGGCCATGCCCACCGTCGTGATCACCGAAGAAGAAGATTATGATCAGTGTGCAATTTGCTTGGAAGATTACGTGACTGGGGAGGAGGCTAGGGAGATGCCCTGCAAGCATTGGTTTCACCCTCGTTGCATCGACAAGTGGTTGGGCATTCATGGCGTGTGTCCTGTTTGCCGATTCCCGATGCCCGTGGACATCGAGCTTGACGGTGGTGAAACGACGGAGGGATCGTGACCTCATGCACGGAGGCTCCCACAGTCACATAATAATCTGGCTCACCGCATTGTGTTTCTTCTTCTTTTTTCCTTTCTTTGATAACAGCTCTAGTTGTCTTTCAGGGGTAGATATGATTTCGAAATTCGAATAATTGTATTTTTTAGAAAATAATTTATTTATTTCGCAATATTCAAGCATTTTAACGTGATAAAGAAGATGCTAATTAATAAATTTTAAAAAAAAAAAAGCCGCGGAGAATTCAAAACAATATACACACACAGAGAAAGATTAAAAAAGAAAAAGAAAGAAATTCATAAAACCCATTTAAAATTAAATTACTACATTGCATAATTTGATGGCAATTAGATCTTTTATGCATCTTAGAAAATGATCATTAATTAATTTTAACATACATAATACATTAAACTTAAAACTTTATAGAGATATTTTTAGTACGCCGAAAAAATAATAATAATAATGGAGTACCATCAAACGCCACCTTAATTTGGTTGTTCAAATTTCATGTGGAAGTGGAACTAGCGCTAAATCCTAATCTTTCTGTTAATTCATGTCCACTGGTTCTTTACTGATTGAATGGAGTATTTAAATTGAGTTCACTGTGCTTGGCAATGCAAATTATTTCTTCTTCTTTTTTTCTTTACTAGGCATAAGTGTCTTTCAACTAAAAGTAATTTTGTTTGAGGAACTATCGGACACTAAATGTGGACACCTCGTCTGACGGCAATTTAAACCTTAGTTTACTATGTTGTGAAGGAATAGCCTTCCGTATTTCATCAATGTTTTTTTTTTTTTTTTTGGTTACCCACCCGATTCATCGAAGTTTTGCCTCAAATTGAATAAAGGCTGGCAAATCTCAGAACCTCCTCTATAAACATTGTAAACATAGAAAGAGACTTTTGGGCTTTGACCTAGAAAGAACATGGAAAGAGACCGTATGGAATGTTAAAATTCACTAAGCTTTATTGGCAATGTCAAATAAAATATTACTCTTAATTAGATCGGACAATGTTTAAATGACTCAGTCAAATAATGATTTTTTTTGGGGGGGGGGAAGAAGAGGAGGAGGTTGGTCAAACTGCATCTCAACCTGAGCACTAGACATGCACCGCACCTATACGCCCGACTGGGGCAAACATGAACACGAAGTACTAATTCTAAAGAACCTGCGAGAACATGCAATCCAAGTTGAAAATGAATTGAAAATAGAAACTGGTCTGCTGGTTCTGACCCGACATCATTGGCTAGCTGCATGAATATGGGCTATGGCGGTTAGTTCTGTTTCCTTAGTATCCAAAAAAAAAAATGAAAAATGATCTGGGGACATAACTATTACTGAATATTTCGGCTACTGAAAGATGTCATGATTAAATAATCTCTCACCTTTACTCTATTTCTGCCACATATCTCAATTTTTTGCGTTCTTGCCATAGGAATATTTCCCTTTTTGTATTTTATCAATGTCATTTGTAATCTAGTTGGTTAATTTAGTCATGATCGGAAAATGGTTAATAAAGAATGACGTGTTTTCCTTAGCCCACTTTCCGAGAGAAGCATGAAAATATTTTAAACCAATTCTTAAAAATATATAAATAAGTATTACAATTACAGTCCAATCCTTAATGGTAATCCATATTTACCTAATTTGATTAAATTAAGAAAATTAGTTAAGTCAATTAATATGATATATATTTTATGAAACACTTTAGTTATCTTCTTTAATTTCTTCTTTTCCTCTTCCCTTTAATTATTATTGAAGAAGCATTGATAAGAGTAAATTGAAAAAATGACAAATATAAAAATCTCTTAGATTTAAGAATAAAATCATCTCTCTAAATAGGCCTATATTAAAGTCCGGAAGGGAAGGAGTTGCGTATTGTAATTTATTATTTGTTTTTTTTTTTTTGGTACAATACGAGGGGAGGGGGGATTCGAACACGGGACCTGAGGGGAGATATAAGGTATCTCAACACCACCAGCTATGCCACTGTACTGCTGTCTTCAGTGGTAATTTATTATTTGTTGTGCTGGCAGATGTGTAAAGATTAAAGAATCTTTATTTCATAAAGCCCAAAAATAATTTTTCCTTACCATCCAACCCCCCAAACACACATACTGGCACTGATTCACAGGCTCGATTGGAGGGATTATATATTGGTAGAACGGAACAGCAAATCTATCCAAAGAACCATGCAAAAGGGGACCATAATTCCTAAAATGGTAACGTTCCAGGAATAAACAATAAAGACTGTCTCTTTTACTAAGTTACTTGCGGAGCAACAGAGGATATAAAATTTCATGAAAATTGACTCGTAGGAGACTATACATGACTCTTGCTTCCGTTGGAAGCTTAAATGGTTATAGGAAATGAAATCAAAATTTAATTTTGTTCCCACATTGACTTATTAGCATACCCTCAAAAGGATATTAGGTTGCATGTAGAGATATGTAACAAATAGAATCTGACTTTGAAGAGAGAAATAACAGGAACAAAGACACTAGACACTACAGGGCAATGTTCACAGAACTAACACAAAGAGCAACAGAAGCAGAAGTTGATAATACCAGAGACTTCAATTTTTTTGGAACAAGCAAGTCAAATGGGACACGAGCTTACACTCTGTAATTGAGCATCTGGGTTCACAGGTTTGGAATAATGTATATATTTTAGTGAAGGATAACACTATAACTTCTACTAATAATCAACTTCAGGGTGTTTGCTGTGAAATGGTGTAAGCAAATAGAATAATAATAAACTTCATAAAATAAGAAGCAGAACAACGACTTGATTACTCTTGTTATCACTTACCAGAGAACAACTACATACCCCACTCCTAACTGCAACTTTTGAGAATATCACCAACAACCATCTTTAACTACGATTATCACGAAGACGATAGAGATGTGACGATAAAGAATGAGAGAAATAAAACAGAAAGGTGAAAGAACAGGATTTATATACCCAAGTGGAGGGAACCGAATAAAGGTTGTAATATTCAGGTATAAATAACTGTAATTGATCCATAATACCTTACAACTTTATTGCCAAATACGCCTATTCAATGATAATTTAGTTTATAATTTAATTTATTCGTAAACGCTTCTCATGTATAAATATCCTACCTCTTGATCTTTCGTGGCTTCTTTGGACCTGGAACTTCTAGTCTACCAATCGAACACCCACATCTTGCTCGAAGAATCAGAACGGCTCTTCCATTAGGGGGTGCTATCTTCTTCAGTTCCAATTCCAGTTCTCGATGATGATCACGAGGCAGTTCAAACAAGCCCTTCTTGATTCCTTCATTAGGCGAATTCTTCACACAATCCTCTGTTTCCAACTGAATGTCAAATTCAGCCGCCTTTCTCATCCCCTTGCAACCAGGATTGCCGCATTTCCTACCCGTACAAGTCAAAACTCCCCAAACAGAAATCGCAGCAACAGAAACACCAAATCCTACGTACATAAAGATCGGTGGCGCAAGAGAAATCTCTTCTTTCACCGCATAAAGAATTGCGCAAAAAATCTTAATAGACCCAGTTATGACATAGTAAATGAATGGAAAGAACAAGAAACCGAACGCGCAAATTGCAGCAATGAATAACGCTACTTCCACCACAGCCCATCGAGATCGCTCGCATGTCAGAACTTGCGGAGAATTGGGGGTATTGGACATCCTTCTAGTCCGCTGTGTCCTATTAGTTTGTCTTGAATTAGAACCGAATTCGGAAGAACACTCAGAATTCGCCACCACAGGGGTTTGGTCAACGGGCTTGCAGAGCGAGATTGAGCTATGGAAATAGACCATCTCAGAGTCTGAAATCTAATCCCCGATTGAAGTCCACCTGATTAATTATAGATCAAAACCCCCAGTCTAAATCAAAATCGGATCGACCACCAAGTAGATGATCGAAAAGATGGAAATTCGTCGGAAGTCAAAAGCGTCAAATTTAAAACTAAGTCCAATATTTGATCCGATCAAAGTATTGAAATAAAGTAATATATGGGGAGGTAGGAGTGAAGGATGGGTTTAGGCCGGCTGGAAGCAGAGGAGGAGAAGCAGAGGGGAAAAGGAAGGGTCATCACTGATTTATTATCGACAATTAAGAAAAGGGACAACAAAGAGGGTGGGGGTGGCTTGTGTTCGATGTAAGAGGGTCAGATCAAGTCAGACGCGATTACACGTTTTGCTCTCTTACGCGGGCTTTTATATGCAACTTAATGGGCTTTGATTCCCTTTTTAATCATGCTTGCATCATTTGGTGGGCCATCGCACGGGCTTTCACCACCCCTTTCCCTTTTTTCTTTAAAAAAATATATATTTACAAGTCTTAGTGTCTTACAATCTCATTTCATTATTGCTTGCTCTCTTTAATTAAAAAAATGTTAATTACAAGATGTGGGAACTACAAAAACATATGACACTACCTCCTTTCTCTTAGTAAAGTTAAGAATACAAACAAGACCTTAGACCCGTACATTATACGGAGTATATTGTTTTATTCGGTTTTTAAATTGGACAACTAAAGTATTAATGTAATAACAATGTAGTTTTATTAGTAAATAGATTAATTGTAAATGTAACAATAAACTCAAATGAAAGTATGAAAAAGCTGAATTCATATAACCATTACATTGAAAGCACAACAATAACAAATTGAAAGAAATTTTCGCTTGACAACTATTAATATGGTAAAATGTTTTGGAAAACCTCTCTGTATACCACATTAATTGTGTTATCGATACACTTATTAAACTCATCCAAAATCAGTATTTTTAGACCCTTGGAACTCTTTACCCTAGATAAAGCAACATAAAGTTGTCTATGTAAGAAAACTGGTCTTGGTAGGTAAAGACCTACATTTGACATTGATTGTCCTTGACTTTTATTAATTGTCATGGCGAATGAAACAATAATTGGAAATTGTCTTCTAGTCATCTTGAAAGGAAGTTTAGATTCACATGGATTCATGTCCGTCCAATGTATCAAAATATCTTGCCCTGCGCTGTTGCCATTCAACGCTTTCGCCTTAATGACGTTCTTCCCCAGTTTTTTAATTTGAAGCCTCGTACCATTGCATAATCCTAATTCTTGATCAATGTTCCTTCTTAACATAACAGGTACGCCGACTTTCAAAACCAATTTATGATGAGGAATCCCGGAACATTTAATTGAATTGAGGAACTCTGTATCATACAGATCATTGATATTATCATTTACACGATCTAAACGATTTATAGAGTCAACACTGAAGTAACTTGGAAAAAAATTTCCAAAGTCGGCAAAGAAAACCACTTCATTCCAAACGATATGACGGTAAAATTGACAATATCATCACTATCAAATCAATTTAGATTGATGAGTCATAAGCAAGTATTACCGTGGATTGAGGAAATTTTATAATTTGAATTCAAAAAAATTTACTGTTTAGGAAAAATGTTGGCTTCTTATGGGAAAAAAAACTGTATTGACTTACGTTTGTAAATGACCCTGGCCAATTACTGTTTAGGAATCATATATGATAAATAGGACTTGAGCTGATCCATTAGGTATTTTATAAAGGAAATTTTATAATTTGAATTCAAAAAAATGGAGGGAGGAAATAATTTTATAAAGAAAAAATTAAATCCGTGGATTGAGGTAAACTTGACAATATCATCACTATCAAATAAATTTAGATTGATGAGTCATGAGCAAGTATTACCATGGATTGAGGAAATTTTGTAAAGGAAATTTTATAATTTGAATTCAACAAAATTTTACTGCCTACGAAAAATGTTGGCTTCTTATGGAAAAAAAATCGTATTGACTTACGTTTGTAAATGACCCTGGCCAATTACTGTTTAGGAATCATATATGATAAATAGGACTTGAGCTGATCCATTAGGTATTTTATAAAGGAAATTTTATAATTTGAATTCAAAAAAATTTTACTGTTTGGGAAAAATGTTGGCTTCTTATGGAAAAAAAACTGTATTGACTTACGTTTGTAAATGACCCTAACCAATTACTGTTTAGGAATCATATATGATAAATAGGACTTGAATTGATCTATTAGATATTTTATAAAGGAAATTTTATAATTTGAATTCAAAAAAATTTTATTGTTTAGGAAAAATGTTGGCTTCTTATGGAAAAAAAAAACTGTATTGACTTACGTTTGTAAATGACCCTGACCAATTACTGTTTGGGAATCATATATGATAAATAGGACTTGAGCTGATCCATTAGGTATTCTATAAAGGAAATTTTATAATTTGAATTCAAAAAAATGGAGGGAGGAAATAATTTTATAAAGAAAAAATTAAATCCGTGGATTGAGGTAAACTTGACAATATCATCACTATCAAATAAATTTAGATTGATGAGTCATGAGCAAGTATTACCATGGATTGAGAAAATTTTGTAAAGGAAATTTTATAATTTGAATTCAACATAATTTTACTGCCTACGAAAAATGTTGGCTTCTTATGGAAAAAAAATCGTATTGACTTACGTTTGTAAATGACCCTGGCCAATTACTGTTTAGGAATCATATATGATAAATAGGACTTGAGCTGATCCATTAGGTATTTTATAAAGGAAATTTTATAATTTGAATTCAAAAAAATTTTACTGTTTACGAAAAATGTTGGCTTCTTATGGGAAAAAAAATTGTATTGACTTACGTTTGTAAATGACCCTAACCAATTACTGTTTAGGAATCATATATGATAAATAGGACTTGAATTGATCTATTAGATATTTTATAAAGGAAATTTTATAATTTGAATTCAAAAAATTTTATTGTTTACGAAAAATGTTGGCTTCTTATGGAAAAAAAAACTGTATTGACTTACGTTTGTAAATGACCCTGGCCAATTACTGTTTGGGAATCATATATGATAAATAGGACTTGAGCTGATCCATTAGGTATTCTATAAAGGAAATTTTATAATTTGAATTCAAAAAAATTTTACTGTTTAGGAAAAATGTTGGCTTCTTATGGGGAAAAAAACTGTATTGACTTGCGTTTGTAAATGACCATAGCCAATTACTGTTTAGGAATCATATATGATAAATAGGACTTGAGCTGATCCATTAGGTATTTTATATCGGAAATTTTATAATTTGAATTCAAAAAAATTTTACTGTTTAGGAAAAATGTTGCCTTCTTATGGAAAAAAAATGTATTGACTTACGTTTGTAAATGACCTTTGCCAATTACTGTTTAGGAATCATATATGATAAATAGGACTTGAGCTGATCCATTAGGTATTTTATAAATGAAATTTTATAATTTCAATTCAAAAAAATGGAGGGAGGAAATGATTTTATAAAGAAAAATTTAAATCCGTGGATTAAGGTAAAATTGACAATATCATCACTATCAAATCTATTTAGATTAATGAGTCATGAGCAAGTATTACCGTGGATTGAGGAAATTTTATAATTTGAATTAAAAAAAAATTTGACTGTTTAGGAAAAATGTTGGCTTCTTATGGGGAAAAAAAAACTGTATTGACTTACGTTTGTAAATAAATCTGGCCAATTACTGTTTAGGAATCATATATGATAAATAGATTCAGCATCAGTGTATATGAAAATGAGTGATTAATGCTATTGGTTATGCGCTCCAAAAGTTAATTGGAAATGAAATTTCAAACTTAAAATAGTTCATCTTGACCCACCAAAAATTAGGGTTGATTTCTTTATGAGCAAAAAATTAGGGATGAGTTTGAGGCATAATGGATAGCATATAGATATAGGTTGAACTAATGTTAATATCTGTAATATGTACTTAATTGAATGTATTACTTAAAAATTTTCTCAACGTAGTAATATTTTATTTTATATTGAGATGTAGTCGTGCCTAATATTCCAATCTCCGTGAATTTGGTAATTGGAGAATTGATTGTCCGGCAGAAAAAGTTAAATGGCCTTAAATTGCCTTAAAATGCTAAATCACAAAAATTATTTTTAGCGACCTATTGAAATAATTTTATAAAAAATTTAAAAATAAAGTAGAATATTTTACTTGATGAAATACAAGAGTGTTGTTAAATAAATTAATGTAGAAAAAGTATTAGTAGGGCTGATATAAAAAAAATATGATAAATTTTGCTCAACATTATTTAATAAAAAAATGTATAGTTGAGGTGTATATGATACAATGAGTTGCAAACATTATTTACTATATAGAATTAATAGGTGTGTTATTAAATTATTTTTGTCTTTAATTATTATTGAGAAAGTATAAAAAGGTGTATTATAGGAAAAAAAAAATTGACAAAACTTAAAACTTATCAAAACCAACTCCAAAATATGTTTAATAGGAACGGACAGAATAGGAAATTATCGAGAATCCAATAATGTTGGAAATAAAAATATTAGAGACCTATACCTACTACTTTGGACACACAGGAAAAAAATTATATTATTGTATTATAATGATTTTATATTGTATTATATTATAAAAATATAACATTATTATTTAAATAAAGTTAAATAGGGGTGAATTTATAAAAAATTTAAATAGGACCAAGCTTTATTATCTATTAAATGATATTAGCATCTTTATCATGGTTGATTTTAGGTATCCTCACGCACCAAATTTTTTGTCTTTTCCTTAATTTGGACAAGTTTATTACCCTAAATAGTTAAAAACGGATCCGTGTTGATAGTGATGTCTCATAAGTTTTGTCTATATAATGACTTTGCTTCTCTGACGTAATATACTAAACTTCTTCTTTTTTTAACCAGTTTATGACACGTGTGCAGTTGTTTGTATGTCATACATCATTAAATTAATTGGAATGCACTCCATCTTAAAGCATAAAAGGTTAGTTGATTTAACAAAATGGGTTCAAAAAATACAAACCTATTAACCCTGGGTTTGGGTTATTTCCATACTTGATGTCTACAATGGACTTGAAGTTATAAGCTTGTTGGTTAATGACAACGTCAGATTCTTCTATGAACGTGTGAGTATGGAAGTTCAATCTCCAAGGGTTTGTAGTTGCTCTATACTTATCATCATTCTCGACTACCTCAAAGTTTTGGAAGTTGTACACCATCTCTTCTTTCGGATCATCAATCAATTTTTAAATGGCATTTTTTTGTGTCACAGAAACTTCCATTCTTGTCTCCTGACACAAAAACCAAAAACGAAAAACAAATTGGCTGACAGTACAAAATTTCAGTTGTAAGGAAATGACCGTACAAAAAAGATTATCGAAAATGGATACTATGTAGATCTATAAATCTTTATAACAACTAACCATTTCATCAACTAGTATCATCCCTATCTTCCATATCGGGTATGGTGCAGCCTTTTTCTTGACAACCCACTTCCGGAGAACTTTTACAACAATCAACCACGTGTCCTTGCTATCATTGACTTCAGATAAGTACGTCTCGGTCATTGCCTGTTTGTTGTTGTAAAACAAAGGAAAGATTGTTTAGAGTACGGCAAGCATGAGCTGATCCATTAGGTGATTTTATAAAAGAAAATTTAAAATTTGAATTCACAAAATTGGAGGGAGAGAGAGATTTCATAAATGAAAATCTTAAGTTTGAATTCAGAAAAATGGAGGGAGGGAAGACGTATGATTGAGATATCAGAAAATTGTGTGGACATGTCATCTATCATAGTGTACATGAAAAATGTTGGCTTCTTATGGTAAAAAAACTGTATTGACTTACGTTTGTAAATAACCCTGACCAATTACTGTTTAGGAATTATATATGATAAATAGGAATTGAGCTGATCCATTAGGTATTTTATAAAGGAAATTTTATAATTTCAATTCAAAAAAATGGAAAAAGTTATACTATAATGGATTAGGAATGATTTTATAAAGAAAATGGGGGATAATGGATTAGGAATTTTATAATGGATTAGGAATGATTTTATAAAAAAAAAAAAATTTAAATCCATCCCACTACAATGGGGGAGGAAAGATGATTGAGAGATCAGAAAAATGTGTGGACGTGGCACTAATCATAGTATAACATGTGGACCAATGAATGAATGAGTTAGAGGTTTAGAAGGATATATTGATGATTCTAAACTCTCATGGGATTATTAATGATATAGACGCGTCTCATGGGATTATTAATGATATAGACGCGTCTCAATTAGCTTGCTCCATACACACACAAGAGTTGTGTTTTAAACTTTCGACGACTTATTATTGACGAAAGCTTTTATCACTCAAGCGGAGCTGAATTGGTGTACATGGTATTCATTGTCTTTTATTTTGTTTTACTTTTACCTGAGGGAGAAAAATAGTAAAAAGGGAATGTTAGGTCAGATGGTGACTAAGAATCCCATAATATTTCTGTTGGTGTGGAAATGTGAATCAGGGAACTGCTCCTGAAAAGGTGAAAAAGATGAGAAGGAATAGAAGGTTTTGGTGTATATATTTGGGTTAATGATGTCATAGGGATCTTTCTTACATTGCAAAATGCAATGGCAACATGACATGATTAAAGTTGTACAATGGATTAAGATAATAGTAAGAAGAGCAGGGGCACATTTGAAGAAAAAGAAGAGCAGGGGCACATTTGAAGTGCAAAAGCGTTGTCCTTTTTTTCTTTTCTTTTTTTTTTTTGAAATATAATTTTTAAGAAATGAATTGAACCCACCCACAGTTCAGCTGGCAAAGCGCCTAAGCCTACTCTACAGGGGATTTAGGACTAAGAGTACATGTATCTTCACCTTAACCTGAGTTATCCCTACTTCCCAAGCTCTAAGATGCCTCTCCCAGCGTTGCGATGGTGCTAGCCTGTTAGGATTCGAACTTTCTCCATTGGGAAGAGTTTCCAAATCCCTAACCGCTGAACCCACGGACGGGTGAGGGGTAAAGCGTTGTCCTTTTGTGATTATTAGAGATGATAGATACTCATGAAGAATTTATTTTTTATTTTTTTGATACAAAATCCTTTTGTGATTATTTGGAGATGATAGATATTCATGAAGATTTTTTTTATGCAAACAAAATATATATATATAGGTGGAGATAGATACCAGTAACCCACTAGAGCCAGGACACGCCTCCATGCTCAAAGAGCGCTTATAGAGATACTTACAGATCACTCACCAATGAGGCCCTTACATCGACCAACGGATATCGAACCTCTTCCCTTTTGAGGTGAAAGCCGACATTTTAACCAACTATATCACTCCTCGTTAGCGATCTTCATCAAGATTTTTTTTTCTTTGATAGAAAAAAGTTTAGGTGAGGGTAGACACCGATACCTCATCAGGGCCAGAACATGCCTCCAATCTCAAAGAGCGCTTACAGAGGTATTTTCAGATCATCCGCCAACAAAACCCTCACATCGACCAGCGGGTATCAAACCTCTTTCCTTTTGAGGTGAAAGCCAATGTGTTAGTCAACTGTGTCACTCCTTATTGGTCGATATTCATGAAGATCATAATGCATGAATTGACTTGATTCATTTTGGGCTCGCTGGGGCCCACCAGATGGGTCATACATATCAGGCACGGAGCCGAAACGTTGGGTGGATCCATGAGGAATTGGATGACGGGTCAACATAAGCCCATGAGCTGGGAATTTTGACGAATGATATATGATAACGTCAAGGTCGGTCCTCAATTAAGAGTGTGATGATTAAGTTGGAGAGTAGTCTTGGACGCACCAAGGTTTCTTCCACGTCTGAATAAGCATTTCAGGTCAATATTCATGGCCATAAATATTGCAGCCATCGCAATAATGAGTGCCTCTTGTCTTCAACTTCAACATTGTCGTCACAAAATATGTTTCAAGTTTCAACCATTTCCACCATTTATCATTCTTCTCCCATTTCCAACTCAATCATGCTTTTCCATTGACTAAGGGCAAATACTTTGATGTACACATAATCAAATGCCCCTTTCCATAGGACTCTACTTGTACAATAACTAATTTTTCTCAAGTTAACTTTTTTCTTTTAATTAAGTGAACTATTGGCCAACCAAAAATCAAACATGAACTAAAAAGTGTGGACACAAAACCATATACTATGATTTCATGGGTCCATAACCGTGTGTTAAGAGTCAATATGGATTAGGTCATTTGTAATTAGGTGACAACTGCTCAGATAATTCTACATAGAAGGTTCAACTCATGTTCATTTTTGTTGATGGTTTGTCAAGCAAACTAGGTCTTTCGCCTCATAGATATTTAGTATAAATAAACCAAAAGAAATGTCATGTAACCACTGAATTTATTTTTATTAACATGCATGCATATAAATGTGTGACATAACAGTTCGCCTAATTTTAAGTGACCCAATACCTGTGAATCAATTATACCTGCTTGAAATTTGTTTTTAATTAATAACGATAACGATGCCATATCCATGTGTTGACAGACACACATGTCACACACTTGTGGGCAGTGTGCATGTATCCACATATAACAAAAAAGAGAGATTATAATTTGGCTAAAGTGGAGAAATGCAAAAGTCTCTCAGAGTCTCAATAGATTGAACATGTCTGTTTGGGACTGTAGAATGTAGAAGTTATATTTTCAACGAAATTTACAGTATATAAAATAAATATATGAGTGACGTTTTGTTTTGACTTGCGTAAATTTACTTCTATAATGTCAACTCAAACATGCCAAAACGGTCATGCAAGTGGTATGGCAAGTCAATTCCTTTCAATTTTTGAAACTACTTAAAGTGCCTTTTTTCTTTAAAAAATATTATTATTATTATTATTTTTTGGATACCAAAGATTCAGCTATTCATCAATTAAAAGGGGGTTACACAGGGGGAAACTAATCCCATATTCTCACTAGAAACCAGAGACACTAGAAACTCTGGGCATCTATCCATAAAAGCTGACGAAGATAGCCCGTGTTTGGCCAGTGCATCAGCAACAGTATTAAGGGTCCGTGGAGTATACTGAATTTTTAACTCCCATTTCTTCAGCAGGTGCTGCTTGATCGTCCAGAGCAACAAGTTTTCTCTGTTGTCTATTAGATCCATAGGCAACAAGTCAACTAATTCTTTAGAGTCCGATTCTAAAATCACTTTACGAAAACCAAGATCCCAAGCAAGGCTGAGTCCCTTAATAACAGCCCATTCTTCTGCTTCAAAAACACTGCATGAACCTATGAAATGAGAGAAACCAGCCAACCACCCACCAATAAAAAATATTATTGTAAACCAGATGTTGAGCACATATATATAGGAGCGTTATAAATAATTTTTTGGGCTACCTCTTCGGCCCAATCTGTATCATCGTGATGGCCCGATATCCATGAAGCCCAATGTATTTAGGCTGAGATTTTTTTTTTCTTGTTTAAATTGACTTTTGAGAGATTAAAGAAACTAATTAAATTAATGGGATAGGATATTGTCACTACCACTTTTTCACCGTTAGATTAGAATGATAAAGATAAATGAGATTCTGATCTAACTATGAAAAATTAGTAGTGACAATATCCTATCCCTAAATTAATTTAGAGTTTTTTTTTTAATTTTTTCTCCAAACTAATTAGTTTAAATAATAAACTAATATATAATCTAAGGATATATAACATATAATATGATTAAATAATTGTTTTTAACTTTTTTAAGTTTTTAAAAAAGTAAATCCGGTCTTATAATTAAGACCGAAAGTATAACAAATAACTTCCAAAAAGGAATCTGCCAATATATGCTTTAAACAATAAATAGGAAGCCTGCCATTGTTCATAGTGTATAAAGTGATCAGACAACGGATCAAGAAGCATCTCTGTGGTAACTAAAACTTTTATTTTAACAAACGAACAGTCAAAATATTCCCATCTTATACGTGTGTGTGTGTGTGAAAGTACTTAAAAAGTTGTAAAGAATGTTCTGGATGGATCATGAGTAACACGTGTTGGATTACAGGAACTGGATGGGAAACTCAAACTCTGAAATATTGAAAATGGGGAACATAGCTGGAATGAACTTGCTCGGTGACATGGTTTTCCATTTCTCCACTTTTCTCTTTCTTATCCCCCTTCCACTTCCTCCATTATTATTTATTCCCATCTTACTTATAAAATCATAAATAGAAGGTTGTGGTCTCAATTATAAGAAGGTTTTTATAAAATTTGACGAGTTATTTTTATTTGATTTTTTTTATAAATAAGCAAATCTTCACCATGCAGAAAATTGAAAAGATGGTAATGACAAGCGTTAATTAAAGTATGTTTGAGAGTGCATCTTTATTTTAAATATAAGACATAATTTTTATAGTTTTCAATGTTTTCCTAACTTACTAATAATAATATTCCTTCAATAATAATTGAGGAGAAAAAATAATATGAAAATTAAGGAAAAATACTAGGGTGTTGAAGAAATAATATGTCATATTAACTACTTCAACTAAATTTTCTAATCTAATAAAATTAGTTTATTAAACATGTCTTATATTAAGGAGTATAAGAAATATATGTAAGTTAGGAATAATTAAGGAGGACGGCACTAGGGCCAGCCTTAAGAGCTGGCCTTCCCCTTTGTCCAGGGTTTGAGCCCTGCCTCCCCCTCCCCCACTAACTGTATCAAAAAAAAAAGGGAATAATTAAGGAGGGAAGGAGTATTTGTTATGGTGAATGCTTTAAATGTAGGATCTAGTTTAGTTTGCAGTGTTGAGAAAATTAAATGACAAATTAAATCTTAAATTAAAAATTAGATAGCATATTTAGGAAAGGAGGTAACACATGTTGTATCAATTTTAAGTTTAATCCTTGCACTCTATGTTAATACTAAGAGTAAAATATTCTGACTACCCGACTATTTTGACTTAACTACATAGACTTCCTCTCTATTTTGAAAACCTATAGAAACTTTCTTTAAAATGAAAATATATGTTATACAAACCTCCCTTATATAAGTAAAATACTCTGACCACTTGTCTTAATTACACAGACCTCCCTTCTATTTTGAAAACATACACTTAACTCCAAATGATTAACTACGTTAAAAATATTATAAAAAATTCCAAAAATATATTTTTTAATTAAATTTTATATAAAAATAAAATTTATATATTATTTTACCCCTAATACTTAGTCCCTAGTTTTACCTTTATATTTTGACTAATATTGTTTTAAATATTTTAATAGTTTTTATCTTTGCAAATAGTTATCTATTTTAATTATGTTAGCATTGGTTAATGTAAATATCACAGAATGTTGAATATTCAAATAAATTTTTAAACAAACATGTGCTTGATCAAATGTGTTTATAAATATTTGTGAAAAAAATAAATTAGAAATTTAAATGACATATGAAGTCTCAAACTTATATATTTTATTATATTTGATAAAAATATATGTGTTTAATTTATAATTTTAAGTCAAAATTAATTTATAATATCAAAACTAATAAATATTTAACATATTAAAAAGTTAGAAAATCTATTAGAATACATTTTTTGTTGTAGAAATTTGGTTTTATATATTTAAATAATTCGAATATTGAAGAGAGACATTTTGGTTTTTTTAAAAAAAAGTTTAAAAGTCAAACTTAACAGTTAACAGTTTGGGCGGATGGAAATAGAATCTTAAAATATATGGAAGGTTTGTGTAAAATATATTTTAATCTTAAGAGAGATTTCTATGGGTTTTCTAAATAGAGGGAAGGTCTGTGTAATTAAGGCAAAACATAAGGGTGGTCAGAATATTTTACTTGAACTTTAAGGGAGATTTCTATGGATTTTTAAAATAGATGGGACGTCTGTGTAATTAAGACAAAATATGAGGGTATTTAGAATATTTTACACTAATAATAATAATAATAATAAGAAAAGCGAAAAAGGCAGGAGGGAGAGAAGATTTGTTAAATGCCAAAGGCCTGGGGATCACACATTCACACGTGACAGGCATGTTGGTGGAATTTCATCTCATGTTTGGGTGGGATACGCTGTTTGCTGATGCTGAGGCAGCCACTTTTTCACTTTACTTTTCCCGCGCTGGGACCCATCCCCAATGAGCTGGCACTTTCTCAGCCAAGTGAACTTGTTCCCCCACTTCCTTTTTTTTTTTTTTTTTTTTTTGGTCAAAGTTCCCCCACTTCCACTTTCCCCCTTCTTTTCTTTTCTTTTTTTTAATGAAAAAAAAATTGTCAGAAAAACATATTCTTAACATCTCATAATAATTACTGCATGTTCAATACTCAAACTTTATCCCATCAAATCACTCTACTTCATGAACACACAACTCCCGACCCCTGGTCAGGTCGGGCAGGCATATGAACATCCAAGTCTCCTTGGGCAATGGCATCCTTTCCTTTTAAGAACGTTAGATTCGAACACTCTGTTGATTTGCTACTTTAACCCTAAATTTAATATATATATATATATATATATATATAAAGAAAATGACAAATAAATACCATATGAATGTATAAAACCCCCAGAAGCCTATCAAATTTGTAAAAAGACTAAGAAGTGACAAGGACTATGTAAATTCAAGTGAAATTACCCTTTAGCCCTTAATTTTAAATAACTTTAGAAAAATAAAATACCCTCGCCAGAGGGCCGCTGGCGACCAACTGGCAGTGGCTAGGCATCGGCCACCGGCCATTGGTGAGGGGGGTGAGGTTTTTTTTTTTTTTTTTGGTGGGGTGGGGTTTTGTTTTAAAATATATATATTCATCGCAATGCTCGTTCTTCATCGTCTTCCTTAAGAAAAATCTGGTTTGATTTTTGAAATTTTAATCATTTGGGATGTGGTGGTTGTTGGGACTGGACTCTATTGTTGGAAGGTGAAAGAAGGAGAGATAAAGGAAAAAGGTGAATAGTAAAACGAGCTCAGAAGGCTGAAAAATCCAGTAATGAACAGTAAATTGCGTTTGAAGAATATGATGAACAGTAAATGTGGACTTTTGATAAAATTCGTAATGGGATTAATAAGTTCAGTAATAAGTTAACTTTCAACGACTATTTTCATATAAACCATCATTGAAAGTTAAGTTTTAAAAAAAAAAAGGTTACAACTTTTAACAACTGTTTTTGAAAAAACAGTCTTTAAAAGTAGTTTTTTATGACTATTTTTTTTACAAACAGTCGTTAAAAGTATCGTTTTTTATGACTAGTTTTTAAAAAATAATCGTCAAAAGTATTGTTTTTTGTGACTGTTTTAAAAAATACAGTCGTTAAAAGTATTGTTTTTTGTGAATGTTTTTAAAAAAACAGTCTTAAAAAGTACTGTTGTTTTAAAAACAGTCGTCAAAAGTTCACATTTACTATTCACCTTCTTCCTCAAACGCAATTTATTGTTCATTACTGGATTTTTCAGCCTCCTGAGCTCTTTTTACTGTTCACCTTTTTCTTTATCTCTCCCTCCTTCACCTTTCACAATGGAGTCCAGCTCCAACAACCACCATATCCTAAACGATTAAAATTTCAAAAATCAAACTAGATTTTTCTTAAGGGATACACGGCGTCGTGAGGAAGACGATGAAGAACGAGCGTTGCGATGAATATATATATTTTAAAACAAAACTCCACCCCGCCAAAAAAAACCCCCACCCCCCTCGCCGGTGGCCGGTGGCCGACGCCGGCCGGTTGCCAACGGTCCTCCGGCGAGAGTATTTTTATTTTTTAAAATTTATTTGAAATTAAGGGTTAAAGGATAACTTCACCCGAATTTGCATATCCCTCATAGGTCCTTATCACTTCTCAATCTTTTTACAAATTCGATAGGGCTCTGGAGGTTTTGCAAATTCATAAAATAAAAGGTAGTTAACTTAGTAATTATGAAATAAATTTTCAACTTTATTCTCATTTATGAATAGGTATTTTTCAATTCTCTTCTTTCTCTATCTTTAAAAGTTATTGTCAAATCTCTCTCTTCATGGGTTTATAGGTATAATTAATATGACTAAAATTGTCACAACCTCATTTACTATACTAAAACTGCACTAATAAATAAGGCCAATTTTTTGGTCAAAAAATGACTTATAAATAGCACTAGAATATTTGTTATGAGTGTGATTTATCTCTATTGATACTCCTTTAACAATAATCAAGAGGTGAGAGGATAATAGAATTAATAAAAATAATTAGGATGTTTTAGAATATGCATATCATATTAATAGTTTAACTAATTTTTTTTTAATATAATAAGATTAAATAAATATGTCCCTTTTTTTTTTTTGGTCAACAAGGAACATATATATATTAATACTAATAATAAAGGTTACATCAAACGATTACAATAACAACCTAAACTACAACAAACTAAATAACAACAAACCATAAGACTAACAAATACAACAACACCAAACCAAATGTAAGGAGAGCTAGCCACTACAAAACAAATAGGAATAAAAGTAACTCCAAGACTTTCATCGGCTTCCAGGACATCCAAAATTAGAAAGGACATGAAAGAAGATGTTGGTTGTAAAATCCACCCGATCGAGCACACCTCCTTATAAGAAAAAGCTGCAATTAGATCAGCTACACAATCACCCCTATAAGGGGTACAGGACAGAGAACACCCAACCTCAAAAGAAAAAAGACAAGTAAAGTCTTGATGAATATTTTTGCTCCTCCATTGAAGCAAGCTAGGTGACATCAGACACCCACCGAACAAAATTTGGCTAACATTAGCAATGTGGATTCGCCACCATCAAACGATCCTAACAATGGTCTTTTCAATGGTACAACACATAATAGGAATAACCATCGATAAATCCCTTTCCCCAAAATCGCCAACATATATACCACCATACATACCCAAATCCACAACATTAGAACATAAACACACACGTAAAGCACTGAAAATAAAAGCAGAGAAGAGACATCCCTTAAGTCAGAAACCACCGGCGAGCAGGAGACCACCGACGATTCAGAGGCCACCGGCGAGCAAGGGACCACCGACGAGCTAGAGGCTACCAACGAGAGAGAAGTCGAACCAAAAACTCCCACCACCAAAGATGGGGGAGGGCCACAGCTACACCCAAAAACCAGAGGGATGCCGGAACAAGGAAGACGGTGAGGAAGGAGACCAGAGGAGAGCCAGCGCCGAAAAGGAAGGAAGGCCGCCGCTCTATTTCTCCGTTCCAACCTAAAAACCGCCTGATCCTTGCTCATCGATGACCGATCTGCCCTTCTGCCGCGGTTGTGGCTTGAAAGGAGGCTCGCCGGCGGCTTTGGCAAAGGCTATGGTCAAGAGGGGGGCTAGGGTTTCGGCGAGAAGGAGAGGTTCAGAGAAAAAAGTCGCGAGCCGCGTTTGAGAGAGAGATGAAATAAATATGTCCTTTTAAAACATAGGAAAGAGTACTACCATCTATCCCATAAAACCTATGCACCATCTTGCCTCCTCGCTCCCTCTAGACCCTTTCAGTTCATGTTACGCTTCACTTTTACTTTATCTTTTTTATTTAGACATTTTAAAACTCCTCCCTTCCCTTCAATATGGGAGGAGACTCATACGCTCATCTTTCTCAAATTCAGCCACTTTGAATATATAAACCACAACCTCTTTGGAGATCAGAGATGCAAGGTGTCATGTAAGTGATAAGTTCTTAGTTGCACTTTAAAAATGATTTACTTAATGGTGGATTCAAATTTGATATTCTATTTGATTCTAAATATAAGACAAAGTTTATAATGAAATTATACTACAAACTTTGTTTTATGTATAAGACCGAAGGTAATACCATCCAAACTCTCTCCTCCGATCCCCCTACATTCTCTATCTGTCTTTCTTTTTTAAGAAAAGTGTTTGTTGAGATTTGAACTCACAGTCTATCCTATGACCCAACCCTTTTATTATTGAACGATTTTCAATTAACCCTAAAAAACGTGATATAATTTCAATCTATTTCAAAACTTTCTAAAATTTCACTACACCCTCTCGTATCAAAATGAAATTAAATTCTGTAGCGGAAAGACAATGATACACTTACTTTATTTATCCTGTAAATACCTATATTTGTGTTATAAATACCTATATTTATATTGTGAATTTTCATATTTGTTTTATAAATTGTTAAATTTTTTTAATTCTCTAGGTTCTTTTGAATTCTTTTATCTATCCTGTGAATATCTTTATTTTTCTTGTAAATGTTCATATTTATCTTGTAAATTTTTATATTTTTATTTTAATTAAATGGTTAAAATGTTTTTAATTCCCTACGTTCTTTCAAATCCCTTTATTTATTTTGTAAATATCATTATTTATCCTATAAGTGCTTTTCTAAAAAAAAAAAAAGATATCATTATCTTTTTACCCATAAAACTTAATTTTATTTTAACCTTTAAAAGTGCAGTGAAGTTTTAGAAAATTTGTAGGGTTGATTAACATTATGTCATTTAGGCTCAATGAATTTCCCCTTTATTATGGGACAGTTTCTATATATTTATATGGTAGTGGAGGGTTCAGGTTTAGGATTTATATACCACTCTGATCATATTTATAAATCCACTTTGATCAAAAAATTCGATCTTTTTTATAAGTCCATTTTGACCAAATAAATGAGATTGTGACAATTTTGATCATAGTAATGATGATGAGAGAGATTGACTAACCATGTTAGAAAGAGAAAAAGATGAGAGAGATTTGATAATAAATTTTAAAAGGTACTCATCATAAATGAGGGTAAAATTAGAAATTTATTCCATAATTATTGAGATATTTAACTCTTATTGGTATGTGAGATTTGGTCAAATTAAATTTATAAATAGGATGAGAGTGGTATTTATATTTACAAATAATATCACACCCACACGGTAATGGAGGGATGAATTAGGAAATCGAGATTGATGTAACCTAGGAACTGTTCTTTTTGTAGGTTGAGTGTGAAATGTTATTGGTGGCTTTATTATATGGGCTGGGGTGTGGGCGTGAAGGAAAAGGAACAAGGGGGGGATAACGATAAATTCCCAAATGAATAAATAAATGACAACTAGGTACACAATAATTTTTTATAAAATTCAAATGATTATAAATTCAGGAACCTTAATTACAGATATTGCATTCAAATTTTAAAATGTAACCCTTAATTTACTATTGGAATTTTGGTTTCCAATAATTTGATTCGATATTTGTAATTTATTTTTAATATGATTGATACTGATTTTTTTTTTTTTTTGCAATAGGAATTAACCCCCGGGCCCCCCGGGGGGGATGGATTGTCATCCACAAGTAGCAAAAAGAAAAGTAAGAAAATGGTTATTACCAAACAAATAGCTAGTCAAAAGCATAACTTTTTCAAAATGGGCTTAATTTTTTTATTTTTAAGAAATTATGAATGACTGGAATTTGGTGGGCGAGAAAAGAGAAGATAAGAGAAGACTGTTGTTTGGGAGGAGAAGAAGAGAAAGCTAGAAAGTGTGAATAGAATTGCTAACTCTCTCTTGAAGTATCAATTAATAATTATATTTGATTATTTTTATAAAATATTTATCTATTTTAAAAGAGTATTAAATATCTTTTTTATGTATATCGATAATTAATAAATGTAGTGAGTGAGAATAATAATTAATATAATATTAAAGTTTATTATAATTAGAAAAGGTAATATTAAAAATTATTTAAATTTTAAAAAAATCTAATAATTTTAATAATTTTTATTGATTTATAAGAATTATTTGTTAGTATCTTATTTTAGGTTGGTGGAGTATTTGGCATCTCTCACGTGTGATTTGTTATTGTGTTTACATACATTGGCAACCAACAGAGAGAATCAAAAGCAAGAAAGAGAAAGATCTTTTTAAGGCCACAAAGAAACTTGTGGCTCAAATTCTTCGTGCCTTCTGACGTGGCAACCCCAACCTGCTTCCCCGGATCAACAAACCTAAAAAAAAAAAAGACAAACTTTCTCACACAGACACAAATAAAAGAATACGCAGTACAATTAACCCCAAGCCGACGACCCACTCACTCTCCCCACACAACGTGTCGGATCTCTCTCTACAAAGTTTGCAGCTTTCTCTCTCTTTGGCAAGAAAGAGGAAAAAACATTGAAAACAGAGAGAGAAGTTGAAGACAGAAATGTCGGAAGCAAAAGACCCGGCGATCAAGCTCTTCGGAAAGACGATCCCGCTGCCGGAGACACCGGTCGCATCCGGAGGCTCTGCTGGAGCTCTGTCTTCTTCTTCTGGGGATATTGGTGACGATGGTATCGATCACAATCGTGCTTCTCCCACCAACTCATCGCGAGAGTCCAACACGAAGAGGGATGAGGAAGAACAAGAAACTGAGAAGGTATGAAAATTCAAGTAGGGGTCGTAAATTATTGATTTTGACTGTGATCCCTTATGTAAAACGCAGAGAGATTTAATGTTTGGTGGTAATTTGGCTTTGGCAATGCCATTTCGGTTGACTTGCTGTGTTAACCTTCTTTTGGTTTATATTATGATTCGAATGACTCCTTTGATTCGGTGTTTTGGGCAAGTTTCCATTAGGATAGCTTCTTTGTTTGGTTTCTTTCAAATTTGCAATTCTTTTTCCGAAGTTCAATTTTTTAACGTTATCTTTAACAAGTTGATGCTTGGTTTTGTTTCCACTAGAAGATTTATATTACTTTATTGGCATTCGTATTTCAATGAATCCTCAGGTACTTAGTTAATCTGTCAGGTCCTGAAATTGCAGTATGATTGTATGGGGTTATCATTTGTTAAGCTATTGATTTTGTTATGGTGCTTGTCAATATAATTTATTTTCCTCCATTTTGATCTGTACCTCTCCTGGGATTCAGGCTTCTGGTGAGATCTGCTGTATGTTTTTCCCACTTCTACTTTTGAACCTTGACAATAATTTACACCATACATATATGGATAGCCATAGACAAATCTTATTTCTCTCTCTTCGTATTTAGTTCCTTCTGACCACAAATAATTTATTATACATGAGTTTTCTACTTCGTTTTCTCTGGGTTGGCATCATGCTTGCTGCAAAATCCTCTTTTCTATTTGGCTTTTGATTGTTATGGAATTCAACACTGGAATTGTGCCATTCAAACTTTTCCACTGGTTTTTTTGTTATTTGAACTTTATTATACGTATATAGACACTTCTCCTTGCCTTCTTCTGGGTCTGTAGCTGATGTTCTCTCTTGTACGAGGAGAGTTGTGATTTGTGTCATAGTTCTCTGAGAAATCCAGTATCATTTATTTTAGTTGCTTAGCTTCCTCTGTGATTGCATTACCTTTCCCTTGGTTTTGAACCTGTTGTTGTACATAAGGTGGATGTTAATATTTCACACCTTCAACTTGTACTGACATATTGGAGTAACATGATTGTGGATGAACACTTACATGGGATTTTGACTATTGATATTGCACTTTGGATTTGATACAACAGGTAGAAAAAAGATTTTTCAACTCTCAATTATACGTGATAATATTGAATTCTGGTGTATTCTTTTGGTTTGTTCTAATGAAGTAGCTATTTATGCTGTGTAGTCTAAGTTTCATTTCAATATCAAAAAAGATCCTGTTGAATAAATTATGTCTTTAAGAAACCTCAGTATATGCAGAACTGGAGAAGACAATACTGATATTCTGATTGATCTATTGTTTTAACTTTTAAGAATTAATTATGAAGTGCTGATAAGAAAAAATTGGTCTACTACACCAACATGCTTAGCTGATGTTGTTATGAATCCAGGACACTTTGGGAGAGAATCCAATTGAGAATACGGAGGGTGGAGCCCCCACTCTATCTACAGAAGAGGTCACTAATCCGGATGCAGCCTCAAGAACAGGTGAAGAATCTGATATGCCCCATGCTGAGAAGGATGCTACTACATTGAAGGCTTCAAAATCTGAAGAAGAGCAGAGTGAGACGAGTAATTCGCAAGAGAAGACTTTGAAAAAGCCAGACAAAATACTGCCCTGCCCCCGCTGCAATAGCATGGACACCAAGTTCTGCTACTACAATAATTACAATGTCAACCAACCCCGCCACTTCTGCAAGAACTGTCAGAGATACTGGACCGCTGGTGGAACCATGAGGAACGTGCCTGTGGGCGCTGGTCGTCGAAAGAACAAGAATTCTTCTCACTATCGCCAAATAACTGTCGCTGAAGCACTCCAGGCTGCACAAACAGACATGCCAAATGGAGTACAACATCCTGCCTTGAAGAAGCCCAATGGCACAGTTCTTGCTTTTGGGTCTGATTCACCTTTGTGTGAGTCAATGGCATCTGTATTGAACCTTGGTGATAAAACAATGCAGGACTGCACGAGAAACGGGTTTCATAGACCTGAAGAACTAAGAATTCCTGTTCCCTATGCCAGTGGAGAGAAAGGAGATGATCATTCTAATAAATCCCCTGTGATGTCAACAAAGCCGATAGATGACGCAAGCATCAACAGGCAACAAGAACAAGCAATTCAGAACTGCCAGAGTTTCCCTCCTCAACTTCCTTACTATCCCGGGGCACCTTGGCCTTTCCCATGGAATCCGGTGCAGTGGAGCTCTCCTGTACCACCACCGCCTGCGTTTTGCCCTCCAGGATTCACCATGCCATTCTATCCTGCAGCTGCATATTGGGGTTGTACTGTCTCAGGTGCTTGGAACATACCATGGCTACCTCAACCATCATCACCAAAAAGCATGAGCCCTAATTCTGGCCCGAACTCACCCACCTTAGGTAAACATTCAAGAGAAGAAAACATGCTCAAGATAAATGACTCGGGTGGAGAGGATGAACGTGGTGGTAAAGAAACTGGCAAAGAGAAGTATCTGTGGGTTCCTAAAACTTTGAGGATTGATGACCCAGACGAAGCGGCTAAAAGCTCTATATGGACAACGTTGGGGATTAAAAATGATAAGGCTGAATCAGTTCAAGAGGGAGGACTCTTTAGGGCATTCCCATCAAAGGGTGACGGAAAAGATCACTCAGCACAAAACTCAACAGTCTTGCAGGCCAATCCGGCGGCATTCTCTAGGTCACTCAACTTTCATGAGACCTCGTAAAACATTTTGCTAAAATATTTGTAACTTTTTTTGGGTGCAGCAAAAACTAACGATGGCTCCCTAGCTATAATGTTCCTAAGGAAGTTACATATGCCAGGCAATATGTGCTCACCACCAGCCTTGTTTGGAAGAGTTATTTCTTGTCGTGAGCCAGCTGAAAGAAGAACCAAAAAATTGGTTCTTCTCTGAATTCGCCTTGAGGAGAAGGAACCTGCTTTTCTTTGCAGAGTTATTCCTCTTTCTTAAGTGACGGCTTGACTTTTTTTCCCTCTTCCTTTTCAATGAGATGGTTTGCTTTAGATTTTTGTATATAAGTTTATATGACATAGTGATAGATAGGACCTAGTGAATTTGCCTACTTAGATTCGGGATGTATAGAAATAAGAATGGGAGTTCAAATTGAACTTCTTGTACTGGTATCTTTCTTCCATAATGTAACCCTGTGTTTGCTTGGATTAGGCAGTCTGCCTCTGTTTATATTGTATAGATTTGACTGCAAGAATTTGAGGAATTCTTGAATGCACTCAAGTTTGCAGGCATGTCAAAGACAATGAGTGTTTAAGAATTTTGGCAAGATTTCAGATAGATTGTACGAGAGATCTGTGCTGTAGGATTTTCTTGTAAATTGCAATACAAGACAAAACGGATTTGGTATATTTGATTATTTGTTATTGTTATGGTAGTTTGTGGTGTTATATTAATATTCAATATCTATGTACAAAGTTACAAACTATATTGGTATTTTTTTTTGGTCGAAAACTATATTGATATTTAAACTATATAAACTACAACTGCGATTGGGGCTGAGATGATAAATTGCCAAGTACCAAGTTAAGGAAGTAGAAAAGTGGCCCTCTGACTGAAAGTAGGACATGCGAAAAGTCAAAAGGCATTCCCGACCCTTAAATTCTGACCACACATAGCAGAGAACCTTTTCTTTCTGGGCCTATAATAAAAAGAATAATAATCCGTGCTAAAAAGGGAAAACTTTTGTAGCGAATTTAATATAAATGATATGTGGACTGTCAGTTCAACATATTTAATAAACTAACGATAAAATTGACTGATATAATGGTAATGATAAAATTACTTTCTTTTTTACACTACCAGGATAAAATCGCCCCTAAAATACATATTTTTTTCATTATTTTTTGAAGTATGGAAATGGTGGTTTTTTATTCTTTGTTTTTTTTGTATATTAATTTTTTATTCTTTTTTTTTTGGTATAAATAATTTTTTATTCTTTGTTAATGAAGGAGAATGATACCATCCCGGCTGATGCGCGTGAACTATTTATACAAAAATTAATTTTATGAATTGATGCATTTAGTTTTGCGAAAATTACACGTAGATCCCAAGAAACCAAAAAATTATAAAAGAGTCCCTTGAAATCATTAAATTACACAGAAGTCCCAAGAAACTTTTTTTGATATTATTTGTATTTATAACAGGAAATGCCATATTTATAACAGAAAATGTTATATTTATAACAACATTTAAACATTTGACCATTTACAACAGAAAAAACCATATTTACAGTAAGAAATGCTCATATTTACAACAACATTTAAAAACCTGGATTTTGAACATAGAGAGGTCATTTACAATAGAAAAAAACTATATTTATAACAGGAAGTGTTGTATTTACAACAAAATTTAAAATCTGACAATTTACAATAGAAAAAGTTATATTTACAACAGGAAATACCTATATTTACAACAACATTTAAACACCTAGATTTTGAACGTAGAGAGGTCATTTACAACAGAAAAAGCCTAGGTTTACAATAAGAAGTATTGTATTTACAATAAAATTTAAAATCTGGCTATTATTAACAGAAAAAACCATATTTACAACATGAAATGTCTATATTTACAACAATATTAAAAAAACCTGAATTTTATTTCTATACAAATAATATAAAAAAAGTCCTTTGGGACTTCTGTGTAATTTGGTGATTTCAAGAGACTTTTTTGTAATTTTTTTGTTTCTTGGGACCTACAAGTAATTTTCTCTTTATTTTTTATGCGATTATTTCAAGTGCAGACCTTGTCTGTTTCTGTGAAAGAAAAGTATAGACCTCTAGGTTTTGATAAAATATGTTCTGTATCAAGGCCAAACTTAATAGACTTCAAGGACCAATCGATATTCTCTCTTTTTGTTTGCTCTTCAATATTTTAAGCAAATATTGTTTGGGAAAAGCATTTATCCCCCAACTGCCACAAAAATAGACTATGTTAATATTAATATATTATTATATACATATACATGTGCCTTTCACCTATGTATTCGGGGGGGGGGGGGGGGGGGGAGTATGAATAGAAAATGCGATTTGATCCACCGGACAAGTTCCTGCTTTTATCCAGAGGCGGAGGTTGACGAATGATGGCTAGTTTAGATTTAGTATACATAATGCCATTTTGACATAATGATTCCAGTATTATTCAAAAAAGAAAAAAAGAAAACGTGATTTATATAGAGGTCTCATCGTATTGAGACCTGTTAGTGAAGGCTGCCAACTAATTAGGTATAAGTGCATAGCAATAATAACTAATAAGTGCTTCTATCATATCAGAAGTTGAATATCTTATCCATCCTTTTTGACCAGAGAGCTGGCGACTCGAGATTCCCTCCAAACCGATCTCTCTTTTTCTTTGTTTCGCTTGTGTGAATCATGAATTATGAGTTTTTGTTTGGCCATTAATCTTGAACTGATGCAGTCTCAGTTTTCATCTGTTATTTTGTAATATTTAATAATGCTCCACTCCCTGATCTTTATGCTGTGCGTGTGTGTAATGAATTATATAATCCTGGGAACCAAAGAAAGTAACAGCACCTAGCCAATATCAGCTGGGATATGCATCCAGAAATCCTGTGCATGTATGGAGCCAAGAGAAAAAGTATCTCTCTATTAAGGCCATGGAAATTAAATAAAAGAAAAGAAAAGTGGAAACTCCGTTTTAAGAAAGACATATAAGTAGGTTTGGCACAAAGGAAAGCCTCTCCCACTTGGCATAGAAAGTGAAGGCATCTGATTTGCCAACTTTAGAGGCAGTGGAGCATGAGCCCCACTCTTGGGTCCATGCCTCAAGTATCTGTATTCTTCTGTTTGTTTATATATAACATATTATCGCTGGCAATATATATATATATATATATATATATATATATTATATCGATCACGACTTGGAACTTTTGTATCCATTCATTTACCTTAAAACTATAGTGGTAACTTTATTGCAAACCTAAATTTAATTAAGAACACCAAAAAGAGCAAGGCAGGAAGCTGCCTTTCCCTTTAAAAAAACGACTCTCCCATTTTCGCTTTCTCTCTGCTTCCGAACATGTTATAATGCTTCCACATACAAGGCAGTATTTAACCCATATCTCACGTCACGTGCTCCTCAACATTCGCACTCTAAGAACGACGTCGTTCTTTTTGTTTCACTTTTAATTTACATCATTATTAAGCCTGCAATTTTTTGTCCCCTTGATTTTAACTGATACAATAGCCAGCAATGATGATTACTTATTAATTTGAAGTTACTGCAGTCCTTTTGGATCTCAGTTCTTTTTTCCAATACTGTAACTCATATTTTAGCTAACAACACTGCGATATTTAAAAAAAGTTTCTTTAGGGAATAAATTATATTGAGTTTAAATTATTTGGTAGTGTGGGAGGCAATAGAAATTTAAAACAAGAAAAATGAACGAAGTGGCAAAAAAAGAGTTAGGCAGTTTTAACCAAAATGAGGGGAGTAAAGGATAATCTGAAGCGACTGATATTTCTCAGAAACCGCCTTTACTCGCATTCAACGAGGGCCCTTCATTTTCTTTTTTTCTGGGTAAAGCCCATTACTTCAATGACATAATGTGGGTAAACAACTCTCACCCACGTTTAGATTCTGGTTTATGTCAGTGAACTAATGACCGCGCCTCAGTTTTTACCAAAAGAAAATGAAGGGCCCTCGTCGGATGTGAGTAAAGGTGGTTTCTGAGAACTATTAGTCGCGTCAGATTATCCTAAACATTATATATAAATATAATAACCCGCTGCTTGACCTGCTTCCTTCTTTTATCTTGCTCCCTTCACGTTTCACAACCAAATCTCCTTCTCCCTGTGTTTACATTCGCCTGCGTCTTCCTAAAACTTTCCTAAGCAGAACCATGGGCCCCTCACGTTTTCTCGGTCTTCTTCTGGTCATGTCTCTGCTCTCTCTCCCCTTCACCTGCGGTATCTCCTCTCTTCGCGCTCTGCTTTTCACAAACCATTGTTTCTTCATTCGTTCATCGTCAATTCCTTGTTGTGATCAGTAATGACACTTTTCTCTGTGAATTTTAAGGTTTCGGGAGAGCTCTGACGGATACGGTTCCTCGTCATCATTACACTGCTAAGGCTGAGACTACGGAGGTTTGATTCTTTAAGTTCTCAGATAATGTCTACATTTCTGTAGAAAATAAGCTAAAATTATTATTCTCGTGCATATGCTTGCTTTGGTTGTATGATGTTGACATCCAACACTACTTTTGTTGTTTGTCTTGTAGGAAATTTCCCGAAAATTGAGGATGATGGCACAAGTGATGGATTATGGAGAACCAGAGGCTAACACTAATCCCAAATATGGAGATCTTCTCACCCCACCTTCACCTTCTTCACTAAGTCCCTCTCCCTCCTAATGCAAGAACCACAAATTTAGAATGTTACAATCATCAATGTCGGTTTTTCCTCCTTTCTCTGTAGATTCTTTTGTTTTGAACAATTTCCCTTTGGATT
Source organism: Acacia crassicarpa (assembly GCA_034222035.1). Taxonomy (NCBI): domain Eukaryota; kingdom Viridiplantae; phylum Streptophyta; class Magnoliopsida; order Fabales; family Fabaceae; genus Acacia; species Acacia crassicarpa. The sequence goes on along the minus strand of JAWXYG010000005.1, from coordinate 40,079,984 downwards.
TGAATGCTCTGCGTGTGTGATCCCAGAAATTGCTTATGCATGGTTTGGTTGTGTTATTGTGGCGTGCTATTGTCGGTAAATCAAAAGGGACTGGTCTATCTCATTCTCATATCTAAGAATAATGACAAAAGAAATAAAATAACATTTGACTTAGAAGTAAGAGTGAGTGTGTATATGGATGCGAGATTAATGGCCGACATATGAGCTAAGAAGGGAGGTTCTTTAATGAAGGTTCACGTGCATTCCAGGGGGTTCCATGAGGTTTGACCTTCCCATATCCCTAAAATAATTCATAAAAGCAGAGCTTATCGGATTCATGCTTTTGATTTTTTAACACCCTCGTATGAGTCCTTAAAGAAGAAGCTTCTTGATATAGAACGTTAAACTAGCAGGGTACCATGTAGTTTCCTCTTACTTTCTGCACTTTTAAAATAGCATTATGAGATCCTAGTCTGATTATAAGAATACGTTGGCTATCTTGTGTTGTGTGCAATGTGCAATATATCTGCCTTTTCTCTTCTTCAGTTTTGTTAATTAGTTGACTGATCCCTACAGTGACCAAAAGTTTTCAACACAAGCGGTCGGTGGGAGATAATGAAAGGAACCAACTCATAGCATTTAGGTTGAGCTGTGTATTAGTTGGAACGAACTGATTAGCGGAGTAATAAAATGGTATTAATAGAATCGGTTTAGCATTTATATATATATATATTGGAATCACAATAAAACGGTAGTCTGGTAGCGTCTTTGATCATTTGAATAAATAGGAGTACTCTTCACGTACGTGGGCAATGATCAAATTTGTAATTGGGTTAACCACACTTTTTGTGTGCAACAATTAGTTGCCCTTAAAATGGAAAATCCTTAGAAAGAGTACACAAAAGTCATTTTATTTTTATGGGATTCAGTTTGTGTCGAGGTAGTTTACTATGCTTTCTTAGAATAGCCTTCGAAGCCTTCGAAAGTAAATTTTCAATCGTGGTTTATGGTAAGTAAAATGAGTTTTCTCTCAATTTACATAAAATAGAGTTCTTGGACAAAGTCATCAACTTTACACCACCCTGTGTCCCTATTTGCAATTTCAACTTTTTTCTTTTAATATATAAGATGGCTAAAAACCTACATTACAACAAATTAATCACTTACAAAGGGAATTCAATCCTTAACCCTCTTGAGCAACCCAAGCCCTTCAGTTGCTAGAACAAGTATCCAAAAAAGCTGAAGTAGATATACTTATTTTGGTTAAGGCATCAGCTACTCTATTAGTATCTCTTAAAATAACTCTTAGATGAACTTGTCAATCCTTGTGTAACATCTCCCTAATATGACTGATTCGATTACTAGCTATATTGCAAGTGTCATCTAAAATCAATCTAATAGTCTCATCCGCATCAGATTCAAGTATTACCCACTTCTTCCCTATATCCTAAGCCAGTTGAAGGCCCTCTAGGATTGCCCATGCTTTAGCCACATTTGGTTGACAGGCTCCAAGCACTTTAGTGAATCCCGCAATCCAAGATCTCATACCATCCCTCAAGACACCACCACAACCAGCCTTTAATGAATGCACGGTTACAGCTCCGTCAACATTCAATTTCCACCAATTAGTAGGAGGCCTCTCCCAGTCCAGATTCGTACTGATTCTCAGCTGTACAAAACTACTTTCAGCATCATAATCAACAATATATCGATTTAATAACAATGAAATAGCTACTACAAGTGAGCTGGGTCTAGAGAAAGAAATATCAAAAATACATTTATTCCTCGATTCCCAAAGTTTCCAAATGGCAACCCCAAAAAATAAGGACCATCAACTAGCACCCATTTTGCCATTTGTTAAGATTCCAGCCCAACCAATCTCGGAGAGGCATAGAGAAAAAGGAAGAACAATACCTGGGATCCAGCAGGGGCGTCCACATAGCTTTGGCATAATTAAAATCTCTCAAAATATGCAATATGTCCTCCACATCAACATTACAATGAGAACAGAGAGCTGAAGATTGTGACCATAAGCTCCTCCATGCATTGGTAGGGAGTTTATTCAGGGAAGTCTTCCACATGAAAACTCGAATTCTTTCCGCCCCGCCATTTTCAAATATCTTTATATAGTCTATCCCGATGTAACAAGTAGGTTGACTCAATAAGGAAATAGGCACTCCTTCGAGAAAATTTACCATCGGCTGAAGCTCCCCACACCAAACAATCATTTTCCGCATCAGATCTAGGTGGCAATATAGGCATAATTCTGCGCATGCCTGCTAGATTAACAACGGTAGAAAGCTTATCAAAGTTCCAAGTCCTTCCCATAGTCCAATCAGCCATTAAGGTCTCCTCTTCCTCCTTCGTCAAATTTCTAAGACAGAAATCCTTAATTTTGATGCCTTCATCTACCCAACAATCGTTGAAGGAATTCACTACACAACCATTTCGAATTTGCCGCTTTGCTCCTTCATCAATAATAGAAGTTTAAGAACATATGAACTTCCATATTCTAGAATCCACAAGAACGTTGGACAGCAAAGTATCTCCCTCTCTCATCATATAATGATGATAAAGAACCTCAGCCCATAACCCTTTAGAACTTACTATTAAGTTCTAAGCTAGTTTCACCCCACAAGCTTGATTAGCTGAGCATAATCTTCTAAAACCAAGTCCACCACACTCCCTTGGACGAGTAATTTGCTCCCACCCAATTGAATAGAAACACTTATTAGCTTCATGTGCCCCCAAATAAAGTTTCTTTGTATTCTTTCGATTTCATAACAAACACTCCTCGGTAACATAGCCACATGCATTGGATACAAAGGTATAGTGCTTGCCAACTTGGCTAATGCAATCCTACCCGACATAGAAAGGCAATTAGCCTTCCAAGCACTTAATTTGGATCTAACTCTGTCAATAATATATTGGAAATCCACCTTCAGTTTCCTGTTACGAGATAAAGGAAAGTGAAGATGTTTTCCAATCTCACTAGATATTTGCATTTGTGTCATCTCTTTGATTCTCAACTTAGTATGCAAATTAACTCTAGAAGAGAAAAAAATAGAAGATTTCTCCCTATTGACTCTTCCCCCTGACGCAATCATGAAATCCTACAGACACTTCATCATACACTCCGTTTGTGCTTCAGAAGCCATTCCAAACAGTAGAAGATCATCCGCAAACATCAAGTGTGACACATTAGGTCCAGTTTTAGAAACAAGTACAAGTTTCCACCTGTCATCCTCCACAGCATCGCATATCAGATGGGAAAGTCTATCCATGTATAAAACAAACAATAAAGGGGAAATAGAGTCTCCTTATCTAAGACCCCTTCTAGATCTAAAAAATTCAATTTGAGCCCCATTTCACAACACATTATAAGAGACCGAAGTTACACATGTCATAGTAAAATCAACAAACTGACTATCCAGCCCAGTGTCTAATAGTACCTGCATTTTCAACTTGTTAGATGTAGTAAGGGTGGACATGGGTTGGACTCTGACGTCACTTCTTAAATTTCAATTTCGATCTGCGATCAGCTAAATTTGAAGCCCAGTTTAGTTTGGTTTCGCAATTTAAAAAAAGACATCATTTTGATATAAATTTGTGGGATTCTAAGCCCATTTTTAGGGCCGAGAGCATTAAGCCCATTGGAAATGCAGAATCCAGGAAATGATGCCAGCATCCGGCATACATTGCAAAGGAAGTGCCTTGAAAAAATATTACATCAACACGCACATCGTCAAATAAAACAAAATGTTCTAAGAAAAAAAGTGTGGTGCATCTTTTCCTATTTTCCGAGCAAGTGTTGGTGAATATCTTAGTAACTAAGGCGGAAGGGAAGACATTTTGTGGTCTCAAGTAAGAACTCCTAAATACTTAAAGTATACACAATCACCTCCTTTATGCTGAGTGTCAGGGAACCGGTTTCCTACTCATTGAAAGGATGAGTAGGGGGAGCCCTTCCCATCTAGATAATCCATATTTCTTTTTTTTTTTTAATTACCAATTTTTAGATGAAAAATCATTTTTAAAAAACATGTTAGTTAAAAGATTATATTTATTGTAGATTCTCTACCTATTAAAATATTTTTTTAAAAAATAAAAAGTAAAAAAATAAATTTGAATTGTCTAAGATGAGAAGAGCTCCCACTACTCATTCAAATGATGAGTTGAAAAATTGGTTCTGAAAGGAATCGAATCATGGATTAGGACTAATTAAAGTCGTTTCACAGCTGACACTAAAGATGAGCAGGGGAGCTCTTCCATCTGGACCGTCCAGATATGATATGGATGATCTAGACTTATTCTATGTCCAAATGAATCTGGAAAAACAAAATAAAACCTAGCTCCTCATCCAAGAAGAGCTTAAAACGATTAATGAGAAAAGAACCAAAACAGTAATTGACTTGGTACAAAAATAGTTGGGTTGAATCTAATAAATTCGAACAAAAATAGTTATCTGCTTATGTTAGAAAAAAGCTGGGGAGTGAAAGAAATTGCGTGTTGGCTTGCCAGGATTTGTTTTTCCTGGAACATTGTATTGTAACTTGCAAAAAGCAATTCCACGCCACAACAGAAAAAGAAGTCTGGTCCAGCGTCGGCGTTAAGGAAACGATAGCAATGGAAAAGCAATTCCACGCAAGTGGAAGTCAAAGTCGCGAAAACAAAATCCCCAGTTTCCACGCCATTTTCGCATCAAGTTTCCTTCATGCTTCTCTCCCATTTCATGGAACGTCGTACGTGGTTGATAAATTGTAATAAATGATTGCCTGGAAATAGAAATACCTTTACACGAAAGACGACTCCCTTCATTCCCAGCATTGCATGTTTCGACTTTTGAAGCCAATATTGAGACAAAATCCAAACATAAAAGGACAATTAAAAGCAGGCCAGCCTGACCCTACTTGACTCTCTCGTTAATGGAACCATTTTTTCTTTTAAAAAAATTTGTGAGGAAACAGACTACGAAGTTTCTTCCTATGACGGTGTCTCGTAAGACCATTTCTTCTCTTACTTCCATTTTTCTTTATAAAACCCATATCTCCCTTCCTCCCTCCTCCAACAATTTGACCATTTGAAAGATTTTTGCTTCTCTCTTCCAGATTTACAATTATATCTCAATTCAATCCATGGTTGTTGGTGAAATTCCCTGCTTTTTAACTATGGAGAAGTCATCACAGTCCCCCCTGTTTGGTCTCTTCGATTTTTCCCTCCACGGTACACTCTTGAACAGATTACACACCATTTTCAGAAGTTTTTTCTTCTTTTTCCTATCCCAACTCATCAGTCCAGTCAACCCAAAGGTAAAAGGAGATGTACAGGTTTCAGTCCCCGAGGCGTGTCAGGGAGAGAGTTTGTGCCATGAAAACAGAGATGATGGGAAGCTAGAGAGGGACGAAGTGAAAATGGTGATGGAAAAATTGGGATTTTCTTGCAGCCCAGAAGGTGATGAACTCGAGGATATGTATGGTTCGGATCAGATTTCTGGAATGTTCGAAGAGGAAGAACCAAGCTTGGAAGAGGTGAAGCAAGCTTTCGATGTGTTTGACGAGAATAGAGATGGTTTCATCGTTGGGAGGGAGTTGCAGAGAGTTCTGTGTATTTTGGGGATGAAGGAAGCCACGGAACTTGAGAACTGCCATAAGATGATCGCCAACTTCGATGAAAATGGAGACGGAAGAATAGATTTTCATGAATTTGTGAAAATTATGGAGAGAAACTTCCACTGATTTATCATAGTTACATGTAATTTCTTAGAGTTGTTGCATGATCCGATTGAAACTTGCTCGAGCTTCTAAGCTTCATAATTCACCTTTCGTCAAATGCCATGCGGATATTCTTCAAATAATTGATGGCTAGATATATTTTTTTAAAAAATAAACACTGTATGATGTTTTTCATCATATTTATGCCAAATATTATAATTATAATTAATGTGAGTGCTATATATTACACCAGATCAGAATGATCAATTACTCGTAAGAAATTTTATTTCAGAAGTAATAATACTTTAGTCATATTTATAAATCATTTTTGATCAAAAACTTTAATCCTATTCATAAGTCTGCTTCCAGGTAATAAATGAAATTGTAACAATTTTGTTCATATCAATTATACTGTACCAATGAAAGTAGAGAGAGAGAGAGAAAGTTGAAAGATACTCATTCATAAATGACGGCGAAGCTGAAAATTTACTCTATAATTATTGAATTAACTACCTCTCTTTGGTATGTGTGATTTAGTTAAAGGGAAAATTATAATAAAAGACCTAAGAAAAATAATATTTATTGAGAAGGACCATAAAAAATGGTAATTATTTTGAAGGACTAAAAAATTAAAACATTAATATAAAGAGACTAAATTGCCCTTGATTCTACAAATTTTTACATAAAGATGAGAAATGGAAAAAAAAAACGTTTTGGAATAATAATATATGACAACCTTTTTTTGGAATGAAATATCTAATTAACCAAAAAAAAAACCCTACAGGACAATGTTTGCGAATGCTTTTTTTTTTTTTTGAATAATAATATATGGCAACCTTCCATTCCACATAAAGAAAGAAAAGTGACAGACCATGCGAATTGGCTTCGGTGATTCAAAACAAAAGTTTGAAAAATATACTATACTAAAGGGGTAAGGATTAATCAGATTTTAATGATTATAACAAGAACCGAACTAAAGGAAAACAAAATAAAAAATTACCAGAAAGAAGAACTTGAAGATCATAGAACAGAGGGGAGGACGCCTAAGAGATCTTTGTGGATGAAAGAACCTACGATTTCTTCTTCACAAAGAGATAAAAAGTTACCAATAGAGATTCTAATTTGCATATTCCAGATTCTGATTTGATCTCTATTTATCATTTTCAATCAATCACCTCAGATTCTAATTTAATTAGAGATAATATAGGAAATTTGACCAATGGCAATTTAGTCTCTTTATATTAATGTTTTAATTTTTGGTCCTTCAAAATAATTACCATTTTTATGGTCCTTCTTAATAAATATTATTTTTCTTAGGTCCTTCATTATAATTCTCCCTTAGTTAAAAAGGATTTATAAATAAAACCAAAATATTACATAATATTATATGTTGGTTATGATAATGTTTTTTTTGTTTTTGCATAATACAGGCAAGCCGTAGCTTAAAAAGGTATGTAGGACCTAGACCAAAAAGACTAGTCCTAAAATCAACACCAAAAGAACAAAGCTAGGACCGACAGGCCAATTGGTCCCTCTGCACCATTTCAAGGCACCCCTCAGGAACTACAGGAATAAGTACGTCACGCGCATCCAGAGGAGCATTATGCCCTTCCTTTGCCAAGTAATCAGCGCATGCAATGTTCTCTCTACGAGTATAATGCAGCGCCACATTCCAATTTTGTAACAGAAGATCTCTGATACTGCCAATAATGTCTCTCAGCAGATGATCATCATAGACCCGGTCTCTCATTAGAATATTGATCGCCTCAAGCGAGTCCGAGTAGAGTAGAATTTTCTGAAAACCCAATTGTTGAGCCACTGTCAGTCCTAACATGATGGCGTGAAGCTCCGCCTCTATCACCGTCCGAAGACCAAGGGCTTTACAAAACCCCATCACCCAGCATCCCCGTGAATCCCTGATCACTCCACCACATGCCGCTTGGAACTGTTGGCGAACCGAACCATCAACGTCAATACGGACCGCATCCTCGGTAGGGGGAGTCCAATGTTTCTCCTCATTCCTATCAAGTTGGAAAATTTGATGAGATAAGTTATTATTCATACTACTTTCCAGCATAAGGTAATTGCACAAATGAAACATCTCCCTGGTTTCAATATTATCGCCTTGGAATAAGGATCTACATCTGGAAGTCCAGATAATCCAACATTCCAAACTAAAGACTCTCAACCAGGGAACATTCTGGAACTTTCCCTTTCCCGACTTGTGTTTAATATTCCAATTGAGCCAACTCTGCAAACTACCTGCAAAAAATTGAGAAACATAGTTAGATTTTAAAGTTTCTTTCCAGAAATCCCTGGCTCTTTCACAGTCCCTAATTACATGAAGCACACTCTCTCCACTATTACACTGGAAAGGACACAGGTTATCGTTGGTAAGCCCAATCCTGGCTCTGTGAGCATTAGTGGCGAGTTTTTCGTGACCAATTTGCCACATGAAATATTTAACCTTTTCTGGAATCTGCCACTTCCACATCAAAGACCAAAAAAGATTATTACTTTGTCCTGTCCAGCCAGAGAGGTACTGATAAGCCGACTTAATAGAAAACCTTCCATCTTTGCAATTCTCCAGGTAAACCAGTCAGAATAGTCATTACTAGGTGGGTGCATTTTTGAGATAGTCCTAACAACATCAGGGTTTTTCTAGTCAAGACTGGTTATAACTCTAACATCACCATGCTGATCCACTAAACTTATCTTGCTATATAAGGCGAGTTTCTGAGCAAAAAAATTTAGGGAGAATTACAATAAAGGACCTAAGAAAAATAATATTTATTAAGAAGTACCATAAAAATTGTAATTATTTTGAAGGACCAAAAATTAAAACATTAATATAAAGAGACTAAATTGCCCTTGGTCAAATTTCCTATATTATCTCTAATTAAATCAGAATCTGAGGTGATTGATTGAAAATGATAAATAGAGATCAAATCAGAATCTGGAATATGCAAATTAGAGTGTTTATTGGTAACTTTTTATCTCTTTGTGAAGAAGAAATCGTAGATCTTTCATTCACAAAGATCTCCTAGGCATCCTCTCCTCTGTTCTATGATCTTTAAGTTCTTCTTCTTAGTAATTTTTTATCTCGTTTTCCTTTAGTTCGGTTCTTGTTATAATCGTTAAAATCTGATTAATCCTTGCCTCTTTAGTATTGTATATATTTTCAAACTTTTGTTTTGAATCACCGAAGCCAATTCGCATGTTCCGTCACTTTTTTTTTCTTTATGTCGAATGAAAGGTTGCCATATATTATTATTCAAAAAAAAAAAGTTCACAAACATTGACCTGTAGGTATTTTTTGTTTTTGGTTAATTAGATATTTCATTCCATGACCTATAGGTATTTTTTGTTTTTGGTTAATTAGATATTTCATTCTAAAAAAAGATTGCCATATATTATTGTTCCAAAACGTTTTTTTTTTTCATTTCTCACCTTTATGTAAAAATTTGTAGAACCAAGGGCAATTTAGTCTCTTTATATTAATATTTTAATTTTTGGTCCTTCAAAATAATTACCATTTTTTATGGTCCTTCTTAATAAATATTATGTGTGATAATAACTCTGCTGGATTTACTTATAAAAGTATTGTCAACTATTCACTCATTTTTTCTTTTGCCAGAAATATAATTGTTTTGAAATAAAGATTAGAAGAAATAAACACAAAACCAAACACATAACAAACAAAAGGCCAAATCCCAAAGGGTGTGTTTGGTTTGAAGAGAGAGGATGAATCTCTAGGTAGGATATTGACCAAATTGCCATTAATGAAGAGGATATTCTTTTTATTGAGAGTGTATTTTTAAAATATTGAAAATTTTCCAAAGGGCTATTGTCAACTATTCATTCCAATTCTTAATATAAGAATCATTAAATGATAAAATATACTTTTAGTCTTTTAAGTTTTAGATGAGATATATTTTTGGTTCATTAACTTTATAAAGTATACTTTTAGTTATATATTTCTAACACCGTTAATGTTGTTAACGTAAAATATTGACAGGACAAACTCAAATAATGATTGTGAAAGTGAAAAAACATATTTAATTTTTAATTTTTTAATATAATATGTTTAGATTATTAAAATAAAATAAACCAATAAATTGCTGTGAATGAATTCAAGGTTTTACTATTTAGATTACTGAGATAACTTTTTTAATACCATCAAAGTTTTGATATTGATTGTTTCATTAGATTTTCAAATATTTTTCAATTTACACATATTTTAAATTTAAGATTGATAGTATCTAAATAAACAATAATCACTTAAGTTCACATTGTCATCACCTAAGTTTGTTGCATCAACATTTTCCGTTAACAACATTAACGGTATTAGAATTAAAGGACTAAAAGTATACTTTATAAAGTTAAGAGACAAAAATATGCCTCATATAAATTTAAAGAACTAAAAATGTACTTTAACCTGGAGGGGAAAAAAGTGTACTTTAACCAATAAAAAAAAATTAACTACAATGTATTTGGCCATATGAAGGAGTGATGCAAACATTATCCTGACACTCGGATGTTTATAAGCTTTCAACTAAAGTATATTGTGGCTATTTGGAATGCGACGTTGAAACAGCACAAAAAGCAAAATACAGAATCTCAATATTTATCAATTCCTTGTAATCTCAGGAAACACCGAAGCATACGAAAGCAGCCACTTGGAACAGAAGGAAACAAGTACAATGCCCATGCCCGAGTTCAGTCCATAAATTCAGGGTAAGCCATTCCCTCTGAAGCAAGCATGTTGCTGATACTGAAACAGATGTTCATCTTCATCCAATACAATTGGTGCAAAGCACTAGTTTTTGAAGCCCAAAAATAATGGAGTACTATGCAGCCACATTCTCCTGTCCATAGGCGGAATCAGGGGGGCTAGGGGTGGCCCCCACCCCCCTAAAAATATAGAACTTGACCCAAAAAATAAAGTAATTATATTGTAGTCTTATAAAAGTTTCAATGTTTGCATTTTAGTCCCTATTGATAGTTTTATAGAGGGACTAAACTAAAAAAATTGAAATATTTATGAAGCTAAAATATAATTTCCTACAATTTTGGATCCACTTCTATAATTTTCGCCCTTTGATTTCAAATGCTAACTCCACTATATCCTATTATGTAATTCTCGCCCCCCTAATTTCAAATGCTAACTCCACTATATCCTATTATATAATTCTTGCCCCCTAATTTCAAATCCTGGCTCCGCTTCTGCTCGTGTCCGTGACTCTGAGAAACTGATAATTACCCACAATTCCACAACATTACTCCAATTCCCTTTGGTATCCTTCATTCTTTTTTTCTTTCCTTTCTCGCTTTTTTTTTTTTACACAAACATGGAAAAAGCCTGAAGTCATTTCCTTGCCTATCCAAAGGATAGGCAGGGAAAACCCATATGATTTGAATGGTCTCAATTTAATTTTTTTTAGTTTGTTATTTTAAAATGAAAAGGTTATTTTTTGAAAAAATATTAGTTAAAAAATTATCTTTATTTTAAATTTTCTACTCATTAAAATAATTTTTTTTAAAAATAAAAGGTAAAAAAAAAATCTGGACAGTCTAAATTAGATGGGTTCCGGAAAGATTAACACAAAGACATTGACTATTAAAAAGTGATTTATATATGCAACTGCTAAGAAAAGTGGGCTATGAAAATCTTTATTTTGCTATATGCAACTGCTGTGATAATGGGCATCCACTAAGGGTGATGATGTGGATGCTGATTTGACAGATAAAGTAGTATTTGGAAAAAAAAAAAAACCCACGTGGATTTTGACCAACAGCCATGGGCAAATATTTGAATCTGGAATTTGCCCATGGCTTTCACAGAAGGTCGGAGAAGGGCGTGCGCCGAATAAGCAGGCAAGAAGAAGAATACAAAATTGTAACTTTCACAAAAGCAAAAGAGAGAATCAGATCGAATTCAAACAATACGGTTAAAAGAAAAAATAAATATAAAAATTTTTACAGTCTAACAAATATCTCTCCCCATTCCCCAATCTCTCTCTCTCTCTCTCTTTTTAACGTTTATTTCGCCTAAAATAGAGTTTAGGCGAAGAATCAAATAATTCAGAAAGCAACGGTTCTCTTTCTCACAGCATAGCTTTTACTTCTAGGGTACAAATCTGGAATACCATTATTAACACCACCATCTACTAAATCATAAGGCTTATCTTCTTCAATTTTCGCCATCCCTACACTGGTGGATTTGGACAGTCCTTTTGATCCAACAGATTGTTGTTGCAGTGCCATTGTGCTGTGCTGCTTCAGCACCAAATCCACGTTGATTCTATTGGCTAAAGTCATCCCCGGCGCTGATCTCATGAGCTCTGCGAAATCCTCACTTTCATCAGACCTCGAAGTAGCGACATTGTAACTTCTAGGAAAGGCCGCGAATCACCCAACTGACCACCAAATCAGCATCCATATACTGTTAGTCAAAACACTCCTTCTTAACAGTCAAAACGTTTTCCTTAAGATAAAAAAAATAAATAAATAAAAAGTAAAGAAGTAAAAATATACACGTGCTTTATCTTTGGGAGTATCCAGCATCATATGCTTTTTTTTAGGAGTAAAAATACACATGTGCTTTATCTTTAGGAGCACCCAGCACCATATGTTTTTTTAGGAGTAAAAATACACATCTGGTTACCATTTTAGAGCAAAAGTCACACCTGGTGTTAACATCCGTTTAATTTGCTTTTTCCACTGTGCATGTTTGAGTAATACGTGGCTTAGCTTAGGATTGGGAATTTGTCTTTCAAGTCACCCACCTACGTCTGCTACTTTGACAAAAAAAAAAAAAAAAGCCTGCATCTTCTTCAACGTGAGAGCGAGGAGGATCGGATCTCTCCTTCCATCTCTCTTTCTCTCTCCCCTCCCTCTCTAGGCATTCATTTCCTCAGATTTGCTCAGCCTTTTTCATTGAGTGCGAGACCTGCCTCCTCTCCCGTCACCACCCATGCTCTGCTTTTTTTTTTTTTTAGTGAACAGGAATTCTATTAAAGAAACTGACAAGAGAGTATTACATCAGAGAGGGGTAATTGAAACAAGGAGTAAATCTAAAAGGTAGTACTGCAGATTTGTTCAAGTCCTTTGTTGGTGGTCATAACTATAGGAGGAAACATTTATCCAAAAAAAGTAATTGACGATTGTTTTGTTGAAGAAACAATACTATACAAACTTCAGGACATTATATCAAAGGTATGGTGGAGTTGTTATCGGTGAACACTTTAATGATTATTTCCTTGTACACTCACTTATTTGGACACGGGTACAATCTCAAGGCTTACTTTTTTCTACAGTTGGACATTAAAACAAGACTCTGTATCAGAGATAGCTTGTTCCGCTTGGCACAACGTGCAATGGAAAGGCATCCTGCTAGTGACAGTAGCAGTACGGAACAAAAATAGCAGAGAAGAACATGATGTTCTTCAAAGAGAAGAAATTAATTTCCAAAACAGGGAAAGATGTTATAATACATTGCTCCTTTAACTTCCATTGCTATATTACTTTATATCATTTACAAGAGAAGTAGAAATGGTGGATGAAATTTTTTTGACTACTGCTCCCATCACTTCATGAGAAATGTTCAGTGCTCATGTAGGGTTCAATATATTTTCATCTCTGATGCACATTGCACAACATCAAAAACAGACAGTGGTAGAGTCATGTTATGGTGAGGGTGACCACTCCTATCACTTCATGAGAAATATTCAAAAAAAAGTAATTGATGATTGTTTTGTTGAAGAAACACCACCACTAACTGCCTGCGTTTTGTCTTTCGATATGGCATACCAGACATTGCTGATCCAAGCAATTATTCTTTGAAGCTCAAACGGCGCACTGAGGCAACTAACAATGAACCGTTGCCGGTGGACGTCGTCAGAGGAACAAAGAAGACTAGAAGCGGTGCTGATGCGACGGATCAAATAATGGCTGAGAGAAGGAGATAGGAACTCACAGCTCAGCCACCATCCCTGCTGTCCAACTGGGTTTTCTCACGTTGAAGAAGCTTGAATGATAAATTTCCAATCCTAAGCTAAGCCACGTATTACTCAAACATGCACAGTGGAAAGGGCAAATTAAACGGACGTTTTCTCTTTTAACACCAGGTGTGACTTTTGTTCTAAAATGGTAAACACAAGTGTATTTTTACTCTAAAAAAAAGTATATGGTGCTAGGCGTTCCTGAGGGTAAAGCACATGTATATTTTTGCTCCTTTACCTTTAACAAAAGTTGAACTGTATTGTATTTTTACATCTAAAAAAAACATTTGATTTTGGACACTCCCGAGACTAAATCACATATTTACTTATTTTATTAATATAGAAGGCTTAGGCCTCTCTACCCAAAAAAAAAAAAACAAACAAACAAACGTTTATTTAGCCTCTACAAACCTTCACACTTTCCACCTGTCATTCCTGAATTTTTCTTACTCTCTGACCCCATTAATGCGTCTTCTTACTACCACTAGAATATTTATTCTCCTTAGCCTTCATACACCTATCAATTCATAATTCCCAATTTGATGGAACTCTAACATATCTTCTGAAAAAAAAAGTTCCTTTAACCACTAAAAGTGTTATATTCTACAGTTACATAAAATAATACTCTTCATTTATAATTTCAATTCTAATTCTTGGTTATACCCTTGAAATTGAATACCTATGTATAAAAACCATGTACTACACATTCAAAGCCACACTCGAATAGGATCGGCCACACCTCCAGGACAGTGACACGCTTTCATCTAGCCATGGCCACAGCCAACAACGGCTCAGGGGAATAAGTAGTGCATACTATTGCTTCAAAATGCTCTTTGTACCATGATACAAAGGTTCACATAACAATTCTACAAATCGGGAAAGGAAACAAACCAACGATAGAAGGCCCTAAAAGGAGTATGCTAGCTTGGAAAATATGAGTGAGTGGTAGGAGGAAAGCCATGATACTTACCGCATTACAGATTTTTTGCCAAGGCCAAGTGACTTCAATTACTAAAAGGTAACAAACATAAGTAAAAGAAGTAAAATCAATCGCAAGGCAAGGGAAGGAACTTCAATTTTTTGCCAAGGCCAAGTGACTTCAATTTTACTTGAAAAACAATTCATCAACCATGGTAAGGTGCTTGACCAGGAGGTGAAGCGCCACCAGGTCTAAGAGTTGGCTGACCCAATCCTTGGGCATCTGGGCTGCTTTCCATAACAGGTGAGGAACCGGGACCTAGGGGTGAAGCGCCACTGGGCTGTACATTTACATTCTGCTGAACCCTGGGTTGAGTGATTCCCAGAGAATTTGCATTGTGAGAAACAGGACTTGTATGTGAGAGAGGTGATGAAGCAGCAGGCATTGCTGCAGGGGAATAGGCAGGGGCTGCATAGGTTTGACCATGAAAAGTACCAGGCGCCGATGCATAACTTGGTGCAACTGCCTGCACAGTAGGATCCCATGACGGAACTTGTCCTCCAGGGACCTGACCCTGTACAGCAGGAGAACCACCAGGGTACATAGGAGAAGCCTGAAAATTCTGCCAAGCTGCGGCAGGAGCCTGTGCTGCAAGCATACTTGGATCTGGAACTGTGTAGTCTCTACTTTTATCACTGAAAGCCTAAAACCAAAACATGATTATAAAAACTACAGTCAGCTTGATATATGTTTATCCAAACATGTAAAAAATTGTAAAATTAATCAGGCGTCAAGAAGCATACATTTAACAAATCTCTTTCTGACCACGAATTGTCCAAATTTCTTCTTAGTACATCTATAATATTTATCCCCCTTTCATTTTCCCCCTCATGAACATTAACTCAAAACACATATTTTTATACCTTCACATTGAGATCAGTATGACGAGAGTATGATAGATGAAGCTTACAAAAGCCACCATCATATATGCAATGGCCCTCTAAAGCTTCTCTGGCAGTTGCTGCTGTTGTAACATCTGCAGATAAAAAGGTAAACAAGCATCAAGAAAATAAAAAACTGATAAAAGAACAGGATGTCTGATTATGGTAAGAAAAAAACTGATGATTCCGTCAGACTATAGTTGAAGAAAATCATAGATTCATAGGTTAAAAAAAAAAAAAAAAAGGTCCAGGAATTGCAACATTAAAGGTACTAAAAGTTTGACAAGGGGTTGTGATCATTCTCACCCCTTTAGGGACATTATAGTTGATGCAAGGTTGTGATTATCAAAAAGTTTTAATTAGTCATATTCCTAGGGAATTGATAGCAATCCAACTCGCTATGGTTTAATTTATTTGGAATTAATTTAATAATCGAGTCTGTTTTGATTATCTTTTATTATCCTTAGGAATTAGGAAATAAGAGGAATATCTTATTAGTTAAGATTTACTTGTTAGAATTTATTATTGTTAGTTATCTAAATCCTAGATTTAGATATATTTCGTATTTATATTTTGAATAGAATCTACACTCTGTAAATCATTATAAATAGGCCTAATGCCTCATCAATAAAGTATGGAATATTTCAGAGAGTAATTCATTGAAGGATCCTCCTGGCTTTAGTAATTAGTTAAGTTTTAGATCCCGGCTTACCTAATCATTAGAGATTGGCTGCTTTTATAGAATTGGTGAGATCCTTACTTATTCTATAGAACAAAGGCTGACCCTAAAGTGATAGTGAGATCCTTACTGTCACTTTAGATCAGAGTAATATTGTTCCCTTTTATTCCCAATTAAGATTCTCATACCAAATTTAGTTATCTCAATCAATAATGCTCATTCCCAAATTAAGTACCTACCAGGAACAAAATAGTTTAGCGGATCATTTGGCTAAATTAGCTCATAGGGACATTATAGTTGATGCCAAGTTGTGATTATTAAAAAACTGACAAGTTTTAATTAGTCATATTCTTAAGGAACAAAATAGTTTAGCGAATCATTTGGCTAAGCTAGCTCATATTATCATAGGAAACTTTTATCTCCTTGATTACCCACCACCTTCGTACTAGGAGGTGGTTATTGGTGAAGGACAGTAGGTTGTAGTTTTCCATGTTGTAGATGCTCTTTTGAGTAAAGGACATCCAGCTTGTTGCTGACCTAGCGTAGTACCACAAACACAAGTCAAAAGAGAAGCACCCCCCCCCCCCCCCCCGCCAAAAAAAAAAAACACACACACACACACAAGAAAAAAAAGTTCCATCCTGATGCAGGGTTCTATCTTTCATGCAACTCTATGGGCAACCGACCAGGAAACAAGCTTCCCCTTTCCCAACAATACACATCATATTTCATGAAGCACATACAATAAATATGTATTTTGAAATACCTATCTAGAAAGGACATAACACTGATTCACAAGAAAGAAAAAGTCAAGTAGGTTTAGTACCAGGGTACTGAACTAGAGCCTGAGTTTGCCCATTCTTTTCAAATATAGCAATTTTCTGCACAGTACCAAATGCAGAGAAGACCTGTGACAGGCAGACTAGCAACATTCATTACAAGTTCTCAACAACTTAATATTTATGAGGAATAACCTTTCTTACCGTGTGAATAACATCTACAGTGACAGCATATTGCATGTTTTCAATGGATGCCAGAAGCACATTACTCTCAGGTTCTTTTTTCTTCCCATCAGGACCAACAGCAGGCTGGAGAACGAAACTAGTTAGTACATGCTAAAAACAAGAAAGCAGAAACAAGATAAAATGAATACCTGCACCATTCCCTCAATAGCAGTAGGATTAACAGGAAGGTAAGGATTTGTGTAGTCCCTGCAGAGTTGTCAAAATAGTTCAGCACTATAAACCAAACATCAACATCGGAAGAACATCAAAATAATATACTAAAGAAGAAAATAAACTTTCAGGAGACATTGACATTCTTGAATAAAGCTTTAAAAAGAAGAGGGTGTGAAACATAAATGGAGCTTTTCTTGATGGCTGTGAACTCTGTTGTAAGGAAAACAAGTAACTGGTAAGATATGAGTGATTAGAAAACATTGCCGAATCTGTCTGCTCATTTAAATGCATGGAAGAAATAGGAAGTGCGCCAGCAAAGATTTTTGGGCACTTTGGATTTCTCAAACATTGATTCTAAATTCCACTTCCTAGCATTTTCATACATGCTAGGTGTCCCAGGTCTCGTACTTAACATGGTTTATCCGTGAATCCTTCTCTTCCTAAGAGATCCCTAAACTGGAAGAGACTATGGTATAAGGACCCCTAAACTGGAATTTCAGATAAAATCCAAATTCAATCTGACCAAGACAAAAATATTAAATTGAATATAATGGCTGGAATATATTTGAGAAGCAGGCTGGTTCATGTAAATATTGTTCTCTATATTTATTTATGATTTCACAGTCATTACATCAATTATTCAGCATAAATTTCCTCCAGAACTAACCAAAATCCAGAAAACCATTGTTAATCAAAACAACTACAAATTAGATGTAGAAAAGGATAATCTTCTCAACTAACAAATTCAGTTGACAAAAGGAGAGGTGAGGAATCCAAGATATTTTCCCATTTTAAAGCAACTATAAACTATAGATAGCTAGCATCAATACCAACGATGGTCAAAAAATACCCACAAGCAGAAAAACATCACTTCCTTCAGTTCATTTTGGAAAAGAATAATAACTTCAGCTTTAATGGCAATAACAGGAAAAAGATCAAGAAATTTACTAAGTGGATATGCCAACACATCTGTATTCTGACTATCAGGCTTCACTAACCCCTAGATGACAAAAAGCACATATCAATTAGCAGGTCAGAAAACACCATGATAAATGACAAGAAGGACTTTGACATTTTATCTGCAAATCTCAAAACACCAGCAATCATGTGATTAAACAATATTAAATTATAGCAGCTTTGCAAATAAATCATTACCTGCTGCGATGGGACTGGAACTTGATATTAAGATCAGTATGCGCTGAGTATGAAATACGCAAATGACAAGAACCAACATGCTCAGGGAGCAAGTATCTAAGTACAAAAACATAAGCTAATCAGTATATAATACTTGCTTAGTTATAATTAGAATCTTTGATGAAGGATGGAAGGGTCAAATTGCAAATGCACTGCTTACCTGGGTATGCTTCTTCCATCTAGTGCATTTCTAGCTGAAGCAGCTGTATCCGCATCACTGAACTGAATCAAAGCCTGCCATAATAAACACATAACTAAAATGGATACTGATAATGACATTAAGGTAAATGTCATATGAATATATGATAATAAATAACTGTCTAACCTGGAAGCCTGCAGCCTTTTCAAATGTAGCAATTTTATGTACAAACCCAAAAGCAGAAAACACCTGAATAACAGAATAAAATACTAGTTCAGACATCATAATGATTTTTCCTAAAAGAAAGAGGTGGGAAAATATATAGTCAGATGACTTGGAATCATCACAAATCATGAGTTCATCAGGCAACAAGAAGTTACAAACTGATGAGAAATAAGTGCAGAATGACACCTGGACTTATATGGGTGACCTTAGAAAGGTGTATGACGTACATGATAATTATTCCAAACTGTCTCCAACAAAAGTATCTAATTATGAGAGATCACCATCTGTGATTCAGCCGATTTCAATAAAAAATGACACATGATTTAATCAGGATTCTTTCTAACTCTAAATAAAGAGAAGTAGATAAGACATCACAATATTAAATGATGAAAGACGATATGAAACTCCATGAGATTTGAAGGTATGTAAACCTAGAGGCGCATGACAAAGGCATTCAAGTGAGATCCCATAACCCCCTTTCATAAATAAATAAATAAATAAAACTGATAGGATGCAGCAAGAATAAGGAATTCAGGTAATTGGAGACACACTTTTCATGATTGTAAAAATCCTCCAATGATGAACTTTGATATTATATGCCTTTAACCTAATGGTAAAGTGATTTTAATCTCTATTAACATTATAGATCATGAAAAAAGAAAAGGGGTCAACAGGCTTTCAACTCTGCATCATGTGAACAGCAGGGAAAACAACTAAAATTCAACAATCAATTTTTCTATCGTTAATTACTCTTTCTTTGCTTTTTCCCTACTTCAAGGGGCTAGCACTCCTTTGGTAGTCAAACACTGTGAGTTACATGGCATAACCAGATGAGGCTTACGGTTAACCCCCTTTCTTTGCACTAAAGAATATGTTTTCTTCAAAGAACTATGCCCTCTTTTTATTCTCTTAGAGTTTCATATCTTAAAGCGAGGTTACCTTTGCTTCATACAATAAAATACAAAAAGTTTAAAACAGAATTTGATTTCAGAGAAAAAATCACTTTCTAGGGATATTAGTTATTAAATTACGATTCATGTATAGTTTAGACCATACTGCTTAACTGCTCCTGCTTTCTAAATCACACAAAAATTGCATGACAGAAGAGGAAAATGTTGTGTCTATTGTCTAATGTACTTCAAGATGACAAACTGCAAGGATAATGCGTTTATGCCCATTATTAGAATGTCACTAAACAGCAATATTCAAGCAAAAGAGTTTGAAACAAGTAGCTCTAAATCAAATTAGCAGAGAAGCATATAAACAATAATGAAGTAAAGCCATACTTTTGCCCAAACAAGGAGCTAGTGGCAAATATCCAAATGAACTCAAAAAGAACTTACCAAGTGGATAACATCAATGCTCACGTCTCCAGCTTCCACACCTTCAATTGTTACCAGCAAGACATTTCCAGGAACATCTCCAGGACTTTTATTGTTGACAATTTCGTGTCTATTAGAATACTGAATATAAACAGTTTTACCACGAACTTGCGCAGGTTCTGAAGACGAGGCATAATATGAAACCATTGAAATGGCTTGATTTAAATCTGCCTGGTAATGACATCATTTTAAAGAGTTCATAAATCAGAGTTGGATTAGTCCAGAAAGAACGGTGTTCATCAAATATTAAAAATCACAGCCACAGACATTTGGAAGAAGCAGAATATTTTAATATAGGGAAATGAGCTGAAGCGCTTTCAGGAAAGTCAATTCGATCACCATTAGCTGAACTAGTGTATTATTTCATTAAGTTAAATGCATTTTTTTGATGTCAAAAACTTTTCTACGAGTGTAAACAGCTTCAAATTTTCAATTTGTTGTTTAAATCCTTTACACGTTTCACTTTCATCTTGACCTTGGCCCCTCCAAGAATATCGCTAGTTCAATTTCTTTCATACATCAGTCTTTGGGAAGTACCTCAGTTTATTTCTACTCTAATTTCTCTCACAAGACAAAATAGCTGGTTAAAAAAACGAGCAAGAATCCATAATTAGATAACAGGTGAGAGATAGAGATGAGGAACTAACAAATTCGACAAAAGCCTGGTTCCGATTGGCGCCGACATTGCACTTGGTGTTGACAATCTTCCCGAAGGGTTTACAAAGCTCTTTGATCTCCTCTTCTGCGCACTCCCATGGAAGATTGCGGAGGTGCAAGACCTTAGAAGGGGTTTGGGTGTACCGGAACTGGTGCTGGCTTGAGGTTGACATTTCACGATTCGGAGCACCGTTATGGAATTCGGCGCCGCTAAAGACTACGGGTCGCGAAGGTATAGTAAAGTGTCTGGTTGTCAAGAAATTGCTGCGATTTCCAGATATCTCGAAGGGGAGTGCGGGATGTGGACGGGAATTTATATCGTCAGAGACTCCCCCGAGGTTAGATCTGCGACAGAAACTGTGCGCGCTATTTATCCTTGTAACAAGTTCCCACGTTCTGCCTCCAAAATAAACAAACAAATATTTTTTAGGTCATGTGTACTAAAAAGGTTAAATATGAATAGAATTACCCAATTTTATTTACACACTGTTTTACTTAATTCTCGTCAAATACAAGAAAAAATATAAAATTGATTAAAAGTTCATATATAAAAATTTTATTATAAGAAAGATCGATATGTTTTTATACAGAGTATAATTTTACATTAAAGAATTAAGGGCTACTAAATAAAACCAATAATTACAATAGCCCCTTGATTATACATTGAAAATAATAACGGTTTGGTTCAATTACACGAAATAGAGTGATTACGTTTAGGTTGACTTGTGTAATCTTTGAGTATTACAATTTGTAATCTTGATTATATAAATGACATAATAAGAATTATACCGCTAAAATTCATGAATAGGGATGCAGACCTCTCATAATCAAGTGAAAAAGAACTTAATACCGTTGTAATATTGTAAATTGACTAAAGTGCCCATCTATAGATAGATACTACAAGTATTAAACATTAAAAAAATAAAAATCATATAGAAATTCAAAAAATCATATTCCACCATTAAATATATTACATCTATGCAGAAAGCGTACGCGAAGAAGTAATATTATCCTAAAAGTTTTTTTAGTTTTAATGTTATCCTACAATATCAAAACCTAACAATGTTGCCTCCATCTTGGACGTTAAGAAGGAAACGAACCGTAGTTCCATCTCTTTCGACATTGCCGAATCCACCACGAACCTCGTCAAAATCACACCTACCACTCTCTTCATATGAAAGTAGGCCATTTCCTTCCTAGACAAATCCTTGGCCCTGCCTGGAACACCGGATAGCTAAATGGATCTCTCGCCAAGTACCTCCATTTTTCTGAATCTTTAGTGCTTCCCTCTCTCTCTAACCATCTCTCTAGCTTATGCTTTGCCCAATCGCTCCCCCACAACTTCTCGAAAGCAAACAAATAACAAACCCTGAGTTTGATTGGCTTCTTCAGCTGCCATATTTCTTGGCTTTTCTTGGATTCAACAGTTACAATGCTAATGACAACAACAATGAGGAACTTAAGATGGGATTAAAGAGCTCCCAAGCGAGGACCTCTTGTGGGATTAAAGCACTCCCATTGGTTCAAATGGAAGTGGCTTCCTTAGAGTTAACTAGTCTTCCCTGGAGTGAAGCCCAAGCAAGTTTGGTAGGTGATGCGATAAGTATATATTTTATTATTAAAAATGTGTATATTTTATGAGAATTAGTTGGATTTATTGATATTATATACCTATTTAATTATCTTTTATATACTTTATTATCATTATAGGATAAAAAGATATTTTGATATAAAATCTACTTATTTCCTATTATATTTTGCAGGTAATATTAGCTGATTTGGAAAGAAGTAGAAAAAGCAATTAAGAAGATATGCAATCAGCCAAACTCGGTGGTCCCACGTAAGAAAAATAGAAACAAAATCAATTGCATGATCGGGTGGAGTTGATTACAAGATATAAAATATCTTTGTAATAAGAAAAGGAGAATCAGTGACCCAAGACCTAAATTATAAATAGGGAGGCAGAGACAAGAAAAAAAAAAGGATCTGAGAGACATAGAACGAGAAGAAACAAGGAAGCAAAGGAGTAGGGGCTGAGCGTTTCGGTTCTCTTCATCATCTCGACAGAAGGACGGAAGGACTGTGGAAGCGACAGAGAAACTTTCTTTCCCCTCTCTCCTTATTCTTTGAACCTGAATTCTTATCTTTTTGTTATAAAAGAGTCATGTGTGGCTAGTTTTTCTTGCAACCTAGAGTATCTATGAATTTGTGGGTGAATTAGATCTTGCTTTCATTATTTAGTTAAATTTGATATTAATTTTGGTTACTTAATCTTGGTTAGTTTTATCTATTTAGTGATTGGCCGTCATTGAATATGATTTTGAGCATTAAGATTTACCTTTGACGAAGGGGATTTTAATTAGGCTCTGAGATTAAGTAATATGATATTAGATTATGATTTAATTTGCGATTAAAATAGACATATACCTAATGACTCCATATAATTGTTGAAGAGTGTGTTTAATTTTTGTTGCCTCTTGTCTAACTATGTTAGACATAACAAGTTATACTCAAGAGAGGGTTGGGTTGTAAGTGGACCGACAGGCACTTATAGCTATTTATACTTGAGATTAACAAAATTGATATTAAAGCTAATTAAATTAGTGAAAACAAGGTTTATAAGCTAATAAGGGATTAGTAACTCTGGGTTGCTCATTTGATTATTGTGGTAGTTTTCTTATTTTTATTTTAGTTTTAATTTCTTTATCTCAATTAAATTTAATTTGTTTTGCTCAACATAAACGAAATTGTGAGATTAATGCTTAACTAAAGTTGTGATACTAAGTCATCGTGGGAACGATATTTTTTTAATGAATTTATTACTTGATACGGCCCGTGCACTTACGGAGTTTATAGGCTATAAAGTTTTGCTCTATCATGACGAGAGAGGCGAAAGAGGGTGGAGGAAGGTGGCTAAAAGGGGGTGGCCAGAGGGACGAAGGGTGGGAGGAAGAAAGACAAGAGGGATTGGAGGAGGGACATCTTCATCCACGGGATAAGCAATAGGGCAACACTGCGACAACTCAATCAAATTCAAAAAAGGATTATGAAGATGGGGATAGGAAAGGCAGAGGCAATAGCATCAGGTGGAGATAAGAGGAGGAAGCGGAGAAGTCGCCGTTGAGGGGATTCGGATCATCTCAGCATCCTTATTCTTAGCGTCTCTCAATAGCTCAAAATCTTGATGCTTGGTGGGAGTAGAGATCTTCAGAAGCTTTTTGTCTCAGCGTCCCTCAAAATCCTGAATTTGATCCGTCTATATGATCTAATGGCTCATAAGGCATCAAATCTTCGAGCCCTTAAATTATAAAAAAACAAAACACACACACACACACTTGAATCCCATCTCTCTCTTCTTCCTCAGTCTTCCGTCTTTCTCTCATTACTCTTATCCTTCTACTCCTTTCCCTGTTTAAAGAGTACATAGTCATCAAGAATGAAAATGCCAAGAAAACCCAGCCTTTGGTGCTGTGACAAGTAGAAATGCTAATAAAGAACGCTTAACATTAAATTCTCGACAATTGAATATTTATTTGCGGTGATATGAGGTGTGTTGTGATGTTTAGGGTAACTTCTTTTACTGATGGATTCATATAATCAAAATCCTTCTAGTACAACTCTCGTCCTTGGGTTCAACTGGCAAAAGGGTCGGACACTCTCTCCAAAGAGAAAGGATTCGATCTTGGAGTTGGTCAAGGCGCTAAGGAAGACATCCTAGCTTCTAGGTGTTTAGGTTAACGCCTGAGGGTAATAAACAGCTTGCCCTACCCAACATCGGTATCACTTAAGAGAAAGGGAGATTTCGCTCTGCCCTTAGATCGTGGGTGAACCCAACCCCTTTCCTAAAATTTCTATATTAAAAAAAAGGGAAAAGGAGCAAAATTACACATGTAATTTGGCTCTGGGAGCGCCCAACACCACGTAAAATTTTCTGGACCAATTTTACATATGTGGTTTGATTTTGGGAGCAAAAGTCACATGGCATGTTAGTTGACCGTTTGGTCAACGTCCATGTGGACGGACTTGTACAGTGGCGCTGACGTGGATGATTATTTAGAGAGAGAAAATGCCATTTGGAGAGAAAAATGCTGACTGGGATTGACTAGTTAATTAAAAAAAACTAAAAAAACTTAAAACACCCAAATCAAAACACCTCCATCGGGCTCTCTCCTCTCAAACGCGAAACAAAGATCAAATTGGGAAATCTAGAAACCCTAATTCACAGCATCCACTGTTGTTCGTCACCTCCGACCACCGGCGTTCATCATCGTCGACCTCCTTTCTTCCCTCAGCCAACCTTGCCTCTGTCGGCCGTCACCGACAATCGCCTCAGCGCCACTGCTATTTCCAACGAACAGAGAAGGTGAGGTGAAATCGCAGGCTCTGTGCCGTTCATCATCAACTCCTATTCGAGATACTTCTAGGAGAGTCTGCAGTGGTACCATTGCTTGCTTTGCTTGCGATAAGGTGAGAACTGAGTTATTTTGATCAAACAAGAATCCCGTATGTATCTGAATATTGTGGTGTTAGATAGAGAAACCTATGCATAAAGATCTCAACCTTGATGATATATAGTGCCCCATTATTGCATCGCTTCAATAACAGTTGACACCACAGTTGGTTAATTTTTTTTTATTTAATATTTTGAAAAAAGACACCACACATAGGCAATGACTGATATTTTGACTATTTTTTGCAAGAAATTAGAGTTTTTTTTTTCTACCAGCCTGTTTGGTAGAAAGAAAGTTTTTTGATGGGAAGGAATGAAAAAGACTAATGAATGTCTATAAACCATGTAGCTACCTCTTATTCCATATATCAAAGTAATACATTTTCTTTGACACAACTAAAGGGTATGAGTTTTGCTGGGCATCTATTATCTATTTACGTGTGTTCATAAGATTGCTAAAAATCAATTGCTGGGCATCTATTAGCTACAGTTTTGCTGGACTAAAGGGTATGAGTTTTGCTTGGCATCTCTTATTCCATATATGAGTTTTGCTGGGCATCTATTATCTTTTTTTTAAACCTCTTTTTTTTAAGAAATCAATTGAACAAGACTGATAAAAGCTTATATGTCATCTATTATCTATTTACATGTGTTCATAAGAAGCTAACTTGCTAGACATTGTTGGGGGTATTTAATGTAGACATGTCTTATTCTTTTTTGCTTTCTTCTGAAAAACGTAGATTGTATTCAAGAGGTTCCTCTCTTGAAGGCCAAGTTTGTTCCCTCTGTATTCATTTATTTGCAAGGTTTATTATTTTGACAAATAATATTGCATTGTATAGAGACTATTGGATGTCTTCGTCGTCTCAATCAACAACAAGGAGAAACAGGAAAGCAAGAAGGAAGGTGGTTCTTGTGAGAAGATCCAGTCGCGAGGAACAATACGAAGGCCCTGTGCGATATTGCTATCACAGATTGGTGGCGCCAAGGTGGACCTCATGGTCAGAAGGAAACCCCGGTATGAGGTTTTATGGGTGCCCAAATTACTATGAGGTAAGATTTGTGACATGTGGGATGAGATTTTTAGTTGTGTGGCTTTTTCATTTCTAACTGTTGGTTAAACAATTTGATAGGATGGTGGGTGTGGATTTTTCGAATGGCACGATGGTGTGTTTGGAGAAAGGGAAAATGAAGTTATCAAAGATCTACTAAATGACATAGACAAGCTATATGAGGAGAATCGAAAAGGAAATGCATGTGGGAAGTGGTACGAAGAGCTTGTTGCACTTGAACGTGAGGTGATGAAGATGAAATCTGAACATTTAGTGAAAGAAAGTGAAGTGAAGAAGGTTCAATGCAAGTTCAAACTTGCATTACTAACATTGTTATTTACTTGGATGTTGTTACTATTAATGTATTTGTAGGGTTTAGGTTTCCTTTTGTTGTGGTTGTGGAAGTTAAGACAAAGTTTCAATGATATGTAAAGTATTTGTAGATGCTAACATGTTGTCAATGGATTTAGTGTTGTTCCACATGCTTTTTGAGTCCATTTTTTAGTGTTCGGATAGCCAAGTGTGGAATGTATTCACCCGTGTTTCAGGGACCCCTGAGCTTGAAAGCCTAAATAGACTGAGCAAATGAGTACAATCGGAATTTACAGCCAAAAAAATGATCTATCTGCAACAGATTATGCAAAGGCTATCCAAGATATTGTTTAATATAGTGCAAGTTGAATGCACATTTTTCTAACTTCCCTGTCATCATCATTGTACATTATCCACTATATTTCATAATTCTAAATGCCACACATGTTCACATAGCCCTAATCAACAAATACTACACAAAAATTTTATGGTGTGGCCTTCACAGTTTCCAAAGCAAAATAATTACATTATCCACTACCACACATGTTCACTTAGCCCTAATCAACAAATACTACACGAAAATATTATGGTGTGGCCTTCACAGTTTCCAAAGCAAAATAATTACAAAATCCAATGCCACACATGTTCACTTAGCCCTAATCAACAACCTTCTTTCCTTTATCATTGTTGGCTCGAACACGTGATAAGAGCTGTGACGTTGTGAGACATGGTTCTCCTCTCCATTGTAGACCTCGAGGCCGAAAAGGAAGGTCGGATGGTGGACCAACAGTGACTGATTGGGGTTGAAATGGAATGGATCTTGAACCACTTGGCTCATTGGAGTTACTCCGTCGAGACAACCTCAATTCCCTCTCATTTGGGATGGGAAATTGGGTTCGGGGGTCAGAATTCCTATGCATATAATCATGGGATGTTCCCTCTTCAATAACAATTTCAGAATTCATACCAGGCTGCAATACAAGGGAGCAAAAGTAATTAAATTATGCAGAAGCAGCAACAGAAGAAGATTAGAATTTTGAGTAACGGAATCATAAGAATAAGACATTCATGCTCCATTCGTTACATTTGCCAAGTTCATAACATTAGCTTTCACCAATACAGAAAGTAAACATATTTAACTAAACTACATGCATATATATTCCTACACTTACATATCCGATACTTACATTATAAACACTATGGCCAATGGACTCGTCAAAACAGATCCTAAACCCATATCCACCTCTTCCCTGCCTCGTGGAGGTTCTTCTTGTAGTAGAGGGTTGTGAATGGGAGGGTGGTGGCTGGGAACTTTGACTTCTGTTAGGTTCTTCTTGTGTTGGTTGAGGGGGCTGTTGAGAGTGGGGGGAATGGGATGGTGATTGTTGTTCGGTGGCTTGTGTGGGGTGAGGGGGCTGTTGCCTGGACATGCGCCTGCTTGGTGTTGCCTCCACATTTTGCTGAGAAAAAATGATAATTTTGACTTAATTAATAATTACTGATAACTGAATAGACTTTAAAAAAAGCTAATTACAAAGCATGAATTAGATAAAAACAGCAACCAACATAGTATTAAAAAAACAGCAACCAACATGTTCCAAAAAAACAGCAACCAACATAGTATTAAAAAAACAGCAACAATAATCAATCATAGGCTTCATTTCACAACTCTACTTAAAGTTGACAATATGTATCATCTGAATTATACCACATAGGGAGTGAGAATGAAAACAGCAAACAACAAAGCATTTGAAAAACAATCCAACCACTGCGAAAATAACACATTTATTCTTAAAGTCTAAACAATCCAACAATAATAAATCATAGGCTTCATTTCACAACTCTACTTAAAGTCTAAACTATGAAAACCTAACCACTGGGAAAAATAGCACATTTATTCTTGCAATCAGATAAAAGCAGCAAACAAAAAAGCATTTAAAAAACAATCCATGACAACCAACACTTACCTCCGGACACCTTCTTTTGTTGTGTCCCCGTTTGTTGCAGCGGGTGCATTTGTAGGTATTTCCACGCCGACTTATCCTCTCAATTCCACCTTGTTGAGGCCTGTGAGATGCAGATGCCTCACTTATTATGCGGGAAGCTCTTGCTTTTTTCCTCCGCCTCGCCGATTCATCAGTTCTTGTCCTTTTACTGGGAGGCCGCCCAGGCAAGCTAGTGGCAAGTGGAGGCTGCAATGGTCCAAAATTTGTTGTGTCCCAGAATTTTTTACCCCTTACTGGTTGTAATTTTGTTCTATAGGCAGCAATATAGGAGTCCTTTGTGATAGTAGTGTGAAATGTGGGTCTTCGGGTTTTCCTTAGCATGAAACATAGCACATATGGCATGCTGGCAAGGTATTCCAGTTAAGTCCCAAGCCCTACAAGTACACATACCTCTTGAAAGATTAACTATATGCCTATCTTGCCCTTCTACAACCTCATAACCGTCATCCCCATCAAAACAAACTCTACAATCAGCAGCAAGGCACCTATTGCACTCAAACAGATCTAAACATTTAGGACTGAAATCAGTTTTCCAGGCATGAACGTTTCTCTCACTGTCAGCCCACTTACCCATCATCTTCAATCTAATGCCATCAACCATCCTAATCACAGGTAAATACCTACACTCGTCTATCCATGCATTGAAGGACTCACTCATGTTATTATCGACTACCCAAGACTTACACCGTGAACTAAAATACGCTCTTACCCAACATTGTGGGTTGTACGTTAATGCATCTTCAGCTGCCTCTTTCTTCAAGGACCCTAGACGTTTGAGGTTGTCTTTGAAATCCTCCACATATGTACTCCATGCACAACTGAAGAATTTCTTCTTGAACTCGTCCCCTCTCCATTTTTTGCTCCAGTTTGCATATATGTGGCGGGCACAAAATCTATGCTCAACCTCTGGAAGGACCTCACTAACGGCTTTGGTAAGTCCCTTTCATATTAAACAAACATAATTAAAACCAGAGGTAAATCATTAATTAAAAAAATGCTTAGCTAACATTGGAATTTACATTATTACCTTTTGCATGTCTGAAATGACTGTGACATTCTCACCACTGCCTAATTCTAGAGATTTCTGCAGCCATTGAAGGAACCACAACCAGTGATGTGTGTTTTCCTTCTCAACCATCCCAATCGCCAAAGGGAACAGTGAATCATTCCCATCAACCCCGACAGCCGTCAACAAAATTCCTCTGGCTTTTCCCTTCAAGAAGGTGCCATCGACACCAATCAGTGGTCTGCAACCTGCCTTCCACCCAACCTGTAAAATAAAACCATGCTACAATGAATAAAAACAATACAAATACACTCAAACAGATAAAGCATTGCAGAAATTGGAAGTCAATAATGTGTGTATAAAAGCTGATGAAAACATGATAATTTCTAAGTTTTTTCAGAGCCTGACCCTATTGAAACACACCTCAGTATGACCTTTTATGTTACTAGAAATGCAGCAAAACCTCATAGTGCATGTATTATCTTACAACTTATAACAAAAATAAAGCAGAAGTGGCATTTTAAGCAGATTGATTATCATCACAGCCAACAACAAAATTGCAAATCAAAGAAATAAGAGTAATGCAACACTATATATATTATTACTTGTGATTGTAAAGTGAAAATATAAAATAAAAGTAATAAATGGTAATGATACCTTAGAGGCATTAAAGCATATGTACATCCTCTTAAATATCCTTCGTCCATGTTCCAAACCCTCGTTGCTCACTTCTACACACACGTCTGAACCAGGATTTGACAACTTCAGCTCATTACAGTATGCCTCTAAGGTTGCAAACTCATCCTTGAAACTCCCTTGCATTTCATCCATGATCATCTTCTTTGCCCTCTTGCATTTATAGACGCTAACATTGACCTTTAGATCCCTTTGGATCTCGGTCTTCATCTCTTTGGACCTAAATTTAGGGTTTTCTTGCACCCTAGTCTTGAAATAATCAGCCAGCCACTTGGTAGAAGCCCTTGGATTGTCGGACACATGTGGACACATGTGTTCATTATCCAAGGACTTCACTTGCCACCCCACACTCTGGCCATGCGTAGATGCATATAGTGTAAAAGGGCAGCCATCTTGACACACCACCCTAAATGTCTTCCTATCACTACGAACAATCCTAAGCTTCACCCCCCCCCACCTAATACCATACTCATCTACGGCCCTTTGAAGATGTTTTTTATCTTCAAAGGTCATCCCAACAACAAAATATGGCATTGTACTCGAGCTCTGAGCCTCAGGCAGAACACAAAGTTGTTGATTTTGTACATCATCATGTTGACTCCCCAAGTCTTCTTCATTATGATCACTCTCATCGTCCACATCAAAATCCCCAATTTCTGAGTCCTCATATATGCTTTCTTCTGTACTCGAACTACTACTTTGCTCGATATATGAGCCGTCATCACTATCACCATCATCAGCCATACTACTTGGTTTATTAACCATATCCACATCACTCTCTTCGCCATCCTCCAGGATATCGTACTCAGAACCGAGGTATTCAATTTCATCGTAGTCATCACTCGGTCCCGGTCCCCTCTCTTCAATGAATCCTTCAACATTTCCTCTTACCATGTCGTCTTCATTGCCCTTGGACGTCATGGCCACTAGACATATGCAAATAACCAAAATCAATAAATGGCCAGTTAATAATTTACTCAATAGAACTTTGAAAACATATTTTTCATGCCAGCTTCACACCATATGTTCATAAAACAATAGATATAGACATGATTTTTCATGATTTTCCCCCATTTTGCGCTAAATATAAAAAAAAAATGAATCAGAAAACACACTACTTTCTAACATTGAGCTAATAATAAATAAATAAACAATTGAATCAGCTGTAAATATAAAAAAATGAATCAGAAAACACACTACTTCCTAATGGTCTAAATATTTAAGAAGATGATACCCAGCCTGTAACTGTTTCATCAGCATGATGATGAGTTGAATTTAGAATTCAATTTCATGTGTAAACAAAGAAATAAGAAATTACCTAATGTTATTTCATCTAGCTCTTTTGAATAAAAATAAACATCTTTAGTTCTATCCTCTTTTAGGTTGCAATCTCTTTGCTGCACTCACTCTGCAATCTCTGCAAAATGCAAAATTGGAGAATAATGTAAAAGAAGGATCTGTAGTCTTCCTTGATATATCAGTACGCTTACTAAGAAGGGACAAACAAAGATTAAGCTACATATAGGTGTCCTTATAAGAATTTCATTGGCTAATGGCTATACATACTCAAAGCACAACGCATCAAGTCTCTTTAAAAACAATGTACTCCTCCACATCTTGTATAATTAAAACATTGTACTACTCCATAATTCCAGATCAAGTGCTAGTAATTTATTTCAATAAAAGCATGATGGATATTGCAACTACTTAGACAAATGTTCACATGTTATAACTTATATATTGAAGAATCTGATGGCAAACAACTCAGTTGCTCTTGTTCTCAATAATCAAATTCAAAACTTTTTGTGTTACAGCAACTCTATACAATATTATTGATTGGCTACAATTGGATAGAACTTGTTTTAATCTATGTATGAACATTCATATTGAAGCTGGTTTAGCATATGCAAGTTCTGAAACAGAAACCAAGTTCTGTTGTATGGGTCAGTGTCACTGACTCTCTGGATGATTGAAGTCACAGCATCAAAATCATTCAACCCCTAGCTTTTTACTGTTTTGGAATAAAATCTAGGCATGGATTCCAATCGTACAGTAGCACGCTTTGGTCATACTAAAAAGCACACAAAGAAATGTTTACGTATCACTACGGTCCTACTTCTGCTGATGCTATAGCAACATTGAATAAAAGTATAATGAAAAATGCAGATTAAATAATCAATGTCAATCCTGTCACATGTAAGTGAACATAACATAGAAGGTCAATATCGTCATCTATGTGCTGTCAAAGATAAGTAGCATACCGCAAGTGAATCTATGCTTTCGGCCTTTCTTATCTTGAAACTTGAAGGAAAACGCATTTGGCGTCCTGTTCCACGCTCATTCAAGCTGGGAAACTCTGCCTATGAGCCTCGTTGTCAATGACAGGTGCCTTCCAATGAGCAGAAAAAAAACCCTAAATGTCCCGAACAAAGGAGCCACGAGATGCGGTGGTGGTGAGTGGCGCAGAAGACGATGAAGATGATCCCAATGATCCCAAGTTGGAGCTCCTCTTGTCTCTCCTTGTTCTCTTCGCGCCACTTAATCTCGTATTTCACTGTTCTTGCTCTCTTCGCGGCACTGAATGTCGGATTTCAGTCTCCCTGCCTCCCCTTCTCAGTTCGACGGAAATAACGGTGGTGGTGAGGTGCTTGTCGGTGACGGACGACGAAGGAAACGTCCGGTGAGGGAACCACGGTGGTCGAGTCGAAATTTAGGGTTTCTTTTCCCCAATCTTATCTTCACCCAACTCGTTTGAAATGAAGCCCGATGATGTTAAGGCAAGGTCGGCTGAGGGAAGAAAGGCGGTCGACGATGATGAACGCCGGTGGTCGGAGGTGACGAACAACGATGGAGGCTGTGAATTAGGGTTTCCATATTTCCCAATTTGATCTTTGTTTCGCGTTTGAGAGGAGAGAGCCCGATGGAGGTGTTTTGATTTGGGTGTTTTAAGTTTTTTTAGTTTTTTTTTAAAAAAAATTAACTAGTCAATCCCAGTCAGCATTTTCTCTCTCCAAATTATCGTCCACGTCAGTGCCACTGTACAAGTCTGTCCACATGGACGTTGACCAGACGGTCAACTAACATGCCATGTGACTTTTGCTCCCAAAATCAAACCACATGCGTAAAATTGGTCCAGAAAATTTTACGTGGTGTTGGGCGCTCTTGGAGCCAAATTACATGTATAATTTTGCTCCTTTTCCCTAAAAAAAAAAAAATCCTTCTGGTACAAAGACAAACCTGGAGCAAAGCACAAAAGCACACAAAATTACAAATTTGGATTGAGAGAGACTCGAGCCCCCCGAGCTCAAGTTGAGACTTGTAATGCTCAACGGAGAACTGGAGCCAGAAGACGGCAATGGTAGCAACAGGCAGAGGCATAGAGTTTGAATTCGAGCACAATGTTTCTTCATTTTCTACTTGTCATCGCACCAAAGGTTGGGCTTTCTTGGCATTTTCATTGTTTCTCCATTTTCATTCCTAATGACTGCGCACTCTTTAAAGAGGGGAAGGAGGAGGAGGATAAGAGCAATGAGAGAAAGACGGAAAATTGAGGAAGAAGAAAGAGATGGAATTCTGGTTTTTTTCCCCCTTTTTAATTTAAGGGCTTGAAGACTTGGCGCACTTGAGCCATTAGATCATATGGATAGATCATATTTAGGATTCGGAGGAGGGACGCTGAGACAAAAAGCTTATAAGGATATCTGCTCTCGATACTTGATCCCAACACTCAAAATTGAGACACGTTAAGCACCTTTTTTTTAAAAAAAATATTTAATGTAAAACAAATTAATTATTCTCTAACAGTTCAGAAACAGGACTGGCGTTATTGTCTCTTGCAGACAAAGACATGGCCCTAGATTACTTGTCGTTCAACAAATTCTTAGTGACCTCCCACTCAATTCAATCTTTGTAAATTGGGTCTTGCAGGACTCGGTCTGCTAAATTTGCACATTAAAGTTGGGTGCATGAAAATTCTTTGAGACCCATTTGAGGTAGTAAGACGAGAGGCTTCCTAGCATCTTGCCTTTGTATTTTCCAAAATCTATTATTCTGTCTTTGGCTAGGATTATTTGCAGTGATATCGGTTGCTAAGGAGCTGTTTAGTGTCAGAAATAGCATTTCACTGGCAAGAATAACCGGTTGCGATTATTGATAGGATTTACATAGATAGATGTTCATAAATAAGGGAGATTTATGGAGGAAAAATTAGATGAAATGAAATCTCAAAATTCTGGATGAAGGCTAGAGAGACTCACGGAGCTGAGAGCCTGGTACAGAGAAAGAGCAAGATGACGTGTCTTTGTGAATGCTTGGATGGACTGAACGTTCAAGATATAAAGATTATGAGAGATGAGGAGAAACATGTCACTAAAAGTACGTGCTTTCGTGCCACATGTATTTTTTAGTTAAATAAAAAAAAGATAATGGTCAAAGTTAACTAATTAACAAAAAAAAAGCTACATTGTTATGTTTGGAGACTTTTGAGATGATATTGAGACCCAAAAAACTACCAACAAGTGGTTGATCTAGCGGAATGTGGCGCTGAATCCTCTTCAAAGGTCTAGGGTTCGAGCCACGGTAATGCACTTATAATTTGCCTTGTATGGAACTATTACTGTTGGGAGGGGCATTCTTACCACGGTAGAACCTGAATCCGGATTAGTCAGAACCAAAGGTTCTGATGAATCAGGTGGAATACCAAAAAAAAAAAAAATCAAAGCAACATTCGTATATATTTCCGAGGCAAATTTATTATTTAACCCTTAAATAATATTCTCACCATTAAATATCAAAAAAGCCCAACATATATACTGCATAACATATAAAAATCAAAATATTGATGTCAACATTGATTACAAATACACGCGGGCAATTAATATATAAAAATATAATTCTTTGTATAAAAAAATATGGGATAGGTTATTCTGTATACTCCTATTTTACCTACCTCTACCTACTTCTTTCAATGCCATTAGATTATGATCTCATCCAACGATAGAAATTTGAGAGATAAAATAAACATTTTTCCCCCTTTCTCTCTCCCACCATCGCCATTGAACACCAAACCAGGTTCATGGATTCACTGTGGCAGAATCCCAGTTTCGACATTCATGTTCTTCTTCAATGCACTCAGGACCTCACCTGTCTTAAATCAAAGCAATATTTTCAGATTCAACCACCCTTCATATATAAATTATTATGAATCTTGATTTTAATAATATATTTGAAGAAAAGAACACCCACCTTCCGTAATACCAGAAACCTTTCGGACAAAAGCAAACACTAGAATTACGAAGAGGAGAAGAAAGAAATTTTCAAACTGCTCTTCCAAAAAAATATTTTCGTAAGGGGCGAGTTCCAGAATATATTAGGGTTTAAATTTTGTTCGTTGCCTTCTAATTAATCTCACATAGCAGTGCATATGAATTCGGAAGTTCTTAGGTGTTATATCCAAAATCGAAATTCAGCACGAATCTGTTAACAAGAAATCTAATCACCTCGGCTTTCGCCACCGTATTCCTTATTTGTTCGTTCTAATCCAGCAAAAACAATTGAGTATGAGAGGCCGTGGGAGAGAGGGAGAAAGGGAAAAAATGTTTATTTTATTCCTCAAATTTCTATCGTTGGATGAGATCATAATCTAACGGTATTAAGAGGGGTAGGCAGAAGTAGGTAAAATAGGAGTAGGCAAAATAACCTATCCCAAAAAATATATAATTCCCGTCCTGGGATATGATATTGTTACAACCTTTTTTTTGTTACAACCAATGTTACTACCACTTTTCCACCGTTAGATCAGAATCTCATTTACCTATATAATTTCTCTCTCCTATTAAGATTATGATCTAACGGTAGAAAAGTGGTAATAACATTGGTTGTAACAAAAAAAAAGATTGTAACAATATCCTATCCCTTCCTGTCATATGGAGTAATATATATGTGAGGTAGGATATTGTCACTACCTATATATGTCACTACCTTTTTCTCACCATCAGATTATTATTTGATCCTACGGCCCTAATTCAACCCACTTAAATTAGTTTCCTTCTCCGCAGCTGCGCCTCTCTCTCTCTCCCGTTCTCTTGCCCGACGCAGCCACCGCATCGCCTACAGGACGCGGCCATCCCAGCCATCGCCCCACTCCCTCTCTGCTAGGGTTTTCTTTCGCCGTCATGAGCGGCAATGATGATCCATATGGAGATGGCGATCAGCCTCCCTGATCTGGTCAAGTAGTTACGGAACTGTAAGCATCGTACTTGGGGATGAATTTCTAGTTTTCTATAGGGTTCGATTTAACTGTAGTTCTGGTATATTTTGATTGTGCAATCAGTTAGTTTTGGATCCAATAAATTTTTTCCATTATTCATGCTCCTGGATTTATAGTTACTGTTTTTAAGTATCTCTGCTAGGATTTTTACTCTGCATTGTTTATTTACTTTCTGATTTGCAGCTAACTAGGATTAGCGAACTAAATCGGTTTGTGTTTTGTTTTTTCGATATTGATTACTTGCTCTTCTATTGACGGACTGAGGTTAAAACATGTGCTGGGCAGTTTAGTGGTTTAATTTCAGGTGTGCCTATCAAGAAAAGGAGATTCTCTCAGTCATTCTTTTTTGTCCTTGTCTGGAGAACAATATTCACACACCGACGAAACTGAATCACTAAGGAAAGAACATTCTAGCGCTCCTCTCGGATCAACTCTCACTGGATCAAACACTGGTATTGCAGATGCACCAATCAAGAAAAGAAGGTTCCCTTCGATTCAAGTTTCTTCATCTTCTTTGGAAGAACCTTCTTTACTACCAGGAGAAAATGATGCATCACATAAGGAAGATTCAAGCACATCATTTGGTGCAAATGAAAACTCTGCATTTGAAGAAAGGAAGTCAAGTTCTGATCTTACAAATGCTAGCTTTGTCCAAAGCAAGTCTAGTTACCTTTGCACCAAATTTGAGGAACCAGATCTTGTGACTCAATCAAGTACAGATATTGTGGACAGCAAAGAGAAGTCAATTACTAGTGAAAAATATAAAGAAGAATTCTGAACTATTGTTTGCCGCTAAACAAAGTCTTTCACTTGACATAGGAGCAGAGATTAGCAATCAAAATGTTCAAGAGAAATGTAAGCAAGAGAGTCATGCAGTTCTAGAGAATGTTTTAAACAGATTGTTTTGGCAGGTTCTTTGTGCTTCTCCTAGAATTAAGTCTGGTGGTACAAATGTATCATTTCATACCCTTCTTGTGATATGACAGCAAAAGGTGAATTTCTCTAACAGCAACAAAAACTCAACTTTTTATGTTACGAAACAACAGTATAAATTATCTTTCTATGTTCCCAAACAATTCATATTCCCAAACTTTTTCAAAGATCATCATCTTCCAAAATCATTTCAGCCATGTTAACTGGTAAATGGAGAGAGCGAAAATATCTATATTGCTCCCCTTACTTTAAACTAAATTAATACATGTTGCAAAAAAAGACGAACAATCTGTATTTACAAACATGCTGAGTACTGGATCTTTAATACCTTATCTTAAGTGTCTTTTTAAAATAAAAAGTTTAATCGTTCAATTTAAATATCTGAAACTCTTGACATTTTAAACAAAGAATTGAGTAAAGTGTATTTAGTTGGTTGGGATAATTCATCTTTGCTTAGCCTCCACATTGTATGCCTTTACTGTTACTTTCATGACAGGAACACATTATACAATGATTGTTGTTTAACACAATAGTGTAACACAGTTTGTGTATCTCCTGTGTTATACATTCTTCTCCTCACACTTTTTAGATGATAATAATAACTCATCACCTCTGAAGATGGTAGCCACTTTTCCTGTGGACAAGCCTGACTGATTAAATTTTTCAACCAATGATCTTGCAGCATCAAGCATTTTTCTATGTGATTTAAGATAATGAACACTCTTTGGAGTCACAAGAACATGATTATGATTGTCATCAAAATGTGTAATTCTCCATATTTTTGTTTTTCCACTTTTAGAAGCCTTTACACAAACTTCACACCCAATGCGAAATGATGATGTCTTCTTTGATTTGGTCTAACAAACTTGAGCAACATCTTTATCTGTTTTTGGTCGTGGATAACCCTCTCTAGCACAAACTAGCTAAAAGTAGTTATCCCTTCTTGTTCGTGTTTTGATGCCGAAACCTTTTACCTTGCTATATGTTGTATACAAGTCCAATACATCCTTTTGCTCAGAAAATTCCATTCCAACCTCAATGAAAATATTAGAATTTTTTGTCGGTGTCAAGGGAATGACATTTAGAATGTTATCAAATAAATCATTTGATATGTCATCTCCTAAAATTAAGAGGCATCCCTTCTATAATTTTATCATCACTAAAGTTGATGTAATCTATTGGATCATCATCCATATTCAATAAGTCATCTCCCAATTCACCAAGTGTGTCGTTATTCCTAATTTCATCATTTAAGTCCATGTAGTCCGGATGCTCAACCATAATATACCTAAAAATTTTCCCCCACAGCTCCTCTCTTAAACAAGCTAGTAAGAAGGCTTCACAAAAGCCCTCTGCAACTAGCTTCTTGCTGCAAACAGATTTCACCTAGTAAGAACTAATATAACAACAAATATGTATTTATATACTCCGCATTATAGGCTCCAAGGGAAAAGAAACAAGGATCCAAAAGCAGATTTCTAGCAATGATCATGCATCACAAATACCTTAAGAATTTTCTAAATTGATCAAAATATAGTAAGACTAATAAAAAGAATGCCAATATACAATAAATCTAACATTGCACAACAAAAATTCGAAGCATGAAAGTTGCTAGTGATCAAAATGAAAAGGGTAGAAGTATAATAGCCAAGCGATCAAAATCTGGTTAGGGGCCGGTGATCAAAATCAGTTGTCTCCTGCAGAAATCTAGAAGTATAAAGCATGAAAGTCGCTATAATCCCCCACCATTGCCCCTACCACTGCCTGCAGGAAACCAAAATCAGCTGATCCTATTTTAAAGTGTTTAAGTAACAGGGCACCAGAATGCAAAACTTAAACAATGTCAATTATTTCCAAAATGAACGTCCATGGCTACTTCAAGTGTTTTGTACCATAAGCAAGTCCATTAAGTGCAACTAAAACCATAATCTGTGAATCGTGTCCCAAGCGATCAAAATGAAAAAAAGTATAAAGCATGAAATCCGCTATAATCGCTATAATAGCCGATTGCAAAATAAGTATATGTGGTACGTGGAGGAATACGACGTTCGGAAAAAATTTAAATATGGATTCAACACTGGACTGAACAAATCAAATGTCACCATAAGAGAAAGAATATGAAATAATCAAATCTGGAGGGAGAGGGACGGTGGCTGCGTCAGGCAAGAGAACGGGAGAGAGAGAGAGGGGCGCAGCTGTGGAGAAGGAAACTGATTTAAGTAAGTTGAATTAGGGCCGTTGGATCAAATAATAATCTGATGGTGAGAAAAAGGTAGTGACATATATAGGTAGTGACAATATCCTAACTCTATATATGTACACACAATTTTAATTAACAAGCCTGCATTATCTTTAATTTATTATTATATACGTGGATATGATCCAACTTATACGGGTTGTTATAATTTTCTGCCAGACATATTGGTTGTTATATATTATATATATAGGTAGGTTAAGTAATTAATTTTTATATATCTGGACTTGGATATTATATATAGTTGGTGAAAAATAGATACTTTAATCTATTATACACATATATATAGAAGGCAATTCTGTCTATTGTTATATTTTTCCTATTTATTCACATCTTCAGTATAATCTAATTAAACATTTTTATATTTAAATTTTTTTATGACTAATTAAACAAATTGACGTAATCATCATTTTATTACTACTCCGGTCCTAATTATAAAAGCTAGTTGAAAAGATTAAGGAAGCTAAATAAGTTACTTAATTATCTTATATGTTAAATATTCTTAGATTATATATTAGTTTATTGGTCAAACTAATAAGTTTGAAGACAAAAATAAAAATAAAAATAAAAAT
This sequence comes from Acacia crassicarpa, assembly GCA_034222035.1. Classification (NCBI taxonomy): domain Eukaryota; kingdom Viridiplantae; phylum Streptophyta; class Magnoliopsida; order Fabales; family Fabaceae; genus Acacia; species Acacia crassicarpa. The sequence goes on along the minus strand of JAWXYG010000005.1, from coordinate 40,039,428 downwards.
ACTTTAAAGTAATTTAATTAGTTTCCTTAATCTCTCCAAAAAAGTCAACTAACTCTTATACTCCCTCCGGTCCTAATTATAAGAGCTAGTTGACTTTTTTGGAAAGATTAAGGAAGCTAATTAAATTACTTTAGAGTATTTTTATTTTTATTTTTTTTCTTCAAACTATTTAGTTTAACTAATAAACTAATATATAATCTAAAAATACACAACATATGAAATGATTAAGTAACTTATTTAGGGGATATGATATTGTTACAACTTTTTTTTTGTTACAACCAATGTTACTACTACTTTTCTACCGTTAGATCAGAATCTCATTTACCTATATAATTTCTCTCTCCTATTAAGATTCTGATCTAACGGTGGAAAAGTAGTAGTAACATTGGTTGTAACAAAAAAAGGTTGTAACAATATCCTATCCCACTTATTTAGTTTCCTTAATCTCTCCAAAAAAAATCAACTAACTCTTATAATTAGGAACGGAGGTAAAAATTAGGACCGGAGGGAGTATATTATATTTCATTGTATTTCCTCTTATTCCATCAACCAAAAGAGTTCTAACTTCTAAGTAATGTAAAAAGTATATTCATAAAAATTCACGCCCAGACACATGCACTGTAGAGTAGTACTGCATTTCATCTGATCATGGGTTAAACGATTAACCTTGATTTTTTTTATTTTTTATTTTGTTGATTAAAAAAAAAACAACAAAGAGAAAGAAACCAGTTGGAGCAGGGATGCGATTATCTAACTCAGTTGACCAAACGGGCCGCCTAATTCAGTTCTCCAAGTTCTTCTTCTTCACATGCGAGTAGCGACGACTCTCTGGCGTTGAAGTATTGACCAAATTGATCCATAAGCTTGGAGCATCTCTTCTCTCATCGGCACGCCAACAACGTAATGCTGAGATCTGTTTAGCTTAGGGTGTTACTCTTCTCTCCTTTTTCATTGTTTTTCTCAGAGAATTCTCAATAGCCCCTCCGTTGAACTAAAGGTAACCGTACCCTTGATTGTTTTTGAAAAATACATTTTGTCCTACTTGCGCTCCTTGATTGATCAGTTCTGTCTGTTTTTCGTACTTCTCTTAACGATGATGCCCCCCGCATATCCGTTGACGATCGACGTGGAATTCTTCCTAAGTTCCTATGAACCCAGAGTCTTGGTTGTGGTTTTCTAATTAATCGCAGACGTGTGCTTATGTTATAATTGATGCATTTGGGTATTAATCTTTGATGACAGGGTAGGGTTTGTTGCGGTCTAATATGTTCTTAGGATATGCGGTGTCATGCTGAGAGGCTAAATCGAACCCTTTAAAAGGCTTATTTTTAATGTGTTGTTCATTCTTTCTATTTGACAGGGCAGCTTGTTTTTCACAAACATGGTATTTGTTTATACGTTTTTATTTTCTTCAAGCTTTACCCGCATAAAGTAAAGGGCGACGAATCGTGATTCTTAAAATTGAAACTAGATCTCAGTTTTAAAATGACAATATGATTTTCTGTAATGAAGAAATATCTTGTTCAAATGCGGGTTTCTGTTTGCAAGGCCCGGCCCTGAAGTTGTTGTCTATGATCTATGATTTTACTCTGTTTTGGAGTGGAATAGTAATTTTTTCCCCATCTTATAGCTCATCCGTTATAGTTGTTCCCCCCCCCCCCCCCCAAAAAAAAAAAAACCAAGAAAAAGGTGCAAGTTTTGAAATGAACAAATCTTAGCCATAATTTTATGAATTTCATTGTGTAACTTGTGTATCTTTTTCAGATTATTTAAGTTCACCTGAAAGCTTTTAATCTGATTCAAAATCAGATATAAAGTATTTTCTGTAATGGCTAGTCATGGAAAGCGATCCCGCTCTCAGCCTGACTATGATACCAGAGGAAATAAAAAGAGAAATATGGGTGATGATAGAGAGCAGTTTGTAATTGGTCCTGAAGATACTGTGTACCGTTTTCTGTGTCCAGTCCGAAAGATCGGCAGTGTTATTGGTAGGGGAGGTGAGATTGTTCGGCAACTGAGGATAGACACCAAATCAAAGATTAGGATTGGTGAGACAGTTCCAGGATGTGAAGAGCGTGTTATTACAATCTACAGCCCCAGTGAGGAGACTAATGCTGCTGAGGATGGGGGCAATTTTGTTTCACCAGCTCAGGATGCTCTGTTTAAGGTGCTTGACCGAGTGGTTGCTGAAGAATTTGACGGGGATGAGGATAATGAAGGAGGCCACCAAGTTGTAGCTAAGCTACTTGTACCCTCTGATCAGATTGGTTGTGTTATTGGAAAAGGTGGGACGATAGTTCAGAGCATCCGCAGTGACACTGGTGCCCAGATTCGTATATTAAAGGATGAACATTTACCTAGATGTTCACTGAGCTCTGATGAACTTGTGCAGGTGAAATGAATGAATTTCTCCGTAATCTTTCTGTCTTCTTTCCTTCATATTTTATTTAAAATTAAACGCCTTTTTCTTTGCGTTGCATGGAGACTAAAGATTGACCCACATTATTTATGGCTTGTGAATAGTGTAGTTTGCTATATATTTTATTATGTTGATATACTGATTAAAAGTATTTCTTATCTTTCTTAGTTGTTTGCCCCTAGTTATTCCGATTCCTGTTTCAAATGGGTCAGAATTGGATTGTTAATTGCCTAAGAAAGTTGCAAAGCTCTCTCTCTCTCACTCTCACTCGCACAGAGGATTGGCTTCCTCAAATTTGTTTTCTTGAAAGCTCTCAGTCATTTTCTTCTCTGCAGCTCTAGTTTTAGTTCTACTATGCTGTTTTGGTGTATTACAGTAAACACTACAATCATCCAGTTTGATCAACATTCATTGTGGCCATTTTAATCTCATTTTTTGTTTATTACAATTTATTTCATAGTGCTTAAAATGGCTAGTGGTTTATTTGCTGTATAGATGACTTTGTTGTACAAGTTGAGCTTTAGTCTATGCGTATAATAACTAATTTTCTTCTTTTTCTTGATTTGAGTTACCCAAGTATTGTTGGGTAATAATTATATGTTAATGCGTTTCTGTACTGCTTGGATGTGGACCTATAGATTTCTGGGGATCCTGCAGTTGTAAAGAAAGCTCTGTATCAGATTGCAACTCGACTTCATGATAATCCATCTCGATCTCAGCATCTGCTTGTCTCTGCTATGCATTCTACTGGTGGCTCACTTGTCGGTGCAGCCACAGGAGCACCAATTGTGGGGATAGCTCCTATTATGGGTTCTTATGGACGATATAAAGGTGATGCTGGAGACTGGCCAAGGTCATTGTACTCAGCTCCAAGAGATGAAATATCATCAAAAGAATTTTCAGTTCGCTTGGTTTGTCCAACTGGAAACATTGGAGGTGTGATAGGCAAGGGAGGTGCTATAATAAATCAAATTAGGCAGGATTCTGGGGCAACAATCAAAGTTGATAGTTCAGCAGCCGGAGATGATTGCTTAATCACTATTTCAAAAAAGGAGGTAAAATGCTGACCATCCATTGAGCCTTCTTTCTTTGACTTGATTTTTATTGTATACGTGATAGTTTTAAAATTGTGGTCATTCAGTTCTTCGAAGACACATTTTCTCCAACAATAGAGGCAGCTGTGTGTTTACAACCCCGGTGCAGTGAGAAAGTTGAAAGAGATTCAGGAATCATCTCATTCACAACCCGTTTGCTGGTGCCAACCTCACGAATTGGTTGCCTTATCGGTAAAGGAGGATCTATCATTACTGAAATGAGGAGGCTTACGAAGGCTAACATCCGCATCTTGTCAAAGGAAAATCTTCCTAAAATTGCATCTGATGATGATGAAATGGTGCAGGTAAGTGCATTATTATAGTTTGATTTGACTTTTTCCTGGATTTTTTGTGAGAGCAAAGGTTGCTTATTATGTCCTATAGTTTTGAACGATGTTTATCTTCTTTATTGATTAGGTTTCTGGAGACCTCGATGTTGCCAAGGATGCTGTTGTGCAGGTCCTCACACGGCTAAGAGCAAATCTTTTTGATAAAGAGGGTGCTGTTCCTGCATTTCTTCCAGTGTTGCCGTATCTTCCTGTTTCAGCAGATGGTTCAGACTATGACAATAGAGATAGCAAACGTCATGGACGTGGACATTTGTATCAAAGTGACTATGGTGGCTCAAATGATTTGGAAGCTAGTGATGCTTTTGGAAGCTATGGCAATTTACAGGTACTTGTCTGCTACCATGAGATTCCAAGAAGATTGCATCTGGATGAGTCATAAATTACATGTTCGACCATTATTTCCTACCCATTTTTTTTAATGTAATAATGTTCCAAATATCTATAGCTTGGCAGCAGCAGTGCTTATGGAGCCTATGGAAATTATTCTTTGGGACGGACTAGCATTTCTGGGTAACTAATCTTCCCACATACTCTGTTTCATGTGATTTTCACTACTCAGATCAATATATGATAATTATTGTGGATTTGTGATCTTATTGTGTAAGGTCTAAAGGGTTTTGTTGAGAGCTATGAAGTGAGCCCCATTTTAAACTCCCTCCGCCTAGATTATAAGAGTTTTCCTTAATATAAGATCTTTGGTGTATGGCATTAGTTTTTGCTCCAAGTGACCTATACTTTGATAACCCTTGGCCTTGACTACCTAAACAATCTTCTCACTAACTAAAGAACCTCTAATTGATAAACTTCATTGAGGGTAATTTTAAAATTTTGAAATCATTGAATAATTCTAACTGAATTCCTTAATCTTCGTAAAGTTATTTATTGATTTTTACAATGAGGACCAGAGGGAGTATTATTTACTAAAGGTTCTGACAACCATAAGGTTTTGATTTGAGTCAGTGTTTTCTGCTCAATTGATACCCACCTTTTCATTTCATGAAGGGGAAATTGAGTTCATCTCTCTGATGGAAAATTCTAGAAGTTTATAGGAGGGTGTATGGTTTTTCTTATAATTTTTTTTCCAGCTAACGTATTCTTTGGGAAAATATTCTAACCTGAAACTGTTTTAGAGGCAGCTGTTTTGTGCCTAAAATATTTTTAAGAGTCATGATTCAGATGAAAACAAAGCGACCAGCTTTTGCCATCAAAAAATCGATGGGAGGGGGGACCAAGACTCCTTATTGACCTGGTTCATGTTGTGAAGAGACTACACTTGCTGATATTTTATTCTAAGATCTTTAAGCTCATCATTCTGATATTTAGCATCTCCTACCAGGTTGCCTAGTCAGAACAATGTTTCTCGCAGGAGAAACAATGCTTACTAAAACTTGGTTGATGGGTACGTCCAGGTAGACTACAGTTTTTATCCATTTTGTCTTTTATCTGGGAATTGCCTGTGATATAGCCTAGTCACATTTGTATATAAACGTTTGATATCTTAACCTGACCAATATCCCATGTAGAATTCTGATGCACTTCTTTTCCCTTTGTTGCCTTTCCCTTCCCATCCAAACAGCTGAGATTTATGAAGCCTGAAGCCCGCCTACTGCCTTAACCTGAAGACCAGATGAACCAGGGTCTGACAAACTCATGGCCCTCCTTGACGCTTCTACTTAGTGGACCAAACATATGTGGAGACTATTAAAATTTGCCTTGTCCTTTTTACCATAATTCCCAAGCTTGAAAACTTGTGCTCCCAAGAACCTAGACAGTCGCTTACCTTTGTTGCTGCTTTCTCATTCTAATTTATGTCTTTAGTATTAAAAATTCGATGTTGCTATGATCCTTGGGTAGTCATATATTTGTACTGTTGCTTGGCTTTTGTTTTCCTAATTATTCAGCATTGTTTGCAGTATGAACTTTTCGGTTGTTTGAATATGGTGTTGATTCCTGGTAAGTTGTTCTTTACATCAAATTTTGGTGGAGCCTTGTGTCATCTGTATTGCAGGTGTCAATTTCTTCCCCTATCTATCACTGGAAGCAGGTGACGGTATGTTGCATTATTTGCTTGTGAAACTTCTTTGTTAAAAATTGAAGAGAACTTTATTTGTTGAATCAATAATGTTATGAACGTATTGCAACTCGCTCTGCTAGGTAAGACTGAAGTCAAAAGCTAACTTGACTAAGACCGTGTACTGGAGGCATGTTTTGTCTTTGGTGATCCAAAAATATCCCGTCTGTTCATCTCTTTCCTGAGTTACTGATACCGTATATTATGTGATGTCTCAAATTGTGTACTCGGTGCATAGTCTTTTTCTGAGCTTAATCAGCATTACATTTTTTTAGAATTCCATAAGTTTCTCTTTTACATTTAAACAAGTCTTTGATGGATTAAGAGGGTAGGACCACCGAAAGTGCTTGTAGATATCTTGTTGCATAGTATGAATAAAATGTTTCTGTGCCATTTTGATTTCGTGGAAGTAATCTTTGGAGGGACTATGAGCGATTGAAATTCTGCTGTTGATGGGGTACGCTCACAATATGGTTTTGAAGATTTTATTTTTTATTGTGATTTGCTGACATGCAGCTTTAGCAACACGATATTCAGGTTCTTTGTAACTATGGGCTCTCAGTTTCGCATCGATTCTTTATGATTGAGTTTTCATTAGACTGCAAAAATCTAATCTAAAAACGATAATAATAAAATATCAATTCCTTTTGATTTTTTTGGGTGCAAAATTCCTTTTTGAAATTATTACAGTTATTTCCTTTTTTGCATGAATGTGATTTAGAATGGACCGTCGATGTTTCTAATGAGAGTAAAAAACCTATCACAGTTTAAGGTGCTTATTTCTTCGTGTTTGGCAATTGAGTTTTGTCTATAACCGATAAAACAAATTAATTTTTGACTTTATAAACCATGTTGATATGACGGCAAAAGAAAGCATTTTTGTGTGTGTGTGTGTGTGTGCCTGGTAAGAAGACAATGCATTAATGTGCAAAATCATTTATCACCACTGCTGCTTCACGTTTTAAGCCAGTATCAACAGCTTTATGAAATATCCGTTAAGAAAAAAAAATTGATGAAATTATGTAGATCCAAGCTTCGCCAATCGAAATGGTTTCAAATAAGATGTATGAACTTCAGAAATTCGTCGGGAACTTCATTATACAGAAGGATTCAAGATACGTGGTGAAGCTACGTTGTGGTCAGCTATAAATATACCCAATAGAATTTGCTCCCTTGGCTTCTTCTTATCATAAAATATATTTAGGAGTTAGTTTTAGTTGTGAATATAATAGATGGTTATTATATTTGTCATTTTTTTTCCCTAATTATATTATTGATGTTCCTTGAACAATAATCAAAGAAAATAAAGAAAAAGAAAATTAAAGAAGATGACTAGGGTGTTTTAAAAAATATATGTTATATTAACTAATTTAATTAACTTCCTTAATCTAATTAAATTAGGTAAATATGTTTTATATTAAGGATTAAAAAAGTAATACTTTTCCATTATGCTTCAATGGAAGCGGAAATTAGAGATTTTTTTACATTAAAGGGCAAACATTAACCATTTAATTTTGGGTAAAGGAGCAAAAATACACATGTGATTTTCTTGGGAGTGTCCAACACCATATGCTTTTTTTCGAGAGTAAAAATACACATGTAGTTAGAAAATAGGTATAAAAGTCGCACCGCCGTTAAAATCTTACCTCACAAAGTTAATTTTGGGATGGGGCCCATACTATAATTCTAAAAATACCAAAATGCCCTCAGATTTCATCCTCCAAATCTCTGATTCTTCATTGTTCGATCTAGAGTCCAGACACACGTTCTACAAATGGTTTTTTTGTTTTTTAAATAAAGATTAGGATTTGGGTTATCTCGTCTCGTTCTCCCTCTGTGTTATATCTTCAGTGATGCGTTTTCGTTGCCGCATCGATTCCATTTAAAAGCATTGTCACTGCAATTTCTTCAACTCTCCTTGTCGTTGTTTCTGTTGCTGTTACTGAGCAGAGAAACAACTTTCTTGAACTTCCCCATAGCCTCCCTAGTTTCTACCTTTAAGTTCCTGTGCTGAACTTGACCTTGGGGATGAGACAACAAGAAATTGCGATAGACAGAAGCCCGTTTTCTATCACACACGGAGCCAAATTAGGAACTGTGATTGATTCATTTCATCAAATAATTGGTTTTTCAGAGTAAAATAGACAAAGAGATCAGAACCAAATGGGTCTGCCAAAGTTGATTCAAATTAGGGTGTTCATGACGCCCATGGCCTTGTACGCCCGCGTCCATGGTAGTTAAAAACTTGATTTATCATTGTGATTTTACGTTTTTACGATTTTTTTTTCATTAAAACGATTTTACTAATTTTCCAAACGTTTTTAAGTTATTATGATTTTTTTACTATTTTATTACGTTACGATTTTACGTTTTTACGATTTTTCATTCTTTTTCCGTTTTCAGGTAAAATCTACGTTTTCACTACCACCATGCCTGCGCCCACCGAAAAATCGCCCTACCCTGCCCAAGGAAAAGTCGCCCAAAGAAAAATAAGCTCAATTGGGTTGGGTATTTTTGCGGACAGGGTTGAGCATCGGACATGGTATATCGCCTTGCCCATTTAACACTGCCAAGTATTATATGTTATATATATTTTTATTTTTTAATAAAATAGTATTATATATTTGTTATAAATTATATAACCTATTTGTATCAAGAAAGAAAAAAAATATATAACTTATAATTAAAAAAAAATCTTTTCATTTCTTCATCAGCTCTTCCCTTTTCTCATTTCCGGATGCCTTAGCCACAAGCTATCTCTCCTTTCTCGGTGATTCTATATACTTCATCATTTTTACATTTTGGGGCCTTGATGCATCTAAGAGTTCTGGATGTCTATAAAGCTTTAATTTCTATTTTTGGATGCCTTATATTTAATGGATTATGGACTATTTTTTTATGCTTTGGGCCTGTTTGGGATTGCTGTGGGAGAAGTGGCTTTTGTTTCTGATAGACTTTTCTTAATGGACTTTTTTCTTATAAACTTTTTTCTAATGTGATTTGTGTTTATGATAGCAGTAGCAGAAGTGGCTTTTGTTTGTAATGGGAAGTTGTTTGTCATAGCTTAAAAAAAGATATATGAGATTGAAAATAACTGAAAAGGGCATGAATCAAATTCACACACACACATATGTGCCGTATAAAATGTAATAATTTGGGATAAAAAAAATCAAAATACCTCAATGGACTTCAATGGACTAATAAGCACCTCAATGGGAGCTTTAAAAAATAAAGTCCATTGCACTTTGAAGCCCATTAATTTTTTAGTGTCCCCAAACAGCCCCAAAATACCTGATGGACTTATTATCCCATCTAATGGGATAATAAGTCCATTTTCTTTGTTCCCAAACAGACCCTTTGTTAAGACATATGGTTGTTTTTTTTAATTTTAAGACTTAATTTGTAGACTTATATTGAAATATTCAAAAGTGTATAATTATGGATGTTATTTAATTTTTCAATTACTTAAGTTTTTTTTTTCATATAGGTGTGACAGGATATCATCATTTGGGCATGGAAGGATTGCCCTGCCAGCCCAAAAATGTTAGGATTACTATCAGGCAGGGTTAGGCACTATGCTGTATTTTACTACCCAATGATTTTTCGGGCAGGACATTGGGCAAGGGTCTCGCCCAGCCCCTGTGTATAAACACCCCTAATTCAAACCACCAAATAGAGGTTGCGACGTATCTACGCCCACTCGGTGCCCCCAATTTCAAGTAAAAAAAAAAAAAAGCACCAAAGTAGTGAGCACGGACCTTTGAAGGACTCGGTGCTTTCAAACCTTAGATTCTCCCACCATGGTTATGAGATTGAAGTGTGAAAGAGGACTTTGCCTGGCTGGAGAATTCACACTACGACGAGAATTGATAGCTTCTGAAAATTCTGTGTGTCGAGCTGTGATGGAAGCACTAGGAAGCCATTTGACAAATAAATATTCCCAGGGAGAATGATTACAGAACGCGAGCGTGGATCGAAGAATGAAGAATTAGGGGGAGGGTGATTTTTGGGTTTTTTTTCCCTATTTGCCACTTTTTAAATAAATAATTACCATTTTGCCATTCTTTTTAAAATATTTCCCAATGTGTCACATCACGGTTTAGTCGACTAAAAATCACGGATTTTTTTTTTGAATATCCCAGTCATTTAATCGACTAACCCACTTAGATTAGTCGACTAAAAGTGGGTTAGTCGACGGGTTTTTTAAAAACCCCCCAACGGCGGCTTAATGGAACCCTAATCGACTAAATTGCTCCCTAAACCTCTCTCCCTCTGTTTTTCTGACTAAATCGCTGCTGAACCTGTTAGTGGGTTGCGAAGGAAATTTCAATCTAGTGGCATTTGCGTCGTAATCGGTATGTTTTCATCTCCATTTTGTGATTTCCACCATAGTTTTTGCATCTCTCTAAATTTCACTTAGACTATGTTTGGTTCAACGGAGGGGAGGGGAAGGAAGGGATTTTAATGGAGGGGAAGGGAAGGGAAGGGAAGGGAATGGAGGGATTTTAATATTACCTTATTTGGATTGATCAAAAGGAAATGGAGGGGAGAGATTTTAATGTTACCTTGTTTGGTTTAAGAAAGGAGGGGAGGGTTTTTTTTAAACATTAACAATTTTACCCTTATATTAGAAGAGAGGTTTAATGTTACCTTATTTAATTTAGAAGGGGAAGGGAGGAAAATTATCTTCACACGTACAACTTTACTTATATTATAAATGATTTTTTTTTCAAATTTTATTAAATGTATTGTAGCGTTTAATTATAAAAAAACATTTTTATGCCCTAAAATGAAAATTAACATTTAAAACATATATATGTATATATTGAAAATCAAAATATTTTATCAAGCTATATAAATGAACCACCAAGTTAAGTAGTGGCATGCATATGATACCATAATTTTGACAAATTAAATGTAGAGATAAAATATACACAAGTTTTTTTAAATGGGTAAAAAATGTTCTTCATACCAAAATAAAACCAAACACTATTATTTTCCAAAATAAGAAGTTTTTTATACCAAAAAATGAATAGTGGGATCAAATGCCATCACAAAGCAAATTAACTAATGTTCCTATCAAGAAAACCTCACAAGAAAATAGATTTGCAGAAACAGATTGGGTGCATAACTGGATTGTTTCAATCGAGATTTATATGACAAACAATTTTTATATGGGTCAGGGACAAGAGATACTCACCGGAAAACTTTTGGAACAACATTGATTTTTTTTTTTTAAAAAAAAAACTTCCTTACAACTTTGCTTTTCAATGAAAACTTTTAGGGGCAAATTTATACATTAACGTTTAATTTTATTTAAACATATTGTTTCTATCCTTTGATGAAAATCATATACTACTAGCAATCCCAATTCGTAGTATATCTTGTAAATCATATACAAGCCCTTTTTTTTTTTAAATCAAAGTTCGGAGGTAGTATCATATTGCCGTCAGCATCATTTATTTATTAAAGTGGGTGATGAAAAACGAATTGATAATATTGAATGTTAAATGGATTATGATAGGTTCAGTGCATCAAAGCCATCGAGGATTGAGAATCTAAGTTTTTGTCTGGAAAGATTTTTCTTGCATCAAGTTCAGCGCCAGTGACTCATCAATCTGGAAATTGACTGTGACGTTCCGTTTTATTTGAAAACATTCATAGTCTCTGATATCTTTGTCACCATATTAGGCATATTCAACGTTACTGAACAGAGGCAGTGAAGAATTCTTAAGGTTTTACGTCGTCGGTCTTCTCTCTCGTCAGGAATGAGCTAGCTGCCGCGAAAGGGTTCTGTGATTGAGGCTTGGAGCTGATCGAGTAGTCTTATTTACGTTTCAGGGTATTTTTGGTATAACAGCATAACACTAGGGATAAATTTGTCCACTCATACACCCATTTTAATAATCCCTCTGAATCCGTCCGATTTGGGGGGTGAAGTTTTTGAGGGAAGGGAGGGGAAAATTTTAAAAAATTTCCCCTCCCCTCCTAAAAAATGTCACCAGCCAAACGAGGGGAGGGGGCTAAAATCCCTCCATCCTCCTCCCCTCCCCTCCGATTCCCTCAAACCAAACAGACCCTTAGGGTTTTCTCGTGGCTTTTTCAGAATACGCTCGACTAAAAAAAACCCGTAGGTGACGTATTTAATGCAAAATTAATCGTCATTAATTTTTGAAATTCAAATTTTAGATCTGGATTAAAATATATTAATTATATCTATATGATAGATCTAAACTAATAGTATTTATTTAATCCGTATTAAAAGCCGATCTGAAATTCGAATTTTGAATCTAGATTAAAAATTATATTAATTAAATCTATCTGATAGATTTTATCTAATATATTTATTTAATCCAAATTTAAAAGCCTTCTGATTTAATTTATCTTTATAAATTAAATCTGAGAAACGATATCTATCTATTTAATTAAGTCTGATATCTATCTCAGACTTAATTAAATAGATAGATATCGTTTCTCAGATTTAATTTATAAAGATAAATTAAATCAGAAGGCTTTTAAATTTGGATTAAATAAATAGATTAGATAAAATCTATCAGATAGATTTAATTAATATAATTTTTAATCTAGATTCAAAATTTGAATTTCAGATCGGCTTTTAATACGGATTAAATAAATATTATTAGTTTAGATCTATCATATAGATATAATTAATATATTTTAATCCAGATCTAAAATTTGAATTTCAAAAATTAATGAAGATTAATTTTGCATTAAATACGCTGATCGAAAACCTACCGGGTTTTTTTTAGTCGAGCGTATTCTGAAAAAGCCGCTAGAAAACCCTAGAGTGAAATTTAGAGAGACGCAAAAACTATGGTGGAAATCATAAAATGGAGATGAAAACATACCGATTACAACGCAAATGCCACTAGATTGAAGTTTCTTTCGCAACCCACTAACGGATTTAGCAGCAATATAGTCAGAAAAACAGAGGGAGAGAGGTTTGGGGAGTAATTTAGTCGGGTTCCATTAAGCCGTCATTGGAGTTTTTAAAAATCCCCTCTGCCGACATTTAGTCGACTAACCCAAGTGGGTTAGTCGACTAAATGTCTGGGACATTAAAAAAAAAAAAGGTCCTCGATTTTTAGTCGACTAAACCGCGGTTTAGTCGACTAAATGTGGCACATTGGGATATATTTTGAAAAGAGTGGCAAAATGATAATTATTTATTTAAAAAGTGGCAAATAGGGAAAAAAGCCGTAATTTTTTAGGGCATTTTGGTATTTTCAGAATTATAATGTGGGCCCCACCTAAAAATTAATACCGTGAGGTAAGATTTTAATGGCTGTGTAACTTTTACACCTATTTTCTAACCACATATGTATTTTTACTCTAAAAAAAACATATAGTGCTAAAGTCCCTCATGATAAAACACAGGTATTTTTGCTCATTTACCCTTTTATTTTACTAGTAGGATTGAACTCAAAATTTTTGGAGAGCTTTTATACCAAAATAGGTCAGAGGTTTTGTTTCTAAATCAGTTGCTCTCCTAAAATTTGCATTTGCATGTGTGGGTACCGTTGAAACCGAATAAAAAATACAATAAAAATTTGGTGTCTGCAAGAGGATAAGAATTCAGAGCTTTTTCCCGTGAAAGGCTCACCAGTTTGCCAGAAATAATCGTGGTGTGTTTTCTTACTTTCTTTACGTCCAGTTGTAGCAATTCAAGTCCACCTAACCCAACTGCAACGGACTCAGCTCCAAGTGATTGAATAGTACAAGTCCTGGTGAGATACTGTGCCAAAAGCTGAGCCTTCTCTTAAATGTTAGATGACCCTCCACGTTCCACAGTATGGTGATCTCATGACCTATTTAGAATGGACGAATTTCCTTCTATTTTTTTTTTATTATTCTTCATAATCTCTAAATCATATTCATTTAATTAATCTGATAGGTCATAATACTATTTTAACTTTTTTCTCTTCTTCTCAATCTACGACCTAAATGGACTTATTAGGAATAATGAAAAGGAAAAAAATTATGAGAGGATCTCCATCAATTCAAAATTCAGAATAGGTCGGATTTATGGGTTTGCACTTTTCAGTTTTCTATTTTCTTTGGTCAGAAGGATTTGCACTTGCTCAAGCTCAATGTTCCAAGTTCAAATATTTATTGGTTCTTTCACCCAAAGCAAAAGTCACATCTTGCAATAAGAATGCTCCAAGTTACTCAACTTTTTCCTGATACCCTTTTAGACAAAGGACAACAATTGGACAGTTATAGGGCTGTCCCCACTGGCAGAAAACGCTAGCCCTCATTAATGCATGTTTTTGCTTTGCTACCCAACTTGTATAAACAATCTCTTTATGCGAACCTCAAGTAATTGCATTTCTTTTAGCCTCAATCCCCCATTCGTCTATTCCCTGCCAAACACGGCATTGTAGCCCAATTGGCTGCTTCTTCTCTATCAGTTCACAATTAGAGAGGGGTCTGTCATTGATCTTCGTTTTAATAGGGATTGCTGTTTTCCTCATTGGGGAAAGTTCCTGCTGTAGTAGTATTGTGTTCATGCCAGGGATATACTCTCATTTCATTGGCTACAGTCTACACCACACTATCAGATGATTGTCCACTTCCCTTTTTTTTTCCTTCGTAGAAATAGTAACTTTGGGAGTTATTGGTCCTTGAAAATTTCATCAAAAGGTCTAGCATGTGGGAATGAGGTCATGTGATGCAGCCAAGGATGACTTGCCGGCAAGCTTTACTATATATGCAATAAAACTGATCGGCAAGTCATCTCTGGCTACATGAAACCCTCATTTTCTCATGCTAGATTTTTGGATGAAAAAGCCCTACCTTCACTTCTGGAGATCATCACATACGCTACCCAGAATCTTTTTGGTACCGACTGATGCAACTGTAAACTGCTTGAAATTTTAATGGACTTTCATGCCTGCTGAAAAATATGGCCAATGTACGAAAGTATATAACAGCTAAATATTTAAGCTTTTTAAGTTTCTCCTCAGGTTGATGTAATCAATCTTGCTGAAACTTTGCAGGTCGATGGACTTTGCACCAAGCAGTATTGAAGCAGTGATTACTATTTGCCAAGATTTTCTCAACTTTCGTGTAATATATATCTCTACATGCAATATTATATCTGTATCGTTTCTGCTTGTTTTTGTATTATTTTATCTTCATACAGTGCGAGGGATCTGATCATATATAACTGTCTCCTCTGCTAGGAACACTATTCAAATGATTCCAAGTTGTTAGGCATGCATGGTCTGATAAGTACTTGTCACTAGTTGTTTCAGCACCTACAAAGCCGTAATGTAACTGTTTGCGCTCTTGGCTCCCATACAGGTACAAGTTTTCAATACAAGGTGGCACCACATACGAGATCCGTTGCAGTTTTCCGTGATCACAACTCACAAGATTAAGTTACCCTTTGTTTTCGAGTACACCCCACTGCTTCAGTGTTGAGTTCGAGACCACAGAATTATTATCCACATCAATTCTCCACAGTGTCATCTGATTGTTCATGCGCTACAGCTGGAAGTTTCAACCTATAGTACAGGGCTTTATATTCACCTCCCAAAAACAGAGAGAGAGAGCTCATAACACTCCTACTTCTTTTCTCTAAATGTTTTCATAGTCCCCCAATTTCTCAAGGTGGTTTCATACAGTTTGAACAAGATAGAATACCAGAAAATGGTTCTGGAAAAATCATGGAGACAAGGCATGCCAGAAACTCCGTTCTGGCTCTATTCTAGTTATGCCAAGGTTCTTTGATATTAATGTATTCTATGGCTTCACATGGAACCGTTTTTATTATTTTTAACATGGGAAATAAAAAAGTTCTCTTCTCTTTTAATTTTTTGCTCACATTTCCTAATCTGATTCTACAAAACCTACCTAGACTTTTAGATGTTACCTTGTTTGCGTGAACTTTAGAAAAAAAAGTAATCAAGATTGGTGTATCTTACTAGCTAGTAAGACCAAGAAGGTCAAATTGAGCGAGCCTTATTAATCGATATATCACTGATGGGAGACTTCTGAGTACATAAAACTCGGAGAATTAGGTTCACATTTGAAATATGAAGCGAATAAACAGCACATATAATCAATAAGAAACAGATTGGACTTTAGGAGTGCAGAGAAAATTGAGAAAGGTGGAAAGTAAAAATCCAGAAGAGCAAAAGAGGATAAGGAACTAGATATATGGTAGAAAGTAAAAACCCAGAAGAGCAAAAAAGATAAGGAACTAGATATATATAAGACCTTCTCGTACGAGCAAACCAAACATGAGGACGAACAGGCCAAGAGTGACGGATTGAGTTGGGGATATGAAGGTTTGTGAGTATGCAGATAAAGTCAATACTGCACCAACAATACCAATCAGAAGGGCGATCATGTTCTGGCTCATTTCTTACAGAAAGGAGAAACAAATCAGAGATTCTCGTCTTCTCTTTCTGCAGCGATTTGCTTCTTTCTCTTGATGCAGGAAGATCCGTCCTGTGTCTCGTTTTGATGGGTAAAAGGACCAATCTTGGAATTCTGTTCTGGTTTTGTGGCAAAAGTCAACTCCTGTTTCACTATCAAAGGGAAGGACGTGCAATATTTAATATAAAATCAATTTAATCCACGTTTATAAATGTTGGCAGGGTCATGGACTCATGGTCACTTTTGTCTCTCTACCTGATATTTTAATTTTACTTAAAATTTTAATTTTGTCATTTAGTTTTATAAAGTATTTTCTGAATTATTTCACCCTAATATCTTTAATTTTATTTCATTAATAAAAAATGTCAACGTGGCAATCTAAAATGTTGATAAGGCAAGGTAAAATGCTA
The DNA here is from genome assembly GCA_034222035.1 of Acacia crassicarpa. NCBI lineage: Eukaryota > Viridiplantae > Streptophyta > Magnoliopsida > Fabales > Fabaceae > Acacia > Acacia crassicarpa. The sequence continues at coordinate 40,022,677 of JAWXYG010000005.1, read as the reverse complement.
ACATATTAAGTTTAGTTTTCAAAAATAAAAATAATTGGATTAAGATATTATTTAGGGTTTTTTTAGGAAAAAAGATAAAAAAATACCATTTGAACTCCAAAATATAAAATTAGTAATTTCCTTCTAAAATAAATTGCCAATTGCTATTTAATTGTAGTCAATGCCTATACTCTAGACAATAAGATTGATTTAAAATTTTGAAGTTTAAATAGTATTTTCTTACTCTTTTTTTTTTTTTTAATAAACCCAGAATGAAATATCACTTAGAAGTAAATTAAATCTAAGGAACTGAAGTAGAGTTCGGGATCTCCGAGAGAGCCGCTGGGTTTATCAACAATTAAGATTAGTGTCGACATTTGTGAACAATGGTGATCTAATTCTAAACACCTTGCGTCAATCCTATTGTGACTGAACAGTGAAGACATCCTTGGAATATAGACTGGATCCCACAATTCCATCGTCATGTTCCAGTTAATTTCCGAGTCCCAGATAAGGAATATTCAAAAGAAACCTATGAATGTCACAGGCTTCTATAGATTAGATCATATTCAACAAATTGAAACCGAGTAGAACATGGGATTCGATGGCATCTTATCGCCAATTTCGCAGCTATATTATGTTTCTTGATCTCGATAAGGTTTTGAATCAAACAAATAATGCATCAGAGCATTGCCATATGCTTCAACTAAACTGTACCCACGATTCTTCTTTACACCACTCTCAACCATCAACTTCCTAACTTTCTCTGCCCCAACCCACTCACCTCTTGAAGCATACACGTTAGACAACAATATATAGTCACCACTCTCGTCCTTTCTGATTCCAAGAAGCTTTTCGTTCGCCAGTTTTGCCAACTCCACGTTTCCATGAACTCTGCAAGCTCCAAGCAGAGTCCTCCATACTACTGCATTAGGTTCAATCTTCATTGAATGTATGAAATCAAACGCTTCCTTCAATAGTCCAGCACGTCCCAGCATGTCTACCATACAACCATAATGCTTCATATCGGGCTCAATCTTACATTCACTCCTCATATGATCAAAATATCGATAACCCTCATCAACTTTACCAGCATGGCTGCAAGCTGCCAAGACTCCAACAAAAGTGATCTCGTTTGGTCTGATTGTGGTCCTCTGCATCTTCCTGTACATATCAAGTGTTCCCTCAGCATAGCCATTGAAAGCCAAGCCTCCTATGATTGAGTTCCACGAGGTCACATCTTTGTCTCTAATTGCTCTGAACACTTCAAGCGCCTTTTCTATGCTTCCACACTTGGAATACATATCAATGAGTGCATTCCCAAGTATTGTGCTCAAGTCTCCTGAACACATTTCACTGATATATCTATGGATATTTTTTCCCATTTCCAAATCTCCTAGTTCGGCACAAGCAGATAACAGGCTCAACATGGTCACTTCATCTGGTCGTTCCCCAATTTTTCTCATCTCCTCGAACAGCTCTAATGCCTGCTCATGCGAGCTACAAAGCACGTAACCTGCGATCATTGCATTCCAAGTAACCACGTCTCTCTTTGGAACTTCGTCAAACAGCTTTCTCGCGCTCTCCATCTCGCCTTGCTTAGCATACCCAGTTATCATTACGTTCCAAGAAACTAAATCTCTCACAGGCATTTCATCAAAAAGTTGACGAGCAACATTAAGATCCCCTCGCTTGGCATATGCCGCCGTTAGTGCTGACCAGGGAACTACGTCCGTCTTTGCGTGATCCTCAAAAAGTGCGTTTGCAATCTTCAAGTCTCCACAATTAGCGTGAAAGAATATGAGAGTGTTTCGTACAGATGGATTTGACTGGAACCCGAATTTCACAACCCTTCCATGAACTGCAGTGCCTGTTTTAGCCCAGAAAAGCTTTGTGCAAGCCTTAAGCACGAAGGGAAAAGTGAAGTTATCGGGCTTTATACTTCGATTATCCATTTGGGCATACAGAGCAATGGCCTTTACGGGGTTTGAGCTTTGAGCGGAGGCTCTGATCATGGTGTTCCACATGAAAATGTCTGGTTCAGCAATATGGGCAAACACTTGGTGGGCATACTCTATAGTGCCCATAAGTTCCATGGCACTTGTGAAAATGAGTTCTCTGAGGTGTCGAAAGTTTGAATTGAAGCCATTGACGATCAATGAAGCGTGGATCTGTCTGAGAGCTCGAAAGTCGGTGCATTTTTGCCATATACTCGGTCGCCTCTGCCGGTTAATGCCGCTTCTTTTTCTAATCATCAGAAGCACCGGCGTTCCCCTCTCTTTCTAATCCCAAGTATAGCATCAACGCGTGGGAGGATGATGACCGTTAGAGTAAATCGATGGCGCGAAACACATTCATCTGGTGAAAAACAAATGAAACTGCGGAGTACAATTTCCATGCATGAACATGAACAGAAATCCAATGAATAGAAAAATTAAGTTGTAAGCTTTTTACTTGTCATTAATTTTCCTTGATAATAATCTACAAGTTTTCATTCACTTGCATTTCAAATGAGTGCCCGACAAAATAAACTGAATTCAAGGAATCGGCCCTTTGAGCGCACGGGCCAGGCCTATCTTATAAACCTAAGACTGGGCCTTCTAGACGGAATCATTGTCCTTGAAAAAAAAAGCGCCGAAAAAGAACCCAATCGGTTCAGTAGACACGATTTCGCGCGCGAAATGTTGCCGGAAACAACAGACTTGAAAAAGAAAGGAACATCGAAGGAACGTTCACTGTGCGACGGGTTTAGCCTATGTTACGGAGCAAATCAGCTTCAGACAAAATTCAGTGGCACAGGCAAAACATCGAAAACCTAGCCTCCTATGTGTATACGAACTCTATAATTGCATTTCCAATCTCAAATGTACATAGTCAATTAACAGTCAGGATTTATATCGCCTTTGTTTGAGGAATTACCATTCAATTGATTTTCGGAATGCACGGGTTGGACTCCATTCCGTTTCGTTTTACTAAGACGGACACGGTCTTGACAGATCGGAAATTGGTCGTAGAAACCTCATGATTTATGAATTTGGATTAAACGCAGCTTATGCGGTTGGATGCGATCAGCACAGCAAGTAAGACGAGTTCATTATGTAATGGGAAGTGGTATTTGAATTTGGACTGGAATCTAGGAATAGGGATGGGGCAGTTAACACCGGAAGAAATTATACTTCCTCGTTATTCTAATTATAAGATAACATTTAGGAAGTTGATCTTGGTTCTATTTATAAGATATAAAAATTAAATTTTTATCAATTTTCTCCTAAAATATTCTTTAAATTATAAACTAGCATTAAACATAATATCCAACACCACAAAAATGACCATAGTTAGGCTTGGACTTAAATTACTTGGCCCAATAAGATCTACAAGAAACAACTTACAAATACATTTTCTCTACAAATTATCCATGATATGTTTGCAAGGTAAACTATAAAAGGAAATTTTAACAAAATGAATATAATTAAGGGAAAATATAAAAAAAAAAGTCTATGAAAAAGTCTATTAAGGGAAATTTTAACGAAATTCAAATATAAAAAAAAGTCTCATTGTCAAAATGGTTTTTCCTGTTGTTAAAATTTCTCTATGAAAATATTGTTGTCGAAATGACTTTTCCTATTGTCAAAAATTTTCTAAGTTTCTAAAATTTTACACGCCGAAAGAAAAAGTAGGAAAATTTTTGACAACATGAAAAACTATTTTAACTTTTCCTGTTGTAAAAAATTTTTTGAGTTTCTAAAATTTTACACGCCGAAAGAAAAAGTCGGAAAATTTTTGATAACATGAAAACTATTTTGACAAGAAAACTTTGTTGATATTGAAATTCCATAATTAATATAAAAAAAATGTTTCTGTTGGGACTTTTTTGATATTTTTTATTTTCTTTGGGACCCACATTAATATTTTCCCTATAATTAACTAATTTAACTCTTATCATTAATCTCTAAAAAATCGGACTTGGCTTCTTTCCTTTTTCTTTTCTGGTTTGCTCCTATCTTTTATCCTTTTATGACCATTCGATCAAAGATCTAATGATTTACATTTAATATTTCATTCCCATCATTCTCTCCATTTCCTTCCCATTCTTCTCCCTCTTCCTTTTATAAAAGGAAAAGAAACATTAATAGCATTAAATGTATATCATTAGATCTTAATCTAATAGTCATAAAGGGGGTAAAGGATGGGACGGACCAAAAAAGAAAAGGAAAGAAGTCAGGTCCTTAAAAATCTGTAAGGACCAGTGGAGTATATTGGGAAGTGGTACTGAAATTTGGTTATGACTTATGGAAGGGAGACATGAGCAAGAATTCATATATCGTCGAGAGCTAAGATTATCGAAGTCTATTTCGTCCTTGCAATGTTACATGACAGTTACAAGCTTGCTAAGGAAGACCGTGGTAATCTTGAGTTATTTCTCCAGTTCTTTATTTCACGGAGAACTTTTGTTGAAGCCTTCGTTACTGTTGGGCATCACCGTCATTATTCACGCAGGTCTCTATATGAATTTTGATGTTTGTATAGGGTTTCTGTTGAAGATATGAATTAAATTTAAATTAGGGTTAAGATACAAAAATAAACATGTGTTTTTCTCTGAGGAGCGCCCAGTAGCAAATGCTTTTTTTGGGTGCAAAAGTGCACACGTGGTTACAAATTAGGTGCAAAAGTACCGTTTGACCGTTAAGTTTGACTTTGACCAATGACGTGACATTTTAAAAGTGCAAAAATACACATGTGATTTGTCAAGAAGAGCGCCCAACAACAATTTTTTTAATTTAATAATTTTATTTTAATTACTACCGGGTGTTAAAAAGATATTTGGAATACTGACCTGTACTAAAAAATACTTCTTAATCTTGAAAAATTATTTTTAGATCTGAAAAAAATATTTCAGGGTACTAACTGGTACTAAAAAGATACTTTAAAGTATTTTTTCTGTACCAATCAGTATCCTGAAAGTACTTTTTAGTAACAGTCACTACCCTGAAATATTTTTTTCAGTATCCTTTTAGTACCGGTAAACACTTGAAATATTTTTTCAAGATCCTAAAATAATTTTTCAAGATTATGAAGTATTTTTTCAGTATCAATCAGTATCCTTTTAGTACCGGTCAATACTTGAAATATTTGTCAAGATCCTAAAATAATTTTTCAAGATTATGAAGTATTTTTTCTGTACCAGTCAGTCCGAAAAAAACATTTCAGGGTACTGACTAGTACTAAAAAGTACTTTCAGGATACTGACTGGTACAGAAAAAATACTTCAGAATCTTGAAAAATTATTTTAGGATCTTGAAAAAATATTTTAAGTATTGACCGGTACTAAAAGGATACTGACTAATACTGAAAAAATATTTCAGGGTACTGACTGATAGTAAAAAGTACTTTCAGGATACTGACTGGTACAGAAAAAATACTTCATAATCTTGAAAAATTATTTTAGGATTTTGAAAAAATATTTCAAGTATTGACCGGTACTAAAAGGATACTGACTGATACTGAAAAAAATACTTCATAATCTTGAAAAATTATTTTAGGATTTTGAAATAAAATTATTAAATTAAAAAAAAATTGTTGTTGGGCGCTCTTCTTGACAAATCACATGTGTATTTTTGCACCTTTGAAATGCCACGTCATCGGTCAAATTCAAACTTAACGGTCAAACGGTATTTTTGCACCTAATATATAACCACGTGTATACTTTTGCACCCAAAAAAAGCATTTGCTACTGGGCGCTCCTTGGAGAAAAGCACATGTGTATTTTTGCACCTTAACCCTTTAAATTATTATTTGGATTTTTTGACTTTTTGAATTATTGTTACTAGATGAAAATAAGTTATCTAAAAAAGTGAAATACTTGAAAGGTTGTTACCAATTATTATGCTCAGGTTGTTATAAATGTATCTCATTCAAGAGGAAAAATATGAATGAATGAAAAAAGAGGAAATACTCCTTTGGATTGAATTTTAACAGAGCGAGAAACCTAAATTCCTATGTTCTTTTTCTTGTTACCCAACCAAATCCCTAATTTCCTATAGAGAATCCGACTCTACTGTCAATTCCACCTCTCCACACTCCTCCGCCTCTGGTCCACCTTCCAATATCATCATCCCGCAAGATAATTCCTCCTTTCCCATCACGGGTATCCTTGATGACTCGAACTATCCCCTTTGATCCCAGTTATGGACATGCGTATCGGTGCTGAGAAAAAATCTGGGTACCTGACTGGTGCAAATGAAGAAACCCTCTATTGTTTCCCCACCTATTTTCTGAACGTAATCCCTCCCACTTTCAGTGTTCTATTTGTGAAATAGCTAAAAACCACCGAATCCCTTTTTATCTCAATCTGAATAGAAAAAATCTAGGTACCTGAATGGTACAAATGAAGAAACCCTCCATTGTTTCCCCACTTATTTTGTGAATGTAATCCCTCCCACTTTCAGTGTTCTATTTTTGAAATGGCTAAAAGCCACCAGATCCCTTTTTATCCCAGTTTGAATAGAAGCTGCATTCCCTTTCAAGTTATTCACTCTGATGTTGGGACTCTGCTAAAGTCCATTCTTTCTATCATTCTTATTCGGGAAATACACTTCTCATGTTGTATGAGAAGTGTCTACTCATATGATAGATACTTCGATTTCTGTGCTTGAGTTTTTTTTTTCTTAAAAAAATAAAGATGTAGGTTCCACCATTTCATGTGTATGTAGAAATCTTATTCTTCTCATACAACATGAGAAATTTATACCTTTTCTTATTATTATGTTTCTTTCATTGTTGAATGTACTCGAATGCTTTGGATCTCATTACTCAAGAAGAGCCCTGTTTGTCTGTCTCTATGAACCAACCTAAGGGGTGTTGAAGATATGAATTGAATTTGAATTATTATTTGAATTTTTGAATTATTGTTAGTATTTGAATTTAAATTATTGTTACCAGATGAGAATAAGTTATTTAGAAAAGTAGAATGTTTGAAAGGTTGTTACCTACTACTCAAGTTGTTAACCCCTACTAGTATAAATTTACCTAATTTAAGAGAAAAAAAATATAAATGAATGAATGAAAAAAAGAAGAAGAGGAAATACACCTCTGGATTGAATTTTAACAGTTTCTTCCCATAAGGCTTCGATTAGAGAACTTGAAACAAGCTATTTTTCCTGGGTGTGCTTGAAAAACCATCCTGGATTTTAAGAAACTCATATGTACACTTTAAGAGATTTGTAAGAGTAATCTCTTACTCCCGGGTACATTTGAACTCTTGGTGCTTGTTCGACGATTTGGTTTCACATACATGGAATGGACCCTACATAAACTTCCACACTGTGCCGATTTACGGGGTTGCTAATGTGACCTAGTCTGGTTCACCATCACTAGGAAATGGTTACAACAACTTATCCATTTTACTACTAACTTGATGTCACTGCTTTCAATGAACAAAAAGAGCTTAATGGGGTGGATTCCACCCAAAAAAAAAAAAAAAAACTTACTGGGGTGAAACCCACCGATTTCTTTTTCTGGTGAGTCTATCCTAAACTTTAATGAAAGGAGGAGATGACTTAGAAAAAAGTTAGCTCCCTCATTAGGATGGATAAAATTTTAGGTACAGCCGTGCGATGTAAGGATGAGCCCCGCAGCATTTGTTCAAAAACGCAAGATCATTTTCAAATAATGAATGCAAGCCTAGGCATTTTGCTCAGCAGTTGGAGGAATCTATTCTGAATCTGGAAACGCATTAAGTAAATTAATAATCACGCACATGAATATAATCAAAAGTTTCAACCTACTCGAGGTTAAGCTTTAAAACCTTAAAAGTCGGTATCACCTGATGATGCCTTCATTATGACATTTTTGGATGTGTTTTCTGTGGTGACAGAGACATCTATGTTCATAGCATGGCTTTATGATGAGTTATGACAAATAATTTATATGCTTATCTGCTAACAAACCTTGTAAAGAAATAAGATGTGATTTACTCTTTGATCGGTGATTCAATAAGTTTAGGCCCGCCTACCTACGGTATCTTATATATCTCCTGTTCAGTTTGACCTCTGGTATTATTGAGTTTAATTTTTCATTCATATTACCATCAAGTTTAGGCATCATCAAGATTCTTACCTGCTACAACAGTGGTAAAGGATAAGAATTTACTCACCCTTTCGGATCAAGTAGTGACTTGATGTTTTAAATTTACTTCACTTGGGTTTTTTACTGGTGATGTGGGTGTCTTCAGCTCAATCAATCAAATTTTTGTTAGAACGAGAAGATTGAAGCACAGATTATTGTTGTCATTTACAATTTTTGAACAATTTCACTGATATTTCTTGTAATTTTGATATTTATACCTCCCATTCCTCGAATAATAATTGATCTAGTGAGCTTACCATCTTCCTTGATCATTTTTTGGTCACAGGGTATTCCGATTCTGCCTCTGGAGCCAAATTATTGTTGACGGTGCTTGTCAATTGTGACTCAGTAAACGTTGGCTGGCTCAATTTTGTCTCCAGTGAAAGTGATAGCATTTCTGGCAGACTCTGAATCGGAGCACAATGAGATGATAAATTCCAATGGTAAATTGAAAAAAGATTAGATTTATTTCTTGAAACGATTCATGAGTCGATTTTCATCCCTTACTGTCGGGCATCGACCACGTGGGACTCGTATGACTTTGACAAGTGTAAGGGGCAATCATTTAATAGGATCATTATGACTGCTGGACCATTACCATGCTAGAGCTGGCAATGATCAAAGAAAATTTAAGAAGTGTGTCCCCATTGTCCTTCCTATTGCCCATATGAGTCTGGGATCCATGAGACCTTTCCATCGCACAACAGATACACACATTTAAGTTTTTCTATATCAGCCCCTTTTTTCATCCAGAGAGCCCTTCTTTTGTCTTTGCATTCGCCAAATCCTTCAAGATGCCCCTCCCACAACCTCAGAGCCCCACCTTATTAAATTGCTCGTGTTTCCCCCCTAATTAAAACCTCAGTCGTTAAGGAAGTTCTTCTGTGGAGTCAGTTCATCACAGTCCCAACCATTAAAACGTCCACCTTTTTTGGCAGCTCGAGTTTCTGATCTGAGTAACTGTCGACTTATGGGTTAAGATCCACCATTATCTTTCGTAGATGCCTTCTTAATTTATCTGCGTCTTCTGCGTTTTTTCTCAAATTATTACTAGTGGCTCTTCAATGAATTTCAAGGAAAGTAAAGTCCTCAATGAATTGGGTCTGCCCATTCGTTACCTATTCGTGGCACTCTAGGAGCCAGGGTAGCTCCATAATGCGAAAACTAGACCTTTCACGACAATAGGCTCCTGCAGTATCTCTCCCGCTAATGTTAAGATCAAATGCTACTAATTAAGTTAGATACTTCCTGATTGGGACCTCTCTATATGTGCCATTGCAAAATGGACATAAATTAATGCAACTATGACAAGTTTATGAGGATGCATTTGCCTCAATGTTTTGGCAAAATCAGGCCTTCATTTAAGTAGTTGCAACGGTCTTAAAGTGATCATATTCCATCGCCTTCATTTCTTGTGCGATGCACTGGGTTGATTTATGTCTAGGGGTTAGCATCAAAACCCACTCACATCGTAGTCATTTTGCAAAATGTAACCCTCAAGCCAGTGATCCAGTCCAGGTCCTTCGGAAGTATAGTCTGTGCTTGCTCTATGAGCCTAAGAATCCCTACAAAAGTCTAGGTGCATTATTTAATTTTATCACAAGACTAACCCCCCTTCCTTTAATTTGATTGAAGCCCAAAAGGTAATCAATATGTTAATATATTATATATTATAAAATAATAAGAAAGAGTTCCCCACCAAAATTTTGCCAATCAAAGCTAATCAATCCTATTGGACATGTTAATCCAAACCAATTACTCTGTTTGGTGGCAATATGACATCCTAGCTAATAATACTATCAGTTGATCTGATTGACCGAGTCAAACACGTCTCATGCAATTTTTACCCAGAAGGTAGAAGTAGCACAAATCAGGACTGGAACTCTGTGATCTGTTGGTAGGCTGTAGTCGGCCTCTAATGGACTGATTTGATGGCGGGTAAGGACTCTAGATTGCTATACAGACTATAATTTATCTAAATTATGACTGACTATGGGCAGGTTTCAGTCAACTTTTTTTTGGTCGAACCTTACAGGAAAAGTACGAAACAAATTTTGGTTTAGTTTTTTTTGACCTCATGTTTGTAGTTTGCACTGTTGAAGGACCATATATAAGTCAATTCTCTGGCTGAGCTTCACTGAGACTAGGTTTAACTTTAAACGCTTCCGTGAGTTAGTTGTATTCTGCTGTATGCTCCCGTACTTCACTATAAACAGAAGTTTGTGTACTTTATATTATTATAAAGGGGGAAAAAAGAGAAAAAAAATCTACATACCAGTCGATGGACGGATAAAATAAAAATTCATGTGGACCCGATTGATGAATAATTAAAACCGGCCCTAGCTATGCCATAAATCTTGGGTGACGTGTTACTAAAAAGTTGTGGCTATCACTCGCTAGCTCATTGTTGTCAATAAGATTAAAATTCCAGTCTAGTGTTATGAAAAGACAATAAACCACTGTATTTTTGTTTCCGCGAGTTTATACTATTATTCTATACTATCGATTGATATTATTAGATATTTGAGCAATTCAGTTTCAGGTTTTAAGGTTTGTAGATGCTACTTCCAATATAGGTGTCTCTTTTAGAACTCAAATTCACGACTTAAAAAAATCTAAAAACCTTATACTGCTAGACCATCTCTTAATTAAGGTTGATCTATTTACACTATTTCATCAATGGATTTGCAAAAAATCCCCAAAGCCAAAAGGTGGAATATAAACTCACAATTCAATAAGAAGGGTACTCTTGTAATGATAGTTCACATATACTCTGTCAAATTAATTTCTTATCCCATTTATGCCGCTTACCTTTCTTCTCTGCCCATCTCTTCATTTACTAGTCACAGTCCTTCCCCTCCTTTCCTCTCTCCATAGCTTTCTCTCCTTGTGCTATATAAAGAAGAGAAGCTACTACAGTCTTTAGTAGTGTTACATTTCCGAATGGGTCGGTCACCATGCTGCGACAAGGTGGGCTTAAAGAAAGGACCATGGACTCCTGAGGAAGATCAGAAACTGTTAGCTTACATCGAAGAACACGGCCATGGAAGCTGGCGTGCCTTGCCAGCAAAAGCTGGTAAATTTCTGGATGATATTTGTTCAATGATATAGTAGAAAAGTGTTTGCAGCTTAAGTTCACTGATATATCCTGTAATTGATGCTATGTTCTTGTCTATAGGACTTCAGAGGTGTGGTAAGAGCTGCAGACTGAGATGGACCAATTATCTTAGACCTGATATAAAGAGAGGGAAGTTCAGCTTGCAAGAAGAGCAAACAATCATTCAACTCCATGCTCTCCTAGGGAACAGGTTTCGTATTCAAACGAAGTCATCTATCTATCTATCTATGCTCAGTTTGTATGATACAAATTCTCGTATATTACGACTTAAAGAAAGTTTTCTAACGACAGCCATTTGCTTGGTCTTGAGGTTTTTGTCCTTGGATTTTCACAAGACATGAGTATTCATATATACCATTTCTTCCCTAGTTTTTCTCGGCCTGTTGATCTGTGTTGAGGACACAGGCAGGCACCGGATTTATGAAAAACCCATCATGATTCTAAATTTCTTGAAAGTGTGAGCTTTGGTTCTTATTCAATTTCTTAATAGGTACTGTATTTCTTTGCTTTTTTCCCTTTCCCTTCTTGTGCAGTATGTATTAAATGCATCGGCCTCTCAGTTTCTTCAACCACCTATTCTGGCCTATCTTCAACAAATAAAATTAAATGTGCTTTCTGCCATTTCCATAAATTACTCCCTGACGTCCAATTTTTTTCAATTTGGTCTTTAAATGCAAAAGGATTTAAATCAATGCGCCATGCATGTGAAATTTCCGGTGCAATTGGAAATGAACACGCCATGCATTATTTTTCATTCTGATCTGATCTATTAAAGTTGCATTTTTTAAATATATCAAACTTAAAAAAGTTGCTTCCAGTCATTGATGGATCCGAGGGTTAATTAGCCTTGGTTTCTATGGCGTGTGTCTCTATTCTTTCCTGTTGTCTTGTACTCAGGTGGTCAGCTATAGCAACACACTTGCCAAAGAGAACAGATAATGAGATCAAGAACTACTGGAATACGCATCTTAAGAAAAGGTTAGCCAAAATGGGAATTGACCCTGTGACGCACAAGCCCAAGAATGATGCCCTTCTCTCCATCGACGGCCAATCCAATAAGAGTGCTGCCAACCTTAGTCACATGGCTCAGTGGGAAAGTGCTAGGCTTGAAGCTGAAGCAAGGTTGGTTAGAGAATCAAAACTTCGTTCACATTCATTGCAGCAGCACCAGCTTGGCAACTCTGGGTTTTCATCTTCATCTTCTGCTTCAACTTCATCAGCTCCAGTTGCGAATAAACCAGAGGGACCTCCTATTTCCTCTCGCTCTCTAGATGTTCTAAAGGCGTGGAATAATGGAGGTTGGTTGAAATCTACTGATGGCCATAATGTTGGTGGTGGTGACCTTGAATCCCCTTCTTCTTCCCTGACTTTCTCTGAGAACGCTCCACCGATTATTACCAGTGGACTCGGAGAAAGTACAATGCCTATGATCGAGTTTGTTGGCTCGTCTGGTTCTTCAGAGACCGGTATTGTGAAAGAGGAAGGTGAGCAAGAATGGAAAGGTTATGAAAGCTCTGTTCATCTTCCAGAATACAAAGATGGTATTGATAACACCATGTCTTTTGCGTCTAGCCTGCATGAGTTGACAATGTCATTGGATGGCACATGGATTACGTCTGACTCTCTTAGGACTAGTACGGATGCTATCGCTGAGGAAGGGTTCACCAATCTTTTGCTTAATGCTAACTCCGATGACCGAAGTTTGTCGGAGGAAGGCGGAGGAGAGTCTAATAATAACTCCCACGGTAATGGATCAGGCGGCAGTGGGAGTGACCTCTATGAAGATAACAAGAACTACTGGAACAGCATTCTTAATTTAGTCAACTCTTCCCCTTCTGACTCTCCCATGTTCTGATGATTGAGTGCCATGTTTCATCAAACCAAATCTAGAGTCATTGATTTTCCTTCCATGGCCATAAGAAGCGAGCTTGTTCACATTAAAAAAAAAAAAACGGTTTTGTTTGCTTTTAGAGTGGTGTCTTTCTTGGGAAGTATGTAGCTTGTGAAAGCAACAACGGCGGCTTCCGTGGAAACCAGGCCACTGTGGTGGCTACCGCCATCAACTGTTCATATTAATTTGTTCTGATTCGACGACTTGATTTCATTATCTTTTGTATCTCCATCTAAAAGTCCTGATTTTTCTGGGTTATGTTCTTCTGAACAAATTGATGGTAGATAGAGTGTGAATTGAATGACTTTTTTTTACCCACTCCAAATTATTTCCCTGTGCTTAAGTTGCATACAAGCACGTACCAATAAAGCGGTATTTACTATGGTATTTATTGCTGTTGGTTTCACGTCACAGTCTGGCTTTTCAAGGATTTTAGTCATTGTTTTTATTTCTGGGTTATCTCTCCCTCTTGTCCACTTCTTCTGCTAGGTTGTCATGTACTATTTGAAGATAGAAACTAAACTAAAATTTTTGACTTTGCATTTTGAATGGTTCATATGACAAGTACAAAATTTGTAGGCGTGTCCAAATGTATTAACATCCACATCTCATTCATAATTAGACCAATTTAGTGGTTAACAGTTAACACCTTCCAGAGAAAAAGTTGTGACCAATTTGAGCCTTTTATATTTGCTTGTTTTATTAAAACTTCATATTAGTTCAAATTGCTAACGAGGTATGCTATGCACGAGGCAATTCAGCTTGTGAAGATATATCAATGTGTCTAATGATATCTTTATGTGTGAGTACTGAGTAAACTTGTTTCCCCAGTGACATTTATATTTAGTGTTTTATTAATTAATTAGTACAAATAAAACCTTGTTATCCTATATTATTTTGGGAAAAACACATTGTGACTGAGACTTTCTCTTTTGTATAATCACCAATTGAATTTATATGTATTGGGTTATTTAATCTAATAGTACTTTAATTTTTTTAATGCACAAAAACGCGATGGTTATTCTTAATTATCTCATTTTTTATCTTCAAAACTGAAGAGGAAAAGCTTTGGTAAAATATAGAAATAATTTAAAAATAATTTTCTATTATATTTTTTACCTCATTCCATTTTATTTTGTATACTTATTAAATGAATAGCCTCAAAGGGTTGAACAAGCTAAGCTAAGACAAGGCTTGAATTTGGGAAATGAAAATATCTTGGAAAAAATATCACAGAAACATGGGCAGCAGCTACGTTGAGAGTGACATCTCATATTATAAAATAAAATTGATAAACATCGCTCCCTCAAAGATTTTCAGGCTTCCAACAATCAATGCCATGTGGCCCCTTAATTGACTTTTCGAACCAATACTACTGATCCCCCATTTTACAAGTCATCGTTTATATAAACTTTACCCGAAGCCCAATTTTGTGGGGTAGATAATTAATTTATGGATATTAAAAAATAGTTGAATTAATTATTATTGATAAGTGATTTTTTTTCCCTTCTTTCTTATATGTTATTTTTAATTATGCGCATTGAAATTGTCCTTTGATAAAAATGTCTCAATTTGTGCAATCAATAAAAATATTTTATAATAAAAATTACAAATTTGAGAAGTAAATATAAATTGATATCTTATGGAGTATTTATCATCAAAGTGAACTTCTCATCTAACTCTTCGAGCTCATTTTCCGTTTTTCTTTCGCTAAACACCTGCTCATCATTATTCAAAACTTGAAATTGGCATTTGGCATGCTTAGAAAATGTGGTAAAGCTATTATGTAAACTTAAAAAAAAAAAAAAAATCAGTCAGCTTTTAATCTCTTGTTCTTGTAATTGATTTCTTTATAATTTGGTATTTTCTCTTATGAATAAACAAAAGGTCTATGATTTAATACATATTAAATTGGTCGGGGTTTCTTTCATACTGATGAGTTGGTTAGATACTCAATATTCCATTTTGGAATAGCTTAAAAATTAGTTACACTATTGATATATAGAGTTATACATATTATTATTTAAAGGTTTGTTTATATTGTATTAAAAAAAATCACTAATTTAAATATATTTATGGCTGTCAAATTTTGTTTACAGAGGGTGAATCCCAGTTTTTTTTTTTTTTTAAATATAAGAATCCCAGTTAAATCTTCTTGAAATAACCAAAACTTAAGTCAAGCCTATACATTAAACAAATTCTTAATTAGATCAAGAGGTTTGAAGGGATTTCAGAATACTGTTAAGTGACAACAATACCCTTAGTTTGAAAAGAAACTATTTACGCAATTATTGCTTCCTTTTTATTTCTTTGTTCTTAATTAAAAAGTTATAATTAAAGCTTTCTCTTCCAATTTTCAATCAATCATTTTCCAAAGCTTCCTGGATTAATTTTTTTTGGACTTCACTGCCGCGAGCTCTTGAGTCGAAAGCCGATCAGGCACTCATTAATTAGTAACATTGATTGTGGAAAGAGGGTGATTGAGATAATTGCGTTTTTGAAACAATATGGATTCTTGGTACAATTAGGGCTAAGGTGGGAACTGATGCTCAATTCAAAGTTTGGATCACCAGGAGACCATTCCAAAAAAAATTCTGTTATTAATATTGTGTTAGTGGATGTTTATAGTCTCTTAAAATTCCAAATGCCAATAACCTCCTATGATTTTATGTAATTTTATGTTGTAGATTAATTCTTATATTTATGACATTGTAATTTTTAGGAGGATTGAATGCCAATATGTAGAAGCTTAACACAAATAATTCAATGTACATGAATAACAATTGTCTTTCTTCATCCCTTTATCTCAATTTCTTATATTTTATTGATTTCATATTTATTTTGGGGTTGGGTCATGCATGATTCTCTTAAAAACAATTGTCAATGTGTTGTAAACAAATTCGCACATTGATTTTGGGGTGTTCATAGTGAAAAGAAAACAGATGCTTTGGTTGTTAGCATTCCAGTCAAAACTCAGCGCAGTGCTTTTGATGTTAGGAAGTTGATGAAAGATAAATGTTTAAAAGATTGCAGGAAGTTAATAAGGAAAAAATAATAATTTTTCCCCATCTGTGTTGCTGCCTTCTTTTTTCTTTTCAAACATATGGGTATTATTGTCATTTAACAACATTCCAAAACTCCTTATTAGATCTTTTACACTTACTAAGAATTTGTTTAAAGCGTGGGCTTGATTTAGGTTTTCATTATTTCAAAAGGAGATTGTCCCTACAAAATAAGCTAAACATTTGAGGGAGCTACATCAACAAAAAAGAAGTTGCATGCCATCAAATATTACTTCTATGATCTTATAAGATATATTTAGAGGAGTTGATCTTAATCCTAAATATAAGACATAGTTTTTATATTTATCAATTTTTTCATAATTCACCCTTATTGATGTTTGTTCAACATTAATAATTAAAGATCGGAGTAGATGGAATTCAGGAAGATAACCAGGCTGTTTTTGAAAATTAATATCATAGATGACTAGAGTGTTTGTGAAAATTTATATTATATTAACTAACTTCCTTTATATAAAATATGTTTTATATTAAGGATCGTGGGAGTAGATATTAAAAATTATTGCTTACACATCAGATAGACATTTTAATTTAAAAATAGTAGAAATCTTAAGTATTTCGTAGTGCAATGAAATGCCAACTATTGTTTAAACTAGTAGTATCTCATTGCATGCAGGTAATGGACGTTTTCTTCATTACAGAAAATGGACGATTCCTCCAAAAATTATGATAAAAATGTTCATATATATATATATATATATATATATATATATATTGCAATGTTTTAGAAACAATTTCTAATAAGGGTTATTAAAGCCAAATCGGATCAGCTAGTTTGAGTCAGAAACTAATTAATCAGGCACCTAATTCAGTGTTTTTAGTTCATTTTATTCAGAATTTCATATTAATAATGCTAGAATCTTTACTTCATCACTAATCAATCCTCTAGTTATCTCCTATTTGCTTTGATATGACCTACGACAAGTTTAATAACTTTATTTATAGTACTTAGAGCCCATTTAAATTCTCTTATTTTTAAGCTAAAAGCTACTTTTAAGCTAAAGCTAAAAAAAACCTTTTAGAAAAAAAGCTAAAAACTATTTGATGATTATATAAATTTTTTAGCTTAAAAGTTACTTAAAAACTTAAATTAAAAATAAGCTGTTTGACAAATTTTTTGTCATAAGCACTTTTTCTAATAAAAATTATATTATAATAGGGTGGTAGCAGCGGCGGCGGTGGCGGCAGTAGTGTTCGATCAAGAAAATACGGGTTCTCTTTTTCTTTTTTTTTTCCTTAAAAAAAAGAGCTTATAAGAAAAAAGAGCTTATAAAAAAGTTTCTATGAGGAGCTTATTTTTTTCTTTATTATAAAATAAACTCTTATAATTATAAAAATTTTTGTAAAATCCTGTTTGACCTAGTTTATACTTATAAGTAGAAAATAAGCCAAAAATAAATTAAGCCAAATAGACACTTACTCTAAAAATGTGCCACTTATTGGTTCTGTTAGAAGAAATATTGTTCCTTCCAATAAAAAGTGAGTTAACGATATTTTAATTCCAGTAGTACTTTATATTTATAAATTGAAGCAGAGGAGTAAATGTTAGTACATGTCAAGATGTGAGGCATAGCATTATTGAATTGTCACCTTTTTTCTTTTGCCATGAAACGTCACTTTCCTTCCATAACTATGGACAAACTCATATTTTCTTCTTCTCTTTTCTCATCTTTTCACAACACTTCCAAAATCCAATCTCTATTTTTTTCACTTATGGTTTATTAAAACTATTAACTATATATATATGTGTGCATAAAATTTTTTTTTTTTTTGAGAGAGAGAAAGCATCAAAAGGTTTAAGCGCTCATTTTTCTATATAAGATGTGCCAAATAATTTCTTTCAAAGTCTTGAGGCTTGCCTTGATCACCTTCACATAAACAGATTATATATTCTTCTATAGATAATTATATATATTATAGATCTGTTTGTTTATTTCAAAACCAATTTATTCTTCCGGTTTTTTAAAATATTATGACTAAACTCCATTGGAATTTTGAAAGAACTCTATAGAGCAAGTGAAATCTATTTTAAACAATGAAATATTTATCATTTGGATTATTAGATACTATCCTAGAGATGTTTTTATCGGTCCTCAGTTTATATTATTATTAGCTTAATACTACCTCTGGTCTTAAATATAAGATATATTTTGTAATGTAATTTATACTACAAGTTATGTTCTATAGTTAGGGTCGGATTTGTATCATTTTTCTTTTTACTCCAAAAAAATATATATTAGATACTATCCCTTTTTAATAACTTGTATACAATTGAAAGGGTAAGGTGATTAAGTGATAATACTACCAATTTAGGTTAATATGAATATATACCATGGACTTTCATCCTTATCCTTTAAAAGAAAATCTAAGGAGTGAACCATTCAATGATACACCATACTCTCTCTTACCTTTTTTATAAGGAACAACTACCACAATTGTGCAATTCAAAATGCTAGTTAACAGTGATAAAGTAATATATGTTTTTTTTTTTTCTGTTCCAATTATACCGTTATTTATAAAGAAAGTATATAAGAGATAATGAATGAAAATGATTATAAAGAAATAATAAGTTATATATATATTTAAATGAGTAAAAATAAAAATAAAACATCGGTCGGTTTAAAATTTTGGACAAAATATATTTATTCCTTATATTAATGTTCACTCTCTATGAGAGAGATTATTCTTTATAAAATGAACCAAATAGAGTATAAATTATACCTTTTTATTGAGGGGGGAAAAACAGAATAAGGCTTGGTTGAAACCCTCCACATGGAGTGAATTATAGCCACAGCACATGCATTGCCTCATCGTTAATTTGTTTCTTTTTTTCTTTTTCTTTTTTTAAATTGTGAGGCTTATCAATGTTCATTTATTCTGCGAATTATGAACCCACATGGCTTTGGATTTACCATGACTACGACACTTTAATCGACAAGGAAAAACTGGGTAAAATGACATCTAGTTTATAAGCCTGTTAAATAATAAAAATATATTGCCCGATGCTCTATATTTGTTTGTTTGTTTAATTTTTAAAATATTATTATTATGCTTTATTATTTAGAAAATTTACGAAATTATAAGGTGACCGTACCTTTCCAAACAAACTTTTATCCATGTGCTATTATTAAATTGTTGTACCCCTGCGATCAACTATATATTTTCATTTTTCACCCATCTCACGTGGTATGGATTAATGAGACATTTAGAGCCAAAATAATCCATACGTGTGTATTTATCTACTCCTTTCGGTCTTAATTATAAGAGCTAGTTGACTTTTTTGGAGAGATTAAGGAAGCTAATTAAATTACTTTAAAATATTTTTTTCTTTTTTTTCTTCAAACTTATTAGTTTGATTAATAAACTAATATATAATCTAAGAATATTTAACATATAAGATGATTAAGTAACTTATTTAACATATAAACTAATATATAATCTTTTGCATTCAGAAATTTCAGTGCAAAACAGTATTGTGAAACTAAAAAGTCAAACAGTAGCGTTTTAGGGTTCAATAAATGGATGGATATAAATATTTAGCTGGTCTCTTTCTAATCTGTCCATGAAACAGTTTTTCATCTTTTTTTAGTTAATAAAATTTGTACGAACACTTAGTTTAATTCATGAAAGTCAAAATATCTGTATCTGATTTGTATTTCTTTCTCTAATATCTTGATAAAGACAGAAGCAGTTGTTGTTCATCTCATTGACCTCCAAGTAAAGAAAATTTTGATGGACACTTGTGCATACGTTATTTGATTCATAAGAGTCAATTATCTTACACCCAAAAATAAGGAGACAGAAAATAAAAAGGCTTAATAATGTGAAAATTGACAAGCTTGAATGGATTTATATCACACTGTTTAGATTCAAGACAACACAACCCCTTTCTCCCTCCCTAAACATCAACTTCTGTTTCAAGTCGCCATGTTTTTCCTTTTTGTTATTCTGCTTGAAAGCAATATTCACTCTTGAGTGGGACTGATTTTTTTTCTCCCCCATATATATCATAATCGAAATTAAATTCTCAACAAAGACAAAAAAAAAAAAAAATTAAGATCTCCATGAGTTTTAGGTGGCCACTTCCATCAGACAGAATCTGAGGAGGATCATATGTACACAGTCTCATTTCCGCTAATGAGGAGCTTATTTTCAAGATTTGAAGCCGTAACCATTTAGTCAGATAACCACCAATACTTGTAAAAAATTAGCATATTCTTATATTATTGGTGCATTAATTTCTTTGCTTCCTATTTTAAACGCTTTTTGAAAGAAAAAAAAGTTGGGGGCATCAAAGTCAAACAAATACCTATTTAGAATAAAGCAAAGGGCCAGACAAAATAATAAATGAAGGACCTAACCCAAGTGAAATAAAAGTTAAAGTAATAACTCAAGTGCCTTGAATTTAGCTGTTTGGTACAAAAGAAGTCATGAATAGAGATTGACAAATGGCGATTGTTTAGGCAAAGAGGAGAGAGACAGAACAGAGGGAGATACTAGTGTTAGTAAGAAAGCTTCACCTCGCCAGTGAAATCAGCCACATAATTTCCAAGTTAATTAAAAGAAGTTGCAAATTCTGTTCAAGTTATTTAAGTAGCAGCAGTAAAGGAGTACGGATGGTAGTGGTGAAAGAGGAGTTAGAGTAAATGAAGGAGAGTGAGAACTGTCAACTATGGGTGAAGATCACTGTATTCGGTGTTTTAAGGAACAACATTAATTGCTCAATAATGAAGCATGCATTGAGTGAATGAAGGAGCAGGAAGGGCATGATTCAGATTCAAAGCACCTCACTCACCCCCATACATGCCTTCATTGTTCTATGGCTCAATAACCCACTCAACTCCGTCTCATAATAATGAACATCAGTATATACATGCACTTTGATTTATGCCCTTCCTTCTTTCTTCTACAAGTTGTGTTAATTCCAACACATAGGAAAATCCCTTATTAAAAGTTTTATTGGTAAGAAAAACCTGATAAGTTTTTATATTAAAAAAAATATATATCAGTAGTCTCACTTATTTGAGTATTTCCATATCAACAATAAAATTTTCAATGAGGATTTTTCACTAACTTTCCCGAATGTTATTAATGATCTACCTGCTATTTAGAATTTATGAACATGCCTGAGAACCTATGGAATAGTATGTACCCTTTGTGACTCCAAGTCTAGATTAGGCTATCCGCTTATCCTCCAAATCTTACCTATATAAAAGCAGAGCAGTAAGCAGCCCACTGCTTGACACGTGTTCTTTTTATTCTACAAACGGCCAAAATAACTCTTTTTACTTATTATTTTTATCAAATATTAAACGCATCCTCTTAATATTTAAACGGCTAAAATAAAAAATAAAAAGCAATGTGGTTATGAAAGAGGGATAATGGGGAAGGTAGTTACAGACTATTTTATCAATTTTACTTTTTCCTCAATAATAACTAAATATTTTTTCATCAATAACCGCAATTAAATTTAGTGTTTTTCAAATTGTATTTACTGTTTTTTCAAGTTTTTATTTTCAAAACGCATTTGAATTTACTTTTTTTTTTCTTCATATTTTAATCTTTAAAATTTATTTCCTAAAACAAATATATAAAATGTAGTTAGAGCTAATGTTGGGATTCAGATTCCAAATAAATTAACTAAGATAATTTTTTATTTTATCAATCTTACTTTTTCCTCAATAATAACTAAATATTTTTCATCAATAACCGCAATTAAATTTAGTGTTTTCCAAATTGAATTTACTGTTTTTTCAAATTTTTATTTTCAAAATGCATTTGAATTTATTATTATTTTTTTCATGTCTTAATCTTTAAGATTTATTTCCTAAAACAATATATGAGATGTAGTTAGAGATAATATTGGGATTCAAATTCTAAATAAATTAATTAAGATAATTTCTTATTTATTTGTCTTCTTATATAAGTAAATTTAAATTTTAAAGAATCAAAAGATTGTATTACCCATAATTTAAATTTGGATATATATATATATATTGAAAGTTGGCCTCTTCATGTTGTCATACCCACACCCTAATTCCCCATGATGTCCTGTTAGTAGACGTCATGAGCACACGACTCTTTTTATTCTATAAACTGTCAAAATAACTCATTTTACTTATTATTTTTTATCAAATATTAAACGCATCTTCTTAATATTTGAACGGCTAAAATAAAAAATTAAAAACAATGTGGTTATGAAAGAGAGATAATGGGGAAGGTAGTTACATACTATTTTATCAATCTTACTTTTTCTTCAATAATAACTAAATATTTATTCATCAATAACCGCAATTAAATTTAGTATTTTTCAAATTGAATTTACTGTTTTTTCAAGTTTTTATTTTCAAAACGCATTTGAATTTACTGTTTTTTTTTCATGTTTTAATCTTTAAAATTTATTTCCTAAAACAAATATATGAGATGTAGTTAGAGCTAATATTGGGATTCAAATTCCAAATAAATTAACTAAGATAATTTCTTATTTTATCAATCTTACTTTTTCCTCAATAATAACTAAATATTTTTTCATCAATAACCGCAATTAAATTTAGTGTTTTTCAAATTGAATTTACTGTTTTTTCAAATTTTTATTTTCAAAACGCATTTGAATTTACTGTTTTTTTTTCATGTTTTAATCTTTAAAATTTATTTCCTAAAACAAATATATGAGATGTAGTTAGAGATAATATTGGAATTCAAATTTCAAATAAATTAACTAAGATAATTTCTTATTTGTTTGTCTTCTTATATAAGTAAATTTAAATTTTAAAGGATCAAAAGATTGTATTACACTATTACCGTTAATTTAAGTTTGGATATATATATATATATATATATTGGAAGTTGGCCTCTTCATGTTGTCGTGCCCACATCCTAATTCCCCATGATGTCCTGTTAGCAGACGTCATGCGCACACGACTAGGGATCATGTTTTTTCATGTTTTAATTTTTAAAATTTATTTCCTAAAACAAATATATGAGATGTAGTTAGATATAATATAGGAATTCAAATTCCAAATAAATTAACTAAGATAATCCCTTATTTATTTGTTTTCTTATATAAGTAAATTTAAATTTTGAAGGACCAACAGATTTTATCACCCTTAATTTAAATTTAGATATATATATATATCTATATATTTAGAAGTTGGCCTCTTCATGTTGTCGTGTACACACCTAATTCCCCATGATGTGTGTTAGCAGACGTCATGCGCACGGCTAGGGATCGTGTTTTTTCATGTTTTAATCTTCAAAATTTATTTAGTGAAAACTTATTTTCTAAAACAAATATATGAGATGTAGTTAGAGATAATATAGGAATTCAAATATAATTCCTTATTTATTTGTCTTCTTATATAAGTAAATTTTATTTTTGAAGGATCAAAAGATTGAATTACCCTTAATTTAAATTTGGATATATATATATATATATATATGGAAGTTGGGCTCTTCATGTTGTCGTGCGCACACCCTAATTCCCCATGATGTAGTTTTAGCGGACGTTGTGCGCATACAGCTAGGGATCGTGATGTCATTATAGTGGGAGTGAATCGTGATGTAGGGATCGTGATGGATCGTGATACAATTGTGCTAGTTGAAAGGAAGAAAGAAAAAAAAGACTTTATGACCATAAGTATATCATTTTACATGGTCTGTAGTAGGGCATGCTCATCCCCCCTTTTTGGGGTGAGAGACCTTTTTTTTTTTTTAATGTATTCTTATCTATTTAAATTAAATAAAATATTGTACCCTAAAATACTTTTGACACTCGACATCTCAAATTAATTTTTAGTTATACCTTCAGAAATATTTTTCCTATAATACCAATAATAGCACCAAATATCTGAAATATTTTTTGAACACTCAATATCTTAAGCTAATAAATTTAGTGCATGAAGTATCCCCCCCCCCCCCTCCTTCAATAAAACCTTAGTTGGGGATGAGAATTCCTTGCTGCATAATAATTAAAATCTTGATTACAATTTTTTTTCATTAAAATAATCTTACTAATTTTCTAAATGTTTTTATATTTTTATGATTTTTTTAAGCTTTATGATTTTTTATCCCTCTTCCAATTTTACATCAAATTTCAATTTTAAGTACCTTGCCCTGCTGATCAACGGAATGTGGATTCCATTTTATATGTTCGCTTGGGCCCAATTCTATTACTATAATCCCCTGTATCAGAAAGGCGTCATGTGGGTTCTGACAAATGGTCTAAAGCTTTGTTCTATTCGGCAGAGGCAGAAAAATGATTTCACAATCGCAACCCTCGGAATATGAGAGCTTGAACATTTATGATGCTCTGCCAACTTTAACTCCTCAGAAATCTCAACATACCTGCGTGGTGTTTCCAACAATCAGAACAGACCCAGTGATGTTCAAAAAATAGTGCATGACATAATGGCGTCTGAAATCATTCCAAGAGGGGAAATTGTCTTTGAGCAATAGAAGAATGTGGGTGTATAATGGCTACGTGGTTCCCAAATATGAAGTTAAGTCAGAATAAATTCCGCCCACAGCTTACAAATAATCAAATGAAGCATTTAGATTATACATCGAATGATAAAAGCGCCAGTGTATTAAGCTTTGCAGGGGTGCAATGCAGATCCAAATTTAAATATCCAAACAATGGGTATTTAGTTCGATTAAAATACTGTTAGAGACATGCAAGAATAATTAATTTTCATATGCAATTTCAAAGGAACATGAGACATGCAAGAATAATTAAGGTGGCTATGCATGCCAAGTTCAACACTCTGAATTAATTCCAATTTTCCCACATTTGTAAGTAGCCATCAATATCAATTTTCCCAAATTCATAAATAGGTATCAATCCCCATTTCCCCAGATTTATCAAGAAACATCAATTTGAATTTTCCCAAATTCGTAAATAGGCATCAATTTCAGTTTTTCCACATTCGTAAATAGGCATTAAGCATCAAATGATGCGGCGATCATCAATCTTTGCAAGTGTGCATAAACTGAAAATTTGCCAAAGCATATGTAAGGGGGCTACAAAGCAGCAAAGACATGGAGAGTCTAAGCTGAATAGCCCGAATGATTAAGGCAGCTTTGCATGCCGAGTTTAGGCCTCTAAATCAGTCTCAATTTTCTCACATTCGTCAGCAGCCTCTAAATCAATTTGAATTTTCTCACATTCATAAGTAGCCATCAATCTCAGTTTTCCCACATTCATAAATAGGCATCAATCTCAATTTTCCCACACTCACATGTGAGCATCAAAATCAAGTATCAAATGATGCAATGATCATCAATCTTAGCATGTGTGCATACACGGAAATTTGCCAAAGTATATGTAACGGGGCTATAAAGCAGCAGAGACAGCAGAACAACAAAAGTAGACCCTATAGTTATATTTATACACTTTAAGATTAGACATCAAATGATATAAATGATGTGAGAGCGCTATACAAGCTCAATTACAAAGCAAGTACATCTATTTATATTAAAAGACTGTCATTTCTCTAGAAAGCACATATGTTGTTATGAGCAAACACAAGGCATTCATGAAAATATTTGACCAAAAAAAAAAAAAATTCATGAAGATGAAGTTAAGGCAGCTGAACTTGTAAAGTTCCAGTATATTTCTAAATTTCAGATACTTACTAATACCCAAACACTACTCAATGGAATATAAACAGAAAATGAATAAATGATATCAATCCAAGCAACAACTGAAAGAAACACAACGACTTGTAGCCTGTTTGTCATCCCAGATATAGCATCTTTTGAAAATACTCAATGGAGCACTATTCGGCCCACAAAATAAATTAAATAAAGAAAGAACGAGACATTATGATTTGCTTTATTTCGGCAGTTATGTTTGTAGTATCGTGAAATGCATTTGTTATGAGTCTCCTATCAAATCTAAACAACCTCTTAACTTGTCGTGATAAGACTACTCTTCTGCTCCTGATTCACTTTAAGGGTTAAAACCAAACTCAACTGAAATTTTTGGGTGATACAGGCAACCTAAACATGTTTAGTTAAGGCTGCAAAGCGAACCCCAACATGTATCTTTGCACATTGCTATGGGCCACTGATAATTAAGTTTATGCAGTGCCTCAGTACTCGTGCATAGTTGAATCAAGCCACAGAAACATTCGACGTCAAGTAGAAAAGATATTAAGATAAGACAAAAGGCCGAAAACTAAAATAAAATGGAAGCAACAAAAACGTCTTTCTGCTGGAATGGTTGATTGAAAACGTAAGAAAAAATAATACAAGAACTAGTCCAATGCGCCATGGATTTGGAAAAATTTTCTTAGATCATAGATAACTAATACGCTCTATGCTAATTGACTGGACTGGCCATGGGATCGAAGACAATTTACAAACCTTATTCAAGCCCTCTCAAGCAGCGCAACTCTCTTTCTCCTCTGGAGGTTCACTCGTGAAGCCTATAGACATTGAACCGATCCTCTCGGCGCGAAAGGGCTGGTGCGAAGAGGAAAACTATTTTTCAGCGGTCTGATCATCTCTCGCGTAAATCAGTGCCCGCGAATGTCGACCCTTTAAAATAACCGTTGGAGTTAGGGTTTACGTTAAGGGGGCGGCGTTAAACGAGCGGCTTCGTGATTGAAATAACCGTTCTTTGCTTTGCGGCGGCTAGGGTTTAGTTGAGATGAAAATTGGAATGGGGTAACGTTGTCCTAGAATTTTGTAACTGAGGATATAAATGTAAAAAACTACGTATCTCAATCGAACTCTTCACATTTCCTTGGGCCCAAGCATTTCGTCCGAGGCCTTTTCATGAAATCGGGCTTGAAAAAGGAAGTATGGTCCAATAACCCTAAAACAACTTTATCCTCAGTTCCCTTGAGGCTAAACCCACAGCATCTTCGATTTGATCTGTATAAGGTGATTTGGAAATGGAGAGGAGCAGAAAGAATCAAGGCTTTTATGTGGATGACTGCTTTAAATAGACTACCCACCAATAAATGGAGAAGTGGGTGGTCTCAAGGGTTGGCGTTATGTGATTTTTGCAGGAATGGGGTCAAAGATATTTTACATATTCTACGAGATTGTTCGTATGCGAGACAGATGTGGGTGTCTCTGCTATCCCCTAGATATATCTCCTCCTTCTTTGTTGCTCGGCTTTCTAATTGGTTATCCATGAACCTCAAAGGTAAACTTGGTAGAGATAGGGGAGCTAACTGGAATATCATGTTTGGGGTTGCTATATGGCGATTATGGGGTTGGAGGAACTCGTCCATCTTTGATTCAAATTTTGCTAAGCCCCCTGTCCTGTGGATATTATTCTCAATTCCTGGAGGAAGTTTGCTATTTTGCCGGATCTAGATCTAAACTTATCGACTACTAATCTAGTTACTGTTGGGGAGTCAAAATGGGAGCGGCCTCCTGTGAATTGGGTTAAGGTGAATGTTGATGGACCGATGACCTCAAGGTCGTCCTTGGCAGGAGTTGGGGGAGTTCTGCGAGGATGTCATGGAGAATGGCTTGCAGGTCTTACGAAGAGTGTCGGTATCTGCAATGCTAATTCAGCAGAAGAGTAGGCTATCTGGGAGGGCCTCAATCTTGCTTGGGATTTAGGGTTCAGAAAGATTATTTTGGAGTTTGATGCTAATGATCTAGTTCTTCAATTGTTAGACAGGAACTTTAACTCTGGTAGCTCTCTGACAGTTCAGATACGGGAGTTGATGCTCAGAGAGTGGGTCATATCTCTTCGATACATACCTCGTGAGTGTAACAAGATTGCTGATGCCCTTGCAAGGTTGGGTATATCAAAATCTTGTGTGTTAAGTGATTGCCCCTCCTTCCTTAGGGATTGGGTGGAGCAAGAGTCCTTGGGATTTATTTCCCCTATGTTGTAATGTTGTAATTGTTTAATTTAGGCCTTGTGCCTTCTTTTATATCAAATTTAAAAAAATAAAAAAAAATAGTGTTAGATTATCAAAAAACAATTAACAGGATTTCCATTTGTTCGACGGAATGGCGCTCATGTTGGTTGCTCCCGCTCAAGTCCCTCTGTCTGCAGAGGAGAATGATCTATTCTTCGTAGTTCTAAAAAGATTAAAAATGGAGATAGTAGCAAAGATGATAAAGGTTGGCCAAAGTTGGGTACTGAGTTACAGAAACAATGGGGTCCTGGGATGTCATTTGTGGAGAAGCTACAAGGCATTAATCAGGATGAAAAGATGGAGGAGGATATGGGGGGTGATAATGCTCTATCTGATGATAGTCTTTCAGACAAGGATAACTGTGCCCCTCTCTGTGTAATCAAAGAGGACCCTGCCAGGAACTTTCCCATGTTTTCCTTCTCTAGAAAAATGAAGAAACGTTTGCATAAGGCATGGAACAAAGCTGTGACTATCAAGTTATTAGGGAAAAATATTGGTTATAAACTTCTTCTTTCCATTCTTCAGAAGCTCTAGGCAAAGAAAGGGGTTCTTACCTTCATCAATATTGGGAGTGGTTTTTTTTTGGTTAAATTTTACAATAAGGATGATTATACCAATGCCTTAACAGGAGGTCCTTGGATGATTTTTGATCACTACCTCACAATGAGACCCTGGGAACCTCAGTTTCAGCCTAAGTCAGCTACAACCAAAAAGTAGCAGTTTGGGTTAGTTTACCTAATGTCCCTTTGGAATACTATAACAGGGAGGCTTTATCTTGGATTGGGGATAGAATCGGAGAAACTATTAAAATAGATATTAATACCTCTAATCATCTTAGAGGTCATTTTGCTCGAATCTATGTCCTTGTCAATTTAGAGAAGCAACTAATGTCAGGGTTTTCTCTGGATGGTGAAGATTATTACTTGGAGTATGAAGGTCTACATTGGCTCTGTACTAAGTGTGGCGTGTATGGTCACAAAATGGAAGAATGCAAATCTAAAGCCAAGGCTCCGGCAACTGGGTCTCTGGTCGGAGAGTATGCGAATTGGCCCCCTTCAGGCGATAAGGCGATGGAAGACTTGAGATAGGACTCTGGGATTTCTTCTCGGGCAGACACCGATACCTGAAAGGTTGTGCAGCGCCCTCGTCGGCAGAAAAAAGGGAACAAAGAGAAGACCCAGGACGACGTCCAACGATCAGAGGACAGGTCCTATTTTGGCGTGCTCGTTGAGGTCGGATTAGGTGGCAATGGTGATACCTCTGGGTCTAGTCAACTCATCGTACACGCCCGCCTCCTACTTTTGAGCAAATCCCCAGGGTTAAGAAAAGTGAGACAAAACAGAAACTCAAAAAAGGAAGCATTGAACAAAAGCTAGCTCGACAGGTTACGAGGATGGAGAAAAGGGCAAGAGATTCGGCAAAAGGCGATGGGAAGAACTCTGATGTTCTGCGGCTGACATATGGGGAAAATGGCGTGCGACATGACAGGGATGGCGAGAAGTCTTCGCAAATGGAAAAGGATCCATTAGATGTAGTCCCTAGCGGTGAAATGTTCCTGGACACTGATCTGAACTTTTCTCCAAGTTGGGCCCTAGACAATGGTGGGCCTGGATCGCTTGGTGGCTTAGAAGGAAAATTTTGGTCTCGGCCAACAGCTTTAGACCCAGATTTGGATATTGAAGGAAGTAAAGGTGTCTTGGTGGGGCCGGTGGTGGCTGAAACACAACCTGGGCCTCTGTGCTTAAACCTGGTAAACAATATGGCTTTGGATGGTGATAGTGTTGACCCTGTGGGGTTCGTGGTGCCTGAGACAATTCAAGTTTTGAATTGTTAATTGGTTGTATTCCTCCTGGTTTTGATTGGGCCGATCCCTATGGTTCCCCATAGGCCTACGTTACTTTTTCTTTTTGTTTGATTTATATTGTTATTTACTATGTCAAAACTTTTCTATTGGAATTGTCGTGGTGCAGTTAACAAAAGGCTTGCTGGACATCTTTGATTTATTTGGAGAGGTTCTTCACTAGATTTGCTTGTCCTTGCCGAGTCTAAGGGTGAGCATGTTTCTCAATTTAAATGCCTGGAGTCCCTCGGCTTCGACGGCCTCGCTGTTATTCCTTGTGTTGGGAGGTCGGGTGGACTCGTTGCTGCATGGAGAACTGATAAGATGAAGGTTGATATTATTCAAATGAACAGGCAATTCTTCCACTTACGTTGCTAAGTTGTGGGTATGCCTGAGTTCATTCTCACTGCCATCTATGCTATTCCGTCGATTTCTATGAAACAAGTTCTCTGAGGTGATCTAAAAAATTTTGCTCTTAATATGTCTCTTCCCTGGATTGTCATGGGCGATTATAATGATATTGCTTTATCATCCGAGAGAATGGGTGGCTTTGACATCAATTTTTCTAGATTGAGAATCTTCCAGGAGAGAATTGATGGTTGTTTGCTTTCTGATATGGGAGCTTCTGGCCCTAATTTTACGTGGTAGGGTCCCAAGCTGCCTAACCGCCCTCATCTTTTTCAAAGGTTAGATAGAACGCTGGCCAATGCTCGTTTCCTAGTGGACTTTGCTGACTGTTTCACCCAAGTTCTTCCCCGCACTAATTTTTCTGATCACAGTCCTCTTCTGGTTTGTTTACGGAATGACAATTCTCTGCATTTGGGGGTTAGACCTTTTCGTTTTGAGGCTATGTGACTCAAGCATGACCATTTCGAAGATTTCCTTTCTGAGAATTGGGATTCTGAAGTTAATCTTATTTCATCGCTTGATAAGCTAAAGGATGCTATCAGACCTTAGAATAGAAATGTTTTTGGTTATGTTGAAAAACAAAAGCAAATCACTCTAGCTAGATTAAATGGGTTACAGAATTCTCCAGACTACCCATACTCTAAGTTCCTTTGTGACTTGGAGGTTGAACTACAAGAAAAATTGGAGACTCTTGAGACTTGAGGAAATTAAATGGTTCCAAAAGTCCAAATCCCAGTGGATTGTCGAAGGAGACCGTAATACTCGTTTCTATCACTTGAAGACCAAGATGAGGCGTAGGAGGAACAGGATAGTGGCGCTTAAGAGTGAGGAGGGTCGCTGGACTGTCAATGAGGAAGAATTGAGGGACTTGGTGTTGCGTTATTTCAAAGATCTTTTCTCTGACAATAGTGTGGCCCCTGCTTCTCTGTCTACCAATTCTAATTTTCCTACTCTGGAGGTGTCTTCTTTGAGGGGCCTTCATAATGTCCCTGTGGATGAGGAAATTAGGAACGTTGTATTTTCTATGGGCAACTTTAAAGCCTCGGGTGTTGACGGCTTCCCTCTAATATTTTATAAAAGCAATTGGAGTAAGGTTGGTCCCTCTCTGTGTGCTTTTGTGAAAAGTGTCTTCCAGGGCTCTTCTTCTATTATGGAGGCTAACAAGACCCTTATCTCACTTATCCCTAAGAAGGAAAAACTCGGAATTGGTCTCTCACTTTAGACTTATATCGTTATGTACTGTTTATTATAAGTGTGTGACTAAGTTAATTACCCAGAGGCTTAAAGGGGTTCTTAATGATATTGTTTCTCCTTTTCAAGCGAGTTTCTTCAAAGGGAGGCTTATTCAATATAATCTGATTGTTGGCCAGGAATTGCTTCATATTATAAGTAAAAATAGAAGTAGAAAAGGTTTTATGGCAATGAAGATTGACCTTGAGAAGGCTTATAATAGGATTAGGTGGGACTTCTTAAAGCAAGTGCTTGTTGATGTTGGCTTTGAAGACTCCTTTATTCAGCTGATCTTGTCTTGTGTTTTTTTTTTCTGTGGAGTATAATGTTCTCTGGAATGGTTCACAGACTTCGTTCTTCACTCCTGGGAGGGGCCTTCGTCAGGGGGATCCGATGTCTCCTCTGTTGTTCGTCTTATGTATGGATAGACTATCTCACCTTATTTGCGATGAAATTGAGAATGGTAATTGGCAGGCGATTGCCACTTCTAGAACAAGGCCAAAGATTTCTCATTTAATGTTCGTTGATGATCTTCTCCTTTTTGGGGCTGCC
Organism: Acacia crassicarpa; assembly: GCA_034222035.1. Taxonomy (NCBI): domain Eukaryota; kingdom Viridiplantae; phylum Streptophyta; class Magnoliopsida; order Fabales; family Fabaceae; genus Acacia; species Acacia crassicarpa. The sequence goes on along the minus strand of JAWXYG010000005.1, from coordinate 39,990,567 downwards.
TCCTTAAAGCAAGCTCAGTGCATGATGTCCTGTTTAGATAAATTCACCAACGCTTTAGGGGGAAAGGTGAATAAACCTAAGTCCTCGATGTTATTCTCCCCCAGAGTATCGGCGCAGACCAGAAATTCAATTATGGAGATGACTCATATGAATATTTCAAGGGAGATTGGTAAGTATCCGGGATTCCCTCTTACGAGATGTAGGAAAAGCAGAGAGACATATAATTATATTATAGAAAGGGTCCATTCTAAGCTTTCGGTATGGAAAGCTAGATCCTTGTCTACCGTTGGTCACATCACCCTTGCAAAATCTGTCTTAAGTTCTATTCTTCTTTATCCAATGCAAGTTGCTAAATTACAGAGGAGTATGTGTCTTGAGGTAGAAAGAATCCAAAGGAATTTTATGGGGCCATGACTAGTCTCATAATGGCTTTCATTCAATGGGTTGGGACCGGATAACGCGGCCTAAGGAATTTGGGGGACTGGGTTTCAAACGCTTGTTGTCCTTTAATAGGGCTTGTGGAGCCAAACTTGCCTGGAAGCTGATTATGGGAGCTAAGGGCTTATGGGTTGATGTGCTTCAGGGTAGGTATATGATGCGTGAGGATGACATTGTGCTGTCTTTTAGATATGGGGACTCGAAATTGTGGCATTTTATCACTTTCCAAAGAGACATCGCTGATTTGGGCTCTAAGTGGCGGATAGGAATGGTTTGATGGTTAATTTTTTCAATGATCGGTGGTTGTTCGAGGGTAAAATTAAAGACTTCTGCACCAGAGATTTATCTGAGGTGGAGGCACAATCTTCGGTGGCTGATTGGGCTATCAATGGTCTTTGGGATATGCATAAGCTTGCTGGTATTATTCAGCCGTCTATCCTGCCGAGATTAGCAGCTTCCCCTCCCCCCAATCCTAATGCCAGTCACGATGTCTTGACTTGGGGAGCAGCCTCTAATGGTTTATTCTCTATTAGGAGTGCCGACTTTCTAATTGAGAATAATCCAATTAATACGAATGGCAAGCTATTTAAACATGTTTGGAGATGGCAGGGAGCGGAAAGAATTAGAGTATTCATGTGAAGGGTGGTGCTAAATAGACTTCCAACTAATGGGTGGAGGAGTACTTGGTCTTCTACTAACGCCGGTTATGTTTCTTGTAGTAGTCCTTGGGAGGATATTATTCATATCCTAAGGGATTGCCCCTATTCTAGGCACTTGTGGCTGAAGATTATTCCCTCTCAAGGTTTGTATCTCAATTCTTTTCTGCTAACTTGCAAGATTGGATGGCCTTGAATTTGTTTGGTAAATTTTCTGTTGCGATGGGTTCCTTCTAGCCTCTTGTGTTTGGAGTTTCGATTTGGAAATTATGGAAATGGCGAAATGCATCTATCTTTGAACCATATTTTATTAAACCTTCCAAACCCGAGTTGGTCATCTCGGTTAGCTGGAGAAAGTTTACTTGCTTTGAGTCTTCGTTGGCCAGTTTTTTTGGTGCTCATTCCCCTACTATTAATTCTCGGCACTAGCATAAACTTGTTAATGGTTGGGTGAAATTAAATATTGATGGTACGATGGTCTTGAGCTCCTCTAAATCCGGATGTGGAGGCGTGTTACAGGACAGCAGTGGGGTTTGGATTGCTAGTTTCTCTAAATATATTGGCACTTGCTTCACCAGATCTGCAGAGGAATGGGCGATTTATGAAGGTTTACTGCTAGCCTGCGATTTAGGTCTTAAGAGAGTCGTTGTTGATTCTGATGCTGCCGAGCTTGTGGATTGTTTAAATGTTGCATCCTCTTCTACAGATAGTCTTCTGGTTCTGAGAATTAGAGAATTGGTGGCTGGAGATTGGGTGGCCTCCATTTGTTTTACCCCTAGAGATTTTATTAGACTCGCTGATGCTTTGGCCAAAAGGGGTCTTTCTTCTTCTGCCATTTTCAGTGAATGTCCCTTGTCATTGAGGGCTCTTGCTGATCAAGATTGTTTGGGATTTATTCCCTTCTCTATGTAATTTCCTTTTGTGTATTTTGGCTTCTAGCCTCTTCTTATTATCAATAAATAAATAAATAGTGTTTGACAACCCTTCGTCTTTGGGCTCAATTGGTAAAGGAGTCAAAAAGTCTTACCAAAGGGAGAGGGTTCAATCCTGGAGTTGGTCAAGGCGCTAGGGAAAGCATCCTAACTCTTAGGTGCCTAGGTTAACGTCTGAGAGTAATAAACGGCTTACCATGCCCAACATCGATATCACCTAGGAAGAATGGAGATTTCACCCTGCTCTTGGATCGTGGACGAACCCAACCCCTTTCCTAAAATTTTCGTATAAAAAAATAAATAAATAGAGTTTGACATTGTATTAAAAGAAGAAGAAAAAAATAGTGTTTGACTAAATGAATACAATACCTATTGGATTTATCAAATTAAAATACCTATAGCGATTCTCTTTTTAAGTTTTTAGTTTTTACCAATGCTTTGAAATTGGGACTGCCCACTAAGCGAATCAGGGTACTCGGTGGGTCAGTGATTCAAGCCAAAGCTAATCAAGACCAAACTAGTGATAAATTGAAGATTTCAGAGTAATTAATATAAAATTCTAAAGAAAATCCCCCCAGGGCCGATGTTAGGACAACTAGTTTATTGACTGGTTCACGAGTTTCGGTCCAGTTCGGGTTTCAAAACATAGGTTTTTACACCGATATTAAATTAAACAACGAAAAATAAAAGGAGGAAACTTGATTATAGATTGTAGTCAAATAATAGAGTTTCTAACGTCTCCCAAACCTCTATGCACCCATAAAATACTTGTCAATTGACTTTATTTAGGTTTATTGTAAATGTTTTAAAACATTTTACAAACACATTTTAATTTTTTTTTCATATTTTATTATATAAATTACGTAATTTTGAGAATATTTATACACACACATACACATTATGTGAAAGATTTATAATTTGAAATGCAGCGTTTGAAGGTAAAGGGCGGAAGAAACTGAAAGAATGTATGGCTGGAGTTTTTTCCGGGTGGGGGTCATGAAAATGAAATTTTCTTATAAAATCAGTGGCTGTGTTGTGCTATGCCACTGAGAAGTACTTTTGGCATGAAAAGGAAATTTTGTCTTTTTTCTTTTTCTTTTTTGGCCAATAAAAAGGAAATTCCATTGGAAGGCTGTGTGATGCTGCCTCTGCTGATTATCCATACCCGCCGTCGATCTCTTTTTCATTCACATTGATTGGGTCAAATAAGTGTTAATTCATGTTTACATAAATTGAAAGGAAACACCAGCACTATTTGTAGTGCAGTAGTATTGGGATTAATTTCCCTCTTCCCGGTCCTGGGTTCGATCCCCCCTCTCCCTTATCACCTTGTATCAAAAAAAAAAATTGAAAGGAAACTATATATTTTGCATTGTTTTTTATCTGGTAACTGTTAATTACAAATTGAGAAAACTGTTTTTAAATGTTAGAATCAAGAATCATAATTCGTTTGCAAATTTGGTAAGTCTACGGAAAATCTTCAAGTCCAGACAAAGCATAAAGTCATAAAGAATTGATCTGAAACAAACCAAAACATCTTCAGACACACCAGTCCCACCATTTTACTCCCCAATTTAAACCCATCACAAGCATCTGTACCTCACTCCTAATATTCGTATCCACCTCAATTTTCCATCCTATGTATGAAATGCTAATGTAAAATAAAATCAAACCTAAATATATTTTTTAGTTTTATATCAGGAATACATTTGATATCATAACTTTATAAAGTATACTTTTAGACATATAATTTGAATACCATTAATGTTGTTAATGGAAAATATTAATACAATAAACTCAAGTAATGATTGTGCAGCTGATAAAATATATTTAAGTTTTAATTCTTTAGTGCAATATATTTATACTATTAAATTAAAATATACCGACAAATTCTTGTAAATGAAATTAAAGTTTTGATATTTAGTTGTTAAACTAATATATTTATATTATCAAACCAAATTTTTTTAATACAAGTTAGGTTTGGAAATTGACCGATATTTTCAACTTACATATATATTAAATTAAAATATTTAGTCTAAAATCAATGTTCGAAGTTACCGTGAGATGCTTGTGAATGAGAGACAAATTTGCAAGATTCCTTGAGATGATTTTTTTTTTTTGATAGAAAAATTTTAGAAAAAGGGTTGGGCTCACCCACAGTCCAAGGGCAAGGTGCTTGGAGCCTAGTCCACAAGGGATACTGGCCAGAGAGTACACATGCCTCCATCTCTACCAGCGTTACCATTGCTTCCTAGACCCTTAGGATGCCTCCCCCAGCGCCTTGACCGACATAGGGATCTAACCCCCTCTCTTAAGATGAGGAAGACCGATCCCCACACCAGTTAAACCCAAAAACGACAGGTAGATTCCTTGAGATGATTTTTTTTTTTGAGATGATGATTGATGGAGAGAATGTAAAGTGGGGTGGGGCCTAATTAATTGGTGGGAAAAATAATGGAGAGGCGTATCATGCTTTTGGATTCAGAGTAGGCATTATCAGAAAATGATGATGGGTGTGCGGTGTGCCCACTTAATCAATCAAAGTCACCGGCCCAAGTGAATCGCTACGCCATGCGCATTTGTTTCATCCAATGAACGCCACTGAATCAAACATATATGTCTACCGCTCTCGAGTTTCCACCACACACCGCATCTTAATTCAATATCCTTACTAATGGGGTTGGTATAAATGGTAAGCAGTTTGTATCGTTTAAACAAAGATCTCGAGTTCGAGTCTTGTGGATACAAAAAACCCCACTGGGAGACTCTCCACCAAAGCCAAATGCGCGACGTGGGTCGGATCCGGATTAGTTAGGGCGAAATCCTAGTAAACCGGGTGGACAAAATAAAATCTCTCATCATTTCCTCTTTTTTTTTCTGAATAATAATAATTATTATTAGGGCTTAACATTTCTGCAGTTGTGGCAGAAAAAGGAATCTGCAGCAAGATAAAACGGCTTCGTTTCTTCTACTTTTCTATAAAACCTAAGACATTAAAAAACTCTCTGCTTTCGGTGAAGAACAGAGAAGAAACACAGAGAGCGAGGGAGATAGGATCTAAGCGGGATGACGTGGGGGAAGCAGTAGATCAAGGCACAGAGAAGAAGCGTTGAGAAGAATCAGAAACCGAAGGGGTCACAGCTTGAGGCCTGAGCAGTAGGGCTAAAAGTCATCTATCCCATCTGCAAGTTCCAACTTGCGAATCAAAACCAAGTTGTGGATCATTATGGATCCAAACATCTGAAGGAAAAACCTCCTTCATTGTCCAGCTGAATTACTATATAGTCTTTGGAGCATATCCTACTATAAGTGCTTTGCTAGGTGTGCTTCCCATGCTCATGTATCAGTCTGTGTATATTGCACCAGTTGAACCAGATTACACGACCTCGTTTTGACTTTGCTGCAGAAAAATTTTTCTGCAGTAAATGCAGAAATGATTTTCCCTTATTATTATTATTCCCTCATAAGTCATATCTCTATATTAAATTAATGGTTGAAGCTAAGGTTGTCAAACTCACGAGTCTAAGTAAACTCGTTAGAGTGACCTAAACTCTTATCGTGAATTTGAATCGTAAACTCGTAAGAGTTTACTTTTATTATTAAATAGGTATTACTAGTGTATAATTAAATAATTTAAATATGAAAATGATAACAATTTGATTTAAATATATTTTAAATCCAAATAATTAAAATTAAATCCATCAACATTCATTATTTATTATAATTAATAAAGAAATCTCTATATAAATCCGCTGAGCATGATCAAATAAAAAAAGTTAACACGAATTTAAGAGTAAGTTAACACGATTTTGTAAGTTAGAAATGTAAAAACGGTAAACTTGGTCTATAAATTTGTGAGTTTTACCGAGTTTGCAACTAGCACGAGTTTACCACTGACTCGACTCATTTTTGTAAGCTAGAAGCGTAAAAACGGTAAATTCGAAGAGTCAACTCACGAGTTTGACAATAATGGTTGAAGCATTATCATAAACATGGACGTGAATAACTCAATGGCTTGATCTTAATTAGAGATATGTGCCGCGCAGTCGAAGGGGCTTCTCAAAAATATTGTTGCCGTTGGTACCCCTTCACCGCCCCAATTATGTAAATCGAATTAGCGTCATTTTCAAGTTTAACATCTCAACGTAATTAATTAATTGCTCCAGGTGATCTTCAATTCCAAAGACCCAACAGCTCCTGACAGACACATTTGAAAATGCCAAGGACCAAAAACGTATATTGATGTTTCTATATAATTATTAACGTTTGATGGACAACCCAAGATCATGTATATATAATACATGTGATCTTCCTACTTGCCAAAACAGTGTTTTATTTTTTAATGTAAGGTTGTTTTCTAATTAAACTCTATCCTGAATCGCGCGAATTCGCAGAGAACATTGACTAAGGAGCAGTTTACACTAGGTAAGATAAAATATGACACTAATATATTCATTGACTTGAGACACTGACGAGAGGAAATGGCGACACTTTTTGTCGCCTTCGTTGTGAACAGGGGTTGATAGTTGTGTTTAAGTTTGGTTTTTATGTAGTTGGATACAAATATTCATCTTGGCAAAATTAAAGAAGATAGACATGAGCTAGCTCTAGAAGGCGGGGAGCAGGATAAACTGTAGTCCCCACTAACTTCATTTTTAACTTATTGGTCGATTTTTTTGCCATCAACTTATTGATTGATGCTAGATGGCCTTGTTATTATATAAAATATTGGCCTTGTTTCTCTTTCTCTGGTGGGCCATTTTCAGGTTAAAAAATCAACAACAACAATAACCAAAAAAAAAAAGGAGGAGGAGAAAATGAATGCCATGATGAGGTGAGTTTTTTTTTTTGGAATTAACAAGACGAGTTCCCTCTTGGGATGTGTCATATAGATGCTACACAACACAAAAGGAAGTGATACATCATAAATGGAATTAGTCTAGGTCAACTAACATTTGATCTAAACAATAAGGTAGCGGAATTTGTAATAAACTCAGCTCAATATTCGCCTTATATGCCATCTTGGCCAAGAAATTTGTACGTTTTAATGCTTCTTTATTCGAATGAATTATTTCTAAATCCCGGTTTGAGAAAATCAATGATCTAATTTCAAAAATCTCAAGTTAAAGGATGATCAGGTTCGTATTCTAATGTCAATAGACGAATAGCCTCTGTAGAATCTAAGTACAACTTAATTTTTGTGAAACCAAACTGCCTACAAATCATCATACCGGCTTTAAGTGCTTGTAATTTTGTTGCAGTAATTGAACAAAAGCCAATTTTCTTTTGAAATCCTGCCATCCATGCCCCATTGCTATTTCTAATAATGCCAAAACAAGCTACAACTTTATGGTTGGTAACCGATCCATTTACATCCACCCCTAACATAGCCAAAAGGTGGAATACTCCACTGGGCATCCGCTCTGGCAGTAACTCAATGGATTTGATAAAAGAATCTTCCTTGGTCCACAGCTTCCATTAGTTGATGAAGACAGTTGTGTATAATTCAACGAGGATGAGCACCTACACCTTCAAAATTCTTCCTGCATCTCATCATTACTAACCCACTCATGGTTCTTATCAACACATTGAATCAATGGTTGATTAAGTGGGGAGGCATTGGTATTATTTAACTGTATTGATGGGGGTGGAATCTTAACCCTATATTTAGTGAGTGTTTGAGTAACATCTAAATTGTAGTTTTAGAAGTCATTTTTTACAAGTTGAGACAAAACTCATCTCACATATTTAACCGTGTGGAGAGGCATTGGTATTATTTAACTGTATTGATGGGGTGGGATAACCCTATATTTAGTTAGTGTTTGAGTAACATCCAAATTGTAATTTCAGAAGTCATTTTTTAGAAGTCGAGACAAAACTCATCTTATATATTTATCTTATAAATCGTAAAATTTAATATTTTCTAAAAGTTAATCCAAATACACATTTAAAATGAGGAGAAAGCAAGTAAGCATAGAGGAAAATACTAGTGCGGCAAAAAAAAAAAAACTTCAAAATAGTAAGATTTTTTTTTTTGTTTTTTTTGTTTCCATCCTAGTATTCTTTAATTTTGTCCAATTAAACACAGGGTAAGAGACAACAACGTTGTCTAGGATCATAACCAAGTCAAGCCTATAGATTGAATGGTAGAATCACTCAAAGAACGTATATATGCAGCGTCCGGATCCTCTCATAGACGGCATCTCTCCCCATCCCTCATAGTTGTATTTGGGCCGTCTAAATCTTGATCCAACGGTCCAGATCTTTAAAAAAAAAATTGTCTTTTTCGAAAAAGACAAAAAAACAATTTTTTTAAAAAAATTGGACCGTTGGATCAAGATTTAGACGGTTCAGATCAGACTGTGAAAGATAGGCAGAGAGAGGGAAGAGGAGAAAATCCTCTTCCATATATGCATGCTTTAATTGTTAATAATGCCCTTGATTTTTGAAACCTTACAATAAAACTTCATCAACTCTTACTTTCATACAAATAACTACCGTATTATTAATTTTGTTCATTATTTTCATATCAAAATTTATTATATATAACTCAAACTTTGAGGAGTCTATATGCAAACAATAATAATTTTAATTAATTGGTATGAAATTAATAATTTTGGGCTATATATCAACATAAACTAAAAATTTTATGACAGGTTTATTGTAAAGTTTTGAATGTTAGTAATATTATATACCTACTCCTTTTGAACGAAAACATAATTAAGTGGCTTTAAATCACTCCATCAAAATATTTTTCAAAAAAAAAGAAGCAAATAATTGATTAAATATGTTTTAAATCGGAAAGGTCTCAGTTTTACCCCTATTCAAATTATGCTTAATATCTCCTCTCTTTTTGATATCCAAAATCCATTGTTTACAACAATAAAAAAAAGAATAAAAATTAAAAATAATAATTAATAATTCTTTAAGTGGTTTATATTATAGACCGAAATTGTAATTAATAACTCTTAAGGTTACTTATATTACACAAATAAATCCTATATCTTTGATCGGATAAAATATGGCATAACATCAAAAAATGGACTTTTGCATGTCTAATAATCTAGCCTCAAAATATCATTTACCATGTACACTTACATATAAATTGAAATTGGGTTAAGGTGTAAAAATACATATGTGCTTTTCTTCGAGGAGCGCCCAGTAGCAAATGCTTTTTTTTGGTGTAAAAGTGCACACGTGGTTACAAATTAGGTGCAAAAATACCGTTTGATCGTTAAGTTTGAATTTGACCGATGACGTGACATTTCAAAGGTGCAAAAATACACATATGATTTGTCAAGAAGAGCGCCCAACAATAATTTTTTAATTTAATAATTTTATTTTAATTACTATCGGGTGTTAAAAAGATATTTAGAATACTGACTTGTACTAAAAAAATACTTCATAATCTTGAAAATTTATTTTTAGCTCTGAAAAACAATTTCAGGGTACTAACTGGTACTAAAAAGATACTTTGAAATATTTTTTCTGTACCAGTCAGTATCCTGAAAGTACTTTTTAGTACCAGTTAGTACCCTGAAATATTTTTTTCAGTATCCTTTTAGTACTGGTAAATACTTGAAATATTTTTTTAAAATCTTAAAATAATTTTTCAAGATTATGAAGTATGTTTTCAGTATCAGTCCGTATCCTTTTAGTACCGGTCAATACTTGAAATATTTTTTCAAGATCCTAAAATAATTTTTCAAGATTATGAAGTATTTTTTCTGTACTAGTCAGTATCTGAAAAAAATATTTCAGGGTACTGACTAGTACTAAAAAGTACTTTTAGGATACTAAATGGTACAGAAAAAATACTTCATAATCTTGAAAATTATTTTAGGATCTTGAAAAAATATTTCAAGTATTGATCGATACTAAAAGAATACTAACTGATACTAAAAACAATATTTCAGGGTACTGACTAGTACTAAAAAGTACTTTCAAGATACTGACTGGTATAGAAAAAATACTTCATAATCTTGAAAAATTATTTTATGATTTTGAAAAAATATTTCAAGTATTGACCAGTACTAAAAGGATACTGACTGATACTGAAAAAATACTTTATAATCTTGAAAAATTATTTTAGGATCTTGAAATAAAATTATTAAATTAAAAAAAAATTGTTGTTGGGCGCTCTTCTTGACAAATCATATGTGTATTTTTGCACCTTTGAAATGCCACGTTATCGGTCAAAGTCAAACTTAACGGTCAAACGGTATTTTTGTACCTAATTTGTAACCACGTGTGCACTTTTGCACCCAAAAAAAACATTTGCTACTGGACGCTCTTCGGAGGAAAGCACATGTGTATTTTTGCACCTTAATCCATTGAAATTTGACTGTTATAACCTATCTGGGTAACTTTAAAATCTAAGTTTTGACAAAAATTTGTCAAACACTCTAAAATTATCTAAAAGCTATTCTGCATTAAAATTTAGAATTTAGAAAAAGCTACTTTTTTTTAAATATTTTTCTTTCTCCTATACCATTATCAAAATTTTTTAAGTAGAAGTCAATATCATTAAGTATTTTTTTAGTAACCTTTAATACCCTAAAATATTTTGTCAAGATTAGTCATTATTCTTAAATATTTTTTCGATATCCTTATTTTTTTTCAAGATGATGAAGCAATTTTTAGTACCCTTAACTATTTTTCTAGTACTTGTTAGTACCCTAATTTTTTTAAAAAAAAAGATTAGTTAGTACTATGAAATAATTTTTCAAGATCCTAAAATAAATTTCTAAAACCATGAGAAGTATTCTTTTAGTACCAGTATCCTTAAGTATTTGTTTAGTACCCATCAATACCCTAAAATATTTTTCAATATCCTAAAATAAATTTTCAAGATCATGAAGTATTTTTTTAGTATCCTCAAGTATCTTTTTAGTACCCTTCAGTACTCTAAAATATTTTTTCAAAATCAATCATTACCTTCAAACATTTTTTAAATATCCTAAAATAAATTTTTAAGATTATGAAGTATTTCTTCAGTATCAGTCAGTACCTTTAAGTATTTTAATTTTGCACACAAATTTATATAATTTTTAGAATTAATTATGAAATATAATGTTTATATTATTTAAAATACAACTTTATCCTTTATATGCAATTATACTAAAAGCTAATGTCTTTTTTAGCAAATTTGACCCTAAAATAGCTATTCTATTAACAATATCTAAACACTATCATTTTTCTTCAAAAGCTATTTTTAGGGGTGGGCATCGGCTGGGTTAGGCGAGACCTTTGCCCGATGCCCAACACAAAGAATGAGTGGGTTGTATTTTGCAGCCTAATACCCAGCCCTGCCCAATAAAAGCTTTAACCATTTTCGAGCTAGGCAGGGTGGGCTTCCCTTGCCTAAGTAGTGACGTCTTAACCTATTACTTGAATATTTTAGTTTATAGTTCACAGAATTTCAAAGCTTTTGAAATAGCTGAAGTATAATATAATATATTTAGACATAATAATATAATATATTTTAAATAAAATAATATATGTAGAACAATATTTATTTAGATACATTCAATTTTCAGGATAGGGCCAAATGGGCAGGGCAGACCCCCTGCCCGATGCCCATCCTTGCCCAATTTTTAGCCCAGCTCAAAACTACTCAAATTCTTTTCGGGCCACTTTTTTAAGGCAGGGCTGTGCAATTTTTTGTTGGGTTTGGGCGGGTGTACTGGGCATCTAGACACCATGCTCAGATGTTTTTATCTAGTGAATCCCAAAAGCTATTATCCAAAAACTATTTTTGTTTCTTAAATTCTAAAAAACGATTCTCCAAAAGCTAAATCTAAACACCCTTAGGGCCCGTTTGGTACAAAGAACTTGGGAGAAGAAATGGGAACTTAACAGAGTTCCCTGCCAAAAACTCATTTGGTGCGCTAAGTGCCCAGGAACCCAAGTTCCCGGGTCCACCACTCTTCCCTCATATGTGGGAACTTGAGATCCCATCAAAATTGATGGGATCTCAAGTCCCCACGTCACTATTCACATTTTTGGACAGATTTACCCCTTAAATTCAAAATTAGCGAGAAGTTCGAACTTGGCAGGAAAGTTTAAATTTGCTGGGAAAGTTCGAATTTGGCGATTTTTTTTTTTTACACGAGTTCGAATTTAACAATAACATATTTTTTAAAAAAAAATCTATTTTAACAAAAAAAAAAATCCTTTTATTTTGAATTAATTTTTTTAGGGTAAAATAGACATTTCCTAATTCTTTACCAACCAGTGGCGGACCCAGGAAATTATAGATGGGGGGCACAAGTGGTGGGGGGATTTAGGGGTTTCCCCCGATTTTTTTTTTTCAAGGAAAGTTATAAATGCATTAAAAACAAAAGAATATAAATAAAAAAAATTATGAAATCAAGTAAATATTGATAATGTAAGTTCAAGTACATTAATTTTAATAAAAAAGTATATGACAATAAAAATAATTACAATGTCATCCTTCTAGACCTTATGTTTTAGAATTCTATCATAATTGTCTTATTATCAATGCTATCAAATATATATATTTCAATATAAGGCACTAAATAATCAAGGAAAGTAGACAATTATTTAAACATGTATTAATTTAAGGAAAGTAGACAAATAATACTAATGCTAATGGAAATCCAGCATATAGGAATAACTGCCAAATATAGGAAAACATGTATTAATTCAAGGAAAGTAGACAAATAATACTAATACTAATGGAAATCCAGCATATAGGAATAGCTGCCAAATATATAAATGCTGCACCTTGAGAATGAAAAACATGTATTATTCCTGAATATGTTGAATATACACATTTGACAGCTATACCTATATGAGCCATTTTTTTGTTTTTTAAGTCTCAAATTTTTGGGGGGCACTCCCCCCCCCCCCCCCAAATTAAACACATAGGTCCGCCTCTGTTACCAACTACCACTCCTTCATTTTGTTTCTACCAAACAATTCAAGCCATCTTCCCTCATCTTTCAAATCTTTCTTTTTCTTCTTTTAAATTCATTTTCCTCCTTTTTTAAGTTCTTTTTCCTCCTCAAAAGTTCCTTCTACAAACGGGCCCTTAGTCTACATTTTATACACAGATCGAGGACAGAATGATGTAACTCATTCTTTAGCAGTATCTCTCGTAGTTTCGTTGATGAGGACATAATGTTGACCAAAAAAGAAAATGAGGACATAATGACATGCGATGGATGATACCCGTGAGTGAAAATATATTTTTTTTTTAAAAAAAATCCTTATTACAGTAATGCATCCATATTTTTATACATAGAAAAAAATGACTCGCTACTTGCATCGTACTTTTTGTGTGTAGGCCGGTGTGTGTCGATGACCACTCAGTCATCATCACTTTGATTAGATTTAAGTTTTATAGGATTATTTTTGTTTTAAATAGTGAAAAAATTATTTAAAACATTAATTTAAATTATACTAAATATGAATCATCCAAAATTAATCTAAACAATTCAGATCCGAGATCATCACATCATAGTACGCATCAATTGTGCTACCATCAATTGGATAGGTGAATGGCTGTGAGATTTTTCAACGGGCCATGCTAAAGTCTCGAGAGGAATCATTTTTCGGTTTGTTTGATGGATATACAAGGATTCCATTTAATGATTCACATCTTTATTTATTTATTTATTTTTGATATATCCACATCTTTAATTGACGATGATACTATATATAACTTTTTTTTGATAAGGATACTATATATAACTTTTACAACATCGAATATGCGACGACAAAGCCAGTGCTTTGAAACCCAGCAGCTATAGGGTTGAACATGAAACCTATAACTCATGAGTCCGTCTAAAATTCAGTGTAATTGGACTATATTGAGTCCGCCTAAAAAGACTTTATAATGGGTTGAGTTAGAATCTGCTTATTTAAAAAATTAAATGAGCGGGCTATGTGCACACCTATCGGTTACCCATATCTGCCCATTTATTGTAATTTTTTTTAAAACTACCCATCCCACTTCGCATTCTGCGTAAAGCATTCTTTGAATCCTTTCCTATTCGAGCATTCAGCCACCTCTAATCCATAATTATAATGACCATCAACTCTCAATCTCGCTCACTTTCTCTCTCTATGGCTTTATTTATTTGAACTTGTGAGTTGCTATTGATTATACATATAATGTATAGAAAATTTTAGAAGTAGATGAATATATTCAAACTGGATTAGTTGGCTTTCGTGATCATCCAAAATTTGATGGTTTAGCATGGTGGAGAGTAAATGCTTGCAAGTATCAAGTTTTAAATCTGTTGGTTGGGTATACTAGTATCTACTGTATATTCAAAATTAGCTTTTGCCTTTTAGTATTGGGTTAGATACTATATTTTTTCAAGTGAATTTGAAGATGATGAATATTGAAGCACGCAGATTTAATCGAAGCATGAGATTTTGTTAATCTATGAACTTGTAGAGTTGTGGTTGTAATGTTTTAATTTAAAAGTTGGAGTTTGAACACAAAATTATGTAATGATGGTACTTGTCTAAATTTATATTGTTTTGTGTGAATTGTGATTATTGAACTTTAAAGATTTAAATTTCAGAAATTAGAATGATGAATTTGGATAGATACTCAATGCTTACGTATGTTTTTTTCAAAAAAATAAAAAAAATAAATAATTAAACAAGTCAAATGTAAATGGGTTACCAAAAATTCGATTTCTCCGCCCATTTATATGGGTTTATATGGGTTGAGGTATAAGTATGGGCTAATCCATACCATTTTGAAGTTAAATGGACGGGTTATGGGTTTGGGCTCGGGTTGTCCAACCCGCTCATTGCTCTGTCTTAAGCAGCTATTAGTTTATTTTAAGATTTAGGGAGAATCTTCTGTGTCTCGCAAGTAGCGGGTCTTAGTCGACTCAAATAGCAAACATATTATATATATATATATATATATATATATATATATTATGACTAAAAGTATAATAATAAATAATAAGTTTAATATATTTTATTATATGTGCTATATATTGGCCTGCCAACATGTCTAGCTAGTTGTTCAATGAATATCAATACTGTATATGTGCTATAATTTTTTTATTCCTTAGAACCTGATTTCCCCTTTTAATTTGCTGGGTTACTTCAGCTCCTCTTGCTACAACTTATTTAAAGTGTATAATTTGGTGGCTGGTGACGATTTCAATAGGATTTCACAGTCATGTTTGGGTGGGTCCACTCATGATCGTGGACCATGGAATTGGGGACACTCCAACATGATTTCTCCCTCCTTCTTTTTTGACCTTGACACGGTTTCTCTTTGAGACACCCGGACTTGGCATGAATTTTAACGTTGGCCAATGGCCTCACACCACGTGGCAAGGGGCAGTCTCCTGTCTAAGAGTGTTCATGATGCCCAGCCGCCCTGTTCGTCCACCTACACCCAACGAAAAATCGCTTTGCCCAGCGCTAAGAAAAGCAGCCCAAACAAAATTGGGCACAATTGGACTGGACATTTTTGTGGGTAGGGCTGGACACTAGATCGGGTATGCTACTCTGCCCATTTGGCCTTGCCCAATAGTGTATATAATATTTTTCATTTTTTAATAGAATAAAAAAAGTATTTTATATTTTATAAGTGATTCCATATTCTTGTAGGTGATTCCATATACTTCATCATTTTGGCCTTGCCCAATAGTGTATATAATATTTTTTATTTTTTAATAGAATAAAAAAAGTATTTTATATTTTATAAGTGAATTATGGAGGTCTACAATGCTTTAATTGTAATTTTTTGATGTCTTGTGTTTAATGAATTATGAATGTTATTTAATATTTTAGTTATGGATATTTGCCTATTTGTTATTTTGTTAAAATATATGATTGTTTTTTTTTTTAATTTTAAGACTTAAGTTGTAGACTTATATTTAAATATTTTGAAGCGTAGAATTATGGATTTCATTTGAAGTTTGTAATATTGTTTATTAGGTATGACTAAAGCTTTTTTTTTTTCCCCCATATAAGGTGTCACAAAATTACAGGGTATCACCACTTGGGTAGGGAAGGGTCGCCTTGCCCAGTCCATTATTGCGCCGCCCACAAATCTTAGGGTTTCTATCGGGTAGGGCCGGACACTGGACTACATTTTACTGTCCAATGATTTATTGGACAGGACATCGGACAAAGACCTCGCCCTACCTAGCCCTGTCAATGAGCACCCCTACTCCTGTCCATGTTCAAGGAACCTGGGCCCATCCACCGCCCTGGGTGCGAAACCTTGCTATTTCCCGCCCACGAGTTCATTTTTCCTTTTTTGTTTTTTACTTTTTAGACCTTAGTTACAAACATAATTGCTTTTTTCCACCCCACAAAAGTATTGATAAAAAACTGAACTTTCTCTGAGATTTTTCATCCCAAAAGTAGATTTAAACAACTAGAACAAATTTTTAAATATATGTCATTTTATAATTTTAGTTTCATTCCAATATCACTTTATTTTTATTTTTTTTTAACTTATTTTTGACCAAAAAGTGGTTTTACTTATTTTCTATATTATTTTACATTTCACTGATTAAAAAATATCAAGTGAAAAGTGTCATGATGTTGCAATACACGAACATTTTAGTCAATCAAGTTATTTTTTTTTAATACAATTTACCAATTTAGGCCTTCTTTAAACAATAATATGTTTGTTTGGGATCACGTTTTAGAATCCAAAAATACTTATTTATATTAATCGAGACAAGACTTTTCCTATACACTAACCTCTATATTGTAAATCACAATTAAAAAGTTATTTTTAAAGGTTTCAATCATTACTCCAAACAAACATTTGAGACAATGTGATACATCAAGTGTAGTGTAAAAACATTTCCTTTTCCCCGAAAAAATTTGTATTCGTACTATTGTTCTTATTGTAAGTCAATTTTAACTAAAACTTTTAGTTTTTATTATAAGTTCAGGTTCAAAGTAATAACTGCCCCTATTAATTACAAAAAACAAAAAACAACTTCTTGGTGTTGACTTTTGAAACCAATAATAAATAAGGTAAAATTGAAAATTTAATTATCTTATAATTAATGAGTTAACTAACTTTTCTAAATACTCCCCCTGGTCCTAATTATAAGACAATATTTGAGAGTTGATTTGGGTCCTAATTATAAGACAACATTACATTTTTTGTCAATTTCTTCCTAAAGTACCCCTATTTTATTTTTTTAAGTGTGTTTGATTTTTGATGAGTATATGTATGTGAGTGCATAAACTCTTTCAATCAATGAAACTTTTAGATATGTGTGTGTACACATATATGTGTGTCTATATATTTTATTGAACTATGCTTTTTTTTTTTCCTGTGTGTTGTTTGGGTGTGCATGGCAACTATTCTGTTGTCCAGCACTGTTTCTGAGATGAAACAGTTTTTTCTGATTCTATGCTTTGGAAGAGTTCTAAGAATCAGAATTACGTTTGTTAACCCATTTTATTTTTACTCCGAGAATCAGAATTATATTTGGTAACATATTTTTCCTCCCCTTGTTTGGGAGTTAAAAAAATAGTAAGGGAGGAAGATAAAGGATTAATGAGTTATTTTTACCATTTTATCCTTTTCTTTAATAATTAATATGATTATTATACTTTACAAATAAACATAGATTTAAATTTCCTAACAAAATTATTTATGTAATTTTTATATTCAAAAAATTATTCATGTGTCGGCGGTGATGGCGATGGCGGTGGTGGTAGTGGTGGCGACGGCGAGGCGGTGGTGGCGAGGGTTGTAGTGGCGATGGCAGTAGGGCGGTGGCGGTGGCAAGGCGGTGGCGGTGGGGCGGTGGTGGGGGCAGGGCGGTGGTGGTGGGGCGGCGGCGGCGATGGTGGTGTTGGTGGTGGGGTGGTGGCGGTGGTGGTGGGGCGGCGGTGGCGATGGTGGTGGGGCGATGGTGGTGGTGAATGAGGGTAAATTTATGTTTCGATTGAGAAAAAAAATAAATTCTAATTTTTTGCCCTGAAATAGAGAAGTTAAAATTTTTAGCTTCTTTTTTTTACTCTCCAGCACAAAAAATAAACCGGTTCATCCCAGGAGCTAAAAAAAAACCGGATTTATTAAACACAATTCCCATCTATTTTTGTTCCGGAGCACAGAAATTAAGAAAAAAGTCATTGTGGGAGTATTACTATGCACACCCTTGGTGTCTGGGATGAGTTTTGATGTTCATGGCTTTTAGCATGGTTTGCTCTTTTTTTTTTCTTTGTAAAAAAAATTTTAAATTTTATTTTATTGATGTATGTGCTGTGTATGCATATATGTAATATGTGTGCGTGTCTACCAATATGAGTGTGTGCCTTTGTCAATGTAAATGTACATATATAAACAAACACACACATATATATATCAAGATCATTATTTTAATTAGATAGCGTGTGAAAAAGAAAAAGAAAATTCTAGGTCGGAAGATATGTGACAACAGCTACTGATTCACTTTTATTTTGTCATTTTAAAATTTATATAAGGGTATTTTAAGAAAATGAATAAAATTAACTAATTTAAGTTTTTTTACTTAATCTCCCTAAAATCAATTAAATATGTCTTATAATTAAATTAGTTAAATTAGACATATAAATAGAATCAAAATGCCATCGTCCAACAATAAGAGACTCTACAAAATACCAAACACAAGTCCAACAAAGTATGTACAGACAACAACTCTAATTGAAAAATCTGCAAACTTTATTTTTCTTGAACAAAAAAAATTTGCAAACTTAATTGCATAGAGAATATCACAACTCCGTGACAGATTCATAGGTGGATGCAGATGAGAAAGCAACAATTCAAGCACAAACTATCCTCAGAATCAACATAAAAAGGCCAAATCAGATTCTCAACCAAAGGTACAACGATTAATTGGAGAGATTAATTTCTCCCCATACCAACTCCATTTTCGTCTGAACAATCCCCTTTCTTTTTCATTGCTTTTCCATGTAAACGTATATTTCAGATACCCTCTTCAACCAGTTCCAACTCTAGCCCAACAAGTTGATCCAAATTTTCAACAAACAGAGTCGAACCAAGCAGAAATTATATATCACACCTCAGGGTCATGAGGTTCTGAATACTTCATCAACATAACAGCACCTCCCTAGGAACAACAAATTTTTTTTTTTTTTTGATAAAAAGGAAGGCTAGACACCTGAATTACAAAGAAATTATACAAAGGGGAAATTAAATCCCAGACTTTCTTGCTCCACCCAAATTCTTAAATGGGTAGGGCAAACATTAAGAATAGTAAAACTAGATGTACCTAACTTGGCTAAAGCATCCGCTACTTTATTAATATCCCTAGGGATCACTTTCAAAATGACTTGCCAGTCCCAGTTTAACATTTTTCTGACTCTCAAAACAATCGAGCTTCCAGTATTGCAGGGAAGATCCAAAATCAGCGATGCATCAGATTCCACTTCCACTCTCTTCAAGCCCAAGTCCCAAGCCAGCTGGAGGCCCTCCAACACAGCCCATTCCTTAGCCATTTGAGCTTGACAAACACCTAACACCTTCGTGAAACCCGCCACCCAAGTACCATTCCAGTCTCTCACTAACCCCCCACAACCAGCCTGAGATGTTATTAACGCCCTGGCACCGTCAACGTTTAGCTTCATCCAATGCATTAGCGATGAAAGTAGCTTCAACCGAACCTTAGGTCGCTCCCCACCATCAAATCCAAAAAAACAGAACAAATCAAATTTAACAATTTATATTTCCAAGTCTAATTGTATATTATAAATTAAATTATGTCACTTGCAAGTCAAATTTGTAAGATTAAGCCTTTCCATGTTTATTTTTATTTTTTTTAACCAGATACTCATGTATATAGTTTTTTTTTTCCAAATATTTTTCCTTTGCATTCTACATGTTGTGTCCTTGTAAATATGTCGTTTTTCTTAGACAAAAAAAGAATGAAACGTAGAAGTCTAGACGCCCCAAACAAAAATAGAAAACTCCACTTGTGGAATATTCATATTTCTAACCTCCGGGCAACGAAAAGTCAAAAATAGAAGATAAATCTGTTCATAACGAGTAGTTATAAATAATAAAAATGTGATTAATCGCAACATTATGACTGTTCTAATAACTGCCTACTAAATCCTAAGGCGAAATATTTTGACGGGAAAAAAATATACGAGGTTAAAATGG
The DNA here is from genome assembly GCA_034222035.1 of Acacia crassicarpa. NCBI lineage: Eukaryota > Viridiplantae > Streptophyta > Magnoliopsida > Fabales > Fabaceae > Acacia > Acacia crassicarpa. The sequence goes on along the minus strand of JAWXYG010000005.1, from coordinate 39,970,396 downwards.
TGACCTACCTAACCCGGGTAGGGCCCACGGTTAAAAATGGAGTGTTAAAATGCAAGTAGCCAACTGTAAATAAGCATACAAAAGGACAAATCATACGCGCTTATTAATTAAACTCGATATTCCATCGTAGCCTCCCAATCCCTTCCTTATTCGGTTGTAAGAAGAAATCCCTTCCTTATTCAGTTCTGCGGGGCAAGAGAGAAGGACAGAGAGGACTCTACCTACCGTGAGAATCGTCGGAAATGGCCGTGTCAAGCTGTGCTAGGATTTTCTCGTCCTTTGAGTGTCGCTCAGATCCCGATTTCTCTGCTGCTCCGAGGTTCGAGAAGCTCGGACAAGGGCGATTCACCGCCCGCCTCAACGCTGCCGCCGCTGGACCGGCTGCGTTTTATGGGCTCTCTTCCTTGATCCTGAGGTTTCCTCCCAACTTCCAGCGCCAGCTCAGCACCAAGGCTCGTAGGAACTGCAGTAACATTGGAGTGGCGCAAATTGTCGCTGCTTCGTGGTCCGACAGCTCTGCTGCTCATGGGGTTCCGGCATCTTCGGCTGCTTCGTCAGCCGTCGATGCCGCCTCTGCCACATCTCCCCTGTCCGTAGCTCCGACGGAGCTTGCGGCCGATGAAGACGTTGTCGTCTCGGGGGGATGTGACGGAAATGGAGCTGTACAGCTTCAGGATTCAGTTGATACTTCTTATTCTTCGTTTTTGAAATTCGATGGAAGCATGGCGATTCATAGCGGTGAGTATTGTTGGATCGATTAATATTCCGAGTCAAATTCGCTGGTATGAGCTTTTTGGCTTGGGGAATTTATGTGCAGCACAATGGACGTTTTTGTGACTGTATTCTACATTTATACTTTACTCTTATCTTTTCAAATTTGGAAATCTGCAGCCATTTGATATAGATCTTACTCTGTCTATTTTACTTTTGTATCCGCTTGCATCCTTTTGTGCTCGGGTTTCTTAAGTCGAGCCTCAAGTTTTAGAAGTCACCTTGACCTCTTGAATGGAATACGATTTATTTGACGTGAAATATCATGTCTTTCACTTCTGATCTGATTAATTTTACATGTTGCTTGTGCAGGTGAAAGGTTAGGTCGTGGTATTGTAACTGATGCGATTACCACTCCTGTGGTGAATACTACTGCCTACTTCTTCAAGAAAACCGCTGACCTCATTGATTTCAAGGTAAATTTGGTCATTTAATTTTCCTTTGAAGAAAGTAGTGAACGATGAGTTGTTCTAAAACACGCTAAAATGGTATTAGTTATTGAAGCACGTTATGATGAATGAACTGTTTTCTTCATGTATCAGGAGAAACGTCAGTTCAGTTTTGAGTATGGGCGCTATGGTAACCCAACGACAGTGGTTTTAGAGGAGAAGATAAGGTTCGCATTTGGTATTGGTGGTATATTTGATCTTTAAAGTTTTCCATGCATTATAGAGCAGCACTAATGATTCTTTTTTAAAACAGTGCTCTGGAGGGGGCTGAATCAACTTTGGTTCTGGCATCTGGCATGTGTGCGAGCACCGTCCTTTTGATGGCACTGGTCCCAGCTGGTGGACATATTGTCACCACTACAGATTGCTATAGGAAGACCAGAATTTTCATTGATAATTTTCTCCCAAAAATGGGCATCACGGTAATATGATGTTCCTCTCATTCTTGGTCTTTCTTTCTTTCTTTGTTTTTCATTTTTTTTTCTTTGCTCTTGAGGGAGAAGAATACGCATATTTTCTTCTAAACTCGTGTAGCCTTTATAACTTCATCAGATGTTTTTACCAAAAGATTTTTAAGGACAGAAATTTTATATGGAAGGCTCCACTGTAGAAGTCTTTATGGTAGAAAGAGGGGACTAAATATAATATTTCTACAGCAAGATGTGCTGAATGTATAACTTGGTTTTGAGGATAGGGTCTGGTAAAGCTAGATTGAAATATTCTCAACTGGCTAACAGTTGATACTACCTTTTCACATCTTTGCCATATCTTTAGTGGTTATAAAACTCAATTTTTTCCCCTTTACGTTGCAGGCCTCTGTTATTGATCCAGCTGATGTGGGGGCTTTGGAAGGTGCACTGAATCAAAACAACGTCGGTAGTGATGAGATGAAGATGACTCTGTGTGTTTAATAATTCTAACATATGGTTCATAGTGCATTATTCTATATGCATGCAGGTTTCATTGTTCTTCACCGAGTCTCCTACCAATCCATTCCTCAGATGTGTTGATATTCAGCTGGTTTCAGAGCTTTGTCACAGAAAAGGGGCTTTGGTGTGCATCGATAGTACATTTGCCACAGCTGTAAACCAGAAATCCCTTGCCCTTGGGGCTGATCTTGTCGTACAGTCTGCTACAAAGTACCTTGGTGGTCATCATGATGTAAGTCAGCCTCACCTTTTGTGGGCAAGGTGGTTTTTTTTTTAAAAAAAACATTTAGTATTCATAGTTCATAGCTAATTTATGAGTATTTTTTTCTTGTTTCAGGTTATCGCTGGCTGTATAAGTGGTCCAGAGAAGTTGGTTACCCAAATTCGCAATTTACATCATGTTTTGGGTGGTACTCTCAACCCAGTAAGTCTTTTGTATTAACCATGCCCTTGAGTGGTTTAATGTGTCTGTGTTGGAGCTTACTATAATTAATTGTTTCCGCACCACACCTAATAGAATGCAAATGTGTTCACTTAACAGAATGCTGCGTACCTTATCATCAGAGGCATGAAAACTTTGCATCTTCGTGTACAGCAACAAAATTCAACAGCATTGAGGATGGCCAAAATTTTAGAGGCACATCCTAAGGTACAATGCATTTATATGTATAATGTCACTGTTATTGATTCGGATTTTGGACAAAGACTTGTTCTTATGAGTTAGAAAGGAGTATTTGTATAAGAAAGGATGGCCTTTTTTTAATCAACATTACATCTTTGTTGAATGTAGTGTTCTTTACCAAAGTATGTTGTCAAACCAGTTTTCCCCCTAGTTTTATGATGATAAATATATTAGTGGCTACTGCTTATTGGAGCAGACAGTGATATTTTTTTATTATGTTGTCTTGATTCAAATTGATGTGAATGTCTTATTAATCCCTTGTAGGCTTGTATGTTTGACCTTTTTGGGGGTCAACTATATGGTCATTAATCAAGCTTTTCTGGATGATTGTGTTGAAGCTAGCATGTCTCTTACAGTGTTTCGTTTCTTCTTTTAAAACTGTATTTATGCTATTATATTCTTCTGTATAATGTCTCTATTTATTGTGGGTATCAGTTTAGTATTTTAGGACTCCATATTAATGATAACTAGAAATGTTTATCTTTCATTGTATGGGAAATATTCTAAGTTTGTATCCCCGGCTTTTAACAAATTATTGATGGCACATATAACCAATAGATGAATGCCAATAGACCATTCGAATTTTATACTGTATTGTTGTTTTCATATGAATGTCCTGAATTTACTTCTGATATGATGTGAACTGGTTTAATGGTGTAAAACTATTGGCAGGTGAAGCGTGTCTATTATCCAGGCTTGCCAAGTCATCCTGAACATGAGCTTGCCAAGAGGCAGATGACTGGTTTTGGAGGTGTTGTGAGTTTTGAGGTGCGGACCGCATTTGCCTTTCCATTGTGGGACAGCTGCTTGCTATCATTTTCTTTTCTAGCAACTTTTGCTTGATGCTATTTATGTGGTTAATATTGACATCTCTATTTCTTATCATACAGGTTGATGGAGACTTGATAACCACCATTAAATTCGTTGATTCACTGAAGATTCCATACATTGCTCCATCCTTTGGTGGCTGCGAGAGCATTGTGGATCAGCCTGCCATCATGTCTTACTGGTACTCTATAAATTCATTGTTCTATTCCTAACTGATATCTGCTCGTTAAGTGCATGGTCCTATTTGGTTGTTGTTTGCCAAAAGTGTTTTTATTGGGGTTTCATGATTTATGATGTCATATGCGTTTATCCTACAACAGGGACCTTCCCCAGTCAGAAAGAGCCAAGTATGGGATCCTCGACAACCTGATCCGTTTCAGCTTTGGGGTCGAAGACTTCGAGGATTTGAAGGCGGATATTCTTCAGGCACTTGAAGCCATATAGAGTGTGGTCACCGAGGCCATTTTGATTTTATTTGATTTGGTTCTTGATCCATTTTGTTATCGTTTCTGGTGAATCAATGTGAATTTGATCATCACGCCTTCTGTAGTTTTTAATAATTCTCGGTTTCATCAGGCCGCCTTATGTTCAAGGATTTTAATAATCATCTCTAGGTTTCAATTTCAATGTTTCTCTAGTTTTCCTGAGACTTCAATGTGATTGTTTGACTATCAATCATCTTCCTCCCTAAATGAAGCAGCAAGAAGCTGATAAGACATGACTCGGTTTCGATAGATCCTATAAATTTAAAACTACATTGTTTGATATTTTTTTTAAAAAGTCCCTCACGATGTTCAAGTGTAGGAGTCGTTTTTAAATCCCACACCATGCATGAAAATATGTTTGATTTTTGTATATAACAAAGAGGCATGTTCAATTTTAACCAAAAATATGGGAAAACCCTCGTTAACTACCTTCTGAACTTCAAAAACTCAAATAGCATGTGACTAAAAAAGGTTGATGGGGAGGAGGTGTGGATTATGGTTTTCATTATTTGAGAAAAAGACCAAGCTGACCTCACTCATTCTTGTTTTTTTTTTGATTTTTTTTTGGGGGGGGCCGGATCAAGCCTGCGACATGGGGGAATACCAGTTCTAGGAGCTGGGGCGGGAGCCAGTGCACTACTAAGCGCAACTCCTGCCCCCACTCATTCCCCTTGTCTTCTCTTACTTTCCTTCGACTGACTGCGTACCAGATTATTGGGTCTGTTTGGAGTCAGCGTTGCCATCAGAAAAAGCCCAGTTGATGTGGACAAAAGCAGAGAGAGAAAAAGCCCACTGTAGCAAAAGCTGAGTGAGGTGTTTGGATAAACGTTTTTGGTATTGGGTTTCTGAAAAGAAAGCCTGTTGAAGGAAAAGCTCAGAGGCCCAGCGTTTTCGTTACTGGGCTTCAAAAACGTGTGTGGGCCCTGCCAAATTTTATTCTCTCTCTTTCTTCTACTACCAAATTATTTATGCAACATGGCTTGGATGGGAAGCAGATTTTCTTAGAAGCAGCTCCCTTAGTATTCCTTAGAAGTAAATCTGAGCCGTCCAAAAATGAATCTAACGGTTAGAAAGGGATGTTTAAAATTTTTATAAAAACCGCGAGCGGTTTTTATAGAAATGAATCTGGATCTTTAGATCAACTTTTGGACGGCTCAGATGGAACGATACTGAGACAATCCGGATCCAGCTTCAATGGTTCATATTGGATGTACATATTATTCACTAGCTTCATACTCTTCCTTCCTTCCTTTTTTTAACAGTTTCTATATTTTTATATATTTATTTTCTCTCTTTCTTTTAAAAACATAATTTAGGATTATACCATCCAAATTTAAATCCTTCTATTTATGTGGTTGATATTGAACAGTGGAAAGGAGTGGTGGATGCGTTGAGGATAAATTCAGTGATGAGGCTTTCAGCTGTATCATTAAAGAAGAAGAAGGAGAGAGAAGCTTAGCTATGTTTACGAGTTTCATTTTGGGGGAAAAGGAAAAGGAAGGGAGGGTTTTGGTAGTCCCTTCCTTTGTAAATTAATAAAGGAAGGGACTACCAAAGTTCTCCCTTCCCTTTCCTTTCCTTCTAAAATGAAACTCGCAAACAAAGCTGAGGGGAAAAAAAAAAAAGAAAGGCAAATGAGAGTGGGCAATTTGGTCTTTTGCCTCAAACATTGAAATCCCTGATTCCTACCTTCTCCGATATCTGTCTTTTACTTATTCATATGACTTTTTTGAAATTTTGAAATTCAATGAGTATTTTCTAGAGGAATTTTCCCCAAAAATATTCCTAACTAAAATACTCGCCCAATGTCTCTCATCTCATCCATGGAAATACAGTAATCAATTTTAATTTTGACCCAAGACTAGAACCGGACTCCCAAACTTTTGGACAATAGTGTAATCTGTAAAGCTGAAGCATAAAAATGCTCGCCCTATGACGTTCAATTATTAGCGTAGTCCAGTGAATTTGTCATGGTATTCCAAAAGAACCACTGAAGTAAACCCATACGTATAACGAGAGTTTGCCATGATGTGACTCGTGGATGACTAGTTTTTGTCTTAGATTTAGTGGCGGAATCAAGAATTTATTTTAATGACGGGATGAAGATAAAAAATATATATCATAAATAAAAGTATTTGAAATACAATATATTATCAATAGTGTAAATGAGATACTCTTTCAATAGTTCTTGTAGAAACTAGACGAGTGAGTATAAGTCTAACCATTTTATCAAAAAGAAGAGGGTAAATGAGATACTCTTTCAGTTCACTTTTCTAAATATGCAAGCCATGCTTTCTATAAAAGAGGAGGTGGGTGAGACTTGATTGAACACTCAATATGTCCACAAGGTGTAGTCATTGACATAGATACAAACAAGATGGCACAATAATATAATGAAATGACAATATGTCTAATATATTTATTTGTGTCTGTGTGAGACTAAAAAAAATTTGAGGGAAAAAAAAAGCACGATAAAATTAATGGGAGGTGATGAGGCATAACTTCAAGAAGCTTTCTTTTTTCTTTTTTTCTGCTAAAAAAATTTTAGGAAAGGGGTTAAGTTCACCCATAATCCAAGGGCCTGGCGAAATCTCCTTTCCTCCTAGGTGATACCAATGTTGGGCAGGGCGAGCTTTCTATTACTCTCAGGCGTTAACCTAGGCACCTAGAAGTTAGAATGCTTTCCCTAGCACTTTGACCAACTTCAGGATCGAAACCCCCCTCTATGATACCTCAAGCTTTCTTTATATGTAGGCTCTTGTAACCCCAAAAAGCCCAAATATCCTTGCAACTGGTCCAAATCTCTCTCGTTATGATTTTTTTTTAAAAAAATAATTAAGACGGTTGGGGGCCACCTCTAGGCCCCCTAGTTTCGTTATTGCTTAGGCCCAACACATATTGATAACTTCTCATTGTAATGCCTTCAATAGCATGTAGATTAATTTACCAAAAACAAAATAAAAAAAATCATGTAGATTAGACTCTTCTAGGACGACATGGAGAAGATTTTTCCCCCCCTCTTGATGAAAACTATCGAGAAGATCTTAAAAGTTAATCATGTCAATGTTGAATGAAATTATGCGATCTCATATTCTAATCAAATAATTTCATAATAGCGACACAGCAAATATTTATACAGGAATTTTTTAGTACATTTAAATATAAAGAAAGTGTTGATGCGATGTAGTATGAGCAAGATATTGAATCTATGATGTTCACTTATTAGGTTGGTGTGCAGTGAATTTGGAAATTGTACGGATCATATCTAATTTATCATTAAATGGTAGTCTAAAATTCAGTTATATAAACACACAAAATATTTTGATACCAACTTGGGGATGTAGCTCAAATGGTAGAGCGCTCGCTTTGCATGCGAGAGGCACGGGGTTCGATCCCCCGCATCTCCATTTTTTGGCTAGAATTCTTTAACTTGCTCCTGTGGAATGACCTGTAATCTGCTAACAATCTGACTCTGCAACCTTTCCTGATCTCCTCCACGGTTGTTCCGACGATCTGTTCATTAATAAACTGATTAAACCCTTAAGAATCACTTACTGATTATAATAACATCAACTTTATATAGTGTAAGAGAAGACAATATTTGGCTCACCGATTGCACGATCTCGTCCATGACATGCTGAGGAACCCAGGAGAGAAGTGGGGGGAAAACAATGGTAATATTGGTCTCTAATCGATTCTTAATAATGCAGCTACCATCATTTCCATGTGTTTCAGGGTACAAGGTTCCAGAAGCTTCCAGGGCAAACAATGGTGGCATGTAAGCTGAATGCAGACCTTGAAGCTCACACTTGGTCTGCAAAATAATTTATGGCGACAGGAAGCAATTAAGATCGAATGAATTCATAAAGTGTCGTGAAAAATTCTGCAGATTGTAATTAAGTTCTTACAATGTGAATCTCGCAGAGCTTGGGGATGTGAGGAGGAACATGAGCAGGGTAATCTTGTCCATTCGATTTTGTTGTCACTCTTATGTCTACCACTGGCTGCATCTTCAAGAACAAGGCTTCTATCAGCGGCATTTTTATTCTCCACTCTTCCTGTTTAATTTCATCACATTTTTTCAGGTACATCTCAAAATAATTTTTTCCCCGTTTATTTTCATGAAAAGTAAAGAGAGAGTGGTTTCAGTCGGTGGCTTTGATATTTGCTCACAAACTTTAGTTTTTTTTTTGATATAATGCTCACAAACTTTAGTTAATAGTGGGTTCTGGTGATATGTCTCCATCAAGTCATTCGTGTTTTTTTGTTTTGTGATGGGGGTACAGCTTCCACGGTTCACGATACAAGTGTTAATTGGGTGATTGAATTTGATACCAAATACTGTACTGTTTTGAATGACCAATGAAAAAGGAAATTATGAGATAAAAATATGTAAAAAAATATAAAATGATTGCGAAATTCGTTTTGCACCATGAAATATATAACATTATCCGTTAGATTAATATATAGGCCAATATATATATATATATATATATATATATATATATATTTGATCCTTTCAGGGTACATGAAGTTTCATTTTGTTCCTTATCTTTGTAAATAGCACTTTTAATCTTTAAAACTTAACACTGTAAATACTAGTTATGGAAAATGTTGACTAAGAAAAATTAATGGATGATTATGCTACGCCCACAAAGCAAACTTGAACTGAAGTGCCAACTCATAATAATCTACGCAATAAAAATGCACCGTGTGAAATAATTTTAATCTACAACTAATTTTCATTAATTTATTATTTTAAGAAATAAAAATGTCAGAATAGCTCAATCGTCCATTAGTTTTGCTTAGTTAACATTTTTCGTTACTAACATTAATTTTTTAAGAACAAAAAATGTACTTTATAAACAAGGAATTAAAGTAAAACCTCATATAAATTTAAAGGACTAAAAATATACTTTAACACATATATATATACAAGGACGAAACTTCATTAGAGCTAGTGGGGGCCATGGCCCCCCAAAAAAATTGTTTAGTTTTTTTTTTTTTAAAGACTATAATACAAATCTTTGAAAACTTTGTAAAGAGTGCTATAATTTCTGAAAATTATGGGTATTTTTTTGTAATTTTCTTTAGTTCCTTTTCTTCATTGATTACAATTTTCAGAAATTCCAAGGACCTTTCTATAACTTTTCTCAATCGTTAAAACATTCATTCTGACCCTCCAAAATCTCAAATTTTCTTCTAAAACACCTACAATGTAAAATTAAGAACAAGTAATATCAAAAGTTCAAGAAATAATTTGTATGAATAATTAACAGATTATCATTATTTTATTCCTAATATAAAAAATTCAAGAAATCATGACAAACCTAAGAATTTTAATATAATGTAAAATTTAATATAATATTTTAAAAATGTTATATAATCATAAAATTTTTTAATTAGTAATATTTAATAAGTATACATTTGGCCCCCTAAAATTTTTTTTCAAGATCCGACATTGATGATGAATGATGATAATAGTAATACTGGTATAATGAATATCATATGAACATTATATCTATGTAAAATATATTGTTCTCTGATTTTAAGAATTTATGAGTAGATACACGCTGTTAATTAGTGTTTGTGAAAGAGAGAGGCCTTCAAAATTAAAAATGTAAAATACACGATTCTGTGGTTGTTATGAATTTAGTAGGAGATGCATGTACTATAATCAATCTAAAATTTAGTTTATAGTATAAATCTTTAAAAGCGGAGGGTAGCATATGATTTTGATATATGGTATCACTCTGATCTTATTTATAAGTTCAATTTGACTAAAAAATTTGATCCTTTTTATAAGTCCATTTTGATCAAATAAATGAGATTGTGACAATTTTACCCATAGTAATGATGATGAGAAAAATTGGCTAGCCATGTTAGAAAGAGAAAAAGATAAGAGAGATTTAACAATAAATTTTAAAAGGTACCCATTCATAAATGAGGGTAAAATTGGACATTTGTTCTATAATCATTAAGATACTTACCTTTCCTTGGTATGTGAGATTTAATCAAATTGAACTTATAAATAGAATTAAAGTGGTACAGTTTTTGATGTGAAACTAAGCACATGCAAGAGTCGACAATAAAATAGAAAACAAGAGGGAAAAAAAAAGACGTATAAAGGTATAGTTGTGGAAGTTGCTTGTGCCTTTGTTCTTTAGAATAGGATTTTGTCACTACAATGTCATTACTACTTTTTGTCATTAGAATGTCACTATCACTTTTTCACCGTTAGATTCTGATCAAACGGTGAAAAAGTGGTAGTGACATTAAAGTGACAAAAAATAGTAGTGACAATATCATATCCCTTATTCTTCATGAAAAGCAAATGTGTAAACTCAACATAGATGAAGGGGAGCAAATTCTCTCAGAGGGTTGTTTCTCCTTATCCCATAAAATTTCAACATCTTACCCGTCCAATTCATCTGACGGCTCAAAATTAAAAGTGACATTTCATTAAGATGTTAAAATTACAAATTCTTCCATGTTTCTATTGCCTCCCTCATCATTTAGCATCGGAAAAAGAAGGCGCTCGTATGGATGATGAAAAATTCCTCACCCAATACTTTACGAGAGAAAAGAAAATTCTTTGCATCTCAGAGGAAACCCTCACCCCACCAAGAAAAAAATGAAGCCTATTAAAGAAATCAATTAGTTTAGAGAAAGAAGTATGTACAGATTTGTCTTCAACTTTCCCTTTGCTTCTATGTAACAATTCTGAAGTAGGGATTCCAACTCAATAGTGTTTCCGGGTTAAGTGCAAAAGAAATATTTACTTTAATTTTGTAATTTTTGAAGATGTATTGATAAACTAAACTTAGAGTAAGGAAACTGTAAAACTTAAAATCCTTCCATGCATAGGCTTATATAGGAGTTTGATAATGATCTTTTTCACCCATCTTGTTCTTAATTAATTAACTTCAATAGGATTTTCACAAGGCTTGGGTGAAGAATCAGTAACTAGAAGCACCCTGGGCATGTTCATCCCGATCATGAAATCATGAGGAATGTGAAGAGCCAAAGTTCACGGGTTGAGCTTCTTAGAGGACGCACTGTCGCTCAACAAGCCGGCCACAGTGCAAATAGTCATAGATCTCGTTGAAGTCTTGGCGATACTGAATTTTTCGATGCCAATTGTACTGCGTAGGATGACGACGGTAAGGGAGAGGCAGAGGAAACTAAGGTATGCTAGGATTATTTAGGTTCATATATGATCTTAAAAGCTCAATGATGTGTCACTTTGTGACTTTTTGAATGAATAATACAGTTAAGATGTTGAGATCTTGAGGGATAAGGAGAAACGAGACGTGGAGAGAAACTTAACACTAGATAGGGGAGTACGATCCAGATTTCCGTATACCTGATTGAGGCGTTGAGTAGTTGATTTTTCTGGAATGATAGCTTCCACCATTCTTCCAATGTGCTGCATATACTCTTCAAACCTAACCTGCCAAAATACCAATCATCATTAATATTTAATTATGATATATAATAATTATATAACTTAAGAATTAACATAACCCAAAAAAAAAAAAAAACCGAGAGAGAGAGAGGAGGAGGAGATACCAGAGGAGCGCCGGGGAGGTTACGGAGAGGGACGTTATCACTAGTACGGTACGTGAAGGTGGAAGCTTTGCGATTGTCGATCGATGATACAAATAATGTCTTTTGACGACGTCGTCGGGGAGGCCTCTCTTGGGCACTTATCCGGTGTGACCCGGCGGTGGAGTAGCAGAGATGGGTTTGGCAGGGAAACAATACAGTGCTTGCGGCCATACCCTACGTGCGGATATCGATCACTTCACCTTCTTGGGATGATATGGTGCGTGTAATTCGTTTTCCTATTTGTACATGCGTGGATTCTAGCTAGCCTTGCCACGTTATTCTTCTTCCTCCACAAAAAACAAGTCACATAAAACTACTATTAGCATTAGCAGGCGTTTGGTTTTCTATTGACTGTGATAAAAAAGATGTTAGCCATATTCCCCGTCGAACTGACATATGCTGGCGTGTCGAACGTGGGGCCCAATCACGCCGTAGAGAGTGGCAGAGTGCCTACGAATTCTGATAAAATTCTTCAAATCATTTGTACTATGATGCCCCCTCCGTCCTCGGATGCAGTTTCGGTGAGGATATACATCATTTTGCCTATTTCATTTGGACTATTTAAATTAAATTTTTTAATTTTCTATTTTTTTTAAAAAAATTATTTTAGTAGGTAAAAAATTTAAAATAAAAATAATCTTTTAACTAATAATTTTATAAAAAAAATGATTTTCCTATTTAAAAATCACCAATTTTAAAAAATCAAATATACATTATCCAGGTCCTATTTAGACGGTTCAGATGAGATAGATAAATAATGCCTATCTTTTGGATAGACACTAAAAGTAAAACTAGTTCCCTCCGTCTTCTAGTCTTGCCATTGACGTCCCTCTCATCACCCCCTCTCCCTCTTCATTTCCACCTTCTTTTCTATTCTTCAACTACATTTCATTCTTGGGCCAAAAAAAAAAAAACTACATTCATTTTTCTCCTTCATTTTTAGTACTTTGTCTGATTCTAAATATAATATATAATTAATTTTTTTATAGATATTAAGAATTTTAATTAATTTTAAAATATTTATATTTATTATTTTTTCTTTAAATTATTTTGTCTAACTTATAAACTGATATATAATCTAAGGATGCACAACATATGATGATATGATTAAATAACTTATTTTACTTTCTTAACTTCTCTAAAAAAAACTTAACTTTGTCCTATATTTGGGATGTGAGGGAGTATTTTCTTTTCCCACTTTTGTATTTCTACCCCTTCAAGTGTAATTTAGCTTCTTTTTGTATACCAAGCTTTTACGTGAATTAGACCCATATATCAACAAGGCCTATAGCGGGTCTCATACCTCAAAAAGTGCTTATAAACTTGTGGTTTAATAATATGTAGTGTTACGATACATGTCCAAATATGAGTGGATTTGATTTCACATTGAAAAGTCCCACATCAGAAGAAAGAATCGAATTTAACTGTCTTGAGTATAAGAGTTAATATAGGGGTTTACTTTAGGAAATTAACATTTTTATGATTGGTTGGTTTTGTTTTATGTCTGCAAAAATATTACAGACGAGCTCTTATATTAAAGATCGGAGATGGAATCTAGCTTCATAATTGAATCATAAACTTGAATGTTGAAAGATTTTGAGTTAAGATGCGGTGTTCTTATGTTATTCGTCGTATAACATTAAGGATGATAGGAAAAAATGGTGGAGTTCTGATTATGGAAAATTCATCAGGCCAGCTCCCTATGGCAGTATAGGAGATTATTATGGTTAAGTTACGTTGAATCAAAAGCTCTATATACTGTGGCGGATCCAGAAATTTTAATGACAGGGGACGAAAATAAAAATCTATCACATAATATACAAAAAAAAATAAAAGAAATATATCATATACACTACTATAAAATACTAAAAAGACGACCTAAAAAAGACTCAAAAAACGACCTTATTTTAAAGGACGTCGGGAAGAGTGTAGTAATTTCTGGTCAATTAGGCGACCTGAATACATATCAAGTCGCCTAATATTAGGCGACCTGAATTTACATAAGGTCACCTAATATTAGGCCACCTGATTTAGATTCAGGTCGCCTAATATTAGGCGACCTGATTTATATTCAGGTCGCCTAATATTAGGCGACCTGAATCTAAATCAGGTCGCCTAATTAGGCGACCTGATTTAGATTCAGGTCGCCTAATATGAGGTATAAGGGTTATATTTTATTTTCAAATAGACTACCTAAATTGTGTTTAGGTAGTCTATTTTTTAAAAAAGACTACCTAAAAGGGAGTTCAGGTCGCCTATTAGTTTAAAAAAGACTACCTAAATGGGTTTAAGGTCGCCTATTTCATCAAAAAGACTACCTAAATTATATTAAGGTAGTCTATTTTGTTCAAAAGACTACCTAAATGGATTTCAGGTCGCCTATTGCATCAAAAAGACTACCTAAATTGATTTTAGGTAGCATATTTTATTCAAAATTAGAATTTTGTGTTATATTAGACTACCTGAATTTAAATTCAGGTAGTCTTTTGTGTTATATTAGACTACCTGAATTAAATTCAAGTCGTCTTACTGTTTTTTAAAAAAAAACAAAATACACTCTGAGGTTGGCCACGAACAAATCAAAAATTAAATTCCAGAACTAGCAAGAACAAGAACAAGAACAAGAACAAGAACACAAAGAGAGTAATCAAAATAGACAAAACAAGGAAGATTAATTTCAGATCTGCAAGAGACTTGTGTTCATAATATCGTCTTGGTTTAGGAGATTTCTAGATCTGCAAAAATTGATGCCCTCTCAGATCTAAAAAATCAACAAGAGTCAGATCTGGAAAAACACTTACTAGCGGCAGTGTTTTGGATAAAAATTGATGGTGACTTTTATTCCGAATGCAGATTCTGGCGTCTTGTTGCTCGGTCTCCTCGCCGCCATCTCCTTGCCTAGCCAGATCAAAGAGTGTTGAAGGAGTAGGAATAGATTGACAGAGAAGATGAGGTGTAGAGGAGATAAGAGGAAGGCGTATGTGCAGATCGAAAATGAGAAGTGAAGGGCGCATGTGGGGGAATTAAATAGTGTGCAGAGGAGAGAAGGGATAAATGAAATTAAAAAATTTCATTTTAGACGACCTGATTACTATTTAGGTTGTCTAAAGTGCATTTTAGATGGCCTGAATACAATTTAGGTTGTCTAAAGTCTCATTTTCAAAAGAATTTTGGAGCCAAAAAAATCTGAAATAGCGCCAAAAATTTCATTTTAGACTACCTAAATTATATTTAGGTTGTCTAAAGTCAATTTTAGACGATCTAATACTATTAAGGTTGTCTAAAGTCTCATTTTTAAAAGAATTTTGGAGTCAAAAAAACTTGAAATGGCGCCAAAAATTTCATTTTAGACTACCTAAATTATATTTAGATTGTCTAAATTCAATTTTAGACGACCTAAATAGTATTTAGGTTGTCTAAAGTCTCATTTTCAAAAGAATTTTGGAGCCAAAAAAATCTGAAATGCGAAAAATTTCATTTTAGACTACCTAAATTACATTTAGATTATTTAAAGTCAATTTTAGACGACCTGAATACTATTAAGGTTGTCTAAAGTCTCATTTTCAAGAGAATTTTGGAGCCAAAAAAATCTGAAATGGCGCCAAAAATTTCATTTTAGACTACCTAAATTATATTTAGGTTGTCTAAATTCAATTTTAGACAACCTTAATAGTATTTAGGTTGTCTAAAAAATTTTAGACTACCTAAATTATATTTAGGTTGTCTAAAGTCATTCTTAAGGGCTGCGAAAAGGTTCTTTTAGGCGACCTGGATAGAGTTCAGGTCGCTTAAAAGCCAAAATAGGCGACCTTAATTCAATTCAGGTCGCCTAAAATGAAAAATTCGCGACCTGAATTGAATTCAGGTCACCTAAATTCATGCCTAAAGGATTTTTACTCCATATATTTACAAGAATGCCACTGCCTTCATTTTTTGCTACCTATTTTTAAATAAGGACGTTTTTTAGGGTAGTGATATCCCATTTTTGTAGTAGTGATAATAGCTCCACTTGCATTGGGTTTGGGTGACCCTAATCCACCAAGAATGGACTATGAATATTTCAATACATTACTCTAAGACTTGACTGAACCCAAGAGGAGGGGGGGTTGAATTGGGGTGAAGATTTAACTTGGAACTTTGAAAATCTTTTCGGTCTTCTAAATCAACAGTTAGATTTTCAAACAAACATATACTGGGAATATAAGAGATAAGGGAAGAGAATATGCAAACTAAGATTTATACTGGTTCTGCCAATCCTTGACTTACGTCTAGTCCCTAAGTTTCACTTGAGATTTTCAATTCACTATCCCTTTGTTTAACCTGGGCACAAGAGAAGCCTATACAATCCCACAAGTTCACCCAAGCACTTGTGAAGCCAAATCTCTCACCGAGATACTCCCCCTTACACACTGTAAGGATACAATTGATTTCCCACTCAAAATCACCTAATCTTGAGTAACTCTCAAATAAAATAATAAGATGATTACAATGAATCTTTTCTCTCTCAGAAGTGAATGAATAAACACTGAAGTACAATACAAATAATTTCACTCTCTATGATGAGCTATGTAAGCATTAAGAATAGAGTGTGCATGAGATAAATGTTGGATTCAGAATGTTGGCTTCTTGACAATGCAAGCTCTCTTATCTCAACCTTGAATGCTTCTTTTTGTATAGGTAGTTGCAACTAATGATCGTTGAGCAATTCTTAGAATATGACCGTTTGAAGATTCAAAGACTGTTGGATAAAGAAATATAGCCGTTAGACTCAGATCCAAAAGCCCAACCAGAGTGCTTAGATGTTTTCTGAAGTTCTTCCTTGAATAGATCCGTTGGGTGATGTGGCATTTAGAAGAGGAAAGACAACATTGATATCTTTGGAATATCCAGGGAGAGATTTGCCAAAAGGATGCTAAGTTTTCTGGACCAGCAATAAATGTTCTGACATCACTTTTTGCATTAACCTTAATCTTCATTCTAATACTCATTTGATCATCTGAAACTCACTAATAAACTGATTAAACATAGTTAAGAATAGTAATAAGTGATGATAAGAAGTATCTAGATTATATATGAAAATTTTGCAAATTCGAGAAAGCTTTTTCAAACAGAGCGCTTTAAACTGGAGTTTGTAATATTTTCTCAAAAGCAAAACTTGAGTTTAGAAACATAAACTCGAGTTTAGTTCTTTCTCAGGTAAACAATGTGATCGAGCTTTGAAGAACACTTTGAAACAGGAGCAAACTCGAGTCATTAAGTGATAAACTCGAGTTTGTGACTTTTTGAAATGAAAATAAGATTTAGTCTACAAAGCTCAAACTAGAGTTTTCATATATAAACTAGAGTTTTCTTAAGTTCAAAATAGTGTAAAGCTCTTGGCTTGGTGCAAACTGGAGTTTATAATGCTAAACTCGAGTTTGCTCAAAAGATGGAAAAGCTTTAAAAGCTCTCGGTCAAGCACTAACTCGAGTTTGACAAAATGAACTCAAGTTTAGTTAAGTTCAAAAATCATTGAAAGCTCTCTGTCTTTCAGAATGCAAGAATATTATCAACACGAGGATCAATTTCTAGTGAGTGTAGCATCTTTGATATAGCTCTAAATTTGACAAACCTCCAATCCCCACAAAGCTCTTTAAGTCTTCTTTCCAATGCAAAAAGAATTAGCTCCAAACTCATTGTATTATGTCTGTTATCATCAGATGAATGAAGGTTGTTCTTGACTAGCGATTTTACAACATCCTAAATTGGTTGTCAAATTAAAAACATCATATCTCCTTCAGTTGATCTTTTTTTTCCCCCCTGTAATCTTGATGTTTTTGAAAAGGTATTTGAGTCTAGTTTCAAATGGCACTGGTTTCAACTCATTTGGACTTGTCGTTTGTGAGATACACTCAAAATACCGAAGCTTGGTCTGCTGTGTGGCGAAAGTTTTAGTTCCAACTTCTACAATTCATAGCTCTCTCATCTGAACTCCTTTGGCCTTGAAACTTTGTCAAAATGATTCATTAGGAGTCTAGTTTCATACAAAATTGGTTTCATCTCAATCCGATCTCTGGTTTGGAAGATATCATCGAATTACCAGACCTTACTCAGGTGAAACGTGAAACATAGTTGAACAAAGGTGCTGAAAAGCACCATAAACTTGAGTTTATAATGGAAAACTCGAGTTCAACTCGTTCAGAGACATTAGAGATGCTGAAGACACTTATTGACTCGAGTTTATGATGGATGACTTGAGTTTGAAGTCCTGAACTCAAGTTTGTTCATATCCGAGAAGCAAATCACTGCAGCATGGTAGTAAACTCGAGTTGAAACCTCGTGACTCGAGTTTAATTTGCTCATCCGGAACCTTATATTTACTTGTTTTAACTCCGAATTGAGCCATTCTAACTTTTATTTGATTGTAGAGACTTCTAAAACTTGAATAATGACATCTTCATTCCATTCAGCAAGTTCTTCCCTTTTCAATCTCTTCTTCTTCTGGATTATCTCCCAAAATTCTTTGATAACTTCTTGCTTCATTGGCATTCTGATATTCCCATTATACTGTGTGCAAGAACTTATTTCTTCAATCTACTTTCTTAATCATTCTTCAATATTGAGCTTCACATATATATTCTTCAATAGTGAACTTCACATCTACATTAAATATTGGAATTAGTCAAAGTAGAAGATAAATGTAGTATGCAAACTTGTTGCTTTTAATAATGGTATCTATATAAGACATCATCAAAACTAATCATGTCCAACAATTACTACCTCCGATTTATAATATAAGACATATTTAGCGAGTTGATTTTTATACTAAATATAAGACATAGTTTTCATATTCGTTAATAATAATAATAATAATAATAACAACAACAACAACAACAACAACAACAACAACAATAAAGGAAGATAGTGAATAAAAAAATTAGGAAATATGAAGACTAGGGTGTTTTAGAAAATGCACGTCAAATTAACTTATTCAACCAACTTCCTTAATTTATCTAAATGAGGTAAATATGTCTTATATTTAAGATCGGAGGAGTATTAACTAGATTTTTAAAATACAAATGATGAAATATAATAGAATCAAACAAGCTTACATGTAGATATCTCCTTATATTTTGTTAATGTACGAAAATTTCAAATTCAAAAGTTAAGGATCAAATGCAAGCGATTATACAAAACTACTATATATTGAGATAAAAAGATAAACTAGTTATACATAACAAATTTCTCTCAAGCATGGATTTATTTGTGTGTAGTTAAAATATTAAAATAAGCCATAAACAAAAAATATGTCCTTATATATATATATATATATAGTTTTCTTTTTTTTGGGGGGGACCTAGCCCCCCTCTAAATCCACCTATGTTAATATATAGGCGTGGGGGCTAGAAGAGAGGAATATATTATCATGTCTGTTAAAATCTACAAAGTTGAACCAAAATGACTTTGCACTTTTATTTTCATATTGGTTCATTCTGTATCCTTCATTCTATTCATGTTGTTGTGTCAGATGATGAAGAATGATCTATTTAAGGGTGTTGATAACAACAAAGACATATGATCTGTTCATGCGAAGATGCTAAGAAAATGGGTGATCCATTGGAAGAAGCCTGCATATCCTGTCTAGATCAAAGATTGACATACTTTTGGTTGACGAAGAGGTTGTCCAGAAAAAGTTCTTAACTTTATTGAGCCTTCTTTATCCTTTCATGTTCTTTTTAATATATGCACATATTCATAACACAAATGTATTAGGTTCAATTATTTTGGGCAATGCAGTGGAGTACTTAAGATCAGATTCCATTACTGCACAAATAATGTGAATGATAGTTTTGAAGATCCTTATGATGCTGAATATCTCAACACAATCAGTTGCTTAGGGATACCTCATAGTTTTGAAGATCCTTACGATACTGAATATCTCAACACAATCATTTGCTTAGGGATACCTCACCTTGAGCTAATTCTTAAAGTTGGTGTACTAATTATGTTGATAAAGAATATTGATCAAGAAGCTGGTTGTACAATAAGACTAGGTTGCGAATAACACATTTGAGCAAAACTTTCATCAGGACTAAGGCATTTAATTGAATGGAATAAGCATTGGTGATGAAGATATATTATATTGATTTATCATACGGACATGAAGCCATCGGAATCTAAATTACCTTTCAACATAATGAGGAGGTGATTCCCAAGCATTATTTCCTTTGCAATAACCATCAATAAAAACCAAGGCCAACCAATGTCTAATATCGGGCTTTACCTTCCAAATTCGGTTTTTTCTCACGGTTATTGTATGTCGAATTATCAAGAGTAAAAAGCTTCGATGGGTTTAAATTATTAGTATTGGATGAGTGGAAGAAATGTGGGAATCAAATGACCAATGTAGTTTACAGGGAGGTTTTCCAAAATCTCAACATTAAATGGATGAATTGGAAATGGTGTTTGTCAATTTAAGCCTTTTAAGAAAACGCAACAGGATATTTTTTCTTTTTAACTTTAAATCGCCGTAATTTTTCTCATGTGACAAATCAGTCGTCTTATGAATTTTATAAGAAAGTAAATGACATGTGAGGAAATGAGATCTGAATCATTTGATACACATTAGAGTTGCATGATTTGTTCAGGTAAAAAAAAAAAAAAAGTTAAGGTGCGTCCAACACAACAAACTATTGGTTCAGGAGCGTCCAACACAATTAACTATTAAGGGGACCGCCCAACACAACAAACTTTTAAAAAGGAGCGCTCAACACTACGCCGTTAGCAAAAAGTTAACGTCCGTTATCTAAGACGCGTCCAACACAACAAACTATTACTCCAAGAACGTCCAGCACAAAATTCTAAATTTTACTAAATTAAATAATTTTTTCTCGAATGTCATTATTCAAAACTACTTATATACATATCTATGGACAAAAATTACTTATTCTTCAATTTTGTCAAAATTATAATTTGCTAAAATAAAAAAAATTTAATTAAAAATATAATTATATGATTTTAATAAAATTCAAGGTGTTTTATAGTTTATTATATATGTTAAACAACAAAAATATATGATTTATTTTTATTTTAGAAGAAATTTATGTGAGCTAAAAAATTCATTTAATGTTAATAAACTATAATAGATTTTTTAAATTGTATTAACATTAAATGAATTTTTTAAATCACATAAATTTCTTCTAAAATAAAAATAAATCTTTTTTTTTGTTTAACATATATAATAAACTATAAAACACCTTGAGTTTTATTTAAATTATATAATTATATTTTTAATTAAAACTTTTGTTTATTTTAGCAAATTATAATTTTGACAAAATTGAAGAATGAGTAATTTTTGTCCATAGATATGTATACAAGTAGTTTTGAATAATGACAATCGAGAAAAACATTATTTAATTTAGTAAAATTTAGAATTTTGTGTTGGGCGCTCTTGGAGTAATAGTTTGTTGTGTTGGACGCACCTTAGATAACGGACGTTAACTTTTTGCTAACAGCGTTGTGCTGGGTGCTCCTTTTTAATAGTTAATTGTGTTGGACGCTCCTGAACCAATAGTTTGTTGTGTTGGACGCACCTTAACCAAAAAAAAAAAAAGTTGCATGATTTGTTTGTTTATATTATTTTATTATAAAAAAATGGTTGAAAATCCCTATTATAAAATTATTGCTCAATTGTGCCTTAAATTTGTTTAAGAACCAGGTGGAACTTATCTTTAAAAAAATCTGATTTACAAGTCTGACTTATAAAATACTACTTTCGGTCATAATTATAACACCAAGTTGACTTTTTTGAAAAGATCGAGGAAGCTAATTAAATTACTTTAGAATATTGTTATTTTTATTTTTTCTTCAAACTAATTAGTTTGATTAATAAACTAATATATAATTTAAGGATACATAACATATGATATGATTAAATAACTTATTTAGCTTCTTTAATTTCTCCAAAAAACGTCAATCCGGTCTTATAATTAGGACCAGAGGTAGTATGATTAAGTAACTTATTTAGTTTTCTTAATTTTTTCAACAACAGTCAAACCAGTCTTATAATTACAATCATGATAGGAGGGAGTAGGGGTGATGATTAATTTATTTTTTTTCGAAAAGTAAATATATATAGCCTACTCTTTCTTTCCCCATTGCGTCTTCCATCGTAGGCATTCTCCAATTAAACAATAATCACTCGTTTGCAGAATTTGTCTAGAAAAAATGTTTCAAACAAATTAAACAAAAAAATAAGAATAAATTTGTCCGAACAGAAGATCATACGAGTATGTCGCGGGAGTATCAAATCAATTTTTACAAACAATAATCACTTGCCAGCGGAATTATCTACGTGAACGATTAACGAACCTTTGGTACATTATAAGCAAAGATGACTGAGAGAATAAAGCTTACAAAAAGTGTCAAATACAATTAATTAGAGCGGTTAACGAAAGAGCAACATTGCTACGTTTTTTAGACTTCCGAGGCAACATTGAGACCCAAAAAAAGAGTTCTAAGAAAAAATTGCTCCTGAGCGGGTGTATGTACTTCCAAGGCAAAATTGCTATTTAACCCTTTAAAAAAGTGACAAAGATGACACATAGATAATCCACGTCAGCATAATGTGGTCAACTAACGTTTAACCGTTAGGGTTGTTAATGGAGGGGCAACATTGCTACGTTTTTAGACTTTCGGGGGCAATATTGAGACAAAAAAGAAAACTTGCAGACAAAATTGTTCCTAAGCATGTACTTCCAGGACAAAATTATTTTTTAACATTTTTTTTTTCAATAGATAG
Organism: Acacia crassicarpa; assembly: GCA_034222035.1. Classification (NCBI taxonomy): domain Eukaryota; kingdom Viridiplantae; phylum Streptophyta; class Magnoliopsida; order Fabales; family Fabaceae; genus Acacia; species Acacia crassicarpa. Next base: position 39,947,861 of record JAWXYG010000005.1, on the reverse strand, counting down.
TTCACATGAAGAATCACATTAGCAAAAGATAAGTTATAACCGCTTAATGACATGGGTCTTTAATTTAGATATCTTTAGGCAATAAATGTTGTAACGGAGATCTTTCAGCAATTTTACCTTTTTTTTTTTTCTAATGTTTATTTTTATTGGTAATCGAAATTTGTCACGTTCTCTTAAAATATATAAAAACGTCAACCCTCAAAATATACAAACCTTCCATTTATTAAGACCAGCAAATGAGTCATAACGTCAAAAGAACTTACGCTTGGGCAAAAGAATAAGAGGTTAAAATGATTAAATATAGAGAAAATTACACACAGGTCCCAAGAAACAGAGATATTTATATTTAGGTCCCTTGAATTCATGAAATCACACAGAAGTCCCTAGGGACTTCTATATAATTATTTGTGGAAGCAAAATTACTTTTTTGCCCAAAGGAGAAATAGCCTCTGGACCTCAGAATTAAAAAATCCAGGTTTTCAAAAGTTATTGTTAAAATAGGAATTTGTTGTTGTAAATATAGAATTTTTTGTTGTAAACCTAGATTTTTTCAATTCTGAGGTCCAGAGGCGTTTTCTCCTTTGGGCAAAAAAGTAATTTTGCTTTAACAAATAATTACACAGAAGTCCCTAGGGACTTCTATGTAATTTCATGAATTCAAGGGACATAAATGTAAATATCTCTGTTTCTTGGGACCTGTGTGTAATTCTCTCTTAAATATATCGATCTCCAAGTTTCGAGGTATGTTAGAATAACATGACTAAATCTGCCATGCGATTCGTGAGCATCAAAAAGTATCTGACAATTACTTACTCCTCAATTTAATATAAGATATATTTAGAGAGTTGATCTTAATCTTAAATATAAGAAAAAAAATATTCATATTTGTTAATATTTTTCTAATTTCCTCCTATTGATGCTTCCTCAAAATAATTGAGAAGAATAGGGAATGAGAGAATTAAGTAATACAACTACAATGTTTTAGAAAATGTATATCATATTAATTAATTTAACTAACTTCTTTAATCTGATCAAATTAGTTAAATAAGTCTTATATTAAGAACATGAGAGAGTTAAATATGTATATTGAGGACAGAAGGGAGTACTAATTTAATTTACCCGCTCTTTCTTCTTTCATCCATTAATTATTACATTAATTATTAATATTTAATGATATATATCACACCAAGAAGGACTTCCTGATGAAAGAGCTTCATTTCCTTTGATCACGCGGTTAGTTATTATACCTGATACGTTTTGTTTTGTGACAGAGACAAATTAATGTAAGACTGATATTAACGGATCAATGAGAAATCGGAAAGCTAGACGGTACGTGGTATATCACCCTCGTCCCTGTTTGGACGAGACATATATTAGTAATAATTATATATGTGGCGTGTTTAAATAATAAAAATGAAGTTTGTCTATTCACTTTGAATAGTAAGGACTAGTTTTTCTTCGGAAGGATTGTAGTATTCCAAGACTGAAGTGACATTATTTTCTGTGAAGAAACACATGACATGGATATAAAATCATATTCAGCACGGATATACTAAACCTGCTATGACTCGCTCAGAGTATTCCATACCCATAGTTAGTAATTACTATTAGTAGGCGTTTGGCTTTCTATTCGACTGTTACTAAAAAGATGTTAGCTGTATTCCCTTTTGCTACAATTTGCCAGACGGTTCTGAAGAACTAACAGATACCCGCACGCGTAGTTGATGAAAGAGATGAGAGTCATCTTCCATCACTGTAACAAATAAAAGCAAACCGACCTGTTTCTTCTTATTACTGGTCCGAGCCAATGGTGGCCTAGTGTGTCTAAAATGAAGATTGGATTTAATTAATTCAAACCGTAAAATGGCCCAGTGGATGGTGTTCTTGACCTTTATAGTCTTTAACAAAGACATTAATGTCAGGCATATGCTAGAGAGTTCATCAGAACGTTCGGCTCAACCTCGATCGACAAATCTGTAAAAACTGAAATTGTTCGCCCAGTACCAAGGCGTTGAAATAGCAGGAGATTTAATGCACATTACAATGTTGTTACAGTGGAGGTTCATTATCTTAACGTTATGCCGCCGTAAGAGGTAGTGCTTCTATGGCGGCATATTTTCCATACTATTGCTAATTATTTAATGGCTGAGTTGCACCGAAGACTCCCACCACTACCATCAACGTCTTCCTCCAGCAAATCAAGAGGAACGATACAGTACCTTAAGGTCCAGTGTATTAGGTTAAAATAGCAATACAATAAATTTTCGTAAATAATATTATCATGATTGTTAAAATCTACGAAGTCGAACCAAAACGACTCTGCGCTTTTCTTTTCATACTTATCTTTCCCACATTTTGTTCATGTTGTTGTGTCAGATGATGAAGAATGATTTGTTCAAGATTGTTGATGATAGCGAAGACACATGGTCTGTTCATGTGAAGGAGCTAAGAAAATGGGTGATCTGTGGGAAGGTGCCTTCGTATCCTGTCTGGAAGATTGACATGATTTTAGTGGACGAAGAGGTTGTCCAAAAAAATTTCTTAATTTTTACTGAGCTTTCTTTATCCTTTCATGTTCTTTTTAATATATGGATTCATAAAACAAATTGTACTAGGTCCAAATGCTGGGTCAATAACAGAAACGTCATCATGAAATAACTAGCTAGGCTGAATTCTGTGATTTGCTCCTCTGGAATGACCAGTAATCTGCTAACAATCTGACTGTGAAACCTTTCTTGATCTCCTCCACGATTGTTCTGACTATCTGTTCATTAATAAACTGATTAAACCCTTAAGAATCGCTTACTGATCATAATAACATCAACTTTATATAGTGTAAAAGAAGACAATATTTGGCTAACCGATCGCACGATATCGTCCATGACATGCTGAGGAACCCAGGAGAGAAGTGGGGAGAAACCAATGGTAATATTGGCCTCTAATTGATTCTTAATCATGCAGCTACCATCAGTTCCATGTGTTACAGGGTACAAGGTTCCAGAAGCTTCCAGGTTAAACAAATGTGGCGTGTAAGCTGAATGCAGACCTTGAAGCTCACACTTGATCTGCAAAATAATTTATGGCGAGAGGAAGCAAGATCGAATGAATTTATAGTGTCGTGAAAAATTCTGCAGATTGTAATTAAGTTCTTACAATGTGAGTCTCGCAGAGCTTGGGGATGTGAGAAGGAACATGAGGAGGGTAATCTTGTCCATTCGATTTTGTTGTCACTCTTATGTCTGCCACTGGCTGTGTCTTGAGGAACAAGCATTCTATCACCGGCATTTTTATTCTCCACTCGTCCTGTTTAATTTCAGTTCATCACATTTTTTAGGTATCAAAATAATTTTTTTCCCATTTATTTTCATGAAAAGTAAAGAGAGATTTCAGTCGGAGGCTTCGCACTAGTAAGATTTTTAAAGGTGGAAGTGAAAAGATTGAGCTTCTCCAAAATCATGGTCAGCTTCCTCAATTCTTAAGAGTTAATTGGGTGATTAAATTTAATAACAAATATATATATAGTCTCTTATATTTTAAAGATAAGATGAAGTTGACTTTTTTTAAAGATATTAATGAAGCTGCACCCAAAAAAAGTAAGGTTGTTTAGAAGGTCTGTTTTGAATGACCAAGGAAAAAGGAAATTATAAAATAAAAATCTGTATAAAAATATAAAAGTATTTCGAGATTCAGTTTGCACTTTGAAATATGTAACATTACATTAGATTGTTATACTCTTATAATATATAAGCTAAAATATATTTTTGCTCTTTTAAATTTATATGAGGTTTCATTTTGTCCCTTATGTTTGTAAGGTGAACTTTTAGTCCTTAAAACTCAATCTCATTATAAGAAATACCGACTAAGCAAAATTAATGGATAATTGTGCTGACAAAGCAAACTTAAACTGAAGTAAAAACTCATAATTTATCCAATAACAATGCACTGTGTCAAATAATTTACTCTACAAATAATTTTCCTGAATTTCTTATTTTAAGAAACAAAAATGCCTAGGGTTTGGTAATTTCCTTTGCAACCACTCTTCCCTCCCTCGCCATCCATCTTCCTCCCATTTCAATTTCTCTTACATCCTCTCTTCATGTCCCTCTGTTCTTGATTATGTTCCTTTCGGAAATCAGAACCCACCTTTCTAAGTTTCATTGTTTTGTACAATTTAAGAATACTAATTGCTGGAAAAAAAGAAAGAAAGAAGAGTACTAATTGTATGGTGATGTGAATGAGCAGGCAAGAGCATATGCGAAGGCCTTTAATGCGACGTTGTTCTTCTCAAGCGGACCATACAACATAAACATGCATAAGATTTTCAAGTTCATAATAGCCAAACTGTTCGACCTGCCATGGATTGTGGAATGAAACTTCACTATTGGAAAGCCCGTGGATTTCTGAACATTTTTTTTTTTTTTTGCGACTAAAAAGTTTTGGAGGGTTCGGACTGAATATTTGAATAGTGAGGATGTTGAAGTAATGTTGTCACAACTCAATCGGGCCCATTAAAATCAAAGTTTTAAAGGGGGCAATCGGGTTGTTAAATAACTTGAGCAAAAAAATCGGGTTGTTAAATAAGGCTTGCGTGATGATCCACAGGGAAGGTTCTTTTTCAGTTTCATTGCTTTGTGCAATTTAAAAGGTGAATGTGGATGGGGCTATGGCTCTTCAAACGTCGGAAGCTGTTGTGGGGGTCTAATCCACGATTCTTTAGGTCATTGGATTGTTGGCTTTGCTAGGATTATTGGGGTTATGTCAACCCAATGTTGCTGAAGAGTCGGCTATTGCTGAGGGTTTCCAATTAACCTGGGATTTGGGCCTTAAGAAAGTTATTTTGGAGTCGAATTCTGATGAGGCCATCAATGTGCTCTTAGATGATTTTTGTACCACTGGTGGCAACTTGTTAATGAAAGCTAAGGACTTGTTGAGCAGGGATTGGCAAGTTGATATTCGTGTTATCTCTCGTGATTGTAATAGAGTTGCGGATGCCTTAGCTAAAGAGGGCATCTCTAACACTGCTATATTTGCTGTGTGTCCTCCTTTTCTGAGGAATTGGGTGGATCAAGAGTGTTTAGGATTAATTTCCTCTCCTGTGTAATTGTTCTTGTCTTAATGTAGGTGTCTTGCCATTTTATATATATATAAAAAAAAAGGTGGGTTCTGGTTTTCGAAAGGAACATAATCAAGAAAATTGGGAGACGAAGGGGGGATGTAAGAGAAATTGAAACGGGAGGAAGATGCATTGAAAGGAAGAGAGGTGTCATTTTGATTTTTTTCTTTTAAATAATAAATTAATGAAAATTAGTTGTTGATTAAAATTATTTGATACAGTGCATTTTTATTGGGTAGATTATATATAAGTTGACACTTTGGTTTAAGTTTCCTTTGTCATCATAGTACAATCATCCACTAATTTTGCTTAGTCAGCATTTTTTATCACCGGCAATAACATTGTTAAATTTTAAAGACTAAAAATATATTTTTATAAATATAAGGAATTAAAATGAAACATCATATAAACATAAAACACCAAAACTCTACTTTAATTTCGCGTATGTATGTATGTACACACATATAGAAACATGATAACATTGATGATGATAATAGTAATAGTCGTATATTACTGAATATAATATGAACATTATCTATGTAAAATATATTATTCTCTGATTTTACGAATTTATGAGAAGATACATGCAATTAATTAGTGTTTGTAAAGAGAGATCAGAGGACTTCATGATTAAAAATGTAAAATATACGATTCTCTTGTTTTTATGAATTTACAAGGAGATGCATGTGCATCATAATTAATACTACATTGGTTTTAATTATAAGATCTAATTGACTTTCTTTGTAGAGATTAAGAAAGCTAAATAAGTATTTAATCATTTCATATGTTGTGTACAAGGTTGTCAAACTCATGAGTTTAAGCAAACTCGTAACAATAATGTAAACTCGTGAACTTGAATCGTAAACTCGTAAGAGTTTACTTTTATTATTAAATAGGTATTACTAGTGTATAATTAAATAATTAAAATATAAAAATGACAACAATTTGATTTAAATTAAATATATTTTAAATCCAAATAATTGAAATTAAATCCATTAATATTCATCATTTATCATATTTAATAAAGAAATTTCTATAAAATTTCTATATAAAGCCGCTAAGCATGATCAAATTAAAAAAGTTAACATGAGTTTAAGAGTAAATTAACACGGTTTTGTAAGCTAGAAACGTAAAAACGATAAACTCGGTGCATAAACTCGTGCTAGATACAGTAAATTCGGAGAGTCAACTCGGGAGTTTGACAACAATGGTTGTGTATCATTAGATTATATATTAGTTTATTAGTTAAACTAATTAGTTTGGAAAAAAATAAAAATAAAAATACTCTAAAAAAATTTAATTTACTTCCTTAATCTCTCCAAAAAAATCAATTACATCTTTTAATTAAGACAGGAGAGAGTAATATAAAATTTAGTTTGAGGTATAAATCTAGAAAATGATTTTGATATATAGTACAGTACTACAGTTTTTGACGTGAAACTAAACACACGCAAGTCGGCAATAAAAGAGAAAACAGACAAAAAAAAAAAGACGTATAAAGGTATGGTTGGAAGTTGCTTGTGCCTTTGTTCTTCACGAAAAGCAAATGCGTAAACGCAACACAGAGATGAAGTGTACGATCAAGATTTCGGTATACCTGACTGAGGCGTTGAGCAGTTGATTTTTCTGGAATGATAGCTTCCACCACTCTTCCCATGTCCTCCATATACTCTTCAAACCGAACCTGCCAAAATACGAATCATCATTAATATTTAATTATGATATTAAATGTAGTTAACGTAACCCAAAAAACAAACGAGAGAGAGAGAGAGGAGGAGGAGATACCGGAGGAGCGCCGGGGAAGTTACGGAGAGGGACGTTAGCACTAGTACGGTATGTGAAGGTGGAAGCTTTGCGATTATAGATCGATGATACGAATAATGTCTTTTGACGACGTCGTCGTGGAGGCCTCTCCTGGGCTCTTATCCGGTGTGACCCGGCGGTGGGGTAGCAGAGATAGGTATGACAGGGAAACAATACGGTGCTTGCGGCCATACCCTGCGTGCGAATATCGATCACTTCACCTTCTTATGGTGCGTGTAATTCGTTTTCCTATTTATACATGCGTGGGTTCCAGTCTTGCCAGTGGGCTGGCCACGTGTCCTTAATTATATTCTTCTTCCTCCACGAAACACACGTCATAGAAAAAAATATCTATACTTATTACAATCAATCAATCTTCACCGTTCTTTCATAAGAACTCCTGCTTCCTGGGCTAGCATCAAATACTCAAGGGATGTTACTCAGATTCTAGGGATTAATATTACTTCTGATCTTGAAAAATATCTTGGAGTGCCACTTTTGCATAAGAAAATGGTGAAGATGACGTCTACTCCACTCATTGCAAAGGTTAATAAAAGACTTTCAGGTTGGAAGGGAAGAAATTTGAGAATGGCCGGTAAATCTGTGCTCATGAAGTCGGTTTTGTCCACATTACCGTTTTATCAGATGCAAACCCTTCTCATTTCCAAAAGTGTTCTGATGGATATTGAGAAGTGGAGTAGAGATTTTTTTTGGAGTCAATCATCGACAACAAGAAAACTACATCTCATAGTCAAGGAAACTATCAAATTAGGAAAAGAGGATGGGGGGCTTGGAATTAAGGACCTTGAAAAGCAAAACAAATCATTCATAATGAAGTTATGTTGGAGTCTTCTAACCAAGTTTGAAGCCCTTTAGGAAAAATGCTTGAAAAGTAAATATGCATGTGGAATTGAAAAAAAATCCCTAACATCACCAAGAAGAGGAAGCAATCATCAATCTAGAGTGCCATAGTAAAAGTTTGTGATAAGTTTAGAAAGGAATTGGGAAGGAAGCTCAGAAATGGAAACAATACTAATGTTTCGGTAGAAGTTATGGTCCCCACTTGATCAACCATTGATTCGACATGCAGATAAGAACCATATGCGGGTTAGTCATGATGAGACTGTGAGAACTTTTGTAATTTCAAGTGGTTCATGAGATCATACAAAATGGATACTTTTCTTTCCATAATGGGTGATTGATAAAATTAAGATATGGTTAAACCTCCAATCATGGAGGGAAATGAACTTTTTTATTGGAGGGCTTCTAGATTGAAATTTCAGTATTAGATCTTAGCATATAAGAAGTTAGAAAGAAGCATTGATTATGCAAGGGAAGCTCTCTGGTAGCACATTTGGTGCTGGCCAATATCAGAAAGAGCTAAATTTTCCATGTGTCAAACTTTTCATGAAAGATTAGCTACTAAATCTGTGAGAAAGATGAGAGGTTTGAGTGTTCATAATGAGTGTCCTTTTGAATGCCTTGGTGAACAATACTTCATACTCTGGGAGATTGTGAGGTAGCATACACTGTGTGGGTTGATTTGATTAACCCTCTATGTTATAGAACTTTTTTAGTGATAGTTTGCAGGATTGGATTTTGTGGAATAATAAACAAGAATGGGGTAGCAAAATAGTCAAGCGTTGGCCTTGCATGCGGAATCATTTGATACTCATTATTTACCTTAACTTGTATGATTTGTTCAGTGGTTAAAAAAGGGTTGCATGATTAAAATTGGTTGAAAATCCCTGTTATAAAATTTATTGCTCAATTGTGCTTTAAATTTATTTAAGAACTTAAGTGCAACTTTTCTTTAATTCTGTGTAATATATTTTTAAATGTGTGCGTGTGTGAGACAAGGAAGGCATTGGGACATATATAACTAACCTGCGATATGTTTGTAAATACTCGTTGAAGAAGATTTTTTTTTTTTCAATAGATAGTTGAAGAATAATTACATTAGCAAAAGATAAGTTATAACCGCTTAAAGAAGATGATGATCTGCTTCATCGGAGCTCTAAGAAGATAAAAAATGGAGAGTGTTCGGAGAAGGTTGAGGAGTGGACTATTCTGTTTGGGCTTTCGAGGGTTTTTTGTTTTGTTTTGTTTTTTGTCTGGTTCATAAATCAGTCAATAAAAGTAATTTATTTGAAAAGCATATTCCTGTGAACTCTTTTTTAATATGGTTTGTCTTGATTTTTGGATGTGACATAATGAGAGATTAAATTGTAGGGGATCTGTGATCTAGTTATTTATGTAATATTATTTAATTAAATTATGTATTTTAGCATTGTTAAATTTCGTAAGTTAGAATTTTTCACTTTTTTTTTTATAATTTTGATTTTTTTATTTATAATTATCTCAGAAGTCACTTATGTTATTAATTATCGTTGCAAACAAGCTTTAATTTCATAAAAGCTATTTATACTATCATTAATCCAAATATAAATCATATTTCACAATTTAATTTTTCTATAAATTATAGGTTAAAGTATACTTTTAGTCCTTTAAGTTTTATATAAGGTATATTTTTGGTCCAAAAATTCTAACACCGTTAATGTTGCTAACGGAAAATGCTGATGTAGCGAACTCAAGTGATGACTAATAGTATTTAATTACACAAATTTTATATAGTCTTCAATTTACCCATATTTTAAATTTAAGTCTAATAGTATTTAATTACAAAATCATTACTTAAATTTACACCGTTATCACTTGACTCTGTATTTTCCTTTAGCAAAATTAACGGTGTTAGAATTTTAGGACTAAAAATATACTTTATGAAGTTAAGGGACTAAAAATATACCTCATATAAATTTAAAAGACTAAAAGTATACTTTAACCTAAATTATATTATAAATAAGTCATTTTTCCTACTACTATCCCAAATATACACATCATAATCAACGAAGTTGTTACCAAACCAAAAAAGAGAGGGAAGGGAATTTGTACACGATAAGCATCTTTGAGTGATCGCGTGCAATTAGAAACTTTTGAGTGATCGCGTGCAAGTTGCAGTTATTGAACTTGTGTACAGACTACAGAGCCGCTCAGGATGGACCCCGCACCACCAACCCCCATCAAAAAAAGAAAAGAAGAATAGTTATTTTAATATGGTGTTTTATTTATTCAAAAAGGTTAAATTCTTAGGCAACGTTTGTTTGGTCTTGCCCCAAGGATTTCGACCAAAAAAAAAAAAAGTCTTGCCCCAAGGCATTGCATTTTCTCATTTTATTTATATAATATACTTTTTCGTATATCATACATTACTTTATTCTTACTCAAAATGAACTAGTCTTTTTATTCAATGCAATAATCTTTGACAAAATAAGTATCCATATATTTTTCCAATATGCTCGGAAGCAATTATGTTCGAGACATTGTTGAACACTAAATGTGAAAAAATAAAGATTTTTTTTATAAAAAATAAAACTTTCAGGCTGGAACACTAAATATTCGAGATATATATATATATATATATATATATATATATATATTTTTTTTTTGATATAAAAATTTTAGGAAATAGGTTGGATTCACCTACAACCAAAGGCAAGGCAAAATCTTCTTTCCTTCTAGGTGATACCGATGTTGGGCAGAGCAAGTCGTCTATTATCTTCAGGCGTTAACTTAGGCTCCTAGGAGTTAGGATGCCTCTCCTAGTATCTTGACCAACTCCAGAATCGAACTCCCTCTCTTTAATGAGAGTATCCGATCACTTTGTTAGTTGAAGCCAAGGGATAAATGTTCGAGATATTTTGATTGTTAGAAAATAAAACTTTCAGGCTGGGCCAGCTCTCCTCTGTATTTGCAGCATTCGGCCCACGGGACCATTTGCACGATAAGGTTTGGTAGACAGCACCCTCAATTTTTAACTTAATCTAGTCTGCAGGCGGATGTTTCCAAGCATCATTCTTCTTGGGAACAATATGTACGAACGAAATGTTTCCAAGTTTTAAGAATCATAGCAGAAAGTAGGGTTGACTGGTTTATGGTAATCTTCCTCAAACAGAAAAATGTTCCTCCATTTCTATAGGTACCATATATATAGACACACCCATAACAAATTCCACATCAATGAGTCATCATCATTCCCTAATTAAAGTGAAACAGAGAAAATTAAAATGCTTTTCATCAGCTGTTTTGAAGATACTAAATCTAGGTGAAACACAGTCAAAATACAAGTGTTCTTATGATCTAAGCAAGTTGATTTCTCTAACATGACGGAAAAAACAGTCCTTCTCATATGAAACCACATCTCCTTTTTTAAGTATCAATGGTTAATACTCTTCCGCTCCTTAATATAAGACATATTCAAAAGTTGATATTAGACCTAAAACACTACTACAAAATACACCTTTAATGTCCGTTTTTGATATACTTAGACGACTGTTTTCTAAAGGTTGTGAATCTGATGGTTGTTCAAAGTTAATGACTTAAAATGACTGTTTTTAAAAAACAGTCGTTGAATCAACGATTGTTATTTAAATAACAGTCGTTGTATGTCTTTCCCCCTTGTTGGGATCCGTACACGCAGCGGATTAAAATTTCTTACGAATCCCGTCCGAAGGATCACTCAACGACGTTTAAATCAAGGTTAGGGAACCCGAATCATACCTTATATTGAACTCGTCCGCGTCTCGTTCTCTTTGAACATGTGGGCTACCTTCTCGATCAGCAGAAGACGACTCTTAGAATCGGCTTCCTCTACCAGTATCCACATGAACAATCTCCAAACACGATTACAGCAGCGTGCTAGCGCCTCTTGTGCGTCTCTCTTAATTTTTTACTTTAGGGTTTCTCGCGGCTTTCTGTAATATGCTCGACTAAAACTCCCATAGGGTTTTCTAAACCCGATAGGCGTATTATATAATCAAAATTAATCCTCATTAATTTTGAAATTCGAATTTTGAATCTGGATAATATATCAATTAAATCTATCTAATAGATCTAATCTAATATATTTATTTAATCCGAATTAAAACTAGATCTGAAATTCGAATCTAAATTAAAAGTATTCTGATTTAATTTATCTCTATAAATTAAATCCGAGAAATGATATCTATCTATTTAATTAAATCTGAGATACTATATCTCAATTTAATATTAAACAGATATATGATATCTTTATTCGAAATTAAATGAGATACATTATCTCTATTTGTTTCAGATATTTAATTTATCAAATAAATTAAATACAAAATAAATATCATATATAATATTATAATCTCCATTAATAATATATATATATATATATTAAATTCAAAATTTAATATATATATATATAAATCCTAGATTAAATTTAGTATTCATTTAATCTCTGATTAATTTGAGATTCATTGAATCTGGACACTTTTACTAGTGTTGGATCATTCTTGTGTGTGACCCTGCAGGCCCATATGAGATTGGCAGTGGGCCAAGAGCCCAAGACTGTATCAACCCACAAGTCGCAAGCGGCCTCTAGCAAGACATTGCGACTACCCAATTCACATGGGGATCGATAACATGATACTACCTATCGTACAACCATGTCACGTCCCTTTTGTCACGCGATAATTTGGTCAAGGATGAGGCATGGATAATGTCAACTTCCTGTTCTTTGTAAGTTCCGGCTATCACCCAAGAGGGGGGGTGAATTGGGTGAAGTATAAAAATTTCCACTCTTTAAAACATTTTCGCAATTCAGTGTTTTCATCTTGAGTAACAAAAGTGAGTTTTCAAACAATTGATAATTGCTCAAATGTAAATGCTGGGAATGCAAAAGATAAGGAAGAAGAGCTTGCAAACAGATTTATACTGGTTCGGCCCTCTCTGACCTACGTCCAGTCCCCAAGCCTCACTTGGGATTTTCAATCCACTATCTCACTCAAGCTTTAATCGGGTACTTGAGAACCGCTACAATCCCACAAGTTTAGCCGGGCACTTGTGCAGCCTTTTACAAATCTCTTACTGAGATACTCCCCCTTACACACCGTAAGGATACACTGCTTGATCACACACTTCGTACTCGAAGTAATCCTCTCTCTCTAGGATTCACTCCCTCTTACAAGTTGTAATCAACACAATGTATAACCCACTCAAGATTACCCAATCTTGAGTTTCTCTCAGAAGGATAATGTGTTTACAATGAATTTCCTCTCAAAGGAATGGATAAATAAACACTGAAGTACAGACACAATTCATTTCACACTCTTAAGCTATTTAGATATGAAAAACAGAGTGAGAATGATGTAGAAGAAGAGCATCAGCATTTTGGCATGGTAATCATATGTGTCCACGTTTTTCTGCTTCAATCCATGTCTTTTATAGGTAGAGAAGAGTCTGTGACCGTTTATGACCGTTGAAGAGTCAATCAGACCGTTGTAGCTGATTATCTTTAAGTGTGGTCAGCTTCTCTCTCTAGTCTCCAACTAATCCAGTTGTATAATTGATCTAAGGTGGCTTTCTGTGGATTTGCCCGTTGGAGAAGACTTTGCTTGTTGTAGTAATCTTCCTTTTAGCCTTTTGCAGACGTGTACAAGTGGATTAACCAAAGGAAGCAACTATCTGGGCTGTGCATTTATTGTTCTGACAGTTTTTTACTTTTTGCTCTAATCCTTCAATGAACCTTCGTTAATCTGTCTGAAACTCACTAGAAAGATGGTTAAACATATCTAGAATCAATATAGAATAATCATGGAAAGCATTGAGATCAAACAAGAAGGTATTGCAGATTTCCCAAATTTGAAATTGCACCAACGGTCACAAACCTTGAGGCCAACCTCGAGGTTAGCCTGAAGGTTTCAGGCAAGTACTGGTTTTAAAACATGTAACCTCGAGGTTACAATGTGAACCTCAAGATTGGAAGCTATTTTCAAACCTTCATTTTTCACTGGAGCCCGACAACCTCGAGGTTGGAAATCCATACTCGAGGTTGGCCTTTGAAAATGCAAAGTTCAGTTTTTGAAAACAAGGCTTAGCCTCGAGGTTGGAAACTTAACCTCGAGGTTTTCAATATTTTGAAAACCAGTTTGCTCTCTGTAAGCCATAATACTCGAGGTTGAAACTCCATACTCGAGGTTCAAAGTATTTTCATGAAATCTCAAGTTTAAAACAGAATACCCAACCTCAAACTCAATTTTACATGTCCAAGCTCGATGTAAGAATCCAATGCAAGAAGAATCAGCTCCAAACTCATTGTATTATGTCCATTAAGATCGGATGAATGAAGGCTGTTCTTGATCAGCCCTTTTTGCATTGTCCTGAACTGATTGTCAACTTCCAAAAACCATATCTCCCTGGTCTGAAATCCGTTTTGGTCCGTTCAAGTCTTGTTGGAAAGATATGTGTGTCTACTTTCCAATGGCACCGATTTGAGCTCAATTGGATTTGTGGTTTGTGAGATACACCCAAAACATTGAAGCTTGGTTCTGACTGTGACGGTGATGTTTGTGTAAATTTGTAAAATTCATATCTCCTTGTTCTGAACTCCTTTGGACTTGAATCTTTGTCAAAAGTACGTGTTAGGAGTCTAGTTTCCAATGCTTTTGGTTTCGTCTCAATCCGATCTCTGGTTTGGAAGATATCATCAAATTACCAAAGGTCGCCAGAAGCTGAACGTGGAACAGAGTGCACCAGAGTTGCTGATAGTGCTGAAACCTTGAGGTTATGACTACAACCTCGAGGTTGGCGCTTGCAACCTCGAGTTTGCACTTGCAACCTCGAGGTTGGCTGGTCCAGTGACACCAAAAATGCTGAAGACACTCAAACCTCGAGGTTTATGCTCAAACCTCGAGGTTTATCAACCTGGACCTCATATTTGCTTGATTTAACTCTGAATTGAGCCATTCCAACTTCCATATGACCTTGGAGACTTCTAGCATCAATATAAGAACTTGAATAATGATCTCTTCATTAAATTCAACAAGTTATTCATTCTTCCATCTCCCAACTTGATCATTCTTCATCAATTAGCTTGGGCTCATCATTATTTGCAGCTTCTACCTTCTTCAACATTCAGAACATGATGAAGCTTCATTCCAACTTCTGCTTATCATTGAGACTCCCAGTATCACAAGAACTTGAATGTTGATATTCCTATTATATTGTGCAAGTTCTTTTGATAACATCTTTCTCTAGTCTCTTCTCTTCTTCTTGGTTATCCTTCAAAATCCATTGATAACATTATGTTTTCTTGACAACCTCTGCAGATATACTTCTTTCTTTCATCTCTTATCTCCTTCTTGATCATTCTCCTTAATTTAACTTGGACTAATCTACATTAAACATAATAGTTAGTCGAAGTAGGAGATAACTATATTACTCAATCTTTTTGCTTTTAACAATGACATCTATATAAAACATCATCAAAACTAATCATAACCAACATTCTCCCCCTTTTTGATGATGGCAAATACTTTAAGAAAAATATGTATGAATATGAGAATACATTAGATGCAACATATTTTTCTTGCCATTCTCTCCCCCTTATTTGTCATTAGCAAAAAGTTGAATTGTAAGTTATCAGAAAACGACCAATTTTGCATTGCAACACAAGTTAATCAGAGGATGGCAGCAGATAAACATATTAGTATCATAAACAACTAGAAATGTATTCATTGGGCAAACTTCATACAAGCAGAACTGATACCAGAAAGGATAAACACTCTGATAATCACTGATATCAGAACCAATTACTACAAAATCAACAAAATACAATGAAATGCAATGAGACACAACACCTAGAACCTATGCACCTTATGCATGTTAAAAGAGTCAAAGAAACTGATTTTCTCTCCCCGATTGAAAGTGCTTTTCATTCTAAATATAATGTAATTTGGAATGTTTTTATGAAAACAAATTTGAAGGAAATTGAGGAAATTTTCAAGAAATCTTTCACAATTAAAGCATGTGTATACCAAACATGTGCACAATTTCTACTGAATATAAAAAGATAGGGATTAGAAATGCTCATGTTGGTTGTGCAAATTGATGAACTATCTGTGAAGTCCATTTGCTAGCTTTGAGATCTGTGATGTGCTCTGAATAACCTCTGAAATGAGTCTAAAGTACTGGCTTCTTTAGTTTATCTCATATGAATGAACATGATCATCAGTACTTCAGGTTCCATCCTTTCCTTTTCTTCATGTAGCTATTCTTATAGGGCATTAAGGAAAGTCCTAGCACATAACATAATCTCCTGCTACAAATTGAAAACATTCTTTCCAAAAGATTTGTTAGTGCAAGTTAAATATCAAAGTACCCCTTTCTATGTGATATTTTTCAAATGAAGATAATGAAAGGAAAATATGATATTAACTCATCATCAAAACTAATAAAGGATAATGAATGTAGATGAGTATACTTAAAATGGTTTTTCTTCAAATATAGAAGGTGAGCTTTTAAAGTATAAAGCATACATGAATGTGAAGCTCCCCCTTAATGAATGCATGACTAAAATGTGAAGTTCCCTTTTATGATACCAAATGATAATGATGCACTAAATGTTATGAGGTTTGGAAATATCTTTGCTCACAACATGGTACCTCAGAATTGAAAGACTTTCAAGTTCACTTGGGTGGACTTGAAATAGGTATAACCAAATCACTTATGCTTTTTATGATGATAAAAGAGTTTTAAAGCATAAGGATCATTTTAAAAATGATTTGCTTAGGCTAAACTTCATGAAAAATTTGAGTGAATAAAATCAAGTTAGCCTGAAGAGTGATATGAGAATAGAGGAATGATTATGATATATGTATATTATTGCAAAATACAATACCTCACTCAAGTAACGTCGTAATTACTTGAGTCATAATCGTTTGTAGTCCATAGATGCATCACTGGCTAGCTTTTATCTAATAATGTGATCAATACTGAAGCTCTCCCAGATGTGACTAAGCTTCAAGATGAAGAGTCACTATAACCATCAGTTGTTCTGAATGCATCTTAGACGCTGAAATCCCAAATGGGCTTTGTATAGGATTAGCTTCTGCTCATAGCTTGTCATCAAGCTAGCATGCTCCTTATCATCTTGGTTCCTTGAATGATATACCCTTTTTCTTGCCCTTTGAAGGTGGTGAAGGTGAAGGATCATTCATAACTCCCCAAACCTCGAGGTTTTCTCCAAAACCTCGAGGTTTTGCTGTCTGTCATTTGTGAGTTGCTTTCTGTGTCATCCAAAACTCGAGGTTTTCACTGAAAACTCGAGGTTTCTCCATTCTGACACACTTCAGTGGTGAACATACACCTCCAAACCTCGAGGTTTGCTCATGAACCTCGAGGTTCTGCCTTTTGACAGCAAAACCAGATCCTGCAATAAGATAAATGTTCTTTGGTACTCAATGATTCTTGAGTCCACACAAGATTAGACATGACAACTCTTACACTCTTATAGGATTAAACCATATGACGTTTGAGCAAAGAGTATAGCAATCAAAGATCAAAATATAGTTTTACCCAAACAAGATCAAGCCAATTAATTGAATAGGGTAACAACTAAATGATACCAAAAATGTTATTTCTCAATGACAATTTGTGAATACACTAGATGCAGAAAAGATGTCATTGATGAGTATAGAAAACCTTATCTATAATGATAAGCATTTATCAATTTGAAGTTCAAATTTTTCAAGAAAGATAGTGAAATATGCAAAGTATTTCAAATCTTGAATGATCTTTCAAAAAAAAATGTGATGACACATTATGAAATCAATATTTTTCATACATGAAAGATTTTTGAAACATGTTTGAAAACAGTGGTCATTATAAATATGATGAAAGTCAATAGGTTTAATGAATATATCAATATGCTTCAGATTTGGAGAACATGTTAAACATTGAAGTTAACATGTTGAAGAATTTTCAGAAAAGCCAAAGTCATGAAAGTAAAGCATTATCAGGACATGCTTAGAACAACATAAATAAGCTTAATGACTTTGCTATTGACCAAGAGATAATCTTGCCTTAGAGAGTAGAGTATCGAACATATGAGAGCATTCAAGGCAAGAATTATGAGTATACAAAACTAGTTACTCTAAACATGAATGTGGACAAATAATTATATATTAGAGTAACACAAGTAGTACTAGGATTCATAGACTATGAAACACAGATTCTTTAGTCCAAAAGACTAAAGTTCCAAAGAATTATCCTAGAAAGTTATTCCATATAATGGTTAATGCACATGATGCATTAATGAACATTCATAATATTTGGAATAGCTTAATCAATAAGGTTTTATGCAACAAGCATAAGTTTTCACGTACTGAATTCATTTCTGGAAATTAGCTTGAAACTCATATATGATTCACTTATTTGACATAAGGTCCTACCATTTAGAGAATGAAACATAAGAGTTCAAGCAAAACATTGAATTCTATAGATCAATATGTGAATGACAGGAAAAACTCAATTGGACACATTTGAAGCATATCTACCATTCAATATACAATGTTAACTTCCAATTTGAAACATTATTTGAATGCAATCAGAGTATGAACATTTTTCAAATCATGCGTATGCATTTTCACAAAACAGAGTGAATTCAAATTCAAACAAGTTTTAGAATCGCGCATAACAAAAGAATAAACTCAGATGGTGAAGCATCAAACTCAAGTTCATCTTTTTCTTCAGACTTTCATTTCTTCTTCGCTTGTTGTGGATTTGAATTTAGCTTGTCAGTGTCAAGTTTGCTTCTCTTGGTAGCAAACTTTAGCAGGATTTCAGAGGATAATAATCATCCTGTATGAAAATCACATCTAGATTCTCCAATACTTAAGTTAGTAACCAATTAATCATCAAAACGCAGAACTAACATTAAGTGGAGGCAATTCACAATCTATTGGGATTAGACATTCCCAAAATTTCTCATTATCCAATCGAATTGCTCGTAGATGAATACGATATTTCCAAAAATATGTATCACAAATAATCTTACAAATTTGAGTAGATACATAAGCGAATATGTGATACCAAGAAATTCAGTGTTCAATGACGATTTGAAAATACATTCATGGAAAATATGTCATTGATATGAACTTTTCATAAACTATGCAAATAGTTTTCAATATCTCAAATATCAATCGTGATAATGTTATATGAGATTGAGATGTTGATGATATGAAAACTCATCTTTGTAGAAGTACTTAGAGAAACAATGCATTTGCAAAGTATGGTGGAAATTGAATTCCAATCTTGAGATATCATTTGAATCAAAACATGCATATTTTTAGAAACATTGGAATGCATTTTCCAAACACAGAATGAATTGTATTTCAAAAAAAATTCTTGACTTGTGCATCTCAGAAACTTTCAAGTCAGAAAAATTATGCACAAATTCACTTGTTATCCATTAGCAATCTTGAAAACATTTTTCAGGTCACAAGTAATTGATTGCTTAATGGTATACAGTATTGGACAAGTATACATTACCCAAGAATGAATTTCACATAAACACAATATGAGGTAAGGATTAGATATCACCGTATTTCCCTTTGTCCTCATAGAAACTTGCTTGGTTGAGATGGATTGGTGTAGACAACTCCTTTTTCGGTTGTTCACCATCAACATCAAGCATAGCTTGTTGAGCTTTCTCAAGACTTGAATCATTTCTCTATGTTGCATTCTTGAGAAGCTTTCTTTCGTCCTACAAAACTTTATAAATCTTTGTCTTTCTTGGTATCCAACCTTGGATCCAATCATCGTTAGCTTGTAGGAGCCAAAATTAAATTCACATGCTCCTATGAATATAATCAATTCAGAATAATAAAGTATAGTGAATAAAACATGACTCTTTGCATAAAGGAGATACTTTCTTTTCTAATCATCATGCAAGCATAAAGAATTAAATCATTGAACATTGCAATCTTTTTGAAGAATAAATTAGGATGTGAAAAACTTGATTTTAAAAGTAGTTTGCAATGATCATTTCTAAGGTTACAAAATATAAAACCTCAATGAATATTTCATATGATAACAAAGGAGGTTTTACCATTGTCTACCTTATACCTTAGGCACTTGGAGGATTGGCTTTGCTCACCCATTGCCTCTTCTTATCACATTGACTCGTCATATGTCTTTCAATGGGTGTCTGCAAAGCTCTCCTAGAGGGCATGGACTTCAAGTGTCTTCTGTTTGATACTTGAGAGATTCTCCTCTTCTTGTTCTCCTCAAGATAATTGAATGGTACTCTATGGAGATTTGTTCTTGAGGTAGATGACGCTCTTCTTGCTTGTATCCATTGCTTCTTATAAATCAGCTTTGTAGTTTCAGCAATGGGTGCCATGGGAGTTCTCTTGCTTGATATGGATTCTATGATCTCCTTCTTTGGTGCATGAGGGACTCTTGGCTTCTTCTTCCTCTTCTTTGTACCTTGATGTCCATTGATATTCAAATCATCCTGCACACATAGAGTACTAGATGGACATTTCGGTACCCACTTATACTTGGGTCCTTGACTGTTAGTATTGGACCTTGATTGTCCTTTAGGAACCCAAACCAACTTATTTCTTACATTGAAATTTCTTCTAATACAACATGTGTAAGAAATATGTCCAGATTTTCCACAATAATTGCAAGTAATATAATCATGCTTGTTATGAACAACTTTGCAAGAATTATGTGGTTCTAGTGGATGCAATTTCAAATGACTCATATTTGTGTATTCTTTCTTCCCATATGATTTTCCAGCATCATTTTTGAAATTATTTTTGTTTTTCAAAATAGAATCGGTAAATGGTTGAAAAACACTTCCATGCAATTGTTTGAAAACATTTTTCTTGCCTACACAAGAAGAATTGGAATTGTTTACCTCATGTGCATCTTGAGCTCTAGCTAATGATTGATCACAATCGTCTATGAGTTCATCTTGGAAATTCTCTTCCTCTTGTTCTATTGTGTTGACTAGATCATGGAAGAACTCAATAATTTCTCCTTCTTTATTCTCCACTTCCAATTGTTCATCAATTGTGGATACACAACTTATAGTTTCAGATGAGCTGTCAACACTTTCAACTTCAACAGAATTGTTAGAAGCATATATAGAATCAAGAGTATCCCAAATTTCTTTAGCACTAGAGCAAAACTTGATTTTCTGAAAATCATTTTCAGTTAAAGCAGAATGAAGGATTTTCATTGCTCTAATGTTCAAAGAAAACATCTTCATTTCTTTTTCTGTCCAATCCTTTCTTGGTTTGAAATCAAAAGCATTTGTAAAAACATTCCACATATAAAAATCAGTTGCTTTGATAAAACTAGTCATTCTAGCTTTCCAAAACCAAAAATCAATATCTTTAAAAAGAGGTGGAATGGTAAAATCAAAACCCTCAGAAAACGAAGAACACCCGAAATCAGCCATTGAAACTCTTGAGACGGTTAAGTCCTTTAAACAAGAGCCTAGCTCTGATACCAAATGTAAGTTCCGGCTATCACCCAAGAGGGGGGGTGAATTGGGTGAAGTATAAAAATTTCCACTCTTTAAAACATTTTCGCAATTCAGTGTTTTCATCTTGAGTAACAAAAGTGAGTTTTCAAACAATTGATAATTGCTCAAATGTAAATGCTGGGAATGCAAAAGATAAGGAAGAAGAGCTTGCAAACAGATTTATACTGGTTCGGCCCTCTCTGACCTACGTCCAGTCCCCAAGCCTCACTTGGGATTTTCAATCCACTATCTCACTCAAGCTTTAATCGGGTACTTGAGAACCGCTACAATCCCACAAGTTTAGCCGGGCACTTGTGCAGCCTTTTACAAATCTCTTACTGAGATACTCCCCCTTACACACCGTAAGGATACACTGCTTGATCACACACTTCGTACTCGAAGTAATCCTCTCTCTCTAGGATTCACTCCCTCTTACAAGTTGTAATCAACACAATGTATAACCCACTCAAGATTACCCAATCTTGAGTTTCTCTCAGAAGGATAATGTGTTTACAATGAATTTCCTCTCAAAGGAATGGATAAATAAACACTGAAGTACAGACACAATTCATTTCACACTCTTAAGCTATTTAGATATGAAAAACAGAGTGAGAATGATGTAGAAGAAGAGCATCAGCATTTTGGCATGGTAATCATATGTGTCCACGTTTTTCTGCTTCAATCCATGTCTTTTATAGGTAGAGAAGAGTCTGTGACCGTTTATGACCGTTGAAGAGTCAATCAGACCGTTGTAGCTGATTATCTTTAAGTGTGGTCAGCTTCTCTCTCTAGTCTCCAACTAATCCAGTTGTATAATTGATCTAAGGTGGCTTTCTGTGGATTTGCCCGTTGGAGAAGACTTTGCTTGTTGTAGTAATCTTCCTTTTAGCCTTTTGCAGACGTGTACAAGTGGATTAACCAAAGGAAGCAACTATCTGGGCTGTGCATTTATTGTTCTGACAGTTTTTTACTTTTTGCTCTAATCCTTCAATGAACCTTCGTTAATCTGTCTGAAACTCACTAGAAAGATGGTTAAACATATCTAGAATCAATATAGAATAATCATGGAAAGCATTGAGATCAAACAAGAAGGTATTGCAGATTTCCCAAATTTGAAATTGCACCAACGGTCACAAACCTTGAGGCCAACCTCGAGGTTAGCCTGAAGGTTTCAGGCAAGTACTGGTTTTAAAACATGTAACCTCGAGGTTACAATGTGAACCTCAAGGTTGGAAGCTATTTTCAAACCTTCATTTTTCACTGGAGCCCGACAACCTCGAGGTTGGAAATCCATACTCGAGGTTGGCCTTTGAAAATGCAAAGTTCAGTTTTTGAAAACAAGGCTTAGCCTCGAGGTTGGAAACTTAACCTCGAGGTTTTCAATATTTTGAAAACCAGTTTGCTCTCTGTAAGCCATAATACTCGAGGTTGAAACTCCATACTCGAGGTTCAAAGTATTTTCATGAAATCTCAAGTTTAAAACAGAATACCCAACCTCAAACTCAATTTTACATGTCCAAGCTCGATGTAAGAATCCAATGCAAGAAGAATCAGCTCCAAACTCATTGTATTATGTCCATTAAGATCGGATGAATGAAGGCTGTTCTTGATCAGCCCTTTTTGCATTGTCCTGAACTGATTGTCAACTTCCAAAAACCATATCTCCCTGGTCTGAAATCCGTTTTGGTCCGTTCAAGTCTTGTTGGAAAGATATGTGTGTCTACTTTCCAATGGCACCGATTTGAGCTCAATTGGATTTGTGGTTTGTGAGATACACCCAAAACATTGAAGCTTGGTTCTGACTGTGACGGTGATGTTTGTGTAAATTTGTAAAATTCATATCTCCTTGTTCTGAACTCCTTTGGACTTGAATCTTTGTCAAAAGTACGTGTTAGGAGTCTAGTTTCCAATTCTTTTGGTTTCGTCTCAATCCGATCTCTGGTTTGGAAGATATCATCAAATTACCAAAGGTCGCCAGAAGCTGAACGTGGAACAGAGTGCACCAGAGTTGCTGATAGTGCTGAAACCTTGAGGTTATGACTACAACCTCGAGGTTGGCGCTTGCAACCTCGAGTTTGCACTTGCAACCTCGAGGTTGGCTGGTCCAGTGACACCAAAAATGCTGAAGACACTCAAACCTCGAGGTTTATGCTCAAACCTCGAGGTTTATCAACCTGGACCTCATATTTGCTTGATTTAACTCTGAATTGAGCCATTCCAACTTCCATATGACCTTGGAGACTTCTAGCATCAATATAAGAACTTGAATAATGATCTCTTCATTAAATTCAACAAGTTATTCATTCTTCCATCTCCCAACTTGATCATTCTTCATCAATTAGCTTGGGCTCATCATTATTTGCAGCTTCTACCTTCTTCAACATTCAGAACATGATGAAGCTTCATTCCAACTTCTGCTTATCATTGAGACTCCCAGTATCACAAGAACTTGAATGTTGATATTCCTATTATATTGTGCAAGTTCTTTTGATAACATCTTTCTCTAGTCTCTTCTCTTCTTCTTGGTTATCCTTCAAAATCCATTGATAACATTATGTTTTCTTGACAACCTCTGCAGATATACTTCTTTCTTTCATCTCTTATCTCCTTCTTGATCATTCTCCTTAATTTAACTTGGACTAATCTACATTAAACATAATAGTTAGTCGAAGTAGGAGATAACTATATTACTCAATCTTTTTGCTTTTAACAATGACATCTATATAAAACATCATCAAAACTAATCATAACCAACATTCTTGACCACTACTTTCTCGATTCTCGAGTAGTCTAAAAGGTGAAATGGAAACTCCTTTCCATCACAGTATGATCATACATTTCTTAGACTCACTCATCGAGGGGCCCAGTATTATCTCTTTACAAATGTGAGGGACAAATTCCATCTTGACCATTCACATTCTCTGCATGAAAACCACTGATCCCAATCCCAGCCTTTATCATAACTCAGTCAAAGGTGACTTTTGACTAGGTCAAAGGTCAGTGACTCATCATGTAGGAATCCATGATGATCTCAGGTCATAGGGCGTTGTGACGCGGTTATACATGAGATAAGTTTATAACTTATACCATGCAGCTTTCTCATAGTGGTCGGTCCAGCACCTTGTACTCTTACAACTGCCTAAGTTTGATTCGCATCTCCATACCTCATCAAAGTCATACTGGTCTTAATTCATCTTCACTCCCGCGTAGATGACCGATCAGGGACATTTAGGATAATCTATAAGATGTATCCAAGGATGCAGTTATCAATACGAACATGCAAACGAAAATGCTAACAAAAGAGAATACTTTAAATAACTTAAATATTCAAAGTACAATGAATTGCCCCTAGGGCATAATTTCCAACACCCCCCCAAATAGCAACGACAAAAAAGTATTGTAGGAGGAAAATTGAAAAGCCAAAAAGAATCGCAACGGGAAAATTGAAAAACAACATGAAGCTTTGTCATGCTCCGCCACCACACAACAGAACAGGAAGAGGAAGAAAATTGAAAAGGTTCCTTTCAATCTTTCATCAACTAGGGGCACAGATACCCCAACTTTAGCAATTGATCTACCAAGTCCTAGAGCTAGACTATGTGCCGGAAGCTTGCCAACAGCTGAAATCCTGAAAAAAAAAACCAATCAGAAAGAAAACAGATAACATCAAGAGCAAAACTAAAGAAAAATCAAAATCGAAATTTTGATTAAAGCCAAAAGAACCATAATATTGAAAAGAACTAGCCAAAAAAAAAAAAAAATCCAGATCCAAATCAAAAAGCTAGCCAAAATCGACAAAACCAGAATATTGAACAATCAAGAATAAATGCAAAGTATAATCACCAGAGAAAGAGAAATAATTAAAATAAAAAAGAATTAGCTATGGACCGATGACTTCAGCGCAAATCTGGAGATTTGGAGAAATGAAGGCAAAAAGGGTTTTCCAAATCCTGATATAAGCGGGGCAGATATAAATCTTGTAAGCTACTTTTGCATCTCACAACAAAACTAGGAGAAGGAAGCTTCCTTAGAAACAAAGAAGGAAATTTAGCGTAGTGAACAGGATGTGTAAAAGTAAGACGTTCGAGACTGTTTATGAAATGTTGCGTTTAGGATGGATTTGAGGAAGACGTTCTGCACTGTTGGGTTTTGAAGAAAAAACTTCATATTTTTATGGAAGAGAGGGACCAACAAAATGTTGAAGGCGTGAGATTAAAGTTGAAATATCTAAAAAAATTCGAGTTTCAATGACTAGTTTTGAAAAACCAATTGTTGTAACTCAAAATTAAAAATAAAATAAATTGAAATATCTAAAAAATTTGAGTTTCAACGACTGGTTTTGAAAACCCAGTCGTTGAAACTCAATAAAAAATAAAATAAATTGAAATATCTAAAAATTCGAGTTTCAAGGACTGGTTTTTGAAAAACCAGTCGTTGAAACTCAAAATAAAAAATAAAATAAAATGACATGAGGGAGGTTTGAACTAAATGATATTGATATATTCTTTTGTAGATATATATATATATATAAAATAGATATATTGTTTAATTTATTAAATTTAATTAGGAACTAACTAAATGAAAATACGCTTAGATTTCTTAAATTTTAACTATCGAAATTTTAAGCTACATACTTGGAAATAGCTATAAATATGAGATAAAATCATATATATATATATATATATAAGAGATATATTGCTTAATTTATTAAATTTAATTATTAGGAACTAATTAAATGAAAAAACAGTCAAATTTGTTCTCTTAACAATCGAAATTTTAGGCTACATACTAGGAAATAGCTACGAATAAGGGATAAAATCACAATGGTCATATAATCCTGAAGATTTTATTCTACCAATAGATAGCACTAATTTTTCATAAAATAAAATTAAATAATGTCTCAAAATAAAATAAATAGTGTCTAAGATACAATCACTGTTTTTATTAAAACAATCGTTGTATCAAAACATTTAACATCTGTTTTTAAAATATAGACATTAAAAGTAAGGAGAAAATTATAACAGTGCCACCGCCTATTTTTTTAACGTTCATTTTGTGCGAAACAGTAATTGAATATTCTCGCCAAAATTTCAAAAATGCCATTGCCTCGTTTTTATGTCTGTTTTCATTTTATCGATCGTTAGATGAGAGTCATTAAATCTACTTTTTGTAGTAGTGAAATTAAAACTTGTTTTTTATTTTTATTTTTATATGGGTGAAGGTGCAGATTTGCTAACCAACTATTATCTGAAGAGCGTCTAACACAAATAACTATTGAGAGGACCAAAATTGCCAATCAACAATTAAAAAGTGAAAAAAAAACACCAAATAATTATTAAAAGTGAAAAAAAAACACCAAATAACTATTAAAAAAAACAACTATCACAATTAAGTTAGAATATGAGGCACTGGCATAGAACAGTGGCAAAAACGCTGGAGAAAAGAGCGGTTAAGCCTTCTTGTTGGAAAAGGAAAACACCAACAGAGATGAGACCCATGAGAGCAGGCATTATGGTAGCAGCGATTGCTGCTTGTGTCATCGAAGGGATGGAACTAAGGTGCAAGGTGCGTGCCAGTCGAACGCTATGGACTACTGGATGAGTTCAAGAGGGTGAGTGGAACACTTAGCAACAACAGAAGCTTTGGAAATGCTGACTTCGCCGACACTGTGACAGTCAATGGAAGACGGAGACACCAAGACAGTGACGGGGTAATAGTTCGTTAGCGAATTTGCTCCAAATTGTATTTTTTTTTCACTTTTTAATTGTTGATTGGTAATTTTGGTCCCCTTAATAATTATTTGTGTCAGACGCTCCTCGGGTAATAGTTGGTTGGCAAATCTGCACCTTGACCCTTTTTTATATTTGTCAACATTTTCCTTATTTATTCCTAACGATACTCCCTTAACAATAATCAAGCACCACTACAAATAAGGTCTATAACGTCCGTTTATTTGGCCTTTTAACATCTAAAAACGTGGGGACGCCTATTTGGGAGGCGCAAAAGGTGGAGACTTATGGCGTCTAATATTTCTTAGACGTCATAAGTATTTTTTTTTTCAAAAAAAGAACTAAAACAGATGGGGACGGTGACGGTGTTAAACACAAGTCTAAGAAGTTTAAGATCTAAAAAAAGTTCAGAACAAAAAAATCCAAAACGCAATAAACATATTTGAGAAGTTTAAGATCTGAAAAAAAATCCAGAACACAATAAACAGATCTGAGAAATTTCAGATCCCAAAAAAATCCAAAACGTAATAAACAGATCTGAGAAATTTCAGATCTGGAAAAAATCCAGAAGACAATAAACAAAAGTCACCGGATTTATCATCTATAGCACATTGAAAGCTTTAGGAACATGGATCTGAGTTCGTGTTTTTGAAAAATAACAAGATCAACTCAAAATTAAAAAAAAAAATTCTATAGATCCGTGTTTTTGCTCACCTTCGCCATCGTCCTCCTTCTTAGCTTGGACCTGAGTTTGATTTCAGTAAAAGAAGATAGAGAGGCTCGCATCGCCGGAAAAAGATGATGAGGAAGACGCATGATGGTTGATGGAAAAAGATGAGGACGAAAACAAGCACGAACCACACTAACGGTGAAGGGACAAGGGCAGACCCAGGAATTTTAACGACGGGGGGCGAAATAAAAAATATTATATCATAAATAAAAATATTTGAAATATAATACAGACATAATATACAAAAAATTGAAAGAAATCTATCATAGAAATTAAGATCACTTCGCTTGGATGGATCAAAAGGGCTTGAGATTAGTTTCCTGTTTGATGTAATTTTCTTTTTTATGTAGCTGTGTAATCTTCGTTTTGTAGTTGGGCTCTTTATACTTTAAATTCAATTATGTATCAAAGGGCATTTAGATGTAAAAAATGCATGTTGATGACAATTTTATTATTTTAAATTTGGCCACAATATGCACCCCCAACATTCAGGGTTTTCAATCTTCTGCAGATATCTTCGTCAAATAACAAACAAAACAAGATAGAAATCAGAACCCTTGTCTGATCTGCAGTATCTATTTATTACATTTATGAAAGATGACCATGGCACATTAAAAATAATCCCTGAAGATCTTTCTCTGCTCCCACATTTCTCTCTCTCTTTTTTTTCGTTTTCTTTTTTTTTTTAAGGGGGGGCGGGGGCCCACCTGTTAGTTCTCAATGTGTTTTGATGATTAACAACAAGTGTAAACATGTTTTGAAGTTTCCAAAATCAGTTGAAAACAGTTTGACAGTTGCATACTCGAGTATAGGTATGCATACTCGAGTATAGGATTGTTAAAGGATTGCTCAATTGCAGTTTACAAGTCAATACTGCAGTATGGGGAGCCATACTCGAGTATTGAAGTTCCAGAGAGCAATCAAGTTTTCAAAATGGGATGCATACTCGAGTATAGGGTTGTATACTTGGGTATAGGCCATCCAGAGAGCAACCAAGTTTTTCAAACTAAGCTGCATACTCGAGTATAAGAATGCATACTCGAGTATTGGACTTCCAGAGAGCAAAAATATTTTCAAACTGAGTTGCATACTAGAGTATAGGTATGCATACTCGAGTATAGGACTTACAGAGAGCTCCAAACATTTTTGTAACTAGTGCATACTCGAGTATAGAGTTTCCATACTTGAGTATTGAGCTCTTAAACTGCTTTTTCAACTTGAGATCTGTTCTTGTATACTCAAGTATAGGTTTGTATACTCCAGTATTGACATGGGTTAACTTCACACTTTTGAAATTTTGAGTTGCATACTCGAGTATAGGTATGCATACTCGAGTATTGAACTTACAGAGAGGTTACTCATTTGTCAATGACTTGCATACTCCAGTATGGATTTGTATACTCAAGTATAGACAAGAGAAGTCCTCACACTTTTTGAAGTTAGAGTTGCATACTCGAGTATGGGACCATACAGAGAGGTCACTCAATTTGTCAAGACTTGCTTACTCCAGTATACAAATGCTTACTCCAGTATAGAGGCATTGTGAACTTAAAATTTTTCACACAAACAGTGCCATACTCGAGTAGACTACTTACATACTCGAGTATAGGTCTTGGTTTTCAAACACAAGTCACAATGGTTTGCCTCTGGAAGATGCATACTCGAGTACCACTTTGGATACTCTAGTATGGACACTTATGCACAGTGCCATACTCCAGTATGGATGAACTTACTCCAGTATACAACGGTCAAAATTGATTTTGAATTACACGAATTTGCAAATCACTATTGTTTGACCTTATTGGATTCATAATTCATTCACTTATGTTCCCAGCTATGTTTAACAAGTTTGTTAAGTGAATTTCAGTTAGCACAGATGAAGATTGATGAAGATCAAAGCCAAAAAGCAAAAAGTGCACAGTGCATTTAATACACTTCTGCAAATCAACCTACTTTCAGCTAATCCATCTGAGCACGCCTTCTAAACGTTAAAGATTGCTTACTACAACAAGCAAAGTCATCTCCAACGGGCAAATCCTCAGAAAGCCACATCAGATCATATTAACACTTGGATTAGCAGAAGTTTAGAGAGAGAAGATGACCAGACTCAATGCTAACCACCTATAACGGTTGGAATCATCATACAACGGTCATAAACGGTCACATACCATTCTCCATCTATAAAAGACATGGATTCAAGCAGAAATTCGAGAATCCACGAGCCTACCATGCCAAAATGCTGATACTCTGTTTCTACATCATTTTCACTCTGTTTTACTTGTCTAGATAGCTTAGAGAGTGAAATGATTTGTATCTGTACTTCAGTGATCATTTATTCATTCTTTTGAGAGGAAACTTATTGTAAATACATTATCTTTCTGAGAGTAACTCAAGATTGGGTAATCTTGAGTGGGATATACGTTGTGTTGATTACAACTTGTAAGGGGGAGTGTATCCTAGTGAGAGGATAATCTCTAGTACAGAGTGTGTAATCAAGCAGTGTGTTGATTACAGATTGTAAGGGGGAGTGAATCCTAGAGAGAGGGTTGCTTCAGTTACAGATCGTGTAATCAAGAAGATTAAAGATAGTGGATTGAAAATCCCAAGTGAGGCTTGGGGACTGGACATAGGTCAAGGATAAGACCGAACCAGTATAAATCTGTTTGCAAGCTCTTCTCCTTTATCTCTTTCATTTCCAGCATTTACATTTGAGTGTTTGCCAACTGTTTATGAACTAGCTTTAGTTGTTCAAGATGAATTTTCTGAATTGCGAAAGTATTTCGAAGAAAGAAAATTTTTATACTTCACCCAATTTACCCCCCTCTTGGGTTCAGCCAGAACTTATACCACCCTGGTCCCCCCTTGTGAAGGGAGGACAGTGGAGGAGGGACGATGACAGAGGAGGGCGACGATAGAAGAGAGCTGACGATGAAGGTCTTGATAATTGAATATTTCATATACTACTTTTTGCCTCTTGATTAATAATTTAGGACTCTTTGGCTAATAAATAATGGCTTTTATATCTATTTGGGCTTTGGGCCTTTGGATTTATTTTAGCCATTTTTCATAGCGAAAATTCCACATTTACATTGCTTCACTATTTTAACCATAACTCTTGAACCAGACATCGGATTTGCCTCATTTTTGTCTCATATTTCAGATGATTCAGAGAGCTACAATTGCTATGAAGACATGAAGAGAAAATTCGGACAAGAGGGCGGTCGATTTTGGAGCCGAAGCATATGTATTTTTGGGTTTTATTTTGGGCTCGAATTTTGTAATTAAAGCCCATATTATTTTATTTTCGTTTTTGGGCTGAACCCATTTCCCAATTAGGTTAACTTTAAGTGTGGCAGCAGCCACAAACACCTTTTCATTCATGTTTTTTGTGTTTTAGTGGATCAAAATAGAAGCTTTCATTTTCTCTCAATTGTTCTTCAATGTTCTTCGTGTTCATCATCTTTTCTTCATTTTTTCCAGCCATGCTTGGCTAAATATCTGTGATTAACCCAATGTTGAAGATTCCATGACTCGTTCAGAGAGCTTGTGCTTAATCGGTAACGTTTCTCGTTTCTGTTTTCATCTATTGGATTCGATTTCTGAAAAATAGTTCAAATATTAGATTAAATATTCGGTTTGGTTCATCCCAAGGACTAAATTCGAACTAGGTTTAAAGTTTGCTGTGCGATTGCATAGTGGGACGCCACTGTTCGGACATATTCTAGGCGATCGTCTAGTCGAGGGATTTCTGGATGAACGCAGAGATCTCGGTTCATCCAGAGCCAAACGCGAGTTCGTTTATTTTTCGCTTAATGATGAACGTTTTTGGAATCAAAATGTTGGGTTGATCGTTGTTAATCTGTTTCTGTTTAATCCTTTAATCCTCTGTTTGGTCTCTGTTTAGTTTAGTTTTGTCTCTGTTTAGTTACGTTTTTATTCCTTTCGAATTAAAAACCCCCCCATTTACCATTCTGTTTCTGTTTCGCTGTCGCCAATCAAACCCGCTGTGAATTCATCGGAGAAACGACCCAGGTTACACTATACTACAAATCTTTAAATCCTGGTTATTTTGGGAGAACACGGCATAATCTCTATCAGGTCTCAAGCAACGTAGGAAATGAAGGTGTAAAGGAGAGAAGGAACGTCAGATTGAAATGAAATGAAATGAAGTGGGGGAAGAAAAGAAGGTCACATCGTGTAGTAGAGGGTTATGTGTGGGGCCCGCAAGAGAGACTTTTGGCATCTAAATTTACAACTTAGACGCAAAAAGTCAACTTTTATCACATATAATTACAAAAATGCCACCGTTTCTATTTTTTACTTCCTCTTTTCTTAAAAAAATGACGTCTTTTTGGGACGCAAAAACCATCTTTTGTAGTAGTGAAGAATAAGGAAATAAGGGAATTAAGGAAGATAACTAGGATGTTTTAGAAAATATATGTCATTTTGACTTATTTAACTAACATCATTAATTTAATCAAATAAGGTAAATATGTCTTATATAAACACTACTACAAAAAGGAAATTTAACGTCCCCCAATTAATGTCCATTTTAAAAAATTTAGACGTTATTACATAGGCATTGGCATTGTTATAATTTTCTCCTTACTTTTAAGGGTTAAGAAGCGATTTGGCCAACAAACTATTGGCTTAAGAGCGTCCAACATAATTAACTTTTAAGTGGACCAAAAATACTAATAAACTTTTAAAAATGTGCACCAAGCACAATAAACTTTTAAAAATGTACAGTCAGCACAACGCCACTAGAAAAAGATAACGTCCATTATCTGAGGTGCAGATTGGCCAACAGACTTTTACTCCAGGAGCGCCCGACACAAAATTCTAAATTTCACAAAATTAAATAATTTTTTTTTTCTCAATTGTTATTATTCAAAACTATTTGTACTGTTATCTATAGACAAAAATTACTTATTTGTTAAAATAAACAAAAATTTTCATTAAAAACATAATTATATGATTTGAATAAAACTTAAGATATTTTATAATTTATTATATATGTTAAATAAAAAATTATATGACTTATTTTTATTTTAGAAGAAATTTATGTGATTTAATTAATTCATTTAATGTTAATAAAATTTAAAAAATCTATTATATGCTGAAAGAAATAAAATGAGTTTAATTTTTATTTTTATAAAAACAGTTTAATAGATATTAACGTTGATACTTAATAATATAAATCTGACAACTTGATGATATATTTGTTAATTAAATAATCTATTGATTATATAAATATGGGACTTATTGGGAAAAAAAGATAATTTAAGAGGTTTGATTAAGGACAATTTAATAATGCGTTAAGGAACAATTTGACCAAAGAACTTTTAATTTTTTTAGGTTATCTTTTTTTTTTTCAACAAGTCCCATATTCATATAATCAATAGATTATTTAATTAACAAATATATCATCAAGTTGCCGGATTTATATTATCAAGTATCAACGTTGATATCCATTAAGCTCTTTTTATAAAAATAAAAATGAAACGCATTTCATTTCTTTCTGGATATAATAGATTTTTTTAGATTTTTTAAATTTTATTAACATTAAATGAATTTTTTTTAACTCACATAACTTTCTTCTAAAATAGAAATAATTCATATAATTGTTTTTGTTTACAATATAAAATAAATTGTAAAAAAACCTTGAGTTTTATTTAAATCATATAATTATGTTTTTAATGAAAAGTTTTGTTTATTTTAGCAAATGAGTAATTTTTGTCTATAGATATCTATACAAGTAGTTTTGAATAATAACAATTGAGAAAAATTTATTTAATTTAGTGAAATTTAGAATTTTGTGCTGGGCGCTCCTGAGTAAAATTTTTTTATGTTGGGCGCTCATGGAGTAAAAGTTCATTGGCCAATCTGCATCTTAAATAACGGACATTATCTTTTTCTAACAGCGTTGTGCTGACTGCACATTTTTAATAGTTTATTGTGCTGTGTGCACATTTTTAAAAGCTTATTGGTATTTTTGATCTACTTAAAAGTTAATTATGTTAGACGCTCCTGAATAAATAATTTGTTGGTCAAATCGCTCCTTAACCCTACTTTTAACATCCGTTTTTTTAAAACTAATGTTAAATGTTTTGATACAACAACTATTTTAATAAAAATAGTTGTTGTATTTTAGACACCATTTATTTTATTTTTAGATACCATTTAATTTTATTTTGCGAAAAATTAGTGCTACTTACCGTTAGATTAAAATCTTCAAGATTATATGACCGTTGTGATTTTATCCCATATTTATATCTATTTCCTAGTATGTAGCCTAGAATTACGATAGTTATGAGAAGAAATCTGACATTTTTTTATTTAATTAGTTCCCAATAATTAAGTTTAATAAATTGAACAATATATCTTTATACATACATACATATATATATATATATATATATATATATATATATATTGGATTTTATCTCATATTTATAGTTATTTTCTAGTATGTAGTCTAGAATTTCGATAGTTAAAAAAAGAAATCTAATCGTATTTTTACTTAGGTACTCCCTCTGATCCTTATTATAAGGCACCAACTAACAAGTTTATTTGGTTCTTTTTATAAGGCACTTGCTTGTTCCCAATGAGCATTAATGATTTATTTCCATGTCTGTCCATAATTAATGAGGGTAATGTGTGAGAATAATAATTAATATAATATTAGAGTCTAGTGGAATTAGTAGGGGTAATATTAGAAGTTACTTAAATTGTAGGGCAACTTTATTGATTTTAACTGTTTTTATTGGTTTGTGAGAGAAGTTAGTTGGTGCTTTATAATAAGGACCAGAGGAAGTAGTTCCTAATTAAATTTAATAAATTAAATAATATATTTCTTTATATATATATATATATCTATAAAAATATATCAATATCATTTAGTTCAAGTCTCCCTCATGCGATTTTATTTTATTTTTTTTATCTTGAGTTACAACGACTGGCTTTTCAAAACCAGTTGTTGAAACTCGATTTTTTTAGATATTGCAATTTATTTTATTTTTTATTTTGAGTTACAACGATTGGTTTTTAAAAACCAGTCATTGAAATTCAAATTTTTTAGATATTTCAACTATATTCTCGCGCCTTCGACATTTTGTTGTTCTATCTCTTTCATAAAAATATGAAGTTTTCTCTTCAAAACCCAACAGTGTAGAACGTCTTCCTCAAATCCATCCTAAAAGCAACCTTTCATTAAGAGTCTCGAACGTCTTACTTTTGCACATACTGTTCACTGCGCTAAATTTCTTCTTCGTTTCTGGGGAAGTCGCCTTCTGCTAGTTTTGTTGTGAGGTGCAAAAATAGCTTAGAAGATTTAGAACAGCCCCGTGCTTATATCAAGATTTGGAAAACCCTTCTCGGCTTCATTTCTCCAAATCTCCAGATTTGCACTGAAGTCGTCCATCCATGGCTAATTTTTTTTTATTATTTTAATCTTTTCTCCTTCTTCGGTGATTATACTTCTCATTTATTCTTAATTGTTAAATATTTTGGTTTTTCCGATTTTCGCTAGCTTTTTTTTTTTTTTGATTTGGATTTGGATTTTTGATTTTTTTTTAGCTGGTTTTTTTTTTTCAATATTATGATTCTTTTAGCTTTAATCAAAATTTCGATTTTGATTTTTCTTCGGTTTTGCTTTTGATGCTATCTGTTTTCTTTATGATTGTTGTTGTTGTTTTTTTTTCCCCAGAATTGTAGCTGTTGACCAACTTCGGGAACAGAGTCTAGCTCCAGGACTCGATAGATCAATTGCTAAAGTTGGGGTATCTGTGCCCCTAGTTGATGAAAGGAACCTTTTTAGTTTTCTTCCTCTTCCTGTTCTGTTGTGTGGTGCCGGAGCATGATAAAGCTTCATATTGTTTTTATGGAATTGTTGGTGTTGTCTTCTTCTTCTTAATTATTGTTGTTATTATCTTTAGCTTTTCAATTTTTCCACTGCAATGTTTTTTGACTTTTCAATTTTCCCACTGCAATGCTTTTTTGCTGCCGCTATTTGAAAAAAGAAAAGAAAAGAAAAGACATTCAACGATTGTTTTTTAAATAACAATCGTTATAAGTCAGAAACTTTCAAGAAACGCTTATTATATACGACCCCTTAAAAATAATCGTCTAAGAATTTTAAAAACAGACGTTAAAATCGTCTTTTGTTGTGGTGAAAGGATCAGAGGAGTAGTATTTAGCTAATTGTTATTTGAATACATCCACTCAAATATCCAATAGTAAGAGCCACAAAATCCAAATTTGAGAAAATAAACTGAAACATGTGTAATTATGACATAAATATTAGTTTTTTTTTTTTAAACCCAGAGCAAAAGTTACTCAGATGTCACATGTTTATAGAAGTTATTGAATTGGCATTTGGCACCCCAGCCTTGCACATTCAACTTAGGTGAGTGTTCTGTTTTGCGTATTTTAAATGATTAGATAAACATGTAAGCGGAATTTTCTCTAGTAAAGTACAAAATACTTTTGGGGCATTTCCGAACACCCTTATTCCCTTCTTCTTCAATTTGAAACATAGCTCTCGGACCTCAGTGCATGTTTGTGTATTAAAAGGTATGTTTTCTTTTCATATATATAAAACGTAAAAAGATTTATACAATAAGTTGTTGTTGTTAGTTAACGTCATTATTTAGACGTTTGTTCTTTTATTTAGCTTATAAACAAGGTATGTTTTCTTTGTCTGTCTGTGTAAAAAGTAAAAAGATTTATACAAGTTGTTGTTGTTAGCTAACATTATTATTTGAACGTGTTTTTTTTTTAAGCTTATAAACAGAACATTTTTATTTTAATATTTAGGTAGGGTATGGGCCAACCAGCACATAGTTAAATTATATTATAAATTAAAAATATTAAAAGAATTAATTATGATGGAAACAATTATTTAATCTTTCCAGAATAGTATGGGACTATGGGCGATATATATATATATATATATATATATATATATATATATATATATATATATATATTTTAAACACATGTATATTTTTATTTGAGGTAATTTTATTCAAGACACTACCAACAACTACTAAATATAAGTGTGTCTCAGAAATGATCAAATCTTAATTCATCATGTGTGAGAGAATGATCCATCTCATGTAAGTTAATCCTGTTGGTTAGGTTTAACTTTCAAATGCACTAGCGACAAACAGCTCACCTGGTCCAAGAAATCAACGTCAGTATCTTTTTTTTGTTCCAAAAATCCATAATATCTTTTTGAAAACTATAGAAAAATTGACACATTATGGTTACGATACAAAAGAATGAGCGAAAGTCAAATATAATAGCCGCTCTTATTCTGATGGCCCCGACCCAATTTCTCCCCGCGTGATCTTCCTATTAATGTTGCTGCCCCGGTTTCCCAAACTCTTAATTAGGCCATGTTCCACGTACCTTTCAACATCTTTTAATTAATAATTAAATATATTAACTAATTTTAATTAATTTTTAAGACACACATGTGACGTTTGTATTTTATCATCGTACTCTCATATTCTTACTTTATCTTTATTGACACTCCCTTTAACAATAATCAAGAAGTAAAAAAAATGAAAAAATTAAAGAACATGTTTGAGGTTTTTTTTATAAAATATATACTACCTCTGATCCTAATTATAAGATTGGATTAACTTTTTTTAGAGAGATTAAGGAAATTAAATAAATTACTTAATCATATCATATGTTGTGTATTATTAGATTATATATTAGTTTATTAATTAATCAAACTAATTAATTTGAAGAAAAATAAAAATAATTTAAAGTAATTTAATTAACTTCCTTAATTTCAAAAAAAAATTAATTTGATCTTATAATTAGAATCATAGGGAGTATTATATGAACTAGCTTAACTAAAGTTCTTAATTTAACTAAATTTAATAAATATGTATTATATTAAGGACGATAGAGAAGAGAGTATGAATAATAAAGAGAATGGATATGTAGTAGGTCTTAAATATACAACATAATTTATAATATAATTTGTTACGGACCGGCCCAAAAGGCCCAAGTCCGGACCACGGCCCAACCACGCCTGGAACAGAATCTACGCTATAACGGGCAGCGATATGAGATCCCACTAATATAGGATCTTATTAATGGAGGATCTCCCCCAATCAGGAGCTCGAGATATCAGCCCCTGATCTCTCAGCCCCGGATATCGCTCATTAAACCAGGGATACTTGCACCGGACTCCTCTATAAATACAAGGAAACCCTAAACAGGTGCACACGTTCTAATCTATGCTCTCTTTACTTCCTGTCACACAGAGCACACACACCACCCCCTTGGCTTCACACCTTTACGTATACTATGAACTACGTGGACTTTGATCCCTTCAAAGGGTACGTAGGCTCTAGGCTTGACAACCTAGTCAAGTCCAATCTTTCTGTGTTCTTAGGACAGAACATTGGCGCCGACCGTGGGGAACCGTAAACTTCAATCCCCGTGATCACTGATGGCAAACACCAGAAGCCACAGCAGAAATCCCCCGCCGGTGGGCGGAGACCCCCAGCCAAGCCGGCCTCCACCAGATCAGCCCCTGGAGCAACCGCGGCGAGAAAACACCCCAGAAGGGCATGTCACTGACACGACAACCTCCCCTTCCGCAGAAGAGCAGCCACTGCAAGAAGCGCGCACAGAACCCCCGGCGCGAGACGTCCAGGCAGTCGAAGCCGACGTCCGCATCCTTCGAAGGACGCAGGAGTCATTCCTCCAGAGGCTGGAAAACAAGGAGAAACGAGACGACCTACAGAGACAGGCTGACTTTGAAGCCTTTGGCCGAATGATTTAGGATGCGCTCGAGAACGATCACTGACAGGGAAACCGCTGGAGGAATCATAGGAGAGGAAGGAGGGCCCTCGTGGATGACAGCAGTTCCTCGAGCAGCTTAGAGCCGAGGAACCCACGCCGCGGCAACAGCGAGCCGGAGCGGAGGACGAATATGGAGCAAGGCTGACAATAGCCCTTAGAGAACGTCGGAAACCACGGTGACGGTCTTAACCGCACTGATCGGGCTGCCAGCGGGGGCCGAGACCGAGAAGAACACCGCGTGGAGGACAGAACTCCCCAGGCTTGCAGATCACCTCGCCACGGATCCCCCCAGGAATACCGAGTGACATATCTGTCAGACTCCGGCAGATCCCCATTCTCGAGGGAGGCGACAACGGCCCGTTACCCAAAGCATTTCGATCTGGCCAACCTTCCGAAGTACGACGGAACCCAAGATCCACGTAACCACCTTGACGTGTTCGAAAAGCTCATGTGGGTCCGACAAATTAGAGGCCCGGTTATCCAGCGTCTCTTCGCGGCTACTCTGACCGGACCAGCGCACAGATGGCTGAGCTCTCTCCCGGACAACTCCATCCGGAGCTTCGAAGACCTCGAACGCAAGTTCGAGTTGCATTTCGCCACCAGCAAAAAGCAGCCAAAGACCGAATTCACGCTGAGCAAAGTGTGATAGAAGAAAGGCGAGGCCCTACAGAAGTACCTGGATCGATTCCGCGACTTAGCCATGCAAGTGCGGTCGCTGCCCGAAGAGGTCCACGTACACTGCCTGGTCAACGGGCTAGACCCGTCATCACGACTGGCCCGAAACTTATGTAAGAACCCAGTGTACACATTAACCGAATTCTACATCCAGGCGAAGAAGTACTTGGAAGTAGAGCAAATGGAGGCGGCCAACGTGGACGAACCCGAACGGGCGAGGAACACTCCGCCCAGAGACGAAGACCGGTCGAGAAGGCCGAGGTCCAAGACAAGAAGGTGAACCAGCGAGAGCCGATCCAAACCTGACCGAGCCGACCAGAAGGCCAAGTACGATAGCTATACCCCTTGAATATCCCTCGGTCCCAGGTATGGAAGGAGGTAGCCCAGGCCGAGATGAGGCGGTTCGACAAGCCGAGGCCGATTAGGGGCCGCTCCAACACGGATCGTTCCAAGTTCTGCATGTTCCACGACTGCCACGAACATACCACGGACGAGTGCTACGACCTCCGCGAAGCTATTGAAAAGTTCGTGAGAGAAGGAAAGCTACGTCAGTATGTCATCAAGACTCAGGGAAGGACGGGCGGTAAGGGTACTAACCGCGGCCGCACTAGAAGTCCGTCCAAGGAGACCCGAAAGCAGGGGAAGAAGCAGAAGACCGCCTCTGACGACGAGTTTCCCGACGTGGATTTCCAATGCAACGTCGTCAGCAGAGGATTTGGAGGTGGCGGAGACACTATAAGCCAGCGGAAGAAATATCTCCGCGAGGTACTGACCGTCCGAGACCTCCCCAAGTTTAAGGAGGACCTCAAGAAACCGAGGCCGCCTACCCTGACCTTCACCAACGAAGAACTGAAAGACGTCATACCCGGCCATCTGGATGGACTGGTAATCATTGGTACCTTGGTTAATTGCCGAGTTAAGAGGATCTTTGTTGATGCAGGGAGTTCGGCCGATATCATAAGCTGGGACGCCTATAAGCGGATGCACCTTGAGCCGGAGGATCTCAAGCCATGCAAAACCACCTTGATTGGATTTAATGGCGAACAGTCCTTTCCAAAAGGCTATATCGACCTCAGGTTAACCCTCGGGACCAAAGATGCCTTCAAATCTGAATGCGTAAGATTCATAGTTGCTGACTTCCGGTCCCCCTACAACATCATCCTGGGCAGGCCGACGATCCACAACTGGGACATACTGGTGTCCACCAAACACCAGAAACTGAATATGGTCAATGACAAGAACCAGATAGTGGTGGTATCCGGAGACCAAAAAGAGTCAAGGCAGTGCTACTTCGAAGCTCTCCAGGTCGAGGAAGGAGGACCCTCATCTCCATCTCGGCTCGGATCCAATGAGCAAGTAGTCGAAGCCGACTCCGACAGACGCTCGCGGCAACCGATCAACATGGTGGAGCTCGACCTCCGGGAACAAGAAAATCCGAGGCCCGAGCTGGAGGGAGAACTGGAGGAGGTAATGTTAGGAGCGGACCCGTCCAAGACCACCAAGATCGGCCGAGACATGAGGGACGACCTAAAAGCTCATATGATCCATTTCCTCAGACAGAACCAAGACGTCTTCGCCTGGACCTCGGCCGAAATACCCGGCATCGACCCTCATTTCTGTTGCCAAAAACTCGGTATATGGCCGGGGTCAAGACCAGTGGCGCAGAAGAAGAGGAACATTGCAGACAACAGACAGAAGGCCCTCGAGAGCCATGTCGAGGAACTCTTAGCGGCCGGATTTATCTGAGAGGTGCAGTACACCACCTGGCTTTCCAACATAGTCATGGTCCTCAAACCCAGCGGCAAATGGAGAGCATGTGTCGACTACACCAACCTCAACAAGGCGTGCCCAAAGGACTCCAACCCGATGCCCAATATCGACAAGCTTGTGGATAACTCGGCCGGGTACCAACTCCTCTCCTTCATGGACGCCTACTCCGAGTACAATCAGATTGCAATGCATCCGGACGACCAAGAGAGGACCGCTTTCATGACGGATAAGGCAAACTACTGCTACAACGTCATGCCGTTCGGACTGAAGAATGCCGGAGCCACCTATCAAAGGATGATGAACCAGGTTTTCGAAGACTAGATCAGCTGCAACATAGAAGTCTACATTGACGACATGATCGTCAAGTCAAAGCTTCCAGAAGACCACATCCGGGACCTTGAACAGACGTTTGAAAAACTAAGAAGACATCGAATCAGGTTGAACTCGGCCAAATGTGCTTTTGGAGTTCCGGCTGGAAAGTTCTTGGGCTTCATGTTGACCAACTGAGGGATCGAAGCCAACCCGGACAAATGCAAGGCCGTGCTAGACATGCACCCCCCGTGGGCCAAGGAGGAAGTACAATAGCTGACCGGCTGACTCGCCGCCCTGACAAGGTTTCTCCCGAAGTCGGCGGAGAAAGCCCTACCTCTCTTCAGGCTATTAAAGAAGGAAACCCAAGGCGGTTGGAATCCCGAATGCGATGCCGCCTTCATGGAAATTAAATGGTGTCTGGCAACCCCACCGGTGCTGACTAAGCCGGATCCAGGAGAGACCCTATTTCTTTACTTACCAATAGGTAACGAAGCCGTCAGCGCCGCCCTAGTAAAAGAGACCGAGACCGGGCAGATGCCGATATACTTCATCAGCAAAGCCCTGCAAAGTTCCAAACTACGGTACCAGAAACTCGAGAAGGTGGCCTTTGCCCTGGTCACCGCGGCCAGAAGGCTCCGACCTTACTTCCAAGGACATCGGATAGTGGTACGTACCAGCCAGCCGATCCGACAGAACCTGGCTGGAAGAATGACCAACTGGGCCATAGAACTGTCTGAGTTTGACATCACTTTTGAAGCCCTGCAGGCGATCAAGTCCCAGGCACTGGCGGACTTCATAAGGGAACTCACCCCGGCAGTAACGAATGACGGAACCTGGAAAGTCTACGTGGACGGATCCTCCAACGCTAAGGGCAGCGGTGTGGGAGTTATCGTGGAGAGCCCACAAGGAGTCGCTACCGAACACTCTCTCCAACTAAAGTTCCCGACCTCCAATAACCAAGCCGAGTACGAGGCTCTGCTGGCCGGACTTCTCCAGGCAAAAGAGAATGGCGCACACCGAGTAAAGGTTTTAACCGACTCGCAGCTAGTCGCCGCGCAGATTGACGGCAGCTATCAAGCAAAAGACCCTCTTATGGCTAAGTACCTAAACCGTGCCAAAGAGCTCATGGCCGAGTTCGAAGAAGTGATCGTCTCCCATATCCCAAGAGAGGAGAACTCCCGAGCCGACATCCTCTCAAAGCTGGCAAGCATAAACGGGCCGGACAATCACAGGACGGTGATCTAGCAGAATGTCACCGAGCCGAGCTGTGTCATGGCCATCTTGACCGGGATTGACTGGAGAAAGCCGATAGAAGACTACCTCGAAAGGGGAATTGTTCCTACCGACTCGACTGAGGCCAAGAAGCTGATCAGAGAAGCCGCTCTCTACGCAATGGTTGATGATTAGCTATACATAAAAGGACTCCACTGCCCGATGATGCGATGCCTCGACGAATCTGAGGCAAAATACGTGCTGGCCGAGCTACACGAAGGCAGCAACGGCCACCACATGGGAGGCAAGGCCCTCGCCGGAAAGGCACTGCGCGCCGGCTATTATTGGCCCACTATGAAGCACGATGCCATGGAAAAAGCTAAGACGTGCGACAGTTGCCAGAAACACGCTAGGATCATATGGCCGCCGCCCTCAGAATTGAAAGGGATGCCAGCCTCCTGGCCCTTTTACAAATGGGGCATGGACATCCTTGGACCATTCCGACCGGCGCAAGGGCAATGTAGATGGCTCATAGTCGCAGTAGACTACTTCACCAAGTGGATCGAAGCAGAGCCACTCGCCACAATAACCTCGGCCAGAGTGATAATGTACAACTTGGACATCAAGCAGCACTTCTCGTCTGTAGAACACCCGCAGTCGAATGGCCAGGCCGAAGCCGCCAACAAAGTCGTCCTGGACAGACTCAAGA
Organism: Acacia crassicarpa; assembly: GCA_034222035.1. Classification (NCBI taxonomy): domain Eukaryota; kingdom Viridiplantae; phylum Streptophyta; class Magnoliopsida; order Fabales; family Fabaceae; genus Acacia; species Acacia crassicarpa. The sequence goes on along the minus strand of JAWXYG010000005.1, from coordinate 39,904,577 downwards.
AGCGGATGTTGCAAGCCGATACCAACTAGACCGAGCAGCTCCACAGCGTTCTTTGGGGATACCGGACAAGCGTGCAGTTTTCGACCCAGGAAACCCTCTACAGGCTAACCTATGGATGCGAGGCAATGATCCCGGTTGAAATCGGACAGCCATCCTGGAGAAAGGTCAGAGCCAGACAAGAAGGGCAGGAGTCGAACGACGACGCCTTAAAGACCGATTTGGACCTCATAGACGAAATCCGAGTCACGGCGCACTGCCGAGAATTAGCCACCAAGCAGTTACTCGCGGCTAAGTACAACAGAAAGGTCAGACCCGGTCATTTAACCGAGGAAACCTAGTACTCCGACGGGCCGACATAGGCAACAAGAATGCCAAGGACGGTAAGCTGGCGGCAAACTGGGAAGGCCCCTACCGGATTAAAGAAAAGCTCGACGGACGGGCATACATCCTAGAGACCTTGGCGTGGAAACCGATCAAAAGGACATGGAACGCCGACAAGCTGAAGATCTACTATAGCTAGATCCAGCCTCGTTTGTCTTTATTTTATTTTCATTTAAGTCAAAGTTCAAGGTATATTGTTTTCTAATGTTCTTTCTTTGCAACGCCCCTTAGGGCTATTTTTCATCAATAAAGGATCCCATTGAGAAGATTTATGAATGTGCACAAAGTTCGCTTAAGCATGAAGCCAAGCTATGAGGCTTGGCCAAAAACGACAAGGCCGAGGCAAAGAAGCCCGGCCAAGAAGCCGAAAGCCGAGGCCCTTAAGCCCGGCACCGGCAAAAGGCCCCGAGGTCGTGTACCCGGCCGAAAAAACTAAAACATCTAGATGTACGAAAACTGGCCGTTGTACTCCGACAGGCATTGGTTAGAGCTCGGCGAAGGCGCCATGCGTGGCCCTTCGTGAAATTGACGCGTCAACGCTCGCCCGGCTAAGTCAGCAGACTACCATGCCGACCCTGATCAGGTCAAAATGTCCGACCCAAGGCGAACGAAGCCTTGATGGGACATGTGATAGTCCAGCCCTTACGCCGGTAAAATTTAATCCGACTAAGTGAAAGTCGGAGTCCGATTATCAAAAAGTCGGGCCGAGGCAGTGAGGTTAGTTACACCTGACGAGGTTGAAACAAGACAACCGTGCCCCAACCTCCCACATGCTAAGTGTGGTAGAGTAAAAACGGCGCTTACCCATACAGCCGAATAACAATTAAGCATAGGCAAAAGGATGATAGAAGTGTAAATCATTCATTGTCTAGAGCATCCAAACGGCCTGCACCCATGCGGTCGACGAACGTTGAAAACATAGACGGAAGGATGACAAACTCATTCACTGTCTAAGTTGTCTGAACGGCCTGTACACATGCAGCCGATACACACCCAAGACCGAGGCAAAAGGACGACAACAAAAAGCAAACCATCCGTTGCCTAAGGTATCTAACCAAGTTCAGAACCTCAAAAGAGCTAAGGCAAAGGGATGATAAAAATTTAAATCATTCATTGTCAAACATGGGCAAAAGGATGGTAAAGATTGAAATCATTCTGTACACAACGGCCTAAGGCCAAAATCGTTCTAACAAATTACAAGGGTACCAACGCCCCAAGATCAAAACAAAAATAAACAAAGCTAATATCAGCAAAGAGCGGAAATACCTGGCTCAGATATAGTAGCAGGCGGAAAAGACTGCGGACTCGGACGAACGGGGGCGCTAGAAGGGACAGCCGGGGTGGACCAATGCCGACAAGAACCAAGTATGGAAGAAGCTTCGGCATCTCCAACGCAAGCCATCAACGTAGAGGCCTCCGCCAGGCAATCCCAGCAAGGGCCGAGATACCCTTCCGGGGCGGATGTCTGGCGAACAGCAGAAGGGCCCTCATAGAAGTTGAGGGGTTGAGCCATCAGCACCGAAGGTCCGGAACCGGATGAGAAGCCTACCCCGGCCCCATCGGGCGACTCGAGAGGAAGGGCGCGAGCTAGCGGGCGGAAAGGACGGCGAGGAAGTGAGACCGAAACCCTAGCCGAAGCCGGGCGAGCCCTGGCCTGCCCCGGATGAACGGTGCCACCTCAGCGCAGAGGAGCAAAACCCCCGAAGCGGGTGGCTCACCCCCAAGAACCCAGTAAGTGGCCTGTGGGAGACGCGCACAGAGGAACATTTCCTCCTCCGGCGTTAACGACGCCCTTGGTCTAGGAACATTTCCGTCCCTCACCAGAATCAGAAGCCTAAGGTACTAAGGGCTAGTGTTTAAGGGAGTATTGGGACGAATTTTGGGTATGTTGACACTAGAGAAACCCAGAGATATAGAAGAACGATAACACAGGCGACAATTTCAGAAATAAACGGTAAAATGCAAGAAAGTACCGAACAAAAATGCAAGGGAATCGATGGAATACCTGTTTGGATAAAATGAAGGGACTGAAACTCTGGAAATGAAGAATGGCAAAGTCTCGACTGGAAAAAGCGTAGAAGGAAACCAGAGAAAAGTGTCTGAAAAGAAGAGGAGTAGCGGGGAAAGTAAAGAAAAGAAAGGAAAGAAAGCTATTTGAACCTTGTCGGGAAACGACAGGGACATGACGGTCCATTCTCGTACAGGCGTGGCGAGATTGGCGCAGCATGACGTCAGCGCAATAAATGCGCACAAGCCTCGAAAAGCGAAAAGACGGGGCGGTTGCAGGCCGCACCCACTAAGGACCTGACAGGTGTAAAACCGCAATAATGACACTCACGGGGGGAGACCCGAAGCGTTCAGAAAATTCCAAAAGGCAAAATGCTCGAATCCGAGGTCACCACCTGACACTTGGGACCGGGGCAGGACAAATACCCATCTTGACAAAACGAGCCCGGTATTCTAGGTAGGACGTCGGGGAAAAAGCGTGATGAGCCGACCACTGATTCGGACCTGGCTGAAGGACGCGGCAACCACAAGCCGGCCCAGCCAACGATTAAGGCCTCGGCCTTATCGAGGACTGGGGGCAATATGCACCTCGGCCGTCCAGAAGCCTGAACAACCGAGCTGGGGGGCAATTGTTACGGATCGGCCCAAAAGGCCCAAGTCCGGACCTCGGCCCAACCACGCCTGGAACAGAATCTACGCTATAACGGGCAGCGATATGGGATCCCACCAATATAGGATCTTCTTAATGGAGGATCTCCCCCAATCAGGAGCCCGAGATATCAGCCCCGGATATCGCTCATTAAACCAGGGATATTCGCACCGGACTCCTCTATAAATACAAGGAAACCCTAAACAGGTGCACACGTTCTAATCTATGCTCTTTTTACTTCCTGTTACACAGAGCACACACACCACCCTCTTGGCTTCACGCCTTTACGTATACTATGAACTAGTGGACTTTGATCCCTTCAAAGGGTACGTAGGCTCTAGGCTTGACAACCTAGTCAAGTCCAATCTTTCTGTGTTCTTAGGACAGAACATGAAAAACTATGTCTTATGTTTAAAACCGAAAGAGTAATATTCATGATCCATGAAAAACATTTGCCTGAAGAGTGAAAATCCATAACCATGTCCATCGTATACGACAGTTAACTGATTTTTTTTTTTTTTTTTTTTGGTAAATGACAGTTAACTGATTTTGGGGTGCCATGAATGATTAAGTGCGTTTTAGGGGTAGGCATCTCCGCTGACCTTCTTCTCCATTTCCTTTGCGTTTACTTTTTTTTTTTTTTTTACTGTTGGATGAACTTTCATAGTTGAGATTGAAGTTTGGAATTTAATATTTTATAAAAATATTTTATTATTATATTAAATAAAAAAATACATATAGATAAATTTACGCTATTGATATCATATTTAAATTATTTTTTTGTTATTATACTTACTCCACCCCTTTATATAAAGTCCGTTTTTTTGTTTGTTTTTGGAATGAGTCTGTCCCTTTCTATGAAATCCCTTTTATGTATGTCTTAATAAAAAAAACATTCTTATTCATTTTTTTTATACAGCTAGTGGGGGAGGGGGAGGCAGGGCTCAAACCCTGGACAAGGGGGAAGGCCAGCTCTTAAGGCTGGCCCTAATGCCATTGCGCAACGAGGCGCTTGGCACATTTTTATCCATTTTGTCTTGAATTAATGTCATACTACACTAATTGCTCTCTCATTCCATACATTCTCTTTCATTATTTTCTCATTGTTTTGTTTTTTGCTTTCCAGCCATAAACCTACTCATCATCAAATTTTCTTACTCTCCTCTTGCTAATTTATTTATTTATATGTTTTGCTTTCTATTTTACACTCCAAAGTTGGGTTTTGCTTTGTATATAATTGAGTCAGCCAAGTTTCGTTTCTTTGTTTGGATTTTAGTTTTATAACAATAATTCGCTGACTCATTCATCACCGATCAAGATAACCCCACGCCTGCCACCCTCCCAATCTACACACTGCAATCCAGCAAAATAATGGAACATCACCGCTCATTTCTCAGGTCTCATGCAAAATTAATAATAAGCTTATGTATCAATTTAAAGCTGCGTTCGTTTATAATCTATTTTTGTTATTCATGAGCGATAACTTTTTTAGTGGATTCGGAGCAAAATAAATAATTTTTTTAAAATTTCAATTACTTTTTTACTCGTCATCCTCCACCAAACGGCGAATCAATCATAGCAAGGTTGACGACGTCTCCTCAGATCCTCTCTCCTTATTCTTCTTTACTCGCGTGTCTACCCTATTCACTAAACCCAAACGATGGGGAAGAAGAAATCAACGTACGGTGCTTTTTGAAAGTTCTGATTTTTTTAGCAGGTTCTTTTCAAGAATTTGGCATTCTTTTTTTTTCTGATAATAGAGCTGGTGAGTTGATGTTGATTTCACAGCTCCTTGCAACACCACTATTACCCTTTCAGCTTCTCAGGTATATTATTTCATTTTGCCACTGACACTGTGATTATTATTCCACTACCAAAGTCATAAAAATCGTTTGTTATTTCCTTCTGAAATTTCCAGTTGATGGAATTTCAATAGCAGAAGAGGAAGAGAAGGCTTACGAGCTGAACCTCGTTTTGCTACTCTTGGTTTAGATTGATTTTTTATGGTTGAGTTTGATGAATTCCAATGAGCTGGAGATGGTGTTGTTGTTTATTGTTTGATGATGAAGGAGTAAAAGGTCGAGGGGCAGAGGTAGACTTTTTTTTTTTTTTGGTTGGTGCAAGGGTATTTTGGTACTTTCACAGTATATTAGACGGCCATTACCTGGTTTCAAAGGCTCTGTCATTTTTGTCATCACTTTTAAAACTTTGTTACTTTTATATTCATTGTTCTACACGTTTTTAGCAAAAAAGTTTGAGTATTTTTGTATCTGAAATGAAATAAAGGGAAGCAAAAACAATACGGTTCCACGTGCATGTCTTCATACACACACATCGGCATAACGACTTGAAGAATGGAAATGGAATATATATACATGCACACAAAGATAGAAAGGCATGTGGGTTCTGGCAACACATATCACTTTAGTCCTATTTATAAATCCAATTTTATATAATAAATGAGATTGTGACGATTTTACCTATATAAATTGCATTCATGAAGATAGAGAGAAAAGAAATAGTTGAAAAATACTCAATAATAAATAAGAGTAAAGTTGAAATTTACCGTATAATCATTGAGTTAACCACCTTTCTTTGATATTTGAGTTAATCAGGGATGTGGAAATGTGGGCCATGAGGCAATGAAATATACAATTTATATGAAGACATATATGCAGGGTGCCTCTTGTAACGTGATGAAGAAGAGTTGAAAAGATCTAGACAAGACACACCCCACCACAAAATGGAGTAGTAATGAAATGAAGGGAATAAATGAGAAATATGAAAATGCTGATAAAACATTGTGTAGTGAAAATAAATGACAAGAGTCCTTGAGCCAAGAATGGGGATGCGGCGCTGTCGTATGAGTAAAGTGAAGAGGAGGGATATTTTATAAGAGTAGGGTTAAGATTTGACCCTTTTATTTTTTGATACAAGGTGATAGGGGAAGGGGGGATCGAACCAAGGACCGGGAAGGGGGAAATTAATCACAATATCACTGCACTACTAGTAGTGCTGATGACCCTTTTATTAAAATAATATTCTTTATTTGCGATTCCATTCCATTCTATTTCTTTCCGTGTATTAATATTAGGGAAAGTTATAGTAAATGACCAAATTCTTAAATCAGTCATTGAAAAACGCCCTTAAATTTATCATTCACATAACATAAACTTATCACTGCTACTCCAACTACAAGTATTTGCCACTAACGTAATGCAAATTTACAACTAAAACAATATTTAATATTATTTACCAGTCAAACAGCCCAAATTTCTAAGTGAAACAACAAGTACTTGCATTGATAATTAAACATAATTCTTGCCTCATATGGAACATCTAGGATGAGCTTCATTTTCCCTAATCATTATGGTGGCACTACACTACTGAGAATCTTTTGCAATAAAGTTATAAACGCATGAATACGTAGGAAAACCATATAGCTCAACTACCTAATTTAGTGTATAGGACCACTTGTCAACAATTGCCAAGAATGGTAAAATGACCCTTTCGATTCTGTGGACAAAAGAGAGTGCACGTTGGCTCTTTCTCAAATTTGTCCACGCGTCACATTATGTTGTGGAATTCTCAAAACAGGCAAGTACTGGTCCTTCTATTTAATGCCATACACAAGCAAGAATGAAATCTCAGTGAGCGTTTAACGTAAAAACTAAATAAGACAGTAAGAAGATCTCATGGAGAGATCTGCAGGAGTGAGAACTGGAAGATGGTGCAAAGAAGAAGATGATCTCCTCAAGGCCTGTGTTCAAAACTATGGTGAAGGAAAATGGCATCTTGTTCCTGAAAGATCAGGTACGTACGGTATATGTGCATGTATATATATAGTTATTTTACAAAACCAAAAGTGGGAGAATTGTGAAAAGTACCCAAAAAAAAATTTTATTATTAATATTTTTGTGATTTTTGCATTATTTGTGGAGGCTTGAAGAGGTGCAGAAAAAGCTGTAGGCTGAGGTGGTTAAGCTATCTAAAACCAGATATCAGGAGGGGAGGCTTCTCTGAGGATGAAATTGATATGATGATCAGGCTTCACAGGCTCCTGGGAAACAGGCACGTCATAGTCTATTTTTAGTGCGTACAATATTCTAAAATAATTTTTAGTAGCACTCAGTATTTTAGTGTAATTTTTGATGCATTTAACTTCCTAAAATCTTTTCCATAGTTAGCATCTACTGCACCAAATTAAGTTTTGATGTGATTTTGTATTTAAAGTATTTTTTTCAGTAGCAATGAATATCTTATATAAACTTAGGATAATAAATGTCACTAAAAAATACTTTACGGCATTCCATGCATTAAAAATTACCTTAAAATATTAGATAATACTAAAAAAGTTTTAAGATATTAAATAGTACTGAAAAAATATTTTACTTATTATACTATTACTCTTAGTTGGTAGTTTTAATTTGAATATAATTAATCAGATGGAGCTTTGAACGACTTTGTAGATGGTCAGTAATAGCTAAAATGCTTCCTGGAAGAACAGCAAATGGTGTGAAGAACTACTGGAACACCCATATGCGTAAGAAGGGACAACGTGGTTTATCTGATAAGGAGGGAGAGGCAGAAGAAAAAGCAGAGGATCAAACAACAGCCATTAGAAGCCATACCACAACAGTAATAAAACCTCGAGCTTTGAGGTTATCGAGAAGCTCATGGTCTTGGTGTAGAAACAATAATAATAATGATGATGGAGCTGGTTGTGAAGTCAGCGGAGACAAAAGTACACACAGTAGTGGCCCACATCATGATAAGGAGCAAAACCAGCAGGAGGTAGAAGAGGAGTCGATGGAGTGGTGGAAATGCTTGCTTTTTTATGACAGTGACCACAATATTATTGACAAGGCAGGTCATCATGATCATCAACAAATTGGTTTGTCAGTATCATCGTCATCTACGTCCAAGGATCAACATGGCGCGTTTAATCAATTCTGGGATCAGCAACTTACTTGGATTGATGACTTTCCTCTACACACCTCTCTCACGGACTTTCTCGCTTAATTATTTTGCACTTAAATTACTATTGTAGGATATATATTTGTATGCTCTCAAGAACACAAAAAATTAAGGGCGGGTATAGTGCATAACGCTCCCAGTCCCACCCGGAGAGGCTTTTGGATTGGGGAGAATAGATGCACACATCCTTGATCCATAAGAACACAATCAATAATAAAATTATAAATTGTATGCATACCTGATGTTATTATCCCATAGCCTTTCTCGCTTGATACACTTTAGTCCTAGTGATTGCAAGGTTTATATGAACAACATAATGAAACGAAAATTTGTATATGTATTGGGTGTGAGTGAGGTCACAAAAGAATTTACCGATAAAGACAGGACAAAAACAAAGGGCTTTTGCCGCAGTTCAGGAAAACCCCCACCTATAATCCTAAATATTATATTATTCTGCCAATGTTGAACTTTATAGTCCAGGTGTGCATGGTTACCAAATTAAACCAACTACCAATATATAGCACTGAGTTCATTTATATGATTAATATTTCCCGGTCGATCGAAACACCAATAAATTAAAATTAGTGGGAGTTTCTCTGCTAGGTAGACCATGGAAGGGAAATTTACCGTTATGCTTGATGGAAGTTTTTGGAGTTGATTCATCACTTAACAGCTACTCTACAGTCTACACATACACTATATATATATATATAGCGCCTTTTGGCTGTCTGTTAATAGGGTCCCCAACTCTAAGAATTTCCCTCCTAATTAAACAGACGCCTAAACATATAATAATATATATCTGCCCACCATGACATATAGGGACGGGTATACTATCCCAAACGAAAATTCACACACACACACTACCTAATGTTCATCTGAATGTACGTACGTATAAATACAAATATTGAAGAACTAGTACTCCAAATTCTTGAGCTTTCTTCTTTGGAATGACCTAGGGATGAGCAACGAGCGAACGGGATTGCACCATGGCTAACTTGTATCCCGTTAGTTTATTCTACCCCATACCTGTCGCATAACCCATGATAAACAGGTACAGGCAAACGAGGGCGGGTTCTGGTTCCCCGTTTATAGCTGTATTTTATTAAAATTAGAATTAGAGCTCCATGGCTCCACCCAAGAAATTGTAGAACAAAGATAACCACACAAATCTGAGATGAGATGGAGATGGAAGAAAAAATGGAGGATAGATCTATGATGCTCGACTGAAAGATGTATAAAAGATGGAGGACACATGAGATACTCAGTTGATGGCGAGAGGCCGAGAATAGTGAGTCCAGATCATGGCAATGAGAGGTCATGGGCTCGTGACGAGGTTGAGGGACAGAGGCTGAGATTGGCGAACATCCAATAGTGGCGAGTTCGCGGCGAGGTTAAGGACGACAGGCCTAGAGTGGCGAGCGTTCGAGTGACACCACAACTCCGGTGAGACAAGAGCCCAAGAACAAGTCTGAGAAGTAGCGACGAGGAGGGTTATTGCCATTGGTTAGGTTAAGGAATTGGGAAATGGGAATGGGAGGATATGTCGAGTCTTGAGGTCAACTGTGAGTCTTTGACTGTGTGACTGTGTCTCTATCTCTACTCTCTAATCAGTCTCATCTCTTAAGCCCTATGTGTGAATTCTGATATCTGTTTTTTTTTTTTTCCTTTTTTAAAAAAAGTTTAATATACGAGTAATGGGTAGGCAAAGGAGCTTTTCGACAAAAAAAAAAAAGTAGGCAAAGGAGCTTTGGTGGTGCGCCTGTACCCCGCTCGTATAATATAAACGGGGTACGAGAAGACTGTTACCCTATTATGGGCCCTATCTGAGCTACTTTAAAATGAGAAAAATGCTACGGTAGGACCTATAATCTGCTACCAATCTGAGCATGTATCCTTTCTAGATATCCTCCGGTCTCCTTTGTCTTCACGTAATTTTATTTATTTCTTTAATTTCTTTTTAAAAAAAAAAAGTTCAACCAAGAAGAACTCTTGCCTATAAAGTCTAAAAACATGTAATATAGTACTTGCCTACTTGGTGATTATTGTAAGGTTTATTTGAACAACATATAGTGAGTCCAAATTGCATATATATTCTGACCAAAAAAAAAAATTGCATATATATATCTACTGGGTTGGAGTGAGGTGAACAGAATTTACGGATAAAAGCAGGACGGATAATAAAGGCTGGGGTTTTTGCGGTAGTTCAAGAAAACCGAATTAACCAAACCCTCCCCCCCCCCCTCCCCCAAAAAAACCAATTGTAAATGTTGCTCCCAAAGTTGAACTTAAGTTCACGTGTAATTACCAAACCAACCATCCAACTACCAATAATATATAGTACTAGTGTATATATATAATTTGAAATCCATCGCAAATTCTGCGATTTTGTAACGGATTCCAAATCCGTCGCAAAATCTTAAATTTGCGACAGATTCCGAATCCGTTGTAAATTCAAAAATTTGTGATAGAAAATTGGTTTTTTTGTAAATTATTCTTTTTTTGGAATGGATTTTTTCCGTTGTAGAAATTAATTTTTTTTGTAATGGGTTAGTTTTTTTGTTAATGGGCTTTTTACCTAAACGCCATTGGTTAAAAAAACTCCCCCCAAGCTTTTTTTCTACTGAAACGTAGCTTTTTTGTGAGGTCCGTTTTTTAACAAACAGAGGGAGAGAGGAGGGAAGGAACATTTTTCTTAGTGGGGCTCATTTTCTGAACGGGAGACAGAGGGAGAGAGAAGGAAAGGTACATTTTTCTTAGTGGGGCCCATTTTATGACTAGGAGACCGATGAAGACAAAGGAGAAGCGGAAATAAAAGAGAGAGAAAAAGGAGAAAGTTACACTGAGACTTTCTTTTGTTGATTAAAGACTTTATTTTATTAATTAATAACAAAAACTTTAATAAATCATGATTTATTGGATTATATATTAGTTTATTAGTCAAACTAATTAATTTAAAAAAAAAAGAATAATAATACTCTTGAATAATTTAATTAGCTTGATGAATCTATAAAAAAAAGTCAATTTTGTCTTATATTTAGGTTCAGGTGAGTATTCAATAAAATTTATGTCATTTTTCATCTCAACTGACTTTTGAAATAATCATCCAAATATTTATCAGTTTAGAAAAAAAGTCACTTCTGTAAAAGTCAAACAAGCAATCCAAACACAAATCACATTCACAATCTGACTTTTTTCCTACTAAGCTTCTGCAAAAGTTAGATAGCTTTTAAGTCACATCTCCCACCGCTAATCCAAACAAGCAATACAGACCATATTTTACAATCTGACTTTTTCATAAGTCAGATTGTAAGTAAATCATTTTTCCCATCATTATGCAAACACAAAGATTAATCATAGGTAGTGAAGTTCTGGTTACCAAACAAAAAAGAGACAGAAGGGAATTTCTACACGATAAGCATCTTTGCTTGTACTCTTTTTAATTAGCCGCCTAATAAGAAAAGTTGAGTGATGGCGTGGAAGTTGCAGTTGTTGAACTTGCGTACAAAGTCGCTCTTATTTGAATACATCTACTAACTCGACTAGTAGATGTTGGGTGGATGATTTAGAAAATATATGTCATTTTTTTAACTAACTCGACTAGCACCATTAATCTAATCAAATAAGGTAAATACCATAGGAGTAGTATTTAGCAAATTCTTATTTGAATACATCTACTAAAATATCCAATAGTAAGAACCACAAAATCCAAATTTGAGAAAATAAACTGAAACAAGTGTAATTATAACATAAAAATTAGGTTTTTTGAACCCGGCCAGAGCAAATCAAAAGTTACTCAGATGTCACATGTTTATACAAGTTACTGAATTGGCTTTTGGCATTGGCTAACTACCTCCCCCAGCCTTCCACATTCAACTCAGGTGAGTGTTCAGTATTTTGCTTATTTTAAATGATTAGATAAACATGTAAGCGAAATTTTGTCTAGTAAAGTACAAAATAATTTTGGGGCATTTCCGAACACCCTTATCCCTTTCTTCTTCAATTTGAATTTAAACATGGCTCTCAGTGCTTGTTTTTGTATTTAAAGGTGCGTTTTATTTTCATATAGAACATAAAAATATTTATACAATAAGTTGTTGTTGTTGTTAGTTAACGTTATTATTTAGACGTTTGTTCTTTTATTTAGCTTATAAACAAGGTATGTTTTCTTTGTCTGTGTAAAAAGTAAAAAGATATATACAAGTTGTTGTTGTTAGCTAACATTATTATTTAAACGTTTGTTTGTTTTTCTTTTTTAGCTTATAAACAGAACATTATCATTTTAACATTTTTGTAAAGTATGGACTAATGAGCAGTGACGGAGCTTCACATAAATATTAGAGGGGGCCAAATGTATACTCATTAACTAATTAAAAGGAAAAATATTTGAGAGGGCCAAATATATAAATTTTTAGGACAAATATATAAATTTTTGGGATCAAATCTATAAAAATAATATAATTTTCATTAAATATTTATGTCATTTTTTTTAGGGGGGGCCATGGCCCCCACTAGTCATTGAAAAGCTCCGTCCCTGCTAACGAACACATAGTTAAATTATATTATAAATTAAAAATATTAAAAGAATTAATTATGATGGAAACAATTATTTAATCTTCCAAGAATAGTATGGGATGGGCTTTTTTTTTTCTTCTAAACACGTGTATCTTTCTATTGAGGTAATTTTGTTCAAGACACTACCAACAACTAGGTTGGGTTTCTCTTATCATTTTTTTCTCATTATCTCTCATAATCTCTAAATCACATCGATTCAATCAATACAATATCACTTTGACTTTTCTCTCACTTTCCCAATCAAGGGCTCAGATGAAGCTAATGGGAGAAAATGAGAAACAAAATAAGGAGAAAATCTCCTTCCATTGCTAGAAAAATTGAAAATAGTGACGGAATTTGCGACGGAAATAAATCCATCGCAAATTTCCTTAGTTTTGCGACGGAATATATATTCCGTCACAAAATAAAAAAATTTGCGACGGAATACATATTCCGTCGCAAAATGGCGGCCAAGAAGGCCGCCATTTTCGCTCCCTTTTGCGACGGAAAAGATTTTCCGTCGCAAAAAAATGCTTTTTGCGACGGAAAAGCTATTCTGTCGCAAAAAGCGAATTAACTTTTTGCGACGGAACAGCTTTTCTGTCGCAAAATTCATTTTAACCCCCCAACCCTTGCCTCGTATTCTCGCCATTTTCGCCGGCAAAACAAAGAACTCCCCCTCAGCTTGAAACACCAATTAGCTGATGCGGCGGCGGAGTTGCACCTGTATGCGACCTTTCCTTTAATTTTCTGTTAACTGATGATACTTCTTTTGCGCTGCTTTCATCCTCATGGATTTCTTATATTCTTCTACTCCTTTAATTTTAGGAATTTTCTTCTACTACCCTTTAGCTCGACGGTATGAATCACTGTGTTCCAGATTTCGAATTTGAGATGGATGATGATGAATATCCCATGCCCACCGCTTCTAGGTTGCCCCGCCAAAAGAAGCCTCGTGTAAGCTCTTTTTTCAATCTTGCAACATAAAAACTCCCAACAAGTTTTGTTTCTCTTCTGATAGTGCTTGGTTGCTTTAATTATTTGTGAAAATTGAAACAGCCCCGAAGACGATATCATGGAGCTCTTGTGGCAAAATGGCCAGGTCGTGATGCAGAGCCAGAATCAACAGCCTCAGAGAAAACTGCCCCCAGAGAGGTACACTGACAGCGTGATTCCTGCCGGCTCATCCACGGCGAGGGAGATTCGACCCTCGCAACAATTAGAACAACACTATCAAAATCAACATATCTTCATGCAAGAAGATGAAATGATTTCCTGGCTTCACTATCCCGTCGTAGATGATCCTCCCTTGGATCATAATTTCTGCGCCGACATCCTCTACCCGCAACCGCCCACTGTCAATAACAGTTCCATGCAAAATCCCGACCGTGCGTGTCAAGCTACTCAACTCCGGCAGCCATGGGATGTGCCTCAAAAAATAAAACAAATAAATAAAAAATAGAAAAGAGAAAGAAAAAAACAAAAAAAAAAAGATTTCCGTAGCAAATTTGCTACGGAATTTTTTTCCGTAGCAAATTTGCGACGGAAAGGAATTTCCGTCGCAAATTGCGACGGATATTCCTCATCCGTCGCAAATTGCTACGAAGCATTTTGCGACAGAAAAATTCCGTCGCAAAATCCGTAGCAAAATCATTTTGCTACGGAAAATCCACATTTTTCCGTAGCAAAATCCAAAATTTTTTGCAGTGTTCTCCCAACTGCTACTAAATATAAGTGTGTCTCTCATCTCAATGAAAATTCAAATCTTAATTAATCATGTGTGAGAGAATAACCCATCTCATGGAAGTTAATCCTGTTGGTTAGGTTTAACTTTCAAATGCACTAGCAACAAACATGAAAGTGGAGCCAAATACCCAAGAGGGGGGTGAATTGGGTATTTGAAAAACTTTTATAGAAAACTCTGTTTTCTAATGTTGAAAACAGGGCAGAACAGAGCAAAGGGAAGAGAAGCTGAACACAAGAGATTTATACTGGTTCGGTCTTAACCACTTGACCTACGTCCAGTCCCCAGACTCTCTGGGATTTCCACTATATCAAAGATTACACACTCTGCACTCAAGAAGTGATTCTCTCACTAGAACTCACTTCCCCTTACAAGTTGTAATCAATGATTCCCCAAATCACCAAGTCCCCTTGACTTGTGATTCCTTTACAATAAACGAAAAATCAGAAGTAGAACTCTCTCAAAGAGCAGATATAAATGAACACTGAAGCTCTTGTATCAAAAGATACTATACAAATGAAAAACTGAAAGAAATGAATGTAAACTTCAATGAAATTCGCTCTTAGTTGTTGTAGTTGTTGGAAAGACTTGAATGCTCTTCTATTTATACTCAGAGATCATTAAATAACCGTTGCTTTCCAATTAGATCCGTTGGAGAAGTTGTTGCAAGGTTAGGAAGTGGTTTAGGCATCTTCTCTCTCTTGTTTACTCTTAATCCAGCTGGCTAGATGATCAGAGTTGACTCTCTGCGAATTAATCCGTTGGAGAAGAGTTTACTTGTTGTAGAAAACATTCTTTAATGCTTTGTAGGCGTGTGCAGTTGGATTAACTGAAAGAATGCAACTTTTCTGGACTGCATTTATTATGCTGACATGCTTTTTGCTTTTGCTGAGATCTTCAATAAACTTTCGTTAATCTGTCTAAAACTCATCAAGAAAGTGGTTAAATATATCTAGGACTAACAAAACAGCTCAACTTGGTTTGCAGAGAACTAACAAAACAGCTCAACTGGTCCAATTAATAACTATCCGGTCTTAAAAGTGTTTTATATATTTACGAATTGCAATCGGTCATACTTTTAAGACCGGATTATAAAGGGTCCGGTCTTAAAAATAAACTTTTAAGACATATTTTTACAAACATCCGATCTTAAAAGTGTTTTATATATTTGTTGAAAATTCAAATTTAATTAGTTAGCATATACGATTATATTGTGCAATTATCTTAATTTAGTTGTTAGAGAGATTTTAGGAATTAAATGAGCAGATCATGGTTTTTTGAATTTCGTAATTATATTCCTGATTGTAATAATCTTAATTAAGTTGTTAGAGAGATTTTAGGAATTAAATGAGCATATCATGGTTTTTTGAATTTCGTAATTATATTCCTGATTGTAATCCCTAGATTATAGGAACTGCTCAGGTCAGAAGATTATTTATTTATTAGCATCTGTATATAATTCCAATTAAGTGAAGGAATAAATCATCGCATTCTCGGACTCATCGGCGTCTTCTCACAATATTTACGAAATTGCCACCGATCATACTTTTAAAACTGCATATTTTATAGTCTGGTCTTAAAAGTATTCTATATATTTATGAAATTGTCACCGGTCATACTTTTAAGAACGCATATTTTATAGTTCGGTCTTAAAAGTGTTTTATATATTTACGAAAGTGCCACCAGTCATACCAAAAAGTTCTTTATATTTACGAAACTGCCACCGGTCATACTTTTAAGACCAGATTCTCTATAGTCCGGTCTAAATGAGGCGGTCTTAAAGCTCTTTTTTGCACTAGTGATGGCATGACTGCCAATAAAGGGCTCTTGTCTTTCGAATTGGAAAAGTGCATAGATTCAGCCTCTAACATAACACCACTGTTCTGGACTGTGCTCCTATCATCTAGGGACTTCGTGTAAAATGTATAATCATTGATCACATACGAATTCCAACTTATGACATCAACCTCAAGACCACGTGCTAACCATTTGAGGATATCAGAAACACATTCCTCCCCCTCGACCTTTTGTTTGAACCAGTGTACAAAAGTTCTGTTATGCTCCCTAATCAACCTTTGTTCAGTCATTCGAGGATTTTCTTTCCTCACAGCTTCTTTATGTGCAGCTATGCTGGCTTGAACTTCATCAACATTATTCAAGATGTATAAGTGGACTTGTGACAATTCATCAGGATCCACAATCTTTACTGAAGCCCCTCGCCTACCCCCTTCAGCATGA
The DNA here is from genome assembly GCA_034222035.1 of Acacia crassicarpa. Taxonomy (NCBI): domain Eukaryota; kingdom Viridiplantae; phylum Streptophyta; class Magnoliopsida; order Fabales; family Fabaceae; genus Acacia; species Acacia crassicarpa. Next base: position 39,888,027 of record JAWXYG010000005.1, on the reverse strand, counting down.
TGATGTTTTGGAAGCCCAATATGTCTTACTTTGGCCAAATAATTTTGACAAAATTCCATGGCTTCTTCAGAAACATATTTCTGAACAATCGATGCTTCTGGACGGTATGCATTCTTCACGTACCCTTTAAGGAATTTCATAGATCTTTCAATTGGGTACATCCACCGTAAATGGATAGGGCCGCACAACTTCATCTCCCTCACTAGATGGACACTTAGATGAACCATGATGTCAAAAAAATGTAGGAACAAAAAGCTTCTTAAGGTGGCACAAGATAAGATATCCTTCATTCTCCAATTCATCCAACTTTTCAATGTCGAAAACTTTATCACAAACCGCATTGAAGAAGACATAAAGTCTAGTCAAAACAACCCGAAGGTCATATTCAGCGATGCCTCGAATAGCTATTGGGAGTAGCTGTTGCATCAAGACATGACAATCATGCGATTTTTGGCCTACTAATTTCAAGTCCTTCATCGATACAAACCTCTTAAAATTTGAAGAATACCCCGAGGGAGCTTTTGTGCCATGTAAACACTCACAAAAACTTCGTTTCTCATCCTTAGACAAAGTATGAGAAGCCGAGGGACAATAAGTTCTCGTCCCATACGGCCTTGGATGTAACTCTTCACGTATTCTCATTGCTTGCAAATCCAATCTTGCCTTCACACCATCCTTGGAACTGCCTTGTATGTTCAGAAGCGTGCCAACAATGCTATCACATACGTTTTTCTCCACATGCATGACATCGATACAGTGTCTCACATCAAGATTGCGCCAATAAGGAAGATCGAAGAATACAGATCTCTTTTTCCATATATTTGTATCTTTTCTACTCTTGGCTGTCTTGCCGAAGATGACGTTGATATTTTTCACCTTCTCATAAACTTGCTCCCCAGTCAATGGCACCGGAGCATCTTCATATTCTTGGCCACCAAAGAAGGCTTTCTTTAATCGACAATATGGGTGGCCCCGTCTAAGAAATCTCCTATGTCCAAGATAAACCGTCTTTCTTCCATGTTGAAGTTGATGGTAGCATGTGCCTTCTTCACAAATTGGACATGCTTTATGGCCCTTTACACTATACCCTGATAAGTTACCATATGCTGGGAAGTCGTTTATAGTACAGAATATCATGGCTCGCAATTTGAATACCTCCTTCTTGAAAGAGTCAAAAACATCCACACCTTCTTCCCATAACTCTTGCAAGTCTTCGATCGAGGGCTGAAGGTAAACATCAATGTCATTTCTGGGTTGTGTTGGTCCCGAAATCAACATAGACAGCATCATGTACTTTCGTTTCATGCATAACATTGGGGATAAGTTGTAAATAATGAGGAGTACAGGCCATGAACTATGTACGCTGCTAAGGCTTCCATATGGATTCATGCCATCCGTGCTAAGGACAAGCCTAAGGTTCCTAGGTTCTTCGCCGAAGTTGGGAAATAATTGATCGATTTTCTTCCATTGAGAAGAATCGGCTGGATGACGAAGCTTTCCATCAGAAATCCTTTCATCTACATGCCACCGCAAATGTTTTGCATCATTTTCATTCACAAACAACCGCTTGAACCTTGGTATGATTGGAAGGTACCACAACACTTTTGCTAGCCCCTTATTTGACTTGTACCTTGGGGTTTCACATATCGGACAATTCTGCTTCTCTTCAAACTCTTTTCTATACAATAGGCAGTCATTCGGGCATGCATGGATCTTTTTGTACTCCATCCCCAGTGGACAAAGTATTTTCTTAATATCATAGTATCGATGCGGCAACACATTATCATCCGGAAGCATTTCCTTAAAAGCCTCTAGCATTTCAGAAAAACTCTTGTCGCTCCATCCATGACGTGCCTTCAAGCTTACCAATTTCAATACAGCGTTCAACAATTAGTATTTTTTACACCCAGGGTATAACGGGGTCTTTGCATCACTGCGCATATTACCATATGCATGTGATTGTTGAAAGGCCTCTTCTCCTACATCACGAATAATGTCCTCTATGCGATCGTCCATATCCGTGTCATTTTCATCAAAGGCCACTTCCCCATGTTGAGACCCACTTGGTATTTTTTTCACCATGCCATACCCATACTGTATAAGTCTTACGAAATCCATGACAAATTAAATGTGTGTGTATAACTTCAGGACTTAGTTGCATGTCATTCAAACATTTTACACAAGGGCAATAAAACTTCCCACTATCATCATTGGCATTTTGTTTAGCAAATTAAATAAAGTCCCTCACCCCATTCTGATATTCAACGCTCGTCTGTAAAGCATTTATCCAATTGCGATCCATAGTAGAATTCCTATGGACGGAAAGATTTAACATATGTAAAATAAGGCAACATAAATGCATAACGAAGAATCACTTTCGGTCATGAATATCACAGTGAAGCCAAACTAAAATACTCCCGAAGCAAAATAAATGCATGACGAGGAAATTAAATGCTTCGCATGAAGGTCTTGTGGACTCACCTGTAGCATATAAATTAAAATGCCAACTAAGAGTCTTTCTTCTCCCGCCACGAACGTTGATGTTGGAGACAGCAAGAGTACCCTAAAAACATTTGTTGGTCAGTTGGGTAGGTCTCAAGTGCAAATATAATCTTCAAAATAGAATATTCATTAACAACAGAGAAACCCACAAGAGCATTTCATCGATTTCGTTCAACCCAAGAAAAACCCAGAACGAAAAGTAGGAAAACCATAAAGTTATATAACCGAAACACCTCTTACAGCTTGGTCTAAGTTTAGCTGAGGAACGAGAAAGTGATTGTCGAGAGAGCAATGCGAAGCACCGACGGAGCAACACACAAACACTGGAGACAGAACCTCCTCAGTAATGACTTTCGGCGCGACAAGAGAAATTCAGATAGGGAAATTTAATTTTCCGCACGACAGAGACATGTTTTTGTTTTTGGAATTTTTTAAGACCGATTAATTATAAAGCATCAGTCCTAAATATTTTATATTAAATTTTTAAGTATTACTTTTAAGACCAAATTATTATCCTGTCCGGTCCTAAATATTTAAGACCGCAGTTTTATAATACTCCGGACCTAAGTTTCATTCATTCGTTATTAAGCCTGGTTAATTATTAGTAGACGGTCCTAAATATATAACTTTATCTGAAAACTAAGAAAATAAATTCCCAATTATTTTTTTCAAGAAAAAAGTATTGGCTTTGGCGAGCGCAGAAAATTATCAATGCTATTAATTAATGCTATTATTAATTACTTGAACAAAAAAATTAAAAAGAGGCAAGCTTATAGTTCTTAATTAATGCTATTCTTAATTAATCCTATTATTAATTACTTGAACAAAAAATTAAAAAGAGACAAGCTTATGGTTCTTAATTAATGCTATTATTAATTACTTGAATATTTTCGTACACATTGCAATAAAAGAATAAAAAAAGCAGAAAATTATCAAAGCTTGTTATCCTTCAAAGCCCAGGCAATATTGGCTTGAGCAGTATTAATTTCCCGCCGGATATCAGCAAGTTCCCGTCTTATTCGTATTAGGTTGTTAGAGGAAAGAGGACGAGGGTCAGCGGTAAGCGCGCTGGGGCCAACTGGTTGGAGAGGTGAAGCAGGAACCTTTTCATGGATGGAAGGCTGGAGGGGGGTGCGACAATCTCTTTTTCATCGGAAATAATAATAGGTCCAACGACCTGAGACTCTTCTGTTTCAATAGAACGCACTCTCGATGGAGGAGGCGCATCGTATAATGATCGACGGAAGGCACGAGCATCACGAGTAAGAGCACCCCTACGAGAGGTTATCTTGGATCTAACCATGGTTTAAGCAATTGGCGCAAAGAGGTATGAGGAGTTTATTAATAAAGGCAGAGCTAAAGGTAGTTTGGAGTTACGAGGTAGTGCTAAGGACAGAGAGGTATGATATGAGGACTGAGGAGTTAATAAAGTTAAACAGTAGACGAATGGTCTACTTTACGAGCGAGTTTTATAAATATTATTTATTTTTTTAAATGAATTAATTTTAAGACCGACCTTTTATCATTTCTCCGGTCCTAAAAGTATATTATTTATTTTTTAATAAATTAAATTACCTTTAAGACCAATCTTTTATCAGTTTTCCGGTCCTAAAATTTTTTTAAGTAAGATTTAATTTCGTAAAAAAAGTTCATCGTTTCAAATTTTGATAGCAGGGAGTCCTATCATTATTTATTTTTTTTAAATGAATTAATTTTAAGACCGACCTTTTATCATTGCTCCGGTCCTAAAAGTATATTATTTATTTTTTAATAAATTAAATTACCTTTAAGACCGATCTTTTATCAGTTTTCCGGTCCTAAAATTTTTTTAAGTAAGATTTAATTTCGTAAAAAAAGTTCATCGTTTCAAATTCCGATAGCAGGGAGTCGTATCATTATTTATTTTTCTAATGAATTAATTTTAAGACCGACCTTTTATCATTTTTCCTGTCCTAAAAGTATATTATTTATTTTTTAATAAATTAAATTACCTTTAAGACCAATCTTTTATCAGTTTTCCGGTCCTAAAATTTTTTTAAGTAAGATTTAATTTCGTAAAAGAAGTTCATCGTTTCAAATTCCGATAGCAGAGTCGTATCCTTACACTCTATCAGAGGATCTCTTCGGCTTCCAGATAAACTTCCCAACGTAACTAGGCGTCTCCTCATACTCTGATGAACTATGCGTCTGCTCATTAAAGGTTCAGACGTTTCACTCCGGATGGGTTCTCTATTTAAACCCGTTGTTACTTTACTTTCTTTACATTCTTCATCATCACTTCTACGTACAATGGCTGCTCCACCGCCCCAAGGTCCTCCACCACCACCAGGTCCTCCTTTTCCTCCTCCCGCTAGGCATAACAATCCTTACCCTCCTCCTCTACCTCCGAACCTGACCACCAAACAGCTGCTGCGCCACCTCCTGGCCCGCGTCGATCATATAGATCGACGACAGGGCTAGCTTTTTCAGGTCTACAACGCCGCCAACAACAAGATCAACGCGATACTCGACGCCCAGGACGTTGAGTACAATCCGTTCGATGACGACGTCCCCGACCTCTCCAATGACTCCCTCCCCTCCGACAACGATGGGGAGGAGTAAATATTTTTATGTTTTTCTTTAATCATGTACTCCGCTGCCCCCCATGGGGCAGCATTAAAAAATATATAATAAATTTGTTACTTTCCTATTTCGATCGCCCTTGTCCTTTTGATCAGTACATTCTTTCTTTTTCCGACAAGGAGGAAAAAAACAAAACATTGTCCTCGTGTATATGATCAACATTAAAAACTCGCACATTAAAAAATCCAATGATATACAGTTAAGATCCAACAAAAGATTCTTTCTGTTTCCGACAAGAATGAAGAAAACAAAACATTGTCCTCGTGCGTTTGATCAACATTAAAAACTTGCACATTAAAAAATCCAACAATATACAGTTAAGATCAGACCAATAAAACAAAAAGATTGTTTACCTTATTCGAATAAAAACAAACAATGACAATTCTTCTCAAGGTTGGACCGTCATTGTCGTCGGTGTTACCTCCCATGATTAGAAACAAAGTGTCCTTTTCAATATCTCCCATCTTTTTCCGACAAAAGAAAAGGGAAACCGATAATCTAATTCAGGAGAGGTAACATCGACGACAATGAGGGACCTAGCTTGATCAGAACGCCAGAACCTCGGTTGTCTTGAACCCTAATTAATTTGTCCGAAAAGCGAGTCAACTCTATTTAAAGGAAGACTATTAGGAGTGGACGGTAAAAGGAGATACGGTCCTAAAAGTCTTGAATACTTTTAGGACCGTCATTTTACAACATACGATCCTAAAAGTCTCACCAATATTTAGTCGAATACTTTTAGGACCGGAATTTTACAATATACAGTCCTAAAGACTCATATTTTTTAGACCTAATACTTTTAGGACCGGAAGTATAAAATATGTGGTCTTAAAAGTCTCATATTATTTAAACCAAAAATTTTTAGGACCGGAAGTTTACCCATATACGGTCCTAAAGTCGCGAACTCTTGCTTATTTACAGCATCCTGAACCTCAAATTTCAAGCGCACTAAATAGCTATATCCACCATCCAATTTCAGATACCCAAAATGGACACAAGAAAATTGTTCGAAAAATTAAACAAATTTATCTATTGAATTTTACATTGCCTGTGTATTATTTACAAATTGTTCGAAAAAATCATCAAATTTACAGAAGATTATTGTTGCTACAGAATATTTACAAATGAATGACATCATTACTTATTGTCCCTGATCACTTAAGATAAGGTCATACAGATATTAACAAAACAAATTGCGTATGTGCTCGAGTTCAGCATCCGAAAAGGGGGCAGGGCATTGAAACATCTGTAACATCTAAGACAGAAACTGAATTAACTTGCGTCCATATTTCATATGTAACATTAAGCCATAAACTGAATTAACTTGCGTGCATAATATGTAACATCAAATATTTACCTTTGCATATAATTTAGTATTTCCTTTAGTGACAATATCATACATGTGTTTCATGACGTATTGGCCACATAGGTTGGACGCCGGTGGTTGCCGACGAGTCTAAAAAGAACAAGAAATATATAAGTAATATATATCTTACTGACCAAGTTCACAAGGCAGTTGCCAAGTTTACAAATATTATATTGTACCAACCTCTGGTCAGAGCCATTTAGGCTCTTCGGCATTTGAAGGACGCTTTTGGAGTGCATCGATTTGGAAGGTCCTCATGGCACTATCATAAAAAATGCATATTTATCAATTCACTGAAAATTCATAGCAGAGATTTCTGACAAGAGAATCAAAATGACATGCTTACGCGTTGATGGTCTGCAACAACGTGGTCACTGGCTCGCTGTGAGTGGAGCATAATAAGATAACTTTATTAACTTCCATGCACATGAGAACCAACTGCCAGTGGCGGCTGAAAATTCACAGCAGTAAAGTATACTCAGTGATATATGTAGCAGAATTAAGTGACTTGTAGACAAGATTTGTGATATGTACCTGTGGAAGAATGGCAACAAGTACACCTTTCTCCTCACATTACACAACCTCCTTGATATGTACTCTTGTCTTTGCTCCATGGTTGTTTGACTTGAATACTGTGGGCACAAGAATCCAAAATCGTCGCTCCTGCCCTCATTCTCCAATTCTTCATGCAAAAACCTACAATAATGACATCGATAAGGGAATTAGTATATATATGTATGTGTGTCTAAACGATGCATTTAAATTATGTACTCATAGAAGAACATACTTCATCTGAATTTGAATAATTGCATCACTAAGCTCTTGTCCAGGAAGCAGCATGGAGTCAATATCAACGGTGTCAACTTGGACTGGTAGGGGATGAGGGACGCCTACTACTTCATTGACAGGCCACGATTTATCTTTAAAACCTCCACTTTTCACCATATCGGTTATTTTTTCGCGGTCAGTCAACTTAGCAGTAGGGGATTGAGCCTGAGGAGGAGGGGATTGAGCCTGAGGAGGAGGGGATGGAGCCTGAGGAGGGGATGGAACTCGACGAGGGGATGGAACTTGAGGACGAGGGGTTGAAGCTTGGGGAGGAGTACAGACATGTACAAGCTTCACTGGCCAAGAGATGAAGGTTCCCTTGATATCACTCACAATCTTCATCTCATCAGTTGGGAGAGGGAGAGGTGCATCAATGATCACCTTTTCAACTGACTCTGACTTCATCATCAGACATTTGTTGGTGGTGTACAGTTGATCCCAATAAGTTGTGGACAGTCCCTTTTGCAACCAATAGTAGTCTATCATGATCCTCCACGTAAAGGTCACAAGGTTGCTCCGACTATCCAACAATGCAGCTCCTTCCAGTGCTCTGCTGCATAGTTGCAGGTGAGTGTGTGACGGGAACACTGGTCTCTGGACGAGAGCTCAAAAGCAGCTTCATCTGAGCCAGTTCCTCCCTCAACTGGCTCATAACGGATTGATACTGTGCTTCTTTAGCCGCTGCTTCCTCATTTATTTTGGCCACTGTCTGTTCCATCTCCTCTCGGGTAACCACCTCTTTCCTATGGCGTTTGGCTGATGAACCAAAGAATTCCTTTAAGCCTACCCGTCCTCCAATCCCCCTTACACGCCCACCATGGTCCGGTTTTCCGGTGGCAACAGTGAGAACATCACTCCTCCCGGACGACACAAAAGATCCTTCTGCTTGCTTCTTTTTAAGATCTTCCTGTAAGGTACAGATAACGAGAAGCTTAGTAATGAAACATGTATAGTAACTAAAAAATAACAATAATAACGATACTTACAATTTTTTCAGCAACTACACGAGTTTGTTCACTCGTGTAGCCGTCGCTTGGCTTTTGTCAGATGTGCAACCACAACTCCTCCCGACGTATTGGAGATGGCGGACCATGTACCGCAGAAGGATTGGATTCTGCTTCATCCTCCAATCTCTTCCGCTTGGCCGCCATCAATTCTTTTTCAGTCTTTTCATATCCGCCGCGAGAAGCCCTATGCGGGCAATCATTCTTTCTCCCTATCTCCTGTGCTTTTGCCCTTCTTTCCTGTGAATCAGAATTGAAAACAACTATTAATTATGAATTACAGCCATCTCACTAACAGAAATTAGAGAACTTCTGCTTGATATAAACCTCAAACACTAGTCAAAGATGTAGATAGGTTAAGAAACAAAAGAGAATTATGCTTACAAAAGAGCTATGTTTTGTACTGCTAGGTAGATAAGTTAAGAAACAAAAGAGAATTATGCTTACAGAAAAATACAAACTTGATCCTTTTTAAGGCATCCAGTGATCATCAGTCCATATTAGATAGTAACAATTGGGTATATAAAGTTTCCCCCTTTTAAGATTATTCATTTCCTCCTTTGCAAGACAAACCATTACACAATTACCTCCTTAGTATTTTACCTTTTCAGGGTTTACATATCAGACTTGCATAGGCAAAGGCATGAAATATATACTTCTATTCACACACCAAACAATTTAAATAACAGGATTAGATGAACAAATATAAGCTCACAGGTTATATAAGCAAACAAAACTAAATATAGACTCACCAGAGCTTCAGGAGTGGTCCGCAGCAGAACAAATTGTCACCAAATTCGTTCATCAATAAATGTGTACTGTTCCCAAGGCTGTTTGGCAGGGCGAACCTCGGAAAAAATATACGTGTTAGTGAGAGAGGTCTTAAACTTCCTCCACCGATCAGCACAATAAAACAATGTCTTGTCTTTCAACGGCTCAGAGTCAGGGACAGTGTATGTAAGACGGATAGTATCCCAAATAGGTTGCTTTACTTTGTCAAAGTCAACACTTTTCCACTCATCTATCAAGATGCTAACCTTGCTGCATGCAAGATAGTCGACAAAACTATTATATTTGGTTCTATTAGGACCGAAAGGTCGCAACTTCTCGTCAAAGTGAATCTCAAGCCTTGACCCAGAAGACCGACTTAGAGATACATCCATCATTCGTGTGCCTCTTCTACCATGGCATGGAGGGCGGTTACGAGGCACATTGTCAGCTGAAGAGGGTTCGTTCTGACTCACACCATTAACTGGCGATCCCGGAACACGAATGAAATTGTCTTCACCGTTCATTTTTGAGACAGTAAGAGAGGAATGCCTGAGCAACCGAGAGAGTAAGAGAGGCTAATGGTACATGGGCGAGGAAGAGTGGAAATGCAATAGGAAGAGTGGCTTCACAACAACAAGAGGGGTTTCAGAGTTCAGAGGTACAACGTAAGTCTTAAGGTAACGTTTCGCGCGAAGATATATTTGGCGGTTTATTTTTAAAACCGGATGAACAGCAACGACGGTCTTAAAGGTTACGTTTTAAGACCGTCCTTTGTTAAACTCCGGTCTTAAAAGTATTACTATCGGACGCGATTTATGTACGGCTTAAAAGTATAATCTTTAAGACCTCCTGTTATATATATCAGATCTTAAAAGTTTTATTTAATTTTTTTCCTTATTATTTTGAACCGTAGAAAAAATAAATTGGCCTGTTCGAGATTTCTCTATAAAGAAATTTTATATTTCAATTTTTTTAATAACTTTTTTAAGACCGGTCGTTTTTTTAAGCGGTCTGAATAATATATTTAAGACCCATTGGTAAACGATTCGGTCCAAGAAATTCTTTATATTTACAAAACTGCCACCGGTCATACCTTTAAAGTTCTTTATATTTACAAAACTGTCACTGGTCATACCTTTAAGACCGGGGCGTAGATAGTCCGCTCTAAATGAGGCGGTCTTAAAAACCTTTTTTGTACTAGTGAATTCTCTATAAACCCATCGGTTGGCCCATTTTTAGTCCTAACATGATGGCATATATTTCAAGCTCAACAACCGTATGCAAACCAAGGGACTTGTAGAATCCCATCAACCAATGACCTTGGAAGTTCCTGATTTGCTGGAGGTGGAGTCTAAGCCTTCTCCTCATTCCTACCAAGATGGAAAATTTGGTGAGATAAGTTTTGATTAGTAGTATTTTCCATGAGAAGATAGTTACACAAGTGAAGCATATCCCTGGTGTCTTTGATTTCGTCCTGAAAAGGGGTTTTGCATCTGGACGTCCAAAAGATCCAATACCCTAGGTTAAAGACTTTTGGCCAAGAGAGCCCAACTAATTAATTAGTTGTGCATATAGGACCACTTGTTAATTAATTGCAAAAGATATATATAATATTGGCAAATTACTTTTGCGATTCTGTGGACAAGAGAGAGTGCACGTTGGCTCTTCTTAATGTTGTGGAATAGTGAAGACGTACGCATAGGCAGCAAGTCCTCCTAATGCTACTACATCGTACCACATATACGCCGAACAATAATGAAATCTCTGTATAACTTATAACTGAATAATAAAGTGAGAATATCTCATGGAGAGATCCTCTTGAGTGAGAACCGGAAGATGGTGTAAAGAAGATGATCTTCTCAAGGCCTATGTTCTGAGCTACGATGAAGGAAAATGGCACCTTATCCCTGAAAGATCAGGTGCGTATGCTATATATGCATGTACGTGTGTGTCTATATATATTGTTATTTTACAAAACCAAAAATGAGTTTTTTTTTTGAAAAGTACAAAAAAAGAAACAAATTATTACTAGTATTTTTGTGGTGATTTGCATTATTTGTGGAGGCTTGAAAAGGTGCAGAAAAAGCTGTAGGGTGAGTTGGTTAAACTATCTGAAACCTGATATCAAGATGCGAGATTTCTCTGAGGATGAAAATGATATGATGATCAGGCTTCACAAACTCTTGGGAAGCAGCCACGTCGTTATTTTGTCTAATTCTTTTTCAAGTAGTACATTTGCCTTTAATATATAAACAAAAATAGATAGCTCGTTCTACTAGACCAAGTTAGGTTCCATTTCACAACCAGAACCTGCAGCAGCTATCTAGTTTCAGTAGTATGATCCTATTTATAAATCCTTATTGACTAAAAAATTGATTTTATTTATAAATCTTCTTTCAGATAATAAATGAGATTGTGACAATTTTTCTTATATTAATTGTAACAATGAAAATAGAGAAAGCAGAAAAAGTTAAAAGATATTCATGCATAAATGAGGGCAAGATTAAAAATTTACCTCATAATCATTGAGCTAACTACTTCTCCTTGGTATATGTAATTTGATCAGAAGGAACTAATAAATAGGACCAAAGTGGTATCGTGAGTAATAAATAAAAGCGTTAACACTATCTTTGTTCCCTCAAATTTAGCCTAAATAAAAAGTTAGGAATGTATGTCTATATTACTCAAATTAGCCATAGTTGAAATTAGTGTGATGGCGCTTTAATTAAACGACGACTTTGTACGTAGATGGTCATTGATAGCTAAAAGGCTTCTGGGAAGAACAGCAAATGGTGTGAAAAACTACTGGAATACCAACAGTAATAAAACCTCAAGTTTTGAGGTTATCAAGAAGCTCGTCGTCTGGGTAGAGAAATAATAATAATCCAGCTGGTGGTCGTGGTGAGTGGTCCAGCTCATGAATAGCAAAACCAGCTGCGGGTAGATGAGGAGTCAATAATGGAGTAATGGTGGAAATGCTTGCTTTTTGATCAAAGTGACTATATTAGTGAGAAGGCTTCGTTATAATCAATGTCCACAGAGCAGCAATATATATGGCGCGTTTCATCAATTCTGGGATAGCAGCTTACTTGGATTGATGACTACTTTCCTCTAAACTGCGTTCGCCGATTTCTCACTTAGTCCCAGTACTTACCATTAATATCTCTGGTCCTTGATACTTTACTTCCTCCGGTTCTAAATATAAGATTCGGTTAACTTTTTTAAAAGATTAAAAAAATTAAATAAGTTATTTAATCATATCATATGTTGTATATAGTTATATTGCATATTAGTTTATAAATTAAACAAATTAGTTTAATTTGGAAAATAAAATATAAATATTTTAACATAATTTTATTTCTTTCTTTAATTTCAGGGGGAAAAAAAGTCAACCAAGAAGAACTCTTGCCTATAAAGTCTAAAAACATGTAATATAGTACTTGCCTGCCTCCTTGGTGATTATTGTAAGGTTTATTTGGACAACATATAATGAGTCCAGATTGCATATATATCTACTGGGTTGGGGTGAGGCGAACAGAATTTACGGATAAAAGCAGGACGAATAATAAAGGCTAGGGTTTTTGCGGCAGTTCAGGAAAACCGAATATCCCGCTACCAACAGTAAATGTTGCTCCCAAAGTTGAACTTAGTTCACGTGTGGTTACCAAACTATACCAACCACCAACCAATAATATTTAGTAATAAGAAATCAACTACTAATTCTCACAAATCAATAAAAATAGTTAAAGTCAATAAAGTTGTCCTACAATTTAAGTAACTTCCAATTTTATCCTTACTAATACCCTAAACTCTAACATTATATTAATTATTACTCTTACCCACTACTCTTATTAATTATGAGCATACATGAAAAACAATAATTAATGCCTCTTGGAAACAAGTAAATGCCTTATAAAAAAGACCAAACACAATTATAAGTTGGTGCCTTATAATAAGAACCAGAGAAAATAGTAGTACATATATAGCACCCTTTTTTTGGTCGGAAAAATATATAGTGCTTTAATTTGAGTCATTGATGGTTAATATTTCTGATTGAAACACCACTAAATCAAAATATACACTACTCTAAAAGAGGTCTCAACCATCCATTTTTTTGTACATTCTACATCCGTTTATAGGAGGACGCCTATCTAGGGGACGTCAAACTTACGACGTTCCAAAACAAAAAAGGAAAAGCGTAAGTTGTATTTACGATGTCCCAAATTTGAAATAGGGACGCCTTTAGTACCACTAACAGTATTCCTATTTTAAATTTGAGATGCCGTAAGTCTTTAAAAAAAAACCCAAACAGGCAATGTTCGGGAGGAGCGAAGGGATCCGAATCCTGTTGCCTTTGGGAAAACACTTTCACATCCATCCAAATGCAAAAGCAATGCTAACCAAAAAAAAAAAAACAAATCATAAACATTTCTTAATCAATACATCCCGACACCATTATTATGCAGAGATCTACGAGTTAACACTTGGGACGAATAGCCTTAATTGAAAATCTAGAGTTTAAAGAAAATGAATGAAGCAGGAGAACGAACCCAGAATTTAAAGGCCTCGGCCTACAAAGAAAATCAAGGGCACCAGAAAGCATATTAGAATGAAAGCTAGAATGGAAAAATGAGATCCATTGACCTTACTCCTGTCGCCGAATAGCTCAGGCTTGAGCGCCATTGCAGATCAGGATTCAAAACCTAGAAGATGAGGAAAGTAAAAAAGAAACATAGAGTCAAAATAGAAGGCTTCGGTATTGGAGGCTTTTGATTCCGATCTCATGATGAACCCTAGCTTGATGGCTAAAACAACAGCTCTTACAACCAGATCGATGGTGAGAAACAGATTCGACAAGAAAATGATCCAGCTAAGATCTAGCAACCTGGAACCTAGAAGTTGAAGAGTGAGAAAAGATCGATGAGAGAAGGAATAGGAAATTTTTTCAGCTTACCCAAAGATGCACAAGAGGAGATTTTCGAGTGACAGTGAGAGAAGGAATCACAAGCGTACAGTCTTGCATGGCAGTGCACGACAATGTAGTGACGGTGGACAGCGGAAAAACACTACTACAAAAAACGTCAAAAACGTCCTGAATTAGAGGCAAAAAACGTCCTTTTTGAGCAGGACGTCTGAGTAGGGGAAGTTGTAAAAAAAGTGATTAAGGTGTCCTATGTTCTAAACAGGACGCCTTAAAAAAGGCGTCCTATACTTAATATAGGGCGCCTTTTCTAAGGCGCCCTATGTTAAATATAGGACGCCCTAAAAAAAGGCGCCCTATATTAAGCATAGGACGCCTTTTTTAGGGCGTCCTAGAAGTAAATATAGGACGCCTTATAATCTTTTTTTTTTTCTAAAACCAATTTTAAAGCTCATTACAACTGAAGCCTGACAAACAACAAAACAAAAACTAGCATTACAACTTCGAAACCTAACAGCAAATAACAGCAAGTAAAAACCAACAAAAACCAGCATTACAACTGATACCTAACAGCAAACAATAGCAAGTAAAAACCAACAAAAACCAGCATTATAACTAAAACCAGTAAACAGCAAATAACAACAAGTGAAAACCAACAAAAACCATCCAGCAACAAGGCGCAAGTTAACAATGCCAATAACAATGCAAGTAACAAGCCTCTTTTAAAACTAGTTTTTTTAAAAACTAGTTCGATAGAATAATACAAATAACAGCAAGTAAAAACCACCAAAAAACCAGGCAAATCGCAACAACAGCAACAAGTCTATTGATTCGCAGCCAGCAAGACCAACAATGAACAAAAACAAGGCAATTGGCAACCTTCAAGACCAACAACAGCAACAAGCAATTTGGCAACCAGCAAGACCAACAACAGCAACAAACAACCAACAGCAAGTAACCAAAACTTTGAAGACCCAATAAGATAGATCAGTTTAGACCAAAACGCACTTGGCAACCAGCAAGACCAACAATCACAAGTGACCAACAACAGCAACAACAAACTATTATACTTAAATTGACCAAAAATACAACTTTTAGCTTCAAGTTTCAATCCCAATACAAAACAAAGATCACATATGTACAGCAACAACAACAACAAAGATCACATATCTATATGCGTTGAAGAAAATTTGCAGCCAAAGCGTCTCGAACTGTATCAATCTCTACATCCGAGCACGGAGCCAGACTATCAAAAATCTATAAATTGAAAAACAAGGTATAAGTTAAACCAATGAAGTGAATGAAATAATTATCAATTGAGAAACACAGAGCGATCACGTACGTTCATAAAACTTGTATGTCCGCTCCCAACAATTTCGTGCATAAACAACATAACGTAGTAACCGCACTCAAAGTGTCCTGGTTGCTTCAGACACTCATAAATCAAAAGCAAATTGTTAAAACAAATAAAGGCATATCGAAAGCTACCATTGTGTCAATGACATAACTTGAATTGAAACTACTTACTCTCGGAAAATGCCACTTTGGTCCACCCTGCTTTGCTGCTCCAGCAATCGATCTAGCCGCCCTTAATGCACTATCATTAAAATGGAAATTAACAAACATGAAAACAAATCATATAAATGAAGAATCAATGATTTAGCCTAAAATTTACTTACTTGGCAAACATGGATTTGATTTCATCGTTTGGCCTGCCAGCACGTAAGGGATCAAACCAATAACATGTGTTCTTGGAGGGACAAACAACACACAGGGTCCAATGACCACTACAACATATACATTTTAATATTAATTAAGATAAGAAAGGAATTTATTCTTAAAAATCTTAAATAGACAAAACTAAAATACGTACGCTTCAAGTATTGGGGCTAGATAACAATGATCATCTTCCAAGGCAATTGTAGCACCAATATAAAGCGTCCTTTGGGTTAACGTATTGCGAGCCCGGGTCGTGCTTATTGGACTTAAGAATCCATACAAACCCGAGTGGCCTTTCTTGACGCATAAGTCATTGCAGACACTATGATTGAAATAAAATGATAAGCGTTGTTGATTATAGAAAACAAAAAATGTCAATGCAATAATTAAAGGGGGAAAAAACTTACAGTATCGCAGCTTCAAGAACAACTAAATCTAAACACTCCATATGCATAAATTCGGTAAGATCTTTTTTGTCAACGGTGAAGTCATATGTTTTTTTTGTGCCGACAATGCCCGGTGGCATCTTGAAGGAGAGATAGCTGATGTCCTTGTACACGTCTCGCAGTAGTGCTAAGTGTGGAAAATTGCCCGCAACTTGTTCATTCTATGAAAACATAAACAAACATATTATGAGTGAGTTACCAATGAAAAGCAAGTTCTAGTAATGTATTTCCTACCATTGGAGGTGTCGCCCCCGCCATCTGAATAAGATGATTCGGCCACAGGATGAACGAATTTATGGCCCGGCCTAAATCAAGAACCTCGTCATCAACAATCAGAATGTGTGTTTCTTCTTCCCCCTCTTGAAAACATGTCACAGTCACCCTACGTAGGTCTTGTGGAATTTCAATATTAAGGTGGGTGGTGTGATCCATGTAAATAAGAGCATCGGCAACAATACGCCGGTGTGGCTGATCCAAATAGAGAGTGCACGGTTGTCCTCCCTGTGGAATGTGAGAAGGCTCGCCTGGATCAACATCCGGAGGGGGAAAACTCTCTTTACTGCTGGGGAAGGTTGGGGATTCACGAGTTGTATGTTTCGTATTGTCCCTCGAATCTATCATAGTTTTCACTTCGGATCGAACTTGTTGCATGATTTCGTCAAACAATCCCGCCCAAATTTTTGCCACAAGCTGAGGACTAGGGTTGTTATTGTCATACAACCGTGAACGCCGTCCAAAATATTTTGCGGCAGTAACCCCCCTAGGCTCCCCTTGAATGTTGTCAGGGTAATACAGCTTCCCTATCGCCGTTGACAAAATATTCATCCGTGAACCCAGCGTAAATGAACCTTGGGAACTCTACTCCTCAAGTGCATCCTGTATCATAAGATGTTTCATAAATAACAATTAAACCCTATAATATGGAACAACTGAGGGTATTTAAACCGTCTAATTTAACTACTAACAATCTTGGAGGCAACCTCAGCAACATCTGCATTTATGTATGTGTCGCCCCTCATCCTCGCAGCTTTCCATTTCTTGTGACGAGGAGGAGGTTCAGGGGGCTGGACAACAGTGGAAGGATTGGATTCGGCAGCTTCCTTCATTCTCTCTAACTACTCCTCCATCATTCTTCGTTCCAGCTTTCTGTACCCACTACGAGACAAACAATGCGGATACTTATTTGCTGCTTGCCTCTCTTGATTGGCTTGACTTACTTCCTGTGACACGAAATCAAATAAAACTAAGCCTAAGTTGTCAAATAAAAGAAATGAAATGATATGAAAGAAATTTTACAATAAATTGTGGATTTTGCCGCGATGCCACAAACTCCTTCCAGTCCTCGGGAGAAATATAAGGATATTTCTGGCATGGATCCTCGTTCCTCCTTGGAACCGATCAAGAAACCTCCTGTGACCGAGGTAGACCTTTTTTTCCGTGCTTTAGTTGATGGAAGTCTGTGTCTGCTTCACATATTGGACATGCTTTATGCCCCTTCACACTGTACCCTAATAAATTTCAATAAGGGCGCCTTTAATTTCATTAAGGCGCCCTTTTGTTCTATTAGGACGCCTTAAAAATATTAAAGGCGTCCTGATATCTTTAATAAAATTAAAGGCGCCCTGATTGAAATTTAGGGCGCCTTTAATTATATTAAGGCGCCCTAAATCCCTTTTCAGGACGCCTATATTGTAAAATATTTGGGTTGCAGGCGCGCGCCAAAAAAATCGTGAAATATAATGGCGCGAAGGCTCTAAAACATTTACTTTTTGCGCGAAAATATTTAATTAAGCGTCCTTAAATTAGTTCAGGACGCTTTAATTTATTTTTGACGTTCTTAAACTTATTTTAGAACGCCAAATTTGATAATATCAGTATTTATTTTACAAATATGCCACTACACTTTTAACTTCCTTTTTACAAATAAGGAAGTCGCTTTAAGGGAAGTAGTTAGCCTTTTTTGTAGTAGTGAAAATGGTGTAGAAAAGAGACACAGATAGAGAGGGATGGTCGACGCTGAAAGAAGATTGGATGCGAAGTAGGGGACCCGACTGTGACAAGAAAGGACAAAGCAAGAAAGAGAATTTTTTGAATTTAGAACGCCAAAAGACCACTTTTCACATCCCTATTTTAATTTGGGACACCAAAAGCCTCCACATAATTATAAAAATGTCACTGTCTTTACTTTTAATTCCCTTTTTAAAAAAGGGACGTTTTTTAGGGACGCGATTTCTGCCTTTTGTAGTAGTGATAATGGCATAGTTTCTGCTAGGTAGACCATGGAAGGGAAATTAACCGTTGTGCTTAATGGTGGTTTTATTGAGATGATTCATCACTTGACTGCTACTCTTGGCACATGTTTGGGTGTCTGTTTATAGGGTCCCCAAATACAAGAATTTCCCTCCTAATAAAATTAAGCTCATTAAGGTCATGGTATACCTTCAAACTCAAAGAAAACTTACAGATCATCTGCCAACAAGGTTCTTACATTAGGAGGATTTGAACTCACGACCTTATGGTTATAAACAAATCATTTTATCAACTAGAACAATTTTATTGGTGATAGGGTCGGGTATGTAATTTATCCCAAAATAAAATTCATATACCTAATTTACACTTAAATGTGTATAATACAAATATTGAAAAACTATTCCAAAGTCTTGAGCTTGGTTCTTTGGAATGACCTATAATCTGCTACCAATCTGAGCGTGTATCCCTTCCTGATATCCTCCACGACCGTCCTCAGAATCTGTTCATTAACAAACTAATCTATCAAAACCTTATTAATCACATACTTATTGTATGACGCAGAGGAAGCATATTAATCAGGCTAACCGAAAGCATGATGCTGTCCAGGACATGTTGAGGAACCCAAGAGAGGAGTTGAGGAAAAACAATGGTAACATCAGCGTTCAGCTGATTCTTAATAACGCAGCCGCGAGCTCCACGCGTCTGAGGGTACAAGGTTCCAGAAGCTTCCAGTTTAAAGAGAGGCGGCACGTAATCCGAATGCAGACCTTGGAGCTTCCACTTGGTCTGCAAATTCATATGAACAAAGGACCCAATGAAAGCGATAAAACATATACGACACACACATAAATAATTAATGATTCAAGCATGCACGTAAAAGAGAGGGATGAATTAAGTGCTTACAGTGTGAAGCTGGTAGAGTTTGGGGGTGTGAGGAGGAACATGAGGAGGGTAATCTTCTCCATTTGATTTGGCTGTCACCCTTACGTCTATCACTGGCTGTACCTTTAGAAATAACGCTCCCATCTCTTCCATTTTAACTCGCCACTCCTCCTGATATTCATTATTTTGTCACAATATTATTCTTATACTCTATAGTTACAGAATTAATCGTAATTATATTTTAACAATTAGTTGCAGAATTCAGGCATACCTGCTGTTTAATTTGATCTTTGTCAATCAGAACCAGCAATATAATATAAAAGGAAGTTATTGCAATTTAAACATCACTCGAATACGGATCGAGTTGAGTTATACTCATCAACGCAGATCATGAACAAGAGGGGAAAAAATATATATTCACGAGTAACAATTCGTCTTTATTTGTGATCCAAAAGTGGCACTTTCACCACACCATAATTAAGGTAATATTTGAACTGCTATACCTATATGTGACAATTGGGCTTTGAGAGGGGGGGGGGGAACTTAAGTCATAAACCAAAATTTCTTAGTTTTAGCCTTTTCATGATAGAGAGAAGAAATTATGCTTCTCTATTTTATGCTACTGATCTTAGGGCTTGGATGAACATGAATTTTAGGAAGGATGTAGGTAGTATAGTAGGTGTGGCTTGGAATTTATTTTTTTGGGTGGCCATCTAGAAACTTTGGAGCTGGCGGAATTGTTGTGTTTTTTAGGATAATTTTTCTATGCCGTCAAATCCGTCTACTATCATTCTTGCTATATAGGAGATATTCTGCGTTTTGTCTAATATAGGTTCCTCGGAGGATGGGATGGGTTTTTCATGTTGTGGGAGGTGGTGCAGACCTGCGGTGGGTTGGACCAAGATGAATATGGATGGCGCAGTGGCGTATGGTTCGGATTTGGCGGGCTATGGTGGTGTTTTTTGGAGTAGCGCTGGTTCATGGGTGGTCGGTTTCTGCAAAATGGTAGGCCACTGTAGTGTTCAGATGGTGAAGGAGTGGGCAATATTTGAGGCCTTACCGTTAGCTTGGGATTTAGGTTTGAAGAGAATTGTTGTGGAATCTGATGCTGAGGAAGTGGTGAAGTTAATTCTAAATTCTTCCTGTATTACTGGTAGCAATGATGCCGGCTGAAATCAGGCACCTTTTAGAACGAGATTGGGAGTTCCAATGGGTTGTTATTAACCGGTCCTGTAATAGGGTTGCTGATCAGTTGGCTAAAATGGGTATTTCAAGTTCTTATGTTTTTTATGATTGCCCTCCTGTTTTAAGATCTTGGGTTAGCCAAGAGTGTTTGGGATTTATTTCCCCTCATATGTAATGTTCTCTGTTTGTAATTTGGGTTCTTAGCCCTCTTCTTTAATAAAAATAAATAATAATAATAAGAATAATAATAATAATAATAATAATTGCCTCCTAAAGAGAAGATATTGCGTCCCACTTCTTTTATTAAAATAATAATTTAGACCTTATTATAAGTCCACTTGTAGATGTAAATTTTGGTCTTAAATATAAGTTCACTTATGTATAAAAGTATCCAAGGAAAAAATGTACATAATCAAATTTAAGTGAAATAAAAAAAAATCCCCAATTAGAAATTTAATATTTAATTAGCAAGAATGACATTCCTCTGTTGAGTTCATTCTCACCAATTTAAATTTTTAAAATAAGACTTTTCTCCAATTTTTCCTAAAATTTATGTAATTTAGAATTTTCAACTTTTTCCTAATTTAACTATTTTTTAAAATTCATATCATTTTCAACCATTTTATATATAATTTACTCAAATAAGTTTCAGTTTATCAAATTGACTTTTTTAAACGGCAATCCAAATATAGATCACATTATACAATCTAACTTTTATCCAATTTTATATTTGTAAAAGTCAAATTAAAAAAAAATCACTTCTACTATCGCTAGTCTAAACATATCTTTGACAAAGCCAAAAATTTGCCTATATATGAGTTTTAAAAGGCGACTAAGCCCAAATGATTTAAGTAAGCGATTAAAATTAGTTAAAAATAATTAATATATCTTAAAGAACTTTTATATATATATATTTTTTTTTAAATATGCCCTTTTTTATAAGGCACAAGTAAGAGATAGAAATAGAGTATAAACATAAGCATTATCAGCCCTTTAACTAATGTAATATATCTATAATTAATGAGAGGCATAAATAAAAAATTATTTAATATTAATTTTTGTCTGTCTGTTATAAAAAATACAAAAGGGAGTCCTTTTTTAATTATGACATAGTATAAGGTTTGTATTTGAAAATTTTTAAACCACAGGTACATATGTTTTTATTTTTTTTTAAGAAAAAAGGATAAATTGATTAATTTTCCCCCTTTTATTTTCAACCCAACGAACACAAGTAGAAAAATAAAAAAGTGTATTGTGCATGCACTTTTCGTTAGATGTGGCATGCATATGTTGGTACGTCTCTATAAAACATAACGATACTAACACTATGTACTATGTAGGAACGAAGTCAAAAGAAACGGGCCCATGTGAAAGGCCGTAATTTCCTCCTTCTATTAAGTATCATTGTACCATTAGTCAGAATCATGATGTGGCCGCACCATTTCCATGGAATATCTGACGGGTTCGATGCAAATGACGAAGCCAACGAAACAAACCAATTAAGACCCGTCTATAGGAAAGTCGCAAATTTAGAATATGCTCAATATATAGATTACTTAAGTAAAATCAATAATGGCTCTGTTTGGAATCAGAGCGTTAGGAGTGTTAAGATCAATAATTTTGAAAAAAAATTTACTAACGCTGCCAACGCTCATTTGGTCTGTTTAGGTTGAGCATTAAGAAAAAGCTCCTAACGCTCAAAAAGCCCGTTAAGCCAAAAGCTCCACCATAGAGCTTTTTCCAAAACGCTCTCAGCTTTTTGACGTGGGTCCCGCCACTTCTACCACTATCAATCCAAACACAAATTAGATAGCTTTTAAGCTACCACTCCTACAGAGTTTTTTATAAAGTCAGTAGCTTTTAAGCCACCGCTACTACCGAGCTTATTGATTATTCCATTAAAATAAGAATAGTGACTTGATAGTAAACGTACTAGATCAGAGATAGTTACTGATGAAAATAATACATATTACCTGATTCAACCGCACAGCGCTTGATTTTTCTGGAATGATAGCTCCCACTACTCTGTCCATGTCCTCCATATACTCTTCAAACCAACTCTGCCAAAAACCCGATCATTCTTAATAATGTTAAATATATAACTTACAAGGTTTTTTTGATGTCTTCCAAAAGTAACTAATTTAGATAAGAAAACCTCAACGAAAACAAGAATTTACAGAAGAAGTGACACACACACCGCAGGAACACCGGGTAAGTGATGGAGATGGACGTTATCAGAAATATTGTAAGTGAAGGTGCAAGCCTTCTGATTGTTGATCACCCAGTGGCGTGATGAAGATGATGATGATGATACAAATGGCTTTTGACGACGTCGTTCACGCCCCTGTTGAGCTCTGATCACCTGTGTCGTTGTCTTCGTCGTTATTTCTGGTGCCCAGACACTGCGGGAGTAGCAGATATAGGTTTGGCAGGGAAACACGATATTTGTCATCGCACTGATCGAAGCTGCTTCTTTCATTCAATTTCTTTGGAGTTGAGTTTGGGTATTATATGCAGGTAATATACTTTCCTTCTCCTTTTATAAACTTTAAGGGTAAGTTTGGTTTGAGGGGAGGGGAAAGAAAAGGGGGGAGGGAAAGAAAAATTTTATGGGGCTCACTACACACAATTTTGATCCCAATTTCTCCTCCCCTCACCTCAAATCAAACTTACCCTTAGGCTTGTATTTTGTGTTTGTTAACCCGCATTAACATGCGTCCTTCTGAGAATCACTTTCGAACCAATCTGGGCCGTCCAAATAAAAATTGGATGGCCCATATTTGAGATAATTCTATTTTTCTATTATTAATAAATACAATATCTAAAATAAATCAAACATTTGCTTATAGGGTTAATGTATAAATTTAGTCCGAAAGTTTTTGCTGAGGAGCAATATTGTCTGAAAGGTTTTTTGGATTTAATGTTGTCTCATAAGTGTTAAAATATAACAATATTGTCCAACATAAGAAAATCCAAACCAGCCTAGAGATATGTGCATGTTTGGATTAGCGGTGGAAATTCATTTCCTGACGTGATTTACAGTTTACGAAAGAAATTTTTATCTTGATTTATATGAACATATTTTTTAAACATCAATTTATACATAACTTGGTACTATGTATAAATCTTTTTTTTTTTTATCAAATCACACATATCAAAGAAAGATAGTTAACTCATTGATTATGGGGTAAATTTTCAACTTTATCTTCATTTATGAATGAATATCTTTCTTCTCTTTCTATTTTTATTGTACAATTAATATAAAAAAAGTGTCACAATCTCATTTGTTACTTGAAAAAAGATTTATAAATAGGACCAAATTTTTTGATCAAAAAAGACTTATAAATAAAACTAGAGTGATAATAATTATTGAAGATAGTAGCGACGGTTACCATATGATAATCACTATAAGGATGACTTTCCACCCCGCCGTAATTTCTTGAACTTTCTCGCTTGAACCAGTACTATAGCGCCACGTTTGCTATTGGCTGTTCTATTATATACAACTACTGGGGTTAACGATGGGAGGAGATACTTATTTTCTATTTGAATTTTATAAAAATAAGATATAATAAAAATTATATTGTAGATGTTATTTATGTTTGGATTGACGATGACAGTTATTTTTTCTAAACTGAAACTTGTTTGAATTATTATTTAAAAAATCAGATGAAAAATGATTGAAAAATATATACATGAATCTTATTGGGAATATATATATATATATATATATATATATATATATATATATATATATATATATATATATATATTAGTTGTCTATATTGCGATTAAATTATTACTAAAAAAATTTTAAAACATTTGTTTGGAATTATTTGTTAGTTCTCTATGTGTTTTGATGATAACTAACAATTGTAAACTTAAATTGAGATTTTGTTTTGATAAGTTGAAAAACTTATTGTCAAAGACAAAACTCGAGTTTTGGTTTCAAAACTTGAGTTTTGGGTTTAACAGAGAGTTGCTCATTTTCAATGAACTAAGCAAAACTCAAGTTTTCATAAGGAAACTTGAGTTTTAGACTTACAGAGAGCACTCAGTTTTTCACTTCAAGACAAACTCGAGTTTCAAATTGAAAACTCAAGTTTTGCGTTACACAGAGACTTCACATTGTTTTCAAATGAAGACAAAACTCGAGTCTTGACTTGGAAACTCGAGTTTTGACCTTACAGAGAGTCTCTAACTTTTTGAACAAATGCAAACTCAGTTTCGACTAAAAACTTCAGGATTTCAAGTTTTCTAAGTTTTCTCTAAGTTATGAGAAAACTCGAGTTTTGTTTTAAAAACTCGAGTTTTGGCTAAGCCGAGAGCTTTAAGCATTTTCAGGATTTTGGAAACTCAAGTTTTCTCTGAAAACTCAAGTTTAGTCTTGGCTAAGTTTTATCAACGTTTTCATACTAAAATGAAAACTCGAGTTTTGGCCAAATAGAGAGCTTTGAATTTTTTTCAATGTTTTGAAAACTCAAGTTTTGATGTTTTGGACTAAAACACATACTTCTCATTAAAAGTCCAAAACTCGAGTTTGTTTTTGGAAACTCGAGTTTTGAGTTTGTTTCAAAAATGTGTTCCAGAGCTCAAATCGCAATCTTCCTCTCTGGATGGAGGAAACTCGAGTCTTGTTATTGAAACTCAAGTTTTGCTTAAGTGTACAGTTGAAAACTCGAGTTTTGGAGAACAAACTCAAGTTTCTGTCGCAGAGTTTGAAAATGAAATCTGACGAATTTGTAAAAACTTTTTGTTTGATCTTGATACTTCCCATTATCATTCTCTATTATTCCTAGCTATGTTTAACCACTTTGTTAATGAGTTTTAGATGTTTTAGAGA
Organism: Acacia crassicarpa; assembly: GCA_034222035.1. Taxonomy (NCBI): domain Eukaryota; kingdom Viridiplantae; phylum Streptophyta; class Magnoliopsida; order Fabales; family Fabaceae; genus Acacia; species Acacia crassicarpa. The sequence continues at coordinate 39,862,688 of JAWXYG010000005.1, read as the reverse complement.
ATGTTCATTGAAGGTTTAAAGCAAAAGCAAAAATGATGGCAGCTCATTAAATGCTAAACCTAGAATAATTGCATACTTTTGAGTAATCCTTCTGCACACATCTACAAGGGATTAATGTCTGCTTTCTACTTCCAGCAACTGATACTCCAACGAATTAATTCATCAGAAGTCAACTCTAAACTTTTGCCTAGCTGGATTAAGTGGAGATTAATGAGAGAAGAAGACCAAAGCTTAACCAAAACCTTGTCTAATGAAGGAAACGGTTATATTGATGAATCCAACGGTCATTTAATGCTTTCTCAGTATAAATAGAGCAGCATTCAAGTCTTCTCAACTAACATATCTACTGAAAACGAATTATATTCAAGTTCACATTTTTTTCCTTCAGCTTACATCTGTATTGTATCTTCTGATACATTTGTTCTTCAGTGTTTATCATTATCCACTCTTAAAGAGAGCCTCTGATTGTAAATCATTTATTGTAAAGAATCACAAGTCAGGGGACTTGATGATTGGGTGCATTGATTACAACTTGTAAGGGGGAATAAGTTCTAGTGAGAGAATTACTCTTGAATGCAGAGTGTGTAATCAATTGTTATAGTGGAAATCCCAGAGTGTCTGGGAACTCGACTTAGGTCAAGTGGTTAGACCGAATCAGTATAAATCTCTGTGTTTAGCTGCTCTTCTCTCTACTCTGTTCATCTTTGTTTTACTGTTTAAAAACAGAACAGTTTTCGAAAGTTTTAAAAATCCCCAATTCACCCCCTCTTGGGTATTTTACTCCATTTACATTATTTATTTCGCAGACTTTAATATTAATGTATTCACTATGCTCCTTTTGAGGTTTGAGAATTATTATTGTTTTGTGTGCTTTATCACTATTCTGTATAATAAGCAACAACTCTCCTCGCGCTTTGCACGGGTGTAATATCTACAATACTTAAAAATGTTAGACCTAACTATCACTCAAGAGGGGGGTGAATTCGGTGTCTGACAAAACTTTAGGAACTTAAAAAATCTTTTCACAACTTACTGAAATCAATTCGTATGGCAGAAATACTTTATAAAGCAATAGTCAATCATTCAAACATATATGTTGGAAATATAAGAGTTTAAGGAAGAGAATATGCAAACTATGATTTATCCTGGTTCAGCCCAATCCTTGACCTACATCTAGTCCCTAAGCTCCGCTTGAGATTTTCAATCCACTATCTCCTTGTTTAACCGAGCACAAGAGAAAAGTCTTTACAACCTCACAAGTTTGGTCGGGCACTTGTGCAGCCTTTACAATCTCTTACCGTGATACTCCCCCTTACACATTGTAAGGATATAATGACGCACTCTGTACTCAGGATGATCCTTTCATACTAGGACTCACTCCCCCTTACAAGTTGTAATTGTAAACCCACACTCAAAGGTCTCACAACCTTGAGATTTGATCACTAAACAGAAAATCAAATAAGTGTTTAAACTCTCTCAAAAAGAGATGAATAATAATCACAAAGGTACATAATCGATTATCACATTCTCTACTGAAAACTTATAAACATTGTGAAACAGAGAGTATATGAGATAAGTGTTGGATTCAGAATATCAGCATTTCGACAGTGCAAGCTCGTATATCTCTGTCCATTTTGAATCCTTCTCCTTTTATAGTTGATCGTCCTTAATGACCGTTGAGAATCTTTGTAAACTAGCCGTTGTGTCTCTTCGTATTTCCGTTAGGCACAAATGATTTCCGTTGAAGTTAATCGACCGTTGCTTCATAAATGCTTCGCCGTCGAATGTACTTGTGCAGAGAGTGATTCAGAGTAATAGCTGGAATAAGTATTCTGATAATTAAATATTTTACACACTACTTTTTGTATCTCGAATAGTAATTTAGGACTCTCTAGCTAATAAATAATGGCTTTTATACTTATTTGGGCTTTGGGCCTTTTATTATATTTTAGCCATTATTTAATAATAGATTCCAGTTTTATATTGCTTCACTGTTTTTACCATAACTCTTGAACCAGACATCGGATTTGCCTCATTTTTGTCTCATATTTCAGATGATTCAGAGAGCTACAATTGTTATGAAGACATGAAGAGCAAATTCGAACAAGAGGGCGGTCAATTTTGGAGCCGAAGCATATGTATTTTTGGATTTTATTTTGGGCTCAAACTTTATAACTAAAGCCCAATTTTATTTTAATTTCGTTTTTGGGTTGACCCATTTCCATTTTAGGGTTAGGTTTAAGTTAGTGGCAGCCACAAACATGGGAGGCATTCACGTTTTTACAAACTTGTGGATCAAAATAGAAGCTTTTATTTTCTCTCAACTGTTCTTCGCGTTCTTGGTGTTCTTCATCTGTTCTTCGACTTTCCTAGTTATGTTCGGCTAAATTCTTGTGATTAACCCAACGGTGAGGATTCCATCTACTGTCCAGAGGACTCGCGCTTAATCGGTAACTGTTTAACTCGTTTCTGCATTCTTTAATCGGATTCGATTTCTGGATTTGGATTGGGTTTTTGATTAAAAACCCAGATCGATAATTCCCAAGGACGTAACTCGAACTAGGTTAAAGTATTACTGTACGATCGTATAGCGATACGCCACTGATTCGAGTAAATTCTGAACGATTGTTCACTTGAGGGAAATTCTGGGCAAATGCAGAGATTTCGGTTTGCCCAGAGTCGATCATGAGTTCGGCTAATAACCTGTTTGGTCCGAGGAAGGGAAGTAGAGGAATCCGAATCCTGGGTTAATCCTTTAATCCTCTGTTTGGTCTCTATTTAGTTTCGTTTTGTCTCTTTTTAGTTACGTTTTTATTCCTTTTGAATTAAAAACCTCCCCCCATTTTACCATTCTGTTTCTGTTTCGCTGTCGCCAATCAAACCCGCTGTGAATTCATCGGAGAAACGACCCAGGTTACACTATACTACAAATCTTTTAATCCTGGTTATTTTGGGAGAACACAACAAATTCTCTGTCATATTCCTCGAAAAAATGTCTTCGACTGCAATGAAAATCTTATTCCAATTGTAGCTCTGTTTTCTGAACGAGCATTTAATGCGTCTACCACGTCGAATTGCCTTTCATTCAAACACTTAGATTAACACGATTAATCAACTGAAACTTAATCAAAAAGATGATTAAACATGATATAAATAAGTTCAGAGATATGATTAATAGATAATACATAATGACCTATTGATTTTATGAAATCGATTAGCGACACTGAAAAATCACAGAACTGAGAAGAATTCATTCTCGAGAATTGCTTCAGTCATTCTCGAGAATTCCTTAAGTTGGAATCCTTTGTAAATGCAACTCTTCATTAATACTCGAGAATCATGTTGCTATTCTTGAGAATCAGCAAAGTGTATGTATTGGAGAATAATAAGATCATCGAATGTTTACCGCGTATTCTCGAGAATTAACTTACGCATTTTCGAGAATCATATCTGAGAAGCATACCGTTGTGAGTTTGTCAAATCATTCTCGAGAATTGACTTACCTATTCTCAAGAATCCCTTACTCATTATCGATAATCATACAGATGAGAACTGATGTAGGTGAATAAGAGTCATTCAAATATTCAAAGAAGCCTACGATGTTGAATTCTGTCGCATACCATTCTCGAGAATCCTTGATCCATTCTCGAGAATCAATTACACATGGAGATGCAAGTGAGTTAATTATGATTCAAATACTTGAACTCTTTAAAGCCTTATTTTCTGCAAGAAGAATCAGTTCCAAACTCATTGTAGTTCATCCGTTATCATCAGATGAATGGAGGTTGTTCTTGACCAGCGTTTTTACAGCATCCTGAACTGACCATCAACTTCAAAACATCATATCTCCTTCAATTGATTTTGGTTTTTTGTGATCTTGATGTTTCTAGAAAGGTATGTGAGTCTAGTTTCAAATGGCACTGGTTTCAGCTCATTTGGATTTGTCGTTTGTGAGATACACTCAAAATACCGAAGCTTGGTCTGCTGTGTGGCGTGAATTTCACTGTCATCTTCCAAAATTTATATCTCCTTCATCTGACCTCCTTTGGACTTGAATTTTATCTCAAAATAACACATTGGAAGTCTAGTTTCGAACAAAATTGGTTTCGCCTCAATCCGATCTCTGGTTTAGGAGATATCATCGTATTACCAAAGCTCGCCCGAGTGAAACATGAAACAGAGCTGAACAGAGTTGCTGAAACATGACCATTCTCGAGAATTACAATACCATTATCAAGAATTGCAGTACCATTCTCGAGAATTGATGTTTCACACTCGAGAATGACTTGCAATTTTCACATGAATAGTACCATTCTCGAGAATTACATTGTCATACTCGAGAATAACTTCAGGAAGCTTATTTTAACTCCAAATTGAACCGTTTCAACTTCTATTTGATCACAGAGACTTGAATGTTGATATTTTCATAATATTTAACAAGTTCTTTTTTCTTCAATCTGCTCTCTTGGTCATTCTTCATTTTTTAAACTTCATATCTACATTAATATATAAGGATTAATCAAAGTAGAAGATACATGTAGTATGCAAGCTTTTTTGCTCTTGAGAATGACATCTATATAAGACATCATCAAAACTAATCATATCCAACAAAAAATAAATGATGCCCTTTAATTCATCAATTTACACAACTTTAACACCCTTTAACAGCATGCAACATTTTTCAGTTGTATGGTTTTTTTGATACCAATTCCATCCATTCTGTAAAACATCAACTACCACTCATATCCGCTATCAAACATAAAACATGCTTCCAACATCTGATCTTTGTTTTTTAAATCAGAACATTATCTTTATTCGAATTTATACTTATAAGATTATTTTATTTTTAGTTTTAATGATAAAGTAAGATATACTAGCTACATATGACAAACAATTACCAATTGAAAAATAGCCCATAATCCAAATATTTGATGCATAAAATTTATCTTCCTTTGTTTCTACATATTTACTTATCACTCTACGAATTCTGATATAACATATAGAAAAAGAGGCGGCTTGAAAAAAAATTGGGTATAGCTCACTGAAACACATGATGTATACTACAAAATAAATATAAACATGGATCTATGCAAGCATTTTTAAGCTATTAGACAGCAATGGCATTTATCATGAGTTGATAAAAGAGAAGGGGTCATACATAGTAACGATACTGCTTCAAATGCCATATATGTCATAAGTGAGAAATGTCCTTGTCAAATTTATGTAGAACATGAGAAATACAATCAAACTTTCACTAAGATATAAAAATAAAAAATAAAAAAAATGATGGCTATAAGTATACTTAAAAAAGTGACTTTTGGTAGGGTAGACCAGAGGGCTGGAGTGACCACAACATATAGTTACTTGCCTATATATAATTTAAAGTAGGATTTTTACATTTAAAAAATAACATATTCATACTACTTTAGTTGCAACTTGGTCCCTTGCTCTCCAAGTATTTTATGCCCCAATTGATGTGGGGAATCAATCTATGCGTAATTTGTCGTCTCGTGCCGATTTAAGCTAAGGACCCGTTTGGTGGTTTTTTTACTAAAATAATAATATTTAAAAAAATATGTACCAGATTACAATACTTTAGAAACTATTTTCCAAAGTAAGACAGTCAAAACTGCCATTTGACTGACGTAATTGGTGGCGTCAGGAGTACTGACGCCACTGTGACGTGGCGTCAGGTCTTCTAACACCACCAGACCATTGTTGACGCCATAGGCGCCAACAATTATTCACGCCTAAAAGGCGTGAATTAATAGACGCTTTAGGTGTCAATTTAAATTGACGCCTAGAGCGTCATTTTTTTTATTTTTTTAAAAATATAATTTCATAATTATATTTAAAATTAAAAATAATAATTCTACTTATTTATAAATAATAATATTAATAATTAAGAAAATTAAAATTTATTGTAAAATATGTAATTTAATAATCCCTTATTTTTAGCTAGCTACTCAGTTTTTTTTTAAATTATTTAAAGACTGTCCTTCTGAATTATGTGCAAAGTGGCAGAATAATTATAGCGTCCTTCTGGATGTTAAATCAGAACTATTTTACACAAATCAAACTTGTTATAGCGTTCTTTTGGAGCTGAGTGGGGATTAAAATTAAAGGTGGGTTTGATCATTTTCTGTTTTTGGTTCTTCAACTTATGCTACATGCCACCTAATCTGTCATTAGTTGAAGAACCAAAAACATAAAATGATCAAACCCACCTTTTATTTTAATCCCCGCTTAGCTCCAAAAGGACGCTATAATAATTTTGATTTGGGTAAAATAGTTCTGATTTGGCATCCAGAAGGACGCTATAATTATTCTGCCACTCTGCACATAATTCAGAAGCACAGTCTTTAAATTTTTTTTTTTAAAAAAATCTGAGTAGCTAGCTAAAAGTAAAGGATTATTAAATTACATATTTTACCATAAATTTTAATTTTCTTAATTATTAATATTATTATTTATAATTAAGTAGAATTATTATTTTTAATTTTAAATATAATTATAAAATCATATTTTTTTAAAAAAAAATGACGCTTTAGGCGTCAATTTAAATTGACGCCTAAAGCGTCTATTAATTCACGCCTTTTAGGCGTGAATAGTTGTTGGTGCCTGTGGCGTCAATACTCTTGACGCCACCAATTGCGTCAGTCAAATGACAGTTTTGACTGCCTTACTTTGGAAAATAGTTTCCAAAGTATTGTAATCTGGTATATATTTTTTTAAATATTATTATTTTAGTAAAAAAGCCCCCGTTTGGTTTAAAGAATTTGGGGGCAGGGAAAGGAATTTAAAGGAAGGGAAAGGAAGATTTAAAAGATGAGGGAAGATGGCTTGAGTTGTTTGGTAGGAATAAAATGAAAGGGTGGTAATTGGTAAAGAATTAAGAAATGTCTATTTTACCCTAAAAAGAAATTAATTCAAAATAAAAATATTTTTTTGCTAAAATTTATTTTTTTAAAACGTCCCTGTTAAGTTCGAATTTCTGACCCAAAAAATTTTCGCAAAGTTTGAACTTTCCCGCCAAATTTGAATTTCAGGGGTACATCTGTCCAAAAATGTGAATAGTGACCAGGGAACTTGAGAACCCACCAATTTTGGTGGGATCTCAAGTTCCCACATATGAGGGAAGAGTGGTGGGCACGATGTGGGCTAGGGAAGTTGGGTTCCGGGCATTTGAGGCACCAAACGATCTTTTTGCATGGGAACTTTATTAAGTTCCCTTTCCCTTCTCTAAATTCTGTCAACCAAACCGACCCTAAAGGTTCTCAAAAGCATGCCCAAGTAGGTGCAACTTAATGAAGTCATTTAATGTTTTCTCTTGATTCAGTATTAACTTTCCTTTCTATTTGGACAGGCATTTGGTGTTTCACAAGTAAACTGTTGTTCCAACTTCGTCCAACATTAACCATTCGCACCTCAACTCTTGATCAAGTATATGGTCAAAATAATTTTTTAGAAAAAAGAAAAAACTTACGCAAGCAAAGTTAGTTAAATCTATTTATGTATACACGCGGGGATCATTTAAAAATATGATAAATATCTTTTAAAAAATTATAACTTATTCCAATTTCATATATATGTACATTGAAATTACTAATAACCTAAATAAATACAAAGGAGCCCCCACTACTGCAAAAAGTGGATATTACTTCCCTAAAAGACTTCCTTATTTTAAAAAAGGAAGTTAAAAGTATAGGCGGTGGCATCTTCGTAATTATTTAACTGAATCTTGAACCTTAGGCGTCCTGAAAATAACATCAGGACGCCAAAATGGAATTTTAGGAGTCTTAAAATATATTTAGGACTCCTAAAATGAATTTTTTGGCGCATATTGATGAATTTTTTGGAGTTAGGAGTTTTTTTGGCGTAATGAAAATTAATCAGGACGCCAAAATGGAATTTTAGGAGTCCTAAAAATATTTTAGGACTCCTAAAACGAATTTTTGGGGCATATTGACGAATTTTTTGGCGCAGGAGTTTTTTTGGCGTCCTGAAAATCAATCAGGACGCCAAAATAGGATTTTAGGAGTCCTAAATATAATTTAGGACTCCTAAAATGAATTTGTTGGCGCCAGGAGTTTTTTGGGCGTCCTGAAAATCAATCAGGACGCCAAAATGAAATTTTAGGAGTCCTAAAATATATTTAGGACTCCTAAAATGAATTTTTTGGCACATATTGATGAATAATTTGGCGCACATTTTGAAAAATTTGGCGCCAAGTGAAAATTCTAAAAAATTATTAATATAACTAGACCAATAAATTTGCAATATTTAAAAATCTCCATACTTTTTCATATTCATTTATTTAAAAGTGATTATCGTAAAATATTTACAAAATTTAATATCTATAGAAAGAAATATCTTGAGTGGTTTATTAAATTTAATTAAAATATAATTATAAAATGCTAATAACAAAACAGAAACATCATAAATCTAGCTCAAATCAAAATCCTAAGAATTCGCTTTTTGTAACCGGAAAAATCATATTAATATCTGTTATTTAAAAATATCCATACTTTTTCATATTTATTCATTTAAAAGTAATTATCATGTAAATGACAAATATGCATAAAATATTTATGAAACTTAATATTTATAGAAAGAAATATCTTGAGTGGTTTTTTAAATTTAATTAAAATATAATTATAAAATACTATAATAATAAAAGAAACGCCATAAATCTAGCTCAAATCAAAATCCTAAGAATCTGCTTTTTGTAACCAGAAAAATCAAATTAATATCTGTTATTTAAAAATCTCCACACTTTTTCATATTTATTCATTTAAAAGTAATTATATTTGTAAACGACAAATACGCATAAAATATTTACAAAACTTAAATATTTATAGAAAGAAATATCTTGAGTGGCTTTTTAAATTTAATTAAAATATAATTATAAGATATTATAATAATAAAATAAACGACATAAATCTAGCTCAAATCAAAATCCTAAGAATCTGCTTTTTGTAATCAGGAAAATCAAATTAATATCTGTTATTTAAAAATCTCCACACTTTTTCATATTTATTCATTTAAAAGTAATTATCTTGTAAACTACAAATACGCATAAAATATTTACGAAATTTAAATATTTATAGAAAGAAATATCTTGACTGGCTTTTTATATTTAATTAAAAATATAATTATAAGATACTATAATAATAAAATAAACGCCATAAATCTAGCTCAAATCAAAATCCAAAGAATCTGTTTTTTGTAACCTAAAAAATCAAATTAATATCTGTTATTTAAAAAATCTCCATACTTTTTCATTTTTATTCTTTTAAAAGTAATTATCGTGTAAACGACAAATACGCATAAAATATTTACAAAACTTAATATTTATAGAAAGAAATATCTTGAGTGACTTTTTAAATTTAATTAAAATATAATTATAAAATACTAATAATAAAAGAAACGCTATAAATATGGGTCAAATCAAAATCCTAAGAATATGCTTTTTGTAACTTGAAAAATCAAATTAATATATGTTATTTATCAAAAATCAAATTTAATTAGCCAAAATAATTTTTTGGCGCTCTAAATCTAATTTAGGACGCCTAAAATTAAATATTTAGCGCATTTTTAGAAATTTTTTAGCGCCAGGGGAGTTTTTTGGCGCCGGTGAAAAATTTTGGCGTCCTGAACTTCCAAAATAAATTTTTTTGGCGCCCTAAAATAAGTTTAGGTCGCCACAATCAGTATTTTAACGCCCTGAATTTTAAATCCGAACGCCAATGTTTTTTTTTTTAACACCACGCCAAATCCGGACGCGAGGTGTTGAATTATTTGAGTTTTGGACTTTTGGGAGATCTGCGCCAAATCCGTCCAGCATATATCAATCACTACAAACTTTTTTTTTCTACATTTACCTCACATAGACGATCATTTGTGGCTTTTGCTCGCTTCCCATGCTCACACTCAAACAAAAGCCTTTCTTTTGATCTTCTCCATATCTCGTGTTTTCTTATTTTTGCTTCTGGATTTCCATATCTCTACCAGGTCTATAGCAAAAGCTCGGATCTTCTTGCTGGAATGTGTTGTTAGAACCCTTAGATGTTTACCCACCTGGCTTGCTACTGGAATCTTATAATTCACTGGAAACTTCTTCAGCAGCCTGAAAGCATCCAGTCCTCGGTTTTCTTCCAACTCAAACTCGGATGAGATGACATCGCCGACGCTGGTTGCTTCCAGATTCAAAGGCTATGCAGAGCCCAGATCTGCCGCCCCCAATCTGAAGATCCAGATCTGAAGTTGTGCGAGATGACGTCGTCGACGCTGGTTGTAATCCAGTGAGTATGTGTTTCAATGGATATGAAATGGAGCCTTGCCTAGATCTGGATTTCGGGCCGGTGGAAGAAGCGCAAGAGCAGAAAAGTGGTGTATATATTTTTTGTTGGCGTTACGTTCTTTGTTCTTGAATTTGAACTTGTTTGTCTGATATAAGTATGTAACTATGAATTTTGGTGGTTGATAATATAACATTGGAATCTCCGAATCTATAGCTTCTCCTTTGGTTTTTATTGTTGATTGCTAATGTGTTGTTCTTGCTAGTATTCTAAAATAATGTTGATTGTTGATTGTTGATATGTTTTTCTTCTGGTTCTTCTTCCAATTCCACGGCCAACCCCCAAACCTGAGGTTTGGAGGTTTTTTTAAATATATATATATATATATATATTAAGGCGTCCTATCTCAAACACAGGACGCCTTAAAAAAGGTGTCCTATGTTAAATATAGGACACCTTAAAAAAGGCGTCTTAAATTAGGTATAGGACGCCTTAAAAAAGGCGTCCTGTATTTAACATAGGACGCCTTTTTTAAGGCGTCCTGTTTTTGACATAGGACGCCTTATATACTAGTTTTATTACTACCCCTAGTCAGACGTCCTTCTCAAAAAGGACGTTTATTGCCTCTAATTCAGGACGTTTTTGACATTTTTTGTAGTAGTGCCCATTTCAACATTTTAAAAAAAAAACATAAAACATTAGCAGAGTGAAAAGGAAAAAGATTCAAATTAATCTTTTCAGACAAATTCCTTTAATTTACTGGCCCAATCAACTTCCTTAAGGATCTAATTTCTAAAGAAAATTGAAGAAAAATATCGTTTATCATTTGCTCATGGGATGCCTTCGCTTAGATGTACTGAATAATTTTGTTCATAACAACCGTGCATATTAGCATTTACTCCGAGTCAACTTTATTGTGTGTTATCAAATTATTCATTTTATACATTTATGCAATTATTATCATAGTAAGCAACTGAATATACGAAAAGATACGGCTAAAAAAACTGGAGAGAGATTTGAAAATAAGTGATAGAAAACTAAATACTACATATAAAAGAATACAACTAATGTACAGCCTATGAATAATATTACTCTAGTTATTGTCACCATGAATTGCATGCGATGCCTTTTTTCAAATGTTTTGAACATTGTTCAAGGCTAGTTCATTTAACACGACTTGTCATAGATCTGGAGTTAACTTCATTCCAGCCTAGAGTAACATGCTTCACTCCAGAAAGTCCAGATCGTGAGAAATCCACAGTAAAATGGAGGAGAAGGGATTATAGTGAGGAAGCCATGACGAACGAGGGAGCTTGAGGGTGATGGGTTTCAAGAGAACGACGTGAAGGTTGAGGACGACGGAAGATATGGATTATGGAGGGAGGAGGGTTATGATAAGAGAGAAAGATGAGATCTAAATATATATTTTTTTAAACTCTCAAAACTTGACCATATGGCACGGAGCTAGATAAATGCATGCGGCCTGGCAGAGAAGCCATTACTGTTGTTAGGAACAGTAACTTACTCACAGAAAAAGGTTCACAGCTCACACGGCTTATTTTGCTATTGCTCTTTAGTTTAGTATATCTTGATGCTTCTCAGTACCATTCATTTCTCTTTCTCTCTCTCCCTCTCTGATACTGAAGTTCTCTCTTCTGAACCCAATCGCCTTCCCTCTTCAGTCAAAAGCTTTGTCTTTTTATCCCCAGGCCCACACAATTACCGTCAAATATCATTTTTATTTTATTTTTTTATTTCCCTGATCTACTTCTTTCTTGATTTCACTCCTTCCTATACGCGCTATATATTTGAAGCTTCATCTTTTTTTTTCAGGTCCTGATGCCGTCGTTTTCCTACGCAGCTTCCCGAAGATCTGGTACTCCTGGCGCTACCAAATGATTGCCCCTTGCCGGTGCCTGCTTCAGAGCTATCTGTCACGGCCTTGGATTTAATCACCCAAATACCGTGCCGGCCTTAGCTTGATCACCCCTCTCGATCTTACTAAGTCAGCCGAATCCCCTCAAGTAGGCAAGGAAAGGCAAAGAACACAAGAGAACTTCTAGAGAGAGAAAGAACTTAGAGAGAGAAGCTCTTGAAACAACAATTGCTTGAAGACTCTTAGATGTGTTACAAATGAAGGAGGCATCCCCTATTTATAGCCTATCACCTCCTCAATGAACGGCTACGATTAATTATATCCGACGGTAGAGAATAGCTCTCCAGAACCTTCCCTACAAATATCTAGATATTTACACAATTCCTAGAGTTCTCTAGAATTCTCTACAAAACTCTACCAATATGTACACATATCTACAATATTCTAGGAGTTTCTAGACTTCTACACACTTGAAGTCTCAACCTCCTAGTCCCATGCGGAGTGTCCGTGCACGCGAATTATCCAGCGTTCCTTTCTGTGCGTGACACTCTCCCCCACCTAATCCAGTGACGCCCTCATCACTGCACAAGCTCTTGTGTTTCTTTTGAAACACCTTCAGTTGCTGAGGAAGGAGCTTTGCCACCACCTTGTCTCCTACTTGGTATTCAGAGACGCATTCCTTCCCATCCACAATCTCCTTCCGTCCCTTGGCCGTCTTGCCCTGGAAGGATCTCATCGCCAGAACTCTTCGGCCCAATGCATCACCCATTGCACCGGCCATGCCAACTCCATGCTCCAACCCATGTTCCACCTTTCGTCCAGGCGGCAACCTTTCTTGGAGCCTTAGTGGCATTGGGTTCCCATTCCTCTTCACGACAGGGGGAAGATTCCCACGATCCTTCACATCAGGATCCACCACCTTCAAAGCCGCAAGGTAGGTAACTGACAAGCCAACATCCTGCTCGTTGCTTGTCGTAGGCACTGTGCAACCAATCCCCTTCTCAAGGAAGCACAATGAATCTTCACCCAGCATGAGGACAACTTTTGCCTTGCGCAAGAAGTCCAGACCCAGTACCACATTGAAGTCGTCCATAGGGGTCACCGACAAATCCACGGTCCCCTTCCATGTTCCCATGCATAGCTCTACCCCACGAGCTACGCCATTGAGAGGCTTGGCAGGAGTGTTCACAGACTTCCACCATCCTCCTCGTGCTTGAGCAACTGAGAGACCTACCCGCTTGGCCTCTTCAGGAGTGATGAAGTTATGGGTAGCCCCGGTGTCTACCATCACCTTCACTGGCTTCCCATTCAGCTTCACATCAACAAACATGAGGCCTTTACTCCTCGCAACAAGTTCCTCATGTTTGGCCTTCAAGGCATTCAAGACTCTGAGAGATCCCATCCGCATGTTGGGTTCCTCCTCATCGGTTCCCTCGTTCCCCTGAACAAGGGCTGACAAACTACCCAACTTGGGACACTTGCTCATGTAATATGGCCCTTTGCACACGTAGTAGCTGATTGTCTTCTTCTTCTTGTCCTCAGGTTGGTCCTTCCGGGAAGACTTGTCCGCTCCTCCCTTGACGAACTCCTTACCTTTGTCTCCCCCACCGTTCCCATGGTTAGGTTCGGAAGACTTAGGTCCAGAAGTCTCACCTTTCTCACCCCTTTGATAATCAGTGAGGCTTTCAGCAATGGCAATGGCTTCGTCCACACTTGCTGCACCACGCCGTTGGAGTTCATGCTTGGCCCAATTCTGAAGACCATCAACGAAGTAGAACAATGTCTCCTCGCTACTGAGATTAGGGATTTGCAACGTGAGGGTCGTGAAGTCCCTTACATAATCCTAAATCGTAGTCTTATGCTTGAGTTCCCTCAACCTCTTGCGCGCCATGTAGACCACGTTCTCAGGGTAGAACTGTTTCTTCAGTTCCCTCTTGAAATCATCCCATGTCTCGACCTTGCAAAGGCCCCTTTCCATGTCTGCATGCTTCCTACACCACCATAACATAGCATTATCACTAAGGAACAAGGAAGCAGTACGTACCTTGGTTGCATCATCAACCAAGTTCAGGCTCTCAGAATATCGGTCCATCTGCCACAAGAAGTTCTCAACCTCCTTGGCATCGCGAACGCCTTGAAATTCCTTCGGCTTAGGGAGATCCAACCTCACCTCCCTTGCTCCACTGGTACCACCCACCAACGGAGTCTTTGATTGTCTCTCCAAATAAGTCTTTAGTGAATTGATCTGTCCCTGCATCGCGGTAATGGCATCCATTACCTTTGCCTCGAGTCGTCTCATGGACTCAGCTCGTTCCTCCTCAACATTGAGGTGCGAATCAAGATCCGACCTCAAGTTGTCCAATTGGCTAAGGGTGTGGGTTTCAAGTGTCTCAAAGTCACCTTCCACCTTGTCCACCCTAATAGCCACCCCGTGTAAGGCCTCCTCCAAAGCCTCCACCTTTGCCATCAAAGTGGCCATATCCGCGGCTTGGCGAGACTTACTTGATCCTCGGGTCTTCTTTGCCTCCCGATCAACTTGGATCTCCCTACCCCTTCCTTCTCCCGAACCACCACGTCCTCAGTTGTGCCCGACATCCTTGCTTACCAAATGGCTACCAAGAACCACGTTCACAGCTCCGATCCTAGCTGCCTTGAACCAAAGCTCTGATACCACTTTGTCACGGCCTTGGACTTGATCACCCAAATACCGTGCCGGCCTTAGCTTGATCACCCCTCTCGATCTTACTAAGTCAAGCGAATCCCCTCAAGTAGGCAAGGAAAGGCAAAGAACACAAGAGAACTTCTAGAGAGAGAAAGAACTTAGAGAGAGAAGCTCTTGAAACAACAATTGCTTGAAGACTCTTGGATGTGTTACAAATGAAGGAGGCATCCTCTATTTATAGCCTATCACCTCCTCAATGAACGACTACGATTAATTACATCCGACGGTGGAGAATAGCTCTCCAGAACCTTCCCTACAAATATCTAGATATTTACACAATTCCTAGAGTTCTCTAGAATTCTCTACAAAACTCTACCAATATGTACACATATCTACAATATTCTAGGAGTTTCTAGACTTCTCCTTACTTGAAGTCTCAACCTCCTAGTCCCATGCGGAGTGTCCGTGCACGCGAATTATCCAGTGTTCCTTTCTGTGCGTGACATATCGCCCCAAATTACAGAGGCTACGGCCTTTCTGACCCACCGAGAAGCTTCAATGAATTTTTTTTTTTTTTAAAAAAAAAACACATATGAGGAGCTTCTTCTTCTTTTTTTTTTTTTTGATATTAATGAAGGCAAAAAGGCTTAGTAGCTACAAGAAATAGACTCTATAGGGGAAACTAATCCCACAGAGTCATGCTCAACCCACTTCCTAAGGAAAACAAGACAAATACTTAGAATACTTGAAGAATTAATTCCCACACGAGCCGTCGGCTATTCTATTAATCACACGAGGAACAGCTCTCACAGTCACTTGCCAATCATTTCGCAGCAGCTTCCTAATTTCCTCAATCATGAGATTTCCCAAATCCCCTCCCTCATTGATCAGACTCACAACATCTCCAGAATTAGATTCCAGCAGAACCTTTCTATGGCCCAAATCCCAGGCCAGCTCTAATCCCCACCTTAATAGCCCACATTTCAGCAATGAAAGCAGAACAGGCTCCCACTTCCTTCTTAAAACCTGCTATCCAATTGCCATTGGAGTCTCTAAGAATTCCCCCACACCCAGACAAGGATGAACGCATAGCACAGGCACCGTCCACGTTCATTTTAACCCACCCAATCGGAGGTTTAGCCCACCCCAGATTATCATCAGCTCCACCAAGCTCTGTCGGAAGCGAAATCAGGGGAACCGAAGAATACAAGGTCCAAGTCTGGTTAATCATCATAGCCGGATTATCTGGTTTCTTGAAGTTATCTCTAAAAATAGAAATATTCCTCCACTCCCACAACTTCCAAAACGCTACCCCGAAAATGATACTCCAGCTCCTTCCGTGCACTCGTCCAAGATCTCTTCGAAGATTCATGGATAACCACTCTCTCCTTTTAGTAGAAAAGAAAGAGAAGGAAAATCTTGGGTTGAGCAGATTACTCCACATCTGACGAGCATAGTGACAATCTCTCAATATGTGCATAATATCTTCAGAAGCTTCTTCTCATAAGTTATTTTTCAGGTTAGAGCTCATATCGGGAAATGCCTCCCCAAACGGCCTCAGAAACACTCCACCAAACTTTTACCATCTAACTGGGCTTTTTCCAGCTTTTCCTCCTTCCAAACAGGCTGAGTTGCCTTTGCACGAAGCGCATGCAGCGAGAGCTGATACTAAACAGGGTCACTCACAGGGATGCCTTGTTTTTTCTTTTTCTGCCAACCAAACACAGCTATTCCAATTCCAAAAACAGCCCTCAACTCTGAATACCTAATTAGCATTAGCCGAGACTTTCGAGGTTGGCTTGTTGGGCTTCAAGCCCAGAAAGAGTGCCCGTGTTTATGATGGTTGGGCCTACAAATGAGAATGCCCTTTGGATCAGGCCCTCTTCTACGCTATGTTGGAGCTGTAAGCCAGATGCGACGTAGCAATATTTTGAGCAAATTATGCTTAAGGATAAAAAATGATCATCCATTTTCTATCCATCGATACCTTAAATCTCTTCACGCCGGTCCAAGGTCATTTTCTGAAAATAAAATAAATATGTAATGGCTATGGGCCTATCAGACTAATAATCTACCTCGTTTAGTTATCAAACGTAAGAACTTTATATTCTTATGAAATTCCCTGTCTTAATAATAAATAAATTTGTGTATGATTATTAAATTTCTTAAGTAACACTATTTAGTGAGGTAAATTATTTGTCTGTCATCACACATTTTTTCCTTTTTCCATAAAAGACCTTGATCTGGCAGAATAATTTCAGAAATTTAAGGTTCTTACATGTAAAAGAAACTTGTAGTAGCATTATTTTGATCATTAAACATATTTCTCCTAATACACCTTTTTTTTTTTTCTTTTATATAGTTAGTGGGGGGAGAGGGAGGCAGGGCTTGAACCCTGGACAAGGGGGAAAGCCAGCTCCTAAGGTTGACTCTAATGCCACGCGCTACGAGGCACTTGGCTCTCCTAATACGCCTTCTAAATATAAGGCAAAATTGACTTTTTTCAAGAGAATAAGAAAACTAATTAAATTATTTTAAAGTATTTGTATTTATCAATTTTCTTCTAAATTATTTTGTCTAACTTATAAAAGTTAGTTTCCTTAATTTCTTCAAGAAAAAGTCAACAATATCTTATATCTAAGACTGAAAAAAAATACTACTTCTGATCCTAATTAGAAGACTTAGTTGACTTTTTTCAGAAAAATTAAGGAAGTTAAATAAGATACTTAATCGTTTCATATGTTATGTATTCTTAGACTATATACTCCATCCGGTCCTAATTATAAGACATAGTTGACTTTTTTGAAAAAATTAAGGAAGTTAATTAAATTATTTTAGAATATTTTTATTTTTATTTTTTTCTTCAAAATAATTAGTTTGACTAATAAACTAATATATAATTTAAGGATATACAACGTATAAAATGATTAAGTAACTTATTTAGCTTTCTTAATATCTCCAAACAAAGTCAATTATGTCTTATAATTAGGACTGGAGGTAGTATTATTTTATTAGTCAAGCTAATTAGTTTGAAGGAAAAAATAAAAATACTCTAAAGTAATTTAATTAACTTCCTTAATCTCTCCAAAAAAAATTAACTAGATCTTATAATTAAACCCGAAGGGAGTATTTTCTACCGAGTGGACAAATAAGTATTTTCTCATACTTATCCACATGTGCATGGGATCCTGTGTGTACGTACAAGACGGCACGCCCCTGGAATTTTCTCATCCTGATGACACAATTTTAAAGCCGAGCGTGCTGGTTTATGAATTTGGATCCCCTATCATATCGAGCTCTCCCAATTAAACCTCACAATTAAGTGATATTAATCACTAGACTGTCATTTAATAATCCTATGAGATTAAGAAATAAGCAATAGACTGTCGGTTTGGATTATAGGTGGGAGAGGTGACTTATTTTTTATTTGACTTTCTTAGAATTAAGATAAAATAAAAGTCATATTATAAATGTAATTTGTGTTTGGATTGATAACGATAGAAATGACTTTTTTTCCAAATTGAAATGTGTTGGAGTTTTTATTTAAAAAATCAGTTGAAATAAACTGAAAATAATATGAATTTTATTGAATACTATATATATTATCTAATTATATATATTATAATAATGTAAGATAAAAAAATTAAAATTAAAAATTAAAATAAAATAAAATAATTATATATTGTGTTTCAAAACTATATTAGTGTATATCTTGCAATATTTTAAACATATTCTTCTAAATTCTAAACGTCTTGTTTTTTTTATAGTGCATCTCAAATTATGCATGAAGTTATCACATCCACACACACATTATTTATAACACTTTTTTTCCGGGAATTTCAATATTATTTTTTAGGCCTGAGATGGAAGAAATATATTTAAAAAGGTTTTATTTGTTTATGTTTTATTAGGGGTAAAGGGGCAAAAATACATATGTGTTTTTCCTCCAGGAGCGTTCAGCACTATGTGTTTTTTTTTAGCAAAAATACACATGTGATTACATTTTAGGAGCAAAAATCATACCACCTTTAAAATCTAACTAACGACACATTTACAACAGAAAATGTCATATTTACAACAACATTTAGACACCTGGATTTTGAACATAGAAAAGTCATTTACAACAACAAAAAAATGATATATTTACAATAGGAAATGTTGTATTTACAACAAATTTTAAAATCTGACTATATTTACAACAGAAAATACCATATTTACAATAACATTTAAACACCTGGATTTTGAACATGGAAAGGTCATTTACAACAGAAAAATGCTAGATTTACAACAGGAAATGCTATATTTACAACAAAATTTAAAATCTATTTACAACAGAAAAAGCGATATTTACAACAGGATAGATTTACAACAGGAAATGCGGTATTTAAAAACAAAATTTTAACGGTGCTGTGACTTTTGCTCCTAAAATGTAACCACGGCTGGGCGCTCCTAGGAGAAAATCAAATGTATATTTTTGCTCCTAAACTCTTTTATTATCAAATAAATTTGTGGAGAAAAACCGGGTCACCGAATAGGCTGAGATGGACCATGGACGAGTTCTGGATAAGTCTAGAGTGTATCTTCAATGGCGTTCGATAAATAGCACCAAAGAGAATAGCCGCAGCACGCACGTATCTTTCTAGCAGAGTCTGTTTCTAGCGTCTTCGTCGTCGCCGCTCATCAAGATAAAGAGGAAAGTTGATCAAGATTTCTCCATTTCTTCCTCTGCAACCAAAGATTCGCCGTCTGGTACTTTCTTATTCATTGTTCTTCTCATATTTTCCTAAATTTGAAAGGTTTCTCCTCTCAATTTTCATTCTAACTTTGTATGGTTTTTCACTAGACATCGAATTGCTGACGATTGAAGAATCCGAAGCGCTCAGCAACCCTCGATTATTCTGGAATCTCCTTCGCCTGCATCGGAGAACTAGGAGAGGGCTCTCGTGTTGTTCAAGCCCGGTAATCACTCTCCGATTTTCACTCCTCCATCTTTCTCTGTCACTGTCAATTCTGATTTATAGAATAACTTGAATTTATATATTCTTGTATAAAATTAATTCTAAGTAAAATAGACCTAGAAGATATTACAATTTCAATATAATGTCAAAAAATACGTATTGTTTCACCATGATCGACATTTCAATTTTTGAACAAAGAATGATATGGAAATACTCGACGACTGTTATGTATATATAACAGTCGTCTGTATCAGTCATTGTAAGAAAATAAAAAATTATACGAGGTCAGTGACGCTCGAACCATCCTCATCAGAAATACACTTGGCAAAGCTCATGCCTACTGCGAGGCAAGACATGAAATTTTCCCCGCCTGTTTGTTAATAAACGGTCGTTATAACTATTTTCTTTTCCTTACTTTGTAGTAACTCTACTTA
The DNA here is from genome assembly GCA_034222035.1 of Acacia crassicarpa. NCBI lineage: Eukaryota > Viridiplantae > Streptophyta > Magnoliopsida > Fabales > Fabaceae > Acacia > Acacia crassicarpa. The sequence continues at coordinate 39,842,457 of JAWXYG010000005.1, read as the reverse complement.
GTTGGGTAGTTTTTTATTACTATCTCCGGTCCTAATTATAAGAGCTAGTTGACTTTATTTGGAGAGATTAAGTAAGCTAAATAAGTTACTTAATCATTTCATATGTTAAATATTCTTATATTATATATTAGTTTACTAATCAAACTAATAAATTTGAAGAAAAAAATAAAAATAAAAAAACTTTAAAGTAATTTAATTAGCTTTCTTAATCTCTCAAAAAAAAAGTCAACTAGCTCTTATAATTAGGACCGGAGGAAGTATTAGCTAGCCGTCACTTTGATTTTTATCTCAACCAACAACTCATCACATGATCATATTCAACCGTACGAAATAAAATTTTGAAGTTTGCATATTAACAAGTTACACTCAATTTCATTAAATAAGATACTTCACCTTTATCACCTAAAATTGAGGTAGTCCAGAGCTATATTGTGTCTAAAATCTCAAAAGAACTAAAATGCCTCAGGTTAATAAAATTAGAACCCAATCAAAGGGTTGTAGAAATTGACTATAACGATGGCTCGTGATACGAACTAGGCATCAACAATACCCACACGTCGTAGCTAAAATTACAATCAATATTCCCACCTAACACTCAATAATGATATAAGCTCTTTCAAAGAGGGGGCATCCAAAAAAAAAAAAAACTTGAAAAGAACAAAGACATGTTAAATAAGATTCAATTAACATACTTATTGTGGAAGCAAGAATGCAATGAATCTGAATTGTATTGCTATGTGTGATGGTATTGATTGGCTTGAATTATCACTACTTATTTCAAATTCAATGTATTACATACATACTATATATTTACAAGCTACATTGAAGTTGAATAAGGCATGAATATTCTGGCCTATCAATACTACTACATTAATCACAAGTAGTCAACCTACCATGCAAAATTGCAATATTCTCTAGTAGAACACTTTCATTTATGTGGGAAAAAAATATTGAACTTTGAATCAAGGTTTTGACAAATAAGGAAAAGGAGTATTGACGGTTTATGAAAGACAACGATTACTTCTATACTAGCAAAGACAACGAAAGAGAACACTAACAACCTAGGAGCAAAACATCTATCAAGAGTTTGTGAACAACTACAATTTTTACTGAACACAAGAGCAAAATAGCAATGACAGAGAGGGAACGGGCAACAGAAAGGAATACCAAGGCATCCCGATGGAGAAGAGAGAGATATTATGGTGGCCGGAGAAAAAGAGAGTGTGGGAATAAAATAGGCTAGAGATAAAGACTAAGGGCAGAAGTGAATAAATGAGTATATATATTGGGGTAACCTTCTCTAGATATCTAAAAAGCATTTTAAATTCATAAAGAGACCACTTTTAAATCAAGCGGCCTAACATTTTTTGGCATACAATGATTACTTCTATCCTAGCAAAGACAACGAAAGAGAACACTAACAACCTAAGAACAAAACATCTATCAAAGGTTTGTGAATAACTACAATTTTTACTGAACACAAGAGCGAAATGGGAACGACAGAGAGGGAACAGGCAACAAAAAGGAATACCAAGGCATCCCGACGGAGAAGAGAGAGATATTATGGCTGCCGGAGAAAAAGAGAGCATGTGTGGGAATAAAAGAGGCTAGAGATAAAGACTAAGACTAAACGCAAAAGTGAATAAATGAGTATATATACTGGGGTAATTAACCCTCTTTAGATATCCAAAAAGCATTTTTAATTCATAAAGAGACCACTTTTAAATCAACCGGCCTAACATTTTTTGGCATAAATTGCAACGATTTTTTTTTTTAAATAGTCATTGAATATTCAAACAAAATTTCAAAAATATCACCTCCTCTTTTTAAATGTCCGGTTTCAAAATATGTTTAAATGACTGTATTAATAAAACAAGTTTAAACTCAATACTTCTCTCCTCTGCGAGAGTCTCCTCCTCCTACGTTTTGAGCGTTGTGAGGTTCCTACTCCTCTATGAGCCTCGTCCGGCCATCTTGCTGTGAAGAGCCGGCTGAATCCCCCTTCTCTTCTGTTACTTGGTGTCGAATGGGAAGGGTGTTTCTTTTTGTGTGAAGTCTTTCTGTTGCCTTGGTTGTGTTAGTATTATGGAGGTGGGACATAGTAGTGATGCTAAGTTACCAAAGCAGGTCCTACTGGATCTCGATCAAACAGTGGAAAGTCATGGTGGAACCTTGGTTGGTAAGGTCGAAGCTAGCAAGAAGCTAAATATACCAACAGTAATTACCATGATCAAGAAAGGATGGCATATTGGGGAGGAGCTGGAAGTGCATGAGTTGGACAGAACCCGTTTAATTTTTCTATTCCGTTTTAGAAAGGTTGAAGATTACTCAAGGATTCTCAAAGGCAGGCCTTGGTCTGTGCTAGGGCACCTGCTGAACCTCCAGATTTGGGAGGACTATATGGTTCTTGAAGATGTGGATTTTAATCGAACTCCCTTTTGGGTGCAATTCCATGGGCTTCCTCTTGAAGCATTTAATGGCTCTAATGCTAAAAAGCTAGGGGAGGCAGTAGGTACTCCAGTAATGTATGAACTACCTAAGATTGAAGGGAAGCTTACCCGTAGTTTTGTGAGAGTTAGAACTCTCCTTCAACTGAACGCTCCTCTCACTGCTGGCTTTTGGGTTCCGAGAAAGAAGAACAAACCGGCTTGGGTCTTAGTTAAATATGAACGGTTGCAAAGTTTTTGTCATAGGTGTGGATGTATAGGACATGACAGCCGTGGCTGCAAGGACCTCTCTTCTTCTAAGGGTGCAGAGGTTAACCTCGAATTTGGAAGTTGGATGGGTACTCAGGCGTTGAGTACTTTTGAGAATATTTTAGAAGTGTGCCAAGAGGGATGGCCAGAAGTCTGTTTGTCGGCCAATAATTCCCAGGACTCTTACCGTGGTAGCGCATCATCAAGTGGCAGGGATGATTTGGCCGGAAAAGCGCCATCTTCATATCGGGTGCCAGGCCTGCCGTGTATAACCGTTAACTCTGATGGCAAGGCAAACTCGCTAGGCGAGGAGAATCCTGAGGAATCTCCGAGTCTGGTTTCTAGTTCTGCCCCTGCGACCTTTTCCTGTGCTCGTCGGAACACTTCGGCGGTGGCCGACAGAGATTCTTTCGCTTGGATCTTGTCTCGGAGACTCCCCTCTCCAACGGTCGTCTCTGACCAAGGACCTGCTGCAGCACCTGCTCTAGATCAGTCAACGCAGAAAGCACCTGAGGAGATGGTGACCGGTTGTGCAGTGGATGATGCAGGCATGAGGAGGACGTGGCAAGTGGGCGTTGCGGATCCTAGGTGTATGGATGAGGCGATGGGCTTTGGGACTCAACCTTTGGGCCGTCGGCTTGCTATGGGTAATTTTAATGAATTTTCTTTTCCTGTTGGGCCTAACGTTTTTTTGCAGGATGGGGGCTTATCCACCAATAATTCCAGCCCACTCTCTCAGTCTGATGGCTCCCTTGTTATGCAACCCGTGAGCCCTATTTCCTCTCAACCCCCAATTAACCCATTATTGTCAATTGAGGTGGGGGTTAATAGTGGGGAAATTGGAAAGGTCGATACACAATCTAATTCTCTTCCTTACAAGGTTGAATTTCCTGAAGAAGAGTCGAAGCTTCAATCCAATGTTCCTTTGGCTGGGCTCTCCCCTATATATGCTGTGTCTCTTGGAGTTAAGGGGATTAATCTTAAACGTCCTTATGATGATGAGCTTGGTGAGCTAAAGAGCAAGAAATGCAGGAAATTATTTGCTGACTCTGAGATGGAGCTAAATAAAGGAAAGGAACCAGTGGCTCAATTTCAGAATAGGAGAAGTAGGAATTTTCGGTCGGTGAAAAAGTTTCTGAGACGTTCAAATCCTAGTGTTGAGCAAGGTCCGCTTGGTAAATCTGCAGCTTCTTTTGAAATTGATTCTCCTGAGAGTTGGATGAATGAAGATAATATCTGTAAGGAGGAGAATGAACATGTTTCTCCCCAAAACGCCGGTGGTTGGATGGGACCAACCACCGGTTCACCATGAATCTATTAGCATGGAACTGTCAAGGTTTGGGGGTTGCCTTGACAGCCAGAAATTTGAAGGAAGAGTGCTTCCGGAAAAAACCCCATTTAATCTTCTTAATGGAGACTAAACAAAAGGCAAGATACATAAGAAAGGTGAAACGCAGATGTGGCTTCAATGAGGAATGGATAGTTGATCCGGTTGGAAGAAGTGGAGGTCTAGCTTTATGGTGGTCTGATGCGCTTACGGTTAATATTCTGTTCTCATCCATGAATATTATTCATACTAGTGTGATGTCTGCGGCTCTCTCTACTCCATCATATATCACTTTTATCTACGGTCCCACTGATGAAGACGATAGAATGCTATGCTAGCAAGAGGTCCGGAGAATTAGTAACAACATCAAGACCTCTTGGTTGTGTCTTGGGGATTTTAATACATCTTATCGCAAGATGAGAAGTGTGGAGGTCTGCCTAGAGCATGGAGGAAGATTCTTAACTTTAAGTGTTTCGTGGCTGATTGTGAGTTAGAGGATTTGGGTTACAATGGCCCCTGTTTCACCTGGTGTAATAATCGAGAAAGCTCGGATACCATCCATGAACGCATTGATAGGGCCTTGGGTAACTTGCATTTGAGAGAGGAGTTTCCTTCTCTCCAGGTCTTTAATATTGACCCGGCAAGGGCCTCGGATCATCATCTTTTATTTATCCAATGCCAATATGAGAAATATAAAAAGAATCGGGCTTTTCGCTTTGAAGCCGCCTGGGCCTCTCATGATCGCTTTCTTGAGTTAATCAGAGGAAGTTGGCAGAGCCTTTCTAAGCAGAATGTTTCGTTTATGGAATCTTTCCTAAGCAATATGAGGTGAAGCAAGCTAAATCTAATTTCGTGGAGCAAGAAGGAATTCCCCAATAATGCTAAGCGTATTGATATGTTAAAGACCCATCTGGCTGAGTTGACACTTAGAGATCGAACCTCTGACGTTTCTAGAGGGATCCTGGAGGTAAAAGGTGAACTGGATAGATTACTGGAACTAGAAGAACAGTATTGGTGGCAGCGCTCTCGAATCAATTGGCTCGCAGCTGGTGACAGAAATTCCCGTTTCTTCCATGTATCTACTATCAAAAGAAGGCAGAGGAACCGAATTTCTTGTATTAAGGATGATGGGGGTAACTGGTTAATGGAGAAGGATGCTATTTCTCAGAATATTGCCAGTTTTTTTCAGAATCTCTTTGCTACCTCTGGCTCGAACTCAATGGACACTGTTTTAAGCTATATCGACCCCAAAATCTCTGAGGATATGAATCAAAGCCTTATGTTACCTATTTCAAGGGAGGAGATTAAATCAGCAGCATTTAGTCTTGGGAGTACAAAGGCACCGGGACCTGACGGTTTTTCTGGTAAATTTTATCATTCTGCTTGGTCTGAAATTGCTGATTCTGTGTGTTCTATGGTCAATGAGTTTTTTGCAGGTCACTCTGTTTTAGATGGGATTAATATGACTAACATCACTTTAATCCCCAAGACTCTTAAACCGGAACATGTGTCTCAGTTTCGCCCTATTGGCCTATGTAACTTTTCTTATAAAATTATTTCAAAAATCTTGGCCAATAGGATGCGCCCTTTGCTAGATGTGTGTATTTCCCAGAACCAGAGTGCATTTGTACCTGGCTGTTGTATTCATGATAATATCATTATAGCGCACGAGGTTTACCATTACCTTCGCCGTAAGTACTCTGGAGGTAAGTATGAATTCACCCTTAAGATGGATATGAGTAAGGCATATGACCGAGTTGAATGGGACTTCATAGAGAATGTCTTATTACAATTTGGTTTTTGTTCGGAGTGGGTGTCTCTTGTTATGAAATGTGTGCGTTCTGTTAGCTTAAATATTTGTTTATCTGGTGAAAATATTAGATCTTTTACTCCTAGCAGAGGTATTCGCCAGGGAGACCCCCTTTCTCCTTATCTCTTCATCATTGTCGCTGTGGTACTTTCTATTATGATAAGTAAGAGCCAGGTTGAAAAGCGGTTGATAGGTATTAAATTGAGCAATGGGTGTCCAATTCTTACTCACAGTTTTTTCGCTGATGATGCCCTCTTGTACATGCATGCTAGTCATGGAAATTGTGTTTATTTGGCTAACATTTTGGATTTGTACTGCGCAGCCTCAGGTCAGGTTATCAATCTAGATAAATCCAGTATTTTTTTTCTCCGCTAACAGTCCTCCTGTAGTGAAAAGTATGGTGAGCGAAGTGTTGTACATCCCAGCTACAGAGGATCCGAGAACATACCTTGGTATCCCTAGCATTTGGGGGAAGACCAAGAACCAGGCCCTGGCGTACATCAAAGAATGAGTTGCAAGTAAAATCCAAGGCTGGAGCCATTCCCTCCTATCATTTTCTGGCCGTGAAGTAATGATCAAAGCGGTTATCCAAGCTATCCCAATTTATCCGATGAATTGTTTCAGATTCCCCATTAAGACTTGTAAGGAGATCAATAGCCTTATAGCTAACTTCTGGTGGGACGGCAATGCCTTTGGAGGTAAGATTCATTGGAAATCTTGGGGAGCGATGACCAGTAGTAAGAGCTCAGGTGGTATGGGATTTCGGGACATACTGAGGATGAATGATGCTCTCCTGGCAAAGACCGCATGGAGGCTTTTGCAAAGGCCTACTGATCTTTGGGCTCGGGTGCTAAAAAGTGTATACTTCCCTGAACAAGAGTTCATTAATGCAGAGATAGGCTACAAGGCATCTTGGTGCTGGTCTAGTATCTTAGATGGTAGAAATTTTCTCATGAAGGATCTTAGGTGGGACATTGGAGATGGTTCTGCTATCAGAATATGCGGTGACCCTTGGGTCCCAAGAGATGTTTTCCCGAAGAGACCTCGTTCCACTGATATCCCAATTATTGCAGAGGGTAGAGTCTGTGACCTGATAGTTAATGGGCAATGGAATCTCTCACCTATTAGCCCATATGTATCTCCTAAAGTCAAAGATGCTATATATAAAATCCCTATCCCCTCTAATGGGCTGAAAGACAAGTTGGTGTGGACTAGCGCCAGGGATGGAGTATATACAGTGAAGTTGGGTTACCATCATCGGAAAAACTGGAATTCTGTTAATGTGAATAGAGCTGGCTCATCGACAGTAATCCACTCTAGTTGCTGGAATTTGATTTGGAAGATTAAAGTGATTCCTCGGGTTCAACAATTCATTTGGAGACTACTAAGTAATGCAGTTGCCACCAATTCTGCTCTAGTGCATCGAAGAAGGTCCAAGGATAGCCTATGCCCAGTTTGTGCGGATGCCGAGGAGACTATTGAGCATGTCTTTTTCCACTGTCCATGGACCCAATGCATATGGTTTGGCTGCTCACTAGGTGCTAAAGCTGATGTTTCTAGAATCTTCAATTTCAAGACGTGGTGGATTGAGACGACAGAATCGCCCCGGCTAAGTAAGCATGATCTTTCTCTAATTTGCTGGCTTTTGTGGTATATCTAGAAGGCTATAAATGAAGTGATTTTTTACAATAAACAGCCAAACCCGGGTACTGTTATTGAATCGGCTCGGAGAAGTAATTTTGAATTTTGGGCTAATGGTGCGAGTCGGGTTAAGGAACCTTTAGGGTCGAGGGGCTGTGATAGTCCTGGACCTAAATGGTCCCCCCCGGCACCTGGTAGCCTTAAAGTTAATTGTGATGGTGCCTTTTCTTCACATGCAAAAGATGTTGCTATTGGGGTAATCTGTCGTGATTTTACTGGCTTTTTTAGATGGGGTTTTGTGGACAAGGTCAAGTCTATCTCTGCTTTTATGACTGAAGCCTTAGCTCTTAAAAGGGCTCTGTTGTTGGCTTTAGACTTGGGTCATGATAAGGTGATCTTTGAAACGGATTGCCTACCTCTGCTATCTTGTGTTGATTCCAAGTCATCAGACCTGTATGATTGGCAATGTAGAAGTATTATCCAGGATGTTATTTGTCTTCTGTCTTCTAGGGTTGGGTTCTCCTTGTCTTTTTCCCCGAGAGGAGGCAACCGTGATACGGATCTCCTTGCAGCTGATGCTTATAAAGGGGTGTGCCCTATTGGGTGGATTCTGCGACCAACACCTACTTTGTTATCTCTTCTAACTTTAGAGGCTCAGAAGACTAGTGCGGGAGTGGATAGTCCTTCGCCTTCCAATCCTTATTTGGATGGTGACTAGTTATATTTCCCTTTTGTTCCTTCTTGTACTGTTTGTGTTGTGTTTATTTTCCATTGGTTGTATCTGTTTGTTTTCTGTTATGGTTGTTGTTGTGTTGTTTTCTCGCTTTGTATTGGCACTTCGTGAAGGTTTTATTTAATGGAATCTCCTTTTGACCAAAAATAAAAAATAAAACAAGTTTACATTTTTTTTTTTTTAGGTACTGCTGTTTCTTATTTTTTTTTTCAAAAAGTCAATTTTATCTTATCAGGATATCCGAGTATAAAATATTGGCAAATTACTTTTGCGATTCTGTGGCCACAACAGAGAATGCACGAAAGAGATTGCACGTTGGCTCTTTTAGTACATATGCCTTTTATATATAAAAACAAAAATAGATAGCTCATTCTACTGGACCAAGTTAGGTACCATTTCACAATCAGAACCTGCAGCTATATATCTCGCTCGTTTCAGTAGTAGTATCGTGAGGAATAAATAAAATGGTTAATACTTAATACTCCCTCCGATCCTTTTTATAGGAAAGTGTTTCTATAATTAAGACCGGAGGTAGTACCATATTTATTATCTCAAATTTACCCTAAATAAGAAGTTAGGAGTGTGTGTCTATATATTACTCAAACTAGTTCCATAGTTGAAAATGGTGTGATGGCGCTTTAATTAAACGACATTGTACGTAGATGGTCATTGATAGCTAACAGGCTTCCGGGCAAATGGTGTGAAAAACTACTGGAACGCCCATATGCGTGAGAAGGGACGACATGGTTCATCTCAGGAGAGACATCAGTTGGAAGAAACAAACCAAGAGAAGCCATACACCAACAGTAATAAAACCTCAAAGTTTTGAGATTCTCAAGAAGCTCGTCGTCTTGGTGGAGAAATAATAATAATCCAGCTGGTGGTGGTGGTGGTGAGTGGTCCAGCTCATGAAGAGCAAAACCAGCTGCGGGTAGATGAGGAGTCAATAATGGAGTAATGGTGGAGATGCTTGCTTTTTGATCAAAGTGACTATATGATTGAGAAGGCTTCGTTATCACCAATGTTCACAGAGCAGCAATATGGCGCGTTTCATCAATTCTGGGATGAACAGCTTACTTGGATTGATGACCACTTTCTTTTTTTGGTCAAAAGATTGATGACTACTTTCACTACAAGACGGGTTCGCTGATTTTCTCACTTAGTCCCAGTACTTACTATTAACATCTCCAGTCCTTGATACTTTAATTCCTCCGGCCTTATATTGATTTTTTTTTTTTAGATTAAGGAATTTAAATAAATTATTTAATCATATAAATGTTATGTATTATTAAATTATATCAGTTTCTAAGTTAAACAAATTAATGTAATTTAGAGGGAAAAAACTATAAATAATTTAACATAGTTTTATTCATTTCTTTAATTTCTCAAAAGAAACAAAAGTCAACTAAGAAGAACTCTTGCCTATAAAATCTAAAAGCATTTAATATGGTACCTTTTTTGGTCAAACATTTAATATAGTACTTGCCTACTTGGTGATTTTTTTTTTTGTTTAAAAAGAAAAAGAAAAAAAAATTAGGTAGGAGCAAAGACCGGTATATCATTAAAGTTAGGGCATGCCTCTCAAAGAGCGCTTACAGAGGTACTTACAGATCACCCACCAATAAGATCCTCACATCGACCAGCGGGTATCAAACCTCCTTCCTTTTGAGGTGAAGGCTGACGACGCCTTGGTGATTATTGTTATTTGAACAACATATAATGAGTCCAAATTGCATAGATATCTAATGGGTTGTGCCGTTGGGGTGAGGCAAACAAAATTTACGGATAAAAGCAGGATGAATAAAAAAGGTAAGGGTTTTTGCGGCAGTTCGGGAAAACCGAACGTTCCCCCTACCAATAGTAAATGTTGCTCCCAAAGTTGAACTTCAGTTCATGTGTGGTTACCAAACCATCCAACCAACTACCAATAATATAAAGTAGTAGATAAATACCACTTCTTTTTTGGTCGAAATAATATATAGCGCTTTAATTTGACTCGGTTAATATTTCTGATCAAAACACCACTAAATTAAACTATACACTACTAAAAAAAGTCTGTAATGTTCATTCTTTTACACATTCTATTTCCATTTATAGGGGGACGTCTATCTAGGAGATGTAGTAAGTCAGACTTATGGTGTCCCTGAAAAATGGGGAAACTTTAAGTTGTACTTACAGCGTCCCAAATTCAAAATAGGGACGTCATAAGTAGTACTTACGGCGTCCCTATTCTAAATTTGGGACGCTTTAAGTATTTTTTTTAAAAAAAAAACTTAAACAAACAATGTTCAAGAGGATTGGGAGGAGCAATGTTATCCAAATCCCGTTGCCTTCAGAAAAACACTTTCACATCAAACCAAATACAAAAGAAATGCTAACCAAAAAACAAATCACAAACACTTCTTAATCAATACATCCCAACACCATTGTTATGCAGAGATCTATGAGTTAACACTTGGGACGAATAGCCTTAAGTGAAAATCTAGAGTTTAAAGAAAACTAATGAAGCAGGAGAATGAACCTAGAGTTTAAAGGCCTCGACTTACAAAGAAAATCAAGGGCGCCAAAAAGCATATTAGAATGAAAGCCAAAATGGGAAAATGAGATCCATTGACCCTATTCCTTCTGCCAAACAGCCCAGGCTTGAGTGTCATTGCATATTAGAATTCAAAACCTAAAAGAAGGAAGGAAGTAAAAAAGAAATAGAGATATTGAAAATAGAAGGCTTTGATATTCGAGGCTTTTGATTCCGATCTTATGACGAACCCTAGCTCGACGGTGAAAACAATAGCTCTTGCGACCAGATTGATGGCGAGAAACAAATCCAGCGAAGATCTGGCGACCTGAAACCTGAAGTCAAAGAGTGAGAAGAGATCGATGAGAGAAGGAATAGGATATTTTTCAACTTACCCAAAGATACAAAGGATGAGATTTAAAAACAAACCCAATATTATGCTTCAGCTTACCCAAAGATGCACAGGAGGAGATTTTCGGGGAGTGGTGGTGAGAGAAGGAATCACAAGCGCACAGTCGCATAGGACGGCGTATGACGGTGTAGTGACTATGGACAGCGGCACAAACGGTGTAGAAAAGAGACACTGAAAGAGAGGGATGGTCGACACTGAAAGAAGAGTGACTGCGAAGTAGGGGACCCCACTGTGGCAAGAAAGGAAGGAGCACAAAAGAAGATTATATGGACACTAAATGTCCCAATTTTGAATTCGGGACACCAAAAGATCACTTTTGGCGTCCCTGTTTATTGGGAGGCTAAAAGCCTCCATATAATTTCAAAATACTACTACTTTTATTTTTATTTCTCTTTTCTAAAAAAGGACATTTTTGGGGACATGATTTCTACCTTTTCTAGTGGTGATAGTGGCATAGTTTCTACTAGGTAGACCATGGAATGGAAATTAACCATTATGCTTAAGGGTGGTTTTATTGAAGTGATTCATCAGTTAACTACTACTCTTGGCGCTTGTTTGGGTGTCTGTTTATAGAGTTCCTAAATCCAAGAATTTCCCTCCTAATAAAATTAAGCTCATCAGGGTCAGGGTATGCCTTCAAGCTTAAAGAGCGCTTACAGAGTAAAGGTACTTACAGATTATCCGCCAACAAGATCCTCAAATTGACATGATTTGAACTTAAAACCTTATGATTATAAATAAATCATATTACCAACTAGACCAATCTTTGTTGATGATATAGGGCTGGGTATTTAATTTATCCCAAAATAAAATTCATATACCTAATTTACATTTAAATGTGTATAATACAAATATTGAAAAGCTACTCCAAAGTCTTGAGCTTGCTTCGTTGGAATGACGTATAATCTGCTACCAATCTGACCTTGTATGCCTTCCTGATATCCTCCACGACCGTCCTCAGAATCTGTTCATTAATAAACTAATCTATCAAAACCTTATTAACCACATACTCATTGTATTAAGCAGAGGAAGCATTAATCAGGCTAACCGAAAGCATGATGCTGTCCAGGACATGTTGAGGAACCCAAGAGAGGAGTTGAGGATAAACAATAGTAACATCAGCGTTCAGCTGATTCTTAATGACGCAGCCACGAGTTCCACGTGTCTGAGGGTACAAGGTTCCAGAAGCTTCCAGGTTAAAGAAAGGCGGCATGTAATCCGAATGCAGACCTTGGAGCTTCCACTTGGTCTGCAAATTCATATGAATAAAGGACCCAATGAAAGCGATATAATATATATATATATATATATATATATATATATATATATATATATATATATATAATATGATTCAAGCATGCACGTAAAAGAGAGGGATGAATTAAGTGCTTACAGCGTGGAACTGGTAGAGTTTGGGAGTGTGAGGAGGAACATGAGGAGGGTAATCTTGTCCATTTGATTTGGCTGTCACCCTTACGTCTATCACTGGTTGTACCTTTAGAAATAACGCTTCCATCCCTGCCATTTTTACTCGCCACTCCTCCTGATATTCATTATTTTGTCACAATATTATTCTTATACTATATAGTTACAGAATTAATCCTAATTATAATTTTAACTATTAGTTGCAGAATTTAGGCATACCTGCTGTTTAATTTGATCTTTTTCAATCAGAACCAGCAATATAATATAAAAGGAAAAGTAATTGAAATTTGAACAACACTCGAATACGGATTGAGTTGAGTTATACTCATCAAGGCAGATCATGAGCAAGAGGGAAAAAAAATTATTCACGACGAGTAACGATTTGTCTTTTGTGTTTGGGATCAGGTGTTTGTGATCCCGCATTTTCACCGCACAAAAAATAGCTTTCGGCTTAAGGGTCGTGTTTGGATCGGACTTACAATGTGACAATTGGACTTTTGAAGAAAATGTTTCTTTAAGACATACAAGTTGGTAGAAAGACAAGATATTAATTGCCTCATGAAAAGAAGATATTGGGTCTCACCTTCTTTTCTCAAAATCATAATTTAGATTTTATTATAAGTCCACTTGTATATAAAAATTTTGGTTCTATATATAAATCAACTTATTTATAAAAGCATCCAAGGAAAAAAAAATCAAATTTAAGGGAAATGGGGAAAAACTACCCAATTAGAAATTTAATGAGCATGAATGATAGTACTCTGATTAAGGTTATTTTCACCAATTAAATTTTCAAAATGAGACTTTTCTCTAATTTTTCCTAAAATTTGTATAATTTATAATTTTTTTATTTTTTCTAAATAATACATTAACTATTTTTATTTTATTAAATTTGTGTCATTTTCAGTCATTTTACAAATAAACTTACTTTTCTATTAATCACCCAAATAAGCTTCAATTTATCAAACTGACTTTTTCATATTACGAGATATAACTTTTATATCCAATCTTATGTTTGTAAAATTCTAATTTAAAAAAAAAAACACTTATGCTATCGCTAGTCTAAACATACCCAAACAAAGCCAAAAAATTGCCTATATATGCTTATTAAAAAGAAACTAAGCCCAATAATTGAATCACAGTTTATTTTTTATTTTTCCCAGTAATACATTAACTATTTTTATGTTTATTAAATTTATGTCATTTTTAGTCATTTTACATATAAACTTACTTTTCCATTAATCACCCAAATAAGCTTCAATTTATCAAACTGACTTTTTTATATTACGAGATATAACTTCTATCCAATCTTACGTTTATAAAATTCTGATTAAAAAAAGCATATGCTATCGCTAGTCTAAACATACCCAAACAAATCCAACAAATTGCCTCTATATGCTTATTAAAAAGACACTAAGCCCAATAATTGAATCACGGTTCAAGTGAGCGATTAAACTAAGCCCCATAATTGAATCACAGGTTAGGTAAGTAAGTAAAATTAGTTAAAAATAATATCAATCATTTAATTAATGCAGTATATAATTAATAAGAAAATGATTAAATATTAAAACAATTCTTGTTGGATTCTTATAAAAAAAATTGAATAGAGTATTTCTTTAATTATATATGTCACAGTATAAGGTTTGTGTTTGAAAATTTGTAAACTATAGATACCTTCAACTTGTGTGTTTTTTTTTTTTAAAAAAAATATAGGATAAATTGATTAATTTTACCCCCTTTGATTTTCACCCAACGAACACACGTTTTCTCATGAATGGGTGCAAAATCAAAAATGTATTGCGCATGCACTTCTAGAGATGTGACATAAATAATGTTGGCACGTCTCTAATAAAACCTAAATGTAGTATGTACTATGTAGTGACGAATTCAAAAGCAACGGGCCCACGTGGGAGGCCTTAATTTCCGCCTTTTTCTAACTATTGTACCTTGGTTTGAATCATGTGGCCGCATTCTAGCCATGGAATATCTGGCGGATTCGAGTTTTCCTTTTTTGCACGAAATCAACGAAACAAACCAAGACACGTATATAGGAACGTCACGGATTTAGAAATATGCTCCATATAAAGATTAATTGAGTAGAATCAAATAATCAATAATATTGATTATTCCATTAAAAAAAATAATAATAAGAATCGTGATTTGCACGTACTTAGATCAGAGATAATTACTGAAAATAGTGCTGTACATATTACCTGATTCAACCGCACAGCGCTTGATTTTTCTGGAATGATAGCTCCAACTACTCTGCCCATGTCCTCCATATGCTCTTCAAAACAATTCTGCCAAAAACCCAATCATTCTTAATAACGTTAAGTATAGTATAATTTAGAAGGTATTTGATGATGTCTTCCAAGTAATTAATTTACAGAAGAAAACGTCAGTGACAACAAGAATTTACAGAAGAAGTGATATATATATATACACACACCGCAGGAACACCAGGTAAGTGATGGAGATGGAGGTTATCAGAGAGATTGTAAGTGAAGGTGACAGCCTTCTGATTGTTGATCACCCAGTGGCGTGATGAAGATGATGATGATGATACAAATGGCTTTTGACGACGTCTTTCTTGCCCCTGTTGAGCTCTGATCACTTGTGTTGTTGTCTTCGTAGTTATTTCTGGTGCCCAGATACTGGGGGAGTAGCAGAGATAGGTTTGGCAGGGAAACACGATATTTGTCATCGCACTGATCGAAGCTGCGTCCTTCATTCAACTTCTCTGGTGTTGAGTTTGGATATTATGCATGCAATGTTGTAATTTCCTTCTCCTTTTATAGACCTTAATGCTTGTGTTTGGTCTCCGTTAACCCGCATGCACACGCATCCTTCTGAGAATCACTTTCGAACCAATCTGGGCCGTTCAAAAGAAAACTGGACAGCCCATATTTGAGATAATTCTATTTTTTATTATTATTAATAAATACAATATCTAAAATAAATCAAACAATTATTTATAGGGTTAAAGTGTAAATTTATCCGAAAGTTTTTGCTGGAAAGAAATGCTATCCAAAAGGCTTTTTGGATTTAAGGTTATCCCAAAAATATTAAAATAGAACATTATTGCCCAATGTTATCGTAAGAAAGTCCAAAGCGGCTTGAAGATATTGTGCCTATTTGGATTAAAGGTAAAAGTTATTTTTTTGATATGATTTACAATATAGGAAACAAATATATGAGATAACTTTTATCTCGATTTATATGAACATACTTTTTAAAAAGCTAACTTAAATATAATGATTATTAAAGATTTTTTTTCCTTATAAAAAAAGATGTCTTACAGCCAATAAATACAAACAGAAACTAAAAAACAGGGGAAACTATTCCCATACTCTTAGTAGTGATGGTAACCATATGATAATCATGCAAGCAGTGGCCCAGATGTTCACAGACAAGACAGGCCTAGATCAAAGAGGCTCATCAGTATAAGGATGACTTTCTCGCTTGATTCCAGCACGCTGTTCGCTATAAGGATGACTTTCTCGCTTGATTCCAGCTTGTTGGCTGTTTCTATTCCACCTAATATATGGTGCGTTGTTGACAACACTGCAGAACTTAAAAAAGCCCAACAGTGGTTAATAAAAGCCTAATGGGAGTGGTACCCCGCTGGAAGGACTGGAATTCTATTCAGGTAAATAGGAGGGTTATCGACTATCTAGAACTCAATTTAGAAAATTAAAGTGATCCCACGGGTATAACAGTTCATATGGCCCCTCTTGAATAATGCAGTTGCCACCAATTCTGCATTGCATCGGCGTAGAAGATCTCCTGACAGACTATGCTCAGTTTGTGCGAAAGCGAAGGAAACTATTGAGCATGTATTTTTCCACTTCCCCTAAACTCGGTGTATCTAGTTTGACTGTTCGCTAAGTGCTAGAGTTGATGTCTCCAAAACCTCAAACTTCAATGCCTAGTGCATTTTGACAATAGGTACACCCCTGCTGAGTAAGCAAGATCTTTTTTTGATCTGTTGGCTTCTACGGTTTATTTGAAAAGTTAGAAATGGAATGATCTTTAACCATAGACAACCGAACCTATGTATTGTTATTGAATTAGCTAGGAAAAGTAACTTTGATTTTTGAGCTAACTATGATCCAGAGCTTAGGGATCCTTTGTTGTCGAGGGGCTATGATAGTCCTGACATTAAATTGTCTCATGCATTAGATAGCTTTACAATTAATTGTGATGAAGCCTTTTCACCATCGGAGAAAGATACTGCTATTGAGGTAATTTGCCGTGATTTTGTTGGCTTCTTTAGATGAGGATTTGTGGATAAAGTCAAGTTCATTTTTGTTTTTATAACCAAAGCCTTAGCTTTGAAGAAGGCCTTGCTTCTAGCTGTGGACCTAGGCCATCATAAAGTGGTCTTTGAAATGGATCATCTCTCTCTACTTACCTGTGTTGAGGTAAAGTCACCGGATTTGTACAATTGAATGTGTAGAAGTAGTATCCAGGATGTTAGTTGTTCTCTGTCTTCTAAAGTTGGGTTCTCTTTATTCTTTACCCTGAGATGGGGCAGCCGTGCTAAGAATCTTCTTATAACTGATGCTTATAAAGGAATGTGCCATATTGGATGGGTTTCGCGACCCTGCTTTGTTATCACTTCTAATTCTAGAGGCTCAGAAGACTAGTAATGGTGCTAATAATCTTTCGCATACCAATTCTTTGAATGGTGGCTAGTTTGATTGTTGTTTTTCTTGTTTGTTTATGTTATATTGCTTGTTCCTATTGTATCTGCTTTTTTTCCTTTCAAGTTTGTTGCTTGTATTTAGTCCCCCCCCCCCCCCCTCTCTCTGTCCTCTTTGTACTCGTCTCTTCTTTGAAGATAATTAATAGAACTTTTTGTCGACCAAAAAAAAAAAAGCCTAATGGAAGAAAAATAGGTGTTTGAGATAGTTTCAGTGGGTGGGTGATCGGCTTCTAAAAAAAAAGTGATTTTTTTCATAAGTCATTATTTTTAGCTTTTGACTTGACTTTTTTTTAGTTTTTAGAGAAAAATGTTAGAGATAAGTGATCTAATAAGTAATGTGCTATTAAATATACATTTGTACAAGGTTATTAAAACTAGATCGGTCATTAAACCGGTCGGGATACTGAGTTAAGGATTAGTGGGTCAGACCTGAGTCAAACCGGGACCAAACCGTGAAAAAGTAAGAATTTTAGTCTTATTAACATGACATTAAAAAAAATAAAAAATTCTTTTAATAGTACTCAGGATGTATCACTCCTCCATACGATTATACTCATTAAATAAAGCAAGTCAGTGAGATGTCTTTTCACTTCTCTTCACGTCATTATTATTTTCCTTGGGCAAATCACCCTATTGTCCAGAAAAGATTAGCTGAATGAACTGTTCACTTCTTGTTTCTTCGGTTCTTCCATGCAATTTCAGATCTGTCTTCTCTCCGTCTCGTGTTTCAGCCATGGCTCCTCTGTTCTCTACAAGTCGTCTTTGAGCTCAGAGTCTTCGATGCCGGAGCTGACAACGCTTGGAGTTTTCGACTTCATCTTCCCATCTCTCTCTTTCTCCATCTATTTCTTCACTCGACATTTGAGGGGGAAAAAAAAGTGAGAGAGTCTATGACCCCGGTTTCTCTGCTTCTCCGGACCGGCTTCATGGCCGATTCGCCGATTTCCGGTCCGAACCGCCCGGTCCGGTCCGGGGTCTGATAACACTGTATTTGTATATTCTAATTTATTTAATATAATATATTTAATTAAGTACTTTAGAGTTTTGTAAATTTTTAATAATAATTTAATTTTTTATCAAATTTAAATTTTTTTTTATGTTCAATTATCAGAATATATACAACTAATATATATATATATATATAGTATTCAATAAGAGTCATGTAATTTTTAGTCATTTTTCATCTTAAATAATCATTCAAACAAGAGCCAATCTAGAAAAAAATCACTTTTAGTTTTACCACCACTATTTCAAACACAAATCACATCTATAATTTAATTTTTATTCTATCTTTCATTTATATAAATCTATTTAGACAACAGTCACTTCTACCACTATTATTTCAAATGGGCCCTTGCTATCCTAGGTGTACAATAATCAGCAACTAGCAACTATGAGCACCAACAAGCCAGAATTTAGTCCTAATGTTTGCCTAAAAAAATTACACCGATTGATGAACCAAATGATATAAGTGTATATGGGAAAAACATTTCTTATATTGTAGGAGAAGTGTTTTCTCATGTCACACACATATAAAATGGTGGGACCTACATATATATATAATTAGTATTATATATATGTGAGTTCTATTATTTTATGTATGTGTAGGAATCTTCTTCTTCTCACATGCAACAACATGAGAAGTTTAAACCTTTGTATGTGTGTATATAGTTTACCTTGAACATTAACTATTTTTGGGAACATATTCATCCTTTAGCAATAAAAACTGTGGTTGGGTATGTGAAGCACGTTCACTGTCGCCGATGCCCATACTGAATAGCCCTGTTACAAGAATGTGAAACACGTTCACGGTCGCCGATGATGATATTATGTGAAACAAGTTCACTGTTCCGGTACAAGAATACCGGTGAGGAGCACATACAGAATGGCCCCACAGACCAAATATTGCCAAGCAACCCATCTTGTGGCAAGTGCTCAAATTCCCATCCTCGTCATGAAGCAGATTCTTCGGCTTGAGATTGCGGTGGTAAGCGTTGCGGCTGTGGCAGAGATCAACCGCTGGACCCCCTCTAACATTCGCCGGCCCTTTGCCGGACCGCCTCTTACCAGACTGTTTCCCTTACCCCTGCTCACTTTTCCCCTCAACCTCAAGCGCTCAAGGGATTTCTGCGTTTTTTTTTGTCAGCCGCGTTTCTGGGTTTGAATGTTGCGTTTTGGTTATTTATTTATTTTTAAAAAAATCAATATCCACGTAAGCTTTAAAAGCACAGGTAATTTTGCCCACTCAGCATGCCCAATACGGTGCTAAAACTGTCATCATATTTAACAATATTAAGTCCTTTTCAAACTGTAGAAACTAACAACTTTAGACAAAATAAACTTGAGGGGATTAAAACTATTGATTTCAAATTTTAGGGACTAAAGCTAAAATAAAGATAAACTATAGATATGTTTAAGTTGGCATTAAAAATGTACGTTTACATAAGTTAAAATAAAAATTAAAAATCATCTCATAAACTTAGTTTGTATACAGTAATCATGTTAAAAAATTAAAAAACAGTTTCTATCGTATAAGTAATTACAAATAATTATATTAACCCAGGGAAATTTATCAAAATAATAATAAAAAAGAGTAAAATACTCTGACCACCTTCCTATTTTACTTTAATTACACAGACTTCCCCTCTATTTTGAAAACCTATAAAAACCTCCCGAAATTGAAATATATGTTACACAAACCTCCCTTATATAAATAAAATACTCTGACCACCCTTTTGTTTTATCTTTATTACACAGATCTCCCCTCTATTTTCAAAAAAAACACTTAAGTCTAAATAATTAACGCCATTAAGAATATTCTATAAAGATTCCAAAATATAGTATTTTTTAATTGAAGTTTATATAAAAATAAACTTTTATATTATTTTACCTTTAATATTGTACTTAGTCCCTACTTTTACTTTATATTTTGACTAATATTGTTTTAAATAATTTAAGAGTTTTTTATCTTTATAAATAGTTACCTCTGGGATTTTTTAGCATTGGTTAGTGTAAATATCGCAGAATGTTAAATATTCAAATAATCTTTTAAATAAACATGTGCTTGATCAAATATGTCTATAAACATTTGTGAAAAAATTATTAAATTAGAAATTTAAATGACACATGAAATCTCAAACTTATATAGTTTATTATATTTGATAAAAATATATATGTTTAATTTATTTTTTAAGTCAAAATTAATTTATAAGATCAAAAACTAATAAATTTTTTAAGGGTTAAGGTGCATTTTTGCCCTTAAAGTATGCGCCCAGGAGCAATTTTGCCCCTGAAGTTTCAAGCGTAGCAATGTTGCCCCTGAAGTTTCAAAACGGAGCAATGTTGCCTCTCCGTTAAAAACCATAACGATCAACTAACAGTCAACATTAGGGTTTTTAACGGAGAGGCAACATTGCTCCATTTTAAAACTTTAAGGGCAACATTGCTCCTAAAAAAAGTAGCAATTTTGCCCCTGAAGTTTCAAAACGGAGCAATGTTGCTTCTCTGTTAAAAACCCTAACGGTCAACTAACGGAGGGGCAACATTGCTCCGTTTTGAAACTTCAAAGGCAACATTGCTACGCCAAAAACTTTAGGGACAAAATTGCTCCTGGGCGCATACTTTAAGGGCAAAATTGCACCTTAACCCATTTTTTAACAAATTAGAAAGTTAGAAAATCCATTAGAATACATTTTTTGTTGTATAAATTTGGTTTTTTATGCTTACATAATTCTAATATTGAAGATGGATATTTTGGTTTAAAAAAAAAAAGTTTAAAAGTCAAACTTAACGGTTAATTAACGATTTAGGTGGATAGAAATAGAATCTTAAAATATAAGGGATGTTCGTGTAACATAAATTTTAAGTTTAAGGGAGGTTTCTATGAGTTTTCAAAATAGAGGGGAGGTCTGTGTAATTCAGACAAAATAGGAGGGTGGTCATAGTATTTTACTCTAATTTTAAGGGAGGTTTCTATGAATTTTCAAAATAGAGGGGAGGTCTATGTAATTAAGGCAAAATAGGAGGGTAGTCAGAGTATTTTACTAAAAAAAAAATTGTATCATAGACCAGGTGGGAAAACATTTACTAAAATAAGGCAGCTGACGCCACTAGTGGCGTTAAGTCACATGACGCCACCCTGTTTGACGACACTGTCAATCCATTAAAAAAAATTAATATTGAGTGGCGTGTCATCCCATAAAAAAATATTATATATAATAAATAATATAATAATATATAGTAATAATAAATGATAAAAAACTGGAATAATTTAAAACTCTACTTTATTTAATTTGGAATCAAAAGAAAAAAAGCATGGGTTTAAATAACCCATTAAGAACGCCCTTTAAAAGATTACACGGTACAATTTGGTTATAACAACAAATTCCAAAACGGGGATATAACTAAATTGTACCGCGTAATTTTTTGAAGGGCGTTTTTAGTGAGTTATTTATGCCCCATGCTTTCTTTCTTTTGATTCCAAATTAAATGAAATAGAGTTTTAAATTATTTCAGTTTTTTTATCATTTATTATTATTATTATTATTATTGTATATTATAATATAATATTAATATTATACTATATATAATTAATTATTATTGAGTGGCTTCAGATGCCACTCAATATTAAATTTTTTTAATGGACTGACAGTGGTGTTAGATAGGTGACGTAGTGAGGTCATGTGACCTAACACCATTAGTAGCGTCAGTCAAATGTTATGATTGCCTTATTTTGGTAAATGTTTCACATTTAATATACAATTTTTTTTTTGGTAAATTTCTCTATTAACTCAAAGGTAAATAAAAGAGTAAATACCCTATTTGGTCCACAAAAAAAACACAGACCCTTTTTCGTCCTCAGGGACTAAAATGATACATTTTTATGGACTAAAAAGGAGTTTTTGAAAATTTTTGAGGGACCAAAATGGGGTCCTTTTTTTAGAAATTCATCCTTTTCAGGGACTAAAAAGAGGTTTCGTTGTTTAAGGGACCAAAATAGAAATCATATTTTTTTCAGAGACAAAATGGGTATTTACTCTAAAATAAAAAGTTAAAAACACTGGTGATGACCGCAGCCTAGAATACGGTACATTTAATAATTATTCCTTATCCTCGGCGTCAATTTCATGTCAAAATATTCCGATTTTTCCCCTTCTCTGGCCCTTTACGAATATTCCTCTCAATTTACCTCGCTTCCCCCGTCGTCTTCACGTACATTCTCCGTCACCAAATATGTAAAAAGCAGAGGTACTTATTCTGTTTTCAGCTCCGATTTTCATCAATTTCTTCATCAGCTCGAAACCGATTTTGCCAGACATGAAATTCGGAAAGGAGTTCAAGACCCATTTGGAGGAAACCATCCCGGAGTGGAGGGACAAGTTCTTGTGCTACAAACCCTTGAAGAAGCTCATTAAGCGGGTTCCGACCTCCGGGACCGAGCTTGGCGCCGATATCCATCAACCCCCTATCGACGTCCCGGCCGTGTCCGCTGTGCAATCCGATGCCGAACAGAATCTTCCTGAACCTGCCCTTCGGCCCTATTTGGACCTGCAAGCCTGTTTCATCGTAATTTTGAACGAGGAGCTGGAGAAATTCAATGATTTTTATATTGATAAAGAGGAAGATTTGGTAATCCGCTTCCAGGTTCTTTTCCTTCTCCTTTTTGTAGGACAAAGAATTACTATGGCATGAAAAGTTGGTAGTTGGTACTCACGCATCTTCATTTATTTCCATTAATGGGTAGTTAGGAAACTGGGCACGTGTGTTTGGATCATTAAAACTTCTAATTTAGGTTCAGCAGAATAACATCTTTGCTCTGTCTTGAACTTTGCTAGCTTTTTACCACTCTACCCAATCTATATCATAATCGGAAGTTTTTGTATTCACATGACTTGGCACATCAATTGAACTTCACATAAATTTATTTTCAAACTTGTTTTGTTCGAAATAGTCTTATTGGAGTCTGGTTTTAGCACATAATATGAACTTAATTGCCCGTAAATCCAAATGAGCAAATCACAAGCCGTGTGCACAACTAAATTGTCGGAGTATAATATAACGGCCTTACTTTGTGGTGAAGGTCCTTAATAGTGTATTCTTTTGTAGTGCTGGGCTCTTGGAATGTTACAATTGTCTTTTCCCAATACTCACAATAGGTGCCCTTACATGTCTTGCGAATAAATCATTGCCTTTATTGCTTCCAAGTGGCAGCGACTCTGATCTAAATGACTCCCCATAATAACTCGAACAACTTCTTTAGAAATGTTACCCTGTCAATTCTTGATGATTTTGGCTAAAAGGTTTATTTTTTGTTATCATCAATTTGTATATATTTCTACTATTTGTACTAGATAACTGTCTTTAGTTTGTTGTAACTCATGCATACAGTCTTTGACCAAATGAAGATAGAATCTGGAGTCTCTTTTTTTCCTTTAATCTCAATGGCTTACATATGAAGGCTCCTGACCATTGCATAAGCTACTTATTCAAAGGAGATTAACTATGTGTAACAACTCAATCAGTTCTAAATCTAGAAATTCGATTACTTGCGACTTGGCCAAACCTAAATTCCAGGTTCCTAGCAGGTGAATCCCAAGCCACATCAGATATTTTGGATTGGTTGTCCCACTTGTTTGGCATGTGGCTCAACATGTTTAAGGTGACCCATGACAATTAATTTACAATGGTGGTTAATATTCCTTCAAAGGCATTGAGAACAGTCTTATGGGAGTTGAGAGTGAGAGTTTAGATATCCTCTCTCTGTGCCCCCTCTAACATGCCATAGACTCTTTTATTAACCTTCAAATTGTCATTATTTGCTACAAATATTTAGTTTGAAAAAATGGCAGAAGTCTTTATTGTCAAACTTGTTGAACTTCAAAATTATATAAATAATTTTTATTATATCTCAAAATAAGGAATTTAACCAGTTATAATTCATATCTTACAAATTGATACATGCTTCTATTTTTGGGAATTATTTTTGACATATGAGAAATCAATGTATAATGGTCTAATGCTTTGCTGAAAAAGTAAAATGAAAATCACTGACTACTTGCTGGAGAATCTTCATGAAGCTGTCTGTGGGAAATTTGTGTCACACAATTATATTTTGTAAATGTAGCCTTCTGTGATTTTTATCTACAAATCTGGACAGGTGCTGAAGGAAAGAATTGAGCGTCTTAAAGAAAAAAGCAGCAGGAATGAAATGTACACATCTGAAAGTGAATTCAGTGAAGAAATGATGGATATCAGGAAGGACTTGGTCACCATTCATGGACAAATGGTGCTACTGAAAAATTACAGCTCATTAAACTTTGCGGGTAGGACATCTTGTTATCCTCTCCTCCTTCTTATCAAACCTAAGTATTGTTGGTGTGGTAATTGTGACTTTTGTGTGAAGTGGCATCTTCTTGTGTAGTAATAACTTCACAGATACAGCTAGTGCAAAATTCATGTCTGTGTGTGTGTGTGGTGGGATTGCAGTTAGGGGATTGTTTGTTCTGAAGCCATTAACATATTTCTGCTTCAACAGGGCTAATTAAAATCCTGAAGAAGTATGATAAGAGAACTGGTAGATTGTTGCGGTTGCCTTTTACTCAATTTGTTCTTCGTCAGCCATTTTTCACAACAGAGCCTCTGACTAGGCTAGTTCATGAATGTGAGGAAAATCTTGAACTTCTGTTCCCCCTTCAAGAAGAAGTAATTCAATCTGCTCAGCCAACTGAAGATCAATCTAAATCACATGCGGATATTGTTGCAAACACTTCACCTGGGGCGTCCTCAACTCTTGGTGAGGAAACTGCCAATTTATATCGCAGCACTCTTGCTGCAATGAAAGCCATTAGAGGTCTTCAAAAAGCTAGTTCCACCTGCAATCCATTTTCCTTTTCAACCCTCTTTAGTAACCAAGATGCTGAAAGTACTGGTGCTGTAACGGTTGAAAATTCTCCAGCAGATTCTCGAGCTTCCTTGTGGGATGGGGAAGACACTGATGAAGAGGATACCTATTCAGTGTAGCACAACTTCTCTCATAGAGTAGCTTGCCTTCTGGTTTTGAACTTGGCAAAATCTATTAGTTGATATACAATAAATAGCGTGTAATGCTAGCATTTTACTATGAGAAATGATACTTGCTCACCACCCTTTTTATCCACTTTTACACCTATCTGTGTCTTTACTGACCGATTATCCTGTGTTTATAACTTTATGGTGGAAAACTTGAATGTAAACTCTGATGTTAACCTCTACGAGTTATTAACTTAAAAAGCATTTGTTACTACTCTATAGTGTAGCATGTGTTGCTAGCTGTCATAAGGTAGCGCAGAGAGTTGTTAACAACAAGTAACATTTACCTTACCTTCAGGGTTTGGATCTTCTCATTGGCGTTTTCTCATTATCCCTCATCGGCTTTAAATTTGGATCATAGATTTAATAGAACTACCCATACCAACAACCCCATTTAGTCAAATCAATGGTTGGGATTGGATGATGAGAGATGAGTAGAAAAATTGCTAATGAGAGAATCCTCTTCCTTACGCGAAATGTCTGAGTGGTAGCATGAAATCAAACTACTCTATTATAATGGATTATGTCTGAGATATATGGGGGAAAAAAGGAAAATTTTAGTCTCTTGGTCTTGAGTTCGAGTCTTTGAAGAGACACATATGTTGGAGGGGTAACCATAAACTCTAAACTGGACATCAAATAATAATATCAAAAAAAAAAAAAAAAAAAGGTGGGGTTCCCTTCTCATATCATCCTTAATACTTTTGCCACTATTTCAGGGGACAAAAAACTACTATTTGCTGTATGTTCATAACTAAACATTGGCATATATCCAATTAATTACCGCAAAGGAATTCTTATTATTCACCTTCAGATTTCCGATCTTTATATTTTCACGGCTGTCTCCCTCTCTTTGCCGTATCTGTTACCAATTTATATGGCAGTGTGCTGTTCATCGCCTTCATAGGTAAAGGGCAGGGGTACTGACTTGAATGCCCGATACTTTCCTGCATTGTTTAAGTGCTCGTTCTCCAAATAAAACTAAAAAGTACTACCTCCGGTCCTAATTATAAGAGCTAATTGACTTTCTTTTGAGAGATTAAAGAAGCTAAATAAGTTACTTAATCATTTCATATCATATGTTAAATATTCTTAGATTATATATCAGTTTATTAGTTAAACTAATAAGTTTGAAGAAAAAAATAAAAATAAAAATATTTTAAAGTAATTTAATTAGCTTTCTTAATCTCTTCAAAAAATTCAACTAACTCTTATAATTAGGGCTGGAGGGAGTATTAAATACCAAGTGTTTGTCCCAAAAAAAAAGTACTTTTTTATTATTTGTTTTTTTGGTTAAAGTGTAAATTTACTCCGAAAGTTTTCGTTAAGGAACAATGTTATCTTATAAGTTTTTTTTAAAAGGTTAAATGTTGTCCTAAAAGTATTAAAATGGAGTAAAGTTGCCTCTTACTACTAAAAAGTTAATAATTAATATCAATTTTTTAACGATTAATATTAAATTTTTAAAGGTATGGGACAACATTGCTATGTTTTGAAATTTTTAAGTTAATATTGAACTTAAAAAAACTTTTAAGACAAATTTATAACTTAACCATTTGTTTTTTAACACCACCATGAGGTGATCATAATTCATTTGATTGCAAAAAGTCGTGTTGAGTTGGTTTTGATGTGTTCATTAAGCAACACATAACTAACAAGTGGGGATAAAAATGACCAAATAGTCTAGCTGTTTAATTATGCAGTTAGGAACAAGTGAAAGATATTGCTATGTAATTTCTTCTTTTTTTTGCCAACTATTGGTATGTCATTTCTACTAAATGTATTTCCCGTGAGAATACGAGACCTTTCCCTTCTTACATTAACTAATAACCATAATCACGTTGCTCCATATAGTAACAAGTTTATGCACTAGTTACAAAGAAATACCTGAAGAAATTACAAACGCCATGGCGAGTGATCTCCAAGCAAGCCATCATAGCAGTTAAGCCTTTTTCTATGCAGGAAAGGGGCTTGCGTAATTCCTAAAACTGATTTCATCTATTTTTGCAAAAAAATAGTGCAGACAGACTTCAATAATAGCTCATTTGTGAGTAACAATGGGGATAAGAATTGAAAATCCAACTGTCCTGGTTTCTAACTTTAAAATTAGTGTTGGTGTAGTGGCCAGAACCAGGATGGGCATTGAGAACTTTGTTAATATCTGGAGTATATGAAGGAAGAAAAGATTAGCTGGCTAATTTTCTGGAACGATCCCGCACATTCAAATAAGGAAAAATCTTGTCATTAGGAATTGGGGGACCGCCTGCACTCTAGTCCGCGTCCGCAAATGGCGATGGAGCTTTCTAGTTGATAGTGAACAGGGCAACCCCTGTTCATTGATAATGCAATAAATTGTGTCCTCGTTGTGAATAAGGAGTTTGGTTGGCATTGATTGGGATGTTACCTGCATTTGCTGACGAGAGATCGTTCTTATAGGGCGCACACACCTGAATCTTTCACAATAATCACGATTATGATATACAGTATACTTCTACTTTCACTTTTTAGCTATATGGATTCGTTGATTTTTTATTATTATTTTTCTTTCTTTCTTTCTTTTTTGGTCTAATTTTGTGAGTGAGTACTGTCCCGATCAGTTTGTTACAAGCAATATATGTCATTCTTTTCCCTTCGCAAGTTGAAGAGGATTATCATTTAAGGCTGTGTATGCTTGAAGAATTCAAACATGATTTCATGCGATTTATTATCCAAGACAAATACTAGGATTTATTCTATCATGCACTCTAGTTTCCCTTTCTTGATTTAGTAATTGTATATTTATTAACATACGGAGAATCAGACCAGTCATAAACCCAACAGGAGAGTGATTCAATGGCTAGTGGTTGGAAGATATAAAGATGTGTTGGAAGACATTGAGATAAGAATATCCCTTAATATTATATTCAAACTAAACTAGAGAGGATTTTGTTATTTCGGATTTGCCGAGGTAGTTAGTTAGTTAATTTATGTATTGATTACATGTCAATGCTTGTTATGCCCTGCTTCGCTTTCGCTGTAGCTCTTGTCCGGAACCGTTTTAATGTGCATCGTGACATCGTCCCTCACCTCATAGCTCGGCAAAACCTAAGAAGAACTCGTCCTCTCAGATCTCAATTTGTCCAAATAGGCAATTCTCTGACGAAATGTCGGAGTTAAATCTCCTTGTTGCTCTCACCCTGGCATTCATGTGTTGTTTCGGTAATGCGATGAGATTTGAGCTCCGTTCGGGTCATACCAAATGCATTGCGGAAGACATAAAGAGCAATGCCAAATTCGTTTGGATTTGTATGTATTAATCCTTTTATGTTCTTGTTCAGCCATCTCTTTCGTTTAGGAATCGGTTATTGGGCTGATTAAACTGGGATATGCTTTTAAGAAAGGCAAGAGAAGTTTATCGGATACAATATGGAAAAAAAATCAGCCTTTTCTCAAATGGTTCAGCGTTTTACTTTTCAACAGGTTTATTGTATTATTCATATTTAGATTTCCATGGTTGAACTCCTATTAAATCAATAATTGAAAATGTTATTACGAAAAAAATTATTGGATTTCTTGAGGGATTGATTTAGCTATAATATGATTGCCAGTTGAATTCACCTCACGGGAACAATTACCACGAAGGGAGTAAAGTGGGTTCAGGCAATTTTGCATTCACTGCAGCTGAGGCTGGTGACTACACGGCTTGCTTTTCGGCACCTGAACACAAGTCCCCAGTAACCGTGACCGTTGAATTTGATTGGAGAACTGGCGTTGCTGCCAAGGACTGGTCAAAGGTTGCTAAAAAAGGACAAATTGAAGTAAGCAGTATCCTACGCCTAGGACTCGTATCTTTTTAGCATCTTGAGCTATCACAAATTCATGAAGTAATTATCTGAACGGTATTGCAAAAAGGACCCAGTCAGCGGAGAATCTGAAAGGCTAAGAGATTGAAAATGGAGTCAAATTTAATACTTCATCGGTCTTAATTATAGGAATACTTTTGTAGTGACTACAAAAACTACAAAAGTGTTCCTATAATTAGGAGCGGAGAGAGTATTATGCAATTAAAAATGCCCCCCCCCCCCCAAAAAAAAAAAAAACTACAAAAATACACACCCAGTTTTTGGTGTTTGCTTTCAGAAGATGTCAAACACCATAATAATGAATTACTCTTTGACAGTCGTTAATTCCAATCTGTCCTTGTAAGTCTGTGTTATGCCTACAAATTGTTAATGAATCCTGCGCTGTGAGCTGATTCTAAGATATAAAAACATTGTGACAGTATATGTTTTTTTATTGAAAACCTATTTAAGTTATAGGATATTGTTCATTGAAAATCTATTTATTTTGATAGTTCATGGTTGCTAATGTTTGTTTTCTTCTCATCTGCTAGGCAATGGAATTTGAGTTAAGGAAGTTGTATGAGACAGTTACGTACATCCACGATGAGATGTTCTATCTTCGCGAAAGGTATAGTAGTCATAAACACTGCCTGGATGGTTATGTCCTGATGGTTGTCTTTGGTGATCTTTTGATAGGAAAAGTAATCACTTTGTTTCCATTCAAAATAGCTATATGCGGAATAAATTGTTGTTCGGTTAGAAGAAAAATATAATCTTCTGTTTATACAATTCCCTCCATGAGTTGAGGGCAGGCTATCCTATTAGCTTTTGCATATCATACTGAAACGCATGTGCAACATGTCATGCAAGATTGCTTCAATTACTGCTATTATCTGTCTGGTTTTGTTAAACGTGATTCTCTATCAAATAACTTTCATGAGTGGCCTAACTCACCATGTAAAACTAATATATAGAGATTCATGCGTTTTTGTCCCTGAAAAACTGACTAGCAGGAGGAGTGTATCTAATTTGAAAAATCTCTTTCCTTTTTTCCCCAAGGTGTAACAAAATTTCCCCCCGCGGTTTTCTTCTCTAATCATTTATTGGTTTAGAGTACATTTGAAATTTGCTGTTGGTTATCATACCAACATTCTTCACTCCTGTGGCCCAAGTTCATGAATTAATTTCATTCCTTGAATGTTACACTTTGAAAGTCATTATAGCCATAAAGTCTGGGAGGGGAAGAAGGTCCATGTTTGTATTCAATGACAGGCTTCCAATTTTATTCGAATTTTCGAAGGTGAAAATGTGTGTGTTCAAATGACTATTAAGATTTTTATTTTACGGTGAGGCAGTGGCAGAGCTAGGATTATAGATTTATGGGTGCACAATTAGTGGTGGAATTCAGGGGTTCAGGGGCAACACCCCCGAAAAATGTTTTTAAGGAAAGTTTTATGTAAAGTTTATGGAAGAGCGGACGCAACCAAAACTCCGGCGATCGGAGACGGAGAAGAAGCACATGGAAAATGGGCGGGAAAATATGTATCCTCAGGATAAGCTGAGCAGCGAAGAGTTCCAGCGCACCATAAAGGCGTTCATTGTGAAGCAAATGAGATTTCTAAGGGAAGAATCGTTGGCCATTGTTATTCAGAACCAGAGCTACTGATGAATTAGTGAGAGAAACTACAAACTGAACATGAGAATGAAAGTTCAAAATCTTGATAATCTAGTATACTTGCTTTCCTTTGACTCTTTTTCCTGGGGGATAATACAGACAATTACTCCTCCGTCTTAATGCCCTCCACCTATTCCCACTGTATCGTACAGTGTTAATTTTTCGAATACCGAAATTAAATATTAATAACTATTGTCCATTTTCTGCCTTGTGTTCATGAAACGATATGAACAAGTATGCTGAAGGGTGTAAGTGTGACCGTTGGATGCATGCCTATAGAATGCGAGATATAGAACCATCCATTTAGATGAGGAATATATTCCGAGAGACAGGTGGTTTCGTTGATTAATTAATTAATATAACAAACTAAGACAACGAAAAGGACTGGAATCAAAGAGGGTTGGAAATGGGGAAGGGGGAGTGCAAAGACGAGAGGGCTGGAAATGGGGTGGGAAAAAAAGGGGCAAAAGGAACTTGTGAGTCTCGAACCCATGCTCTGTGAGAGAGAGGAGAATCTAGAGTATTAATCATTTGCACCACATATACATACTGTATCTATTTTCTTTTAAATTATATATATTTTATGGGTGCACTTGCCCCCATTAGCACTAACATAGCTCCGCCCCTGCGGTGAGGCAGAGGAGCTAAGGCTCAACCGAAGAAACGAAGTAGAACAGAAGGGAAACCTAACACTCTTCTACTTCTTCTTTACTGGTGTATAAGATTTTTATTGATTACTGATAAAGGTTAATGTTGTCTGCGATCTATATAACGAGATTTATATAATGATTCATTTTATGGGATAAGGCTTGTTATTACCTTTGTTGTTAGTAAGATTTTAATTCATTCTTATGGCAGATTTTAGTTACTCAATATCCATCTGAATGATATAGGGAGGAAGAGATGCAAGACCTCAACAGAACTACTAACACCAAGATGTTTACCTTCAGTTTCCTTTCGATTTTGGTTTGCTTGTCTGTGGCTGGTATGCAATTATAGCATTTGAAGTCATTTTTTGAGAGGAAGAAGCTCCTATAGGTTCTTCCCCTGGAAATTTTTTGTTCTCCAAGTTTCATCCGTTTTGATTTCCAGTTGGTTGTTCTTTTTTTTATTGGTCAGAATTTCCAGTTGGTTGTTAGATGTATATATCTACCAAATGTATGATATAGTTTCATAGTCATGTAATTTTGTGGTCCGATTATTAGAATTCTATACCCATCATTTGAATTACAGTAACAGCATACAACAGTAATATAGCAGATGTTGTAAACATTTCTCAGTCTCGTTATTTATGATGTGAATTACTTTTCGTTCTGATTACTGGTTTCATGATTTTCTGATTCCATAATTGATAAAAGTGCTTCATAATCTTTTGTCATAATGGAAGCATATTATGTATGCCATTAACAAAAAGGTAGACAGTAATAAACAGGGTTACTGAAGAGATGGGTTTACATTCAGTCATTGTGTCAAAGTAAATCTCTTCACAAATACTCTTAAGATTATGCTAAAAGCTTTTTTTTTTTTTTTTTTTTTTTTTTAGTCCTCCACCACCATGCTGCATTCAATCCCATTTGATTCCTCCCTAAAGTCCGATCCTCCACCCCACCCCGGAACCGTCCAATCCACCAAAAGAGCAAAGCTAGATGAATCAGATACCATGGACTCGTCCGATTCCATCCCCATCTCCTCGGACTCTCATGTCCCTGTTTTGCCTTCACCGGATTCTGTCCCAGTACCCCCTCTGCCCGCTTCCAATCCTTCTGTTCAGGACATCCAAATGAGCGAAGATATGGATGCCCCAGCTCCTAACAGGCCGTCATTCAAAGAAACACTGCTGAACTCAGATCCCATACTTCCTGAGGTTGAGGAAGATGACCTTGTCCTAAATCAAGGTGACGTTTCCATAGGCTTGAATGGCAACATCCCCACTGTCGATTTTGCTTCTCATGTCCTCGAAGCTCTGAACCAGAAAATGGGTCTCGCTGTGGTAGTAAAATTGATGGGAAGGAAGATCGGCTACCGGCAGCTCCGTATGAAACTTCAGATGCTTTGGAAGCCCATTGGCCAATGCAAGCTTATAGATCTGGATGATGACTGCTTCTTGGTGCGATTTAAAGATGAACTGGACTACCAGGCCGCTTTACTGAACGGACCTTGGGTGATTTTCGGTCACTATCTCACAGTTCAGCCCTGGACACCTTCCTTCCGGACTCATGAGCACGTTATTAATCATGTTATGGGATGGGTAAGACTCCCAAAGCTCCCGGCGAGATATTACCATAAAAGTATCATTAGATCTATTGGTAGCGTTTTCGGTGAAGTCATTAAAGTTGATTATAATACTGACTCGGGTGATCGTGGCAAATTTGCTAGGCTTGCTGTTAACATCGATCTCACTAAGCCTCTCATCTCAAAAATCCAAGTCGATGGTGAGATTATCTTTGTGGAATATGAGGGTCTGCCATTGATTTGCTTTAATTGCGGTAGATATGGTCATGTTCAAGAATCCTGTCTGGAGAGGATGGTTCCCTGCAGTGAAGAACAGCCGGAATCTTCACCCCACGCTAATTCAGAAATTCAGCTACAAAAGCAGGTGTTACAGGAACGTGAGTTGGCTAACTTTGGAGATTGGATGTTGGTGCAGAAACGCCCACGGCGCACTACAGGAAAAGCAAACAGCAAGAGCGCACCTCAGGATGGGAGACCCCTGGCTACACCCTCGAGGTATGAGGTCTTGAACGAGGCGGACCCACAGGAAGAGGAGCAGCAAATTGCATATACTAAAGAGGGTGACCTGCCTTATCAGAAGGTAGAGAGATTTTCTCAGAAAAAAAAAGGTAAAGATGTTGCAGCCACCACAAGGACACCCTTAGTAGACATCCAGAACACGCCTGCTACACTGACAAAAAAGCAAGGCATTATTTCCACCCCTTCTCACTCCAAGGCATGTACGTCTTTCACATCCCTGGAGGGGAATCAGAATTCTGCTATCCTAGTTAGCGACCCTAGAATGCCGCAAAGAACCAAGGGAGCAAAGGCCAAATCTGATGGGCCCTCTTCTAAGCCCAATTCTGGCAACGAGGTCCTGTCCAACAGCAGAGGAATCAAGCTTGCCTCTGGGGTCTCTCTCTACAACATGGGCGCCAAGCCCAATCCTCATTCTGCTGGGCCATCCGTTAGGTTGATGAAAGAAGTAGCCAGAGAGTTACACCGTGATCTAGAAAGCACCGACGGTGTGGGAATTCTTGAGGGAGTACTTCATAATCCCTCCTCCTCTTTCTAATCTTATTAATGTCTATAATAACTTGGAATTGCCAGGGGGCTTACGATGAAAGGTTCCCCTCCACTTTCAAGACTTTCGTTTTTAATTACAGACCTGACATTTTTGTTGTAGTTGAACCAAGAATTTCAGGATTAAAGGCGGACAAGGTCATCAAGAAATTGGGATTTGAATTCTCACACAGAGTTGAAGCGAATGGCTTCTCCGGAGGAATATGGATCCTCTGGTCCTCTAATGTGTCCATCAAAATTCTAGATAATCAAGTTCAATTTGTGCACATGGAAACCTTCTGGCCCAACCATAACAAGACCTTCCTCTTTACTGCGATTTATGGCAGCCCCCAGCATAAATACAGGAAGTTCCTTTGGCATGACCTGGATCGGATAGCTAATAGCCACAATTACCCCTGGCTTTTGGCGGGCGATTTTAATTCCATCCTCAGCTCAGATGAAAGGAGAGGTGGTGCTGTGCTCCGAGCCAGTGGTTGTGGATTGTTTAATAATTTCATTCATGGTAATGGGCTGGTTGATATGGGCTATAAGGGACCAAAATACACCTGGCGCAGGGGCACCCTTTTGATGAGATTGGATAGGGCTATCTGCAATACTCAGTGGATCCAAGAGTTCCCACATTTTGAAGTGGACCACCTCCCAAAGCTACTTTCAGACCACAGACCAATATTGATTAATTTGTTGAGAATCTCGCAGGTGCCTCCTTTGCCCCGACCCTTTCGTTTCTTGGCTTCATGGGTTTCTCACCCAGAGTTCCCTGATCTTGTTGCTCGCATCTGGAATGATGATCCTGATCTTTTGTCCTGCATCAGTAAATTCACAGAAATTGCTCACAACTGGAACATTGAGACTTTCGGTGCTATCGGCAAACGTAAGCGGAGGTTGCTTAATCGTATTCGGGGAATCCAAGTCAAATTAGAAGAGACGAGTCCTTTTTCTTCGGATTTCCTCACGAACCTAGATGCTACACTAAGAGAGGAGTTGGAAGAAGTGGGTCTCCAGGAAGAGCTTCTTTGGATTCAGAAATCCACTTCTGACTGGCTTTGTCTCGGGGACCGAAACACCCACTACTATCACATGAAGGCCACGATGCGCAGGAAAAAGAACTGTATTAAACAGCTAAAAAATCATGACGGGGTCTGGCTTTCAGAGGACTGTAGCCTAAGGGCTTTTGCAACAAAATTCTTCACTGATCTCTATGCCCTTGAAGACCCAACTATCTTCCCCTTTTTGGTCAGAGGCATGTTCCCAAGATTATCCGATGCTAGTCTGATGGCCTTGGAAAGAGATGTCAATCTAGAAGAGGTTAAACAAGCTTTATTTGAAATGAAGCCTCTCAAATCTCCCGGGAAGGATGGCATCCACGCCCTATTCTTCCAATCCCAGTGGCTCACTGTGGGTCCTAGCATTCTCAGATTCGTTCAGAGTCTTTGGTCAGGTAATTCAATCAACCCAGTGCTCAATCAAACTTTGCTTGCCTTGATCCCCAAAGTTAATCAACCAAGTCTGATCAACGAATTTCGCCCCATTAGCCTCTGTTCTGTGGTATACAAGATTGTGTCAAAGACCATTGCCAATCGTCTGAGGTCTATTTTGCCCACTATAATTGGCCAATACCAATCGAGCTTTATTCAGGGACGTAGTATAATTGACAATATTATTGTGGTGCAAGAGGTGATTCACTCTATGAGAGGGAAAAAAGGGAAGAATGGTTGGATGGCAATCAAGGTGGACCTTCACAAGGCCTTTGATCGCCTTCGTTGGGACTTTATTGAGGACACGCTACATGACTCAGGACTCCCAAGACCTCTGATTCGCCTTATTATGAACTGCATTACTAGTGCCTCACTGCAAGTGCTATGGAATGGGGAACCCTCACACTCCTTCTCTCCTCAAAGGGGAGTGAGACAGGGTGATCCAATCTCTCCTTATATTTTTGTGCTGTGTATGGAAAGGCTATCCCACCTCATTCAATCCAAAGTTGATTCTGGGATTTGGAAAACAATCAAGGTGGGACAGAGGGGTGTTCATCTCTCTCATCTTTTTTTTGCAGATGACCTAATCTTATTTGGCCAAGCTTCCCTGCATCAAGCCTCGCTCATCAATAGGGTTCTTCAAGACTTCTGCAACTCTTCTGGCCACCAA
Organism: Acacia crassicarpa; assembly: GCA_034222035.1. Classification (NCBI taxonomy): domain Eukaryota; kingdom Viridiplantae; phylum Streptophyta; class Magnoliopsida; order Fabales; family Fabaceae; genus Acacia; species Acacia crassicarpa. The sequence continues at coordinate 39,806,188 of JAWXYG010000005.1, read as the reverse complement.
ATCAGTAAAGCCAAGACAAAGATCTATTTCTCAGGTAATGTGTTACCTCAAACAGGTAAGGCTATTTGTGATAAGATGGGCTTCCAGAGAACCACTGCTTTAGGGAAGTATCTGGGAGTTCCTCTTCTGACTGGGCGAGTTTCTTCCAACACTTATAGCAACATCATTGATAGATTGCAATCCAAGCTGGCTGGTTGGAAGAGTAAATGCCTCTCACTTGCGGGCCGTATCACTCTGGCTAAATCTGTCCTAGTGTCCATTCCCCTTTATACTATGCAGAGCACTGCCCTACCTTCTTCTTGTATAGGTAAAATTGAGAAAATCATCCGCAAATTTATCTGGGGCTCCTCCCAAGAACGGCGAGGCATTAGTCTGGTCAAATGGCAGGAACTTTGTCAACCCATTAAGCATGGTGGCGGTGGACTACTCGACCTTGAGGCTCAAAACAAGGCGTTTCTGATGAAGCTAATCTTTAAAATATATTCTCAGCCTGATGCACTATGGGTCCGAGTCCTTAGGCAGAAATACGGTGTCAAGCACCCCTGTTGTGTCTCTCCCCGGTCTCGTATGTCCTATCTGTGGAGGAACCTACTAAAACTCTGGGAAGAAACCTCATTTCACATCAAATGGAAACCTGGTGATGGAAAGAATATTCGCTTCTGGACTGATTTTTGGTTAGGTGATGAAGGCCCTCTTAAATATCTGTCCTTTTCACCCATACCTGACTCGGTGCTTCAAAAGCCCATCGTGGATTATGTCAATATTGATGGATCCTGGAAGTGGCATCTTTTTAGCCATCTAATCCCACAACCAATACTTGCCACAATGACAACCGCCTCAATCCAGCCAGGAAGCCCTTTTTCCTGTTTTTGGAACCTTACGAAGAATGGTAACTTCACAACCAAATCTGCTTATATGGTGCTGGAGTCACTTAACTGGAATGATTATGATCCTGTATGGTCCAAGTTATGGAAGCTACCGATGGCTCAGAGGGTTCGAACCTTTTGCTGGTTGCTTTTGAAAGGAAAGCTTCTCACCAATGAGCATCGGGTTGCTCGGAATCTCACCACAGATAGTAGCTGCTCCCTCTGCTCGGGAAGGCACGAGAACCTTAACCATGTCTTCAAGGATTGTCATCTCGCCTCCTCAGTATGGAAGAAAGTCCTCCCCTCCGACCTCTGTTCAGAGTTTTTCAAGCACGATATTCAGGACTGGCTGGTCTTGGCGATCAAATCACCGCGTCTAGACACCTCATGGAAGGTTGGCATATGCATAACTTGTTGGAAGTTATGGGATGTTCGGAATAGGAGAATCTTCAATGGTGAAACTTTTCTAGCTGATGGAATTATTGCCCATGTTAAGTCTCTAGTTGTCAATACTCAGCTTTGTTTTGATAGACTTAATTTACTTTTGTAACCTCATTCGAGGCCATATGCATTTTCTTTAATAAATTCCTTTCCACTCAAAAAAAGCTTGTTTTTTTATTAAAAAAACACAATGAATCAAGGGCATAGAGAAATAAATAAAACAAACAAACAAACAAAACTGGAGGTGAGCGAAACAGTCCCACCAAGAAATGAGGAATAGCTCCTTCTTCCGTCGGTCAGTAATATGTTTGAAACTTTGAATTGACAATTCATGGTTCGCTTGCCGCCGCCACAGCAATGGCAAGCTACGACCAATATTGCAGCAACTCTAGCCGGCATGGCAGAGTCCTGTGCTTCCATGGCAGACCTCAAACGTATCCATGCCTATGCTCTCCGTACACATCTCCATCAACACGCCGTCGTCCTCGGCAAGATGTTTCGCTTCGCTGCTGTATCACCCGGCGGCGACTTATTTTATGCTCATCGCCTCTTTTCTCAAATCCAAGAGCCAACCACTTTCTTCTACAACATCCTCATACGGGGCTACTCCAAGAGCTCATCGCCTTCGCATTCTATTCAATTATTCAACCAAATGAGACAAAGCTCCGTAACACCAGATGAGTACACCTTTAATTTCTTAATCAAGTCGCGGTCAAGAATGAAATTAACTGATCCGCTTTTGGTTTCGGCCTCCGACGAGATTCACGGTGCTGTATTTAAGTTTGGGTTTTCTTCTCACTTGTTTGTTGATAACGCGCTGATTCATTTGTACGCTGTAAGGGGAATGCCACTCTTAGCGCGTCGTGTCTTCGAGGAAACTGTGGGTGTTGATGTTGTTTCGTGGTCAGGATTGCTTGTTGCTTACGTGAGAGCTGGCGAGTTGGAGGTTGCACGACGGGTGTTTGATGAAATGCCTGAGAGGGACGTAGTTTCATGGACCGCTATGATCTCTGGGTATTCCCAAGCAAAACATTCAACAGAAGCATTGGATTTATTTTGGGAAATGACACACGCAGGAGTAGGGCCTGATGAGGTTACTATGGTGAGTGTCATATCTGCTTGCACAAATTTGGGTGATGTAGAAACAGGACGAGTGATTCACCAATACATATACGAGAATGGATTTGGTTGGATGGTCTCACTCTGCAACGCACTAATAGATATGTTTGCAAAATGTGGATGTATGGCGGAAACTTGGTTAGTCTTCAACAATATGAATAGGAAGAGCTTAGTTACATGGAACACAATGATAACAGCGAGCGCAAACCATGGGAATGCTGATGATGCATTGAAGTTATTTGAATGGATGAGAAGTTCTGGTGTCGTGCCGGATAGCGTCACATTTCTGGCCCTTCTGGTTGCTTACACCCACAAGGGGTTAGTTGATGAAGGGGTAAGGATATTTGAGAGCATGCAAAGGGACTATGGAATTGAAGCCAGGATTGAGCACTATGGATGCGTGGTAGATATGTTGGGGCGCGCAGGGAGGCTAGAGGAGGCATATAATTTACTCACAAACATGCCAATTCCGAGCAACGATGTCGTTTGGGGCGCACTACTTGGTGCCTGCAGGATTTATGGTGATGTAGACATGGGGGAGAAGGTTATAAAGAAGGTGTTGGAATTGAAACCAGATGAAGGAGGATACTACATTCTGCTCAGAGATATGTATAATGCTGCAGGTCGAACTGTGGAAGCCCATGGGATGAGGGAAGCCATGCTTGCAAGTGGAGCTACAAAAATTCCTGGCTGCAGTTGGGTGGATGCCTCAAGAGTAGAAGAGGGTAAGTACCAAATCCTATGAAAATGGTGTCGCTTATCTTGTTCTATCAAGCTCCCTCTCATTGGTATTTCCTACACGAATCACAGAAATCCTTCATTTCACTTAATTAAAGGAAAGATTACAAGATTAAGCTTCATGTACACGTAGCAGTTCAAATTTAACATGTGAAATGTAAAATTATATGGGTCAGATTGTTACATCCTCTCATATTCTATGCACACAATCTGCTAAAGTTGCATACATACAGAACACAGTCGTAGTCGAAGTTGTATATATGCCTCTTCTTTCAAATAAAATATAAAATCTGTAACAGGTTTAATTTTTGTTTTTTACAAATCGTGAAAGTATAATCCATTTTTAAGATTCCATATCCATATGCATGGGAACCTACCTAATTTCAAAGAATGGATAATCAACTAAAGCTATGTTTGGTATGAAGAACAGAGGTGGAAAAAAAGAAAAGAAAAAGAGACCAGAATATGTAAGGTTTAACAGATCCACGAATGGTTTTACCCAAGGGAAAACCCTTTAACTATGAGGAAGTAATGGTGATTCCTTAGGTAGACCGACAGTGCAAGAGCAATTTGCCAATATGTGCATTAGATGTCAATTTTCCCCTTTGATCATGAAAATTAAAACAATTTTTTATAGGCTTTTTTATCTTTTTGCAAAACTCTTCTTATTCATTTATCATTTTTATTCCATCAAATTTTCACGTCGTATAAAGCATAAAATCAAGTTATGAGGCTCTTTCCTATTCTCAATTTTTTCCTTTTAAAATGTTTTTTCAAGAAATATTATCATTTTATCAACTGATATGCAAAAATCAACCCACATTATATTTAGGATTTCTTTAGAACTTCAAATCCAAACAATACCAACAGTCCAACACTTTAGTGCATATTTGTGTGCCGCTTCGCTTCAAACCCTAAATCGAGACGCTCTCTCTCGACTTCACCTTCAGTTGGGTCTCTGTCTCGTCGACGGCGTCTTTGCCACCTGCGAGCCTCCTCTCGAGCTACAACCGCGGTAGAAGTGCAGATTGGACCTCAAACCGGGAGCAAACGAGTTTTAGTTCAGAACAAAGACATACAGCGGCGGCGGTCCTTCTTCTCAGGCGCCGGCTCTTCTCTAGTCTCCATCCTCATCGGCTCCCCAATTGTGGTGTCCCTCTGATTTCTGAGTTCGGCTGTGGCCTTCTCTCACCTCTGGCAATGGGAGCTATTGTCACAATGTCTCCCCATCCAGTGGTCTCCGGCGAAGGGGACGTCGGTGGTGATGGGAACTATGTTCCTTTTCTTTTGTTTTTATTATTATTGTTTTATGTTTGTGTGTTGCTTTTGTTGATGTGGTCTCCGGCGAAGGGGACGTTGATGGCGGTGTTTTCTGTTTTCTAGAGCTATGTTCCTTTGTTGATGTGATTTTGGATTTGTGATTTTGGGGGAAGAGTTTTATGGATGGTTGATTGTGCTATGGGCTTTACTTATGAGAAGACCATTGTTAAGTTTGTTTGATGGTGGCGAATTCAAATCACTAGTATTAGCCTTAGTTTGTTTGGTAGGTGTTTGCCAGATTTACTTGATTGGAGGAGAAGAAGTATTCTTAAGGACTTCATTTGTTTTCTTTCTGAGGTTGGGTTTTCTCTAATTCTTGCCCCATATTGGGGTATTTGTGTAACTGATCTATTTGCAGCGTATCCTTAAAAGGTGTGCCTGTTGGGTGGGTTTTACAACTAACACCTTCTTTCTTGTCACTTCTAACCTTGGATGTCTAGGAAGCCGGTGCAGTCTTTGAAGCTTTTATTCCTACTTCTTCAGTGATTTTGGTTTAGTTTTTTTTTTTCCCTCCATTTGGTTTGTACTGTTTTATGTATTTGTGTTCCTGTTGTTGTTTTTGTTTTGACCTATTTATTTCAGTTGTAATTGTTATATTTTGATGTTTCTTTTGATTTGAGTATTAATATAAGTAGGCTTGACCCAAAAAAAAAATTTTTTTTTTTTTTAAAAAAAACACTTTAGTGCATACCGTAGTTTATAGGGAAAATTCGTTTAAGGGCCCCTATTAGGCAAAGAATTCCAGAAAAGGCCCAAACATTCTAACAATACGAAAAAAGACCCAGAGATTCTGACAATGCCCAAAAAGGCCCCAAGATTCTAACGGGGGTTAATATAGTTGTTAACCGAGCTAATTTAGGTGTTAAAATTTTTTTTTAACAATTGAATCAGTCTGGTTAACAACCATATCAGCCCCCCACTAACAACTATATCAGCCCCATTAACAACTCTGTCAGAATCTTGGGGCCTTTTTCCGTATTATCAGAATCTCTGGCCTTTCGGGGTATTTTCAGATTGTTTGGGCCTTTTCTGAAATTCTTTGCCTAATAGGGGCCTTGAAACGAATTTTCCCTAGTTTATTTTTATTCAAGTACATATTTTTATTCGTGCAAAAAAAAAAAGTACATACTCCGCAGACCACAATAGTTGCAGCACGCATGAAGGCATACATGACCAAACCGTTTACATAGAAATGCAGAAATGACAGGACAACACCACAAGACTCCACATTAACAGTCTGACTCTGACCCCATAGCAAGGCAAACATGGCCCAGCTGTTTATTTAGTAGGCAATTCTGTAATGACTTCCACTCTCAAGCCAAATCTTCAATCTCCTGCATTTTGATTACTCATCATCGTAACTTTTGTGGTGGTGGTGCTTGTGGCGATGGTGCTTCCTCTCACCATCATCATCATCACCGCCATCATCTCCCTGCCAAGAAAGGAACAGAGTTAAACCAATGTAAAATTGGATTGCCTCATATAGCCTACATCAATCTCTAAAGGCAAATTAATAGGATGCAGGAGTGCATTTCATAGAAACTCTGGATACTGTGCAGCAATACCTTCGAGCCTTACCATGTCTCTATATTACCAGCAACCACAAAGGAGTTTGATAGGGTTGCTTTTGCTGGTCAAAATTATAAAAGTAAAATCAGGAAGATACAAGAAAGAGGAAAGCCACTTTCTGATTGCCAGGCATTGACCTCGAGATATTTACACTTTTGGAGAAAGAAACCAAGTATTAGAGTTGGTATAGGGTTGTTATAGGCCTGACCTAGGAAAAGGTTGTATTGGGGGTTGCGACTTGTGAGAGTCATTTTCTTGGACTATAATAGTAGTGGGTTTCTCTAGGGGTAGGTATAAACTATTTTGTATTGCGAGTGAAATGAGGAGAGCATCTGACCTCTCGAAAGTCAGATTAGGGGTGGAGGAAGATCATCCTTTCTTCATCTTTTTTATCTCTCTGTTTTAGTGCCTAGTTCTTTGGTATCTTTGTGTGAGGTTAGTGTGAATTGTCTGCTGTAATTCTTCCTTTTTGTTCTAGAGGAGGAAATATTTTGTTAAATCAATAGCCAGCACTATTTTCCTACTGTTTTACCTTGGGCTCTAACAGAGTTCAGAGAGGGAAATTTTTTGTTCAAAATTAAATTAGATACATTGACCCAGTTATGCAGGAAAATAATAGTTCTACATACTCCAAAGAATGAATAGTTGAATGTATATATACCACAATACTGCCACTTAAATCATCCTACAAGACATTCTTTTAGTAACAATTGGTTCTTTTCCAAGTTCTTGGGCGTTGGGACTAGGTTGTCGGGGATAGAATGTGAGATAATGATATGCTATTTCTTTATTTAAGCAAGAGAACACCAAGACAAAAGCAAACATCAATAAATTGTTCATCCTAAAGCATTGATGAAATGATAAAGGTTGCCAAAAGCTCACTCAAAAAACGTCGCAGAGAGCAAGGAATGTGATCGTATCACGTATAGTCCCAGCTACATATGGTGGAGATGATGCATTAATAGTATACACCCAAAAGAACCAAGGAACAATCCAGACTCAAGACACGAGAATGCGAGCAAAACAACTAGTTAGGCATCATCACTGTCCTATAATCATGTATCACAACTATTCTTGAATCTATTTTGCCAAAATAAAAATAAAAAAAGATATGCCTGCGACTTCTAAATACTCAATACTTCATTTCTTTGTTAAAATAAAAAATTGACCAGGATGATCAAGTACACCAAACAGCAAACACAAATCAATATACTCAACCTGAAGACATATTGAATGCAACCAAGGTCCAAGGATATAACCCACCTGTTCTCTTCGATCTATATATGATGTTATTTATCTGCTATCCTCATTTTCGATTTACGTTCAAATTTGGACCCCAGTTACAGAATCAAACCAAAAACATAGTAAAGTACTAATTAGTAGTAAGTTTAAGTTTAAATAAGCAACGGAGTACTTACATATTTCTTACGTCCATAGCCCTCTTCATCATAGCCATACTTACGAGGCTCATCATCATCAGCACGCCTCTCATAACCAGGTCTGCTGTATTCTTTCCCTTCCTGACTCTCATAAGTTGGCCTTCCATAACTTGGTCTCCTCGGCGGCTCATCCTCATTGTCAGGCCTCTCAGTTCTTCCTCCATAGCCATATCCTCCACCCTCTTCCTCCCCGTAGCTGGGCTTGCGACCATAAGCGGATCCATATTCAGATTCGCCTGTCTCATACTCAGTTCTTCGTCCATAACCGGATCCATATTCTGAACTGGGTGCCTCATGCTGGGACTTCCGCCCATACCCAGACCCGTATTCCGAAGCGGGCGCCTCATATTCCGGCTTCCGACCATACCCAGATCCATATTCCGAAGCGGGCGCCTCATATTCCGGCTTTCGACTATACCCAGATCCGATTTCCGAAGTGGGCGCCTCGTATTCCGGCTTCCGACCGTACCCAGATCCATATTCCGACGGGGGAGCCTCGTACTCCGGCCTCCGACCATACTCAGATCCATACTCTGTGGGGGGTGCCTCATACTCCGGCCTCCGACCATATCCCGGAGGGGGTGCCTCATACTCCGGTTTCCGACCATATACCGGAGGGGGTGCCTCATACTCCGGCTTCCGACCATATACCGGAGGGGGTGCCTCATACTCCGGCTTCCGACCATACTCAGATCCATATTCTGAACTAGGTTGTTCGTATTCATTCTTCCGACCATACCCTGATCCATATTCTGAACTAGGTCGATCGTATTCATTCTTCTGACCGTATCCAGATCCGTACGCTGATCCGCCATAGTCTGGCCTATTCACATCAGGCTCGACGCCATAAGCAGGCTCAGGCCTTCCTCCGTATTGGCCTCCGGTTTCTCCACCCGGATTGAATCCCGCCGGTGCAGGCCTAGGCTTGGGACGATCATAGCTGCTGTACTCAGTATTCAAGGCATCTTCATTATAAGCAGATGTTACAGCATAGGAGGTATATTGGGGACGATCATAATCGAATTCATCAGAGGTCGAAGATGAGATCGGGTAGCAAGTCTCATCAGACGGCGGGATGGGGCGACCATAGGTGAGAGTAATGTCGTATCCACCACCGTATGGCGTCGGATCGTACTCATCGAAATCGTCGACATCGTCATCACCCCTGGAATAGTACGGCATTGTGAGAAGTTAGCGGCTTACAGTTCTGAATCTGAATCTCTGATCTCAGTGAGCTGATTGACTAGTGATCCGCAGGGATTTTATTGCAGCCAGAAATGGAGCTTCACCCGGTAGAGTAGACGACAAGACGTGGATTATTTTCTCCCTTTCCCCGCGGAAACCCTTGAACGACTGAGTCGTTTAACATGGGGAATTTCTAGATTTTATTTAGAATAGTGATTGGAATTTTCAAGAGTGATTTTGGAGTGAGTATATGAGAGGATTTTGTTACATAAATAATCATTTTTAAAACATTCAAAAAGTGATCCAAACAAGCTTATAATCATTGTTGTTAAATTCATGAATTGACTCTTTGAGTTTACCGTTTTTAGGTTTCTACCTTATGAAAACGAGTCGAGTTAGTAATAAACTCATATTAGTCACAAATTTGGTTAAACTCACGAGTTTATATACTGAGTTTACTGTTTTTACGTTTTTAACTTACAAAATCGTGTTAACTTATTCTTAAATTCATATGAACTTTTTTTATTTGATCATACTCAACGGCTTTATGTAGAAATTTCCTTATTAAATATGATAAACAATTAATGTTGATGGATTTAATTTCAATTATTTGGATTTAAAATATATTTAAATCAAATTATTGTCATTTTTATATTTTAATTATTTAATTATACACTACTAATACATATTTAATAATGAAATTAAACTCTTACGAGTTCATGATACAAGTTTACGTCATTGTCACGAGTTTGCTTAAACTCACGATTTTGACAACCTTACTTATAATATCCAACTGGACAATGTCTACCATAACAGAACAGTTTTTTTTTTTTTTTTTTGGGCTCAAAACCATAACAGAACAGTATGGGACATGAAAATGATTGCTCAAGGTGTATTGGCCGTACGGTTTACTGGAGTCAAGAGGCGGTCCAATCTTCTATTGCCAAAATTAGACTATGTATCACATTTTAAAAAAAAAAATTATAATAAAGGACCTAGGATTAATAATATTGATTAAGAAGGACTATAAAAATAGTAATTATTTTGAAGGATCAGAATCATCATCATCAATATATCCTTCTAAACCTCTAACTCCTTCATTCATTGGTTCACATGTTACACAATGATTGGTGTCACGTCCACACACTTTTCTGATCTCTCAATCATCTCCCCTCCCCCATTGTAGTGGGACGGATTTAAATTTTTCTTTATAAAATAATTCCTAATCCATTATCCCCCATTTTCTTTATAAAATCATTCCCAATCCATTATAGTATAACTTTTTCCATTTTTTGGAATTGAAATTATAAAATTTCTTTTATAAAATACCTAATGGATCAGCTCAAGTCCTATTTATCATATATGATTCCTAAACAGTAATTGGCCAGGGTCATTTACAAACGTAAGTCAATACAGTTTTTTTTTTCCATAAGAAGCTAACATTTTTCATGTACACTATGATAGATGCCATGTCCACACAATTTTCTGATCTTTCAATCATACGTCTTCCCTCACTCCATTTTTCTGAATTCAAACATAAGATTTTCCTTTATGAAATTTTTCCCTCCCTCCAATTTCGTGAATTCAAATTTTAAATTTTCTTTTATAAAATCACCTAATGGATCAGCGCATGCTCGTCATACTCTAAACAAGCTTTCCTTTGTTTTACAACAACAAACAGGCAATGACCGAGACGTACTTATCTGAAGTTGATGATAGCAAGGACACGTGGTCGATTGTTGCAAAAGTTCTTCGGAAGTGGGTTGTCAAGAAAAAAGCTGCACCATACCCGATATGGAAGATAGGGATGATACTGGTTGATGAAATGGTTAGTTGTTATAAAGATTTATAGATCTACATAGTACCCATTTTCGATAATTTTTTTTTAATAGTTATTTCCTTACAACTGAAATTTTGTACTGTCAGCCAATTTGTTTTTTGTTTTTGGTTTTTGTGCCAGGAGACAAGAATGGAAGTTTCCGTGACACAAAAATGCTATTCCAAAATTGATTGATGATCCGAAAGAAGAGATGATGTACAACTTTCAAAACTTTGAGGTAATCGAGAATGATGATAAGTATAGAGCAACTACAAACCCTTGGAGATTGAACTTCCATACTCACACGTTCATAGAAGAATCTGACATTGTCATTAACCAACAAGCTTATAACTTCAAATCCATTGTAAACATCAAGCATGGAAATAACCCAGACCCAGGGGTTAATAGGTTTGTCTTTTTTGGACCCATTTTGTTAAATCAACTAACCTTTTATACTTTAAGACATGGTGCATTCCAATTAATTTAATGATGCATGACATGCAAATAACTGTAGACGTAATTGGGTTTTTGCAAGCTTTCGGACGTTTACTAGATCAAAGAAGGGAAAGTGATATTACCAGGAGGCTAAACTTTAGCATTGCTGATGAGAAGTAATTTTTTTTAATCTATCTTTGTAGCTCACTAAAAATCTAGTGTTCAAATTTTTTTTTTTAAAACTTAAGTATAACAAAGAGTATTGAATATAATCATATTTCAACATCTCTTAGTGAAAACATTATAAATATCACTCTTTGGGGTGAGTGTGCTGTGGTGACTTATACAATGCTCTGAATTATGAGTCATTGGGAAAGGACAAAAAATAGAAATCACTCTTTCATTTGTTCGGCTACTTTTTACCTACCTAGCCACGTTCTCTCACTCTTTCTCTCATAATTATTTTATCCCTTATAATTATGTGTCATAAACTGGTTTTAAAAAAAACAAGAAGATTTGTATATTACGTCAGAGAGCAAAGTCATTATGTAGACAAAACTCATGAGACATCACTATCAACACGGATACCGTTTTTAACTATTTAGGGTAATAAACTTGTCCAAATTAAGGAAAAGACAAAATATTTGGTGCATGAGAATACCTAAAATCAATCGTGATAAAGATGTTAATATCATTGAGTAGATAATAAAGCTTGGTCCTATTTAAATTTTTTATAAATTCACCTCTATATAACTTTATTTAAATAATAATGTTATATTTTTATAATATAATACAATATAAAATTATTAGGTATTTTTTTTCCCAAAAATGGTATTTTTATAAATCTCCTCGTATATAATTTCAAATACCATTTTTTTAGCGACCTATTGAAATAAATCTCCTCGTATATAATTTCATATACCATTTTTTTATAAATAAAAAAACTGTATTGTCATCACATACAATAAATCTCCTCGTATATAATTTCAAATACCATTTTTTAATAAATTCACCCCTATATAACTTTATTTAAATAATAATGTTATATTTTTGGAAAAATTATTTCTCCAGTCACTGAAGATAGAGTTATCTCCAGTGACCCTAAAACTACGTCGTTTTGAATTAATTAAGGGTTTGTTAGTAATTTTAGGTGAATAAATGAGGGGTGTTTCGATAAAATCATATGATAAAAAGATAAACAAAATTACAGAAATACCCCTCATTAATTCACCTAAAATTACAAACGCACCCTTCATTAATCCAAAACGACATAGTTTTGGGCTCACTGGAGATAACTTTATCTCCAGTGACTGGAGAAATACTTTTCCCTATATTTTTATAATATAATACAATATAAAATTATTATAGGGATTAAGATTTCTCCTGTCACCGGAGATAACCTTATCTCCTGTGACCTCCAAACTACACCGTTTCACTTTAAAAAAAAAAACAAAACAAAAAAGCTTGGATCTCTCGTCTCCACGTTCTTCATCGTTCAACACTCAACAGAGCAGAAAATAGAGGTAAGAAGAAGAAACAGAGCAGAAAACATCGCGTGAAAGCTTCAAAATTAATTGGGGAAGACCCACTATTCAATATCATGTTTACACTGGGAATCAATGCATATAACGCAAGAAAGGGAAAAATATAGGTTATATGTCCTCAACTAGGAAATCAAGAAGTAAGTCAATTTTGTCTTCCACCTTGCTCGGCGGTTCTGAAAACGAATAGCAACTTGTCATGGCTGCAAACCAAGGTCCTTGGCTGCCTTGGTTTTTCTCTCGATAACCCTGCTCTGTCGTGGAAGCACCAATTACCTTGGATGAGAAATGGAAACTTATGAAGAGCAGAGTAATTTCACAAAAGAAAAAAAAATCTGAAAAGATGCAAAAAAAAAATGAAAGAACCCTAAAATCTACCCTGCTCTGTCGTGGAAGCACCAATTACCTTGGATGAGAAATGGAAACTTATGAACAACAGAGTAGTTTCGCAAAAGAAAAAAAAATCTGAAAAGATGCAAAAAAATGAAAGAACCCTAAAATCTACCAATTGCAGAAATTGAACTGGAGAAATGGGGAGTGAAGAGATACCGATGACTACATTCCCCCTGGCAATGAGCTTGTCGACGAGGTGATTTCCAACGAAACCTACCCCTTTGGTGATCACGATCCTTAAACGCCGGCCTCTCGTGCGATGGGATTCAGATGGGGAGGGTGGGTTGAACGATGAAGAACGTGGAGACGAGAGATCCAAGCTTTTTTGTTTTTGTTTTTTGTTTTTAAGTGAAATGGTGTAGTTTGGAGGTCATAGGAGATAAGGTTATCTCCAGTGACAGGAGAAATCTTAATCCCATTATTATAATACAATAATATAATTTTTTTTTCTGTGTGTCCAAAGTAGTAGGTATAGGTCTCTAATATTTTTATTTCCTACGTTATTAGATTCTCGATAATTTCATATTCTGTCTGTTCCTATAAAACATATTTTGGAGTTGGTTTTGATAAGTTTTAAGTTTTGTCAATTTTTTTCCTATGATACACCTTTTTATACTTTCTCAATAATAATTAAAGACAAAAATAATTTAATAATACACCTATTAATTCTATATAGTAAATAATGTTTGCAACTCATTGTATCATATACACCTCAATTATACATTTTTTATTAAATAATGTTGAGCAAAATTTATCATATTTTTTTCATATCACCCCTACTAATACTTTTTCTACAATAATTTATTTAACAACACTCTTGTATTTCATCAAGTAATATATTCTACTTTATTTTTAAATTTTTTTATAAAATTATTTCAATAGGTCGCTAAAAATATTTTTTGTAATATAGCATTTTAAGGCAATTTAAGGCCATTTAAGTTTTTCTGCCGGACAACCCATTCTCCAATTACCAAATTCAGGGAGATTGGAATATTAGGCACGACCAAGGTAGTGAAATCGTAAAATTTCCTTTATAAAATTTCCTCAATCCACGGTAATACTTGCTCAGGACTCATCAATCTAAATTGATTTGATAGTGATGATATTGTCAATTTTACCTTAATCCACGGATTTAAATTTTTCTTTATAAAATCATTCCCTCCCTCCATTTTTTTTGAATTCAAATTATAAAATTTCCTTTATAAAATACCTAATGGATCAGTTCAAGTCCTATTTATCATATATGATTCCTAAACAGTAATTGGCCAGGGTCATTTACAAACGTAAGTCAATACAGTTTTTTTCCCATAAGAAGCCAACATTTTTCATAAACAGTAAATTTTTTTTGAATTCAAATCATAAAATTTCCGATATAAAATACCTAATGGGTCAGCTCAAGTCCTATTTATCATATATGATTCCTAAACAGTAATTGGTCAAGATCATTTACAAACGTAAGTCAATACAGTTTTTTTTCCCATAAGAAGCCAACATTTTTCTTAGCACTAAATTTTTTTTGAATTCAAATTATAAAATTTCCTTTATAAAATACCTATGGATCAGCTCAAGTCTTATTTATCATATATGATTCCTAAACAGTAATTGGCCAGGGTCATTTACAAACGTAAGTCAATACAGTTTTTTTTCCATGAGAAGCCAACATTTTTCCTAGACAGTAAAATTTTTTTGAATTCAAATTATAAAATTTCCTCAATCCACGGTAATACTTGCTCATGACTCATCAATCTAAATTGATTTGATAGTGATAATATTGTCAATTTTACCTCAATCCACGGATTTAAATTTTTCTTTATAAAATCATTCCCTCCCTCTATTTTTTAGAATTCAAATTATAAATTTTTTTTTATAAAATACCTAATGGATCAGCTCAAGTCATATTTATCATATATGATTCCTAAACAGTAATTGGCCAGGGTCATTTACAAACGTAAGTCAATACAGTTTTTTTTTCCATAATAAGCCAACATTTTTCCTAAACAGAAAAAATTTTTTGAATTCAAATTATAAAATTTCCTTTATAAAATACCTAATGGATCAGCTCAAGTCCTATTTATCATATATGATTCCTAAACAATAATTGGCCAGGGTCATTTACAAACGTAAGTCAATATAGTTTTTTTTCCATAAGAAGCGAACATTTTTCCTAAACAGTAAAATTTTTTTGAATTCAAATTATAAAATTTCCTTTATAAAATACTTAATGGATCAGCTCAAGTCCTATTTATCATATATGATTCCTAAACAGTAATTGGCTAGGGTCATTTACAAACGTAAGTCAATACAGTTTTTTTTCCATGAGAAGCCAACATTTTTTCTAGACAGTAAAATTTTTTTGAATTAAAATTATAAAATTTCTTCAATCCACGGTAATACTTGCTCATGACTCATCAATCTAAATTGATTTGATAGTGATGATATTGTCAATTTTACCGTCATATCGTTTGGAATGAAGTGGTTTTCTTTGCCAACTTTGGAAATTTTTTTCTAAGTTATTTCAGTGCTGACTCTATAAATCGTTTAGATCGTGTAAATGATAGTATCAATGATATGTATGATACAGAGTTCCTCAGTTCAATTAAATGTTCCGGGATTCCTCATCATAAATTGGTTTTGAAGGTCGGCGTACCTGTTATGTTAATAAGGAACATTGATTAAGCATCAAGATTGTGCAATGGTACGAGGCTTCAAATTACAAAACTAGGGAAGAACGTCATTAAGGCGAAAGCGTTGAATGGCAACAGCGCAGGGCAAGATATTTTGATACATAGGATGAACATGAATCCATGTGAATCTAAACTTCCTTTCAAGATGACTAGAAGTCAATTTCTAATCATCGTTTTATTCGCCATGACAATTAATAAAAGTAAAGGATAATCAATGTCAAATGTAGATCTTTACATACCAAGACCAGTTTTCTCACATAGACAACTTTATGTTGCTTTATCTAGGGTAAAGAGTTCCAAGGGTCTAAAAATACTGATTTTGGATGAGTTTAATAAGTGTATCGATAACAAAATTAATGTGGTATACAGAGACGTTTTCCAAAACATTTTACCACATTAATAGTTGTCAAGCGAAAATTTCTTCCAATTTGTTATTGTTGTGCTTTCAATGTAATGGTTATATGAATTCAGCTTTTTCATACTTTCATTTGAGTTTATTGTTACGTCTACAATTAATCTATTTACTAATAAAACTACATTGTTATTACATTAATACTTTAGTTGTCCGATTTAAAAACCGAATAAAACAACACACTTCGTGCAACGCACGGGTCTAAGGTCTTGTTTAAATATTAAAATAGAAAGACTAAATTGTCATTGTGTTATCTTTATTCTTTAAATACTCTTTTATTCTATCCTCCCATATGAAGTAGATTTTACTATATGATTCGCGTCTTCTTTCCATTCCAAACCAATCTTATTGATTTTCATTTATTTTTTTGAAAATTTTTAATTTATATCAAACTCGATTCTGTTGTTTCTTTTTCAGGGAAGATACTAATGTTGGTTGCCATGGCTCTTCTCTGTCTCTCTGCTTATAATTGAAGAATAAAGAACTCTCACCATCGATTTTACCAGGCTCCTTCCCTTTTTTTACATCGTTCACTACTCTTTTTGTCCTCCCTACCCTCATGTCGAAAAGGATCAAACATCAACCTCACTTGATGTTGTTCATCATGCCATGCCCTGCTCTGGTCGATTAGTAGTGTAAACAATGATTCTATTACTTCTTCTTCCAATGAAGAAATACCCAAACAGAAGAGTAAGCATCTTCCTCAAAAAAAGAACAACATACGATCAAGCAAGGTTGTTAAACTCACGAGTTTAAGCAAACTCGTGATAGTGACGTAAACTCTTATCGTGAACTCAAATCGTAAACTCGTAAGAGTTTACTTTCATTACTAAATATATATTACTAGTGAATAATTAAATATAAAAACGACAATAATTTGATTTAAATATATTTTAAATACAAATAATTAAAATTAAATCCATCAACATTCATCGTCTATCATATTTAATAAAGAAATTTCTACAAAATTTCTATATAAAGCCGTTAAATATGATTAAATCAAAAAAGTTAACATAAATTTAAAAGTAAGTTAACACAGTTTTGTAAGTTAGAAACGTAAAAACGGTAAATTCGGTGTATAAACTCGTGAGTTTAACCGTGTTTATGACTAATATGAGTTTACTACTAACTCGAGTCGTTTTTATAAGGTAAAAATATAAAAACGGTAAACTCGGAGAGTCAACTCGCGAGTTTGACAATAATGTCAAGTCTTATATAAACTAAAAACTTCCAATAAAATAGACAAACATCAATAAGGTTGGTTCAGAATTGAAGGAAGATGCGAATCACATGGTGAGATCTGTTCCATAGGAGAGGGAATACAAGAAGATCTGGAGATAACAAAGAGGCAATTTAGCCTTTCTATTTTAATATTTTAATTTCTGGTCCTTCAAAATAATTACTATTTTTTATGGTCCTTCTTAACAAATATTATTTGTCATAGGTTCTTTATTATAATTTTCCCTAAAAAAAATGCAACATATAAAATTGAAAGAGATTATATTTTAGTAAACCGAGACAAATGATCAAAATTACCTATATAATTAAATTTATAATTATTTAAAATTGAAAAAGGATTATATTTAGTGCGCAAAATTTAGAAGATAAAACTGAGACAAATGATCAAAATGACCTGTGACGTTGCAAAATAGAAGAGGGGATGGAAATTTTTATGAATTTAATTTTTTTAAAAAATATAAAAGTGACATTACAAAATTTTAGGAGAAAGAATGTAAGAATAAATAACAAAAAAAAAAAGAGAGGGGATGGTGATTTTTATGAATTTAATTTTTTAAAAATATACAAGTGACATTACAAATTTTTAGGACGAAAAATGTAAGAAGAAAATTTTTTAAAAAAGAAAAAAATCAATTTCATTAATTTTTTTAAAATGAACCAATTATAAATTTTTTTTAGGAAAATTATGTTAAAAATTAAAATTTAAGTATGTGTTGTTAGGATTTTATTGCCAAAGCAGCCTTAAATTTGAAGTTAGCATTTTCTATTAAGTAAGATCTAATAGTGTTAATGGGATAAAAATACACTTTATAAATTTAAAGGATTAAAATTATATTAAATTTGGTAAAAAAATAATAAATAAAATCATACTTAATATAAATTTTAAAAAATAAATGTACACTTTAACTTTTACTTTTACAAGAAAAGATGTCTTCTTCAGAAATGGATGAGCGGCCGCATATTAACATTGCCACATTGGTTGCCTTTCTGCGAGCAATACGTTTCATTATAGAACTTTTTTTTTTTTTTTTGCTCAACAATTATAGAACTTCGAGATAGAAAGGCAATTCCTACTTTAACACTAAAATCAGATTTTTCTTTGACAAAAAAAAAAAAAAAGGTTAAGTAGCTTTTTAATCCCGAAGTATGTATACGGCTAGAAGCAATTTTAACCTGAAATTTTTTTTAGAGCAATGTTACCCTGAAAGTTTTCTTTTGGAGCAATGTTGTCCAAAAGTTTTTTTTTTTGGAGCAATGTTAATATTGCTCTAAAAAAAACTTCCGAGGCAACATTGCTCTAAAAAAAACTTCCAAGGTAAAATTGCCCCTGGCCGTATACTTTCAGGACAAAAATGCTACTTAACCATTTTTTATATTTAATATTTAATTTTGCAATAATGAGTCGTTAATGAGAATACAACCCTTTTTTTATCTCTGGCTTTACTGATTTATGTAATTCAGCCGATTTAAAATAAGCCTATTTTTGGCCTATTTGAAGTAGATCTGTTTTGTAATGAGGCCTGTGGCTTGTTAGCCTAATTATAAAATTTTTAAAAATATATATGCCTCCTTAACAGGGCACAGGTCAGGCTTAGGCTGAAAAAATAGCCTCTAACAAGCAATAGGTCAGACTCATGCTACTTTGTTGTAGAATAGGCTTGGCCTGTTAAGGATGAAGCCTGGGCTGTCCTGGCCTGTTTCCACCTCTAGATATTATATAAATAAGAATTAAAAATATATGATATCATAAATAACAGTTTTAATATTTTTTGGGGTTAAACAATAATTTTACCTCAGAATATATATTTTTTTTAAAACAATTGTGCCCACAACCCTCACCGTCTATTGATCGTTCGGGTTGTTAATGGAGGGGCAAAATTACTTTAATTTTAGTCTTTAGGCTCCAAAAGAAAACTTTCAAAGCAAAAATGTTGCTTAACGAGAGAGAGGGGGAAAAAAAAAACAGATTTCTCTGTCCGCGTTACTTGCTTTGGATGATTCTTTCTTTGCGTTCTCTCTTCGCTGTTGATCTCAGTCGCCGCTATATAGATCAAGCTCTCTCTCCATACTCTACACTCATAAACAAAAAGAAGATCCACCAGACTTCCTAAGAATTCAGAACTACAATGGCACCTCGTGTAATCACGGTTTCACAGACCGGAAGCGGAGACTATCGGACGGTGCAGGAAGCAATTGATTCCCTTCCACTGGGAAACAATTGTCGGACCGTGATTCGAGTGTCTCCGGGAATCTACAAGCAACCAGTGTACGTACCCAAGACTAAGAATTTCATCACCCTTGCTGGTCTGTGCCCGGAGGATACTGTGCTTACCTGGAATAATACCGCCACCAAAATCGAACACCACCAGGTGGGCGAACATGGATCCTGTTCAGCTCATATGAATTTCAAGTATTTTGGTTTTTTTACGAGTAGGACTTGTTCATTTTGGCGGTGAATTTTCCTGCAGGCTGCTCGGGTAATAGGCACTGGTACTTTTGGCTGTGGTAGTACCATTGTGGAAGGAGAGGATTTTATTGCCGAGAACATCACGTTCGAGAATTCCTCCCCTCAGGTAATTGCCTTAGAATATTTTTTTCCTGCGAGCTTCGTTGTCATCACTTGCAATTTGTGCCTATTAAGGATGAACTGGCTATCACTAATGTCACAAATGTGCATATATGATGTATAAATAAAACTGGTTATTTTTGCAATCTGTGTTGGCATTCGAAATAAACAATTTATGATATAAACATATTTCAAAAATTGTCGAAACAAGTCGAACAAGATGTTGTTCATGCATAAACTTCGAAATATTTATGATTTACAATCGTCAGCAAGATATACAATCTGTAATTTAGCTGTCTTTTTTATACTTGTGGTTGGAAGTCGTCTCCTTACTAACAAATGTAATCTTTGTTTTACGGGGAGCTAGTTGTTTGAAGTTTCACATTTTTGAGGTTTTGAATGCCCTCAAGAATCAAGTAGAGATTTATTAGCATTCCTTTTGTCACTATTCAAAGGTGCTACTATAAGTTTTTTTTTATGATCATGTTGGTATGTGCATCCATATTTTGAATAGCATGTCCTGAAGCGATTAGCTGGTGGAAATTAGTTACAAGCTTATTATTTCCCCCCTTTTTTCTTCACTTTTTGGCAGGGTTCAGGGCAAGCTGTGGCAATTAGAGTGACAGCAGATCGATGTGCCTTCTATAACTGCAGGTTCCTAGGATGGCAGGTATCTCCTTGTCTCAATGTGTTTGTTTAATAGTTTACAGGCTTCTTGAAATATTTTATGTAGAGATGTATACTTGTGGAACTGGTTGATTTAATTTTCTTTTTGATATACTGATCAAGTATTTCCTTGTTGGGGGAGGTTTTATAGTAAATTATAATTGTCATGTTTTTAAACTTTTACCTCTACTTAGGACCATGGTTGTCACTTGTCAGACAAGATGCTCTTATGTGCTATATGTGGGCAGGTTCTCTTTCATTTGAGGATAATCTAGAGGAGGTACCAAGGAGATAAATCGCTGACATGATTATGATGCAGGACACTCTGTACTTACACTATGGCAAACAGTACTTGAAAGATTGTTACATTGAAGGGAGCGTGGACTTTATTTTTGGCAATAGCACTGCTCTTTTGGAACATTGCCATATTCACTGCAAGGCTCAAGGCTTCATAACTGCACAGAGCAGAAAATCTTCTCATGAAACAACTGGTTATGTATTCTTAAGGTGTGTAACCAACCACCGTCTATATCTTCCCATCCATCCCTGTGCTTTTGTTATTAGAAGTACCTAACATGTCCTAGCAGGAAAAGGCTAGTTCCTGAAATATTAGGTGCACCATGATATAGTTTAGTACGTGATAAGGAAATGCAAATATTTACTATGTGTCAGGCAATTTATTCGCTATCTTGATGCTCATATTTTGAATAAATCTTGTTCGTAGAAAAGGTTTATTGCAAGTGTGTTGCTACCATGTTGTTATTGAGGAATAATTCCTAATTTTTTTGGAACAGCTAGTAACAGTAATAATGTCAAAATTAATTTGCAAATTATCCAGAGTGAGAGAATCTTCATATTTGGTGTTTTAAGGAGATGGGATTTATTTAATCAGGATATTTTATAATTGATTCATTAGAGCTTTCTATCATTTTTGGTGTCCCTTTTCCTGTTCATTACATTTTGTTAGGGGTTAGCTCTTTTCTTGGTTGCCAGTTGATGGATCTTATTGTAAGTTGTTTTTTAGACAATTTTGGTATTGAACGCACGACTATAAGTTCGTGGTGGGCATTGTGGCAGCCAGGGTGGTTGTGGAGGTGGAGTGGACTACTGTTGCAAAGGAGGCAACAGTAGTAGTGGCAGTGGAGAATAATGGCTTTACTTATGGTGACTGATGATAAGTGGGGAGGCTCAGGAATTGGCTCAAATTTCTTGGGATTGGTATTGGGAACAAGAAGCAGTTACCTGCACAAGATGAGGCTGATACCTTCAGATATGTAAGGTATCAGGTATTCCATTGCAAATCATGGAATCTTCGCTTTTTGGAGACACAAGAAGAAAGAAGAGTAAGGATTTCCATGAGTGAGGATAGAATACTGAAAGTCCTTCTAATGTAATAAAATAAAAAACAAAAGGATAGTTCAAATCCTCATGCGAAAATGTAAGAATCCTTATAAAGAAGGGACTTGGTGATCATTAGTTTCATCAGCATAAACGCTTCCTTGTCAGTTTACTGTTCAGATATCCTATGACACAAACTTAGTATGGTCTTTACTCATAATTCACTTGCTAGGCCAATACTGCTTAGAAGCTTTTGGCCGTAATTAGTTCTATTCTTTTCTTTTCTTGTTTCATTTTTGTTCTGGACCTTTTGGGTGCCTATAATATTCATATTTTAGCCCTTTTTGGCTGTTGCCGCTGCAGATGTGTCATAACGGGTAATGGAGATACTTCATACGCATATCTTGGACGCCCATGGGGACCTTTTGGAAGAGTGGTCTTTGCATACACTTATATGGATCGATGTATAAGGCCTCACGGCTGGAATAATTGGGATAAAGTCGAGAATGAGAGAACTGCTTGCTTTTATGAATACAAGTGGGTATCTAATATCTGGTTTCATTTTGTACTGTTTGAAGTGTACCAGTATCTTATGGAATTAGTCTTGGTAGGCGACTAGGCGTTACTGATATATGACCTAAGGATTTAATCAATGTATCTATAATCTAAGTGAAACCGGTACAGAGGTAACTACTCAATATATTCCCGAATGACTTGAATATACTCCTCCGGTCCTTAATATACTTAATATAAAACGTATTTAGAGAGTTGATCTTAATTCTAAATATAAAACATAGTTTTCATATTTATCAATTTTATCCTAATTTACGCCTATTGATACTCTCTCAATAATAATCAAGAAGGAAAGGGAAGAAGGGAATTAAGGAAAATGACTAGGATGTTTAAGAAATTACATGTTATATTAACTAACTTCCTTAATCTAATCAAATTAGATAAATATGTCTTATATTAAGAAATGGAATGAGTACTAAAGTTGTTTAGGATTTTACTTCCTTTCAAGGTAATGCCCTTATCTGCTTGACCCATTAGACTTGGGAAATGCTTGTTTGAACTACATATATAATCGGAATACTTGTAAGTTGTAACCTGTGATAACATGAAAAATTACTGTCCATCATCAAAACTGCAGGTGTCATGGACATGGTTGCTGTCCATCCAAACGAGTAGCATGGGCTAGAGAATTGATGGATGAAGAAGCAGGGCAGTTCCTATCACACACTTTCATTGACCCAGATGCTGATAGACCTTGGCTTGCTCAAAGAATGGCTTTGAAGATTCCATATTCTGCTTAGAAATTATTGATGTGACTATAGTAGAAAGTTCCAAGCCGTTACATGTGCGCTTAAAATTCCCATCGTTTTTGAAATTTATATGCCAATTATCTATCATGTTATGGCCTGTGAAGATTAATAGAAGTTATTGAATGATGATGCTCATTCCATGAAGACAATTAATAGAAGTTGTTGAATGATGATGCTCATTCCATGAAGACATTTCTACTACCTATTCTCTTGAACTTCTTGTATGGAATGACATTTCGCTGCAGATTTTGAACTTCTCGTATGCAATGACATTTTGCTGGATGCTGTTCTCCAAGGCAAAGTTTAAGCAAAGAAGATAAAATAATCCATAACGAACCAAACAGGATGCCTTTGATAATTAGGCTTTAGGAGAACTAAAGGGTTTGTGGAACGGTGTACATACATATACACACATGTCACGTATCAAAATACACACACACACACACATGTGTAATTTATTTATTTTTTTAAAAAAGAAATGAAATACGGGATAATAAATATGATTACATTATACTATAGCTATAAAAATAATTTGGAGACAAAAATATCTTTGCTAAATATAACGAACCAAAGATGCCCCTAGATGTTTATGATGTTTATTATGAATGTACCTCATTAAAAACTTTAATTAGGAAAATCTAGTGGAACAAAACCTTAACCAAAGAAAAAAAAAACATCATTTATTAATAAACTTTTTAGTGCTGCCTTATTAAAATCTTTTCTTGGAAAACCCAGTGTGATAACCTAGATAAAGAAAAAAGAGTACAACATGTATAGACTCCCTCTCTTGACAACATCAATGAGATCTTTGAGTCTCCGAAGACCAATGTCATGGACAAGCTTTTCAAAGATTGTACCTGGAAGTGACTTGGTGAATAAATCTACTAGATTTTCACTTGAACAGATTTATTGGATATTTATTTCACTATCCTTTCGAAGGTCACGAGTGAAGAAGAATTTTTGTAAAATATGTTTTGTTCTATCGCCCTTGATATAGCATTCTTTAAGTTGGACAATATGTACAACATTATCTTCATATATAACTGTTATGACCATTTTACCTGAAGATAGACTACAAGTAGTTCGTATGTAATATATCATTGACCTAAACCATACACATTCTCGACTTGCTTCATGAATTGCTAGAATGTCCGCATGGTTAGGTGATGTGGCTAATATAGTTTGTTTCATAGATCGCCATGAAATAGCTATATCTCCACATGTAAACAGATAGCTTGTTTTTTATTTACGATCGTGTGGATCAGGCAAAAATCCAGCATCTGCATAACCAACTTGTTCATGCTTGGATACATTTGAGTAGTATAACCTTTATATCCATATTGTCTCTGTAACATACCCAAATTTCAAACAATTTATAATAACATAAGATTTCTAAAAATCATAAATAACTGTGAAATTTAAATTAACTAAATTTGGGAAATGTTACCGTTGTACTTGTACTAAAAACAAGCGCAAGGCTAAATTCATTACATTCAAATAAAACCAAAGGCTAAAGTCCAACTAACGGAAATATGCCTTATGCATTCTATTAAATTTATAATACTTCTGTAAACTCTAGAACTAGTTAGAAATCGTTTAGTCGTTATCCTCACTGCCCACTGTTAACCCTATCCTTTGAAACCTGTTTCATTGAAAATCTGCTCTCTCGAAGGATCATCGCAGTCACTCAAACACAAAGTCAGCAAAGCTGGTAATCTTAATCAAAACACAATTTATACAGCTCAAATATAATAATCCAATCAAATATATAATCACATAGTAATTGAATCAAATATCAATTTCAATATTCATATATATATATATATAATCAAATATTATTTATTCATTCATTTAGTGTATTTAGTGGGAAAGAGAACCATGATAGACCCGAAAATCCTGCCAGTAGGGGTGGGCATGGGCAGGGCTGGGCGAGACCCCTGCCCAATGCCCAGCCTAAAAATGAACGGGTTGCATTTTGCAGCTCGATGCCCAGCCTTGCCCGATAAAAGCCCTACTCATTTTTGGGCTGGGCAAGGGTGGGCTGGGTAGGGCAGGCTTCCTTTGCCCAAGTAGTGACGCCTTGCCTTGCTCCTTGAAGATTTTAGTTCACAGTTCACAGAATTTCAAAGCTTTGGAGATAGCTGAAGTATAACATAATATATTTAGACATAATAATATAATATATTTTAAATAAAATAATATATGTAGAACAATATTTATTTAAATATATTTAATTTTCTGGGAAAGGCCAAATGGGCAAGGTAGGACCCCCTACCCAATGCCCAGCCCTGTCCAGTTACTGGCTCAGCCCAAAACTGCCCAAATTTTTTTTGGGCCACTTTTTTTAGGCACCATTAATTCATTACAATCACACACAAACACAATCAAGAAAAATTCAACCCTATGATATATTTACGATCATAAATACCTTATCAAAATTCATATAAAATTAATCTAAAACTTCTAGGGATTAGGATTACTTGGTCTCTGTTTGATGGCTTCTAGGAGGAAAATCGAGTAGAGAAAAAAAGCACAATTGATAGCCAGAAAAATAAAAAGAAGAGGAAAAGATAAATAGAGAAATATTGAGGATAGGAAGTGATCTAGTTTGGTTAGGTTGTGTGTCTGCAAGGCTTGTATAAGACCTCTATTTATAGGCCTTGATAAGTCTTACATTACAAGCCACCATAAATGCATAGAAAACTTGGAGAGCAAGCAATCTATTTTATTATTTTTATTTTATTTTTGTTGGGTTATCACAGTCTCTGAGGTAATGAAGAATATGTTTTACTTTATTCCAATGCCTTCGTCATTGGTGGACACATAGGGGGGCTAGGGGTGGCTCCTAGCCCCCCCCCCCCCAAAAAAAAATTATATATAATAAAAAAAAAGGTAATTAGTTGATGCATGTGTTGGAATTGAACTTTTATCTTGTGAGTTGAATCCAACATGCTCTAACCATCAAGCCACATGAACGAAGAGTGTGAAAATGTAGTTTGATATTTACTTGCCTAAGTTTACTTTGTTAGATATACATGGGATTGAAGATATATTAAATGGTTTTTTTTTTAATGATGTAATTTGATGCGCACTCATCTTTATCAAAACCGCTTTCCATTATTATATATACTCCCCCCCCCTTTTTTTATGATGTAATTTGATATGCAAGAGGTGTCATATATCCCCAACCTTTAATATATTTCAACCCTCAAAATTGTGTTCATCTTCTTTCTGTCTCTCGCTGCTTGTCTGCTATTTTTTTTTAGTAAGGTACTTAAAATCACTTCTTTTCATTAAATTTTTTTCATGAAATTTATTATACATGATTTTATTTTTTCTAATGATATTACTTTTATATTGATTAGTGAATATTTTAGGGTTAGAATTTTAAGTAAGTTTTAAGTTTTGTTAAAATATGGCTATGAGAATATAGATTATGACTACTAGTAAAATTTAATCGGTTTACTTTTATTATTAATATTATTTTAAAAATCATATTGGTCATGAAATTATTCATACTCTTTGTCATGAAGACCAATTTCATGATGATTATATACATTGAAAAAGACCATTTTTTTTAATGATTCTTTGATTACATATACTGAAAAAGAAATTGTTTTGAGTTTTAGCACGGATTCAATTATAAATGAGTTTAACAATAAAAAAACATGAAGAGTAAGAGTTAAGTAAAGTAATCTTAATTTCTGTAATAGATTTCTTTCAATTTTTTGTATATTAGGTCTGCATCGTATTTCAAGTATTTTTATTTAAAATGCATCATTTTTTTTTCACCACCTGTCAATAAAATTCCTGGGTCCGTCGTGTTAGTAAAGAACTATATCTTGCTAATAAATTAACAAAAAATGATATATCATGACGTGTGTGATTAGCAAGATAGTTAGTGATCCAACAGTACTAAGGTATAATACTTCCGGACTAAATAGTTCTTCATCATATTCTTTGCTAATTACTCAAGGTCAAAATGGGTTTTTATCCACATACAAAGACCTTACAATCACTGGGGTACATAATAGATGTGACTTATTCATGTAAAATTGCTCTAGGACCTTTCTTATATAAGCTTCTTGATATACAAAGATCTCATTCTTAAGGTATTCGATCTGTAAGGAATCAAATGAATATAACTTCTAGCCATATTGTAAGATCAAAAAAGGTGTATAGCTTTAACCATATAATATAGAAATAAAAGAAATATGGCTTTTGGCCATTATATATCAAAATAAGAAATCAAAGTGATATAACTTCTGTACATATAATCTCAAAATAGAAATAAAATGAATATGGCTTCTGGCCACATAATTACAGAATATGGAATCAAAGGTGTGTTGCTTCTGGCCATACTAAAATAACAATATTAATAGTATGGAAGAACTTATAAAGGAAATTAAAATAAGATACAAAAACAATAACAATCTCCAATTTTAGTTATAGAACTCAATGTTTTAAACAAATGATAGAATAGTCTCTTTAATTTCATATAGTGGCTTAGATTATCCCAAATGGATCAAGATCAAATAAAGATATGGTAAAAGAAAGTAAAGAAAATTGTTAAGGTAACTCTGAGAAAAGTATACCTTTGTTAGAGCTATCGTGCCAATAACATGTTATGAAAAATAAATATATCTGGAATACGAGAGCAAGAGATAAAAGAAAAGAGGAGGGGAGTAGTAAATATTGTGTGTGTTACCATGCTTGCATAAGACTTCTGTTTATAGGCCTTAATGAATCTTGTATCAAAAGCTAACACTAATAGGAAACTTGAAGAACAAGTCTTGTTAAACTTTGGAGAGCAAGCCTTGAAAGGTTTGGGAAGGAAGTAGAATAAAAATAAGAAATTACTAAATGAAGCCAAATGGATGTTGACTAGGACATCCACATACTTAATATTCATCACATTCAACATATTTTTTTGTGATTTGATGTAACTATGTTTCATAACTGTGAATTGATGAGAACCAGCCGCTCGCAATGACAGAATAGACGCACATCTGGCTAGTATAAAAAGAATAGAATATATGCATATTTGATGAAGATTTGGCTAGGCTTCATCAATTAAAAATCAATGAAGTCATCAATTAAGCGCGACGTCATCACCAAAGAAAAGATCATCCTCCATTATGTGAGTTTATTACTATTCACAAAAATATGGTGTTTGGCACAAAAAAAACAAAAGAATGAGTGAAATCAACAAACCAGTCTTACGAATTATCATTCCCAACTCACTAGTCTATTGCAAGGAATGGCCGGTGATCAGTAGTCACCAATAGTCGGAGCAAGAGCATGATCCTTGTTTGAAACTATGAAAACGATAACGATCACGTACGACAATTTCACGGTTGTATATGTCTGAGGCAATCTTAATAGCAGAATGACAATCTAAGCATATCCTCAGGTTCTTAAAAATATACAATGGAAAACCAGATCGTGTACTTATCAGGCCAAAACAGAGAGCTAACTTCTCACTATGTGTGAACAATACCTGCTCCAACTCCTCCAACTCTTCTATGTAGCTATCCCTGACAGAACAACCAGACAACACTTGGGAAGCTGTATTGGGAACATAACCAGCCAGCCTTAACCTTCGAATCATGTCATCTAACATCGTATATATCTCTGCAGTTTGCAGGTGTGTCTTATCCCCTGCTGTGAATTGATGAAGTTTGCCAGCAACATATATCGAACTCACACCTGGCATCTTTTTGATACCCCAGTTTTTAAGAACTTGCCTCAGAGAGTTAGCCTTGTCTTCTTTTCCAGACAATGCGTACATATTTGAAAGCAAAATATGACATTCAATGTTATGGGGATCCATCTGAACCAGCTCTTGCATCATCTTTTCACCGAGCTGCAACTTACCATGGGCACAGCAAGAACCCAAAATGGACCCCAATACCACTTCATTTGGAGGAATTGGCATCTTTTTCATGAAGGCAAAAGCTTCTTCAAGACGACCAGCCCGACCCAATAAGTCTACTATACAAGCATAATGTTCAATTTCAGGCTTTATGTTGTAAACTGATTCAAGGCTGTGGAAATACTGCCAACCCTGTTCAACAAGGCCTGTGTGGCTGCAAGCACTTAACAAAGACATGAAGGTCATAGCATCCGGTTTCGCTTCTTTAACCATAAGAGGAAACATTTCCACCAAAACTTTGCCCTGTCCGTGCATGGCCAACCCTCCAAGCATTGCATTCCAAGCCACTGTGTTTCTTCGTGGCATATGCTTAAACGCTATCAATGCAGTGCATATCCAACCACATTTTGCGTACATATTAACCAAACTTGTGCCAACCATTATATTCATGTCCCTACCCATTGATTTTAAAGCATAAGTGTGAACCCACCTGCCCAAAGCCACATCACCTGACTGTGAACAGGCTGACAAGAGTGAAGAAAGAGTAACATAATTCAATCCCATCCCACAATCAAAAATCATCTCTTTCAGAAGGGAAAAGGCTTCCCGGGTAAACCCTTTTTCTACATAACCCACAATCATAATGGTCCAAGCAACCTCATTCTTCTCAGGCATCCTATCAAACACCACTCTTCCACTTTCCACTCCTTCACATTTCACTGCTCCCTCCAGAATCCCAGTCCACGACACAACATTATGCTCCTCCATTTCTTCAAAGACCTTTCTCACTTCACTCACTAATCCACACTTCACATACAGATTCATAACTGCATTGCACAACTTCACACTGTTAATTAAACCAGATTTCACCGCACCAGCATGTGCTTGCAGTCCAACCTTAACATCAACCAGCCGTGCACAGGCATTGAACACACAAGCCATGGCCACCTCATCAACCTCCCAGCCCTCTCTTCGCATATCAACGAAAAAACTAAGCGCTTCTCTAGGCATGGCATGACGAGCACAGCAACCAATCAAGGTGGTCCAATCTACAGAGTCCTTGTGTGAGGGAGGAATTTCATCAAACACCTTCCGCGCATACAGGGCATAACCGCAAGAAGCGTAAAGATGGAGAAGGGCGTTGCGAAGAAAGTGATGAGGAATAGAGACAAGATCAGTGACAATGACTGTGGCGTGAAGCTTCTTTCCGGTGTCGAGAGAGGAATTGCGAGCACATGCTCTAAGAAGAGAGCGAAAGCGTGGAGCGAGGGAGGAGGGCGCCGAGTGGGACGCCCATATCATTCGAGAAACTTGGATGATAAGCTTGTTGTTGATTTGGTGAAGATTAGGCTAAGACTTGTTTAAACCGATCATTACTTCCCAGAAGCTTGCTTAATCATTAACATGCCGAAGTTGAAGTTGCATCTCAGTTTGACAGACAAGAAACCTGGTTCGGAGGGGTGCAATCCGAGTTGCCAGAGATGTTGACCTATAACCAACAAAATCAACTAATTTCTCTCCTCCTAATTATAAAAGTTAGTTGACTTTTTTTAGATAGATTAAGGAAGTTAATTAAATTATTTTGGAGTACTTTTATTTTTATTTTTTCTTCAAACTAATTAGTTTAACTAATAAATTAATATATAATCTAAGGATATACAACATATCAAATGATTAATTAACTTATTTAGCTTTCTTAATCTCTCCAAAGAAAGTCAACTAACTCTTATAATTAGGACCGGAAGTAGTATAAGAACACGAGGCTTGTAGAAATAGAATCATGTTACACCCGCATCCGGGCATGCAGCAATGCCTTGACAAAATTTTCCTTCTTATGGAAGCAAAAGTCAAAAGATATACATTAGTAGTAGGGGTGGGAATAGGTCAAACCTCACCCTTAACAGGTTAAGCTTGTTATGTAAAAAAGTGGCTTGAGCCTGACTTGTAGTCTGTTAAAGAGGCTTGTATTTTTTAAAATCTTGTACTTAGGCTAACAGGCCACAGATCCAATGAAAAAAGGCCTAATTGTTGGTCGATTTTCTTAATGGCAAATGAACTAGTCAAACAAGTAATAAAGTGTAAGTAGAGTATCGTCCCATAGAGACTGAGATATCAGGGAGTAACGCTCAATTGCTATGATAATTGTGCAAACATAAAGTAAATATGATTGGTTTGAGAGGTTTTGTAATTATGCTAACAAGAAGCAACTTCCCCCTGCGCGATGCGCGGATGCAACAATTTGATAACATAAAAACATATAATCACCATAACATATAATCACCATCCATTCATCCAAATCATTAAAGAATGCAGGCCTTGTCCGTTAATGAATAATGGCATAAAGTGATATGAATGTTTACTGGATTTTCAAATTCAACATAAAGTGAATGACGGTTGAAACCCTTTCTTGACTTAGGCAAGGGGTAGATTAAGTTTGTTTCCCCTACCTACCCTAACTGTCATTTCATCATATTATTTACAATAGAAATATTAGTAACTCTGGCCATTTGTATACTATTAAGAAAAGATCTCACCTCAAGGTTTAGGCTAAGTAAAATTAATGTTCAGTATTTAAAGAGATCTCAGCTTTCAATCATGAAGAAAACTTGGTCATATCGCATGACTAATATCAACTAATCGGCCCCCTCTTGTGCCTACACTACATTGAAAGAAATAGCCATAAATACAGACAATTTGTAATCAGCATGCAATAATCAGATTTTAATCAAGATCCTTGGACTTTCTATGGCATGAAGACCCTTCTTCTTTAATGGGAAATGCAAAGGTATGCAGAAATGTAAGATGACATGGACACGAAATTTTGTTGAAATAAATTAAATATTAATAATTGTATAAATCTTTATCATTCCAGATTAAGTGTAATTGAAATGTTGAACAATGGAGTGAATAATGAAGCAAAAGCTATAAAGTAAATGTAGAGTTTTAGACAACATGTAATGGATAATATGACAATCTAAAGCTATCGTCTGCAATTAACAATATCAAAATGAGTGCAAAAAATCAATCTTGAAGTCCCTTGCATATGACAATTAACAATATGTACCATGCAGTTTCACAATATCATAATCATACCTTGCATCATAATATATACCAAGCTTAAGCCCCCTTTAATGTACATAATCTGCAAGAGATTTGCTTTTTCTGTATAGAGTCACTCTACAATATTCAACTGAGCTTGATCATGTGTTGCTGTAAATATGTGATGCCAATGACATTGTATTAGACAATGATTTCACATACCCCCGATTGTGTGTAGTAATGAAATTCAATTGTTAAAAAATGATGATTTGATGAAAGTGTTGGTCAAGGTATGACATGAACCTATTATTGTATAAGAAAAATGTAGTAATTGTCCTTCTAAAATGTTGTTACTTAAGTTATATTAAAGCACATTCAACCTTCCATTCATAGAAATAATTAAGGAATTGAATACAACACTAAGGAATATAAAAAAGGGAGAAGGAGCAAAAATACACATAATCTTTTCCTCCAGGACCGCCCAGTACCATGACCTTTCAACTGGAGCAAAAATACATACGACGTTATGTTTTGGGAGCACCCAGCACCACGACCGTTAGTTGACCGTCAACTTGGATGGAACATTGACGTGGCGCTGACGTGATGATTTGGATGTTGACGTGGACGGTGACGTGGAATAAAAAAAATTCAAAAAATTAGAAAAAAATTAAAATAATTAGAAAAAAAATTATAAATTTTTTAAATAATTAGGAAAAAATAAAAAAATTCAAAAAAATTAGAAAAATATTATAAAATTTAAAAATAATTAGGAGAAAATTAAAAAAGGAAAAAAATTCAAAAATTAGGAAAAAATTCAAAAAATTAGGAAAAATTAAAATAATTAGAAAAAAAAATTAGAAAATTTATATTAACATGAATTATTATAAAATTTTCTATGTTTAGTAAATATATAATCTCTTTTTCTATAAAAAAATTTCCCTATCTCCCTTCTAACATCAATCTAAATTTGTATTCTTTCTAGTCAATCTAAATTTTTATTATAAAGTAGTAATATAATAATAAAAAATCGTAATACAAGTGAGTATTACATTCTTTGAGCGTTATACTACGTTAATGGTTATATTTATGCTTAATTCCTTGGATTTAAGGACAATATGTAATACTCTCTCGTATTACGAAATTTTTTTAATTATATTACTACTTTATAATAAAAATTTAGATTGATGCTCGAAAGAATACAAATTTAGATTGACGTTAGAAGGGAAATAAGGAAATGTTTTTATAGAAAAAGAGATTATATATTTACTAAACATAGAAAATTTTATAATAATTTATGTTAATATAAATTTTATAATTTTTTTCCAATTATTTTAATTTTTCCTTATTTTTTGAATTTTTTTCTAATTTTTTTTAATTATTTTAGTTTTTTCCTAATTTTTTGAATATTTTTCCTAATTATTTTCTATTTTTTCTAATTATTTTAATTATTTTCTAATTTTTTAATAATTATTTTGAATTTTTTCCTAATTATTTTAAAATTTTCTAATTTTCTTTAATTTTTTTTTCCTAATTTTAAATTTTTTTATTCCACGTCAGCGTCTAAATCATCTTGTCAGCGCCACGTCAGCATTCCATCCAAGTTGACGGTTAATTAACGGTCGTGGTGCTGGGCGCTCCCAAAACGTAACGTCGTGTGTATTTTTGCTCCAGTTAAAAGGTCGTGGTGCTAGCGCTTTGAGGAAAAATGTCGTATGTATTTTTGCTCCTTCTCCCTTTAAAATTTTTTTTAAAAAAATTAGATTTCAAATATGCCAATGAAAAATATAAGTTCTCTTACTACCTAACAACAAAACTTGGTTATAACCACATCAATAGTTTTACTCTTATATGTCTAGCATTTAGCAACTTCCGTCGCAGTTCAAAATAAAAAAATAAAAAAAATTATTGGATCGATGAAGAGGGAGAAGGTCTATGAAAAATTACTCAACCCCAAGTAAATACTGCGTATGCATCATATGGACCGATGCATCCCTACATCTTCTCCTTCTTGATACACTTCATTGCTTGGGTGGCACCTTGGTTGGAGAAGAAAGCATATAATTCCCTGCATTTTTAGTTGAAACAGCCACCTTATTCCAGACCTATCTCCTCTTGCCCTTACCAGTAGTCTTCTATAAAACATGAGATATAGGAACATCATCCAAATTAGTGTGCTCCTACACCGCATTCACCTCGTTGCCTCTTGATAAAACGGTTAGCTCCACTACCTCTGGCTGAACATTATCAAGCACTACACAGCTCAACCATGCATGTAACACTAATTTTCAATCCCCTAAACTTCCAACTGCACATATCATCATGAATGCAAAAATTGATGACATGTCGACCTTCATACCTAAGTCTAGTCCAAGTGACTTTGATAAGGTACCTGAGAAAGAAAAAGGACTTAGAATACTCACATTACTTAAAATATAATCTTAAATTAGAATACTCACATTACTTAAAATATAATCTTAAACCATCAACTAATCACCTCAATGTTTAAATCATTAAATTCGTCCATAAGATCTGAGCACTCAATATATCCAGCAATGTTAATGCTTGAATTTTTTTTCGTTGGTCAACAACATTAATGCTTGAATTAGGATAATCCATATTATACTTTTTCAGTTTCAAACTTAGCAGCATTTTCATCCCAACAATTTTATCCAGCTCATCAGGGAAATCATATGAACGATTCTCCTGCATTTCATTTCCATGTACATTAATAATTTTTCAAATAAAATACCAACTAAAATTATATTAATAAAACTTTGTAGTATCCCACCTGATCCAACTTTGCCTTCAACTCAAATGCAGAACTCTTAATGAGCTGCACAACAAACTTGTTTAAAAATACAACAAACGTCTTCCCAGTCTCATCCATTAATGGTGGCCCTATCTTAACTCTTCAATTTAAAAAAGGTTTTAAAAATGTCCTATATATTTGTTTTTCTCACAAAAAACATTGCATCCTTACTTCGGTTTAATTGAATGAGAAATCCTCTTGCACATCAAGCACATAAACTTGTTGGAGTCAACTTTTGGTTTGCTACCACACTTAGAACGCCTCTCATACATCAAACAATAACGGGTATCCAACTTAACAACCTCATATGTGAAGAACGAATCTTGTTATATGAATTAATATCACACACCATTTCACAATTCAATTAACATTCAAACATATGGATTCCAATGAAGTTCATATATCCAAATATATACCACTTCCTATTCAGCAATCTCATATATGTTGATCCTTGGATGATAGCGAAGCATACTGTAGGCAGATTGATTGGTCGATTGAGTAAATGCGAACATTGAAATCTTTATGATAATTGGAGAAGGAAACTCCCTCGTACTAACAAATAAATAATAAATCAAGTCAGGAAACACATATAAAAAATAAGGAAGAACAAACAAAGATTTATAAGCAACCTCTGTATGAAATGCTTCACTTTTGGACACTTCTCATTGATAAAAATTTTGATGGCATAAAAAGAGCTACAAACCTCAGGATGTCCTACATATATTAAAAACATGATATTATCTAAATTAATTAGCTAAATTAAGTTTAAAAAATGAAACAACACATTAAAATATAAAATCAGGATACTAATAATGTAAATTTTCATTAACAATTACCATGGTCATCAAATCCCACTCTGGCAAGTTGAAGTATCACAACCACAAGAGCTTCAAGTTTGCTTAGGTCAGTCAAACATACATTCAAGGCACACTCATCATAGAGTACAAAATTCACAAATAAACCCCTGCAAATAAAGTAACAAATTAATCAATAACACAACTTATTAGACACAAATGACGAAAACCCATTTAGACATTGATCACTCTTCATCAACCAAGTAAAACCGAATCCTACTGTGTTTCCCCATTAATACGATACATTATCAAGCTCAAACTAATACTTCGTCTCCCTACATCCATATCATCGACCTCCGTGACCTTAAAGCCTACATTCTTGAGCCACAAAAAAGATGTCACACTACCAGCAGCAACAACACCTAACTTTATCAGACCTAACCATTCTATATTAAGCAAAATGTTGGTGAAAAGGTAATCACAAAGCCCTGTACTGATCGAACAGACACTTACTATGGTACCACTGGCCTTCGATGACTTTGAAAACTTTTACAAAATAGTTTTCTGTTAACAAAATACGATTATGACACTAATAACTCTATGGCAGACATATATTATAGAAATCGTCACTACATCATTCGGGCTTAAATTACATTCCCAACTCAACAAATCTCAAGGACATTCAACGTGGCTTATGTCAGTACATAACTGCTACATATCACCAATACCCTGTGAACAACATCTGGATCAAGAATGTAGGCTATAAGATCATCTGGATAAAACCTTCAGCCATATAGATAACAACAGGACAAACTACATATAAAGTAGCCCATCAACAGGATATGATAATATTTCAATTCACAATACCCTGTGAACAACATCTTTAAATCAGCTTAAATATTTAAACTGAAATTTAGGAAGTTCAATAACGCCAGCAAAATAGCTAAATAGATACCAACTCAAATGACTTAGTTCACAATATAAATAATGTCAAACTCAATATAATTAAATTTGCAAATAGGCACAAAATTATTTCATGTCCATCTTATTTATCTTTCTCTTAATAAGCACAGAAATATTGCACGAATATACAACAGTAAAGTGGCAAGTACAATTATGAGGTGATGAAATTATCTCAATTATCACCAATCAAAACACATCTAGCCTTGGGCAGAAAGATTAAATATCCACAAATTCTTAGCATAAATATATCTTCTACAATAGGAGATTAGTTAATAGAGAAAAGAAACAATTATCTTTCTTTTCTAAATGGGAAATCTCAGTCTCACAAATAAGTGAATAATATATGGCACATTTCATTAGCACTAGCTACGGTAAAGATATAAGTATCGAAATAAATAATTGTTTCGAGCCATGAGAGCGGCTTCAGCATTACCCGTGTTGTTCTCTTCGATGAAACTGATAGTTGAATTGCTAAAAAGCAGGCTTAATGATACCCACAAAATCTTGCTAGTCAGAAGGCTTCCCACACATTAAAATTGTCTGGAAAGGATTCAATTATTCAAAAATTATTAAATTTTATGGTATCACCAATGTTTTCCAACTTTGTAGGAGTGCAACAGGTAGCTTACCACTTAAATTATTTGAGGCGAGGTCAACAATTTGAACCTTCTCCCACTTTCCAATGCTATTTGAACATTCAAGAGTCCCATAAAATTTTTTTGACCTTAGAATCATGACTCTCAAGGTGGACACATTCCCTAAGAAACATGGAAATCTGTCAGTCAATTGATTGTTTCCAAGGTTTAAGACTTGTAGTTTTTGGCAATTAGGCAAAGATTCTGGGACCGTGCCACCTAAAAAATTTTCATTGAGATCTAGGAATC
Organism: Acacia crassicarpa; assembly: GCA_034222035.1. Classification (NCBI taxonomy): domain Eukaryota; kingdom Viridiplantae; phylum Streptophyta; class Magnoliopsida; order Fabales; family Fabaceae; genus Acacia; species Acacia crassicarpa. Next base: position 39,768,732 of record JAWXYG010000005.1, on the reverse strand, counting down.
TAAGGGCACAAGAAGTTGAAAATGTATTAGGAATTTGGCCTTTGAGGCTGTTTCCAGCTAGCTTTAACACCCTAAGAGTGTCACTCATTCTTGTCAAACACTCAGGTATGGATTCACTGAAGCTATTATCAGCAAGATCAAGCACACGAAGAGCTGACATGTTACAAAGGGATTCATGGATTTTTCCATGAAAACTATTGTTTGCAAGAGAGAGAAAATATGTGAAAGGAAGATGGTTTCCAAATCAGGGGCAATAGAGCTAAATCTATTGCTTGAGTAATCCAAATAGATCACAAATTTGGGAAAAATGGGAGGGTGACCTTTGATTTGGTTGGAATGAAGATCAAGAAGAAACATATTAGAAGTAATATTATGAAAAGGTCCTTCCATATCCGTTAGAAAATTGTTGCAAAGGTTAAGAAAAACCATAAATTCAAACCTCCAAATCCAATTGGGTATTGTTCCCTGAATTTGGTTGTTGGATAAGTCAAGCCATAGCAAATTGGATTGATTTCTAAGAAAAACTGGAAACTCTTTCAATTTGCAAGAAGCCAACATGAAATTGTTCAATTTGGGGAATGATGAAAGATTGTGGGTGTTCACCAAAGTTGTATCAACCAAGAAATTGTTGCCAGAAAGATCAAGTGTGCCCAAATTTTCCTGAGACACTATCTTCTTCCTCTTCTCTTTATCTCTCTCACACTAAATTTAGACTACCTCGCCTTCCTGAGATTCTAATGAAATGTATAAAAATCAAATGCCACAGATCTCATTTTCACTTGCATTGCATTAACTTTTGCAAACAATGACCCTACTAAAAATGTACACTTAAATGCTATGATTATGGTACACATTGTCATTGAGGGCTAGGATCAATTTCAACACCTAAACCATAAAAGATTACCTTCAGTTGATCTGCCCATGCTTCTTCAGACCTAACCTGAACTCATCTGCCAACAGAACTGATTTAAGCAAGAAAACAGGGGGAAAAAAAAAGCTAAAAAAATTCAAAATGAATGACATTGCATTAATTCAGCTGCCAAAAATTACAACAATTACACACATTCATGGTGGTTCCCATGACTTTTCAAAACTATAATGAACATAAAAGTCAAAGCGATGGGGTCAGAAATGTCCAGAGTAAGAGAGTGAAATTTGAAAGGAATTCAGGAATTGGATTGGGCATTATCTTGCATGCTACAATAAAATTAGTACCTGTTTCTATGGGAAATATTGCACATGGCAGATGCATCTCTTCAGCATTCAAAATAGGTATGGAGCGACTGAATTGACGAATATCACCCCAGCTTGACTGGATTGAAAAAGATCACCCCGGCGTGAAAAATATGGCCTGCATTTACCGAGGGAAAATGCAAGCATATATATTGAATGCATCGTTTGTTATAACGGGAGAACAAATAAACAGAGGGTCATGAATCAATCATGTTAAACAGCGTTTGGCTCCCATAAGTTCGTATAACTTTAACATCCCCCATAAAAGAGTTTGTTTGATATAGATTAGGAATTAGGAAAAAACTAACTTGATCAGAAAGTAAGGGCTTACAAATCGGTTAAATTCTTCAACTTGGAGAATACAGATTGAAGATAAATTAATACCAACCGAGAAGAAGACGAAGCACCTTCGTTTGCCATGAAATCCAGGACACGAAGCGATTGATGATACAGTCAGAAAATCGCCATCTTCCCAAAGTTACTCCCCGGCTAAATAATATATATTGCACGGGCAATGAAGAATCTGTATATGATAGTAAATTAGCAATCTGGACCAAACCCAAAAAAATAGGGGGCATTATGGAGGATTTGCGAGATCTGTTCATTGTACCAAACCCAAAAACCAAACTAATAATTAAAAAAAAAAAAAAGGGACGGTTCCATTCATTTTATTCCAAAAACCGAACCTAAACGGGATTGCGAGATCTGTTCATTGTACCAAACCCAAAAAAATAGGGGGCATTATGGAGGATTTGTGATATAGAATTGTTCCTTCAATTTTGATCTATGCGAAAAACTCTCCCCACCAGCGATATCAATGAACATCACCAACGGAGTGTGCTTTGTGGAAGGAATGAGAAGAAATACTCTTACCGGAAGCAGCTCTGATGATGACGGCAACGATGACACCGATAAGGGACGAGGGAGAGACGACGCGGACGTGTAGAAGAGGAGAAAGCTGATTTTAAAATTAGAACGTGCGTGTTTGAACAGAGGAGGGAATTTCAAAATTCAAATCAAACATACTTAACATCTATGCACGAAGCCCTGAACTGAGCCACCCAAAACTGAACTGAGCCACCTAAAACTAAACTAAGCCAGACTGTTGAGCCACTACTGTTCTAATGAATATTAATTTGTGAGGAAATGAACAGTACATGGCTTAGTTTGATTCTCCTATTAAGGTTATATTGATAAACAAAGTAAACAGAGTAGAGTAGTTTTGAGAAGATGTCAGTAAGAAGTTAGACTGAACCTGGAATCACCTTTAAGTATCTCAATCCCCCAGTTGCTTTACCCATTGCTATAGCATTTATACTGTACAGCTTCCGAAATGCTACAACATAGCTACTAACTACAACGTTATTCAGTTAACCCACCGTTATAGTCTATCGAAGCTTCCGAGTCTGATACTTCTAATGCTAACTTTACTTCTTCCATATGCCTATGGTAATTTTCTAATTAGATCAACGCTACAAAACAGGGTGTATTGGTTATGAGCGGTAGACTCATTCCTGAAGTCTACAATAATAGGTCAAGCCTTGCACTAGCTTGCTTAGCAATCACTGTTTCTTAGAGGTCTAACCTCGACTCCTTACCAGTATGTCGAGTCTACAAATCTCGTCCTTAGCTTCCGCTAATCGACAAGGTAATTAAATCACTGATAAACAAACTGAATTTTTTGAATTAAGAACTTGCAACTGGGTTCATTTAAAACTTAAAGATTTATCCTCATTTAGCCTTAGGAAATTTAGTTCATGACTGACGAGGGACATACAAAACAGATAATGACAAGATGACCCATGAACAAAAGATTAAAGAAAAAAAAAACCAGAAAGCTTGATGAAGTTCAGATGGCGTGAAAGAAGCCCTGTTACGTCACCACTCCACGTCTTCTTCTCTCCGCCTTACTACAAGGAAGGATGCTGGGTTCTCTCGGAGTTCTCATGCCTCGTGAAATCTCTCTCTTCTTTCAAGTCTAGCCGAATGTGAATTCCCGTTTAGGCTCTGCACGACTCCTTTCTAGGGTTGGCTTGCTGTTTCCTTTTATAATCAAGTTTTCTTGCGGCGCAAGTTCGAGCAAGCTGGACTTTCCAAATCTATCGAGATCTATCGTATCTTCTGATCACAGTAGATTGATTCTGATGATCCTACGGGATTTTTCAAATCTTTTAGTTTCGATCATCCACATTTTCTATCCCATTACATCAGCAATCTACCTGTCTTCTCTCGACTTCCGCAATTATTTCCTGAAACAATCTTGACAAAAGATTAGAATAGATGTCGCATAGCATCGCGTCATTTATCTTGCTATAGCTTCGGTTATGCCTTGCATTGTACTTTGTTATGCTGTCCGAATGCTATAGCATAGTATCAGCTTTGTTATACGTTCTTCTTATAAAACCTTGTAACTCGTTCCTCTTTTAGCACATGTTTAGGATGTGAGTAGTTTTTATCCTTCAGTTCCCTATATTCATGAATTAATGCCTTTTTGCTCGAATTGATTGCAGTTAAGCTTGTATTTACCATATAATTCAGTCATAAAATATAGGAAAAATATGGCATAAATTGTGCTTATCACTAATGTAATCAGGCTTAAAACAGACCTATTTTAAACAGGCCGAAAATATGCTTACTTTACAAACCCTAAACAGGCCTTACATAAAGCATTTCAATTCCTTCCTACCAGAGTCAAGGCAAGAACATTTGTTTCATAAAGTATTCAAAACCCTGAAGACTGATATGAAAAAAATAAATAAATAAATAAAGAATCCACTTTTGTTTGCGAGTTTCATTTTGGAGGGAAAGGAAAGGGAATGAAGGGCTTTGGTAGTCCCTTCCTTTGTTAATTTACAAAGGAAGGGACTACCAAAGCCCTCCCTTTCTTTTCCTTTCTCTCCAAAATAAAACTCGCAAACATAGCCAAAGTAAATTATAGCTAGATATGGAAAACAACAACAATGAAGATTAAAAATTTCAACAAGTAGGATCTTTCAACCATGAAATTAATACAAAAGTAGACAAAACATGAAAAGACAAGTGACAGTGCTAACAATAAGGCATTATGTGCACTTCAAATAACTCCATCACAAAGCTGTTATAAAAACTTAGCAATGAGATGAAATGATTACTTCATTTAAGCACTCCTTCAATTTCGCCAATGTAAAGCCACTGGACATTCACATCAAATTTTCAATATAATTTATTCTTCTGCTTCAAAGACCTTGAAAAAAATTAATCAAATATATTGATTATAGAGCATAACACAATTGAACAAGTAATATGTATAACAAAATTTATGCCCTGTGACATTGAAGGCACTCTTTTTTAAGAAAACCTCAATGCCTCTGAGAAATCAGTCCAATGACTCTGGAACTACTCAACACAAAAAGCTAGAAATTCTTGAAATTAATAGATGAAGACCGTCACTAAGCTACCTAGATTACAGCACCAACAAACAATGGTAAATTAAGGGGAAAATGCATACTATTTGGCAACTGTAAACTTCAACATGGCAAGCTTGTAGAAAGAATATAAAACAGCACTACATAAGAGCATTATCATTGTATAATTATAGTAATAGTGGTAGCTATAGACCAAAATATGATTAAAGTCCAATATAATCTAAAAATCTTGCTTAGACCATCTGTCTATTATTAAGAGATCAAAGTATCACAGAACTCAATTCCAAATTCCAAATGTATAAAACAGCTTAAATCATTCGATACGAAATTACAAACCTAAATGGAAGATTACGCCAGAATGCCAGAATACCAGAATATGTAAGCTGAGGAGAACAATAGTCACAAGCAGCAGCGAAATTCTAAACGAAGGTCAAAGAGCTAAGGTAGGTATACGAATTCGGATCAGAACCTGGTGATTCAGGGAATTAGGGCAGAAGAGAGAAGTGGAAAGTGAAGATATCAAGGTCTCAAGGATGATATCATGAACAGAGCTACAGAAACAGAAATACAGTAGGAAAAACCAGAAAACAAGAGTAGAAGTACAAACCAAAGCTAATAAAGCTTCACACTGAGACAGCCAGACAACACCAGAAAATGGAACAGCAGCGGAAAGACAGTAAATTACAGCAAAATATAGCAGAAAGAAGACTCATGAACAGAGCTACAGAAACAGAAATACAGCAGGAAAAACCAGAAAACAAGAGTAGGAGAAGCTTAAACAGATAGACAAACAGATTTAGGCTTTGATTGGTTTGAGGGGAGGGGACGGGAGGGAGGGAAAAATTTAAATGGGAAGGAAAACTCTTGTGGATCCCACCACACTAAATTTTGGTAAAATTTTCTCTTTATTTTCCCTCCCCTCCCCTCAAACCAATCAAAGCCTTACTGGTGAGGACAACTCGACGAGCTCAGAGCTGGAGACGTGCAACAGTGAGCACGGTGAGAATGTGGATTGAGAGTTCGAGACTCTGGAGTCTGGAGCCGTGGAGCGTGAAATTAGGTTAACACAGCGGAATCCAATGTGCCTGAGGGACTTGGAAGAGGGACACTGGCTTCAGCTTTAATAACATTAAAATGCGGAATAACGCCCAGAGCTCAGGATTCATTTTAATATGAATAACAATGTCGATAATATTTAGGGTTAAGGAACAATTTTATACATGTATTTTACCCTTAGAAGTATCCAACACCACGTTATTTAAATTGGACTAAAAATACACATGTAATTACGTTTTGGCCAGCACCACGGCGGTTAGTCAACCGTTAACTTGGATAGAAATGAACAGTAATTCAGGTAAATTACACTTTTGCCCCTAGTTTTAAATATTAATTACACTGTTGCCCCCAGTTTTAAATATTAAAAAAAAACTAAAATACTCCCGCCGGTGGGCCCCACAGCCGGCCCCCACCACCGCCGGCAACCACCACCACTGGCGGGGGTATTTTAGTTTTTTTTTTAATATTTAAAACTAGGGGCAAAAGTGTAATTTCACCCGAGTTACTGTTTATTTCCATCTAAATTAACCGTTGACTAACGGCCGTGGTGCTAGGCGCTACCAAAACGTAACCATATGTGTATTTTTGGTCCAGTTTAAATCACATGGTGCTGGGCGCTCCTAGGGTAAAAACACATGTGCAAAATTGCTCATTAACCCTAATATTTATATCTTTTCATAAATTTTAAATTTATGGGCTAATATCATTTTCAATACTTATAGTTTACATTCATTTTGATTTTAATCCATGAAGTTTTAAATATGTGATTTTAGTCATTCAAGTTTATTTTGTTTTAAATTGTTAATCCCTATAGTTTGAAAAGAAAATTGAAAGTGTTAAGTTTGATGTTGTAGCATTAACACCATTAAAATTGTTTATGTACGTGGCTGATTGGGCAAGATGATTAGATAATTTTGGGTTGGGTTTCTCTCCTAATCTTTTTTTCATTATCCCTCATCATCTTTAAATCATATTTATCCAATCAATGACAATACTACTTTAACATCGCACCTCTTTCTCTCATATTGCATGAGAAGAATAAGATTTCCACACCCACATGAAATGGTATGACCCACATATATTTATAATGCTATATATATATGTGGGTCATACCATTTCATGTGGGTGTGACATGAAAATACATTTCTCCTGCAACATGAGAAGTGTTTTTCTCAAAAATAAAATTCACTTCCCTCTACTGCCCCTTCTCCATCTTTCTGAATCTCAAGAACGATCTGTAGCCGGTGAACCTATGAAAGAATGCCAACCATCTCTGAACGAATTTAATTTGGAATTGAATAAATTAAGCTTTTCTCTCTTCTTTCGTTTCTTCTTCCTCTCAGAAGCCTCTGCCAGAACGCTTGAACAGGTAATCGCTGAAATCAAACCAAAAGCACAAATCCACACAAAAATTTCCTGAGAAAGAAATAGGAAAGAAAAAAGAAAAAGTCTTCGGAGGGAAAACAACGAGTTTTCTGTTTATTGCTCATTGGGGTTGTTAATAATCGAAATCAGCAACGTCTCACAAAGTTGTTTTGGATTGAAAGATAATAGTATATCCTATTACTATGTCTTTATTAAAAATAAAAGTTTCTGTGTGTTTTAGTGCTTTTGACAAGAGAAATCTGTTAATTTCATCCGAGGAGCTGGACATTCTTCCAACTTGATCTTCCTTGCTGAAGCTTTCAGGCAAACGCTCGCCGGCCGCAGATCCTTTCTGAGATGAAGAGACAAGGGAGAGGGTGTGAGAAAGAGAGGGGAGTAGATGGAGGATAATTTTTATTTTTTAAAAATAATAAATTATCATTATCTAGTCTACAAAATTATCTAGTCATCTTACCCAGTCAGCCACCCACATGAGCAACTTTAATGACATTTATGCCACATCATCAAACTTAACACCAACAAAATCCTTTTCAAATTATAAGGACTAACAGAATAAACTTAAAATATTAAAACCACCAGTTTAAAATTTTAAGAACCAAAACCAAAATAATTTAAAATATGATGATGATATTAACCCTAAATTTTACTCCTGGTATATAGATATACAAATTTGGAGTCGCCAAAAAAAAAAAATACAAATACAAAGTTGGAACAGAATAGAACCAAAAATAAAGAATCCACGAATTTATCATCTCATTTTCTTTTCTTTTTTTTCATTAATTTATCATCTCATTCTCATATTTAAACATTCATACATACCCTGCACTGAGGACGACTCTTGACTTCTGAGCAAAAACGTTATTCAAGAGTGGAGAACAAGGAGACAAGCTAAATGCAGCAAGAAAAGGCGCAAGCGCCACGATTGATCCGATCAATGATTTAAAACCAACCCTCTCCAAATTTTAACAGTTTAACCACTGAATCTTTATATCATAATATAATTCACGCAATAGCCAATAATCAATACAAAAACAGAATTCCAAACCTTAGGAGCTAGGGCCAGCCTTAGGAGCTGGCCTTCCTTCTTGTCCAGGGTTCGAGCTCTGCCTCCCCCTCCCCCCACTGGCTGTATCAAAAAAAAAAACAAAAAACAAAAATAGAATTCCAAACCTGGCAAAGCCAGCATATACATGTCATACACTTAAAGAAGCAAAACACAGTCAAATTAGCCACCAGCAAAAATCTGTCTGAACAATCACAAACCAGAGTTTAAAAAAGAGAAACCAAGGGGGAGAGCAGGCGAGAATGGAAATAATTCTCAGCCATAAATCTGGACAATATTTAGGACCAATATCAGAAAATGTCAATTCTTGCCTATTTACGAAGTTTAAAGTACAGAATTAAGGCAACAGCTAGAACCAAGACTGCGATGATGCCGCCAATAATCCACTTGTTCCTGCTCATCCTTCTTGACATGTTAGTCAAAATTTTCTTGCTCTTGCCTACGTTATCATCAACTCCATGAAGCTGCAAAGGAAAATATACGGCCCGTGAATACGAGGGCCATGTCTCATAAATAGCACATATTTCTGTTTAAAGTTTCTAGCTCAATTTCAAGCATAACTCAACAAGCAACATCAGAGCCATGCATGCCGAAAATCACCATAATAGATAATACAAATCACAAAAGTCAGATTGTTAACAGATGATCTGCATACGAATCAAACACCAGATTATAAAGATATTACCGTGTTATGAGCATGCAACAAAGATTGCCGCTGTGAATGCAAATCCTGAAGAATTGACACCCCGAGATCTTCTGTTTCCAACATTGTTCTTCTACTGTCCTTAATTCTGTCACTGGACTTGTTTAACCTCTCGGTTGACATCATTAATCTTGCTCTCTGATCAGCTGATGCCTATTGCACACATTCATGCTGGTGTCAGATTTGCTGGCATTAGTCTTTAAAAATTAGAAAAATCAAGGAATAACTGCCATTTTCCATTATAAGAATTAGAAACACGGAATAAGGAATCCACATTGCTGTTTAAGGTAATTGAATACCCAACATAAAGCACAAAACAACTTATACTTTTTTTTTCCCCGGTCAAAGGCAAAACAACTGATACTAGCATGGTTAAAGTATTAGAAATATTACACAATGGCAGCAGCGTATTTTGCTTGAATTAAATCTACAATGGGCCCCATGAATAACAAAGCCCAAACAAACTGCACTGCAGACTCCCTATATTTTTTTATGTTATATTGACTATTCTTTTCTAAAGCCAAAATATAAATGCCGCTTCAAAAAAGTTTCACAACGAAATGAAATCATCTTAAGTAATAGTACATCAATTTGGAACATTACCGTCAAAGTATCTGTCATGCCTGATTCCAACAACTCATCCCGATCAGAGGGGTTCAAGTTACCTGATACAATTTTCTTGACTTTACTTGTAAGATTGTTCAAATCTGACTTGTACTCCCGCAACTTAGCAAGAAGCACAGCCTTGATGTTTGGCTGCAAACTTCTTGCCTCAAGGTCCATTTTTCGAATCTTCAATATCATAAGCTCATTCATATCAGAATCCCAGAGCACAGAAGAAAGACAAGTTTCCATCAAACAGGAGAAGAAAGTACCAAAGCTTCTGCTTCATCAATTCCAGCCTTTATTTCAGAAACTTTTTGCTTCTTTTGCTCTGCAGATCAACCAAAGAGATAAGAATTAAAGGGGAACATACGACTCAACATAAAACTAAGGTTTCAAATTGTATTCCTGTTTTCTTGATAAAAGCTTTCAACTAAATCCACTCTCATAGCTCATTACTTAAAAAGGAATCCTCAATTATTTACGAATATCTTTGTAACACATTCTTAGGTGAATTTATTCAATAACTAGTGCATTAGAGTACTTCCCTAAAGCAAACAAAAGTTAGTCCAGTTAGTGAGAATTTGACCCATAGCCCATAAGGTCATGTTTCAAATCTCATTGCTAATGTGAGGACCTTGTTCATGGGCAATCTATAACCATCAGCACTCTTTGAACCTAAAGACAAGTCGTGACCCTAATGATCCCCCAAGACCCAACTCTGTGTGCTTGTTTAGAACATCAATTGGAGTGTTCAAAAGCAACTCTTCAATTGTGATTTACGGAATACGAATTAAGTATGTGAAAGGAGTGTTGTCTCAACTTATATGCATAAGCACTTGTAAGCCTTTCAAAAGCTCCTCCAAACATGCTAAGTACTTCCCCAACTTGAAAATTGACAAAGATGATAAAAATGGGGAAGGGCATCAAACATGAAGACGATTCTACAGAATTGAAGCAAAAGGATATATGCGTAGTTCCTTATTAACCTTCCCAACACCTCAATCTTTTAAAACCCACAGAATGCAGTCTCTGCTCCAAATCAGGGCATTCAAGAATCACTGAAGTGAACAAAAGAGATGTTTTCATTGTAGCAAATCGTGCTTGTATGGATAATGATATAGAGGCAATTGTCTCTTAACACTCTTAGGAAATGACGGGTGGGAGTCGGAAGCTTCAGAAAGTATCAATAGGAGAAAACTTTCGAAAGGCTACTTCTGTTACCAGAATGTAGACGCCAATAGATAAAAAGTCTAACCAATATATGCACAGATTAGACAGCAAAAATTGAAGGAATTCAACGAGAAACAAAATCTCTGGTTAAAGGAAAAAAAAAAAAGAAGAAGAAGAAGAAGAACCAAAATGATGTCGAGATGATAATTACACAACCTAAAAATGAATACTTAGTTTGTGCTTTGCATTGCTTTTGACAACTACAAACTACATGTTTTTTTTCTCTCTCTAAAAAAGGTCGCAATTCTTAGGTACAATAATTTTTCACTGGTTCAAATTGCGTCTTCGCCATGACAATGGCCATTATCCAAATCTATATCTGGTAATAAAAGTAGTTTTGTCTCAAAAAGGAAAATTCTATAAGCTCTGGAAATCCTTAAATGACTATAAAGACGCATTTTCCACATAGGCGACATAATTTGGGAGATTAAGTGAAATTCCAAAACAAAATAAAGAAAAAACCAGATTCAAGGGGAATCCAGAAGCGCCAACAACATTCCAGACTCATCTAAAAACAAAAACAAAAAAGGGAAGATCGGTCAAGAATTTTCAACTACCTCCATTAAGAGCAACAGCAGCAGTGCACTTCTTCGATAGATTATCCGAGAGCTCACAGTACCGTCGTTCGTATCCCTCAAAAACGTTACTCATCGTCCGGGACCTTTTAGAACCCTCTGATCAATTCAAGATCAACAAGTGGGTTCAATGCAATCAATCTTCAGAAACACGGGATTGACTTCAAATAATTCAGAAAGACATAAACAAAATTGAAACCTTCAGTAGAGAATTAACAATTAAACCCTAATTTGATCGATGCCTAAAAGCAAAGCATAAAAAAAGTACAATTTCGGTGTTGGTCAGATGGGGCAGGCAATGATCTAAGCGAGAATCGAAACAATTGAATAGATCGCGACAAGAAAACCGTGGGGCCACACCTGAGGTAGTCGCAGAATCGGAGATGACACCGAAATGTGAGAGAGGGAGTTTAGGACGGAGACCGGTGCGGATGCTTTCCGTGAATGTACGGGAGAAGGGTCAAAACTCAAAAGTCGAAACGGCCGCGTAGGGATAGCAGGGAATGACAATTTTTTCGCGGGATAGGGGTGAAAATATGAAATAAACGGTAGTAACAATATGTTATCTCTTTCTCTTTTTCTTTTTCTTTTTTTTCCGTTTTTTACCCCTCAAATCAGTGAATGAGGATAAGCACAGCATAAACATAAAATGTGCTGCTGTTCGTGTCTTTCGACTTTCGTGGCGCTTACTCGAAAACGTGTGTTTCTTGCTTGGTGGGAAAATTGTATTTTAGTCTCCGTTAAGAAAAAATACGATAAAATGATTCTTTAAAATTTTAAAATTACATTTGAGTCTATGAAACTTTTTTTACAATAAATTCCAATTTTACTAATAAGTCTAAAGCAGTGTTATCAGACTCGGATCGGACCGGTCAGTTCGGATCAGAAACCGGCGAACCGGCCATGAAGCCGGTCTAGAGAAGCAGAGAAACCGGGGTCAGAGACTCTCTCTCTTTATTTTTCTCCTCAAATGTCGAGTGAAGAAATAGATGGAGAGAGAGAGAGATGGAGAGATGAAGTCGAAAACTCCAAGCGTTGTCAGCTCTGGCATCGAAGACTTTGAGCTCAAAGACGACTTGCAGAGAACAGAGGAGCCATGGCTGAAACACGAGACGAAGAGAAGACAGATCTGAAATTGTGTGGAAGAACCAAAGAAAGAAGTGAATAGTTTATTCAGCTAATCTTTTCATTCAATGGACAATAGGGTGGTTTGCCCAAGGAAAATAATAATGACGTGAAGAGAAGTGAAAAGACATCTCACTGACTTGCTTTATTTAATGAGTATAATCGTATGGAGGAGTGATACATCCTGAGTACTATTAAAAGAATTTTTTATTTTTTTTTAATGTCATATTAATAAGACTAAAATTCTTACTTTTTCACTGGTTTGGTCCCGGTTTGACTCCAGTCTGACCCACTAACCCTTAACTCAGTACTCCGACCGGTTTAATCACCGATCCAGTTTTAATAACCTTGGTCTAAAGGTGTTTACTGACAAATGCATGGGTATCCACTGATAAGTCCATGGGGATGTAACAATTGGAATTTATTACAAAAAAGTCCCATGAAACTTAAATGTAATTTTAAGATTTTAAAGGACCATTTTGTCATATTTTCTCTTATCCGAGACCTAAATGCAATTTGTCCTCGTTTATTCAGTTCACATGTTTTGCAAAGTGGTGTGATGACGTGAGAGGAAATTACTGACCCTGATCCTAAATTTAACCCTAACTTACTTAATTTAATTAAATTAAGAAAGTTAGTTAAATTAGTTAATATAACATGTATTTTTAAAAATGCCATAGTCATCTTCCTTAATTTATCCATTCTTTCTTTTCCTTCACTGTTAAGAGAGTATCAATAATGATATTGTTACGGACCGGCCCAAGGCCTAAATCTGAGGTATGGCCCAATAAGGGACACACTCGACTGTGCTGTGTACCGGCCTTTTAGGAAGATCTGATATCAAGAACGGATATGATCTATCGACATCTAAACTGAATCCACGTGATATTTGCTCCTGGATACTCGCCCCAGATATCTAGCATGGCCGAGATATCCTCCACAGAAACCTCTATAAAAACAGAGGTCCATTCTCCAGGTGCACACGTTCTAACTTATGCTCATCACTTTACATTTTGTCACACGGAGCACACACACCACCCCCTAGCTAAACGCCTCCAAGTATACATCGAACTACGTGGACTTTGATCTCTTTAAAGGGTACGTAGGCTCTAGGCTTGAGACCTAGTCAAGTCCAATCAGTCCTGTTCCCAGAACAGAACAGATATATTAGGGAATGATTGGCAAATATTAAAAAGAGCTTATATTTCAGACCAAAAAAACACCCCAAATACACTTTATATTATTCCTCTGATCCTTAATAATATAAGATATAATTTATCTAATTTTATTAGATTAAAGAAATTAGTTTAGTTAGTTAATATGTCATGTATTTTCTAAAACACCTTAACTATCTTCGTTAATTCTATTATTTCCTATTTTCTTTGATTATTGTTGAGAGGAACATCATAAGAGTAAATTAAGAAAATATTGATAAATATAAAAACTAAGTATTATATTTATGACCAAGATCAACTCCTCAAACATGTCTTATATTGAAGACATGACTTCTGATGTGTTTGGATCAAGGTTCTTAAAACCGAACCGGTCGTTGAACCGGTCAAGGGTCAGTGGGTTAGACTGGAATCAAACCGGGGCAAACTGATGAGAATAAAAATTTCATGTTATTAATATGAAATCATTAAAAAAAATCTTTTTTTTAATGTCACCCTCCGATAAAAAAAACATGTCTCACTACACTCATATACCCATTAAATAATGAGTTAAAGTATGTTGGATACCTCTTGAGGGGGAAAAAAAAAAGTATGTTGGGTACCTCCGGTCCAAAACTTATCTCACTACACTTCAATATCCATTGAATAATGGTTAAAGTTGTACCCTTTGGTCAAAAGCGTGTTCTGACTATTGAATAATAAGTCTAAGTACGCTGGGTTAATTATTTTGAATTCTTCACTGGAACCAAACCCTCAGATTTCTCCTCTCTATCTCTCTCTCGTTCAACCACTTCACCACCTTAGACTGTAACGCCGTCGAATGAATCAGAGCCTGAATCCTTCACCATGACTTCTACCTCTAATTGTAGTCAATCCGTTACTTGTATGGTCTGTGCTCGACCTCCCAGGATCTAGGAGACTGGATTTGTTAGCATCGGAAGGTTTCAAACCCGTGTCAGTGCGTCTCAATCTGTCACCGTCAATGAGTCTTCAGTCCTCTCCGGCGACGAGTCTTAAGATCTCTTTCTCTCTCCCCCTCCTTCTTCTCCTTCTATGTCGTCTCGCCAGCGAGTTGATCAAGGGTCAGTGAGGAGCCGCCACGACTTTTTTTTTTTGTAAAAAACAACTTCTTGACTCGACACAGGCCAGGCTCAGGCCACAGGCCACTTTGTTGTAAAATAGGTCTGGCCTGTTAAGGAGGTGGCCTAGCCTGGAATGGAGGGCAGTAGTCAAAGTTCCACAACCCAAAAGAATGAAATTGAGTGGAAGAGGAAGTGAGTGCATCTTCTTGGGATATGTTGAAAATAGTAAGGCACATAGGTTTTTGGTAATTGAATCAAATGATTCATACCCTGTCAATAAAGTTATTGAGTCAAAGAATGCAATATTTTAAGAAGAAAGGTCTAACTCAATTCTGATGTCCAATAACACTTCTTATTCCAATAAGGAGTCAAATCTTGCTAAGGATGTTTTTAGTAATGATTCTCTAAAAGAAATAGAACTTAATTAGAAGAAGTAAAAGGACTAGGAAGGAAAAAACCTATGGTTCTAATTTTTTTTCATGTTTGTTGTTGAGGGGCTAAAGAAGATATTGAAATTTATTCACCCGTTTGCTAGGAAGACGTAGCCTTTTGGAAAGAGACTATACAAGATGAAATAGATTCACTAATGGGAAATAAAACTTGGAAACTAGTAGACCTCCATCCTAGTTCTTGTAGATGGATTTTCAAAAGGAAATTAAAGGTAGATGGATTTATAGATAAATTTAAGGCTAGGTTGGTTGCTATGGGCTTTACACAAAATGAAGAAATTTATTATTTTGATACATATGCACTCGTTGCAAGGATTTCCACTATTAGAGTGCCTATAGCACTTGCTTCAATATAAAATATTGTTGTCCATCAAATGGATGTTAAAACAACTTTCCTTAATGGAGTTTTGGAAGAAGAGGTGTATATGATACAACCGAAAGGGTTTGTAGTTCCTAGTCAAGAATACAAAGTGTGTAAATTAATTAAGTCTCTTTATGGATTTAGTAAGCCCCTAACCAATGGTATAAAAAAGTTTGATGAAGTAGTTCTAGCAAATGGGCATAGAATCAATAAATTTGATAGATGTGTTTATAGTAAGTTTTATAATGGAAAACGTGTCATTATTTATTTATATATAGCTGATATGTTAATTTTTGGTACTAATGTGGATGAAATAAATAAAAAGATAAATATCATTTTTGTCATAAAAGTTTAATGCATGAAGCACGGGTCACCTGAAAGTTTTTTTTATACTATTTTTGCATTGAAAATCTTAAAAACATAGCATTTTCACCCCAACCGTTATGGTAGGTCTATGGCTATTGTTAAAATGACATGGCTTTGAAATAGACACAGTGGACCTCCTACTCATCGCCACCTCACCATCTTCATCCTTCTCCCTCTCACATCTTTCGTCATCTTTGATCAACCCCTTCTTCTTTTTCTAAAAAAGAAAGAAAGAAAATCAAACCTAGCACCCCTCATTCGCAAATTGGATTTAAATCCATTGCTAGCAGTTGTCTTCAGCACTCTCTTCCTGTGTGAAGGAGACCAACAGATTCATCCTTACTTGCGTCACCTTTGCTTCAAGGATGTCCTTTGTTCAACGGTGTTGATGGTGGAAGGCATAGTAATGGGTGAAGTCTATGTTTGTGTTGGTGTTGAAGATCGATGTTGATGATGTTGTAGAGTCGCAGATCTCCATCTTCGTCACCTTTATTGATTCCTTCATCCATTTTAGATCTGAAAATACATCATCCATGTCCTTTTTTCGCCTTTTAATCTTGCATATTCATTTAAATTTAATTATTCAGATTTTGATTATTTTTTATTTGCAAATTTGTTTTATCCGGTTTTAGAAGTGTGCAAGCCCTAACATTGGCGAATCTGGCTTGTTATGATTGAAGCCATCGTGACCCAACCTTCATGCCCAATTCCAATAAACCCAGATTTGGAGGAGAGAAATTCAAGAAAAATACTCTAGCTTTATATGTACAGTGTTGCAAATTCATTGCGTTTTTTATTTTCAACGGTTGCATATTCATTGCTAAAGTAGCTTATTTTCCACCACAGTGACTTCAACAACTTCTTCACATTCCTCTCTTTGTAATTTTCTTTCTTCTCGATAATTACTTGACTGTCGTTTTCTGTTTATCTTTCAACTTTGATCAGACTTGGATTTTCTGAAGTTTTAACCTCTAGCTATCATAAGAGAACAACGGAAAGTAGTGAAACAGGTCATATGGGACCCACAAGCTATCAAAATGGTATGGCCTTTTTGCATCAAGTCTCAACCATGGCTTCCCTTTCCTACTCTAGTGAAGTAATAGGTCCCAGATGAAAATCCCTACATAAACCTTTGAGATTGTCACCACCCAGCTCATGCTAGTTCCACCTATGATCCACCCCCTCAACATTTTCGGCGAACACTAGCAAGAACAGCAGTAGAGAACTGAGCTCGTAGATTCGATGCCTCTTCTGAACCCTCATCCATGTCTCTAGCTTCTCTGTGTACCTGCCCTCCCTCCATTTCTATAGATCTATTATCATCACCCTTGTGTTGAAAGAGCAAGGTTTTCAGCCACGAAACGATGCCGCATAGACTGGGTTTGACCAGAATTTGGGTCCCAGTGCCTTTTAACGTGGCAAGTTGTGTCAAACGTGCAAGATTGCGTGGCATTTCTTCTGACGTGGCAAACGTACGTCTGTTTGAGCTATCGTGACGGTTGGGTGAATATGCTACATTTTTAAGACTTCCAAGGCAAAAATGGTATAAAACAAATTTCCAAATGACCAGTGTTCTATAGGCTAAAATTCTATGGCAAAAATGGTATTTATTATGTTGAAAGGTAATTTCGATTTGGAAGGACTCATATCTATAGGTGATTCAAAATCTCTTCATCAAACACTTATTCCATTCAATGCCTTCGCCTTTATGAAGTTTTTGCCCATATATGTTATTTGTCCTAATGCACAAGCTAGCTGTCTGGTCAATGTTTCTTAAAAACATAATTGGTATGCCAACTTTTAAGGGTTTGTTTATGATGAGGTATATCTAAACATCTAATGGAATTGAGACATTAAGTATCATATAGATCTTTAAAGATGTCATTTATAATTTGCATTATTTGTGTGACTGATGGAATCTGAACTGAAATATTCTATCGCATTACCTAGCAATAAAGAGCATATATAATCATTCAAAATGTCAACATTCTCCATCATAGAAGTTAGTAAAGCCCTTTTTGTGAGGTAATTCTCTTCTGTAATATGTTCCATTAAGTTTGGGCATGTTGGTTCAATTATGGACAATAATGGCTCACATTCAACATTGTGAGAATTATATTTACTTAGTATTGAGTGGATATAATATAATGCAAACCAGTGAGTCCATCATCTTTGAAATTCCCATGTTGTATGTTTAAGATGTTTGCTAAGTTGTATACTTGATCCAAGATGCTGACGTTAGATTCTTCTACGAATGTATTAGGATGGAAATCAAACCTTCATGCATGTGTGGTCACCTCGCAAAAACAACCCCGAAATTTTGAAAGTTGTAAACAACACCTTTTTTAGGCTTAGGGATAGGATATTGTTACTACCAATTTTATGTCACTACCAAGTCACTATCACTTTTTTACCGTTAGATCAAAATCTCAATAGGAGAGAGAAATGATAAAGTTAGATGAGATTCTGATCTAACGGTGAAAAAGTATAGTGACTTAGTAATGATATAAAATTGTTAGTGACAATATCCTATCCCTTAGGCTTATTAGCATAACGATCGAGTAGACTCCTATGGGTCATGTTAACTTCAACGCTAGTCAACTGTTATAATATGTTCAAAACGGAGATCATAGAGTCAGATTTAAAGTATGTAGTACATGATCTGTAGTTGAAGTAAATGAAAAGAGAAGGGGAAGTAATGAAAGGGATGCTTTATTATTTTTAAACTTCTTTGTCAACCAAAATCATGCCAGTCTTCTAAACAGGATCAGGAGATGCCTTCCTTCGTATGTCTTACTTTCTTAGTGCCTTCGCATTACATACCATATATTTCTGCTATCATCGACCTTCTTGAACAAATCCTTCGCCATCTTCTGGAAGACCATCGTAGCAAGTGGTTAGATCATGGAATTGTGTGAATATATATGGTAATGTAGTCGTTAAACACTTAGTAGAAAGGAATAAATGCATGGAAAAATGAAATTAGAATAGTTAACTATAAATATGCTACATTATGACGATGTATCTTTCTCCTTAGTTGACAGGAAGACAATGCTGCGGATATATGTCGATGTTGGATGTTGGTGTAGCATCACTTTGTTAAATAGGCATTGTTGGGCGAGAAAAGGGACCTTCTGAAAAAAAATAAATTTGGTTTCTATTTATATTTTATTTAACAAACATTTTAGAATTTTAAAGTATTATAATAGGAAAAATGCATTCCTCAGTCCATATTCTGAAAAAATAAACTTGGTTTCTATTTATATTTTATTTAACAAACATTTTAGAATTTTAAAGTATTCTAATAGGAAAAATTAACTCCTCAGTCCCTATAGTTTTCATGTGCTTGGAGTTAGGTCCCTGAATTATTATTTTTTCCCCCTTTAAGTTTACTCTGTTAGCTCAGTTAGTCCCTTATGTTTAAAACTGTTGAATTAAAGCTAACCAAGTTAATAAATCAGTTAATGTATTTGACTAAGCATCTAGCCAGAGAAATTAAAGCCACATGTGAAAATAAAATTTTTCCTTTATATTTCTCTCTTCCTCTTTCTCCCTCCATCAGTTACTCTCCCGCCTAAATTCAGCTCTTCGATCTGAACTTATGTAGGGGCCCCACAACTACTCCAGCCCCACCTGCGAAGCTCACTCCTCGGACAGCGTCACTTCTCTCAAACTGCTATATTTGTCCCTGAGAACATGTAAGCAAACATTAGCATACCTGCTGCAACTACGCATAGTTACCGATTGAATGAACCAATAAGGTGAGGTTACAGGTGTGACTGATGTTCTATTCATAAAGTACTGAATGATAGCAATAACTATACTCCAATACCAGGCGGACACACCTTCTTAAATATGCAGAAGGGATTACAGCTACTAGCTGCTTACAATAAGTGCATAAGTATACACATAAACCTAAAGAAGCAGTGAAATCACACTCCTCAAGACATCTGCTGCTCGCTGTTAAAGTGACGATTTTCTCTAAACTGACTATGAAAATTCCCAACATACAATACATGATCTTCTTGCTCACGCTTCTAACTCGACATTACTACTTGTTAATGCACAACTGTTCCTATATCTGTATTAATTTTAATGTTTGCAGGGCATGGTTCTCGTCAGTCATATATAGGCTTCATCATTGTTTGAATCTATTTAATTTATTGGTCACCCTATGATGACCCTCCATGTCCACTTGGAATACAAGCTATTGGTGTAGATGTATAACCCCCGTTGATTTAAAGTTTCCTTCAACATGAACTGGGTGCCAATCAAAATCAACGGCCATGAATGTACTAAGTATTATGGTATGTAGAATTAACCCGAGTAGAACCCTCTACATTATGGTTGATTTCAGTATATGATATCATAAATTGCACTTAATTATCTTTGGGTAAACCTTGAGTAAAACTTTTATTTACAATTTCTCCATCGTGGTATGAATGAAAACAATCACATTGCCAAATTGATTACGGATAAGTTTATTGCTTCAGTACAAAATTTAATTATACTAGTTTTTTTTACCGAAATTATGATAGTTCAATCTTGATGTAAAAATACTTTTTTAATAGAAGTGGAACCAAACACTCTTTGTTGTGGTAGTGCACAAATACTTGGAAATTAAAGTATCCATTAAGACGTTAACTACTCAGAGCCACATAAATTCATCACGCTTAATTTACATATTTAAACAGAAAGAGAAAGAATAACACAACGGAATAATATGTGACAACAACCCCATCATACTAGGGATCTATGAAAACACGAGTAACATCCAGGAAGGTAACACGTGAACAAAATTTGGATTTTTGGGTAAATATTTATTGGAGTAGGTGTACAAAACTTGGGAAAAATTAATAAGTAATTCTCTGTCCAGAATCGCGCAGATGACTGTCCTGCCTGCAAATACTTCAACCGTGGAAGGGTTCGTTCAAGTGCTACAAGACACACCGTCGTCTAAGATACTTTAGCATCGGATAACACAGCATTGTATGCGAGCTGTTGTTGCCTTCTTACATGAGGTATGTCCCAGAAGACAGTGATGACCTTGGAGTATCATCAACTAGCAATAATGTGGACACATCCCATGACGAAACAAATTAATAAGTTTTCCGGCATATAGTGAGATAGCATAATGTGTCGCAAAGTATGAAGAATTGACTAAGTATGAAAATTGGAAAAAAGCAAGGAAACCAGCATCATGTGTCGCACAATAAATTATGCAATTCATTCAACATTCATACACATAAAATTGCATACAGCTAGATGGGTAAAAGTCTAATAGAGAAAAATTCCCAAAACAGATCACCGAAGAAAAATTTCAATGTCGTATTTTACTTGCATTTGATGGGAAAAACCTCGATTTACAAATGAAACCCATACCCACTCAAAATCTGCAAATGTCAACAGTCTATATTATAATTAAGTTCCCGATAGATGGATTAACTACATCCGATCCTCCAGAGCATGCGAAAGCCCCAAGAAACAAACTAATCATTGTAAAGTAGCAGCTAAAACATCATATCGATGGATCAACTCAGACATGAAATGAATAACCACAAGAAGTGACTTTGGACTCAATCTATACGAATTAATGAATTTATTTAATTCACATCAAAAATACTCAATGCAGGAAAAAAAATTATATGAAAACCATCTGTGAAATGTTTTTATCAAGACTTCATAAGAAAAGGAAGCAGATCAAAACATTTGGCGATGACCTTGGAATATATATAACCCAGAAGTTGTGGTTATGGTCAACTTGCGAGAATGAGGACACATCCCAGGTCGACATTGCAGCGTGTTCACTTGAATTGTGTATCCGATAAAAAATCCAAATTTTTGACTAGGTCAAGGATCTTTACATAGGAGATGGTGAGGCAGGTTATGGTTAGCACGTTGGACAAAATTACCAGCTATAGTTAACACTGACCGATGGCAACGACTAATAAGACGCAGAGAAACAAAATATAATAAATGAGGCCATATTAAACTTAGTAATCACACCAATGGGTGTTCATCTTAGGGTGGCTATTTGTCTCTAGCATGTTTTTTTTTTTTTGTCTTTAAATTGGACGTTTAATTTCAACCATAAACATGGTGCAGGTGAACAGAAAATAGTTAGCAGTTAATCATGCCATGTGGATTGTTGATTAGGACAATTTACTGTTCACTTAGAAGGTTTAGAGATATATATTTAATGATGATATCGTTAATTGCAACATTGTCCATTTTTCTTTAATAATAAAATCTCGATACATATATACAGAGACAAACATCTCGAAACAGTTCCAGTAGAGCCCATATTAGAATAACTCAGGGCCCAAAAAATTAGAATAAGCTAATAGCTATCAGTTTTGCACCATAATGATGTTAAGGAGAACATAACTCTTTTTTTTTAGAGAGAGAGAGAGAGAACGTAACTCTTATCTTTGGATTTTCTCAAAAAAAACAAACTTTTCTCACTTTAACTATCTTGTCAGAATCATTTTTACTGTGTTTGATCTTACGACCTCTCTTTTAGGGTATGTTTGGTTTGGGGGGAGGGGAGAGGAGAGAAAATGGAGAGAGAGAAAAGGGGTTTGTTGTGGGGCCCACCAAAGTTTTCTTTCCTTTTAACATTTTCCCTCCCCTCCCCTCCTCTCCCCTCCCCTTCCCCCCAACCAAACACACCCTTAAAAGAAGATGTCATTCAATCTTGTAACTTATTTTTAGAATAATGTATTTAATTTCTGGCCTTTGATATTCACCATCGTCCTTTACTTGGAAAATTCAAAGTTGCATATTTATGTTTGAAAGTTTAAGTTTTGAAACAATCCACCTTTAGTTCGCAAACCGTCATTATGACAATATGTTCTTGATAATATCTTTTGAATTATAAGGTGTTTAGACTCAGTTGACTAATTGAATTAAAGAAACTAAATAAATTATTTTAAAATATTTTTATTTAATTTTTTAAATTAATTTGCATGAATTATGAATTAAACTGATATTTAACCTAATGATACATATATATATTTTAAAGAGATCATATAACACATGCTATAATTAAATAATTTATTTAACTTCCTTAATCTTCACAAATTAGTCAATCTTAAATTAATTAAGGATCGCTTTTTTGTCATGTCCTAAGGCTTCTCTGGGTTTCTGTTTGCTGATTTAATGAAATTCCTTCTTTGATGGTCCAAAAACAATGGGGTTGACTACGGTTCACTTCTCTTCCCATCCTCCTCCCGTCTTCTTCTTCATCTTAGCCGTTGGATTGAAATCTTAACCGTTCAGATTTAATGTTTTATAAAAATATTATTTTTATATTAATAAAAATAAGACAAATAGATGAGATTTCTGTTGAAATCTTAACCGTTCAAATTTAATGTTTTATAAAAATATTATTTTTATATTAGCATAAAAATATTATTTTTATAAAAATCTTAACCGTTGGATTGATGAAACCATGTCTTACTTAGGTAAAGTTTCAAATCCTTGATATACCTTTACTAACAACATGAGATTTCCAAAATGATGAGTTTGTGATCATTTTAAAATGGTGGGGGATTATTTGAATTTTTAAAATGAATAGATGTGGTTTTTTTTTTTTGGGATAAAATCATGTTTATTAAATTAATGGATTTATATGAAGAGTTGTGTAAGAAGTTATAATACTAAAAATCATCAAGGTTATGTATGTTCAGCTTCTGGAGACACATGTGAAAGGTTATAGCCATTGATGTGGCAACCACCACTTGGTAAAAGGTTGTGTTGTGTTTATGAGAAAACTCTATATAATATAAAAGTATAATTCTCCAAATGTTTGTTCATGAATCGGCATATGAGATTCATGAATTTAACAAATTGATATGACTTTTAATTGAATAAGTGTTGCTTCAAGAGGTACCACTTCATGATCTATAAATACCCAACGCTGTCAATCATTCTGACACATCAGAAATCACTCAATAAGAGATCAAACTCATTGCCTTTGTCCTTAAGTGCACACAAAGATAAAGTCAAATTATCATTTTGTAAAAGTCATTATTGTCTTGAGTATTAGGAATGCAATCTATACTCAAGGGTTTTTATTGTATTCTACAGGAAATTTCCCGTCAATCCAACTTGCACCATATAAGATAGATATAGATGGCGACGAATTAAGTTTAAAGAAAAGTGCTGCTCATACCTTGAAGACATATACTACTTTCTTCTCCATCACTTATTCTTAAACTCCTCAGAGATCCAGCCCCTCCAACAACAAATACTTGATTAATTTGATCGTGGACATGTATACGGAAAAGACAAACAACCTCTTGCAATCGATGCACAGGATTGTGCTTTCTACACATACAAGTATCAAGACGTTGCATGGGATTGTGCTTTCTACACATACAAGTATCAACACGGCATACTTCAAGAGCCCATAATTATTTAAATGTTTGGAAGAAAAAATTGAGAAAATGTATCGTACGGTACGTACTAAGAATTTGAACAAAAGACTAACTTACAATTCATTCCAGTAGGAGGTTATGAAACACTTCTCCATGTACTATGTTACTTGTTTGATTTGTACTCTTTTTTTGCTCATCCAAGATAAATAATTTCAATTTATTGAAACTCTTCACTCTTGATAGCGCCAAATATAGTTGACCATGTGAGAATACTAGACTTGGATGCTAGGGCCAACAATGGATAAGGACTGTCCTTGGCTTTTGTTGATCGTCATTACAAACAAAATGATGACTAGAAATTGTCTCCTTATCATATTGAAAGGTAATTTCAATTCGAAAGGATTCATATCTATAGGTGATTCAAAATCTCTTCGTCGAACACTTATTCCATTCAACGCGCGCTTTTATGAAGTTTTTGCTCGAATATGTCATCCGTCTCATTGCACAAACTTGATGCCTGGTCAATGTTTCTTAAAAACATAATTGGTATGCCAACTTTTAAGGATTCGTTTATGATGAGGTATACCTAAACATCTAATGGAATTGAGACAATAGTATCATATAGATCTGTAAAGATGTCATTTGCATTGTTTGTGTGACTGATGGAATCTAAACTGAAATATTCTATCGCATTACCTAGCAATAAAGAGCATATATAATCATTCAAAATGTCAACATTCTCTATCATAGAAGTTAGCATAGCCCTGTTTGTGAGGTAATTCTCTTCTGTAATATGTTCCATTAAGTTTGGGCATGTTGGTTCAATTATGGACATTAATGGCTCACATTCAACATTGTGAGAATTATATTTACTTAGTATTGAGTGGATATAATGCAAACCAGTGAGTCCATCATCTTTGAAATTCCCATGTTGTATGTTAAAGATGTTTGCTAAGTTGTATACCTGATCCAAGATACTGACCTGAGATTCTTCTACGAGTGTATTAGGATGGAGATCAAACCTTCATGCATGTGTGGTCACCCCGCAAACAACCGCGAAATTTTGAAAGTTGTAAACAACACCTTCTTTAGGCTTATTAGCATAACGATCAAGTAGACTCCTATAGGTCATGTTAACTTCAACGCTAGTCAACTGTCATAATATGTTCAAAAGGAGATAAAGTTAGATTTAAAGTATGTAGTACATGATCTTTAGTTGAAGTAAATGAAAAGAGAAGGGGAAGTAATGAAAGGGATGCTTTATTATTTTTAAACCTCTTTGTCAACCAAAATCATGCCAATCTTCTAAACAGGATAAGGAGATGCCTTCCTTCATATGTCCTACTTTCTCAGTGCCTTCGCATTACATATCATGTATTTTTGCTACCATCGACCTTCTTGAACAAATCCTTCTCCATCTTCTGTGAGACCATTGTAGCAAGTGGTTAGATCATGGAATTCTGTGAATATATATGGTAACATAGTCGTTAAACACTTACTAGAAAGGAATAAATGCATGGAAAAATGAAATTAGAATAGTTAACTATAAATATGCTACATTATGATGATATATCTTTCTCCTTAGTTGACAGGAAGACGATGCTGCGGATAAATGTCGATGTTGGATGTTGGTGTAGCATCACTTTGTTAAATAGGCATTGTTGGGCGAGAAAAGGGACCTTCTGAAAAATAAACTTGGTTTCTATATATATTTTGTAAAAAAACATTTTAGAATCTAAAGTATTATAATAGGGAAAATTAACTCCTCAGTCCGTATAGTTTTCATGTGTTTTGAATTAGGTCCCTGTATTTTTTTTCCTTTAAGTTTACTCTGTTAGCTTCGTTAATCCCTTCCGTTTAAAACTATTAAATTAAAGCTAACCAGGTTAATAAATCTGCTAATGTATCTGACTAAGCATCTAGACAGAGAAATTAAAGCCACATGTGAAAATAATTTTATTTCCTTTATATTTCTCTCTTCCTCTTTCTCCCTCCATCAATTACTCTCCCACCTAAATTCAGCTCTTCGATCTGAACTTATGTAACCCCTCCCCGCAACCACTCTAGGATCCATCCCCACCTGCGAAGCTCACTCCTCCGACAGCGTCACTTCTCTCAAACTGCTACATTTGTCGCTGAGAACATGTAGGCAAACATTAGAATACTATGACAACCAATGCCTAATACTACGTAAGAGGTATGTTATCAAACTCTCCATTCTTTTGTTTTCCTATAATGTAGAATCAATTCATTTAATTAAATTAATCTAAACAAACCCTACCTGCTGCAACTACGCATGGTTACAGATTGAATGAAGCAATAAGGTGAGGTTACAGGGTGTGACTGATGTTCTGTTCATAAAGTACTCTACGATAGCAATAACTACACTCCAATACCAGGCGGACACACCTTATTAAATATGCAGAAGGGATTACGGCTACTAGCTGCTTACAATAAGTGCATAAGTATACACATAAACCTAAAGAAGCAGTGAAATCACACTCCTCAAACATTTGCTACTCGTTGTAAGTGACGATTTTCTCTAAACTGAGTATGAAAATTCCCAACGTATACAATATATGATCTTCTTGCTTCCGCTTCTAACTCAACATTACTACCTGTTAGTGCACAACTTTTCCTATATTTATTAATTTCAATGTTTGCAGGGCATGGTTCCCGCCAGTCATATATAGGCTTCATCATTGTTTGAATCTATTTAATTTATTGGTCACCCTATGATGACCACCATGTCCACCTGTGAATACAAGCTATTGGTGTGCATGTATAACCCCCCGTAGATTTAGAGTTTCCTTCAACATGAACTGCCAATAAAAATCAACAACCATGAATGTACTAAATATTAAGGTATGTAGAATTAACCCGAATAGAACCCTTTACATTATGGTTCCAGTATATGATATCATAAATTACATTCAATTATCTTTGGGTAAACCTTGAGTAAAACTTTTATTTACAATTTCTCCGTCGTGGTATGAATGAAAACAATCACATTGCCAAATTGATTACAGATAAGTTTATTGCTTCAGTAAAAAATTTAATTATACTAGTTTTTTTACCGAAATTATGATAGTTCAATCTTGATGTAAAAATACTTTTTTAATAGAAGTGGAACCAAACACTCTTTGTTGTGGTAGTGCACAAATACTTGGAAATTAAAGTATCCATTAAGACGTTAACTACTCAGAGCCACATAAATTCATCACGCTTAATTTACATATTTAAACAGAAAGAGAAAGAATAACACGACGGAATAATATGTGACAACAACCCCATCATACTAGGGATCTATGAAAACACGAGTAACATCCAGGAAGGTAACACGTGAACAAAATTTGGATTTTTGGGTAAATATTTATTGGAGTAGGTGTACAAAACTTGGGAAAAATTAATAAGTAATTCTCTGTCCAGAATCGCGCAGATGACTGTCCTGCCTGCAAATACTTCAACCGTGGAAGGGTTCGTTCAAGTGCTACAAGACACACCGTCGTCTAAGATACTTTAGCATCGGATAACACAGCATTGTACGTGTGCTGTTGTTGCCTCCTTACATGAGGTATGTCCCAGAAGACAGTGATGACCTTGGAGTATCGTCAACTAGCAATAATGTGGACATATCCCATGACGAAACAAATTAATAAGTTTTCCGGCATATAGTGAGATAGCATAATGTGTCTCAAAGTATGAAGAATCGACTAGGTATGAAAATTGGAAAAAAAGCAAGGAAACCAGCATAATGTGTCGCAAACTTGTAAAATAGAGGGCAATATTAGCTTCTCATACGATCATCCTTCTCTACAGAAAATAAATAAGCTTTCACAATAAATTATGCAATTCATTCAACATTCATACACATAAAATTGCAAACAGCTAGATGGGTAAAAGTTGAAAGAGAAAAATTCCCAAGAAAGATCACCGGAGAAAAATTTCAATGTCGTATTTTACTTGCATTTGATGGGAAAATCTCGATTTACAAACGAAACCCATACCCACTTAAAATCTACAAATGTCAACAGTCTATATTATAATTAAGTTCCCCATAGATGGATTAACTACATCCGATCCTCTAGATCATGCGAAAGCCCCAAGAAACAAACTAATCATTGTAAAGTAGCAGCTAAAACATCATATCGACGGATCAACTCAGACATGAAATGAATAACCACAAGAAGTGACTTTGGACTCAATCTATACGAATTAATGAATTTATTTAAATCACATCACAAAATACCCAATGCAGGAAAAAAATTTATATGAAAACCATCTGTGAAATGTTTTTATCAAGACTTCATAAGGGAAGGAAGCGGATTAAAACATTTGGCAATGACCTTGGAATATATAACCCAAAAGTTGTGGTTATGGTCAACTTGCGAGAATGAGGACACATCCCAGGACGACATTGTAGCATGTTTACCTGAATTGTGTATCCGATAAGAAATGCAAATTTTTGACTAGGTCAAGAATCTTTACATAGGAGATGGTGAGGCGGGTTATGGTTAGTACGTTGGACAAAATTACTAGCTATAGTTAACACTGACCGATGGCAACGACCAATAAGACGCAGAGAAACAAAATATAATAAATGAGGCCATATTAAACTTAGTAATCACACCAATGCGTGTTCATCTTAGGGCGGCTATTTGTCTCCAGCATGTTTTTTTAATCTTTAAATTGGACGTTTCAACCATAAACATGGTGCAGGTGAACAGAAAATAGTTAGCAGTTAATCATGCCATGTGGATTGTTGATTAGGACAATTTACTGTTCACTTAGAAGGTTTAGAGATATATATTTGATTATGATATCGTTAATTGCAACATTGTCCATTTTTCTTTAATAATAAAATCTCGATACATATATACAGAGACAAACATCTCGAAACAGTTCCAGTAGAGCCTATATTAGAATAACTCAGGGCCCAAAAAATTAGAATAAGCTAATAGCTATCAGTTTTGCACCATAATGATGTTAGGGAGAATGTAACTCTTTTTTATAGAGAGAGAGAGAGAGAGTGAGTGAAAGTAACTCTTATCTTTGGATTTTCTCAACAAAAAAAAAAAAAAAAACTTTTCTCACTTTAACTATCCTGTCAGAATCATTTTTACTGTGTTTGATCTTACGACCTCTCTTTTATAAAGAAGATGTCATTCAATCTTGTAACTTATTTTTAGAATAATGTATTTAATTTCTGGCCTTTGATATTGGCCATCGTGCGTCCTTAATCTGGAAAATTCAAAGTTGCATATTTATGTTTGAAAGTTTAAGTTTTGAAACAATCCACCTTTAGTTCGCAAAGTGTCATTATGACAATATGTTCTTGATGATATCTTTTGAATTATACGGTGTTCAGATTTAGTTGAGTAATTGAATTAAAGAAACTAAATAAATTATTTTAAAATATTTCTATTTAATTTTTAAATTAATTTGCATGACTTATAAATTAAACTGATATTTAATCTAATAATACATATATGTATTTTAAAGAGATCATATAACACATGCTATAATTACATAATTTATTTAACTTCCTTAATCTTCACAAATTAGTCAATCTTAAATTAATTAAGGATCGCTTTTTTGTTATGTCCTAAGACTTCTCTGGGTTTGTGTTTGTTGATTTAATGAAATTTCTTCTTTGATGGTCCAAAAAAAATGGGGATGACTACGATTCACTTCTCTTCCCATCCTCTTCCCGTCTTCTTCTTCATCTTAGTCGTTAGATTGAAATCTTAACCATTCAGATTTAATGTTTTATAAAAATATTATTTTTATATTTTTATAATAATTTAATATTTTATTAATATAAAAATAATATTTTTATAAATCATTAAGTTCGAACCGTTCAGATTTCAATCTAACGACTAAGATGAGGAAGAAAAAGGGAAGAGGATGGAAAGAAAAGTGCACCGTAGCTAAATCAAAAAAAAAATTAAGTATCGATATAGTAGCTAGTACTCTTGCACGTCTCTAGAAAAATGCATTGATATTCCACTTGATGTAAATAAAATAGGAGCTTGAGATTTAGTTTAATTAGAGAGAAATGGAAACGCAACATATAAGAAGATCCAAACCCAGAATTTACTAAGAACAAGTTGAGTGAAAAAAAAAAAGCTTTACTTTTCATCGATATATCTAATAAATACTTGTCCCATATGTGAAAACTAGATGAGCATATATATCGCACTTAAGTAATTAAATGAAGTGATCAGTTTCCAAATCATATTTCTAGTTTAATCCGCACTCTAGTCATATCTTACGATCATCTTCAATATCTCACAAAAAGAAAAGAGCTTCTCAGGTTGATCCAGAAACGTCACCGTCTGGAGTATAGTTGAAGGACGGAAACTACATCAATAATGCTTATACAATTAAATAAAAAGGTTATATGATAATATAATTTTAATCAATCGAAGTTTGGTAGTGACACTATGTATAAATATTGGAAACCAAAAAAAAAAATCACATAAGCAGTTTCATTAGGGCCGGGGGACATCATATCTTAGGTGAGAAACATTGGATTAATCGTTTTTCTTGACAATTATTAGCAACGACAAGAGGAAACCTCACTGGTATTTATTATTATTATTATTTGAATATTTCTTGTTAATTAAATAACGGCGATATTGACATAGTTTTGCCGTGAAAGAGTCTTTTTACATTGTCATTTCTTACACGTTTCTTTGCTAATTGCTTCGCTTTTAACCGTTTTCACAACTTAGCCTGATGTGTATTTTAATTAGCCGAAAAAACAAGATAACTTGATGTTCGAGAGACATCTGTTTTATAACTTCACAATAAATCTATGATTTTATTTTACCGAAAAATTAAAAAAAAAAAAAAGTATGATGATCTTCAATCTACTGAAACTAATTTGGAGAGTTAAGATGGCAATATCATTATGGCTGGACCGGACGGATCCAGAAAATAAATCAAGAGGGGCACAAGTGGCGGGGAGATTTGGAGTTTACCTCTGAATTTTTTTTTTAAAGAAAAGTTTTAAATGCATTAAAAAAAACAAAGGAATATAAACAAGAATATCAAAAAAAAAATTCATGAAATCAAGTGAATATTGATGATATAATAAAAGAGATAATTATTTTACAAACCTGTTATTTAGAAAAACAGGGCTAAGTGCTGTTAGAAATGCAGCTACATAAATTACAATGAAGGGTAGGCACTCAATAAGTTCAAGTACATATATTTTAATAACAAAAGTATATCACAATAAAAATAATTACAATATCATCCTTTTAAACCTTATTTTTGAAATTCCATCATAATTATCTTACTATCAATGTTATCAAATACATCTTTAACAAAAAAAATTTGGAATTCTTACCTCATTTTAAAAAGTCTATGTGTGTGTGTGTGTGTTTTTTTTAATACACAAATTCATGTGTATTGTTATACCCAATAAAACTTTATAATGCCATATGTAATTTTGGTAAAACATTATAAGTAGATTTGCACATTGATCCTATATAGAAAGCAATTAGGAAGGACTTTTTGATCAACAATTTATTTAAAGTTGTTGATACCACTCTGGTACTATTTATAAGTCCACTTTGACCAAATCTCACATACCAAGAAAAGGTAATTAACTCAATGATTATAGAGGTAAATTTTCAACTTTACCTTCACTAATGATTGGATATTTGAAAACTATTTCTTCTCTCACTATCTTCATGGGTATAATTAATATGAAGAAAATTATCACAATCTCATTTATTACATGAAATTGGACTTATAAATAGAACTAAATTTTTTTAATCAAAATAAATTTATAAATAAAACCAGAGTAATGGAGTAAAATGGTCATGTAGCCGACGCTACTTAATATAATAAAACTTTATTATTATTTTTGTTTTAAAGAGTTGAGACCTTGTAGGTCAATCACATCAAATTCCTCTTTTAAAACCTTTTCAATATCAACATTATGAGTTTGATCCTAGTATAATGAGTGTGAATTATGGAACAAAAAAAATCAGTTTTTATATATATGTTTGGATTAACAGTAGAAATTATTTTTATAATATAATTTATAATATACAAGATAAATATATAAGATGGTTTTATCTCAACTTTCATAAACGTGATTTTCCAATGATTACTTCAAGATGCCTCGAGAACATTTACATATGACCCATTTAGGCTCACACTTGTAGGCGAGATCTAAGTCCTGACTCCTGGCCTGGTCAAGCAAAACAAAAGAATCAATAATCAATAAATAATAAGAGAGCACCAATTACAAAGCTTCAAAAACTGCCAAATGTTTGGATATTGAAACCGAAATTATAACAAAACAAAAGAATAAAACCAACACATACGACCCATTCAGCCTCAACACTTATTTGACTGGATCTTTCTTCTCACCCCACCTCCTCCGCAAAGACACATATATAAACCCCACACTACCTTCATCTCCAATTCAAGCAACCAACCATAGAGTTAAAGCTTCATAGATAGATCATAGAACAAAACAAGCCTTGGACTCTGAAAGAAGAGCTGAAAATGGCAAGGAAGAGGAAGGCCATGGAAATTGAGGAAGACAGAAACATGAAATGGGATGAGATGATGAAGGAAGCTGAAGCACTGGGAGTGAGCAGAAGAGCCAGGAAGCGTTTTGTTGGGGTAAGACAAAGGCCTTCTGGAAGATGGGTAGCAGAGATTAAGGATACTATTCAGAAGATCAGGGTTTGGTTGGGAACTTTCGATACTGCAGAGGAAGCTGCTCGAGCTTATGATGAGGCTGCTTGTCTCCTTCGTGGTGCCAACACTAGGACCAATTTCTGGCCTTGTTCTTATTCTTCTTCAAAAACCACTGCTCTTTCCTCCAAGATCACCAATCTCCTCCTTCAGAGGCTCAAAGCAAGGAACAACACTTGCTCTGTTTCTTCTTCTTCTTCTGATACCTTTTCTTCTTCCTCCTCTGTTTCTCCTCTCTCTGATCATCAGCAAGTTGATTTACACAATGAAGAAGCAGCTGCTGATTTTTCTATTGACCAGTTGACTGATTTCCTTAATGATCCTGAAGATTACAGCGCAGGAAACAACAGTGACTTTAATATGTTCACTGATCATAGTGCACAAGTTGAGTCCTTTACCAGTAGTCTGGAATTATGTTTGACTGAAACAGAACAATGCAGGGTAAGAGAAATGGGGTCGGAAAATGACGTCAGGAATGTTGTTGCAGACTGCAGTTCAGGAGGGGAAAGAGAGGAAGAAAGTGAAGAAGAAGAGGAACAAGAAATCACGCACGTGGGTCCGGAGGATTTTGAGTTTGTGGACAAGGTTGCTTCTTCATGTTACTATTCACCGTTTGAGATGGCGGAAGAGATGGAGGAGCCAGTGGTGGTTGAGGCAGAGAGCTACGGCGGCGATGAGCCTTCGATGCTCAGAGCAGCCATGAAGAGGATGAAGTATGAGAGGAAGTTCTCAGCTTCTCTTTATGCATTTAATGGAATATCTGAATGCTTGAAGCTGAAGTTAGGAGGAGAAGGATCTGGAAACTCCAAGGCAAGAGGGGTTTCTGATCATTTAGCTAACCTTAAGGCGGCATGTAGCAGCAAGGAGAAATTCGAGGAAAATAAGGAGCACAAAGAAGAACAAAACACAGTGACATTAAATGAGGCTGAGAGTTCATCATCTTCTACTACTACCAGTGTTGATGGTGAATTGTTGCTTTGGAATTCTCTGGATCTTCCTCCCATATGTTACGTTAACTAACTAAATAACGGTTGGGTTCCAACTTATCTTATGTTTGTGTCACTTGAACGTATGCTAAGTGACAAATCAGGTCTTGTATTAATCAATGTTAGTTAAATTTGAGTTCTGATCATTCTTCTAATAATAACTGATTCTATATTCATGTCAATCTCATCTGTTAATGAATACCAACTCATCATATAGCAATTTCCAAATTGAGTGTTTCCAGCTATTCCGTCCACTAATGCAGCGAGAGAGGTGGCTTTTGCAAGTCAATCGGAAAAAGAAATGTTACACAGTAATGGATCGGCATACTTATTTTATTTTTAGTTTTTACAGCCTTCCCCGAGGTTGCCGAAGAAAGGAACTAACTACTCAAGGAGAATGCCAAGGATGATTAATTATTAACTCAAAACTGTGGTTATCTTATAAGTTACCAAACACCCATATATTTGTCAAAATCAATTATGAACACACAATCATTCTTATCTCATAAACTACTATTATTAACTTTTCATTTTCATACTTGATTAGGAATATTTGGTAACTCATGAGATAACCATGGCTTTAAGTTTATAATTGATTTTGGCAAGTGTAGAAATGTCTGGTTTTTACTTTTTAGTTTATAATCATCTGACATGGTGGGTGTTTGGATTTTTTTTTTTAAAAAAAAAATAATGATTTTGGCTCCATGATTAATAAGTCAAGGGATTCAAACAGCCCCATGTCTCCTTTCTTCTCATTTGTAAATATATGCTTGTACGCATGTACATATAAACATACATATGTAATCCAGATGGCTACTGTTCTTTGCTTTCAACCCCAATATATATACATATGACTCGACCTACGTATATGCAAAGTTTATCTGACTTATCGCACCAGAGGGCAAAAGTAGTGTTAACTCAGTGCGGAAACGATTTTGAAGGGAAAAATGGATATCAAGGTGTTGCAAAACCGATTGGCTGAAAAAATTTCTAACAATCAACACTGCATTTCATGGGTGATATTTAAATAGGTTCTAAGTCCATACCACCAACCTTGTATTCGTTCTTAGCCTCAAACTAGCCAGCAAGCGTGAATTGAATACATAGCACGATCAACACTTTCACGCAAAGGTGACAAGGTACATGTTTTGATAATTAATTCAAACTAATAAAATAATAAGATATCCTATTATATATAGAAATAGTAAACATCTCACTTAAGACTCGCTGAAAATTCAATGTTTTATTAAGGAGGTAATATGCCAATTTATTGGAGTAAATTATATAGAGATTGACTCTCATTTGAAATTTAAATGACTAATAACCCATGATTTTAGCAACTAACTCGTACTAGTGGAACTGTTGACTTATTTCTCAACTTCCTAAAAAATACTAGTAATAATTAAAAGTCAATAATAATAATCAAAACAACCAATCTTCCCTAGCACGTTTCTTTTTTATTGAATAAATCAGACGATCCTTATCATTCCTTTCCCCCTGAAAAACCGATTTGTCCTCAAGTCAGAATTCAGGAAATTGTTCAGCAACAAGATCATATTCTTCGCAAGTATTATCCTCCACAGGACGGTTTGCCCACTCAATAAAAAAGATCAGCTCCATATTCGCAAGTAATTCCAACTTCTTATCGGTTGTCCAGCGATGTTGTAGCACTTTAGATGGCAAAAGATCAGCTCCATATTCGCGGATATGGGCAGAGAAAGCGGTGGATTGGTGGGTTGTTGGCTGGGTGCTGGACCCAATAAGGATACATGGAAAACATGATGGATTTTTGCATTTGAAAGGAGCTCTAACTCATATGCCACGCTGCCTACTCAATGACTTTGAAAGGCCCCAAAAACCTTGGAGAAAGTTTTTCAAACCTTTTCTTGGCTAGGGATTTCTGACGATAAGGTTGTATCCTCAACCATACAGCATCATCTCCTGGGGAAGATTCAAGATCCTTGCGATGCTGATCTGCGTGCAACTCCATTTGATTTTGAGCTTTTAGGAGGTTGGCTCATTAGATTTTGGCAGTCCTGTAATGAAGTCAAGCGAGATGTCTTCCCAGATTCGTTCTGGAATGGGAAGGGGCTATAGAAGTCTGCAGGAGCCAAGGTTTAGTACTTGTTCTGTTGACAAGTCAAGCAACGTTGAATGTAATGTTTTACATCATTCTTCATTCCCTTCCAGTATAGTTGATCACTTAGCCTCTTCAGAGTTTTAAGATAACCACCGTGGCCCCCGGTTGGAGTAGCATGTGCCTCAGCCATTAGTTTTTCTCAAAGTTCGGTTAGATTAGGTATGCCTAATATAGTTTTGTAGAACAATCATCCGCTCACAAAATGGAAAGGAGAATGTTGATCCAGATTTGCTTGTAATTCGTCGATCTTGGCTTTGGTTTCGGGGTCTTCTAACAATGCATAAGGTAACATAACATTTGAAGCTCATTTTCCATACGAATGACCATTTGAAAGAAATTAGCCTGTTGTGGCCTTCTAGAGAGGGAATCAGCTGATGCATGCTCCTTTCTTGGTTTATAGATGATGAAGTCAAAGGGAATAAGTTTCACCAAGAGTCTTTATTGTGAACTAGTCACTATTTTCTATCTAAGCAAATGTTTCAAGCTGTGATAATCTGTTTGTACATAAAAATGGTGTCCCAATAAATAGTGGCACCATTTTTGGAGAGAAAGAACCAGGGTAAGAAGCTCTCAGTCATAGGCAGATTTGTAACGGTAGGAAAAATGAGAGGCCTTTGCTGAAATAGGCTATGGGGTGCCCATTCTACATAAGAACTGCTCCAACCCCATACAGGGAGGCATCGCATTCAACCGTAAAAGGCTACTGGAAATTCAGTAACTGGAGGACCGGTGTTGTAGTCAGAGCTATCTTCAGTTCATCAAAAGCTCCTTAAGCCTTTTCGGGCCATTGGAATGCATCTTTCTTAGTCACATCTGTCAAAAAACGAGCAATAATCCCATAATTCTTTACAAACCTCAATAATACCCTGAGACCTAGAAAGCCATGCAAATCCTTCATTGATATTGGTGTTGGCCAATGAGCAACAGCCATGATTTTCTCTAGAATAACCTCAACACCACCACTAGTGACTATGTGCCTCAAGTAATCGACCCTGTTTGTCCCAAGAAACACTTCTTGGCGTTAGCATAAAGGGATTGTGATAGGATACCAAGTAGTCCTCTTCTAGTGTATTCAAGGAAGAGGCGGTTGGAAATGGATAAGGCAGAATAGTTAAGTGGATAAGACAGAGTAGTTTAGAGGTTATATTTTTATAAGTCACATTATTAGGGAGTTTGAAGTAGTTGGTTTGACAGTTATGTTTTTATATATATGTCCCTACATGTTGTAAACATTTTCAGGCAAATAAATATATACTGAACTGTATTGTGAATTTGGTCAAGAACTTCAGATTCTAGTTCTTGAATTATTCTATTAGATCCTAATCTTCAGGATCTATCAATTTGGTATCAGAGCAGTTCTTTCTCTGTGCCATTTTGTGTGCATTATGGGCAACAATAGGAAGAAACAACAATCATTAGATCAACCAAACATGAGTAACGAAGCATGAAAGTGTTCATCCTCTAAATGATTTGGTTCAGCAAATGGCGTTTCTTGTTAACAAAATTCAGAGCATGGATGTTGAGATGAAAGAGATGAAGCAAGGAAGAAAACTATTCCAGAACCCAGATATTTTTCTTTGTAATATTAAACAAGAAGGCTTGGTGGAGGAGTATAGGAAGGAGTTTATTCGAAGATCTTCAAGGGTTAGCAGCTGGCCTGAGCATTGTCTCTTAGCAATATTTATTCATGGGCTCAGGGAAGAATTGAAAGCCCACGTGAAAATTCAGAAACCTCCAACTGTGTACAAAGCCGCCAGTTTAGCCATGGAATTCGAATCCAAAATTCAAAGCCAGCGAGTGCAACGGCCTTCCCAACGTTTTTCTGGATTTCGTGGAACTCATTAGGGAATTAATTATATAGAAAATAAAATTACAGCTTCACATCAGCAATGGAATTCGAATTTTGCACCAAATCAGGATTAGATTAAGCAACAGAATCAGATTACAATGGGATATTCTAGTAACGCAACAATCCCCACTTTCTCGCAAAATCACTCTCTGTCCGACCCTGACCGACAACTTAGAAGAGAGAATAGCCTCTATTATCACTGCGGAGAAAAATTCTTGTTAGGTCATCATGGTAAATCATCAACGTTGAGATTAATGGAGATCTCAGAAATTCCAAATAATGCCGATGATGAGTCCAGTCCGACGCTGCTTGACGGAGAAGTTCACAACGAGTCTCCAATGGCCAAAATATCGCTTCGTGCGATCCTACCCACCCAGCTGTTTTTCGGATATCGTGGAATTGATTGTGGAAATAATTATAAAGAAAATAAACTCCCAGTTCCACGTCAGCACGGGTTCGCAACATCTGCAAGTACTTACGCGACTTCCGACGTTCAGGATTACACAAGGCCACTGCTATCGGGATATTCGAATCACTCCAATTTGCCGATGAATCCGCAATCGACTTTGACAGATGTTGAGCGCCAACATCGCCGGAACAAGGGACTCTGTTATCGCTGTGGAGAGAAATTCGCGCCAGGTCATCGCTGTAACGCCGTCACGCTAAAAAATAATGGAAATTACGGATGAACAAGACGACAAACAATTGCCGCAACCTGAAGAAAGTTCCAATAATGCTCCTATGGCTGAAATATGGCTACACGCAATTATGGGAAAAGACTTGGCAATAACGATGAGAGTTAAGGGGCTGATGTTGTCCAAAGAAATCCTTATCTTGATCGATAGTGGATCAACCCACAAATTGATCTCCAACCACTTGATTAAAGACCTGGGAATTAAAACGCAGCAATTAACGCCTTTTGGAGTAAGGGTTGGGGACAGTTCAATGATCTCTTGCAATGCCATCTGCAGAAACTTAGCAGTTCAGGTGGAGGCAGAATTGGAAATTCACCATCTAAAATATCGTTGTACAATATTAGAATTTGCATGCAATCTTTCTAAGGAGTATGATGAAAAGACAACAATTCAGTCTTCAGATCAGCAGCATTTAGACCTTAAAGAGTCATTGTATTTAATAGGAAGCTACGATGGAGAATCATTTTTAGCATCTATGGTTTTGTATTGTCTATCCCTGAACATCAAGAAATATCGAAAGCCTGTGAGTTCAGTTTGCTCTTATACTTCAACTGTGTAGTTGAATGGGGAGACTTACGTTTTTGGTGGTGGAATAGTTGTATTTAGTATGAAAGTCGAGTCATACAGTCCAATTCGTGATAAGTGGACTCTCTGGCCATCTTTGAATCAAAAGAAAGGAAGCCTTGCTGGAGCTGGTTTAAGCTACAAAATATTTGCCATTGGTGGCGGCAATGGAATTGACGATTATTCAAAGGATGAGATGCTTGATTTAGACATAAAAGGTTGGATCTATACTCGTTCAATGCTTGAGAAGAGGTTTGAACTCGCTGCAGTGGAAGCCAATAGTGTTATTTACATTAATGGTGCATTTGATGGAAAGCGATATAAGCTGCAAGGAATTATTCAACCACCTGAAGCATCTAGTTGGGGATCTTATGATCTGGTTACTACACAATTTCCTCACTTTCGCCTTGAGGACAAGACTTGTTTTCAAGCGGAGGGTAATGATAGGAAACCAAGTAGTCCTCTTCTTGTGTATTCAAGGAAGAGGCGGTTGAAAGTGGATAAGGCAGAATAGTTAAGTAGATAAGACAGAGTAGTTTAGAGGTTATATTTTTATAAGTCAGTTTATTAGGGAGTTTGAAGTAATTGGTTTGACAGTTATGTTTTTATATATATGTCCCTGCATGTTGTAAACATTTTCAGGCAGATAAATATATACAGAATTGTATTGTGAATTTGGTCAAGAACTTCAGATTCTGGTTCTTGAATTGTTCTATTAGATCCTAATCTTTAGGATCTATCAGATTGCTACTACAAAATTTGAAAGATAATCCTAAGATGTTGTAAATGACCTTGCGCATAAGAACTATACACCAGAATGTCGTCAAAGAACACTAATGCGAATTTTTGCAGAAGAGGGCGAAAAAGATTGTTCATGACCGCCTAAAAGGTTGGCAAGGTGTTGGTTAATCCAAAGTGCATGACCACAAACTCATATATAACCACTATGTGTTCTAAATGCAGTTTTATGGACATCAGAAGGCAACACACGAATTGGATGATACCCTGAATTCAAATCAACTTTTGAGAAATACTTAGCTCCGTGTAACTCATCTAATAGCTCATCAATGTTGGGAATCGGGTATTGTAATTTGATAAAGACCACGGTAATCCACACAAAATCGCCACATACCAATTTTCTTGCTTACTAACAGTACCAGACTTGTAAAAGAGAGCTGTGACGGATGAAACCACGATCCAACAATGCAGCAACCTGACATTCAATCTGATCCTTTTGATAGTGCAGACAACGATAAGGCATCAAATTTGGAGGCGAAATGTCAAGCAGCAAGTTGATCTTGTGACAGTGACCGCGTGGAGGGGGCAAGGATGTTGGTTCGTCAAAAACTATTCTTGAAGAACCAGAAATACATCAAGTGCAAATCGCTTTGCTATTATTGTTTGTTGAAATTCTAGGTTTTGGAAACAAACTTGAGGTTCATCCTTCGAAGTTACTCCTTGAAGTTTATACCTTTTTCCAAGGTTATTAAAACCAAACCGGTCAGTGAACCGGTCGAAGTACTGGGTTAAGGGTCAGTGGGTCAGACCGGAATCAAACCGGAGCTATACGGGACCAAACCGGTGAGAAAATAAAAATTTTAGAATTATTAATAAGAAATTAAAAAAATTAAAAAAAAATGAAGGAATGCAAAAAAGAGGTTCAAAAAGGAGGTTGAAATTTCAAACTCGGAATTCAAAGCAAATGTTAATAGGGAATGCAACCAAATTGACGCAACAGACTTTTGAGATGACCCATCAATATTTTCTCTGCCAAGCACATTCACCAATGTTTTGAATCTTGTGAACACGTTAACCCATGCCTTGAAATTTATTAATTAGGGGTAGCCTTTGAACCAACCGATGTATCTTTTAAGCTTAACCATAGGGGTAAGCTTAACCCACCAATAAATTTCTTCTTTTGTGTGTCTTCACTTTTCTCTCAGTCTCTCTTGCGTTCAGCCCTTCTCCAGCATCTTACACCCTAAAAGTCGTCGCATCAGAGCTGAATCCTTCACCGGAACGTTTAAACTCTGATGATCAAGCTTCTTCACAACGTTTCTCTTTGGGTTCTTAGAATCTCAACAATTTTTTGGGTTCGATCTGTTACATGTCACTGTCATCTCAACAATTTTTTGGGTTCGATCTATTGCATGTCCCCGTCGTTCTTCTCTTTTGATGTTATTTCTTCTCATCAGATCTATTCACACCTGCTCTGTTATCACCGGATCTGTTTCTCTTCGACTCTATTTCTCTCCATCTCTCTTTCTTTTTTTTCATTGTAAACGTCTTCAAAAGCTCTAACCCCATTTTCTACAGCAGATTGGACCGGTTGCTTGGCCGGCTCGCCGGTTTTCGGTCTGAACCGGCCAGTTCGGTCGGGGTTTGATAATCATGCCTTTTTCCTCCAACCCAAAAAATCATAAACATCTTATTCCAATTGGCTTGCACGGTATTTAGAGAAGCTAGCCACTTAATTCCTAATACCAAATCAGCCCCTCCCAAGGAAAAAGGAAAAAATTCTTACTTAATGACTAAATTAGAGACTTTCACCTCCAATTCCGGGCATACTTGGTGACACGTTACTCGGCGTCCGTCCCCAATTTGGACTCCAAAAGCTGGGATGTTGTGAACGGGCAGCTACAAGTCCATGACAAGTTTGTCTGATACGAAGTTGGGGGTGGATCCACTATCCACCAAGATCATGATTTCCCTGTTTCAGATCATCCCTTTAAGCCTCATGGTAGATGCCGATGGTATGCCCAATATTGCATGCAAGGATATTTCAGTGTTCTCTTCTTCGACGTCATCGGGAATAGGCACAGCGACTTCTTCCTCTTCTTCGGTGATTTCCAGTAGTGACAAAGACCCCGTGCACCTGTGACCCGGACGGATGGCTCGCCACTCTTGAAGCAGAGGCCTTTCTCCTGTTGTTATGAGCATTCGGCCGAGGAAGATGGTAGGTGTGGTTTCACGCCGAGGATGATGTCGTCAATGCTCTGTTCGAGCCGAGGGACGAGACGTTGCTTCTGTTTTTCTCGAGTTGAATTTCGGGTCGGGTCGTCGTGTATGTGGAGTTGCTTGGTTATTGTGTTAATTTTGACCTCATATACTAATGCTAGACTAATAGCACAATACACAGTTCTAGGTTTATGAATCCTCCCGTTCGCTCTCAGGTCCTCACTCAAGCCATTAAGAAAGACACCAAGTAAGCAATGCTCCGGCCAGTTCTTCACGTTGGATGAGTGTCTGATAAAATTCAGATATGTACTCTGAGACTGACCCTGTTTGACGGATGCCATATAGTTACTCGTCCAGATTTTGATATTCCAGTGGTCCATAATGTTGTTGCAGTGCCTTCACTAACTCACCCCAATACAAGACGGTGCATTTGTCGTTTGTTCACCCACGAGAAGAGGTCCAAGGCGTCGATGCCACCTCTATCTTTAACTCCTTTGGAGTTTCATAATATCTAAAATATTTTTCTGCTTTGAGAATCCATCTCCTCAAGTCTCCCCTAGTGAATTTGGGGAAACTCAAGTTTGGTAAAAGGAACATGATAATAAGAGACGAGTTTGATTCATCATCACTATCTGCTTCCCCGTGAGACCAGTGTTTTGTCTTCTCTAATCAAAATGAGCGAGCTTCAAGGCTACAACTTTCTTATTGAGGGTATCCGAGTGTTGCGAGTCTAGTTCATCATCATTATCACTATCTGCTTCCCCGTGAGATCGGTGTTTGTCTTCTCCGATCAAAATGAGCAAGCTTCAAGACTACAACTTTCTTAATGAGGATATCCAAGTGTTGCGAGTCCAGTAGCTATTGCTAAAGGGTCTGCCAAAGTCGCAAAAGGATTTTCTTACGAGATTTGAGTCGCATGCAAAGAGCATATTAGCACCATGGCGAATCGTCGTGGGTCTGATGCCAATTGATAAGGTACATGTTCTGATAATTAATTTAAACTAATAAAACAATAGGATATTATATTACGAAGATAAAGTAAGCATCTCTCTAACCCTAAAACAAACAACCCAGGAGAACCTCCTAAAGCAAATTTACTATCTGAAAATTCAATGTCTTATTCAGGAGATAATATGCCAATTTATAAGAGCAAATTACATAGAGAGACTATAATTTGAAATTCAAATGACTAACAACCCATGATTTTAGCAACTGACTCCTACTAATGGAACAGTCCACTTACTTCTCAACTTCCTAAAAAGTAATAATCAAAAGTCCATAATAATAATAATCAAAACAACTAATCTTCCCTAACACGTTTCCTTTTTCTTGGATAAATCAGACGCTACTTACCAAAAGGCCAAAAGGCTAACCCTGCTTACTACGTTCAGCATGGATAGAAAGCCTTGTTTCAAGTAGCAGTTATAAGCAGTATTTACAAGTTATAACACCAGACACAAGCCATCATACATATTAAAGGCTAGCGCTAATTCCTCCACAGCGTTTTCCAGGACTTTCAGTATCACATAGTAGTAGAAATTCAGTTCCCCTGCGGGATAAGCAAACTTAGTTGAAGCAAGTTTAATATGCAGGGTTAGCTTGCAGCCAAAGTGGTCACCAGGATAGAACAGAAATTGGGTTACATTGAAGGGCTAAAACTGAAATTGCACTTATTTACAATGCAAGCTTATCTACAAGCTCCATTAAACACATCAAAGTGTTCCTTGTCAGAGTATGCTATGTGCTCTAGAGGACACGTAGCTGTGCCAGGAAAG
This sequence comes from Acacia crassicarpa, assembly GCA_034222035.1. Taxonomy (NCBI): domain Eukaryota; kingdom Viridiplantae; phylum Streptophyta; class Magnoliopsida; order Fabales; family Fabaceae; genus Acacia; species Acacia crassicarpa. The sequence goes on along the minus strand of JAWXYG010000005.1, from coordinate 39,724,849 downwards.
AAGCACAAAGATCCAGGAAGAGAAACTGTGGGCCATGGACCCTTTGGAGATCAAGCAGATACTTCTCTTCACGGGTTTTGTAAAGCTGCCAAATCCATGGTGAAAGAAAGAAAGATGTTACCTTTGGAGTTTAAGAATACTGCGGATAAGACAATCACCGAGAATCTAAATCTCCACATATTACCAAATGACTTTATTAACAGGCAGCACTAAACAATATTCTCATCATGATGTCCAGAGAAAGTGAAATACGTGCAGTAACTTGGAGAAGATTAAGATATGGTTTTTTAGATGCTTCCTGTTAAGTTCTCCGATAAAAACATGACAAATAACTAGTCATATATTTCCACTGAAGAACCTGGCAACAAACACTTTACGGAACTTGATGCAATTCTAACCCTAAACTCAGAGCAAATATATGGCAAGTAACATGTCAGGTACATTTTGTTTATAGCAAACATATCAAATACTAAGAGAAAGGATAAAAAGTCTGTAACCCTAGCAGTAGTCTAAAGAATAAAATTTAGGTATACGGATTCTTATACAATAACAGACAGAAAAGAGTTGCAGTAAGAAGACTTTGTTCTGTAGGCATTTCTTTAGCCAAATACAACAAATTGAGACTGCAGTTTTAAAGAAAGGTTACCTGCATTTCAAACTTGACTATGTTTGACTTAGAAACCGCATCATTCTCAATAATAGCGGATTCATCTCCAAAGTAATGATTATGATTGTTCATCATTCCTTCACTACGACCCAGAATGCCAGCCACCCAGCGGCACTTCATGTTATAGTGTCCAATCTTCTTCCAGCACACATTCAATTCTTGCAGAGCTTTAAGGACCTCAGTCATTATTTCGCGAGGATGGGCCCGAGACTGCCACAAGATAATGAATAGGTCAATAATTACCAAAGCAAGTCCACCAAAACTTAATTCTTCCGATGGCAACTATCAACAAGGAACAGTATAGACCCTAATGGTTTTTTTATTTGTGAATAACTTGAGAAAAACAAAGCAAGCAAGCAACAGAGTCAATCAACAAAATTGATGGCCCAAACTTACATAAAATAGATGGAATCAGATGGATAAACCCAGACATCATCAAACAAGGATTTCCTAACAACAGTGAAGGTTGCTCTAAAGGGAAATGCTCATTATGAAGTCAGCTCCATTATGATAACAGATAACAATTAAAACCTTGTACCTGAAGCCCAAGGGCCCATTTTCTCTCAGCAGGGAACTGTGGCCTCAATCCAGCTCCTTGATAATCCATATATCCTCCAGGAAAGCGGTTCCCAACCGCTGGAGCAGCAACTTCACTAGCATGCATACGATTATAACCAGTATCCTAATCAAACATCAATAACCAAATCTAGTGAGCTTCATAAAATTCTCTTGAAAATAAACAGAAATATAATATACCAAGGTATATTACACCTTTTGTTCCTATTACAAACTTCAAAAAGCACAAGGTGCAGGAAATAAAATAAATTTCAGTAATACAGGGTATGGGACTACAGCTTACAAGCATGCCAGAGATGTACCATATATTCATTACATATTCGTCACTCCATAATAAATACAAACTACTAATGAAACCTAAAACAGGTGAGAAAAAGACAAACTCACCATACTCTCTTGAAACTCAGCACCAAGATAGCCGCTTGAAACACGGAATCGATTGTCCAATAGCAAATAATATGTCACAGTAGCCTGAAATACATGAAGTAAGAGAATGTCGCAAATATACAACAAAAGAATAAACAGTGCACACCTCATTTTGTATCCTGTTGCGAAGAGATTCAACCAACTGATTCCTATCAAATCCAAAATTAACCACTTCCTGAAGAATTTCCTCGTCAATCTACAAAACCATAATACGGATTGAAATTAGTTGTTTGCACAGGTCATACTTTTCCAATAATTAATAATAAATTGACCAAAAAACTTGGTATTCCAAACATACTTAGCAATTTTTTTATTTTTTTTTTTGGGGGGGGGGGGGGCGGGGGGACAGAATCCCGCTGAAACTCTTTATACGCCACAGTAATCCATAAACAAACCAGATGAGTGAAAATACGAGGATAGAAATGCCTGCAGCCCAGAATCTTCATTCGATATTTAACTATACAACATTTAAAGAGAGAATGATAGAATTGGTGTTAATGTCTGCCTCATGTTAATACTAGAAGAATCAGGCACCAAACAAGTTCCAGAAGGAAATCAAAAGAATTATTTAACACTTCGCCCTCACATTAAAAAGTTTCAGCACACTCTGTAATTAACCTCCAATACCACTAAAAGAATGTAACTTCAATTACCAAAGCATAGTTCCTAAAGAAACATTCCTTCCATACAAGTAAGTTTCACCAACAAAAGAACATCAAGCAATCAAAAAATAAATAAGAAGCAAAAAAAAAAAAAATCACAGAAAAACCACTTCCTGCAAACAAGCCAGCTAATCAAACACTTGATGTAAAATAAAGTAGCACAAAATCATCAAACCATATGCAAAAGCATCAAAATAATGTATAAATAATAAGCATAAAACCTTTTTGGCTTGTTGTAAAGTATCGGGTGGTGGCACTGCCAAATAACGAGGGAGATGAGCTTGGAACCATGGGTGTTGACGGATCTCAGGTATGGTCATCCTTTTCATAGGATCAACCACAAGCATCCTGGGTATCAGATCTCTAGCACCAGGTGATAAATGACTAGGAAGAGTGTATATCCCACCCTATAAGAAATAAGAGGCAACATTGGGAAGCAAAAGAAGAAATGTATGCATTTTATCTTTGAGAACTACTAATATATAGCATTTATTATGTTGGGTTTATAAATCAATACAGTGTAGGCTCACTTCTTAAGCTAAAAAAAGCACTCAGAAGAGAAATGGCAGAGGAAATGGAAAAATGCAAAGGACACATCACCTCATCCTCTCTCCCAAACAAAAAGTGAAATAACTTAATATAAACTTTCCCAGGCAGCGATATACTTATGTTACTGATGACAAATTGACACTAACACATATTGCTTCTAGTATATACAGATACTGCTAGAGAAATGATATTGTCCATGAAAAAAAAACAATTAGAAGGAGGAATGTATTAATAGCACAAGTACTTGACAGACCACTGAAGGAACCAAAACTTATAATTGAAGCTTTGAAAGACACAATGAATATTGAACTCAAACCTATAACCTTTTCTGACCAAGACATTAACTATTCTTCATCACAAGGACAATACCAGACTCAAGAGCTTTTCTGACCAGGACATAACTATTCTTCAGGAAGAAAATAATTTGAAATGGCTGAGACACGCCAAGGATACCCCTCACAAGAAAGATGTATGATTAAAGACAGACCAGCAATACCTTTATTTTCTTGAAAAGGTTTGGAATATTTTCATCATCAAAAGGAAGGGTGCCACAAAGAAGAGCGTATAAAATTACACCACAGCTCCAGACATCCACTTCAGGCCCAGCATAATATTTTCCAGAGATTACCTGAAAAAAACGCAGAGCACAACAAAAAAATATGAATCACCAAAAGACACCAAATATGCATCAAAAAAATCTTTCTAAATAGTACCAGCATCCATTATTTGCAATTAAAAGGATTCTAAACCTCAGGAGCAGCATAGTTTGGGCTCCCACAACTTGTCTTAAGGAAATGACCATCAATCATGACGTTGCTCAGACCAAAATCTGCAATCTTGACACTGCATTTGGAGTCCAACAGCAAATTCTCAGGCTTCAAGTCTCTATGAGCCACCATATTCCTGTGACAGTACTCCACTCCCGAGATTATCTGCTTCCAAAGCCAAATTTTGGCATAAATCGTGATAAACATAATATATTGAGATACAAAAATTTGCACTTAACCCTACCTGCTGAAAAAAAATACGAGCTTCATCTTCTTGCAACCTACCCTTTTCCACTATGTAGTCAAAGAGCTCTCCAGATTTCACATACTCCATCACAACAAATATGTCTGTTGGAGTTTCTATGACTTCATAAAGTCGTATGATGTGAGGATGCATGAACAATCTTAAAATTTTGATTTCTCTTCTCACTGAAACAAGTTTGAAGGGGGGATAAATAGAAACTAATATCCAATCAACAGAAAGCAACAGAAGCAAACATGCAGAATTTGAAAGCTAGAAAATACAAAAATCAGTAGTGTATTCCTCCCCAACCTCCATACCATCAGAATAATGGAATCAGATCTTAGAAAATACCTTAAATTTTTCAACCTATAAACCATAACCTCCCAAAATAATATATAAACTTGAAACCAAATCCTCAAAATGATATGAAGATTTCAAGAAAATTTGAAAGCAGGCTACACAAACCTTTTTCTTCCATTTCCATGTTCTTTACTTTACGTTTGTTGAGGATCTTAATGGCAACTTTGTGACGTGTCAAAACATGCTCTGCAATTTTCACCTTGCCAAAGGCTCCAATACCAAGCGTTTTCCCTAATTTATAATTTGGTAGATACATGTCCACACCAGCACTACCACGACCAGATCCATCCATTTTCAGATATGGGTTCACTATTACAAAAGAAACCTCATTAAAATTGGATACATGGAAGTGCATCTTATCAGAAAGCAGCATACTCAAATTGTGTTACAAGCAAACAAAGTCACAAGCGGCACCAAGCTTTTTTAAAAGGCTTTTCACACAACATTAGTGTAACTTACCTAGGCGTCCAGGCAATTAAATATCTCAGACACGAAAGTCTCTAAAGCTAGTAATATTAACGACCATACAATGGGAAATATCGTTAAGAGTGACATATTATGTATTTTGGAAAAGATGTTTCCCTGAAATGGATTTTTTTTTTTTTAATAATTAAGAACAAACTAAAGTTGTAGTCAAAGATGATAAGATTGTGATTTGCAATTCAAGCCAGTTTAGTTCACAACAAACATTGTGATCTAAGACGAGACTCAACAATGTTTAGTTTTCTCCTAAAATCACGCTCAGAAATAAAAAGAGGGGAAACTGTAGCATCAAAATAACATTCTTTCCTTTTCATTGATATTGCAAATATTTGCAGGCCTCAAACTTACAAGGTCCCTTTCCTGAAGGGTTTGAAAATACCGCTAAATGTATAGGTAGGAGATAAAGTTAAATGCAATTTTTCTGAGGAAGGTACCCATTACCCAACTATAACAAAGTTTTATAATTTTCTTATTTCACGAAAACCAACTACAACCATGAGCAGGAACTACTGATGTCAAATGTTGTCATCTACCACTTGACCCCAACTGACTTTGCGTATCTCTATATCCAACTCGAAAATTATGTGAAATTCAGTTAAATTTATTGGAACAGGAAATTATTTGACACGTCGAGACTACAATCGAGTAACTGAGATTTCCCAAGAGAATTCTGAGACTTAAACAAGACCGAGCTCCAAAATGCTGACAAGTCATTTACAAGTTCAAAACACGAGTGCAAAAGGTATAGAAGCAATTAAGGGAGAACAAAATCACATTGAATCAGAATAGGGGAAGTAGCATAAATCTTTCTTTCTTTGTAACTGGTATCTTTAATTAATATGAAGAGAAATCGTTTAACTATATTTTCTACCGTAGCCCTTTGTTTACTATCAGGCTTCATAGAACACAATGTTTCAACTAAAAAGCTTAATTATACATTGAACACGAAGCAGAAAAACGAAAAATAGTAGTAAAGGTTCAATTCAACGACGACAATAATGCATTTTGAAAATAGATCCAAGAACCCCAAAAAGTTACCGCCGATTAAACCGTAGCCGAAGAGAAGAAAACTTGTAGGATTGGGATTAAGAAACGAGCTCAAAGCAACTATCCAGTACGACACTGAGATTGATGTCCCTCTGCTGTAACCGAACAATCAGGAATTCAGGGTAATGGCGAATTAATTATAGACCCTCGTATTCTCCACCTTCAATGCTTTCGCAATGAGCAGAGGGCTTCTAAGCTAAATATATTCCCACCAAAAAATAAGGGCAAAATAAAAAAGAGTAGAACGGTGCGTTTAGAGGGTTTTCACTTTTCAGAATCGGAAGGCGATTACACTCCCGACAAACGCGAGCTGCTTGCGCCATAGCGCATTGAGTAATAATGCTGAGGGCGTCTTTGGTTGGGATTTTGTGGGGATGGAGCGCCAAGAGGGGAGGGGAAGATATTTTGTCACACTATGACTAAAATACCCATGCTCATATGTAGATAGTCGCGATCACTCCTGGTCGCTATTTCCTGCCGATTGCGTCTCTGTTGCTGGCCTGCTTGGTCGCCATCGCTGTCGACGTCATCCAGAGCACCTCCAACCGGCGCTTCTGACTCCACTGTTCTCATCCCATGAATTAATTTTTTTAGTAGTTTTTAAAATTTGTTTAGAGAAGTTTGGCCACAGAGGAGCGATCTTCCCCGCATAGCGCTTGCCATGTGTGATGATGATGATGATGATAAAAGAGGGATAAGTTTGGCCGTCTGGGATTTAATAGCAAAAAACCGTAAGATAGAATCGGAAGCAGTGAAGAAGAAGAAGAGGGAGGGATCCTGATAAGGGAGATTAAACTATTGTACTACTTTTGAGTAGATTGCAATGATATACAGTACTTTATTGAAAAAGAAGAGGGGGAGGGAAGAAGAACCTGTGCGCAAAACCCGAACACCTGCCCTGTGACTCGAAACCAGCTGTAAAGGTGGGTGAAAAATCGTTTTTTACTTTTTTATACTCGTCTGATCCATAACGTAAGACATACGCCGTCTCTTGATTAATACGCCCTCTCTTGTTTAATACGGCCCCTCTTGATTCAAGAAATTAGTTCAACTTTTTAAAATATATTGGTCTTTTTTTTTAATGGTGTTTAATTTTTTCATGTTGCATGAAAAGAAGAAAATTCTTATACATATGAAATAGTGGGACTCACATATACATATAATGCTAATTATATATATGTGTGTGAGTCCCACCATTTTGTGTATGTAATATGAGAAAACATTTCTCCTACAACATGACTATATAAGAAGTGTTTTTCCCTTTTTTTTATTCAAGAAATTAGTTTAACTTTTTAAAATATATTGGTCCTTTTTTTTTCATTCCCTTTTTTCTTTGGAGGGGAGGGTAAATTAAAAATATTGATAAATATAAAAAAAATATCTTATATGAAAAACACTCCTCATTTGTAGGAGAAGTGTATTCTCGTATCACACAAATGAAATGGTGGAACCCATGTATATATATAATAAGCATTATATATATATATATATATGAGTTCTACCATTTTATGTGTGTGTAGGATTCTTCTTATGTAATATGAGAAATTTAAACCCCATATTATATTTATGATTAAAATCAATTCTCAAAATATGTTATATATTAAGTATTAGAAGAAATAAGTAAAAATTTTGATTTTAGACATAAGTTTGTTGTGGGGCAATAATCTATTAAACAAGTACAGAGTTATAGAATGATGAAAACGAAAACAACACCAAGAATTTTTTTTTTTTTTTTTTTTGCTCGAAAGAAATTTGTTAATTGAAGTAACAAGTGACCTCATCCAAAATAAAAATATATATATAAATTACATTTATTGCGATGGACGAAAACGCTTAATGCTCTAGCTTCGCATCAATTTCTCAAGTAATGTTATATATAAAAAGGTACCATAGGCAACATATATAAAGAGAACAGGAAAAACAGAAGAGGGGGAGTGTTGTTGAGAATGAGAAAAATAAGCACATGCTTTCATTGCCTGCCTAGCCAAGAATTTTTTAAAGCCTGTCAAAGTAATTGAGCAAGAGTCATTCTACTTCATGTTAATGTATTATAATCTGGATCTTTCATATTAATGTTTAGTTATGACTTTATTTTTTGTTTGATCTTAGTGGCAACTAAAATTATCTAGACCTGTATTTCAGTTGTGAACTCAAGTAGCACTACACTTTAGAACATAAAAAGCTGCTATAAGAGTACAAGGACTGATGTGGTTGTGGTCCATGTCATGGTTTGGGGTGGTGATGTAACTTATATTTTGTGTTGGTATATTTGAAATCCAATTATTTACTTTATGTTCGTCTATGTTTTATTGAATTTCTTATTTAGATTAGTGAAAAGTTTCGAGGTGTTTTAATGTTATGAAATTATTACATCCGCGCAATGCGCGGGGTGAATTTTTGCTTTTTCGTTCAGTGATATAAAACACCTCTAGTTCTTCTAGGTTTTAAGTTCAAGCAATCCTAAATCCATAGGAGATACTTGTAATTGAAGGAGCAACCAATTGAATGCCGGTGGTAATATATTTTTTATAAAAAAAAAGTAGAATATGGGCAATATTTTTTAATTTACCTTGGTCAAAAGCATACTAAAATTCAACTTTGTAAATTAATGTTGATAAAAGTAGGGAAAAAGAACTTTAAATTTGTAAATTTTAAAATCAAGTATTTCTCAAAGAAAATGAGTTATAATTTTTTATCAAAGTTTCAACATTCCCTTATTAATTTTTTATAATAAACTTAATTTGAAATTTTGTAATTTTAAACTTCTTTTTCTGTATTTTTCTCAATAACAAGCTTTTACTTCCCCCGTGCGATGCACGGATGATAGTATTTTATATGTTACTTAAATATATTTTACTTCCAAAGTGATGTCACTTTCTTCTCTTTAAAAAATATTAAGACATCACTATCAATGAATTACTAACGATTAGAAATGAAACCTCAATAATGTTAAATAAAAATATCCTGTAATCGATTCAGAGTACAAATTATAAATGAAATCTCAACCTTCCTCAACCTTATTATTCCTTAAAGTACATATTACAAATGAAATCTCAGCCTTCAGAGTACATATTACATATTTTCTTGTGTTTTTTCCCCCTTCCTCAGCCTTATTGTTCTCCTTTCAGCTGATAAATGAAGGCTGACATGATAAAAGCAGCCACCTTACCACCTTCATTGATAAAAAGAAACTATTAAATCTGATAAATAAATTAATCAAATGCAACAGTATGTGGGCATGGAATAAGGTGTGAACTTCATTTTACATTGTCCAATGTGAGCAATAGCAAGCTCTTTGAAAAGAGAGTGATAATACAAAACAAATCAGTAAAGATCAAACAAATAATTACCATGAGAACACTGCTATGCTTCCACTTTGTAAATGAGCTATGGTTGTCACCATCCACTCCTTTCTCAGGTGAATTAGATACACTCTCACAATTGAACCCTCCATCAGAAGTTACAACAGGACCCTGTTCAAAGAATTTCTTCCTCTTGAAAAGCATTTTAGAAGAAACTATGTGTGATATTACTTTGAAAAAGCAGTGTTGTTAAAACCAAAGCAAAGACTTTGAAAAGGCAGTGTTGGAATTAAAGCATACAAACATCTATACCAACTAATTTATGATGTTTTTTGGCATCTTGCCTTCCCACTTTAGCAATTGCAAGCTTCTCTGGTGGCAACTCATCTTCCTCCTGCACGACTTTGTTGTATTTGGCGGCTAAACTCAGCATCTCCTAATATAGATAGATCAATGATATGCAAATCAATTAAGGGCATCATTTGTATCAATACCATGAATCACTTAAATGATTGATAGGCCACGCATAATACAAGAGCACAATAATAATTGATCCCGCAGAGTGTTTTAGGCCTATAACACTATTTCCTTCATAATTAAAATGCAACCATTGCAAAATAAAATTTCACGAACGTCCCGTCAAGGAACACCTTTGCACGCATTTGGCCAAATAATGCATGACCTCATCTCATTATATGGGTGAAAGGAACAAAGTGGGGCGAGGAGATTTTAAGAAATAATAATCAAGTACATCTATTTTCATTTCATGTTACAAAAACTTGACTTACCTGAACAGTCTGTTCGTTAGTTTTGGAATGTGCATCAAAATGCCTTAGTGTCAAACCATGGATAAGATCCTAAAAAAGGAAAAAAAAAAAAAAAGAAGACATCAAAATCAGGGGAAGAAAGACAAAGAAATTGGGCAGAAGTTTCACTTCTAAAAGCTATTAGCTGAACACTCACTTGAATGGATGGTTTATTCAGATGCCTTAGGTTAGATGTTGTCTGCCTTGGTTCCTGACCCAACATCATAGTTTGTGGATTAATCAGCCGAAATGCGTTAATTACGACCTTGTCTTTAACACTCTGAATAGGATCCACCACCACAGCCACAACACGTTGATTTAAAGCCTCAAAACTATATTATATAAAGAATACCATCAATTTATGCATCAATACTCTTCATAAGTTTGACATCATTGTTCCCCTTTCTGGTTCAGGGCCCAAGCAATATCATAAAGGCATACAACATTAAGAAGAATTGGATAAGACAAGATGTAACCTGTTGTGTTCACTCCAGAAAGCCAACAACCAAAACCAAGATGTGAATGATACCACCCCACAACCATCTCTGGCCTGAAAAACCAAGACAAAGATTTATCAAACCCATGTAATCAACAGAGCAATATGATAGGCCACCAACTATGAAATTGTATTATCAAAAGCATAATTGGACTATCATAGAAAATGAACAGTAGGGTGACGGGTGATCTAGCTGCATGATAACAAAAGGGGGAAATGAATTAGTTAGTTAGACAAAAAATGAATGGGAGGAACGCAAGAAAAGAGGAAGGGGAGACTTGAATATCGGGAATTGGCCCCACCTTGAGCACAGCTGAGGAGGGGTTTCCTTTTTCCTTCCTTTCTGAAAAATTCAGTAGCAATGTTGGATTTTTTAAAGCCTTGTGGTTTGACTTTTCTTCATCCATTTTAAATTAATGGTTTCCCAAAACAGCTACCCAAGCAATGTTGGATGCAATTGGTGGAGCAAATGTAGCATCCAATGATTTAGCCTAATTTAAGGAATCACACCCAATGATATTATCCCCTATCATACCACAATGAACTTGAACTTTGTATCAGATATTCAATCATCAAACAAACAAACATGGGTATAAATGAAGGGGGCGAAATCGTTGTATTTTTACTAAAATAAAATACTGTTTCTGATGCTATGTCTCACTAGAAAGTATAAACAGAAGGATGCGAGTAAGAAGCAGAGCACATATACATAAGAGGATTTCATGAGCAAGATATGCAGTGTTTCTATGAAACTTCAGGTATGTTGCTTAAAAAGAACAACTAAAAAAGCTACATGAGAAATTTATGCCCTCTTTTTCAGTAAATTGTCCATTTACTTCATTCATTTTGCATCTCAGGAAATCCAAACAAAATCTTTTGCTTTTAGATTTAGATCACTCACTCCTCCTGAGTCCTCCAAAAATGGTCTAGCATCCTTGTGCTTCAAAGAATAAGAAAAGGAAGAGAGGGAGAGAGGATAAACGTGTGTTGGAACACAAAAAATCGACTTACCTAGAAAGATGAACGCTAAACAATAGCAGATGGGGTTGAGTGTGGGTGGTGTTAGCTAAGCTGTCAATTCAAAATAGGAAGAATCAGATAAGGTGTCCCTAGAAGCAATGACAAGATAGCATAAGGTAGCTGGGATGCAAGGACAAGAAAAAAGATAACAGAAGCAGAGTATGGGTGGTGTTGACCGATGGGATTGGCAAGAAATTGTTAGGCATGATCAACAATGTCTGAATGCAAAAGGTTCTGTAAAGAAAACATCATGTAATTCGAATGCATAAGTGCAAATATGACAATTTAATAGGGAAGAAACAAATCTGGGATGTATAGTTTGGCACATAGAAGATTGAGAAAATAGGATACGATTAAAGCATTACCATCAAAGGGAAAATGTAGGAGTTTGTCAATGAGAAAATTGGGGAACTAATTTAGCAGATTGGGATGATAAGATTTGCTATAATATTGATCAAGGGGAAAAGATAACTTGTGTACACAGCACAATGTAAAGGTAAAAGAGTTGTTAAGATCAACACGCAAGAACATGGAGGTATGAAACCTTAAGGTTGTAAAGCACCTTTGAATAAATTATTTTGTTTGGTTGAAGCAGGATTAGAAAGTCGATATACTCGCAAAAGCAAGCCCTTTCTTTAGCAGGTGATTACATGTTTGCTGTGATTATTCTTTTGTCACAAGTATTTTTGGACAATAGATTTGACTGCAAAAGTAAGAAGGCATCAGATGTATAAGCGACCCACAATTACCATCTCCATGTATGAAAAACAAAATTTCATTAAAATCTTAGAATATGTCAAGGAAAAGTGAATACCCTGGCTTACAATACTGAAGTAGACCAAAACAACAACAGTATTTCATTGAAAATACTATTTGTGCCTAGAGCAAAGCGTTCCATCTCATCTACGCAAAGAAAAATGCAGAAGGGTCAAAGAAAAAGCTTGCCAAAATGTAACATCCTGAATTTTGAATCTAATATCTTGAACATAAACCTATTTTGGGAAGACTAGTAGGCTCTATTTTTGGAAAGTGATAAATTTGAAATCAGTATTTTGTGGACCCCGTGAATAGTATTTACTATTCACGTATACGTTTTTACTATTTACAAATACGTATTTAAAAAAAAAAATATATATATATATATGTTATTCGCAAATACGTATTTAATACTTGAAATTTGTGAAATATGAATAGTGTTCACTATTCACAAATACGTATTTACTATTTAAAAATACGGTATTTACTATTCCTAAATACGTATTTACTATTCATGCGGGACCCACGGCCAAAATAATTCTCTGCAAACTTTCCCGTGAGTGACAAACTTTCTCGTGAACTTTGAAAAAATTTGGCCGCGGGACCCACTTAATATTAATTATAATAATATTATATTATTATTATTTTATTTTATTATTTAAAATATTAAAATATTATTAAAATTTTTAAACAAACGTTCACGGGGCGAGTCACGGGAAAGTTTCTTTTTATAATTTTGGGAAAATTACGTAAAACGACCCAGAGACGAAAATTACACTTAAAGACCCATTTTCCAACTATAAATAGACCTTCCATTTCATTTCATTCTTCACAACTTCTAAGAGCCATAGAGAGAGGTAGAGAGAGAGAGAGAGAGAGTAGAGATATTTGCTTGAGAGTTATAATAGCTGGTTGGTGAATCGGGTATTAGCAAGAAACAGGTAACTCTGAATATTCTTCCTTATACTTGTGAATTATGTATGATTATAAATTTGTTTGTTTACTATTTTGGCAAGAATATTTAGAAAATATTTATGGTTTTAAGATCTGGTGTGGGAACTTTGATTTGCAAATCTGCAGAGGTACTATTTATACATACGTTACTATTCACGTATACCGTATTTACTATTCACATTTACTATTCACGTATACCGTATTTACTATTCATTTTACTATTCACATATACCGTATTTACTATTCATTTTTACTATTCACATTTACCGTATTTACTATTCATTTTACTATTCACGTATACCGTATTTACTATTTATTTTACTATTCACGTATACTGTATTTACTATTCATAATACTATTCACGTATACATACCGTATTTACTATTCACGTATACATACCGTATGTACTCTTCATTTTTACTATTCATGTATATATACCGTGTTTTACTATTCACATATACACATAGTATTTTACTATTCACAGATACGCATAGTATTTACTATTCATAAATACGCATATTGATGTATAAAACTTTATGGTATAATAATGCATTATTTTGAGTGAACATATTCATCATGGCGGTTGTATTATGATGGGTGGAGTAAGGAGGAATTTGAATGATAAGAATGATTTATGCCACCACTCGGTGCACAGTGGATGGTACTTTTCAGGGCCCCATCTTCCATGTTTTCCTCTGGCCGGGATTTCATTGGAGATGTGGGACATGTGACACCTCCTTAGTTGTTATTTTAAAGGAGGGGAGCCATAGTCCAGATTTAAGCTCTATACCTTTGGCCGGGTGTATCTTAAGTTTTGGTGAGCTTGGAACAATTCAGTCAAATGAATGAGTTTCTATTGGACTATGTGTTAGCCTATGGCTCCAGTCAGCGGTATATGGTTGGAAGGTGATATAAGGGAGGGTGCATACTGCATAATGCATTTCTGAACAGTTCAAGAATTTGATATAATGATGAATAATCTGTAAAGACATGAGAAGAGAACTTTTGAGATATATATGTTTTATTACCTACTATATTGATGACTATTAGTATAAATTATTTTGTATGAGAAATTATGGAATCTACATATATATTTGAAATCAGCCCATATCTTTTTTGTCATATATTATTTGCTCGTGTACGGTAGAAATATTCAGTAGTTACTGAGACGTGGAATCTCATCCCATATTAACATTTTTCAGGTGATTATTCTAGTAGAGAGCAAGGGAAGGCACCTATGGAGTGAGCTCTGGAAGCTCTTTTGTACTCCTATAGTTTATGTTATGTTATTTTATTTGCCATGAACCTAAGACTTCCGTTTTGTATTAAACTCTGAAATATTTTCTGGAATTTACTCTGATTATGTATTACGGGTTTTATTCGAAATGGTAACATTGTAAAAGGATTTGGATATTGTTGAACTCTTTTGAAGGTATTTTCAATATTTTGACCGAGTTTTTGAGTATTAAAATTGTGGTGTTACACAAAACACTCAAAAACCCCAAGAAAAATACATGAAAGAAACACACATAAACACATACATTATAGGAAACAAAAAAGGGTCAAAGAACGCAATACCAGAAGCAAAAAATGAACTAACTTAAACTTTTAAGTGATACACATGGAAAAATACACAAATACACATATACTCTAGCTTTTTTGTTGTTGCCTTTTCATCTCCGCCGTCGTGAAGGTATGTAATCAGCTTAGTGCACCAAAGAGGAGAAGAGGAACTATGGATAGATGAAGAAAAATGAAACAAACAATGAAAAGAAAGAAGAGCTCAAATCGTGAAAAAATCCACTTACTCTTACATCCTGAACTGCTTGCCGCATTTCATCAGAATCCCGGTTAAATTAGGCTTTTTCCAAAATGAAAGACCAGAAGAACCTACACAAATTCATGGACTCACTATATAAGCATCAGGAATCACAATGAATTTCTCTCCGTTATTCCCAGTAAAAAGGTGCTTGCCCAGTTCGGCCTTACACGAGATGCAAGAAATGGAGGAAGATATGGAAATAGAGCACGTCTTTGTTGCTAATGAAATAGACCTCGATTATGAGTTTGACGCTGCTCGCTTACCAGATTTCACTCAACCGGAGACTCCTGCCGAAGCTCATCAAGTCGAAATTTGGTTTGAAACTATCGGAAGTGACCCTCCTTTACGTCCGTACAGAAATGGGCCTCATCAAGTAGAGATTTGGTTCTGAAAATGGGGAAGAGCACAAGGATTTGAAATTTTGAACACGAGGAAGAGCATGGGAGACACCAGAGGGAGAAGAAAAAGAATATAGCAAAAGAGAGAGAGGAAGGGTGACAGCAAGAAGTGAGAGAAAAGGAAAAAAAAAAGCCTGTCCCATTTCTGAATTCTCGTACGCTATGAGACGTGATAAGGGGGAGAAGGGATTCAAATTTTGAATCCCGTACGATGTGAGAGAGGGAAATAAAAAAAGACGGAGGAAAAGAGAGAGGAGAGAGATGAGAGCTTTTTGATTTATTATCCCATCCAGACGCGGAGCCCAATAAAAATTAAACGGCTTATGAACAATAATCCGTGAGAGAAGCCAAAAATAAGCCATTTTCTTGAATGGCTTGAGTGATGTGTTATTATATATATATTGATATTGATATTAAAATATATATTTTAATGTTTCAAAAGGCCAAAAGGGAGTAGTAGGGTTTGAGGGGAAGAGGTATAAATGGGAGGGAAAGAGGGAGGAGTGAGGAAACAGGGCGCCTAAGGCCGAGCGCTTCCCTCTTGAGGAAGGGGTGGCGTGGTATTCCACGAGAAAAGGTTTTAATTTGTGGCGCACCCTCTTGCGGTGCGTAGGCGCATATCATCGACGGGCTTCATGGCCGCTTCTCTGCTCTACTTCTTAGCAGTTTAAGCGATGTGTTTGCCCTACATCTCTCTCTTTAATCTTTCTTGTTTTCTCCTCCACAATTTTCGGCTTCCAGATCTTACTCTACAACTTTTGTTTTCGGTATTTCTTTTTTAAACCCTAGGTTTTCTTTTTAATGAATTAAGCTTTGAAATTACAAATATTCGTAAAATGAAATCTGATTTGTATGTCTCGGCTTATGTTGTTTCCCAAACATGCACCAGTTCAATCTTGATTTGTGATTTGGGTTGCTTGGTTCAAAAAATTAGTAAATATCGGCTTCTTTCCCCTGTAATTTAGGAGGCCAATACTTCGAACTCAAATGCTGGTTTCTTCGATTTTTCTTCATTTCAACGCATGGCATTTTGCATGTCTTTGGTTTAACCAGATGTCCCTGATGCTTTGACTCTTTATCTTCGTATAAACCATAGACTCATTGTTGTGATTGCAAAATCTGTGAGACAGTGACACTGTCAGGTGAGGAATAGAGATTAAAGAAGGCAAGAGAATCAATAATCCTAAACTAACAAGTAAGCCATTCTTTCTTAAATTACACCATCTTGGACAAGGGCAATGTACATATGTGGGTTGCTCCTTATATATAAACAGATGTTATATTAGTTAACTCCTGTAAGTGAATAGGATCGGGAGTATCAGACTTTACAATGGTTCAGATGACCCTGAGTGGGTCAATGTCTAACCATGGCCACAATGTTGGGTAAAGCATGCTTGACTAGTCTCCCTTGAAATTCCATCATTTATCTGTAAAAGGTATTGACTTGTTAGTAGTACTCATCATCTTTTTGCTTAAAGTAACCGGTTGTTTGTTTACTTTTAAGCAGTAGCAGGTTAGGAAAATTATGTGTCTTGTTTACTGAAAATGCCACAAGCACTATTTTTAAAACCCTCTAAATCAAATGTGAAACTTAAAATTAATTCTTGAAGCGAAATCTACATGAAATAGGCCCATTTCTACACACTAACCAACAAGTTATGCGATGATAGGAGTAGGACAGACACCAAACTGTTTCTTTACCTTGCTAATCTTGATTTCCCAGCTGCGTGGTGTGTGATTTCATTGCCAAGTCTTTTGTGGCCCTATAAATTATTTGTCAGAAGAAATTAAAAGGCAAACTTATGCAAAGAGGATGATAGGATTGCAAGTGTGAAATGAAGAAACAGCAGTTATATGCAATATACATATGCCTGCACATCACTCTCGAGTTTCCATGCCTTTAGTGGTTCATTGGTGCCAAAGTCATTTGACGTGTGATAAATAATAAGAACATACTCTCTCTTCCATATTATAAGGCACCAACTAGCAAGTTTATTTGATCATTTTTATAAGGCACTTGCTTATTATTAATTATTTTTTTCCATGTCTGTCAATAATTAATAAAAGTAGTTGGTGAGAGTAATAATTAATATGATATTAAAGTTTGGGGCAATTAGTAGAGGTAATATTGAAAATTACTTAGATTCTAGAACAATTTTATTGACTTTAACTACTTTTATTAGTTTGTGAGAAAAATTAGTTAGGTCCTTATAATAAGAACCATAGGAAGCATCAAGTATCATGTTGAAAACTATCAAAATCAAAGTTTTGATAGAAGCATGTATAGTCACCCACTTCCACCAAAATCTTGATTTTTGTATTCTCAACGTAATACCAAACACATAGTTGTCAATTCACAATCGTAATTCATTATTTGTTTGCAGTTGACTGGGGGTTTCAATTTTACCTGAGTATTCACCACACCATCTGGTTTTTTCGTGGAATATTTGTCAGATGCATCAACATGTTGATGTCGAATATGCCGAGCCTGATGGCTTGTGTTGTCCTTATATTTTCTTTCTGCGACATCCATCACATGTCTGGTTAAATCATATGTGCCTCTTGCAAAGGTTGGATCCAGTGCGCTAATTTTGCTTTTTGAACCATCTGATAATGTGGATGAAGCCTCTGGTTTTCTCCTTTTTGCCCATGCAAAGCCACTAGCACCAGAGGCTGCTGGTGGTCCTGCTAATGTACTGAAGCCATGAGGTACGCCATTGATCTGGAAGGTCTCTGACATTGCTTCCGTTGAAGGCTTTGATGGTTCCCTATGCATAGCTCCTCCTTTACCCCTGTTAAAATTTGTTTCAACATCGTCTTTTACGGCTTTTTGAGAATTGTTCTGCTTTTCCTGTATAAATAAATAAGGATGCAGAAGTAAATAAAAGCCGCAATCATCTTCAAGGAATGGAGGATCATGCACTGAGAAAGATCGAGTACATCGGTTGAAGCGGGGTTACTGAAATTGTTTGGTTCTTGTAAGACTTTACGGGTTCGTCTTTGCTTTCTTGATGTCGCAGCCTCATGCACTTTACCATCAGTCTTTTTCCTGATATAACAGAGATCCACTTTAGTTGCAGAAATTGGAGTTGAAGTGCTTGGTCTTATTGCTATGCACAGGTATCTTTCTAGAGAATTTTAGTTTTTCGTTTTAAAGGTTGCTTCAGTTACTCAAACTTGGACCTAATTAATGGTTTAATTAGAAGCAATGAATATAGAAACAGGATGGTGGTGGTTCCTTTATATTCCAAGACATTTGTTAATTCCAGTTACTCTTTTTCACCACTGGGCTTTGATGTGATGTGTTGAAAACATGAATTTGGTTGATGCACGTAGTTTTGGTGATTTTTAATATAAAACTAAAGACACGCCAAGTTAGTTAGAGCCCTGACAATGGTGGAACATTTTAGTTTCATGCCATTATTAGAACAAGAAACAAATGCACGGAAAGACACAATGCAGGGGAAAATCCAAACAGAAAAATAGCCATGTCCGTGTCAAATTTTCCGAAAAGACGAGAACATTTACCTGCGAACGTCTTCCCGATTTTTAGCATCCATTTCTTTTCTGGCTGGATACTTTGGTAGCCTTGATGGATCGCAAGCAAGCGGCTTGGTGATGAAATACTGTTAATTGGTAAGACGTGGGACATGAAATCCGAAATTTAGCTTAATCATATGAATTTTGATCAAAATCAAACAAAAATCACAATGAAATAACATTATCAGAATAAAAATTTCAAGTGAATGCATATGGAGCTACAAGTTCAAAGAAGTTAGCATCTGAAAACCAACGTGTGCTAGTATCATCATAAGAAATCAAAAGGGAAAGAGAGGCATCTCCAAAATAAAAAATTACTCTGACTGGAGGAATATTCACAATAGACATTAAAACCAACATTTTTTTATGGAAAAATAAATTGGCAGGATCTACCTCAGACATCAGAGCAGCAGAGGCAGTCCCACGCTCTTGGGGATCAAAGGATAGTAGAGTCTTCATTAGGTTTAGAGCAGTTTCTGGAATACCTTGAAACCTCCTCGAAAAAGAGCCATGGTAAGTAGTCTGAGGTTTAAACATTATTGCATGAGGAAACTTGCAGCTTTTCCAGAATTCTTCAGGTGGTGAACCGCAAAGCTTAAAAATTTTGTGCAATTGTTCAACCTGCAGATTCAAGACGAACATCACGTGTAACTACCAAATTTAAATTTGAGAATTAATCTAATATATGGAATAACATGAGTTGATCCTGTCTTGTAAGGTTAAACAAGTGTTTTTCCACTCAAATTAATGAAGCAACCTCAAGCTAAGTACAGGAGTTCATTAACTCTTTCTATATAAGTTGTTTTGTTTAGTTATCAGCGAAGTACATCAGAAGCGTCTGACAATTATGAAGACAGTCAGAGATAGAACAGAGTTTTGTTAGAACAATAAGGTGAAATTATATCATATTTATCTCAGCTTAAAAAACTTGTAGTTTTCAACAACGAATAGGAAAAAGGAAAAAGAAATCTCCCACCAAGTTTCATACATTATAATAGGGATGTTCATGGACTAGACCGGACTGGATTTAGCTTCAACCCGAGGTCTAGTCTTGATAGGATCTTGAGCTGGACAAGCCAGCTCGAGGTCCAGTCTTTGTCCAACAATGGCACAAGCTTTGGTTGGACTAGACCAGTCTAAAACCTTTTTTGACCCAAATTCACGTGGCTCCGTATGGGAGAAAAAGTCAAAAAGACAACATTACTTTGCACAATCGCACTCATCTCTTCCCTCACTCTTATCTCTCACTTTCTTTCTCTTCCCTCACTCTCAAAAAGGCATAGCTAGCAGCAGCAATTGGAAGAGCTGAAGACCTGGAATGCCGCCTGAGTCGAAGAGGGTGAGGGCAAGCTTTGTGTCGGAGAAGGCTTCCTCAAACTCCTCCTGGATCTAGAAGAGCTGAAGAGGATGTAGGACTGACGATCTGGAAAAGCCTAGTTAGTGTGTGAGACTGGCAGAGCTGGATTGACCAAAAGCTATGTTTCTATGTCATGAGAGAGAGTACAGTGTGGGGATTTTTTAATATATATATATATATATATATATATATATATATGGGCTAGACTGGACTAGACCAACGGGTCTAAGCCCTTGGCCTGAAGTCCAATCCGGCCCGAGCAGACCAATCTGGTTTAATCTACTCAAAATGTCTCGAACTGTTTTTTATTGCCTGACTGGTCGGGTCAAGACAAGTCTAACGGACTTCGGGTTTTTGGACATCCCCACATTGTAATGTGAAAAAACATCAAGTCAATGGAAGTCATAGAGTTGTATACAAAAATAATGGTTTTCTTCTTCTGAGTTCTATTATAAGGATTACCTCAGTTCTCCCCTTGAGGATAGGTTTCCCTAGAAAAAGTTCCCCAAACACACAACCCGCACTCCATAGATCCACGGGTAATCCATAGTTGGTAGATCCCATCAAGAGTTCCGGAGGACGGTACCATAGAGTCACTACGCGACTGGTTAATGGATGCTTGTTGCTTGAGCTAATTGTATTTGCCAACCCAAAATCGCCTATCTTGAGTATACCATCATTATTTACTAATATATTGGACACTTTAATGTCTCGGTGGATAATACCACGTAGGTGACAGTGCTCAAGTCCACTCAGTAGTTGCCTCATGTAACATTTCACCTGTTGTACGTACAAAATAAGAAAAAATTATGCACAACATAACCAATAAAAGGAGCCAAGCAAAATTTTGCCCCAGATAATTCATAATAACTATAATCAAAGAAAAGTCAAGGAAATGAGTGTGAGAAGTAAAGAGGATTTTGACTTTTTGCATATTCAGCTATGAAGGTGCTAACTATATGTTTGAGTCGAAGACCTCAAAATCGAACTAGTTTATTTCCAAACACAAAAATTAAGATGATAGAGAAACACCTTTAAATCTATCAAAGGACTACTATTGCTATAAGAAAATGTTGTTTTTTCTTCCCCCGGTTTGATATACTACTACTAGTATTTAATATAAAATCTCGTTAGTAATATAATTTACATTACAAACAGGGTCTTATATTAAGGACCTAATACCTAATGTTCCATTCTATGAAAGACAAGTTTATCAAGAATGAGAAGCTGACGAACCTGTGAATCAGTGAACGTTATATCAGGACAAGATACAAGTCCCGCAAGATCATGCTCCATATATTCAAACACTAGGTATAAACTACTTGATAGTCGGGATGTAATTACACCCTCCAATTTCATAACGTTTGGATGGTCAAGCCTGCGAAGAATTGTAATCTCCCTCGACATGAACCTCACGCTCTCAGGCTGAAAATTGTCAAACCGCACCTTCTTCAGGGCAAACATCCTCCCAGTTTCAACTTCACGTGCTCGGAACACACTGCTATATGTACCTTGTCCGATCTATATGAAAATACATTGAAAAGAAGAATCGGAAAATGAAATCTGGTGACCAGATAATGACAATACGGCCCAGCAATGATAATAAACTGCAAACCAAAAAAATGATGTTTTTTAGGTTGAGAATATGAAGACACTAAGCTTAGCTAGCCCAAACCAATTTCCTTACAAGTTAGTTACAAGCTCATAGGCTCATTCACTAGTGCCAGGTGTAACATTAAATATTTGAAATTTTTTTTAGCAATAAAATTAGTAAAAACCTTTTCAATGGATAACATTCTTTCAAATCAAAATGAACAATTCTTTAAAATTCTGAAATAACCCAATACTATGTTTACTTTAGTTTGGAAACAAACCAATACAATCCTTATTATAGTCTTGTCATTGTTGTACTGCCTTTTCCAAGCAATACAATTTCATCCCTCTCTTGGCTTTCTCACCTGGTCTATAGCCATTCCCAATCCTCCTTAAGCAATACCATTTTATAACATGACTCAAGATCACTCTGTCACGATAGCTAAGCAGGTATTCTTTTATTACCGCAGAGTTTACGAGAAACAAATTTTCAAGGTGCTAAGGAAGTTATAGGTAAATTACCAACTACAACTTCCTTAGCATGAAGCTGTACTCCTGATTTCACTCCGCTTGTGTGATGATCCCACTTCGTGCTGCCTTAGTAACCCTATACCTTAAACTACTGTTGTAGTTAAGTTTGACAACGAACCCTACGATGGAATTACCTGAGCTAATTATACATATCTTCAATATATTAAAGAGCATAAATGTTGACAAAAACATGAATCACAGAGCAAGTGCGTCATGTACGGTGATTAGGACGCCCCGTTTCCTTAACACGCACTATATTATAGAAGTAAGTGCCCCGGCCACTGTTCCTAACCAACAGATCATACCTAGCAAGGGGAACCCGTTTCCCTGCTCGGCTTTTGGCCGAGCAGGGAGCGCTCGTCCCCCTTGGGACGAGCGCTGGGAGATCTGGGCGGTCCAGATCTCCCCTGGAGATCTGGACCGTCCATTTTTTGTTTTTTTTATAGTTTTTTTTTAAAAAAATTTTGAAGGTATTTTTTAAGAATCAATTAGTATCCTGATATATTTTTTTAGTATCAGTCAATACCCTGAAATAATTTTTTTAGACCTTAAAAAATATTTTAAGATCATGAAATTTTTTCCAGTAGCAGTCAGTACCAGTTAACAGGTCCTGAAAAAATCTTTTTCAGGACCTGTTAACTAGTACTGACTGCTAGTGGAAAAAACTTTATGATCTTAAAATATTTTTTAGGGTCTTACAAAAATATTTTAAGATATTAACTGGTACTAAAAAAATATTTCAGGATACTAATTGATTCATAAAAAATAACTTCAGAAATGAAAAAAAAAACTATAAAAAAAAAACTAAAAATGGACCGTCCAGATCTCCAAAGGAGATCTGGACGGCCTAACGCTCGTCCCAAGAGGGACGAGCGCTCCCTGCTCGGCTTTTGGCCGAGCAGGGAAACTAATTCCCTAGCAAGGCTACATTCATCATTACGATGCCCTTCTTCAACTTTAAAATATAATGATCATCGTCGTCGTCGTTGTTAATTACAAGAACCTTTCCATTTATTGAGGAAAAACTGAAAACTCAAAAGACGCAAGTGAATTAAAGTTAGTCTTGCAATAACTAAGATGAGTATGAGCTTATGACCAGGAAGAAAAAAGAATATGAGTAAGAGCTTTCCTGCCTTCTCTAATTTCTCAAAAGCATCTGCTCTGAGGGGCACCCATCCATGAATAGCTTCGCCGGCAGCAGCTGATAGCCAAGGGGGCCATCCAGCCGCATTCAGCTCCGCTTCCACGAACCGATGCGAAAGCCCCGTCTTCAAACTGTAATTCCCGCTTCCTTTGGAGCTATCCTTCCCGGACTTCTTCCCATATCCATTGCTGTCCTCTGATTTTCGATCCCTTTTACTGGCAGAAGCTAACATCCCCGATCGGGATCTGGACGGAGCCTCCACAATAACAAACCCATTGTCAGTGCGCACCTTCGGGTGCTTGGGTGAATCTCCGGCAACCACATTTTTGGAGCTAATGCAACCCATTTACCGCCAAATCCCACCAGAATCGACCAAGACTCGAGAAACACGATCGATTCAATTCGGGATATGGAAGAACGTAAGGGCATTGGCCCTACATGAGCTCAAATGTGGTTGCGCCACCTCCGAAAATGGTCGTCATTGAGAAAGAGATAAACCCAGAAACGGGCACATTGAGAATCCCCCCTTCCCCCCAACCCTTTCTGTGTCGTCTTCGATCCCTTTTTTGTCCCAATTAGGCTTGCGAGGTCTGCGGAGGATGGACGATATTCAATTCCAGAGGGTTGGGGGTGTGCGAAAGCAAAGGAAGAGAAATTCGCGGGTCCGATTTGCTTCATAATTTCGGGGTTTCTTGTTATTGCGAAGGAAAGGAGAAGAAAAAAGGTGTAATGTAACCGTTTGGAGGCTCTGTTATCGTTTTCCGTTAGTTGAACAGAGACATCGGCTAACAGGAGCAAAGTACTATGGTGCTCATGGCGGCATGCCAGCCAGCTCCTTGAGAGCGCGCAACTCTCCTTCGTATTCAACGGTAAGATTCGAATTCAATTGAATTTGACACTTTTAGTTTTCATCCGCGTAGGAGGTATTATTTTCTGTACTAATTATAAGAACTAATTAATTTTTTTTTTAGAAATTAAGAAAGCTAAATAAATTACTTAATCATTTCATATATTGTGTATCTTTAGATTATATATTAGTTTATTAGTCAAACTAATTAATTTAAAAAAATTAAAATTAAAAACACTCTAAAGTAGTTTAATTAGCTTTCTTAATATTTCAAAAAAAAGTCAACTAGATTATTAGGACTGGAGGGAGTATATAAATAGGAGGATCACTAGGCCACATGCATAATTAATTATTTAAGTCATTTTTATGGGAAAAAAAATCTAAAATATTTTAAATATTGATAAATCTTTTTTGTTAGTTACTTTATGGGAAAAGTATTTCCCCAGTTACGGGGATAGAGTTATCTCCAGTGACCCCAAAACTACATCGTTTTGAATTAATGAAGGGTTTGTTAATAATTTTAACTGAATTAATGAAGGATATTTTGGCAAAATGTATATGATTAAAAAATAAACAAAATTACAGAAACGCCCTTCATTGATCCAAAACGACATAATTTTGGAGTCACTAGAAATAATTCTATCTCCAGTGACTGGAGAAATTCTTTACCCTTACTTTATATGCAGAAATAACATCCAGTCACTATTTAATAACTTTAATTGAAGATCATTTTAAAATGTAGTGATAATTTTTAAAAATGAATATGGTGATCAACTAATTTTAATAATTATCTTATCAGAGAATAATCTGTAATAATTTTTTTACAAGCTATATTTACAATTTGTTTTTATAAAAGTGTGAGAGTACACTTGTAACTCATTTCTTCTTCCTCTCATGAAGGAAAGTATAGAATCCGTCACGGTTCAAGTAGTGATATATGAAAAACAGGCCTCCATTAAAAATAATAAAAATAAAACGAATGAATGAATAATGCAAAAAATAATAAAATAAGAATGAAAATGTTAAAAAAAAAGGAAAATAATTTTACAATAAAATAGTAAATGAAAAGGATTACAAAAATCTTCATTAAGGTTTGGTAGAAAATTATATTCAATCGTTGTCTGATTAAAGTTTGTCTATCCTTGTGGGTTAGGAGACATAAATTTTTTTTTTTTTGGTACAAGGCGAGGGGAGGGGGGATTCGAACACGGGACCTGAGGGGAGATATAATTTCTCTCATGTGTAAGAGAAATTTATACGAAAAAGGGGTAATATTTTGGATACCTATCATTGAAAATTCCCAAATCTTCTCTTTCCCCCCACTCTCTGCTCATGACCTCTCACAGGGAAGATAAATCATTCACGGAAAACAAGGCTGAGATGATGATGATTCTACTTCTACAACAACAAAATCTTATCCAATTATCGCATTAGGTGGGGTTGGTTACATAGATCGCACGATGTCATTATGCTTTATCGAAAACCAAATCTTTGGATAAATTATTAACTAAAAGATTCCATTTTATAACCCTATTGAGCGTTCACTTTGGTCTTCATCGGCTTCTTTTTAGAGGACTTCGTATTGCTTGATTGACTCTTCTCATGAGCACATTCAATGACCTTCTTTGAACGTGTCGAAATCACCTCAAAACGATTTTCTATCATTTTCTCTTCAATAGGTACCACTTCAACTCATTCCTATATATCATTACGAATATTATCTTTTCTTATATATCTACACATCAATTTCAGCATCCTTAGTTTAGCTACCTACTACTTTATATTCATATTGTCCCTTTAAAGCCCAACATTTAGTACCATATAGCATTACTGATCTTATAGCAACGCGACAAAACTTTCCTTTTGATCTTATTATGTACTTTCCAATTACAAATAACTTTTGTAGTTTTTCTTTGTTTATATCATCCAGTTTGAGTTTTATGATTGGCATCTCTATCAATTTCACCATCTTGTTTTATAATTGATCCCACATTATTAAACCTTGTCACTTGTGGAATGATTTGCCCTCCTAATTTAACTCCCACTTCACTTCTAACTTGTCTTTTATCAAAATTATAATGCATACATTCACCAGAAATTTATCTGATACCTAAAATTGAGTTCTCAGCTCGCATGGAAAAATGATGATATGCGACACCGATTTTCCATGCAAGCTGTACATCATAGAATTATTAAAAAAAAAGAAAAAAAAAACAACTGTTCAAATATTTGCAAGCATGGATCATTCATTACATTGGACTCTCAAGTACGAGAATATAAATACAATACATACATTGAACTGAACAGCACCCTATGAAAAACAAGTTGCAAGAAGTTTGAAAGTTTACAAGGTAAATATAAGCCAAAGAATTCTGTGAACTTTCCATGTGAACCCAGCTTCCCAATTTTACAATACATACATTGAACTGAACAGCACCCTATGAAAAACAAGTTGCAAGAAGTTTGAAAGTTTACAAGGTAAATATAAGCCAAAGAATTCTGTGAACTTTCCATGTGAACCCAGCTTCCCAATTTTTCTTTGTGCTCTACTTTCAAGGAGGATTAGACAGTACCAGGAACAGCCTGATAGACTATAATTATGTTGAGACATTAGATGCAGTAATCTTCATACATGTGACTGTGAACATGGTATACAAAAAGTGTTACATAGAGAGAACTTAGGTGAGTCAACCTGAAATGTGCACAACTGATCATCAACACCAGACTATACAATGATTTGCTCTTCTTTAAAGCGTAATGCGACTGGTCTTTGGTCATTATTTCCAAAATCCATATCTTTAAGCAAAGGATGCTTCTCAGGCACCACTCTCTGTGGTTTTACCTGCATTGAATTGCTATTAGCTGTGTTGTGGCTGCTGGTTTTAGCAGCAGGAACATCATGGTTATGTTTTCCTTCATAGGTAGTTATGACAGCTTTGGGGTCTGTTGAAGCCCTCTCAACATGCTTACGCACATTGCATCCTGCACTAGTGCATTTGTAATAACTCCTGTGCACAGATTTTATGCAACATAATCAGATTTACCCCAAAAAAATAAATAAATAAATAACCGGATTGGCTCACATATTATAGTAGAGTAAAACAGAGCAAAAGAAAGTAAATCATTTCAGATAAGGCCACTCAAGTGCTTTCCTTACAGGGCGTATTAAATTCGTTATAAGGAAGTGGCAAAAGGAATCCCCAAATTACTAAAAGGGAGTTTTAAGCAGATTAAGGGCAACTTAAATGCAGAGAAGCCAAAAGCATGAAGAATGGACTAGCAACAAAAAATGCCAGAAAGGTAAATATTTTGTCCTGTAAATCTTAAAAACTATGTGGTTGATTAGGGAGTAGAGACTTGAAAATTTCACGAAAGATGATAACTTTAAGGATTTGATCATTTCATTACATTTAGAGATCTAATTCCAAGTTCCATATTTACTCTTTTTCTCCCCCTTTCTTCACATCGTGAAAGTTTGAACTCAAGTTACTACCAACACCTCACCCTATCATACCATCTAATCTAACCCCAAGTGGCTACATATTCACTCTTCCTTATCAGCAAAAAACTAGGCTTTCACTTGAAATGTACAAGACAATCAAGATTTAAAACTAGATTAAGATGAAAGACTTCCCAGGCAAGATAGGGAACTATATGTCTGGATTGGTGATTTGGTGTCATTAAGAATTGGAAAAGAAAATCCCAATTAGGTCCCTGAGCTAGTTAAGACCTTAGACCAGAAATTCAATGGAAGAATAATATTCCATGTCTGATATCTAAATTTTCGAGTTATAGTTTATGATGTTGTAATTGAATCATTTTCAAAAATGCATGCCACTGGCAGAAAGAAAGCCTCATAGATGTTGCAATTTCTAACATGCAAGCTGGTGTCAGATGTCATATTGCTACTTAACATAAGACAGGCTGAATTCTGTACCAGAAAACCAACCAAAACTTATTTGTGTCTCGGTTATGCTGATTCAACTTATCCTATAAAGTTCTTTTTTATGCGACATAGTCATTCTGTAATGTTTCTGAAGAACACGTTATTAGAAGATACTGTAAATGAACAAAAGGTTCCTGTAAGTTTTTTCAACTTTAGAGGCCACACTTTAACCAACGAACACAAAACCACTCCTCACTTTCTTTCTTTAAATTTTGAGAAAATGGGAGTCAACGGATCAAGTGGTCACCTTGGATAGGGATTTCCCTTTACCACTTTTTGCCCATACTTGCGCCACCTGTAACCATCATCCAGAAGATCAACTTCGCTTCTTGTTTGCACAATGATTTTGGGTTCCGTGACAGTCTTGTGAGACATAGGTACTTCAGAAGCCCCAAGATCAGTGTTCCTGCAAAATTCAGTAAGTACTATGAATTAGCAAAATATATACCTGCATGATATAGGATTAAAAAGGTGAAACTTGCCTTCTCTTGGGGTTGGGCTCGCTGACATCTCCCTCCTCTTCCCTTATATCAGCATCACCCCCTTCCTCGCTCTCACTTGATCCAGGTAGTTGCTTGAGAGCACCTTGATTGGATGAGGGATCACTTTCTGGCACTGAATGATCAGGCATGCTTTCACCAAACTTGTTTAAATTTCCCACCCATCCTTGTGTAGTCGAGTCAGACTGAACTTGAACACTTGTATTTCCATTTACATCAGAATTATCTTTGATACGCTTGTTTGGCTGAGGCAGTTCATGATTATGCTGGCCTTTATAGATAATTTCAGTTATGTGACCGTCAGGGGCACGCTCAACCTTTTTCTTCACTGGGCAATTCAGATGTGTACACTTGTAGTAGCTCCGCGGGTACTCACTCCCTTTAACCTGCTTCTGCCCATACTTACGCCAATTGTAGCCATCATCTGCAGGTTTATCAATGGCTAAGGAAGAAGGTTGGTATTTCTTATCAGTGTGAGAAACATCTGAAGTCTCCATTTGAGCACTTTTAGAATCTGATGCAGATGGTGCCACTTGCTGGTCTGAAGCTTCACTTGGAACAAAAGATGGCTGCTGTGCCAATGGTTCACCAGGAGCCGTTATGGCAGGTTGTTGATGATCACCTTGCATGTGCATATGAGATTGTGCCAGGACAGCTTGAGCTTGAACCTGTGCTAAAGCCTGCTGATGGGATATCCCAAAGGGGCTCTGTAATGGAGAAACAATAAGACACTCATGAAAATATATCCTCTGTCCTTAGGCCAATATATGTATTTGTGTATGCAAAAGCTTGTGCATACCACTGCCCACAAGAATATATTAAATGGATGCGTAACAATGAAGGGAAAAAAATGCCCAATGGCATCACAAGCAGACATGCCGTGTTATGGATTATCCTGCACATTCACCCACTGTCAATCCTATGGACCAGACATCTCTTCCATGGACGGTAATGCCTTATACAGAGCTACTTCGTGACACATCAATGTTTTGCCCAGAAAAACTCTAAAAACAATCACAAGAGGAAGACAGGTCTGAACTATCATGTTTAGTCATAAAATTCAAGATGAATCATTGAGAAATAGATATTGTTCAAGGATAAGCAATTCCATTTATTGACTCATCAATCATCAAATTTTTACATTTTCTTGTCATTTACAAACAGCCAAGATGTTAACAGACAGATTGCTATCTTGAACTTTCATCTTCAAATTTTTGCTATCTTAAACTAGCAGTTCTATCACTTTCTTCAGTTTTACAGCCTGTAATTCAAGATACAGAACTACAAGATGGGGGGAAATTATAAGCTTTTTTCAGTTTTCAATCAGTGTCAACTCAAAATTACAACTCCTTTGTCACCTGAAGCTAGATCAAGCACAAGGAAAATTTAAAATAAAAATATTTATTTAAAAAGTTACAATTCCCTTAGTAGGATTAAAGGTTTCTCTAATCAGTTTCTCTTTTACTCCGGAATCTAGATCACATAATTATTGCCTTATACCATGTCACAAAACAATATTATGAATTCAGTAAACTGCTTGGAACAATTACATAAGATTCCTGAAGATCGGTCCTTGACAGTAAATACCATAATGTTAACTAAAAATAAGAATGCTATATTGTAGAACCCTACTTTCAGACTAGCAATAATAACATCAATGAATCGCAGAACCAAAAAACTGCAATTCGCCATTGTCAAAACTAAATGACTTTCAATTGTCCGAAAACAAATATATTGTTCAATCATAAGCAGCAACGAACAACCATTTGACGCAGCAATTCAATTGGCATAGTATGATGCATTAAGATATCAAGTGCGTCAAAACAATCAAATTTTAACTTTTAAAGATAAAAAGAATAAGAAATGACCATATGTCCAGGCATAAGCATCAATGAACAACCCAGAAATACAATAGGCAAAGATTGAAGCAGTTTTTTTCCAATAGAAATAAGCTACCAAGTTCATTAACAGGGTCCCATAAATGTTAACCCAAAATTCAAGGGAAAAGAAGTTCAATTACAAAAGTCAATCCCATTCTATTACCTGCGGCGGAAAGAAGCCCGGTGAGTTGAGCAACCCAGAAGGGCTTAACCCAGGTGGAACGGTAAACAATGGTGAACGAGCAATAGCCAGATTGATGGGCCTACTCTGCTTGAAACCCGAATTCTTTTGGGCCCCATCCTCAGCAGTAGCTTCTTTGGAGGAATTGTCGATCAAATTATCCGGAAAGAAGCCAGGCCTCGGACCGCGAGCAAGCGGAGAAGCCATAGCTCCGGCGAGCAACTGAGAAAACGACCGACAGTCAGAGTCAGGATAATTATCAGAGAAGAAGCTGGATACGAGGGTCATCGGGCCTGGGCTAGCGCCAGGGCCACCGTTGAAGAAGACCTCCATGGAAGGGCGAGGCGGGAGAGTGATCGTCGGGCGTGGCGGTTGCGCCGTAGCGGATCCGCCGTTCTTCGCGGCCATTAGTTGATAACAACCGGTGTTGGATTTCCGTATTTGGCAAGTAGAAGTTCTTCTGGTGGCGCTGTCGAGCTTTCTTCTTCGTTAATCGCGCAATCGATGGTTTCGTGCAGTCTTGAAACTCAGTGTAAGAAAGTCCACGGAGCAGAAAACTGCAATGATTTATTTTCTCCCCAATTCTCTGTTTCTTACATTAAATCTATATGATTATTTCTTTATTATAACTACTATTTAAGATAAAGGCAACTTGCTTGTCTCCCTCCTTTTCCACGCCTATGTTCCTATTTGTCTATCTTAGATTTTACTACTAATACAATGGGTGCATTTATTTATTTTTCTAAAATTAATATATCTTTTTATCTAAAAATAATTAATGATAATAATTTTATAAAACATTACATTTAAACCATTTAAAACAACATAATATACAGATCCCACCTAACAACACGAAATAGAGGAGTGGTGGAGACATTAGAAAAAGCATCATTTGTGGCCAGCATGTATTGTGTTTCTATTTTATTAATGAAGAATTGATAAATCTTGGTTACAGCAGCAAATTTTAAATTTTAATTTGAATTAAAACAGGACCTTCCTTCTTCATATGGGTGTTATTTATAGGAGAAAACTTAAATAATTAAGATTAAATACATTAAAAGTGATATTTTGGTGATTGTATAGTATACCAAGAAATAAAGATAGATTATTATTTTTACTTGAATTAGTTGGAAAAAGCAACACACGGAAGCGCCTCTGATGATCATAAATAAGGGAAAGGCCCCCTAAGCAGGTCAAGCAAGTGGGCACAAAATGACAAATGTGGGTGGATACTTTCAATTCACATGTGTCTCTCTTATTAATACGATTCTCTCATCCTATTTATAAGTTTATTTTGACTAAAATATTAAATCTTATTTATAAATCCAATTTCATATACTAAATAAGATTGTGACAATTTTATTTTATTTATATTAATTGTTTTCATGAAGATAGAGAGAGAAGAAATAGTTGAAAAATACTTAATCATAAATGAGGACAAAGTTAAAAATTAATCTCATAATCATTGAGTTAACTACATCTCCTTTGTATGTGAGATTTGATCAAAATGGACTTATAAATAGGCCCTCCGGTCCTTATTATAAGACACCAACTAACAAATTTATTTAGTCATTTTTATAAGGTACTTGTTTGTTCCTAAAAAACATTAATTATTTGTTTCCACATATGCCCTAATTAATAAGGGTAGTAGGTGAGAGTAATAATTATATAATATTATAATTTAGTGCAATTAATAGAAGTAATATTGAAAGTTACTTAAATTGTAGGATAACTTTATCGACTTTAATTGTTTTTATTGATTTATAAGAATTGTTAGTTAGTGTTTTATAATACAGACCAGTTAGAGTATATCAACCTCACTCTTCAATGTTTATCATTATCATCATAT
Source organism: Acacia crassicarpa (assembly GCA_034222035.1). NCBI lineage: Eukaryota > Viridiplantae > Streptophyta > Magnoliopsida > Fabales > Fabaceae > Acacia > Acacia crassicarpa. The sequence goes on along the minus strand of JAWXYG010000005.1, from coordinate 39,692,146 downwards.
TCATTTCATATTTTAAAATTGTTATTCCTTAATTTTGGATGTAGGAATATATTCACACTCTCCTATTCATTGATTTTTTTTTTTTTTTTTGGGGGGGGGGGGTACAAAGGTGTTATGGAGTCTTCAATACACTAACAAGTGGCTCACCTAAAAATAGTGGTTGGCAATTTGTTACTCATAAAAGATCTTTTGTTATAACAATTTGTATGAATATATACTCATGAATGGTATAAATTGAAAATAATAAAAAATGGTGCGTTATTCATCGTGATCAATAACTAGTTATTTTAATTTTAAACTCTGATTTAAAAAAAAAGTGTGCAATTTAATTTTTTTTTTAAAAAAAAAGAGTGTGAAGTAATAGTGTAGGGTTGGGAAACTGACTTAAAGTCAACGATAACAGTAAATATATATACATTAGAGTGATTAGACATGACTTCGACCAGCAAGCAAGTTGCCCCTCTATATATGTCTGTGATTCTTTCTTTCATGGAATATGCAAACTTTATGTAGTTGCATTATTATAATTGATTATGCTATTTGATTTTGAACGATTTTGATTTCTTTTAACATTTTTAATTGTTTGTTATTCCCGTGCATGTGTTGATTTTTTCTTTCCTGATTCTTAAACAATGCAAATTATATTGTAATTTTGTTAACTATTCTTAAACGGCCATACTTTAACAACTATCAATAAATTGTTCGTTTTATGTGTTTTAAATTACAAAATTGTACTTTGTCTAAATCTTATCCGAATAGCATGTTCATGGACTCTTTGGTGTATATGTATATATTAATTAATATTATATCTGGTCTATAATATAAGATCTTCTTCATATTGTAATAAAAATGCACTACGAAAGATATTTTATAGGCTTAAGATGAAGAAATATACATATGATTTTTCTATAAAAGTGCACTCAATATCGAATGTTTTTTTTTTTTTTTGTAAATGTAACTATGTGGTTACAAAAGTTGAGTAAAGATACCTATTGACCATTAGTTTGATTTTTTTTGTATTTTCAAGGTTGACATGGACGATGACTCAGTTAAATTTCATTCCAATTGACAGTAAAGAACCGGAAAAAATTATAGAAAATGACATAGATCTTTTAGAAATTACAGTTCAACCCTCCTCTCTTTAATTTCCCTTCTTTCTTCCAATCCCAATCTTACTAATCGGGCCGCCCATCTCCACCTCCTTGCCGTCATTGTGGACTTTTTGTAATTTTTAAAACTATCTAGGCTATTTTCTATAATGTTCTCTAATTTTCCACTGCCAGCTGCGATGAAATTTAGCTGATCATCATCTATATCAACCTTAAAAATACAAAAAAAACAAACTAACAGTCATTATGTAGTTTTACTTCACTTTTATAATTGCATACTCACTTTCGCACCTCAAAAAATATACTTAATGTTGGATGCACTTCTACAAAAACCAAAAACCACGTATGTATTTTTATAGCTCTAGGAAGCACCTCTATCGTTTTATGGAATGGACGAAGGAGAACATCTTCATGTTCAGACTCATAAGGCTCAGAGACTTGAAAAAGACTATGAATGTTAGCTTTTTTTTAATTTGCCAAATTCATAAGCCTTACAATAATTTTTTTTGCCAGAAGGAACTAATTGAGTACTACCAGGGAAGTAAGTAACGTGATGAAATTAATAAATTGAGACCCGCACGTTGGTAAAAGAAATGAGCCGGCGTTGAAATATGAACACAAATATAAAAAAAATATCCTAAGGATGCTTTTCAACAAAATATCTAGAAGAACTTGAAAAAATATATTTATTTTTTTATTATATATTCGCAATAAATAAAAAAAATATCCTAAGGATGCTTTTCAGCAAAATATCTAGAAGCACTTGAAAAAATATATTTATTTTTTTTATTATATATTCGCAATAAATGCTGGTAGACAATGAGGGTGGGGGTCATAGACTACTAACATTGATATCACGGCAACGTCAAAATCCTAAAATCTAGTCACATTCAAGTATTACTTTTTTTTTTTTTTAAGAAAAGGCGGAAACTAATAATATGACAATGAGGTGCGTGCATTGCTTTGATAAATAGTTTAAAATACTCATCAGTGATACTCTCGAAATAATCTAAGGACAATAATGTCATAAAATCCTAATTAGAAAATAGCCTTCGTACGTGCATTTATAAGATAACGAAATTAACGAATAATTATATAAAAACGTGCAAAGCATATTTTTTTTTAAAAAAAAAAGTCGTACAAAAAGACGTTGTGCTCTTGTCAACAAGCTTGCACGGAGTGACGTGTCCAATATCTTATTCATCTTATGAAGACATAAAATAAGGTGAGGGCATGCCACAGGGAGTCAGAGGATGCATTTACATTAATTAATTAATGTCTCAAAAGACTTATGAAGTATTCATTCAATGAATGTATTTGCAACATCACAAATCCAAAAACCAAATAAATAAATAAATTAAACAAGACACTATATTAATTAATTGTTTCGCCAGCATATATCAGTACGCAACCTAATTATTACGAGTAACATGCTTGTTTTAAATCTTGGAAATTTAAGAAAGATTTTTTTTTTTCCTCAAAACAAGCTACTAGTGTTTGAACCCAGAAGTTTTCCTTAAAACTAGTAAGTGTTTGAATAATTGAATCCACTCTATTATCACTTACTATAGAGTTTCATTATGCTTTCCTTTTTCCTTTTTTTTTTTTGGTTCCCTTAATCCATTCTATATATATGCATGCCTTTCTAACAATATAAACCTTCTTCACGGATTTAAGCCATTTGATGAGAAGAGTGTCATGTATTTTAAAGACTCCATGGTAGTGACTTTTTATAGGATTGGTTCTAGTTTTTCTTCAGGAAAATCTCTTTAAGATTTCAAAGGATTAAGAAAATATTTTAAAAAATTTCATAGATAATTCTGATATGAAAAAAAAAAGTTCTAAAAAGTTGTTAAAACCTATAAATTATAGAGTTATTAATCACCTCCCGAAGGATTATGAATGAAACTTGTAACACCCCAACTTTTCTAAAGCATTTTCGAAATTATTTGATCAGAGTTCAAAATAATTTCGTCAGAGTTGAGCAACGAAATGATTTTAAATACAGAGTAACTGATATTCAACCACTGTAGTGTACTGGTTTGTTGATACAAAGAGTTCGAAAGACTATACATATCTACAGGACTTTCTCCAGCTAGTCCTTCTGCCTGCTGCTTACTCTTGTTTCTGTTTCTGTTCACTCTGAAAATCCTGAAGCTACAGTAAGAGCTGAGGTTCAATACCCATTGAACCTCAGGTAACGGTTAACCTCATGCTTATGTATCAAATATGTATGACAGATATTCATGTCAAAACAACAATAATCACATACATTATTCTCATATTCACATAATAACATAACACAGCCACTGCAATATGCATGTTATTATAGTCTGCACTATTCACCAGTGCCACGGTGTACATCCGTGTCCTCAGCGCTAGGAAAACATAACGGCGTTATCAAGACTATAACCCGTATCAAGTTGTATGTGTATGATCAATTTTCAAAAACAGAATTTCAGACTATCTATCACATATAAGCATACCATAAGCATCAGAGTTAAGGTTACAATACGCGTCCGTACCTTCCTTCCACGTGAATAGTAAATTACTATTCATGTATACGGCACTATTCATGTATACGGCACTATTCACGTATACGGCACTATTCACGTATCCCCAAACTTCCTTTGAATCTGACTCCGGAATCCTCGGATATCCTATAATATCATTTTTATCAGTGACCATTAATTTTCAGCATTTGCGGAAACTATGTTGGATATTCACTATTCATGTGAATAGTACCAGTAAAAATATTTTTACCGTGCCGGTAAATATTTTTTACTGTGCCAGTAAATAATATTTACTGTCCAAGGATAATTCTTTTCTGATGTGATAGATCAGACTAAGCTGCAGCCACAGAGCATACTCAGAAAAACTCTATCTGGCATTTCTACTATAATTACCAAAAGAAACTACCAAATATTAAGACTAGAGACCAAAGAACTTACCCTTGAAGTTCCTGCTCATTCTCTCCAGCTTCAAGAACTTTACTCTAAACTCTCTCTCTAACTCTAAGAATTCTCACTCTTCTCTTAAACTCAACTGTTGTTCTCTGAGTTTGGTGTGAAGAAAATGAAGAAATGAAGCCTCTATTTATAGTGAAAAAGCATGACACTATTCATACTTTATCAGGTCAGATTTTGGCCGTTGGATCTTGACTTTAAACATGGCTTCATCTCAACCGTCCAATCCATTTGCTTACGTCATCGATGACGTCATCGATGACGTCATCGATGACGTCATCATGACGATGACACTTTCTTACTCTTTTGCATTTATCCTATAAAGATTCCCTGATCGGTGTTCTAATCGCGTTATATTAGAAATTCTCAAGAATCCGGAAGCACAGCCTTGTAGTTCTATTTTTCCTCTTCAGAAATATCTGGGTCAACTAAATTTTTGATCCTATTTAGGGTATTCCGTAACCTGCCGAAGATTTTAAGTCGGACACTGACGGTTACAGAAATTACTTCGGGTGACACCATCTTCTAGACAAAAATTCACTGATTCATAATATGTGCAGTTGTTTACTACTTAGTTCAAGGATTTTGAGTTATGATTTATTTCCTACAGATTCCACTATCTGTCCTGCTTCAAAATATCGGTTCAACCTATCTCAAATAATCATTCCGCCGATTACGGAAATGACTTCGGAGATAACCCACTCTGAGATAAAAATTCACTTATTTATAATATACCCTTACTTTAAAAACCTAATTCACGGTTTATTGGAAATAATTTTATTTCTATTATTTTCCAAAGTATAAGATATTATATTATAATAATATTATTATTGAGTGGGTCCCGCGTCAAATTTTTCAAAATTTCTCCCGTGAATGTGTCGGCAGGGGGAGAATTATTTTGACGTGGGTCCCGCATGAATAGTAAATACGTATTTTCAAAAAGTGAATACGTATTTAGGAATAGTAAATACCGTATTTTTGAATAGTAAATACCGTATTTGTGAATAGTAAATACTTTTCATATTTCTCAAAATATCGATTAAATACCGTATTTATAAAAAGTGAATACGTATTTGTGAATAGTGAATACTATTCATGTACGTATTTGTGAATAGTAAACACTATTCATGTCCAATAAAATACTGATTCTAAATTCATTTTCAAAAATAGGGTCTAATAGTCCTCCGAAAATAGGCTAATTTTCTAGTCTTTAGGTCCAAAATTCAGAATGTTACAATTCTCCCCCCGTTCAATAAATTTCGTCCTCGAAATTTGACAATATAAAATCAAAAGGTTATCTAGACCTCTAATATACTTCTTCCTTATACATGCTTATCTAGCATACATCCTACTATTCAATGCTCCATTAAACTGGGAACATTTCACAAATGCTCCATTTCATTTTCTATAATTCAACCTCTTCCTTTGTACTAGCATGCCAACTAGTGATCCAGGAAAAATTCTATTTTCTGGGTTTGTCTATCACTCCAATTCTCTTAATTCTGGTACCAAGTATCATCATAGATACTATTCTCATCATCATTTCAAATCTTCGGATTCTCTCCGGTTCATCTAATATTATTAGAAAGTCACCCTTCCCAAGATTACTATCACCTTAGCACGCTTACGCTTCAAAATCCTATTTTCAAATGTCAATTCCGACATCTTGAGTCAGTTGCACATCTAAGACAGATTTCTTAGATAAATGTGCGTATAAACGTCCAAACTTATTTTCTTGAAAACACAGCTAGCAATAAATGCCATAGCGATTTCTGTCTGCAAAGGTCTAGGAAACTGCGACCCCTAACGGTGGCTAGGGTGCACTAGGGTGCGGTGCCATAAAATTTTCCGCATAACAACAAAGTCTGCACTATTCTGAGCCAACGACAGATGAGAATCCGATGCTGCTTAACAAAATCTAGACGTTGCTAGCCCAGCTATAAATCGAGTAAAGAAAGAGTAAATGTTTCATGTTCTCTCAAACTTCACAAAATATTCATTTCCTCTCCGATCGTAATCTTCACTATAACCTTCCACATTATCCTTAAACATGGCCGGTTCAAGTAACTCTATTCCAGTCTCCGATTCATTCAACCCTTTCTTTCTTGAAGCCTTACTTCATGACTATCAGACTAACATGTTGTCTGATTTGTCAAACAATGCATCATACCCTTATTCTTCTTTATTTCCCCAAAATCCCGTAAGTATGAACGTTCATCCATCTGCCTCAACGATTAACATTCCTACTCCTCCTCCAAGGATACAAGATTCTATTTTTACAACTACTAACAGAAAGGAATCTGAAGCAGGTCCATCAAGGCGACCTGTCCAAAGGTGTCGTAATGTGGCAGAACTTATGGAGTCTACGGTACCTTCTCAACCAAGGAATCCTGCTTCTACCTTGACTGAGACTACTAATCCATTTTCATGTGGTTGCTGCCATGTTCTACGAGAGATTATTCATACCAATGGACTTCAATACCATAAACTTGAAGTTCATGGGAGGATTGGTATGATATGCCACGCTGTCTTTCACCAGGACGTACAAGGAGGTTCTTTCAGTCCTCAAGTATTTGACTTTGGTAAGAAGAATTTAGATGATGTCAAACATTTTCTAGAAAATTATTGTTTGAATCAAAAATCTTTAGGGTATGTCCTGGTGTCGGATCCCATATCAGCCTACTATGAGGCTCTCTGTGTTGGTTTGGAATGGACTAAAAATCAAAATGAACTCCCTAATAGTTCATTTCCAACCAATACAGAAAATATATCCAATAAAGGAAAAGAGCTCATGGTTGTTAATAATAATCCTTCAGTCCCCATACCTAATAATCCATACCGATCAAGAGCTGAACAAAATATTAGAGCTGCATCAATGTCAATAGATGATCTTAGAGACTTCTTCCATTTACCTCAACAAGAAGCGGCTCAACAAGTTCGTCTATGCAAAAATGTTCTAATGAAAATATGCCATAGGGGAGGAATAAAGCATTGGCCGTATGTAAAAATTCGAAGCACTATGAAGCAAATAGCTAGATTGAGAAAAACAATGTCTTCTGATGGTCCTCTCTCAAGTGCAGCCGCTCAGGAAGAAATTAATAGACTTAAACTTGAGATAGTCGAAGCTTGCGGTGGGATTGTACCAACTGTTGTTCTTGATGCTTGAATTAATATAGTCTACTCTTCTTAGCCTTCTTGCTAATGTTTGTAATCTCTTATTCTAGGATTCATAAGGATTTTCGAGTTTTCCTGCCAAACTCAGCTTTATCTTATTAAATTCAAACTTAAGCCAGTTATTCTGTATAATCAAGACTATGTCCGCATTCTGTTATGGTATTGTCATCTGTTACTCATATAAATTAGCTAGGTAAGTGTAAATCTAGCGAAAATCTCTTCATACTTTTTACAACGGCAACAAAATGAATAACCATCAAATAGGGGCTTAGTCTTTCAATCACTTTCCTAGACACCAATAAAAATATTCATCCCCTAGAAAGTAATTTGGGCCTACAGAATCCAATATTCAATAAATTTTCTTGTCTCATTTTCAAATTTTCAAACATGAAAAATTTTCCGTGGTTTCAGTACATTTCACAATCTGCACTATACCACAAAGTAATAGTGCTATAACATTTTTAAATTTAATCGCTGCCATCACAAATTCGTGAAAACATTTTTCACTGCCGGATCATTTTCAAAAACTTTTATTACCGGCACATATCTTTGAGGGAGCTAATTTATTTCACAAAATTTTACAATTGAGAGTACACACCATTATTTTAACCATTTGGTACAGTGAGCGCCTTCTCCCAATCCCCAAATCCAGTTTTAACAGTATTATCAACAATGTGGGAGAACCTCCGCCCCTTTCTCAGGAGACCCAGTGTTCACACTGGCACATAAAGTAGCAACCCTATCTAGCGGAACTCAGTCCAGTCATAGACAGTCAGGTTGTACTAAACAAAACATATGCCCTCGGCAAAGTGTTATGGATTGGGTGCGTTCACTGTTGGTGTGATTTCCATTTTCTCAAACAAAATCCCTCCAAAAACTTTTTGTTCAAAGAGAACATTTATCAAAGGCCAGCGATTTCAAACGTTTTAAAACATCTGGCAGACCCAGCAAACTGTGTACATCTACAACAGCTTCTGTCCTTCCAGTTTTGTACTGACTTTACCACAACATAGTTGAAAACTCAGTTTCAAACTCTGGGTTCTAACAAAACCGTTTGTACAAGACAACATCATAACCATCACTGTGGTCTCAAATTCTGTTGAAAAATATTTCATTTGAAAACTCGATTTCACAAATTTGAAAGTAAACTCCGAAAATTTCAAAATAGCAGGTGCATTGGTAAGTTCAAAAATTCAATTTTTTTTTAAAACCTTACTTAGGAATCAGACAACTAACATTAGAAGGTCATTACTAACTACATACATCCGGACCTCTGTTCTTGACTACTCAAACCATATGTATAATGTTTAGTTTGTTCTACTTAACTCATCTGGCTATTCCAAACTTTGCCCGTTATCCTCGGGTTTTACAAGCTTTTTGGGACACTTCTCGTATTTGTTGTCTAACAATATGTACTATATAGCATTGGAGTAAACCATGGTGATATACTAGATTACTTAAACCTTCACTCTGGGGAACCTATTCGATGTGAGACTCATTATAATTTACTTACCTTGAGAACTGATGCACTGGTAACTCTACTTTATGGTTCATTGTCACGGCGGCCCCACTCTACGGTTCGTCGTCACGGTGGCTCTGCTCTACGGCACATTACTCGGCGCTTCACTCAGTCTTCGCAGACCAGTCAGCTTTTCCGGTTAGCATCCTCTGTAGGTAAGCCTCCTTGATCAGAACTCCCCGTAGGTATCCTTCTCCGATTAAACTTTCCATAAGTAGCGCCAGTGATCGTCTTTGAATCATTATAATGAGAACTCAAATCTTAACAGGTTCCTATCCTTTAGTAGTTTCATAAACCGTTGTTTCTATGTCTGCCATCTTATCTAGGGTCATTCTATTTGTGGACTTTCACTTTCTATTTAGCTCAAAGCATAATTCTTAACTCAATTTTCCCTATCGGGTAGCCACTTACTTTAAAGGGAATTTATTAGCCACTAACATCTCTATGATTCTTGGTCCCACCTTGAGACCATAACCTGGTGGCTACTGAGGTTTCCAGCTTTCGTATGGTTCTGTTAAGGAACTATCTCTTAGGTATTTGGAACCTAGGCAAAACTCACTCATATTTTCTCAGGGTTCCTACTCTCACAGGGGTCATAGTTCTGAGATTTCTCTCGCCTAAGCAATATTAACTACATAATGTCTATTGATTCTTGGTACTAATATTGATATACTTACTACTGGGTGCCTACAACTCTCATAGGCACTAGTATGACATAACTGTCTCCCCAGAATTACTGGGTACTTTCCCTCTTCTGTCAATTGATCACCACCGTCAAGGACTTAATCCAAAGATCTTCGTCCCCGGAGCCACGCCCCTTTGCACGCATGGTGTCTGGCCTCTACAAGGTAGGGATTTTCTTCTCAGGGTACCTTAACAAGTTATTATTTTGACAAGGACATTAAATCGATAGGTTACTATCCAAGGGAAACCTAAACAGTAGGTTATTATTTACCGGAAAACTTAAGTCATACCAACTTCTCTGTACTACTTCCCTTGAAACTCTGGGCAGGGATTTAACTTAGACTCCGATTCCCATATCAAAAGTCTTAAAGTTCAACAATAGAAACCATATTCTATGTCATCCTTTCTATATCAGGGTTTTAATCTCTTAACCCTTTTCCTTAGGGTGTACGTCCTTTTTGTATCACAACACCAGTATTATATCAGTACTTGTACTTGTTTTTCGAAATACTTTTAAAACCATGGCTTAGAGCCTAACTTAGTTAGTCAAACCGATTGGCCAGGTAGGCGTCTATCATGGGAGCCTCACCGTGCTAGGGTGACTGATTGGCTGATCCACATAGACTCGGCCCTACCTTCGGCACCAATGGTTTACTGTAACTGAGTCGGGTTCATACCAGATAAAACACTTTTGAAAGCTTAGAACCTAACTTCGCTACTCAGACAATCCGACTAGGCAGGTGTATTTGTGGAAGGCTCGACGAATTCAAGGAAACTGATTGCCAACCACAAAACCCCTTTCTAGATATCAGACTGTTTGGAGTAACTTAGTTAATTCTGTGCCAGGATGTCTGCTCTGATACCAAAATGTAACACCCCAACTTTTCTAAAGCATTTTCGAAATTATTTGATCAGAGTTCAAAATAATTTCGTCAGAGTTGAGCAACGAAATGATTTTAAATACAGAGTAACTGATATTCAACCACTGTAGTGTACTGGTTTGTTGATACAAAGAGTTCGAAAGACTATACATATCTACAGGACTTTCTCCAGCTAGTCCTTCTGCCTGCTGCTTACTCTTGTTTCTGTTTCTGTTCACTCTGAAAATCCTGAAGCTACAGTAAGAGCTGAGGTTCAATACCCATTGAACCTCAGGTAACGGTTAACCTCATGCTTATGTATCAAATATGTATGACAGATATTCATGTCAAAACAACAATAATCACATACATTATTCTCATATTCACATAATAACATAACACAGCCACTGCAATATGCATGTTATTATAGTCTGCACTATTCACCAGTGCCACGGTGTACATCCGTGTCCTCAGCGCTAGGAAAACATAACGGCGTTATCAAGACTATAACCCGTATCAAGTTGTATGTGTATGATCAATTTTCAAAAACAGAATTTCAGACTATCTATCACATATAAGCATACCATAAGCATCAGAGTTAAGGTTACAATACGCGTCCGTACCTTCCTTCCACGTGAATAGTAAATTACTATTCATGTATACGGCACTATTCATGTATACGGCACTATTCACGTATACGGCACTATTCACGTATCCCCAAACTTCCTTTGAATCTGACTCCGGAATCCTCGGATATCCTATAATATCATTTTTATCAGTGACCATTAATTTTCAGCATTTGCGGAAACTATGTTGGATATTCACTATTCATGTGAATAGTACCAGTAAAAATATTTTTACCGTGCCGGTAAATATTTTTTACTGTGCCAGTAAATAATATTTACTGTCCAAGGATAATTCTTTTCTGATGTGACAGATCAGACTAAGCTGCAGCCACAGAGCATACTCAGAAAAACTCTATCTGGCATTTCTACTATAATTACCAAAAGAAACTACCAAATATTAAGACTAGAGACCAAAGAACTTACCCTTGAAGTTCCTGCTCATTCTCTCCAGCTTCAAGAACTTTACTCTAAACTCTCTCTCTAACTCTAAGAATTCTCACTCTTCTCTTAAACTCAACTGTTGTTCTCTGAGTTTGGTGTGAAGAAAATGAAGAAATGAAGCCTCTATTTATAGTGAAAAAGCATGACACTATTCATACTTTATCAGGTCAGATTTTGGCCGTTGGATCTTGACTTTAAACATGGCTTCATCTCAACCGTCCAATCCATTTGCTTACGTCATCGATGACGTCATCGATGACGTCATCATGACGATGACACTTTCTTACTCTTTTGCATTTATCCTATAAAGATTCCCTGATCGGTGTTCTAATCGCGTTATATTAGAAATTCTCAAGAATCCGGAAGCACAGCCTTGTAGTTCTATTTTTCCTCTTCAGAAATATCTGGGTCAACTAAATTTTTGATCCTATTTAGGGTATTCCGTAACCTGCCGAAGATTTTAAGTCGGACACTGACGGTTACAGAAATTACTTCGGGTGACACCATCTTCTAGACAAAAATTCACTGATTCATAATATGTGCAGTTGTTTACTACTTAGTTCAAGGATTTTGAGTTATGATTTATTTCCTACAGATTCCACTATCTGTCCTGCTTCAAAATATCGGTTCAACCTATCTCAAATAATCATTCCGCCGATTACGGAAATGACTTCGGAGATAACCCACTCTGAGATAAAAATTCACTTATTTATAATATACCCTTACTTTAAAAACCTAATTCACGGTTTATTGGAAATAATTTTATTTCTATTATTTTCCAAAGTATAAGATATTATATTATAATAATATTATTATTGAGTGGGTCCCGCGTCAAATTTTTCAAAATTTCTCCCGTGAATGTGTCGGCAGGGGGAGAATTATTTTGACGTGGGTCCCGCATGAATAGTAAATACGTATTTTCAAAAAGTGAATACGTATTTAGGAATAGTAAATACCGTATTTTTGAATAGTAAATACCGTATTTGTGAATAGTAAATACTTTTCATATTTCTCAAAATATCGATTAAATACCGTATTTATAAAAAGTGAATACGTATTTGTGAATAGTGAATACTATTCATGTACGTATTTGTGAATAGTAAACACTATTCATGTCCAATAAAATACTGATTCTAAATTCATTTTCAAAAATAGGATCTAATAGTCCTCCGAAAATAGGCTAATTTTCTAGTCTTTAGGTCCAAAATTCAGAATGTTACAAAACTTTTTTGACATCATAATTTTCTGTTAGATTTTTTTGACCTTTTTTTTTTTTAAGTTCTTTAAGATCCTAAAGAGGACCCCCGCATGACATGGGTAAATAAGTACTACGAGTGTTTCTTAAAGACAACTCACACAATCAATTAATTAATATAATCAATAACAATATAAAATGTAAACTTTATATATTAAGATGTACAATTAAGAAAATCCTAAATAATACTATAACTCATTAACTAAAATTCATAAATTCATGCAATGCACATGATGAGACCCTCCTTAGTTAGTTCATCGTCCTGCTCTTTGAATGATTTGAGTTTTTTCCTTCAAAAAAAAAAGCTCTTTCGTAATTGATGAGCTTGTATTAGCATGAGTTCAGTAGGTCATACCGTCGTCATGGGTGCACTCATCACCTAGAAATTAAGACATTTCTTCCACCTAATTAGAGTGATATAAAGTTTAAGTCCAAAAAATATGCGCTATCGATCTGTTTCGGAAAATCAGAACTATAGCAATTTTGTGCCAATGTACGTAAATGTTCATCTATATGATATTTTGTCGTTACGGGCTTGTGTATGTTACGTTGTGAATTCCATTTTCTCCTCCTACACCAACAGGGAAAAAAAAGGACAAACTGACTAGCTTGAAAGTAAGTGAGATCAAACTTGCAATCTAGCTACAAACAAAATATCAATGCAACCTAGTAGAATATGACATCTGGGAAAATGTTGAGGGTCTCATATCACTTCTGTAGACTCCGTAGCAGAAATCGATAGTTGAAACAGAAATACCATAATATTGAGCAACACATAAATTAAAGGTCTGGATCAATCAGATAAGATAACTTGTTATAACTTATATTTATAACCATTGTCTCTATCTTTGAAATACAATAATCTTAGACTTCATATGTAAATAATGCCCAAGATCACCATATAAAGCGCGAGGCAGTGAAGCACATTGAACACGGAGAAAGCAGGAGACGCAGAAGACTGAGAGGGCGACGGCGCAGGAGCTGCTTCAAGGTGGCCACGTTGGAGGGTGACGGCGACTTTCATACCGTGAAAGCAATAGCCTCCGCTAGAGAGGTAATAGTATGTCCTTGCCTCTGTCAATTGCACCACATCTCTCCCACCACGCGTCAAGTTCTTCACGAACCCTTCGTCTCTGCAATTCTCATAGCTTGTCTTGTTCACCTCCAGAACGTTGAAGTATCGCTTGTCAAAGTTGAATACTTCACACACACGCACATGTTTCTCGTTTCAGCACATGGGTTATTCACCATTAACATTAACACCTCACATAATCCAAGCAAATAGTAAAAACAGACAAACAGTACTTTTTTTAGTTTTTGGTCCTCTTTGTCAAAGAAGCTTTCACCTTTTCCTTTATTTTCTCCTTGTCTAAATATATATAACCGCGTACACAATGTTAATTTTGAATACTTTAAGGTATGCAGAGACAGAATAGGAAACTAATTAAGGAGTTCCTGGCATGGACGACAGAGGAAAAAAAACAAAGAGACAAAGTAAAAAAGAAAATGGAAACTGGAGAATTGAAATGACGAAACAGAAGTGGCGAATGGCACAGTGATTTTAGCTTCAAATTGGAGAGGATAAGTCCAAATTAAATGGAATTCGCGAGGTCTTGTAGTTGGAAGCATTTTCTCATCATTTTAAAGTAAGATTCTCTTTCTTTTTTGTTCTGTTGGGAGCCAGAATTGTTCTTTTTAACTTTTGCTTTCCCCCACCTTCTCATCACTTTAAATTGATAATCACTCAACGTATTTCATGAAAGTGAATTTTACTAGGTCACTATTATATAAAGCTAACATATTTCCATGTGAAACAAACTTAATACCAGACTTATTAAATGACGTTGATATATTTTATGCCAATTGAAACCAGCTTGAAACAGACATTGCTGGCATGCCTATACAGGAAATGACTCAATTTACTTCATATAGTCTCAGTCATATTTCTAAATTTAGCCAAAAGGAAAAGGGGATACCATATATTTTCTATTATGGTGCTATTATATTTCTAAATTAAGGACATTGAAAATGAAGATGCCTAGCTAACACCATCATATAATAAACTTCTCTTCAACAAGTAAATTGAAAAAAAAAATATATTAGTAATAAAATAAACATGGCATGTAGTATATCCCTCCTAATTAGACAAATATTTGCGATCCCCTTGATCCAATTGAACCAACCATAAGAGATCCAAAATGGTGCACGTATTTAATTAAAGAATCTAATGCCTATCAAGCGAAAAATGAATAGAGCACGGATCATAATTTGAAAAAAAATGAGAGTTTGAACTTTGATTAAAATGAGCTTCTCCAGCTTCAGAGTTTTTGGCTATAACCACTAGCTAGGTCAGTCCAAGAAGCATGAAGCGTGCATACATTTGAGCCTCTCCTCAAAATTCAAAACACTTGTGTATATTTCAAAGGATTATTATTGAAGCCAGGACAAAAAGTCTATTATTCGTACTGCGCAGGATCAACAAATGGAATGAAAGGAGGGAAGGGACCATATGTACGTCAAATAAGGAAAGAGGAAAACAGAAAAAGAAGAAAGTAGTTGAATGAGAGCGAGTACTTACGGAGCCAATCACCGAGAAGGAATTGCTCGTGAGCAGACCATTCAGTGTAGTTAACGTCGTGATCGATCCAACCCTTGGGTCCACCCACCTTGTGAAGCACCGGATCTCCGGTCACCGCCATTATCGGCAACACCACCACCATCACCACCGCCAATCTCAATCTCCGGTAGTTTTCCATCACTTGATTCTCTCTAGCTTGCCAAACACACTCAAGAGAAAATGAGACAACCCTGTACCTCAAGAACCACGTCACGTTCCCCAAATCTGAATCTGTGAGGCTGGGTTTAGCAGGGAGACGGAAGTACAGTAACGGCTCGCTCAAATTTAAGGACAGCTCTGCACCCACCATGCAACAAGCGTGTAGGAGCTCGCACCAAATATGCATTACTCCGGTACTAGTGAGGGCCCCACTTGCTCTATCACCGTACACGTGTACTTGAATGACCCAATCCCCCTCTGATGAGTGATGCGTACTACTCCTTTGTCTTCCCTTGCTTTTTTAAGCAGCTCCTTTCATTTCAGTAATCCTACTTCACCATAATTTGGGTTTATATCTTAATCTTTTTTTTAATTATCTCTTATTATTTTTAAATTATATTCGTCCAATCAATCACAATATTACTTTAACATCTTTTTCTTCTTCTCAATCAAAAATCTAAATTGGCTGATGAGGGGGAAAAAAAAAAGACGATGAGAAGATAGTCTCCCTATACTAAAATTACTTTGTATCAATGTTCACAGCTATAAAATTAGAAATAATTATGAAAAGATAAACACTTATCTTTTTCTTATATATTATTTAATACCTCTTCTATCATCCTTTAAAAGTTTTTCTTTATTTTTTTGGACTGGTGCCTTAAAAGATATTAGATGGATATAATATAAGGAATAAAAGAAGATGGAATGTGAGCATGAAGAAACAAAACTTGATTGGAGCTTCAGAAAAGAGACAAAAACAGAAAAAGGTAAGAAACTAAAATAAAAGCAGCGTATGTAACTGCAAAAGATAAATGAATGAGGAAGTGAAAAGGAAAAACATGACAGAAGAGAGGTCAGGAGAAGTACGTGGGAGGGCTAGACAAGCATATAATTTTTTTTCCTTTTTAATTTTATTTTATTTTAACAAATTAAAAAACGTTGATCACGACTTTACGAGTGCTCTCTAGGATTTTAATGTCATTTTATTTTTTCCACTTTTATTTTAACCTTTCATTTCATGTAAGAAACCGTACACTCTTGTGTTCTAAGGCCTGGTTTTAACCGATTAAGAAAGTAAAAACAAGCGTCAAGGATAAGATTAGTTTGTTGGATCGAGCTAGAACAATTTTTCATGTTGGTTTTCCTTTCCTTTTTTTTTAAAATTCACTTTTTAGATAAAAATTTTACAGTAAATTCTGAGGTTAACTTACTTTATTTTTTTTTTACTATAACTTACTTTATTTTAAAAAAACAAAAAACAAAAACTGGGTTGGATCAAGCCATACACTATCCATTAACCAATAAGTCAATCTGGGCAGACTCATCAGATTTTCAAAGTGGATCACCATATCTCTAATGGGTGATGGCCCAAACTAAAAATGATTTTTTTTTAAATAAATATATATATATATATATATATATTCTTTTAGGAAAATAGATAAGAGAGATGAGATGAATAATTATAAGGAGGGGGCCAGATGGGAGATAAGGCAAATCCACCTCATATTACGAGAGTGTCACCTCATTCCTATTCCGACTAATTAAAATATAATATAAAAGATGAGTCCTTTAAAGAAATTCAAATTTTATAATTTTAGAAATGATAGAAGGGAATTTAGTTTTCATTTTTCTAAATTAAGAGATTTATGTTTTTATAAATTATTAAATTTGAATTTCTCTAGATGACTAATATGCCACATAGGACTAAAATAAAATAAGTTGTTATATTTTAATAAGTTAGAGTATAGATGAGGTCGCGCTCCTAAATTTTGTAATTATTTCTCTTAATATGAATAGCATTGCGTAATCTATTTATTAAATTAGTGACTTCAAGACTAGTTAGAATTACTCCTTCGTACTTTTAAGGGAAAATCCTCCTCAAGGCTCAAGTAAGTAAGATATTGTCTAGAAAAACCCCAAAAAAAGGTCACATGTTAGAAAAAGTCCTAGTTGTTAACGTGTACTGATTTAATTGTTAATATTATACTGATTTAATTATTAACGTATAGATTTAGTTGTATAGTTGTTAAACATTTCTAAAATAATATCAAAAAAGACCTTAGGGCTTTCTTTGACATATGACTTTTCTTTAGATTTTTTTACAATATCTTGCTTACTTGGGCACTGAAGGGAATTTTCACTACTTTTAACTATTGATATTTATCCTATAAAAATATTATTATAATTTAATACTTAATATTATAATAATATTTTTAATATAATATAAAATATAAATTATTAAAAGTAAGGAAATAAAGATTTCAAAACAAATCTAAGATTTCTCTGATTCAAAATTTCAAATCTTGTGGTCTTGCTTCTCATTTAAAGATCTGGACTTAAAACAAAGCATTTACAGCTAAGATCATGTGCATTTCTTTGGTCCCAACCAACCAAGAACAAAGATTTGAAAACAACCGGGAGAGATGCATTCACATGGTAAAGGTCGTACTAGTGTACTACAAATCCAAGTGAAAAGGGGGGAAAAAAAACCTAACAAACAAACAAACAAATTTTCCCGCAGTTCCCGCAATTGAATCCTCCAATAAATTAACCCAATCAATTCACCAAATTAAATTAAATTAAATCACCAAATACAACTTCCAAAACCAAACACCACCTAAACATGAACATTGCCCTCACCCCAATTTCTGCCCGCATTGCCGGATAACACCAGCAAAAACAACAAAACTATTTTCCTTTTCCATGTCCTTTTCTCTTTCAGAGATGGACTTAGAATCATCATCATCATTTCACCAGAAACGAATTAAAGCGTCCCAAGCTGCTCCAATGGCGAACACTAGAGGCAACACAAGAACATGACCTGATGAAGAGAGAGTGGAAGAAGCAGCTTTAACAGGAGAAACTTGGGGTGGTGGGGGTGCTTTTTCCACATGAACATGAATCTTCATTCCTCCAAAGCAGAATCCATTTCCACTCACAAAGTAGTAATCACGAGTTACATTCAGATGAGCCACGTCTCTTCCAGCTCCTGTAGTATAGTTGTGAAGGGGATGGTCTGTGTTGCATGTCTCGTAGTTGGTCTTGTTCACCTCCAGTACGCTCTGCTGGTTCCTATCATACACAAAAACTGTAATATAACTGTGTTATCGTCTGATTTCACAGAACAAAATAATACAGTTTCAGTTATTTGATACAGCAAATGAAGATAAGCAAAATCTGAATTTAAATGAAGTTCAGTCATCCCAAGTCACATTAATAATGAGATAAGGGATTTGATTGTGAAAAAATTTGCTCTGAACAGATCTGACTGCAACAGCACCTCCTTGATAATTTCAAGGACCACAAAATTGAAGCCAGTCACAGAACTTAAGTACTGATTACTGAAAACTAGAACTAACAAGACAAAAGGGAATGATGAGCAGATTTCAGGAAGGGACCATAATTACAGTCGCTAGGAATGCATCAGCAGTGAGAAAATGAGAGGAGCATGAGTTTGCTCGAAAGGGAAACACTTCTGAGCAAGAAAAAGGGCAAAAAGTCCTGGATCTGGGTATCTAGAACTAGAAACTGAAAAGGTAAAATGGAATCTAAACTCTATTTCCCCGATCGGAGTCACTCTAAGCTCAAAAAAGCAAGAACATAGTCACAATTCTAGGGAAGTCGGATGAGCATACAAGCAGAAACAAGTAAAATTATCTCCGTTCTTCTATTACCACGATCAATTTGTCTCTCTTTTCTCCTTTTCCCAGAAATTTTCTAGGAACGCAAACTGGATTTACCATAAGGCTCAAAGACAGATAAAAGTAGAACAGTAGTAGCCAGATTAGCTAATTTGAACCTACTCGATACATAGAAACATGAGAAATTAAATCTTTTAGCTCATCCTATGCATGAAGATGTACAGATCTGCACAACAGGGGGAAGCTACAGCTCATGCTAGACATAAAGAAAGAATCCCATCTCCCATAAAACCTCAAGTTGAAGCTTAAATCAGTGAGACAAGAAGGTGCTTACAGAGCCAGTCGTCAAAGTAGAAGTGCTTGCCCTTAACCCAATTAGTGTAGTTCACATTGGGGCTCCAACCCATATTGCCTCCGACAATAAACCTCGTCGCTGACGCCTCCGGCAACATCACAAGCACAGTGCACACCACAAGAAGCAACCCCAAATACTTCTTCAGATTCTCCATTGATTCTTCACTCTTCAGTGCCTTCTCCAAGAGAAAGAAGCAGACTCTAGAATACCCTGTCTGTATCTACAAAGTTCTGTTTCTTTCAAGGCCTTTTATGAAGGGGTTAGGGGTTAAGACTTAAGAGTTAGTGTAGTTTATGCGCTAACATTTTTATTTATTCATTTTTTTTTTTTTTTTTGGTGTGGGGACAAGCCCTGTAAAGTTCATTTTGTTCTTTAAAATTCAAGGGACATTGCATTTTAGATCTACAACTGCCACTGATCGTTTATCGTATGTTCGCTTGAAACACTCTGAATTTAATTGCTCTGTGACAAAAGAAGCATAAAATGGCAATAGATCCTCTCTAGCCAAATCTCCTCTCTTGATGTAATCCCACGGTTGAGATATTAAGAAGGATGTTAACCGTTGGATGAATATAAGGACAGTAGCATAAAATCTGGTCCACATGTGGGATATGAATACATAATACTCCCTCCAGTCCTTATTATAAAGCATCAACTAATAATTTTCACAAACCAATAAAAACAGTTAAAGTCAGTAAAGTTAGCCTACAATTTAAGAAGCTTCCAATATTACCCCTACTAATTTTACTAAACTCCAATATCATATTAATTATTACTCTCACCCACTACCTTTATTTATTAAGGGCATACATGGAAAAAAATAATTAATGCTCTTTAGGAACAAGCAAGTGCCTTATAAAAAGGATCAAATAAACTTGCTAGTTGATGCCTTATAATAAGAAAAAAAAAAAAGAATACTCTATTATATGTTAGTCCCTCTCCAACTTCTTCCTGATTTTCGGAATTCACATTTAAGGCCACAAAAGTTAGCTACGCTGATAAAGAGCTGTTTCAAAATCTATAATGTTATGAGCTCAGATTCTTTTATTTATTTGAATATTTTATTAATGAGAGATTTATATGTATCTCTATACGTATTACTCCCTCCGGTCCTAATTATAAGAGCTAGTTGATTTTTTTGAAGAGATTTAGGAGGCTAGTTAAATTACTTTAGAGTATTTTTATTTTTATTTTTTTCTTCAAACTAATTAGTTTAACTAATAAACTAATATATAATCTAAGGTTATACTACATGTGAAATGATTAAGTAACTTATTTAACTTCCTTACTCTCTCCAAAGAAAGTCAACTAGCTTTTATAATTAGGACCGGAGATAGTATTTGAATTAGAAGGTAAATCCCCTATTAAATGTTGTAAGTATTGATTCACATAATTGTAATCATGGAAGCACAGATTGTCCTTAGCAAAAAAAAAAAAAAAAAGCACAGATCATCAAGCTTCTGTGCTCATATTTATAGCCTACCTATATTTGAACAACTTTCGTTTTTCCAAGTCTAATTTTTCATTAAGTTAATATTTTAGACATTAAATATATATATCATTCCTTAATACCAATCATCACTAGCACTGGCATAGTTCTCTTGAGTTACGGTTTTAGTGGCACAGGGCTGCTCTCCCCATCCCAAAAAGGAGCACAGAATAAACAAAACGGGGACAAAACTAGCCATGCCTTAATGGGAATAATTATTATGTTTACTAGGTTGATGGTTCTCGTGCACAACCTTAAAATAATAAAATGTATTTAAATTTAAAATTAATAACGATTTCAATAAGAAAAATGAAGTTAGTATAGTATATGCTTCTCATCTTTATTATAATGAATAAATAGAAAATGTTTTATTTTTAAATAATGAAAATTTAAAATCAGGGTATCTATTCCATTTTTTCTATCCCATTTCCTATAAATTTCTTGTAGGACATAATGTTTTTTTTTTTTTGATTTGGGGACCTAACGGTCTCGAGCAGGGTCGAACCCTGATACAAAGGCTGAATAGATCAGCGTAATACCACTGCACTACCTGAACGCTTGGTGTAGGACATAGTTGATTGACTAAATACATTAACATAATTTATTCGGCAACCTTAGTTTTTCCAAAGTAGTCACTGAAATTAGTTTTTTTTTTTTAAAAAAAAAAACTTCTTTTAATCGTGATGTCACTCTTTTGCCAATAAATATGTCGTCTGTAATCATTTCAGTATTTTTAAGATTGACAAAAAGATTGCACATAGTATATTGAAAGTAAAATATACTTGCATATTTTGATACATATTTGTAGATGGAAGATGATGATGAAGGTAGTTGTTTGACTATAGTGGGGACAGGTGAGGCGTTGAGTGGGCCAGACAATGGCATATTATATAGAGTGGGACCAAAATTAATGGTGAGATACTCCTCGTCTTTGGGTTCAACTGGCGTGGGAGTCGGTCTTCCTCATCTTTAGGGAGTGAGTTCGATCCCTGCCTTAGTCAAGACGTTGGGGGAGGCATCCTAGGGGTCTAGGAAGCAGTGGTAACGCTGATAGAGGTAGAGGCATGTGTATTCTCTGGCCAGTATTCCCTATGGACTGGGCTCCAAGTGCCCTGCTCTTGGACTGTGGGTGAGCCCAACCCCTTTTCTAAAATTTTCATATATATATAAAAAAAAAAAAGTAATGGTGAGATTGATGAATTTGCGATAATGGCTGGGTTTTTCTTCAGGGTATAGGAAAACGCTACCAGAATATGATCACATAAGGATTGGTGTGGCCACTTTGACTTTATGTTAACAAGTAAATAATACGAATTGGGTTACTTGTATCGTTTAACATGGTTAGTTGGCGCTGGTCTGGAAAAGAAACATGGTTAGGTGGCGGGACAAATATCAGTTTTATAATGGAGGATCCTATCTTGTGGGTAAAGGGTTGAATTTCTCTCATTATCTCTTTCTCATTATCCCTCATAATTTCTAAATCGTATCCATCTAATCAATCACAATACCACTTTCACTTTTCTCTCACCTTCCCAATCAATGGCCTAGATGAACTAATGAGAGAAAATGAGAACAATGATGAGGAGAGAATCTTCTTCTTCTGTAGGTCAAGCGTCCCAGTGGGAACATCCTTCCCATGCGCTCTCCCTCTGTTATTTCGCTGTGCCCTCTCCCATGAGGCCATAACCCATGTGCCCCCATCAGTTTCCTTTTGCTTCCTCCCTTGTTTGGCTGGTATTTGTATCCGTTTAGTTTAGTTTTTTAAAGAATAATTTTCAATAAAAATAAATTTTAAAAATAATTTTTGAAGAATAATTTTTGAAAAATCGTTGAACCTGTTTCTGTTTTTTGCACCTGTCCTCTTTATTCTTTTTAGGAGTATTAATTGTTTATAGATTAAAAAAAGTACGAATCCCTGCACTTAGGGAAAATCTTTTTTGAAGGCCTATATTACCAAAAAAATTTTAGAAAATACCCCAAGATTCTAAAAATTTTAAAAAAGGTCAAACGTGAATTGTTAATAGGGCTAATATAGTTATTAGCGGGGTATTGATATAGTTATTAACCGAGCTGATTTAGTTGTTTAAAAAAATTACCCCGCTAACAATTATATCAGCCCTATTAACAATTCACGTTGGGCCTTTTCTAGAATTTTTATAATCTTGGGACCTTTTCTAGAATTTTCAGAATTATAGGACCTTTTCTAAAATATTTTGGTTAGGAGGGCCTTGAAGAGGATTTTCCCCACACCTTTGACCCAGGGGAGAGTAGGATATGGATCTCCCGTGTGACCTTAGCCACATGTCACGTACGGAAAGGAACGCTGGATAATTCGCGTGCACGGGCACTCCGCATTGGACTGGGAGGTTGAGACTTCAAGTGAGGAGAAGTCTAGAAGCTCCTAAAATGTTGTAGATATGTGTACATAGATGTAGAGTTGTGTAGAGAATTCTAGAGAACTCTAGGAACTATGTAAATATCTAGATATTTGTAGGGAAGGTTCTGGAGAGCTATTCTCCACCGTCGGATGTAATTAATCGTAGCCGTTCATTGAGGAGGTGATAGGCTATAAATAGGGGATGCCTCCTTCATTTGGAAGACATCCAAGAATCCAAGAGTCTTCAAGTCATTTGTTGTTTCAAGAGCTTCTCTCTCCAAGTTCTTTCTCTCTCTAGAAGTTCTCTTGTTCTTTGCCTTTCCTTGCCTACTCGAGGGGAATTCGGCTGACTTAGCAAAGATCGAGAGGGGTGATCAAGCTAAGGCCGGCACGGTATTTGGGTGATCAAGTCCAAGGCCGTGACAAAGTGGTATCAGAGCCTGGTTCAAGGCAGCTAGGTTCGGAGCTGTGAACGTGGTTCGTGGTAGCCATTTGGTAAGCAAGGATGTCAGGCACAACTTAGGACGTGGTGGTGTCGGGAGAAGGAAGGGGTAGGGAGACCCAAGTTGATCGGGAGGCAAAGAAGACCCGAGGATCAAGTAAGTCCCGCCAAGCCGTGGATATGGCCACTTTGATGGCAAAGGTGGAGGCTTTGGAGGAGACCTTACATGGGGTGGCTATTAGGGTGGACAAGGTGGAAGGTGACTTTGAGACACTTGAAACCCACACCCTTAGCCAATTGGACAACTTGAGGTCGGATCTTGATTCGCACCTCAATGTTGAGGAGGAACGAGCTGAGTCCATGAGGCGACTCGAGGCAAAGGTAATGGATGTCATTACCGCGATGCAGGGACAGCTCAACTCTCTAAAGACTTCTTTGGAGAGACAATCAAAGACTCCGTTGGTGGATGGTACCAGTGGAGCAAGGGAGGTGAGGTTGGATCTCCCTAAGCCGAAGGAATTTCAAGGCGTTCGCGATGCCAAGGAGTTTGAGAACTTCTTGTGGCAGATGGAGCGATATTCTGAGAGCCTGAACTTGGTTGATGATGCAACCAAGGTACGTACTGCTTCCTTGTTCCTTAGTGATAATGCTATGTTATGGTGGCGTAGGAAGCATGCAGACATGGAAATGGGCCTTTGCAAGGTTGAGACATGGGATGATTTCAAGAGGGAACTGAAGAAACAGTTCTACCCTGAGAACGTGGTCTACATGACGCGCAAGAGGTTGAGGGAACTCAAGCACAAGACTACGATTCAGGATTATGTAAGGGACTTCACGACCCTCACGTTGCAAATCCCTAATCTCAGTAGCGAGGAGACATTGTTCTACTTCGTGGATGGTCTTCAGAATTGGGCCAAGCATGAACTCCAAAGGCGTGGTGCAGCAAGTGTGGACGAAGCCATTGCCATTGCCATTGCTGAAAGCCTCACTGATTATCAAAGGGGTGAGAAAGGTGAGACTTCTAGACCTAAGTCTTCTGAACCCAACCATGGGAACGGTGGGGGAGACAAAGGTAAGGAGTTCGTCAAGGGAGGAGCGGATAAGTCTTCCCAGAAGGACCAACCTGAGGATAAGAAGAAGAAGACAATCAGCTGCTACGTGTGCAAAGGGCCACATTACATGAGCAAGTGTCCCAAGCTAGGTAGTTTGTCAGCCCTTGTTCAGGGGAACGAGGGAACTGATGAGGAGGAACCCAACATGCAGATGGAATTTCTCAGAGTCTTGAATGCCTTGAAGGCCAAACATGAGGAACCTGTTGCGAGGAGTAAAGGTCTCATGTTTGTTGATGTGAAGCTGAATGGGAAACCAGTGAAGGTGATGGTGGACACCGGGGCTACCCATAACTTCATCACTCCTGAAGAGGCCAAGCGGGTAGGTCTCTCAGTTGCTCAAGCACGAGGAGGATGGTGGAAGTTTGTGAACACTCCTGCCAAGCCTCTCAATGGCGTAGCTCGTGGGGTAGAGCTATGCATGGGAACATGGAAGGGGACCGTGGATTTGTCGGTGACCCCTATGGACGAATTCAATGTGGTACTGGGTCTGGACTTCTTGCGTAAGGCAAAAGTTGTCCTCATGCCAAGCGAAGATTCATTGTGCTTCCTTGAGAAGGGGATTAGTTGCACAGTGCCTACGACAAGCAATGATCAGGATGTTGGCTTGTCTGTCACCTACCTTGCGGCTTTGAAGGTGGTGGATCCTAATGTGGAGGATCGTGGGAATCTTCCCCCTGTCATAGTGAGGAGTGGAGACCTAGTGCCACCAAGGCTCCAAGAAAGGTTGCCGCCTGGACGAAAGGTGGAACATGGGTTGGAGCATGGAGTTAGCACGGCCGGTGCAATGGGTGATGCATTGGGCCGAAGAGTTCTGGCGATGAGATCCTTCCAGGGCGAGTCGGCCAAGGGACGGAAGGAGATTGTGGAAGGGAGGGAGTGCGTCTCTGAATACCAAGTAGGAGACAATGTGGTGGCAAAGCTCCTTCCTCAGCAACTGAAGGTGTTTCGAAAGAAACACAAGAGCCTGTGCAGTGACGAGGGCGTCACTGGATTAGGTGGGGGAGAGTGTCACGCACGGAAAGGAACGCTGGATAATTCGCGTGCACGGGCACTCCGCATTGGACTGGGAGGTTGAGACTTCAAGTGAGGAGAAGTCTAGAAGCTCCTAAAATGTTGTAGATATGTGTACATAGATGTAGAGTTGTGTAGAGAATTCTAGAGAACTCTAGGAACTATGTAAATATCTAGATATTTGTAGGGAAGGTTCTGGAGAGCTATTCTCCACCGTCGGATGTAATTAATCGTAGCCGTTCATTGAGGAGGTGATAGGCTATAAATAGGGGATGCCTCCTTCATTTGGAAGACATCCAAGAATCCAAGAGTCTTCAAGTCATTTGTTGTTTCAAGAGCTTCTCTCTCCAAGTTCTTTCTCTCTCTAGAAGTTCTCTTGTTCTTTGCCTTTCCTTGCCTACTCGAGGGGAATTCGGCTGACTTAGCAAAGATCGAGAGGGGTGATCAAGCTAAGGCCGGCACGGTATTTGGGTGATCAAGTCCAAGGCCGTGACACACAACCCATAAAACTCATGCATCCCTCTTCGCCTTTTTTAAATCTGTGGGCTCGGCGGCCCGATGGGTGGAGCTAGTTCGTATTCTGTGTCAAATTGACTGATTAAACTTGACAAAAACAACCAACAGTCACAATAGGTGGTTGGTCCAACTGAATGTGGCATTGGATTCTCTAAAGAGGTATAGGGTTCAAGTTACGGTAACTATTTGTAATCCACCCTGTATGAACCAACCACTGTTAGGAGGGTCGTCCTTACCACTGCAGAACCCAAATCCGATTAGTCAAGATCTAAGGTTTTGATGAATCGGGTGGGATATTTAAAAAAAAAAACTTGACAAAAACAAATAAATGTAAACGGAGATTTTTAAAGTTAATTAAATTATTTTAAAATATTTATGTTTATTATTTTTTCCAAACTAACATATTTAATTTGTAAATTAATATATAATTTAATCATACACAATACAACTTATAATACGATTAAATAATTTATTTTGTTTCTTATATCTTTTTAAGAAAAGTCAACTAGGTTTTAATATTTTAGACAGGAGATAGTATATTATATAGATATTAAGCATTGCCATATAATTAAGGTTATTAAGCACAGACTATTTACTGAATTGGTCAAGGTACTGGTTAATAGTCAATGGGTCATATCGAAGTTAGATTGGAGCTAACTTAGTGAAGAAGTAAAGATTTTAATATTATTGCCAACGCCTTAGTAGCGCAGTAGCATGGGAACTAGTATTAACTGGCCTCCCTCCCCCATGTCCAGGGTTCGAACCCTATCCCCTCCCTTATCATGATGTATTAAAAAAAATGATTTTGATGTTATTTATATAAAATTCTAAATATTTTTTTTTTAAAAAAAATAAAAGCCAGACAGATTGGACCCTGGTGAGCCGATTTTTGACTCAAACCCACAGGTCGAGCCCGGTTCTAATAACAATGCATATTACTCGGCGTCAAGCCGTTGCCAGACCACTTGCTCTTCCCCTAAACTCATGAAACTTTCACTATAAACCCAAATCTAGCATTTCATGATTCATATAAAGTGTCGCAAAAGTGCCACGTCATGAGGGGCTCAAGCGGAGCCACAAGTGGCTTGTAACCTAACACGTCATCTAAAAAGGGGTTGCTCCGTCCAAAACGAAACCTGACGCGCCTATTATTATCGTCGCATCCTCCATGACTCCAACTCTATCCACTTTGATTTGTCCAAAACAAAAGACTCTATCCACTTTCCCATGCCTTTTACGTACCATTTTATGTGTGGCTCTCATTCTTTCCCAACCACCTCTCTATTTATTTATTTATTCCCTCTTTTCCTCTCTTCCTCCTCTCTCTCTCACACCCAAACCCACTGTTAAACTTCTAACCGGAAACTCAAATCCATGGAAGCCTGTTTCCTCGTCTCCAATTCCTTCACCAAATCCCCCGATCAACCTCTCCACACTCTCAAATCCCCTTCTCTTTCCTTCCCCAAAAGATCCTCTCTACAATTCCACTCCAGGAAAGTCGCTCTTCCATGTTAGTTCTTTCCTTTCCCCTCTCGATATTTTTATCTATCGCATGCGTTTTCCGTTTGTTTTGATTTGATCTGTACAACAGGATAATCATGCTGATTTGCACATTTCACGGCTAATTCACAGGTTGCTGTCATCTGTCATCCTCCTCGCCTTTCAATGGCGGTGATGATAAGCCGTCTCTTAACGCCGACTGGAGATCCTTCCGTGCAAAGATGGTGGCCGGAGAACAACTAAGAACGACGTCGGACGAGCCTTCCTCGTCTTCGGCCGCCGATCCGCCACCGATCAGCCTTGGGGACAGATGGGCCCACATTATCCACGAACCCGAAAGGGGCTGCCTGCTCATCGCCACTGAGAAGCTGGATGGGGTCCACATATTCGAAAGGACGGTGATCCTGCTCCTCTCCACCGGTCCC
This sequence comes from Acacia crassicarpa, assembly GCA_034222035.1. Lineage (NCBI taxonomy): Eukaryota > Viridiplantae > Streptophyta > Magnoliopsida > Fabales > Fabaceae > Acacia > Acacia crassicarpa. The sequence continues at coordinate 39,663,868 of JAWXYG010000005.1, read as the reverse complement.
ATAGGTCCATCGGGGATCATACTGAACCGACCGTCTTTAATGTCGATCAAGGAGACGAGATCGACGGCGATGGATATGGAGGGTATGTTTTCAAATAGGCCATTGTTTTTTGGTGGGCCGTTGGAGGCGGGCCTGTTTTTGTTAGGCCCAAAAGAGGAAGGCGAGGAGAAGAGTGCGGGTGGGGTATTGGATGAGGTAATGAAGGGATTGTACTATGGGACGAGGGAGAGTGTGGGTTGTGTAGCTGAGATGGTGAAGAGGAATATGGTTGGAGTTGGAGATTTGAGGTTCTTTGATGGGTATTGTGGGTGGGACAAGGAGCAGTTGAGGGATGAGATTCGGGCCGGGTATTGGACTGTGGCGGCTTGTAGCCCTAGTGTGATTGGGCTCGCAAGTGTCGGAAGTATTGGGCTCTGGGAGGATGTTCTTGGGCTTATGGGCCGGAGAAAGGTTTGGTGAGCCATGTCTTTGGGCTGAGCGGCCTAGTCTATGCTGTATAGAGAAGACTCTAGATTGATTGACTTCATAATGGAACTTCCTCGGAGGACTCTAACAACTTGTGGGTTTTCTATTAAAAACAAATGGAGGTTGGATAATCCAAGGCCTTGTGTCATTCAATCTTATCCATACAAGTTCTAAATTGTGATTTATTTCCTTTAAACTGTTTAATGGTTTTGGGGTTTACCTTGATCATTCCCTCGGTTCGTCATTTTCTTCAACGGAGTTAACTACCTCAGATCATCCAACAGAAAAAGGAGAATAAAACAATTAAATTTGAGAATGTGGGAGATTTTCATGTTCCAATTTTCAAATGGAATTCAACCAGGTACTATTGCATTGGGCTATGATGTGATTAGGAAAAGGCAAACCTGCGAGTCCTAGAAGCCCATATCGTTCAACAAATAGCGTCAACAAGGGTAAAAAAAACGCGCACACACACACACACAAGGGTCAAAGCAACCTTCCATGTTTGGTGCAATTATGTGATATTTAGAATTATTTATTAACTCAATTTAAGGATTGCTGGGTTGGGAAAAAAAAAATTATACAAACAAATAAAGTTAAGAGTTAATACACTTTTTAGTTCTTTACAAAAAAATCAACCCTTATTCTTTTGAAAATTTGTAAGGGATTAGAATGTCAACCAATAAGTGTATTTTGAATTTGTAAGGGTTCACGAGATTATTATTATTATTATTTTTAAGTGATCAAAATAGGGATTATGTTTTTTGTAAAGAATAAAAAGGATATTTATTCTAAACTTAAACATATCTTCTTTATACACTGAAAAGAAAAAAAAACAAAAAAACAGATCTTGTTTATGGCGACATAATAGATTACAATTCCTATTATTACATATTTACATTAGAATGATTTAGTCATGTTTACCCACACCTCATCAATTCACTGGAGTCGGGACTTACCATCCCCCTATTCCCCTTATCAAAATATATTACATAGTAACTCATGTCGAATATACAAGACATGCTATAAATATAATATCCAATTAATTTTTTTAAGAAATTAGAGAAAATAATTAAATTATTTGGGTAAAAGTGTAAAAATACATTGTTCTGAGGAGGGCCCAACGTGCTTTTTTAGGTATAAAAATACATATGTGGTTATAAAATTGGTGTAAAAGTTACACCACTGTTAAATCATACTTAACTGTGTCAATTTTAGGAAATGCCCCTAAATAAAAAAATAAAAAAAATTCCTCCCAACCCCCAAAGCTCGATCTGATCTGAATCATCACCGCCCTTAAGCTCTTGAGAAATCTGAATTCATGGGACTTCTGCAATCACACCCCCCCCCCCCCCCCCCCCCAAAAAAAAAAAGAAGCTCGATCTGATCTGAATCATTACCGCCCTCAAGCTCTTGAGAAATTTGAATTCACGGGACTTCTACAATTATCAAAACTTATAAGAACATTTTTATACTACGAAAGTGTTCCTATAATTAAGACTGACGAGGTAGTATCTGTAATCATTTTTGCCAAATATGATTGATGCTCCTGTGTTTCTCAGTTTTTTTATGATTTCCAAAATTGATTCATATGTTTTGATTGACGTTTGAAATTTAATCCATGCTTCAATCCTTCTCAATTTATGAATTCGTTATGAAATTTGGATGCCTGGGTTTTCGGTTTGATGGACGAGAGAAGAACCTTTATGTTCTTCGATGATCACCGTGTATGCCTTCTTCATCAAATTTGAAGAGCCTGAAAAACAGTTATATGTTTCGAATTTGAATTTATGTTATTCATTTCGATTTTGTAATTAATTGATGAATCATTGCCTGGATTTTGCTTTGTTAACGTTCGCCGAGATCGTCGTCGTCGCCACCTTCATAGTTAGAACGAAGGAACTTGAGAGTTCTTGATTAAAACTGGTATTTTGTTTCGATTATTACGTTTCTATGCGACATTATTGTCCAGATCACTCATCATTAAAACTTGTATCTTGTTTATGCGATATTATTGTCTAGATGATATATGCACTTGTTTTCCGAGATCTCAACCACTGAAATCATTTTTTTTCCCCTTTTAATTAAGGGTATTTTGGTATTTTCATGAAAATAATGTGAATTCCACCCCCAAAATTAACACCGTTAAGTAAGATTTAACGGTGGTGTGACTTTTACACTAATTTTATAACCACATGTGTATTTTTGTACCTAAAAAAAGCACTTGGACGCTCCTCAAAATAAAACACATGTGTATTTTTACACCTTTACTCCTATTTTAAAGCGTCTATATTTATTGCTTCTTCTCTTAAATATATATAATTTAATTGTACGCAATATATGAAATGATTAAATAACTTATTTATCTTCCTTTAATTCTCTAAAAAAAAAGTTAGCTAAATCTTATATTTAAGATAAGAGATAGGTAGTATAGATGTATTTGTTTTCTGGACTAATTATATGTTAAATATTTACTCCCCAACCCCCCAATACAAGAAAGAGTAACATTGTACTAATATTCTAATAAGTAGAAGAAGTAAATCTGATATTATTAGTTATTTATTGTTTAATTCATTCTTATTTTTTAATAATAAGTATAAATATAACCAATTGCTTGGATTATTAAAATAAATACCCCTCCCATCTTAAATAGGAAAGTTTAATTTTCTCGTTTTCTATATTAATTATTTTTTCCATAATGTACTACTACCTCCGGTTCTAATTATAAGGCATAGTTGACTTTGTTTGGAGAGATTAAGGAAGCTAAATAAGTTATTTAATCATTTTATATGTTGTATATCTTTAGATTATATATTAGTATGTGAGTCAAACTAATTACTTTAAAGAAAAAAATAAAAAGAAAAATACTCTAAGTTAATTTAATTAGCTTCCTTAATTTCTCCAAAAAAATCAACTATGTCTTATAATTAGGACCGGAGGAGTACCACTTATTTATTGGATTTTTTTTACTCCAGGGCATTTATTTTGAATCACTAAATGGCATGGGTATTTTCTTAAAAAAGACAGGCAAGGAATTAAAAATGGCGCGTGAGAAGTTTGTTTTTTTTGCTAAAAGAAAATTTTGGATGAGTTCGGCATCAGTCCCCCATCAAGGCCAACGCATGGCCCCTGGCTCTATGAGTACTTTCTGGGTACTTACGAGATCGCCTACTAAAGGAGTCCCAACGACGACAGAAAGGATTGAACCCACGACCCTTCCTAAGGGCTTAGTCCTGGATCCCTTACAATCTATACCCAAGAGCGTGAGAAGTTAATGATAGAAATCAGGCTATTGTGTTTTTCCCAACAAAAAAAAAAAAAAAAGCCACTTTTACACACAATAATATTATGATTCGTATCATTAATATAGCCCAATGGCTAGTGACCCCATCAAAATATAAAAGGTAAAGGTTTAAATTTATTTAAAGTTTGTTTTTTAGAAATAATGTTATCTTTAAAGGTTTTTTAAATTTAATATTATTGAAATGAAAGAATACTATTTCTTCTTGTAAAAAAAAAAATTAACTGTTAACGTTAATTTATCAACGCCTAATATTGGATTTTTAATATGTTTTGAAACTTCTAAGATAGTGGATTTAAATTTTTTTTTAGGTACGATAACCCCTTAGTTAAAAAATTCCCGAGGCGTCGTACGTTAAAACAAAAATAAAAGAGTGGCGGGTATTGTGGCTCCATCAGAGGCGAAACAGTTAACATGCAAATTCCACAGATCGATGCTGCTGCTTGAACTTTTACGGATATGGTAACTTTTTAATTAATTGAATTTGAATTATTTGATTTTTCAGAAGAAAAATGCAATAATTAGAGCGATCGCCGATCCCGTAACAAAAGCCTCGTTACGAGCAATCAATTCCGGTACCTTCTTCCTTTCTGAATTATAAAGCAGTTACTTGCAGAGCACACTCTCAAGTCCTCGCTCATCGAAGCCATGGAAGTAACAGCCCCGAAACTGAGTTCCAATTCTGATTTCGACCTCATAATCTTAGGTGCTTCGGGTTTCACTGGCAAATATGTTGTCAGAGAAGCTCTCAAATTCCTCAACACCCCTTCTTCCCCTCTCAAATCCATCGCCTTGGCAGGTCGCAACCCTACGAAACTCTTCGAAGCTCTTAAATGGGCCAGCCGTCCTGATTCCCCACCTTCGATCCCAATTTTAACCGCCGACACAACAGACCCCCCTTCTCTCCACAGACTCTGCGGCCAAACCAAGCTGATTGTCAACTGCGTTGGCCCCTTTCGTCTCTACGGCGAGCCTGTCGTTGCCGCTTGTGCTGAAACCGGGTGTGATTACTTGGATATATGTGGCGAGCCTGAGTTCATGGAAAGGATGGAGGCGAAGTACCACGAAAAGGCTATGGAGACGGGATCATTGGTGATATCGGCATGTGGATTTGACTCGATTCCTGCTGAAATGGGGCTGATGTTCAATTCGAGGCAGTGGGAGGCACCGTCGGTGCCGAACCGCGTCGAAGCGTACTTGAGCTTGGAGTCCGATAAAAGGATTGTGGGCAACTACGGGACCTATGAATCGGCTGTTTTGGGCGTGGCTAATGCGAAGAAGTTGCAGGAACTGAGACGGTCGAGACCTCGAAAAGCTAGGCCAGTGGTAAGAGAATGTTAGACTTTAAAAGTTGTTTAAGCCTTCGAGTCATTTCTGAACTTAATAGCTTTCTGATCAGACATGTTGGTGAAACTTGAAGGGCAAGTCTAATTGCAATTCTCTGCATTTCGAATATTGGTACGGTTCCTGATATGATATTTCCCAGTCGTCTCGTTTAGTTGTTAGGAAATGCTCTTAAAGAAGTTGGAGGGCTATTTCATTGTAAGATTTCTATTTAAGTGGTTGAAAATCAATGGAAGCATAACAGATGGAGCCAGAGTGGTATATCCAATTATCCAATGCAGTTTTAGGAAAAGCCAGTGCAGAAATAATTCTAGTTATTGATATATTATTGTCATGATAGAAATTAAAATGGTTGCATTCACATTACTATTACAGTATTGTTGCACGCTTAAGCTGTCTCCGTCAGTACATGTGCATGTAACAGTGGTTTACTGTGATAAAATTCAACATTCATTTGTATCCCCTTGATAGAAGTTGTAACAGTGGTTTAGTTGTTATAAATATAATGGTATTATTTGTTCCAAAGTACAAAGGTAGCAACTTCTAATTGGTTATACTTATATGTGGTGGCTCAGTTGTGATAATGTTATTCTTTTGCATTCATGAAGTTGAATGAGCCAGATGTATTGAGAAAAAAACAGAGTCAGATGTATGTTTTTGGGACATTTAATTGTCATTTACAACTTTGGTACTGTTGCAATTTCAAAAATCTACATTTGGTCTTAGGACTTGGCAATGGAATCAGATTTACTGGCCCAACATGAAGGAGTTACTGATGTCCTGCAATGTATAGACTACTATAGAGTGTTATCCTTATTGGGAAACAATTTTGCGTTCCTAGTTTGATAGCTGATCGCATAACCAATATAATGTTTAATGCAATATGTCAAACATACAAACAAATTGCACTCATGTATATGTCACAAGAACTGATAAAAACACAGATAGCATGAGACGCTGAAATATTTATATAAATAACCTTGAAATGGAGTGTAAGGGATTAAATATAGGTTTCTAAGGTCCTGGTATCAGGCTTCAGAGTGGGAAGCCTGTGCAATTGTGTGGAATGAAATTGAAAGAAGTTACCTGCCCTGTGCTAGGATGATTGCTGAGAAATGTAATATAAAAAGTAAAAATGGTTTTAGTCTAAAATTCAAATATAACATTTATACAATCATTTTATCCATTCAGTTTGGAGGATGAAGTGGTAAATTGATTGCTTTCTTTTCCTTCTTTTCTTTCCCCAAAAGCTTGTTCTCTTTTTCCTTTCTACTTGGAGGGGTACAAAATGTTGCATTTGGGGGAATGGGAAGGGTGTATTTTTACTTATAAATCATCTTCAATGTCAGAAATTTTTACTTATTACTTTTCATGGATCATTCTGTCTCAAATGTGATCTTGCGATCAACTTAAACTAACGTTGATCTTGCTACTGTTGTCAATTAACCCTGCCCCCCCTTTCATTCACTCTTTTATATGGTTTAAAATACTGTGTCACTACAACAACTTTTATATTAATGCTTGTAGATTCCTGGAGCTCCTCCCCCCAAAGAAGTTATTGAACACCAGAAGAAAATTGGTCTTTGGGCAGTAAAGCTACCTTCAGCAGACTCGATTGTTGTACGTAGAACACTAGCAGCTCTAACAGAGAACCCCCACGGTCTCCCTGGAAGGAATGAGAGTACTGAGGCAATTGAGAAAAGAGGATCATACTGGTCAAATGTGAAGCCAGCTCATTTTGGTGTGAAAGTAGGCTCCAAGTCCTTGTTGGGGGTTTTTGGATTTGCTACCATCGGGGTTTTCTTTGGCCTATTGGGGAGTTTTTCTTTTGGGAGGTGGCTTCTTTTGAAATTCCCTTCATTCTTTAGCCTTGGTGGGTTCAGGAAAGAAGGTCCCTCTGAAGAGGAGGTGGAAAGTGCTTCATTCCAGATGTGGTTTGTAGGGCATGGTTATAGTAATGAGAGTCTTGCGGCGCAGGGAAACACAAAACCCGACATGGAAATTATAACAAGAGTTATGGGACCTGAAATTGGATACATCACCACTCCAATCTCTCTTATTCAGTGTGCTCTTGTTCTTCTCAGCCAACGGGACAACCTACCAAAGGGAGGAGTTTACCCTCCAGGCATAGTGTTTGGTCATACTGATCTTCAGAAAAGACTCCAACAAAATGGAATATCATTTGATTTCATTTCAAGGAGCACTCTTTCCTCTTGATCGCTACTCTTTAATCCTTGGTTTGATGACTCTCCTTTTCCTTTGTCTTTTTCATATTTTGCAAGGATACTATAGTTTTAATGAAGATTTGGCTTTTTCTGAATTTTAACAATCTCTTGACGAATAGCACACTTCAGTTACATTTTAGTTATAACTTTTAAGCTGATACGGAGGAAAATAATAGATGCAAAGTAACCAATATTACTGTTATGGATTGATTGATCATTGTGTGTTAAACCCACATTTTGTCCAATAAATCTTATACCCTCGACATACAAAAGCCATTCTAAATTTCTACTGGCCCTTGCTCCTATATGATCTTCATTACCTCACTATAATAGTTAAACGATTCAGACAAATAACGATATATATGAGCTTTTGTATTTTCCCAATGGTTGCCTGTAATACATACTACTCCTACCATTCAATGTCGACATCTCTAAATAATCTTGAGCTTGGAAAGATCTAAAAAAAAGTAGTCCCAACGGGGCTACTACCATAGAGGTCTGCTTTCGAAGGAAGAATAGGAATCTTGTATATTTGATAAGAGCCAGAAAATGGGAAAAATATCCCCTGAACGTTGAATATTTGATAAGAGCCAGAAAATGGGAAAAATATCCCCTGAACGTTGAGGGAATGAGAAAGGGTGACCTGGCTTGAGCCTTAAAGGAAGCAAGTAAATCTGTCATCTGTGTGATGAAAGACGGAAAGTGAAGCCACTAAAATCATACTATAAAGAGGAACCAGTTTCCTGCCGAGGGGAGTTTGGCCTATTTGAGCTGTTTAGATAAAATCTGAATGGTATAGATTTAAATTTTTTTATTTGATTATTTTTAAATGAAAATAATCATTTTTTTTTTTTAAAAAAAAGAGATTGTCTTTGTTTTAAATTTTTTACCCATTCAAAATTCTTTTTATTAAAAAAGACAAAGTAAAACAATTAAATCTAAACACACTGATGAGTCAAGCTGTCTTAAGGGGGTCCTGTTCCTCTCCTCAGCACCCCCCTCCCCATCCCTCATCAGCGCGATCCTGGCCGTCCAATCCAAAATCCAACGGTTCAGATTAAAAAAAAAATATTTTTTTGTTTTTTTGTCTTTTTCAATATTTTTTAATCTGAACCGTTGGATTTTGGATTGGACGGCCAGGATCGCGCTGATGAGGGATGGGGAGAAAAATTGATGGGGAGAGGATCCAGTTCCGTCTTAAGGATAGACAGAAAAATTAGTTCCAAAATACAAATTGGGGCTTTAAGTTGGTAAAAAAAAATAAAAAAATCAGGCAATACTCCTCACAATTTCGATCCTATCCACTCAATAAATAAATAACTATTATAAACAAAATAATCCTTTAATTTTGTCCAAGTCCCTTTTTGTTTTTGCACACAAAAAAGAAGAATAGGAACAGAAGAAAAACAAAAGAGTTGAATACAATTAAAAAAAAAAGGCATCCCTTTTTATTCTTTCTAATATCCATATTCATGAATTTATGTCATAATTCAAAAGGTAATGTTGAATTTTTGTTCGTAATAAAAAATCAAGAGGTCCTTGGAACGGTGAAATGTGTGAAATATTTTGGAAATTGGTTTTGGTGAGTTCTAGCCTCTGTAACGCACTACCTCCTCTGTTTCTGTGAATTTATCAGTATTCTGTATTTTGTAGATATTATCTTGATTTCATCTTCTTCTGCCTATTTCCTATTGACCATCCTATTTAAAGTTATCATGGTCATTTTTCCTTCTGACATTATTTTCCCAAATAGACATATCCAGCAATCTCCACCAAGAACTTTCAGTGAGAATTCTGGGCTTTTCATCGGGTGGATCATTCCAGTACAGAATCATAATAAAATATAACGACATTATAAAAAATAAAAAGAAGAGTATAACACGGACAAAACCAATTTTTATTCATATTAATTTAACTTCAGCACAGGTGCTCTTTGTTTTTTGACACATTCAAAAAATGATTCCACCCCTTCCTCGCTTTAGAATCGAAGAGACAAAATTTTATTGAGGAATTGAATCAAAAACCGAACACAAGCATCGAGGATGAACACCATGCCTTTCTTTTTAATTTTAATAAATTTAAATTTTCATTCAAGGTGGTCATGTGGCCTTATTGACATGAACATAGCAGCATACTGCAAGAGCCTGCGTTCTGTACTAATTCGTCCTCCACGTTCGATCACAGGGGTCACTGGACCTCTCGTCCTCTGCCTGTATCGCCGCCATGCAAGCTGTATGTTCACGGCAGCCCACGTTCTCCAATTCGACGAGTAATATCTCGCCGTTCTCTTCAGCCTCTCGTTGGCAAACTTGTATCTGAAGTGGTCCGTCACGTACTTGAGGTGACCTGCCTCCAACCCAAAAGCTTCTGCTGATTCCAGGCATAAGAACGTGGCGGAGGATGCCGGAAGTCGGTCAAGGAACGGCCGGCGAAGGCACCAGGAGAGAAGTTCATCCCCCAAAAATCCCCCAGCTTCGATGACGCTTGTGGCCACAATGCCTTTGCTTAGGCTTTGCATGCGTTTTATGCGCCCGCAAACTATGAATACCATTCTTGGCACTGGGTCCCCTTCCCTAATTATCTGTATAACAAAAGGCTTGTACATGTTATTCAAAATCATGGTCTTCCCTGCGATCATATATATATCCAAGGCATCAAATATATTAATAGGATTGTATAGCAACTGTCTTCATAATGAGTACCTTTTCATCTTTAGAGAAGACTAGGGGTTTAACCCTATCACAGATGTTGTCAAGGATAAGATCATCCAAGTTGTGAAACAGAGGAACCTGCAAAACAGAGACCACGTAGTTCTATCATCATTTAATCCAAGTCTTATGTTATAGTGGCTTTCTATAGATTTTATGTTGTATGTTGTATATATTTATATATAGATCAATGTCTAGAAAAAGCTATGTATCTGGTCTCAATTCATTGAAATAAGTTGCAGAGAATTGAGACCATTTATTGGGGCAATTTTTGTTACCTTTTTGATGAGGTCTAGGCAAAGATAACGCTTGATGTCTCTCCTCAATCCTTCAGGGAAGTCTTTGACCAATTCCATTTCGTCCTCTCCTCCCATGGCTGCCCATCTCTGGCGTTCAAACTGGCGAACTCTCTGTCTTAAATGGGACGGAAGCTGCCTCCTCCTCATCCACCATTCCATGTCACGACATCTCAGCTGCATCTTTCTCTTTTTCGCCATTACTGCGTGTAAGAATACCTTCATGGGAACCACGAATCTTCACGTTAGACATATCGTTTTGATGGAAATATTTTTCTTTTTTTATAATTTATCGAGTTTCATTTTGTGTGTGTGTGTTTTGTATATACCTGGATGTTACCAATCAACAGAGTGAAGAGCATTAGTCCGCTGAGTACCATGCATATGCTGAAAATCACTTCTAGCCAGTTACTCGTAGGCTCAAGATCATTGCCAAAAGTGCTGCATGATAAGCAGAATTGATAAAACTCATTGAAAGTTTAGAAATCAAGTCTTTTGTGATATTTCTATAAGAGGTGAAGAACAGAACGTTTAATCAAATACAGGTAAAATCCTAAAAACTTGATCTGATATCATAGGATGCATAACGAACTTGGAAGTGTTACGGATCTTCTTCTCCAGTAATAAAATATACTAACTCCCTCCAATCTTCAATATAAAATCTATTTTGTAGTTCAATTTTTCTATTAAAGTGAATTTAATATTAAGGACTAGAGAGGGAGCTAGACCATAAAACACTTAGATCAACTAGCAAATGATTGTTTTAGCTTAACCAAAGGTCTTCGAGACTTGGGAACATAACAATACTAGGTAGGGTTAGGTGGTAGGCGCCCCACCTAAAAGAATGATCATGTCATACCTTGAATCTAGATTATTCTAAGCCCGTGAAGTTTGACCTAAGACATCGGGTGTGTCCCCGCCCCTTTTTGTGTGTGTGTGTGTGTTTGTTGGGGGGGAGGGGGTGGAAGAAAGGAACAAAAGAGGGAGTAATAATCAAGAGTATGCTTTACTTGGGAATATATCTATACCTGAGGGTCATCAAACCCCAAAATATGGGATAAAGTATCTTGACAGCCAAAGAGTTGCTGGAAATGACTGGGAGAGCCCATTGGTAGATCCCATATTTAAAAGGTCCATGCGCATCTAAACACAATGGCTTTCTTGCCACAACTGTTGTGAGGCTTCCATTACATGAAGTTCCTTCTGTGCCTGTTGGTGACAGAAACTTGAAACACACTTCATCTGAACATGACAGAGGGAGATCACATCCATACCCTCTTTCACACTGCTGCCTCAGGCACGCCGCTACTCGTTGAATTGCAAGCACATACCAGCACCCTCCTGCTACCTGTAAATATATATAGGACATTCAATCGTCAGATTAACTTAAACTCCAAAGTGAGTTTGTGGGGTAGAAACAATGGAGGGGGCTGAAGGGTGCGACTAATTACGTGAGAAGCAATAAGGTAGGCTATGAGGTTGAGGCCAAAGCCCCACCAAATGGTGCCGAAGATATAGCCCGTGACTTTTTGCATCCTCCTCATCATACAGATGCTGTGGTAAACCTTGGGCAGAAATTGAAACAAGAAGATCAATAGCATTATAGTCATTATGATTTTAATTTGCTCTTCTCTTATCAACTTTGGGAGTACCAGCCAAAACACCGCCTGCAAATAAAACGCAAACAGCAATTCAGAAGAGTAATACTTTCCTAGCAATAGTGATGTTAGGAAACTAGGATAGCCACACAAAAATTCATAGGGAACTAGTATAAATTAAGTTTGATTGATTTAACTTTTAATTATTTGACGTTGAATAAGAATCTAATAGTAAATTTAATTATATCATAGTTCTTTATTCATAATAATATATACCTTGTTGGATAGGCAAAAAATAAACGTCCGAAACTGCTTACAAAAAGTCACATACGTAGGACATCAGCTTTATTACCGTGCCCAAAGAATTAAGCTAGCGAGGAAGGAGGAGAAAATTGGAGTTTCGACAAGACGTAGCAATCATTGAGGTAAGATCAACAACACATCACGTGGCAATGACAGTACGCTTGAAGATTCGAAGAAGTTTGGGAATGGACGAGAAAATTTGGTTACCTGAGGAACGGGAAGTATAACAAAGGCGTCGAACCAGAAGCCTCCGAAGGACCTCAGGTAATGCGCGGCGATGGTACGCGCGTCCCAAACCAGCTTCCCACAACCAACCACCATGGATTCCTTCGACACGTACGCCAGCCTGAACTGCAACCACACGTGGAACACGTGAACCACATCCACCAACGTCTTCACCACCGTCACTATCGTCGCTAAACTGCCGTCCATGTACAGGCACGGCGTGCCGTCCCTCCCTATTGACAGAGCATAGAAGAATAATGGGTCCACCGCCAGCGCCACCCCTCGCGCCAGCAGCAGCGTCCTGTTCCACCTCTGCACGCGCTTGCTTCTCGGGTCCAACACTGACCCGAACGGCCCCGATTTGGGTTGCTGCCTCGGATTATTCTTCGCCGCGGTTTTGTTCTGGATAGGGATTAAGTAAGAGCCCGCAGAAGCCTCCCATTGCGGCGGGTGATAGCTGTCGCAGCTGGTTGAGTGGAACACGGGGACGACGCCCCCCTGAGTGCAGGCATAGCACTCGACGGACGAAGAATTGGCGTTTGGACTAGTAGTAGTGTCGTCGGCGACGACGTCGTGGCCACTGTCACCGCTGCCGCTGCTACTCCGAGAATAAGTTCCCAAGCACCTAGGGAGAGAGAAGAGAGCGGGCATGATTTGTAACAGAGAGAAACCATGGGAGGGGAGTTGTAGATATTGAAGAGGAGGGAAGGATCTGGGAGAGAAGAATGAACATGTAATAAGAGTAAGAGAAGATTGATAGGCTAAGGACGGATGAAGACAATGAAAAGGGAGAGAGAGAGAGAGAGTGGGGAGGGAGAGGTGTGGCTGAGAGGAGAGGTGTGTCAGTTAGAGCACATGAAATGAGCGAGTGAGGATCCTGATATTTGACGCAAGGCAAGCGATGAAGGCCCCTACGGCTACGAAACTGAAAGGTGAATGTTTGAGTTACCGTTAAAAAAATACTTCATCTAAGTTGAGTAAAACTACTTTTTTCATGTACTAACTTCATTGGGAAAAATATTTCTCCAATCATTAGAGATATTGTTATTTCCAATGACTCTAAAACTACGTCGTTTTAAATTAATGAAGAATTTGTTAGTAATTTAAGGTGAATTAATGAAGGGTGTTTTGGTAAAATGTATATGATTAAAAAATAAACAAAATTACAGAAACACCGTTCATTAATCCAAAACGACGTAGTTTTAAGGTTATTGGAGATAACTCTATCTCTAGTGACTGAAGAAATCCTTTACCCAATTTTATATACCATAAATCACATTTGAAAATAGCTTCTACGGTTAATCAAAATACACACTAGTCATTTGGTGTGGTGGGATTGGCTCCGGGACACTTGCTCCCAAATTATACCAGATATTACTCCTCTCACTCATAAATATAAGTTTTAAATAATCTATTTATGATTTATTAAGACATCGGTTAAGATTAATTAAAAATTAAATATATTTTTTTTTACGAAACCTTTATTTATAAAAAAGATAAGTGACAGAAAGAATAAGTGTAACAAATAAAATCAAGTGATAAAGTTGAAAAAAGTACAATAAATGATTTGACAAATCTAAAATAAAACTTATATTTTATGATAGATCTATTCTCAAATTTAAAAATTATACGGATATAATACAATCTTTATTTTTTCCCAATAAAATTTTTCCATACTCCTTTCTGCCGCTAACTATTTCATTACAAACTACCCATATTAAATTTTAGTATTCCTTCTTCTAATTATAATAAAACTTTTATAATGTAAATTACACTACAAAAGTGTTCTTATAATTAGAACCGTAGGTATGGTAGTTAAAAACTCGATTTATCACTACGATTTTACGTTTTTATGATTTTTTTTCATTAAAACGATTTTACTAATTTTCCAAACGATTTAAGTTTTTACGATTTTACGTTTTACGATTTTTTATTCTCCTTCCATTTTTAAGTAAAATCTACGTTTTCACTACCATGGGTAGTACTAAAGATAGTTCACTTTTTAACTTTGTTTAAAATTAAATATTAATGTTACCCATATTTAATAGCATTAAAAAAATACTACAAGACAAGGCAAGTCTTCTCCTAATGAATTATAATGCTGTATAAATTTAAAAATTTGTATTAATAATCCATCAAGTAACTTATATTATGGATGAAGAATTTCTTTTAAAAGACTTTATAAATTTGAAACGAGTTTAATTCTTAGTTTTGTATGTTTAAATTGAAGATAATACTTATATTAGTTCAACTTTCTTAAATTTTAAAATATTATTATTCAATTAAAGATTTATATGAAATAAATATAACATGTGACCATTTGAAGTCATTTTTTTCTTAAATTGCTTGTATTAAAAAAATTAATAATGGTGGGTGTGTGGGCCCTTTGGGTGGGAGTACATAGTTTTGTAATTTCATGCACTTACATAGAACCAAACTAGAGTGTTCTGCTGTGTCCTCGCCGTTCGGCCCCCTCACCATTTCCTGTTGGGGAGTGGGGACCACGATCCGCTTACATTATTTGTCTCTTTCTCTTCATTTCCTTTTCTCCTTTTGTTCATCACTTTCATAATTAATAATATTCCATCAATCATTATGAGTCATCCTCAGCGTAGTTATCTAGTTTGAATAATGTATCATTTAAAAATTAATAAGATTTGTTAAAAAATTATTCCCTCCATGTTTTATTCACAACACCCTGTTGATTGTTCCTTCATATATATAATATCATTCATAAAATTTAATAGAATATTTATCACTTATTTTCAAAAGTATTCTTTCACCTCCTCTCTCCTCTTCTAACGAAAGGTGTTTTGGAAAAGCTCTTTAAAAAATATTAATAATTAGCTAATATTTTTATTTTAAAAAATGGTTAATTAAGATTTGTAAAAAGAACCAAATTAAAGTAAGTGATATGAGCATAATAAAACGCCCAGCACTATTAATAATTAAATTGACTTACAAGTCCAAAGAAAGCAAGACCCCATTTGGATGGATGGAAAGGTAGGAATGGAAAAGAAGGGGAGATATTTTCTCTTCATGTGTTTGGTTCGCACTAAAAAAAAATAAGGGTTAATTTGGTCAATATAAGATATAATTGATTTTTATGAAGGAATTATATATTAGTTTATTAGTTAAAATAATTAATTTAGAAAAATACTTTTAAATAATTTAATTAGTTTCCTTAATCTCTCTAAAAAAGTCAATTTTGTCTTCTATTTATGACTGAATTAAGTATTCAATAAAATTCCTGCTTTTCCAGTTATTTTTCATCTCAGTTGACTTTTTAAATAATAATTCAAACACGTGGGAAAAAAAAACCACTTCTGTCACTGTCAATCCAAACATAAATTACATTTACAATCTAATTTTTTTCATCTTACTTCTACAAAATTCGGATAGAAAAGAAAAAGGTCACTTCTCCCACCACTAACATAAACCGACTCAATATTGATTTCGGAGAGAAGAGTCAAGGAGGGCGAAATTTTGTGCGTGCAATACACACTACTACAAAACGGGGCTACGGAGTCCTATTTTTTGTACTTTTGACGTCCTTTTCCGAGGGGACATCTATCTGGAGGGTGCCATAGGGAAAACTTAAGGAGTCCTATTTGCTTTTTAGATGCCTAAGATAAGGAGTCTAAGTTCGGAAATTAGACTCCTTAAGTCACGACGTTGTCATGAGTCACTTAAGGAGTCTAATTTATACAATTGGGCTCCTTAAGTCTCACTTCAGAAGTCTAATTTGAAACTTGGACTCCTTAAGTCTCACTTCAGAAGTCTAATTCTAAAACTTGGACTCCTTAACTCTCACTTGAGGAGTCTAATATAGAACTTAGACTCCTTAAGTCTCACTTTAGGAGTCTAATTCGAAGAATTAGACTTCGAATTAGACTCCTTAAACGTTCGTTTTTTTTAAAAGTATGCTTCATATATTTACTATCCCAAAATTTCTTACAACAAACATACATAAACGATATTTCCATACACAACACAAAAGGTTAGCGCAGCTAACCTTATACATACAGAAACAGAATACATGCAACAATATAAGGACTAAAGTAGTAACAACAAACTTGGATAACTTCAAATCATTTCACCCAAATTAGCTCATTAATTCAAGCGGTAACTACTACTACTACTATGTACAACAATCACCAGAAGGTGTCAAAATATTGTCTACCTGCTACTAGTCATGTAATATAAGGACTACCTTTATTCATCTATGTGTTGCAAAAGAACAAAGTGTCAAAATGTTGCCTAGCTATCTGCTACTACTCAAACAAAATATGAAGACTAACTTCATTCATCTATGTGTTGCAGAAGATATCCAGCTAACAAGTTTCGAACCAAATCGATTTCTTCATTTAAGTAGGCATCCAAGGTACCAAAAATCTGTAAAATAGAAAATAAGATATAAGTTAAATCAATCAAGTGAATGCATTAATTACACAACTAAAGTACAACTTCAAAAAATATTATCATTTGAGAATGAAGGAAAAAGTACCTCCTCAAAATCTGAAGTACGTCCGCTCTGAATGATGGAGTACATGTAGAGCATAACGTAGTATCCACACTCCCAATCCCTTGGTTGTTGAGGGCACTATAAATCAAAAGCAAACAGTTACTTAAATTCCTTTTTAATGAATATAGGCATATCAAATTCCACTATCAATGACATAACTTGAATGGAAACAAACTACTTACTATCGGATAAACCCACCTCGGTTCTCTACTTGGACCCGCTTTAATCCCAGAAATCAATTTATATGCCTTCAGTGCACTATCATTAAAATGAAAATGAACATACATTATAACAATTCATTTAATTCAAGAATATCAATGATTGTGCAAAAAGTTTACGTACTTGCTGAACATGGTTTTTATTTCTTTGTGCGGCCTCCCACCCATGGAATCGAACCAATAGACGGTGTTAATGGGTGAACAAACAACACACAAAGTATAATGATAACTAAAACAACACATACAAAACAAGATGAAGTTAAGATAAGAAGTTAATTTATTCTTAAACATTTTAAATAGAGAAAACTAAAATACATACCCTTTATGAATCGGTGCTATATAACAAGGCAATTTTGACTCTGCCATTGTAGAACCCACATAAAATGTCCTTAATTCCAAGGTACTGTGGCTCCTTGATGTGTTCGATGGACATAACAATCCATATGAGTCTTTTTTTCCGATTTGTACGCAAAGGTTGTGGAAGACACTATGATGGAATTAAAAAGATAAATAAAGTTGAATATATAAAACGAAAAAATCACATGATTAATTGAAATGCGAAAGATTTACTTACAGGACTCCAACTTTAAGCCAACATACATCTAGCGCCTCTAAATGAACAAATTGCGACAGATCTGTATTGTCAATTGTAAAAGGATATGATGGCACTCTTGAGCCAAGAATTTCCTGAGACATCTGCATGCTGACTTCTTTAATGTCATTGTACACCTCTTGCAATCGTGCCAAGAAAGGAAATTGTGTCGCATGGTGATCATCCTAATGAAACATAAAATACAGATTACAAGTAGGTTAACAAGAAAATGTAGCAATCAGCTGTATAGTTCAAGTTTATGTAAATATACACAATTTATAAATCCCTAAGTCACAGCAAAATGATGTCATAAGGGAAGAGATTTTCTCTCAAACACATAAGCACAACAATAATGATAGCAATAGTCTAAAATTCAAGTAATAGTTAGTATTTCCTACCATTGGAGGTGCCAACTTGCAATCAATAAGTCTCTTCGGCCAAAGGATGAACAATCCTATCGCCTTGCCTAGTTTGGGAACCTCGTCATCAGGGATCGGGATGGCTATTTCTCCTTCCCCCTCTCGAACACTCGTCACAGTCACGCTACGTTGATCTTTTGGAATTTGTTTATTATGGTGGGTGGTGAATTGTGAGTGAACAAGGGCATCGGCAACTTGACGACGTTGTGGGACATCCACATATAGATTGCAAGGTTTGTCACCCTGTGGATGGAGAGAAGGTTCACATTGTTGTACCTCTGGAGGGTTACAACTGTCTTTCGTGCTTGGGATGGGCATGGAATCCTGGGTTGTGTGTTCCTTCGTCGATATCATAATTGCCACTTCACCACGCACCTGTTTCATGATATCTCCAAGGAGTTCAGCTCGAAGTTTGGCTAGAAGCTCCGGACTAGGCTCAGTATTTGAACAACAATGTACTTTGCGTCCAAAATATTTTCCGACACCAACTCCTCTTGGCTCCCCTCGAAGACAACCAGGGTTATCTGGTTTCCCAATCGCTGTTGAAAGGATGTCCATCCGGTGACTCGGTGTGAATGAACCTTGAGAGCTCTGCTCTTCAAGTGAATCCTGTATCATACAATTTTAATCCAAAGAAAATTAAGAACTAGTAGTATGAAAAAAAAAATATCACTATTTTAACTACTTATGATTTTTGTAGCAACCTCAGCAACAACTGCATTGATGTATTTATCACTCTTAAGCCTTGCAGCTTTCCATTTTTGGTAACGCGGAGGAGGATCTAGGGCCTGAACAATCATGCTAGGATCTGATAGAGCAGCTTCCTTCCTTTTCTCCAACTCTTCTGCCATCATCCGACGTTCAAGCTTTTTATAACCAGCTCGAGACATGTAATGTTGGTACTTATTTGCTTCTTGCTTCACTCTATTTGCTTCACTTACTTCCTGTGAAACAAAAACAACGAAAACTAAGTCAATGCTGTCAAGTATATTGAAATAAAAGATAAGATTTGAAAGAAACTTTACAATAAATTGAGGCTCTTGCCGTGACGCCACAAACGACCTCCAGTCCTCTGGCGAAATGTATGTATATTTAAGACATGGATCCTCGTTCCTCCTTTCCCCTCGAATAAACTTTCGGGTGAGCTTGTTCTTGAAATCTTTCCAGCGAATATGAACCGCCCCCATCAAGTGTTTCCTCATCGCCTTATTGTCTGGGACATCGTACGTTTGCTGCAAGGAAAATAATAAGATAATTACATTTCAAGTAATATGAATGAAGATACAAATGCAGATATACTGAAAGTTATATACCAAAAGTTGTTGCCAAATCAAGTCCTTCGTTTTCGGTGGAACTGACCTCCAGTTCGAGTATACAATGCAAACTTTGCTTCGAGCTAAATATCCAATATAGCTAATGAATTTGTCTTCCTCATGACCAATTGGATTCTTATTAGCATCAAAGTCCACATGCAGTCTCTCTCGTTGTTGTTCATGACGTGCAACCAAAGCTGCCATCTTTGTGCAACCTCTAACCCTTTTCGGAATGGGTTCGGGTTCATCGCTGTGTGACCCATCAGAGTTGTCCATATTCTTATTAAGACAAATAAATATAAGATAGGTTATTAAGTTATAATTAAATAATTAAAATAAACAAACAGGTAAAATGAAAACAAAAATCACATAGTACTATTAAGGAATACTTAAGGTCTTACTTTATATGGTTTCCCATATTCCTTCACAATGATCATTTCTTACAGCATATTCTTCATCATCGACCAATTCTACTTCAGTTGCTGTAGGTGGATTTGTTGTAAAAGATGGTGTATCGTCAAGGTTTAAGGATTCTTCACCATACTTCTGTTTTTTACTTTGGATTACAATGGACATCTTTTTATTTGCAGGGTCTGTGACATAAAACACTTGTTTTGCCTGGCTTACGAGAACGAATGGCTCATCTCTATGACCAACTCTATGAAGATCAACTGAGACAAATCCAAATTGTGGATCTATTACAACAGCATTATTGCTAACCCACTTACATTTGAATAAAGCAACTTTGAACTTATTGTAAGACATCTCCCATATTTCTTCAATAACACCATAATAGACCATTGATACTAATACAGGGTTTTTGTCTTTCGAGCTCGAAAAGTGCATGGATTCAGCTTCAACCATCACCCCACTATTTTGCATAGGACTTCTGTCATCTTGGTCTTTGGTGTAGAAAGAATACCCGTTTATCTCATAACCGCACCAAGTGATGACCTGATGAGAAGGCCCCCAAGCTAACCACTCAATTTTATCAGACACCCCAGTCTCGTTCGACACCTTCTCCTCGAACCACTTTATGAATGTCTTGTTTTGCTCATTCGTTATCTGCATGTCATTCTTCCTTGGATTCATATTCTTCAAACTCTGCCTATGTTCATCTATGTATGGTTGAACTTCTTCCATATTATTCAAGATATATAAGTGTGCCTGCAACAACTCTTCACGAGGCATATTCTTCATTTTGAGCCCTCTAGTTCCCTTGCTTATCCTCTCGTCATGCTGCGATTGTACTGTAGCCCCTGATAGATAGTCTCTGCAAAAGTCCATAGCCTCCTCAACTAAATATCTTTCAACAATTGAGGCTTTCGGTCGATAAGGATTTTTAGAATACCCTTTTAAGATCTTCATATATCGCTCAAAAGGGTACATCCACCTTAGTTTAAGCTGTTGATGCACTAGCAAACAAACACTTAAACCGCGGTATTATTGGAAGATACCACAAAGCCTTTAATGGTTGCCTTTTTCTTTTCTCATCTCCAGGACCACCATCTTTTTTCACTTTGTATCGTGAAGTATTACACTTCAGACACTTACTAAGGCCTTCATACTCATTTCTGTACAATATGCAGTCATTAGGGCAAGAGTGTATCTTTTTATACTCCATACCCATCGCAGACAATATTTTCTTTGCCGCATACATACGATTTGGAAGTACATTATCGTTTGGAAACATATCACACAACAAATCAAGCAGCATTGTGAAACTACTATCGGTCCACCCACAAGTTGCCTTTAAGTTGACCAAATGTAAGGTCTCAATCAACCGTGTATACTTAGTACACCCAGGGAACAAAGGTGTCTCTGCATCACTCCGCATGTTATCATATTCACGCGATTGTGCAAAAGATTCGACCTCAACATCATGAATCATTTTCTCCATTCCATCATCAGCTACCTCAACTTCATTTTCGTGGGACGCAACAATTCTTACTTCCTCACCATGCCATATCCACGTTGTGTATCGAAGGTTTATTCCGTCACAAAGTAGGTGATCCCTTATATCAGAAATATTCAGTTGACTCCCATTTAAACAATTTACGCATGGACAAAAATACATCCCATTTTTTGTAGCCACATTCCTCCTAGCAAATTCAATAAACTCTTCCACTCCATTCTCATATTCTTCACTAGTTCTCAAAGCATTCATCCAACTATGAACCATTTTATTACCACCTGACATTTCCAACATATCAACTATTAAATCTAGCACTTTCATCAAGAAAGAGAACACTATAATTATTCGTACTAACATATATTTCAATGGTAATGGTAAACCATGAAACCATCACTTTTTTAATCAAGTTCATGTAGTTCAGATGACTAATAATAAACAATAGAAAAATCTCAACGACTAGATTAAAAACACTTAAATCCATAATGATAAACCATGAAGCCATAAGACAAGTGTTGTTCTCACCGTAATTTGAGAGTGCAACAGTTTGCTTCAAACCTTTGACCAAGAAGGTAGAACTTACGAGATTAAATTTTCTCAAGAGTGGGGACTCACACAGAACAGGATTAACTACAAATATACCCTTATTTATGAAGAGAGCGAGCGAGAGAAGAGGAACAAGTGAGAAAAGAGATGAGAGGGATACGTAATTAATTGGTGGTAAAAATGAGAAATATAAATTAAAATTTCAAATAAATACAAAGTATGATTGGCGCTATCCCAATTGAAATCAAAACTCATATATAAGATTGGGATGGAAACTCACATAAGATAGATATAGTAATTTTTACCTCTTTGATCAACCCGCCTCTTTTTTAAGTAGAATGTTGTGTTTGGATCTTTGTAAGTGAATTATTAGCACTTTGATCCCTACCCCACGGTTCACCGCCCGGTCACTGCCTTTGGATACTATACATTAACAACTCCATTAATCAAAGAAAGCACACCACTTGTGAGTTTTGATTTCAATAATAATAACAAATAGCAACATTAGTCTCACAACCTACTCATTTGGCTTACTCTTCAAATGTCAATTTTTTTCATAATGTAAAAGCTTCCCAACCAACTACAGATCAAGCAAGAATGGAAAGGAATAGAAGGGGAAAGCAAGAATCGAAAACATAACTTCACCTCACTAAGAACAACAATTTAAAAGGAAATTCAGCAGCATTTCCCATTTAATAGGCTGAAGCCATACTCAGAATCAACAGCTTAAACTAGCAAAATAGCCTAAAGAATAATCAAAAGTTTATGTCAACTATACTAATTAGTCTATGAACAGCCCAAGAACAAAACAATAGAAATGTCACATGCAGAATTACGTCCAACATTCAATTCCTCCTCTATGTATCAGATTCTAGGAATTTAAGGGACCTCATTGTCAAAAAGATCAAATAAAAGGCTTCTAACCTCATTCAATATCCAAAGGATCAACTATCCATGTCGGTTCATCAGTAAGTTCTGTAGCACCTAAAGTAGCAGTAGTCTCTTCCCCAATGAACTAGTAGTAAGAACAAATCAGTAAAGTGATCATAAGGGAAAGCATAAGGAAAAAGAAAGGAAATAGGCCATCTATCACAAACTTAATTTTGAAATGGAAAAGTTATTTAAAGAGCACAAACATGACTGGGATAAAGCTTCTTGAGATGATTAAAGATCAGCTCTTCACATGCTTTATTAGTATCTGTGACAAATCAACCTGTGCATCATAACAATAGCATACAATAAATAACATGGCTATAATCTTTCATCATCGGTGTTTTTTTTCATGTTCATACACCAATTATAGCATACAATAAATAACATAGCTATAATGAACAACAAGATCAGTGGCATTCTCTTCCAATGTTCTTTGAATCCTGAAATCAGTAACAATTTTTGGTACCTGAACCAACTTAATTGTGTACGACAGAATAACTCCAAAACTTGCTCCTCCACTCCCTCTAATAGCCCAAAAAAGATCTTCCCCCGTTGATTTTCTGTTAAGAATTTTACCACTAATATCAACAATTTGAGCACCAATAATATGATCAACAGAAAGCCCATATTCCTCAGCATATTGCCACAAACACGCTCCCCTTTGATTTTAACCATTTTTGTTAACAATTTTGCAGCACTTAAATTAAAAAATTAGCCTGTACATATAGCTAGAGAAATCAACAAATTCCAGATAACTAATATATCAAACAGAGAGATAAATGTCACCCAAGTTCAAAGTACAGAGTTCAAATTCCAAAAAGGGAAGTGATGGAAAAGTTTTGTTTGGAAGTGATGGAAGTTCAACATTGTATCAGATGGATCCTGACACTTTCAAGAGTTGCTTATCTAGCACTAATGTTTCAACATTGTTTGTTTTTTTCTTTTGTTTTGCTCAATTCACTTTGCTTGTTTTTTTGGTGCAGTTCTATCAAAATCAGTTGTCTCCTACAAGGGTCAAGAAGTGAAAAATCTCAATGAATTGGAGTTTGTAAATGGTGAAGTTTAGGCAAATGTTTTGGGGGTATGTTTGCCAGAAGATATCTTTATTAGTGTCTTTTTTATTTGATTACATGATGTCTATATTTTCTCCATTTGATCAATTAGTTGTATAATCATGATGTTTACATCAAATGATGTAATCATGATTACAGAATGTAATCTTCTTTCAATAACATAAGTCTAACCAAACAGTGAAATCAGTATTATATGTAATCATCTCCTATGGAATCGAAAACGGACTATTAGAAAATATCTACTCAATTATTATTGGGCCTCAGCTGTGAGTGTTCGGGTTTGAAATGAGCCTTTGTTGATATTGGGTTATTTGCTACGCTAACACTTGTGATATTGGGTTATTTGCAGCGCTAACACTTGTTATCTAATTCTAATGGAATATGTTCATAGCCAATAACAATTGGTCTAGTTACTAGAGGAGTTAGCTCATAATATGGAATTGTGAGTTCAAATTCCACCCATTTAAGAATTTTATTGGTAGATGGTTTGTAAAACCTTGGGAAGCACTCTTTAAACCCAAATGGAGAAAATATAAACATCATGTAATCAGATAAAAAGATCATGAGAGAGTCTTCTCCGACAATACCATGGCAAAAAAATATTGCAGCTAGCTTCATATCATATGAATTTTTCCATAATATTTACTTTTTTTGGTGGGAAGTTCCATAATCTCTTCATTATGAGCCCTATGAGAAAATCACATTCATTTTATGCAGAATAAAAAATTAATCCATAGTCATTACATTGATTAAATAATCAATGTGATATAGCTAATCTAAATAAAACAAGAACTCAAAAAACTCTAAATCGCTTCAAATCAATCAAAACAACCGTTATCAAATTACATTTAAAACTCATGAACGAATGTCATCAAGAAAAGAAAAATCATGAACGAACAGAGATTAAAACAGAAAAAAATTAGGCGATACTCTGAACTAGATTGATTCTATTCACATATCATAGATGAGGACCAAGAACATTGAGTACACGACCTTAATCATGCTCAGACATAAAACACAAATGGCAACTCAAGTGAACCTGAAAACTCACTGCAAACAGCGACCCACGGCTACAGCTGAAGACCCAAAAAGGAACTGATGAACGGGGACGCACGCACGACGAACGACTAGCGTCAGCCTGCCACGATTATGCTTGAGTTTGAACCGAAGATGAAGATGAAGATTAAGGAAAATGTGATTCTGATTTTACCCTAATTTTGTTTTTTTAAAAAAATACGAAAATTGGGGGGCAAGTACCTTACACCTCAGTCCACCTCTGGTCACCGGAGAAGGAGTGGAAGGGAATCGAAGGTGAACTAGAGAGAGAGCGAGAGAGTCAGGATGAATCTTCGGTGCATAATCCCTAGTATCGTCTGAATCAGTTAGCTAGCTAGGGCTCCAGGTTTATCCTGTTAGCTCGCACGACGGTTTTCTCCAAATGCGAATGACTCTATCGGCTTCTTCTCATCATGCGCTGTGATTTACCCACGGAAAGACGTTGATATGAAGAGCTAGGTGGAGAGGGCGACGACGGCACAACGGTGGAGAGGGCACGACGACGGCGGAATAAGGTTGAGAGGAAATATGAGAGACTGAGAAATCGACGCGGGCAGGGAAAATATGATCGGGGGGAAGATATGTTTTTGGTAAATTAGGGAGTCTAATAACGAAAATTAGACTCCAAAAAAGGTTTCTTAGGGAGTCTAATATTAATATTTAGACTCCAAAAATCACTCAATTATTACAGAAATGCCACCGCGTCTAGACTTTTGGCATTCTAGTGTAAAACTTAGACTCCAAAAATTACTCAATTATTACAAAAATGTCACCGCGTTTTTTTTTTTACTTCCTCTTTTGTTAATAAGATGCCTGTTACAGACGCAAATGCCATCTTTTGTAGTAGTGACAGGAATGGATGCGAAAAACTAGAGCGAGAAGGATATGCGTATTCATATGCAAAAGGTAGTGATTGGAGGAGAGAATCCAGTGTAGGGTAATTAATTAGTTAAATTATCGAATTTTAAAAGCTTCTTTTGAAACATTTGATTAAATTTAGAATTTGTTAAATTTAATTTAATTTAAAATTTAGATAATTTAACTTTTTTAAAAAGAGATTTTTCATATGTTTAAATTATTATTTCATTACCTCCTTTTTATTTAAGAGCACGCTTTAGGAGCCTTTCATTAATTAATTAAGGTTAAAATATACATCTGGTCCTTCATATTTGCCTTTGGTATCATTTTAGTCCCTTAAGTTTGTAAAGTGTAAATTTGATCCCTTAATGTTAACACTATTAGTCTGACTTAGCGGAAAATACTAACTCAATAATTTTAAGCGACGATTGTGTAATTAAATGCTAACCAAGCATCGTTATATGTTAGTATTTTAATAAATTAATATTTTAAATCCTATTAATTGAAAAATATTTAATCTTCACAGACTTTTTTACGGTTTTTTATAGTTTGTGAAGGTTAAATATATATTTTTGTCTGTGAAGATTAAATATTTTTCAATTAATAGGATTTAAAATATTAATTTATTAAAATACTAACATATAAGCATGTTTGATCAGCATTTAATTGCACAGTCATCGCTTAAAATTGTTGAGTCACTATTTTCCATTAAATCAATTTAACGGTGTTAACATTAAGGGACCAAATTTATACTTTATAAACTTATGGGACTAAAATGGTACCAAATACAAACATGAAGGACCAAACGTATACTTTAACCATTAATTAAATTCAAATTAAATTGTGTATTTAAATTGATTGTATTAAAAGAAATTGGTGGTGTGTGTGTGGATCCTCTGGTTGGATAACACCAATAACTCGATCAAATTACCCCGGGAAACTGTTATGCACAGTATCCATATTAGATATTACAGACACGTTCTGTTTGGGTTGAGCTAGAGTCGAACCGACACTATATTAAGTCGATCCCTAATTAACTACTACTTTTTCTTGCCAGACCTAAATTAATTGCTACCATTGTTTAATCGATATTCTTTATATCCACTAAAATACACACACTGACACACATATATACACGATATTTGATTTTTTTTTAACAGTAAATTCATGGATGTAAATTTTAATATAATTGCAAAGTTAGAGTTTTTTTTTTTTTTTTAATGTTTCTTTCCACGAATATATTTTAGCTGCGTCGATCCATTTGATCGGTTATATTTTTAAAAGCTTCTTTTGAAACATTTGATTAAATTTAGAATTTGTTAAATTTAATTTAATTTAAAATTTAGATAATTTAACTTTTTTAAAAAGAGATTTTTCATATGTTTAAATTATTATTTCATTACCTCCTTTTTATTTAAGAGCACGCTTTAGGAGCCTTTCATTAATTAATTAAGGTTAAAATATACATCTGGTCCTTCATATTTGCCTTTGGTATCATTTTAGTCCCTTAAGTTTGTAAAGTGCAAATTTGATCCCTTAATGTTAACACTATTAGTCTGACTTAGCGGAAAATACTAAGTCAATAATTTTGAGCGACGATTGTGTAATTAAATGCTAACCAAGCATCGTTATATGTTAGTATTTTAATAAATTAATATTTTAAATCCTATTAATTGAAAAATATTTAATCTTCACAGACTTTTTTACGGTTTTTTATAGTTTGTGAAGGCTAAATATATATTTTTGTCTGTGAAGATTAAATATTTTTCAATTAATAGGATTTAAAATATTAATTTATTAAAATACTAACATATAAGCATGTTTGATCAGCATTTAATTGCACAGTCATCGCTTAAAATTGTTGAGTCACTATTTTCCATTAAATCAATTTAACGGTGTTAACATTAAGGGACCAAATTTATACTTTATAAACTTATGGGACTAAGATGGTACCAAATACAAACATGAAGTACCAAACGTATACTTTAACCATTAATTAAATTCAAATTAAATTGTGTATTTAAATTGATTGTATTAAAAGAAATTGGTGATGTGTGTGTGGATCCTCTGGTTGGATAACACCAATAACTCGATCAAATTACCCCGGGAAACTGTTATGCACAGTATCCATATTAGATATTACAGACACGTTCTGTTTGGGTTTAGCTAGAGTCGAACCGACACTATATTAAGTCGATCCCTAATTAACTACTACTTTTTCTTGCCAGACCTAAATTAATTGCTACCATTGTTTAATCGATATTCTTTATATCCACTAAAATACACACACTGACACACATATATACACGATATTTGATTTTTTTTTTAACAGTAAATTCATGGATGTAAATTTTAATATAATTGCAAAGTTAGAGTTTTTTTTTCTTAATGTTTCTTTCCACGAATATATTTTAGCTGCGTCGATCCATTTGATCGGTTACATATTTTTTTTAATTAAAAAACTGATTAATAATATTTTCTTCAAATTCTAAAAAATCGAAACAAATTTCGTCAGACCAAAGAAATTAGGAGAGTGCAATACACTAAAAATTAATCTTCATATTAATATTAGTAATTAATATTATGGCTTCATGATAAAAACATGTCATAACATCATTATTATATATCACCAACCAAAAATATCATTAGATGAATGAATAATTTATATATAGAGGACATCAAAAGATGAAGAATATATAATCAAAAGAAATAAAATAAAATAATACTATATTAAAATAGGGGGATTAATATTTTTATAGATAGGTACACTGAGGTGTAATTGATTAATCATACATTGGCAGAGTTAAAAAAAAAATTCCATTATATGGTCGCGTATAGAGCACTCTTATTAAACGTGCATGTGCATGTGCATGTGGCTTATATATATATAGTAGTAGTCAGGGGACCTTTATTGATTTTGTGTGGCAACAACATTATTTCCACAAAGGAGAAACTAAGCCAATCAATGACAAGGGGCTGATATTTAATTATAACGTTGCCACCAAAATAAATAAGGGCAAAGATGTAAATTAATAACAAACTTATAGGTAAGGTGTACCTAACACCATAAAGTTTTTAAATCTTATTTAGATTTCGTTAGTTCACTATTAATTGGGTTTCATAATGTTTCACATAATGCCAGGTGTACCTCATTTCAAATTTCATGTATATTTTTCCTCCTTAAAAAAATTTACGGTGTCAGGTGTCTCTTAATTACCTGTCTTTATTTCTTGGGAAAATTACATTTAGGTTTTGAGCAAGAAAAAATGTGACAAAATAATGATCCATCAAAATCACAAAATTATATTTAAATCTCATGAGACTTTTTATCAAATGACCACAAATTTGTTAATAGACACCCATGGAGCTGTTAGTAAAATTGGAATTGATTGCAAAACAAAAAACCCCACATAATTTAAAAATTTTAAGGGATTGTTTTGTCGTATTTTCCATTACTCGGTACCTAAATGCAATTTTCCTTATTTTTACCCCTTTTGGTCAGAAATTTTGGGGCATCACTTATGAGATTATTATATTGTGAAGATCCGATAGCTAGCTAGCTGAAGCATTATCTCCCAATTTTGTCTTGCACTGAAGAATGTTGCTCCAAGTTGATGAGAGATCATAATCAATTGATTCTTCAATATTCGCTACAAATTAAATCCTGTTACCAAGTGATCGAACGAGAGTGATCTTTGGCTTATAAAATAAAATAAGCTAGAATTGAGGATGAGTCACGCTCGCTAGAGTCACTGATATTCATTTGAGTGAACTCTCTGGTTACCATATATATGGTTGGCTCTTTTCATTTAGGATCACATTTAGGCATCAGCATGATGATGATATTGGTGAAAGAATAGTAGAGAAATGAGACCAATTTCTCAAAAGTCAAACAACATACTACCTCCGGTCTTAATTATAAGAGCTAGTTGACTTTCTTTGAAGAAATTAAGGAAACTAAATAAGTTACTTAATCATCTTATATGTTAAATATTCTTAGATTATATATTAGTTTATTAGTCAAACTAATAAGTTTGAAGAAAAAAAATGAAAATAAAAATACTTTAAAGTAATTTAATTAGCTTCCTTAATCTTTCTAAAAAAAGTCAATTAACTCTTATAATTAGGACCGGAGGGAGTATTTGTTAATATTATAAAATTTGAAAAGTTGGGCAGGAGGTCGTTGTTAATTAACATTCATTTGTAAAGTGTTAATTATTTTGGGACGAATCAGTGTACATCGCTGTGATGATCCTATTGAGCGAAAATAGATCATAGAATACATATATATGGTCACAATCAAAATATATTGAAGGGATACATATAATTTTAAAAAAAAAAAAAAATTTGTGGACGTCCAGGAATTCATTTTCAGTAAGACTCTTCGAGGATAAACGCGGAATGTCCCCGTTTTCAATTCCAGCACGACATCGAATTAATTTCTCTCCTTTTTTTTTTTTTGCTTTTTCCAATTAATATTTGAGTTAAACTTGGTCGTATCAAAATAACAATAAAGTTTGTGTACACATTATATATATAATCGTTTCCATCACTGGGCTAGTTAACAAACCGTAACATTTTTGTGGCCCTTGTTTTTTCTATTTCATGTTCTACATTATATATTCAAATGCTAATTAAATTTAGAAAATAGGGTGGATTAAAGTTTTATATTCATGACCAAAACAAACCATTCAACTAACTTAAATGTTTTATATTAAAAGGATGGAATAATATTATTAAAATAGGATTATTGTCTTTGTTCTCCTTGAATTTGCTACCAATTATTGTTATGAGTCCCACATCGGGAAACTTCACAAGTGTAATACATCTAGTTTATATGTTCTAGGGGCTCTTCCTCTTAATAGGCTTGTCTTTTAGGATGTGCTCTCCATTTAGGTTTATAATCATCACATTTGCATGTGCTTTCGTAAAGAGTCTGATGTTCACAGAAAGGACTACTCACGAAGAGTTCTAACCGGCAGGAGGCTGAGTGAAGTGTCGCGCTATCCTTAGCTACCATTAACAACTGAGAACAACCATCCATTACTGACCGCCAAAAACCATTTTCAAATAATTGCTTTTGCGTTTAAACATAATATTCAAAACAAAATTTTCAAACATTTATTTAAAGTAAAAAGACAAGAAAATACCACTTGAACTTCCAAATATCAGATTAGTGATTCCTTACTGAAATTAGTTGAATACTATACTCTTGTAGGTAATAAGACTAATTTGATATTTTAAAATTTAAGTGGTATTTTCTAATATTTCCCCTTATTTAACTTATTTTTCCAAATATCTATCAAATATCGCCATATCTATAATTGGAAATCGAAATAATGAAAGGGAAACATGCATATAACTCACAGCAAAACACAATAGTCATTGCTTTTAATTTGTTGTTACGTACGAAAAGAAAAACAACGTACACTTATAGTTCAAAGTAAATCAAAGCTTAATAGTTGTCCGTTAGTTTTTGATTGTAATTGACACTAATCATAGATGAACTTAATTAATTACATGGTTTCGTGGGTTGTGTGTGTGTGTGCGCATTTTATCAACAAATCTTCCAAATTGTGTGTACTATTAACTACGTGTTCTATTAAAGGTGAATTATTGACAATAATATCTATCGCTTTTTTGGACTTGGTCTTTAAATCATAAAGCTAATAGTGGCTAAGTGCTCTCGTTGCTTCAATCTCAAGCCATGTATAATAATTAAGTGGTCAAAATCAAAGGAAACTGAAAAACCAAGCATTATCTTCAATGCTTTTTTGTCCGCAAGCAGAAAAAATAGAAAATTCCACTAAATCAAAAGAAAAATCGGGGGAGATATTAATTATTTGATGTTAATGCGTGCACTCAAAGGATGCATATATATGATTAAAAACACGTACAGTTCATCGGCATTTAGCACGTTAGTAAATAAACAAAATTGTAAAAAAGATTTACTTCCGATTTTGTTCAAAAGTAGCAAAAGAAAAAAAATTAATTGGGACCATTCCACCCCCAAGAACATAAATGCATGGGCCGGCAATAATTGAAAAGAAAAATAATGAAACTGGAGGTGGAGCCAGATTAGGGCCGGGTTCATTAAAGGATTCATCAATCCTGTTGATAGAGGTGATGAATTGACACCGGAAATCTGAACGTGCTTTCTTGATTTAAAATTGGCATGGGATATGGATTTTAAGAAAATTTGGCTAGAAATAGATTCCACGAAGTGCCTCAATTTTGTGCTTCATGGATGTATAGAAGTTCACAGAGTTTCTGGTTTTCTTAAAGAAGTTAGGCTACTGCTGGGAATGGACTGGATAACAAAGGTTACGTATGTCCTTCGCTCGTGCAACTACGTGGTGGACCACCTAGCAAAGAGTGGTTAGATCTACTACTGGGGCTCCATAAAGTCTACCACCCGTCTGAGGCTCTAGCAAGGCTTGTTAGTCAGGATAGTAAAGGGGAATTTCTCCCTTTGGATGATTAGTTGAGGTGCCTCATTGTTATATATATATATATATATATAAAGAATTCAGATTATGGGGCGAAAATTATAGAATAGAGTTTAGGTGTTTATGATGAAATTACATTTCAGCCCCATAAACATTTCAATATATTCATTTTAGTCCCTCCAAAAAACTTTTAGTGCGGACTAAATTGAAAATATTAAAATTTTTATGGGACTGAATTATAAGTTCCTAAACATCTAGGTACTATTCTATAATTTTAGGGGCAAGGGCCACCCTTAGTCCCTCCCTAGTTCTACTCCTAAATAAAACAATATAGTACTCTCTATCTTTTATTGCGAACAAGTGTCACAACTCAATCCTTATAATTTTTTTGGGTTAAATACAATTTGGTTTATTTGAATTTTGAAGTCAATAATTTATAAGGATTGAGGTATAATGGGTTAAAATTAAAATATTAAATTAATAAGACAATGAATTGATGATTGAGTCAGTCTTTAGGGAATAAAGATTTATGTTATTTCTTAAATATGGATGAGTAGAATATTACGCACGACTTCAATCATATGAGAATCGAAGCTAAACTTGAGATAAACCTAATTTAAAAAGGACATAGATTATATTATGTGATAATGAAGAATATATTTGGGGGAGGGAATGATTGAGGAGGCACGTGCAAGTAGAGACAAAAGGACAAGCGACAAGCCGACAAGAGCGCCCAACCCTCTTTTGTTTTTACTTTTATTAATGAAATCCAATAATTGAAAGACCACAACGCCCTTATCTTTTCGTGGGTCCCTGAGATTCGTTCGTACCGTCGCTTTCCCGCCTTCCGTACACTCATTTTCCTCACCCATTCACTTTTGTGTGAATTTCAAGCAACTTCCTCGCGTACGGTAGGTATCTCTTGCTGTATGTATGTGTGTGCCTTGTCCTCTCACTCACTCTATTCTCACAACGTCACCAAACTGTAATTACCCGCCGCTGTACAAACTGCAAATTACTACTATTACCCGCTTCTACGTAAACATTCTATTTTTCCCTTTTATTTTTCCATATTTATATTATTTTAAATGAACTTTAGTTTGAAAAGAATATGAAACTATGATTGATGTAAATTGCCGTGTGTGATAGGAACTCTTGTAAGCAGTGGCGGACCCAGGATGTAATGTTTGTGGGTGCACAATTAATAGTGGGATTCGGGGGAATTTTTTTTTTTTAAGGAGGATAAAAGACAACTCATACCTTCGTAAAATTTAGGATCAGAAATTGGGTTCAATTGAAAAGTATTTTCGAGGAAATCAATTTAAATAGAACAATATATTCTAATCCCATGGCATACAAATACTCAGATGTTACACAATCAAATTCCAAAGCAACATGCAAGCAAAAATTATTATGATTTCTCATATGTGATAAGATATTAAAAATAGGTAAGAAAGTTGTCCATGTATGAGTTTGAATACAGGATCTACTGTGGGACTAGTGAAATTACCATCACACCACCTATATAACTTATTGCAAAGTCCCTTCAAAAAATATATCTCCTTCAAATTTATGGGTGCACTTGCACCCACAAAAACATGTGTGAGTCCGCCAATGCTTGTAAGTATGTACTGTACTTAAGCAAATGACTGAGAGTTCCAATTATATCCTTTGTGTTTGTACTGATAACTCAATTAGCATGTTTGTTGTACTTGATAAATTAAATATCAAGTTGTGATAAGTATTGATGAGCAAGGTGAGCAAAGCCAGAGGATGTCTTGGTAGTCCTTTGATTAATGTTGGGAGAGTTAATTAGTTAGCGTGTAATTTTAATTTATATATATAAATATTCCATGTAATTATATAACTTAAGAGAAAATAAAATAGAAGTAATAATAAGGCCCCTCCCTCTCTTTCTTAAGAATTATTTTTCAAACCATTTATGATGTAAAGTAGAGACGGATTCAAGGGATGCTGGCCCTTCAATTCACCATTTGCCGAATATATTATGCAGGCACCTTGTACAATCCAACGACCAAATAAATAAATAATAATTTTAAAAAAACATTTGGCTGGACTGTGGGACGTGGGCACTATATATATAATATACTGCTAATGAACAGTAATGCTTGTATCTGTACCCGACACGCATTATAGACATAGTTTAACAGCAGGGACGGAACATATCATGGCCCCCTAAAAAAAATATTTAAAAATTTTAAATGAGACTTTTTATTTTTTAGTGAATAATACCACTTTGGCTCTTCAAGTAAAATTAAATTTTGGCCCCACAGCTTCTTTTTTTTTTTTTTACATTTTTCCCTCTTTTTATATCTTTGGGCTTATAATTTAATTTTGTTTCATGTGGGGTCTTATATGATTTATGTTAATCTTGTCATTCTTTTCTATATTTCATTCTAATTACCTAAAATTTTTAGTTTATCAGTGAAATTTTCTTTTGTGGTTTATCCCTAACTAGTTACTATGCTTTTACCTATTCTATACTATACTTGTAGATGAAGTTAATTGACTTGATTTTTTGTAGATGAAGTTAATTGACTTAATTTTATGAATATTTTTTTATTCTTTTTTATTTTTAATGCATTTAAAACTTTCCTTAAAAAAAATTTTCGGGGGCAACCCCCAAATCCCCCACTACTATTTGGCCCCCTCAAACTTTTCCTCTAAATTCCGCCACTGTTTAATAAGGAATGTGCGTGCGCTTAGTCAATTAATTAATATCTAAATAGGAAACACACACATTTGATTTATTAAAATCCTTATTTTAATGACATGAAGGCAAGTAACTTTCTAAGAAAAAGTAATACTAAATATTTACATTGCATGGTCAAAAGTGGTTGACTGGAAAAATTATTCCTCACATACATTTTGATTGATCTGTATGTAATATTACTTCCGGTCATAGTTTAGTTATGGGTTAGATTTAGTTCAAAATATAAGATCTAAATTCATTCTATCTTCTATATTTATCTTTTTTTTTAATAATTCAATTAATTATAACCTTATATATAACATAATATTACGCATAGATATTTTAGTCTTTTGAAAGATAACATGCCATATTTGTTTAAATTAATTAATTAATCAATTAATTTCATTTTCCTAATATAACTAAATTAGTTAGTTATTAGCAATCAAACATAGTACTACTTCTAGTCCTAATTATAGGGCCTACTCCCTCTAGTCCTTATACTGTCAACAATTTTTTGTTTCTTTTTATAAGGCACCAATTGCCTCTAACTGATTGATTTATTAGGTTTTTCCCATTATGCCCTCATTTATTGGGCCAATATTTTTTCATGGATTATTGCATTTCCAATCCATTCAACATGTTTCTCTCTTCTATCTCTCATTAAGTTTGTATATTTCCAATTCATTCAGCATGTTTCTCCTCCCAATAAAGTAGGGGTAAAGGTGGAAATATTTATCAACTAAACATTAATTTAATGACTTAACTGTCATTCCTTGGTCTAAAGAGAAATTGCATTTAATTTGGTGCCTTAATAAGGACCAAAGAGAGTAGTTTATAGTGTAATTATAGTCTAAATTATACGGTAATTAAACTAGATCCTATAATTAAGGCTCGAGGGAGTAACATTTGAATGCATGGAGACCATACACCATAACCATTTATGCATCATCCATGTGATTAATGGAGGGCTTCTACACAAAAGGGATAAGAAAAATAATAAATTGAAGGGGGCATGAGGACAACCAGAGGAAGCTAAAGAAACATCTTAATAATACATGCGACAATAATGCATGACCAGCTACCTATTTTTTTGTTTACAATAACTGCTTCAACGGCCCCACACCACAGTGACTACAATCATGGTGTGTGTGTATAATTATATATACAGCGTCTACCTATATTATTAGTAGACCATCCACGTGTAACCTGCATGTTAGTTTATATATATATATATATATATATATATATACTCCCTTTGGTCCTTATTATAAGGTACCAACTAACTTTTCCCACAAACTAATAAAAGTAGTTAAAGTCAATAAAGTTGCCCTACAACTTAAGTAACTTCCAATATTGCCCGTACTAATTGCACTAAACTCTAATATTATATTAATTATTACTCACACCCACTACCATCATTAATTAGGGGTACACATGAAAACAAATAATTAATGTTCATTGGAAACAAACAAGTACCTTATAAAAAAGACTAAATAAATTTGTTAGTTTGTGCCTTATAATAAGGACTAGAGAGAGTATGTCTCCCTGATTATGAATATGGCATCCCATGTTCTGTTTTGTATTCACACACCACCTACAAACACACATGTGCTGCCTATGTTACTCAGCCTCCATTCTTAAATCTTGAGTACTTATATAAAGCATTCATATTATATAGCGTGTATGTAATTAAACACACTTATAACAATAATAGCACGTTCTCGAATTTAACTACAAGTTTTTAACATTTACAAATTAAGTAGAACTCCAAATGTTTGCGGATGATTCAACATTCACTAAAACACAACCAGCCACGGAGGCGAAAAATATCTACATGGAAAAAAAAAAAACTCTCTTAAATTGGGTATAGACTTTTTTTTTAGAGTTTTTTTTTTTTATAAGAAAGATGACTAGAGCCAAAATTAATTAGAAGGATACGTGATAGAGGGAATAGCTCCCAAACACTCATGATCAACCCTAGCACATAAGTACTGAGGGCAATCACTTAAAATCTCAGACTTATCTAAGCCAGACTTAGCCAAAGCATCAGCCACACCATTGGTATCCCTAGGAATATGGCACAATGAAACATCCCAATCCCTAACCAACATATCTTTGATCCTACCCACCAACAGACAATCAAAGGAGGCATCATCGCACCCTAATCTCCTAATTACATTAGTAGAATCGGATTCTAAGATAACCTTTTTGAATCCCAAATCCCAAGCTAACCTTAGACCCTCATAAACAGCCCAAAGTTCAGCAACAAAAGCATTACACATAAATTGGGTATAGACTTGATCATGTGGCCCAAAAAAGCCATAGACCTAATATGAGTTTGATCACTTATTTTTTTCCTTTTTTAATCTTTGGTACAAGGACTCACTTAACCGGCACTATTAGTAGTGCAGTGGTATTGGGAGTAGTTTCTCCACCCCCTTGTACTGGGTTCGATCCCCCCATCTCCTATCGCCTATGTATAAAAAAAAAAAAAAAGGACTCACTTAAACTGGGCCCAGCCCAATTTTATTTCATATTCTTGAATGAAGTCTGAGCCTGAACTCGAATTAAACTGTGTCAACACCTCAAAAAAATGAAAAAATCTGAGAAGGAATTCAACCAGCTGGATTGGTCCACCGAAGGAGCCAATACCTCAAACATGGCAAAGCAATGGTTGAATCTCATTATGAGAGATTTTCACGTGTTCAATAGTATCTTAAATAGGATTGTTTCTAATAGACCCCTCGTCTTTGGGCTTAACTGATAAAGGGGTCGGACACACTCATTAAAAGGAGGGGGTTCGATCCTGGAATTTTTCAAGGCGCTGGAAGAAGTATCCTAACTCCTATGTGCCTAAGTAAACGCCTGAGAGTAATAGACGGCTCGCCCTGCCCAACATCAGTATCACCTAGGAGGAAGGGAGATTTCGCTCTGCCCTTGGATTGTGGGTGAATCCAACCCATTTCCTAAAATTTGTTTATATATAAAAAAAAGATTGTTTCTAATAGGAGGATGCATGTGCATATATGGAACAACACCATTGTACTCAATTGAAAATCGGATATTTGGATAGATTATTAACCAAATAATCTCTTTCTACAACCTTATTGAGTGTTCGTTGATGAAAAATCCTGAACAAATAAAAAAAAATCAGAGGATAATGACAAAAAAGAAATAAAGATTAAAGAAAGAAAGAAATGGACAGGAGAGGGCGTGTTTTCTTTCCTGGACAAGACAAGATGTTTGATAATGTGTAAGTGTCCAACAAAAGAAAGAAGCCCCAAATTTTCAAGCCATGTAATAATAAAAACGAATTCTGGTGGCGTGGAGCAGTGCGTTGTCGGCCTTCTTGGCCCAAAAATATCTGAGCATTGGATAACGACGTCGTTGAATCTCCACGAAGCAGGCTGTGGCCGCCATTTGCTAGAGCTTGATCTGTGCCACCACGTTCCGTACAAATGCCGAAACCCAAACCAAAGTAAGCCAAGCCCTTTCACTGCAATCATGTGCCCTCGTGTTTCTGTTATTGCTCTTCGCTTCACTCTTCTCTGCTTCACTTGTTGACCCATCCTACATCCACCCTCCGAAGCTCGCGACTCGCAGTGCCAGATGGCTACATATCGGGGGTTTCCTTAGCGATTTTTCTCTCAAACGGTGATTAATCGCTTCCATTGTTAGGTAATGCTTGTTCTTCTTCTTCTTTGATTTCTCGCTACTTTTTTCATTTTGTGATTCATTGATTCCGAAGATCTTGTTCTTTTCTGCGTGTTTGGATTCTCGAGAGGGGTTGCAGTCGTTTTATCTTTGATCTCTCCCTGTCGTTCGACTGTTATGATTTTTACGTTTAGAACTGTCTTAATTTTTTTGTTTGGATCCAATTCGACTGTAGAATTCAAGTGATGGATGTATGTTATGTTTGAGAACCTAATATTTGACAAAATTCTAGAAGCAGCGGTTGCGAACTTGGTTGAACCTCGAAGGAAAAATGTTCTCTATTTGTTTATTTATTTCTTCCCTGGGCCCGAGGGTGGGAGTTCAAGTTTGAACCTCTTCTATTTAGTTCTTTTCATCTATTATGCTTTGTTTGGTGCGCCACAAGGCTAGATAAGACAACTAATAGAATCGAATTTTATTCATAATTCTCATTGCTAACCTAATTGAGACATAGGCAGCTGCCAGCTGTACTCCGTCAACTTGTTGTGTCATGAACTGTCATGCATGCTTCATAGTCGACATCTTGCTTTTAATCTTGATTTAGGGACTACCTCACACACAGTCCAACCGTTTCCTAGATTGTCTTTAAATTTTATATCATCACATTAAATGATTCCTGAATTTTCGGTTTTTTTTTTTCCCCTGGATCCAACTACTTTTGTTATGCGGACGGAGTTAATGCTAGGGATATGGTTTTATCCTAGTTAAATGTGTATACTATATATCTGC
Source organism: Acacia crassicarpa (assembly GCA_034222035.1). Lineage (NCBI taxonomy): Eukaryota > Viridiplantae > Streptophyta > Magnoliopsida > Fabales > Fabaceae > Acacia > Acacia crassicarpa. The sequence continues at coordinate 39,624,353 of JAWXYG010000005.1, read as the reverse complement.
AAACCCATAATGATCTATCAGCCATGTTTCATAGTTAATTATGATGCATGGGGCTTCATTATCAGAAGTTTCACATAAAATACTGTAAACTTTTTACTTTTTTTCCCAAGGTGGAACCATAAACAATTCTGTCTATACAATGCATTACATAACGGTATGAAGGTGAAGCTATTGTTTTGGTGAATGCTGTCACTCTTTGATTTTACGTGTAACTTAATATGCATCTGTCGCTGTTGCAAATGTTTCAGGCTTGGTGCTTTAGGATCTCTGTTGCCTATCATCAATGATGGGGTTGAGGTCTGAATAATGCTGTCTGCTTTCTTCTTTTACCTGCTGTGATTCAGGATGTGGAACATCGCATCAAGTTGTATTGCTGGGAGTGTAAAACTGAAAAATGATTCTCTAAAGCCAACTCACTCTGTTTCAGAATGCTCCGATGATGAGACTTCTTCTGTTGTGAGCAGAGAGGAAGGGCTTGAATGCCCAATATGCTGGGAATCTTTTAATATTGTTGAAAACGTGCCATATGTTTTATGGTGTGGCCACACCCTTTGTAAAAACTGCATCCTAGGATTGCAATGGGCTGTCGTAAAGTTTCCAACGCTGCCCATTCAGCTTCCCCTTTTTATCTCATGCCCATGGTGCAACCTTTTATCTTTCCGTTTGGTTTACCGGGGAAATCTCAAATTTCCTCGCAAGAACTACTTCCTTCTTTGGATGGTTGAGAGCATGAATGGCGACAGAATGAAGTCACATTCAACTTTCTGTGGGGATCATCAATCACTCTGGCCAGTTAAAGATCATGTAACAGCAGGACAACTAAGCCATGGGAATCCTCGGAGGGGGCAACTTGTTCGCCATCCAGAGCCATCAGGTTCTAGTCGACATCAAAATAATGCTGGTAGTTTTCTCAGTGTGGAAACGCTGCACACCTCTCTTCGGAAGTCACTGGTTTTCTTTGTACACTTGACTGCTAAGTTCCCGCTGATTGTTATATTTCTTCTTATCGTCTTGTATGCAATACCAGCCAGTGCAGCCATTTTGGCTCTGTATATACTTGTTACCATCCTGTTTGCTGTCCCATCATTTCTCATCCTGTACTTCGCATATCCTAGTTTGGATTGGCTTGTAAGGGAAATCTTCACATGAGAGAGGTGATATATCTGCAACTGCAAATCGTCATGAATAGAAGTCTGCCTCGCCTGATTAATATTTTACTGGAGAACACATCTGATATAACTCCTGTTATATGTACCCTTTTTGGACTATAGTTGCATTTTTAGAATACAGTTATATGGAACTAATTGGTGTACTTGATGTTGTTTCGTTATCAATTTTTGTAGGATAAATACTTAGATATTATAAAACTATCATGAACTTTATCTATTAAAAATATAACAATTCAGACTATTTTAATGATAATTAGTTGTTGACTCACCTGAAAAAATTCAAAATTTATTTTTTTAAAAAAATATTAATTTGAAAAATTTAAAATAAAACGATCAACCAATATTTTTATTAAAAATAAGATAAATTTTGATTTTTTTTAATTGAGTTATTAACTAATAAAGATTAAAATGGTTTGAGTTGTTATCTTAGAATATACGAGTATTTCTCGTTTTCTAGTAAAAATGACATGTCAGCGACTTAATGCAAAAGATCCGATTATGTGATGCTTATATTTTATTGGGTAGCTTGCTAAAATATTCCCAACTTTAGGATGGACAAGTAATAAAAACTATAAGGTGTTCGAAGCAGATCCTTTCCTTATCCTTTTTTCTCCTTATCCCTCATCAGTCTATTTGGGCCGTTGATTAGAAAGATGGGAAAAAAGTTAAAGTAGTATTGTACTTTTCAGATTAATTGGACTGACATGATTTAAAGACTATAAAGGATGATGAGAAATGATGAGATAAACTCAATACTGAAGTGATGGGAGAAAAGTGATATAAAAATGAATTCTGATGCAAATGCAAGGGAGAACATTTTTCCAAATGATTTTTGATTTAATGAAAATGGTAAAAAAAAAAGAACAAATGTAATTAATGATTATCTAAATTGCTGATTGACATCCTATAAAATTATATCCACTCTCCAAAGGGTTGCAATGTAATGGTTTAAACTCAACTGAATAGTCAGTGGAACCTAATTACTTTGTAGCAAACGTCATTTTCCTCCACTTACTTGCATAGTCAATGGATTCGATTATTGGAATCTAGTTGAATGGCGCACACTCTGATGACCAGGAATTTTTGGAAAGAGAATTCCACTGTTGAAGGGAAGTTGTCTCCTTCACTGGGCTGGCCAATATATATATATATATATATATATATTCAAACACACATTTCAATTTCCACTTATTATATAGTCTGAATATGGGAAAGCTGAGCTTGTTCTATGGAAACACAAGTTGTGATTGTTTCACTTCCCCTCTTTGAATTGTGAAGTTGCTGCCCTTTATCCTGCCGAATTATATCATTTCATTGTTTGAATTCTGAATCTCAAAAATACTTCACATTTGGGTTGATTCATCTACTTTAATTTCTTCGATGCTAACAAGCAATTTTCAATTGTTGGATCGTCACCCTCCTTGACCACCTCATGTTCCCTAATTTCATATTTGTCATTTTCAAGCTACGTCATGCACCTCTGGTTTTTTCATATTAAAAACCCTACAGTATTGAAAAGAGCATCGATTCCTTTTGTTTGTTTGTTTGACTTTTGTTTGTTTGTTTGACCTCAAGAGCTAGCATTCTAGATCTTGTGCAAATTGAGAAAGAATCCAATGAGAGATTATATATTAATATTATTATTCACTTGCCTCTTCTCTTCTTTTATCTGTCTGTCTCTTCTTTTTAATGTTAATAGACAGCTACATACATACATACTCCTTTTGGTCCTAATTATAAGACATATTTAATCCATTTTAAAGGAATTAGAGCTAGAGTTTAAATTAGTTTATTTTACTCATTTTTATAAAATGTTCTTATACAAATTTTATACTCTAACTACTTTATTAATTTTACATAATCCCTCATTTATATTAATGAGAATATTTAAGGAAAAAAAATTGATAAAAATTAGAAATGTTAAATATTGTTATTTAATTAGGACCAGAGGGAATCCCTCATTCATAAGACTTTTTTTTTTTTTTGGCTGTTCCAGAAAATTGTGAAATTATTATGCCAAAAATAACCTTGAATCTAGAATTCCTATATTGTGACCGATTTCGAGGTTGGTTTACCCGAAAGCCAAAAGATGAAAGGAAGTTAGATTCGGGGGGAAGTAATAAAAAAAGACAATTAGATCTAACAATCAATAAAAAAAAAAAAACGTTAACTACGATAATCCTAAAAAATCAATAGCACAGCACAACATCACGTGATCGACCCAATCCGAGTTTGCCTCGTTAATTATTGACACCTGCTTCCGCTTACATTAATATACTATTTTTTTATTTACCAGCATATACTATTTCTTATTCTCCCTCATCTTCTTCGTCAAAAATTCATGTAGGATAATTTCTTAAATATATTTCATAAATAGGATTAAATTAGTTTTAAAAACTGGAAAAAATAATTTGCCATTCATTATTTTTCATTCTACATAAACCGAACTATCAGAGGAAAATTTCATGATAACAATTTTTTCCTTATTGTAAATTAATTTATGTTCTAGGAAAATGATTTTCATCCATCCCCAGTGGCCCAACCCCAACGTCCACTTGTCCAGACCTCAGATAACCAAATGGCAAAATAATCAATTTTTGACAAGAAAAAAATTATGTGTAGGTCCCAGAAATAATTACCAAAAAAGTCTCTTAAAGTCACTAAATTCCACAAAAGCTCCTAAAAAACTTTTTTTATATTATTTGTATGGAAATAAAATTTAGGTTTTTAAATGTTGTTGTAAATATATCACTTTCTATTGTAAATATGACATTTTTTGTTGTAAATGGACAGATTCTAAATTTTATTGTAAATATAGCACTTTTTCTGTTGTAAAAGACCTCTTTACGTTCGAAACCCAAGTATTTAAATGTTGTTGTAAATATGACACTTTCTATTGTAAATATGATTTTTTCTGTTGTAAATTACTAGATTTTAAATTTTGTTATAAATATAGCACTTCCTGTTGTAAATACAACATTTTTCTATTGTAAATGACCTCTCTACATTCAAAATCCAAGTGTTTAAATGTTGTTGAAATATGACACTTTCTATTATAAATATGGTTTTTTCTATTATAAATGGTCAGACATTTAAATGTTGTTGTGAATATGACACTTTCTATTGTAAATATGATATTTTCTGATATTAATATAAATAATATTAAAAAATTTCTTAGGACTTCTATATAATTTAATGATTTTAAGAAATTGATTATTTCTGCTCGTTAAACTTGCACGTAATTTGCCAAAAAAAAAAAAAAAAAACCAACGTCTTCTCTCTCTTCGCATCTCTCTTTGGAATCTGTCAGAGGCAGAGCTCAGAGCTCGAATTCACTATATCCACACCGAGAAAAAAGAGAGAAGGCGGGGGGGACTGACAAAACACGGAGTTTGATTCGAAAGGGAAGCGAGGGAGAAGAAGAAGAAACTAGAAACAGTTGTTCTCGGTCTTTCACTTTCTCTTCTATGAGACCCAATCCTTCACAGAAAACCAAGTGGTTAAAAGTTGTGTTGTTCTGTTTCTTCTTCGCTTTCTGATTATACAGGCTTTCTATGAACTGTGACTATTATAAGGTATGCTATTTTTACTCGTCGACAACCGAAATTAAAAACTAAGAAAACCATTTTCTCTAAAATTATTTCCTGCGATATTCAAATGGTTTGGCGCTAAACTGTAGTTTTACCTATCTTCTCCTTTTCGTTGGGTGGTCCGATTTTGCCGATTAGGCTGTCATATTCATTTGAGTTTCGTTTCTGTTGTACCGGTATGGTTTGTTGGGCGTGTTTCCTGGTTATCATCATATTCCTTGAGTTTCATTTCTCTTCCGTTTGTTTGTTTGTTTGTTTGTTTTTTTGGATTGAAGTTGTCTTCTGAAATGGTTACTACTTGATTATTAGGCTTGTAGCTTATATTGTAATGTGGTTTTGTGCTGAACGATAGATTTCCAGCGATCTTTTTTTCGGAATATGAATTTCCATTATTGATTTTCTCATCATGGCATGGTACTTAATTCGTCTGCGTTCATCCTGATGTAATGAGTTTTTCTACTCCCCTGTTTCCTCTAATTTTCATGTTGTAAGTCAAATTTTGTCACATTTCTTCCTCATTGATTTCAGCTAATTATTTATTACTTTATCTTTTGGATTCTTTGTGCCTTTATATCCAAGGTTGGTTAAAAAGATTAGAAAGAACAATCACAATCATGATGCATATTCTGGTAGCGTAGGCGTCTGCAAAGCAAAACGTTGTTTCTTATACTATGTAACTATGAATGTGAAACTAAATAATTTACCAGATGGAGCGTTCTATATTGTTCCCTTGCATGTTCCGTGATATCATTCCTTGTCTATTTTTGTGGTCCTATTACATGTTCCTGTTGCATCAACGCTTTCATGTGCAAAAGATAAAGCCAGTTAGGAAATGGAAGAAATTCGTATGACGTCATATTTCATAGAAATGAAGGCCCTTTGGAGCTTCCTATAGTCATTGTCTCCACATTTTGTGCTGTTGAAGTTTTTGAGCTTTTCTATCAGGAGGCGCCAATCTTAAGAATCAAACCAGGAGTGCAGAAAATTGATTATTATGTTCAATATTCGGAATTCCTTTGCCTTTACTGTTTGAATCCCTCATTAGCTAATTTTCTATCCTTTATCGTTCCTTGGATTCATCTAAAAATTAGCTCTGTTTTTGAGTTTCAGGATTGTTTGTCCTAAATCTTTTCCCTCCATCAGATGGCTGAGGAGAGTATTGATTTACCAGTAGCTCCAGAAGTAATGAATTCGTCTTCGGTTAAATTGAGAAGGAACTCCATGTCTAAAGCAAGTTCTGGAAATATTGAAGATGTAGTTGTTCCTCATTATCGCAGAGCTTCAATTGGTTCTTGTCATGATTTTTGTAAACATGGCGGGAAGCAAGCTTTTGAAGTGAAGGGAAAACATTCTGTGGCCAGCAGAATTCAAATAAGTTCACTCAGTAAAATTTCTGAAGCGGATATCAATGGGGTAAAGGCTCATGTGGCCAACCGTAGAGCATCGACGGGTTCCAAGCCACCAAGGAAGGCATCAATGGCCAAGCTCAGAGAATCAGTTAACTCTAGGCCCCAGATTTCCAATATCGGTGAGAAGGAAATGGCAACAAAATTAGCTGACAGCACAAAACAAGGAGGGAGTGAAGTTCCAGTAACAAAGAAGAAAACATCAGTGGTCAAGTTGAAAACAATTCGTAAAAAATCCAATACAGCTGATCTTCCCAAAATTGTTAGACAAGGGAACTCATCAATTTCTGCAAAGGTGGCGGGAACATCATTAAAACCAACTCCAAAGGTGGCGGGAACTTCATCAAAACCAGCTTTGGTTCTGGTGAGAGATTCCTCAGAATCAATTATGGATCCAGTGGGAACTTCATCAATATCGATTGAGAAGATGGTTGGAAGTTCATCAAAATCATGTGAGGAGTGTGCAGAGGCTGCATCAAAACCAACTGCAGAGCCAGTGGAAGCTTTGTCAAAATCAATTACTAAGAAGGAGGATGCGTCATCAAAATCAACTGTTAAGAAGGCGGGAGCTTTGTCAAGATCAACTCCAAAGAAGCTGGAAGCTTCACCAAAGTTACCCACCAAGAAGGTGGAAGCTTCACCAAAGTCAACTACTCCAAAGGGGCGAGCTTCATCTAAGTCAACCGCTCAGAAGGCAGAAACTTCATCAAAATCATCTGCTAAGAAGTTGGAAACTACATCAAAATCAACCGCTAAGAAAAAAATAACCGCTAAGAAGGTGGAAACTACACCAAAATTAGCTGATAAGGAGGAGGAAATGTCAATGAAATCAACTGCTAAAAAGGTGGTAACGTCAACGAAATCGACTACTGAGGTGGCAATTTCATCAAAATCAGTTGTCAAGAAGGTTGTAATTTCACCAAAATCAACTGTCAAGAATGTTGAAGCTTCATCAACATCAAATTCTATGGTACGAACTTCATCTAAACCAACCCCTCTAAAATCCAAACTAATGAAATCATCTGGAAAGCATGTGGCTCCTTTGAAGTCAAACTCATTCACAGTGAATTCCATATCTTCTATGAATTCTTCTGAAGGTTCGAATGGCCAAAGCAATAGTAAGCTCAAGATGGAAAAACGAGCAGCCTCCTTGAAAGTAGCTGCAAGAAAATTGATGACTCCTTCAAGAGCTTCATTGCCCTCCAAATCCTCTCTTAATAATAATGGAGTTGTAAGTACTAATGCCAGAAAGTACAAGAGCCGCAAAATTGCATCTCATCTTAAGAATCAATTGAAGACCAGAAAATGTGAACATAAGGAACCTGGCAATGATGCGGTTGAGGAAAAGACTTTGTATGTCATCAAGGTGGAAAGTGGAAACAAAAGTTTTCAGACTGATCGTGATGTTGAATTTTCCCCTCAATCATCATCTCTCGCAAAATTTTCATCGTCATCTCAAGAAGGTAGAGCGGAATCTGAATGTACAACCAGTGAAGGCAAGGAGGATTCTTCTTCAGTAAACCTTGAAGGTGAACTCATGAAAAATGGAGAGGCTTTGGAAGTGAAGGATATACGCGATCCTCGAAGGGTTGGGATAGTATCTTCTGAGGATAAGACTAGCCAAATGCCAACACTAAATATTAGAAGGGGAAATTTGGTTAAACTTCAATCTGAGACAACTACTCCTAGGAGGCTTAAATTTCGGAGGGCAACAGGATTTGGGGAGAATCCAATGGTCAAGGTGGAAGGCCTAAGGAGAAGTTTTAAAAGAAGACACGAGAGTGGTACTGACAGAGTGTGTTCTCCAACTGGTCCAGAGAAGGTTCTTTTGAGACGTCAAGGCACTCACGGCAAGCGAGATGGGCACGGATTGTTCAATAATGTGATTGAAGAGACAGCAAATAAGCTGGCAGAAATTCGGAAGAGCAAGGTTAAAGCGTTGGTTGGTGCCTTTGAAACTATAATCTCTCTCCAAGAGATAAAACCTGCTGTAAAGGTTATCAGTTGATTGTGATAAACAATTTCTAACTCATCACTTAACGGTTTTTGCCAGTGGTATGTGCCTTTGGTCTTGTATAGAAGCTCTAAATATAAAGATGATTCAGTTGCAGCTCATTTTAATCTGCATCATATACTTTCTGGAGAAGATGCGTTGCTTCCTAATGACTTTTTTTTTTAAAAAAAAAAATGCTCCATTTGTGTTTTTGCCATTATTCCATACTATGATTATGATTTTTCCTTTCCTACCCCCCCCCCCCCCCAAAAAAAAAAAAAAAAATAATGAATTAAGAAAAAAAGGGCAATCCAGCCATTTAGAAGAGTGCTCACCAAAACTATCTTTGAAATAAGTCCGGTGATGCAAGTTCATAATCGGTGAGATTGGGACTCCGGGGTCGAGCTAAGAGCAAGAAGAAACACCTGGTAGTTCAGTGCGTTAAGGAGAAAGCTCGGATTTGGGGCGTTTAAAAAGTCCGATGGCGTTTGGGATAATGGAGAAAGCCCATCAAACGTAACTCACTGTCCAAACAAGTCTGGCTCATGTTTTTTTTTTTTTTTTCAGTGGTCCAGTAGCTTAAAAACTACTGGATTTTTTGTATTAAAAAACCCAAAATTAAGCCATGCCAAACAGAGCTAATGTAATGAAGTGAGCAAACTAGAGGAATAGATCGGGTATTGAATTCCAAAACAAAAGGAAACAACGTTAACGTTAGAGAATTCAAATAATTTGAATTTATGAAGTGCTAAGTTAATACACACACATATTTTTTTATGTTAATTTTTATAAAGCTCCTTTTTAACCATCATTAAATCATTATTACAACTTTGATTATCATCAATGTTAATATTTTTTTAATACATCATGGTAGGGGAGAGGGCAAAGTTCGAATCTTGGACATGGGGAGGGAGGTCAGTTAATACTGGCTCCTATACCACTACGCTACTAAGACGCTGGCTCATCAATGTTAATATTACTTCAAAATATTAATTCGTTGTATTCCCTCTAGACATTAGACAGGCTGTTAATGTGTTTTTGGGCCAGAAGGGATTTGACTTTGATCCTATACCTCCTACCATCATTTTCCCTCCTTTTTCCTTTTCTACTGTTGGATTAAGATCTCAACGGTCTAGATTTACCATCATTTTTTACCATAATTTTCCCTCTCTTTTTTTTCCTATAATAATACTTTTATCATAAGATAAATCTGAATTACTAAGATTTTAATCTAACGATTGGGGGGAAAAAAAAAGAAGAAACAAGATAGTAAAAGATAGGATTAAGGTGCAAATTAACCAACAAACTTTTAGCTTAGGAGCGTTCAACACAAAAAACTTTTAAGTGGAGCTTAAATACCAAAAAACTTTTTAAAATGTTAAGTTAATACAAAACCGTTAACAATGTAGCAACGTCCGTTAGTTAAATAAACTGGGGAAAATATGTAGACCTTAAAAGTATACGTGGCAGCAGGTGAGAGGAGACTCTACGTAATTGGACTGCGTTTGCAGGTTATTGCTCGGGGTAGGTTTATGGTGTTCTTTGGATTTGTTTGTTTCGGCCACAGACTAAAGAGCTAATGCTAAAATTAAAAGGGGCTCCTTGAATGATTTCTTAGCTTAAACTTCTTCGATGCACAACGAGTGCACAACGAGTGGGATTTGATGCTTGTTCCTGGACAATGGAGAGTTTTCAGTTTCTTTAGCATTTGGCACTGTAGTTGATCGAAGAGATATGAAGAACATTCTTAAGAAGCTTCATATCATGTCTAATCGATCAAAAGATGCAGCAGGATCTACTTCTTCTAAAGGCCACAAGTCTAATGATGGTTCATTCCCCAAGAAGCAAAGTTTTGAGCATAAACCCTTTCTAGGGATTTCGAGTTGGTTGCACTCTGTTGCTAACATGTAGATTCCTAGTCCTCCATCTTCGAATTTGAAAAGAGGAGAAAGAGTGGAAGCACCTGATTTAGTTAGCAGTGGCGGTTGAGATATTGTTTTGGATTCAACTAGGCGTGATTCTGGGTCTAGCAATTCGAGGGATCCTGAAGTAGAGGAAGAGTATCAAATACAATTGGCTTTAAAGATGAGTGTGAAGGAGGATCCAGAGGCAGTGCAGATTGAAGCTGTTAAGCAGATCAATCTGGGTTCTTGTGGCCCTGATAATACACCAGCTGAAGTTGTGGCCTTCACATACTGGGTTAGTTATCTTATTCACTTCAAGCACATTCACTTATGGTTAATTTTCACTTCCAGTAGCTACGGTTTCACCACTTTCTCTCAAACCAGGTCTGATGGGTTTTGCTTAAACTTTCTCTCGATTTCGCATCTCCTTTTTTCCTTCTTTTAGACTCTGCCCCGAATTTCAATCTCAGCCTCCAGTTGTTAATTTTCTTGTCGCTTTTACTTTGAATCTCCTCTCACCCAGCTGCCACGTATACTTTTAAGGTCAATAAATTTCCCCCACTTTATTCAACTAACGGACGTTGGTTTAATATTAACGGTATTGTGTTAATTTAACGTTTTAAAAAGTTTTTTTTGTATTTAAGCTCCACTTAAAAGTTTTTTGTGTTGGACGCTCCTGAACTAAAAGTTTGTTAGCTAATTTACACTTTAACTCTAAAAGATATAGGACCAATTCCTATACGAAGTGACGAAAAGAATCATTTGCAGGAGCTTTTGAGATTCCGACGCGAGATTTTTCATTTTTGAGTTTTTTAGGAATGATAAAAGCGATTGGCGACAGCTAAAGCTCATCGATTGCGTCAGTTTACGAAAACGACCTTTCGTTAAATCATGCCACGTCAGAGACAGCTCACCGACTAATCCTTCTCTGCGGTGCCAGCTAGATATTTCTGACATTTGTTGTGATTTTATTGGACCGTGTTATATGTGATCTGACCTCATGTTACTCTATGCTTGCCTCCAAATTTATTACACTTCTTCCTCCTCCTTATCGCTCTCTCCTGCATTCGCTGCAGCAGCTGATTTGAATGTTTTCTATTTCTTGTCAGCCGACTTGATCCTATACAGAGGTGAATTTACCGAGCTTGCTTGCATGAAGTGCTATTTCTTTTGTTCTTTTTTTTTTTTAAAAAAAGGTTTTCTTATTGATTTCGTCTTTGCTGAGTCCTTATTTGTGCTTCTCTGTTGGATGCAGAGTGGGCCTTTCTATAGGGTTTTTCCGACTCTGCGGAAACTGGGATTCGCTAGCTCAGGGGGATATCGGGTTTTCTGATTTCTGATCTTTGGGATACATTCCACTTCCAGGTTCTTAGCTATTTGGTTGGTTTCTCTGTCTGAGGCCAGGGTTTTTGTTTAGTGAAGTAATGTGTCAATTTGGGTTTGTCTCTTTATCAAGTGAATATGTTAACCTGCTGTGCGTTTTCTGATGATAGTGCCTAAGAAGGTCGTCTGCGCATTGTCCATCTGAAACTTTGGGAGTGGTTGACATGCACTAGGAATCTAGTGGTGCTGCAAATCGCTCACACTTCTGGATGGTTTGTTTTTATTTATTTATTTCTTATTGTCTTTTTACTATGTCTAACAATTTTGTTTTGGTAATATCATGCCTGTGTGACATGGAGCTGGCCACATTATAAATGATTCGATGCTTTTGAGGAGTAAGACAATCAATTAAGCATCGGCATATAACTTAATTAAATTAGTTCCTATTCTTATACTATCCTCTTTGGATTTGCCAACATTTGAGTAATTGAGTATCTGCAACCAAGAATTTTTGTTTTATTAGAGGAAGTATCATGCTTCATTTTGTTTGTAAAAGGATTCATCAGTGTTGGTTCCTTGCCAGTTAGGAGCCGAAGAGACACATAATTTGAAGCCTGTTTGTAATTTAATCCTTGCCTGTTTGCTTAGGATTATAAGACTACTGAAGTAACAGTTCAAGGAAAATTTAGTACATGCCAATTTTATCAAATAGAAGAAAATATCTTTCCCCCTTTTAAGCCAACTTCTGAGTACTTGTGTCTTGCTAAATGATAGTTTAATAAAAACTACAAAATTGAAATCGTAAAAAACTAATAAATCAGTATGAAGTTGACGTTTCCATGACATTGTCTATTGGTTTTGGTTGTTGCTTGGTGTTTCATGCTTACAGTGTATTGATGCTGTACCTACCATATTAGACATTTGTTGAACGTATTGATATCGTTACACAGTGATAAAATGGGCTTTTTCCTAATTGTATCAGGTGAAGAAAATGATTATAACGAAGCAGTACCGATGCATACACTCAGCTACCTGTCAATGCACTAAGGGCCACCTAAGTGAAGATGTGATATTCTTAGTGTTTCACCATTTAAATTGGAATCCCAAGCTAATTGCTACTCTTTCATGTGTTTGTAAATGGTTTGATGATTTTGCCAAGCGGATACTATGGAAGGAGTTTTGCCGAACAAGGGCTCCGAAAATGATGATTGATCTGCAATCTAGTGGGAGCCACAGTGTTGATGGGAACTGGAGGGCTCTAGGGAAGCTGCTTATTTACTGTTCAGGGTGCAAGAAAGGTGGCTTGTTTAATAACATTCAGATCCCTGGGCACTTTGTTTATAGAACTCGGTTTTCTAGAACATCAGGAAAGAGCTTTCTTTTGCCACCATGTAGAACTGATGTTTTATATGTGTCTGATCCTTGTGAGCATCTTCACCAAGGAGAAGAAGGGGATATAGGATTCTTCCGTGGACTTTTCAAATCATTCTCTACATCAAAAGTCAGGAAGATGCTCATTAGCAGAGGTGCCAAGCTCCATCCTACAGAAGTTTGCCCATACTGCAAGGCAAAGTTATGGAGCATGCTGCAGGCCAAAATGATTCCACAAAGTGCTAGCTGCAGACTGGGTTCCTATGAAGATTGCGTTGAGTACTATGTGTGCCTCAATGGTCACATGCTGGGGATCTGTACCCTGTTACCATTGTCTGATTCAGAAGATACATCTGAGTTCTAACCGATGCCTTAATGATTCTCAGGTACATGCCCACATCTGGAAACCTTAACTTTCTGTCTCTTTCCATGCTTTCTTATGGGATTTCTATATGAGACGGATACTTATTGTGTCAAATGTCATGCTCTGTATGAAAATCTATGGGATCATTGGGGGTAATGTCATGCCCTGCATAGTATCTTGATCAAAGATTTTCCGTTCATTATGATGATTGTTTGATATTTGACCAAAGCTAATTCTATATTCCTAGGAGAAACTCAATTTAATTAAGGCTGAAGGTTTATGCCTTAACTACTGTGATCTGAGTTTCTAATAACACGACTTTCTTTTCCTTGGGCAGATTGCAGGCAGTTTCTGGATGGTGTTTGAATAAACACTCTGCTGGCAAGCTCCTGCGTATTTTTCCTGTTTAGCAGCAGCACGAGTACTCTACACAAGCAATTCAAATTGATGCTGCTGTTCTGATCCGTGCCAGTCGGTTAAGGATAGAAAATGCAACTGCATTTTTCCCATTGAATTGTCATTTATAGATAAGGTTAATTGGCCAAACAGAGAACTATTATACGTGAGGTTGATACAGTGAACTAACTGATACCTTGTATATTAATGTGCTGATATATGGCATTGGTGACAGGTCGGTAGTTGAATATTCCATTCAATATCAGTCAGACTCATTTGCATTTCTCATTATCTCCAAAAGATTTTAGTATCTCTTACCCACATCCTATTCCGCTGTACGAAGAGACTTGATTTCTTTTTTTCTTTTTGGTCGGTTTGAAGAGTAATTTCCTTTTTGTTCACTAAATCCATCCCAAATTCTGAGGCGTAAAATTCTAGAATTGGCAACTCTGCAATGGATGAGTGAAACAAGTGAATCGATCTACTACTATATTCTACATGTTTGGAGAACCGGGTGGAAATGGTGGTCCCTTCGGTGGGAATAAGTTGCTTATTAAAATAAGGTTTGGCTTTGGTCCAAAAACAAAAGGTACATTGTTTATAATTTTAAATTAATCTTTAAATTTGAAATATTTTTAGATTATCTTTTATAGCCTGTTTGGTACAAGGTATTTCGAGGGGAGGGGAGGGAGATTTTTTGAGTTAGATTTAAAAAAAAAAATTGGAAAAATGGAGTAATAAAATTTTGATAAAGAGGAGTTGTAGGATTAAAGAGTAAGAAAAATTATTTTAAAAACTTTGATCCTTACTTTTTTAATGTTTTAAAATCCACCTCTAAAAATCTTTCTTCTATTCACTTTCCCTTCCCTCTCCTCGTTCCAATTCGAATACTAATTAGCACTCGAACTCTAATTACTACATTGGATTAAGGCATAGATTGACTAATAAAACGTTACAACTTAAGGACACCTAGCACAAAAACAATTAAGAGGACCACGAGTATCAAAACAATTAAGAGGACCACGAGTATCAAAAAAACAATTAAAAAGTTGCAACTGTCACAATGTCGTTACAACTAAATTAACAGTCGTTGGGTGCCAATTGAAGATGTGCACGTGGTTGGTGAGAAGGTAGAAGGATAAGAATGAGAGTGTTAAACAGATACATTACATAACACTCGCGGGCTCAGAGATGAAGCAGAGAACTTCGGCGGGATAGCTTGACCAAACAGAAGGAGAAGGAGGAGATTATCTTCGACCACCATCACTAACCATTGCTTCCCTTCACATCACCAGAAATCCTCTCAGATACTCTTTCATCACTGAGCCTCAACAAAGGAGACCGAGAACTAGAAGCTTGGGCTGTGTGGCTGTGAGCTTCGAAGACGAGAGGGCAGAGAACACAACCACCGACCCTTAGTTTTAGCTACCACCTTCGTCAAACCAACACCAGAGTTGTATTCTCCGCCATTATTGTTCTCTGTTTCTATTGTATCTCTTACTGTCACCAGAAAATCACAGTTTCGACGACTTCTCCATCAACCACGCCGATATATGATCCCTCTCTCCACCACTAGCTTTGTTCTTTCTCTTCCATAATCGCAGTATTTTCCCTCACTCCCGTCGATGATGACGAAGATGTCACCATAGAAGCTAAACCCTCGTTTACAGATCGCTTTCACCTTTACCTCCTTGATCACATATTCCACTGTTGCAACGGAGCTCTCCAGCGACGCTGAGAAGGTGAAGGAATGGAGATGGTGGTGGTGTGGTTATGGGAGAATCTCATCGATACTGATGATGGTGAAGGTGTCGTCGGTGAGGAAGGAGCAAAGGTAGAGGTATGGAGGACTAATGGATTCCCAGTGTGCCAATCCGCAACACTCTCATGTGGTTTCCTAGACAAAAGCTCATACCCAGCTTGCTTCTAGTTCTTTTTTCCTTTTTCCTACGACACGTGTATACCACATCTTCCTTTCCACTATGCCACGTCAACAATTTCAATCAAAGTCTTCCTTTCCACTAATTATTTAAACAGCCGTTACTTTAGTTGTAATGGCATTATGATAGGTCACTTTTTAATTGTTTTTTTTACTTATGGTGCCCTCAATTGTTTTTTGTGGTGTGTACTCCTAGCGTAACACTTTATTAGTCAATCTATACTTTAACCCACTAAATTCATACAAAGTGTTTAAATTTGGCTTTAAAACTTGAAAGAATAATTGAAAATAATAAATGAAATACTAATAACACTTAAGTACTTTACAGGCATTGTTGTCAAACTCGCTTTATATATAAATTTAATAGAAATTTGGTCAGCTTAGTGGCTTTATATAGAAATTTCTTTTTTAAATGTGATAAATGATGAATGTTAATGGATTTAATTTTAATTATTTTAATTTAACATATATTTAAATGAAATTGTTTTCATTTTTATATTTAAATTTTAATTATGCACTAATAATACTTATTTAATAATAAAAGTTTACGTCATTGTCATGAGTTTGCTTAAACTTGCGAATTTGACAACCTTGCTTACAAGGATAATGAGCATGACAAATAAATTTACAAACTCATACCACTTTAGTGCTTTTTATAAATCCAATTCACTTAATGATTACATATCAAAGAGATTTAGTTAACTCATTAAATATGTCATAAATTGATAGATTTTTCTAATTTTATCTTCATTTATGAATGATATTCTCAATCCTCTCATCTTTCTTGCATTCTAACATGAATTAACTGTTTTTTTTTCATTACACTTAATAGGGGCAAAATTATAGTATTATCATTAATTATTATTTAGTTGGATTTATAATAAGGACCCAAATTTTTTTCCCTAGTGATAAGCATTTTTGTGGAAATGGATGCCTAAGAATTTGTGGAATCTGAGCTATAAACTTTGTACACCATTGATGTAATGCGTTTTAGAAGAAATTTAAATTCGGTTTGAAATGATTTTTAAAGGAGAGAAGTCAATTGCATTAGCTTTTTAATCAACATACTATGAGAACTGAAAAAATTACCAAAATTCTATATGGAGAAAGTTATTTATCAAAATACTGTTTAAATAAGAGGCAAAAAATAATACTCTCTTATTGATTATTTAACTAGACTCTAGAGAGAGTAATTAGTGGAGAAAATAAAGGCATTGCGATCAGAAATTATATCCTAAACTGAAAGCACTAAATCAGGGATTACAGTCAATGAGATAATCATGAGATTCTCTAATTTAAAATTTTAAAATTTAAACAGATTTCTAACACTCCCCATCAAACTAGAGAGTAGATATCACTTATTTCCAGTTTGCTTCGAAATCATTCAAACTTAACTCTATTCAATGGTTTTGTCATAATGTTTGCAATCTGGATTGCAAATGGTGCCTTCTTCTATCTTTTCTTTGATGAAGTGTTTGTCTATCTCAATATGCTTCATTTTATTATGATATACTTGATTCTTGACCATTTCAATGCTGGCTTTATTGTTACACCAAAGTTGCATTGATCCCCCGTGTAGGATTCCCAACTCCTTCAATAACTTGATGACTCAAATTCTTTCACATACTCCATCATTAACAGCTCTTAACTTCGCTTTTGCATTACTTTTTGACACCACAGTTTGTTTTTTACTTCTCCATGTAACCAGATTTCTCCACCCATATATACAATACCCAGAGGTTGACCTTCTATTCTCTCTATCTCTTGCATGGTCTCATCAATGTAGATCTCGATGTTTTTGATAGTGCCTTTCTTAAAAAAGATTCCTCTACCAAGATTAAGTTTCAGACAGCTTAGAATTACGTATACAACCTCTACGTGTTCTTCCAATTGCATAACTGATATCTAGATGTATATGGGTTAAATATATCAATTTTCTCACAAGTCTTTTGTATCTTTCTAAGCCAACTGGAACACTTTGTGGCTTGATCACAAGGTGACATCTTTCTTCCATTGGCAACCCCTCAGGTTGGGCACCCAACATTCCTGTCTCATGTAACAGGTCCAGGTATATTTTTGTTGAATACGTTAATGTCGTTTTTAGTTCTTGCCACTTCTTTGCCCATAAAATACCCAACCTTATTGTCAACCTTGACTCATTTATCAGCATTTGTACCCATTCAAAAAATATAGAAGGACTAGCATTTGTACCCTTTCTGAGTAGGGGAGTAGCCAATGAATATGCATTTATCAGCTAGAGCAGCAAATTTGTTGCCATTATTTTTGTGAATAAAGACAATACAACCAAATATCTTTGGGGGCAAGAAATTGATTAGTGGGCAATTTGGAAAGTATTCAAGGAGTTTTTGGATTGGGGTGACATAATTTTAAACTTTGGATGACATTCGGTTAATTAGATAAGAGGTTGTTAGTACGGCATCACCCTAAAAGATGGTGGGAACATTCTATTCTATTAACAAGGTTCGGGTTACTTTGAACAGATGACAATTTTATGGCTTGGACACTCCGTTTTGTTGAGGGGTGTAAAGGCATAAAGTTTGGTGATGAATTTCTTGCCGATCAAAAAATCCTTAAAGTTTCCACTCATGTATTCCTTGGCATTATCACTTCGTAGGATTTTAATGAAAGTGTTGAATTGGGTCTGTACAAAGATATAGAAGCTTTGGAATACTTTGGTTACTTCGGATTTTTCTTTCATTAAGTAAACCCATGTGGTTCTTGTCTGATCATATATGAAAGTAACAAACCATTTAGCATTAGTAAGGGCTTTTATTCTTGTGGACCCTAAATATCATTATGGATTAGTGTGAATGGTGCAGAAGGTTGTATGGCTATTTGGGATACAAGGATCGAGTTTGTTTTACAAGTTGGCAAGTTTCACAATGAAAAGTAACATAAATTTTATTAAATAAACTTGAAAACACATGTTTCATATAGTCAAAACTAAGGTGGCTTAAATGGCAATGCCACAAAAAGACATCATTGTTTTGAGAGTTGGAGCTAACTAGTGCCCTACTTGTCTTCCATGTATCTTTAAACTTCACGTTCGATCCTTCAAGGTAGAATAGTCCATCCCATTCTTTAGAAGTCTTAATCGTCCTCCTCGATTTTAAATCGTAAAAAACACAAAGATCATTATATTAAAAAAAAAAAAATCGACATTTTCAACCTTTAGTCAGCTTGTTTACAAATATTAGATTACAGGTGAGTATAGGCTCAAACAAGACATGGTGTATTTTCAAGTGATTAGAAAGTGTGACCGTGCCGATTCCTTCGAGAATACACCATTAGCTACTTTGACTTTGAGTTGTTCATGATAAAATTTAAGGTTATTAAATAAAGTTTTGTTACCAGTCATATGATCCATACCTGATTACACCAGATTAAGAATAGGAACTGAGTTTGATTTATTTTTTCTATGAAGTATCCTTTGAAAACACCTTCAATTCTTCCTGGCTCAAATGGTCATTAGCCTCAATTTTCTATTCAGCTGTGGTAAGGTTACTTTAGAAGTTCTGTTTTCCATTTGATGGCCTTCCATGTAGCTTTCAACATTCTTATTTGATATGGCCCTCCTTCTTGCAATAGTTGCATCATTTGTTATTCCTTCGTTCACCTTATGGTCCTCTCACATCATTTGTTGAGCTTTCAATTTGACTTGGACCACTTTGATTAAGGATTTTTCTACTTTTTTTGAATTGCACAAAGTTGACAACATCAAATAGATGTTGTAAATGTTTTAGTCCAATAATTTTACCCTTTAGCTCCTTAAAGGGTCATCTAAGCCTAAGAGAAAGTCATGTATTCTTCCTTCTTACACTATCTTCTTGTACATTTGAGCATCCTCGATGTTTTTCTATGGATGAACCTCAAATAAATCCTGTTGCTACCATAATTTTAACAAAAGATTATAATATTAAGTCATCGACATGTTACCTTGTCTCAGATCACATAATCGTCGTTTTAAATGGATTAAGGCAGGGGTTTTGTTAAGGGAGGAGTATGTTCTCCTAGTTGCATCCCAGATTTCTATTGTTGTGGTTGCAAGAAGATAGACCTCACTAAAAGCCAGAGTCATTGAGTTACACAACCAACTCATCACTTGGTTATTCTCAGCAAACCAGGTATCAAAATTTGGATTGTCGTTGGCTAGTTGAGGAGCTTCTCCATTAATATACTTCTCCTTTCTCTTTCCACGTAGATATCTCAGCACACTCTGAATCTACTTGAGGTAGTTCTTTTCATGAAGTTTATGGTTAATGACCATAATTTGGTTTTTTGAGAATTCTAGTGCCAAATTTGAAACCTTAGGAGGTGCTGTAGATGAGAAAGAAGAAACAATGTTGCTTTGAGTTTGAGAATCGGTACCTGATATAAAAGTCATGGGATTGACTTTGAAATTTGTCAAATTGTTAGGGAAAACACTGAATAAAGGAGGGAAGTAGAAGAATCCATGTTCTGGGTGAAAAACAGCGGCAACACGTGGAGAACAATGATGACACTTAGATTCAACACTGGAGCAAAGGTGGTGCGTGAGGGTCACACGTTACCTGAAACTTTGTTGGACCTTCAAGGGTTTGTCGATCAACGCCTTTTGTTCTAGTAGTAGTGGTGGTATCGTGTAACTCACTATCGTTCGAAAACCCTAGACGTCATCACTCTCTTTTTCTCTCTGTCTCTCCTGTTTCTCTCGGCCTCTCACACACTTACTATTTCTTTCTCCCCTCTTCAGTTCTGGCCACTGGCGGAGGCACTCACGGGCATGTGACCGCACGTGCAGTCACAAACTTTCTGATTTTTTTTTTAATGAATGAATGAAAAACCTCTCCTCCCAGGCCCCACGCTTGCGATTTCTTCTTCTTTTCAACCAGCATACTACCATCCTTTGAAACAACATATGCACACATAAATAAATCAAATATTTTAGTTATAAATGCAATACAATTCTATTTAGGCAACAAAATGATAGAAACAAACACCAAATAATATTAAATGAGAACCATATCTCCACCTTCAACTTTCATTCCAAGAGCTTCGCAATTATCAGAAATTTTTCGCCTCTTTCTTTTCTTTTTCTTTTCATCAGCATGCATGTATACTGATGTTGCTTGTGCCTTTCAACATGGATTGCTTTTTATTCTACTTAAAAAAAATTTTCGGGGGCGCTGCCCCCGAACCCTCAAATCTCACCACGAATTGTGCACCCATAAACTTTGGAACCTGACTCCGCCACTGGTTCTAGCTTTGGTACCATGTTTAAATCAAAGGTAAAAAAATAATACTCTCTTATTGATTTTTCAAATATAAAGGGGTACAATATATAGATTTTAGAGAGAGTGATTAGTGGAGAAAATAAAGGGATTGCAATAAGGTATTATATTCTAAAATGAAAGCACTTAGTCAGGGATTACAATCAATGAGATAATCATGAGATTCTCCAATTTAAAATTTAAATAGATTTCTCACAAATGTTGCATCTAAAATAGTTTAGGCAAAAAATAAGTTTAAAATTGGGAAAAACTCATACTATAGGTTAAGAACAACTTTAATCCAAGGTTATTAAAATCAGACCGATCACTAAACCGATCAAAATATTAGATCAAGGATCAATGGGTTAGATCAGAATCAAACGGGAGTTAAACCGATAGTATTATATAATATTTATTTAATTCTTAAACATCAAAATCATACTCCAAGAGACTTGGTGCTGTAGAAATTTAATGGAAATTGGCCCCACACAAAATTTTTAAAAATATTGAAGAGACGTGAATGATGAGGCACGTGATTTGATGTGGCAGTCTTCTCCATTAGTCCTTCTCTACTTCTCATTAATGAACCTGCTCCTTCACGTCATTTTAGAACACTTGATTTGATGAGGCACAGGAAGGATGCCCTCATCCTCATCCCCTCATCTTCATCCTCATCTTTATCTTCATCATCCATGAACAATACTCTGTAACTTCTCTTTCTCTTCTCTTTCTCAATGGCTCATTCCTTAAAGTCCAACTCTGACCTCACCATGGCGAATCATAAAAGCTCAAGCAAGGAAAGTTCAAGAGGATGAAGAAAGTTTCATCTCCGCCATACAACTGGCCTCCTCCTCTATACTCTCAAGCCATCTTTGAGCTCAGAGTCTTTGATGCCATGGAGCCGGCAAAAAAGCAAGTCTCTCTGTTCCTCATCTTCCTATCTCTCTCTCTCTCTCTTTATTTCTCTGCAAGTGTTTTCAGTTTTTCACCATTACAAAAAAAAAAAGCCTAACCCCGGTTTCTACGACAGGCTGAACCGAATTCATGACCAGTTTACCGGTTTCCAGTCTAAACCGGGGTAATTGACCAAAATAATTATTTTTTTAAAAAAAATTACCAGATTGATGCACTTTTGAAACTATTTACCGGATTAATGCTGTTAAAAACGTCAGACAGACTTGCGTCAGTAGTGGCGTGAGAGGGTCTCACGCCACTGACAGAAAAGCGTACTTTTGCGTCAGAAAAGTGTACTTTTTGTGTCAGTGGCGTAAAAAATAAAATAACTGAACCTGTGATTGATTCTAGACAAACCGAGATCTCTGCATTTGTCCAGAAACTCCCTCGACTAGACGATCGCCTAGCATTTGATCGAACACGTGGTGAGCTCGCTGCACAATCGCACAACGTTCTCTGCAACCCGGTCCAACCTAAGTCCTTGGGATTTCAATCTGGATATTAAATCTAATACCCAATCCATAATTATAATCGGATCCGATTAAAATTAACAGAAACAAGTCAGTTACTGATTAAAGCACAAGTCCTCTGGATGACACCATGGAATCCTCAACTCATGGGTCGATCACAGAAACTTAGCCAAGCATGGCTGGATAAAATGAAAATGCAGAAGTAAAGATGTTCATTATGACCACGAAGAACATGAACAAGTTCAACATGAACATAAAGAACACAAAGAACAATTAAAGAAAATGAAAGCTTCTATTCCAAAATAAATCTCAACAACATAGTGAATCCATACAGAAAAAGATGAAGAACATAAAATCAAAATAAAATAAAAAGGAAAGATTAACACTAAACCATTCCAAGAAGGAGGCTAGGAATACAAAAGAAAAACAATACATAAAACTAATAAGGAAAAGTAAAGCCTTCCATGTAGGAGGCAAGAAATTAAAGACAAGAATTAAAGACAATACATGAAACTAATAAAGCAAAACTAAAACCTTCCATGTAGGAGGTAAGAAATACAAGAAGGAAATTAGAATGGGAGAGAAGGATCATCTCCAAGGTCTTGGAGGCATATGCAATGACATGAGATGCTTTGTTGACCCGCTGTGCCAAGATAGCGCCGACCGCGTAGTTGGAAGCATCACACATCAACTCGAAGGGAAGGGACCAATCTGGGGGCTGGATCACTGGGGCTGTGGTCAGGCAATGCTTCAAGTGATCAAAGGCCGCCTTGCACTCATCATCAAACACAAAGTCAGTGTCCTTATGCAGAAGGTTGGTCAAAGGTCGAGCAGTCTTGCTAAAGTCCCGAATGAAACGCCGATAGAAACCTGCATGACCAAGAAAAGAGCGAACCTCCCGCACAGATGCAGGGTAAGGCAAAGTAGTAATCACATCTATCTTAGCAGGGTCTACCTCAATCCCTTTCCTAGACACTATGTGTCCCAAGACTACACCTGACTCAACCATGAAGTGACACTTCTCATAATTCAGTACAAGATTAGATTCAATGCACCTATGCAAAACTCTTGACAAATTAGCTAAGCATGCATCAAAATCAGACCCATATACAGTGAAATCATCCATAAAAACTTCCATGCAATCCTCTAGAAACTCAGAGAAAATACTTACCATACAACGCTGAAAAGTGCCAGGAGCATTGCAAAGGCCAAAAGGCATCCTCCGGTAAGCATATGTTCCAAAGGGGCATGTGAAGGTTGTCTTTTCTTGATCCTCAGGAGCTATATGGATCTAGAAATATCCAGAGTAGCCATCCAGGAAGCAGTAGTGAGACTTACCAGCTAATCGCTCTAACATCTGATCAATGAAAGGTAAAGGATAGTGATCCTTGCGTGTAGCTTGGTTGAGTCTCCTGTAATCGATGCAAACTCTCCAACTGTTCTGAATTCGAGTAGGAATGAGCTCATTGTTCTGATTGGCTACCACAGTGACTCCAGACTTCTTGGGAACCACCTGGATCGGGCTAACCCACTGGCTATCAGAAATGGGATAAATGATACCAGCTTGCAGAAGCTTAGTTACCTCTTTTTTCACCACATCAAGGATAAGAGGATTAAGGCGTCTTTGGGGTTGCCTTACCGGCTTAGAATCCTCTTCTAACAGAATTCGATGCATACACGTGGTAGGGCTGATGCCAACAATGTCAGCTAATGTCCACCCAATGGCTTTCTTGTTGGCCTTTAATAAGCTTAGCAGCTTCTCTTCTTGGTCAGGAAGAAGATTGTTGGCCACAATGACTGGCAATTGTTCGTCCATCTCCAAAAATGCATACTTCAAGTGATCTGGAAGGGCTTTTAACTCAATCTTGGGTGGTTGCTCAGTAGAGGGAAGAAGCTTGGGTGGTTGTTGCAACAAGTCTGCTGTCATGACATTAGAAATACCTGAAACCACATTCAAAGAAGCAGAAGAATTGTATCTATACAGCTCAATGTTAACATCAGAATCAAACCCATCAAAATCAGAGTTAAGCTCATCAAAATCTAGATCAGGATGCTCATTAGGATTAGGATTGAGCTCAAACTCAGAATCAATATCAGAATCTATATGTAATGTAGAATGACCAAGCAAGTCGGAATCATCAAGCAAGTCAAATTCACCAAGCAATGCAGCATTAAGCAAATTAGTGCAAACAGAGCACCATTCATTATCAGCACATGCACAAATGGGAGAATCACTCTCAGCACACCAACTAGCAAGAATATCATCCACAGCATCATCAATCACATCAATGGAGAAAACAGAATGATCTTCCCTAGGATGTTTCATAGAATCAAAGATATTAAAATTCACAAATATATCACCAAACTCCATGGAAAGAGTACCAGAATGCACATCTATCTTAGTCCTGGCTGTTTTCATGAAAGGCCTGCCTAGAATGATTGGTGACCTGCTACTAGGAGACTCATCCTCCATATCTAAGATGTAAAAGTCAGCAGGGAATATCAATTCATTAACTTTGACTAATACATCTTCAACTACACCAGAAGGATGAACATTACTCCTATTAGCTAACTGAACAACAACACCAGTAGGACGTAAAGGACCAAGACCAAGAGATTTGTAAATAGATGCAGGCATGACATTAATAGAAGCACCTAAATCTAGCATGCAATTATCAAATCTATAGCTACCAAAACAGCAAGGAATAGAAAACATCCCTGGATCCTTGCACTTGCGAGGCATTGTAGGCTGGATGAGTGCTGATACATTCTGATTCAAGCTTACTCGTTCACTCCCCTTCAGTCGCCTCTTGTTGGTGCACAGCTCCTTCAGAAACTTGGCATATTTGGGAATTTGTTTGACCGCATCTAAGAGAGGAATGTTGATTTCTACTCTTCTGAATGTCTCAAGTATATCCTTCTCTTGTGCTTTTTCTGCCAACTTCTTGGACTGAATCGCTCTCTGAGGGAAGGGAAGAGGAATGGGGGTGTCTTCTTCTTCAACCTGCTGCATTGTCTTTTTATTTTTAGAGTCAATCTTCACATTGTCTGACGCTTTTTCTGATGTAGAAGTCACATCTGCAGCTGGTGTAGGTTCCCCTAATTGTTTGCCAGACCGTAGGGAGATAGCACTCACATTCCCCTTAGGATTGGGAATGGTCTGTGAAGGAAGAGTGTTGGATCCTTGAGGTTGAAGCTGATTCAATGATGTTGCCAACTGGCCAATCTGTGTTTGCAAACCCTGAATGGCAGTGTCAGTTTGCTGTTGGAAATGGGATGTTTGCTGTTGGAACTGCATATTGGCTGCGACAAATTGCTTCATCATATCCTCAAGTGAGGGACCACCACTACCACTGCTACTAGCCTGCTGTTGTGTTGCCTGTGGAGGTGCACATATGGCTGGTCGAGGGGGTGCTGCTGGCAAAGGCAAAGAAGGAGCAGATTGCTGTTGAAAATTCTGTGGTCTGTACTGTCTGTGTTGGTAATTCCCAGAATTTTGCTGATGTTGGTCACTATGGTTCTGATTCTGGTTCCAACAGAAATTGGGGTGATTCCTCCAGCCTGGATTGTATGTATTAGAAAATGGATTATTCTGCTGGTATTGTGGCTTCCCTGGAAAAACACCGACTGCAGCAACCGACTAGTCTTGATGAGTAGGGTCATGCAAGGTAGGACAAGAGTCAGTAGAGTGATAAGGGTCAGGACAGAACCCACATGAGTACCCAATCTGAGGAGGAGAAGATTATACTGTCTGTGTCACTGCTAACTGCCTCACTAGAGAGGTCAGATCATCAAGTCTATTCTCTAACCTCTTAGAATCGTACTGCACTGGAGGTGTTTGAAGATGGTAAATAGTAGGAGTAGAATTTGCTCTAGTGCCAAGCTGTTGAGAATTAGCAGCCATAGTAGATATCAACTCTCGGGCATCTTCAGGTGTCTTTCTATCTAAGGCTCCACCACTAGATGCATCAACAAAACTTTTGTCCAATGGTAACAAACCAGAATAGAAATATGTAATCAAGAGTTGGTCTGAGATCTGGTGGTGTGGACAGCTAGCACACAGTCGCTTGAACCTTTCCCAATATTCATACAGGGTCTCCCCATTGTTTTGTTTAATACTAGTGATCTCCTTTTGGATAGCAATGGCTTTTGAGGAAGGGAAGAACCTCTCTAGGAATATCTTCTGCATGTCATCCCAATTCCCAACAGATGTTGGTTGCAAATTGTATAGCCAATCCTTAGCCACACCATCTAGGGAAAATGGAAAAGCTCTCAGCTTAATGTGGCCTTCATCAATTGCTTGTGGTTTCATCGTGCTGCATACCACATGGAACTCCTTTAAATGTCTGTGAGGACATTCACCTGCAAGACCATGAAACTTGGGCAACAAATGGATAAGTCCAGATTTTAGTTCAAAGTTAGCAGCAAGTTCAGGATATCGGATGCACAAATTTTGATTCCCAACATCAGGGGTAGCTAATTCTTTCAAGGTAGGGCGGATTACTTGTTCTGCCATATTTTTAGAGTCAGAAAAATTACTACTAGAATCAGAATTCTTAAGATCAAAATGTTCTAGTCCAGTGTCCAATTCTGTATTAATTTTATGACCTGACTTAACAATTGCTATAAACTCTGTCATTAGCATGCTTTAATCTGGACTTAGGTTGGACCGGGTTGCAGTGAGCTCACCACGTGTTCGATCAAATGCTAGGCGATCGTCTAGTCGAGGGAGTTTCTGGACAAATGCAGAGATCTCGGTTTGTCTAGAATCAATCACAGGTTCAGTTATTTTATTTTTGTTCAATCATGTGATAACTGTCAGAGGGCAGGAAGTATTTCCCGTAGGCATGAGATGCCCCAGAACCCTATATTGTTTTGTGAGATCTTTGATGTTTGGGGCATTGATTTTATGGGTCCATTTCCTGCCTCATATGGTTATACTTACATATTGCTTGCTGTTGATTATGTTTCGAAATGGGTTGAGGCGAAAGCCACCCGGACTAATGATTCTTCTGTGGTGGTGGATTTTGTTAGGTCTAACATTTTCTGCAGGTTTGGCATTCCTAGAGCTATTATCAGTGACCAAGGCTCCCATTTTTGTAATCGAAGCATAGGTGCCTTGCTACGCAAGTATGGAGTGCTTCACAAGGTTTCTACAGCCTACCATCCTCAGACCAACGGTCAAGCTGAAGTCTCAAATAGAGAGATTAAGCAAATCCTTCAGAAGACTGTCAACTCTACCAGGAAAGATTGGAGTAAGCGATTGGATGATGCTTTGTGGGCATACCGCACTGCCTACAAAACTCCGATTGGGATGTCTCCCTATCGACTTGTCTTTGGTAAAGCGTGTCATCTTCCAGTTGAGTTGGAACATCAAGCCTATTGGGCCATTAAGAAGTGTAACATGGATTTGGCTAAGTCTGGGTTGGAACGGAAGCTGCAGTTGCAAGAGTTAGAAGAGCTTAGATTGGATGCCTATGAGAGTTCGAGGTTGTACAAGGAAAAGACTAAGGCATTCCATGATAAACATATTCTAAGGAAAGAATTTTCTGTGGGCCAAAAAGTTCTTCTGTTTAACTCCCGTCTGAAGTTTATGCCTGGTAAGCTTCGATCTAAATGGGATGGCCCTTTTGTGATCACTAACATATTTCCATTTGGTGCTGTTGAGCTGTGTGATCCACCCACAGGACAAACCTTTAAGGTAAACAGGCATCGCCTTAAGCAATTTCACGAGGGACCCCAGCAACAGCCTGAGGAAGCAGAGATTCTCCTCATCGATGCCACTTATCCTCCATAAACCCTTGGGGAGTATTCTTCTTTCTTCTCCCTCTTTCTCTTTTATCTGTTTTCCTTTTAACTCCTTTGCTTTTCAAAATAAATTCAGTCTCTCTTTCTATGATTGCTACATATTATGAACTTGAACATTTTTTTTTGTTTTGATGGATCATTCCATTTGTTTTGCAATTCTGAACTCTTCGATTTCATGTCTTGGTAGTTGAATTGGTGATGTTGATTGTATAAGATGGTATTGACCCGGTGAGGTTTTGAGCCTACATGAATGGACTTCATCTTTTGCCATTCTTTCTTTCATGTGTGCATCTGCTCATGATTTGCGTTCTCTAGAACTTGCTCCTTTTCTTTTTGAAACTACATTTTCACTTATGTGCATAGGTATGATGGAAGCTTGTTTTTGTTTCCTTTTGTTTTCCCCACTTTGGCCAAATAGCCTTTCCCATACATTATTATTCTTTTGGTAACCCCTTTGTGCCTTTTTGTCCATTCTGTTCTAAGCCACATTACAAGCCTAAGCGTTAAACCATTTTATTCCGCACCATGAAAAATTATTGAGCATTGGTTTACCTTGGTTTTGTGTTTAAGTGTGAGGGTTGCTCAGGAGCGCAACAGTTTAAGTGTGGGGGGAAGATATTTGAGTTTGCCATTGTGATTATATATATAGCACAGTTCAAAAAAAAAAGAAAAGGAAAGAAAAAAAAAACAAAAAAAAGAAGAAAAAAAAAAAGAAGAAGAAAAAAAGAAGGGGTGTAAAAAAAAAAAAGTTTCAGAAAGGAGGTATTTGAGTAAATAAAAGTTTTCATACATAGAATGATTGTGTTAATCAGTGCTCGATTTAATTTCTTTGGTGCTTAGCCTCTCATTCCATACTTTTACCTACCTTCACCCTAACCCCATTACAACCTGTAATAACAAGCTCTCTTGATTTGTGCATGTATGTGTTATGAGTAGTGGAGACATAGAAATTGAGCAAGCCTATGGTAGAACAATTTTCTTGGGTAGAATTTGAGCGATACACTTATATACCTTAAACATTTGAGAGATACACTTGAGAGGTTGATTGATTGAGCACATCACTTGAGAGACCATCTTATGTAACTAGCGTCATTGATTGCAATTGCCATAATTGTGATTGGAGATAAAAGAATTTTGGTTCTGATTTATCGATCTTTTGAAGCTTTCAATTTTTACATTACTGGCAACCGTTTGAGAAAAAAAAAAGGTTTTCTTGCTTTAGATTTTGCCCAGGAGTGCAAAAGGTTTAGTATGGGGGAGTTTGATAATCATTGAATTCATATTATTATAAATGCAAAAAGAAGCTATAAACTCTGTCATTAGCATGCTTTAATGGAACAATTAGTGAAATACCACTCTGGTCCTATTTATAAGTCCCTTTTGACCAAAAAAATTTGGTCCTATTTATAAGTCCCCTTTGACCAAATAAATGAGATTGTGACACTTTTGCCCATATTAATTGTATCAATGAAAGTAGAGAGAGAAGAAAAAGTTGAAGGTAACCAATCACAAATGAGGGTAAAGTTGAAAATTCACCCCATAATCATTGAGCTAACCACCTCTCCTTGGTATGTGTAATTTGGTCAAAATGGGACTTATAAATAGGACCAGAGTGGTATGTGATTTCATCTTCATAATGAGTTTTTAGATTTTATTTGCATTAATCTTGGTCACATCTTGAGGTTGGACTCAAAATTGAACTTTTGTCACATTCTTACTACAGTTGGGTCATGAACACTGTTCGGTATTTTGGGAATAACTTGAGATATGTAAATCCAATTGATCCCCAATTTGCATTTTCAGAAAGCTAAGAGGAAGCCCTACAACTCCTATGAAGAGCCCAAAAGCTAACTCAGATGTTTAGAGGGCCAAAATTGGCCTGGAAACCGAAACAGGCTGCTTTCACTGGACTCTGGAATGACGTTCGGTATTCGACCCATATCTAGAGTTACAGACCTCCAAATGGGGCTCCGTTTGAACGACTGGAAAGCTAACATCCGGGGCGACACTTCATATGAAGATCACATGGCCATATTCGGATGATTTAGTGGCCTAACATGGGCTGGAAAAGAGGACACGGTTTTGGAGCTGTAAAGTGATTCAAAGATGCTTCCAAGTTGGCCACTAACTAAAGTGACGAATTTGAGTTGTAAAGTGCATGGATGAGATGCTCCTAGCTGCCTATAAATAGAAGAGTGTTGTGAAGAGCAAGACACCTTGGAGATGATCCTTCTCTCCCATTCTGATTTCCTTCTTGTATTTCTTACCTCCTACATGGAAGGTTTTAGTTTTGCTTTATTAGTTTCATGTATTGTCTTTAATTTCTTGCCTCCTACATGGAAGGCTTTACTTTTCCTTATTAGTTTTATGTATTGTTTTTCTTTTGTATTCCTAGCCTCCTTCTTGGAATGGTTTAGTGTTAATCTTTCCTTTTTATTTTATTTTGATTTTATGTTCTTCATCTTTTTCTGTATGAATTCACTATGTTGTTGAGATTTATTTTGGAATAGAAGCTTTCATTTTCTTTAATTGTTCTTTGTGTTCTTTATGTTCATGTTGAACTTGTTCATGTTCTTCGTGGTCATAATGAACATCTTTACTTCTGCATTTTCATTTTATCCAGCCATGCTTGGCTAAGTTTCTGTGATCGACCCATGAGTTGAGGATTCCATGGTGTCATCCGGAGGACTTGTGCTTTAATCAGTAACTGACTTGTTTCTGTTAATTTTAATCGGATCCGATTATACTTATGGATTGGGTATTAGATTTAATATCCAGATTGAAATCAATAACTGAACCTGTGATTGATTCTAGACAAACCGAGATCTCTGCATTTGTCCAGAAACTCCCTCGACTAGACGATCGCCTAGCATTTGATCGAACACGTGGTGAGCTCGCTGCACAATCGCACAACGTTCT
Source organism: Acacia crassicarpa (assembly GCA_034222035.1). Taxonomy (NCBI): domain Eukaryota; kingdom Viridiplantae; phylum Streptophyta; class Magnoliopsida; order Fabales; family Fabaceae; genus Acacia; species Acacia crassicarpa. The sequence continues at coordinate 39,593,477 of JAWXYG010000005.1, read as the reverse complement.
CTGCAACCCGGTCCAACTTAAGTCCTTGGGATTTCAATCTGGATATTAAATCTAATACCCAATCCATAATTATAATCGGATCCGATTAAAATTAACAGAAACAAGTCAGTTACTGATTAAAGCACAAGTCCTCCGGATGACACCATGGAATCCTCAACTCATGGGTCGATCACAGAAACTTAGCCAAGCATGGCTGGATAAAATGAAAATGCAGAAGTAAAGATGTTCATCATGACCACGAAGAACATGAACAAGTTCAACATGAACATAAAGAACACAAAGAACAATTAAAGAAAATGAAAGCTTCTATTCCAAAATAAATCTCAACAACATAGTGAGTCCATACAGAAAAAGATGAAGAACATAAAATCAAAATAAAATAAAAAGGAAAGATTAACACTAAACCATTCCTAGAAGGAGGCTAGGAATACAAAAGAAAAACAATACATAAAACTAATAAGGAAAAGTAAAGCCTTCCATGTAGGAGGCAAGAAATTAAAGACAAGAATTAAAGACAATACATGAAACTAATAAAGCAAAACTAAAACCTTCCATGTAGGAGGTAAGAAATACAAGAAGGAAATTAGAATGGGAGAGAAGGATCATCTCCAAGGTGTGTGGCTCTTCACAACTCCCTTCTATTTATAGGCAGCTAGGAGCATCTCATCCATGCACTTTACAACACAAATTCGTCACTTTAGTTAGTGGCCAACTTGGAAGCATCTTTGAGTCACTTTACAGCTCCAAAACCGTGTCCTCTTTTCCAGCCCATGTTAGGCCACGAAATCATCCGAATCTGGCCATGTGATCTTCATATGAAATGTGGCCCCGGATGTCAGCTTTCCACTCGTTTAAACGGTGACCCATTTGGATGTCTGTATCTCAAGTTATGGATCAAACACCGAACGTTGCTCCGGAGCCCAGTGAAAGTAGCCTGTTTCGGTTTCCAGGCCAATTTTGAACCTCTAAACATCTGATTTTGCTTTTGGGCTCTTCATATGAGTTGTAGGGCTTCCTCTTAGCTTTCTGGAAATGCAAATTGGGGATCAATTGGATTTACATATCTCAAGTTATTCCCAAAATACCGAACAGTGTTCATGACCCAACTGTAGTAAGAATGTGACAAAAGTTCAATTTTGAGTCCAACCTCAAGATGTGACCAAGATTAATGCAAATAAAATCTAAAAACTCATTATGAAGATGAAATCACATATTTCATAATTGTTCCATTAAAGCATGCTAATGACAGAGTTTATAGCTTCTTTTTGTATTTATAATAATATGAATTCAATGATTATCAAATGAAGAGATTTCTGTCTTGAATGGTTGATCTTTTGAAACTTTTGTGATCCTTGTTGAGCTTTGAAATTTCAGCAATTGTTAGAAAAGAGAAATTTCTCTTGTTCCTTACTTTTTAATTTTGCTCAGGAGTGCAAAAGGATAAGTGTGAGGGAGTTTGATAATCATTGAATTCATATTATTTTAAATGCAAAAAGAAGCTATAAACTCTGTCATTATCATGCTTTAATGGAACAATTAGTCAAATATGTGATTTCATCTTCATAAGGAGTTTTTAGATTTTATTTGCATTAATCTTGGTCACATCTTGAGTTTGGACTCAAAATTGGACTTTTGTCACATTCTTACTGCAGTTGGGTCATGAACACTGTTCGGTATTTTGGGAATAACTTGAGTTATGTAAATCCAATTGATCCCCAATTTGCATTTCCAGAAAGCTAAGAGGAAGCCCTACAACTCCTATGAATAGCCCAAAAGCTAAATCAGACGTTTAGAGGGCCAAAATTGGACTGGAAACCGAAACAGGCTGCTTTCGCTGGACTCTGGAATGACGTTCGGTATTTGGCCCATATCTGGAGATACAGACCTCCAAATGGGGCACCGTTTGAACGACTGGAAAGCTGACATCCGGGGCTACATTTCATATTAAGATCACATGGCCAGATTCGGATGATTTCGTGGCCTAACATGGGCAGGAAAAGAAGACACGGTTTTGGAGCTGTAAAGTGATTCAAAGATGCTTCCAAGTTGGCCACTAACTAAAGTGACGAATTTGGGTTGTAAAGTGCATGGATGAGATGCTCCTAGCTGCCTATAAATAGAAGAGTGTTGTGAAGAGCAAGACACACCTTGTAGAGACCAAGATCTCTCCCATTCTTTCCTTCTTCTACTTCTTGCCTCCTACATGGAAGGCTTAGTTTTTCTTTATTAGTTTCATGTATTGTCTTTAATTCTTGTCTTTAATTTCTTGCCTCCTACATGGAAGGCTTAGGTTTTAATCTTTCCTTTTAATTATTTTATTTTGATTTTATGTTCTTCTTCTTTTTCTATATGGATTCATTATGTTGTTGAGATTTATTTTTGAATAGAAGCTTTCATTTTCTTTAATTGTTCTTTGTGTTCTTCGTGTTCATGATGAACTTGTTCATGTTCTTCATGGTCATGATGAACATTTCTACATTTTCATTTCACAAAGCCATGCTTGGCTAAGTTTCTGTGATCGACCCATGAGTTGAGGATTCCATGGTGTCATCCGGAGGACTTGCGCTTTAATCAGTAACTGACTTGTTTCTATTAATTTTAATCGGATCCGATTATAATTATGGATTGGGTATTAGATTTAATATCCAGATTGAAATCCCAAGGACTTAGGTCGAACCGGGTTGCAGAGAACGTTGTGCGATCGTACAACGAGCTCACCACGTGTTCGATCAAATGCTAGGCGATCGTCTAGTCGAGGGAGTTTCTGGACAAATGCAGAGATCTCGGTTTGTCTAGAATCAATCACAAGTTCAGTTATCCTATTTTTGTTTGATGATGGAAGGTCTTGGAATCCCAATTCTGGGTTGATCCATTTCAATTTGATTAATCTCAATTTTCTTCATTCTGTCTTTAATTCCTGTTTTAATTTCAACAAAAACCAATCCCCCCTTGTTTTCATTTTATTTGCATGACATCTAGATTACTTAGGAATCAACAATTAACCAAGGATTGCATATAGGCAAACCTAGGATCGTTCTCTCTTCTCGAGGAGCCTTTTATTAAATCCTAAGTAATCTAGATGTCATGCAAATGAAATGAAAACAAGGGGGGATTGGGTTTTGTTGGATTTAGAACAGGAATTAAAGACAGAATGGAGAAAGATGAGATTAATCAAATTGAAATGGATCAACCCAGAATTGGGATTCCAAGACCTTCCATCATTGAACAAAAATAAAATAACTGAACCTGTGATTGATTCTAGACAAACCGAGATCTCTGCATTTGTCCAGAAACTCCCTCGACTAGACGATCGCCTAGCATTTGATCGAACACGTGGTGAGCTCGCTGCACAATCGCACAACGTTCTCTGCAACCCGGTCCAACCTAAGTCCTTGGGATTTCAATCTGGATATTAAATCTAATACCCAATCCATAATTATAATCGGCTCCGATTAAAATTAACAGAAACAAGTCAGTTACTGATTAAAGCACAAGTCCTCCGGATGACACCATGGAATCCTCAACTCATGGGTCGATCACAGAAACTTAGCCAAGCATGGCTGGATAAAATGAAAATGCAGAAGTAAAGATGTTCATCATGACCACGAAGAACATGAACAAGTTCAACATGAACATAAAGAACACAAAGAACAATTAAAGAAAATGAAAGCTTCTATTCCAAAATAAATCTCAACAACATAGTGAATCCATACAGAAAAAGATGAAGAACATAAAATCAAAATAAAATAAAAAGGAAAGATTAACACTAAACCATTCCAAGAAGGAGGCTAGGAATACAAAAGAAAAACAATACATAAAACTAATAAGGAAAAGTAAAGCCTTCCATGTAGGAGGCAAGAAATTAAAGACAAGAATTAAAGACAATACATGGAACTAATAAAGCAAAACTAAAACCTTCCATGTAGGAGGTAAGAAATACAAGAAGGAAGTTAGAATGGGAGAGAAGGATCATCTCCAAGGTGTGTTGCTCTACACAACTCCCTTCTATTTATAGGCAGCTAGGAGCATCTCATCCATGCACTTTACAACACAAATTCGTCACTTTAGTTAGTGGCCAACTTGGAAGCATCTTTGAGTCACTTTACAGCTCCAAAACCGTGTCCTCTTTTCCAGCCCATGTTAGGCCACGAAATCATCCGAATATGGCCATGTGATCTTCATATGAAATGTGACCCCGGATGTCAGCTTTCCACTCGTTCAAACGGTGACCCATTTGGATGTCTGTAGCTCAAGTTATGGATCAAACACCAAACGTTGCTCCGGAGCCCAGTGAAAGTAGCCTGTTTCGGTTTCCAGGCCAATTTTGAACCTCTAAACATCTGATTTTGCTTTTGGGCTCTTCATATGAGTTGTAGGGCTTCCTCTTAGCTTTCTGGAAATGCAAATTGGGGATCAATTGGATTTACATATCTCAAGTTATTCCCAAAATATCGAACAGTGTTCATGACCCAACTGTAGTAAGAATGTGACAAAAGTTCAATTTTGAGTCCAACCTCAAGATGTGACCAAGATTAATGCAAATAAAATCTAAAAACTCATTATGAAGATGAAATCACATATTTCATAATTGTTCCATTAAAGCATGCTAATGACAGAGTTTATAGCTTCTTTTTGTATTTATAATAATATGAATTCAATGATTATCAAACTCCCCCACACTAAACCTTTTGTACTCCTGGGCAAAATCTAAAGCAAGAAAACTTTTTTTTTCAAACGGTTGCCAGTAATGTAAAAATTGAAAGCTTCAAAAGATCGATAAATCAGAACCAAAATTCTTTTATCTCCAATCACAATTATGGCAATTGCAATCAATGACGCTAGTTACATAAGATGGTCTCTCAAGTGATGTGCTCAATCAATCAACCTCTCAAGTATATCTCTCAAATGTTTAAGGTATATAAGTGTATCGCTCAAATTCTACCCAAGAAAATTGTTCTACCATAGGCTTGCTCAATTTCTATGTCTCCACTACTCATAACACATACATGCACAAATCAAGAGAGCTTGTTATTACAGGTTGTAATGGGGTTAGGGTGAAGGTAGGTAAAAGTATGGAATGAGAGGCTAAGCACCAAAGAAATTAAATCGAGCACTGATTAACACAATCATTCTATGTATGAAAACTTTTATTTACTCAAATACCTCCTTTCTGAAACTTTTTTTTTTTACACCCCTTCTTTTTTTCTTCTTCTTTTTTTTGTTTTTTTTTCTTTCCCCCTTTTTTTTTTTTAAAACTGTACTATATATATAATCACAATGGAAAAATCAAATATCTCCCCCCCACACTAAAACTGTTGCACTCCTGAGCAACCCCCACACTTAAACACAAAACCAAGGTAAACCAATGCTCAATAATTTTTTCATGGTGCGGAATAAAATGGTTTTACGCTGAGGCTTGTAATGTGGCTTAGAACAGAATGGACAAAAAGGCACAAAGGGGTTACCAAAGGGATATTAATGCATGGGAAAGGCTATTTGGCCAAAGTGGGGAAAACAAAAGGAAACATGAACAAGCTTCCATCATACCTATGCACATAAGTGAAAATGTAGTTTCAAAAAGAAAAGGAGCAAGTTCTAGAGAACGCAAATCATGAGCAGATGCACACATGAAAGAAAGAATGGCAAAAGATGAAGTCCATTCATGTAGGCTCAAAACCTCACCGGGTCAATACCATCTTATACAATCAACATCACCAATTCAACTACCAAGACATGAAATCGAAGAGTTCAGAATTGCAAAACAAATGGAATGATCCATCAAAACAAAAAAAAAATGTTCAAGTTCATAATATGTAGCAATCATAGAAAGAGAGACTGAATTTATTTTGAAAAGCAAAGGAGTTAAAAGGAAAACAGATAAAAGAGAAAGAGGGAGAAGAAAGAAGAATACTCCCCAAGGGTTTATGGAGGATAAGTGGCATCGATGAGGAGAATCTCTGCTTCCTCAGGCTGTTGCTGGGGTCCCTCGTGAAATTGCTTAAGGCGATGCCCGTTTACCTTAAAGGTTCGTCCTGTGGGTGGATCACACAGCTCAACAACACCAAATGGAAATATGTTAGTGATCACAAAAGGGCCATCCCATTTAGATCGAAGCTTACCAGGCATAAACTTCAGACGGGAGTTAAACAGAAGAACTTTTTGGCCCACAGAAAATTCTTTCCTTAGAATATGTTTATCATGGAATGCCTTAGTCTTTTCCTTGTACAACCTCGAACTCTCATAGGCATCCAATCTAAGCTCTTCTAACTCTTGCAACTGCAGCTTCCGTTCCAACCCAGACTTAGCCAAATCCATGTTACACTTCTTAATGGCCCAATAGGCTTGATGTTCCAACTCAACTGGAAGATGACACGCTTTACCAAAGACAAGTCGATAGGGAGACATCCCAATCGGAGTTTTGTAGGCAGTGCGGTATGCCCACAAAGCATCATCCAATCGCTTACTCCAATCTTTCCTGGTAGAGTTAACAGTCTTCTGAAGGATTTGCTTAATCTCTCTATTTGAGACTTCAGCTTGACCGTTGGTCTGAGGATGGTAGGCTGTAGAAACCTTGTGAAGCACTCCATACTTGCGTAGCAAGGCACCTATGCTTCGATTACAAAAATGGGAGCCTTGGTCACTGATAATAGCTCTAGGAATGCCAAACCTGCAGAAAATGTTAGACCTAACAAAATCCACCACCACAAAAGAATCATTAGTCCGGGTGGCTTTCGCCTCAACCCATTTCGAAACATAATCAACAGCAAGCAATATGTAAGTATAACCATATGAGGCAGGAAATGGACCCATAAAATCAATGCCCCAAACATCAAAGATCTCACAAAACAATATAGGGTTCTGGGGCATCTCATGCCTACGGGAAATACTTCCTGCCCTCTGACAGTTATCACATGATTTGCAAAACAGATGGGCATCATGAAACAGGGAAGGCCAAAATAACCCACATTCTAACACTTTCCTAGCAGTTCTTTGGGGTCCAAAGTGACCACCACAGGCAGAAGCATGAGAAAAATGCAATATGGAGTGAAATTCATGATCAGGCACACATCTTCTAACTACTTGGTCACTACAAAATTTCCACAAATAAGGGTCATCCCAAACATAATATTTAGACTCACTTTTCAATTTCAGGTTTTGGGCCCTAGTGGAGTCTGCAGGAAAAACACCAGCTACCAAGTAGTTAACAAGATCAGCATACCAAGGAATCTTACCTTGTAGCTGTAAAAGCTGCTCATCAGGGAAATCATCCTGAATAGAAGAGGGATGAGAGACTGAATGGGTAATACGACTCAAATGGTCAGCTACCCAGTTCTGTGCTCCACTTCTGTCTCGAATCTCAACATCAAATTCTTGGAGCAATAACATCCATCGGATGAGTCGTGGCTTTGCATCTGACTTTTTCAAAAGAAACTTTAAAGCAGCATGGTCAGAGAAAACAATCACACTACTAGCTAATAGATATGACCTAAACTTATCAAAAGCAAATACAATGGCCAACAACTCCTTTTCAGTAGTGGTATAATTAGACTGGGCAGGGTCCAAGGTCTTGGAGGCATATGTAATGACATGAGATGCTTTGTTGACCCGCTGTGCCAAGATAGCGCCGACCGCGTAGTTGGAAGCATCACACATCAACTCGAAGGGAAGGGACCAATCTGGGGGCTGGATCACTGGGGCTGTGGTCAGGCAATGCTTCAAGTGATCAAAGGCCGCCTTGCACTCGTCATCAAACACAAAGTCAGTGTCCTTATGCAGAAGGTTGGTCAAAGGTCGAGCAGTCTTGCTAAAGTCCCGAATGAAACGCCGATAGAAACCTGCATGACCAAGAAAAGAGCGAACCTCCCGCACAGATGCAGGGTAAGGCAAAGTAGTAATCACATCTATCTTAGCAGGGTCTACCTCAATCCCTTTCCTAGACACTATGTGTCCCAAGACTACACCTGACTCAACCATGAAGTGACACTTCTCATAATTCAGTACAAGATTAGATTCAATGCACCTATGCAAAACTCTTGACAAATTAGCTAAGCATGCATCAAAATCAGACCCATATACAGTGAAATCATCCATAAAAACTTCCATGCAATCCTCTAGAAACTCAGAGAAAATACTTACCATACAACGCTGAAAAGTGCCAGGAGCATTGCAAAGGCCAAAAGGCATCCTCCGGTAAGCATATGTTCCAAAGGGGCATGTGAAGGTTGTCTTTTCTTGATCCTCAGGAGCTATATGGATCTAGAAATATCCAGAGTAGCCATCCAGGAAGCAGTAGTGAGACTTACCAGCTAATCGCTCTAACATCTGATCAATGAAAGGTAAAGGATAGTGATCCTTGCGTGTAGCTTGGTTGAGTCTCCTGTAATCGATGCAAACTCTCCAACTGTTCTGAATTCGAGTAGGAATGAGCTCATTGTTCTGATTGGCTACCACAGTGACTCCAGACTTCTTGGGAACCACCTGGATCGGGCTAACCCACTGGCTATCAGAAATGGGATAAATGATACCAGCTTGCAGAAGCTTAGTTACCTCTTTTTTCACCACATCAAGGATAAGAGGATTAAGGCGTCTTTGGGGTTGCCTTACCGGCTTAGAATCCTCTTCTAACAGAATTCGATGCATACACGTGGTAGGGCTGATGCCAACAATGTCAGCTAATGTCCACCCAATGGCTTTCTTGTTGGCCTTTAATAAGCTTAGCAGCTTCTCTTCTTGGTCAGGAAGAAGATTGTTGGCCACAATGACTGGCAATTGTTCGTCCATCTCCAAAAATGCATACTTCAAGTGATCTGGAAGGGCTTTTAACTCAATCTTGGGTGGTTGCTCAGTAGAGGGAAGAAGCTTGGGTGGTTGTTGCAACAAGTCTGCTGTCATGACATTAGAAATACCTGAAACCACATTCAAAGAAGCAGAAGAATTGTATCTATACAGCTCAATGTTAACATCAGAATCAAACCCATCAAAATCAGAGTTAAGCTCATCAAAATCTAGATCAGGATGCTCATTAGGATTAGGATTGAGCTCAAACTCAGAATCAATATCAGAATCTATATGTAATGTAGAATGACCAAGCAAGTCGGAATCATCAAGCAAGTCAAATTCACCAAGCAATGCAGCATTAAGCAAATTAGTGCAAACAGAGCACCATTCATTATCAGCACATGCACAAATGGGAGAATCACTCTCAGCACACCAACTAGCAAGAATATCATCCACAGCATCATCAATCACATCAATGGAGAAAACAGAATGATCTTCCCTAGGATGTTTCATAGAATCAAAGATATTAAAATTCACAAATATATCACCAAACTCCATGGAAAGAGTACCAGAATGCACATCTATCTTAGTCCTGGCTGTTTTCATGAAAGGCCTGCCTAGAATGATTGGTGACCTGCTACTAGGAGACTCATCCTCCATATCTAAGATGTAAAAGTCAGCAGGGAATATCAATTCATTAACTTTGACTAATACATCTTCAACTACACCAGAAGGATGAACATTACTCCTATTAGCTAACTGAACAACAACACCAGTAGGACGTAAAGGACCAAGACCAAGAGATTTGTAAATAGATGCAGGCATGACATTAATAGAAGCACCTAAATCTAGCATGCAATTATCAAATCTATAGCTACCAAAACAGCAAGGAATAGAAAACATCCCTGGATCCTTGCACTTGCGAGGCATTGTAGGCTGGATGAGTGCTGATACATTCTGATTCAAGCTTACTCGTTCACTCCCCTTCAGTCGCCTCTTGTTGGTGCACAGCTCCTTCAGAAACTTGGCATATTTGGGAATTTGTTTGACCGCATCTAAGAGAGGAATGTTGATTTCTACTCTTCTGAATGTCTCAAGTATATCCTTCTCTTGTGCTTTTTCTGCCAACTTCTTGGACTGAATCGCTCTCTGAGGGAAGGGAAGAGGAATGGGGGTGTCTTCTTCTTCAACCTGCTGCATTGTCTTTTTATTTTTAGAGTCAATCTTCACATTGTCTGACGCTTTTTCTGATGTAGAAGTCACATCTGCAGCTGGTGTAGGTTCCCCTAATTGTTTGCCAGACCGTAGGGAGATAGCACTCACATTCCCCTTAGGATTGGGAATGGTCTGTGAAGGAAGAGTGTTGGATCCTTGAGGTTGAAGCTGATTCAATGATGTTGCCAACTGGCCAATCTGTGTTTGCAAACCCTGAATGGCAGTGTCAGTTTGCTGTTGGAAATGGGATGTTTGCTGTTGGAACTGCATATTGGCTGCGACAAATTGCTTCATCATATCCTCAAGTGAGGGACCACCACTACCACTGCTACTAGCCTGCTGTTGTGTTGCCTGTGGAGGTGCACATATGGCTGGTCGAGGGGGTGCTGCTGGCAAAGGCAAAGAAGGAGCAGATTGCTGTTGAAAATTCTGTGGTCTGTACTGTCTGTGTTGGTAATTCCCAGAATTTTGCTGATGTTGGTCACTATGGTTCTGATTCTGGTTCCAACAGAAATTGGGGTGATTCCTCCAGCCTGGATTGTATGTATTAGAAAATGGATTATTCTGCTGGTATTGTGGCTTCCCTGGAAAAACACCGACTGCAGCAACCGACTAGTCTTGATGAGTAGGGTCATGCAAGGTAGGACAAGAGTCAGTAGAGTGATAAGGGTCAGGACAGAACCCACATGAGTACCCAATCTGAGGAGGAGAAGATTATACTGTCTGTGTCACTGCTAACTGCCTCACTAGAGAGGTCAGATCATCAAGTCTATTCTCTAACCTCTTAGAATCGTACTGCACTGGAGGTGTTTGAAGATGGTAAATAGTAGGAGTAGAATTTGCTCTAGTGCCAAGCTGTTGAGAATTAGCAGCCATAGTAGATATCAACTCTCGGGCATCTTCAGGTGTCTTTCTATCTAAGGCTCCACCACTAGATGCATCAACAAAACTTTTGTCCAATGGTAACAAACCAGAATAGAAATATGTAATCAAGAGTTGGTCTGAGATCTGGTGGTGTGGACAGCTAGCACACAGTCGCTTGAACCTTTCCCAATATTCATACAGGGTCTCCCCATTGTTTTGTTTAATACTAGTGATCTCCTTTTGGATAGCAATGGCTTTTGAGGAAGGGAAGAACCTCTCTAGGAATATCTTCTGCATGTCATCCCAATTCCCAACAGATGTTGGTTGCAAATTGTATAGCCAATCCTTAGCCACACCATCTAGGGAAAATGGAAAAGCTCTCAGCTTAATGTGGCCTTCATCAATTGCTTGTGGTTTCATCGTGCTGCATACCACATGGAACTCCTTTAAATGTCTGTGAGGACATTCACCTGCAAGACCATGAAACTTGGGCAACAAATGGATAAGTCCAGATTTTAGTTCAAAGTTAGCAGCAAGTTCAGGATATCGGATGCACAAATTTTGATTCCCAACATCAGGGGTAGCTAATTCTTTCAAGGTAGGGCGGATTACTTGTTCTGCCATATTTTTAGAGTCAGAAAAATTACTACTAGAATCAGAATTCTTAAGATCAAAATGTTCTAGTCCAGTGTCCAATTCTGTATTAATTTTATGACCTGACTTAACAATTGCTATAAACTCTGTCATTAGCATGCTTTAATCTGGACTTAGGTTGGACCGGGTTGCAGTGAGCTCACCACGTGTTCGATCAAATGCTAGGCGATCGTCTAGTCGAGGGAGTTTCTGGACAAATGCAGAGATCTCGGTTTGTCTAGAATCAATCACAGGTTCAGTTATTTTATTTTTGTTCAATCATGTGATAACTGTCAGAGGGCAGGAAGTATTTCCCGTAGGCATGAGATGCCCCAGAACCCTATATTGTTTTGTGAGATCTTTGATGTTTGGGGCATTGATTTTATGGGTCCATTTCCTGCCTCATATGGTTATACTTACATATTGCTTGCTGTTGATTATGTTTCGAAATGGGTTGAGGCGAAAGCCACCCGGACTAATGATTCTTCTGTGGTGGTGGATTTTGTTAGGTCTAACATTTTCTGCAGGTTTGGCATTCCTAGAGCTATTATCAGTGACCAAGGCTCCCATTTTTGTAATCGAAGCATAGGTGCCTTGCTACGCAAGTATGGAGTGCTTCACAAGGTTTCTACAGCCTACCATCCTCAGACCAACGGTCAAGCTGAAGTCTCAAATAGAGAGATTAAGCAAATCCTTCAGAAGACTGTCAACTCTACCAGGAAAGATTGGAGTAAGCGATTGGATGATGCTTTGTGGGCATACCGCACTGCCTACAAAACTCCGATTGGGATGTCTCCCTATCGACTTGTCTTTGGTAAAGCGTGTCATCTTCCAGTTGAGTTGGAACATCAAGCCTATTGGGCCATTAAGAAGTGTAACATGGATTTGGCTAAGTCTGGGTTGGAACGGAAGCTGCAGTTGCAAGAGTTAGAAGAGCTTAGATTGGATGCCTATGAGAGTTCGAGGTTGTACAAGGAAAAGACTAAGGCATTCCATGATAAACATATTCTAAGGAAAGAATTTTCTGTGGGCCAAAAAGTTCTTCTGTTTAACTCCCGTCTGAAGTTTATGCCTGGTAAGCTTCGATCTAAATGGGATGGCCCTTTTGTGATCACTAACATATTTCCATTTGGTGCTGTTGAGCTGTGTGATCCACCCACAGGACAAACCTTTAAGGTAAACAGGCATCGCCTTAAGCAATTTCACGAGGGACCCCAGCAACAGCCTGAGGAAGCAGAGATTCTCCTCATCGATGCCACTTATCCTCCATAAACCCTTGGGGAGTATTCTTCTTTCTTCTCCCTCTTTCTCTTTTATCTGTTTTCCTTTTAACTCCTTTGCTTTTCAAAATAAATTCAGTCTCTCTTTCTATGATTGCTACATATTATGAACTTGAACATTTTTTTTGTTTTGATGGATCATTCCATTTGTTTTGCAATTCTGAACTCTTCGATTTCATGTCTTGGTAGTTGAATTGGTGATGTTGATTGTATAAGATGGTATTGACCCGGTGAGGTTTTGAGCCTACATGAATGGACTTCATCTTTTGCCATTCTTTCTTTCATGTGTGCATCTGCTCATGATTTGCGTTCTCTAGAACTTGCTCCTTTTCTTTTTGAAACTACATTTTCACTTATGTGCATAGGTATGATGGAAGCTTGTTTTTGTTTCCTTTTGTTTTCCCCACTTTGGCCAAATAGCCTTTCCCATACATTATTATTCTTTTGGTAACCCCTTTGTGCCTTTTTGTCCATTCTGTTCTAAGCCACATTACAAGCCTAAGCGTTAAACCATTTTATTCCGCACCATGAAAAATTATTGAGCATTGGTTTACCTTGGTTTTGTGTTTAAGTGTGAGGGTTGCTCAGGAGCGCAACAGTTTAAGTGTGGGGGGAAGATATTTGAGTTTGCCATTGTGATTATATATATAGCACAGTTCAAAAAAAAAAGAAAAGGAAAGAAAAAAAAAACAAAAAAAAGAAGAAAAAAAAAAAGAAGAAGAAAAAAAGAAGGGGTGTAAAAAAAAAAAAGTTTCAGAAAGGAGGTATTTGAGTAAATAAAAGTTTTCATACATAGAATGATTGTGTTAATCAGTGCTCGATTTAATTTCTTTGGTGCTTAGCCTCTCATTCCATACTTTTACCTACCTTCACCCTAACCCCATTACAACCTGTAATAACAAGCTCTCTTGATTTGTGCATGTATGTGTTATGAGTAGTGGAGACATAGAAATTGAGCAAGCCTATGGTAGAACAATTTTCTTGGGTAGAATTTGAGCGATACACTTATATACCTTAAACATTTGAGAGATACACTTGAGAGGTTGATTGATTGAGCACATCACTTGAGAGACCATCTTATGTAACTAGCGTCATTGATTGCAATTGCCATAATTGTGATTGGAGATAAAAGAATTTTGGTTCTGATTTATCGATCTTTTGAAGCTTTCAATTTTTACATTACTGGCAACCGTTTGAGAAAAAAAAAAGGTTTTCTTGCTTTAGATTTTGCCCAGGAGTGCAAAAGGTTTAGTATGGGGGAGTTTGATAATCATTGAATTCATATTATTATAAATGCAAAAAGAAGCTATAAATTCTGTCATTAGCATGCTTTAATGGAACAATTAGTGAAATACCACTCTGGTCCTATTTATAAGTCCCTTTTGACCAAAAAAATTTGGTCCTATTTATAAGTCCCCTTTGACCAAATAAATGAGATTGTGACACTTTTGCCCATATTAATTGTATCAATGAAAGTAGAGAGAGAAGAAAAAGTTGAAGGTAACCAATCACAAATGAGGGTAAAGTTGAAAATTCACCCCATAATCATTGAGCTAACCACCTCTCCTTGGTATGTGTAATTTGGTCAAAATGGGACTTATAAATAGGACCAGAGTGGTATGTGATTTCATCTTCATAATGAGTTTTTAGATTTTATTTGCATTAATCTTGGTCACATCTTGAGGTTGGACTCAAAATTGAACTTTTGTCACATTCTTACTACAGTTGGGTCATGAACACTGTTCGGTATTTTGGGAATAACTTGAGATATGTAAATCCAATTGATCCCCAATTTGCATTTTCAGAAAGCTAAGAGGAAGCCCTACAACTCCTATGAAGAGCCCAAAAGCTAACTCAGATGTTTAGAGGGCCAAAATTGGCCTGGAAACCGAAACAGGCTGCTTTCACTGGACTCTGGAATGACGTTCGGTATTCGACCCATATCTAGAGTTACAGACCTCCAAATGGGGCTCCGTTTGAACGACTGGAAAGCTAACATCCGGGGCGACACTTCATATGAAGATCACATGGCCATATTCGGATGATTTAGTGGCCTAACATGGGCTGGAAAAGAGGACACGGTTTTGGAGCTGTAAAGTGATTCAAAGATGCTTCCAAGTTGGCCACTAACTAAAGTGACGAATTTGAGTTGTAAAGTGCATGGATGAGATGCTCCTAGCTGCCTATAAATAGAAGAGTGTTGTGAAGAGCAAGACACCTTGGAGATGATCCTTCTCTCCCATTCTGATTTCCTTCTTGTATTTCTTACCTCCTACATGGAAGGTTTTAGTTTTGCTTTATTAGTTTCATGTATTGTCTTTAATTTCTTGCCTCCTACATGGAAGGCTTTACTTTTCCTTATTAGTTTTATGTATTGTTTTTCTTTTGTATTCCTAGCCTCCTTCTTGGAATGGTTTAGTGTTAATCTTTCCTTTTTATTTTATTTTGATTTTATGTTCTTCATCTTTTTCTGTATGGATTCACTATGTTGTTGAGATTTATTTTGGAATAGAAGCTTTCATTTTCTTTAATTGTTCTTTGTGTTCTTTATGTTCATGTTGAACTTGTTCATGTTCTTCGTGGTCATAATGAACATCTTTACTTCTGCATTTTCATTTTATCCAGCCATGCTTGGCTAAGTTTCTGTGATCGACCCATGAGTTGAGGATTCCATGGTGTCATCCGGAGGACTTGTGCTTTAATCAGTAACTGACTTGTTTCTGTTAATTTTAATCGGATCCGATTATACTTATGGATTGGGTATTAGATTTAATATCCAGATTGAAATCAATAACTGAACCTGTGATTGATTCTAGACAAACCGAGATCTCTGCATTTGTCCAGAAACTCCCTCGACTAGACGATCGCCTAGCATTTGATCGAACACGTGGTGAGCTCGCTGCACAATCGCACAACGTTCTCTGCAACCCGGTCCAACTTAAGTCCTTGGGATTTCAATCTGGATATTAAATCTAATACCCAATCCATAATTATAATCGGATCCGATTAAAATTAACAGAAACAAGTCAGTTACTGATTAAAGCACAAGTCCTCCGGATGACACCATGGAATCCTCAACTCATGGGTCGATCACAGAAACTTAGCCAAGCATGGCTGGATAAAATGAAAATGCAGAAGTAAAGATGTTCATCATGACCACGAAGAACATGAACAAGTTCAACATGAACATAAAGAACACAAAGAACAATTAAAGAAAATGAAAGCTTCTATTCCAAAATAAATCTCAACAACATAGTGAATCCATACAGAAAAAGATGAAGAACATAAAATCAAAATAAAATAAAAAGGAAAGATTAACACTAAACCATTCCTAGAAGGAGGCTAGGAATACAAAAGAAAAACAATACATAAAACTAATAAGGAAAAGTAAAGCCTTCCATGTAGGAGGCAAGAAATTAAAGACAAGAATTAAAGACAATACATGAAACTAATAAAGCAAAACTAAAACCTTCCATGTAGGAGGTAAGAAATACAAGAAGGAAATTAGAATGGGAGAGAAGGATCATCTCCAAGGTGTGTGGCTCTTCACAACTCCCTTCTATTTATAGGCAGCTAGGAGCATCTCATCCATGCACTTTACAACACAAATTCGTCACTTTAGTTAGTGGCCAACTTGGAAGCATCTTTGAGTCACTTTACAGCTCCAAAACCGTGTCCTCTTTTCCAGCCCATGTTAGGCCACGAAATCATCCGAATCTGGCCATGTGATCTTCATATGAAATGTGGCCCCGGATGTCAGCTTTCCACTCGTTCAAACGGTGACCCATTTGGATGTCTGTATCTCAAGTTATGGATCAAACACCGAACGTTGCTCCGGAGCCCAGTGAAAGTAGCCTGTTTCGGTTTCCAGGCCAATTTTGAACCTCTAAACATCTGATTTTGCTTTTGGGCTCTTCATATGAGTTGTAGGGCTTCCTCTTAGCTTTCTGGAAATGCAAATTGGGGATCAATTGGATTTACATATCTCAAGTTATTCCCAAAATACCGAACAGTGTTCATGACCCAACTGTAGTAAGAATGTGACAAAAGTTCAATTTTGAGTCCAACCTCAAGATGTGACCAAGATTAATGCAAATAAAATCTAAAAACTCATTATGAAGATGAAATCACATATTTCATAATTGTTCCATTAAAGCATGCTAATGACAGAGTTTATAGCTTCTTTTTGTATTTATAATAATATGAATTCAATGATTATCAAATGAAGAGATTTCTGTCTTGAATGGTTGATCTTTTGAAACTTTTGTGATCCTTGTTGAGCTTTGAAATTTCAGCAATTGTTAGAAAAGAGAAATTTCTCTTGTTCCTTACTTTTTAATTTTGCTCAGGAGTGCAAAAGGATAAGTGTGAGGGAGTTTGATAATCATTGAATTCATATTATTTTAAATGCAAAAAGAAGCTATAAACTCTGTCATTATCATGCTTTAATGGAACAATTAGTCAAATATGTGATTTCATCTTCATAAGGAGTTTTTAGATTTTATTTGCATTAATCTTGGTCACATCTTGAGTTTGGACTCAAAATTGGACTTTTGTCACATTCTTACTGCAGTTGGGTCATGAACACTGTTCGGTATTTTGGGAATAACTTGAGTTATGTAAATCCAATTGATCCCCAATTTGCATTTCCAGAAAGCTAAGAGGAAGCCCTACAACTCCTATGAATAGCCCAAAAGCTAAATCAGACGTTTAGAGGGCCAAAATTGGACTGGAAACCGAAACAGGCTGCTTTCGCTGGACTCTGGAATGACGTTCGGTATTTGGCCCATATCTGGAGATACAGACCTCCAAATGGGGCACCGTTTGAACGACTGGAAAGCTGACATCCGGGGCTACATTTCATATTAAGATCACATGGCCAGATTCGGATGATTTCGTGGCCTAACATGGGCAGGAAAAGAAGACACGGTTTTGGAGCTGTAAAGTGATTCAAAGATGCTTCCAAGTTGGCCACTAACTAAAGTGACGAATTTGGGTTGTAAAGTGCATGGATGAGATGCTCCTAGCTGCCTATAAATAGAAGAGTGTTGTGAAGAGCAAGACACACCTTGTAGAGACCAAGATCTCTCCCATTCTTTCCTTCTTCTACTTCTTGCCTCCTACATGGAAGGCTTAGTTTTTCTTTATTAGTTTCATGTATTGTCTTTAATTCTTGTCTTTAATTTCTTGCCTCCTACATGGAAGGCTTAGGTTTTAATCTTTCCTTTTAATTATTTTATTTTGATTTTATGTTCTTCTTCTTTTTCTATATGGATTCATTATGTTGTTGAGATTTATTTTTGAATAGAAGCTTTCATTTTCTTTAATTGTTCTTTGTGTTCTTCGTGTTCATGATGAACTTGTTCATGTTCTTCATGGTCATGATGAACATTTCTACATTTTCATTTCACAAAGCCATGCTTGGCTAAGTTTCTGTGATCGACCCATGAGTTGAGGATTCCATGGTGTCATCCGGAGGACTTGCGCTTTAATCAGTAACTGACTTGTTTCTATTAATTTTAATCGGATCCGATTATAATTATGGATTGGGTATTAGATTTAATATCCAGATTGAAATCCCAAGGACTTAGGTCGAACCGGGTTGCAGAGAACGTTGTGCGATCGTACAACGAGCTCACCACGTGTTCGATCAAATGCTAGGCGATCGTCTAGTCGAGGGAGTTTCTGGACAAATGCAGAGATCTCGGTTTGTCTAGAATCAATCACAAGTTCAGTTATCCTATTTTTGTTTGATGATGGAAGGTCTTGGAATCCCAATTCTGGGTTGATCCATTTCAATTTGATTAATCTCAATTTTCTTCATTCTGTCTTTAATTCCTGTTTTAATTTCAACAAAAACCAATCCCCCCTTGTTTTCATTTTATTTGCATGACATCTAGATTACTTAGGAATCAACAATTAACCAAGGATTGCATATAGGCAAACCTAGGATCGTTCTCTCTTCTCGAGGAGCCTTTTATTAAATCCTAAGTAATCTAGATGTCATGCAAATGAAATGAAAACAAGGGGGGATTGGGTTTTGTTGGATTTAGAACAGGAATTAAAGACAGAATGGAGAAAGATGAGATTAATCAAATTGAAATGGATCAACCCAGAATTGGGATTCCAAGACCTTCCATCATTGAACAAAAATAAAATAACTGAACCTGTGATTGATTCTAGACAAACCGAGATCTCTGCATTTGTCCAGAAACTCCCTCGACTAGACGATCGCCTAGCATTTGATCGAACACGTGGTGAGCTCGCTGCACAATCGCACAACGTTCTCTGCAACCCGGTCCAACCTAAGTCCTTGGGATTTCAATCTGGATATTAAATCTAATACCCAATCCATAATTATAATCGGCTCCGATTAAAATTAACAGAAACAAGTCAGTTACTGATTAAAGCACAAGTCCTCCGGATGACACCATGGAATCCTCAACTCATGGGTCGATCACAGAAACTTAGCCAAGCATGGCTGGATAAAATGAAAATGCAGAAGTAAAGATGTTCATCATGACCACGAAGAACATGAACAAGTTCAACATGAACATAAAGAACACAAAGAACAATTAAAGAAAATGAAAGCTTCTATTCCAAAATAAATCTCAACAACATAGTGAATCCATACAGAAAAAGATGAAGAACATAAAATCAAAATAAAATAAAAAGGAAAGATTAACACTAAACCATTCCAAGAAGGAGGCTAGGAATACAAAAGAAAAACAATACATAAAACTAATAAGGAAAAGTAAAGCCTTCCATGTAGGAGGCAAGAAATTAAAGACAAGAATTAAAGACAATACATGGAACTAATAAAGCAAAACTAAAACCTTCCATGTAGGAGGTAAGAAATACAAGAAGGAAGTTAGAATGGGAGAGAAGGATCATCTCCAAGGTGTGTTGCTCTACACAACTCCCTTCTATTTATAGGCAGCTAGGAGCATCTCATCCATGCACTTTACAACACAAATTCGTCACTTTAGTTAGTGGCCAACTTGGAAGCATCTTTGAGTCACTTTACAGCTCCAAAACCGTGTCCTCTTTTCCAGCCCATGTGAGGCCACGAAATCATCCGAATATGGCCATGTGATCTTCATATGAAATGTGACCCCGGATGTCAGCTTTCCACTCGTTCAAACGGTGACCCATTTGGATGTCTGTAGCTCAAGTTATGGATCAAACACCAAACGTTGCTCCGGAGCCCAGTGAAAGTAGCCTGTTTCGGTTTCCAGGCCAATTTTGAACCTCTAAACATCTGATTTTGCTTTTGGGCTCTTCATATGAGTTGTAGGGCTTCCTCTTAGCTTTCTGGAAATGCAAATTGGGGATCAATTGGATTTACATATCTCAAGTTATTCCCAAAATATCGAACAGTGTTCATGACCCAACTGTAGTAAGAATGTGACAAAAGTTCAATTTTGAGTCCAACCTCAAGATGTGACCAAGATTAATGCAAATAAAATCTAAAAACTCATTATGAAGATGAAATCACATATTTCATAATTGTTCCATTAAAGCATGCTAATGACAGAGTTTATAGCTTCTTTTTGTATTTATAATAATATGAATTCAATGATTATCAAACTCCCCCACACTAAACCTTTTGTACTCCTGGGCAAAATCTAAAGCAAGAAAACTTTTTTTTTCAAACGGTTGCCAGTAATGTAAAAATTGAAAGCTTCAAAAGATCGATAAATCAGAACCAAAATTCTTTTATCTCCAATCACAATTATGGCAATTGCAATCAATGACGCTAGTTACATAAGATGGTCTCTCAAGTGATGTGCTCAATCAATCAACCTCTCAAGTATATCTCTCAAATGTTTAAGGTATATAAGTGTATCGCTCAAATTCTACCCAAGAAAATTGTTCTACCATAGGCTTGCTCAATTTCTATGTCTCCACTACTCATAACACATACATGCACAAATCAAGAGAGCTTGTTATTACAGGTTGTAATGGGGTTAGGGTGAAGGTAGGTAAAAGTATGGAATGAGAGGCTAAGCACCAAAGAAATTAAATCGAGCACTGATTAACACAATCATTCTATGTATGAAAACTTTTATTTACTCAAATACCTCCTTTCTGAAACTTTTTTTTTTTACACCCCTTCTTTTTTTCTTCTTCTTTTTTTTGTTTTTTTTTCTTTCCCCCTTTTTTTTTTTAAAACTGTACTATATATATAATCACAATGGAAAAATCAAATATCTCCCCCCCACACTAAAACTGTTGCACTCCTGAGCAACCCCCACACTTAAACACAAAACCAAGGTAAACCAATGCTCAATAATTTTTTCATGGTGCGGAATAAAATGGTTTTACGCTGAGGCTTGTAATGTGGCTTAGAACAGAATGGACAAAAAGGCACAAAGGGGTTACCAAAGGGATATTAATGCATGGGAAAGGCTATTTGGCCAAAGTGGGGAAAACAAAAGGAAACATGAACAAGCTTCCATCATACCTATGCACATAAGTGAAAATGTAGTTTCAAAAAGAAAAGGAGCAAGTTCTAGAGAACGCAAATCATGAGCAGATGCACACATGAAAGAAAGAATGGCAAAAGATGAAGTCCATTCATGTAGGCTCAAAACCTCACCGGGTCAATACCATCTTATACAATCAACATCACCAATTCAACTACCAAGACATGAAATCGAAGAGTTCAGAATTGCAAAACAAATGGAATGATCCATCAAAACAAAAAAAAAATGTTCAAGTTCATAATATGTAGCAATCATAGAAAGAGAGACTGAATTTATTTTGAAAAGCAAAGGAGTTAAAAGGAAAACAGATAAAAGAGAAAGAGGGAGAAGAAAGAAGAATACTCCCCAAGGGTTTATGGAGGATAAGTGGCATCGATGAGGAGAATCTCTGCTTCCTCAGGCTGTTGCTGGGGTCCCTCGTGAAATTGCTTAAGGCGATGCCCGTTTACCTTAAAGGTTCGTCCTGTGGGTGGATCACACAGCTCAACAACACCAAATGGAAATATGTTAGTGATCACAAAAGGGCCATCCCATTTAGATCGAAGCTTACCAGGCATAAACTTCAGACGGGAGTTAAACAGAAGAACTTTTTGGCCCACAGAAAATTCTTTCCTTAGAATATGTTTATCATGGAATGCCTTAGTCTTTTCCTTGTACAACCTCGAACTCTCATAGGCATCCAATCTAAGCTCTTCTAACTCTTGCAACTGCAGCTTCCGTTCCAACCCAGACTTAGCCAAATCCATGTTACACTTCTTAATGGCCCAATAGGCTTGATGTTCCAACTCAACTGGAAGATGACACGCTTTACCAAAGACAAGTCGATAGGGAGACATCCCAATCGGAGTTTTGTAGGCAGTGCGGTATGCCCACAAAGCATCATCCAATCGCTTACTCCAATCTTTCCTGGTAGAGTTAACAGTCTTCTGAAGGATTTGCTTAATCTCTCTATTTGAGACTTCAGCTTGACCGTTGGTCTGAGGATGGTAGGCTGTAGAAACCTTGTGAAGCACTCCATACTTGCGTAGCAAGGCACCTATGCTTCGATTACAAAAATGGGAGCCTTGGTCACTGATAATAGCTCTAGGAATGCCAAACCTGCAGAAAATGTTAGACCTAACAAAATCCACCACCACAAAAGAATCATTAGTCCGGGTGGCTTTCGCCTCAACCCATTTCGAAACATAATCAACAGCAAGCAATATGTAAGTATAACCATATGAGGCAGGAAATGGACCCATAAAATCAATGCCCCAAACATCAAAGATCTCACAAAACAATATAGGGTTCTGGGGCATCTCATGCCTACGGGAAATACTTCCTGCCCTCTGACAGTTATCACATGATTTGCAAAACAGATGGGCATCATGAAACAGGGAAGGCCAAAATAACCCACATTCTAACACTTTCCTAGCAGTTCTTTGGGGTCCAAAGTGACCACCACAGGCAGAAGCATGAGAAAAATGCAATATGGAGTGAAATTCATGATCAGGCACACATCTTCTAACTACTTGGTCACTACAAAATTTCCACAAATAAGGGTCATCCCAAACATAATATTTAGACTCACTTTTCAATTTCAGGTTTTGGGCCCTAGTGGAGTCTGCAGGAAAAACACCAGCTACCAAGTAGTTAACAAGATCAGCATACCAAGGAATCTTACCTTGTAGCTGTAAAAGCTGCTCATCAGGGAAATCATCCTGAATAGAAGAGGGATGAGAGACTGAATGGGTAATACGACTCAAATGGTCAGCTACCCAGTTCTGTGCTCCACTTCTGTCTCGAATCTCAACATCAAATTCTTGGAGCAATAACATCCATCGGATGAGTCGTGGCTTTGCATCTGACTTTTTCAAAAGAAACTTTAAAGCAGCATGGTCAGAGAAAACAATCACACTACTAGCTAATAGATATGACCTAAACTTATCAAAAGCAAATACAATGGCCAACAACTCCTTTTCAGTAGTGGTATAATTAGACTGGGCAGGGTCCAAGGTCTTGGAGGCATATGTAATGACATGAGATGCTTTGTTGACCCGCTGTGCCAAGATAGCGCCGACCGCGTAGTTGGAAGCATCACACATCAACTCGAAGGGAAGGGACCAATCTGGGGGCTGGATCACTGGGGCTGTGGTCAGGCAATGCTTCAAGTGATCAAAGGCCGCCTTGCACTCGTCATCAAACACAAAGTCAGTGTCCTTATGCAGAAGGTTGGTCAAAGGTCGAGCAGTCTTGCTAAAGTCCCGAATGAAACGCCGATAGAAACCTGCATGACCAAGAAAAGAGCGAACCTCCCGCACAGATGCAGGGTAAGGCAAAGTAGTAATCACATCTATCTTAGCAGGGTCTACCTCAATCCCTTTCCTAGACACTATGTGTCCCAAGACTACACCTGACTCAACCATGAAGTGACACTTCTCATAATTCAGTACAAGATTAGATTCAATGCACCTATGCAAAACTCTTGACAAATTAGCTAAGCATGCATCAAAATCAGACCCATATACAGTGAAATCATCCATAAAAACTTCCATGCAATCCTCTAGAAACTCAGAGAAAATACTTACCATACAACGCTGAAAAGTGCCAGGAGCATTGCAAAGGCCAAAAGGCATCCTCCGGTAAGCATATGTTCCAAAGGGGCATGTGAAGGTTGTCTTTTCTTGATCCTCAGGAGCTATATGGATCTAGAAATATCCAGAGTAGCCATCCAGGAAGCAGTAGTGAGACTTACCAGCTAATCGCTCTAACATCTGATCAATGAAAGGTAAAGGATAGTGATCCTTGCGTGTAGCTTGGTTGAGTCTCCTGTAATCGATGCAAACTCTCCAACTGTTCTGAATTCGAGTAGGAATGAGCTCATTGTTCTGATTGGCTACCACAGTGACTCCAGACTTCTTGGGAACCACCTGGATCGGGCTAACCCACTGGCTATCAGAAATGGGATAAATGATACCAGCTTGCAGAAGCTTAGTTACCTCTTTTTTCACCACATCAAGGATAAGAGGATTAAGGCGTCTTTGGGGTTGCCTTACCGGCTTAGAATCCTCTTCTAACAGAATTCGATGCATACACGTGGTAGGGCTGATGCCAACAATGTCAGCTAATGTCCACCCAATGGCTTTCTTGTTGGCCTTTAATAAGCTTAGCAGCTTCTCTTCTTGGTCAGGAAGAAGATTGTTGGCCACAATGACTGGCAATTGTTCGTCCATCTCCAAAAATGCATACTTCAAGTGATCTGGAAGGGCTTTTAACTCAATCTTGGGTGGTTGCTCAGTAGAGGGAAGAAGCTTGGGTGGTTGTTGCAACAAGTCTGCTGTCATGACATTAGAAATACCTGAAACCACATTCAAAGAAGCAGAAGAATTGTATCTATACAGCTCAATGTTAACATCAGAATCAAACCCATCAAAATCAGAGTTAAGCTCATCAAAATCTAGATCAGGATGCTCATTAGGATTAGGATTGAGCTCAAACTCAGAATCAATATCAGAATCTATATGTAATGTAGAATGACCAAGCAAGTCGGAATCATCAAGCAAGTCAAATTCACCAAGCAATGCAGCATTAAGCAAATTAGTGCAAACAGAGCACCATTCATTATCAGCACATGCACAAATGGGAGAATCACTCTCAGCACACCAACTAGCAAGAATATCATCCACAGCATCATCAATCACATCAATGGAGAAAACAGAATGATCTTCCCTAGGATGTTTCATAGAATCAAAGATATTAAAATTCACAAATATATCACCAAACTCCATGGAAAGAGTACCAGAATGCACATCTATCTTAGTCCTGGCTGTTTTCATGAAAGGCCTGCCTAGAATGATTGGTGACCTGCTACTAGGAGACTCATCCTCCATATCTAAGATGTAAAAGTCAGCAGGGAATATCAATTCATTAACTTTGACTAATACATCTTCAACTACACCAGAAGGATGAACATTACTCCTATTAGCTAACTGAACAACAACACCAGTAGGACGTAAAGGACCAAGACCAAGAGATTTGTAAATAGATGCAGGCATGACATTAATAGAAGCACCTAAATCTAGCATGCAATTATCAAATCTATAGCTACCAAAACAGCAAGGAATAGAAAACATCCCTGGATCCTTGCACTTGCGAGGCATTGTAGGCTGGATGAGTGCTGATACATTCTGATTCAAGCTTACTCGTTCACTCCCCTTCAGTCGCCTCTTGTTGGTGCACAGCTCCTTCAGAAACTTGGCATATTTGGGAATTTGTTTGACCGCATCTAAGAGAGGAATGTTGATTTCTACTCTTCTGAATGTCTCAAGTATATCCTTCTCTTGTGCTTTTTCTGCCAACTTCTTGGACTGAATCGCTCTCTGAGGGAAGGGAAGAGGAATGGGGGTGTCTTCTTCTTCAACCTGCTGCATTGTCTTTTTATTTTTAGAGTCAATCTTCACATTGTCTGACGCTTTTTCTGATGTAGAAGTCACATCTGCAGCTGGTGTAGGTTCCCCTAATTGTTTGCCAGACCGTAGGGAGATAGCACTCACATTCCCCTTAGGATTGGGAATGGTCTGTGAAGGAAGAGTGTTGGATCCTTGAGGTTGAAGCTGATTCAATGATGTTGCCAACTGGCCAATCTGTGTTTGCAAACCCTGAATGGCAGTGTCAGTTTGCTGTTGGAAATGGGATGTTTGCTGTTGGAACTGCATATTGGCTGCGACAAATTGCTTCATCATATCCTCAAGTGAGGGACCACCACTACCACTGCTACTAGCCTGCTGTTGTGTTGCCTGTGGAGGTGCACATATGGCTGGTCGAGGGGGTGCTGCTGGCAAAGGCAAAGAAGGAGCAGATTGCTGTTGAAAATTCTGTGGTCTGTACTGTCTGTGTTGGTAATTCCCAGAATTTTGCTGATGTTGGTCACTATGGTTCTGATTCTGGTTCCAACAGAAATTGGGGTGATTCCTCCAGCCTGGATTGTATGTATTAGAAAATGGATTATTCTGCTGGTATTGTGGCTTCCCTGGAAAAACACCGACTGCAGCAACCGACTAGTCTTGATGAGTAGGGTCATGCAAGGTAGGACAAGAGTCAGTAGAGTGATAAGGGTCAGGACAGAACCCACATGAGTACCCAATCTGAGGAGGAGAAGATTATACTGTCTGTGTCACTGCTAACTGCCTCACTAGAGAGGTCAGATCATCAAGTCTATTCTCTAACCTCTTAGAATCGTACTGCACTGGAGGTGTTTGAAGATGGTAAATAGTAGGAGTAGAATTTGCTCTAGTGCCAAGCTGTTGAGAATTAGCAGCCATAGTAGATATCAACTCTCGGGCATCTTCAGGTGTCTTTCTATCTAAGGCTCCACCACTAGATGCATCAACAAAACTTTTGTCCAATGGTAACAAACCAGAATAGAAATATGTAATCAAGAGTTGGTCTGAGATCTGGTGGTGTGGACAGCTAGCACACAGTCGCTTGAACCTTTCCCAATATTCATACAGGGTCTCCCCATTGTTTTGTTTAATACTAGTGATCTCCTTTTGGATAGCAATGGCTTTTGAGGAAGGGAAGAACCTCTCTAGGAATATCTTCTGCATGTCATCCCAATTCCCAACAGATGTTGGTTGCAAATTGTATAGCCAATCCTTAGCCACACCATCTAGGGAAAATGGAAAAGCTCTCAGCTTAATGTGGCCTTCATCAATTGCTTGTGGTTTCATCGTGCTGCATACCACATGGAACTCCTTTAAATGTCTGTGAGGACATTCACCTGCAAGACCATGAAACTTGGGCAACAAATGGATAAGTCCAGATTTTAGTTCAAAGTTAGCAGCAAGTTCAGGATATCGGATGCACAAATTTTGATTCCCAACATCAGGGGTAGCTAATTCTTTCAAGGTAGGGCGGATTACTTGTTCTGCCATATTTTTAGAGTCAGAAAAATTACTACTAGAATCAGAATTCTTAAGATCAAAATGTTCTAGTCCAGTGTCCAATTCTGTATTAATTTTATGACCTGACTTAACAATTGCTATAAACTCTGTCATTAGCATGCTTTAATCTGGACTTAGGTTGGACCGGGTTGCAGTGAGCTCACCACGTGTTCGATCAAATGCTAGGCGATCGTCTAGTCGAGGGAGTTTCTGGACAAATGCAGAGATCTCGGTTTGTCTAGAATCAATCACAGGTTCAGTTATTTTATTTTTGTTCAATCATGTGATAACTGTCAGAGGGCAGGAAGTATTTCCCGTAGGCATGAGATGCCCCAGAACCCTATATTGTTTTGTGAGATCTTTGATGTTTGGGGCATTGATTTTATGGGTCCATTTCCTGCCTCATATGGTTATACTTACATATTGCTTGCTGTTGATTATGTTTCGAAATGGGTTGAGGCGAAAGCCACCCGGACTAATGATTCTTCTGTGGTGGTGGATTTTGTTAGGTCTAACATTTTCTGCAGGTTTGGCATTCCTAGAGCTATTATCAGTGACCAAGGCTCCCATTTTTGTAATCGAAGCATAGGTGCCTTGCTACGCAAGTATGGAGTGCTTCACAAGGTTTCTACAGCCTACCATCCTCAGACCAACGGTCAAGCTGAAGTCTCAAATAGAGAGATTAAGCAAATCCTTCAGAAGACTGTCAACTCTACCAGGAAAGATTGGAGTAAGCGATTGGATGATGCTTTGTGGGCATACCGCACTGCCTACAAAACTCCGATTGGGATGTCTCCCTATCGACTTGTCTTTGGTAAAGCGTGTCATCTTCCAGTTGAGTTGGAACATCAAGCCTATTGGGCCATTAAGAAGTGTAACATGGATTTGGCTAAGTCTGGGTTGGAACGGAAGCTGCAGTTGCAAGAGTTAGAAGAGCTTAGATTGGATGCCTATGAGAGTTCGAGGTTGTACAAGGAAAAGACTAAGGCATTCCATGATAAACATATTCTAAGGAAAGAATTTTCTGTGGGCCAAAAAGTTCTTCTGTTTAACTCCCGTCTGAAGTTTATGCCTGGTAAGCTTCGATCTAAATGGGATGGCCCTTTTGTGATCACTAACATATTTCCATTTGGTGCTGTTGAGCTGTGTGATCCACCCACAGGACAAACCTTTAAGGTAAACAGGCATCGCCTTAAGCAATTTCACGAGGGACCCCAGCAACAGCCTGAGGAAGCAGAGATTCTCCTCATCGATGCCACTTATCCTCCATAAACCCTTGGGGAGTATTCTTCTTTCTTCTCCCTCTTTCTCTTTTATCTGTTTTCCTTTTAACTCCTTTGCTTTTCAAAATAAATTCAGTCTCTCTTTCTATGATTGCTACATATTATGAACTTGAACATTTTTTTTGTTTTGATGGATCATTCCATTTGTTTTGCAATTCTGAACTCTTCGATTTCATGTCTTGGTAGTTGAATTGGTGATGTTGATTGTATAAGATGGTATTGACCCGGTGAGGTTTTGAGCCTACATGAATGGACTTCATCTTTTGCCATTCTTTCTTTCATGTGTGCATCTGCTCATGATTTGCGTTCTCTAGAACTTGCTCCTTTTCTTTTTGAAACTACATTTTCACTTATGTGCATAGGTATGATGGAAGCTTGTTTTTGTTTCCTTTTGTTTTCCCCACTTTGGCCAAATAGCCTTTCCCATACATTATTATTCTTTTGGTAACCCCTTTGTGCCTTTTTGTCCATTCTGTTCTAAGCCACATTACAAGCCTAAGCGTTAAACCATTTTATTCCGCACCATGAAAAATTATTGAGCATTGGTTTACCTTGGTTTTGTGTTTAAGTGTGAGGGTTGCTCAGGAGCGCAACAGTTTAAGTGTGGGGGGAAGATATTTGAGTTTGCCATTGTGATTATATATATAGCACAGTTCAAAAAAAAAAGAAAAGGAAAGAAAAAAAAAACAAAAAAAAGAAGAAAAAAAAAAGAAGAAGAAAAAAAGAAGGGGTGTAAAAAAAAAAAAGTTTCAGAAAGGAGGTATTTGAGTAAATAAAAGTTTTCATACATAGAATGATTGTGTTAATCAGTGCTCGATTTAATTTCTTTGGTGCTTAGCCTCTCATTCCATACTTTTACCTACCTTCACCCTAACCCCATTACAACCTGTAATAACAAGCTCTCTTGATTTGTGCATGTATGTGTTATGAGTAGTGGAGACATAGAAATTGAGCAAGCCTATGGTAGAACAATTTTCTTGGGTAGAATTTGAGCGATACACTTATATACCTTAAACATTTGAGAGATACACTTGAGAGGTTGATTGATTGAGCACATCACTTGAGAGACCATCTTATGTAACTAGCGTCATTGATTGCAATTGCCATAATTGTGATTGGAGATAAAAGAATTTTGGTTCTGATTTATCGATCTTTTGAAGCTTTCAATTTTTACATTACTGGCAACCGTTTGAGAAAAAAAAAAGGTTTTCTTGCTTTAGATTTTGCCCAGGAGTGCAAAAGGTTTAGTATGGGGGAGTTTGATAATCATTGAATTCATATTATTATAAATGCAAAAAGAAGCTATAAACTCTGTCATTAGCATGCTTTAATGGAACAATTAGTGAAATACCACTCTGGTCCTATTTATAAGTCCCTTTTGACCAAAAAAATTTGGTCCTATTTATAAGTCCCCTTTGACCAAATAAATGAGATTGTGACACTTTTGCCCATATTAATTGTATCAATGAAAGTAGAGAGAGAAGAAAAAGTTGAAGGTAACCAATCACAAATGAGGGTAAAGTTGAAAATTCACCCCATAATCATTGAGCTAACCACCTCTCCTTGGTATGTGTAATTTGGTCAAAATGGGACTTATAAATAGGACCAGAGTGGTATGTGATTTCATCTTCATAATGAGTTTTTAGATTTTATTTGCATTAATCTTGGTCACATCTTGAGGTTGGACTCAAAATTGAACTTTTGTCACATTCTTACTACAGTTGGGTCATGAACACTGTTCGGTATTTTGGGAATAACTTGAGATATGTAAATCCAATTGATCCCCAATTTGCATTTTCAGAAAGCTAAGAGGAAGCCCTA
This sequence comes from Acacia crassicarpa, assembly GCA_034222035.1. NCBI lineage: Eukaryota > Viridiplantae > Streptophyta > Magnoliopsida > Fabales > Fabaceae > Acacia > Acacia crassicarpa. The sequence continues at coordinate 39,563,193 of JAWXYG010000005.1, read as the reverse complement.
CAACTCCTATGAAGAGCCCAAAAGCTAACTCAGATGTTTAGAGGGCCAAAATTGGCCTGGAAACCGAAACAGGCTGCTTTCACTGGACTCTGGAATGACGTTCGGTATTCGACCCATATCTAGAGTTACAGACCTCCAAATGGGGCTCCGTTTGAACGACTGGAAAGCTAACATCCGGGGCGACACTTCATATGAAGATCACATGGCCATATTCGGATGATTTAGTGGCCTAACATGGGCTGGAAAAGAGGACACGGTTTTGGAGCTGTAAAGTGATTCAAAGATGCTTCCAAGTTGGCCACTAACTAAAGTGACGAATTTGAGTTGTAAAGTGCATGGATGAGATGCTCCTAGCTGCCTATAAATAGAAGAGTGTTGTGAAGAGCAAGACACCTTGGAGATGATCCTTCTCTCCCATTCTGATTTCCTTCTTGTATTTCTTACCTCCTACATGGAAGGTTTTAGTTTTGCTTTATTAGTTTCATGTATTGTCTTTAATTTCTTGCCTCCTACATGGAAGGCTTTACTTTTCCTTATTAGTTTTATGTATTGTTTTTCTTTTGTATTCCTAGCCTCCTTCTTGGAATGGTTTAGTGTTAATCTTTCCTTTTTATTTTATTTTGATTTTATGTTCTTCATCTTTTTCTGTATGGATTCACTATGTTGTTGAGATTTATTTTGGAATAGAAGCTTTCATTTTCTTTAATTGTTCTTTGTGTTCTTTATGTTCATGTTGAACTTGTTCATGTTCTTCGTGGTCATAATGAACATCTTTACTTCTGCATTTTCATTTTATCCAGCCATGCTTGGCTAAGTTTCTGTGATCGACCCATGAGTTGAGGATTCCATGGTGTCATCCGGAGGACTTGTGCTTTAATCAGTAACTGACTTGTTTCTGTTAATTTTAATCGGATCCGATTATACTTATGGATTGGGTATTAGATTTAATATCCAGATTGAAATCAATAACTGAACCTGTGATTGATTCTAGACAAACCGAGATCTCTGCATTTGTCCAGAAACTCCCTCGACTAGACGATCGCCTAGCATTTGATCGAACACGTGGTGAGCTCGCTGCACAATCGCACAACGTTCTCTGCAACCCGGTCCAACTTAAGTCCTTGGGATTTCAATCTGGATATTAAATCTAATACCCAATCCATAATTATAATCGGATCCGATTAAAATTAACAGAAACAAGTCAGTTACTGATTAAAGCACAAGTCCTCCGGATGACACCATGGAATCCTCAACTCATGGGTCGATCACAGAAACTTAGCCAAGCATGGCTGGATAAAATGAAAATGCAGAAGTAAAGATGTTCATCATGACCACGAAGAACATGAACAAGTTCAACATGAACATAAAGAACACAAAGAACAATTAAAGAAAATGAAAGCTTCTATTCCAAAATAAATCTCAACAACATAGTGAATCCATACAGAAAAAGATGAAGAACATAAAATCAAAATAAAATAAAAAGGAAAGATTAACACTAAACCATTCCTAGAAGGAGGCTAGGAATACAAAAGAAAAACAATACATAAAACTAATAAGGAAAAGTAAAGCCTTCCATGTAGGAGGCAAGAAATTAAAGACAAGAATTAAAGACAATACATGAAACTAATAAAGCAAAACTAAAACCTTCCATGTAGGAGGTAAGAAATACAAGAAGGAAATTAGAATGGGAGAGAAGGATCATCTCCAAGGTGTGTGGCTCTTCACAACTCCCTTCTATTTATAGGCAGCTAGGAGCATCTCATCCATGCACTTTACAACACAAATTCGTCACTTTAGTTAGTGGCCAACTTGGAAGCATCTTTGAGTCACTTTACAGCTCCAAAACCGTGTCCTCTTTTCCAGCCCATGTTAGGCCACGAAATCATCCGAATCTGGCCATGTGATCTTCATATGAAATGTGGCCCCGGATGTCAGCTTTCCACTCGTTCAAACGGTGACCCATTTGGATGTCTGTATCTCAAGTTATGGATCAAACACCGAACGTTGCTCCGGAGCCCAGTGAAAGTAGCCTGTTTCGGTTTCCAGGCCAATTTTGAACCTCTAAACATCTGATTTTGCTTTTGGGCTCTTCATATGAGTTGTAGGGCTTCCTCTTAGCTTTCTGGAAATGCAAATTGGGGATCAATTGGATTTACATATCTCAAGTTATTCCCAAAATACCGAACAGTGTTCATGACCCAACTGTAGTAAGAATGTGACAAAAGTTCAATTTTGAGTCCAACCTCAAGATGTGACCAAGATTAATGCAAATAAAATCTAAAAACTCATTATGAAGATGAAATCACATATTTCATAATTGTTCCATTAAAGCATGCTAATGACAGAGTTTATAGCTTCTTTTTGTATTTATAATAATATGAATTCAATGATTATCAAATGAAGAGATTTCTGTCTTGAATGGTTGATCTTTTGAAACTTTTGTGATCCTTGTTGAGCTTTGAAATTTCAGCAATTGTTAGAAAAGAGAAATTTCTCTTGTTCCTTACTTTTTAATTTTGCTCAGGAGTGCAAAAGGATAAGTGTGAGGGAGTTTGATAATCATTGAATTCATATTATTTTAAATGCAAAAAGAAGCTATAAACTCTGTCATTATCATGCTTTAATGGAACAATTAGTCAAATATGTGATTTCATCTTCATAAGGAGTTTTTAGATTTTATTTGCATTAATCTTGGTCACATCTTGAGTTTGGACTCAAAATTGGACTTTTGTCACATTCTTACTGCAGTTGGGTCATGAACACTGTTCGGTATTTTGGGAATAACTTGAGTTATGTAAATCCAATTGATCCCCAATTTGCATTTCCAGAAAGCTAAGAGGAAGCCCTACAACTCCTATGAATAGCCCAAAAGCTAAATCAGACGTTTAGAGGGCCAAAATTGGACTGGAAACCGAAACAGGCTGCTTTCGCTGGACTCTGGAATGACGTTCGGTATTTGGCCCATATCTGGAGATACAGACCTCCAAATGGGGCACCGTTTGAACGACTGGAAAGCTGACATCCGGGGCTACATTTCATATTAAGATCACATGGCCAGATTCGGATGATTTCGTGGCCTAACATGGGCAGGAAAAGAAGACACGGTTTTGGAGCTGTAAAGTGATTCAAAGATGCTTCCAAGTTGGCCACTAACTAAAGTGACGAATTTGGGTTGTAAAGTGCATGGATGAGATGCTCCTAGCTGCCTATAAATAGAAGAGTGTTGTGAAGAGCAAGACACACCTTGTAGAGACCAAGATCTCTCCCATTCTTTCCTTCTTCTACTTCTTGCCTCCTACATGGAAGGCTTAGTTTTTCTTTATTAGTTTCATGTATTGTCTTTAATTCTTGTCTTTAATTTCTTGCCTCCTACATGGAAGGCTTAGGTTTTAATCTTTCCTTTTAATTATTTTATTTTGATTTTATGTTCTTCTTCTTTTTCTATATGGATTCATTATGTTGTTGAGATTTATTTTTGAATAGAAGCTTTCATTTTCTTTAATTGTTCTTTGTGTTCTTCGTGTTCATGATGAACTTGTTCATGTTCTTCATGGTCATGATGAACATTTCTACATTTTCATTTCACAAAGCCATGCTTGGCTAAGTTTCTGTGATCGACCCATGAGTTGAGGATTCCATGGTGTCATCCGGAGGACTTGCGCTTTAATCAGTAACTGACTTGTTTCTATTAATTTTAATCGGATCCGATTATAATTATGGATTGGGTATTAGATTTAATATCCAGATTGAAATCCCAAGGACTTAGGTCGAACCGGGTTGCAGAGAACGTTGTGCGATCGTACAACGAGCTCACCACGTGTTCGATCAAATGCTAGGCGATCGTCTAGTCGAGGGAGTTTCTGGACAAATGCAGAGATCTCGGTTTGTCTAGAATCAATCACAAGTTCAGTTATCCTATTTTTGTTTGATGATGGAAGGTCTTGGAATCCCAATTCTGGGTTGATCCATTTCAATTTGATTAATCTCAATTTTCTTCATTCTGTCTTTAATTCCTGTTTTAATTTCAACAAAAACCAATCCCCCCTTGTTTTCATTTTATTTGCATGACATCTAGATTACTTAGGAATCAACAATTAACCAAGGATTGCATATAGGCAAACCTAGGATCGTTCTCTCTTCTCGAGGAGCCTTTTATTAAATCCTAAGTAATCTAGATGTCATGCAAATGAAATGAAAACAAGGGGGGATTGGGTTTTGTTGGATTTAGAACAGGAATTAAAGACAGAATGGAGAAAGATGAGATTAATCAAATTGAAATGGATCAACCCAGAATTGGGATTCCAAGACCTTCCATCATTGAACAAAAATAAAATAACTGAACCTGTGATTGATTCTAGACAAACCGAGATCTCTGCATTTGTCCAGAAACTCCCTCGACTAGACGATCGCCTAGCATTTGATCGAACACGTGGTGAGCTCGCTGCACAATCGCACAACGTTCTCTGCAACCCGGTCCAACCTAAGTCCTTGGGATTTCAATCTGGATATTAAATCTAATACCCAATCCATAATTATAATCGGCTCCGATTAAAATTAACAGAAACAAGTCAGTTACTGATTAAAGCACAAGTCCTCCGGATGACACCATGGAATCCTCAACTCATGGGTCGATCACAGAAACTTAGCCAAGCATGGCTGGATAAAATGAAAATGCAGAAGTAAAGATGTTCATCATGACCACGAAGAACATGAACAAGTTCAACATGAACATAAAGAACACAAAGAACAATTAAAGAAAATGAAAGCTTCTATTCCAAAATAAATCTCAACAACATAGTGAATCCATACAGAAAAAGATGAAGAACATAAAATCAAAATAAAATAAAAAGGAAAGATTAACACTAAACCATTCCAAGAAGGAGGCTAGGAATACAAAAGAAAAACAATACATAAAACTAATAAGGAAAAGTAAAGCCTTCCATGTAGGAGGCAAGAAATTAAAGACAAGAATTAAAGACAATACATGGAACTAATAAAGCAAAACTAAAACCTTCCATGTAGGAGGTAAGAAATACAAGAAGGAAGTTAGAATGGGAGAGAAGGATCATCTCCAAGGTGTGTTGCTCTACACAACTCCCTTCTAATTATAGGCAGCTAGGAGCATCTCATCCATGCACTTTACAACACAAATTCGTCACTTTAGTTAGTGGCCAACTTGGAAGCATCTTTGAGTCACTTTACAGCTCCAAAACCGTGTCCTCTTTTCCAGCCCATGTTAGGCCACGAAATCATCCGAATATGGCCATGTGATCTTCATATGAAATGTGACCCCGGATGTCAGCTTTCCACTCGTTCAAACGGTGACCCATTTGGATGTCTGTAGCTCAAGTTATGGATCAAACACCAAACGTTGCTCCGGAGCCCAGTGAAAGTAGCCTGTTTCGGTTTCCAGGCCAATTTTGAACCTCTAAACATCTGATTTTGCTTTTGGGCTCTTCATATGAGTTGTAGGGCTTCCTCTTAGCTTTCTGGAAATGCAAATTGGGGATCAATTGGATTTACATATCTCAAGTTATTCCCAAAATATCGAACAGTGTTCATGACCCAACTGTAGTAAGAATGTGACAAAAGTTCAATTTTGAGTCCAACCTCAAGATGTGACCAAGATTAATGCAAATAAAATCTAAAAACTCATTATGAAGATGAAATCACATATTTCATAATTGTTCCATTAAAGCATGCTAATGACAGAGTTTATAGCTTCTTTTTGTATTTATAATAATATGAATTCAATGATTATCAAACTCCCCCACACTAAACCTTTTGTACTCCTGGGCAAAATCTAAAGCAAGAAAACTTTTTTTTTCAAACGGTTGCCAGTAATGTAAAAATTGAAAGCTTCAAAAGATCGATAAATCAGAACCAAAATTCTTTTATCTCCAATCACAATTATGGCAATTGCAATCAATGACGCTAGTTACATAAGATGGTCTCTCAAGTGATGTGCTCAATCAATCAACCTCTCAAGTATATCTCTCAAATGTTTAAGGTATATAAGTGTATCGCTCAAATTCATCCCAAGAAAATTGTTCTACCATAGGCTTGCTCAATTTCTATGTCTCCACTACTCATAACACATACATGCACAAATCAAGAGAGCTTGTTATTACAGGTTGTAATGGGGTTAGGGTGAAGGTAGGTAAAAGTATGGAATGAGAGGCTAAGCACCAAAGAAATTAAATCGAGCACTGATTAACACAATCATTCTATGTATGAAAACTTTTATTTACTCAAATACCTCCTTTCTGAAACTTTTTTTTTTTACACCCCTTCTTTTTTTCTTCTTCTTTTTTTTGTTTTTTTTTCTTTCCCCCTTTTTTTTTTTTAAAACTGTACTATATATATAATCACAATGGAAAAATCAAATATCTCCCCCCCACACTAAAACTGTTGCACTCCTGAGCAACCCCCACACTTAAACACAAAACCAAGGTAAACCAATGCTCAATAATTTTTTCATGGTGCGGAATAAAATGGTTTTACGCTGAGGCTTGTAATGTGGCTTAGAACAGAATGGACAAAAAGGCACAAAGGGGTTACCAAAGGGATATTAATGCATGGGAAAGGCTATTTGGCCAAAGTGGGGAAAACAAAAGGAAACATGAACAAGCTTCCATCATACCTATGCACATAAGTGAAAATGTAGTTTCAAAAAGAAAAGGAGCAAGTTCTAGAGAACGCAAATCATGAGCAGATGCACACATGAAAGAAAGAATGGCAAAAGATGAAGTCCATTCATGTAGGCTCAAAACCTCACCGGGTCAATACCATCTTATACAATCAACATCACCAATTCAACTACCAAGACATGAAATCGAAGAGTTCAGAATTGCAAAACAAATGGAATGATCCATCAAAACAAAAAAAAAATGTTCAAGTTCATAATATGTAGCAATCATAGAAAGAGAGACTGAATTTATTTTGAAAAGCAAAGGAGTTAAAAGGAAAACAGATAAAAGAGAAAGAGGGAGAAGAAAGAAGAATACTCCCCAAGGGTTTATGGAGGATAAGTGGCATCGATGAGGAGAATCTCTGCTTCCTCAGGCTGTTGCTGGGGTCCCTCGTGAAATTGCTTAAGGCGATGCCCGTTTACCTTAAAGGTTCGTCCTGTGGGTGGATCACACAGCTCAACAACACCAAATGGAAATATGTTAGTGATCACAAAAGGGCCATCCCATTTAGATCGAAGCTTACCAGGCATAAACTTCAGACGGGAGTTAAACAGAAGAACTTTTTGGCCCACAGAAAATTCTTTCCTTAGAATATGTTTATCATGGAATGCCTTAGTCTTTTCCTTGTACAACCTCGAACTCTCATAGGCATCCAATCTAAGCTCTTCTAACTCTTGCAACTGCAGCTTCCGTTCCAACCCAGACTTAGCCAAATCCATGTTACACTTCTTAATGGCCCAATAGGCTTGATGTTCCAACTCAACTGGAAGATGACACGCTTTACCAAAGACAAGTCGATAGGGAGACATCCCAATCGGAGTTTTGTAGGCAGTGCGGTATGCCCACAAAGCATCATCCAATCGCTTACTCCAATCTTTCCTGGTAGAGTTAACAGTCTTCTGAAGGATTTGCTTAATCTCTCTATTTGAGACTTCAGCTTGACCGTTGGTCTGAGGATGGTAGGCTGTAGAAACCTTGTGAAGCACTCCATACTTGCGTAGCAAGGCACCTATGCTTCGATTACAAAAATGGGAGCCTTGGTCACTGATAATAGCTCTAGGAATGCCAAACCTGCAGAAAATGTTAGACCTAACAAAATCCACCACCACAAAAGAATCATTAGTCCGGGTGGCTTTCGCCTCAACCCATTTCGAAACATAATCAACAGCAAGCAATATGTAAGTATAACCATATGAGGCAGGAAATGGACCCATAAAATCAATGCCCCAAACATCAAAGATCTCACAAAACAATATAGGGTTCTGGGGCATCTCATGCCTACGGGAAATACTTCCTGCCCTCTGACAGTTATCACATGATTTGCAAAACAAATGGGCATCATGAAACAGGGAAGGCCAAAATAACCCACATTCTAACACTTTCCTAGCAGTTCTTTGGGGTCCAAAGTGACCACCACAGGCAGAAGCATGAGAAAAATGCAATATGGAGTGAAATTCATGATCAGGCACACATCTTCTAACTACTTGGTCACTACAAAATTTCCACAAATAAGGGTCATCCCAAACATAATATTTAGACTCACTTTTCAATTTCAGGTTTTGGGCCCTAGTGGAGTCTGCAGGAAAAACACCAGCTACCAAGTAGTTAACAAGATCAGCATACCAAGGAATCTTACCTTGTAGCTGTAAAAGCTGCTCATCAGGGAAATCATCCTGAATAGAAGAGGGATGAGAGACTGAATGGGTAATACGACTCAAATGGTCAGCTACCCAGTTCTGTGCTCCACTTCTGTCTCGAATCTCAACATCAAATTCTTGGAGCAATAACATCCATCGGATGAGTCGTGGCTTTGCATCTGACTTTTTCAAAAGAAACTTTAAAGCAGCATGGTCAGAGAAAACAATCACACTACTAGCTAATAGATATGACCTAAACTTATCAAAAGCAAATACAATGGCCAACAACTCCTTTTCAGTAGTGGTATAATTAGACTGGGCAGGGTCCAAGGTCTTGGAGGCATATGCAATGACATGAGATGCTTTGTTGACCCGCTGTGCCAAGATAGCGCCGACCGCGTAGTTGGAAGCATCACACATCAACTCGAAGGGAAGGGACCAATCTGGGGGCTGGATCACTGGGGCTGTGGTCAGGCAATGCTTCAAGTGATCAAAGGCCGCCTTGCACTCGTCATCAAACACAAAGTCAGTGTCCTTATGCAGAAGGTTGGTCAAAGGTCGAGCAGTCTTGCTAAAGTCCCGAATGAAACGCCGATAGAAACCTGCATGACCAAGAAAAGAGCGAACCTCCCGCACAGATGCAGGGTAAGGCAAAGTAGTAATCACATCTATCTTAGCAGGGTCTACCTCAATCCCTTTCCTAGACACTATGTGTCCCAAGACTACACCTGACTCAACCATGAAGTGACACTTCTCATAATTCAGTACAAGATTAGATTCAATGCACCTATGCAAAACTCTTGACAAATTAGCTAAGCATGCATCAAAATCAGACCCATATACAGTGAAATCATCCATAAAAACTTCCATGCAATCCTCTAGAAACTCAGAGAAAATACTTACCATACAACGCTGAAAAGTGCCAGGAGCATTGCAAAGGCCAAAAGGCATCCTCCGGTAAGCATATGTTCCAAAGGGGCATGTGAAGGTTGTCTTTTCTTGATCCTCAGGAGCTATATGGATCTAGAAATATCCAGAGTAGCCATCCAGGAAGCAGTAGTGAGACTTACCAGCTAATCGCTCTAACATCTGATCAATGAAAGGTAAAGGATAGTGATCCTTGCGTGTAGCTTGGTTGAGTCTCCTGTAATCGATGCAAACTCTCCAACTGTTCTGAATTCGAGTAGGAATGAGCTCATTGTTCTGATTGGCTACCACAGTGACTCCAGATTTTTTGGGAACCACCTGGATCGGGCTAACCCACTGGCTATCAGAAATGGGATAAATGATACCAGCTTGCAGAAGCTTAGTTACCTCTTTTTTCACCACATCAAGGATAAGAGGATTAAGGCGTCTTTGGGGTTGCCTTACCGGCTTAGAATCCTCTTCTAACAGAATTCGATGCATACACGTGGTAGGGCTGATGCCAACAATGTCAGCTAATGTCCACCCAATGGCTTTCTTGTTGGCCTTTAATAAGCTTAGCAGCTTCTCTTCTTGGTCAGGAAGAAGATTGTTGGCCACAATGACTGGCAATTGTTCGTCCATCTCCAAAAATGCATACTTCAAGTGATCTGGAAGGGCTTTTAACTCAATCTTGGGTGGTTGCTCAGTAGAGGGAAGAAGCTTGGGTGGTTGTTGCAACAAGTCTGCTGTCATGACATTAGAAATACCTGAAACCACATTCAAAGAAGCAGAAGAATTGTATCTATACAGCTCAATGTTAACATCAGAATCAAACCCATCAAAATCAGAGTTAAGCTCATCAAAATCTAGATCAGGATGCTCATTAGGATTAGGATTGAGCTCAAACTCAGAATCAATATCAGAATCTATATGTAATGTAGAATGACCAAGCAAGTCGGAATCATCAAGCAAGTCAAATTCACCAAGCAATGCAGCATTAAGCAAATTAGTGCAAACAGAGCACCATTCATTATCAGCACATGCACAAATGGGAGAATCACTCTCAGCACACCAACTAGCAAGAATATCATCCACAGCATCATCAATCACATCAATGGAGAAAACAGAATGATCTTCCCTAGGATGTTTCATAGAATCAAAGATATTAAAATTCACAAATATATCACCAAACTCCATGGAAAGAGTACCAGAATGCACATCTATCTTAGTCCTGGCTGTTTTCATGAAAGGCCTGCCTAGAATGATTGGTGACCTGCTACTAGGAGACTCATCCTCCATATCTAAGATGTAAAAGTCAGCAGGGAATATCAATTCATTAACTTTGACTAATACATCTTCAACTACACCAGAAGGATGAACATTACTCCTATTAGCTAACTGAACAACAACACCAGTAGGACGTAAAGGACCAAGACCAAGAGATTTGTAAATAGATGCAGGCATGACATTAATAGAAGCACCTAAATCTAGCATGCAATTATCAAATCTATAGCTACCAAAACAGCAAGGAATAGAAAACATCCCTGGATCCTTGCACTTGCGAGGCATTGTAGGCTGGATGAGTGCTGATACATTCTGATTCAAGCTTACTCGTTCACTCCCCTTCAGTCGCCTCTTGTTGGTGCACAGCTCCTTCAGAAACTTGGCATATTTGGGAATTTGTTTGACCGCATCTAAGAGAGGAATGTTGATTTCTACTCTTCTGAATGTCTCAAGTATATCCTTCTCTTGTGCTTTTTCTGCCAACTTCTTGGACTGAATCGCTCTCTGAGGGAAGGGAAGAGGAATGGGGGTGTCTTCTTCTTCAACCTGCTGCATTGTCTTTTTATTTTTAGAGTCAATCTTCACATTGTCTGACGCTTTTTCTGATGTAGAAGTCACATCTGCAGCTGGTGTAGGTTCCCCTAATTGTTTGCCAGACCGTAGGGAGATAGCACTCACATTCCCCTTAGGATTGGGAATGGTCTGTGAAGGAAGAGTGTTGGATCCTTGAGGTTGAAGCTGATTCAATGATGTTGCCAACTGGCCAATCTGTGTTTGCAAACCCTGAATGGCAGTGTCAGTTTGCTGTTGGAAATGGGATGTTTGCTGTTGGAACTGCATATTGGCTGCGACAAATTGCTTCATCATATCCTCAAGTGAGGGACCACCACTACCACTGCTACTAGCCTGCTGTTGTGTTGCCTGTGGAGGTGCACATATGGCTGGTCGAGGGGGTGCTGCTGGCAAAGGCAAAGAAGGAGCAGATTGCTGTTGAAAATTCTGTAGTCTGTACTGTCTGTGTTGGTAATTCCCAGAATTTTGCTGATGTTGGTCACTATGGTTCTGATTCTGGTTCCAACAGAAATTGGGGTGATTCCTCCAGCCTGGATTGTATGTATTAGAAAATGGATTATTCTGCTGGTATTGTGGCTTCCCTGGAAAAACACCGACTGCAGCAACCGACTAGTCTTGATGAGTAGGGTCATGCAAGGTAGGACAAGAGTCAGTAGAGTGATAAGGGTCAGGACAGAACCCACATGAGTACCCAATCTGAGGAGGAGAAGATTATACTGTCTGTGTCACTGCTAACTGCCTCACTAGAGAGGTCAGATCATCAAGTCTATTCTCTAACCTCTTAGAATCGTACTGCACTGGAGGTGTTTGAAGATGGTAAATAGTAGGAGTAGAATTTGCTCTAGTGCCAAGCTGTTGAGAATTAGCAGCCATAGTAGATATCAACTCTCGGGCATCTTCAGGTGTCTTTCTATCTAAGGCTCCACCACTAGATGCATCAACAAAACTTTTGTCCAATGGTAACAAACCAGAATAGAAATATGTAATCAAGAGTTGGTCTGAGATCTGGTGGTGTGGACAGCTAGCACACAGTCGCTTGAACCTTTCCCAATATTCATACAGGGTCTCCCCATTGTTTTGTTTAATACTAGTGATCTCCTTTTGGATAGCAATGGCTTTTGAGGAAGGGAAGAACCTCTCTAGGAATATCTTCTGCATGTCATCCCAATTCCCAACAGATGTTGGTTGCAAATTGTATAGCCAATCCTTAGCCACACCATCTAGGGAAAATGGAAAAGCTCTCAGCTTAATGTGGCCTTCATCAATTGCTTGTGGTTTCATCGTGCTGCATACCACATGGAACTCCTTTAAATGTCTGTGAGGACATTCACCTGCAAGACCATGAAACTTGGGCAACAAATGGATAAGTCCAGATTTTAGTTCAAAGTTAGCAGCAAGTTCAGGATATCGGATGCACAAATTTTGATTCCCAACATCAGGGGTAGCTAATTCTTTCAAGGTAGGGCGGATTACTTGTTCTGCCATATTTTTAGAGTCAGAAAAATTACTACTAGAATCAGAATTCTTAAGATCAAAATGTTCTAGTCCAGTGTCCAATTCTGTATTAATTTTATGACCTGACTTAACAATTGCTATAAACTCTGTCATTAGCATGCTTTAATCTGGACTTAGGTTGGACCGGGTTGCAGTGAGCTCACCACGTGTTCGATCAAATGCTAGGCGATCGTCTAGTCGAGGGAGTTTCTGGACAAATGCAGAGATCTCGGTTTGTCTAGAATCAATCACAGGTTCAGTTATTTTATTTTTGTTCAATCATGTGATAACTGTCAGAGGGCAGGAAGTATTTCCCGTAGGCATGAGATGCCCCAGAACCCTATATTGTTTTGTGAGATCTTTGATGTTTGGGGCATTGATTTTATGGGTCCATTTCCTGCCTCATATGGTTATACTTACATATTGCTTGCTGTTGATTATGTTTCGAAATGGGTTGAGGCGAAAGCCACCCGGACTAATGATTCTTCTGTGGTGGTGGATTTTGTTAGGTCTAACATTTTCTGCAGGTTTGGCATTCCTAGAGCTATTATCAGTGACCAAGGCTCCCATTTTTGTAATCGAAGCATAGGTGCCTTGCTACGCAAGTATGGAGTGCTTCACAAGGTTTCTACAGCCTACCATCCTCAGACCAACGGTCAAGCTGAAGTCTCAAATAGAGAGATTAAGCAAATCCTTCAGAAGACTGTCAACTCTACCAGGAAAGATTGGAGTAAGCGATTGGATGATGCTTTGTGGGCATACCGCACTGCCTACAAAACTCCGATTGGGATGTCTCCCTATCGACTTGTCTTTGGTAAAGCGTGTCATCTTCCAGTTGAGTTGGAACATCAAGCCTATTGGGCCATTAAGAAGTGTAACATGGATTTGGCTAAGTCTGGGTTGGAACGGAAGCTGCTGTTGCAAGAGTTAGAAGAGCTTAGATTGGATGCCTATGAGAGTTCGAGGTTGTACAAGGAAAAGACTAAGGCATTCCATGATAAACATATTCTAAGGAAAGAATTTTCTGTGGGCCAAAAAGTTCTTCTGTTTAACTCCCGTCTGAAGTTTATGCCTGGTAAGCTTCGATCTAAATGGGATGGCCCTTTTGTGATCACTAACATATTTCCATTTGGTGCTGTTGAGCTGTGTGATCCACCCACAGGACGAACCTTTAAGGTAAACAGGCATCGCCTTAAGCAATTTCACGAGGGACCCCAGCAACAGCCTGAGGAAGCAGAGATTCTCCTCATCGATGCCACTTATCCTCCATAAACCCTTGGGGAGTATTCTTCTTTCTTCTCCCTCTTTCTCTTTTATCTGTTTTCCTTTTAACTCCTTTGCTTTTCAAAATAAATTCAGTCTCTCTTTCTATGATTGCTACATATTATGAACTTGAACATTTTTTTTTGTTTTGATGGATCATTCCATTTGTTTTGCAATTCTGAACTCTTCGATTTCATGTCTTGGTAGTTGAATTGGTGATGTTGATTGTATAAGATGGTATTGACCCGGTGAGGTTTTGAGCCTACATGAATGGACTTCATCTTTTGCCATTCTTTCTTTCATGTGTGCATCTGCTCATGATTTGCGTTCTCTAGAACTTGCTCCTTTTCTTTTTGAAACTACATTTTCACTTATGTGCATAGGTATGATGGAAGCTTGTTTTTGTTTCCTTTTGTTTTCCCCACTTTGGCCAAATAGCCTTTCCCATACATTATTATTCTTTTGGTAACCCCTTTGTGCCTTTTTGTCCATTCTGTTCTAAGCCACATTACAAGCCTAAGCGTTAAACCATTTTATTCCGCACCATGAAAAATTATTGAGCATTGGTTTACCTTGGTTTTGTGTTTAAGTGTGAGGGTTGCTCAGGAGCGCAACAGTTTAAGTGTGGGGGGAAGATATTTGAGTTTGCCATTGTGATTATATATATAGCACAGTTCAAAAAAAAAACAAAAAAAGAAAAGAAAAAAAAAACAAAAAAAAGAAGAAAAAAAAAGAAGAAGAAAAAAAGAAGGGGTGTAAAAAAAAAAAAGTTTCAGAAAGGAGGTATTTGAGTAAATAAAAGTTTTCATACATAGAATGATTGTGTTAATCAGTGCTCGATTTAATTTCTTTGGTGCTTAGCCTCTCATTCCATACTTTTACCTACCTTCACCCTAACCCCATTACAACCTGTAATAACAAGCTCTCTTGATTTGTGCATGTATGTGTTATGAGTAGTGGAGACATAGAAATTGAGCAAGCCTATGGTAGAACAATTTTCTTGGGTAGAATTTGAGCGATACACTTATATACCTTAAACATTTGAGAGATACACTTGAGAGGTTGATTGATTGAGCACATCACTTGAGAGACCATCTTATGTAACTAGCGTCATTGATTGCAATTGCCATAATTGTGATTGGAGATAAAAGAATTTTGGTTCTGATTTATCGATCTTTTGAAGCTTTCAATTTTTACATTACTGGCAACCGTTTGAGGAAAAAAAAAAAGGTTTTCTTGCTTTAGATTTTGCCCAGGAGTGCAAAAGGTTTAGTGTGGGGGAGTTTGATAATCATTGAATTCATATTATTATAAATGCAAAAAGAAGCTATAAACTCTGTCATTAGCATGCTTTAATGGAACAATTAGTGAAATATGTGATTTCATCTTCATAATGAGTTTTTAGATTTTATTTGCATTAATCTTGGTCACATCTTGAGGTTGGACTCAAAATTGAACTTTTGTCACATTCTTACTACAGTTGGGTCATGAACACTGTTCGGTATTTTGGGAATAACTTGAGATATGTAAATCCAATTGATCCCCAATTTGCATTTTCAGAAAGCTAAGAGGAAGCCCTACAACTCCTATGAAGAGCCCAAAAGCTAACTCAGATGTTTAGAGGGCCAAAATTGGCCTGGAAACCGAAACAGGCTGCTTTCACTGGACTCTGGAATGACGTTCGGTATTCGACCCATATCTAGAGCTACAGACCTCCAAATGGGGCTCCGTTTGAACGACTGGAAAGCTGACATCCGGGGCGACACTTCATATGAAGATCATATGGCCATATTCGGATGATTTCGTGGCCTAACATGGGCTGGAAAAGAAGACACGGTTTTGGAGCTGTAAAGTGATTCAAAGATGCTTCCAAGTTGGCCACTAACTAAAGTGACGAATTTGGGTTGTAAAGTGCATGGATGAGATGCTCCTAGCTGCCTATAAATAGAAGAGTGTTGTGAAGAGCAAGACACCTTGTAGAGACCAAGATCTCTCCCATTCTTTCCTTCTTCTACTTCTTGCCTCCTACATGGAAGGCTTAGTTTTTCTTTATTAGTTTCATGTATTGTCTTTAATTCTTGTCTTTAATTTCTTGCCTCCTACATGGAAGGCTTAGGTTTTAATCTTTCCTTTTAATTATTTTATTTTGATTTTATGTTCTTCTTCTTTTTCTATATGGATTCATTATGTTGTTGAGATTTATTTTTGAATAGAAGCTTTCATTTTCTTTAATTGTTCTTTGTGTTCTTCGTGTTCATGATGAACTTGTTCATGTTCTTCATGGTCATGATGAACATTTCTACATTTTCATTTCACAAAGCCATGCTTGGCTAAGTTTCTGTGATCGACCCATGAGTTGAGGATTCCATGGTGTCATCCGGAGGACTTGCGCTTTAATCAGTAACTGACTTGTTTCTATTAATTTTAATCGGATCCGATTATAATTATGGATTGGGTATTAGATTTAATATCCAGATTGAAATCCCAAGGACTTAGGTCGAACCGGGTTGCAGAGAACGTTGTGCGATCGTACAACGAGCTCACCACGTGTTCGATCAAATGCTAGGCGATCGTCTAGTCGAGGGAGTTTCTGGACAAATGCAGAGATCTCGGTTTGTCTAGAATCAATCACAAGTTCAGTTATCCTATTTTTGTTTGATGATGGAAGGTCTTGGAATCCCAATTCTGGGTTGATCCATTTCAATTTGATTAATCTCAATTTTCTTCATTCTGTCTTTAATTCCTGTTTTAATTTCAACAAAAACCAATCCCCCCTTGTTTTCATTTTATTTGCATGACATCTAGATTACTTAGGAATCAACAATTAACCAAGGATTGCATATAGGCAAACCTAGGATCGTTCTCTCTTCTCGAGGAGCCTTTTATTAAATCCTAAGTAATCTAGATGTCATGCAAATGAAATGAAAACAAGGGGGGATTGGGTTTTGTTGGATTTAGAACAGGAATTAAAGACAGAATGGAGAAAGATGAGATTAATCAAATTGAAATGGATCAACCCAGAATTGGGATTCCAAGACCTTCCATCATTGAACAAAAATAAAATAACTGAACCTGTGATTGATTCTAGACAAACCGAGATCTCTGCATTTGTCCAGAAACTCCCTCGACTAGACGATCGCCTAGCATTTGATCGAACACGTGGTGAGCTCGCTGCACAATCGCACAACGTTCTCTGCAACCCGGTCCAACCTAAGTCCTTGGGATTTCAATCTGGATATTAAATCTAATACCCAATCCATAATTATAATCGGCTCCGATTAAAATTAACAGAAACAAGTCAGTTACTGATTAAAGCACAAGTCCTCCGGATGACACCTTGGAGATGATCCTTCTCTCCCATTCTAACTTCCTTCTTGTATTTCTTACCTCCTACATGGAAGGTTTTAGTTTTGCTTTATTAGTTCCATGTATTGTCTTTAATTCTTGTCTTTAATTTCTTGCCTCCTACATGGAAGGTTTTACTTTTCCTTATTAGTTTTATGTATTGTTTTTCTTTTGTATTCCTAGCCTCCTTCTTGGAATGGTTTAGTGTTAATCTTTCCTTTTTATTTTATTTTGATTTTATGTTCTTCATCTTTTTCTGTATGGATTCACTATGTTGTTGAGATTTATTTTGGAATAGAAGCTTTCATTTTCTTTAATTGTTCTTTGTGTTCTTTATGTTCATGTTGAACTTGTTCATGTTCTTCGTGGTCATGATGAACATCTTTACTTCTGCATTTTCATTTTATCCAGCCATGCTTGGCTAAGTTTCTAAACCCCTTGTCAAAAGTGAATTTGACAATTAGATTACCTAGGGAGCCAATTACTTAGCTCCCCGGCAACGGCGCCATTTGATGAGGACCTTTTGTCATTAGCCTTGGGGTCCACAATCAACAATTAACCAAGGATTGCATATAGGCAAACCAAGGATCGTTCTCTCTTCTCGAGGAGCCTTTTATTGGATCCTTCAAAGATTAAATAAAGTCTAATTAACTTCTTAATCCAAGGCTTAAGTGTCCCTTAATTATTGTATTATTGACTTTTAGAGTAGTTTATGTTCATTGGTAATTTATTTTAATCTATTTTATGCTAATCCTAGCTTCTTATTGGTTGTTGATTTTTAATCAACCTTAACTCATTTACACCACTGACACAAAAAGTACACTTTTCTGACGCAAAAGTACGCTTTTCTGTCAGTGGTGTGAACCTTATTTACGCCACTAGTGACGTGACCTGCCCTTGCGCCACCAACTGCATTACTTTAGTAAAATGTTTCCAACCAACTTTAATCTGGTAAAAAGAAAAAAAAATCTTCTTATTTTGGTGAAAAAGCCGTCTAAACCGTTCAATCTGATTCTAGTAACATGCTTTAATCTCTCTCCTGTCACGTCAATTTATCTTATCTTACACTTTTATATTTTAATTAAAAAGCAAAAATTTCATCATGTGTACTCCACAACCTAACATATTCTCTCTCTCCTTTCTTATTCTCCTTTCTCATTCTTTACGTCCATCATCTTCATCCATTAATATTTCTAGACTTTCTATCAGGACCATATACAAGACTTCTGGTAAGGTAGGATATCAAGTGATGATAGATTGATAGTGAAATGGATTTGAAGAAGGTGAAAATGAGAAGAGAGGAGAGGAGAGATAACATGTCAGGTTGTGGAGTACACAAGGTGAAGAACGATAAATATAAATATCATATAGGATAAAAATAGTGAGTTGTCTAAAATGAGTTTCTCGCCATTTTAAACTCATTTTTTGCCCGAGTAACTTTAAGTGTAATATTTTGGCAAGGACTTTTTTTTTTTTTTTTTAAATACACATAGTAAGGATAGGGATAGGATTCGAGCTCTGAACATGGGGGAGGGGAGCCAAACTCCCATGCCACTGTGTTACTAAAACGCTGGCAGCAAAGACTTTTCACCTTGCAGGATTTTGGTAATTTTTTAACTGTTCATAATATGTCAGTAAAAACTAATTACATCTTATGATAAATAAAGTAAGAACTGTTTTTTTCACTAAATTAGATCAGCATGCAGCCAGGTACTAATGCCTGAGGTTACAACTAGATGGGCAAACTGTTTCGAAGCCTCCGGTTTACCCAGCCTGCGCACCATTTTTAAAAACCAGCACTCACCGTTTTTAAAGGCCAACACTTGTCCATCTCTTATATGATGCACGATCTAACTCATCTACATTCTTAAAATTACTGTTAAAAAAAAAGCTACAACAAACTACTACCGTTGCGAGCAGCCAAAATGCGTCCAAATTAAAATATTAATCTCTTGGAAACAAAAACATAGGTGTCCTACTCAGTTTCTGAATCCTCTGCTCCATAGTCTAATCCGGAGATCGTCATCCGTCCAATGTTAACTACATAAAAAATAATCAATAAGAGTTAGAAAAAGTAAATAGAAGCAATTTGATCATATAATCAAAATTGTAACATCAGTCACTTACGGAACAGGTCCAAAATGCAGATGATGAAATATATAATATGAGAGCTAACGATTTAGCTTGTTTATCTCTTGCTTCTGATAACGCAATCACATGTACCTCACGCAAGTAAAATAGAAGCGAAGCGCAAAGCAGCCACCAGTGAACAAAGTTTTCCAAAATATAAACTTCTCAGTACGAATTAGTGGATTAACCGTTCGGAATAACATAAAGATTCAGTCAAACCATGGTCATATTAACGAAAACAATTTTTTTAAAAAAAAATCAGGAAGTATTTGTAAGTTTATGCGCATGGCAAAGTTTTACAAAATAGCTAGAAATCAAGCATACTTGCATCTAAAGTAAATGAATTACAATATTTTTCTCTATTAAACACAAGTGACTTCTTCTATAAAGTCAAAAAACAAAACTTTGCCTGAGATTAGATGCATCACATGAACAAATTTAATGTGAACAGGAACATTTTTTTGGGAGAAGTGGTCCCACATACCAACAGCATTCAGCCCAGCTAATTTTGGCATGAAGCGCCTGATGTGATCTTCTGCTTCCGTATCAGCTTTCAGCGTCTCACACTCAAATGTAACCAATATTTTGCTCTTTGCATCCTTTTGATCGACCATTCCCATGACATCTTCCTCCCAGCTGTTGCAATTAAATGTTAATAAGAGATGTGAGCTATCATCTGTGTCGTGGTCATCACCAAGGTGAATAGTGTAGATGATATAAGCACTTCAATCTAAAAGGAGAGATGTCCCTGAGATGAAATAAGAGGCTTAAATATGAGCTTTTCCAGAGGCAACATACCCAACATATGTTTAATAAAGAACGTGGATAAAAATGAATAACATGTGAACAATGCTAAATAACCAGTAGGCCCATGAATTTTTCTGATCTTTCTTTAGGTTGCCTTCTCTGTTAGGATGCTAAATTGCAAGAATTCAAGTTGGAATATTTCTAATTAATGGCTGCAAGAGAATCTAATGACAATGCCAACATTTTTTAGCCACTAGGATGATCTATAATAATTTATAAAACTAAAAGTGATGTACATGGGAGTGTACATAAGTAAACATTTGAATCACTGAATCACTTGGTTACTCCCCTCATTAGGCGGTTTTAACCTTTAACCTTTGGTTAAAATAATTAAAATTTATACTGTTCATGACAATACGCAATTTGACTATTTTTTTAGTTACATGTTTATTCCACTAAATACCAAGATCTAGATTCCAAAAATAAAATTTCCAAGTCACTAGCCTTACCCATGAGCATGTTCAATGCTATGGAACCTAGCAGCATCGTGGCCTCTGCACTCTACAACAACAGCTCGTTCTTTCCTCCTCTTTTACATCAAAGTATAAAATCAATGAGGCAATGAAGCATAAGGAAAAAAGGATGCAAGCAAAAGAGAATTAACCTAAAAGTAATTCAGGTCCTACAATGAAATCTGTAATTGTCAGTTTGATAAGACGGTAGTCCTCGCCCCTACTGCACTCCCTTTCACATGCCAACTCTTTAACCATGAAAGAAGAATTTTAAAAGGCGAATCATAAGTACTGTCTCATGGATATAAAAAAGCTTTCAACAACAAACGAAAATTTCAATATAAGAATTGGCAACGCAGGAATGCTCAACACAAAGATATGTCGATTAGATATGAATAGATGCAGCAGTGGTTAGAGCCTACCCTTGTAAGCTGCAAGTGACAGCTATAATCCCTCGTGGAAAGGCAACTAAAATTTGTGACTGCATATATAGGTAAACCAAATTATAGAATTGCAAGTTTCTTCTGGAACCATAAGTATTTATAAAACTAAATGGCAATAGCTAAAGCTCTTAAACTTCGAACTCATCATCTGTGAGAGAATCTCTAAAACAAGCAACCAGAGTACTCCGGAAAAATAAGACTCTTGTTAATTGAAATTTGCGGTGTGAATGTGTAAGATGACTCATGAGTGAACCTTATTCAGAAGAATGTTGAATTTTAACTAGGAAGCAATTATTGACCCCAATAATATGATGGGAGAGAAATTTTCACAGTGAACAGGACTCCCCAACAAGTAATGCCAAAAAAACCCCGCATTTTAAAACCTAGCTATCCTGAACGATTTGTTGAAAGTCTGCTTCCAAGTCTTGTGAAAGTGCCAATCGTATAAGAATTACCAGAACCATGAAGACCATAGCAGACAGAATCGGGAAGCTTGATGAAGTGTCCTGAGATAGAACCTTCTGGTAACAATGCTATTGATGCTATTCCTTCCATCATCTCCTCCACCTTCCGTGACGTTGACACCTCCTGTGTCTCTGCAATAAAATTTTCGAGGAGAAGTAGAAAAAAATGTTGAAGAAAAATAACCAAAGTTTGATTTTTCTACGGTGTTGATTCAGTGGCATTCATCGATCAACTCACAGATTGCGAATGTTCCCAGTACAAAAGATATATAGGCATTAGGCAACATATCATTCGCTTCTTCCAAGGACTCGGTTCCTTCTAGGCTTCCACCTATTCCTCCCCTTCCTAGCGTCGTTTGTGAAACAGGGTCGTTTGCGTTTTCGCCTTCAGGTTGTCGTTTTGTCATCTTCAGTTTCCATTCTAGTGAAAAATTCGAACAGATGTTTCATTTTTAAGCAACCAGAATCTTTTCGCCAAAACCAACGTTTGATAGTCAAGATTTTACTCTAATCTTAGAAATATTTTTATATTTCATATTCATATCCATCCAATTTTTTCTGTTTCATGAAGTATTTAACACTTAATTAAGCTCCCGAAAATTCGTTTTCTTTTATTAGACCAAGCAAGTTCTCTATCAATATTTAGACGTGTTTTTAAAATAATAATAATAAGAACCTTACAAGACATGAAAACTGATTTTTATAAAACATCTCATTATATGTTTAGCACTTTCTGTTGGATAAGACACGGCATTTGAAATTACCAGGAAAATTTCAAATTGTATCAATGCATATACTTGTAGTAAGCCTAGATAAGCAAGCCTTTCAAATAAGGTTCCTGCATAGTCAACGATACGAGGGAGGAAATTGAAGGTACAAGCTAGCTCGTTAACTCAGATGGGAGGGATTACTTTACACCAAAACCTCTTGACGCTAGATTCACCACTGAACTGCGAGTAATATGACTGTTACCCGTGGAAATCAATACTTGGATCAAGCAATCATGTTACTTGTGATATGAGCATTATTACAAGAACAATTATTTGATAATGTTCTTGGTTTGAGCAAAACAAATTCGAGCAGTGATATTTAAAAAAAAAAAAAAAAAAGGTGATCTTATAGCAACTTTCATAAGAGGTCTTTGGTACATTATCATTTATAATCGTCTAGGCCACTCAACGACATCTGGATAATTTACTTGGGGGATTAGACGCAAGATATACACAGAAAACGGTATGGGAAGGGTCATGCATTTTCAAAAAAATGAGTGAAAATGCAATCAGAGAGGCTGGGGGAATGCTTCTCGGCTGTCATCAGTAGTTGATTCTGAATCAGCTTCAAGTCTTTTAAAGACTAACTTTTGCTGGGGAAGTTGACCATTAGCAAATGCTGTGACTTCTGTGTCTACTAAAATCGAGTCCTCCTCCTTAAATTCTCCTCTTAAGATACCCTTGGCGAGTTCATTCTCCACATGCTGTTGAATCACTCGCTTCACAGGTCTAGCACCGTAGTTGGGGTCATACCCCAAACTTCCAAGAAGTTGGACAGCAGCATCTGTCACCTGGATTCTCATCTTCCGATCGGCGATTCTCTTCTGCACACGCTCCAACTATAACACACAAACATGCCGTGAGATGAGCGGTTTAAAATGCCACGACATTGACAAATTTCTTAACACTAGCAACTAACTACTAGTCAGAGCAGCAGGAACAAAATTGTACATTGGTTTCTAACAAATACAAGTTGGCCCATGCGTTTCAAATACTTCAACAAGTGGGGAAATGCTAGCTACTGTCAATAATGGGGTTCGAACCCATGCCCTTTCAGACCAGTACCTGAACTGTTGGAATGTAAATTTTTTTTTGTGTGTGTGTGTGTGTTTGGGGGGGGGGGGGGGGGGGTGTTTACGTTACCTGTAACCTGACAATGCTGCTGATTTGGTCGCGGTCTAGAGGCTGGAACACAATATATTCATCAACTCTATTCATGAATTCAGGGCGAAAGATGGACCTTGCAGCATCCATTACGCGCTGCTTTATGGCATCATAAGCTAGTTCTTTTGGAGTGTCTTCGTCAACATTGAGGATGTACTGAGATCCTACATTTGATGTCATAATAATAACAGTGTTGGTAAAACTCACTGTTCGACCCTGTGAGTCAGTCACTCTACCATCATCCAAAATCTGAAGGAAAACATTGAAAACATCCGAGTGTGCCTTCTCGATTTCATCAAACAAGATAACTGCATAAGGTCTGCGGCGGATTGTCTCAGTTAGTTGCCCTCCCTCTTCATACCCTACATATCCAGGTGGAGCTCCAATCAATCTTGAAACTGCATGCTTTTCCATGTACTCACTCATATCAATTCGTACAAGTGCTTCTTCAGTATTAAACAAGTAGGAAGCCAGGGCCTTTGCTAGCTCTGTCTTGCCAACGCCAGTAGGTCCCATAAACATGAAACTTGCAATTGGGCGATGAGGATCTGAAAGACCTGCTCTTGAACGTTGGATAGCCTCAGCTACTGCCCGAACAGCAGGATCTTGACCCACAACACGCTTATGGAGCTCTTCCTCTAAATGCAACAACTTTTCCCTTTCAGTCTGCTGAAGCTTTGAAACAGGGATACCAGTCCACTTGCTTACAATCTCAGCAATATCACTTCCTGTAACTTCTTCTCTCAGCATAGACTTCCCCGATTTCATATATTCATCTAACTCCTTCTCAGCATTTTCAAGTTGCCGCTGCAATGAGTTCAGACTGCCATACTTCAGCTCAGCAGCACGATTAAGATCATACTCCCGCTCAGCTTGTTGGATCTCAAGATTTACTCTGTCAATCTGCACATATAAATGCAAAAGTGTGAAAATCTGATTTTTCATCTTCTGATTATTATCATGCCACCTTGTTAAGAAGATTTCTAATTTCACACATAAAGTACTAAATCAACTGCATATGGGATGCAAGTTACTTATGATGGTCACTCCGCATTATTTTTATTTTTTTTAAGAAAAGATATCTTCTTGCAATCTTTTGATATCCCCCCCCCCCCAAAAAAAAAAAACCTTGTAATTCTTTTATGCCCCGTTTGGTACCATGAAAGTGGGAAGAGGGAATTGGAATTGGAAGTGGAACTCAGCCTTTTGTATGTTTGGAGCAATGGAACTCACTTCCTGGTGGAACCCACTTCCAAAAAAACGTTGGAAGTGAGTTCCATCCCTTACCCTATGGAAGTGGGTTCCGGTTCCACTTCCATGACTCTATTTCCCCTTCTACACTTTCTCCTTCTATCTTCTCGCAACCAGATCCTCCACCGCAATGTAGGTCTTCCACCATGACAGCAGTGATGGTCCTCCACCGGCAACAGTCCACTACCAACAACGTTTCTCTAGGGGCTGTTCTTCTGGTTGAATCTGGTGTGAACAGCGCAAGTTTGTGGTGACAAGAAGATCTGGGTCCAGAACATGAAGATCAAATAGCCAAGGGTTCATTCCTAGATTTTAGATCATTGTGAAATGAGCAATCTTTGACGGCTACACACCCTTAAAAGAAGAGTCACAGCCACAAGATTTGAATATAAGCAACAATAGATTAAGAAATCAAGGGTTCGTTCTTAGATTTGATTTCATACTTATGATTGTTTTTGGGTTACTGTTGGTGGCTGGTGGCTGTTGGCTGTGCTCCCTCTTCAATGACAATGGCTCCAAAGCCCCTCTATCCAGGAATCTTGTTCAATTTATGATTTGTTTTTGGATTAATCTGTTCAGTTTGCAAAATTTTATTTCTTTGTCCATGAACTTGTTTTGTTTTTATGAATTTTAGCTAGGTTTATTTTGTAGTTTGGATTCTTGATGAATTTTTTCATGGCGGAAGTTCAGTTTCTGAAGGTGGGAGGCACGACAAAGACGAATGAGGAAGAGGATGATTTGAGCTGGGGGTATTTGAGTATTTTAGTTTTTTTAATATATATTTCAATTAAAATTTATATCTCACTTCCATTGTCATACCAAACACACTTTAAACTTCACTTCCACTTCCACTTCCAATTCCATAAAAACTCTTCCCGCGTAATGGGGCATTAAGGTTTCTTAATTTGAATAAAACAGAAATATAACCATTAACCATAATAATAAGAATCCAACCACATACCTCTTCTTTAATTGACTGGATACGAGTCATTACAGACTTTTCATGTTCCCACTGCTCAGTCAGCTCAGCTTGTTTCTCTTTTAGGAGAGAGAGCTCAGCCTCAAGACGATTTAGTCTATCTCTAGAAGCTCTGTCGGTATCATTTGTGAGAGAAAGCCTCTCCATCTCTAGTTTCAAGACTGATCGATTGATCTCATCAAGTGCAGTTGGTTTAGAAGTAATTTCCATTTTCAGTTTAGCAGCTGCCTCATCAACCAGATCAATGGCTGCAATTTAATAGTAGTAAACAGTAAGTGCTTAAAGAAAATCATCGTTTCTAACCCATAAAGGGAAATAAGATCAGCAGGAAGTAAAACACAAGTTAGAACCAAATTTCATTTTATGCCAGACCAATCCAGAGAAAATGCAGAAAACACTTATCACAACTATGTTATCAAAAGCTCACAAGTGCTACAGCTTTGAAGATATTTACAAATCAGTATCAGTTGATGCTGTCTCATTTCCACCTCAAAGATGACATACTATCCTCTTAGGATTAGCATTCTAATGGTTTCAGGATCAACTGCAACTGAATTCTTTCTTAACATAATAACCTTAACTACCACCCATTAGCACTTGACTAAACTGATGCGTCTACATTTCCGAAAAACAAGCTTAAGGCAGATAGAAGATATTCATTAATAGAAATCAGATTGCTTCCCCATATTGGTCGCAAAAATACAAGTCAAAAGTTCTCAGCATCACACATGTATGCCTGAATCTTCTATAAGCAAATCATCTTCTACGATATTGCCACATTTATTATTACCTTTGTCAGGCAAAAATCGCCCGCTGATGTAACGATCTGAAAGAATTGCAGCTTCCACAAGTGCACTGTCAGAAATGCGAACTCCATGATGCAGCTCATATCTTTCCCGCAGTCCTCTTAGTATAGAAATGGTGTCTTCAACTGAAGGTTGGTCAACATAAACTTGCTGGAAACGACGCTCTAGTGCTGGGTCCTTCTCAATATATTTCCGATACTCATCCAATGTTGTTGCACCAATACATCGCAACTCACCCCGACCAAGCATAGGCTTTAAGAGATTACCGGCATCCATAGCACCATTCGTAGCACCTAAATATAATAGAGAATAGGTTGCAATCAAATATAACATTCTTACTTCAATTTATATTCAACATTCTCAGGCAAATAGGTTTGCCAGCTATTTTTAGGTGGAAAAAGATATCCATCAAAACATATAATCTTATTCAATAAGTAAATCATCCTCTATAAGAAAAATCGCCATCGTTCTTTGTATCATGGGAGAGAACACAGAAAAGAAACAAAGAATAACTGCACAGAAACTGCAGACCCTTGAACTAGAGTTTATAATACTAGAAGATCATTGCCTAAAACTGGATAATTTTGAAGCTTGATACCTGCCCCAACAACAGTATGAATCTCATCAATGAAAAGGATAGTCTGGCCTTCAGATTCTGTCACTTCTTTAAGAACAGCTTTCAATCTATCCTCAAATTCTCCACGATACTTTGCTCCAGCAATAAGTGCACCCATGTCAAGAGATATAAGCTGTAAAGCAATAAGCAAGCCAGATCAGTTCTCTAGCATTGAGCTGACACATACCCCCAAAGTTTTTTACTCCATGAGCCCATTCTTGCCCCCTTTTCCTTCCACATACTAAGTGTAGCCTATATATTTGAATAGAGAATGTACCTTACGATTCATTAAAGCTTGAGGAACATCTCCTTGAACAATTCTCTGTGCAAGTCTGTTTAATAGGAAGGGTAAGGTTAGTATTCAAAGGCATAGTAATGAACAGGAATGAAATGAGACAAATAAGGTATAAGCAAGACCAAATTATATGATGATTTGAGCAGCTATTTTTCCTCACAAACTTATGAAATATCATCACATATTAATAATGAACACATTGTTGAATCACTTCTCTGCCATTAGAAAATTTGAAGAATAAGTTGCACAAGGAATTAGGGCCCACAGATATTGCTAGCAGCAATCTGAATTCAGCGCATGAATATATTTCAGATAGAATAAAAGTTCAAAAATAATAAACCAAGACGAGGAAAAAGACCTTAGTGCTTACCCTTCAGAAATTGCAGTCTTTCCAACACCAGGCTCGCCAATTAGCACAGGATTATTCTTCGTTCTTCTAGAGAGAATCTGAATGCACCTACGTATTTCATCATCTCTTCCAATGACTGGGTCAAGTTTGCCAGCTCTGGCCATTGCTGTCAAATCCTTCCCATATTTTTCCAAGGCTTCGTACTTCCCTTCAGGATCTACAATATATTTAACATAGAACATATGAAGTTCAGATTCTAACAGTCATAACCAAGTGAAGGGCAACTAAAACCATTGGTCTACCACAATCTAGAAGTAGCGAGATCATTGACCGCTTAATGGGACAAAAGCTACTCTAATAATTCTACCCAAGATGGAAGGGGAAAAAAGAGGACAGCACAGGTAACTATATTTATTAAAAGAATTCTACCCAAGATGGAAGGGGAAAAAAGAGGACAGCACAGGTAACTATATTAAAAGAATTCAAATGGAAATGTCACCTTGGTCAATAACTGACTGACGTCCCCGTATGGACTCTATCGCAGATTTTAGAGCTTGCAGAGAAATTTGAAAATCTTTAAACAATTGCTTTCCAAATCGTTGGTCTTGGGTGAAACCAAGAACCAGGTGTTCAACTGACACAAATGAATCTCCATATTCTTTCTTGAAATCCCTGGATCTCTGAATCAATGCTTCCAAATCACGCCCTAACATTGAACCAGCTGATTCCCCCAGAACCTAGTACGACCGAACATGAGCAAGATATCAGTTAGTGTCATTTTTTATCAATCACGCTGATATATTTTCTTCAAGCTTCATTTTGATTAATGCCTTTTCAATTCCACTTCCACCGTCAATATGCAGTCTCGCACTTTATCAATTTAGGAACAAGGAAAAGGTAATGGCTCCAAAATGGATTCAAACAGAAAAAGAATTAAACTTTAAACTAACACTAATAACATCCCAAACTAGTTAGAACAGATTACTCACCTTCGGTTGCCGTTGGATGTATTTATCAGTAGCCTCTAGTAACCGAGTATTATCAACCCCAACCTTGGAAAAGATCCGGCGAGCGAGCCCATTCTTCTGCTCAAGCAAAGCTTTCATCAAGTGCTCCGTCTCCACAATCTGATGCTTGTTCTCTTTTGCAACTTCCGGCGATGAAACAATCGCTTGCCACGCCATTTCTGTGAACTCTTGCTGCGTAATCTGCTAGTCCATCAAAATTCACCGTCAACCACTCCATCTCCAAAGCACCAAACTAAACCCACAATCAACTATAAATGAGCTAAAACCAAATATATTCAATTGACAACTGTTTAGAGCGAGTTTGACATTGAAGCAAGATTGAATTTCCACAGAACGTTTACTAGTTGCCATGATCACTACCGAAGCTTGAAAAGAAATCAAAAGTAATTCGCAGAATCCACGGTACCCTTCCACTTGAAGCTTCACAGCGGACAGAGAACAGTTTAGCGTTTCTTCGAATTCTTGGAAATCCATTAGTAAAATAAGCCGTTCTATTCAATGGCAGGGATTTTAAGGCTTTAAGAGACGCGTGTTTCGACTTCGAAGGAAAACTTAGGGAGAGCTGTGGTTGAGCAAATCGAGCATCGTTTCTATTACAGCAAATGGGAACTGAATGATGAGCGCTGAGCCCAGAAAACGCCGTCGTAGAGGACATGACTAGACCCCAGAAACTCCAGTGAGCTTATCTGGTTAACAATTTGGAAACGAGCGAGGTTCAGAAATAAAGATTGCGACTTTGCGGGCGAATGGGGAAAAGGCTAAATATAAGAAGAGTTGTGCCTTGTGAGTGTGTAGAGAATTCGGGCAGGTTCGAAGAGGTAGTAGAAACCTTCACAAATTGTTTGGGTACGCCCAATGCCCGATGTGCCGCCTCCACCAGGTTCGTACACGTGGGCCAATTTAGAGATATGATAGGCGCGGCGACGTATATATAATTCTTTTTTTCTTGGCAGGGAATTTTTATATTGCTCGAGTCCGAGGATTTTCCTGTCAGCAGGGCACTGTCCCTAATTTACCTATCAATGAATTAATACAAAGTCTATAAATTTATGCCTAGTTTGGGATGAGTGATATTATTTATGAATCATCAATAATATGATTTTCTGTAATTTTTTATAAACTTATAAATTTTATTTATTGATTGTATTGACATTAATTTATAGGAGATCGTATTATTTACAAATTATGACTAGTTATGGCTAGTATAATTCTTTTTTCCCCATCTAAGAGATAACTGGTTGAATTCATTTCAGGCAATCCGTAGAACAGTTCCATTAATATTGACATAATGCAGACACATGAACCATTATAGCTTTCATTGGTGTTTAAAAATGCAGTAGTAATGGAAGAAAAGGATTCTATTCCAATTTGGAACTTGTAAAGAACAGTCCAAAATAGAGACTTGCCACTAAAATTGTTTATGGATGAATGTGGATGGAAACATGTCAGCGTTGTTTAGGAACATTGTACAAATTAAGTAGTTTGAAGTGCTACTTCACATAAAAACTCTTTGATGTTGCATGTTGATTCCATTCACAACCTCATACACAGTTAGTGTAAGCCCTCGTAATTGCAAAAGTGATACTTGAAATATGTAATATAGCCATGGGCTGAGCAACACAGGGTCCCTACTTGCTCAAATACAAGTTCAACAATCAATCAGTGAACAGTGATTAGAGCTCTGTTAGTTTCTCATGGACTTCTTCAGCAGATCACACATATTAACAATATACGGCTGTTCAATTGGAGTCTTTTTTTTTTTTTTGCTAATATCTTCAACTTTTTTGGGCCAATGCCCCTGTCATATGAAATTATTTAAAATAAAAGAAAATGACAACTTGGTTTCCACCACATTTAAGAAGTAATACATTATGCATAACTGCAAAGCCATGGAAATATGGGTAATAATATGAAATTAGTGTCATACAAATAACTTTTTCTCGTAGTCATTCTTCAATGAAAAGGAGCCCAAGCTTGCAACAAAGTTCATTATAAATTAACGATGATAGTGAGGAATCAAAACTATCATCTCAATTTATTATCAAAAAAAAAAACTATCTCAATTTATACAAATACTGCCTCAAATTTACCGCACATTCGACCAAGGGTAAGAGAGTTTCTTTTCCCCCTCATGAGAACAACTAGATAATTTCAGCGAAAAACTGTTTGGTTTAAAGGGAAGGAGCGAAAAAGAGAATATTAACTAAATTGTCATTAATGAGAAGAATATTTATTATTGTTAATAATATATTTTTGAAATATTGAACACTTTCAATGGGCTATTTAATAAAGATGGAAAAAAAAATATCTCTCTTCTCTCCTTCCCTCTCCCTTCCCTCAAACCAAACAAGCCCTAGGTTTTGAAATGGCCTCTAAAACATTTATGGGGATTAAATCATTTCATGAAACCATTTTAAATTTTTCATATTTAGTGGTCCTATATGTATTTCGCACATTTCCATTGGGTCGTAATGGTACAAAACGAATATCAATATATATATCCAACTAAAAGTTCCCAAATTCAATGCATCTGTGATAAAGCAATCTCAATAACTACGCCTACAATTTATCATATCATATCAAAATTTAAAAGGATTGGGTGTAAAAATGTGGTACTAATAAAAATAAAACAACTAAAAAATGAGGGGTAAATCGCTGTACTAGTGGCGAAATTTCATAGTATAACTGTCTCAATTCTGATCCTTGCCACAACTAAAATGACGACTTGGGGAGCATCTTCCATCTTCAGCGTTTAGTTTATTTTCTGAAGTTCTTCACTAAGCAATCCTCAATTCAGGAGCCCGAAGTGAAGACCAAAACTATTTCATCCTTTCATCAAGCACAAGTACAGGATCAGTTTTTCTGTCGCAAGACTGAAAAAAGTGATTCTCAAGGCCATTCCAGGATGACACAAATTTCCAAAAATATAGGGGATGGCAGCAAATCCATCCAGTTTTATATCGTTTTGCCCTGTCAACAAAACCTCTAATTTGACTTCTCAAATTCATCTTGAAGAAAGTCTCAAGCCAAAAAAATTTAGATGAAACCTTTGTAACTTGTCTCTTCGGTGTATGCAGTTGTTCAAACCAACACTCTTCTTGTAAACTGACTATGGTTCCACGATATGACAGTTCCTGACAAAATCATTTGAATAATTGACATAATTGGTCCAAAATGGCCGAAGATGTTCAAAGCCAATTTCCAACCAGGGTTTCGACTGCCCATTGTAGTGGATAACTGCAGCCTTCTTTACACTCTCAATATTTGTTTTATTCTGATATCCCAAGCCAAGCATGTGCCAGGAGGGATCAATTGGGTGAACATGACCTTTGAATGCAATTAAAGCAGGCGGTAAGGTTCCAAGCTTCCACATTGTCAGGTTAGACTTCAGATTCTGCAACAGAGGAGTCGTCAACATTATCCTCTTTCAGAAAGGGGGAAAATAGGGCACAAAAATGTATAGAAAACTTAAGTCCACATGTCTTCCCACACCACTGCCTTATAAATTAACATGTGAAAAGGTTTGAGCCACTCAATCCGTTGTTGTAAAATAGCACTAAATTAACAAGCAGGACAAATTTACTCAGTAATTAAAAAAATTAGAATATTGTTGATTATATTCTACTTGTATTTTTACCTCTTTAAGCCAGGAATGGTATGTCTCTTTTATGTCTGTTTTTCTCCATGCCCGCAGATCAAAGATATTCATCCCATAAGCCCAAGCACACTCATTGGGGTCCAAATTCTTTGCAATACGAGGGTGGGAAAAATTAAAGTAATTTCTAAAACGCTTAGACATAACCCATTCATCTTCACCTCTGCAAGTTTCCACAGCTCCATTAACTTTTCCTTCCAGATCAATTTCCCAAAGTTGAGACAGGTCACGCTGAATTACCACATCATCATCTAGAAAGACAACCTTGTCAAGGTTTGGGAAAAGCTGTTTGGCACACACACACAATGAAAATTTAATCAGCAAAAATTGTTTCATCACCGCCCATTTTACTTCTGAAACAAGAGAAGGAAAGAAGTGCGGCAGGAGTTGTAAAAAAAATGGAACAGAGAGCTTTTGCTAATAAAATGGCAATCTCAACATCAGTAACATTGATACCCCCCCCCCCCCCAAAAAAAAAAAACTCTGAGCCTTTTCATGGCTTGCCATAGTAACGAGTTTTGCTCCTTTGTATTCTATAAATATAACTCAGACTTGATATAATCAATCTATGTAAGCTGATACCATTTTATGACAATTTTACGACATCACTTATCTGTTCAATTACTATGATATCCCCCCCCCCAAAAAAAAAAAAACTCTGAGCCTTTTCATGGCTTGCCATAGTAACGAGTTTTGCTCCTTTGTATTCTATAAATATAACTCAGACTTGATATAATCAATCTATGTAAGCTGATTCCATTTTATGACAATTTTACGACATCACTTATCTGTTCAATTACTATGATATCAAAGAAATTCTTTTCAATACCCTGAGCTATATATGCTACTAAAATTTCAGTTCAATAAAACTTTGATAGCTTCATGAAGCGCAATTTTTCAGAAATATAATCACCTCATGATGAACCAGACTATTGGTCACATTCTAAGGTTTATTGTTTTACTAATTTTAGATTCCTTTGCATAAATTGGGAAGAGAAAGAAGGACAAAAAGATAGGGGCATAAGCAACTTGTCTACGAGAAAATCCTAGATGAGAGGAGTTAACAAATCTAACTTGCCTCTGGTAAGTATATTCGGAGATGGTTGAGTAATGATATGTACTTTGGACTTCTAGACATCAATTTTGAAGCAAAGGTGCGTGGAGTTGTATCATTGAGATTGGCTCCTGCAACATGATTCCCATGGTAGTAATTTCTGATCCCGTTTTGATTTTCCACAGCTTCAAGTACTGGAACATTTTCTCTAGTTAACCAGTCAAACTGGTGAATACCTTTGACTTCAACTATAGCAGGGTAGGCAGGATTAAGTGCAAACCATGAGTGCATGCCTGCATACGTTTTTTTGTCTGTTATGACATGGAAGACTATCTTGTCAGGGTTCACTGATGACTGGACAGTAGAAGTAACAACTACTGAGGCAGCTAAAATGTTATCGGTTGACACAATAAAATGGTGGTAGGAGCTGTCAGACAGCAGAGGAAGTAACTCTGGAGGTGGCAGTTGTTTGCGTGCATGAGCACTTGAGGAGTATTCATCAGTCAAACGCAAAGATAGGCAATGAATCCCTTTAGGGATTGAACTTGCTGCAATGTGTTTGTTCATTAGCTCTGCAAACTTGGACTCTCTGATATCTCTTTCAAATTTCTCCATCTGCACAAAGAAGCATCACATCATAACAAAGACAAACAAATACACCCTTTTTTAACACAAAATATTGCCTGGGGCTGGGATGAGCAAATGCAATCAATGCGTTTAAGGGTAGAGCAGTTATATGAAAGGTAGGCAAATGCATCCACACTACCCACATCATGAAGAAAGTAAATATCTCTTAAAAAACTAACTCTATAACAAGAAAGGGAGCTGGAAATGGGGAAGAAGTACCATAAAGTAATGTAGTGCTATTAAAATGAAGCCATAAAAGAACAACTAAATCCTCTATATTATGTATCCCCAAACAAAGTTATTCTTGTCGCATTAGGTCATTAGAAAAAGCAATCAACTAAATGATCTAAGAAAAGTTTGGCCTAAAGGCCTCCGTTTGAGAAAATTGGAATTCTTCAAGGTATCAGAGAAGAAATTTCTATAATCAGGTGATAACAGTCATAAGCAACTACCCAGAGTAGATCTCCACGAGCAGAAGACCACGGCCTTTGGACCCTCAATATTCACTCATTCATGTATTCAGAGAGAGTAGCACAAGAAAATGTTATGTATGGGGCCCACATCTCATATAATATTAATCCACTTTTTCTCTCTCTATCTCCTTCTGAATGCACCTTCTACATTCATTTTGTGAATGAAGGGTATCTGGGCCAAAGAACAAGTTGCTATACTTGAGCCACGGAATAGTAGGATGAAGAGGGAAGGACACAAGGAACCACAAACTGCTAAAGGTAATTACTTTAACAAATACGAAAGGAATGAATTATTGATAAATAATCATAAAAAAGTATGCGATGTCATATTCCACATCATAATTAAAACACCGTTTAGTTTTCCACATATTAGACTACATAAACACAATATATTACCAAACTCCTAAAAGATATGATAAACATATTACAATGATTTATCAGTGTTGGGGCACATAAAACAAATTGAAGGTGAAGATAACCGTGAGGGTAATTTAATCCTGACAATGTATTTCTTGCTAAAATAATCTAGCTAAGAATCTAATGAATAGAAATTTAGGGTTAAGTAGCTGTGATGATACATTGATGAAATGGAAAGATGCTTCGAACCAAGATACACCACTGAAGAGAAGAATACAAATCCTTAAAAAAGGAAAAACATAGAACTGAGCTGGCTCATATGTTGGAGGAAAATCAGAAAAGTATAAAACTCTGGAATCTTTTGTAGATACCAACTCTCAGTGGTGTATAAAACTCTGGGCTCAAATGCAAAGGTTTTTAAGGAATTTTCATTGATTAGTAAAAGTATAAAAAAAATCTCAACTAATTTGGAATATACTATCTGAAAACTAATATGTGTGTTCATGCAAGTCATTAGACAAAAGAACAACAAACGACAGCTGACTTCAGTTTCAGAAAACCATTTCCCTATTCAACCACAATTAACCAAGAAGCAAATAACAATTCAAATAAATCTCACAGGCAACTTACCATTCCTCTTAACAAAAATGCAAACGTCTTAGCGTCATATTGGTTATTCTTCATATCAGAAACCAGTTGTTCAAATGAATCAGGCAGCTTTAGATCATTTGGGATTTCCCCACTCCTGACTTTCTCAAGGATCTTATAAAAATCTCTAACCAATTTCTCCTGCATCATAATTATCATCACAAGGGTTCAGATAAAAACTAAAAATGCAAAATTTTTGCCCGATATCTCTTTGAAGCCGACAGAAAAATGAAAGAAGCAATATTTACCCCTGAGTCATCAGCCCTACCAAGAAGCCTGGGTCCTAACCGCCTGCCCAAACAGCCTGGAGCACCAAAATAAATACAAGTACGCAGTCAAAAATCTAAAAAGAATCAAGGCATGAAAGAAACAATGATGTTTCAGGATCTAACCTAACTAACATAAAGAAAGCAACTGACTGCAACAAGATAAATTTAAAAAGTGATAAAATAAGATAAAGCAAAAATTTTATTAACTGGCTCATAGCAGTAGAAGCCATCTATGTTTAACAGGGGCCTCAAAAAACAATTTTTATCACCCAAGAATTTATAATCAAATGATAAGTGAAGATAGTTCCGATTATAAAACACATTGATTTGTAACATGAAATAATGAATTCCGATTATAAAACACAATGATTTGTAACATGAAATAATGAACAGCGAGCCAAGTAGAGCAATGCTTGTTTCCATGCGATAGGAACCTCTTGATAAATAATTTTGAGTTCAAGCGCAATCATATTATGCAAATTAGGCAGTTAAACAATCCAGCCACTTCGGATCGTTATATGCATAGTCACGCTAGGAATAACACTTTCATTATCAAATTAAAATATGCAAACGAAATCACCTAAATTGCCAGAAAAAATATCAATGTAAATTTATAATCCCTCTAAATTCAGGGTTACATTTGTTAAAAAGGGGGTGGGGAAAGAGAAAAGAAAATCAGAGAAGCGTGGACATGACAATATTAACCCAATGTTGAAGCCAAGATCTATGTCAACAAATCAACGAACTGATAGATAGTATCAACAGGATCAGAATACTAAGAATTTAAAGGACAAGATGATAAGTTTATATTAGAGTACCAAATGAGGAGCACTTGTTGACACCTTCAAGGGTAACAACGGCAGTGAGAATGAAAACAAACGGCAACAAGAACGCAAGGATGAGGATGGTGTGGAAAAGGGTTCTATAAGAAATGTGGCGAGCTGCGACCTTGACCTTCATCAAGTCAATAAAGCCATTGTTGCTCGATATCGTGATGCTTCGCATGCTAGGCGAGAAGCGAAGCTGCATCGTCGTATAAGCAGCCCCAGGTCGCTGCCGTCCACAACAACCCTAGCAGAGTCGCCGCAACTTACTATATCTATCGCCAGCCATAGTATCAACACACACACCATCAGATCCAATTCCACATGCCCCAACAAACCACAGGCAATGCCCCAGCGATTGAGTCCGGGATTGCAAGTAAAATTTAGATCTATTAATCTGAGTTCCGCTCGAATCTGTGCCTTTATGTGGCCTTTTGAAAGACCGCATTTGGCGTAAAGCACACCGGTATCGCAAAATCAATCAAATACTTCAAATTTCTGGGTAACAATGAAGTTCCTCTCCCACGGATCAAGAGGGGGCAGCGCAGAGAGGGCCAGGGACGGGGAATCGAGGGGAGAGAAAAATCAAACCTGTTGCTGTTGGATGTTTTTGTGTAACAATAATCTTCCGCGGTTTATGCGGAACTTTCTAATTGGTCCAACCTATACTTTCCTTTTCCTGGAAAATCAGGAAAAAATTAAAATTAAAATTAATAGTAATAATAAGCCTTCAAAAAGAGTCAAAAGAAAAGCGTGCAGATTACAGGTTTGTGTTTGACCTTGCGGTTAGGAGGGAAGGAGGTGATTTTGGTGCTAAATTGACTAATTTAGAGACTTCCTATGTTTATGGGCAAGTCTTTAAAGCGGCATAAAGCAAGTTGTGGTTAATTTTAGTTTAACTCTTTTTATCTTTTGTGATTAGTGTGAGGCTGAGTAATAGGGTGGGAAGAGGCAATGGTGGGAAAAGGTTTGGTAAGATGTGAAGGGTTAAAAGATAGAATGTTATTTTTAAAATAAATACTCCTATAATGTTCGGTTGCCATCTGAAACTAGTAGTCTTATACATACTACATACCAGTGTACCACAAAGGAATGGTTGCATTTAAGACGATCAAGTTATGCCATTAAAAAAAAATCAAAGGGGCTTGAATAGCTAAGTCCTAAAATTGGCATGAGTGCTAAAAAATTATATCTAAATTGATGGTATGAGATATCGATTCTCTTTCTGTTTCTGGTATTTTGAAATCACATTGTTTCTATGTGGCTGAAAACAAAAATTTCCTTTTGACCAAAAACAAAAACAAAAATTTCCTCCCATCTTAAACCTATATAAGTTGATAGGTAATTTTTCTTATTACATGACTTTCATACAAAATTTCATGAGGTTGAAAACAAAAAAAAAATTGTTTGATTGTTGCAGAAACCCTTAACTCCTTACGGTCCTAATGAATTATTAACCTTAACTCATTACACTAATTAGTTAATAATTATTAATCCGTAACTCATTACGATATTCATGAGAATTCATAACAATTTATAATACTCATGAGTTTCAGGATTACTCGTTAAAACAACTATTGTGATCTAGGATAATTTGATAAAATGATTATTGGAGATTAGATTTACCGTTCTTGATATCCTCTAACGTTGATCCACACGGCTATCTCCGGATTACAGTGAGAACTCCTTCTCTTGAAACCTCCCACTCCTTGAATGCTTACTAGGCCAGGCGAAGACAAGATTGAGTTTTGGTAAGGTTGAGTTTTGGTTTCTTTGGGTTTTGGTCTTTTCAAGAAGATGATGGTTTCTTAACCTTACCTTTTTGTGGATGATGTATTTTTCTCTCTAAACCTTTGGTAAAGACCTAAATTTAGAGAGCACAAGGATGATCATAAAATGTCCAGCCCTCCCCCTTTTATAGCCTTGGTGGGCCAAAAATTCCTAGCCCTAATTACCTTAGGAATTTTCAACTTATGCACTAAGAAAGAGGTTTTGGGTAATAAGTCCACTGCTTGTCAACCAAGCCACATTAAATTCACATCTTGATTGATTGATTGAATTTAATATGATGAATCATATTCATATCCTGATTAATGGATTGAATTTAAGATGATTGATCACATTTATTTCCTTTTTTTTCCTTCAAAAAACGTGCATAAAAATGGCACTTAAAAAATCAACACTTTATAAGAGTATAACTCTAATTTAAGTGCTCACAAGAATGACTCAATCTAAACTTGAATTGGAAAATCCAAATCATAATGAATTAAATTCATATCTTAATTGAATAATAATTTAAGATGATAAATCACATTCATCTCTTAAACTAAAATTCAAAATCATTTTAAATCAATCCAAACTTATTATTTCTCTTATCTTCATCCAATCATTATCAGATCTTAATAAATATATATATATTAGATAATTCAAAATTATCTTTTATAACTCATCCTCTTGAATTTAAATTTAAATTTAAATTCTGAATTTGAATTCCAAATTCAACTTAGTCTCAAACCCAATTAGGTCTTCCAACACTTTTAGGCCCTTTTGTGGGAGAATTGATTTCCCACTAGGGACACCATATATGATGTCATTTTCTCCTCATCGGCCTTGGAATTCCACTCCAACCCAAATACACATTTACTCTTGATAAAGCTCAATAACAGTTATTGGCCCAAATTTGCTAATTTTAAACAATCGGGAATAGCCTTTTGTGTGTGACCCATTAAGCCCAATTAGTCACTGACATAAATAAATTCGAACCAATTAAAAACCCTTTTAACGGGCCCAATTTATTTAATGACCTTATATAACACTAGCAATGTAACATCCTGAATTTTGAATCTAATATCTTGAACATAAACCTATTTTGGGAAGACTAGTAGGCTCTATTTTTGGAAAGTGATAAATTTGAAATCAGTATTTTGTGGGCCCCGTGAATAGTATTTACTATTCACGTATACGTTTTTACTATTTACAAATACGTATTTAAAATATATATATATATATATATATATATATATATATATATGTTATTCGCAAATACGTATTTAATACTTGAAATTTGTGAAATATGAATAGTGTTCACTATTCTCAAATACGTATTTACTATTTAAAAATACGGTATTTACTATTCCTAAATACGTATTTACTATTCATGCGGGACCCACAACCAAAATAATTCTTCCTCCCGACACAAAACTCTCGTGAAGTTTGAAAATTTTGTCAGCGGGACCCACTCAATAATAATTTATTATATTATATTATAATAATAAAATAATATATTATATTATATTATTAAAACATTAAAATATTATTAAAAATTTTTAAAAAAATTGTTCACGAGGCGGCTGGAATGTCACGGGTTCTTCTTTTTATATTTTTGTTAAAATTACGTAAAACGACCCAGAGACGAAAATTACACTTAAAGACCCATTTTCCAACTATAAATAGACCTTCCATTTCATTTCATTCTTCACAACTTCTAAGAGCCATAGAGAGAGGAAGAGAGAGAGAGAGAGAGTATAGAGATATTAGCTTGAGAGTCTTATAATAGCTGGTTGGTGATTCGGGTATTAGCAAGTAACAGGTAACTCTGAATATTCTTCCTTATACTTGTGAATTATGTATGATTATAAATTTGTTTGATTACTATTTTGGCAAGAATATTTAGAAAATATTTATGGTTTTAAGATCTGGTGTGGGAACTTTGATTTGCAAATCTGCAGAGGTACTATTTATACGTACGTTACTATTCACGTATACCGTATTTACTATTCATTTTTACTATTCATGTTACTATTCACGTATACTGTATTTACTATTCACGTATACCATATTTACTATTCACACCGTATTTACTATTCATTTTACTATTCACGTATACCGTATTTACTATTCATTTTACTATTCACATATACCGTATTTACTATTCATAATACTATTCACGTATACATACCGTATTTACTATTCACGTATACATACCGTATGTACTCTTCATTTTTACTATTCATGTATATATATCGTATTTTACTATTCACATATACGCATAGTATTCACTATTCATAAATACGCATATTGATGTATAAAACTTTATGGTATAATAATGCATTATTTTGAGTGAACATATTCATCATGGCGGTTGTATTATGATGGGTGGAGTAAGGAGGGATTTGAATGATAAGAATGATTTATGCCACCACTCGGTGCACAGTGGATGGTACTTGTTTCAGGGCCCCATCTTCCATGTTTTCCTCTGGCCGGGATTTCATTGGAGTTGTGGGACATGTGACACCTCCTTAGTTATTTTAAAGGAGGGGAGCCATAGTCCAGATTTAAGCTATATACCTTTGGCCGGGTGTATCTTAAGTTTTGGTGAGCTTGGAACAATTCAGTCAAATGAATGAGTTTCTATTGGACTATGTGTTAGCCTATGGCTCCAGTCTGCGGTATAAGGGAGGTGGTGATATAAGGGAGGCTGCATACTGCATAGTGCATTTCTGAACAGTTCAAGAATTTGATATGATGATGAATATTCTGTAAAGACATGAGATGAGAACTTTTGAGATATATATGTTTTAATACCTTCTATATTGATGACTATTAGTAAAAATTATTTTGTATGATAAATTATGGAATCTATATATATATTTGAAATCAGCCCATATCTTTTTGTCATATATTATTTGCTCGTGTACGGTAGAAATATTTAGTAGTTACTGAGATGTGTAATCTCACCCCATATTAACATTTTTCAGGTGAATAACTTAGTAGAGATCAAGGGAATGCACCCATGGAGTGAGCTTTGTAGGCTCTTCTGTACTCCTTTAGTTTATGTTGTGTTATTTTATTTGCCATGAACCTAAAAGACTTCCGCATTTTAAAATAACTCTTATTCACAGATACGCATAGTATTTACTATTCATAAATACGCATATTGATGTATAAAACTTTATGGTATAATAATGCATTATTTTGAGTGAACATATTCATCATGGCGGTTGTATTATGATGGGTGGAGTAAGGAGGGATTTGAATGATAAGAATGATTTATGCCACCACTCGGTGCACAGTGGATGGTACTTGTTTCAGGGCCCCATCTTCCATGTTTTCCTCTGGCCGGGATTTCATTGGAGTTGTGGGACATGTGACACCTCCTTAGTTATTTTAAAGGAGGGGAGCCATAGTCCAGATTTAAGCTCTATACCTTTGGCCGGGTGTATCTTAAGATTTGGTGAGCTTGGAACAATTCAGTCAAATGAATAAGTTTCTATTGGACTATGTGTTAGCCTATGGCTCCAGTCAGCGGTATACGGATGGAGGTGGTATAAGGGAGGCTGCATAATGCATAATGCATTTCTGAACAGATCAAGGATTTGATAGACTGATGAATGATTTGTAAAGACATATGATGAGAACTTCTGAAAAAATATATTTATTTATATAAAGTCATATTTTATATTGATAACTACTTTTACAAATAATCTTTGTAAGAGAAAGTATGGTATATATTTATATTTATGAAATAAGTTTATGCCTTTTTATCATACATTATTTACTTGTATGCGGTGGAAATATTTAGTAGTTACTGAGATGTGTAATCTCACCCCATATTATCATTTTTCAGGTGAATAACTTAGTAGAGATCAAGGGAATGCACCCATGGAGTGAGCTTTGTAGGCTCTTCTGTACTCCTTTAGTTTATGTTGTGTTATTTTATTTGCCATGAACCTAAAAGACTTCCGCATTTTAAAATAACTCTTATTTATTGGATTTATTTTGGCCCTGTATAAATGGATTTCTACCTTTGGCCATATTGTAAATATGTGTTTGAGTGTTGAATATCCTATATTTGGAGGTGTTACTAATATTTTGGCCAAGATTTTGGTATTGAAAATGAGGCGTTACATTTTTGGTATCAGAGCAAAGGTTCTGGCCAATCTGTAAATTTCCTATCAGTTTTCTAAATAGAAATTTTGAGGTCATGGCAAATTAAATATCATAACATGTGCATTTTCCTTTATAGCTTTGGATTCTTTTTACCAATTTTCTTGTGACATCCATGATAGGAGAAGAATGGGTTAATCAAAATATTCAAGTGATTGATAATGAGGATTTATGATTTGAGGATGTGATTGAGATTAAATTTCAGAGCTGCGTAGCGGAAGTTGGTAAGTAGAAAATTTATTGAATATTGGATTCTGTAGGCCCAAAATTACTTTCTAGGATGAATATTTTTATTGGTGTCTAGGAAAGTGATTGAAAGACTAAGCCCCTATTTGATGTTTATTCAATTAGTTGCCGTTGTAAAAAAGTATGAAGAGATTTTCGCTAGATTTTCACTTACCTAGCTAATTTATATGAGTAACAGATGACAATACCATAACAGAATACGGGCATAGTCTTGATTATACAGAATAACTGGCTTAAATTTGAATTTAATAAGATAAAGTTGAGTTTGGCAGGAAAACTCGAAAATCCTTATGAATCCTAGAATAAGAGATTACAAACATTAGCAAGAAGGCTAGACTATATTATTTCAAGCATCAAGAGCAACAGTTGGTACAATCCCACCACAAGCGTTGACCATCTCAAGTTTAAGTCTATTAATTTCTTCCTGAGCGGCTGCACTTGAGAGAGGACCATCAGAAGACATTGTTTTTCTCAATCTAGCTATTTGCCTCATAGTGCTTCGAATTTTTACATAAGGCCAATGCCTTATTCCTTCCCTATGGCATATTTTCATTAAGACATTTTTGCATAGACGAACTTGTTTAGCCGCTTCTTGTTGAGGTAAATGGAATAAGTCTCTAAGATCATTTATTGACATTGATGCAGCTCTAATATTTTGTTCAGCTCTTGATCGGTATGGATTACTAGGTATGGGGACTGAAGGATTATTATTTACAACCATGAGCTCTTTTCCTTTATTGGATATATTTTCTGTATTGGTTGGAAATGAACTATTAGGGAGTTCATTTTGATTTTTAGTCCATTCCAAACCAACACAGAGGGCCTCATAGTAGGCTGATAGGGGATCCGACACCAGGACATACCCTAAAGATTTTTGATTCAAACAATAATTTTCTAGAAAATGTTTGACATCATCTAAATTCTTCTTACCAAAGTCAAATACTTGAGGACTGGAAGAACCTCCTTGTACGTCCTGGTGAAAGACAGCGTGGCATATCATACCAATCCTCCCATGAACTTCAAGTTTATGGTATTGAAGTCCATTGGTATGAATAATCTCTCGTAGAACATGGCAGCAACCACATGAAAATGGATTAGTAGTCTCAGTCAAGGTAGAAGCAGGATTCCTTGGTTGAGAAGGTACCGTAGACTCCATAAGTTCTGCCACATTACGACACCTTTGGACAAGTCGCCTTGATGGACCTGCTTCAGATTCCTTTTTGTTAGTAGTGGTAAAAATAGAATCTTGTATCCTTGGAGGAGGAGTAGGAATGTTAATCGTTGAGGCAGATGAATGAACGTTCATACTTACGGGATTTTGGGGAAGTAAAGAAGAATAAGGGTATGATGCATTGTTTGACAAATCAGACAACATGTTAGTCTGATAGTCATGAAGTAAGGCTTCAAGAAAGAAAGGGTTGAATGAATCGGAGACTGGAATAGAGTTACTTGAACCGGCCATGTTTAAGGATAATGTGGAAGGTTATAGTGAAGGTTACGATCGGAGAGGAAATGAATATGTGGAGGTT
Organism: Acacia crassicarpa; assembly: GCA_034222035.1. Taxonomy (NCBI): domain Eukaryota; kingdom Viridiplantae; phylum Streptophyta; class Magnoliopsida; order Fabales; family Fabaceae; genus Acacia; species Acacia crassicarpa. Next base: position 39,518,817 of record JAWXYG010000005.1, on the reverse strand, counting down.
TTGTGAAGTTTGAGAGAACGTGAAACATTTACTCTTTCTTTACTCTATTTATAGCTGGGCTAGCAACGTCTATATTTTGTTAAGCAGCATCGGATTCTCATCTGTCGTTAGCTCAGAATCATGTAGACTTTGTTGTTATGCAGAAAATTTTATGGCACCGCACCCTAGTGCACCCTAGCCACCGTTAGGGGTCGCAGTTTCCTAGACCTTTGCAGACAGAAATCGCTATGGCATTTATTGCTAGCTGTGTTTTCAAGAAATTAAGTTTGGACGTTTATACGCGCATTTATCTAAGAAATCTGTCTTGGATGTGCAGCTGACTCAAGATGTCGGAATTGACATTTGAAAATAGGATTTTAAGCGTAAGCGTGCTAAGGTGATAGTAATCTTGGGCAGGGTGACTTCCTAATAATATTAGATGAACCGGAGAGAATCCGAAGATTTGAAATGATGATGAGTTGTGCCAATTAACCCGAGAGCATTCTTCACTCTCTGAGTATCCGAAGAACTCTATGAATTTGTCACAGATAATTCAAAGACTAAGGTTTTTGGATAAACATGTTGGAAGATCGATGGAAAGGTATGAAATGGTGATCCTTAGGAATGCCAGTAAGATGTTAGAATGAATATAGTAAATGTTGAGGATAGGCTTTAATTTAATCTAAGCTGAAATAGAACTTAAGAACGAAATGAGCCTTTGTGATATTGCAGGTTGAGGTAGAATTAGAACCTTGTGAATGCTGCTGAGGTTGTAGATAGTCTTCGTATAATCCAAGAATTAGATTAGGAATTGTGAATCATGATCTTAGTATGTATAATGGGTATTTTTGGGGAAACACGAATTATCAGTTGATGTTGAGGTTATAAGAATCAAATTGTGAACTTGACTATTAATGTCTGGGAATATTTGAGAATAGACTTGAATTCAATCTGAGTTAAGTTAGTATGTCTAATTATGAAAGTATGAAATCCGGTGATTTATGTTACAATATTAGTATGTTATTTGGGTGTGATTAATAGATAACTATGAGAGGAACAGATGATATTTAGTATATGTCTTTGAGATACTAAGGATTGAATTCGAATCATGTGAACAATGCTGAGATTGTGAGAATAATATTTGAATGTTTTAGATCTTAGTCTAGGAATTGTGAAACATGAATGTTCTATGGATATTATTGAGGACACATGATATCTCTGTCTTGCTGATATTGAAGTTCTAAGAGTTGATTTGTAATTTGACAATTATCATTTTTGGGGAAAGTTTGAGGATAGTTCTTAAATGATATAAGCTATGGAGTATGATGAATCTAGTATGAATAATCGGGGTTTTAGAAATAGGATGATGAATCTGAAAGTTGGTAGGGGATCTAGAGGGTTGCTACTAGTAGAAATGTAATATAACAGTTCAACTTAACAGTTGTATTGATTCTTTAGGAGACTGAATTGATTGAATAAATTGAGATATTAGAATATGGTATTAATTGATTTGAGAGAAATAGGGAACAAAATGTGATACCAACATGTATAAGGTGTTCAGAGATTGCCAACTGTTTAACTAGCATAGGAAATGATCTTGATAATAGAATCTTTCTTTAGAAATAATGAATTGAGTGTTTCATGGATGAGTTGAGTAGAATAAGTTGGAACCTGGAATGTATTCGGAGTTGGTGACTATTTAAAATAGTTGCTAGGTCCCTGAGTATTTGAATTTTGAACTTACCAATGCACTTGCTGTGTTTGGAAATTTTTACGCAATATTTACAACAGGATTTAAGACCAGTTTGTAATCGACATTTATAAACTATGATGTCTCATGGAATGAATCCTTGCGAAATTCGAACAAGAATTGACTTTTACATTATGATTGTGGTGGAAGGTGTACAAGCTAGAAGAGGTTGGAAACTGTTGTGGATATACTTAGTTTGCGGAATCTTGCCAAATGTACTTGTTTTTGAATTACTTGCCATTGGTGAAAGCTAGATTTAGTAAGTAAGTGTTTTCTTAAACTTGAATTGAGGAAGCACGGGTATAGGATAGACGAGCAGAGGCTTGAAGCGGTAAGACCCGTTGAGCTAGTTTGCATATGGTGGTATCTCTAGGCTATAAGACTTATATGCCCAGTATTGTGTTTGTTGCCTATCATGGTAACATTAGACCTGTATGTCTAAAGTTTATCTTAAGGTTGGCAGAATAATCAGATTATATCATGTTGTGGTTATTATGGCCTGAGGGTAACTTCTTAAGCTGTAAGATCTGAATATCCAGTGTCGTGGTAATACAATGAAATAAGCAGAAAGGAAGAATGAACTGGCCTGTGAGGCCAGTGTAACCAAGCGCTCAAATAAGGAACTAGTGGATCCTGTGTCTGAATATTACTTTGGGTACAGGATGAACGAAAATTGTGTTGTGTGCTTGGTGAGCATGTTTGGGAAAGAGATAGGACTTAGGGATAATATGATATATAAAGCTGAGTCGGAGCGGATTGTTGATGCGGGGGATAAGCAATTGAGGAACAAGGCTATTAGCTTGTAAAGGTTGTGTGTAAAGGAATGGCTCCCGGAGATGCTACTTGGGAAACGGAGGAGAGCATGCGACAAACCTATCCTCATTTATTTAAATAGGTTAGAATTCTTATTATAGCGAAATTTTGAGGACAAAATTTTCTTTTAGGAGGGGAGAAATGTAACATCCTGAATTTTGAATCTAATATCTTGAACATAAACCTATTTTGGGAAGACTAGTAGGCTCTATTTTTGGAAAGTGATAAATTTGAAATCAGTATTTTGTGGGCCCCGTGAATAGTATTTACTATTCACGTATACGTTTTTACTATTTACAAATACGTATTTAAAAAAAATATATATATATATATATATATGTTATTCGCAAATACGTATTTAATACTTGAAATTTGTGAAATATGAATAGTGTTCACTATTCTCAAATACGTATTTACTATTTAAAAATACGGTATTTACTATTCCTAAATACGTATTTACTATTCATGCGGGACCCACAACCAAAATAATTCTTCCTCCCGACACAAAACTCTCGTGAAGTTTGAAAATTTTGTCAGCGGGACCCACTCAATAATAATTTATTATATTATATTATAATAATAAAATAATATATTATATTATATTATTAAAACATTAAAATATTATTAAAAATTTTTAAAAAAATTGTTCACGAGGCGGCTGGAATGTCACGGGTTCTTCTTTTTATATTTTTGTTAAAATTACGTAAAACGACCCAGAGACGAAAATTACACTTAAAGACCCATTTTCCAACTATAAATAGACCTTCCATTTCATTTCATTCTTCACAACTTCTAAGAGCCATAGAGAGAGGAAGAGAGAGAGAGAGAGAGTATAGAGATATTAGCTTGAGAGTCTTATAATAGCTGGTTGGTGATTCGGGTATTAGCAAGTAACAGGTAACTCTGAATATTCTTCCTTATACTTGTGAATTATGTATGATTATAAATTTGTTTGTTTACTATTTTGGCAAGAATATTTAGAAAATATTTATGGTTTTAAGATCTGGTGTGGGAACTTTGATTTGCAAATCTGCAGAGGTACTATTTATACGTACGTTACTATTCACGTATACCGTATTTACTATTCACGTATACCGTATTTACTATTCATTTTACTATTCACGTATACCGTATTTACTATTCATTTTACTATTCACGTATACCGTATTTACTATTCATAATACTATTCACGTATACATACCGTATTTACTATTCACGTATACATACCGTATGTACTCTTCATTTTTACTATTCATGTATATATACCGTATTTTACTATTCACAGATACGCATAGTATTTACTATTCATAAATACGCATATTGATGTATAAAACTTTATGGTATAATAATGCATTATTTTGAGTGAACATATTCATCATGGCGGTTGTATTATGATGGGTGGAGTAAGGAGGGATTTGAATGATAAGAATGATTTATGCCACCACTCGGTGCACAGTGGATGGTACTTGTTTCAGGGCCCCATCTTCCATGTTTTCCTCTGGCCGGGATTTCATTGGAGTTGTGGGACATGTGACACCTCCTTAGTTATTTTAAAGGAGGGGAGCCATAGTCCAGATTTAAGCTCTATACCTTTGGCCGGGTGTATCTTAAGATTTGGTGAGCTTGGAACAATTCAGTCAAATGAATAAGTTTCTATTGGACTATGTGTTAGCCTATGGCTCCAGTCAGCGGTATACGGATGGAGGTGGTATAAGGGAGGCTGCATACTGCATAATGCATTTCTGAACAGATCAAGGATTTGATAGACTGATGAATGATTTGTAAAGACATATGATGAGAACTTCTGAAAAAATATATTTATTTATATAAAGTCATATTTTATATTGATAACTACTTTTACAAATAATCTTTGTAAGAGAAAGTATGGTATATATTTATATTTATGAAATAAGTTTATGCCTTTTTATCATACATTATTTACTTGTATGCGGTGGAAATATTTAGTAGTTACTGAGATGTGTAATCTCACCCCATATTATCATTTTTCAGGTGAATAACTTAGTAGAGATCAAGGGAATGCACCCATGGAGTGAGCTTTGTAGGCTCTTCTGTACTCCTTTAGTTTATGTTGTGTTATTTTATTTGCCATGAACCTAAAAGACTTCCGCATTTTAAAATAACTCTTATTTATTGGATTTATTTTGGCCCTGTATAAATGGATTTCTACCTTTGGCCATATTGTAAATATGTGTTTGAGTGTTGAATATCCTATATTTGGAGGTGTTACTAATATTTTGGCCAAGATTTTGGTATTGAAAATGAGGCGTTACAAGCAATGCTTAGCGGCTCCAGAACTAATTAAGTTAATCAAGTGATCTACATTTCACATTTGGATACTGTGCAAGCATCATCCCTCACATCGTCATCCACATTTAATCGAGAGCAAAGATAAAGTATCATCTCTCTTAATTGACTAAATGTAGCTATTTCACAGAACTAGGAATCTTCTTATATTAACTCTATAACGGATCATGACTCTCCATGATCACTTGCTGTGCGCACAGTCTCTCGAGTTAATTAGAAGCTATCCAAGCTCTACCGGTCTTGTGAATGACTAATCCCTTATAGAGGACTGTGAGTCCTCTTAGCATGTTCATTTATACTTATGTATTCGAGTTACACCTAAGAGTACATTGTTCTCCCCATTTTCAGGTGGATAAAGTTGTACAGTCAAAGTATAACCCTAGGAAATAGTGTTGGATGACATCCTCAAGTCCAAGACGATCCGCACTATCAAACGATGAGAGACTTTACATATCCAATGATACTTTCTACAATGAATATTTGTGGAGTCTCTTAGCGGGTCAGTTCGATCTATATGTTCTCCAACATATCCATCCACGACATCAGCTAAGACATCTCCATGCCTATATTCCATGAGGTACCTACCTTGTATCCCTATACAAGTAGACGATATCATACTAATCTTATTAAGATCATCAATGCCCTTTCTTGATGATTCAAGACTAGGAACAAATTTTAGGCAATAGATATCCAGTGTTCTTGAGTCTTCATGATCTCTATCATTGATCCTCAAGAATAACACATGTTCTATTCTTAGGGTTTTTATCTTCAAACACATATTTACCTTAAAATAAAGGCGAAATATAAATATGATAAAAATAAAATATGCTCATTTATTAATAACGAAACACTATAAACTTAGAAATGGTACTGATATGTCCTTACAGATTGTGTTTAAAACACCTAAATACTAACATAAGCCTCATCTACACAGGAATTTCGAAAATACTCATTAATCATGGCATTCCAAAACACCACAGTCCGTTCCAGAATCGAGTCAAAAACCAGTTGTGCCGCTTCTTCTTTCCCCACAATTAATATGCATTGACATCAGATTATTCTGGACACACATGTCCAAATCAAAGCCAGTTTTCAAAGTCCACCCATGAACTCCAATACCCATGTGTCAATCAACGACACGTCACCACACGTCCTGATGGCAAATGGATACGTGAAGTTGTCGAGCTGGCTCTGACCTGAAGCAAGCATATCAACAAACAGTTTCAGTGCCACACCATTCAGACAATACATCTTGATCATTACATTGCATGAGAACAAGCTTCGATGGGGCAATTTAGCAAACAGATCGTGCGCAATGAGGCATGATTCCATCGTGCATAGGTCGTGGCTATAATTGAGAAAAGCTGGGAGAAGAATAGGAAAGAAGACCAAAATCAGATGAAGCGAAAAAATTATTAACGAACTCATAGAAGTAGAAGCCGTCTGTGTTAAACAGGGACCTTGAAACGCAACATTTACCGCCCCCAAGAATTCAATAACTGATGATAGCTGAAAGGGCGTTTCAAGCTGGTTGGTTGTTCACCACCATTTTGGAAAGTACAAGATAAAGCGCATGCTGTTCTTCTTTCCTTCACGCCAATAGTAGAAAGCACAGCATTGTACAAGCCAATAATCACGACACACGATTAATTTTGACACTCGACCAACAAATTTTGATACACATTAGCATGCACATGTTTCAGAATGTTATCTTCTAGACTAGTCAATGAGAGCAAACAATGCTCAGTGAAATTGCCACACCAAGAATTTTGCACCATTAGTAATAACTGAATGAAAACAAATGACTTAGATTCAAACAGGAGGTCAGTTCGAGTAACAAGTTAAGTGATACAATCAAAATCCACTTGCAGAACCATGATTCCCTAGAGAAGGAAGGGAGCTCTGTCAATCTGAAATCCATACAAATACTGCTTACAAGTTACAATCCAATTGTGCAAACACAATCTAAAGTCAATGGACAGCTACAAAATTACAGACAGAAACCTACAGTTTTACAGTCTATCAAATCAAAATTCTTCCACCCTTACTCTTCGCCAGATCATTTCTAGTTTCCATCTTTAAAGGCAATGGGGCAGAAAATATAACCTTCCCTTCATTTCTACAATCATTCTTGAGATGCCTTTTGAAGTTTCTTTCACCATCACTGCTCTGTGCTGATCCCTCATTGTCCAGTATGACTTCCTCATCAACTTCAGCACCACGAGAGGAATCCAAAACATCTTCAACTTCATTTCTAATATTCTCCAAAATCTCTTCCTGTTCATCGCTAGACGAAATTCCATCCAAACAAATCGCATCTTCACTCAGAGCTGGTTCATAAGTGTTGCTGTAGATCTTAGAAACATTTCCACTCTCTGCAAAGCTTACACTTTTCTTCACTTTAGGTTGATGTTGAACCTCTTGCCTGTGAACAAAAACCCCATTGTTAGTTGGAGCTACTCCCTTTCTTCTTCTAATTACTATATTGGGATCCGCATCATCATCATCATTGTCATCCATGAAATGAAGAATGCCCTCAGAGTTTACGTCCTCCTCCTCATTTGCGGAAAGCTTACATAATCGGCTAATCCTCTCAACTCTTCCCCTGAGGTTCTCCAACTGTTTTCTCTGATCGTGACCTAAATCCCCATGTTTAGAGTGTAAAACTCTGGATTTGTCAATGTTTTGACCAAGCCTCACATTCTTCGTTGCTTTTACTAGACGCAAATGCTTTTTCACAGCAACCCCTTCAATGGAGTCCAAAAACTGTCCTAAATCTCTGGTAATGGACTTCTTCCCATCCCTGGTCATCGGATCGCAGCACTAGAAACATCACAGAAAAAGGTTGGAAAAAGAAAAACAGACACTTAAAAAAATGAAAAAGGAAGGGTTAAGATTAAAAAAGTTATAATGATCAGATTACTTCGATAGAATCAAGCTGAAGAAGCAACTCCATGGCCTCACAGGAAAGAGCTGCATAATCAATGTGGGTATCGTTGGAAAGCAGCGATCTGAGAGCATTAAATCTCGACTTGATAGAGCCTAGCTCCTTAAGCTGCCTGAGGGTTCTCGATCTGCGAACAAGGAAGGCGCGGAAGTATGTTTGAATAACACGAGCCGCCGTGTCCCGTAGGGAATAACTCGGAGACGGATGATAGCCACGCAGAGAAGAAGGAAAATGGGGGAGAGAAGATTCAAGGGCTTCAATTCGGCAGAGAAGGGAGGCGATAGCGGAGAGGGATTGTTGTTCGTGTTGGCGCAGGCGATTTTTAGAGGGATATTTATGGTACTGGTTCGGATTAAGAAACCTGTAGGCCTCAGATTTGTGGCATTGAGTGTAAAGATGTGGCGGCAGAGGATCACGCTGAACAAGAAGTGAAGCAATGGCTTGGAGCAACTGGTCTGTTGATGGTGGAGACGGAGGTGGCGGTGGAGGGCAACAATTGGGAGAAGGGTTACAGTAGCAGTGGGCGGCGGCGGTCGGGAGCGGCGGAGATTGGTGATGGCAGGGATGCGAGTGGTGGTTTGGGGAGCGAGAGGCCATTCAGTGTGGCGTCGGAAAGCTGGGAGATCGGGGGAGGATCGGCGCAGAGAACGAAGGAGGATGATTTTGGGGTTGGTTCAGTGGGTGCGGGGCCCACTGATTACGGGCAAAAATAGGAGTCGACGACACGTCGGATCCGATGGGGAGATGTAAGAAGTTGGAGCCTACCTTTACGGCAACTAGGTGTGGAGAGCTGGTATGTCCACGTGACACCATGTGAGAGTGTGAGACTACGACCAAGGTGATAAATGTAGATACTTTCTTATAAATGAGTGTTTAGGAAATCACGTCACCTGTTTCTGAAGGTTCTTTTTATAAGTTGAGATATTATATATATATATATATAATTATCTTATAAATCATAAAAATTATTATCTAAGAAATAATCCAAACATGCATTTAGTAGGAGGTTGTGGGTTACCCTTGTAATTTGGGTCGTTAGTTAGTCCGTTGGCAAAACTAAATAAATAAATAATACTCCTTCCACTAGTAAATATAAGATTTAATAGATTTTTTTTAGAGGTGAAAGAAACTAAATAAGTTACATAATCCTATCATATGTTGTGTATCATTATATCATATATCAATCTATAAGTTAAATAAATTAGTTTGAAGAAAAAATAAAAATGTAATACTCCGGATTTTTATCAATAATAATGATAATGATAATGATACTGCTAATAATAAAAATAATAAAGTAATAATGAAATTTAATAATAATAACAATATAGTAAATAAATATTTAGAATTTAATAATGTTTATATTATTCTATAATTTATTATTTGGAAATAATTATAGTAATAATAAAAGTTTAGAATTTAATTCTAATTTAGAATTTAATTGTATAGTTTAAGAATTTATTAATTGGGAATATATTAATTAGATTATATAATATAATTCATTTTTATTAAATATATAATTGAGTCATTTTAATTTACCTTACTGTTGGGTAGTGATATTAGTGATCCTAAATATTAGCTATGATCCTAGATTTTAGTTAGAATAAATAGAAATATAAAATGTAATTGACATATTATATATATATATATATATTGTATCATAATAAATTGTAATAGGAATATATTAATTATATTATTAATAATTAGATTGTATAATATAATCTATTTCTATTTATATTAATTATGTTACTATTTCATATTTTTATTTATTAGAAAATCTTATTATATATTCTATTTATTATATAGAATATATATCTGTTTATTTTATATTTATAGTACTCCTGATTAATAATAGAATTAATAATATATTAAAATAATAATATATTAAAATCTATAAATCTATAGTGTTTGTGTTGTTAATTTATTAATTTGGAATAATTAAAGGGCCCAGCCCATAACTAAAACCCTAAGTTTTAATTATAAATTTAGGTCTAGCCGTCAAAAACCTAAAAACACACGATACTTTTCCTCCTCCGTTGTTTTCTTCTTAAATCCTCTTTCTGTGCATCAAATCAAAATTAGGTCGCTAGCAAGAACGGAAGCCAGGTAATCCTAATCCCCATGAGTATGTTAGATTTATGTAAATTTTGTAATCCTAGTTCCCATGAGTTTAGGTTAATTTTAAATGTTAATAGGTAATCCTGATCCCTAGGTCATAGAAATCAATTTGTTGTTGATCTTGCCTTGCGTTTTCTTTTCATGGATTCCTACATGCTTCAATTTCACGGTAAATCATGAATTCAATTCCCTTCCGTGTGTTTTTGTGCTATGAAATGTCTCGGCTTGCGTGCGAGGATGCAAAAGAAATAGCATTGCATGATAGTTTCCTGTGCGTGAATTCTTTGATGAATAAACACAACATGCTTGTATCGGGTTGCGTGCGGCAATTCATAGCCCCTGTGCGTTTCTTTTTATTCATTGGATTGAATAAGTTAAGCATTGCCTCAGCTCACTGTGCGAGTTCTTGTTGTGATTAAACGCTATGATTGATTTTTTTTCCCTTTATAATATCTCCTATATAATAAAATAAGATATAAACAATCTTTAGGTCAAAATACCCTTATATCTATATTTAGTTAAATATATATATATAAAAGATAAGTAAATGATAAAAATAATTCAGGAGTTTATTATGTGTGTATGTTTTAAAACATTTTAATAGTGAGAGGATAGCTTTGGGATGGTACCCCCAAAGTGATGAACACAACCTTAGGCTTTATGCCTCGAAATATTATGTGATGAGAAAATTGAGAATCCGTTCTTCCCAAAGTGGTGTCTGGCAAGTTTCCGGGACACTAGTAGCAACTTTGGGAAGAGGTGTGCACACTAGGAAGATATAATTATTATGTTTATGGCCAATTGATTGTGACTGGTAGGTTTCCGGGTCACAGGGTAGACTGGCAGGTTTCCGGGTCTACCATGGTTCTCTTCCCACTAAACTAAATGGACTGGCAGGTTTCCGGGTCCAAATAAAATTTAATAAAAAAATTAATGAATGACAGTTGATATGAAACAAATATTTTAGATTATATATAAATATATAATTTTTCTTTTTATAACGTGTGATTATTATTATTGTATTTTTGAATTATCTTTGTTTATTAGGATTACCAGCTTTTGCTGATGTATGTATTCATGGGCTGCGACGATCCTTCGGGGGAGCAGATTTTCAGTGAAACAGGTCTCGAAGTTGGGGCTAGCAGTGATAAGTGAGGAGGAATAATAAAAGCTCTAGCTAGTTTTTATTTATTTATTTTTTTTTATTATTTGGATAAGACATCTCTATTTAAGTTTTTGTTGATATTAATGTAATAAGTAGCCTTGCACTTGTCCCATACAAGTGCGGCGGTAACACTTCCCAAATTTGGTTATTCCGAATTTCATTAATTAATTTAATAAGAAAAAAATTTTATTTAATTTTTATTGCAATTTTATGTCATTATAATTGTTAGAAATTTGGGGGTGTTACAAAAAAAATATATACTTTAAATAATTTAATTTAATTTTTTAATTTCTCTAAAAAAGTCATCTAAGTGTTATATTTATATCAATGAAGTAAATGATAATATCGATACAAGTTCTTCTCATGCCGAGTTCTCCATGGGGGGAATTTCCACCCAACACATTTTCCCTACCTATCCAAAGGTTACCTAACCTTTGGATAGGCAAGATGTGTTTAGCCTATGTAGAGTATAGATCATCCAGATTTATTTATTTTTTATTTGATGACTTCTAAATAAGAAATTATTTCTTTTAAAAAAACTAGTTAAGAAAGTATCTTTATTTTAGATTATTTACCCATTTAAAGATGTAAAAATAAAAGGTACAAAAAATTAAATCTAGAAAAGACAGCTTGGATGGGCTAAGCGCCACCTATTAATCCAAAGAATAGGTAGAGAAACGTGTTTTGAATTTGCGTAAGCTGAAGAGAAATGACAGCTAGTGAGGAAAGTGTGTCAGTGAGAAGAAAATCCCTTGCATGTCGTTAATGATTTATGAGATCGTTTGATACGTGTGGATTAATATTGGTAGCCCCAATTAATTTAGTTCTTTTAAATTCTGATTTACTGGCATGATTGAGGCAAAAACATGATAAACATGATGACACGAGAAAAGCAAGAATCAATGGTTGGCCATAGTTTAAAGCGTTGAATCTCATATGCGGAGGGCAACAAAGCTCGATCAAATGAAGCAGTCCATGGATGTATTTACCAGCTAATGTAGTCCATCAATTAGGGGATTTAAAACGCAAAGGATATTTAGCTATATATAACAGTGAATTTTTTACTATTCTCTTTGTCTTTAATATAAAACATATTTATGGAGTTGATTTTTGTCATAAATATAAGATGTTTTTTATATTTGTCAATTATTTCTTAATTTACCTCTGTTGATAACTCTTCAACAATAATCAACGAGGAGAGAGAATGAAAAAGTTAAAAAAGATGAGTAGGACGTTTTTAGAAAATGCATGTTATACTGACTAATTTAACTAACTTTCTATATTTAATTTAATTAAATTAATATGTCCTATATTAAGTATGTGAGGGAATATACGATTTCCATCGCCAGAAAATTATGTTTTGGTTCAAATGCGGATGGTTCCACCAATCTGGGGCTTTAAAGGCACATGATCTTTAGTTGTAATGGTAACTTTTTTACTATATGGGTTTCACCACTAGAAGACTTTGTTCGTCCAAATGATGGTTCAGTAAATAGTGATATGCATTGTTATTAAATTCACGAGTCCCCAAATTTACTGTTTTTATGTTTCTAGTTTATTAAATCGATTGAAGTTACTGATAAACTTATTATCGTTATAAACTTGGTTAAATTTACGAGTTTATACACCGAGCTTACCGTTTTTACATTTCAAATTTACAAAAAATCGTGTTAATTCACCATTTAACTTGTGTTAATTTGTTTTATTTGATCATACTCAATAGCTTCATATATGAGTTTTATAGAAATTTCTTTATTAAATATGGTAAATTTTGAATATTGATGGATTTAATTTCTATTATTTGGATTTAAAATATATTTAAATCAAATTGTTATCATTTTTTTTTGTATTTTAATTATTTATTATATACTATTAATACACATTTAATAGTGAAAGTAAACTTTTACGAGTTTACGATTCAAGTTCACGATACGAATTTATGTCATTGTCGCGAGTTTACTTAAACTCATGAGTTTAACAACCTTAATAATATGTATGTTACATGGGGAGGCTTGATTAGAATCGCGAATGGATAATGGGATCCTAAAGGAAACTCAGGTTTCTCCCAACATTTGTTGAGTTACCTGCTCTTCCGACTGCTCTTAATTAAAGTATCTAATAAGAAGCATGGGTTTAACAAGATCCTTGCTTATACTGATTCTTTAAAAGTCTTTCATTTGATAATGAATGATATATAACGGACCTAATCATCAAATCATATGTTGTATATCATTAGATTATATATTAGTTTATTAGTTAAACTAATTCGTTTGGAAAAAAAAATAAAAATAAAAATACTTTAAAGTAATTTAATTAGCTTCCTCAATCTCTCTAAAAAGTTAACTTAGTTTTATAATTAAGATCATGAAGAGTATTTCCATCTCACACATGAGTTCTGTGAGCTACGGACCAGATTCGCTTCCAAAGTATCCCATGAAACCTTTATAGTTTGTACCATTCCACATACTACACGTTTGCTCGCACCTACATTCCCCATACTTGTGCTCACCGTTTCACTAACGTCCTGGTTCTGCTGCTCAATACGTGATTTAATCGCAAGACACTCAGCCATAGGAGTTCAGGCCACAACTTCATTCTTTTTTTGGATCTGCTTCTTTGGGCCATTTTGTACCCAAAGAAGCAGATGCAATATGGTAATCTAGCAATACGTACCCAAAGCCACAATATGTGAAACCTTCCCTTCATCCGGGTCAAAATCCGCTCTCCGATGTTGAACACTAATTCAATGGTCCCCTTGTGAGTGCAGCTTCATAAGTCTCCTTGCGTTTACAATAATTCACAATAAGGAAACCAGACCCTATGTCAATAGGGTCAACCTCACCCCAAAACTGGCCCAGTTTGGACGCAATAACATCCTCCCTGACCATTTGTCTGAGCACCGTCACAATCACCGCAAGTCTCCACTTTTTTGCCACATGTCGTTTGTACTCCGGAAGCAAAGTGGTGCACCTTTGGGTGTATGCTCCACCCTGATCACCCGTTCTTTCCAACCATCATTCAGCCACCACCCTTCCTCCTCTTCATCGTCTTCCGTATCAGTACCACCCCCATTAGTACAAACCTGCTTGTATGACATTTTTGCTGCCGCCGGCACCTCCTTTCCACTTTCTTTCAAATACTCATCAACCAAATTATCTTCCATCCAATGCTCCACTCTAGGAACGTTCACACGTCTATTCAGTACCACCCCCTCACCTTTCCACACCTTCTTCCTACTACGCTCCATCTCAGCCGCCTCCTCTGGTGTCGGATCCGCCGCATTAGGGGCTCTCGCTTTCTTTCCCGACCAAATCTTTTATCTCCACACAAATTGCAACGTTTTTACTCAAACTAATTTATAAATATATTGTTATATAAAAAATCACTTGGATGAGATCTTTTAGGGAAAAATTTAAATATTAAATTAAATATTTATTAAATATTTTATACGTATTACCCATATTATTAATTTTATAAAATATCTTGTAACTACTTTCCTCGTTATCCATCTTGCTTTTATTTTTTTATTTTAATGTTTTAAGTTTATCATTTTGCTTATATGTCAGTAAGAGAGATACTTACTTCTAGGTTTGCTTTCTCTCATTAACCATTTTCTCATTATCTTCATAATAAAACTATGTCAGTCCAATTAAATTTGAAAGGTAAAAAATAAATCAAGTCATGAAGTTATCAATCTTTTGACTTTTTTCTTCTCTTTCCAATCAACGGTCCAGATCATCTTCTCAATCAACAGTTCTTAGAAACTTAGGAGGGATTATGAGAAATTGAAATAATGAGAAAATCTCTATCAGTTTACTACCATACTTTTATATAGTTAATATTTTTATTTGTATTTCTAACTTTAGTGTGGATGGATTTAATTTAATTTGTTGATAATTTATATCAATATGATTTTTTAAAAAATATTAATATGCCCTGCTTGTCACATTATATGTATATTATATGAAGGGATTTAACTTCTTATGTTGCATGAGAAGAATAAGATTTCTACACATACATAAAATGTTAGGGCTCACACACACACACACACATATATATATAATCTGATGTAGGGATGGAGCCAGGATTTCAAATCAGGGAGTGAAAATTACATAATATAACTCAGTAGAGTTAGCATTTGAAATTAGGGGGCGAAAATTGTAGATTTAGACCCAAAATTTTAGGAAATTATGCTTTAACCTCATAAATATTTCAATATTTTCATTTCAGTCCCTTCATGAGACTTTTTAATAAGGGACTAAAGTAAAAATTTTGAAACTTTTATGGGCTAAATCACAATTCTTAAAATTTTGGGTCAAATGCTGTAATGCCCATTCCAACATTTCATGTGTGTGTGACATGAGAATACACTTCTTCTACAATATGAGAAATGTTTTTTCCTTACATAAATTGATGGAAAAAAAAAAAGAATAATCTGACGGGTGATAGAATCAGCGGAGGAGGACGGATATGGAATATATCCAACTCACAGCTCCCGCCACGTAAATGCCTGGTAATGGAAGATTGGAAGGCATGATTTCCGGTTTTCCAATAATTAAAGGCTTTTTTGAGCAATTGAAGGACTCGACAATTTCGAGAGAAAAAAAAAAAAAAAAAGAAAGGACTCGACAATGACTCCAACGGTGCTTCTCAAATACCGCCAAAATGATGAGCTGAAGTCGCACTCATCACGCAGAGAGGAAACTCACCACTTGACAATTGACATGACTAAAATTCTCCCTATTCTAATTAATGCCTATAACTCATTCTAAAATATTTTTAGATTAAAACTGACTTTAACTTTACTTTTACTTGGGGAAAATGATGACTTCTTTCAACTATCAAGTACGTTTTTAACTTAGAATAAAGGTGGTGTCATGGTTTGTCACCAATAATGAAAACATGTGCCCCGTAAAACGGAATAGTTTGACTTCCAGCGATGTGTTTAGGATTTTGTGTCCTCCATTTCTTTCTTCCCTGTGTGAAAAATAATAATAATAATGAAAATAAAGAGTTTCAAAATATATACTGATATGATATTTATCATGTTAATTATGCATTTAATTGCTTGTATTCTATATAATTCATCTGTCCTTAAATGTAAATTCCTGTCTTACTGATTTTTCTCAACATGCGATTAACAAAATACTAAAACTTAAGTGGTGAGTGATTTTCTAATTATGCCCTCAATTAAATCCTTCTTTTAGGGGGGAAAATATATAATTCTCTCTAAAATACTGAATTGAGCCTTATTTAATGAACAAAAATAAATCTATCTAAAAGACCAGTTTCTCTGAAATGTCTTCCAACTTCCAGCTATCTCCCAAAACAAAATTCCATTCCATTCAACCTTCCCGAGATTCTTTTTTTTTTTTTTTTTGGGCGTCTCAGATTATTTCGGAATATGTATAATGCAATGTTTAATGTTTTTATTTTTGAAAATGGCATCTGATAATTAAATAATTGAGTGAAAACTGAAAAGTAAAGTAGTCCTCCTCCAGTTTAAAATTTTCAAGTTCATGAAGACCGGGCTAACGTAGGATCTTTTTTTTTTCTTTCTCAGAGCTAACGTAGGATCTTAGGAGAGTACTGTCTTTTTTTTTTTGCTCAAAAGGAGAGTACTGTCTCGCGATCCTAGGAAATGGAAAGCAAAGCGGTGACACGTCACGTGGCATTCAGTATAAAGCACCAGCAGGGCAGATGCAGGGGCTGCATGAAGACGTGAGATCACGCAACAAAATCTTCTTTGGACGGAAGCTTTTGCGATTGCTTTTATCTAATAATGAAGAGCGGGACTCGTGATTCAACATTTTTACATTTTTCAACACCAACTTCATTAGGGAGAGAACTCTGTCTCACTAGATAAGAGAACACCCTCACCGTTCCTGTGTGTCTCTGTGAATATCTCAGGGAGAAATAGCAATGGCGGCATTGCAGTTCTCTGTGAATCCAACCACAGCGGAGGCATTTCCTCGCTGCAATTCCATTTCCCGACTTGTCGGTCTCACCTCTAAATGCTCCAAATCGAGCTTGTTGCTGCTCGGAAGGACGGTGAAGTCACGGCCTCTGAGGAGGTCTTTTTGGGTGAAGAATGTGTCCAGTAGTGAGGCAGCTCAGATACTGAAAGATCCTGGTCATCAGCAAGGTTTTGCCTGAATTTTCTTTGGCTTTTGATGATTTTGTTTTCTCATTTTTAATCCGTCTGCATATTAGGTCTTGATCCTATGGTTATGTCTCAGCTTTGGTTACTCTACCTGATGGTTAATACGTTAGCCATGGGAATAATGGATGGTTATACAGTTCGAATGATCTCATCCTTTTTTATTCTGCTGGAACCTTGGATTTGCTCGTTTCAAAATTCTAGAAACATTTATATCAGAGAGAATCTTTAGACTAAGACTTTTCTGTTAAACTTTTGCATGGTATTTAGAATATGATATGCCATACTCACTCTTCTTACATTTTCTATAAGATATATTTGAGGAGTTGGTATTCTTCCTAAATATAAATACAAGACAAAGTTTTCATATTTATCAATATTTTTCTAATTTACTCCTACTATACACCATAAAGGAGGAGAGGGGATGGGGGAATTAAGGAGGGTGACTAGAGTGTTTTAGAAAAAATATGTTATATTAACGAACTTAACCAACTTCCTTAATCTAATCAAAGTAGGTAAATATGTTTAATATTAAGGACTGGATGAATACCTTGTTATGATGGAAAAAGATTGCAATCTTAGTAGCATGTCAGGAATGCATCATAAGATCTGCTCTATCGATGATGTCTCAATTTTCAACTGTCAAGTTCTTATCCAACACTTTTGATGGCATCCAAAGGTGCTCCACGGATGTAGTTGTAGGATTGGTTGTTGAGAATCATCTCAGTAAGCTGGCTTATCGTTGCAACGAGCCATGGCATGTTACTTTGCAGTTGATAGGTTTGGATCTTTTCTTTATGATGACATGGAAATGTAATTTGTTTCTCGAGATATGGTATACTGTAGTCAAGAATCAGTCCTTGTTCAAGATAAACTTCGTCCAACTTATGGACTGCTTTTTTTTTTTTTTGTTTGGTTTCTGTATATTTAATTGGGTGAGGGAACTAGGGATGACTTGAAGGCTTTTGATAAAGATTATTCCTCACTTTTGCATGTTTATAGAGGGTTCAAAGTGATCTGATTAATCATAACTATTTGTGGATGGTTTTAGAAGCTGCTACAACCACTCTCAGCCCATTGACACCGGACGCTGAATCTATTGCCTCAAGTATCAAATACCATGTAGAGTTCACTCCAATGTTTTCTCCTGAGAAGTTTGAACTTCCCAAGGCTTTCTTTGCAACTGCACAGAGTGTTCGGGATGCACTCATAATAAACTGGAATGCTACTTATGATTATTATGAGAGTCTAAATGTTAAGCAAGCATATTACCTTTCAATGGAATTTCTTCAGGTCAAGGACTTTAACCATTAGAATGATTTTTACAACTGTTCAAGACATTTTTCACATTTAAAATTTGTTTTATGTATGATTCTATCATTCAGGGTAGAGCTTTGCTTAACGCAATTGGAAATCTAGAGCTCACTGGTCCCTATGCAGAGGCATTGAGCAAGCTTGGTCATAAATTAGAAGATGTGGCATGCCAGGTGAGATATTTCTGGTCTTACAACTTTTTGTATTTGTTTAAATTTTATAGTGCCTTTTTGTGGTCTGTGTATATGATTTGTTGCCACTTGCCACTGGCTCGAGTCATTGTCTGTCTGATGCAAAGCATAGTATGTCAGCATCCAGTTGAATTGTTTCCTATTTACAACTTGATGGGGCTAAAGCTAACATAAAAAGCTTCAGAACCTTATATGAAAATCATAAATTTACAGCACTTCAGAACCTTATATGGTTTGGTCATTGCTCACATCAGTGGACAGTGAAAGTAACTACATTATTATAATAATTCAGTGTCTTGCTCTGACTGGTAAATGCTCATCAAATTCCATATATGTATATATATTTTAAATTTTTGATGTCCAACAATAGGTAATATAATGTGCTAAAGTGGACCTCAACATAAAAATAATTGAATCAAGTGTAAGCCAAATATCTGTACTCCAATTAAGCATTACATTTTTCAACATGGATGAGAATTCTTTTACAATGGAGTTCTTCAAACTCTCAATAAAATATACACTTTAGGTTCAACAGTTGGGAGATTCAGGTGACCGTGCGTTGTCTTGTCATGTTCCTTTTCCTACTTCTTTTCTTTTAGACATTGCTAGACTATAAAGATTGCTATTTCTGAGCAACTAAGCCACTGGAGCAGTCTACTAATATTTATTCAATATTTTGGTGCACTTACTCTCGTGGAATTATAATAATCCTTTTTGGATGATTATATTAGGAGCCAGATGCTGCACTTGGAAATGGGGGTCTTGGGAGACTGGCCTCCTGCTTTTTGGACTCCTTGGCAACCTTGAATTACCCAGCGTGGGGATATGGACTTAGATACAAATATGGCTTATTTAAACAGCTGATTACCAAGGATGGACAGGAGGAAGTTGCTGAAAGTTGGCTTGAGGTTTGCTTGATTACTGATCAACAATTTGTCATGTTATATACTTAGGCTTTAATATATTAACTTTATGCCCTTTTATTCTCTTAACATTTTCCTTATTTGAAACCTTTTTCTCACAGATGGGCAATCCCTGGGAGATTGTCAGAAATGATGTCTCATATCCTATAAAGTTTTACGGAAAGGTTGTTCCAGGATCAGATGGGAAGAAACATTGGATTGGAGGAGAAGATATAAAAGCTGTCGCACACGATGTTCCAATTCCAGGGTATAAAACTAAATCCACAATCAACCTGAGACTTTGGTCTACAAAGGCTGCATCAGAAGATTTTGATTTATATGCTTTCAATGCTGGTAAGCACACTGAAGCATACGAGGCTCTAGCAAATGCTGAAAAGGTACTTTTGATGCATTTACTATGTGTAACTATATTTCTTATGGTCTTTTACTATATTTCACAGTCTGTTGTATTACCTAAATTCTTTCAGAAAAGGTAATTGAGCTTGAATCTGGTAGACAGCGCTTGGATGAGTGATGCTAATCATGACAGCATCTAATTTTTGTGGCCTACTGACAGTAGTAATGTATAGTTTTCTTAGATTATATCTTTACTCTTCAGTAAATATTTATCTAATGACCTGTGGAACCTTGGACACTATGTCCTCTTCAAACTCTGTACAAAACATCCCAGCGACCACTAATAATGTGTAGAGTTTCTAGTTAGTTGCTACTTCTTTACTATGTTAATGGAAATTGAAACTAAATTTTTTATACTGTTCCGTTGCAAGTGCAGATATGTTATATACTCTACCCTGGTGATGAAACAATAGAAGGCAAGATCCTCCGTTTAAAGCAACAGTATACTTTGTGTTCAGCTTCTCTCCAAGACATCATTGCACAATTTGAGAGAAGATCAGGAACATCTGTGAATTGGGAACAATTTCCTGAAAAGGTTGCAGTGCAGATGAATGATACTCACCCGACCCTGTGCATCCCAGAGTTAATGAGAATCTTGATGGATGTAAAAGGTTTAAGCTGGAAGGATGCTTGGAATATTACTCAAAGGTATAATGGTTCATTTTTCTTTCTGCATTTCTTTTACCAAATATTATTTTATTGATTGAATGCTTGTTTCTGGCACATTGATGCAGGACTGTAGCATATACAAATCATACTGTTCTGCCAGAGGCATTGGAGAAATGGACCTTGGACCTCATGCAGAAATTGCTTCCTCGCCATGTTGAGATCATAGAAATGATTGATGAAGAGGTAATATGGAAATATCTCCGCAGAACTCTTACTTTAGAGTCTGGGCATTAACTTGTTTCTGATTTTCATGCTTTGCAGCTGATTCAGACCATAATTGCTGAATTTGGAACAGCAGATTTAAACTTATTAGAGAAAGAATTGAAGGAAATGAGGATTCTTGAAAATGTTGAATTACCTGCAGCATATGCAGATTTATTTATTAAACCCAAGGAAGCTGTTGCTATTTCTGGTGAGGAGCTTCAAGATGCGGAAGAAGATGAAAAAGAGGAGGAGGAGGAGGAGGAGGAAGCAATTGGTAAAATGGATGGAACAGATGAAAGTCACATTGAGGATGAGGAAGAGCAGTTGCCGGAGCCACTACCGGAACCACCAAAATTGGTCCGTATGGCTAATCTCTGTGTTGTGGGTGGTCATGCAGTGAACGGGGTTGCAGAGATACATAGTGAAATTGTGAAGGATGAAGTATTCAATTCATTTTATAAGGTAAATATGTCAAGTAGCTTTGCAATTGAGTGGTTTTGTTGACTGAGTTTTTTCTAATTATGCTTTTGTCCATTTGTTTGTTCAGTATAATTAAGAACTTAAGAATTTTATAACTGTGGAAAAAGAACAGAAGCTATTATTTCCATGTCTACCCACTTTGAAATAATCACTTGTTGCTTTTTCCATAAATATGATTTCCTACTTTTTATCTTCATTTCTTAATAGTCCTACCAACCTTTTCTAGAAGTTCCTCCTTTTCTTAAAGTTCAGGTTTATGATGAGACCAAAGGATTTCCATACCACTGACCTCTACACTTGTGTTCCTTGCAGTTGTGGCCTGAGAAATTCCAAAACAAGACCAATGGGGTGACACCAAGAAGATGGATCAGGTTTTGCAATCCAAATTTGAGTAAGATAATAACTGAGTGGTTAGGCACAGAAGATTGGGTCTTAAACACTGAAAAGTTGGCTGAACTGCGAAAGGTAATCACCATTATTTAATTTTTCTTTGTTATCATTATGAATCTTATGAGTGTGAAATTGAAAGATAAATATTACTTTCTCTGGTCCTCATTATAAAACACCAACCAGCAATTGTATTTTATCATTATTATAAGGCACCAACTAGCAATTATAGTTTTTTGTTTCAACTTCTTTTATTTCTAGGTTAAGGTGCAAATTTGCCTCCGGAAATTTTTACTGAGGAGCAATGCTATTGCAGAAGTTTTTGTATATTTAATGTTGCCCTAAAAGTGTTAAAAGGAAGTAGTGTTGCCTCTTACCATTAAAAAGTTGACGGTCAATGTCAATTTTTTAACGGTCAACGATAGTTTTTTAACGGTATGGGGCACTATTACTACGTTTTAAAATTTTTGGGGAACATTGAATCTGCAAAAACTTTCGGGGCAACACTGCTTCTTAGCGAAAACTTTCGAGGCAAATTTGCACCTTAACCCTTTTTTTCTTGTGATACTTCTAAAATACTTGTTCAATTTTGATAAACTCACCGCATTGAGTTGAGAATACCATGAATATGGCTATTTTTCCTTTGGCCTAATGCTGATAGGATTGAAGGAGCAAGACTAAATTGGATCAGACCTATATGGAAGTCCACCTCGAGGAATCAAGGATCCATATACATATACATACATATATATATAGGAGACTCATAAACACATCACACATTGAAATGGAATAATTATGCCCACTTTTACGCTAGAGTGGTTTCAAGAAATTCAATGAAGATTTTTTTTTTTTTTAATATGAACACTCAATGAGTAATTTGAATACCTTGTAAGACATTCCCTAATTTTCTTATATCCTTTAGGGCCTCTGCTTCGAAGTTTCAAACCTGAGAGCCGAAATTAGAAATTGAAATCCTCAAATACAAATATTTTCAAAGGAAACAAAAGATAATCAAGAGCCATAGCTAGTTCTGGCAGTCTTCTAAATGTATCTATCCTGCATCAGCAAATATCCTTGAATACAACAATTTTGAATCAAAACTATGTTCTGCCTAAGCATATCAAATATATAACTTATTAATTTATGAATTCCTACTGACTCTAGGGTGTGCCTGATGTTATTGAACTTCCTTAACATACATATTAGGTAGATGGGATGGGACTCTAAAATTGGTGGTATTTATTGCTTCTTGAGCTGAAAGAGTCTAAATTTTATATGGATTATAATATGTAGTACACTTTGAAATTAGTACGCTATGGCTAACCATCTGATCCTGTTGTGTATTTCCTGCATCTTCTGAGTTAGTTTATGTTCTGTTCAATGTAATTTCTTACTGTCGGTAATTCATGCTGAGCAGATTAGTGCTATGTATTTAGTTTGCAGATAACGAGGATATGCAGATACAGTGGAGTGAAGCAAAGAGGAGTAACAAGATGAAGGTTGTTGAATTTCTCAAAGAAAAAACAGGGTATTCTGTCAGTCCTGATGCAATGTTTGACATTCAGGTTTGATGCTATCTTAAAATTTTTCTTTCTTGCACATCCTCTCTAGATTGGGCTGTAAGTTTTAAACACGGTGTAAAACCTCAATGAGGAGGTGAGGAAGTAAAGGATTCAAAAGGTGTATCACAATAGCCTATACCTGAAATGTTACAGCTAAAATCCTTAGCAGCCCTTTGAAGTTTTGTCAGCTGTATTTGTAGACTGGATTAATGGGTTAGAATAATGACATATACTGAGTGTAAAAGTAATTCATTGCCAAGTGTTTTAAATTTTGAAGCTGTCTCCCTGTACTGTTGTTGCTTGTAACACCAGTTTATAGTTTATAATTGTGGCTTCTGTCCAACTGAATGGATTTATTTAGGTAAAGAGAATCCATGAATATAAACGGCAGTTGTTGAATATTCTGGGAATTGTTTATCGCTACAAGATGATGAAAGAAATGAGTGCTGCAGAAAGGAATGCAAAATTTGTTCCACGAGTTTGTATCTTTGGGGGAAAGGCATTCGCTACATATGTGCAGGCCAAGAGAATTGTGAAATTTATCACAGATGTTGGGGCTACAATAAATCACGATCCTGATATTGGAGATCTGCTCAAGGTACAGATGTCTTTCTTCTTTGAGTTTTTTTTTTTTTTTGGGTATTGTTCAACAGCTATTCCATTTAACAATGTCATGTCAAACTGCTACAGGGTAATATACTGATATAACTTCTGGCTTCTTCTGGGCTATACATTTGATTCTGATAGTTTTCTAGCAATTTTCTGTAATACTGTGAATTTATAATGAATGTGTAAAGTCATAGGCATTACATGTGGCAGTTTAATACCCAGAAGTAAATTACTCAAAGATAAAGGGGAAAAATGAGAAGGAAGAGCCAATCATGTACTGTGTGTATTTATGCCAGTACAGCAAGCAATATGAAATCTTATTCAGCAAATGTTTCTTTTGCTAATGCAATTTCAAGGTGCCTTTATGGCAATCTTGAGCTTCAACATTAGCCCTTCCACTCTCACCATTGATAAGAGCTTCCATCTCAGTACAAATTACATTTTTGTTTTAACTTGGTCTATAATATAATTCTCTCGAACAGTTATGGACCTCTATCTTTTGGAAACGTTTTACGGATGGAGTTAATCAAGATCCTAGTGGCTTTGCCAACTAACACTTTACACTATATATTTAGTTGGATTTGTTGCATTGCTTCTTGTTTCTATGATGCCTGTACAACCATATTTGACAAAATATTTATGAACTTGCAGCAAAGTGTTTCTGTTTTTTTAAAGCCTTTTATTCTTCTCGAAATCTTTCATTATTAGTAATGCCACTAAAATTATGAAAATCCATGGAAAACTTTGCATGTAAACTTGCAAGAAGTTACTTGTCAACCTTGATATAGTTTTGAAATAAGACATTTGAAATTTTCTTATAAAAAATAAAGTTTGTTGTCATCCTAGTTCTATAATATGCTACTTTTACAGGAAAAACTGTTCTCTGCTTTGTTTAGTCATTTTTCTGCACATAAACAACACAAAATATCATATTATTCATTTATTCGTGATTGTTCAGGTTGTTTTTGTGCCTGATTACAATGTCAGTGTTGCTGAGATCCTTATTCCTGCAAGTGAATTGTCACAACATATCAGGTAGTTTTATTTGCTACAGTTGGTTATATATATATAAATTCAATTCTTTTGCTGGTTGCTTAAAATACTATTCACTTCGGTTATTTTATAGGACCACCTTAACAACTTTCCTGAAATTAAGTAAATTAGTTAAATGTCAAACATTTTTACAACTCTCCAAATTTACCTTTTGACTGGCATAGTTCAATGTGGAGAGATGATGGGAAAGCCATTAATTACGCAAAGAGTAAAAGAAGTAACGGCGTTTTTGAAAATGGGTCTTGAATGTTTCATTTTGTAGAGTGTTTTGTATTAAGAATCATGGGTAGAGTCTTATAAATAGGACAAGGAGTACTGCATTAGCCTAGTAGGACCCAATATGACCAACCTACTTGCCAGTCTTGGTAAGTAAAGCCAGCACTATCAATTCAGATTTAGTTACTGGTACTATTAATGCTGGCATCCCCCATCCCAAGATGTTCTGATAGAATTACAGAGACTTTTTTGTAGAGATTTAGGCACTAGATATAACTTTTAATAAGTTCAATGACAGATTCAGAGTCATGCAGGGAATCGTTCTGGGCATTGATCAATAATTCCGATGTTCAACTTTTATTATAACCAGCATTCCACATGGTAACAGTATGAGCTTCCTAATTGAATTCATGGTTAGGATACCTGTCTGTGCCATTTTTGTAGATTCCAGCTTAAAGCTTGGATTGGTTGTTCCATCAAAGCATAAGCTGATACACCCTTTGTTGATGATATATAAAAGGAAAAACATTGATAGAGATATGCATAGTGACTCCCTCATGAAACCCATAAGCAGGTACCGAAATGGAGCTTTATATAAATCTTATACCTCAAGATATGTAAGAGTTAAGATATGTTCCTTCTGATATTGCATTTTATCCTCTCCAATCTTACTAGAAAGAGAATTCATGAATTGCACGTTGCTGCTGAGTTCATTATCCTGAGAAACGGTTATTGGGATACTAGGACAATAAGTCTTAGTTTCACATTCAGTTTTGTGAGTCTATGTAATTCAACCAAGAATGGAGCTGTAGAATTAATCTCCAAATGGTGGGACATTATAGTTAATATTGTGTTTACTTCGATGCCTAGCCATTGTGTCTAATCTGGTCTTTCCTGTTTACCTCCATCTGTAGTACTGCTGGAATGGAGGCCAGTGGAACAAGCAACATGAAATTTGCCATGAATGGCTGCTTACTGATTGGAACATTGGATGGGGCCAATGTTGAAATAAGGGAAGAGGTTGGAGCTGACAACTTCTTCCTCTTTGGCGCCAAGGCTCATGAAATTGCTGGGCTTCGGAAAGAAAGAGCCGAGGGAAAGGTTAGTCTTATACTGTTACTTATCTGATGCCTGCCTGGTGAGCCATTGTACTTTGGATTGTTGATATTCTTGATGCCATAATGTTTCGAACAGACATGTTTCTCCCGAAATTTTTTAAAATTTTAGCCATTGTCAGGGATTTTCTTTTTGTCTTTATTAGAGGTTTTGTACATGACTTTTTATTGGTGAAATCCTGAAAGTGTGTTTTTTCCTTAATAACCTAACTGGCCTTTTGATGTAGTTTGTGCCTGATGCAACATTTGAAGAAGTAAAAGAATTTGTCAGAAGTGGTGCTTTTGGGCCTTACAACTATGATGAATTGATGGGATCATTAGAAGGAAATGAAGGGTTCGGCCGTGCAGATTATTTCCTTGTGGGAAAGGACTTCCCCAGCTACATAGAATGCCAAGAAAAGGTTGATGAGGCATATCGAGATCAAAGAGTAAGTTCATGCTTCTTTTCATTGTTCATGCATTTTTTCATTCACGTGCTAATAAACTTTGCTGTTATTGCGACCATGCTAAACGCTAGAGTTCATGAGATTTATTCATGATTCAAGGGAGCATGAACTAATTCCATATTTGTTTCGGACTCCCCCAAATCATATATCCTTTTGAGTCTTCATTTGTATGTTCTTATCATGTCATACAACACATACATCAATTGATTATATTTGGTACTCTCCCCGCTCTTTAATGTAAGACATATTTATTTAATTTGATTAAATTAAAGAAGTTAGTTAAATTTGTTAATATGACTTGTATTTTCTAAAACAACCTAAATATCTTTAATTCCGTCATTCCTTCTCCTCCTTAATTATTGCTGAAGAACTATCAATAGGTGTAAATTAGGAAAAGATTGACAAATAATATGAAAACGTTTAAAATCAATATCATCTCCCCAAATATATCTTATATTAAGGATGCATAGGCATAGCCCATTCTACTTTTCTGGACAAAAAATAATCAAAGGTAGTTACTCATTGGTAGTTTCTCAGATTTGGCCATCCATGAGTCAGATTTTCTTAGCAATTATCAAGCACCACATTAGACTGTGTTATTTCATGTGAATATGTGCTATGTGGCATAAACACCTGAATCGTGTGGATGCAGACATGGACACGAATGTCGATATTGAATACAGCAGGCTCGCACAAGTTTAGTAGTGACAGAACAATTCACGAGTACGCCCGAGATATATGGAACATTGATCCAGTTCCATTGCCTTAGAAGATGGATGCCTTCATACATGGCAGCAGGAATATGAGGGCGCTTCTCATGGCCCTGATGATCACAGCTTTTGCATTATCATATTTCCCTGGAAAATAAATAAAGCTTTGGGAAGACTCAAGAGTAGCAGCATCCGAACATAACTAGGGCTATGGTTTTGGCGCGAATAAGCTGGCATCCTTCTTTAACTCGTTTCTGTGTGGCACCAGAACTGAAATAAAGTTCGTTGTATTGGCTGTGTAGATGCCCGTTGAAAATATATGATGAATTTTGCTCCTTAGTGTGTCAATCGACGAGTATAGAGATCTTCATGCGGTAGGATATCACTATATAAGTCGTGTTTTACTTGAAACTGGAAACAATTCAGAGCATAAGTCTGCTGAAGTATGGTACTAATGGATTATTAATAAATAGTGCAATTTATTATAAAATATTGAATAAATTTTTTTGTTAAAAATGTATCATGCATAACCCCGGTAAAAAGTTTACAAAGGATTTCATTGTCAACTACTATAGGCATCTCATAGGGGCCCAGAGAATGAAGAGATTGATAGTAATGCACCAATAATTATAATAATAATCCACCAGAAACATAACTGAATATTTAAAGCGCAAATTAAACATCCCTGTGTTGTATGAAGCTTACAATATCTTAATATGAAATTCTTTTATTAGGTCATGAAAGTGGGACAATTGTTCGATAGCCCAAGTCCCCACCGAAAGAATGGTCTTACAAAACCCTGTGAAACTATACTGGTTCTTCATGCTCGGGACAACCAAAGGCATGGTGTGCTGCTTACCATTTAAGGTGCCTCTATTCACTATTTCCAAATGCAACTAAGATAATACTATGAGACAAACGAAGTTGGATTTTGCTCGATCAAGATGACTAAACAATGTAACTCAAAAAATTGTAATCAGCTTCGCATTTACATGTGTTAAGAAGCTTGTTTCTTCAACATAGCAGCATGCTTTTGCCCGGCAAGATGATAGTTAAATACTGTCTCGCTATTACAGACCACATTACAAATAGTACATATTTTAACTGCTGCTGCAGCAGCCCCACCTTCAAGAACCTTCTTTTTCTTGTTCTCCAAATCAGCTGGTGTTTGAGTTGCTTTCCTTTTTTTCTTACTCCCACCACCAGATTTGCTATTGTCCCCCTCAGGCTGAGGCTGAGGTCCTATCACAGGATTGGATGACGTGTTGGGCAGAACAGGAACTTGAGGTGGCGGCCTTAATGCTTCTTTTAGTTTCTCCAAGTTCTTCTTGTGCTTCTTTCCTAACTTATGCTGGTCCAGAACATCCTTGCTGGTACAATCTATCTTGCAAACTTCACAATATGCAGATTGGACAACCTTAATTTTCAGTTTCTTAGGTTTCTTCCGTGCCCCATTTACCTGTGGTTGGGTTGTGGTGTTAGTCCACCAAGCCGTGTTCGTATTTGAGGTAGCCAATTGCTCTGATCCAGTTGAGGCCACGGGGATAGCCTACTCATGAAAATACACAATGCAATAAAAGATGAGACGAAATAGGCACAATCATCATTCCGTTCCTTTCTACTGCAGAGTTCCAACAGAAAGCAAATCAAAGCATTGAATTTCCAATATGTACTTTAGCAAACCAAGTTTCAATCTCCTATGAACAAAATAGGAGAACGCAATTTTTCCTTTCTCAATCACTCATTGCAATAGTAAACAATTAAGAAAAATAAGATGTGCTCAACATTTACTGCACGGAATCCAGATCGCATCAAGGACAGGGCAAATTTGAAATTATACATCATTAGAAACAATCAACAGGCATAAATCATTAACAAGATGTCATAAACCAAGGATAGGCAACCTACTAACCAATTAGAGATACAGCTTTGGAAATATATGTTTCCAATACTTCAGCAGACCAATTCAAGAAAATTCAAGTGTTGTCAATCAAAGTTAGATAGTTGCACGGTGCCTCACAAAGTTTTAGGCTCCACCATCTAAACTTAATACCAGAACATAGCTTAATACATTCGACTCCCTAAACATGTGGCGTTTGATCCCATTCAAAGAATTAACTTCTTTGCATATTCTAATCTATCCTTTATTTACAATCAAAACCACAAACAGTATAGCCATCCCTCCAAATTGTTAAGACATTAATAATCAATTACCTCAATCTATCTCATATGATACCACAATAAACATAACACAAAACTTAAAAGAAAGAGAGAAAGAAATGAACATACAGCTCCATAGCCAGCCGGGTCCATCCCGAACTGCATAACAGCCTCCCTAGCAGCCCAATTCTGAGCATTTGGATCATAATAGTATCCGGAGCTCGAATCTGCAACAGGGTTGTGAGCATACGAGTAATTAGCATGGGCTTCATGAGTCAGATGGCTAACTGAGTCGGAGGTCGCGGGGGCATAGGAAGTAACACCAGGAGGGTTCAACCCAGGTTCCGCACCCGAGCCACCATGAAATTCTTGGGTTCCAGCAGAAGATTGAGGGTCTGCAGAAGGAGGATTAGGGTTTTGAAAGTATAATTGGTAATGAGGAGGGTAGGATGCGGGAAAATAAGCGGCTGCGGCAGGTGGGTAAGAAGAGAGGGACGCTGGCGTTGGATTTGGCTGCAATTCAGGCACAGTGGTGTGTTCCATTGGTTTTTCAATTTCATCAGGAGACTGGGTATGGATGGGACTAAGTGATGCAGAGGAACAAATGAAGATGTACTGTTTTCAATTACGCGACGAAGATTGAATGGCACAATAACAGTTTGCGTCGAAATGGAACCAAGGTCGATCTTTTGCCAAAGAGCAGGAGGCCCAATAATGGAGAATCTTGATTATCGGAATCAGGGCGATGCAATAGAGCAATTGATCCGACTGCCATAGACATGGGCTTGGGCAGAGTTTTTCCATAGTCCAGAAAGAGAGTGTGACCCATGATGTTTCATAAGAGAAAAAAATCATCATCAGGCCAGTATATATATATATATATAAGAAGCCTCTAACAGTTGGCCGATAGATGGTTGGATCCTTAAATATAATGCATTTGTTGGGAGAGAAAAAATTCACTTTGCTGATCTCTATGCCTCAAGAGTCAGAAAGACTGGTCTTTAACTATCAGCTGAGATACTGAATGGATTATACTTAAGAAAAAATAATGGCTAAAGTATACTTTTAGTCCTTTAAGTTTTACATAAGGTATACTTTTGGTCCCTTAATTTCATAAAAATATACTTTTGGTCCTAAAATTCTAACACCGTTAATGTTGCTAACGAAAAATGATGCAGCGAACTCAAGTGATGACTAATAGCACCTAATTAACAAATTTTACATATTCTTCAATTTATCCATATTTTAAATTTAAGCCTAATAGTATTTAATTACAAAATCATCACTTAAATTTTTATCGTTATCACTTGAGTTTATATTTTCCGTTAGCAAAATTAACGGTGTTAAATTCTTAGGACCAAAAGTATACTTTATGAAATTAAGTGACCAAAAGTATGTTTCATATTAACTTAAAGGACTAAAAGTATACTTTAACAACAAATAATTAATTAATGCCCACAGAGGGGTAAAACTTGAAAAAACTATAAAAAAAATATTACTTAAACTTTAAAATATTAAATAAGTTATTTCTTATTAAAATGAATTGTCAATTACTATTTAAGTGTAGTTAACATCTATACTCTTATAAGCAACAAGACTTATTTGAAATTTTAAAGTTCAATGGTATTTTCTTATATTTTTCTCAAATTTAAAAGGTATATTGACTTATGAACGGAATAAATGTGCCTCAAGAATTTGAGAAATTGTGAATCTGAAGAAGAATTTAGAATGCGCTGCCTCATATATAACATAAAGGACAGGAACAAATGTTTTAATATCATAACGTGTCACGGAAATTTTAAATGGAAATTTAATTTTTGGGTTTCGACATAATACTTATTAAGTAAATAATTTTAATTTTTAAAATATAGGAACTAAATTATAAAGGGTTAAAGAGCAATTTTACACCTGTGTTTTATCCCAGGAGCACCCAGCACCACGTGATTTAAACTGGAGCAAAAATACACATGTGATTACGTTCTGGGAGCGCCCAGCACTACGGCCGTTAGTCAACGGTTAACTTAGATGGAAATGAACAGTAACTCGGGTGAAATTACATTTTTGCCCCTAGTTTTAGGTGAAAGTATACTTTTGCTCTTAGTTTTAAATATTAATTACACTTTTACCCTTAGTTTTAAATATTAAAAAACTAAAATACCACCCGCCAGTGGGCCCCACCGCTGGCCACCATCACCGACGGCGACCACCCCGCAGACGGTGGCGATCGGTGGTGGTGGTCGGCGGCGGCCAGCAGTGGTGGTCGCCGGCGGCGGCGGCCGACGATGGTGGCGGATGGCGGTGGCCGCTGATGGTGGTGGTGGCTGGCGGTGGGCCCACTGGCGGAGGGTATTTTATTTTTTTTTAAATATTTAAAACCAGGGGCAAAAGTGTAATTAATATTTAAAACTAAGGACAAAAATGTAATTTCACCTAAAACTAGGGGCAAAAGTTTAATTTCAACCGAGTTACTGTTCATTTCCATCCAAGTTAATCGTTAACTAACGGTTGACTAACGGCCGTGATGCTGGAGGCTCTCAAAACGTAATCACATGTGTATTTTTAGTCCAGTTTAAATCACGTGGTGCTGGGCGCTCTTGGGGGTAAAACACATGTGTAAAATTGCTTCTTAACCCAATTATAAAATAGTTGAAACAATAAAGACTGAACTATAACTGAATTAAAATTATAAGAATTGAATTATATCGAGTCAAACTATAAAAACTAAGTTACATTGAGTTAAAACTCAAAACAACCTAGAACATACAATTTTTCGAAGTCTGAAACTAATGCAAGGCAATCAAATAGGGGTGAGCATAGTGTTCTGATATTTGATACGCCTGCCCAAGTCTGGTAAAATATTGCCCAGCCCAGCCCCAAAAAAGTGGCCCTAAAAATTTGGGTAGTTTTAGGCTGGGCCAGTAACTGGGTAGGCTTGGCAATGGTAGGGGGTTTTGCCCAACCCATTTAACCTTGTCCAGAAAATTAAATATATTTAAATAAATATTATTATATATATTATTTTATTTAAAATATATTATATTATTATATCTAAATATATTATATTATACTTCAGGTATTTCTGTAAAGTGTGAACTAAAATCTTCATAGAGCAGAGCAGGACGTTACTGCTTGGGTAGGGGAAACCTGCCCTGCCCAACCCACACTTGCCAACAAAAAAAATGATTAGAACTTTTATTGGGTAGAGTTGGATATCAGACTACAAAATGCTACCCATTTACTCTTTGGGCTGAGCATTGGATAAGGATCTTGCCCTGTCCATGCTCACCCCTACTGAAGCTAATACAATGCTACTTCAATACATAGAAGTTAAATAATGATTACACGTTTGAAATGTTTGTTTTTTAATCACATTGTTACTTTTACTTTAAGTTGATATATTCGAAGAAAATTAATTTGTTTTCAATTATAGCTTCAGTTAAAATAATTTATTATCAAACAAAATTTCGATCACTCAATAAATTTAAAGCATGCCACATATCCAAGAATGATTATTTACTTTGAACAAAAATTTGGATTTTCAATGGTTAAATTAATATATAATTACGCTTTAATTAATTTAGCTACGAGGAATTTATCTGTTATCCTCGTTAAGTCGTTATCTTAAGAACTAAAGAGTTTCATTTGTTATTCTCAGCTTTCTTGTCCATTTCAAAATATATATAATTACACTGTATTTCTACTTTATACAAGTTGGATTTCCTTTTTCTGATTATTTTTTTGTTAATGGCTTCAGGTGTCACTTTTTTCTCATACAAACTACGCACAATTTGAATGGTTACATGAATCAACACACATACACACTGTTATTCCGGATTTGGTACGGACGAGTTCCTGACTGTTCAGATCCAGATCTGGATGGTTAAGATTTTTTTTTTCCTATATGAAAAAATCATTTTTTGAAAAATGTTAGTTGAGAGATTATCTTTATTTTAGACCCTCTACCCATTAAAATTATATTTTATAAAAAATAAGAAAGTAAAAAAAAATTAGATCTGGACAGTGCAGAGTTCGTCTGCTCTCTGTGCTCGTCCAAAAGACGAACACAGTAACCGGGTTCCGTTCCTTTCCCGGGTTCCGTTCCTTTCCCGTTCCTTTCTGGGCAGAACTTTGTACTTCTTATTTGCATGTTCTTGGTCTTTTTTCTTTTCTGATTCATTTTTTATCCAAAAAATTTCCAAACTGCTTGCATATTGCAAAGCGGACCGGTTCCGTTTTTTAATTTACGAAAAAAAAAATACTTTCAACATTTAAATCCCCACTTCAATCTAACGAAATCGAATACGCATCCTATGAAAAAGGGTCAGTCTTGAATAAGCTGGCCCAGGCAAATGGCACCACAGCTGATGCTTCTTAGAATTGGGGACGGAAGATGAGAAGTTTTAAGTGAAAATAAGTTTGGCTGTTAAATGTTCAGTTGTCTATGCACATGAAAAATTTAAATTAACGCGTCAGATGTTGACAGGGGCATCACTCAGATGATCTCGACGCCGATGGATTCTAGAATGCTGGACTCCATGGCGATTTCAGACGACGGTAAATGGTAACTGTCGGGGAATTTCATCGAGCAGGGGACGAGTGTGGATCGCTTTGGATTTTCGCTATTGCATATTGGGGTTTGAAGGCGTCGATCAGATTCAGAGCTCGAGTTATATTTTCATTTTTAATCTCTTAATATTGACCTTAGAAGCTTTCGGCGTCTCTGTTCTTGCTTTTGGAAATTTTCTAAATTTTGATCTGAAATTCTTTTTCTAGATTTGAGACTCCCGAATTTGTTTTTTCATGATCTCATCTGCTTTTATCATTTTCTTCCTAATCTCTTTCCCTCACTTTTTTTCTTTTTTATAATAAAGAGACACCTCAACTAAACATCTATAAGAGTACTACCCCCATTACAATCATTACTAATAAGCTTGGCAAGAGCCTCAGATAGGTGGTAAACTTCGTCATGACCCATCTATAACTCCAAACCACTATTTGCTAGGAGGTCCGCCGCAAAATTGCATGATCAAGGCACATACGTGACCCTAGTCTCCCAATCCATATCAAGCATCAATGAGACTTCATGGAGAATCCCAGGATCCTTGTGGGCTTCCCTACACCTATGAAGAATAAGCTTGAGACAATTTGTGAAATTAGTTTCCAGCCAAACTTTCTTAAAACCCATAGATCATGCCATTCTTAAACCAAGAAGGCACACCTAGATTTCTGCATTTAATTCATCCCCCCCCCCTGAGATGATGTATGAATCCTTTTATGAAACTCCCGACATTATCCCTAACCAAACCTCCACAAGCAGACTTCATAGTTAAAGCGGGGAATGCACCATCAACATTCACCTTCACCCAGTCGCCTTCTGGGGGTCGCCAAGACTCACGACTAGGGGCCAAAGTGACACCTTGAACTTGCAACCTTGCTAGCCGATCATTAGTGCGAGTCAAGCTCTCTACCATTGTGCCAGTACTAGTTAGGATAGTTTCAATGGGTATAAGTTTCTTCTCGAAAACAAACAGATTCCTCCGACGCCACAACCACCAACACAGCACAATGAACTTGGAGGCCCACTGTCTACAAGTTCCTGATTTACCACTAAGATTCCACCACACCCAATCGGAAAGGTTCATGTTACAGAACATCTGCCACTTTTTATCTTAGCCTTTAAATTGAAATCCAAACGGTTCAAATTTAATGTTTTAAGAAAATATTTTTGTAAAATATGTTTTATTGCATTTTTTAAATTATCATAACAAAAATTTAGCATATTTTGAATTTATTTAATTATTTTTTAATAATTTGATATTTTATTAAAAAATTTATAAAACATTCAATCTAAACCACTTAAATTTCAATTCAAGGAATGAGATGAGTGGTTGAGGGGAAGAGAATAGGAAGAAAACAGTTGGAGCAGACGACGGTAGTCAATCCCGGACTAGATGTGATATTATCTAGGGAAAAAAATGAAAAGCCCCTATTCACCATGATGTTGTATAGTAAATTTACTAATCTAACCCTAAAAATGAAAAACAGTTTTTTATTGGGAAATTGGAGACAAATCCCTCTTTGACAAATTAATTGGAAAATGGGACATTGAGCATTTAGTTTTGTTAGGGTCAATAAGTGTGATAGGTAAAAGACCAAATCACCCTTCGTTGAAGCTCATTTGCATGTGGTGGATACTCATTTGAAATTTGGATTTTCTCCCAGACTCACCCATGCTCTTGGACTCGCAGGAAACCATTTTATTTATTTATTTTCAAAAAAAAAAAACCAATATGAAAGAAAGCAAAATGCAATAAGGGAAAGCCAAACCAAATCCAGATTTAAAAAAAAAAAATAAAACCCAGTATCAACAATCAAATCCACCTTCCTCATAAAGTTTCTGACCGTCGGAAAAATTCACTGCTGGCAAAAATTCAACCCAGCATCAACATAACAACAATGAAATTGGAAAGAAGTTATTTCAAAGCAAAATCAATCCATCTCAAACAAACTCGGAATTGTAGAAAAAATTCAATGGAGAAGAAGTAAAAACAGAGATTAAGTAGAAGAGGATTTGGGTTCGAATTTCAGCTAGATCTATGCACCGGCTGTGTGCGACCGCAAGAGAGGTCAAAGGAGGGTTTGAGAGGTTGAGTCAAAGGGAGAGGGATAAGACTATAAGAGGATTTGAGGTTGTTTTTTGTTTTTCCATTTATTAATCTTTAAGGGCAATTTTGTCTTTTACCCTCAAACCTTATTTACTCTCAAGGACCTCAAGTTTTAGGTACCATTAGCCAATTAATTTGTCAATAAGGGACTTTCGGCCACTTTTCCCTTTTTTATTTTCATTTTAACATTACTTAATTTTAGGAATAAAATGGGTATTTCACATTATCTTCAAATACCCAACTTTCCATTTTCATCTTACCAAATATTTTATTTTCCCTTGACATATCTTCCCTTCCTATGTCTACTAAACAATACACCCTTTTAATTTTCCTTCCTTTCCTTTTCCTCCTCAAACAAGGGGCCTTAGATTTTAATAATCCACAATATTTCAAGTCACAGGTGTGTGTCTCGTGGGGCAAAAGTGTGGCTTTCAAAATTACAACAACGACATAATAAGAGAAAATTTATCTTTGAGCAAAAAAAAAAAAAAGAGAGAAAATTTATCAAACAAAAACAAGTTGCCCTAGTAAATTCATAACATCCAGATAATAATGAAATGAGTTACAAAAAGCAAGGCAAAAACATAGAGGGTCTTTTTACTTTCCCTGAACTTATACCAATTCTGTGCCGACTATAAAAGGGAAAGAAAAGAAGGGCCAAAAGAAAAACTCTTATGAAAATAATAAAGAATAAAACTGAGAGGGAATAGGCAGTCCCCTTAATCAAATGACCTGTTTCAAGCCACTGCTGGCATGTCCTTAAGCCATGGGTCCAGTGGCTTACCGATGGAGTAAACGATGAAGCCAATCTCACGCAACTTCTCCACATCCACAATGTTTCTGCCATCGAACACAAAGGCTGGCTTCTGCATGTTGTCAAAAATCTTCTGATAATCAAGAGTCTTGAACTCATCCCACTCAGTCAGAATGCAAAGAGCATGTGCATCCTTTGTTGCTGCATAGGCATCCCAAACCACACTGACTTGCTTCACTGTTGAGGGGCTCATGGGCTGCAAGTGGATAGGATGGTCCCAGTCAAACTTGTTCATTGTGAGATCCCTCTGGATTTGCTCTTCAGTGACTTGTGGATCATATATGCTCAGGCGAGCTTTGTCACCTAGCAGTCCCTTGCAAACATCAATTGCTGGGGTCTCACGAGTGTCTCCAGTGTCTTTCTTGAAGGCAAATCCCAGAATGGCAACCTTCTTGTTTGCAACTGTGTTGAACATTGAGGCAACAACACGATTCACGAAACGGCCCTTCTGATAATCGTTGATCTTAATGACTTGTTTCCAGTACTCTGCTACCTCTGGAAGGCCATTGCACTCACAGATGTAAACAAGGTTCAAGATGTCTTTCTGGAAGCAGGATCCCCCAAAGCCAACACTGGCATTGAGGAACTTGGGTCCAATCCTTGAGTCAGTACCAACAGCAAAGGACACCTGTTTGACATTTGCCCCAGTGGCCTCACAGAGTGCTGACATGGCATTGACAGATGAAATTCTTTGCGCCAAGAAGGCATTAGCTGCAAGCTTAGACAGTTCTGCAGACCAAAGATTGGTGGTGAGAATTCGATCCT
Organism: Acacia crassicarpa; assembly: GCA_034222035.1. Taxonomy (NCBI): domain Eukaryota; kingdom Viridiplantae; phylum Streptophyta; class Magnoliopsida; order Fabales; family Fabaceae; genus Acacia; species Acacia crassicarpa. Next base: position 39,480,884 of record JAWXYG010000005.1, on the reverse strand, counting down.
CAGGAACCCATTGAGCATAAACATCCTTCAATGCTTGAATGGCCTTTTGCCCTGCTGGAGTCTCCCGACCACCAATGAGCACACGGTCTGGATTGAAGAGATCTTGGATTGCAGTTCCCTCAGCAAGGAATTCTGGGTTAGATAGGATCTGGAATTTAATCCCCTTGCCATTGTGGGTAAGAATTTTCTCAATGGCCTCAGCAGTTTTGACCGGGACTGTAGATTTCTCAACCACAATTTTGTCAGATTTTGAGACATCAGCAATCATGCGAGCAGCACTCTCCCAATATGTCAAGTCTGCTGCTTTTCCAGCTCCAAGACCCCTAGTTTTGGTTGGTGTGTTAACTGAGACAAACACAATATCAGCTTCAAAGACATGTTTTTCCACATCTGTGCTGAAGAAGAGGTTCTTGCCGCGGCACTGTTTTACAACATCTTCAAGGCCTGGCTCATAGATAGGAAGTTGGTCGCTATTCCAGGCTGCAATACGGGATACAGAGATATCAACAACAGCCACTTCAATGGAGGGGCACTTAAGTGCAATGACAGCCATGGTAGGTCCACCGACATATCCAGCACCAATGCAGCAAATCTTCACCATTTTCCCTCTTTAATAGCCTATATAAAACAGGTTCAGATGGATGCGAAAAAACACAATGATACAGGAATAACAACAATAGACTATATTGCAATTTACAACAATTCTCATTATGATGAAAGAGGCAGCGAGTCCTGACACTTCCTAAATTAAATAATAAATAAATATTAAATAAATCATTGAACCATACAAATATGTACAAAATATTCGTGAGCATGCATTTTCCTCCCAAATAGAACCAAGCTGCAAATTCCATATCTCGCATAGTCTTATACTAAGCAATAACAATAGAAAAACATACGTTGAGGCACTATTTCAAGCAGTCTCCATGCGTTTTGTTTGTATTGGGGATTCGAGGATAGTTAAAGCATGACTGATACTGCCTCATTACTAAATGACTGGTGAGCAGAACCAAGAGTGGGTGGAAAATAAGACGACGTATTCAAACTTATTAGACTCGACATAGAAAATCATTGCATGTCATCGCTCAAAGGTCGGTGCAAGATCTATACCCAATGAAAGTAACTCGAGCATATAAAAGGAATTCAACTTATTTTCTTCCAGTATCCATAAAAAGAGATTAGGAGAAACCAGATCTAATACATAAATGCAGAAGTTGATACTTTGATTTGAGCTTACAGGATGACTATAGGTTGACCACTCGTGATCAATCTCACAGTTGCAATATTAGTAGATCTAGCTCAAATTAGAGAATCACCAACGAATTGCTGGCGATCTCTATAAATCAAACATGAATTTAAGTAGATCTGTTGTGAACGAGCTTCACAAAAGAAAAACCAAACAACAAAAGCTGATGCCAAACAACGCTGAATTCAGCATGGGATTGGAAAACTGAAATAACTAACAAGGTTAATAAAGGGCCCGGATCCGCAGGCTATCAAACAAATCGGAACCAAAACCCTAGTTACTAAGGACTAGACATTCCACTTTCATACCATAAAACAGGGGAACGAAAGTTAACAAGAATGGTTGGTTCCACGTAACAACAGAGACCGGAGTCAACAGTGATTCAAAAAATTGACAAAACCTCACACAAGAAGAAGCAAATCAGGAAATGGAAGTGTGAAATCTGACAGAATTTTACCTTTCCAGGTGAGTCACTTTGAAATGGAGAGGAGCAAGAGATCACGAAAGCTGAGAAGGAAAGAAAGAAAAAGAACGAGGCCTGTAGAAGAAGGGCGGGACAGAGGCAATATATAGCAACGCAGACTGAGAGGAAGTTGACTTGAAATTACCAAAAAGGACAAGGCATGTGAAACTGAAAACGCTGCTCCGGTTGGTGGGGAGGTTAACATTTGGCAGGAGGAGCGTAGGGAAGTAAAGGGAATTGACTGAAACGCCACTAGATTATTTGTAAGGGTGAGCATGGGTAGGACTAGGCAGGGCGAGACTCCTTGCCTAGCCCGACTTTAAAGCTTTAAAATTCTGTAAAATATAAATTAGAGTCTTCATAGAGTAGAACATGACGTCACTATTTGGGCAAGAAAAGCCCACCCTACCCAAAAATGATTAGAACTTTTATCGGGTAGGGTTGAGCATCAAACTGTAAAATACAACCTATTCATTTTGAAGTTACCAAAAGTCAAAGTCAGCGAGCGAGACTGGCAAAGAGGGATTTCCAGCTTTTCACGCGTTTGCCGCACAAGGAAGAGGAACCGCTTGTTCGTCTGGGAATCGGTGGGTCAATTTCAATTCCTTTGTCTTTATTGTTCTTCGTTCCCTCCTCAAGTGATAATATGAGAATGCGAATCTTCACCAAAAATAAAAAGAATGAGAATATTTCTGGTTGTCATACGTCAATTAATTATTTGGCTAATTAATTAAATTAATTAAGCATATGCCAAATCATGTCTTGATTCTGTATTTTGTTAAAAGTTGTTTGAATGACTATTTTTTAATATACTACTATTGGAGAGTGTGAGTTTAAGCTATTAGCGTTATGAACATAGCCAATGGAAATGACGTGTTAAAAAGATTCAGACGACACTTATTTGCAATGGTCGGCATTTAAGAAACTGGATTTGTAACCAAACAACCCCCCCCCCCCCCCCCCCAAAAAAAAAAAAAAAAAAGTCGACGTGGTCAGATTAAATAATGCCGCATTGGTGGGTTTTTTAAGTTTTTCATTCAAGTGTCAATGTAATTATATATATGTCCTTTTCTTATGCTGGAAAAACTTAGATATGAAAATTTCATTTTATTTTTTTACGAGTAAATTAAAGGAAATACAATTTTTGTTATTAGTTGTAGTACCTTAATATATAAATATGTGCGTGTGTTCCAGTTACGAAATGGGATGGAATTGTCTACATTAGTGGTTAGATTTTATAATTATATAAAGGAAAAGGTTTGGGAAAATCCTTTCAAAGACAGCTAAATTGTTTGAATCTTGAATTGAGTCATTAAATTTAAAAAATTCTTAATTAAGTCATATATAACCTAAAATAGAATTTCAGAATTTGATAATTTTACTTTACTACCCTTTTTTACTCTATGCTCTTAGTGGTCATTTCTCCACCCACCAAAACCACTGTTGCGCCATGGAATTGCTAGTGGATCGGTGAGGTGCCACACAAAGCCATGTGAGGAAGACATTGTGGAGGAGGGAGTGGGAAGGCTTGGGCTTCTTGTGACATTCAAAAGAGAGGTGGTCTCATGGAAGCAGATTATCTTAATATCCTTTCCTTCTCATTCTTCAGTATCTTTTGATCTGGACCATCCAAAAATGAATCTGACACTCAGAAAGAGACTTTTAAAGTTTTTATATTTACCACATGCGATATAAAATGCCGCATGCAGTTTTTGACCTTAATGATTTTGGACCTTTAGATCAATTTTTGAACGACTCAGATGAAAAGATACTGAGGGATACTAAAGGAAGCGCTTCTGAGAGAATCCGGACCCGTGGTCTCATCAATACCCAAAAATATATGCTCTCGAAGAATATTGTTGTTATGTTGATTGATTTTAATTTTTTTTTTTTTTTGGTCAACATGTTGATTATAATTATGATTCCAGTTCAAGAACGAATATATGAAGCAGCATGACCAAAATCCAACAGCCCTTACCCTCAAAATTCCTCAAAAGATAGGGCACATCCTTCATCTAAATCTTACTCTCAACAAGATGAACAACAACAACTCGTCCCCTTCTTCCTCCTGAAACCCAGAAAATTAACAAGATAATCTTTTCCAAATTTTTGTTGAGAAAATAACGTGATGTTTAGCAATAAACTCTTGAAATGGTGGCGGCCTGGGGAAAATTAGAAAATAAGAGTGAGTCAATAAAAAAGAAGGATCTGGGCACTGATTTGAAATCCAGATTTCTCTTACATAAGAAAATGGTGGTCAAATGCATGTAGGATTCTTCAACAGACCCATTTATTCCATGAATTGAAGAGTTTATATTTGTTACAATTTCAATAGATGGTTTGTTAAATCTAGTTGTGACGATAGCCTAATCTAATGCATATTTAGATTAACTTTTGAATTATAGCTTTTATGATTTATAAGGTTAATATATGATAACAGTTTTGTTTCGACGTGCGGAAAATGACCTCTGAAATCATAGTTTTGTTGTTTCTCAAACTTACGGTTTGTATGGGTTTCTTATTTAATATATGACCTAGGTCCTAGGGTTAATATTTTTATATGCGTTCTTCTGTTGTTGTGGGAGATAAATGCAATCTTTTCAAACAACATAAAGAAGAAAGAATCATATCAATGAAGAGAGAGAGGGGAACTGAAAAATAACCATGGAGGAGAGAGAAGAGGACAAAAAAATCATTTCACTCAATTTTTAAAATCTAAATAGGGTTTATAACCCAATTAAGGATTTATATATTATTTACCGACCTACTTTATAATTTTTCTATTTTAGATAGTTTTAAATGAGATTTTTTTAAAAGGGTTTTGTGGTTAGACAAACTTTTAATTCTTGAAGGTGATGTGCAATTGAAGGAAAAATAGTAGATCCAAACTCTTTTATAATGAGAAATAACTTAACTAATAATCATTGTTAAGACTTAAGAATGAAATTCAGTGGATTCTTTATATGCTTGCAAGTAATGCCCACACGTTTTTTATCCTTGTGGCGCGTGTGCGTGTGTTTTTTTTGGTTATTTTTTAATAACGTGGTCGACCTCTTTTCCACAACCACTGATTGTCGTTAAAAGAAAAAAGAACCCTTAAAAAAAGGTTGAATAATTATTACCAAATTAAGGGGACAAGGTTATAGCTCATTAATTGCCCAAAAAAAGGAAAATAGAAAAAAAAAAAAAAAAGACCTAAGTAGATCTGAAATTTAGAATTCTCCATCTTGGCAAGGAAGAAATTGAATACAGAAATGAGGCAAGATCAAAATCAAAATGTGATTGAGAGGGATTTTCAGAAACATGATTTAGATGTGGTTTTAGGTGAAGACGGAGAGGCACCATCATTGTACAGATCACTCTCCTTAAAGCAGTCTTCTCAAACTTGTAAACTAAGGATGGAACTTTGCTTCAGAGGTTAGAAATTGTTTGAGTACATTTGAAGCTTTATCAAATGATCAAGCATCAGTTCATAATTCTAAAAATTATTTTTTAAACCAAGGGGAAAAAAGATACTGTTTCCTTCCGCAGCAATAATGCTGGATCACGATTGTTCTTCACATGCAGAGATGATCAATGGTCACAGGGAAAGAAAGAAAAAGAGGAAAAAAGGTTAAGGGCCCGTTTGGTTCAGGAAATTTTTAAGGAGGGAAAGGAACTTAAAGAAGGGAAAGGAATTGAAGGGAAAATTGAGAGGGAACTTTAAAAAATTGAGCTATTTGATTGACATTGGAATTTAATTAAGTTGAGGGAAGATAATTTGTTTGGTTTGAAGAAAATTAGGTTGGTTTGGTGGGAAGAAGAGGTAAAATACCTATAATACCCCTCAAAATTAAAAACCCCCACTCGTCTCTCACTCTCATCTCTGCCTCTCGATCGTCTCTCTCGCTTACTCTCGCCTCTGCTTCATCTTCTTCGTCTTGCACAGTCGACAGCACCTCAACGCCCTCCACCTCGCCGGCGTCTCTGCTTCCTCCACCATCGTCGGCGTCTCACTCTCGCTTCTGCTTCGTGCTCCAGCTCGCCAGCGTCTCTGCCTCTCCTTCAGATTGGACTGTCGGCTTTCTCATACAGGGGCTTTTTGGTCCTATGGAATATCTCTCCCGGGAAGATGATGAAATCCCACAACTTTCGGAGGGATTTCACATTCCCACATTTGTGGGAGCTCGCACAGTCGCGAGAAGCTGAGTTCCAAGAGCTCCACCAACCAAAAGCTATTTTCATGTGGGAACTTAATTAAGTTCCCTTTCCCTCAGTGGATTTCCCTGAACCAAACGGGTCCTAAGTATCTCAGTCTCAATCTTTGAATTTACAAATGAATATCAGGCAAAGATTAATTACCAAGAAATACACTTTTTTCAAGCGACTATCAAACTTTCTCATCCTTTCTATTTTTCTTCCACATGAAATCACATAAATCTCCACACTAAACTCGACTGAAATTTTTTGTACAGTCTATGAAAAGGGAGTGGTTTTTGTGAAGGTGAGGTCAAGACTTATCTAATTTTGAGAAAATCTCCCTCAGAGTCTAAGTAAGCAAGATATTGTCAAAAAAAACCTAAAGAGAAGTTACATATCAGAAAAGGCATTAGTTGTTAACATGTACTAATTTAGTTGTTAATGTTATATTGATTTTGTTGTTAAGAGTACTGATATAGTTAGTAACATATACTGATTTAGTTTTTAATGTGGTACTGATACAGTTGTTAAAATCTCTGAAGTAATGCTAAAAAAAAGCTTTAGGGTCTTTTTTGACATGTGACTTTTTTGAGTATTTTTTGATAATATCCTTATTTATTTAGGCTTGAAGGTGGTTTTCCCTAATTTTTTATGTATAAACTTTACTAGTAGGTCAAAGTTTTAAAATTTGATTCATATGTTCAAAAAATTACGGAAACGAAAACCAATATAGAATACTACATATGTTTTAGAAAAGCATTAGAAGAGAAACAATCCCTAGAGAAAGGTTAAAATATACTGCGATTGATTGGACGGATATAATTTAAAGATGATAAGGTATAATGAGAAAAGCATTAGAAGAAGAACAAACCCTAGAGAATTGTAGATTGTGCCTCGAAGTTGTTCGCTTTAACGAAAAAGGCCATCAGTTTTGGCCCAAAAGGCCCACTTATACATATGCAGAACGTTTTGGGCTGATTATAACGGTCGCTGAGCAAGAAATGGATCACCGCCGCATTTACCTGAAGAGCGAATCCGGCGGATCAAAAAATCTAAACAAAATCTCAAATAAAAGATCCAACGGCTTATCATCTCAGATCCTGACCCACGAAAAATAGCCGTTACAAAATAGCGTCCCCGGCGCAACGTTACTATTTTTTCTCCTTTGCGAATCCGAAAATCATCATAGACGGCCAAAAACCCAGAAAATCATCAAAATATCACACAGTCACACAGTCTTCCTTCAACATACTCTTTCTCGCTATACATCGCTCCCTTGGTTCTCAGAGTCAGAATCCTTTCTGCCACATAACAGTGGCTACTCGTTCTTGATTTTCCGATGGAGTTAACTTGCAAGAACGCCAGAGTTGTAACTCCGACGAAAGAATCATACGGGAATCGATCAAAGAATCATGAATGCTCAAAACCTAGGGAGAATTTCAATCCCAATATGTCTCGTCGTAGCCCTGGTTCGAAAACTTTAAATTCCCCTGTTACTGCAAAGTCTGGGAAGTCTTTCAAATCGGCGTCGAAGAATTCAGGTGTCTGCGTACCTCAGAATAAGATCCGTCAGAGGAAGTTCGTGACAGCAAAGAAAAATCCGAAGAAGGAAGACAACGACGACGTTGTTTCCGATTCGATAGCGACTTGCAAGTGCAAAGACAAATATAAAAAGAAGTGTCTCTGTGTGGCCTATGAGAATTTGAGGGCGTCCCAGGAAGAATTTTTAAAAAAACAGGCAGATGAGGAAAATCAATCTAAGCTCTGTGACAAATCAGAGATTTCAAAGACGAGAGAAGACCGTCCAATTGATGAAGATGGCTTGACGATCAACAAGTCAGAATCACCTGATCAAGTAGGCAGCTCAACAATGAAAGGTCGGAGAAACAAATTGATGGAAGAGGCAAGAAAGAGTGTTCCAGAAGGAGGTTGTGGGAGAGTAATGCATCTGGTGAAAGCATTCGAGAAGCTTCTGACTATTCCGACTTCGAAGGACTGTGATGAGAAGGAAGAGGAAGATAATTTAGTAGACGTTGATCAGAAGAAAGCTACAAAATGGGCATTACCAGGATTGCAAAATCCTCCGAAGGCACCTGAAACTGAGGTTTCATCTTCATCATTTTGCCCTTCGGATTTATTTCTCACATCCGAAAGCCTTGGCTTGGACCCACCTATTTCATCATCATCTTCTTCTTGTGATGATAATAGCATCCGTGAAAGGTTCGTGAAAATGAAAAGAAAACTAATTCGATTGCACTAAGTGTACACACACACACTAATGTTCGTTATTTTTGTTGAGGTTGCAGTATATCATCGAGCAGAACTTCTAACAGGGATCAAAGAAGTAGGAGGAATGTAAGATTACACATTACAAAATATAATGAGCTAATTACTGCTACAAGCACTGAAGCAGAATGAATAACGACAAATGAAGTGATTGAGTTTGCTTTGAACTTTTTATTTTCAGAGCTTGGAATCGTCATGCACTTCTGGGGGAAGGAGGCGGAAGAAGAAGCAAATAAAAGCCACAGGCCAGAAACCATTCAAGCTAAGAACAGAGGTAGTTTAGGACCACAAATTGATCTTATGAATTTCAATTCATTTTTTTTTAATTCGGATGGTGACACTTGGAAACTCGATACTGTAGCAAAGGGGAAAGTTGAAAGAGGAAGAATTTATAAAGAAGTTACAGGAGGAGATGACTGAAGAAGAGAAACAGAGAATACCCATTGCTCAGGGTCTTCCCTGGACCACGGATGAACCGGAGGTAAGATCATCTTGTTTAGAATTTATGGTAAATTATAATTTGAGTGTCCAGTAAAAGTTTTCCATCATTGAACTACTTAGCTTCCTTCTTCAAGTTTCTATCAAATAAATATTTGAAGCTTTTACCAGCTAAATTCCAACATCTTACTTTCAGAACCTCGTAAAACCTGTAATTAAAGAAATCACAAGGCCCATGGACTTGAAGCTACATACTGACCTACGGGCGATTGATCGTGCTGAGTTTGATCATCAGGTGGTTTTATCATGGAAATTATTTCAATTGGTGAAAATTGCAAATTTAGAAGAAGAAAAAAATTGATGAGTGTTTAATGCAGGTGGAAGAAAAGCTTAGCTTTATTGAGTTATTCAAGATGGAAAGGCAGAGGCAACAGAAGGTTACAGTAATAGTGATAGATTTCTCAACCAATGTCTACATTGTTTTCTTCTTACTATGGATGTTTAATATTTTTCTTTTCTTTTGAGTTACAGTTAGAAGAAGAAGAAGAAATCAGAAGGTTAAGAAAGGAACTCATCCCTAAAGCACAGCCAATGCCTTATTTTGACAGACCCTTTATCCCCAAGAGGTAATTGTTGGATTGCTCATAATTGAATATTTTTGTTGTTTGTTGTTTCCTTCAATTTTCTTCTGTTTAAACAAATCTGCCTCTTATTTTATTTTTTATTTTATTTTTCATTTTTTGGTTGTGTGCTACAGGTCAAGAAAACCTCCAACCATCCCGAGAGAACCGAAGTTTCAATCTCCTCCGAATCAACACAAGAAAGATCAGATGCTACTTATCATGGAATGACAGTACCCCCGTATTTCATGATTAGAAGGGCTATTATTATACACATCATATGTAAAGTGAATAAGCCTCTTTCATTTTTTTGGTCCCTATGAAGAGTTTTTTGTTTTTGTATACAAGCCATTATTTTTAGGCCTTTGGTCTATAACAGTGTAATGGATCCTTTAAGATGAGAAGGGGCGACTCCACCTTCACTTCAAGTTAGTACAGTTCTTTCTCACAAATAGATTTATGAAGTGATTATTATTTATTAATCCTAACAAACTTAATGGCCAACAAAGCTGTAAACAGAAAATGCACTCGTTTGGAGAAAGTTGCATGCCACTCTTGAATGTGTCTTCAAGTTGCAAGTTCTGGTAAATTAGACAAAGACAATGGCTAATTTGGTTGCACTTATCATCTAGCATAAACTACCCGATTAGTGAACTACTTCAGTTGTTAATCAATAAATTGACCTCTTTATACATACATACATATATTACTAATAGGTCACCTAAAATTTTTACCAATTTCTACTCTTAGCTTAATTAATCTATGTGTGTGCATGGCACGTACTTATGCTATGCATATAAAGCATAATGGACCCTTTTTTTTATAAGATATTATAGGAATATTGTTTAGTTACACATATACTCAACGAGCGCTCTAATATCTATATGAGAGCTTAACGAGTGCTAAAATCTATATTAGAGCTTAACGAGTGCTAAAATCTATGTTAGAGCTCAATAAGCGCTTTCATCAAAATTGTTTAGTGCCTGTTTGGCATAGCTGTGGATGCTAAATTGAGCACATCAGAAGCACAGTCACTGGAGAAGCAAAAATATGAGTGTTTGGATGACCTAATTATATAATGTGCTTCAAACTTGAAGCTGTTTTTTTTTTTTTTTTTGAAGCAAGACTTCATTGCTTCTGACCGCATCATCTTCTGGCATCACACTTCTCTTCTTTTTGGACAGTTGTACCCCGCATATACTCACCTTCTCTCTCTTCTTCTCCTCTTCAATTTCGATAGCCTCATCTCCCTTGCAATTAATCTCCTCTTCTTTCACAAGCTACCTCTTGTCCTCCTCTTTAATTTCGCCGGAGATGGAAGAAAATCTGGAATCTGGGTGTGAGGCGGAAGGAAGAAAGGCTAAGAATTTGGAAGCTGAAGTGGAGGCTCTAAAAAAGTAATGAGACGTCTGGGCAAAGTGAGTGGAGGAAAATGAAAGAATAAAATAATGAGACGTCTGGACCAAAATAATAATAATAAGATGTCGGCACGTGGCTGATAGATTTTTAATTTTTTTGCTCAAGATAGATTTTTAATTGAAAAGGCAAATATTATTAGTATTAGTATTAAAATAATAAGACGTAGCTTGATTGAGGAAGACATGTGTGTTGGTTGTGCAACACTTTATATTTATTTTTAATTTTAAATTATCAGATTTTATACCTTCACACACACATATGATTTATACCCTTTTTAGTCATTTTCTATCTCAACTATTTTTTCAAAAACTATGCCAAATAAGTGTCCATCAAGAAAAAAGCTACTTCTGCAAACGCTATCTCAAACATAAATTATATCAGAAAAAAAAAAGTCCAGCAAAAAAAGCACATCAGGAAAAAGAAAAAAAAAAAAACCACTTTTTCCGCCACTATGCCAAACAGGCTCATACTGATATACTACTCTAGTTATATTTATAAGCCTATTTTAACTAAAACTCACATACTAAGGAAAGGTAATTAACTCAATAATTATGGGGTAAATTTTAAACTTTGCCCTCATTTATGATTGAGTATTTTTTAACAGTTTCTTTTCTTTTTATCTTTATGGGTACAATTAATAGGGGTAAAATTGTCACAATCTTATTTATTACATGAAACTGGACTTATAAATATGACCAAATTTTTTTGTCAAAATAAACTTTAACCAAATGGCGCTATTGGTATGTTTTAAGAATGGTATGTTTTAAGTTTTAAAAATTTAATTTATATAAAATACAATTGATAAGAAAGTTATAAAATCTTATGTGTATATAACCTTTAACCAAATGGCGCTATTGCTCCTCAAGTAGCATGCTCCCAGAGTTGGCAAAGAGATGTTGACATCAACATTGTATCCGAGAATGTTTATGATCCATATCTTCAAGCTACTAGTTGGTCACTTTTCATGTCAGGAGATCTTCGTGCATGCAAAAACAAATATAGATTCAAGTTCAACTAGATAATACGAACTTCAACTCTTGGGTTGAATCTCCACAAATCAGGTTGGGAGTTTTGCATCTGCAGCTAGCTGGTCGGCGGTCGCCCTACAGCTACAGAATACACCCAAGGGAAATTCCTTTATTTTATAGGCTGGTGAAGCTTTCCCATGTTAAAAGAATCTTGTTAAACAGGTTTGTTAATTGGAATATACAGTATATGATACAGGATATTTCCTATATATTTGCTCAGTAGATTTGTAAGATACAATTTTGTTTACTCACGCGAAATTACATTTCATGGGAAAAAATGTGTATATAATAATCTCACCATTCTTTTACCTTAGAAGAAAGTAGAAACAATTCGATACTTATATATCAAATCAAAATCGGTTTTCCAGTAATAAATTCGATCCATGAACACATAAATTGATTCCTGTTCTGATACATTGGAAATTGGAGAAACTGAAAACTAAAGTAACAAACAAGAGAAGCTGCTCAGGTAAGGAGCCTAAGTAATTCCCCTGTCACGAAAGAAGCTCCCTGTAGACTCTTGGGTCATTATAAGCAGAGCCATGCCCACTGATGAGGCTGCCTTTGCTAGACAATCAGCCAGCTCATTACCATCGCGATGAACGTGTGAAAGTCGACCTGAGGTGAACGATACCACTAATTTCTGCTATGACCCGGGATGAATCTTTTCAATACGTCACCTCCATGAGAGCCAACATGTGACACTAAAAATATCACTCCATCGACCTACAATCCAGTCATTGAGATTGCTTTCCCAGAAGCGATAAGCCGAAGGAGACGCCCTTGCTCAACCAAAAATCCTTCGCGTGTATACAATCCCGTGAGACATGCAAGCTATCCTGCACGAAATCCGAGCACCCGTTGCCCGTGCCTGTCAAATGTAGCCCTTTAAGCTTCAAGACTCGTACGTAACTAGTCTGTCACGTAGTAATCAAACTGAAGTAGATTCTCTCGTGATCATTTTTTGCCACTTGGTTACTTTGTTTTTAGATTTAGGCTTAAGCTGCGACTTTTACCCCCTTATTAACGCCGACTGGTTAATTTTTTTTTAAATAAAAAAAAAAAAAGAAATTAGGCTTAGGCCGAAAATTTGCTCCTGGCCATCCATAAAATTTTCACATCTTTGGCCTGAAAGTACTAAAAAATAACTGTCAATTAACAGCTTGAGAAACAATTTTACCCCCATTCTTAAGGCCACTTGGTTACATTGTTTCAGGTCTTCTTTTTTTTTTTTTTACATTTGTTCTGTGTCGTGATAGCTTGCCACGCCCTTCACTGTTGCATTCCAGGCATTTCAAGCCTCAGCCTAAGAGTAACAATTCTAGTCTTTCTGTAAATATGAATTCCTGCCATTCAGAAAGCCAGGTCGGGATGGCTTATTTTTTTTGCCCAAACCATCAGAGATGACTCTCACCCGAAATTTCAATGTCTAATTTTCAAGTCTCATTTAGACTAATGTTTTCACAACTATACGTGTTTATCAGGAAGCTATCATTACCAACCCGCGAAAACGACCTACGTCAATTCAGAAATCCCTTCAATAAGACTAGGAAATTTTGCTCCAACAACTAACAACCATCAATTCGAATTCGATGATCACAACATAAACTAATGTTCCATGAGAACTTTTTTTTTTAAGGGGGGAAAAAAGCGTAGACTGAAATTCTTAATGTGTTAAATTATGTCTTGACATTATCTATAAATCTCAATGAACCGGGAAAAATTAGAAAGAAAAAAGGGGAAGTACTAATGGATTGTTAATTCATGGAGCAACAGCAATTCGCCCAGCAACTTGGTCAAGATCCCTTCGACCACTTGAAGTGATTTTCCTACCTCTGCAACACAGAAACCATAAATAAGATACAATTTTGGCACAGATTAATGAAAGTGTGACAAAAAACTTTAGCCAGCCACAATATGAAAATAATTACTACTAGGAGTTTCCAATGTAGACCTCAAGGCAAAAAAGAGAAGATGAAGCAATCAACAGAATGTATGACACTCTGAGGAATGAAGACTATCCTACGGTTGTTTGTGCCTTTGAGTATGAGAGGATATACAATTGCATCATTTTTCGCATTTAAGAGTGGACCATGACTTACCCTTTTGGATCAAGCTCAATAATGCTCATGTTTTGCAACTGCTGAAGAACGTGTCTGGCAACGGCTCCACTGCTCTTGCAGAAATGTGGGGGGCGACTGCCATTCCTCTTGCTTCCACCGTAAATTCTTTGGAAGGCACCAACACCGAGACCACCTCTCAAGTAGATCTTTCTTGCCATGGAGGCTGTAACAAAAATTAAACCCTAAATTAAGCTAAAAGCTAACAAATAGATATCAGCAACAACTAAACTCTAAGATATAAGGCCTGTCCTAGCCTATGAAACCCTCAGAACAAATTCGCTCAATTTTTATCATCCAAGGGGGAAAAAATGATCAAATTTGCACCTAAAGATAACAAACTCACCAGCTCTAACATAATACCAGTCAGGATCGTAAGGGGAAAGTTCTTTAAATCTTGCAGTTTTTACTAAATCCGTCCACTCAGGAAGCTCCATCTGTTAAGAGCCAGACCGAAATCATAATTAGAATAGAAAAATACTCTACACGTGAAACTTGAAAGTGAACCACTGCTCACTTAAGATGCACCGAAAATAATCCCATACAGAAATTTTCCTCAATTGAGGAAGAAAACAGGAAATTTAGTGCGACGAAGAAGCAGTGCAATTAGTAGAGCCAGCGTTTAATAATGGAATATCAATAAAAAAGATGTATATATCAGCAGGCAGCACTCTCAAAAAAGCATAATTTTTGTGTGGAAGAGCCCGTATAAGCCATATATGTCATTACAAAGAAGTGACATGCATAAAACGAAAATTCCACTCTTTTATTGCTTCATGGGCATGCAATTCATACTGGTAAACTACAGTTATCTATCTCTACTACTTTCTAAAATCGTTATTTACTGAACAGTACGAACGAATAAGGAATAACCCAAACGTCTTACAAAATATGAGCTACACAAATGACCACTTTGATGCGAAGTCAAACTGGGAAAGCTAGATGAAGGTGCCATGGGCAAAAATAATTGGAGATCATATAATTTAGTGAGATTAGGGGGAAAAAAACGGCGGGTCTTAATAATATCAAAACAGAAAAAGTGTTCCCCACCCTCAACAAAAAAAATGCACATACACACGGAGCATAAACTGCATCAACGGTGAACATTTCTCCTCCATTTTAAAGAAGCACAGAAAAAAAAAAAAACGGATAATCACAAGGTTGATTGTACCTTGCCAGAGCGCTTGAGGTGAGCGGAGTAAGCCTTGACGAACTCATGCGGTGAAACGTCCTTCACGGTTCTGGCAGTTTCCATGACTAAATCACAGGGGGCAAACGTGAAGCAGCTCCGATGCTCAAAACGATGAAGCTCTCGTCGATTCGCGCCCTCCCTTCTAGACCTAGGTTTTAAAGGTGTCCTTTGTTCTATATGGACCAGGATTATCCCATTTAGGGTTTTGCCTTCGTAGATCGGTACATGATCCGGTGAGGCAGTTTTTTGGTAATGCCCGGTTAGGCATTTTGGTTCATTGGGCTTCAATTTATATGATATGGGCGGCGTCATAATATTTTTTTTTTCCTGAATCGGCCCAACAATCTATTAGCAGTATTAAGACATTGAGATTTCTGTATAAAATTGTATCAAAAAAGATTTCTGTATAAAAAAAAAAAAAAAAAGACATTGAGATTTAAAATTGAGAAAATTCCATAAAAAAACTTTGAAAGAGAAGATGGTGTTTCAAATGTTCACAATATCATATAGGTGCGAGTACCTAATTTATCTTTTGTTAAAATTAAAATGAAATAACACAAATGCCCCCATACATATATTTTTTTTCAAGAAAATTAACCTAACTCCCACTCGCTCCAACCGTCTCTAGGTAAAATTGGCGTGGGGTTAAATTTGAAACTTAACTAATCAGATGTGTATGGCGGCATTTGTGTCATTTTAGTTCAATTTTAAAAAAGACAAATTAGATGCTCATACCTATCTAATAATATGAATATTCAAAACACCGTCTTATCTTTTAATATTTTTAAAGTTTTTTTATAAGATTTTCTCTTTAAAATTTCTAAAAGATCAAGGCATTATAATAAAAAAGATTCGCGCTTGTGGCGAGAGGGTTGAGAGGATCAATTAAATCAAGAAATAACACAGTGATAAAAGGAAAATATAGGATAAAGGTACAAGTCATCCGAAGACATCATGATAGTTAAAATCTTGATTCATCATTGTGATTTTACGTTTTATGATTTTTTTTCATTAAAACGATTTTACTAATTTTCTAAAAGCTTTTATGTTTTTATTATTTTTTTGACGTTACGATTTTACATTTTACGATTTTTTTTATCATTCTTTTGATTTTACGTAAAATCTTGATTTTAACTACCTTAATCCAAACAATGGTGTTTTAAAAGTTTTTTTGTGTTTAGTGTCACCCGGGAAATTTTCAAACTGTAGCAATTTCAAGTTGGTTGGTTTCTATATCAGCAGCATCAATTTTGCTATTGCGCAAGTTTGCCTTAAATTTTTACTTAAGAACAATGTTGTTCCATAAATTTCTTGGTTCAATATGTATGTGTGTGTGTATATATATATATGTATATTATAACCAAAAAGGAGAGACAACTCTCAGCCTATACCACTATTCACCCCAACCTGACCATTGTCCTTATCCAGAATCTTAGCTAAACCAGCAAACGGAGCGTGGAACTGATGCAGTCCAGGCCAAGCATCCAAAGCGTGCTTTGGTATGAAGTCTGCCGCCGAATTAGCTTCACGAGGAATCCACCGCACTTGCACCTCCCACTTGCTCAGAAATTTCTTGGTTCAATATTACTCCACAAGTTTTCAAATCTTCATGGTGTCGTGTCGCCATAACCATTATCTATATTAAGTTTGACCGTGAGTTAGCCAAATATATCAAGTTACGATAATGAATAGCGTTACAAATGAAGGAAGAGCTATCATTCGCTCAAAAATAATAAAGAACAATATTTGATTAGTGGGTACACTAAGGGAGATTGTCAAAAACAAGGCCGCTAAAAACCTTCCGCCACTACACCACTACGATACCATGATAGGTGAGTTCTTCTTTGATTTTCTCTTCATCATACAGGATGCTTCTACCTCTTTGATTTTCTCTCATCCTTTAAATGAGATGCAGTTTTTTTAAAAAAAATTATCTTTATTCATAAATCTAACTTGAAAAAAAGAAAATAAAGTGGATGACAACCCAACCTTCCAAATCTACATATTTAGTAAACTAGTAATCATAATGAAGGTGAAATTGTTACAAACCTAATACTTTTAAGTGAAAACTTTTTGGATTCTATTTGCATTTTAACCACAAAAAAAAAATTACATGGATTTTTTTTTTGTCAAATTACATGGATGAGATATGAATACACGTGAACCTATTTAATTAATTAACCTGAATAATAATGGGGTGTCATTGCTATGATTCAAAAAATTGACGTTAAACCTTAACTCAAAAAACAAAACAAAAACAAAATAGCGAAAAAAGACGGATAGGTGTACCCAGTCACTGCATCGCAGCTCATCTTCGAGACGAAAACCCGATACGCAAGTATTGGGAGGGAAAAACCTCCTGAGAAATGAATCGAGAGTTATAAATCCGTTAAAACATTGACGAAGCTGATGGTTGCATTGTAATCACCGAGGGTTTAGTGCCAAGCAGGGTCCTGTGCCTTTGTAGTCTCCATACGTTCCATCCAACTTCCTTTTAACCTTCTGTGATTTCTCATACCCTCATAGATCTTATCGCCTCCCGCTTTATTTTCTCACCCACCTCCGTCCCCATCCTCTTCGTTAGTTGGTTATAACTAACCCAACTGAGTACAGACGAAGCAAATTCTGCATTAGGTTTCTTGGTTTACTTCCCATGGCTTCCTTCTCTGTTCCTTGCCCCAAGTGCCCTTCTCCTGTACCCCCGAGTTTCCACTCACCGAATTTTCAACGGCACTCGCGGAAGATACCTTTTCATAATGGCTTGAGCCTAACACCTGCTCAATCATCCGGATCTTCCCGAGCTGCTCTGGCGTCGTCTGCGTTTCAGGTTCGTAATTGCGTCGAATTGGAATAATGCTCTTAATAAGAATTATTGATTTGTTGAGCTTATCTACTGACACCAATTAATCTTGAAGATACTACATGGAAGGAACTAGAATGCAAATTTGCTTGAATTTTTGAAAATTCGGATGCTCTCTTTCTTCCTTTAGCGTACGTTGCTTGATTCATCCTTTTTATTTTTGGTAAAAAAGAAAACTTCGTATCCCTCGCACTTCTCCTTATTTTTTTCCTTCGGTAAACATCTCACCTTTTAACAACAACTTTCAGACACGACTTATAATGCTTCGTTTAGAACCCTGGAGACTCTCTAAGAGGTTATGCAACTCTGTTAATGCTTCAATTGAACTTTTAATTGTAATGAAGACCTAGAGTGCGTGTTTGTCTGAACATAAAATGCATTCTCACTCCATAAATTTAGAAGCAAAGCATGATAATAGGCTGCAAGTCAGCTTTAGGTGATCAGTCTTCTTGTAAAGACGATGTCTGCAAGAATATGCTTTGCATGTACATCACGAAGCTTGGTATTGAATTTATATACAAATCAGGACCTGTGGTGGACTGGCAGTACGTATCAATATTTATATACTTTGATGTGCTGTTTTCAGCAATGACCAGTGCATCTTTCTAGTACAAACTGCTTTGTGCCTTATGTTCAAGGCATGTAATGGATCTGGAACAGCTGCAACTAATAAGCATTCAAGTCATTGCACTGGTAGTTTTAGCTCTGAAAATAATTTCTTTTTGAGGATAGTATCTGCTTCTCTACTTATGAATGACAAAAGTAATTCATGGACTTTGCATTTTTCAGCTCTTCTATTATCAGTTGTTTCATGCTATTGTTGTGTCCTGCAGTGTCTAAACACTAAGCAACCTTCAGGATGGAAGTTACTTGCAAAACTTAAAGAGGTCGGTTTGCCGCCAGTTTAAGTTGCATGAAAATTGTCTCAATTTCTGCTTTGTACACGAACCTTCTGCCCAGAACCTGTATAATAATGAATTAATGATAATGAAATCTTTTAACTGTAAATTAACCTGATTTGTACATCATAGGCTACTAGTGCTGAAACTCCTTCAAATTCTGCACCTGTGCGTGCTTCTGGATCTGCTGTTGGTGCATCAAAAGATGAAGATGAGCCTAATGAGAAACCATTGGATCCAAGCGCCCTTGCAGATGCATCTTCAGTCACTGCATTCATGACTCAAGTGTCAGATCTTGTTAAGTAAGACTAAGCAGCATAACTTTGCATTCAATAACTCATGCTCCATTTTCCTCCCACTGTATGTTAGAACTTATATCATCTTCAAAATTTAGCTTAACACAGTTTGCATGGGCAGACTTGTGGATTCCAGAGATATTATGGAACTGCAACTCAAGCAGTTAGACTTCGAACTATTGATAAGGAAAAAGGAAGCCTTGCAGCCCCCACAAGCCCCAATTCTATACCCTGCATCACCACAAGCGGCCTACCCAACGGGCCCTTCTCTGTCTCCACCAGCTCCAGCTGCTACTGTTTCTCCTGCAAGCCCACCATCTTCAAAACCAGCGCCTTCTTCACCTTCCCCTGGAAAGGCAAGCCCATCATCATCTCTTCCAGCATTCAAATGTCCAATGGCTGGAACTTTTTATCGGAGTCTTGCACCTGGTGAACCACCATTTGTCAAGGTATATATGAGAAAATAGATTATAAAAATAATTTTCTTGTTTCTCTTTCAATGTCAATAACCATACTGCTGAGTATTTTATTGATTTCACTGAAATCCAGAATGATTTTATTGTTTTCTTGCTGCTTTAGGTGGGCGATAAAGTGAAGAAAGGCCAAGTCGTTTGCATTATCGAGGCAATGAAACTGATGAATGAAATTGAAGTACACAAACTCTTGTCTATTTACTATATTACTAGTTTCAGCATTTTATATTCTTTATATTTTCGTTTACTTTACCCTACCATATATATTATATATTATAAAGCATAAAACTTGAGTCGAGTTACTTATGCCCGTTAGAAGATCAAGTTCATAGGTGAATTTATAAATGCACATATGCATTTTAACAACTAACAATAGCAAAATAACAAATGCTCATTTCATAAGTGAATTTACAAGTATACATGCACATTTTAACAACTAACAATAGCAAAATAACAATTGTATATGGAAATTCTCGAATCATAATTTATATTATAAGAACTTATACACTAATTTACAAGTGTTCAATGGTAAATATTTATAAGTGTGCATGTGTGTTTTAACAACTAACTATAGCAAAATAATAGTGTAATTTGAGAACATGACTGGATTGATATGAGTAACTTGACCTAGGTTTTGTCATACTATAAATATGTATTATAATGTTACTTCTTTTGTATCACTTCCTCAATAAAATGCATTAGCTCTAGTTATTTACCAAAAAATTAATACTTTAATGATTTGATTCTCTTTCATTGCTTTCCAGGCTACTCAATCCGGAACAATAACTGAGATACTTGCGGAGGATGGTAAACCAGTTAGTGTAGACACGGTACTTTCCCTCTCATTCTCCTTCTTGTGAATAGAAGGTAAATTAAAGTCATGCTTTATATCTCTAACTCTCTGTTTGTTGTGCAGCCCCTTTTTGTAATCGCACCCTAATACTGAAAAGGAGCTTCTTTAGAATGCAAATTGCTTTATTGGATGATGACGTGGGTTCCTCAGAGTACTTGTCAATAACCATGGGCCTTCAAGAATAAGTTATGCGATTATGTTAGCTTCATTTCTAGAAGTTATTGTCATAAATCTTCACAGGAAAAAAATAAAATAAATAGAGATGATTGGGGGCATATCTAAACAGTTTTGAAACTCGGTATAAGAGCCTGTTTGACACTTCCAAAAACTTTGGTTTTGTCAAACATTTGCTAAACACTCCAAATTTTCTCCAAAATCATTTTCCACCCAAAATCTAGATTTTGGGTTGGAAAGTTAGGTTTTGCCAAATCCAACTTTTTATCACTTTTCACCTTGTAAAACTCATTTTGTAGAATTGTGGGGCCCACCATGATTGGACTATACCAAAATACCCTCTATTATACCTCCTCTCTCCCCACACATTCATGTTCCATATCTCCAGATCCTTTGTTTTTTTTTTTTTTCGGTCTAGAGATCCTCCTTCTTTTTTTTGAAACACTTCTAGTGAAATTTCATTACTGGAATCACAACTATTACAACCGATCTAATGACACGCGTACAAGAAGCGGAGACAAATTATTTTTAATATAATCAATAAATTCTAAGTTTGCTTAGATTAATGAGATCAAATAACTATTTTTTAAAATATAACAATATTAAAATACAACCTTACCCTTTATAGTCAACTATACCAAAATATTTTTATGTTACAAATATTTTTTCAATACAATTTATTAATACATATATGTTTGATTTAATTTTTATCATGTTACATAATTTACTAATGGTAGAAATGTATTTTTCTAACAATTTTATGTAATTTTTGGTATTTATTATTGAATATAATGTTTATAATATTTAAAATATCACTTTATCCTTTAAATGCAATTACACAAAAAGCTAATGTTCTTTTTGGTAAATTTGATCTTTCAAAAACTATTCTGATAAAGACATCCAAACATTATCATTTTTTAAAAAAATCATTTTCCAAAAGCTATTTTTTAAAATCTAGATTTTGCCTCGTGAATGGTGAAAATCATTTTCTAAAAGTAACTCCCAAACGGGAATGTTACTGTAATTTCTTAATTCAGCATTTCTAATCCATGAATACTATCATAAAATATAAAATTGAGAATTCTCAAACTTCCTCTTCTCTTCTTATCGTTACGGTAACTTGCAGATCTAAAAAGATCTTTTTGGTTAAAATCAAAAAGAATTATCTACTGTTTTTCATCAGTGGCATTCTATAGTGGACAAATTTTATGGCGTATGACATCCCAACTCTCAAGTTGAAACTCTACCCATCCATATTTGGAAGTTGTTAATGAATGTTTAATTATAACGATCTGCAAATTCTGACGAGGGTTTTTCAAACTGACGGGTAAAATTATTCTTCGCTGAATGAAAGAGCCTGATCTTCACCCCTTGTTTATTTCTCTCAATATGTTTGAAGGTTAATATTATATTGTTGGTCCTTATAGTTTCTCTTAATTTTAGTTTTAACAATGGTCTTTAAAGTTTGAAAAGTATGCCTTTGGTCTCTGAACTTAGTTTGCTCCGTTTAAAACTGTTACTTCCTGTACTTTAAAAGGATTTAAAGGCTTTTTCACCAAAATAAAAACAAAAAAAAAATTACCAGATTAATGCACAGTCAGAACTATTTACCAAAATAAGGTTCACGCCACTGGTGGCGCAGGGGGGCCCCACGCCACGTTAGTGGCGTGAGACAGGTCCAGGCCACCAGTGGCGTGGACCTGTTTCACACCACTGACGTGGCGTGAACAAGGTCCACGCCACCTAGGGCCGTGGACCAATCAGAGCCTTTGATTCAGACTTAAAAAAAAAATATATTTGTCAGTGGCGTGACCCTGTTTCACGCCACTGACGGCGCCCCCTGCCCCCGCGCCACTAACTGCATTACTTTAGTAAATGGTTTGCACAGTGCATTAATCCAGTAATTATTTATTTTTTTCTATTTATTTTGGTCAATTTCCTAGGATTTAAAGCTGGGTTAATGGTGTTAAGTTTGCCTACATGTCACAAATGCCGTTAAGTTTGTACTGACTGGACAAGATGAGGTGGCAAAATAAATGTGTTAACCCATAATTTTTTTTTTAAAAAAAAAGAAACAGTTCCAAAAGTCTATAATACCCCTCAATAGAAAAAACAAGAAAATATCCTCATTTGTCCATATCCTTGTTTTCTTCCTATACAAAAATCAAAGGCACAGGTCCATTCTCTTCTTCCTCAAATACCCAAAAATTCATTCGCAGAAATCTTGTAAACTCAATAAGAACCACACACGAAGCAAGCGACTATTCTGTCAAGAACGCTTCAGCCCATGTAGTCAATCATGTTACTTCTCCCAGCGAGTACAACACCCATAGGAGAGATTTCTACAGGAGAATGTCCACCTTTGAATTGGCTTCTCTAGTTTATTTTTCCATCTGCTCCCATTCTTTACTCTCTTTATGACTGCTCCCATCTTTTACTCCTTAAGACTATTGAATCAAGATCTAATAACCTGCATTTAATACTTCAATCGATCGTAAATATAAAATAGAGCTAACTTTAGTATTTGTCATTTTTTCTTTAAATTACTTTAAAATATTTATTTTTGTCAATTTTTCTCCAAACTATTTTATCTTACTTATAAGTAGAGCTGGGAAATCATAGCCTTCACCGTTGAAGCTTTGAAGAAGCCGAATCTTGAGGTTCTTCTCTGAAATCGCGATGTGCTCGATTTTTCGATCTTGTTCATCATTACCACTAAGGAGGTTGTTGTCGCCTTTAGGTTGATGATCGAAGGTGGGCCAGCGCCGACATAAACTTGAGAGACCGAAATCATGGTTTCAATCTTTAAGGACAAAAATCAAAATCAAGGTAAATTACAATGAGCAAGAATGATATTAACCTTATATTCTATTGGAGCAACTTTTGCTGTTTTTTCTACAATTATTTACTAAAAATACTTTCCCAGTATTGAGAAAAAAATTATTAAAAGTAACTAAATTTATTAAACCTTTTCCCTCAAATTATTAAACTTGACATAAACCTAAGAGAGAATTATTAAGAGGTTCTAAAGATAAGATTTAATTAATAAAAAGTTCCAATAAAAAGTTATTATCATAAACCTGTTTCATTTCCAGTACTGTGTCACTTGTCATTACATTCTTTCTTGGAACTTCACCATAATTCCCCTTAATATAAACGCTCTTGGACTTTTTCGGTGTTTGGTACTCCTATTATAAGATATAGTTGATTTTTTTGAAGAAATTAAGAAAACTAATTAAATTACTTTAGAGTATTTTTATTTTTATTTTTTTTCTTTAAAATAATTAGTTTGACTAATAAACTAATATATAATTTAAAAATACACAATATATAAAATGATTAAATAACTTATTTAGCTTCCTTAATCTCTTCAAACAAAGTCAACTATGTCTTATAATTAGGACCGAAGGTAGTATCTCTTTATTTTCTATTGAACTTTGTTGTTATGTTACATTGTTCGCAGCTTTCTGCAACTGTTATTATATTAGACTTTGTTGTTGGTCGAGTTTTTAATATAATTTATTTATTTCACGACAAAAACATAAAACCATTAGATATAATGTACCCTTATTTGCTCATCCGTTGGTTAGATTTTAGGAGAAAAGATAGAAAAAGAATTTTGATATTACAAAATTTCAAATTAAGTATTTCTTAAAAAATGAGTTGTAAATTACTTATCAAGTTTCGTCATTCCTTTATCAATTCTTGGTAATAAACCTGATTTAGGATTTTTCTATCTCTTCTCCCATATTTTACTCATTAACATGATATTTTTCATTTTTAAATTATTTTGAAGTTAAATTGGTTTTTTAGCTCATGAGTCATGAGTGTGAGAGGAGGAATGAACTAGACCATGAACCCAATCTAGTTGGGTCCAATCCGCCCAACTGGGGTTTTTCACCAGGATGGATGGGTCTTTGGATTGGGATGACTACCACCTCGAAGACCAAACCAGACCATACAAAAAGCAAGTGCCCTACCCGCCTTGGTCTTAACCATGTTCAGCCCTTTTATATACTACTTCGGTCGTAAGATCCAATTGGCTCTTTTTTTTTATTTTTTATTTTTTAGAAATGAAAGAAGCTAAATAAGTTATTTAATCATTTCATATGTTGTATATTCTTGGATTATATATTATTTTATTAGTTAAACTAATTAGTTTGAAGAAAAAAATAAAAATACTCTAATATTAAGGCTTAGTAAAAAAAAGAAAAGAATATCTATTGACAACAATTGTCAGAGCAAATATAAATAAAAAAAACTAATTGTCTATTGCCTAATTAGATATATTTTTCTAAAATCGACCAAACATACAAGCAGAAGGAAAACTAGATTTTACCTTTTTTACTCTTTCAACATAAATTGGGACAAACATCTTCTACTAAGATTAAAATATTTCATTTAGCACTAAAAAAAATTTGTAGCAATAATTATGCTTTAGTGGATTAGTGTTACTATCTCAAGTGATCCAAGAAAAGAGAGGTGAGGGTGAATGATAGATACGAAAGTAAGGGTTCAGTGTAATGAAAATAAGATATGAAACTTAAACGTTAAGTTGGTAAATTTATCAAATTATTTAGATAATATATTATAGTATAATTTTTTTTTCAAAAAAGAAGTTAAATAGATTAGGACTGCAAGTTTATAAGCATGGCCTTATGAAAATAAGCATGACCTGTTTATTTGAATAAATTTGGCAATAAACCTAAGACTAATCTATTTATTAAATCGGCTAAATTAGACTATTTTTTGCGTAGACTATACCATCATCCCCTATTAGGGGCCTCATGTTTCCATCATCCCTATAAGCTTCCCTCTTTCCCCGCCTTCCACCGTTATTATTCTAGCTTCTCATTCTCATGAATATTTTGATTTCAATTTTTTTAAGAAAAACATATAAAATTGTGACTTCCATACCCACAAAAAGATCCCTGATTCAAGGTCATGGTAGCACCACAAAGAACTTTAAATTCTTTTTAACATATAACTGCTAAATAATTTTCTCATTTGAAGCAATTTGAACATAAACAAGTATTTTAAAGTCTGCTTAAATTATTGATGTGAAGTCGTTAATTACGATAATGACTTCTTTTTCTGGATCATCCCAGGCACCGCAGGGAAATCTTCAAATTTTCTGGTTCTAAGAAAAAGGCTAGCATCATTAATTTTATTTCGAATTTCAGCCCTTTGACGATCTGTTTGTTACTTGCAATATTTTAATTCGAACCAAAATTTTAATCGCCCAGTATACAGCAGCAAGTTTCTATACTTTTAATGGATTCTCGAGATATATTATGCAACTGATCTCTACTTGTTTGAAATAAAATTGAAGCCTTCAAAAGTAATTTGTCAATCATGATTTATGGTACACAATAAATATGTGAAGGAATTTTTATTTTAATTTACGTGAACAAGCACTTTTGAAATCTCCAAAAGTGATTCCAAACAAGCTTAATACGCTACAGAAATTTTAACAAAACTAAGATAGTCAAGCAGAACCATCGAAGGTCCCGAGAAAATAAGATTAGAACCCAAAAACGAATTTTGATCAACGAAAGAATGCAACCAACCAACGACGTTAAAGCAAATTACAAAAGGGAATCCAACAAGAATGATGCACTTCTCTACCGAATTCCTACATCGCGTTTCCTGATTTATATTCTTTAGGCTCTCAACCTATCCTATACCTATTTTTTCCCATTCCTATTTAATGTACAGGTTAGCCTACCTATCATGTACTTACAGCTATCAATACTGCCTACTGCTTCTAAGGTTAACTTTGCGGCCACTACTATTTAACTTACGTACGCCCCCAGTCCAATCTTCGTCATCCTCCTCCTCCTCATCATCTCCACCTGCGCCAGTCATGTAACCAGATTTCCGACCTTTTCTGGGTGTAGGGCGCTTTCTTTTTATATTTGCAGTGTAAAGCGAATAATCAACGGTGTCTTCCTTCAGTGCATTCTTAAATTCCTGGTGAGAAACAGAGAAATGATGGTTGAATGAAGAGGCCAAAATCTCAGCAAGCCGACCAGCCTGCTAGAAGCTAGTAAGCAATCTGAAGAAACATGGATTTCATTTAAGCTGCAATACCTGGTATCTTTGAACCAACTCTTGCGGAGTTGTGGGCAGACTAAAATGACATTCATTGATATTAAAGGCAATATTCTGTCTAGAAAGAACTTCTGGTTTTGGGGGTTCAGCTGGATTATAGGCCTGACGAGGAGAACAATAGCACCAGTACCCAAAAAAGGGAAGGGGATGTTAGCTTCCAGTGTAACACTAAGAGTTAAGTGACTGAAATGTATTTCTATTATTCTACCTGACATCGGGCATCGTTGAGGCCATACATGATTTTTAGATGTCTCTTTAGCTTCAACAAAAGCTGCAATGCAATCCCCGACAAACAGTCAGCCTGTGTAAGAATCAGGAACAAAATGTTATTAAGCATCAGAATAATAAAAAATGTTCAGTGCTTGTCTGCAGCCCTAACATTGGTCAAACAGTGCTCACAAACAGAAACATCATTGTATGTAATTTGTACAACGGCATTGGCATTATTCATCACAAACATGCTAACATCATCAATAAAAATCAAAGTAGCTTGTAAGTTACCTGAATTTTCTCCATATCATCATCTGAGACACCACAAAAATTCAAGAAATCTTCATGCTGCTGCAAGTTACCATTATTTGACGAAGCATCACATGGCTGTTGTTGAATTGTTCCATTTAAATCCACTGATCCCATGCCATTGGAATTGGGTTGATCATTTATGTTTTGATAAAATGTTCCATTTAAGTCCATTTGCATCACTTGGGTAGTAAGAGCTGGTTCATTTGGTCCCTGCTGCCAAATTCCATTCCCATGGGGTGTACTCTGACTCTCTTTACGTGAAAACCTTGAATTCCATGCTTTAAAGTTCACTTCAAGTGGCCCCACCCTCACTTGCACTATTCGGTTAATAGCATAGATTAAATAAAGAGGTTCATCAGGCGAAGTGAATGGCAGTAATCCAAGGACCTCTGTGCAGTATCTGAAAAGAAAGATATAAAGTTATTTAAGAACTAGTGTACAAAAGCTCAAGAACAGTCATCACAAACTACTCACGTTAAAAAAGCTACAACTGATTTGCTCCAGGTTGGATTATCGAACTTTCGGACAATTGAG
This sequence comes from Acacia crassicarpa, assembly GCA_034222035.1. Lineage (NCBI taxonomy): Eukaryota > Viridiplantae > Streptophyta > Magnoliopsida > Fabales > Fabaceae > Acacia > Acacia crassicarpa. Next base: position 39,453,168 of record JAWXYG010000005.1, on the reverse strand, counting down.
GACATAAACTTGTTCCTTGATATCCGGTTTCCTCGGATAAGCTTGTATATTCGAGAAACCCCAAGTCTTGCTTGAGTAAGCGAGTCAGTCTCAGATTTCCCCTTTCCAGAAATAGGAATCTTAGATTGGACCTTATGATTACTATTTTCAGGACTAACACAAATGGATTGCATAAAGATGAATGACATTTGAAGCCCATCCCCCAGTCGGCTTTCAAAGAATGCAGGGTACCTGAAAAGATGCTTTAGTTAGCTAATACAATCAATTTCATACATAATACATCATAAGAAACTATATATGACGAAATTACTTCTCATTCATATTCATCAGAAGATGGTGAGCCAACTTCGCATTAGATTCCTGAGGATCTGTTTCAAGTGCTATAAGGTATGGAACACATGTGATAGGATGAACGAGACCTTGACGCAGCACAACTTCAACAATCTGCATTATCAGCAAATCCATAATTCTTGGCATTCAATTAAAGACACTAAAATCTAAACAAGTTTAACTCCAAGCTAAGTTTTCCAAGAGAATTGTGTGTTTATGGCCGTTGTCAAGATTATGATGCAACACATGAAATAATCAAAATCACATAATTAACTCCAGATTCAAAAAAAAAAAAAAAGAAAGAAAGAAAGAAAGAAAGCCAGCACCAGTGACATTCCCTTTCTTTTACGCAAAGCATCTTTCATAAAATGATACACCACTGTACTCACCCCATCGATCCAAACATAAATAAATAAAAAGAAAAGAGCATCGGAAAAAAAAATTTGCTCCATAAAAGCTAATAAATAGGAGTCAGAAGTTTTTACTTATTAGTTGTTCTTGGAAACATAAAATATCTACTTTCTAACCTTCAGTGCAGATTGTCGGACTTGTTCATTGAAATCTAAACATCTGCCTAAAATGTTGTCCCAATACAATTGAACTATACCCCCACATATGTTTGTATCACCAGCACCAGCAGCAACAGGAACACTTTGCCCAGCTCCAACTGATGAATCAGGCACATTATCACTTGCCTTATCAGTTTCCATCTGGCCCTCAGCATCTAGAAGATACTCAACCATGTTTTGCAATGCTTGAATCTGATAGCCAGAATAACTTAGCATCCGCACCAAGAAACACCAGATATATTACATATAACAGGGTGAAAACCATTACCTTAAGGCGAGTATCAACTGCAGAAGATAATGTTCCCTCCAGTATCTTCCCAATATCCTTTTCCAACATATATTCAGGCCTTGCAATCAGAACAAACCCTAACGCCTACAATAATAACAATAAAACATCAAATTTTAACATTCAACTCGATCAGTCAAAACAAGAATGATCATGAAAAAAAAAGAAGAAGAAGAAGAAAACTCTTGCCTGCAATGATCGAGCTTTGACAACGAAATCCTCCATGGAAAGGTACCTTGTAAACAAGCCGAGACTCTTTCGGACATCAATGGTTTTATTACTGGAGCTTGATAGCAGACGGCTGCCATAACGAATCAGCAATCCAAGACAGAAAAGAGATCTCCCCACTTGCTGGATCCAGCAGGAAGGAATCAATTTCATTGTCTATGCATTGTAAAATATAGAAAACCAGTATTTCCAAAAAAGCTGCTAGATTTTTAAAATTTAAAAATAATGTAGTATATAAACTTTACAGCATAAAGGCATATAATTACATTTATGCCTGCCCAAATTATCATGCAGTTATATATGTTCCACACCTCTAACCTTGACCATCAAACCACATCATCTATAATGACGCAATTATTCTACCATTTATACCAGACCGAGATCATCAACCCCAGAAACAGACCATACAAGTGGTGCTTTCCTTAACTAATTTTGCCATCTGAACGAAGAAAATTTCCCATCACGTAAACAAAAGAATAAGAAGTCTTATGGAACAATAACTGAAAAGCCAATATCACATATTAGTGTCTATGCATTATGAACACAATGCACAACACCTTGGTAAAGTTATTAATGGACCACTGTGGAGAACACTAGCCATGGCACAGTGCTGCAGATTTGGCATTTCAAATTTCAAACCTTAACCTACACAATGGCCTATCTGGCGTCCCTCTTGGATAGAAGCATAACCAGCAACATAAAGAGATTTAGCAGAAATAGGTAGAAAAAGTGAGATAGAGCTGTGTTTAACTTAACAGCAAATTAACATCAACAGAAGGAAGCTCCTAAACGATGAAAGACAAGTTCTAAATTCACCGATTTCGAATGCAACCAGATTTTGAAACCTTCAAGTATAATTAAGTAATGGGCTATACTCATTCACATTCAAAAGTTATTACCAACCTGCTCCCATTCTTCTTATAGGAAATGGAAATAAAAGCAAACCAAACAGCATGATTTCCCACATCTGAAGATCAACCTTATGTTTCTAAGAGGTGGAACAAATATGCAAAATACCTAACAAGAGATAGACAGGAGATTTAATTTAGTCACACTGGTGAAAAACTATAATTCTCCAGCAATTCACCTGGTTGTTCTCAACTGCCTGCGTATCCAAACGTTTGAAGAAAACTTGAATGAGATGCTCAATTACACCAGCCCCTTTTCCAGCTATCTTACTCACAGAGCAGAGGCACCTGTTACAAAGAAAAGGTATTCAGGTCAACAAGCTAAAGAGCATGCACAATTTTCCACTAAATCCAGCCTATAACAGTAACAAACAAACAAAAAATGAATGGAAAAAAAACATATTAAAGCGAAAAATAAGGAGAATATGTTGTATTACAAGACATCACTAAAAATGAAAAAACAGAAGAAACAGAAAACAAAATACAAGCATTATTACCCACATCACATCACATAAATTGAATAGCTGTTGGTCAAGAGACTTTTTTTTGGGGAGAGAATGTTATTGGTAGAGAAACATCGAATAGCTGTTGGTAAAGCATAGTAGTCAATCCCGAATAGTGGCGCGGAGCGGCAGGCCCAAAAAACGCTATAGCGGTATAGCGCATAGCGGGATGACCGCTATATCGAAGATAATAGATATAGACATGTACATTCAACAAATAATAAACAATAGATTATCCAACTCTCTAAAAGACATAAACAAAACATTTAGCTTTAAATTAGTCTTTAAAGGCCATAAATATAAGTAAAAATTGTGTAGAAATTGTCCTTAGTCTTCAATGAAAACAAAGAAAGCACGTGTCTCCCTTAGTCCCTTTGAAGTTTGAACTGTAAACTCTATTTCACTGTAGCAGAAAAAGAAAAAAAAAAGGAAGCATGTGTCAAACTGACAAAGTTTGAACTGTAAGGTCTTTCACTGTAGCAAAAAAAAAAAGATAGGATGCGTCGAACTGAAAAAGCGGAACTCTCATCTGAACTGTAGCAAGCAGAAATTAGACAGAGGAGAGTAAGTCTCGCTCTCGCCCTTTGAACTCAGAACTTAGAATAGGGCAACAATGATGGCCGACAATGGCAGGAGGGCAACGATTGTGACTGGTTGTTTCGGACTTTCAGGAATAAACCGGTGTGATAACTCTGGGTTTCGGGTTGGTTTTTTTTTTTTTTTTAAAATGTACTGGCCTGAAATCGCGCGATGCACCGCGCGATTTCGCGTACCGCTACTGGTGCTACCTGCGCAACATTGAAATGCTCCGCAATGGAGCTTTCGTAGTGGCAAGGGCTTGTTCCGCACCGCTCCAGGGCTATCGCGGCGCTATAGCGCGCGATTAACTACTCTGTGGTAAAGATAGTGTAATTTATGAGAAAGCAGCTCTATGCAGCCTAATTAAAGAATGTTGTTGGTAAAGAGACATTTTCCTTCACAGTCATGTAATGGGTAGATAAAAGGATGAAGCGGCATTCAAACTACAAAACTAGCACAAGATTCAAGCAGTGCGCAATAAAATTAAATAACATAAATGAAAAAATAACAATGAGAACCAAAGTTACTTGATACAAGCATGGACAACTGTCAAGAAGGAATGCCGGACAATCATCTGTTTCAAATCGTGTTCAAGTTCCTCAATAATACTCTGAGGTAATTTGCGGATCAAGGGCAACACAGCATCAATTATAAATATTATACTCTCCAGTAGCTGTGCAACCATGCGACTGTCAACCTAAAGACAAAAAGAGTATGTTAAGGTGCAATATTCTCATCATTTTACCATATCATACCCTCTCCCAGTCAATAAGGGGAAGGATAAAAAGAGTGCTAGAGAAAACAGCTAGTTGCATCATACCCAAAGATAAACAGAAACCAACCATGGCTGAATATGAAGTGCCTCATTAAAATTTACAGGCCAGCATGCATCAGTTATGAAGTTAAAATAATATAAATTTTTTCAACACTCCGTCCAGCGTATACAGTTGTATTAACCCTTTTAAAGGCCCTAAAGGCAATAAAGGGGCAAAGAGGGTTGAGAATTATGTAATTGGTATCTTTTCAAACCAGCAGGAATATAAATACAGAACGTGAGAATAACATTTTGGCTGAAAAAAAATGGTCAGTTTAAACTAACTTTATGAAAACTGCAAGATGCATGGGAAACAACAGGATATAAATTTATTTTAAAAATATTGCAAGGATAACTGGAATGAACTGCAGAGTGGGGAATGTGTATGTTAAACGTTATGTATCAATCAAAATTTGAAAAATATCATGTTCCAAAATAAGCACAATGATATGACTTTGAAGAAAAAATCAAAACCCTACTTGGCCATTAGCAGGATCTCATCTAAATCTTAAGATCTTGGGATCTTGATGATCCTGTGACATTTTGGGCTTGAAGTGTTTTTCCTAGTTTCCAGACGTATAAGATCATGAGTCAAGTGGAATGAAAAGATAAAAGCTAGCTCAAACCTCAGTAACACTACGCATACACATCGTTTTCATCCCAAATATCACACCAAATATCTTTCTCCCAACAAAAGAAGGTTCTAAGCTAAGGGCATTCAAGCAGGACAAGAAAGAAGTTCAAAGCTAACAAGGAAGCAGGTTTTAACTCACCATTCTCTCTGTTACTCTTGGCATTACTGGATGGTAATTGTTTTATTATCATGTTTTGGTGGATCAAAGATAGTCATTGCTGGATCTAATGTTACAAATTCTATACTACAAGGCTTTTTCATGACTTCTATACAAGTCCAAATATAGTATATGTATATTATTATATGTCAAAAAATATTTATATTTAGTCATGAGATCTTCAAATCCTCAATTCAGTTCCACACACACACACACACACACACACACACATATATCATTCAGCCCCTTGATTGATTTTAAGGAAGACCTGATCTCGTCAATCTTATATATACCATCCTAGCCCTACATAGCCCAGCTAAAGTTTAAAAACTCATCATAATACCGATGGCGCATGACATTATGATGCAATGCTGAATGGTACATGACTTCCATTTACCAAACGCACAACACTGAAATAAGTATAAAACTCAAAGAATGCAAGAGTATGTCAATCTACAAATTAAGATGATAGTGAAACGTATGACCTGACTCTTCAGATATGGCTGCAAAGTAACAACAAATTGGGAGGGGTTTGAGGCTGGTGCACAGAGAGTTGGATCCACTAGACAAAATGCATGCAATACAAGCACATATGGAACTGCAAGCAACTCCACTTCATTGCTGTTGGCTTCCTCAACCTGATAAAAACCATACACAACGATTTTATTTCCATTTCGACATGGCAAAATACAAAAATTAGATGCAGTAAAACTAGAGTACCTGCAAGATTTTCTCTAGCAAGCACTTGCACATCAACTCACAGCGCTTACGCACTGTAGTGAGGGAAACAGGGTTGACCCCAATGGCTTTTGCAGATTGTGGCAAAAAATCCAGGGATAAATTGCGCTTAATAACAATTACAAGAAGCTGATGATTTGGCATTTTCCTCAACATTTCAACAATTTGCTCAGTTTTCTTAGCCACCTCAAGTGGAACAGAGCTACCATCTCCATACACCTGAGTCTGGAAGCCTGAAGGCTCCTCAAACCAGAACTCATAAAAAGTTTTGCAAACAAGGTCCTGTGAAAAAATTATGATAGGGGAAATTCTTAGAGACAGGGGTCAAGGGGATTAATATATATGCATCCAACATGGGGGCTAGGCTTGAACATATATACACCCAAAAGACAAATATTTGCGACAGAGAACATTTGCATGGCACGGCAGTACTTCCACAGTAAAAAGGTTTTAACTTGAATTAGTATAAATAAAAACAATAACGAAGGAAAAAGAACAGCAACCTTCAAATATGCAAACACAACCAATAATTCCAAGTCAGCAACCATGATCAAAATTTGAATACCACAAATTAACAACTAACATGCAATTTCTGTGCCATACAAATATAAATACCAAGGCTGTCAAATTGTTATTTGGATCATAAGCTTTTAAGACCTTAGGATCCTAACCCAAAAAAGTGTCACTCCAATGTAGGATTTAAAAGAACCAATATTTTAGTAGGATCATGATCAAAGATTATATGACTGTGCAATCTTTAAATATTAACAGCTAAGGTAAATTCTCAATAACCTGGATACTTGACTCATCATCGCTAACACGTGAAATTATCTCAGTGCAAGCTCTTGTAAACCCAGAGAAACTAGCATTTGAAGTGCACATATCTCGAATAATCTTTATAGCTCGCTTTCGAACGCTAACTCCAGTATCTTTTATTCTCTCTGCAATCTTCTCAAAATACTACAACACAATTTAAGGGGAAAATGCATCGTCAACCCAATTTGCAGACAAATAAACCTGATACAAGCTACAAAAAAGACCATAGCAGCTATATAAGATAATAAATATATTTTCATTGAGGGAGACCAATGAACACAAACCTTAAAACCCACGTCAGGGTGGGAAGCAATATGCCTACCAACAAGCTCCAATGCTGCTTCTCTAACAGATATTGCAGAATCACAGAACCTTCCTTCAACAGCTGACTGGACTCGTTTGTCACCCAGCACCTCTGGATCAGCTTCTACAATGATACTAACCTGATCATCAAGTCAAATGAAAAGTAGAACAAAGTTCACTTAGTCCAAATAGGGAAAATAGTATACATCGTAACCATCCAAGGTTCACTAGAAAAGCAGAGGTTACAAAGCAATTTCAACTTACTGCTCGTAAAGCCTTTGCTCTAATCACTGGGGAATTCTCCCTCAAACTTGCCTAAATATATCACAGGAAATTTGTTAAAATATAAGTTGGCAGGTATATCAAGGAATACAAGAATATCAACTAACCAGAAGCACATGAAGAATCTTGTCAAACCCTCGACAAAATGAACTGTTTTGCCCTAATGCTGAAGTGATCCTCTTTATTGAATCCCTTGATAAAATTGAAGACACAGTCCCAGAGTCTCGCACAATGATTTTGGATTTCAGTCTAGCCAAGTAGTAAGTGGACTTAAGCTGATAGTTTGGATCATCTTTGTACCACAGGCAGAGGTAAAACCTGTGCAACATATAAAATCATTCCATTACAATTTATTAACTAGAAACTTTGGTAGAAGTTTAGCTCATGAGTACGAACCAGCATATAAAAAGATGGAGATCATCAGTAGAGGCAACATCTTGAAGATAATTCAAAAGCAATTGCTGGACAATTTCAACCTTGTCAATCTGACCAGAAGATACAGAATTATCTTTTGACAATTTGCTCTTATTCACACCATCATTGTACTGGGACTTACAATATGATTGTAATACAATAAGTTGTTTTTGGCATATGCATATCTGACAGCACCAATTCCGATTGGAAATTTCGTGTTCTTTAACACCCAGGCAATCAGGATGAAAAAGTTTCCTACAAACATTACATGTGAGCAAATTTTCTACTCTTCCACCCATACAGACATAACATATATCCTTTGCATAACTGTCAGAATCGTCATCCTCACTAAACAGATACCGATATACCCAAAACTTATCCCGGCTGCAAATCAGAGCATCACGCTTCAACCTAGCAGCAATCGTGCCAAGAATGTCAATCGCTAAGGAACGTGCTGAGATATCCTTGGATTTCAGCCCAGCATTTTGGAGTAATAGAACACATAGAACCTGGAACAATTCAGCAGTAAATAAACAATATACAAGTACACCTGCCAAAACAACAATACACAAACATATGCAAGCATGGGCACACACAAAGTACCTCTAGAATAGGAGCTGAAGCAGGATATTCAGGTAAATTTAGAGTTGTCAGTAAATCTGTAACAAGGTTCTCCATTATCAGTTTCACCTCAGATGCATCTTGAGCCTTCACACTCGCAAACCGCTGAAGTACACGGCTCCAAAATAGGCAGCATGCCTCTGTTGCTGCCTCATTGCATTTTGTTGGATAGCTAGAATCAACAGAGACTTCTAATACAGCACTACCACTAGATGCTTGTCTTAAATTATCAGGAAGGTTGGCGCTACAATGAATTAATTGAATTAACAAAGCAGTAACCATCTGAATCTGCCTTTGCTCTTCATCACGTAGGTGATATGCTCTTAAAGCACGCTTTGAATTTGGCAATTTCCAAAGAAGCTGAAGCATTTCATCCATTATATAAGTGCGATGTTGCACGTATAAATAGAATATCTGCACCAAATGTTGAGAAAATATCGGTTAAAATATTTACAGAGCCAAATGAGCATATATGAATTTTACAAAAAGGCTAGATATCCTACCCCACTGACTAAACTAATAGCCTTCAATTGCAAAAGCTGGATATTATCAACCAAGAATGTAGCGATGCTTGTTTTCACAAGTTGCAGAATGCAACTATCTGACAGCCTCTCAATTAACAATAAATCCTTGAGAAGTCCCACAACAGTGCACAACTTCTGAAGAATAGTATTCACAGCAGTAGAGACCCTATTAATGTGAGGACCAGAAAGAGAGTATTAAGCAGATTAAAAACCTAACTTTCAATACACTAGAAAGACAACTAAAGAATATAACATTTTAATACAGTCATACTTGCTTGATGCTGGTTTCCGCAATTTTGAAGTCTTGCTAGTACGCCGCTTCTTGTTTGCTGAACCAAATTCAACATCGTAATCTTCATAATCATCACCTGGAAAACATAACCAAACTTAGAAGTATGATATGGCTTAGAGGAAATAGTTGAGATTTTGACATTGCCTTTGTCTGTTGTATATTTCCTGTGATTTTTACCATTCCCTAATGGCCATCCAATAAATGATAACTCGTGACCAGATATAAGAACGAGAGGTAAAGATTAGAGATAAAATTCTATAACCCTACCTTCAATTTCAATATTTTCATTAGGTCTATGTAAAGCACGGTATGATGGATCACAGGCGCACATTATATCCATTATTTGACGCCTTGTAAACTCCAGAATTCTCTCAATGATCTGAGATGGGGGGAAGTCAACCAAGGCAGGTCAATAATGGAAAGTGACAGTCTAAGAATATCATGACAGGCAGCTCACTGAAATAATACATATGCATGACAAGCACCTCTTCTTTATAAAGTTGCTTTGGCATATCAGTGTGAGCCATCACTGCAAGCGCTGCATGAATGGACTCCAAAGCACTTAAAACTGATGAAACTACCTCTGAATCTGACTGAAACAGAAAATACAGCAGTTATGACAGCAGAGAGCTCATGTATGAGCTAATTATGTAAATGATGAAAATAAACTGTGCAGTGGTGTTCAAGTTGGAAGCAGCTTTTAAAGAGAATCTATTCCCCTTTCATGTAAATTAGTACTTGGGGGTTAAGAAAGAAAAGGTTGAATGAGCACATGCAAACCAATCTAAGAGGGCAATGAACACTAAATCCATGGGCAAATTAGAGCAGCAAACACAATGTGGTAACTGTGTCAGAGAAGGCATAAAATAATATGGATAATAGGACTTCTCAATGTAGGTCTCTTATCACATCTCATAGAAGGCTTGCTTTATCCTACATTGTATGGGAGATGCTGCAGCTAAGTTCAGCTTCTTAAGGTTATCAATATATGCTGAAAGCCTGTCCCTGTGCCTCAACAATTATTTTTAGATGACAACTGGGGCTTGCAACCTTGCTAAACTACATTTATCACATGAGATTTTGTGAAAATAAACATCTATCAAATACTGAAAGAAAATTTTGCTAATATGATGAATTTTCTTAAAGAGAGTTCAAACGAAAATAATTCCAAATGAGCACCAAAACTTGTAGAACTGACTAGCATGAGTGAATTAAGAAAACTTACATTGTCACATTCATCGATTGACAGGCCTTCTGCTCTATGTATTTGATGGTTTAATACTTTCAGTAGTCTAACAAGGATATCTACAGGAACCAACTGGAGAAGTTTCTTTGTACGTATAGACACTATTTCACTAACAAGCTTTCTAAGATCAGAAAGTGACAACGGCAACCACTCTGCTTCATCCCGATCCTCACTAAGGAGTTCAGCTTTGCTGCACAAGTCCTCCAAAAAGTCACTAAAGCCCCCAATGATGGCACCTGAATTAGTCATAAACACCAGTTGATTACATGGATAAGAATGCACATGCTTAAGGTTGGAGGCGATGAATGAACAACAATACTTAAGAAACAAGAACCAGCTATATCAACCTTGAATCTCAACAGAATCAGATACGGCAGATATACCATCTCCACCTTTTTTCTTGACTTTCGATTTTTTTGAAGACAACATAGAAATGTCCTGCAGTTCACTTTGAAGATTAGCCCCAAAAAAAAACAGAATATAAGCATCAATAGAATATGCCAAAAATTTGCCATACATTTGAAGGAAAATTAAGTTGGTGATTTTGGGTTGCATCGTAGTCTTTCTGTGTCTGACTAGCATGAGGAAGGTTTGATTCAAAGAGCCTCTTTTCAGGTATTACACTACCAGAGATCTGCTCCTTGAGAGGACCTGAGAAACTTGAACAATACAATAAACAATAAGCAGAGCACCATCAAATTATTTTATGAAAAGCAGTAAGGTCAATGGAAAAAAGAACCCCTTGTGGAAGATAAGCATCGCAAACTAAGTAACCTAAATTAGCTCTCAGCCATTTTCAGTGTCATCAGTCTGCTTTGAATTTATACATATTACCTAGACCAATTTTTGCAAAAGTCTCTCCAAAGACGCCAAGCATTTATTAGCCTTAAGATTTGAATACATTTACATAGGAGATATGCAGGAAAGAGACCAAGCACTGTGTTTACCTGCAGCACTGCATTCAAATGCTTCAGGATTGCACCTTAGAACTTCGCCATGGAGTTCTAAAGGCTCAACATAGACATAGGGAGCAGCCTTGGCATCATCTCTTAGATTCCTGAATAAAACAACAAACATAAATTTGATCATGTTAAAAACAGTAACCCCAAAAGAAAGGTGATTGCAACTTGCGAGGACAATGATACCCTCCTCCTAAGAAAATAGTGGCATATTGATCTAAGAAAACAAGAAAATGGACATAATCAATGGCTAGATAATGTACCAAGGCAAAAGCTCTGACAGGAGAGAAAATGCCTCACCAGTCGTTATGAAATCTCGTCATAAATTAACAAAGACAATACAAATAATACTTATAACAAATAAGCATTCAACAATTGAGTCTAAAAAAAACTACGATATTAACTAATAATAAAATTCAAGTACTTTTTTTTTTTTTTTGAAAAAAAGGGTCAAACAGCTTACGACGTAAAACCAGAGCTCAGTTTACATACGAAACGAAATTTTTCAAGGCATGAATAAGTTTCAGAGTTCATCCACACAAAAAAACGGGTCAAATCGTACCATAACCACTAGAGTCAATTACATAAAATTCGAATGCTGCTAAGCTCAGCTGAAACCACGAATTTTTAATGCACAAAAATTCTGAAGCAAATTAGTTTCCAAGTGCGTCCACTTACTTCCTAGAGACGCAAATCAATTGAAGACATAGCTGTGAAAAATGTGGGAGAGAATAGAAGGATATACTTACAAGTACGAGACATCCGTCTGCTGAAGCAATTCGGCAATCTTACCGGACTGTGCAAGCACTTCACCGCGGTCCAAGAACCTAGATCCCTCCAGGAGCCGGAAGTCATGATCCGAAGCTCCGCAAAACACCGGAAGCGACGGCAAGGGCAAGCAAGAGGCGACCTCCGAGTGGATAGTGTTTGACAAACTGATGCCACGGGGATTGAACACCGCCGTGGCGGAAATCCCTGGAAAACTCATCGATTAATTAACCGGTGAGTCTGTGGCAGGCACTGGAAGAGCATGTATGGAGGGTAAAGAGTGTAAAATGCAAAAATCTACGTGTGAATTGAGCGTAAGTAGGGTTTCAATTGAAGGTAAGGTGGACTGCAGAGATGAAGAAATCGGAGCCCTAGACGGTCAGATTGGGAGGAGGTATTTTGAGGAGTGGAGGCGAATGGCGGGGAAATTGTGTTTTTGGTAAATTACTTTCGGGGTCCCTTCGAGGGAGTGGCTTCCTAGCGGATTTGGTTTAATCGGCGTTGAGCTAAGTCCAGCAAGTCAATTACGGAAATGCCCCTGCATCTATCTGGAAATGACTCTCAAAGTATTTAAGCAAGTTCACGGGAGTTGCATATTCTGACGAGGACAAGAATACCTGGAGATAAGAAATTAAACCGGAGATTAATTGAAATTACAGAACTATCCCAGCTGAGTTGGCTTCGGAACGGTGCCACTGCAAGGCTTGCGGGGGAAGCGAGGGTTTCAAGGGCCACCCACCCTAAGTAACATTTATTCGCGCTTCATCATTTAAATGTTCGTTTCCACATCGGGGTGCTTTTAAAAAATATCAAATATCTTAAAATTAATATAATACGCGCTCAAAAAAAATTGATACTAATATTATAGCTAAACGTTTCATGAAATTTTCATACATGTTCTTATATTTATATGTAAAAATACACATTTCATCTGCATTTTTCATGACGGTCACCAAATTAAGCTTATTTGGGTTAGTGGTAGCTTATTTTTTTATCTTTTAAAAGTTCAATAGAAAAAAAGTTAGGTTGTAAATGTTATTTGTATTTGAATTGATGTTAGCAAAAGTGACTTTTTTCTAAATAGATATATGTTTAGATTAGTGGTTGAAAAATGAGTTAGATAGAAAATGACTAAGAATAGCATGAAATCCAATTTTTTAAGCTAAAAACTACTTTTAAGCTAAAGTTTTTTGGGAGAATCCCATATAAAAACGGTTGAAATAGGAAAATCTTATATAAGGCTAGTAAATTCAATAAATCTTAAATTGGGTTAATAATCCAATTTAAGATATTTAAATGTTGGTTATTTTCCAAAAATACCCTCAAGTTGGGTATGAATTTCTTATACTATTTTCGGTGATTTTACATCCCTTGAAATCTTTGGAGACTGTACTATTCTACTTTCCAGTTCAACCCTCCAACCTCTGCATCAAACCCTTATCCCTTCCTCTCTAGCTCTGTATCCTCTATTAGCTCTAGTGTCCTGGTAACGATCAAACCCCTTTTTGCGATCAAAACTATTGAAATTATGGTCTAATCGCTTCCGAACCAAGTGGGGGAGCCTTCTTGATCCTTATCCATCGTTCAATCCCAAACCAGAACAGGACCAATTCGAAAATCAAAAACAGTAAGAGCCCCAAGATTCTGATTTTGCAATCCTTCCAAAGCTAAGGATATGTGAATGAATCGATTTCTCAAAAAGGGAAAAAGGAAGAGATCATTAGAGGGAACTTAGGGTTTCTGAAACTTTTGAGCAGTTTTGAGGAATTTAGGAAGAAGGTAAAGCAGAATCTGAGCCCACCGCAGAAGGGTGATTGGAAAGATTTATTGCTTATGAGTTTATCTTTTGCTGTTTATGTGTTATTTCCCAAAAGCTTGTCCGTATCCGTGCTTATTGTGCATGAACTTCTATTCCCAAACAGTAATGTAATGGTGCGCTGTGCGTATATGAAATCTCTTAAACATAAATGAAAATTATGAAAATAAAATTGATACTTTCATCTTGCTCCCTTGTATATGTCCTTTGTTAATTATTTGCTTCCACCATTGCTGACAAACGTTATCTTAAAATCAATAATAAGTAAGGGATATAGAGGTAATTTGGCTCAAATTCTAAATCCCTAATTGTGTCACGTAACCTAATTAATAATTTATTAAGTTTAGTAACCCAAATTAGAATTTGAGTATTTCAATCGTCTTTATATGGGATTCTCCCAAGTTTTTTTAAAAAACTAAAAATTGTTTAGTGATTATATAAATTTTTTAGCTTAAAGGTTACTGACAGTTAAAATTAAAAATGAACAAAGAAATAATAAATTAGATAAACAACACTCTCCCTTTAACCCCAATAAGCTCCAAGCTAAATAATCACTCAGTTGCTCTAGGAAATTAGCTATTACCCTCATGAAATTGGTTTCAATAAACAAAATCATCTTCAAATTCAAACCAGCAACCATGAACAAATAACCAAGGAGACATAATCAATGGGAAATTGAGTTAGAGCTCCATGGTGAGTTGAAATTGGAGAAATTGACAGCAGCTGCTCTCTGAATCCAAAGGTTGAAACTTTGGACCCAGGTCGTCAGTGGCTGTGTTGGACGAAGATTTTCGACAGTGTTAAGGAAGAGAACGGTGGTTCACAGCCAAGCCTTCCCACAATCGCGACTTTGTTCTATTTCTCTTCGATTTGAGCTCTCTTTCGTGGCTACTTTCCTCTCCTTCACAAGTTGTCGGTGTTGGTGGGTGTGAGGAAGGAGGAGGTCGTGCGTTGTGGTGTTTGCGATGGTAGTGAAAGTGGAAGGCTCTGGTTTGCGGCCACTTTGAATCTGCTATGGTGTTCACCACTGAAACTTGAACTTCGTCACAGCGGTGGAGAAGGGATGTTGTTGGCGACTATTTGGGTAAAGGCTGTAACACCCGTCCTTAATACGCCTTTATATATCAGAGTGTAAGCGCACAGACATCGAAGTGGTTTGGACGACTTATTTGCGGAATCAAATAAGTAAATTGAAAATAATTCGTGGTTCAAATCTATCCCACAGCGGGTTCTTAATACAATAATCCAGAGTAGACAAATGATAAACAATATAATATGGACCATAAATTTTATTATAATATATAAGTCCCTTCTGTTGGAACCCTTACAGCTGCTTCTTTCCTCTTGATCCCGATCCACTACCTGTCTCTTTCATGTGATCTGGAGTTCAAATGAATGAACCCCAGGGGTAACAGTTAATCTCATATGCATATATGAAATGTAAATGCAGTATAACACATGTATAAGCATAGAAAAATTCGCAGTAAACAAATCACACCGTAACCGCAGTTAACGGCAAAGGACCTCAGCCCTTTAGGACACGCAGCCCTATGAGACCGCAGCCTCAATCCATAGCTAGGATGCACTCATGCAAAATTATCTAGCAAACATGATCAATCATACATGAAATACATACATACATGCTAATAAGATAACAGTTACCCACCTCAAGCTTGAATCCTTAACTCGTCTGAAGATATTGGGATCAGTAGAGGTGTCAAGGTATGCCTAAAATGTTTATCATTGTCATTAGTCACTTCTTCACGTCTAGCAACACTATCACAATATAATTTATTTTAATGTTTCTCATGGTTTCCCAATCCATCAACATTTTTCCTTTATAAATTGCAAAGTATTATCTTAAATACCATTTTTTTCACAATTCTGGGAAAAATTCTTTCAGTTGCTACAGTAACCGTATACTGCTACAGTACCATACCGTATACTGTAACAGTACCACTATTGCTACAGTACCACTATTGCATTACGAAAAAAAACGTTGAAATCATTGTAGCACCTACTCTGTTTGACTCTGTTCCTCTTTTTTTTTTTATCCATTTTACCCTTACATTTCCTCAAAAACGGAATTTCTGCATTTCTTCCTAGATTTTTTTTTTCGATAACTTTGAAAAATCATAATTAATTCTACAAAACTCCAAATGAGGTGCTGCAAAATTCCACATAACCCTTGATATGTCTATTCTCAAGAAAAAATAACGGTACAAACTCAAAATCTCTGTATCATTCCCAGTTTAAATATTTCTCAACATTGTTCAGATTGTAACTTTAGAAATAAGGCTTAACTTCAAAAATCATGATCTCCTTGTCTAGAGCTCAAAACGTTACAAATTATATATCAACGGAAAGCCCTAGATGTCTACTTTATATCTGGAAAATTTCATAATTTTATCACATGCCGTTTATTCCCAGATTTTAAAAATGTGAACACTGTCCATAAAAACTTTTCAAAATAACAGTGTTATGAGGTGACAGAAAATTCTTATGAAAACTCTTATTTTCTAGCAAGCTTTTGAACCTCAAAAACAATATTAATCCGTTGAAATAAAGATAAGAGAGGGATTAAAATCCTTACCTAAGCCCAAAAAAAATCAGTTGTATTAAATCTTCTTGTCTTCACCGAAAACTCTCCCAATTTCTATTGTTCTCTCCTACTCTCTTGGTATCTCCACTATTCTTTTCCTTTTGTCTTTCAACTCTCCACAATTTCTCTCTTTCGTTGGACAACATTAATGGAAAAATCTGATGTGTGTCCTCTATTTATATAGGCCAAAAGGTGGAGTAAGAGTGTTGTAGTTTGGTGGAATATTGGTAGATAATGGCCAAAGTTAGTGAAGAAAATATGTGTGTGAAAATTGTGCATTTTGCAAGATAGTGGTAGGTATTTGCGTAGATTGAAATTTTCTTCATTTCATACTTCACCTAATTTTCTTTTCCTACGGCACACTTCAACATATCTTCCAATTTTTCATATAGGTTGGCCAAAGGTAATTTTGATGGTGTGAAATTAAGAAATGAAATGGATGTGCATGCGTACATTTCCTTACTGCCAACTTAAGGGAAATTTGAGGATGGAAAATGCTACCTAATTGGATAATTCATTTGGCTGCATGAAAAACCGCAAAGAATGATCAAGTAGCTATTAAACAATATACTGTATAGCCTACTCTTATTGACCAATGAAATATATTCATATGAGCATTTGGAATTTCCTACTTGTAATCCTCCAATAAAATTTTCTTATTTTCAATAATTACTCATATAGTCTTTCAGACCAATTTTTCATAATGTATACGTGAATAGTAAAAACGTACACGTGAATAGTAAATTACTATTCATAGTCCCAAAATATACTGATCTCAAATTTGTCACATTCAAATACTGGGTCCAGTAGTCTTTCAAATATAGACTAATTTCCAAATCTTTAGACCCAAAATTCGGAATATTACATTTCTCCCCCCGTTAATTTAAATTTCGTCCCCGAAATTTGCTACACATCACGTAAACTCTGAGCCATAAATTCCGGGTACTTCTCCTTCATGCTTTCCAATGTTTCCCATGTTGCCTCCTCAGGAGATAACCCCTTCCAGATCACTTTCACCAATGGGATTCTTTTATGCCTGAGCTGCTTTTCTCGCTTATCACTAATTTGTATCGGCTCAACTACAAAGGTATTATCATGTCGGAGTTCTACATTCTCATATTCTATGACATGATCATGGTCTGGTTGATACTTTTTTAGTTGAGAAACATGGAATACGTCATGAAGCTTGCTCAAATTTGGGGGTAAGGCTAGCTGATAAGCTACTGGTCCACGTTTCGCCAACACTTCAAATGGTCCAACATATCGAGGACTTAGCTTTTTCCTTTTCAATGTTCTACCAACACCTGTAACAGGAGATATCTTCAGAAAAACGTGATCTCCTACATCAAACTCTAGAGGTCTTCTCCTTTTATCTGCATAGCTTTTCTGCCTGCTTTGCGCTGCTAATAGCCTCTTCTTGATTAGTTCAATACCCTCAGAGGTTTTGTCAACTATCTCTGGTCCAATTAGCCTTCTTTCAGACAACTCTATCCAGCAAATGGGTGATCGACATTTCCTTCCATATAGTGCTTCAAACGGAGCCATCTGAATGCTCGAATGATAGCTGTTATTGTATGCAAACTCTGCTAGTGGAAGATATTGATCCCAATTTCCTTTAAAGTCCAATACACACGCCCTCAACATATCTTCTAGCGTCTGTATGGTCCGTTCGGATTGACCGTCAGTCTGGGGGTGATAAGCTGTACTATATTTAAACTTTGACCCCAGAGCTTCCTGTAAAGCTTTCCAAAATCGAGATGTGAATCGAGGATCTCTGTCAGAAATAATACTTTTTGGTATACCATGGAGTCTCACTATCTCCTTGATGTAGACCTCAGCCAACTTCACAAGAGAATAACTAGCACTGATGGGAATAAAGTGTGCTGACTTTGTAAAACGATCAACAATTACCCAGATTGCATCAAAATGTCTAATCTTGGGCAATCCCACTACCAGGTCCATGGTAACATCCTCCCACTTCCATTCTGGGATTTCAATCCTCTGTAGTGGTCCTGGTGGCCGTTGATGTTCGAGTTTCACCTTCTGACAGGTTAAGCATTTGGCCACATATTGGGTTACATCTTTCTTCAACCCTGGCCACCAGACCTCAGATTTCAGATTCTGGTACATTTTGACTATGCCTGGATGTAAGGTATATTTACTCTTGTGAGCTTCATCCAATATTTTCTGTCTCAACTTATCGTTTTTCGGTACATAAATTCTCTTCTTATATCTAACCAATCCGTTACGTGACAGGTCGTAGTCTTGAGTCTCATTCCGAGATATTAATTCTCGTATAGCATTCACCTGTTCATCATGCCTCTGAGCTTCTTCAATTTCATCTCTCAGATCATACTCTTCTTGGCTAACAAGAAGACTTGCAAGATAAACCTTATGGGACTCTTTCCGTGCTATCGTGATTTGGTTGGACAGGTTCAAATCTCTGAAATCCTCCAACAGTTTCTGCTCCTGAATCATCATGAATGCTGCCTGCACCACTTTCCTACTCAAAGCATCTGCGACAACATTTGCTTTCCTTGGATGATATTTAATCTCCAGGTCGTAATCCTTCAGCAACTCCATCCACCTACGTTGTCTCATATTTAACTCTTTCTGGTCAAAGAGATATTTGAGACTCTTGTGATCACAGTATAGTTCCACGGTATTACCATACAAATAATGCCGCCAAATCTTCAATGCAAAAACAACAGCCGCGAGCTCCAAATCATGAGTTGGATAGTTTGACTCGTGAGGCTTCAACTGTCGAGAGGCATACGCCACCACTCTGCCCTGCTGCATCAGGACACATCCCAATCCATGCTTGCTAGCATCACTATAGACAACAAATGTCTGAGTCGGATCCGGGATGATCAACACTGGTGCTGTAGTCAACCTCTCCCTCAGTTCTTTGAAGCTACCCTCACAATGCTCATCCCAAACAAATGATTGGTTCTTTCGCGTCAGCTTTGTTAATGGCAAGGCAAGTCTGGAGAAATCCTTTATGAATCTGCGGTAATATCCCGCCAGACCCAAGAAACTCCGTATTTCTGTTACTGTTTCTGGTCTCTTCCAGTCTAGTACTGCTTCCACTTTACTAGGATCAACAGCGACCCCATCTCGTGATATCACATGGCCCAGAAATTTAACTTCTGATAGCCAAAAGTCACATTTGCTCAACTTAGCATAGAGTTGCTTCCCTTTCAGTACATTAAGTACCTGTCGCAGATGGTGCTCATGTTCCTCCTTACTCTTGGAGTAAATCAAAATGTCATCAATGAAAACTACTACGAATCGATCTAGGTACTCACGAAAGATTCGATTCATATAGTCCATGAACACTGCAGGCGCATTGGTCAAACCAAAGGGCATTACCATAAATTCATAGTGCCCGTATCTGGTTCTAAAAGCTGTCTTCGGAACATCCTCAGCTCTTACTCGTAATTGATGGTATCCCGAGCGCAGATCAATCTTTGAGAAAACGCAAGAACCAGATAATTGGTCTAACAGATCATCAATTCTAGGGAGTGGATATTTGTTTTTTATTGTCACCTTGTTCAACTCCCTATAATCAATGCAGAGTCGAAGACTTCCATCTTTTTTCTTCACAAACAGTACTGGAGCTCCCCAGGGTGACACACTGGGTCGGATGAATTCTTTCTCCAGTAACTCCTCGATTTGTTTCTTTAATTCTGCCATTTCGTTAGGCGCCATTCTGTAGGGTGCTTTAGATATCGGTCCCGTGCCAGGCATCAACTCAATAGTAAACTCAACTTCCCTCACCGGTGGCAATCCGCTAATATCTTCTGGGAATACTTCAGGGAACTCGTTCACTACTGGTATATCAATCAATGATGGTTCAGTCTCTGCCTGCACTGAGAGAAACACCATATATCCTAAGCAACCTTGTTTCAGACATTTCTTCGCCTCTCGAGCAGTGAGAAGATTCAAATTGCCTGCCGTAGTATCCTTTGTTGACTGTGTGTACAGGATTTGCTTGTTACCGCAATCGATCAACGCATTGTTGGTCGTCAGCCAGTTCAATCCCAGTATGATGTCAATACCAACTAACGGTAGACAAATTAAGTCTATTGTGGACTCATGTCCATTTACAATCAACACACAATTTAAGCATGCATCAGATACTACAGACTTAACACCTAGCGGTGTATTTACAATCAAATCATATGGTAACCTATAGGTATTCATCCCTAGTCTTTTAGCACAATTACTAGCAATAAAAGAATGGCTAGCTCCTGAATCAAATAGTGCTTGTAAAGAATTACCATTTAATGAAATTGTACCTTGGATCATGTCAGGAGATTTTCTAGCCTCTTCATGGGTTAAAGCAAAGACCCTTCCATAATTTTGTGGCCTCTTTTCCCCAGCCTTCTGCGGACAATTAAAACTGAGATGTCCCGGCTGGTTACACTTGAAGCAGATCAACTTTCCATCACAATTCACCCCCGGGTGGCTCTTCCCGCACTTTCCACATGTTCGGGGTACTGGTAGTCTTGGATCTTCCTGCCTGGAGTGATTAGGCTTCTTGTTTCCGCCCTTGTAACCAGACCATTTCCCTTTTCTCTTCTGATTACTTATGGAATTCCCACGGCTATGTCCACTGTTATTTATCATCATCCTACTCGCATGCAGCTCCTTCAGATTGCGTTCAATTATCCTACATTCTTCCTCAGCTTGGTGGAATGTAAGAAATCTTCGAGAGACTAGTCTATCCCTCATTTCAAATGTTAATCCCTTGATGAGCCTGTCTATCTTCCATCCCTCTGCTTCATTCTCCTTTAGGTAGGAGGAGTAACGGGACAGATTGACAAACCTTGCCAGATATCTGTCAAAAGACTCTCCTGGTTTCTGGGTAATGGTTATGAACTCATGTTCCTTTTCTACTTGGACTGAGTGGGGAAAGTACTTCTCATTAAATTTCTCCTGGAACAGTTCCCATGTTATTGGTCTGCATTGAGCACGCAGAACCTTGGCTATGCTTTTCCACCAATGGTCCGAATCACCTTCCAGCTTGTAAATGGCTAGTTGTGCCTTCCGCTCTTCCGGGCAGTCCATCACCTCAAATATTTTCTCCAGTCTGAGTAGCCAATTCTCAGCAGCTTCTGCATTATGTTCACCAGTAAATGATGGCGGGTTATGCTTGCAAAATTGAATAGTCCAGAATTGAGACTCTCTAACAAATCTCTGTCTTTGTGGTTCAATAGGAGGTGGAGCTTCTCTCTGTGGAGGGTTATCTTCTTGGTTCTCCTCTTCTTCCATCTCTACCCTCTGAGCTAGTCGAGCTTCAGCAGCTTCAGCACGCTGCCTTGCTTCATCTCGTTCTGTCCTCAATAAGATTACCTCTTCTCTGAACTCCCTCAACGAATCTTGATATTCACCCAACATCGCCCGTGCTTGTTGCATGGGATCCTGAGTTGGAAGTTCCTGTTGATTGGTCCTTCCCCTGCCTCGACCTCGGCCTCTGCCCCTTCCACGTGTAGGTGGATTTGCTTCCTGCTGGGGCTCCATTTGTAATACTCTAGTACTATATGTCAAGAAGTTTAGTTATTAATAACAGAGGTATAATAATCATTCCTAATATGCATATGCACTTAAAACATATGTCATACTTGTTACTCGCATTTCACAAACCAATACTAAATTGGGTTTCCTTATTCCAAATATTTTGTCCAAACCAGGCTCTGATACCAAAAATTGTAACACCCGTCCTTAATACGCCTTTATATATCAGAGTGTAAGCGCACAGACATCGAAGTGGTTTGGACGACTTATTTGCGGAATCAAATAAGTAAATTGAAAATAATTCGTGGTTCAAATCTATCCCACAGCGGGTTCTTAATACAATAATCCAGAGTAGACAAATGATAAACAATATAATATGGACCATAAATTTTATTATAATATATAAGTCCCTTCTGTTGGAACCCTTACAGCTGCTTCTTTCCTCTTGATCCCGATCCACTACCTGTCTCTTTCATGTGATCTGGAGTTCAAATGAATGAACCCCAGGGGTAACAGTTAATCTCATATGCATATATGAAATGTAAATGCAGTATAACACATGTATAAGCATAGAAAAATTCGCAGTAAACAAATCACACCGTAACCGCAGTTAACGGCAAAGGACCTCAGCCCTTTAGGACACGCAGCCCTATGAGACCGCAGCCTCAATCCATAGCTAGGATGCACTCATGCAAAATTATCTAGCAAACATGATCAATCATACATGAAATACATACATACATGCTAATAAGATAACAGTTACCCACCTCAAGCTTGAATCCTTAACTCGTCTGAAGATATTGGGATCAGTAGAGGTGTCAAGGTATGCCTAAAATGTTTATCATTGTCATTAGTCACTTCTTCACGTCTAGCAACACTATCACAATATAATTTATTTTAATGTTTCTCATGGTTTCCCAATCCATCAACATTTTTCCTTTATAAATTGCAAAGTATTATCTTAAATACCATTTTTTTCACAATTCTGGGAAAAATTCTTTCAGTTGCTACAGTAACCGTATACTGCTACAGTACCATACCGTATACTGTAACAGTACCACTATTGCTACAGTACCACTATTGCATTACGAAAAAAAACGTTGAAATCATTGTAGCACCTACTCTGTTTGACTCTGTTCCTCTTTTTTTTTTGATCCATTTTACCCTTACATTTCCTCAAAAACGGAATTTCTGCATTTCTTCCTAGATTTTTTTTTTCGATAACTTTGAAAAATCATAATTAATTCTACAAAACTCCAAATGAGGTGCTGCAAAATTCCACATAACCCTTGATATGTCTATTCTCAAGAAAAAATAACGGTACAAACTCAAAATCTCTGTATCATTCCCAGTTTAAATATTTCTCAACATTGTTCAGATTGTAACTTTAGAAATAAGGCTTAACTTCAAAAATCATGATCTCCTTGTCTAGAGCTCAAAACGTTACAAATTATATATCAACGGAAAGCCCTAGATGTCTACTTTATATCTGGAAAATTTCATAATTTTATCACATGCCGTTTATTCCCAGATTTTAAAAATGTGAACACTGTCCATAAAAACTTTTCAAAATAACAGTGTTATGAGGTGACAGAAAATTCTTATGAAAACTCTTATTTTCTAGCAAGCTTTTGAACCTCAAAAACAATATTAATCCGTTGAAATAAAGATAAGAGAGGGATTAAAATCCTTACCTAAGCCCAAAAAAAATCAGTTGTATTAAATCTTCTTGTCTTCACCGAAAACTCTCCCAATTTCTATTGTTCTCTCCTACTCTCTTAGTATCTCCACTATTCTTTTCCTTTTGTCTTTCAACTCTCCACAATTTCTCTCTTTCGTTGGACAACATTAATGGAAAAATCTGATGTGTGTCCTCTATTTATATAGGCCAAAAGGTGGAGTAAGAGTGTTGTAGTTTGGTGGAATATTGGTAGATAATGGCCAAAGTTAGTGAAGAAAATATGTGTGTGAAAATTGTGCATTTTGCAAGATAGTGGTAGGTATTTGCGTAGATTGAAATTTTCTTCATTTCATACTTCACCTAATTTTCTTTTCCTACGGCACACTTCAACATATCTTCCAATTTTTCATATAGGTTGGCCAAAGGTAATTTTGATGGTGTGAAATTAAGAAATGAAATGGATGTGCATGCGTACATTTCCTTACTGCCAACTTAAGGGAAATTTGAGGATGGAAAATGCTACCTAATTGGATAATTCATTTGGCTGCATGAAAAACCGCAAAGAATGATCAAGTAGCTATTAAACAATATACTGTATAGCCTACTCTTATTGACCAATGAAATATATTCATATAAGCATTTGGAATTTCCTACTTGTAATCCTCCAATAAAATTTTCTTATTTTCAATAATTACTCATATAGTCTTTCAGACCAATTTTTCATAATGTATACGTGAATAGTAAAAACGTACATGTGAATAGTAAATTACTATTCATAGTCCCAAAATATACTGATCTCAAATTTGTCACATTCAAATACTGGGTCCAGTAGTCTTTCAAATATAGACTAATTTCCAAATCTTTAGACCCAAAATTCGGAATATTACAAAGGCGAGGGTCATCGGTGTAGGAAGTGGAGGTGTGAAGGTAAGAGCAAGATCAAGATCGAAGGTCCCAAGTGTGTCTCTGTCTTCGCCCTCGCGCTGATGATCTTAATTCATGAGTGGTTTTGGCTTTTAATGAGAGCTTTAAATAAAAAGCTCCTCCCAAGGAGTTTCTGGCTTTTAACTTTTTTCTTTACTACAAAGAAAAAAAGCTCTTTTTATTATAAGAAGTATTGTAAAAATTGTTTGGCCTAGCTTTTGCTTATAAGAAGAAGACAAACTGAAAATAAAAGGATCCAAACACGAATTGAATACGTAATCATAATAAATAAAAAACTTGATAGGGCAAAATTTAAAGCCTAAAAAAACTCCGCAAGTGCACGGGCCGTATCAAGTAATAAAGTGATAAGAAAAGTATCGTTCCCACGAGGACTTGGTATCACAAACTTCAGTTAAGCATTGATTTCACAATTTCATTTAAGTTGAGAAGACCAAATTGAATTTAATTAAGAAAAAGAAATTAAAACTAAAATAAAAATAAGAAAAATACCACAATAATCAAATGAGCAACCTAGAGTCACTAATCCCTTATTTGATTCTTAGATTTTATCCCCACTAAATTAACTTTGACTAAATTTAATCAGCTAATCTAGAGCATTAATGTTTATAAGTGCCTGTCGGTCCACTTATACACCTACCTCAAATAATTATGTAATGTCTCACACAATTAATTAAGGTGCAATTCAAATCGGGCTCACTCTAATTTGACTATGCGGAGCTTCTAGGTATATGTCTATCCTAGACGCAAATTAGATTAAAACCTAATTTCTCTATTAGATTTAAACCTAATTCCACATTATTTAATCCCAAGGTCAATTTAGGATTCCCTCTTTCAAGTCCAACCCTAAATCCCCAAAACATGCTCAATGGTGATCAGTCAATAAGCAATAACAATGAACACAGGATTAAATAAACTGAAATAAAATTAAGCAAAACTAACAAGTGGGAATAATCTCTAAAACCCAAACAAGTTCATAGATTCTCTAGGTTGCAAAACCAACTAGCCACACATGGCTTTATTCAAATCCATAAAAAAGAAAAAATTAAAATTCAGATTCAAAGAAGAAGAAGAAGAAAGAAGAAAGAAAATTTCTCCGTCGCCTCCACAGTCCTTCCGTGGAGATGATGAAGGGAATTGAAACACTCAGCCTCTACTCCTTTGCTTCTTCGTTCTGTGTCTCCCGATCTTTCTGCTCCGTCCTCCTTTTGCTTGTCTCTGCTTCCTTATTTATAATAATTTAGATATTGGGCCATTGATTCTCTTTCATTTATTATAAAGATATCTCATATCTTGTAATTTACTTCGTTAGATCACACAATTGATTTTGTTTCTATTTTTCTTGCATGAGACCACTGAATTTGACTGATTGCATATCCTCTTATTGCCTTTTCTACTTCATTCCAAATCAGCTAATATTTCCTGCACAATAAAAATAGGATATGAGTAGATTTTATGTCGATTTATTCTTTAATCCCAAGTTTGATTCAATTATGGAAACGTTCATAAAAGATAATTAAATAGGTATATAATATCAATAATTCCAATTAAATCTCATAAAATATACACCTATTTAATCATAAAATATATACTCATCAATATGAAACAATTAATGTTTTGTAAATGTATGCATAAAATATATATACTATAAAGCAAAAAAAAAAATTAACTAAATAATATTCATATATAAATTGAAATTAAAAATCATTTTTAAAATTTTAGAAATCAAATACTTTTGGAGTGAGATAAGACAATTTTAAGGATGTTTATAGGACCCATGGAAAAAAATGTCCCCTTACCGGACACTACTAGACATTTGGCTAAAAGCTTGGACTTTTGGCTTTCAATAAAAAGCCACTTTTTTTGTAAAAGACAGATGAAAAAGAAGATGAACCCAAACAGAAAAAAGTGAGTTGGCTTCTCAACTGATTTTTTTAAAAAAACTTATTAGCTCAAACGCTTCCAAATGTAGACTCCAAACAGACTAGACATAGCATGTATACTGAGCAAGCATGATTAGGGAGGATTTATCTGTTATTCCCAGTACTTAAAGAATTTCAATTTACATTAGCGGATGATATCAAGTGTATAGCTCTAAGATGCACTGATCTGACTAGATATCTCAAAATGAAGTCTTGATATGCTATCGTACTAAGTTTGTTTGATGAAGCTTTCTACACTTGTGATTTCACTGTTGGATATTGGGGTGCTTACCATCTTTATGGTCCCATTTAACTACCCTTATAATTCTGACTCATAACCAACTCGATGCTGAACTAGCATGGTTGTACTACGACCATCTTCGTAGCTTCACATAATTTTGATTCCGGTTAGTTGGATTGCGACACTTGTTGCAACCTCACCAGACTTGATCCAAATTAGTTAGACAAACCAAACTAGCAAAGTTTAATACTACACCATATACACACATACATGAATTAGTTTTACACATGCGCCCCTATTCATTGGACTATATTACAAATATAATGTAATAGTATTAATTGATAATTAGGCAATGAATAGCAAATACCAGACTGTGCAGGGTATGTTCCACAAATGCCCATGCATGCATTAGTCTTTTGTAATCGCCCTTGACTGATTGAACTACATTTATGTAATCCATTATATGGCCACTCTTCATTTTTTAGCATAAAGCATAAATGGTATACTCCTCTAGTCCTTAAGATAAGACATATTTATAATAAATTAAGAAAGATAGTTGAGTTGATTAATATAACACTTATTTTTTAAAACACACTAATCATATTCTTTAATTATCTCATTTTTCTCTTGTCATTGACTATTATTGAAAGAGCATTAATAGTAAATAAAGAAAAAATTGGTAACTGAAAGGAAAAATTTAATTAGATTAAAAGAAATCTAATCAGTGATTTTTTTTTTTTTGATATGAAAGATGGCAAGATGCCTACATTACCACAAAACAATTACATCAGAGAGGAAATTAATCCTAAACAATCTTGGTCCACCCAATTCCTAAAAAAAGGGGGACACACATCTAAAATAGCAGAGATAGAAATGTCCTTTTTGGCTAACTAATCAGTGATTTTAATTTGTTCGAAAAAGCAAAAGCGCGCGCCGTCACCAGCTATGCTAGCGTTTTGTTTTTTTGGGTGCTGACATGCTATAGGTGTTTTGAACGTTTAGCCTTTTTTTTTTTTTTTTTTTTTTTTTTTGTGTTTTGATATAAGAACGTTTAGCCATTTGAAATAACGGGCACGCATAGAAAGTAGAAGCCCAGCCCATCGATGGTTTTTTTTTTTTGAAAAAAACTAAAAAATCATGAAACATAATCTGTGTAGAATCTAACTTCAAAGCAAGCGAACTGGCTTCTAATCCATACAAATGCCAGATCAAATCATTTTTTCTTTTCTAGAGTGTGAAGGAAAAAAATGTATTCACTCTTATTCTAAGTATAAGACCGAGTTTTTTTTTTTAGGGAAATTAAAAAAGCTGAGTAAGTTGCTTAATCGTATCATATATTGTATATTCTTATATTATATATCAATTTATAAGTTATAAAAAATAGTTTGGAGAAAAAATGACAAATATAAATTGTTAAAATAATTTAATTAGTTTTCTTAATATTTAAAAAAAATCAATTATGTTTTATATTTTGGACCGAAGAATGTACTAATTTAAAATTTAAAATTAAGTTTGTCACTTCCTTTCTTGCTTATTTCCTTCCACCCAGTTTATCATTTAAAGGAATTAATGTTATAAATTAAAGTGACACTAACTTCTTAGAGCCTGTTTAGTACACGAAAGAAGTGAGAACAGAAAGGAAGATGAGCAAATTCCCTTGTTTGGCACTCAATCTTCAGCTAATCTTCTTATGAACTTAACTTATCGGGCCCACCAATCTCCCTTTAAAGGTGGGAAGATGTAATCTCTCCAAAATTAGTAGGATTTTAAATTCTCTCAGTGATTTGGACAATTGTGCCCTTTCATCATCTGCATGTTGCCAAATATCACAGTTCTTCTTCGTCATCATTTGAGCATGAGAAATAGGAGGGGGGGTGATCAAAATTGAACCAAAGGAAGTTGTTTTCTTCTATAGTGGATTTAATCACCGCAGGGAATAGAGAGATAAGGGATATAAAGAATATGACTGGTTGGAGCAATCACCGATTCATTAGGTTCAAGAGAAAAGGCAGTCACCACGCAATTAATTTCCACATCACCGAAGGGAATAGAGAGAGAAGGGATCTAAAGAACATGACTGGTTGGAGCAGCCAATGGTTCATTGGGTTCAAGAGAAAAGACAGCCACCACGCAATTAATTTCCGCTTCACTGCACAAGCATCAAGTTTCCTTGTTCCTTCTTGTTCTTTAGTTGAGTGTTCGAGAAGAGGGAGGCACAATACATTATTCACTTTTGTCTTCATCAGAGGGGTCATCGTCGTTTCTATGAACGACGAAAATTATGGAAGGCAACAAATACCATGTCTTATTTTATCGCCGAAAAAGAGGGGACTTTTTTTCCCCACAAAATAAATGCTTCGATATAAAATTCGAATTTGATGCAAGCAAACTCATATCAAATTTCAATTATGAAAAAAAAAAAACATTTTTCCTTTCCATTTTCAATTAATTACTTTTGAGGGTAAAATAGATATTTCTTCATTAACTATCACCACTTTATTTTCTTCAAACTTATCTTCCCCTAAGGTAAGAAAAGGGTCCTCAAGAGGGGAGCACCCTAACCAACAAGCCACAAGTCTGCTGGTGAACAATCTATTTTATACACAAATGGCCTACTTTACCGCAAATGAACTTGGTTCTTGAACCTGCAAATCTACCCTTTGCCAGTAACTAAGGGGGTGTTTGGATTGAGGGAGGGGGAGGAGGAGGGGGAGATCTTTGGTCTCCCCTTTACTAAATTACCTCTGAAAACTTTTCAATATTCTAAAAATATACCCTCAACAAAAGGAAATATTCCTTTTATTAATGGCAATTCGGTCATTTCCTTATTTCCGTCTCCCTCCCCCTCCCTCAAACCAAACATACCCTAAGGAAGAAGAAGCCATAAGAACTTGCCAGAAATATCTGAAGAAAAGATTGTATTTACTGACGACAATTAATAGATAAAGCATTTACAGGATATTAACATACAAGACGTCGTTATCATGCGAATCCTTTACATTGAAAAGTAAAATAATCACACAAACACACTGCTTCTAGTTTATTGTTTGGTGTTATATTTCATCAAAATTCAAAACGTTCACTTCCAATCAAGCATGTCCAATAGCCACAAGACTTCTTCCTTAGAGTTTGCCACATCACAGAAATCCAACTGTATACCAAACACATCCATCACTCCCTCATTTCCATCTTCCATAAATAGCAAAGAAATCCATGCCCGGATGCCAGACAAAAACGGGTATGCAGGGGAAATGTCCAGGTACTCAAAAGCCAAGGCCCTGTACAACGACCGATCGATGTAATCAAACGTGGACTTATTAATGATATGAGCAACCTTATTTGAATCCTTCCGCCCAGCCAGCACAGAGATGCTAACTGTCTCAGTTTGCCCTGAAGGAACCTTAAGCCTAGGCTCAATAGGTAATGTCATCTTGAACTCAGAACCCTCCAAGTGATATTTAAGCATTTCACAAACTCCAGATTGTGGAAATGTAGTTCCTTGCTGCAGGACAGAGCCAGGCACCACTTCAGAGAAGAATAATCTATTTTCAGCCCAGATGTCAATGTAGAACTCCAAATCATCAAAGGAAATTCTTGGAGGGAGAAGAGGTTTATGATGCTGGCGTTTATAAAAGCTTTGGTATAACTTGTAGTAGCCTGCGGTAGGAGGATTAGGTCTCTTGCAGATTGAAGGCCATCTCTTGGCACAGAGACATTTCCAAAAGTAATCATCTCGAGCCAGGTCTCTCCACTGCTTACATACTACCATACAAGAAGCAAGATCAACGCCCTCTAGTAAAGGAAAAACAACTTTCATGACTTCCTCAGACACCATTTTTGGTTCCCAAGTATAATTTCAAACCCACTGAATCAATGTCGACTGAAAGCACTATGGAATCTGAACATGAAGAGTTACCTGAGAATGAAAAAAGCAATGAGAAAGTTATTAAAATATGCCAAGGCATAAACACTTAATTTATAGAGGTCGTTGAAGCACACCAAAATCATCAGATTAACAGATTCGTTACTGCATCACACAGTCAAATTAAGATAGTATGTATTTTTCAAATAGAACTCCTACCACAAAAAGAAATAATTTTGAATTGGGTAAATTACAAAGTTGAAGATAAAGTGAGAAAAATAAAGTTATAAGAAGTATAAAAAATAAAATTCAAATTATCAACACAATAAGGACCTCAAATCCTGATCAATATTCCGGATGAAGCCACCTAAAAAGACTACAAATCAGTCAACATAAATGTTTATGCTTGCTAGCAGTCTAACAAGCAAAAAAGCATAATATCACTTTATCAGGATTCTATAAGCAATTTCCCCCCAACAACTCTAAAACCAATCGGCAGATCTCCCCCAAACCTAAAAAAATTGTAGGACAGAAGCATACTCCCCATTATAAATGAGAAATTTGCTGACCGCTCAAAGACTCGGACAACAATCTTTGCAATGGCCAATGGCTTAGATGCTCTTCTCACAAAGATAATTTATCCGGCCATCCTCTTTAGTCTATCACCCATGCAGGGATAAACCAAATATTCTTTTTATAATTTAGAAGATAACTTAAATTTGCGGGGTTATAATAGTATAATCAACATTCATCCAAAGCCGACCACTCCGAGTAGCATCAGAGTCACCACCATTCTATATCAAACTTACTCTGATGTTATTAAACAGAGTAACTCATATGATAAAGAAGGGGATGGTATTCAAAATCTGCAATATGCAAATAAAAACTTACTCTACTGGTTTTCTTAAACTAGAACTTAAGCTGAGTGTTGCAAGAAGCCCTGCACTTACATTGAACCATCCGAATTTGATTTTCTAAAGGTGCACACCCTCACAATTATGAATGCATTCCCCCTAAATGAAAATGAAGAAGTTGGCCAGGGAAAAATGAATAGATTTGACGAGTTCGGCCTCGCGCCACCAGAAGGTTAAATGATATTCATATAAAGCATCACTATCATTTAAGCTAAAACCGTTTCACATCGAACAACTGATTTCGAATCAAACCTCATAGATCTGTTTAATTTTCTATGATTCGCTGGTGAGCAGTAAATTAGCGACGACAGAAAATTATCTCCAGAATTGCACTTTGCGCTCCATATGGAATTAAATATCACCACCACCAACAACAAAAGATCAACGAAAAAAGAAAAGGAATTAAATATCATCTCGAACACTTTGGGGATAAAAAAGGAAATAACCGAATTCAAATAAACAGAAACGTGAAAAGACGACAATTTCTTAAGTCGTTACAATCTAGAAAGCACCATAAATAAAACAATAAATAAAAAACAGAGATCAAATTACAAATCACGCGGAAGAAAATGCAGACGAAAACAGAGAAACATGAGCAGGGGCAAATACTCGAAGAAATAATGAGATTGATTTGTCCGTAAGTTAGCTCCTTGATCGAGTTGATAAAGTAAACCCTAGAGTTGGTTAGTTCGATGAAAGGGATCCATTTTTTTGTTGGACCAGGACGAGAGGTGAATTCGCAATCAGAGAAAACGGAGAGAAAAAGGAAACATGTACGAAAGGATGAGAAAGCCCGACCTGGAGTGATCTTGTGAGACCTTGGGCAAATCGCGCAATTACCGCTTCCGACCCGAACCAAACTTGGGATCCCACGAGTTCCGCCCATGTCGATAACTATAAGTACGGGCAAGTTGATTTTCTTTTTCTTTTTTTAAAAAGGGATAGGATATAGTATCATTATAATTTTATAATTTTGGTCATTACCAAGTTATTACTACTTTTTTAACTATTAAATTAGAATCTCACTAAGAGAATTTAAACGGAAAATTCAGTTGGCCCCTTTGGTGGCAAATTAATTTCAGTCCACCCCTAAAACTTTTTAAAACTTCATTATACCCCATAGTCAAAATGAGATTAATTTTTGTAGGTGAAAAGATAATGATACCTTTACTTTATTTGCTTGGTAAATACTCATATTTATCTTTAAAATGGCCAAAATGTTTTTAATTCCTTGGGTTCTTTAGAATTCATTTATTTGTCTTATAAATGCCTATATTTATTTTGTAAATAGCCAAAATATTTTTAACTCCCAAGGTTCTTTTGAATCTCTTTATTTGTTTAGTAAATTTTTATATTTATCTTGTAAATAACCAAAATATCTTTAATTTCCCATGGTTTTCAAATCCCTTTATTTATATTGTAAATGCTTTTCTAAAAAAAAGAAAGAAAGGGCACCATTGTCTTTTCACCCATAAAAATTAATTTCATTTTGGCTTTGAGGTATATTAAAGTTTTAGAAAGTTTTGGGGGTTGACTGAAATTAATTTGCTATCAAGGGGGCTAGCTCCCGAATTTAAATAATTGTATCTCAAGAGACAAGTCTCAGTTTTCTTAGCAACAAGAATAGAAAGGCCTAAATCAAAATGTGAGTAAGGTTTAGCAAAAGGGACTAATCGTGACAAATTAAGGTGAATTTCACCAGCAAATGGAATCTATGTAGACGTAGTGTTCAATAATGCATCGAATTAGGTTGTCATCCTTCCAAAGTATTTTACCTCGTGCAACATCACCATACATATGATACACTTGAGTTTTTGAGGTCAAAGGAAAACCCAATACGACCACCTTGAAGCCCAAATCTGCACAGAAAAACCCCCCAAAAAAATAAAACAAAAGTGCCTCAACCAAAACATGGAAGACCAGCCGGTCTTGGGCTTTTATATATGCTTTTACCACCAACTTGTTCAGGATTTTGTTCTTATCCATTTGGACTGTTGATGAAGAATATTCTAAGAACTCATCCATAAATTTATATATATATTAAAAAAAAAAACTCATCCATAAATTGTTTGCTAATTTATAATTTACAAATGCACAGGAGATATATATAGACAGAGAGTTCTCTGGCAAAAGAAAAGGGAGTTCACGTCACAGCAGATTACTTTTTAGTGACACTGCTCCGGTCAGCAGAATTCAAGACGAGAGCTACTATTCATGTATTTGTCACTCTATTTGATGAACTTCCAGCGACAGGTACTGTTTCCTCCTCTAACTAAAGATGGCGAAAGCTTTAATTTTTACAGACTTTCGATCACATGCAAGTGATTTTGCTTCTATTTTTCCAAAAGAATATAAAAAGGGAAAGTAAATAAGGAGTTATTTTACCTCTTTTTCATGTTAATATGATCCATCTTTTCTTTCAAAGTTCTCACTTGTCACTGCTATATAATATATATACATGTGTTTTCTCCTTTCCCAAGTCTAGGCCACTTTCAAAGTTATTCAGAGATTTTTATATCTGGCCATTATCGATTATTCATCAGATATCTATAAATGTGACCGAACTCATGTGTTTGAGACAGAAGAAAAACATGCAAAAGTTTCTGAATCAATGAAAAAAGAGAATAGAGAATAGATCGAGGGCAAAAGTTTCACTGCAACTAGCTTGCTTGGTGATTTTTATTTATGATTGCGTCATTCCTCATTCTTTCTCGTCTCGATGAACCTAATCCAATTATGAAGTCATTCTCAACAGCCTAACATTGTCACCTATAGGTCCCATAAAGTACCAGCAAGAGAGATTTAGGACTATATACAGTGTATATATGTTAGCACTTAATTAGCACACGTTAAACTTACTAGCTTTCGTATCACATAACTAGCTTAAAATACTTTACAGTACACACCTTCGCCTCCATGATTTTGATACTCCCATGTAAGACTTAGGATTCTTGCCGGATCACGTTGTCTTCTTATAGGGGATTTCCCTCAAGTATATCAATCATCAATGTCGTCGACATATAATATAAAAGTGTTTAACAAGTTAATTAAACTGCACTATTCATCATTTATTATGTACAGCTTATTCTTGAAACTCAGTGCAATGAATTATGAGATCAATATTGTCCAGCTCACTTTGGCAAACATCACCGGCTAGAAGATATATTTTTCTTTTGGAATCTACCTATTTCAGTGTTTTACTGCCAAGTGTGCCACGAAAAGTGAGTGCCCAGGGTGGTAAAATATAGCACTGGCAGCAGGAGGACGGTTCAAATTTGCCAAGAACACTGCTTTGCATGTTACATTTGTGTTAGGGACAAGTGTAAGCGATTCAATTAGACAGATATCAACGATCTGTTTGTGTCCTTTAAAGTTTAAGTTCAAAATAAAAGAAATGAATAATGGAAGATATATATGAGGCCTCTCTCATGTGATGTCATATATGTAATGCCCAAAACTCATCAAATGTTTTACTATTTTGTTGCAACCATTAGATTCTATATAAAATGTATGTCATCATTTTGATATCTTATAATAATAAAACACTGTATTTTGAAAAAAAAAGTACTACCTCTGGTCCTAATTATATAAGTACTTTTATAGTACAAATTATACTACAAAAATATTTCTATAATTAAGATAGGATAGAGTATGATTTTGAAGGGGAAAAAAGTTCAAAGCTGCACCATTTTAGAGTATTGTTCTGCAAAAGATTGGGGGGAAATTAAAATTGTATCATTTTATAACAATGGATCGTATATTGAGCATTGTAGTTTGTAGGTAAGGCCTTTTTGGCCGTAACTTGTTAGCGTGAGAGATCTAGTTCAGTGCTTGATTTAAAGTGGGGAAGATATAGAGTGTTGTTTGTTGTTCGATAAGCTGGACTTGATTTAATAATGGCTTGCTTAATTAATTATGAGAAAAATAAAAGTGGGTTGAAGGAGGTTTCGTGGGAGATTCAATTGGATAAGGCTGATCGAAGTGTGTTATCTTAATTAAGACCACAAGCTGAACGTACAGGTGTCACACATGCCGAATTGACATGGCTCGAAAGCTGAAACCCAAGTACGGACATGTGCCTCCTTTATATTCAAATCCCAAATCCGATCACAACTCATTTGGATTACTAGTTAAACTAATTAATTAATTAACAAAGCAAAGCGTATGCTTGCATGCAATAATAAATTAAAAATAGAATCACCAACATCATCAATATTTAAATATAAAAGTTACACGAAAAACAGAGTAAAAGAAGTTTTGCAATGCCACCGTCCGGTTTTAACATATAAGTATAATCTAAAAACAAAAATTCCTACCACTTGTCAACCTGGATTCGTGGGTCAAAAAACTCAGAATATGACACCACGTCGAATCTGCACGAGATCTAAATGCTCATACAACTGTTCTGATGTCAAGTAAAAACTAAGAACAGGTCTATATATGTTGAACAATGTCTTCAATTTGAGTAGTGTGGTGGGGTTCTGACATAGCCTAGATCCAGATTGTTCGACGATGATGTCGTGTGTAAAAGTGCAACACACGAAAACCGCTCAAAACTATTTAATGAGAGTCGTTGGGCTGGGCATACTGTACGGACGTGGAGACTATATCAAATGTGTAATATTCTTTTCGAACCAATATGAAAAAAAAAAATTGTTTTCAGCTATTTTATGCATATTTGTAACTAACTACTCCCTCTTGTATTTATTATAAGGCATCAACTGACAAGTTTATTTGGTCCTTTTTATAAGGCACTTGTTTGTTCCCAATGAGCATTAATTATTTTTTTCCCATGTCTGCCCATAATTAATAAAGGTAGTGGGTGAGAATAATAATTAATATGATATTAGAGTTTAGTACAATTAGTAAAGGTAATATTGGAAATTACTTAGATTTTAGGACAACTTTATTGACTTGAACTACTTTTATTAGTTTGTGAAAAAGTTAGTTGGTGTCTTATAATAAAGATCAGAGGGAGTAGTATCATAAAACTGGGTTTGGATTCAGTCCTTTGCGGCTTACGGTCCACTGCCATCCGCTGTGGGAAAAAACACTGATTCCTCTCTCTCTCTCTTTTCTTTTAGGAAATATTTTAGGATACTGTAGATATAAGAAAGATAGTTCAGGATACTTACAGGTACTTAAAAAATATTAACGGATACTTCATGATTTTTAAAAATTATTTTAGGATGTTGAAAAAATATTTCAGGGTACTTACTTACACAAAAAAAAATACTTCAGGATACTGACTGGTATTAAAAAGATACTTAAAGATATTGAAAAATTACTTAAAGACCTAAAATAAGTGGCAGAGGATTGAATCCAAATCCCATAAAACTACACATTTCCAAGCCATAACTAACATTGTTTTCGTTCTACATCGTTTAGAAGCTAAGAAATATAACTATTAAGATGCTGAGTATGTAAGACCACGCCTCGAAAGATAACTGCTGGAGTTCTGAAATGTGGAGCAAAAGACAATAATGCCGATGATGCCCTCTTTTGAGATTTGAAATCCCGAATGCTCCACACTAGAGTACTTCACTAAGCCCTTGCGGGTCATCTCCTGCTCCTATGAGAGTTGCATGTAGGGAATGTGCAGAACATGCATATGTTGTGGTGTAAAAGTAAAAAACAAGTGATAGCTGCCTTTTCACATGCACCCAAGTAGTCCAAATCTCTACCTCCCACATGTGCTCCCCCCATGTGCTCTCTCCTCTTCTTCTGTAACGGACCTTTGCTGGGCCACATGCACCCCCTCTCTTTTTACCCTTTCGCCCCTCCCCTCCCATCCCATCCCCCCTTCGTCTGTTTTGGATCCTTAAACACATGCCCCCTCTTGGATTTTGCCACTTCCATCCCAAATGTTTTTTCTCCGGTTCTTATATTTGTCTAATATATACTTATTGATATTTCTTCAACAATAATCAGGAAGGATGACACGTGAGGAAACTAAGAAAGATGACTTGTGCGTTTAGAAAATACATGTCAAGTTAACTAACGTCGTCGTTGATCTAGTACTTGGTTGGATTAATGATAGAAGCTATTTTCTGACTTAATTTACGGTAGACGAGATAAGTATATGAGATGAGTTGTCTTGACTAGCCTGAATGTGCTTTTAAACACCAACTCAAATATTAATATCAAATTAGATAAACATGTTTTATATTAAAGAATGAATCAATATTTGTGGATATCATCGCGCTTAATCAATCTCCCATTATTGGTTTCCACTTATTTGTCTCTCGTCCTATCTATATCTATATCTTGTTAACCTGGGTACCCTTTTCTTTATTTGTTTAATCCATTTTAATTGCTTATTCTTAGTACTTTGTGTGGCTCGTCTTGTCGATTGTCGGCTTAACGGATCACACCTCTTTTGTTATGCACAACTACTCTTTATTTTATTTTATTTTTGCCTCACATCTCAACTCCTTTTTCTGTTTTTGTCGATGTGATTGTATTGGGACCGAAATTGCTTCCCACTGTGTAATTATGAATGCGTATAAAAAAGAAATTATTGAAAAAGGGATCGTGTGTTTTAATGCGGGTAAAGCAACACATATGAGGGACGACAGATAAGTTCCTGATTCCTGATTATGGAGAATTAAAGAGGAAAAGAATAGGGGACTTCAAATGCAAGAATTCTAGTATCTGTCAAGTCACGTGTATCTCTTAAGTTTGGGAGAGTTATTATGGTTATCAAAATCGGATTGGGCATGCCAATTCGACTATAAAACCAGCGAACCGGTCATTGAAATGTTCCTGTCCAACTGATTTAACTGGTTTAATGCTTATTCAGATTTTCAAAACTTACAAAAATTTATATCTAATTATACATATTTTCCAGAAATTGCAAATTAAAGGAAAATTCTTAGAAAACTTGAGATGTATACCTTCAATTATAAAAAGAATAACTAAAAAATATTATCATTTGACCCTTAAAGCCTAAAGATATAATTTTTAATCATTGTCCTTGGTATTTTTAAGTCTAAAACATTCAAATTCCATCTCGTTATACCTCAATCTCATCAATAATGAAATCTTACTTAACTCTAAACCTTAATATTAAAATTTATGATATTACAATTGAGAATTTGATTATTGCAATTAGCAACTACATCATTTTAGCGTCGTTGAAGTTCACTTTCTTACCAGTCTAACTTCAGTTAGCTCCAGTTGGACTCCGATTTAGCCCACTGATCCTTGAACCATTACCCCGACCATTTCAATGACGAGTCCAGATCTAATGACCTATAGTTGGATAATGGCCAAAAAATTAGGAATGAGAAGGCATACTTGAATAGAACGGGAGAGTTGATGACAAACAGTGTCGTGCGGGGAAGAAGATGTGGAGAGGAATGAGAAGGTGTTGCCGTGGAAGTAGATGAGGACGAGAAGAAGGAAGGTGGATGAGGTGGAGGTTGTAGGTGCCGTTGCGGCAGCAAGAGATGCTCATAAGGGTGAAGAGTTTTGATTCAACAAGCAAGGGAGAGGAAGAAGGCATACATGAATGATTTGGAAAACAAGGGTAAATGACATATCACCATATTATAGATCCCATAAGACAGTAAATTAACAGTCTGGGAGCTAGAGGGGTTAACGGAGTTGGGTTCAGAACGTTGTGAGACAGTTTGGTCCGTATTTGGTGTGCCAATTATTGTGCCCACGGTTAACGTTGCGTAGCCAAGTGTGAATGATTTGGAAACAATGGTAAATGACATATCACCACATTGTAGGTCCCATAAGATAGTAAATTAACAGAGTTTAGAGTTTAGGAGGGATTAACAAAATTGTTAAAAATGCCCTTCTTTTGAAATTTTATGTACTTTTTTGCATATTTGAAAACTTTATGGTGTCAGTCGCCCCCTACACAAAATTTTATTGTTAAATTTGCCCATTTGCCCTCTTTAAAATGAAAAGGAACAAACATATTGTGTTCTACCTTAATTATTAATATAAATCAGGTATTCAACATATAAAAAATTTACAAAGTATCGATAATTTTGGTATAAAAAAATTACCAGATCTTTCTCGCTAATAAAGTTTTGGCTAAAGTATATTTTTAATCCTTTAAGTTTTACATAAGATATACTTTTGGTCCCTTAATTTTATAAAGTATACTTTTGGTTCTAAAATTCTAACACTGTTAATGTTGCTAAAGAATACGTTAATGTTATGAACTTAAGTGATAACTAATTTACCCATATTTTATATATTCTTTAATTTACCCATATTTTAAATTTAAGTTTGATAGCATTTAATTACACAGTCATCACTTAAGTTTACACCATTATCACTTGAGTTTGTATTTTCTGTTAGCAAAATTAACAGTGTTAAAAATATAGGACTAAAAATATATTTTATAAAGTTAAGGGATCAAAAGTATACCCCATGTAAACTTAAAGGACTAAAAGTGTACTTTAGCCTAAAGTTTTTAACAAGGGACTTGTTTCAAATTTTTTCTTATTTTTTAAATATTTTGAAATCAATTGTTCATCATTCTTTTATATAAAATATATTTACCTAATTTAATTACATTGATTAAGTTAGTTAATATGACATGTATTTTTTAAAACATTTGAGCCATATTCTTTAATTCCCTTATTTCCTCTCCTCATTGGTTATCGTTGAGGGAGTATTAGTATGGGTAAATTAAGAAAATATTGACAAATATAAAAATTATATATCATATTTAAAACTAATTAAGATCAACTCTTTAAATATATCATATATAGTAATGACATGAGGGACTATTAATACCATTATCATCATCAACATCAATCAATTGAAAAACAAAATTTATAGCAAGATTTAATAGCTAAAAATTTTGGATGCACAAGACTTAAATTGGACAATAATGACAATTTGCTTATTTTAGAGGGGAGAGGGAAAAAGAGGGCAGAGGAGAAGAAATAATAAAGGGAGTGATGATTTGGGGGGCAAATGAGTAAATAGGGCATTGAAATTCTCGGGGCCTTCACATGTGCCGTTACAGAGGGGCAGGCTTTTCTGGCGGACCGAGTAGTGCCTCGCTTCCCGCTTTCTCTTTTCTAATTGGCACAAAAATGAGTTATGAAATTAGTGCCCCCCTACTTCCCTTATTTACGCCCATGCCCTTCTTTCATCCATGTATCTTTTTTCCTTTCCTCTTTCTAGCCTTTGGACCATTCTATCATTTTCTCATTATTTACTCTCCCTCATTGCCTTTCACTCTCATGCATTATGCTTTAATTAATTCATTCATTCTTACATTCTCCTCTTCAATGCTTCTTCTGCACTTGCTTTCCCTTCATTTATTTACTTCTTTCGATCTTCGTTTTCACATCTGATCTTTTTCTCCTTACAGTTTCTTGACTAACCCATATATCAAAAATTTGGTTGTTCATAAAGTATATAATTTAGCTGTTCGATCAATATACCACTGCATCTAATAGGATAAGACTTTTTATTGTTTTGTTGTTGTTATTCTCCTTATAAACAAGTATACCCCATGTTAGTCTATCGTATCATTAATATAAAAATTATATAACTAATTTGTAAATGTTAAGAAATTTAGCTAAATTAGTTATTTTATAACAAACGTACAGTGTTTTTTTTTTAATGATACCTTTTAAATTATGTGCATTGTAATTACCTCTTAGTGAAGACCCCTTTATAATGTGCACTTAATTGATAAGTATGCTTTAGAGAAAAAAAAATTAAATTTGAAAAATAAAATGAATCGATATACTACTACCTCATAGTATTAACATGAAATCTTATTCCCGGAATAAATTGCATTGCCGACAAGATTTTAAATTAAGGACCAGAGATATTATTATTATTATTATTATTATTTTACGCTAAAATGTACCTCATGTCTAACTAGGATGCGGTAATTAATTGCATGAGAAAGGTAATTGTCAGAATGGAAGGCGTTGACTTATGTAGTGCTTTGCTGTCTTCTCCATACAATGCTGGTGATCATTCCTCTAGATTTTATGTTAATAAATCTCATTACAGTGAAAGGTTGTGATTTTTAAGGGACAAGTACTGAAGTACTATGAATTCAAGATGTCTGTAATCGTTAGAAAGAATATAAGGACGAGTAACATGCCTGCTTAACATCATTTCAATTGCCTTGGCCATCTGCTGCTAATTATTCTTTTGGTGACACTACTAATTATCATTGCAAATTAGTAATGAATTTTACAAATAAATTATTTTGAAAAATGACTTTTAAAAATTATATTTTAAAGATCATTTTCCAGTCAAAATAAATATATTATTCTAATAATAGAAATACTTTTGTACTATAAAAGTATTCCTATAATTATGACCGGAGAGAGTATTTTACTTCCTGCTATCAAAAGATGAGCGAGAATGGAATAAAATTTGATTGGATATCACATACATGACACAAAAAAATCCCCGAGCAAGTTAATATATACAACACAACATGGATATTTCAGAACGGATCATTTGTGTCCCCATGAATAATTTTTCCATCAAGATATTTTCCCAACCATCTTGATATTAAATTAATAATTGGCAACATGTGTTCATAGATTACTTTTAAAAAAGAATGGCATAATCGTAATAACGTGCGACGTTACGGGGCAACTTCTTAAAACGCCATTACTTAAACCCAGTCTCCCATTTCTCTCTGTCAGTCTCTCCTCCACGATCCCATAAAAAACACAGACACTTCTCTCTGTTTTTCTCTCCTTTTCCATTGCCATGAGCTTAAACTCGAAGAACAATTACAAGCTCTCCGTGAAAAGAGCGAGAACAAGAAGGCGACACCGAAGAGCCTACCCTTCGTCTCTCTGGACTGGCTCACGTGCTCGCACAGCGAGAAGAAACTTAAAACACATGGAGGCCAAGTCAAAGCTCTCTGGCAAGCTTCAGGCGTTGAAGAAGCTAATCCCAGGCCAGAGTGGTGAGACGATAAAAGCTGATCGATTGTTCCAGGAAACTGCCGATTACATTGTTCTACTTAGGACACGCGTCGTGATTCTGCAGAAACTCATCGAGTATTACGGGAAGGTTTCCGATAATGAAAATGCTGTATCATAGTTAGTTTCATCCTGTATCTCCTGGTTGTTTCATCTTTATCTTTTTTTTTCCACTCTCTCTCTCTCTCGTTCTCTCACTCTTGCTTACTTTCTAATTCTTCTTTTTTTGTTTTGATTCACGAAAAAGAGAAATATTCTGAGATCTTTATTCTAGTAGGTTTTCTTCTTTAATGCTTTGTTACGGCACTTCGTCAGATTTTCCTGTTTGGTAGAACATAAGGTAACGAGTAAGGCAGTAATGGTGAAAGTCTGAAAATAACCATCGGGAATGCATGTAAGAAAATTTTTTGTTCACCCAGCATTATCGAATGTTATTCCAAAAGAAAAATGGACAACTCTTTTGAACTTATAACCTCAATTAGACGAAACGTACATCCAAATTCAAAATCTCAAGCCTGTTAATGCAAGACGGAAACGAAACAAAAGGCGATGTGCTAAATGTGTTATACAGTTTTTCCTCTCATTCCGTGCAAATTTCAAATGGTCACAAAAGGCGAGAAGAAGTGACTTGCCGCCTAGTAAAGCTAGGAAATTTTTGGCACCCCGAAATTTGCAAGTAAATGGAGAAGAGAGAGTACTAGGCAATTGTGAGAGGTCAATTCAAGAGGAGTGTGAGTGAGTGACGCAGTAATGAGAATGATGTTGGTGAAAAAAGAAGCAGGGGAGGGAATGAGAGAGAGAAGAAGAAGGAGAAGGAGAAGGGAAGAGAATGGGGGGAGAGAGAGTGCAAAGAATGGGGGAGCATGCGCTCATGCTGCAAACGCAGATAATATCTGAGTGATAAGGACAGAGGCACCCTCATTCCTGGCCAATGGAGGACATGTTGCTGTGTTTGTCATCATCCTTGGGCATGTTCATTTAGAACCCCCATGTGCTAAAGCCATTTTTTAAGGGCTGTTTCCTCATTTGCTTATCCACTTGTGTTTTCCTCATTAATCCCAATTCTTTCACGCTTATTCTAGTCACCTGTTTTCACTCTACCCCATGCCCAATTCTTATTTCTTACTACATTACTGTTCTCTACTGTGCATTAGTTTTTTTTTTTCCTGGTTAAATATCAATTTTGACATGGAAGTATTGGCTATATTGCATCCAGCACCCGGAAGTTTTTTTGGTATCATTTTTACCCCAGAAGTTTACAAACATAGCAATCTTGTTCATCAGTTGATTTTGACCGTTAGATTGGTATCATTTTTGCTCCAGAAGTTTACAAAAATTTACTCCTAAAAAAACTTCTGGAGCAAATTTGCTTCAAAAAAAATATCTATTTGCTCCTTTTTGTAAACTTCCGAGACAAAAATGATTTTTTTTTAAAAAACTTTCAGGTGCTGAATGCTCCCTAACTAATATTTCCATAACAAAATTGGTATTTATCTCTCTTTTTTTCCCCTCAATTTAACTTCTCGATTTGGACGTGATCATCCTTATCAAGGAACAATGATCATGCTAACCTTCTCTATATCGATATAATACTAAGCTAACTTCTCCGTTTCTGTTTTATAATTAAGGTTAAATATTTCTGTTTTTGCCGTAGAAATATTTTTTTTGCCACATTCATATAAAAGTAAGTGGATCACACTAATATTTTCTTTATAATGCGACCTATTACTTTTATGTGAGTGTGGTAGTAACAAATTTATGTAGTAAAAAGATAAATATTAAACCCTTATTATAATGCTACATGATTGATTTTTTTTTTTAATAAATAGAAAAGTTTTGAAGTAAGTTAGATATGGTGATTCAATAGAACTAGGGTATGCCTCAGGCTTTAACGGTGTTTATAATCTAGAGAGACACTTACAAATTACCAATTCATAAGGTTTTTATACCAATGATAGAGATTTAAACTTGTGACTCTTCACCAACTTCATTTGGCAGAACATCCTTTTTTTTTAATTATTATTTTATATTATTCTAAGCTGAATCACTATGTGCGACAATATGCGTGCTTGAAATTGGAGCTTTGAAAATAACTTCCTAATAATAATTTGCATTTTTTTTTGCACCAATAATTTGCAATATATGAGATAAATATGGGATATGAATTTTGTTTTAACTTATCCGGATATATTTATAGCATAAGTATCCCCAGATAAGGAGTCAGTCAGTATCAAAATTTGAACAAACAAGGTTCGGTCTAAAACAGAGCATGTTAATGTGATTTCACATTTACTTTTTGAAATAATTATCTGTACGGATAACTCGTGTCATGTTCTTAGAACTGCAGTTACTATGTGGACATTTTTGTATCATATCAATGTTATTATCAATTTTATATTTTAAGTTCCTTAAATTATCTTTTTTATCTCTTGCGGTCACATTATAATATTTTAAATATATATGTGTGTGTTAACCTATATAATATTAAAAATAACTTTGGGAGGCATT
Source organism: Acacia crassicarpa (assembly GCA_034222035.1). Taxonomy (NCBI): domain Eukaryota; kingdom Viridiplantae; phylum Streptophyta; class Magnoliopsida; order Fabales; family Fabaceae; genus Acacia; species Acacia crassicarpa. The sequence continues at coordinate 39,408,249 of JAWXYG010000005.1, read as the reverse complement.
GATAATAACTTAATTTGAGAGTCATAACATAAATCTGAGAATCTATAACTATCATTTTCTGCAAATACCACAGCTATAGTTACAACTTGGACGCCAGCGCAGAGAGGAGGAAGGTCCTTTACTAAGTTATTTGTATTTTTGGTTTTTAGTGGTGATGTTTTTTTGTTGTGATTCAAATTCGCATTTTTGGGGATAGAGTTGTGCTGATGGTCTTTGTTGCTATATGTTTTACTTCTCAGATGGTCATTGTTAGGATTGTTCGATGGGGGTGAATCCAAATCATTAGTGTTAGCCTTATTTTGTTTGGTAGGTGTTTGCCAGATTTACTTGATTGGAGGATCGGAGAAGAAGTATTCTCAAGGACTTCATTTGTTTTCTGAGGTTGGTTTTTTTTTTTTTGTTTCCCTGATTCTTGCCCCATATCGGGGTAATTGTGTAGTGATATAATTGCAGCTTATCTTTATAATAAGGTATGCCCTGTAGGGTGAGTTTTACAACCAACACCTTCTTCTTTGTCACTTCTAACCTTGGATGTCCAAGAAGTTGGTACAGTCTCTGAAGCTACTTTTATTCCTATCTCTTCAGTGGTTTTGGTTTTTAGTTTCTCTTTCATTTGATTTGTACTGTTTTATGTGTTTGTGTTCCTGTTGTTCTTATTCTGGTTTATCTATGTCAGTTGTAATTGTTTTGGTTTATTTTATTTCAGCTGTAATTGTTATGTTTTGATGTATCTTTTGATTTGAGTATTAATATAAGTACGTCTTGACCCAAAAAAAAAAAAGTTAGGGATATGTGATCCAAGCAATTATCAAATTATCAAATAACTATACATTTGTATGCATTTTAATTTATATTTATTAGAATATAATTAATTTAGTACTTTAGAGTTTTGTAATAATAATTTAATGTTTTATCAAATTTAAATTCTTATCTTCAATTATCCTAATATATACAATTACGCACACACACAAATATTTAATAAGATATATATTTTTATATTTCAACTGATTTTTATAATAATCATTTAAATAAGGGCTCATTTAAAAAAATGGTCATTTCTCTCCACGTCATTCCAAATACAAAACACATTCATAATATTACTTTTATCATATCTTATTTTTGTAAAAATCACATTATAAATAACTCACTTATACCACCATTAATAGGAGAGGACAGTTAATAGGTCAAGTGGGTTCACAGTTCGTTCTCACGCCCACAACCACAAGCTGTTGGGCCACACCGTGTTGTGGTAGCATGAAATTGTTTTTTTTGGGTGAAAGTAGCATGAAATTGTTGCAGGATGGTAATAATGAGATACTCGGATCCAGTTTTTCTACCTATCTTGGGATGGGTAAGGAGAGCTTGTCTTGATCTGGACCGTCCAGATTTAATTTTTTTAAGCTGTTAATTTTTAAATGAAAAAACTATTTTTTAAAAATATGTTAGTTAAAAGATTATCTTTATTTTAGATTCTGTAGCCATTAAAATAATTTTTTTTCAAAAAATAGAAAGTAAAAAAAATCAAATCTGGACCGTCCAGATTTGATCTGGACGGTCCAGATCAAGACAAACTCTCCCTACCCATCCCAAGATGGGTAGAGAAATTGGTTCCTGAGTGATGGATAGGGAAACTGGTCCTGAGATACTCTCTCTTTTACACCGACATTGCATATACCTGGTACTTGGGTTTCTAGGCCTCTCTCTTCTGAATTATTCTACCTATGTACTCTCTAGTATATACATGTCCTCGTTATATACGATCCACCCCCCTTTTTTTTCCTAGTTCAACAAGTTAGTGAAAATCAATAAATATGCAAGATGTCTATTTTTGTTCTCATATATATATGGGAAAAAGAAAGAAAGAAAATGAAGGAGAGAAGAATGATGAGAGAGAATATGACAAATTTAAAAAGAAAACATTAAACGCATAAACAAAAGTAAAGTAAGTCTTATAAAAAAGGGTGCTGCTGATTTTTTTTTTCCTCCCACACTCATATAAAAATAAGTGGCTCCTATTGTAAAGAGAAAAGAGAAAAAATATTAGTGGGACCTACTCACTTTTATGTGATTGTGGTAAAAAAAAAATTATACAGTAAAAGCAGAAACATTAATAAACTCTATAAAAAAAAACCACACTCCTTGTTTGACTCTTATATATTTTTAATTAGGGAATACTGCCTAATATTACCTCCGTTTTGCACTACAAATTTTGCCTTATATTTAGGATGGGAGGGAGCAGCATGCATGTTCAATCCAATCTTTCATCTAAGATTCCCAGCAACCGTTACAATTTCTACTTCTTTTTGGGAAGAGGATTTACATCTTAGTGATATTTTGAATACCCTTTTAAACCAGTTTTTTTTTTCCCCCAATTATATATATAAATAACCAAAATGCTGATAAAGGCTAATTATACACGTTATGGTTACTGCGGTGGATACATGTACTATTATTCCCTTTAGCTGCCTGCTAACAATTCTCTCAGACTCAGAGGCCTTTCTTGAATCCCAAGAAGAGATGTAGTACGCCCAACATGATTATAAACCCTTCTTAACGTTGAAAGGGTCCTGAATTACGATGGAGCGTTTAATTAGTTACTTGACCTCTCTTCAGTATAAAACGACACAAATTAAGACAGCGTTGCCGTTGGAGTGAAGCGGGTGCATGCATGATCATGGATCTCAGAATGGCCAGGTTCAGTGGCAAAGCAGAGAGATGAAGGAAGCGAGACAGTATTGTCGGTGGTCCAAAGAGGTAACGACACACATAGAGAAGTTGGGTTGAAGGATCGGAGATGACCTGATCATCCTCTGTGACATACTGCCACTAGTGTTCTTAAAACATAACCTTGAGCATGCCTTCCAATATTTATATTTCTCACTCATCCTTTGTCTCTCTGTCTCCCTCTTCCTCTCTGTCTCCTCCTGAATTCTTCTGACTTTTTTTGTTTTCTTCGCTGTCTCTTTGCCTATCTGTCTGTTTTCCTTGCTGCTTCAAGTTATATGTACCACAAAACCCTTCTATATATATGAGCATACTAGTATAATCTGTTTATTATTATGTGCTAATTAAACGATGTCTCAGGTTAACTATAGATTATTGGCTTTTCCTTATAGGCAAATCCGTCAAGTACAACTGTGGAAGGTTGCAAAACCTACTTTCATGTTGCCAGATTGAGCACTGAAATTTCCATTTTGAAGAACTGAGAATAGGCAGCACCATGAGATTAGACTGGAATTCAGTGGTGGTATTGATGGAAGTGTTCCATTCGGTAACTGTTCCTCATTTTGTAAACATTAATTCCTCATATGGTTATCAATCTGTTGTTTTTGTTTGCTGCTTGTGGATGTGAATTTTTACCCCATGGGATTGGAAATATAGTGGTTTATACTTTATATTATAAGGAATTCTGACGTTATGTTCTTTTTGGTCTGATAAAATAGGGACAATGGCGTACATAGATACTCGCTTTTATGGTTCCTGTGGTCATAGTTGAACAGAGTCACCATTAGATTCTTGGTTATCATCACGTCACATTGAGTGTGCATGTGCCTGTTAACGTAATTCTGGAGGCGTGATACTACTCTAATTGTTTCAAGATCTTATATTTAAGATTAGAGAGATATATTTTATATTTATACTTAGAAAAGAATGGATAACTATGCTTATACGAGGAATTATTATGGAGTATTGCAAAAAACTATAGGAAAATGACAAAAAAAAAAAAGAAAACCACTTAAACTTTAAAATCCTAATGGTAACAATAGTAATATGATTAACAAGAATAATAAAGCAATTGACAACTCATTTTATTGAAAAATCACCTATTTAAGATTTTGAAATTCAAAAAGTATTTTCTTGAGATTTTCCTAAAACCATAATGCTTTGAAATATAATCATGATTTGCATGGCTATATTATACTAGTAAATAGTAATAGTTTACTGTTACGTATAAAATATTGCTATTTACTACCGGTTTTACATTACACACAAATAAATGTAACTTTTACATTGAAACCTGTATTTTCGGCATTAATCTAATTATCCAATTAAATCTTGTCATGATAAAAAATCATATTGATAAAATTTCAAAATTTAGTTGGATAATTGTTAATAATGGAAATGATCACACTTGACAAGATTTACTAGGGTCTCTTTGGTTTGAGGGAGGGGAATGAGAGGAAATGGAGGGTGTGCATGGCAACAATTTTGTTCCTTAGCGCTGTTTCTGAGATGAAATAGTTTTTTCTGATTCCGTTCCTTGTAAGAGTTCTGAGAAACAGAATTACATTTGTTAACTCATTTTATTTTTACTCTGAAAATCAGAATTACGTTTGTTAGCACATTTTTTTTATTCCGAGAATCAGAATTACGTTTATTAATACATTTATTTTTATTCTGAAAATTAGAATTACCTAATACAATACAAATCTATTTCTTTATTTTTTGTTTATAGATTTCATCAACGGTATAAAATAATAAATTTTAACCAAAATGCCATCATTTCATATTTAGAAAAAAATCTAAAAAAGATATTCCCTCCGGTCCTAATTATAAGACAACATTTATGAGTTGGTTTTGGTCCTAATTATAAGACAACATTTTAACTTTTGTCAATTTCTTCTTAAAATACCTCTATTTTATTCTCTCAAGTGTATTTGATTTTTTGTGATTCTATGTATATGGTTGTGTAGGGGTTGGGTTTCTCTCATAATCTCTTTTTCATTATCCCTCATCATTTCTAAATCATATCCATCCAATCAATCACAATACTACTTTAACTTTTCTCTCATTTTCCCAATCAATGATCTAGATGATGCTAATGAGAAAAAATGAGAAAGGAGATTATAAGAGAATCTTCTTCCGGTTGTGTAGACTCTTTACATATTATCAAAACTTTTAAATTGTTATATTTTAATTTATTTATCGAACAACCGTTTACCAATATACACACACACACACATGTGTGTGTCTATATACAAATATATATACATATATACATAGACACATATTTATAAACAGGTACATATATAAATACGCACGCGCGTACACACACATAAAATCTCTTTGTAGCTATTCTCTATTTTCCTAGTAGGTAATCTAGAGTGTTGCAAGCAGAAAACCACTAATTGATTAATAATTGATTGGACCAGAGTTATGCTCCCAATTAAGGATAAAGTTTGCCTTTTCCAATTATTAAGTTTTCCTTGCAATTTATCCAGTAAATGCTGAAACTTACTATTGTTATTTCTCCCCTCTATCATAAATGCTCCCAAATATCTACCCAATTCCTCCATTTTCCTGAACCCAGAGAAATGACAGATTTCATTTTGCATGTTCCTATCAACATTCTGATAGATGCTGATTTTTGAGGATTGACTTTTTGTCCTGAGTTTTCTCCAAACACTTCTAGAACCTTCGTCATAGTACAAATATTATTCATATCACTTCACATATCAGTAGTAAATCATCGGCAAAAAGTAGATGTGCTACTTCAATTCCATTTTTTCCCAAACGCATTGGCTTCCATTCTTTGTTTTGAACACAGTCCATAATTAGATGTGATAGCTTCTCCATACCCAAAACAAATAGGCATGGTGATAAAAGGTCCCCTTATCTAGCCAATGAGAGTTGGCATAGATGGTAAGAGATCCAAGACTAGGCTCTTGGGTCGTGGGTTCGATCCCCTCTGCCGTCGCTGGGACTCCTTTGGTAGGCGATCTCGTAAGTCCCCAGTAAGTGCTCATAGAGCCCGAAGCTGTACCCTGGCCTTGGTGGGGGACTGATGCCGAATCCCTTCAAAACTTTTTTTTCTACCAAATTTTTTTTAAAAAAGGTCCCCTTGTCTCAATCCCCTGGATGGCACAAATCCTTCCCTCCATTTCCATTCCATAAGAATGATATTTTGACTGATGACATGCACCCCATAATCACTTTCCTTACTTGCTTAGTCAATCCAATTTCTTCTAGAACCTTAATAATAAACTTCCAAGACATACTATCATACACATACAAACTGTTACGGACCGGCCCAATAGGCCCAGGTCCAGACCTCGGCCCAACTACGCCCACAACAGGATCTGCGCTATATTAGGAAAGGATCCGAGACCCCCCGAATTTAGGATCTCATCAATGGAGATTCTCCTACAATCATGGGACCAGCCAATTAGCCCCTAACGGCACAATCCCAGATATGGCTCATTAAGGCAGAGATACGCACACCAGACTCCTCTATAAATAGAAGAAAACCCTAAACAGGTGCACACGTTCTATCTCATGCTCCCTTTACCTTCTGTTACACAGAGCACACACCCCACTCCCCTGGCTTCACGCCTTACTGTGTAACACGAACTACGTGGACTTTGATCCCTTCAAAGGGTACGTAGGCTCTAGGCTTGACAACCTAGTCAAGTCCAATCTCTGTGTTCTTAGGACAGAACATTAGCGCCGTCCGTGGGGAACTATAAACTTCAATCCCCGTGACCACTGATGGTGAGCACTAGAAGCCACACCAGAAACCCCCAGCCGGTGGGAGGAGACCCCCAGCCAAGCCAACCACCACCGGATCAGCCGCCGGAGCAATCACGGCGACAAAACACCCCCGAAGGGCACGTCACTGACACGGCAACCACCCCTTCGGGAGAGGATCAGCACCCATTAGGAGCACTCACAGTGGCTCCAGCGAGAGACGTCCAGGCAGTTGAAGCCGACGTCCGCATCATTCGGAGGACGCAGGAGTTGTTCCTCCAGCGGCTAGAAAACAAGGAGAAACGAGACGACCTGCAGAGGCAGGCCGACTTTGAAACCATTGGCCGAATGATCCAGGAAGCGCTTGAGAAAGATCGCCGGCAGGGAAACCGCCGGAGGAACCATAGGCGTTGAAGGAGAGTCCCCGTGGATGATAGCAGTTCCTCGAGCAACTCAGAGCCGAGGAGCACGCGCTGCGACAACCGCAAACCGGGGCGGAGGACGAGTGAAGAACGAGGCAGACCACGGTCCCCAGAAAACAGAGAGAACCACGGTGTCGGTCTTAACTGCCTTGATCGGCCTGCAAGAGAGGACCGAGACCGAGAAGAGCCCCGTGTGGAGGATAGAACTCCCCAGACCCGCAGATTACCTCGCCATGGATCCCCCTGGGAGTATCGAGTGACATTCCTGTTGGACTCCGGCAGATCCCCATTCTCCAGGGAGGCGGCCACGGCCAGATACCCGAAGCACTTTGACCTGGCCGACCTCCCGAAGTACGACGGAACCCAAGACCCACGCAATCACCTTGACGTATTCGAGAAGCTCATGTGGGTGCGGCAAATTAGCGGCCCAATTATCCAGCGTCTTTTCGCGGCCACCCTGCACGGGTCCGCACACAGATGGCTGACCTCTCTCCCGGACAACTCGATCCGGAGCTATGAAGACTTCGGACGCAAGTTCGAGTTGCATTTCGCCACTAGTAAGAAACAGCCAAAGACCACATTCATGCTGAGCAAGGTACGACAGAGGAAAGGAGAAGCCCTACAGAAGTACTTGGATCGGTTCCGCGATGTAGCCATGCAGGTGCGGTCGCTGCCTGAAGACGTCCACGTACACTGCCTAGTCAATGGACTAGATCCTTCATCCCGGCTGGCTCGACACCTATGCAAAAACCTGGTGTACACCTTGATCGAATTCTATACAGAGGCGAATAAATACCTGGAAATGAAGCAGATGGAGGCGGCCAATGCCGACGAACCCGAACGGACTAGGAAGAGCCCGCCCAGTGACGAGGAACGGCCAGGAGGGACGAAGGCCGGCCCCAGAAGACGGAACAGAGAAGGCCGAGCCAAGCCTGACCGAGCCGATCAAAAGGCCAAGTACGATAGCTATACCCCGCTGAATGTCCCTCGGTCTCAAGTATGGAAAGAGGTAGCCCAGGCCGAGATGAAGCGGGTGGACAAGCCGAGGCCGATCCGAGGGCGCTCCAGCATGGACCGCTCCAAGTTCTACAACTTCCACGACTGCCACGGCCATACGACCGACGAGTGCTATGACCTCCGCGACGCTATCGAGAAGTTCGTGAGAGATGGGAAGCTGCGTCAGTATGTGATCAAGACTCAGGGAAGGACGAGTGGCAAGCGCACTGACCGCGGCCGCAGTAGAAGTCCGCCCAAGGAAACTCGGAAGCAGGGGAAGAAGCAGAGGACGGCCTCAGACGACGAATTTCCCGACGTAGATTTCCAGTGCTACATCGTCAGTGGAGGATTCGGAGGAGGAGGAGGAGACATTGTAAGCCAGCGGAAGAAATACCTCCGCGAGGTACTGACTGTCCGAGACCTCCCCAAGTTCAAGGAGGACCCCAAGAGGCCGAAGCCGCCTACCTTGACCTTCTCCGACGAGGAGCTGAAAGACGTCATACTCGGCCACCTGGATGGACTGGTAATTACTGGAACCTTGGTTAATTGCCGAGTTAAAAGAATTTTTGTGGATGCAGGGAGCTCGGCCGACATTATAAACTGGGATGCCTACAAAAGGATGCACCTCGATAAAGAGGACCTCAAGCCATGCAAGACCACCCTGGTCGGGTTCAATGGCGAACAATCTTTTCCCAAAGGATATATCGACCTCCGGTTGACTCTCGGCACCAAAGAGGCCTTCAAATCTGAACGGGTACGATTCGTAGTCGCCGACTTCCGGTCCCCCTACAACATCATCCTGGGCCGATCAACGATCCACAACTGGGATATACTAGTATCCACCAAGCATCAGAAGCTGAAGATGGTCAATGGTAAGAACCAGATAGTCGTGGTATCCGGAGACCAGAAAGAGTCAAGGCAATGCTACTTCGAAGCTCTCCGGGTCGAGGAAGGAGGACCCTCGTCTCCACCTCGGCTTGAATCCAACAAGCGAATAGCCGAAGCCGGCTCAGAAGAGAGACCGCGGCAGCAAATTAACATGGTAGAGCTCAACCTCCGAGAACTAGATAATCCGAGGCCCGAGCTGGAAGGAGAACTGGAGAAAATAGTGCTAGGCGAAGACCCGTCCAAGACCGCCAAAATCGGCCGGGATATGGAGGACAGCCTCAAGGCTCTTATGATTCGCTTCTTAAGGCAGAACCAAGACGTCTTCGCATGGACCTCGGCGGAGGTACCCGGCATTGACCCCCACTTCTGCTGCCACAAGCTCGGCATATGGCCGGGGTCAAGACCCGTGGCACAGAAGAAGAGGAACATCGCGGACAACAGGCAGAAAGCCCTGGAGGACCACATAGAAGAGCTCCTTGCGGCCGGCTTCATCCGAGAGGTGCAGTACACCACCTGGCTCTCCAACGTAGTAATGGTCCTCAAACCCAGCGGCAAATGGAGAGTATGTGTCAACTACACCAACCTCAACAAGGCTTGCCCAAAGGACTCCTACCAGATGCCTAACATCGATAAGCTTGTGGACAACTCGGCCGGCTACCAGCTCCTCTCCTTCATGGATGCCTACTCCGGTTATAACCAGATCGCCATGCATCCGGAAGACCAAGAAAAGACCGTCTTTATGACTGACAAGGCGAATTACTGCTACAACGTCATGCCTTTCGGATTGAAGAATGCCGGGGCCACCTACCAGAGGATGATGAACCGGGTTTTTGAGGATCAGATCGGGCGCAACATAGAGGTCTACATAGACGACATGATTGTCAAGTCGAAGCTTCCAGAAGACCACATCCGGGACCTAGAACAGACGTTTGAAAAGCTAAGAAGACATTGAATCAGGTTGAACCCAGCCAAATGTGCCTTCGGAGTTCTGGCCGAGAAATTCCTAGGCTTCATGCTGACCAACCGAGGGATAGAAGCTAACTCGGACAAGTGTAAGGCCGTGCTCCACATGCAGCGCCCGAGAACCAAGAGGGAGGTACAGCAGCTAACAGGCCGACTAGCCGCCCTGATGCGTTTCCTACCAAAGTCGGCCGAGAAAGCCCTACCTCTCTTCAAGTTGCTGAAGAAGGAAACCCGAGGTGGCTGGAACCCAGACTGTGACGCCGCCTTCTCAGAAATCAAGAGATGTTTGGCAACCCCGTCGGTGCTCATTAAGCTGGACCCCGGGGAGACCTTATTCCTCTACCTCTCAATCAGCAACAAAACCGTCAGCGCCGCTCTAGTGAAGGAGTCCGAGGCCGGACAGACGCCAATATACTTCATCAGCAGGACCTTACAAAGCTCTGAACTACGGTACCAGAAACTGGAGAAAGTAGCTTTCGCCTTACTCACCGCGGCACGAAGACTCCGGCCTTATTTCCAGGGGCATCGGATTGTGGTACGAACTAGCCAGCTGATCCGACAGGTTCTCCACAAGCCTGATTTGGCGGGAAGAATGACCAATTGGGCCATAGAACTGTCCGAGTTCGACATCACATTTGAAGCCCGACAGGCGATTAAATCCCAGGCACTCGCGGATTTCATCAGGGAACTCACCCCGGCCACTATCAATGATGGGATTTGGAAGGTCTACGTGGATGGTTCGTCCAACGCAAAGGGCAGCGGTGCCGGAGTCATCATGGAAAGCCCATAGGGGGTAGCCACCGAGCACTCTCTGCAATTAAAGTTCCAGACCTCCAACAACCAGGCCGAATACGAGGCCCTTCTGGCCGGACTGCTTTAGGCAAAGGACAATGACGCCCAATGAGTAAAGGTTTTAACCGACTCGCAGCTCGTCGTGGCTCAGGTAGACGGCACCTATCAAGCGAAATGCCCATTAATGGCAAAATACCTGAACAGAGCCAAAGAACTCATGGCCGAATTCGAGGAGGTAACGGTTTCCTATATCCCGAGAGAAGAGAACGCTCGAGCCGACATCCTCTCTAAGCTTGCAAGCACTAAGGGGCCGGATAACCACAGGACCGTGATCCAGCAAAATCTGACCGAGCCGAGCTGCATCATGGCAATCTCGGCCGGGACCGATTGGAGGAAACCGATTGAAGACTACCTCGAAAGAGGAATTATCCCAACCAACCCGACCGAGGCAAAGAAGCTGATCAGAGAAGCCGCTCTCTACGCTGTGGTCGATGACCAACTGTACAGGAAAGGGCTCCATTGCCCGATGATGCGGTGCCTCGGAGAGCCTGAGGCAAAATATGTGCTGGCCGAACTACACGAAGGCAGCAACGACCACCACATGGGGGGCAAGGCACTTGCCCGGAAAGCGCTACGCACCGGCTACTACTAGCCCACTATGAAGCATGACGCCATGGAAAAGGCTAAGACGTGCGACAGTTGCCAGAAACATGCCAGGATCATATGGCCGCCGCCCTTAGAATTGAAGGGGATGCCAGCCTCCTGGCCTTTCTACAAGTGGGGCATGGACATCTTCGGATCGTTTCGGCCAGCGCAGGGCAATGCCGATGGCTCATAGTCGCGGTAGACTACTTCACCAAATGGATCGAAGCAGAGCCCCTCGCCACCATAACCTCGGCCAGAGTGATAAGGTTCTTCCAGCACAACATCGTCTCCCGCTTCGGAATACCAGCCGAGGTCGTCACGGACAATGGCACCCAGTTCATGGACCATCGTTTCCAAGCACTAATGTCGAACCTGGACATCAAGCAGCACTTCGCGTTTGTGGAACACCTGCAGTCAAATGGCCAGGCCGAAGCCGCCAACAAAGTCGTCTTGGACGGGCTGAAGAGACGAATGTTGCAAGCCGATACCAGATGGACCGAGCAACTCCACAGCGTCCTGTGGGGATATCGTACGAGTGTACAGTCTTCGACCCAGGAAACACCCTATAGGCTAACCTATGGATGCAAGGCAATGATCCCGGTTGAAATCGGACAGCCATCCTGGAGAAAGGTCAGAGCCAGACAGGAAGGGCAGGAGTCGAACGATGACGCCTTGAGGACAGACTTAGACCTCATTGACGAAATCCGGGTCATGGCGCACTGCCGGGAACTAGCCGCCAAACAGCTACTCGCGGCTAAGTACAATAGAAAGGTCTGACCCCGTTCCTTCAACCGAGGCAACCTAGTACTCCAACGGGCCGACATAGGCAACAAGAATGCCAAGGACGGGAAGCTGGCGGCAAACTGGGAAGGGCCCTACCGGATTAAGGAAAAGCTCGACGGAGGAGGATATACCCTCGAGACTTTGGCTCGAAAGCTAATCAAAAGAACTTGGAATGCCGACAAGCTGAAGATCTACTATAGCTAGACCTCTTCTCGGCAGTGTTTGTTTGCTTTATGAATTTTTCATTGAGTGTGTTTCCTTATCGTTTCCTTCACTTTAAGTCCAAGTTATGTCGTTTCTGATTATTATGCTTTGTAAAGCCCCTTAGGGCTATTTCTTATCAATAAAGGATCCCATTGCGGAGATTTACGAATGTGCACAAAGTTCGTGTAAGCATGACGCCGAAGCCATGAAGCTCGGCCAAACGCAATAAGGCCGAGGCAAACAAGCCGAAAGCCGAGGCCATTAAGCCCGGCACTGGCAAAAGGCCCCGAGGTCGTATACCCGGCCGCTAACAAAAACATCTAGATGTATGAAACCGGCCGTTGTACTTCGACAGGCACTGGTTAGAGCCCGGCGAAGGCGCCATACGTGACCCTTCGTGAAATTGACGTGTCAACGCTCGCCCGGCTAAGCAAGCAGCCTGCCATGCCGACCCTGATCAGGTCAAAATGTCCGACCCTAGGCCAATGAAGCCTTGGTTAGACACGTGGTAGTCCTGCCCTTACGCCGGTTAAGTTTAATTCGACTACGTGAAATTTGGAGCTCGACTACTAGAAAGTCGGGCCGAGGCAGTACGGTCAGTTATGCCTGACGAGGCTGAAACAAGACGACCTTGCCCCCAACCTCCCACACACTAAGTGTGGCAGAGTTACGATGGCCTGTATTCATACGGCCGATAACCACCCGGACCTAGACAAAAGAGTGATAAGCTTACCCATTGTCTAAGTTATCTAGACGCTCACAAGCCGACGCTTATGCAAACCAAGGCGAAAGGATGAAGACGGAACGTAAACCATTCATTGCCTAAGGTAGCTAAGCAAGCTCGGAAATACAGTAAAAGGATGATGAAAATTAAAATCATTCATTGCCACCCACGGGCAAAAGGATGGTGTAACATCCTAATTTTTAACTTTAGGATTTATTTTTCAAGATTATCCAATACTTGCAATTATAAGTCTTGAAGATGATTAAGTGGGATTTTTTTCTTTTTAGTACTCTAACCACCTAAAATCCATATAAACATTTTGGCCCATATATTCATTATAGGCAAGATCTTTATCAAATAAAGATTGCCTCGTGAAAGCCACTTCATCAGTTTATTAACATCCATTTGTAATTAGTCAACAAAGCACGTTATTTATCATCATTATTCATTTACAATAGTTTGACCAGAAGCTACAAACAAATCCCAAATTCATTTAATCTCCAACCCATTGAACCCCATCAGCCCACCCAAAACGCATCAATAGAAAGTTATCAGTTAAATGACGTGTTTGATAAGCAAGCAACAGTGGATACACCCCTCTAATACCTATGCGACTGAGACACGTTACCCCAGAGGAAATAATATCAGCGTCGATCTCGGCTTTGCAGAGAAAGTATCAAGAAAATCAAAATGGCCATACTTCCTCATCAGCGTACCCCCTCTTGGCTACCTATTATTCACGCAACCAGTGAGCCATACCTCTCGAGACCCACAAAAGTAAGACGCTCGGTTTGTGCTTCTTAGACCAACGCTGTCTTCCTTCTCGGACCGGACACCCCATTTATTATATAACCATTGCTCTTTAACTTCCCTCCATCCTCGTTGCCAGGAATAAAAGCCAACACCGAGTGTGAGAGTGAAAGAGTGAGAGCCGGTGAAGGAGAGTGAGTGAGTTAGCCATTCTTGCCTGCTCTGTCTTGGATCTTTAAAACAGGGGTGTTTTGGTGCTGACGGTAATCACAACGAGCGAGCCAAGAGCTAGAAGTAAGCCATCACGTCTCTTCCTTCTAGTTTCCAGGATTTTCCAACGTAGGTTTTGAGCATGAAGCCTTTGGAATTCAATCATGTATATATGGCTTTGCTTGCTATCATGAATAAAACGCTGCTCTATGAGAAGAAAAAGAAGGAAGTTGCTGATGTGAAAGAACAAACTAAGTGAACATAAATGCTACACACACACACCTCGATGTCCTTAGAAAATATAAGAAACTTTACTTGCCGTAGAGCTTATACATTAACGCTGCACATATGTTTTTGTGTTGTGTGTGTATATTCTAAATGAAGAGGAATAAGGAAGACTTGGTTTTCTGTCATATGTTTTTTTTTGGCTGCATATGCATATAATATATATTTATAGGTCAGAAGCTAAACTCTGTGTGTATATAAAGTGTGCATATTGGAAATGATAGAAGACCTTGCTATTATATATATTTATTAGAACTAAGTCTTACCAATGTGAGTATGTTGCACGCATATATATATATATATATATATATATATATATATATATGCCACTGTGAAGGGACCCCAAATGGGTTGTGTTAATATGTATATATAATATGGAACCAAATCTTGGAAATAATAGAGAAAAGCTTTGCTTTGTAAAATATAAGTGCATATACTGTCACTACATAGGAATTTCTATCGATTTAGTTTTTGTATGTGAAGGACAAAATGGTTATTTCAAAAAAAATAAAAAAAATAATAATAAAATTGATTAATTAATTAATTAATTAAACCCCAAATGGTCAGTTTCAATTTTTTTTGGTTTTTGGTTATATATTAGAACTTATATTTTTTTAATAGGAAATTATAAGCTTTAATTGTGATAATGTAGAGCCTTCTTGTGGTCGGTGATTGTACGGGTTGTGTTCCTCGAACTAAGGTTAAGCTTGGAATTGAGGTAACCGGGGTTAATTTATTTTATATGTTTGATTTGAATTGTAAGGTATTTTTCTAAGCTTAATTTTTATATATACTACTTGGGTGTGTTTCGAAAAATTAATTGTCTTTTTGAATATGAAATTAGTTCAGTGAAGCAGGGTATTTTCCATTCTATTTATTTAAGTGATTTTTATTATTATTGAAATTGTTATTGTTTTGATGGTTCTAATATTGTTGTGAGATGTTGTGTATGGAATGGTAGATAATAAAATATTGTTGAAAATTTTAGTGTTATATTATTTCTTCTGTTCAAATATATTGGGATGTGTGGAAGAGATTGAGGGAGAAATTGTGCCCATCGGCTCTCTCATTCCTGGCCCGGAAATTGAGTTGAGTGTTTTGGGCAGACACCTCCCTGTTAAGGTATATTGGTGGTGACATGGGAGGGGACAGTATTCTTGAAGTGACTAGCTAACCTTGGCCGGGTATACTAGCACCGATAGGCTGATCCACGTCCATGAGGAGATAAGGAGGAGCAGGATGGATGAGTGGGGATGGTTAATGGTTATGGTTATTATGTTTTAATGGATTTATTTGTGGTTATTTAACTATTGAAATTATTATTATTATCATTATTATTATTACATTGTTAACAAACCTGTTTCTCTGACTTGCAATCCTTTCTTGCATATTTGATAAATTAATTTCGGTTACGGGGACTTTATGTCTCACCCCGTCATTATCATTTTTTTTCAGCCGAGACCTCTAAT
Source organism: Acacia crassicarpa (assembly GCA_034222035.1). Lineage (NCBI taxonomy): Eukaryota > Viridiplantae > Streptophyta > Magnoliopsida > Fabales > Fabaceae > Acacia > Acacia crassicarpa. The sequence goes on along the minus strand of JAWXYG010000005.1, from coordinate 39,392,650 downwards.
CTTAGTAGAGGACAAGGGAAGCAACCAGAGGCATAGATGTCGTGAAATTCGTAAGCCTCTTTTTGGTATTAGTGTTGTATTGATCTATATATTGCCATCATAGGGCCCTCATATTTTGAAATACTACTTAACCACTTTTGGATGACTGTTAAGTTTTCGAAGGCCTGATTTTATACCTTATCATATCATCGTGGATCCACTATTATATCCTTGTGACCATTGTCTTGTGTAGACCTTTTCTTGTGGGCTATAAATCTTCTGTTCGATAATTGTGCCCTGAGTTATGGATTTTCTATAGTGGGTTTGTGGGCGAGCTTTGTGCCCTGGACCCAGAGGTGTGTATTTTGGAAAAGGGAAGATTTCCATGATAACCTACTAATCCCGTTTGAGAAAACTTTAAGGTTAATTATTATCTTGTGAGAAAGGGTCTTTTCAATTTGGTATCCAGAGCCCTGTGTTTATGATTTCCTGGCCCTGTTGTGCATTGCATTTAGAGTATGGCAATATATAATCTTTACACACCTGCTTCCCTGTTGTGTTTTGTTTTGTTCTTTGTTCTTATTATTCTCCATCTTTGGTGGGTTTTACCCTTAGGTGGGGAGAGATGGGGAATACCAGGCGTACAAAAACCGGTGACAACCCGCGTATAGATATTGGTGACAACCCACGTGCAGATATCGGTGACAACGGCCAAGAGAAATCTAATGGGCCTTAGGATCAGTTAACCCAGGCTGAAATGTTGCGGCGTGTGTATGGATGGACCCGTACGGCAGAGGAACGATTGAAAAGACTCGAGGAGGGCAGAGCCAATGAAGGATCTAGTGGTGGAAGCAAGAATCATACCCAAGAAGCTCACAAAGAATCAGAGGAAGAAAACACTGTTCATTCTAATGAGACAATTCCAAATCGATTAAGCTATGAATCGGAAGAGTCAGCAGAACAAAGGGTTGTTCCTAACATGCTTACAGTATGGAAGCATTTAGATCGTTTCCATCCTGAGACCTTCTTAGGAGGATTGCCAACAGAGGCTGAGAGTTGGATTGATCGGTTGGAGATGCTATTTGAGTCTATTGGCTGTAATAAATTTCAAAAGGTTATAGCTGCAAAGACTCTGTTAAAAGGGGGTGCACTGGATTGGTGGAATACGGTGAAACCTGCTGATGGACATCAACTAGATTGGAGTGAATTTAAGAGAATGTTTTATGACTACTACTTCCCTATTGAGATGAGATATCAAAAAGAAGCTGAGTTCTTCACACTTCAACAAGGGGAGATGGATGAGAATACCTTTATAGCTCAATTCATGGGGCTAGCTAAATATGTATCGCAATTAAATAGAACCGAAGAGCAGCACAATAATTGGCTGGCCAGGCAAATGTTCGAAAGATGCAATGATGAGGTCAAGGCGAGAATGGGTACCTATGATGTCACGACTCTCGAGAAGTTGATAGCGAAAATTCGTGATGTCTGTAGAAGGTATAAAGTTGCTGAGAGATCTGCAAGAAGGAATTCTCATGGCCAATTTAGTGGTCGTTTGGGAATATCGGGGGGTATTACCAAAAAGAGTTACCCTTCAAGTTTTAGAGGATCTGGGGGCAGGAGGAGCTTCCATCAGGGGAGCTCCCAGCAGAGGAGTCGTCCTCTAATGAGTCAGAGCCGTGGGAGCAATACTGGAGTCAGGCAAGGCTCTCAACGTGGGTCGGTAGCATCAGCACCCAGCGTGACTCAGCACCGTCCTTGTGCTCGTTGTGGCAGAGCTCACCCAGGCGAGTGTTATACCTGTTTTAATTGTGGGGAGAAGGGCCATATTGCAAAATATTGTCACAAAGGAATGAAGGAGGGCCAGACATCTAGACCATCTGCACCTGGGAGAGTGTTCGCTTTGACATCAGAGGAAGTGAGAACTACTCCTAATTTGATCCGAGGTAATGCTATTCTTCAAGGTCACTCTTTATATGTTATATATGATTCTGGTGCTACACATTCTTTCATCTCCTATGACTGTGTGGAAAGATTAAATCTTACTACGAGTGATATGTCATATGATTTCTTGGTGTCTACTCCTACTGGCGTACGTGTAAAAACTGCTGCCATATGCAAGAAATTGATGTTTGTGTGTGAGGGTCGTGAAACGACCATTGATTTGATTTGTCTACCCATGCGAGGTATAGATGTGATTGTGGGTATGGATTGGTTAACATCCAACGATGTGTCCTTGCGATGCAAGGAGAGAGTTGTGCAATTTAACATTTGCACAGTAAGTAAGGAAATTCCCCAAGATCTGGTAATGTTGTCAGCGACCCAGGTTGAGAGAAGTGTAAGGAAGGGTTGTGAAGCTTTTGCGGTATTCTTCCTAGCTCAGGTGGAATCGGAAGGAGACATTGAGCAGATCGAAGTGGTTAAAGAGTTTCCTGATGTGTTCCTCGAAGAGTTGACCGGATTACCTCCAGAGCGAGAAGTCGAGTTCGAGAGGAAGTAGAGAGAGGAAGTGGAGCCTACACCGGCCCCACCGGGGGATCCGAGAGGAAGTGCGCGCATTTGTGGCCGGAAAGGACGGCGAGGAATTGGGACCAAAACCCTGGCTGAAGCTGGACGAGCCCCAACCCGTCCGGGATGAGCTGCGCCACCCCGGCGCAAAGGATCCAAAATCCCCATAGCAGGTGGCTCACCCCCAAGCACCTAGTAAGTGGCCCGTGGAAGGCGTGCGCGAAGGAGCATTTCCTCCTCCGGCGTTAACGGCGCCCTCGCTCTCGAAACATCTCCGCCTCTCACCATAACCAAAAACCTAAGGTACTAACAGCAAGTGGTTCAGAAGGAAGGGAGACGAATTCTGGGTACAATCAAACAAAGGAAACCCAGAAATGTAGAAGAACGATGACCCAGGCAAAAATAAACGGTAAAGTAAAGGAAAATACCAAACAAAATGGCAGTAGAGAGATGGAAAACCTGTGTGAAGGAGATGAAAAGAACCGGAACGCTGGTAAACGGCGAAAAGCTTCGCACAAGGGGAAAACCTCTCTAGACTTCAGGAGAAAAACGAAAGTATCTGAAAAGAAGACGAATAGCGGGAAAAGCTGAAAAGAGAAGAGAAGAGGGCTATTTAAAACCCAGCACAGGGGTGCTACGGTTTATTCCCGTACAGACGTGACGGATTGACGCAGCACGACGCAAGCGTAATAAATGCGCACTAACCTCGAAAAGCGAGGGGACGCGGCGGTTGCAGAGCACACCTTATGGAGACCTTACAGCTGTAAACCCGTAATGATGGCACGATAGGGGCAAATCCCAAAGCATTTGGAGAATCCCAAAAGGCAAAAGAGCCAGAAACCCGGGAAGGACGAACAACCGCCCGGTCAAGAACGAACCCGGCGTTCTAGGCAGGACAAAGACAGGTTAAGCCGACCACAGTTCCGGACCAGACTGATGGCCACGGCACCCTAAAGCCGACTCAGTCTAGACAAAGGACCTCGGCCATAAAGGGGACCGGGGGCATTAAACACCTCGGCCGTCCAGAAGCCTGAACAACCAAGCTGGGGGGCAACTGTTACGGACCGACCCAATAGGCCCAGGTCTAGACCTCGGCCCAACTACGCCCACAACAGGATCTGCGCTATATTAAGAAAGGATCTGAGACCCCCCGGATTTAGGATCTCATCAATGGAGATTCTTCTACAATCATGGGGCCAACCAATCGGCCCCTAACGGCGCAATCCCAGATATGGCTCATTAAGGCAGAGATACGCACACCAGACTCCTCTATAAATAGAAGAAAACCCTAAACAGGTGCACACGTTCTATCTCATGCTCCCTTTACCTTCTGTTACACAGAGCACACACCCTACTCCCCTGGCTTCACGCCTTACTGTGTAACACGAACTATGTGGACTTTGATCCCTTTAAAGGGTACGTAGGCTCTAGGCTTGACAACCTAGTCAAGTCCAATCTCTGTGTTCTTAGGACAGAACACAAACTTTCATAAATCACACTACATACCTGGCCTTCAACATTAAACTTTGGAACCAGAGGTTTGGTATGGTCCAGTTCCACACACATACACGCAAATTTCCCCTTGCCCTTTATTGTGTGAACATCTAAGCGAATTGCTTTACCAATAGAATTCCCAAGATTCAACAAGAATTTCTAGTCAAATAGGGGAGCAAGCAGATCTAGAAATCTAACCCATGGCACTATAGAGTCAATTTTCTCATTCTTTTGGTTGGACTTTGGTCGCTATCTCACCATATTTAGATAGGCGTATGGTATCTATCACCTATAGGCGACCTATTAGTGCCTCCATGTAATCATCGATATACTAGACATTTACTAAATAAACTCGTTCTCCAAGTCAAATACTTCAATACTACCTTTCCTTTCCTAGAGAAGTCTCAATTTCTTCACCATGTAATCAGTGTTCTATGAAAGGCTCTCGTCAATCTCTCCCTTTCTTTTTCATCGAACTCGAATCTCGGACGTAGAGCATTAGAGAAATCAACTCTAATACCATCATTAGGGTATAAAACCCTAGCAAAATCTATACCCGCTCCATAATCTTCCAGATCGTCCTCTTCATCATTCTTCGCCTATTCCCACCAACAAGCTTTCGAATTCACATTTTGCAGCAATGACACCTATACGATTTAGGCGGTAACTCCTTTTCTTCTGGTTGCATGCAATTTTCTTCTCGAGATTTAACCAATTCACATCCCGAGAATTGGTCTCTCGCACCGCTAACTTTCTCTTCCTTTGATTCAAACCGCGACGATCTTCTTCTAGCATTTTCTCACATCCCCCTCTCACAAGTTGCCATTGGAGGGGACACTCATTTCTTTCGTCATAGTAGGTGGCGAAGCACTAGTCGCTCAGTCACTTTCTCTTTGTTTTTATTGATAGAAGTATTTCCCTGAGCTCCTTCCTTATTTTATTATTATTTTTTTTAATGCTGATTAGTCCCCGCCCTATTGTAAAGTTTTTGTGCCAAATATCGTGGCATTAATAACTCACGATCGGGTTCAGTCAAATCCACGCTTCGCTAGTTGGTTTAAAAAAAAAAAGCGCCCCCCAAAAAAAACAGTGGCTCATCTTTGTTAATCCCTTGATCTTTTTTTTTTTTTTTTTTGGCTAGAATCCCTTGATCTTGTTTTCCCGTGTTTGATGCTCATTTTTGTCGCGCGAACTCAAACGAATAAAAGAGACTGGATAAACGACTGGCTTTGACGACATCGATCAGCGGGTTCAACAATTGAGATTCATAGGGGCTGAAGAGATTTTGGCAACGAAGCAACCAGCGAACTGGGAATTTTACCAAAGAAAACAGATATTCCTTCCCCATTAATTTTTCATTCGATTCGTGGCCTCCAGTCCAGTCTCTTTTCTCAAAAAAAGAAAAAAAGAAAAAGAAAAGGGGACTCTGTCGGAATAATGACTGAGGACGACACAATTAGGGCTTCTTCTCCCAACGAATCGTCCCCATCAAGGCAGAGGTACCCAACGATTCTAGATGCAGCCTTCTTCATCACAATGTTTTTTTTCCCCTTTTCCAATAATAAAAATTGAAGCTCCGAGTTTCAGTCTTCTTGCTTTTTTTTTTTTTGGGGGGGGGGGGCCGGCAGGGAAGGGTTTGGTTCTGTGTTCTTCCGATGTGCCTTTCTCCAATGTTGACGTCATTAGTTAATGGTTGTTCCCCCTAATCGTTAACGATAATATATGAATGTTCTCCCGCTTGAGATCTAGCATGGTATCAGCATCTGCTTCAGATTTATTCACTGCATTTTGTGAGTGTTTGAGGGTTTATTTTTTCCCCTTTGAATATCTTTAATCTCTATCTCGGGTGCAGGAAGAAGAGAAAGTGGGATGTACCTGCTGAAACGTTGGTAACAGCAGGTATAACGGTCCCTGGAGTGCTCTCCTTAGGCAATGCGGTACCTCTGAATGGGGTGGCATTTCCAGGTGTACCTTCGGTTGCCGGCGCTCCTTTGATAAATCCGCTGGCAGCTAGCTGTGCAACTGTGCCTCAGGTATTGCAGGCACCTTCAGTTCAGCTTCAAGCTGCTGCAGTGGTCCAAAAAATAAATCAAGTGAGAACTTATTCTGATAACATTTATGATGTTTGCAAATGACGGTTGTTAGAATTTGCTTTTCGTGTTATAAGTTAGTTTTATAGCTTCCCCTATCATGGTTAAAGTCAAACTTCCAAGAGATGATTATTATTATTATTTTTTTTTGGGGGCAATAATTGTAAACACAGAGCAGCTTGGTTAAACTAAAGCATTTGAATTCACCCAAAAACATTCACTTCAGAGCATATCTTTGATTACAAGTATTACAGGATATCAATATCATGAGCCCACTATCATGCATGTTCCTCTAAGTAATGTTCTTAGTGCTTGTTATGGAATGAGGCAATAGCCTTCCAATGTACCATGTGGTGGCTCAACAAACACCTTATTATGTACTTCAGAGCAGATAGTTGATAGCAAGTACATATCGGTTATAAATATGATGAACCATGTGGTATTCTTATACTTTTGTAAACCTTGTTCTGATTGCTTTCTGGGGAACATGGCACAACAAATGCTATGGAATATAGATTAATGTAAATAGGGACCTATGTGTAAAATAAGAATAAGGACCTAAATGTGAACTAGATAGTTGATATGTTAGTTAGTTAGTGATCCTAAAAGGGTAACTCGGCTGTTAGGCATTAATGAGGGATTATAATGAGACTATGACATTATAAATAGCCTATTATCCCCATTGAGTCAGTCTGTCCAGTTTGGATGATTGAATAACAGACTTACAGAGATTGTTCAGAATCTCTTCAGCATCTTCTTCTTCTTCTATGTCTTTTACATCAGAATCCTTTCTTCTCTATCTCTTTCTCAACTTTATTGGTTAATACCATAACAGCAAACTTCTATGCAACTAATATGGTGATTTGAGGATTTTTTCCTTTCCATGCCCCTTTGACAGATTATATGGCAATCTGCTTCCCTTGCCTGCATTTCCTTGTAGTTGGATTGATTTGTAAAAATATATTATATGGAAACCGCTGTAATTATAAAATTATATAGGATAAACTATTATGGGAAATCCTGTGAATTACTATCTTTGGGTAAAACGAAGCCTTTTGTTGGAAGGTTAACATTCCTTTTAGTATGATTTTGCACTTTTTAAGTTTTGTAGCCCTTTAATTTCTGAGGTCTTTAGGATTGATTTTTTTGTGTACTATGTTTTAGTTTACCACTTGAATGATTAAAAGTGCAACATTGCAGTATCATAGCTTTGAAGGTAGGAATAGGAATGGGCCTTGTTGGATACTGCACATTGTAGTGGTGCTATGCTTTGTTTTCTAAGAAAATTGCGTAGAAGTTTAATTTATGCTGAAATTCCATTAAAATTTAGATTATGTTGTCTTCAAATGCACCTGTTGGTGTCTTTTCTTTAGTTGTGTGGTCTACCATGTAGTGGATGATTTGAGTCCATAAACTCTTTACTTGGAAAATTTTCTTTTTAAATACCTTTTATAGTGCCTTTGGAATGTAATATTTAAAGGTATATAGATGGGGTGGGTTCAATAACTCAATTTATTTATTCTGTAAGTATGTTACCAATAGGATTTCTGAGAGTTAACTTTTACTCCATATTGTGTGTTTGAGAGTGTCATTTACATATTAGTCTTTTATGCCACTCGTTAGTTTTTTTTCAATCTAATTATTGCATAAGTTTAGTTGTTTCAGTGCTACATGTCTAATTCACGAATATTCATTAATGTAACATTGCAGATATTTGCTCGTTGTTGCATAATTTCCGACATATTTGTTTCTTTTGTCAATGTTTTTGTTTGATATTTTAATATGTTTTAATTTTAAATTCTTTATCTGGATTGTGGGATGAATTTATGTAGCAAAAGATACAAGATGAACTAATAATAGCTCGAGAAATTGTCATAAATGATGCGGAGTCTTCTATTCGTTACAAGTTGACAAAACGCCAGACACAAGAGGAGGTGACTAAGATACAACCAGTTCCTCATCCTCTTAAATGGAAGCCTTATTTGCTTTTATCCCTAATGATTAGTTTCCTTCGTAATGCAGATTCAGAAGTGCACTGGTGCTGTTGTCATAACTAGGTTTGTGGGTCATTCCAGGCAGTCACGAAGTCCATGTTAGCATTTTCTATATCCATGCATGTAATTTATCTTCTGAATTGCTTTTACAGGGGCAAGTATCGGCCTCCTAATGCACCACTTGATGGAGAGAAGCCATTGTATCTTCACATCTCTGCTGGAGCCCATGTAAATGCTACACCTTTTTTCTATATTGACATGGTTTAAAATTATATTTACCTTATTTGCTGATCTAAAAGTTTGAGGTCAACATATATTTTTTCATTTCATAGTGCATTCAACGAATAATTTACTAGCTTCGAGTTGTTAAAAGAAGAATAAAGTCTAAAAAAGTACTGGATTTTTTCATGTGAAAGATATTAAAACTGAATAGTAGCGGACGCAGGAATTAAATTCGTAATTCAGTTTGGTTTTGGTGGCATCAAATTAAAATTACAGTTAAAAGAGACAGCTGAACGAATTTTGGCTGTTGATCGAGCGGCTGCCATGGTTGAAGAAATGCTGAGGCAGGGTCCATGTTCACTGCCAATTTCTACCACAGCAAATCCTGCGTTGGCTAATGGAGTGAAGGTACATACATTTATCAGTGCTAGCTCTTTTATGGTCTGGCAACAGGAGGTTTTGACTCCTGGCACTTACTGAATTTGGTTAATCAGGTGTTGGGCACTTGTGTATTTTTGGGCTTTGATGCTGATCCATCATTGAACATTGTTGCTCGTATTCGTGGACCAAATGTGAGTGCTTCCCTAATTTATTTGTCTAGTCATCCATGGCAGTGAAGTTTGCGTATGGCCATATGTGAATTTGTTGTTATTAAATGGCGGCACAGTGCACAGATTTTTTGTTGTTGTTTTTAATTAGTAGAAGTATCTCTTTTGCTGTTCTGTCAGCAAGGTTTTGTTTTCTTTTGATGTTCTTTGGTCATAGCGTCATTTGCTGTATGTGTTTTCATTCATTTCATAATAGTACATTACTATGATTTAGTACCAATTTCCTTGTTCTGCGTTTATTTGATGGAGGAAAAAAAAAAAAAAACTAATGGATGAGTTGGGTTCCATGTGGATTCATCAAAGAGCAATCACTTAAGTTGAAAGTTGTACAATTGGCAAGCAAAGTTAGAAAAAATTTGGTGGGAGGATGGGTGAGGGAGAGTGAAAATTGTTGTTGCAATGTGTACTGAAAGATGGCATTAATATGTTGTTTAGGCACTGGTTATAGTCTTTTGGATCGCCAGATAGATGGCAAACAGTTGAACTGTTAATTTTATCTAGACCTTTATCATATTGGAATGTAGCCTTGCGATTGTTTTATTTGAAATTTTTTAATGAAAGCTTTTGCAAATCAATCTGCATACATCATTGTCATTAGAATTGATATGAACAAGAGGCACTTCTAGAATAAATAAATTAGAGGCTAAATACTTACACATGGAAAAAAAAAACGGTTCTTTTTCTGATTAATAGCTTGATATAACATTATTATGAAGCCTGCATACATCGTTATGTGTTTCATTGTTTTTATAGTTCTGCATTAAAACTGTTCTTGATGAATATAAGATAATCTAATGTTTCGAGCTGTCTCTGACGTCTCCATTCAATTGGGAGAAATTTTTTTGGTGTTGGTGGTGGTTTGGTTTTGAGCCTGCAGGACCAGTATATAAATCACATTATGAATGAAACAGGAGCAACTGTTGTACTTAGAGGACGTGGCTCAGGAAACCTTGAAGGACCAAATGGAGAAGGTACTTTCTGGATTGATGCAACTCTTAAAAGGATGTTTACAGAATAGCATTGTTCTGGTTTAAACTATTTGGTTTCCCAATTTGATTGTCTTCCCGCAGATGCGCAGCAACCCCTGCATCTGTACTTGTCAAGTAATACTGCAAGAGGTCTTGATGATGCCAAGCGTCTGGCTGAAAATCTTTTGGATACAATCAGTGCAGAATGTGGTGCTTCCAGGTATTTAAGTTATTATATTAGGGTGTATGATGTTCAAGTCATATTTTAATTTCCCCGTTGGTACTGTAATTTCCAAGAAATCTAATTGTTTTTTGGTGTATGATGTTTTTGTAACTCCAACATGACAAGAATTTTTCATACTATTGCCATCCTTTGTAGATCAGGACTGAATTTTGGAGTTTTGTTTAGGTATCAACTGGAGAAAGGGAGCTAAAGAGTGTCTTTTTCATGCTCACCCTAAAAACATGGGAGTTTTGTTTAGATATGTGATTTGATTTCATGTTAAGTTAGGCCAGGATGATGTCAAAGTGGCAAATGTTTCCAGCTGTTTCTTAGCTAGATCTTGGTCTGTGTCGTTTTCCAGTTTTATTCCGTGCTAATTTATTCAAGATGGTCTTCAAGTTTGATAGGGTAGCACATAAGTGGTGCCAAAGTTTAACCTTCCCTGTGTACATGCAATTCTTTGTGTGGAAGTGAACTTTGTTTTGTTCTTATGTTGTTCTCTTTTATTGACCCATGATGACGTAAAATTTACCTTAATCTGATTTTGTGTTAGTATCAGTAAATAACTAAATTGTTTAACTGTCATAGGGTTTCATCATGTAAGGTTTATAGTGCTGTTCCACCTCCACAACAGGTATATAGTTCTGTTCCACCTCCCCAGCAGGTTTTTGGTGCCACTCCATTGCCACAGCAGATTCCTCCCATCTTTTCATCCGTGCAGCAAGTTTATAGTGCTGTCCCACCCCCAGAGCAGTTGTTGACCAGTGTTCAGAGTTCCGGGTCTGAAGTACAGGCAAGTACAGGTCTAGCTGCTAGCTTCTTGTCGTCATCAGCTGTGGTCTCTTCAACAGCTCCTCCAACTTCCTTAAATGGAGTACCTGGCATCACCACTACGCCTCCTTTGGGAACTGCTCCACAACCTGCAGGGTTTTTAAGCTCTGGGCTGCCTCAAGCAAGTGTAGTTGGTTATGCTCCCCCTTTAGTATCTGGTGGCACTAGTTATATTGGATATGGTGGAATATATCCGCAAGCAACTCCTTTGCAACAAGTTGCCCTTGCCCTTAGACACTCACCTCCTGTTGCTTCAACAGTTGCTCCTGCAACATCAACATCTGGTGGAGAATCCAAGTCAAGTACAAGCTCTGATCCTGAAAAGGAGAAGCGACCGCCTCAGAGACGGAAGTTTCAAGAATTACCTGTTGATTCAAAGGGTCCTTCAAAACTTAATCAGGTCACTGCATTTTCAATGCTGATTCCTCATTTTAAAAAAACTTCATGGTGTATAGAATCTAGGGAAACGTCATTTCATCTTGCCTATTGTGATTTCTGATATGCTTTTAAACTAATAACTTAGTTTGGGTCATGGGGGAAGTCAGTGTGGGGTTTACGAGAAATGGTCAAATTGGATCTGGAGAATTTGTCCCAAGTGAACAGAAAATATGTGGAGAAATTGAGTATGAACCAAATCATCACAGTGAGAGTCCCCTCCCATCACTATTGAATATCTGTCAAAGAAATTCCTTAGGACTTCCGAATGAAGAACACCAGTAAGTTAAATGCTATAACAAGACAAAGGAAAGAAGGAAAATTCCTCCCCATTAAATTAGAAGATAGAAATTGGTTTTGAAGAATCTCAAGTTCTGCTTCAACTGAACACAATATTCTATAGCCAATACACGTTACCAGGGAATTTTCCATGTTCTCTTTGAGACTGTCTATATTGAGTTGACACTAAAGCTGCAATAATTCTGAACAGACTGGCTTTTCCTTAAATGATTCAGATGATGTATACAGGAGTAATGTTTCTTCTCTAGGCAACTTATTATTGAAAACTCTATTAGGCTATTCATAGATCATTTTAAGTTAATTGAAGTGATTCTATTTTTCTAGTTTTGTAAACAAAAGGATCAAAACTATAAGATAATATTGTCCAGCAGGTTAGAAAATATTGAAATTTCAAATGCTTCTGAATTTTGAAGTTAATGGTGTCTTAACAGGTTGGTTTGATCATAAATCATCTCTTTCAATTGTTGCGGCCATCGTCTTTACTCTTTGCTTGGTTGTTCTGATATGTTCACTTCCAACCTCCCTTCTGACTGCACCATGTGGGGTGGTTCTTTATTGTCCCAAATACTTGAATAATATGTGTTTTTTGTCCATCCACTTGAGCGTGAATGGATGAAGTTGTCATTTAACAAAGAAAAATTTTAGCAAATTTGTTCTCTTAATTTTCTTTCTTCTATGGGGGGGGGGGGGGGGGGGGAATTGAAAAGATATATTTTTATTCTCTTTGAATGCCCCCTTTTTTCTAGCTCTTCTGGTCTGTACATACTACCATGTGCTGACTCTCGGTGCTTAATATTCCAGGTATTTTCTCTGACCTTCTATGAAGCTTATAGGCTGACATTGGACCTGTCTCTGGGGCCTATGGTTTGTATGTTTGACAGGGTTTTCGTTTTGGCGGCACTAGGAGGGTGCTTATGGATTTGCTGCTTTTGTCATTGCCAATCCAGGATGTTATGCTTTTGGGTCTTGCTTTTTATCCTTTTGCAACTACGCTTGTGTATGGCTTCTTGTTTGTGCATGTGTGCTGGTCCACTGTGGGCAACCCTAAGTAAGGATACTGCTATATGGATTGTCAATTTCCTGAAAGGGCTATAAGCACCTAATTGATGCAATCTCTTTAGAGACAATTAAGAGGTGGGAGAAAAATAATAAAAGCTGACGATTAGATATCCTCATAGAAAGAAAATTAACTATACTTGTGCAAAGAGCACCTGAAGTTTAAGTACCTATTTTCACATGGCGAGGCTCTAGTTGATGGTATATCAACTTGGAACTTTGGTGAATTCTATTCAGTAATTGATGTAATTAGCAGGCCCCACTGGATTTTTTGATGCAAAGGCAGATATTGCTTGTGCCCCCACCCCAGAAAAAAGGGTTATCATGGTCATTGATATGATACTAGACCACGCTAGAATGGTGTGCTTCTGACGGGTCTTTACAGCCCACCTGTTTATCTAAATTCAAACTTTGTTTTGTCTTCACTTTTATCCAGTGCAATTGAGTCTTGATTGACCCAACTTGTCTGTTACTCTGAAAAAATTTGCAACTTGTTACTATATCTTTATTCAAAAGTTGTTTTTGGTTTTCCTGTTCCCCTGTTAATTCACTGTAGAGATTGGAACCTTTGAGGGCTTGTGGACAGTCTGAAGATCTGGTTTTGAGGAATGTATCAACGATGCTGCCTCCAAAGAAGTTGATCAAGCCGTTGTCTAATGGAATGCCACCATCCCCACCAAGAGCCATGCCTCCTCCACCACCTCCGCCTAAATTTTCTGCTTCACTCGAAGTTAAAGAGTCCATAAAGAGCAAGGTTTCGAATAAGACAAAATCTGATGCTGTTCCTGGTGAGATTTATCTGCTTTTTATCTATCTTCAGATTGAACTTCTTATTTGTTTGAAGACCCTTAGTGTTTCCTTTATGTGCATTCTTTTGTTGGTCGGATTTAGAGTACTCTTTTACATGTAGCATCTATTTGTATCAGATACTTTGATCAAGCTGATGGAATATGGAGAGGATGATGATGACCTAGATGATTCTAGCGAGGAATCACTTGGCCTTGGCACCCCTACAAGTGGGGCTCAAAAGCCTTTTTGGGCTTTATAAGCCATAATGATGGCAACGAGTTGTAAATAAATAGCTATTTGTATTTATATCCGTGCCATTGCACGCATGGATGCATGCTGATAGCTGATTATGGGTTTACTCTCCCAGAGAGACTGAATGTGGAAGTCAGAAAGTATGATTTCCTTTGAAGTAGGTAGCGGCTTACTGAGTAGTATCTGAACCTTAAGGGCATGATTGAACTTTCTGGTACGGTCTCCTTTGGAGGAAGAGTGGAGTATACATGTTCATTGGTAGTCTCGTTTTTAGTTTTTTTTTTTTTGGCTAAAGAGTCGTTTTTAGTTGTTGCTTTTAATTTTGTCATTTTAATGACTTGAACACCGATTTCTTACGTCATCCCTTTTCATAACCGACACTTTCATGATGTGTAGTAGGAGCCAGAAATAGATTTTACATTTTAAATTGTTACATGATTCTTGATTAAGCCAACTGGATGGTGCAAATTGATTTACATGTACTCGGATTGAGCCCCCACTTGAGCTCTTAAGGACTAGCCTTAGCTATCATGTATTTAGCTCCACATGGTATTTGTTTCTTAGGCAGTAGGCGCTAAGACAAGCTAAATCCATTCTGTGCTTGTCATTAAAATGTTGCCATGATGTTTAACCGTTATGCTAAATCGGTGAATCTAGCTATAGTTAATAGGCACTGGGAATATTTGTAAAGAGTTTTACATCTTCGTTGTGCACAGTTGCGAATCGGTATAGATTGGCACGTATGAAACAAAAACATGAATTGACTTGCTAGGTCAAGCCCAGGAAGGTGGCGGCAAAATATTCAGGACTAGCATTTGAATGGCTGTTCATAACTAGTGTCACAAGATGATTTGACAGGATTTCAAGCAAGGCTTCATAAATCGTACAGAAAATTACTTTAATATGCTTTACTAGAATTTGGTGCGTGCAACTGCAATAAGCTTCAATTTTTTTTAGAGGATGTCAAAGTGCTAGATCCAATATAAATTGAACCGAAAGAACCTCAGTCCTTAAAACCTAAACTTCATGGTAAAATACATTGCCTGCAATTTAAAATCAAAACAAATTGACCAAAAAAAAAAATCAAAACGAATGGTTTAACAATAAATTACAACTTATTCACTAATTCACTGAAGATGCCTCCAATTCAACAAGTTTTATACATGCAACAGAAAGTTTAGATCGAGATGCAGCTTCATTCGCTTTGTTATATCATCAAGTCCAACAAATCAAGAATTCAAGTTCATTCAAATTCATGCTCCAGTTATAAGAGACGAAATTTAGCTTGAATGGAAGAAAATAAGCTCAACTTACATAAAGAAAGGAGAGGGAATCGTTCTAACAGTTGTTACAATTCACCCCTAGCGCCCTCCCACCCCATAACAAAAATCTTTATTTTACATTAAACTGCTGATCGGAGAAAGTTGTCGACTTTCAAGCGGGACGACATAGTTCATATAAGCGACGTCCGGGAAAAGTAAAACAGAGCCAAACAAAGATGATTTGCGGTGTCAAATAATCTCCAATGTCACATTACTATTACTACCGGCTCTCTCTCAAGTTGTCTTCATCCTTGTTCTCTTTCAAGTCATCTTCATCGTCTAGGCCAGTTCCTTCATTTTGGTTGCCACCGAATTCGCCAACATCATCTCCCATACTTGAATTCCCACTTGGTTCAAAGCCAAGATCTCCTCCACCTGAGTTTTGACTGAATTGGTAGTTACTACCCTCAGCACCATCAGGAGCACCATAATTCCCACTGACCCCAAAGCCATCACCACCGCTTCCAAAACTTGGACTCCTAAAGTTATTATCACCTCCATAGTTACTTCTATCATAGCTCCCACCATAACTGCCGCCCCCGCCATAACCGCCCCCGCCATACCCACCCCCACCATAACCACCTCCGCCGTACCCGCCCCCGCCATACCCGCCCCCACCACCACCGCCAAAGCCTGGACGTGCCCTATCTGTAGCATAGTTTACCCGTATCCTCCGCCCATGAAGATCCTATATTGCAACGTATTTAAAGATACAACAAGAATTGTAAGCAAGTTAAAACACAATTGAGGAAAACATGCTATCTTGTGAGCCTCAAGTTTGATTCAGAGTAGCTTATATTTACACAAAAATACACTACATTCCATGTATCAGAACTTGCTTGCTCCAGCACATATTTAAGGTGTTTTACAATTTCACCTTCAACAAGATCTATCTAAGAATTGTCAATAGATGCTTCTTTAAATCATCCTCATGACAAATGAGTGTCCAAAACCATGCTAGCCATGCGAAGAACTTTTAGGTGTGTCAATTTATGAGTTTAGCCATATCAACCCCCCAAAAAAATAGAAAAAGAAAATGGATAATACCTGACCATCCATTGCCTGAATAGCAGCAGATGCCTCTTCACTGGATGCAAAAGTTATGAACCCAAATCCTCTGGACCTTCCAGTCTCACGATCCATAATAACCCTTGCTGGAAAATTTTCAAAACACAAACCAACTCAAGTGATACAACTGTAATAACTAATGACAGCAACATGAAACATGCATGCTAGAAGATCAAATAGGCGCCTTTATTATTCTGCTATGCACTTGTATCAACAATTCAACATTTTCAGTGTAGACCTTCCAGTTCATTACACTTCAAACAATCAAATCAATCTTTGATGATTAACAACGGAGTAGTAAACTAATCCTATTACAGAGGAACACAAAAGGCAGTAAAGTACATCCAAAAAAGATACATTAAAAAACATCCATTGGCTCATGCCTACAATGATAAATAAGTAGCATCTACTCTTGATAAAAATCTCAATTGGCCTGTTTGAGTTGGCGTTAGAAAAGCACATTCGCACGAGCCGAGACAAAACTCCTATCACAAACTTACCTCATACTATAAATCATGTTAGAAAAACAGCTTCTACGGTTAATCCAAACAGGCACAAAAAAAAAAAATAGTAGCTAATCGTCACATCATTTAAGTACAGTCTGTACAGAGCAATAGTGCAAAACCAAGAGATACGGTGAATAAAAAAAGAAAAGTTGGGTACCATCAATTATCTCTCCATAGCTAGCAAAGGCTTCTCTCAGACCCATATCGTCTGTGCTATATGAAACACCTGCAAAGGAGTTGAAAACTTGTTAACATGCTCCATTTGCACAAGGTTTAGCAGAATAAAACTATATACCTCCAATAAAAAGCTTTGCAGATGACATGGACCTGATTGCCTGGTAAATTGATGGAGTACATACAGAAAATTCTGGGCTAATGCATTTGACCGCAGAATGCTTGAGAAGCTTTCCAATCTTGTTGATGAATGCCATTGCTCAGCTCTGAAAATTCGAAATTGCAAAAAGTTAAAACATTGAACTTTAAGGTAAAATAATCATTGTAACTAAAGTAGAGAAAACGCCTACCACAATTTTGATAAGTAAAAACAAAGAAAATACTACCTCCGATCCTAATTATAAGACATAGTTGACTTTCTTTGAAGATGTTAAGGAAGCTAAATAAGTTACTTAATCATTTCATATGTTGTGCATCTTTAGATTATATATTAGTTTATTAGTTAAACTAATTAGTTTGAAGAAAAAAATAAAAATAAAAATAAAAATAGTCAATTAATTAGTTTCCTTATTTTCTCCAAACAAGTCAACTATGTCTTATAATTAAGACGGGATAGAGTACTAAAGAGATCTGAATCCATATCATGATGGGTCAGATCAGGCCGTCAAAATCTCATAGTAAGTCAGCTATATCATTGCATGACAAATAGAATGCGATATAGGCCCCAAGCATGTGTAAAGTTAAACACGCCTGGGTAAGAAATAAGCACTGCTAACTTTGTCAGTCAGTTACTCCTCCCCTACCTTCCATCTCCACGACCAGGAGAGAGAGGAAAGGAGGGAGAGAGGGACGGAGGTGATTATCTCCCATTAATTATAAATCGAAGCTATAAGCACCACAATAACGACTACTTCATTTCCATTGTTAGTTCCAACAGCATGCCATGATCCTGGCCCCGTCACGAGAATAATCTAGCTGCAGACTCTCTCTCCATTCTGAATAAATGCATGTATGAAAAGTAGACACATAAAACTCATCAAAGAAAATGAGCTTGCGGCCCAAAAAAGCAGTAAATAGTCCAAACATCAGAAGTTTCAGCTTCTCCCTTTCTCGGTAATCCATCACTCTATCTAAATCGTACACCCATGACAACCACGCAAAAAAGAGAGCCTCGATGACCCAGGGAACGCCGAATCAAATACTACGATAAACCCTCACAACGATGAAGGGTCGGAACTCTGAAATCAAAATAGAAATAGGAAAACTGGAACTAAAGAAAACTTCGTTTATAAGAAATTACCGTTACACGCAGAGAGGCCACTTGTAGTCTTGTAGGTGATAGTGCAGTTCTCTGTCGCGCTCTCTGCTTCGCGTTCGTTCTGCTTTTTCCACCGAAGAGTCTGAAGTGCGAAAAACCCTTGCCACTGATCACCTGCTTTCAAGGGCTTTGGCCCATGCAACCTCAACCGTTAGATTCTTTACATAGGATATCCACCGTACATCTAACTTCCCAGTTGACATTTAACTATTTGAGGATCCGATCCTCTCATTAGCGTTTTCTCATTGTCCCTCATCGGATTTAAATCTGAATCATAGATTTGATACAACTACCTATACCAACAAGGCAACAATCACATTAAGTTAAATCAACCGTTGGGATTGGATAATAAAAGATAAGGAGAAAGTTAGTCAATGAGAGAATCTTCTTCCCTATTTGAGACGGACATTTTTATTTTTTAGATG
This sequence comes from Acacia crassicarpa, assembly GCA_034222035.1. Lineage (NCBI taxonomy): Eukaryota > Viridiplantae > Streptophyta > Magnoliopsida > Fabales > Fabaceae > Acacia > Acacia crassicarpa. The sequence continues at coordinate 39,374,088 of JAWXYG010000005.1, read as the reverse complement.
ATAATTGTGAAACATTTGATTTGTCTAATAATCTAGTGATTAAGATAAGTACTAAAGAGAGATCAGGTAACCTATGTTATAATTAAATTATTTATTTATTTTTTTCTTAATGTTTCCAAATTAATCAATAAGTCTTGTATAAAAGAAAGGATGCAGTAATTATTACGAAGTTGTAGTATATTTTTTTCCTTGGGCTAATTAGTTTGAAAATATGCTATTTATTTATATCATTGGAGATTCAAATCCTCTTCTTCTTCTTCTTCTTTTTCTTTTTTTTTAATTAAGGATTTTTTTCATTTAAGGCTTGTGTAAATAGTGAAGATTGGAGCTTGATACCTAAGAGAAGGGTGAATTGGGTATCTTTAAAAAATTTAAAGAAAGAACTCTGTTTTGAACAAGGAAGAATAGAGTATATCAGAGAAGAAGGAAAGAATAGCTTTGCACAAATCGATTTATACTGGTTCGGTTTTATCCTTGACCTACATCCAGTCCCCAAGCCACACTTGGGATTTTCAATCCACTATAACTCAACAATTGATTACAAGCTCTGTACTCAGAGTAGTTCTCTCACTAGAACTCATTCCCCCTTACAAGTTGCAATCAATACACCAAACCACAAAGTCCCTTGACTTGTGGTTCTTTACAATCAATGGATGATTACAGAAATAACTTTCTCAAAGAGTAGATAAGATAAACACTGAAGTGCTTGTATCTAAAGATACTTTTTACAAATGAAAACTAAGAGTATTGAATGAACACTTAATAAATTTCGCTCTCAGTTGGTGTATCAGCTTGAGAAGACTTCAATGCACTCTATTTATAGGTAGAGAGTATTAATTGACCGTTGTATGATGAATCCAACCGTTGTAGGTGATTAGCATTAAGTCTGGTCATCTTCTCTCTCTAAACTCTAACTAATCCAGATGTTAAGTTGGTCTGAGGTGCTCTCTGGAGTTTTACCCGTTGGAGAAGAGTTTACTTGATGAAGAAAGTATTCTTGACCGTTGAGAATGCGTGCTCAGGTGGATTAACCAAAAGGAGGTTGATTTACTGAAGTGCATTAAATGCACTAAGCACCTTTTTGCTTTTTGCTTTGATCTTCATTAATCTTCATCTGTTCTAACTGAAATTCACTTAACAAACTTGTTAAACATAGCTGGGAACATAAGTGAATGATATATGACAGCAATAAGATCAAACAATAGTGTTTTACAAATTCGTGTGATTTGAAAAACAGTTTTTACCGTTGTATGTTCATTTATACTCGAGTATGACACTGTGTACAAGTGTCAATACTGGAGTATCCAAAATGATACTCGAGTATGCAGCTTCCAAAGGCATATCATCGTGACTTGAACTTGAAAACCAAAGTCTTTACTCGAGTATGTTAGTACCATACTCGAGTATGCAACTGTTTGTGTGAAAAATTTTAAGTTCAAAAGCCTCTATACTTGAGTATCCATTTCTATACTGGAGTATGGAAGTCCTTGACAAATGGATTTTCTTTCTGTATGGTCCTGTACTCGAGTATGCAACTTAGTTTTCAAAAAAATGAGAAGTTATTCTATGTCAATATTTGAGTATACAAATCAATACTTGAGTATACAAGATCAGGTGTCAAGTTGAAAACAAGTGTATAAGCCCAATACTCAAGTATGCAAAACATGTACTCGAGTATGCATCAGTCACAAAATTTTTGGGGGCTCTCTGTAAGGCCTATATTCGAGTATGTGAGTATCATACTCGAGTATGCACTCAAGTTGAAAACACATTTGCTCTCTGTAAGTCCAATACTCGAGTATAGCTTCCTATACTTGAGTATTGACTCAGTTTCAAAAAATATGGTAGCTCTCTGGATGACCTATACTCGAGTATGCATACCTATACTCGAGTAAGCACCTATTTTCAAAACTTGATTACTCTCTGTAAGTTCAATACTTGAGTATGGCTTTCAATACTTGAGTATTGACCTGTAAAATGCATTTGTGCAATCCACTATCAATCCCATACTCGAGTATGACTTCCTATACTCGAGTATGCATTTGCCAGATGGTTTTTAACAGATTTTGGAAACTTCAAAAAACATGTTTACAATTGTTAATAATCATCAAAACACATAGAGAACTAACAAATAGCTCTCGCCTTTTTCAACAAAAGTGCACTTCAAGACTACTCCCCCCCCCCCCAAAAAAAAAAAAAAAATCTTCGGGATTCCTCTTTCTAAGACCACTTATTGGTGGATTTTATTTCACTTGAAAACCACTTTTTGGTGTTGATTATTATGCTTTACATGGAGAGAGGATCCTCTCATTAGCATTCTTTCTCCTCATCTCTCTTTATTCTATTTGGACCATTGATTGGGAAGAGGGAAAAAAAATTAAAGTAGTATTATGATATTTTAGATTGATTGGACGGATGTAATTTAGAGATAATGAGGGATGATGAGAAAAGGATAATGAGAAAAACCTAACCTGTTTTACACAAAATTATGGTATGTATATATAGGACTTTAGTTCTAATTGTAGAAGCTAGGGTTCATTTGATTCGATCCCATTACCCTTGAAGTGCAGTGCATTGCTAATTATAGAGCTTTTGGTTTGATTTTTAATTAAGGTGCAACTAATTATTTTCTTAATAATTATTTAAAATTAAAATCTCACACAAAGCCTATTTTACCCTTTATATAATCTTTGTAGAGAAAGTAGTTAAGAGTCATCATGCTGCCTTATCATAACCGTCACATTACCTCACTGAGGATCATCTGATGGTGATGATTGTAGTGGTGGAGGCGACGGTAACAATGGTGTGGCGGCGACAGCAACAATGAAGCAGGAGGTCGTGGCGGTGGTGGCAGCGATGACAACGATAAAGTTGGTGGTAGCAGATGAGGGTTGTGGTGTGGCGGGTGAACTGAGATAAGTGCAACAAAGATAAATAAAACTACAGTAAATTTTTTAACCAAACAATGAGGTGGTAGTATACCCAAGGGGGATGTATGAGTATTACCAAATTTTTAGTAATCATTATCACCATGATATTATAATACTAAAAAGCATCCAAACACTTTTTTCTTGATAATACAATCATGAATACTAAGAAGGCCTTCAATGGGGCTGAACCAAATAAGCTTTTAATTTGTATTGCAAATTGAGATCCTATATTTAGGGAGAGTATCATTTATAGCTAAATACATTACTCAATAATCATGATACTATAAAAAGTATAATTTACTATTTAAACTTGTATAACATTAATATACCCTCTCTGATTCTTATTATAAGGCACCGATTAACAATTTTTATAAACCAATAAAAAAAGTCAAAGCCAATAAATTGTCTAATCAGGGCAAAACTCTGGATACCGGATGGGCAACAAAAAAAAAAGTTGCCGTACAATTTAAGTAACATATTATCCCTACTAATTGTATTAAATTCTAATATTATATTAATTATTACTTTCATTCATTACCCTTATTAATTGAGGGCATACATGAAAAAAAAATAATTAATACACTTTGGAAACAAATAAGTATTTTAGAAAAAAAACTAAATACAAATACAATTGTTAGTTGATGCCTTTTAATAAAGATAAGAGGGAGTCCAAAATAACATATCTAACTTGTTTAATTGATTTGTTGTGTATTCTAATTTGTCTTCGGGTCCAGACAATCCAAAAGTCCTTCATAATTGTTAATTTCGAGCATTTGACCTTCTGTCCCCGACTTTTTTAATGCACAGCATCGTAGTATTACATCAAATTTTGCCGTTATCCAGTCAGTCCTCTTCAATTTCCAGGAAGGACGAAACCTCATTTTAATAATGGAGTCATCGGCCGCCTCTGCATCCGAGAAACTCGGTCACTCAACAAAACCAAAGAAAACCGTACAGAGTTCAACTTCCTGACCACCAAACTTTTCCAGTCAATTTCCAATTTTCCTTCAACTGCTTTTTCCGTCGAATATGAAAATGTCTATGTTGACGCGTAACTGGAGTCAAACGTTCAATAATTTTCATTAGAAAAAAAAAAAAAAAAAGAGTAGTACGCGGTTTCATTTTCTACCTCCAAGTCGACTCGGCAAGCCATGCCCAATTGTGATAGTTACAAGTGATTTGGAACTTTAAGAGTTCAGAAGCAAGGAATGAAAAACTAAAGGACCAATTATTTGCAGAGGACGTTCTCATTTTTCAGATTTTTAGTGCTGTACATAAATTACAATTAACAAAGGCACAAACAGATGATCAATATAATTTGTTTAACCTATTAGTACAATAGCATCACAACTCTGAAAACTTTCCCAATCATCAAGTGCATGCAAATCACCCAGTTTTACCCAAAATGGAAAAAGAAAAAAGAAAACTAGCAGGTTTTGTCATGGACCTTCACCTGACCTGGCTTAGTGTAGTGGCCTTGGGCAACGAAGAGGTTATTCTGCTTATCTACTATTACCTCCTATGAGGATTTTGCAGCGATTTTGGAGATCCTTCAAAGAAATCCAAAAGGTAATTTTCTAGATCATCAGCATTGTACTTCACGTGTTTGTCACTTATGTGATGACTATGCCTCCCTACAAAGGTCCTATAAGCATGAATCACTTTTAGGGATATAGAGATCCTCAAGTCTTCACGAAGCTGCACGTCAGGGATAGACCAAGCTGTTTGGCTCTTATAAACATCCTCGAAGGCAAGATAGAATCTCTGTAAGTTCTCCTTCAGAGGACTTTTTGAGATAGAAGCATGAACATCATCCTTAAGCAAGGAGAGAATGGAACTCCAACTAGCCCTTTCGTAGCTCATGGCATGTTGCTGAAACTTCCAGTTATGCTTTCGAATCCATTCATCTCCATATATGAGCCTAAGTTCTGACCCCTTAACCTTCTGAGCCATGTAGTGTATATTGTTCATCAAGAATAAGTGCTGCAAGCCAGCGTCCCTGTATAACTTGGACTTCTCATCGAGTTTGCATTGAAGGATGGAAGCAACTGATCGGAAGTGTAGGGCCATCGAGGAAACTCCACTGGGAGACCCCGGAAACTTGCTATTTTCTTCGGCATCTGGGCTCATGTCAGGCGACAGCAAAATGGTATCATCTTCTTCTTTGTTCTTCAGGAGAAAATTAAGGGTCTCACCATAGTCAGCGAGAGTGTTCAAATAATTCATGACATACCTGGTTAAAGGATGGATTCCACCACCCACAAAAGGGTTGGTAGATGCATTCGTTGCAATAGCATTTTCAAATTCAAGGAATGTTAACTTCACACAATCACCTAGTCTCGTTAAAACTTCGTGGCATTCAATTCTAACAGAAGAACCAACCTCGTGTGGATACAAAGCATCTATCTCTGGAATGAGCTCGGCTAGGGCCTCATACATGTCAAGACCACGGAACAGTTTCTCAGGCTGGTGGGGGCCAATGGACATGGCATCACCAAAGGTCAGAAGCTGAAATATTGAGGCTTTTGATGCATCAATAAAGCAAGAGATACTAACCGGTTCACCCTCCCCAAAAATCTGGTCACTTAGCCACTTCTCACTTGCAAGATAAACCCTGACAAAGATTTTCACTGCCCAAACCCATCTTTTGATCTTGGAATTCAGAGTACCCCACTGCATTTTCAACACATCCTCGATGCTCAGCCTTTCCATTTCAAGAATCACGAGACACTCCTCCAAGGATTCCCTTCGGGCAACGGTATAGGCATGGGAACATTCTCGGTCATACTTTGAATCAAACATTTGCTGTGCAATACTCCTGAGTTCAGGGATCACATGAGGATGGACTAAATCAATTATATGCTCCTCAGAGCCTCTGCTCACCACACTTTCTCTTGGCAGTGACTCCTCGGTTGAGTCATCAACCGAAGGGACTATAAAGCCCTCATCAACCGGATCATCTTCGGAAGATCGAAAAGACATGTATTCGGGCTCAAAGGGTTGCTTGTACTGGATGAGTAAGTTCATGAACTCTTCCTCAAGCCGGGCCATGGCTGTTTGGAGAACGCTGTAAGCTCTCAGCAAGGACTTGTACTCTTGATCATCTCTTTTCAAATCTGACCTCTCCAACTTTTCAATCAATTGGCGTGCTTCATCAGCTGCAGCCAGATATTCTGATATTTCATCGGGTCCCGAATCCCAAATCCAAGACCTATCTTCTTCCCACCTCATAATTTTCTCCTCAATGATATTGAGCCGATCTTCAACTGCACTCACTTCTTTTTCCTCTTCTTCTTCTTGGCCACCTTCCCCTTCATCTCCCTCCTTCTTCTCACAGGGTTCAGTCATAGAGGCCAAACGGGTTCCAAGATCAGCCAGAATTTTCTTGGCATCAATTGTGAGGTTCCTGTTCGACCCTAAAGCCCTCACAATGTCCTTTGCTGCAGCAATTAAATCTTCTTCATTCTCTAGCTCAGGCAGGACATGCTTAGAATCAGATTCCTCTGTAGCCATGGAGATACAGAGCCCACACCCCGAGGAACTATCAATCACCAAAACCTATCAAACCTTGCAAAATTAAGGGTGAAACAAGAAGGTTAAGAGCGCTTCCTTCAACAGAATACCGCGATAGAAGTATGAATTGCAAAAGGAACTTTAGCCAGACTGACCAGTCAAAACCCTGAAATAAATAGGAGGAAACGTTTATGCCTGCATAAATCAAAAGACCAAGGTAAAAAAAAAAAAAAATCAGAACAAAACCAGAACAAGGAGAAGCACAGACACAAACTACAACACTGGATCTGGATCCCTTCCCGTAGAGAGCAAGAGAGAAGAAAGTGATAGATACCTCTTTATCTCTTATCTCCCCTTTTTCCCGTGAGGAAATCTGGCCCTTACACACCCAAGTTGTGCCAAGAACGACGAGAATAGCAAGTGGAACACGAAGCAGCCGAGAACTTGTGACCTAAGCTTGTGGGACAGCAGTGAACATAGGCGATGAACAAGAAGCTACGCAGAAACAGTGAAGAAGTGGGAGAAAAAAAGAAGGACAAGACTTTTATAATTTATGTTTTCTTTGGCCGAAACGCGAGAGAGCGAGAATTTCGGAGTTTTAAATCTAACCGGACTATTATGATAGGCTGCAATTTCTATGATAGGCAAGCACTCCGTCCATGCGACTTTCTGGCTGCTAACCATATTATATCATTCTTTCATAAGCTTTGCATAATCAATTACACACATGTATATAACTATAATTATGCATTCGTGGATGGCTATAAATAATCCACCAATACCCGCACACCCCATAAATAATAAATCCTAGAGTTTGGATCGTGTCTTTGTTTGTTTTCTCGACAACCATTATTACATATTTAAAATAAAATATCAACAATAGTAAACAGTAGCATCCTCCGATCAATTCAATAAATTGTATACTTGACTCAATTAAGCAAAAAATATTTGTAGTATTTTTCCTTACAATATCTCTTAACAAAAAAGGAAAAGATCGGCTTTCGGCTCCCTTACAGTTCCAACTTGTAATAATCATAATTAAATGTATAAAACAGAAGAAATACACCGGAGCACTTATCTGCTTAACTCAATTTCTTGCACAAACTTCAGACCATCGAATTAATCCTTGGCAATGCCAGCTGCCTCATCTATCATTTCTACAATATCACTTCCAGTCTGCGTCTTCACGATATCTGTTGGTTTGGGACTGTGAAGCAATTCAATTATGAGGCTTTTCTCTCCATCATTTTTGTTTTCCATGGAATGAATATGAAGACTTAATTGATCCTTCTTGTCAGATAGTCTCATTCAAAGCAGCGTCTTCCTCCTATCTAGAATTTTGAGTCAAGCCTGATCATAGCCCAATTGCCCCTAACAATGTGGTGTGATTTTTTTTTTTTTTTGTATACATATGTGGTGTGATATTTGCTTTGTTACAACAGGCTTTCCTTTTTTCCGCTTGGCCCATTAAGACCTCTACCTTGGTTTCCACCATCACTGGATTTCATCTCTTCACTTCTATTTTTGAACCTAATTTTATTAGACCATCAAGACCAGATGTTTTTGTCTCTCATTGTTGGAGGAAGTTCTCTTGCTTTGAATCCGCCTTATCTGTTTCTGCTGGCTCCAATTATCTTCCTATGAGTTCTTGTTGTTGGCAATGCCCCACTGATGGTTGGATGAATTTAAATGTCGATGGTGTGATGGTTTTAAACACCTCTAAAGTCGGATGTGGTGGAGTTTTGAGGGACAACTATGGTGTTTGGATAGCTAGTTTCTCTAAGCATATAGGTATTTGTTCAGCAAAATCTGCGGAGGAATGGGGGATCTTGGAAGGTTTATCGCTTGCTTGGGACTTAGGTTTTAAGAAAGTAATTGTTGAGTCTGATGCTGCTGAGCTTATTGATTGTTTATCTGATGCTGAGTTAGTTTCTAGTAGCCTTTTGATTTTGAGAATTAAGGAGATGCTTGCTAGGGATCAGTTGGTCTCCTTATGCTACATTCCTAGGGAGATTAATACTCTTGCTAATGCTTTGGCCAAATGGGACCTATCAAAGTCTGCTATTTTCAGTTATTGCCCTATATCCATGAGAGTTCTTGCTGATTGTGATTGTTTGGGAGTCATTCCCTCTTCTTTGTAATTGTCTGGTGGTAACTTTGGCTTCTTTGCCTCTTATATTATCAAAAATAAAAAATCTCTTCATTGGCCCCACTCTTCATTAAATACAAAGTTCTTTCTTTAGCTTTCCCTTTTAATTTAATATTTTCTTTAGGACCGTTTGGTAGAAAGAAGATTAGAGAAGGAAAGGGAAGATCTCAATCTTCCCATGGATTTTAGGTGTTTGGTAAATAGAAAGTCCAGTCAACATCTTTTAGTGAGTACTTATCTTCCCTTATTTGAGGGAAGATGCTTTCCATCAGAAAATGGAAGGAAAGCTGCAATCTTCATAGGAAAGTGTTTTTTTGATAGATTTATTCCTGAAATTCAAACTTGATGGGAAGTTCAAACTTAGCGGGAAAGTTTGAATTTGACGATTTTTTTTTCACGAGTTCGAACTTAACAAGAATATATTTTTTAAAATATATTTTAGCAAAAAAAAATATTTTTCTTTTTTATTTTGAATTAATTTCTTTCGAAGGTAAAATATACATTTCCTAATTTTTTTACCAACTATCACCTCTTCATTTTCTTCCTACCAAACAGCTCAAACCATCTTCCCTCCCCTCGTCTTTTAAATCTTCCTTTCTTTTCCCAAATCAATTTTTTTTTGTAACAAACAGGCCTTCGCTTTTGCATTTATGGCATTCACTACACCGTTTCCTTTCTTTGTCGTTATGTCTTGTCTCAAGGAGAAAGATTCCTTTTTGTCAAAAGACTTTTTTCTGTCAAAAGGCACCAAGGCCTTACTTCGGGTTACAGCTTGATGATGGTTTATTTTATCTTGAATTAAACAATCTCCAGCTTCGTCTTCTTCCTCCTCTAGCAACATCAGTGCTACATATGGATGAGAAAGATTGGAGATCTTCTTTCCTGATAGACTTAGAGCCTCAGCCGACTTTACCACGTCTTTCATCATGAAAGCTTTGCTTTAGATATTGGGTTATTGATGATCGCTAGACAAATCCACGGTCCAAAATAAAGATTCATCAGTATTCGGATGTTTGGTAGTGGGTTTGCTTCCAATGATCCAAATGTATTACTTATTTTTATTTTAAAATATTAAGATCAAATTGTGATAAATTAAATTATTTTTTATATTTTATAATTTTGATGGTTTTTCTCGAAGAAATCAAATATATATTGATGTCTCAAGCTGTAGTTAGTGTCTCAGGCTCTAATATTTTATATATTCATTGAGACTTAAAGTGTATATATTGATGTGATTATTTTGAGGAAGGCGCGTGTAAGGAGACGTTCTTTAAAAAAAAAAAAAAAATGAAAATCTGGAGCTGGCGTCTCAAGCTATGATATTATATACTTACGCCGTGTTTGGTTTGAGGGAGGGGATGAGAGGATATTGATCAAATTATCATAAGAACATTCATTTTCATTGAGAGTATATTTTGAGAATGCTGAAAATTTTCCACAAGCAATTTAATCAATATGAGGTAAAAAAATTTTCTCCCATCTGTCCCTCCCTTTCTATCCCCTCAAACCTTTGGCTTCAGGGGAGAGGAGGAGAAAATTATACCGTGTTTTGACCAAATTACCCATAAAAATTTTTCAATATTTCATAACTATACTCTCAATTAAAAAATCTTTTTCTTTTCATTAATGACAATATGGTAAAAGTCCTCCTTTACCTCCCATCCCCTCCCATCAAATTAAACACAATGTTGAAATACATATATTGATGTGACTATACCGAGGAAGGCGGGTGTAAGGAGAAGTGTAAGTCTTCTTTAACTGGAAATAACATTTTCTTTAAAAAAATTGAAAATCAAAGAAAGTGCTTTTTTATACCGTGAGCAATATTGGTACTTTCACACACGTCAGAGATAGAATAGACATATCTTAACATGAAGTCACCAGAGGACATATATGTATGGAGCAATATTTTAGCCACAATATTATTGTTCCTACCATGTTTTTCTCATCAAGTTATAGCTATCAATATTTTAATTAAATATTGTAAATGAGGGTTTTTTTTTTTTTTTGATATTCTTGACAGGGGAGGGGGATGCGGGATCGAACCCACTACATAAGGGATGCCGGGGGCCTCCTAAGACCAGCTTAGGAGCCAGGGCGCCTGAGGCGCAGTTGGCGTAAATGAGGGTTTTTAATGTGACTAAGTCATCGCATTCCCCGTTATGTTTTTAGGATTTGTTTGTAATCTTTTAAGACTTGGCTGTTGATGGTGTGGGCTTGCTAGTTCTTCTCATGGTATATATAATGACTATAATGTGAGGTCTAGCAAAAAAACGCTTTCTGTTTTTATTCCATTAATTACCTTTTGAATTCAATATTTTATATTGAATTAATTACTACTTGATTGCACGGTCAATTAATTAGCTTTTAGACATGTGAGAATTGTAACATAACCTGCAAGAATTAAAAAAACACAAGATTATAACAATCTTGCTTTCATGAGGAAAAGGGAAGATTAGAAAAAACAAAAGAGTATGTTTATTTGATCAGACTGATTAGCAAATAAAAGCAAAAGGTAATGAGAGTATCCTATATAGAAAAAGGTAATAAATAGGAATAATAGCATCCTGAAAAATCATAACGGCAATTTATCCAGAGAAATCAAAATATATATATATATATATATAAAGGAATATGGCAATATCCAGATTCCCATCTGAAGCATTGATCTAGAAAAAAACTCTAGAAAACATCACAAAAACATGTTCCAATATTGAGAAAAGAAAAACAAAATAGCTTTAAAATTGTCCAAAAGTTTGAAAGGAAGAGCAAGGGACTATCCATTCACAAAATCGTCTATGTTCTATGCTTCTATTTTGATGCATAATTTCATAGTTTCATTTTGCCTGAACTTGGCTAAAATATGGTCACAACGAACAAAAAATAAGTCTACCACCAAGTATCAAAAGAAAAGGGAAGTTTGAGTAGATGATAGGTATATAGGAGAACCAAAAAGGAGAGAAGGAAGAAGAAGAACAATAATCGCATACCAAAAAAATGGGCAAGGAATTTTCGTGAGAGAAGAAAATAAGATATTAAAAACCCATAAAAATGATTGAGCAGCCTTGTGCTTTAAAAAATAAGAAAAGGAAGAAGGTGAGAGAGCAAAAAACAGAGGGAGATTGCTAACCTTCTTAGCATTTTGGGAAGAATAGTTCTATTTCTAATAAAGAAGCAAACACATCAATAGCTAGAGCATGTGAGATCTGTTCACATAGTCCTCATCATTGCTTCATCAACACACAGAGCACAGAGGAAATTTGATGGAGGCCGTCTTCTTGGAAGAGTAACTGAGATTGAAGTCATAATGAAAAGTAGAAAACTACATACTATCTACAAAAAATCGAAGAACCTAACAGTTGAAATCGACTTACCTAGACATGGTATAAAATACCCCCTTCTCATTGCGAATGTGTGCAAATGTTGAGAGAGTGGTTGAAGAAGGAATTTGATGCTTTCATGGAAACATGTATTCAAATTTTGAAACTCTTAGCTACAAAGATGATAAGCTATGAGAGTCTGAGGAAGAAGAGAAAAGGAGGAAAAGATCTCAGGAAAAGAAAAGGGTAGGGAGAGAGAGGATTGCATTGAGTTTTATTCTTAGGGGATTGCATTGTCCCATGAAGGATCTAGTATGAAGCCAGTAGAGCCGGAAAATTGGACAACCCTTTAAGCTCTAGCCCTTTAAAGGTTGGGGTTGTAAATTAGAGCTTTTAAATAAAGTTGGCCCTATAGAGCTGAGGACTTAAAAGAGCTAGTCCTGCGGGGCCGAGGGCTAGCTTGTTAGGCCCTTTTAGTTTTTTTTTCCTCGTTAGACTGAGAGTGTCAGAGGTGAAGGAAGTAGAACCCTAAAAATTAAATCACCAATTTCCTTTTCCTTGCCCTTTTTGACTCTCCTATTAGGCTATCATTTTCTTATCAATGTCTCAACTCTCAATCTTAATCTTTCACTTACTCACACTCACTCACTAATCACGAGTCACTAGTATCATAACTCATGCTTCGAAGGTGAGGCCGATTGACCGTGAAGATCAATTGACTATTCCAATTGGCTCTTGAAAATAACAATGATGGTCATTGTACTCATATTGCTTATTGCCTTAGTGGTAAGCTTCTTATGTTTTATATAAATTATTTGTGAACAATAGTTTGCTTTTGATCATAAATTAGTAACTATGTTTGTTTGTTGCATGATGTGTGTTGTTTGGATATTAATATTGGCAACATTTATTTGATAAATTAGAACTTTAATTATTGTAATTTACTAATTATATTTCTTTGGGAAAAAACAGAGGAAAAATAGTTAAAATTTGGAATAATAAATTCCGGTCCTGTAGGGCTGGCCCTATCCCTGATGATCTCAGGTCGGGTTTTGAAAAATATGTTTTTCTTACCCAGTCTAAAATGGCTAACCCTAATTCCCAACTCTAGAAACCAAATGCATGAATATTTTATTCACAAAAATTTGACATAGCTTAGCTACACTATTTTGTGAGTAGAACCAATGCTAAGCCGTTGAGCAGATTAGCTTGAGGGATGATATATATATATTTAAATATAAAGACAAGCAGCAAGCTAGGCTTGTAGGGAGAAAAAGAAAGACAAAACTACCTAATGCTGCAAGCTCAACTTCTACGCATTGGGCTTTTCATGCTAATGCGAATGTAAGAAGGATGAAAAATTTTATTTTTCGGATTAAAAACTCTGAAAGAGAATGGATTGAAACTCAATATCTGATTCAAGAAGAGGCTACAGCCTACAACGTATTTTTCACATATTTATGAAGATTCTAGGGATTTTGATATTACCATGTTGGAGCAAACTTTAAACAATATCAATTTACCGAAGCTAACAGATGCACATATTCTCAAATTAAATAGACCTTTGTCTGTCAGAGATTGAGGCCGCTGTGTCTGAAATGAAGGCTAACATCTCTCCAAGACCGGATGGTTTTCATGCCAGATTTTATCAGAAATTTTGGCCCTTCCTCAGAGTTGATATTGTCTATGATTTAACAAATTTTTGGGTGAGGCTTTCTCCTTAAAGAACTAATTAAATAGATCATTCATTGTCCTTTTCACCAAGTGCAAACCCTAATACCTTTAAATATTTTCAGCCAATTAATTAGTCTATAATGTTATTTACAAGCTTATATCCAAAATCGTGTGCAATCGGCTGAAGGAAGTCCTCGATAATCTAATCACGCCTAACCAAAATGCTTTCCTAAAAGGCAGGCTCATTACTGATAGTACTATTCTGGCTTTGGAGAGCATGGCTAAAATCCATAGGACGCACAAAAGCAATAATGTTTTGGTACGGTGTGCAGTTAAGTTAGACATTGTGAAGGCTTATGATAAAGTTTCTTGGTCTTTCTTATGTAAAATACTTGAGACAAAGCAGTTTTCGGCTTGGATGATTCATTTTATGAAGCAATATGTATCCACTGTTTCTTACAAAGTTATGGTTAAGGGATCACCGGGATGTTCGTTCTCTCCTTCACGTGGACTGAGGCAAGGAGATCCCATATTCCCTTACTTGTTTCTCTTATGTGCAAATGTTCTTTCTTGCATGATCCATCAAACTGAACACTTTCAATGGTAGGATGTAATAAGGTTATCTCAAGGTTGAACCTCTAACATACCTGATGTATGCAGATTACACCTTGCTCTTTTGTCGTGCCATAGAAGAGGATTGTAGGATAGTTAAGGCTTTACTTAGGCATTATTCGTTCATTTTTGGCCAACAGATTAACTATCTGAAGTCCAGCAGCTTGTCTGTAGCCTGTCTGTTCCTTATCGCCTTAAGAAACAACTGTCTGACTTGTTGGGAATCAGATTTCATTCTGGACTAGGTAAATATTTGGGAACTTATATTGATGATCAGAAATAAGAGAAAAGGAGATATGAGGAAGTCTTGTAAGAAATTGATAGCAGACTAGCAGGTAGATGATGGTAAGTATCCCTTTAAATAGTAGGCTATGATGGCCGTTACAACAGTTGAGTTTAACTTGTCTGACCTTATACTGCGTTCACGAGGCACATGGAATTTCCGCCTCTTATCAGCTCTCTATCCCAGACAGGAAGTCAACCAATTTGCTTCCCATCCAGTAACGATAACTCCGGCTTTTGATATGACTAAATGGACTGGGAATTCATTGGGAGAATATAAAGTTCGTGATGGTTATCGTCTGTTGCAACCGACACGAGGTCATTCTGATCCTTTCATAACGCTGCTGTGTGACCTATTAGAGTATATTCGGTTTTGTTAACTAATTTAGTTAGAAGATAACTGTGTAATTTAGTTAGAAGATAACTGTGTATAGTTAGTGTTATCAATTAGTTGCTGTGTACAGCTATCACTGAGTTGCTTATATAAGCACATCTGTACTATCTGATGAGTAAGGAATAATATTCAGATTTTTCGTTTCTTTCCTTTCTATTGCAATATGGTATCAGAGCAGGTTAGCATTTGGCATCCTGTTTTCTTCTAAATTTTTTTTTTCACGCCACCACACTCATTCTGACATTTTTCAGAATCTCCTTTACCTGTTCCTGCCATTTCATGTGGCCTCTGGAGTTCACTTTTCTTTCTCCCGTAAGTCTCTTTTCATCTTTTTCAAGACTTTCCTCCATTTCTTCATCTGAGCCCTAGTTTCTCTCTGAGATTTCGTTTCATCTCCTTCAATTTCACAATTTCGATTTTCTCGAATCCACTATTACAATGGCGTCGAGTTCTTCTTCCACTGAGAGTACAATCGGCGTTTCCTCTACCACGCAATCTGATCCTTCACAATCGATTGGAAGTCCTTATTATCTACATCCTAACGAAAATCCCTCTCTGATTCTTGTTTCTCCAATTCTCACTGGCCCTAACTTCCATTCATGGGCGAGAGCCATGAAAATGGCATTAATGTCAAAGAACAAGGTTCGTTTCATCGATCGGTCAATTGCTGTTCCGGCAACCTCTGATCCTCTCTTCCCTGCTTGGGAACGTTGCAACATGATGGTATTGTCATGGCTCACACGATCGATTTCAACTTCCATTGCACAAAGTATTCTGTGGATTGACAAGGCTAGCGATGTTTGGGAGGATTTGCACGCACGATTTTCTCAGAGTGATGTTTTCAGACTTGCCGACCTTCAAGAAGATATTCAGGGACTGAAACAAGGCGATCTTACTGTAAGCGATTATTTTACTAAATTGAAAATCCTCTGGGATGAATATTTGACATTGAGACCTCTGATTTCTTGTACTTGCAATCCGAAGTGTTGTTGCGGAGTGATTGAAACGTATAAGAAGCATATTGAGCAAGACTATATCATTCGATTTTTAAAAGGTCTCAGTGACAGATTCTCTTTGGTAAAATCACAGATAATGTTGATAGATCCCTTGCCTACTATTAACCGTGTGTTTGCTCTAGTTCAACAGCAAGAGAGGGAACTAGGATATCCTGTTTTTGATGTAAATGCTTTGTTAGCCAAGTCATTTGTACCTCGTGCTCCTACCTCTGGTTTGCCTAAACCACATTACCCTGTGTAACACCCCAACTTTTCTAAAGCATTTTCAAAATAATTTGATCAGAGTTCAAAATAATTTAATCAGAATAGAGCAACGAAATGATTTTAAATACAGAGTAACTGATATTCAACCACTGTAGTGTACTGGTTTGCTGATACAAAGAGTTTGAAAGACTATACATATCTACAGGACTTTCTCCAGCTAGTCCTTCTGCCTGCTGCTTACCCTTGTTTCTGTTTCTGTTCACTCCGAAAATCCTGAAGCTACAGTAAGAGCTGAGGTTCAATACCCATTGAACCTCAGGTAACGGTTAACCTCATGCTTATGTATCAAATATGTATGACAGATATTCATGTCAAAACAGCAATAATCACATACATTATTCATATATTCACATAATAACATAACACAGCCACTGCAATATGCATGTTATTATAGTCTGCACTATTCACCAGTGCCACGGTGTACATCCGTGTCCTCAGCGCTAGGAAAACATAACGGCGTTATCAAGACTATAACCCGTATCAAGTTGTATGTGTATGATCAATTTTCAAAAACAGAATTTCAGACTATCTATCACATATAAGCATACCATAAGCATCAGAGTTAAGGTTACAATACGCGTCCGTACCTTCCTTCCACGTGAATAGTAAATTACTATTCATGTATACGGCACTATTCATGTATACGGCACTATTCATGTATACGGCACTATTCACGTATACGGCACTATTCACGTATCCCCAAACTTCCTTTGAATCTGACTCCGGAATCCTCGGATATCCTATAATATCATTTTTATCAGTGACCATTAATTTTCAGCATTTGCGGAAACTATGTTGGATATTCACTATTCATGTGAATAGTACCAGTAAAAATATTTTTACCGTGCTGGTAAATATTTTTTACTGTGCCAGTAAATAATATTTACTGTCCAAGGATAATTCTTTTCTGATGTGACAGATCAGACTAAGCTGCAGCCACAGAGCATACTCAGAAAAACTCTATCTGGCATTTCTACTATAATTACCAAAAGAAACTACCAAATATTAAGACTAGAGACCAAAGAACTTACCCTTGAAGTTCCTGCTCATTCTCTCCAGCTTCAAGAACTTTACTCTAAACTCTCTCTCTAACTCTAAGAATTCTCACTCTTCTCTTAAACTCAACTGTTGTTCTCTGAGTTTGGTGTGAAGAAAATGAAGAAATGAAGCTTCTATTTATAGTGAAAAAGCATGACATTATAATATCATTTTTATCAGTGACCATTAATTTTCAGCATTTGCGGAAACTATGTTGGATATTCACTATTCATGTGAATAGTACCAGTAAAAATATTTTTACCGTGCTGGTAAATATTTTTTACTGTGCCAGTAAATAATATTTACTGTCCAAGGATAATTCTTTTCTGATGTGACAGATCAGACTAAGCTGCAGCCACAGAGCATACTCAGAAAAACTCTATCTGGCATTTCTACTATAATTACCAAAAGAAACTACCAAATATTAAGACTAGAGACCAAAGAACTTACCCTTGAAGTTCCTGCTCATTCTCTCCAGCTTCAAGAACTTTACTCTAAACTCTCTCTCTAACTCTAAGAATTCTCACTCTTCTCTTAAACTCAACTGTTGTTCTCTGAGTTTGGTGTGAAGAAAATGAAGAAATGAAGCTTCTATTTATAGTGAAAAAGCATGACACTATTCATACTTTATCAGGTCAGATTTTGGCCGTTGGATCTTGACTTTAAATATGGCTTCATCTCAACCGTCCAATCCATTTGCTTACGTCATCGATGACGTCATCGATGACGTCATCATGACGATGACACTTTCTTATTCTTTTGCATTTATCCTATAAAGATTCCCTGATCGGTGTTCTAATCGCGTTATATTAGAAATTCTCAAGAATCCGGAAGCACAGCCTTGTAGTTTTATTTTTCCTCTTCAGAAATATCTGGGTCAACTAAATTTTTGATCCTATTTAGGGTATTCCGTAACCTGCCGAAGATTTTAAGTCAGACACTGACGGTTACAGAAATTACTTCGGGTGACACCAACTTCTAGACAAAAATTCACTGATTCATAATATGTGCAGTTGTTTACTACTTAATTCAAGGAGTTTGAGTTATGATTTATTTCCTACAGATTCCACTATCTGTCCTGCTTCAAAATATCGGTTTCAACCTATCTCAATAATCATTCCGCCGATTACGGAAATGACTTTGGAGATAACCCACTCTGAGATAGAAATTCGCTTGTTTATAATATACCCTTACTTTAAAAACCTAATTCACGGTTTATTGGAAATAATTTTATTTCTATTATTTTCCAAAGTATAAGATATTATATTATAATAATATTATTATTAAGTGGGTCCCGCGTCAAATTTTTCAAAATTTCTCCCGTGAATGTGTCGGCAGGAGGAGAATTATTTTGACGTGGGTCCCGCATGAATAGTAAATACGTATTTTCAAAAAGTGAATACGTATTTAGGAATAGTAAATACCGTATTTTTGAATAGTAAATACCGTATTTGTGAATAGTAAATACTTTTCATATTTCTCAAAATATCGATTAAATACCGTATTTATAAAAAGTGAATACGTATTTGTGAATAGTGAATACTATTCATGTACGTATTTGTGAATAGTAAACACTATTCATGTCCAATAAAATACTGATTCTAAATTCATTTTCAAAAATAGGGTCTAATAGTCCTCCGAAAAATAGGCTAATTTTCTAGTCTTTAGGTCCAAAATTCAGGATGTTACAATTCTCCCCCCGTTCAATAAATTTCGTCCTCGAAATTTGACAATATAAAATCAAAAGGTTATCTAGACCTCTAGTCTATTCCTTCCTTATGCAAACTTAAATAGCACACATCCTACTATTCAATGTCTCAATCTTATACCCAGGTATAGTACTAAATTACAGGACTTGCTGATCTATTCTCACAGTACTCGGTTACACAGGCCTCACTGCCTGATTTATTTAGCCTATCGGCTTAACACATATTGGCCTTCCGGCTCAATCTATTACCATCGCACTGGAGATTCTAACCTTTCTACTTAGGAATTCATCCTCAACCCTTAGGCATCTTTATTACTACCTGATACAGTGAATGTTTTGCTAGTCTTACGATGTATTCTAAACATAGTTACTTAGCATTTCACACAGTGCTAAGTATCACCGGTCTTATGTCCTAGGAGCATCATCCCGTGTATACTTTGCACACTACGTCTTATTGCCTTGAGCATCTGCTCATCAAATTCATCCGAGACTTTCCCATTCAAGTCCTCAAACTACTTTCACTTACTCAACATCATAACCGGCAGCTATTATCTGACTTAACTAATTCAGTATTCCAAACCTTTCTAATAGTTGTTGTTCCTGTACCATAATTCCCAATTACACTGCTTTTCTTTTTAACACGATAGCGTCGACAATCATGTCATTGCTACCCAAAATTATTTTCTTGTCTCATTTTCAAATTTTCAAACATGAAAAATTTTCCGTGGTTTCAGTACATTTCACAATCTGCACTATACCACAAAGTAATAGTGCTATAACATTTTTAAACTTAATCGCTGCCATCACAAATTCATGAAAACATTTTTCACTGCCGGATCATTTTCAAAAACTTTTATTACCGGCACATATCTTTGAGGGAGCTAATTTATTTCACAAAATTTTACAATTGAGAGTACACACCTTCATTTTAACCATTTGGTACAGTGAGCGCCTTACCCCAATCCTCAAATCCAGTCTCAACAGTACTATCAACAATGTGGGAGAACCTCCGCCCCTCTCTCAGGAGACCCAGTGTTCACACTGGCACATAAAGTAGCAACCCTATCTAGCGGAACTCAGTCCAGTCATAGACAGTCAGGTTGTACTAAACAAAACATATGCCCTCGGCAAAGTGTTATGGATTGGGTGCGTTCACTGCTGGTGCGATTTCCATTTTCTCAAACAAAATCCCTCCAAAAATTTTTGTTCAAAAAGAACATTTATCAAAGGCCAGCGATTTCAAACATTTTAAAACATCTAGCAAGACCCAGCAAACTGTGTACATCTACAACAGCTTCTGTCCTTCTAGTTTTGTACTGACTTTACCACAACATAGTTGAAAACTCAGTTTCAAACTCTGGGTTCTAACAAAACCGTTTGTACAAGACAACATCATAACCATCACTGTGGTCTCAAATTCTGTTGAAAAATATTTCATTTGAAAACTCGATTTCACAAATTTGAAAGTAAACTCCGAAAATTTCAAAATAGCAGGTGCATTGGTAAGTTCAAAAATTCAATTTTTTTTTTAAAACCTTACTTAGGAATCAGACAACTAACATTAGAAGGTCATCACTAACTACACGCATTGGAACCTCTGTCCTTGGCTACTCAAACTATCCATAAAATACTTAGTTTGTTCTTCTTTAATCTTCCAGCTATTTCAAACATCGTTCGCTATCCTCGGATCTCACAAAATTTTATGGACACTTCTCATATTCGTTGTCTGACAACTATGGGCTTCTGCTAGCCTATAAACACAATATATATTGTATAGCACTGGAGCAAACCATGACGATATACTAAGTTACAACAGTCTTTTCTCTAGGGAACCTATTCAATGTGAGATTCATTATAATGTACTTACCTTGAGAACCGATGCACTGGTAACTCTACTTTATGGTTCGTTGTCACGACGGCCCCACTCTACGGTTCGTCGTCACGGTGGCTCTGCTCTACGGCACATTACTCGGCGCTTCACTCAGTCTTCGCAGACCAGTCAGCTTTTCCGGTTAGCATCCTCTGTAGGTAAACCTCCTTGATCAGAACTCCCCGTAGGTATCCTTCTCCGATCAAACTTTCCATAAGTAGCGCCAGTGATCGTCTTTGAATCATTATAATGAGAACTCAAATCTTAACAGGTTCCTATCCTTTAGTAGTTTCATAAACCGTTGTTTCTATGTCTGCCATCTTATCTAGGGTCATTCTATTCGTGGACTTTCACTTTCTATTTAGCTCCAAGCATAATTCTTAACTCAATTTTCCCTATCGGGTAGCCACTTACTTTAAAGGGAATTTATTAGCCACTAACATCTCTATGGTTCTTGGTCCCACCTTGAGACCATAACCTGGTGGCTACTGAGGTTTCCAGCTTTCGTATGGTTCTGTTAAGGAACTATCTCTTAGGTATTTGGAACCTAGGCAAAACTCACTCATATTTTCTCAGGGTTCCTACTCTCACAGGGGTCATAATTCTGAGATTTCTCTCGCCTAAGCAATATTAACTTCATAATGTCTATTGATTCTTGGTACTAATATTGGTATACTTACTACTGGGTACCTACAACTCTCATAGGTACTAGTATGACATAACTGTCTCCCCAGAATTACTGGGTACTTTCCCTCTTCTGTCAATTGATCACCACCGTCAAGGACTTAATCAAAAGATCTTCGTCCCCGGAGCCACGCCCCTTTGCACGCATGGTGTCTGGCCTCTACAAGGTAGGGATTTTCTTCTCAGGGTACCTTAACAAGTTATTATTTTGACAAGGACATTAAATCGATAGGTTACTATCCAAGGGAAACCTAAACAGTAGGTTACTGTCTACCGGAAAACTTAAGTCGTACCGACTTCTCTGTACCACTTCCCTTGAAACTCTGAGCGGGGATTTAACTTAGATTCCGATTCCCATATCAAAAGTCTTAAAGTTTAACAACAGAAACCATATTCTGTGCCATCTACTCTATATCAAGGCCTCCCGAGCCTAACCCTTTTCCTTAGGATGTACGTCCTTTTTGTATCACAACACCAGTATTGTATCAGTACTTGTACTTGTTTTTTCGAAACACTTTTAAAACCATGGCTTAGAGCCTAACTTAGTTAGTCAAACCGATTGGCCAGGTAGGCGTCTATCATGGGAGCCTCACCGTGCTAGGGTGACTGATTGGCTGATCCACATAGACTCGGCCCTACCTTCGGCACCAATGGTTTACTGTAACTGAGTCGGGTTCATACCAGATAAAACACTTTTGAAAGCTTAGAACCTAACTCCGCTACTCAGACAATCAGACTAGGCAGGTGTTTTTGTGGAAGGCTCGACGAATTCAAGGAAACTGATTGCCAATCACAAAACCCCTTTCTAGATATCGGACTGTTTGGAGTAACTTAGTTAACTCTGTGCCAGGATGTCTGCTTTGATACCAAAATGTAACACCCCAACTTTTCTAAAGCATTTTCAAAATAATTTGATCAGAGTTCAAAATAATTTAATCAGAATAGAGCAACGAAATGATTTTAAATACAGAGTAACTGATATTCAACCACTGTAGTGTACTGGTTTGCTGATACAAAGAGTTTGAAAGACTATACATATCTACAGGACTTTCTCCAGCTAGTCCTTCTGCCTGCTGCTTACCCTTGTTTCTGTTTCTGTTCACTCCGAAAATCCTGAAGCTACAGTAAGAGCTGAGGTTCAATACCCATTGAACCTCAGGTAACGGTTAACCTCATGCTTATGTATCAAATATGTATGACAGATATTCATGTCAAAACAGCAATAATCACATACATTATTCATATATTCACATAATAACATAACACAGCCACTGCAATATGCATGTTATTATAGTCTGCACTATTCACCAGTGCCACGGTGTACATCCGTGTCCTCAGCGCTAGGAAAACATAACGGCGTTATCAAGACTATAACCCGTATCAAGTTGTATGTGTATGATCAATTTTCAAAAACAGAATTTCAGACTATCTATCACATATAAGCATACCATAAGCATCAGAGTTAAGGTTACAATACGCGTCCGTACCTTCCTTCCACGTGAATAGTAAATTACTATTCATGTATACGGCACTATTCATGTATACGGCACTATTCACGTATACGGCACTATTCACGTATCCCCAAACTTCCTTTGAATCTGACTCCGGAATCCTCGGATATCCTATAATATCATTTTTATCAGTGACCATTAATTTTCAGCATTTGCGGAAACTATGTTGGATATTCACTATTCATGTGAATAGTACCAGTAAAAATATTTTTACCGTGCTGGTAAATATTTTTTACTGTGCCAGTAAATAATATTTACTGTCCAAGGATAATTCTTTTCTGATGTGACAGATCAGACTAAGCTGCAGCCACAGAGCATACTCAGAAAAACTCTATCTGGCATTTCTACTATAATTACCAAAAGAAACTACCAAATATTAAGACTAGAGACCAAAGAACTTACCCTTGAAGTTCCTGCTCATTCTCTCCAGCTTCAAGAACTTTACTCTAAACTCTCTCTCTAACTCTAAGAATTCTCACTCTTCTCTTAAACTCAACTGTTGTTCTCTGAGTTTGGTGTGAAGAAAATGAAGAAATGAAGCTTCTATTTATAGTGAAAAAGCATGACACTATTCATACTTTATCAGGTCAGATTTTGGCCGTTGGATCTTGACTTTAAATATGGCTTCATCTCAACCGTCCAATCCATTTGCTTACGTCATCGATGACGTCATCGATGACGTCATCATGACGATGACACTTTCTTATTCTTTTGCATTTATCCTATAAAGATTCCCTGATCGGTGTTCTAATCGCGTTATATTAGAAATTCTCAAGAATCCGGAAGCACAGCCTTGTAGTTCTATTTTTCCTCTTCAGAAATATCTGGGTCAACTAAATTTTTGATCCTATTTAGGGTATTCCGTAACCTGCCGAAGATTTTAAGTCGGACACTGACGGTTACAGAAATTACTTCGGGTGACACCAACTTCTAGACAAAAATTCACTGATTCATAATATGTGCAGTTGTTTACTACTTAATTCAAGGAGTTTGAGTTATGATTTATTTCCTACAGATTCCACTATCTGTCCTGCTTCAAAATATCGGTTTCAACCTATCTCAATAATCATTCCGCCGATTACGGAAATGACTTTGGAGATAACCCACTCTGAGATAGAAATTCGCTTGTTTATAATATACCCTTACTTTAAAAACCTAATTCACGGTTTATTGGAAATAATTTTATTTCTATTATTTTCCAAAGTATAAGATATTATATTATAATAATATTATTATTAAGTGGGTCCCGCGTCAAATTTTTCAAAATTTCTCCCGTGAATGTGTCGGCAGGAGGAGAATTATTTTGACGTGGGTCCCGCATGAATAGTAAATACGTATTTTCAAAAAGTGAATACGTATTTAGGAATAGTAAATACCGTATTTTTGAATAGTAAATACCGTATTTGTGAATAGTAAATACTTTTCATATTTCTCAAAATATCGATTAAATACCGTATTTATAAAAAGTGAATACGTATTTGTGAATAGTGAATACTATTCATGTACGTATTTGTGAATAGTAAACACTATTCATGTCCAATAAAATACTGATTCTAAATTCATTTTCAAAAATAGGGTCTAATAGTCCTCCGAAAAATAGGCTAATTTTCTAGTCTTTAGGTCCAAAATTCAGGATGTTACAATTCTCCCCCCGTTCAATAAATTTCGTCCTCGAAATTTGACAATATAAAATCAAAAGGTTATCTAGACCTCTAGTCTATTCCTTCCTTATGCAAACTTAAATAGCACACATCCTACTATTCAATGTCTCAATCTTATACCCAGGTATAGTACTAAATTACAGGACTTGCTGATCTATTCTCACAGTACTCGGTTACACAGGCCTCACTGCCTGATTTATTTAGCCTATCGGCTTAACACATATTGGCCTTCCGGCTCAATCTATTACCATCGCACTGGAGATTCTAACCTTTCTACTTAGGAATTCATCCTCAACCCTTAGGCATCTTTATTACTACCTGATACAGTGAATGTTTTGCTAGTCTTACGATGTATTCTAAACATAGTTACTTAGCATTTCACACAGTGCTAAGTATCACCGGTCTTATGTCCTAGGAGCATCATCCCGTGTATACTTTGCACACTACGTCTTATTGCCTTGAGCATCTGCTCATCAAATTCATCCGAGACTTTCCCATTCAAGTCCTCAAACTACTTTCACTTACTCAACATCATAACCGGCAGCTATTATCTGACTTAACTAATTCAGTATTCCAAACCTTTCTAATAGTTGCTGTTCCTGTACCATAATTCCCAATTACACTGCTTTTCTTTTTAACACGATAGCGTCGACAATCATGTCATTGCTACCCAAAATTATTTTCTTGTCTCATTTTCAAATTTTCAAACATGAAAAATTTTCCGTGGTTTCAGTACATTTCACAATCTGCACTATACCACAAAGTAATAGTGCTATAACATTTTTAAACTTAATCGCTGCCATCACAAATTCATGAAAACATTTTTCACTGCCGGATCATTTTCAAAAACTTTTATTACCGGCACATATCTTTGAGGGAGCTAATTTATTTCACAAAATTTTACAATTGAGAGTACACACCTTCATTTTAACCATTTGGTACAGTGAGCGCCTTACCCCAATCCTCAAATCCAGTCTCAACAGTACTATCAACAATGTGGGAGAACCTCCGCCCCTCTCTCAGGAGACCCAGTGTTCACACTGGCACATAAAGTAGCAACCCTATCTAGCGGAACTCAGTCCAGTCATAGACAGTCAGGTTGTACTAAACAAAACATATGCCCTCGGCAAAGTGTTATGGATTGGGTGCGTTCACTGCTGGTGCGATTTCCATTTTCTCAAACAAAATCCCTCCAAAAATTTTTGTTCAAAAAGAACATTTATCAAAGGCCAGCGATTTCAAACATTTTAAAACATCTAGCAAGACCCAGCAAACTGTGTACATCTACAACAGCTTCTGTCCTTCTAGTTTTGTACTGACTTTACCACAACATAGTTGAAAACTCAGTTTCAAACTCTGGGTTCTAACAAAACCGTTTGTACAAGACAACATCATAACCATCACTGTGGTCTCAAATTCTGTTGAAAAATATTTCATTTGAAAACTCGATTTCACAAATTTGAAAGTAAACTCCGAAAATTTCAAAATAGCAGGTGCATTGGTAAGTTCAAAAATTCAATTTTTTTTTTAAAACCTTACTTAGGAATCAGACAACTAACATTAGAAGGTCATCACTAACTACACGCATTGGAACCTCTGTCCTTGGCTACTCAAACTATCCATAAAATACTTAGTTTGTTCTTCTTTAATCTTCCAGCTATTTCAAACATCGTTCGCTATCCTCGGATCTCACAAAATTTTATGGACACTTCTCATATTCGTTGTCTGACAACTATGGGCTTCTGCTAGCCTATAAACACAATATATATTGTATAGCACTGGAGCAAACCATGACGATATACTAAGTTACAACAGTCTTTTCTCTAGGGAACCTATTCAATGTGAGATTCATTATAATGTACTTACCTTGAGAACCGATGCACTGGTAACTCTACTTTATGGTTCGTTGTCACGGCGGCCCCACTCTACGGTTCGTCGTCACGGTGGCTCTGCTCTACGGCACATTACTCGGCGCTTCACTCAGTCTTCGCAGACCAGTCAGCTTTTCCGGTTAGCATCCTCTGTAGGTAAACCTCCTTGATCAGAACTCCCCGTAGGTATCCTTCTCCGATCAAACTTTCCATAAGTAGCGCCAGTGATCGTCTTTGAATCATTATAATGAGAACTCAAATCTTAACAGGTTCCTATCCTTTAGTAGTTTCATAAACCGTTGTTTCTATGTCTGCCATCTTATCTAGGGTCATTCTATTCGTGGACTTTCACTTTCTATTTAGCTCCAAGCATAATTCTTAACTCAATTTTCCCTATCGGGTAGCCACTTACTTTAAAGGGAATTTATTAGCCACTAACATCTCTATGGTTCTTGGTCCCACCTTGAGACCATAACCTGGTGGCTACTGAGGTTTCCAGCTTTCGTATGGTTCTGTTAAGGAACTATCTCTTAGGTATTTGGAACCTAGGCAAAACTCACTCATATTTTCTCAGGGTTCCTACTCTCACAGGGGTCATAATTCTGAGATTTCTCTCGCCTAAGCAATATTAACTTCATAATGTCTATTGATTCTTGGTACTAATATTGGTATACTTACTACTGGGTACCTACAACTCTCATAGGTACTAGTATGACATAACTGTCTCCCCAGAATTACTGGGTACTTTCCCTCTTCTGTCAATTGATCACCACCGTCAAGGACTTAATCAAAAGATCTTCGTCCCCGGAGCCACGCCCCTTTGCACGCATGGTGTCTGGCCTCTACAAGGTAGGGATTTTCTTCTCAGGGTACCTTAACAAGTTATTATTTTGACAAGGACATTAAATCGATAGGTTACTATCCAAGGGAAACCTAAACAGTAGGTTACTGTCTACCGGAAAACTTAAGTCGTACCGACTTCTCTGTACCACTTCCCTTGAAACTCTGAGCGGGGATTTAACTTAGATTCCGATTCCCATATCAAAAGTCTTAAAGTTTAACAACAGAAACCATATTCTGTGCCATCTACTCTATATCAAGGCCTCCCGAGCCTAACCCTTTTCCTTAGGATGTACGTCCTTTTTGTATCACAACACCAGTATTGTATCAGTACTTGTACTTGTTTTTTCGAAACACTTTTAAAACCATGGCTTAGAGCCTAACTTAGTTAGTCAAACCGATTGGCCAGGTAGGCGTCTATCATGGGAGCCTCACCGTGCTAGGGTGACTGATTGGCTGATCCACATAGACTCGGCCCTACCTTCGGCACCAATGGTTTACTGTAACTGAGTCGGGTTCATACCAGATAAAACACTTTTGAAAGCTTAGAACCTAACTCCGCTACTCAGACAATCAGACTAGGCAGGTGTTTTTGTGGAAGGCTCGACGAATTCAAGGAAACTGATTGCCAATCACAAAACCCCTTTCTAGATATCGGACTGTTTGGAGTAACTTAGTTAACTCTGTGCCAGGATGTCTGCTTTGATACCAAAATGTAACACCCCAACTTTTCTAAAGCATTTTCAAAATAATTTGATCAGAGTTCAAAATAATTTAATCAGAATAGAGCAACGAAATGATTTTAAATACAGAGTAACTGATATTCAACCACTGTAGTGTACTGGTTTGCTGATACAAAGAGTTTGAAAGACTATACATATCTACAGGACTTTCTCCAGCTAGTCCTTCTGCCTGCTGCTTACCCTTGTTTCTGTTTCTGTTCACTCCGAAAATCCTGAAGCTACAGTAAGAGCTGAGGTTCAATACCCATTGAACCTCAGGTAACGGTTAACCTCATGCTTATGTATCAAATATGTATGACAGATATTCATGTCAAAACAGCAATAATCACATACATTATTCATATATTCACATAATAACATAACACAGCCACTGCAATATGCATGTTATTATAGTCTGCACTATTCACCAGTGCCACGGTGTACATCCGTGTCCTCAGCGCTAGGAAAACATAACGGCGTTATCAAGACTATAACCCGTATCAAGTTGTATGTGTATGATCAATTTTCAAAAACAGAATTTCAGACTATCTATCACATATAAGCATACCATAAGCATCAGAGTTAAGGTTACAATACGCGTCCGTACCTTCCTTCCACGTGAATAGTAAATTACTATTCATGTATACGGCACTATTCATGTATACGGCACTATTCACGTATACGGCACTATTCACGTATCCCCAAACTTCCTTTGAATCTGACTCCGGAATCCTCGGATATCCTATAATATCATTTTTATCAGTGACCATTAATTTTCAGCATTTGCGGAAACTATGTTGGATATTCACTATTCATGTGAATAGTACCAGTAAAAATATTTTTACCGTGCTGGTAAATATTTTTTACTGTGCCAGTAAATAATATTTACTGTCCAAGGATAATTCTTTTCTGATGTGACAGATCAGACTAAGCTGCAGCCACAGAGCATACTCAGAAAAACTCTATCTGGCATTTCTACTATAATTACCAAAAGAAACTACCAAATATTAAGACTAGAGACCAAAGAACTTACCCTTGAAGTTCCTGCTCATTCTCTCCAGCTTCAAGAACTTTACTCTAAACTCTCTCTCTAACTCTAAGAATTCTCACTCTTCTCTTAAACTCAACTGTTGTTCTCTGAGTTTGGTGTGAAGAAAATGAAGAAATGAAGCTTCTATTTATAGTGAAAAAGCATGACACTATTCATACTTTATCAGGTCAGATTTTGGCCGTTGGATCTTGACTTTAAATATGGCTTCATCTCAACCGTCCAATCCATTTGCTTACGTCATCGATGACGTCATCGATGACGTCATCATGACGATGACACTTTCTTATTCTTTTGCATTTATCCTATAAAGATTCCCTGATCGGTGTTCTAATCGCGTTATATTAGAAATTCTCAAGAATCCGGAAGCACAGCCTTGTAGTTCTATTTTTCCTCTTCAGAAATATCTGGGTCAACTAAATTTTTGATCCTATTTAGGGTATTCCGTAACCTGCCGAAGATTTTAAGTCGGACACTGACGGTTACAGAAATTACTTCGGGTGACACCAACTTCTAGACAAAAATTCACTGATTCATAATATGTGCAGTTGTTTACTACTTAATTCAAGGAGTTTGAGTTATGATTTATTTCCTACAGATTCCACTATCTGTCCTGCTTCAAAATATCGGTTTCAACCTATCTCAATAATCATTCCGCCGATTACGGAAATGACTTTGGAGATAACCCACTCTGAGATAGAAATTCGCTTGTTTATAATATACCCTTACTTTAAAAACCTAATTCACGGTTTATTGGAAATAATTTTATTTCTATTATTTTCCAAAGTATAAGATATTATATTATAATAATATTATTATTAAGTGGGTCCCGCGTCAAATTTTTCAAAATTTCTCCCGTGAATGTGTCGGCAGGAGGAGAATTATTTTGACGTGGGTCCCGCATGAATAGTAAATACGTATTTTCAAAAAGTGAATACGTATTTAGGAATAGTAAATACCGTATTTTTGAATAGTAAATACCGTATTTGTGAATAGTAAATACTTTTCATATTTCTCAAAATATCGATTAAATACCGTATTTATAAAAAGTGAATACGTATTTGTGAATAGTGAATACTATTCATGTACGTATTTGTGAATAGTAAACACTATTCATGTCCAATAAAATACTGATTCTAAATTCATTTTCAAAAATAGGGTCTAATAGTCCTCCGAAAAATAGGCTAATTTTCTAGTCTTTAGGTCCAAAATTCAGGATGTTACACCCTGCCTCTGGAAAACAATGTACATACTGTGGGAAAGGTAAACATACTGAGGCCACCTGTTACAGAAAACATGGTTTTCCACCAGGTTTTAAATTTCGGAACTCCAATGTCAATTCGGTTTCGTCTAATGATGCTCCTGGTAAGAGTCTTACTGAATCCATTCGGGTAGCTAATCAAACATACAGTTTCACACAAGAACAATATCAAAAACTGTTGGCTCTTGTTCAGCCTGATACATCTTCATCTTTGCCAAATGTTTCTGTTAATAAAGTTTCTACAAATGGTAATATTCTCTCTCATTCTGTCTATCCTTATTCTGATTTTTGGATCATAGACTCTGGTGCTACTGATCATATATGTTCTAATTTTTCTTTATTTGCCTCTTATAAACAAATCCAACCCATTTCTGTTAATCTACCTGATGGTACTAGAGTCCTAGCTACATACAGTGGGATTATTCAGTTTTCTAGTTCCTTTATCATTCAGGATGTTCTCTATGTCCCGAATTTTCGTTTCAATCTTATTTCTGTTTCTAAACTTACATTGTCTCTATCCTGTATTGTTTCTTTTCAGAACTCACAATGCCACATTCAGCTCCAGTCTTCAAAGAGGATGATTGGTTCAGCTGAAGTCGTTAAGGGTTTATACATCATGAATCGTGCAGATATGGTCCCATCTTCTTTAGCTAGTTCCATTTCTACTGATGCACCTTCTAGTTCCTTTGATTTGTGGCATTTCCGTTTAGGACATTTGTCCAAACAGACCTTGTATTCACTTCATCGACAGTACCCAGATATCCCCTATACTTCTTCTTTTAATTGTTGTGATGTTTGCCATTTTGCTAAACAGCGAAAGTTACCTTTTCCTGTAAGTAACAGTGTTTCTAATAAAATTTTTACCTTAGTCCATATGGATATATGGGGCCCTTATCATTTACCTTCTGTACATGGTCATAAATATTTTTTGACAATTGTTGATGATTATTCAAGGTATACATGGATTTATTTGCTTAAACACAAGTCTGAGGTTCGATCTTGCATCCAAAGTTTTGTGAAATTGGTTTCTACGCAATTTAACACCAATATTCAGACTATTAGGTCTGATAATGGTGTAGAGTTTCAAATGATTGATTTTTTTAATGAACATGGAATTATTCATCAAACTTCATGTATTGAAACTCCTGAGCAAAACAGTAGAGTTGAAAGAAAACACCAACATATTCTTAATGTTACTCGAGCACTTTTATTTCAAGGTCATGTTCCAAAAGTGTTTTGGTTCTATGCTCTTACTCATGCTATCTACATTATCAATCGTTTACCTACCCCTATCTTGGGTACTAAGACTCCTTTTGAACTTTTGTTTGATAAACCTCCTGATTTTAGCATGTTAAAAGTGTTTGGGTGCCTTTGTTTTACCTCCACTAATTTACAACACCGAACCAAACTTGATAAAAGGGCAAATAAATGCATTTTTCTTGGTTTTAAACCAGGTACAAAGGGTTTTGTTACATTAAATTTGGCAAACAGGCAGATTCATATATCTAGGAATGTCTCTTTCTATGAGTCTATCTTTCCTTTTTGCAATTCTGATTCTGTGATTCCCCCTGATTCTATCCCTTCTCCTCAAGAGACACCTCCTCTTGACTTTCCTGATCCTTTAATGACATCTATGGTTCCTTCTACATCAGCTCCACCTGATATACCTCTCCCTATGCCTTGTCGTTCAACTAGACCTCATCGCACTCCTTCATATCTGCATGATTACCATTTTACTCTTCAATGTGCTTCGGCTTTACCAGATTATTTAGAGACAGGTATATATCATCCTCTTTCTAAAGTCCTTTCTTATTCTCGTCTCTCTCCCCATCATCATCATTTTGCTTGTTCTATCATTACTGATGATATCCCTAAAACCTATTCTAAAGCTATTCAATATGAAAATTGGCGGAATGCCATTAAGGCTGAACTTGATGCATTACAGTTAAATAATACTTGGGTGATCACTGATTTACCTTCTGGAAAGCGCCCTATTGGTTGTAAGTGGGTTTTTGCTAAGAAATATAACTCTGATGGTACCCTTAATCGTTATAAAGGTCGACTTGTTGCTCAAGGTTATACACAAGTTGAGGGTGTTGACTATAATGATACATTTTCTCCTGTTATTAAACTGACCACTGTACGATTGTTTCTTGCACTTGCTGCTGCTCACAATTGGTATTTGCAACAATTAGATGTAAATAATGCATTCTTACATGGGGATTTGGATGAGGAAGTTTATATGTTACCCCCTCCTGGTTTGAATGTTTCTTCTCCTACTAAGGTTTGCAAATTACAAAGATCTCTTTATGGTCTCAAACAGGCGAGTCGTCAGTGGTTTTCTAAATTGTCTAAAGTCCTTGTTTCTTGTGGATATACTCAGTCCCAAGCCGATCATTCGCTGTTCATTAAGAAAACTGATACTTCATTCACTGCTTTGCTTGTATATGTGGATGATATTATTGTGGGTGGTACTGATTTGGTAGAAATTAACCGCATTAAGGGTATTCTTGATGATTGTTTTAAAATCAAGGATCTTGGTGATGTTAAATATTTCCTTGGTTTGGAAATTGCTCGTAATTCAACTGGAATTTCTGTTTGTCAAAGGAAATTTACTTTGGATCTGTTGTCTGATGCTGATTTTTTGGAATGTAAATCTGTTAGCACACCTATGGCTCATAATCTTAAGCTCTCGACAGATTCTGGTATTCCTTTGACTGATTTCTCCATGTACCGTACATTGGTGGGTCGATTGATATATCTTACTAATACTCGTCCCGATATCTCCTTTGCTGTTCAACAATTAAGCCAGTTTGTTCAACAGCCTACAGATGTTCATCTACGTGCTCTACACCGTGTATTACGTTATCTTAAAGGTTCTCCTAGTAGAGGCCTTTTCTTTCCTATATCTTCTACTGTAAAACTTAATGCTTTTAGTGATTCTGATTGGGCCGGTTGTCTTGATACTAGACGGTCTATTACTGGCTTCTGTGGTTTTTTGGATGAGGCCCTAGTTACTTGGCGATCTAAGAAACAACCTACTGTTTCTACCTCTTCCTCTGAAGCCGAGTATCGTGCTTTGGCAGCCACCACCTGTGAACTGCAATGGCTTTCTTATTTGTTACGAGATTTCGGTACACCTCTGTCTCGTCCTGCTTCTTTGTATTGTGATAACCAATCAGCTAGGCATATTGCTGCTAATCCTACATTTCATGAGCGTACAAAACACTTGGATATAGATTGTCATATTGTACGTGAGAAGCTTCAACAGGGATTAATGCATCTCCTTCCTATTAAGTCTGAAGACCAACTCGCTAATATTTTTACAAAAGCTTTACCTCCCTCTTCCTTTTGTACATTCCTCACCAAGCTGGGCATGATAGACATATATTCCCCAGCTTGAGGGGGGGTATTAGAGTATATTCGGTTTTGTTAACTAATTTAGTTAGAAGATAACTGTGTAATTTAGTTAGAAGATAACTGTGTATAGTTAGTGTTATCAATTAGTTGCTGTGTACAGCTGTCACTGAGTTGCTTATATAAGCACATCTGTACTATCTGATGAGTAAGGAATAATATTCAGATTTTTCGTTTCTTTCCTTTCTATTGCAATATGACCTCATTTGGACTGCAAAACTTTCACCAAGAATACAATTGTTTCTATGGAAAATTGTCAGAGGTATACTATCGACTTCTCACCTACTTAAAACTCGTCATCTTAATTTCAACTTCTGAGGGAAAAAGTTTACTCCATCACTACAAGCCGTTCAGATGGCACAAACAAAGGCAGTAAGTTACATCATGCACTTTCAACGGCAAACTGAAGCTTTACAGGATACGAACCAATAACACCAGCATCCTCTAGATCCTAATCCTCCCTCCATATCATTCCTTCACTTCATTTGTCCCTCACTGGTACTTAATCTTCCGATCCAGTAGATACAGAGATGATCGACGTCAGATGCATATTGCACTTTATTTTGATAACTCTCCTTTTGAGCATATTGCGACTTTCTCCTAAGTGCAGAGTTGGACTTCTCTAATTACAACTGTTGGCGTTGAGACAAGCTATGCTTTACATAATGCAACAACAGATTGCCTCCTCCCCACAATGCTATCCTCTTATATGTCAACTTGTTAAGAAGAGCCATATCAAAATTATCTGACAAAATATGACAGTGCCATGTACCATTACCTATCTACTTTGGGGTGTGTGTTTTATATTAGAGAGAGCTTTAAATTTTAAAGAAAGCTTTAAATACTTTGCTATGTATGTACTATATTTCTATATTAAAGAAAGCTTTATCCACTGGGAGGTATAGAATATACAGCTCTTTGGGAAAAGTCTTGCATTGTTAATTTGTTGTTAGCTGATGGCAGATCCAAGAATTTTAATTATGAGTGAAAATTAAACATATTATATCATAAATAAAAGTACTTAAAATACAATACAGTACTTTACTTGATTTTTACTCTATGAGTTTTTATATTGTTAAATTTATATATAATTGAATCCGTGCTAAAACTCAAAACAATTTTTTTTCAATGTATGTAAAATAAAGAATCATCAAAAATTGGTATTTCATTTTATTTCAAAGTTGGTTCTTGATTATCTTTATAATAGAAAAAGATCATTTAGTAGTTACTAATTAAAATAATAATAATAATAATAACCAATGAATGCAAACTCCTCCTATGTTATAAGGCTATTCATGTGTCAACATTTCCCTTCGCCCATTGAATTATCAGTTTTGAGAGTCTCCAATCATAAGACCAACCCACACCAGTATCTAATGTTGCTTTTCATGTAGGCACTATTTGCCTCGTATACCCTATAAAAGGTTTGTCAAGCATGGAAGAAGTTGTTACTTATTTGCCTCATCATCACCTAGCAGGCTGGCAGGTGCAGACATGATGACTTGCAACCTAAAAGAGAAGGAAAATGATCATTAAACGAATTGCCACACAGGAAAAAAGAAAAAAGAAAGAAAGTTAATCTTCTTGCTAATGAATAGTAAATTTAATGGAGATAGTAGCATTTTTTTTTTTTTTTAAACCAGTGAAATAAAATTCATATTAATGGAGAAGAGTCCTTACAGGGAAATACATCAAAACAGCGAAAGCAACGACAATAAGCCGATGAAAGACAGTATCTAACAGTATCCAACTCCTTCCCTGTCTTCCTCTAGAACACACTGGTCTTGACTATGAGATCCTCTGACATCTGCTTCACGAAGTATGATAGTGGCTAGAGGAGGTGGAGATACCCAGATCAGACCGTAAGGTCCCACTTGTTGAAACCACGTAGCAATTATAGGGTGGCGGCCAACCCTAGCCCTCTGATTCTGTTGGTTAGCAAAGTAAATAGCTTGATGGCTCTTTTTGTCTTTATCGTTGTTAATGGATAATGGAATCTTCACCCCCCCTTTTTAAACAGCGTTATTCAATTGAGATATATTGTAATTAAAAAATCATCAAAGCTGTTCTCAATTAGGAAAAGGCTAAAAAGTCTCTCGCCACTTAATTCCACCATATAGGCCCGTTTCGATAGGTTTTTTTAAGCTTTAAAAAAAATACAGTATTTTAACTTTTTTTTTGTGATTTTTATTTTTTTAAAAAAAATATCATTTAAACACATAAATTAATTAAAAAATATATTTTTTTACATTAAAAAAGTGCTTTAAAAAAAAATCAAAAAACCCATCAAAGGGGCTCAGACAAACTCATTGCTCACTTTTTCCCCCTACCAAACCCACCAACTCATAAATCCAACGACAGGCCCGTTTATGGCCCAATTAGGTGTTTATGAATAGCTTTTCAGATAACTTAGTTTCCAAAGTTCCATTGTTTATATAATTCAATGAACAGAAAAGACTGAAACAGGCCAGCAGTGGGCCTAGGCTCCAAGTTCGTAGTGTTGTGTTGGTGGCTGTGGCGTCGAAGGAATTTGCATGTCTTTGAGAAGAAATTTGTTTCCAATGAAACTATTTTAGCTAGCTCTGATGCAATGGTGAAGAGCATGTATCGTACTAGGGATCGTCTAGTAGGAACGAAAGTACAGGGTGCTGCTTTGGCCCCAAGTCGTGAGTCATGGTGACTATCGGAAGCAGACTGGGTAAAGGTCAATGTTGACGGCGTATTCTCAGCAACATCCATAAAATCTGCTTGTGGAGGTCTAATCAGGAACCATGTTGGAAACTTCATTAAAGGATTCGTAAATCCTATTGATGGAGGTGATGAATTGACAGCGGAAACCTGGGCATGCTTTCTTGAATTAAAATTGGCATGGAATATGGGTTTTGAGAAAGTTTGACTAGAAACAGATTCCACGGAGTGCCTCGACCTTATGCTCCATGGATGTACGGAAGCTCTCAGAGATTCTAGTCTTCTTAAAGAAGTTAGGTTGCTATTAGGAATGGACTAGGCAACAAAGGTTACGTATGTCCCTCGCTCGTGCAACTATGCGGCAAACCACCTAGCAAAGAGGGGGTTAGATCTACTACCGGGGCTCCATGAAGTCTACCACCTATCTGAGGATCTAGCAAGGATTGTTAGTAAGGATTGTAATGGGGAATTTCTCCCTTTAGATGATTAGTTGAGGTGTCTCATTGCTATTAAAAAAAAAAAAAGAAAAGAAAAGAAAAGTTAATGAACTATAGGCATAGAGATTGGTTCGTTCAAGAAGACTGAAACACTAATATTAAAGAACAAATGCGTGCTTACATATTACAATATATATTTGGTTTTTTCTATTGGGGAAAACTAAACATGGACCTTGCTCTTTCCCTAGATATTGTGAACTAACATTGAGAAAATTAAAGACATAAAAATGCTTGATTGGAACAAATATAAATTAAGAACAAGTAATATAATATAATGAAGCGGAAATTATGATATCATCTTCGAT
The DNA here is from genome assembly GCA_034222035.1 of Acacia crassicarpa. Taxonomy (NCBI): domain Eukaryota; kingdom Viridiplantae; phylum Streptophyta; class Magnoliopsida; order Fabales; family Fabaceae; genus Acacia; species Acacia crassicarpa. The sequence continues at coordinate 39,336,813 of JAWXYG010000005.1, read as the reverse complement.
CTTTGCCATAATTTCCACTTGTGTCCCTCGTATACATTTTGGTGGTAGCCCTTCTTAATTAGGACTTGGGAAGAGGTTTGCCTGCAATGAATGATTTGAATAACTGGAGAGCAGCTCTGGGCTTGAACAGTGGCACTTCATGACCAGCCCCTCTTACTGTTGCAAACGTAAGCCCTTGGTACACCTCTGTCCACCCTCCAACCTAATTTATACAAAATTCGTACGATAAAATAAAATTACTTAAAATAGGCTAATCCGAGCCAAGCTCACATTAAGTTAACGTTGAGATTCACCTACCTGCCTTTTGACGTACCAAGGATACCAAGGAATCTTGGTCGCCAACTTAAGCTGAGCAAGGGAATATCTAGTTGCTGTAACTGGCACAACCGAATCAACATCCCCACTACATTTTTATTTATAATAATCACATCAATGTAAAGCACTTGAAATTAATTGGTAACATGAGGCTGGCCAATTAATTAGTTGTGGGGTTGAATAAGAACGAACCTGAAAACCCAGACTCTGGTTCCATGTGCTATCAACTCCCTGTAAATGGGAAGTATGGACGCATCTGTATTGTTCCAGTTTCGATTCAGAACCTCACTGTACCACACCAGTCAGTATACACAGTAACTTGCTTGTCATTTAGGGAAAAAATTTGATTTGAATTTGAATAATTGTAATTTAACGTGTGAATAATGAACTCGCCTGCAAGCAGTCCACTTGTAAGGAATGGCCGTTGTGTTGGCATGGAGTGCTTTCTGAACATCTGGCCTGTTGTAGTATATCTCAGCATACTTCTCTGTGCAGGGATCATACCCAGACATTTGCCTAAACATCTGCAATAGTTACCCAACTACTAGTATAAATTTTAATTATATTTATAATATTGTTTATTTTAATACCTTTTCTTTATGCACATAACACACTATATTTATTTTGATCCACTCCCTTTTCAATTCTTAATATCAGATATATTTTGAGAGTTGATCTTGGTCCTAAATATAGACATATTTTTCATATCAATCAATCTTTTTATTATTTACCCCTATTGATGCTCCCTCAACAATAATCAAGAAAAGAGAATAGGGAAATTAAAAAAAGATTACTAGGATATTTAAAAAAAATATCATATTAACTACCTTTCATGATCTAATCAATATAGTAAATATGTTTTATATTAAGGACTCGAAAGAATTCGTTGATGTTGACTTTCTCAGATTAACTTTTTCAGTCATAAAAGATGCGGATGCATGTATAGTCAGAAATAGGACGGAAAAAGAAGGATGAAACCCATGTGCATCAGGATACTGGCAACTGTGTTATGCCTCTCTCCAGAGTCAGGTTCTAAGACTTAAGTTTTAAAAAAGTTCCTAGTTACTATTTCCTTTTTATGAGCAAAGTGATCTATCTTCGTACTTTAAGATATTAAATTTCCCTTAGTAATACTAAAGTTTACGAGTAATTATCAATACCGGATGATGGGGACGGTGGGGCAGGCGCATGGAGCGGCGGGTGGTGGCGGAGCTGCCGTCAGAGTTGTTGCACGGAGGAGCATAGATGTTATACTGATCAATGTTACCGAATTCTTGGTCCATGGCGTAGCTATACAAGGACTCACACTCATCGGATTCCTTTTGCCGGTGGAAATCGCACGTGCTCATGAGCTGCCTGTAAGTCTGGTCGGAGATCATTGCGTGGCTCCACCAGTACGTCACCGTCCCCAGGTTATCATAGTAATTGTCCGTCACTGCATTCCCAACCTACAAAACACACACATAAATACACCATTTTCTTCTTCACAATCATTGTTTCCTCTTTTGGGTAGAGCAAAATTAAAAGAGAGAGAACTAATTGATTAGTGAAGTGATCACCAAAATTCCTTTGATATTGATTGGGTGCTTGGCTTTTGCATTATACGTGATGATTTCTCTTGCTAATTGTGGAACATAATGGCCTGCGTAGCTCTCTCCACTGATATAAAGTTCCCGATCCTGGTACCTTGGGAATCGTTCTAGCCACCTTATTATGAATTCCAGAGAGTCCTTCGCTGAACACAAACATAAAATTCAGTTCATGAACCTGATTTATTTGGCGTTACGTCGTTATATAATTATACGACTGCGATTAAAAGTTTTCCATTCACTGTGTGATAAGATATTTTTGGTGCTGAAGAGAATGCCAAGTACATAAAATAAAATCTAATCTTCTATATAAATGCATGGATTGGAGAGTCAACAAACACATCATCATTATTATTATAATGACATCTAAAATCTGGACCACCCAATAATGAATGGTCCATATATATATCAAATCGCAATCATACGTGTTTCAGACACATAATGATGATGTTAATTAATAAGCCGTAATACCTTTGGTAAGTAGGCTAATCCGTCCATGCAACCACTAAAGTCCAGGCTAATCATAATGTAAGGTAAGATTCAATGATTCATTATATATATCTATCCATCATCATCTTGTATTGTATCATCTATAATAGTAACATGGCCTACCAACTAATTAATCAATAGTCATATAACCCCATGCCTGTATAATTATAGTAGCAACCGTGAATGGCGGTGTGACATTTAATACAAAGGCAGTGTGTAGTGGGGCCTACCGGTGCGGTGGTCGCCGGTGTCGTAGAGATCGGAGGAGCGGTTGGAATAGGAGAAGCCGACACCGGCCGGAGCCTCCAAGAAGAGGAGGTTGGCGACGGAGTTCCAAGAGAACTTGTTAAGGTACAGTCCAGAAGCCGTCCTATTGATTCTGAACGGGCCTATCTCCTCGGATGCTCCGTACGCCACCGATGAACAACCCGGACCTATATAACACAAAATTGAACAATCCTCGTACGTGTCTTTATTCCTAGTAGTTAATTAGACAATGAAATGAAGAAAGACTAGCTATATTCGTTTATTATTTAAACATACTAACAATAATAATTGTGGTAAATTAAATTAGGGGTGGCATTAATGATGATGACTCAAAGCATAGGGAGCTGACAAAAGTTGGCAAAGAGAAAGCTTAATAATAGCCCCTGCATGAGACTGATTAATGAGGTGTATAGTTGTTGCAAGTTGCTTTCAACCATTAATGCCTTCTGATAACTTCCTCCTATTTACAAATATATATATATATATAGACCTATATGCGTGTGGATGTGGATGTGGATGTGGATGTGTGGAGAGGAGAGAGGGAGGTTAGTGTGTGAGAAGGTGTATGGTACTCGTAGGAGTAAAGTGTTGCCGTGTAAGGGTGATGAATGATGATGATAGGATTTAGTATTATTCATTGTTTCGTTGTTAGTTGGATCATGAGTCCTCATAGAAAGCCATCTCATGTCAAAGCCAGCCCTTCTTCGATGTGGGCTCTACCTACTCTTAAATTTCTGCTTTATCTGTTTGCTTTCAACTGGGGGCTTCATGAATGCACACTCTCCCTCCAACTAATTAATTCACACAGCTACCTAATAAAATAGGGGTGGTAACAGTAGTAGTTGTACTTGCAACCAAATGGATATCAGAGATTTATCATTAATCATCCAATAATTAATTATTAGTAGTACAGCATGATTGTTTTTATTTTGAATGCAACGTTACCATTGATTAGTATTAATAAGAAAAGAAAGGCCGACAAAAATAAGAAAATGGAGAAGATTATAGGGAATTAAGGCTTGAAACGTAAAAGGATATTTACATAAATATAGGTGTACATCTTGTTGACTTAGTGTGTCGGCAGAATAAAGAAATGTATATTTATGGGGAAAAAAAGAGCTTTAATTTTGAAGAGGCGATATAACAGTGACCAGAAGAGAGTCAAGTTAATTAAAAATGTTTGAAACAAAAAAGGAAAATGGAAGTGGTAAGTTGAGAGTTCAAACCTCCATTGAGCCAAATGACGAGGGGCTTGGAGAAGGGGTTTTGTGGGGATTCAGTGAGCCAGTAAAAGAGGGCTCTACCAGCAACGTGATTGACAGTGACATAGCCTGAGAATTGTTGGAAAGAGACTTTTGGTTGCCCAGGAAGTTCCACGATCCTATCAGCTTCTTCTGCAACTTCCATGCCTCTGACAAGCACCACCATGAAGTAGCAGAGGATGAGCGCCAAATGAAAAAAGATCTGTTTTTGCTTCATGGCTCTTTAACTTGACAGATTGATCAGGTGATGGATGAGCCTGATGAAGAAGATGAAGAAATGTGTTTGTGGGAGAGGGAGGGAGAGAGGGAGGGTAACAGGGAAGGAAAGTTAGGCTAGAGAGACGTTGCAGGGAGGATTAAATAGGAGAGAGAATGTGAGGGCGGAATAGGAGTTATGACCCCAACAATTTGGACGCTATTTTAGTTTTCACTATTTAAAATTTTCAAAAAAGTCCTCTTCATTGTATTCTATCCCAATCTAAAGTCATTCATATCGCAGTCCTACAAATACTTAGACATGTGGCTAGTCCTGTAAAATTAAAGTGTAAAACGAGAGTTAAATTATTTAAGCTAACAAACTTTTGACCAATACAAAAAAATTATACAAGCAAGATAAAATTATAATGACATGACACATGAATAAAAAATTATACAGAGAGACCTAATTAAAAATCGGATAAAACTATAAGGAGTTATAAATTAATTTCTTTCAACTAATAAATCTGAATAATAAAATAAGAAAATAGAGATGGGAAAAGACCAAAAAAAAAAAATTCATAAAGTGTGTGGACGTAGTGAAATAGAAGTAATCACAAAAAGACTTGGGAGGTCATATCATGCAAATCTGATACAGTTAGATGATGGGTGTGAAATTCCCGATATGAAGAAGCAGATCTTGATACAGTAGTACTAGTATTTACTTGAATTGAAGCCAACTTAATTTAATACTCATACAGCTACCCCTGCCTCACATGCTCCTCTCATGCCCATCCGCAGTCCCTTCAAACCTCCATTAATTCAGCGCTATATCTTTGACTTCCCCTCCTCTCTTTCTGACTTTTTCTCTTTTTTAATTACCATTCTATCTAGCCTTTCTTTTTTTTTTATTTCTATAGGATGATTGGCATTTTTGTCCACAAAGTTGGTACTGAGGAACCATGGATATCCATAAGTCTTTTTTAGGAGTAATTTTACTTTGTGAGTTAACAAAATGTAACAATTTTTTTTCTCAATTAATTTTGACCGTTAAGGTTAATTGATATGCATGCGTGATACACCGTATCATCAATTAAAGTAGGGAGAAATATCATTTTTGCCTCGAAAGTTTTCGCTAAGGAGCAACGGGTATTTGAATTTTTTTTTTTGGAGCAATTTTATCCTGAAAATTAACAAAACGTAGCAATTTTGTCATGTCATCCCCCAATATTAAATTTAACTGTTAAATTAGTTAAACAACACACATGTCATGCATCCTCTTCATCAACATCATCTAGCCCAATATGCTGTAGCATTGCACCTCGTCATCTCTTTCTTATTGAAGGAATCATCAATATTGAGGGCATCACTTAACCCAATACGAGCACAAAGAAATGAATATGGAAAGAAATCAATTTCATCTCCTTCAATGAATCATTAAAGAGATGAACAAACTCAACAAGAGGAAGTATCACTTATGATATAAGTAAATAAAATGCAAAATGAAATATGAATTGCTCCGAAAATTGGTTCAATAAGACAAAGCAATAGTGATAGTATTTATCTTTGTGTCGATTGATTTAGGCCACCCTCCCCTAAATCGCTAGAATTATTACATTTTGTAAACCTTCAGGGCAAAATTGCCACATTTTGTAAATTTGTGGGGCAAAATTGCTCTTTGAAAAAACTTTTGGATACCCACGGCTCTTCAGTGAAAACTTCCGAAGCAAAAATGATACTTGTCCCTATTTTGATTGATGAGGTGGAAATCATTGGAGTCATGTGTACATATAAGTTAAACTTAACAATCACAATTAGCAGAGGGAAAAATTGCTATGTCTTGTGAAATTCCAAAGGAATTTTGCTCAAAAAAACTTTCAGATACCTAGTACTCCTTAACCAAAATTTATGAACCAAAAATGATACTTATCCTTTTTTCTATTATCATATTTTTAAGTAACCGACTAATCCAGAATAGAAATCCACTTAAAAGGTTTGGGTGTCTCGGTGAGAATTTCCTTCTTATTCAAGAATTTAGTTTAGCGAGAGTTTTCTATATACTCAAATTTTGAACTCGATATCAACTAATTAAAGAAATAAGGTATCTGTGGCTAGGACCATAAGGACTTCATCTTCTCCTTCTTTAAGGAGTGTTTGGGATAGATGTTAGGGAGAAAATCACGTGATTCAGGGATCCAAAAGCACGATTGCTTGCTTTTAGTTTTTTTGGGAGTGTTGGGAACTTCCTTTTCCCTATTCAACTTTTCAGTCAAAAGCGGCTTAAATCCATATGCCACTTTTAGTTGTTTTTCACATCCAATTTCGTCTGTTTGGAATAAAGGTAGCAGGAGTGATTTATTTGTAATTTGACTTTTTTAGAAGATAGGATAAAAATTATGTTGTAAATGTGATTTATGTTTAGGACGACGGAATGAGAAGTGACTTTTTTTTTTTTTTTTTAATGGACACATGCGTGCTGGCACCTCCTCCGATCCTCTCTCTCAATCAAGGTCTAGTCGATTGAAGAAAATTAAAATCTCTCCACCCTCTTTTTCAGCCTGCATCGTTGCTGTCCTCTCCACTCTCCAGCTGAAGAAGGCAATAAAGAAGGCATCGTCACATGTGCTCTTTGCAAACAAGCAGGTACCTTATAAAAAGAATTATATATTTATTAATTAGTATCTAGTAATAAGAATAAGGAGGAGGAGTGTGTATACCTATACATACAAGCTAGATGTTTTGCTGGTTTGGTTGGGATAGAAAATACTCCCTCCGGTTCTAATTATAAGAGCTAGTTGACTTTTTTGAAGAGATTAAAGAAGCTAATTAAATTACTTTAAAGTATTTTTATTTTTATTTTTGTCTTTAAACTACTTAATTTAATTCGTAAACTAATATATAATTTAATGTTACATAACATATAAAATGTTTAAGTAACTTATTTAGCTTCCTTAATCTTTCCAAAGAAAATCAACTAGCTCTTATAATTAAGACCAGAGGTAGTATATAGCTTGTCTGTTAGAACAATTATAATTGAGCAAATTATGATTTTTTTTTGTCACTACCTTAATTATTTAAGATTTTCTGGTACCATTTCGATTTAACGAATTATTGTGGTCGTGTGGCAAGCACCGTTTGAGATGACCTCCCCAAATATCTGATTGGCGATATAAGCATTTCCTTATTACGAAAGTTGTTAAACTCATGAGTTTAAGTAAATTCGTGATAGCGACGTAAACTTGTATCATGAACTTGAATCGTAAACTTATAAGAGTTTACTTTTATTGTTAAATAGGTATTACTAGTGTATAATTAAATAATTAAAATATAAAAATGACAACAATTTAATATAAATGTATCTTAAATCTAAATAATTGAAATTATATCCATCAACAGTCATCATTTATTATATTTAATAAAGAAATTTTTATAAAGTTTTTTATATAAAGCCGCTCAACATGATCAAATCAAAAAAGTTAACACGAGTTTAAGAGTAAGTTAACACAATTTTGTAAGCTAAAAATGTAAAAATGGTAAACTCGATGCATAAACTCGTGAGTTTAACCGAGTTTATAACTAGTACGAGTTTACCACTGACTCGACTCGTTTTTCTAAGCTAAAAACGTAAAAATGGTAAACTCGGAGACTCAACTCGTGAGTTTGACAACAATGCTTATTACCAATATGTGGGTGTATAAAAATTTCGCCACACACATAATATAATGCCATAAAATACATGTACACGTGTCACGTATGTGTGCCCTGTAATAATAAAAGACTTCGGGAAGAAAAAAACAAGCGATAGTTTTAAATTTCTCTTGCAATTTCTGGTTATTTATAAGGGATAAGAGTTTTAAATATCATGGAAGTTTTCGCTTAGGAGCACTGGTAAGACGGAAGTTTTTTTTGGACAAAAAATGCCACGGAAGTTCACAGGAAGTATCAATTTTGCCATGGAAGTTTTCTCTGAGAAGAAATTTTGCCCTGAAAGTTTTCACTAAGGAGTAATTTTGCCTCGGAAGTTTACAAAACGTAGCAATTTTTTGCCCTTTTGTCCCCAAATATTTTGACTATTAAATCAGTCAAAGATCACACATGTCATGCCTTGAAAAGGTCGAATTTGGAGTCAAAAAAGGAGATCCTTCAGATGTTGAACTCAAGGTGGCCAGAATTTGTGAAGCCGAACTGGTTAAAGGGACTGAAAGGTTTGTCACAAAATGTAAAACGAGAAATAAATTGTTCCAAAAATTGGTTCAGTAAAATAAATCAATAGCGATAATATTTACGTTTGTATAAACTGATCATTTGTTTAGATTATAAGTGATGCTTCCTTTGGGTTTTATGACAGTCGATTTTTCAATCCCTTTAACCAGTTCGGCTTCACAAATTCTGGCCGCCTTAAGCTCAACATCTCAATGATCTCCTTCTCTAACTCCAAGTTTGACCTTTTCAAGGTATCACATGTGTAGTCTTTGACTGATTTAATAGTCAAATTTAATATTTGGGGCAAAAGGGCAAAATTGCTCCTTAGTGAAAAGTTCCGGGGTAAAATTACTCCTTAGTGAAAACTTCCGAGGTAAAATTGCTCCTCAGCGAAAACTTCCGAGGTAAAATTGCTCCTCAGCGAAAACTTCCGTGGCATTTTTGGTCCAAAAAAAAAATTCATCTTACCAGTGCTCCTAAGTGAAAACTTCCATGGCATTTAAGACCCTTATCCCTATTTATAATATATTTTGTCTTCAGAAATTATAATCTATTTCTTAAAATATGGCTAAAATCTATTTACACGAAGGAAAAAAGGAAAAATAAATAAAAGAAAAGAAATTGCAGGAAGGGAAGGCACACGTAGCAAGTGCGGGACCTTCAAATTTTAATACGATTGTTCCCCAAGGTATGATTCAGAAATCAGAAGTACAGACTTGAGAGGAAAATTAGAGAACAACGACAATAAATGACAGCTTGTGGTAGTGCTATATAACCTTTTTTTTAAAAAAGAAGAAATATTACCTCTTTTTTGTTTTTGTTAAATTCCTGAGTCAGCATTTTTTATTTTTAAATGTTTCTAACCTATAAAATTGTTTCAGCTTGCTTTTAAACTTAACTACAAATTCGGTTAAATTTGTAAGTTCACACACCGTGGACTTTCCCATTATAATTTATAACCCGCATTAACTCATGCTAACTTGTTAGGTTTAAACATTTTTCTTGGCTTTATATATTAACTTATAACTTTCTTTGTTGAGCGAGTATTACACATAGTGTGGATGTTGATATATTTAGGGATAAGGAATAATTTTACATATGTGCTTTTTTTCCAGGAACGCCCAGCACCATGTGCTTTTTTCTGAACTAATTTAAAGAATTCTCTAATCTAATCAAATTAGATAAATACGTCTTATATTAAAAACTAGAGGGGATACTATTTATATTTTTTACATTTTTGTCTAAAAATAAAACAATAATTATATTTTTGTAGTTGAAATTAATCTATTGATAAGTTGTTCCAGTCGTTTATCTCATATATGGTAGATTTTTATAAATTACATATACACATATATTATATATATTATAGCGTTGATTAATAAGTTGATAGGTGATCGAGCAGCATACCGTATGATATTTTTCAGAAACTATAAAAGGACAGAGAGGGTGGGCGGAAAATAGGGTGCATGAACTTGGACGCTGGACTCAAGAGAAAATTTAATAGCCACAAAAAACAGATAATATATTAACATCAACCTCTCAAAATAAATCATACCGTTATTATGGTGAGAAAAACCAGATATCCGTTGAAACCTGCACAAGAAAAAGTCACTTAAGATATTTGGATTGGAAGGAGTGTATATATGTTTGAATCTCATTGTCAATTTAAAGTTATTATTGATTGAAAATCGATGCCATGCATGCTTGATCTTAATAATAGACCCTAACGGTTTGCAGTCATTACCAGGATCAAGCTAAGCCTGCCGTCTTCCATTTACAAATTAAAGAAGATTTTTAATATCAGTAAGTTGTATTGGTGTTATTCTCAAAAGGGTTAATGGGTGTTCTAAAAGTTTTTGTAGGTAATTTTGTCCTGATTGTTATTACATTTGATTCTGGCTGTTACTTGATTAAATATATGTTATGAAAGTAATTCAGATGTCATCTCACGTTATTTTTGTTAAAGATACAAATTTGTCTTAAAAGTTTATACGTCTTTACTTTCTTTTAAAGTTAGATTTAAAACTCTAGGAGCAAATTTAAACCTTAGTAAAAAAATAATGTGGATGATATGTGGATTGTCAATTCGACGTATTTGGTCAACTAACAGTCAAAATTAACTAGAATAATAGTTAAGACAAAATTGTTACATTTCTCGGGCCAAATTCCTCTGAAAAGCGAATTGAATTTCTTTCATCATCCCTCGTAATCTTTAAATCATATTCGTCTAACTAATCAATTTAAAAAGTCACAATATTATTTTAACTTTTTATCATCTTTTTGAACAATAATCTAGATAGATAGGAATAGGACTGATGATGAGGGATATAGACGGAAAAAAAAAAAGAAAAAAAAAGGAGGAAAATATCTCCTTCCCTTTAAAAAAGTGGGGTCTTGAAAAGTTGAAAGGGTCATATGTGTTTTTAGTGCTTGTAACTATTTCCAACGAAGCATACATATCTATTATTATGTGTGACTGAGTAGGTTCTTTCTTTCGAGCAAAAAAAAAAAGAGTAGGTTCTTTCTATCTATTTATTCAAAGGTTCTGATGACGTGGCGAAGGATGATGAGATTTTTCAAGATACTCGCAGTAAGAGCTACGCTAAAAACACGTGCCCCCTTCAAATCTCTCCCATCACCGTCCAATCACTCACTGCTTCCACCTTCGGTGACGTTGTCCCTACTTTTTGACCAATCACCTCACGCTGAAATCCATTCAACCTTGCCCCCCTATTCTCGCTTATAATCTCAAATATAAATTCAGTTCAATCAATATATATTTTTTTTACATAATTAAATTTTATAACTAGTTAATTAATTAATTACAATTAAAAATCTGAATATTGATGATCCTAAAAACGTTTTTATAAACACTAAAAGATGAGCATTACAAAATTAATTTAGGAAAAAAATAATTCGAACAAAAAATCACAATATATTTTTAAAAATTTCAAAATTATAAGATCCTTAATTTTTACTAATTGTTTTAGGTGATCCTTAATTATCATCAATTCTTTCAACCAATGGGAGCTCATTTCCACTTCTAGAGTCCAGTCTTAAATATAAGATTTAGGTGATAGTATAAATTATACTATTAACTATCTCATTTAGGATTGTAGAACAATATAACAAAACAAGCATAGGGTCCAGCTATATTAGCCGCAAAAAATAGTTGATAAAAAGTACTCGTATTACTATTGGGTTTGTTTGGGATAACTTTGATAGAAATAGTTTTTGTTTCTGATGGACTTTTCTTAATGGATTTATTTTCTGATGGACTTTTTTTGATGTAATTTATGTTTAAGATAACAATAGCAGAAGTGACTTTTATTTCTAATGGGAACTTGTTTGGCATAACTTTTAAAAAGCAGATGAGATGAAAAATGACAGAAAATGGCATATATATATAATATGGTGTACAAAATATGATAATTTGGGATAAAAATTAAAAAGAGAAACGGAGGTTAATATGATTGAGTAGGTAAAAAAGCAAAACAATGAATAAATTAATGACTTCTAAATGCGTGTTGATTTATTTTAAGACGTGTTCATAAGACCATGTTTTGATATTAAAGAGGGCTATTTTGCTATCACTAATATTTATGTTATAATTTAGATTGACGTGTTGATTTATTGAAATTATTGATGTTACGTTTATTAAATTAATAATTATGCATTTGAACTTTTTATAATAATATTAGCTTATTTAAATTATTGACGTGTTGATTTATTGAAATTATTGATGTTACGATATTGATATTATTATTATTATTAGTAGTAGTTTAAATATTTATAATAACAAAAGTAAAACCTGTCTGTGTGAAACAATGGAATGAGAGGAATTGAACTTTTTGATATTGAGAGGAATTGAACTTGTCCCAACCAGCTTGTGGAACAAGAGGAAAAAGATAAGGGCAACAATTGTCATTTTACAAAGGGACCCCACATAACAATTAATGGGATCAAAAGTAATGAGCTCATAAGCCATGGGAAGTGGCTTCAAAAAAAAAAAAAAACTCCATTAACCTCTAAAGTCCATTAAAAATTTAGGCTACCTAAACATCCAAAAATTCTATTTTTTCTTTCAATGGACTTCCATTTGTTAGGATACCCAAACAGGCTCATTGTCACACATCATGCTGTTATGTATCAAGATAAAGTGCATTCATTAGCAAAAGCAATATTTTCTTTCCCGCATAACATGTGTATTCTAAACATTCATTATTTGGATGTGAATGAGTTCAATTACTCATCCTTTTTTCTATGAGCGAAACTATTTTTCCAAGGAATTTGAAGTGTTCCACTCAAAAATTCCCTCCCTTCTCTTTCCCTACAAATCCCTCATACCAAACAGTGCCTTGGGTGCATTTTGTTGTTGTCAGATCGCCAAAGGAGGAGACAAGCCAGAAAAAGAGGAACAGACAAAAGACAACAAAGGGTGCTGTATGTTTGGAAATTCTAATGATAGTTGTAGGGTCCACAAAGAGCATAAAGGTAATTATGAGTGATGGTGAGTGAGATGAACCATTTGATGCCCAGTCGCCCATGCCACAAACTATATATACGTGTGTGTGAGTGTCCTTTTCCAGTCATATAGCCGGTAAAGACGAATGGAAAAAGCGAGGTACAATACCACGAATGATTCTTATATATTTGCTTTCCACTATAATTTTTACCTCTCAATATTCCCATATATATGTATGTATTCAATGGGCATTTTGATTGGTCATCATATGAGTTTGAAGTTGAAGCAGACCTTACTGTATTATTCACTCAACTTCTGGCCCTTATCCTCAACATTCAAACGCCCCTCCACAATGCTCTGTCTCCTTCATGGTATCGCCCTTTTCTTTCTTTCTATAGGAGTTGCCACTCCTCAGTCATAAACATATGATATATTTATCTAATTTGATTAGATTAAAGAAGTTTGTTTACTTAGGTACCATGACATATATTTTCTAAATTATTCTTGTTATCTTTATTAATTCCTTCATTCTTTTTCCTCTTTGATTATGGATAAGAGAACGTCATCTGAGTAAATTGGGAAAACATTGGCAAAATTTAGGAGTAAGACAAACTCTTCAAAATGTCTTATAAGGACAGGAAGAGTAGTATTATGGTTTTTTCAAAAAAAAAAAAGTATATAATTAATTGGATGTTTGTTTAGAAAAATAATTGAATAGTCATCACTTTTGGCATGATGACCAATCCAATAGGGCTGAGCAAGAAGATGATACACCCATTAATTTGTAGTGTAAAGAATTCAAGAAGATGATATCAAACTCATAACCTCTTACGACTTAATGTCAATTGAGCCAAATAGACTAGACATGTTAGTAATTTATGGATGTTGCTGTGTATGTTTAATAGAATCGTTTGTTTTTTCAAACATGAAGGCTGGGTGCTGGTTGGAGCAGGAGAAAATGAAAATGTGGATCCAGCTAGCGAGCAAACACTTCCTCCCACTTTAATGCTCGCTCCACTTGATCTCCTCATCTACTTGCAAGAGCTTTCAAATCTTTGACCCGGCCTCATATCTTTTATTATTATTATTATTTTTTGGTGGAGGGGGGATATTTTAATTTGTGATCTATTATCATCAATTTTACTCGATATTAATTGAGGGCAGTTGCAACTTGCATGTGACGAGTACGGTTCAATTGAGAAAATGTTGGTGTGCAATTTTTTGGGTTTATCAGTTTTTTATGAGCTTGGAGGAGTCAATCCTTAAAAAGTCTCACAACAAGTGACATCATGTAGCATGATCTTATCATTATTGCTAATTCGTAGTAGACCTTTTTAGTGATGAAATTGTTCATATCAGGCTGTACAATAATTTTTCCTCGTAAATTTGTTATACACAAGATGTTTTTTGGGACAAATATCAACAGATGCTGGTTTATTACAGAATGAATTATTATGCTGTTATAACAAAAGGATCGACTTTATCAGCCAATTCTGCTCCAGGCTTAACTCGCTAGTTTAATACTCCCTCTGGTCCTAATTATAAGAGCTAGTTGACTTTTTTGGAGAGATTAAGGAAGCTAACTAAATTACTTTAAAGTATTTTTATTTTTATTTTTTTCTTCAAACTTATTAGTTTCACTAATAAATTAATATATAATATAAGAATATTTAACATATGAAATGATTAAGTAACTTATTTAACTTCCTTAATCTCTCCAAAGAAAGTCAACTAGCTCTTATAATTAGGACCGGAGGTAGTATATAGATGTACAACAGAGAGTCAGAGACTGTACAATAATTTTTCCTCGTAAATTTGTTATACACAAGATGTTTTTTTGGGACAAATATCAAGAGATGCTGGTTTATAACGGAATGAATTACTCCCTCCGGTCCTAATTATAAGGCATAGTTGACTTTTTTGGAAAAATTAAGGAAGCTAATTAAATTACTTTAGAGTATTTTTATTTTTATTTTTTTCTTCAAAGTAATTAGTTTGACTAATAAACTAATATATAATCTAAAGATATACAACATATAAAGTGATTAAGTAACTTATTTAGCTTCCTTAATCTCTCCAAACAAAGTCAACTATGCCTTATAATTAGGACCGGAGGGAGTATTATTCAGTGATAACAAAAGGATCAACTTTGTTAGCCAATTCTGCTCCAGGCGTAACTCGCTAGTTTTATATAGATGTAAAACAGAATATCATTTTATTTGCAGTTATTGTCTGCTAAATTCACTTGTTTCTTAAAATTTGGCAACTTACTGGGGTTTTGTGGAACAGAGCCGAATAAAGTAGTATATTAGTTGCAAAACGGGTGAGCTGGATATCAGTTTAAATAACATAGGAAAACAGCTCATCTATTGTCCCAGCCAAACTGGTCGTAAGTATTGTCATTGAAAAATTTTATTATATAATAAAAATAGTTTAATAAATCGCCCTGGTTCTATATAACCAATCTTATGCTTCTTGTTATAAACTGGACAACCTGCACATGATTAGGGACCGATAACCACTCATGTCATCTCAAGTGAACCGTTAAAGTGCAGATATGGCATGTGTCCAATAAAACGTAGTCTTTGGTAGGAAAAAAAGAATGAAAAACGCCAAGACTATGCTGTTTTCATTACTCTAATCGAACTTCGTACCACTGGACTGAACCAACATCTCCATCAATTTGCAGTTCACAAACAGACCTTACCAGGAAGGAAACAGCTTCATCAATGGTGTCATATCTTGCAAGATCAGGAGGAAGACTCTTGCTAGGCCAATTCTCTAGCCAATTTCTCAACGCACTCTTCAACTCTTCCTCACTCACAAACCTCTCTTCCTCTCCTGGTTCTAGCAGTACATAAGTTCCTGTCCTCTCATTTGCCCTTCTCCTTCTCCTCATCGCGAAAACCTGACCCCAAATTCATCATTATAATTCAATCACACTACTATATGATAGCAAAACTTGATTTTTCAAAGACATTATGTAGATTTGAAGTCATGCCAAGTTCCAGATTTTTACCTTCACTCCGCTTCTGCAGCCTCTTGCCACTGGAAGCAACCTCTGATGGATTGAAGAACTCAGACATTGAATTTGAACTGGGGATGATGTTTGAAGTA
Source organism: Acacia crassicarpa (assembly GCA_034222035.1). NCBI lineage: Eukaryota > Viridiplantae > Streptophyta > Magnoliopsida > Fabales > Fabaceae > Acacia > Acacia crassicarpa. The sequence continues at coordinate 39,320,911 of JAWXYG010000005.1, read as the reverse complement.
TTGGACTCCCAGCATGGTGATTTCCTCCTTCTTTAGCTGCAAACACCCACTGAATTACACAGTACCTTTATTCTTCTTAAATTTGGACAGAGGCATGTATATGTAATTACTGAGAATACACGTTTAAATTAAATTCACTTCCATCAATGTCATTTCAATAAGTGAATATTAAAGGCTATTTCTGAAGGAAGAGCAAGTAGGAGTGGTCGTGAAATAAAGCAAGAGTTCAAAGAAGGCAATGCCTTCAAAATACAAAAAGATAGACTTCAGAGCTTACAGCGGAGGTAGTGAACTCCAGAATTGAAGAGCTGAATATTCAAAACCCCATCCATTATACTAATTCTTTTGCTTAATCTTTATTCATCTTTCTGCAATACGTACAGTCTCAGGAATTCTCACTCGTCAAGCCCTTTCTCTGCATCAACAAATATCACACACTCAGGAGAAGTGAAGATAATTAGATAGCTACTTACATCCTGATTCTTCTAATCACCCTCATAGTTCATTTTATTTACAACTCTAACCTACGTGCGTAATTTGTTAAAGTTGGGCCGGTCCGGGACCAAGCCCAAATGATTTTAGAAGAAATGGGCTCGCCGTTGGGAGTGATGGGAGGTCGGTTGTGTGGTTGTTGGCAATGGCGCGAAACGCCCTGTTCGTTAACGTTTCGTTTCGTCTGATTCTTTTCTTTGGTGAGTTCGTTCATCGCTGTAGTTACGAAACAGATTATTCCCCGATATCCTCTCTGTCACTTCTCCTTTATCTTCATCTGTTCCTCCCTCTGCAACCCTAGTTTGGATCTCCTTTCCTTCCCCTGATATTTTCCTTCTCCTTTTCTTAGCGTTGCATTGTCATCTCGTTCCTTTCGGAATGCGTGTCAATTTTTGTTTCCAGGCTCCGTCGATCGCCGGTTCGGTGATTTCTGTGGATCTAGAATAATTTGAGGAGTCCATTCGGTTTCTGCGACGGGTCTCTGGGTAAGCTTAATTTGATTGCGTTGATTTTATTCGGTAATTTTACACGTAGAGTCGATTCTTGTAGCTTAATTTGTCTTCTTTTACTATCATCGACACTGAAGAAGTATAAAATTTATCCAAATTCGTGCTGTGCATTTATGTTGATGCATCATACATATGGTAGCTTTTTATATAACTTGAATTAACACATTCAGCATGAAGGCATAATTACACATTGCCTTGTGTCGATAAGGTCAATTGCTTCTGCACCTTTGATTTATTTTATGATAGTATCCAACCCTTGATGTTCCTCAGATCTTCTGTCCTCCTTTTTGTCTTGTGCGTGGCCTTCGAAAGAGTTTTATTTGCGTTCACTTCGTGTTCGCAGTTATGTCTAAGCAATCACCTTATGATTTGTTGATTCTCACTTTGCCGCAATTTCGCAGCCTGAAGTACCAAAATGATGGCTTCCTTGGATCATAAAGATGAAGAAGGAAGTGTCAATAATCTGAAACTGCATCTTCAACATCCTGAGGATAATGCTCACCCCATCTCTCGCAAAAAACAGTCAAGATGTTCTTCTTCACTGTCCGACTCTTCCCTGGAATCAGTGGCGCTAGAGAACAATGAAAAGGATGGTATAGCTGATACCTTTGAATCTAAGCATGTTCCAGCAATGTCATATTCAAGCGACAATGCTTACCCATCCCCAGTGTGGAGCTTTCAAAGTGCGTCAACTCCACCACACCCTCCAACTCAAATGATGGCTCGACCGGCCGGCTATGATCCAAACAGAATTCCATTGTCTATATTTTCTAGCAGACCCGCAAATCCTTTGGCATGGAGCTATGCATCAAATGAATCTCTTTTTAGCATACAGGCGGGGAACAATAGTTTCTCAAAGCTCCATTTCTTTCCTGCTGATAACAAATGTGTAGAATCCGCACCAAACAATTGTGCTGACAATGACATTATTGAAGAGCGCTTACCTGATTCATTATCAACAAGAGTTTCATTTGAGGAAACTATAGGTTCGCCCATGGTGATGCAATGTGAATCATTTAAGTCGTTGGCAGAAAGTTCAACAATTGTGTTGCATGAGACTCGAGAGGATAATAATAGTAAGAAAGCAAATGCCCCCAGGGAAGAGGCTAAGAATATCGCCAGTTTGTCTTGCCGTTCTGAAGAGAGCCGTACCAGCAATCGATCTTTTCAATTTCCTCTGTAAGCACCACCATACTTTTACTTATATGCAGAAATATATAGGCCATTCTTCTCTCGGTTGGAACTTTATTTATTATATGCAAGCCTCCCTTAATAAGCGTGGGCATATTCCTCATGAATTACTTAGCAACCGCACATCATGATAACCTCCAAAGATGGTTGATGTTTGTTGGACTTTGGGTCCAAATCATGGCCGGGCGGTTTGATTGGGAAATAATTAAGAATACTTTTCCAATTAATTAATCACAATAATTGAATGAGATAAAATATGGGATTGCTGAATCAACTATTAGTTGGCTGGATATAATGAGGTCCATTACCTAATTAATATAATATAAATTAAACAGGTGATTTAATTTATATCATATAAATAATTGGATATTATAGTTATGTGATAAAAATTTAAATTAAAATCACATATCACCTTAGTGGTTAAGAACCCTCTATAGAAGAAGGAAAGGAAAGATTGAAATGGAAAGAAATCGCTTGGTCAAGAATCCATTAGGACCTCTTGTTTCAATCCAACTAGGGGTAGAAATAGGCTGGGGCCTACGGCTTGATCTGTTAAAAGTCTGGTCAAGCCTAGCCTGTCAGGATAAAAAGTCAGGCCAATGCCTATTTCAAGGCCTGTTTGTCTTAACAGGCCAGGCCTAGGCTTTCAAATGAGCCTGTTAGCCTTGTCAGGCCGGCTTGTTAAAATGGTAAAATTGTAAATGTGTAATTAATTTTTTATATAATAAATATATAATATATATATCTTTACCCTAAATCGTAATTTCAAAATCACGCCCAGCCTGTTATATCTCACTCAGTAACTCTCAGTCGCTCCAGTTTGTCATCTCACTCGGTAACTTTCAGTCACTCCAGCCTGTCATGTCACTCAGTAACTCTCAACTGCTCCTACTCGTCACTCTCAATCTCTCACCGTTTCAGATTTATCTATTTTGTTCTCACTTCTCAGGTTCAAATTTAGATAGCTTGAAAGGATGAAGAAATATTTGTAATGATGGGAATAGTGGATATTTTGGTTTTAACTATTTGAATATGTTGCTAACTGTTGACATCAAGTTTGTTTCAGATTGTCAACGTCAGTTAAGGTTGGAAGGAAGAGTAAGTTAGGAGAGAAGCAGGAGGAAGATAAGGCATTAGAGGCGGCTTGTGCTAAAGCTGATGAAAAGGCTCCAAATGCTCGACCAAGAATAAGAAAGCGCTGGTATTTACCCTCTTGTGCTTGTTCACCATGTCGTTGTTCACAAAGCAATCACTGAATCATAAGCAATCAGGCCTTGCCTTGTTGCATCACCCTCTTTATCAAATCTGTTTATAATTATCATTTTCTTCTCTATCGCTCCAAGACATAAACCTGTTTCTTTCTTTTTCTTTTTCTCTTTTTCCAAATTTGGGCTTGAATTACTCTCATCCTAAATGAATATCTAACATACAATGGCTTACTTACGAACACCCAGATTCAGCATCCTACTGGTGGCGGGGAAAAAGTTAATATTCCAGTAGTTTTTAACGTTTGATCAAATCATCGATTTTGGGTGTAGCTTCAAATTTTGGTCTCTATTCTTTCATAAAAACTTGATTTGAGTCTAAGAATATATCCTCAAACAAAAACTGATTAAGATTATAGAATTCTCACAAAATTAAAATCATAGTGACGAAAATTAGCAATTTGAAACTATAAAAATCAAAATTAAAATTCGATTGCCCAATAATGAAAGAACACAAGTTTGAATCCAAATTAAAAAACATACTTATTAGAAAAGACGAAAACTCATGGTCAAATAAAAAAAATTAAAATTAAAATTCGATCGAATTATAAAAACTAACAGTACTATTTAAAAAAGAAAGAAAGAAAGAAAAACTCAACACAGAGACACCCGAATTTGAGATTTTAAAATCTTCCAATTCTTATCCGTAAATGATAAATTTATTCCCCATAAAGTTTGGGCCTCTGCCCAGGATCTCAATTACATATATGGTTGATTGGTTGGTCAGGATTGATTTGGTATCAAAATTCGCGAACCACTTCCCATAACAGAAGCAAACTTTCCACTAGCCATGTCCATGAACCAGACCACACCGGGTTAGAGGTTAATTCGAGGTTTGGTCCAGGAGGGACCTCAGGTTGAACAATCCATCCCGAGGTCTGGTCTGGTTTAGCTCGGGTTGGACCAGAGGGATTGCCTAGACTAGGACCATTTTTTTTTTTTAATTCTTTTGCCACTTCCAGAACAATAATTAAATCAATGAACCACCTACGGGACAATAAATAAATATGCAAACATCTCAAATCCAATCCTAAACTCATAATAATCTCCAACAACATGTCATTGAACAAGAATACAATGGTTTTTTTTTTTAAAAAAATAAAAATACACTTTTGGGCTAGACAGGACCAGTCCATAGGATCCAGCCCGACCAGACTAGTCTGGTTTGGTCTACGTGAATGGTCTCGGACCAGCTTTTTTTTCCCACCTGGACCGAGTCGGGCTATCTGAACTATCGAATTTTTTGGACATCTCTACTTTCCACTACGCCATATTAAATATATTTTGTCCCACTTATCTTGTTTGTAATTGTTTAGCACTCTACTTCGTTATTATAAAACATATTAATATAGTTAATTTTTACCTTAAATATAAGACATAATTATCATTTTTTTCTTAATTGCACCCCTATCAATACTCCCTCAACAATAATTAAAGAGGGAAAAAGAATGAGAAAATTAAAGAAGATACTTAGAGTTGTTTAGAAAATACATGTTATATTAACTAATTTAATTGACTTTTTTAATCTAATAAAATTAGGTGAACATATCTTATATTAAGACCAAAATAGTACTATATTATATTTTTAATAATAAAAATACAATATATTGATAATTTTTAATATAATTAGTAATACATGAATCTGCATTATAAGAAAATATTTATATGTTAATATCTTCACTAAAAATAATTTAAGAATAGATAACGCGCGCTTAGAAAAAGGCTCTTCAGAAAAGCTATCCCCAGATAAGCCTGAGAGTGTTTGAATTTAATCCGATATATAGTCATATTAAAAAAAAAAAAGTATTTTACATTTTGTGACGTCACCTACAAACAAATGCTAGCTTCCACAAAGTTGCCACATATCAGCCGTTGGTCTTTCCTATCCATGGCATGCTTCACGATTCCTTCTTCCTTACGCTTTAATTTTACTATTTTATTGAGATTTCCGATTTTCCTTGAGATACACTGTAAAGTAAAGTAAATCATTCCGGATTTTGTTTAGATAATAGATAATAATATAATATTTAAATTTGATTTTTATAATTCTTTATATAAGGAATATTCTTGGGTTAGAATATAAATAAAGGCAGCCACTAATTAATCTCCGAAACTATAGGTCTATAGGTCAATATTTCCATGACCTTTAAAATTGGTTTCGGCGGCCTATAAGTAGGGGTGAAAATATGCTAGGGACCTATGACCTGGTTTGTTTCCAATCTAGATAGGCCTAAGTAGGGGCGGAAACAGGACAGAGGCTTGTGGCCTGACCTGTTTCTAGTCTAGATAGGCCTAGCCTATCAGATTAAAAGGCTAGATCTAAGCCTTTTGTTTAAAGCCTATTTATCTAAATAGACCAGGCATAAGCCTTCCTATGAGCCTGTTCGGCCTGTTATAGAAATATAATTACAAATTCATATTTAAATAGTAATTATTATTGGAAATAATCAATAATTACTTTCTTAAAATTTTATCATATCATATATTTAGGAATAAAATAAACCAACACTAGTTCTCCAAAAAAAAAAAAAAATCATGAACACTTAATATGAACAAATCTATTCATGAAAATTTAAACTTGAATTCACTGAAATTCTAGACTTTATTGGTAAGTCCCATATGATCAAATGTCACATATCAAAGAAATTGAAATTGAGATATTTAGTATATTTTAAATTGATTGACTATTCTGAATTTACCTCTATTTAACAATAAGTATTAAGAAAAGATGCTATACATTTTTTCTTGCGTATATTTTTAACAGGATAAAATTGAAAAATAATCATCGATGACTCTCATCAAAGTGGATCTACACCTAAGATATATATTTTTTTTAGAAACTAAAATTAATAAGGACCAAAGTGACACTTTATAAGCTCACAGGCCTTAACAGGCCACATGCCCAATCAGGCTTTTATATAGGCTAGGCTCAAGTTGGGGAAAAAAAAAAACCTAATAATAGACCACAAGCCAGACTTAAGGCACTTTGTTGTAAAACAGACCTATCCTGTTAAGAATAAAGTCTGATTTGATCTAACTTGTTTCCTCCCTTACTTGTAAGTGATTTTTGTTTTTTTGTTTTTTTAAAAAAATTCTTGTTAGTTTGTTGGATTATAAGGGCCCTCAGATTGGGAGGTCAAAGTCAAACGTGGGGGCGTCCAAAAAGACCTTTGCATGCAAGTCAGTCATTGTGGAAATTCATCAGTCATCACACAGTGGAGTTTCTCATGTGAATGAATGAATGCCTTATCTTTTCTATTTATTTATTTTTATTAAAAAAAAAAAAAAGAGATAAAAAGAGAGAGATAGAATGACTCACTCGTGAGACCTTTGAAGCCTGGGTCACGTCACAGGCGCCGTTTTTGCTATGCTTCCTTATAACACCAATGGATGTTTTTGACATAAAAACGAAAAAAAGAAAAAATTAAATTTGTAAATATTTTTTGCACACCAAAAGTATTATTGAATAATTGATACTAGTAGTAATAAATTGTATATTCAAAATAGTAAACACATGTGTGCATCAGCAAGCTGTTACATAGCAACGCAAGTCTGAATATTACAAAACAATTTTATTGTAAGAGTTGGAAATCATCTACACTCTAAAATCTTAAAAAGGATTAGTTTCGTATATTTGATTAAATAAAATATTTTGGGAATACACATTTCTGAACCACATAAAAACATTTCAGGTATAAAAAGTCACATAAAAACATGCCTTTATAAATTTTCTTAAAAATTCTAAATTATTTCAATTAATTTTTTTTTATCTTCAGATTATTTAAATTAATTGAATAACTATAATTTATTTGAAGCAATTTTCATTTTCAATTCGAGACCAAAAGGATCTTTATGACTATGAGAGCCACCAGTAGCGGAAACAGAAAAATTTTTTAGCCCGGGCCAAAAAAATAAACATATTGAACTACTCTCTTTAATTCTTATTATAAGGTACCAACTAACAAATATATTTGGTTCTTTTTATAAAGCTTGTTTCAAAATAGCATTAAATATTTTTTTAATGTATACCCATAATTAAAAAGGTAGTGAGTGAGAGTAATAATTAATAAAAATTAATTATTACTCTTTTTTTCGAGAAAAAAAGGAGTAATAATTAATATGATATTAGAGTTTAGTGTGATTAATAGGGATAATATTGAAAATTACTTAAATTTTAGGACAAATTTAATTACTTTAACTGTTTTTATTGACTTGTGAGAATTATTAGTTGGTTTCTTAAATAAAGACCAGAGGGAGTATTTACTAAATAGTATCAAATAACCTGGAAAATACAAACAAATAATAACAGATAATTATAAATTAAAACAATATATAAAATGATACTAATATTTTCGGTATCTCAAACAAAAATTTTACTTTCTTCTCACAGTCTAATGAGTAATGAAACAAATATTATCCTTACAGAGAAAATCAAAAATTAGCTGGGGCCAAATTTGTGGTCAAATAAAATATCATATAATATATACATATATATTTCAACAAATTTTATAAGATCAGTCGGGGCCAGCTAGGGCCAAGGCCCCAGCTGGCCATAAGCCGTTCCGCCACTGAGAGCCACACTTTCAACAACTCTCTTTATTAGCGGAGAGATTTTAAAGTTTTTGGTTCAAATCAACATAAAATATAAATTAATATGATTAAATATAAAATTTATAAAAATATTATGGGAAAAACACTTCTCATGCTGTAGGAGAAATATTTTCTTATGTCACACACATAAAATGGTGAAACTCATATATATAATTAGTATTATATATATATATGTAGGTCTCATTATTTCATGTGTGTAGGAATCTTCTTCTTCTCATGCAGCATGAGAATTTTTTTTCCCCCAAAACAACATGAGAAGTTTAAACACAAAAAATTATACTGTTTATATAAGTTACAAGCTGCTGTCAACTTGTCATCTGTCAAACTTATATATAATCATTTTTTTAATAATTTCATTAAAGTCACTAATATTTCATCCTTTTATTTTCAATATTTCTATATATTCAATATAATTTAAGTATTAAAATTATAAATATAGTATAATTTTGCAAGAAAATTGGCAACAATTGTAATAAAATTTTAATAGTTTATTTAAATCGGCGTCAAAAAAATATGTTTATAAATTACATTAGAAAAATAGTTTCTATAATGTAATTAAAATAAGGATGAGATATTGTTACTACCAATACTACCACCACTTTTTTATTGTTAGATCAGAATCTTAATTAAAGAGAAATTATAAAGGTAGATGAGATTCTAATCTAACGGTAAAAAAATGATAGTAATATTGATAATAACAAAAAAATAACAGTAGCAATATCATATACCTTAAAACAATCACTAAATTGTTACTACTATGAGATAAAAATATCTAATTGGAAGCGGGAAGAAAAATGATAAAGGAGGGGGCCTATATAAAAATAAAAACTCCACAAAACTGACAAGGGTGGGGCCCTTGGCTTATCTGGACCTCACGAAGCAAGGACCAACAACACCAAAAAGAGGGTGGGACCCGCTAACATCCCACAACATTATCCCACGTGGGTTTCTATCGGTGGAGACACGTGTTCAACTTTAAGGAATCTTTTGACACCTTAAAGCCTAACTACCAAGGACCCCTTAAATTGACGTGGCTTCATCATTTGTTGACCGGCTGTGGTGCCCACCCTCCTACTGGCTAATATGGAGTGGACCCCAGTACCCCCTGCCATTTCCAATGGCCACGAAACCCCTTTTTCATTTATTTATTTATTTTTAACAAACATAAACATAAATAATTTTTTATAAGAAAATAATTGTTTTTCTTATAACGGAAAACGAAAGAAGAAGATTGTGAAAAAAATGGGAAGGCAAAACTAGACCAAGAAAAGAAAGGAAGAAAAACGCGTTTTCTGAAAAGAACACAGTTGAAATATTCACACTCTTGATTGCAGCACTATTCCTTCGCCCTTGGCTCTCTCTATCTTTTTCTCTGTCTTCCTAGCCAGCAAAATTAGGGTTAGGGTTTTCAGAAAAAAATACCCTTTTCTTTGTCTGCAACTCAAAGGGAAGGGTTTAGGGTTTAAATTATCTGGGTCTGGAAGGCCCTTCGAGGGTTCGTGAGATGTTTCCTTCTTCCTGTACTTCACTGATCAAATGGCGTTTCTTTCACAAGCCTATGTCCCCCTTGCTTCTTCTGGAATTCTACTTTCTCTTATGGGTCCTCTTCCCGTCTTGTAGTGATGCCTTTCTCGCCGATTCCGACAAATCAGCGCTTCTTCATTTCAAGAGTTCTGTCTCTGATCCATCGGGGCTGCTTTCGAGCTGGAATTCGGCCGGAGATTCCAATCACTGTTCTTGGTTCGGCGTTCTCTGCGACTCGAATTCGCGGGTTGTCGCCCTCAACATTTCCGGAAATGGTGGTGAAAGTAATCGAAGCTCTTCTCCGTGTTCTGATTCTGCGAAATTTCCACTTTATGGGTTTGGAATTAGGAGGAGCTGTGACGGCAGTAGAGGAGCATTGTTTGGGAAGTTTTCGCCTCTGATCAGTAAGCTTACTGAGCTCAGGATTCTGTCACTTCCTTTTAACGGTTTTGAGGGTGAAATTCCTCCGGAAATTTGGGGCATGGGCAAGTTGGATGTTCTCGACCTAGAGGGGAACTCCATAACTGGGTCACTTCCGTCTCATTTTGATGGCTTGAGGAACTTGCGAGTTCTTAACCTCGGGTTTAATAATATTGTCGGGGAGATACCAGACTCGCTTGCACGTCTTGAAAGTTTGGAAATTTTGAATTTAGCTGCGAATGGCTTGAATGGATCTGTTCCTGGGTTCATCGGTAAGCTGAAGGGGGTGTATCTACTGTTTAATCTGCTTAGTGGGCCTATACCACTTGAGATCGGGGATAACTGTGGGAAGCTTGAACATCTGGATTTGTCAGGTAACTTCTTAGTCCAGCGAATTCCAAGCAGTTTGGGAAACTGTAGTCAATTACGGTCACTTTTGTTGTATTCAAATTTGTTGGAAGAGGTAATTCCTTCCGAACTCGGTAAACTTCAGCTGCTTGAAGTGTTGGATGTTTCAAGAAATGCTCTCAGTGGTCCAGTACCTCCAGAAATTGGGAATTGCTCAGAGCTGTCTGTCCTTGTGCTATCAAATCTTTTCAATCCACTTCCTGAAGCCAACAATACTGTAAGGGAATCTTCGCAATTGGTTTCTATAAATGATGAATTAAATTATTTTGAAGGTGCCATGCCTGTGGAAATTACATCCCTCGCAAAGCTGAGAATATTATGGGCACCAAGGGCAACTCTGGAAGGTCTTTTCCCAAGCAGTTGGGGTGCTTGTGATAACTTGGAGATGGTGAACTTGGCTCAGAATTATTTCAATGGCGAATTTCCCAATCAGCTTAGTGGCTGCAAGAAGCTGCATTTTCTTGATTTGAGCTCGAACAACCTTACTGGAGAGCTTGCTGAAGAACTTCATGTTCCTTGTATGACTGTGTTTGATGTCAGTGGGAATATCTTGTCTGGTTCAATTCCTGAATTTTTTAATGGTACTTGTTCTTCAGTTCCTTCCTGGAATGGCACTCTGTTTGAACTTGACAATGTCTCAATTCCATATATGTCATTTTTTTCAACAAAGGTTCATGATGGACCCCTTTTGACTTCAGCGGGAGAAGTTGGTCTGTCAGTTATTCACAATTTTGGGAACAACAATTTTACTGGCATGCAGTCATTGCCCATAGCACATGACAGATTGGGTAGAAAGATGGGTTATGCATTACTTGTCGGAGAAAATAAGCTTACAGGGCCGTTTCCTGCCAACTTATTTGATAAGTGTGATGGATTAGATGCATTGCTCTTAAATGTCAGTTATAATAGGTTATCTGGTCAGATTCCTGCTAAGTTTGGCGGAATGTGCGGGTCATTAAAATTTTTGGATGCATCAGGGAATCGGATAGCTGGACCAGTTCCTGTTGGTTTGGGGGAATTGGTATCTCTTGTTTCTCTAAACCTTGGTTGGAATCAGTTACAAGGTTCGATTCCTACCAGCCTTGGCCAGATGAAAAATTTGGTGTTTCTTTCCATGGCCTCTAATAACTTAACTGGCTCTATTCCTACCAGCCTGGGGCAGTTGTACTCTTTAAAAGTTTTGGATCTTTCATCTAATTCTCTCACGGGTGAGATTCCAATGGGTTTTGAGAACTTGAGAAATCTGACTGGTCTTCTTCTCAACAACAACAAACTTTCTGGACATATCCCTTCTGGTCTGGCAAATGTCACTACACTCTCAGCATTTAACGTGTCCTTCAATAACTTGTCTGGATCATTGCCATCAGATAATAACTTGTTGAAATGCAGTAGTGCTGTTGGGAATCCATTTTTACGTCCTTGCCATATGCTTTCTTTGACCACAACATCAACAGATCCACAAGGGAAGGTACCTGATTATAATTATAATTCTGCTCCACCACCAGAAACTGCCAGCAAAGGTAGTGGGTCGGGCTTCAATTCTATTGAAATAGCATCTATATCGTCTGCATCAGCCATCGTTTCTGTTCTTATAGCCCTAATAATTCTGTTCTTTTATACCCGTAAGTGGAACTCCAGGTCCAGGGTTGTTGGTTCCACAAGAAAAGAAGTTATTGTTTTTACTGATATTGGGGTCCCATTGACTTTTGAAACTGTCGTTCGTGCCACTGGTAATTTCAATGCAAGCAATTGTATTGGAAATGGAGGATTTGGTGCAACCTACAAGGCAGAGATAGCACCAGGAAATCTAGTGGCTATAAAACGTCTGTCAGTAGGACGATTCCAAGGTGTTCAACAATTTGATGCAGAGATTAAAACCCTCGGAAGACTTCGCCATCCAAATCTTGTCACTTTGTTTGGTTACCATGCCAGTGAGACAGAGATGTTTCTGATATACAACTATTTGCCGGGTGGGAACCTGGAAAAGTTTATCCAGGAGAGGTCAACAAGGGCTGTGGATTGGAGAATTCTTCACAAGATTGCATTGGACATTGCTCGGGCGCTTGCCTACCTCCATGATACTTGTGTTCCACGAGTCCTCCATCGCGATGTGAAGCCCAGCAACATACTGTTGGATGATGATTTCAATGCATACTTGTCCGACTTCGGATTGGCCAGACTTTTGGGAACTTCTGAAACCCATGCCACTACAGGGGTGGCAGGAACATTCGGTTATGTTGCGCCCGAGTATGCCATGACTTGTCGGGTTTCCGACAAGGCTGACGTGTACAGTTATGGTGTTGTACTTCTAGAGTTGCTCTCAGACAAGAAGGCATTAGACCCTTCATTTTCTTCCTATGGGAATGGCTTCAACATAGTAGCATGGGCATGCCTGCTACTTCGGCAAGGAAGAGCAAATGAGTTTTTCACAGCTGGGCTATGGGATGCAGGACCAGGAGATGATTTGGTGGAGGTGTTGCACCTGGCCATTATGTGCACTGTCGATTCGCTCTCGACGAGACCTTCGATGAAACAGGTTGTGCGAAGGCTAAAGCAACTTCAACCTCCATCATGCTAGCAGCCAGCCGTTGGGTTGGTGAGTTTGACATAGTGATTCTTAGAAGTATTCCCCACTTTGTAATATCATTTGTGATTTTTAGGCTTGGGTCCTTTTTTGTGGACTGTTCTTTCCTAGGGTTGAGTTCTAAAATTGTAAATTGTAATATAGTGATATGCCCTCAGTTTTTGATGCTTGTTTCTAAAGATTCAGGGGGCTTTGGTGATGAATCTGCAGAAGAGTGCAGATATGTGATTTCCACGCCATACACGTGTATTTCCGTTTCATTTATTTAATAAGATCATAGAATAGAATCAGTTTCTCCATATCTTCTGTGATCTTCTTCTGGTTTTTCTCTTCTATTTCCTTAATTATGTTGCATCGCAGGCGTCTAGTAGGAAGAATGATTAACTAGAAGGAACGAATCTATTAAAATACTTACCACAGATGGCCGGCGCTTCGCCGGGGTAATATATATTTGTGAGCAATCAATCTCCCATGCTCATCCCCATTGCCTGCTTTTTTGTTTTATAATTTCTTTAATATTAGAACAAATCGATAATCTATTCACTAAAAATCAGTCTCATCTTTAATTTTATGTTTTTTTATAAATAAAATCTTTCTACTTGATTGCCGAATCAAAGTCGTTTTTTAAAGACTAAATCATGACCACTCAACGAATACAAACAGAAATTTTAAGTGCAGGTCATGACGTTTTAAATGTGTTTTGTTCAGTTTTACCACGATCCACGGATTTAGTTATTATTTTGTATAAATTTAATGTTTTCTTGAGCACTAATTTGGTGATTTTTTTAAGTTACTATATTTTGAATGGTTCTGGATATGCCGAGAAAAATATATATCCACTCCTACAATTATAATGAGAAAATCTATATCCATTTTTACCCCTCAGAAGGACGTTATCTCTATTCTATGACAGTCAATTAATCATTGACTATTTTAAACACCCCATAGTCAACTAACTTTATGGTTTTAAATTGTGATGCTCGCCAACATGTTCTGAGAATTTGAGATCTTGGAACAAATTCATATCATTAAATAATGATCATATGTATTCTTATTCATGCATGTCAATCAATTTACTGAGTGATTTTAAGTTTATTCTTAGTTCGAAGAATATATAAGCCATGGACCTTTGTTGAGAAAATATCAACGACCACCTCAACTGTCTAAAACTTCGAATTCAGAAATAAATGTACCAACTTTTCTTCACCCATCCACCCACAACTAGATATGCAACTGCATATTTAATATTAGAACTCAATTGAACTCCGAAACTAACAGGAAAGAAACAAGGAGCAAAGTCCATTTAGGAAATGATAACATTAACATTGTTCCCTCGGTACTAAAAGTTAGCTTTTGCAACCATAAAAGAGAACAAGAAGAGAGATATCAGATTCTCCATCATACCTTAGGATATTAAATGTTTGCAGGAAACTTCTATGACCAAGTAAAGTGCCAAATTTCAAAATAAACCAAGAGAGTAACAACACTTAGATTACTCATCTTTGGTTCTTTTGTCCTGTCTCACATTTTAGCAAGTTACAAAAAGCTTTGACTCACAACAATATGCTTTAATGGGTGATCCACATCACCGCCACCAGCATGCTTAACGAACTCGGCTGGGGTGAGGAAACTGCCATGACAAACACACAGTATCCTCACTTCCTCTCCTTTTCTATACCGGTAAAGAAACCCTTGAACTCTCTTTCCATTGGGTCCCTTACCTTTGGTAGACACACAAGGCATATCTTCAAACATGTTCTTCATCACATCTTTAGTCCTGTTTTCTGGTGATACAGGTTTGTTATCCTGGTTCCTGACTGTAACAGCACTACTGTTGACTGATTTTTCAGCAATCAATGTTCCAGATGTAACCATTGATTTATGTTCGCCACCTAGAGATGAGTTAGCTCCTTTAGACATTCTAGCATCAGGGGATTTTGTTCCTGAAAGAAGCATGGGTTTGGATAAAAGCATAGTTAGACGTTCATATACATATACATATACGTGTATATATATATATATATATTATAAACACAGTAGAAATTTTGGGACAAACTAGGGAAGAACATGCACCAGATCATATATTGATCCAACTATGGTTAAGGCATGAAGCCAAGCCAATTTGACAAATACTGTATATTATGATAGCAGCAGGACAAGATTAAAAAGAGAAGTGACAGAAATATAGTTGAACACAACAATCCCAACCGTCAAAGCTTTAGAGTTGTAGAAATAAATAATGCGTTAAAGCAACTATAAATATGTAAGTACATATGTTCTCATGATGTCCTTTTACTATCTGTTTGATCCAAGTAAATCAGGTTCACTGCAACAATTATGTAATTGTTAATTGGACAAGCCTACTAAACATAAACACTCTGGTTAGTTGTGAAACTCGATGCAAAAAGAGGAGTGAACCAAACTCTGAACGACCTCTTGCTGCCTATTTTGATAAAGTTGAAAAGAGGCTTCAATAGTGTTTAAGAAAGATTTTTTCCATATAGGAATTAAGACCCATTTCTTGAACTGAAAATTTATATCACATGAAACTTTTTCTGTTAAGATGTCTCGGTGTATTCCCAAGAAGCCGGAACGAAGTCGCATTGTTAATGGATAAAAAATAATGCAGCTTCCTACAATTTTTATAGATACATTGATGATGAGCAAAGGCAAAGTGACACAAATAAGTGAGGAATAAACTCATCTTTCAAAACATTTTTGTTATGACTAAACAATGTTTTGGTTATTTTAAGTGAATTACTTTCTTTGTTCAGTTGTTTTTGTGCCCAGAAGAGAGTTTCAAAAGATGTGTATGCAGTTAACCCCTTCATGGTCCTTGAATAAACATTTTCCATATTCTTCCTGCCAAATTATTTCAGATTCATAATTCATATGATTATCTAACCTTTTTGACACCTTCCTTTAAAATATCATTAATTTCACATCGAGAATAACATTTCTTCATAAAAAGCTTAAATAAGTTTCGTACACATTGGTCTGATCAATGATCAGGTGGTTAGTACGTTCAACAAAATATAGCCCTCATCTTGTCCCTCACCCTCTTTCCCAATTTTAGAATTTTAAAACTCCTAATCAAGGACAAGTCAGTGTAATTACACATTCAGATAAGGCTATATACAGTAATCTCAAACAATCAGCCTGTGTCCAAATTCGAAACATCGATTATAGGAAGCAATCTGACACACTCGTGAAATTAAAAAGAAGAAAATAAGTAGAGAAGTTCTAGAGCTGCTTGAGGTCAAAACAAAGAAGAAACGAACTAAGAAAACTGGTAAAGTTTGGGACTGAAATTTGTAAGATGCTAAAAAATAACGATACACGAGAGAGAGAAGGACGACGAATCGAGCAAGAAAATGCAGATGACTTGAATCACCAAAATGGCATACGAAAATTAGTATCTAATTTGCCAATTGAATCGTAATTACCTGGAGGTGGTTGACTCTCAGATTCTGAGATCCCATCTGACCCATTGGAGGTCTTGGGAACCGATGGAGGACAAGGTGGTGGTAGACCACTGCCCAGCGACGTCGCTCTTGAGCCGGCGAAATCACTCAACGTCGAAGTGGCATCCCGCTCAACGATGACTTCGTCTTCTCGATTTCGCTCCCGAACGACCCTCAAGTTTCTCTGCTTCTCCGACCGCTTCCTCCTAGCCTCCAGTCTCCTGAGTGTCTGCAACTCCTTCCTCCTCCGCCACTCCTCCTCCGTCGCCGTGGGGAGTGAGCACGTTCTCACCAGCGAACTAGTACCACATCCCATTGGCATCCCGATCGCCTTCTCTTCCTCTTTTAGAATTGGATTGTGATTCATGAATTCCGGTATCGATGAAGTTCGTTTAATCTTCTTCGCTCTTGGGTCCACCCCAAAACGACCGTTCATCGAGAGCCCAAGGGTCAGCTCCAGCTCTTCCTCATCCTCCTCGCTCGCATCTTCCAGCTTCAACTTCACCGGCAAGTGATTTACAGACACGAATCTCTGCAACTGCAACAGATCTCGCGAGAAATTACTACTCATTTGGCTTGGAATGAGCCTCTTTCCTCCATCCCCGACGTCCGCCATTGACGCAACAAGCTTGGCCAGATTAACACAAACACATATGGATGAACATCACGGAGAAGTCAAATTACAGAGGGATTTATGTTGTGAGTGATATAAGAAACTGCAAGTGCATAATGACCCCAGGGAAGAAAAAGAGCTTGCAAGTTGAGAGAGCTGGGTACTTTTCAGAGAAAAATGTGGAATAAAGACGTTGTTATGATTCGACCTGAGAACAGAGATTGTACAGTTTCTTGCGGCTTCCCGGTAAAATCATTTCCCCTCAAGACACGGACGGGCATGATAGGCACGAGATGGCCAAGGTATCAAGTAGGAAGAATCAGACGGAGGAAAAAGAAGACGGTTGAAAAGCCGTAAAGATAATAAAACCCAAAAAAAGGCAAAAGCGGGAGGGATGAAAATATCGGAATTACCCCTGGTGACGTAAGGAGGCCTGAGACTTCGACACGTGGGGTGGAAAGGGGCGGGGAGGGGCTGACGTGGCGAGGGGGCCAGATCTTGAGGTAACGCCCTCGAGGCGTCTGTATTTGTTTGTCTTTTAGGGAGGGGCTAGTTTTGTTGGGATGAGGGTTCCTATGTCCACGTGTCGAAAGAGGATTATGAGAACTGACACAATCGCCACGTGGGTGAATTACAAAACGAAACGTTTGCAACAGCACATAACTCCGAGACCGGGGTCTTGCTGTTTCCATCGTTTTCATTCATATTAATCTCACTATTCATCTAATTAATTAAAAATCTGTAAAGCTTATTCACGGGCTAACGTGTCAATCATTTGAGATTTTGGACTTGATTTATTTTGTATTATTATTATTAGCTATGTACGGTTCTTTAATTAAAAATTTACAATGCGAACATTTTTATATAATTTTATTATTAAAGTTTTTTTTAGGAACATCTAACATAAATAAATTTTCACATAGGTAAAAAGTTAATAAACAATTTAAAATATTGTGAATTCATCAAAACTGTTAAATCTTACCAAACTCAATGTTGTTGAGTGAAATTTAATAGTTTTGATAAATTGGCACCATTTTAAATTGTTTACGGTTATTTTTGTCTCTTACAAAATTTATTTATTTCAAACGCCTCTTAAGAAAAATTTTATTGGTAAAATTAATTACAATCATATATTTTTATAAATGAATCAACAATTTTTCATTCACAGAAAATATTTATCATGTCATTGAAAAATTTAAAAATATTATTGTAGTATAATAAATTCAGGTTAAATATAATTTCATCAGTAAAATATATAATCTCGGGGAAAAATTGACACTTGAAAATTAAAATTTGCTACTGCTTCAAAAATTTTTCTATTTTGCAACAACAAAAATTATTGGATTAAAAAGCAATTTGGCCAACGAACTATTACTTCAGATCCGCCTAGCACAGATAAATTTTAAGTGAACTAAAAATACCAAAAAAATTTTTAAAAATGTGTAGTCAACACAAAAAATGGAGTAAACTTTTTTGTGCTTGGCGTTCCTCAAGTAAAACATTTTTGTGTTGGACGCTTCTAGAGTAAAAGTTTTTTGTGCTGATTGTACATTTTTAAAAGTTTTTTGGTATTTTTGGTCAAATTAAAAGTTATTTGCATTAGATGCTCCTGAGGTAATAGTTTGTTGGCTAAATTGCTCTTTAACCTAAAATTATTTATTTTATTAGATTTATTCTTAAAGAAAGCATACTTAGTAGAAGAACAGACCTGCACAGGAGGGAAAAAAAAAAAGAAAAGAAAAGTTAGGAAACATCTACCTCCAACGAACATGTCAAGTAGATAAAATGACGATCGTACGGCTCAAGTTAAAATAAGTGTATGTGATTAACGGCGTGAGCCATGATTTTGTCTTCTGGTAAAGAATGATTAAGTCGAATTAAAATATTATCGGATTTGTACGTAGTGATTAGTATATTTTAATAAAGTAATGAAAAAATTGGAAGTTGAAAGTTGAACAACTTGAGGGACAATATGATATCAACTTGCGCAACTTGATCCTTTTACTAGGCTGACAGCTATGCATTACGTGTGATTCCAGGATATGTTTATTTCTTTTATGTCTCATCTAGATTTTTTGGTTTTTTGTTTGGTGCCCACATCGAACCATCATCTACGTTATCAAATATATATATATAACCCTAATTAACAGTTGTATCAGTAGGTGCCCGTTTTGGATAGGGGTGGTAGAAATCTCTTATTCTCGGTCTAATTTTTACAAAAATAAGATAAAAATAAAAGTGATATTGTAAAAAGTAAATATCCTATTTGATCCCTGGGAAAAAACATAGACCTCTTTTTCATTCCAAGGGACTAAAATGAGATATTTTTATAGACTAAAAAGGGGTTTTTGGAAATGCATCTTTTTTAGAAACTATAAAAAGGTTTTGTTGTTTGAAGGATCAAAATAGGGTCCGTGTTTTTTTTTAAGAATCAAATTGGATATTTACTCTATTGTAAATGTATTTTTTGTTTAAAATGATAGTGGAATAAGTGATTTTTGTGTAAGAGAAGCTAAAATTTGTGACTCTTAGAAATTGACTTTTTTATTATAAGCTCATCACAAATTAATGAAAGCCTCAAAGCCATGTTAGATACCTATTTTGACCTGTTAGATTCTTTTTCATCGCTGTTCGGCTTTTGGACCCCCCAAACACTATGCCAAACAGCCCTGAATTCTCTGGACAACAAGAACGTCACACTTAGTCAAAAATAAGTTTTGTTTAAATTATAAATAATTGGGTTAAAGACCATTCAGCACAATAAACTCTTGCCCTAGGATCATCCAGCATAAAAAACTAATGGGTGGACCAATATTATAAATAAACTATGAAAAACAAGAAACAAGCACAAAATCGTTATGTGCCCCCTAACGTCCGTCAATGCAATTAAATGAGGGGGGGGGGGGAAGCCACGTAAAAAACACGTGGCCATTTACTCAGGCAAAATGCAAAACGATGAGACCGAATCGAAGCAACTGGATTTGACCAAAAAAAAAAATCGAAGCAACTGGAGAAGGGAAAAAAGTTAGGGCTCCACCAATTGATTTGGGGAAAAAACCAGAGTCGAGGTCCATCCGATTTGGGGAAAAAACAAGAGGCAGGAGAAATCGTCGACGGGGACAACTAAAATTTTGTTCAAAGAGCTAAGACAGTGATATATAATTAGCAGAACAGCCTTGAATGTCTCGGACTAATTTCAATGAAAAGAAGAGTAAAAGAGATACCAAGAAAACAGTGGAAAGGATGCACCGGACAAAGTCGATTTGGGAAGAGAACAGTGGAGGTTACCAAAAGTTGGGATAGGAATGGAGGCCGAAAGACTTCGAAGCGATGAGCTGCAATGTACCGTGACGAGAACGAACGCAGGGGATGACATCACCGCCATTCCAAGTGGCCGCCTCTTGTGCTTCTTCCTCCATTTTCCGCAATTCCTGCGCCGTTATGCCATGACCTCTGATCCTAAATGCACCGAACTCCTTGGCCGATCTCACCACCGCATCCATCCTCGCCGACAGAGATCGGTAATCTATCTCCGCCGGCACCAGCATGTGACGAGACTCCGAGAGGCTGAGCTCCGGACAGTGGAGATTGTTGTCGAGGTAGTAGGCGAGGGGGTCATCGGCGGCGGAGCGAGAGCCTCTGGTCTGGGGATGGGAGAAGGCGGCGGCAGGCGGTGGTTGGAGCTGGAGATGGGCATTGTTTGGCGAGTGAGAGAATTGAAGAATCAGAAAAGAGAAAAGGGAAGATGGGACGTTTTGCTTTTGCCCAGTTCCTTTTTCATATTTTCTCTAGTTGCTTTTTTTTCCCCCTCATTTAATTGCATTGACGGACGTTAGGGGGCACATAACGATTTTGTGCTTGTTTCTTGTTTTTCATAGTTTGTTTGTAATATTGGTCCACCCATTAGTTTTTTGTGCTGGATGATCCTAGGGTAAGAGTTTATTGTGCTGAATGGTCTTTAACCCTAAATAATTTTATATAGCGAACAGATATTAGTCTCGTTAGTTAGGTTGGCTCTTAGGACATAAGGCTGTAAATTCAAAGTCTGTGAGTTTTGATTGCTAATGTAAGGATTTTGTTGTTGCACAATCTTTATATATTCCCTCCGATCCTTTTTATAATTAAGCAATTTATATATTACTCAAAACAAACTCATGGTTAGGATTAGTTAAAAATAATAAATGTATCAAAAATATTATGTTTCTTTATTTAATTATGGAAATAAATCTAGGAGAGAAAATAAGTAACAAATATGAAAGAGTATAACTGTATAAGTATAATTGTAATACCCCAGATTTTTTTTTATTAATAGTAATAACCCAATAGTTATTGTTAATAGTAATAACCCATTTATTTTATATAGTCTTGGTGAGTCAAATATTCCTAGTCTTAATTACCTTAGCAATTTTCTGCTTATGCACTAAGAAGAAAAAAAGAACCAAGTCTCATTAATTCAAATTATAATTGATTGAATTAATGTGATACACCCTATCACATTAAATTCACATTATGATTGATTGGTGGTCATGATTGTTTTTTAGGTAATAAGTCTATTACTGCCAACCAAGTCACATTAATTCATACCATGATTGATTGATTGAATTTAATATACCCTATCATATTAAATCACACCATTATGGATTGATTGAATTTAATATACCCTATTATATTAAATTCACACCATGATTGATTGATTGAATCTCATATACCCTATCATATTAAATTCACATTATGGTTGATTGATTTAATTTAATGTACCCTATTAATGAGTTGGCAATGGTAAAAGAGCCCAAAGCTAAACCCTAATTTTTAAGTTATAAATATGATTCTAGCCTAACCCTGAATACTCCCATTATCTTCTCATATTATCTTCTACTACTTCCTCTAATCTTTCTCTGTGTCAATTACTTTTCTAAGAGGCTAGCAAAACGGAGACTAAGTAATCCTAATTCCCAGAACAACCTTGCATCTCGTGTCTCTTCTTTTTCTCTACATCTTATTTTGTTTATCCTAAACTTATTTTTCTTTACATCTTATTTTGTTAATTCCAAACTTATTCTTTTTGCCTATATCTTATTTTGCTAATCCTAAACTTATTCTTTTTCTCTACATTCTATTTTGCTAATCCTAAACTTATTCTTTTTCTCTACATCTTATTTTTCTAATCCTAAACTTATTCTTTTTCTCTACATCCTATTTTGCTAATCCTAATTCTCATGAGTCTTAGATTAGTTTTATATAAGTTTTGATAGAGTTGTTATATATGAAATATATTATATGTAATCATAATCCCTAGGTCAATAGGAATCAATTATTATATGTCGTTTCTCTAGTCTAAACTGTCATCTCGTTCCTCCTTGTGATTCCCATTCGGTACCATTGATTTTGCATTTGTCTTTCTTTGTGAGAAAATTGTTTTCTACAAATTACACAAATTTTCCCTTCTTGATTGCGTGATGAAAATTTTTGTAAAAAAAAACCATTTACCATTGCATAAATATATATGTATATGGTTGTTTTGGCCTTATAAATGCTTTCATATATATGTATGTATATATATATATTCACAAAATTTTTGTGGCATATCCTCTTTGTCACAAGCATATGTATTTTCTTATATTATCACAAACTCAAGTTATTAACTTAGATAAGTATAAATTAAGATTATTCTTTTTGAATATTATGGAACTATGTGTGTGTATATATATATATATATATTTATTTATTTATTGAGAAATCCATTTATTATGTGAGTGTATTTAAAATACTTTAAATCGTGGGAGGATAGCTTTGGGATGGTACCTCTAAAGTGATGAACACAACCCTTAGGCTTTATGCCTTCGATATATTATTTGATGTGAATCAATTATGTTCGTTCTTCCCAAAGTGGTGTCTGGCAGGGGCTCCCGGGACACTAGTAGCAACTTTAGGAAGAGGTGTGCACATTAGGACGAAATGTTTTATGGCCAATTTGATTGATTGTGACTGGCAGGGGCTCCCGGGTCACAGGGTAAACTGGCAGGGTCTCCCGGGTTTACCATGGTTCTCTTCCCACTAAACTAAATAGACTAGCAGGGTCTCCCGGGTCTAAATAAATTTAAAAAGATAAAGAATAATATTTGATTCGATGTGAATAAATAGATATGATGAGTATTAAAGTTGATATTTTAGATTATATATTTGTATATGATATATATATATATTTTTATCATCCTATGAATATTTGTATTTATTATTATTATTATTATTATTATTATTATTATTATTCTATATTATCTTTGTTTATTAGGATTACCAGCTTTTGCTGATGTTTGTATTCTGGGCTGTGATAATCCTTCGGGGAGCAGATTTTCAGTGAAACAGGTTTCAAAGTTGGGCTGTTGGGGCTAGCAGTGAGAAGTGAGGAAGAACAATGAGCAAATCTAGCTAGTTTCTCTTATTTTATTTCACGCTTTGAATAAGATATTTTTATTTAAGTTTGGATTTAAGTTAATGTAATAAAGTAGCCTTGCACTTGTCTCAGTATAAGTGCGGCGGTAACACTTCCCAAATTTTAGTTATTTTGAATTTCAGTAGTTATTTATAAAAATCATTGCAATTTTATGTTATTATAATTGTTAGAAATTTGGAGGTGTTACAATAATAAACAAGAGAAACCAATTCTTTTGACGGCAATGGTCTAAGAAAGAAACCAATGGAAGTGAAATGGAGTTTTTTGTAGGAAGGGTGGGTGAAGTTGAATTTTGAAAGTGCTATTAAAGGCTGTCCAGGTTTGGGGAGCTATGAATGGGTGTTGACAAGGAGTGATAGTACGTAGTTACATTTGTGGGTTTGGTATAGAGTCGGGAAATCGGGCCGGGTCCGTCGAGCCGGCCCTTTTAAGCCCTGGCCCTGTAGGGCTCGGGCTTGAAAAATATGCCTGAAATTTGAATTTGGCCCTGTAGGGCCTCGGGCTTTATCGGGCCGGCCCTGCAGGCCCTGTTACTGTAGCATTTTCATTTTTTAAGAAAAAAATTAGTCAAAGAGTGTTAAGAGGAAGAGGCTAGGAGGCACATATATAAATACATAATAACTATACTCTGATTTTATGATTTGGCATATTATTTGTTGCAGATAATGATTATTATGGATGTGTTCATGATGCGGGAGAAGAAATTCATAACATTTTTACTCCTGAAGCACAACCTTCTGCTCAAAGTGAAGCATAATCAAATATCTATGAAATTGATGAGAGTGATGAAGAAGGTGACAATTGACAATGATAGTGGTATGCTTTTATATTTTATGTGAGTTATCTAATGTTGTTTAGTTTAATACTTCTTAAGTTTTATGTGAGTCAATTGTGGACAATAGTTTGTTTTTTATTACGAATTAATGAATGTATTTAATTGTTGGATGATTTGTATTGTTTAGATATTAATGTTGATAATATTTATTTGATAGGTTAGAACTTTAATGGTTGCAATTTACTAATTATATTTCTTTGGAAAAAACATAGAAAAAAAATAATTAAAATTTCGAATAGTAATTTCCAGGCCCTGTAGGGCTGGCCCTGGCCCTGGTACTATCGGGCCGGGCTTTGAAAAATAGATGTTTTTCTTATTTCAGGCCCTGTAGGGCCCAAGCCCTAGAGGGCCAAGCCCTGTAGGGCCGGACCGGCCCTGATTCCCAGCTCTAGTTTGGTATGAAATTAGGACATTGCAATTGGTTAGCTGTTGAAATTTGGGGGGTTGTGCAGAGTCTTAGAATATCACAAGATTTGGATTCATTAGGATCATAACGGAGGGGGCTCAACTTTGACTCTACACATGATTCAGATATGCGTGGATCCAAGGAAAGACTAGGGACCAGACACTTGACGCATGGCTGAGATAAATTAAACCAATAAATTGAAGAACTGCAGATTCTCTTTGCCCATACTTTGAGAGAAAGTAATTGGATTGCAAATTGGTTAGCTAATTTTAGTTTTAATCATAGTAAGGACTTTACAATCTTTGTTAAATAAGCTGAACCCTTAAACTAAGAATATTATACATACGTTCTTTTATTTGTGTTTTGCGACATAGAATTCATTCTCATTGATATGACAAGGGGAGAATGAGAAGGGAACAAAATCCACACATGTTCCCCACAAAAAAGCTCTAAACGTCACTTTTTATTTCTTTTCTTGGGGCTGCATGTTCACGTCGCTTCTCTTCCTTTTCATTTTCTACTGAGCTGGGAGGGACTCATTTGCTTTTGCTTTTTCTTTTTTTGATACAGCGGGTTGGGGGAAGGGGGAGGTAAGACTCGAACCCTGGATAAGAGAGAAAGCCAGCTCTTAAGACTGGTACTGGTGCCACCGCGCTATGAGGCGCTTGGCTCATTTGCTTTAATTATCCACATTCTCCCATATAAATTTGGAGTCCAATTACAATATTTATAAGGGAAAAGTATTTCTCCAGTCACAGTGACCCTTAAAACTACATCGTTTTAGATTAATGAAGGGCGTGTTTGTAATTTTAAGTGAATTAATATAATGAAGGGTGCAGAATTACAAAAACACCCTTCATTAATCTAAAACAACGTAATTTTAGGGGTCACTGGAGAAATATTTTACCCTATTTATAATTGTTTGTAAAAGTGTGATGGCTGTTTTTAAATATATATATATATATATATATATATTGTAGTACGCTAGGCTATGACGTTGAATTTGTTGGGAATATTCGGTAACTTATTTAATGGGAAAAAAAATCTACGGATGATGCATTATAGAGGTATGAGAGGCACGTGCCAGGTTTGTAATGAATTTGGTGTCAAAACAGTGAATAAAAGAAGATGTGAAACCTATGGTTACAATCGTTTACCAGTTGTAGTTAAAACGCATGTAAAAGAATGGCAAAGATTTGATGCTTTACTTAGAAGAGGAAAAAGGAAGGGAAGCTAAGACATCGCAACTAGCAAGTGGCAACGTAAAAGAAAGGTGGGAGGGGAGGGGACGGCTCAAGTTGGGAAGCAAAGAAGGGAAGACGTGAACCGTACGACTACGACGTTCAAGAAGGAGATCCAACGGTCGTAAAGGGCAGGATTGTGTGTTGGGTTGAGGGACACGTGTCCAGCATAACGGGAGGACGACAGCTAAGAGAGGAGGGAGAAAGAGCAAGTTGCGTGGGGTTGGGTGACGTGTCGAAAGGAGAGGGAGAGGGTGTCGTACACACGTGTCGTGTCAGAAGGTCAGGTGTGGGGCCCAGCTTGAGGGGGATTACTGTGACTGTCGGTTTTTGAAAAGCTGTGATCGACAATTATAGCGTACAACACCCACTCCAACTCGTTCCTCTCCCACACAAAACCCCCCCTCTCTCTCTCTCTAAGTTTAAGGGGAAAAAAATCATAGGAAAATCGTTCTGAGGGTCTTTTTAGTCCCAAAAAAATTAAAAAAAGCCCTAATTTTCTTTCAATCCCAGAAAAAATCAGGTATGCAAATATTAAATAGAAAGATAAGAAAGCCTCTAACTAAAGCTGAAAAAGGAAGGGGGTTCTGATTTCAAAACACACACACACACTCTCTCTCTCTCATTTTGATTAGATCTGTTGCTCTTCGGTGTTTGTTTCTTTCTGTTTGGATCTCTCCACTAGATCGCTTCGGTTGTTTGGTGTTTTTGATCAAGTTCAGTGTATCTGTCAATTCCCTGTTCTTTGCCGATCTGCACTTGCCGAAGGAAGAAGATTCCAATCTGTAAGTTTTTCTGATTTTGGATTTTTGTTTTTGCCCGATCTGTGCGTTGCGACGGAGGAAGGCTGTCCTTGCTTCTTCGGTTCTGATCTCGTGAGACGACGCCGGAAGGGAGGTAGCTTAAAGAGAGAATTTGCAACAGCAAAAGCCATATTACAACAGACAAATCAACATTTACAACAAACTTTAAAAATTTGGATTTTCGTTCAAATTCAAGTCCTAAGCTTACAGAGGGCATTTACAACAGAAAAAACCACATTTATAAGATAAAAGGCCACATTTACAACAAACTTTAAAAACTTAGATTTTCGTTCAAACTCAAGTCCTAAGCTTACAGAGGGCATTTACAATTAAAAAAGCCACATTTACAAGATAAAAAGTCACAATTACAATAAACTTTAAAAACCTGGATTTTCGTTCAAACTCAAGTCCTAAGCTTAAAGAGGAATTTGCAACAACAAAAGCCACATTTACAACAAAAAAGTAACATTTACAACAAACTTTAAAAATTTGAATTTTCGTTCAAACTCAAGTCATAAACTTACAGAGGGCATTTACAACAGAAAAAACCACATTTACAACATCAAAGTTCGAATGAGTAAGTTAAGTTCAAATGGTTAAGTTATAATACCTGATGCTTGTACAGGTTTTTTTTCCTTTTTTGGGGTTTTTGAAATTTTATTTGGTATCTATGCGTCATTCCCCCTAAAAAATATTCAAAGACACAAGTTGTACCTAAGGTTTACAGTTTACCTGTTCGAACTTTGATGTTGTAAATGTGGCTTTTGCTGTTGCAAATTCCCTCTTTAAGTTTAGGACTTGAGTTTGAACGAAAATCCAGGTTTTTAAAGTTTTGTTGTAAATGTGGCTTTTTATCTTGTAAATATGGCTTTTTCTATTGTAAATGCCCTCTGTAAGCTTAGGACTTGAGTTTGAACGAAAATCCAGGTTTTTAAAGTTTGTTGTAAATGTGGCTTTTTATATTTTAAATGTGGTTTTTTCTGTTGTAAATGCCCTCTGTAAGCTTAGGACTTAAGTTTGAACGAAAATCCCGGTTTTTAAAATTTGTTGTAAATGTGGCTTTTTATATTGTAAATATGGCTTTTTCTGTTGTAAATGCCCTCTGTAAGTTTAGTACTTGAGTTTGAACGAAAATCCAAATTTTTAAAGTTTGTTGTAAATGTGCCTTTTTATCTTTTAAATGTGGTTTTTTCTGTTGTAAATGCCCTCTATAAGCTTAGGACTTGAGTTTGAACGAAAATCCAGGTTTTTAAAAATTGTTGTAAATGTGGCTTTTTATCTTGTAAATGTGACTTTTTCTATTGTAAATGCCCTCTGTAAGCTTAATACTTGAGTTTGAACGAAAATCCAATTTTTTTTAAGTTTGTTGTAAATGTTGCTTTATCTGTTGTAAATATGGCTTTTGCTGTTGCAAATTCTCTCTTTAAGCTACCTCCCTTCCGGCATCGTCTCATGAGATCAGAACCGAAGAAGCAAGGACAACCTTCCTCCGTTGCAACACACAGATCGGGCGAAAACAAAAATCCAAAATCAAAAAAACTTACAGATTGGAATCTTCCTCCTTCGGCAAGAGCAGATCGGTAAAGAACAGGGAATTGATAGATACATCGAACTCTATCAAAAACTAACTGAAGCGATCTAGTGGAGAGATCCAAACAGAAAGAAACAAACACCGAGTAGCAACAGATCTAATCAAAACGAGAGAGAGAGAGAGAGAGAGAGAGAGAGAGAGAGAGAGAGTGTGTGTGTGTGTGTTTTGAAATCAGAACCCCCTTCCTTTTTCAGCTTTAGTTAGGGGCTTTCTTGTCTTTTCATTTAATATTTTTCTGAGATTGATAGAAAATTAGGGCCCTTTTTAGGTTTTTTTGGGCTAAAGGGGCTCTCAGTATGATTTTCTCAAAAATCATTCCATGCCTCAACTTGTCGCTTAGTTTTTTCAGGGAACAAGTTGCTGTTAAAATTGGGAAAATATCACTCAGCCCCAAAAAAGAGAAAAATTATTAAAAAGTCTTTAGAACTTTTTTTTATATTAATTATAGAATTCCAATATCAAAAAGTCTCGTTTTTAAAATAATTTTTCATGTTGTTAAAATAGCTTTTTCTGTTATTAAAATTTTCCTATGAAAAAAAAGTTGTCAAAATGACTTTTCATGTTGTCAAAATAGTTTTTCCTGTTGTTAATTTTTTTTTTTTAAGTTTTTCCTCAACCTAAAAAATTTTTGACAAGAGAAAAAGCTATTTCGACAACATGAAAAACCATTTTGACAACAATTTTTTTACAAGAAAATTTTAACAACATGAAAAGTTATTTTGACAATGAGACTTTTTTAATATTGGAATTCTGTAATTAATATCAAAATAATCCCAAAGGGCTTTTTTGATAGAGATTGGAGGTTAAAACTTTTTTGATATTTTTTCTTTTTTTTAAGATTTGTGTGATATTTTCCCTTTAAAATTTATCGGATGACATTTAGTATGATGGAAGAATAGTTGAACAAGTATACTCACTTGGGAAAGTCTTGTAATTCCTCTCGTCATTATGTAGAGGTGAAAAAAAATTAATTTAGTTAATTTAATCATCATTTTTAATGAAATCTCTCTTACTATATATGCACTTAATATTGACTGTTTAACGAAAAAGTTAGACTTGATCAAGAGATAAAGATGTTTGACATCGCATATGAAAATAAATCATTTAACTTATTTCCTATATTTCAGTTTAAAGGGGGTATATTATACTTAATACTTTAAAAACATTAGGGTTTTTTTCCCCCTCTCTGTTTAACTATTTTCTTTGTGACTTGCCAAAGTAAAAATAAAAATAAAAATAGTAGAATATAGTTAATGACTTTGTGATCGAAGGGATACAGAAGCTCCTGGTATCCATGAACATTTTTTTTAAATATTTAAAACTAACCTCTTTGAGAATTTATAGTGCAAAAGGATTTTACTTCTTTTCATAAATGTGTCTTTTAGAATTTGAACTTGAAACAGTTAAGTGAAGTTTCAGATTTATTTGATCCTTCCTTTTATAAATATCCTTCTCAAATACTCCCCCCACTTCTTATTATAAAATAAATTTTGCAGTGTAGTGTTTGCACTACAAATTTCATCTTATAATTAAAACCAGAGATAGTACTAACGTGTTGTGCGTGGGAAGATAGGGGTTGCCCCGTTTGACCCGGAGGGACTCAACTCGGTCCTCAACTCCATCGTCTCTGTCATCTAGTGGTTCCATTGTTGTGCAACTTGTATTTATTTATTTTAATTTGTCTTAAATGAAAAAATTAATAAATAGTACAAACATAGCATATACCGTTTAAATGAAAAACCCCACATCTGTCCTATGCTTCTTCACCCTTATTGCTCCTATGAATGTTTGTATTGCTTCTTTTGCCTGGTCACATATGCTTCTTGGTTGTTTGTTTCTTTCCCATATGGTTCTAGTTTGTGGCCCTTATTGTGAGGGATAGAAAAACAGTTTGTTACCAATTGAGTTAAATCAATTTCTATTATGTATTAACCATAGTTTGTTGTGTAAAATATTTGTCACACGTATTATTTTTTTAAAAAAATTGTCTGTGTGAACCAAATTAAGTTGTTATTGTGTCAATTTTTTAATAGTTAGGTTGCCTCGGGTCAAATTAAAAGCTCACCATATTTTCATCACGAACGTGCGCACATTTTATCGTTTACTTGTATGAAAAATTTTAATGGCAATAATTGTGGGCATAAGATGTGACATTTAAAAGGTGCCACTCTAATTATGTATATTAAAAAAAAATTAAAGTTTGGAGGATAGGGAAGAATAAAAGATTAAATAGAGATGATAAGTTGTAGAAGCTAAAGTTAGTGGTACATGGGAGGAGTGGAAATGCAAGTTGCTTGAACACATAGCCACTCAAAGAAGGCACCAGGCTGTGTGTTGCCACGTCGGATGCCTGTCAGTGCATCCTCATTGGCTGTGCCACTTTCATTTCTTTCTTTTTTCCATCCATATATATGGATCTCACCACCTTCACTTCCACAATTAAAAAAAAAAACAAAAAACAAATCACATGTTCTTCCACAATTTGTCAAAACATTTTCTTTTTAAAAAATTGCTTTATACCCATTGGTCCAATCTTCTCTTTTCAAAAGAAATGAGACTAAAGTCAATGCCTTTATCACCTTATATATAAAAAAAAAAAAAATTGATTGAATTTTGAACAATTCTAAAATATCATCAACCCAAATAGGTTTGACCTAAATTTGAATATGAATTTAAATATTTTCTAATAATTTTTTTTTCTAACCATCCTTCTTGATTATACATATTAAAGAGCTTTTTAGTATGGGTTTACTTTAATCTATTTCTTTTCCAAAAATTATAAATTTTTTGTAATTATTTATCTATATTAATTGCATATATTAAAAGGAATGCAATGCAAATTATTAAAGAGGATATTTTAAGAAAATTCACACACATTTTTGTAACAACTAACGATCTTAACTAATTTTCTTAATCTTTAGACATTAACCTTTTAGCTTTTGCATTATGGAACAAGCACAATGTTAGATCATTACTTTCAATAAAACAAAACAACTTTTTATTTTTATTTTTGAAAAGTTCACGAACAAATCCAACAATTTAATTATAATTGTTTATGTCACTATCGGGTTGAACGGATAAATACATGATTGGACAGACCCTAACATGGATGTTGAAATGGATGAAAACTTTTTATTTGCAACTTGTTTGATTTTTGGGTTTTATTATCTAATTGCGTATATCGCTTTTGCTCGTCTCTTTCTCATTATCTCTCTTTTTACGTTAAAAGATTCCATATAATCCTATATTTGTTTGTTTGAGCCTATTCCGAAGTTCACTCCTCCCTTGCTCTGATATCTCCTTAACTAGTAATTTACAAAAATTAAAAAAATTAGTTAAGTTAGTTATTTATAAAAAATACGTTTTATTTTTTTTCTATACTTCTTTAATTATTTACCTTGGAATCTATCACTTATGCAAACTATTTTCATAAGTATAATTAATAGGAATAATTTGGAGGAGAGTTATAAATTTGGGAGCAAGAGATTATGATCTGACATTTAAAGGGAAAAAACCTTTTTAAATAGCTCATATATTTAAGATAGGAGGGAATAACAGTTTATAAAGGACGTGAATCTAATAAATTATTTGAGAAATCGCAATCAATCATTCATTTTATTGTTTATAAATAAATGAAATTATAATATAGTATGCAAACGCTATGTTTGGAATTGTTGTGTGTAAGCATGCACGTCATCTTGAAGAGACCCTTTACAATGTTTTGAGGGTTCACATTAGATGAGCATAAAATGCTAATTTCTCTAATTTAGGCTGGAGATCTTTTTTTTAAAATGTATTTTATTTACTTGAATTAAATTGTATGTTGCACTCTAAAATTTTTTTGCATTTAGTATTTCGGATTAATTAATTTTTAGTTTTGTATTCAAAAATATTTTTCTTGTAATACTGGTATCCTAAAATTTCTTTCTAGTAGCACCTAATATTTGAAATATTTTTTTCAACACTCAATATCTTAAGTGAATTAATTTTGAGTGCATGATGTATTTTTTTTAAAAAAAAAATTATTTTATTTGGGAATGAGTATCTCATGCTCATCCAAAAGAGATGTGCATGAAATGTGAATTCAACGCTTGAGGCGTTTCTAATGGAAGAAAGAAACAAAGGAGATGAAGACCCGCCTGCATGAACCTTTTCAAGTCCCATCTTTCATTTATTTCTTTTTCAACAAATTGTTTATTATTCTCTTAGGTCTTTTTTATAAGCAACTTTTTCTTTTTTGGGGTTGGTTCTTTTTATACGTATCTTTCTCCTGTGTCTCACTACTTTTTTTTTTTTCTGCCCCTATTAAATACACATCTTTAAATTAATTATTTCACATTCACTACTAATTATCTTTCATTTACTCATTTATTACACATCCTCTTTCATATTTTATATTCATCCTCTCTCATATTTGTTATTCATTCTCTCTCCCATGCTCTTTATATAAGTAAGGGCATATTTGAAAAAAAATATGACATTTTTTATGTATTTATTATTTTTAATTAATCTTAATTATCAGTTCATTTTATGTAATAAGGATAAAAGTTGCTTATAATAAAGACCGGAGATATAATATAAGTGGATATCCAATGAGATGGCCCACGAACACTCAGCATGCAGCTTCACCTTCATGCAGAGCCTATGTAAGTGGACCACAATGGGAGTATGTAGTTCAAAACAAAAGAACGCTACTTTTCCACTAAAACTTGTTAATTGTATCCAGTTTTTAAATAAATACTCCCTCTGGTCTTTAATATAAGACATATTTACCTAATTTAATTCGATTATAGAAGTTGGTTAAATTATTTAATATGCATTATATCCCTCCTGTCATAAGTGAAGATTTGGTTCGTAGAGCGCACTCAGATACTGCATTTAGGATTGAGTGAGTATTGCCTTTGACTCTAGGGCCTCACTTTAACTTTTTGGACTGATTCCTACAAATACAACAGTTTCACGGTATCAGTGGGGACTCATTTCAGTGAATTGTAGCAAATATCTGAGTTATTATTGCCTTATCATTGTAATTGAACAAACTAGATATAGGCTCAGTACGATTGGATTATAGGAGAGATACAATGGAATGGCTAATTCAATGCCAACTCTAGCCAAAACTGATCCACCAAGGAGGAACCAATAAATTCAACATAGGCAATTGTTTCCATGATATTTAGAAATAAATAAACAAATAAACAAATAAAAAGTAGAGTATCTTGGGGGCTAGATACCTATCTACTATACTAAAACACTAGCAAAGATCATTGCATTAGAACTACAACTACTTTAACTGTGCAATTGCAATCAAAGGTGACATCAGGAGCATTTGATGCTGCTTGAGCGCCGCATGAAGATTGTGCAACCAGCCTGTGCCTGTATTTTCTAACTTACAAAACAAAAAGAGCCACAATACAGTCTTGTGAGTGTGTCACCGACGATATCTGTTGCTCTTAGGAAGAAACAGCAATGTGCCTTTGTCCACTTGATCGGCCGCCTCTCCCTCTCCCTTGGTAATAACCATCACCGCCACGATTGCCAGGGCCCCGACCTCTTCCAGAGAACTCATGGTTTCCATAGTCATTTCGACCAAACCCACGACCACCACCAAAGCCACGGCCCCTGAAGTCATTTCGGAAACCACCTCTTACAGCCAGGAACCTACCTCTTCCAGGATTACCAGCACCTACTGCAAAACAAAGGATAAAATTCTAAGCCATGATAGAAAGTGGTGTTCATATGACAAACAATTTATAATTTGCCATGTCCCTTTTCTCTTTTCTTGCTGAAGGAAAGATGTTAACCACGCAGGTAAGCAAGGAATTACCTCGATTCGTAGTTCTCTTCATCTCAATTTCAGCCTGACGACCCCCAAATGTAATAGGTGAAGCCTGAAAGAAGCACAATGGAAGTTGTAAAATCTGGAGCATAAAACCAAAATACATATGGCAGAAGTTTTACCAAAAATGCAAACCTTCAGACAAGTACTAGATCCAGTTTTCATGATGTAGCAATTCAAAATGACAACAAAACAAAGCTGATTGTTTACCATGCTAGAAATGTTTATGCAGGGAAGCAATAAAAAGGAAATCACAAATTTTAATAAAGGCGACATATGGCTGACCATGTACTCAGGTTGCCCAATAGAAATGCCACTAGCAAGTTAATACTATTAAACAACTACAGGTCAGACAGTTCATTTGACCAAATATCAGGCATTCAGGCTGTAGCCAGTGCTGCTCTTCAAATTAATACCACATACATCAACATAAGAAATCACTTTGAACCTTACAAAACCTATCGAGTATCCATGCATCATCAACGCATGAAAACAACTTCAGCAGAAGGGTAACACATCAAAACAATAAATAGGCATCCAAAAAAAAGTGGATTGCTGCTTTATAACAAAAACTCCAGTCATGGCAATATTGAGTATATTTGACAGACAAAAAATTATTATTAAGTAGCAAAGCATATGAAACAGAAAAGACAAGGAAATATATAGTGAATTTCAGGGACTTTTGCATTTGGGAGCGTGACTTTAAGAACAGCAAAGAGGGGGGAATTATATATAGTGCTATGTGTTATCAAAATTTCATTAGTTCCTAACCACTTCCAGAAGTCCTCATGCACTTAGAATTTTACCAAACATTGCAAGTTTGCAACCTCTCTGATATGTAAATAATAAATAACTACTTAGGTTAGTTAGTTAGGAAGGAATTAGTTAGTTTGTTAGTAACTAATAGTAGTTAGTTGGGATTAGTAGGTCTAGTATTGCCTATATAAGGCATATGACTATCCATTGTATCTCTATGCTTGTTATGATGAATGAATGAGCATCACAGATTTCTCTTCTTAATCCCTCTATCATGTGTCTCTCTCGTGTCTCTCCCTTATTTCTATATTTTCTATAACACTCTCCATGTCAGAAAACTATTGATACAGGCAGGTTTGACAGCCACGGGATTCCAGATGAACAGGGATGGTTAATACTTAAAGCTAATGCTTCCCATTTTAATATACTACAAACAATCCTATGAAAGCATTGCAATATGGAGAACCTTTTAATCTAAATTTCGAAATAGAGGACAAAACTTAAAAAATTACATTGAAATCCTTAATATTGACTACTGTCTGTGAATAAGATTGAATTTGCTAACCAGTGAAGTGATGCTCCAACGAAAATTTTCCAATAAAATCCATTGGATTTTTTGGGTGCTAGTCTTATATAAAAGCATGTTTGCCGGGACAGTTGAGTTTAAAGTCAACGCCACGATTGTCAGGCTCAAAGTGGCAGCAAAGAATACATGTGAAGTTACAAATAAGACGTCCTAAAACTTGTGAAACGCATGTTGCTTTTAAAACAACCAAAAGGTTACTATCCATGGGAGAACCAGCATAAAGCCATTAAACTAGCACAATTAAATGCCAGAATTCAAGGAAAAGGGGTCTACCTGAATTGCACTATTCATGGAACTCGGAGACTGGAATTCAACAAATCCAAAACAGTATCCCTGCTGCTGCAATTACCAAAAAAGAAAAAGTGTTTCCACTAAAGCATCATCAGGACTGTAGAAGAAGTGGAACACAGAAATTGGAAATAGTCACGTGGAAAATAAACTACCTTATTATTTCTGACTTGGATGCCTTCTGGCTTGATGGGTCCAAATTTCTTGAATTCTTCTTCCAATTGAGAAGCCGTCACACTAAAGGGCAAATTTCTGATGTAAATGGAATACCCTTCCACTGTGAGGTTTACATGCATGTCAGAATCAGTTACAAGTTTAAGCAAGATACTGTGGCTTCAATCAAGCGGCAAGTTGAGAACAATAAAATATAGTTTAATATTTTTAGAGTTCACATTCAAATAAAGCAAACATAAGTCAAAAAATAAATGATATGAAACATGGACAAACAAGTACCTTCCTCATGATTATTACTACTTGCAGGGATAATGACACTATTTGGTTCTCTTTCGGGTTCAGGTAATGAAGTAGTTTCAACTGGCCCAACTGACTGGTTCTCGGCTTTTTTAGGCACCAACCTTACAACATTAGTAGGTACGTAGACTTTACTTGATCCTGAGCTTCCTCTAAGGACTTTCACCTAAAACAAATCCAATAGACTTAGATTTAGAATTTCCCGCTGTTTGAAGGACAAAATCTGAGTTTGAACACTCACAATAGATGCATAAGACTTCTTTGGAGTGTCCTCTTGTGCTGAAGAAGCCAATGCTGTGGCCTGGGAAACATCAATGCCATTTGTCTGAGACTGGGGCTCTTCAGTACCCTCAATTTCAACAAGTGGTTGTCTTTCAAGATTAGATGGCACATAAGCATTCTCAGCACCATTTTGATCCTCGTTCACATGAGAATTTGCAGGGTCTGGTGCAGATGGATCAGAAACATGACCAGGGTCTGCATAAGATCATAAAAAGCATGAATACAGTTTCCAAATAACGACATAACTTAAAGAAAAACAAATAGTTCTTTTAAATTGATCTTGCCTGGGTCAGAAATTATATGAACATCAGTTGCATCATCAACTGCATTAAAGGAATGCTTGTCTGATGGTACACTTTCTTCTAGATACCTGAAAACATCATTCAGAACAAAATATCCACTGTCCTGAGGAGCAAGAAAGAATGATTGTGCAAATTGTCTTCTCAGGTTATCCTTGCCAGTCAAACAACCAGTTACCAACACAGTCACTCCATCATTGTGAGACTTTTGAGCATCAGCAGTCTTGATCTCAGCTTTAAAGTCTTTGTAGTTTAATGAAAGGATCTTGTCGTTAATGCCCTGCAGCAGAAAAGATAGTGATGCCCCATGAAATCAGGGATCGCCGGTGTCTGTATAAATTTGCTGGTCAATAAAATTTACTTGAACAGCCCTGTCCTGCCTAACTTCAAAAGAAAAGGGGAAAAAACAGCCTTGCAGATAAAACTGATCCACATTACTTGCAAATAAGATACATGATAGGGCAAATTTTACTGGTTCATTTATATTTGGTAGATAGCCCATGCATATAGCACTTTCTTTTCTTTATCCTCCTCTCTTTCTCTTTCTTTAAGGTTTGGCTTGAGCATGTCGCATATTCTGGTTTTAACAGCTATTGATATAATTGTAATTATAATAAATTATGTTAATTATCATATTATGGCATTACAGTATTTGTTTTCCTAATGAAACAGTGGGGGGGGGGGGGGGGGACTGATGAAGAAAGAGATATACAGGCACCATTTCCAGATCATCTTACTTTCATTGTTGTCACTGATGTCATCACCCCATTAGAATCAGGTTTGCTTAGGACGCTAGATTCTTTATAGAACCGATATACTAATTCTGGAGAACTGTGAAGAATATGGTAGTACTGTTCAACAAATGCATTTCCAACCATTTCAGCACTGGGAGTAGTTCGATGAGTAGATCCTTCCATGGCCATTCTGCTAAAAATGATCAACAGAAAATCTCAAACCTCACAACACTTGAAAACACTTAAAAAAATGTATCAACTAGGTATGCTAATACATTTAATAAAATCAGGAAACATTCACTTCTTCTGTTAGGGGAAAAAACAATTCAAGGTACATTCAAACAGGAAGCACATGCAGTATCATGTACTAAGGTATACTGGGCACACATTAAATCTTAATGTTTAGCCCCTATTGAAATATGTAGAAAAAAGCCATATTACTCATGAAAATATTCATCCATAACTTCATTCTAAGACGGGCAAGGAAGCATTGGAACCAGAAAAATCCATGTTTGGAAAGGCAGGGGCGAGAATTTAATTATGAAGCCCATACAAAAGCTAGCAATGCTGGGGCAAACTTCAATGTTATGAGCAAGTCAGGATTTAGCATTTTGATTAAAAAAAAAAGAGTATGTTATTTTGATTTCATCAAAATGGCAGGATATCAAGCGACCTGGATAAATTAGTCGCACACTGATCCTACAATACCTCTTGAACAGCCTCAAAGCCAGGAAGTTTGTGAAGACTGACCTTGGAATGATAACATTCTCATTCACAAATCTAAAATGTAGAGGTAGAACAGAGAGCATAGAGGTAAATAAAAAGAAAAAGCAGAAACGATGGGGAAGTTTTGTGCGTAAATAAAAACCCACATTCTCAAAATGAAGCAGAACGAATTGTATATCATATGACCACGTCTCATTAAAACTTCAAGCGTGTTCAAAGTGAATATTGCAATTCAAAAAACAAAAATCATCAAGCAGATATCTTGAAGGGCGTACAGTATTAAGACAAAACCCATAACCCCGCCGGGGGGGGGGGGGAGTAGAATCAGTACAAACACCCAGATCCAAAGAGAAACACAACTGAAATATAAACCCTAAACCGACATCACATTCAAAAATAGAAAAACACTCACTATGATTAGCAGCAAGCGACACAAGCACTACAAACGGAAAAAGTTTCATGCTTGAGAAAAAAAACATCGGAGCTTTGAAAATAAATACAGTTTAGTCACACTATTTATTAACATTCAGCTATCTCGAGGAACTTTAACAATGTCTGATCACGAAAAACATAAGACCCATTTCGAATCAGGACAAAAATGGAAGCTTAACGCAAGACAGGCATTAACTGAAAAACGAAAAATCAAGCAATTGATTGATGGGGGTGTACGAAATCGCTCAAAGATGACACCAAATCCCACTCATCACGAGAATCCAAGAAGAAAAAATGTCGCGTACCGGTGATTCACGAGAATGTTTATGGCAAGCTTATGAGTTATGAAGAAGCGATTGGCGAAGAGACGCGATGAGACAGTGCGTTTGAAGAGCGGAGTGAAGAAGAAGAGACGATCAGTTAGCGCACGAATAAAGCGGAGGGTGCCAAAGCAAATCCACATTCCCTGCTCATCCAAAAGATGATGAGCAGGGAAGGCTCATTCCCAGATAAAATATATTTTTTTATATAAAAAAATACTTTAAAACAAAAATTAATATTAATTTAAGACATCAGATGTTAAGTTTTACTGAAAAATTATTTTAGGGTAATTTCTGAATATAGATTAAAATTAATTATTTTAAGATATTTAGTGCAAAAATATTTTAAAGTATAGTATATAATTTATTCTAAATAAATAAAATTATATTTAAAAAAAAAATCCCCGTAGTCATATCAGCAAGAATGTGGATACGTGCGAAAGCTACCCCTAGAACTGTGAACTAAGGGCCTGTTTGATTGGTTGAATAAGCGTGAGGGAATGGGATGGCTATTTTTCCACTAAAAAAAATAGTTTGGCCCGCCTCTCTCCTGGAATGCTCACTTCCCTCCTACACCATCTTTCAACAAATGTGGAAAAATTGAATCCATAAAAAAATGGTGGGATTGTGTTGATGTTCCCAGTAGAGTGAATTTTGTTGACCCTGTAAATAGTAGAGCAGTTTATAAAGAGACTAAAAAGAGATAGACCCGAGAGGAACTAAAAAAAAAAAAGAGCGCCGTGGATTCAGATTTAATCCTTCCTTCCTTTACCTTTCTTCTCTATTTCCGTCTAATAAGTATGTATTTTAAGATTAAATAGGTGTATATTTTATGATAATTAATTGGATTTATTGATATTATATACTTATTTAATTACCTTTTATATATTTTACTATAATTATAGGATAAAAATATATTTTGATATAAAATCTACTTATTTCCTATTATATTTTGTAGGAAATATTAGTTGATTTGGAAAGAAGTAGAAAAGGCAATTAAGAAGATATGCAATCAGTCAAATTCAGTTGTCCCACGCAGTAAAAATAGAAACAAAATCAATTGTGTGATCTGGTAGAGTTGATTACAAGATATAAGATATCTTTTTAATAAGAAAAAGAGAATCAGTGACCAAAAACCTAAATTATAAATAGGGAGGCAAAGACACGCACAAAGGGATCATCAGAAGAAAGGATCGAGAGACGCAGAACGAGAGGGAACAAAGAAGTAGAGGAGTAGCGGCTGTGAGTTTCAGTTCTCTTCATCATCTCCACAGAAGGACGAGAGGAGTTTCATTCTCTTCATCATCTCCACGGAAGGACGAGAGGACTGTGGAAGCGACGGAGAATCTTTCTTTCTTTTCTCTCTCTTCTTTGAACTTGAATTCTTATCTTTTTGTTGTGAATTTTATTAAAGCCATGTGTGGCTAGTGTGTCTTGCAACCTAGAGTACCTATGAACTTGTGAGTGAATTGGATTTTGTTTTCATTATTTAGTTAAATTTGATATTAATTTTGGTTACTTATATCTATTTTGTGATTGGTCGTCATTGAAGATTTTGACCATTAGGATTTACCTTGACGAATGAGGTTTTAATTAGGCTCTGAGATTAAGTGATAGGGGATTAGATTAAGATTTAATTTGCGATTAAGATAGATATATACCTAATGGTCCCATATAATTGTTGAAGAGTGTGTTCGATTTTTGTTGCCTCTTAAGTAACTATGTTAGGCATAACAAGTTATACTCAAAAGAGGGACACTTATAGCTATTTATACTCGAGATTAACAAAATTGATATTAAAGCTAATTAAAGTAGTGAAAACAAGGTTTGTGAAGTTAATAAGGGATTAGTGACTCTGGGTTGCTTATTTGATTATTGTGGTAGTTTTCTTATTTTTGTTTTAGTTTTAATTTCTTTTCTCTCAATTAAATTTAATTTAGTTTTCTCAACTTAAACGAAATTGTGAAATTAATACTTAACTGAAGTTTGTGATACTAAGTCCTCGTAGTAACGATGGTACGGCTCGTATACTTGCGGAATTATAGGCTATAAAGTTTTGCCCTATCAAGTTTTTGGCGCCGTTGTCGGGGACTTGTGAGCCACAACTGTCTTGGTTTGAATTAATTGAGTATTAGTAGTTTGAGTTCGTAAGTACTTTATTATTTTTTATTTTTTAGAAAAAAAAAGATTTCAATTGGCAACCAACTGGTCTTAATATTGAGAAGGAGATGAATTTTTTGTCTTCTACACAAGATGGATTGATTGCTATTTTAAATTCTTTGAATGAATATAGGTCACGTAAAAAGAGCATAAATGATGGTTATATTCCATATATTGATTCTTCTCAATATGTTGGCATGTCTTATGTTTATTGTGGAAGAAATTATTTATTTGAGCATTATCCATATAGTACAACTAGTCATTTTGTAAGAGATGATTTTACTAGGAATC
Source organism: Acacia crassicarpa (assembly GCA_034222035.1). Taxonomy (NCBI): domain Eukaryota; kingdom Viridiplantae; phylum Streptophyta; class Magnoliopsida; order Fabales; family Fabaceae; genus Acacia; species Acacia crassicarpa. The sequence goes on along the minus strand of JAWXYG010000005.1, from coordinate 39,279,322 downwards.
TAACTTATTTTGATAACTGATTTTGTCCTAGTGAAGGTTTTGAGCAACAAAATTTTAAGGATCCACATGTCTATTATTCTCATGAAAATTAAATACCCCTCTTTTTTACTCTTATCCACATATTGAAGAAACCGTTGAGTATAAGGAAAAATCTAATTTAGAAAGATTATTTGAGAAGTATGTGGAAGCATCAGAGAGATATAGTAGAGAGCAAAAGAAAATTGTCATTAGCATTGAGTCAAGTGTCTAAAATATTAAGTTGAGTGTCCAAAATATGGGGGGTATGTGCGAGTCAAATTCTTTCAACCCTTGAGACTGGTGCAAGATAATTCCTTAAGCTTGATGACCACTTCTTATGATGATAATGATTATTGTGAGCAAGTTGAAGGTATGGGATTGCATGAGACTATGGATAATGTACAAAGTGATTGTGAGCTTGACATTGATTTAGATAAGAATATTGGATGTTTAGAAGAGGTTTCGGCTGTGAAGCCTAAGGATTGTGATGTTGGTGATCAAATTGATGTAGATGTCCCAATTGTTGTTGTTCATGACCCTCCTCTTGAAGTATTGACTCTTACTGATGAAAGTCAAGTTGATTTTATTAGATGCTCTAAATTCTTGGAAGTGCCTATATTTATTTTCAAGGCTATTCATGTTGTGCCTCATTTGAATTCAGTGATTGCTTGTAATCCAAGATTGTCTATAATTAAAGAAGTACAAGTAATTAACTTGAATGAACAATTTTTGTGTGTAATACCTTGTTGTTTGAAAAGAAATAAAGACAAGGTAATTATGGTGTTTGATACTTATAATTAATGGTTTGTTTTGAGAAGTCTGGCTGAAGACTATAAATTTAGCGCTTTTTGAGAGGCAACCCGAGGGTTTTGTTTGCATATTTTCTTTCTTTCTTTCTTTCAGTTTTATTCAGGTTTGAAGAAGATCACTCCTCTTGTTGCTGCAATGTCTTACTTTAACACTCCACATCAGAGTTAGAGATCTAAACTAGAGGAGTACTAGTTTCTTTCCCTCTTTTTTTTTTTTTTTTGCAACATTGAGGACAATGTTTGATTTAAGTGTGGGGAGGGATATAATTTCTTTGGCTATGCTTGTCCTTATGCAATTGAAAAGATTTTTTTTTTTTGAGATTTTTGCATTGTTGAAAATTGACCATAATATTGAGGTTTCCCCATCTTAAAGAATATTATCAAGTCAAATATTAAAATAGGAAAAAAAATGTTTTCACCAAGTTTCTAAGCCTTGTTTTTTTTTTTTTTTTTGCAATCTTGAGATAGACTATGAGAATAGGGATTAGTTTGTAATATGAGCAACAAATTATTAGTTCAAGAATATTTTGCTACATGATCTCTTTAGAAAATTAGATGATGACCTTTGCTAGCTAAATAAAATTTTTGTGTAGAGAAATGACTCAAGAAAAATAATTTTTTTTAATAAAAAAAACACAATAACTCTAATAACTTCTTTAGACCTCATTTAGTAACCGGGGGTACTTCATCACCAATGTTGGCACTCGCGTCAAACGGTAAAGTCAAAGAGGTTTATGAGTTGAGCTAAAAGCCTCTTAAGGTGCCTATTGGAGTAACTGAGTAACCAGTGCTGCATCACCTATGTGCAGGGTCACGTCAAAAGGGGACCTACAACAGCTCAAAAAAACAAAAACAAAAAAAGTTAAAAGATAAAAAAAAGACAAAATGAGTTATTTCCTACCTGAGAATTCTTAATAAATTAAATGAAAAGCTTGGTTTGGTGGGGGCATTTGAATTTTTCTGAAGAAATTGAGTAGCATAATATTCTTGTACTAATCTTATGGTTGAACTTATTGCTTGCCAATCTTTTTATCATGAGACGTTAAGAGATTGTTTCATTTTATTGGCTTAGTGACCTATTTTTATAAGACATTAACTTAAATAAGATTTGATGATATGATCCAAGTGTGGTGGTTTATTGCTCTCTGTTTAGGAATTTCATAGGCAATGTTTTTTTTCAAGTAGTGAATTCTCTTTCTTTTGCTTGAAGACAAGAAAATGTTTAAGTGTGGAGGAGTTTGATAAGTATATATTTTATGACTAAATATGTGTATATTTTATGAAAATTAATTGGATTTATTGATATTATATACCTATTGAATTATTTTTATATACTTTACTATCATTATAGGATAAAAAGATATTTTGATATAAAATCTACTTATTTCCTATTATATTTTGCAGGAAATATTAGCTGATTTGGAAAGAAGTAGAAAAAGCAATTAAGAGGATATCCAATTAACCAAACTCAGTGGTCCCACGCAAGAAAAATAGAAACAAAATCAATTGTGTGATCTGGTGGAGTTGATTACAAGATATATGATATTTTTTTAATAAGAAAAAGAGAATTAGTGACTCAAAACCTAAATTATAAATAGAGAGGTAAAGACATGCACAAAGGGATCATTAGAAGAAAGGATCGAGAGACGCAACCGAGAGGGAACAAAGAAGTAGAGGAGTAGCGGTTGGGAGTTTCGATTCTTTTCATCATCTCCACGGAAGGACGAGGGGACTGTGGAGGCGACGAAGAATCTTTCTTTCCTCTCTCTCTCTCTCTCTTCTTTGAATCTGAATTCTTATCTTTTTGTTATGGATTTTATTAAAGCCACGAATGGCTAGTTTGTTTTACAACTTAGAGTACCTATGAACTTGTGGGTAAATTGGGTTTTGTTTTCATTATTTAGTTAAATTTGATATTAATTTTGGTTACTTAATCTTGGTTAGTTTTATCTATTTAGTGATTGGCCGTCATTGAATATGATTTTGAGCATTAAGATTTACCTTGATGAAGGGGATTTTAATTGGGCTCTGAGATTAAGTGATATGGGATTAGATTATGACTTAATTTGCGATTAGGATAGACATATACCTAATGACCCCATATAATTGTTGAAGAGTGTGTTCGATTTTTGTTGCCTTTTGAGTAACTATATTAGACATAACAAGTTATACTCAAGAGAGGGTTCTAAGTGGACCGACAAGTACTTATAGCTATTTATACTCGAGATTAACATTAAAGCTAATTAAAGTAGTGAAAGAAAGGTTTATGAAGCTAATAAAAAATCAGTGACTCTGGGTTGCTCATTTGATTATTGTGGTAGTTTTCTTATTTTTGTTTTAGTTTTAATTTCTTTTCTCTTAATTAAATTTAATTTAGTTTTCTCAACTTAAACGAAATTGTGAAATCAATGTTTAACTGAAGTTTGTGATATTAAGTCCTCGTGGAAACGATACTTTTCTTATCACTTTATTACTTGGTATGGCCCGTATACTTGTGGAATTATAGGCTATAAAGTTTTGCCCTATCACTGTCACTGACGACTTTCACCTTCTTCATCATCGTCGCTGGAGACATTCCTTTCTTCCCTCACCCTCCACCACAACCACAACAAACCCGATGTTAGAAGCAGAACCAGAGCGCCGAGGAGAACAGAGAGCTTTGACTCTCTTCCATTGTTTTCGCCTTCTTCTTCCTCACTACCAAGCACTGTTTTCGAAGAGGAAAGACTAGACTACCACTGTCGGCTTCCTCTGCTTCTTTATTCTTCTCAACCCTCTGTTCTTTCCATTTAAACTATTCCTTCATCCATTCAGCAAAAGCTTCATACTGGGCACCAATATTATTAATTTGGCCCAAGTCGATGCTCTGTGTTCATTCTTTGGAGTCATAATACATATGTTTGTGTGTTAATAAATGAGAGAGGCAGCTGGAACAGGGCATTAGGTTATTCTCTACATGCATCTCTCTTTAGTTTCTGTATTGTGGTGGTCTGGTTTTCTATCTATAGGGCTGTGAAATTGCTGATGTAAACCTCAAGCCACTGTTAGATTTTACGTTCGAATACAGACGATTGGGTGCATATTACATTCGAACGTAACTTTTTTGTTCGAATGTTAGAACAAACAGGGGGCATTTTAAAAATTTCACCTCACCTTCCCACTTAACCAAAACAACTAATTCTTCATACTAAATAATTCATTTTCCCTCAACTTTAGTTCCCTTTCAATGTTTACCAAATAGTTCAACTTTTTAAGTTCCCTCTCAATCTTCTCTTCTATTCTTTTCCCTCCTTAAATCTTCCTTGTACCAAACGAGCCCTAATTTCCCTCTTTTCCCTTTGCCGCCAGGTCAGGTGATCTCTTTTACAGTTCGTGCAGTTCACCTTTTACGCTAATTTGGTCCAGTTTGGTAATTATACTGTCGCCAACCCGCAGTTGACATATGTCCCAACTCATAGGTTATTTAGGCCAAACCATGAATCTAGAACTAAAAATGTATAGATTTTTTTTTTTTTTGGCAATGAATATTATTATTTGAACATTATCGAGATAACTCGATGAATACATGTTACTATGTTAGTACAATTACTATATACTTCTCTTGGTCATAAATATAAGATATAGTTAACTTTTTTGAAAAAAATTAAGAAAGCTATATAAGTTTCTTAATTGCATCATAGTATATTATTACATTATATATTAGTTTATTGGTCAAACCAATTAGTGTGGAGAAAAAAAATCAACTATTATAAAGTAATTCAATTAGCTTTCTTAATCTCTAAAAAAAATCAATTTTCTCTTATATTTATGACCGGAGGGAGTATATCTGTTTCACTTTCATTAGTTATTGGTTACATTAATTCAATAAGGTTACTATTTACGAAAATATAATTTTCTTTGCATGACGGAAGTATAATTTCTTGGTACAAGACTTCTAATCTTAATTGATGAATATATGTAATGTTAAAGAAATTAAGTATATGTTAATTGTTTATATTCAGCAGTCGTTCGTCTCTTATAATTCTCATGCATGATTTTGCTGGCTAGACATATGAAAGTGCAAGCGATTCCTTCCTTCACATGGGAAAGTGTATTGGATTTCTATCATCTACTTATTACATATTTAAAAAAAAATTGTAAAAAATGGTATTTCTCGTCTTTAGTTAATATATGACTTATTTAACTAATTTAAAATAAAGTTAGTTGTGTTTTTCTTAACATACTTTAATTATCCTCTGTAATTTCCCCCTCCCTCTTATTTAAGGAAGTATCAATAGTGACAGTTTAAAATAAAATTGATAAATATAATAAATAAGAATAAAATAAATAAGGCTTATATTCATGATCAATATTAACTCCACAATCCAACCAATAAACTTATTTGAAATAACTTATAGATAAGTGACTTTTGAGATAATTATTTAAAAAAAATTAAAATCAAAATGACCAAAAATATGAAAATACTAGCTTAAAAAAAATTTGACAATACTAAAATTCATAATTTGATCAAATAAATATTATATAAATAACTAAGAACTTAGACCCTGTACAAAATAAATATTACATAAGTAAATATTAAATGCTCTGTAGTACCTTCAAGCTCAGGTAGTTGGTGAATAGACAAAAATGACAGTTCCACTACTGTAGAAGCCTATAAGCTCAAGCTCTTTTTTTTTTTTTTTTTTTTTGTCAAAGGATATATATATATTAATACTGCCAACTGGTACAATACATAAAGATAAATACAAACAAAGCCAAAACAAATACAATAAAATAAACAGGATACAATACTAGCCAAACACCGTACATTAAAAATAGGGTGAAGGAGCGTTTTTGCCAATCAACTATTACGCCAGGAGCGATTTTGCCAACTATCTTTTAATGGGCCCAAAAATGCCAAATAACAATTAAATATGACAAAAAGATACAAATCTGTTTAATGAACAGTGACACCGTCTGTTGCCATGCCACGTGGGATTTTATAGAGCGCCACGTGGGATTTCTGATGCCAGCTCATTCAACTATGTGGAAATGTGAAGGAGCGTTTTTGCCAATAAACTATTACGCCAGGAGCGATTTTGCCAATTAACTTTTAATGGGCCCAAAAATGCCAAAGAACAATTAAACATGTCAAAAAACTACAACGCCGTTTAAGGAACAGTGACGTCCGTCTGTTTGCACGCCACGCGGGATTTAGGTGCTCTCCACGTGGGATTTTGGCTCACTTATGTGGAAATTTCATTGCCCAGGTGGCTTTTGTGTTTTTCTTTCTTTCTTTTTTTTTGGTTGAATCCCTATATTTTTACCCAAACCGAACTTGCTTGACAGACGAACCTTTCCACAGAGGTATCCTTCGACACCCGAGAGCGAGGTACTTTAAAATAAATTATACTGGTTCCTCGCAAGGTTTTTTTTTTTAAAAAAAAAGTAAATAAAAAGAAAATTACAAAAAATTCTAAAAAAATAATATATATATGTGTGTGTGTGTGTGTGTGTGTGTATAATACTGAAGCAGTGCTGACCTCGAGGTACTGTGGCTTTTTTTTTAATAATAATTATTACGTACTATTTATTTATTTTTTAAAAATTACATTGACAGCAAAACCTCGCGAGGTCAGCATCAGTACCTCGCGAGGTACTATGGCGATTTTTTAATTTTTTGTTTTATCATAACTATAATTATGAATTTATCTTTTAAAAAATTATATTACCAGTACCTCGTGAGGTATTGTAGGATTTTTTTTCCTTCTTTTATTTTAATTATAAATATCAACAATTTTTTTTAAAAAAAATTATACTGAGCAGTACCTTGCGAGGTACCGTAGGTTTTTTAAATTTTTTAAGTTTTTTTAATTTTATAATAATTATTTTTATTGATTTATTTTTTAAAACTATACAAAGGAGTACCTCGCCAGCGACCTCCCAAGGTAATATGATTATTTTTAATTTGTTTATTTTTTAATTATACTTACCAGCACCTTGCAAGGTACTGATGCTGACCTTGCTTTTTTTTTTTGTAATAATTATTTTTATTTATTTTTTTAAATAAATGATATTGAAAAAATTTAAAAAAAAATGCGTAGTTACCTTGAGAGGTACTTAGACTACCTCACAAGGTAGTTTAAAATGAAAAATCAAATAAATAAATAAATAAAATAATCCAAACAGAAAAATAAGAAAGGGAAAATTCATTTAAGGGCTCTTTTTGGAGTAAAAAATCCTAAAAAGGGCCCCAACATTTAGGTGCTCGCTCTCGGGTGTCGAAGGATACCTCTGTGGAAGGGTTCGTCTGTCAAGCAAGTTCGGTTTGGGTAAAAATATAGAGATTCAACCAAAAAAAAAAAAAAAAACACAAAAGCCACCTGGGCAATGAAATTTCCACATAAGTGAGTCAAAATCCCACGTGGAGAGCACCTAAATCCCGCGTGGCGTGCAAACAGACGGACGTCACTGTTCCTTAAACGGCGTTGTAGTTTTTTGACATGCTTAATTGTTCTTTGGCATTTTTGAGCCCATTAAAAATTAATTGGCAAAATCGCTCCTGGCGTAATAGTTTATTGGCAAAAACGATCCTTCACATTTCCACATAGGAAACTGAGCTGGCATCAGAAATCCCACGTGGCGCTCTTCAAAATCCCGCGTGGCATGGCAACAGACGGTGTCACTGTTCATTAAACGGATTTGTATTTTTTTTGTCATATTTAATTGTTATTTGACATTTTTGGGCCCATTAAAAGATAGTTGGCAAAATCGCTCCTGACGTAATAGTTTATTGGCAAAAACGCTCCTTCACCCTTAAAAATATAAGAGAAGAAGTAGAATCATAGACGATAATGGTCTCCTCAATATCCAAGGTTAAAAGGAACAAGCAAGAAAGTGTTGGTTGTAAAACCCACCTTATCGTATACACAATCTTATAAGCAATAGCTGCAATCAAGGCAGCTAAATGGGTACCCCATCTTGGGGTAAAGAGCACAGGAAGCCCAACCTTGGAATATCGAAGACCCTTAATGTCCTCAAGAACACTTTTTCTCTTCTGAACAAGCAGATCCGGTGACCTCGACCGTATACCGATCAAATTATGGCTAACACTAAAGCTATGGATCTGCCACCATCAAACAAACCTCACAATAGTCCTCTCAAAGATAAGGTGCAAAACATTATCAACCATTGATACAACCCTTCCCCCAAAATCACAGATCCAAACCACAACAAAAAACACTGCCATAAAATCCCAAATCCACAGCAACATCAGAAGAAACACAAAAACATAAAACAATAAAAATAAAAGAAAAAGGCAAACTAACTCTTCGCCGGAGACCACCGTCACGCCGGAGACCACCGCCACGCCGGAGACCATCGTCGAGGGAGGCGTCCAGACAAAAGCTCCCACCGCCAGCGACGAGGGAGAACCACAACTGCAACCAAAAGATAGAGGGACGCTGGAGCCGGAGAAACAATGAGGACGAAGACCAGAGGAAAGCTGGCGCCGGAGAAGAAGGAAGGCCGCCGCTTTATGGCCCTGTTCTCCGAGGTCCAATCTACTCTTTTGTTGCAGTTGTGAGGCCAGAGGATGGAGGAGACGAGCGCAAACCCTAGCAGAGACGGGAAGAGGAAAAGTCGAGCGCGTAGAGAAGGGTATAAGCTCAACCTCGTTTTGATAAGCCAGCAAAGTAAGCTTTTGAAATAAATCCATAAACTCTCCATAAGCTTGATTGGGTACAGATTGCATCCAAAAAAAAAAAGGCAATAAAAAAACTCGTAAACCTGATTGGAAAAGTAGATAAAAACCCCTCCTAAAAGCTTTTTCAAACAAGCCCAACGTCATTGTATCAGGAGTATATTCGTCACATAATCATGCGATGTACTTATGGCGAAAAAAGTAACTACTCTTTAACGGTCAATCTCTAGACACTATCAAGTCAAAGGAAAAAAAGAATCTCGAGAGACTATCATGTCTTAAGAGTCGTCCGTTCATTTTTACTATCTTCCAAGTTTAAATGGTGTGCCAGTACAGCCACATGCACGGATGATATGACAACATAAACAATACACACGACACTTACACTTGATTTACTGATCTCTCTTTCACAACATAACGCGCGTGTGCCCTCAACTGTAGCTTCCTCGCTCCCATTTAAATATAAGATAGTGTCCCTTGACTCACTTAATGATGGATTTCCTTTGACTGTGATCCATGCATTTTTTTTTTTTGCTAATTAAAAAGTGAAATGTACATATTTAAGTTTATCTTTATAAATGATAAGTATTCATCTGTTCTTTAATTTAACATAATCGAACTTTTTCATAAGCTATTTATGCAACCACCAATCCAAACATAAATCATGTTTCATAATCTGACTTTCATCCAATTGAACTTTTCCATTAGTCTGATTACCCACCGATCTTCCCAACAAGTTCCACTATATACATCGGGTGTGCATACATTTATCAATACAAGTTATTTTATGTTGTCAATGAATATGTACTTTTAAGTTTACCCTATTTTCAAAAAAAAAGTTACCTTGTTCAAAATCATGAAACTTTTTTGTTGTTAGTGATAAAGAGTCTAGAGTTTATGTGATATTATGTGACGAGTCAAATATAGAGAAGCTCATAAGTGTGGTTGGGGTTTATAAATTCAAGACACCATATATTCTAATATAAGCTACTCCCTCAATTCATTCCTAATTATTGAACATATATACTAGATTTTAGAGGGATTAAGGATAGTAGTTAAGTTAGTTAATTATATTCATTTTCTTAAAATGCCCTCATTTAAAGAAATCAATTAAAAGATAGTTCACTCAAATTTCTTTCATTTGGTGGCATTCTTGAGGCCCAAACAACAGCTACTTTGCTGGATTATATATTAAAGATACTTGGTCAAACCCAAACGAACAATGGAGTTGGATATGGAAATGGCTGGGATTGCAAAGAACTCGTGTTTTCCTTTGATTTCATTAGGTTATTTTTAGGGGAAAAATCAATCACTTTGGATAGATAGTTAAAGGAAAATATTTTTAAAGAAATCTTAAAATTATTTTTTTAAAAAAAAAGAAAGTATAATCTCCCACTTGATAAAATATAAGCCGATGTTAAACTAATTATTGTGGAGGAACTATTAGTAAGCGTGATATGGGAAAAACATGACAAAAATTACTTAAAATTATTTTATTAAAAAAACAGTAGAATTGAGATGTATGTAGCATTAATAAGTTACAAGCATTATTTACTTTATGGAATATATCGGTTAATTATTAAATTATCATTGTATTTAATTATTATTGAGAAAGTATCAATAGGGGTATTTTAAAAAGAAATTAAAAAAAAATAGAATTTTGCCTATAATTGAGACCAATATAAATTCAACTCTTAAATATTGTCCTATAATTATAACCAGAAGGAGTAATATTTTGGGATTGAATTCTTAAGCTTGTGTTCATAACAAATATGTTTTTGTTGAGAGTCAAATGTTTATAAAAAGAACTACTTACATAAGGTTTTGACTAGTAAGAAGCCAAGCGAGGTGTTGTGGTCTGGAGTCGGTTGAGATCTTCGTTCAAGCTTGTGTTCATATACCTCAAAATTCCAAATAATTTGTAAATGTTTCTTGATCTTCTAAGCACTAATTGATTAATTTCAAGTATAGTTATCGGAATATGATAGATGATGAAATTATGATTATTATATCACAGATGAGATCCTATACTAAAATAAAAAGGTAATACCATTTTATCAATTACTAATCTCAAATATAAGGAAAAAATTATACCACAACTGAGATCTTATACTAAGATAAATTAAAGGTAATAACATTTTATCAATTGTACTAATCTTAAATATAAGTGAAAAACGAGAAAGAGAGAGAAGCAAACAGGGTAGCAAGAAGTAAAATGGAAGCAATAAATTTATAGTCGTCATGTTGCAATCTCGTTCATGCTTGTTGCTTGTTTGAAATTACGATTTATGACCACATTCACATAAATGAGGTAAAATTCTTATCATATACTACCTCCGGTCCTAATTATAAGAGCTAGTTGACTTTCTTTGGAGAGATTAAGGAAGTTAAATGAGTTACTTAATCATTTCATAGGTTAAATATTCTCATATTATATATTAGTGTATTAGTCAAACCAATAAGTTTGAAGAAAAGAATAAAAATAAAAATACTTTAAAGTAATTTAATTAGCTTCCTTAATCTCTCCAAAAAAGTCAACTAGCTCTTATAATTAGGACCGGAGGGAGTACCTACCTACCTTATACATTGTAATTCATGGTAAAAAAAACATCTTTTGAAATATTGAACGGTCATTTCAGACAAGCCTATAATGTAATTATTACATGAGTGAAGTTCATACATGCATTTATAATTGTCAAGGCATGCATGAACCTGACTGGTATATTAACATAACAAATAATTGAGAGAAAACGAAACTTACAAAGTCATTAATTGATTCAATGCACACAAATTTTTTTTTTTAATAGAATCCAAACGATATCCCACAATCGAAAGTTAGAGAATAAACCTCCTGAAAAGTAGAGTCACTCCCAATAAAGCATTTATTCATGCATACTGGTTCCGACTCATGACATTATGTTTAATCTGTGTCAGGCTTTTTGTTTATAGAACTAACATCGTCCACACGTAAATCTCTCAGTTTTGTCTACCGATTCATCGTTTCTATCTCTCAGCATTGACTTTGGGAGCTTGGAAACGATTCAAGATCTTTAGCAAAAACATTACTAAAAGCTTCCATGTCGCATCTATTCAAAACCAATCCAATCTCTACTCCTCCACCACCATCTCTGCTCTCACAGATAGAAAAAGCCCTCGTCTTGTCTATAGAAACTATATCAACCTTCACCGGCCTTCCCCATCCAAAGTCAACACTATAAACCTCAAATCTCGGTGACCCAGAAATGCTAAGTCCTCTTTCATTGTTCCCAATGGTTCCCATCTTCTTCCTCGAACCCCAACTATCTGCTCCTCTCACTAACCCCATTTCCAATCTCTTCATAGCTTCACTCACTGCTTCCACTGCATTCACAATTCCTAATTTTTCATTCTCCAGTATTGGCTTCGTCTCTGTTATCGCACTCTGTCCCACTAAACAATTCCCAAAGTACGTACTAGGAATTGGAGGGTCCGAACGACCCCTGCAATCCACTGCGAATACGAAGTTCACTTTCTCGGACTTTGTCTGCTCTGCCTTCACCAGACAGCAACCAACGTAGGTGTATGTCACCGAGAACGTCGACACGTATCCGTTGTTTTTTAGCTTCGGTTGTGTGTATTTCTTGAGGATTTCAATGTGTTCGCGTGTTAATTCGAACGTCCCTCTTACTGCTTCTGAAGGAACTTTGTGATCCCAGTTCCATAATATCAGGCTTCTGTTGTTTTGTACTCCGCCGTAGTTTAACACCTCGTTGACGAACCTCTCGTATATTCCAATGGGGTCTTTGATCACGGTTCGGTCATAGAATGGAAGTAATTGTTGTGGGACCGCCAAAGAAGAATTAGCTGCTTCTTGATCGGTGTTAGAGTTAGAGCAAAAGTAAGCCCATAGTTTCAGGACGGAAATTGCAGATTTGCCATCCATGACTGCGTGGTGGATAGTAAGCCCAAGAGAAAAACCAGAGTTTGGGAACAGGGTAACCTGAAGGGCCAAAACAGAGGCCTTTTCTTCGGAAACAAGTAAACGGGGTGTTAAAAGATTAAATTTTGATGCTTCACGGAGATTAGAACTAGAGAGATGGGAGAAGCTGGATTGGGATTGGGCAACGGTGAAGGAGACAGAATCGCCGGGGACGTAGTTGATGGTGGGACGGGGAGAATTGTGGGGCCAAGTGAGGTTGCCGGCGAGGGGGAGATAGTGTTGAAGGGTGAGGGAAAAAGAGTGTTTGAGTTTTGGAAGAAGGTGGTGGAAGAAGGAGGATGGAGAGTGAGGGTACTTGTAGAAGAAAAGGCACTCAAGAGGTGGGAATCTCAGCCATCTTATGTCGAAGAAAGTGAGTGGTAGAGATATGGGCGTGGCGGCGGCGGAAGACGACAGCGGTTCCACCGTGCAAACCTCCACGACTTTGACGTCCTCTTCAGCCATGATGAAGATATCAGGCTATATACATTCTTCCTTTCCTAGATTAAAGCTCCGTTTTATAGGAGGCTGAGAACGAGGCGAAACGAATGTGTTTGTTGAAGATTCTAAGGGGATGACTTATGGGAAAGAAGAAGAAAAAACTCATGCTCACGTTTTTTTATAAAAGATTATGACAACTTGCTAAAAAATGAGCTGGAATGAGTAAGAGTATGGTGTTTATATCCCAATTGGAAGCAGAGAGTCGCTATAAAATATTACATTTGATCCTTGGTGTAAAAGTTAGATAACTATTTTTTTTTTCAAAAACATAAAAAGACTAGATAAGTTAACTAAACTGTATAACCATGAGATTGTTGTATATCATTGTATTATATATAAGTGTATAAATAAAATAAATTAATTTTAAAAAAATGGTAGATATAAATATTTTAATGTAATTTATTTTACTTCTTTAATCATTAAAATAGTCAATTGGCTGTTAAAAGAGCTGGAATGAGTAAAATAAGGATGTTTGAAAAAAGAGAGTCAATTGTCTGTTAGTATAAGAATAGTAGTAATATAATGCTATCGAATTCGAAGTCCACTTCCATCTCATAGTGTGTTACCTACAAGTACAACGTGTGTATGGCTTCAATGATAAGTGAATTCAGAACAAAGAGAAGTGATGAATTACGTTAGAATGCACGCGACTTCACGCCATAAGAACAATAAACAAAGATGAAATTGTTGTAATTGCCTCCCCTTTGCGTACATTACATAATCACACCCACATATTGAGGAGCACTGGTCTGGCGGGTATATTCGGAAGTTTTTTGTGTGTGCAATATTGCTTCAAAAATGTTGAAATTATAGAAAATTTGCCCTCCAACCGTCAAGGAGCAGAGTTTGAGGGCTAAAGTTGATAGGCATATGTACCAAACGCTCATCCCAGGTCCATATTTGATATTTTTTAACTAGTGATTTTTTAATTAAAAAAAATCAGTTTTTAAAAAAATATTAGTCAAGAAATTATCTTTATTTTAAATTTTTCACTCGTTAAAATATTTTTTAAAAATATATAAATTTAAATAAATCAAATTTGAATCGTTCAAATCTTATCTGAACGGTTCATATGGGTGGTTCCCCTTTTTGACCCACCTTGATGTGGCTCTGCCACCCTCCGCATGTCGCCATTTACTTACAATATGCTCAGTTATTGGGCTTTTCTTAATAAAGCAACGCATGATAAAGATAAAGCCCATGCAAACTATTGTGGTATTTTCTGGGTCAGACTTAATTGGGCTTTGGCTCAAGTTTAAGTACAATAAATTGAATTTGGGCTTTGATCTTCGTTTCCGACTTAATATGGGTTTATCTATCTTCAAAAAAGAGTTTGAGACAAGGGGAACAAAACCCAAGCCCAAAGTTAATATAAACTCTCGTGTCTATGCAAGCAAATTAGTGATTACTGATAATCCTTGTTGCCCCCCCCAAAAAAAAAAACTGAATAATCTTGACGAGGGAAATGAAAATCTGGCAATTATGTACGGTTATAAATGCATATTAATAGTTCAAAATTTGATTAATGTATAAAAAATGTTAAAATGAAGTCCTCTACAAAAAGAAATTGGCTTTCTTGTAGATAGACTAGGGGAAAAGAACGAGGCTAATTAAAGCGTTAAATGTATTGGAATTTAGATTCCGTATTGGTTAAGCAAGTTGGAATTCTTCAATCAACAACCAAAAGCATTGGCTTTTTTCCGCCTTTTATTAATGGCTTTTAATTTGCATTAAATTTTGTGACTGTAAATGAATTTGTTCAGAGAAGAGCTTTAAAACGTAAAGTGCAAAATTGATAAATGCAGCTGGCTTATTGGTGGCAATGCAAAATGGGTGTGCTAGGAGAGCAACCTTTACCAAACTCAAAAATGGATGATACTCTAACTCGTCCTAAATATATGAACTTTATCCCATACTTAGGATCGGAGGTTGCAAGATATAAATAGAATAGAACCATTTAATATGTATTCCCTCTAGTCTTAAATATAAGACATAGTTAACTTTTTTGGATAGATTAAGGAACTAATTAAATTACTTTAAAATATTTATATTTTTCATTTTTTGTACAAACTATTTTTCCTAATTTATAAATTGATATATAATCTAAGAATATAATAAATATGATATGATTAAGTAACTTAAATAACTTCTTTAATCTCTCTAAAATATTCAACTTTATCTTATATTTAGAATCGGAGGGAGTAACTTGTTATTGGGAACACGTAACTTTCATGTTTTGGAATTCTAGTCCATATTTGCTGCAAGCAGAGACGTTATTCCAATTATTAGCTAGATGCGCCACTAACGTCCGTGTCTGTCTTGATTTTGTCGCATGGCCAATATATATCTTGTTTTTCTGATAAGAAGTCTAAGTCAAATCGAAAACATGATGTTTGAATCAATATCATTAAGTGTAAATATATAGTGGCATTTTGACTGTCTGATTATAATCTTTTAGTTTAGTGATGATCATGATAAGTGCATGCTTGATTAAACACAATTTATTAGGCAAACTTTTTGACACGGATAAACACGCTACTTCTCTATTTATCTAATTTATAAAATTAAAAAACTAAATAAATTACTTAATTATAACATATGTCACATGATTTTTTAAAAATATTCTTATACAACATTATATTATACATAAATATGTATAAGTTAGGCAAATTATTTTTAAAGAAAAATGCTAAATTATAGTATTAAGAAAAAAAGAAAAAGAAAAAGCGTCTTACACTTAATAAGACTAGAGTATAGTTAGTAAATAAAGATGAGCACAACTTCATAATCTTAAGCGCAGATTTAAGCAAAATTCTGAATCATCGCTCCTCCACCCTTTTTTAACCAGAGAGATTAAAAACTGTGACCAGTGTAAATGCATATATAACTACTGCACCTTCCTTGACCAATAATTCCAAGGATTTATTTAGGTAGCTAGATAATAATGGAACAAAAATTAGAAAACAAACACAAATTGGATAAGATGCCATGATAGAGAGAAGTGAGAGTAGAATAGTACAGATGCACAGTGTTTGGTTTGGTTAACAAGAAAAAAACGACAAAACATGACAGCAGTAAGTAAAACAGTACACTGAGCAAACATGATCACAGAAACAAGTTATCTTTTTTCTTTTTCACTAATGAATAATAATGCATGCTCCACGCGTTGTAGGAAAAGAGCTTTTTTGATAAAGATCAAGCAACCATATATTAATTATACATTATCTTCAGCAATAATCCTCTCCAGCTCCATATCAGTGTACAGAATCACCTGAACACCAGGCATGGCGGAAAGGCTCGCTTTAGCCAAATGATCAGCCGCCGCATTAGCCCAACGGCTTATAAGATGAACATCCACATTCCAATTACGGTCAATCATATGTTGAATCTCTGAAATCAATCCGCTATCTTCATGTGTCAAGACAAGTGGGCCCCGTAACAGATCAACTACCTCTGTAGCATCAGTCTCTAAAATCAAGTCTTTGTATCCCATGTCCCATGCAATTCTCAGTCCATGGAGACAGCCCCATAGCTCAGCGGTCAAGCAGTCGCCCTCGCCCCCTTTAAACATGAAAGCTGATAAAAATTTCCCATGTTCATCGCGCATAATTCCACCACTAGCTATACCAGGGGACAAGTGTGAAAAGGCTCCGTCTGTGTTCAGCTTTACCCAACCCTTTGGTGGTGGTTCCCAGCGGTGGCCAGGATTCCCACGAGTGTGTGTTACACTGGTCTTCAGAACGTACCTGTCATGAGCCTCGCGTGTACTGCACACCATAGCCATAGCACTAGACAATAGAGTTGTATTCGAGATCTTCCTATCTTCAAAGACGACCATGTTACGGCGCCTCCACAGCCACCAGCATGTAATGGCAAAAATGTTTTTCCACTCATCAATCTGTTTATTTGCACCTCTATGCCCAATATTCCAGCGTACCCAATGATCAAAAGGCAGGGAGCTGAATTTACCCCATGCATGCCGAGGTACTATCTGACGCCAAAGTTGAAGGGTGTCTGGGCAGTCCCGAAGAACATGGCTCATAGACTCTGGTGCAGCATTGCAAACCGGACACCAAGAGTTAGTACTCAAGCCACGCAAGCATCGTGAAAGATTAGTTAATAGCCGTTTGTGTATGGCTAGCCATAAAAACATCTTACATCGTTCTGGCACTTGAAGCTTCCATATCCGACCCCAGATTGGATCTGGATGAGACTCAACGTTGGTGAGGGAATTATATGCCGACTTAACGGTAAAAACTCCACATTTAGATCCTTTCCAACGAACCATGTCATTTGGCAACCTTTCGATTTCATCTTGTACCCTGTGCCATGTGCGTTTAATTCCACTCCAAAGATTCGAACCGGGTTTTCGTAGGTCAATTTTCGGAATAGTATCAGATCCACAGCTGTATTTATTTCTTAGCACCTTAACCCAAAACTCATCTTTTCTAGCAACTAGGCTCCACCCAATCTTCATGAGAAAGGCTTGGTTATAATGACTAGTGTGGCGAATCCCCAGTCCACCTCGAGTTTTTGGTTTGCATATGACATCCCAAGCAACTAGAGGTATTTTCTTCTGCTCTTCAGTGCCACCCCACATGAATTGGCGATTACATTTATCCAAAGACTCACTCGTACTAGCTGGGATTAAAGAAGTTTGCATGACATAACTAGGAATTGCTGAAGTCACTGATGATATTAGTGTAGAGCGCCCTGCAGAGGAGAGTGATGAAGCTTTCCATTTAGATAGTCTTGTCTTCACTTTGTCTACAACAAAATGGTAAGACTCCTTAGTCACTCGTTTGTGATGTAGGGGGACCCCTAAATATTTACCCAAGTCACTAGTGATTGAGAATCCCAATGAGGAACACATCTCACTTCGTCTAACATGGTGAACATTTTTTGAGAAGAATACTCGGGTTTTCTGATGATTAATCTTCAAGCCAGAGCAGTCACAAAATATTTTAAGACACTTTTTAATTATAGCCACCTGATCCATGGTTGCCTCTGCAAAGAGCATAACGTCATCTGCAAAAAATAAATGAGAGATGAACGGCCCTGTCTTTGTAAGGCGGATTGGTTTCCACTGGTCGTCGGAAATAGCAGCTTGGATGAGATGAGCCAGCTTCTCCATACAAATGACAAATAGATAGGGCGAAAGAGGATCTCCTTGTCGTACTCCCCTAGAGGAGCGAAACATCTCAGCTTTATCTCCATTCCATAGCAGCTGCATGCTAGATGTGGTTATGCACTGTTTAATTACCTCAGTAATATTATTAGGGATATTAATTTCCTGAAGACATCTCACTAAGAAATTCCAATTAACTCGATCGTAAGCCTTCTCCAGATCAATTTTAATTGCCAAAAAACCCTTCTTTTGCTTCAAATTACGCATAGTATGAATCACTTCCTGAGCCACAATTATGTTATCGCTGCTATGTCTCCCAGGCACAAAACTACACTGGTTTGGGGCAATTGCATGAGGAAGAATAGGCTTGAGCCGGTTCACGATGATTTTTGAGACTGCTTTATAAATAACATTACATAGACTTATTGGTCTCAGATCCCCCATGGTCTCCGGATGATCTTTCTTGGGTATAAGAACTAGCAATGTCCCATTTATCTCCTGAATAGCCTGTGGATTAGCAAAGAGAAACTTAACATAGTTAGTTACAGAGGTGCATACCGTACTCCACTGATGCTGGTAGAAAAGAGCATTAAGCCCATCTGGTCCCGGAGACTTAAGAGGTCCCATGCTGAAGATTGCTTGTTTAATTTCTTGATCCGAAATCACACTCTGGCATCTCTGGAAAAGATTTTCCTCAACACACGGGTAAGAGATCTGACATTGAAGTGGTGGCCTGTTACTAACATCTTCTGATAAGAGGCCAGAAAAGAAAGAGGTGGCCAAATTTTTAATCTGTGCAGTATCTATAATCCAGGATCCTTCCTCATTTTTAATCGCCTCGATCTTTTTTGCTTTCCTCCTTTGATTAGCACGAGCATGGAAATACCGTGTGTTGCGATCACCATATACTGACCATTCTGCTTTAGCTTTTTGTGCCCATAGGAGGGACTCTTGGAGTAAGACATCTTCCAGTTCCTTCCAAATACTGAGTTGAAGATCTGCATATTTATGTGTCATACCATATTTAGCTATTGCCCGAGTAATACCCTCAAGACGTCGCAGTAGCCATTTCTTCCTTCCCTCAGTGTGCTTGAATACTTCTTTATTCCATTTAGAGCACGCTTGGGTAAATTGGTCAATGTTATGTAGCCAAGGAGCTGTTTGGCTCCAGGATTGTTTAACAAACTCATCGAACTTCTCATGTAAAACCCAAGCCGCAATAAATCTAAAAGGACGATTTGGTTTGGTGTTACCTGCATCCATGTCTAGTCGCAGAAGCAGTGGACGATGGTCTGATTTGTAGAATGGAAGGTGTGCAACCGATGCATTTGGAAACATATTATTCCAAGATTCATTGGCTAGCATCCTGTCAAGTCGTGCCTCTGTTGTGCCCCATTTCCATGTAAACTCTGGTCCGATGAAACCGAGATCCCTCATATTATGCAATTCAACCCAGTTGAGCAGATCACGATCATAAGAGGTTCGAGATGATGCAGAAGATCGTCGTTCGCAATGAAGCATCGTGCCGTTAAGATCACCTCCAATCATCCACGCCCCTTGGATTGTCGGAGCTAGCCGAGATAACCCCTCCCACAGCACCTTTCTACCACAAAAAGTCGGCGACGCGTACACTACAGTGAGTGACCAAGTATGTCCTGCCAACCCTGTAATTTGTAGATGCATATACTGGTGATGTCGTTCTATGACAGAAACCTGCGAAATACTAGTTTCCCATAAACACCAAATGCCGCCGCTGTACCCCTCACAGTTAATAAGATCCATATTAGAGAATCCTAGCTGGTTTGCTCTTCCTGTTGATACAGACGTCGCACACCGCGTTTCTAAGACTGCAAGAAAATCCAAATTATAATAAGACTTCAAGTCACGAATAAGAGCAGGAAAGCTTCGTGCTCCGGTGCCCCTTGAATTCCAAATCATGAAATTCATTGGGAAACAATAAGAGTTTGTTGGGGTGTGGTAAGCTCCCCCTCAGCTTTATCCGGATCACACATGATTTCATCCAAAGAGTCTTGGAAGATGACTTCATTCTCTTGTACATGATTAATGTTCAAACCTGGCTCCGATGTAGAAGGAGGCGCCACTATCAGTTCTTGCACAAAATCCTCATTCAATGAATTAACCTTGGGAGCTCTTAATACGTCTTTTCCATTAAATTCCTTAAGGGGCCCATGTGTTGACTTACCTGCCATGGACTCCTCGGTTTGCAATGTGAGAAAAGGATTAGCATGAAAAGTCTCCAAGTCATGGCCCACCTTAGGAAAATGGGGAATCCTATCACGTGCTGGAGGCTTATTTTCCTTGCCCTTACTTTTTCTTTTGACGACGCTTTTTCTCTTGGAACCAACCTGGACCCACTCAGTCTTCAAGGGTCCCTTCACTTTATCATTGTCCACCTTTCTTTCATTAGTCCCTGTTTTTACTTCCTGTAGCACCTTTATACGTTGGGATTCCATCTGACTCGCATTATTACCCTGGTTAACCGGCTTCAACTTTTCATTAATATCCTTCTTTACCCCGACAAAATTTACATCCCCACGAAAATCACGCCGCAAAATCCGGATTTTCCCAAAAGGGCTCTCCCCTTCACCAACGTTACCGGTCACGATTGTACTGTCGCCGGCTGCTTGACCATTAGACGTTTCAGCATTAGACGCCGCCTTCTGTTCTTCATCTTTCTGAATATTGACCTCGGACTGGGTGAGGGGGCACGCTTGCTGTTGATGTCCATACTTGCCGCATTGAAAGCACACCTGATGAAGCCCTTCGTATACGATTGGTCTCTCCTCGCCAAAGATTGTGTACGTTGGTAGTAAAGGTTGTTTCAGATCAATTTCCACGCAGATCCGAGCAAAACCACCTTTATCATAGATGGAGGTGGATCTGTCAACTTTGATCATTTTGCCAATCATATTCCCTATCCTTCTTAGTGACTCAACATTGTAAAACTCGAATGGAACATCCGGTAGTCGAATCCAAGCTGCAATACGACATTGTAAATCAGCCTTCCAAGGATTAAAATTAGGGCGCCACCGCTGGACAATCAAATAATGGTCTTCAATCATCCATGGTCCCTCCTGAAAGGCATACTCTTTGTCTTCTTTACTGGAAAAGGAAACAATATAGTATCCATTATTTAGAGGGATGAGCTTCAGGGGATCTTTTGGCCTCCACATACGATTAATTCGGTCACGAATGACGTAAGTTGGGAAATTAGCACCTAGAACCTTAATGATGAGGGAATTCATCCATGGAAGGCACCACGCAGTATATTCTTCAGCAGAGAACTTTAGCACCCCTGGTTTCCCATCTGTACGTCCTGCCATATGGTTGTCTTCCTCATCCGACTCCGCCTCCGCCCCTTCACAATGGCCATCCTTCGCATTCATGTAATTGAAATAGGCCTTCCATCCTTGAACTATATCATCTTCCTCTGAGTGCCTAACCAGAAATCCAGCACACCCAGGCGAGAGAAGTTTATCTCTGAAAGACATCTTTGCATCACTTCTTCCTATCCCGCTTGTTTCTGCAGTAACACCTTTCTTTTTCTCTGATACGTTTCCGAACTTGAAGTTCCTTTCTTCACCAGACTGACCCTCCTTGCTAGCAATGTTGCCACCTTCCCCTTCCCCATCTCAGCCCTCCGACCCTTCCTTTCCGCTGCTCACCGAATTTCGCCTGCGCCCCTGAACTCTCTTTTCTCTCTTCTCTCTCTCCATTCCGCTTTTTAGCTGTCGAGCAGATTCATTAGAACTTTTTAGCTGTCGAGCAGATTCATTAGAACTTTTTTTTTTTTTTGGTCAACAGCAGATTCATTAGAACTGCTTCTACATCAGGCTATCTCCTTATTAATCGCTTTCTTGTAGATCATTTACTTATCTCCAATTACAACCATGTGGGTAGGGCTGAGTAAGAAACCCATAACCCGGTGAGCCCGCCCACAATTCGGTATAATTGGGCCACTTTTAGCCCGCTCAAAAAGACCCATAATGGGTTGGGTTAAAACCTGCTCATTTAAGAATTAAATGGGTGGGCTATGGGCACACCTTTGGGTTGCACATACCCGCCCATTAAGTGTTTTTATTTTATTTTATTAACTACCATAATCCTAATAGGTATTGACTCTCACTCTCTTTCTTTCTATATTTTCCTATTCAACTTGCGAGTCGTCACGACTAACCAGAACAAGAGAATCAGAGTTTGTAATCTTCGTGGGTCGGCATTTGTAGATGTCGTCTTCATCTCCAGAACCAGAACGAGAGAGCAAGCCAAGGTCGTATTATCTAAATTTTGTTTCATTAAATTCTCAATGATTTGTTCCTCCATCTCTACTTTTTTTCCCCTTTCAATTTATGTGGTCCAGCTTTTGTTTCCAAAAAGAATTATTATTTTTTATTTAAATCAATCTTCTAGCTAACACAACACGTCCCAAATAATCCAAATGATTTCAAATATCTTGCAATATGTGAAAGTTGTCATGAATTTGGATATGTGTTTAATGCTTATGTATGTTTTTTTCAAAAAATAAACAAGTCAAATGTAAATGGGTTACCCAAAACCCGGTGAAACCCGCCCATTTATATGCTAGCCCATTTACACGGGTTTAAATGGGTTGAGGTATGAGTATGGGTTAGCCCATACCCATTTAAAGTTAAATGGGCGGGCTATGGGTTAGGGCATGGGCTGCCCAACCCGCCCATTGCTCTGCCCTACATGTGGGATATATAGAAATCAGTGGCGGACCCATGATGTAATGTTTGTGGGTGCACAATTAATAGTGGGATTTGGGAGATTTTTTTTTTAAGGAGGATAAAAGGCAACCCACACCTTCGTAAAATTTAGGATCAGAAATTGGGTTCAATTGAAAAATATTTTCGAGGAAATCAATTTAAATAGAACAATATACTCTAATCCTATGGCATACAGATACTCAGATGTTACACAATCAAATTCCAAAGCAACATGCAAGCAAAAATTATTATGATTTCTCATATGTGATAAGATATTAAAAAGAGGTAAGAAAGTTGTCCATGCATGAGTTTGAATACAGGATCTGTATGGGACTAGTGAAATTACTACCATACCACCTAGACAACTTATTGCAAAGTCCCTTTAAAAAAAAATATCTCCTTCAAATTTATGGGTGCACTTGCACCCACAAAAACCAATGTAGGTCCGCATGATAGAAATTGAACAGTATTTTTATGAGTCCGGCCACGTGGGGAATTAAAGTTCCTTAAAGTAAGAACTTTATAAGGCCTTGGTTTTTTTTTTTTTACTTCTGATCTAACATTTAACTTTTAGAATGTTGTTCTTCCAAGAATTTGTGCTCATTATTTTGATGTTTTCGTTGATGTATTAGTTAAGAACTTCCTTCAGTGTATTTGGGTTAGTGCAGAATCTATCTATCTTCCCCTTTTTAACTCCACACACCTTAATGTGGTTTTTGTGAAGTCGGTTTCTCGTGGCTGATTATTATTATTATTTTTTATGAAATTCTCGTGGTTGAAATTGAAGCACATATTCCCCAACTCCTGTGTATATATGAATTAAAGTTAGTTAATTAGCCAACTATTAATAGCGCACACACATATATACACACATCAAAGCCCTTATAGTGCAACAATTCGAGACATTATTCTCTCTAATCAGCCTAGTCTCTATCTAAGATGTTAATACTCCCTCCAATCTTTAAAATAAGATATATTTATCTAATTTAATTAAATTAAAGAAGTTGATTAAATTAGTTAACATGATATTTGTTTTCTAAAATACCCTAGTAATTTTCTTTAATTCATTTTTTCCTCTTTTTATTAATTGTTGTTAAGGAGTATCAAGAAGATTAAATTAATTAAGAATAGATTGATAGATATAAAACTATATCTCATATTTAGGACTAAAATTAATTTTTTAAATATGATGATCAGAGAAGTAGCTAGATTGGCTTTAGTGATTTGTCTTCTTTTCGTCCTCCTCCCTCTTCTTATGTACTATTTTCACTGTTTTACTTGGCCTTCCATATATAATAATATTTTGTCTGATGAAATGCTGCTGTCTGGTCTGCAGGACTACATTATCTCTGGTGTTTTCTACAACTAAATCCTTTTTTTATATTTATTTTCCTGCGAAAACATAATCTCGATCCATTTAGAGGATAACATTATAACCAAATCTAAATTTCCCATGCAGCTTTTCTACAATTACATCTGAAGGATATTGGCCTATATTCCGATACTGTTTTAATTTGATAATGAGATATAGGTTTCGAAATTTTATGTTCTCTTGACCAACACTGCTTCAGTTGCTCAAGATTAAAACGCACACATAAACTAGGATGTTTTAGGGTTTTTCATCTAGTCGTACACACACACACACACACACACATATATATATATGTATGTATGTATCTGTACATGTGCGATTTCGATTACACAAAGTCAACAGATCGATGAGCGAAAATCTCTAGGAGAAAATAAGAAAAGAATCTATGTAGGCCGCCATAGCTTGCTCCTAATTTCTCATGCCAAAATTTCTGCAAACCTGTATTTCGAGAGAAGAGAAACTGATGGTTGTAAAAAACCTTTCCTAGTTCAATTTTCAAATTTCTTTTTATCTTTTTTTTTCCCCATGTATGAGACGAGACGATTTTAGGGTTTTTAAGGAAACATCTCATATCATCCTAAGTACAGTGAATGGTGAAAGATAAGCCTAAAGGTGGAAAGTAGATAGAGTATTGAAGAAGAGAAAGAGAAGTTGTGTACGTTTCTGTATCACACTCAGAATTTATTTAAATAGAAGAAATTAAAGCATGCTATGAAAACCCACTTGCATGTGGAAAATATAATTCTCAAGTTGCTCCCATGCATATATATATATATATATATATATATATCTCTGCAATGTCTCTCTGTGAGTGGTCCTGTTTAATTTGTACGCAACACCTATATATATATATGGTCCCTCACCTACAAATTGAATTTCCTTTTGTTTTTTGTTTTTTCAAAAAATTGTCCCGTGTAGCCATCACGCATGCACTTCCAAAATCACAATCCTCACACACCACAACTTCTGAATCTAAAGTGGTTTTATCTTCTTGTCTTCGGATACCTTATACTTTGTTTTTTCTCCCCCTTTTTTCGATTCTCCTTTCACTCTTGTTCTTTCTTTTCCGGTTTGTAATGATTCATATATGATCTTTATTCTGAAGAGATAATTAAACCGAAAAAGAAAAGCTGACGTATTTGCTGATGTTATATAGTTATATTTACATATGGAACTCAAGAACTTGTCTATGAAAATTTTTGAGAGTTTTTTAAGATCAATAGACTGAGATGTTATACAATACATGAACAACATGTTACGAAATGAAGAACACTTTAGCTTTTGCTACATATTTAGGCTAGCTTGCTTTCATATATATGTGTGTGTGGACCCTCTAAGTACAGTGCACTTCAATTACAAGCTTTCGTAGTTGGCGTTGTTGAATAACTTGCCACTTTTCCAGGAACGAAAAGTGTAAAAAAGGTCCTCTTCATAGTTTATTAATTACTTCCACTTTCTCAAAATATAAGAGTTAAACTTGCGACGATGTGTGGCTCTTTATGTAGTAAAAGTCACTTTGCTTTTATCTCATCATTTAATGTATTTTTTTTAAAAAAAGTTTACCACTAATTAATTAGGGTAAAGGATTTCTCCCGTCACTGGAGATAAAATTATCTCCATTGACCCTAAAACCACGTCGTTTTGGATTAATGAAGGGTGTTTCCGTAATTTTGTTTATTTTTTTATCATATGAATTTTACCGAAACACCCTTCATTAATTTACCTAAAATTACAAACACACCCTTCACTAATCCAAAACGACGTAGTTTTAGGTATCTCCCGTAAGTAGATAAATACTTTTCCCAATTAATTATAGGTCTCATTTTTTTTTCTCTCACTAATTCTCTCTCATATCTATTTAATTTTCAGTTATTCTCTCTCCCACTCATCCTTCCCATAAATAGAGACTTCTTAAGAAAGAGTAAGTTATATGTTTTAGGAGATACATTATTCTGCATACCCTTATTTTGCCTACCTTTATCTATCCTCTTAATATTGTTAGATTGTAATCTAATCCAACGATGGAGATTTAAGGAATAAAATAAATCCTTTTGCCCATTCCTCTCTCCCCCGCCTCCAACCCTCTCTTTTCCTCATCCGCTGAAACCCTAGATTACAATTTTCCATGAATACGGAATATCAATCTCAAGAATTCTCTCATGAATCAACAACATGGCCTTCTATATGTTGGCCTGAACAATGGCATTCCGCCTTCTGGGTTTTGCCGGCGCGTGTCAGAAACCTCTATGACCTCTTCTTAGATCTAGACCTCTCCATCTCAAACTTCGAAGGTCAAAGTTTAAACTTCACAACGATTGTCTAAGGGACAGCGAAATTCAAGTTGCTCCTGTATGCAGTTGGGAATATCCAGGCATTATTGCTAGGGAAATTTTAGGTCCAGAGGTTTTGATTATCCTTATCCTTGTTCGTCTAAAACTAGGGCTTCAATGGAGATTGATTATTATGTGTAGTCTCAGTTCATCATTTGGGCGTTTCCGATGGTCCATCAAGTGTATTGAAATCTTGGGCAGTTGGAACTCTAGAAAGATGGATAGAATCCCAATAGATGGAGCCTGAAAGTGTTTATTTTATCTCTCAAATCTCCACTGTTGAATGAGATTATAATTTAACGGTATTAAAAAATGTAGGTAAAAGTAGGTAAAATAAGAATAAACAGAATAACCTATCCCATGTTTTACATATTTATTGTCTTTAACAAATTTTAACTAACTTTTCAAAATACATAATTTAGTTATTTGCCTCTTATATTTTGAACCAGATGGATGTAGTAACTATAATCATGAACTAGCTGTTAGAGAACAACATGATAGTTTCAATAATCACGTAATAAATCATTTATAGAAAGGCCTTCACTCTAATGAAACCCTTTGCAATTTTTTCCTGAGTAAAACTAAGGAAATTATCAAAGTCGAGTCTAATTTGAAATACTATTTTCTTAAACTTGCAAAACACTTTTTTAGTCATGCTTTACAATTAAGTTATACGATGATTTATCTATTCCTAGTGAAAGAGTAGTCTCTTTAATTATATAATCAAGAGAAGTGTTCAATGCAACCTTTTATTGAATATACATAGATATATTCAATCCTTCACTTATTTAATTTTTTGCTCTTGAATAAACTATGAAGGCATGCATTTTCAAATTGATATATATATATATATATATATATATATATATATATATATATATATATATATATATGTTGTTCTGGTATAGAATACAGATGTCTAGCCTAGTAGGCTAGTGCTTTGATATTGGATCGATAGGCTTTGCCTAAATATTTATGAGGCAAATATCTAGGAGAGCGTGGAATCACTATGCACAAACGAGGCTTTTGCCAAAGGGGGTAATGTGTATGCATGGTGTGACAGTATGTAAATAGTTTAGAGTTAGAACCTGTGTACCTTAAAGCTTGATCCCTATATTTATAGAGCGTACCTTAGGTAGGATATCTCAGGCCTCGCATGATCTGTGGCCCAAGCATCTTGGCTATTATATTATATCTCTAGATACTCCTTTTATTATGAGTGAGTTAGGATCCTTCGTTATAGATCAATCTTGATACATACCATATATATGGCTAGGCCGTATTGCTATTGGGCCTATTGTAGGTCCGTAACATACATACATATATGCGCGTGTGGGAGAGAGAGATAGAGGGGTGGCTAGCTAGCTAGCTAGTTAGAAGTATTTAAGTATTAGAGCAATAATGAAGAGAGAGCCACGTGGTCATTTATGAGCCTTAGCTTTAGCTTTCAGAGCAGCATGGTCGGTTCAATTCCGGCATCTAGCTTTTCCAAACCTGCGGCCTCAAACCTCTTCTTAACCTTCACATCCTCTTCTAAGTTCTATCTATCCACCTAATTGGTATTACAACCAATCTTCACTTCTTTCCTCTTCGTTTTGGTGCATATATGGTGTCATCAGATAGAGGTATTTCTATATATTATTAGAGTTCTCTTGATGCAAAGTCTTCAACTTTACACGCTAAATAGTGTGCTTCATTTAACTTTATTCTGATGTGAAACCTTGTGCTCATGTTTTGTTCTTTATAATTTCCCCTTCTTTTTGGTTATGTTGTGTTTCTTGAGTAGTGTAACTGTCTCCTACGCTCTTTTGAATTTTATGAACATGTTTTCTGATCATTCAAAAACTGATTCACGCTCCTCGGCAATGAACTCGATGCTTGCAGTTGATTATTCAACTTTCCCCTTGAAATATTCTTAATATGATTTATTATTCTACCTCCAATCCTTAATATAAAATCTTGTATGTGGTGCGAATTGCACCGTGGAGATTTTATATTATGGACTATGTTAATCTATTTAGTTTTGGGAGTTGTCATAGCTTGATCTTGGGAAGAAGTGTTTGATATGAGTCTTACCAATTGATCTCATGCTAAACTAATTAACTTTGCCTTACCGATTTGATGTTATATTTCGTTTTTGAAGCAAACGCTTGCTAGCGAGAAGAAACAAGGTCTGAGTTCACACCCAGATTTGGACAAAAACTTCCATGGGAAATAATCAAGCCAGAGAGACAGTATTATAAGATGATTAAGATTCCAAAAGAGGCCTCAGATCTTTCAAGAAAACAAGAAGAAGGTGGAGGTAATGATCATGATTCACCAAGTAAATATTTTGAGAAAGAAAGGGCATTATTGGCATCATCATCAACAACAACGTCGAGAAGCATGATAGAACCAAAATGGGTGAGGTTACAGGATCCAAGGATAGTCAGGGTAGCAAGAGCCTGTGGAGGCAAAGACAGACACAGCAAGGTTTGTACCATACGAGGTTTAAGAGACCGAAGAGTTAGGTTGTCAGTGACCACAGCGATTCAATTGTATGACCTTCAAGAGAGGCTAGGGTTTAACCAACCCAGTAAGGTCATTGATTGGCTTCTTCATGCTGCCAAGAGTGACATTGATCAACTTCCTCCTCTTCCACAATTAAATCTTCCCCTAGCTCATCATCATCATGCTATTCTCACCTCTAATTCTCCGCCCAACCAAGAAGAAGATGATCATGATGTTAAACAACAAGTAACAAATAATGATGATGATCATAATGAGTTGTCTCATCCACGTCATCATCATCATAATCCCTCCATTGTTGGGTACCATGGTGAAGGTGTTCATGTTTCTCATGAGACAGATTTGCAGAGCCTTAACGTTGTACCTTTCTCATCAACTTTGTCTTTGTCCACTGGGGATTCTTCTCATCATCATCATAATTTTGCTTCACAACATTTTGGAGGGAACATGGACATGGATGATCATAATCATATTCTTCCAAGACAAGTCAACTATAATAATAACCACTATCCCGCCATGTTGATGAGTTCTAGTTCAAATCTGTATCATCCTATCTCTA
This sequence comes from Acacia crassicarpa, assembly GCA_034222035.1. Taxonomy (NCBI): domain Eukaryota; kingdom Viridiplantae; phylum Streptophyta; class Magnoliopsida; order Fabales; family Fabaceae; genus Acacia; species Acacia crassicarpa. The sequence continues at coordinate 39,249,710 of JAWXYG010000005.1, read as the reverse complement.
TGGCACAATCCTTGAAACCATTTGGGTTGAGTATGATGACTCCTAATAACACTGCTACTACTGCTACAGATCAGAGCCAGTCACATAACCACCTTCAGAATTTTCCCTCCAACAAGTGATGTGATGACACGGACGACAAAGACGAACAATACAATAACATGAATTATTGCTGCTTTGTACTTGATTGTTATTAATAAATTACAAGTTTTCTGTTCAGAGTTTGAGTTGATCTACGACAATTAATATTGCAAGAAAGCAATACCTCTCTTAAAAGTCCTCATGAATTGTTCAACTAATGCAAGCAGCGATCTGAGAACACAGTACTGTACTGGACTGTGCCATCTTCAATATGAATTGATGAAGCGTAGGGAAGTTGGGGTTTTGTGATTTTTTCACTTGCAGTTGTTGTTGCCGAGATATAATACAGGCAAATGCAACAAGATTATTAATAGTAAATACATATAAAGTTATGACTTGTGTGTGTTCCCCGCTGTATAATGTCAACAATGAGATTAGCAATAATTTATAACCTTTGAACTTCATATTGTTGATTGATTTGATTTCCTTTGGAAGTTAGCAGCTGAACGTGATCTAATTGTGTTTTGAATGTGACACGAATCAACATCAATATATGCTTTAATTGTATGTCTTGCTTCAACATAATCGATGCGGGACATGTACATGTATGATTGTCAAACTCGCAAATTGACTTTTCGAGTTTACTGTTTTTACGTTTTTAACTTGCAAAAACAAGTTGAGTCAGTAGTAAACTCGTGTTAGTTGTAAACTTAGTTAAACTTACGAGTTTATACAATGATTTTACCGTTTTTACGTTTCTAGATTACAAAACTATATTAACTTACTCTCAAACTCCTGTTAACTTTTTTTATTTGATCATACTCGATAGCTTTATATAGAAATCTTATAGAAATTTCTTTCTTAAATATGATAAATGATAAATGTTGATGAATTTAATTTCAATTATTTGGATTTAAAATATATTTAAATCAAATTATTGTCATTTTTATATTTTAATTATTTAATTATACACTAGTAATATCTATTTAATAATAAAAGCAAATTCTTACGAGTTTACAATTTGAGTTTACCATACGAATTTGCATCATTGTCACGAATTTGTTTAAACTCATGAGATTGACAACCTTATATATATGTAAGTGTATGGTGAAGAAGTAGATCATAATGTTGTCAAAAGTAATTAATAGGCATCATATAATTAAAAAAAAATGTTTACAAGACAGTTTCCCTGATATATATAAACAAATTTATAACAAGTCGAACCATATCAATAATGCAACTTATCTTTTTTTAGTAAATTTATGAATGTTCTTCTCATCAAGAAAAGGTATGTTCCAAACTATATTTGGTTAAATTTACCAGACGCAAAGTGAATATTGTCCCAAAGCTATGTGATGTCACATTCTAGTATGCCCTAAGCAGGGTGAGATTCAGAAAAACCAAGTCAGAATTTTTTTCCCCCCAAAAAAAGAAGACTAATTTGAATTTATTTAATTGAATAAATTGTAAATTACATCTCAAAAAGAGAACGAAAATGAAATAAATGACAAAACTTTGGTCCATTTATGTTATATCCATTAAGTACAATTTTCTAATCAAATTTTAGCATATGGGTTTTTTCAATAATAAAAATTTTAAAATTATAGTATACCATCATTAATAATAAAAATAGCATATACATAGATTACATTTGATTACACGTAATAAAAATAAGCAAACGAAGTTTAATATACAAATTACACACACACATTAATATTTTTCGCTCACGGTTTATTTTTTAATTTTTCTTAATTAATAAATACTACTTGCTTTAGAGAATTTAAATAAATGCTCTATATTAAAAGTTCCTAAATATCTGGCTTCGTAGTACGTATTAAGTACAGTGTTAGCAATTTTCTCTCTGGGCCTGCAGGTTCATTGCTAGAGCATTGGGCTTATGTTTGGACTTTGCTATGAAAGGCAGTCCAAAGTCCAAACATAAGCCCAAGGCCCCAAGCTTGAACTTAATGCGAAATTTTCCTCCTGTAACATCGAACCGTAAATCGATAAATCAACCAAATGTTTTTTTTTTATTCAACAAAAAACTCCGTCACTTGTTCTTGTTTTTTTCTTGGTAAAAAAACTCCGTCACTTCTAATAAAATGAGTCCCATTTTTTGAGCATGTGATCACTTAATTGAGACCCCTTAAACAAGCTGGTTTTAATAATATCAGCTTATTAACAAAACTAAATACTCCACATTACTATTATTATTATAATAGAGAAATATAAAAAAATTTAATTTTTAAAATATCGAACCACAATTAGTTAATACTTCAAAATTAACCTCGATAAAATTCATCTAGTTAATTTAAAGCTAGATAAAGCAAAGGATATTCATAAGATCGTTTTAAAGAGTGATAATATTAAAGAAAGGAGGGAATATAAACACTGATCATAACAGAATCATCTTAATAGTTAATTTTGATGAAAACGTAAAATAATGACAAAACTTATTGATAAATAAAAGGCAGCGGTTGACACAGCACTCATGGTTTTAGTTATAAGATCATGACCAAAACGACTAGTATCAAAATTTGAAGTACAATCATATCACCTTCCAACTAAAATAAATATAAAAGCCCCAACTAGGAGCGGATCACACCTTTCTTTTATTTTTGAAATATTCCAAACTCAGATTAGGCCTAATTCTTTAGACAAGTAACTCCCCCCAAAAAAAAAATATAGACGTCCTTAGCGAACCAAGCCTTGGGATGCCTGAGAGCCATCTTCGGTTATCTTGTTAGCTTTAATGGTGCTGATCACATTAGCAATGTTCCCCTGATAAACCAAAAGGCTTGAATTAAAACAGTATCAAGAAGAAGAGTTTTTTTGAGTTGCATACAATTTCCATCAAGAACCCTATCACCATCAAGGAAGCATACCATAAAACCGACATTAATCTAACCAAACGTCCTCCAATATACAGTTTTATTTTCAGTGGGAAGAAAAAAACTGGTAGTTTAGGAATTTACCCTCCATGTGCCTAGTTTTGTTCTTAGTGTTTGCCACTGGTGCTCTCCGAACACACGAGTAGCATGATGACTGCATTATTAAATTTAGGTCAAATAGTGCCCCTTAATAATTAATTAAATAAACATCAGTTGAACAAGTAAAGCACAGGGCACTGGATCATATATAGCAACAACTGAAAGTAGGAGGAGGCGGCATGGAGACAGAACATACCTAACAAGTACAAGTTCATTCATTTGGTCCATCTTACAGTCAATCAACTTGGCAGTGATTGCTTTCACCACCCATGGTTCCACCTCATCATCGTTGATCTGAAGCAATTTACAATGTTTCAAATAAGCTAGAGTAGAAAGAAAACAACCAACTACAACTAAAAGGAAAGCTAGTGCAAATACCTGAAGTGTGTCCCTAATAAGTGCATATGGAATTTGGCCTGATCCATCAGATGCAAGATCCACTAAAGACATCAGCCTCATCTTGGTAACACAATCTTCATGGACAAGATCTGAAGACGTAATCCATTAGATATTTTAATTATAAAGGAAGAAGAAATGTAGCTTTGTATATGCAACTATAGACAACCATCTGTGGCATGAAATACCATAGCTTTGCAACAAAGCAGAATTTGAAGCATGAAACTCCAAGTATGCATCTAGTGTCTGAGTAAGGAAAATTTTGAGTAGCTGATACACCAAAGCATATTTTGGATCCTTCTCTAGTTGCCCAACAGCTGGCATGTCTAGTAAATCACACTGTAACATTACAGTAAAAGACTATCAATGTTTATCCAGAACTTGTATCGAGAGACATGAAGCAGATGACTAGCATGGAAAGAGTGAAAATAAAATGAACAGACCATAATACATACAGCACAAAATAATTAGAAGACAAATTGAGGCCCGTCCGTGAAACAAGACTGGTGCTAACTTTGCATTTAAGAGACAAGAAACACAATAGGTGGCAAAAAAATGGTGGGCATCAATAAACCCGAGAGTCTCCAGAAGAGATTCACCCATACATTTGACTCTAGTTTAATATTTTCTGAATCACAATTACTAAATTATCACCGAAACAAGTAACCAAAAAACAACCACGGCCCATATTCATCATTTCAAAAAACTGACAGCAAGAAAACATCCACGTCACCTCTAAGATTTTAAAATTAGGCAACTAATTATCACGTGTTCTAAAAATTGACAGTTTTACTTATGCTTGCACTCACCAAGGAACAGAGAAATTCAAGCACCCTCAGTGATAAAGACATAAAAACAGATTTTAAGAATAACAGCATAACTTCTGAGATAGCTACACAGTTTAAACAGGAGTATCAAGAGAGGCATTTTATGAAGAAATAACATAGAAACAATAGCTACTGTGATTCTTTAAATTGCATATAAGCAAATAAGTTACCTGGAACATGTCAGGCACCTTCACAAATTCGACAACAGCACGCACAGCCTCTTCTTTTGCTTCGCTTAAAGCAGAAGCATCTTCTCCCGAAAAAGTTGCCAAATACTTGGTCAGAAATTTTAATGAATCCTTCGCCATGCTGGGACGAGAGGAAACCATTTTAATAGGACAAATAAAGAATATTCCAAAATGAATTACAAAATGATTGTCTTTTGTGGGGAAGGATTGTCCTGATAGAATGAAACTGAATTTACTCCCAAAACCAATGAGGGTGAAGCAATTTCTGCTCAAGGAAAACAATTCTAATTTCTGCCCTACCTTTTATTATCTTTCAAAATGTCTGAGATAGTGAGGAAAAGCTCACGTTGCTCCACTATCCCAATACTGCCCCAGTCTTTCAGGAAGCTATCCATCTTTGTGAACGAAGGTATGACATGTTCTGTGACCTTTCCATGAACTGCCAAATTCAATGCCTTCAAATATACATAAAAACGGCTGTATGGCGTCTCCAAAAGGTTGTACAGATTGAACAAACTGTAGAGAATGAAGAGATTTTTATTTTTAAAAAACGGTTATCTAAGCAATCATTACCAAAACCTTTATAAAAAGCATGAATATAGGAATATTACATCTTCAAGCGCACTGCAGGCTTTTCATTTGGTTGTTGAATTACTTTTGCTGCTATGACTTTTGTTATCTCCAACTCTTCATCTGGATTCTCAGTCTTTGAGACAAGATTGCAAATAATGGTGAATATGGATTCAACATCTGCATCAGAGACAACCACGGGCCCACAGCATGAGTTATGATTGACATTAAGATAATAATGAAGTCTTTGTTGAAGAACTCAATGGACTACATTCAAAAAGGTTTGAACAACATCAAGCGCCAGAACCGCCATAATTAACCAAGGCAGCAGGAATTGGAGAAAATGTCAGATAATTGTAGCATACTTCTACATGCTAAGGTGGTGTTGTGATGGGAAGCTAGAACACAACACCACCTTAGCATGTAGAAGTATGCTACAATTTAAAAGTGCAGGCAATAGATCAAGCGAAAAGCGTATTCTACCTTTATCAGACACCTTTGAGAATATCAATTCAGCAGAAGTAACCATCAGTGATGCTAGCTCTAACCACTTTCCCATTGCAATGAATTCCTCAGCCTCCCTACAGAGTCTACTGACTTGTGGTTCAGCAACCTGATAAACCAATAACAAATACATCACATGTACAGTCAGGACTGAGCATAGAGCAATAATGCACTTTCCAGATTCCAAGGACAGCAAAAAAGGCGTATTCACATATACCAAAAAAGGAGGTGCACGCAACAAAGTTAGAGAATAAAGTAATCACAATGCAGAACATTTAATTAGCTTTATATTTAGCATAAAAGAGATTAAAAAAGAATTATAACCGAAAACTTTGTATATTCTCATGATACCCAAAAAAATGCATAGATTCAAGGAAAAAAAAAACGTCTGTTTGAAAACATTGATATAATTCTTTCAGCACGAAAAGATAGAACTGTCATGAGTGACTGTATTTCAAATTCATCCAGCCTCAGCCAAGACCAAAACCTAAGAGAAAGATCAAGAAGCAGAACGTGGAAGTTGGATAAGAGAACAAAACTAGACAAGTGCATAAATGCCTAGGGTTTATAGAAGGGATGGACCAAAACTTTTAATTTAAAGCCAATAACAGTCAGCACCCACCCAATCAAATTTAAGGGCAGCCCAACCAACTGTCCCTTTTTCTCCTGCCCCTAACGAAGCCTTACTACCTTCTACTTTTCTTGTGTTGAAAGCTCCAGATATAGACAATCACCATCTCCCTCTTCCCTCCACAGCCCCCTACTTCCAAATAAAAAGTTCCTACTTCCCAAAGACAACAAAAAATACCCAAATAAAAAACCATGACTATTTTAATCTTTTTATTACTCACTCTTTCTTCTGCACACTTGCATCCTCCGCAGGCCTACTGAGAAAGCTTTTATTAATATTCTGCGATGGTCATTTCATTTTTCCAATTCGAATCAGGCAGAGAATGAATCTGGCTGAATTAAAATTGACACTTGCTTCTTGATTGCTTTTCTTGACTATCAGCCTTGCCGAGGGAAGAGTGGCTATGACTGATGCAAGAAATTCAGAATTTCACAGCAAAGGAGCCGGGGATGACCCGCTCTGATACCACTGATAAGGAGGATGTAGAAGAAATGGAGAAGAGAGAGGGGAGAGAGGCAGAACGGCTGCACTCTGCTCATTCATTCATCATACTCAACACAATCAATCTGAACATCCCTTCTGTTAGCCTAGCCTCCTCTATTTATAGGATAGAGACTGACTCTAAAAGCAACTGTCTAATACGACTCATAACAGAATAACAACTCATCCTAACTGACTCTATGGCTAACTAACTAATCCTTATTCAACTAACTAACAATTCCCCTAATTATTCATTTATTTACAATCTACATATCATACTGTCACTTCAGTTACCAATTCTATGCCATCAAACTCTAGAAGCATCTCCAGTGTACAAGGATTCTTAGTGAATAAACTATACTGGGAGGAGGAATCTACGGGTATACGAAAATAAAGGAAAACAAAAACTAGCTCAAAGATGAGAAGAGTAGCGTTTAGTACCTCAGGACCGGCATCGGCCCAGGCAAGCTCTGATGCGAATCGAACGACAGACAATGAGGGATCTTCCTCGGAGGTTGGCACTACAGTCGTCATTGTTGCTGGGAGAGTCGCCTGCTCAACGAAGTTTGAAACCCTAGACACAGAGCAGAGAGGGAAAGGAAAGCAAACAGTAGAGAATCAAAAATTATATATTATGAGGATAACTGTAAAAGTATGATAGACATAGGGCATAAAGCTCCAAAGTCACCGTTATCATTTACAAGTCTCTGGAAACCCAAAATTTTTTATAGCATAAAGGATATAAGAAAAGGCATGAAGCAATAATCACAATACATAGAAGAGCAGAGCATAATCTTCTCCTAACTATCGTAGGGAAGAAGAACCCACAATGCCCAGACCATTTAGTCGGAAAATGAAACAGAGCAACTCACCGAGTCTGAGAACGTTGACGATCTCAGACAATGTCGCCGTCGTCAAGAGTTCTCTCAAGCTATTGTGAGGAGAAGAGATGATTCTTGCCCTAGCTATCGAGGAGGGTGAGAAGGGTGGGCCCAAATAAAAGAGAAAATTCTGGGGAAAATCCTGTTCAGAGCCCTTTTTACAAAAAAAAATGCAAAAAAAGACGCAAAGACTCTGAAAATTTGAAAAAAAACCTAAGGTTAGCGGGGTATTGATATAGTTGTTAATGAGGTTGATATAGTTGTTAGCAGGGTACTGATATAGTTGTTAACTGAGCTGATTTAGTTGTTAAAAATAGATTCTGAAATTCCAGAAAAGGCTCAAGGTAAGTTGTTAATGGGGCTAATATAATTGTTAGCGGGGTACTGATATAGTTGTTAACTAGGCTGATTTTTTAACAACTTACCTTGAGCCTTTTCCGGAATTTCAGAATCTATTTTTAACAACTAAATCAGCCCAGTTAACAACTATATCAGTACCCTGCTAACAACTATATCAGCCCCATTAACAACTTACCTTGGGCCTTTTTCGGAATTTCAGAATCTTGGGCCATTTTTCGAATTTTCAGAGTCTTTAGGCCTTTTTTCATATTTTTTTGATAATATGGGCTCTGAGCAGGTTTTCCCAAAATTCTTATAAGATTCAAGGACTGAGAAAATGTGAAACAAATCCCACTGGCCTGTTTGGGATAGCGGCAGAAAAAGTGACTTTTGTTTTGATGTGCTTTTCTTGTTGGACTTTTTTTCCGATAGTCTTTTTCTGATGTGATTTGTGTTTGGGATAGCGGTGGCAGAAGTAACTTTAATCTGAAGTGATTTATGTTTGGCATAGCTTTTAAAAAGATAGATGAGATGGAAAATGACTGAAAATGACATGAATCATATATATTTATATATATTGTATAAAATGTGATAATTTAGGATAAAAATTAAAAATAAATATAAATTACACGTTAGTTTCTAAATGAAGTGTTTAAATAAAAAATTACAACAGATAAAGTATTTAAATAAACCTATCCTTTACAATATGAACGAATGAAAAAAACATTAGCAGAAAAAAAACATTAGCAGAGCAATCAATATGAATGACGCAGAAAAAAAACGTCCAGCAAAAACATTAGCAGAGCAATCAAAATATGAATGAATGACGCAGAAAAAAAACATCCAGCAAAAACATTAGCAGAGCAATCAAAATATGAATGAATGACGCAGAAAAAAACGTCCAGCAAAAACATTAGCAGAAGCAATTGGAGCCAAAAAAAAATCGAAGCAATCAAATGAAACCAACTAACCTCAACTTGTAATCGGAGCAATAAACAAAAAAAGGGCGAACAGATCCAGCTGAGGGCGAATAGATCTAGGTGAAATTGAAGAGGAGAGAGATGGGTACAACGGTAAAAAAGAGTGAATGAGGAGAGAGAAGGGATAGAAAGTAGTTGTGATGTGACGATAAGCAATGGGTATGGTGCTCAAAAAAAAAAAAAACTAGCATTACTTTTGAAGTACAGCAAAAAATACACTCATCCAAATACCTATATTTTTTGCTTCTACAGTGACCTAGCTTTTGATGTGCTTAATATAGCACCCACAGCCATGCCAAACACACACTAAAAATTAACACCAAAAAGATCCTATTGTTAATGAGACTTTTTTAACTTTAAAATATTGTCCGTTGGACCTTTTATAACATGTTTTTGATCTCTTGGGACTTAAAGTGATTTTCCCCAAATTAAGTATACCGACATATAATGGTGATTTTCTCGGGTTTGACTTGTCGTAGAATCTTTTATCTCATTTCTTACTGATAATCGCGTCTCCATCCATCTATGGGTTTATATTCTAAATTTTTATAAAATTATTTTAAATATAAATAAATAACTTTAAACTACTGAAATCTTATCTACATAATTTATTACTGTAATATAAATAAAATTATCAAAATTAAATTACAACACTATAATAATAGTTAAAATAAATAAATATGAACTATTTATTTTTGTAATCTGAGGGCGGGATGAGATTTTAAAATAAAAACAAGGAAAAAAAATTATTATCCTCTTCCGAATATATCTAGTATATTTTTTTTTTGCTCTGAATGTATCTAGTATATTGACTAGAACAAAATAGTGGTGAAAGAATGAAGCAAGCAAGAGGGGCGTAGGGGTGGCTGAGGAGTGAGGAGGATGGGAGGGATAATTAACTGGAGAGAGATCAGGAGAGAAGAAGGGAAAATTCATATTAGGACCCTTTTAGTGGGAAAAAAAAAATCTAAAAAAAACCTAAAGATTTTGAAAATCCTAGAAAAGGCCCCAGGGCCTTTTTAAGTATAATTTCATTAAAACGTTAGTTATTAATAGGGCTGATATAGTTGTTAACAAATACTGATATAGTTGTTAACGAGACTGATATAGTTGTTAATGATCTACTCGTTAACAATTATATCAGCCCCTTAACAACTAAACTTTTAATAAAATTATACTAGAAAATGCCCTAGGTCTTTTTTGAGATTTTCAGAATCTTTTAACCTTTTTTGGTGTTTTTTTTATTAAAAGGGCCCCATATGGATTTTTCTAAGTAATTTCAGGGAAAGAAGATGGTGGGGCCCACGGAAGGATTTATTATGTTTTGTAATTTTGTTTAAATGCCATGTAAGTTTTCATGTTGGATGTTGGATTTAAGGGATGTGACTTGTCCCATTCCATAGTGCACAAACGTATGGAAGAATTTTTTATAATCATCTTCCTCAATTTCCTCAATCTTTCTTTCACTTGATTTTTTGCTGAGAAAACATTAATAAGAGGTAAATTAAAAAAAAGAGACAAATATAAAAAATAGTTCATACATTCAAAAACAATTAGTTTCTTACTTTAAGGACAGAAGAGAGTAATGATAATAACTTAGCCAAACCCCAAACTCAGAGAAAGAAGTGATTAATGCAAATTCATTGCATAACGTCATAAATTAGCGGGAGAATAACGGGTGACTCTTGACTTAAACACAATATACATAGCCAGTTTCATAATAGCAAGCCAGCAGATTTGCAGAGCATACTAAACCAATCAACCAGCAAATAAATGATGGGTCATCAGTCACACCAAATTAAGGCATTGAGTTCAATTTCTCAGTGAACAAGTCCGTGGTTATAAACCTATTATAGCGGTTAATATATTACACACAACATGTGACGTTGAAAACCACACTCAATTCATTAGTTCCCGGGAGGACCGCCAAAGAGGTAGCCCAAAGAAGATCCGCCTCCAGGAGCAGCATGAACCTTGGTAGATGGTCGATCCTGCATCCAAAAGAAAAATAAATTACAAATAAGAACAATATTGCCCAGATATCATAACAACAGCCACATGGAATTGCTACATAGGGAGCTCTACAGCAAATCCAAAAACTTGAAAGTGTGTTTTGCAAAAAAGAAGAAGAAGAAGAACACTGAAGACTGATTACCAAGTGAAAAGATAGAGCAGTAGCACCAATTTTATTGGGCATGTTAGTTTGCCAGAGGCAACTATATAAAACACTCTAAAGTTCACACAATCCTTGAAAATGCACTCCGAGGAAGATAAGGTTGATTTTTCATAAATAGATCATTAACAACCTTTCAAGACCTATATAAAATAACAGAATTCTTAGTTTAGATGCTTTCCTGTCCAGGAAAGGATCCAGTGCTTAACAATTGCAGTTAATTTTAAATCGAATAGCTTCTCTAGGATATGATCTTAGAATTTCCCATGTCGCAGCACTGTTGTTATGCATATTGTTGTTTGCTGTCCAAATTTGTCTCGCTCCTGGCATAAGTTGTAGACTCTAATGATACATCTTATTTTTCAATGAGAATTATCAACAAGTAAAATGCAAATGGAGAGATTCCAATCCTCTTTCTGATAATATTAAGGCTTAGAAATTAAACCTTTCAAAATATCCTACTCCAGGCCGTGACAAACATATCTAGGACATACATACATTAGGGAAGATATTTATGCAGTACAGTTCAAATGAACTTAAGAGAGAAGTCAGCAAGGGCTTTACAGTGATAAAATTGCCACAGTTTTGGCCGTCAGCACGATGGTAATTGTTTGTCAGATTCCCATGAATTCCAGCCGGAATTTCCTTGTTAATTGGTTGTGGTTGCGGTGCAACACTTGCATTTTGAGAGTGTCCTCCATTTGCAGGTTGGCTTTGAACTGGAGCATTTTGGGTTTTGCTGGCACTGGCAGCCTCCCCACTTCCAAAAAGATAGCCCAGGGAACTCTGGCCGCCGCCACTGCTATTCCCACGACTCATTTTCTGCTAATTTAGAGTTTTTGGACAGACCTGCATTGCACATTTTCTTTGATGAGAATTGAGAAATGTAACCCCCAGCATTTATGGGCGGACAAAAAGCTAACCTATATAAGGAAAGGCAGAATGAAAAACCAAGTCATTAGGAATACAGCTAAACAGAACAATAATCTATCGGGCCATCTGAACCTATAATTCAAAATCCACTTTGGAGACCTCATGTTGTTTTGTTGCGTTCAAAGAGCATGAGCTTCAATGAACAAGGCATGAGTTTCCTCTTGACAACCAAATAGCTACTGTGAGGGAAAAGGAAGACCATTGAAATAAGATGCTAACCTAAGGAAAAGCGACCCAAAGAACTTCAGCATTGCGTGATTTTAACCCTTAAAAGAAAATAGAGTATGGTGAACCAGCTATCTTGCAATTCCAGTTGAATGGCCCCGGGCATCCCACACTTAAATCCATAAATTCAACAATCGAATAAAAGCTAAACCCCCCAACAAATTCTCGCGGAGTGAAAGTAGCAAACATGTATGTGATGATACTAGGAAGGCAGGTAGAATGTGAAGCAGAATATGACAAGTTATTTGAATAAATTGTCATCATAAAGTAGAAAGCAAAATCGAAGTGCTCTAGGAGTAAGAAATTGTCATCGCATAGTAGTAAGCAAAATTGAAGTGCACTACTTGAAGAGTAGGGAACAAAATGGAAATCCTGAGAAGCAGGAATTTCAGATCTGAGACTTCATTACCTTGTTCCCCGGAGCAAGTAGACGATAAGGGAGGCAAAGTCGCTTCTGATAATAAACAAATACTTATGAAGAAGTTCAAAGCAATACTAATTTTTTTAAAGATAGGACATATCACCTGGTTTTATTTATAAGTTTATTTTGACAAAAAAATTTGATCTTATTTATAAGTCCAGTTTCATATAATAGATAAAATTGTGACAATTTTATTCATATTAATTGTTCTCATAAAGTAAAAGAGAGAAGAAACAATTAAAAAATACCAAATCATAAATAAGGGCAAAGTTGGAAATTTATATCCATAATCATTAAGTCAACTATCTCTCCTTGATATGTAAGATTTGGTCAAACTGGACTTATAAATAGGATCAAAATGGCAGTTTTATAATATAAACTTAGGGTTTAATGTTTTTGCCTTTGCTGTAGACATATTTTTTCTGTCACACTCACATAAAAGTGAGTGGGTCCCATGGTAAAGGGAAGAGGGAGAAACATTAGTGGGACCTACTCACATAGTGGGGCCGAAAAAATATTTCTATAGTAAAAGCAAAAACATTAAACTTATAAACTTAATATATTTAGAACCGGAATATATATATATATATATATATTAGAAAAGGATTTCTCCAGTCACTGGAGATAGAGTTATTTCCAATAACCCTAAAACTACGTCGTTTTGTATTAATGAAGGATATTTATGTAATTTTGTTTATTTTTTAATCATATACATTTTACTAAAACACCCTTCATTAATTCATCTAAAATTACTAACAAACCCTTCATTAATTTAAAACGACGTAGTTTCAGGGTCACTGGATATAACTGTAGAAATACTTTTCTATATATATATATAGGGTAAAGGATTTCTCCTGTCACTGGAGATAGAGTTATCTCCAGTGACCCTAAAATTACGTCGTTTTGAATTAATGAAGGGTGTATTTGTAATTTTAAGTGAATTAATGAAAGGTGTATTTGTAATTTCAGGTGAATTAATGAAGAGTGCAAATACAGAAACACCCTTCATTAATTCACCTGAAATTACAAACACATCCTTTATTAATTCAAAACGACGTAGTTTTAGGATCACTGGAGATAACTCTATCTCCAGTGACAGGAGAAATATTTTTCCCATATATATATATATATATAATTATAGTTATAGTTATTCGTTACAGCATAACTCAGTCTATCATCACTCGATAGGTTTGATAAATCCTTAATCAATAAATTAATAAAATCTTGCAGTGAATATTTTATTTTAAAATAACATCATTCGAATTTATAACAAATAAAAATCATGACTAGTTTGTACTTTGTAGTGCAACAGCAATATTTTCGGATAATTTATTTATTATTATAAAATTCTTCTTAAAAACTGACATTTTTCTTAGCCATCCGTTTTGAAATTGAAATTGAATTTTTTATAATGTTAATTAATGAAATTATTTTAAAATTTTCCTTTTTCTTAGCGTCGATGGTCTCCAATCTGCGGTAGACCTTGAACGAAAAAATTGTTAAATATAAAAAATGAAATCGTATCCTTTTTTTTTTTTGCTCAGAGAATGAAATCGTATCTCACACAACCTTCAGTGTAGAATGTAGATAGGATTATAAAGAAAAAGATAAGAGAATAAAGATTTGATAAAAAGTAGAGCAGAGAGGATGAGTGATGGGCCATGACTAGGGGTGGAAATAGGCCAGGGGCCTGTCAGGGGCCTGTGGCCTGGCCTGTTAAAAGCCTGGTCAGGCCTGGCCTGTCAGGCTAAAAGGCCAGGCCAAGGCCTATTTTAAGGCCTGTTTGGCTTAAAAGGCCAGGCCTAGGCCTCCAAATAGGCCTGTTAGGCCTGACAGGCCGGCCTGTTAAGAATAATTAATTTTTTTTTATAAAAAATATTAATTAATATCCCTCCTCTCTCCCTCACTCAGGCCTGTTTTTGGCCTGTTTACATTAGGCCTGTTTTCGGCCTGTTTATATTAGGCCTGTTAGCCTGTTTTTGGCCTGTATACTGTAGGCCTGTTTCCGGCCTGTTTACATTCGGCCTGTTTTAGGCCTGTTTACATTTGGCCTGTTTTCGGCCTGTAAAAAATACAGGCCTCTTAACAGGCCACAGGCCAGGCCCAGGCCAAAATTTTAGCCTGTAACAGGCCACAGGCCAGGCTCAGGCCAATTCCTTACATAACAGGCCTGGCCTGTTAAGGGTGAGGCCTGGCCTGGCCTGGCCTGTTTCCACCCCTAGCCATGACACGGCTTTCCTTCTATTCTCTCACTATCGGCTCCCCTCCTTTTCTTTTTAAATGATGTCGTTTTGGTGTAAAATAACACAATTCAATTTTTTAAAGAAAATAGTATTTACCATCCGAAGTGTTTTTTAGCAGCACTCTGATTTTTTTTTTAGAATTCCTATTTTTTTTTAGATCATTAAATATTTTTTCTGTATGAGTTAGTATCCTAAAATATTTTTTCTAGTACCAGTCATCCTAAAATATTTTTTTAAGACCATGAAATATTTTTCAATTCCAGTTAGTATCCTAAAATATCTTTTCCAGTATCAGTCAATACTCTAAAATAGTTTTTTAAGATCCTAAAGTATTTTTTTAGTATTAGTTAGTATCCTGAAGTATATTTTTAGTATCAGTAAGTATCTTGAAGTATTTTTTAGTACCCGTCAGTTTTGAAAAAAAATTCCAGTGTACTAGTTGGTACTAAAAAAAATATTTCAAAATCGTGAATGCTATTATTTTATATTTTAAAAAAATAAACAGTGTTATTTTACACCAAAACAATTCTTTGAAAGAAAAGGAGGGCATCTGATATTAAGGGAACAGAAAGAAAGCCACCTTCCAAAAAAACAAGGGGTAGGGGTGATTTTCCTTTTTATTTAATATACCTTATATTGATTTTTCTATAAAAAATTAGATGAAAATTAATGAGGCTTAACTCAAACCCAAAACTTTACGTTTGAATGGTTAAAAAGTTTTTCCCCCATGGCAAACATGTATCAGTGGTCTGTTTTTTTCTCTCTCCCCCCCCCCCCCCCCCCTCTCCTTCATAGTCAAATTCATGTTTTTTAATGCACTCGCAACATAGTAACAATTCTACAAATAGTTGATGTACGTCCATCCAACCAATAACAAACTAAAGTTGAACTAATAATGTTCAATTACTTCTTAACAGCCTTAACAACTCCCTATCAAGCAATATTTCACTCTTGTAAGTAAAAGCAAATTGACTTAATATGGTACGTTAAAGACTGATACATCTCAAACTTCAGCAATATGCATATACACAGTACACATTACTTGAGGGTTGCAATTGCTAGAACTTGCTTGGCGGTGAGGCAAAGTGATGTGTGTGAATGAATGAACCAAAGAACTGAACTTTAGCTGAAAAAGATGGAGAACTGACAAATCCCATGCTCCAGTATCACGCATGTGACAACTTGCAGTTGCAGAGGGAGGGATCTTCCATGTCTTTCTCATCACACACCTTCTTTTTCCCCAGTTTCTTCAATATAAAGCTTCTTTTGTTGCTTATCTATTACCTAACGCTATTAAAGTTTGCTTCTCTGTACATATTTATTGAACCCACATGTCTATGCATTCATTCTGTTTTAAGTTTTAACAAAGGCTGTAAAGCGAGATCCGCCAACATTACCTGAATTCAATTTCACTAACTAAATGGCATGTTTCAGCGAATTAAATGAAGGCACACTAAACATGTAAGCCCCAAGACATAAGCTTAGCATGCACCAAGTTTCTGATGTGAATATCGACATATATAGTTGGTGTTCAAGATATCAGGGGCAACAACAATAATAACAACAAAATCTTATTTTACTTTGTGGGGTCAGCTACGTGGATCACTTGACATCATTGTGCTCTGTCGAAAATCAAATCTTTAAATATATTATTAACCAAAAGATCTCTCTCTATAATCTTATTGAGCTTTTGTTTTGTCCTTCGTGGGCTTCGTTTTACAGGACTCCATACCGTACTGCTTCATCAACTCTTCTTACTGAAACACTTAATGGCATTTGTTGAACATGTCCAAATCATCTCAAATGACTTTCTACCATTTTTTCTTCAGTAGGGGGAAATCCAACTCATTCGTGTATATGAATATTACAAATCTTATTTTTTCTTGTATAATCACATATTCATCTCAATATTCTCATCTCAGCTCCCTTTAAAGCCCAACACTCACTACCATATAACATTTCTAATCTTATAGTAGTGTGATAAAACTTAACTTTTACCTTATTAGATACTTTTCGATAACAAATAACTCCAATAACTTTTTTCTATTTTTACAATCCAATCTGTGAATTATATAATTAACATTTCCATTAATTTCACCATCTAGTTGTCTAATAGATTTCAAATATTTAAATTTCGTCATTTGTGGAATGACCTGTCCCCTATTTAACTCTTACTTCACTTCTATCTTGTCTTTTATCAAAATTGCAATGTATATATTCAATTTTGCTCATACTCAGAGAATAGTCCTTCAATTCCAGAGCATGTCTCCATATCTCAAGATATCAGGGGCAAAACAAGATGAATTTGGTTACAAGGAGGACCGAGATTAAAATCTTATATAGCACCTTTGAAAAAAACAATCTATAGTAAAAGGTTTGCACAGGAGGCCAAAAAAAAAAAAAGTGCCATCCTCCTTTAATTTATTTCACAATCGATAGATGTCAGCGGAATAATTAGTTATTTACTTTCCCTTCTTTGTTGTCCACTTGTCCGTTTCACTTACCAAGTATTTCAATTTGATTTGCTTATTAAGAGAGTCTCTTAACAACAACAACAACAATTTATTAATGATAATGATTCAGGCCAAAAAATTATTAATAATGATAATAATTATAACCATCGCAAAGAATTACTAAAAATATAGTTCTTCGAGTAGGCGTCTCCCTTAACAAGCAATTGTATTGTTAGGAGGCAATGAGCCTGTTTGGCTTGAGCGTTTAGGCCGCTTTTTTAACCAAAAAAAGCTCAGTAGGAAGAGTTGCAGAGAGGGGAAAAAAAAAACTAACTAACTGATGTGAAGTTTTGTGTTGGCTATTTATGGATTGGGCTTTTACAAAAAAGTGAGCTTTTCTTAGAGCCTATTTGACATATCTTCAAAAACTAAAAAAAGTCCAATAACAACTTAACAAAAGTAAAAGCTCAATTATTAAGTGTTTGGAATAGCTTCTTATTTGATGGACTTCAAGGTTTGAAGCTGGTTTTTTTATTATCCCCCCCCCCCCCAAATTGAAGCCACACCACCAAGCTTCTGATCCCATCAGTAGCTTCTCCATCAATTACTCCTATAGGCCAGTTTGAAAAAGGACCGTTGCACCCCCTGAAAAAGCAAGTCGTGCTTCTCTTCTCCTTCAAGTCGTTGCTCTCGATCGTGTTTTCACCTACTCTCCTCTCCTCTTTCAATTTCGCTTGGTCTGTTCCTCTGCAAGTAAAGCCGCGAGCTACCTCCTGTTCTCCTCCACTTCAATCATTTTTTCTTAAATCTGGCATTTACGTTGGCCTTCAAATCTGAGATTTGTGGGGATTTACCATAATTTTTGTATTGGATCCTCCCTAAACTAAGTGATTGACGAAATTGCAAATGCACAGTTTTTTTTAATTACAAATAGTTTAATTGCAAATGCTTTGTAACTATAGAAAATAGGAAATATGGGTGATAAAAATAATGACGATCTACTAATGAAGCATCCTCATCATTATCTTCAACACAAATGAATTGTCTCCATGACCAAATCAGAAACCAACTTGTAGGGGATAGATTTATTTAAGCACTTCATTGTGTTGTAAATTTTTTAATGGTAATTTTACTTTTTTTTTTTAGCAAATTTATGTTTATTTTTAATTTTTTATTCCAAATTACCACATTTTATACAACACATAGACATTATTCATGCCCTTTTTAGTCATTTTTCATCTCAACTATCTTTTTAAAAGCTATGCCAAACAGATGCCCATCAGGAAAAAAACCACTTCTGTCACTGTTATCCCAAACACAAATCACATTAGGAAAAATCCAGCAGAAAAAAAAATCCATTAGGAAAAATTTATCAAAAGCAAAAACCACTTCTACCACCATTATCCCAAACAGGCCCTTAAAAGTAAGGATGGGGAGCGTTGGGCAGAAAAGCTAGGATGGCTTTTTATTCCATTTGGGCCCCAATTGCATCCTCTCATTCCTCACTCTCTCGTTTGTTTGCATGTGTTTTCACGCTCACATCCAACGGCTAACAACTATATTAATCGGACTCGTTCACCCTGCATGTCTTTTAGACAAGCAAGGAGAGCTCTGGACTGTTCAGATATGAGAATTTTACTTTTTTATTTTAAAAAAAATTAATGGGCAGAAAATTTAAAATAAAGATAATCTATCAATTAACATTTTTTGAAAAAATGATTTTTTTCTTTAAAAAATAAAAAAGATAAGGGGAAAAAAGATCTGGATGATCAAGAACTCGTCCGTACAGACGAGCTTAGGATGAGCAGGGAACCTAATTCCTATTTTAACCCCCTTGCGTGAGACTCCACGACTCAATCCGAGAGTGCATCACATAATTATTTCTCCACGTCTTCTCAACACTACCAACAATATTCTGGCCGGGAGGGTGGATGTATCAGGGTCCAAATGACACCAACAAAGTCATTGGGACCTTGATCTATCCTATCTAACTGACTGGAAATCCAAAAAGTCTGACAAACTGAAAATTATTATACTGAACGGTTACCAGGAAATACATACATTGATGGAAAGATACTTAAATCTAGTGGACAGTCCGAGCCTCCTGGGACTTTACCTCTTGCCCTACGCTCAAGGACACTTTAGGATTCAAGCATCTTCCCAATCAAGGCATACAATACTGGTAAGTTCAATATCCTGATTTTCAGTACTCTCTCATATTGGATTGTGGTCTTGATTCTGTTCTGATGCACAGGATCCCCATGAAGAGGCAAGTGCAGAGCATACTTGGAATCTATGAAGCAGATAATACTAACATACTAAGAACTAGGGTTTTCAGAAACAAGGAGGAAGGTTTAGAAGTAGGCCATATAAGAACACACTGGAAATATTATTGATTATGCGATCTGATTACAACTGAAAACAAGGCCTGCTTATGTAGAGGTGCAGTGCCGATACAAGACAAAGCAAATCATAAAATGCACTAGTAAAAGTAGTGGACAAAAATAAAAGTAGCAGACAACAAGACAGGATAGTACAGACATTATTACGTAAAACACATGACGCCTGAAAAGTAGCAGAAAAGCAGTAGACACGTAGTACATATTTTTAAACACATGGGCTAAACCGGGAACGGGCTAGAAACTGGTTGCCGACAGTGCTGATTCTGTTCAGGGGGACCCCTTGCAGATGGGCTCGTGACTTGGAGAGAGATTATTGTTATCACTATCACTGTCATAATAGTTGTTCTGGATGTAGCCAAGTGGATCAAAATTATTGTAATAAGGATCTGGGCCTGCTGGATCATCATCTGGGCTTTGAGCTTGTGGCTGAGTACAGTGGGCTGGAAAATGAGATGAGCTGGGTATTGAAAGAGACAGCTGCGTGAAATGGTCTTCACAATCATCTTCATACGGATCTTGAGAATCCTGGAGAATATTGCCCTGGGAGTCAAGGGGAAGCTCTACTGCTTGTGAGGAAGTGGCTTGGTAGGATGACACATAGTGTGGCTCTGGCTTATACAGTTCATCATATGCATATGCCTTTTCTTCACTGGATATAGGGCCAAGAAGGGTACAGTCTTTTGAAACACATTTATTGTAACTGGCAAGGATGAGGCCAAGTTCCTTCCATTGCTCTGGGTCTGGTTGGACCCAATCGAGAGATTGTGGCCAAAGTTAGACATTGGTTTCTAGTTCAACACCATCTGGTTTCTGTGCATGATAAGACCTGCTAAGAAAAAACACACACGAAAATCTTTTTTGTTTTGCTTTTTTAACAGACCAGAGATTATGTTTTTCTATAACATTAAACAGAGAACCTCTCCAAATATGAAGAGGGGCAAAGAGAGTGAGGAGTTTGACAAGGTCTCCTGAGGCTGCATTGTGGATATCACAGATGTGATGATAAACAGGAAGTGGAGCAAGGGCAATGGAACTGGTATGGAGAATGGTCATTGACCAGACATACCAAAGAAGTTCATCAGGTATAGGACCTTGAATGAACGGGACAGTAGTGTATGGACAGATAGAGCTGAAATGTTGAACTTTAGGGATCAGGTCAGTTTTATTGAAGAGAAGATGAAGCCAAGAGTAAAGATGCTCATGGGCATATTTTTGGAAGTCTGTAAAGGAGTGGAGATCTGAATCCGGGGGAAGGATAGTTGCTATGTGATAGAAAGGCATGGTGGTAGAAAGATGTGTTTCTGAGAGTGTGAGAATGTAGAGAATTTGTGGATGAGGAAGAGGAGTCTTTTGAGGTCTGGAAAGAAAGTCAGCAAGGATGTTTTGTGGTCCTTTGAGGTGTTTAACTGAGAATTTATAGCGTGAAAACCAGTCTTTCCATCGGAGTAGCTGGGCATCTGGCAGTAGCTTCTTCTTTGGGTCAAGCATCTTGGGAAAAGACGTGTTGTCCATTTCTACTATAAAGTGATAGGGGCTGAGATGAAAACTAAACTTTTCAATTCCCCGTTTGACAGCAAGAATCTCTTTGTAGGTAGCATGATAGTGCTTTTCAGAGTCCTTAAATTGCCCTCTTGCATGTCCACAGTAGTCTCGGACTCCGTTAACTTCCTCAAGAAGTATTGCACCCCAGTAATCTTTACTAGCATCAGTCTGTAAGATCCTCTGTCCTTGATCTGGGATTTTTAGTGGTGGAGGATTTTGAGCAATTCTTTTGAGGGTAATTACAGCATTTGTCTGGACCTGTGACCATAGTGGTGGATTCTTTTTCAACATTTTGTACAAGTGGCTGGTATAATGGGACAATTGAGGAATGAAATCTCTTAAGAAGTTAACAATTCCAAGAAATTGTTGAACTTGTTTATGGGAGAGATTATCATCAGGAAATTTTAACAATTCTTGAGCAATGTGTGGACCTGAGCTGTATCTACCATTCTTGAAGTGCATCCCAAGGAAATCAACTTCCTTGATTTCAATATCACTTTTTTTAGAAGAGAGCATAATCCCATATTGGGCCACTTTGGTAAAACTGGGCCAAAAGTGATTGATGTTCTTCTTCAGTTGACGAGAACAGTAGAATATCATCAATGTAAATGAGAGCATTATTGATAATGGGCTCAAATATTTTGATCATGGCCTTCTGAAATAGTGACGGAGCTACTTTGAGTCCAAAGGGCATTACAGTCCATTGATACTAAGCATTTGGTATGCAAAAAGCTGTCTTGGGCCGGTCTTGTGGTTGGATCCCAAGTTGCCAAAAACCTGCTTTAAGATCAACCTTTGAGAAAACATGGGCTGAGCCTTTTAATTGGGCGAATAGAGCTGTGGGCTTAGGAAGAGGAAATTTGTCATCTTGGAGAAAATAATTAAGAGGCTTATAATCAATAACAAGTCGTTTCTTGCCTCTTTTGATTTCAGATCTCTTTTCAACATAAAATGCGTGGCAAGCCCATTCAGATTTGGTTGGCTCTATAAGACCTTGCTTTAATAGTGCCGCACATTCTTCTCGGGCTAGCTTTAAGTCATCAGGATTCATTCCTGGATGAGAGACTTTTATAGGATTAATATCCTCATTCCTTTTAAAAGGAAGACTGATGAAGAACTCTTTATTTTTCCATAATGGAGAAGGATGTGAGAACTGGTCATGACTGTCAGCGCAGTATTACAACAATTGATCTTTTACATCTGAATATTGTGGAGGTGCATCTTGCAATTCATAGAGAGACGGAATTTCTGTCCAGGGGCTGAAGTTAGATTTCCACTTGATTCCTCTGGGGAGTATGGTCAGATTCTTGGTATGGTAGAAAACATCAAAACCAAGAAGGATATCTTTTCCAGGAAGTTCGCTTCCTAGTACCTTGATCTTTAAGGTACATCCTGGGAAGAACTTAATGTTGATCTTTCTTCTGGTAATCAGATCAATTTTGAATATCTTTCCATCAGCAGTAAAAAAGTATTGGTTATGTGGTGCCCATTCTTCAGGAGGGAGAATATGTGGTTTCATCACTGTGTGGGATGCTGTATCAAAGAAAGCAATTGCAGTAATGGGCTTTGAATACTTTTTTGGTAGAACTTGGACCTGGATATTTGGCAATGGAGTCTTCAAGTTAATTTCAGGATTGGAATTCAAAGAGCCAAGACATCCAATAGATGGAGTTTGGGGAGGAATTTGTTGCACAAGGTTAATAATTCCTGGGGAGTAATCTTCTTATTCTGATTGATAATCTTCTTCAGACTCGGAAAGAGATGAGTCTGTTGATTCTTCAATGCCAGGAATAACATATTGTGTTTCGTCATTCTGTTCATCTTGCTCTTCAAGATAATCCTCAATGTTTGCTGCATCATCTGATATCATCAAAAAATTTTGGAGTTTTTGCATCATCTTGATATCACCTTTTGTTTTTCTGGGACAGTTTTTTGCAAAATGTCCTGGCTTCCTACAAATGAAGCACTTGGAGCCTTTAGAGAAAGGTTTTCTAGACTTAAAAAATCTAGGTTTCCTTTTGAACCTTGATCTCCGTGATTTCTTGTAAGGTTTCTAAGTAGATTGAGAATAATGGCGATAATGAGACTTCTTCTTGGAAGGACAGTTACAATCCTTGTGGTCTTTACATTTAATCTTCAAATACGGTTTCTTGCATGCAGGTTTGAACTTGTAAGCCTTCTTCTGCATATCCTTGAAAAACTTATGTTGTTCACAGAGTTTATCAAGAGCATTGAGAGCAAGTTGGTACAATTCCCCTATAGAGATGTCAGCCATATCTCTCTGGAGAGCATTGATACTTCTGTTAAGCTCTGCTTGAAGCTCATCAGGAAGGGAGGCAATAAAAGTATGCCGCAGATTTACATCATTACCACCATTCAGCATGTGGTATTTTTTCATCATTTTATGATAATGAGTTTGGAGATCCTTTCTATTGAGAGAATAACATTTCATCTCAAAGAATTCTTGTTTCTCTCTCTTTCTGATAATATTGTGATCGCCAATGAATTCCTTATGAATAACTCCAAGGAGAAGGGCAGGATCCTCAACTTGGACTGCCTGAAGTTTTTGATAGGGAGAAAGATTCTGAAACCATGCTCTAAGTGTACCAGTGAATCTAGAAACAAATTCCTGTAATGCCTGTCTAAGGGGAATTTGATTTGCTGTAATCTGCAAATCTATCCAAGCACTAAATTCTTCAAGGCGAAATTTCCATTCATCATAAGGAATGTTGTCAAAAGTGAACCATGGACCGTTGGTGGGTCTGTAATCATGGTTCTGTCCCTGAGGTCGATCTTCAGGTTGTTCAACATATGATTCATCAATGTCTTCATCTTCACCAGGTTTAACCATAGCAATTCTTGAGATATCAGCTATTTTAGAGCTGGAATCGGTCTCAGAAAAACTTTCTAACTGTGATTCTTCTGAGTCTGATGAGTCCTGCAAAGGAGCAAATTGGTTTGGGCTTTGCAGGATTCCTATATGGGGAGGATTGATGGTTGGTGTGGTGGTTTGTGAAGAGGATGAGGTTGCAGTAACAGATGAGTAGGTGGATGACTGGGTAGGTTGAGAATGCTGAGGAGGCTTCTCTGTTTGTGGGGAACTGGAAGAGGAGTTATTGATATGGATTCCTTTAGACCCTGAATAAGATCCTGGTTCCTGGGTGCTATAAGGATTAAAGTATGGTGGTCTTGGTCTGGGGTAGGTAAAATGAGGTTTTTGTTGGAGTTGAGGTCTATCTTGTGGGGGTTTTTTAGGTGGTGATAGTTGAGCAAACAATGGATAATTGAATTTGAACTGTTTGCTATAATCTGCCTCTTCTGGGTAAGCCGTAGGTGATGGGGGGAACAAAGGGGCTAGAATGGTTGAAAATGAAGGATAGGGCTCATATATAGCCTGAGACTGTTTCTTGGCAATATCTAGCTCGATTCTCTTCAAATCTTGCTGAATAGCCTGGAGTTCAATTTCTTTCTGCTTGAACTGGGAACCCATGTACCCTCTTTCGATAAGAGCCTTTAGTTCTGCATCCAACTTGATAGCTTGCTGCTTTTGATAGAGGTACAGATTCTTTACCTCTTCAGATATCTGTTCAATCTGGTACACTAGTCCTTCTGTCTTGGTAGTCAGAGAGTCAAGCTTGGAATCAATCCTTAACAAGGTGTGATTTTGACACACAACATTTTGAGTTTGCCAATTCAAGACTTCTACAGTTTGTGAGGATTGGAAGTTTCCTTAGGCATCAACTGTACTGGGATTAGCATATGGTTTGGACAAAATCTTGTTGGCTTGATCAACTCTTCTTTCAAGAGAAGGAAATTCCTTTTCATAAGGATTGAGCATAGCAATACAAGAGATAGGTTGAGAAGTGGCTGGGGATGATGTAACCACAAGGGGTTCTGGTGGAGTATTTAAGACAACATTCGGAAAATATCTTTTAACAAGGTCATGATGACCTGTTTCTAGCATCAATTCAACAAGAGACATATCTTTTGAAGATTTTGCTGGAGGAGGAGGAGGTTGCCATCGACATGTAGATCGTCGAGATGAAAACAGCTGAGAAGAGCCATAATCATCATCATTATCAAACTTCTTATGATTGTGAGATCTGCAAGAAGATCTAGAAGCAGACTTGTTTTTTAATGTCTGCTTGTGGGCATGCTTACAAGGATATAATCCTTGTTCATCATCAGAATCTTCCCACCATTCAGGAGTGTCACATTCACATTCTGGAGCACACATTCCTGATCCTAGAGCATCCCATAAGAAATGACCATTGATATGTGAGACATAACAGGGCTTGGCATCTTGGTTGACCCAAGCAATTGGAGGGTCTTTTCTAGAGGGTGTATAAGCAGGTGTAAGTGACAAAAGTCTTCCACGAGGATGTGGGTTTGCTGGTCCAGAAGTACTGGGTCTTGTGAAAGTGGTCTTTGATACACCATTTCCAAGGTCTTCAACCTTTGGTGGTGTAGAGGTATGGACATCAGGTTGTTTTTCATGGAAAAGCTTCTCATAATTGCTGATCCATTCCATAGGCATGATCTGGGCTAGTTCATCTTTTGGAATCTGCCTGGGAATCTGGATGATGGATGTTTCATCTGCTCTGTTCGAAATGGCAACAAGAGCATCTGTAGTAGAGTTGGGAAGTTCAAGATCATAGGCATGATTCTGCAGACGATAGACAATTTGATGATGAGGTGTAGCCATAATGGCTTGGGAGTCTTGCTCAGCTCCTATAATCTGGACTTGGACTTTTAACCTTCTGGGGAGAGTCTTGTCATCAAGACTGACATTGTAATCTGGCTGGATAGTTAAAATAACACTACCATTGCTAAGAGTGGTAAGAAGAGCACCAATAAGGGCGTGAGAATAGTTCTTATAGGTGGAATCTAGAAGAGCCACTTTAGCAGTAACTGGAAGCCCCTTTCTGCCATGAAGAGTAAGAGCGAGACGGACAGCACCAAAATGAAGGATAGGGCTCATATATAGCTTGAGACTGTTTCTTGGCAATATCTAGCTCGATTCTCTTCAAATCTTGCTGAATAGCCTGGAGTTTTAATAAAATAGTTAAAAGTTTTGAAAAGAATTTATTAAGGACTTTATTATTTATTATTTCTTTAGTAATAGTTTGATTTTTTTCCAAATTAAAATTAAAATTTTTACCTTCAATTATCGCAATATATACATATAATATTTATACGTAATATTCACTACAATTCATTCTCTTTTTAATCATTTTCCATCTTAACTGACTTTTGAAATAATAATCCAAACAATCATCAGTTTTAAAAAAAGTCATTTCTGAAAAAGCCAAACAAACAATCCAAACACAAATCACATTTACAACATGACTTTTTTCCTATCAGGCTTCTGCAAAAGTCATATAGAAAATAAGCCACCGCTAACACAAACAAATCCATGTGAAAGCACATTTTAACTTATTTAAAATCTCCCATGTGAAAGCACATTTTAACTTATTTAAAATCTCCCATGTGAAAGCACATTTTAACTTATTTAAAATCTTTTGTTACTTATAAATACTTGTAACACAATATGTCTTTATAGTCATATCACAAGCATTAGAGAATTGCCCAACAAAGGTTTAAGGTTCCTATATATTGACAAGTGGTCCTACACTCCTACTTTCTTTTTTTAAAAAAAGAGACGAAACAGTCCTGTAACTTGAACAAATACAAATGTAACATACAGTAACCTTTTTGCTAAGGATAAAACTCATGAATTAAGCGTGTGCAATAAGGATCTCCAATAAAAATACAAGAACAACTGATCTATATATATATAAACAAAAGGATCTCCACGTGGCTTTTTTTATTTATATATTTCAGTTCAATCCTTTACATGTTATGCTTTTATCAGAGAGCATAACAAAAGAACTGGACCTGAGTCTTATCCTTATTCTAAAGAGTGCACATTAAATTACTGATACCATTTGCAATTCCTAGGCCATGTTAATTGAGGTTTCTCATGATTATGCCATCAGAAGCAATCTCGAGTAGAATAACCATTTCAAGGGATCTGTGAAATCTCTACCAGTAACTTGTGCAGGGCTTGAGGCTTTGAGAAAAATGGAGAATGATCAGCCCCTTTCAACCGTAATACTTTTTCCGGGGGATTTGCATTTATCATGTTCTCCTGGAGTGCGACGGGGATGGCATTGTCTTCAGGTGTTACAATGTAGAACCTCCTCACAGATCCATATTTCAGGTCAGACAGAGAAAGCTTCTCTAATACTGGTGCAAAAGGTATTGGCCTCATGGAAACAGAAGCTAATGCCACATCCTGTAAGAAGATGTCGAAGTAATCAGAAAAGGGGGAGGATCACTCAAGACTAGAAGACTTGATACTATTCCCATATTGGCACACATGAAAGAGATCAAGACACAGACCACAACCACGGGAAATTATCAAATCTCAGTAACAAACTTCCATTTAGTACCCAGATTATTGAAAGTTCTATGCTCCATGGCTCCACTATCAACTAAGAATTTCATGCATTAGAAGTTAACACAATCATCATGGAGACTGCCCGTTCAACAGCATGAGGAAAAGCTTCTCTTCTTGCTTCGCAGGAAGGAGGGGCTGGGAAATGAGGGAATCTGGCTCACCATAGGTTATGAACTACTACCTCCGGTCCTTAATGTGCAACAAGATCTTATATTAAAAATCGTAGGCAGTAATACATTTTACCATAAGAAACCAAATCTGTTGCTTTCTGGCTCCCTAAGATGAAATATCACTTCAATGGCCCACATATGCCTTCCCTCTCAAATGCTACAAGGGAGTAGATTCTAAAAATTTCTGTGCACGTTTTTTAACATAATTCATGATCCCCCCCCCCCCCCCCAAAAAAAAAAGTAAAAATAAAACTATCCTTCTGGTCCAATAGATCAATTTTATGCATATCACAATTTAAAGTAACCAAAGAATTTCTATGTTAATACTCTAACTTACTTTGGCTGGACTTTGGTTGAATAACAAATCCCTCAACAATGACTTGTCTAGATCGATAGAAGAAGGAGGCTGATCTTTTCCATTCGAGTACAAAAAGATCTGAGCTCTTTGAAGAAGATCATTTGAACCCGCCTGCAATTGATAGACCCAATGAAAAACACATTGACAGGATAGAGGAACTCCTCATTATGATTTATAAAACTTAACTGTTTTAATAAGAACAGGAAACCATAAATTAACTGCAAATGCTCTTTCTAGTCATCTCTAACTCCCTTGAGGCTTAAAAAGATAAAAGAAACATTGAGAATGAGGTTTTAGAGTGTCAACATTTTCATTTAACAGAGATTCTTAGTATAAAAATACAAAAATTTAATGAGAAAGATTGAGCTAGCAGCACACCAGTTATGAAAATGTTAATGAACATTAAATACACTATGCAGCCAAAGAGTAGGCGTAACTGAGGTAAGCATTTCAACTTGAGATTGGCAAATTCTAGAGCAAGTTTGAAACGAATTTTTGTAACCTAGATAAAAACCACTAATTATGGAAATATCCCAAAAAAATCCACTGATTGGTATCAAGGAAAGATTGCCATGCACATAATTTTGCATGTTACTCAATGGATGGCACATGGCAGAGAAGCGATACAATAAACTGAAACATTTTAAACAGAGTCAATCACATCAGTAGCTGTAAGCTCATAAACATTATAATGAAGTATAAAACTATAAATGGCAACTGCTTACTTCTATAAATTTTATAAATCATAGATGTAGCAGTTGTAACGTTAATAGGAGACATTCACCTGTTGAGAAAAGATATCAAGAGTACTTTGTCCACTGATCAGCATTGCTGCAGAAACAAAGACAGCCTTGGAAATTTTGAGAGGAAACAACTCCATAGCATAAGATATACATGCCCCACCAAAATCATGTCCAACCAATATCACCTGCAAACAAAATCAGGGAGATAGAATATAAGTAATACACAGGAAGCACATTCTGCAGATAGCTCATTCTCATCGTTAACCCAAATTTTGCATCCCATCGTCTTTGTTTCTTATTGCTCTGTTAGTCTGTTACTATTCTTCAAACACAAATGATCATCTCCATTCGTAGTTTTCTTTTGTAGCGATTCATCAAATATTCATGCACATAACTCCACCTTGATCTCTTACAGAAAAATAATTACTCTTTTTTTCATAATTAATTTGGGAGTGCAGTGTACGGGGAAACACATGCACTGAGAGTGAGAGAGAAGGCAATTAAAAATGTCAGAGCTTTCGCAAGATGATGGCAATGTTGAAAATAGATAAACTAAATGTCAAATTTTCAGTTGTTAAACATGAGAAAACAATAAGATAAACACCTTCTCGCCATCAGGAAGCTTGTCAAGAAACTCAGTAAGCGGCTTCACATATTGTGATAGACATGTAATGTTGTTGGTATCAAAGGAATCAACGCCAGAACCAGCCAAGTCTATGGCATCAACTTTGAAGCCACCTTCTTCTAGATGTGCAATAGTTTTATACCAGCACCAAGCGCCAAAGCCACCTCCATGGACAAGTACAAAATGATAGGTCTCCAGATCATCAAGCTTTATATCCTGTCAAAGTGGGGCAATCATGGCATTTAACTAAGGGAATCTCAGCATTTAAAATATCAGGTTTTGACATTTCCTAAGTAGCTTTCATAGAACTACTTTTATCTATATCCAGACACAAATTGTCAATTAGCGATGCCTCCACAGTCCATACTCTGGCACAGACAAATGACATGATGTAAGATAACTTTAACAGCAATTAAAAGTGACTTTCCACGAGGCCCGTAATTTTTGAGGACAGCATTGAGCCGAGGCTACCTTCAACCACCCAGGTCAAAGACGGTTCCGTTGGATCCGACTTTAATAGAATTTCAGAAATTAACATCTCTCTTACGAAAGGAAAGAAGCAAAACAAAGTTGACTTCGAAGCTACACCCAATTTTTAGTGAAAAATGGTTAAAAGGTGTTTCTTGATATATTCAAGCAGGCATATAAAGATCTTGATAAAAATTCTAATACATGTATAATTTTTATCACAAATAACAGAAACCCATGTAAAAGCTGTATTTCCCTTCATAGCTCAATCGCCCAGACTCTAACAATAGTAAACAACACCGTGAATACAAAGGGGCAAAGAAACCAAATCAAACAACGGAAAAAACAGAGAATAAGGAGCGTTGTTTCTCTTGAAGGTCATTATCATAATTCGAACTGATCAATTTTCGTCCTAAACAGTTGAATTCCGCAAACATAGGCAACTGTCCATAAAAGCAAACCTGATTTACAAGTTGATGAGGCTGTAGCAAAGGGTCAGCAAGTGATCGAGGCCTGGAACTGGAACTCCGCGACAACGAATTCTTCTTATTACCCGCATTCTGTTGTCGGAGAGAGCTGGATCGATCAAACGGTAAAGTGCCATTCTGCTGCTGATGCTGCTTCAAAAGCATCGCAGCCATTATCGCTTGTTGTTGAACTGTAGCATCATCAATTCCCTCCTTACGAGAAGAACGCGTACGGGTCCAACGATTACTGGAATTGGAAATTGGTGGCTCGTTTGGTAAGCGCTTGGTTTGCTTTCTCTTAGGTGTTGGAGGTGCGGGGATGGCACAGAGATTGCCCATCGATGGAATGCATGCACGAAGCAGAATACAAAATTGAAGAGAAAAGGTGTGACCGCAGAAAGTGACTGAAGAGACAGCTTGCGATGGAGGCTGCTTTATATACCTGACGGAGCGTGATGCGCGAAACCAGGGGAACGAGAACGGCTTCTTAAATCGGCCATATACTGTTTTTTTTTTTTTTTTTTGTTTCTTTTCAAACATCTCCTTTGTACTTCAGTTAAACTGTCAACATTGACAAATCTCCGTTCACACGTCATATCCAAATGGCAATGATAAAATTTATGTATTAAAAAAATGATACTCCAATGACTTTTTTTTTTTGTTAAATAAAACAAAATTAGATTACTGAGTTCGATAAAACACGAGGAATGCACTTTTTTTTTTTTTTTTTGCTCAGAAAGGAATGCACATATTTTAAAAATCAAATTTCCATATCGATAAGACTCGTTATTTTATAAATTATGAGTAAATTACTTATCGACAGACGGAACCAGTTTTTATTGGTAAGTAGAATTTTTAATTTAAACTGTAATGAAGGCCTTCTCACGCTTTCTAAATAGAATGAAAGTCAAGGGTCAATGCCCAATTTAACATTTCGATATATTTAATATCATATCAAAATTTTAAAACAAAATTGGAATAAGGGAAAATTACGCGTAGGACTCAAGGAACGAAAAAAATTACAAAAAAATTTCTTAAAATCACCAAATTACACAAAAGTTTTAAGGGACCTTTTTAATATTATTTGTATGAAAATAAAACCTAGGTTTTTAAATGTTGTTGTAAATACATGTATTTCCTGTGGTAAGTAGATGCATTTTCTGTTGTAAATTGTCATATTTTAAATTTTGTTGTAAATACAGCACTTCTTATTATAAATATATGTTTTTTTTCTGTTATAAATGACTTCTCTACGTTCAAAATTCAGGTATTTAAATGTTGCTGTAAATACATGCATTTCTTGTTGTAAATACATGCATTTTCTGCTGTAAATGGTCAAATTTTAAATTTTGTTGTAAATACAACACTTCCTGTTGTAAATCTAGGCTTTTTCTGTTGTAAATGACCTCTCTACATTCAAGATCCAGGTGTTTAAATGTTGTTGTAAATACATGCATTTCTTGTTGTCAATATATGCATTTTCTGTTGTAAATAGTCAGATGTTTAAATGTTGTTGTAAATATAGGCATTTCTTATTGTAAATATATGCATTTCTTATTGTTAATACAAATAACATTAAAAAAGTTCCTTGAGACTTCTAGGAAAGAAACTTTTTTATAATTTATTTTGTTCCTTGGGACCAATGCGTAATTTTCCCTTGAAATAATACTACTTCAAACTCGACCGACAGAAGCACAGTCTAACTTTTTGCATTTATATTTCTGCTTCTGAAACGTTGGCATTTTGTTCTGCGTGCGCCTTCATTTTTGAGGTGACCAAAGAATTTCAATGACGCTTTGTTTATTTATTTTTGATAAACAACGCCATTTTTTCCCCCTTTTTTGGTCTAGGTTGGTTTCAAATTAGGTGAGATATTCATTTTACTACTTCGATGTGATTTTTGGCTTACCGTATTATTGATGGTCCTCTGAGTGCCCATTTACTTCACAGAATTGGGAGTAATGTAATGTAATCAAATATAATGGAATCTAATACAATGATGATTACATGGATTTATTTGGTTCGTCGTTAAATGTCTGTTTACCTCAGACAATTGAATGTAATGTAATATGATGAAATGGAATGGAATCTAATGCAACGATGATTACATCAATTTGTTTGGTTGATCATTAAGGAAAGATGGTGCATATGTATAAAAACATTTGGTTGGATTACATTGAAAATAAGAATATATGAAAATAATATGGTAAGAGACAAAATTACCCCTATTTAAACACACATATATATAATGTACGTGTTTTGTTCAAGATAGTTTTTTCAATTTGTGTAGTTTACACATGTTCACATTCAGTTCGTAATAATATTTTGATATTTAATGGTGGAAATATTATACAGTGTACACTTAGAGTGCATGGTAATTTTTAAATATTTAATGGTGAGAATGTTATTTAATCAGCTATTTTAATATTTTTAATGGTGGAATATATATTTTTAATTTTTTTTAGTAGGGGAATATTTTTTTTATATAATTAATTAATTTTTAATATTTAATAGTGGTAATTATTTAACTTTAACATCATTTATGAGTGAGCGCTTTGGTTAAATTACAAAATTATAATGCCAATAGTGTCTTTTTCACTTTATTATACAATATGTGCATCCTCATTTATCAGTCCTAATAGTGTAATCCTGATTAAATTAAATAATGTAATCAATATTATAAAACGTAATCCTCTTTACATTACATAAGCCTAACCAAATGTTGTAAATTAGTCTATTGTATTAGATTACATGTAATTCTTTCCCTAGAATCAAATCAAAACTATAAATGATCAAGTCTAGTGGTAGATACGTTATCTAGAATTTCATTTCAAAAAAGAAAAAAAAACGTTATCTAGAAAAATGATAGTAATAACTTGGTGAGTAATATTAATGGTACACTACTTTGTGACATTATTGTATTGTAAATGTAGTTATTAATTATCCATGGTGGAATTTAATATATATATTCCACTTAGAACTGAGAAATCAAGCCGAGTAATTCAAATCGGCCTTTTTAAACCCTAGCATTTTAAGGGCCGAACTTGTATATTGGAGCTTCTAAATGAAGTTGGCCCTGTAAGGCCGACCTTGTAAAGCTGAGGGCCTAAAAGGGCCAGTCCATTAGGCCTATTAAATTTTTTTTTATTCCATTAATTTGACTTTATCATTTAATTTATTAATTTCTATGTATTTTGTATTTATTATAGAATTATTTATCTATTTAATTACAAATACATAATAATTATACTTTAATTTTATGATTTGGTTTAATATTTGTTACAAATAAAGATCATTGATGTATTCATAATGCGAGAGAATATATTCTTGATATTTTTACTCATAAAGCATAGCCTATTTGCACAATTAAATGTCTTTGAAATTGATGATAGTAGCGAGAAGATGAAAATGATAGTTATCATACTCATGTTGCTTAATGGTAAGCTTGTTATAATTTGTGTGAATTACTTGTGGACAATAGTTTGCTATTGATTATGAATTAATGACTGTATTTGTTTATTGTATTGAGTGTGTTGTGTAGACATTAATGTTGACAACATTTATTTGATAAATTAGAATTTTGATTGTTATAATTTACTAATTATTTTTAAAAAAAATGGAGGAAAAATAGTTAAAATTTGGAATAGTAACTTCTTGGCCTTATAGGGCCACTCTCGGACAGAACTTTAAAAACAAATGTTTTTCTTACCCCCGGTCTTTAGAGTCAGCTTTGTTAGGCCCTAATTCCTAACTCTAATTCCACTATTGGGGTAGAGATATAAGGAAATTTTGTATGCTTTATGTTGTTTTAAATATAAGACCTAGTGAACTTTTTTTTTTTGAGAGATTAATAAAATTAAATAAACTACTTAAACATGATGTATATTGTAACATCCTCCATTTTAAAGGTCAATTTACTGTTTATTAACTTAACGAATCTATTCATTAAAATTTATACAAACATTTAAGCTTTGGATTTTACTAGGCTTATATTTTAAACTTAAATATTTCTTTAGAATTTGCCAGAATATCCAAAATACCAGAATATGCCAAGTGAGCTTAGTGACGTGGCAATATACAATAATTCAACATGTACCGAAAAGATGGAAGCACTACCATTAGCAAATGTAACTTAAGCTTCCGAAGCCTTCCTTGATTGACCCACAAGAGAACTATCACCTGAAAAATATTTGTAACCATCAATCCAGCTCATTGTAAATACTAATACGTGCTCGTGAGGTGCCAGGTGGAACATTTAAATAACAAGGTACTATATATCAAATTCACAAAATTATCATATCATAATTTCTGTCCCAACTTCTAAATCAAATATCATATCACGAATCACATATAAACATGTCAAGCAATAGGTCGATACCCTGACAATCCTCATCACCCCCACCCTTATAACCGCTGACAGAACCTATGGGCTGTAATATAATAGGTTTAGTCCTTGTAACAAGACTGCACCAAGCTCTCCAATTATGAGGTTTAGCCCGGCCAAAAACTACGTAACTCATATCGGACCATGGGTTCCCTTTCCTTCGAATATGGAAAGGTGTCACTGTCCCAACGGCTGACCCTAATCCCGCCCAAAGGATTAGGATGATACCAAGGGCAATATCCGGCCATCCACTGTGCGCTTAATGGCGGCAATACCACGTAGTATTTAATACACAATAACTCCCATCATCACTCCACAACCATCGCTGTTCCACATCATCATAGTCTTGGCATGAATATATAAAATTCCAAACAAAATTTATCACATACAATAATATATCGTCACAGTAATCATTAGGATAACAATATCATCTCAGCTCAAGAAATCATAAAAGTACATTTTCAAAAACACATAATATCACTATTCATTCCAAGATAAATTCCACAAGGCAACTTTGGCAAAAATATAACTTTTATAGATTAAAATCACTCACAAATCATCATACAAGCAAGTACAATGAATGGAAAGTGGTTACCTCAAGTTCTTGACACGACACTTAGCGTAATAGGAATCAGTCCCCTTTAAAAATAAATATATAGTTATACGTTAATAGGATTAACAAGAATAACCACTAATACCATAATTAAATAATTAATTAAACTATTATCTCACTTTAGTTTTCCTAAAAATAACAATTTATCTATTTCTCAATTTTTAAACTAATACTAACTTATATATATATATATATAATCCAATTTATTAAACACTCTCATATAATCAAAATCATATCAATATCTAATTTAAAATTTCCAATACTAGTTCATAATTTCATATAATTCAAGATTTAGCAAAACTAACCGATTAAACCTTAAATAATAACTCTAGTAATCCAACTAAATGCTTAAATTTTCATTTAATCGGTAAGAATATCCTATATGACATAAATCCTAGTTTCTTTTAGATAGAAAATAACTTTAAATTCCCACAGCAACAAATTAATAAATCTAAACTGATTAAAGTGATTTATTAATCATTTTTAACATATATACAGTCTTCTATTATCAAAACTCAAAACTTTATCATAATTCTAACCCCAAAATTTTCATTAACCAATACTATATTATTTTCATTAGAAAGAGAAAACTGTGTAGGATAACTTTCATGAAAGAAGTTTGTTAAAAAGAAATTAATTTAACTACCTAAATTATCTTATAAGATAAATAACGTATCTTAAAATATAGGAGTACTAAAAAACCTCCACACTCTTCTTTCTCCTCTGCTTTGTCACTGTCGCACCCTCTCACCACCGGAAAACACACACACGCACACACAACTTTCCTCACACACACACATATTTATATACGGAGGGAAGGCGGTGGATGATTAATCAGGAAAGGCGGTGGATGATTAATGATTTCCTCTTTTCCAATGTAATCGTGCCAAAAAATCAAATACTTGTGGCTAAGATCTGCCACTCCCTTTTTTTTTTTGTAATCCCTTTCTTATTCATTACGTTTCTTTTCTTTTCTTTTTTTTGGTAATAATAATTATTACCTCCAGTCCTAATTATAAGAGTTCGTTGACTTTCTTTAGAGAGATTAAGGAAATTAAATAAGTTACTTAATTATTTCATATGTTATATATTTTTAGATTATATATTAGTTTATTAGTTAAACTGATTAGTTTGAAGAAAAAAAATAAAAATAAAAATAAAAATACTCTAAAGTAATTTAATTAGCTTCCTTAATTTCTCCAAAAAAGTCAACTAGCTCTTATAATTAGAACCGGAGGGAGTATTAATTTTATTATTATTATTATTATTATTTATTTTTCTTTTCTTTTCTTCTTATATACGTTTTTTTTTATCTCTTTCTTTGTTTTCTTTCTTTCTTTTTTTTAAATGAAAACTATTTATTATTTCTACGCCTTTATTCCACTAGTTGATTTCACTATGATATTCTACAGACAAACCTCCATTTTGATAATTATACAATAAATTCATGTATCATGATTAATTAATTTTTCTTGTTTGTAATTAAATCCGAATGTAAAAATTAGGATGTTACATATATTGTATATCATAAGATTATGTATATCACTTTATAAATTAATCAAATTAGTTTGGAGAAAAAAAAAAGATAATAATAAATACTTTAAAGTAATTTATTTCTCTTTCTTAATCTCTAAGAAAAAGGCATCTGGATCTAATATTTAGGAGCGGGAGTATCACTCTGGTCCTTATTATAAATCCACTTTTAGAAGAAAATTTCAGTCTTTAATATAAGTTCGTTTACATGTTATTAATGAATGTTTTTCAATTTTACCCCTAAGAAAGAGAGAAAGATAAGAGCTAGAAATGTGAAAATGATTTGTAAATGTAAAGAGAGAGAGAAAATTTAATAAGAGTAGACTTTAAGGATATTTAATAACTTAAGTACTTAATCAACAATCCTTATTATAGTAGGCATTAGAGTGATACCACTATTCATAATGCCGAGGACTCCGTATTCATACTCAAATTCTTTTGGCCACTTTTCACATCCAAAATTTAAAATATAAAAGGATGATGGATGTTTTTTTTTTTTTTTTAATAAGGGGAGGGGAGGGGGGATTCGAACACGGGACTTGAAGAGAGATATAAAACATTTCAATACCACCAGCTGTGCCACTGTACTGCTGTCCTCGATAAGATGATGGATGTTTTTGAACTGGAAATCTTAATCACTGTAATTAGTACATAACTTTCTACTATTTACGTCACTTTAGATGGATGGTAGGAGTACGAATTAAGTAGAGTGTTGATGGGATTCAGTGTTTAAGTTTTTTTAATGTTTAAGAAAGCAAATACTGTTACGCCTTGTCATGGTAGCTGGAGCTAGTTCTCTGTACGAAGTAGAATATCAACTACTTTTGAAGGGATTTCTTACATATTTTCTTGGTCACTAAGGAATTGATTGAGCATTAAGTGATTATTACTTATTTATTAATTTGATAATATATATACTGTTGGTTTGAATCATAGGACGTCATTAGAATTGTTTGTTTCACTCAGAGATGTTATTTAAGCAGTTTATAAATGGCTGCTCATTTCTTTTTTAATTATTGGAAAGTTCTAATTATTTGTTTAAATATTATAGCTTTTTTCTTTTTTCTTTTTGGAAAAGAATGCAATAGAACAAGGAAAGTTTTGCCTCCAATTTCCTAAACGAATATTTCTTCACCGAGAAAAGCATCATAAAGGCCAAGTCAAAGGGAGTTGGTATAGATGGTATGAGATTTAGTCAAGTTTTAAAGGGATGTGTGTTCGATCCCTGCTGTTGTCGCTAGGAATCATTTGGTAGATGATCTCGTAAGTCCCCAGTAAGTGCTCAAAGAACCCGGGACCGTGCCCTAACATCGATATGGGACTAATACCGAACCCCTCCAAAATATTTTAGTATTAAAAAAAAAAAAAAGCCTCATAAAGTTGCAGCCTTCTTTTGGAATCAAACAGCTGAAATTGATTGATTTCTCAGTGTTCCTCGCTTACTGATTCCAACCACGTCACATCGATATTTATTGGAAAAATTACGTATAGATCCAAGGAATGAAAAAAATACAAAAAAATATCGTGAAATAACCAAATTACAGAGAAAGTCACAAGGGACTTTTTTAATATTATTTGTATGGAAATAAAATCCAGGTTTTTAAATATTGTTGTAAATATATGCATTTCTTGTTGTAAATATATGCATTTTCTATTCTAAATGATCAGATTTTAAATTTTGTTGTAAATACAACACTTCCTGTTGTAAATCTATGTTTTTTCTGTTGTAAATGACATCTCTACGTTCCAAATTTAGGTATTTAAATGTTGTTGTAAATACATGCATTTCTTGTTGTAAATGCATGCATTTTCTATTGTAAATGGTTGGATTTTAAATTTTTTTGTAAATATATAACTTCCTATTGTAAATCTAGGTTTTTTCTGTTGTAAATGATTCCTCTACGTTCAAAATACAGATGTTTAAATGTTGTTGTAAATATAGGCATTTTCTGTTGTAAATATATATATTTCCTGTTGTTAATACAAATATTCAAAAAACTTCCTTGATATTTCTGTGTAATTTTGTGATTTCAGGAGACTTTTTTGTAATTTGTTTTGTTCTTTAGGACCTGCGCATAATTTTCCCATATCTATTAAAGTGATTTTTTTCAGCTATATATTTTTTAAAAAACATGATTTTAGTTAGGGAAAATGGGTGCCTATTTAAAGATTTTATTAATAAAAAATATTTGATATATGTTTTTTATACTCAGGAAAAGCTCATATTAATTATTTGCTTTTTAAAATATATTCTTGGAAGAATTTGATACTAATATTTCTTTTCGTGATAAGCTCAATCTTAAAATAACATTATTTGAAGAATCTCATATATAAAAAGATAACAATATTTGAGCTGAAGTTTTTCCAACTAATAAACTTTTTAAATGAGAATCATAATTTTGCAAGTACTTATAAATTATATTATAGGGTATTATATATAGTAGTTGTGTTTATAAAAAGTGAGATAGGATGGACTCCTTCATCATGTTCTTGTTTTTTTTGTTTTTTTTTTTTTAAATGTTTATGAGCATTAGATTGAATTGTTGACGCCACCTAAATTACTGTGATGAAATTTGGACTATCTAAATCTAGATATTCTAAATTTAAAATTTAAAATTTGTATTTTTAAATGATAACTTTATATTCTTAAAAATATATTATATTTATTTTAAAATCTGTATCTATTAGCAATAAAAAAAATAAAATCTGCAACTATTAAGATAACAAATTATTTTAAATTTTAAAAATAACAAACTTTAGAGAGTAGTTTAGATTCAGATTAATAACTCCATTATTATTATTATTATTATTTTGTCATCTTAATAACTCCATTATATTCTCATTCTTTCTTGGAGCATGGAATATACTCCTCTACTAGTACTAGATTTATCCGAAAAAAAGGATAACTGAAACATCAGCCCCGAGGCAGGTGGGTGGAAAGAGCCTGGAACGTCGCACGATAACTGAAACATCAGCCCCGAGGCAGGTGGGTGGAAACTGGAAAGAGCCTGGAACGTCGCAAGTCGCAAGTCGCAAGTCGCAAGTCACAACTAACCATTGGCACTTATTGCCATTCAACTTGTGCCGGCGAGTGCTGTTTTCCACGCTCTGCTTTACCGCCCCACCACCGTTCACCACTCACTAAAGCTCCCCGTTGATTGATTGAAATATTTAATGCTAATTAATTTCACAGTTAGTGATGTTTTAATTTAATTCGACGACCGATGCCAATTTATATAAATAGCTGTGAACTTCAAGTCTTCAAGCCCCATATAAAGTCAAGGTCTTTCTCTTCCTCTGTCTGCCCAGAAGCGCCAGCGCCATCTAACTTTTCTGTTTATACTCTTATGTAAGTCTTCTTTCCTTCTTTCTTCTTGGAAGTTTTTTTTTTTACTACTCGTCAATTATGTCTTTACGTTGAATCTGATTAATATTCTGTAGTGCCTGCTTCGATTAATCTGTATGAAAATGAAAGCCCATCCTTTTTTTAGCCTGCTATTTTTTTAGTTGTTATTCCCTTTTTTCCTATTGTATGCATTGATCTGTGTCTGTTTCTTTTCCTGTTAGCCTTCTCTTTTGGGAATAGATGTCGCCTTTCAAATCTATCCTCATATTTTGGTTGCGGTTTCGATTGTTTCCTGTTTAGTTTATTGACTTTAACTTGTTTCATCTCCGTCCGTGCTTTTAATCCCGTTGATGTATCTACTTAGCAAGCGCGACGTCTTTCACCAGCTCTCAAGCTTTTAATACATCTTTATGGTTTAGCCATATATAATCAGCTGATAAATTAATTATTGTTCAGTCAAGTTTCTATAAATAGATTTAAACTACGTTGATATTGAATGTGATTCTTTCTCATAAGAAATAACGTGTATGATGCATCTTGTGCCTTTACACCATGAAGCCTTATGGGGCACTATTAGAATTAGGATTTTAAGATAAATGAAGTGCTATAAACGCTGAATGAAGGCTTACATTCTTTCCATGAAGATTGATCATTAGGTTCTGAACATATCATTGATTCCTTTTTAGCCATTTACTTTTCTATCAAACTGTAATCTTAAATTAGATGGTTTGTTTTAAAGTGAAGCCGTTATTTCATAAGTATCAACTCATGTTTTGAATTGTTGGCCATTTCTGGGATTAGAAGAACAACTAAACATAAAAAGTGTATCATAATGGCGCTCCATTAAGAATCACTAAGACATAATTTGTTAAAAGTCAGCCTTTATTTGAGTGAAATAACGCAGAGCTGAAGTGGAAATAAATGCATTATCATTTCTAAAACAGGATAAAGAAACTTATTACACGGGGCAGAGGGATTTTTCCAGAGTATAGTTCTTCTCTAAGACATGAAAGACTTTTAAGATTGTTTTCTTGTCTTTAACCTTCTGGTCTGCATTACTGCTTTAAATCATTTATGTGAGCTTTCCAGTTTGGTGTACAGAAAGGTCTTTCCATTGCGTGTTTTGAAGTTAATGTTGCCATTGTTTGCATTGTTTAGAAAAGGGCATTGGAGTGAACGTTGAGAGCTGATTCAATATTTGTAAAGAAAAACACGATGGAGAACCATGTTGTGGAAAGAAATGAGCCAGTTTGGAATATACCAGATGAAGGTATTAACAATACAATTATGACAGATGAAGCAAGATGTGATGATCAACCAGTTCGTAATGTACCACATGAAGCTATTAACAATCCAATTAAGATAGATGAAGCAGGAAGTGACGGTAATCTAGTTTGTAATGTACCAGAGGAGCCGACTAGCAATCCAGTTAAGACAGATAAAGCAAGAAGTGACACACAAGTAGTTCTATCTAATGCTGATGAAGGAAGGAAAATTTCGGTTTCTATCTCAAAGGAAGAGGCTAGGCCAGAGGGTTCGAGAAGATCTTTGGGTGAACCATCAATTAGATGTTTGAAGAAGAGGCTTCTTATTCTTGACATAAATGGGCTGCTTGCTGACATAGTTTTGCCTCAACCAATTGGCCACAAAGCAGATGAAGTTGTTGCTGGGCGTGCAGGTGAAAATCAATTATTTTTTTTCTGCATTTCTGATAATTCCATGCTCCACTGATGAGGTTGTTTTTTAATTTTCAGTATTTAAGAGACCTTTCTATTTGGAGTTTCTGAAGTTTTGCTTTGAGAATTTTGAAGTGGCTGTATGGTCTTCAAGATTGAAGTAATCTTTAACTATCTCTACTACATGTCATTCACTGTATTACTTTTGTTCAGTTTGTATTTTATTGATCTGCTGTTTTTATATAAACAATAATCTCACTTCCAAGTTTTTAATTTTTTAGGAAAAATGTTGATAAAGTCATCAACTGTTTGATGGGTGACATGAGACATAAGCTACTTTTCTGTTGGGTAAGCAATTGAGCTATTTCTATTGACTTCCAATTCTTCATTTCTCTTGTTCTGATGTTAACAGAGCATTCATGTTTAGCTTTAGCAATACAATAGTTAGAGCGATCGTGTTTGATAACTGTTGACTCTTGTTGATAACATGTTATTTATATTGAATTTCCTTGTTAAAATGTTAGGAAGGCATTATCCAATTTTTCTGCTGATGCTTGTTCTTTTGCATGGTTCTCTCACAACTCTGTATTAATTGAATTTAGATAATTAGATTTGATACTTCAAGCATATATCCTTCTCTTCCTGTATGTTTTCTTTGAACATAACCTAAATACCATAAAATATTCTTGACCATGTCAATCTAATTTTTCATGATATATTTCTTATACTATGACACGTCTGAGTGATTCCTTGGCGGTTTCTTCATTTATAAATTTTTTGGGCTTAACCTCATTGCTTTGCAGACTACAACTGATTCTTAGTGATGTTGAATTTGGTAGGATCAATCTCACTGTACCCCAACAAGTTTTGGAACCCTTGAAAACAAGCACAAGCCTCTGGTTTTTAAGGATCTGAGGAAAATTTGGGAGAAGCGTGATCCTAATCTTCCGTGGGAGAAGGGATACTACGATGAATCGAATACACTGCTCTTGGATGATTCTCCTTACAAAGCATTGCTGAATCCTGTAAAATTTACATTTTTTTAGTAACTATCTTCTATTTGTGTTTAGATAACTATACAATTTCACTTACTTATTGGTGTTCTGTACAATCATTTCAGCCCCACACCTCCATCTTCCCTTACACATACACGTATCAGAATAAGTCTGACAATTCATTAGGTATGCTAATTTGGTACATACCCTACTTGTATGGACAGACTATCTTAAAGCGCCATTCATAATCTGTTTTTTTTTTTTTTTGGTGATTAGTACTTTCATAAATGATATATATAGCTTTATCCAATGTGTTATATATCTGATTGACTGGTGCAAATTTGATTCATTATATTATAGGTGTTGGTGGCGATCTGCGAGAATATTTGGAAGGATTAGTGAAGGCTGGAAATATGGCAGAGTACGTTGAGCAAAATCCTTATGGTCAAGAACATATCACTGAAAGTAGTCCTTCTTGGAGCTTCTACATTGGGGTTATGCGCAGTCTTTCTATCAGTCAGCTTGAAAAGATGAGCCTCTCAACTTATATTTGAGTTAGGCAGAGCAGAGTCATTCAAAAAGAGAAATTGAGAGATATATGTAGACTTTTCTTTTTTATTTTTGATCCATCAATAGTTTCATACACGTTAATCTTTTCATCAATTAAGTTTCCTCTAACATGTTAAGTGCACGTTACTTGCTAGCAAAGTTGTATCAAGCATTTTGGCTGTTGAATTAGGTTGTTGGCGAAAAGTAGCAGAGAATCATGATATTTATAATATATTCATGTTTTGCCTTTACCTCTGATCTGGTTGAGTAGTTTAAAAATCTTCATATATCTTTGCCTGAATATTCTTCCTCATAAAGGACAAATATTAAGCTACTTCTCAGTTGATTTTGAAGCATACGCCTTCTGCTTTCTGAGGAGGCCCATCAGTTTTGGGATCTTTTTCATCATTTTCTTTTTGGGTCAGCAAGTGCGGAAAAAAGGTGGGGAAATTGGGATTTCTTTTGTGCATTAAAAAACGGGAACAAAACCTTTTCTTCTTGGGTTCAACTGATAAAGGGGTCAGACACTCTTACCAAAGTGAGAGGGTTCGATCCCGGAGTTAGTCAAGGCGTTGGAGGAGGCATCCTAACT
The DNA here is from genome assembly GCA_034222035.1 of Acacia crassicarpa. Lineage (NCBI taxonomy): Eukaryota > Viridiplantae > Streptophyta > Magnoliopsida > Fabales > Fabaceae > Acacia > Acacia crassicarpa. Next base: position 39,205,472 of record JAWXYG010000005.1, on the reverse strand, counting down.
CCTAGGTACTTAGGTTAACGCTTAAGGGTAATAAACGACTCGCCCTGCCCAACATCGGTATCACCTAAGAGAAAGGGAGATTTTGCTTTGCCCTTGGATTGTGGGTGAATTCAACCCCTTTCCTAAATTTTTTTTACCCAAAAAAAAGGAGGAAAAAAATGGGTTCTGATGAAAGCGACAGAGGAAAGGTAGGAGATGATGGGAATATACATACGAGGGTCGACTACCACATTGAGTAAATAAATAGAGACCATTTTCTTTTTCTGTTACAACATACTGGTGGCCAAAAAAAAAAAAAGTATTTACAACTCACTCAAAATACCAGCCATAATTAGACAAAGAGCTTGATGCTTGAAAGTGAAAAGTATGATATGTTATATATTTAAATGCTGAAAGAGCCCTCATGGACACTGTATTAGTGCATGATAAGTGACATTAATAGTCAATATAACAAAATTTATAGAAAGTAATACGATTGATATTTATCCTTTATCTTTGGGTTTAATTGGTGTGGGGATGGTCTTTCTCACATTTAAGGAGTAGATTCGATCCCTGTGTTGGTCAAGGTCTTGGGATAGGCAGCCCAACCCTTTTTCTAAAATTTTTATATTAAAAAAAAATACATTTATATTTGTAAATACGAGTAGTACGATGGACGTACCAAAAGAAAAGGGCGGCAAAATGAGTTGGCAACCTAAGACTTGGGCAGCCCGAACAGTGTCATGAAGTTCCTACTTTTGATTGGAGAGACAGGAACGCATACATTGGATCGCACAAACCCAGAGATGTTGACAGCACCGAATACTTTGGACGGTTCCCACCTTGTCCCTTGTGGGGTATCTTATCTATCTCCATCATTCACCAGTCTTTCACTTGGTTATGCTATTATTCTTCCTATTTTGAGTTATGTTTAGATAAATTAAGATAAAATTTTTCTCATATATTTATAAGTTATACTAGAAAAACAGTTTCTAACGTTAATTCAAATATTATAAGTTATATGAGAAAAACAGTTTCTATCGGCAATTCAAATATTATAAGTATTAGCACTAGTGTTATGAAGTGGATACCCACTGAATGAAGTCAGAAAGGAAAAGAAAAGAGTTAGGCGTAGAACAGGGAAGACATTCTTATCATTATTGGAGTGGAGGAGCTTTTTCCACAGGAGTGAAATCATGAGTTCGAGCATGCTCCCTCGTACGTACTTGGCTCATCATTCTCATACTGTGACGCCTCTCTCTATTGTTCTTGCCCATAACCCCATTAAAAATTACACTATATATTTATAAATATTTCACGAATATATGTGATGTATTGATGAGCCATTTGTTGTTTTTTCATACAAACAGAGCCATATGTTATGATGCTGCATGCCAATCATTATCACTTGCTGCCTATTCCCTATCACATTCTTCTGTTTCCTACTCTCTGCTTCATCATGTTCTTCACGGCTGGCACCTACCATCTCTGCTCAATGCCCCCATCACTACCCCAAATACACCTTGTTACATTTATATAGTACTCATTGGATTCTTAATATAAGACATATTTATTTATCTGACTAGATTAAGAAATTTAGTTGAGTTAGTTAATATTAATTATATGTATTTTGTTCTGGTCATCTCCCTCAATTCTCCTATTTCTTCTCCTCTTTAATTATTGTTGATGAAACATCATTAAAGGTAAATTAGAAAAAAAATGACAAATATAAAAACTATCTTATATTTAGGATCGAGATCAAAAATACGTTTTATATTAAGGGCTAGAGGAGTACTACTTTTTACTTTTTAATATAAGAGTCAGATAACTAATTTGTAGATATTAAAAAAAAATAGTTCAGTTAGTTAAATTTATGAGACAAAGCATATTGATGTATTATATTTTAGACTAAAGTAAACTACATAACTAACTCATATTTATATTTAGCTTCTTCAAAAATTATACATTCACTTGCATAAGATTATATGTTCGTATATAAAATGGTTGATAATATATATATATATACACTGACGCCGGATCTGAATGCTCTTCTTCTCTATATCTCATCCACAGCTCTTGGGTTAAAGATTCTTCAATGATTGAGATTTAATTAAATCCATTCAGTTATTTTAATAATATTATGCAATTGTGAACTGTTGGGACCAAATTTTAACGGTCTTTATTTATTCATTTATTCATGTTATAATATTTTAAAAAATAACTGTTTTAGATTCAAATGTGGGGATGAGTTGAGATGAGGAAAAGAACATGATTAAAAAAATGAGGAGATAATTCAGACCATTTGATTGGATTGGAGTGTACCAAAAGTCCAAAACTGTTCTGCCCAGGTACAGAAGGAAAAAAGGGAAATTAAGTTGGATTATTTTATTGATCAAAACATGAATCAGACAGAATAACACAGTTAAGTGAAATTGTGTATAGAGTATGGTTGATTTGCTTTTAAATAAGGGTTAAGGAGTAATTTGGTTAACGAGCTATCACTTCAGGAGCGCCCAACATAAATAACTTTTAAATAGATCAAAAATACTAAAAAACTTTTAAAAATGTGCAATCAGTACAATAAACTTTTACTTCAAGAGCGCCCAGCACTAAAAGGTTTTATTCCAAGAGAGGCCAGCATAAAAAAAGTTTTACTCTATTTTTTGTGTTGATTGCACATTTTTTAAAAAAATTTGGTATTTTTGCTTCACTTAAAAGTTATTTATGCTGAGCGTTCCTAAGGTAATAGTTTGTTGGTGAAATTGCTCTTTAACCTTTAAATAATTTATTCTCTATTTTTTCTTGAGTCTCTTTCAAATGCTAAAAAGAAAGTTAACATTTTTCTTTTCGGTGTTCACTGAAACTTTTATTTTCAACTAATTTGGATTCGTCCTGAATTGAACCCACAGTTGTGAGAAAGAGCTCCCAACACCATTTTCTCCATTCACACGCCTCAAACCGATGAGAGTAAATTTCTTCGACTTATTCCCAACAAATGTCAGTAAGAAAAGTTAACATAATTCTGTATAGAGATAAGAATATAATTTTGCCACAGTACAACACCAACAAATAAACGTGTTGAGGATGTCACTGGGCCTACAAGAAATTGGATCATAAGTAGTTTAAATTGGACATGAAGACAAATAGTCAACAAAAAAATGGAAAACATGTTACGGACCTTTCTTTTCCTCTTTTTTTTTTTTTTAAACTTCTTTATAGACACAAACAAAAATTATTGGAGCTTCTTATTATGATTATGCGCATGTGATTCTGTACTGGGAGAGCCTTAGATCCTGATGACCTGCTGTCAATTTATTCAACAATATCATATAATTTTTGACTTTTTCTTATCAATAATAACAACATTAAAAAAAAATATCTGCTTTAATTCCACTTTCTTTGAGCAAAAAAAAAAAAAAACCACTTTCTTTCCTTCCTTCCTTCCTCCCAATTCATTTCAATCGAGGAAGGCGATTATATTTTATAAAATTATTAAATTATTCTTAGTACACGTGACTCCTATTATTGATACATACTCCCTCCGGTTCTAATTATAAGAGCTAGTTGATTTTTTTGGAGAGATTAAGGAAGCTAACTAAATTACTTTAAAGTATTTTTATTTTTTTTTCTTCAAACTAATTAATTTAACTAATAAAATAATATATAATCCAAGGATATACAACATATGAAATGATTAAGTAACTTATTTAGCTCCCTTAATCTATCTAAAGAAAATCAACTAGCTCTTATAATTAGAACCGGAGGTAGTACTTTATTCCCTTCTCCTTATTCCAAGATTTTTTTTTTAAAAAAAAAAATGTCAGAGAATTCAAAAGTTATGCGTACGCCAGTAATCAGCTAGGCTGTCTATTGTTTAATTTCAATAATAGTTTTTTTAAAAAATTGCTAAAAAAACCTCTCTTGCAAAATTAATTTATTACTCAAAGTACCTAAAATTTGTTTAAAGACTCAAATACAACCTACATCAATTGCACTCCTTTTCAACTGTATATAATATTTTTAACTATGTGCAATTTATCTTCAATTCTGTATAAAACAGAAAACATTTGCATATAGCTAAAAGATGTTACACTCAACTAAACTACAGTCACATCACATCAATTTAAAGATGTAAATCCTTTATAGAGTGTAGGTAAATAATATGGGTCAAACGGGTCGAACTTGCCCAAAAGTGTTGATTTCGGGTTGTTATAACCCGCAATGGGCAATAATTTTTGTGATATAGAAGATTTTTGAGCAATTTTTCCTGTTTCTTCTAACCACTCCTTGTCAAGATTCTCTCCTCCTTCTTCACCAATCACCTTCTTGGTCATTTCCTGGAAATACTAAGAAAGATACCAAACCTAAAACGTAACGAAGGTTCAATTATTGAAAGTGAAAGATGACCAAGTACGTAGCTAGCTAGCATATGCCTTAAAATTCAATGCCTACCCCACCAAACAAGAAAAATAATGAGGTAGTAGTTAAGTGCTGATTGTCGATCCTAAACCTGCATGTGTACGTAATAAAATTTCATATATATATATATAGGATCACATTTAATTTTTCATGTGACATTTAATTTATATGTGTATATTAGGGATAAGCTAAGGTGGAGTGGTATAATAGAATTAGACCTCATCATCAAAGGGTCTCTATAACATGCAATGTCCCTTGTTTTAAGGTCACTTCATCACATACAGAACCTTTTAGGCATATGTATCCCTTAGGAATGTGATCGTCGATTCTAATTCTGGCTTCCTTCTGAATCTATGCTTCTCTATATATAATTGTTTACTTAATATGACGTATCATCATTTGGGTATAACTCTATTATGCATCCAATTCAAAGTACTCATGCACATGGCTAATTAATACATTTGGGATAAAGTTTCTTGAAACTTGGAACTTAAGGTATGTTTGGTGTACGCCTTAGAATATTATTGAAGAATAATATGAGAGGAATAAAAACAATACTCGCTATGGTCATATGCATAAGTTAAAATTTTTGGGATAGGTCTGGTCCCTTTTATATAGATGTCTGAAATTTTATTCTTTTTTTATTGTTTATCTCTATTAATTTCATGTCATTGCATTAATTATCACATCTTTTTAATTATTTATTGTCTCTCTTATTTCTCTTTCCTGAACAATCTCTCTTATATATTTTCTACTCTTCCTCCATCACCCACTCTTTTTATAAATAAGTAAAAAAGAAAGAGTATATTTAAATGTTGTATCAATTATAAACCTCATGTTTCTAGTAATTTGATTCCCTTTTAATTGTTATAATTCAAACCAAAAACAACCTCGATTGGAGATAAGTAGAGATTAGTTGGTCCATGCTCATCAATTGAAAAGTAGAAGATCATATATATATTCAGATCCCTCGTGACACTCACCTTTTTCCATGTGATTGTGTAACCCACTTTTAAAATACACTTCCACACACCTCACATCATCTTTCTCCCAAGCAATCATATATATTAGACACACACACACACCGACACACACACATCAATAGAAGTTAGCTAGACATATTCTAGCTAGTTTACCTTTTTTTTTTTTTTTTTATAATAGAGAAATTCTCTGTAAGTTTTTGTTTTAAAAAGTTGTTTTGGCTCATCATTTTCATCCGAGTGAATCCAGGAATGCTCACTATTAACAATGATTCGGCTATGTTTGTTTAACCTGACAAAATATAGAAACAAAACTTCTTTTTCTTTCTTTCTTTATCATACTGGAAATAAATACAAAATTTAATTTTGGGAATGAGTGTGATTTATAACAATCGTGTTCCCTGATATACTAAAGGAAAACGATAATCAAAATGAATTATAGAGTAAGATTTTGTTACAAATATGATTAAACAAATAAAAAATTTGTAGAACTTTTCCAATATATGCCATTGCCAAAAGTCAACACTACGTTAATTAATAGATAATGAATTAATCATCACTTGTAAAATTCAACTGTACATGCAGATAAAATTTGAAAAATATATTATAGATGCTCCAAATTATTAGACTTAACCTAGCTATATTTTAGACTCAATGCGTCCAAATTAATTGTTGCCCAATTCATCATTAAGATATTTATATATATATATAGCTTTTTTAATTATTCTCATTAATCATGTTTGTAAGATAAACTTGGGTTTATGTTTTCCTGTATTTCCTCTCTATCTCATTTGTCTTCACATGCACGTACAGTTCATCATCGAAAAAATACAAAACGTCATTGTGAATTGATGATACATATATTTCCAACTATACATAAAATTCAAAGTGAAAGGAAGAAAGTAAGAGAAACTCTTTGCCGTTTAAAATGAGAATTCATAAATGGAGGAATATTCTACAAGTTTAAGTTATTTCACACACAAACACACTGTTGAATTAATGATTTGCTCTCTCTCTCTCTCTCTCTCTCTAGTTTTTGTGATCCTCTCTCATCATCATCATCCCATAAAGAAACCCAAGTGAGGTAGACAAAGTCGCAAGGCCGGCAATGAAAGAGTGACACAGCTGGCTAGCTAATATGCATTAAATTGATCGCATGCACTTGATGCTGTTTTTCTATACTATGATAATCCCCTCCACCATACCACATGACATGCATCGTCTCTTGTCTGGTTTGTGATCTGACAAAAGAAATCAATTGGTCCAACATGTTTCATTATATATCGACTTCTTAGCTTAGAGCAGGTAATTTCCCTCTCCTTTCTGATCTGAATTCGTCTACATTACGCCAAAGCATAAAAAAGCCCTTCCTAGCTAGTTAGGCGTAGCCTCTAAGTTTCACAATTACAAGACATATACCCACGACAGGAAACTTAGATCAAGTTGTTTATATTGATTATTACAGTCAAGTTTATACTTATTATTTTGTTATTGTTAGTTTTTATTTTGTAAAATTTTGTTATTGTTAATTGTTAAAATGTATATATGCACTTGTAAATTCACCTATTTATAAACTTGACCTAATAAATATAAACAATTTGATCTAAGCTTTATCTAGTACGATATAATCATTCACGCACACACTCTCTTTCTAGTCTTTAATATAAGACATACTATTTATTTAATTTGATTAGATTAAGAAAGTTAGTTGAATTAGTTAATAAAACATGTATTTTCTAAAAACACTCTGGTCATATTCCTTAATTCATTCACTCCCCCAATCTCTTCCTTGATTATATTGAGAAAAAAATCAATAAAGTTAAATTAGAAAAATATTACTACATATTTAGAACCAGCCCCGATTCCTAAAATATGCATTATACTAAGAACTCGATGAGTATATTATTTTCGTCGTTTCTACATATGAACCTTATCCCTTCGAGGAGTTCACCAGGCAAATTTATACATGAGATGAATATATAACTTTTCTCTTTTAATCCAACTCATGCCTTCTTGAAGAAACCCCAATTTTTCCATTCTTTGAAGTTTGAAGCTAACGAACAAGACCAGCAGAGACACCCAATTAATTGTAAAGAAGCATTATTAATTAAAAGGACAATGTTAATTATATATGTCAGAAACACGCACGCATTTGCATAACTTATTGTCTTCACAGATTAATCAAACCTAACCCTAGCCAGAGAGCCTAATTACTTATCGTGTCTAAAGTATATATTTGGCCTTTTATGTTTGCGTTTGGTATCATTTTAATCCCCTAAGTTTGTAAAATACACGTTTGAAAAATATGCATGAAATTTAAATTTGGCCCTGCAGGGCCGGCCCTGTAGGGCCACGAGCTTAATCGGGCCGGCCCTGTTACTGTAGCATTTTCATTTTTTTTTTTTAAAAAAAAGTAAAAAAGTGCCAAGAGGAAGAGGCTATGAGGGACATATATAAATACATAATAACTATACTCTGATTTTATGATTTGGTATATTATTTGTTGCAGATAATTAATGATTATGGATGTGTTCATGATGTGGGAGAAAAAATTCATGACATTTTTACTCCTGAAGCACAGCCTTCTGCTCAAAGTGAAGCACAATCAGATATCTATGAAATTGATGAGAGTGATGAAGAAGGTGACAATTGACAATGATAGTGGTATGTTTTTATATTTTATGTGAGTTATCTAATGTTGTTTAGTTTAATGCTTCTTAAGTTTTATGTGAGTCAATTGTGGACAATGATTTGTTTTTTATTACGAATCAATGAATGTGTTTATTTGTTGGATGATTTGTATTGTTTAGATATTAATGTTGATAATATTTATTTGATAGATTAGAACTTTAATGGTTGCAATTTACTAATTATATTTCTTTAGAAAAAACCTAGAAAAAAATAATTAAAATTTGGAATAGTAATTTCCAGGCCCTGTAGGGCCGGCCCTGGCCCTGGCCCTGGTATTATCGGGCCGAGCTTTAAAAAACAGATGTTTTCCTTATCTCAGGCTTGGGCCGGGGCGGCCCTGTTTCCCAGCTCTACTTAATGCTATCACCGTTAGTCTGACTTAATGGAAAATACTGACTCAACAATTTTAAGCGATGACTATGCAATTAAATGCTAACTAAGTGTGCTTATATGTTACTATTTTAATAAATTAATATTTTAAATCCTATTAATTGAAAAATATTTAATTTTCTTCGACAAAAAAATATATTTAATCTTCACAAATTGTGAAAAACCACAAAACAGTCTGTAAATATTTTTTTTTTCAATTAATAGGGTTTAAAATATTAATTTATTAAAATACTAATATATAAGCATGCTTGGTCAGCATTCAATTGGTCAGTTATCGCTTAAAACTGTTGAGTCAATATTTTCCGTTAAGTCAGACTAATGGTGTTATCATTAAGGGATCAAACGTACACTTTACAAACTTAAGAGACTAAAATGATACCAGAGACAAATATAAAAAACCAAATGTATATTTTAGCCATTACTTGTCCTACGCCACGCTTGACCTAATAAACCAAAAATATTAGAACATGGCGCGCGTGTCAGAACATTACTATTGCAAAAGGTTGTAATATAATAACTAATAAATCAGAATCCGCGGGTCTGGCGCATAGTTGTCAGATTACAGATATATAAAATGGAATCACAGAAATAAAATCATTCGAAAAATCTCCTTAATTAGTTGCATGTGAAATGAAGGCTCTATATATGGATATTATATTTTATCATATATTGTTAATTACTTATTATATTCTATATATCTTATAAGTATAAATCTGAGATATTATTAGATTTAATATTTGATTTGACCATAGGTTAGACTTTATCTTTTGGGATGCCTACATAAAAACTTATATATACTTTCTTTCACTCAAGAATTCAATGTTTCCTCCCTATATATTTCAATCTTTCAAATTCTAACACTCTATATACAATTTTTTTTTTATTAAAATCGAATTTCCACACCTGCACGAAGATCTTTTTTAAACTTCCGTTATCAGGTAGTAGCATTCTTGAAAAACACATATTTACAGCTCAAGGGATCGAAGAAGATTATGGGATAAAAAACTTCGTATATATAATAAATAATGGTTTGGGGTCAATAATATAGCAATTAAGTTACATCATCTACTTATAAATATTTTTTTGATTTAAAGCTAAGGAAACATGTTTCAGTCGGAGTCTCAAACTTGAACCATATTATTTGTGTACATACGGGTTATGAATGATTCAAAAGAACACGTATGATACAATAGTAATGTTATATATGTCACTTCATTTTCCTCCTCAATTACTCTTGTTCTATCTGTGAGCCACAGTAGCTCTGGCAGAAACAAGTGAAAAAGAAAGTAAAATAATCCTAAGTGTGTGTACGTGAGTACTATAATTTGATAGCGATGAGGCACTATATGAAACAGAGAAACCAAAAGTTGGCGACGAAAACGACAAATATGTACATATGATAGCTCTCTCATAGGACTGAGGTTTTTCATTATTATTTTTTGGTGTTTCGACGTACAGTTTCATAATTTACAATATTGATTCATCATACATAGTTCCTGTATGTCTGCAGTTGGATGATATTTCCTCTCCTCTCTGAATTCGTTTACATAATGCCTAGTTGGCTGGCGTAGCCCCTAAGTTTCATGATTACAAGATGTACGCGGACAAAACCTCAGTCAAAAGGTGTTAGTTAGCGATCGAGTAAGTCAAGATAAAATTCATCTCACATATTTATCTCACACACGGCAAATCATTTTAAAAAATCAATTTTTATTCTAACCCAAACAGATATCCAAATAGTCTAATTTTGTAATCACAATTGTTATTTAATTTTGTTACTGATAGTTGTCGTTAAATTGTGTATGTGTACTCTTGTATATAAATTCACATATGAATTTGACCTAATAGATACAAATAACTTAATCTAAGTTTTTGTTTTATATATATATATATATATATATATATATATATATATTAATTATAGGAGTATTATCACTATTTCTACATATGAACCTTAACCCTTCGAGGAGTTCACCATGCAAACTTAGATATGAGATGACTCTAACTTTTCTCTTTTAATCCGACTCAGGCCTTCTTGAAGAAAACCCAACTTTTCCATTCTTTCAAGCTAGAGAACAAAACCAGCAGAGAGATCCAATTAATTGTAAAGAAGCATTATTAATTAAAAGGACAACGTTAATTGTATTTGTCATAAACACGCACGCTTGACCTAAACCTAAAATATTATTACAGTCACCATTTAAGTGTAAGAATTGATAATCTCCCAATATATATGTATATTTGATATATAAGCTCGTTTTTTTCTTTCATAGCTTTCCATGATAGCTAAATTTCCTGGCACAATAAGAGTTAAAAGACGAACAGTAGCATGGGAGCAAGATTTCACCTTAAAATATACAAAGCAAAAGCAGCATCATTCAAGTATTGTAATGGGCATGGTGCTCATTTTCGGAAACTAAAGGTCACCTTCTGTATTTTGACTAATTAAAATGGAACAACTCATTGTATTTTTATATTTCATGGCAGATGAGTCACATAAAGAAATTCAAATTTTATGATTTTAAAAAACGTAAACTTCTCAATTTAAAAAAACAAAAAACAAAATCCCCTCCCATTATAACATCCTTCCTTAATTACCATTTAAATAATCATTTTATATCTAAACATATTTAGGTTAGAATAAATTATTCCATATTAAACATAATGTCACAAGGCTCCATCCATAATACAAATTCTAGTATGCAGCGGAATGATCAAAATATGAAACGTATCAAAAAGGCCCTAAAGTTGGCAATATACATTAGATTATGCTCATATAATAAAATAAGACATACAAGGTTTGATTACTCAGATCAAGTCTCAAATGCTCTCCCTTTAGAATCACCATATGAATTCTCACGTGAAAAAAAAAAAAAACAATAACGGGGTGAGTCATAAGGACTCAGTATATAGGAAATTATAACAAGGTAGTTAAGCTGGCCAAATACGCCTTCATATATATCAATAAATTTAAGTAGTTTGCCAAACCACTCTCTTTTCTTCTTAAGTGTGAGAGAAATCAAGTCCACTCTTAAAAACTCAAATATGCTCTATTTTCTCTCCCTATCTCGTCGTCTCTCACTCTGTCTCTCTTGCTCTCCTGCTCTCTCTTGATCTCACACTCTCACACATTCACTATTTCACACACACACACATATGAGGGAGGGAGAGGCGGTTTGGGGATTTTTTTTTTTTTTTTTTTAGTCTTTCCCCTCCCCCACGCACAGTGGCAGGATGTTGCCACCTGACTCAAATTGGTGGCAGCATACCTGCCACAAGATACACACACGCCTTTTTTTTTTTTAAAAAAAAAAAATAATTTAAGTATATTACACTCATTATCTCTAAAATCATAAAATTTGAATTTCTCCAAATGACTCATTTTGTATGTAGGATTAAAATAAGATAAGTTGTTACTTTTTTTCTTTTTCATATAAAAATTTTAGGAAAGGGGCTGGGTTCACCTATGTTCCAAGGACATGGTGAAATCTCTCTTCCTCCTAGGTGATACCGATGTTAGGCAGTATGAGCCGTCTATACCCTCAGGGGTTAACTTAGGCACCTAGCTTCCCCATCGCCTTAACTAACTCCAGAATCAAACCTCCTTCTTTTTTGTGAGAGTGTCCAACCCCTTTACCAGTTGAACCCAAAGACAGAGGGTGATAAGTTGTTATATTTTAAGTAGTTAAAGTGGAGATGGGATGGAGCATTTCTCCCATTTGAGTACAATGGAGGATCTCACTAAATGTACGAATATTTAAAAGTGTTTTTATATATGACCACTCATCGCAAACTTCTATGAATTATTATTAATTGTTCCTGGTGTTGTTTGATTAATAACTATATAATAATATCAGGAAGAGAAAAAAGTTTATCAGAACGTTATTATTGCAAAAGGTTGTAAAATGTCAGAATCCACCATATATCCACTAATTGTACAACTGCGCGTGTGGCGCATAATAGTCAGATTCCAGACATATATAAAATGGAATCACAGAATAATATCATACGAAAGATCAAATTTAAATCCTTAGTTGCATGTGAAATGAAGGCTCTATATATAATTTTCTTTAATAAAATCGAATTTCCATACCGATAGGAAGATCTTATTTAAATTCGTTATCAGAGACAGCACTCTTGAAAAACACATATTTACAGCTCAAGGGAAGAAGATGGAAGAAAAAATTTCATTCATATAAATAATGGTCTAGTGTCAATAATATAGTAATTCCTGTATGGATTAGCTGCACTCTATTTACATACTTACTTTGTATACTGTAAATCAATATATTTGAAAAATAACTTCCACCACTAATTCAAACAAGTACGAAGTTATATCATCAACTCATAAATATTTTTGGGTTAAAATAATATTTAGTCCCTGAAAGTTTCCGTTATTTTGATTTTAGTCCCTCAAGTTTTATACTATAGGCTTTCATCTTTCAAGTTTTATTTCTTTTCAGACATTGATCCATGTAACTCAATTAAAATATGAATCATTTTGCTCTTAGAAGAACTAAAACTAATAATTTAAAACTTAAGAGACTAAAATCAGAATGAGAATAAACTTAAGAAAGCAAAGATGATATTAACCAGTGTTTTTTCATTTAAATGAAACATGTTTCAGTCAGAGTCTAAAACTTGAACTATATTATTTGTGTACGTACGGGTTATGAATGATTTCATGAGAACACTGATCGTACAATAGTAATGTTATGTCACTTCATTTTCCTCCGCTTTCGTTTTCCTGCTTGATTAATTACTCTTGTTGTATCTGCGAGTCACAGTAGCTCTGGCAGAAACAAGTGAAAAGAAAGTGAAATAATCCTAAGTGTGTGTGAGTACTATAATTTGATAGCGATGGGGCAGTAAATGATGCAAAGTGGAAACAAAGAGAAACCAAAAGTTGGCAACGAAAACGATAAATATGTATATATGATAGCTTTCTCATAGGACTGAGGTTTTTCATTATTATTTTTTGATCTTTCTACAGTTTCATATTTTACAACATTGATTCATCGTACATAGTTCCTGTATGCATGTCAGCACTTGGCATGATATTTCTGCCAACACATTGGACCACACTTATGCTGAAATGTATCTATGATGACAAAAACAAATATTCAACATGACACAGCAATTTTGAAGCCATTTTCTTCTAATAGTATAGTAGTGTTTCTGATTTATGATGATTCATAATTGCTCATTTATACTGATGGTTGAGTAAGCATTAATAGTAAGTACATTCTGAGAAAGGGTGGATCAGTTATTTCTTGCTGCTGCACAACGCAATTCCCCAAACAGCAAGATGGAGGATTTATATCATATTATGTCATAGCAGTAGTACTACAGTATGTGTGTGTGTATCACTATCAGGTTATTTATGAATTCTACTTATTGTTGATCGTGAGAGTACTGCAACAACAACAAAACAATTCAAGCAATTTCACCCAAATGGTTCTCAATTAATTAATACCCATTTCACCTTATGTTGTTTGAAGCAAACAACTACACTATGTTACATTTTCATTTGTTTTGCCTTGAAAAAAAAAGCAAGTACTATTTGTTACTAGCTTATCAAAAAATGATTTGAAAAGCTGGTATAGTAGAGTGAAACAAGATGGTGAGTGTGTGAAAAGTTGAATATAAAGGAGAGGTTTTAGTTTAGGTTTAAAGAAGATAAGTGCATTGGTTTATGTTATAATATTTTTTTTCTTCTGAGTTCTGACAGGCTCCACATGGTAATAGAGGGACTTGAAACTTTTCAAAGCCTGGCCACCCACCCACGTTACTTTGTCCACATGGGAAGTGGTCGCAAATGCCCATTGCTAGTACATCTCATTCACACATTCACACACAACCTATCCCACTTCTCTCTCTCTTTCTATTTTATTCATTCCTTCTTTTTTCTTTTAGCATCTCAGATTTGACCCCCAAAATTCCATACCTTTTCTCCTCTTTCTTACGTAATGTAATTAAATAGGTTGTCACTGCTTCTTATTATTAGTTCTTATAGTATATTAGTATTCAACACGTCTCCTATCACACACACACACATATATATACTCTTCCCCCTCTAGCTCCCTCTACTAGACAGACCCAGAGATAAAAACTATATTCTCTTGTTCTCAGAAAACGGGAAAAAACATCTTTTCTTGGGGCTATCAATCTTCTTTTCTGCAGTTTCGTAGTTAGTAATCAGAAGAAGAAGGTGGTGGATGATAGAGTAGGTAGCATTTTTTGGGATTGCTTCATTTTTACTTCTTGTTGTTCCTTCTGCATATTTTTTGCAGAATAACGTTCTCCCCCCCCCCCCCCCCCCAACCCTGTTGTCTGAAATCCCAACATCTGAATTTATATAATTTTCTGTACTGTTCCTCTTCCTTGCTCTGTTTCAACATTTTCTGTTAATCCTGTTCTTGGACATTCTCTTCTGTTCTGGGAATTTTATTATTTATATTCCTATATGTTTCCATGTGAAACAGATAAAATCACCTCAAATTGAAATCCCCAGAACCAAGTGTTGTTGTTCCATCCATTTTGTACAAGTTTTAGTCAGTTCGGAAACTTTCTGATTACAAAAAATCCAATCTTTCCTTCTCCAAACATCTTGACATTTTGAATTCTCTTACCTTCCCCAATCCCCATTGAGGCCCAGAATATAAAAATATTGAAGAGAACAAGCAAAGATGTCCAAAAAGGTGTCAAAATCAATGAAGAACAACGAGAAAACAGATTTGCAGAAACAGATTGGGTGCATCACTGGATTGTTTCAGCTCTTTGACCGTCACCGTTTCATCTCAGGTATTTTACAACATACCCTGTTTCTGCATTTTTCATCAGAAGCTGATTTTGACGGTTTTAATTAACTTCCAATAATTACTTGAGAAAAAAAGCTTGGCTTGACGTGCATGTTAAAAATCACATTCCTCGGCATACGTCTGCCAAATGCGTCCGCTCACATGCTTGTTTGTTTTGGTTGATCATAGGGTGGTAACAGTTTGTCACCCAACCTGGTACCGAGGTTTTACACAGGTCCAAGCAAAAGGCTTTACCCGTTTGTGTTTGGTTCCTTTTTAATAATTTGACTTGCATTTCTGTTTTGGTAATTCTAGTTTCTGTGGTCCAACTTCGTAATTTGGCTGTTCATGGGCAAAGTTTTGTTTTTTCCCCGAGTTCCAATTGTAAATTGTAATCTACAGAATTTACAGTTGATTTGGATCTGACAGACACATGTTTTGAACTGGGAAGGATTTTTCCTTCGTTGCTGTACAAGAATATGATCTTGCTATATATTCTATGACGTAGTTTTTGATTTGGGTGCCAAATGCCTTGGACAACTTCCTTTGGCGGCTTTTCTGAGACTTACCAATAAGGATGTCCAAAAATGTTCTCCTAGGAAGTTTTTTTTCTTTTTACAGAATTCTGAAATTTTCACTATTATTTAAAATAAAACACAATGACACAATGTAATCCAGATTACCAGAATAAGAAACCAGAATAAATTCCCAACCATTGATCTATGCGGCACAAGATTCTATAAAATGATTCAGATCTCTTGTAAAAGATTATGTATTCAATGAAATATGTATACACATACACAGGGTTGATTCACTATTTCATTTTGATCTCTCTTTAACTACATGATTTATCTCCAAGTATAGTCCGAAAAAAATACTGGATTCTCCGTGCCATTATTTTCTGGGTAAATATAACATACACATGGTCATACACCGCAAGATATTCTACTATAAAAAGGCTCAAGGGAGAGATCAGACTAAAATTTCATGCGGTTTATGATATTAAATCGAAGCTGAAAATGTCCTTCTTTCCATGATTAGGTGGAAGCAATGATCAAATCAGAGAGCTTGGTACTACAATGCCAAAAGCAAAAGTAAGACAACAGTATGTTTAATTCTTAAGACAAGTAGCGGAGAACAATTTAAGAACTCGCTGAAATATGATTGCAGGCAAAAAATCACAAGGCTGGCAGAGAGAAGCAACAATTCTCCACAGAATCATCTATCACTTCTCAGTCTACTTCGTCTTGTTCGTCTAGCATGTCATCTGTTGATTTTAGCAGAGCAGTTCAGGTAGAAGCACCACCAATCCCTCATGTAAAAATTCCAAGAATCCCAACTTCAGAAGCAGCACCAAAGCAACCAGAAACCCCAGGCCATCAATCTCATGATTTGCGAGCTAATGTCAAAGACTCAAAGCATAGAGAAGCTCAGGGACTAACAGTGAAAACTGTGGCTAAGGAGGGAAAGAAGGGAGGTCATACCTTGAAGTACATAGACTCACCCAGGCCTGAACCTTTTCAGGCCTCCAAATCTGTCAATGCTGGAGTTCTGGTTGCCAAAGAACCTTTGCACATTCTTCCAAAGTCCCAAAAAGCTCCATGGGATTCACCAAGACTTTCTTATGATGAAAGGGTTACACAAGATTCATTCAAATCAACAGCGAGATACAAGGAACTCCCAAGGCTTTCCTTGGACAGCAGAGCAGGATCCATTAAGAGTTTGAATGAAGGCGCAAAATCTCGCAATCTTCTGAAGGGTCACCCACAGAAAGGGAATGGAAGTTGCAGCACAATGGTTAATCAGCTGCAAGAGCCAGAAACCTCACGAAGACAATCCAGCGTTGTGGCAAAGTTAATGGGACTGGATGAAACTTATGAGACTGTGGAGACTTTGAGTTGCCCCACCAGTAAAAAGGAGCCCCTGTCAAGAGATAGCACAAGTGATGAACTCAAGCACCACCAAAGTTATGGATCCCCCAGAATATCCCAGGGGTCCACCTTGCTTCAGTATGCAAGGACTGATTCAAATTTTCCATTCTCCCAAGAACCCACCAGATGGAGGCAACCTGATGATGCAAGCCAAGGCTCCCAATTTCCAGATTTCAAGAACACGGAATCTGCAATGAAGGCCTCAAATTCCTCCCACTCTGTATATGCGGAAGTTGAGAAAAGGTTGGCAGTGCTCGAGTTTAAAAAGTCAGGAAAGGATCTCAGGGCCCTCAAACAGATTCTTGAAGCCATGCAGAGATGTAACCATTCATTAGATATTACAAGAGATCAGGCTTCAAATTGTCCATCCGACAACATGAGTACCAGCAGTCTCAGTGAAAGCTCAAAGGTACAAAGCCCAAGAAACCGACAAAAGAGCCCCAGATCGATCTCAACTGATAGGTCAAATTCATCCCAAGAGAGTAAATTGCCAATTGTCATCATGAAATCAGCAAGAGTTAAAAGAATTTCAGAATCCCAAGATATGTCAATTCATAGTAAATCTGGGCCCACTGAGTTTCCACCTTGTAATCCTAGAAGCAGAAGATTGGTTGCCAGGCAAAAAGATAAATCTATCACTCCAAAAGTCAGACATCTTAACGATCCTTCTGGTCAACCACTTCATTCAGCTGACAAGAGTGATAAAATTGCAACCTCAGAATTTATGGAAAACCCTAGAGCTCCTCGACATATTGATGGAGAAAACATCAGCTCTGGTAATAAAACAGAGACTGTAAGCCCAAGACTGCACAAAAAGTTTGGTTGGGAGAGGCGTTCTCTGCCAACAGCATCATGCTCCAGCAGTGACAGAAGACAACATAATAGGCGGTCTCAAGAATTATCCTCCCCAGGTATAACACCGAGACCAAAATTCTCAACCGTGCATGAAGCAAATGACCGCTTCAGCAAGACCATCTGTCCAAGAAAGGGTTTTAAGGGTAATTTTGATGACATTTCTCCGGATTCGTACACAGACAAAAGGTTGGTCACTCATAGCAACATCAGAGTCATTCATACTGATCAATCAGAGATCAGCAGAATCTCCTCCCTACCCAATGGTCTGAATCACAATGTAAGTTCCTTCTCTAAAAATTCAATTTTATGCATTCAAATGAAATGACATGTACTAAATATTACTTCATTAAGCAGAAGGCAGCTAAAGGGTTGAGTAAGGAAAGTTCTTTGTCTGAAACAACAGTTATCACAGAACAACTAAGTCCTATCTCAGTTCTTGATGCTGCATTCTACAGAGATGATCCACCATCTCCAATAAAAAAGAAATCAGACATTTCAAAAGATTCAGGTATTGTGCATTTTATTGAAACTAACTCTTAGATTCTTGAAGATCAAATAGTCACTACACCTAGAACTCTTTGATTGGTCTTTGCAAAACCATCCAAGAAAGGATAGAGTCTCATTTTGATCCTCGTCAAATTTTTTACTACAGATGCAGCTCAAAATGCTGATGATGAAAAGGAGGAGAACTCAACAGATCTTACCAGCACAACAGAATACAACTTCAGCAATTGGGCAAGTGATGGAGACTTAAACACTCAGTTTTCGGTTCAAAAACTCCCAAAAATTGACAGCCCCCATGATAATGCCAACGATTTCGTTGGACCACTCAGTGACAGCAAGGATCCTGATCATAAATACATATATGAAATACTGTTTGCATCAGGTTTGCTCAGTGGCCCAGGCTCTAGCCAGACACTTCAGTCATCACCCCACCTGAATGGCACAAAGTTGTTCCTCGCACTAGAGCAAATCAAGAGAAAGAAGAGGCTTTGTAACATTGAAGACAGTGCCAAGACAAAGGAGCAAGTGCAAAGAAAACTCGTACTTGATGTTATTTATGATATTTTAGTTCAAAAACTGATATTGGAGAGTTCACCTAGCCAGTGGTTCCTTCAACATGAGCTGGTGGGTAGAAAACTAAGAGGACAGGAGCTTCTATGTGAAATATGCTCAGAATTTGACAAGTTGCGTCATGAAAATAAGAATGCCAGTCTGACTAATGAGGATGAGAATTTGACAAGTCTCTTGTGGGAAGATTTGATGCATCAACCTGCCGTTCGGACAAACAACCAGAGTGAGATCCCAGATATAGTGTTAGACATTGAACGGTTGATCTTTAAAGATTTGATAACCGAAGTTGTGAGAGGTGAAGTAGCAAGTCATCCGGGAAAGCATTGCAGACAACTTCTGTTTCCCAAGTAGGAATGATGGCTAAGGGATTTGACAAGAAATGTTATCTTCATTTACCTTCCTTTTCCAACAATACATCATACTTGACTGACATTATAACCCTCCTTTCATATGAATTCATGCAGAATAATTGGTGCCTATGTAACCTCATCTTTTTACATGTGTTTTTATTCCTATGTTGACAAAATACATGTAGAAATGCATATAAATGTATATATCAGTTATCATTGAGTTGATCTTTGTAAGTTCCATTCTATATGTCTTCAATTTATCAGAGTTAGTCATGGAACAAGTACATCTGTGCAGCTTTCAGGACTAAATAACGCTCTGTTCTCAAAGGCAGCGCAGCTGCAGCAATCCCAATACTCACCCTATCTATTTCCTCTCAACTGGCACATCACCAACAACCATAGTCAACATAATTGCACAACATTGGAAGATAATTCATATACGCGCTGCCTGATCTAAGCCTGCTAAGATTCAGTCAACTTTTGTCCTTTTTCACTATGGGGCTTTTTATTTATTTTTATTTATTATTATTATTATTATTATTATTATTATTATTTTTTTTTTTTTTTGGGGGGGGGGGTGTGGTGGACGTAACTGCTGAAATGTCATATCGCACTCATCACCATATGATATCTATCCAAGTTAACAGGGAACATATAGTAATTAGAAGCCCTTTCAACTAGAAAAGGTTATAACAAAACCCTTGAAAGATATGATAATTGAAAGTCCTAGCGAGATTACGAACCCAGGATAGACACTTCGAGTGCTGAGAAAAGATAATCCACCCTCAAAGCCACGTTGTAAACTAAACATATTTAAAATACTGATTATTTAATCCAAAAAAAGAGGTGGAGGGACAGATTATTTGGTCAAAGATGATAATCCTAAAATGAAAATGTTAAATAATTGATCCTATGGGTATTTATTAACTTATAATCACTTGAACCCAACTGTTTGTTACTGAAATATGTAACTAAAACCATGGGAAATTAATTTGGATGATATCGGAAGGACATTTACATACATACATACATACATGTATGCATGTTCGTGTGCACATACACAAATAAATATCATTTGAAACCTTTAAAAGAAGAGTTTATCTGCATAATCACTAGTTCCTTTATTTTTGAAAGGCCATTTTATATTGCAATTTTTTATATCAAGTCATAATGTTCCAAATGCTCCTTGTCTCTTTCTAAGCTTAATAGACAACAATGGGAACTCCACATATGTTGCAATGATTATGTCAAAGATAACTTAAACGTTTAAACAGTTAAGTCAGCCCCCATATACAATTGAAAAGCAGTACGAAAGCAAACTCACAAATACTTGTCTATATTAATTTATAGTTTGAGTATTAAGCAACAAGTCTTTAATAAGGAAGCCATTGGTGCGTTTGCGTGTGTAGACTTCACAATGACAACCAGCAGTAAAAGACAAAGCATACTACCAAGCTTAGTATTTTAAGTCATCTTCAGCACACATTTTATTACAATATGAGGAAATGTGTGGTGAATTCATGTTTGGATACCCAAAAAAGGATTGTGAGTTGTGACAAGACATGCCATAGGTAGCATGTAGATGATATGCATCTAGGCCTCCACTAAAATATCTACGTGATGCAATAAGTCTAGAAGAATAGATTCTCATTTCAGGTGTTTGTAAACAAGGTGAAGAAGAACTTAACTTATACAAGTGAGTTCAACCATTTTTTACGAGATGGCTAATTGTGGTGCACAAATTGAGGGTAACAGCTACAAATCAGAAGTATCGATACTTTAAAATGTTCTTCGTATTTCGTAAGATAATAGAATGAGAACAAATTTCAATGAAAAGAATAGTGATTTGATTTGCCGAGCAATTGACAAGCACATACCTCAGAGATTGTTAAAAGTGGGAACATGTCTCTGCAAAACAGTAACATCCATCCTATAATCCCCAAAAGCAGACAAGGGCCTAGAATTCACTATCCCAGAACTAGCTACCCTGACAGTCTCCTGAACAAGTATACAAGTTACCTAAAAGCAATTTATATTACAACTGAACAAGCTCATCTGGATTTTCCAAAGATTCCCTCAGAATTTTCTCGGCCCTCCTTTTCCTATCATCCTTCTCATCTTCCATTACAAACCACGGGAGAGTCGTCTTATCATATTCATTTTGTGGGCCCGAATCAACCAACCTACCAACAAAATTCTTTTTGATTCCAATCTTAAAATGCACATTAGGCCTCCTATTTGAAAGAATCTTACTCTTCTCTTCATCTAAATCACACTGTGAGCTGTTTATTGCTTCGATTGCTGGAGCAAATGTGTCCAGCACTGAAATAGATCTGTCTTCAACAAAATCTTCCACAACAGGGTTTGCTGCAGCTACATCATTGAAAAGCCTAGCTGGAGGGGTCAAAGAAGCCACTTCCTTCTCCCCAAATTGCAGGGGGGCAGCAAGGAACGGGTTACTTTCCCCTGCTACCTTTTTCCCCTTCACATTAGTTGTGTCGATCAATGTAGGTTTTTCAACCATATTCGATGCCATCTGTGGCTGCAAATTTATCAAATGCTTCTCCCCATTATTATGCTCTCTTTCCAGGTCAAGTTTGGCAACATGAGATTCTGTCCCTCTCTTATCACTTGTAGGTGACGAAGAATATGTTTGAGGGTCAGGGAATGTAGGCAACCAGCCAGGTATATGATCTGCGGGAGGTTCTTCTCCTGTTTGTAAAAAACTTGGAGTCCGCACCCGTTCTTTCACAACTGGAAAGCGTGGGATAGCATAAGCAAATGAAATTGGCTCACTTTCAGTCACAAACTGAATGATGTCTCGAGCAATGCCTGAACTTCCAATGCAATGATCAATATCTGAGGCACCTAAGAACCCCTGTGCCGATCCAATGTCTTCCAACCCTTGCATGATATCAAAAACGTTGCACTCAGTTCTACCTGCAAGATTAGCATGGTAAAGTGCCGTTTTCCCAATGTTCTGAATATACAGAGCTGCAATATCAGATAGGGTTTCAAGAGATGACTGTTGAATGGCATGAAAACCCTGGCTCTCACATACTTGCCCTACTGCTACTTTTGCAATTGCTTGGGCAAAGTCATCACCGCCCAATTTTCTCTGCGTTTTTGGTTGTTCAAGCTGTCTTCCAGTCTCCCCAGCACCATCGCTCATATTCAGCACTTCACATCACTTGAACATGAGATAAACGCCGAAAAGCACCAATCTTCACTCCAGAAATCTCAAGGGCCAAATCATTATCATTCGCTCGGTCCTTCAATTATAGTCATCACTGAGAAAGTAAGGAAAAAGTGGAATTTCATATTTCATTCTATGATAGAAGAAAAGGAAGAAAAAAGAGTAATTAACAGAGTTCTACCAAAAGCAAAGATTTGACTATCCATAGGAATCCATTTTCCCACCAAGACGGAATAAAAAAAATAAAACTCCCATCCATTACTCAAGCGAAACCCCTCAGCTTTATTGTTTCGAAAAGCCCACTAAACAACCAATCAAGATGCCCAAAAAATTTAAATAATAAAGAGCCAGCCCAAACCCTAGCTGATCTCACTTTGAATGCCGAAGGAACAAACGTTAGGCCGAGGTAGGAAAATTTAATTGAAAAACAGTCTCGGGCTTACCAGTGATTTGCAAGTCTTAATTCGATCTCTTGTAAGAAAAGCCTTGAGTTGAGAGTTTAAAACGCGCTCAGAAATGATGGATGATAACGGCAGTAGCAGAGTAAATATGCTGTTAGGGGAAGCAATGAGGAAGAAAAAAGAATAATTTAAGCTTTGGGTCAGGTTTTGCTTAAACCATCGTAAAGCTCAAGATCAAGAAGAAAGAGATACTAGGCGAAGAGGGTGGTCGAAGCAGTGAGTAAGAGAGAGAAGGAAAGCTTTGATTTTGGCAAGGAGCTGGCCGAAATGGAGGGTCACACTCGATCGCTCGGACACAATTTTAAACTAGAGAAAAATGAGAGATTGAATCTCGAATCTCAAACCTAAACGACATCGTTTTGGGCGATAGAACGACCCCATAACTGAAATTCAGTTTCTGTTAAACTTCAGTTAGGGCGCAAAAGCAATGGAGAGAGGAGACTTCTATATTTCTGCGGAAACAATAATGTGTCTTTCAACTGATAACTACACATTTTGTGGGACATTTTTTCTTCACCTTGTTTATAAAGTAAATAAATTTTACTTTGAAATTTGAATCATTTAAAATTGAGCTTGTTTGTGTTTTGCTTTATATGATGATACAATAGGATAATACATTGATATTTTCAATTGAAATAACTTTCAGTGAAATCGCCATAATTTCTCACTCCACTTGTAATAATGATCTGATTATGATTTTTTTTTTTTGGCCCAAGATTATGATCTGATTATGATAAATTGATGATACACAAACTCATATGTTAATCACAAACTTTTCCAATATTTAAAGCACCTTAAAAATCAATTATAAGGAATACATTGTCTTAAATTTTTTTTTAAAACCATGTAATATATTGTCTTAGTTGAGAAAATTCAAACTTGAATTTTTCAAATGATTTTAGAATTTAATACTATTTGTTTTTATTTTGAAAAAAATAGAATATATTAACAAAGAAAAGATATTATCTTTATTTTTACTTTGCACCATTCCAAATAAATAAATAAATAACAACTATAATTATAAAGAAAAAACAGAAAAATTTGAGATTTGAGTTCCGCCTAACAAATTTTGCATCCAATTAAGTTAAAAATCAAAAAATCTTGGAGCCAAATTTTTGTACTTTTATTATCTGTTAAACCTGAACTAGCCAAAAAGTGTTTAGATCCTGTGCATGCATTGTTGCTGTCTAATATAGGTAATAACAGTATCTTAACTCCGGAAAACAACATTCTCTTGCATTTTCATTCTTAATTTCTCTTTTCTTTGGTTAAATGTACAGACATTGTTGCTGTCTAATAAGTATAATAACAGTATCTGCATAATTTGTATCCCAATCCTGAACTACATGAGCAATAATGGCTTTCAACAAATGAAGATTAATAGGAATCAAATGTCTCAAACACGTCCCAAGTTAACTTGGTGCTGATGAGCAAGCATGTGAAGTTGAGCCAGGCTGAAATGACAAGAATCAAAATTCATTATCAAAATTGTCGAACTTAAAAGATTCTATTCTTAAACAAAACAAACAAGTTGAAGTTGAAAGCATTTTACCTCACATGCATGGACATCGTCACATCCACACAAAAGCTTCCCATTAAGAGTGTCCACAGCTTGAAACGATCCTCCTCCTTCACTCCTCTGTGCAGATATCAGAATCATATATATCAGTGTTCTTTACATAAGATGACTCCAAAAATGGAAGCTTTAGATGAAAATATTACAAGGGACAGGGAAAAAACGTACCTTGTAGTAATCAACAGCAACAAAGTTAGCCCACCTGCTGCCAGCAGCACCATAACAAGTACTTAACATGTTAATCAAATCCGCAGAATTATCTTTACACGTGATGGGCTTAATCGGGGCAGATCGAAAATAGTTCACCAACACTAAAGATTTACTTTTGTCATCAAGAGCAGATGACTCTGCCCTGTTTGGACAGCTTCCTGATTTCATTCCACCATCACCATCTGCATGAAAGAACAAAAGCCTCATAGAAATAGTTTTATAACATTTTAAATGGAGAGAGTGTTTTGTGAAGGAGATGGTGTGGTTCCTCTTCTTACACTGGTTTTCAACCATGTAGTTCCATTGGTAAGCAATGCCCTCGCTTTGTTCCTTAGATTTGATAGAAGTGAAGACAAGCAATCTCTGGTTTTTAGAAAGCATATCACTGACAAGAGGCCAATCTTGACCATTCTTAGGCATTCTTGAGAGAGGAAACCAGTACTTCATAAGACCAGCGTCAGTGAAAACCTTAGTTAAGCCTTTAGGAGCTTGAACATAATCTTCCAAGATCACAGTCACAATCTCAGATGGATTTGCTGATAGAAACGCCTCAATCTCTTTCAGGGTATCTATAGCAGGTTCCTACTTGTTCATTCATTCATCAACACAACCCAGTCAGCATTTAATCTTCTGTATTAATTAAAACCGTGAACTTGATTAAAAACAAAGCTGTTTTTTTCGTACAAAAGCTGTGTAATCATAGCACTGTCCTCCAAATGAATGGCACAACCACACGTCTCCTTCGAAATCGTATGTATCTAGCATTAGTGCTCGAACCCCGTTCTTCAAATGAATCATTTTGAGAGGATTAAGAAAGGTAAGTGAGATTGAACATGAAATGGAAGACAGAATTGAAGGTTGAATATATTATGATACATTTAGCTGCTGGGTGACAGTGTCTTCTTGGTTAGTGACGGTTAAGCGAGGAACTCCTGTGTGAGACGGCTCTCCATCAATGGCATAAGAATTGTGTGTCGTCAAAAACGCATATTTGTTGAAGGGCAGAGAATCATTCTGTTGCCACCAAAAAAAAAAAAAAAAACATAATTGAGCTAACCTGCCTTCAAATTCTAGAAATTTGGAATAAATTTAATCCAACTTGATATATGATGAATTTTATTAGTCTTCCTACTGGTTGGTTTTCATCAGTGTTTTGTTAAATTTTACTATGTAACCAGAAGAAGTCTTGATATCCTGAAATATACATAATCGATGTTGGCAAGAGGAGTAAAATGGAGGCAATAAACTAAATTAATAATTATCTACACAGACTGAAAATACAACTTAAAACGATAACGTATGTATTTACAATAATCTACTATTAAGGGGACCCGTTCTGGATTTGATAATTATATATGGGGCCATACTTCTTCCGACAAAACAGAGCAGAATAAAACAAACGAAGAGTTACTGATGATTGCGAAACGACGACGCAGTATCTGATGTGTGACTGTGAGTTCGTTGTTGGGGCAAATTGTTTAAGAACCAGGCGAAAAGATAGGGATATATGTGTATGTGGCTGTGAAATGTAGAATATTACTTACAATGAGCTTGAACTGGTCTGTAATGGCTGATCTTACACACCTAGTGCCTGAGAATCCAAGTGGGCAGGAGAAACAGTACAGGCCCGAACCACAATCTTGATCAGATGAACAGTCATCGAGAAGCTAATCAAGGTATGAAAGAATTCAAATTTAAACCAGTGAGACCATTCAAAAGGAAAATTAAAGAGGAAAGAATTGAATTGGTGAAGGGAAGGAAGATACAGACCCTGCAAGTTTCATTAGAGCAAGCAGCAGAAGCAAAACTGTAAAACACTGGAGATATGACAAAAAGCAACCACAAAAGAGACCTCATTTTGGACGAAATCAATTGGGTTTTTTTTTTGGGCAAGAAAGAGTGATCTTTTTTATGTTGATTTGTGTCAGGAAACACCCCTGAAGAAGAATCTTGGGTGCCGGCGGAGAAAATGAAGGAAAACTATTGGTTTCTCAGAGATAAGAACAAGATGAGAGTAAAAAAGGGGAAGTAATCAAAAAAGAACATTTGTTCCACTCTCCATAAATAGTGTTCAACTTTTTTGGTTATTCGGTGGGAGTGTAAAGATATGGGGAACAAAAATATAGGAGAAAATGGCAGGACAATACGAAAGTGAACGTTAGGTAACACATTAAAAGTGAATGAGCTTGTTTAAGATGAAACGTACACACCAACCACCAGGAAAAAGAATCCCATAATAATTGACGTCAATCAAAATTCGTCACACAGGAGCGGCATATTCTCAGGACAGAGCGGCAAGTGTGAGTAGAAGAAAACTCTTTGGCTTTGTGACCATTAATATGAATTAGTATATTCTATCGTTGATTGAAGTTGACAATGACATCTTTATTTTCACACCAGACTTTTCGTACGTTGTTGCTTGCCCGCATCGCCTAGGTTGTATGTACTAGCCGTGTCAAATACAAACATTTATTGAGATGCATTTGCCACCAAACTTGTTAAAATATTTCGTATATTATATTTTTTTTATTCTCATCAGAAAAGCTAGATAAGTAATTTATATAAATTAAAAAAATAGTTAGATAAAAAACTTAATCATATGTAAAATATGTCTGTAGATTTCTCTAAAATACTATGTTAACCACTTATGTATTTTTTTGGGCCAGAAAATAAAAGGGAGAATTATATATAAGGACCTATAGAAAATAATATTTATTGTGAATGATCACAAAAGTCGTAATAATTTAGAAGGACGTATTATCAAAATATAAATTTAAAAATACTGAATTACCCTTGAAAGTGATTTAATTTCCTCCCACCAAAATCATCTTTTTTTAACCTTAACTAATATCTATATAATCATATCATTTAATTATTACTCATAAGCATTGTTGTCAAACTCGCAAGTTGATTCCCCGAGTTTATCGTTTTTACGCTTCCAGCTTACAAAAACGAGTCGAGTTAGTGGTAAACTCGTCCTAGTTGTAAACTCGGTTAAATTCACGAGTTTATACATCGAATTTACCGTTTTTACATTTCTACCTTACAAAACCGTATTAACTTACTCTTAAACTTGTGTTAACTTTTTTTATTAACTTTTTTCATTTGATCATGTTTAGCAGCTTTATATAGAAACAAAACTTTCTACCCGTGCATTGCACAGATAATTGTACACTACAATGATGATTACAAATTAACATACAATAGTATGTTTGGAATGAATGATTTTGTTGTCTAAATACAATTTCACTGAGTACATACTTAAATGTTCTGATTAAAACCTACCATATTTATATCAATGCATCTCAAGATTTTGGAACACTTCTCTATAAACTACATTGACTGTGGTCTTGCTGCATCTACTGAACTCGTTGAATATAAGTACTTTCAAACCACTGAAATTCTTTACCCTAGACAGTGCAACATATAGTTGCCCATGTGAGAAGACCGGGCTTGGTAGGTAAAGACCTACATTTGTCATTGATTGACCTTGGCTTTTATTTATTGTCATTGCAAATGAAATAATTATTGGGAATTGTCTTCTTGTCATATTGAAAGGAAGCTTTGTTTCAGATGGATTCATATCCATTCTGTGTATCAAAATCTCTTCACCAATGCTTGTGTCATTCAATGCCTTTGCCTTAATGACATTTTTCCCAAGTTGTGTAATTTGAAGCCTTGTTCCGTTGGACAATCCTGCAGCTTGATCAATGTTCCTTATTAACATAACAGGTACACCAACCTTCAATACCAATTTATGATGAGGTATTCCAGAGCACTTTATTGCATTTAGGTATTCAACATCGTACAAATCCTCTAAGCTGTCATTTGCGTTGTCTATCCGATTTATAGAATCTGAACTAAAGTACTCAACTGCATCTCCTGGAAACAAAGAACAAATGTACTCATTCAGTGTATCAACATTTTCTGTTGTTGGGGTTAGAATGGACCTATTGTTCAAATAATCTTCATCTAATAGACGTTCTATTAAATTTGGGTAAGTAGATTCAACTATACACCTAATTGGATTGCAATCATCATAAAGCAACAGATTTTCCAGAATTTCGATGTCTGCAATACCATCATGTGGTAATCCAATGTCTCCATCTCCTACAAGCAGCAACCATTCTGAAAATGATTTTATTCTTTGTTGCTCAATTGGATTTGTGGAAGAATTAAGCCTCATATTCTTTGTCAATCGCAATAATTTGCATTTACTCCAAAGATAAGAAGCATTGATAGATGCATTAACAATATCAGCTCAGCCACATTTTGGTATGACTGGAAGAATTTGTCTGAAATCTCCACCCATTACAACACATTTTCCTCCAAATATGCAATTGCTCTTCATTAAGTCCCTTAACGTTCGGTCAACAGCCTCCATACAATGTTTTTTCATCATTGGTGCTTCATCCCAAATAATGATGTCAGTCACTTTCAGTAAATTTGCCGTAGGTGAGTGATGTGTGATAGAACACATGGAGTCTTCATTAATATCGATAGGTATACAAAACCTTGAATGTGCAGTTCTACCGGATGGTAGTAGAGTAGCAGCTATTCCACTTGATGCTACGTTAAGTATGATTCCACCATTAGATCTTACAGCAGCTGTTAATGCATTCCATATAAATGTTTTCCCAGTTCCACCGAATCCATGCAAAAAGAAGAAGCCGCCTTTTTTTGAAGAAAGAGCACACATGATCTCATTAAAAACTTGCTTTTGTTCATCAGTCATTAATTGTTGCAACCTTTCTGACTCCTCCCTCTCTTTTTGCTTGTTGTAGTTTAACTCTTGAAGAATTAGCTGATTCGAAATATCAATCATGGTCTCTTGATCTGGTCTTGGCATTGATGGGTAGTCATCTAGACTTCTGCCGTTGCGTAGCAATAGCTTTTGAATTATTGTTAAACCTGCAGCCTCTTTATTGGCAAATGAAATCTGCAGATCTTTTGTAAACAATAGTATGTATTAAACATATTATCATACACAAAACAAAACATACATTTTAAGTAGACATATAAGCAATGAAAAGAAAGATCCAATGTTAGAATTAACCATAATGTAGATAGATAATGTTGTATACATTAATTTGTAAACATGCTAACAATTGAATATTAATAAAAAATTTATTAAAATACGCTTGTATAATAGGAAGCATAGTTAAAATGTTTAATGTTTAACTAACAATATTTATATTAATATGGCAAAGTTGTGATGCACAATTATAATTTTAAAGTTCAACTGTAAATTATAAGTAATGACATACCGGGAAAACGTTGGTCACCATGATTGATATGTAGCAAATCTTCACAAATTAATTCTTTCGTTTGTTCCCAAACAATAGCAGGCTGAGATAAACAATGGCTTAATAACATGCTTGTGAAAAATTGACGTAGATAATTTCCTGATGCCCATGATGATGCCTCTTTAATTGCATCAATATACTCTTTGTCATCATCTAACAATCCAAGTGCATAACATGCTTCTCTGAATTTGGGAAAAACTACATTATTAACAGTTCTGATATCTTCGTAATTCTTTGGGCCACGGACCTTTGTAAGCAACAGACGAAGATGATATAGTTCTCCTTGAGATGGTGTACAATGACCCATCCTTCCAACTGAAAATCCACGCTCACGAAGTTTCCAAAATCTTTTCTCCCTAACAAATGTAAAGTGGTTGGGGAATTGAGAATAAGTAAGAGTTCTTGCATATGGGTCATCTTCATTTTTTTCAAACCAAGCAAGGAACATTGATTCTTTAACCCTTGGGTTGTTGATAAGGGAAGACATTGTTTCACCTTGAGTGTAATAAATTGACTGCTGTTGAGGAAGATGGAAACTTAATCTCTCAACAGGTGGATGTCTATGATGTATATCAAAACCAAAAATTCTCCATGATGCCTCACATGCAGATACATATCTACAATTGAGGTAGTGTGAAATTTCATCAAACGATTGTTGAGATTCGTGACAATCGTTGTTGTTATATATACTAGCTATAACACGGTCATTACCTTTACTTATGTATTTAAACAGGTACTTGATGGCACGTGATTGATTTGTCTTCTCAATGTTCAAATGTGCACTAAATAATTTCAGCAATCTGGGATTATAAGGGACAACAAATCTGTTATCAAGTTGGACACCCTTTCTTGACACCATACAACCGTCATCTCTCCTACGATATGTTGGGTAACCATTTTCATCCAATATTGTACGTGCATTAAATCTTTTGGGGAAATATTTTGAACACTTACCATCTTTCATGCAAGGCGCATTTCTTGATGATCGACCACATGGACCATGAATCATGTAACTTCCAACTAATTCATATAGTTCGGGATCTTCAAGCTTATCAGGTATCTCTGCTGATATGAGTTGGTCAACATAAAATGGGGTTGTAATTTTGTTTGAGTCACACAACCATAGTATGATATGTGCATGTGGTAACCCTCTTTTTTGGAACTCAATAGTGTATACATCTACAATTGTAAATAGTTTAAAGTTAGTTATAATGATTACATGTTTTAAAGAAACAAAGAATTAGTAATTATCATTACAATGTAACAACAAAGTTTCGGTAATGTTACAGGTATGTTAACTTTAATAATGTAATAGTTTAATTTGTTGACCTCAAATTAACATTAAATACTTTTAATGTAAAATATCAACATAATTTAAATGATGAAGTTGATAATCCATTACATGTAAATATTGTAGACATATGGAATTTTAAATTTATTTATGTAGAAAGTGGAAAAAAAATGTACCTGCTTTAATTGATCCAAATATCTTGTCTTCCTTTAAAGTCTGCATTAAGTTGTGTAATTTTATGTGGAATATCCTGCTCAATATGTCTGGCCTGTCACATGGTTTTAAACCATCTTTGTCACAATGATGAGTAATCTCAGGCCACATTGGGTTGCATGTAAATGTAATAAATATATCTGGATAACCAGCCCAAGCACAAATGGCCATGGCATCTTGATAGTTTTGAATCATGTATCGTGCACCACCAGT
The DNA here is from genome assembly GCA_034222035.1 of Acacia crassicarpa. Taxonomy (NCBI): domain Eukaryota; kingdom Viridiplantae; phylum Streptophyta; class Magnoliopsida; order Fabales; family Fabaceae; genus Acacia; species Acacia crassicarpa. Next base: position 39,173,537 of record JAWXYG010000005.1, on the reverse strand, counting down.
AAAAGAAGAAGGTAGAATAACTCGCCGTCCTGTTGATGAAGGGTCTGTCTCTCCTCTTGTGACTGCATCTGTTAGTCCACTATAAAGATCTACTCTTAATTCCTTTTGATGCTTTCTTATGTATTCAAGCCTATCGCTTTCAACCATTGAGTAACCGTCAACAATAAATTGTTGCATTAATATTTTACCATGCAAGATGACTGAATTTTCAGACTTCCTCCTCATTAAACAGAATGACAAGTATTCCCTTGGTGTTAGTTTCTTCTTCTTCTTTGTTGTTGACAACGATTCCTAAGCATGTTGATTTGTTGAGTCATATACGTTGTCTCCATATGGAAAAAGCAATGGATATTACAGTGGGAGATATGCCATGTGTAGCTCATCAATCCTTTGTAATTCTCCAGTTTGTCGTTTCACAATAATGTCTCTCTTCGTGTAAGATTTGTCAAAGTCTCCTACAATTAGAGTAGCAAGCTTAGAAGATGTTGGCATATATATTGAGTAGAGAGTCCATTTGAGATGTTGGCATATTATATTGAGTAGAGAGTCCATTTGAGTTGCTACTTCTGATTAGTCTTATACTAACTTCAGGGATTACATTTTCCTTAATTACTTTCGCAGCTTTTCTATATTGTTTGACGACATAGTTGTGCTTATCTAAGCATTCTTTCAACATTTCAACAATCTTGTGATCCAAATTTTCTGCCCCAACATGACGGCTGTAGAAAATATAAAACACATCATTAATTTCATGCTATGTTATATATGATAAAGCAAAATGTAGAATGACAGAAAAATTTAAAATAACTCTTACCTAACAGTTGATATTCGATTTGAAATTTCATTTTCGGTGTCGTAAATATATAGTTGTGCATAAACCGGTGGATTTCCATGAGGGGGTAATAAACTGCCAATCAAATGGTGATTTTGTCCTGAAAGGACAAATGAATAAGGGCCACCTCCTTTAGAGTTGATTGAATGGTCTATTCTACCTCCCATGGAGGTGAAAGAAAACATATTGTTGTAGGTACGGATATTTTTCAAAAAGTTTTTTGATTGTATTGATTGTTTGCTGAAAAAAAGTTCCTCAAGCTCTTTAGGAGGACTTTTTAATAAAGGGACAATAATCTTTCCATTACAACAGCAAAGACCAAACTGTGGACTTTCATTTTTCTTCAGACCTTTCAGTCTTTCTCCAAGCCACATTTCAGCACCACAAATTTGACATTCATGACAAGCATCACCACCATCTAAATATTTTGAATGAAATGTCAAGGTTAGATTGTTCACGAGCTCGTCACTATGTTTTGAGCCATAATGTCCATCGGTAGGAATTCTTGAATCTGCTAGTATCATTTCAAAGATCATTTGTTTCAATATAATAAATATTTATAACACACAACATAGAATTGTGCAGGAAATTTTTCTGATACTTACTTGGATATACTTGAGGATTTAGCCTAGTGCATAAATCAGTTGCCATATCACGAATTTGTTTCAAAGATTTCTTTTCACGCTTCTTTTGATTGACCAATAGTGATGTCGGTTGAACTGAAGGACTAACAGTGACATTGTTTTTGTATGTTAGACAACTGATGCTGGTTTGCATATAATTTGAACAACTTCCTGGTGTGTTAGTGATATCGGATAATACAGTGTGGTTGTTAGCCTCTGACATTGGATTCGAAATAGAAGACCGAAGACTTGACAATTCAATCTGACTTTTGTTTCCTCCAAAATGCATCATCGGCTGGTTAAGTAAGTCCTCAGAGACGGCAAAAGAATCAAGGAATTTATTTGCCTCAGCAGTATATGAACATAACCGTTTTCCTACATATTAAGTTTATTTAAACATCATTACAACAAATTAACGGATATAAATGAATAACATTTTTATAATTCAAAAAAGATGACTGACCTCTTTCTGCATTCTGGGTGGATTTAAGAAACTCAGACTGTTTGTTCTTCATTACTGGTATAATGATTTCAGAATTTTTAAGAATGAGGAGAGATGTTTTTTTTTTCATAGCATCGTTGATTTACTATGTTGAATCGGTATTTATGTTATTTGTGATTATCATTACATTCAACATGACTGAACCCAACCTCCATTGCGCATTATCATAAATGTTAAGCATGGATGGCCATTTTTTTCCCTCAAAGAAGTAACGGACAGATTTGATTCAAACATATACGGACGGATAAATTCCTTATTACGTTTAAACTTATGGCATGGATCACCATATAAGCAAACTCTCAATTAATGATGAAACGGTATTAACATTTAATGGAGAAAGAAAAATTTTCCACATAATTGATGACTGATTTGCGTTGCTTATAGGAAATTGTGCTTGGAAATAAGCTGTAATTGAAATTAATTATCTTAATTAACTCAGTTGACACCAATTATATAACTTAATTAATGCATGATTATTTACACATATTTCAACTACTTTTGTTTCTGCAGCAATTAGGTTTCATTAACACCTTTACAAATTATGCTGTAGTAGTTTGAAAGTCATTTGACACCTCATTTATTGTGAACGTGTTTTCCAGCCAATGATATTCAAGTTCCATTGAAATGTAATGGTCATAACACCTTCAATAATGACTAACAAACAAACATCCGATTTATTTCTAATTGTTAAGTAAGTAAATAAGTCGTCCACATCGGATGGGGAAGAAAACACGGTTTGACAAATGTTTTAGTAGTTAATTAATTAATTTTATCAGATGGTAGTTGGCATATACTAATTATTAATTATTGTAATTATGTCTTATCTTTAAACAATCTGGAAAACCACTAAATTTTAAGAGAAAGACTTTCAGTAACATTAATTGTATAAAAAAAGGGGTGGTAAAAACAAAGGGAAAAAATAAATACATTGGAAAAGTCACTGGTTTGCCTTTCTTTACTGTAATTAAATAAATCCATTATACGTTAGTTTTTTGTAAATTAATACAATGGTTACTTGTTTCGGAATAGATTGGACCAAAACTCAATGAAAGTGATAAACTACAGAAACTGAATGATGTATGAAGTTTGGGGATTCAGCAATATTTTCTTCGATTCTTAATATGTGTAACTGTATGACTGTTAGATCTCATTGGTAACTTTAAGTTTGTCAAGTTGAACAGACATATCTTATAAAGAGAAGTTTGAAAATTTAACCCTGTTAGCCAGGAAGATCATTTAATCATGTTGGTTACTAGTTGCTGAATTTATTGGATGAGAACTAAATGAAAGTGATAAACACGATTCATGTGGAATATTGATATCTAATATTGGAAAGGGCTAGGGACATATTATTCAAACAGATTTAATGTTGTAGAAGAAGATTCATTTTAATGACCAATCTGATTAACATACACGCGGTTGAGAAGAAGACGAAAATCAACGTAATAGGTACAATATCACTTTAGTTCTGTATTGAACACAAAATGCTTATATTGTAAATTTGTTGACAATAAAGTAATGAGGAAGGTTGACTGTGTTTGATTTTATGTTCAAATGTATTTCCTTTTAATTTTTGGTTTCCCACTTAGTTGAAAAAAATATATGGAATACAATGTAAATAAGACTTATCGCCACATAGAATGGGAAGAACAGTCTTATGTGGAGCTTTAATGTATTAAAAAAAAAAAAGAGCAATAACATTAAGGAAGTGAGAGACAAATTGTGACATAGTCTGCAAAACATTACAAACAACATAGTAATCAATTAAAATACTAAAAGAACACCATTATGTTGGGATCAGCATGATAAGACTTTCTGTTAAACATGAACAAAATCATTTTTCCTTCTTTACGGTTTTGATTGGTTTCGTGGAGCTCATTTTCGGGGTGCACAAGTCTGAAAGGCCAAGGTCTTCACACTCACTTGTAATTTCATTGCCAAGCGTCTTTCTTTTTGTGTTAGCCTCAAGTGGTGTTAACAGTTGTGACATTGTATTACCATCATCTTCATTTACAGTATCATGTGATTCAGTGCGAACGGTGTCCCTGGAGGCAGTAGATTCCTACGAGGATAGAAAATGAAGTCACATAAACATGAAAATATAATTTTTAATTGATGCTTTACAAAAGGTCGTACCTCTATATTCTTTGTTATTTCTTCCTACAAATTAAAATAGAACGTTGAATTAATTAATTGTAGCATTTAAATTTGAATGGTAAACATAAATGATGTTTCTTTGATGATATGAATATTGACCTCCTGATTTGAATATTTAAATTTTTCCAGCAGATGATTCTCAGTAGAAAACTGTGACACGCCAATGCTACTTGTCCGATATTTTATGTTGTGGCTTTTAATCCGAAGTTTGACAATAACAACCTTGCCAGCAATTTGATCGAGCTCTTTAGGTATAGTAGTGTTTCTACCTTCCTGTATTTGGAAAAACAATTAGAATATATATATATATATATATATATATATATATATATATATATATACTTATTAGAGTACATAAATATGAAGTACTTTATTGTATACATATTAAGGAATTTTTTACTACCTTAATCATATCCTCTTTAAGCTTTGTAGCCGATTTTCCCAATAACTCAGTGGCATGACGGTCAAAAAATATTACTGAACATTTGCCAGTGTCATCGAACACTTTATAGTGAACCTTATATCTATGAAATTAAATTGAAACGTTTGTAAAGGTAGTCAGTTTAAACATAATGAATTTTATTCGGCAAGTATAATCAAAATAATATCCTTACTTCAGAACAGTCATAAGTACATCCTTATCACACTTTGTGCACCTCAAAGAGCCATTAGACTGATACTCAGGCTTCTTATCACAAGGACATGCATCATACGCCCATCCATACAATGTTTCACATTTTTGAATAGTAACCTTTGTCACAATATCACACTCCTAAATAACAAAGACATATTAAAAAAATTTTATGTTAACAAACTATGATTAACATAATGCATATCTGTTGAATAAACTAATCCATAAAACAAAGCTAACAATAGTCAGAGTTAGACAAAAAAAACATAATACTTACTTGATCTATCTTTAAAATGTCACACAATGGAATTCTTGTTCGAAAAGATAGAAGGGATTCAGAAGAGTATGTGGGATATTCCACATGTGATATTTGACTAAACAACTGGCTTCCAACAGAGTCTTGACTACTAAGTCTATAAATGATATTTTTTCCAAAGTTGAAATATATTGTTTGAAGTAAAGGAACAGATTAGCAATTATAATCATTATACATTTGTGGAAAAAAGTCATCCTACCTTTCCTTCAGCATAGCTGCCTGTGCAATGTTTGGATTGAGGGATACCAAAGTAGCATTGAATGCATTACTCGAATGTCCATAATCTGATGAGAACAAAAGGACATAAGTCAAAAAATTAACAAAATATAAAAAAGGCAGTCTATCATTATATGCATTAAAAGGTGGGGGTTTGTACACAACCTGTGTTTCTATTTAGTCTGGCAAAACGGACAAGCACTGTAATTGGAGGTTCCATGTCCTCAAGCTTCTTTCCATAAGTTTCCTCAGCACAATCCCCCCAAAGAGTAATATTTATTATGTTTTCACTAATATTAATGAAAGGCAAGCTTAGATTAAAAATAGATGATAACTTAAATCATAACTACAATACAATGAAATAAGTACATAAAAGGCATTAAAAATATATAGTTGTATATTACTTTTCATCACCAATGGTAAAATTTAGCCTCTTTATAATATCAAACTCTCTTCGTTGATCGTGCAAACGTCCGAAAGCTTGCAAAAATCCAATGACATCTGAGATATTTTAATGTCAAACGTTAACATCATGGTTTAGGAATAGTAACATATATTAAGCAAACCTATTAATTCTCCATCACTAATCATGCCTTTTTGAATCTCTACAATGGTCTTGAAATTATATGCCTCATCTAAAATAAGCACATCAGATTCTTCGATGAACGTATGTGGATGAAAGTTGAATTTCCACGGACCTATGGTAATTCTATACTTATCATCATTATCTAGAACCTGAAAATTCTGAAAGTTGTAAACAGATCCTTCCTTAGGTTCGTCCATCAATTTGTCAATAAGGTTTTTGTGCGTTGCAGATACCTCGATACGTGAACCCTACCAGATGAAATAGTTGCAATATTTATCAACTAATGGATTCTACTTTTGCTGCATGAGTTGTATCGACGCTGATACATGATTTATAAATATATAGTTACGTACCTTTTCATCTGTCAACAACATGCCAACTTTCCATACCGCATATGGCGCAGCCTTTTTTTTGACGACCCACTTCCTTAAAACTTTTGCGACTACAGACCATGTGTCCTTGCTATCGTTGACATCAGCAAATAAAGTATGACTCATGGCCTGATACATTTAAAGGATGTTAGCGATCCAATTGAGAAAAATTAATTATCAGGTGTAAGTATTGACATGAGAAACTACAGTTGCTTACGATATGGTTCTTGAACAAAATGAAAATAGAGATTCTTTGACACTTGAGTTGTAATATCGGCTGTTTAAAAGTTTTGTAGATAACTGAGCCTCGGTTGCTTTTTATAATGATTCAACTTGGCGGGAAAAGTACTCAACTCTGCACACCGATTGTTTACCAGCAAGGTTAAAAACCATAATCGTATATACAGTTGTACATTGAATATTTCGAAAGTGCTTTACGCATGATGGGCATGGCATTAAATGGGTTTTTATGCGCAATCCTTTGACTCTTTCTTAATTGAAGCGTTTAATGATTTATAATATTTAATGTATTGATTTTTATAAGGGTTTTTTTAAAAAAGAAGAATCTCATTACTAATATTATAATTTCATCGCTTTCAAGATAATTTAATGGCTTTAGGTATTAGTTCCTGCAAAACGGAAGTTGATTACTGCACATTTATTACTCAGTTATTCCACCCAACCATCAGAATGGCTCACCGTAACTGCTTGATTCCACTCTTAAAGCACTATATGATGGTAAATTAAAGTGAATGAAAAAAAAATAAAATTGATAATTACTGTTGGCAAATTTACTATAATTATTGTGTTATAAAGGAGTTTCCCTATTTCATCCCCTTTTTTCACATGAATTCGAATTCTTAATTCACAGTATGTACTGATATGATATATCTTGTGTCAAAATGTTGCCGTTTGATTTATCCAATGCTACGTGATATATGATTGTAACATAAATGACTTCCATATTGGGGGGATTTGCAGAAAACATTGCATTATGTCTAGGTGAAGATAAATGTTGGTAAAATATTTTCTCTATCGATGTAAAATATAGACCACATAAAGAACATGGACTTGACGTTTGAAAGAGCCCGTGGACATATTCGTTCTAGATGAAAAAGTGTTTCTTCATTTAATTGGTTTGACAAATGTACTTTTAGTAAATGCCAATTACTTTGAAACAACCATTCAGAGCATATCGCGCGACTTTAACTGATAGCAAACAGAACATTTCCACCACACTATTGTTTGACAGTTTGATTTTAAAATATAAATGAGTCATAATGAACTTCATCCAACAACCTTATTAAATTACAAGTAATGATGCTCTTCTAGCATAAAGATCGATATCTATACTAATACTGATATATGATTTTTATTGAACGCACGAAATGTTAATATACTTATTAAATTAGCTGGTATTACTTGCTACAGCAGGAAAGAGGAATATCTTTGTTTGAACTAAACTTTTTTTATTAAACATAATAAAAAAACATCCCATCTGTAAAACCCCAGATGACTTTAACAATAACATAGCATCCACAATTAAAATCCATAAGCACTAAATTAAAGATAAACTACTTGAAAGAAAACAAAGATAAGCACAAATTCATTCCCCAAGTTCCTCAATCTTTGCTGCCGCAAGTTCTGGAAAAGTTGGATCGACGAAAACACGAGTTGCACCATCAACAGCAGAAATCTCCACACTTAAATGTGAGGAAACAGATAAAAGATACTGAGAAATCTCAGTTTTTGGCCAAAAATGTTTAAGTCCAACATGACGAATAGGATTAATGTCTCTTTTTTGGATTTTTACCTCCAGCGATTTTCCCCATTATCTCTGCATATTGAACAACAACAAAAACACCTACATGTCCAGTCAACCTTTCCAACTGTGGTAGAGCACTTTCAAGTGCTTGTCTGTGCAACAGACATCTCACAACACACTGCTTTCTGCAAGGAAATAATCCACAATCACATTAATATCATGTAGTAAAATATACACCTGATATAGTAAGACGTGTGCAACATGTAGTTCTATTAAATATTTTCACCTTTTGTCCTCTAGTTCCATCGTCAGAGACATTTTGTACAAACCTCTACATATATAGTTAGATACACGACTATATGACTTCAGTATACCACAAACATCTGCAGTTGTTAGTGTGACAAACCCATGTCGATATGATTAAACACTTTTGAAAAATATGTGTAATGGAAACTGCTTAACAATACCGTGAATCACAGGAATGAAGGAAAAATACCAATGACCATATTGTTGTTCGGTTGACCCCACCATTTCGTATCCTTTACGGAATGAAGTAAGAAGAAACGTTTTGGTAGATCGTTTGGCAACGTGGGAGCAATAGTGGACTTGTCTGTTATGACTATATGAAAGGATTCATGAATGTATTCCCGCCGTCCTTGACGATAAAATTTGAGATTTCATAATAGGAACCTTCAACCAGTTTCAAACAGTGTTTATTCATGAGATCCATGGAGAGAATCCTAACCATCATTCGTTTTTGAATCTGATAGTAAATAGAAGAGGTGTAAAAAAACCAAGATAGGAAAAAATTACAACAAAAAGGTTAACACAGTAAAAATAGAGATGCAATCAGATGAAATGACCGTATTATCGTATATAATCAGATCAACCGACTCCAGTTCTAGAGCCAGGCGTTTATGCCGTGTGCAACCCGTTTCCTGATATCTGTTGACTATACGATCAACAACGACTTTCAACGTTACATCAGAAGGGCCTTCCTTCAAGATTTGCATGATTGGTACGTGTGTGTTGGCCATGGAAGAAGCAAGTTTTGTATGGGACTCTAGATAGAAGAATGTAATGGTTGGAAAGTTTTTTAGGGCAGAGTAAGAAAAGAGAGGTATGAGTAATTGCATCAGAAAAATCGAAGACAGATTGGGTTATATAATGCCAGAAGCTTGAACCGTATTGCGGTTGAAACGACGGTTCGCTATAAATGTAACCACTGAAGGGGTTTCAATTTAAAATATAGACTTTTCATTTTGAAAAATAACTGGCTACACACGTTAGTTCTACGGCAGTTTTAGAATGGTTAATGACAAAATAGAGGTGACAGTAATTGTTACAGGGACATATCCCAAGACGTGGACAATGTTGTGGCGAAATGAACCCACACACGACGGTTGAACATACAATCCAGATGTAAAGTAACCGCTAGATAGCTTTCCATTTTAAACGTACAAGTAAGTTGTAAATTTATTACCCACAGGTGTTATAGGGAAGTGGAATTACATTTATCTTGAGGACTGCCTGTTTTCAGTTTTTTTTTTGTGTTATACATTTTAAAACCAAAGAATAATCATTTGGCTGCAGGTCATTTAAATTGAATTATCAAATGTAATGCGTGTGACCTATCAAATAATTAAAATTGTCAGTTTTTTATAAATACAAAGCATTGTTAGACCATTCCAGTTTCAGTTTTGCAAGTTGACAGACATTGGCTGACGATTCAAATAGAAAAACGGAGGATATAAAATGCAACCGCCAGAATTTAAAAAATAAAGAAACCTAAGGTACTAACCACTGTTTATCAACCACTTAAATCAGACGTTCAAATACACCAACTCCAAAAATTAAGCAATCAAACTAAAAATTATTTTTAATATTGTCAAATGAAAGACAGGAACAATTGTCTGATGCTAGAATCTTCTTTTACGTGCATTAAAGCATCCAAAAAGTGCACGTGCAACTAAGTTGATATTATCTTTTAATCCATCATCATAAAAGACAAAACAAAGTGCTTAACATATAAAGTTGTTTCTTGAAATAAACGCACGGTCAACTTTATAATTTTGGAAATGGGTGTAGACATAAACTTGGAAAACGGCCTTCATGCTGTAGAAGAAGATTCAGTTCCACGACCAAACGTATCAGCATACGTGCGGTAGAGTTGAAGACGGAAATCAACAACGACCTGATGATTGTAGTTGAAAATCGCCTAAGACATATCAAAGTGGCTCTCAAAGAGGATCTCGCCATCTACGAAAAGCATGAAAAACAATCATTGTTTGAATACTTTATTGAGATAGAACCTGATGACATTTAAAACCAAATTTCTAACCAGTCATTCTTTTCATCTTAACGTTTAATAGTGCAACAACTATGTTGTTCTTCTGTGGTGTCCAGGTGTAGTTAACTGACGCCCAGAAAGCTGGAGATCCAGTCAAACAGCAATGGAAAGGACTCCCCCTAAAAAAACATGACAGAATAGTTAATTATAAGGACCAAATAAAAGAGGCACAAGTTTGGAATAATTAACGAATCCAACCATTCGTCGACAATCTCTAAATCGAAACGGTACAACATCTCATGGTTAACAATGACATCTCGTAATCCAGAAACAGAGCTGACAAGGCCGACAACATCTAGCAGGAACAAAGAGGAAAAATGATGGAAATTAATTAAGCAAAAAACACATGGACAATGAATAACTTTTAAAATAAACAAAAGTTTACTTATAAGGGTAGTTTCAGCGATGGCACTTGATGCCAATGAATGAAGGGTCTTAAAAATTTTTGCCGGCGCAGCAATAATGTCCCTAACATATTCGACTTTAGTGTAAGGCTCTATCACAACCTTCAGTTCATAATTAATTATATTTGATACTAGTTGCACTGTAAATCTAGAAATAAGGAAGCAAAATCCAGGGAGTAATACTCCAAAAAGCCTACGGATGATATCACGCCAACGACAGATAGCCAAGGCAATGAACCCCTGCAGCAAAACAAACATCATCATAAGGTAAAAATGGTATGACTTAAGCAACACACTGATAAAATGTATTAAAATATATAGGCAACAACCTGACAATCCGCAAGTACAACATTGAAGGTAATTTGTTTGTGCATCCTTGTTGGTGGAATGTCCCAGAAACAATCAATGACCTTAACTAATATGGACTAGTCATTTCGGGTGCTATTAACATGAGCGAATGAAGGTACTCTAACAGAACCCATCTGGAAGGAAACGTGTTCCACAAATGCCATATCTTACGGAATTGTAAAGTTTAATATGATGAATGTCTATACTGTAATGATTTTTTCAACTATGCAGATGACTACTTCGAAACACGGTATAAATAGTTGCAAAGTAACTACGTCATCTTCATTCGTGGATACACGTGTGCATGGGGAACACAAAACTTCATTATGATACTGTGGAAATTGGAATAGTCGCACGGCGATCCACTAAAAAATTAATGAACATTAAGAGGTGGTTGACTGACGAACAATTAAGGCCCAAGTAGAATTAATGAGGAAGAGATGATGAATATTAAAACAGGCCCAAGTAGAATTAATGAGGAAGAGATGATGAATATTAAAACAGAGAGGGGACTCGTAGAATTAAGGAGGAAGAGATGATGAATATTCCATACACGTGTACCAATCATGTATATAGAATGTTTGACTGAATGCATAGTTGGCATGCCACTGTGTACCAATGAATGAGTTGCTTAGACTTTTAGTGATATATATTTGATTTCTTTATTAAATATGATAAATGATGAATGTTGATGAATCTAATTTCAATTATTTGAATTTAAAAGATGTTTAAATCAAATTGTTATCATTTTTATATTTCAATTATTTAATTATACACTAGTAATACCTATTTGATAATAAAAGTAAACTCTTATGAGTTTATGATTCGAGTTCACGATACGAGTTTACATCATTGTCACGAGTTTACTTAAACTCATGAGTTTGACAACTTTGCTCATAAGGTAGATATTGGCCTTTTAACTCTTTTATATCATTGAGGTTTTTTTTTCTTGATTTACATAATTTTATATAAATCAGGAAAAAAAAAGGCTCCATCAAAGGAACTTTATCAATCAAAATTAAAAAAATAAAAATAAATGCATTCCATACCTTATCATTATATAATTTAATTATTAATACCTTATCATTATATAATTTAATTATTACTGATAATATAGATATTGGCCCTTTAACCCTTTTATCTCATTATTTTTTTTTCTTGATTTATATGTAAATCAAGAAGAAGAAGAAAACTCTATTAAAGAAACTTTATCAACTAATATAAAAAATTAAATGCATTTTTAATCTTATTAGAACTAGCTGTGTAAGGTCAAATAACAAAAATAAAACATTACTATATTATATCAAAAATTGAAATATTATACTGTGTTAATGTCTATTGACACTAAAAGGTACGCTCATGCTGAACATATATATATATATATATATATATATATATATATATAACATTTATTCAATGTTTATAATTAATTATAAAAAAATTGAGTTTTTCCTAAAATTATATATTTTTTCACTTAAAGTTTGCGTCAATTTTAAAAATAAAATTCTAATTTTGATAAAATTGCAATGTTTTGAAACTCGGACCGAAAACCGTCGAACCGGCCGGGAAACCGGTCCGAGTCAAGAGGTGATCCCGGGTTCCGAGTTTACCCGGGGCCAACTCGGCCTAACCCGGTCGAGTTGACCGATCCACCGAGTCACATAAATGTAGCTATGTAGAAGAAGAGAGAAATATCTAAAGAGCTTCTCAATGTCGACGTCGGCGACGGTGCTGTGGAAGCCAAAGGAGGAGCGACGATTTCGGCCTCCACCTTCTCTGTGGCCAAGCCACAGAACAAGAAGAAGAAGAGAGAGATCTAAAGTTTAAAACTGGTGGGTGTTTGAAGTCGATGATGAAAAGTGCAGATCTGACGGGAAAGACTGAAGACAAGGGAGAAGAGGAAGAGGAGATGAAGGAAGAGAGGGTCAGTGGTTAATTGTGATAGAAGAAAGGAGTTGTTGAGGACCAAAGGAGTGATCAGGCAAGGGATAGAGAGAGATTGGGTTTGATGCCCATGGAGGTTCCAAAGGAATGAGACGACGTGCACGACTTGTAATAGTACAATTTGTTGCAAGAGTTTAGAAGTAATTTTGATTATTAAAAAAAAAAGTAATTTTGGACATATAAAAGTAAATCGTACAATTAGATGGCGTGCACGAGTTGCAATACTTGCCATCGTCAATGTACATATCTTTTTTCTTTCTTTTTTTTTTTTCAAAATCAACATACTTATCTCATTCTTCCTTCCCTTTTAGGTTTATTTATTTATTTATTGTTAGGCTTGGGCTAGTAGTGATACTCTTTTATTGGACTTGGACTAGTAAGAAAGTGAGATATACAAAACTATTTTAAGTATGAATATTTTTACCTATTTTAATTAAATTATATTTATTAATTAATACTGGTTTGACTCTGGTCTGACTCACTGACCCTTAACCCAGTACCCTCACCGGTTCAGTGACTGGTCCGGGTTTCAAAACCTTGCAAAATTGATAGATGTTTGTGTTATTTTTTCTATAAATATCTATGATGAGAGAGATTATGTTTAATTTAATTAAATTTAGAAATTCATATCAATTTCAAACATTGAATGTGAGAGAAAATGTAGGAGGTTTGATTAAGGACAACTTCGTATTTTTAAATTTTTGTTTTGTTAATTGGTCCTTTTGATATAATTACAACTTTTATAGTTATTCTCAATAAATATTATCTGCTATAAGTCCTTTATTTTAATTTTCCCAACTAGCACTACTAGCAGTGCAGTGGTATTGGGATTAATTTCCCCCCTCCCGGTTCTGGGTTCGATCCCCCCCTCCCCCTATCGCCTTGTATCAATTTTTTTTTCCCAAAATAGTATTTCATTAAAACTAACTCAGCCCAAAATAAAATGTTTACAAAAAGAAAGCTCGAATACATAATATATAAAACCCTAAAATATAACCTCTTCTCTGGAATATGTGGGTACAAAAAAATCGTTACCGGCAACAAAGTTATTATAAGAAGTAGTTGTTCAAAAAACCATTTAAAGGATCCACCGTTTTTATTAGCAATAGAATAATTAAATTGGTTGTTGAAGAAACTCTATGAAAAGATTTCATAGAAGGAAAAGCACCCGCAAACATAAGTAAAAAAGAAGAGGATAGAGAAGCCGTCAACTGCACAACAAACTGCACGTCCTCGACTATGACATGCGTTTGGGATTCACCATTGCCAACAACTCATAATAGTCTTTTGAAAGATGGAGCCAACAATATATAAGATTGTAGTTATCAAATTCCAACCTCCAAAACTACAAAATGTAGCCACCAAGTGAACTTTATTGCCATTGAAACTCCAACCGGATTTGTTGCCATAAAGAAAATCAACATTGCCATAAGAAGTCCAAACAAACATGAAAAAAAAACAAAGTTTAACAAAAAATACAAACATCACCACCTTAGCAAAAACAGGGAGGCCTGTGCCATGAAAAAGGCTTGCCCAATAATAAGAGAAGAGCTTCCACCACCCAAGAAGTCCAGAGAAAGGGGGAGAGAAAAAAGAAGAAGTGGATTAACCATTTATGTATTGGAAACTACTCCTTAATAAAAAAAAATCTATTTAATATGTATAATTAATGGGAACGGTTTAAAAAATATATAAATCCAAGAGATAAAATAAATTAAAATATTTCAAGTTAGAACCCCCCCCCCCCCCAAAAAAAAATCGGTTAGAACTAAAACAAACATTAATTTCATTCAGTAAAGGAGAGAGTAGTTCATTATTTGATTTGCTTTATTATTAAAAATATATCTTGTATTTTTACAGTATCTTGGAATGGTGTAACCTTAACAATAATTTTAAAAGACCACGGGAGGTATTTGTCCAACAAAAAATTTAACCACTGCCAAATTGAAGAGGAATCCACTTGAATATATTCGGAGAATCTCATAGTGCTCGCTGCTTTTGCATAATGTTGTCTCCTTGGTTATAATTACATTTTCACTACGTTATATATATAGAATAGGATATTGTCACTACTATTTTTTTACCATTGAATTATAATCTCATTTATTTTTATTATTTCTTTCTCCTGTTGAGATTCTGTTCTAACGATAACAAAAATGGTAGTGACTAAAATTGATATTAACAATATACTATACCTATATATATATATATATCCTTTTTGTGTGCTTCTTTATTATCATCATGGCATTGCTACACTAATTCATACTTGACCCTTTTGGCGAGCCAATCTCTATTCCTCTCCCTCAAATCTTTCCGTTTCATACTTTTTTTTAAAGCATAATTATGACAAATTTGTCAAAAAAAAAATAATTAGGGAAAATTGGCCATAAATCCCCGATTAAAAATTTATTTAGAGGATGGAACCCAACATTGTAGATATGCACGATTAAATTACCCCCATGAAAGGCAACTGCATTTATACTTGAGCACCCTTACACACTACAAAAGGTGATTGCATTTCCGGGAACCAGTAGCGTATTGATTTTTTTTTCTTATTATTATTACTCCATCCGGTCCTAATTATAAGGCATAGTTGACTTTCTTTGGAGATATTAAGGAAGCTAAATAAGTTAGTTAATCATTTCATATGTTGTGCATATTTAGATTATATATTAGTTCATTAATTAAACTAACTAATTTGAAGAAAAAAATAAAAATAAAAATAGTCTAAAGTAATTTAATTAGCTTCCTTAATTTTTCCAAAAAAGTCAACTATGCCTTATAATTAGGACCGGAGGGAGTATTATTATTTTGACAAAGAGTAGCGTATTGGTTCAATGAAGGCAATTGTATATTTGAAGAGCCTACTTACACGTTATTGAAGCTAATTGCATTTTGGGGATTTAATTGCAAACTGGTTCATATAATTAGTAAAGTGCAATATTACCTTGAAAGTTTTTCACTAAGGAGTAATATTACCTTAAAAGTTTTTATTGTCTTAATATTGTCCTAAAAGTTTAAAAACTCAGCAATGTTGCCCATTTTTGTTAAAAAGTTAACCGTCAGTGTCAAGTTTTTGACGTTTAACATTAGTTTTATTAGTTTTTTTAACAAAATAAGACAATATTATTACGTTTTGAAACTTTTGGAGCAACATTGAAACAAAAAAAAAAAAAAAGGTTAACATTGCTCCTAGGCTTATACTCCTGAGGCGGGTTTGCTATTTAACTCTAAATAAAACAATATGGAATTACCTTTCCCAAGATGCAATTAGCTTATGTAATATATAAGTGACTTCCTAAATATGCAATTGCCTTCTAAAAAAGGTACGATGGTATTAAAAAGATGCTTCAGGATACTGAACGGTGCTGAAAAATATTTCATGATCTTGAAAAAATATTTTAGATAGCAACTGATACTAAAAAAGATACTTCAGGATATTAATTGTTACGGAAAAAATAGTATCTTAAAAAAATATTTTAAAATATTGGAAAAATATTTTAGGGTACTGACTAGTATTAAAATGATACTTCATCTGATCCTTATTATAAGGCACCAACTAATAATTCTTACAAACCAAGAAAAACAGTTAAAGTTAATAAAGTTATCTTAAAATTATGTAATTTTCAATATTATCTCTACTAATTACACTAAATTCTAATATCATATTAATTATTACTTTCACCCACTGCCCTTATTAATTATGGGCATAGATGAAAAAAGATAATTAATGCTCATTGATAATAAACAAGCACTTTATAAAAAGATCAAATACTTATTATTTGATGCTTTATAATAAGGACCAGAGGGAGTACTTCAAGATAGTAAATGGTAGTGAAAAAATATTTCACAATATGTTAAGATCTTAAAAAAATATTTTTAAGAAACTGACTAGTACTAAAAATATATTTTAAGATATTTTTCAATGTTCTAAAATATTTTTTTCAAAACCATAAAGTATTTTTTTTCCATATAGATTAGTATCATAAAGTATTCTTTTACTACCTAATTACCTGTCAGTAACTAAAATATCAAAAAAAAAAAAAAAAGAGGGGGGGGGGGGGGGGGGGGGGGAAGCATCACAATTTTTGCGCTAGAGCCACGCAATTTTAAGGGATGCAAGTACGAGTAATATGTTTTTCAGATTTTTATGTCTCTGACCTAAAAAAATACTATAAAAGAAAGAAAAACGCGAATTTTTCCTGAGGAGGGGATCGAGGTCATTGCCGCGTAAGTCCCAGGCTTGAGGCTGTGACGCGAAGACCGAAGAGTGTGAGCGATGAGCAGTAGGAGGCGAGCGCCGCCGAAGCACCAGAACAAGTTCGCCTGGAAACCCAACGCCGGCCGTAAGATCAACGAAACCGTGAGCACTCATCACTCTTCTCGCTTATTCAGATTTTCCTTTTGAAATTTGATTGTTTTTGAGATTGAGTTCTCACCCGCACGTGCAGGAGGTAGGAGGAAGGTTCAGGCCTCTCTCTGAAATCACTGGGGTTTGCCCTCGCTGTAAAGAACAGATCGACTGGAAACGACGTTATGGAAAGTACAAGCCCCTTGTCGAACCTGCCAAATGGTATTTCCTTCCTTCTTTAATTTATCTCTAAGTCCCTGTTTTGCTGTAATTCTTGTATCAGCTTTAACCATTACACTATTTGGTTAGTTGATTTGCCTTTTCGAATTTCTAATGTTGCAGCCAGAGATGCTCTAAACGTGCTGTTCGTCAAGCTTACCATAACCTGTGTTCTGGTTGGTTTCGCTCTCTCATTATTCTTTTGTAGTTAGTTTTGCTTCTAAGATTTGTTTCAGTTTGTAGAGACACGTTGTTTCTGGCATTTTGTCTTAAACTGATTGGTTTTGGTGATAATGTAGGTTGTGCCAAGGAGCATGGGGTTTGTGCAAAGTGTTGTTGCGTTGTAGATCGAATAGTTGGAAGGTGGTCTTATCATTTTATGAATAATTCTGTCTCTTTTTTATTTGTTCTGTCATTTGTGAAGTATGAACATGGGTACTTCAAAAGAAGGGAGGAAGGGGCATTATTCCTATTAACTTTGTTTTCGCTTTTTGCAGGGATCCTTCAGATGTGGAAGCCGAGCAAAAACAGCTTGAGCAGGTTAAATAAAATTATTTCCTACTTTTAAAATGCCTTATGAACTTTACCGTTGTTTTCCCTTCAGACACTTATAATGCTGGTGTTCTTGTTACAGGCCATTAAGAATTCTCGGGAGAGGGACAGGAGAACCCTATTACGTGCTGTAAGATGCTAAAATTATTCTTCTTTGCTTGTCTATCTTATGTCCTGCCTCTCTTTCTTCCTAAGGGTGCAATTTTGCTTTGATTGCCTTTGCATCCATATTCTGGTTTTCTGTATGGTTCATTAGGATATTTGAGTGTGAATACCTTCATAACTGTCTTTGCATCTTTTTTTCTTCAAAATGATGACTGTGAAAGTCAAGTCACTTAAAATAGCTATATCATGATTCTTAAACTTGTTGATATCTTTTGTTTGTAGAAT
This sequence comes from Acacia crassicarpa, assembly GCA_034222035.1. Classification (NCBI taxonomy): domain Eukaryota; kingdom Viridiplantae; phylum Streptophyta; class Magnoliopsida; order Fabales; family Fabaceae; genus Acacia; species Acacia crassicarpa. The sequence goes on along the minus strand of JAWXYG010000005.1, from coordinate 39,154,980 downwards.
GCATAACATTTTCTATTCCATTTGATGGCAAGTGTGAGTGTTTGAAGAGAATGCTCTAGTGTGTCCAATAATATTTTGGACCTTTTAGTCTTTGAGAAGTAAATCTCCTCTTATGCAATTTTCATGCCCTCAGTAGAGTTCTTTATCAAAATAAAAGGAATATTGATCTTAAGCGCCACTATTTATTGCAAAGTTTTCTCTATTACCCGATATAGATGCATATTCCCTTATAATGTGTTTTCATACTGTCCCGTTTCGCAGGCATGCTTGATGGATGACACTAATTGCTCTCTGTTCTTTACTTTTTGTCAACAGATGAACAAAGCCACATCCAAAAGTTCAGGAAAAACTCCTACAGATGATAAAGTTAGTAAGGTTGGACAATTGTTTCCCAATGCATCTCTGGAGGATTATGCTAGACAGAATAGACAAGACGGGGGTCATGACGTTGGTGAAACTTGCGATGATGAAGATGATAACAGTGAGAACAAAGACTGCGATGACAAAGACGGTGACAGTGATAATGAATATTGTGAAGATGAGAATGAAGAGGACAACTTGCAGAGTAAAATACATGGAAAGAATGAATGATTGAGGATTTGATTTATATACATTTCAGTTTTCCACAAAACTCATACAGGGGCATGCTTGGCTTTGTTGCAGTCAGTTTTGGTGGATCTACTAAATTTTAGATAGAAAATGTAACATGCCTGAGCGCAAATTTTGAAATATAAGGTTTTGATGTATTCTGCAGAGATTAGGAGGAGAGTATCAGAGTTTGAGCGTTGGATTAATACTAGGCGACGAGGACAAAATCTTTATTTATCGAATACTATTAAGGAATGTACGCCTCTGTATATTACTCCCACGGATGTTACTTCGTTGGAAAGGTTCTCGTCCAAATGTAGTTAACTTGTTGCCTTTATTTCTTTGTTGCACGCACATTTCAGCTATATTGCAATGAAACTCAACATTGAATTTTACTTTTGAAATTTAATAGCTTTAGTAACAAAAATGATCCTTGTGGCTATGGTTGGTGGTATTAAAACTGACTATAATTAGAGCGAAGCTTAAATGTGTTTGTTAATAGACCTCACTGTAAATGCGTAACATAGTCCATATAGATAACCCTAAAGAATGAAGGACGACAGTGGAGACAAATCTGAGCATGTAAAAAGAGCTCCATCTCACTGAAACATTATCCAATGTTAATAAAATGTATGCATGATCCGGATTATTTATAAAAATGAATGGTACTAATAAAAATTCTGAGCCGGAAAAATTCCTTATCCATGCTTATGCATCCAATAGCTGTTTCAACTATAATAAAAAAATAACTTCAATGCCTCTAGTTTAACCCTTCAATCATAACACTAAAAAATGTTCAGAAGCGACTCCTGCGCTTAAAAGGTGGTGGGCTCATAGTTCACTTCATTAAACATCATTGCCCAACAAAAGAATTTCTAATCATATGACCGAATCTTGGGTGAAGATGAGGTTGACCGTTTGCGTCTGTCTAATCATCTTTTGCACACAAGCGCTCTGCTCAAAGAAACATAAACAAACTTTTAGGCTGAGCTAGATATGTGGCAGAGTAAATGGCACCATGATCCAGATTCCAGAATGTAATATCATAATAACCAGACCCGAAGCCCAATAACTACTATAAACAGCCACATGTGGATAATTATTTCTTGCCATTCAGTATTTGAATACACTATACCAGAACAACTGCACAGGATTGTGAAGACATGCACACAAATAAAAAGAGCATAGAGATAGATCTTACTCAGATATTCATAAGCCAAGATCATTGAAGTACCCCATGCCGACATGCTGAAAAATCTTGGACCTAGCCCTCTGTAAAAACCTTTCCAACCATCCTCGTTTATCAATTCTTTGACAACTTGTTTCACAGAGCTTTTATTTTCATGTCCCATCACCTGAAGTGCATTACTGTTAAGTCAGCACAATTAAAAAGACTGACTGGACCACAAAAGATCATTGAAAAACTAAATTACAATGATATGGTGATCATTAAATCCTCCATTATCACCACCCTAATTGCACATGCTAATGTTACAACAACAACAAGCCTTGCCACATTAGGTGGGGTTGGCTATATAGTTTGTATGTCACCATTGTGCTCTATCAACAACCAAATCTTTAAATATATTGTAGACTAAAAGCTCACATTCAATAACTTCGAACTAATGTTGAAGAACATATGATGCTATGTTACTAAACAGTGAAGAACAACAACTTTATTCAAAAATAGTTTTAAGAAAAATGAAGCATCCAATTGATGGTAGGGAATAAAGAAGCTAATATTAATCAAACTCTGCCAAAAGCAGGGCTATGCACACCTGTAAGCGTGTCTTAATAGTATCCAATGGTGTTGTAATGCAGGATGCAGCTGCGCCAGCAATTATTCCCCCAGTAGCCTGAACTAACACAATCTTCGACACACTGGGTTTGCCTTCCTTATTTTCTGCACTACGTTCCAAGAATCTGCCCATGCAACCAGGTGTTGATTCTCCTTAATATGGAGAGTTTGTGCAAACATGTATAAATAAAAATATTGGTGTGCGCATGATGTGCTAAGTTCATTACCCACCACTGATAACATCAACCAGCTTTAATTACATGTTTCTGCAATTTTAGCCTTTCCACTTGATTGGCTTATGCAGTACATAGCATTCCGGCCAGATGAATCCAAACATTTTTTACTTGCAATAATTTACTACCTGCATGATGTTACACCAACATTCATGCGAAATAGCCCAATTTGAAAATCTAGAGAGTAGCAGATGTCATTAAAAAAGTCACATGTGAGTTTTTCCAACACTCCTGCTACTGATTCATGGGATAGAATAGAAACCTCAAACTACTAGTTCAACTTTAAAAGGAGAAGATAAGGGTTCAAATTTCAATATTTGCATTTCCATGGATATTTGGATCTTACTACCATAGGATAATTATATGCAATTATCTTAAGAGGTAAATACATCTTAGGGTCATTAGCAACATGTATCACCATGCCTCACCAAATTAATTTAAGGGGTAAATACAATAACTTAGTATTATTAGTAACATGTGTTACCATGTCTCACCTCCAAATTAAGCGTTGGCTTGAACCATAGCATGCCCACCAAACAGCACTAGAAGGAGCATAAGTCATAACGGAAAGGCCAAATCCTCTATATAATCCCCTAATGCCATCTGATCTTAACACTTTACGAGCAACATCCAGACCGCCATTATATTGAGCATGACCTGAGTAGCCTTGCACCATCATTTTTTGGCTCACCTGAGTATCAATCGACCTAAAGGTAATTAACATATAAGAAAGATTGCTATTGTGATAAAAGAAGAAAGTTAGCAAGAAAAAATCACAAATGAACAGGATAAGAATGTCACCAAGAAAATAAAAGCAGAAGACACAGAAATACAGATCATGAGTAATAGTGTTTAATAACAGTCCTTATTCATACTTTCAAAAAATCATTAGCAAAGCATGAAGGCAAAGACAAAACATATCCATATGCCAAATCAGCAAATACACATATAAGTCTGCATCCAAAATTTTTAACCATGATACAATGAAATTGACCATTATACTGCAAACAAGGTATACAGTGCAACAAACTCTTGGCAGATATGTACGAGCATACAGCCACATATATAGATGACATGAATCAAAATGTCGTACCACATCAATTGGAACAAACACAGCTTGGGCGAAAAGTGATGATGTCAAGCCTGCAACTCCATTTGCCATGGCTGCCTGGGTGGTTTCGGAGAGTCTGAAAGGTTCAAGCATCCTAAAGGTGGCCACCTTAGTAGTCTCTAGGGTAGTAAGGAATATGATTCTGGCAGGAATTGCACCAGTGATGACTGTGCCAAATCCTCTATACAGACCGGGAACACCATCTGTTCTAAGTAACCCCTTTACAACAGAAAATGCATTTCTCTCTGCAGTATCCTTTGTGGCAACCTGCAGTCTAGTCTTCACTACGGAAACTGGGTAGAGTGCCAATGTGACACCTGTAAAGAGCCCAGCTCCTACAACATAGAATTTAGTTTTATCTAGCCTGCAAAAATGAGTAACTAATCAATATAGAGAGCTTGAAGATACAAAGACTCATAAATTCAAATATGACTTCTTACAGCCAACCTTCCTTAGAAAGACAGAAATCAACATTATGACCTCCCCATTGGACCGATACCAGTTTGCAAGCATTAACAATATTTTTAACAAGGTCATTACACATGGAATCTGAAAATTTGTATGCTTTCAATGATTCCTACGCAAAAGAATCAGTCAATTATCAATTTCGTTTCGTTTGCTTTTATTATACAAACAAAATCTGAACCTATTCCTCTAATCCCTACCAAAGGCTTTTATTATACAAACAAAATCTGAACCTATTCCTCTAATCCCTACCAAATAAACAAGAAAGAAAGACCATGGGACTTCGCGAAACTATAACATCAATAACCGATTTAACAAAGCATATTGAACAGAGGTATAAAAAGTCGTTTCAAACAAGGGATACATTGGAAATGAACCATATATGGACTAGAACAGTGAATAGCGCATTCATTCAGTGGCCAGGTGTCATTGATAAAACGAAGAGAGAATGAATTTGCTGCGCGAACTGTTGCATAAAAGAAATTTAAAAAGTGCGAATTTGAAAATTAAAGACAAAGCAAGCGTTACTTGTCCCAGTTAATCTCAGTCTGGCCAAACGAGTGGGCTCGCGAATCAGACGCTGCCATCGGATCTCGGGACCCTAGGATCCAATATATCAAAATTCGCAGGAAACTGAGGAACCCATTCAACGCCGAAAGGAGGCGAGCAACTCTTCCGAATTCTTGGAGCGGAAATAAGGCTCGCGTGCGCGCGTTCTGTTACCCCCTAAGAAATATGACAATGTTGAACGTTTTGACTCTCGATCAAATAGGCAAAATAATGTAAGAATAATACTATCTCAAAAACTGCAAAACCTCAAGTTGAACGTATTCTAAACACAAGATCAATTTCAAGTTTGCTAATATTTTGAAGGCCAGCATTAAATTAAGCCAGAGAGAGGTCGGCGAAGATTCTCTTAGTTAAATGAGATAGCCAATATTAATTAAATTTACTATTACAGTTTTAATTATACGATAAAGTTTATATTATAATTTACACTATAAACTTTCCCTTATAGTTAGAACAGAAGGAAGGATTACTTTATAGAGAGGTGAGTATAGCCTTGTAAGTTGAAGGCTACCTTTAATCTCTATATTCACCAATTGAAACCTAATAAATATAGAATAAAATGATTACTACCTCCGGCCCTATATAGAACATAGTTTGTAGTGTAATTTGTACTATAAATTATGTCATATATTTAGTATAGGATGGGTATTTCTCAAAACACTCTAATTATCTTTCTTATTTTTTTCATATTTTTTCTTATAAATTAGAAAAAATATTAATAAATATAAAATCTATATCTTATATTTAGAATTAAGATCAACTTTTTAAATATATCTTATATTAAAAATAAGAGAGAGTATCATATTAATTTTAACAGTATATATCCCTAGAGGCGCTACGTGCCAATGAATAACATTATGAAGGAACCAAGCATGTGTTTTCCGTGTTAAAAAAAAAAAAAGCATGTGTTTTCCAGCTTGAAAGTCAAACTAGTACTACACTACATTTAAAGTTTAAACAAAAATAATTGGCAAGGTAAGGCCACAGCCACCAGACTAGTCAACTTGAACGGTGCAGTCAACTCCGTGTTATTTTTTTCCACACCACCCTCTTATATCTTTCTTCTTTGCTGGCTCAATCTGGAACTCGCAAGAAAATGGGTTTCTGTTTGAAAGCAAGCTCTGGCATTCTATTTCTTTTCTTACTAACTTGCTTTTGCTTCCCTTCTACAGGTTTGTTCTTCGTTTCTTTTTAAAAAACGAAATTTTGCATGTATGGAAATTGGTTAAGCACCAGTATTTTTATTTTCTTAGTGGAATGACAAGAAAAGTCCAAAGATCTGTCCTTCAGATCCATGAAGTCCGACATTAGAAATGAGCTACTATTACAGAACTTTTGGCCAAGCAGGATAATTCATTGGCAAAGTTCTTTCCTCTGCTTTAAGCTGTGAATAGTACCCGTCCTATATTAGCTTGTACACCACATTTGATTTGTCATCCTTGTTATTATCACTTAATGCTTGATGTTCTAAATCTCCTATTCATATTCACTTTGGTTTCTGGTTGATTCAAGCTTATGATCCACTTGACCCAAATGGAAATATCACAATAAAATGGGATGTCATGAGCTGGACCCCTGATGGTTATGTTGTACGTACTCTGTTTCACTTTATCATCTATTAATAGCAGTAGTGAAAAGACTTTATGTTATAACACAACATCAAAATTTGTTTGCCCCTTTTTCCCTCCATGAATTGTGTGTTTTTGTTAGGAGTCCCAAATCAGAGAGCCTCACATTAGAAATAAGGTTTATGAGTTTAAGGGATTTTCCCTCCTAATATACTAAATTTTGGAATTAAACTCTCCTCTAAGACTTGTGCTCGTACCAACATCTTTCATTGATCTGTAATATTAATTGCTGAATGCGCAGGCTGTAGTTGGCATACACAATTACCAAAAATGCTCCAGGGTGGCTTTTAGGATGGACATGGGCAAAGAAGGAGATAATATGGGCCATGATGGGAGCACAGACCACTGAACAAGGGGATTGTTCAAAATTTAAAGGAAACATCCCGCATAGCTGTAAAAAGAACCCAACAATTGTTGATCTTCTTCCAGGAACACCTTACAATCAGCAAGTTGCAAATTGCTGCAAAGGTGGGGTACTCAGCTCATGGGCACAAGATCCAACCAATGCACTAGCTTCATTTCAGCTAAGTGTTGGCAGAGCTGGAACCACTAATAGAACAGTCCAGATGCCCAAAAACTTCACCCTTGAAGCACCAGGACCAGGTTATATTTGTGGCCCAGCAAAAATTGTGCCACCCACTAAATTCATAACATCAGACAACAGGAGAGTAATACAAGCTCTCAGTAAGTTGTTAAACTCCTTTATTCATTTTCACCATATATAACAGTATGAGTGTTGTCCAAAAGTTTTAAACTTTGGCATTATTCTGATATGTTGCAGTGACATGGGATGTGATATGCACGTATTCACAGTATCTTGCTCATAGAACCCCCACTTGCTGTGTCTCCCTCTCTGCTTTCTATAATGATACTACTGCACCCTGCCCAACGTGTTCATGTGGTTGCCGGGGCAACTCATCGAATTGTTCAAAGTAAGTTTCACCATTTTGATTGCTTCTAAACTGATTTCAAGATTATGTTTTGACATGCATCTATCTTCTCTATGTGGTTTCAGGTCAGGTTCATCTCATTTGAAACCTCTGGTTCAATGTACTAGTCATGTGTGCCCCATCCAAGTCCACTGGCATGTTAAGGCTAACTACAGGGCGTACTGGCGAGTTAAGATCATTGTTACCAATTTTAATAATAGGATGAATTATTCTGATTGGAACTTGGCTGTTCAACACCCCAACTTTGATAATCTGGCCCAAGTCTTCGGTTCCAACTACAAGGGATTAGCATCGGGTGGGGCAATAAGTAAGTTTATGTTGAATGACTTTGTTTCTATGATTTTTTTCCTGCTATGTAACTGTATGAGTTATGAATTGTAACAAGTTAAATAGGGACATAAGAAGTATACTGTAAAAAAAAAAAAGCTACTTTTTTGAGGGGATGACTAATTAAAGGTTCTTTTGAACAGATGATACAGCGATGCTATGGGGAATTAAGTTGTACAATGATGTCCTGAACCAAGCTGGCCCTTCAGGTAATGTACACGCAGAGCTAGTTTTTGGGAAGGATAAATCAAGCTTCACTTTCAAAAAGGGATGGGCTTTTCCTCGGAGGATCTATTTCAATGGTGACAATTGTGTGATGCCACCACCAGATGCATACCCTTTGTTGCCCAATGCCATTTCTGGAGCTGAGAATTAAACTGTACTAAAATAACAAATGCTTATGTTTCTAATAAGTACATTTTAAATTACTCCCTTCCGTCCTTAATATAGGACCTATTTTGGGAGGTGATATTGATCATAAATATAAGACATATTTTTCATATTTATTATTTTTTCTTTAATATACTCATACTAATGTTCCTTCAACAATAATTAAGGAGGAGAATGAATGAAATAATTAAAAAAGATGATTGGGCATTTTAAAAAATATATGTTGTATTAACTAAATAGTCATGTCTTTAGGTCACCTTAGAACATATTTGTAAATCACCATGGTTGATGGAACCTTTCTTTGTGAAGTTGAAAAATTTAAGTGAATGCCATTTTGGTAATTAACAAACAAAACTTAATTCAAATTTAGTAATTTGCTCTTATAGAGATATTTCCATAACAAAATTGGTCTTTGGTTGAAAATTAACTCTCCCTATAATAGTGATTGACTCAAATTCTCCCAGAAATAACCCCTTGATAGGAAATACTTTCTCAAACAAAACAATTTGTTAGCTTAAGATTTTTTTCCCATTGGTCTCTAAATATCTTGTGTAGGAAGAACAATCATAGCACAATCAAAAAATGGAACATCCAAAAAAAAAAAAAATTTGAATTTCAAAATCCTAAATAAGTAGGCGACTTTCCAACAAAACGAGTTGTCAATTATTTTATTATTTTTGTTAATACTATCATTGTTGTTGTCAACCAGATTTTAAAGTTCAAGTTGTATTTTTCTATTATTTTCCCAACAACAAATAGGAAATAATTTTTTTTGGCCTTGAAAATACATAAACTAATTGAGGCATGCAGGGAGTATTCAGTACTCAACATGGAACTTGACAGCGATATGATACGTAAATTTGCTTATTACTCTAGCATGTAACGGGCATCATAACACTTGTTTTGAATTAACAGATGAATTAATCAAATCTAAATTATTAGAGTCAGTCCACCATTTATAAATTCTTGGTCAACGCCTCCTCCTTTGACCACCACAAACGTCGTAAAGTCAACTCAGATCGATTGTGGCTGGGGCGGCACGCTTCGCTCCTCTCACATGTGGAACAGATCATTGTGACATACTAAACTCTATACTCTCTCTCTCTCTCTCTCTATATATATATATATATATATATTATATAAAACGAATAATATAAATCAACTGACCAATAATGAGGTAAACTCAGAAGCTCAGAATTCGATATTTGCTCTAGCAAGAAAATGGGTTTCTGTTTGGTACCCATAGTCACATTACTCTCGAAAGCAAGCTCTGGCATTCTACTATTTCTTTTCTTACTGAGTTGCTCTCTCTTACCTTCTACAGGTTTGTTCTTTTATTTCAAAGAAAAGCTGCATGGACGAAAAATGATTCAGCATCAGTGAAATGACAAGAAAAAACTAAATATCTGTCCTTAAGATCTATGAAGTCAAGGTGTTTGAACTATAGGCTAAGTGGGATAAATCACTTACAAAGTTCTTTCCTCTGTTGAAGTTATCATCCTTATCATTGCCAGTAAATGCTTGGTACTATTTTAAACTGCTATATCTTCACATTTATATATGCACACACACATTGCTTTTTGGTTGACAGAAGCTTATGATGCGCTTGACCCAAATGGAAATATCACAATCAAATGGGATCTCATCAACTGGACCGCTGATGTTTATGTTGTACGTACTTTGTTAGACAAGACAACATCAAAATTTGTTTGGCTCTTTCTTTCTTGATCTGTAATAGATCATATATGCTTGCATGGATTCAAATATTAATTGCTGCTGAATATGAACAGGCTGTAGTTACTGTGCAAAACTTTCATCAATATCGTCACATTACAGTGCCAGGTTGGACTTTAGGATGGACATGGGCAAACAAGGAAGTGATATGGAACATGGTTGGAGCAAAGGCCACTGAACAAGGGAACTGTTCAAGATTCACAAGAAACATCCCACATAGTTGTCAAAAGAACCCAACAATTGTTGATTTGCCTCCATCAACACCTTATAATCAGAAAATTGCACATTGTTGCAAAGGTGGTGTACTAAGTTCATCGGTACAGGATCCAACCAATTCGGTTGCTTCATTTCAGGTTACCGTTGGAGCAGCTGGAACCACTAATAGAACAGTCCAAGTGCCCAGAAACTTCACCCTGAAGGTACCAGGACCAGGTTTTACTTGTGGAAAGGCAAAAATTGTGAACCCCACACTGTTCATAACACCAGACAAAAGGAGAGTAACACAAGCTCTCAGTAAGTTGTTAAACTCCTTTATTCTTTTTCACTATATTACAGTATGAATGTAGTCCAAAAGTTTTAAACTTGGCGCGTTATTCTGGTATATTTGCAGTGACATGGAATGTGACATGTACATATTCACAATTTCTAGTTCAGAAAAATCCTACTTGCTGTGTCTCCCTCTCTTCTTTCTAATAATGATAGTATTGTACCCTGCCCAACATGTTCATGTGGCTGCCAGGGCAACTCATCTAGCTGTGTAGAGTAAGTTTCATCATTATGATTGCTTCTAAGCTGATATGGAGATTATGTTTTTGACATGTATCTGTCTTCTCTACGAGGTTCCAGGTCGGGCTCAGCTGATCATTTGACACATTTGGGTCAATGTACTGGTCTTAGGTGCCCCATCCAAGTCCACTGGCATGTTGAGGATAAATACAAGGCTTATTGGCGAGTTAAGATCAATATTACCAATTTTAATTTTAGGGTGAATTATTCTGACTGGAACTTGGTTATTCAACACCAGAACATCGACAACGTGACCCACCTTTTCGGTTTCATCCACAAGGTATTAGCACCAGACGGAGCTACAAGTAAGTTATTTTGGATAGACTATTTCTAATAAATTTTTTTCTGCTATGTTCCTAACATGAACTAAGCATGTGTTAGGGGTGAAAATAGATTAAACTTGTTTTATAATAAGTTGGCCTGAGTTGTGGCCTATTATAGGCTTTTTGTTTTACCGTGAGCCTAGGCTACACAAAACAGGCCTTCTAACAAGCCTTGACTTGACCGGCTCCTACTTTTAAATAGGTCTAGCCACAAGCCTTTGACAGGCCGCCTGCCTATTTCTAATGGTCAAGTTAATTAAAAGTAGTGTTCAGTTTTGATTCTTGAAGCTGTTTTGATTTTTTCCTGTCTTGCATGAATTGAGGGAACAGATGATACAGCAATGCTTTGGGGAATTAAGTTCTACAATGATTTTCTGAACCAAGCTGGCCCTACTGCCACAACTATACAGACAGAGGTACTTATTGGGAAGGATGGATCAAACATGAGTTTGGAGAAGGGATGGGCTTTTCCTGAGGGGATATATTTCAATGGTGACAGTTGTGTGATGCCGCCGTCAGATGCATACCCTTTGACTTCGTTGCCGGAAAATGCCAGTGCCAGTTTCCGGGAAGAAGTTTCCTTGTTCACCTTAATGATCATATCTTGCTTGGTTGCCTTGGTCTTTTATACATTTGCTTGAAGTTCCTGTCCTTGTTACTGTTACATGTAGCTCTCATTTTGATCACATTATTTTTCTGCTCTGTTTCAACAAGTGTGTGAATTTATCCATTGCAGAGGTAGCGTCACAGTCACAGATCATTATGTAATTCATTAAAGTCCAAACAAACGATTTGAGAAATACCATGTTTGCGCAGAGAGACATGGGGTTGGGGTTGTATTCAGGGCGGACCCAGAAAATTTGTTAAAGGTGGGCCACCAGCTGCCCCTAATTTTTTTTTTTTTAAAGAAAAGTTTTAAATGTATTAAAATATATATATAAATAAGAAAAGCAAAGAATATCAAAAAAAAAATATTCGTGAAATCAAATGGATACTAATAATATAATAAGAGAGACAGTTATTTTATAGACCTGTTATTTAGAAAAAGTAAGGCTAAGTATTGTTAGAAATGCAGCTACATAAATTACAATGAATGGTAAGCACTCAATAAGTTCAAGTACATATATTTTAATAACAAAAGTATATTACAATAAAAATAATTACAATGTCATCTTTCTAGACCTTATTTTTTGGAATTCTATCATAATTGCCTTATTATCAAGGACTAGACACTCAATAAATTTAAGTACATATGTATTTTAATTGCCTTATTAAGGGTGGGCACTAATTAATTGCTTACATCAAAGACTGGGTACTTATTATCATGGGTAGGCACTAATTACTGGGATTAGTTTCCCCTCTATAATTTTCTTTTCTTTATATTAATTTCTTTTGTATAATATATATAGGGATAGGATATTGTTACAATCTTTTTTTTGTTACAACCAATGTTACTACCACTTTTCCACCGTTAGATCAGAATCTTAATAGGAGAGAGAAATTATATAGATAAATGAGATTCTGATCTAACGGTGGAAAAGTGGTAGTAACATTGGTTGTAACAAAAAAAAAAGATTGTAACAATATCTTATCCTATATATATATATATATATATACTCACGTCAAAATTCATGGGGGAACTTGTCCCCTTCCCATATGAGTGGATTCGCCTTTGTTTGTATTGGTTGTATTGTCTATTGCTTATTGTCTTGAACAAAAACGCAGTTCATTCAGGCCCAATACTAATTTCATTTGTACATGAGGCCTGCAATGTTACAATCTTTTCTATCTTTCATTTAATTAGCCATTTTAATGTAATTAGGCTATAGTTTTAAGATCCTCAGAGTATAAAACGTTACCAACGTTGTTTGTATCTCCATTTTTTTTGGGGGGGGGGGACATTAATAGATGAGTCGGGGGAAAAAAAATAATTTAAACTATCTTATTCAATTTTACAGGTTTGATCCTTTAGAAATGCATCAACATATGTGATAAGGTCGTTGCCTAAATGAGTCTTACTATATAGCCGATCCGAATCAGTCTAGTTTGTAATTATTTAAGGGTTGACCCATTGATGGAGTTTACCATCCTTATGGCCCTATTCAACTTGCTTTAATTTAATCAAAGGACTGTAACGAGATACTAATTAATGTTGATGTCTTTGAAATTGAATTTTTTGAAATAGTTACAAGTGGCTTTTAGTTTATGGGATATTTAGGGAGGCTCCAAGTCATTATGCAATTACTAAATCAAGCTATTTGGCAAGATTTGAGCAAATAATAATAAGAGACTCAATCCCAACATATTAAAAAGCAAGCAATGAATAAGCAGATACATTAAATTTGAAGTCTACTGAATATTTAGAGGCCTGGGCACAAGAATATCTCTGTACATGATTGTAATCACACCCAATACATAAAGTAGTTGAATTTACAAATAACTTGATAGCGACACGATGCTATTTTATTTTTATTGTATTTTTTAGCATTTAGCGTGTATCACAGCACTTTTTTAATTAGAAAAACAATTAATTATGCTTAAATTATTAGAGTCTTCTATTTATGAAGTCTTGGTCCTTTGCCACCACAAACGTCATACACACAATCGAGGCAGTGTCGGCAGGCTCTCAATTTTGACCCTCTACTCGAACTTGCATTTATGAAATTTTCTTGCGCACCAGATAATGACACACTAAACCTTATATATATATATATATAATACAAATGAAATAAAAAAATAACAAATAAGTAAAATGTGAAAGAATACGAAATAATTGGATTATACTGCCTTTTTGGGCCAAAATTGGATTATTATACTCCTGAATTTATATGATTTGATTAATTACCACCGACAGTCATTTTCCACTTTTTTGTTTGTCCTTTTTTAAATATATAATAATTTAGGTCAATATAGAATTCGTTAAATTATTAAGGATATGAGCTGGCTCTTCCCTGTCTTCCTCTGCGCTGTTTGGTATAGACTACAACTACAAACACAAACATTTCATTCCTTCAAACCCTATTCACCAACTGCCCAAAAATAATATTCATAATGATAACTCATTATATCATTTAAAAGCTGGAACCGAGTTAAACTATTTGCTCTCCTATGCCCTTGTCTGTTCAGACAACATAATACAACCAAAATATATAAACACCGTGGTAATTTTCGTCGGGTGTGTTTGATCTGAGGAGAGAGAATGAGAGTAGATGAATCCCTAATAAGGATATTGACCAAATTATCATTAATGAGAAGAATATTTATTTTTTGTTGAAAGTTCATTTTTAAAATATTAAGAATTTTCTATAAACCATTTAGTAAATATGAGAGAAAAAATTTATTTCTCCTCCCTCCCACCTCCCCATACCAAATAAGCTCTAAGAAAAATGGAATATGAAGAATTGTTGGTAGAATTAGGTTTCATAATGTTGGTGCAAAAATCTTCTATATAATTCAAAAAATAAATCTAAATGATATAAATTTTATAAGAAAGTTGCGATAAGATATTATCACTACTAATGTTACTACCACTTTTTCACTGTTAGATCATAATCTGAAATGAAATTATAATTTAACGGTAAAAAAATAGTAATGATCAAAATTAGCAGTGACATTATCCTATCCTAAGAAAGATATACTATTTATAGATACTTTTATTTGTTTTTTTTAAAAAAAATAGATGAGTTTAGTTAATTTAATATCTTGAACGCTCATAGAAATAAAGTTTATACATTACTTGGGTAGAGTTACAGCCATTATTGCATCTGAATTTCTGGCAAGAGTTCATTGATTCATTGTTCTGTCTGAGTGAAAGGCATGATTTTACTCTTAATTTCGTCATAAGTACGCCTAATCAAAATCTGAACCGAGTTTAAAGTTTCAAACAATGACGATTTTTTATAATTATTAATAATTTTTGTTATTTATTCCCTGAGACGAGCCAACTGGAACAAGCAGTCACTTGCCTCCGTGTTCTTTTTTTTCCACACACACTCACTTGCTTCTTTGTTGGGTCATCCCATCTTTTTCTTTCTGCTTCTTTCTTCAGGTCTCCATTAGATCTTGAACTCATCAGGCAAAAGAAAAAAACTCAGTCTGTGAGTCCGATATCGCCTCCGCCGCAAGAAAATGGGTTTCTGTTTTATACCCGTGATTAGATCCCTCTCGAAGGCCAGCTTCGGCATTCTATTTTTGTTCTTCCTCACTTGCTTTTGCTTCCCTTCTTCTACAGGTTTGCTCATTGTTCTTTACTCTCTCTTTTTCTCAGCTTAAGTTTTGGAATTTTCTTGAATAGAGTGGCGCTTATCTTTAGCTTAGAAAGTTGTTTCCGTTTATGATGGACTTCATTTCTTGGTGCGTGGAATTTACGCTCTGCTGATTTGCGATAGCATTCTTCGTTCTTTTATGGGAAAATTCCTGCTCATTAATTAACTTATGGTGTCTTTATCGATGCCCGTAATAGAATAACGAAATGGGCGAAATTTAATGTTCTGATTCTTGCTGATAGCAGTCTGGATCGGTTTGTTCTTTTGTTGAAACTAAATAAAATTTCACAGATGAAAATTGGTTAAGCATCAGTACTTTTAATTTTCTAAGTGAAATGACAAGAAAAGCCCGAAGATCTGACCTTAAGATCCATGAAGTCCGGCATTAGAAATCGGCTGCTACTGAAGAATGGTTGGTTTTTGAGCTTTCGGCTAATTAGGACTATTCATTTACAAAATTTTTTCCTCTGTTTATGTTGTGAATAATACTGGTCCTCTATCATCAGAATCGGTCAACCAGATAGGATGATGACTGAATTGGAAGGCAACTATACAATTTATTGGATGTTGAAGTGTTACCATCGTAATGAAAATTGCGATCGAATTTCTGGGAAAGTTGCATGATGTAAAATTTGAAGTTAGTTGCACAAAAGTATTGTGTCTCTAATAGTTTGCATTGCACATTTTCATCTGTCATTCTTATCATTGTCACTGAAAGCTTGAGGTGTTAAGATATCCTATTCATTTAACACTTTATTTTTTGGTTGGTTGTTATATTTCAGAAGCTTATGATGCGCTTGACCCGAATGGCAACATCACAATCAAATGGGATATCATCAGCTGGACCCCTGATGGTTATGTTGTACGTACTCCGTTTTACTTTATCATCTATTAATAGCAGCAGTGAAAGCCTCAGCGAGACAACACAGCATCAACATTTGTTTGGTTCTTTTCTGTCCATAAATTTTGCACACCTTTCTTGATCTGTTATAGATCATGCTTGGATGGATTTAATATTAATTGCTGAAAAGGTTTAAAAAAGAAATAAATAAATCAGCCCAATCAGAAACTGTACACAGTTTGAATTTCAAGTCACACTTAAAAGCCTCTTCTCAAGATTTAAAGCTTGGAATTAAGTTTCAGATTTGTTTAATAAATTTAATTGTATCAATGACTATTTATAAATTTTTGGCTTTCTTTTCAAATTGATTTATTTTATGTTCTTCTAATTCTATTGATGCCTACCTAAAATTCAATTGAATGTACAGGCTGTAGTTACTATGAACAACTTCCAGCAATATCGTCACATTGCAGCACCAGGGTGGACTTTAGGATGGACATGGGCAAAGAAGGAGGTGATATGGAGCATGATGGGAGCACAGACCACTGAACAAGGGGATTGTTCAAAATTTAAGGGAAACGTCCCACATTGCTGTAAAAAGAACCCAACAGTTGTTGATTTACTTCCAGGAACACCCTACAATCAGCAAATTGCAAATTGCTGCAAAGGTGGGGTACTCAGCTCATGGGCACAGGATCCAACCAATGCGATTGCTTCATTTCAGGTAAGTGTTGGCAGAGCTGGAACCACTAACAAAACAGTCAAAGTGCCCAAAAACTTCACGCTGAATGCACCAGGACCAGGTTATACTTGTGGGCCAGGAAAAATTGTACCCCCCACCAAATTCATTACATCAGACAAAAGGAGAGTAACACAAGCACTCAGTAAGTTGTTAAACTTCACATGTTAACCATATGTCATCCAAGAGTTTTGACTTCTGTTGGTGTCATGTGCGCTCTTGTGTCTAATTCTATATAAATTATCGATTGGGAAATTTTGAATTTGCATTTGTTTTTCATTGCATAATGGCAAGATCTGAGCAATATCTCTTAAATCTTAACATTATTCTGTATGTTTCAGTGACATGGAATGTAACGTGCACATATTCACAATTTCTAGCTCAGAAAACTCCTACTTGCTGCGTCTCCCTCTCTTCTTTCTATAATGATACTATTGTACCCTGCCCAACGTGTTCATGTGGTTGCCGGGGCAACTCATCTACCTGCGTAGAGTAAGTTTCGTCAACCAGGACGTTATGATTGCTTCTAAACTGGTTTGGAGATTATATTCTGACGTGTATCTTCTTGACGTGGTTCTAGGTCTGATTCACCCCACCTGCGATCAGTTGTTGGTGGAAAAAATAATTTGGCACCTGTGGTTCAATGTACTAGTCATATGTGCCCCATCCGAGTACATTGGCATGTTAAGGTTAACTACAAGGAATACTGGCGTGTTAAGGTCACTATTACCAATTTTAATTACAGGGTGAATTATTCTGACTGGAACTTGGTTGTTCAACACCCAAACCTTGACAATCTGACCCAACTTTTCAGTTTCAACTACAAGGGATTAACCCCATATGGAGCAATAAGTAAGTTATTTTGAATGCCATTGTTTTTTAATGCATTTCTCCTGACATGTTTCTGACAGGAACTGTGCATGAGTATGAGTTAAAACTTGTTAATTAAAAATAATGTCCAGTTTAAAAGCTGCTTAATTGAAATTAGTGTATAGATTTACAGCAATGGTTTATGTTTCTGTCATATCTGCCTGGTATATACTGTAAGATTGATAGGATAACAAGGTTTTCAAATTTTTGTCACATTGCAGCATGAGCTTTTGATTTTTTTCATCATATAACATCAGTGTTTCCTCCTTTGTTCCATGAATTGAGCGAAGGAATGACTAACTAAAGTTACTTTTAAACAGATGATACAGCAATGCTTTGGGGAATTAAGTTCTACAATGATTTTCTAAACGAAGCCGGCCGTTCTGGTAATGTACAGTCAGAGTTACTTTTTCGGAAGGATAAATCGACTTTCACTTTTGAGAAGGGCTGGGCTTTCCCTCGAAGGATCTACTTCAATGGTGACAATTGTGTGATGCCACCACCAGATGCATACCCCTGGTTGCCTAATGCCAGTCCCCGGCAAGAAGTTTCTCTGCTCACCTTACTGATGTCTTGCTTTGTAGCCTTGGTCTTCTACACATTTGCTTGAAGTTCATGTCACTGGTCCACGCAACTCTCATTTCTACCAGATCAGTTTTGAGAACTAGCTCAGGTGTCTTATGTTTTGCTGCTCAGTTTCAACAAGGGTTATGATGTATTGTTATATCTGTCTGATTTAATGTAATGATACCTGTGACGTATTTTGGTCCTTGTTGTACATGAAATTGTAATTATAATAATTCTATAACATATCTCACGTAGAGATACACTTTATTATTTGTATTTGTTGTTGTTTTTTTTTAACTATTAATTGCTGCTTATTCATTTGTTTTCAACCATTTTAGATGGATTACTTTATTTGTAATTGGATTTGCAGCTTCGTACTTTTCATTAGGCTATTTTTTGTATTTCTGGGTAAACAGGTCGAAAACAGGGTGAAAAAAAAAAAAAAAGATGAACTATTCATAATGTCAAATTCAAGTCATGATTCAGTTGAAGCCACTGTTTTTTGTTTCATATATATATATATATATATATATATATATGTATAATGTTCAGTTATATAACATGAGAAATTATACAGATGAAGCCACTGTTAGAACATTTCATTGCTCATGTATCACAAAAAAACAAGCTTGCGGCCAAAAAAAATGAGGTTGCAGTTATACCTGTTCTGTTCTTTCATCAGACACAAGTATACTTAGCTACCAAAATCGCACAAATCAAAATCCAACTTTTTATGCCAAATCACCAAACAACTAACAGGAAAAGCAATGATAAGATGAAAACTGGGAAGTTGAACATAGTTACAGGAGCAGAATTTGGGAGAAATGGGTATTTATCAGGCGGAGGCAGCATGCATTCATCACCATTAAAATAGACCTTACGAGGAAATGCCCAACCCTGCTTCAAGGTGAAAGTATCTTTGTCCTTCTCCATAAGTACCTCTGACTGAACATTGCCGGTTGGTCCGGCCTCCATAAGTAGATCATTGTAGTACTTCATGCCATAAAACATACCAGTATCATCTGCGTATGAAAATAGAATACATTTGAGTAAAATCATTTAGAAAGTTCTGAAAATCTGAACTTTTAAATCAGCAGTGTTGGCACTCACTTATGGACTCGTAGGCTACTAGAGGCTTGTAATTAAAACTGAAAACTTGGGTGATGTTGTTAAGATTTGGATGCTGAATTGCAAGGGTCCAAAGGGAATAGTTCATCCTGTAATTGAAATTTGTTATGGAAATCTTCACTCGCCAATAGTCCTTATAGTTGATCTTCACATGCCAATGTACTCTGATTGGGCACATGTGATGAGTACACTGTAGCAGTGGTTCATCATCTTTCTTGTGTGTGTGCATTCCCACCATGCTAAGAATTTTAGAGTCACTCCTGTAATTAAATAACAGGAAACTCAGTTCATGTTCTTTGCATGTTTGTGTATATATATATATACACACATACACGAAGAGGTCGAGGAAAGGAAATTTTTAAACTTACTTTACACAGTTTTTCTTGTTTTGGCAGCCACATGCACAAGAGGGGCAGGCAGTGATGGTATCATTGTAGAAGGATGACAACGAGACACAACAACTTGGGTTCTTTCTTGCTAAAAATTGTGAGTAAGTGCAGGTTACATTCCATGTCACTGCACAGAATGGAACAGATTAAAGTTGCAGATACTTTCAAACCAAATTTACCCAATAACATCTGGAAGCTGACATGTGCAAAGAGAACTTACTCAGTGCCTGAGTCTTCCTGCGCTTGTCAGGCGTAAGGAAATTGGTGGAAGGGACAATTTTGGCAGGGCCACAAGTATAGCCTGGTCCCGGAGCCAAGAGAGTGAAATTCTTGGGGAGTTTAACTGTTTTGTTTGAAGTACCCGCTTGTCCAACACTTACTTGGAAGGAAGAGATAGATGCTGAAGGATCTTGTCCCCATGCAGCCACAACTCCACCTTTACAACAGTTTGTGAATTGCTGGTTGTAAGGCACACCGGGAAGTAAGTCCACAACTGTGGGAGTTTTCTTGCAGCAATGAGGCACAGTGCCCTTAAACTTTGAGCAGTCTCCTTGTTCTGTGGTTTGAGCCCCTACCATGGACCATATCACCTCTTTCTTAGCCCATGTCCATCCTAGTGTCCACCCAGGATTCATGATGTGCCGAAACATTTGGAAATTGTGAAGTGTCACCGCAGCCTGATTAAAACATGTATTAGGCAGATTTAGTTTAAGTTTATTTCAGATGTTACATTCAAGAGAGAGTTATCTGACTGATTGGTTCATTGTTGACAGTGTAGGATTGTTGTACTTACAACATAGCCATCTGGGGTCCAAGACATGACATCCCATTTGATTGTTATGTTGCCATTTGGATCCAGAGGATCATAAGCAGCTACGAGGAAAAAAAAAAAAAGACAGCAAATATGATTGGAATATGTACAACATGATGGTGAATCAAAACCAGTGAAGAGGATGTAGCCTTGTTATCTCACCTGAAAAAGAGAAAAGCACCAGAACACAGAGAGCTGAGATGATAAGTTTCATGATTGTTTGTGGTTTTGAAAGTTTTGAGCTCCAAATTGGCCAAGTTTCTTGGACTGAGTTTAGAGCTGTCAGAATTTGTATGGATCAAGGGGTGTTTTAGCAGTCAAAATGTAATGTGGCATTGGATGTGTGTAGGCAATGTAGAAAAAGAGCCGTGCTGGGAAATTTTTTGGGATTTCCTTTTGATGGCTTACCTAATAGGTTAGTTGTTGGGTACGCTCTCATCTTTTAAATCCATCACTGTCTCATACTTGAATCTCTGCATCACTTCCCATATCTTAAAGCAACAGCCAATCGAAAACTGAACCAGAAGAGGCGGGAAATTTAGAGTGAACGTAACACTTAAGCTGTTCTGTTTGAATGAGAAGGCACCGATTGATGAAATTACCAGATTGTCCTCTGCTGTTGGTAGTAGCCATTCACCAAACGGAACTACCTATTACCCACATTTAATACTATGTCATTTAGTTTTGAAGAGAACTGATACGTATAGGAATTACCCATAAATTAAAGATTGGAATGTGAAAAGGGTATTGAATGGTTAGGCATGAGACGCAATAAAAATGTCTGGTTATGGAGTTGGGCTTTTTTTTTTATATAAAAGAGGAAACAATTACATAATTAAAATAAAAGGGAAATTAATCCCAAAGCCTCTTGATTCACCCAAGCCCTAAGATACAAGGGGCAGTCACTCAACACACAAGATTTCGATAGACCCAACTTTGTAAGGGCATCAGCAACCCTATTGCATTCATGAGGTATGTAACGAAGAGATATACTCCAATCCCTGAGCATCAAATCCTGTATTTGAACCGCCAGAAAACTCCCAGAATTGAAATTCCTGTCTAATAATCTAAGAACAAGCTCCCGAGCATCAGACTCTAAGACAATCTTCTTGAACCCCAAGTTCGGCATTTGAATCCACTTTCCACGTTAAGTGTCAGAGGCATATGCGTTTGGAGAAAGCAGAAGCAAGCAGCGTACGTAGTAGCTACAGATGGCAAGCAATTTTCTGACCAAAAAAGGACCTCCCAACTGCAGCTAAACGTTTTTTAATGCTTCAAAGGTAAAATTCCACAAATAGCCTTCTCATTATGTGCATTTAGAGGAAAATAAAAATGGAAAAAAAATATGTAAACAAATTGTCTGGTTGTGGAGGAAAAAGCGTTTGATCAACGATGTGACAAAATTAGACTTTGGTGCCAGTTCTATCTAGATCGCTTAAGGTTTAATTCAAGTAATTTATATTTTGTTCTTTTTTTCCAACTAAAATTTAAAATTATTTTCATTGAAAAAGGATCTAAAATAATATTAACTTTCTATTAATTAATTTATTAGAAATAAGAATAGATTTAAACTTAAGCATACATAATTCAAATAATGGATAGCAAGAGCACTTGCTTGCGTCAAGCCTAGATAGATCCCTTAATGGTTCTATCTAGGGGTGTTCATGATGCCCAGCGCCCTGTCTGCCCGCCCATACCTATTGAAAAATCGCCTTGCCCAACTCTTGGAAAAGTAGCCTAAACTGAGCTGGGCACAACTGGATAGGGCATTTTTGCTGGCAGGGCTGGGCATCGGGCATGGTATGCCGCCCTGCCCAATAGTTATCCTTTTTAAAAAAAAAAATTTTTTAATAGAATAAGAAAAGTATTATATATTTTTATTTTTTTTATAGGATGGTATTATATATTTTTTACAAAATTATATATGACCTAAGAAATATGATTGTCTTTTTAATTTCAAAACTTAAGTTCTAAACTTATATTTGAATATTCTAAAGTGTAGAATTATGTATTTCATTTAAATTTTGCAATATTGTTTATTAGGTATGACTGAAGCTGTTTTTTTCACATAGGGTGTGGTAGGGTATTGCCACTTGGGTAGGTAAGGGCCACCCAGCCCAGCCCAGCCCATTATTGCCTGCCCAAAAAATTTTAGGGTTTTTATCGGGCAGGCGTGGGCACTGAGCTTCATTTTACAGCCCAATGATTTTTTGGGCAGGGTATCGGGTAAGGATCTCGTCCTGCCCAACCCTGCCAATGAACACCCGTAGCTCCATCTATCTCTCCTCTTGTACCATTTAATCTGAAAATGTTACAAAGCCAATTCACCAGATGAAGGATTTGTGGAATTCATTGCTGGTCTCTTCTTTCAAGTTAATCTCCACAGCTATCATCTTCAGATACGAATGAGAAGGAACATAAATTTAACACAATAAGATAATATAGTACAGTACAATACAAGACCTGGAAAATCTTTGATGACAAAGTGCAAACATTGAATATCCATTCCTTATTTAGGTAGTCTATAGATTTGAATCGTAACTCAGTAATTTAGTAATTAGACCTGAACACTTAAAGTCTATTGACAATATTTATTGTTACGGAGGTTTATTTAATGATTACTTAATTGCTACTGAAATTAATATTAACTCAGATTAATTTAACCTTTGTAATTTTTTTTAATACAATTCAACATGTACGGGCACATGGTTAAAAAAAAAAAAAACTCGGGCAGTTTTATAACCAATGGATGGTCCACAGCTAAGTTGCAGAGAATTTAAAAGAATGAATTATAAATTCTAGCACCAGGAGTTAAAACATTTAATATTAAATTAAAAATAAATAAAGTGACAGGAGTTTTAACTTAAAAACAGCACATGTCGCAATTAGGATGTAGCATATGCTTGAAAAAGAATGTAACATATGGCTTCAGAAAATTTAAGATTTCAGCTTTCAACCTCTTGAATATAGCCCAGCCACTTGAAACTTGGACATAAGAGAGCAATAATTTTTTTTTTGGGAGAATGAATTTGAGGTTGCAATAAAAAAATAAAAAGATTAGAAAAAGTCTTTGTCAACACGTAAACGTCAGATTAATAAGTATAACAATTATTATTAACAACTTATTCTTTGTTAATGGATTATTTTCTTCATTCTTTTTTTTTTTTTTACTTCACAGCTGTGGATAATAAAAAAAGATAAAATGAAATTATAAAGTTTCAGTATTTAAAAAAAATAGGTAAGAAAATAAATCACCCAAACGCTCAACCACCATGTAAAGCGGGGTTATAAAATATAATTTTAAATAATTAATAAACATATTTATGGGGCTGGACCATTAATAAACATGATTTTAAATAATTAATAGCATAGTTTGTCAGCGTACTAATCGATGTATTCCATGTTGTTCTGCTTTAAGAACACATATGAGTTGGACTTGACTAGGTGTCAAGCCTAGAGCTTACGTACCCTTTGAGGGGATCAAAGTCCACGTAGTTTGCAGTAAGCTTTATGGCGTGAGGTCAGAGGGGGTGGTGTGTGTGCTCTGTGTGACAGAAGGTAAATAGAGCATGAGTTAGAACGTGTGCACCTGATTAACGTTCCTTTGTATTTATAGAGGAGTCTGGTGCGAGTATTCCAGCCTGGCGAGCGATATCCGGGGCCGAGATATCAGGGGCTGGTATCTCGAGATTATGGTTAGGATAGATCCTATGCTGTTGGGATCTCATATCTTTTCCTATTATCCCGCCAATTATGCTCCCAGTCATAGTTGGGCCATGGCCTGGATCTGGGCTGTTAGGCCGATCCGTAACAGTTGCCCCCCCAGCTTGGTCGTTCAGGCCTCTGGACAGCCGAGATGTATATTACCCTCGGCCCTGTTATGGCCGGGGCATTCTACCTCAGCTGGGTCGGCTTGTGGTTGCCGCGGCCCATCAGTCGGCTTTGAAACCGTGGCCAGCTTCTTGTGCCTTTGCCGCGGCGTCATGCCGAGGACACTGAGTTCAATTTACCAAGATGGTTATTCGATCCGTTCCGGCTCGTGACGTCTGCCAGCAACTTCGGACCCAAGCTTTTTGCCCTTTGGCCTTCACTATGCGCCTTGGGGTTCCCCCTGCGCGTGCCATCATTGCGAGTTCACACCTGGCACGCCCTGAATGGTGGTAATCTGCATCCGTCGCGTCTTTTTGCGCCCCGATGTTTGTGCGCATTTAATGTGCTGACGTTGTGCTGTACCAATCCCGTCGTGCCTATGTTCGAATAGACCGTTTTACCCTTGCCGTTTCGCTACTTTGCCTAAATGGTTTAAGTAGCTTCTCCTCTTTTCTTTATCTTTATCTTTCCCGCTATTCAGCATTTCTCAAATTTCCTCTCTGGTTTCTTTCTGAGTTTATAGAGAAGTGTCTTCTCTTGATCGAAACTTTTGCCCTTCTTCATTCCCAGCATCCGAGTTTCTCTCATTTCACTCATACAGGTATTCCGTTCACTTCTTTGCACTTTTGTTTAGTATTGCTCTGTATTTCGCCGTTTATTTTCCTAAGATTGTCGCTTGCGTTGCTGTTCTTTCCACTCTTCTGGGTTGCTTTGGCAAATTTTCTGGGTTTCTTCTTTGTTGTCTTACCCAAAACTCGTTCGCTCATTTGCCTTTAAACACAAGACCTTTAGTTCTTAGGCTTCCTGTTATGGTAAGAGATAGAAATTTCCTTAGGTCTAGAGCAGTGTTGTTGCCGGAAGAAGAAGTGCTTCTTCGTATGCGCTTCCCCCGGGCCACCTACTGGGTTCTTGGGGGTGATCCTCCTGCAACGGAGGTACTGGCCCCTTTGCGCCGAGGCGGTGTTATTCGTCCAGGGCGAGTCAGGGCTCGTCCGGTTGCTGCTAGGTCTTCGGTCCCACGTCCTATTCGACCCTTAGCGCGCGCTCTTCCCCTCGGATTGCCCGGCGGAGCTGGGGTAGGCTTCTCGTCCAGATCTGGGTCCCCAGTACTGATGGCCCAACCTTTAAATTTTTATGAGGGCCCTTCTTCCATTCGCTCAGATCCTTTCCCGGAAGGGTATCTCGGCCCGTGCTGGGACTGTCTCGCGGAGAGTTCTGCTCTGATAGCACATGGGGGAGATGCTAGGGCTTCTTCCATATTTGGTTCCAGCCGGCATCGACTTTCTCCTGATGTTTCTAGTGCCCCCAGTCGTCCGAGTCCGCAGTCTTTTTCGCCTGCAACTGTTGTTGTGCCAGGTATTCCTGCTCTTTACTGATATTGGTTTTGTTTATTTGCCTATAGGTATAATGGCCCCTAAGTCTCGACCTTCCAAACGACGATCTGAGGCCGAGGGTTCGGACTCTTCTAGTCCGTCCGAGGCGTTGTGTCGGTAGTTTGATTGGGTATCCCATGAGGTATTGAAGACTCAGTCCCTGATGTCAGAGGCCGATATCGCCCGTCTGCAGCTGCTCGAGTTAGAAGGCTGTGCATGCATTCCTGCGGGGGCAGAGGAGCCTATCTGTTCTGTCCGTGAAACTGGGTCCACTAACTTCTTTTTCTTTTATCGGGATTTGTTGACCCGGATCCAGGTTCGTTTCCCCTTCACGAAGTTCCAGATCTCGGCCCTAACCTATCTGAGTCTCGCGCCGTCGCAACTTCATCCGAACGGCTAGGCCTATTTGGTGGCCTTCGAAAAGTTATGCGAGTCATTTCCGAGCCCCATCCCTTATACAGCCAACCTTTTCTTCTATTACTTCAGCCCTTTTACTCCCGGTTCGCCCAAGGAGAGCGAGAAACTCAAGGGATTGATTTCGCTTCGGAATGGGTCGGATAGGAAGCTCATGAGGGCCTTCTCGGACTCCTTCAAGCGTTTCAAGACCACTTTCTTTAAGGTCGCGGCCAGACCTGGCCAACAACCCTGGTTTTTAAAAGGGGTGGAGGGCCCAGGTGTGGAGTGGAGGTTCCCTCTTTACTGGCAGAAAGGGCATTATACCAAACCGCCGATGTCCTACTTGGTTGATGACGACGATCTCTTACTTGAGACCGTCCCTTCCATCCCCAGGCTGGCTGCCTATGTGAAGGAGTACGGGGTTCAGAGTGCGGCCTTTTTTATTACTGGGGCTGGTTGCAAGCTGATACCTCCCGATTGTAGGATATTTTGCTAGCATGGCGTCTTGTATTTTCATGTGGATTTTGGATCCGTTTTTCTAACTTGTTTCATCTTTTTCTCTTTCAGCCAAAGACATGAGTGCCCTTCCGCTGTATCTTCGAAAGGCGAACCCTGCTGCTGCCTCCCCGAGTCAACAGACAAAGAAGCGAGATGCTCCTGATGGTGCCGGTGCTTCGGTGGCCGATGCCTCGAAGAAATCCAAGGCCTCAGTCGGCCAAGGTTCTTCTTCTGCTGCCGTCGTCGTACCTTCCCCGGTGATAGAGTCTGAGGCCTCGAAGGGAAAGGAGGCCGTGATCACTGTTGAGGAGGACGAGGCCGTGGTCTTCCCTGAGGCAGCATCGGGCTCGCTATCAGCTCCACCTCCTCCTCCCCCACCATTGGGTCCGTCTTCGGTCTTCCCTCGCAGCTTTTTGTGGGATAAGGGGGTGGTCCCGGAGGTGGATGTTGCTTTCCTTCCTCCTCGGCATTTTATGGAGAGCCGGCCTTTGTCTCCGCCGGCCCTGGATGAATTGCATACGGCCCAAAAGCAATTGTGCCGATCGGTCGGATACATTCAAGCCCTGGTCTTGGTGCGGGAGAAGTATGCTCAGGCCGATGCTGACTGCAGAAGGCTGAGGGCGTCTGAGGAGCAACTAAAGAAGGCCTTAGCTACGGCAGAGGCTAAAGCCGAATCTGCTGAGGAGCTTAGTAAGGCTTTGGCTGTGGCTGAGGCTAGAGCCAAGTCAGCTGAGGAGGAGCGGGATGTTGCCAAGGCCGCGGCGGCGAAGGCTGATAAGGAGCTCCAGCTCTCGCGGGACTCTGCTGAGAAGCCGTCTGAGGAGTGCAGTCGGGCCCAGAAGGGGTTGTCCGAGAGTTTGGCTACAATGAAAGTCCTCCAACAGCAGCGGGCTTCCCTGGTTGTCGAGCAAGAGGTCACCAAAGCGGCCCTTCTGTCGGAGCAGGCGGCACATAGGGAGGCATCCAACGCGCTATTGAAGACGGCCAGCGAGTGCTTCGAGCAGGCCCTGGCTCAAATCCGGTTCTTCAACCCCGGCGTCGAGCTTAACGTGGAGGGTTATGATTATCGCGCCTTTGTGCAGGACGGGAATCTGATCCCTTACCAGTCTCCTGCCGTCGAAGGTCCTGCTGACGGCTCGGAGGAGGGTGCCGCTGAGGGTGGAGGTCCTGAAGCCGGTTCGTCCAGCTAGACTTGGGGCTTTGTACTTTTCTCTTTTGAGGCGCTTGTGCCCTTATAATTTTTCTGAACAATTCTGGCCTTTGGGCCATTCTGTATAAACTCTAGCCAATGAATGATTATTTTATCATCCTTTTGACTTTGTTGAAAATTCTAAACTTAGTTTAGATGTGTGTTGACTGTAATGAATATGAGCCGTTTTCACTCTACCACACTTGCGCGTGGGAGGTTGGGGCAGGGTTGTCTTGTTTCAACCTCGTCAGGTGTAACTAACCGCACTACCTCGGTCCAACTTTTACTGGTCGGACTCCAACTTTCACTAGTCGGATTATTTTTAACTGACGTAAGGGCTAAACTACCACATGTTCAACCGAGGCTTCGTCTGCCTCTAATCAAACATTTTGACCTGATCAGGGTCGGCATGGTAGTCCGCTTGCTTAGTCGGGCGAGCGTTGACGCATCAATTTCGCGAAAGGCCACGTATGGCGCCTTGGCTGAGCTCTAACCAATGCCTGTCGGAGTACAACGGCCGGTTTTCGTACATCTAGATGTTTTTATTTTTCGGCCGGGTACACGACCTCGGAGCCGTTCATTCGTGCCGGGCTTGTTTGCCTCGGCTTCATTCGTGTCGGGCTTGTTTGCCTCGACTTCCGAATTTTTGACCGGGCTTTGATTGCCTCAGTTTGATGCTTAAGCGAATATTTGTGCACATTAATGAATCTCCTCAGTGGGATCCTTTATTGATAAAAATAGCCCTAAGGGGCTTTACAAAGAAACGTGAGTAGAAAGCAAAATAACTTAAACTTTAAAGTTTCAAAAGTAATAACCAACAAGCCATTTTGAGCCGGGGCGGGGTCTAGCTGTAGTAGACCTTTAGCTTGGTAGCATTCCAGGTTCTTTTGATCGGCTTCCGTGCCAGGGTTTCAAGGATGTATGCCCCTCCATCAAGGTTCTCTTTGATCCGGTAGGGGCCTTCCCAGTTTGGCGCAAGCTTTCTGTCCATGGCATTCTTATTGCCTATGTCAGCCCGTCGGAGTACGAGGTTCCCGCGGTTGAATGACCGCGGTCGGACCTTTCTATTGTACTTAGCCGCGAGTAGCTGCTTGGCGGCTAATTCCCGGCAGTGAGCCATGACTCGGATTTCGTCTATGAGGTCCAAGTCAGTCTTCAAGGTGTCGTCGTTCGACTCCTGCCCTTCTTGTCTGGCTTTAACCTTTCTCCAAGATGGTTGCCCGATTTCGACCGGGATCATTGCTTTGCATCCATAGGTCAGCCTGAACGAGGTTTCTTGGGTCGAAGACTGCACGCTTGTCCGGTATCCCCAGAGAACGCTGTGCAGCTGCTCGGTCCAGTTGGTGTCGGCTTGCAGCATGCACCTCTTTAGTCCGTCCAGGATGATCTTGTTGGCAGACTCGGCCTGGCCATTTGACTGGGGGTGTTCCACGGATGAGAAGTGCTGTTTAATGTCCAGGTTGGACATTAACGCCTGGAACCTGTGGTCCATGAACTAGGTCCCATTGTCTGTTACGACCTCGGCAGGTATTCTGAAGCGGGAGACGATGTTGCAGCGAAAAAACTTCATTACTCTGGCCGAGGTTAGTGTGGCGAGCGGCTCTGCCTCGATCCATTTGGTGAAGTAGTCGACGGCGATGATGAGCCATCTGAATTGCCCTTGTGCCGGTCTGAATGGTCCGAGGATGTCCATGCCCCACTTATAAAAGGGCCAGGGGGCCGACATTCCTTTCAATTCTGTAGGCGGCGGCCATATGATCCTGGCGTGTTTCTGGCAACTATCGCACTTCTTGGTTGTTTCCATGGCATCATGCTGCATGGTGGGCCAATAGTAACCGGCGCGTAGTGCCTTTCTGGCGAGAGCCTTGCCCCCCATGTGGTGGCCGTTACTTCCTTCGTGTAGTTCGGCCAGTACGTACCTTGCCTCGAATTCGCCTAGACATCGCATCATTGGGCAATGAAGTCCCTTTCTGTAGAATTGATCATCGACCATGGCGTAGATAGCGGCATCCCTAATCAACTTTTTGGCCTCGATTGGGTCAGTAGGGATAATTCCCCTCTCCAGGTAGTCCTCTATCGGCTTCCTCTAGTCAAAGCCGGCCGAGATGGTCATGACGTAGCTCGGTTCGGTCAGATTCTGCTGGATGACGGTCTTGTGATTGTCCGGTCCCTTAGTGCTTGCCAGCTTGGAGAGGATGTTGGCTCTTGTATTCTCCTCTCTTGGGATATGGGTGACGATCACTTCATCAAACTCGGCCATGAGTTCCTTGGCACGGTTCAGGTATTTCACTATAAGAGGCCCTTTCGCTTGGTAATTGCCGTCGATCTGTGCGGCGACGAACTGCGAGTCGGTTAAAACCTTTACTCGATGCGCCCCATTATCTCTTGCTTGGAGCAATCTGGCCAAAAGCGCTTCGTACTCGGCTTGGTTATTAGAGGTCGGGAACTCCAATTAGAGGGAGTGCTCAGTGGCGACCCCCTGCGGGCTTTCGACGATGACTCCTGCACCACTGCCCTTAGCATTGAAGGATCCGTCTACGAAGACCTTCCAGGTTCTGTCACTTGTTATTGCCAGGGTCAATTCTCTAATGAAGTCTGCCAGTGCCTGGGACTTGATCGCCTGTCGGGCTTCGAATGTGATGTCAAATTCTGACAGCTCAATCGCTCAGTTGGTCATTCTTCCCACTAAGTCTGGCTTGTGAAGGATCTGTCGGATCGGTTGGCTGGTGTGTACCACTATCCGATGTCCCTGAAAATATGGCCGGAGCCTTCTAGCAGCGGTGAGTAGGGCAAAGGCCACTTTCTCCAGCTTCTGGTACCGGAGTTCAGAGCTTTGTAAGGCCTTGCTTATGAAGTATATCGGCGTTTGTCCGGTCTCGGCTTCTCTCACCAAGGCAGCGCTGACGGCTTCATTACCTATTGACAGGTACAGGAACAAGGTCTCCCCTGGGTCCGATTTAGTGAGTACCGGGGGGGTTGCCAAACACCGCTTGATTTCTTCGAAGGCCGCGTCGCAGTCTAGATTCCAAACGCCTTTGGTTTCCTTCTTTAATAACTTGAAGAAAGGCAGGGCTTTCTCGACCGACTTTGGGAGGAACCTTGTTAGGGCGGCGAGGCGGCCCGTCAATTGCTGAACCTCCTTCTTGGTCCTCGGGGGCTGCATTTCTAGGACGGCTTTGCACTTGTCCGGGTTGACCTCAATTCCTCGGTTGGTCAACATGAAGCCCAAGAACTTTTCAGCCGGGACTCCGAAAGTGCATTTGGTCGGGTTCAACCTGATTCGATGTCTCTGTAACTTTTCAAACGTCTGTTCTAGGTCCCCGGATGTGGTCCTCTATATGCCTTAACTTCACAATCATGTCATCTATGTAGACTTCTATGTTGCAGTCGATCTGATCTTCGAATACCCGGTTCATCATTCACTGATAGGTGGCCCCGGCATTCTTCAAGCCGAAAGGCATGACGTTGTAGCAGTAATTTGCTTTGTCCGTCATGAACACGGTTTTCTCCTGGTCGTCCGGATGCATGGCGATCTGATTGCACCCGGAGTAGGCGTCCATGAAGGAGAGGAGCTGGTAACCGGCCGAGTTGTCCACGAGCTGATCGATATTTGGCATCAGGTAGGAGTCCTTTGGGCACGCCTTGTTTAGATTCGTGTAGTCGACGCACACTCTCCACTTGTCACTGGGTTTGAGTACCATGACTACATTCGAGAGCCATGTCATATATTGTACTTCCCGAATGAATCCGGCCGCTAAGAGTTCTTCAATGTGGCTCTCGAGGGCCTTTTGTCTGTTGTCGGCAATGTTCCTCTTCTTCTGCATTATGGGCCTCGATCCCGGCCATATGCCGAGTTTGTGACAGCAGAAGCGGGGGTCAATGCCGGGTATCTCAGCCGAGGTCCAGGCGAAAACGTCCTGATTCTGCCTTAGGAAACTGATCATTTGCGTTTTCAGGTCATCCTTTATATCTCTGCCAATTTTGGCAGTTTCGGATGGGTCCGTTCCTAGAGCTACTTCCTCTAGTTCTCCCTCCGACTCGGGTCTTGGGTCATCTGGCTCTCGGAGATCAAGCTCTACCATGTTAATCGGCTGCCGGGGGTGCCTGTCGTCGTCTACCTCAGTCATCGTCTGCTTGGATCCGAGCTGAGGTAGAGATGAGGGTCCTCCTCCTTCGACCCGGAGGGCTTTGAAGTAGCACTGTCGTGACTCCTTTTGGTCTCCAAATACCACGACCAGCTGGTTTTTGTCGTTAATCATCTTCAACTTCTGGTGCTTAGTGGATACCAATATGTCCCAGTTATGAATCGTTGGTCGGCCGAGAATGATGTTGTATGGAGAGCGGAAGTCGGCCACTATGAACCTGACGCGCTCTGACTTGAATGCTTCTTTTGTTCCGAGGGTTAATCTGAGGTCAATATACCCCTTTGGGAAAGATTGTTCGCCGTTGAATTCGATCAGGGTGGTCTTGCACGGCTTAATATCCTCTTTGTCGAGGTGCATCCTTTTATAGGCATCCCAGCTTATGATGTCGGCCAAACTTCCTACGTCCACGAAGATTCTCTTGACACGGCAATTCACCAAGGTTCCGATGATCACCAGTCCGTCCAGGTGGCCGGGAATGACATCCTTTAGTTCTTCGTTGGTGAAGGTCAAGGGGGCGGCTTCGGTTTAGCAGGATCGTCCTTAAATTTGGGGAGATCTCTGACGGTTAGGACCTCGCGGAGGTATTTCTTACGTTGGCTCACCGTGTCCCCACCCCCTCCAAATCCTCCGCTGACGACGTTGCACTGGAAATCAACGTCGGGGAACTCGTCGTCAGAGGCGGTCTTCTGCTTCTTCCCCGGCTTTCGGGTCTCCTTGGGCGGACTTCTAGTGCGGCTGCGGTAATTGCGTTTGCCGCTCGTCCTTCCCTGGGTCTTGATGATATACTGACGTAGCTTCCCTTCCCTTACGAACTTTTCAATGGCATCGCGGAGGTCATAGCATTCATCGGTTGTATGTCCATGGCAGTCGTGGAACGTACAAAACTTGGTACGGTCCATGTTGGAGCGGCCTCTAAGAGGCCTCGGCTTGTCCACCTGCCGCATCTCAGCCTGGGCTACCTCTTTCCACACCTGTGATCGAGGGGCATTCAAAGGCGTGTAGCTGTCGTATTTTGCCTTATGGTCGGCTCGGTCTGATTTGACCCAGCTTTCCCTGTTCGGTCTCTGGGGTTCGGTCTTCTGTTTGCTGGGCCGTTCTCCTGAGTCGAGTGTGGTATGTCTCGCCCTCTCGGGTTCCTCGGCATTGGTAGCCTCCATTTGCTCCACTTCCAGGTGCTTCTTGGCCTGGGTGTAGAACTTGGTCAACGTGTAAACCGGGTTTTTGCATAAGTTCCGGGCTAGTCGTGATGACGGGTCTAGCCCATTGACCAGGCAGTGTACGTGGACGTCCTCGGATAGCGATCGCACTTGCATTGCCACATCACGGAAACGATCTAGATATTTCTGGAGCGCCTCACCCTTCTTCTGCCTCACTTTACTCAGTGTGAATTCGGATTTTGGCTGCTTTTTACTGGTGGCAAAATGCAACTCGAACTTTCGTCCAAGGTCTTCAAAACTTCAGATGGAGTTGTCCGGGAGTGAACTCAGCCACTTGTGTGCCGGCCCGGTCAGAGTGGCGGTGAAGAGACGCTGGATGACTGGGCCATCAATTGACCGGACCCACATGAGTTTTTCGAAAACTTCGAGATGGTTGCGAAGATCCTAAGTTCCGTCGTACTTTGGCAGGTCGGCTAGGTCAAAGTGTTTCGGGTAACGGGCCGTCGCCGCTGCCCTTGAGAATGGGGACCTATCGGACTCCGTCAGGTACTTCATTCGATATTCTCGGGGCGATCCATGACGAGGTGATCTATGGGTCCGGGGAGTCCTATCTTCCACACGACCCTCTTGTTGGTCTCGATCTCCTCTCTCGCCTTGGCTGTTGTGGTCCGCGTTACCATCTCGGCCTTCCGAGTTGTCACGATTTTCTTAAGGCGGTGGGTGCCCTCGTTCTGCGCTCGTTCTTCCATCCGATCTGCTGGCGTTTCCCCGCCTCGTTCTTGGTTGCGAGCTGCTCGATGAGCTGCTGATGTCCTCATCGGCCCGGCCTCTTCCCGTACGGGTTTCTCTCCGGTTGTCTTGTTGGCAATGATTATGAAGTTCCTCCCTTATCATTTGTGCAAAGGTTTGGAAATCCGCCTGTCGTTGCAGTTGGTCCTGCCTTTCCTTATCTTCGAGCCTCTGCAGAAGTGATTCTTGCGTCCTCCGAAGGATGCGGACGTCAGCTTCTATCGCCAAAGCGTCCTGAGTAGGAATCTCCCTGTGTGCCTCCAACAGCGGCTGATCATCTGTGGGAGGGGAAGTTGCTGTGTCAGTGATGTGGCCCTCTGGGGTGTTTTCACGTCGCGGTTGTCCCTGTGGCTGGCTTGGCCCGGCTTGAGTTTGGTCTGGCAGGGGCTCTCCGTCAGCCTATTGTGGTGGATTTCTGCTGTGGCTTCTAGTATTCGCCATTGATGGTCACGAGGATGGAAATTTACCTTTCCCCACGGTTGGAGCCAATGTTCTGCTCTAAGAACACAGATGAGTTGGACTTGACTAGGTGTCAAGCCTAGAGCTTACGTACCCTTTGAGGGGATCAAAGTCCACGTAGTTCGCAGTAAGTTTTATGGCGTGAGGCCAAAGGGGGCTGGTGTGTGTCCTATGTGTGACAGAAGGTAAATAAAGCATGAGTTAGAACGTGTGCACCTGATTAACGTTCCTCTGTATTTATAGAGGAGTCTGGTGCGAGTATTCCGGCCTGGCGAGCGATATCCGGGGCCGAGATATCAGGGGCTGGTATCTCGGGATTATGGTTAGGATAGATCCTATGCTGTTGGGATCTCATATCTTTGCCTATTATCCCGCCAATTATGCTCCCAGGCATAGTTGGGCCGTGGCCTGGATCTAGGCTGTTGGGCCGATCCGTAACACATGTATTGAGATTATAGCATACTAATCGATGTATTCCATGTATTGAGATTAACAATAGAGATATATGGATGGTTGCTATTGATGAATTTTTCTCTTGGTTTCGCATATCTTCAATGGTCAATAATCAGTAGGCTATTTTTGCATATCTGTATTAGTATTGGAGTAGTGGAATTTGAATCCTTTTAACTTAGATTTTTCTAACAACATATTTTTGAGCAGGGGATATATTAGAAAAGCATAAGATTTTTACGTTCATTTGCTAAATCTAAAAGTGCGGATATTTTTTATAGAATGACCTACATTCCAAATCAAAAAAGTTACATACACCCTATAGTATGATGTTACGCAGCCAATTAAATCATCCTTTTTAAATCACTAGTGAAGAATTTGTAGAATTCATGGTCTCTTATTTCAAGTTGATCTCCACAGCTATAATATTCAAATACATATGAGAAGGAACATAAATTTAAGATAGAAATGTACTTCCTCCAGTCCTAACTATAGTACAAAGTTTATAGTGCAACTGCAAACTGCGATGAGTAAGGAAGAATTGGGTTTAATATGAAATGGCCCAATAAATTCAATGCCAATGATTGAAGAAAAGCCCATTAAAAGGAGTAAACAAATTAAGAGAAGAACCTGAAAGCTCAAAGAAATGGAGGAGGAGCATCTATAAATAAATACAAAAGTTGTTAGGGAGCGTATGCAAAATAGTATTTGGAATCTCTCTCTCATATATGATTCTCCCTCCCTCCTGTGATTTCTTTTTCTGTAACTATTGCTCTTATCTTACGAATCTCTTGATTCTTGTAATTCAGATTTATCATTTGTCTGCCATATGAATGTTAACACCTGAGCAGTAATAGAAGTTCTATCCTCTGATCTCTATCTTTTACCGTATTTGATCATAATACAAATTTTATCCTATAATTAGGATACTAATATAATAGAAGATCAAAAAATTAGAGGACATTGCTTTGGATCAGATTCCTTAGTCTCTCAAAACTCAGGGCGACCAAATCTTGATCACAAAGTGCAAACCATTGAATATCCATTCCTTATTTAGTTGGTAGAAAAATAAACAAGTCGAAGTTTCTTCTATCAACAAAAGACAAAGTTCTCTAAAATCTTTCCAGTTGAATTGAGAATTTGAAATTCAAAAAAGAAAAGAAAAAGAGAAGTCAGGAGGGTAGAAATAGGGTGAGAGATGGAGCAATTTAGAGATAAGTGAGACATAATGGGGTCCAGATTCTCTCACATGCATACTTTTTCATCATCCCTCGTTGTCTTTAATCGTGACCGTCAGATATTTGGTCCAATGACTTAAAACCAAAGTTTTTAAAATTTTGGTAAGACTTTGGTTTTAAGTCGTTGGATCAAATATCTGACAGTCACGATTAATGACAATGAGGGATCATGAGGGATGCGCTGATGAAAAGATCCAGTTACGACATAATGGGGGAGAAAACAGGGGAAGGTGGTCTCATATATAGTTGCAGATAATAAAAGGACAAAATGGGCTAAATTTTTATGTCTAAAAAATATATATAGACACTCATAAATAATCGCTTGCCATCAAAATTCTGATGAGGTACCCATATTCTTATCAGAGACACATAAATATAGAAGAAGATAAACGAAATAATAACTATTTATTTAGGTAACTATATCAATGCAAATTGTTTTTAAAACATGGAATCAGGAAAAATTAGATCAATTCAAATTAATCAATTATTACTGCCAAATATAATTTGTTATGAACCTATATAAATCCTATATTCAAGGTGTGACCCAACAAGGGACAATCTAAATGACGCAATATAATGGTACATCACTTAGGCTTGGAGGCACATAGGCGTATAAGTCCAAACCCTAACTCTAAGGTATACTTTATAAATAGAGGGTAAACCCTAAGGTACATTGATTCTACGTTCTCTCTGGCTATTTACAATTCAGCCGTCACTGTGCACACACACACCACCCCTTGGCTTACACCTATTTGTGTACAGTGATCCACTATTCTCTTAGGTATCTGACTCATAGATATCTAGGAGCGAGCCATGAGATCCTATATCAACATACTAGCCCAGTAGGGCTAGACATCCATTATTCTCATACAGAACATAATTTAAACTGATTCAAAATTATATATTCGGATTTTAATTCATATTACTTACTAAAATTAGACCTAAACACATGTTATTTTAAATTAACTAATTAAAAATAATAATATTGACCATTTATAATTTACCGCCTTTTCAAACACTGTATAAAAAATATTTAACATGATCTTACGTAAATTCTCTTGACAATATTTATTGTTATTTCTATTTATTTAATGATTACTCTTTGCTATTAAATTAATGGGTTAAGTAGCAATTTTGCCCGTGAAGTACACGTCCAAAATCAATTTTGCCTTAAAAGTTTTTTGTGGCTCAATGTTACCCCCAAAATATAAAAATGCAGCAATGTTACCCTTATATTAGTAGATGTTAAGTTTGATTGTTTTATTTGACCAAAAATCTCATGTGGCACTCTGACTTGGACACCCCGACTACTTTGACTGTTTAGTTTTCCTTCTTAGATCTCATTCTGTGACTTCCCTCGCCTCCCATGGCCATTCTTCTACCTCTACCCCATTTTGATTCTCACAACTTTGAACTATATACCAAACCTCTCAAATTTTTTTGGGAGAGGAGGTGGAGATTAAAAAACTTTTGGAAAGAACATCTTACCATCATCATATTTCTTTTCCCTTGTGCATTTCATCATCCCCAACCCTTCCTCTCTCCCTCTCTTTCAATGTTCATCAACGAATATGGGTTCCACCTTGGGACCTCAAGGAGAGATTTTCTCCAAGTTCGGCGGTGGTGGGTCTCGTAACCAGTTCCAGCGCTTCCTGATGGATCACTGAGAACCACAGCAAATCGCCGACAAGATCTTCAAAGGGTGGAAGAGAGCGACGAAATTACAAAATAATAGGAATGTGAAACGATTAAATAAGTATTGCGAAACCCAAAAACACACAAACCAAAATCAAAGCAAAGTAGATCACAATCATAGAGAAACAACTTCGCAAAATCAAAGCACTAAAGATTCGGTTAATTATTCTTCATAATCTACGGATCTACCCAAAGAATTCATAGAAGGATTTGGATATGAAACGATTGAATTCCTTTTATAAAACTACTAGCAAAATAATTGAATTCCTCTTATATACTCTAAGGATTTTTGTGAAACCAAAAACAAACTTCCATTTAATTTTTTGGGATACCTAGAAACACAACCCAAAATCAATGAAAAGCCCCACCTTCGTCTTCTATGTTTGTCTCGATCTCATTGAGGCCTGTTGTCAAGGTGAAGAACCTGATTTAGTTGTTGGTTCCGTCGCATCGGAACGCCATTCCTGTTCATAATCTTCTAAGGAGGTCGAACTGACTTTCTCCTGCAAGTCTGTGACAGTAAGGGAGGCGGGGGCGGCAGGCTTCATCTCCATGAAGACACGACGACGAGAGTGGCAATGGATAGCAAATCCACCCTAGATCGCTAGTGGTGGGGCGACGGCACAATGAGTGCTAAGAGGAAAAATGTTCTGGGTTGAGATGAGCACGAAGAACATGGGAGAAGGGAGAGGGAGGAAAGAAGGAGATGGTGACGTGGACAAGAGGTGGAGAGGGTTGAAGTAGGTGGCCATGAGGTGGCAACTTGAGTGTCATCTGAGGGTGCCACATGTGGAATTTAACGATGTTAACGGAGAAGGTAACATCGCTACGTTTTTAGACTCCAGGGGCCACGTTGAGCCACAAAAAACTTCCAGGGCAAAATTGGTCCTAGGCGTATATTTCGGGGGCAAAATTGCTACTTAATACGTAGTAGTGATGGTAGTTAAAAACTCGATTTATCACTGTGATTTTACGTTTTTACAATTTTTTTTTCATTAAAACAGATTCAACTAATTTTCCAAACGCTTTTATGTTTCTACCACTGTTATTAAAATCGAGCTTTAAATCGTTAAATCGCACAATCCTGCGATATGTAGAAAGCAAACAATCCAGAGCTAAACAAAAATCGTATATTGCTTCGAAACGCTAGAATCGATGACTAACGCGTAAGATCTTTAGTATCGCACCTCTGCACTCAGTGAGTCGGTGTCATTAAGGCGACGGAGTTACAGCAGCAAGCATTCACTGCAACGAACAACAGAGACGGAAAATGCAAGGAGGGAAAGGGAGTTATTTATGACCAAGACAAGAAGCCGCTTTAGGAGAAGTCAGTTTAGTTGAATCCTAATTCCAATTAGCCTTCCAATAATTTATATGCCAACCAAAAAATTGACGACCCAGAAAGAAACAGTATGTTTCCAACTTCTTAGCTGGACTGTGCTATTTGTTAACACTCACTGTAGCTAGATCTTTGGTGGTAACCGACTGGAGATGTTGAGTATGAAGGGGCCTCGAGAAGGGAGAGATCTGGCGATGAGGATGAAGGGTCAAGATGGTTCCAGAGATACCAATTTATTTTTTAATTGTTAAGGTCAATACATTTGATGAAGATTGCAACGAGGACTAAAAAGGGGTGTTTCCGTGCAGCTAGGTTCATTTGAATCGCGTGGGGATGGGCTGATTTAAAAATAAAAAAATTGCTAAAACTCTTTTCCTAAAATTGATTGTTAAATTTGAAGATAAACACGGTAAAGAAAAATTGAATAACATTGTTTAAATTAGAGATGTTGAACTCTTTCTTACTTTTAGTGTTTTGGTTTTATTTTATAAATTGTCAAGTTGACAACTTTATTGTTATTATTACTTTTATATTATATTTATGAATTTTACAATTGATGTTAGTTATTTTATATGCATATATATATTCGGATATAACTTTATATTTTAGGTAATAGGATCTTACGATTCATGTAGATCCCACGATTTACGATCTTCACACTCCCTCCCGATCTTATAATCAGATAGTTATATGAGTGAAATAAAACAACTTCCATTTATTCACTATTCATTGATTTGATATTCTAATATTCTATAATATTCTCTAATTTTAATTATTAATTTAATGAAATTGAAATTAAAATTCAATATCAATATATTTAGTAATAAAATTCAAAAAATAGATATATATTTATAGATATATATTTGTATTTTGAATATAGAATATTGATATTTAAGAATATAATAAACTATTTTAATTTAAACTATTTAATATAATATAATATTAATATAAAATTCTTTCAAATTCTTAATATCTTTATATTTATATATATATATATATATATATATATATATAATTAATATATAATATATTAAGATATAATAGAATATATAGATATAGAATTAATATACTATGATTTGAATTTCATTTGAATATGTAGTAAAAATATTGAGTCTCATTTTCTATGTATAAAAATTAAGTAAAATATATATATATATATAAACGGAAGAAAGCTTTTACCCTAAAATTGGTTGATCTCGATTTTAACAACATTGGTTTCTATGATTTTTTTACGATTTTATATTTTATGATTTTTCATTCTCCTTCCGTTTTCAGGTAAAATCACGTTTTCATTACCCATAATAGTACTAAATTAATTGACCGCTACTTGTAATTTGTTATACCACTATTGTTATAATCTGGGCCTTCAAACGCCGTCGTATTAGACAAGCAGCTGCAGCCTGCAGACTTGCTGCTAGGGTTTAAGGAAATGTATTGACACTCAACCCCTCCCCGGTTACACGCACCACGATTTTGCTAGGAGGAGACGTCAATTGCCTCCAATTTCCAATATCAAGAAACTCCAACACAGGTCGTGAATTCCTCTTACATAGTAGAGGACGAAACAATGGCCGCAGATCTTAGTGATTATACCATTATTAAGGAAGGGGAAGCTGAGATTCTTATGCATGCCAAGAATGAAGTATTCTTCAACAAAACCCAGGTATAGAAAGTTTGTTTTTTTCTTTTTTGCTGGTTCGTTGAAATTTTCTTTGTAGCAGAAAACTTTTGGGAATCAAACCAATCAATCTTTTCACCGCCCATTGCAATTTGATTTTCAGGTTAACAACAGAGATATATCAATTGCTGTTTTGAGAGCTTTTATATCAAAGCGTGAGCAAGAGCATGAAGCATGGTTGTCCAAGAGAACAAAATCATCACAGAAAATATCAGAAAAGGAGTCTTTTGAATCTGTTATGGAGGAAGTTCCACTTAAAGCTCACGAAGATGGTAAAAAATCTAATGGGGAATGCGGGGTAGATGAAGAGAAATCTCCAGAGGATTCAAGTACGACAACAGAAGAATCCGTCAAGATCAGCGGAGCATGCAACACGACAGAAGAGTATGGCGAGAACATTGAAGGATGCAGCGGAAAGTCAGTAGATATTACTGAAGGAAAAGGAGTGAGGGAACTGAAGCCGCCTAGAGTTCTTGAGGTTTTCTAAAATTCTCAGTTTCCTTATATTCATCATCACAACTATCTGTTCAATGACTATGATTTTTTATATGCTTTCTGTAAATGCAAATCCATACCTAATATCATGGGTATTGTTGCTTGTCTCTCTCAGGCACTTTCTGCTTCTGGATTAAGGGCTCTTAGATATGCCCGTGAAATAGAAGGGATTGGGCAGGTTGTGGCTCTCGACAATGACAAAGGTGCTTCACCCATTTCTTTCCCCCACATATAAGAGGTTGGTGCTTTTGCAATTCACTATATAGCCTATGCACATTAACTAATGCTGGCTTCTCTTTTCTGTTGCTTTTGGTAGCTTCTGTTGAAGCATGCAGAAGGAACATCAAATTCAATGGTTCAGTTGCATGCTCAAAAGTGGAGTCTCATCTTGCTGATGCTCGTGTATATATGCTAACTCACCCAAAAGAATTTGATGTGGTATGTCTGTGCCTATATTCATCCTTTTATTTGAAGAAAAGAATTTTTAATCTTGAGAGTGCAAGGAT
This sequence comes from Acacia crassicarpa, assembly GCA_034222035.1. Taxonomy (NCBI): domain Eukaryota; kingdom Viridiplantae; phylum Streptophyta; class Magnoliopsida; order Fabales; family Fabaceae; genus Acacia; species Acacia crassicarpa. The sequence continues at coordinate 39,113,190 of JAWXYG010000005.1, read as the reverse complement.
CCACCTACATTACTTGCTACCCAGTGATGATAACTGAACATTTTATGTTGTCATTCTAACTTGTTCAGATATACTTTCTTTATATTTCCTTCAAATTTAGTCACCTTTGTTTGTTTCATGTGTTTTACTCTGTCAGGTTGATCTAGATCCTTATGGTGCGCCTTCTGTTTTTCTGGATTCAGCAGTCCAATCTGTCGTTGATGGAGGTATGCTGATGTGCACTGCAACAGATATGGCAGTACTCTGTGGGGGCAATGGAGAGGTCTGCTATTCAAAGTAAGGTTAATGATCTTATTGGTTTTGATCTCTTGCACGAGAATAGTTTGGCCGGTAAAACTGAACTGCTTGCAACTGTTATTGATATTAGGTATGGATCATATCCACTGAGAGGGAAATATTGCCACGAAATGGCTTTGAGGATCCTTCTTGCCTCCATTGAGGTATACACGCAATGCTTATATCCCTTTAATAAGAATTAAATTTGTTTGAATTTGAAGGAAGTTGGATGATTCCAAAAGAAAAAAAAGGAAAGGAAGTTAGAGGTGACTTTAACAGTCGTTTATCTACTCAGTACATATAATTTGAGAAATGTCTGAAATATCCATAGTTTAAAAAAAAAAAAAAAAAATCCTTCAAAATTCTATATTATCTTATAGAACAAATGATACTCATTATCTTGGAAGGCAACGTTCTGTGTAACTAAGGTAGCTTGATCATTCATTAATTGTTGATGGGTAGGCATTGTATATACCTTTCTCATTTAGATGCCTAAGTTCTCTAGCCAAGCAATAATCCCCATGCATTAGAGATATTAGATAGATTGCTGACCTTCCCCCCCCTGGTAGCATGCTTATAACTATCGATTTTCCATGAAATGCAGAGTCACGCTAATCGTTACAAGCGGTATATTGTTCCTGTGCTGTCTGTTCAGATGGACTTCTATGTTCGTGTTTTTGTTCGCATATACACGTAAGTCATCTTTGTTCTTCTGCCTTGTCAATTTTGTAAAGTTCTGTTTGTATATTTGCAAAGTGATAATTTTCTGCTTGCCAAGTGAAAATTGAAATAATCGGTTGCAGTTCTGCAAGTGCAATGAAAAACACGCCATTAAAGCTTTCATATGTTTATCAGTGCACTGGTTGTGATTCCTTCCACCTACAGCTCCTTGCAAGGGCCATGTCCAAGGTGTGTATCCTGTTGGGGCTTGCTGCGGTCAGCATTTTGACATTTTTTGCACTAAATCATATTTGCTTGTTGATGTATTACATAAAAACGCCCAATTTTCCTTTGAAAATAAATAAATAAATTTTTTCAGAATAATATTTTCTTTATCTTCTCTTCCTGTGTTAATTTAATTATAGGCTGGCACATTAGTATGCTGTTCTAAGATAATCTGTGACTATGGTGGTTATTAGTCTTTTTAAGTTTTCGTAAGTGCATTAGGTAATACAAGTTTCTTTGGCATCATTCCTTTTGTTGAACATCCATCTTTCATGATTATATTGGCTGTTTTTGCTTGTTGATTTGGCTATCCAGTTTGAGTGATTGAACTTGCCTTTTGCCTTTGCGTTGCATTGTGGCTGGATCAATTTTTTGGGAATACTGAGCATCAGCATCATAAGAAAGTTCAGCCTTATTATTGACAGAATAGATAAAAATAACACAGCAGATAATGTTCACCCACGATAATTTTAAGCTTTTCGTATCAAGCGAAGATTTAAAATCTCAGAAGTAACAAAAGACAAAGCATACCCCTAGATTGAGCCTAAAACATCACCAGGCCATTCAGTTGCTTTTCCTTACGACCAGGACCCATAGGATAATCCCCTGAACCTTCAGTATCACCCCCCTTTATCGCCCTTTTTGTCTTGTTGCCACTCCCTTGTGTTCCTCTCTTTATGTAACGTAGCATTAGGAGGTTGGGTCTTGTCAATTTTCAAGATGTTGTAAGTTAGCAAAATATGAGAAATTTAGTTTGAAAGTAGTTCTGCATTCTTGCCTTGGCTAATCTTTTGGTAGTTTTGGACTTTTGGTTAATAATCCTTGACAGAAATAGTTGGATAAAACTAGAACTGAACTGAGAGCGATCAATAGATTTCTTGGAGCTTTCTTACACTGTAATATTCTGGTCTATTTAAGTTTGTTGTTTAGTATGATCAAGTTTAACTCGAAAGTCAGAATCTTGAACAGAATTATAATTCCTTTTCATCTGTTTACAGAATAACAGTGTCAGATATTTGCCTGGCTTTGGTCCTGCTGTTCCTCAAGAATGTAGTGACTGTGGAAAGAAATTCAATATGGGTGGACCTATATGGTCTGCTCCTATCCATGACCAGGAATGGGTAGCTTCTATGCTAGCAGATGTGAAATCTATGAAGGACCGTTATCCTGCTTATGAGCGTATATCTGCTGTTTTGACGACAATATCAGAGGTTTATTTTCTTTTGATTTCTAATTTTTGACAGTTTGCTAATAATAGCTAATGGTATGGTCCAGATGCGTGATAATGGTATCTTCAAGCGTTGCAGCTTTCTGGATATACCTATAAAAATTTATCACTTGGAAATTATTTGCTTGTATAGTTTTTTGAAAAAAAATTATATACATTTCACTCTTTTCAGGAATTGCCAGATGTCCCTTTGTTTCTCAGTCTGCATAACCTCTGTTCAACACTTAAATGCACTTCTCCATCAGCAGTTATGTTCCGCTCTGCTGTTATCAATGCTGGCTATCGCATATCCGGAACTCATGTCAATCCATTGGGGCTTAAATCAGATGCGCCCATGGATGTCATTTGGGACATAATGCGCTGCTGGGTAAGAGATTACATATTTTTATTGTTGGTTTGCTTCATATGTATTTATTTATTTGGTTTTAGTAAGTTGACTATCTGTATTGGTTCTTGTGGACTGATTTTCTTCTTGCATAAAAAATGTGGGATATTTAATGTTTTAATAGTGTATGGTAACTTTTACATTGGACGACTCATTTGCTAATGTCAGAATAGTCTGGTTAAAAATTTCAGAATCATTTGCCCTTTTACTTTCGATTGGCTGATTTTTCTTTCCTATAGGTGAAAAATCATCCTGTGAAAGCTCAACCTCCGGAGCAACCAGGAAGTGTCATACTTGCAAAGGAACCTGTCCTTCAGGTATATTTTGCCTGTTATATTTTATTCATCTACTCTTTCCTCTTTTCCCTTTATGCTATTCTTTCGAAGGCATGCTTTTGGTGCTGGATAATGTCTGCTGCTCAGCAGAGCTCTTAATTGGTTATATTTTAGTTATTGTTTACATGTTTATAATTAGTGCATATTAGGACATGCGAGGGTTTGGACTTGATGAATTAGTTTCTTAGGAACTTGGGACTCGGTCCAGCCACCAAGGTCTGGGCACAGAATTTGGATTAGGTGATTCAGTGATTCAGGTCTATAGTGACTAATGATTAAAGCTTTATGTTTATTTAGGCTAATTTTGCTCGAGCCGTAGCATCTCTTAGCAAGGCACAAGTGAAGAAGGTTGCTCGCTTTCTACCCAATCCTGAAAGGCACTGGGGTCCCAAGCTTAGGGCAGGACGTCAAATTACTAGCAAGCATGTCTCTCTGTTGGGTCCAGCTGCAATTAATGGAACTGTCAACCACGAAGCAGAGGAAGAACCGAAAAGTAAGAAGCAAAAGGTGGAAGATATCACATCTTAGTTCACAAATGAGGTTCTTTCTTGAAATTTTGTCCCTCAATCTTGTGGTCCTGGGGTTATATTTCTGTTACCAAGGAAAGCACACTTGTCTCAACGAAAATCTGTATATAAAGAGAGGGGTAACAGCTGGATAGAGGAGGGCGATAGAGGAGGGCCTTTTGCATAGTAACTGTTTTTTACAAAATGCCGTGGCAATATTGAGGCACCTCCTGTTGAATTAGATGTTGAATGCAGCACTTTTTTTGTTCCGGAAATTGTACTCTGCAAAATGATATTCTTTATTTAAGTCAAAGTTCTGGTTATTGTTTTATAATACTCCAACTCTTTCCTCTGTAGCTTGAAGTACGACTGGTGTTCAGTAATTTTTCACGTTTCGAAGCATTGTTGTGATATTTGTAGTCCTTTTGCTTGTGCTCTGCAAAACATGGAATAATAATATAGTTTGTTGTGGCAAACAATTGGGGGTGTAGGTTCTTGAAGAAGTCTAATGCTTTTGATTGCACGACTCATGATTGGACCTTGGCTGAAAATCTCCGAGGATTGAGAGAAAGGAATCAAGCCGGCAAATCTGATGTTGTAATATAAGCCTGTTGTAAATTGCCTTAGTGCTTAAGATCGCACTGGAAGGTGATTAAAATTTTGGTGTTTATTAACTCCCATAAAACAAATTCATGTTAGTTTTGAAAATTGTCAATGGGTTTATGTAGGGGATGATATGGGCAGAACCTGCATGCCAGTGCAAAATGTTCTTCCACTGAAGCTTTTTTCTTTCATTCTCCTGGTGACTGTTAGCATTCTGGTGTCTTACACTTTGAAGCTCTTGGATAATGTACAAGACGTGATCGCAGTCAACATTTGTATATTTGCCTTTAGGTGTAGAGAGCTCCAAAATACTCCTCTGGTTCAAATATAAGAGCCAACTAATTTTTTTACATTTATTAAGAAATTAGTTAAAAGTAGATAAAAACAATAAATATGAAAGATATCTACTTTTTTTTAATCAAATGGACCCTTATTTTTATAAAGGAATAAGTGAGAAAGATGATAAATGGGAAAAAGGGAAAAAGAGAATGTCGGGGAGAAAAATGATAAGTGTGTGGAATAGAAGGAAGAATGTAGGGGTAAATTTGGGGGAAAAAAGTACTAAATGCAGAGACAAAAGCAAAATGGGAAAATGGGTCTTATGAAAAATAAAATTATACCCCTCACAAGTTTGACTTTTATATTTTGAAAGAGAAGGAGTATACATATTTGCTATTATTAATTTATTACATGTCTAAATTCATCATTGTTAAAATAATAATAATAATAATAAAAGACTTTTGCTTTATTCTTTGTATTAATAACCTATCTAAAAATCTAGTCTTCCAAAGAATATAATAGTGTCGTATAAACCAAGTCTTCGGAAGAATATAATAGTGTTGTGTAAACTATGTCGTTGACCTCATTTAAAAAGATAAGATTTTGTTATTAAAGTATTATTATTATTATTATTATTTTGGGTAGAAATTAAAGTGTTATTCTTTGTATCGAAGTGCGTTCAAAGGCAACTTCCATTTCTATTTACAAAATCTAGTTTTTAAATTGAGTATGTAGAAAGTCAGTTTGGGCCATCCAATGAGATGCTAAGCACAAATAGAAAAATTGTTTCAAAGCTTGTAGTGTCAAAGTGGCTTGGAATCTGATTATGGGGGCATCAGGTTTGTGGGTGGATTTATTGCAGCAGAGGTATATGTTAAGGGACAGTGATTCTCTTTTATCTGTTAAACCAGGTGACTCGAGAGTATGGAAATTCATTTGCTCTCATAAAGAGCTGATAGATAAGGGTGCTAAATGGCAAGTTCGAAATGGACAACTGACAAATTTTTTTAATGACCGCTGGTTATTGGATGGAAAAACACTTAGAGAGGTGTGTACTAGACCGCTATCGGCGGAGGAAAACTCTTCTTTGGTGGCTGACTGGACAGAGGATGGAGCTTGGAATTTTGCCAAGCTTTCCGAGGTGTTTCCTGGTGAGGTTATTAGTAGGTTTATAGCTCAAATGCCCCCCCCCCCCCCCCCCCCCCCCCCCGGCGGGAGCTGATGTGTGGATTTGATGGTTTGGAGGCCTTCCAAGAATGGACTCTTTTCGCTAAAGAGTGCCTATGGTTTGATTGAGAATTTTTCGCAACTAGCCCATTTTAAAGGTTTGAAGGAGGTGTGGTCATGGAAGGGGGTGGACAGAATAAAAGTTTTTATGTGGAAGGTTTTCTTCGACAAGCTCCCAACGAATGAGCGTAGAAGCAGATGAGGTCCGGTCTCAAATCTGTGAGTATTGTGGAACTGAAGTAGAATCTATACTCCATATCCTAAGGGACTGTATATATGCCAAATAGATGTGGCTTCGACTAATTAAACCAGCTGATGGTAGGAACTTCTTTAATGCGCCTTTGAGGGATTGGCTATCCTTGAATCTTAAGGGGTTGAACAATATTCCTAACTGGAGTATTATATTTGGAGTGGCAATTTGGCTTTTGTGAGGTTGGAGGAATGAGTCTATATTTGGTAATAATTGTGTGCGACCATCCAATCCAGCGGTCAAGGTGTTACTTGGCTGGAGAAATTTTGCTATAGGGTCTGTTTGTTTATCTGGAAGCATTGCAACAGCTGATTTACCTAGAATGGCGTTGGTAAGAAAATGGACTAAACCCCCTGATGGTTGGTGCAAGCTGAATGTGGATGGGGCAGTGGCTCAATGCTCTTCCAAGGCGGGGTGTGGGGGTTTGATTCGAGACAGTGGGGGACGGTGGTTGTGTGGTTTTTCGAAGCAGTTAGGCGTATGTGATGCTTTTGTTGCTGAAGGGTGGGCTATTCATGAAGGAGTATTGCTTGCTTGGGATCTGGGTCTGAGAAATCTCATTCTTGAGTCTGATGCTATGGAGCTTATCAAGGGGTTGCTGGACGAGAATCTCAATGGTCAGAGCCTTTTGATGGTAAGAATTAGGGCCTTGTTAGATAGAAATTGGCAAGTTAGTGTAATTCATGTTTTGAGGCAGGCAAATAGTGCTGCTGATTTTTTAGCTAAACAGGGGATTAATCACTCTGATGTGCTTGAGGAATGCTCGGTCTCACTAAGGTCTTTGGTAGACGGGAGTGTATTTTTTTTTGGGTCAAATTAGACGGGAGTGTATGGGAACTGTTTCCCCTAATTTTTAGTTTCTGTCCTTTCTGGTTGTAAACCATCTTCTTTTATCCAAAAAAAAAAAAAAAAGGGCATGAGTAATGAGCGAATAATGTGACCCATGGTTTAGGAAAAGGAAAATAAAGTGAGAGAGTAGGGTGAGACCACACACGGGCCTAGAAATCCTTGCCCAGTGTATAGGCCTGCGAGGCTCAGTCCTCGATATGAGCATCATATTGATAGGCCTTACTAGCCCACGTTAAACTTAGCTACCTTCATTAAGTATGGGTTGAGGTTGGTCCACCATGGGCTGCTCTTTCTGCAACTAATGGGCCAGGCCTATTGTATTGGGCTCCACACCTATACGCATTTTTTACTTTTATCAGAAAGCCCCATCAAACATTATCAAAAAAAAATGAAAGCCCCATCAAACTCAGCATTTATTACCCTTAAATGTCGCATTTTGTCTTGCTCCGTATTTCTTTTTTAAGAAATCCTTGTATATATTTAAATAATAAAATAAATCCCCGACTTGAAATTATAAAATTTACAACAATCCACCCTTTCTGATCCCCACTGCTCAATTTTCATTCCAAAAGAAGACAATTATGTTGATTATTTTGCAAAAAAAATATATATATATATTTCAACCTTGTTTAAGTTATTTAGGTAAAAAAAAACCTTGATAATTTATAAATTTTGATATTTTATTTAATTATCGTTTGAGGCGAACACACAAGATTTCATCTTTCTAAAATAATTTGTGTTCACCTCTGTACGAAAGTAACATATTTTATTTACTATTTACGGCTTCTACACCTCAACCAATCAACAGTTGGTTGGTATTTATTATGTTTAAAAAGTGATTATTTTATAGTTCCAGAAAATGAGTATAAATTTTTTTAAAATAAAACTAATATCATTCATTCATTCATTTTCTAACTGGATTAAAAACTATGATACAAAAGAACCCTGGTATGAGCTAACTAATCTCACACTGTACAAACACGATCCTAAGTCCTAGTAAGATGAGACCCTAATGCGAAATCCATTTGGTGCTTGCACTCTCGGAAATTTCATTAGTTTATCTCCTCCTACTTCTTCCCACCTGCAACCAAAATTCAAGCATTAATTAAAACCATCCCCAAATCAAAACATTGTTTTCACCAATCACTTTTCAAATCCCTCCTCACCTGTAGCTGGTCACAAAATAGTGCAAGAACGTTGAGATTTCAGCTATCCCCAACTCTTTTCCTGGACACTGCCTTGTTCCTCCTCCAAATATGAAGAAACAGTTCTGTGATTCTATGCTCTTCTCCTCCTGGATTAACCAGTTCAAGTTCCAAGTCATTTAATTAATCACATTCAACTAATATAAAATGGAGAATTCTGATACAATGGACAAGTTTTGGGACGAACCAGCCATCTCCATGGGTTGAAAGCGAGTGGGTCAGGATACAGAAATGGGTCGTAATTGATCTCTCTGGTATATACATAAATCCTCCATCCTTTGGGAATCAAATATCCTGAAACCACACACAAAATATGAGATATTAAGGTCAGTAATTTCAGACCAAAAAAAAAAAAGGTGAGTAAATTAAAATAAGGATTCTGTGGGATCTTTCCCTTAGAAACAACTCGTGTAACAGTGAAATCAGAAATGGTGGTGATGGGTGATGTTGAACTGGTGGGCAAGGCCCATGTGGATTATCACTAATTCACTATCCTAGGGATAAACTTGAACTTTCATTTCTTTTCTCTCTTTTTTACTGTCACAACAGTACGTAGGCTGTGAAAGTGACGTTAAAGAAGAGCCTTGAGAAGTCAAAAAAACAGCTTCTTGAGCCCATAAATATAGAGAAGCTGAAGCTAGAGCTATCATATATTTATTATTAGACCATATAATGAAAAGTTTTGAAAACCTACCGTTTAGTTCCATTTCCTTGGTCGTTTTCCTTAACACCCCATTTACTATAGTGGCTAATCTCGAGGTCTCAAATATCACCTGCCAAAACCAGACAATATGTCAGGTTTTTCAAAATTGAACCTTTTGATTTAAAAGAATTCAACGATTTTGTTCAGAAAAAGGATAAGATTCTTACAGCTCGAGTAAACTTCATTGATTTTAGATCGTTCCAGTTGATTGGATCATCTGGCTTTTTCTTCTCTCTTACGGCGAAATGCTCTTTCTGTGAAATTTTGTTCGAGTCAGCCAAAAAGGTTAAAAGAGGAAAGAAAGATGAGAGTTAAAGAAACCAAAAGAAACCAACTTTATAGAAAGTAAGAACACTTTTGGGCACTCACTCTGAGTTCTTCAAGAACTTTTGGGTGATCATGGAGGTACTTCACGGCCATCATCGAAGTGGTTGAAACAGTCTCATACCCAGAATAGATAATGGTAATGATCATATCAATGATTTCTTCGTCAGTTAATTTGTATCTACAATCATCTTTTCTCATCAAGTATCCAAGCATATCTTGGTGAGTTTCTGGGGAAGCAGCTCTTCTTTCCTCTAGCAGCTGATTCAGAATGCTCACTATGTTCTTCCTTGCCTGCAAAGACACAGTGTGGGGCAAAGAAAACAAACTTTAATACTTTTCCATCAACTCCATCAGAAAATCTAAAACTCTTAGAAAATGATAATAATGATTAAACCATACCTGAATTCCACGGCGATAATTGGAACCAGGAAGATCAATAGGAAGAGAAAGTGTTCCTAAAACAAGCTTGAAGAACTCTGACATGAATTGACCAGAGATTGAGCTGGATTCAATGCCAGCAACTTGCTTCAGAGATGACAGAAACGCCATCTGCAAAAAAAGAAGAGGTTTTCTGCATAAGAAACTTTTTTTCCACATAGAATAGAAGATATCTCCATTAGATTTGATGATGAATGAGAAGAAAAAAAAGAAGCAAACCTCTTTGGTTTTGTCTTGGATGTTAATGAGCTTGTTATCCCAATTGGCCAAGTGGGTTCTCATGAAGTGGTCGATTTTAGGCAAAAGCTGATCTCTGATCATGGTGGGGCTGATGATGGATAAGAGAGCACCTCTCATGTACTTGTGAGTGGAGCCATGAACAGCTGCGATATTGCATTTGCCTAAGATATCTAACATGGATTGTGGGTATCCTGGAACAAGCCCTTTTGATTCATTCATCAAGATGTATCTGTTGAGTTCTGCATCCATGGACACTATGGTAGGACACCCCAGTATGTGGGATTTGAAAAAACTGCCATACCTGCCATTCACAAAAGTAAAAATATATAAATAAAGTTACAACAAATTACAATTATTGCTCATTGGAGGTAAAAAGGAAAAAGAAAAGTACTACATGAAACAACAGTTTTACTTTTGCTTACCTCACCCCCAAGTTTTAATTTAAATCACCTTTTCCACTTAAACACACGTATATTCATTATGCAAATGTCGTTCTTAAGCAGATTTTTCTTGGGCTCTCGTATTCCTCCTCTCTCCTAGATCAGAAACAGAGGCTAATCCAAAAATTCCATTTCTTGACATGACTTTTAAACTGCCAAAATTCCTCTATTCCGTTCAAATGGGAGATGCTAGGCCTAGAAAAAAACTATAGGCTATAAAAAAACAGAGGAAAACTGGCCTATGAATATGAGAAAAACCTATATAAGGTAGTTTCGTTTACCTTGCTCTCTGGTCTTTCATGAAGCTTGGACCTTGCTTGAGAAACTCAGTGGTTTCTCCAAAGACGGGCCAACCCATGGTGCCAGGAGGCAAACCCTTCTTGCTGAAACGAACTTCATTCAACCTCAACAGAGCAGAGCAAAAACAGAGCACCAAGAACACACAGATAATTGCAACCAAGAAGACAGCCATTGACATATACTTCAAACTCCAAAAAAAAAAAAAAAAAACGAACGCTCTAAGAGTAGTATAAAATTTTGAAAGCTGCCTCTCTTGGTGTTAAAGCGTGCGCTTACGCACATATATATAGGGCCCTTGCGCTACATTTGCATTTAAGAAGAGAACAACCCAAACAGACAAAGCCCCAAACTTATACAGGGGCAGGATCCCCTGCTGTGTCCAGGGCTTGGAACGGGCAAAATAAAATAAAATCGCAAAATCAATCAAATAAACAATTAATTAACAGGGCAAAAGTGGCACTATTTGAATGATTTCAGGAAAAGTGAACATCTCACATTTTTTATTTTTTATTTTGTAGATATAGAGCTGGATGATATTTTATTAGCCAAGATAAAAGAGGTGGAGCATCTTTTGATTTTAAATAACATGATTTTATATATGTAGGTATCTATTTTTAATTGAAATCAATGATTTTTTTTTTTTTGGTGAAAAACTAAATTTTAACTAAACTAGAAAGTAATTTACCATAATAAATTCTATATTTTTTATATACTCATTCAAACATTAATTAAAATATTTGTATAGCAAATAATCACAAAATAACAATAAACTATAAATTTGTGTGATTATTTTGTTTTCTTTTGATAAAAAACTCACATGGTATTATATTTTTTTTTATTAAGGCATGGCAGTAAAACTACCATATACTTACAAACTTCACCTAACTTTTGTGATGGAGGTACTTGGATAAAGGACATAATAATAATTTTACTCTAATCTTTATTATGGCACCAACTAACAATTCTCACAACTCAATAAAAATAGCTAAAGTTTTTAAATTTTTCTTAAAATTTAAGTAATCTTCAATATTATATCTATTAATTACACTAAACTATAATATCATATTAATTATTACTTGTTCTCACCTATCATCCTTATTAATTATGTGTATATACAGAAAAAAAAAATTAATACTCTTTGAAAACAAACAAGTGTCTTATAAAAAGGATCAAATACATTTGTTAATTGGTATTCCATCTGGTCTTTATTATAAGGCATCAACTAACAATTCTCACAAACCAATAAAAACAGTTAAAGTCATTAAATTTGTCCTAAATTTTAAGTAATTTTTAATATTACTCCTACTAATTGAACTAAAATTTAGTATCATATTAATTATTACTCTCACCCACTATCCTTATTAATTATGGGCATACATGGAAAAAAATATTAATACTGTTTTGAAATAAGCAAGTGTTTTATAAAAAAGATCAAATATAATTGTTAGTTAATGCCTTATAATAAGGACAAGAGGAAGTATTTTTTTTTAGTTGTGGTATACTATGTGAATCCAAAGAAAGGGATGAGGTTGGAAGGATAGTTAATGATAGGTGAATGAGTAAGTAGAGAAGATACTGTTAAAGTATTTACTGCTGTAGTTGTTAAGTGTAATAAGTGTTGTTGAGCATATCAAGGAGAAGATTAAGGCCTACTAATATTATTTTTTTATAAATTAAAAAAGGAAAATACAGACAATAGTAGGAGGAGGAGGAGTGAGTATACTATCCCACTTATTCAAAACAAAAATGGAATAAATGATTTTGAAGAAAGGGGGTCACATGCAATTGACCCCATTGGATCTTCAATTAAAAAGGTGGTCATACCCCTCCCTCTGCTTCACATGTCTCTCTCTATGTATGAGATCTGCTCTTGTCACTACGTGCCCCTTCATTTCTCTTACCATGTGAATTTGTGCTTTTTTTTTTCTTTTTCCTTTTATTATTTGGTTCCTTTTTGAGTTTTTTCCCATTCCATATTCTTTTATATATATATATATATATATATATCCCATTCCAAATCTCTATACATTCACAGGTCTTCACATAGCTAGGCAGGCAGGGCCTCTCCTTCTTGCATGCTGCATCATCAGTTTCAATCTGTGCACTGTCCATAAAACTATTAAAACGGTGATTTTGACTTTCCTCACTGTTCATTCAGTCAAAGTGTGAGAATTTCAAAGCATCCCATATTGAAAATCCCATTCATGTCTGCAGCATAAAGCAACAAAGATCTTTGAAGTTGCTTTTTATAGAGTACTACACAAATGTATGACACCTATATACTGTATAGAGTACGTGGATTGTTGAGAGGGGATTTTAACCAAAATAATAACAAAAAAAAAAATATTTACCAATTTGAAGCACTATTCAAACTATTTACCAAAATAAGGCTGATGTGACAATGGCGTCAGAAAGTACGACGCCACTAGTGGCGTCGTACCTTCTAACGCCACCATGTCATTTTTTTTTTTAATATTGAATCATCAGACTGTGATTGGTCCACGCCATCTGGTGGCGTGGACCCCGCGCACGCCACGTCAGTGGCGTGAAACAGCTCCACGCCACTGGTGGCGTGGACCTGTTTCACGCCACTGATGTGGCGCGGGACCCCCCTACGCCACCAGTGGGGTAAATAGTTTTGACTGCGCATTAATCGGGTAAATATTTTTTTTTTGGTTATTATTTTGGTTAAAATCCCTTGTTGAGAGATATCTTGTCCTACTGTATTTTGAAGGATAAACCCTTTTTCCCGTTTGCACTGGTCTCCCAGACCAACTCTGGTCACAGGGAACTTTACTAGTCAAGACTAGTCCAATTTCGAGACATAAAAATGTTGGTTTTTTTAGGCGATGCCGCTTACACCCAACGTACGTAATTGTGATCACAAGTCTTCAACTAGAGACTCTTGATAAAACTAAGACAACCCTATATCAATAGATCTAAACATTTAGTCGTTAGAAACACTTCAATTTTTTTTTTTTTACGGAGTTTTAATACTATCGAGTTATAATATCCTGACACCTATATATTGGACGGCGTGATATTATAACAAGTCATGTGAGAAATAAGAGTCTGGGAAATTCTTGAGAGTATGATAATTGACTAGTTAAGGAGATATGAGGTCTCTTTTTTTTTGAACACTTGATATGAGGTCTCTTTCAGTGACACAACGGTACGTGCAGTGTCCAATATAAACACGAGTGTAGAGTTCAGCTTTGGGGAGAAAATTCCAAGTTTTGCGCTAATCACATCAATCAGAGGTCACATTAATATGATTTGGATACATACTTTGGAAGAAATACTGAAAGTTACAGGAATTCTAGTTTAATTTGAATTTTCCAGAGTTGATAGCTTTTTTGTATGAAATATAAAAATACTGACCTGGGCTAATTATTTATTCAATATATTCCTGTCCTCGCTACGTGGATGTGATTCATAAATTGGACACCAACCACAAGTAGCAGGATGGCGCTCAATAAAAGCTCAATCATCGTCGTAGTCCACTATCAAGATGATATAGATGAGGATAACTCGTATACTGTTTTTAAAAAATGGCAGTTTCTTAACACCAATCAGATCACTATTCTCAGAAAACTTTGAAAGCAATGTTCACTGTTGAAGCTACGTTACATTCAATCGCAATCCAATAAGCAAAGCTTGTTTGGGAAGCTCTTGTGGTGGATCTGAGGCCATGCATGCATCGTAATCTGAGGCTTAACTCTTCTTATTCTTTCTTTCTCTTTCTTCTCATTCCCATTCTCTGCAGAAAGCGTAAGAGTAACAAGGGTTTTGTAGTCGAATGATATGAATGCTCCACTATAAGTTGGTCGTCGCGGATCCAATCCCGCTAGTAACTGACAGTAAACGTGCCTGACTTTGTCACTCAAAAAAAAAAAAAAAATGCGTACTTGCCTTTTCTCTTAAGGACGAGAATATTCATCATCATGAAATTATAGAATACTTTTTATTACTACCATTTTCCCTAGTAATCACCAAGAAGAAGTGTGTGTATTTACGTGTGAGCAGGTAGTTCATACGAATCTGATCCGAGGGCCATACATATATCCGTACATAGATCATTCTTGGTGAGCGTAAAGTCATGGCAGTCCAATCAAAGAAGTATATATATATATGTGTGTGTGTATGATTGATTAGCAGATCAGAATAAGACATGCGTGCGTGTGGGTTCTGTGATTTGAGCGTGTTTATCTCTTTTGTTATGGTTTTGTGCTTTTTTGGACTTTGGAGGCTTGAAAGGAGGATTATATTTGAAGAACTTTGTCCTCAAGTGGCACAAAAAGGTAACATTGGATTGTGACTTGAAAGCAAAAGTGTGGATCCTGGATAGAGATTTTACATCCAATCACATTATAAATGCACATAACCCCTTCCTTTGTTTCTTCTCACTGCTCTCTCGCCCTCCCTCTCTCTCAACGTAGTTACTTTCACATTATGGAGCTGCCAATCAATTATTATGAATATTATTGCTTGTATTAAACCCAGAAATCAATTACTATGATATATATGTCGATCTGATTTGCAGCTGTCACGGAATATTGATACATGCACATACGTATACCTACATATATATATATATATAGGGTTTTTATCTTCGCAGCTTCCTCATCTGGTGGGTACGAATAAAAGCAAATAACAAGTGGTCACTGGCCCCCCACTTGGCCCCCTGTTTCAATTATTCAAACCAGCCTAAGATATTGGAACCCTATATATATGTATAACAAATAATGATCGCACTTGAACTATAATAAGATCATGATCTTGAACTAGATCTATAATAGGGCTAATATACAGTAGCTGTTCACATGGACGTGTTAAAAAAATGCACTGATATACATATACATGCACAAACGAAATCAAATGGTTAAATAAAAAAGTTCTCATATGTTCGTACTTCTTCTCATTGAAATGGATCTGAGGGGAATCAACATGTGTGTTAAATAATGAGATTTGAATGACCAGGTACGACGACTTGTGAAATGTCGGTTACAAGAATTTTATTCCATTTATTGACTGGAATTTTTGTTGTTATATGAATTTCGAAATCTGAAATCCTTAATTCCTTATTGTTTCCAAATCCGACAGACACGTCAATGACATAATTCAATCTGCGTTAATTTAGATATCTGCTGTCAAAACGTGTGGACGGGATCATGAGAAACAAATGGCTTCCGATCAACCATTTCATATATAATATATAGTATGTTTCACTATACAATAATTTAGATCAAATAATTGAGTCAAACTTTCTCTATGCCACAACTGGTTTCAGAATAGTAGATCGGTTCCTAGATCTTTGATATGTGGCCTTCTCCCTCTGATTTTTGAGAGTTGTTGACTTCTCTCCTCTTCTTCTTCATATCTGTTTTGCGGCGATGAGAGCTATTTGTCTCTTGTTTCTTTTTTTGTGGTGCTAGGTTTTGTGGTAGCGTTCTTGTTTTCTCAGGAAATAAACAGATCTTTTAAATCTGAGTATAAAATCTTCTTGGTTGGATAGTTTTTCAAATGTTATTGGATTCGACCATCTTCTAGTGGCTCAGATTTACATTCTTGGAGGAAGATTTCAATAAGTGTTGTTCGGTGTGTGGTCGAGGTTACCATATTCGCTTGAATGGAGGAGCAGAAGTGTTCTTCAGGATATCATGAGTTTTCTTCCTTCTGAAGTTGGGTTTTCTTTGATCTTTTCCCCAAGTCGAGATGTCTATGCAGCTGCTTTAATTGCAGCTAATGTTTATAAGAAGGTGTGCCTGTTAGGGTGAATTTTACATCCAATACTTTCTTTCACGTCATTTCTAACTTTGGACATCGAGGAGGCCGATTTTGTCCATACTTCTATTCTTAAATCTTCAATGTATAGTGACTGGCTGTTATTATTCAATGTACAGTGACTGTTATTGTATTTGACTTATTTTTTTGTTATATTTGATTTGGTTTTATTTGTATTCCACCTTTAGTTTGTTTTTATATATTACACCAGTTCACAATAATAATATAAACAGCTTTTGACCAAAAAAAAAAAGTCCAACTTTCTCTGGCCAATCATATACTGTTAAAAAAATGTCAAAAATAAAATAAAACAGAATAATTAATGCGTATAGTTGGGGACTCAAATAGAACATTAATAAGATATTGGGACCTCGATCAGGACATGCAAGAGACTATAATTAAAGTTTAAAGTCGAAGAATTTGTGTGTGTGTGTGTGTTAGAAGAATCTGCGAGAGTACGTATAAACTTTAAATAAAGAAAAAAAGATGAAGGGGGAAAAAAGTGGTCAATAATTGAATTAGGAAGAGAAAGAGAAAGAGGCAGAGGAGGTAGCATGATCAGCAAGGGATGAGGAATTGAGTGGAATGTCTACCCCCCCACGTACTTGATCTTTCCTTCAGATTAATTTGGCTTCTTTATTGATAAAATAAATAAATAAATAAAATGGATTTTATAATGATAATAATGAAAGTTACTGATTTCCACTGAGACATACAGTTTGCACGAGGGCCTCTATTTTGTTGTTTTGCGCTGTTTTCCTGCCTGGAAATCAGCACCTTTTTTCCTCCTCACAATTAATTTCTTTTTGGGCCCTTAAATAATTGCAAATTGGGGAGGAATATGGTTACACATGTCCACACGTGAGTTGCTTTCCCTTGTAGTAATATTGTCGGATATCAAAGGGCAATTTTGGGTTTTCAAAAGTTGTCGACATATTTACCTTTGTTACCCATCCCTTTGTTGAGTCCGCAGATCTTGTCTCTCTTTTTGGTCAATTCTCGTGTGGTTGTCCTCTAGCTCCATTTTTCTTCCTTCCTTTTGTTTTTATTTTCTTTTTCCAATGTGGTTCCTTTTCTTTTCAATTCCTAGCTGCATCAATTTTTTTTATTGTTTTCAGGAAAAAAAAATTCTCACAAAGTTTTATCACAATTTTTTCCTAAAGAATATGCGAAATGTATTTTTAAGTATGTAGTTGCAACTTATCTTTAATGGTTATATTTAAAAAATAAAAATTAAAAGGGCAGGCTCTATTAGCTTAAGGTTACAAGTAAGATCAAATCTACAACATTTCATTTATAGTGGAGTTCTCATACGACTAGGTTATAAAGTCATTTAAATTTTATTTAGCCCTATGCAACCTATTTTTAACTGTGTGTAAAATAAAAAATATTTACATATAGCCAAAAATACACCACATATAGTTGACCATAGAATTCTTGCATTCTCTAAGAATGAGCTGTATGTACACTTTGGCTTTTAGGTATCATTGGATGATAACTTTTGAGATGAGAGATTTTTTGTCACTTTTTTCCTATTTGGTTTTCAAAAATATTTTAACATCTTTCAATAAATTTTAATTTAATCGGTCTAAGTTTTTTTTTTTAAAAAAAAAAAACTAAACCAAATTAGTATATTTTTGAACTAAGCCGGTTATATGTCTATATATATATATATATAGTCCACTTACGATCCTCATAATTGAAGGAGGCAAAATTAAAAGAACATATATGAGAGACAAAATTAAGTATAGTACGTGAATTTTCTTATAGAAAGAGATCTAATCATAGATTGTTATTGAGTAAAGGAGCGGCACGTACTCGTGCATCTGATTTCACGAAGATCTCAACTTTCATCGAGCGTAGTGATATGCATTGTCTATAGTATTAATTAGCACAAAATGATTAATAAAGTGTGATGATATGAGAACCAACTTTTGGTGGGAACAGAGCCAAATATATATATATATATATACATACACACATGAAAGCATATATATACCAATTTATCACGACTCTCTCTTAAGCTTGTGTGGGTTTTGGCTTAATTCTACGGAATAGTTATTATCTTGAAAGTTGAACAAATTTGATCTCTGCCTTTTTTGCTAGGTACGATCACAATCATGAGCAACTTTTGTTATCTTTCTCTTGCTCCAAATAAAGTTGCCACCGCGTGTTCTTGTTTTTGTATTTTTGTTCTCTCCGTGCATGAACCATCCCCTTCCAAGTTTTATCCATTCATGAACGATTTAGCCACCTCTTTATCTACCTACCTAGCTGCTATATATATATATATATATACACATATTAAAATCTTCCCATCACTAGCTACATGTTTTTTTATATTAGTATTATGATATGAAATAATTCCATAATAAACTGTGACGAGGCAGATCTTTCCTTTATATGAAGATGACGGGACGTGTTGTATATCTGTGGGATATATAGATGAATCAAAGACAATATAGTACGACTAATTGTTAATAAAATAAGAGTTTCTGAACGTAACGTTTTATGATGCGCGTCATCGTGAATTGGTTGTTTGTATCTATTGGAGGAATATTTAATTATAATCCATAGGCAGTGCGTAGAGTTAAAAATGAGCAAGTCAATCTAGCCAAATGGTCGGAAATTGAATTAGAGGAAGATTTTGCCTCAAAAGTCATTTTCAAATCATTATTGCCCTGCAAATGTTAAAAGGGAATAATGTGGCTTCTTACCGTTAAAAATTTAATGGTCAATGTTTATCTTTTAAATGACATTGTTAGTTTTTTTTTACTATATAAGGTAATATTGCTATGTTTTGAAATTTCTGAAACAATATTGAACTTAAAAAAACTACCGTTACAACATTATTCTTTAGTAAAAGCTTTAAAAAATTTACATGTATTTTTTTCCTTGTTTTTTCTCTTTCTGGTGGTTGGACACAAATAATATGTACTTCTCTGCTCCTTAATATAGAAGATGTAATTGATTTTTTTTAGAGAGATTAATGAAGTTAAATAAATAAATTTATCATAGCATATGTCATATATATATCAATTCATAAGTTAAATAAATTAATTTAGAAATAAAAAATAAATAAATATCCAACTTTAAAATAATTTTTTACTTTTTTATTTTTTTTAGAAATCAATTATATTTTTTACTACATTAAAGATAGGAGGAATATATCTTCTTGGAAATCAGTTTTGGGGGAAAATGAGAGTGAAAAGATCCGATATTATGTTTTTCTGTGTAAAGCGTTAGGCCCAATATTTTGTTCTGCGGAGCAAAGAATTCCTGTATGCTTGCATGCGTGCCGCTAATAGGTTTCATATCCATTGTACTGCTCTGATTTTTTTCACAAGGCAATTTACAAAAAATTTGGTTCTTATCATAAACCAACCTAAACAGTATTTAATGACAATATTATAATTTAATCATATCTTGTATGTGATTAAATTATATATCAATTTATAAGTGAGATAAATTAGTTTAGAAAAAATAATAAATATAAATACTTGAAAATAATGTAATTAGTTTAATTAATCTCACCAAAAAAACTAATTAATCTTATATTTAGAACCATAAGTAGTACTTGGCAATTTGTACAACCTTCTTGTAACTTAAAATGTGAATAAACAAATTGTACTCCCTCTCTGCCATTTTTTTTATAATAGTGAAAAATTTAAATTGTCTTGGTTATTTTTATAAAAGCTTGACAAAAATGGTCTGATCAGAGTCAATTTTACCCCTAATGAATTTTACATACATTCCTATGTACGTTAATTAAAATGTCGGTGATACTTTTTTTTTTTTTTTTGCTATAATGTCGGTGATACTTTTTTTACATTATTTCTCTTTCTTACTTGGACCGTATAAATAAGGCTATACTTGAATAGAAGAAGATTTATTTTAGAAACAGTTATTGTTTTTAACTAATTTAAACAATAAACCATGTAATTTCAGTTATCAGGTTCTTATAGATAAGATATAAGAAATATTACCTCCGATCTTAAATATAAGACATAGTTTAAAGTGCAATTTGCACTATAAAGTATTACTTTGGTTCTATTTATAAATCCCTTTTAAGGATAGTAAATAAGATTGTGATAATTTTGTCCATATTGATTGTACCAATAAAAATATGAAGAAAAAATAAAATTTAAAAATATTTATTCATAAATGAGAGCACAATTAAAAATTTATTCTAAAATCATTTAGACTACTTTTTTTTCGTATGTGTGATTTAATTGAAATAGATTTATAAATAAGATTAAAGTGATACGTCTTATATCTAATACTGAAATTAAGGAGGGTTGGGTGAGTAGATGGAAAGGATAGGGTAGGGTAGGGTGGGGAGAAGGGGGGCAGAGGAGGATAAGTAGGGTGGTGGACAATAGGGTGAGAAGTCAGAAGAATTAAATGAGGGGTTACCACCACTTCTTCATTTTTCACTCTCCTTTTCCCTTCCTTGAGACTCCCAATCTCTCTTCCCAACACCATATTTACCTGCCCTTTATTATATTATATTGTTTCCTTCTAAATATTCTTTTTGGTTGCTATTTTAAGACATAATTAATAATTTTTATAAATTAATAAAAATTAAAATTAATAAAGTTGTCTTAAAATTTGTAAGTAGCTTCCAATATTATCTCTACTAATTACACTGAACTCTAATATTGTACTCCCTCCGGTCATAATTATAAGAGCTAGTTGATTTTTTTTTAGAGATTAAGGAAACTAACTAAATTACTTTAAAGTATTTTTATTTTTATTTTTTTTCTTCAAACTTATTAGTTTGACTAATAAATTAATATATTATCTAAGAATATTTAACATATGAAATGATTAAATAACTTATTTAGCTTCCTTAATCTTTCCAAAGAAAGTCAACAGCTCTTATAATTAGGACTGGAGGTAGTATTAATTATTATTCTTATTCACTACCTTTATTAATTATGAGCATCCATAACAAAATAATTAACGTGCTTTGGAAACAAGCAAGTATATTATAAAAAAGACAAAATACAATTACTAGTTGGTCTCTTATAATAAGAACAAGAAACAATATAAATAAGAAGTGCTTAACTAATTTAGACCAATTAAAAAATATTAGATAAATCATTTAACTTAATATGTTTTAAATACATAAACTTGACCTATTTTATCTTTATTAAAGAATGTGACTTGTAAATATCTATATTTACTTCGTGTTATTTGTCACAGTTCTCTTTTTTATAAGAGGTAAAAGGAAAAACTTTCATTAATTATCATATCAATATCTTATATTTTAGATCAAAGAGAGTATTCTCTCCAATTCTTAATTATTGAATATCCATATGCCATATCAATCTTATCCTATTTATAAGTCATTTGTTAGTATATTTTACTGAAATAAAGAAAATCATAAATCCTATTAACCCTATCTTAAAATTTAATAATTTTATAACTTTGCTTCAATTTAACATTTTTGCCCAATACTCTTATTTGAGATATATTACACCCTATAAGGATAAAATTTATATAATAATTAATAAAGGGTAAAATTATACACTCCTATAAAAAATTTAATGATATGATATATAAATAGGATAAAAAGTATTCTTCCTGCCTTACAAACGGAATGAGATGAATACTAATTATGTTTTTTTAATATCAAATAACAATTTTATTTTTAGAAAAAAAATTAATAGCTTAACCACCTCTTCTTGTTACACGTGTCTTATAGAGGGTAAGGGGAGTACTAGTCACTTTTTTAGAACAAAATATTAGTGATGATGTTATGTTATTAATTATTTTGCATTATTAATGGAGTATTAACTGGCTTTTTCTAAAATCACTCAAATTTAAAGTTGGCATTTTTAAAAAATTAAAAAATAGGATAATTATTGTGGGAATTAAGATTGGTGGGTGGAGTTAGTGACGTGTGGATGGGGAGGGGAATATGAGCATGACGCATAATGAATGAATGAATGAATGAGAATGATGATTGAGTGCACGTGTGGTAGGTCATGTCCACGTGCATGTGTTTGTATTCACACAGATCCATCCCTTCCTAATAGGGACCATTAGCACTGTGTCCCAAAAGAAATTAAATTTTTGGGGCTTTGTCTCTCCGCCCCTATTTTTATATCCGAGTAATCACATTAAAATGTATTTTTCTTATTTTTAATAAGACATATATATCTAATCTAATTAAATTGAAAAGTTAGCTAATTTAGTTAATATGATATATATTTTTAAAGACACCATAATTACATTTTTTAAATTTTCTCATTATATCTCATTCTTGATTATTGTTAAACGAGTAATAATAGAGGTAAATTATAAAAATATGGAAAAATTGTAATAAAGAACCTAAGAAAAATAATATTCATTAATAAGGATCATAAAAATAGTAATATTCTGAAGGATCAGAAATTTAAATATTAAAATAGAAAAACTAAATTGCTATTAGTCAGATTTCCTATATTTTCTCTAATTAAATCTGAATCTGAAGTGATTGATGAATAATTACACAGAGAGATCGACCAAATCAAAATCTGCTTAGTTAGCATCCACTGCACTAAAATCGCCTCCTAATTACGATCAAGATCTCTCCTGTTTTTAATTTTGAGGAGCCAAATCTTATTAATTCTGAGACACATGAAGTAGAGAGAAATTATTTGTTAGTTGTCTTCCACTATAGAATTTGTCTCCTGTCGCTTTAGACTCGACAAACAATGAATTTTGTATTTTAATTATTATTAGGATTAATGAAATCCCCTTGTTCATCTTCCCGAAATTGATATCTTTTCAACTTTCATGTTTTTGTGGATCTAATTTTTTTTTTCAATGGTCTACCTTTCAGCCATTCAATGGTTGAAGCTTAAATCCTTAGCATACTATGTTGAATCTAGTATGACTTTGATAATTTCCTATGCACTTCCTATTTTGGCTTATCTATTTATACTGGTAATACCAAACAAACAATTATATAGTTATTGTTTTCAGCTTATCTATTGACTTCCTCCCACCTCCCATTCATACTGCTGCTAGAAGAAGTATTGTTTAAAATAGAAGTCATTTGCGGTATAATTAATGCCACGTTTTCAATTCTGTCCCGATAATCAATATTCAATTTTTAATTTTACTAACTAATTATATTTATCCTCTCTTTTTAACATAACACACAGAGTTCATATTCTTTAATAAGGGTAAAACTATAAGAATATTCTAATTTTTGGGAAAGTGGCGGTTCAATGGTTCATCATTTATGGGGAGAGGAACTGAAGTTTGTTTAATTGATAGGACCTCCAAGTTCGGACCTCGAGGGGAGCAAGAGAGCATAGTCAACTCTTCACTGCTCTGTGGGCCCATTCTTCTGTTTGGGTCCACTCCTTCATTTCACCATCACCCCTCCGTTTACCATTTCATTTGTAACATCTCTCTCTCTCTCTCTCTCTCTTTTTTTATCGTGGGTTAAGGGTGAACCAATATTTTTTTCCATTTTAAACTATTTTTAAAGTTAGAATTCATTGCCATTATTAATTAATGGATAATTTAAATCACAATATTGATTCAGGGCCAGCTTATTGCTTCATTAACTCATCAAACACACATGAACAAGGGATCAAATATTATTAACGTAGGGCTTAGTTGAATTAGTGTTGAAAAATACGTTTACGCTAGTCAAGACAAAACTCTGGTAGAAGCTGAGGAAAGAATTGCTACTTGTTTGGGTATTGAGTTCTCGGATCATATGCTAGGAAATACTTAGGCCTACCAACAGTTTGGGGTCGATCTAAAGCTGGTGCATTGGCTTTTGTGAGGGATAAGGTTGGACTGAAGCTACAAGGGCGGAAACAAAAGCTGTTGAACTTTGCCGGTAGAGAGACACTTATCAAAGCAGTGGCGAACGCTATACCTACATACCCGATGACGTGTTTTTTATTCCCTAAAAAGTCTTGCATGGAGTTAGATAGTCTGATATCTAATTTTTGGTGGGGAAATTCAGGAGAAACTGGATCTATTCATTGGCGTAGCTGGAAAAAGATGACTTTGCGAAAAGATGAAGGAGGCATGGGCTTTAGAGACTTGCTCTGTTTTAATAGAGCTTTGCTTGCAAAGACTGCCTGGAGAATGCTGCAACAGCCCAATGATCCTTGGTGCAAAGCTCTTAAAAGCATCTACTTCCCAAAGGATCACTTCCTTAGAGCAAAGAAAGGACACCGTGCGTCGTGGGGTTGGATCAGTTTGTTGGAGGGGAGAGATCTTCTCATGAAAGAATTGTGTTGGAAAATCAAAGATGGGACCTCGATCTATATTTGGGATGACCCATGGGTGCAAGGTTTGCAGGGGTTTCAGTTGCGGAAGGAAAACTCAATGACTGATCCTGACAGTGGGAAAGTTGCAGTACTCATTGTTAATGGTGGCTGGAACCTCAACCGGATTATTGCAGATATCAGCCCTGAAGTCAAAGAGAAAGTTCTAAAAGTTCCTATTTTCCCTAATGCAGTTTCGGATCAGCTAGTCTGGTTGGCAAACAAAGATGGTTGCTATACGGTGAAGTCGGGGTACATGGTGGCGAGGTCAGATGTGAACGAGATGCAGGTTAAAGACCCAGGTACTTCCTTTACTGTCCCTAATTCCTTATGGAAACATATTTGGCGGGTTGTGGTTCCCCCTAAGATCCAACATTTCCTGTGGAGATTAGGGGTGGGGGCCATTGCAACCAACGATGCACTTTTCAAGCGTAAATGCTCCAGTAGTCCTTGCTGCCCTGTCTGTTTGTCTGATAGAGAGACTGTTGAACATTTGCTGTTTCTTTGTCCTTGGACAAAGCTTTGTTGGTTCGGTTGCCCTTTGGGGTTAAGATTTAGCAAATGGTCTATGAAAAGGTGTGAGGTGTGGTTATGTGACTTCTTGAATGGGAGGTCTGGGCTAGATGAACATGGTAAGGCTGTGTTTGCGACAATGTGTTGGTGGATCTAGAAAAAACGTTGTAATTGGGTCTTTAGGGAGGAAAGGCCTAATGCTAAGGAGGTGGTTAGTCTTGTAAATTCCCAGGTGGATGAATTCTGGAAATCCAGGGTTAAAGGGCCTGCTGCAAAAAGGAAAATTTACGTGGAGAATGTAGAGAGGAACCAGCGCTGGTTGAGACCCCCACCGGATGCCATTAAGATTAATTTTGATGGCTCTTTCAAGGAAAAGACAAGGAAATCAGGGGTTGGAGTGGTTTGCAGAAATGAAAGAGGGGAATTTGCTGGTGGGTTGAGTTTACCAGTTGATGCGTCATCTGGTTTTATGGCGGAGTGTTTAGCCTTTAGGGAGGCATTGGCTTGTCGGGAAAGGTTCCATGGTTCAGCGGTGATTTTTGAAACGAACTGTGAGACTTTGTATAGATTGGTGAATAGTAGGACTATTGCTGGTAGTGACTGGAGGTGTCAGGACCTATTGTTGGAGATCTTTGGATCATTTGAGTCCATGTCTAACGTGTCCTTATCCCTTGTCTCGCGGCAAGGGAATAGAGCTGCTGATTGTCTTGCAGCTGGTGCAAAAGAACAGATGGTTCAGCCTACGTGGCTGTCCCATATTCCATCTCCTCTAAGCAAATTTTTGTTCCTTGACTCGGTGATGCCCGGAGGTTTCAGGTCAGGTTTGTATAGCGGACGTGACAAGGAAGGTATAGGTTGATTCTTTGCTGTTACTTTTCAACCTCCACTGATGGGTTCTCATTTTTTCATTTGCTGATTTTGCTTTATAGGTTGTGATTGGTAAGGGTGTGATAGGTTTTATGTTAGATCTTTTTGAACGTTTTATTGGCTTCGGCTATTAGTAGTTGTAACTTGGTTTTAATTATTAATAAAATCGACTTTTTCGGTAAAAAAAAAAAAAAAAAAGGGTTCATCATTTATGGGGAGAGGAACTGAAGTTTGTTTAATTGATAGGACCTCCAAGTTCGGACCTCAAGGGGAGCAAGAGAGCATAGTCAACTCTTCACTGCTCTGTGGGCCCATTCTTCTGTTTGGGTCCACTCCTTCATTTCACCATCACCCCTCCGTTTACCATTTCATTTGTAACATCTCTCTCTCTCTCTCTTTTTTATCGTGGGTTAAGGGTGAACCAATATTTTTTTTCCATTTTAAACTATTTTTAAAGTTAGAATTCATTGCCATTATTAATTAATGGATAATTTAAATCACAATATTGATTCAGGGCCAGCTTATTGCTTCATTAACTCATCAAACACACATGAACAAGGGATCAAATATTATTAACGTAGGGCTTAGTTGAATTAGTGTTGAAAAATACGTTTACATAAGTCAAGACAAAACTCCTATCACATACTTACCTCATAGGCTGTAAATCATGTTGAAAAAATAACTTCTACCATTAATCTAAACAGACACGTACGTATGATATTTTTCAAAGGCACGATGCGGCGGCTTCATCATCTTTTTTAAGGGCAGACTCTATGCTACTTCAAAGAAAAAAAACACTTAGTGAAAATTAGATTTTAGATATAAATCTGCAAATTAAACGAAGAAACCCTATGCGTAACTAGCCATTGAAATAGGTCAGGCCAGGCCAGGCTTTGGTTAAATAGGCCTAAGCCTGTAATGGGGTTAAAAGGCCTGAGCCTGAATGTAGGTTTTTTTTAGCCTCAGGCTTGAGCCTTCATAAGGCCTAATTAGGCCTGAAGCCTTTTTAAAGGCCTACTTACAATATAGGCCTTTAAAAAGGCCTCATATTACTGGCTTTGAAGGCCATAAGTAGGCTTTATGCACTTTGAGCCTATCAAAACCAATATAAATATAAGAATGAAAAAAAATAAATATTTTTGTTATTATATGATATAAATATAAATATATTTATTTAATGTCTAAATAGGTCAGGCCTTAACAAAATAGGCCTGACCTATTTACACATAGGCCTTTAAATAGGCCTTGGCTTGACCTTTTTAACAAATAGGTCAGGCCTCACCAAGCCCTAAACAGGTCAGGCTATAGGTCACCTGATAGGGGTCTGACTTATTTCCACCCCTATGCGTAGCTGACTAGCAAGCACGTACACACACATATATAAAACGAGCATCAATCCTTCACTGGATACATATTCTATTACTGTTCTGAACGACATAATAAGATATGTTTTGCTAGGTTTGCGTATTATTATATACTCCCTCCGGTCCTAATTATAAGAGCTAGTTGACTTTTTTGGAGAGATTAAGGAAGCTAACTAAATTACTTTAGAGTATTTTTATTTTTATTTTTTTCTTCAAACTAATTAATTTAACTAATAAACTAATATATAATCTAAAGATATATAACAAGTGAAATGATTAAGTGACTTATTTAGCTTCCTTAATCTCTCCAAAGAAAGTCAACTAGCTCTTATAATTAGGACCGGAGGTAGTATTTATTGTGTATGCGCGCGTGCGCGCTCATAGAAATGTTAGTAGATGGGTAGAGCCTGGGACTTAAGAAAACACTGATCAAGATCATTAGCATAGGATGCCTAATAATTGATTGTTAATATATATAGAGAAAAGAGACGCTATTATTAATTACAATATATTCAATGTTGGGTAAACTACATTTATATAAATCATCTCAGGAATCTATGTTGTTTTTTTTTTGGGGCTAATAATTAAGGCCAGGAAACCTCTTTTTTTTTTTTTTTAATGTTATTAGTTATTAAGAGGTTTGGATCAGTTGCTTTATTTTACTCCTATTATTGTCTTTTGATGTGAACAATTCTAAATTTCCCAGATTATTTATCCCCTATATATCATTTTTTGAAAGTCATATTGATACATCACCTTTTTAATCAAACACAGTACCGCGATTTTCATAATTTCTGATTAAAGATGGAGAAAATCTAGTTTTAAATATATGGACAAGGGCATTTCTTTTGGCACAAATAAACTATATAGACTTAAATTAAAGGAGTGAGCTAATAAGAACCAATAGCGATTTGGTTAAGTAAACAAGGCTCGATTATATTCCTTAGATCATGTATTCGGATGAACCCATTTAAACCCTATAGATACATGCACATACTTTATCTTTATAGCTCAGATTGTTGAGAAGATCAACGCTATACCACATGCATTACCTCTAACTTAAACCTACCCTCTCTTTTTGAGGCTTAGAGTACAAATTGAAGGGTTTTAATTAGCATTTTCTTACAAGTTTGTTTTATAGGATTTGAATTTATGTTCCCTTATGTAATGGCTAAGCTAATAAGAACAGATGAGATAGATGGATATGTGTAGGGATTAGGGAGTAGGGAGTAGGGAGCTAGGGTGTAGTGGTGATGGGGAAAGGGTGAATAATAAGCATAAGTACTAGTGATCGATGCTGATGACCACAATAGACGTAGGGTTGCAATCAAGAAAATGAGGGAAAAGATTCGCAGCTTTAACACATTGGGTTGGCTCCACTTCACAAAGATGATCTCCCTCCATGTGTTGCAGGTCCCCCCCCCCCCCCCTTTTCCGGGGCGGCGGGGCAACACAAAAAAAAAAAACTGTCTTTCTTCTTCTTGTTCTTTCTTTCATCCCCCACATATATATATATATATATATTCTATCTTCAATATAATAATATCCTTATCATTTTTTTGTACCATTCTACTTAATCATCATCAGGTAATTAACTAATAACTAACCCTCGTGCATGCTTGCTTTTAAAGAGAGAGTAGTACCAGAAGGCCATGTGATATAAGCGGCGAGTACTGCTAGCTACGACTTAGGAGGCCACCATTAATGAAAGATTTGAAATGAAGATATGAAAGATGGTAAATGGCGCACTCTTTTTTGTGGGGCTACGTACCCTACACTGATGGATCTGTGTGATGAATAATGACCTCACTCTTAAAACTTTTTTGGCCTTGTCCTCGTGGGTGTCTCGTTATCGTCCTTTCGTACCAAAACCAACCCCTTTCATACTAAGTACCACTCACTCCCTTGCGGCCTTGCCTCTTTTCTCAGCTCGTTACCTTCTTGTTTCCTCCTTCCTTATACCACCACTACATTACTAAAATGAGCCTAAATCCCACACCTTCATTTCTCTTCCTGCTCCATCGCTTCAATACGTAGCTATCATCAATGGCGGAGTCAAGAATTTATATTTGTAGGTGTATAATTTGTGAGGGGTTCGGGGTTCGGGGGCCACGCCTCCAAATTATTTTTTAAAGAAAGTTTTAAATGCATTAAAAATTAAATAAATAAAGACAAGGAAAAACTTTTGAAAGAAAGTTTTAAATGTAAAATTTTGAATTTCAATAATTTCAAAGAGACTAACAAAATATTGCCAAAAAAAAAAATCATAGCTTCAACAGCCTATTATATATTTTTTTTATTTCTCATGCAAAAATTGTTAATATTTAAGTTGGTAATAGCCATATTAAAGTTGTAAACTACAGCCTTTGAATTTTTATTTTAAAAAACTAAGGGTGGTTAGGTAATTTTTCAAATTTTGCAGCATTTCAAAATTTAAAATCAATCCTTTGAAATTATTAAGATTCAACATATTTATTTATCTTTTACCATTTTTAATTAGTCTTTTTCCTTATCAAATCAGGCCCATGTTGTAAACTTGCTTTAAGCCATTTGGTGCTGTCTGAGGCTGGGTTCGAATAGGGGACCTTGTGTATCAAACTAGCATTATAACCACTGCAACATCTAGACAACTTGTTATAAGATTCCTTCAATATATATATATATTCTTAAACTTTGTAGGTGCACTGGCGCCCACATGTACAAGTGTGGCTCCACCACTGGCTATCATGTATGTATTTAGCTGTCAAATGCTGCACGTGTTCTTTTCTTTTTGCTTGTTTTGGTTCTATGTGTATATCAAGTTTGGTAAGAGAAATTTAGGGGCTAGTTATGACACCTTGAGTGTTAAGCATTACTAAATCTAACCTGTAATATAACATTTGGTTAACTTTTCTTAAAGAATTAAATAAGTTAAATAAATTGTTTAATCATAAAATATATTACCTCCGGTCCTAATTATAAGAATATTTTTATAGTGCAATTTACACTAAAAAGTGTTCTTATAATTAGGATTAGATGGGGTATCGTGTATCATTTAATTATATATTAATTTATAAGTCAGAAAAATTGATTTGCTGCAAAAAAGAAAAATATAAATACTTCAAAATAATTTATTTAGATTTCTTAATCTTTCTATAAAAGGTCAACTAGATTTTATTTTAAACATCGGGAATCGAAGTAGAATAAATCATAAATCATCCATCCTCACTAGAATATATCATATATGTATAGATTCTGTTATAAAATTTAGAATTTAACAAAGTTTCATGAAAAGAAAAATATTACGACCAGTCTTTAATATATGAGCTAGTTGGGTATTATTTAGTCCTAAATATAAGCTCTCAATATAGTTTATCCCCTAAATTTATAATTTATTTTCTTAAAGTATCGCTATTGATTGTACGCATTAAAGAGCTTTCATCTAAAGTAATCACTAGTTATGATGAAATATAATATTTTAAGAAAAGTAGTATATATTTATTACAAATAATTAGCTTTTAAAACTACCTAAATTAGTCAAGTAGTTCTTATATTAAATAGCATAAATAGTACTAAACTTAAACAATAATCCACTCTATTATTTACTTACGCATCACCAATGGACAACTTAATTAAGATTGTGAATACTATACACTGGATCTAGAAGCAGACTCAGGTCAGGTAGCATGCATGTATATATTAAGTACAGTATCAGAAATAAACATTAAACATTTTCGTGAAAAGTATATTAAAATCATAGCTATATCCTAAGCGTACGTTGCTCATAAATTAATTTTTTCTCATAAAATAAATAAAAAAAACACATCCATCAAGACATGAGTAGAGATGAGATATCCCAAAAATTGGCGGAGCAAATTAAAGATATATAAATCATGCTGACATATACTCCCTCCGGTCCTAATTATAAGGCATAGTTACTTTGTTTGAAGAGATTAAGGAAGCTAAATAAGTTACTTAATCATTTTGTATGTTGTATATCTTTAGATTATATATTAGTATGTAAGTCAAACTAATTACTTTGAAGAAAAAAATAAAAAGAAAAATACTCTAAATTAATTTAATTAGCTTCCTTAATTTTTCCATAAAAAGTCAACTATGTCTTATAATTAAGACCGGAGGGAGTACGTACTAGCCTCTCTGTTATGTGTGTGTGTGGCTTATTCTACAACACACTGGAGGACCAATAACGTGAGGGCCACTATATATTCTTGCAGAAAGTGACCGAATCATCTTGGAAGGAGGGAAGCAACATAAAAAATATATTAAGATTAGGTTAATCATCAGATCTTGTACGTATATACACTAATACATATACTAATCCACCATCAGGCTTCACTGTTCAAAGTAAGATTAGGATTGGTTTAGTTTGATAATCATATATTTTTTCCTCGATTGGGTAGCATGTGTGAGGTGGCTCCTAACCTACCTACTCACATGCTTCAATCACGAAAATTCATTGGATAATCAAAGCCTAAATGATTGGTCCAAATCAAGACTTGATAATTCATATTAACCATCGAAACCTGTGTTTGAATACATATACGAGTACACAGTGACAATTTGACCTTGAGGAATATTATTGAAGCCCTCAAATTTTTATGGCTTCCTCTTTTGACTCTGAAACCTTGAATTTGTGTCGGTGTGCATGTGTAATGTGTTCCAAATCAATATTGCTTCACAGGTTAAGCTTAACATCTTTTTTATGAATTTATTTCCAATGAGAGATAGATGGACCCAAAGAATTAGACTAATCACATCCATTTGAAAATCTCTCTCTCTTTTGTTAAATTATAAAAGGAACGTAACCATACAGATCAATGTGTCGTCCTTTAATTTGCTTTCCCATTTTTGGAGATTCGAAAAATCTTGACAAGTCGGGTTTGTGTAATAATCTCACTTTTTTTTTTCCTCTTATTGAATCCAAACGATCGAGAACCAGATCTCTTGTAAAGTCATGCTTGGTTGAAAGTTGAAACCAAAGTGGAACCTTAATTATTGCTTAATGACAGTGATATTTCACTTGCATTATTCCCCTCTAAAAAGGATCTCCTTTTCCTCATTTGTTTGTATCATGTTTTTTTTTTTTTTTAATCATGATCACGATTTGTACAAGGTATAGCCTTTCATTAATCCCTCTGAAACCGATCATATGATACCAGAATCATTCTTTTCCTTAAAAATACAAGGTAAGAAAACTGGGACAAGCCAGTGAGATTCAAATCACAAAAGAAAACAAAAGGAGATATTATTGGGATGATGGCGTTCATCAAAGACAACTCAGGCATATTGATTTAATTAAGAAAAGGTAAAACCACCGTTCATAGTATATTAGTAACCAGCAAGATAGGTGTCGGGTCATAAGGAGCCAGAAGAGTGATTACTGCCAGCAAACTGTTTGTTGGAGCACAAGGGATATACATACATGTATATCTTCATATATATATATATATATATAAGGTTATCTCGTTAAAAGGCACTTAAAAACATTCTTAAGTTGCAGGCCACTATTCAAACAGCAAACATGGGAGCAAAGCAGGAGTGTGTATCTTTAAGGCATGATGAATAGGAATCGTAATAAAGATGTAATGATCAGCTTAAACAAGCAAAGGACTTTAATTTTGTGGGTCTTTTTTTTAATTAAAAATTTATTATCTCGACACAATGTACTTTTTTCTTTTCTTAATTATTTCATCTTGCAGGTTCTTGTGCACGTGGTGGTTTATTATTCTGATGATGTCAACACACTCATCATTCAATTTAATACTTCTAGAAACGATGTGCGATAAAGGCAATATTGTGGGCACCTTATTGTAGATCCACACACGACTGTGAACCAAACTCCACTGAGCTCGATCTCATGATTATGGATTATAAGTCAAAACTGCATAAATTAGAAGTCCGTGTGTTACTCCAATCCATATTATAGAGTTGATTTTTATATATATATATAAATTAAAAAAATTAAATAAATTATCTAATCATATCATATATTACGTATTCTTAGATTATATAACAGTTCATTAATTAAATTAATTAGTTTAGAGAAACAAATATAAATATTCTAAAATAATTCAATTAGTTTCCTTAATTTTTCTAAAAAAAGTCAACTTTGTGTCATATGTAGGATTGGAGAGAGTATTATAATTAAGAAAAGAGACTTAAGAGAGTTGCTTGATGTCATTGAGCTACAACAACCGGGCATCAAAATTCTTATATTTTAACTACAATGAGGATGAGATTTGTATTCGCGGGAATACACACACATATAATATTTTTGCAATTGAAAAAAATAATGCTCGTTGTGATAAAATAACAAAGATTGGTGTTCCCCCGTGATACACCAATCTTCATTATTTTCATTAGTTAAAAATCACGAAAAAAAGGATTAATTTTGGTTTTGTATTCTTTTTTCTTTTAAATATAATAAAATTTAGGAAAGGGGTTGGGTTCACCCACGATCTAAGGGCAGAGCAAAATCTCCCTTCCTCCTAAGTCATATCGATGTTGAGTAGGGCGAGCCGTTTATTACCCTTAGGCGTTTACCTAGGTATCTAGGAGTTAAGATGCCTCTCTCAGCACCTTGACCAACTCCAAGATCCTCCCTTTGGTGAGAGAGACCGACCCCTTTGCTAGTTAAGCCCAAACAAGCAATATTTTGGTTTTGTATTCTGTAGAAACAAGGCCGAAGCAATCTGATGATTGTTTACCAACAAAAAGCCCATAAAGTGTATAAATTAAAGGCCCATTAATCCCGAAAGGAGGACCCCAACTTGTTTAAAATATGAGGCCCATAGATACAAAAGAGGCTCCGTCGGGACGATTCGGAAGGCTTATGCTCAATTATGCTGTTTTTTTTTTTTTTGACTATGTTGCTTTGCTTTTGTCAATTATGCTGGTTTGAACCAACCAGGTTTGGTTTAAAGCAAAATGGGCTAGTCTTTTCTAATGACAATCAAAGCTTTATACCAAAAAAAGAACGGTAGGGAATTGGGTTCTCAGTTAAGCAAACAACTTAGTAGGAAGAACTTAGCAGATTTGAGTAATTCAGATAAATTTTGCATGGTTTCGATTCGAGTTTTTTTAAAATGATTTTTTTTAAATAAAGATAAATTTTTAAAAGAATAATAGTTAAGAGATTATGTTTATTTAGATTCTATGCCTATTGAAATATTTTTTTAATAAAGAATATAGACTTTTAAAAAGTCAGATATCAATCGTTTGGGTAAAAACTAAATAGTCTAGATTTGTTTAGCTCTCCTTATTAAGCTTTTTGTTTAAGTAGGGAAACCAGTTTTGAAAGGGAAGGTATCCCACGTTCAGATCTTAGACAAAATTAATTTTGCCTTTAATGAGAGTATAATTATATCTAATATAAAAAAAAATGTTCATTTGTTACCAGCTGAAGTTGAATTTAGCCAGAGGGGCAAGCCCTTTGTAATGTCACAAATCATGGTTCAATTTCGGGCATGATAATACTAAGAACAGGATTGACCAATAATAAAAAAGGATAGATGTACTCAGGAAATACATTATATATGTTGGTTTGTTTGTGTTTAATTAGTCTGTCTTATTCATGAATCCCTCCACAAAAGATCAGAAGATTGAAATTGTAAGACCAGGTTCACTTGGATGGATTCATAACAAGAAACACAACAAGTAAACATTGGGAAGTTTTTTAGTCCATTTCATTCCTCGTCAGGGGAACAAAGTAGCAGACTGGCTTGCTGCATCCACTAATAAGGAGGTGTGCCCAATTGGGTGGGTAGGAATACCCTTACCTTCTTTGTCTCGACTTCTGGAGGAAGATTTGAAGAGCATCAGATATCAGCAAGCACAAGCCTCGACGTCCACCAGTAGCATTGAACTGGGTTGAGTTGTTGTTTTATTTTAGGGTGTATGCATGTTGAAGTTTTTCCCTAGTTATTTTCTAAGTAGTATGGCTTGTGTGTGTCTTGTTTTCAACTATTATTTCCTTTGTTGATTAAGTACTGTCCTATGTCGTGTCATTCTGCTTTGTAATAGCTGATTCCGTTTTCCATAATGAATATTTTAGAAGTGTTCAAAAAAAAAAAAACATTGGGAAGTTATTATATATAAGAGTTAATTAAAAGAGCAAATCTGGTTCGAGGTTGGCATTGTTGAAGTAATCCCTACGAAACTCATCAAATGTCATGGACTTGTACTTGGGAGTGGTCGAGGTGGCTCCATTGATAAGAACTTGTGCAGGTTCTATGACACTTTCTTTCGATGGAAAAACGAAATATGCAACACTTATACGCGCAGTGGCTGAATTTATCACAACCCTATGCCCAGACCCACTAGCCTTCCATTACTAATCATACGTAACCAAATACACAATACACACATATATCACTGAACTGTTTTGTGAAGACGGGAAAAGAATTAGAATGAATATTAGATGTTACTACCTTCGGTCTTAAATATAGACTTAGTTGACTTTTTGGGAGAGATTAAAGAAGTTAAATAAGTTACTTAATCATATCATATATACGTTGTGTATTATTAGATTATATATTGGTTTATGAGTTAGGTAAAATAGTTTTGAGAAAAAACGATAAATATAAATATTTTTAAGTAATTTAATTAACTTTTTGGGTTAAGGTGGAAAAATACACATGTGCTTTTCTCCGAGGAGCGCTCAGTAGCAAATGCTTTTTTTGGGTGCAAAAGTGCACAGTGGTTACAAATTAGGTGCAAAAATACCGTTTGACTGTTAAGTTTGATTCTGTCCATTAAGTTTGACTTTAACCGATGACGTGACATTTCAAATGTACAAAAATACACATGTGATTTGTCAAGAAAAGCGGCCAACAACAAATTTTTTTTAATTTAATAATTTTATTTCAAGATCCTAAAATAATTTTTCAAGATTATGAAGTATTTTTTCAGTATCGGTCAGTATTCTTTTAGTATCAGTCAATACTTGAAATATTTTTTCAAGATCCTAAAATAATTTTTCAAGATTATGAAGTATTTTTTCTGTACCAGTCAGTATCCTGAAAGTATTTTTTAGTACCAGTCAGTACCTTAAAATATTTTTTTCAGTATCAGTGAGTATCCTTTTAGTACCGGTCAATACTTGAAATATTTTTTCAAGATCCTAAAATAATTTTTCAAGATTATGAAGTATTTTTTCTGTACCAGTCAGTATCCTAAAAGTATTTTTTACTACTAGTCAGTACCCTGAAATATTTTTTTTTTCAGATACTGACTAGTACAAAAAAATACTTCATAATTTTGAAAAATTATTTTAGGATCTTGAAAAAATATTTCAAGTATTGACCGGTACTAAAAGGATACTGAATGATACTTAAAAAATACTTCATAATCTTGAAAAATTATTTTAGGATCTTGAAAAAATATTTCAAGTGTTTACCGATACTAAAAGGATACTGAAAAAAAATATTTCAGGGTACTGATTGGTACTAAAAAGTACTTTCAGGATACTGACTGGTACAGAAAAAATACTTCAAAGTATCTTTTTAGTACGAATTAGTACCCTGAAATATTTTTTTCCAGATCTAAAAATAATTTTTCAAGATTATGAAGTATTTTTTCAGTACAGGTCAGTATTCTAAATATTTTTTTAGCACCCGGTAGTAATTAAAATAAAATTATTAAATTTAAAAAAAAATTGTTGTTGGGCGCTCTTCTTGACAAATCATATGTGTATTTTTGCACTTTTGAAATGCCACATCATCAGTCAAAGTTAAACTTAACGGTCAAAGTCAAACTTAATAGTCAAATGGTATTTTTGCACCTAATTTGTAATCACGTGCACACTTTTGCAAAAAAAAAAAAAAAAACATTTGCTACTGGGCGCTCCTCGAAAAAAAGTACATGTATATTTTTGCATCTTAACTCTGACTTTTTTAATATCTTAAAAAAGGTGAACTGAATATGTACCTGTAAGAGAAGGCCTATGTTGAAGAGGCATTAGGAAGAGGCTCGACTTGAATCCATTCACCATCTTGGAGGATTTGGAGGCCATGGGCGTCTTGTTGTTGAAAGAGGATAGTGATGAGGTTAGGGTATCTGTCCTTGGGTCCACCCAACGTTAAACTTGGCTCTGGACATGGAGGGTAGTTATGAATTGCCATCGTTGGATTCTCACTCAGTTCTCCACTCAAGTATCCTGGCCCTAACCCTAACCCCTCACCAAACATCGCCAACATTTTCTGTTCCACTTTTCTCACTTCTGGTGCTTATTTCCCAACCTCCTCGCTGAAAAAGTTCTAAATCATGTTATCTTCAGTTTGTATTTCATTTAACTTAAAAAAAGTTTGATTACCCTTTGGCAAGCTGTGATTTTTTTTTTTTTAAAAAAATGAAATACAGCAAAGCAAGTTAATGAGCTGCTCTAATCCATATTTGACGGTGACGTCTTGAAATTTTAATGCGATTCAGTTCTGATTCTATTTGTAGTTAAAGATTGCTTCAGTTATAAGGACATACATATCATGTTATTTAGGGATAATCGTTCAAAGAAATAAATTTCATCATCCACTTTAAGCTGGGTTATTAATTTAATTTCCAAGTCACATCTGATTCTTATATAATCGACAACTCATTTCAATGCGTTCCATAAGATTATGACGTGAAAGAGTTTTGTGATGAAACAACCACACGGTTCTTACTTTTGAATGCATCCTATAATCTCAACTAAACACACTGATACGACTGTATATCATATATACTTCCATGTACATGCATGAAAGATGAAAACAGTGTTAGTGTAATATTATATTGTAAAAACAATAGATATAAATCAAAAGAAGGCAATATATATAAAGTAAAGCATATAGATATAAATACCGGTAATTAGCTAGATGGTTTGTTAGGCCAGTAGCGTGTGTATTCGCCAGAAGGAGGACAAGAGATCAAGGTGTCCTTCCAAAACTGAATGGCGTCTCTTTTGTAATTCTCATTGCTTGTATATAGCCTCCGCCTTCCACTATAGTCACTTAAACATTCCTCTAACTTGTCCTTATCAGCCATATATCCCATGAAATTCCTTGCACATCTTCATCATTTCCTCCATTAATCCCGCCGAAACTCCATGGTTTATTATTACCTGCGTACACATACACACACTTCACATATATGTCTTTCCTCCTGAGTTAGAAAGACAAACACTAATGTGCCTGAGTTAGGAGTAGGATAGAACTCGTGAACTCCTATTTATAAGGGAGTATTCATACCATTAGACTACAAAGCCTTTGGCACTTTAAATACATATTGAATATCATCTCAGTATATATACCTTGGTAAACCCCTAGTTATGGCTTAGTACAAAAAATCATAGAGTTGTGATTAACAACATCTAATTAAGGTTTGAGTAGTGGACAAACCTAGAAAAAGCCAAACTCCTCGGAGGCTTTTATGATATTTGCAACGACAATTGCTGGATTGTTTGCTCCGAAGTCGATCCCTAGAATTTTCTTGGTGGATGTCGGAATGAGGGTCCGAATCCTCTCATTAACATTTTCTCATTATCCCTCATTATCTTTAAATCTGGAACATAGATTTGATATAACTACTCACACCAACAACCTCATTAAATCAAATCAACGGTTGAAATTAGATGATGAGAGATGAGGAGAAAGTTAGCTAATGAGAGAATCCTCTTCCCTAGAATGAGGTTGCAGGGTCGGGTCTCTGGCGGTTGCACATAAGATGAAGGCACAGAGGAAGGAACGTTAAACCAGCTTGACACAAGCAACTTCTCATTCATATTCGCCATTCTTGTTCCTTATTAATTAGCTTCAGATCAGCAGAGAAAACTGCACTTAACATTTGTGTACAAAGAGAAAAATAAAGAGTCTCGAGCTATATATAGTGTTGGTGAGCTGAACATGATAAGAATTCCGGTCCTTAACCTTCTTGCAGTTGAGTTGTGGTTAACTTAACCTTACAGTCACTTTCTTTTGATCAAAAAAAGAAAAAGTTGGAACTGAACATAATACCCTGTTGAGTAACTAAAAAACTACAGTTCGTTGTGACTAACCATAGAACGTTCTGTTTATATTCATTATCAGAATGGTATTTATTTACCAGATGCATGTATAATGGCATGGCGGGGATTTAATTTGAACACATACACACACATGTGCAAATATGTAGTATATACATTATAAAAGTTTAATCCTAATTTACTGTATCAGAATCTTCTTATCTACCGTACTGAATGCTGTTATTTAATTCTTCTTCTTTTTTTCTCCTGAAACAAGCGCGAAACAATTTTTAAATAATTATATATGCATGCACAGACGGGGTCCTCTAAACTATGGTATATAATATATTCTAAGAATGCTAGTCTTGTTGTAAATATTGCATATTGGTGTGTCAAAGAAAGAGTCCTTCTAATATTATGGAATAGGTTTAAATGAAGAGATGCGTTTCGAGAAGTCATGTTCTTATAAGTTAAGGGGTTTGTGTGGTTCATGAAGCAACATAGTTTATGAATTAAACAGATAGTCATGACTTTCAGAAGAGGTGTAATGTTCAAGAGTCACCTCTTCAAGGCATTAATTCATTATTTATAAATACCCCAATTGTAACACCATTTAAAAGAGAGAATTAGAAAATATCGGTAATTTCTTACTGAGTTATCTTATCTTCTGCCAGTTCTGTCGCCTTGATTTAATTAAGAAGGATCTGTTTAATCCTGGGGAGTACCGCTTTTTCTTTACCGGTGGTTGCGGAATAACTCTATAGGACAGTGTTCTCGAGTACGACTCAGATTATCCTCTTCTCTATTTTTTCCAGATCACTCATGACGTCAACAATCTATAGAGTTAGGTCTCGCTGATTATGAAATTGTGTGTGCGAGTGAGGGAGAGAAAAGATATAGAGAAAAACTATATCTATAATTAATCTCAAACATTCCATATTACATTCTATAGATATAGTATGTGCGATTCTGAAAGCAGACTTGTTGGATTCGCTTGGGCTTCAGACAGATAGAGCCATCTTTTTGGAGACGAATAATCCACTCTATCCTGGGAGACAATTGCTCAAAAAACCTTCAGCATCCATATTGAGGGAGCAAAATTGTCTTAAGGACACAACGAAAGTTGGACCCAGATTTTTGCATTTTTTCCATTCCATATCGACAGTTTTGTGAGTTTTTACCGGTTTTCTTTTTAGTACAGTACTATCGTATATTTACAGGTTATGCATATTGATTACACAGATTCTTAAGACAATTTTGATTTGATTGAATCTGTGTACATTGTGAATTGATTCTTGATTTTGAAATATCTGGTATGTTTTCTTGAGGCATGTGTATACGCATCAATCTGTTATTACATACATGCGCATATATCTGTTTATCTCTACTGTGATTCTTGAGAAAGAAATTCATGACGATTGTTAATGGAAAAAACATTAATCCAGTAAGTAGATCCCCAATGAAAGTTCTGAACCCATGGTGTCCTCAGAATTGGAATCTTGAAAATTTGACTTATGAAAGGGTACGGTTTTGGATTCTGAAGTGTAGGAAAGAGTAATATATAGTCAAATATGTTAATATTTTTTTTGAACTTGGCTTGGCCTTTTGTGGCTTCAAATGATCTACGTAGTTGAGTTCTTAATTTTCGATCTTATATGTATGAATCTAGAAAATCGAGATGCCTCTATTTTTTCCTGTTTTCATATGTTTTACGTGAAGTATAATATTGAAATGATAGAAAGGATTTGCAAATAGTAGGAGACTCTCCTGTAAAGAAAAAAAAGAAATTGACGTAATAGATTTTTTGATTCTGGGTCGGTTGAAAAATAAGATTCTTAGCCCTAAGATTATTTATAGGACAAGAAAAGAAGGTTACAGACCAAAGAATAATATAGAAACAGAATGGAAGCCAGTATGAATATCATATTAGGCCGTCTTTGGTTTTTTTGATATTGGGTCACTTGAAAATAGTATTTTTAGGCACAAAAATATGTGTCAGTGCGTAGGTCTCAAAAAAAAAAACGTAGAGATAGACACCAAAAACGCGAAAAACCGACGTCGGAAACGCCGGTTATGGGGGGTTGAAGCGTCGGGTCTGACGAACCCAACCGTAGGATCCAACCGGGTCAAAACGACCCGGCTGGAGGTTGAAGGAGACACATACGACGTGTCGGTTTATCCCTTCACCAAACGACACTGGTCCGATGCTTTAAGAGAAACGGTGGTTTCATAAAAGGGGGAAAAGAAAAAACTGTTCGGTCGAAATGTTTAGATGAAACGCTGGATTAAATGAAACGATGTGTTTCATTGAGAAAGACTGGGCTGTACAGTTTTGTTTGGGCCGAAGTTCATTAAATAAAAATATGTTAATTGTGGGCCCATTGCGTCCAAGATGACTGGACTTGATTTGGATCTTTATCTTTTACTATTTCTAAAACTTCTCACGGCTTTATCTGTTATTGGCCCTATCATTATTGTGATTTTGTTTGACTTATCCCTGTTATGGTAAGAATATAAAAGAGGGACGTGTGTGTACATATTTAATTATTTGAGAGGCAATTAGGCCTCATTTAATTATTGATTACTTGCACGGTTAATTTATTTCCATTGAAGTTTTGAATATCTTTAATTAATAAATATATCAGATTTGATTGATATGGTAGTTAATAAATCTCCTATAATATCTCCTTATTTTATTGAAGGTTTGATGAATATTAAATTAATAAAGGGAAGATAATGTATATCTTATGCCTTGG
Source organism: Acacia crassicarpa (assembly GCA_034222035.1). NCBI lineage: Eukaryota > Viridiplantae > Streptophyta > Magnoliopsida > Fabales > Fabaceae > Acacia > Acacia crassicarpa. The sequence goes on along the minus strand of JAWXYG010000005.1, from coordinate 39,071,111 downwards.
TTTCATAAGGAGATTTTATTGTTTTTTAATTGGTAAATATCTTGAATTACATAAGTTATCGTATGGAAATTATATTTTGATGATAATGAGATCATTATTGGGTTTTATTATTTGGTTTCTAATTGTAGAAATTCAATATAGTTAAATTCCTAAATTTGAGGATGTTATATATTTGAAAAATTCTAATTTAATTAATTAGAATGAAAAGAAAATTTATTCCTGTATAAGACTTTATTGTCAATGGAGATACTAATTTATTTGATAATTTATAATCTCGTATAATTTCTCTTATAATATTGTGAATATTTTTAAATTAATATGATTGAATAAAAGTGGGGATTTGTTGTGTTCAACGTGATAATAGTTGAAAGTTGAAACAAATTTTTGTTTTAATATATTTGGTGATATATTTGTGAATATCTTGGCTACTATTAAATTTAACAGAAGAATTTGTTACTATGATCAATAAACAAAAATAATAAATTGCATGATGTGTGATTTATTTTGATATACCATATAAATTAGTTTGAATATTGAAAATCTTAGAATTTTAATGTTGCAATTTATGTCTATATTTCGGTGATTTATATAATCTAGTGCTTTGAATTTTTCAAAGAAAATTTGCACATATTTAAATAGTGTGAATATTATTAAATATTGGTATTTAAAATAATTAAAGATTATAAATTTATGTAGAAAATTCTGTGAGGACAGAATATTAATATATAAAATATATATTATTTTGACAAAAGGAAATTAATTAAGTTGAGGTTTTTTCTTTTTTTGTGAAAAGCAAATTTTGTTATGTGAAATAAATGATAATGTTTGAGACATTCTCATTTAATTAAAATAGAAGATTAAATTGGCATGACTTTTTGTTGAAGTATACAGTCATATGATTATGTAATTTTATAAAGTGTGGATCTTTATAAATATACTATTGGGATTCTAATTTAATTAGAATTTTATTGATTATAAAATATTTGAAAGTGTGGGGGTATCTAAGATATGGGGTACCTTAAAATTATTATTCTGTGATTTGCTATCGAAAGCAAATTTTGTGAATTATCAAATATGCTATGATTTGAAACGAGCATATGACATTGGTTATGAAATATTAATCATTTATCTAGCGTAGAGATAAATGTGCTTAATTTTCATAGTATTATTAATTTCTCTTGGTATAAGCATACATGATATCGTGAAATATTTAATTTAATATGGATGACCTGTGTGGTCAAAAGTATCATGTTATGTGCGTAAAAGCATGAGAGAATTGAACGTGATTTTAGGTGTTAAAGATCATAAAAGAATATTGATGACAAATAAAAAGTGTTTCTAAATATTGGTTTTGAGAACCATTATGTGAATATTCTTCATGATACTACTTGAGGTGATTCTGAAGCTCAATCAATGTATGTACAAATTGTTGAAAATTTGTAGCACTTATAAATGTTAATCTCATGACATAGCAAATGATATGTGGAAATTGAGCATATGTAAACTCTCGTGAAAATAAAGAAATAGTTAAGGGATAATGCCCTAAATAATATTGGTATCAAGTAGTGGATTCCCGTTATATTGATGCACATGGATGTTAACTAAGATCTAGTTTATGTGTGAAAATCCACTGGTTATCATTGACCTTCAGTGGTGACAAAGTTAAAGTATTATATGAGTCAAAATTGATTACTCTGGAAATAGATGGAGAGCTGAGAATGTTAAAAATCTCTTAGCAAATATTTTGATAAGAAACTGACGCTTAAAGTCGACGATATGTGATTGCCAGATGGCAATAGCCATTGTAAAAGTACAATGATGAAATAAAAATCATTTGAGATATATTGTGATAAGCTAGCTTAAGAATTGTGATGGAGTTATCTCAATCAATTTGGTGAGGTCAATAATAGACCTATCGGCCGTTAACAATACCCTACAGGATGAAATAAATTGGTCGAGGGGAATGAGACTAAAGCCAACTCGTAATTGACAGCGATGGCAACCCAACCTTTGTGATCGGTGATCCCATGAAAAAGGTTTAATGGGTAAGAACAAGTCGTTCGTCAATTCTGACTAGCACGAAAAATATTAATCGTCCCTTCATATGACAATGGGAGAGTGCTAGAATGCATGTTTTTAAGGCTGAGCAAAGCTCTTAATGATTTCATAGTCTTACATGACGATGTGCTTAGTGCAGGTACACTTACAAGAAATCACCTCTACGAATGTGGAGTGTGGCTGCTCCTATGAGATCATGACGAAATCGCTAGAGTATTCGTTATGCACCAGGCACGTGCATGGCCGTCATAACGCGCAAAACCGTTGATTAACAACGGAAATGTTAAGATATAATCTGACCATTAATGCCTCTAATACACACCAAGATTTGTTAGTTCATAGAAGCATGCTTCACTGACATCTCTGTGTATTAAGTGTTATTGGTCTAGGTCTGGTTCATAGTTCTACGGACCACCAGATACAATGGTTATGTCCATGGGTGTAACTTAGCTAATGGTGTTTTCTTTGACACATGTGGGGGATTGTTGTAAATATTGCATATTGGTGTGTCAAAGAAAGAGTCCTTCCAATATTATGGAATAGGTTTAAATGAAGAGATGCGTTTTGAGAAGTCATGTTCTTATAAGTTAAGGGATTTGTGTCGGTTCATGAAGCAACATGGTTCATGAATTAAACAGATAGTCATGACTTTCTGAAGAGGTGTAATGTTCAAGAGTCACCTCTTCAAGGCATTGATTCATTATTTATAAATACCCCAATTGTAACACCATTTAAAAGAGAGAATTAGAAAATATCGGTAATCTCTTGCTGAGTTATCTTATCTTCCGCCAGTTCTGCCGCCTTGATTTAATCAAGAAGGATCTGTTTAATCCTGGGGAATACCGCTTCTTCTTTACCAGTGGTTGCGAAATAACTCTATAGGACAGTGTTCTCGAACACGACTTAGATTATCCTCTTCTCTATTTTTCCAGATCACTCATCACGTCAATAGGTCTTAAGTTTTTGGTTGTGTTGAAACTTGAAAGATCAAATATATCTTGACTTTGCCCTCACCCTTTAACCATTAATCCCAAGTCTGGATGTATATTTATTTGTGGTAGGTAAAAAAAATAAAAATTATTTAGTTAGTGAAAAGGGGAAGAATTGACAAGAGCTTATGGTGATGAGCTGAGTTTGAAATCATAATTTGTAGGCTTTAAAGTTAACAAAGAAAATTACGCAGACTAGCTAGCTAAGAGAATCCAACACGTTTGTCACAGAAAATCAGAGCAAGATCAGAAGAGCTCGTGTCAATATCATCAATGTTGGTCGGTAAAAGTAGTTTTGACTAGAAAAAGACAATTTCCTGAATTCATCAACAAATTCAAATTTTTTAGGTACCAAAAGCACGAGGAAATGATGGAGAATTAGTGCAAATTAATTAAAGCGGAAAATATTACTATATAAATCCATATAGCCATCTGTATGTAAAAGTGCAGATTTATTTTTTTTTTTGAAAAAAAAATATATGGACATATCTTTGATTAAGTAACTTTTATCGTAATTGCACAAAATGAATTGACGATTAAGATTAGTTAAAAACAATAAATATGTTAAAAATGTTATATTTCTTTTCCAATATGCCTCTATTTATGAAAAAAGCATAGAAGAGAGAATGGGTAATAAATATGAGAGGATATGAGAATAAAATATGAGAGAGAATGTATAATAAATCAGTAAATGAAAGAAAATCAATGGTGCGTACGTGAGGCCAGGGTAATTAATGTAAAGATATGTATTTAATAGAGGTAGAAAATGAAAAATAATTTAAATTTTGAGATACAAGGAGAAAGTTGTTTATAAAAAGGACCAACCCCAAAAAGATAAAGTTGCTTACGAAAATTACCGGGGGGAGTAGATAGATGAATGAATTAATGTTGACAAATTATATTGGAGGGAGATTAGTAGTAGAGATAGAAAAAGGAATTAATAAAAGTAATATGAGTGGAAGAAGACGAGACATGATGAGGAGGGAGGGACCAGGAAGCAACAAGTTCATGATCGAATGTCGATGCTCTTCAATATCTCAGTAGTCTAGTATTACCTCTGGTCTTAATTATAAGACTAGTTGACTTTCTTTGGAAATGTTAAGGAAGCTAAATAAATTATTTAATTATTTCATATGTTGTGTATCCTTAGATTATATATTAGTTTATTAGTTAAACTAATTAGTTTTAGTTTGAAGAAAAAAATAAAAATAAAAATACTCTAAATTAATTTAATTTGTTTTCTTAATCTCTCAAAAAAAGTAAACTAGCTCTTATAATTAGGATCGGAAGAAGTAACATATTTTCCTAAAAGAAGCAGCTAGTCACCTTCAAAGGAATAAGTTATTTTCATTAATGTCACACCTACCTAGCTACGTTTGTTTTCATGTTGCTTAACCTTTTTGACCTCCTCCATTAATTATCTTATAATTCACATTTCACACTCAAATCAAAGCCTCTTTCTTATTTTCACTTTCACACGCCCATGATCCTTATTCTTCTCCTTCCTAATTACTCATATATATAAATGTTGGTTGTGGAAAGACCACATTGGGAAATTTGTAGGGGATGGGGGGACCATATGCTATAAAAGGGAAGCCCCTCCTGCCTTTATCTTCACCCCACATACAATTGCCTTCTTATTCTCTAAAAGGCATTATTTTGTTTTTCACCCTCTCTTGTATTATTTCACTTATAATTATTTAAAATTAAATTATGGAATTCCTTTTATTATTATCCCCATTTATTAATTGTTATTTTATATAGTAGTTGTGATTTATTATATTATTAAATTATGTCTAAAAACTTTATTTTTTAATATAATCAATTGTGCTCTATATATTCCGATTCGGCAACAATCAATGAATGGATGTTTTCGGCAACAATGAATGGGTTTTTCTCTTCCTTAGGTTTTTTCATGCATTCATACGGATAACGTATATATAAACATATATGTCTTTAACTTCTATGAAGGAATTTCAGCATTTTATTTATTATGGTCTGTACTGTGCGTACATTTAGATTTCATATATACTACTATTTCATTTTAAATTCAATATACTCTCATTCACAACATATTGATTGAAAATCATCTTCACCATTTTTTTTGAAATTATACATACAAAAAATTGATTAGGATTCAATGACTTAGAAGGAAAGTTAAAAAATTGGATTGGTCTAACCGGAAAATAAGTGAATTCAGGGTTGTTATATAAGCTAGGGAGAGTCGACTCAGTAAAATCCAAGTTGTCTTGTCCAACTCAGCATTGACTAAGGCAATCTACTCGGCTGGGTGGGTTGCCCAAATAAACTTTTTTTAAATTAAAATGTGAAAAATAATATAGTCCAAGGAAGAAGGTAGATGAAGAAGAAGATGATTGAAAAAATGACTATAAGAACCTACCAAGAATCACCTATGTTGCAGATTGTAGAGAGCGAAAGCGATGGGAGCGAATGATAGAAAGAGATGCAGGGATGAGGTCGAAGAATGCAGAGATGAAAATATAAACTCATAAATTCAAAAATGTGTATTTTCTTCCACAACATTTAATTGCCATCAATGTTTACCAGTTACAAAGTATCTGAGACGCTTTGAAGAAAGTAAGCAGCTTGTTTATAATGCTCGCTTGTCCTTTGTTATTTTTTCCCATACAATGGAAAGAGATGCAAGGACGAGGTCGAACAATGAGAGAGATGAAAATACAAACCCATAAAATACAAACTATTAATGATTTTTTAATAATGAAATAGGAAATCTAAACTTTTTAAAAAAAGGAAAAAGAAAAATTGAGGGTGGAGATGAGTTTTTGAAAAGAAAAGAATAAAAAGGATCCTAAGAGAAGCTAAACCCCTCGCCTCAAACACCTATTGCCATTTTTTATTATTAAAAAATCATTAATAGGATTTGATATAAATCTTTATTTATTAGTATAAAATAACTATTATAAATAAACAAATATCTTTTTTCACATGTTACATTTTTAAATATTTTTATACTTTTTATCTACATATAAATTTCATATTATTTGAAATTTATCTTTATATTTTTACTATTATCTCAACTAACCAACTTATGTATTTAAAATTATATTATTTTTATGAAGACCAATACCCTAAGTTCAACCAGTGACCTGTGAACCACTTGCTCGATTAGTTCATAGCTGATTAATTTAGTTTAATTTGTTGAACATTGCTTTATTGTCCGTTTAGAGCTTGTTTGGTATGGTTGTGAACATTTAAAAAAAACCCAGTGAATGCTCAGTGATGTGGGCAATCTATTAAATGGGTGTTTGGCATGACTGTAAAGGCTGATGGACATCAGGTTTGATGTGGCTTTTTTTATGAAGCCACAGTTCGTTACTTTTTATCCCAAAAAAAAAAAAAGCCACAGCCATTTTTCACCTTCTCCCTCCTCCTCTCATCTTTAATTTCGCGAGCTACCTCCTATCTGTTACACTATAATACAATTTTATGGTGCTATATCTACTGTAGTTCAATCATCATTTACGGTGCTTTTTGAACGGCACTAGAGGAGCCACCTCCTGGTTTTTCTTGCGCCTTCATAGGAGGCCATGAATATATATATATATATATAATATTTATTTTAATTTTTTATTCTAAATTATCACATTTTATATTATATATATATATATATATATATATATATATAATTTATGTCATTTTCAGTTATTTTTCATCTCATCTATCTTTTCAAAAGTCATGCTAAACAAGTGCTTATCAGGGAAAAAAAAATCACTTCTTTCACCGTTATCCCAAATAGTTCCTAAGAGAAGGCATACATCAAGATGAATTCATAGATTATTTATTTAATAAGGTGTTGATATTAGTAATGGGATCTGATATTACTCCTTTAACATCCATACATTGTCTTTTTCGATGGGGTGAATTTTCATTGTATCGGATGCATTTGGTACGAGGGGTTTGAAAGGGAGGGGAAGAAAAAACTTTGTAAGTTAGATTTATAGAAATTGGAAAAGTGGGATTGCAAGATTTCAATTAATTTTTTGACCCTTTTTTCTTACATATTATTTTCATTATAGTAAAATTTTATAACCCACTTCTCCATTTTTTTTTATAAAAAAATTCAACTTGCAAAAACTTTTCCTTCCTTCCTCTCTAAATCTCTCGTACCAAATAGCCCCTTAAGGAGTATGTTAGTAGACGGCCTGATCAATCTTTCTTAGCTAGCTAGGTTAGTCAAGACGAGTTTTGAGCTACCGGCTACGGTCAAACCCTGCCCAAGCACTGTGACACATAAAAATTGTTAAAAATTATAGTTTGTATTTCCTTTTATGGTAATCATCATGAACACTTTTTAAATATCTTTCAAAATTTTAAATTGATTCTTGGGAAAATCACTTTAGAGTTCCAAGGGATTAAATTCCAGAGAAAATTCTAATGTAAAAAAGATCCTAAAGAGTTGTTAAAACCCACAGATGAAATTGTTAATCCCCTACTAAAGGATTTGTCATAAGACATTTTTTACTACAAAATTTTCTCTAGGACTTTTTTGATATTGTTTTCTTCCATTTGGACCTTAAAGGTATTTTCCCTTGATTTTTTCTTAACTTCATATTATGCAAATATAATGAATATATAATTGTTAAGTATATATGATTTTAAAAGTGATTACGTTTGATCCTATTTTTACTTTTACAAAAAAAAAAAGTATCTTGAATCCTGATAATTATATTTTTCATTTACGATTGAGATTATTTATCATATTTTTTAAATCCCATTGTGGTGAGCCTAATCCCTGCCCAAACTTTCAGGTGGCCCAATTGACCAAAAGTACACACTAGGTTGGGTAACAAGATTGGGGGCACCACTGAAGACAGCAGTGCAGTGGCACAGCTGGTGGTATTGAGATGTCTTGTATCTCCCCTCAGGTCCCGTGTTTGAATCCCCCTCTCCTCGCCTTGTATCAAAAAAAAAAAAAAGATTGGGGGGCACCCTGAGTCCTCGCCCCTCTCCCTCACACACACTATTTAGGTATATATTAATTTGTTCACCATGATATCCCTCTAGGCCCATGAGAGTTGACATAGATGGTAAGGGATTCAAGACTAGGCCTTTGAGTCGTGGGTTCGATCCCCTCTGCCGTCGCTGAGATTTCTTTAGTAGATGATCTTGTAAGTCCCCAGTAAGTACTCATAGAGCCTCGGGCCGTGCCTTGGTCTTGGTAGGGAACTGATGCCGAATCCCTCCAAAACTTTCTTATATTAAAAAAAAAAATGATATCCCTCTACACATGTTAGGACACATTGGTCATTTCACATGACTATGATGGAACTAATCTAATTAGGCACCATCGCGTGCCTTCACCCGGCCCCACCCTCCTGAGTATTTTTTTAAAAATTTTTTATTCTTATTAATCCTTACTTCAAATCTTTTCGAGTATTTTATGATTTTATATAGGGAAAATTACAGTGAAGTCTCAAGATATAGAAATAATTACAAAAAAAAAATCTCATACCAAATTTCTCTCTTACAAAAAAGTCCTATTTGTGTGAATAAGTTACTGAACTCTCCTAACAAAAAAATCTTATTATGAAAATGGTTTTTAATGTTTCAAAATGACTTTATTAATTGTTAAAATGTCAATATGAAAATATCGTTGCGAAAATGGCTTCTAATGTTGTCAGAATAATTTTTCATATTGCTAAAAATTTCCTAAAATTCTACACGTATGGGAAAACTCAGAAAATTTTTTATAACATACAAAGTTATTTTGACGACATTAGAAGTCATTTTTACAACTAGATTTACATATGGACATTTTAACAATATAAAAAGCTATTTTGACTATGATATTTTTTTGTGAGAGGAATTCAGTAACTTATTCTCAACTAATTACAAAAAATTGTGAAAGGAATTAAGTATAGGATTTTTTTTATAATTATTTCCGTTCCTTTTATACACGTACACACGTGGAACACGTCAATTCAAGTGGTATGGCTAACCCAAATTATAGCTTCGGCAGAGTCGGATAAGTTTTCAGGGTAGAAAAAGAAACACCAACAATATTAAATAACTTGTAAGTGAGTTTTTTATTCATTTATTATTATTTATTTGTAATTGTTATTTATAATTTTTGTTCCTCTCAATTTTAAAACGCGCCGACTTTTACCAGGGGTCTTTCATTTCCCTCCACAATTGTACTCACTTTGAACCTAACTCTAAGGGCTCGTTTGGTTCAGGAAACTTTTAAGGAGGGAAAGGAACTTAAAGAAGGGAAAAGAATTAATGGGAAGATTGAGAGGGAACTTTAAAAAATTTGGCTGTTTGGTAGACATGGGAACTTAATTAAGTTGAGGGAAGATAATTTGTTTGGTTTGAAGAATTGGTGTTGTTTAAGTGGGAAAGTTAGGTAAAATTCCATTAATGCCCCCAAGAAAAAAAACGAAATAATCAAAAAGAAAAGGGAAGGCGCGAACTCGGGATCGAGAATGTTCTTCGACTTGCCGGGACCATGCTTCGCTATTCCGGCGAGTGATGCTTCTTCTTCATCCGCCGTCCATTTCCGCTTCTGTTTTCCCATTGGAACTCCCTCTCTTCACTCTCCTTGCGCTCTTGCTAACACTTTTTCTGTGTCGGCGGCTCAGTCTCTGGAACTTGAACAATTCATTGGGTTTGAAAATGTGTGTGAGAGAGAAAAGGGTGGTGGTCTCGCTCCCACAGTCGAAGAACATTCTCAAGGACCCGCGATTCTGCTTTTAATATCACAGGGGCTTTTTTGTCCTCAAATTCACTTTCCCGGGACAAATTTCAAGATCCCGCCATATATTGAAGGAGCCAGATTTCCCTCGGTTGTGGGAGCTTCGTCGATGTCGGCAAATTGGCTTCCCAGGAACAGAACTAACCAAACACGGTCTGAGCAAGGGAACTGTGTTAAGTTCCCGGGAATTGGGCCCAATTCCCTCAACCAAACGGGCCGTAATACCAATTATAACATATTGACAGCTCGTTTTTTATGTTGTTTAATTTGAGGCTCCACCCACCCTTTATAGTTTTAAAACGCATTTAGATAAAAGGTATTCAGACCCCTCTAAAGTGTTTTTTACTCTCTCCCCAATCGATATGAGACTTTAGATAGACTCATGACTTAATATGAAAATCTTAATGCCCTATGCATCAAGAAACAAATTCTACAAATTTAAGGAATAATCTCTTTCCACCACTAGATCAATTTGGTAATTAACCTTCTTTTTTTAATGAGTTGATCGATTTCCTTTAGTCATTTCCATACTCCTTATAAATTTATTTTCTTCGTATATTTGTCTCTACATACACTCTGTATTGTAATACTTATGTTTTTATCTTTTATATAATTGCCTTTTTATTTTTATTTTTTTAAAAAAAAAAAAACCATTGTCAGCAGTGCTTGTATGTAAGACACGCTTCTTTGTTGTTGTCCCTTATATATATGTGTCCAATTCCGAAAAATATGATGATACTAGTGAGCTTTTTTACGTCAATGATACAGTAATTGAAATTGAAACACATGTTGATCGAGGGCAGATTAGCTGTATGTTTGATCTTGAAAATTAAACACACGTGAACTCACAATATCTTTCGACCAAAAAAAAAAAAAAAACTCACAATATCCAGACTATCGTATACTTATATGGGAAAATCCTTATAGGGGCCCTTTTTAGAGAAAAAATTCTAAAAATGGTCTTGAGATTCTGACAATCCCAGAAAAGGCCATTGGGCCCTTTCTGGGATAAATTTATTAAAATTTAACAACTAAATCAGTCTCATTTACAACAATTTTTTTATTCGTTTACAACTAAATCAGTCACATTTACAACAATTTTTTTACAACTAAATCAATCTAATTTACAACAATATCAGTCCCGGTTAACAACTATATCAGCCTCATTTACAACTCACTGACAATCCCAAAATGGACCCTTGGGCCCTTTCTGGGATTGACAAAAAGTTAAGGCCCTTTTTGGATTTGTTTTTGCCAAAAAGGGCCCTCACAAGGATTTTCCCTACTTATATAACAAAACTGGACGCATGTTAAAGGCAGGAGGGATTTTTTTTTTTTTTGCCGGGGGGGGGGGGGGTTAAGCAAGGTTCTTAAAAACGAGTTTTTACCTGAAAATGGAAGGAAAATGAAAAATCGTAACGTAGTAAAATCGTAAAAAGTTAAAAACGTTTGGAAAATTAATAAAATCGTTTTAATGAAAAAAAAATCGTAAAAACGTAAAATCACAGTGATAAAATGAGTTTTTAAGAACCATGTATTTAAGAGATGTGGGTTCAAAAAATTGGAGAGGTGAGCTATAAAATTTTAATAAATATAAGATGTAAATAAAGGAATAAGATTCAACCCAATTCTCTCTCTCTCTCTCTCTCTCTCTTTTTTTTAAAAAAATCCAGATCATAAAAATTTTCCTTCTCACCTTCCCTTTCAAATTCTTCATGCCAAACAGCCCCTTGGTAAGCACAAGTTTTCATATCTTATAGATATGAAAGTGAAAAATACTTCCAATAAAGATTGTTTCAATTAGTAATAAGTTGACTTTTGAATCATAAGGTTGTAAGTTCAAATCCCACATCTGATATGAAGACTTTGTTGATAGAAAATTTATAAGTATTTTTATAAGTGTTTTTTGAGTTCAAAGACATGTTTTGTTCTGGTAAACCCTGAGACTCAATTTACCTAAACTTTATCTCATCAATAAAAAATCAAAATACTAAAGAAAAAAAATTAATTTTGCTGCTTCCTCTTGAGCCACCATAGAAGGTTTTAACATGAGAAATATATGAATGAAATTAAAACTAATTTGGACAATAATTAAGGGGTTGGTAGAATATGAACAAAGATCCAGGATTCAATTCATCGAACATTACTAATATGATACAAAAAGATAAGAGAGTGTATGAATATATTATATCGTATACCTTGTCAACTCATGTGTCTATTATAGGGTCTTTTATTTTGGATATATCAAATTCCAAATGTACTCGCCATTAATCCTCAGAGTAATAACAAATAGAAAATTGATTTTCATCGTCTATGGGAACAAGGCAGCAGGCAAAAGTTTGGTAGCACTCATTTTCAACGATACGTCCACCTAAATTCTTTGCATTGATATCAATTCACATCAGTATCAAATACAAATTATTTATAACAGTTTGACCAAAAAATAACAAAGTAAAAGAAAAGAAAATCGTCTTGTAGTAATCATCAATATCTTCAAAGCTATCTTCTTTTACTTGACCAGCGCATGCAATTTTGAATTTGCCCATATCCCATTTTTATTTGACTTCCCTTCCTTCTTGTTGTGGGGAATTCAGCATCGAATTGAAGCACATGATTTAAAAATAATCCTTCCATGACCTAGTTTGTGATAATAATTTTTGAACATATGTCTCAAATTGATCGATTAATACAAAAGATAAATGAAAGTTATATAGCCATGAGGCAAGCTAAGTCATGTCAACTTGACTTAAGTTTTTATTTTATTTTATAGAAAGATACTCTCAACGTATGTGTACGTTAATATTAAGAATTAAACATGGCATTATAGCCATTACATCAACCCGTGGGGGAAAAATAGATGAAGAAGAAAAAATATAGAAAAAAACATGTATATTGCAAGAAAAAAAAAAGTAAAAAGAAGAATATTGTGGACCTAAAGCCTTGAGACTAAAAAAATACAAACCAAGCAAAAAAAAGAATTGGAAAAAAAAAAAGAGAAAAAGAGGAAGTTGAAAGAATATTAGAATATAAGCCCCATATTGATTTATACAAATAAATGAAAGGTATGTAATTATGAGGTAAGTACTATCAAATTGACCTAATCAACATAAGACCTATATTCTAATAATTATGTATATATTATAAGGTGTTGTCTGATTGGAAGTAAACCAAGTAAAAAAGACAAGGTAAAGTTAAACTTTTCATAAAGTAGTGAATTAATAAAGGCCTTGTAGCTTAGTGATATGGATACTTCATTATAAGTAGGAGATTACATGTTCGATTTCACTTATATAACTCAAACCATTAATATTGCCCTCGTAATTGTTTTTTTTAAAAAAAAACGAAAAGTGAATTTCATATCCCTTGGTTCGGTAAAAGCTATAATTTCTCAACAAAGTCAAGTCTCATGCTTTTCTCATAAGTCATGACTATGGAAGCAACCAGTTAAGTAACACTTACTGTACATTATTTTCAAATTTATCCTTAAAAATGATGTCAAATAGATTAAAATTCAATTTAAAAAGATTTTTTTTTTTTTGCCAGACAATTTAAAAAGATATATTTTTATCACTAAAGGATATATGTTATATAATCTACTAAAGAATAGTTAGAAGAATTAGGAATATATAATTGAAACAAATGAAACTTCCCATGCAACAAGTAAACTTCTTAAAAATTACACTTTTTCAAAAAAAAAAAAATCATAAATTTGAACCAAGCGACCAGTAGGGGATTTATTTTCTAATTATTTAAAGAGTCAATACTTAACCCAACAAAACTTGGGGAGTCAATAGTTACATCGCATTCAGACAAGTTAATGCAAAAGCTCATGGAAAACACTACCTAATTAAAAGTTAAATATATGTATTACAGCAACAAAACATTCTAGAACAACACTTTTTTTAGAACAAAATCTAAATGAATTCTTGGTGGGGCTTTCTCGTATAAGAACACACTCAGACACACATCATATAATTATGATCACCAATATATGTGGAAGAAGCTGATTCACTCACTGAATATAATAGGTCATGCATCAATCATTTCAGTCAACAGCTAGCTATAATCTTCATTTTATACTTTCCTGATAGATATGGTTGGATCGGAGAAGGTTATTTAATCGTATAATATTCTCACATATTTACTGCTAAATTAAAAGAACTCCCACAAAAACTGGGCCAAACATCTGGATTGATCCCTCTTCATAGAATATTGAGTTTAAAGTCGGTTGATATTGTTAAGTAATCATCATATCTCTCAAAGTTACAAAATGTTAAGCAATTATTTGATGCATATGATTTATATATATATGTAATCTTAATTCCTCTTTCTTTACAGATACACCTGGCTAGTCTACCTTAGCTTGAAATGGAATTCTTCTTAAAGAAGACCCATGATTTTAATTATTATTATTTTTTCTTTCGGCATTTTCGAATCAGCTGGAATCCCAATATATACTATGATGTAAGAAGCTTTAGCAGATCTCGAAGTCTCTATTCATCTTTTGGCGCATATATATATAATTATCTTTAACATTAAACAATGGATTAAGTTGCAATCACTACCTATTTATGGGCAAAACAAGCACAGTCACATGCGTTGAACCAATTAAACAATGTCCTAACAAATCAAATATGATACCATAAACAGTAGGGTTGGCCACGTGTTGGCTAAATGACTCATTCTTTACAAGTCCATGTTCCCCATTACTTCCTTAATCGGAATCTTATGCAATAAACAATTATGTGATTAATTGCATTAAGCAGTTTTTAAGGCACACTACACTGCCAAGGTTGGCAGAAAACAACACTAAAGGTGGGTGGGCTTAATATAATAATATCATTAAGATATGCATGCAATCTAAAGGCATGGAATTGAGGATTGAGTTGATGAACCACCTGTTCGATGATCATTAGTTCGTAGGCCACTTTCAAAGAAACAGCAACAAACCACACCACATCTTCTGTTGTTTTCACAGAGATTATGTTCCTCCTTGAATTGTCTTTTTTGTGTGTTCATCACACACTCTCACAAACGACATTTTGCTTGAGTATTTTGTACTTAACTTTACGACCTCCGTACTGCAACTTAAGATTTTGCTTGATCCATTTGGTTCATTCTGATTGGGAAGGTGAGGTTGAAGCTGTCAAGCACTTCAACAAAAGAAATAATGAAGGGATTATAGATATTATTACACGCTCATGACATCATAGCACAAATGGAAATTCAATGGAAATTAAAATTGGATTCGAAGATGTTAATAATATAATATATAGGTTTGAACAACCACAAGCCAGCGAGGGGGTGAGTGTGTGTCTACCTATATATAGGTACCTAAGAGACTGAGCAAATTAAAGTGTGACATAGACCTTGGAGATATAGAGAGAGATACATATAAGATATATATCACTATTTCAGCTGAAACTTGAAGTGAAAGAAAAGCATGGTAGCTACGGTGATGATGGGTTCAGAGAAAGCGTGGAAGAAAGGGCCTTGGACTCTTGAAGAGGATAAGCTGCTCAGTGAATATGTGAGCTTGCATGGTGAAGGAAGATGGAGTTCAGTGGCCAAGTTTACAGGTAATTAATAGTGTTCCATTTGCCCTCCAAATAACGTAGGTGAGAAATGAGAATGCATGTGAAAAATGGAGAATAGAGCTGATGCTGAAAGAGTTGGGTTTCAGGGTTAAATAGGAGTGGGAAAAGTTGCAGGTTGAGGTGGGTGAATTATTTGAAGCCAGGCCTGAAGAAAGGTCACTTAACCCCTCAAGAAGAAGCCATCATATTTGAAATCCATGCTATGCTCGGTAACAAGTAAGTTATTAATTTAATTATATCACTGTTCATCATGTTTCTTAATTATTTCACTATCCCTTTCCATATATAGGAATTAATAATTATAAACATTGAACACATGCAGGTGGTCTACAATAGCAAAATATTTGCCTGGGAGAACAGACAATGAGATTAAGAACTACTGGAGGACCCACTTCAATAAGAAAGACAAATCCTCTCGTATTAGTAAGAGGCAAGAAAAGAGAAGATCAAGAATTCTAAAACAGATGAAACAACAGGAGCAGCAGCAACAACGACCGCCACCTCAACAGTACTATGATGTGCAAAGCAGTATGTTGTCGGCTCATGCAGAGTCAAACAATCAAATTATTACAAGCAACGTTTCTGTTGGGACTAATGTTCTAGAAGACAACTTCCACCCAGTAGTTGCCACCATGGAAGACCAATATAATTACTTGCCTTTCATGTTCCAAGATTATTTTCCATCACCGTGGCCTGAAACAACTGTAGAACAAGATGAAGGCTTGTTGGTTACGTTATGGAACCTCGACGAAGAAACAGTACAAGGTCATGGCGGAGACAATAAGTTCAACGAAAATAATGCCATTCATAACCAGATTACAACTTCTTGTTTCGATGATATTTCCAACAACCTCTGCCTTGCAAAGTACATGTCCGGCTGAAACTGCCTGCAGAGTTTATTTTGTATGTTTTATGATTGCAATTATGTTATTATTAAGTGAAGTTTCGCTTTTAATCTTTTTTTCCTGCACTTGCAAAAATTGTAGCTGACCAGTGTACCTAAAAGTACTGTCTATATATCGTGTTCGTTTGGTGGCTATTTGTTTTCTTACATACATGCATGTTGGAACCAGTTTCCTTTGGATGAGCAGAGAAAACTCATCTCTCACATACATCCAGATAAGATGAGATGAGGTCTCTCTACTCATCCAAAGGATGAATACGGAAACTGGTTCCCATGCATGTTTGTGTGTTTTTTACTCTTCAGATCATATATGCACGAGTTGATGACTATATTTTGGCAAGCAGCGGCAGATAAATACATTAAACAGTTTAAAATATTTTGACCATCTGTACCTCCTTGAGCACTAGTTGTCCAGGCACGCATGTGTGATTTTACGTTAATACTTAGAATATAAATAAATATGACCCCTTCTCCATCCTCATGCTTTGTTAGTTAATCATCGTATCTAGCTATTAAACATTATGATCAAACATTATGAAGCCTTGAGCATTATTGAGGTACTCACTACTGAAAAACTGTCAATTGTAGTGGTTAATTTATAGTGATATGACTCATGGCAAATAACTCACTGGTAAGCGAATGACATTTGTAGCTATGAAAACTGCTACAATAGGTGACGCCAAATTTTCACTAAAAAAAAAAAAAAATTTGCTATGAGAGTGAGTTATTATAGCTTGCCAATTTCAAAAAAAATTCTTAAGGGTAAGTTTGGTTTGAGGGGAGGGGAGGGAAGAGAAAAAAGGGAGGAAGAGAAAAATATTGTGGGCCCTACTACACTGAATTTTAATCCCAATTTCCCATTCCCTCTTTTTTTTTTCTCTCCCCTCCCCTTCCCTCCCCTCCCCTTCCCTCAAACCAAACTAACCCTAAAGGAGATGACAATTTACCATAATTCGGTGTATTTTTATAAGTTATGCTTTATTATCACTTAATTTAAATTTAATTTTTTTACAAAACAATAAACACACTCCTAACATTTTCTCCACATATTTTTTATAGAGATGACAACGGAGAATAATTAAACAAATTAAACTTTTTTTCTTTTTCTTGTAAATGTCATTATATATATATATATATATATTTAAAAAAATCCAACCAATATTTGTAAGGTTTTGAAATCGCTACACACATTGTCACCTCAACTGCTACAATTATAAATTGCTATAAAAACCATCACCTGCAGATCATTATATATACCCCCACCACACCTTAATTCAAACCCTCTTCTATTTCTTCCAACCCCTATTCTCTCTCATCTTCTCTCTTTTCGTGAAGATTTCCTGAAGAGTTAAGCAAGCTGATCATATATGACTTTTTTTTTAAAAAAAAAATCTTTGATTTCAACATTTTTTTTCTTATAATATTTATACTAATTATTTTTTTTCTTCTCCAAAAATTTAAGAACTCTTCCCCAACATTTTCAACATTCCTTTCATAATTAAACAACATGTAGTGGACAACACAAGTCCTTTCTACCTACACATGCTCAATATTAAACCTACATAATATTTATACTTATCTAACTTAATTTAATCATTTTTCTCAAATATTAATTACTATCATTTAAATTGTTGATTCAATAATAAAACATTCAACATAATATTACAAAACAATGGACTCAAATTATTTTGCCTTTTTTTAATTTATGAAATATTTAGTAGTGGTTTCCAAACCACTACAAATTTAAATTTAAATTCATATTAATATTTGGCGTAACTCTTAAGATTTTATCTTTCATAATCACTACAAATATTTTGACACTAATTTTTTCAAATTTCTGGATTTATTTAGTAGCCGTTTAAAAACCGCTATAATGATAGTGCCAAATTTTTAAATTTTCATTTTCCGCTCCACCAAAATTTCGGCAAAATTTTATCAACCATGGAAGAAAAAGCATCACTTATTTGCTTTGCTTAACTTATGGACTTCCTGGTTATAAGGAAAAACATTCCAGTCATTATGTTTGGGGAAAGTTATGAGTATATATATATATATATTTTTTAATACATCATGGTAGGGAAGGGGCAGGGTTCAAACCCTAGACATGATATGGGAGAGGGAGGCTAGTTAATACTGACTCCTTTGCCACTGCTCTACTAAGACGCTGGTCTGAGTGCCCGTTTGGCCTAGCTTATTTTCAGCTTATCTTATACTTATAAGTAAAAGTTAGGCCAAACAGAATTTAAAATAAGCTCTTATATTATAAGAGCTTATTTTACAATGAAGAAAAAACTCTTAAAAAAAAAGCTGGTGAGAGGAGCTTATTTTAAGCTCTTTTTTTTAAGCCCTACTTTTTTAAGGGAAAATTCCAAATAAATACATTTTGAATTTGCCACCCCCCATCGCCGGCCAACTACCACGGCCGGCCACCACCGCCCGCCGGTCGAACGCCACCCACCACCACCGGCCGGCCACCCACCACCGTCGGCCAGCCGTCCACCCACCACCGCCGGCTGGTCGGCCACCACAGCGTCGCTGGCCGGCCATCGCCGCCGCCGGCCGGCCGGCCACCCACCACCGCCGGCCGGCCGGCCACCACAGTGTCGTTGACTGACCACCACCACCACCCGTGGTCGGGCGGCGGCGGTGGTGGTTGCGGTGGTTGGCCGACGATGGGGGGCTTTTGAGTTTGTCTGATTAAAGTAAGATAGACAAAATTAATGTTTTATGTACGAGTTATCAATGATACTTATTAGCTTCATGCTAATAAATTCTTTATAATATACCTTTTAAGTTAATTTTTATTAGAAAAAAGTGCTTATGACAAAAATTTTGTCAAACAACTTATTTTTAATTTTAGTTTTTAAGTAACTTTTAAGCTGAAAAATTTATATAAGCATCAAACAGCTTTTAGCTTTTTTTAAAAAGCTCTTTTTTTAAGCTTTTGCTTAAAAATAGCTTAAAAGCTGAAAATAAACTAGGCCAAACGGGCTCTGAGTATATATTCTTTATCTTGTTTGCCTTTGGTTGACTCACCATTGGCATTCAAGGTGCGATGCGTCATGTCTTCCGTCCACGTGTCTCGTACGTTGGACTTTAGCGCTGGCTTGAGTTATACGGAGTATTCTTTATCTTTGTTTGCCTTTGGTTGACTCACTATTGGCATTCAAGGTGCGATGCGTCATGTCTTCCGTCCACGTGTCTCGTACGCAGGGCAAAGCCCAACGTTTTAATATAGATGGGCCACTTAAGAACAAAGATCATTGGAGCCCAATCATGACCAGAAAATTTAGAGCCAAATTTAGGGAAAAGAAAAAACTCTTGGCCCATGCAGGTCTCGAACCTGCGACCTTCGCGTTATTAGCACGACGCTCTAACCAACTGAGCTAATAGGCCGTTTGTGAACTGAGTCACTACAAGAGTAAGATAATGCAGCACACGGTCATTTTTCATTTCAAATAAAGTGATAGAGGAGATAGTCAAGAGCGAGAGAATGGATAACATCACTGCCAGTGAACTCGCTGGATTCGGGGTTGGCACCCTACTCCTTTGCGCCACCATCGCGGCCCCCAAAATCGATGCTTTCTTTGCTGCCTCTCAGCGGAGGTAATCGAGTTAGTTGTTCTCTCGTCGTTTTTTTTTGTACTATAGTTTGCTCCTTTCTAATTTGAATAAGCCTTTTGTTTTCTTTATACTGCACTGGTTACTGCGTTACGATAGCACTCTTCTTTGTTTCAACCTGTCAAATTTGCCTCCAATGTTACTGGATTGCGATGAAAGCCTCTGGGTAGTGCGTGAAGATAGTTCATGAAATAATCTAACTCATTTTTAAACCTTTATAATTACTACAATAGTAATTAGCTCAAAACTAAGCCCTGGAAGGCAATCTGAAAAGAGATTTATTAGGCCATCTAGCTTGGTTCATAAGGGAGAGTATGGGAAATCCTTTTACTGCACTACTTAATGAAACGGTATATTTCTCTTCCTTGACCGTCTTGTAAATGTCCTGGCTTTGAAAAAAAACTCACAAGTGCCCTGAAGAAGTTACAAATTTCTTCTTTTGGCAATGAAAACCACCAAAGGCATATAATCTGAGCCTGATTATATCATCAATCCAATAAGAGAAGAGGCCCTGTGCAGCTCAAGTGAACCCAATCCTTGCCGTTTGATCTGCGCCTTTACATGCAGTATACTGCAAAGATATTCCTTTTCTTATCTGACCTTTCACTACCAGCATTAGAAGAGGATTTACAATTATATTAAGCAGATGATTTTTTTGGTTACATGCTGACCAATCTTTTGATTTCTCCAACATGTTGATGGCACGTAGGTATCATCATGCTATTGCATATGTATGTTGGCCATTTTTCTTTGGAAAAAAACAACTAAAAGTATAGTAGTTCCAAACCAGAAATTTTGGGGAGATAACATTCATAATAATTACTCCCTCCGATCCTGAATATAAGATATATTTACCTAATTTAATTAAATTAATGAAGTTAGTTAATATGATATGCATTTTTTAAAATGCCCTAAACATCTTTCTCAATTCCCTCATTCCCTCTCCTCCTTGATTATTGTTGAGGAAGTATTTATAAGAGTGTTGGGAATAAAAAAGTTTAGAATTAAGATGTTAATTAAGGAATATTATTATGATTGATTATTTAGTATTTATTAGGCTTAGATTTGAATATTTTATCATTATGATTTGATTAGATTAGGATAAATTTTAGGGTTAGGGTTAGTCTATTAGTTTGTCTATATAAAGCCCTCTTTGTACTCTATTTTATTCTTAAGGATCAATAATATTAGTATTTTCATTTTGCTTCAATGTGATCCTTCAATCTCATCTAGGAGTAAGTTCAGAAAAAATTGACAAATATGAAAACTCTGTCTTATATTTAGGACCTAGATCAATTCACTAAATATGTTTTATATTAAAGACTAGAGGGAGTATATCTAATATGTTAGGTCGGTCTTCTTGTTAGAGGGTTATCTGTGCAACTCTTGGTGTTCATGGAGTTTTCTATATTTTGTTTTTTAAAATTCAATCTCATCAAGTTGTTGCAATATATCTGTTTCACTTGCGTTTGTTGGTTGTAATTTAGATGCCTGCCAAGTTCATTAGTTGCTTTGTTAATTGATAGCATGGATTCTTTTATCCCCCTTTTGTGCACTTTTGCTCTTAGTAGTGTTATATCACAATCATGGACTGATATTTTTTGACACTCTCCCAGTCATATCCCCCTTTTGTGCTCTTCTGCACTTAGTGGTGTTAGATCATTATCATGGACCGATACCTTTTTTATTTACTCTCCCACTCATATCCCACTAGCTTCATACTAAAGATTGGGTCTTAATGCAGCAACTTTGCCAAGTGCCACGCCATTTTTCAATTCATAGTTCCTGCTTAATCTTTCCATCAGTTTGTCTCTACCCTCAAGTTATAAATTTATCATTTTTGGTGGACTGCTTCACTGGTATTGTGGTTTGTTTAGTCACCTTGAATCCTTGATTATGATGAAGTAATTTCTGATGGTTTAGGTTTAAATACTACTCACATAATCATAAATGGTTTTATTTGAGAAATAAATGATAATAACTGTTTAAAGATTAAAATGAAAATAGCGTGGTGTTCAATTTTTATTTTGATTCATGGATTTGATTGATCTCCACTATGAAAGACTATTTCAAGTCAAGGTTTAATTTGTTAAATGAAAGTTCATCTAACACTCCCCTACTGACTGCAGCTCATTAGGTTCAAAGTGTGAATACACATTATACCACATGCTTTAACTTTACTAAGAGAATGGGATGTGCCAAAAATCGAATCCTTAACTATTTGGTTACAGAGGCTCTGATATCAAGTTAAAAGTGAAGTTTCATCTAAAACGTACCCGTCACAATAGTCCTTTGGATCTTATTATATTTCTATCACACTTGACATGTATGTTGCAACCATTGAATGCAGCTCATTGGGTTTGTGCAAACGATGTGGCAATCTGAGGAGAATAGCATGTACTAGATGCAGAGGAACAGGATCGGTCAGAGAAGGGGCTATATTTGCTATTAATCTTGTAGAGGATTTGTATGATACCCTTGGGAGTAAATCGGGGAAGCAGGAACCTTGCATAAAATGTCAAGCCAAAGGTTACTTTTTATGTCCTGATTGTTCCAGACCATAATCAATTATATTTTTTCCTTCAAAGTCATGTAACAAATCTTCTCTGTCCGCAAACATTCTCGTCCTCAATACAAAGACCTTATCGTCACATGGCCTTTTCCTTTGCTTGTTTTCCTTACCCACACACACGCACAAATGGTGATATGCTGGAGTAATCTATCTTTGGAAATAATTTAGGTGCAGTCATCTGTGTATTTTTGCTATCTGATTTTTTAGCATAAGTAGACATTTTGTACGTCTTCGCTCCATGTTATCGACTTATCTGACAAAAGATAAATGCATTCACTTCCTTTGTAATTTCGTCCATTGGAAGCAGCCACTATGAACTTTGAAATCGTATAATGCATTCATGAACTTTAGTGTACTTTAAAGCAGACCTTCTCATCAACTCCTGTTAAATAATTAATGGGTGCCTAACATGCATGTGTGAAAGGATGAAGGAGGAATGATTTTATCAAAATTTACTACTTTTGTCTTTGTTTTAGTTTCTCCCTTTGGATTTTTCTAACTGTTTCATTATTTATTTACAAGGTTTAAATTATAAATAACATGTTGAAAGTATTGACCACCAATCAAAATATGCCCTATGTGAATAGAAGGATTAGTTTCCAAGTATGTCAAAGTGTAGGCTGATCAATAAATTTAATGAGGTAAAGAATAAAGGGTGTGTAATTATTCCTGTTTGAAAATATTCTGCTTGATGCATTATTGCTGTGAACCATAATCAAAATGATCTTTTTCCCTCTCTCTTCCTAAAGGATTCCTGGCATGCTTTCTTTATCTGTTGCCTTCTGTTAAATTTCATTGCATGCTTTCAATTGACAAACTCGGAACCCGATTCTTTCCTTAGTAGTTGTAACATAGCACGAGGGG
Source organism: Acacia crassicarpa (assembly GCA_034222035.1). NCBI lineage: Eukaryota > Viridiplantae > Streptophyta > Magnoliopsida > Fabales > Fabaceae > Acacia > Acacia crassicarpa. The sequence goes on along the minus strand of JAWXYG010000005.1, from coordinate 39,047,770 downwards.
ACTCTATTTACTTTCTCCCTATTTGAGAAACACATTGATGCTCTTGTCTGGGTCATTGGACCACTTTAGCTTTTGAGGATAAATTCTCCACTTACTTATTGGTGGCTTTAATTTCTGCACCACTTTATACAAGTTTTGGATCACCAGGAAAAATTCATTCATGTCAGATCAGCTAGCTAGCAGTGCAAGCTTTTGATGAAACCAAAACGAGTAGTGTATGCAGCATGATCCTTCGTTAGAATGGACCTATATGTGATTCTGTTATGGACATTAGTTGAAATAAATTATTATGACTCTGTAGTGGGCTGGCTTGTTCAGATGCGTTAGGCAATTTTGGAACACTTGGAATCTGGCTTTGTCCTTTGGAAAAACTACTTATCTGGATCAGTTTTATTTTGAGTGCTCCTAAACCTAAACAGAGTAGTTTAAGTATATTAAAATGGAGTCATTATTCAGGCCTTGCTTAGTATCACTTCCACGAGTGAGTGAGAATACCGAAAAAAAGAAATAATATTTGGGTATTATTTTTTTCCCCATTTTTGTTCTATTTTTTTTTCCCACCTAGTGGAATAAGACTTGTTTAATTCTAATTTCATGAAGGCTACATACAAAGCTTGGTAACTTCTACTTTTAATGCCGAAAAAGGAGTTTTTTTATACTTTTAGTGATGTCAGTTTGAATGGAGAAGAAAGTGAATTTATGGAAGAAAAAAAATTTAGAAAGTACAAGGATTTTTCAAAGAAATCGTAAAATGTTAAAGCGACGTTTAAAGTTTTTGAGAAGAACTTGTGGGAGAAACATTTGTTGCAAAATTTCAGAGTTGAAGATTCCATGTGCATGTAGAAAAGGAATGATGGAGTGGTGAGGTGTAGAAAAGTGAGGGAAGGCATGTATTTCTGAAAGAGGACGGTTACCCACTTGTTTATGAGAAGCAAGTGTTGTGATGCGTAGGGCAATTTTAAGAAAAGTGCAAAATCTCTCTGAATAATTCCTCACTAAAGTTTGTAAGGGCTTGTGTTTGGATTACTGTGAGAGTATTTATTTTTTAAAAAAAAAAATTTGTCAAGCTTAAATTTTCATACAGCCAATGTATTTTCTCTACCAAAACTAGTCACATGAAGGTGATCATTGCTTTTTACTTTTTAGGCCCATCGAGGGAGGGTAAATGGGTAATATACTAATAGGATGACCGGGGCACTCCCTCTTATATCTTCGTTGACGTCGCTGCGCCACCGCGCTGTGTTGCAGATCCATCAATAGAGGTCGCGTCACCTGGCGGGATGTTTTGACTGCTCGACACGTCCTACTACTCCCTCCACAGTGTCGTACAACCTCAGGGCCCACCTTTGAAAATGGCCCAACCCTTGAGCCCAATAATGGACCATTCCTTTTATTTTTTGTTTGGGAAAAATTCCATTTTTTGGTGCCTGCTTGCCTGGCTGCAGTTCGCGAGTGGGGGAAGGAGATTACTTGGGGGAGAAATTGTAAAAACACTAATATTTGAAAATTCCTATTTAGTACAATGAACGAATATGGAATTTTGCAAATTGTGAAATCAAAGGGTGAGAAATGAATTGGATATCCATGTTTGGAAAGCGGTACTGCTACTTCCCTCCTAATGAATTTCCGCCTGAAATGATACCTCCTTCTCTTTCTTACTTTTACTGCCCACCCCCCCCCCCCCTTTTTCTCTCGGACACTTCATATTTCCCATAAATGCCTCTCTCGCCTTCATTACTTTTGTCTTTACATTTATACCCCGATGATTGAGACCCAATATCCTCATCACTCATCAACAATATGTTGAATGGTTCAAGTGTCGCATGCTCTCAAGAGAGGATTCGATTTCTTTGGCTATCGTGGTGTAGGGAGAGACATCCTAAAGTATGGAATGTAAAACTACCTCAAGTTAAGGTGAAATTAAAGCTTATGAACTTTCAGTCTTAAATTCCTTTGCAGAACAAATTCAAGTGCATTACTCTTGAATTATGGGTAAACTTAATGCTTCTCCTGAAAATTTGATATAAAAAAAAATACTCATCAATAATAAGCATGCATCCCTTTAATATTTTATTCTTATATATATATATATATATAGTATTTGATATGAGCATTTGACTAGGTTGTTGGGCTCAACTGAGAAGAACTTTCTCAAAGCTATTTTTAATATTTACAGGAACTTAAATTCAAGATCTGCCTCATGCTTAAGGGGGCAGTCAAAACTCTTTCCACTATGTCTAACGCCTCTCGGTTATTATTATTATTTTTTTATACGTATTCATGTTCATATTAATATCACCAAATCCTTTCTTGCTTTGAAGAAGCATTAGTGTTGTTCCTGTGAATTGGCCCAAAAAAAAAACAAGAAGCTGAAGCCATCTATATTTAACGTGATAAGTGCCGTATGGTTATCGGTTCATGCATGGGAAGCGAGAAATTAAATAAGGTGATTCGTAGCATTATTAATTATATATGCCAAGCAATTCCGATTCTGTTGGCATTTACTCTTATTATTCTGTACCGTCAGCAATATGTCTCCATTGATTGGAAATATATATGCATATATGCTGTATTACTCACAAACGCCCATCTTCAACATTCAGTTGCTATTACACGCTAAGCTCAATTAAAATGATCCATGCCCAATTCATCGTTAGTTTAAGGCAAATCATTGCAGCAATGTATTATGAATTCTTCAAATCAATGGAAAATACTGCCACAGGCCAACCAAAATAGGGTTCCAATAATCACACACACTCTTGCATTATGGCTAGGGAAATGTGATTCGATAGGAGCTATATCTTGAAGCTCCTTTTAACAGAGTATTGGCAAGTCATATAGATCAAGTGCCTGTTGAGTTAGCGTTTAAGAACTTAGTTTACGCAAGACAAGATAAAACTTCTCTCACATACTTACATCGTACACTATAAATCATGTTAGATAGATCAAGTGTCTGTTGAGTTAGCTTTCAAGAAACACGTTTACGTAAACTGAGATAAAACCCCTCTCATATACTTACCTCGTACACCGTAAATCATGTTGGAAAGCAGCTTCTACCGTTAACCCAAACATGCACCAAAACCGTTGACTATATACACACACATATATTATAATTCATTCCAAAAACCAATTAGTCAAACTAGGATGTCAGTGGGGGTTCTAATGTTAGTAAAGATTAACAAAAATACCAAATATCTCGATTAGTTGATAGCTTTAGTTCCATGACACTGTACATATTATTTTGAGGCAATGAAATTCCTTTCCACAAAAAAAATATACAAAATATCTCACCTTTTGCTATATATTAAATTTTCATGAATATCAATAATGTGCTTAGTGTAATTATTCGAGAATTTGGAAGGAGAACGTGAAAAGAGGGAGGCAAATGAGAATGGACCGAGGGAGCTAATCAGAAAATTAATTTGCATGACAGAGATTGGAGGCCAATAATGAGGTGACACGTGGGGGACCATTTTAAGGTATGTGACGACGTCCTGATGCTCCTCTGCAGAAGCTGGAAAATGACACATATTTTTCTTATGCATAAATTTACCCTCCTCCACAACTGTCATCACGCGCTTCCCTGTAATCACCTGCGAGTTGGGGGAGTGTGATTCACGGGCAATGGGCGCGAGTAGGTGTGACGTGTTATGCCAAAAGAAAACCTTAACCAAGCAAAGCATGGGAAGGAGGAGATAGTATGAAACTGGAAGGAACAGCAAACCCCAAAGCTCCACTCCATATTCTGGTGGAGATTGACAAAAACCCTCCATTTAAGAGAGAACCCAAAGCTACAAGGCAGCCCAATTACTCAAAAGAGAGAAAGAAATAAACTTTCTTCTCTCTCTCTCTCTCTCTAGGTTTCAACTTTCAAAATCTCTCATCTATCCAACTTTCTCTTTGTTTTCACAAATTTGGTTATACTTGGGTACTGCCCAGAAAAGAGCATCATCTGGTGTGCCCCAGAGGATGAGAGGAGAGGAAGGAAGCAAAGAAAAGTGAGGAAAGAGATTGGGGGGAGTGGGAGGGATTGTATAGAAATAGAAACAAATTAATAAAAAAGGGAAGTTTTAGTTTTTTAGATCAGGAGAGATAGATTGGGGATTTTTTTTTAAGAGCTTTTGGTTTGGTTTATTGGGATATGGGGAGGGGAAGAGTGGAGTTGAAGAGGATAGAGAACAAGATAAACAGGCAGGTCACTTTTGCAAAGAGAAGAAATGGCCTTCTCAAGAAGGCCTATGAGCTCTCTGTTCTCTGTGATGCTGAGGTTGCCCTCATCGTCTTCTCAAACCGTGGCAAGCTTTATGAGTTCTGTAGCAGCCCTAGGTATGTTTTTATGTCAACCCGTAACTTCATCTTCACTTCTTTAATTCATTTTGTCCCTATTTATGTTTCTCTTTCTCAATGGAGATCTGCTTGCTTCTTTTCCTTTTGCTGCACTTTTATTTCTTACTGCGTTTTTATTTATAGCTTGTGCTTAAACACTAGGCTATTTTCTATCTATTTTTTCCTCTGTCAGAGTATATTTCTTTGATTTTTTGGTCTTACTGTATGTCAGCTTGTGGCTTCTCGGAGTCTCTAGGTTTTTCTTTTGATGAGATGCTGTCTAGTTTATGTTTTTATCCTTGATCAGATCTGATGTTTTGTTTACTTATATGTGGTTTCTATTACGAGATGGTTGATGATCAGCTTCGTCTTTAATTTGTTTTTCACAGTTTCTTTTATGGATTTACCTTTTATTCGTTTTGCTGCTGCTAAATAACGAGTGAACGTCGAGTATAAATTTGCTTCTTGTTTGACTTCTTTTTCTTTTTTCCTTATATATGTATGAAGTTTTCTTTGCCATAATCTGGGTTTACTTTAGAAGTCTGGCTAAGTGACTTACTGACTCGAACCAAAAGGCAAAACAATGTTATATTGGCCTGGGAAGGAGCTTTTAGATCCTACGGATCATGGAGGAATCTGTCACTCCAAGTCATGGTCAAGATCTCATGTACATGTGTTCAGTTTTTATATTCCTTTTACTACCAACATAGGACAGGTGAAAAAAGGCCGTTATTTGCTATGATTTGTTCCTGAAATTTGTATCTGCGCGTCTTCCAATGAAGTTATTGGGTCAGTGGTTTATAAGTAATAACTAGTACGCTTATAGATTTTTGGACTAAAAATAAACAAATAAACCAATCTCTGCTCTTTACTTCTTAATTAGAATTGTTCAATTCAGCTTTGATTGAGAATAATATATAAGACATATGTTTTTTTTTTCAAATAAAAAATTGAAGAATGATCATGTGATATCGTTCAATATGTCTCAGAGGTCTTCTGGTTTTCGGTTTATTTCAACAATATATATTTTCTAAACTCTATTAAAAACATTTTCGCTTATGCGTGCTTTCAAGTTTTTATTTTGGAAAAAAGACAGTGACAAGACCGAACAGACTTTTATAAAAAAAAAAAATATGTATCTGAAATAACGGCCTTTAATTAACTTGTTTTTAATTGTCAGAAAGCAATATGTGTGTGTTTCTCTTTCTCTCTGTGTGACAAAACTTAACCATATTTCTTATTATATATTCCCTTTTCCAATGTAAACCATGAGTTCTCGTTAGTTAACTAACGTGTGTCTTCCTCACTGTATAAATTTCTCCCTAGTTTCCATCAATCAATGAGATTGTCTGTGAGGATATATATGAAGTTGCCCATCACTGGTAGGTATGGTAGGCATAAATACTCAAGCACCGTGGATGTTCTTGTTGATCAGCATGTTTAATTACATCATTAATAATCTCTTTTTTTTTTTTTTTTTGGGATGTGGCATTCAGAATCTAGGGTTATATGAGGAAACAAAAAAACTAGGGTTACTATGTATAACATTAATTATATCTAACAGCCTCTTAAGGTTACATGTTATAAAATCCTAATGAAAAAGAGAAGGTGAAATAGTATCAAGGGTCAAGTATGAGTAGGTTTAGGGTTTCTCCTAATCATTGGATATTTTTATGTACATATGAAATAAAGTATTATTCATCATAGATATTGAAAAAGATCTGTTCTTTACTCACCTGATAAAATATCTAATTAGAGACCTGGACCTCTACAGTTTTTCCTAGAATAATGTTCCCTTGCCACTTGCCAGTCAAAAGAAAATTAAATATGAAAACAAGGTTGCAACTTTTAGCTGGATTAAAAATTTAAAAAAAAAAAAAGGTAAATAAAGAGCTTTGCAATGATCTATGATGTCTAGGTTCAAGTTCCTAAGATGTTAAGAGCTCTAATTTATGTTGGTATAAAGTGTCAATCATTCTCAAGCAGCAGATCAGATCCCTAGCATGCAGTCTTTTTTTTTTTTTTTTTTTTTGAATAAATACTAGAATTTGTATCTCAACAGAGACATTATATTAACTTTAGCAAAGACTACTAACATTTATCAACATCCACCTCTTGAATAAAGGGAAGAGGTTTGATCAATGAAACAAAAAATCTCAACTACTTTAGCATGCAGTCTTTTCAGATTTAGCTTCTACGCATTCTTTTTTATAGTCTGTCTTTTAATCATGCATTCTTTGATACTCTAATAAGCTTGGAAACACTTTGATTAAGAATATATGGCATTAGTATAACCATTTTGATATTGTCATCTTGTAGATATATTATATTAAAACAAGAAAAGGTTCAGTGAAACATAATAATAAAATGACTGCTATAAACTGGGGAGGGTAACCCAAGAAAGATTCAGTGGCAATGGGAGAATCAGGAATATTCTAACTAAATTACTACTTCCAGTTCTCAACATAAGACAAAGTTAATAGTGTGGTGGAGGAAGTGCTAAATATCAGAGTAACTGCTAGACTCGAAAATATAGAAAGAGCCAGCGAGCTGTCAATGACTGTTTTGTTATGTACAATACGATACTGTGCTTGAATAGCCCTAGAAGTAGCTATAGGACATAAGCACTGTAGCAGGGTGAACAAACAGTTCTCACATGTTTAAATGCAACAACAATCAATCACATCTCTGTGCCTCCCTCTAGGATTGCATATTTTGCAACAGTCACATCTCTGATATTATCACTCGTTGATCTTGTAATCTGAACAAGCCCCTTATACTTTACTTTCTATTCATCTATAACCAAATTCACTTTTGTTATTAATATATAACTGCCACTTCACGTAGTTTCGGAGTTAAATAATTCCAACAAAACATGGTTTTCACTTCACCTGAAGTAATTATAAGAAAGTTACCCAAGGATGGAAAAGCAATTTGTACAAATCAACATATAAATATGGCAGAATGAGGCCAAGTTTGTCATTTGTCAGTTTGATGATCTGTTATGACATATACATAGGATTAAAGAAGACCACATCAACCCCTCATTTTTGGATTCAACTAGTAAAGGGGTCGGACACGCTAAAATGAGGGAGTTCGATTTTAAAATTGGTCAAAGTGATGAGGAAGACATCCTAATTCTTGAGTGTATAGGTAAACACTTAAGGGTAATAGACATTTCGCTCTACCCAACATTAGTATCATTTAGATCGTGAGTAAGTCTGACCCATTTCCTAAAATTTTTGTATATAAATAAAAAGGAAAAAAAAAAAGACCACATCACTTTCTGTTAGTGTGTGTGTATATATATATAGTGATGATCATAGCTAGGTTGCCCAATATATATAGTGATCATATAGGAGTTTTGAATAAAAATTTTAGTGTGGTGCTTTATAACATGTTGATTCGTTTGAACATGGAAGCAGCATGCTCAAGACACTGGAAAGGTACCAAAAGTGCAGTTATGGTGCAGTGGAAGTCAGCAAGCCTGCCAAAGAGCTCGAGGTAATTTCATTATCTCCTTACTTTCCTACTGTTTTCTGACGTTACGGTTCATGTTAATTAGTAGAGTAATAATTAACTTCACTTTTCAGTTCTAGTACATAGCCACAGCTTCCCACAATTACACACGTTGCAATCCATTCATGACGAATAATCATGATATGATTAGAAATGAAGTGTGGCGTACACTTTATTCCTTTTAATTATTATTAGAAATAAATTGTTAAAGTAATTAATATGTTGAATTTAGCTTAGAATAACAATAATAAGTGGAATTTTTGTCAGTCACGTGAGGTTTAATTTGTTTAGTCTCTAGAGTTTGGACTCGTCTTCTATATATAATTTCACATGAAGTTAATTGGGTTTGTCTGTATCTTTCTCCAATGACATTGGTAGTTTTTTGATAAATGAAAGGCTTAAATGATTGCGCAATTATTAATGGTACATGTATAATTGTTCCATGCTTATCTATGTTACGTTACTTAATGAACATTGTATATTGCTTGTTGTATATGGCATTTTAAAGTTTTTACATTAATATCTAATTAAGCTATAGTTTACCGAGTAAAATACACGTAGCTTTTCTTAAATGATTATGTCGTGTTAGTTTAAAGTTGGAAGAGAATTATTGCGTTTGGTTCTACGTTTACACGTGTTGTAATATGTGCAAATGAAAAGGCATGCATTAGTAAAAGTATATATGTTTGAGAAGCGAGCATGGCTTTAAGAATCCACACAAGGCAAGTTAATTTCAGAAAATATCTAAAAAAAATTTAAAAAAACTGCCACGAAAGTAGAATCTAAGAACTATTGCTTATTATATAATAATTCATTCCAATAGTTATAAGTCGACTTCTCAAATGTTTTAACTTTGATTAGCTGTTAATTACAATTGATGGTTTCTAAAATTATTACTTGTTACCATGTTACGCGCGTACAACATGTTGATTCCATTGTTATCAGTTCCATTGACCATTGTTACCTACTTACTAGGACTCAATTATAATATTGAAAGGACTTGGTTGTAAGAAATGAAATGGAACGAATGCAATTTCCAAATACTTAATTATAGATCTTATTTGCGAGAGTTTTCTAAATTTAAAGTCTTCCGAAATTGATTCATGGTGCCACTAGTTTTCATTTGCCATTTGTATGTCTGTTGTAGCAGAATAGCTACCGTGAGTACTTGAAGCTGAAATCCAGATTTGAATCTCTCCAAAGGACTCAGAGGTGCCTTGGTTTCCTTCTTTCTTTTCTCTCAGGCTTGAAATTATCAGTTACATTAGTTAGTGATTGTAATCTCATATATTTGTCAAAAAGTTTCTGTAATTTGTTGTATCAGTGGTACTCCGTATTTAATTAACCTGATGTGTCTTCTGCTGCAGAAACCTTCTAGGTGAGGACTTGGGCCCACTGAATACCAAAGAACTTGAGCAGCTCGAGCGACAACTGGACTCATCTCTCAAGCAAGTTCGGTCCACAAAGGTAAGGAAAGTACATATTAATAGCACTTTTTGAGGTATCATGAATTCAAACAGTTAACTAAATGATAGCACACTCGTAACCTTCAACGAGTAAACATGATATTGCTGAGATATTTCAGAAGCTAGTTTTTATTATTAAAACGACAATGTCCATGTACACTTGTTTGGAAGTGTTGAGTTGTGCGGTAAATGTATTTTCATTACTCTACAACTTTTTGTGAGGTTTCTGATGAAGTTTTTATTATAACTCCGATCCTGTGGGTTTGGTGGCACTGTCTGGAACGTGATTTTACAGACACAATTCATGCTGGACCAGCTATCTGATCTTCAAAACAAGGTAACATGCATGGTGCTTGCTCAACTGGTCATGTCATGTGTAGTAACGAAACAACTTTTGTCAATTGCTAATACTTTGAAGCCACTACTGTCTGCATTTACAGGAGCAAGTGTTGGTAGAAGCAAACAGGGCTCTGACTATGAAGGTAACATGACACCGCCAATCTCCAAGTTATCCCATCACGAAGCATCTTCAACATTTGTTGATTTCATCTTTAGATTGTCTGGTTAAGTCATATGGGCTCCTTAAGATTGCATTCTTCTGCTAAATGATATTCTTTGAAGATTGTCTAACAACATTAAGCAAAATAATATGCATCTTATACATAAAACTAGGCTGTTGTTGGGTTGACTTGAATGTTCTGCGCACATATATAATGCTACCTCCGGTACAAAATATAAGAGGTAGACAAATTTACTTTAATACACAACTTCCATTCACTTTGTTCCCTAAATTTATAATTATATCCCCAAAATATCCCTATTGATTGCACTTAGAAATTGAGTCTTCATAGATTCTAATGCACATAATTAGAAAAGATATTTTAGGCAAACCAACATATATTTGTTACAAATAACTAATTAAACTAACCTTTTTTAATATCCACAAATTAGTTATTCAGCTCTTATATTATATTAAAGACACATGAATAAATCTTGAGCCTTAATTATTGGCGGTTTGTTGTTGGCAGCTGGAAGAGATTAATGCAAGAAACCACTTCAGACAGTCATGGGAAGCAGGAGAACAAAGCATGCAATATGAGACACACAATGCTCACTCTCAGGGTTTCTTTCAGCCTCTGGAATGCAATCCCACTTTGCAGATGGGGTAATATATACTGTGAATCACTTTCCAGAATATGCACTCTAGTGCTAGGAAATAACATAAAGTTAGTTATTTTGGGTGATATTCTAATTAATGCACGTCCCTTTTGGATCATTAGTCCTGAGTATAGGTACAATCCAGTAGCTTCAGATCAGATGGCTGCAACAACAAGCCAAGGCCAGCAAGTGAGTGGCTTCATTCCAGGGTGGATGCTCTGAGCTCTTATGATCTGTTTGTTAGATATGGCCACACAAAAAACAAACACCTAACAGAGGCAAATGGCAAAGAGCTTTCTGGGTTGATGTGTTGGCAAATATTGCAATGTGTAAATGCTTCATCCTCAGAATTTTCTCTCTTAATTAAGCTTGTTTTAATTTTCACATAAAACTAAAACCAGCAGTGACTTGTTTATTATCTGAATTTGGCATTAGAACCTTTAGCCATATATCAAGACTGTTTGCGTGTAGTGGTGTCATGGGATCTTTCAAGCACAACTTTCTTCTGAAAGAAAAGACTCATTAATGTGTTAATATTTGGTCCTCTTCTTTGACGCTGCATTTATTCATTTTTATTATTTGTTTATATAGGAAGGATTCCATGAAGTTACTGATACACACATATCATTAGGTTATGAAATTATCAGCTGAAAATATATACTTAAGCTCTTTTGAATAGATTTTGACTTGATTGATCTTAGCTTACTGCCTAATAGGACCTCCCGGCTTTGGACTAATAAATGGGTCACAAGGTTTTGAGCTCATCCGGAACATAATTTATTAAAGTATTTATAATATACAAAATAGAGTAGAAAAAAATGTTTGAGCTCAATGAATTGAATCCGCCCATGTAATCCACTAAGAAGTCGGTGAAAAGAATCGGCCCATGTAAAAGCGAGCCGAATTGATTTGCCCAACCCAACCTTATTTTAAGGAATTTTTTTCACAAAAAATTGAACTTTACCTAACTTGTTCGTTTTTTAAAAAAAGGGTTAAGAAGCAAATCTACTTGAAAAGTATACACTCAGTAGTAATATTGCCCTGAAAGTTTTTTCAGTCTCAATGTTACCCCAAAAATCTAAACACAACAATGTTACTCCTCAGTTAACAGCTCTAGTGGTCAAACGTTAATGGATTACATTATACTGACGTGGATTATTTATATGACATCTTTATTACTTTTTTTTAAAAAAAAATTGATTTATAAGTCAGATTTTATCACATTTTGACCAAAATTTGACCATCGACCAACAATCCTCTAGGGTGGATTCAATTTCTCCCTCACCCAACAATCAAACCTGCCGCATTAGCCTTTCCTCGACAGTCAATAGCAACCTCGAAGCCAAAAACGCCATTCCCAGTGATCTTTGTAGAATAGAATATCACCAAGAGGGGGCGAATTGAAGATTTTAAAATCTTTTCGAAACTCTCTAAGATAAGCGCACAATAATAGAGAGATGGAGAGAGAGATTGACACAGAAGATTTATACTTGTTCGGTCTTAACTCTTGAACTACGTCCAGTTCCCAGACACTCTGGGATTTCCATTATCTCTTCAAACGATTACACATTCTATACTCAAAAGTAATCCTCTCACTAGGATCACTTCTTTTTACAAGTTTTAATCAGATAACTCAATCTATTTTGAGATTCTTACAAAGTCCCAATACTTTGAGATTCTTACAAAGATTTATAATCAGGAATGATCTTTCTAAAAGAGTAGATAAATAAACATTGCAGTTTAGAATATCCAAAGATATTATACAAATGAGTTGAAAACAGTAAATGCGTATATCACTTTGAACGTTTTTGTTTTCTATATTCTAATTGTTGGTTGGTGAACAAATTGAATGCTTCAACTTATATATGGTGAAGGAAACTTGTGACCGTTGGGAGCCATTCAATGTACCGTTGGAGATAATGAATATAGCCGTTAAGCATTGAAGCATATTTAATGTTCTTGTTGGATTCATTTCTAATCTCAGTCATTCTTTATTGACATTCCTTAAGTTTTTTTTGTTGGATGATCTGGCGCTCAAAAGGGGAAAGAAACCATAAATGCTTTTCAGATGTGCAGAGAATGGGTTGCTAAATCTGTGTTTTGTTTTCTGAACCCAACATTTAATGCTTATGACACATAATCCCTTGCTTTTTGCACTTTCTTCATTTAATCCAATATGTAATCATCTAAAACTCACTAACAAACTGATTAGACATAGTTAGGAATAATAGTAAGTGATGATATGAAGTATACAAATCATACTTGAAGATTTCCCATTTACGGACACGGTGATTACAAAACAGGGATATATTACACTCGAGGCCAATTCAAGCAAACTGGAGTGCATGACTCGAGTTAAGCATTCTAGGCTCAAGGCACTAGATCATCTTCTTTGAAAATAAGTTTGAAGTTTAAATGAAAATGTCTCTGTATGACTTACGCTCGAGGTTGAAACATTTAACTCAAGTGCATGGTTTGAGTCAATTAAAGTTCACTCAAGTCAAACTCTTCTTTCAAAATGAACTTTGAGATAGCATTTGAAATGATTTGAGATCGCGTCTACTCGAGTCATTATGTAACTAACTCGAGTCAACTAATATATTTGAAAATGAGTTCCAAAATCTACGCTTGAGTTAAGGACCATATATAGGCTCGAGTCAGGGACTTCTGATTTGAGAAAAATTGAAGTCCACAAAATATGACTTGAGTTAAGATGCATAGGCTCGAATCACTATTAGCTTAAAATACTTTGATAGCTCTCTGTCTTACACTGACTCAAGTCACTTTAAGTTTAAAGACTTGAAAACTCTCGATCAAGCACTGACTCGAGTTTTACATTTAGACACTCAAGTCAAGTCAAGTTTAAATATCTTTGAAAACTCTCTGTATTGAGTTGACTCGAGTTTTACAACTCTAAACTTGAGTCAAGTAAAACAACAACTTGTTGGATTAAGAATAATCAAGTTAAACACATTTAGGTTTAAACCATTAACTTCATTTTTGTTTACAATTATCAGCTATTATCAAAACACATAAAGAACTAACAATCTCATCAGCCAACAACCTCCATTGCCCTCAGCCTTCATTGTCACGACCTATCTCTCCTTGGTTGACAACCTTTCCTTGACAGATCTGGAGAGAAAAGTGAGGTCGTGATCTTGAAGATTTACCGATTTTGGTGGTGAGTGAGTTCCGTCACATTGATTTTGTAACACCTCAATTTCAATACCCGAAAACTTGGCCAAAGTATTTGTAATACCTCCAATGTAGGATGTTTAACATCCAAATACATATTTACAATATGGCCAAAGGTAAAGATCCATTTATACAGGGCCAATTTAAATCCAAAATAGTATATCAGAGTTTTTAAAATGCGGAAGTCTTATGGTCATGACAAATAAAAATAACATAACATGAGCTTTCCATATGTGCCTTCCCTGATTTCCCTACTAAATTATTCACCTGAAAAAAAGTAAACATAATAACCGTAAGATCCAAAGATCCCCGTAACCATTGGTTATTCAGAAATATACATGCAAACCAAGATCGAGAACATATTTATAAATTCACAGTAATTAAAATATATGCCTTTATATAAAAACCTTTCACAAAAGTTCTCGACTCGGTTACCAAAACTCCCTCCCAAAAAGGGTTCCAAAACATCATAATTTACTTTCCAATATTTCACAAGAGATCTCACATATGCAATCTGCCAAACAAATATTGATGCATGGATCATCCTTATCACCCTGATCACCTCTTATAACCGTTGACTGGAGCCATCTAACACATGACACATCCTCAAACAAAACATATCCATTACTCATAACTATCCAACGAAACATATCCATTACTCATAACTTCAACATGGCTCCCCTCCTTGTAATCACAATTAAGGAGGTGTCAAACTGAACCCGGTTAAAAGAAAAGTGATACCAAGGGATCCAAGAATATCCACTCTCATCAAAACAACTTTATTAGATTTCAAATCAAGCCTTCCATAGGCACAACAAATCCCAAAACAGTTAATAAATATGAATACATATATACATTTGACAAGTATATAAAAGAATAACCAAGGTTACCTCAATTCCAAGCTTATTTTTACCATACTCCAATGCTCTTAATACCAAATAATTTCTATCATTATTCTCCGACTCTCCTTCCTCGTCTCTCTCTCTCTCTCTCTATGTGTTTTGAGTGCTTGTATTGTGAAAGAAATGAGAAGGGGTGAGGTATTTATAGAGTTTAGGTCTCAACTACTTTTCAAAAATCACATGTCCATCTACTACACATCTACCATTTATCTACCATTCATTTGTCCATCTACTACTCATCTACCATTTATCTACCATTCATATGTCCATCTACCATGTAACTACACATCTCCATCTACCATCTAACTACCATTCATATGTAGCTACCATACATATCTCCATCTACCATCTAACTACCGAATACTCATCTTCCGATCAAATATCACATGCTTATCTACTTCATAACCATCTACCATTCAAGTTAATATCTGATTTCTTTACCCTGATTGCATCGAAAAATACTGATTATCAAGAACCTAGTAGCTTTCTTATTTCAAACTTATTCCTAAAATTAATTAGTTACTATTAGAAAAATTGGGATGTTACAATTCTCCCCTCCTAAAAAGGAATTTTGTCCTCAAAATTCATCATCTTCCGTTGCGCCACTCTGATAAAATATCAAACCTTATTCACAATCTAATCTTAATCACAACCTCAAACCATAAATCCTCATTAACAATCATAGATATCAAAAGGACACTAGACAGGTTAAACAATTAACCAAATAAATTTCCAAATCTAAATGTAGGGAAGTGCACATGTTATGAAATTTAATTTGCCACGACCTCAATTTTTTAGAAAACTGTTAGGAAATCAACAAATTGGCCAGAACCTTTTAGCTCTGATACCAAAAATGTAACACCTCAATTTCAATACCCGAAAACTTGGCCAAAGTATTTGTAATACCTCCAATGTAGGATGTTTAACATCCAAATACATATTTACAATATGGCCAAAGGTAAAGATCCATTTATACAGGGCCAATTTAAATCCAAAATAGTATATCAGAGTTTTTAAAATGCGGAAGTCTTATGGTCATGACAAATAAAAATAACATAACATGAGCTTTCCATATGTGCCTTCCCTGATTTCCCTACTAAATTATTCACCTGAAAAAAAGTAAACATAATAACCGTAAGATCCAAAGATCCCCGTAACCATTGGTTATTCAGAAATATACATGCAAACCAAGATCGAGAACATATTTATAAATTCACAGTAATTAAAATATATGCCTTTATATAAAAACCTTTCACAAAAGTTCTCGACTCGGTTACCAAAACTCCCTCCCAAAAAGGGTTCCAAAACATCATAATTTACTTTCCAATATTTCACAAGAGATCTCACATATGCAATCTGCCAAACAAATATTGATGCATGGATCATCCTTATCACCCTGATCACCTCTTATAACCGTTGACTGGAGCCATCTAACACATGACACATCCTCAAACAAAACATATCCATTACTCATAACTATCCAACGAAACATATCCATTACTCATAACTTCAACATGGCTCCCCTCCTTGTAATCACAATTAAGGAGGTGTCAAACTGAACCCGGTTAAAAGAAAAGTGATACCAAGGGATCCAAGAATATCCACTCTCATCAAAACAACTTTATTAGATTTCAAATCAAGCCTTCCATAGGCACAACAAATCCCAAAACAGTTAATAAATATGAATACATATATACATTTGACAAGTATATAAAAGAATAACCAAGGTTACCTCAATTCCAAGCTTATTTTTACCATACTCCAATGCTCTTAATACCAAATAATTTCTATCATTATTCTCCGACTCTCCTTCCTCGTCTCTCTCTCTCTCTCTCTATGTGTTTTGAGTGCTTGTATTGTGAAAGAAATGAGAAGGGGTGAGGTATTTATAGAGTTTAGGTCTCAACTACTTTTCAAAAATCACATGTCCATCTACTACACATCTACCATTTATCTACCATTCATTTGTCCATCTACTACTCATCTACCATTTATCTACCATTCATATGTCCATCTACCATGTAACTACACATCTCCATCTACCATCTAACTACCATTCATATGTAGCTACCATACATATCTCCATCTACCATCTAACTACCGAATACTCATCTTCCGATCAAATATCACATGCTTATCTACTTCATAACCATCTACCATTCAAGTTAATATCTGATTTCTTTACCCTGATTGCATCGAAAAATACTGATTATCAAGAACCTAGTAGCTTTCTTATTTCAAACTTATTCCTAAAATTAATTAGTTACTATTAGAAAAATTGGGATGTTACAGATTTTCCACATGTGAATGCGCTATGTCACTGGAGATGATGGTTGGAGTGAGAAGGATTGACGGCGGAGAAGGGAAGGATTCTGGCGAATTTGTTCGAAATCACCTTCACTGTTTGAAATCACGAATATATTCGAACTTCTGTTTGCACAAATTCGTTCCTTTTTTTTCCTTGTAATTGGAAATTTTTGGATTATTGTTTGATTTTTTTCTGGAAACGTTTTTGTAATGAATTTTGGCTCATAGACAAAAGTTTCATATGGATTCCGGCGATTAGGGAATGCTTGCAACGGATGACATTGTAGGGAAGAAGGAGTAAGCTATATGTGTTTAAAAGAAAAAAATTCCACCCCTTCTCCCGATTTTTAATTAAAAGACTGGGTTGACTTTTTTTTGGAGAAATTAAGGAAACTAAATAAGTTATTTAATCATACTATCTATGGTCCTAACTATAAGACCGAGTTGACTTTTTTGAAGAAATTAATAAAGATAAATAAGTTATTTAATCATATCATATGTTTTGTATCCTTAAATTATATACTAGTTTATTAGTCAAACTAATTAATTTGGAGAAAAAATTAAAATGCAAATACTCTAAAGTAATTTAAGTAACTTTCTTAATCTTTCTTTAAAAAAGTTAATTTTGTCTTATAATTAGGACTGAAGGGAGTATAATATATTGTATATCCTTAGATTATATACTAATTTATTGGTCAAACTAATTAGTTTAGAAAAAAAATAACAATAAAAATACTCTTAAGTAATTTAATTAGCTTCCTTAATTTCTCCAAAAAAGTCAACTTAGTCCTATAATTAGGACCGAAGGTAGTATTTGGTCAAAATATGACTTGTAAATCATTTTTTTTAAAAAAAAGTAACAAAGATACCACATGGATAATCCACTTCAGCATAATGGAGTTAACTAACGTTTGATTGTTAGGGTTGTTAATTGAGAGGCAACATTACTACACTTTTAGACTTCCGAGGCAACATTGAAACCCAGAAAACTTTTAGGGCAACATTACTCATCGGCGTGTACTTCCAAGGTTGATTTACTATTTAACCCCTTAAAAAAATGTAAGGGTCGATATTTTTCAATGTTTACCACTTTACCACCTTAGGCACAAGGAGACATGGGACACTGGGAGAGGCTTTTCTCTTTTTTCTTTTTTTTCCCTTACTCTTCTTTTTCCCTCGTTTACTCCAATTTTCTCATCTCCACCATTGGATGAAAATTTTAATGGTTTAGATTTTACATATTATAAAAATATTATTATTTTTACTTAAAAAATCCATAAATCAATTTAAATCATTAACACACATTTGATCCGAAAAGAAGTAGATTATTATTATAGAGTAAATTTTCTTTCCATTTTTTTCCACTACAAATGTGAACTGTTCAGAACAAATTTTAGCAATTAAAATTTATTTATATATTTTTAATTAAAATTTTAATATTATTTTTATAAGACGTAAAATCTAAACTATTGAAATTCTCATCTAATAGTGAAAAGGAGAATAAAGGAGAGTGGAAGGAGAGAAGCCACTCCCATGCGGGATTTAAAGATTCTACTCTTCCAATTTCATTATTTTATTGTCATTACTAGTTTTTCATGGCCGTGCTAGTATTATTTACATCACATAATGCATGTGTCTGTATATATATAAAGAGTTGGAGCCGGGTTTCCTTTTTTATGGTACTGGGTTTTATTATAGATAGATAGAGAGGTGATCATTACGTAAAAAAAATTGGGGGAGTGAGGAGGAGGAAATGGTGGGGTCTGGTTTCTCTTACCGTCACCCCCCTCCCCATCCCTCCCAGGCACATCTGGACCGTCGAAAACTGAATCCAACGGTCCAGATTAAAAAAATAAATAAATTGTTTTTTGTCCTTTTCGAAAAGGACAAAAAACAAAAATTTATTATTATTTTTAAATCTGGATCGTTGGATCAAGATTTGGACGGCCCAGATTGTGAGAGATGGGCAGCAAAATTAAAAGGGAGAAAATCCTCTCCCGAAAATGGTGAGGGACTTTGAGGGCCCGTTTGGTACGGGGAAGATTTAAAGAGGGAAAGAAATTCAAAGGAGGGAAATGAATGAAAGGGAAGATTGTGAGGAAAATAAAAGAGTGAAACTGTTTGGTAAACATGGGAAGGGAACTTAAGTTGAGAGAAAATAAATGGTTTGGTATGAAGAAGTGGGTGCCAATTAAGTGGGAATATGAGGTGAAATACCAAAAATGCCCCTAAATTAAAAAACAAAAAAACCATTCCTACAGCTGAATTTTGTTTTAATTTGTCGCAATGGCGGATCAACAAACCCTAAAACCAAATTGAATGTGCAGCTGGAAAACTGAAGTAGAGGTGGTTGCGAAATGAAATTGCCCCGACGAATGGAGTCGGTATGTTTGAAGGACGACGCACGTGGAAGGAATTAGAAGGTGAGAACTCGAAAAGACGAAACCGGCAGCGACAATTCATATAAACAGATGAACAGGGGAAAAACGACTAAACTTTGAACGCAACGAATGCACTGATAGAGAAAATAGTCGTTACAAAAATAGTCGTAAAAAACTTTTGATGACTGTTTTTGAGAAAACAGTCATTAAAAGTACTGTTTTTTATGACCTTTTTTTTTTTGAATTTTTAAAGACTGTTTTTTACAAAAACAGCCTTAAAAAAATTTTGATGACTATTTTTGAGAAAAAATTATTAAAAGTACTGTTTTTTATGACTTTTTTTCTTAACTTTTAAAGACTGTTTTTTACAAAAGCAGTCTTAAAAAACTTTTGATGACTGTTTTTGAGAAAATAGTCATTAAAAGTACTGTTTTTTATAACTGTTTTTTTTTAAAAAAAAACTTTTAAAGACTGTTTTTTACAAAAACAGTTTTAAAAAACTTTTGATGACTGTTTTTTAGAAACCAGTCATTAAAAGTACTATTTTTTATGACTTTTTTTTTGAACTTTTAAAGACTGTTTTTTACAAAAAGATAAAAAAAAAAAACTTTTGATGACTGTTTTTGAGAAAACAGTCATTAAAAATACTGTTTTTTTATTATTTTTATTTTTGAACTTTTAAAGACTGTTTTTTTTTATTTACAAAAACAGTCTTAAAAAAAGGGTAACTAAACACAATACTTGAGTATCCTATATCCAATACTCAAGTATCATTGCAGCAAGATAGATTTCAGACTTTCAAAGATGCAGTAGTATTGGCAATACAACGGGCAATTTCTGGTGAGCATAGCGTCTTCTGTATAGCTTCAAATTTGGCAAACCACCCAACCTCAGAAAGTTCTTCAAGTCTTCTTTCTAGTTCAATAAGAATTAGCTCCAAACTAGTTGTATTTTGTCCATTAACTTCAGATAAATGGAGGTTGTTCTTATCCAACATTTTTGCAACATCTAGAATAGATCGTCAACTTCAAAACATCATAACTTCTTTAATTGATCTTATTTTTCTATGTTCTTGATGTTTTTGAAAAGGTATTTGAGTCTAGTTTCTAATGGAACTGGTTTCAGCTCAATTGGATTTGTCGTTTGCGAGATACACTCAAATTACTGAAGGTTGGTCTGGACTGTGATGTTGATTCTTGTGGCAATTTGTAAAAATCATAGATCTCTCATTTGGACTCCTTTAGACTTGATTTTTTTTTGTCAAAAGTATGCATTGGGAGTCTAGTTTCATACAAAATTGGTTTCACCTCAATCGAACTTCTGGTTGGAGAGATATCATCAAATTACCAGACGTCACCAGAAACAGAGCTGAACAGAGTGTGCTGGAATCACGACATTACTCGAGTATTTGAAGTTCCATACTCAAGTATTGGTCTCATACTCTAGTATTGAAGTTTAATACTCGAGTATTGACGGGATTTTTGCCTAAATAAGAGCTGATTAAGTACCATACTCGAGTATTACATTGTGGTAATCGAGTATTGCTTCAGGAATGCAACTATGGCCTATTTGAACTCCGCCAATCCACACTGTGATATGAAAAATCCCGATATTACTCGAGTATGTAAGTGGCATTCTCGAGTATTGTCACTTGAAATGTACTCAACATTTATAACACTACTCAAGTATTGTTTATATATACTCGGGTATTTATCAGATCAATCACAACACATCCTATGCAAATCAAACCATAGCAGTAGAAGGTTTGATGACTGTTTTTGAGAAAACGGTTATTAAAAGTACTGTTTTTTATGACTTTTTTTGAACTTTTAAAGATGTTTTTTACAAAAACAGTCGTAAAAAATAGTGTTTTTCAACTCCATGTGAATCTAGACTCAACAAGTGCTTCATAGAATTTGGAATCAATAAAGTTCAAATCAAAGATCAAAGAATATGAAAAAGAGCAAGTTGCCTCAAGCTAGCAGCTGACTCTCTCATTTATTTCCTCACTCACATTAACCAACAAGCATACGTATTATGCCACCAAACAATGAACACAGGGCATCGGCCAACGAATGAAATAGCAAACGTATCACTAATATCCATTGGAACTCACCTGTATTTACACCTGTGTTGAACTTGTGTTGCGTCTCCAACTACCCCGTCGTCGATTTCAGGTGAGAGTCTTTCGTTCAGCTCCTGTCTTTGATTTTAGCTTCGTCGAGCTGTAGGGTCGATGCTCTTTTTAAATAAATAACTCCATTGTATACAGAGGCATTTTTGTCCATAAAATTCACTCTCCCGGGAACGAAAATGTTATCCCGTCAGTTTTTAAGGGATTTGATCTTCCCACATATAAGGGAAAATTGGTGGGCCCGTGATGATGAGTTTCCAAAAAGATTTGTCTAAAATACTTACCAAACAGAGGAATTTATTAATTTTCTTTTTCCTTCTCACCGATTCCGTGTACCAAACAGACCTGAGTTGCGCTTGAAATGAAGAAAGATGAGGGAAGTGATGCGGAACCGTTAGGCACAGAGAAAAAGGACTGGCTTTTGGATTTGGGAAATCTGATATGAGATCATGTTCCGCCACGTGCCTCAATACCACTACTCTTAAAACCCGCCCTTCTGCGCGGTAGGTTTCGTCCATTTCAATTTTCAAGTATTTTGTACTCTACGCCTTCAATATATGTACGTAAGAAGCATTTTATCATCAAGTGCAAATGTAATTTGGGAGTCACATTGTATGTTTAGATTTAGGTGTTTATATCTTTAATTAGAAGTATAAGAATATTTTTTAAAATTTTTATATTATATTTATTTATATTTAAATTATATGTGGCTTTCTGAGATATTTTTTTTTACTTAGTATCTCAAATTAATTAATTTTCATAATAATGATGTTAAAACAAATGAAGAATTATAACTTAATTAATTTGAGATACTGGGTGAAAAAAAACTCAGAAAGCAACATATAATTTAGATCTAAATAAATACAATATAAAAAAATTCAAAAAAATTATGCTTATACCTCTAATTAGAGGTATCTAATTAGAAGTATAAGCACTTAAATTTAAGCATATAATATGGACTTAGAATTTTTTTTCTTATTTTTATTTTTTGGGGATGACCAGATAAAGTATTCATGATATTATAGAAGTATTAACTCGATTGATCTTTTTTTAAAATTAAAAGAAAATAACTTACATTAGGAATTATATTAATTAGGAATAATTCTTAAAATAGACTTCTCAGACTTATTTTTTTCCTGAAGACTTACAATTGTTATATGCATATCTATCCATGGTACGTAGTTGCCACGCATACGATAAAAAGAGTAGTTTAGATAAACAAACACACGTTTGTTATAAACAATTAACTTAATTAATTTATTAAATATTTACAAATTAGTCATCTAATTCTTACATTTAGAATAGTATTTTTTATATCATTAATATAAGACATATTTACTTAATTTAAATAGATTAAAGAAGTTAGTTAAATTAGTTAATATGATATGAATTTTACTAAAATACAATAATCATCTTCTTTAATTCTTATGTTCCCTCTTCTCCTTAATTATTGTTAAAGCAGTATAAATAGGGGGTAAATTAAAAAAGATTGACAAGTATAAAAATTGTTACCTCCGGTCCTAATTATAAGAATACTTTTATAGCACAATTTACATTACAAAAATGTTCCCATAATCAGGACCGGAAGGAATATGTGTTATATTTAGAACCAATATCAATACTCAAATATGTTTTATATTAAAAATCACAGAAGTCATCTAATTCTTTAATGACCAAGCTGTGCATTTAACACCCTTTTTCCCTCAAAACAATGTTGGTGTTTTGGTACGCCCAGCATTGAATGGCGAATGTAACAGCATCATTAGTTAACCGTATATTTTGTTTAAACAGTGTGTTTGATAGGGGGGGGGGAGTGGGAGGGAAAGGAGTGGAAAATAATGTTTTGGGTTAATATTAGCCCAAAGCATTACTCTCCACTCCCTCCCCTCAAACCAAACATACCCTAAAACCTTTTCTTCTAGGATGTATACCATTTTGTAGTTTTGTCCCCACAGTTTTAATTCCCTGGCTATTTATCACGGAATATAATGGGCACACAAATTTCTAAGATCATGTAATGTGAGAAAATATTTTTTTTGATACACATAGTAGGGAGAGGGGGTAGATTCAAACCCTAAACATGGGGGAGGGGAGCCAAGCTCCCATGCCACTGCGCTACAAAGACGTTGGCTAATGTGAGAAAATATTAACCGAATACATTTTTGCTTTTTCGCTTACAGAAAAGGCACTTCATTGTTCAAAATTCAAGATTCTCCTTTACTGTTCTTTCTTACAGTTCGATTGTTCTAGTTTTAACAGTGATAGTTATTTCGTCTATTTTTCGTGGGATTTTTTTTTTAAACCCCAGTTAATAATTATATTTACTACTGACTTTTTTGTTTTGGTTTGCCAGAAAAATACTGACTTTTTCATTGTTTGCTACATAAGGTTCAATACTGGCAAAATCTATCAATCATTAAAAATATTTATCATCAACTTTGCCACATATTTATATTACCCTGCAGCAGTAAAGTGATTTTCCCGGTTCATTTGAATGTTGGAACTGAAATATTATGAAAAGGAGAATGTATATAAACTATATAACAACTCAAAATGTATAATTGTAAAAAATTTAAAATTTCAGTTAATTAACAGCAACCAAATTGATAGTTCTGAACTAATATGAAACTGATGAGTCAGTTTATTATATAGAAGATAAAAATAGTGGAATTAATTAACAATGGTTGAGTTGAAAGAAAAAGGCTTGATTTTTTTTTCTTTTTTCTTTTTAATGAGATTGAGAGTTTGGATATTATATTGTGGAGAAAAATTACAGAGAATTGAACTCAATTAAGCATGAGAATACAAAAATTTGAACTGCTGTTAGATCTGAATATCAAATAATTAAATGAAAGGAAAATAATAAGCAGAGACAAGCCAGGTAATTGTAAACAAGCCGGTTGACTAAGTTACTGTATCTTTCAAACTGACATGACATGTCTTCTTTCTCTTTTCAAGCTGATCGTGGGAAGATAGGGACATGTAATATGGATATGTATAGTATATAGTTCGCAGTTAATTAAATTAATCGCATAGTTTAGTAATAAGTCCTTGTAATTAAATTCTGCACAATAATAAACATAATATGTCATGAAATTTATCTGTAGAAAAAATAAACTTGTTAAAAATTATTAACTTGGGGAAATAACAAGCTAATTAACAAGAAAAGTTATTCGCACCTGTCGGTTTGAAATTTTAGAAATATTAATGGTCATGTATGTTTTATTTATTTCATAGCGGTGTGCGTGTAACCGTGCATCATAAATCTTTGACGAATTTGTGGGTACAGAGTAAAGTTGCAAATGATAATCAAACCATAGTTTGATGGAACTGTTTGTGTGTGTTTGTCTATATATATATATATTACTCTCGCTACAACATTTATACGTAAAAAGTCACGTACACTTGCATAAAAAACAAAAGTTACTACTACCTACATATATAGCCACTGAAACCTAAATATTCCACGTATAATTTGGCAAGAAAATCATATGTATTATTTATTTATAATTCAAAATGAATATACTTCTCGGGTCCTAAATATATGATATAATTTCTAGTATAAATTGTACTACAAACTATGTTTTATATTTAAAATCAAATGTAGTAAATTGTTTCAAATTGTGAGAGTTAATTAAAATTTTCTTCATTGAATCTTTAGTTTGCTGCTGCTTGTAATATGTAACGTTTTCCTCCTTTAATGTGTTATGTGTATATGTATACACACCCACTTTTTTGTAGCATATCCATGCCTTTTATATATACTTTCTTCGGTCTGAAATATAAGGTAACGTTGATTTTTTTTATAGAAATTTAAAAAATAATTAAATTATTTTAAAATATTTATATTTATTATTTTTTCTCAAACTATTTTACTTAATTTTTAAACTAATATATAATTTAAGAATACATAATATATGATATAATTAAGTAACTTATTTATATTCTTTAATCTTTAAAAAAAATAAAAAATAATCTCGGTCTTCTTTTTTTTTTAATTAAATCGGTCTTATATTTAAGAATGAAGTAGTATAAACTAAAAAAGAGAAAATTCGGCCCCCAGCTAAATGGAAGTACTATATATAAATATATGGGGGGATGATATCTGAAAAGGCCACACATAATTACATAAATATCCGTCCCCTTCCTTGTGGGTCCCACCATTTTGTCTGGACCTTGCCCGTTCTCCAATCCCCAATCGACAACGCAATGTCCTTCCCTGGTTCCACCCAATGCACGCTCGACAGCGTATTGTCTTGAAAAGACCGGCTAGTCCCCACCCCCCACCATCCCCCAAAAAAGGAGAGAGAGAAACCCTAGTTTCTAGTTTCTATCCCCCTCTTTCTATCTTCGCTACTCAAATCTGCACAGCCAGTGCACTCATTTCTTCCCCAATACTAGTATGTACATACTTCACCACTTTTATCTTTCAAAATGACATGAACCCTCACCAAAGTAGAAACACTAACACATGTTGTAGACTCTATATATACCACTTACACTCCCCCACCATTTCTTCACTCCTGCCTTTTCTTTTTTGGCTTCCTTCTTTAATTTCTTCACAGGGTGACACTCTCTTTAGGGTTTCCTTATTTATATAGATAATTAAATTGTCATAGGCACACACATATATGATATCTTGTTTTAATTTCTTGGCTCTAATATGCTTATTGGATTTGAACTGGTTTTGTGTGTTTGTGTTTGTTAAGAGATCCAGATCGGGTAACAGAGAAACAAGGAGGTGGAAGAGATTGATTATGGGGAGAGGTAGGGTTCAGTTGAAGAGGATCGAGAACAGTTCGAGCAGGCACGTGACGTTCTCAAAGCGCAGGAACGGGCTCATTAAGAAAGCCAATGAAATCTCTGTTCTCTGTGATGCTCAGGTCGCTTTGATTGTCTTCAATTGCAGGGGCAAACTCACTGAGTTCAACTCTCACTCCTCCAGGTCCTACCTTCTCTCTCTCTTGTTCCTCAATGCTTGCACACACATATATACACATACATAAAAAGCATGTTCAATTTCCTGTTCCATTTCCTCTCTATCTGTTTTTTAACTAGTAGTATTTAGTTTTCTGTCAGAAGCAATCAGATCCTGGCTTTCAGTTTCAGCTATATATGCTAGTTTAGTGCTTGAGTTCTGACCTTTTCTTTCAGTTTAAACAATATAATTTTCCCAACAGTACCCAAGCTAAGTTTTGTCTCATATCACTCATTTTACTTTACATTTCTCTGGCATTTGAACCCTTAAATATCGTACAATAGCCTCTGTGCAAGCACATACGACCTATATTGATATAATTAACATACCTCATGCATGCTCGATCGTATGAGGTTGTTTTGTGTACGTTTTTGTTGATTGATTCATATTACGAAAATGAGGAGTGCCCTGACTGTTTGAAAGTAATCCTTAGCATAATAATATTCATAGTTATAAGTATAATATTTATCCGATCTATCCATCCAGTCTATTAGCTCAATATGACAACCACACGGACGCATATTCATAGGGATCGGTCCTGTTGTTTGGGGTAAGCCTAATGCAAACAAAGGTAAGTAATTAATGAGGAAAAGAGAATAAAAATAGAAGATGATAGATGGATTTGGTCTTCTGATTTAATTCTTTTGTCTGATCCCAACACGCACATATCTAACGTTCCAGCGAAAAAGCACATATCTAACGCTTATACATAGGCTTTTCAGTATGTAGGTTTTGTCTTTTTTAAGACCACCTAGTATTTGTTACAGTATGCTTGCATGCTAATTTGAATCTTATCGTAGGCTGGCGAATTTTAGTACATTTTGCTGCACATGATGTAGAATAAGTTCTTATTTAATTAAAAAAAAATGACACTTCTATTCAAATCCTGATAGAAACACATAACGCTTATACATATATACCTAGGCTTTCTAGTATGTAGGTTTTGTTTTTGTTGTTTATGAAAGGGGTGGGCATGGGCAGGGCTAGGTAGGGCGAGACCCTTGTCCGATGCCCTGCCTAAAGGATCATTGGGCAATAAAATACAGTCCGATGTCCAGCCCAGCCTAATAGAAGCCCTAACATTTTTGGGCTGGACAATAATGGGCTGGGCAGGGCGGGCTTCCCCTGCCTAAATGATGATTTCTTGCCACATCCTATATGAAAAAATAGTTTTAATAATAATAAACAATATTGTAAACTTCAAATGTAATTAATAATTACACATTATACACTTTAGAATATTTCAAAATAAGTCTACAACTTGAGTATTGAAATTAAAAAGATGATCATATGTCTCAACAAATAGTCAAATATACATACGTGAAAAATTAAATAACATCCATAGTCTATTAAATACAAAGTATTATTAGTAATATAATGAACTAATGGTCAAACACTCAATAGATATATTAGAATTTGAGTAAATATATAATGTAAGTCTATTAACTATTATATAACAAATATTTATATCAAATATAATTATATATATGCTTATTGGGCAGGGCCAAATGAGTAGGACGGGATACCCAGCCCGATGCCCGGCCCTGCACGCAAAAATGCTCAGTCCAATTGTGCCCAATTTTTTTGGGCTTCTTTTTTCTGGACTGGGTAGGGTGATTTTTTGCTGGGCTTGGGGTGGGCACACTGGGCTCTTAGGCTTTCATACTCACCCCTATTTATGACCACGTAGTACTTGTTATAGTATGCTTGCATACTAATTTGAATCACTTATCATAGGCTGGCAAATTTTAGTACAGTTAGCTTGGGAGCCAGTTTCCGGATGAGAAGTATGGAAATAGGCCAGACTTTGGTTAAATAGGCATAAACTTGTAACAAGGCCAGCCTGAATTTATGTCCCCCCCCCCCTCCCCAACCTAAACCTTTATAAGGTCTGGTGGAGTCTTTTTAAATACCTATTTACAATGTAGGCCATTAAAAAGGCCTCATATTCTAGTAGAAAAAAAAGGCCTCATATTCCAGGCCTTTGAGGTCATAAATAGTCTTAGTACACTTTGAGCCTATTAAAAAATATATGAATATACTTAAAATTAGAATATAAGAATGAAAAATAATAAATATTATATTATTTATATAATATAAGTATAATTATATTTATTTTATGTGTAAATAAGTAAAGCCTCAACAAAATAGGACTAGTCTATCTACACACGCCTTTAATGCCTTGGTTTGATTTTTTTAACAAATAGGTCAGGTTAGATCAAGCCTTAAATAGGCCAGGTTGTAAACCGTCTAATAAGGGCCTAACCTATTCACAACCCCAGGAGCTCGAACTCGGCCCATCCATTTGGGCCGTCATGATTTTTATTTTTATTTTTTGCATTTTATTTTTCAAAAAAATATTTTAATAAATAGAGAATAAAAAATAAAAATATTCTCTTAACTAACATTTTTTCATTTAAAAATTACTAGTTTCACATTTTTAGCGAGAGGGATGATGAGCAGGAAACTAGTTCAGTTTGGTTCACATGAAGTAGAATAAGTTCTTATTTTATTTGAAAAAATGACACTTCTATTCAAATCCCGATAGACCCGTAACACTTAAAAAACGAACAAAGAATACTTTTTAAGATTATATAGTCGAGGCCTCTCTACTCTTGGACTAATTGTACCGCCTATTAATTTTACTAATTATTATTGTACCAGTAACAGAAATAAAACTTTCCTTTAGGTCCCAGTCATCATCGGTCCCTGCATGCATGTTTATATATATGTTGTATAGCAGAAATTAAACTCCCATGCACTTACACGGAGGAGCTAGATATATATAAATCATACTATTCACTGTTCATGAATATCGATATATATTTCTATTTATTTGTTCATCTTGAGTTTCCATTGATTTGTTTAAGTTGAATATTATTTATTATGGGGCAGCATGGATAGCATTCTGGAGCGATATGAGAGATGTTCGCAATCAGAACAACTTGCTGGAACTAACAACGATTCCCAGGTAGTGCTCATTTACAGAAACTCATAATAATTTCTTTGAAAATCAACTAACCTGACTGCCACAACTTGAATTACTAGTACTCTTTATTGGAGAAACATGAGCCAAACTTCGCGTTGTGTGTTTCTGAACTTCTTGTAAACTATAAAATTATGGTACAGATCTAGCTAGTTTTGAGAAAAACAAGAAAAATATTGATTAAAATTGGAATATAATCCGCTACTGTAGCCCTACTTATAAGTCCAAATTACCTAATATAATTCTCATATAACAAGAGAAGTAACTCAATTCAGTAAATATAGACTAAATTGATAATTTCTTTTTTCAATTTTGTCTTCTTTTATAAATGAGTATTTTTCACATCTTTTTGCTCCTCTACCTTTAATAGGGGCAAAATTATAACACTTTTATTTATTTATTATTCTAAAAGTAGACTTATAATAAGTAACAAAATTTTCCCAATCTGCATTTATATAATGGGTCTAACTAGCTAGATTTCAAGTCTACACGTCAATATGACCTGCTCTTAATAAACGAATTACACTTTCTGAGAAATCTAATTTAGTTTCCTCGCGTGTATACACACACATATAAATATCATATGACAAAGTGAAAAAAGACTTTTATATTTTTGCTTCTCTTAAATTATTAAAAGAGGTGTAAATTTAGGGCATTCTAGTGTTATCTACTTGATAACTGTATTCTTAACACTTTTTGTAGGGAAACTTGTCTTTGGAGTTATTCAAGCTCACTACCAGAGCGGAAGTTTTACAGAAGAACATAAGGTAAAGTTAAAACACATATGATTTATCTTTTATTTGGATAAAGGAGGCACAGAATCGATGATTATAATGATTTACACACACGCACGCACATATATATAATAAGTGATGTTATGTTGGAAATAGGAATTATGAAGGAGAGGATCTGGATCCCTTGAGTTTGAAGGAGCTTCAGAGTCTGGAGCACCAGCTTGACACTGCTATAAAGCGCATCCGAACAAAAAAGGTGAACAAGTTAAACATATACGTCTACCAGCTGATGGCTACTTTTTTTTTTTTTTTTTTTGTCGCAGATGGCTATTTTTATTAAATAAAAAGAAAAGCAATCTGAAGGAAGGGAATCAAAAGCATCGTGAGAATTGAATATAGCTAAAAATATATACTCTTCGCTTTTCTTTTCTTCCCCCCCCCCCCCCCCCCGGTTTATAATATTCAGCTCACTTGTCAACTACATTATTTGTGCAGAACCAAATCATGATGGAAACCGTCTCAGGGGAGCAAAAAAAGGTAAGGTGTAGGTGATATATATATATATATATACATGAGTGATAATTATAAAGGTTATATTAATATCATCACTGTCTTTAAACTTTATAAAGTTTGGATATGAATCCATGTTTACCAGTAAGTAACACAAAACAATAGACGGCGCAAAGGCAACAAATAATACTAGTTCTACAAAGTAAAGTATAAGAAAAGATCATATAGTCCTATTATTCGTAAGTTGTAAACTAGTAGTAATATTTGATAAGAGATTTTATTATATATACGAACGTTTGTATTAATGTAATCAAGGGCGGACTCACGTATTAGATAAGGGGGCAAGTGCCCCTCCTTGAATTGTTTTTTTTTAAAAAAAATAAAATAAAAAATTAATATATGTGCCTACTTTTGATACATTAAGACTATACTTCGTAATGGGATGTGGATAAATGGTTGAATGATTGTTTAATGCCTTATATTGAAAAAAGATGTATTTGATAACAATCATAATAAGACAATTATGATGGAATTCCAAAAAATAAGACCTAGAAAGATGACATTATAATTATTTTTATTGTAATATACTTTTTTTTATTAAAATATATGTACTCAAACTTATTGAGTGTCCATCCTTCATTATAATTTATATAGCTACATTTCTAACAGTACTTAGCCTTGTTTTTCTAAGCGACAGGTTTGTAAAATAATTACCTATTTTATTATATCATTAATATTCACTTGATTTCATAAATATTTTTTTTTCTTATTTATATTCTTTTATTTTTTTAATGTATTTAAAATTTTCCTTTAAAAAAAATTTTAGGGGCACTACCCCGAATCCGCCCACCCCGCTAATTGTGCCCCTTGTAAATTTCTGAATCCGCCCCTGAATGTAATGGTATTGATGGATGATTGATTTGTTCCCGTTCAGAAGCACAGTCACCAAATAGGAGGCTACATATATTAGCTTATGCTATAGTACTCTGGAGCTCAATATATACTACTATTAGTCTATTGCTATACCACTCGGTCAGTTTGTTCGTGTCGCCTTGTGACACCTACTTTTTTCTTTTGGTCGAATGTGACACCTACACTTACACGCAACATTATTTTAACATGTAGCTTCTGCTATGTTATATATTTATATATATATATATATATTCATTACTATGACATTCAAAATCGATTCTGAATTTTATTATTTTATTAATAAATAAATAATAACTATGTTTGGAAGCAAAAGTAAGCAGATGATGGAGACTATATATGGCTTTACAAAAAGTAATCCTAATACTAGGATTCATGTCTGGTTTTCTACTTTAATATGTTTTCTCGTTAATTCCTTTTAATTCTTGAGCTAAACATAGTGCACGAAATTTTTGGGTGACATAATAATAATTTTGTTGCGATGTGCGAAAACTGTTTTGGCAAAGCCAGTTGATGATGGAAAATTACAAGTGTGTGGTGAATTTACATGACAGGAAAAGGCATTGAAAGATGAGAACAACATGCTAGCAAAGAAGGTATTAGCTTAGCCCTCATTTTATATAGAGCTGATATATATTATTACTACACAAGTAATATTGAAGACCAAGTTCGAATTAATGATTTTGATTTGTATTGATTAATGAGAATTTGTAAGTGTAGTTGAAGGAGAAGGAGAAGGAGAAGTCACTGATAAATGGAGTGGGTCCCCGAAGGAGGCAGGAAACCCTAGCCCAGTATCCCTTCAACTTCAACGTTTCTCCATCGCAGCGGCTGCCACCACCTACTCTAACCCTCGGGTACATACTTATACATATACTCTCTCTCTCTCTCACACACACACACACACTACACACACAAGATTATAGGGGAACAAGAAAGGAAGGAAGAAGCATATCTTTTCAGGTAATAAACTTGTAACTTTTAGGAGCTATGTGTAGAGACAGATCGTGGAGATGTTGCAAGTTATTTTCTTGCATCATATTCTTTTTTTGCCAACTTCTTGCATCATATTCATATCCCACTTTATTATATTTGTGTGATATCTATGGATAAACTGAAAAATAATTTTAACACACACACTCGATCTCTCTCTCTCTATCACACGCACACAAACTCACTGAGCTATAGTATACTGTTACTAACTTGTTCAATTATTGTAGCTTGTAGGGTAGGACTTTATTATATGTATATAGCGCTGTTATAATTTGACGAAGAGTGTATATGTGCGTATGCAGGGGGACTTGTGGAGAAGGAGGAGGCCTGTCGGCGGAGGATTATGAAGAAGCTGAAGCTGGTCCCAGTAACACCATCATGCCACCCTGGATGATGTTTCATACGACTACTTAGACGCTACATATATTTAAGAACCATATGTATGCGTGACAAATAATATTATTACTCCTCCCGATCTTAAATATAGGAGCCTGGTTCTTAATTTACAAGTATATATATATTAAAAAAAAAAAACCAGCTATGTGAAAAAATGTGTGTTGGTTTTTCCTTCGTCATCTGCATTAGAAACAAGTTCGTTAATGAAAATCTATTCCTTTAACGTGTGATGCATTAATAGTTGCGTCTATACGTAGAGGCCGTGCCCTTAAGGTGTTGGGAAATGCATAGCCTCCAAGAGTGTTTTAGGTCTAGCAAGGGCTAGGGCTTTTTTGCTTGGTGTGTTTGTACTCTTACATTAAATCGTTAATACACCTATCTGCTCACCCCACAGCCCACATCTATCTGTCTTCCCCCCTTCCCATTACTCTTCATCATTTTCCACAATTTTATTTTTTTTCTTTCCTCACACTTGTTTTATATCTTGCTTATATGTTTTAATTAATTAATTACCAACGATTGCACATGGGATATAATATATGTTTGTGTGAGAGGACGCAGTCACATACATATTTATCATTCTGATTTTATTTATAAGTCTTTTTTAACTAAATCATACATATTAATGAAAGATAGTTAATTTGATGATTATAAGATAAATTTTAAATTTTACCCTCATTTATGAATGAATATTTTTTAACTTTTTATTCTCTCTCTATTTTTATTGGTATAATTAATATGGACAAAATTCTTACAATATCATTTACTATACTAAAAATGGATTTATAAATATGACCCTTTTTTTTTTTTGGTTAAAAAGACTTATAAATAGGATCTGGTTTAGCCTAAGAATTCAGTGAGACTTGGTTTTCCAGCAGTTGTCATTGTTTAAAGTTTTCAAGATCATTAAAGGACGCCCAATTCACGAAACATGTTTTGGGTTCTGCGACTCATGATAATTATGAATTTAGGAATTAAAAATGAACGAACTGATAAATTTTATAATAAAATTAAGAATGTTATTGATAGTTAAACTTAAAACTTGATATTCAAGCTGGGTGATCACCCCTTTTTTGCTTTAAAAAAAAAAGAATAATATTTTAGTCATCCTATTTTAAATAAATAACATAGATCTGACTGTATGTTTTTTGTAGGGGGGGAAAATCTGTTAGACAAACTTCTTTCAGTGCAATATATACCTAAAAGCGCATCACATTTAATTTAATTTCGAGAGGGAGTCTTACTGTTATACCACCCTCATCTTATTTATAAATATATTTTAATCAAAGTTCACGTTCTAAAAAGAGGTAGTTAACTTAATTATTATGAGTTAAATTTTTAATTTTGCTCTCATTTATGATTGAGTATTTTTTAACGGTTTCTTCACTCTCTATCTTAATGGGGATAATTAATGGGTAAAGGATTTCTTTAATCACTGGAGATAGAGTTATTTCCAGTGACCCCAAAACTATGTCGTTTTGGATTAATGAATGATGTTTCTGTAATTTTGTTTATTTTTTAATTATATACATTTTACCGAAACACCCTTCATTAATTCATCTAAAATTACTAACAAACCCTTTATTAATTCAAAACGACGTAGTTTTGGGGTCACTGGAGATAATTCTATCTCCAGTAACTGGAGAAATACTTTTCCCATAATTAATATGGGTAAAATTGTCATAATCTCATTTATTATATGAAACTAAACTTATAAATAGGACCAAATTTTTCGATCAAAATAGATTTATAAATAAGATCAAAATGTAGCATATACTAAAAGTATTTTCCTGTGGTCAAGCTCTATTTATTTATTTATGAATCTATATCCACATATATGATGAAGTACTCCTTCGGTCCTAATTATAAGAGCTAATTGATTTTTTTAGAAAGATTAAGGAAGCTAATTAAATTACTTTAAAGTATTTTTATTTTTCTTCAAACTTATTAGTTTGACTAATAAATTAATATATAATATAAGAATATTTAACAATTAAGTAACTTATTTAGCTTCCTTAATCTCTCTAAAGAAAGTCAACTAACTCTTATAATTATTTTTTCCAGTAGATAGTCGTCTTAGGCGCATATTTGACCAAAACTAAAGCGTCAGTGACTGAAAGTCAAGTGCCTGTGCGAGAAAGGATGCAATTTGAATCTGGTTCAATTTAAGTCTCAATACAAACAAATGAACTTTCTATTACCCAGAATGGCTTATTATTAAGGATAGGATATTGTTACAGCCTTTTTTTTGTTACAACCAATGTTACTACCACTTTTCTACCGTTAGATCAGAATCTTAATAGGAGAGAGAAATTATATAGGTAAATGAGATTCTGATCTAATGGTGGAAAAGTGGTAGTAACATTGGTTGTAACAAAAAAAAAAGTTGTAACAATATCCTATCCCTATTATTAATTGCCATTTAGTTTTAAAAAAAAGGAATAAGAAATAAATAAAATTTAAATTAGTATACGTTACTATCACTTAAACAAATTAACAATTGTTTGAAAATTTGGTTAAAATGTGATTTTGATTTTTAAAAAAATGTGAGAATAATTTTCCAATAATGAGTTGTAAAATCACTTTTCTAATTTGTTAGCCAACAAACCCTAAATTTGATTTGGCAAGAGATGAATGGTTTGCCATGCTGGGAATAGGAATTGGGAAAACCATAATGTACGGTTTATTAAGATTTGGATTCAGAGTCTTTCTAAACGGTTTGACGAGAGCCAAAGCTTGAGCTTCTTTTTTCGTTGGGGTTGGTGAAGAAAACGTCAAAACATGGACTTTCTGCCTTATTTCTGATTTTTTTTTTAAATTTTTCTTGGATATCCGAAGCCCATTTTCCTCAAACTGGCCAGGCTTTTGGACTGTCGTGCTGTTCGCATCTCTAAATTCATCTCAAAACTCCCAGTCTCCCGGGTATTTTTACCTTTTGTTCCATTCATCTTCTGTTTTTATCTCAATTTAATCCGTTTTCTTCATCCTCGCTTCGTGGGATTTTTAATTACAGGCGCTTTCGTTGCAGTTTTTTTTTTTTTGGCTAATCGAACAGAATTATTGCATTCTTTTCGCATTTTGAGCTTCCTCGTCGGTGGATGCCGCTAATTATTGCTTGTCGTTCCTGAATCTGATGTTATCTGCAGGGGAACTGCAGATACAGCAGGATCATGGCGAACGATTCCAGTTCTAACACTCAGAAGAAGCTTGTTAAAATCGATATTAGTTCTGATTCTGTATGCCCGTGGTGCTTTGTTGGCAAAAAAAATCTAGATAAGGCCATTGATTCTTCTCGGGACAAATACGACTTTGAGGTTTTACCCTCTGAATTGGTCTCTGTATCTTGTGTTCAAAATTCCATCAATAAGCCTTGCTAATCAAATGTTTTTAACTCAATTTTACAGATAAAATGGCATCCTTATCAACTCGACCCAGATGCCCCAAAAGAAGGTGCTAATAAAAGAGAGTATTACAGAAGAAAGTTCGGGTCTCGATCAGAACAGATGGAAGCTCGGATGTCAGAGGTTCTTTTGCTTTCGTTTTTGTGTGCTTAGTCCCTTTTTCAACCACACAAGTTATTTTGTTGCTAATTTTTGTATATTATTCCCGTGAACAAGTCATTTTACCCATATGGTATTTGCAGGTTTTTGGGAAAGTAGGCCTGGAATATAACATGTCTGGACTAACGTAAGCTAAGAAGTGGTTTAATTTAACATTTGTTCAATGGACAACAAGCATTTTGTTGTTGAGATTCAAATTCAACTAATACTGTCATAATCATCCACAGGGGAAACACTATGGACAGCCATAGGCTTATATATTTTGCTGGACAGCAGGGCTCAGACAAGCAACATCGCCTTGTAGAAGAATTGTTTCTGGGTTACTTCACGCAGGGGAAATACATTGGTGACCAGTAAGTACATCTGTTGTGTGTTCCCTCTTTTTTTGTTTCACATATATGCTTGTCACACTTCATTAGATATTACGTTGTTTTGATTTTTGATGGATAATTAAATCTATATATGATTCATCTGAACATTTGCGGAAGAGAATGAATACTGCTGACTGGCTTATTTAAAAGCTTGTGTGCTTTGTATAATGTCCAAGGATAAGAAAAGAAATGGACGTTCAGTATGAAACTAGCATGTGAACTAGGCGCACAATCTTAACAAAGTATGATTGAGTGTGGCTTATTTTTCTTTGAATGTGGTTTCTTAACGGTACGTTTGTATTTGATGAGAGAAGAGAAGAATACATGTAAAGGAAATTTTGATTCGGACATTTCCACTTTCCTTTTTTCTGTCTCCATCATTTTCCTTAATTCAAACATACCTTGAATGCTATGCGTAATCGTTCATTCATTTTGTTGCTTGGTCGTAGTGACTTTCTTCTGGATTGTGCCAAGAAGGTCAACTTAGAAGGGGCAGCTGAGTTTCTTCAAGACCCCAACAATGGGCTCAAGGAGGTACTTTTCATATGCATATATATAGGCTGATTCCTTGATGCATGTGGTTTCAAATGCTTGCATTCACTACATATCATTCCCATGCATGAAGCAAATCGGATTATTCATGACTTATAAATAGTGTGTGTATACATATATCAATGATATTAATGATTTTTTCAAACTGCATAGGATTTGAATTTCTCAACTAAACTCAGTTTTTTGCCCTTTAGCTGTTGGGCAGCCAAGTGTACAAATTTATAATCGTTGGCAGTTAAGCCTAATGATATGACCCTGTTGTTTGTGGCTGACTAGGTTAAGGATGAGCTCGATTCACTCTCTGGGAACGTCAGAGGGGTTCCATTCTATGTGGTGAGTGTATAGAATTCCAACTTTGTTTTGGTTTCAGATACAGAATATTGATTCTTTGTTTCTTTTTGGACAGATTAATAGAAGTAACAAAGTTAGCGGTGCTCAGCCCTCTGAGCTCTTCCTGAAAGCTTTTGAATATCAAGAGTAGCCAGCGAGCACTACATCTGCTAGTTTGTACAGTGATGCTGCTGAAGAGAGATGAAACTCTGCAAGTATATGTACTCATATTATACTGTCAGAAAACTCTTCTATTAAGAATATTATCTTCACTGCTTATCGCTCCATTTTTCTTGTACTGGTATTCAAAGTCAGTTACTACCAAATTAGTAAATATTGTGTTGTATTTGTATGTAACATCCAGTGTTGGGATTTCATCATCGCCTTACTGCACGAAATGTTATATTTAAGTGAAAGCTCCATATGGTATTATTATTCAATATACTACTTCTAATGCCGAATATAAGATGTAGTCTACACTTTACATTTTATGATTTTAGATTTTCATACATGCATGGCCAGAATCAGTATTCAATACATTATGGCTAAAAATGTGAAAGAAAAGAGATCATATGCAGGAAATGTTGGATGGATGTGACTTGTGAGGTTGAATTGGACTTAATTTGCTTGCTTTTTTAAAAAATAAAATTTAAAAAAAACAAATGGAGTCAATTTTGATTCTATAAGTACGTCTTTTTGGTTATATTAATAAAGTAAAAGGGTTAAGGTGCATTTTTGCCCTTAAAGTATGCGCCTAGGAGCAATTTTGCCTCTGAAGTTTCAAGCGTAGCAATGTTGCCCTTGAAGTTTCAAAACGGAGCAATGTTGCCCCTTCGTTAAAAACTCTAACGGTCAACTAACAGTCAACGTTAGGGTTTTTAATGGAGGGGCAACATTGCTCCATTTTAAAACTTTAGGGGTAACATTGCTCCCATAAAAAATAGTAATTTTGCCTCTGAAGTTTCAAAACATAACAATGTTGTCCCTCCATTAAAAACCCTAACGGTCAACGTTGACCGTTAGGGTTTTTAATGGAGGGACAACATTACTCCGTTTTGAAACTTCAGGGGCAACATTGCTACGTCAAAAACTTTAAGGGCAAAATTGCTCCTGGGCGCATACTTTAAGGATAAAATTGTACCTTAACCCAAGTTAAAATAATAAACTTTTATTCACAAAACATCCAATCCTTATGACCCTATCCAGTCTGACATGGCCAAACAAATGGATTTTTTTCTACTACTCTTAAAATGGCTCATTGATTGGCGTTTCTGGATTAAAAAAACCTAGGAATAATTAAAACAAAAATAAAAATAATTTGAGCTGGTTCAAGAATGATTGACGATCTGAGGATTGGAGAAGACATCGAATATTCTAATTTGGATGGATATTTGTTTCATTGCATGCCCATATTTGTATTCTAGTTTTCCTATCAGCGTGTACCAACACAATCGTTATGCCATATTTTCTTTGATATTATCTTTCAGTATTCAGTGTGTGGTTCATGGTTGCCCTTTTCAATACAAATATCTCCTTTGAACTTGAACTCGAACTCGAGATCCAAAGAAATATAACGAGGCCTTACATCGTTAGACCAACTCTATTTTAGTAATGTTATGCCATAATTGTTTAACTACTTTTGTTTCGAAAATTCAAAAAAAGTATTAGGAATTTTGCTGACAACCAAAGTAGTCTTTGTCAAAACAAAAGGCAGCAAACACCGGAACAATACCTATTAGCAAATAATTAATAGTAAGAACCCTCTTTACTACTTTGGTCTCGATATTGAGTACTCTAGTTTCGCTTTTAACTACTATGATTTAGGAAATTCTAAACATATATTAGGAACTTTGGCCTCAACCAACCAAAGTTGTCAATAACAAAACCAAGGTGGTATTTAGCAAATTAAAAGTAGTTATTAGAAAAAGTTTATGAGCAAAGACCCTATTTAGAGTAACATTTTGATACATTTAGTTTTGCAATTAACTACTTTAATTTTGATATTGACTAATTTCGTTTTAGAAATTCAAATACAATATATTAGGTTGCCAGAGCTTTGGTGACTAACTGACAACAAAAGGTTTTCAGGGCTTTTCTAAAAACACTAAAGTGAGGGCAATGATATCTTTTTTCAACATTTCAAAATTCTCTACTAGTCCATTGAAACTGATGTGATTTTGGAAATTCAACCCCTATTTATCCTTTTGATATTTTTATCAGTTTAATATCTTTTTAACTACAAAATTTACCGATATCATACAAATTAAATTAGACACACAAAATATAATTTTCTGTTAAACTTGGTTTATCTCCTGAATCCAACCATTATAATCTAAATGCAATGATTAGATCGATTATAAACCGTGATTATAAATGCAGTGATTAGTCCCTCTAAATAGAAAAATGGAAAGGAAGCTAAACCGTCAAAACCCAACGAAACCATTAAAAACCTTCACAGCCAAGCTCATCTTGCCAAAAACTCACGAGCATTTACCACAAAAACCCAGAAATAAGTACATTTCTGCTGTAAAAGCTAGAATGTGGCAACCACAACGAAGTTTAAATCTCAAATTGCATTTTCCTTTTCCAAATTTGGCCACAAGGGGAAGGAATGAAATGTGAAAACATCTTGAGATTCAAAGTACAACAATGGTTAAGAAAACTCCTATACCCACTCACTATACATGGCAATGGCAAGAACTCATTCTGCGATATTCACAATGTCTACTTATATGTGTTCCTTTCCTTTGTAGTTGTGACTTCATCCCGATCACAATCTTTATGTTCAAAATTAAGTTTCATCGAATAACATCACCTACACCAAAGCCGAAACATAAGTAAACATCCACTCCATTACAGATCATTCAACGATTAACTTGGTTCTAATGTAGTATTTCAGGTAATATGCCATGAAAACGCATTTTCAGCAGCTAGAGAATAATGTTCAACCATATCCGCTCAAGCCAGGCTTGGCTCAAATATCAGTTTGATCAATGCAAAAATAACATCACAAACGATAAAAGATTGCATCGGTGTTAGTGTAAATATATAATACAGAAACACATGTGCATAAATTCACACATATAAAACTGTATAGTTGAAAATGGTGAGCCAAACGAATTGTAGCAGAGAAGACAGAACAGGAACCTGATTTAAAGGCATTTGAGCATTCGATTTTCATCAGTTCAACTTTACCCTCACCTCTCAATTCTCTCAATTGGCTCCTTCATGGATTTAATTGTAGACAGAAACTTCCTTGTAAGCACTCCCAAAAAAGAACGAATTTGGGAATATGCTATCTTATACTACCTCCGATTCTAGATAATATAACATAGTTTGTAGAGCAATTTGCATTATAAACTATGTCCTATATTTAGGACCGGAGGAGTAATAGTATTAGGAACAATACTTCAAAAAAGGAAACTACATGCCAAGAGCCTTTGGCTCAAGTGGCAACTCACACCCCCTTAAATGGGAGGCTGTGGGATCTAACCCCAAAGTGGCTGTGGTGGGAGTGTGAGTCTCCCTTCCCTATGGGGGAGGGCTAGGTTAGGGGTATTTTTATTTTTATTGTTATTGTTTTTATTTAAAAAAAAAAGAAGAAGAAGAAGAAGAAGAAGAAGGAAACTACACATTCAAGTATGTGACTTATAACAGACACAGAGACTGCCTAGTACTATTCATGTTGTGGGTTGTGTTGGCAACATGAAGGGAATCAACCTAGTGAGCAGACTGACTTGCAGCATTCTGAGTTGTCAGGATGCAGCAAATCACCGTTACTACATAAATTGCATGCTACAGTTCAAACTTCAAACCAACCATGCCATCACAGAAACAACTCAACCAACAATCAGTCATTGCACTCCCAAATTAAGACAAACCATGCACTATGAACCATATTTTGGACAATTCTGGCAACCACCACGGCAAGTACAGGCAGTAAGCAAAAGTTTCAAATGCTGATGCAACTTACGTTGATAGTTCTAAACACAGTTGACAACAGAGCTTGGCCATCTAAGCCTTCGTAGGAAGAATTCTAATTTTGGCAATCAAACCAAAAAATAACTGACAAACTAAGCCCACATACAAGCATAAGCCAGCATCTACATCGAATGCTATATGAAAATCACCAAATTAGCCTCAACCCTAGAAGCTTCCCAACTAATTCACAAGCAAATCCTTGT
This sequence comes from Acacia crassicarpa, assembly GCA_034222035.1. Lineage (NCBI taxonomy): Eukaryota > Viridiplantae > Streptophyta > Magnoliopsida > Fabales > Fabaceae > Acacia > Acacia crassicarpa. The sequence goes on along the minus strand of JAWXYG010000005.1, from coordinate 39,005,858 downwards.
ATACAACTCTAATAGAGTGGTAGAGGCAGTTAAAAGAAGCTGATGGCGAGAGACAACAATGTGGATCAGATAGAGTGTAATAATGTAAGATCCTAAGTAAACTATCATGGAATTAAGACAGCCTTCAGGGTTCAGATTCCTTTTATTTTCATGCCTAGATAACAAGAGGCCAAAGGCAGTTGAATAACAAACATGTTCAGTCATTGCAATTATCAAGCTTCACAGAAAATTGACACACAATATGCTAATTGATGATGAATCGACAACCATTTCAGTCAGAAAGAAATTAGAAATTATAGAGAGGAAAACTACCTTCCCACAAACTGGACAGTTTTCACTTCTCTCCATCCATTCGTAAATGCAACTAAGATGAAAATGATGACTGCACTTTGTCAATATCCTTGGGTTCTCTTCAGTGTATTCTATGAACAAAAATTAACAGTATAAACATGAAACACGATAAAAGGTCCTCTGATCTTATCAGTGCATTCCGCACAATCAACAAATGGATTATGCATAAACAAAGACCAACTCAGTTGTATAATGAAAATTCAAGATTAAAAGACAATTCTACCTTCAAGACAGGTTGGGCATACGTCCTCCTCCTCCTCTGATGCATAAACAAGCCCAGGTCCAGTTGTATATTTTGCTGATGAGAGCCTCACCAAGGACTTAGATTTGTATTCCTTTGATGCATCTTCACAGGAAGATTCATTCCATTTGCCTCCTGAACTTAAAGATTCTTGATCCCCATCTACATCACCTCTTAGAGGTTCTGACTCTTCATTCAAATGACTAGAACCTTTATCATGTCTTGAAAAGCGGAAATGCCTGGGGTCTACATCATAAGGCAATGGTCTTGGGGGAGAATGGTACATGTCAGATAGCGAATTATCAAGTGATGCTGTAGAAGTCATAGATGCTGCCCCCTGTATAGATGAAGGAAGCGAGTGCACTTCCCCTCTGCGGAATATTGCTGTATACTGAAATTTGATATGATATGAATCAGGTTAAGTTTATATCATCAGCTAGAGCACTCATCAATAACAGAACACATCATAAGGACTGAAATATTCTACAGAATGCACACCAAGTAAATTAGATTGCTACTAGTACTACAACTACAACAACAACAAGAAGTCTTATCCCACTAGGTGAAGTCAACTACATGGTTCATACGACGCCATTATGCTCTATCAAAAACCAAATCCTTAGATAGATTGTTAACCAAATGTAAATTAGATTAACAGATAAAAAAATTCACTTTTACCATGTAATTGGCAATTACAAATTGCTCTTATCTGATTTTGTTTGTGGTGTTAGGATGGAAAAATTGTCTCTTCAAATATTAGTGTACACGTAGCTCATTTTAAGGCTCACTTAAAAATTGTAACGTTCAAGTAAACAGCCCTAAATATTGGAGGATTAGGAGGCAGGCTTATGACACTTGAGGGATAAAAGGCCAAAACATTGAAGAGGAAAATGTGATCAATCCCCTAGCAAAGTACTTCAATTACGTGTAAATGGATGCAAATGTATATCTTTACTTAGAAAAATTACATGCAAGAACCAAAAATTTTGATAAATACATGACACTTCACAAGCACAGAATCTCTATAAAAGCAATATTTTGAGTCATATGGAAAAGCATTGAGATCAAATTATGGACAGTTATAGACAAAGCAAAATGAATGAAGCATGTACATATACCCCTTTACTTAGAAAAAACTCAGGCCAGAACCTGAAATTACGATAAACCAACCAGTATGCCAGTCCACAAGCAAAGAATTACATTTAAACAGCAATGTTTCAAGTCATGAGGGAAGGAACCAAAATCAAGTTATGGACAAATAACACATGATATATAGTGAGAAAAGGTATTAAAAAAGGTGAGAAGGGGCTACAGCATACCACGTTCTGAAAGTTCTGTAAGAAGCAATTGAGACACACACAGTTCCTATATACAGAACTATTTCGATTTACATAATCTTCAAATTCATCAGCACTCAAACAACAACAAACAGAACCCATTGTGCCAGCTTCTCTCTTTAGCTTAAAGTATTTCCCTCTTAAACTGATCAGCTAAAATAGATGGTGCAACATTCAAGTGTTGAGAAAAAGAGCCTCCAACAGTATAGGGTATGCTTTGATCAATAAACGAGAGAAGATTCTAAGCTCGCAGAAGTCCCACTGCCTCCACAAACCAGCCCCCTCCCTCTTTGATTCCGATGCCCCTGCAAAAAGAATAATCAGCTTATACTTGCCTTTCTTATATGAAAAGTACGACAGAATCTAATAAAAGACTCAAAAATAGGTGAGAAAGTTGTAAAAGCTGTCATTCAGGCAATTCATGCAGCAGTAACTAATATTTACTTTGCAAGCACCAAATGCTTTCATCGAGCAATGCAACCAATGCCCATGCCCGAAAGCACTTCAAAAATTACCAATGGAAGATCAGAACTGCAATACCGTTCAAAAAAAAAACAACAACAACAACAACGCAACCAAGAAATTAATACTGAATATAAAAAAAAGCAACACGACAAATTTAATTGCTTCCAGAAAACAATTTCGGTTCTCTGCGACAAACCGACAATTTCGCCTTTGCATTGTTCCTCCGAATTGGGAAAAAGAAGATACCTTCATTCAGTAGTAAGACACGCCGATGGATGAACTAACACGAAAATCATTGCTTTCCTATGGCAAATAATGATCGCTGTTACCAACGACATGCCAACAGGCCGTCAAGTTTAACCGAGGAATTGGAACGACTAGAAAACCTCAAAGGAAGGTAGGAATCGCATTCAAATTGTCTAAGCGTATTTTTAAAGAAAAATCGACCGAGAAAATCGACGAAAAATAATACACCCACTCGAGTTCATCAAGCCTCAAGACAATCGGAGAGTTCCTTTTTCTTTTTCTCTTTTCAAAACCACTATCGGAAGCGAAAACCAAACTGGGCAGAGAGACATGATATCAGAAAGAGGAAATACCTGAGCGAGACAGATAGAAAGAGAGCTGATTAGCAGAGCGAGAATTAGATTGAACAATGATCTTCCGTGAAGACAACGACAGAGGGAGCAGGAAGTAAGAAATTCGGTGGATTAGATGATTCGGAAATCTGATTCTAGAAAAGAATAAAATCGTGGGCTTTATGGAATTTTCGGCGATAATAGCTATGAGTCCGCGAAATTGAGGCTACCCTCCTTTGTCTCTCCTCTTGTTCCCTGGCTTTGGGTGCGAGAAGGAATCAAACCCCAACTTTTACTAATAATTAAAAAAGAGTCAGGGTCAGCCTCACTCGTTCTGCTCATTCCGGCCCCAATTTGCAAGTTGCATTGCACCGCCTGCGTATATTGAAATCAAATTCAAAAAGCAAAACCAAAAAAAGAAAAAAAGAATTCTTTTCTCATCTACGCGCATGACACAATAGCAACAAGATCCTCCCTGACCTGTTTATGACGATAAAAAGACAAAGAAAGGATAGTGTTCATTAAGGTGCGCGAACCAATAATATACTACCCGCTTGTCTTGTGACAGAGAATCTGTACCCTCCGGCCGTAACTCTCAGACGGACGGTAACGCGCGAACGTTAGTTATTCCTCAATATTTATTTGGCAAGTTAACAGAAAATCATGACAAAAAAGAGTATACAGAAATAACAAATAAAGAACATGCCGTAAGTGTTTCATAGTACATTTTAGGTTGTTGACCAAAAAATATAGTACATTTTAGGATAAGTAGTCAATTTGCTTCGAAAGTTTTCTATGGGGAGCTGTGTTACTCTTGAAGTTTTTCTTGTCTTAATGTTATCCCAAAAGTTTCAAAATATATTAATGGGAAAAATATTTCTCCGGTCACTGGAGATAGAGTTATCTCCAGTGATCCTAAAACTACGTCGTTTTGAATTAATGAAGGGTGTGTTTGTAATTTCAGGTGAATTAATGAAAGGTGCTTCTGTATTTGCACTCTTCATTAATTCACCTGAAATTACAAACACACCCTTCATTAATTCATCTGAAATTACAAATACACCCTTCATTAATTCAAAACGACGTAGTTTTAGAATTACTAGAGATAACTCTATTTCCAGTGACAGAAGAAATCCTTTACCCTATATTAATATTACCTTATTCCATTAAAAGGTTAACCGTTGAACTCAATTTTTTGATGATCAATACTAATTTTCTAATTGAATAAGACAACATTAAAGCATTTGAAAACTTCCAAGTAACATTGAGACAAAAAAAAAAAAAAAAACTTCTAAGGTAATATTGCTCTTAAGCTTATACTTTCATGGTGGATTTGTTACCTAACTCTACATTTTATCTCGTTGAAAGATATATAAATTCAAATTTTATCTAGTTGTATGTGCTACTAAATAATGTAGTAGCATGCAAAATTCTAAATTTCTAAGGTAACTGAACAAAAATATACATGTACTTTACTTTTGGGATTGTCCAGCACCATATACTTTGTTTGAGAGCAAAAATACACATGAACTTTCAAAAGTTGAGCAAAAATATGCATGTCGTTCATGGTAGGGCTGAGTTGGCCAGCAAATGAGTATGCAGAGAATCCTTCTCTACTCTGATTCCTTTGACGCCATTAATATCCTCATGAGAGACTATTGCCATGATGATCATTGGCTCAGAGATATTATCAAGGAGACTAGAGACCTTCTTTTCAGAGACTGAGATGTCCAACTTCATTACACCCCTAGAGACAACATCTCATGTGCCGATTACATAGCCAAAGAAGGCCACGATGCTCCATCTGATGCTGACATTGTCCTGATTCCGACGGTTCCTAGCGGATGTCTGCACATGTTTTTGAAAGACCAACTGGTCTATCACAACTAGTTTTCTTCTAGTTTGTTGTATCGAGGGCTAGCCTTGTAGTCTAGTCCTTTTTATATTTTATCAAGCTCCGACTTGCCTGTATTTTCTAATATATATATATACATGTCGTTAAAATGTCCTTTTAGGTGGGCCCCATGCCATTTTAAGAAATAAGAATAAAAATGCTGAACATTTTTTAATTTCCCGACGTGCCCTTCCGTGGAATGACTCTGCTGATCGAGTCAATTATCCTCCCAACAACATGTCTCGCAAAGGCCTGGGTCGATAGAAGAGGATTCTCCAAGGTGGGTCGGAAGCTTCTAGTCCCTCTTGAGGAAGTTGTTCTTTGCCTGGTAATTTGCACATCAGCGTTCGTTGGGGACTGGAGTTCATCTTTGCAGATGGTTTTCTTCTTTGGAACCCGCCGCCTTATTTGCGATTCATCTTCTTCGTCGTCTAATAAATCAGGGAGCAATCCTCTGTTATGGCAAGGTACAAATAAATTCAATTTGCCCTCGAAATGGCTGGATAATCCCCTCCTAAAACCATATTAAATCAAAATCAGAACTAATTATCTTTCAAAACGACAGATCTGAAAATCAAAACCCAGAAATTGACAGGATCGAGTGAAAATTTTAACCAGGGCATCAAAATCTGAGAGAAAGCAAGTCTCATGTTGCTTGGCCGGTGAGGATTCTTTCTCCGGCAATCACAATTGCTTTTACCAAACCACTATTCGCTTTGAATCCGGAAAATTCCTTGTGGTCCTTCCATACCCGAATGTTCTTGCTATCAGATCCTGTACACAACAAATCGTTGCATGCCGCAAGCGAGTATATGTGATTTTGGGACAAGGGTTCTCGGTTATTTTTGCTTGGTTTTAGGTGTTTTTGTGATTCTAGGATTGGATGTGTTTCTGCATTCTTGGATAGTTTTCTTTCAGGTTGAGATATGACGTTTGAGTAATTGGAAGGTCACTGTTCTTGTTCTTCTATAGAAAAAAGAGAGTTGTCGGGAGGGAGATGGTGAGAGGGGCATTTTGATATTTTTTGTAAGACACTTAATGTCTCTTAAACAAAGTTAACTGTATTTGTGAAAGTTTATGTGTATTTTTTGTTAAAAAAAAGTATATATCGGTATTGGACACTCCCAAAAGCAGAGAACATTTATATTTTTCCTCTTTTACCCAAATTTGTAATACATTAGCTAGTGTGAGGTCAAAGATACATTATTTACTGTAAATATAAATAACTTTTTTCCTTTTAAAATAATATAAAGCATTAACATATCGCTTTTGGTCAACAATAGCACATTCATACGGAAAACAAAATAGAAAAATATTCCCAAAATGGCTTTATTTTGGGGTAGGTGTGCCAAATTGCTTATATCATGAAGTAGAGGAAATAATTTATTTTCTCGTAGGCAAAAAAAGGGTAGCTTCCTTTCACTTTTGGAGTAAGTTGTGACAACTTTTACGTTAAAATCTGTAAGACTTTGGAGTCGCTTACGAAAATACGACAACGTTTACGCTGAAATTACAGGCTCCCTATCACCCAGGCTTAAAAGGTCAAGTAAACTTGATTTTCTCACGTAATCATATATTATAATATTCAAATTTCATTTGAATATACACAAGTTATGTTTAAAAAAAAAAAAAAGAATTGGAGCACCATTTATTTAACATTGATGTGGATACATGTATCAAAGGTCGCGCTAACCGGTTGCTAGTTTTCAGCCCGCTAGGTCTGGTTGAAAAGACTCGCATTAAAATGAGTTGACATTTAGCTAACTCAGCTCGCAATTTATAGGCTAGTATATTAACTTGCCCAACCCGTTTTTGTTCCTTTTTTTTTTGTTCGTAGTACGTTTTTCAAAATTTTTGAAGCAATGCTAGTATAATAATGTTTTTTTTACAAACTTAAACCATAAAAAATTAAAAATATATTGCAGGATTATAAAGTGATGATAAAACATCAAATTCAAAGTTTTAAATAGTACAAATTAAGCATGCATCACAATTATATACATTATAAACTAAATATAAATCCAAAATTCATCATTAACATTTTGGAACAAAACTACGGATATATATATATTAACACTCCAAAACAATACAATACATAAAAGTAACCACAAACATATCTAAAACAAATACAACCAACATAACAACAACAACAAAAAACACTGGATACAATATTAGCCAAGCACCGTACAAAAAATATAAGAGTAAAAATAGAGGCTTTTTTTTTTCCCTATTTGCCACTTTTTAAATAAATAATTACCATTTTGCCACTCTTTTCAGAATATTTCCCAATGTACCATATTTAGTGGACTAAACCGTGGTTTAGTCGACTAAAAATCGTGGAACTTTTTTTTTTGAATGTCCCAGACATGTAGTCGACTAAAAATCTGAGATAGATATCAAATTTAATTAAATAGATAGATATCGTTTCTCGGATTTAATTTATAAAGATAAATTAAATCAGAAGGCTTTTAAATTTGGATTAAATAAATAGATTAGATAAAATCTATCCGATAGATTTAATTAATATATTTTTTAATCTAGATTCAAAATTCGAATTTTAGATCGGCTTTTAATACGGATTAAATAAATATTATTAGTTTAGATCTATCATATAGATATAATTAATATATTTTAATCCAGATCTAAAATTTGAATTTCAAAAATTAATGACGATTAATTTTGCATTAAATATGCCGATCGGGTTTAGAAAACCTACGGCTTTTTTTTAGTCGAGCATATTCTGAAAAAGCCGCGAGAAAACCCTAGAGTGAAATTTAGAGAGATGCAAAAACTATGGTGGAAATCACAAAATGGAGATGAAAACATACCGATTACGACGCAAATGCCACTAGATTGAAGTTTCCTCCGCAACCCACTAACGGATTCAGCAGCGATTTAGTCAGAAAAACAGAGGGAGAGAGGTTTGGAGAGCAATTTAGTCGATTAGGGCTCCATTAAGTCACCACCGTTGGGGGGTTTTTAAAAAACCCCTTTGCTCGACATTTAGTCGACTAACCCAAGTGGGTTAGTCGACTAATCCAAGTGGGTTAGTCGACTAAATGACTGGGATATTAAAAAAAATCCACGATTTTAGTCGACTAAATGTGGCATATTGGGAAATATTTTGAAAAGAGTGGCAAAATGGTAATTATTTATTTAAAAAGTGGCAAATAGGGAAAAAAAGCCAAAAATAGAATCATGAACATCATCAGCCTCCTCGAAACCCAAGGTTAGAAGTGACGAACAAGAGAGTGTTGGTTGAAAAACTCACCCTAAAGAGCACACAATCTTAAAAGCAATAGCTGCAATTAAATCAGCTAACTGGATATCCCATCTTGGTGTAAAGAAACCAGAAAACCCAACCTTGGAAGAAAGAAGACACTTGATGTCTTGAAGAACACTTCTACTCCTCTGACCAAACAGATCCGGTGACAACGACCACAAACCAGACCACACCTCTTCAGATCTTCCCCCAAAAACGCAGATCCGGGCTACCAAAAGGTAGTTGGACCTCATAATGTCCAAACAGCCATCCAACCAAGAGGATTTGATCTTAAATTTGACAGATCTTTTTATTTTTAGAGACAAGAATACTACCACAAAACCCCATACTACATAAAAAGAAACAAAAACATAGAAAACCAGAAAACTGTCACCTCAGCAGATCAAATCTGAAGAAGGAGAGGGAGAAGCTTGCCCCAGGAACAAAAAGGGTACTCGCCAGCGATCTGCATCACAAGCCGCCGACGAGGGGAAGAAGATCACGAAGAGACGCGACAAAGAAGAAGAGAGAAGTTGGACCTTATCATTAACATTTCAATACAATCAAAAATTGAAGCATGATTTGAAGCTCTAAGATTTTCAAAATATCACTTTTACATGTCAGCATTTCAATTTTGAAGCGGTAAGATTTTCAGAATTTTCAATATTAATGGTTTTATGCTTTTATAGAATTTCAGAAAAAAAAATAAAAACAAAAGTAGGCTAACCAATCACAAATTCAGGTTAAGTAGGTTCGGGCCAAAAATACCTACACCATAACAGTCACAATTTTTCACAACCCAACCCAACAGATTTTACAAGTTGGGCGAGTTCAGCTCACAAGTTCAACCCATATTACCGACTCCAGCCATTGCGCATCATGCGCCCCTGGTTCCTAAGTTAGTCTTAGGAACCTCCTGGCACCCCTATGTAGCGGGATCGATCCTGCACCCCCCTCCCCTCACGAAAAAAAAAAAAAACAAAACAAAGACTCTCTCCATTCTTATCTATAAAATATGTGGGTATTTAGCTATATACTAAAATATATTTATGTTTATTATTATTTAAAAAAAAGTGTATGTCCTATCAGGATTGTATCCAAAAAAGATGAGATCTTCCTACATCCGGTCTGATATCCGATTAGGATGGGTTATGCCTTATGAGTATTCGGCTTTTTAATTGTTCTTTCATCCTTTGTTTGTTTTTTTAACCCCAGTAGAGTGCATCAAGTTGTTTCTTTATGCTTCGCGGAAGTTATCACTTATCAATGGGTAGGTCTAATTCCCAAATTGAGCCTAAAAGCAGTTTCTTAAAACTATTGATCTGTGAATGCCATATAAATTGGTTCATGAATCAAAAATATAAAGAATGACAATTAAGCCTCTAAAGATGGTAGCTTTTGAGAGCTTATGATTTGAGTGAAATGAAATCACATGTTTCATGCAAATACATGCCTGATAATGTGATCATATCCAAGCGTTAATAGAATTCCCATCCCAATCTTCCAAACAGTCTGGCAACATACAATTATTACAGTTGAGTCATGAATCCCATTAATGAATCAACCTTTCAAGCTAATCATTGAGAATCTTCTCTGGAATATATTGTTCTCCCACAAAGTGATCAAGACATTTTTCTTCAACTCAATCTTCTTTCAAATCCAATGCGCCCATACTTTCATGCAACAATATTTTCTCTTCTCCCTTATATTTGGATGGAAAGAAAATTAGGGAGGAAAAAAGACTAGGACGGAAAACATCCAAAAAAACACTATTTTTTTTTTTAAACATTTTAGAAAATTTTCCTTCCTAATATTCTCTCTTCCATTTTTTCCCAAACGTTTCCATCTATCCAAATAGTAAAGTGCACTTCAAAGTTCAAACCAATCTTAAAACTACAAAACTGATGTGAAAATGTAGAAGCATCTCACTTATAACTTCATCACATTCTGTGAATCCAGCAAAGACATACTCTCTCTGTGTAAATGTTGGTCATCTGTCATGTCCTGAGGACTCAGAATATGTGGCTGCTTTCTCTGTCTCGTGAACCAACGGGATGCCAACGGCTAAAGAACAAACCTTCAACTAAATTGTTCACAGAATGTAGGAGCTTCTCTTTATCTAAACCTTCCCTTCCTCCACATTACCTTCGTCATTAGATGTTTGGTTGAGGGAAATCAAACCAACATTCACTGCTTTCTCGGTTACAGTTGACTGGTTTTTGCATGATTGGAATAAATGACCTCTTTTGAGTAAAGTCTATATAAGAAATGTCTCATTTGATTTTTTTATCATACACATCAAAGAGAGACAAAAGAAAGATAAGAAACAAGAGGAGGGAGACGAGAGCATACTTGAGCAGTGAATAAGGCTACAGGCCGTCACCTTGTCTTTTGAAGCACAATCATATACAGAATCTCTCACAGAACAATCCGTAAGAATGCCTTGGTTCCTCATAATTCTGTTCCTCAGTCTCACATTTGGTAATGTTTCAGAGGCCAAGAAGCATCGTTCTGCTGCTGCAATTGTGGTTGGCACTGTCTACTGTGACACATGCTTTCAAAGGGATTTCCCCATGAGCAACCACTTCATTTCAGGTTGCTTCACAATTACATTCTTCACTTTAGCCTTCCCATTATTGCAAAATTTTGATGCTAATGTTATATATAACTCTGTGTTCTTGAGTACAGGGGCATCAGTTGCTGTGGAATGCAAAGATGGCAATTCAAAACCAAAATTCAGGAAAGAAGCAAAGACAGACGAGCATGGGGAATTCAAAGTGCAGCTTCCTTTCTCAGTGAGCAAACACCTGAAGAGAATCAAAGGATGTACTGTGAAACTGGTAAGTAGCAGCGAACCATATTGTGCAGTGGCTTCAGCAGCAACATCTTCTTCACTTCGTCTCAAATCGAAAAAGCAAGGAAATCACGTATTCTCAGCTGGGTTTTTCTCTTTCAAGCCTCTTAAACAGCCAAACCTCTGTGACCAGAAACCAAGAACTGAGAATTCCAAAGAAATTGGTTCCTTCAAAGCTGCATTTCCTCCAAATGTAAATCCAACATTTCCACCGCCGATTCAGGACCCACCAACACAAGGTGGTTTTCTTCCTCCTCTTCCTTCTCTTCCTCCATTACCGGCGCTTCCTTCTATGCCACCTCTTCCGATAACGCCGTGGCTGCCACCAGTCCCTGGAAGAAGAGAGAAAGATTCATTCAAACCTCAGTTTTCAGATCGGAAATTAGCTCGACCTGACACGATCCCCTTGCCGCCTAATCCATTTCTAACACCGCCAATTTTCCCTGATCCTAACCGTAATCCTCTTCAGCCATCTCCTCTGATTCCGAATCCACCAAGCACACCGACATTCAACCCTAATCCTCCATCAGGACTGTTCCCACCGATACCGGGCTTCCCGTCTCCGTTCCCATTGTTGCCTCCACCGATTAACCCTGGTACACCCCCAGCTGCTGCTTCGAAGAATTCTCCTCCTTGATAAGGTATGGAATCTATCATATCTGTAGTCCTGCAATAATTCCTTCCGCGAGAGGATGTTGTTTACTTTCCTTTGCAAATATTAGCGGTAACGTGAAGATGGATCATGTACACGATAGGTTAACTATCATTGAAGAGTTGAGATTTCGGTATTGCACTAATTAATGAATAATAATAGTTATTTTAAAGCCAAGCTCTCGTTCCAATTCTTTTTGGAAACGAACCCTTCTGCTTAGCGCGTCCTATAAAAACTTGACGCCAAGAGTAAAATGTGGAGTACAGTATATTAGTTCATTCATGTAAACCAGATTAAATCAGTTCATCATATTACAAATCATTGCTTATAACAAATACTGATCGAAATTTAGCAGAACTGATAAAAAAGAAAGAAAGAGACAAGTGCTATCAATTAACGAATGCAAGGTAAATCAGTAATTACGGATTCTCTCAAAATTTAGCGATACTCAATATTCCATACCAGAGTGGGTGATTAGCCATTGAAGTTCGCCGTGTATTTTCTTCCTTCCTCGTGAGAGCCATGGCTTGCTAAATTTCGTCCGATCTTTAAACGCAAATCTCAGATTCTTAAACCAAGATTTTGGACTACAAAGAGAGGAAGCAATTTTCTGAATTTTGGATCCCACGATTTTAAATTCTCATCAATGAAGAAGGAACAGAAGCAAGGGGATCGTGTCAGTAAATTCTTTCATTTGACTTTTTTCTCTCTTTGTCTCTCAAAATCTTCACAACTCACCCGCCCAGTTTATCTGATGACTCACAAAATAACATGTGATTAAGGTTTTAAAATTGCATATTTTTCCCCATCCCTATCGCCTCCCCTCATCACTTTTCCTAAAAGTAATTAACCAAAGGGAACAGATTTTCTCAGTCTCCCCACATCTGTTAAGAGTAACATCCTAATTTTTATTTTTAGTAATTAGGTGCTATTGTATGATATATTATTATTATATTATGTTATAATAAATTATTATTTTTTCTCAATTGTTTATTTTGTACTATTGGATCTTCTCCAAACTCTAGATTAGTTAATAAATTATATTCTGATAGCATTTAATTACTATAAATAAAAATTGAGATGTTACATTTAGCCTCAACAGAAAGCTTCTACTGATAATGAAGTACCCTACCTTACAAAACAAAAATGAAAATTCCTTGCATTTAAAAATTTAAAGAAGTTAAGAGAAAAAAACCCCACCCCATCGAAAAAATCCCACTTTCAAATGCCGAGAAAATCAACAGATGGAGAACCATATTGCAGAAAAATTCAATCTCATGTAGCCTACAATAACCGATCTTGTTCTTAATTGACTTCAATAGATAATGATCCTACATTGGATTCTTCCAAGGCTTGGGGTGAAGACCTATTAACCAGAAGCAACCTGGGCTTATTGGGTCCGATAAAATTCTAGCAATCTAGGTTGTTTATCAACCACTTAGTATGTTGTTTGTTCCAAATCTGAAATAATGGGTCCACAACTTAAGTTGTATCTGGATCGCACTTCTCGCCGTTGCCTCCTTCATTGACCATGAGCTTCAATATATCAAAGGTTCCTTAGTTGCTTGATTCCAAAAAAACCTTCTTCTCGTTGAAGTCTTGCTCGTAGGTTCTGGACTTGCCGCTGCCAATTGTGCCGCGTATGACGACAGTAAGGAAGAGACAAAGGATGATAACCATGCCAAGAATATTTAGTTCAAATGATAATTATTTTAAAAAAAATTATGACATGACACTTTGTGAATGCTTGGATGGATTGAATGGTCAAGATGAAAATTCTGAACGATAAGGAGAAAGTAACCACTGACCCGGACAAGGGTGCGAATGACACCTATTCTAAAATAGGGTCTGTTACTTTTAGATTGATGGGTCCCACTTACATTTAATTACTTGAGAAGATCACAACGACAAAAAAGCCAATGTCCATTTGTCAAAAGGAGAAGCTAACATGTCAGCAAGTCAAACTCATGAACACAAGAAGCCAATGCCAAGCGGTGGACCTTCTTATTATCGCTACCTCCTCCTTCTTCTTCAGCCCTCTTCTATTCTAAATTTTCTGGTGTATCCTTCCTATTCCACTACCAAACACATGACCCATAAATCTTTCTAGATCTTTTGCCCCTGACCTATCTTAGAGACAAGTCTTCTATCTTCTTTCAATTTTTTGAGTTCCAACTTTCAACAGTAAAAGCAATCCTACTGGAGAAACATCCAAAACCTAAATGATACAAAAATAAATCAAATGGCTATCAATCAAAGGAAAAATTCCTGATGAAAAGCGAAATGATGCAAAGAAGTCCAATCAAATAGAATTGATACGAGCATCCACACAAAAGATTGTGTTATACAGGGTCCTTATAATACACACTCTAATTTGGTTTTTATCAATTGTCATTGATAAAAAGAAAACAACTTTTTTGTTGAGAGTGTAACTATGAAGCATTAAAAAAATTTTATGGGCAATTTGATAAAAAAAAGGCTACAAATGTTCTCTTTCCTTTCCTCAAAACAAACACACTCTAACGCTCTCCAAATTCTCAAAAAAAAAAAAAATCTCAAAATTAATCTGAAAGAATCTAAAGGTGTGTACACTAGGAAAATGAACATATAAAAGGCTTGCAGCATGAAAGTTGTTCCCTCCTTGGACTTTAGAGCCCTAACATCTAAAACAATGATATCGACAACCTTCTTACGTCAAGAGTGAATTTACTAAAATGTAACTATTTTTTATCATTACGTATTTATTATTTTTAATTTAAATTTCAATGCAAACATTTTATAAAAAGGGACAATGAAATTTTTGGTCCTCAAATTTATGTCCGTTATTGATTTTGGCTCTAAATTTTAATTTATCAATAAATCATCAATTTTTTTAAATTTTTGTAATTATGCATAATTTGTTCTCATAGTGTGATGTTTGATTATGAATTTTTTTAAAAAAAATAAATTTAAGGGATTATAGTTATATTATTCCCCTAAAGTTACGTCACTTGCAGCAGCTCCACGTGGCTTTCCGGGGGTCCAATCGGGCCCACGTGGCGAAATTATGGGCGACAAGTATGACTGTCTGTTGCTATTCTGTTGTGGATTCATGACATTAAATGAAATATAAAAAATAAAGGAAAAAACACTGTAAGAGGAGTATAAAATAAAAGAAAATATATAAATTAAAGAATAAAAGTTCGTTATACCCCATAGGTCGAAATCGTACGGTCTCGCTATTGTTCAAGGAAGTTAGAAAAACTTCCGATGGCGGGAGTACCAAACTGACCAACAGCTTCTATATCGGCTTTTGATGTAGATCGTCAATCCATCCGATCCTGGCCGTTCATCTTCATCCTTTCTCACAATCTCGGCCCTCCCTCCACGGCGGGGGCTCCGCCTGAACTGCTGCCCTTCCGATTCCGATCTCCCCGTTGCCGGTGAGTCTCTTCTTCGCTTTTTGGTTTTGCAATTCTGATTACGGTTCACTTAGCATCGACTCTGTGGTTATAGCTTCCTCCGGTTTGAAAAACGTCTTAGTTGAATCAAGTTTTGATGTTTAATTTATCTTCCTTTCTGGTTTTTGGTTTCAACTTTCGCTTTTGGAGGTATCGAAGGTTTCCTCTTTTTTTTTTTTGGGGTCTCATTTTCTCTTTCGTTGACGAGGCGAAAATCTTCAGTTCTCAGAGTAGATGTTAAGGATGGGCAGGAATGCGTGGCGGAAACCTTCAGTCATACGATTTCTTGCATGTTTGCTCTCACCGGAGCCTGAAGCAGGGGAGAATTCTACTCGATTAATTATTTTTACTTTTAATTTGAAATGTTTTCACAGTAGACTGTTATCCGATTGGATTTATAAATTTGCTGGTAAAAATTATGTTTGTTAGATGCAGTTGATCCCTGAATTATTTTATCCATTTTTCTTAGCCTCTTCACCGATTTATCAGTTCGATGGGTCTCTTGTGTTTTTGTGGTCCTTATGGAATTAAATTATTGATCTTTGAATTTCCTGTTAAGTTTTCTTCAAGCTATCTGGCGTCTAATCACTATTTTATCCCCCTTGATAAATGTTTTCTTTTTTAATTTTTACTCCTGAGTTGATCATTCTGAATGTTATTCGAGTGATTAAAGAGTAAATTAATGCTTGTTTGAAATGATACGTCATTCTATTTTCATCTTCTAGACATTTCTGAGGCCTTTCGGATGGACATATGAGAAGCCGGGTTACGCTGTCTGTCCCTTCAAGAGGAACACTACAATTTCTGAGATTTTGACTGTTCATTTGAAAAATAAAAAAATATCTTATATCCTGTTTCGTTCTAAATAAAAAATACTATAATTTAAGACAAAGATAGAAGCACACATATGATCTAGAGGTCCAGAAGTACTGCTCCGAGAGAAGCAACAGAAAATTTGTTTTCATGGATGCACGCATCACATGTGTGCCTTTGCATTTGTTTTCGAATCTCCCAATTTGTACTATATAGTCAGATCTTGAAGTTCAATAATTAAACATGACATGGATGAATGACTAGCTTGTATTATTTAACTTTATTTGTAGGTAAGTTGTTTGGCTGTAGGGGCTGTTGCAAGGCTCTAATCAGTTCTGATTCTTGATTCTTAAGTTCTGTGTTTTGCCACAAAAATGAAGCCAGAATAGCCTTCTCCTTCTTTATTTTTTGTAAGGGATGTTATTTTATGATAGAATCTGGATCAAGGTGATGAAAAAACCTGAAAGGAAATTTGTGGTGTGAAAAAAAAAGTTATATCCAGGTTTTTATATTCATGTATCTAGTTTCTTAATTAAGACCCATGACAAGTGTATGTTTTTTTTTTTTAACCTAAAGAACTGCATGGTTTAGGTATCTTTTTCCCCACATGGCAAGCCCAATAATGATCATGGCATCTTTTCGGCTCCACAAAGCCCACTTTATGCAATTGCTGAAAGCCTGAAACTCTAACTAACAATAACTAATTTGCATAGAGCTCAAGTAAGATATTGTCATATTTCCTGTTAGCAATATATATATATATATATATATATATATATACATATTTCCAGTTTTACACTAACGGCGTGGATATCCATGAACTTGGCCTTCCTCTGTGAAACTAAAATAATGGATGTTTAATGGCTGACTATCTTTACTGGGTAAAGTTTAATTATCCTCTCTCGTTTCCCTTCTCCGCTAAGCATCAAGATTCATACTGAAAATAATAAATTAAGTGTAAACTGTATACATTGAGCTCTACAATTATGTACCTTTTTGTTTGTTTATATTTAATGAGATTCTGTTATCAGGTCACCTTTCCAATGTAGCGGTTGGACCTTGTGTAATAAGCTTTACAAATAAAGCTTCTTCAATGTGAGAGCTGTTAGAGGATTCCAAATCTTTCCAACTTGACTATGATTTTTCGAGGCACAAACTCTTCTCTGCAACATCAAGTGCCAGCATCTGAATTTAGTGTTTGCTTGAGAGAAGAACTCTCTGCCACTGTCACATGGCTTTGAAGTTTGCATCTTCTCCTTTTCCCTTCACGTGTCCTGATCTGGTACCTGTATGCATGCTGAGATGGCTGTTGCAACCTTCAAAGGACCTCCTAATGGTGAGTGTTGCGGGAATAAGAGAATGAAAAGAAAGCCTTCTGGAAAGAGGCGAGTCTTTGTGCAGACAGAAAGTGGCTGTGTTTTGGGAATAGAGTTAGATAGAAGTGACAATGCCCATACTGTGAAGACTAAGCTACGACTTGCATTAAATGTTCCTACTGAGGAAAGTTCACTTATATGTGGTGATATGGTCTTGAAAAATGATTTGAGTGAAGTTAGAAATGATTCTCCACTTCTTCTCGCCAGGAACTTTTTGCATAGGAGCTTATCTACCCCATGTCTGTCACCTACTGGTAGAGATCTTCAGCAGGGAGATCAGAGTGAGCCAATTGAGATATTAGGTTACTCAGATCAATTTCGTAGAACAAAACAACTGGTTGATGATATTATGAAGGCATTAAATTATGGCGTTGAGCCAATCCCCATTCAGAGTGGACTAGGAGGTGCGTATTATTTTAGGAACTGTCATGGTGAAAATATTGCTATTGTGAAACCAACAGACGAGGAACCTTATGCCCCAAACAACCCAAAAGGCTTTGTTGGCAAGGCCCTTGGACAACCAGGATTGAAACGTTCAGTGCGTGTTGGGGAGACAGGTTTTAGAGAAGTCTCTGCTTACCTTCTTGACCATGATAATTTTGCTGACGTGCCACCTACTGCCCTTGTGAAAATCACACATTCCATATTTAACATAAATGATGGGGTAAATTGTAATATGCATCAAAACAAGCAGCAGATCAGCAAGATAGCATCGCTACAACAGTACATTCCCCATGATTTTGATGCAAGTGATCATGGAACTTCTAGTTTTCCTGTTTCTGTTGTGCATAGGATTGGGATCTTAGACATACGAATTTTTAACATTGACAGACATGCAGGAAATCTTTTGGTCAGGAAGCTTGATGACGTTGGAAGTTTTGGCCAGGTGGAGCTTGTTCCTATTGATCATGGTCTTTGCCTACCTGAAAGCTTGGAAGATCCTTATTTTGAGTGGATCCATTGGCCACAGGCATCAATTCCCTTCTCAGAAGATGAGCTGAGTTATATATATAATCTAGACCCATTCCGTGACTCAGAATTACTAAGGATGGAATTGCCTGTTATTCGAAAAGCATGCTTGCGGATTTTGGTTCTTTGTACAATCTTCCTTAAGGAGGCAGCAACCTTCGGTCTTTGTCTAGCTGAAATTGGTGACATGATGAGCAGGGAATTTCAGGGTCATGATGAAGAGCCCAGTGATCTTGAGCTTATATGTATCGAAGCAAGGAAACTGTTAGATCGGGAAGAATTCTCTTATCTTGAGGCAGAACCAGGAGACAAAGATGTGATTCATTTTCATATTGACTGCGAGGACCATGATTTGGATTATACTGCAAATATAGCGAAGCAACTGGCTGTAAGCTCGGCTAATCATGGAACCATGGCTGGAAATCTTAGAAACCCTTTTTCTTCTAAACTGGAGGAGATTGTGATGGAGGATGAAGGGGAAGACTTGTCCTCAAGGTCAGATGAATACTCTAGTCCCGAAGAAAATTGGGCATCTAATATTTCAAAGTTGTCGGTGTCTATGAGAAACTCTAGCGTTGGTGAAAAAAGTTGGCAGCGCCAGGGTGTAAAGCAAAAGACTGGCTGTTTGGCCAGTACATCATCTGGAAACAGGAGTGTGAATGAGGTGCCTGCAAGTAGTAGTAGTTTTGTAAAGCTATCGGATATGGATGAAGAGAAGTGGAACCAATTTCTTGAGAATTTTCAGAGGTTGTTGAATCCAGCATTTGTTAGTCGCAAGAGGAGGCTTGTGGGCCAGAGGCAGAGGCTTGGAACTTCATGCCAATTTTAGGGGCATCATCAAATTAAATTATGGTAACCGTTAAAATTCTAAACAAAGGCTTTGTAGTGTCAGTTATTGCGGTGTTTCTGAAGTGCAGTATTTGGTTGCCATATAATATGAATAGGTTGGCGGAGAAAGCTCTTGCATCATCATCATGTAGGGGTGAGGCCTTACCAATAGATGTGGAGATCGTGTTCTCAACTATGTTTCCGCTTTATGTTAACTTGTTAGTATGATGAATAAATCAGATCAGAGAGATGGACGAAAATAAATTTGCCTTGGTGTAAAGCCAATGTTTATCTTGGTGAGCTATATAAACAATTTGTGTGTTGCTGTAATTCTTCTATTGCCTAAAATTATTACTACTATTATTAAATTATTTTGTGAGATTTCATTTCATACTGAGGATGCAAGTGGTGCATTCGTCATGACGTGCCCCCAATCACCTGGCCGCATAAGATTGAAAATTTTTCCTGTATCCCTTCTCTTCAACAAGCTTCAGAGGAACCATAATGTTTATTCTCTGCGGATGCTGTTATTTGGATATTGAAGTTTTTTTTCGATACTTTTTGGATATTGAAGTTGAACAAAGCAAAGAGTCGGTTTGATCTTTTTGGACCATACATTTTCCATTCACCTTATCTTTTTGGACCATACATTTTCCATTCACCTTATCTTTTTGGACCATACATTTTCCATTCACCTTATTTTCACTGTAGATCTGAATTGTCTTTTTGGACCATACATTTTCCATTCACCTTATTTTCACTGTAGATCTGAATTGTCAAAAGAAGATAAAGAAGCACCTGAATGGAGCTTGGTTCACTAGTTCTGGTTTGGTTCTTGGAAATACGGCTAACACTTGACATTTCTTTTTTTATTTTATTTTTTTATAAATATTTATTTTTTTATTTAATTAAAGCTTTAAAGAGTACAAGGTTTTCACTTCTTCTAACAAGAACGCTTTCTGAATTTAATGTTGTGGCATATGATGGTTTTACTCAAAAAAAATTTATAATCATCCTCAATTATCCTGTTTAAATTAACGCGCTTGGTTCTCTTCTCTCTTGCCTGAAAATTATCAAGGATCAAACAGGGGATGCGCCATCCATGAAAATGCCAGTAAGGAACATCTGCAGTAAACTGTGACAGTAGCTTCAAAAATTCTTAGTTGAATCGTCAGTCTCCTGTACATTTCAGTTGTTTCTCAATGAGTACAAAAAGATATTCTTCCCCAAGTAAAACCAATAGTGTTCATCCAGTTTCTCTGTGCTTCATGCTGGTTAACTTATTCAATTCAACTTGTTGATCCTCTACTCGAGTCAAAGCCCTGGATAAGTTACTGCCCGCAAATGGCAAGGTATCTTCTTTTATAAGGCGCCTTTGCTTTATTCTCAATATGCCCTGTGAAACCTCAGCAATGGAAGGGCGTTTCCTAGGAGATCTGTGCAAACATTTGTATGCAATTTTAGCAAGCTGCCTTACTTCTTCAAGGTTGCATTTTCCTACAAGTTGTTTGTCAAGGATCTCATCAACGCCATCATGATCCATTGCAGCCTTGTAGAAAAAGATGAGCTAGTTAGAAGAAAACCAAAAGATCTAGGAGGATGGATTACAATGCAAGTATGAAGGGAAGCTCTTTTCAAGGCATGAAGAAAAAAGAAAGAAATTCTTACAAGGTTTATATATTCCATCAAATTTTGATGTGGGTGAATTGCTGTAATGAGCTCAAAAATGATTATACCAAAACTGTAGATGTCACTCTTCATTGTGAACGTGTTTGTGGAAATGTATGATGGATCCATGTAGCCGTATGTTCCTTTAAGGCCTGAATTCTGGCCATCAAAGACCTCTTCCTTTGACAACCCAAAATCAGCAACCTACAATATACAATTGGGAAAATAATTGATATCTCCACCAGCAATCTAACATATCAAAACCCAGGTACAGAGAGAAAGCTTACCTTAGCTCTCATTGAATAATCTAACAATATATTGGCAGACTTCAAATCACGATGTATAACGGGTGGGACTGCCTGTTCCATGCATATTGATATTGATTTTAAACGAATCTATTTTCATATTGCGTACAAGAAATATAAAAAAATAATAAAACAAACATACTCCTTCATGAAGATATTCAATTCCATGTGAAATATCAATAACAATTTGAAGCCTTTCATTCCAACTCAAGGCCTTTACTTCACCTAGAATAAGAGGAAAAAAGATATTAAAAACTATATAAGCACATGCTCTAGTATGTCTCAGCTAGGGACAAAATAAAAAGCAGAGGAAAAATATAAATTAGCCCCTGAACTTTAGATCATTTTCAAACACCCCCTTCAACATCAAAAACAATAACTACCCTCCTAAACTTATCATCCTTTAGCATTTGTGAATGTAGGGATTTAAGTTTGGGTATATCAATCCAAGACAAGACCTTTTTTTCTTTCTTACTATTTTATCTGCACATGCTCACTTTTAAACCAATGGAGGTATGCCATGTGACAAAGGAAAGGGGGTGAACTGACATCTTTGGTGATAGGACAGTTTTAAATGCAAGAGGTTGACACTTGACAGTCGAAAAGATTTATGTTTGATTGTTAAAATTGAAGGGGTGCATATGCATTTTGCCCATGGAATAATAATATACCAACTAATGCTAGAGTAAATTGATTATTGGTTTCCTGACAGATTCTTTTATTTTCAATGGTGGTCCTCCGAATATAAAGTCCCTCAACTAAGTTTCATGATTTCTGAAAGATTACTTTTCTTTTAATTTGATCATTAAAACATAAAGCCTCTTAATTTAGTCCTGAAAGCATTTTTCCCTAATCAAAATTAACATTTTGTCAAGCAAAAAGTGTGTGACCAATAGTGAGTGATACGAGTTTGTTCGGGTGTCTTTAACTTCAATCCCCTAAATTAGAGGCTTAGAGCTTGACCATAGTGCATCAAAGAGTTGCAAATGCTCATTGAAGGGACCAATTTGATTGGGAAAAAATGATTGGAGAATTAAATTGAGAGGCATCTTTGGAAGACCAAACTAAAAACCAAAAAAAGAAAAAAGAAAAAAAAAGATACCCTTATATTTGATGGGAATCCCAAGTTAGTTTCAACATACAGTTACCAAAACAACAGAAGCTCTTTAGATGAAGAAAAGATCTTCAACTTACCGTATAGAAGGTTTGACAAACTTCCATTGCTCATGAACTCATAAACCAGAATACGGTGCCCTTTATCTACACAAAATCCTACTAAATTCACAAGATTCCGATGATGCAATCTTCCCAGCAAAAGCACCTGTAACATTAGAAAATTCAACAAGCTAAACCAAAGATAGATTTAAATTGCAGTCCCAGAGTTTCTGAAGCAAAAAAAGTTTAACACGTATAACAAAACCAGGTTGAAGTATGGCCCTCCTATGCCATCTCAAACTAATGTCTTCTTTCTGATGAAATAAAGGAATTAATTGCCTCTGTAGGCTACCATGTTCCAATCACAATAATCACGTCAAAGAAACTCCATGAATTGCTTAGATTAGGTCATTCAAGAATGATGACCAAAACAAGAGTACCAATTGACACTTATGTAACTTGACTGAATTTTTTAAGTTAATATGAACAAGAAACTGTTCAAAACACAGGCTAATTAAGACCAATTTAGATTATCATGATGCATAAAAGTTCCTTCAGATTAGCCTAAACAATAAATAACAACCATCAATTCATCTAAGATCTCTTGAACAGACCAAACGATTAAAAATGTTAGGGACTAGACAAGGAAAGCAATTGTATAATCTTTTTCCATAGTATTTAGCCTAGCACCAAGATCAAGGTAGTTGTTTTCTCTCACCTCTGTTTGGAACTCTTTCTCCCCTTGTTTAGAATTAGAATCAAGCACCTTCACAGCTACCACCTCTCCTGTAGGCATTGTGGCTTTATAAACTGTGCCAAATGATCCTTGTCCCAAAATAGTTGTGAAATTCTGCGTGGCTTTTTGAATTTCTCTGGATATATAAAGCATTAAGTATACCAATACTATGTTAATTTCTCCGTATAAGTAATTTTAGATGCAATTCCCAGTCCTACTTTTTTGTTTTTTCACTATTCTCTTATCATACAAAGTAACTTTGTTGTAAAGAGACAGCAAAACCTACACAAAAAATCGACACATTTTAATAGCGATGGCTAATAAGCTTTTCATTCTAATAGTAGCTACCCAATAACAAAAAGCTTGAAGGAAAGAAACAGAGAGGAAAAGAGAGAGATATACAATACATACTTGTATGAGTACTTTGAAATGCCAGATGTTGGAGAAAATCGATCTTTGTTCTGATGACTCCGCCAATAGAAATTGGAGTTTCTTGGCAAATTTTCTGGCATTGAATTGGATATGGAACTTGTAAGTGAGGCACTAAAGTCAGTGCTTGCTCCTAATCCATTTGTGCGTATTGGAAGAGTGGTTAAACTACTCTCTTTCGCAGAAAGTGTAAGACGAGCATGCTTTTTATACCACCTTATGCCAAAAAATATAAGGGCAGCAATAAAAACTCCCAATACCACGCCAACTGTGACACCAATGATAACTAAAGTAGCTTGGCGAACCATTGTTTGACCTCTCTTGACGTAAACAATGAAATCATCTTGCAGAAGACTGGTGTTAGAGAGGTCCACTGTCACAAAAATTGACATTATTTTAAAATTAATTCAGGACTCCATCCAACAAGAACTAACAGAATTGAACATTCAAGATATTAAGTGACATGAGTTCTTTTTATATTTATTTTTGAGTCCGAGGGAAAGAATAGGGGTATAAATAATTACATTTCCTGTTCATTTGTTGCAAATGTAAACGTAATATAAGTTGCTGCTAATTTCGGGTGTTGAAGTAAAATATGGTTGGAACTACCTCTAATGCCGAAATAGAGAGGAAAGTGCCTTACAGAACCACAACAAATTGAAAGAGTGCCTTAAAAAATACATATCGATATTGAAATATTTAACGCTCTCTTTAAGTATCAGCATCACAGGAAAGAATTTGACGCGGACACCTTGATTATAACACTGAAATTCCGCAGAATACAAGAATAAATATTAAGAGAAATTACCTGAGATGCATAGCTAGCGAACAGATTGAAGAAATAAACACGAATTGATATGCATCTCAGCATACATCAACTTTCATCAGTTTAGTTTCCCCAGCAAAATTAGTCAATTATGTGGCAAAATATACAAATTTGATGCTTTATGATCACATAGCAGTTATTGCAGCAAAGGTTTTAGCAGATAGTCAAGTGTTCCCAGACTCATCAACCATACTCCCAAAAAGTGAATGTTTTCCGAACAAACCAAAAAAAAGAAAAAAGAAAGAAAGAAAGAAACACGAGCGAGCAACAAAAATACTTCCGGAACAAACAAACCCCTCCACGAAACACAACAATCCGCAAAGCCAAACTAAAAGAGAAAAAAGGAAAACGCCTGAGTGAATGGTCGTTTGAGAGAACATGAAAAGCCATCACGAAAATCATTTCATACCAATTCAGCAGGAAAAGGACATCATAATGGAATAGCCACTTTTTGCATGAACCAAGATCATGAACTTGAACTCCGTCCAGTCTAATTGTATGCGTCTTTTGGAAGCAGAGTAAAAGACAGGGATTAAGTAACGACTCAGAGGAGGAAGAAGGAAACTGACTTAGGAACCCAAAGAGGAAACTCAAAATGTACGAGCGAGCGTGAGTTCAAGCGGGGAGGAAATAAAGGAAGCCACGCAGATTTGGTGGTCCCTCATGACAGAAAGACAGTGGAGTGCCTCTAAAATTAAATCTAAATCTAAACGTATAAAAAAGAACGGTGCCGGAAATGCACCATTTGATTTTTTTTTTTTAATATTTTTTTTGGTCATATAAAAAAATCTAAATCTCTTTTTTTTTATATGACCATTTGATTCATTGATTCTGTAGTAGTAATGTTGGACGTGTTTGTCGAGCCCGCTATTAAAGTGATTAAATAGATTTAAGGTTATTAAACGAGCTAGGTAGGATATTGACTATCAATGTCACTAGTCACTACTATTTTTTTTACTATTGATATTAGAATCTCAATGAGAAAAATGATAAAGATGTGTGAGATTCTAATTTAACAGTGAGAAAAATGGTAATAATAATATCCTATCCCTTTAAACCGGAAATGACCACTAAATTGAATAGAAAGATTGAGTTAAGGATCAGTGGTTAAACTGAAATTTAAACCCGAAATGACCACTAAACCGAATAGAAATACTGAGTTAAGGATCCGTAGTTAAACTGAAATTCCAGAACTAACTATTTGAGGTTTATATTTAGGTGTGGCCATATAATCAATATTTTAATGTGTTTCTTTATTATTTTTCTCTCACTTAATTTAATATTTTTTTTTTAATTATGACATTTAATAAGTTAACTATCTTTTTTATTTCAGTGAATTAGTTAGTACTAGTAATTTATATTGTGGACTCACTCCCTTCAAATATAAGCAGGTATTTCAATCACTTAGCTCTAAAACATTTAAAAAAACAAAACAAAACAAATCACTTCACCAAAATTAAAACAATCTAATTAAAAAAAGAAATTCTAATTTTGAGTGGGGAGAAAAGTAATAAACTATATTTAAATATTAATTAATTAATTAATTAATCAGTATTAATTATTTCTCAAGTGAATTTATATCATGGACTATGAACCAAAATTTTTTGTTGATGATATATTTTTCGGATCAAAACAGTAAATACAAATTGTAAGACAATTACATTAATGCATAGGGTTATCCGCCTTTAACGATATTTGGTTGCCTCCTAAAGCCTGCATCTGCATTATGATTATTTTTAGAATGTTTCTCAAAAAGTTGCCATCTCAGCCATGTCTCCGGCCTCATCTAGATCTTTCTTTTTTAAAAATAATTTGGACAAAAAGTAAATATGGAAAATTCTAAATAAATACTGTTTGAATTTATAAAACCCCCAAAAGTCTGTTAAATTCATAAAAGGATTGAGAAGTACCAAGGACGAATATACAAATTCGGGATATTTAATAATGCACCCACTCCTCATTAGCTTTAGAAAAACTACTTCGGATAGATTTGGTCCACTTGACAGGACGAGAATAATAAAAACTTAGCACTCGTCTTTAATTAAGATTCAGTATGTGTTTATGTATTAGACGGCCTAAAAGCTAAATGGTCATGGCTACTTTTAAAAAAGAATCAGAAAATTATTTTTGAACAAACTTTGTCATGAAATAAAAAAATGATGAAATATTTTAGCTTAACCACTCAAGTCATTATATCTCTGATAGCATTTCATAAAGGATATTATGAAGATTCAAATCATGTTCAACACTCATAGTTTATCATTGTACATCTATGATTCTATGGAAACAAACAAATCCATACGCTGCCTGCCTTTGCACTGATTAAAATAAATGACAAAAGGCTTCTTTTTGTTTCTTTTTTTTAACTTTCAGTTTCTGGGCTCATCATTGTTGATAGGTGGCTTGCGGTTGGCCAATCCCTTGTAATCCTCATGCGTTAGATTCACAATCTCATTTGCAGCCTTAGTTAGATTTTTGGCTTCATCTTTCTTCTCTGGATGTTCCTCAACCATTTGTCTTTTAGCTTGCCTTGAAGGATTCTTCATCAACCTGCCTCCATCTGCCACCTTTGCATTATAATATTGCAAACACAAACACTTCGGATTCTTATCATAAAGCTTACTCCTTGGAATTGCAAAATTGATGCTTTTTGATTCCTTTGGCTCCAATATATGCTCCTTCTGTGGAAATTATTTAAATTAATGCTGGGTCTGACATTTATTATTTATAAAACAAGAAGTAGTGAATTTGCAAAAGATTAGTATCCTTCTGTTATCAGTAGAGGGTAGAGACAAGCTCTATAAATGAGTCATTAACATTGGAATCACCTCATACATTGAAAAAGCGAGAAAAAAAGAAGCAGCAATAATTAAATCTAGAACCTGATCATTCATTTGCATCAGTAAGCTTGCTGTATACTTCTTCAAAGCATCATCCTCCTTCCCTGAAGCACCAAAGCAGACATATATGATGAGCCACATTAATAACTTCATGGTAAAGTGCTAACACATCTCTGCATATATATGTTTGTGTTATATGGTATATACAGCTTTCCTGTGTAAAACTTTAGCACAAAGATATGGGTCTTGGGCACCAAATTCAGTCTAAGAAATTGCAGCACATGATTTTACTTATGAAAGGAAGAGGTGTACGAGGAAGACATTAACAAACAAGCACTTGGGTTTTTTATTTCTTCTATGACAAGTGAAAGCTATAAAGCCATCCCTTTGGAGCTTCTTGTGTGTGCTAGTTTTGCCCCCACTCTAAAGATAACTTTTATATCCCCCTCCCTTTTCAAAGTTATACAGTACTTATTTTCAAAGTTGGGCTGCAACTAAAATCTTTTAACTCCTTCTATGTGCTTCTTTCATTCTTAAAAACCATACTTGGCTCTTTCCGGGCCATAAGGTTGCTTTCCCCAAGCCTCCTTATGTGAGCCGCTCCAATTTTATCTGATAATTCCTGTGCATGAAATGTAATGGAAATTTTTATTGATAAGGTCATCAAATCTACGATATTTCATGAGACAATAAATTAGTAAAAAAACCTACCTTTTGAACAAACAAATTAGTGCAAATAACCTCAGGCTCGCTTTCTTTCCTTTCCAAACCTGCTTTTACGGCTTTGAAAATCAGCTCACTCAATCTTATAGTTTGATCTTTTTGAAGGTAAAATAGAGAAGATGATGATATGATGACTTTACCCAGAAAAACTCTTGGTGACGGGTCCCCCAGGGCATTTGTGACCAAGACAAACCCTAGTAAAAAGCTATCCAGCAATCTGCACTTCATCTTTTGATTGTTTCTTCTTCTCTTGGGTGTGTATAAGTATTGTTCAACCGAGAGAAAAACTTAACAAGCAGAACCTTGGTTTTACTTTAACAAAGTAAGCACGGATTCTGACACTTAAGTTATGATTGGACCCTGGAATGCTGGATATTTGTAACAAAATATCCTTGGAATGCTGGATATTTAAAAAAATCCCAGAAGACAGATTGATAACAATAAAATAATCATATATAAATTTGAAAATAAAATGGGGCGAAAGAAGTGCTCTCAATTTCAAGTATGGATGTGATTTGTCTGGCTTGAACTGAAGCAGACCGAGCAAAGCAGTCAAAACAAGTCATTTGGTCTTACTTTGCATGTATTGTCTGCTCAGGTTCCAGATGAAAGCGAAATACTAGTATATAAATGAAGCTGCAGATCACATGGCATATGTATGAAATATACAGTCTGTTTGTTCCTTTTGTACACAACTAATAAGGTCATTTGAAATGCCAGAGCCGGTACATGACCCCAGTGCTTTTAATATTTGAGAATCTTCCACTTTTCCTGTCAAATAATCCAAGCATCTGATCCCGAACTACGTATAGCATGTCTATGTTCAAGCCAGATCATCTCGGACAAAAATCAATCAGAGGTATTATACGATATTCATTCAAAATCATGCATCAAACTACAGATGACATCAATTCAGAACATAGGTGGTTGTCGTTTTATATATTGAAGTAAATTGAACTGAGCCACCATAAGCTTTCTGAAAGAATAGGAGACTATGGTCAATTCAGGAGATTCTAGTCAGTGAGAGACAAGTCAGCAAAAGAATAATTAAGGCACATTATCATTCTTCTTTCTTTGGATAACTTAATAGCAATAAGAACTAAAAATCTCTCTTCCAACGAGCAAGCAATAAATCCAATGTTTCTGTTGATGTGCCACAATACAGATATGCGAAGTACAGTGTTAGCTGCAAGTCATTTAATCTTGAGGCAATGGTTTTATGTACTCCAGATGTCAACGAGTTCAATTCAATTATCACCTTTTGAGATTTATGTATCACAGAAAAAATTGGGTCGTACAAAGGCAAGTGCATGCAACAATATGATTCAATTGCATGTATACACAATACAATCTAGGAAACAAATACATGGGGTAGTCCATACCACAGCAAGTAGTTTTTGGTAGAATGTATCTCGAAATAATTTCAAGTGCGTGAAGATTGCCGTGCACCGTGTTACCATCCACATAACTTAGAAAACAGAATGCCAGAAACAACTAAAAAAATATCTTCATTACTGATTTTCTAACAATTCAGAGATCTCAAACAAACTACGTTAACAGCTTTCATCCATTACTCTCAGATCACAACTACTCTTTAGTTCCCATATCTATCAGAATTTTTAGAAAGAATTACAGAGTGTCTCTTTTGTTTAACGGTATAAGCTATTTTTCCAACGTGACTTAAGAATTTTGTTTCGACTTGCATAAACGTACTTTTCCAACACTAACTCAAACATGCCTATGAGGCAAATAATTTGAACGCTTTGTTCTTGACT
This sequence comes from Acacia crassicarpa, assembly GCA_034222035.1. NCBI lineage: Eukaryota > Viridiplantae > Streptophyta > Magnoliopsida > Fabales > Fabaceae > Acacia > Acacia crassicarpa. The sequence goes on along the minus strand of JAWXYG010000005.1, from coordinate 38,976,341 downwards.
TGATGCATAACATTATTTAATGTCTGCGCGAGTGCATTGCACAAGACTAGAATGCATACAGTGGTGTTTCCAGAAATCAGCTACTCTGCAGCGGCTAAAATAGATTCAGCTAGGGCAGCTCAAATTTTCTCAAATTTTTTTCCATATATGTGTGTGGGCGCGCAAAAAGTATTTGGATTGAATAGTCAGATCATATTAAAGGCAAGATCACAAGATCCTAATGTGTGTCATCCTCACTAAGGATACTGATACTATATTAAGAAAAGATTCACTGAAAAAACCCAGTAGGGGCGAACCCAATTTATATGAAAGGTTATACAAGGTTATTGTCCAAGACAGGATTAAAAAAATAGTTACATTATAATGGTAAGCCAGAAAAAGTCAAAACAAATTACATTTGACAATATGTAATTTCATTGTCATGAGCATTTCCAAGTGATATATGCAGAAGATATTCGGGAAGAAAATGCCTTCTAATTGCACCCTGAACATCATCCTTCCTTTTTAACATGCCAACCCCACGTATATAAGTTCGCAACATTCCTCAACATTACACATCAAAGGCAGAACCCTGATTCATAGTGAAACCCACTCCGCACAGTTCAATTCTGTTTATGAAGCTGCGTCAGTATTAATGATCAGGTCTCTGCTTAGTAGTTCTTGTGAGAACTTGATTGATAAACAAATCAGCCCATTGTCAAATAAATTTTGAATCGTTAGAAGGAATTTAATGGTCAAAAACCATGTCCGGAAGAAATTTTCCGGTAAGCCTCTCAATTGTCAATTTTAATGGACGTCCAACACCATGCCATAAAACTTCAGCTTAGTATATAGAAGCATCAAATCTTGGCTCATAGAAACAAACCTGGCTATTATATGACTGAAGAGCACACCCCCCAATCCAGGACCAGACCTTTTTATCAACATCAAATAGAAGGCCCTTCCCCTGGTTCCAAGATGTGAAGCATATTAAATTATCCTGTCCAAAGCATTCAAATCTCTCAGCCGATAATCTCAACAAAACGCGAAAATACTTTGGGGGCATCCTACTTAACTCCACCCACATAATTTTACCATGATCCAATTCCCAAATTCTCATACTCTGGAGGGTGCTATAAAGGCCAATCCTCCCAACAAGAAAAAGACGTTTCTGGGTTCCAGCAACCAAATACCCATCCAATAAGGAGCGTGGGAACTTTGCTGGAATATGTTCCCAATGACCTGTGTCAATCCGATACATCATCAAACCAAGTGGTGAAAGGGTCTCCAAATACAATCGGGAATCACAATATGCCATCTTTGAAGAGCAGAGATTAACTGCTGGCATTATTTGATGAATTGACCAGCTGTCAAGCTTTGAGTCATAAACTTCAGTTGGTAAGGACTTGTCACCATATATATCACTAGTGGCTATCAATTTAAATGACCGATCCGGTCTATCAACAACCATTATGAGCTGCCTCTGCTGATTATAATGCATGCTTGGAAGTGTCCTCCATGTTTGTGTGAGGGGGTTACAAACCAGAGTTTTAAATGTTAATCCGTCAAGCCCTGAAAAGCAAACAAGACCACCCGAAGAACCAACTAACCAGAATGCCCACTGCGGCAAAAATGTGAATGGTATTCTATACCAGGTTTTCAGAGGCAAGCTGAAGACCGAGCACTGTGGGGTTTGTGAGTTCTTCCAAAACGTAAGAAGACACGGCCCATGAGACGGCACTCGCGAATGGAACTTGAGAAAACTACTATCTTGAAGCAATGAATACCACCGTTTACAGACAGAACGAAGCCGGAAAATCATAAATGGAGGAACCCTAGCTAAAATCTCATACAACAAGTCCTCAGGCAACATTGCCCATATATTATCCTCCATTTGAATATCAGTGTGTACTGCCTTAGCAAATGTAGTAAGTGTTTCCTCGTCTAAGCCTCGTGGCTTGGTCTTAACGACCTTTTGTCTTGACGGGCTAGTGTTCCTCAGCCCTGCACGACCCATAGGGCTCGTATTCCTCGAACCACCAACCCTGGGAGGCGAAACTTGCTTAAAGCATCTTTCATCTCCTCGAAGAACTCCATCCTCCATTGATTGAGCATTAGACACTCCAGACCTGGAGTCAACATAATCCCCATTGCAATCCATGTTCTCTAATTTCTTGAAATCCCAAAACAACCCAACATCTCAAATCATGAATATTTTTAGACAAAGGCGTCTATTTGAGTAGCAACCAAACAGGTTTTATCAGACTGCAATAATAGACATTGACATAATCACTGGTAGCATTTGCTCAATCTCGTCAAGCAATTTCGAACAACCTATTCCAGATCAAGATGCTAAAAGCTCATTTGCGGTCCAAAAATGACGATTGACACCAAGACAAACAAGTAACACAACAAGAAGAGTCTTTCTAGGCGAACCAAAGAGGAAGGCGGTAGACTGAATCTCTTGAGGTCCGAGATAAATTACCTTAGATTTCAACGTCACAATGCTATCCTTGAGGAGAACAGCTTGTCAGAACTAGACAAAGTTAGATTTTAACACGGAGATGAGGAAATTAGAACGACGAAACCTAACCAGGGTTGAGCCAGTTCGGTGCATCAATCCCCCCTTGGTATAACTTCCATTGGATTTGATTTACTTTGTCATTATTTGACAAAGTGCAGCACAGAGGATAGGAGATTGGAAACGGCGTTCGTGGATATTATCCAGTGCGAACAGAAGTAGAATTCTCATTTACCTACTGACTCCATCATCTGCCCAAAAAACCACTTGGACTCCGATATTTATATATACAATTATACTTGTTTTGTATCCAGCACAATAAAATATTGGCTCCAGCACAATTAACTATTAAGTGGATCGTCCAGCACAAAAAACTTTTAAAAAAGAGCGCTCAGTACAATAAACTTTTAAAAAGGAACGCCCAGCACAATGCCGTTAGGAAAAAGTTAACGCTGTTAGTAAAAAGTTAACGTCCGTTATCTAAAGAGCACCCAGCACAACAAACTATTATTCCAAGGCGCCCAACACAAAATTTTAAATTTTACTAAATTAAATAATTTTTTCCTCAATTGTCATTATTTAAACCTACTTGTATAAATATCTATAGACAAAAATTACTTATTCTTCAATTTTCTCAAAATTATAATTTGCTAAAATAAACAAAAGTTTTGATTAAAAATATAATTATATGATTTAAATGAAACTCAAGGTGTTTTATAGTTTATTATATATTTTAAACAAAAAATATTATTTATTTTTATTTTAGAAGAAATTTATGTGAGTTAAAAAATTCATTTAATGTTAATAAATTTTTAGAAGAAATTGAAGAATTTAATTTTAACAAAATTTAAAAAATCTAAGAAACTGAAGAATTTATATGATTTAAATTTCATTTAGATTTTTTAAATTTTATTAACATTAAATTCTTCAGTTTCTTCTAAAAATGTATTAACATTAAATGAATTTTTTAACTCACATAAATTTTTTCTAAAATAAAAATAAGTCATATTTTTTTTGTTAACATATATAATAAACAAGTAGTTTTGAATAATGACAATTGAGAAAAAAATTATTTAATTTAGTAAAATTTAGAATTTTGTACTGGGCGCTCTTGGAATAATAGTTTGTTGTGCTAGGCGCTCCTTAGATAACGGACGTTAACTTTTTGCTAACGGTGTTGTGCTGGGCACTCCTTTTTAAACGTTTGTTGTGCTGGGTGATCCACTTAATAGTTAATTGTGCTGGACGCTCCTGAGCTAATAGTTTATTATGCTGGACGCACCTTAACCCTAAAAAAAATATATCACTCTGATCCTATTTATAAGTTTGGTTTGACCAAATCTTACATACCAATAAAAAGTAAGTATCTCAATGATTATAAAACAAATTTCCAATTTTATCCTCATTTATGAATGGGTATCTTTTAGATAAGGTCAAATCAAATTATTCAGACCAAAATTATTTTATTTAGGTATTACCGAAAAAATGAGAGGGAGCCCATATGGCAGGTTGAGCAAATGAATGAACTCATCCAACGGTGTAGACTGATCCATTTCAAATTTTAAAACTTGTTTTTTTACACAAAAAAACAAATTAGATGTATTGGTTTTTGAAAGTTTACCAAAATCCAGATATACTTACATTTATAAACATATTTATAGATTACTTGCTATCAAAGTCTTTATATAAGTAATGCTTAAACCGATAGCCCTAGTTATGAATCAAATCCTTATCAAGGAGATCAACCCTTTTTTAAATTATTTCGTATCACTTCAAAGTTTGTAGTTGTTGCTACTAATATAAATAAGGGATAGAATATTGTCACTACCAATTTTATGTCACTACCAAGTCACTACCATTTTTTCATCATTAGATCATAATTTCATCTATCTTTATCATTTCTCTCTACTATTTAGATTCTAATCTAATGATGAAAAAGTGGTAACAACTTGGTATTGACATAAAATTGATACTGATAATATCTTATCCTATAAATAATTGCTTTAGGATTCGAACACGAAACTCAAAGTTATTGTAACCTTCAACCTTTTGTTATTCAGAACTAGTAATTAATACGATTTCTTTCAGGAAAAGCATGGAGTTTGAATATGGGGCCCACTAGCGGAACAAAACCATTTCAATATGGGGTCCACTAACGTTCGAGTGGCTGTGCAGAATTCAAGTTTGCGAGCGGGCTTTTTGACCAAAATACGAATTAAAAAAAATACCAAATTAAAGCATATCCAAAATTATTTATCAGACTAGGGTTTATGTCACTAGTGGCGCAGGGGGGCCCCACACCACGTCAGTGGCGTAAACCCACTAGGTGGCGTGGACCAATCAGAGGGGCACTGATTCAATAAAAAATATATATATATTATATGTCAGTGGCATGAACCTTGTTCACGCTACTGACACTTCTGACACCCTCTCTCACGCCACTAGTGGCGTGCCCTACCCTCACGCCACCAATTGCATTACTTTGGTAAAATGTTTTTCATCTGCTTTAATCTAGTAATTTTTTTTTGTTCTTATTTTGGTCAAAAAGCCTTACGAGCGCAAGGCAGTTGATACTTTTCAAATAAAATACTCCCTCCGGTCTTAATTGTAAAAGCTAGTTGACTTTTTTGGAGATATTAAAGAAACTAATTAAACGACTTTAAAATATTTTTATTTTTATTTTTTTCTTCAAACTAATTAATTTAACTAATAAACTAATACATAATCTAAGGATACATAACATTTGAAATGGTTAAGTAACTTATTTAGCTTCCTTAATTTCTCCAAAGAAAGTCAACTAGTAGTATTTTCCGGTTGTAATTACTCCCTCTACTTTTTATTATAAAATATTAACTAATAAATTTATTTCGTTCATTTTATAAAACACTTACTTACTTTCAAGGAGCATTAATTATTCTTTTTCATTTATGTCCCTAATAAATAAGAGTAGTGGATAAGAATAATAATTAATATAATATTATAGTTTAATGCAATTAATAGAAATAATATTGAAAGTTATTTACAGACACTCTCACCAAAGGGAGAGAGTTTGATCCTGGAGTTGGTCAAGACACTGATGGAGGCATCCTAGCTCCTAGGTGCTTAGGTTAACACCTAAGGGTAATAAACGGTTTGCCCTGCCCAGCATCGGTATCACCTAGGAGGAAGGGAGATTACGCCCTGTCCTTGGATCGTGGGTGAACCCAACCCCTTTCCTCAGGGGCGGAGCTAGGATTTGTAAATAAGGGGGGCGAGATTAACTAAACTCTATATACATTTTAGTAGAGATGTTAAATTTTCCACAAGCTGAAATGTATAATACCATTAAAAAGAAAAAAAATTAATCTGATTTTTGTTTTATTATTTTCATTATTTGTGCATTTTACACAGTAACAAGTACAATCTTTACTTGAAACGCTGAATGCTACAGAGCCACATTACATTTGTTACATAAAGCCGAATAATCTTCTTATTATACTGTGTATCTCAAGAGGACAAATGACTTGTAATGAACATCTCAAGGTATATGTACATAAAAATGTAAAATTAGAAAAGCGGTTTCTAATAGTAAGCTTTCCTCCTCTTCGTTAGAAAACATAGATGAGATGTGGTTGAGAAAATTACAAATCCACATGAAAGTCATGGAGATCTTACATTCAAACACAATAAATTTTAAATTTTTATTTGCTCATTTTTTAAATAAGGATATTTTAAATAATACATGAATGCTAATTCTCAAATAAGGCCCAAAATAACTATAAATAACTGTTTCAAAATTCTATATTGTGATTGCAAATTAAATCATAAACTATGTATAACTATCAACTTTAGATGTGGTTTGTTCTCCTATGAAAGCATTTTTTTTCTTTGTTTGTTTGTTTCTTCTAGGAAGCGAGATGTATAGCTGTAGTTGTGTCGAGATAAAAAAGGCAGGGCGAGAAAAATCAACCATGTGGCATGTGTATCACGTAGAAATATTTTACACTGTATTGTAACAACATGATTTTTTTTTTCAAATTTTTTGGGGGGGGGGGCCACCCTAGCCCCCCCGGCTCCGCCATTGCCTTTCCTAAAATTTTTTATACCAAAAAATATCATGCGTTATTTAAATTGTAGGCTAACTTTATTAACTTTAACTGTTTTATTGGTTTGTGAGAATTGTTAGTTGATGCCTTATAATAAAGACTAAAGCGAGTATAAGATCAAATTAACTTTTTTTAAACTAAAATTAAAAATTTAATTAGATTACTTTAGAGTGTTTCTATTTTTATTTTTTTCTTCAAATTGATTAGTTTGACAATTAACTAATATATAGTTTAAGGATACATAATATATGATATAATTAAGTAACTTATTTAGTTTCTTTAATCTCTCTTTAAAAAAATAATCCAATCTGTTTAGGACCGTTGGTTGTAATAATAATAATGGGGTTGGTGAGACTTGAGATTGTGTTGTTGGTCACATGGAATCATTTAAGCATTTGAATTTTAAAATCAAATACTAGTAATACTTTTAGTGTTTGTCTTAAGCAAGAACGGCTAACGCGCCACTTCTTGTCTCTCTTGTAATTTATTTAATGTGGTTCTGGATATGATCAAAGCAACATTAATACAAAATTTCAACTGGGCTTTATATATATTTTTAAATGGTTAAATAAATAATCGCTTATTCTTTAATGAGGTATTTTTCTCACAGGGCCTTAAAGAAGAGGGGAACGAAATGATAATGGACAGTGACCCAGATTAAAGAAAGCAGCTCAGGTGCCAAAGTCTATATTATGCTGCTTATGTTATGTGTTTACCTTAAAAAAATCTGAATATTTTAGCTACCATTGAGACAAAAATATTCAGATTGAGACACAAAAAGCACTAAAGAGGAGGCGCTTGAGGCAAGCCAAATCATTCCATCATGACCAACGCAACCATCCTTCAAATATCATCCAATTCTAATGTCGAAAAGGTGGGCCCACCATGAAATGGTAAGAATTATGAGCGAGCTAAATTTAAAATACGTGTTTCTAATCACGATTGAAATCTTTAAAAGCAGTTTTTGAATCATTGTTTATGGCAAAAACTTTATTTCATATTCTACAAGAATTTTTATGAAAGCCTTTCGTTTGCTTCTCTTGAAATCTTATTTTCCCATTTTCAACTGAAACAGCCGAATTGAATTGTACAATCAAAATAATTTTAAGAAGACATGATCCCAAGTAGATAATGTAACATCCTAATTTTTAATTCTAGGATTTAAGTATAATTATAAAATAAATATATGTGATAAAAGTGTTTATTACGAAATTTTAGCCTAAAATAATTATGAGAATGATTATTGAGAATTTAGGCTTATTTTTTCCCTTAATCAATTTATTATAGGAAAAGAATAATCAATAACGAATAATTTATGCCTAAAATTTTGGAATTTATACTTGATGGGTTAAAAAGAGCTCATGCATTTTTTTAAAAGGTCCATTGCATTTAGGCCTATATGTCCCTTATATGTGCCGAACACCTATACTCTTCCAACTTTATACCCCATTCTCGGCCCAACAATATAAAAGAAATAGAGAATAGGAAATCACAGCATAGGCCAACGCACAAAGCAACAAAGCCCATTACTTATTTTCATTCTTCATCTAATTGGCCCAGAAGTAACAATAAGCATACGTCCAGCCAAAGCATGTCACAGTAATGCATGGCTTCTTCAATATTAAATTGCCATTCTCATACAAACCAAGCCCATACACAATGGAATTATTCTTCAGCCCAATGATTTAAACAATCCAATTACTTATCCAATGAACCCCCCACCATTCTTCTATTCGTCATTAATTTAAACTAACACCAGCAGAGTCAATTGCGTGAACCAGATCACACCATGGGATTACAGCGCTGGAAAGAAAACTCAGTTTTCACTGTACACGCAACACCCATGCCTTTTGTATCAGCAACACAGACCCCTCCACCATACTTCTCGAGCCCAACGTCCACACCATACCCCCAACAGTCCTTCTTTTTCCCTTGGTCTATGCTGCTAGATCTGGACCCTTAGGTCCTTATATATGTTGCTGCTCCTTGACTCTCATGCAAAAAACGAAACAGAGAAAGAGCCAAGAGGGAGTCAAAGAGAGAGTGAAAGAGTTTCACTTCTTGCTGCTCTGTTTTAAACTCTCAAAACAGAGGTGATGGTGACAGTGTGTGAGGTAGAGAGTTCAACCGTGTAAAATAGAAGCCAGCTAAAGGTAATGGTTAAACTTCCTTCCTGCTTGTTTTCAATACTTCCGACGTAAATTTAGAGCGTTAAACCGTAAGAATAAGCTATATGGTTTCTCTGCTATAAGAAACTAAAAAAAAAATAGGGGCTGGTCCATCTTGCGTTAGCATTTTAAGCTGTTTCCTTTCACTGATCATATATGTGGTTATTGCATGAGAAAAGTTTACTTTAAATATAGACAAATTGTCATGGCTGCATAAGAAGGAATAGGAAAAACTTGAGTAATGTTTATTTAAGTCTATGCGTGGGTCTGTTGTGGGAAATAATATGAGAATCATTGTACCTATATATCTATTTATAATCATGGGGGTGCATACATTGCTACTGCATGCGTAAAAACAAATATATATATATGTGTGTGTGTGTGTGAAGAAGTTATATATATATATATATATTAAAAAGAGTTTGTGTGTGTATACCGTTGAATTTGGAAAGAAAAGAGGATGAGTTTTGCTACTTAAAATAAACCTATAAGCATAGATTTATTGCTCCATACATCTTTATAAATATATATATATATATAAGACAAAACTTTGCTAATACATAGGTACACAGGGAAAGCAAACATATAAACGTTGCTATATATGTATGGTATATAAATATATCTATATCATAAAACATGGCAAGTAAGAGAGATACATTACATTTATAAGCATAATCCAGGTTTTGATGAATAGTAGGCGATGAACCAAAAACTTACTGCTTCTGTTTATATATGACGCTATATGTATAAAAAATAATAGTTATAATAATAATAAAAATAAATAAATAGTGATAATTATAATTATAATTATTTGATTTTTTTTTTTGTCATAGGAAATTATAAGCTTTAATTGTATTAATGTAGAGCTTTCCTATAACCGATGATTGTGCGGGTTGTGCCAAGGTTGAGCTTGGAATTGAGGTAACTGGGGGTAATTTATTTTATATGCTTGTTTTGGACTGTGAAGTATTTTTCTAAGTCTTACTTTTATATATATACTACATGTATGTGTTTTGCAAAATTTTGTGTATGTTTGAATATGAAATTATTCCAGGGAAGCAGTGTATTTTCCAATCTATGTATTTAAGTGGTTATTATTATTGGGATTGTTATTTTTGTGATGGTTATAATGTTTATAGTAAGATGTGGTGTATGGAATAATAATTTAATAAAATGTTGTTGAAAATTTTAGTATTATATTATTTCTTCTGTTGGGATATGTTGGGTTGTGTGGAAGAGATTGAAGGTGAAATTGTGCTCATTGGCTCTCTCATTCCTGGTCCGGAATTTGAGTTGAGTGTTTTGAGCGGACACCTCCCTGTTACGGTATATTGGTGGTGGGTTTGTGGGAAAAATTTTGTTCCCTGGACCCCTGGGTGGTAGCATGGGAGGGGACAGTATTCTTGAAGTGACTAGCTAACCTTGGCCGGGTATACTAGCACTGATAGACTGATCCACGTCCATGAGAAAATAAGGAGGAGCAGGATAGATGAGTGATGATGGTTTTAATTATTGTCAATTATATATATGTATATATATATATTAACTGTTTTGGGATTTATTACATTTATGGAAAGTGGATTTGGAATTGTATATTTTTGTATTGACGAGAATGGATGTTCTGTAAGGGTTGGTGGACAAAAATTGTACCCTAGACTCCGAGTTTGTAGGCGGTATTTGTGCCTTGGACTCCGAGTTTATGGGCTGAAGTTATGTCCTCGACTCTGTTAAGGATGATTTATGCATCAATGTTGTCTGAAATATATGTGAGATCTTTTACTAAATGTTGGAAAATAAATTATGGTGTTTTGGAACCCTTTTTGGTAACCAAGTCAAGAATTATTTTGTGAAAGGTTTTATGTAAATGAATATATATATTTTGATTATTGTAGATTTTTGATTTAATTAATATCGATATTATAATTATGTTAATAAACCTGCTTCTCTAACTTGCAATCCTTTCCTGCATATTTGATAAATTAATTTCGGTTACTGAGACTTTATGTCTCAACCCGTCATTATTATTTTTTCAGACGAGACCTCTAACCCTATTAAAGGCTAAGGGAAGCAGCTAAAGTCGTGAAACTTGTAGGCCTCTTTTTGGTACTAGGGTTGTATTGGTTTATATATTGCCATCATAGGGCCCTCATATTTTTTAGATACTACATTGACTATTTTGATTGACTATTGATTTTCCGAAGGCCTTATTTTATACACTATCATATCATTGTGGATCCACCATTATATCTTTGTAGCCACTGTCTTGTGTAGACCCTTTCTTGTGGGTTCATGTTGTATGACTTGTGGGCTATAAAATCTCATGTTCGATAATTGTGTCTTGAGTTATGGATTTTCTGTGGTGGGTTTGTGAGCGAAATTTGTGCCCTGAACCCCGAGGTGTGTGTATTGAAAATGAAGGTTTTCCATAATCACCTATTAACCTGGTTTTAAGAAAAATTATGGTTAATTGTTATCTTGTAATGAAGGGTCTTTTCAGATAACATTAAGTAAAAGTATGAGAAGACCTCGCATAAATCAAACCGTAAAAAACCTTTAAATCAAGTAATGTGGTGATTCAAGGAGTTCTCACAAATATCAAACATATCAATTCCAATTCCTTTTTTTAAAAAAATTATTCTTTATTATTATTTTTTTAAAAAAATCATTGTGTGTGCAATGAACACTATTAAAAAAATAGGATTTTTTCCCTTTCTTTTTGGTTTTAATTATTTATTCATGAAAACTATCAATACAAAATTAGATAATGGCTTCAACCTTGCTAACTCATAATGAGAAAATGAAATCATAACATTAAGTACGTGTTTGTAATCACGATTGAAATCTTTGAAAATAGTTTTTGAATCATTGTTTATGGCAAAAACTTTATTCCATATTTTATAAGAATTTTTATGAAAGTCTTTCGTTTGCTTCTCTTGAAATTTTATTTTTCCCGTTTTCAACTAAAACGGAATAATACTACTACCGAATTGAATTGTACAATCAAAATAATTTTAAGAAGACATTATCCCAAGCGGATAACATTAAGTAAAAGTATGAGAAGACCTCGCATAAATCAAACCGTCAAGAACCTTTAAATCAAGTAATGTGATGATTCAAGGGTTCTCACAAAATATCAAACATATCAATTACAAATCCAATTCCTTAAATAAAAAATCATTGTGCAATGAACACTATTTAAAAAAAAAAAAAGGTTTTTTTCCCTTTCTTTTTGGTTTTAATCATTTATTCATAAAAACTATCTATACAAAATTAGATAATGGTTTCAACCTTGCTAATAATGAGAAAATGAAATCTGGGTAAATAGCAATACTTATTACGGTTATAAGGATAAAAATTGAAATAAATAACTCTTTGATCGATTGGAATAAAGAACAAAAGAAACATCTTATTATTTCTTTAACAAGTTATGATTTCTAGTTGACCTCTCAATAGGATTTGAACCAAGATGAAGTTCTAATCATCTTTTAGATAATAAAAAAAAGAACAAATAGATTTTATAGAATTCCCAAGGAATTCTTTGATTTCTTCGAGAAGCATATGATATGTTGTAGTTTTTTTTTTTTTTTTTGGTCGAAAATATGATATGTTGTAGTAGCTCCGCCTAGGCTTGCATAGAATGCTTATGATAAGTAACTTCAAGCAAGCATTGAATCAATTAAGGGATTCCATTTGTAATCATGATAAGGAATGTCTTGATCATGTTTTTAAAAATTGCAACATAGTGAGCACGGTCTGGAAAAGAATTCTTCCCTCGGATATGAGTTCTGATTTCTTCAGACTCAACTTATCAACTTGGCTAAATCTGATCATTACTTCTTCCTCTTTGGATACCTCTTGGAAGATTGGGATATGTATTACATGTTGGAAGCTTTGGGGATCCCGTAACAATGCCATTTTTGCTGATAGGGCACCTACTGCTGAGGGAGTTTTAGCTCAAATCCATGCTGTCGTGGTTCACACCCAGCAGGCTTTTTCAATTTTCAATTCTGCTATGTAATTTGCTGTTGTTCTCGTTTGTATAGCTCTTTCATTGTTTAATGAAATTCCTTTCACTAAAAAAAAATCAATTAAGGGAGATGCATGGATACGTAACTCTTTATAGGTCTACTTGAATTGATATTGGAAAAGTATGTTTGCGTGAGTCGAGACAAAACTCTTTTTATAAACTTATCTCATATACATAAATTACGATGAAAAAAACAGTTTTTTATTGTTAATCTAAATGGACACTAAGTCCAATAGTGGTTGAATATGCTTCTGTCCAATTTTTTTTTTTTAAAAAAAATACTTTTTGAAGTATTGTTGATATTGATAGCGAGAATTTATTTTTAAAAAAGTTCACGTGTCTTAATTTAATTGAAACAGTTCCATTAAGTATTTGAAACTAAGTATATACGTGTTTCCCATAAACTAATACATTTTGAATTTGAATGATATCAATTAAATCAAAACAACTACTATGTTATGAATATGAAGGGGAGCTGTGAATGTCCGTATCTCCTCAGGTAACTTATTTTCCCATGACTCCATTTAACACTGTATCTCATCTCATTTGTCACCCTGTGTTTATAGTCTTCATTACCCATCTTCTGTCATTTAACATGGATGAGACATTTGGCAAATTAAACTAGCTTTTTATAACACATTCAGAATAAACATAAATCTTTAATAAACATTCATGCTCACCATTAACGGCCATGGGTGACATTTTTTTAAAATTATTTTTTAGTGCAATTTGAACTATTGATTTGTGTGGTTGGAAGTAACCAATTAGGTTTACGGTCATACCTAGAAATCGATCACTGATCCAATTTGAGTACCCCTACAAGATAGACATCAACAGAAAACTAAATAGTAATGGCAGCAAGTGATTGAGTTTGGTAGTTCCTCATATAATATTATCTACTTTAGAGATATATATGATAATATGAAGAAGATCAAATTGTTTTAAAATACCGACCAACACCTACACTTCTTATACAAAAACTTTTAGGATAAAATTAGACATTAACTCAATCCATGCCTACACCTTACCTTTCAAGAGTTGAACTTGCAATCTTATACTTAATAAAAACTTAAGAAAGGGTTTAATGTCAATTAAATTATAAGACTTAGACTCATACGAGTCCAAATGTTTTTTTTTCTTTTTTTGTAATAACATTTTAGGAAAGGGGTTGGGTTCACCAACAATCTAAGGGCAGGGCGAAATCTCCTTTCCTCCTAGATGATATCGATGTTGGATAAGGCGAGCCGTCTATTACCTTCAAACATTAACCTAAACACTTAGAAGTTAGGATGTCTCCTCCAATATCTTGATCAATTCTAGAATCGAACTTTCTCCTTTTGATGGGAGTGTCCAACCCTTTTACTAGTTGAACCAAAAAACGAGGAATTACGAGTCCAATGTTGATCACAACGAATGGGGATACATGTAGTATCATTAACAGTCAACAGAGAACAGAACAAGCAAATTGAAGTCCGGGACCAAGATCTAAGCTGATTTCCACGTGGCAAGCATCTGTGGGTCGCTTCATGAGGAGATCTATGGATACAAGAACCAGCTCATGAGCCAACGACAATCCTGTAATTTAGGATCAACATGCCCGTCATGGATATTAATAATAGTGGCATTATTAAAGAATGATTAGCTTTCATGTTTGGCTCTGGACTTTTGTGCACCAAATGATTCCATCAGCGAAAGAGTTTGCAGCAGACCTTCACTGTGAGAATAGAATTATATAAATTATGGAGACAAAGTTAATATACAGTTAATCGATATTGTATATTAACTTTGACCAAAAAAGATACTCCTATATTAACTACTAAAATAAACTTCTTGTTTAATGAAGGTGGTACTTTTCATATGCCTAATTAAGTAATTATCTCTGATGCTTTGAGGATCCACTCGTAAAGTCTTGCTTGGGGTCGATCTCGCAGCACGTGACAGCCTACTCTAGCTAGTCTATGCCATGAAATATTTAAAAAATATATTCTTTAGAGAGATTAAGGAAGCTAAATAAGTTACTTAATTATTTTATATGTTAAATATTCTTAGATTATATATTAGTTTATTAGTCAAACTAATAGGTTTGAAGAAAAAAAATAAAAATACTTTAAAGTAATTTATTTAGCTTTCTTAATCTCTCTAAAAAAGTTAACTAACTCTTATAATTAGGACCGTAGGGAGTAACTTTTAACAATAAAGCATGTATGATTAAGGGTGTGTTTGTTTTGAGGGGAGGGGAGGAGATAAATTTTCTACCTCATCATATTGACCAAATTGTCCATGAAAATGTTTCAATATTCTAAAAATACACTCTCAATAAAAAAAGAAATATTATTTTTATTAATGACAATTTGGTAAAAGTCCTCCATCCCCTCTCTTCAAACCAAACACATTTTAAAGGAATTGGGGAATTCTGACAAAAGCACACAAAAAAGTGAATTATGTGATGTGGACTTATATATTATCAGGAATTTCTCAAGAAAAAACTATTTAAATTTTAAAATCTTAAATGAGTGATTTTCCAATAAAACGAGTTATCAATTGTTTTACTATTCTTATTAATTCCACTATTGTTATTGTCAACTCAATTTTAAAGTTTAAGTGATATTTTTATCCCTGTATTATCAATAAATAAATCATGTTACTCATAACTTTTGTATTGAATAAGTTAGGTCAAATTTTTTATATGTACCGTGTGAAATTTTCGAACAACATAAGTCATATGTCCTAATTTATTTTATATAGATTTATAGTTAAATGAAAATGTTTAAGAAATAGGAGACATGATCATAAATGTAACATGTAGTTGGAGGACTTAACATCATGGATATGAGGAACTTTGACTGAAAATATTTTATAGTTACAATTAATACTTAGATAAACCTTGGATGTTTTCAAATAATTTGAGATGTTATTTAGAATCCCTGAACGGTACAACTTTGTATTTTTATACTACTGCATTCTAATAATGATTAGGACCTGTCTAGGTTCGGCGTTAAGTTTACTGGATTTAAAGCTCTTAACGCTCAAAAAGCTCGTTAAGTAAAAAGTTCCAGAATCCAGCTTTTTTCAAAACGCTTTCAGCTTTTTGACGTGGGCCCCGCCACTTCTATCACCATCAATCCAAACACAAATCATTATTTATAACCTAACTTTTTTTCTACTGAGCTTATTTTAAATTTGGATAGCTTTTAATTCACCGCTTCTACCACCAACCCAAATAGGTTCTTTAAAGCCTGACCAGTCCAACGGGCGACCAAAATACACAGCAGCTCAGAATTCATGTTTCAGCTTCTTGAGGAGTTGAGTCATGTTAAGCCGTTTAGAACTGGCTTTTGGGCTGGAAACCATAATTAAGCCGAGACCTGTAACAGTTTTTAGGAAACCGTCAGGCTTGGAGCTATTCAGATTTCACGGTCTGGTGAAGAAAAACAATAAAGGAGAACAATGGGAAAAAAAGGGAAAGAGTTTGAAGGGAGAAAGGCATATACTTTATTTATTCATGTACCTGATAGTTGATTTTGACAGTTGATACGGATGAAGGACTATGCAGAGAAAAGGAGCAAGCTTTGAAGAGTTTCATCTCTTTTATCCTTTCTTCCACCGACGACAGGGAAGAAGATAGTGGCGGACCCACACTGGTGCCAGTGTGGGCAAGTGCAGACAGTAAAATTTTGATAATATGTATATATTTTGAAGGAACCCCATCTCAACTTATCTAGATGGTGTGGTTGGTTATAACTCTACACATCTGATTGGAGGTCTCCAGTTCGAACTTTGCTCTCCCCTCTTTTCCTTTTCCTTTTTTTTCCCCCATTGTCATTGTCCTCTTATTCTCCAAATCTCGTCTTCTTCCGCAATCTCAGCATCTTCGTCCCCAATCTCAGTGTCAACCCTCACTCGCTGCTCTCAAATCTCGTCTTCTTCCGCAATCTCAGCATCTTCGTCCCCAATCTCAGTGTCAACCCTCGCTCGCTGCTCTCCGTCTCTCGTCTTCTTCCCAGTTCGTTGCTGCCACCAGCCGCTGTCTCTCGTCTTCTTCCCGGTTCGTTGCCGCCGCCGTCACTTTTCCCCTGCTCTGTCTTCCACTGTTGAGTCCGACAAGCTAAGGCTCATTCCTGAGGTGTTTGGCAAGATTTGAGGGCTGTTCATGCTTGATTTGTTGAGCAATCAATTGATGGTGAGTAGATTTTGCATCTTTCCTCTCTCACTCTGAATCAATTAAAGCTTGTTTTCTGATTTCTGCTCTTAGATCATCGAGAGTGAGTGTTCTTGTAGGGCCACTAAATTTTATTCTAGTAGAGAGGTTGAGAAAAATTCTAATTCCTTATGTGGATACGTAATAGAAATTATATTCTTTTCCTTAGAGGTTCAATAATCAATGATGCCTTTTTAGTTTTTATCTCAAAGCTATTGAGCTTGAAAACCTTGAACTAAATCAACTGTTAAGCCCCTCGATGAATCTCTATTCTCATTCAGTCATCCATGATTGGCAGTTTTGAACTGAGTAAAAAAGTTAATTTCGCTATTGAAATTGCTTGCATCATTGTTAATACTGTTCTCATTCCACTGCCATAATTACCTTGGTTTTGACTATGTACTCTTGCGATTCTTAATTTTATTGTCTAATCAACTCTTGTATTATATGCTTGTTCCTGTTCACTTTGAAATAAATTATGGGGATAGATTTGAACTGCTCTTGGCACCTAAAAGTTAAACTGTCTCTCTTATTTTTTCTGCTAAAGTTGAGGGTTGAACTTTCTATGATGAATCCTTATAGGTAGATGGGAGGCTCACTCTTACTGATTTGAAAATATATCAGATTTGAAGCCAAATGTTTGTGTTCCAGAAAGTATGGATGCCAAGTTCACTATGATGGGGAACATAAAAAGCAATATCTATAAGGTCAGCAATGGATAGGAGATCCTTAAATACGTATATATTTTTGATGTGACTATGTGCTTATACATTCTAAACTTGTCTTTCATTTCATGCCAGAATCATAATTGCCTTATTGAATTATCTTCTGATAGTTATTGTGTTTGCTTATTCTCTCTGTCTGCCATATGTGCAGGGTCCATGGGCTAAAAGCATGATACAATCTTTGCCGTTGTACTTTATACATAGAGTGGCACATCAAATGTTTTCTCACCGGATGTTGAAAGTTGTTCAAGCAACACTTCCAGATATGCTTCAAACTCTTATTGCAACAAGCTTGCCTCTTGCTTGCGTCTCGAATACCTTGAATAAACCCAGCCCGCTTTGATTGAATGTGTCCTTTCCTTCTTTTGATGATTTTAGTTGGAGCCTAGCACGGTTGATATACTTGTTTGATGTCCAACTTGAAAGAAATCTTGCCACGTAAGCCTATTTTCACTTAAGCATTTAGTTACTTGATCACATGTTTATCTTTAGTTTTTTTTGTAAAATCTCAATTGTAAATGTTAAATTTATTATGCTAAAGCTATTTGTGCTGGTTTTCTTGTTGTTTTGAGCTGAAGTGTGACATTACTTGTCATGTTGCCTTGTTTGTGCGTCAGTTTTAGGATGCAATTGTGTTAAATCTGGTTGATTCATGTTTCCATCCCTTGATTTGTGTGATAGCTTGGTTTAAAACAATTTTTCAAACAGTATTTGAATTCCAACTGTTCAAGAATCGTTCTGATGTAAAGATTGGTTGACTCTTGAATCATTCTAATGTAAAGGTTAGTTGAAAACTTTTTTTAAAAAAAAATTTTGGGGGCAGCGATCCCTAAATCCCACCACTAATTGTGCACCTACAAACTTAAAATTTTGGGTCCACCACTGAAAGGAGACAATCAGGTTCGGCATAATGCAGCGTTTGTTTGGATTGGTGGTATAAATTATTTTTTAAAAATGTTTATGGATGATGAGGTAAGTGTGTAAAAAACATTTTATATTATTTTATATAAACATATTTTTCAAATAACAAATCAAACTTAAACAGAGACATGTGACATGTCCATATTTGATTATTTTCGCTTGAAGGAAAACGAGAAGCAATTTGAATAATGAAAAAAAAAACTTTGCTCTGCCCAATGCAAAAAAGCTTAGAGTGGGGAAGGTAAAAAGTTGTCATTACGACTCCAATACCTTTAATAGCCTACAAGGTTAAAAAAGAGTCTACATTTGATGTTTAGGTGCTTATTACATGTTTAAAGATATAAGCATATCTCCTAAGCGTAGCGTGATGGCACTAGGGCCAGCCTTAGGAGCTGACCTTCCTCCTTGTTGATAATTGAATATTATTACACTTATTTGTATCTCTTAGTGAATAAATTTAGGATTTTTTAGTTAATAAATAATGGATTTTATTACTTAATCGAGCTTTGAGCTTTTAATTGGATTTAATTCATTTTTATGATTAAATTCCAGATTTACAGTGATTTAGTATTTTCGCCATAACTTTTGATCTAGATATCCGATTAGCCTGATTCTTCTTTCCTTTTTTAGATGATTCAGAGAGCTACAATTGTTATGAAGACTCGGAAGGCTGATTTGGACAAGAAGATGGATGAAATTGGAGCTAAAGACAGACACATTTTTCTGGATTTTTATTTTGCTCGAATTTTGTAATAAAAACCAATTTTTAGAGGTTTCCTTTTTTATAGGGATTTCCTATTGATTAGGGGTTTTCTATTTATTAGAGGTTTCCTATTTTTTAGAGATTTTCTATTTATTAGAGGTTTCCTATTTTTAGTCATCTTTCCTATATAAGGAAAATTAAATGGTGGCTACAAACATATTCTCAATTACCCTTTATGGGATTTTCGGATTAAATTAGAAGCTTTTTATTTTCTCTTAGTTGTTCTTCATGTTATTCTTCATCTTTTCTTCTGCGTTTTTCCTAGCCATGCTTGGCTAAGCTTCTTTGATTGATCCAATGTTGAGGATTCCATGATTCGTCTAGAGAACTTGTGCTTTATCGGTAATTTAACTCGTTTTTATTTTCATCTTATCGGGTTTCTGAAAATAGTTCGAATATTAGACTTAATATTCGGTTTGGTTTATCCCAAGGACTTAGTTCGAAATAGGTTTTAAGTTTTTCTGTGTGATCGCACAGCGGGACGCCGCTATTCGGACATATTCTAGGCGATCGTCTAGTCGAGGGATTTTCTGGACGAATGCAGAGATCTCGGTTTGTCCAGAGCCAAACGTGGGTTATTTATATTTCGTTCAATGATGGAAGTCTCTGGAATCTGAATGTTGGGTTGATCGATTTTAATATGTTTCTTCTCGTTTTCTTATATTCTATTTTATCTTTGCTTCATTTAAATTACATTTCTATTTTAGTTTATTAATTTAAAAATCCAAAACTCAATCCCCATGTTTTCATTGCATTTGCATGACATTTAGATTACTTAGGATTCAATAAAAGGCTCCTCGAAAAGAGAGAACAATCCTAGGTTTGCCTATACGCAATCCTTGGTTAATTGTTGATTGTGGACCCCAAGGCTAATGACAAAAGGTCCTCATCAAATGGCGCCGTTGCCGAGGAGCTAAGTAATTGGCTCCCTAGGTGATTTAATTGTCAAATTCACTTTTGACAAGGGGTTTCTCTTGTGAAGCTTGTTAGATTTGCATTTTTGATTTTTTTTTATTGCATATAGTTTAGGATTTTTGCATTTAGGTAGCTTGCATATAATTCATTGCATTGTCTTAACTTGGTAGCTTCTGTGTGGTGTGTTTGTATCAAATTTGATATGATTTTGGGCTTATTTGTTTGAATTCACCATGTCTCCAAGTTAATTAATAGCATATTTGCATCTTTAATCATTTTCCAAAAAAAAAAATCTTCTTTTCTTTTTCACTTGCATTTGTATTTTATTAGATTCCTTTTCTTAGTTTTTTATAGTTTATAGTTAGATAGTTTTCTTGTAATTCCTTGGAAATTAATTGTATTGAAATTTTATGGCTTGGTTTTATGGCAATCATAATCTACCTTTCAATTCTCACTCTTTTGTAGACAATCAAGAATGTCATGGTCCTTTCCACCACCCATTACATGAACCATATCACCAACCTCCATTTCAACAATATCATCAACCCTCTCACTTACCATACCATCCTCCATTCCAGCCTACTTCAGGACCATGCCATCCATCTCATGAATTCCAATACCCATTTGACCCACCTTATGAACCTCATTCTCAACCATGTATGCCCAACCAAGATCCTTCATTTTGTGAAGTCATTGGAAATCACCAAAATCAAATGGCTTGGGCTGTCAATAAGGAGTGGTCACATAAGGACAACCTTCATCAACAAATGGAATCTCTTTGTAGAATAATGAAACAACAAGTGAAATGGTTTAAGAGATTAGCAAAGGAAATTGAGCAGGAAGCACAAGTGTTGAAAATGAATTTTCCTTCTATAATGGTCACACATGCACAAGAAGTGCGCCAACTACAAAAGCGCATTGAAGAGTCCTCTCTCCCATTTAGTAATGATCATATCCCAATAGAAGTAGACTCTCCTACTACTTTGATTAATGAAGTAATTCATGATTTGAGTGATAATGAGGTGGACGAGGAAATCATTGTTGAATCCCCTCAATTGTTTGGAAATGTAATTGCTCAACCAATTGGCTTTAGTAGTAGTGATTCAACTGTACTTGTCGATGAGTGTGTTCTTATTTCTTCATGTGATGCTTTAACTGATGAAAATGCTTCTCTTCATAGTACTAGTGATAGTGATGATTGCGATAAATTGAATGACATATTATCATGTTGTTGTGAAGAATATCAAATATGTGTAGATTGTTATCATGAAAAATGTTATTTACTTGTTGAGCTTCAAAAGAAGGCATTTAGTGAAGTGGTTGATTCTACCATTGATCATAATGCACCCTCTTGTACTATTGATGATAGTAAGCATGTCAATTTTGAAAAGATTGAATCAAGCATGGATGCCAATGTTGTTGATGATGTTTTTGCTCAATGGTATATTGATTATCCTGATTTTGCATGTAAAAGTAATTCTGCCAATTGTGCATGTTCTGATAATGAATGGTGCCTTATTTGCACTGAGATTAATGCTGCATTATTTGGTGATTTTGAATTGCTTAGTGATTCTGCATTACTTGTGGATTCTGTTGTTGATGTGAGTGAGAAAGATCATAGCCTAGAATACCAAATGCATAAAATTCCCATTGGATTACCTCCTTGTAGTCTTGTTGGTGACAAAGATTTTGAAATTTTGATTGATAAAATCCTACATATTAATGAATCTTTCCAACAAGTACTTTCTTGTGATTTGCCACCTGATTTAGAAGAACAAGATAATTGTTTTGAATTTTTAAATATTCCAAGTGGTGATGATTTAAAAAATTCTCTTCATTCTTCAACTCTTTTCCCTTCCATCTCTTGTGATTGCAACGATGATGTGGTGTACTCCAACACTAAGTTGGATTCCACACCTTCCATTTTTTAAACACAAGAGAATGTTCACAATATGATTAGTTGCTTGACTCCTACTGATGGGAGTATCATTGATTTCCTTGGATGTGATAGTTACTTGGAGAGTTTGGAACTTAACATGTCTTTCATTCACTCAAAATCTCTCTATTTTTGGATGGGATATTGCTATTTGCCTGTATTATTTGCAGGCACATTCTTGGAAAGGTTGTCGATGGAATCAACATCCACCGTACATTCTTGGACCTCTTCCAATAGATCATGAGCCACCTCCACCAAGGAAATTCAATGCGGGAGAAGATGTTTCAAGGGAAAAATTCATGATTCTCATCAAATATGAGAACTTCTCCTTCAAGCGACTCAAGATACTCTAACAAAGGTTGTCTCTTTCCTTACTTATTTTCTTCCTAATTCATATGATTACTTGGGCTTAATTGTTGTATGAGGAAGATAAGTGTGGGGGAGGGACAAAATTCAGTAGAGAAGTAGAAATAATGTAGTTTAGTAGGTTAAAAAAAAGTTTTTATGAATAACGCGCTCTCTTTCTATGATTGCTCTACCTCTTGTGAATCTTGACATCTTGGTTTTGATGGATCCTTCTTTTTGAGGCCGAATTTCTGGACTCTTGATTATATTTCTTGGTAGTTAATTTTGGGATGCTGGTTGCATGATTTGGTATTAACCTTTGTGAGATTTTGGGCCTGCATGAATGGAATTCATCTTTTACTATTCTTTCTTTCATGTGTGCATCTGCTCATGATTTATGTTCTCTAGAACTTGCTCCTTTTCTTTTTGAAGCTAATTTTTCACTTATGTGCATAAGTATGATGGAAGCTTGTTTTCTTTCTTTCATTTTCCCACTTTGGCCAAATGGCCTTTCTGTCACACCCCTTCGGTATACCGACATTCACAAGAGTAAATATGCACAGCTTAAAGGATAAACTAGTTCCAGCATAGTAATACTGATATTGAAGTCTGGTACATAATCGAAATTCATAAAAAGATTCGTACAGAATTTAACAAGTACATAATATTTCAAGCACAATGAGGGAAAATAAATCAGATCTCTGCTCCATCAAGCACCGTCAGTTATCCATATCCACCGCCTTATCACGTGAGCCACGACCGCTGTTAGGTTTCCGTCCTGAACTTTGGGGATTATCTGGGATTCAAGTGAATCCCAGTAGTAACGTTAATCACTCACATAAGATGCATGCACAGTACATGGTAGACAACCAGTTGCAATAAATATAATTCACAATAATTTTCAAACACAAAATTCAAATATGCAGTTCAACAATATTCAAGAACCTACCGGTTCATACACACAGTACTGGATAATTCAAATATTCAAATGGGCTTTCACCCTTCTGCATAAAAATTCACTTATCGGAGTACCACCCCCGGTCTCAACCGTGATGGCATCCAGGGTTACCCCACATTCAAGGGCACTACCTCCCGGCTTATACCGGCGATAAGGTTAGAAAATTCACAGTTCAAATATCACAACGGTACGTACATGCATATAAAGGCACACAGAGTATGTGAGAGAAAAGTTACTACCTCAACTCCGAATAGCTAAAAGAAATTCACCGGTGCTCGAACCACTTGACAGTCAACTCCTAAAATAGTATCATTATAAATATTAATCTTCACTATAATCCATTTCTTCCAAAATATCCAACAGGGTTTTTTTTTATCATTTAGAATCCTTGTGATCCTTAAATAATAAATCACCCATTTAAAATTCTTATTGTAGCAATTTTCGGATTAATTCCCTTTTCTGTCCAGAATTTTCATTAATCTTTGAAAATTCATAACTAATTGTACAAAACTCCAAATGATGTGCTTCCAAAACCTAAATGTCCTTTGGTGAGTCTATTTTCACCGAAAAATATTCCCTTCAGCCATAAAATTATAAACCATTCTCAGTTTAAATAAACAACTTCGCTGACCAGTTTGAACTTCCAGTATTTTAGGCCAGATTGTAAAATCCATAACTCCTTGTACAGAGCTCTAAAAATTACATATTATATATCAAAAGAAAGCTCTGGATGTCTACTTCAAATCTGGAAAATTTCATGATTTTTAGACACCATTCACTTGACCGAAAACCATTTACAATTCAATTGCCTTCCAAACTGTTAAAACTGGCAGTTTTGGTAGCTTGTATAATTTAATTCTTTTTTATTCTAAAAATCATTTCCAACCTTATTCTTACTCAATTTTTCGTGGTAAACACTTTGGAAACCTTAAAATCATCAAACTCCTTATGGTTTTACCACTTCTTAATTAACCCAAAATAATATATAAGAAATGATAAACAAGATTTTGAAACCAACTTCATGAAATGACTTAAGACAAGTTAGAACCATTACTTACTTGTCTTACTCCTTGAGAATTCAGCTACTTCTTCTTCCTTATTGCCTCCTAAGTCGCCCGAACTCACTCCCAAAATATTCTAAAGTCTCTCACACACGAAGCTCTCTCACACTCTCACATTCTATTTCTCTTTGTCGTCAGGAATGAATAAAAGAGAGGCATACGTTTGAATATATAAAACATGCTTCCAATGAATGTGATACCCGTGATTGAACAATAAAGAGTAGCCTCCATTGCTTGCTCCCGAGAATTATTAAAGAAATAATGTTGAACGGTTGGACAATCACATGGCTACAGATTGTATAATTGATTAACAAAGTGAAAGAGAATTTTGGTGCAAATGAGCTACACGTTGGCCGTCGTCTAGAAATCATAAGGATAATAGTATGTTGGTATATGAATATTTTATTCATAGAAAAGCGGAATTAAGGGACAAAAGCTTGGATGATTATCCATAAGTGGAAGACAAGTTGTCTTCATATTTGAATCCTTCCACCTTTAGCAATAGTATATTGCCCGTGAATGGAAAGAGAAAGATGGATATATATATTAAAATTTTGGAAGTGAATGGGTGGTTGTTTTATTGGAGTGGACCTTCGTGTGTTGCGCATGTGAATGAATAGAAACAAGAAGCATGAAGATATTGAACCAATTATGCATAATTCCACTACATTATTTGATAAAATATTTCCCCACAATAATAAGAGACGGATGTTACACTTTCCCTTATATTATATTTCCTTTGCTAGCCCCTTTTTGCCTTTTTGACTCATTCTTTTCTAAGCCACATTACAAGCCTAAGCGTAAAACAATTTTATCTCGCACCTTAGAAATTTATTGAGCATTGGTTTCACCTTAGTTTTGTGCTTAAGTGTAGGGGTTGCCCAGGTGTGCAACATTTTAAGTGTGGGGGAGTATTTGATTGTGTATCATTCATCATTTGGCATTGATTTTGGTCACTTTTATTCTTAAAAAAAAAAGCAAAAAAAAAGTACAAAACAAAAAAAAAAGGAAAAAAAATACAAAAGAAAGAGAAAAAAAAAAGAAAAGAAAGAAAGAGGGAGGAAGCAATGTAAAGAAGAAGAAATAAAAAGAAATGTTATTGAGGTGATTTGCTATTATTAACTAATGTTCTTTGAATTTCTTGGGTTCTTAGCCTATCATATCCATACTTATTCACACCTATCCCTAACCCCATTACAGCCTTCAATAACAAGCTCTCTTGATTTTTACATGCATGTGTCATAAGTGGTGGAGAAGTAGAAATTGAGCAAGCCTATGGTAAGACTATTTTCTTGAGTAGAATTTGAGCGATACATTTATTTATCCTATACAATTGAGAGATTGATTGAGGGCATACTTGAGAGACTATCTTGTGTGATTAGCATCATTGATTGAGATTGCCAAGATTTGTAATTTGAGATGAAAGGATTTTGGTTTTGATTGATTGGTCTTTTGAAGCTTTGTGTCCTTTGTTAAATTTTTCCATTGTTAGCAATTGTTAGAAAGGAAGAATTTTTCACTTGTCCAGAGTTCAAGCCCTACCTCCCCATCCCCCCACTGGCTATATATAAAAAAAAAAGATATAAGCATATTTTTTAATTTTTTTTATATATTATATTTATTTATATTTAAATTATATACTACTTTCTGATGTTTTTTTGCACCCAATATCTTAAATTAATTAATCTTCATAATACTGGTATTACAGACAAATACAAAACTGAAAATTAATTAATTTCAAATACTGATTGCAAAAAACATCTCAAAAAGCAGCATATAATTTAAATATGAATAAATACAATATATATAAAAATTTTTAAAAAAATGCTTATACCTCTAATTGAAGATATAAGCACATAATAAGCACCTAATTATAAGCACCAAATGTAGACTCGTTAAAAAGGTCCTCTATTAGCTCACGTCTTCAATAGTGTTATGTTTTTTTTGTTTCATTACCTTCTTTTCTGTTGTACACAAAGTAAAGGAATCTACATTATATGCATATAGTTTATATGTTTTTTATATGTTCATGTCTCTAATAGAGGTATAAGCTTTTTTTTTTTAAATTTTTTTTATATATTATATTTATTTATATTTAAAGGAAATAACATATCTGCTTTTATTGTAGAAAAATCATTCTGCAGCAAGCCAAAAATTACGTAGTTTCATCTTCTCCTTTCATCCTCTGTGTTTTTTTTTTTTGGGTCAAATCCTTTCATCCTCTGTTGGTACCACCATGAAACTGTAAGGTTACTGGAAGCCTCCGACGATTATTTAGTACCGGCGAGTAACCTCTATACGCCCCACCGCCAGCCAAATTTGACCCTTCCACACCACACCATTGCTTTTACCATGATTATTAAGCTGCAAGGAATGAGAATAGAATTGTGATTAGTCGTATCAACTTGCGCAGATCGAGATGCAAGGTATGCATTCCCATTGCTATGTCTAGGCCTAGGTCTGGGTTGAGCCACATAATTCGATTCAGGGGATCTTAGTGCCGTTTCGGGAAGGAGAGTACAACTGTGTGTGCGTCTCACTCTCCATCCACACAATACCCAAATAAAAAAAAAAAAGAAAGATAAAACTACGTAGTTTTTGGCTTGCTGCAGAATAATTTTTTTGTAGTAAAAGCAGATATGTTATTCCCTTAAATTATATACTGTTTTTTGACATTTTTTTTTACCTCCAGTATCTCAAATTAATTAGTTTTAATCATATTGGTGTTAGAGACAAATATTTCTGAATGCAGAAGTGCAAACTAATTAATTTGAAATATTGGGTGCAAAAAACATATCAGAAAACTACATATAATTTAAATCTAAATAAATACAATATATACAAAAATTAAAAAAATATGTTTATACCTCTAATAAAGGCATAAACATATGAGAAACACATAAGCTATGTGATATAATATAGACTCAAATAAAGGAGGGTAAGTATGTGGGGAAAATTTTATTACAATTGACATAAACATTAACTCAAATAATTCATTAATCTTTGCGTCAAGCACTTTTGTTTTGAGCTATAATAATAATTTGAAGTTGTTGGGGCTATAATAATAATTTGAAGTTGTTGGGAATAATAATAATAATAATAATAATAATAATAATAATAATATTATTATTATTATTTAAAGTTGAACTTGTATAATACATTTAATACATTAGTATATAAACATATAATTATTTTTTATTAAATTTTTATGGCACCAACATGACTAGATAGCTCCCTTTAAAACATTTATATATATATACGGACACATGTATGTAAAATACAATTTGTAGTAGTTATTAGTGTTAGTTCTCAATGTATTTTGATGATTAACAACAAGTGTAAACATGTTTTGAAGTTTTCAAAATTCTTTAAAAACCATCTGATAATTGCATACCGCAGTATAGGTATGCATACTCGAGTATAGGACTGTTGAAGTATTGCTCAATTGCATTTTATAAAGTCAATACTGCAGTATAGGTATGTATACCGCAGTATAGGCCATCCAGAGAGCAACCAAATTTTTCAAGATAAGTCAATACCGCAGTATAGGTATGTATACTGCAGTATAGGCCATCCAAAGAGCAACCAAATTTTTCAAGATAAGTCAATACCGCAGTATAAGTATGTATACTGCAGTATAGGCCATCCAGAGAGCAACCAAACTTTTCAAGGTAAGTCAATACCGCAGTATAGGGAGCTATACTAGAGTATTGGACTTACAGAAAACAAATGAGTTTTTTCAACTTGTGTTGCATACTGCAGTATAGGTATGCATACTCGAGTATAGGCTTATACAGAGAGCTCCCAAATTTTATAACTATTGCAAACTGCAGTATAGGTTTTCATACTGCAGTATTGGGCTCTTAAACTGATTTTCAACTTGACACATGTTCTTGCTTACTCCAGTATACAAATTCTTACTCCAGTATAAAGGCATTTTGAACTTAAAATTTTTCTCTCAAACAGTGCCATACTCGAGTACACTACTAACATACTGCAGTATAGGTCTTGTTTTTCAAACACAAGTCACGATGGTTTGCAACTGGAAGCTGCATACTCCAGTATGACTTTGGATATTGCAGTATGGACACTTATGCATAGTGCCATACTCCAGTATAGAGGAACTTACTCCAGTATGCAACGGTCAAAATTGATTTTTGAATTACACGAATTTGCAAATCCTTATTGTTTGACCTAATTGCCTTCATATATCATTTACTTATGTTCCCTACTATGTTTAACAAGTTTGTTAAGTGAATTACAGTTAGCGCAGATGAAGATTATTGAAGGTCAAAGCCATAAAGCAAAAAGTGTACAGTGCATTAAATGTACTTCTGCAAATCAACCTACTTTCAGCTAATCCATCTGAGCATGCCTTCTAAACGTTAAAGAATGTTTACTACAACAATTAAAGTCATCTCCAACGGGCAAATTCTCAGAGGGCCACATCAGATCACATTTACACTTGGATTAGCAGAAGTTTAGAGAGAGAAGAAGACCAGACTTAGTGCTAATCACCTACAACGGTTGGATTCATCAAGCAACGATCATTTAATGTTCTCTACCTATAAATAGAGTGCATTAACTTCTTCTCAAGCCAATTCACTAACTGAGAGCGAAAAATTTATTGAGTTCATTTATTGTGTTCATTTATTGTGTTCAGCTTTCATCTGTAATTGTATCAATTTGATACTTGTGCTTTAGTGTTTATTTCATCTGCTCTATAAGAGAGTCTTTTCTGAAAATCATTCATTGATAGTGAGAATCACAAGTCAGGGGACTTGGTGATTTGGGTGTATTGATTACAACTTGTAAGGGGGAGTGAGTTCTAGTGAGAGAACTACTCTTAGTACTGAGTCTGTAATCAATTGTTGAATTTAGTGGATTGAAAATCCCAAGTGAGGCTTGGGGACTGAACGTAGGTCAGAGAAAGGACCGAACCAGTATAAATCGTGTTGTGCATTGCTTCTCTTCTTTTCTCCTCTGTCTTACCCTATTTTACTTAGCCAAAAACAGAGTAAAAGCTTTAAATTTTTAAAGATATTCAATTCACCCCCCCTCTTGGGTATCTAGCTCCAACCTTCAATTAGTCCTATTAATGAACAATGCAAATTAATACTATGTTTGGATGGATAAAAAAAATGAATTGGTCATTCATAGTACTTCTTTTAAAAAAACTATTTTTTAAAGATTTTCCATTACATTCTCCACTTCTTTTTTCTTTCACTTTTCTCCCCATCCAAGCCTAATCTAAATGTGTTCTTAGCCATTCTATATACTACCTCTGATCATAATTGTAAGTCATAGTTGACTTTTTTTAGAGAGGTTAAGGAAGCTAAATAAGTCACTCAATCATTTTATATGTTGTGTATCATTAAATTAAATATTGGTTTATTAGTCAAATTAATTGGTTTGAAAAAAAAACAAAAACAAAAATGCTCTAAAATAATATAATTAGCTTCCTTAATCTCTCCAAAAGAGTCAACTAAGTTTTATAATTAGGATCGGAGGGAGTGGTATACTAACAAGTGCATCCAGCTAGCATCTCAAAAATTATGGTCGTAGCAAAAAAAATTATGGTTCTGTCTAGCCTTCATGTTACAGTCACATAGGTTCACAACAAGAAAAAACTTTAGGGAAAAAATGGATAAACAAATTCAATTTAAAATAACATTAAAATGGATAAATTGGTTAAAGGTTCTTGTTTGTAACTTTTACCGACTATAAGGACTTAATTCAAATACTAGTACTTTATGTATGTAAAATCTTTCAGAGTCACACACTGTAGTAGTGTTGATGAGGAGAAAAAGCTTTTGATGAGAAATGAAAGGGATGAGTTATTTTCTCACACTTTAAAATAACTTTCCTGCCCACTTTTCTGGAGGAGTTATCCTAATTATACAAATAATTTGAAATGTTATAAAATAAATGAACAAATTGTTGGCTCTCCTCATAATAAAAAGGTCAAAATCTTTATGTCAAGGAATTATTGTCAAATGAAAAAATTATAGAATAAGAGCTTTAAATATCTATTTAATTCTTAACAAAAAAAGGCCTTACCGTCCCCCCCCCCCCCCCCCGGCGAGAACTAAAAAGGCTTTATCATAAAAAATAACAACATTGCTTGTTTTAAACCTATATTCCAAAATCGTACCAACACAGCTTAGCTTAGGGGTGTTCATGATGCCCACGGCTCTGTCCGTCCGCCCGCGCTTACTAAAAAATCGCCCTACCCAGTCTAAGGAAAAACAACTCATACTGGGCTAGGCATTTTTGCGGGTAGGGTTGGGCATCGGGCATGATATAACGCTCTGCCCCGTAATTATCATATTCTCTATTTTTTTAATAGAATAAAAAGTATTATATATATATTTTATTTTTTATAGATGGTATTATATATTTTTTACAAATTATATAACCTATAACAATAAAAAAAATATCTTCATTTCAACTCTTCCCTTACAAATTATATTTAATGGATTATGGATGTTATTTAATACTTCAGTTATGGATATTTGACTATTTGTTAAGAAATATGATTGTCTTTTTAATTTAAAGACTTAAGTTGTAGACTTATATTTGAATATTTTGAAGTTTACAATTATGGATTACATTTGAAGTTTGCAATATTGTTTATTAGATATGACTGAAGCTTTTTTTTTTTAACATAAAGTGTGGCAAGGTATTGCTACTTGGGTAGGTAAGGGTCGCCCCCGTCCAGATTGTGTTTATTTCTTTTCTTCCCATCGTCGGAAGCAGGTCGTCAGGAGCTGAGAGGTACAGATCGCCGTTTTGACGCAACAGATTTACATCGAGCTTTAAGGTTTGAAATCTTCTTCCAGTCGTCATCTTGCTTCTTCTTTTTTTTGAGACAGTGAGTAGTTTGAGAATCATAAATGTTGTTTTCATTGTGTGTAGGAGAGCAAGACATCTATTTAAGGCAGTGGCTTTACCATCAGGCATCAGCTATGGATACTTCAACACCACAGCCACAGCCTGATTCGTTATGGTTTGGCTTCAAATCTTTGCAATAAGTTGAGGCTTTAGTAGTATAAAGCTGAGATTATTTTCCTTAATGTTTAGTTTATCACTTCATTTCTTCTGATACAACTTTTATGTTTTTTTGAAGGCTTGGCTTCATGGATTCACCTGCTTTTGAAGAAGGCTTATTGGAACGCTGTCCCTTTTTTCTTGATATTGTGCTCAATCATAGTAGATCTTAATGGGTGAGACTGTGATTTATCATTTAATCCCTGATTTCTAGTGTTTAATCTGTTGTTTCCAGTTGGTGGATGGAAATAGATTGAATGTTGGGACATATATTAAGATTTTGGGTGAACCTCATGCTTACCTCATCCCATGTTTCTTAGACCCTTTTTTTTTTTAAAAAAAAAAATGTTTTCTCAAACTTAATCTAGCAAGTAGTTGACGTTTTTTAGACCAATATTTTTCAGTCTTAATACCAATTAGCAAAGTATCCTGGTAAGTAATATCTTTTGAACCTACTCCTTTAAGTAATACCAAGTAGTTGGATCCTTTACGTATTGTTGCCAAATGCCTACTTCTTTTCTTAATATATTTTTGTTCCTTACATATTGATTCCTATTATTTTTTCGGTCTCATGGGCTCTGTTATATGGCTGGTGGTACTTTTTAATCATATTCAATATTGTGTAACAACCTAATATAAAAAGTGTTCTCTCATTAGACACGGTTAGCTTACAACTGCAACTACATCGGTACCATACTGGTAAAGAATCAAGAGTTGTTATGGCACTGACTCTTCTAAACAAACATCTTTTCAAGTTGAGTTTCATAAATTTCGTCTTCGAGTAAAATTACACTGTCAATCTAGCTATCGATCTGATTTTTTTTAAAAAAAATTTTGTCCATTTACCAAGGTTATGTCCAGGCTGCTTTAGTCCTTGGTTGTGTGGATGTTACTGGACTTCATTTGCATACTGGAAGTTCATTGCTTAAAGGTTTTTGCCTTTTGTTTTTCAATACATATGATCTGATATTTTCCGTGACTTTTGATAAAATGTTTTTTCAGCTTTATCCACATGGAACAACCGATTCACTCCTCTTTGCAACAATGGGATCGGGTTCACTTGCTGCTATGTCTATATTTGAGTCTAAATACAAGGAACGCTTGACGGTATGGATATTATGGTTCAAAAGTCATGTCCTGTTCAATACAGCTCTCTGTTATGACACCCTTAAAACCTGACACACTTTATCTTTACTGGATTTGGCAAGTGGTATATATAATTTGGCATCATTATACATGGTATTGCTAAGACCAGTATACCCCAAAAAAATTGGATAAATGTATGGAAGATTTACATTGATAATGTTAGCAATTTCAAGAGGTGCTTCAAGCCTATTGTAGTGTTTTATTTGGTCGATAGTTTCTTTACTCTCCATGGAAATATTATTGAGAGAACAGTGATATTGAATTTTAAATTTTTTCTTAATATTGGATTAAGCTGTGTTACGATAAATGGTGAGACGCCATATTCAACCTACTTTTTCTCTTTTTGTCACATGCAATTTTTATTACAAAAATAATTCATTCTTTTCAAATTAAATTAATTGCAAATTATCTGTCGTAAATGCTGCTGGTGATAAAATGGGGGCTCACAAACCCTTGTACTTAAATGCCTTAAGATTTATTTGCATGTTTAATTTTGTGCCTATGCATCACTCTTATCTAAAACAAAATGACAATTTACTTTGGAATTCGCTTTCTTGAAAAGGTTATGTGTGTTGGCTTGATAAACTGCTATATAAGCTACTGACAGATCCCCATAAAGGCCAACTAAAGTGTTTTTGGCCCCCTTGCTGCTTTTCCTATGATGGAATTATTGTTCAGAGTCATTCTTTTCTGCTTTTGTTTCAGGATAGTTTTTTTGCCGCTGCAATCAGTTTGGTTTCTTATGCAGCTGTTTATGCCACTCCCAATTAGATAAGTACATGGTGAAGGAACGCATTTTGGATATTGCTGCCTCAGATAACTTTTAGCATCTGTATTATGCTTCAACTGTGTCTGCTATGGGCGTTTGTATGCTGAAATGACAATGGCCATGGCTTCTTTATGTTTTGCTGATATGAATTATAATCACAACAAATGAAGCGATCAGTCCCGATGGTAATGTTCATAGTTTCCCTTCCTCCTCTCTTTAATTTCTTACTCCAGCATCAGTAATCTCTAGCTGTGACAAGTTCGTCCACACTATTTTTGGAAGTTAAGAACTTTACATGTCAACAATATCTTTTTATGTGTGTTATGGAAAGATATTGTTGATATTCAAAACTTCTAAATATGATGCGTATGCTATGGCCTAAAAAGGAAAAAACATGTCTATGGGGTTGTATAGTACAATTATTTCTGATCACCCATTTTGCATGAATTTATTTGCCAAGTTAATATTTTTGAATTAATAAAGATATTTTAATTCTACATTTTAAAGCTACCATATGTTTATATATGTGGTTGTCATAAGGGTTTTGGTTAAACTTGCCATTTAACTAGTTTGGGGTGGGAGATTCTATCGGTATATCATAGTTGTGAGATTCTGTTGGGGTGGGAGTACTATAGTTGTGATACTATTTGCAAGTCATCTCAAGACGTTGATGGATTTGAAGATCTACACACTATAGAGTTCTTGAATACTATCATTTGTTCAGGTCTCCCTTTGCATGTTCTTATTCTAAAGGTTGGTGTGCCTATAATGTTGTTAAAGAATATTGATCAAGCTGCTGGCTTATGTAATGGAACTAGACTACTCGTCACACACCTTGGGAAAAATGTCATTGAAGGATTAACACTAAATGGGTCGAATCCAAACCAGCAGGTTTTAATCCATAGGATGGATATGAATCCTTCAGACAGCAGTCTACCATTTAGGATGAAGAGACGATAGTTTCCTATTACTTTATTCTTTGCAATGACAATTAACAAGAGTCAGGGTCAGTCATTACAAAACGTTGGGTTATATTTGTCGAAGCCAGTGTTCACACATGGACAATTATACATTGCTTTATCAAGAGTGAACAATATTGCTGGTCTAAAGATTCTTATACAAGATAGTTCAAATGTACAACCACCAATGTAGTATACAATGAAATATTTAGAAATGTTGTACTGAAATGATTGGAAGATATTTCCAGTTCATCCTACATGTTTTAAAGTTGATGTATTTATATGTTTACCATGTTCATGTTCTTTTGTTGATGTTTTTGAGCTGCAACATAAATTGTACAACCTATAAAAGTACACCTCCCTCAAAAACAAATTCTCTTCCCTTTCTCCAAATATTTAAAATGTAATTCTTTTCTTCTACAACTTCATTTTTAATTCAATTATCTAAACATTTCAATGAATGTGTGGTTAATATGCCCTATAAATTTCCTAAGTTGTTGCATTGCGCAACAAAGGGGGATGACATGCTTGTTATAGATAATGTATGGGGGAAAAAAAATCCAAAACCGTTTGAATGGATCAATGAAAGCAGCTGGCGCTTTGGGGAGGCAGACACGAAGAGCCACAGAAGGGAAGCCACCCCGAAGGGACACGTGTCGGTGAAACGAACAACTGTCAGTCTGTCACTGTTTATCTTTTAAACATCGCGATCGCCAAATTGCTGCTCCAAGTGATTTCGCACGTGCTTCCTTCCCTTTCCACGCCGGAAGCCCCTCTCTCTGCATTCGTCTTCTCCAACCTCACTCCTCCAGTCCTCCGCAATCAATCCACATAACTAATCCGAACCCTAAAATTTTTCCACTCCCTACTCCACTTCCCTAGCTTAGGGATGTGTCCAATACAGCTTTGATGGTTTATATTTTTGTTCGGATCACAGGCTCTTAACTTACATCACTCCAAATTTTATCGTCTTTTCCTTTTTCTCCTGCTGTGTGCTCGACTTAGTTGACAGGGAATTGAAATCTAGTGTTGGATTGCTTTGCTATATTAGTTTCTGTCGAGAGGTATGGGGGCGGTGACGTCTTCGATGGCGGCGAAGTTCGCATTCTTCCCGCCGAATCCGCCGTCGTATTCGCTCGGAGTCGATGAGGTGACCTGGAAGCAGACGATGATCGGGGTGGCTTTGAGGGAGAACGTAGACGTGTTGAAGCTCTGCACTAAGAGGGGGAACAGCATCGTGGCGATGTACATCAGGAACCCGTCGGCGTCGCTCACGATGCTTTACTCGCACGGAAACGCAGCTGATCTGGGTCAGATGTACGAGATGTTCAGTGAACTCAGTATCCATCTCCGAGTCAACCTGATGGGGTCAGTTCAAGTTTTTAGATTTATGTGCTGTCCTTTATGCATGACCTCAACCTTGCGTGGAACTATAGATGCGCTAGTTATTGTATGCATGTGCAACTGTTGTACGATGGCGACCTATGAATGATGGGATTTTCTTTTCCTTCTGTAGCTATGACTATTCTGGGTATGGACAATCCTCAGGGAAGGTACACTTTCTTTCTCTGCTTGCTGAATGTTTAGATGATGAAATGTTTGGCACATTATGAAAAATACCAAGTTCTCCCCTCTACAATGCCTAGCAAAATCATTTTTTTGTGATTTGCGCACTTAGGAAGTTTTATACCTCTCATCGACGAGAGATTTGACATTTGAACTTGACATACTGTCATTTAACTCCGATGCATGGACAGACATTGCTTTGTCCCTCTGTAGCCTCCTTATCATCCTCCTATCAAGACCATCCAATTAACAGTTTTATATGACGCTCGATTTTTTGTTCTTATTATACTTTTCCGAAATAAAGTCGAGGAATATAGATCATTATTTTTGGCGAGTTTAACAATTTGCTATTTTTTCAAACAGCCAAGTGAGCAGAACACTTATGCAGACATAGAAGCTGCTTATAAATGCCTGCTGGACAAGTATGGAGCAAGAGAAGAAGATATTATCCTGTATGGGCAATCCGTTGGCAGTGGACCAACTACAGATTTGGCCAGCCGGTTGCCAAACCTCAGGGCTGTAATTCTCCACAGCCCAATCTTATCTGGCCTCCGAGTTATGTATCCTGTGAAGCGGACGTACTGGTTTGACATTTATAAGGTTCGACTTCTTTCAACACTAAACTTTAGAATCTCGTAAACAGTGTTCATTTTTTATCAGTACTGTACTCCATAGTTTTTAGCTGTAACTCCATTTAATGCTGATTTGCTGCTTTTGGTGCAGAATATTGATAAAATCCCCTCTGTCAACTGTCCTGTTCTGATAATTCATGTGAGTATATGCTTTTTGTTTCTGGAAGATGTTAAGTATTTTGAGGCATTCTGATTATGAATCTGGTTCTTAATTGTTGGGATATCTTCATCGTTGTCATTGCTGGTGCTCATTTGAGGTTTTCGTTTACATTGTCCAAACTCTGGTAGGGTCTAGTAGATTATAACCTCATTTCTGCACCAAATTGTGTTGTCTCCGCTTAAATAACTCTGCTACTACATGCATTCACCTAAACTTTCTAAGTGCCCTGCAGGCCTTCAAATGGCTAGTTGAGGTTTATGCAATATTTTTTGCCTCTCTTGCTTGTCCAACAAATTTGGAAATGCGTCCTTTCCATTTGTAAATATCATATAGATCATGAACCTTAAAACACTTATGCCAATAAAGAAGAGAAGCCACACGTATTTTATCAAATATTGAATTTGAAACACACTGGTGAAATCCCTAGGCAACTGTTTTCTAGACCATTTAATGTCTGTTCTGAACTTGTATCATTCTGCTGGATGTTTTATATATGTTGGCTTTGCTTTATCTTTGCTGCTGGTCTGATAAACCTCTGCAACTGCTTATGCTTAGGGGTGTGCAAATGGTTTTTCGGTGGGGTGTTTGGTTAAAACCGAAATACATGTTTTTTCACCACTGAACTGGAACCGTAACTGAAACCGAAATGAGTAAAAAACCAAACCGAAATATTTTGGTTCGGTTTTTCGGTGTTTGGGCCATATTTCGTTTCAAGCCTGTCCAATCCGAAAATTCTAAAGATAAGGAGTAAATTAATGAAAAGTTCTGAAGATTTTTTGCCAGCACAAAACACCTGGAGTTTTAACAATTAAGAAATCTTATACCAAAAGTCTGAAAAGATCTGATCACAATTCCAATTCTTAACTGTCATATTCATATAATGAAATGAGCTGGCTGTAGCATTAGAAGTTGGCCAATCATCAATATCATACAAAAAATGGCCATAAGTCTACTGCAGCTCCTTTGCCATATGATAAACAGGGCAAGTTTGATAGCAGTGTTTCCAATTTACAGAAACTGTAGCATCAAATCAAACACAAAAGTAGTACAAAAAAATATTTGGACCTACATTCATTCAACCATCACAAATTCTAACTACACCATCAACTCAAAAGTTTGCTTGTATGTGTAGTCGTAGCACCAAAAACAACTGCAACGACTCATCATCATAGAGCCAGGATAAAATGATCCCAAAGAAGAAAGATATTGATATTGAGTGCAGCCTGCAATTAAAACAAGAATAAATCAAATAAAAAGAAA
Organism: Acacia crassicarpa; assembly: GCA_034222035.1. Classification (NCBI taxonomy): domain Eukaryota; kingdom Viridiplantae; phylum Streptophyta; class Magnoliopsida; order Fabales; family Fabaceae; genus Acacia; species Acacia crassicarpa. Next base: position 38,938,197 of record JAWXYG010000005.1, on the reverse strand, counting down.
ATAAATAAAATATCACGATAACACAAAGATATTGAAAAATTACTTAGAAAGATATTGGCATTGTATCTACTATATGTCAACAGTTGCCTCCAATGCAATGTTTCGAAAATCTAGCAATAAAAAAACAAAATTAGACTTCCCTTGGAATATCATAATGAATATAATATTATTCTTATGAAGATAGAAAATAGATGTAAAAAATATTACCAAGTTTTATTTGCTGAAGATCATCCTTCCCTTCTTCTTCAACATACTTAAGTGAGTGCCTAAGCCATTCCTGAGCACAAGGGACTGCACAGCTTTAGGAGTTAAAGAGCTCCTAAATGAATCTAGAGCTCTTCCTCCAGTGCTAAAGGCTGACTTAGAAGAATTGTAGAAATTGGGATAGGCAAGACATCTCTTGCTATTTGAGAAAGAATAGGGAATCTAGGACTATTCACCTGCCACCAATTTAAAATATTAAAATCATCTTTTTTGGACTCAATTTCTTCATTTAAATATCTATCCACTTCTGTTATACTAGTCCTTCCACCAAGATGCTCATCCATGAATAATACTCCTCAATATCAAGCAATTTTCTATCTTTTGGACTAGGGTCATCATCAAGAAGATATTCTTGTGTCATTTGATGCTCCCCTTTCAGGCTGTGTTGATGGAGAGAGAACCTGTTTGTATTCATTATATAAAGAAATCAAGACTTCTTTAATATGCACCCCCAAATGTTTACCAACAGCACGTGTATGCATTGTACATAGAGAAAATTGCACCCGATCTAGCTTATATCGGGGGTCAATAGCAATGGCAATATAAAGAAGTTTATTGATCTTCATAGGATCTCTCAATGCTTGTCATATTTCTCCTTCATTCTGCTTGCCACATTAACTAACTCCATCATATCAATTTTTGTCCTCTCATTCAAGAAACGATAAACCATGTAAATTTCACGGAAAAAGCTTTTGATGTAACATACAAAGAACCAGAAATTCGCAAAGTCAAATCATAAAAATGATTCAACACTATAGTCATCCTCCTAACACTCTTCCAATTTTCCTTTCGGGCACCCCATCGTCAAACATTCATAATATGATTATTTAGTGCAGTGATTCCCTTAGATTTTGGATCATAAGCAAGATGATCCTTTCCACAGTAGTTGCACGTACCTCTTATTTCACCAGCGTCATTCACAAATTTGGTGAAGTGATCCCACACTTTTGATCATAGCTTTCCTTCTTCCAGTGACAATTGGTGAAGGCTTATTGCTCTGATTTGCACCATCCCTAGCAGTTGCTTGAGCAGCAGTTTGGTCAGCCATAATTTCACTTGGAGAAAACTTCCCATTCAATTAGGAAATACAACATACTTTTTTTAAACAAGTATATGTTCGAAGTTGACTAACACAAATCAAATTTTAAAATCTAGATAACAGAACAAGTATTATTCACAAAACATCTAGAGCTAAATGTATGCAACATAACAAATATTATTCACGAAAAATCTATGTAAAAAAACAAGTATTTTTCAAACAAATGTATGTTCGAAGTTGACAAACAAGTATTATTCTCTCTGGAGCTGAGTATCTAAATGCTAACAGAGATTTTTTTTGAAGATGCACGAGATTAAGGGCTTCACGAAAAATCCTTTGATAAAATCACAGAACTATAAAACTCTGAAAAAATTCCAAAAAAAAAAAGCTATGAGAACACCTTTTTTGGTTACAAACAACAGTAACAATTAGGGACTTACAAAAAAACTAGAAATAAAATGATTGAAGATGCACGATGCACGACATTTGTGGGGTGCAGTGGTTCACCATCCATTTAGTTGGTCATATTGTTTTAGAAAGTTTCAAGCTTAGCTTGCCCTCTTGTATTCTAAAAAAGAACAGAGAAACACCCACATCAGAAAGCTAAAATATAACACACAACATTTTATAAGTCGAAACCCATGTCAGAAATGATAGTAAAAAACACAAGTGGGACACTTTTAAGGCAGCAAAATACAAGAAACATTGAAAGGAGAGATTTTTTGTAAAAGGGCCTGGTTCACTCAATTGAGAGAGTGAGACCAAGCTCTGCTTCTGATTAAATCATTAAAATAAAGTATTGAGGGAAGTGAAGCAACTCACCCAAGTGAGAGACTAGGCTGAGATGGCAAGATTGAGCTTTGTTTCGGACTTCAACTTTGGAGAAGAGGCAGATCAGAGTCGCTGATAGTAGATATGGCTGAGTGAGAGTGAGAGTGAGGACCAAAGGCGGCGCCGCAGCCGATGGCTGATCGGCATTGTGAAGTAAGGAGGCGAGAGGTCTTAGTCGACGGGATCTGCAGAGTAGAGGCCAGTTATGTGAAGTGAAGTGATAGTGAGGAGGCGAGTCTGGCAAGATGATAAGGAAAATGTAGAAAAAATGGAGACACAGAGAAGATGGAGTTGCAGAACTGCTGCCACTCATTCATTATTCAACATATTCAACATAAACTGATGCAATACACATTCAACCCTATCTCATTAGTCTATCAGCCTATATATAGTATATTACTAGGCTTAGGACTCAAGGCCCAATAGCTTCCTAACTGTCATAACTCATAACAGCTAACTACTAATACTAACTACCTCTCTAACTTCCTAACTCCCTAACTAATTAACTAACTCTAATATTTCTAAGCTTTACATATCACAAGAGGGCTAGGATTTTGAAATGAAAGTGAAAGTGAGGAGTGAGGTAAGTGAGGTAAGGGCGTAAGGCAACTTGGCTGATGTTACTTGGGTTGGGTCTGGTGCGTTCATCGTTCGTGGTAAAAATTGAAAAGGAAAAAAAAAATCATATTGTATTAATACATAAAACAACACCATTTTAGTTAAAGTTTGGTTATTCGGTTTTAACTGAATTAGTTTCACCGAAACCACACCGACCACTGAAATATGCATATTTTACAAACCAAATATAAGCTGCACACCTAATAAACCAAAACCGAAAAACCGAAATGAGTTCGGTTTGGTTTTCGGTTTCGGTCATATGCTCATCTTTCATCGTTGTCATTACTGATGTTCTTTTTTGTTAGCTGAATAACCAGAACCATTTATTGGATATATCATCCAGCAAATATTACGATAGTTCTGTTGACCATTTCTGTGGAAATTTATGTACTATCTGGGAAATGCTACACCCAATGTTGATATTATTGCAGGCAGGTTTTTATTTTTTTTAAAAATGCTTACCGTACATTTTATGTTGGTTCCAAGTTGCAACATATAAGTACCCGATATCATTGTGTTAGCAAATGATGTGATATATGCTGTATGCACTATAAGAAGTTGAAAATGCATACAGACAAGATAGGGATATGTTTAGCTGATGAGCACTTACACTTTTGTTACATCTAAAGTGGGCATTTACTTATATTATGAAATCAACATTTGCTCCTGTTAATCAAGCTTGCCATCAGGGAATATATCAGAAAGCTTGTAATAGTCCGTCTATGTTAAATGCACCTGTACCAATGATGCAATAAGGGCCGAGTTTGAAGTGTACTTATTTGCCTTGTGGTTCTTGTCGGTGGCTTTTATTTTTCAGGGAACTGCAGATGATGTAGTTGATTGCTCCCATGGTAAGCAACTATGGGAACGTTGTAAAGAAAAATATGAGCCCCTATGGATTAAAGGAGGACATCACTGTGACCTTGAGTTTTACCCTCAATATATAAAGCACCTCAAGAAATTTATTGGAGCCATTGAGAAATCACCACGTCAAAGAAATGGACCTGTACCTAATCCTGATCAGCCAGACAAATCCCGAAATAGTAGAGACTTTAGAGAAAAACCCAGAGCCAGCATGGACCAAAGGGAAAATCTTGTGCGGAGTAATGATCATGGAGAAAAACACAGGGCAAGCACTGACTGCAAAGAGAAGCCTCGAGCTAGCACAGATAAGAGAGAGAAATCAAGAAAGAGTGTAGATCGCCCTGAGAAGGCAAATAATGGAATGGATCAACATGAGAAAGCTAGAAATAGCATAGACCGGTCAGTTATAAGCATGTTCTATGATGCGATTTCCCCTGTACGTATCTGAAGTTTTTCATGACAGTTTTGTGTTTTGGTGGCAGCTTTGGGGACATGGTAAGATCCGTTGGATTGTGCAACATTCATTGTTTCAAGCCTGCGGCAACTCAAGCATAAATGATATGAAGGTTGTATTCTTCTTACTGATTATTCGATTGGTTGTTTGGCTGTACGGGTGAGAGGAAGATGTTCCGTTGTGTTTGATTTATTGCTTAAAAGAAAAGAAATAGATAGGAGAGTAGTTTAACCAGGTTGATCACGAGCCACTGCTACTATCAACCATTGAGTGCATAATCTAACTTTTTTTAATTTTCCTCGCCTGCTAACACAGATGCATAAACAGACCTCTGCTATTTGGTATATGGCTGTATAAGTTAGTCATTGTAGTGAGCTTGTTTACTTTTGAATGATCTGGGCTGAGTCGCGCCCAGGTCATGGGATTGGGAAAAAGAATAGCAGGTTTCTATTGTACCTAAAATAATCATTATTTTTAATGATAAATGATAAGGATGATGATGAAAATGTGAGTGCTTGCTCTTTGCGTTCCATCATGAACTAGACTCTTGACTGGCTTTGTCTGTTGGGGAAAATTATCATGAAAAGATGATGAAACACTCTGGAGCCAGAGGATTTGAAATGTTGAACTTAACTTACCTGCAGTGCTTGGCATGCCATGATATGAGTGATGCCGGGATTTTACAGCGCTCCTCCAACCTTGGCTGCCGATAGAAGATCAAGGAGCAATACTTCACAACAATTTGTCCATCATCAACCAACCTTTACTAAAGCCAAAAGCAACCATCTTTACTGCTTTTATGATTGTTTTACTAATATAATTATTTGATATATAATATTATCAGGTTACATTTAAATGTTTATAGTTTATCAAATCACCCGGCCATAGACCACTTTTTTATATAACACTAATTTTTATGATTTATGTGTTTTCATGGCATTTATTCAAATATTTTTGTTGTGTTAATAATATGTATAAATGAATAATTCTAATTATTTTATATTTTATCGTTGCATTGATAGTTCAGTTTTCTATTAATTAATTTAATTTATATCACAATTAAATCTATTATCTAATTACTTGTGACTTTTTGGCTGGCATGTCTAATTTTTTCTTGTTCGAAAGTTCAAGTTAAATCGTAAATTCATATTTTGCAAATAAGTTATATAAATATCGATCTTATATTTGTATAAGCGTAACATGTCAGGTCCACAAAATACAAGATAAGTTTTATTATACGATCAATGAGCAAAAATACTCCCGAATTATATTTGTTTTGATAAATTTTTAAAATAAGAACAAAAATACGAGTATCAGTTTAGTCAAGGGTGGTTAGTTGACCGTTAGAGAGAAATTTGACTGAAAATGCTGATTTGACTATAATATCCTAGTTGATCAGTACATATAAGACTCTTGCATTCAATGGAGCACTTGATTAACACAGAAAAACGGCATTCAATGGAGCACTTGATTAACTCAGAAAAAGGGACAAGGACGGAGGAGTAAACAAAAATCGAAAAGATTCAGGGAAACAAAAATCAAAAGCAATAACCCAGAACTCTATAACCCATTAGAACAAGGGATAAAGAGCAAATCTTTTTTGAGAAAAGCTAAAGACACAATAAACAATTTTTTGGGTACAAAAATATTGAGCCCAAAAATGCTACTTTTGTTAATTTAGAGCAACGACTATTGAGTTTGAATTTTGGAATCTGATACATGATTTATAATGGCTAGTTAATATGAGGATGTGGAGGATAAACGAGCAAAAATACCCTTTATCTTTTTTAGAAAGAGCTATTGGCAAAATGACACATCCGTTAAATTCTCCTATATTGACCACTTGGACCTATGATAATTCCAAAATGATTCTAAACTTTTGACTAAATAAAGTGACATTTTAGGGCCATTTTGGAATCATTATAAGTATTTTTGCACCCAAAATTTATTTACGGTGATAGTAGCTCTTCTTAAAATAGATATAGGGTATATTGGCTTCTATACCCTTTATTATAATTATGGAAAATATTGCTTAGATTCCAACTATGAAAAATAATATATTAGAGAAGTTTCATTGATAAGTGAAGAGTCACCATTTACAAGTAAAAAAATAATCATTGACAATTTATTAGACTTTCCGATATATTATATTTTGGCTAAAATATACATTTAGTCTTTTATTTTTTTTTTATATATAAAGTATACTTTTGATATCTTGATTTTATAAATGATATTTTTAGCCATATATTTTAAATTTTTAACATCATTAATGTTGCTAACGAAAAATGTTGATACATCAAACTCAAATGATGACTGTGCAGCTAACAAAACATATTTAATTTAATTTTTATTTTTTATTATAATATATCTAGGTTGTTAAACTAAAATAATCCGACAAATTGTTGCAAATGAAATCGAGGTTTTGATATTTATATTATTAAACTAATATATTAAATTATCAAAATAAATTGTTTTAATACAATCAAGGTTTTCATATTTATTGTTTCATTATGTTTATATATATTTTTCAATTTACAAGTATATTAAATTTAAAATTAATAGCATTTAATTACACAGTCATCACTTGAGTTTGATGTGTCAGCGTTTTTCGATAGTAACATTAAAAATGTTAGAATTACAGAATTAAAAGTATATTTTATAAAACTAAGGAAAGAAAAGTGTATCTCATGTAAATGAAGAGGATTATTAGTATTCTTTAGCCTTATATTATTTTTTCGTTGGAAGCTAAATGATATTCATAATTGATGGCAATGCGTCTTTTAACGGGTCTGGGGGAAAATCACAGGCTGTACTCTATAGACATGGCACCAGATTGTCATCAATTAATAATAAAACAAGTGTTCAAATTAAAAGTTGGTGACGCAGCCGGACCACTGAATTAAGTCACTAATTCCCCCATTCTTTTCTCTCTTTTTTGTCAAAGCATGCATTTTTTCCAAGTTATTAATCCGGAATGGTGATTGAATCGGTTAAAGTATTGAGTTAAGTGTATATAGATTTAGGTTGTAAAAATTTTAGGGTTATTAATATAAAATTCTTAAAAAAATATAAAAAAATTGACTCCTTTTAAAAAAGATGAACTGAGTCATAGATCGATTTACTTACCAGTTTACCGGGTTGAACCGACTTGTTTGGCTGAGGTTTAATTATGCAGATTTTTTCAGTTTGCCAAAATTATCCCGATGAATCATTATTCTTTTTTACCTGACGATGAATCACTATTCATATCATATCATATACTAGCATATAAAACCCAACATCACTGTCATGTTATTGGGTAAAATTGAATTACGTGCTGAATTTTTCTGACCATCTCCGTGCATTAGCACAGGGGAAATTGCTAGCTTACGTTACGTTATTCCCCGGGTGGCACGGATAAGTAAGACTTCATTACAGGGGGCGAGGATCACTTTCTTTCCTTTCCTTTTGCCTTCTTTTGGTGAATAAGGGCGGGGATCATTTCGTGACGTCGAGGGACGCCCTAACAGTGGGTTTGATAAATTGGGTTCCAGCTATTGCCAGACCTGCACGACCATATCGGCAAAAAAATTACTCAATTAGAACCAAAAGAACACACTTTCATCAGGGAAAATCAATGTTTTAATACTATTGATTTAATTTAACTTAATGCCAGCGTACTCCCCCCGCGATCATCACCGGAGAATTGAAGGCGGTCTCTGTCCCGAGGTCAGATCCATGTGAACTCTCTCTCAGCTCCGGAGACCAGTCAAAGAAAAAGCTTCTATTTTTTGGGGTTTCCACCACAGTGCGGTTAGCAAGGGCAATGCCGTTGTAGAAACTTAGGTACCCGTTTCCTCATTTGCCCGGCAATTCATTCCTATCGTTTTACTGCTGTGAACTTGATTTTGTTGTTATTTCTCTTTTTAATTTTAGGAGTGAATGCAAGGCGGATGCTCTAAAGTGGGATTGATACGAAATCTCTTGAAAATTCAATGAAGGCAGGGAGTGCTGCGAAGTTGATAGTGGATGCCCTACTCCAGCGGTTCCTTCCGCTTGCTCGCCGTCGTATTGAAACCGCTCAAGCTCAGGTGCTCTTCATTGCAGTTTCCAAATTTTGACCTTTTTTTGAGCTTAAAATCAATTTGCGTTCGTTTTCCTCCATTTAGTGGGTGAATGGCCTACTACAGTTCGCCAGGCAAATCTGCTTTTCAAATTAATCTATTCTTATGCATTTCATTATTCTTGGTTTGCTTTTTTTTGGGTGGTCGATTTCAGGATGGACAGTACCTACGGCCATCTGACCCGGCTTATGAGCAAGTACTGGATTCTTTGGCTATGGTTGCTCGACATACGCCTGTACCATTACTGGAAGCATTATTGAGATGGAGAGACAGGTGATTCATTGCCTTTCTTCCCTATTATATCTCATCTTTCTCCCCTGCTGCCAATAACATCCTTCACAAGCAGAACTTAAAGGCCTTATTTGCTATTCGTTGGTCTTGTTTATCCTGATATAATCTGACTTAATGAGCTTAAGCTAGATGTACTTCTTTCTCCCAACCGTTGGGAGACTTCAGCTTTATTACTTAACTTGTTCACTTTGAAACCCAATTTCTTACATTAGTGGTTTCCTACTGTACTGCCCCCCATCCCCACATTTCGTTTAAGATGCTGCATCCTCTGCCTGTTTATGCTGCACCCTTATTCACAAACTACAATCCCCTTTCTACTTCACAGATTTTCTTTCATTGCGTTTCCTTTGTAAATTTCCTCCCATATATTTGACTTTTTTTGCTCTCTTATCTGTTGCAGTGAATCCCCTAAGGGCGCAAATGATGCATCTACATTCCAAAGAAAGGTTTGTGCTTTGAAATTTTCCCTCATCTCTTCCCTTGATTGCTCCTTCTATTTTTCATATATTTATTAGATTAGAAACAGTTCATAATTATATTAAGTAGTTTGCATGTTAAAAATCATTCAATTATACGGTGCATTTCCCAAAATCCAAATTACAAAACAGGGGCAGTTGTCTGTCCTGCAATAATTAGACGACTTTGTACCTTTTAAAGTCTCACATATTAACCTTACATCTCAGATTTGGTGCCATTCTGTTGTGGGGATGAGGAATCTCTGATATTTTAGTTCCCAGTTAGCATTTGAATTTGTTATAATCTGCATTATTTGGACAATGGATTCATACCGGCGAATTTTTTTTCACTGATAACTTGTCTCTTTTTAGCATTTATAGTTACTGAACTGTAGTGGGTGATGGTGGTATATTACTTTCTGGTTGAAGAAGGCCTGGGTGGCTATGGTGTTTTACACATTGATTTGTATAGTTCCCCATATCAGCTTTTCCTCTTCCACACCTCACAATACCTGGTCAAAATTCCTCGTTATGATGGATCCATAAATCATTTATGATTCTCTTCGTTTATTGGATGAAGTGTAAATTCTGTTGTGCTTGCTTTTGAGGAAAAGTGGACTTTTTTCCTGATACCTTTTTCTCTTGTATAAAACAAGAAAGTGCCAAATTATGAAATATAATCAATGGCCGTACCTACTTTTGGAGAAGTTCCAACAAAGCATATGTGAGGACAGTGATTGGTTTTTTTGACTTATGAGATTAGCTTCATTAAGATATTTATGGCACATATATATATTTTTTTCCTGTTCTCTTGGGTAACAAGAAATATGAAGGAAGGGAAAAGAAAGAATAAAATCAAAATTAAACTGTGAGCGATGGGTTTGTCACCATGGCATGTTGATGTTTGTTTGATGAAAATGAAGGGTTATTGTCAACCTTGATGTGGTCCTTGAACCCTTACTTAAGAAAATCTGGATCCTTTGTTCCTTGTATATGTGCCTTAATTTAGAAGTGCAACCTATTTTGAGGTTTATAATATATGTCTGTGGATTCAGCTTGCAGTAGAGTGCATTTTCTGCTCTGCATGCATCCGCTTTGTGGAGTGCTGTCCACAGGAGGGGCTTACTGGTTTGTAGTCACACCATTGCCTTTTTTTCCCATTATTCTTTTTGTGCATTAATTTCTGTAAATTTGTAGTCAAATACGTGTTCCCCCTTTTCCTTTAACCAAATAATATTATCTTCATTCCAGAGAAACTGTGGTCTGGGCTTGAGAATTTTGTTTTCGACTGGCTAATAAATGCTGACAGGTAATACTGCTGTAGACAAGGATAGAAACAACTATAGTTATGTTATTACCTATTGCTGGTAACTTTCTGGTAGCTGGTAGCATCTTTAATTTCTGATAAAGTTATTGTTACTCCTAGAGCAATTGAATCATTCCCATTAGGGAAAATTTTCAATTTTTTATAATATGGTTTGATATACTGTCAAATACTTGTATCTTTGTTCTATTCAGATTTTGGAGATCAAGGTTTTTTGGCTTGCTTATAAGTAATCCAGATCATGTCCTTCCTAAATTCTCCTCATTTTCAAACACTGGCAACAATATGACTCATGTTTCATGTAGAATGCTATGGTTGATTGAAATTTCAATTTCAACTATGTTTGTTCACCAACCCCCTCCTGTTTTTCTGATTAGTGAACGTGTTGTCAGATTCAAACTAATGTTCACTCTCTTAATAATCATTAATTATTACCTCTGAAAGTTTTGCCAATCAATGTAGTGATTATTGTTTTATAGAGTCACTCAAGCATCTCCAAAACACTATAGCCTTAAAGTGATTATGGATCTGTTTGTGGCCAACGTACGCTTCTGATCTTGATGCGCATGTGTTTCACTAAATGGATTTAACAATATAAAGAAAGAAGTAGGATAATGATTCCACCAAGCTCAACCAAAAACCAAGAATAGAGTATGAAGGTTGCTCAAAAGTTCTCCCTGTGCATACAAGTCCAGAACATACCATTTGTGTAATCCATTTGCTTTTGTTTCAGAAACACTATATACAAATCCTAATTGAAAATTTGGAACATTCTCTTTATCTGCTTATATGGCCTTATCATGTAAATTCAATGAACTCTTATTGCAGGGTTGTTAGCCAGGTTGAATATCCCTCATTGGTTGATCTGAGGGGGCTGCTTCTGGACCTAGTTGCTCAACTCTTGGGCGCTTTATCACGTATCAGGTATTTCATCATTGATTTGCACTTGAAATCAGTTATATATGACATAAAAATAGTTTAACATTATTTGGGTTGATTTAAGAAATATTTAGTGATGGAATGATCATGTCAGATTCTTCTGTTGGTCAGTATAAAATATACAAGCTCAGTTTGGAGATATGTGAGCGTTCACGGTTTCAGAGGTTTTTTTTTTTTTTGGTAAACCGAGACAAAATTCTTCTCATATGCTTACCTTATAAATTGTAAAAGTTATTCTCCAAAAGCTTATCCAAACACACGCTAAAGCTGTTTTCAGTTTATTTAAGACTTGTCTAATTTTGCACTATCTGAATTTATAGTTTTCTTCTTTGGGACCTTAGCCATTGGTGGTCTATGCTTACTTTTAAGGTTAGGTGTTCTATTCATTGCCTAAATCTGCTGTTATCAAAGAGCAAATTTGATATTACTATGAATACGTTATAAAGTTGGAATTTTCTGAACTGCTACCCTTCACCACCCCAAGCATCTTTATTAGCTTCAAGTAATTTTAGTTTATGCCCATATCACTGTACATGACAGAACATACATACTCAAGAAATCAGCAAAATACATCCCTGAACAATCTCCCTTATAAATGAAAATAATCTCCTACTAAAGCAAATAAATACTAGCATATTAATTCTGTAATTAATGAGATTCTGCAGGATTAACTCTTTTTAAGGTTATGCTGCGAATTGGGTCATCCTTGTTCTCTCTCTTTCTGTACTTTAATTTCTGTTGATGGTTTGTAATAGTCACTTGGTAATAAAGTTGTAAAGGTGGTTTATGAAAAGCAGAGTTTTCAGAGCTTCAAATTTAGTTATGGATTTATTGAGAAGAAACAAGGTTTATGCTTTAGTTCTTCGTTTTGAGATTTGGAGTGATTCATGCTTGGTTTGCTCTATAACTGTTAAAACTTTGTAATTTTTGCATAATTAATCAAGAGGCACATTTGTGCGTGCCTGTATCAATCTTTGGAATGATTGGGTGCTTCCGGATCCATTCATTTGATCTATGGTACAGTTGAGTTATGGCTTGAAACACCATGAAGTTCAATGATGTCTTTGCTTTTTATCCCAACAACAAAATATATATATATATATATATATATATATATATATATTGGTTATTTAATCAACTTCTGTGCTGCTTTTGCAGGTTTAGTTCTGTGACTGAGCGGTTTTTTATGGAACTTAATACACGTCGAATTGACACTAATATTGCAAGAAGTGAAACACTTAGCATCATTAATGGAATGCGTTACCTGAAACTGGGGGTATGTGTAAAATATCAGTACTTGCTGGAAAATTTTTATAAAGATTGGTGTAAGAATGTGCTCTTTTTTCAGGTTAAAACTGAGGGTGGATTGAATGCATCTGCATCTTTTGTGGCAAAAGCAAACCCTTTAAACCGTGCTCCACATAAACGCAAAAGTGAACTTCACCATGCTTTATGCAATATGCTTTCAAACATCCTAGCACCTCTTGCAGATGGTGGGAAAAGCCATTGGCCACCTTCTGGTGTAGAGCCAGCACTTACATTCTGGTACGAAGCTGTTGGACGTATTAGAGGTCAGCTCATGCATTGGATGGATAAACAGAGCAAACACATTGCTGTAACTCTCTTTCCGTTTCTGTTATTTTCCCTTTCCTTAAAATCCTAGGACTTATGATTTTTTTTTAATTATTTTAAAAATTCCTGTATCACACCATCCAGGTTGGTTACCCATTAGTGATTCTTCTTCTCTGCCTTGGTGACCCTCAAATATTTCACACCAACTTAAGTCCTCACATGGATCAACTTTACAAGCTTCTTAGAGTAAGTTCAAAGCATCTATTGCTCTGTTTGGATTAAATGTGGCATTCAATAAATTCAGTCTATTCAGTCTGGCATATTGTTAGTTAGATAGTCATTTCTCATGGTTTTTATAATAAAGTGCTGATCCCTCTGGTAATTATTGCTCGTTACTTACTCAGATATGGGAAAAGAAAGACAAGCTATGTGATTTTTCAAATTATAGTTTTTATTTGCGCTTTGTTTCTCTTTCTTACTCTCTCTCTTTCTGTGTGTCTTTGTGTGTGTGTGTGTGTGTTTCCCCCCTTTCTGGGATTTGTTATTTTTTTTATCCTTGAAATTTGTTGTGATTAAGGCTTCATTTACTTTAATACAAGGTTGGGTGTCATGATTCATGGATGACTTCCTTTTCAAATTTTTTCTTTTTTGATATCCATAAAATCTGTTCACTGAGTGCACAATATTAATTTCATGTTCTCCTTTTAAGAAAAAAGAATTGTTTTTTTTCCGTTAATGGAGTTTTTATTCTTTTCTCCTTTCAAGTAAAATATTTCAATAATTTTTTAAGTTACTCTAGTTTTGATCTTGCAGGATAAGAATCACCGTTTTATGGCTTTGGATTGTCTTCATCGAGTCTTAAAATTTTACTTGAGTGTCCATGCAGCTAACCAAGCCCCAAATCGTGTATGGGACTTCTTAGACAGTGTAACCTCACAACTTTTAACAGTTCTAAGGAAAGGATTGCTGACTCAGGATGTCCAACATGATAAACTTGTTGAGTTTTGCGTCACTATAGCTGAACATAATCTTGATTTTGCTATGAATCACATGATACTAGAATTGCTCAAACAAGACAGCCTTAGTGAAGCAAAGGTTATTGGTCTTCGTGCTTTGCTTGCCATTGTCATGCTGCCTTCCGGTCAGCATGTGGGTTTGGATATTTTTAAAGGTAAAACCAGTCATTAGCGTATGGTAATAATAAATGGCTACATTTATTGAAAATGGTCATGTTTAGATGTCTAAATCCTTAAACTCTGCTTTTTTGAACTAGCAGGTCATGATATTGGCCACTACATTCCAAAAGTGAAAGCTGCCATTGAGTCAATACTAAGGTCATGTCATAGAACATACAGTCAAGCACTGTTGACATCTTCAAAGACCACAATAGGTAATATCTTGGAATGTATGGCTGCCAAAAGACTATTATAGTGTCATAAGCTTATTACAGTTGATAGGCTGCAAAAACTTGAAATTAGATAGTGGAAAGTTATTCTTTGATAATGAATTTATTAAGTAAATAATTTATTTTAGTCACATTTTCTTATCATGTACTGCAATATTTTCTATTTGTTCTATTATATATTAAATAACAAATGTATATGGCAAGGGAAAGAAGAGTAGAAGGGAGAGAGATAATTAAAATTTCATTCACAAACAGAATCAACTGCTCCCTTTTATTATACAGCAGTTATTTAAGGAGTCATTTGTTCTTAGGTGCTAACAGCTTGACCTGCTTGAACTAACTTCCTAATCACTTCCAATACACTCACCAGCATGCATGCAAAAATTAGTTTGTAAATGTTAGAATGGTATTTACTTTATCCTTTTTCGTGTTTTGTAACACTGTTGAAGCCCCATATTAGCTGTATCTTGAGCTGAACAACTTTTTCTCTTGATAAATAGTTTGTAAAACAAACTCCACTTGACATGCTATCGAAGCACATAGGGAGAGAAGAGTAGGCTTTCATTGTAGTTTGGTTTCATGGATATAGCTTTGCCCACTTGGGGGAGCTCTGTTCCCTTCTCCCTCAGATGTCCAATCACTTTCTCTGGTTGTTGGTCCTCTTGTGATGACTTTCCTGGAAGTGCTCCAGCCACTTTTCCAGTAGAACTTGGCATTTGGTCTATTTGGTCAACTTTTCCTACAATCATCTGGTGTCCTTTCTTGTAGAATTTTGGCAACTTTTCTTACAGTTCTCAAGCTACTCTTTACTCTGTGCATGCAATGCTTTTCACCAGCTACTCTGATATTAGTGTTATGAATCACTTTTGCTACTCTTGGCAGTGCTGTTAAACCAAGGGTCATATAACCTATTTCTATAATACTTGGTGCAGAGTTTTTATGCTCCATCTTGAAGGGGCGTCAGAATAGCATTGGTTAATCTATATTCTCTGTATAGCTATGCTATAGGTCGTGTATCTCAAATTAAACAACCCATAAGTAAATATATGCAATACAGCCTCCTTTTATCAAGGCTTTCCAAAGCATTCTTTCTTTCTTTTACTCTCCTAAATAATATAACAAATTGTATGCTGTACGAGAAAAGCTTTATATATGGAATGTGAGAATCGAAAAAGTTTGGAAAAGATGGTAGCAAGAGTAATGGTATAAAATATAAACGATTTTTTGTTACACTTTTGGTGTTAAAGTCATGACTTTATGGAAGCATCCCTTTAAAGGTTACAAAAGGGGATTGTATGCCTTTCCTATTTTTATGGTACTTTATTTTTTACTGTTATTTAAACTATCTAAATAGAACATCCCTATATGCGATCTGTCTATTCAATTTTTCTGACGTTATTATCTCATCTATATCAATTATCACCATTGTATAATGATCTAATTTCCCCACTTAGTGGGATAAGGTGGTTGTAGTAGTAGTAGTAGTATGATGATCCAATTTCTGATTTTTAAACTAGCCATAGCTACAATCCTTCGCAGATTTTTCAAATTTTCACATTTCTATGGAAGGTCTTACTGCATTGATACCTTTTTGTTCTCTGTATTCTGTAGATGCTGTAACCAAGGAAAGGTCTCAAGGGTATCTGTTCCGTTCTGTGTTAAAGTGCATCCCATATCTAATAGAAGAAGTTGGACGAAGTGATAAAATCACTGAAATAATTCCCCAACATGGCATAAGCATTGACCCTGGTGTTCGTGAGGAAGCAGTACAAGTACTAAACCGCATTGTGAAATACCTACCCCATCGTCGCTTTGCAGTAATGAAGGGCATGGCCAACTTCATATTACGACTTCCAGATGAATTCCCCCTTCTCATTCAAACATCATTAGGACGTCTACTGGAACTTATGCGCTTTTGGAGATCTTGTCTAATAGATGATAGAATGCAATATGATGCTCAAGAGGCAAGCCCTCTCGGGCATGAAGCTGAGAGATTTAGAAAGTCTTCCTTCCAACAAATGGGAGAAGCAATTGAATTTCGTGCATCAGAAATTGATGCTGTTGGTCTAATTTTCCTTGCATCTGTTGATAGTCAAATCAGGCATACGGCATTAGAATTATTGCGATGTGTCCGAGCCTTGAGAAATGATATTAGGGACCTGAGGATTGAGCAGCCAAATCATCTTCTGAAATATGAATCTGAACCAATATTTATCATTGATGTTCTAGAAGAACATGGGGTATTAATATTTGTTCATTATGTTCATTATATTATTTTATTTAAAATTTAGTTATGGCAGATTTTCTTAAATTTATTTTTGTTAATTTTAAATATCTTGGTGTTGCAGGACGAGATCGTCCAGAACTGCTACTGGGACTCAGGGCGACCTTTTGATTTGAGAAGAGAATCTGATGCCATTCCTCCTGAAGTGACGCTTCAATCAATAATATTTGAGAGCCCTGATAAGAACAGGTGGGCTCGGTGCCTTAGCGAGCTTGTCAAATATGCTGCTGAGCTTTGTCCAAGCTCTGTCCAGGATGCTAGGTATGTACTAACTTCTTTTGCCTTGGCTTTTTGCCTCCTTCCCTGAAATCCATACTTTGTAGCACTTGAGATGCTTAAAGAATCGGCGATGAGAGCAAAAGGGGCTTGGTCTTCTGCTTAAACTGCCAACAAAAGAGAAGAAATGTCATTTTATTATGTTCATGTGATATGGTCCTATTAATTTGGTCAATTCCCTTTATATATTGATAGAATCCCTAGTTATTAACACATCTCCAGCCCCTGAATAGTCTGTTCTAGGCTATCTAAAATAACTTGAAAAAGGACTTGAGGACAAAAATAGATTTGAAAACATAGGCGCTACACTACCCACACAACTTCAGTCCGAGTAGCATGTCCACTATAATAGTGCGGACAGTTATCCAGTCACTCTTGGTTTCCATAGTTGCTCCTGCATCATGATTCAGCTTTCACCAAAGTGACTTGTAATAAGCATGATGGGTCAGATGTGTCAATTTTTGGATAGATCTAGTATAAATGTTCTCTCTATGTTTAATGGGTGTTGATGTTGGGTTTGCTCTCTTAACCTGACTAGAAAACAATTTTTACCCATACTCATCATGCCAACTATTTTTTCTTTATTATATAGGAGTATAATATACTATATAATATATTGTCCTGCTTCCTTCAGTTAATTTATACCCAGATCCCTTCCCTGATAAATATCACAAGATGATGTAATATGACTGTGGCTCTGGCAGGGCAGAGGTTATGCTGCGTCTTGCTCATATTACCCCCATCGAGTTGGGTGGAAAGGCTCATCCATCACAGGATGCTGATAATAAACTGGAACAGTGGCTCATGTATGCTATGTTTGTCTGTTCATGTCCACCAGCAGCTGCTCGAGAATCTAGTGGCACTGCAGTAACCAAAGAACTCTGCCATCTTATTTTCCCTTCATTGAAATCTGGATCTGATGCACATGTTGTGAGTACTCGTCAATAAACTTTATCCGTTTTTAAAACCTATCTTCACATGAACACCAGAAGGCATTCTTCAGGACAATTTTTTAATATTTATTTCCATTTTGCTAAATTCTAACTTTTATGGAGTTTATTATTGATTGATGATCTGTTTTCTATCATATTGCTGTAATTATGTGTTCATTCTAATGAAATTTTCAATATAGAGCTGTATATGAATAAGTTAGGATATTCCAACCTATTGTAATGGTTTATTATTGTGCTATGGAGATCATTTTCATGGTAAAATTGGGACATATAATATTTGAAAAGTAAAAGAGCACAGAAATGATACAAGAGATATGGTGGTCTTGACGGTCATTAGTGTGACAACTTTCATATGTAATTGTTGAACTTTTATAGTGATTGCTGGAATTCATAAATGGATTAGTCCCATTAATATGTTTAAACTTCTTCCCGTCCTCCTCTTGCTGCCTGTCCTCCCTTTTTTTGTGCTAGAGCTCATCCTATAACTTTATGTTCTATTGAAGAAATGGATATTTCAATTTTACTCGTTCCTATATTATTAGTTTGCTATGCTGATTTTTCCCCTCAATATGTTTTCTGTGGTTGTAACTAAGATGTCACTTCAAATGATATCTGTGCATGTTTACCACAATTTTGTTATTTATTCTATTCCACTGAAAACTGCATGGATGTGAATATACGATGTGTGTCTATATTGGAAAGCTATTAATTTTACATGATGAAAAATAATTACTAGCAATGACAAGGGATTCATATTCAAATCTCCAAGATGATGGAATTGGTGCTAATCCCAAGATTCCAGCTATATACATGCTTAGTAACGTTCTTTTTTTTTTTGGGTAACTGATGGTTAAGTAAAAATATGAGGTTTTACATTAAAAATTGAGGTTGGCTTTTTTTTTTTTTTTTTTTTTTCAGTGGGAAGGGCTGTGTGAGGATTAATGGATATTAGACTTGCTACAGTTTTGATGTTATAAGGGCGTCTATGTTATTTTTGTCTTTCATTTTCGATTCTCTTTGGTGCCTATTTCTCGCTAAGGAGGTTTTGATATAGCATGCAGCCACCATGGCTCTTGGCCACTCGCACCTGGAAGGAAGTGAAATCATGTTTGCTGAACTTGCATCTTTTATTGAAGAGGTTTCTTCAGAGACAGAAGGAAAACCCAAGTGGAAGGTACTGCTCACGAGGTCATAGAATTCATTTTATTTAATTCTGCAATATTTTCAATATCATTGAGGTACATTTTTCTTAATGAGCTGCACAATTCATTCATATCTGCGGTATAGAAAAATCACGTTAAATCTAGTAATCCCTAATTCCTAAGTAATGCTAGTAAGCATGAGGGTAAGTGTGGAAAATACTTCATTCTCATTTGTGAAACCTGAAGAAAATTTTTGTATTTAAGTGGGCTTTTTAATATTCTTTCCAATCATTTTTAATCTTCCGATCATCTGTTTTAAAGTAAATATGCTTTGATCTCTATTTTTGAAGATTCCATTCATGTATCAACGCTACTTTTTCCTGTTTTGAGTTATATATGGTTGTGTTTGCTTTTGTCAAATTTACTGTTGAGACCTAATAACTAAGTTTTAAGTTTTTAGTGCGAGAAAAATAGGCGCTGGATTTTTTAAGTTTTAAAAGATTTTCAATTTATGTCCTGACTATGTATAGGAAATTATTAGCACTTATGAAAAACTGTTCATTGACAACCCCTCGCATACATTGTGTTTTCTTTTTTGCTTACATGTAGTTTTAGTTGACAGTAACGATTACCAGAAAAACATTTTTAGTGCTAAATTGGGTTTTCAAACTGGTCCATAGTTTTGAAAGTTTCATTCTTTGTTCCTGCCCAAAAACCTTTTCTATTTTCAGCATGGGGTAGGTTTGGAGTTGATATATTTCAAGTTATGCAGGGTTTTTTTACTCAAGGGCAGGGAGCAGGTGCGGATTATCATTGTTAAAGATAATGATAATATATGAGAAGGGAAAAACAATAAAAAAAAGCTCTTCTAGAATTCTGAAAATTTAGATACAATAACATTGTTATGGTTCCTTGTTCCTTAATTCAAATTAAATTAATGGAGGTGAAACGAGTAAAACTTGTTTCATTGCTTTTTTGATTACTTCTCAAAATTTTGAATCATGGTTTGGCACTGATAAGACATATTTTATGAATCTAGAGTCAAAAATCTCGCCGTGAAGAACTCCGTATCCACATTGCAAACATATACCGTACTGTTGCAGAAAACATATGGCCAGGCATGCTTGCCCGCAAGCCAGTTTTCCGTCTCCATTACCTTAAATTCATTGATGAAACAGTTAGAATGATCTCAACAGCCCCTCCAGAGAATTTTCAAGATATGCAGCCCCTCCGCTACGCTCTTGCTTGTGTTCTAAGATCATTAGCCCCAGAGTTTGTCGATTCAAAATCAGAAAAGTTTGATGTCAGAACTAGAAAGAGACTATTTGATCTTCTTCTCTCCTGGTCTGATGATACAGGCAGTGCCTGGGGTCAAGACACTGTTAGTGATTATCGACGTGAAGTTGATAGATACAAGTCTTCTCAGCATGCCCGCTCAAAAGATTCTGTGGACAAAATATCATTTGACAAAGAATTGAATGAACAGGTTGAGGCTATCCAGTGGGCATCCATGAATGCGATAGCATCACTTTTATATGGACCATGCTTTGATGACAATGCAAGGAAAATGAGTGGTCGTGTGATATCTTGGATTAATAGTTTGTTCATAGAGCCTGCTCCCAGGGCTCCCTTTGGGTACTCACCTGCTGATCCACGAACTCCATCATATTCGTATTCCAAGCACATGGGAGATGGTGGCCGCGGAACTACTGGTCGTGATAGGCACAGGGGTGGTCATCATCGTGTTTCTTTGGCAAAATTGGCTTTGAAGAATCTTTTGCTTACAAATCTGGATCTTTTTCCTGCTTGTATTGATCAGGTACTGTGTTATGCATCTCATTCTGTTAGCCATTCGATTGACTTGGTGAAGATTATAAAGCTGCAAATTATTATCCCTATTCAAAAGCCAGTGCATGGGTGTTTTTCTATTACTACTCTGCTAAGAGGGTAGATTAAAATAATTCATCAGGAAAAAGTCAAAGAGCGCTTAAGGATGTGTGGGGTGTACAAGTGACTGCATTGAAACATTAAAAATTGAGGAGACAATAAAGTAATCGTCCAAACTCCTCTCTCTGGGATGCGCAGTCAAAATCTGCCTCATCCAATCGTAGGCTTCTGCTTACTAGTCAAGGCCTATTTACCTAATTGAAGAAATGAAGAAGATAAAAGGAAAAGCAAATTATAATTTAAGAAATGTTTTCAGTTAGACAGATGCTTCTGAAGACTGCATTTTACAGTCGTTCTGTGAGATGAGACTTTATAGTTTTCTCCCAAAATGATGCACTTCAGCCATACTGACTGTCTGATTTTCAAACCATTCTTCCTATGAATCATCTATTATGTCGCCTAAATTCTTCCATGCATCTATTTCTTCTTTTTATGAAAAATCCAGCTCCTGACATCATGCCATCAACAGAAAAGCTTATGTAACTTTATTTTTTAATGCAGTGCTATTACTCTGATCCTGCTATAGCTGATGGGTACTTCAGTGTTCTAGCTGAGGTATATATGCGCCAAGAGATACCAAATTGTGAAATACAGAGACTCTTGAGCCTGATCCTTTACAAGGTGGTGGATCCATCAAGACAAATTCGTGATGATGCCCTTCAGATGCTGGAGACTCTCTCTGTTCGTGAATGGGCTGAGGATGGCGTTGAGGGCTCAGGAAGTTATCGTGCTGCTGTTGTTGGTAACCTTCCTGATTCCTACCAACAATTCCAATACAAGCTTTCCTGCAAGCTTGCCAAAGATCATCCTGAACTGAGCCAGCTTCTTTGTGAGGAGATCATGCAGAGACAATTAGATGCAGTGGATATAATTGCTCAACATCAGGTCTTAACTTGCATGGCTCCATGGATAGAGAACCTTAATTTCTGGAAACTCAAGGAAGGCTGGAGTGAAAGACTATTGAAAAGTCTTTACTATGTGACTTGGAGGCATGGAGACCAGTTCCCTGATGAAATTGAGAAATTATGGAGTACCATTGCTAGCAAAAACAAGAATATCAGTCCTGTTTTAGATTTCTTGATCACAAAAGGCATTGAAGATTGTGATTCAAATGCATCAACTGAAATAAGTGGTGCATTTGCCACATATTTCTCTGTTGCAAAGCGAGTAAGTCTGTATTTAGCTCGAATATGTCCTCAGCGCACTATAGATCACCTAGTTTTCCAATTATCTCAGCGGCTACTAGAGGATAGCATTGACCCAATTGGGCCAAGTGCAAGTAAGGGTGATGCTACTGCAAACTTGGTGTTAGAGTTTTCACAGGGCCCTGCCACGGCTCAGATGGCATCTGTGGTGGATAACCAGCCACATATGTCCCCTTTGCTTGTGAGAGGTTCTCTTGATGGTCCCCTAAGGAATGTAAGTGGCAGCTTAAGCTGGAGAACAGCTGGGATGACTGGCCGGAGTGTTTCAGGCCCATTAAGTCCAATGCCTCCAGAGATGAACGTTGTTCCAGTAAATACAGCGCGATCTGGCCAGCTCCTTCCATCACTGGTTAATGTGTCTGGACCCTTAATGGGTGTTAAAAGTTCAGCAGGGAGCTTAAGGAGCCGCCATGTTTCACGGGACAGTGGAGATTACCTCGTCGACACTCCAAACTCAGGTGAAGATGGATTGCATGGTGGGGGTGCCATGCATGGTGTGAATGCAAAGGAACTTCAATCGGCCTTGCAGGGTCATCAGCAGCATTCCCTGACACCTGCAGATATAGCTCTGATTCTACTTGCCGAAATTGCATATGAGAATGATGAAGACTTCCGGCAATACTTGCCTCTACTCTTTCATGTCATCTTTGTTTCTATGGATAGCTCAGAAGACATCGTATTAGAACACTGCCAGCATTTGCTTGTTAATTTGTTATATTCCCTTGCTGGCCGTCACTTGGAACAGTATGAGGTGGAAAATAGTGATAGGGAGAACAAGCAGCAGGTTGTAAGCTTGATTAAATATGTACAATCAAAGCGGGGAAGCATGATGTGGGAGAATGAGGATCCCACAGTTGTAAGAACTGAGCTACCAAGTGCTGCTCTTCTTTCTGCTCTAGTTCAGAGCATGGTGGATGCTATCTTCTTCCAAGGAGACCTTCGGGAAACTTGGGGACAAGAAGCTCTGAGATGGGCTATGGAGTGCACATCAAGACACCTTGCCTGTCGTTCTCACCAGATCTACCGAGCCCTTCGACCCAGTGTAACAAGTGATGCTTGTGTATCACTTCTTCGGTGCCTTCATAGGTGTCTAGGAAATCCAGTGCCTCAAGTCTTGGGATTTGTTACAGAAATTTTGATGACATTGCAAGTTATGGTGGAGAATATGGAGCCTGAAAAGGTGATACTTTATCCTCAGCTATTTTGGGGGTGTGTTGCTATGATGCATACAGATTTTGTCCATGTCTACCGCCAGGTTCTTGAGCTTTTCTCTCATGTGATTGATCGGTTATCGTTCCGTGAGCGAACAACAGAAAATGTGCTTCTCTCAAGCATGCCTCGTGATGAACTTGATAATAGTGATTTGGGAGAATTTCAACGTACAGAATCCAGAAGTGGCTTTGAAATTCCGCAAGAAGGGCATTTGCCACCATTTGAAGGAGTGCAGCCTCTTGTTCTTAAAGGACTTATGTCCACTGTCAGTCACAGTGTCTCTGTGGATGTCCTTTCACGTATTACAGTGCATTCATGTGACTCTATATTTGGGGATGCCGAGACAAGACTCCTGATGCACATTATTGGATTACTCCCTTGGCTCTGCCTTCAGCTCACTAAAGAACCAGCGATAGGTCCTGCTTCACCTCTCCAACATCAATATCAAAAAGCCTGCTCTGTTGCAACCAATATTGCAATTTGGTGCCGAGCAAAATCATTGGATGAACTAGCCACTGTGTTTGTGGCTTACTCTCGAGGTGAGATCAAGAGCATAGATAATTTCCTGGCGTGTGTTTCCCCACTACTGTGCAATGAGTGGTTCCCAAAGCATTCAGCTTTGGCCTTTGGGCACTTGCTGAGGCTACTGGAAAAGGGACCAGTTGAGTACCAACGGGTCATTCTACTCATGCTCAAAGCTCTCCTTCAGCACGCTCCAGTGGATGCTGCACAAAGTCCACATATGTACGCAATTGTATCTCAGTTGGTGGAAAGCACGTTGTGTTGGGAAGCACTAGGTGTCTTAGAAGCCCTTCTACAAAGTTGCAGTTCATTGACCGGTTCTCATTCACACGATGCTATGTCATTTGAGAATGGTATTAGCGGACCTGAAGAAAAGTTACTTGCTTCCCAGACCTCATTTAAGGTCCGCAGTGGCCCTTTGCAATATGGGATGGGATCAGGATTTGGAGCAGTCTCTGTGCCAACACAGGGTGGGACAACCGAATCTGGGACCTCGCCTAGAGAGGTGGCTCTGCAGAATACTCGCCTGATTCTTGGTCGAGTACTGAACAACTGTGCTCTAGGTAGGAGAAAGGACCAGAAGAAATTGGTGCCTTTCGTCGCCAATATAGGGAACCCATGAATGCGGAATTTCATGATTTTGTGTATATATTGTTGAAAGATGCAGTAGGATTGCTTTAGGAGAGTTTGAAGCTGTACATAGGATTTTAAAGACGGTAGTATCACAGTTTTGTAGAATGTGTAGTCGCACAGACAAATGTCCTTTCCTCGATTAAAATATATCTTGTATAATTTTAGCTAATTTAGAATGGTACGCTGTTCTCCTTATGTCAGATGTGGCTAGTCATATTTGATGGAGCTGCTGAATCTTATGTTCTGTAACTTTTGCTGTTCTTATATCTTGGGTTTCTCTCACCTTCAAGTTGGAGGAGGTACATGAGGGAGGACGCCGATGTTTTAACTTTTGAACTGCCATAGAATAGAAAGATTCTTTTACAGGCTACTCACAAGAGCCGAGACATTGTTTGATATATACGTTTATGATATAACCTGGTTTGTTCCCCATGTAATTATTTTGTTTAAACTAAGACTTAATTAATTAGATTGTCGATAATCATTTATTTTTGGGTAAAGTATTTCTCCAGTTACAGGAGATAAGTTTATTTCCAGTGACCCTAAAACTACGTCGTTTTAAATTAATGAATGGTGTTTTCGTAATTTTGTTTACTTTTTTATCATATGAATTTTATTGAAATACCCTTCATTAATTCACCTAAAATTACAAACAAATATTCCATTAATTCAAAACGACGTAGTTTTAAGGTCACTAAAGATAAACTTATCTCCAGTGAGTGGAAAAATACTTTTCCTTTTTATTTTTTAGGTGAGTGATGATCATTTTCAAGCTTCATATTCAATTAAGATAGAAATAAATATTTTTATGTGGAAAAACCTTGCAATCATTGAGGATGTTAGACACACCAGATGTGTTTTTTTATATGTACAAATACAAGTATTCTCTCATTAAGAGCAATCTTATTCAAGACATGTTATGAAAGACTTACATCTTCCATTAGACCCTCGCATTAGTACCAATAGCACCAATAATAAATTGAAATATAATTTTTAAATCATGTCATACAAGGGATCAAGTAATCAATGAACGTAATAATCAAATGTACTCAATCAGCTTACAAACTTTATGTAAATTGCCTCTCATTGACGTTTGCTTGTGTTGCATGTAAGTGGATCTGAATAAGCGTAAAACTGAGAAGTGTATCACCCCCCCCCCCCCCCCAAAAAAAAAAATCCATATCTTTTTTTTTTTTTAATACATATAGTAGGGGAGGGGGGTAAGGTTACATTAGGGAGGTGGGTAGGATTTAAACCTTGGATATGGGGAGAGGGCAGGGTTCAAATCCTAGACATAGGGGGCCAAGCTCCCATGCCACTGTACTACTAAAAACAAATAAGTGAATAACCGAACAAAAAAGCTTCCGATTAAAAATAAATGCCGCTAAGTTGCAGTAATCACACGCTTCAATTATTCCATTATTTGGTTGGCATTCATTCATTCAGCCAACAATAGGCATACATTACAAATGCCAACAAAGCCTTATATTACATTTATGAGGGAGAGAATACACTTAAAAAAAGATCAATATTGTACAAGAAACTCAAACATAAACCAACAAAAAAGGACACTACAGAGGAAGCCACACGCATGCAAGGCTCCCTATAGTTCTAAAGCAGACTTGTACACAGGCTAGCTTCTTCGTTTATTCTTTCATCAACCCCATCAGACCATCCCAGAAAGGCCTTCTCAAATTGGCTAAACCTCAGCCAACTCGTTTCATTAATCTGAAAGCAAGCTCATTGCCTTACCCATACGGAGGGCTTCAGTAGGAGCAAACATAAGAGATCATTTAGGGGATGTGTGATTCTTCTTTATCAAGGCATAGGCATCACTGTATATTGCCACAAGGTCTGAGAAGATTGCCAGAGCAATCATAAGGAAGGCAAGGATTTTGTCTTTTCTTGTTGCAATATTGTACTGATCCCTGCATTTGCAGAACAGAAGATTGATCACGATTCACTCATTTAGCAGCAAATTCGCAACAGAAGCACGAAATGCCCGGATGACCATAGTTTTTTGCCCATGTATAACACAATTTCACATTTTCTACAGTCTTACAGGCTAAAGAATAAAATGCTGCAATCTAAAGTAAATTGATCCCGCACCTGATGGATAATTTTACTTAATAATTTAGGGGCATAAAGGATGATTGTTTAGTATCCAGGTATCAAAATGTTCCAGATCCAACAAATGACAAGAAGACATCACTTTCGGTGTAATGGTACATTCACATTTCTTAAGTGCCCCCCGCCCCAACAAAAAAAAAAAAAAGGTTAGCTTCTATAAAATATCTATTATATTCTGATCTAATGGTGAAAAAGTGATAGTGACAATATCATATCCCATATTCTTATATGACAACTTCAAAAAGCATGGTCTTTTCGCACCCCAAAAAAAAAAAAAAAGATTTTTCACACATCTTATCCCATACCATATAGCACCTAAAGAATACTAGAAGATATAAGATAAACTTCCAATATAACAATTAGCTCATTGCAGACCGCACTAAAAATACTAGCTGAGTGCAGCAACTCACCTGAGAACAATGGCGGCAGGAAATATGTATGAAAGACAAACTGCAGCTGTTGCACCAGTGAACTGAAAAGCATCCCAGATGCTGGGTATGAAATTTGCTCCTATGAAGATAGATACGATGAGGGCTATAGTGACTGACGCAAATCTGAAGTTATCCTGAACCAAAGGCCTTGCTGAGGAAAACAGGAGACCATCTATGTTGATCCGAGTCGGATAAAACACAACTGGAAATACAAGAATGAGATGTGCAGCATAGCTTATACGGACAGCATCATTCAGCACAGAGCCAAAAGGAATTCCAAGATCAGAATCAAAGTTGGCAAGCACATCATCGAGAGTTCCTTCACCAAATAATAAAAACCCAAAGAAGCTTGTCATGAGATACACTACAGTGCATAGACCAATAGCAGACCGTACAACTCCTTGCATCTGTGAAGAGTCTTCAAGTTCATTGTCTATGCTGTGAACTGCAAATGAAGTATCATAACAAGGTAAATGGCAAGAAAATGATTATTACCCATAATAACCAAAGAACAAGGGAAATGGAATCCAAATTCAAACCAAGACGTGAAAAAGTTGCCTACCATTGTAATGGCAGATATAGGCAGTTACAAGCACAGGAACTACAGTGAACAGGTTGAAAAATGATGACACATCAGTAATGACTGGGAAGAGTTTGGGCATTTCAATTCCTCCACTAAAAATTTTGACAATCGAAATTCCCACAGCAATGACAAGAAAAACAACTGCCAGCCCAACTGATAGGGCAGATGTGAATCTCAGAGAATCTGCAAGCAGAGGACAGGCATTTTAGACCAACGTTCATTCATAATATAAGTTAGCTCATGTGCAATCACCATGAGGTTTACACAGTGAAGACCTAAAAGAAAACGTTACAGACATGCAGCAAAAAAGATTCATTAATCCTGGAAATATAGTTTGTGTGTAGCATATAAAGCAACGAAAAGACTGATTTTTCCCCAATTTTCTCTGTTTTTTTAAATATAAGTTGATCATTAACACGTCCAGCATATAATTAGTTGATTGGTGAGTAGTGACTTTGTATCAATCCTAACCCTGCTCACTTGTGGAGCTGTTAGTGGTCTATAGATCTCTTGAATCCCACTCCAAGTCTTCAACCCTATATCTAGGTGATAGTTTGCTTGTTTAGAATCCGTCACATTTGATGCATTTTGTTCATGCACATGAGATTTTATGGACACCTAATTTGACAAATAAAAGAAATAGTCGTGCGTTTGTTTCTTCCTATTAAAGAAATGCAAGTTACCAATTCTTTTGAAGCTGGCTAAAGGTGCAAATACAGCAAGCGTTGTAAACAGAAGAATAAACGTGCGCCCAGTCCACCAGTGTGCGCCAAACCATTTTTCAAGGATACCAGCATGGAGATCTCCACTTGCTGATGTCCCAGAAAGCACGTCACCTTCATTAAAATCAATGCACATCCTTGTTAGATAGTTAGATAAATTTAGATACAGTACAGACTGACACAGGAACAAAAGATCCAAATAGTAACAAGACGAAAGATATCGCGTCCTAATGTAACTTGGAAGTGTTTCATCGTGTCCAAATCAAGCATAAAACATAGCTTGGATTTGGTTATGAAGCAACGGTTTAGAAGGCTTGCGTAAAATCTATAGGAATGATAAAAATGGACAGGCATATATCCATGTAAATATAAGTACAGGTCAATTGCTCTTACCAATTATAATCATATACACAATCAGCACACCGAGGTTGTTAACTACAACACAGATCTGCACAATAGCTCTTCCAAACTTTCCAAAGGCGTCTCCCATTAGTCCTCCGTAAGATACAACCTTCCCTGCCCTGGTAAACCTAAGCAAAAACTCAATTGACTTCTCAGCCAAGAAAGCCGTGAAGATTATCGCAACAATCCCAGCCACCATCCCCAATTGTTTAAAGGTTGCCGGCAAAGCCATGATCCCCGCACCAACGATTGTGGTTGATAAGTTGAAAACAGCCCCAGAAAACGAGGCCCCATCAAAATCATCAAACCCAGCATTTTCCTCTTTACTTTTGGGTAATAAGGGTGCTTTCTCATCCACAATTGCTTTGCTCTTTCGTGATTTCTTCTTCTCTGTTTTAGGTGCATCCCCTCTGATAGTCATTTTCAGCCGAACAAGACCTCACGTTTAGGATACTTTAAAACAGCTCAACAACTCTGGTACAAAAAAAAGGTTAGTTTTGAATTATCTTCGAGCAATTAATTCAGTTTGATTTGCGAGCTCAGTGATTCAAACCTGTTAAACCCAGAGTATTGAGGATTCAAGCTTGACCGGTATGTACAGCCTTGAGATAGATGAATCTAAAATGGTCAAAATCTTGAACAATAGCCCGAAAACTAATCGAGACGCAAGAGAAAGTTGGAAGGCAGAATCCAGAACACGGAGACAAGACAAAGGTTGAAAAAACAAAAATGAAATCCAGCAATTACAGATATCCCAGAAAGAAAGAAAGAAAGAAAGAAAAGCAGAATCTACGCTCCGAACTCGAAAGTTGAGAATCCGAGACGCGCAAGATGAACCCAGGAATGAAGAGACAAGAAAAAGCTGGCAGCCAAGAGGGAAAGTGAATCCTAGCCTTAGAAATTAGGATCAAATGAGCTTAATTTATAGACAAACCAGAAAGATAATGAGAGGTATGTTGCTGCAGCGATTGCGTATGCGTATCGAACAACTATTAAAGATATACGAATTGACTGGACAATATTTATGAATTAAATTTAAAAGTTAAAACCAATAATGCGGGTCATAACAAAGACTAATTTTCAAAACTCTTTTTTTTTTTTTTTAAAGATTTCACCACTAATATAAATGCACCGCCAAGGGGACATTGAGGTCTGCAGCAACAAGTTGCGGAAGCTGTAATGCACAAAAACAAACAAGAAAGTACAACATACGCCTTTGCAACAAGACAATATCTTTTTAGTATCTCAAAATGTCCAACTTGTCCATGATCGGACGGAATCAAGTGGAACTGGGAACACTGCCGGTAGCTTTGGCGTCGACCCAAGTATATATATATTTTTTAACAAAAAAATCCGATGAATTTCTTTAAAAATATTACTCATAGTTTGAAGATAAACAAATATTAAACATGAAGATACGCTAAAAATATATATATATATTCGCAAATCAACCTTGACAAAGAGAAAAACACGATTAAATACCCTTCAAAGTTCCAAAACCCGGAAAGATTTCTACAATTTGACAAAAGACACAATACTGATGGATGGAGTATCAATATGAAATTTAACTATTTGGGCCAAATGACTAAAATGATCTCCTCCAAGGACTCATTCTCTGAATTTATATTTTATATAAGATAAATTAATTTAAACCCTATTAAAACTTGTTCATAAGACTATTTCACTTATTCATTAAGTGTAAGACTAGATTTTGGCAACAGACTGTGTTGCTAAAGCTTCTTTGAAAAGGTCTTCCCCATTTGATGATCAGGTAATACAACCGCCGTTACAGTTAAGGAAAAATTTGAAAGAAGATAGGCAGTGTGCCGATTTTGACAATGAAAGTTTTTCCTTATTTTGTTTCTCCGTCATCATATTTGTTTTGTATTTAAGTTTTTGGAATATTCTTGTTTAGACTACTATTTTATATGAAAAAATGCATTCAGTTGGCAAAAATAAAACTTCCTCTAGTCCTAACTAAACTTAATTAGGGAGTTAACGTTGGTCCTAAACGTAAGGTCTATTTATTAATCCTATTGATTTATCTCGACAATAATCTAGTAAGGGATAAATTGAGGGTTTTCGAGCAAAGGGGGTTATTGTAACAGGACACGTACGGTGGTTGATTGGAAGAGGTTTTGAGTGGAAGAAGCTCAGGAGGATTATGCAGATGGAAGAGACACAAGTTCCACTAATACAATTTTTCATCTTTATAAAATTTATTAGTATGATTTTGTTTATCTTTAACTTACTACCTCCGGTCCTAATTATAAGAGCTAGTTAATTTTCTTTGAAGAGATTAAGGAAGCTAAATAAATTACTTTATCATTTCATATGTTAAATATTCAAACTAATGAGTTGGAAGAAAAAATAAAAATAAAAAATACTTTAAAGTAATTTAATTACCTTCCTTAATTTCTCCAAAAAAATCAACTGGCTCTTATAATTTAGACCGGAGGGAGTAATATATACTGGATCATTATTCCTGCATTAAATTAATTACTACCAAAAATACTAAATATCTAACAGTACCAACATTGTTTTACATGTTAACAATTTTCATTTCCAAATGGACCCACGGATCAGTTTTCCGCAACCCCATTTCGTATTTTTAATTCAAAGTAATCACAAAGTTTCTTACGTAACTTTTAAGGGGAAAAATATATATATTTTTTAAAAAAATATGAAAATGTTTAAATGAGGGTAGACACCAGTAACCTAAGGCCAAAGCATGCCTTTAGGTTAATAGAGCGCTTATAGAGGCACTTACAAATTATCTACCAACAAGGCTCTTACATCAATCAAAAGGTATCAAATATCCTCTCTTTTAAAATGAAAGGCCTACGTCTTAGCCAAAAATTGTCTACTAATATATATATATATATATATATATATATAATAACATTATATTATATGTTGCTTTTGAGAAAAACGTCAAGGCCGCCATTGGTCTTTAATCTGACTTTTCGCGGCAAATTGGGCCAAGGAACACACGATCGTCAGCATCAGGGCCCATTCTTTGCCACCCCGGCCCACCAAATTAATTATTGAGTAATATTTTGCAATAAAAAAATATTTTATCTAAATCAACGTATAATCAAATCGAAACAAAGAAAAGTGCGAGACGTAACTTATTCTCTACTTAAAATCACTACTGCTGCGAAAATATACGTGTTTTTACTTGATTGGACACCTATATTCTGTGCATTCCACAGCCACGAATTTATGATAAAATAATGAGCAGTATCACAAGTCTTAACATTTTAATCGTTTTTAATTTCACTGTTTAACCTGAATAATGAGTTTCATTGGTTGGTTGGTTCCATAATGATGATTTGACAGCATTACCAAATGCTTAGTCACATGACCTTAATTAACTTTTGGTACATCACAGTGATAATGAAGTTTTATTACTTTAATTATGATAACGGGCTTGCTGTTGGATATTTTATTCGGCACGAGATATGATTTTCAGATGCAACGTTTTCCTTGGAAAATATCATACACATTTTTTGCCTATAAATTTATGGGGTACATTGGACAATATCGCTATGTACATCTATAAAAACTATATATTTTTATGAAAATATCAATAATAAATTATTTTGGTAGTAATTTTAACAATGACGCTACTCATTCTTTATTTTGGCAGAAATAAACAATATCGCTATGTGCATTCATAAGTAACATTTAGGTAATGTCATTGTTAAAATATTTTAACAAAACAATTGATTATTACTGATGTATGAATGGAAAATAAATAACTTTTATGGATACACATAGCGATATTATTTATTGTTAAATTTGCACATTCACCCTAAAATCATTTATGTACAATTATATACACCTTCTAGTCCTTTTTTTTTTTTTTGTGTGGAACATCCAATATCCAAAGCCTACCTCTCTTTAATTTGAAGGATCAATTTGAGTAGGACCACAAAGGAAGTAAAGCTTTACCCCAATATCTTGGTCTGAAATATAAGACAAAGTTTTTATATTTGTCAGTATTTTTCTAATTTACCCAGTAATGTTTACTTAACAATAATTAAAGAGAATATGAAATGATGGAATTAAAAAAGGTACTTAAAATGTTTTAGAGAATACATGTCATATTAATTAACTTAACTAACTTCTTTAACTTAATCAAATTAAATAGACATGTCTTATATTAAAAACTAGAGTAGTAATATTCATATGGGTATGTGTTGACTTAGTTCTTCTTCTTTTTTTTGGGCTGAAATCACTGAATTGGTTTCTTAAAACAGAAAGAAATGCATTTGGTTTAACGTGCGATGGTATTATAGATGAGTGACAGGTTTTCAAAAAACTAACATGGCTAACAATTACAAAAAATCGATGACAATATCTCGACACATTACAGCTAAATTATCAAGGAAAAATGAAAAACTGTAGCCTGGTTACTTAAGGCATTGTAACAAACGATATTAAGCTAACATGTCCGGAAAAGGTATTGACTGAACCATACCAACAAAAGTACATGTATTTCTCCCCTAAAAAAAAAGTACACGTATTTCAAGTACTTTAATTGTTAATATGCATACTTAATATTTGTTGCAATGCAAAACTTTTTATTTAGACATAGAAGATAATGGCTGTCAAATCAGATCAAAGAACTTCATTAAAATAGAGAGATTTAAGAGAAGATTAGAGTGAATCAAGGTACGTGGTACACGTTTTAAGACACAGCCAATTTAACTATGTGCCATAAAATATACTCCTAGAAGCTTACGTGAACCTAGGAGGAACTGAAGAGGCATAAAATCATAGATTAAACAAAGCAAAAAAATGATATCATGGCTGAGAATGTCCCGCGTTTCACAATCAACAAACAGATCTAAGGAATTTAAAACTAACATTGAGACTGTGTCAGAGGATGTGTCTGTGCTTATTAATAAGGGAAAATTCACATCAGGGCCCTTTTTACAGGAAAAAAAAATCAAAAAAGGCCTTAAGATTCTGAAAAACCCAGAAAAGGTATTAACTGTACTGATTTAGTTGTTAATGACATACCCATTAACAACTATATCAGCCCCGTTAACAACTCACGTAGATTCTGAAAATCCCAGAAAATAACAATTTGCTAACAACTAAATCAGCCTCGTTAACAACTATATCAGTACCTGGTTAATAACTATATCAGCCCTGTTACCAATTCACGTAGATTCTGACAATCTCAGAAAAAGATCTTTTTTGGGATTTTCAGAATCTTAGAGCATTTTTTGAGTTTTTTTTTTTGTAAATTTTCCTTATTAATAATAACCTCTCTTCATTTAAAAACAACAAGGCAATAGTAGTTTTGTTTTAGCACACACATTTACATTTTTCATGTTTTGGTGTGCATGGCTGCAGTTTTTCTCGAAGACTTTGGATGAAGGTGTAAATTTAACTATAAACTTTTTAGCAAAGGCACATCTAACACCATAATTTTTATTTGGACAACTCCGTTAACTTTTTGTGTGGTTGTCACCTTCAACCTCAACCTCAACCTTCTCTCTCCTCAGCATTAGCAAGGTGGAAAACCTGAGTGGGAGAGGCAAAGTTGAAAAGATGTTTGGCCTTCTGGTTCCATCTCTGTCAACCCATAATAACTCAATCTGACGAATACCAGCCACGCTGCCAACTTCAACAAGGTCTTTATATATGCAGACTTAGATTGGCTGCTGCAGAAGCAACTTTATTGAAAGCGGTTGCCACGTCCATATGATCAGCATCCATATACATAATAATTTTGTGCATTCCATGCTTGCTCCATGTATATTTCCTATCAAGAATCAATAATTTTGACCACGAACAGAGAAGCTACTAGCTAGTTAAAGTAGATACTAAATAGATTGAACAAACAGATAACTTGTAAAAGATATGAGATGATGATCCATTTCTGAATCCTCCATTGATGTTAAAGATGGAGAAATCAAAGCTGCTGCACGGTGAGGCAACGAGAGTTGTGATGGGAATGGGAGTGACGCGGTGCTGAGAGAAGGTTTGAGGTTGAAGGTGAGAACACACAAAAAGTTGACGGAGTTATTATTTTGGCTTTTTTTCTAAATTACCCCTTATTAAATAACTAATTACTGAAATACCCTTGTTTCCAAACTATTTTTCAATCTATCTCTGTTTAGTCAACTAACCCCAAATTTAATTGACTAAAACGCAGGGCGTTAAATTTTTTGACTTTCCCTATGATTTAATCTACTAAGCACTGTGGCTTAGTCGACTAAATCGCGATAGAGGGGTTTTTTATATTTGTTAAGTTTTTTTTTTTAAAAAAAATATCCCTATTAATACTCCCCAGGGGTGGATCTAGGGGTAGGGGTGCCCCACCCCCTAAAATTACAGCATATACCTAAATTTTTAGAAAATTATATTTTAGTCTCATAAAACTTTTATTTTTTTCAATTTAGTCCATATTAAAAGTTTCGTATAGGGACTAAAATAAAAACATTTAAACATTTATACGGCTGAATGCAATTTTATGAATATCTAGCTTCTATTTTGTAATTTTTGCCCCCCAATTTCAGTTCCTAGTTTTGCCTCTGATGCTTCTTCAACAATAATCACAGAGGAGAGAAAATGAGAGAACTAAAGAAAATGACCAAGATGTTTTAAAAAATATATATCATATTAATAAACTTAACTAACTTCTTTAATCTAATTAAATTAGGTAAATATATCTTATATTAAGGATTAAATGAGTATTTTATTACCTGAAATTCTTAATATAAGATATATATATTTTATAATGTAAATTGCATTCTTAATATAAGATATATATATTTTATAATGTAAATCGCATTATAAAAGTGAATCTTACTATCAATGAATGAATGTATTACTATAAAATTTATTCAAAATGTAATTAAACTTGGACATCCAAGAGAGTTACATATTTGGCTCCCGGCAAAAACTAATGATTCACCTTTGGACAATCCAACAACTAATGGGACAAAAATTTGCGGTACAATATCGTAATCAAACATTTCTTTCTTTTTTTTTTTTTGGTCAGATAAACATTTCTTATTTAATACCCTAGATCTTATATTAGGAATTATGGATACTATATAACAAGAAAAACAATATTGAATCTAATGTAGAAATAGAACCTATATTATATGTCTCTTTAGTTTGGGAAAATCGCACTTAGCGCTTCAGAAAACATGACCCAAAAGTTCTTTAAAATCTTTAATTTTCAAGCAAGTCTCATTCTTTATTTTGGTAGAAATAAACAATATCGCTATGCATATTCATAAGTAACACTTGAGTAACATCATTGTTAAAATTGCCAGCAAAACAATTAATTATTGTTATATATTGTGTGAACTAAAAATAGATAATTTTTATGTGGATCCACATAGTGATATTATTTATTGTTAAATTTGTACATTTGTTTTAAAATTATTTATGTACAATTAGTCTAGAATAATCTGGATCAAGCCGGGTAGAACCGCGAGGGAAGTAAAGCTCTACCACTAATATTTTAATCCTAAATACAAGACAAAACTTTTATATTTGTCAATTTTTTTTTCTAATTTATTATTAATGATGTTTTCTCAACAATAATTAAAGAGATAAGGGAATGATGGAATTAAAGAAGGTGCTTAAGGTGTTTTAGAAAATATATGTCATATTAGCTAATTTAACCAACTTCTTTAATTTAATAAAATTAAATAAATGTATTTTATATTAAGTACGGGAGGAGTATTAGTTAATTATATGGATATCTGTTGATTTAGTTCTTCTTCTTCTCTCCGCTTTTTGTTTTGGCTGAAATCACTGAATTAGTTTCTTAAAACAGAAAGATAGAAATGGATTTGGTAAAACGTGTGGCAGGTATTATGAGAAGAGTGACGAGTTTTCAAAAACTAACATGGCTAACAATTACATAACATCGATGACAATATATTGACACATCACAGCTAAATTATCAAATAAAACTGTAACCTGGTTAAGGTAGTATTATAACAAACGATATTAAGCTAACATGTCCGGAAAAAGGTACTGACTGAATCTGCAGACCAACAAAAGTACATACATGTATTTCTCCCCTAGAAAAAAAGTAAACGCATTTCAAGAACTTTAATTGTTAATATGCATACTCGATCTTTGTTGCAATGCAAGACTTTTTATTTAGACATAGAAGACGATGGCTGTCAAATCGGATCAAAGAACTTAATTAAAATATAGAGAGATTTAAGAGAAGATTAGAGAGTGAATCAATGGACATGGTACACGTTTTAAGACACAGCCAATTTAACTAAGTGGCATAAAATAAAGAAGCTTACGTGAACCTAGGAGGAAATGAAGAGACATAAAATCATAGATTAAACAAAGTAAAAATGATACCATGGCTGAGAATGTCCCGCGTTTCACAATCAACAAACAGAACTAAAGAATATAAAACTAACACTGAGACTATGAAAGGATGTGTCAATGCTTGTTAATAATAGCCTCAAACCTTAATAAACAAAAGGGTAATAGTAGTTTTTTTTGGCACATTTACATTTTTCATGCATTGGTGTGCATGGCTGCAGTTTTTCTCAAAGACTTTGGTGTAAATTTAATATTAAACTATTAGCGAAGGCACGCCTAACACCATAATTTTTATTTGGACAACTCAGTTAACTATTATAAACTGCCGTTAACTTTTTGTGTGGGTGTCACCTTCAACATCAACCTTCTCTCCTCAGCATTAGCAAGGTGGAAAACCTGAGTGGGAGAGGCAAAGTTGAATAGATGTTTGGCCTTCTGGTTCCATCTCTGTCAACCCATAATAACACAATCTGACGAACACCCGCCACGCCAACTTCAACCTTAAGGTCTTTATATATGTAGACTTAGATTGGCTGCTGCAGAAGCAACTTTATTGAAAGCGGTTGCCACGTCCATATACATGATCAACATCCATATACATAATAATGTTATCCATTCCACGCTTGCTGCATGTATTTTTCCTATCAACAATCAATAATTTTGACCACGAACAGAGAAGCTACTAGCTAGTTAAAGTAACTAGATTGAACAACTAACAGATAACTTGTAAAAGATATGAGATGATGATCCATTTCTAAATCCTCCATTGATGTAAAAGATGGAGAAATTAAAGCTGCTGCACAGTGAGGCAACGAGAGTTGGGATGGGAGTGACGCTGTGCTGAGGAGCGAAGGTTTGAGGTTGAAGGTGGGACCACACAAAATGTTAACGGAGTTATTATTTTTGCACCATTTAAAAGAGTTTATTTATATTTTTGCCCCCAAATAAATATTATGGTGCTAGATGCTAAAAGTTTGTTGTTAAATTTTCGCCTCCATCCAAAACTTTCATCCATTTAAAAATCTACATAATAAATACTCCTTCTTAATATAAGACATATTTAAGAAGTTGGATTTTCTAGTCCTAAATATAAGACATTATTTTTATATTTGTCAATCTTTTTTCTAATGTACTCCTATTGATGTTCTTTCAATAATAACCACAAATGAGAGGAAACGAGAGAATTAAGGAAGACAACTTGAATGTTTTAAAAACTATATATCATATTTATAAACTTAATTAATTTCTTTAATATAATCAAATTACGTAAATATATTCTAATATAAATTGTACTACATACAAACGTGATCTTATACTACTATCAATGAATAAATGTATTACTATAACATTTATTCAAAATGTAATTAAACTTGGACATCCAATAGAGTTACATATCTGACCCCCGGCAAAAACTAATGATTCACCTTTGAACAATCCAACAACTAATGGTAAAAAAATTGCCGTACAGCATCCTAATCAAACATTTCTTATTTTATTCCCTATAAAATAGATATTATATTAAGAATTAGAGTTAGTATATAAAAACAAAAACAATATTGAATCTAATGTATAGAAATAGAAACTATATTTCTTTTCAGTTTGGGAAAATTGCACTTAGCTCGGAAAATATGATACAAAAGTTTTTTGAAATCTTGAATTTATAAGCAAATCTCATAGGATATTTGAGTAATATAATCCAATTGTGGAAAAGATTAAAATATCCTTAATGAAACAAGGCAGACAAAATCAAACCCAAGGATCAAGACGAGCCCCAATTGTTCTCTCCCTCACCCATAGCCAATGCCATACGGTATTCAAAGAAGCAAACCAGAGCTTCAAGACGAGCACCCACCACCATTCTTCTGATTCATCTTTCACTTTTTGGCCTCTGTAACTTCGGGGATTTGATTTTTTCATGTTCAAATCTCGCATTTCGGTGAGTTCGTTGCTTCAGCTCAATTAAATTGTTTTTGCCTTTGGGTGTATATATGAGAGTCTCAAGGAGTTGAGTTCGATTGCATGACCCACCCCAGAAGGGTAAGTGTTTGTTTGGTTCAACGCAGGAAAAATGAGAAATTTTAATATTATCTTTTTTGAATTGATAGGGAGGTAGGGGAAGAATAGAATTTTGATGTTACTTTATTTGATTTAGAGGAGGAGGAAAATATTTTTATAGGTACAGCCTACCCTTATTTTATTTAAGATGTTTTTCTTCAATATTAGAATATTTTTTTGCCCTATATATGTAGAATGTTTAATCAAATATAATTACAAAATTATGGTTTTCTGATTATCAAAATTCAATAAATATATAATTATAATACAATACTCAAAAGAAGAAATTAAGAAGCCGGGGGGAAAAAGACTTATATAAGAAGGAAGAAACCCAAATTTCAATTATGATACTAATAAATTCTATTTATTGTTTTCGACACTCACTCACGCAGTCTGCAATTGGGTTGGGTTTCTCTCATTGTAGGGGTTCAGTCGGATCCTTGAAATAAAAAGAGGATTTTTTTCAAAAGGAAAAAAAAAACTCGCGGGAAGAAACGTCGCGTTTCGGTTAGGTGTCAGCTTGTCAGGTTCCTCCTCGAGCATAGGCGGGCTTGGGGACGAGAGTGGATTTCTTTTCTTTCTTCTAGTTAGGGCATGTCCGGGTCTGTTAAAAACGGAAACGGAATCTCCAAACTGAGATCGAATTCATGAGTGGCGTCATCTTTCAATATCCTCTTCCTTAATTGATGATTTCTATCGCACTGAAACGGTATGATTTCGTGCGATTCTCTTTTGTGGAATTTGGAAATGCTGCTTTCGTCTTCCTTCGATGACATTAGACCCTCACGCAACATATATTGATTCTGTTCCTGTCATCTTCTTTCCCTGTGGCTTCATTTGTGTGTATGAACGTATAATTTCTATATCGAACCTGCCGGGTTTCAGGCTAACTGGATTGCTATAATGGACACTGCAAATGCTGAAAATGGGGCAGGTGCAACATCTGTTGGTGATGTTAGTACTGACTTTGATGCCGAAACGGATAAAATTGTCTTCCTTGAAGGCGAATCACCCTATGGGGAGGATATTGGAGATATCGGCATTGATAGCACAACTCTAACAAGGCTGGAGTTGAGTTTAGCCGGTTTCTCTGAGAAAATTACCAACCTGAGCATCTTTATGATGCGTCTAGCCGCTATGGACAGTGAATTTGAGGCCTTCGCGATGGAGAAAGATCACGTGGAACTTGATTCTGTTGAGAAGGGTCTCGAGTTTGATCTTTTATCGGGGATATTGGGCTCGGAGATTGGAGAATTGGACAGGTTCTTGCACACTCTGCGAACTGAGATTGCTGATGCCCGACAGAGAATATCTTTGTGCAACCACTTGGGCGAAACTTGTGTGGTACTGAAAGAAAAAGTGTGTGATTTTGAGCGTTGCTTGAAGCAGTCGGAAGAGCAGTTTTCTGTAATCAAGATGCAATCGGCGAATTTTCAGAGGAATTTGTCCCATTTTAAGAGGGAAGAAACTGGTAATAGTAGTATCCCATTTATTTATTCATTCGTTTATAGAAGTGTCGTTTTTTTTTTTTTTTGGGGGGGAAATTGTTGTTTTTATGTAGTTGTTCAAGAAGGTTTTTCTTTTATATGTTCCTTAACATCTCCACTTCAGTTTCATGAGAAATTGTTAAGGCAGTATGATTTTTTTCACTATTGTTAATGGAATCTTCTTTTATAAAAAATGAGGAAAAGAATGGCGGAAAAAAATGGAGGCATATTTATTTTATTGTTTACGTGAATATTTTGTATACAAGCGATGATGCACTAGTTGGTAATTGAACTGCTTGGCTCAAGGTAGCTGCTTACTTTGACAAAAAAGAGTAAAAGGCGTGAAGAATTTCCTTTTTCTTCTTATGAAATGATGTTTTCCCCCTTCTACTTTCAATGCCTGCAGGGGAAAATGACGTGGGTAGAATCATCAGTGAGGAAAATGAATCTTTAAATAAGAAGCCAGAGATAAATATGCACACGGCTGAGCGGCAAAGAAATATCCTGAGGATGCTAGAGAAATCCTTGGCAAGGGAAATTGATCTTGAGAAAAATTTGAATGACTCTCTACAAATTGAAGAAGAGCTAAAACTAAGGATGTCATCTTTAGAACAGGAGCTAGTTTATGCGGAGGAAGAAGCAACTGATGCTTGGGAAAGATGGTTTGAGGCAGATTGTGCAAATCAGATCCTTATGGGGATTTCAAGAGACTTACTTGGTAGACTCCAGATTTCTCAGTTCAATTTGAATGGCTTCACTCAGCGTGAATCTGAGCTCAGAGCTAAAGATCTTGCTAATTCTGAAGACTCGACTAGTGACAAGGTGAATTCACTCAAGAAGCAGCTAAAAGAATCTGAACTTCAACTACTGAACACAAAGGCTTCCGCTGATGAATATCAGAAGCTATATAATGTTATGTGTTCTGATGTAAGAGATATGGAAAATCTTATTGTAGAACTGAAAGAAAATGCATCCAAGGCAGAAAGTAGGGCTAATAGTGCAGAAGCTGAGCATGGATTATTGGCAGAGAGTAATACTAAACTCAATGAAGAGCCGGTTCTTCTGAAAGAGGGTGCGGCTGCCACTAAGGTGGAATTGCTGGAGAGGCAGCTTAAAGAATCTGATCTACAGTTACAGCATGCAATAGCATCTGCTGAAGCTAGTCAGGAGAAACAAAATATGTTATATTCTACAATTGAGGATATGGAAAATGTGATTAGGGATCTTAAGTCAAATGTTTCTAAATTTGAAAGTCGGGCTGACAGTGCAGAGGAGAAATGTATTGTATTATCTGAATCTAACGCTGAGTTAAATGAGGAATTAAGCTTTTTGAGGAGTAGGTTCGAATGTCTGGAGGAAACTCTGCATCAAGTGGAAAAAACAAAAATGGCAACAGCGAAAGACATTGGCATGCACATTATGAATTTTAAAACTTTGGTCACTCAGTTGGCTGTTGAGAGAGAGCGTCTTAACAAGCAGGTACAAATTAAGTCTGTTAATTTGTCTCTCAGGTCATAAATCATAAGCCTTTATTAGTCTTCCATGCTTGGATGTTTATAGGAAGATAGGGCTTTGGCCAACTTTTTGAAAATCCCTCATTATGCTGTTTTAACAAGAATCTACCTTTTGTATCAACCACTTTTGATTTCTCAACATTTTACCAACTTTCAGATGTATTTCATCTCTATATGCCAGTCAATAGCACAGTTAGGATGTCTACATGAACTTTATAGTGTACCTGCGCATATTATTCTATCTATGCGAATGGTGCTAGTTACTGCTTTCAAATGCCTGGATGCCACACATGCATTAGTGTCTATTGTTAATTTTTGCAGTGTAGAGTTCTGTTTCATTTTTTCGTGTCAGTATGTTTACATGATGTTTCTTTTTACCCCACTGACATTTGATTGCCCATTTCTGTTTCATTTTTTCGTGTCAGTCTGTTTACATGATGTTTCTTTTTACCCCACTGACATTTGATTGCCCATTTCTTATCCTTGTTCACTATCAGCAGAGAAGTTACTAATATTTTAATAGTCTGAATTGATCTGCATATTATGATAACAGGAGTTTTATTGACAAAACTATATGGTGGCGGGTGCATCATTGTTTCTTCATTCCATTTTTGAACAACAATTGACTGGGCATCACCATTTTCTATTTCTCTTCTCTTAATTTTGCACCTTTTGTTGTAAGATTTTGATTGGCTTCTTTGAAAGGGACCAAGTTTTGGTATGAAAAGCTTAGCTCTTAACCCGTGATTCATAGGCTTTTTGCGCCATTCTTGTTTGTTTCATCCACAGATATCTTCCTTGGCATTTGAAAACAAAATTTTGGTAGTGAAGCTAGAGAAGACATATAGGGGTCCTTCTCAGGGTGCTAATGATTCTAACAGAGAAAGTGGTTCTTCTGCCAGAGAATTTAAGGTTGGTATTTCGGACTCTGTTGACTTTTTTTTATATTTTGATTAGGGGAGGAGGGGCGTGGGTTTACTATACTGACAAATTGGTAGGAATTATTGATAGTCCTAGTTGTTCATGTGGATAATAGTTGGCTATCTATGAATCTTCAATCATGATTGATGAGAAAGTTGCCTTCTCTTCTTTGCTTCTTAGCAATAATTGAGCAATAATGTGATTTGGTCATTGGTCCCATATTACTAATGTTTTGTATCTGAAATTTAACAATTCAATAATTTAGGGCTGCTTTGAATGATTATTTCTGCAGCAAGTTTTATAGCAAGCATATCTGATGGCGGTTCAC
The DNA here is from genome assembly GCA_034222035.1 of Acacia crassicarpa. NCBI lineage: Eukaryota > Viridiplantae > Streptophyta > Magnoliopsida > Fabales > Fabaceae > Acacia > Acacia crassicarpa. The sequence goes on along the minus strand of JAWXYG010000005.1, from coordinate 38,894,963 downwards.
GGATACATGATTTTGAGACTCTATATTAGTATTCTCTTTATTTTCGGAATGTTCCTGGCTTTTATGCAAAATTATCTGTTGATGCCCATTTTCTATATGAATATATTTTTACCCTTATGAAAAGATAAACTTCTTCGCGGTTTACTGGAGCATATGCAACTGCAATTTTAATAAATATTTTTATAGGAATAGGTATTTTTACATGTGAGAAAAAAGTTTATCTCTAGTTATTGAGTGAGCCGTGCGGTTGTGCATACGAGGTATTATGTTATAGACGATTTTAATTATTAACTTCTTTCCCCTAATTTTGGGCTATGTCAACTTAATCTTTTCCAGGGTATAGCGCAGATATATAGAATATGTACATTGTGTAGTCTTGTGCTGAACGTAAATGTAATATTTTAGTACTGGTTTACCAGGTTCTGCTTAGAATGTTAATCCAGAGAAAAAGATCATCCCACTGAATTTACGTCTCTGTTTTTCTTTTTGCAGGCGGACATGACTGGACAGAATTTATCCTCTAAGGAGAACGAAATGAAGCCTGTGGAACCCATGCCTGACACTGAGACTGTGAGAAGAACAGATGCGGGAGCTCTTAGTCTCAAGCACTTGCTCATAGCAATTCTTGTCTCACTGGTTTCAGCTGTGACTTTTTTGTTGTTGAAGGACAAAAATTTTGATATCAGTCATTATTTTATATCATAGGTTTCAATTGCAAAGCCATGTTTTTGGGCCAAGGAAGCAGCACGATATGGAACTTCTAGTTCTATATATGACCCCCCGGTTTTTCTGCTCCTTTTTTTCCCCTATCAAGTGATGAAGATTTCTCTACTTTTTTTCGTTTTTTAGACTGTTCTATGTACGGCTTTTTTTTCCCTTTGAAGAATTGACGATCTGAGTTGACTTTTCTGCGGGTGGTTTACGACTTACTTACGTGCTGAAGCATGAAACTTTGAGTTGAATTCTGTGGATTAGCAAATATACGAGATTTGACTTCTGGACACAACTCTTGATGTTATATTACTAATTAATATTTAATTTAACTTCTCTATATAATTATCACTTGCCCAGTTGCCCTATTTTGCTTTCATCACTAACCTCATACATAGTCAAACAAGGAATAAAATAATTGATCTTCTAAGTTCAGTAAAAAAAATTCATACGAATCCTTGATATTTTGAGAATTGATCTAGACGTTCTTTAAATAATCTTCTCAAGAATGCAGGGTAAGATTTTGTTTTAATTAAAATTGAGTAATTGTCTGATGGATAGAAGCGTCAATTTTTTCCCAATGTCCAGGATTTGAATCCTGTCCCCTTCCCTACCATGATGTATATAAAAAAAAAAAAAAACCAATATCCTTAATGCTATGCATGAAGCATGGTCTCATTCATTTTTATAATTTTTGTTAACAAGCTTTATTATTATAAATAATATCTGATTCTTGAGTGCAGCTTTTGTTTTTATTTTGGGAAAAATTTGTTTCCGGTTGATTGGTACTCCTCTCTCTCCTATCTCTCCTTGGCGAAAGAGATAAAAATCCAAGGATATTCCTCGTGGGCGTGGCCCAGTGGAATTTGGCAGAGAATTCCAAGAAGTCATTGCGGTGTAGATTTCTGAAGGTTCGTTGATTTGTTCGATAGAGCCTGCCAAGTTGCGCTTCAGTCTTTTCCGGATATCTGTTCACCCATGGCTAATAACTCTCAACTTCCGTCCCTCTTTTCCCTTGAAGATGAATTTGAAGAATCAGAACCCGATGAACAGGTATCTGATCTCCCATCACCCACTGCTCACGATCATTGGTGCACCGACTCCTCCAACCCCTTTGCTACCGTGTCCTTCGACCGTTTGAGCAACCATTCAAACTGGTATTCTGATTCGGACTCCGATTCGGTGAGTTGCTTTGTTACAGATCTTTTTGAAAATCGCTCGTCGGAGAAATTTAATCGTCGCTGTAACAATAGTTCTGATATCAATCCGTTTTCGGCCGTTCCTGGCGATGGTGGTCACGATGGAGAAGGGTCTAGTTATGCGGAGACGGAATTAGGGTCTGGATTTGGAACGGGAAAAAATGTTGAGATTTCTGCACTAGGCGAGGCATCGAGCGCTGAAAGGGTTCGTTCGCACACGGATGGTCTTCGAATTGTCGGGTTTAGTTCTGAGTCGGATTCAAATACTGATGAAGAGCTTGATAGGGCTATGGAATTCTGTTCTGGTGAAAATGATGGCAATAGAGTCAGTAGCTTTGACGATACTGATGTCCATTTTTGTTGGGACAGCCTTTGCTTGGATGATCAAAGGACTCTCAATTCTGAGTGGGAGGATTTAGAGGAAAGAGTCAATGAGGGAGAAGACTTGAGCGTGGTGATTGGCGAGGTTGATGATCAATCTGTAGCATCTGGATTTTCATATGGAGAAGAGTCGGGTGAAGAGGCATTCAGATACCTTGAATGGGAAATTCTGCTGGCGGTCAACAATTTAGAGAGGAATTCAAGCTTGGATCATGGCGCCACTGCAGGTTCCTTCCTAACTGTTCAGGATGATGGTTATATGAATACAGCTGAGTATGATATATTTTTTGGACAATTCATGGAAAATGAGAGTCCCTTAAAGGGTAGTCCTCCTACCGCTAAAAGTGTTATGGAGAATCTTCCTTTAGTAGAATTGACAGAGGAGGACTTGGTGGGGGAGAATGTAGCTTGTGCTGTTTGCAAAGATGAAATCATATGGAAGGAAAAAGTGAGAAGGCTTCCCTGCTCACACTTTTACCATGGGGACTGCATTATGCCATGGTTGAGCATTCGTAATACATGCCCTGTTTGTCGGTTTGAACTGCCCACAGATGATCCTGATTATGAGCAGAGGAAGAGTCAGAGAACTGCTCCTGATCTTTTTGAGTTTGCATTGTAGATGCTAATTTGTATCTTTGCTTCAGGTTATATCTTGGTTCTCGTAAATAGCAGTTTGGCCAGTTCCATCTCCAACTGATGATGGGAAGGCAACTTTTGTAATTAGCTTTCATGTTTTGAATTCACTTTGTTTAGTATTACTCATTGTCATGTATGGTTTGGATTCTCATTAAAATAATCAGCATCTTGTGTGGATATTACTTATGTAACTATGGCGAGAAGAATTACGTTATTTAAAGATATTCCACCACAAATGGAACCACCTTGATTTTATAATATCCCCATTCATAATCCTATGAGCTACAACTCTTGAATTGATGTGTTTTTGACTCACAATCATGATCTGCAAATGTTGGTCATCTGTATGTTTGTAGTTTACCTTATATTCTCCCACACCTCCCTCGTTGGATTTGCATTTCTTAGAGGAAGAACAAACAGTTCATGGTGTTATCTAATTGAGAGGTATTTTGACTGTTTAATCACTTATCTATTGTCACGTAATTCGTTGTTGCTCTTGTATACATTTATGTCTCTTCTGCATAAAGCAAACTGTTTTGTTAATGCTTATACTTCTTTCTAAATGAGGGCAACCGATCATATGAATAAATGACACCCTTGCCTTGTAGTCCATGTGCAGGAAATCAAAAATATGAAATAGCTGATAGCTCTCTTTCAGCAATTGCTGGAAAAGGATCAGTGGTTATCATGTGCTTCGTGTTTCAATTTTTCTTGTAATATACTCTCATGCAGGAAATTAGCTAAAGATATGCAGTGCTGTGTCAAATTCTTTCTCAATTTCATTTTGACTTTTTAGGTTTTGAGCTCGGGGAAGATAATAGCATGGTGAATTCTACATCTTCAAAATTGAAGGTGCAGTGAGAACATGAGCTGAATTGCCTTCATGGTGAGTGTGTGAGTCAGTTCATGCTCTCACGTTTCAAAGAACAGTTGGAGGCAGTTTAGCATATCTTGAGATGCAACAAATGTACTCTTAGAGGATGTTTGTTGTTCTTGAAAAATGAATAGATAAATCTAAAATCTAGAAGTATATAGAAATGCTGATTGGGTGGGTTTTATTACATATAGATTATGCCTGTCAGGATATCGCACATCTATTTTTGGGAATTTAATAACTTGGAGTAGCAAAAAAAAAGATTTTGGGGCATGGTGTAGAGAAGAATTCTGTAATATGGCACATGGAGTGTGTGAAATACTTTTGTTGCATTGAATCTTCAAGGAACCAAAGCTAAAGTTAGAGTCTCCCAAGGAATCATTTTGTGATAAAAGGCAGCATTGAATATTGCGCACAACTGGCACTCCTTGATCGCATAAAGCATGTTGAGATTGATAGGTGTTTATTAAGGAGAAACTGGACAGCAGAATAATTTGCTTTCCGTTTATGCCTACAATGCAACATACAACAGATGCCCTAACCAGAACTTCGCCTAAACTTACGTTTGATTCACTTGTAATCAGTTGGGTATGACCAGCATCTGCCCAGCAATGTTGGGGGGGTGTCGTTATCTTATCATGAACTAAAGAGAATTGATCATTTTGTTTACATGAATAGCTGATTAATCTGGAGTTGCCAAATCTAGATTATCTTAGTTATTGTCAGTCTGGATATGACCGATTTGGATTTATTTGTTTGATGGATAGAAGGTAAGGTGGTTGAGATTTTTCCTCCTGTACATCATTTATCTATACTGATTTACTCTTTAGCATAAATAAATGGGATGTTATTATTCTTCTGTTTTTATGCTCATTAGATGTAATGCGAAAGGATAGAGCAAATTCCTGAAGACTGTTGTCAGCATGGCTCATAGACATGCAACTAATAGATGACTAGTAACAATTTGTTCTTATGCTATATGTAATCTAGCAAAAGCTTTTGGACATTCTCATGCTATTTTTTCTTTACGTACTCAAACATTGTCCCTCAACACCCGGCGCGCACAGTTTTCCAATATAGAGATATCAGATATGGCCAGGCCCTTTTAAATTTTAGTTATGTGACGGGACTAATAAATTTATACATCTATGTTAAGCTTGCAAGTATATTTTGTCACTGTAGTTGGTATTTTGATTTTTTATCTACAATTGAGGCTATAGGTTAGCTTTTCTTTCAAGGATAATTTTAGCGCCAAACGTATCTTTCCTTTCAAGATGCTAAACTTTGTTATATTCGTTAATCTTAGCTTTTCTCTGGAATTTACATTTTTCTGTGATCCTTTAAGTTAGAGACATATGGGCTATAGACATCAAATAATCCTAGAGAAGTTCTACAGATTATTTTCGTTTTGAAATGAAACTTTTTGTAATGTCAGGAAAACAGCATAAATTTGTTGTATAGATGTGGAAGTATGGCATAGTTTTCAATGTCTTATTAAACTGTGGTTAGTGGAGATAAGAGGCAGCTGCTTGTTATTGTATCAGACTTGGAGTGGTCTGGTTTAGGTCCTTTCGGATTAACACTGAAGTGTTAATTGCTTGTATAGTGGGTGCCTGCGCCATGAGTTGCCTTTCTGAATCACTTTTTTTTTTTTAATTGTAATTCTCAACAATAGATCAAGTCCATTATTTCTGAAAATACCTCCTGGGAGATGGATCAATTGTCTATCGTCTGGCTAGAACTAACTGCTCCCTTGATAAGTTTTGTTGAATGACATATCCCTTACTCCATTTATGTTCTGGTTGTTTTGAAATATGAGGCATGTCTGCCATTTGTAGCTAATACCCTAATCAGCTTCTCCTTCTAGAACTATAGAAGCACTGAACAAATGGAGATTGTAATTTGTCAAGAAAACCAAAAGTTGACCAGCTCTTTGTTACATTCCAGCTTCTTCCTGAAGAAGCAAAAGTAGATCAAAGACTGTTAAAGATGTATGTCGCTGACATGACTAGTCAGTGTACGAGTAAGTGGAATTATCGCAATCCATCACTCTATTTTTCTGATGTTAAATTGAATACAAGGCAGATTAATTTCCAAGGGATGTTATTTAAGCAGAGTTTTAACTTCATTAATATGTCGATCATATAATTCCTTCATGCCCTGTTGATGTGTTTAAGTTGCTTCTGTCACTTTGTTGTTCTAGCAGGATTGATTTGGTTGGAGCCTCTCTTTTGGTTGCCTCATCTTATATCAATAGAATATGACATTTTTTTCATCTCTCCTAGTTTGTTTTCTCTCTCTCTGAAGAAATGGATGCTAGAATAGCGGGGCAGATGCGTTAAGGCTCATGATGACCTTTCCTGTTTCTGGCAAAATTTGCATTGACCTTATCTTGTTTGTTCATTAAAGCAGTTCTCTCAAATATTAAGAGATGATAAACATTGCCTGAATTTTAAGCCAGTAGTGCCAAATCAATATGCTACAGCAAACACCAAGAAATTATGCTTGCTTATGAAAGCTGAGGTGATGGAAAGGAGTCCAATTTATTTGAATAGCTTTATTAGTTAGATGGTCAAATTTATCACCTTGTGGGATCAATTGGAATGGAAAAGTGTTCAACAGATTAAAGCAAAAGAAAGTAGCAGTTCTTGTGGCCAAGACTTGAAGAGCAAGATAATGCAGGAGACAAAAAGGGCTAGAAATTTTGCTTCGCTAAATCTTTTACACTTTAAAAGCACCAAATGCTTGACCCTACCTTGTGACCTGAACAAAATTATCAGTTTCACGCACTTGCAATCACCTGAAGCCTCAGTCCCCACTACACCAATTATCATACCATCGTCATCCTTTGTACTCATCTGAACACTACTTCACCATTAAAAAAAATTGTGAACCAAAATAGCATTTCTTTGCTTTGTTTTACAGCTATTCATCCCAGGGCATGTCTCACTATATGTTGCATCTGGTAAGTGTCACTTAGGCCCCAGCTTTCTGTATCAATAATCTCCTAATTCATGTCGTTTTAAGAAGAAAGGTGAAGTAGGTTAGATTGAGAACCAAACCCATTCTTCAATTTGATTTATAGTCTCTCTCTCTCACACTCATTTCTCTGCTTGCCATTGGTGGTGGGTGGTTCCATTTGTTACCTAACATTAAAAATTGCTTCCCATATCAAGTGCAATTTCAGTTGGTGCATTTGTTGGGAGCTGACACGTGCCTCATTCCTGACCATGTCTTATGTTTTAAACTCTTACCTGAATGCCAAAGGTTAATTTGCTTTCAGGATTCTGTGATCAAGGGCACTCGATTTCATGGTCTCTCTCGCTATGACGCACAATCGTTAAAAGTGGCTTTTAGAGTTTAATAATGAATTGACCAGCGATTTTCACAGCAGTGAAAACCCGGCAAACAGATGATGTTGATGGCTGTTTATGCTTTGTATTACCGTTTTAGGCTAAATATGAGAGTCAAACAAAACTCTGAGATCTGGTACTGTTGGTGGATTAACCTTACTAATTCACTTTGTCTGTTTGGTTGTGACGAGGAGGAGTCTTTAGATCATCTCTTTGTGACTTGCCCGTTAGCTAGAAGCTTATGGTATGAATGCCTTAATATCAAGATTACAATTTCTTCTTTTATGGATTTTAAGGATTGGCTCAAAGTTACCTTTCTCAATCTTCATAAAGATAGTCTAATGTATCTAGTTCGTTAAATGATATGTTTCTTGCATACCTTATAGAAGAAACCGAATCAAGCTCTGCATCATGGTAAATGGGAAAATCCATTTACAGTAATCAAGCAGATCAAGCAATCTGTCAGCTTTCAAGATTGGTCATTGTCTAGTTACTCAGACCAAGACGATGTTATCAAAACAAAATTTCATGTTGCTTCCTGTTTGTCCTTGCCGAATGAAGGATGAGATATTATTCTTCATGAGTACAAGAAGTTAGGAAAGCATTTCTGTCATGATTTATCTGTCATAATGGTTCTCCCATCAAAGAATTCCTTTGGATATGTTAGACGGTCCAAAGAGCTGCCTCTCTCCAAATGCTACCGTGCTTCACTTTTCTGGATCCGTAACACAAGCCTTCTACAATCAGATCCTTCATCATCTCTAACTATTCACTGTGTAAATAAATGTTTACTTAAGCATCTTTCTGATACTTCATAAAATATTGATATAACCTGGCAGAAAATCTTAGCTTTGCTTTTTGATTATTCTGATGTTAGGTTTAGGGTTATTCTCAAGTATGTATTTTATGATTTCTTAAGGTCTCATTTAAGCATTTAATCTGGATGTAACTCATAAACTTTGGTAGCTTGAATATCATTTTGTCTTTTTATTAAAAAAAAAAACAACTTCTTTGCCAATCCACTTGAAAGGGTTGTCTCTTAATCTATAAATTGGAGCTACATCATCAGCAAAACACACACATAAAAGAGATTACAAAACAAAGCTGTCCTTTTCATTAATTGGAAGAAGGCCTCTGATTTCCGTAGTGTCCACATTGGCAATCAAAGTGAGCACTCATTCCCTCTAGAAATATTGCCTCCATATGTGGCCCTTGAGAGTTACTTTGGTTCAATATTTCTAACAAGCATACTCTCTCACAAGATTTTTATTTTCTTAATTTTCATTTTATTATGGGCAAGTGGGGACTTAGAATCATTATTACTTCAATCATTTTGGTTTTGAAAATGATAGCAACAAAGGGTCTCTCTCAAGCTAGTGCCCCCCTTGTTTATACCACACCCACTAACATTGACATCTCCTGTAAACTCTGCCCTCCTCAAAGGTCAGTGTCTCTGTGAACTTTCATCAGGCAGATTGAAAGCTATGGTTTCCCGTAGCATCTCTATATAAGTCCAATACAGATTGGAGATGTACGGGCAAATTTGAATACTCCATAGGATGCAGAAGAAGAACAATAACAAGTCTTATCTCATTAGCTAAGATCAGATATATGAATCATATGATGCTTCCATACTCCTGTTTGATAAGTTTGCATGATATGTAGAAACTTAACCCCAAAAATCAAAAACAAATTGGGTTACAAAGAATAATACAGAAGAGGTATTGTTAAGTTTATCCGTTACTACAAGCCAGGCAAAAGCTTCTGATCTGAGACCTCTGTTTCAGGGTTGGACCTGACAAGAAGTTAGAGTCAAGAAGGCACTGGATTATGGACAAGGTTGGTGAGATGATTGCAGACCCATCAGAGTGTTGAAAAAGAGCACAGATAAAAACAAAACCAGAAGAAGCAAAGGAGACAACTTGGAACATGCAAGAAGGAACGAGCCACACAATTACACAAAAACATATCTTCAAGAGAGTGGTGCATATCGCAGCATATCTCACTGTGTTATGATAGCGTTTGGTATTGTCAACGTGAGATTGGAAATTTGATTAATTCATCCTCCCCTGTTTTAGAGAACACAAGAGGAAGGATTATGCATGATGACGTATCTCTCTTTCCAATTATTAATCAATTGCAGCTTGCTTTATAGTTTTATTTAAATGGTGGGTACCTTCCTCTGTTTTAACTAACGGCTCAAGTCTCAAAAGTTGATTGGTTTTTTCTTTTCTTCATCAAGTCCATTTGGCTAAGTGATTATGGATCCCATCATTTCAACCTACAATAGTGGATTTGTATATATCCGTACTTGAAATTAAAAATTAATTTCTTTGCAATATCTAAATAATCTAATCTTCCAATTTCAGGTATGTGTTTGTTTTGTTGAAAAAAATAAATAAGTTCGTTCCATGCAGCATTCTCTAAATAATCTAATCTGTTTCCGTAAGAGGTTTCTGGTACTAAAAGCTCAAAGAATATCTGGCTCTTCTGATATATAGTTGGAACACTCTAGTTTATTTAAAGATCAGTTGTTGGTCAGACCACACTAAGCAAGCACGTAATTGTAATTAAAATGAAATACAAGTAAGTGGCAGGCGTTTAAAGGCACTTAACCACCTATGTTAATTCAAATCAGTTCGTGTCCCTGTCGGCTTCATCATGTACTACTGTATATATTAATGGAGTCATAACATAATCGGGGTCGACACGTGTCAAGAGCCGGTAATCTGTGATTGGATAATCTACGAGAACTGACACTCACAGCACACAGGTGCAGCATCTCGGCAAACAACATAAGTAAAACAAGTCTAATGACGATAATTAGCATTTAAATGCTGAGTTAGCTAGCCCCAATAGAATATTAGGATTTACCTATTAACCTCTACTTAATACGCGTAATAATTAAAGCAAGCACCAACACCACGATGTCTCTTATCCACAAAAGAAATAGTTAGTGGCCCAAAACCCTTCTGCGTAAGCCAATAAATAATGCTTGTTATGTTTAGATTAACAGGCGTAAGCGAATATCACTTTGTTAAGTTTATCCTTATTTTAGTTTTTGCCCTCCAAGCTTTAAACTATAAGTTTTGGTTTCTCAAATTTCATTTCCTTTAAAATAGTAGCCCCCTATAATTCAATGGAAACCTGGACCATTTTGTACTTATAGTGACCAACGGTTTCGAACTTGAGGAATTAAAGATTTGTATTAACATGAAACATCCAATATTAATTAGCAGAAGGGATCAATATGAGTAGTGCATTATAAAAGCAAATATGTTTTGATATACTCCCTACAGTCTAAATATTGAAAACAATTTATACTATAAACTTTATCCTATATTTAAGATCATATAATCATACAACATGCCCTTCTCCATACAGAAGAAGATTGAATGAATCTTTCTTTAATGAATGTGGGTTGAGGCATGCAAGTAAAGGTGAGCATTATATGATTTTAAGAGGACATTGAGGGGATACGTATGAGATTTTTGTTGAGGGTTTGTCACGGGACGTGTCGATTCCAAGGGAAGTGTTGTTAAAGTACCAGGATATCAAAATTCAAAGATTCTTTGGCTGATCTTTCGTCTTTTGTTTTTTATGGATTCACAAATTAGGGTTTTTGCAGGGGATGTAGGTAGGAGCTTGGCTTAGGCAATTTTGGGAGGGAAAGAACAAGAGAAACAAAGTATTTAAAGGGTTGTGGAGTATGACATAATAAAAAAGTTATGTCTAAGATAGATTCTTGTGAGCTAGAATGTATTTGAATAAATGAGTCAAATTAAATTTTAATTCCTATTTCTGATATTTATCTTTAATGCTAATGTGTGCCTTTATTACATATTGAAGTTTTTTTTTTTTTTTTTTATACACTTTTTTAGATTTTTACCCTTAACTCTTTAACATATGGTTTTAACATGAAGGATTCGTATATGGTCCTTTATGTATCGATAGTTTGACTTTGATTACGCTATGGATTTAGATTTTTTATACCATTTTAATGTTGATAGATAAAATCACACTAGACTAAACTTTAGGGTGCTAGCAGCTTATTACAACATAATAGATATTTTTATCCATTAGCACTAAGATTATAATTAAATGTGAGAGTTTAATTTGTAGGAGAAAAGAAGTGGGGGTAGGGATAGTGGGGGGCACACATGCTTTCAAAGGGACATCCCCAGCACAGCCAAGGCTTTCTCTACTGTCCCTACTCCCAAACAAAATGGAAAAGATTAAACAAATCAACGATGGCCCCACAAATTAATTTTCTTGGAGGGGAAGAAAACATATTATGCTTGTTTTAAATAATTCAAAATGAGAGAGAGGAATCCAACATCCATTATATGTCACAATCTTTTACTTAATACTACTAGTTCAGTTTATGAGAATGTAGGCCTATAATGAATACTTTTAAATAATTATTGCGGCGGTTGTATACCCATAACTTAAACACGAGACTATTTGTTTAGTTGGAACTGTTGATCCAATAGTTTAGTAGTTAGAAAAGAGTTTAATAAAACATTTGATTGATTTGGACCTCAAAAAATGTAATGTGAGATGAGATGGGATGAAAAATAACATAGAAAAATTGATGAATAATCTTTCACAAAAAAATAATTAGAAAGATTGACCTAAATTAGAAAAATGCTCTATGAATAAAACTTGTAAAGTACACCTAAAAAATTATCATGTCCTTCTTATTAATAAAATTTTTAATCAGTAGTTTTACCAATTTTTTCTGATGACAAGTGGGGGAATATTTATTTTAATCAATATTATTAGATTAAGAATAGGGGGAAAAAGAAAGAAATAAAAATGGGAGGGAGATGGAAAAGATTGAGCACCAATGGGAGGGGAAGAGATGGAGGGGAGGGCCACGCGCGTTTGGAATTGAATGGGTCCACCCTCCCTCACTTTTCCCGATAGAGTTAGTGGGGGAGGAGGAGGCAGGGCTCGAACTCTGGACAAAGGGGAAGGCTAGCTCCTAAGGCTGGACTTAGTGCCATCACGCTACGAGGTGCTTGGTACACCCTCCCTCACTTCTCCCTTTGTTATAGTATACGTTATTATAGTATACATTATTATATGATTTCTTTTAAATATTTGTCTATATTATTATATTATATAATCATAAGTTAGAAATATCAGTTTGGAAAAAATAAAAATAAAAATACTTAAAAATAATTTATTTAGGACCCGTTTGGTTTGATCTTATTACATCCTGCAATCATGGTAGTTAAAATCTCGATTTATCACTGCGATTTTACGTTTTTGCGATTTTTTTCATTAAAACAATTTTACTTTTTTTCTAAACGCTTTTATGTTTTTACGATTTTGCTACGTTAAGATTTTACGTTTTATAATTTTTCATTCTCCTTCCATTTTCCGGTAAAATCAACGTTTTCACTACCATGCCTGCAATGCAAAATTAATTACAGAGCTAGTGTTTGGTTTAATTTTTAAGCAAGATGCAATGAGTTATTTTTCTAATAAGTATTTAAAATTAATATAATAGACAAAGTCTATTTTAACCCTAATATAACCTTTGAAGAAAAAATTACTAAGAGCCATTACGTTGTCTCATCATAACCTCGCTTTACCTTGCCAAGGATTGTCTAACAATGGTGGTTGTGGTGGTGAAGGGATAATGATGGTGTGGCAGCAGCAACGACGAAGGTAGTAAAAGTGGAGGTGGTAGCGATGATGATAGTTGTCTCTGTAACATCCTGAATTTTTTTTCTTCTTAGAACTATAATATTATAGGATAGATTAATTTATGAAAATTGATTTATCAGTCATTTAGTATGAGTAAATTTTCTAAAGTTAGAATTTAAAATTTTATTTATACATAAATATTATATTTTAATATAATAAATATTATATATATATATATATATATATATATATATATATATATATGTTGGGTAGACAAGACAAAGGAAAGAAGTGACGGAAGAGGAAATGGGAAAAGAAAAGGGAAAAAGTGGGTGGGGTCCACGCTTGAAAAATTTGAAGGAGGTGCCCACTCTCTGAAAATGAGGAAGAGCGGCACCTACCTTTTGAAATGGGTGAACGGTGCCGCAATTTAGGTAGGGTGCCGTTGCCGCCCATTGAAAAAGGGGTGGGAATTTTTGTTATAAATACCCCCCCACCCCAATACACAAACACACACACACATTCATCATACGCAGAGGAGAGCGTGAGAGAAAGAAAAGAGAGAAGGAGAGTAAGGTGGTAATTATTTGAGAGCCTTGTAGTAGCTTTTTGGTGATTATTTGGGAGTTAACGAGTAACAGGTAACTCTGAATATTCTTCCTTATACTTGTGAATTATGTATGATTATAAATTTGTTTGTTTACTATTTTGGCAAGAATATTTAAAAAAAAATTTATGGTTTTAAGATCTGGTGTGGGAACTTTGACTTGCAAATCTGTAGAGGTACTATTTATACGTACGTTACTATTCACATATACCGTATTTACTATTCATTTTACTATTCACGTATACCGTATTACTATTCATTTTTACTATTCACATATACCGTATTTACTATTCATGTTACTATTCACGTATACCGTATTTACTATTCATGTTACTATTCCCTTATACCGTATTTACTATTCATGTTACTATTCACGTATACCGTATTTACTACTCATTTTACTATTCATGTATATACCGTATTTTACTATTCACAGATACGCATAGTATTTTACTATTCACAGATACGCATAGTATTTTACTATTCACATATACGCATAGTATTTTACTATTTATAAATACGCATATCAATGTATATAATGGTATAATAATGCATTATTTTTTTTTTAGTAAATACATTCATCATGGCGGTTGTAATGTGATGGGTGGAGTAAGGAGGGAATTGAATGATAAGAATTGTTTATGCCACCACTCGGTGCACAGTGGATGGTACTTTTCAGGGCCTCATCTTCCATGTTTTCCTCTGGCCGGGATTTCATTGGAGATGTGGGACATGTGACACCTCCTTAGTTGTTATTTTAAAGGAGGGGAGCCATAGTCCAGATTTAAGCTCTATACCTTTGGCCGGGTGTATCTTAAGTTTTGGTGAGCTTGAAACCATCCAGTCAAATGAATGAGTTTCTATTGGACTATATGTTAGCCTATGGTTCCAGTCAGCGGTATACGGTTGGAAGGGGATATAAGGGAGGCTGCATACTGCATAGTGCATTTCTGAATTATTCAATAAAGAATGATGAGTATTTTGTAAAGGCATTTGATGTGAACAACGGTATATCTAAAAATATCTGAGTATATTAAATTCACATTATATTACCTTTTATTTTTGTCATATGTAATTTGCTCGTGTAAGGTAGAAATATTCAGTAGTTACTGAGACGTGGAATCTCATCCCATATTAACATTTTTCAGGTGATTATTCTAGTAGAGAGCAAGGGAAGGCACCTATGGAGTGAGCTCTGGAAGCTCTTTTAATCTCCAATAAATTATGATATGTTATTTTATTTGCCATGAACCTAAGACTTCCGTTTTGTATTAAACTCTGAAATATTTTCTGGAATTTATTCTGATTATGTATTACGGGTTTTATTCGAAATGGTAACATTGTAAAAGGATTTGGATATTGTTGAACTCTTTTGAAGGTATTTTCAATATTTTGACCGAGTTTTTGGGTATTAAAATTGTGGCGTTACATTTTTGGTATCAGAGCCAGGTTCCATGGCAATTTTGTTTATTTTCTAAAGTGATTTCTTAAAAAAAAATTTTTAAAAAGTTCGTGGCAAATTAAATATCATAACATGAGTACTTCCCTTTGTTAGATTTAGAATTTATTTAGCTATTTTTTATTGGTTTAGTGTCCTTATAATATTAACCATAGGAGGAGATAATGGCAAGAACTCGAAGAACTAATTCAACCCCTGCTCCGTCCCAAAGAGGTCTCCCTCCGCATCAAGATGGTCCCTATCCTCAGGATAACAATGCCCTTTTGGCAGAATTACGAGACGTCATCCTGGAGATGAGAGAGAAAGTGAATAGACACGAGGATGAATTAGCAAAAGGACGAGGCCAAGGTGGTAAGGAAGGAAAGGAGAAGGCTCTGGAAGTCACACCTTCTGACCATCAATCAAGGGGAGGAAGTCATTCTCGCACTGAAGATGGAGGTAGTAGCGGTTCTCATTCTCAGTATCGTCCCTTACCTATTACTGAGGTTTGGGAAAAATTTCGGAAGTTTACTCCACCGATGTTTGAGGGGAAGCTAGATCCGATTGCAGCACTGGAGTGGCTGAAGCGTGTAGAAAAGATTTTCAGAGTTATCGAGATTAGCTCACAACAAAAGGTGATGGTTGCTGAACAATTGTTGCAGAAAGCAGCTGAAGAATGGTGGGAAAGCACCAAAACAAAAGGAAATGCTGAGATGACGTGGGAAGAGTTTAAAGAAAAGTTCGAAAATTATTACTTTTCCCCTTCAATCAGAATAGAGAAAGAAACTGAATTCCTCACATTCAGGCAAGGGGAATTACATGAAGACGAATTTATTACTCGCTTTTTAGAGTTGTCTAAATTCTGCGAATATTCACAGAACAACTCTAAATGGTTGAGTGCTCGATTGGTTGAAAAAGCTAGACCAGACCTAAAAACAGCTCTATCACCGTTCCTTGATGAAACAAGGGATTTTGAAGAAATATGCGACAAACTGCGCACGATAGCAAGGAACAAACGAGAAGAGGAAGCTGAGAAGATGAAGGGTTTTCAGGCCAGATCTACACACCTCATGAGACCAACGGGAGGAGTTACTAAGAAGCAGAGTCACAACTTCAGTAATGTGAATACGCGGTTTAGCCAACCATCCAGAAATCACTTTGGTGGACCATCGAGGAGTTATTTTACTGGACCCCAAAGAAGTCATTTCAGCAGACCACCGAAGAGTCAATTCAAAGGACCTCAAAGGAGTCACTTCAGTGGAGGTCAGAGTTCATATAGGGGATCCACAGCTCCTGCTGCAAGCACCGCCAACAATCAGATGTGTGCCAAGTGTGGAAGAATACACCAAGGACCATGTGTGACGTGTTTCAACTGTGGAAAGCCAGGACACATTTCCAGATTTTGTGAGGAGGAGCCTCGAGGGGCCAAGGATGCTAGAACAGCAGTGCCAGGGAAAGTGTTTGCACTATCACATCAGGAGGCAAGTGCTTCACCAAATCTGATTAAAGGTATCCTCAAACTCCAAGGTCTTGAAGTAGAAGCCTTATTTGATTCTGGTGCCACACACTCTTTTATATCATACGACTGTGTGCCTCGATTGAATTTAAGAGTGAGTGAATTGCCTTATTATATGATTATTTCTACACCGGCGGGAGCTTCAGTAAAAACTTCTAGGGCTTGCTTAAATTGTACGATTGAGATTGATAATAGGATCTCAAATATAGACCTTGTTTGTTTACCCACGAAGGGTATCGATGTAATAATAGGAATGGATTGGTTGTCAGCTAATGACATCATCCTTGACTGCAAGAGGAAGACTATCTCTCTTGCGGATGACTCTATGAGTCATAGTAGACCACAATTGTTGTCTATAGTACAAGATGAAAAGCCTGTTCATCATGGTTGTCTTGCGTACATGGTGTTTTTCTCCATTCAAACAGAAGTGGAGGAAGGGATAGAGAACATTGAAGTGGTGAAAGAATTTCCGGAAGTATTTCCGAAAGAAATGACAGGTTTACCTCCAGAGAGAGAAGTAGAATTTTCTATTGATCTTGTACCTGGAACAGAACCTATATCTAAAGCTCCTTACCGAATGTCTCCATCGGAACTAGCAGAATTGAAGAAGCAGATCGAAGAATTGTTAGAAAAGGGTTTTATCAGACCCAGTGTATCTCCTTGGGGATCGCCCGTACTCTTTGTGAAGAAGAAAGATGGGAGCCTGAGACTATGCATTGACTATCGCCAGTTGAATAAAGTGACTATAAAGAATAAATATCCTTTACCCAGGATCGACGATCTGCTTGATCAGTTGAAGGGAGCATCCATATTCTCCAAGATCGACCTCAGATCAGGTTATCACCAACTGAGAGTCAAAGCTGAAGATGTCTCAAAAACTGCATTCAGAACTAGATATGGCCATTATGAATTTCTTGTTATGCCATTTGGGCTAACAAATGCTCCAGCAGTATTCATGGATTACATGAATAGAATTTTCCGACCTTATCTAGATAAATCTGTAGTGGTTTTCATTGACGACATCCTTATCTACTCTAAGGATGAAGAAGAGCATAAAGAGCACCTTAGAATCGTGCTACAAGTGTTGAAGGAGCACAAGCTCTATGCGAAACTGTCTAAGTGCGAATTTTGGTTGAAGGAAGTAAAATTCCTAGGCCATGTCGTATCGGCTGAAGGTGTTGCAGTGGACCATACTAAAGTTGAAGCAGTTCTCCAATGGGAACGACCAAAGTCCGTGACTGAGATCAGGAGTTTTCTAGGTCTAGCTGGCTATTATAGGAGATTTATCAAGGGCTTTTCACAAATAGCTATGCCTTTGACTAAGTTAACAAGGAAGGGTCAACCATTTGTATGGGACGAAAAGTGTGAAGCAGCTTTCCAAAATTTGAAGACTAAGTTGACTACGGCACCAGTGCTTATAATTCCAGATCCTGCTCAGACCTTTACTTTGTACACAGATGCTTCCAAGAAAGGTCTTGGGTGTGTATTAATGCAAAATGGTAGGGTAGTAGCTTATGCTTCTCGACAGTTAAGGCCACATGAAGGGAATTATCCTACTCACGACTTAGAACTGGCAGCAGTAGTGTTTGCTCTGAAGATTTGGAGGCATCACCTCTACGGTTCAAAGTTCGAGGTTTATAGTGACCACAAAAGTCTAAAGTACCTGTTCGACCAAAAGGAGCTCAACATGCGACAGAGGAGATGGATGGAGTTTATCAAGGACTACGACTTCGAATTGAAGTATCATCCAGGAAAGGCGAACGTTGTAGCAGATGCCTTAAGTAGAAAGACAATCCATGTAGCCTAGATGATGATCAGAGAACATAAATTGCTCGAGGAGATACCAAGTACATCTATTGATGTAATGTCAGGTTTGGTCGCTACCATGGAAGCATTAACTATTGAAAGCACAATTTGGAAAGAGATTAAATTCGCTCAGCTCGAAGATGAGTATCTATTAAACGTGAGGGAAGATATTGAAGAAGGAAAAGAATCGAAATTTGGGATCGATAGAGATGGGATATTAAGGTATAAAGGAAAAGTGTGCATACCTAATGATGGAGAAATAAAAAAGCTCATACTAGAGGAGGCACATCGGAGTAAATACACTATCCATCCCGGAGCAACCAAGATGTATCATGATCTCAAGCGGAATTGGTGGTGGCGGGGCATGAAGAAAGATGTGACTGACTTTGTCACTTGTTGTTTGACTTGTCAGAAAGTCAAGATCGAACATCGAAAACCTCCTGGATTATTAAAGAATTTGGATATCCCAGAGTGGAAATGGGACAGCATCTCTATGGATTTCATCATGGGGCTTCCTCTAACGACATCCGGACATAATGCCATTTGGGTAATTGTCGATAGGTTAACTAAGTCAGCTCATTTTCTAGCAATTGCAGCAGAATACTCATTGGAGAGACTAGCAAAGATCTACATGAAGGAGATTGTCAGATTGCATGGGATACCGAATAGCATCATATCTGATCGTGATCCACGATTCACTTCACGGTTTTGGAAAGCATTGCAGAATGCTATGGGAACTCGGATGAGTTATAGTACCGCTTATCATCCTCAAACTGACGGGCAGACTGAAAGGACTATTCAAACTCTGGAAGACATGTTGCGGGCTTGTGCAATCGAACTAAAAGGAAGTTGGGACGATCATCTTCATCTTGCGGAGTTTGCATATAACAATAGTTATCACTCCAGCATTGAGATGGCACCTTATGAGGCTTTGTATGGAAGAAAATGTAGATCTCCTATTTGTTGGACGGAATTGAATGAGCGAATTTTAATAGGTCCAGAACTTGTGGACGAGACGACTCAAAAGATTAAGGTGATTCAACAGAAACTTCTCACTGCTCAGAGTCGACAGAAGAGTTATGCTGACAAGAGAAGACGACCGTTGGAGTTCATGGTGGGCGAACATGTATTCTTAAGAGTCACACCAATGACTGGCATTGGTAGAGCAATACGAGCAAAGAAGCTTTCACCTCGTTTTATGGGTCCTTATGAGATTTTGGAGAAAATTGGACCGGTAGCTTACAGAATTGCTTTACCTCCACAGCTTGCAAATCTTCACAATGTCTTTCATGTATCGCAACTGAAGAAATACCAACCGGATCCTTCCCACATTATAGAAGTAGAAGAGGTAGAACTCAGGGATAACATGACGTATAAAGCTGAGCCGGAGCGGATTGTTGATGCAAGGGACAAGAAATTAAGAAACAAGACCATTAGACTTGTAAAGGTCGAGTGGAAAGGAATGGCTCCCGGGGATGCTACTTGGGAAACGGAAGAGAGCATGCGACAATCCTATCCTCACTTATTTAATTAGGTAAGTAGAATTCTTACTATATTGAATTTTGGGGACAAAATTCCTTTTTAGGAGGGGAGAAAATGTAACATCCTGAATTTTTTTTCTTCTTAGAACTATAATATTATAGGATAGATTAATTTATGAAAATTGATTTATCAGTCATTTAGTATGAGTAAATTTTCTAAAGTTAGAATTTAAAATTTTATTTATACATAAATATTATATTTTAATATAATAAATATTATATATATATATATATATATATATATATATATATATATATATATGTTGGGTAGACAAGACAAAGGAAAGAAGTGACGGAAGAGGAAATGGGAAAAGAAAAGGGAAAAAGTGGGTGGGGTCCACGCTTGAAAAATTTGAAGGAGGTGCCCACTCTCTGAAAATGAGGAAGAGCGGCACCTACCTTTTGAAATGGGTGAACGGTGCCGCAATTTAGGTAGGGTGCCGTTGCCGCCCATTGAAAAAGGGGTGGGAATTTTTGTTATAAATACCCCCCACCCCAATACACAAACACACACACACATTCATCATACGCAGAGGAGAGCGTGAGAGAAAGAAAAGAGAGAAGGAGAGTAAGGTGATAATTATTTGAGAGCCTTGTAGTAGCTTTTTGGTGATTATTTGGGAGTTAACGAGTAACAGGTAACTCTGAATATTCTTCCTTATACTTGTGAATTATGTATGATTATAAATTTGTTTGTTTACTATTTTGGCAAGAATATTTAAAAAAAAATTTATGGTTTTAAGATCTGGTGTGGGAACTTTGACTTGCAAATCTGTAGAGGTACTATTTATACGTACGTTACTATTCACATATACCGTATTTACTATTCATTTTACTATTCACGTATACCGTATTACTATTCATTTTTACTATTCACATATACCGTATTTACTATTCATGTTACTATTCACGTATACCGTATTTACTATTCATGTTACTATTCCCTTATACCGTATTTACTATTCATGTTACTATTCACGTATACCGTATTTACTACTCATTTTACTATTCATGTATATACCGTATTTTACTATTCACAGATACGCATAGTATTTTACTATTCACAGATACGCATAGTATTTTACTATTCACATATACGCATAGTATTTTACTATTTATAAATACGCATATCAATGTATATAATGGTATAATAATGCATTATTTTTTTTTTAGTAAATACATTCATCATGGCGGTTGTAATGTGATGGGTGGAGTAAGGAGGGAATTGAATGATAAGAATTGTTTATGCCACCACTCGGTGCACAGTGGATGGTACTTTTCAGGGCCTCATCTTCCATGTTTTCCTCTGGCCGGGATTTCATTGGAGATGTGGGACATGTGACACCTCCTTAGTTGTTATTTTAAAGGAGGGGAGCCATAGTCCAGATTTAAGCTCTATACCTTTGGCCGGGTGTATCTTAAGTTTTGGTGAGCTTGAAACCATCCAGTCAAATGAATGAGTTTCTATTGGACTATATGTTAGCCTATGGTTCCAGTCAGCGGTATACGGTTGGAAGGGGATATAAGGGAGGCTGCATACTGCATAGTGCATTTCTGAATTATTCAATAAAGAATGATGAGTATTTTGTAAAGGCATTTGATGTGAACAACGGTATATCTAAAAATATCTGAGTATATTAAATTCACATTATATTACCTTTTATTTTTGTCATATGTAATTTGCTCGTGTAAGGTAGAAATATTCAGTAGTTACTGAGACGTGGAATCTCATCCCATATTAACATTTTTCAGGTGATTATTCTAGTAGAGAGCAAGGGAAGGCACCTATGGAGTGAGCTCTGGAAGCTCTTTTAATCTCCAATAAATTATGATATGTTATTTTATTTGCCATGAACCTAAGACTTCCGTTTTGTATTAAACTCTGAAATATTTTCTGGAATTTATTCTGATTATGTATTACGGGTTTTATTCGAAATGGTAACATTGTAAAAGGATTTGGATATTGTTGAACTCTTTTGAAGGTATTTTCAATATTTTGACCGAGTTTTTGGGTATTAAAATTGTGGCGTTACAGTCTCAATGGAGGCAGCGGTGGCAGAAGTGACGACATTTGTCTTAATGGTGGCGGCAAAGGGTGGCAATAGCGACAATGGAGGAGGATGAGGTAATGGTGCTAGTGGCCGTAATGGTGATGACTGTTGTCATGATAAAGGTGGTGGTGAAAGCTACTAGTGTTGGTGGTGGTGGCTAGTGTTGGTGATGATGGCAACATCAGTAATGACGACAATTGTCATGGTAGAGGTGGCAATAACGATGGAGGTGGTAGCGGCGGAGGAGGAGGTGGTGGCGGCTGTGGAAACAGTAGCAGTGACGACCATTATCATGGTAGAGGTGGCAATGGCAGCAGGGATGACGATTGCGACAGCAATAACAAGGGTTGGCAATAACAATAGTGGTGATGGAGGAGGGAGCAGTGGTGGCATGATATGGTGGGTGAAATAAGATAAGTGAAACAATGACAAATAACGGTAAAAGGGTAAATCAGACTTTTTTAACTATGCAATATGGTGATAATAAGTATTCATAAAGGAAAGTATGAATAAGGATTACCAATATTTTGGTACTCATTATTACTATGGTAAATTCTATTACCATGCAAAAAAGCAAGAGACCAAACATTCTAATCTTGGTAATATAACTATAATTATCATTATAGGCATGCAATGATATTGAACCAAACATACTTTTAGTTTCCTTAATTTTCACAAATTAGTCTACTTACTTTTGTACAACAGACCAGAAGTAGTATTTATTTACTCATTTGCTGTGGAATTTTTTGAGTGATTACATTTCTTTCTTGATACTCCTTTTGTTCTATTTATAAAGTAAAAATAAAAAAGAGTTTTTTGTTTTATGAGCATTAAATTTTTATATTAATGTACAATTTTGTCCTTTATTTATTATTTTGAAGACTTTAATTCTTTTTTTCAATTGGGTGGAGTGTATATTAAATATATTAAAGTTAAAGAGTTATTAAATTTGAAGGCTGTGTTAATAAGTTTTAAGCTTTCTTTTCGGTTTTCATGAAATATAATTGAAGTAATTTATAAAATAAATATATTATATTGATTTTTCCTGAAGAAAGACAAGAAGTAGGGTTGAGGCCGTGTGGGGTCCCTCTGTCGCCGCAAAATTAGTTCACGCAGGTATTTGGTATTCCATCATCTCCAAAAGTAACCTTCTTCACAATGATGTACTTATCTCATTTATTATCCTCTCTCCACTAATTTCATTTTACCCCTCAAAATTTAATTGCCCACTTCCTCACATTTTTCTCAATATCACAAAACAATGCTCTCCACTTTCTAATTGGACATTATTTATTTAGACTAAAGTATATATTTAGTTCTTTATGTTTGCTTCTAGTATCATTTTAGTCTCTTAAGTTTGTAAAGTGTAAATTTGCTCCCTTAATGCTAACACCGTTAGTCTGACTTAACAGAAAATACTGACTCAACAATTTTAAGCGATGACTGTGCAATTAAATGCTGACCAAACATGCTTATATGTTAGTATTTTTATAAATTAATATTTTAAATCATATTAATTGAAAAAAAAAATAATCTTTACGGACTGTTTTGAGACTTTTCACAATTTGTGAAGATTAAATATATTTTTTTGTCAAAGAAAATTTAATATTTTTCAATTGATAGGATTTAAAATGTTAATTTATTAAAATACTAATATATAAATATGCTTAGTCAATATTTAATTACACAGTCATCGTTTAAAATTGTTGAGTCAGTATTTTCCGTTAAATCAGACTAACGTGTTAGCATTAAGGGACCAAATGTGCACTTTACAAACTTAAAGGATTAAAATGATAACAGAGGCAAACATAAAAGACCAAATATATACTTTAGCCATTTATTTATTAGATCAAATTCTCCATCCACGTGTGTGCGTGTATGATTGATAAACTTAATATAATAAAGATAAAAAACTTAATTTAAATATATTTTTTATTATGTTTTTTTTGCTACTGCATCCAGTTCATCAGAGCTTTACCCTGCCTAGTCCGGATCGAGGTTCTGTCGGGCGTATATGCGGGGACCTCTCCCAAGAAAATTTTCTAAATCCACAAGGACTCGAATTCGAGACCTCTGCTTAAGCGGCTATTTTTTATTATGTTAGTTTGATTGATGTGGCCATTTTTCCACCAAGCATTTTCAAATATTTTCACCAGCGGTTAATAAAGTGTGAGGCTGGAGTTTTCAAGGTTCAAATCCAACGACATAACGTTTAAAAAAAGAGTAAAAAAAAAGTCTAAATTTGTTTAATTCAAAATATATTTTAAATTTCATGGTAGCAAAAAATCAAAAAAAAAAAAGATACAAACAAAATTTACGTCTATGCATACATGAAATATTTTTGGATATTAATTTGTTTGGGAAAATTTTAATAATTTAATAACTTATGTGTTTTTTATTTTTGCCAACTTTAATTCCTTGAAAGGAGGCGAGTGATGACAAATGAGCTAGGCAACTTCCGTCAATATAGGGCAGTGTCCCTATGTCCCTGCACTTTGTTCCCGAATTGCCCCTCCCTCATTTCGTAGGATGCCGTCCAAGTCCCAAGGGCATTGATGGGAATGGCTTTTCTCCAGATATGATATGATCCTCCATTTATTTATTTTAGATAAGATATGCAACTCCAAGAGAGGGACAACCCTGCATGTTGGTAATTATTTCAGTGAGTGAATATTATCGGATTTTTATTCCTTTGAATATCTTTTTTTTCTTTAAAAAAAAAAAATCATAATCTTATCAGTCGTTGTATTTTCTCATCACACATATAGAGATCTTTTAATGACCTGGGACTTTTTGAGTGATGTGGAATCAATCAAATGGATTTTTATTTATTCATTTAATCCGAAAAAAAGGTTGAGCTCCGATAGATGCAATATGCTTTTGGTATTTTGCGTGCGTGCGTACGTGTTTATCGTTGTGGATACGTTGGTAAATATGACACGAAACATTTGATATATGGACATGTTTAAGAGAAATTAAGATCGGTATATATATATTCAAAGGTTGACTCATTGGGCTCCGGTTTCTCTTCTTGGCGGGCTCTCTCCCCATCCCTCATCGGCGCAATCCTGACCGTTTAAAATTGGATCCAACGATCCAGATTGGTTTTTTAAAAACCAATTTGGACCGTTGGATCCGCTTTTGGATAGCCAGGATTGCGCCGATGAAGGATAGGGAGGGAGCGTGCTGGGGAGAAAATCCTCTCCTGACTCATCGTCTGTTTAAATCAGTGGGCCATGTGTCGCCATTCCGCGTTGTTTGTCTACAGCGACCGTATCTTGGTCGTGGTATTGCCTCTCCTTTTGTCCGGAATTTATTTATACAGTTGAGTAATATATATATAGTTGTGTTATTATTTATTATTATTTCCTGGCTCGGATTTGTGATCAAGTTCTAAGATCATAGCTTCTGCTGTTCTGCACATGGTTTTTTTTTTTTTTAACGAACGGATTTTATGTTTAATTAAAGATGCTAGCTATATATATATATATCCGTACCTATCCTACTTAACATTGACATACAATAGTACTTGTTACGGACCGGCCCAAAAGGCCCATATCCGGACCACGGCCCAACCATGCCTAAGACACAATCAGCGCTATGAAGGGCAAAGATATGGGATCCCACTGATCTAGGATCTCATTAATCGAGGATCTCCTCCAATCGTGATCCCGAGATACCAGCCCCTGATATCTCAGCCCCGGATATCGCACATTAACCCGAAGATACTCGCGCCGGACCCCTCTATAAATACAGAGGAACACTAACCAGGTGCATGGGTTCTAACTCTAAACTCCTTTACTTTCTGCCACACAGAGCACACACCCCACCCCCTTGGCTACACGCCTGTGTGTGTCTCGAACTACGTAGACTTTGATCCCTTTACAGGGTACGTAGGCTCTAGGCTTGACAACCTAGTCAAGTCCAATCTCTCTGTGTTCTTAGGACAGAACATTGGCACCGTCCGTGGGGAATCGATAAATTTTTATTTGATTCCCGCGACCTAGGATAGTCGCAACGAAGAAGTCGAAGGAATTTCCTATTTAATCAACTGGCAATAGAAAGCATTGTTTGACCAGAAGATAGTGGGGGAAGGATCGACATCCCCTCTCTCCCGGATCCTCAGGATACTCTTCCTCTCTCCTTGGGACTCATGCCCTCGTTAGAGGACCAAAACTTGAGTCTGGCGCCTTAGACCACTCGACCATCCTGACACCTGGGAACCCAGGTCTCCTTCCTTGGGAACCCGGATTTGAGCAATAGCTTTGGTTTTGAACTACTTCACATGGGTTTTCTTTAACTCTCCATGCGACCACGGGATGAGAAGATAGTTGGAAGGATCGTCAGATTTTCTCTTTGGGAATGCTTTTAAGAAGAAGGATCATTATCCTCTCCCCTTGGGAACCCAGACTTTTTAATTCTGGCGTGCTCTATTTGGATCATAAGCAACCACAACATTTGAACTCTCCATGCCATTCAATCCTAAAGGAGTTATTTTTACGACTCGGTGATGCAGGGAAGTTTTCTTTATGTTTGCCTTTGCTATATCTGCTTTGTGTTATTCACATTAGAAAGAGTTAACGGATCACTAAAACCCTCCAAACATATAGTAACAGCATCTGATCTCATTGACCTATTCTTTCTTCTATGAGAATTGTTTGGAGACAGGGCAAACAGACAAATCGTGGTAGCTGAAGGTGTTGTTAAGCCGAGGCTAATTCAACGCATCTCGACTCCATCGCGATAGCCGAGGTTGATGATACGCCGAGATGAGGAGGAGCCGAGATGCCGAGGTCACATCCTCGTTCTCAAGGAGGCTTATGAAGGCGCTCCCCGACAGCTCCGAGCGGGCTAATATCAACCATTAGTTCCACTAGCTCTGACAATTCTGCATAACTGCATACATTTGTCCTCATCAACACTATCCACCAACTGTTCCCATCAATATGAAGAAAGGGACAATCTCTTGCATTTATCACGGTAAATGTAACAACCCCATTAAGTTCTTTAGTGTTCGTGCTGCAAAAGCCGCAATCCCTCATGGGCAGATACGGAAGCAAGGGTGTCAACCTTGCATTCAGTTGAAATTCCACGCTTGCTATAATATTGAGCAAATCCACGCCGGTTATAATTGTTTGTGAGAAGGACTCGGTTACACCAAATATGGTTACAAACTGGGATCCCACAGAATTCTTGAAGGCGGACCCCGGCTACGCCGATCTGGTTAAAGCCCGGGCTCTGTATGAATTATTGAAGACGGACCCCAGTTACACAGGATCTGGTCAAAATCTCGGCTCCGTGATAATTTTTGAAGGCGGACTTCAGCCACGCCGAATCCGGTTAAAGCCCCAGCTCCGTGTGAATTTTCGAAGGCGGACCCAGTCACACCAAATCTGGTTAAACACCACTGATGGCAAGCATCAGAAGCCACAGTAGAAACCCATCGCAACCGGTTGGCGGAGACCCCCAAGCAAGCCAACCGCCGACCAGACTCAACCAGCCGCAGGAGCAGCCGCACCGGCAACCTCCCCGCACACAGATGATCACCCGCTGCTGGAAGCGCACACGGAGGCTCCAATCTGAGACGTACTGGCAGTCGAAGCCGACGTCTGCACCTTACGGAGGATACAAGAGTCGTTACTTCAAAGGTTCGAAAACAAGGAGAAACGAGACCACCTCCAGCGAGAGGCAGATTTTGAAGCCCTCGGCCGCATGATCAGGGACGAGCTCGAAATCAATTGCCGACACGAAAATCGCAGGAGGAATCATAAAAGAGGGAAAAGGGCTCCTGTAAACGATAGTAGCTCATCGAGTAGCCCAGAACCACGCGTAGAGACAGCGATGAACTTGACGGTAAGACGGGTGCAGGACGAGGCCGCCTACCATCTCCAGAGAACATCAACGACACGAGAAACCAGGATAACGGTATTAACAGCGCCACCCGGATCGCCAGGGAGGGCCGAGACCGAGAAGAGCGCCGCGTAGAAGATGGAGGTCCCCGGGCCCGCAGATCACCCCGCCGTGGTTCTCCCTGGGAATATCGAATGAAGTACCTGACGGAGTCCGGAAGACCCCCATTCTCCAGGGCTACGGCAACGGCCCGTTACCCGAGACACTTTGACCTGGCCAACCTCCCGATGTACAACGGAACTCAGGCTCCACGCAACCATCTGGAGATATTCGAAAAACTCATGTGGGTTCGGTCGATTGATGGCCCAGTCATCCAGCGACTCTTCGCGGCCACTCTGACCGGGCCGGCCCAAAGCGGCTGAGTTCACTCCCGGACAACTCTATCCGGAGCTTTGAAGACCTCGGACGAAAGTTCGATTTGCATGTCGCCACCAGTAAAAAGCAACCGAAATCCGAATTCACGCTGAGTAAAGTGCAACAGAAGAAAGGTGAGGCGCTACAGAAATATCTGGACCGATTCCGCGACGTGGCAATGCAAGTTCGCTCCTTGCCAGAGAACGTCCACGTACACTGCCTGGTCAACGGGCTAGAACTGTCATCACGACTGGCCCGGAACTTATGCAAAAACCCGGTTTACACCTTGACCGAGTTCTACACCCAGGCGAAAAAGTACTTGGAAGTGGAGCAAATGGAGGCGGCCAACGCCGACGAACCCGAATGGGTGAGAAATGCTTCCCCCGATGAAGGAGGAACCGGGAGAGCCGCACAAGACCCGGCCGAGCCGACCACAAGGCAAAGTACGACAGCTACACTACGTTGAATGCCCCTCGGTCGCAGGTATGGAAAGAAGTAGCCCAGGCCGAGATGAGGCAGGTTGACAAGCCGAGGCCAAGCACCAGAAACTGAAGATGGTTAATGACAAGAACCAGATAGTTGTGGTATCTGGAGACCAAAAAGAGTCAAGGTAATGCTACTTCGAAGCTCTCCGAGTCGAGGAAGGAGGACCCTCATCTCCACTTCGGCTTGGATCCAACGAGCCAGTAGCCGAGGCCGACAGCGACAAGCACCCCCGGCACCCGGTCAACATGGTGGAACTCGACCTCCGAGAGCAGGAAAACCTGAGGCCCGAGCCGAAAGGAGAACTGGAGGAGATAGTGCTAGGGGCGGACCCGTCTAAGACCGCCAAAATTGGCCGAGACATGAGGGACGACCTAAAAACGCGTATGATCCGTTTCCTCAGGCAGAACCAAGACGTCTTCGCCTGGACCTCGGCCGAGATACCCGGCATCGACCCTCACTTTTGCTGCCACAAACTCGGCATATAGCCGGGATCGAGACCAGTGGCACAAAAGAAGAGGAACATCGCCGACAACCGACAGAAGGCCCTCGAGAACCATGTCGAAGAGCTCTTAGCGGCCGGCTTCATTCGAGAGGTGCAATATACCACCTGGCTCTCCAACGTAGTCATGGTACTCAAACCCAGCGGCAAATGGAGAGTATGCGTCGACTACACCAACCTTAACAAGGCATGTCCAAAGGACTCTTACCCGATGCCCAATGTCGACCAGCTGTAGACAACTTGGCCGGGAACCAGCTCCTCTCCTTCATGGACGCCTACTCCGGGTACAATCAAATCGCCATGCATCCGGACGACCAGGAAAAAACCGCCTTCATGACGGACAAGGCAAACTACTGCTACAACGTCATGCCCTTCGGTTTAAAAAACGCCGGAGCCACCTATCAAAGGATGATGAACCGGGTTTTCAAAGACCAGATCGGCCGCAACATAGAAGTCTGCATCGACGACATGATTGTCAAGTCGAAGCTTCCAGAAGACCACATCCGGGACCTAGAACAGACGTTTGAAAAACTAAGAAGACATCGAATCAGGTTAAACCCGGCCAAACGTGCCTTCGGAGTTCCGGCTGGAAAGTTCTTAGGCTTCATGTTAACCAATCGAGGAATCAAAGCCAACCCGAACAAATGCAAGGCCGTCCTAGAAATGCAGCCCTTGAGAACCAAGAAGGAGGTACAGCAGCTGACAGGCCGGCTCGCTGCCCTGACAAGGTTTTTACCAAAGTCGACCGAGAAAGCCCTACCTCTCTTCAAGTTACTAAAGAAAGAAACCCAAGACGGTTGGAATCCGGACTGCGACGCCGCCTTCGCAGAAATCAAGCGGGGTCTGGCCACCCCGTCGGTACTTACTAAATTGGACCCGGGGGAGACCTTGTTCTTGTACCTCTCGATCGGCAATGAAGCCATCAGCGTTGGCTTGGTAAGAGAAGCCGAGGCCGGACAGGTGCCAATATACCTCATTAGCAAGGCTTTACAGAGCTCTGAACTCCGGTACCAAAAACTTGAGAAAGTGGCCTTCGCCCTACTTACCGCGGCAAGAAGGCTCTGGCCTTACTTTCAAGGACATCAAATAGTGGTACGCACCAGCCAACAGATTCAGTAGGTCCTCCATAAGCCGGACTTAGCTGGAAGAATGACCAACTGGGCCATTAAGCTGCCAGAATTTGACATAACATTTGAGGCCCGGCAGGCGATCAAGTCACAAGCACTGGCGGACTTCATTAGGGAACTCACCCCGGCAATAACAAGCGACAAAAGGCCCTCTTATGGCAAAATACCTAAGCCACGCCAAAGAGCTCATGGCCGAGGAGAACGCCAGAGCCGACATCCTCTCCAAGCCGGCAAAAACTAAGGGACCGGACAATCACAGGACTGTGATCCAGCAGAACCTGACCAAGTCGAGCTGTGTCATGACCATCTCAGCAGGCTTTGACTGGAGGAGGCCGGTAGAAGACTACCTCGAAAGGGGAATTATCCCTACTGACCTAACGGAGGCCAAAAGGTTGATCAGGGAGGCCGCCATCTACGCCATGGTCGATGATCAACTCTACAGAAAGGGACTCCATTGCCCGATGATGCGATGCCTAGGCGAATCCGAGGCAAAGTACATGCTGGCCAAGCTACATGAAGGAAGCAACGACCACTACATGGGGGGGCAAGGCTCTCACTAGAAAGGCACTACGCGCTGGCTACTATTGGCCCGCCATGCAGCATGACGCCATGGAAACAGCTAAGAAGTGCAATAGTTGCCAGAAACACGCTAGGATCATATGGCCGCCGCCTACAGAGCTGAAAGGAATGCCAGCCCTTGGCCCTTCTATAAATGGGGCATGGACATCCTCGGACCATTCAGGCCGGCACAAGGGCAATGCAGATGGCTCTTCGTCACAGTAGATTACTTCACCAAGTGGATTGAGGCGGAGCCACTGGCCACAATAACCTCGGCCAGAGTAATAAAGTTCTTCCGCCACAACATAATCTCCCGTTTCGGAATACCCGCCGAGGTCATCATGGACAATGGGACCCAGTTCATGGACCAAGAGTTCCAAGCGTTAATGCCTAATCTAGACATTAAACAGCACTTCTCATCCGTAGAACACCCACAGTCAAACGGCCAGGCCGAATCTGCCAACAAGATCTTCCTGGACGGACTGATGAGGCGCATGCTGCAAGCAGACACCAGCTGGACCGAGCAGCTGCACAACGTTCTTTGGGGATACCGGACAAGCGTACAGTCTTCGACCCAGGAAACCCCGTTCAGGCTAACCTATGGATGCGAAGCGATGATCCCGGTCGAAATTGGGCAACCATTCTGGAGAAAGGTTAGAGCCAAACAAGAAGGGCAGGAGTCAAACGACGACGCCTTGAAAACCGACCTGGACCTCATAGACGAAATCCAAGTCAAGGCTCGCTGCTGGGAATTAGCCGTCAAGCAGCTACTTGCGGCTAAGTACAATAGGAAGGTCAGACCGCGGTCATTCAACCGGGGGAACCTCGTACTTCGACGAGCCGACATAGGGAATGCCAAGGATGAAAATCTTGCGGCGAACTGGGAAGGCCCCTACTGGATCAAGGAGAAGCTCGACGGAGGGGCATACATCCTGGAAACCCTGGCACGGAAGCCGGTCAAAAGAACCTGGAACGCTGACAAGCTAAAGATCTACCATAGCTAGACCCCGTCTCGGATCCCACTGAGGAGATTCACCAATGTGCACAAGCATTTGCCTAAGCATGAAGCCGAGGTCCCTAAACCCGGCATGAAGCCGAGGTCCATAAACCCGGCATAAAGCTGAGGTCCCTAAACCCGGTATAAATTAAACCAGGGTCAACAAACCCGGCATGAAGTCGAGGTCAAGAAAGCCCGGCGTGAAGCCGAGGTCCATAAACCCGGCGTGAAGCTGAGGTCAATAAACCCGGCATGAAGCCGAGGTCCATAAACCCGGCTTGAAGCCGAAGTCCTGAAACCCGGCATGGACCCGAGGCTAATAAACCCGGTCCAACAAACGGCTCCGAGGACGTGTACTCGTCCGAAAACTAAAAACATCTAGATGTACGAAAACCGGCCGTTGTACTCCAACAGGCATTGGTTAGAGCTCGACGAAGGCGCCATACGTGGCCTTTCGTGAAATTGACGCGTCAACGCTCGCCTATCTAAGCAAGCGGACTACCATGTCGACCCTGATCAGGTCAAAATGTTTGATTAGAGGCAGACGAAGCCTCGGTTGAACATGTGGTAGTTTAGCCCTTATGTCGGTTAAAAATAATCCGACTAGTGAAAGTTGGAATGAGGTAGTGCGGTTAGTTACACCTGATGAGGTTGAAACAAGACAACCATGCCCCAACCTCCCACGCGAAAGTGTGGTAGAGTGAAAACGGCTCGTATCCATTACAGCCGACAAATATCTAAACTCCCAGACGTAAACGATGGTCGAGTATATAGACCTGTACTTAATGCGGTCAGTAAACTAAACTCCCGAACGTAAGCGCTGGTCGAGTATATAGACCTGTACTTAATGCGGTCAATAAACTCCTGGACGTAAACGCCGGTCGAGTATATAGAAGAGTGATAGGGCACAGGCGCCCTAGCTTGAGAAAGCAGCATCACCAAAGGGCACCACCTCTTTGGACAGACTAGCCTCAGGAGCTCTTGACCTGGCCTCATCATCTCCTTGCAAGACGGAGTGGAACTCGGACACCGTCCTTCACGTAAGCTCGGTAGGCATACCCGGCAAGGTTCAGGGGTACGTCCAATTCAAGTGCTTAGTTCGATCGAAGGCCGTGTCGAGGCAGTCTGTTTCAAACGAGGAAGTCGTGTTAGAATGGGTTTGATGCACAACTAGGAGAGCATCTTTGGTCAAGACCAACTCGAGGGAACTACCTCGATGGAGGGAATGAAAACCTCGGACATGAGATCCAAGTTAAGCGGTAAATGCACCCCGGCAGCCCAGAGCCCTCGACTGCTAGGCTGGGGGGGCAACAAGAAGGGAGTGGCACCGTTAGGCTGTCAGCAACACAAAGCAACTTTGAAAAGCATAGGCCAAGGCCAGCTAAGATAAAGAACCGAGGCTGAGGCATACCTCGGATCAACATTTAACGTCGGACCCGATTAAGCAAAAGCAAAGTGCAAAGGGAAGGTAAAAAGACCGGGCCTCAGGAGAAAAACCCGGCGCCACGAATCTGAGCTAGCGAATGAGTAAAAGGTTACAAATCTGAATTCGTCAAAGACTCGGACAAAAGCGTGTCAAAGATGGAACAATTCGAATACGAAATCCGGAATATGGAGCAATTCAGATACAAAATCCGGAATAAAACAGTAAAGGCGCCTCGGCAGCCTAGAGACCTCTAAGCCTGGAAGGAAGGGTTGAAGTACGTGACACGACGGACACATCAAGTCCGCGCAGAACTCACAAGTCGCCAGATGTCAGTAGACGGTAATGGCGAATGTATAAGGATCCCGACCCCAAAGTCGAGCGAACTCCTTGACATTACCTCGAATTCTTGAGGCATACCTCGGATCTTTGAGCAGAAAGGCATCGGTAACCGGGGTCAATATGACACAACCCGGCGCTATACGGTAGATAGGCAGGAGGGTATAGCTTCACAACAATCTAGGCTGAGAAACCTAAAGAAAGACTCCAAACTCGGAGACAGACGAATCGCCTCAGCAGTATCCCAGATCCTGGAGACATTACCTCGGATCTGTGGAGTAGACGACTTCAATAGGCGAGATCGACACCAGGATTCAAACGCAATGCATCCCGGACCGATCCGGGTTGGGTAACCACCCCGGCTACTTAAAGCAGGGCATTCTTGGCACGATGACAGGAGTTGAACCTTTCAAAGTCATGAGAAGCCAGGTCCCGGACTCAAAGCCACCTTATGGATCGCGACAGTTATAAGCCGGTCCAGCTGAAGAAGAATGCCCCGGCCTTAGCAGGGGCCGGGGGCAATGTACATCTCGGCCGTCCAGAAGCCTGAACAACCGAGCTAGGGGGCAACTGTTACGGACCGGCCCAAAAGGCCCATATCCGGACCACGGCCCAACCATGCCTAAGACACAATCAGCACTAATTAAGAAGGGCAAAGATATGGGATCCCACTGATCTAGGATCTCATTAATCGAGGATCTCCCCCAATCGTGATCCCAAGATACCAGCCCCTGATATCTCACATTAACCCGGAAATACTCGCGCCGGACCCCTCTATAAATAAAGAGGAACGCTAACCAGGTGCACGGGTTCTAACTCTAAACTCTTTTACTTTCTGCCATACAGAGCACACACCCCACCCCCTTGGCTACACGCCTGTGTGTGTCTCGAACTACGTGAACTTTGATCCCTTTACAGGGTACGTAGACTTTAGGCTTGACAACCTAGTCAAGTCCAATCTCTCTGTGTTCTTAGGACAGAAGAGTACTATATATGTACCTGTCCTAAGAAACGTGGCCAAATCTTGATAATAAAATATTAAATATATATAGAAGGACAAGTGTGTGAGAAGGGACCACAATTGATATAGCAAATCATTGACAACACTTGAATTTTGCATATTGCCTCCATTTTATTAGCTAAGTTTCATATTCATCTATATATGCACAGTGTTGTGTTCGTGGCATGCGTGTGTGTTTAATTATTTGCAACACGCACTCATTTTTCTTTTCTTTTTTTTTTTTCCTTTTAAAGTAATACTATTGTATTGTTCCAAATCTAACGTGTCATTTTTTGTTTAATGGAGTGTATTGTATGTACTCCCAAACGATTTTTTTATTTTTTTTATTTTTTTTCATTTGTGTACATAAAGATCTTTAACTTGTGGTGTGGGAAACGAGATGTCACAAAGTAAAAGTGAGTTTTATCTCCTCTTCCTTTTTCACTCTCTCCATTACTTGGAACAAATCATCATGACATGCGTGTACGTGTCTATATGTGATTGTTATATGAAATTATTACAAAAAAAAAAAAAAAAAAAGCCAGCGCCATGCTTAGTGGCTAGGTAAAATCAGTGTCATGGTTTTGCTAGAAAATCACTTGAGGTGGATTATATTGTGTAAGTAGCGTAAATCCATCAGATCATATGAAGTCCTTTGAAAAAAAGCATACAAAGATAGAAGAATGCATTTAATGAAGTCATTAAATAAAACCCTTTTGATTAATAATATATTTAAATTAAAATTGGTTGCTGATAGAGAATAATGATGTTAAACTATTGATGTAGTTGGCTCCACAGCCCACAGGCTTGTTGTTGTTGTATGCTTGGTGGCTAGGTGCGTGGAGTGGATGGAAATAAGTCAACAAGATCAACAATATTGCCAAAACAAATAGCTACAAACACAATTTTTGATTGTTTTTATAAGACAACAATGCTAATCGAAATTTAAGGATGCTTAATTAAGGATAATATCCATCATGATTAGATACTTAATTAGATTCATAAGTCCCTTTTACATAATTAATAAAATGACCATTTAGGATCGCAAACCAGAAGCCTTCGATCGATAGTATACAACGTAACGTACGGACGCAAACTTTTTTTCTTGCTTTTTGTTTAGTTGTTCCAAATTTAATTTCCAATTGTTGTTTGACCACTTATGTAAACGACAAACCAATAATATATAGAATTAAACTTTGATATATATATTTTTAATTTAACATAGAAAAAGAAAGACAGATGCACAGGTCTTTACAACTTGCGTTCCACTCATAAATTATTAACAAGCATTCTACTCAATTAATGATTTCACGATACTAGCTGTAGCCCTTGTATTAATTCCCCAACCTGCATGTCGTTCATGGTCGTCAATCATTCAAGTTGACTAATTTAAAAAAAAAAAAAAAGGTACATATGTATATTTATGTGCGTGCGTACGTGAATAGGTGTTAACCAAATAGTACTTACGGGAAAAACCCAAGTCGATTTGTAAACTTACATCTGAGTGGTGAGTCATTTTGACCAACCAAATAGAGAGTGAATATATACATAAAAGCATATTATTGGTATGGTACAAATATACTAATTAAAGGTCAATGAAACACAAACTTATCATCGAAGAACCCTACTACAAAAACATCTTTATCCTCCCTACAATCTCAGGCTAGAGAGAGAGAGACAGCAATATTATATTCAAAAGACAAGAAAAGAAAGATGAGTCTAAATCTGTCTAATGATATTGTTGACCGTTCTGTCCACTCAACTTGCGACTCAAAGGGGTAAGAGTAAGTGCAAGAATAAAGCATTTGTCTAAGACCAGATTTTTGGATTCCATTCTTCTCTGATGAAATGCATTTTAAGTTGTTCATTATTATTAGTGGGATGAGCAACACAAAGTACCATTTCACTTCTCTCGCATTATTTTCCACCATATATATATATCATCTTTTTTCCCACTCACTTTAGTGGTTAGAAATCTCTCCCTTTTCTCGCAAATCAGATGATAACCAAACATTAATTGACCGTATAGTACACCTGATGACGAAAAATTAATTGATATATGAAACAGATTAGTAAAGGAAGGTACAATAAGCACTTGTGATGATGATCTCCACATATAACATTTCTATGCTGGTAATTAACAAATTGAATCACTCCTTTGTTATATTCTATGACTACTATATAGCTCATGTCATCATTTTCTTTAAACAACGCATTTGAATTATATACCCTGGCAAACCCTGGCAATTGAGAAGTGGCAGTGTAGAATCATTGGCCTCTTTCTGATTATATAAACAACAACTTGTCAACACCACTACAAATGTGCGACGAACCTTTTCCTCTCTCCATTAGTGTTATTACGTCATATCAAGTTCGCTTCTCATCTATATCCTTTACAGCTTTATCATGATACCACACACACACACACACATATATATTGTTGATATGGATTTGATATATATTTTAGGAAGCACAAATTAAAGAAAAATGTTGAGTTTGAACATTTATTTGTTACAGTCCCACTATTATTACTAGCTGATTGGATTAACTGACATCGTTGAGTGGAATAATTAAGAGAATATATATATATATATATGCCATAAAGGTTGAAAAACTAAAAAAACTGACAAACTTTTCATCAGCAGTAAGTCTATAACTATGATGAATTAATTGGGTTATGAACTTTAGTGGGTTAAATACATACCATATACATTTTGTATTTGCAAAAATACATTAACATTCAAAATGGGAATTAAAGTATCAACACCTTTAAATTTGACATAACGCAGTTACATATGCATGTGTTGGCATTTTTGCTCCCATTTTAAATATTTATAGGTATTTTTACCTCTTCAAAATGTTTATTGTGTTGGGCACTTTTTTAGTAAAAGTTCATAGACATTCTTATACCTTTACCCTAATTAATTACTAGGTTAATTAACCATGACATAATCAGTCATTACTACAGTACATGAATAGATTCTGATTAGTATACCTAACCATACTAAAAAAGAAGAAGTGGAGATTGCTGATTAAAGATTTGCAGGCTTCCATTTAACCCATACAAATATTATTGTTTTTGCAAGCTGGCCCCAGTAGAAGTGGCTCTTGAGTCATCAAATCCTCTCTCTTCAGTTGTATATGAATTCATTTAAAAATGGCCTCACCTTTTCAATCTCCATTTTATTAATTATGTCATTTTAAGTGAAAACTATATCCAACATAGAATCAGCCTGCTGGAATTTTGCATATTTTAATATAATAATAAAATTTACTTGACTTGTAATCAATGGATCAGCTCCAATATATTTCTCCTGTGCCTGCTTTTTCCACAGCAGTCCTGAAGAAGAATTATTATACTTGCCATATGATCTGAACTACCTCTCTGTCTCTCTGATGTAAGCACTTGTTTTGCTTTCCAAAATGATTATATCCTCAGAACCCAAATTGCGTCTCCCATGCCACGTCATTCCCACATACCATGTTCAAATGCATGCCTCATCCCCACATAATGGTCATCATTAATTATTATATCATGTCATGCACATCCATATATACATAACTCTAATAATCCTGCAACAAAATAAAAACGTTTGTTCTTTTAACGTAGGGGCTCAGGCTATATTGTGGCCTATATATAGACTATACTCAAAACAACAAAAAATTACAACTTGTTTAGAGAGTTGGTTTTTTCAGTCATGTTTGTGCCAAAAACATTGATTGATTTGTGAGTATATGCAAGAATGCCTCATACTAACCTTTTTACATGAGACATATTCTGCATGATAATCTAAGCTTTTTTAAGGATTATAGCCATTATTATTTGTTTTTCTACACCTGCTTTTAGTAGTAGGCCCTTTTAACCAAATTTTCCCTCCCTATATAATACCTACCCTGGTTTTCTTCCTCATTCTCAGAACCAAAACCAATTCCCTTCAAAACCTTTTGCAAAAAATAACCTCTCCTTTCTCTACTCATTCATTGGTTGAGTTTAAATTATAAAAAATCATGCAAGCCAGAGAAGTTTCAGGACTGAATTATCAGTTTCAGGTCCATTCAAGTCCATATCCATACCCATCACCTTACAGCTCTATACAGAACAATATATCCACATTCCAACTTCAAAGATTCGCCAATCAGCTGTATAATTTCCAGAACCCTCCTCAAGTTCAGGACTTTAGCCCTCAGTCGTCGGGTCTGAGCGGCAATTCAACTTCTGATGAGGCAGATGAGCAGCAACAGAACCTCATCATCAACGAGAGGAAACATAGGAGGATGATATCAAACAGAGAGTCTGCTCGCAGGTCTCGCATGAGGAAGCAGAAGCACCTGGACGAGCTTTGGTCGCAGGTTGTTTGGCTGAGAAATGAGAATCATCAGTTGATAGATAAGCTGAACCATGTGTCGGAGAGCCATGATCGTGTGGTTCAGGAGAATGCTCAGCTGAAAGAGGAAGCTTTGGAGCTTCGTCAGATGTTAAAGGACATGAGTCTTAACAGTCCCTGTCCTTCTTTGAGTCCTCTAGAGGATGTCCTCTGTAACTCCTCGTACCTCGGATCTGATTCCTCCAACAACCAATCTTTAACCACCACCTCCATCGACCTCCTCGGTTGATTTGTAATAGTGGGCAGAGATTTTTGCTGTCTCTTCTGGTTTCCTTTGGTCTTTAGTTCCTCTGTCTGTGTGAAATTGTACGAAAAAAAGTAGTAGTCTTTGGCTCTAAGCTGGGCCCGGGTCGATAACCTTGACTGTCACAAGCTGTCACAATGGTGGTCGATAACCTTGATTGTGAGAATGGGCTAAGAATGGTACAGAGCCATTTCTTAGTATAAATGGCAATAACAAGTTTTTTTTAGTATGTTTCTGTATAAAATTATCTCTTCTCCTTGTGAGCATTAAGAATTCAGAAAAGCCATAAGCACTAAAAAGAAAAACTAATTAATATGATCATGCACACTACCCAGAGAACAATTTTCAGAGGCTCTGGAAAGCCAAGGGAAATTAAAACTGGTAAAGTGAAAATAATATGAATTTTCTCAACTAAAAAGATGACAAACAGAGCAGGAGTGATATATGTGAAGCCAAAATAATGGGTATGAAATATGAATAATGTTTGTGAAAAAATCAGAGAAGTAATAATGTGAGGTGGCAATGGGTTGGGAATAGTTGGAGGTGACGCGGAGAGAAGAAAGAGGAGGGGGGCCTGTGATGGGTTATTAACTGATGGTACTGAAAGTTACCGAAAAAGGAAAAACACAAGAACAGGCTAGCCACTAGAATCCCTAGTACTGATCGACTGATTTCATTGGAAAATAACCTTAAAAAAGCTCCACTGATTAAGCTGCTGATCTCCAAGATTTGGACACAGTGATGATCAACCACAGTGATAATCAGCCGAGGTTGCCCTCTTCAGATGACCACGGATAGTACTAGGGACTCTCTCTCTCTCTCTCTCTCTCTATATATATATATATATATATATATATTTATATATATATGCTCGCTCCTGCAATAATATGGCTTTTTCCCAGGTAAATTCCTAGATCAAACTAGAATCACATATATATCTTACCTTTTAACTGTTAATAATAAAACAAAAAAGTGAACATAGGATAAGTCTACGGTCACTGGCCTGCCTCTCTGCTGTTTGGGACGTTAGGCAGATTTAAGGTCAGGGAGAATAAGAGTCTTTATGGGGTTGGTCTTTCACAATAGACTTGCAACTAGTCAATGGCGCAGTAGTTGGTCCGGATCCTCATCATTATGCCCGCTATGTAACTCCCAGAGAGATTATTATTCATATTTTACGTGATTGTTATTATGCAAGGCGTATGTGGCGAAATCTTATACAGACTCGGTATTCCTCCATTTTCTTTACTTTATCCCTTTGTGACTGGTTTGTTCTCAACCTCAAAAAGGACGAGATTGGAAGGAACTCATCCTCTAACTGGAATCTAATCTTTGGGGTTGGAATATGGAAGCTTTGGTCTTGGAGAAATCAGACGATTTTTCAAGATAATTTCACCAGGCCTCATGATCCAGCAGCTTTCAATCTTCATTCGTGGAAATTTTTTGTTCTCAATGGGAGTCAGGCCACGGAAAATCTCAGTGTGACAGAGGAGAATGGTGTATGGCAACCTCCTCTCACTGGATGGCTCAACTGAATGTAAATGGTGCTGTCTCATGATCACGCAACAATGCAGGCTGTGGAGGAGTTATAAGGGATCCCAACGGCAACTGGATATAGCTGGCTTTTCTTCTCAAATTGGTCAGTGCAGTCCCCAGGATGCTGAAGAATGGGCCTTCTTAAAGGGGTTACAAGTTGCTTGGAATATGTGGGGTTTAGAAAGATCATTATTGAATCTGATTCAAAGAACCTCGTTGATTCAATATATGGAAATGAGAATGGTAATATGCAGAACTTAGTTTTCCTGCAAATTAAAGCCTTTTCCTGCAAATTAAAGCCTTCATGGAACATACATGGGAACTGAAGATTAGGTACATTTCCAGATTTCAGAATCAATTAGCTGATAAACTTGCTAAGAGTGGAATTTCTAGCTCTTCCTTTTTTGATTTGTGTCCTTATTTGAGGACCTTGACTCTTCAAGATTGTATGGGATTTATTTCTCCTTAGGCTTTACCCCCTCTTTACCCCCCAAAAATAATAATAATAATAATTGAACTTCCTATTGCACGTAAGGACTGCAATCATGGGGTTTTCTTTGCCTAACGTACCCAAAAAAAAAAAAAAAAAACAGAATAGGGTTTAATTTGAATATTCAAACAAGATTTTTTTTAAAGAAAATCCCAATTAAGTCATTTTGAAGTACTAAAATCTTAATTCAGACCTACACTTTCAACAAGGTCTAATTAGGAATTGTTGAATATTGTTAAATGACAAAAATACCCTTAATAGTTAAAATTATAAATGAGACTCTCCACATCACAATGTTTTCGACGAATTGGGGCTTTTTAGTGACAGACGGAAGAAGAAAATCACTCCTCATTCCTATATTTGGGTGTTTCTCTATTAGGAAGGTTCATGCTTGATGATACCTGGTATTAAACCTCTCGTCGGTGTTCTCAGGTTAAACTCGTACTCACGGAAGGGAATGGAGCTTCCAGGGGAACGACGAAGAGCTTAATGCTCCAGCAGTATCAGTGAGAGGGGTCAACAAAGAAGATCAGAGACCATTGTTTTGTCTTTGCGCCTGCTGACCCAATCGACTTCTCTTGCTTTCGATCGAATCACCTCTGTGGCTCTTGATTCGTCGCATATCAAAAGACAAATAATCTGCAGTTGCTAATATTCAAATACATTTAGTGTTTATGAATTTCAATCATTCTACATACATCCCATCTACATCGGTCAACGTTAAGGGTAAAGATAAATTGTTAATTAGAACTTTCACTTCAATATCATTGCAAGTCAACTAAAAGTTGATATTTTAAGAGGTAGGATATTGTCACAACCTCTTTTTTTCACAACCTTTTCACTACATTTTTCTCACCATCAGATCTACTTTTCATCTAATGGACCAGATTTAACCTATTTAAATCAGTTCCTTCTCCACAGCTGTGCCCCTTTCGTTCTGATTCTCTTGCCCGACGCCACATTTCTCCCTCTTTCTCCCACCGAGTTCCAGAAAGAAATTAGGGAACTATGAGTTCATAACAAATATGCCACCGAGTTCATAACAAATATGTCATCTTGAACCTTTTAAGAAAAAGCCCTTTTGAATTTTAGATCATGAATCACCATTAATAACAAATATGCCCTAAAAATGATTTCCATAGGAATAAGCTAACAAAACATAGAAAAATAATGAATGCTAGAGAAACGATATCGGAGAATAGAAGAACCAAAGAAAATCATTCCAGTTTAATTTCTCGAACGATATCGGATAATGAATGCCAGCAAATAGATCTTTCCAGTTCAAACCATCAAATTTTAGGGCTAGATGAAGAAGAATCACACTGACCAAATCCGAGAAGCAGGGAGAGATGATTGAGGTGGAGAGTCGACGTCTGAGAGGGAGCCGGCGGCGGGCTTAGATGCTCTGTGTGGCGGCTATTGTAGAGAACGCGAGAGAGAGAGAGGGAAAAACGCGAGAGAAAGAGGGAGAAATTCTGAAGGAAATTGATTTAAGTAGGTTAAATCTGGTCCGTTGGATGAAAAGTAGATCTGACAGTGAGAAAAAGGTTGTGAAAAGGTTGTGAAAAAAAGAGGTTGTGACAATATCCTACCTCATATTTTAATGGTTAAAAGTATGTATATGGGAATTTCCAATAAAAAAACTGCATGCAGTTTTTAACTAAATAATAGTAATAGTTGTTAGTTCTCTGTGTGTTTTGATGATTACTAACAATTGTAAACAATATTGATAAGGTTTGACAAAGTTTAGAATAATTTAAACTTGTATTTTTCAATCTGTCAAAACCAAACTCGAGCCTGTTAGTGTTGAACTCGAGCCTGGATTTGACAGAGAGCACAAACTTGTCAAGTTGATTTCCAAACTCGAGACTGAACCTGAAGTTTAAAATTAAACTTTTGAAAAGTTCACATGAACTCGAGCCTACTAAGGTCAAACTCGAGTTCATTCTTTCCAGAGAGTTTTTGAACTTTGAAAACATGTTAAACCTTACACTTGCTTTCTTCAAACCTCAAGTTTGAAAGGATCCAAAGAAAGTTTTAAGAGCATGAACTCGAGCCTGTCATGGCAAACTCGAGTTCATCTCTGGCGGGATAAGTTTTCCAAACTTGTAGGTATTTTCAAAGCCTGCACTGTTCCATTGAAAGAAAAGTTTCCAGTTTGAAAAGTTTCAAATACTCAAACTCGAGCCTAGCATTCTTGAACTCAAGCCTAGTTTTGGCCGAGAGCCTCCAAAGCTTTTCAAAACATTCGAACTCGAGCCTAAAAGTTCCAGAGAGCAAAGAACTTTTGGATATGTTTTAAACTCGAGAGTTTGTTTTGCAAACCTCAGGTTTGTTCTTTCAAGCTAAAACGAAGTCTGCTCAAAAGTGTCTCGAACTCGAGCCTGACATTAATGAACTCGAGTTCATTTCAACCCGAGAGCTTTTTAGTTTTTCAATGACTTGAGAACCTCCAGTTTAAAAGACAAACCTCAGGTTTGTTCATTTTGAACTTACATGTTTTTAAACACTGAAGCCTCGAACTCGAGCCTGCATAAACTGAACTCGAGTTCGTGTCGCAGTTTCAGAAAATTTGAATTTGGGCATTTTAGAAATCAATGTTATTTGGTCTTAATCTTCTTCAATATTATTCTCTGATATTCCCTGCTATGTTTAACGTATTTGTTAGTGGATTTCAGAGCATTAAAGAATGTTTGGTGAGAGGTTAGAGTATAAAGCAAAAAGCAACTCAGAGCATTTATTGCAAAGCACAAAAGTTACTCCTTCTACCCAAATCCTTCTGCACACGCTTACAAAGTATTTAAGGATGTTAGCTGAAACAAGAAAACTCCTCTCCAACGGATTAATTCTTAGAAAGTCAGCCTTGATGTCTTGGCCAACTAGATTAAGGGAAAACAAGAGAGAGAAGACCCCAAAACCACTTCAGAACACTTGGGTAACTTCTCCAACGGTCTGATTCAAGCTACAACGGTCATTTAATGTTCTCTAGCTATAAATAGAGTCCATTAACATCTTCACAAGGGGACACACCTACTCTGAGCGAAATTCTACTAAGTTCATTTATTGTGTATTAGCTTTCACTTGTAAAGTATCATACTTGATACAAGCACTTCAGTGTTCATCATATCTACTCTGTAAGAGAGTCAAATACTTGTAAATCATTTATTGATTGAGATAACTACAAGTCAGGGGACTTGGTAGTTGAGGTGTATTGATTACAACTTGTAAGGGGGAGTGTGTTCTAGTGAGAGAACAACTCTTAGTGCAGAGTGTGTAATCAAT
The DNA here is from genome assembly GCA_034222035.1 of Acacia crassicarpa. Lineage (NCBI taxonomy): Eukaryota > Viridiplantae > Streptophyta > Magnoliopsida > Fabales > Fabaceae > Acacia > Acacia crassicarpa. Next base: position 38,850,562 of record JAWXYG010000005.1, on the reverse strand, counting down.
ATTGTTGAGTTAGTGAATTGAAAATCCCAAGTGAGGCTTGGGGACTGGATGTAGGTCAGGAAAGGACCAAACCAGTATAAATTGCATTGTGTTTAGCTTCTTCTCCTTATCCTCTCTGTTGTGCCCTGTTCTGAGTGATCGAAAACAGAACAAGTTTCGAAAATTTTAAAGATACCCAATTCACCCCCCCTCTTGGGTATAAAGCTCCTGCTTTCAATAGTTTGTTAACAACATTATGAAATCCCTTATCAGGTCTAACGGTTTAATTAGGAATTTGTTGAAAGTGTAAACCTGAATTTGGATTTTGTTAATTCAAAAGGATTTAATTAGAATTCTCTCTCTCTCTCTCTCTCTTTTTAATGTAGGGATATGTAACTTATTTTTCACCAAAGATTATTTTTTTCCCACAATATGTGTACTTAAGGATTCTCAAAATAATTTGGAATAGGGTGGAAGTAATTTGAAGGTAGAATGTTTCTATCCATTAATTCATAGACTATAATAATAAACAAGCTATCTTATATATATTCTTTTTTTTTTTTGGTTAGATCAACTCTTTATACATTGTCAAAATAAATTAATAATCACAATTTAAAAGTTACATGTTAGATATATTAGAAAGTATGTAATATTTTAGATATATTTTCTTTGAAAAAAACTTTAGTACATTGGTTTGTGTACGGATGAAATACTTTTTTCCAATCAATTGAAAAGTACTTTTCAACTTTATCTGGTTGAAAATAAGTATACTGAATACATGAGTTGAGTATTTAAGTTTAAACTCTCCCTATTTTAGCCTGTTTTGTGTTTTAATATTTCTAAATATGTCAAGTATTTTAAATGGACATCATCTTTCCCTATTTTAGCCTGCTAGCTAGTGTTCTACTCCCTTCAGACTCCAGTCCTAATTATAAAATTTAGTTGACTTTTTGAAGAGATTAAAGAAGCTAATTAAATTACTTTAGAGTATTTTTATTTTTATTTTTTTCTTCAAACTAATTAATTTAATTAATAAACTAATATATAATTTAAGGATAGATACACAACATATGAAATGATTAAATAACTTATTTAGCTTCCTTAACCTCTCCAAAGAAAGTCAATTAGGTCTTATAATTAGGACAGAAGTAGTAATATTTATAAATCTGTCAAGTATTTCAAATGCATATAATCTCAAGCATGGCTGTAATATTATATATGAATAATGTTGTATGTTTTTTGAGCAAAAAAAAAAAAGTTGTATGTTTCGCTAAAGTTCATATAGGATTCAGGTTCAAATGTCCAAAATTTAATCGGGCATCAATAACTAATTAAACAAGAAATATAAACCTTAAGAACTGATAATCTAATACAGTTATATATACAGTCACATATATACATGTCTTCAAAAGAAAGTGATGAAAGAGAGAGTGATTCTGTGTATTCGATTTCTATATCTTACTATTATACTCCAGTATCTTTTTCTCCTTATGCACTATATTCAATCAGTTTTCTAAAGTTAAAAGCTCCAAGGCACATGTTCTTGTTGCCTCCTCAAGTTGTACTTCATCTAATATTTTCTCCTGTAATAATAATGATAATTATTTAGAGTGAATCTTCTCCTATAATGATTTCCATTGTATTGAACATGAAAGCTTGCATCTTTTACTTTTTTCCCAGCAAAGGCTGCCTGCAATTCTTTCATCAAAAGAGAAAGACACTCCACTCACTCAATGGGATAAATTAAAGCATCTCAAACATATCAAATCTCAATCCAAAACTGTATATATCTTTTTTCAACTTATTGCTATTGCAGAGCTTTTTGTTAATTATTTGCAAACGACTAACCGATTCCTTAACTACAATCATGAAGTATGGTTAATTTATACACTTTGCAAAAATAAACGAAAACGAAAACTTATATGCAGTTGCTTGCAAAATGATTCTTGGGTTTATATCGTTAAGATATTATTATATCTTATATTAATATGTGATCTCATGTTGAGATAGTTGATATAAATATTTCATTACATTTATTTAGACTATATTAGAATGGATTTTTGGATTAGTCTAGCTATGTTTGCTTGTTTAGTTGCTTGTATTAAGAAGGATTCGATATTAAGGATGATATTAAGGATTTAATAATATTCAGAGGCTATTGTTTCCCTTCTAGCTACTCTAATCCTTCAAATTATAACATATATTATTTAACTTGAACAATCATTTTATAAAGATTTGTATAAAAAATTTGTATGTAAGCATGGACTACGCTTTTGTTGATGACACACTTATAATTAATTGTCTTTTAGTATTAACTCAGCAAATAATGTTCAGAATAAAGAAGAAAAGGATCGGAATAACAAGAACGTTTTTCCTATACAAATTTTCGTTTTTTCCTTTTGGGTGTTTTTTTTTTTTTGGGGGGGGGGGGGGGGGGGGTGGGTTGGTTGGTTTGACGAGGAGCGTCTGAAAACTTTCATGTGCGTTAACGTACATTTACTAAAGTCCCTCGTACAAATTTATGACTCAGCTTGTCTCAAGCGTGGCAGATATTGTCACATTTTGAATTAAGGTATTTCCTAAAAGATGTCGTGAGAGACAAGTTTCGAAGTTGTATAGCAGGTATGATGAATTATATAGAGTGGATCTCTTAAGAGAAATATGATGACAATATTAATGGATACCTGGACAGGATATATATATACTTCCTCCGATCCTAAATATAAGATAATATTGTCCTACAAACTTTTTTTTTTAGTTAAAATTGGAGATGATAGCAACCAAAATTAACCAAGATGAAGTTTTCTTTTGGCCCACAGATTAAAAACGCGCACATATACATATATATATCATTGAAAATAATATATCGGTGAATCAAATCGATATATAGATGCTCCCGTCACAAAAACAAAAGTGATGTGAGCAATCAACTTGCATAGGAAGATGTTTGAACTGTGTAGAATATTGAAGTCGATCTTCCTAATAACTTGGGAGTCTAAAACACACACACACAAACACATATTTGACAGCTAAATGTGTGTATGTGTGTGTGTTCGAAAGCCCAAGTCGAAGTTGCTGCTATAACATGAAAATACATTTTAGGGGGGGGGGGGGAACTCATACCGGCATAGGCAATGTCAACGTGAAGAAGGCCTTATTGAAAAAGATATATACTCTTAAGTTTCAGAATAGATAAGAATAAATGTAGTAAAATATTTGTGTATAACGTGGTGGCTATTTCTGTAGAGTCTGAATACTATTTATAGTGGGGTTAGCAACCCTAGAATGTACAAAATGCTTACAGCTGTATACAACAATAGCTATAGACAATATTGTAAACCTAGACTCTGGACTGTAATGAGATTGGGCTCACTGATGTAATAACCTAGGCCCAGCGTGTATATTGGGCTTTGTCTTTACAACCCCCCTCAAACGAGACATTGGAGATTGAACTATGCCGAGTTTGTCCCGAAAGCTCCAGAATTTCGACTGAGACAGTGCTTTAGTGAATAGGTCAGCAATCTGCTCAACGATGGTACGTACTTGACGGACAGCTGTCTTCCAAGAACTCTATCTCTGATAAAGTGAACGTTGAGCTCTATGTGTTTAGATCTGGCGTGAGAGACGACAGGATTGGAAGCTAGGGCAGCGGCACTTAGATTATCACACCACGCAATCGGTGGTTCTTTGAGGTGAAGGCCAATTTCTTCCATAAACGACTGAATCCAAGCAAGTTCTGATGAAAGATCAGATAGGGAGCGATATTCGGACTCGGCACTGGACTTCAACACCACTCGTTGCTTTCTCGCTGACCACGATATCAAAGAGTCACCGAAATACACACAGTGACCACCCATCGACCTTCTATCGTCTGGACATACAGCCCAATCTGCATCCGAAAACCCCTGCAAGGTAAGATGATTACTTGGTTTAATGTGTAGGGCTAGATCTGTCGTTCCTTTCAAATATCCGAGTAGTCGTTTCAAAGCTTGCCAGTGAATGTTTGTGGGACAACTCAGAAATTGACTCAATTTATTTACGATGAACATGATATCTAGTCGAGTATTGGTCAAATATTGCAGGGCACCAATAATTTTTCTGTAGCTCGTAGGATCATTAATAAGTGTGCCTTCATCCTTAGAAAGATGTTTTCTTACCACCATAGGCGTAAGGACTGGGGAAGATTTGTGCATACCAGACTTCCTCAAAATACTATGTATGTAGGCCTCTTGCTTTAAGTATATCCCTGTTTCATCTCTATATGCTTCAATTCCCAGAAAATGACGTAGTTATCCTAGGTCTTTTTGAGCAAACTGGTTGTTCAGTTGTTTAACAAACAACTTTATCATTTATCATTTCCACTGAGTTTCCAGTCACAATGATGTCATCCACATACACTAAGACAAACAGGACATAATCTTTAAATCTGAGAAAAAATATAGACGAGTCAAACCTTGAGTGTAAGAATCCCCAACCTTGTAAGGTAGACCCTAGCTTTTCAAACCATGCTCTCAATGCTTGTTTAAGGTCATATAAAGCCTTGGTTAGGAGACAGACATGATTAGGGAATTTAGAATTCACAAAACCTTCATGTTGTTTCATAAGAATTGTTTCTTTTAACTCACCATTAAGGAATGCATTATTTATATCCATCTGTCTAACTTGCCAGTTAAAAGTCACAGTGAGATTGAGAACAAATTGAAGTGTAGAGGCTTTCAGTACAGGGCTGAAAGTTTCCTCGAAATCAATACTTGGATTCTGCTAAAAACCTTTGGCCACAAGTCTAGCTTTGTGTTTATGAAATGTGCCATCAGCATTAAACTTCTTCTTTAGTACCCATTTGCAGTCACCCAGATTGTCTTGACCATTGTAGGGTATTAGTTTCCATGTTCTATTTTTTATTGATGCATCAAATTCTTCTTGCATAGCTTTTCTCCAGTCATCACTTCTTAAGGCTTCTTGTATGGTACGAGGTACAACTTGATCATCTTCTTCTTCAATAGTGGTTACTCCAACTTGATCATCACCACATTTGCACTGTTGTCACTAGCTATTTTGTAAACACTCAACAGATTCTTTTGAATACCAGGAGAATAGACAATATTATCCAAGAGAACTGTTTTGTCATGAACATTAGATATAGTAGATGAACCAATTTTCTCTACCTTTATCTTGTTTCCATTGGCAACAATGATATTCATTTTTACCTTTAGGGTTGTTGGGATTGTCGATTCAAGTTACATAATTGGTAACATGACTTGTTGCTCCACTGTCCAGGTACCAGGCATCGTCATTTACACATTCAGGAGAAGCCCAGTAAGCATATCCAGAGCTGTCAGCATTGGAGGAACCAGAGAAACTCTTCTTCTTGCTAGATTTGACAAAGGATTTGTCAAATCTGTGGAAACAGGTGTTAACAGAGTGACCAAACCTATCACAAAGCTGACATTTAAGAATTTCACCATCACCATCACCATGCCTGCCTCGACCAGAGAATCTGCCTTGGGATCTTCGGCCTCTCCCACGATAGCCGCAAGATCCATGATGTCCACCCTAGTTACCACGTGGGTAAGAATGCTCAAATTTGGCATAGTTCACAAAGTTGTTGTTATTGCTGATAGACAACTGAGAAATCTGATTAAGTTGTTCCATGCGGTTCTCATAGGTAAGAAGGGAAGATTGAAATTCAATCCAACTAAGTTCATCAACATCTTTGCTGAGTTGCACAACAATGGGGTTATACTTAGCATTCAGCCCTGCAAGCACTTGAATGAACAGATCAGATGAAGAAACTGTGCAACTAGCAAAGGTGAGTTGCTCAGAAACAATTCTTATGAAGCAACCTGAAGGTTTTGTGAATTCTAAATTCCCTAATCATGTCTGTCTCCTAACCAAGGCTTTATATGGCCTTAAACAAGCACTGAGAGCATGGTTTGAAAAGCTAAGGTCTACCTTACAAGGCTGGGGATTCTTACACTCAAGGTCTGACTCATCTTTATTTTTTCTCAGATTTAAAGATTGTCCTGTTTGTCTTAGTGTATGTGGATGACATCATTGTGACTGGAAACTCAGTGGAAATGATAAACTTGTTTGTTAAACAATTGAACAACTAGTTTGCTCTGATACCAAGATAAGAATAAATGTAGTAGAATAGTTGTGTATAACGTGGTGGCTATTTTTGTAGAGCCTGAATAGTATTTATAGTGGGGTTAGCAACCCTAGAATGTACAAGATGCTTACAGCTGTATACAACAATAGCTACAGACAATATTGTAAACCTAGACTTTGGACTGTAACGAGATTGGGCTCACTGATGTAATAATCTAGGCCCAACGTGTATATTGGGCTTTGTCTTTACAAGAATTAATGAAATTTTCCCAAGAATGAAACAGATGAGGGTGACAGAAGAAACATAACAACTATGTCACCTTCCACTTCCAATAATTCTCCAATTTTTTTTGGGGGGGTTTATAGGTTAGAACATACTACCTTTGACCATAAATATAATATTTATTTGATTTTTTTTAAAGAAAGGTTAAGCAAACTAAGTATAGTATTTAATTATAGTATATGTTGTGTATTCTAAGATTGTATATCAATTTATTATAAGTAAGATTACGTAGTTTGGAGGAAATATATAGATGTAAATGCTTTAATTTATTTTACTTCTTTAATCTCTCCAGAAAAGTCAACTAAATCTTATATTTAAAACCAGAGATAATAATTTATTAATTAGAACATGCAGCTAGCCGCTAATTTAATGGGCTTTTCAAGAATCTATATGAATATGTTCTTTAAATTAAAATTTATCCAATTTGCAGTATTCAACATTGAGCTATATAATTTACTCTATATATAGCCCAGCTAATTAATTGATAGATAAAATGTGTATGTTATGAGAAAGTGCGTGTCTAACGAAGAAAAGAAGTGTAAAAATTTGAGATAAAACGGTCCTGTTCCTCTCACAGTCGTCCCCTCTCCCTATCCCTCACAGTCACATCTAGACCGTTCAAATCTTGATCCAACGGTTCAGATTTTTTTAAAAAAAAAAATTGTCTTTTTCTGATTTTTTTTTTAAAATCTAGACCGTTGGATTAAGATTTGGACGACCCAGATGCGACTGTGAGGGATTGAGAGAAAGAGGGAAGGGCAGAAAATCCTCTTCCAGATAAAACACCATGGAGATCGAATGTAATTTTATAGTACATGCAAATATATTGATTTAATTCTATCTGAGACCCAACATTTCAAATGACTACGGTTTCAAGCATACTAGATTTAAGCTTAGAAGGATCAATTGTTGAGTTTTCAAATTGAAAAGAGATAGTGAATAATCAATATTTCTTGATATTGGTATGTATATCTTCACTATAAAGAACACTTTTTTTTTTTTGGCCCAAACTATAAAAAACACCTTACAATCTTATTTAAGATAGTTCGGGTATTAAATATAGATATTTCTTCTAAGATTCAAATCTTAATTGTCTATGTTACAAAGGCCTATCCTCTTTCACTAAAACCAATATTATGGGTCAATGGTAGATAGGAAACCAAATAATCATTACTTTTTTTTTTGAGAGAGAGAGAATAATCATTACTTGAATAATAATGAGCATGCATCCAAGAAATACGTTCACAGTAGCTGCCCTTGTTCTGAGAACTAAGCCTATTTTACATAAGTGTCGGACTGTGGGCCCACAACTATTTATTTACATTCCACAAGTCCACAATTCTATGTGCCACCCGTTTTGGGTCCCCTTTAAATTTAAGACAAAAATGCAACTTTACTCCCATAGTTTTATACAAGGTTTTAATTTGATCTTTGTAATTTTATATAGTATCTTTTTAATTCTCACAGACACGCCCAAGAGAGATGGACATCAAAATATATTGATGTCTTATTGACTGGTTTTTATTTAATATTATAGCTTTTGGAGTCAGCTTATTTGACATTAGAGGGAAGGAGGAGGGAAACAAAGATCCAGTCGGCACTAGAATTTCCAATTCCTCGAGGGAGGTCTAACTATTTTTAATCCTAAAAGTGCATTATTATTTCATATTCTTCTTAATTTATACTTACTGTTCATATAAATTAAAAACAATTGAACACATTTATAATAAATCTCGGAGATTGATATGGTCATCTGGTGGCCTTGTTTGGTTTTTTCGCATAGCTCAAGTGCCTATGCACCAAACCTGAAATTCTCGTGAACTTTATCACCCTATTTGACTTGGGTGTTTCAGTACGGGAGAAAAGCTTTACCTCTCTTGCACTATTTGGAGGGGACGGATATTTAATACTACATAATAAATATGATATGATGCCTCTAAAATATTACTACTTCCGATTTTAAATATGAGACATAGTTTATAGTTTGCAGTATAATTTGTACTACGAATCATTTATGTCTTATATTTAGAATCGGAGGGTAATATATAACATTAAATTATACATCAGAGTAGTCTAAGGTTCTCCTAAGGTTTGTCAAAGCGCCGTCTTCGTTTGGGTCCTCCATGAGTAGTCGATCTGCGATGGTGAAAAGGGGCTTCCGTGGTTCCTTGATAGTAGTCACTCATATCAGTTGTTAGAGTTATGCTTTGTGTTTTGTTTCTGCGTCTACTGTGGGTGTCTATTTGGTTTTGTTATTGCCTTTCTTTGTGGATTAATTTTGTTTGTGCATGATGGAATTGTACCATGATTACTGGTTCTATGGAATTTGTTATCAAGTTCCATTTGTTTCTTTACCCTCGATCTAATGTAGGTGGTGTACGTTTGGGATCGGAGTTGCATTTAGTTTCGCAGCTTTGGCATCAAAGGGGTGGGCGAGAGGCATGCACGTCCTTGGACAACTACCCACTATTGCTTCTCTCTTTTGATCATGGTGTAATGAAAGCTAGCCTTCTCACCTTCATCCCTAAGATTGAGGCATCGGTTGTCCTAACTTTTAATTTGTCTTGGTAGTTCTTGTTGCCTGCTGGCTTTTGTTTCAGTATTTGAATTTCAGGTTTTGTTTAGTGTTTGTACTCGGTTTTATTATAATGGAATTATCCTTTCCGTTTAAATTTTTAAAAAGAAACATTATTAGATTATATGTTTGTTTAAAAGTTAATTTAGAAAAAAATGGCAAACATGAGAGATAAAATTTGTTAAGGTTTTATACAATATTTAGAATCAAATTACCAATAAAGCCATACAAATATACGAGGTAGATTATTGAATCAAGCCGTATGAAAAATGTTTTGTTGACATATCTAAGATCTAACATCATCAGATTGTTGAATGAGTGTGAGTTTGATGATCGGTATTCAAAGTTAATTTAAATTGAATAATTTAACGGACTACAATATAAAAGAATGGACAATAGTAATATTCATAAACATGACATCCACATCCTATTGTTATTTAAAAAGGATAAAAAGAAGTGTAATTAAATCCGGACTGAGTTTCGTTTGGAAATCGGCTGGTAAAAAAGAAAAATACTTTATTTATTTTTTTAGTTATTTGTAATTTCATATTAATAATCCTAAAATTTTCACTGTCTTATCGATTTGGTTAGTTCCAATTTAACTCCGGTCTAATCTACTTATACTTAATCCAATACACTGACTAATTCGGTAACCGGTCCAGTTTTAATAACTTTAATAAAAGTGAAATATATATATATATATTTTTAACAAAATATGAAATTTGGACCAATCAATTAAATAGAAGTGAAGAAGATTGAATTTCCATAAATTTCCTTTGATTGAGGCGAGAGTGAATAGCCAGACCTCGTAATTAAGCGAAACAGAGATTAACCAAAATGGCCTCATTTTCCACACTCCTGCAAGTAGAGTGCATATAATAATAACGATAATGATTTGAGCCAAATCCGCATCTGTTTTCGATTTCGTTGCTTCACCGATGCCAACCCCATTACCATTACCATTACCATTACCATTACCGCAACCTTTTACAGATCAAGAACTTCCCATTTCTCTGTAATTTAGTCTCCGATTGCCATCCCAAGTTCACTTCCTTTTTTATAACCATTCCGACGCGGTTTTCGCTTATTGCGCCTTCAAGATTCAACCTTCTCTGCTCTTGGATTGGATCTGATATCCTCTCTCTTTCTCTCACTTGGCCTTCGCCTGTTCCTCAGTCAGCGAAGAAGACCCCGCTGCTACAATTGGCTCCTATTTCCTTTTTGAGCTCAACATCGGCCCCCCATTTGTGTTCTGATTCACACCCAGATATATCTTCGATCCAATGGCGGTTGCCGTCAGAGGAGGCCGAGGATCAGGCCTGGGTGGATTCAGCCTCCGTAGCTTCTTCTCCTACCGGATCTTCGTCTCTGCCATCTTCACTCTCTTATTTGTCGCTACGCTCACCGTCCTCTTGAGTACCAATCCTTCCACACCGCAGGATGACTCTGTAAGTTCCTCTGTTTCTTCCTTTCATCATTGATTCGTATTTTTTCTTTTTTAATTGGAATCTAGTTTGTAGTTGCTCAATTTGGAACGACTCGTCATTATAATTTCACTGTTTAGCACAACCTGCGTTGTAATTTGAGCGAATCTCGTGTAACGGTTTGTATTTTTCCTTCAGGCGCTTCCCACAACTGGTAATGCCTACGTGCATCGGACGTTTTTGGCCTTAAAATCTGACCCACTTAGGACACGATTGGATTTGATATATAGACAAGCTAACGATCACATAACACTTGTGAATGCGTATGCCGCATACGCGAGGAAGCTTAAGCTTGAAATTTCTAGACAGCTGAGGATGTTTGATGAATTGGCACAAAATTTTTCGGATATTTCGCTAAGGCCAACATATCGAGCATCTCTGTTTGAGTCAGACGGTCCTGTCGATGAGGACATTCTGAAGCAGTTTGAGAAAGAGGTGAAGGATAGAGTAAAAATTGCAAGATTAATAATGGGAGAGGCAAAAGAGAATTACGACAATCAATTAAAGATTCAGAAGTTGAAGGATACAATATTTGCCGTTCAAGAGTCTCTTACTAAGGCAAAGAAGAATGGGGCATTAGCTAGCTTAATTGCTGCGAGATCAGTTCCTAAGAGCTTGCATTGTCTGGCAATGAGGCTAATGGGAGAGAGGATCTTAAATCCAGAGAAATACAGGGACGAGGAACCTGAGCCAGAGTTTGAAGACCCCAGTTTGTACCATTATGCAATATTTTCAAATAATGTGATAGCTGTATCAGTGGTGGTGCGATCTGTGGTAAAGAATGCGGCAGAACCATGGAAGCATGTTTTTCATGTGGTTACGGACAGAATGAATGTTGCTGCAATGAAGGTTTGGTTCAAAATGAGGCCAGTTGAAGGAGGTGCACATATGGAAATCAAGGCAGTAGAAGAATACACATTCTTAAATTCATCATATGTCCCAGTGTTGAGGCAACATGAGTCAGCAAAATTGCAGAAGTTTGAGAATCAGGCTGAGAACTTGACAGAAGATGCTCTGTTGAGATCTAAACACATGTCCTTGTTGAGTCACCTCCGATTCTATTTGCCAGAGATGTACCCTAAATTGCATAAAATCTTATTGTTGGATGATGATGTTGTGGTTCAGAAAGACTTGACAGGTTTGTGGAAGATTGATTTGGATGGTAAGGTGAATGGTGCTGTGGAGACCTGCTTTGGCCCCTTCCACAGATATGCGCAATACTTGAATTTTTCTCATCCCTTAATCAAGGAGAGATTCAATCCAAAAGCTTGCGCTTGGGCTTTTGGAATGAATATATTTGATCTTGATGCTTGGAGAAGTGAAAAATGCACAGATCAGTACCATTACTGGCAGAAGATGGTAAATCTTTCAATTCTGAAGTACTGATAAATTTTTGCCAGAATAAATGTCAAATTGTCAATTTATGTTTTTCCTTCTAGCACCAGGTCATGGCTTTGCCAAGTGGAAGCCTTACAATTTTCTAAAAGAAAGTTACCTGATTAATGCTTTTGCTGTTCCCTGTGTATAGTTGTTGTAGTCAATTGTTTGGTCTGAAGCTTAAATTACTAACTTCTTGTTTTTTTTTTTTTTTTTTTTTTTTGTAATTTAAATTGCTGAATTCTTTTTCCCATGCATTCTTGTATCAGAATGAAGACCGAACTTTGTGGAAATTGGGGATGCTTCCACCTGGTCTGGTTACCTTCTACTCCAACACTAAATCACTGGACAAATCCTGGCATGTGCTTGGGCTGGGATACAATCCCAGTATTAGCATGGATGAGATCAACAATGCTGCCATCATTCATTACAGCGGAAACATGAAACCTTGGCTTGATATTGCTTTGAACCAATATAAAAATCTTTGGACCAAGTACGTGGACAATGATATGGAATTTGTGCAGATGTGCAATTTTGGACTCTAGTTGAGTTAGCCAGATGCTTGAGGCGAAGTATCCACGACTGGTTACAGTGTTCCTTCAGAATTTTGGATCGCATGTCAACAGCCCTTCAGAGCAAAGCTCTGTGTTGATGCCTTCTGATGATTTCGTTGATTTCAATCTTCAGATGGCAAGCTTTAAGTATGAAAAATTGGATTGGAAAATGTAGACGTAGTATTATTCTTTTTATTTGAGCCTCTTTAGTTTTTTTTTTCCCCTTTTTAAATCTGCTGATGACAAAGCGAAACTCTCTTACCTTCTTTTATACTACTCCAACACGGGCACTCTTGTTTGCTTCTGAATGTTTCTTTTACTTTGTGTCCGTTGTTGATAAAATTACATGCCATACATTACGGGAAGGTCTCTCGGAAACGTGCATTGTCTACACTGTGACTTTGCCATGGTAGTGTACTGGTATCTCTTTAGAATAAAATAGTAGCACTTCAAGAGGATAAGTAGTTTTGGCTTCTTTTTGGTTCTTGGATCTACCTGAAAAGGATTGAAGGATTTATAATTTATTTGAGCTGTTGTCTCGTTCTTTAGTATTCTCGCTATTTTTTGTTAGCTCTGTCAAGAAGAAATTTCATTGCTTTGATTATCTTATTTTGTCAATGATTTTCTTTTGATGACATGCCCATGAATTCGGATTTGTTTGAAAAGGGGAAAAAACAAATTAAAATATTAGGATACAACATTTTCTAGCTAAAAAGTATATGACCTCCAGAGAGGAAGCCACTGCCCCAACGGGGTTGCTCCAGTAATGGTATATTCCTTGCACTCAATCAAACATCACCCAGCAATCTGGGGGCTGGGGCAGTGGGCAAGCAAATTAGGGCATATTTGAATCAGTGTTGGAAAATCATGTACACATGAGTTGAGACAAAACTTTGTTTACATACTTAAATATAAATCACGTTGGAAAAGAATCCAAAGAGGCACTTACTAGTGCTGAGGTAAGGTCAAACCGTCAAAGTAACAACCTTTTTTTGTCGGTGATAAAAGGATAAGTGGACATGCTATGCATTTTTTGAAAAATGACATAAGCAGGGAGTGTTGTGGAGTTGTAAAGGTGGTTGAATTCTGAACAAATATAGAGAACAGAAGAGGGTAAAAAAAAGAAAAGAAAAAACCAACAATCAAATAGCTTCCACATCCACATGATTCATAAATCATGATCCCAGAGTTTAGAAATTTGTTTTGTTACAGTAACAATTTGTCTTGTTTAGATTTTAAGAGAGCTGATGCTTAAAATATCTAATTTATGAACCACTGGAGTCTAGAAATACTTTCAGATGAAAGTCTAATTTTAGCATAAGCTAGCAAAACTAAACTGAACCCAACCAAATCGCCCGTAAACATGTTTAGACATTTGCCAAATTGGGTTTATTTGGATTGATAATCTTCATCCAAAACCAACCCCCAACGGCCCAAACATTTGAGGCGGGAGGGATCGATGTACAGTGAAGCGCCAATGGGCACACATGATTGCGCGAGCAACTCGTGTCTCGTCCGTTGTCCGGCTGCTACGTGAAATGAACGGTCTTGATTCCTCGAAGCATTTTCACCTACCGATTAGTTGAGCACCTTTGACTCGTTAATGTCGTTTTAGTTTCTCATCTTTAGTCTCGGGTTCTCTCCCTCTACTGATAGGTGGGTAGTTCCGAGTTCGGTAGCCGTCGGCTTGTGATGCCAAATTGTATTGTATAATTATTTATGATCGGTCTTTCTCCTCACCTTTATTTGCTATCAGCCCTTTTAATCTGTTGCTTTCTGCTATACCCAGATCTCATTTCCAGTGATTCAACTATCTTCATTTTTCAATCCTAAAGATTCAGGATTCAGGTTTGCCTTTTTAATCCCTATTCTAACTTTTTGGGTATTATTCGTTTGCCAAATTTCCGATCCTTCTGTTGCCGAAATTTTCCATTTTGCTTCCTCTACTGTCGGTCTTTCGTTGATTTGATTTGCTCTCTCTGGTTTTTTTAATAGTCCTGACAATAATTGCTTCATCTGGGATCAGTTGATTTCTCTATTGATTAAAATTTTCCGTTATTTAACGGGTACGACATGTGTCTTTACCTTGATCATGGTGATCTTTGTTTGCATGCCGTGGATACACTGCTTGTTTTATTTTGCTGGATTTACCCGCTCTCATCCAATGTTGAAATAATGTGGGATATTATAGAACTCGGGCTGTTTTCTGTATATCCACGCATATCCATCGTGCATTTTACATTTTTCGGGCTTTAAACATATCCTTGATATTATTTTGCAAGAGTGTTGGTAACACCCAAACCCGGTTTTAAAAGCCTTTCTCGGCAAGTCAAGACAAATCTTCTCTTACATACTAACCTTGTAAATTGTAAAAGCTATTCTCCAAAAGTTAATCCAAAGTTCTTGCTTTATATTTGTGAACTTGGAGAAAACTACAAGCTTGTTGCCTTTGTTGGGTGGCTTTTTTAGTTACTTTATGTTTCCTTTGTTGACACAACTCGGAGAATCTATGCCATAAGATCAAGATGCTCTAGCTTTTTTACAGCTCTCTCTGCTTTCTTGAAAATCTTACTTCGTGGAGGAAAATTATTGAGTAGATGCCCTTAATTAAGTATTTTTCGTCTTCAGTTCTGTTGGTTTGTACATTTCATTTTCTTTTGGATGACACTATATGTTTTTTGCCAAGATTTTAAATTCTGTTGTATTTAATCATTATCTCGTGCATTATCAAATATCGGGCAGGATATAAATTATGGCCACTTCTCCCACAAGAATAGGACTTGCTGGACTGGCTGTGATGGGCCAAAATCTGGCTCTCAATATTGCTGAGAAAGGCTTCCCTATCTCTGTTTATAACCGAACCACATCCAAGGTTGATGAGACTGTGGAACGAGCTAAACAGGAAGGAAATCTCCCTGTTTATGGCTTCCATGATCCTGAATCCTTTGTTAAGTCCATTCAAAAACCTAGGGTTGTGATCATGCTTGTGAAGGCTGGGGCACCTGTTGACCAGACCATTAAGACCCTATCCACGTACTTGGAGAAAGGTGACTGTATAATTGATGGAGGTAATGAATGGTACGAGAACACCGAGAGGAGAGAAAAAGCAATGGCTGAATTGGGTTTGCTTTACCTTGGGATGGGAGTGTCAGGTGGTGAGGAGGGTGCTCGACACGGTCCCTCTTTGATGCCTGGTGGTTCTTTTGAGGCTTTCAAATATATAGAAGACATTCTTCTGAAGGTGGCGGCTCAAGTTCCTGACAGTGGTCCTTGTGTGACATATATTGGTAAAGGTGGATCTGGTAATTTCGTGAAAATGATCCATAATGGAATTGAATATGGTGACATGCAGCTGATTGCTGAGGCTTATGATGTATTGAGGTCTGTTGGAAAATTGTCAAATGAGGAACTACATAATGTCTTCTCTGAATGGAACAAGGGAGAACTTCTCAGTTTTCTTATTGAAATTACTGCAGACATATTTGGAATTAAAGATGATAAAGGAGATGGATATCTGGTCGACAAAGTTCTTGACAAAACTGGCATGAAGGGTACTGGCAAGTGGACTGTTCAGCAAGCTGCCGAATTATCAGTTGCTGCTCCCACTATTGAAGCCTCTTTGGATGCTAGGTTCCTTAGTGGGTTGAAGGAGGAAAGAGTTGAAGCTGCAAAGGTCTTCAAATCAGGTGGCTTTGGCGATATCTTGACTGATCAACCTTTAGACAAGGAAAAGCTGATTGATGATGTTAGGAAAGCTCTTTATGCGGCTAAAATCTGTAGTTATGCACAGGGAATGAATCTAATTCGTGCAAAGAGTATTGAAAAGGGATGGGATCTGAAGTTGGGAGAACTAGCAAGAATTTGGAAAGGTGGTTGCATCATAAGAGCAATATTCTTAGACAGAATCAAGAAGGCATATGACAGGAACCCCAACCTTGCAAACCTTCTTGTGGATCCTGAGTTTGCAAAGGAAATAATCGATAGGCAATCTGCCTGGAGAAGAGTTGTATGCCTTGCTATCAACTCTGGTATCAGCACACCAGGTATGTCTGCCAGTCTTGCTTATTTTGACACATACAGGAGGGAGAGATTGCCAGCTAATTTGGTGCAAGCTCAGCGAGACTACTTCGGTGCACATACGTATGAAAGGATTGATACAGAGGGGTCTTTCCATACTGAATGGTTCAAGCTTGCCAAACAGTCCAAAATTTGAAATAACTGGTGTTGATACCCGTCAGAATTCCCAATAAATGTA
Organism: Acacia crassicarpa; assembly: GCA_034222035.1. Lineage (NCBI taxonomy): Eukaryota > Viridiplantae > Streptophyta > Magnoliopsida > Fabales > Fabaceae > Acacia > Acacia crassicarpa. The sequence goes on along the minus strand of JAWXYG010000005.1, from coordinate 38,833,947 downwards.
ACGTATTGTTTTCTCCTCAAGACTGTTTGCTGTGTGGGGATTACACAACTGTGTGATGAAACTTTGTTTCATGATCTTTATTTGAAGTGTTTGGTTTTTACTTTATCAACTAGTTAAATTTGTTCACGCTGGTTCTGCTGAAATTGTGCTTTTCTGAAATTGTCTCAATTCATGTTGCTTTTTCTCCATCTGATTAGATTTCCGCAGCCCAGCCAGCTATTTAACTAAGTCACTATGAGTTGAAGCTTTTATATTATTTAATGCTTTCCTTATCATTTCTTGTCTTCATATCCACCGCTTCTAATGATCGAATCGGTTAAATAGCAGAAGCTTGCGCAAATCCATGAATTGCCCCTTCTTTTCTATCCTCTTTCCTCTTTCTGTTATTGTTGTTGTTGTTGTTATTTTCTTCAAGTCCACGTATCACACGTGTGGTTTTGAGTATTTGGGGTGCCCCGATTACAATTGTAATCGGGCTCTATCCTCTTTCCTCTGATTTCGTTGACACTGTGATTTTTCATTTCTCTTTAAAGTCTCCTATTTCAATAAAAATATTTCAATTTCCTTCAAAACTAGCCAAAATTCTATTTTCATTAAAAACTGCGTTAGGGTGGTGAATGATCAACAGTCTATCTGAAAGTGATATAGTTTTCAATAGAAGGTGAACAACAACACAAAAATCACCCCCACATAATGTGCCTTCAAGAACCATATAAACCATATGATTTCATTTCGAATTCGCCAACGGCGAACCAGCACTAATTCTTCTTTATTTATGGCAGCCCTGATGGATTTATTTAAATCAATTACTGATGATCATCAAACTTCCTCTTACATTTAAAATTTATTTTTTTAAACTACTCTGACAGATGATACTCCATCACTTGAATGAATGGAGGACCTCGGTGTTGTCTTCTCTTTTGTTTTTGGGAATGAAAAATTTAGAACTTCAGAATAAGGCATTTATTATGAAATTGTGTTGGGGTTTGATAACTAAACCAAATGCCTTATGGGTTTAGTGCTTAAGAGCAAGATATGAATGTGGCCATGACTACATACCAAGAGTAGAGAAAAAGAAGTATAATTCTCTTACATGGCAAGCTACACTGAAGTATGGGAGAGGTTTTTACAGGGTGTAGGTAAAAAAATAAATGATGGCAGGGCAACTAGATTTTGGTGGGACCTATGGGCACCTCTTGATTGACCTTTGATTGAGTATGTAGTTTCAAATTTTGATAAAATTAACCCAGATGAAATGGTTGCTAGTTTTACTACTCAGAGTGGTGCTTGGGATGTTCAAAGGTGGAAGGAGCATTTACCGGAATGGGTTATGAGGAAGATGGCTAAGATGAAGCCTCCTGTGGGACCCGAACCAGATACAGTCGTCTGGCGTAATTCACCTGATGGAACCTTTACAGTAAAATCCGCATATAAATTCTTATCTGGACCTGAGGTCAATGAGTCACCCTCAGGACTGTGGAGTTTTTGGCGCTGGCATGTGCCTGAAAAAATTAAACTATTTCTTTGGCAAGTAACCCATGAGAGATTAATGACAAATTCCATGAGAGAGAAAATTGGCATCTCAAATACAAGGGATTGTTCCTTGGGTTGTCAATGTGAGGAAACAGTATTACATATTTTGAGAGATTGTGTGAGAGCAAAAAATGTGTGGAGAGAATTTATTAATCCTAATAAATATTCTATCTTTTTCTCTCATAGTTTGCAGGATTGGCTTCGATGGAATGCAACAGGAAATCCAGCCAAGGCTCGTTTCAAGAAGTGGAATTGGACCAGAATCTTTGCACATGTATGTTGGCTATTATGGAAGGCAAGATGTACTCAATTGTTTGAAGGCAAAACAACTACTCCAAAGGAGGTGTTCCATCAGTGTCAACACCATCTAATGGAAGATGTTGTGGAAGGAAGACTGAAGCACCAACTACTCGCGGAGACATCACACCCAGATACCTAATGGAGGAAGCCAACACCAGGATATGTGCGTCTCAATGTGGATGCGTCAGTAAGAGGCTATAACCAGGCAGCAGTTGGCGGATTGATTAGAGATGACATGGGAAGTTGGGTAACAGGTTTTATGAAGAATATTGGGACTTTCTCGGTGGCAATAGCAGAGGTTTTGGCCATTAAAACAGGGCTTGAGGTATTCAAATTTATAAGCTCCAAAAAGTACAGGTTTTTTCTGATTCATTGGAGGCGTTGAATATTTTGTTAAGGGACAATACATTGGATCATCCGTTCAAAGCTGAAATTGAGGCTACACGTCAGCTTATGTACAGCGAATGGGACGTTGTTTTGTCCCACTCAAGTAGGGAGTCTATTGAATGCGGTGATATTTTGGCTAAGGAAGCACATATAGTTGATATGCAGTTAAGGGTAATTCCACAAGTGCACCCTAGATGTAGAACTCGATTCATGCTTGACAACATGCATGTTGAGGATGAGATTAATTCTGTATCTTGGTGATGTATATTTTGTCTTTCAAGCTTAGGCTTGCCAAATGTATACAAAAAAAAAATTATTACTAAAACGTGAACCCGAAATGATATTGCTGCTTCTTAACTGTGTCAAACCCAAAATTGACTAATGTCTACCGAAGTGGTCCCCCCCCCCCCCCCCCCCCTCCCTAACTTCAACTTTGGTGCTGGTTAGCTATTACGCAGTAACAAAAAATAGGTACACCATAAAATCTCAACCGCAAATTTTAGAGGGGGAAATGGATGGACAAATCCTTTTCAGTGCAAACATCCAGATTCTCTTTATCGTATTGGCTTTTCTGTCAGCTAAATATAACCTGATTAGTTTATTACTTTTGCATGCCTAGTCAATTAAAAGAATCTGAGCTGAACGTGTTTGTAGCTGATGGAAACATATGAGGGGTTATTGCTAGTTTTCATTAAAAAAGAGTATGACATACAATGAGCAGCTTCATTATCTGTTTCTTCTGGTGCCGACACGTTTCTTCTCCAGTTTGTACGCATTCTTCCGGGAAGAATATTTTCTTCCACCATCTTTTCTATCTTTTTTGGAGACTCTTGTGCCATGATAACATGATAATGAAATGGAGCAGATGAAGCATCTGAAACCATTGAGTCATCATTTTCTTCCACATCAACTTTGGTTTCACGCCTGTCTTCCCATTTCTTCATCACATTCTTCATGCTCTCTTATGTAACCAGCATCATCGTCTTGCGTGGATGAAGAAATGTACTTAGTCCAACCAGATTCGTTGCTGCTGCATCCTTCTGCACCCAAGAATTGTTCAAAAGACTCCATTTTCTAGCTTGAAGGATCAAGGGGTTTAGGATTAGTGGTTTATGGACCTAAAGAGGAATATAATGGAACTAAGAATGATAAACAATAGTCGGTGGATGAAATTTGGCTTGAACTTGCATTAATAGGTAGCCATCACCGCTTGTCTGATGTGGCTACACTGTATTTGGTGAAAAGGCAAAAGATAATGAAATGGCAGGTGCTGTCTCATTCAGGTTCCTGGAAGGTTCCATAACGAATTTTAAAGCTCTTAAAATAAGATGAAGGATTGATGGGGTGGTTGTTGCATATATTTTCGCTCATAATTTCATTATTATATGTAACAAAAAATAATTTCATTATTAGTATTTTCCTTACTACTGTACTGTCCTTATCATCTTCATTGAAAATCTGACATTTAGTGCAGAATACAGATGTCCCAACAGCACAAGCTGCCCAACCGTAAAGGATGTATCAAATATGAAAAAGCTGTGCTTTCTGTCTTCTATAAAGAGAGCAGCAATATGCCTAATAAATTATTGCACAGAGACCAAATTAGCTCAGAGGTATACTGTTCATGGCTATACACGGATGCGGCTGAGGTCCTCTTCCCCAATGGTCCGCTGCTATCCTCTTCTCCCAATACTGCACCGTTTTGGCATAAAATAGGTAAGCTGATTTTTTTTATTTTTAAACTACTAACAGATGCTCAAAAAATTATTTTAAAATACTGATTGGTACTGAAAAATATTTCATGATCTTGAAAAATTATTTTAAGATGTTGAAAAATATTTCAGGGTACAGACTGGTACTCAAAAGATACCTCAGGATGCTGACTGGGGATACTGGCTGGTACAAAAAAAAATAGTTTATGATCTTGAAAATTATTTTAGGATTTTAGGATATATATTCAGAGACCAAAATAATTTTTCAAAATCATAAAGTATTTTTTTTTAGTACCAGCCAATATCCCCAGCCAGCATTCTAAGGTATCTTTTGAGTACCAGTCTATACCCTGAAATATTTTTCAACATCCTAAATAATTTTTCAAAATCATGAAGTACCTGTCAGTATTTTTTTAGTACCAATCAGTATCCTGAAATAATTTTTTAGTACCTGTTAGTAGTTAAACCAAAAAACAAAACAGATCACCTTACCTATTTTACTCCAAAACGGAGTAATATTGGGAGAAGAGGACAGCAGCGGACCATAAAGGAAGAGGACTTGAGTCGCGTCCTACACACACAAAAACATATACATATAGTTTTTTTTTTTCAGCAATTTATATATATGTATGTATGTGCCTAATAAATTTATGTGGAATGACCGCTTTTCTTCGTGTATAACGTATTGATACTTTTTGGTCTGAGTATAACGTATTGATACTGGACGCTTCATATAAGTATATTCTACCCATTATATATCATCATATTACCGCTTTGTCAATCAGTATCAACTGAAAGTGAAGATGCCAAAGGCACTAACTTGCATTCAAAGTTCAAACTGCTGATTTAAGCTATTCCCCCTTGTGATGGAGTTCTAAGCGGAGTTTCGGTGGATCTAAACTTTGTTTAGGTTAGATCTAAATACGGATAAATGAATGTGCACTATCAAATTGTTTGATATAAAGGTTATTAAAGCTAAATCATCAGTCACACGAAGACTTTCTGTCAGGCATGTTAATTTGATGGAGTTACAAGAGAAGAGAAGAAAACTTGTTGGCAACTTTTAAAAAATTAATCTATCTCATGAAACCATTGAAAATATATATTTTCTTTTACATAAAGATGTAATCAACAAAGTCTAATCAAGTAATGATCGATTGTAACATTTTTCTTGTTGGTGATTGGGTCAATTCTTGTGGGTTTTAAATAGATTATATTTGCCAAACCAATATACATAGACACACGTTTTTCAGTCGTCCTTTAATTTGCAAAGGTTAATCTTAACCTAAAATATAATCAAAGATATCCTAAAACCGGACCTGACCAAGGAATTAAGTCCAATAGGACTTGAAGCAGAGACAATATAATCCTCCTTGAAAGAAAAAAATTTGCTTGACTCTTTATACGGTCGCTGAGTGAAAGAAAGAGCTCATCAGTATTGTTGTTATTATCCTCCTGCTAGCTAGCTAGAGGAAATGCGTAATACTTAGATGAAGGGCAGGCACACATGACAAGTGCCAAGCTTGCAAGTTCTGATGCTTTAGCATCATTTTTATGAGCTGCACTTGATTTTTCAGATTTATGTCAGCCATACAAATACAAACTCATTAGCACCTGGAATATCCTCTCTTATATCCGTCCTTCAACAACCTCTTCAAGCCAACAATTTTCATAGTGTCGTCGTCATTCATCACTTTTCCATTCTCTCTTCTCTTTTTGACTGTTTTTACCTTTTTAATTGTCTCTTTGTTTAATTTATCTCACAAGTTTCCCTCTTTCACGTGCACCATCATCCACCCATTTATATATATATATGCCTCTAGGCTTTCGAGGCGCCGCGTTTCACAGTCCAATAAAACCAAACACAGAAACTCTGCTTTTTACCCCCAATACTTTGTTTCACAAGTGCGTTTCGCCGCTGAGCCTCTTTTTGATGGGTTCCACTTTCACTGTTACACATGCTTTGATGCTCTGTTATCGCATCCCACTTTCTGTTTAAGCTTGATGCAACTTTCCTGTATTTCAATGCTAGCCGATGATTTTCATTTTCCTTCTCTTCAAAGATTATTCTCTCTCTCTCTCTCTTTCTCTCTCTCTCTCTCTATTATTATATTTGTGTATTAAGAGCACTAAGCAGTGTTGTTATTTGTTCTTTGGGTGATGTCCCCACTTCATGTTTCTGGCTTTTGTGTCCAAATTCACTTTTGTTTTTGACTTATTTGGAGGGGCTTCATTTTCATCCTCTCCTAATATATATGCTTCAGTCAGACCTTACCCAGGAAACAAGTAGAATCATATAATAAATCGAAACAAAAACAAGAAAAAGAAAAAAGAAAAAGAAAAAAAAGACAGGCATAACAACGAAAGCTTGTGGCATGCACAAAATATTTTTTCTTAATGATGTGCCCCCAGCATTATATGCCTTTCCTCTAAACTCATGGACAATGTTCAAGAGAATTCAATTCCTAAGCATAACCAAAAGATGACAGTGATATATAATATAAAATCAAACGCAAGAGTCATTTCCCTCGATTTTTTTCTGTGCTCTTGTTGCATCTGCTAAGGATATGGCTATACTTCAATAATCTGGATTTCAACTCTCATGTTAAGGATATAATGTGTGTGTGTGTGTGTGTGTGTGTTAGGCTGGCTAATATGACAATGAGAACAAGTTTATTTAGGATGTTATAACCTCAACATGAAGATCACGGTTTAGAAGTACATGGATTCTAATGATCCTGCATCAAAGAAACAAAATTGCAGAATCACTCATGGACTCACATATATATATATATATATCCCGTGCACTCAAAATCACAGGAATAGGACCTCCCCGAAACAAAATTGTGCTATTTCTAGCATGTTAGTTATTTTATTAGCTAGGATTCGAACTCTGCTCATCACTGGGTTGATGCAGCTTCACAGGTGCAAAAAGTTGAGGAATAAGAAGCTGGTTTAGCGAGGTAGGTTGGATTGTGATCCCCTGCCATGATCACAAGCACCTTGAGCTCCGTTTCTGTCTCTGTTTTCTTGGGCATAGCCTTCTTAGGGACAGTGTCTTCAGCTGCTGAAGATGGTGAGTGATGAGATTGAGAATCAGCACGCTTTGAGTAGGAACAAATGAGGACGACGAGAGCAACAGATATGAGAACCATCATTATAGCTAATCCTCCAAAGAGGTAAGGAATTGGAGATTTCCATAGCCTAGCCATATCAGATGATCCACTGTTTATTGCTCTCATCTTTGTTTCTTTCTTTCTGGACTCTCTCTCTCTCTCTCTCTCTCCCCCCCTCCCCTTCTTCTTCTTGTTTTTGTTTTGGTCTAGTTGCACTGAAATGAGAAGACTCTCTGGCATTTATAGCAAGTTTTGGGAGATTTTGTTTTACAATAGTACCCTTTTGGCTTTGAGAGGGTAGATTCTTTTTTGTGCTTGCTCTGATGCTTCATGCGGATATGTGAAAAAGTGCGCTCATCAATGTTTTCCGGTGATTTCTTTGTCTGTTTCCTCCTCAAGATTATCCACGTGACGCCTCCAAAATTCAAACTTTGGTTCGACTTTGTTGGTTATCAGTTACCGTACATAGAAAGATCATATCAGTTTCTTCAGGTGTGATACGATTAGAGAGGTAAAAGAGCCATGAGAAACTCGTTATCAGTAAACTGTCCACAGTAAACATGGCCTCAGACATTTAGTATTGAAAATAGTGTATTATATAGACACTGTGGAAGAACAATATATCCTAGTTTTAAATCATTTAAGAAGTGTACAGTTAAAAGAAAAATCATGGTGTAAAATGTGAACGGATTAGAATATGTCAACTTTGCTGAGCGTGGATTGATTCTGCATTTTGGTCATCAATCTTTGAAGCGATGGATATCTATGCCCGATACCTTGCTTCAATGGAAGTCCCAGGTAGAACGAACAAACGCATCTCAATCAACTGTCTTATTGTTTGATCAGTTTTGACCTACATGTGAATGAGCTTATGAGATTGAGATGTGCCATTTGAGGTTAGTCACTCATAAACATTTGAATCGTCTGTTAATCATCATCTAATGTTATACTCACCTTCCTTGTTTAATATAAAATTTATTTGAACTTTTTAATTTAAAGAGACTAAATAAATTTGTTAATCATAATATATGTTGTATATTATTTGATTATATATCAATTTATTAGTGAGACAAATTAATGTGATTTTAAAAAAATAAATATAAAATTTTAAATTAATTAATTTAATTTTCTTAATTTTTATTTTTTAAAAAATCAATTGAGCTTTATATTAAAGATTCAAAGTGTACCTAATAAATCTGAAACGTTCAATTTTCATAATGAGATTCCATATTACTGCACCGAATTGGATCATTTCTTTTGTACTGTGTAAGTATAAAATATGTACTGTAATACTTTTAAAACTATATCCAAACGACGACACTAAGAATCGATTCCATTTGATTATTAAGCTGAAATAATCCATTCATTGCGTAATTCTTACTATATTTCTATAATTATTACTATTTCATACTTTCTTAAACTAAGAGCACAGATGTATTATTTATTTATTTTGGTTGCCCATCCAGTTTAACAGGGCTTTACCCCGATTAATCGAAATCCGACCCAAGTCGTGCACCTAGCTTTGGTGGGAGAGTCTCCCAGCAGGAGTTTTTTGCATCTATAAAGCTTGAACCCGATACCTTTATTTAAGCGACACAAACCGCTTATCATTTGTGCCAACCCCGTTGGTCACAGATGTATTTTTTACTTTTTAAAGATATTCGTTTCCCATCCTATTTTGCCTATAAAACCAGAGTGTAGAAAGGTTGGGTCAGATCAAATCCTGGGCCACGGAGAAATTGGCTGAAGCCCAAAATATTATTTCGATAAGTTAATCCCTTCGTATTTTGTTGCTAACAAAATTTGGTTTGGGATGATTTACCAAAAAAAAAAAAAAATTTGGTTGGGATGGACCTAGTCTTTTTTTTTTTCCATAAAAAAAAGTTTAGGTATGGGTAAACACCAGTACCCTATCAAAGTTAGGGCATGCCTTCAGGCTCTAAAAACGCTTACAAAGGTACTTACAGATCGCCCACCAATAAGGCCCTTATATCGACTAGTGGATATCGAACCTCCTCCCTTTTGAAATGAATGTCGACGCCTTAGCCAACTGTACCAATCCTCATTGGCAGATGGACCTAGTCTTGATAAGGAGACAGATCTCCCAACAAGGCCACATGGTTTTTGTTATGTTTGAGGTATTTAGTCATACCAATATAGTTATACCATGATGAATTAAGATTTAAATCCTAAATCATAAGGTTAGCACGGTTGGCATTTAGTTGGGTTTTTTAAGCATCTAGTCAAAGGTTTGATCATTATCAGCGTGTATGAAGAAAGTTTATGACCAGCACTAAAACCCCTTTAGGAAGTGTACGGTGTGAGAGGATTAGTTACTGCTACCGCCGATGAATATCTAGGCCTACAAAAAAAAAAAAAGTTCAAATCTTAACTGAGAGAGGTGATCACATTTAAAACTCGATAGTACATCAAACAAGATTGGATTGCAAGATTGCCCTTACTAGGATTACTATGCTTGCTATATTAGAGTATTAGTGTGTTGGGCCTAAGTGCCTAAGTCTGTTATGAAGTTGTAACTAATATAGTTAGCTCAACTAAGTTAGTTCGGACAAGTTCTGTATCAGTCATTACTTTACCGGTCTTTGCTCATAGAGGTTTGTGAGAATAATAGATCGGTCTCCTTCGTTCATTCTTCTCTTTCCTCTGAACGTCACTTTATGCAGATTGCAGTATCAAGCCCAAGGTTGTTGATGAATAAGAAAATCACGGTGAAATTGGCTGCTCATATGGAAGCAGCAAGTTCACCTCATGCTGAAACAATATCAGCTGCTCGAATTTCTTGATGGAAATCCGGCTCGTGTAAACTATGAGGTTCAAGATTCCTTACTTGACTCATGGTTACTCTCCTCTGTGAGTTGGTTTGTTTTGCCTGAACTCGTAGGATACATACATCTTCTCAGACCTGGTCGAGACTTGAGCAATTGTTTTCATTGAAGTCTGATGCTAAAAGACTCTCCTATAGAAATCAATTTTGACAAATTAGAGGAAGGTCAAGCTCTCAATGAGAGATTATCTCACCAATATCAAATCCTTCCGTGACCTTTTAGCCATATTAGGTCACCGAGTTGCAGACTCATATCATATTTCTTATGTTCTTAACGGTCTCTGTTGAATACGAGTCTATAATAGCTATTATAAATGCAGCACACGTACGATTTAGTCTGTCTAAGGTTCATACCTTGTTAATTGATGCGGAAACACAACAAAAGACGTTTATCCTTGCTAATCCTCCTCAAGCTCATATGACCTTGTCGACTGGTTCTGTATGAATTTTGCTTGCTTTAGCCATTACTAATGGTTGGAAGGTCAATCAAATTGATTTTAACGATGCTTTTCTTAATGGTGATCTAATCGAAGAGGTGTTATGGAGCAGCCACCAAGTTTTGAACAAACCTCTTCTTCTACAAGTTCTGTGTTGGTTTGTAAATTGAAAAGGGCTTTATATGAGCTTAAACGGGCTCTTAGAAAATATAAATTGTGCTCTTTAGGCTTTGAACAAGCTATATCGGATACATGTATGTTTATAAGACAATCATGTGCAAAGGTTATATACCTATTGTCTATGTTGATGATCTTATAATCATTGGTAGTGATGACTTTGATATGCAACAACTCATCAAACAAATGAGCTCTATGTTCGCACTAAAGGTTTTGGGTGAGCTATCCTTCTTTTTGGGGATTGAGTTTCATAGAACAGTAGCTGGTATACATCTTTCACTGAAAAAAATATATATATGAGCTATTAATTAAGACTCATATGTTTATGTCAAATGCTAAGCCCACTCCTATGGCAACCTCTGCGCAACTTGTGAATCCAACCAGCCCTTTGAATCATGATCCTTCCTCATATCTATCGCAGCAATCTAGGTGCTCTACAATACATATGTCTTACTTGGCTAGACTAGGCATGTCCAAAAAGCCCGTGGTCCAAGTAGTCTGACCCAACCCAATCTCGTTGGAAAAAAAAAAAAATGGTTTGAGACAATTTCAAAATTTGATCAGGCTAGATAAGACTTCGGGCCAATGGTTTAGACCCTCTAGTCTAGTCTGACCTGATATATATATATATACACACACACTAGACTTCAAGCCAGGGGCTTAGACCCCCTGATCTAGTCTGGCTTTATATATATACATATAATATTAATTTGGTGTCACATAGTCAGTCACCCACCCACCGTCAAACAACTACCCAACACACCTCCCTAGTGTCGACGGTAAGCTCAGATCTGCAAGCTGTCAACTTCACTCTTTGATCTATAAACTTTAAATCTCCATCTCTACTCTTCGACCTACAAGCTCAGATCTCTAGATTTGATCTTCATCTTTTTGAATCTCTTTGGTGAGGACCCGTCGAGTTGGGAAGATGGAAGAAAGGAAAGGCGTTGGGAAGCGTCACCGTTGCTGCTCTCTGGTCCTTTATCTCGCTCTCGTGTCTCTCGTCGGAAGTGTTGCCGACACCGTTGTGGTGAAGCTGAAAAAGAAGATGGAGGAAATGAAAGGGAAAAAGAAAATGGTGAGAGTCTAAGAGACAAAAGAGAGTTAGAGAGAGAGAGTCATTTTCTATAATCCATAGCATAAAGCCATAAAGTGACTTGGCATAGTAGGGGACCATGTGAACAACTGACAAACTCATTGGTAAAGAGGAAAATATATATATATATATATATATATATATATATTGGACTGCCTAAACTGGTCCAGGCAGACTGATCTGGTCCAGCCCAAACTCGGGTTGGTGCTGGATCAGACTAGACCAGACCTGACCTCGGGCTGACTTCTCCAGCCTAAAATCACTTCTGGACTAGGCTTTGGGTTGACTCCCAACCCAATTCGATCTAGTCCATAGACATCCCTAGGCTAGAGATTTCTTACTAACTCATTATATGCAACAACCACAGATTATTCATTGTGAAGGAGCCAAAAGAGTGCAACTCTATCTTAATGGCACATCTTCTTATGGATTGTTGATTAAACCAGCAACTCATCTCACCATCGAAGCTTATGCAGATGCTGATTGGTGTTCCTCAAAGGAAGATAGAGGTTCTACCGGTGGATTCTGCACTTATTTTTTTGGGGTCAACTCCAGTAATGTGAACCTCAACGAAGCAACCTGTGGTGTCTAGATGTAATACTGAGGCAGAGTCCAGGAGTGTTTCTGATTCAACTTCTAATGTTCTTTGGCTCATGGCTGTATCAAAAGAACTACATATATCTGTTGTTGGCATCCCATCAATCTGTTGTGATAATTCTGGTGCAGTAGCCTTGTCTGCAAATCTAGTTTTACATAGTAAATCTAAACACTTTGAGCTAGATCTGTACTTTGTTCGAGAGAAGGTAGAAGCAAGGACACTGCGTGTAGGTTATGTTACTGCTGCTGAACAAATTGTTGATATATTAACAAAAGCCTTGTCACCAGCTTTGTTTGCCAAATTTCGAGATCGGTTGTGTGTAGTTCCAATAGATCACATCTACACTTGTTGAAATTCAAAATTGTAGAATGGTAGATATTTAGAGTATTAGTGTATTGGCCCTAAATCTGTTATGAAGTTGTATCTTAGTTCAGACAAGTTGAGTATGAGTCATTATAAAAGAAAATGTGACTCGTTTCATAGAGAATAACACATACATTAATCTCCTTGGTTCATTCTCGCTCTTTACTTTAAACCTTCTTTTCGTACAAACTAAAAGGTCTTGTAACTAAGTGGTATGAAAGCTCTCCTTTAACTGTGGAGGTTGCGGGTTCAATTCCGATTATAAGTTTAGGCCTCTAGTAGCTGCCCCTATAATTCAAAGGATATTTGTACTTGTAAATCACTCTTTGAATCGATTTGCCGCGTCTTTACCTACGTACTTTGGAAAGAAGACACGTGTAGTAAATCACTCTTTCATATCTCTCCTTGTCTTTCGATCGGATCTGTTCTCTTGTCGCTTACAATAATGCATATAATGAGATAATAATACTGCATCTAAGCTACGTACACGCCTCTTGTTCTCATAATTGAACACCCAAAAACTGCAGAAGGTGAGCACTATTTTTATTTTATGCGAAACAGAATCTCATGAACGCTACTACGTACGTACATGCTTCCGTCTACTACTCTTCATTATGGGAATAACTCGCATTGCAAGCGGTAATAGATGCTTGATTATTGATTCATTCGAGCAGTGAGCAAGAAACGAATGGCAAAGGCAAGAATAAATGTGAATTGTGGGACCCTTCCATTGGACATGTTTTATCCAATACGAGGACCCACCCAATACATGTTTTTGATTTTGCAAGAAGATACTTTTTTTTTTCCCCAATCAATTAAAATTTGGGAAAACCACAAGAAAATACTATTTAAACTTAAAAATCCTAAAATCAGTGATTTTCTACTAAAATGAATTGTTAAGACCTAATATATATATATATATATACACACACACACACTTTTATAGACGACAAGACTAATTTGAGATTTTGAAGTTCAAGTGTTATTTTTTTTTATCTTTTTCTCTGAAAATTTTATCTATATATGTTAATATTATAAAAAATCTATATTGTAACATTGATGAGCTAAGCGCAGACTAATAAAAATTATATTGGATTTTGTCCATTACAGAAAGCTCATAAAATGAGTTGTGTATAACAAAAAAACAAAAGAGTCATATTTGTACTATATAATTTAAGAATGAAAAACTATTCTTAAAGTATCTAATTTAGTACATGGTGTTTTTTTTTTTTCCTTTTGAACTTTTCTAATTAAATTTTTTTTAGCTTCATTAATCAGCTCCGATGCATAAGCTAATTATGTCAACAAAATAAAATTATAAATTTAGTGAGAAGAAAAGCAGACAAAATAAATAGTTATTTCCTTTTATTTTATAGTATATATTAATTCATTATTATTGTATTACTAATATTCAAGCTTCTTGGTATCGTGCCATATTTGTGACATTTGGGTAGATTAATGCGTAACCAAATCTCACGGGCAAGGAATCGTGTCCTGAATTTAAGCAAGTAGTATAAGGTGAGGTTAAGTGGGGAAAATGTTTATTTGACGAGAGTAGAATTTGGAGGGGTTGGCTTAGAACTCAAGATTGGCTTTTGTGCGACCTAAGGGACACAAATCTTGCAGTACGTGTTGGAAATGGGATTCATATATTCTGCATTTAAAATATTGTCATATTCCCTTTAGCTAGGAAAACATTATTGTACAAATCAAATCCTTACAAACTTCATGAATATCCTTCTTTTTCCCGCATCTGGAATCTAGCAAGTGTGTGTCGTGGTGGATGAGGCAGAGCAACTTCAAGAATCACTACAACTTTAGTTTGGCTTCCTCGTGTTATCGTCTCCCCCCCCCCCCCCCCCCCTTCTTTTTTTTCTTTTTCCTGGTCAACTCTGTATTGTCTAAATGTTTGTCATCTTAAAAAGGTTTAGATGAGTTGGGTTGAGAAGTATACAGGATTTTGTTTCCTATGTCTAAGCATAGTTGAATGTAATACACTAATCCAGTAAATGATACTCCCTCTGACCTTAATTATAGGAATATTTTTATAATATAAATTATACTATAAAAGTATTCTTATAATTAGAATTAATGACAGCTTCGAATTTACTTTTTTAAAAAAAAAACACTTGAATATTGAATTATGTTCAACTGGACAAAAGCAGACATGAGAAATCACTTAATTTCATTCTAGCCATTGAAATTAATAACTTTGAATGAAAATCCTACCAAAAGGATTTTTTTTAAGAAAAAAAATCCTTCTTTGCATCCTTTTTTCTTTTGTACAAAAAAGTTTAGATTGAGGTAAATACCGACAACCCATCAATGTCAGGGTACACCTCTTGATTCAAAGAGCACTTATAGATATACCTACAAATTGCCCACCAATAAGATCCTTACATTAATTACCGGATATCAAATCTACTCTCTTTACATCCTTTAATGCCCTCCATATCATATTTGGGCATGTCTTAGGGGCAGCTATAGCTTGGCCCACCAGAGACCCGACTACCGATTTTGCTCTCATTAAATATTTATGGTATTTAGGATATGTTTGGATTAGCTTTTGAAAAATAACTGTTAAAAAAAATTGAAAAGAGTGCTTTTAGATAATAGATTTTGAAAAATAGCTCCTAAAAAGTAAAAAATAAAATGAGCTTCGGGGAAAACTATGAGTTTCGACCATAAACCATAATTTTCCTAAAGAAAAACAGAATTTATAGCTGGCTTACAACAAAACTATGATTTTGATGGAAAAATTGATTATGAGAAAAATCAAATTGTTTGAGTTGTTTATCTAGAAACCATGGTTTTGGGAGTCACCCAAATACACATTTGAGCCTGTTTGGAGCACCCCAAATCTAGGTTTTGGAAATAAAACCTAGGTTTTGTTAAAAGTTTGTCAAACACCCCTCTTTTTTTTAGAAATTATTCTGCATGAAATCTAGGTTTTCTAAAAGTTTGCCAAACGCCCATTTTTATCCAAAAGCTATTTTTTAAAAGTCATTTTTATCTCGTAAATCTCAAAAACTATTCTTCAAAAGATTTTTACCTCGTAAATCGTGAAAATTATTTTTTTTGTACCAGTCAGTATCCTGAAATATTTCATGATCTTAAAAATTTATTTTATGATATTAAAAAATATTTTAGGGTAACAATGGATCTTGAAAAAATATTTTCGGGTACTAACGGGTACTAAAAAGATACTTAATACTAACTAGTACTGGAAAGATACTTCTCTTGGTCTTAAAAATTTATTTTAGGATATTGAAAAAATATTTTAAGGTACTGACGGGTACTAAAATGATACTTAATACTAACTGTTATTGAAAAGATACTTTTCTTGGTCTTAAAAATTTATTTTAGGATATTGAAAAATATTTCAGAGTACTAACGGGTACTAAAAAGATACTTAATAGTTAATACTGACCGGTATTGAAAAGATACTTCTCTTGGTCTTAAAAATTTATTTTAAGATATTGAAAAAATATTTCCGGGTAACAACGGATTTTAAAAAAATATATCAGGGTACTGATAGATACTAAAAAGATACTTAATACTGACTGGTATTGAAAAAATACTTTTCATGGTCTTAAAAATTTATTTTAGGATGTTGAAAAAATATTTCAAGATAACAACGGATCTTGAAAAAATATTTCAGGTATTAACGGGTACTAAAAAGATACTTAATACTGATTGGTATTGAAAAGATACTTCTTTTGGTCTTAAAAATTTATTTTAGGATATTAAAAAAATATTTCACGGTAATAACTGATTTTTAAAAAATATTTCATGTATTAACGGGTACTAAAAAGATACTAAAAATATATTTCCTGATCTTGAAAAAATATTTCAGGGTAGCATAGTAGAGAGAAAAAGCATAAAAAAGTTATTTTTCACAAAAACTAGGTTTTGGCCTCAAAACCTTAAGTTTTGATGCAAAATAGCTTTCGGAAAATAAATAGGGGTGTTTAGTAAAGTTATGACAAAACCAGGTTTTGATGCCTGGGAATGTTTGACAAACTTTTGCCAAAACCTAGGTTTTGGGCAGAATAGCTTTTGTACAATTTTAGAGTGTTTAACAAACTTTTGTCAGAATTTAGATTTTAAAGTTATCCAAACACTATTACAAATCCAAAAGCTATTCTCCAAAAGATATTTTCCAAAAATCATTTTTACCTGGTAAATTGTAAAATCAATCTCTAAAAGTCAGTTTTACCTCATAAATTGAGAAAACCATTTTCTAATAGTTACTACCAAACGGGCAAGTGACCTTCAAAATACATATAGTACTAAACACACCTTAAATTAAAAATCATGGATATTTTTTTTCACCTTAATACATTTTTCTTGACAAGGGACATACGGGTCAACTCCAAAGGCTAGAGACAAGCAGGCAAACAAAACGACTGCAACCTTGATTTGGAGACATCCAAAGATAACCCCTGACTAACATGGGAGTTGCACCGACCAAAGACCGTGATATTCAAATACATGCGGCAGAGGAGGATGCGCGAAACGCAACACCACAAGAGTTAAATGAAAATAAAACACTGAAGCCTTTCCCTTTCTTCTTTTTTCTGATCATAACATGATGAACAAAACTACAACCTATCTCAATGACATCTAACATGTAAAGCAATTAACAACAACAAAAGCTTCTCTAAAAGAATGGGCAGCCAAACAAAAACTACCATTTCACGCTGAATATAAGGTCTATAGATTCTCTGTTCCTTGGTTATGAATATAACAGAAGTATGGAAAATTATTCTTCTTTCCACATGTCCGCAAACTCATCAGGCTCCAGAGCATTAGACATCTCATGCATTTTCCTCCTTGTCTTTGCTTTGACCTTCTTCGCATACTTTCCGGCCTTCTTCTTTTTCTCCAACGCTCGAATCTACAAGAACCAACTTCAAAAGATCATAACACAGAATCAATGACAACAGTTTTCCAGTAACTAAAGCATCAGGGAATACCTGATTTGGTGAAACATAAAACGGGTTTTCATAAAGAGTTGGACCTCCAAAACTGCCACCAAATATTTTAATTGGGTTCAAGCAAAACCTTGGACCAACCTGAACAAGCAGCTGACATATATTAGAAAAGTCTTCTAACTTCACAGATTAAAACTCGATCTTGAAACCAAATTTCAGACCTCAACCAATGTCATTTTCTCAAGACCTCCTCGAGGTATTTTGTCCAATTCATTATGAGGAACAGAGATCTGTCAAGCAAAAAGAAAAGCTATCATACATAACATTATTTACTGTGCAGAAGCCAACAAAGCATGTTACACCAACGGCCAAAGAGCAAGGGATCACTCCCAAAGTAATTCGCAATGACTTGCACCCTGGTAATCATAATTCATATTTTCTACCCCCTTTCATAGTATTATTACTTCTTTGATAGTAATAGGAGTAATAGAAGTTATTTTTCATCAACAAAATCATTTTTCTAAATTCCACATTTCATTCCATTCATTGCAATTGAGAACCAAGAGCAAATCCTTCACAACTGAATGGTTGAGACTCAAATTTTCCCACCATAATCCAAAACAACAGGAAAAGATTTATATCTCCCATCTCAACTGACAAACTGCTGTCTGAAAGCTAGCCGTAAAGAAAGTGATCAACACAACAATAACAAGAACATCAATATGTTGTTCAGTTAGGAGGAATGAAAGTCCAGAACAGTGAACCCAAAAGTTTAGACTCCACATTAACCCGAAATCATTAAAGGATGCATTTGAGATTGCTTTGAATCTAACACAATCACATACCTGGTAATTCCTGAACCATATATGATCATCAACGATGGAGAAAACAAAAACATGATCATAGAAAGGCTTGATTTTATAATGGTCCTTCGGTGTTCCGAATATCTGAAAAAGAAGATAGCAAGTATACATCATTGATACTGAAAATGGCATGTACATTTACCATTTAATCTGCTGCAACATAATAAGGGAAAGGGGAAGAGAGGAGGGGGGATAAAGAGATAGACTCAAGTCTATTATTCCAAGAACCTTGTTACAATTAGCCTTAAGAAGCTACAGTATGCAGGCACAGAAAGTAATCAGAAATCTAATAAATATACAGGGATGGAAAAGACCTCAAGATCCCACTCAGTTTATATAAGCCAAGACCATGATCATGGCATAAATGAAATATTATCCAGTCCTCAGACATAAAATAAAACGGAAATTTTCTCTAGTAGTATATGGATATGAACTAGAGTATAAGAAAAGATCCCAAACATATGAGGAAATGGAAATTAAATAGTTTTAATTAGAACAGCATGCATACTGCGTAAATTAAAAAGAAATTCTCTAAGTTCTATTCTGTTTGTTGAAGAAACAGTTCGCCCAAGAGCAAAAACCATGTTATCCAAAGGATTTCCCATTCAATATTTCAAATGAAAATAAACAGAAACATTGACAACAGAGAATTATTACTGATGAGAAAGAACAAACAGAGCACCTGCAGCAACATCTCTTTTAATAGTTTCCAATGCGCATCTTTTTCAAAATTAGCTGAAAATGTCAAAAGTGGGCGGGAACCTTTAAGATGATTTCCAGTTAGCTTCAACTCCTCCATTGTGTGCACTGAAAAGCAGTTGAGTAATGTATGAACGGTTAAAAAACAAATGTCCTGGAAGCTAAGTTATAAACAGGAAAAATATGCACGACCACACACACACACACAACCAACCCACTTCTATGGGAAGAATGAGAGCAACCAAATAAAGATTAAGGAACCCAGAAATTCAGTTTTTAACCATAGTAAGCAAATTACCACAGAAGAGAAATTAAAATCAGAGAAGAATATTACCAGCACTAACTAAAAATTTCACAGATGGCCCATTAGGACATTTCGCCATCCAGAGATAAAGATCTTTTTGCTTCCTGCACTGAAATTCATATAGATAAAAGGGGAGTACAAAATAAATAGAGTGGCACGAGGTAACAATATCTAAAGGTATGAATAAGAATCGAACTGGAAAATCCTGCAAAATAATGCCTCAATTAACTGATAGCTCAATAAAAATTATGCTGCTTGGATGAAATGGAGACGCCAATGATGGGGCGAATAGGTAGAGGTCTCTGATGCATTAATATGGACAAAACATAATTCCACAAAATCACAACAATCACATATCAAGTATGACAAAAATAAAGAACTGACAATGCATTTAAACGATATTTTATGCGCCAAACAAAGCATATCAGACGCAATACAGTCAATCTCCAATCCCACGGAGAATTTATTATGATAAAAAGAAAGAATACCTCAAAGAATAAACATGAAGAGCAGTTTTTTAGCTCGACAAGTTCATTCAGGGTGGCGCCTTTGGTAGACTTAGATTCAACCTTGTTATCCTTCTTACAGTGAGGCAAAATCGAAACCAAATTCAACATTAAATGCCGGTACCTGAAAATAAGGAAATTATCGCCCCCGATTAGCAACACCCAGAAAGTTTAACCCACAAAGTCAGCAATACGAAGATAAATATTTGCTCGAACCTATAGTTGATGCGTCGTGAGCATGTAATCAAAACCTTTTCTTTGTTCCTAAATTTCGGCAAGTCAGCATCCCCCATTTCGCCCTTTACTTGGCTCTTATCCTTCCAACCTAAAAGAGTCCGCGTTGGTCTTTCTGGTGCAACATCATCCTTTTTTGAAGGCGCCACTGCTTCCGTCTCACTGTGCTTCCTCTTTTTCCCCATAGTTGCTAAAGAATCTGATACACCCAGGAAACAAGATTGTGAAACGAACGCTACTAATTTTCTTAGTTCAGCCACAACTTTTCACGCAGAACACTCAGCAGCAAATCCCCGCACTTCCATTTGCAAAGATACCAAGGAAAAAAAAAACAAGAAGAAGAAGAGGCAACCATCCACACCAAATTGTGCTCGCTGTTGTGCTCACTTGATAAACAGCATGGGGACGAAAAGAAAGGAATCAACAGAAGAGAACAAGAGACGAAGAGCGGAACCTGTGTCTTGAGGACCGAAGGGCTCTCTCAAACGAGGTATCAGCTATGAGAAAGATGAGATTTCTCGAAGCCAATGGAGCGAAGCCTGTTCAATGTTGAGAAGCTGAGGACGGCTTCCTATATGGAGTGCGACGCCGATGACGCTGGGAGGAAAGGGAGAAGAGAACCGTGGGGAGGGTTTCTTGAGGAGCTTCAGAAGTCATTGGGCCTTCCCTCATTAGACTCATCTTAATGAGCCCATTAAAGGTCCATGGCAATTATGGACCAGAAGAACGGCCCTTTTTATGCTAACTTTATTTCACGGCATGAACAAAAGGCCGGAACCATTATTTCACAGCAATTTCACCTTAACCGTTATTTAAGTTGAGGTTACCCTAGTTGATCAAATATGTTTATTTGTTAAGTTTTTTTTATAGTTAGATTTAAAAATAAGTAATTTTTTTAAAGAAAAAATGCATCTCATATGAAGGACTAGAGACAAATAGAGAGGTAAAATCATCTTGTGCAATGGAAGATTAAAAATCAAAGAGTTGACAAAACCTCGATCCGGACTAAGAAGGGCGAAGCTCTAATGAACCGGGTGCAATAGCAAAAAAAAAAAATCAAAGAGTTACTTGCATATTTCGGCGTCATTGGGATATAGCGACAAAGAATTTTCCTGTTCTCGACAATCTTCTTTAAAGTGTTGTGCGTTATTGATTGAATCTTTTTCTTTATTACTCTGTGGTGAATGTGAGCCCTTCCTTCATATATAACTCCTTCTTCTTCAATGTTGTTCATGTTGCTAGTTTAACATATTTAGTCAACTAATAATCAAACTCAACCTAGATAACTATAAAAGTGACATTACTATGAATTGAAAACTTTCGGGGCAGAATTATTCCTAAGTAAAAATTTTCAAGGCAAATTTGTGCCCAAAACAAAAATGATATGGAAGATATGTGAATGAGACATAAACGATGAGCTCAACATATTTAGTCAACTAACAGTTAAACTAAACTGAGATAATAGTTATGACAAAATTGTCCCTATATATATATATGAAACTTTCAAAACAATATTAGTCCTTTAACCCTTAAAACTAGTTGTTGATCGAAGAGCCTAAAGCCTCACAAACCATTGCTTTAAGGTAATCTTCTTGAAGTGAAACTGATCTGACCAACCAATATACTACAAAAAAAAATATGTGAAGAAATTGATAAATTTACCAGATTATTTAACCTTTTTGTGGGAGGGTTCAAATGTTGGGTGAAGCAGGTTCACAGGTGAAGAAGTTGGTGAACTTTGTGTTCCTTGGAGCCACTAATATACGACTGACAAATAAGCTCCACAGATTCTCTACTACTTTTTCGCGTCTTAACTTGGCATACGTCGTCGTAGTCCATGGCTTATTCAAAAGTAAAAAATTCGCTCACTTTACTGGACCACGATGACTCGTCAGTCGTCGTCGCTTTACTCTCCCACACACCACAATCCCAACTAACCAACATGCAAGTTTAATCTCTCTATTTACAATAACTGTGAAAGAATTGAGATAGATTTCATGCTCCAAATTTTGGCTTACTTTCACGTTTATCGCTCAAGAGCCATTTTCAAAGCTTAACCTCATCATAAAAAAAGCAGACAAATCATCTTGAGAATGATTTGGCATCTAAGGCATTAACTTTTTTAGGTATGACGAATATATATATGTAAATATGTTCGTATAAATAAGCTTTCTTGAGAAACCTGGCCACCTGGGTCGACTTGTATGTGACAAACAAGAACCAAATAAAGTCATGTGTGAATGAGTGAATCCCTCAAAATATAATACACTTTATAGGAGGAGAATAAAGGGAAATCCTTCATGACAATTTTATCCTGTGCTGTCAAAAAAATACGAGGCCGCTTAAGCTTTGATGTGAACATATCCTTCAAGAAAAAAAGGAAGTGAAAAAGCTCGGCCTCATGTTATACGAATCTGACAGTCACTTCCAAACGTGATACAAAACTTGAATCTTCCAAAGTTTCTGGGGTGAGATTTGAGAAGAAGAAGACTGGAGACGAATGGTGATGACGATATTAATTAATCATTATTATATGTATTCCTGAACAATCGATCGCAACCTGGAATTTGAAGGTAAAAGTGTCTCTGGCTGATTCTGATCGTTTGACAAGACCTGATATCACACAATTAATGGGTATAAAGGAACTTGATGAAGAATCTCCCAAAAGTTCAGTTGGTTTAATTTTATGCCTGTTAATAATCTTTTTTGGTTCCACGATGACAAAAAGTGCAGCTCATCTTTTTCATGGCATTCTTCGAGTCATATCCTTATGTTCTTAATATAAGACAAATTTAATTAAGTTTATTAGATTAAAGAGGTTAATTAATATCACATATATTTTCTAAAATGCTTTAATCATCTTTCTTAATCCTCTCTATTCCTCTCCTCCTTAATTATGTTGGAAGAGTATTGACAGAGGTAAATTAGGAAAATGTAAATAAATATAAATATTATATTATATTTAGGATCAAAATCAATTTCTAAAATATATTTTAGGGACCGAAGGTATATACGCTATTAAGGAAGAAAAGGAGAAAACCTTGTACGTCACAGGTGCAACTATCAATACTTGCTTCTTTGAATGCTTTTTTATATATTCACTATAATCCAATCTCAAGTCCTATCTGTGTCAATATATTGATGATAGGTCTAAAATTGAGACTTTAATATTTGATGCATGGATGTATGGTTAACCTCACACTCTCACAACTTGGACCGGAAGATCGTTAAATTATCTCAGCCAAGAGATCAGGCTAAAAAGCATCTTGATCTTTAAGAGATCCACTTGTATTTATCATGGTCCACTGGAATGATAAACGAAAATTTGTAGATCAAGAGGAGAAACTAAGCTAGCCAGCAACCAAGAGCATAGACATATACGTATATGAGTCACTGTAAAAAAAAATAGTTAGCGGATTAGCGACAGAATTTTAATATCGTAAATCCATCGATCTGTCACTAATTCCAACACTAGCTAGTACTATTAGTCACGTAACATTTCTATTGCAAAAAATTCCGTTGTCAATCTATATATTGCTAATTCCATCATAATATATATTCAGCAACAAAAATTAGCCATTGGATAACTCGTTACTAACTATTGTATCAAAGCAATGTTTCTATCGCAAACAAGGCAGTTAATGGTTTTCTTATTGAGAAGTTGGGTTTGACGTCTTCATCTACTTATTCCATGAACATGCAGAAAATGCTTTTACTTTGATTTATTATGAATAGGGACAGTACTCAATATATATACAACTAATTAACCATGCGAGCACCCTTTATTTATTACTGAACTCGATCTAATCCTCTCTTGGTATGTAAAGCACTACTGTATGAGGAAGCAGAATCTTTAACGGAGGAGGAGCTTTATGGAGCATTCCTTGCCTATGAAGCAACTACAACTTGTTGTCAATATATCAACCAAGTCCATTGCAGACTTTAACAGTTAATTTGAAGTGCAAGAGATGCAAAAACAACTTATTTCTAATCAGCTTATCATTAACTTTTAGCCTGGTCCACCGCCATTAATTAATAGAGCGGTTAATTAGATCAATTTGACTGAACCTACACGAGATGGCCGAGTAACTCAAACTTGCGTCTTAGGTATATAAGAAAGACATGCAGGAATTCCCAAAATCGCGGATGCAGTTCATTGACCTGATGGAAGGATTGTATTTACAAATAGCATCATCTCGAAAAAGTCAACCAAGAAATCTATAAAACATACATACATATGCGAACTAATCATTATATTATTTTATTACATATGTAGTTAACAAGAAAAGACAGAACATTAATAACAACGTTAATGCATAAAGTTGTCGAGGTTTCTATTGTGAGTCTTCTACGACACATACTATGGAGTGTGTGATCAGAAAGAAGGAACAATGCCATATCCAGTTTTGGTCATTAGAGAAGTAGAGAACATCTGGTCTACTTCAGCTTCCACCTCTGTTCTCTTTGCGAATCGACCTTTGATACGAGGTCTTGTCTCTGCATATGCCTTCCTAGAGGCATACCTTATTGTCTTCTCAAACTTTCTTGTCTTCTTCTTCTCTCTGTATCTTAAAACTCTGGCCTCCCTGTCCATCGGACTAAGCTGCAAAGGTATCTGAATTGGAGGCCCGGAAAATAGGTCAATGGTCCCTTTTGGAGGTCTTGAATGGGAAATCGAGCCATCGCTGATAGTTGATTCCGGTACAATCCCAACATCGATTGACGAAATCGAAACCTAATTTAAAGCAAAACAAACGAACAAGGTGGGTTAATATAACATGAAGACATACATGTGTGGTAATGCAACAACATCAAATAGTTTAAAATGTGACCAAAATCTCACTAAACCTGCTGGAGACTAATGTGTTTAGATAATCAGAGAGAAGAATTAACTTCCTTATTTATACGGAAAACAATATTGCCTCCCATAATCCAATGAAATTTAGGAGAACCGTTTCCAAGAGAAGAAAAGCGTGAAAGTTATAAGTGCATTGGTTTTAGATTCCTTGCATCGAAGAATAAAGTGAAAGAGAAAAGGGTAAAGACTAAAGAAATGTACGTGAAACGTGGTGTGTATGAGGACTAGACGATGCCTATTAATTAGCTAGCCTAGCCCGTAAGGGAGTGATTAATGAGACATGAGGTTAAATACAGAAGCAGAACCAGAAAGGAGAAATATTGCTTCATTCGGACATGGCTGACAAGGGAACAAAACCATACGTAAAACCCAAGTTGGGAAAAACAGTTTACTGATTAGAGATACGGTTGATTTATATTGTTCGGAAATGGAGGGAGGGGGGGGGGGGGGGGGGGAACAAAACAGAGAGCTTACATTTTGAGTGACAGAACCGTTGAAAACACTGTAGCCAGATTTTGACGAATCAAACTCCAAACCCAACTGAAAATGCTGTTGCTGCTGCTGCTGAACCGGAACGACACTGTCGCCGGCATAGTTCTTCTGAGGAACATCATAATGTTGCTGCTGATTGTAATGATCGGTCAACGGATTTTCAGCACATGAGTTGCAATCCATGAGGTCCAAATAATCATCAGCCTCCCCAGAACCAAACAAAAAACCGTTGCTTTGATTGTTGTTGTTGGAACTGTGGTTGTTGTTCTTCACAGGATTCAGCAACAACCACGAGGCGGCCTCGTCTTCATCATCTTCGTCGACAACCTCCTCCTCCTCCGCATCATCGCCCCCGTGAGCTAGAAAACCATCATCCCCGTCAGGAGCAGAGCCCGCGGAGGAAGGAGGCCCGTAAAAGGGGAGAATGGGGACACGGTGGTGACGACTGGCAAGGGGGTTGGCGGAGTGGATGTCGGCGTCGCATGCGGAGCAGAGGGAGGCGGCGTCGGCCTTGCAGAGAAACGCGGCGGGGGCGCGCTCACAAGACTCACAAACCCAGACGCGCTCGTGGCGGGATGCGACGCGGTTGGCGGCGTGGATGCGGGAGTCGCAGCCGGTGCAGAGGTAAGCCATGTCAGCGCGGCAGTAAACAGTGCAGGGAGCAGAGCGGCACGTGTCACAGATACGTGCCCAGCTGTTATTACTGGCGACGCCATTGCCGTTACCTTCTTTGAGCATCGTTTTTTTTTTTTCCTGCGTCTGTTGTGATGTTTAGAGAGCTAGGTGGGTGTTGTGGTCGGAGTAAGAGGAGGCTCTGTAAGTAGTAACTGCGTCGGGAGAGAGAATCCCGCGTTACCACGTGGCGGGAGCTAGTGGTGTCAAAAAGTTTCCGCATTATCTTGTGGTCGGCTGTGAATCCAAGGGGGTTGAGTCAGACGTGGGGACCCACTTCTCGTAGCTGTCCTTTCCACCATGAAACAGCCTTTAACTTTTTGGGTTCACCTGTGTTTTGCCCGGCCATTTCGGGTGAAAGATATTTACCGGTTGATCAGACTGGAATACAAATTAATAAATGACAGTACCACGTGTTGCATGAGCTTTTTTTTTTTTTTTTATACAGCCAGTGGGGGAGGGGGAGGCAGGACTCGAACACTGGACAAAGAAGAAGACCAACTCCTAGGATTGGCCTTAGTGCCATCACGCTACGAGGCGCTTGACTTGCATGAGCCTTTTTTGATTATGAGGGTATTAGTCTCAAACCACAATAGCAGGCACTAGACTACGAGAGCAAGGGCATTTGGTGAATAAATAGTGGCAAAGAGTACAACTATTCTAGGTTGAGAGTTGTTAACGGTAAAATCCTTCCGAAACGAGCGACTCCAGAAATCGAAACTTTCCCACTTTATTGGTAGGGGAATGTCCTGGGGCCTAGCCAACTACTGTGAGGCCAACCCACATTGGGTGGCATTTTTATTCTGTTGGCTGGGAATTAAGCAATGTGCAATAGATGAGGAGGACGGAAAATGCTGAGTTGGCAGGGGTGGTGCTGAGGAGGAGGCAGTAGAATGGGAGGGAGAGATAGTCCAAGTGGAAATATAATAGTCCAGTATGAGGGAGCCACGTAAGAGGGGAACAGATTACGATGCACGTCGGCCACAAAGGAGGTGTGGTCCCACCTCAAAACCCAGAGGATGCTTTCTCTCTTGTAAGGGGAGGAAGATAGGAATGCAATGTTGGGGGAGTGAGAGAGGGAAGTTGACATTGAGAGTGAAGGGTTTGGAGAAGGAGAGGGTGAAGGAGAGAGGACACAAATGTGTGGCTCCAAAGGAGGGAGAGTCGTATTGGTCCCAGGCTGTGGCCATATTGAATTAGACCCACTAGTTTTTTTTTTTTTTTTTGTTAACTTCATTCGTGAGCTGACCCAACCCAGTGAGGCTTTTGCCACCAACCATACATCATCCATCTTTGTGTCCTTCCACTTCTTTTACCTGCCACCCAACAATACAAGCTTACTTGCACTGTTGGATTAAGTTACTCTTATTATACCAGCGGGAGTTAGTTCAAGTGGAAGGGATTTGGGCTATTTAAGCAGAGGTCTCGAGTTCGAGTCCTTGTGGATGCAAAAAATTCTCCTGAGAGAGGTCCCCGCATATGTGCCAGACAGAACCTTGATCCGAACTAGGCAGGACAAAGCTCTGATGAACCGGGTGCAGTAGAAAAAAAAAAAAAAAAGTTACTCTTATTATGTGTTCTTTCTCCTTCTCTACTCATTATCCTCTCCCCTCCACTCTCTAAATCACACTTCTTCTTCTTCTTCTTTTTTTTTTTTTTGTCTCTGCATTGACAAATCGTAACTCTCTTTCTATTATACGTGTCACTAGCCCATCTTTTTGTTCCTTACTATTTTTTCTGCCCTCTCTCACCCGTCAAGCCCAATTGTTCTCCAACATGTTTCTTGTCACCCATCCTTGTCTCGGGTTCCATTAGATGCACATTATTTATTTATTTATTTAAATTAAATTAAATTATACACTACATTCTAAAATATTTTTTACACACATTATTTCAAGTTAAATAATTTTCATAACAGGAAAAATATTTCTAAATATCAACTATAAATTAATTAATTTGAGATTTGGGGTGCAAAAAATATTTTAGGATATAGTATATAATTTAATCTAAATAAATATAAAAAAATGTAATCTCCCCAAAATTAGAGCACATAAAATGAACATGAGTATGTGCATACAAGTCTCCATATAATGCTCCTGCTCAAATTAGCTGTACGACTCTCCCCAGCCCATTTTATAACATGTATTCTAAAAAGATTTTTTTAAAAATTTTACCTCCTGATAGCTTCAACTTATGATAGAAATTTTTATAACATTGACATGGGACGGTATAAAAATCGTTTTTTTTTTCCTTGCAACATCAACATTACTTCTCAATATGACGAAATCAAAAATTCAATTGACACTACCACGGAAAGACTTACGGCACAAGTATGACTGTTCCTCAATCCAATATCTTCATCGCAACGACTATGCTTTATGAAAATCCCTTCAGGTCAGGGAAAAAAAAAATATTTCATCATGCAGATGCCAAAGCGTTAGACGCAAAATCTGGGGAAGTTCTCCATCATGGAAAGCTTGCCTCCCAGGATGAGTTTTTTTTCCCCCCCTTACTGTGACGTTGTGTAGTATTGATATAAGATTTTGATTTGATGAGGATGTGTTTTGAATATTTAGTGAATCTCGATTGATAAATGTGGACGACAATAGAAAGGGAATTTTAAGCAGGGAGGGGAGGGAGCTACTTATTAGGATAAATAATTAAATCATGTATATTTGTGAAATTAAACTTAATATATAAGTATTTGAAAGCGTTTAATTTTGTTAGTTCATCTTTCTGTTGCCAGTATTAAACCACAGCTGCCAAGTGTGGCATATTTTCTAGCTTGAAGGTTAATGTACAAAACCACAGAATTATACAAATATTATACTACCTACGGTCCTAATTATAAGAACTAGTTGACTTTCTTTGTAGAGATTAAGGAAGCTAAATAAGCTACTTAATCATTTCATATGTTATGTATCTTTAAATTATAGATTAGTTTATTAGTTAAATTAATTATTTTGAAGAAAAAAATAAAAATACTCTAAAGGAATTTAATTAGCTTCATTAATCTCTCCAAAAAAGTCAACTAGCTCTTATAATTAGGACCGGATGGAGTATTCAACATCATGAGTTCCATAACCGTAAATACTCCCTCAGAACCTAATTCTGGGACATATTTATCAGATTTTAGAGAGATTAAATATATAAGTTAAATTAGTTAAATTTTCCTAAGATGACCTTATTTAAAGAGGTGGACACTAGATTTTTTCCCCCCTTGATATAACACACCCTGGTCAATTGGAAGCTTTGACAATTGACATGTGACATCCCATTCAGAGTCTTTTTATTCCATAAGCCCAATCCATTATCACTTGCGGCCCAACTCTGAATTTTCAACTCATTAGTCTTCCCCATCCCTTGTTCTATTTCACCCTCAATCATGCTTGGTTTTTCTTTTTTTCTTTCTTTCTTTTTTTTAAATAAAATCAGTTTGCCAGTTTTATTCGGCCTTCAACTTGAAATATTGTGACTTATATTTACTCTAGTTTTCTCTCCTACTTATCCCTTTTAAATAAGGTATACTTGATAAAAAATAAGTGTATTATTAAATTAATTATTGTGAAAAAAGTATTAGTAGAGATGATAAGGAAAAAATATGATAAAAATTGCTTAAAATCATTTTGTTAAAAAAACAGTAGAATTAAAGTGTACGTGACAATAATAAGTTGCAAGTATTATTTACTTTATAAAACATATATCTGCATTATTAGATTATTATTGTGTTTAATTATTATTGAGAAACTATCACTCGAGGTATTTTAAGAAGAAATTGACAAAATTTAGAAAATTCTCCCATAATTAAGACCAAAGCTAACTCTAAAATCTTGTCTTATTTCATATGTCAAATATATATACTCTATTTATTTATTTGCAAAATGACTATTTGGAGTACTTATTCATTGAAGAAGAAAGAATAGGATCTTACAATTTGAATTGAAAGACGTGGAACAAAATCAAAACTTTGAGTTGCTGGTTCGGCTCTTATATCTAATTTTTTCCTTCGAACAATAAGACTGATCTTTGTACAGAGAGAGGATTCTGATCCTCAAATAAAACATTGTTCGCCACATATATACCATCAGAACAAGGAGTGACTGGATATTTAGAGCCCGTTTGTTTCGGCGAAAGACAGCGGTGGAAAGGGAAAATAAGGCATTTCCAACGAAAAAAATACGTTTGGTTCTCCCACTTTCCTGCGAGGAGTTTTCCCGCGACTTTGAATTTTCCCTCCTCCGCTGGAATGCGCTTTCCATTAAAAAGAGGAGGGAATGTTAATTTGGTGCCGGGAGAGTGAAATTGTCGGACTAAAAGGCCCCTAAAACACTGTACCTATAATCAAAAAGCATTTAAGGCGAGAGTTGGAGGTGGACGAACCTGTCGGTGAAAAATCTTGGAGCTGGACAAAGCTGTTGGCGAAGAAGGTTGGAAAACAGTAAGGTTTTCGGTGAAGGAGAACAGAGCTGCATTTGAGGTCAGTATACATCAGAAAGGTTAATGTGTGATTTACCGGTAGGTGAAATTTGGGAAGGGCTGTTCAGTCGAGCGGGGGGGGGGGGGACACACACACACCTGAATAAAAGCAATTTTACACAGACACGATTATATGCTTGCATGTTGGGGCAGAGAGAAAGACGAGTGTGAATGGTCTTTATATTCTTGTATATTTTAATGAGTCGCACACACTATTTTAAAAGATCTACACAGTTTGGAATGAAATTGCTTGTTTGTGTGTGTACAATGTGCTGCTGTTCTGATGAAATGTGGGGAAAAAAGCAAATGAACATTACGTTCGAACCAGACTTCCCAGTTCGAACGTATGATGTGGGACGTTTCTTCCCAGTTCGAACCAGACTGCCTTTTTTTTTTTAAAGGACATTTGTGGAAATTCACCTAATCTTCCCACTTAACAAACACTCAATTCTCCATACCAAACATATTATTTTCCCTCAACTAACTTCCTTTCCCTAGTGTACCAAACGGCTCACATTTTTAAAATTCCCTCCCAATCTTCCTTTCCTTTCCATTCCATTCCTTTCCTTTCCTTTCCTTTCCTTTTCCCTCCCCAACATTCAATGAAACAAACGGGCCCTTAGTTATTCACTCATCTCCTCAATAACGCACATTATCTTTGAATTCTTCATGATGCTGACTTTTCACTCTTACCAGATGACCTGGCGAAAAATTCAATTGAATCCCAGCCTCCACAACTCTACGTACGCCATCGTAAAAGAAAATCGAATTTACGAGGAACAACGTCAATACTAGTACTGCTTTTTAAGTTTTAGCTTTTCTTTAACGGAGACCATCGCTTTTATC
This sequence comes from Acacia crassicarpa, assembly GCA_034222035.1. NCBI lineage: Eukaryota > Viridiplantae > Streptophyta > Magnoliopsida > Fabales > Fabaceae > Acacia > Acacia crassicarpa. The sequence continues at coordinate 38,802,496 of JAWXYG010000005.1, read as the reverse complement.
CTCTAGCGAAAGTTTGCTCTAGGTGAACTCAGCGTTGAGGTGAATTAATTAATTAAATCGCAATAGAGCTCAGTTTCGGGAAAGAGCTCGATCGTACATTTAAGATAGGTACGTAATAGATTGTGTTCTTAACCATTTCAAGCAAGCTTCTACTTGCTTATGAATCCACCATGGTAAAGTAATAACATAGCATTGTTTCCATTAATCTGTGGAACGAGAATATAATGCTTACATTCATAAAATTTCTTACAAGCAAACAAAGCTCAGGAGGAATAGCGGAGAAATGATAACATAGTAGTGATTGAGACGGTGGGAAAGAAGTTTCAAGAGGAGGTCAGAAAGGAGGGCATCCATAATGAACACCCAAAAACTTTCAAGCCTTGCAAGGTCAAGAAAAAAAGAAAGTGGGAAAAAAAAAAAAAACTAAGCTTTAGGATAAGAACATGTTATGTTAATACAGCTCAATGAGGATAGCACCATCAAAACCCTACCTTAGCTTCTCCCTCGCTATCCGTTGGGAGTGAAAGCCATGGCACATAGTTGCACTCCACTTGAACAATGAAGAGAGAGTTTGTTGAGCAGCCAAGACCGAAAGCATGTAAAAAGCATGGCAGGTTTGGGATTAGGAAGATAAGCAAATGCCACAAGCTTATAAGTGACTTATTCAATGACTTTTTATATATTCAGAAACTTGAAATATGAAGTCTTTGAAAACACAAAACCTCACTCAGGCTGTGAACCTCTGTGTGTGTGTGTGTCTGTCTTTTTCTGACTGAGAAAGAGATGATAACGATGATCAGGTAAATGGCGACTGATATGAGGGGAGAGGGGATAAAGTACTGAGAGAGGGGGGTAGGAGAGGATTGATAAGTAATGTGACCTAACAATTTTCGTCTGGTTTTTGTGTCTGTGATGGACATCTTTTACCTCCTCAGTCACGCAAGTTCAAAAGCATAATAGTAATAAGAAGCATATGGGAACTCGGACTCTACTTTCCTCGAAAGTGAAATGAGCTCCGACTTAAAACACGGTATGAGGCCTGCCCACAATGAATTTTACGCTACAAAAAGGCTAAAGCCTTCATGCATACGACAACGCTAGTAAAAAAGAGAATAGTGCAACAGTAAATAAATTGCAAGACAAAAGAAAAATTGAGGCTTTTTTTATCCAAATTTACCTAAAGCCCACAATTTTATAAGGTATCTACCAATACCACTCTATTTCTATTTATAAGTCTCTTTTGCACATATCAATGAGATGTAGGTAACTTAATGATTATATGGTAAATTTTCAACTTTACCCTCATTTATGAATGATTACTTTTCAACTCATTATTTTCTCTATATTTTTATTGGTATAATAATATAGGTAAAATTGTCACAATCGCATTTATTTGGTTAAAATGAATTTATAAAGAGGACAAAATTTTTTAATAAAAAAAAATTATAAATAAAATCAGAGTGATATGTTATATTCAAAATCACTCACCGGAATAATGATTTTGAATATGCACAACAGTCATTCACACGAACAACGATTTTACTTTTTCATTTAAAAATTAAAATTATTCTTCGCTTGACCAATTTTAATGTCATAATTGTTGATTGTGAAAGGGAGAAAGAGTGAAGGAGAGAGGATAAAGGGTAAAAAAAACAAAAATATTACATTTTCACACGTTATCCATTGAAGCTTGATATAATGATGGATACATAAAATCCGAGCAAAAAAAAAAAGGATACATAAAATAAAAAAAATAAATCAATGGAGAGGTATTTCATTAAAAAACGAGTTATGAATTGGTTATCAAGTCTCGTCATTATTTTGTTAATTCTTAATAATAAATCTAATTTGCTATTTTTCAATTTCAAAGTTTTTTTTTCAATTATTTTCCCAAATTTTTATCTTATTTTTTAATCAAATCATTTTATTTCTTCTTTTATCAAGTGTGTCCATTTTTTAGAGTTAGAATATAAAAGATTTTCATTTCTATCGATAAGTGTATTTTCGCCTTTAGCCCTTCTAACCCTAAAAAAACACACTAATCGAGATAGCCGAAAAACCTTTTTAATTTACTCTAAGTTTCCCCTTGATAAAAAATAATTAAGATTATTTGATTAAAAAATAAGTTAAAAATCAATTATAAAATTTTAAATCAAATTTAAAAGCAAGGTTAAAAGTGTAAAAATGTACATGTGCATTACCTCCAGGAGCGCCTAATACCAATACTTCTTCTAGTACAAAAATACATATAAACTTTCTTAATGAAGCAAAAATGCATATCTCCCTCTCTTTCACTTCGTGCGGTCTATCAATGAAAAAGCCGAAAAAGAAGTATAATGCTTCTCTTGACATTTTTACTCGGATATCTTTTACTCCACCTCTCTGTCCATTTCTCATCCTCACCTCCTCAACCATGTCGGCTGAGGTTCGGTCACATACGATTTGGTTAATTATAACCTCATTTCACCATCATATCTATGTCAATAAAAATCTAAATAACGTATGCGATATAGATAGATGACTGACCTTAACTTCAAGTGATCAAAAGAAACACTCATACTCATTCTGCTGAGGCCTGATGAGAAGCTAAAAAAACAGGGGCTAGGGCCTAGTTAGAGGCCATGGGTATGACGTTTTAAAGTTTAAACCTTGTGGAGTGAAGAGTTTTACCTACTCAAAGTGTCCGAATGATTTCATCTAAAGTCGTAAAGAGATACCGAAGCGAACAAATGAGATAATTGTTATGGACTTTAAGTATGGGCTTATAGCGAAAGGGCCCAAGGAGAGATTGATCACCCAACGGCCAGTCAACGACCCTCATAATGCGGAGAGTGGGGGCATAGAATGTGACATCATGGCAACGTGCTAGCTCGGACGTCGGGATAAGAACGTGAGATCGTGCCAACGTGCCAACTCGGACGTCGGATCAACGCGAGATCGTGGCAAAGTGCCAACGTAATTACTGGATCATTATGACTCTTATAAATAGTAGGACTTTCCCCCGGTGAACGGTACATAATATTCTTCTCCACTAGTATTTTCACACAGTGCACACACCCCACACCTCAGACGGCATCCCGTCATCGTGTACATTGTGATCTTTCTAGTCAGCGCTATCTTCTAGATAGATAGTGTTGAATAGACACATACTAGATCCTATATTGAACCACAATTGGCCTAAATGGCTTATACATCTGTGTTCCACCTCAGAACAATAATAATACACAAACAAAATGTATATGAACTTATCCCTTTATTTGCGTTCCTCTTTCGTTACTTTATTTTGAACTTGAAGATAATTGATGGACTGAGAAGTGTTAATGTGGCAGAGAACCGAAAAGGGATGGCAATTGCAATAAGTGAGGGAAATATAATGATGAGCTTTTAGCATCATCTACTTGAGTTGACGATGAAAAATCACGTTCACATAAGTTGATTAATAATTTTTCTTATAAACTTAGCTCGTATATCATGAATCATGTTATTATAAAAGCAGCTTCTATCTATCGCTAATTTAAAGAGACGAGAGTGAATATGAATAATGAATAGTGTTCTGTCATAAGAACATAAATAGATCGTACTTGACCTAGGAACAATTCCTAGGGCCTACGTACCCTTGAGAGGGATTAAAGTCCACGTAGTTCGAGATACACCAAATAGGGAGTGGGGTGTGTGCTTTGTGTCAATTTAAAATGGAGAGAATACACCTGGAGAATGATCTTAGATATAGAGGTCGTTTCTGGTTTCCTCTCCGTTGGTTGTGTGTAACTTCTCTTGCCAGGGCGCTTTCCACGATCTAAGCGGTTTTCCCCCCACTACCGGGATTATCTCCAATATAATAATAATGGGCATAATCATGAAGATATTGGTGATTTACCTGGTCTAAGAAGGACTGGGCCTAGCCTTTAACAAGCCCATTATTCAGGTCCATAACAGATGCCCCTAGTCCGACAGTTCAGGTCTCTGAGCTGCCGGGATGCATTAGTTGCTTGATTGTGAAACACGGATTTGGTTGAGATATACACTGCTTACCCGAGTTGTTTAAGAAGAAATAAGATCCCTTGCTTGCTTTCGTAGCAATTTTTCTCGGTCTATATTCCTGCATTTAATAACATGTAAGCAAATCATAATAAATGAAAAATACTTACTGCTTTGCACAAATCGTTTAGCTTGCTCATTTCGAATGCTTGTCCGAGTTTACATTAATCTTGATTATTAATAACATGTCTTTCCACGAACAACTCGTCATCCACTCTGTTGCCTCCCAGCCCGGTAGTTCGAATCTCGGAACTGCCGGGATGCATTTAAGATTTAACCAAGATCTGCACACGAAGCCCGGATTTAAACTAGATTCAGTTTAGTCGGGCTCGGCTTCAGAGATTTACATGGATCCCAGATCTTAACTAGATTTAGTTAGCCGGGTCCATCTTCAAATTAAACTTCATGTGTATCCCGAGTTTAAACTAGATTCAGTTTAAATCGAAAATTAACCTTTATGCGGATCCCGAATTTAAACTAGATTCAGTTTAAATCGAGTCCACCTTCAAGACGTTACACGGATCCCGAACGTTAACTAGATTCAGTTAACTGGGTCCGACTTTAAACTTTATACGGATCCCGAACATTAACCAGATTCGGTTAACCGGGTCCGCCTTCAATTTTTTATCTTCTGCAAACATTTACACGTAGGCCGGATTTAAACCAGATTCGGTTTAAATCGGGTCCGATTTTAAAAACTATTACGGATCCTGGATCTTAACTAGATTCAGTTAGCCAGGATCCACTTTCAAGAATTTACAAGGATCCCTGATTCCTTTTGCTCTTCTCCTCCCTTCTCAATGTCGAACCTGAAACCATATGGTGAGAAATCAATGTTGGTGTTGGTGGCTTGAAATCAATGTTTTTTAACCCACCAACATGGCCCTCACACGTTGACGATGGAGTATTCATCCCTGCTCCGGATGCAATTGCTGCTTTAAACCCGGGCCCTAAGGAGACTCCGGACCAACACGCACATCTTAATCATCCGTTGCCGGCTTTGCTTTATTAGCTATTTTTGTTTGTAATTGTACATTAAATGTACCGAGTTGTAGTGCCCGTGTTGGGCTCTTGTTATGACAAACTTTTAATTTATAAAATCAAAAGTGTGCCGATTTATGCTTGCTCCCTTTTGTCTTTGCCTTTCACGAGAAGAGAATGTAAGAGCCAACTTGATCAAGGTCGGCTAGTACACTCAAACGTTTCTTCCTCTTTACGTGGCAACTATGTTGCTATTTACATGATTTACGAAAACATGTGTTTGCAATATTTTTCGTACATGTTGCCATTATTGCGATACAGCAAACACAAATTGCTAACCCGAGTTTCCGTTCGCGCATTTTTGGCGGCTTTGCCGCTATATGATCTATAGCGTGTTTTCACTATAGATTCATATTAGGCGGATTGTTCCGCTGGCGATTTTATCGCTACATGATTTATGAATTAATTCAAAATCTATACATGTTTCGTCGCACCTTGTTATCATTGCTACATGTTTCGGAATCGGGTTTGTGTACCTCTGGTTCCTACATGTTTAGCTTTGACATGGTGGCCTTGTCGTCGTACCTGGAGCCCGGATTCTAACCAGATTCGGTGTAACCGGGTTCCATCTTTGTTCCCTTTCGTAGGGACGTGCTCCATATGGAACCCGGATTTTAATGAGATTCCGTTTAATCGAGGTTCGCCTTTAAAAATTTACACGGAGCCCAGATTTAAGTAGATTCAGTTTAAACCGGGTCCACCTTCTTTCCGGATCGTTGCTCCCATTCCAAGGTATTTGACATCTCAGCATTCAATTCTTTTAGCTCAAGAATTTGTTGAAACTTTCATCTAGTAGCTAGTTCTATTTCCAGCAGCCTCTCTAGATTTAGCCAATGGCATTTCAGATGGAAAAGATTCCAGTGGGAGATCCTTGAAGAAGACAAGCATTTAATTCTGCATCATGCAATTAAGCACCACATTGGTACTTATTTTTGGCATCACGCTCTTCAATTTTTTCTTGAAGAAGGAAATTCTTGCAATGGAACTCAAGCTTTTAGCTATGCCACTTACAGCAATTATGTCACCAATATTGCATAATTCATTTATCCAAAATTTGATGTGCCACAGCATTTGATGTGCTCACGATCCAAAATTTTGTTGCAAAACTTTGTATTACAAGGTGGACATCCATCTGAAATTTGAATCAGCAACCAATGGATCTCAATTAAATTCCTCGGATTCCACCAGATTCACTTTCATGCAAACTTAATGCTGCCACTAATTCTTCGGTAACTCCTCTCAAACATGTGGCATTCTATTAGGATTATTGCATCCCTTTCTTTGCCTTAACTTGGAGGAAATCACGTTCCACCATTTGCATGAGTTGGACCTTATGATAGTTTGTGGAGCAAATCTGATCACTCAATTACAGTGCATGAACACAACCATTTGAATGGTGGAAACCATTTGGGGCTAGCATTTCCAAACTGCTCCAACTCCCTGCTTGGACCAACAGTTGGACGGTACCAACACTAAAGGATGGCTGTGAGAACAATTCTGTGCCTGAATTTAACAGTTCCTGATGTACCGGTAAAAAACCAAGTTCTTGATCCTGAACTCAGGATCCGTGTTAATGGCTCTGTCGACGAATTCCCGATGTTCTTGCAATTCATCATACCTACTCAGGAAAGCATTTATAGCAACAGATAGATTGCCGAGTTCATTCACCGATTTCATACCTGCTCATCTCTATGTGTGGAAGAAATTAACGGTGCCACCAATGCTAGCTGACTGCTTGCGAGAACGTCTTGCACTTAGTGGAGAAGAAAGCCATCTCAGTATCTCATAATCTCAGCACCACTATATTAAATCTTCACCCCAGCCTTCTCTGAACCTCGGGAATATATGTAAATCTCCCACAAAGTTTTGACTTTTAGTCAACACTGTTAGTATCTCGGCCTCTCGGCATCACGGCACAATGTACATCTCGGCATACACCCTTCTCTTGAAAACCTCGTCATCATCATGGGTTAATTAAATTGCTATCCACGTTAGAGCATTTAGACCCTCTCTTTCTCGGATATCTGAATCTCGACATCTCGGCAATGTCGGGCATTGATCTCGGCATTCTCCCTTGCTCGGCAACTCAGGTAAATTTCTGATTCCATAATATCCACAGATCTCAACTCCACAAGAGCAATTAAAAATCTTTGTGGTTTAGCTTCACAAGTGTCCGAGAAATTGAATTCAAGTATGATAAAAAGCAATGTCTTAATGACATGCTTTGCACAAAGAGCCACAAATTCTTGTAATTTCCATTAAGTATGGCTTAAGCTTTGTTGCGCCACTTTCCAGGACTTTCTTCCCCAACTTTTGAGCATTTAACTAAAACTCCTCATTGCCTTTCTTCACGTTGGCTAAGATTAGAGAAAACAAGTCCATGGATATATCTTCAGTTTCCTCTATTTTTGGAGGTTTATATTGGTCTCCATAGCATGCCAAAATTCGTTGGAAGGCATAACATAAGAACAAAAGTATGCAAAAAGTATTGCTCTTCATACCCATGAGCCAATGTTCTTCTGACGTCATAATCAAAAAGATATACATGGGCACAGGTTTCAAGACTTTTGCTAGCATTTCGGTTTTAAATGGTGAATTGATGGCGCAATGGGACTCTTCCACCTCTCATTCTTCCTTTTTCATTTGCAACTGGAAGTAGACCACCAAGCCGCTGAACAGAGACATCGTCTTTAATGAAGTTACGCTTCTGCATCTTTAAACGATGGTGAACGCTGCTTCAGAATGTGTTTTTATATGGCAATGGCATCTGATTCCTGGATCCAGAAACCCGAGTTCAAACCTCGGTGAAACCTCTCGTTCTCGGCCAACGACCTCGGAAGCTTCTGGATTTTGGCCATACACCGAGGTCGACTTTTAAAAATTACTCCATCTTCACCGAAGTCCTCATCTCGGCATAGCATAATCTCAGATTTTGAAATCTTCATCTCAGCACATCAGCACATCGGCACATCGAGTCTTTCATCTCAAGAATTCTTCTAGATGGCTCCGGATCTCTCAAAGATACCCGTGGCCGAATAGAAAGTATCACTGGTTCATCGCCTCCAACCTCTCCTGCTGAATCAAACTTGGTCCTTTAATAACATCTGGAACCAAGGATAATTATTAAGGATTTAAAGATGCACAATAAGAACTCTGTGTGTTGCAGAATCAGTATGACGATTCAAGACGTCAATGAACCAGGGCGTAGACTTCGATCAGAATTCAATGAAGCACTTCGACTCATTCCGTTCTTAATCATTGTTCTGACCGCTACTTCTGGGAAACTGAGTGTCATCATACATTCACGTGATCTTGGCTTAATAACCACGCCGGGTTCAATGACCTCGGCTCTATCGCCATGCCGGTTTCGTTTATCTGCTTTCTCAAGATCTCGGCCATGAGTTGCCGAGTTGCTTCATCTATCTCGACATCTCACCGTGATGGTTTCAGTTATCTCCTTTATCAGGATCTCGGCATTGATGCTCTCTGTTTGATACAGCAAATTACCTTCCAGCCAAGTGAACTTGGGCAGCCGTAATGCTACGTCAAACATGGGCATCTTATATTGATTTAACAAAGGAAATAGCCACGGATACCTTGCTCTGTTATCTCGTCACCATGCCGTCTTCGATTTTACTTGCAACCCGGAATGAGCATGGTTCTCGTCCCATGAAACTACCATTGCGAAGGTAGAGGCCGAGGTGCCAGAATTTGGCGTTGGCTTACATAAATCAGAGAAGACTGGCAATTCTTGCCAATGGCATCAAAATCAGGCGAGTAAAGGAGCCCGGTTTTGTCTTACTTTGACTCTAGCCATTACCTCGGTAACCAACTTTGAATCTGAGGCATTCCCTGCTCACACACGTTGGTACTCGGTGTTGGCTCCTGAGGCATTCCGGAATCACATCTCAGTTTGAATATCTCGCCACAATTCGAATCCGCAATTTTTGGGGCATCTCGGCATTGGAAGCTAAGGCATCTCGGCCCAAGCATCAGAGGATGTGAATACAATGAAGCTTCTCGGCATTAAATCCCGAACCTGCCCACACACGAGGGATCTCAGCACCTTGTTCAGGTATCACGCCATCATCCAACCTCGACCAATCTTCAAGGCCTCCCGACCCTCTTTAGTTTGGAAGAAAACTGCCGATTAAACTGATTAGAATCCTGGCTTCTAGATCGAAGGCTGTAACACCCCCAATTTCTAACAGCTATAATAACAAAAATTTAAATAATTTTTATAAATAAATTAATGAAATTCGAAATAAATAACCTTGGGAGTGTTACCGCCGCACTTGTACTGGGACAAGTGCAAGGCTGTCTTATTACATTAAGATAAATCCAAACTTAAATAAAAGTATTTTATTCAAAGAAAAAAAAAAGGATAAAATAAAACTAGCTAGATGATGATGACCTTTTGTCATTAGCCTTGGGGTCCACAATCAACAATTAACCAAGGATTGCATATAGGCAAACCAAGGATCGTTCTCACTTCTCGAGGAGCCTTTTATTGAATCCTAAGTAATCTAGATGTCATGCAAATGAAATGATAACAAGGGGGGATTGGGTTTTGTTGGAATTAGAACAGGAATTAAAGACAAAATGAAGAAAAGTGAGATTAATCAAATTGAAACGGATCAACCCAGAATTGGGATTCCAAGACCTTCCATCATCGAACAAAAATAGAATAACTGAACTTGTGATTGATTTTAGACAAACCGAAATCTCTGCATTTGTCCAGAAACTCCCTCGACTAGACGATCGCCTAGCATCTGATCGAACACGTGGTGAGCTCGTTGTACGATCGCACAACGCTCTCTGCAACCCGGTCCGACCTAAGTCCTTGGGATTTCAATCTGGATATTAAATCTAATACCCAATCCATAATTATAATCGGATCCGATTAAAATTAACAGAAACAAGTCAGTTACTGATTTAAGCACAAGTCCTCCGGATGACACCATGGAATCCTCAACTCATGGGTCGATCACAGAAACTTAGCCAATCATGGCTGGATAAAATGAAAATGCAGAAGTAAAGATGTTCATCATGACCACGAAGAACATGAACGAGTTCATCATGAACATGAAGAACACAAAGAACAATTAAAGAAAATGAAAGCTTCTATAAAAATAAATCTCAAAAACATAATGAATCCATAAAGGTAAAAGGTAAAGAACACAAAATCAAAATAATTAAGAAGGAAAGATTAACACTAAGCCATACCAAGAAGGAGGCTAGGAATACAAAAGAAAAACAATACATAAAACTAATAAGGAAAAGTAAAGCCTTCCATGTAGGAGGCAAGAAATTAAAGACAAGAATTAAAGACAATACATGAAACTAATAAAGCAAAACTAAAACCTTCCATGTAGGAGGTAAGAAATACAAGAAGGAAGTTAGAATGGGAGAGTTCTTGGTCTCTCCAAGGTGTGTCTACAAGTTCTAAACGTGCATGTATTTATAGGAAGCTTGGAAGAACTATTGAGCCACAATCTTTGACTTTTGAGCTCCAAAACCGCGTCCACTTTCCAGCCTGTGTAACACCATGAAATCGGTGGCTTTCGGTGAAGTTGTCTTCATATGAATTGTAGCCCCGGATGTCAGCTTTCTCGTCGTTCAAACGGTGACCCATTTGGATGTCTGTAACTCAAGTTATGGATCAAACACCGAACGTTGTTCCAGAGTCCAGTGCCAGCGCCTTGTCTCGGATTCCAAGCCCATTTTGGACCTCTAAACATCTGATTTTGCTTTTGGGCTCTTCATATGAGTTATAGGTATATCTTTTAGCTTTCCTACAATATAAAGTTCAGATCTATTTGAGGTCTAGAACTCAAGTTATGACTAAAATACGGAACAGTGTTCACTACCCCTTTGTGGTAAGAATGTAACTTGAGTTAAATTTTGAATCCAAACTCTAAATATGACCAAGATTAATGCAAATGAAGTCTAAAAACTCATTATGAAGATGAAATCACATTTTTAACTAATTGTTCCATTAAAGCATAACAATGATAGAGTTTATAGCTTCTTTTTGCATTTAAAATAATATGAATTCAATGATTATCAAACTCCCCCACACTTATCCTTTTGCACTCCTGAGCAAAATTAAAAAGTAAGGAACAAGAGAAAACTTATCTTTTCTAACAATTGCTAAAAGTTCAAAGCTTAACAAGGATCACAAAAGCTTCAAAAGATCAATCATTCAAGACAGAAATCTCTTCATCTCAAATTACTAATCATGGCAATATCATTCAATGATGCTGATCACACAAAATAGTCTCTTAAGGGATGCCCTCAATCAATCTCTCAAGTGTATATGGTTAATCAGTGTATCACTCAAATTCTGCTCAATGAAATTGTTTTACCATAAGCTTGCTCAATTTCTATGTCTCCACTACTCATAACACATACATACACAAATCAAGAGAGCTTGTTATTACAGGTTGTAATGGGGTTAGGGTGAAGGTAGGTAAAAGTATGGAATGAGAGGCTAAGCACCAAAGAAATTAAATTGAGCACTGATTAACACAATCATTCTCTATGTATGAAAACTTTTATTTAACTCAAATACCTCCTTTCTTTCTAATTTTTTTTTTCTCTCTTTTGTTTTTTTTTGTTCTTTTTTTTTTTTGTTCTTTTTCTTTCTTTTTTCTTTTTTTCTTTTTTTTTTGAACTGTACTATATATATAATCACAATGGCAAAATCAAATATCTTCCCCCCACACTTAAACTGTTGCACTCCTGAGCAACCCCCACACTTAAACACAAAACCAAGGTAAACCAATGGTCAATAATTTTCCATGATGCGGAATAAAATGGTTTTATGCTTAGGCTTGTAATGTGGCGTAGAAAAGAATGGACAAAAAGGCACAAAGGAGTTACCAAAGGGATATCAATGCATGGGAAAGGCTATTTGGCCAAAGTGGGGAAAACAAAAGGAAACATGAACAAGCTTCCATCATACCTATGCACATAAGTGAAAATGTAGTTTCAAAAAGAAAAGGAGCAAGTTCTAGAGAACGCAAATCATGAGCAGATGCACACAAGAAAGAAAGAATGGTAAAAGATGAATTCCATTCATGTAGGCCCAAAATCTCACGAAGGTTGCAATCAGCATCACAGAATCGACTACCGAGATATTATAATCCAAGAGTTCAAAATATCAATCAAAACAGAATGATCCATCAAAACCAAAATGTCCAAGTGCATAATATGTAGCAATCATAGAAGAAGAGAATGTATTGTTCTTATTCTATTTAATAAACTACATTATTTCTACTTTTTCTACTGGATTGTGTCCCTCCCCCACACTTATCTTCCTCGTACAATAATTAAGCCCAAGTAATCATATGAATTTGGAAGAAAATAAGTGAGGAAAGAGACAACCTTTGTTAGAATATCTTCAGCCGCTTGAAGGAGAAGTTCTCATCACCAATGAGAATCATGCATTTGTCTTCAAGAATATCTTCCCTTCTATTGAATTTCCTTGTTGGAGGTGGCTCAGCATCAATCAGAAGAGGTCCAAGAATGTACGGTAGAAATTGACTCTCCTGACGATCCTCCCAATAATGTGCCTGCAAAGAAAACAAACAAATAGCAGTATCCCATCCAAAAATAACAACATGGAGAGATTTCAAGTGACGTAAATTCATTTTAGGAGCTAAACTCTCAAGATAACTATCACATCCAAGGAAATCAATGACACTCCCATCAGTAGGAGTCAAGCAACCAGTTATATTGTGAAAATTCTCTTGTGCTTGCAAAATGGAAGGTGTGGAATCCAACTTGGTGTTAGAGTATACTACATCATCATTGCAATCACAAGAGATGGAAGGGAAAAGAGTGGAAGAAGGAAGAGAATTTGTGAAATTGTCATCACCCGAGGGCTCCAAAATTTCAAAGCAATCATTTTTCTTTTCTAAATCGAGTGGCAAATCAGAAGGCAACACTTGTTGGAAAGATTCATCAACATTCAAAATTTTATCAATCAAAATTTCAGAATCTTCATCATCAACAAGACTACAAGAAAGTAATCCAATGGGAATTTTATGCATTTGACATTCTAGGCTATGATTGTTCTCACTCACATCAACAACAGAATCCATAATCAATGCAGAATCGCTACCAAAATCACCATTTAATGCATCATTAATTTCAGTGCAAATAGGACACTGTTCATTATTAGAACAGGCACAATTGACAGTGTCACTCATAGATGCAAACTCGGGATAATCAGCATACCATTCAGCAAGAACATCATTAACAACATTGGCATCCATGCTTGATTCAATTGTGTCAAAATTGTCATGCTTGCTATCATCAATAGTACAAGAGGGTGCATTATGATCAATGATAGTGTCAACCACTTCACTAAATGCTTTCTTTTGAAGCTCAACATGTAAATGACATTTTTCATGATAACAATCTACGCACATTTGATATTCCTCACAAGAGCATGAAAATATGTTATTTAATTTATTGGATTCATCCATAGTACTATGAAGAGAAGCATTTTCATCAGTTAAGTCATTACATGAAGGAATAGGAACACACTCATCAACAAGTACAGTCAAATCATTACTACTAAAGCCAATTGGATGAGCAATTACATTTCCAAACAATTGAGGGGATTCAACAATGATTTCCTCGTCCACCTCATTATCACTCAAATTACGAATTGCTTCATTAATCAAAGTAGTAGGAGAGTCTACTTCTAGAAGGGTATGATCATTACCAGATGGGTGAGAAGATTCTTCAATGTGCTCTTGTACTTGTCTCACTTCTTGTGCATGTATGCCCATGATAGAAGGAAATTTCATTTTTAAAACTTGTGCTTGCTGCTCAATTTTCTTTGCTAATCTCTCAGATGATTTCGCTTGTTGTTCCATAATTCTAAGCATAGAGTCCATTTGTTGCTGAAGGTTGTCCTTATGTGACCACTCCTCATTTATAGCCCAAGCCGGTTGATTTTGGAAATCTCCAATGAATTCACAAAATGAAGGATCTTGGTCGGGTAGACATGGTTGAGAATAAGGTTCGTAAGGTGGCTCAAATGGGTATAGGGATTCATGAGATGGATGGCATGGTATAGAAGTGGGATGGAATGGAGGATGGTAAGGTAGGTGAGAGGGTTGATGATATTGTTGGAATGAGGAGGGTTGATGATATTGTTGGAATGGAGAGGATTGATGATATTGTTGGAATGGAGGTTGTTGGTATGGTTCATGGTATTGGTGGAATAAGCCATCACATTCTTGATTGCCTACAAAAGAGTGAGAATTGAAAGGTAGATTATGATTATCATAAAACCAAGCCATGAAATTTCACTACAATTAATTCCCAAGGAATTACAAGATGACTATCTAACTATAAATTATAAAACTAAGAAAAGGAATTTAAGAAAATACCAATGCAAGTGAAAAAGAAAAGAAGATTTTTTTTTTTTTTTAAAAAATACGAGTATGTTATGAATTAACTTGGAGACATGGTGAATTCAAACAAATGAGCGCAAAATTATATCGAATCTGATTTTAACACACCACACAGAAGCTACCAAGTCAAGACGGTGCAATAATGCAATGAATGCTATGCAAGCTACCTAAATGCAAAAATCCTAAACTATATGCAATGAAAAATCAAAAATGCAAAACTAACAAGCTTCACACGAGAAACCCCTTGTCAAAAGTAAATTTGACAATTAGATTACCTAGGGAGCCAATTACTTAGCTCCCCGGCAACGGCGCCATTTGATGATGACCTTTTGTCATTAGCCTTGGGGTCCACAATCAACAATTAACCAAGGATTGCATATAGGCAAACCAAGGATCGTTCTCACTTCTCGAGGAGCCTTTTATTGAATCCTAAGTAATCTAGATGTCATGCAAATGAAATGATAACAAGGGGGGATTGGGTTTTGTTGGAATTAGAACAGGAATTAAAGACAAAATGAAGAAAAGTGAGATTAATCAAATTGAAACGGATCAACCCAGAATTGGGATTCCAAGACCTTCCATCATCGAACAAAAATAGAATAACTGAACTTGTGATTGATTTTAGACAAACCGAAATCTCTGCATTTGTCCAGAAACTCCCTCGACTAGACGATCGCCTAGCATCTGATCGAACACGTGGTGAGCTCGTTGTACGATCGCACAACGCTCTCTGCAACCCGGTCCGACCTAAGTCCTTGGGATTTCAATCTGGATATTAAATCTAATACCCAATCCATAATTATAATCGGATCCGATTAAAATTAACAGAAACAAGTCAGTTACTGATTTAAGCACAAGTCCTCCGGATGACACCATGGAATCCTCAACTCATGGGTCGATCACAGAAACTTAGCCAATCATGGCTGGATAAAATGAAAATGCAGAAGTAAAGATGTTCATCATGACCACGAAGAACATGAACGAGTTCATCATGAACATGAAGAACACAAAGAACAATTAAAGAAAATGAAAGCTTCTATAAAAATAAATCTCAAAAACATAATGAATCCATAAAGGTAAAAGGTAAAGAACACAAAATCAAAATAATTAAGAAGGAAAGATTAACACTAAGCCATACCAAGAAGGAGGCTAGGAATACAAAAGAAAAACAATACATAAAACTAATAAGGAAAAGTAAAGCCTTCCATGTAGGAGGCAAGAAATTAAAGACAAGAATTAAAGACAATACATGAAACTAATAAAGCAAAACTAAAACCTTCCATGTAGGAGGTAAGAAATACAAGAAGGAAGTTAGAATGGGAGAGTTCTTGGTCTCTCCAAGGTGTGTCTACAAGTTCTAAACGTGCATGTATTTATAGGAAGCTTGGAAGAACTATTGAGCCACAATCTTTGACTTTTGAGCTCCAAAACCGCGTCCACTTTCCAGCCTGTGTAACACCATGAAATCGGTGGCTTTCGGTGAAGTTGTCTTCATATGAATTGTAGCCCCGGATGTCAGCTTTCTCGTCGTTCAAACGGTGACCCATTTGGATGTCTGTAACTCAAGTTATGGATCAAACACCGAACGTTGTTCCAGAGTCCAGTGCCAGCGCCTTGTCTCGGATTCCAAGCCCATTTTGGACCTCTAAACATCTGATTTTGCTTTTGGGCTCTTCATATGAGTTATAGGTATATCTTTTAGCTTTCCTACAATATAAAGTTCAGATCTATTTGAGGTCTAGAACTCAAGTTATGACTAAAATACGGAACAGTGTTCACTACCCCTTTGTGGTAAGAATGTAACTTGAGTTAAATTTTGAATCCAAACTCTAAATATGACCAAGATTAATGCAAATGAAGTCTAAAAACTCATTATGAAGATGAAATCACATTTTTAACTAATTGTTCCATTAAAGCATAACAATGATAGAGTTTATAGCTTCTTTTTGCATTTAAAATAATATGAATTCAATGATTATCACTAGAATTATTCATTATTCTTCCTCACTTCTCACTGCTAGCCCCAGCTTTGAGACCTGTTTCAATGAAAATCTGCTCCCCTGAAGGATCGTCGCAGCCCATGAACACATACATCAGCAAAAGCTGGTAATCCTAATAAACAAAGATAATACAAAAATAACAATAATAATAATAACAATAATAATAATAATAATAATAATAATAATATAATGATAAATAAAATATTCACATGATATAAAAAGAAATATATATATATATTTATATATATAATCTAAAATATTAGTTTCATATCAAATGTCGTTCATTAATTTTTATTAAATTTTATTTGGACCCGGAAACCTACCAGTCCATTTAGTTTAGTGGGAAGAGAACCATGGTAGACCCGGAAACCTGCCAGTCACAATCATCAATTGGCCATAAACATATAATCATATCTTCCTAGTATGCACACCTCTTCCCAAAGTTGCTACTAGTGTCCCGGAAACCTGCCAGACACCACTTTGGGAAGAACGGATACTATCATTTTCACATCAGTGGCATAAAGCCCAAAAGTTGTGTTCATCACTTTGAGAGGTACCATCCCAAAGCTATCCTCCCACTGTTAAATTATTTTAACACACATAAAATAAAATTCCCAAATTATTTCTATTATTTAATTATCTTTTATATATTTTTTTCCCTATCATTTTAATTAAATATAAGATATAATGGCATCTTGACTTAGAATCTGTTCATATCTTATCTTATTGTACAAGAGATATTATGTAGAAAAAGAAAAATTAAATAATAAGTAGATAAAAAAAAGAGTGGACCCCACGAATCAATTATATTTATTCACAAAAGAAAAATGACGCACAGGGGAAACTTCATCCATATTCATCTGTACCCACGCATGAAGGTCGAGGTGAAGCTATGGTTTTAAATTCATAAAGAAGAGACAAGACGTTCACAATTTGGGTTCAAGAACAATTGGAGCAAAACGTATATATGTTCCATTCAAGCACGAGGACCGAGACAAGGCAATACCACTCCAATAGAATAATAAAAAAATGCACAGGAAAGAAAGCTTGGATGCAATCGAAAATATACAACAATGGAAGCACGTTGTTCGACGCGTAGAAATTGTTTTTCATTCACAAAGGACACAAGAATGCAATGGAAGATTTGATTCAATGTTAAATGTGAAACTGAAGCACGTAACCTAAGACAGAACAGTTCCATACATATATCTATATATATCTCTATGTCTAATACTCATGAGATTAGGATTACCTGGTCTCCGTGTTTGCTAACCTCCTAGAAGAACGAGCAGAGAAAAGTATCGGGTGTTTTTCTATGTTTAAGCGGCCAGACCTGGTATTTATAATTAAATCTAGGGTTTTGGCTATGGGCTAGACCTTTTAATTATTAGATATATTTTGAATCGATAATGAATTCAAAAAGATTAAAATTATAATCTGATATAATTAACTCCTAGAATCTAGGATCTAATCTTAACCAATCTAATAATACTATTTACAAAATAATATAATTACCACAGACACAATACAACCTTATTAATCTTTATTATTTTATTAGTATTATTTTAATCTATCATTATCATTTCTATTTCTATTATTATTATTATTTTAATTAAAATCCGGGGTATTACAAAGGCTCTCTGATTCTCCGACTGTACTACGTTTTACTTCGACCGCCATCTTCTTCAAAGATTCTCTTCTTTTGTTTCCACTTTCTGAATCCATGATTTGATTCTTGTTTCCACCGTCAGAGAAGTCCACGCGATTAGGGCACTGGGTTTGTGATTTCCACGCACTTTTCACTGTTGGATTATTCTTTCCCATGAATTCTGTTTGTCGCGATCTGCTCTTCTTGGATTTCTTTGTGACGTTTTTCCATCACTCGAACTCTCTTTGAAAATTAAATTGCCTCTGGAATTTAACATTCTTGGCAGCGGCAATCAAAATTTACCGACACGGCTTCTTAGTTGAACCATCGTTAGTCATAGGAATTGAATTTTAACGTCCCCGCGGTCGGCGCCAATGTTCTGTCATAAGAACATAGATAGATCGGACTTGATCTAGGAACAATTCTTAGGGCCTACATACCCTTGAGAGGAATCAAAGTCCACGTAGTTCGAGATACACCAAATAGGGAGTGGGGTGTGTGATCTGTGTCAATTCAGAATGGAGAGAATGCACCTGGAGAATGATCTTAGATATTGAGGTCGTTTCTGGTTTCCTCTTCGTTGGTTGTGTGTAACTTCTCTTGCCAAGGTGCTTTCCACGATCCAAGCGGTTTTCCCCCCACTACCTGTATTATCTCCAATATAATAATAATGGGCATAATCATGAAGATATTGGTGATTTACCTGATCTAAGAAGGACTGAGCCTAACCTTTAACAAGCCCATTATTCAGGTCCATAACAAATAGGATTGAAACAAGCCAAAGGAAAGGTGGTTTCACACAATGCCCGATGAGGATAGAGTCAGTGCAAAAGAAATCTTTATTGTTTGTAGCAAAGAAAGTTTGTGGGTAATGAAGGGGATGAGATTAGAGGAGGATACACAAGAATGGGCAGGTGAACAGGAAAAGTGGGAAGCTAGTGTTGAAAAGTGAAAGAGTCCGCTGGGAGGCTACGTAATTGGTTACTGGTGTTTGATCAATTGATCTTTTGGTTCTGTGCATGACTTTTTTTTTTGCTCGAAGGTTCTGTGCATGACTTGAGTAGTAAGGCATAGGGTTTATCTTCGATCAAAAGGTATAGGGTTTATCACTTTATCCTAAATGTGTTGTTTTGTCATCTGACGACCAATTATTCAATTCCACCGCACTTTTCTGTTTCCGGATCTTGCGCTTCTTCCACGCTCCCCCGAAAGCGCGTCAGACCCATGCTAAACGTTAGAAAATTTAGTCTTATCTTAAATATTTATTATTTTATACTAATACTGTTTGTTGAGACGAATAGTTTGGTTCAAACGGTAAACACTTGCACAGTTTTCAATTTTGTCATCCAATAATAAAAAAATCAGAATTATTTATAGATCTCTTGGCAATATCTTTTTTTTTTTTTGAGTTAAAAGGGTATGCACTAACTGTCATTATTACCGACATCGAACTTCTAACCTCCTTTTTATAAAAGAGTATCTATATTACTAGACTATGAGACATTTAATCCTTCCTTTCTCAAAATCTATTTCTGAATTTTGAATCAATTATATATAGGGATAGGTTATTCTGCTTACTCTCATTTTACCTACCTCTGTCTACCACTCTTACTACCGTTGGATTATGATCTCATCAAACGGTTGAAATTTGAAAGATAAAAACTGAAACCTAGGTTGGATTTGTGATTTCCCCGAACTCAGAACCCTAACGCACCCAATCTCTCACTCCTTCCCTGTGCCCTCTATTTGCCGTCGGCATTCATTCCTCATCTTCTCCGTCAAAGAGAGACAACAAGCAGTGACGAATGAAAAACAATAGGGTTTTATGCCTCAAATCTCTGTCGTTGGATGATTTCATAATCTAACGGTTTTGAAAAAGGTAGGCAGAGGTAGGTAAAATAGGAGTAGGTAGAATAACCTATCCCTTATATATAAATACAATAATTAATTATAAGTTAAATTAAAATGTGAAGTAATTTTTACGGGACGATTATTGTGTGGGTATATATTTTAGGAAAAAAAGATACTACAATAATCAGTTGAGCATTTAACCAAAAAAGAGAGGAATTTGGTTATGAGTTGATGGGACAAGACAAAGGCGTGCGTGCGAATACCGGCCACTGAGACCAATTTCCCTATTCATCTTTTGGGTGAGGAGGGAGACTTATTTCGACGGTTCAAATTCTAATATTTTTGCTTTTTAATTTTTAAAAAAATTATTTTATTAGGTAAATAATTTAAAATAAAGGTAACCTTTCAATAAACATATTTTTTAAAAATGAGTTTTTCATTTAAAAATCAGCAATTAAAAAAAATTAAGAGTAAAGGAGCAATTTTATACATGAAGTTTGCTTCAAGAAGCGCTCAGCACCACGAAGTTTTTTGTGAAGCAAAAGTATATATGAAGTTACGTTTTGGGGGCAAAAATACCACGGGTCATTAGTTGATCGTAAACTTGGATGGTACGTTGAAGTAGCACTGATTTGGACTGCACTCTAATTTAGATGCTGAGTTGGACACTAATGAAAAGTAAATTAAAAAAAAAACTAAAATACCCCCGGTGGGCCCAACCGGCCACCCAGCCAGCTGCCGGCCACCGCTGGTGGTGGGGCCCACCGGCGGGGGGTATTTTTTTTTTAAAATTTTTATTTACTTTCCATCAGCGTCTAAATCAGAGTGTCAGTCCAAATTAGCACCACATCAGCGTTCCATCCAAGTTGACAGTCAACTAACGGCCCGTGGTATTTTTGCTCCCAATACGTAACTTCGTGTGTACTTTTACTCCAAATAAAATTTCGTAATGCTGGACGCTCCTTGAGACAAACTTCATGTGTAAAATTGCTCTTTTGTCCAAAAATTAAATTTGGACAATTTAAATCCATATAAACGGTCCAAATTAAAAAGAAAAAGAGCTTTCCCTAAAATGAGTAGGGACCCATATATGATCCACTTGGTATTGAATATTGATTGTAACTATAACATTTCTTCCTCAACTTGGTGCACCCGCCTGCGTAAGAGACACAGACGGGACTCGTGAGCATGCAAATTATTCGAACCATGCCTACGTGCTCCTCCTATATACTCCAATTAAACAGGCTAGCTCACACCATATTTATTTCTCTATCACTACTTAAGCGTGGTTTTAATTATAGGGTGTTTAGCTTAGTTTCACATTAACTGAATCCAAATACGCATTTAATACGATACGCATAGTGATAAAGCCTATCTGTTTAATTTAAAGTTTACAAGCATTCTGATGAGCTTTCATCCCCACAAAGATGATACACAACTACAAGTGCAGAGCGAATCATACATGTCCGACATGTCATGCTGTTCTAAGCTCAAACACTTGATGCCGACATGTTCTGCTTTCAAGAAACTTCACGGCAATAATGGGTTTGAATACTGTGAGGCAAGCTATTCAAATCACCAATTTTAATTCCCTGTTTACTTTAAAACATATTCGGAGAATTGATATTGCGGTAAGTATAACACATAGTTTTTATATTTATAATTTTTCTCCCTAATTTATACCATTGATGCTCCTTCAACAATAACTAAAATGGAGAGGGTATAAGGGAGTTAAGGAAGATAATAATGATGTTTTAAAAAATACATGTAATATTAACTAATTTTTTTTAATCTAATTAAATTTCGTAAATATGTCTTTTATATCAGGCAAAAAGGGAGTATTACATGTCAGAGATGTGAAAGAAGCAACCTGAATCCAAATGCTGCAACAGAGTTGAATTGCTGGGGAGAATCCAAACGTGCAGCAATAAACAAAAGTAATCATCAAAGACGATACTGGAAAATGTGATGCAGTAGCTGGTGAGCTTTCATCCGTTAAAACATGAGCGGCCGAAAAATTCCAAAAAAAAAAAAAATCGAATCATATCAACGCAATGGAACAGGCAAAATTATAAAGCATGGGTGGCTGCAAAAGAAATTCCACAATATGGACTGAAAAAGACAGCGTGCGAGATTGCACGATCATGGATCAAACTCCACCTAATTTTCTTGCGAATAGAGTTCGGCTCTGCGGCCCAAATCAGACTTATCCTAACTACGGTGCTTGTAAAACTCACAAACGCGTGCTGTTCCTTCCTTGATCATGTATACCAGAACATCCCCAACCACGAAATAGGACTGCGAGTCTGCGACTCTGTGAATAAGAGAAAGCTAGAAGCGTAATGGTGGCCATTAGAATGCATGTTGCTAATTTTTTTCATGAACCAAGATTGTTATTATTACATTTTAATTTAGTCGAGATACCATCACTTTACAGTTTACAGAAATGTCCGGGTTGATCGAAGTAATCAATGCGTGTATTGGTTGTTATTCAGCGCATTCTGTAGAGTAAGCTTTAGTTTGCGAAAGGCGATAATGTGCTTATCTTTTTTTTTTTACAAATGTGCTGAATTTGAAATATTGTAGTTTTTGGACCAATTATATATCTTAAAGAGAACAAGTCAGGTTTTTGGTTGACCATGTTATGCTTTTGAAATGATAAGTTTGATTTTTTTTTTTGGTTGATTTAATATTTTCCAGTTATTTCCACACACACTCATCCATCCGCCTCACTGCCCATCAGAAATACTGTGGTAACAACGGAACAAGTGTGCCTGACAAGGTTTCAAACATGAAGGAAATGAGCAGAAGGGAAATTGGAATCATTTTTCTTACGATCATAGATAATGTTTCACTGAAGACTCATTCAGATTGGCATTCCATTGCATTCAATTTAATTATAAGCCTGACATGACACAATTTTCACTTTCAGAGCTATCATGCGACGAATAAGATTCTGTACATTGGGAAAGCTATCATACAACATATATCATCTTCAGATAATTTCTGACTAGATTCAACCATCCTATGCTTTCTTCTATCAAAACCGAACCAAAAAAAAAAAAAAACCTACACAGACCTCACCTCGGGCCTGAAAGTTCCATGGCCTGGACTTGCATGGAAGAGTCATCAGTGAGATCAGAATATCGATCAGAAGAAGACAACTCAGGAGCCTTGCACTTGCTCATATCAGCTCTCTGAGAAGCTTCCCATCTTTCTGCCAATCCATCTCCTTCAAGCATCCTTACTACTTCTGACATTTTTGGCCTCAGACCAGGAAGGTACTGAGTACACAAGAGAGCCACTTGAACCATTTCTTCCAGCTCAATCCTGTCATAGTTGTTCTTCAGATCCTTGTCCACGAACAGCTCTAACTTCTTCTCCTGATGAATTTTCTTCACCTGAATAAATGATAAAGCATTTTTT
Organism: Acacia crassicarpa; assembly: GCA_034222035.1. Lineage (NCBI taxonomy): Eukaryota > Viridiplantae > Streptophyta > Magnoliopsida > Fabales > Fabaceae > Acacia > Acacia crassicarpa. The sequence continues at coordinate 38,779,058 of JAWXYG010000005.1, read as the reverse complement.
AACAAAGCGTAATTGAGAAAGATTTGTTTGAGTAAGAAGCAAGTAAAGAAGATGAAGGCAAACAAGCGAGTAAACTTTACCCAATCTAGCATGGCTCCTTTCTGGTTTGCAGCCTTTCCAAATTCTAGAGCCCTCTGGCCTGTGATCAGTTCAAGGAGGAGAATGCCAAATCCGAAGACATCAGTTTTCTCAGAGGATTGCCCTGTGGAGAGATACTCTGGGGCAATATGCCCTACAGTGCCTCTCACAGCAGTTGTAACATGTGAATCTTGATGATCCAAAAGCTTTGCCAACCCGAAATCTCCAACCACAGCCTCACAATAGTCATCAAGCAATATGTTTGCAGCTTTCACATCCCTATGAATTATCTTTGGATCACACTGCTCATGAAGGTATAATAGTCCCCTGGCTGCCCCCAAGGCAATTTGCTTCCTAGTGCCCCAGTCTAACACTGGTTTAGCTGTTGATAATCAAATTGGTACAAAATCAGCCTATAATAGAACAGGTAATGTTAAGATATGAGAATGAACAATTGAAGATTTGAGCTTACTCTTGAGACGGGAAGCAACACTGCCATTAGACATGTAAGGGTAAACCAGAAGCCTTTCGGTTGGTGTCATGCAGAATCCGTAGAGTCTGAGGAGGTTTCGATGCACTGCCAAGCTAATCATTTCAACTTCAGTCTGAAACTGGATCTCTCCTCCTATGGCATTGCCATCTTTAAGCCTCTTGACAGCTACAAGAGTTCCATCTGAGAGCACTCCTTTGTACACGTTTCCAAAGCCACCCTTTCCCAGAATGTTCTTGTTGCTGAAGTTGTGTGTAGCTATCTGGAGTTCTCTGAATTGGAATCTCTTCAGGTTTCCAAGGTAAACTTCTTCATGACACCGGTCTGAAACATCCCGAATATACCATGGATTTGATCAAATATGTCATTAGACTTATTATAACCAGTGTTACACAGTGATCGTATGTTACCTTTGACGTCAAAAAATGTCTGTTGGTTATGCTTGTGCCTCCACCATAGAAATAGCCCAAAACCAAGAACTATCAAGCAGAGGCATCCTAGACTTAAGCCAAAGGCAATGGCCATTTTGCGTGATTTTGTTTTGCCTGATGGTATAGCATCTAGAGAAGCAAAAAATTGATGATGGAATCAAAACAAGGATTGTGCAGAATATATCAGATTAATAATGTGAGGCAAAACCAGTTAAAATTTCATGAAGGAAAAGGCAATTCTGAGAAAGTCTTACCCTCTGTAGTGTTCAAGTTCATGGACATGGGCATCAATGTCGTCATGCCATGGCATTTTGTCTCTTTACCCCTACCACAGACGAGAGAGTTTCCGACAATACTGAAATCATAGGAGATTGAGAATCAATAAAGTGCTAGGTGCTCAATTTTCTGCTTTTCAGGCCACTAGAAACACACCTAAACTAGAGTGAAACTACAAGTGATAGACATTTACTTGAATGATTTGGCCAGAATTCTGGGCATAGGGCCACTGAGGTTGTTATAGGACAAGTCACTGGAATGATTATCACAGAACAAGAAACCATCTTCAGAAATACAGAAAACAGAATCAATTTAATGTGATGCAAAAGAAGAGGACGTGAACATTACAGAAAAGCAAGCTCTGTCATGTTAGCGAGTGGCTCTGGACAATCTCCAGAAAGACTGTTATTGTTGAGCCTCCTGAAAACATTTCCACCGCTTAATACTAGCTTTAGAACCTTGAAGGTTTTACTTGAGAATAATGACAGAGTATAAGCTTCAAATCTTGGGTCATAAGTTCTTACAAGTATTGGAGGCTTCTCAAGTGACCGAGAGAGGAAGGAATTTCCCCATTGAATAAGTTATTAGAGAGATCAAGTGTATGAAGATTTGAAAGCCTGCCCAGCTCTGAAGGTATTGGACCTGTTATATTATTATTCTGTAGCAAACTGAAATGTAGCCAAGAACACCAAATTTACCCACAAGAAATAAGAAGCATCCACAAAGAGAATTCAAATTTGGGCTTTGCTATTTGATTACTTACACAATCTGAAGGTTCGTTAGGTTGCCTATGCTTGGAGACAGAGTACCTGATAGACTTTGACTGGGAGTACCCCTGCACCACCAGAACACCATTTTGATCTAACTGGCATTTTGCTGAGGATTACTAAACTGTTGTAAGCTATTTTCTTTTTTTTCTTTTTTTTTCTTGGTTATAATTTCAACCTCTGATAGAAAATTAAAGAAACACTCACAGGCCAATGACAGAGGTGTCCGGCGAACAGGTGACCATAGTCCAGCTACAAGGGTCAACTGCATCCGCATCCCAATTATCTAAGACACCATGAGGATCCCGCAGAGAAGCTTTTATGCCCATTAAAGCTTGCACTACACTAAGACACCCAGTTCAGATTTCTCCATTTTATTGCAAAGTTGTGGGAACAAGAAAATTTCTAGTTTTTACCTTCAAAGTTCACTCCTTTAGGAGAAAGAACAGCATTTGCAGAACCCCAAAACCAAAGTAGTACCGCAAAACAAAGAACAGCTTCTCTTAGTTTCCCCATACAATTGTAATGTCCTAGAAAGCAGACACGAGTTCTAGAGAATGGAGTCTCCATATGGCCTTATGATAAAGATATTGAAACGTTAACAAATTGTCAAATGAACGTTCTTTCCTTCTTCGCAGTGATTTTCAGAAGAAAGATGCGAACTTGCTGCTTTCCAAGCCAGAATCCCATTACCAAAACTCTCGTGCCAGACCCAAAGAAGAAAAGACAAGTTCGGGGTAGTGTAGAGGAAACTGGGGTACCTATCAATGACAATGAGTCAGGAAGTTGTAAAGAAAATAATATATAAGCACAGTAAGCCAATTGCAGGTGAAATTCCAATGGGCAAGGAGAGAATGGGAAATTCACTGGTGGGTTAATCTTAATCCTGCACATGCCAAGAAAGCAAAAAGAGAATTTAGGAATTATAATATTATTGTGCACACCTCAGCACGTAAAGCAAAAGGTATTGGAGGTAGCATGAGAGACATCATTGGAATTTATTAATGGTGATTTTAGACAAACAGGGAATAAACCAGAAAGCCTTTTCTCTCTGTCAATGAAGAAAAACCAAAATGGTTTCATTTTTTTTTTAATTCACTGGGAGTATCTAATTGCCTGGAGATGTGCATTTGCTAACAGTGCTTTTGTGTTGTATTGAACAACTCAAAACTTAACACACAAGTTGATCAGTATATATATGAGACGGATTATGGGGTTGTGAAGAATCCAACATTCCCAGAGTTTGGCCACTGAGTAAACTCCCAAAACCCCCAAATTGTTTTTCCTGAGGTATTAAGAATGTGAGAATCTCGAGAAAGAGGGGCTTGGGGTTCGAGATTGAAGATGATGGATTATTGGATTTGGTCACCCACTATGTTAGACACTTAGACCCATGAATATCTCCGCTGGCCTTTTCTTTATTTAATTTAATCTGTTAATATTTTTTAACAATATAATAATTGGAGTCTTTTGTGCTGTAAATGTTGGAGGATGGGTGGGGTGTTTTTTTTTTTTTTTTTTTTTAAAGATTCCATAAAGCACTATGAGATATCGATCACATTAAGGCATCTCGGGTCAATTCCCCTAGCAGACAGTCATTCCCCTCAAATTGTTCAAAAAGAGCAAAGCCTTCAAAAGCAAAAGCTGCCATTCCTAAGACCCACACAGCCAGACAGACACATTTCTCTTTTCTGTGAATTATTATGCATGCTTCTTTTTTTATTGAAGGGCCATGCTAGGTTGTGATCATGAGCAATTAATACAGTGTGTATCTCCAGTCCACCTCAAAACCATGGCGCGTGACAACATCTCCCTCCAGCTTCAATTATATAGATGGACAAGACAGCCTTTGCTTTCAGCTTTTGATACTCACACAGTGGCTATCTTAACATCACACTACAGTTTCTGTAGAAACGAGATACTAGTACTTACAGTTACTAAGCATTTACATTAGTAGAGTCAGAGACATATATCTATGTTGTTTTACTTCATTTTAAATGATAGAACATGTTTAGGTTCTTTGAAAATTAAGACGTTGAGATTTGAAAGCAACACGTGGATGGATCTTGTCCGTTGAAATCTTGTTTCTACGGTTGCTTGCTGCAACTCGGACCGTGATGCCAGGTGGGTAGGGGGACTAGAGTGCCTTCATGGCTCAGGAACCGTGCTTAGGCCGTACTACGTTGTCTTTGCTTCAGTCTCTATCCTATAAGCTCATCAAATATCCTGCATTCACAGATTCAGAATCAACCCACACTTCAGCAAATCCCTCACAAGTACTAAAGCCATAAATGTCTTGTAACTCCATTCCTTTACCATCAAGATTCTTCAACCATTTAGTTTGTTTTCACCGTCTCTGCAAAAGGAGCCATATGATTATGAACTTTCACTCTAGTATCCCAAACCCATACTAATAATACATCTCACGCGCATTAAATTGATAAAAAAAATAAAATTTGGACTTGCTTTTCCTATATAATTCTTTTTTTTTTGGGTCAAACTTTTCCTATATAATTCTCACTAGAAGCCCTATGGAGTTGTATTGTGCCTGAGTAATGGAGGGAAAAGGGAACCAAATAAGAGAGAGAGGAGCTCAAATGTTAGAAAAAGGACAAAGATACCCACAGATTAAGGACCAAAATGAAGTGGGAACAGCTAGGCTGAAATTGTCCCTTTCTTCGTCACTTGTTGAGACCACAAAACCACAAGCCAAAGGCCACTATAATTTTGTATGATATTTAGGTTAATCCTCCATTTGTCTCCATTCTGATTCTCTGTCCTCTGTTTTTTTTTTAAAAAAAACTTCTATCTTGGGTTACAGAAATTACCCCATGGTGGGGAACAATGTGACAAAAGCAATAGGACATCTAAGCAAGACAAGCACTGAAAAGCTGCCACGTATACAGATGTACTTGGACATTACAAGTGGCCATCTCTGATTGGATGGTGTGTGACACTACTCCATTGCCTCTTGAATGCCGTAGGAGTACCAAGCTGAGCCCTTGAATAGGGGAGATACTGTAGGAGGCCAAAGCCATTTGATTTTGCATGTGAAAGCTGAGGGCAGTGTACAAAGAGCATTATGCTGTCAAGAACGGACTAAAGAGGCCTACATCTGCCCTTCTCATGAATAAAAACTATAATAGGCAATGAAGGATTCATAGTACCATTTTAAAGATCATTATGAGAATTTGTACCTACAATTCTATTCCCTACAAGTCTCCATGAAAGGTATATAAACTATCTAGGGGTTGATGTGGGTTATCCAGGAATCATGTATCTATGCTATTAAGACGCTAGGCCCTCTTTAAATGTTCCTTTTAGAAAGCTGACATTACATATTTAGAGTATGTTTGTATATGACTTTAATTATTAACCCTACCTTTTACTTGGACGAGGTAAAGGAGATAAGATGTTAACTTAAAAAAAATTATCTTTGCCTTCAGGAAATATCAACCTCTCAATTATTTTTTGAAGATATGATTTTAATGTGAATCGTTTCATTCTTTTTTATTTATCAGAATTTTAGCTTTTTAATTTCTCAATTCAGTCCTCGCTATAGTGAGAAAATATAAATTAAAAAGATAAGTGGAATGTGTCACACTTATTTGTCCCAAGAGTTTGAACTTTTGACAGAGCCATGTAATATTAATAGTAGTAACAACAGAAATGTTGTTTGAACGCTATATTGGGAAGCATGAATATATGAATAGTACAAAATAATTAACCCCTGGCCATGCGGTCCTATACTTTTCTCTGCGGTACAAAATAATATATGAATAGCAGACATTCTTTTTGGCATTATAATTTCACTCACACCTTCTTACAAAAATTCCTCTCCCCAACAAATTATGCCTACAGCATGGAGCCGAACTAGAAGTAGCAATTACTCCTATCTGGAAATGAAGATCTACATAGACCAAGCCAGGGGGATATAAGATATGTAAAGCTATACGCTAGTTAACCGTAAGGCCTAACATAAACTGCATTTAGATGAGTTCCTTTTTTTTTTTTGGTCGAAAGGAAATATATATTAATACTAACAATAACAATAACAGTTACAACAGAACATAACGATTACAATTACACCAAGAAAACAAACTAGAACAAAACGACTGAAAAATACAACAAACCCAAAACAAATGTAAGGAAAGCAAATCACCCCAAAATATAAGAGAATAAAAGCAACCTCAAGAACTCCAACAGCTTTCTGAACATCCAGGGTTAGAAGTGACGTAAAAGGAGGTGCTGGTTGTAAAACCCACCCGATCGGGCACACCTCCTTATAAGAATAAGCTGCACATAGATCAGCTACATAAATTCCCTGACTTAGGGAACAGAACAAAGAAAACCCAACCTCAGACAAAGAAAGACAACTGGAATCTTGAAAAATACTTTTGCTCCATTGAAGCAATTCTGGTGATATCAACCACTTCCCAAACAAATTTTGGCTAATACTAGTAATTTGGATCTGCCACCATCTAACAATCCTACCAATAATCCTCACATATGTAAGGCACAAAGCAGAATCGACCACCGGAAAAACCCTTCCCCCAAAATTACAAATCCAGATCACCACAAAAACACCACCATAAAACCTCCAATCCCTAACCATCTCAGAACACACACACCAACATAGAACAAAACAGCCAAGAACAAGAACATAGTCTAAAAACATGAAACAGGGAACAAAATCTAAAAGCACGAAGAAGGAAGCATAATCGAAAAACAAGAGAAAGGCAACAGGAAAAGCAACCCCTCCGCCGGCGACCACCGTCAAGCCGGAAAGCACCGCCGCGTGGAAGGCCGTCGTCGAGGAAGACTTCCAAACAAAAGCTCCCACCGCCAGAGATGGGAGAAGACCACCGCTGCAACCAGAAACCAGAGGAACGCCGGATCTGGAGAGGCGATGAGACCGGATACCAGAGGAGAGCCAACGCCGAGGAAAGACACCGGTCGCCACTTTATATCTCTGTTCCGGCCTAAAACCACGCCTGCCCTGAAATCTCGAGGTTCAAACCGTGCTTCTGCTGCGGATGTGGTAAGAGAGGAGGCTCACCGGCGGCTGAGACGCCGCCGGCGAGCCAGAAGCCAGGATTTGGGAAGGGGACGAAGAAGCGGCTAGGGTTTCAGAGCGAGAGAGAAAACGACTTCAAAAGGGCATTTAGATGAGTTCCTAAAGTATTTAGTTAAGGGTTTAATCCAAAATAATATGTATGAATAGAGTCTCATAGCTAGCACTAAAGCCCTTTTAAGAAACTCTACCATTCTTTGATTATTTACTGTTATTGACGGTTGATTCCCAAGGCCACCAAAAACAAAAAAGCTATTCCTCCGGTCTTTAATATAAGACATATTTTAAGAGTTGATGTTGGTCTTAAATAAAAGATATAGTTTTTATATTTGTTATTCTTTTCCTAATTTACTTATATTAATATTCCCTTAATAATGATCAAGGAAGAAGGGGGATTAAGGAATTAAGGAATATGACTAGAGTGTTTTAAAAAATGCATACTATATTTATTAACCTTTTTAATTTAATTAAGTTAGATAAGTATTTCTTATATTAAACATCAAAGGACGGAGTATATGCTTGTTTCAAAAAGGCTCTTATATATATATATATATATATATATATATATATATATATATATATATATATAATTTTAGAAAAGGGGTTAGGTTTATCCATGATCCAATGGCAAGGCGAAATTTTCCTTCCTCCTAGGCGATACAGATGTTAGGCAAAGTAAGTTGTCTATTATCTTCAGGCGTTAACCTAGGCATCTAGAAGTTAGAATACTTCCCTTAGCACCTTAACCAACTACAAGATCAAACCCTATCTCTTTAGTGAGAGTTTCTGACCTCTTTGTCAGTTGAGCCAAAGACACCGAGAGGTAAAATGGCTCTTGTTAATATATATTAATATCAAAATCAATCCTTACTTGGCTGAACTAGCAGCCAATATCCATAAGCAAGAAGCAGCATGGCGCTTGGATTCGCTTTAGAGAGCTATAAAGTACTGAGACACGTGATATCCATCGATTTGACTGTGCAGAGAACATCCAAAGGATTTTTAACCAAAATAATAACAAAAAAAAATATTTACCAATCTGAAGCACTGTTCAAACTATTTCCTAAAATAAGGCTGATGTGACAATGGCGTCAGAAAGTACGACGCCACTAGTGGCGTCGTACCTTCTACCACGACTAGTGGCGTCGTACTTTCTGACGCCACCGTGTCTTTTTTTTTTTTTTTTATAAATATTGAATCATCAGACTGTGATTGGTCCACCGGGCACGCCACGTCAGTGGCGTGAAACAGGTCCACGCCACTGGTGGCGTGGACCTGTTTCACGCCACTGATGTGGCGCAGGACCCCCCTACGCCACCAGTGGCGTGAGCCTTATTTTGGTAAATAGTTTTGACTGTACATTAATCTGGTAAATATTTTTTTTTGTTATTATTTTGGTTAAAATCCCAACATCCAAAACCTAATAAATCTATTTCCATATTCCATGAACTAGAAAATATCCTCATAGTCCTTCCTTGGGATTTTAACCAAAATAATAACAAAAAAAAATATTTACTAGATTAATGCACAGTCAAAACTATTTACCAAAATAAGGCTTACGCCACTGGTGGCGTAGGGGGTCCTGCGCCACATCAGTGGCGTAAAACAGGTCCACGCCACCAGTGGCATGGAGTTGTTTCACGCCACTGACGTGGCCTTCCCGGGGTCCACGCCACCAGATGGCGTGGACCAATCACAGTCTGATGATTCAATATTAAAAAAAAAAAAAAAAATTACACGGTGGCGTTAGAAAGTACGACGCCATTAGTCGTGGCAGAAGGTACGACGCCACTAGTGGCGTCGTACTTTCTGACGCCATTGTCACATCAGCCTTATTTTGGTAAATAGTTTGAACAGTGCTTCAGATTGGTAAATATTTTTTTTTTTTGTTATTATTTTGGTTAAAATCCCGTCCTTCCTTCCCCACTATGCATGTACCTGAAACACAAAACTCCAACACATCTAGATATGCCCCACCATTTTTGTTTTGAAGATTTCAAAATTTTTGTGTGGTGACATTCCATTGATCTGCTTCGAATGACCCCACCATGATGGATAGAGTATGAACTACTACTAATTAGCAAGCTACTTAATGATGGTGCTGATGTGGGATGATTAATGCACGGTTAACACACACACACACACAGTGGTAGGACCTTATGGGAAATTTAATAAATATATGGGATGTTTGTTTGTTTCTGCCAATTGGTATAAAGGCAAACGATTAAAATCCTTCCAATCCAACAAAGGAAGCAGAATTATAAGGAGTCAGGAAGCCTTTCTGCGGTTCATGCATATTGCATACAATTGTCGGCCACACTATTATGAAGCATTGTAATTGCCCACTCCTTTTATTTGGTTTCAATCATGATCCTTTTTCTCAGCTTATAAAAAGTTTTTTAAGAGGATCATATCTATAATATCCGTGTATATATATATTTGCGAGATTAAATGAGGAATATTTCTAATCTAGATTCGGCCTTTAAAATGACAGTGTTGAGAGATAAGTTACTTAAATAGTGAAGGGCAAATGGAACAGGGCAGGTGTTTAGAAGGAAAGTTAAAGTGATTGCATTTGTCCACAATAAGGAAAAGATTGATTGAGGGAACACGGTTGTCCCATTTTCTTCTTAATCACTTTGGGTGAATAATTCATAATGCTTTAAAAGATTCCAAAGATTGACACTCCAGCCATTCCTTTATGCTCGATACAGTTTTAAGGAAGAAAAAATTCAAGGATCATCGGTCCAACTTTATGAACAAGTCTGGATTGTAATCAATCTTTCAATATTGAGAGATGAAATACAAAGGAATAATGAACAGACGAGATGTTTGTTTTTTACTTGTTCAAATAGAAGATGGACAAAATATGATAATTAAAGTGCATTTATATTGCAGGCACGGTAAGTTTTGTTTGGATTCCAGTCACACAACTAGCTAAGCAAATACTTGAGTCAATTAATGAGAGATATTTGAGTGCTAGCCGGTACAAAGGTAGGAGAAGAGAGATTTGGCCAAGTTATTGATTCATGGTATCTGGGAAGTAAATACGGACAATGCTCTGTTTGTTTATTGTTATGGCCCCGTCCTTAGCCCCTTCACAATTAAACATGTTCTGTCTAGGTTAACAGAGGTGTCTAGCCTGTTGGACTAATATGTTTATTTAGGATCGAATAACTCTTTCCTAAATATCTATGAATTATATACCTATGAAAATAGCAGATTACAGTACGTGAATAAGCATTAGTATGGTTGTCAAAATCGTCGATCCAGCTCGTAAAATCGCCAATTTCACGATTTTTTGGGAGGAAAACGATCTGGATCGCCTGCAGGATCGGACTGCAGCAAGATTGGTGGGATTGCTGTGCAAACTCGCAAGATCATGAAGTCGTTGGAGATCGTCGATCCTACTTGATGGGTGATCGAACAAACCCATGTACCCCGCCTACTACCTGAGATTTGACTCGTTTCAGCCAATCTGAAAACCCCTAAATCTACTCGCCTCGATTGTTTTCTTTGCTGCGACCATTATCCGCGATCATCAACGGCGGCATCTTCAGTTCACTCCACATCACAGTCTTGCGTCGGCATCTTCAGTTCCAAGCTTCCAGCTTTCTCCATGGTTGGCGTCGCATCTTCGGTTCCAGGAGCTCTCTCCATGGGCAGCATCCATCTCTAATCTCTCTGTAGTTGCAGCTTGCATTGTAGGTTCATCATCGCTCTCCTCTCTTCTCTCGAGTTTGGAACTCTCGATTTCTCCTCTATTTATCATTTTGCAGGCCTTTGTTTTTAATTAATCAATTAAATCTTCAGCTCTCAGGAAGCCCCCTCAAACTGGAATTTTTTTTATTAATCAAATTATTAGAATGCTGCTCATATAAATATAAATATTAGATTGTGGTCTGGTGTCCATATTTGATATTAGAATGCTGCTCTTTATAATTGTTGTTGATGTTGGTGCCAATATTAGATTGTTTAGTTCTTTATTTTGCTCTTTATTTCTATTCTGTCTATATTAGATTGTGGTGGTTTAGCATTTGGAAAATGGCTTTTAGTGTTGGTGCCAGTAATGATGTGCTTATTTTGGTTTTGATGATTTGGTATTTTGTATTTGTGAATTGTGGCTCAAGTTGATGCTTTGAATTGTCTTTTAGGACTCATGAAATGTTATTTTGAATGCTATATATTTTTACTTAAAGATTGAATTGTCTTTTAGGATTAAGTTGTGAGTTAAATGTTATTTTATATGCATATATATTTTTTTTATTACTAAAATTTAAAAAGTAAGATGATCCGTGTCGATCTCACGATTTATGATCTTACTACCCCCTTCCGATCTTAAGTAAAATAATGTTCTTGACTACTTGGGCGTTAGCCAAATGGGGTGATGTATGTGCACAGTAACAACAAAATAGTAATTAAGAGGGAATGATCATACCTTTAGGGCTTACCTCTTATTTATAGAGTTACTTGTAAGCTTAGAGTTTGGACTTACGAACTTTTGTGACTCCAAGCTTAAGTGCTGTGCAGCTATAATTATATCATATAGCTTGCCCCTTATTGAACCATACATTAAATAGGCCTCATACAAGTCCGTAACAAAATACAAAATACAAAACATAGAGCAAGATCTATCAAATATAATGGCCCTTTGCGTCATGTTACCATTTAACTTCTCCTCTCTCTTTTTCCCCTTTTTTTGTTGTTGTTGCTTTGTGCCCGAAATTCTATCTGTCACAAATGGAATTCTGACGGCACTATCCAATCCTTGCACATGAAAAAATTTGAGAAACTACAATAATATATCATTTGAATGAGACTCAAGGCACCCATAAGACAGACGAAGCATTAGATTGAGCAAATTACATATAGACGAAGGAACTCTGGATATGATGAAGTACATATCAAGCAAGCAAGACATGAACAACATCAGATGTTAATGTTAAGTCAATTATGAGATGTACGCCTTAGCGCGCGCGCGCACAGACAGAGAGAGAGAGAGAGATAGGATTGAAAGAAGTCACTCGCATGCTTTGTGGAAAACAAAACAGCACTTCGGCCTCAAGCATGCATACCTACATCCCACAAGAAGCATTATAATGCTTTGGTCCCCCTCCCCTCCCCTTCCCTTCTTTCTCTCCATTATTTTCCTCCTCACTTCTTACGCCCAACTTCCCATGCACAAATACATTGAAGCTATGACGTCATATGTTATTTTTGGGTCCAATCAATCTATTGGGCCTTTGTTGTAGCCCAATGAGTTATGCGACTATGTGAACAACAACAAAAGCAGGAGGACTTTTTGTTTTTTTGGTAGAACAAGTAGGAGAACTTTACCAACTCTATTCTATCTTCAGTCTTCGAAATTGAGGAATTTGGTTGATATCTGATGAATCACGAGAAGAAAACAGGAAGGAAAAGAAGCATAATAAGAATAATAAAAGTAAATTGTTGTTGGGTTATATGATTCTAAAATATATGCCCAGTTACTGCAAGTGTGAGTTCGATTTGGATATCAAAGAAAGCATGCCAAAGCACCTAGCTAGCTACCCATATGTTTTCCCGCTCTCACCTAAACTCGCTATATAATTCGATTCACATGAAAATAGTACATCGCCAACAAAACTCTATTCCCCACCACTCATCCATATGGAGCCGTATACGAATAATACGACCGGGAATCATGAAACGCCAAGCCAATCTGCAAAGAGGTAAAGGAGTGATCGATCTTCGTATTAAAGGCCTACGGATTCATTTTATGTTTTCTTCTATATATATATTTTAACAACTGAATTTTATTGTTTGAAGAAGGTTGTTGGGTAAAGTTGCAGTGATCACCGGGGGAGCGAGGGGGATTGGAGCGGCGACGGCGAAGCTGTTCGCGGAGAACGGAGCGCACGTGGTGATCGCGGACGTGCTGGACGAGCTGGGGGCGACGGTGGCAGAATCCATAGGAGGTCGGTACATACACTGCGACGTGTCGAAGGAGGAAGAGGTGGAATCGGCGATAGAGGAGGCGGTGAGGTGGAAGGGGAGGGTGGACGTAATGGTGAACAACGCCGGAGTGTTAGGGCCGGAAGGAAGCATAACGCGGCTGAACATGGAGGAGGTGAATAAGGTGATGTCGGTGAACCTGATGGGGACGTTGCACGGAATAAAGCACGCGGCGAGGGCGATGGTGGAAGGGGGAACAGGAGGGTCGATCATATGCACGTCGAGCTCAGCGGCGATAATAGGAGGATTAGGGTCGCACGAGTACACGATGTCGAAGGCAGCGGTGGTGGGTGTGGTGAGGAGCGCGGCGTGCGAGCTGGGGGCGAAGGGGATAAGGGTGAATTGCGTGCTGCCGCACGGGGTGGCGACGGAGATGCTGTTGGTGGGGTACCGGAGGTTCTGGAAGGCGGACATGACGGCGGAGGAGGTGAGGGAGGAGGTGGGGCAGAGGGGGAGTTTGCTGAGGGGGAGAGGTGGGACCGAAGAGGACGTGGCACATGCCAGTGTGTTTCTGGCGAGTGACGAATCGGGGTTCGTAACGGCCCACAATCTTGTCGTGGATGGCGGTTATACCTCTGCTGATAGTTCTCTCCATTTCATCTACTATTAGTTTTTTCCTCTCACAAAGAATGATATTAGTTGCCAACAGAGCCTACCAAAGTACCAAACAATGTTCGAGGCTCCAGCCTCCAGCTCTTTTACATGAGTACGGATGATTTACCAATTGACAGTTAATGGGCTTCCGGTGCATGTATTAGTATTCATTAGGTTATTATGGTTGGAAATCTTCCCCTTATCTGCTTTCTCATTTTTTCTCATCTGTTAAATTTGGACTGTTGATTTAGAAAGTGAGAAAAAAAGTAAAAATAGAATTCTATTAATTGGATGGATGTGATTTAAAGATTATGAGGAATAATGAGAAAATGATGAGGAGATAAACCCAACCCCGAAATCCTCCTTATTCTCGATTAGAATTAGAAGAACACTTTTTGGGGGTTGGTTTGGTCTTAATTATAAGAACAAGTTTAAACTTTTATCAATTTTTTTAATAATATCTCTATTTCTACTTTCTCAATAATAATTAAAGACAATAATAATTTAATAATACACCTATATATCTTATAAAGTAAATAATGTTTGAAACTCATTAATGTTTTATACACCTTAATTATATTTTTTTTCTTATAAAATAATTTTGAGCAATTTTTGTTATATTTTTCTCATATTACCTCTACTGATACTTCTTTTATAATAATTAATTTAACAAAAAGCTTATATTTATTTGCTATTTTAAAATTTAATTTTACTTGATTTTATTTAAATATTTATGTTTACTTTATTTCATCATATTTATTTAAATACATGAGATATTAAAAATATTTGTGCCAATTATTTCACAGATAAATTTAACCTTTTGAATTACAGTTACTTAATTAAGACCTCAAATGGTTTGAGGATCCACATACTATCCAAATAATCCAAAAACTGGTGAAAATTTTGAAATTCATTCTGTGCAATCTAATCTCAGATAATGCAAATCATCATAATTTTTCACCAGTTCTCTTTTGATTTAAGTTGAGAAAAAAAAAAAAGTGAAAGATGGTGAATTCATTCCGGTATTAATACACATAGAGTGGAGAGATGATCGGTATATATTATTGCGAGTCAGAGTATCAATGTGCGGGCCACCGATTCAGCTCATTTTCCTCTTGATGTAATTTTCAACTTTAATTAAGGGTTTTTTCAGAAAATAATTATAATCAACTAATTTAACTTCCCTCTTTAATCTCTCTAAATTCTGGTAAATAGCTCTTATAATTAAGACCGGAAGGAGTAATACATAAATACACAAGTTTTTTTTTTAGAATTACTCAGATAGATATTTTGGAATTAAATTTGCAAATGTCATGTTAAAACCACAAAATGCATAATTCTTTTGACGGGGGACTTCCTTGGTCATATTTATGAAAATGGGATCCACGCACCATTGAATGGGTAGTGACACCGTTTAAGTAAATAAATAATTATCAATAATCATACAATATTTGTAAAGTCATTGTAATAAAAAAATATACTTAACCCACTCTGACTAATAAACCAAGTATATATAACATTAATTTGTATCAAATGCTTACACTGCAGAATACAGTTTCTCTTAGCTTATTGTATCAAATGTGGAGTAGTTTGTATTTGTATGATATTGAACGGAACGTAGGAGAGATAGAGAAAAGGAAAAAGAGAGGGAAAGGGAAAAGATGTGTAACGAACCAAGAAGATTTGAATGGGGGAGAAATCAGAGTGACGTACGAGAGGAATGCAGAAGAAGCAGGAGGAGGATGTAGGTGGGCGGTCAAAGAGTCAAAGTGGGGACTGATCAACCAAAAAGCTCACATGGAACCACAACACCACCCCATTTCTGTGACCAAACACATCATTCTCTGCCCCTCCTATTTCATCACACATCAATCGCTCTTTTGTTTCAACGACGCAATTTCCCAATCAATGTTCATTAATAATCCTCAGCCAAGGTCACAAGCTTTGCTCTTTCATTTTTTCTCAGGGAAAAACTAATGACAATTCTTCGATAACAGAGGGCATAATTAGAGTAACAATCATTATTCTCAGTAGGAGTGAGCGGATCAGAGGTTGTCTCAATCCCTGCCTTCGCATGCCTCATATATATCGTCCTATCATCTCTCTCTCTCTCTCTCTCTCTTTTCATTTGCCTTTTTTCTCTTCATCTGCTTTATACATATATATGTATATATATATTATATACAGGTTGCACTATATATATAGCATGATCTCCTTTTTTTTTTTACCTTGATCTATATACAGCATGATCTGCAGAAAGGCACAAATATATCATGAGTTTGTGAACTATAGAGTTAGATTAAAATGTTATCAGTACAGTGCGTTATAATATATAGGATTTTGTTCATTAATGATGGGCTGTATGTATTTATATATGTAAGAAAGACAACAGAAAAAGGTGATCGAGCTCGTTCTGCTGCATTGTTATTATATGAGGATGAGGAAATGACCTCATTCTGCATACTTCCTCTAACTGTTTTCCAATTGCCGTTTATTTGCATGATTTGCGTTCACCAGCTTTAGTACCACCCCAAATATTTATATTTTTTTCCATTTTATTATATCATTATCTCCGCTGACGCCTCCAGTGTCCTTGCCTTTCTTTATTAATTCAATTTCTTTTTTCTTTCTTTCTTGGGGACAATACTTCACTTTTTCTGTCTCTTCTCTGCATGCATGTTGGTTCCTCCTTTCATTTCATGTGCCTCCATCTTTCTCCTTTGACCCCCATCCATCCATATAACTCTGATTTTCTTGTTTTATACTTATGAATCAATAGCACCCAGACAGATACCAGTTTTTTCAATATTCTCATAATTAGTTCCTCTGGCCCCGTAATTATATTCAGGATCGGATGATCACTAAATGCAAATGAACCAACGATTCAGATAAAGCATATAATGAATAATTTCAGATGTATGTAACGTACAATTAAATAGTAAAGAGAATACTGCGGCTAGCATTTCACAATTAAAAGCACTCAATGTGAACTTGTCTTCGACGACAGATCGCCCTATTCCATGATCCAAGTTTGGTTTTTTTTTTGGCTAATAGATAACCTTTCTCTCATTTATATATAATCTGATCAGTACATAAACCTATCATATTTTTCCCTCATATTGAAAGAAAGCAACATAACGATTAACGGTGGTGGCTATTCGTAACTAGTGTGAATAAAACGGAAACATAACTAGGTACGATGAAGATATGTATGTATGTAGAAGCGAAAGATGAGGTGGGGTGAGGATATGATCAGAGCCAGAGAGCTCCAGCGTCCTTGAGAAGACCAACGAGGGTGCCGTTGATGTGGGATGCCATGAGAGTCTGGACCCCACCGAGGAAGTTGCCGCCGATAAAGACAGCAGGAACAGGAGGCTGGTGGGTGCCCGAGAGGCGGTGGAGGAGGGCGTGGATGTCAGGGCCGGCGGAATGCTGGTCGAGCTCCACGATGGTGGGGCCAACGCCGAGGCTGAAGAGGAGGCGCTTGACGACGGTGGACATGCAGCAGGAGGAGAAGCTGAAGACAACGACGGCGTTGGTGGAAGCGAGGCGGTGGACAATGTCGCGAGTAGAGTTAGGGACATCTCTGGCGGCGTCCATGGGAACTGGGGAATACTGAACGGCCTGCATAATGGAGGCAGAGATGGGAATATGAGAAAACAGAAGAGTAGTGAGGGAAAGTGAATATGGTGATTGGTGAGTGTGGAGAAGGGGTTATATATATAGATATAAGGGTGAGAACATATGTAGCAGACTATCAGTCAAAGGCAGAGGAGAGAGAATGAGAGAGAGGGACGACGGCGTTTACAGGGATCGTATGTCGGCGTGTCGGGCTCAAAGTATATGAGTACCGTATAAATATTCAAAATAAAGAATAAGGAAGAGAGAGTCACGCCATTACCATTCAGTCTCAACCCTGTTGCATTGGCAATATATACCACCATGCATCCATCCTGCGTGTCACTCATAAGCTTTTGATCCAAAATCTCCCCTCATCCCCACAACACAATGTAATGTAATGTACTCCCTCATCTCTTTCATATAAAATTTATTTAGAAACTTAATTTTGATGATATATTTATTATTTTTTAATTAATCCATACTGATGATGTCCTCTCAACGATAATCAAATAGAAGAAGAAAAAAAAGAAAAAATTGAGAAAAATGGTTAAGGTATTTTAAAATACATGTTATATTAATCAATTTTTTTAAT
Source organism: Acacia crassicarpa (assembly GCA_034222035.1). Classification (NCBI taxonomy): domain Eukaryota; kingdom Viridiplantae; phylum Streptophyta; class Magnoliopsida; order Fabales; family Fabaceae; genus Acacia; species Acacia crassicarpa. The sequence goes on along the minus strand of JAWXYG010000005.1, from coordinate 38,761,141 downwards.
TTAATTAAATTAAGTAAACATATCTTACACCCTCTTGTCTGTGTACTTTAAGAATGACCAATGGCCATTACCCCTTTTGGTCAATTACACGTGTCAACGTAGTACATATTAAAGTCATTAACTAACGATAATATACAAGTAGGATTGATGAAAGTATGGTGTGTATATACCGGGATTCGTTATCCTCTTGCCGTTAGATATGATAATTGGATGACAAGAACAATCAGGTTCGAGTCAAGGAACGAAGATCCGTCAACAAGCAATGGATGAAGCGCAAGAAGGGGCTTAAACAATCCTTGAGAGGGTTGACAACAGCAGAGATCAGCAAGCGAGGGTGGTTTCTGGGGACCAACAAGGCGGACGAGGATTGTAGGTAAGCTGAAGCGGCCCGCCTCACCAGTACGTTTTTAATGGCTACGTTGGAAGGGTCCAATTCATTATTCACATCGAAACAGAAGCAGAAACTCCTGGGCCAAGAAACATCTAAAATTTCCTTCAAGCTTGTGTACTTGTGAATGCTTTCGTTTGCTTCAAACTCTTTCCAGCTGCAACTGCAACTCCATGATGATGAGTTCCTCCTTGTGCGCAAACGCCGAAGCTCTTGCATTTCTGTCACCATCCTTATTTTGATGTGGATCGTGTTTTGTTTTGGGATTGAACGAGAAAAGCGATCAATATAGGGTGAAGGTTAGTTTGTGAGGATTGTAGCCTCAAATAGCGCTTTCTAATTAATTAACATTCACTGCTCACTCTCATCAAATTGCGCATCTTCGTTATTTTTCTCATGGATTGGGCCAAATGCACGTGGAGACTCAACATTTATTTACAACCCCCTTCAATCGCATTCTTTAAACTTTTGATTGGGCCCAAAAACATTTTTTGTAGCCCATATCCATATATTTATGGCCCAATCTTTTTTAAAACTCTTAGTCCCACAATCCGTGTACAAACTACAAATTATTTTGAATTTTTAAGTATAGATTAAATGGTAAAATAATGCAGCAAATAAATGTACCTATGACAATGAATTGGAACAGAAAAATTGGGTGAATTAAGTTTGATGCGCCCCCATATCTGAAGTTCTATCACGAAAGTCAGACGTTCAAACTTTAAAACATGCAAAGATGAATGGATTGAGTTTATTGAAACTCAACCGTCTAAATCTTTATTAGGCCTCTTTGGATTGGCGGTAGTAATGGTGGCTTAAAAGTTATTTGACTTTTATAAAAGTCCGGTAGAAAAAAAGTCAGGTTGTCAATGGTGATTTGTGTTTTGATTGTCAGTTTGACTTTTTATAGAAGTAGTTTTTTCTTAACTGATAAGTGTTTGGATTATTATTTGAAAAGTCAATTAAGATAAAAAAAATAATGGGCCCCATGAATTCTCCATACACGTTCAGATTTTTTTTTAATTGTTAGTATGAAGAGAGGTGTTGAGATAATGGGCCCCACGAATTCTCCATAATCCTCACACGATTAGAGATAATGGGCCCCACGAATTCACCAACACTGACGTAGACGCAGAAAAAGCTATAGGAGGGAGCTTTTAATTAAGGAGCCTTAAGTGTAAAAAGTCCAGTAAGATTAAAGCTGATCCAAACATACTTATTAGGCTTTTTTGCTTTACGGAAAACGCAGCCAACGCCACATTTCATTTTTTGCCTTAAACGCTGAGAATAAAGCTGACCTAAACAGGCCCATTAATAATACGTTAATTCCGATGAAGATACCTGTAAAATTGAAATCCAATAAAAATTTCAAAGATCCACATATAGTGCGTTTTTACTCTTTTTTTATAAAATAATATTTTTATATCTATACTTGGACAAAAAGTGGAAGCAAATAGGCTTAAGATGTAAAAATGTACATAGGGTTTACCTCAAGAAGCACTTAATACCAAGTGTTTTTTTAGCTACAAAAGTGTATATATGGTTACAAACTAGTGCAAAAATATAATTTGAACGTTAAGTTTGACTTGGACCATTAAATTTGATTTGATTTGATTTTTTTTTTTTTTGCTGATTGGACGATGATGTAGCTTGTAAAGGTGCAAAAATACCGGACTTGGCTTTCGTCCAATTCACCCTACTGCAGCGGACGGTTCTTTGCGCAAAACCGCGCCGTTTTGTGTGCAAATCTGATTCCTCTTTTTGTTTTTGTTTTTTTTTATATATTTCAAGTACTAACTGTTACTTAAAAGATGCTAAAAAGATGCTTTAGAATACTATCTGGTATACTTCATGATCTTAAAAAATTATTTTAGGATCTCAAAAAAATATTTCGGAGTACTGACTGGTACTAAAAAGATACTTGATGATACTGACTGGTACTGAAAAATTCTTCATGATCTAGAAAAATTATCCTGAATTATATTTTTATTATTGATCAGTACTTTTTTCAAGATCCTAAAATAATTTTTCAAGATCATGAAGCATTTTTTTAGTATCAGTCAGTATCATCAAGCATCTTTTCAGTACCAGTCAGTACTCCAAAATATTTTTTTGAGATCCTAAAATAATTTTTTAAGATCATGAAATACACCAGTTAGTATCCTCAAGTATCTTTTTAACATCTTTTAAGTAACAGTTAGTATTTGAAAGGGCGAAGGGGCAAAAATACACATGAAGTTTGCCTGTGGGAGCGTCCAGCACCACAAAGTTTTAAAAGGGGCAAATGTACATACGAGGTTAGCTTTTTGGGAGCAAAAGTCACACAATCCGTTAGTTGACCAAACGGTCAACGTCAGTGTGGAAGCTTTGATGACGTGGCCGATGAATAGGACTCACAAGAAGCCAACTAAGCAGAGAAAATGCTGACTGGATTCGCTGATCGGATTCAGTGCAAAGTAAATAAAAAACAAAAACAAAAACATAACACGGAAGTTGTCATTATCGGGTTGGATCTACAAACACGCTGGGAAAGAAATCAATTTGGGAAAATTAGAAAGCAATCAGAAACCCTAACTTTGTCCAACCGGTGTTCATCATCTCCGACCATTGTATCGCCGACCACCGATCTTCCCTCACCGAACCTCTCCTCCGTCGTCCGTCACCGACAATCACCTCACCATCGTTATTCGTGGCAAACAGAGAAGGGGAAGGTGAGGCAGGGATACTGAAGCAACTGACCGTGAAGAGAAGAAGGAGAGACGAGAGGAGCACGAACTTGCTTCATCGACTAACTCACGGACGAGCGAAGGGAGGCAGGGAGACTGAAGCAACTGACTCAGTGCCGCGAAGAGAAGAAGGAGAGACGAGAGGAGGACGAAGTTGATTCATCTCGGCTTAACTCACAGACGAGCGAAGGGTCAGAATCCTCTACAAAACAAGGTGAAAGATCCTCTCTTCCTTTTCCGTCCGATTTTTATCCCTTTCACCATATATCAAGTTAAATACAGTGAGATGAACAATTTGTGTCTGTGAAATTTGATCCATTACTCAAGTGAGCCCCTCCAACTGCATAAAATCCAGAATAAACTGCACTAATCATGGCTCATAAACAATTTGGTTTTCAATTTGGTGGTGTTTGAAGTTCAACTTCTGTTTTCGCAGGGTAGAACGTCGAATTTGTGATGAGCAGTCAAAGGAAAACACACTGTTGAATTGGTGTAGTTGCAAGAACCTCGAAGAATGGAAGCTACCGACCTCCGTTATTATCGATTTAAGCCGTCGCTATGCTCGCATTTCCAGAACCCTAGCTCACCATCTACCGAATTGATCGACCTTCACCCAACACCCACGAACAACCCTAGCTCCCTATTTTCTTCTTCGCTCACTCAAATCTCTTCCTCGCTCGATTTGCCCATATGAGTTTCCTCGCTCGATTTGCCAACAAGTTCAGTTTTCTGGTCTCCTCCCGATCGGAAGTTCTTTCTTTTCTTTCAACGATGGTGCTGTGGCATTTTCAAATTAACAAAAAAAAAAATCTCAGTCAGCATTTAACAGTACAGGTGGCAAAAGTTAACCAGAGTTCACCTAAACTAACAGGTTGTGTCACTTTTGCTCCCAAAAAGCTAACCTCGTGTGTACATTTGCCCCTTTTAAAATTTGGTGGTGCTGGACGCTCCCACAGACAAACTTCGTGTGTATTTTTGCCCCTTCGCCCTACTTGAAATATTAAAAAAAACAAAAAACAAAAAACAAAAAGAGGAATCAAATTTGGGCGCAAAACGGCACTGTTTCGTGCAAAGGACCATCCGCTGCAGTAGGGTGAATTGGACCAAAGCCAAGTTCAAAAATACTGATGTGGTTTGGCAAAAAAAGCATTCAACACCAAGTTTTTTTTTTAATTTAATAATTTTATTTCAATTAAAGGAAAATTATTATTTCTCTATGTATAATTCCTGGGAGGCCAAATTTTTTCCTCTGATTTATCATTTTGAGAAAGAGGATTTATTCAATGTGTAAAAATAGTAAAAATTTTATTTTCATAATTTATTTTCTTTTTAAAAATCTTTATTAAATTTTTATAATTAATAACTGATAAATGAGCATTTATACCTTTGAAATTTGATATTATAAATAATATATTTTCTTAAAAAAATTTAATTTTTTTGAAAATAAATATTTTAAAAAATAATTCATTTACTTTGAAAAAGTCAACTTCATAATTATAAGTCTATAACATCTCTTGATTTACTTTCGTTCATCATATAAATAGAAATAACTTATTCGAAGGTGCAAACAAACATTTATATTGCATATTTCTTAATGCAACAAAAATTAAATAATATTGTTCGATTTTGATTGAAAAATTATTTAAATTTGTTAGATCAAAAAATTAAAATTTATTTTGATTAAATATAGTATTTATAAGTGAAAATCTAATATAAAGATGGTTAAATTACCCAAATTCTAATTTGGGTTACGAAATTTAACAAATTATTAATTATGTTACGTGACACAATTAAGGATTTAAACTTTGAATTAAATTACCTCTATATCTCTTAGTTATTAAAAGAAAAAGGCAAAATTAGAGATAGAACAAACGTAAGAACCCTAACCACAGAAAATTCCTTTGGATAATAAGCATGTAATGTCTCCTTCATGTTCCAAAAAATAAAATAAAATTACATCCATACTAGGCTAAAAGAATAGAAGCCATCGGAGAATAATCATTTGAGCATCGTTAACAAAAATCATACCCAATAATTGTAATTCCAAAATCTATTGTACGATAGTAATTAACTAAGAATAGGCAACAAGCCCACATTCCTCTAAGTTTCATTTTCTATTTGACAGCCAGTGGAGAGAGATCAGAATAGCATTCATTTCCAATATATGGCGGACAATAAAAGAAACTAGCCATCAAACCTAGTGGAGAGATATCAGATTACATCAAAAGGGGGAAGCAAAATAATCGCTACTTTCAAGTACTAAAGGAATGACCAAAAAATAGGAGCCTCAAACTGTTGTGTTTTAAATATTCAAATTGAATGATCTAACCACAACGAAAAGTGGCAACTTCTCATGGTGTTGTCTATGCTCCACAGGGCACACAAGAGAGCGACGAGAAACATCAAACTTCTTTATTTGCCTTTCCTCCTTTCTTTGGATCATGGTTAGGAGTATTACTGAAAAATAACCAATATTTAAATATTATAGATTAGGTCATTGACATAATTTAGATTTGTTGAGTTTACCAGCCTTTTATAGGATTTTTCTATTTCAACCTTCTTTATATGAGATTCTCCCTATTTATAATATCAAATTTTAAATGCATAAATACTCATTTATTAATTATTGATTAGAAAATTTAATAAGGATTTTAAAAAAAAAATAAAAGAAATTATGAACATAAAAAATTTGGCATTCGAAAAACTATACCTAGTAAAATAATAATTTTCCTTTAATTGAAATAAAATTATTAAATTTATATATGTGTGTGGGCCCAAAAAGGTAAGTGATTGGGCTTTAACCATATGGATCATGATACTGAGTATAAGAAGCCGATGGATTTTAGAAGCGAAGAACGCATTCAAGCCCAACAGTTTGAGCCCGTGAATTAGCTGTGATTTTCTCTAAAGTTGCAATGCCAAAAACAAATGATTATTAGAAAAGGTAACATTTTGATTTTATATAAGAGGATATATATATATATATTACAAACGAGCTGTATAAAGGAGTTCCAATTAATACTCTCTTCGGTCCTAAATATAAAATAAAGTTAATTTTTAAAAAAATTAAGAAAATTAATTAAATTGATTTAAAGTACTTATATTTATCATTTTTTTCTCCAAACTATTTTTCTTAACTTATAAATTGATATATAATTTAATACTCTCTCCAGTCATAAATATAAAATATAGTTAACCTTTTTTAAGGGATTAAGAAATCTAATTAAATTATTTTAAAATATCTATAATTATCATTTTTTCTCCAAAATATTTTAACTAACTTATAAATTTATAATTTAATGAATCAAAACATATAATATGATTAACTAACTTATTTAACTTCCTTAATATCTAAAAAAGAGTAAACTTTATCTTATATATAGGACCAGAAGGAGTATTACACAACATATAATATAATACAGTAACTAATTAAATTTTCTTAATCTCTTAAAATAAGTCCATTGTATCTTATATTTACAAGTAAGAAAGTATTGAATATATTCTGAAATGAAAGCCCCTTATTTAAAATGGTCTATTATTGCGAGATCCGTGCACTTTGTGTTTGTGCGTGGTTTTTTACCCCGATTCTGGAATGAAAGCCCCTTATTTAAAAATCATTTTCTAATTTAAACCAAGAGAATAAAGCAAATTAGGCCACTCTGCATTTTTATATTTTGTACCCTAAAACTTCCACACCGTTCTTTCTCCGTTCAATCAACTAATTGAAGATATTTTGAACATAATAACGATCCTATTTATAAATTATAACATTCTTACAAGTATAATGTTAAATAAATAAATAAATAAATAAATATATATATATATATATATATATATATATATATATATATATATATATATTTTGCCTCCCCCCAAAAAAGGCATAATGTGACTTTTATTACTACCAACAAGCATAATGTATCCTGGCTTCTCTTCGTCCACAAATAAATCACATGAATCTATCATAAATATATGTATGTATGTATAATATAAAAAACTTTAGTGAGCCATAATTTTTATAAGTTATGAAATGTACCACTTGTTCTTAAACTTCTCGCTACTCATGGAACCGTACTAATTTTATTAAAAGTACTTAAACTTTTTTTATAAAAAAAAATAAAGTTGGTTTTTTGTTCAATTTTAAAAATCTTCGCTAGAAATACGTGACATCAATGTAAATATACAAATATATGGATACTTGTCATCAATGTAAATATACATGGATATATTGATAATAATCATCACTGAATATTGTTTTTCATTAAATCTAAAGAAATAACATATGTATTATACATTTATACACGTTAATTGAAGTTATATTTAACCTTAAATTTTAAACGGATAACTTCTCATATATTTTAAATTTATCAAAGTATTTTCTTTGAAATCTGATAATAAAATTATATATAATATTAACTAACATTTACTTGAAAAAAAAATTGATGTAGTTTAATAAATTTTGATATAAAAATACTTATATCCCATGAAAAAACACAGGTATGTAGATTTGTTTGTCACTTTTTATCTTTCTTTTTTCTTTAGCATTTTTCACTTTTTATCACCACCATACGTAAAAGGTACATTGCTTTATGTCAAATCTACTACAATATATATTCTTGCAGCGCTAAATTAATTAGTGAATGAACATTATAATTAATCCGAACAAATGGCAATCTTTTGTTCCGAAGTGGTTTCTATAATCAAAAAAGAAAAAAAGTAGGCTTATGGTCTGTTCTAATTTAATTCATGCCAGAATCCATACATTAAGCAAATGACATCCACTAAAAATTAATTTTGTTCATCACGTACGTATAAATGATTCCATGCAATTATTAGGTAGACAATAGTTGAATGGAGGAAACTTCGCTACCCCATGACCCCATCATCTCGGATTCAAATTTAAAAAATAAAAAATAAAACATTAAAATAATAATAATTAAAGGAAGAAGATATGACACAAAGGTACATGCTTTATATTATTCCGAAAAATGCGAATCAAACAGAAAATCAAGATACTACTATCCTTGTTTTCCTGGCCTATCGGGAAAAAAAGGAGTCTAAATTCATGCATTTGTCGGAATATAATAAGCAGATTTCATGTCATTTGAAGATGGAAAAACAGTTAAAAATTGGGAGATTGAATAGGTGGCATTTAAGTGAATAAATAAGGTGACGTACTGTAACATATATATATTATTATTAATATTAATACGAATAGTCGTAATTGAAAGTGGTTCTTTTTACCAACCTAGCTAGAAGGGAATGTAAGCATAAGCATAAATGATGGGAGTGGGAAAATGGGTGGTTAAGAGAGAATCTGGTGATTGGTGTGAAGGTGAGAAGAAATTGAATCTTTTTTTTGTGGGAAGGAAAAAAAAGGAAGAAAGTGTTTTGGTTAAAAAGAGCTTTAATGATGGGAAAAAGCAATTAACTTTTGGCAACAACATATGTGTCCCAATTTGCAGGTTTGCTTCCTCTTCAATATTGCCTCGAATATAAATGTACTCGTATATCTTCACTTTAACCACCTCATTTTTCTCTTTAACCACCTTTTAACGAACACACATGATATGTTGAATAAAATTTAAGATAAGTTTATTTTAATGTAGCCATATCAATAAATCATCCATTTAATTAGATACCTTGCTTAGCTTGATGCCCGAGCTTATAAAAATAATTAATATAGTTTTCTCAAATTCACTATTACCAGCATCAAGTTCAATGAGAGATCTATAAGTCATTAGAGCTAATTAAAGTATCCAAATGTACCACATATAATGTGCCCTAATATTCTAAATGGTGAGTCATGTTCTTTAGTTACGGTAGACTAAGATATCTCTATATTGCTATCCCACCTCCAACTAACACAAATAGACATCTTAATTAAGAGCAGATCGGTGAAAAATTCCTATTTGAAAATTTTATTGATCATAATGACCCGATATATTTTTATACCCATAAAGTACTAGTAATAATTCTAAAAAACTTCACACACAAAAGGCAGCAATACTTGAATTGAGGCACTTCTTGGTAATTAAAATTTAAAATATGCATTTTTCGTCAATTTTAGTTCCTTTCAATGTGGGGAAACTAAAGATCTTTTTGGTTAGCTGCACTTATAATTTCTGCTGACCCTTTTTTTACTGTGAATACCAACCTAGCTAGGAGAGAAGTGATGAGAATACTAAAAAATTTAGCAATATAAATAACTTTGGTTGGCATGTAGAGACACGTATATATGTGCCAGAGACTGCAAGCATTGACCTGAGTTTTTAATGATTCATGGACCCATGATCCCAAGTCCCAACATCATAATTCCTGCAATTTCTCCTTCTTTTCCTCCCCCGGCCCCCCGGGGGGGGGGGTTGCCCTATTTCATAATCACATCTTTCTACCCTTAACACTACTTAGTTCAGATTTCATCATCAGTCTTATTTAAATTTATATCTACTCATTACCCACTCAGATACAGCTTTTTTTTTTTTTTTGAACAATACTCAGATACAGCTTATAATTATAATAATAAATTGAATTGAATTGACTTCTGAAGCAAAAGTCGTAACAACACGTTTGCATGCCCTGTCTTCATTTATTTATTTATTTATTTATTTTTTGATTTCTTAAGCAGTTGTGTTCCTGTAAAATGAATATTATCTTTCTAATTATTCTATCCAAGGTAACATAACCTGACATATGCTTATTATATTCATTGGCAATTTGGCATGCTCATACCTATTATATAATCTCAGTCATAGACTCATAATTCATGATTGAGTCGTTCATCTGCGGGTTTATTTAATCCCCCCTAGCTCTCACAACAACAATCCCTCATTTATTTTCATTTTAATAATATTTCCATTTAGGCTTGACAATCACCCAATACAATTAAATATTAGGGATAATTTGTAAATTTGCCTCAGTGTGATGGTGTGTGAACTTTTGATTTGATGAGTTTACAACTATCACAAATTTAAGAGTGACTCAATGCAATTATTTAAGGTAGAAACGTAAAAACAGTAAATTCGAAGAGTTAATTTATGAGTTTAGCAACAATGCTCTAAAGTATTTATTGATGCAATTATGAATGTTGATGAATTTAATTTTAAGTACTTAGATTTAAAATATATTTAAATCAAATTGTTGACCATTTTAATATCTTAATTATACACTATTAATACCTATTTATTTATAAAAGTAATAAACTCTTAGGAATTTACGATTCGAATTTATAATACTATTACTATCATAAATTTATTTACACTCATGAGTTTAACAACCTTACTTTACAGTGCTATAGGCCTTTCAAAAGATAGTTCGTGCTTATTGTGCCTTAATCTGTATAATATTGAACCACAGATTGCTTAAACCTTACCCTATTTCACTACTAGAAAATGCCAAAATAGCGACGGAAAAAATCCATCGCAAATTGTGACGGAATTTGCGACGGAATTAGAATCCATCGCAAATTGCGACGGATTTTAAAATCCGTCGCAATTTGCGACGGAAAAACAAATCCGTCGCAATTTGCGATGGATTTTAATTCCGTCGCAAAACTCCAAAAAGAAATGATTTCCTAGCGGGAAAAAGCCCGCTAATTTGCGACGGATTTGAAATTTCGTAAAATCCGTCGCAATTTGCGACGGATTTGAATTCCGTCGCAAAACTCCAAAAAGAAATGATTTCCTAGCGGGAAAAAGCCCGCTAATTTGCGACGGAATTCAAATCCGTCACAAAATTTTGCGACGGATTTACAATTCTGTCGCAAAATTTTGCGACGGATTTTCAATTCCATCGCAAATTGTGACGGATTTGAAAATCCGTTGCAAAACTCAAAAAAAAAAAAAGATTTTTAGCGGGAAAAAGGCCGCCAATTTGCGACGGAAAAACAATTCCGTCGCAAAAGGCAAATTGGCAGCCAATTGGCCACCATGTCGTCCTTTTTGCGACGGAATTGTGGTTCCGTCGCAAAAAGCAATTACTTGCTTTTTGCGACGGATTTCATTTCCATCGCAAAAAGCGAGATTTTGCGACGGATTATTTTTCTGTCGTAAAATCTCTTTAAGTTCCGATTTCTGGACATTTCCTCCGTCCATCACACTCGAAGCTCTTTTTTTTCTCCCACCTCGCGCTCCTCCTCTCCCTTTCGACCACCGGCGTTCGTTGTTTCAGTTGTCACCGCCCCTCCTCCTTTCGGTCGCCTCCGCCGCTCCTCCTTCTGGTTGCCTCCCCCTTCCGGTCACCGGTGCTGCCTTTTTCCAAGTTTGTTTGAAGTATTTTTTTTCCAACTATTTAGAAATATCTATATATAGATTTGCTTTCTTCCATAATCTAAAGATCTATATTGATAGAAGATTATAAATTACATGAATTTAGATCTATATCTGTTTTAGTTTCTCCTTTGTCTGAATCCATATTGGTAGAAGATTATAAGTTTTCCTAATTCTTCCTCTGAAATAATGATTTGTATGGTTGTATAGGAAATTGACATATATATTATCACTAGAATTACCGTATGCCAGGTGCTAAAGATTTTCTAAACATTATTCGAATTTTGTATTAATTTCTCACTAACCTTGTATATAGACTGGAGAACGAGGTTAATTAGTGTATATTGATAAACAAAGAGTCATATCTTTTTTGTTGTTGTATGTTAATTGCATAACTTTTCATTTTAAAATAAAAAAGTCATATTATTGATTCATATCTACTTGAGTTTTCAAATTCTTTTATAAATTTGCAATTTAAATTTTTAATCAGAACTGAATGATATATACTAAAGTGATTATTGCTTTTCATATATTAGTATATAGACTTTGTTTTATATAATTTTTTTTTAAAAAATAATTTTTATATTTTTTTTAAAATAAAATAATATTTGCGACGGATTCTCAATCCGTCACAAATTCCGCGATTTGCGACGGATTGAGAATCCGTCGCAAATTTGAATTTTTGCGACGGATTCTTTTTCCGTCGCAATTGCCACCAGAGTTTTCGCAAATTGGTTTTGCGACGGATTTTCAGTGTTTTGTGACGGATTTTTTCTGTCGCAAAAATCGTTTTTTCCAACCGTGTTTACTTAATTTTTCAAGATAGTGATGGAATTTTGAGGCCCTATACGAGAGAGTCTACGACTCAGGGCGGTTCATCATAATTAATTAGCCATACAAAAAAAATAATGTTAGTATTATTTTTCACACAAATATAAAATATTCCAGTTGGAATGGAAAAAAATTAGAGCGTTGGTAAGGCAGTAAGAGTATGGTTTAGGAGTTCATGCCTCCTCGTCCGGTTCCAAAACATCAAAATCAGACTAATCAAAGTTGCAAATTTCTCTCGGGGCCACTAAAGAAATTTCCGAAAAACAACCTGCATTAAAAGTCAAGGTCTCGACCAACCAAATCATAAATAATGGAATTGCCACAATAAAATGAAAAAGGTAGTGAGCAAATTTATCAGAAGGTCCTTATAAAGCCCTTCAGATAAGATCGAATATTTTTTAAATATTAGGATTGTTTTCAGTGCATGACGATGACACATAGAGCCATAGAGTAACAAAATTGGATCATTCCATAGTATAATGTTATTAATTTATTACTCGTATAAATTAGTATAATTTTTTAAATAAAAATAGTAGGCATAGTCTTATCATCTGAACCAATAGAAGGTCACTTACATGTTAATTCATTTTTATTAAAAAAAATAAACAAAATTGGAAGTAGAGCGTCATAATATCTCGTCTATTTATATGGAGTACAGTGAGATAAATACTTAAATTAAATTACAAGAACAATGAAATGAACTTGATGAAATACCCCGGAAGAGTAATGGAGTAGTCCTTTCCTTTGGCAATTGGCACTATAAGGTCAATTTACAGAGATGGGGTTGGTGAGATCGAGGAAGAAAAAATAAACATGGAAAGAATAATAATTAAAATGAAAGAAGGTTTATATATGTAAGCGTATGTGGTGGAGAGTAATTTTTAGCTAAAAGCCTTCCGTTACTACTTATACCCCATATGATGTACTAAACAAATTGTAGAACTGAAAATCAAATGATCAACCATGAATAAAAAGGCAGAGAGCACAAAATAAAGCCAAATCAATATTATTGGCTATAATTAGAAAATGACATCATATATACACAGGTATATATTGAAAAAAATGGGATTTATAGAGTGAAGATAGTGGTGCCTGTACGTGCTGCCATATTGTTTAATTTGTTCAAAAATGCTATGTTCAATTTTGTCTGAGACACAACATGTTCGCAATTTGCTTGTTCTCTTTCACTGTGCCAAACTATAAATTATGCAAAGATGAATCCCTCCTTCCACTAACTAATTTATCATGTTTTTTGTTTTCACTACCCCAATCATTGCCTTTTGGAATTCGGATATGTCCCTTCCACCACTTTCTCTCCTTAATTAATTTTTTGTCCCCCCCTCCCATGTGAATGCCCTAATTTTTTGTTTTGGTGCAAATTAATTGATCATATATGATGCTTATGACATGGTCACGGCTCGAGCTACTAGCTGGCAACATAGAATATGATATTATGATGAGAGAACTATATTCGTTCTACACACATATATAAGTATATAACAAGTTATTAATTTGATTATCACATTTTGATAATTATCCATGTATTTAATGCAATATTAAAAGATAAATTAAGTAAAATATAATTACAAGGTCTTGGACGTAATCATCACTGCTCTCATATAGTCAAATTTAAAAATATAATAAATATTAATTTTCATCGAAAAATATTACGTATCCAATTTCCCATCGTGTATATAGAAAAGTATTCATAGGGACAAAGAGGTCAGCCGTGAATTTTAAATAAATAATGTTTAATGAAGCACGATGTGTGCGTCAAATATGATATACTTCTATATGGTGGATCCCAGGTGAGGGGGGAAAAAGAAATAATATACCATGATTTAGTCGATGACTGAAAAAATATATATACAAGTCAAACATGACGACGAAGCTCTCAGGAGAGTTTACCTTTGTGAAAAGCGACAGAAAATGAAGTCTCAGTTTTGTGTGCCTTAATTGAGCTTACTTATAATACTACCTCCGGTCCTAATTATAAGAGCTAGTTGACTTTCTTTGAAAAGATTAAGGAAGCTAAATAAGTTACTTAATTATTTCATATGTTGTATATCCTTGGATTATATATTAGTTTATTAGTTAAATTAATTAGTTTGAACAAAAAAAATAAAAATAAAAATACTCTAAAGTAATTTAGTTAGTTTCCTTAATCTCTCAAAAAAAGTCAACTAGCTCTTATAATTAGGACCGGAGGGAGTACTTTAAAACAAGCCTCCAACTTGGTCCTTTTAATTAGGTGAAGTCATCCTTATCAATTTTATAATTTAATGTTGTAAAAGTTGCCTCCTTTATTATGTTATTATTCTTCGTGTGTCCACCTTCTTACGCCATTATTGCCGATGCCACTACATGTAGTAATATTCTTAATATCTACATCACATCATCCATTCTATTTGTGCTCAATTCCAAAATATCCACATTTAACCATCACAACAGTATGTGTTTGTGTCTTTCACTGTAAAAATTCTATCAAGAGATAGTGCCCGTCTTAAAAGCATCATTATATATTTGCAAATTGCAAACTGAAAAGAATAAAAAGAAGAGATGGGAAGGAAAAAAGTGAAGGTTGTGAATTAAGCTTAGGGTAGCCATAGTTGTTGTTAAGAGACGAAAAGAAAGCACCATAAATAATTAGTGGTCATATATTAATAAGCCACTACAAATAATGACTTTTGATTGAGTGGTTTTTTGCGTATTTAATTAACTTTCCCTTTGTATCCTCATTTTTCAGGTATCTCCACTGTAAGAACCAAAGACCCGTGGAAAACACTTTTCTAAGCCTTCTACATTGTATGTAATAGATTAAAGAGCTGACCCTAATCAAAAGAAGCAAGCCCACGTTTCACATTCTTGACGGTTCATTAGCAGTTTAGTGGAGTTCATGATAACTGATTAGGACCATTTTTTTTTCCAAAAAGAAAAGCTTGTGGACTTATTTTCGAGAAGTATAATGGGGAACATGAGGGTTAATTTTTCAGATAAATAATATAGAGAAGAAAGGAAGGTGATGCGAAAGAAGGAGAAAAGCAAGCGAAAAAGCAAAGTTACAAAGGTAGGGGAAAAAAAATGCAATGGTCCCTTGATAATGACTCTTTTTGAGGCACAAGAATCATCCACGGCCTCACAAGAAAGATGTTATGGCTAGTGGGGTTGAGGGCTGCACAAAAAAAAAAAAAAAGATCACATGAAAAACGAAATATCCAAAGGCAATAATATATTGCAAAGCTAGCTAGTAGACATGGAAACTAGTAATCATATTGTATTCAAGTTATGGTTGAGATGGGTACGTGTCTCTTTTTCGAAGCATCTGATACAAAACTCGGATTCGGACGATATACAAGCCCCAGATTTGGGATTCTGCTCTCTTTGATACAGAGAGATAAGGCTTGTGCTTGAAAAATTAAAGAAACTTGGATTTCTACTTTTTTTTCCCTGGTTCAGATACGGTTCATGTACACTTGATACCATTCCCCAAATAATTACAAATAGAAAATTTCTGGGAACCAAGTAACTAAAGTGTAGTCATATTCTTGAGTGGATCAGTGTAAGCTAAAATCTTCATTTTCAGTTGCGTTTAACTGACATATAATATTTTATGCGCTATATCTTGTGTGAAGCGAAGTTAGATTCAGTTGTACTCAGCTATGAGTCGTACTGGGGACAATGGGTGTCAATCATTGCACAAAATTGAATTCAGCTGCAAGCCATGGCA
This sequence comes from Acacia crassicarpa, assembly GCA_034222035.1. Lineage (NCBI taxonomy): Eukaryota > Viridiplantae > Streptophyta > Magnoliopsida > Fabales > Fabaceae > Acacia > Acacia crassicarpa. The sequence continues at coordinate 38,745,202 of JAWXYG010000005.1, read as the reverse complement.
CACCTATGGCCTATAATGTGTTTATTGGGGTCGTCTTCTAGTGGGTTGATAAATCATTGCTCCTTTGAATATTGCACTTTTTGATCATACAAATAATTGATATTCCTTGATATATTATTATCACCAGTCTTTAATATAAGATATAATTTATAGTGGTATATAAAAAACTAAAGCTTACATTGGGGACCCAAGGTAGTATTAAGTACTTTTTGTAGGGGATATAGAAATGTGAGTTTGTGTGTATTATGTATGTATCGATTCCATTGCAAGGTAAATATTCTGCTAATTTTCTTTGATTTTACTCTGCTAAATTGTAATAACATTAATTATATTTATTTGATTTTAAAACCTATAATAATTAATGACATATTTTCCCATTGAAATTGAATAAATGTATGGTGTGTAACATATATAAACGAATGAAAATAAGCAAGTGTTTTCTGGCAATACTTTTGTTTTTGTTTTTTATCTTTCAATATATATATATATATTATATGTAAATAGTGTGTAATCATAGAGAATATGAACTTTTCTTGAGTAGCAATCTTGCCAATTAAAGATGTGATGGAACAATATTGGCGAGAAAAAAGTCCGTAGGGAACAATAGACCAAGGTATGGTCCTAATTAATTAATAGTTTGAACGAATACTTCTTATAAATATTCTGACATTAATTGGGAATAAAACAAGGATAGGCACTTCGGTGTTTTCACCTCTGGTTTTTAATATGAGACATATTTATCTAATTTGATTAAATTAAAGAAATTAATTAAGTTAGTTAATATAACATGTATTTTCTAAAATACCCTAATTACATTCATTAATTCACTCATTTCCTTTCCTCTTTGATTATTTTTTAGGTAGCATTGATAGGAGTAAATCAGGAAAAGATTGACATATACAAAAACTTTGTCTTATATTTGTGATTAAGATCAACTTCTCAAATATATCTTATATTAAGGCTAGGACGAGTATTATTCTAAACATTTGGGAGAGTTATCCCAAACTAATAATGACAATATTAGTTTAAGCGTTAAATTTGATAACTCTCTCTCTCTCTCTCTATATATATATAGACTCATCAATATTGGCTATTGAGCTTGTGGCTTACTGACAATGTGCTCCAATCGGCAATCACACGCTCAGAAATTGATCAGTGCTGAAATTCACCCCGTCTTCATTTTTGAGATTCCATAACAATTGAGGACATATATAGGAACTGGAATAACGTTGTTGTGGCTTTCAATCCTCAAAATTTGGTTTTTACTTTATAAACTTTTCGAAAAAGCCAACCTCCATATATGGAACCGAATCCAACTGAAATTGAATCCCATAAAGCAAATCAAAATATGTTTACCAGAAATTGAAATTCATCAATTTTTGAGTAAGTTTGATTCGATGAGTTGTGGAGAGAGCTGATTGGTTTCTGGAAATTCCCTGTGGAATTGAAAGCCACCATCACCTAATATACGTATTCTCTTTTCCTGTTATGGTTCTAAAGAGCCTCGAGGAGGAAAAAATTTCATACTAAGGAGTGAGAATGATATTTTAGATATATTACTAACTCCACTATTAAATATAGAAATTAGCTAGATAAGGTGTTTCTACCTTGGTCTTAAATACAAACCCCAACTTACTTTATTTCCCAAATTTATAATTTTCTTCCCAAGGTATACCTATTAATTGCATGTGGGAAGAGGGTTTTTATTAAGGGTAATTACAATAGCACATGATTAGAAATGATATTCTATGCAAATTAACAAATAGTTTTTAAAAAATAACCAACTTCAATACTTTTCTTAATATTCACAAATTATTTATCTAGCTCTTATATTAATCTCCAAAAAGAGTATTTCATATTCAATGGTAAGCATTATTACATTACCTCCAATTCAAAATATAAGACTCAACAACTAAATTACACAATTCAAAAGGTTGTTTAAAATTGATTAAATACAATAAATGTGTAAAACAATAACATACTTTCCTTTAAAAAAAACCCTATTTATGGAGAAGGTGAGTGGAAAAAGAGACTAGAGAAAATGAGTAGAAAAAATAGATGACAGGGCATATAATTAAATAGAAATGATTTTATTTTTTATTTTTTAAAAAATACATGATAAGACGAAAATGAAGCGAATCTTATTAAAAAAAAAAAAAAGAAGAAGCACATATTCTCACAAGTTTACTTCTTATATTTTTAACCAGTGATTAACTCATAAACGCTATGTCTATTATATGAGGCTAATATATAAGCTAAAAAAAAAAAAAAAAAACTACCTTCACGCCAATAGTTAGGTAGTATATTTGGAAACAAGAATATACAAGTAAATAAAGCGGATTTGTTTTGTTAAGATATGCAGCATTGTCAAAGTAGAAGTTTCGCGTAAATTTACTGGTGAACAGGCATTAATTATTAGGTAGAAAAGGAACAAGGTTCCAAAATAATAGTAATGCACGACAAGGAGATGCAAGGGAATTTCAGGTCCGCATGATGCAAATAATACTAATTAAACAAAACATGGAAAAATAGACATGGACCTAAAATTCCTTTGGGATAAAATATTATTATAGAATTTCTGAACTGTATATTTCAACTTTCAAGCACATTTTGGGTGGTGTTGTGGGCATTTGAGGTCGCTCATTGCGTATAAATAGACCATTAAACGAGTAATGCACACCTGGGAGGCAGCGAGCAGACTTGGCCAAATTTCTGATGTGGACTGTTCAACAAATTTTGCAGGTTAAAGAATAAAGGCATACATAACTTTTCATAAGAATACAAAACAGAAGAGAAAAAAGTTGTTCATGGGGGATTTGTTGTTTTGTTCTTGAAGTGAGAAAAAAATCAAAAGCAACAAGAATGGATATGGTTGTCTTCTTTTTGGAGTAATTAAAAAAGAGAGTGTATAGAACACGGTTAGGATAAGGAAGGAGCTAGATAGAGCCGAAAACAATGGAGGCTGAAGCTTAATACATATCTTTTCTAAAGTGTAAATGCCATGAGAGGCTCACAATAAGTTAAAATGAAGCTGCCCCTTAAGTTTCTAAAGTTACATATCTATAAACTACCGCCACAACTTTTTATTTTCTTGTCTTTACTACTCTTTCTTTTTTCTTTTTTTCATTTTGGGCAATAAAAGTACTCTTTCCGGTACTTAATATAAGATATATAGTTTGATTAAATTAAAAAATTTAATTAATACAACATTTATTTTCTAAAATACCTTTGTCATCTTCCCTAATTCCTTCTTTCTTTCTCTTCCTGGATTATTATTAAGGGAATATTGATAGGATAAATTAGAAAAAAGATGGCCAATTATAAAAAATTTATCTTACATTAAGGACGGGAAGGAGTGATATTTATGCAACTTGGACCACCTTTATGATTTATCAAGATTATAGCACATTTCGTGATTTAAAAGGGTTTACGAGGTTGTTTATGAATTTTCCACTAAACTTCACATGTCAGCGGCCAAGCTTATATCTTTCTTTATCCTACATCAAACAAAGTTAGGCCATCCATTCACTTTTATTCATATATATCCTTAGTTTTGTCATCTCAACTGATCTCATGTAATTAATAGAGCATATCTTAATCATATATATATAGGAAAGAGATCCTCTCATTATTTTATTTCTCATCTTCTTTCATCAGCTTCATCTAAGCCGTTGATTGTAGAAAATGAGAGAAAAGTTAAAGTAATATTGTATTGATTAGACAGATGTAATTGAGAGATTATGAGGAATTATAAGAAAATAATAATGAGAGAATCCCAACCCTATATATATATAAGGCTAAACACTTCATCTATTTTAATTTCTGATCCTCTTAAAGTTATAATTAATGGGAAAAGTATTTCTCCAGTCACTGGAGATAAAATTATCTCCAGTAACCCCAAAACTACGTCGTTTTGGATTAATGAAGGGTGTGTTTGTAATTTTAGGTAAATTAATGAAGGTTGTTTTCGTAATTTCGTTTATTTTTTATCATCATATGAATTTTACTGAAACACTATTCATTAATTCATCTAAAATTACAAACACGCCCTTCATTAATCTAAAACGACGTAGTTTTGGGCTCATTGGAGATAACTTTATCTCCAGTGACCGGAGAAATCCTTTACCCTATAATTAATATGCCTAAATTAGGGGGGGGGGGGGGGAAAGAGTTTGTATTAATTGTATGTAATACACTAAAAAAATAATATTAATAACTTATTTTATTAATTCAAATTATTTCACACTTTAACTGCTGTTATATTATTTGAACCGTAGATATTAAAGTAATTGATCAGAGCAGATACAATTATACTTTATATTCTTTCTAGTTTTATTTAAGAAAATAATTATAAAAAATATGAAGTTTTTAAAATAACAACAGATACTTTAAATCTTTAATAGTGCTAATTTGAAGTGGTTGAAAAGGAAATATTAAGTAAGGCTAAAATACAAGTAAAAATGATTGTGATCGTCATCCACGTAGGCCCACTACTTTCGTCTCTCAACCGTCGAAATCCACATCTCCATGCTTCTTTCTCACTCTCCTTCAACTTTCAACCGTCACCCAAAAGCTTTTCTCTCTTTTGTTGATTTGTTTGAATAATATATCAAAGATACTTTTATTTTCTCTTTTTTCGTTTTTTTCTTCCCGCCATATCACTTAAACTAAAACTGAGGATCACAAGTCCACCGGCGTGGTCAACATTTGACTTATCTACATCCAATAATCTCCTTCATGTTAGAATAATATTCCCACAAAAAAGAGGCAGCTGGAAGATTTTGATTAATTTGGAACGCTAAATAATATACGATCATTGGTATTCTCTTGAAACTAAGGGGTGTAATAAATAAACCCCAAAAGCTTTGGATGAAATAGGAGCGGACGCCATACTTGAATATTATTCCCGAAAAGGAATTATATATAGTTATTATTGATATTAAATTTGAATATTAATTGATCTGACATCGAAAATGAACACACCAAGGACTTCCTAACTCTTGTGTCCCCCATAGTCAAACGCATGTAGGGAAATTAGTGAGTGGCTACACTCGACTCGACTCTTGAGGGATGCACTGTTCTTTTCTTTTATTTTTTTCAAATGAGAATGCGATGGATCAAAACAAGAGTCTAGAGAGTGCCCCTATACACATATACAACTAGATTTTTTTTCAAAAAAAAATTATATATAAAAATATGGGTATCCTCAGACAATACTATCCGACAAATATTCGGGCATCTGATAATGATGTGTGCTGACATAAAAACTTTGTAGGTGTTATAAGTATTTTTTTGAAAAGTAACAGTTATTTTAATTTTCTTGCACCAGTCGTTTAACTCTCTCTCTCTCTCTCTCTTTTTGGTGATGAAAATATGAACATTGCCTGCAAAATCAGTTTTGGGAATCAATTATCCATATGCATAACTTTTTGTGAAATGGTGAGTGTAACTAGAGAGGGCCTTGATGGCGCCGGGAAAGTCGGAGAATAGACAAGACGATGGCGTTGAACAGTGAGAGCTTTTTTAACACTGTGATCAAGTACCATGTATGAAACTGGACTACTCATTCGTACCATTCACCAATATCCTTCTCATCATCACTTTTCCCACATCAATGGATTTTGTTCCCCTCTATCGTTTTACAGCATTTGGATGAAGAAAATTAACCCAATTCATTAATCAATTAGTTAAAAATATCTCCTCACATGTATATAAACTATATATATATGACATCAATCAATTGAAATTATAATTGGGGTGTTTTGGTGCCAAGACAAAGAGTAATGATTTTGAGTTTCAAACAGTTACCTAAGCATGAAAAACATGTCCCTCCTCTATTAATATGATTTATGACATGGGACCACATTGCTTGCATTTGCATTAGAATTTGTTTGCACCACCAGACTTGTCACAACCACACTGGCTAATTGAACTCAAACCTCATAAATTAAGATTTGTCAAACCCCAATACTGGCGTTAGTGCCTCACCTATAATTTACTATGAATATTATTTAATTATTATTAGTTTCCCATCCCACATTTTCGACTTTTCTTATTTCAACTTTTCTTTTCCTGCCGGCAACGTCTCTTTTTCAATCATAATTTAAACGCTGCTTTCATCACTTTCTTTTAATTTGTTTCCACGTGTATACTGCCATACCCACCGCCATATTATATTATATATATCATAATTATGGTCAAACGTTCACGCTCATGTTTATATTAATTAATAGTATGATTGACTTAAGTTAAGCTCATCATCCTTCTTCTTTTTTAAAAAAAAAAATAAAATTGAGAAGGTATTTTTTATTTTGATTTTGTTGTGCAAGTACAGATATCTTGTCTCTCACGATTCGTGGCTCTGACTTGTACTGCTATAAATAATTCTTCAAAGGTGACTATAAAATTCATTAAGTGATTACCTGTCTTTAAATGGTTATTGGCTTTTTTATTTCTTAAATAATAATCCACTCTTAAATTATTTTTATAAGTTGAGTTCCTACTGATCCACAGAGTTTTACGAAAATAAACACACCTGTCAGTGCAAAATCTAAAATGACTAGTCTTATTATTTTACGGGGCAGTATAGATTTTTAACATGCTAGTTTTAATCCGATTAATGGGATGGATATATATATATATATATATATATGCACACAAAGTTTTAATTGCTGGTTTCTCATCATTTTTTGCTTAGAATGTCTTATGATCTTCACTTGCTTTCATGGTTTTTTTCCCGTAACACTCAAATCCTGCATATTGGTCTTTGAAGAATACAGCATAAAACAAGACAGAATAGAACACATGGTTACACAAATTAAATTCAATGAAAAAAAAAAAGAAAAGAAAATTAGCTGTAAAACAGAGAATTGAAATTGATGCAGAAGATGACTAGCTGAAAGGGGTTTTTTTTTTTTCCCTATTTGCCACCTTTTAAATAAATATTTACCAATATGCCACGGTTTTGAAAATATTTCCCCATCTGCCACATTTAGTCGACTAAACCCCGGTTTAGTCGACTAAATGTAGTCGGGTCAACTTTTTTTGGAAGACCCGGGCATTTAGTCGACTAAGGAACTAGGGTTAGTCGACTAAATTTTGCCTGGAGGATTTTTAAAAAACCCGCGATATTTAGTCGACTAACCCGATTGGGTTAGTCGACTAAATTTCGACAGTAGGGTTTTTAAAAAACCCCAAATCGCGGCTGTCAAACCCTAACACTGTAGAAAGCTCCAAAAACCTCTGTGCTCTCTGATTTTCGAAGGAAATCTCGGCTGGGGCTGTTAGTGGGCTGCCAAGGAAACCTCACATTTGTGGCATTTGCGTCGTATAGGTATGTATTCATCCATATTTTGTTATTTGGACGGTAGTTTTGGGTGAAATGCAAAGTCATTTACTTATTCCCGTTTTGTGGTTGCTTTGGCTTGTGTATTGGCTTGTTTTTTGAGTTTTTGTCGTTGATTTGGTGATTCATATGGATAAGAGACAGATTATGCAGATGGGGTGTTTCAAAAACTCCCCTGTGGTGGTTTAGTCGACTAAACCAGATTAGTCGACTAAACCATCTGGTTTAGTCGACTAAACCATCTGGTGACTAAATCAGTCAAGCCTTGTCTTAGAAGTTTATTTGCCAGAGGTTTAGTCGCCATTTGCATGATTTGGCTGTTATTTTATTTGAGATGGATTTTTTAAACAATGTTTAACGGTCAAGAAAAAGAAGGGAAAATTACGGTGTGCTTGATCTTAAGAATGACCTGATATTACAAAGACTTGAAGCCACAAGAACAAGATAAAAAGGGGAAAAACTACAAGAAACAAAAAGTCGATTTCTGATAATTAAGGTAATTAAATGGTTGGTAAGAGTGAATTATAGAGGGAGTCGATTTCTGATAATGATTGTGTTAGGAGAAGAAGATGAGAGATGGGTTGGGGCAAAAACCAGAGAGAAGAATTTGAATTGTTGTCTCATATTCACATCTGGTCTCATATTCACATTTGCATGATTTGGCTGTTAATCTAATTTCTAAAGGTCTATCCAAGAAATTAATGAAATAAAATATAGGATTACAAGAGAAATGAAGATAGATTTTGAGATATTTTTGTTTTCCTTTTGCGGGAGGCAACTTGCAGAGCATGCGTTTTTTGTTGTATGTGAAAGAAGGGAGGAATAAATAAATTAAATTATTGAGAAAGTGGTAGAGGAAAGTGGAAATTAAATTATGATTTGTTATTTAAACTGCCTCAGACACATTGTTTTCTAAAGATCATGTTTTGTTTTACTTGTAGGTGTTTGTTGTCATCATGCGTCGTACACAAGGTCCGTCAAACACCGGCGATGATAGTGGGAGACGGGTTAAGCACCGAGCGACCCGCGGGGCTTCATCGTCTAGAACTGGACAGGCACGAGAGTCTGAGCCTGTTGTTGACCTCCCTTTTGGCTATCTGTTTGAGAACAATGTAGCAGAGCATACAAGATTCGTGGCGGAGATGGCTACCAGACCGATCATCAAGCCGAAGTCATTAGACATGCCATTCTTCGCCGAGGAGGGCTTTGATATAGTGCCCATTTTGGGGAATTCCCACTTGGCAGTGTTGGCGGAGATGAGTTGTCAATACTCAGAGGTTATGGTGAGAGCCTTCTACCATAACCTAAGCTATATCGATGGCGATTTGATCTCTCGCGTCTGCGGGCATGACATAGTGGTGACGGCTCCCAACTGGACCACTATACTGGGGTTTGATTTTGATGATCAGGATAGATACATGTATGATGGGGAAACCAATATAGCCATTGAGGGATTTAACCGAGACGCGGCTCTGCAGGAGGCAAAGAGGCCAGGAGTTCATAGAGCGATAGTTAGTGTGGGCCAGCTTACTGTTAGTTCACGTATCCTCTTCTACGTGATGACGCACATATTGTTCCCTCGTCAATACAATCATTCGAGGATGGCAGAGGGTGACATCCCTGTTATGTGGGCCATTCGTCATGCCAGACCGGTGAACTGGAGGCACTACATTTGTAGCCTGATGTATAAGGCGATGCAAAAGAGCAGAGCTCCACTCCCATATGCGTACCTGGTTCAGAAGATACTGGAGCATTTTGGTGTTCCTATGCAGACTCAGCAGATGGTGAGCCAGAAGACGTGGAATTCTGTTTTTGGGCAGAGGCTACTGGAGCAGTGCAAGATTGCCAAAGTGGCCGATGGTGTGTGGCAGAGCATTGGTGTCGATGAGGATACACCTGGTGCTGATGTTGGACCGGATCCACACATTGTTCCTCCTGAGGTCCATGAGGATGTACCCGAGTTTCATATGGAGGATGTTGTTGAGCCGGACGGTGGTTTTAACCTTCGTGACCTCATGCAAGCCATAAATGCTAGCAGGGAACAAATGTCCCGGATAGAAACCAATCAGAAGAAGAGGTGGCAGCAGAGGACGCAAGGTGGCAGGCACAGGATGCGAGGTGGAAGATAGAGGATGAGAGGTGGGCGTGGACGCAGGATCGGATCAAGGGGATAAAGGATAAGATTGCTAAGTTTCGCGTTGGACGCCCTGTGTCGGACGATGAGGAAGATGAGGAAGACGAGGGAGACGAGGGTTCCGGGACACATGAAGATGCAGATTAGATGTAGAGATTTTTTGTTTCATGTTTGCAATTTGAATTTGATCTGGAACTGGTCCTTTTTTTTGTAATGAATGTTGATGACATTGGTTTATGCTAGTGGTTTGTGGTTTTTGGTTCCTGGTTCCTGGTTTCTGGTTTCTTGTTTATGGTTTCTGGTTTCTACTTTCTGTTGATGTTTTTTAATTTGGATTCTGGTTATTCTTTATGATGCTACTTTTCTTGGCAAATCAGGTTCGAATTTGTTTTGGAATTTGGCCTCTGAAACTGGTTTAGTGGACTAAACCAGGTCATTTAGTCGACTAAATGGGTTCCAAAGGCAAATGTATTTGTCTCTGGAACTGATTTAGTCAACTAAATCAGGCCATTTAGTCGACTAAATGGGTTCCAGAGGCAAATACATTTGCCTCTGGAACCCATTTAGTCGACTAAATCAGGCCATTTAGTCGACTAAATGGGTTCCAGAGGCAAATGAGTTTGCTTTTGGAACTGATTTAGTCGACTAAATTAGGCCATTTAGTCGACTAAATGGGTTCCAGAGGCGAATGAGTTTGCCTCTGGAACCCATTTAGTCGACTAAATCATATGATTTAGTCGACTAAACCAATTCCAGAGGCACATTCCAGTGCTGCAACAGGTTGCCTACTTGCACTAAATCATTACCAACTCATTTTCACATGTCAATATGACTTGGGAACGGTTTTTTTGCGAACACTTAAGTGTGATACATAGATTTGGTCTGCTTAAAAGTCATGACAAAACAAAATTATCATACACTGAAAACAAAACACGTTACATAGAATTTAAGCTGGTCTTTTCCTCATTGGACATGTGCGGCTGTTATGACCGGATTGGTGGCAAGTCCCACAAATGTAACAACTGCTTGAGGGCTGAGACTCCACCCAATCCATCTCATTCTGTATCCTTGTAGACTTTGGTCTTCCCCGTGTGCGTGCCAAAGTTGCGTTTGGGATAACGGTGGGTCCCTGTACTTGTTGAATCAACATCTCATTGCCTATCGGGTACCAGTGTGCTGCATATACCTGACTAATGTAGCGGATTGTGAATACCGGGTCAACATAGTCATAATGGTTCAAATTTTCCATCTTGCATACTGCTAATACGTGACTGCAGGGAAACCTTCGTGATGAGAACCTCCCACATTGACATTTGCGATTGATCAAGTCAACTGTCATTATGTCACCAGCGACATGCGTCGATTGATTGTAAGCGTCCTCAACCTCATATAACTGCAAATCCCTGTCATAAAGTCACACACGGTATGTGACTGTCAACTGGTCCATCCTTTGTAACTCTTCTTCGACCTTTTTAGAGACTATCGTACCTGCAGAGATATGTTTGTTAATCTCAACACGCCTGGTGACAAAATATTCGACAAGCCTACTACAAGTCATCTTCACCAACGCCATTATCGGTAGATTACGTGCACCTCTTAGGACTTTGTTGACACATTTGGCTAGGTTAGTGGTCATGTGACCAAACCTTCGCCCCTCTTCATCGTAGGACCTACACCATTTTTCCTTGTTTAGCCTCTCAAACCAGCTGACACATTGTGGGTTTGCGTCGATAAACTCTTGAAACCTCAAGTCAAACTGGATCTTTGAACTCATGTACCCTGCATAACAGTAAACGCTAAATCATAACAAAGGGAACAAATATATGTCAAAGAAGTAATTAAAATGTGAACATTTTTACCTAATTTCATAACTGTTTTCTTCAGAGCTATATCCCTAAATCTAGTATTAAAATTGCTCCCGACATGACGTAGGCAATACATATGATAGGCATATGGAGGCTGCCAAGTCCGGTGATCTTTAACCGCCCTTATGATACTGGCATGACGGTCAGATATCAAACAAATGCCTGGCCTTTGCGTCACATGATCACGTAGAAGACACAAAAACCACCACCAATCATCATCATACTTCTCACCGGGAGGAACAACAGCAAAGGCAATGGGCAGGATCTTCCCATCCCCATCCTGTGAAGTCGCAATCAACAGAGTACCTTTGTATTTTCCATACAGGTGGGTGCCATCAACTTGAAGTATGGGCTTATAGTATTTGAAGGCTTTTATGGTTTGATTAAATGTCCAAAAAACCCTGCGAAAGACGCGTTTGTCGCTATAGAAACGACGTTCGTCAAAACATTCATCAGTATCAAGCCTGAAAAAAGACCCCATGTTACATTGCGTCATGTATGTCAGCCAATGGGGCAAGAATGCAAATGATTCCTCCCAATCACCAAATAACTTCACAATGGCCTTCATTTTTGCCTTCCAAGCCTTTTTGTATGTTATATTATACCCATACATACGCTTTATCCTCTCTCGTATCAGCACTGGTTTTAAAGCTGGATCTTCTCTTAACATACCTGGTGAAAACAAAACAAGTTGTAAATGATCTTCTCTTAATGGCTGAAACAAAAAAAATAAAGATCACCTACTGATAATGGCTGCACATATAACATCTGAATCCAGTTGCTTATGATCTCGGGTAAGACTCTGGTTTAGGCAAGTGTGATCGTTAGCCCACTTACATACCACCCAACTATTTCCATTATGTTGGACAATTGCCCTCATATTCCAAGGACAACCGTTAGCATGATGTTCACACCTCATCAACAACCTACGCTCATCGCTTTTATAAACTTTGAATGTACGATGAGACTTCATGCAATGCAACTTCACGGCATGCTGTAGTTCAGACTTAGAAGGAAACTGTTGACCCAAATATAGTGGATCACCTAACTGCCAGCCATCTTGCTTGTCATCATCACCATACAACGTGTCCATGTCATCGTCACAGACCGCCCAATTAATTGAGGAATAGTGAGGGCTTTCATTATAAAATGGGTCACTCTCAGGCACTGCATCAGGAAATATTATTTTTGCATCAAAAACAATATATACATATTACAAATACAATTACACATTGCTAAGTTTACTAACTTACCACTGCTAACTGGGTCAACACGAAGCGGTGTCATTGTTACGGTCCTCGAGTTTACTGGGTCCACGTGAGCATCAAAATCACCCTCTACATCAGTATCTGAGCTGTCACCTAGTGGAATAAACCTCTCAAGATCGTCCTCGTCATCGCTGTCCATATTCTCATCTTGCTCCTCTTCAACCTCATCTGTCAAGACTTGTGGAGGTGCAGATACACCGACATGTCTATCTTCTTGACCATAATACTGTGCAGATCTTCTATGCATAGACGATGATTCACCAGATTCAAGCTCAACATATATCTCAATAAAATTTTGTAGTGTCCGATTATCAAATGCATCTATGACACACTCTATGTCTTCATCATCACAAATATCGTTCCTAATGTAGTATACACTTTCCTTACCAACTACAGTCTCCACTTTGCCAATTAACCGATGAATGCATTGGCTGGCATGTAGCCCCAATTTTTGGTGAATTCTTTCTTTCAACTCGTTGTATGTAGTTCCCCGTTTGATTTTCATCATTTTCGTTTCTCCTTCAAATTGAACACCTTGAGGACCTTCAAAATGCCTCCCATTATGGTAGATAATAATAACTAACATGTTTGAACTTGAACTCATCCTTCAAATATCAATTTCTCAGCTGCAAAAGGGAGCATTTCAACCAACAAGCAAAAAACAAAAGCCGAACAAAATGAAACTACAACGATTACACAACAATAGTACCTTGAACAAGGTGGAATGAGCTTAAACCTTGATGGGTCGCACTAAAACTGAGAAAATATAGAGCATTGGGGGTGGGGAAGGGTTGCTATAGGATAAGACCAACATTATGACGCAAATGAGGTTTTTAAAAACCCTTCAGACGAGAATTTAGTCGACTAACCCAACAGGTTAGTCGACTAAACAAACTGGGTTAGTCGACTAAATTCTCGGTCAACCAAAAAAAAATTGAAACCACGACTTTTAGTCGACTAAAAGCTCATTTAGTCGACTAAAAGTGGCAGATGGAGAATTATTTTGAAAAGAGTGGCATATTGATAATTATTTATCTAAAAAGTGGCAAATAGGGAAAAAAGTCAGGGTCAAGTTTTTAGTGAATGATTGATCAGTATTATGTTATAATTTAAATAAGATTTTATAGTTGACCAACTATACATACTTAAATATTTTTCTGATGATATTATTATTAGTAGTGCTAAATAAAATGGGGCAAGGTGTGAATAATGGGTGTGTGTGGGGTGTACTCGACCTAAATTCACACATTTTTATTTTGGAAGCTAGCTACCTCAATATTCAAAACCAAACTGTTGAATACATCTTGGCTGTTTCGAAGGAATCAGGATAAGCTGAAAGCCTGAAATAATAGTCATCCCAATAACCCCGCCACAAGTTAGTACATCACTACAACAAAGTAATTATTTGTAAGCAAGTGGCACTACCAGACATCAGTTATCAAATGATGTAGCAAAGAAAAAGAAAAAATTATGTTATAATGCACTTTTAAAATTTTTAAGCCCCTTAATCATAATTCAAAATATTAATTTTATGCATTATATTGAATTTATTATTTAGTTTTAGTATAACCATTAGTTGTATTTAATGAAAAAAATAAATCAATATAATCAATAGTTATTAATTTACTATTAACTAATATGGTGATTAATTAGTTAAACATACATAAAAGAAATATTGTATTCAACTTGATATATATAGCTAGTCATTGCTAATTTATAAACAAGACAAGAAGGACAAAGTTAAGCTATGACTTGGGACTGCATTAGTAAGAGTCAATTAAGGCGGGCGGATTTTGAAAGGTAGGACATTATATGGAAAATATAGTTATAGGATCTCGTGACCATCTTTCATGTCTTCTTCGTTCTCTTCTTCTTCTTCTTTTTTTAAAATAAAAAAATAAAATAAACTACACCATTTACCACTCTTGTCTTATTTATTAGTCCACTTTTACAAAGAGTAAAACTTAACTTATAAATAGGACCAGAGGTTATCATGATATATTGTTGTCTATAAGGTTTGCCTCATTCTTCACGGATCTCCTTGGAACTCTTTCTACTGATTATAGTTCACCTCATGTAATCCCTTCCCGCTTCAGCTTCTCTCTCTCTATATATATATATTTCAAAAAATAAAAATATCCACATTATTGAAATTCCAGTCACAGCAACATTGTCCATTTCGCAACTCCTTCTCGCTTGCACTCTATCTCTTCCCTGGAAGTTGACCTTATTTAAATAGTTTTCATGTATGTCGCTTACTAGCTGCCCCAGCAAATACATCCAATTCATCAACTGATTCACTTGCTTCTGTACTCAATCAATATCCAAAATTAAAAGTAGTTATAATAACTTCTTCATTGTGTGTGTGTATATAAACCTTCTTCATTAAATAGATAAATCATTTTCTTGATTCAAATATGCAAATTCTACGGAAAAAGAGTGTCTCTAGTAATTTCTCTCTTCACTTAATTCAATTAACAAATATTCCCTCCGGTCCTAATTATAGGACATATTTAACCGATTTTGAAGAGATAAAAGAGAGTAGTTAAATTAGTTAATTTTACTCATTGTTCTAAAATGTCCATATAAAATGACGTAAGTAAAAGTGAATCAACAACCCCTACCAAACACCTCTCTGACCTAGAATTTTTCTTTCCGCACGCTTTCTAATTGAAATAATAGTCTTACTATATATATATACATATATGTGTGTGTATATATATATGTATACATATAGACATATATACACACACATATATCTACACACACACACACATATATATATATGCGCGCGCGCGCACACACACAAACATACATACCACACACACACAAAAATATATATATCTACACACATATATATTGACAGGCGCGCACACACACACATAAATATAAATATATGTACCCACACACACACTGTGTGTGTGCGCGCACGTGTGTGTTGGCAAATTAATGACAGTTGATCTATAAATAAATTAAAATTTAAAAATTTAAAAGTTTCATTAACTAAAAGAATCTACACACCCACACATATATAATCACTAAACACATTTGAGAAAATAAAATAAGGGTATTTTAGGAATAAATTGACAAAAATTAGAATGTTGTCTTATAATTAGGACCAAAACTAATTCCTAAATGTTGTCCCATAATTAGGACCGGAGCTAGGGAATATTAATTAATATATATGCATAACAAAATGATGGCAAAATGTATCAGAAAAATATTTCGTTTTAAATGGTACTATACATTTGTGGGGTGTGCATGTACATATATAGCTACCACAGACACTCGTCATTAGGACATGTTGAGTACGAATTAAATTCTTTTACTTTTTATACAATTGAGATACCTCAGCTAATTCCCGGTAAAGTATTCCACCCATTTCAATTCTTACATTGCAACAGCTTTAGATCGTTGGAAGGCTGATAGATTTCATGTAACCCATGTTCTATGTCTAGACCCATCTTCACTAAGTAGTTCACTGCATAATTGCACGAACGAGGTACATAGGTGATCTTCGTTATCCAATCCTTTTCCAGCAACCTTTTCATTTTTGTAAGGAGGTCAGCGTCCTTCTGTGACGAACCGTGTTCATGGAGAATTAGGTTGAGACACTCCATAGAATCTGTTTTTTGAACCCTAACTTTCATTAAACCCATAGCTCATGCCATTTTGAGATCAAGTAGATAGGCCCAAAGCTCCACAGATAGTTCATCCTCATCCTCAATGTGATATATGGAACCTTTCAGAAATTTACCTGTGGAATTTCAAAATAGTCCCCCACAAGAACTTTTAATTAGTAGCAGCAACTAATTAAGTACACAACATCAATATTCACTTTCACCCAATCCACTTCCGATGGTCCCCAGCCATGACTCTCGGCTAGGAGCTAGACTGGCCCCTTGAGTTTTTGTCCCCGCTAAACGATCCTTTGTGAGTGTCATACATTCTACCATTGCTCTTGTACTAGTGTATAATATAATGATATGCATAAGCATTCCCCAAAAATCATGTAACATATGATATAATTATGTAATTTATTTAAATTTCTTAATTTCTCTAAATTAGCTCTTATATTAAAGACTAGATATAATATAATATACCATGAGCTATATGATCAATTCGAGTCCTCCCAGTGCCGTGAAGATTAATGCTTGCTTCCTCCTTTATTATGTCATAATATCGTCACAATTCATTTCGTTACATTTACAAAAATACCTTTTGGGGAAAAATCACATGATAACTGCTCAGATCACCAAGATATTAATGGCCACATTTAACTTTATTGTGATCCCGTGGGCGTTTGTGTGGTTCCCTGATGTAAAAGGAGATACGAACGTGAATATGGTGGGCTCTTTGAGAAGTAAATTAAAAGAGGGGGATTCATATGTGTGGTTTTTGATAGCTTTTTTGGTAAAAATAGATTTGCTACTGATCAATATGTTGGGGTAAGGAAGCGCAAATGGTAATTTCTTGTATTATTTTCATGTGGCAAGGGATATGTATTAGGTGAGAAAAGTTGGAAACTTTCCTAAACTTGCAAATTTCACGTCCTTATTTATTTCCCCTTTTGGCTCCCTCTCCTTTATTGAAGGCTATCTTTCGAATCTAAATTCTTATTATGTACAAAACAAATAGGTAAAGATTTTTCTTCCAAGTTATATTGTTTTGCCCCTATTGATGATAATATAAGTTACTCAGATTCCATATTTGTCTCACTTCTTTGCCATGTACCTCGTTTATTTTTCATTTTATTTTTGAAAATACATTTTAACATTTTTGAAAACAATAAAGTTGTGATATTTTCCCGTGATATGAGATATAAATAGTTACGCATAAGAGAAATCCTTGAAAAGAATTCAATTACTAACTAAGAATTGCACTCAATTCTTGTAATATCCCGAATTTTGGACCTAAAGACTAGAAAATAAGCCTATTTTTGGAAGACTACTAGGCCCTATTTTTGAAAATGACGAATTTGGAATCAGTAATTTTTGGACATGAATAGTGTTTACTATTCACAAATACGTACATGAATAGTATTTACTATTCACATATACGTATTTACTATTCATTAAAATATTAAAAAATGTCACGGGAGTATTTTGTACTCTGGGGAAATTACCATAAATGACCAAAGTACACTTAAGTACCATTAATGATCTAAAAGAGAGAGAACTGATAGAAATTAAATCCTATCTAGAAAACCATGAACTAAGTTTCTTAGGTCAGGACATATTACAAACAAATGAATTTTTGTCTAGAAGCTGGTGTTTGCGGAAGTCATTTCCGTGACCGGCAGGGCGAATAAGAAATCGGATATTAACTTGAATGGTAGATAGTTATGAAGTAGATAAGCATGTGATATTTGATCGGAAGATGGGTATTCGGTAGTTAGATGGTAGATGGAGATATGTATGGTAGCTACATATGAATGGTAGTTAGATGGTAGATGTGTAGTAGATGGACAAATGAATGGTAGATAAATGGTAGATGTGTAGTAGATGGACATGTGATTTTTGAAAACTAGTTGAGACCCGAACTCTATAAATACCTCATCCCTTCTCATTTCTTTCACAACATACAATCACTCAAGACTCACAGAAAGGTAGGGAGAAAAAGAGAGAGAGAGAGAGAGAAGGAACGTAGGGAAGCCTTGCAGTAATTTTGGAAACAATAGAGTAACAGGTAACTCTGAATATTCTTCCTTATACTTGTGAATTATGTATGATTGTAAATTTGTTTGTTTACTATTTTGGCAAGAATATTTAGAGAATATTTAAGGTTTTAAGATCTGGTGTGGGAACTTTGATTTGCAAATCTGCAGAGGTACTATTTATACGTACGTTACTATTCACGTATACCGTATTTACTATTCATTTTTACTATTCACGTATACATATCGTATTTACTATTCACGTATACATACCGTATGTACTCTTCATTTTTACTATTCATGTATATATACCGTATTTTACTATTCACATATACACATAGTATTTTACTATTCACAGATACGCATAGTATTTACTATTCATAAATACGCATATTGATGTATAAAACTTTATGGTATAATAATGCATTATTTTGAGTGAACATATTCATCATGGCGGTTGTATTATGATGGGTGGAGTAAGGAGGGATTTGAATGATAAGAATGATTTATGCCACCACTCGGTGCACAGTGGATGGTACTTGTTTCAGGGCCCCATCTTCCATGTTTTCCTCTGGCCGGGATTTCATTGGAGTTGTGGGACATGTGACACCTCCTTAGTTATTTTAAAGGAGGGGAGCCATAGTCCAGATTTAAGCTATATACCTTTGGCCGGGTGTATCTTAAGTTTTGGTGAGCTTGGAACAATTCAGTCAAATGAATAAGTTTCTATTGGACTATGTGTTAGCCTATGGCTCCAGTCTGCGGTATAAGGGAGGTGGTGATATAAGGGAGGCTGCATACTGCATAGTGCATTTCTGAACAGTTCAAGAATTTGATATGATGATGAATATTCTGTAAAGACATGAGATGAGAACTTTTGAGATATATATGTTTTAATACCTTCTACATTGATGACTATTAGTATAAATCATTTTGTATGATAAATTATGGAATCTATATATATATATTTGAAATCAGCCCATATCTTTTTGTCATATATTATTTGCTCGTGTACGGTAGAAATATTTAGTAGTTACTGAGATGTGTAATCTCACCCCATATTAACATTTTTCAGGTGAATAACTTAGTAGAGATCAAGGGAATGCACCCATGGAGTGAGCTTTGTAGGCTCTTCTGTACTCCTTTAGTTTATGTTGTGTTATTTTATTTGCCATGAACCTAAAAGACTTCCGCATTTTAAAATAACTCTTATTTATTGGATTTATTTTGGCCCTGTATAAATGGATTTCTACCTTTGGCCATATTGTAAATATGTGTTTGAGTGTTGAATATCCTATATTTGGAGGTGCTACTATTATTTTGGCCAAGATTTTGGTATTGAAAATGAGGCGTTACATTTTTGGTATCAGAGCCAAGGTTCTGGCCAATCTGTAAATTTCCTATCAGTTTTCTAAATAAAAATTTTGAGGTCATGGCAAATTAAATATCATAACATGTGCATTTTCCTTTATAGCTTTGGATTCTTTTTACCAATTTTCTTGTGACATTCATGATAGGAGAAGAATGAGTTAATCAAAATATTCAAGTGATTGATAATGAGGATTTATGATTTGAGGATGTGATTGAGATTAAATTTCAGAGCCGCGTAGCGGAAGATGGTAAGTAGAAAATTTATTGAATATTGGATTCTGTAGGCCCAAAATTACTTTCTAGGATGAATATTTTTATTGGTGTCTAGGAAAGTGATTGAAAGACTAAGCCCCTATTTGATGGTTATTCAAGTAGTTGCCGTTGTAAAAAGTATGAAGAGATTTTCGCTAGATTTTCACTTACCTAGCTAATTTATATGAGAAACAGATGACAATACCATAACAGAATACGGGCATAGTCTTGACTATACAGAATAACTGGCTTAAGTTTGAATTTAATAAGATAAAGTTGAGTTTGGCAGGAAAACTCGAAAATCCTTATGAATCCTAGAATAGAGATTACAAACATTAGCAAGAAGGCTAAGAAGAGTAGACTATATTAATTCAAGCATCAAGAACAACAGTTGGTACAATCCCACCGCAAGCTTCGACTATCTCAAGTTTAAGTCTATTAATTTCTTCCTGAGCGGCTGCTCTTGAGAGAGGACCATCAGGAGACATTGTTCTTCTCAATCTAGCTATTTGCTTCATAGTGCTTCGAATTTTTACATAAGGCCAATGCTTTATTCCTCCCCTATGGCATATTTTCATTAGAACATTTTTGCATAGACGAACTTGTTGAGCCGCTTCTTGTTGAGGTAAATGGAAGAAGTCTCTAAGATCATCTATTGACATTGATGCAGCTCTAATATTTTGTTCAGCTCTTGATCGGTATGGATTACTAGGTATGGGGACTGAAGGATTATTATTTACAACCATGAGCTCTTTTCCTTTATTGGATATATTTTCTGTATTGGTTGGAAATGAACTATTAGGGAGTTCATTTTGATTTTTAGTCCATTCCAAACCAACACAGAGGGCCTCATAGTAGGCTGATAGGGGATCTGACACCAGGACATACCCTAAAGAATTTTGATTCAAACAATAATTTTCTAGAAAATGTTTGACATCATCTAAATTCTTCTTACCAAAGTCAAATACTTGAGGACTGGAAGAACCTCCTTGTACGTCCTGGTGAAAGACAGCGTGGCATATCATACCAATCCTCCCATGAACTTCAAGTTTATGGTATTGAAGTCCATTGGTATGAATGATCTCTCGTAGAACATGGCAGCAACCACATGAAAATGGATTAGTAGTCTCCGTCAAGCTAGAACCAGGATTCCTTGGTTGAGAAGGTACCGTAGACTCCATAAGTTCTGCCACGTTACGACACCTTTGGACAGGTCGCCTTGATGGACCTGCTTCAGATTCCTTTCTGTTAGTGGTGGTAAAAATAGAATCTTGTATCCTTGGAGGAGGAGTAGGAATGTTAATCGTTGAGGCAGATGAATGAACGTTCATACTTACGGGATTTTGGGGAAGTAAAGAAGAATAAGGGTATGATGCATTGTTTGACAAATCAGACAACACGTTAGTCTGATAGTCATGAAGTAAGGCTTCAAGAAAGAAAGGGTTGAATGAATCGGAGACTGGAATAGAGTTACTTGAACCGGCCATGTTTAAGGATAATGTGGAAGGTTATAGTGAAGGTTACGATCGGAGAGGAAATGAATATGTGGAGGTTTTGTGAAGTTTGAGAGAATGTGAAACAATTACTCATTCTTTACTCTATTTATAGCTGGGCTAGCAACGTCTATATTTTGTTAAGCAGCATCGGATTCTCATCTGTCATTAGCTCAGAATCATGTAGACTTTGTTGTTATGCGGAAAATTTTATGGCACCGCACCCTAGTGCACCCTAGCCACCGTTAGGGGTCGCAGTTTCCTAGACCTTTGCAGACAGAAATCGCTATGGCATTTATTGCTAGCTGTGTTTTCAAGAAATTAAGTTTGGACGTTTATACGCGCATTTATCTAAGAAATCTGTCTTGGATGGTACTTGTTTCAGGGCCCCATCTTCCATGTTTTCCTCTGGCCGGGATTTCATTGGAGTTGTGGGACATGTGACACCTCCTTAGTTATTTTAAAGGAGGGGAGCCATAGTCCAGATTTAAGCTATATACCTTTGGCCGGGTGTATCTTAAGTTTTGGTGAGCTTGGAACAATTCAGTCAAATGAATAAGTTTCTATTGGACTATGTGTTAGCCTATGGCTCCAGTCTGCGGTATAAGGGAGGTGGTGATATAAGGGAGGCTGCATACTGCATAGTGCATTTCTGAACAGTTCAAGAATTTGATATGATGATGAATATTCTGTAAAGACATGAGATGAGAACTTTTGAGATATATATGTTTTAATACCTTCTACATTGATGACTATTAGTATAAATCATTTTGTATGATAAATTATGGAATCTATATATATATATTTGAAATCAGCCCATATCTTTTTGTCATATATTATTTGCTCGTGTACGGTAGAAATATTTAGTAGTTACTGAGATGTGTAATCTCACCCCATATTAACATTTTTCAGGTGAATAACTTAGTAGAGATCAAGGGAATGCACCCATGGAGTGAGCTTTGTAGGCTCTTCTGTACTCCTTTAGTTTATGTTGTGTTATTTTATTTGCCATGAACCTAAAAGACTTCCGCATTTTAAAATAACTCTTATTTATTGGATTTATTTTGGCCCTGTATAAATGGATTTCTACCTTTGGCCATATTGTAAATATGTGTTTGAGTGTTGAATATCCTATATTTGGAGGTGCTACTATTATTTTGGCCAAGATTTTGGTATTGAAAATGAGGCGTTACAATTCTCCTTTCAGATAACCGTCACGCATCTCATAATAAAAAGATTCACAGTTCAGAAAACACCTATATATGGTCCTTCGATACCTTTTTTTTGTATTTGCATTAAGTTATTGGAAGAAAACTTATCACCATGAATTAATTAATGAACATTAATCACATGCAATATTATGTAGTGCTGGGAATGCAGGCCCATGGCCTTGGCGAACAACCCGTCTCAAAATCGGCTAGTATTTTGTCAACCCAAGCTCTCTAAATGTAAGTTAACTATTTTATTTTTCAAAATTTTTAAATTAAATTAAAGTGTTTTATAGACTAAATGTAAGTTGTTTTCATGGGGGAAAACGAAGTAAATTAAAAATAAAAATGGTTGAATGCTGAAGAGACGGTCACTTTCCAAAGGTGATGGAGGGAACCCAAAGACATTATCCCAAGCAAACAGTGGAATAGTGTGTCTGCCCCTTTTTCTTTTCTGTTTTTGTCAAAGGCAGAGGCATCGCATGTGATGCGTTTGGGCAAATAGACATAAAACAAACAATGAAGGCAACATCATCGGTCTCTTCCCATGTGAGGTATGTATCACTCTCTCCCCATCGCAACTAGCTATCTACTTCACAATATTTATGTGTCTATATATAGACACACAGAAATTAAAAATAGGTTAAAAAAATTACTAGTATATACTTTGTCTCGCCCTCCATCGTTAATTATTTGCTAGTATATATGATGCGTCCCTTTGCCTTCCCAATCGCCTCCTTAGTGCTTACACTATTCCTCCTTCAATTTCACCAACTTAATAATTGATATCTCATCTCTCAATGTGATGCTAGAAAAAATTTAATCTCTGGTGGTTAATACTGGAAGAAAATAAATGATGTAGTTATATGTTAAACATAAAGTTCATCTTCATTATTGGGCACAATGAATCAAATCAAGAATCACAAGCCGGACTTGAGTGCTTATTATTTGTTCAAAACGTAGAATAAATACTCAGCATATATTATTATTCATAGTATTTAATTCATAGCCATTGTTCTTGTATTGAATTTCTGCAATTTATTTATTCGGTTCATCGCTGGATGGTCCCAAACTTGAGCATCTGGCAAAGTTGGTAGGATGATAGGGTTGGGCAGAAAGGCCAAAATAATTATGACCCTAATATTATATATTAGCACTTATTATTAGATCTAAACTCTCTCCGTCATCTAACTTGAAAATTTGAAGATGCGTGTATGCTCAGCTTGTCCTATTATTTAATATCTAAATTTTAATGTTGGGGTGCTTCCCCATTATTTCTTAATCCTAGTCCTATGATCCGTTTTGTGAAATGGATCTAATTCTGGTTTGATTTTAAACGAATTAGAAAGTTTTAATTAGTATTAATATGAATGCTTTTAAAATGGTCAAGTGAATCATTATTGAATTATATGTATTGAGATAAAAATTTGGAAATTTATAATTCGACTACAATTTAATAAAGTCAAATCGTTTAATTAAATGTATATAACTATAGCAAAAATATATAAATTTTAGATAAATATTACTATCCAAAATATATAAATTAATAGGTGAAGGTACAAAAAATATCTATTGACTTTTATCTAAAGTGCATCTAACACCATATATAGTTCAGAGTCACAAAAATACTCATAAATATTTAAAATAGGCGTAAAAATGCTGGCACTGTTAAATTCAACCTAAACCATTAAGGGTGTAGGCTCTCATTTTAAATATTTATGAGTATTTTTGCCCCTTCAAGAATATATATATACTGGACGCTCTTTTAGTATAAGTCTATGGGTATTCTTATGCCTTAATCTTAAATTTACCATACTCATAATTGCTACTTCCAAGATCATTCTCTCATCACTTCTAGCGAATCATAATAGTCAGGACATCAGAAAATCTTTTAGCCGTGCTTTCACCTACTGGGCGATAATATTATTATTATTATTATTATTTTAAAAAGAAGTGAATAGAATAAAATAGGAGAAAATGATAGAAAAATATCATTTAAACTTCAAAATCTTGTTGATGAGAACAACAGTGATGAGATTAATAAAAACAGTAAAGTAATTGACAAGTTGTTTTACTGAAAAATAAAGAGGTATTTTCTTAGAATTTTTTCTTAAGATATATGCTGACATCATAACTGGGGAGGGCATACATGAGGGGTAACATATATAGTTGGCATACAGAGTTGGAGAGAATAAAATAAAGGATGAGATGAGGAGACAAGTAAAGTACACGTACGTAGAAGTAACTTAAAGTATGAAGTCCCCTTTGACCCGCCATCGCCGGAGGCAAAGCCAACACCGCCACCACCTTCTTCACCAACTTCCTCTGTGACCTCATTTGTTAATTGACTTTCTCTCTCTCTCTCTCTATTCCTCAAAATACTCACACTGATACTTAATATAAGAATTAAATGACTAATTTACACATATTAAGAAAATCAATTAGTTAGTTATTTATACCAAAAGAGTATTTATTTATCTAGAGTGCCATTTTTAATAATACGCATTGTAATAACTATCTCTTAGTAGAAACCTCATTGCTGTATGAGCAATTAATATGAATATTTTGGAGGAAATTACAAATTTATAAGGCAGGTGGCTTGACATCTTATATATAAGATAAAATTGAACTCATTGTCTAGCTCCTATGTCTAGTGACATGGCCAGCTGAAACCTCATGCGTTTAGTTCTTAATATAAGACATATTTAACGAATTTGATTAAATTAAAGAAGTTAGTTGAGTTACTTAAAATCTCCTCTCCTCATTGATTATTATTGAGGGTATATTAAAAAGGATAAATTAGAAAAATATGAAAAATGTAACATCCCAATTTTCTGAAGCGTTTTTGAAATAATTGATTAGAGTAGAGCATCGGAATAATTTCAAAAGTGTGAGTATCTGATAAACATTTACTGATGTAGTATCTGGCTGCTTACACAGCGGTACAGTAGTCTGAAAATAGTTCAACAAAATAACGTTAAAATAAAAATTTCTCCGTCTTCGTCCTCGCGCTGGCTCCTTATCCTTGTCCTTGGCCCTGGTTCCTCCGGACCCTGACGCTATGTTAAGAGCTGAGGTTCAATTACCATTGAACCTCAGGTAACGGTTAACCTCATGCTTATGTATCAAATATGCAAGACAGATATCCATGTCAAAACAGCAATAATCAAATACAATATTCTCATATTCAAATAATAACATAACACAGCCACTGCAATATGCATGTTATTATAGTCTGCACTATCTTCCAGTGCCACGATGGCCTATCGTGTCCTCAGCGCTAGGAAAACATAACGGCGTTATCACGACTATAACCCGTATCAAGCCGTATGTGTATGATCAATTTTCAAAACAGAGTTTCAGACTATCTATCACATATAAGCATACAATAAGCATCTGAGTTAGTGTTACAGTACGCGTCCGTACCTGGATTGATAATTCCGGTATGACGACGATCGGTATACGTTTGCAGACTTCCTATATTAGGAATATTGCGTTATTAATTTGTAAATAATATCCTAAAATATATTTTGGCCACTACTGACTACTCTACCCTCGATACATTAAACCATCATTTTATTTCCTCAAAATTCGTTGAAAAACGCTGGACAATATTGGGCAGAATTTTGCCTATTTTTGAAAAATCATAACTAATTCTAGAAAAATCGAAACGAAGATCCGTAAAATGTTCCAGACTCCTTAGGATGTCTATTTTCCAGGAAAAATATCAAACTTTGCCCAGAATTCAAAAATCATTCCCAGATTTCACGCATTCATCCTCTACCCAGAATTTCCAGCATTTTCGCAGCATAAACTTTGTGAATTTCTTTCTCACTGTACAGAGCTCATTTCAACATGTTATTTACAGATTTGGAAAGCTCTATATGTCTACTTTCGTCATGAATTTTCTCAGAATTTTTCAATAGCATTTTCAACATAAAATATTCGTTCTTCTGTGACTTGTTCAGAAATCGCCTAACCGACGAATTTTTGCTAGAACTTCGTTACTACCGTGTTCTTAACCCGGAAATTTTGCAGAACCAATTTCTTCACTAAATTTTCGAAACAAGGCTATTTTTAACTATAGAAACATGAAACTAAAATTATTCTAGAATTTTAAAGATTAAAACTACTTCTACCTATGAATTTAAAACTCAAAACCAAGAACTTTACTTACCTAAATTTTCGAAACAAGGCTATGAATTTTGACGTGCGTGGTTCTGAATTGCCGTAATTACTCTGCGCGTACAGCTTCTTCTTGCGTCTGTGATTCCGTGATTGTTCCCCCTATGCGTTCTTTCCTCCAATTTAATAGATATATTAGGGTATTCTTTTTACTGCGGGTCCCACGCATTTAATCCATTGCCAAAAGATATGATATATACATTGGCCCAATCTGCTCTCCTTTTGCACAGGTACTACGTCTTTTCCTTTTAGATCTTTGGTGCATTTAATATATTATAATATAATAATATATTATATTATATCATTTTCAATTTAATTTATTGCCTCTCTTAGATCACAAAAATAATATCTCCTGCATAAATAAATATGATATTAATAGATTTTCTGTTATAATATTATTTTATCCTATATTTAATTAAAAGATAGATAAGTATTTAAAAGATAATTAAATAAGCATAAGATATTAGTAAAATCAATCAAATATATTCCAAAATCTATACTTATTTAATTATAAAATATCTATTTATCACTTGGACTCCTTCAAGCTCTTCCTCCAACTCTCTCAACTCTCTCTTAAATAAGCAGATGATGCTTTGCTTGGTGTGAAGAAAAGTGAGTAACCTATGCCTCTATTTATAGTGAAAAGGTTGGGCAATTGTGTAATTAATTGCAACTTCACTCTTGACAACTTTCCACCATTGGATCTAGGGTTCCCTCAAAACACTACATCCTCACCATACACACACTCATCTGCCCTCTCTCTCTCTCTCCTTTATTCTCTTTCTTCTTCCTTCTCCTAGAAGCTAAACAACTTGAAGTGCAAGTATGCAATAGTAACTTGTATCCTACAAGCTATCATTTGACCATGTGACACAAAAAGCAACTCCTTCCCCTTGAAGCTTCTCCCAAAACCGTGCCCCCTTCAGATTTTTGGGTTTTTGATTGTTTTTGGGCTTTATTGGTTGGTTGGGCAAAAGTTTGGACCTCCAAAAATTGATCCAATTTGGTTTTGTTGTGATAAAAAGCCCTAATTTAGTTTCTTCTTGTTTATTATTAGATTAAGCTTAATTAGGTTTAATTTGTAGTGTTTTAATTGTTTTCCAATTCAATTATGATCCAACTAATTCCAATTGTTTCAATTACCGGTCCCTTGTTAAGCTTTAACATAGAATTTAGCCAAAATATTTCAAATTGTTTGTTAATATTTGCCACTAGATTAATTATGGATGTTAATTCAATTAAGATTAATTTTTGGTGTCCAATGATTATTTTTAGTGTCCTCTAATCATTTTAAACCTCTTCCTACTCCTTTACGTCTTATTTTTGACAATATATGAATTATATGACAATGTATTCTTAAGTGTGAATTTAATTGTTCTTGAATTGTTGAAAATTCATTTAATTGATTTAGGGGTTTTTATGGAATTTTTACAATATTTTATGACTCCTAATTAAAATTTAGAGAATTGGATTTTGCCCTATTAAGTCCTACCGACAACTTATTCAAGAAGTAGAATAAATACACTACTATTTTGGAGACAACATACTTTCATATTTTCATGATATCCTATACTATTTTAGGAACCCCAATCTAATTATAGTCCTTAGAAATTCATTTAAACAACTCTTAATTAGTCATTGACTTTTAATTGGAATTATACATCTTTATTTATGCCTAATTTAATTTAGTTTAATTTAGTGTCTTTATTGTTGTAATTTCAATTGCTCATTTTAATTCCATGTAAACCATAACTTAATACGATAATTATTTGTACTTTATGATATTTTATGGTTCCTAAATGAAATTTGAATATTTGAGTCTTCTTGGTTCATTTGATTCTAGGAGGAAATTTCCTAATTTAAATTAGATAAGTTATAATATCTTTGAGACCACATATTCACCTACTTTAATAGGTATCATTTATCAAATATAGTGGTCATGATTTTTAGGGTGCTACAAAAAATATTTAGGATCAAAATCTACTCTAAAAATATATCCTTTAGTATAGACAAGAAGGAGGAGGGAAAGTAGTATATTATACTCAGTGGCTACGCACTAAAAGCTTCAATATATGTACTGATATAAGTCAAATAAAATATTTTAATTAATGGAGAAACGCAATATGTGTAGCGAAATTTGATCTGTATTGGATTGCACTACATTAAAATTGTCATTATAGTATAAAGTGTGTGAGAGGGGATTGCCTCTTTATATTGCATTATTTTACATCCCACACATTCTAAGTGATCAATCCTCGTTTTATTATTATTTTTTCGTACCTTGCAACATCGGGCTGCAGGGGCAGTGTGATATTTTCCGGCATTACACTCTTATTATTTCAAGTCAATCTTGAAAAAATTAATCCCTTAAATAATGTTCACAAAAATTAGTTTTTTAAATATAGTGCTCTTAAAACAAATTAGTATTTAAAGAACTGTATTTAATTTTTCAATACAAAGATTATGTTTTAATTCCTGCAAGGAAATTAACTACTCCATTTATTCTACAATATAAGTCACTTTAACTATTTCATTCGGACTAAGATTATATAGGTCACTTCAACTATTTCATCCCCGGCCCAAGAAATGATAATCAACTCATTAAATTTTCAATTTACCTATATAAAATGGGTTTTGAAGGAGAGAGAAAAATATAATGTGCCATGTTTAAACATAATATAATTACATGGAAAAATTGACAAATTAACATTAATTGCTTTCGAAATGACTTGATATGCACCATCCCAAAAGCTACTTTTGGATGTGCAAACGTACTTATAGGTGATTTTGGCGGTTTTTTGAAGATGTTTGTTATGACTTCTTTTCAATTGAACTTTTGGAAAGGGGAAAAAAACAGCTTAAGTAATAAAGCCTAAGTCAAACTTTATTACTTCTGGCTTTTTCATTATGGAAAGAGAAAATATAACTTATGATAAACTTATTAAATTACGGCATGTTAGATCAGAAGGCCAGGAGGCCAATTTACTAACTAAGGCTTTCGGCAAAGATGTTCAGAGAAAGTTATTGTGCAAGTTGGAAGTTGTTAATTTGTTTCAATCTAACTCGAGGGGAGTGCAGGATTACTTTGATTGTATTTTGTAAATATAAGGGTATTCTTGTACTTTTGCTGCTCTAATATACTCTCGCCAGTCCTAATTATAAGAGCTAGTTGACTTTTTTGGAGAGATTAAGGAAGCTAATTAAATTACTTTAGAGTATTTTTATTTTTATTTTTTTCTTCAAATTAATTAGTTTAACTAATAAACTAATATATAATCTAAGGATATACAACATATAAAATGATTAAATAACTTATTTAACTTCCTTAACCTTTCTAAAGTCAACTAACTCTTATAATTAGGACCGAAGGTAGTATTAGATGTTTTAGTTCGACACTTCTCTTTGTCCGTTCGGTTACGTAGGATATAAATATATGATGCCAGATTCTCTACAGAGTGTAATTGATATTGCTTCAGATTAATTAATAAAATATTTTTGTTCTCGCACATGCATGTAAGTCTATGTTAGAGGAATTTGATAAATTCCTAATTGATATTATTATTACATAATTGTAGGAAAACACTTCGCATACAACGTACGGAGAGATATAGTTTATTTGTGCACAATACGTATAACTATATTCAGTTATTGAAATTATGTTCCTTAACAAAAGGAAAATAACATCATTAATTTATCTGTTGTATTCATCCATCTTATGTCCTTTACATTTGAAAATTGAAGGCTCTCTCTCTCTCTCATACACACACACAGACACACACAAAAACATCCACTAATAAAAATCATACTACACGTGGTTTTTAACTTCTATATAGTATTAAGCATTATTCGAAACAGAATTTTTCGGGAAGGGTTTTTTCAACGGAGGACAAAAATGGTGGTTTTTTAAGTCATTGATGTTTTAATTGTTTGGTGTTATATAAAATTAAATAAGTTTGGGCATAAAGATTTTATTTCGATCAGAATAAGCATAAAATTTAAGCACGACTTGTAAAAATATTATAAACTACGTATCCACCAGAGTTTTTCAAATTAGCACCAGGATATTTAGCAAAATTATGCACTACTATGCAAGAATAATTTACTTATTTGCGTTGCCATTAATAAAATCAATATATGTTTTTTTTTTTTTAAAGCCAAGCTTGGTTTTATTCTTTGCTGTTAACTAAGATCAAAAGCCCCATTGCTTGTGTGTGCTGGATTTATTTAAATTGGTTTTGAAAGGACCCACATAAACAAAATTTCCAATTACTTTCTCTTCATTTGCGAGCATATACCACTTTGATCATATTTATAAGTTTAAATTAATTAGCTTTAATATATCAAGGAGAGTTAGTTAACTCATTAATTATATACTAAATTTACAATTTTGCCCTAATATATCATTAATTCCAAAAGTTAATATGAATAAATTCTTTTTATTTATTCAGTTAATATGGACAAAAAAGTAAAAAGCACATTTATTACTTTGAAATCGGACTTATAATAAGGACCAAATTTTTTAATTAAAATAGATTTATAAATAAAATCAGAGTGGTACTCCGTCCATCTTTATATATAAGAGTCCTTTTTTAAATGAGCTTGTCCCTATATGTAATATTCATTTTGAGTTCACCTCAACAATAAATACACTTTTTCCCATTTTTTTTCTTAATTAATTACCATACTCCATATAATCTCTTTCATCTTTTTTCGCATTATTACTCTCTCTTACCCATTCATAAAATAGGGACACTTTCGGAAAATAAATAAATTTCTTCCAACATAATTATTATTACATGTAACTACTTTTAATTATTTTTTAGAATCTCACGAATTGGATTGAAAGCTTCATTTATATAGAGACGGACGGTATATATTAGAGGGGGAAATCCACAATGCTAGTTCATAATATGTTTCCTCTTTTGTTATAATTTTTTTTAATAATAAAATATTTGAATACTTTTGCTTTAACAGAATATTTCTTCCTATCTGAATATTTTTAAAAAGGGTGTTTTAACCTCCAAAAGAAAGGATATAATCATGTATCAAGGTGATGATGTATCAAATAATATATACATCACCACCGACCATCATAATTGTATAATTAAATAAATCCTTTGAATTTGGAAATTAATAATCTCATTAATACTGATCACAGCAGGGTAATATATGAGTACAAACAATGGTATACATGTATCATGTACGTAGACGACACGAGATGATAATAACTTATCAATTATTAATTTTTTTCGATGGTAACTTATCCATTATTAATAACTCCATGCGTAATTATCTTGAATATGCTCATTGCCAGATTAAATTAATTACTTCTTTTTGCTGTAGATTAAGCGACCGATTGTTTTCTTCTTTTATTTAAGAGGTTTAATTTTTTCATGTTGCATGAGAAAAAAAGATTTCTACACACACATAAAATGGTAGGACCCACATATATATATAATGTTAATTATATATATGTGGGTCCCATCATTTTATATGTGTATGACATGAGAAAACACTTCTCCTAATAAGTGTTTTTCCCTTATTTAATTACCGCTAATTCCATTAATATATTGCAACTGTTACCCTCTTTTCCTCACGAGTATTGTTGAAGGGAAATCATCATATTTTAACCATATTTTAAAAGTAAATGTTTGAATAAAAATAAGAATAACCAATGAAATAATATAAAGTTATATATAATAAAATTTCACGTTTCATTACTAATAATTTCTTATTATTTAAAATGTAATACCATACAGACCATTATTATTACATTTATCTCGTACGCCAAATAGAGTTTAGGGAAATTTTCAACTGGGCAATAGATGTGACTTTATTTCATTCAACCTTAAAAAATTTGAAACTTCACCCTTTGTATCAAAACGACATTAAGTTTTGTGGATGAAAAAACAACAATATTTTTACCTTATTTCTCTTGTAGATTACCAAAATTATTTTAACTCCATGGGCTCTTTTGAGTCCCTTTATTTATCTTATTAAAATCTTCATTTATCTTGTGAATGTCCTTATTTTGAAATTTTTTTTATTTGTCTTATAAATGGTCAAAATGTTCTTATTGACTCTCCGGCAAGGTTTTGAAATCCGGACCGGTCACTAAACCGATCAGAGTACTGGGTTAAGGGTTAATGGGTCAGACCGGAGTCAACCCGGGCCTAGACCAGTGAGGTATAAAAAATTGAAAAATAATTAATTTCTCATAACACAAACCTAAATTTGACATACTATATATCATTTCAATACTTTGGGTCAGTGACAAAATAATCATATACTCCAATATTTGTGACATATTCAAATATTCTTAACAATTTTCTTTACAACCTACATTTGACATCCACTAAGCAGAGCCAACCGAAAAAAGAGAAACCACAAAATGGCGGTCAAGGAGCAGAGAGCACCGAGAAGTTTGAGGAAGTTGAGTTTGACAGTGGGAAGAGTCGGAAATCACACATACGTTGTTTCAAATCTGATATGAATCAAATTGCATTCTTAAAAAAAAAAAAAAGAGGGAGAAATATTTTATTTTATTTTATTTTTTTAAAAAAAACGGTCTGACCCAATGACCCGTCCAGGTTATCCTTGGTTTACCGGGTCAGACTGGTTTCGCGGCCGGTTTCCGGTCCGGTTTCACAAACCATGCTCTCCGTTGTCTTTTGAAATCTGAATCCATTTATTTATCCCGTAAATGTTTTTATTTTTCTTGTAAATTGCTCTTTTAAAAAAATTAAGGAATGACATATTTGTCTTATATAAAGTTTCATATTTTTTGGGGGTGAAATAAAGTCTCATCTATAGCATTATTAAGTTTAGTTGAAATTAATTTTCATATTTATTTTTTATTATAAATTCAAATAATTGATTTTTACTTCAGGAGAATTGAATCCACCATACTCAACACAACAGGGAACCCACTTATTGTTTGTTGAGCGTCGCATGCTGCTACTATTGATCATATTGTGAGTTAGTAGGTGACATATCTTGTAAGGCTGATAAAAGAAGGGTAACATCTTAGGTAAATTTTAATTTCCTTAAGGGCCTGTTTGGTACATGGAATTGGTGGGAAGGGAAAGGAAAATTAGTAAGTTCCTTCGTTTGGTAAGCATTTTGGACAAATCTTCTTGAGAACCCATCATCCCGGGCCCACCAATTTTCCCTTATATGTGGGAAGATCAAATCCCTCCAAAACTGGCGAGATAGCATTTTTGTTCCCAGGAGAGTGAATTTTATGGACAAAAATGCCCTTGTATACAGTGGAGTTATTTATTTACAAAGAGCATCGACTCTACAGCTCGACGAAGCTAAAATCGAAGACAGGAGCTGAACGAAGGACTCTCACCTAAAATCGACGACGGGGTAGTTGGAGAAGCAGTACAAGTTCAACGCAGGTGCAAATACAGGTGAGTTCCGATGAGTATTAGTGATACGTTTGCTATTTCATCCGTTGGCCGATGCCCTGTATTCATTGTTTGGTGGCATAATACGTATGCTTGTTGGTTAATGCGAGTGAGGAAATAAATGAGAGAGTCAGCTGCTAGCTTGAGGCAACTTACTCTTTTTCATATTCTTTGATCTTTGATTTGAACTTTGTTGATTTCAAATTCTATGAAGCACTTGTTGAGTCTAGATTCATATGGAGTTGGTTTCACTTCATTTGGTTGTGTATAGCGACACGACTTGCTTTTTACCATGCTTTGTTGTATGTTAGAAACAATTTACAATCATCTTATGCCGTCTGCTACTATTCTACTGCTATGGTTTGATTTGCACAGAATGCGTTGTAATTGATCGGATAAATACCCGAGTATATATAAACAATACTTGAGTAGTGTTATAAATGTTGAGTACATTTCAGGTGACAATACTCAAGAATGCCACTTACATACTCGAGTAATATCGGGATTTTTCATATCAGAGTGTGAATTGGTGGAGTTCAAATAAGCCACAGTTGCATTCCTGAAGCAATACTTGAGTACCACAATGTAATACTCGAGTATGGTACTTAATCAGCTCTTATTTAGGCAAAAATCCCGTCAATACTCAAGTATTAAACTTCAATACTCACTAATACTTGAGTATGGAACTTCAAATACTCGAGTAATGCCATGATTCCAGCACACTCTGTTCAGCTCTGTTTCTGGCGATGTCTGGTAATTTGATAATATCTCTTCAACCAGAAGTCCGATTGAGGTGAAACCAATTTTGTATGAAATTAGACTCCCAATACGTACTTTTGATAAAAATTCAAGTCCAAAGGAGTCTAGATGAGAGAACTGTGATTTTTACAAGTTGCCATAAGAATCAACATCATAGTCCAGACCAACCTTCGGTAATTTGATTGTATCTCACAAACGAAAAATCCAATTGAGCTGAAACCAGTGCCATTGGAAACTAGACTCAAATATCTTTTCAAAAACATCAAGAACACAGAAAAATAAGATCAATTGAAGAAGTTATGATGTTTTGAAGTTGACAATCTGTTCTAGATGCTGCAAAAACGCTGGATAAGAACAACTTCCATTTATCTGATGTTAATGGACAAAATACAACTAGTTTGGAGCTGATTCTTCTTGAACTGGAAAGAAGACTTGAAGAGCTTTCTGAGATGGGGTGGTTTGCCAAATTTGAAGCTATATAGAAGACGCTATGCTCACTAGAAATTGCCCGTTGTAAAAAACAGTCCTTAAAAGTTCAAAAAAAAATTATCAAAAGTTTTGTACGACTATTTTTGTAAAAAACAGTCCTTAAAAACAACACTTTTAATGACTGTTTTCTCAATAACAGTCATCAAAAGTTTTTTTACAACTGTTTTTTACAAAAACAGTCCTTAAAAGTTCCCAAAAAAAAAGTCATCAAAAGTTTTTTACGACTGTTTTTGTGAAAAACAGTCGTTAAAAGTTTTTTTAAAAAAAAAGCCATAAAAAACAACACTTTTAATGATTGTTTTCTCAATAACAGTCATCAAAAGTTTTTTACAACTGTTTTTGTAAAAAATAGTCCTTAAAAATTCAATAATTAAAAGTAATAAAAAACAATACTTTTAAAGATTGTTTTCTCAAAAACAGTCATCATATTTACTGTTCACTTTCTTCCTCAAATGCATTTACTGTTCATTAATGGTTTTTTTTTCCCCCAGCCTCTTGAGCTCGTTTTACTGTTCACATTTTTCTTTAGCTCTCCTTCCTTCACCTTCCAACAATTGAGTCTAACCCCAACAACCACCACATCCCAAACAATTAAAATTTTAGAAAATCAAACCTGATTTTTCTTGAGGGATTCATAGCGTCGCGAGGAAGACGATGAACAGCCACCTCTACTTCAGTTTTCCAGCTGCACATTCAATCTGGTTTTAGGGTTCGTTGATCTGCCACTGCGACAAAACAAAATTCAGTTGCAGGAATGGTTTTTTTGTTTTTTTAATTTAGGGGCATTTTTAGTATTTCACCTCATATTCCCACTTAACTTACATCCAATTTTTCATACCAAACCATTTATTTTCTCTCAACTTAAGTTTCTTGCCCATGTCTACCAAACAGTTTCACTCTTTTATTTTCCTCACAATCTTCCCTTCCATTCCTTTCCCCCCTTTAAATTCATTTCCCTCTTTAAATCTTCCTCGTACCACACGGGCTCTAAATTTTTTAACTAATTGAAGATAAATTGTTTGGATTGAATATGGATAACATCATAATGATTTTTTTTCCATTTAAAATTTTTCCCGAAAATAGAATTATATATATTTTTCTGGCTAAGATTGATTTTGACACTGATCAATAAATTGATTTTACCGAAAGGAGATAAATTTATTGTACTCAATACAACAGTCAACGCAATTATTGTTTGCTGAGCGTTATAGTGGACCAGGGATGATATTACCCCTCTTATCTTTATTATAAAGAATCAATTTATAAGTATATTTAATCTTTTTAAAAGTATTTATTTATTTTTAAGGAGTATTAATTATTATTTTTTTATGTATACCTATAATTAATAAGGGTAGTAGGTAAGAGTAATAATTGATATAATATTAGAATTTAATGCAATTAGTAGATGTAATATTGTAAATTACGTAATTTTAGGATAACTTTATTGGCTTTAATTGTTTTTTTTTTTAGTTTGTGAAAATTGTTAGTTAGTGCTTTATAATAAGACTCAAGGAAATACTATTTTATAGATAATATATTAGGTAAATTTTAATTTCTTTTTAATTGTAGTTGGGTCTAAAATTCAGGTTAAAAAAAAAACAAGAAGAAGAAGTAGAAGATATTGAATAAATTGAATGTGCAGACGAATTTAGTCAAATTTTTTTGTGATTTAAAATGATCCCAGAGATGGAATGGTACTGGGAGCAGATTTTATTATATATACCATTCTAATTTTATTTATAAGTTTATTTTGAACAAAAAATGATACTATTTATAAGTCCAATTTAATGTAATAAATGAGATTGTGACAATTTTAGTCATACTAATTATACTCATAAAGATAGAGAGAAAACAAACAGTTAAAAAAATATCTAATCATAAATGAAAACAAAGTTAAAAATTTACTCCATAATCATTAAATTAACTATCTCCTTTTGGTATGCGAGATTTGGTTAAAATAGATTTATAAGTAGGTGATACAGGGGTAGTTTAATTATAAGGGATAAAAAAGAATAGTCTAAGGTTGAACAGTAAATAAGTAGTAAAGTGGGTGAAGTAAAAAAAGAAAGAAAAGGAAACCTACTTCCTTTCATGTTTGACAAAGATCCACATGTTACTGTTCCTGTAGCTCCCTACACCACCACTCATCACATATTTTTTCTTTTTTTTAATTTACATTTTTTGATATATGCCATCGCAATTACTGTTCATTTAGCATCTCAAAAAAAAAAAGATTTTTATTTAATTTATTTTAATTGGATCTCCACTTGCGATTGTCAAAGCTCGTCGTTTCCACATTTTTCCGGTCTATAAATACACGATCAGCTCCGTCCCTCCCTTCTCCCTCTGACACACTATCATTCATATTCTCTCTTCCCCATTTCTTCTTCCCCTTCTTCTTCTTCTTCTGCGTGTTGTGAGAGAGAGAGAGAGAACGAGCCTGCCCTTTAAGAGGGTTTGTCTTAAGATTAGTAGTCTAGGCAAGTGAGCAGTGTCTGGTTGAGTGACGTTGACTACGGGATCATGGAGGGAGGGGTACATACAGACGCCGACTTGTCGGCTTTCAGAGAATGTTTGGCTCTGTCATGGAAGAACCCTTATGTTCTTCGCCTTGCTTTCTCTGCTGGAATTGGTGGCCTTCTTTTCGGTTATGATACTGGTAAATTTATAATCTCCTACTACTACAATAATCCCTCTCATCCCATTTCAAATCTGTCTTTTCCCACTTCCCGAATCCTTCCCCTGCTTCTCTGTTTTTATAACCTTTATTTATGCCTTCTTCTACCCCTGTTTTCCTCTGTCATAGGTGTTATATCTGGTGCTCTTCTCTATATCAGAGATGATTTCAAGGCAGTCGATCGGAAGACCTGGCTGCAGGTAATTAATGCTTATTTCCAACGTCTCAGACTCTTAAATTGTTTTTTTTTAAATTAAAAAAAAAAAAAAAAGACTTTGATCCAAGTCTCTTGTTTGTTGTGAATTTATGTCCTATTTTAATGGACATAAATCACCCCCACATTCAACTCACTTCAGAGCCATCACCAAGTTGCACAAAACAACAAGCCTACGGTTTCCTTATTTCAAATCAGTTTGACTAATCACAGCCTGTCCTTTAAAGCACAAAATATTATCATTTACTGATTATATCAAAGCCCTTATTTATTTATTTATTTATTATTTTTTAATGGTCGACAACAAATTTTAATTGCAATTTTGTCTGACCATGGGAAATATTGCACGACCCTGCTTTGTGGACTGTTGTCACGGGGTGAATGAGGGGGGCTTCAATTCTTATTAACTCGATGTGCTCTCCTGTTCACGGACTCCCAAAATTTTCAGTAATATAATTTATTTACGTAACCTCCTTCTCTCTCCTCTTCTTTCTTTTTTCTATTGCCTTCACAAACTTTTTTCTCTTCTTTTTTTTTTTTTTTGGGGGGGGGGGGGGGGCCCGGGTATCCCTCTGAAGTCAATAGTGACCTGATCCGGGTTAGACGGAAGAGATACGTTTACTTTATAATTATGGGATAGTAATTATTTGGTTATTTACTTTTTTCCGTTGAAGGAAACCGTGGAGCAGATTCCCTTCTTTTAGTTCGTCTTTTTTTTTTTTGTGGCGTCAAATGATATACATGACAAAGAGATAGATACCAACGGAAGTTGACAAGTGTCTCAACCTAGTTGGGCCAGTCCACTGGATTTTATTTTATTGGCCCAATGAGGTTGTTTGTCCCGTAAAGCTTAAGTTTGATTGTTTGACTCCAGCTTCTTCAGCCCATCAAAATTTCTCATTTCTGTTAGAGACCAGTTTCACTTTCAATAACAAGTGGGATTTTATTCTTCTTTCTTGGCCGAAAGTAGGATTCTTCTATTTAGTACCTGAAAACGCTCATAAAATTACGTACCCTTCCTATCTTAATTAGAAAAACTAGTTGATGTTTTTGGAAAGATTGGGGAAACTAATTAAATTATTTTAAAATATTTTATTTTTATTTTTTTCTTTCAAACTAATTAATTTAACTAATAAACTAATATATAATTTAAGGATACATGAAATGATTAAATAACTTACTAAACTTCCTTAATCTCTCCAGAAAAAAAATCATCAACTAGGTCTAAGTCTAATAGTATATAACAGGCGTCAGTTATTTATTCTACATTTTTTGTGTCCTGAATTATTTTGCAAGATGGAAGTATGAACTCGTTTAACTCTTTACATAAAAGTCAGAAGGAATTGTTTAACCATGACCTGTATAAGACTGATCAAAACATGAGTGGGTGGGAAGTGTGAAAACTGAGCACAAAAAATGGGTGTCATGTTTGATAAAACAGGAAGCAATAGTGAGTATGGCACTCGCTGGAGCAATCATAGGAGCTGCAGTTGGAGGATGGATCAACGATCGATTTGGGAGGAGGATAGCAATCATGCTTGCAGATGCTCTGTTCTTCGCTGGTTCAGTGATCATGGCGGCGGCTGGGAATCCTGCAATCCTCATCGTTGGTCGAGTTTTTGTTGGCCTCGGTGTTGGAATGGCCTCCATGGCTTCACCTCTCTACATATCTGAAGCTTCTCCCACCAAAGTTCGAGGAGCCCTTGTTGGTCTCAATAGTTTCCTCATTACCGGCGGACAATTCCTTTCTTACCTCATCAACCTGGCCTTCACCAAGGTCACATAACATCCTTTTATCTATGTTTCTGATGAACCTCACATGTTTGATGATGTCGCTGAGTGAAATTTGTGTGAATGATGATGATATATGTTCAGGCACCTGGAACTTGGAGGTGGATGTTAGGAGTAGCTGCAATGCCAGCTTTTATACAAATCATTTTGATGTTTATGCTCCCAGAATCACCTCGCTGGTTGTTCCGAAAGGTCTGTCTGTTCACAATCACTTGAAGGCATTCGATATTTTCCAAGGAGTGATGTATTAACTTGTTTGTTCCATCTTTTGCTTTGTTGTTGATAAAACAGGGGAGGGCTGAGGAAGGAGAAGCAATTATGAGGAGAATTTACTCGCCCGAAGAAGTTGAGGGTGAAATCCAAGCACTGAAGGAGTCAGTGGAAACAGAAATTAAAGAAGCAGAGTCATCAGATAAAGTATCCATGGTCCAACTTTTCAAAACTCCAACTGTAAGGAGAGCGCTATATGCAGGGTTGGGGCTTGCGATCTTCCAACAATTTGTGGGTATCAACACTGTGATGTACTACAGCCCAACCATCGTCCAACTAGCCGGCATTGCATCGAACCAAACAGCACTGCTTCTATCACTCGTCACCGCGGGACTAAACGCTTTCGGTTCCATCGTGAGCATTTATTTCATCGACAAGACCGGAAGGAAGAAGCTCTCCATAATCAGTTTGTCAGGCGTTGTAGTCTCCCTCGCTCTTTTAACTGTCATCTTTCATGAGACTGAAGTTCACTCCCCAGTCATTAGCCCTCTTGAAACCAGACACTTCAATGGTACCATCTGCCCTAATTACAGCGCAGATCTCAATGGTGGATGGACTTGTGTGAAGTGCCTCAAGGCTTCTGCTGATTGCGGATTCTGTGCTTCTAGAGCTGACAAGGTAAGATATCACACTTGGTATTAACCGTCACTTAATGATCATACAAAAATGTTAATTTCGTCATCATTCTGAGTCGTTGATTGTCAATTCTTGTGCAGCTTCTGCCTGGGGCAT
The DNA here is from genome assembly GCA_034222035.1 of Acacia crassicarpa. Taxonomy (NCBI): domain Eukaryota; kingdom Viridiplantae; phylum Streptophyta; class Magnoliopsida; order Fabales; family Fabaceae; genus Acacia; species Acacia crassicarpa. The sequence continues at coordinate 38,704,081 of JAWXYG010000005.1, read as the reverse complement.
GTTTGATCTCGAATGACACAACCAAGGGTCAGTGCAAAGGTGAGCAGAGGCTATGGTACACAAGAGGGTGTCCTAGCAAAGCTGGTTGGGTTGCAATAGCGGGGCTTGCACTTTACATCATCTTCTTCTCACCAGGCATGGGAACTGTTCCATGGGTTCTGAACTCTGAGATATATCCTCTGAGGTACAGAGGAATCTGTGGAGGAATGGCATCTACGGCAGTTTGGGTGTCAAATCTGATTGTGACACAGTCCTTCTTGTCCTTGACAAAAGCTATTGGCACCTCCTGGACATTCATGCTGTTCGGTGTCATAGCGGTGGTGGCGATTGTCTTTGTCATCATCTTCGTGCCAGAAACTAAAGGGCTTCCCATCGAGGAGGTGGAGAAGATGCTGGAGAAAAGGACCCTGAACTTCAAGTTTTGGCAAAGAAGTTCTGGATCATCAGAGTCCAAGAAGTAAAAATTTGACTAGTTAGTGTGTGTGAATTTATGATGCTAGTGTTTAATCCTTAATATATAAATATGGTATTGCATAATTAGTGGCTGTTAATGAGTAAGAAGCCGTAGTTGCATCAGCATCTCAGAGTTCATTCGCCACATCCACCTTTTACAAGACTCTAAAGATTTGAGTTTTGGCAGAGGCATTTATTGGACTCATTGAATATATCTATGAGATGCTGCTTTGTTGTTCATTTCTGGTCGCCATCTAAATGACCAGAAATTTACAAGAGAGATCAATCAATATCTATGTGTGCTTAGTTAATGAACGAGTGTTCACCGGCCATTATTTTTGTGAAGCTTCTCATCTAATTGATTTGATGGCCATATCAAGATTTCAGTATTCCAATAAAATGTATTTGTAATACCAAGTATATCTCATAGAGAGGCCATATTCGAAGATCATCTCACTGAACTTTTCCTCTTTCAGAAAAATTAAAGATGTTCATGTTATACAATGGTAAACCCGTGATGGGCTTGCTCTGTGGCTGAAGTGAAAAGGGAAGCTCAAAGGAAAATGTGGTTCAGAATTAAGGACTTATGGATCACTGGAATTTGCACGGGCATCGATATCACTAGCAGTTAACATTTCTTTTAAATAAAAGTTGGTCAAAAATACACTGAAGAAAATTCATGTACAATTTATTGTCTATTGAATTTAAGTTTTAAAACTGGCAAGATCGCCCATGGCATGAACGGGCATCATCTGTAGAGGATAAGGAAATTTGATTAGTGATATATTCAAAAAGTTGGATGCCTTGAAGAATACTAAAAAAGTGACGCTATTGTGGTTTATCTTTCTCAGAAACATTGATTTAATAATATAAAGGTGGAAAATGATGATCAAACAGGATAATACACAAGTAATGTAACAATAAAGCAATTATTCTTTTTGGTTTTTGACCTGAAATAAAGCAATTATTCTTATATGCTTGGAAAAATTTCTTTACACACTACATTTGTTGAAGTATTTTTTTGGATCTATTTTCAGATTTATGAATCAAGATCTTGAGGCCGTACGTTCATAGCTTTACCACTCCGTAAATGACAACATAAAGTTGGTCATGCTTAAATACAGGCCTAGCCAAATACAAACCTACATTGCTGAATAACTGTTCTTAGTAAGAGGGAATTGTTATCTCTTTGTAGTAAAAGGCAACTTTGATTCTGATAGATTTATGGATCAACACTAATAATCAGACGTGAGAAAAGATGATGGACTGATGGAGTAAGAACCAGAACAGAAGGTGTAAGGCATCGGAAAGCCCATAGTGGCCAGAGAAAGCATTGGAAGCCCATATTGTTTTACTTAGGCCTGGTGGCCCAATACATGAAATAATCAGTGGTCCTCACAATAGATATACCATCCATATCTTTATCCAAAAAAAAAAAAATATACCATCCATATTTCAATCCATCTCCACTGACTCCACAGTAGAATCTTTTTTTTTTTTTTCTTTTGATACTTAAGAGATTAACAGTAAGAAAAGAGCATTACAGAGTGGGGGAATTTAACCCCAAAACAAGACACTCCCAACAGGCCAAAAAGAGTTGGCATAAATGGTATAGGATTTAGTCAAATCCCAAAAAAATGTGTTTTTGATCCTCGCTGCCGTCGTTGGGACTTCTTTGGTAGACGATCTCATAAGTCCCCAGTAAGTGTCTCTCGACAAAACGCCGGACAAGTATCTAAAAAGGAGCACGAGAAGAACAATCCCTCCTTAGCGAGTCTATCAGCTAACGTATTACACTCCCGCGGGATCCACAGTAGAATCTTTACAAGCACTATCTTGAGTGATATTGATGAATTGATCCATTTGTTAGGGTTTTTAAAGAGGCTCTGAGGTTAAAGTGATCTGTTGGGCTTTATTTATTTGAGTTAGGAACAGATAAATAGAATTGATACTATTAATCCAAATTTGTGTTTACCTGTAGTTTCATTTTATCTTATTTGAAACTTTTTCCAACTATTCACACATATACTTGAACCAAATAATCTCACCCTTACCCTTATATAGGAGCTAACTCATATTTTGGGTCATAAGTCATAACAAGCTTTCATGAACTGACTTATATTCATAATTGGAGAACCAACAAGGAGTTGGGTCTAACGGAAGGAGTTAATTTCTCTTAATGCGATAAATTAATATTCAAATCTCCGTTAATAAAAGTGCCTATATTTAGCGCGCGACATTACTTTCAATAGGATTGTTTCCAAATGTACCAAAAATTGAAGATGAGCATAACATGGAAGAATGAATGCTTAAACTTATCAATATCGAACCCCTGAATGGAGCCCAAAAAAAACAAATACACATCTTTAACATGTTGCCTCATTATTTAAATTTAAATAACGTCACACATGCTATCATTTACACTTTGGGTTTAATACGTAAATAGCATTCATACAAATGAAAAACATATCACGTATTTTCTCATGCAATTAATTGGGTCATCGCCCATCTATAGTGGGCGTGCACTTGTGCTCTAACACAAAGTCATTAGTTATGTTTGAAGATGAAAATGATGCACTTATATAAACTAGGGAATAAAATAACATTGAAATGCAAATTGAAAATGATCTGGCATACCATCGTCAAGTGGCATTATACGCATCGAATCATAATGGGGACATTAATGTATAAATAATGAACTAGCTTCATCCCTAACCCTTATATATTACTCGCATTCTGGCGTGGCTTTTGTTTACAGGCGTCCATTTGTAAGTTGCATTGCAACATTCATTCCGGACGAACGAGACAGCCATATGTATATGTTGCGTCTTCTGTATATATTACATATAATATTTAACAACTAGGATTATTAAAACTGCATATATGTATAAAAAGTACAGTAGTGACTTCATAGGTGACGTTGTTGTTGCCTTCAAATATTTATCTATGTTTATTAGCAGTGGCGGGAGTGGTTTTTTTTTTTTTTTTCAATTTATCTTTTGCAAACTTAAGATAAGATAAAAATCAAGTTGTAAATGTGATATATATTTGGATTGTAGTAATAGAAGTTCATCTCCACTGTAAAAAGTAAGTCTTGGTGGCTTTTTCTTAAAATATATTTTGGCCTAAAAGATCATTTGAAAAAAATGACAATCAAAACACTTCATTTACTTTTACCGTGTTTTTTCTCTTCCTACCGTGTTTTTTCATCCCCACCGCCTTTCTCATCGAACTACATGTATTATATTTATAATACATATGTAGTTCGAGAAATGAAATTAATTAATTAATGAGAGAATGATAGTTAAAGAGTTGGGAAGAGAAGTGAATGAAGGAGAGAGGCTTGAAAGGGGTGAATTGTAAGAGCATGAAGAGTGAGATGCCTGTCAATCTCTCTTCTAAGTAAGGACTTGGTTCTAATATGGAAACTTCAAAATCATGCATTGCCTTCGATTGAATTCATGAGGCGTCATCATATCGATGTCAATGGTGACTATGTCTTTGATCGTAGTGTTCTTGAGACTTTAGACCATTTATTCATTACTTGTCATGTGGTTAAGGCAGTTTAGTTTGGAAGTTTAAATATTAGGCCTCAATTTGCCTCTTTCACTGCCTCTTTCACTGCTTTCCAAAATTGGTTAAAAGAGGCCTTAATTCAACTGCATCAGGATAACAATTATTTGATGCTTACTGGCATTATTGTCAAAGTGATACGTACAGTTTGGAAAAAGAGAAATAAGTTAGATCCTCAAGGGGGCTCGCTCGATATGCCCTTTATCTCTAATCAAGGAAGTTAATCATACAGTTGTCTCTATTTCTTCAGCCTTTCCTTATGATAATGAAAGCCCAAGACCTCAGAATTTTGTTTGCAAAGCAAACTCTCATATTAACGCTCTTCCATCAGAAGGGTTGATTGTTTTTCTCTAAAAATTCGGTAAAAAGGGCTAGAAACTTTTGTAAGGTAAGTATTGGATCGGATATCAAGGACTATCGTTGATAGCTATCAAATGGAAGAAATCAACAACAACAAATTATTTTGGCCTTAGGTGCTTCAGAGCTGCCTTATCTTGGATCCTCAATTCTCCTTTATTTCAAGCAGTGACTCCAAGTGGTGTGTCTCAGGAAACTCTTCCTCCTTCCAAATGGAGTTGTCATCCCATCATCAAATTGGATCCACATGGACTTAAATTACCTTCTTAATTGCTTTATTTTCAATAGGGTTGATTTACTACAGCTTATAATATGCATTTCAACAACTTTCTTGACTACCGCTTCACTGTCCTGCTGACATGTGAGGTTTAGGGTCCTTTTTGTACTGATTATTTTTTATATGAATGTCAATTGACTTTTCTTCTTCTTCCTTTTTTATTTTCTTTAAAAAAAGGAATGAGATGCCATTTATGGAAAGCATTTGATGAGTAGGTTTTTATTATTATTATTTTTTAATATGAAAACGCTTAGCTTAACCTAACTGCTTCCGACTATCCAGCAAAATCCATGTCCATCAGTTAGGGCTGAGTAGGGGACTCATAATCTATGAGCCCACCCACAACACAATGTAATTAGGTCATTTTGAGCCTATCTAAAAAAACTCATAACAGGTTGGGTTAAAATCCGTCCATTTAAGACTTAAATAGGCTAACTATAGGCACACCTATGAGTTGCCCATATCTACCTATTTAGTGTTTTTTTTCTTAAATATTCATTACCCATCTCATTCAGTATTCTAGCATAAGGTAAAGGCGTTGCTTGACTCTATATTTTGAATAACTTTATGTTATAATAGTACTTGTATAAATTTGTGTGAATTGTAATTATTAGACTTTGAAGATTCAAATTTCAAAATTTAGAATGACGAATTTGGATGGATATTTAATACTTGTGAATACTTTTTTAAAAAATAAAATAAAATAAACATGTCAAATGCAAATAGGCAACGCAAAATCTGGTAAGCCCATTCATTTATGTGTTATCCCATTTATACGGGTTTAAATAGGTTGAAATACGAGAATGGGCTAACCCATACCCATTTAAAATTCAATGGGCTGACTATGGATTTGGCTTCAGGTTGCCCAACTCGTCCATTGTTCTGCCCTACCTACCATCAACAAGTACCGATCCAGCAAAAAAAAAAAAAAGTGATTTAAAACGGATGAGATTAGCCTCTCACAACACGACGAACATAAATTCTAATCCCAGATAGGAGATGTGTTTACAATTAATGCCCTTAAATGTTTTAGATATAATTGCATTCAATAGAAAGATACATGTATTTAGTTTTAAAAAAAATTAAATAGAATATACATTTGCTTAGCTAAAAAAATTAAATAAAATCTTTGTTGAAAGAGGTATCCAATAGTTTTGACAAAAAAAAAAAAAAAGAGGTATCCAATAGTGTCATGGTTGCCTTTAATGAAAAGATATATATGCTTAGCTAAAAAAATAAATAAATAGAATATGCATGTATGCAATATTTTGGTGATAGAATGTCAATAACCTCACTAACTTAGGGGCTCAGTTTCGGTTTGCCTATTTCATTGTCCAGATTTCCTTTTTTTTTTTTACTTTTTATTTTCTTAAGAAAATTATTTTAATAGGTAGAAAATCTAAAATAAGAATATTCTCTCTACTAATATTCTTGGGAAAAATATTTTTTTTTATTTAAAAAGCACAAGTTTTAAAAAATAAAATCTAAACGATCTAGATGAGATGGAGAAATAATGACTATTACAGATTCCCTAATTTAATGGGATGAAAGTTTTTGGTTGTGTGAGAAGTTGTGGGTTTTATACGCTTATAAGCTGTGGAGAAAATGAATGACGCGTGACAAGACATGAAGGTGAAGGGAATATTGATAATAATTCCACTTTGTCGTATTTATAAATTTTCAGTTTTAGAGTAATAAATGTATATTTTTTTATTTTTTATCTTTATTAATTATAATAAATAAAATAAAATATATTCATATTGATATTTGGAACCAATCATAGATAAGGATAAAATTAAAAATTTAGCTTATAATTAATAAGTTAATTAATTCTATTTGATATATAAAAATTAGTTAATTTAAACTTATAAATAAAATGAGAGTTATTTTTATAGAGATAGGGCGACGGCATGAATGATCGAGGCAATAGTACAAGGAGTGACTCGGATGCATCCCTCGTTGTCTCAACTTTAACCCTGAAACTCCCCATCCACTCTCACACGCATGCAGGCCCCTCGACCTATGTTAATTACTTACATTCATTTTAAGATTCTCGGGGTATGGATATGAGAGAGTTTTTTTTAATATATATAAAGAAAAATAAAATAATAATAATAACGACCTTATATATGTATGTATGGGAGTGATTAAATATAAATATAAATATAAATATAGTGAAATCCGTGAATGAAGGTATGTCCTAATTGACTATTATTTTCGTTGTCATATTGAATGAAATAAAAAGGGTAATTTGAAAATGGAAAAGGAAGAAGAAGAAGAAGGAAATGGGATATGGGGAAGAGTGGGGGTTGACACGTGCCGATGCTTCCTGCAGAGAGAACCCAGGCTCTCGAGCGTCTCACTCATTTCCTCAACCCCCACACGCCCACCCTCCTTTATCATTTCGCACATTTTCATTTTATTTATTATTTATTCTCCATGTCCTTTCCGATTATTTTATTTTATTTTATTTTATTATTCCCCCTCCCGCCTTTCTCCAGTCCTAACGAACGATTTACCGGAATATGAATTAAATAGGGTCTCATATTTTTTATCACCTACAGCATTAAAATACAAAACCTACGCCATTCATTCATTGAGAATCCAATATTCAGTCAGATACATTCTCAATCTCCCCTTTCTGGTGTTCCTCAAAAGTTCACTCTTCCATGCTCCCTTTGTACGACCTCCATCATTCCAGCGCGTGTCATTCCCATTTTCCTCTCCCCCCCTTTATTCCCCCCCTACCTCTCATCTCCTTCTCCATTCATTTCATAAAGTAAAGGAAAATAACAATTCCCCACACTCATCTTCCTCTAACCTAATCTATCCCTTGTTTTTGGGCTTAACTGATAAAGGGGTCAGACACTCTCACTAAAGAAAATGAGTTTGATCCTAGAGTTGATCAAGGCGCTAAGAAATACATCCTAATTCTTAGGTGCCTAAATAAACGCATGAAGATAATAGACGGCTCGTCATGCCCAACATCGATATGACCTAGGAGGAAGGGAGATTTTACCCTGTCTTTAAATCATAGGTGAACCCAACCCCTTTCTTAAAATTTTCTTATTTTTTTTTAAAAAGAAATCTTCATTGGTCTACCTTAAATTAATTATTTGTCATTCTTTTTATTAAAAAATGGAACGTAGTTAACTTAGATTGTTCATTACTTTTTCCCAATCCACGTACCCAAATTCATTTTTCGTATCTACCTTTAAATAAAATAAATAGAATTTCATCTCCATTGGTCTTCCCGGCCCCTTCTTTTAATTTGTTTCCTTCAATCTGTACATGCTTTCACAGATCCAAAAAATGTGTCCACGCTTATCTCTTCCTTATAAAATTAATCAATCTCAACATGCCACATCCTCTTCCAATTCACTACCATTTCTCAATAACTAAACAATTACTCCTATATCATCTAATTTAATAATAACTACCCCCATAAATTAAATCAAACCAGCTGTGTACATGTGTACGTAAAATCCAATATAATACTCCCTCCCATCCATTATATATGACACATTAACTGATTTACAGCAAATAAGAAGTCACAGTTTACTCGTTAAGTATGTTATAAATTAAAATTTGTTTTCACTTCTACTTTTATTTTAAAAAAAATGTGTTTATAAATTTAATAAGTGAGTACAATTATAAATGAGCATTTATTATAGAGACAAAACTAAAAAACAAGAATTAGTTATCTTACAAGGGATAGGATATTGTTACAACCTTTTTTTTGTTACAACCAATGTTACTACCACTTTTCCATCATTAGATCAGAATCTCATTTACCTATATAATTTCTCTCTCCTATTAAGATTTTGATCTAACGGTGGAAAAGTGGTAGTAACATTGGTTGTAACAAAAAAAAAGTTGTAACAATATCCTATCCCATCTTACAAATGACTTTTATTTTGAACTAAGTTATTCTTCTACAAGTGTCTTATATTATAAATCAAAGGGAGTATAACTTAATTCATCCAGTCTTTAATATAAGCATTGGCGGACCCACACATGTTTTTTGGGGTGCAAGTACACCCATAAATTTGAAGGAGATATATATTTTTTTGAAGGGACTTTGCAATAAGTTGTCTAGGTGGTGTGGTGGTAATTTCACTAGTCCCACAGCAAATCCTGTATTCAAACTCATGCATGGACAACTTTCTTACCTATTTTTAATATCTTATCACATATGAGAAATCATAATAATTTTTGCTTGCATGTTGCTTTGGAATTTGATTGTGTAACATCTGAGTATTTGTATGTCATGGGATTAGAATATATTGTTCTATTTAAATTGATTTCCTCGAAAATACTTTTCAATTGAACCCAATTTTTGATCCTAAATTTTACGAAAGTGTGGGTTGCCTTTTATCCTCCTTTAAAAAAAAAAAACTCCCCCGAATCCTACTATTAATTATGCACCCACAAACATTACATCCTGGGTCCACCACTGAATATAAGGCATGCATGTTTTTATGAATATAAGACATAGTTTTCATATTTGTCAATCTTTTTAAATTTATCCTTATAGATGCTCCTTCAATAATAGGGGAGAGGGAAGGTGGCAATCAAAGAAAATGAGTAGGTATTTGAGAAAATACATATCATATATATTTAAGATTAAAGAGAATGGTAAAAGTCAGACACTCTGTCGTTTCTTTCTTAATATAGAGGAATCAGATAATGGATTTAAAAATATTTCAAAATTAGCTAATTTAATTATTTATAGAAGAACGTATGCTAGCTGATTATATTTTTCATAAACATCGTCTTCAAATACTTAATACAACCTCCAGTCCTAATTATAGGATAAATTTTATAATAAAATTTTATATTATAAACTTTATCATATAATTAAGATAAGGAAAGTACTAACTAAAAACATGAAAATAAATTAAAAAAAAGAAGCATTGGTAGTGGGAATTGGGGATGTGGGTTGCCAGCAAGGGAGTCACAGTGGGTTTGTGCACTGTGCATGGCCCATCAATTCCTCATCCTGCTATCCCTTCATCCCATGTGCTCTCATCACCCTTCCCCTTAATTAATTAAAAAATGATAATTTTACCAAAGAAAAAAAATTAAAAAATGATAATTAACTCATTAAATATGTTTTGAATTAAAATTTTTCCTAATTTTATTCTTATTGAAAACTATGTTTAGTTTAAAAATCTCATAAATCAGAAAATTGAAAGTGAATATTAATTATCATGCAAATGACTTATATTTTAGATTAGATAATTCTTTTACCGGCGCCTTATATTATATAGAGGAAAGGGAATAGATAAATAAAATTGGCTTTATGAATCCGGGGGAGCAAGCAGATATGCGTCGTTTCGTACGGACACATACCTCCTTTTAGCCCCCTTAATTAATTCCTATTATGCTCTTAATCAAATCTCTCCACTTTCTTTCTCCCTAGTGGCCATCATGCACACTCTTGTCCCACCCACTATCTCACTGCACATTTGGATTATTGACGTACACTTTTATCCTTTTTATCATCATTACTTTCCCTTAATCACATTTAATTACAATCCCCCACCCCTCATTCTACTGTTTTTATCTTCCCCCCCCCCCCCTTTTTTTTTTGGTTTTGCATTTCAGATCAAATGGGGCCTTCTTCTTTTACCACCATCCATCATTACTTTTTAATTATCCCTTTATTTCACTTTCTGAGACACTATTATAAATTCAGGGTTTAACAAAAGGTTCTAGTTAATTATGTCAGGATACTTTTTTTCCCCCCTTCGACACATTTTGTTTATTTTCTTATAAATATAGTTAGTTAATAAACTAACAATACTGAAATTAAATTCATCAATACATTATTTTGCCTATTTAATCATCCGTCAGACTGAGGAGAGAAACAAGTGATCATTTTTTAACATATAGATTATTATTTATTTTTTTTTAAAGAAAAAGCTTGCAGACGTCGTCTAATTGTGTAATATGCGTATGTGAGATCCTAATTTAGGTTGGGTTTCTCTTATAATCTTTTTTTTAATTATTATTATTTTTCATCATCTCTAAATCATATCCTTTTAGTCAATCATAATACTACTTTAACCTTGCTCCAATCTTCTCAATCAACGGTTCAAATTGACTTATAAGGAAAAATGAGAAAAAAGACAGGAGATAATCCTCTTCCACCTAACTCCCTCGCAATATTTTAGGGGCCGCCCACAATTACAAAGACAGTTATGTTATACTACCTCTAATTCTAATTATAAAAATATTTTTATAGTGTAAATTATACTACAAAACGTGTATTTTATTGCTTTAGTATTAAAGCAATTAATTGTCCTTTTTTTGGGTCTGCCATAAATGATCGTACAAGGGTTTGAATGACTTGAATTTACCAGGACAAGTATTATTGAGGCAGCCGTGGCCACTAGCAGGACTAGAGTTGAGTTGGGATGCTATATATACCAGGACAATTCTTTTTGGGTAATAAAGGTGTAATTATTAGGGTTGCCAATTCGTTACAATAGCTTTATAATTGAGATGCATGATAAAAAGTACCCAAAAAAAAAAAGTCTGTCCACATACAACTGTAAATATTCAGTTTAAGTGGGAGAAAACAATAGCTCGGGCTTGAAACTTTTGTTGGGAACTTTTGCTGAAGGAACTATAAGTTTTTTTTAATAAAAAATTTAGTCCTATTTATAAATTTAGTTTTAAGTTAGTAAATAAAATTATAATAATTTTACCTTTATTAATTTTCATAATGAAAATAGAGAGAGAAAAAATATTTGAAAAATATTCATTCATAAATGAAAACAAAGTTAAAAATTTATCTCATAATTATTAAGCTAAATACTTCTTTTTAGTATATGTGATTTTGTTAAAAAAAATTATAAATAAGACCAGAGTAATAGATGCATATAAGATAGGTGCAAAAGTTGTTTTTCTTCTTCTTCTTCTTTTTTTTTTTTAATGGTTATAAGCCTGAAAAAGTTGTTATTTTCATTTATTTGGGTGTCATCATTCATGAGTGAATTGATTCCTTCCAACCTCTGGTTGCTACCATATCTAATTATGCTGCCACTTGGACTCTGATCAACTCATACTCGTTGTCAATCAATATGATCATGAAGTACCAACGTTGGACTATATATACTCCCTTCATTTTAAAGAGGAATCATTTCTCTGATTTTAATTAGAGGAATATTTTTGTAGTATAAATTATTTTATAAAAGTGTTCTTATAATTAATATCAGAAGTAGTAATTTTTTTAAATCAATTTTCTTCTTCTAATTAATGTTTAGATATGATTCATTCTACCTCTTTTTCATTCAAAACCATATTAATATGGGTAACATAGAAAATTTTTCGAATTTAACATATTGAACTCTCTCTCTCTCTCTCTCCCCCCTCTGCACTTAAATTTAAGTGGTACCGATAATATTACCTCCGATCCTAATTATAAGAGTTAGTTGATTTTCTTTGGAGAGATTAAGGAAGCTAAATAAGTTATTTAATCATTTCATATATTGTGTATCCTTAAATTATATATTAGTTTATTAGTTAAATTAAGTAGTTTGAAGAAAAAAATAAAAATAAAAATGCTTTAAAGTAATTAAATTAGCTTCCTTAATTTTTCCAAAAAAAATCAACTAACTCTTATAATTAGGATCGGAGGAAATATTATATATTGTTGGTGTTGGTCATCTTTTGTTGTTTGTTTCTTTTCTTCTCTAATTTTATAGCGGCAATGGTTCACTTGTTGGCTAAATAAATAATCATCAATTAGTTGATGGTAGATAACGAAAGAAGGCACACTTCTTTTTTCTTGGAATTTTATTATACAAACAGAGGCTTCAAAAGCACCACTACAGTTTGTAGAGCAAAAATGAAGATAGAGGGTTCAATCTTAGAGTTGATCAAAGCACTAGGGGAGGCATTCTAACTCCTCTCAGGTAAACGTTTGAAAGTATTAGACGACTCGTCTGCCCAACATTGGTATCACCTAAGAGGAATGAAGATTTCGTCATACTCTTAAATCGTGGGTTAGCCCAACTCTTTTTAGACTCCGTAACGCTAGTTAGTTACTGAAATGGGGATTTGATTTGGGATAACTGTGTTTTCAATATGTTTTTTGGAACAACTTGTTATCTTTTTTATACAAGTATATTTTTTATACTTTGCTGTTTAGACTCCACTCTGAGTGTGAGAGAGTTTTGTGGAACTTGAAGGAAATGGGAATAGGAGCAGTACACAACTACAAATGGCAGTACACAGACTACAAATGGAAGTACATAAAACTGCATTTCGCAAAACTTATTTTAGTTTTCTCTCTGATATGATTCTTAAATCACATCGGAAAATTTATAATCCATCATAAATGATATCATTTAGTTAGTTAGTTATTATTCATGATTTATTTTATTTTTTTTTAAAAAAAAACGTTGGGATGTGATGTTGTGTGTTATTATTAGCAATTTTTTAAAGTTTCTTCACGATGCAAGTGTGTTATCAATATAATTCTAAAAAAAAAAATTTGAAATCACGAAAGTATCTATGTCGTATAAGATCCACTTTATATGAAGCCAAATGAGAGCAAAATTAAAGGGTTACAAGTTAAGAATGATATCAAAAATTACTATTACTCCTTTTGATAAATATTTTTTATAAGAGCTTAAAATTTAATTTAATTTTCTTAAAAATAAAAGCCCGACATAAGTTGTCTGACATTTAATAAGTTTTTCTCACTTTTGCCTCTTATTAATTATATGTATTGCATGCATTAATTAAAAGGTTGGTATGGCTTATATTTACTCTATTTCTCAATCTTACTTACTCCTAATAAATAAAGGTATACTTGGAAGTGAAGGTTTATTCCATACATATTTATTATTTAAAACTAATTTTAAACACTTTTTTAAATAACGTAATTTAGTTATTGAACTCTTATAAATAGAATCGGAGGGAGTATATCTATTCATTGGGTTTTCAGCTATAATTTTCTAAATTTTATTTAATCTATTAATTTTAGGATACCACTTAAATTTTAAAATCTTAATAAAAATAGTGATGTTTTCTTAAAATAAGTTGTCAATTGCAATATTCTTATAAGAAAAAGAAGACTAATTTGAGATTTTTTAGTTGAGGTGGTATATATTTTGTGATGTAGATTATTTGATATAGGTGCATCGTAGTGATGTGTTGAATAAAGATAAAATAGGAAAATGACTTTTGAATCCCAATTAAGGGAAATAATTCATTCACAAATTCCATAAATTATTAATGATAACTGATTCACTTATTAATCCCCTTATTCACTTAGCAAATAATACTTTTATAATATTATTTTCTCTAATTAGGCCTAAAGTTATTCTCCCAAATAAAATAGTGGAAAGATATGATATTTTTGATAAGGATAAAGGTAAAAGAGTAAATAAGAGAAAAAGAGAGGGCAACTGTGAAAGAGGGGACCTACATAAGCAGTGGAACGGCGCAGTGTCTGGCTTTTCCCGATAAGCCCGGGCATTGTTACACCGGGCAACAACTGTGCAATCCCCAGCGGATACCTTCTCTTCCTCCTCCTCCCAGCTTAGGGCACCTTTTCTGCAACCTGCTTTCCCCTCTAAATCACCCAATTCATCCATACCTGGGTTTTCCATTTCTCACCCACCTTAACCTCCCAATCCTAGAACATCCTTCTACTCTCTCTCTTAATTTCACTGCTATGCATATTTACGTGCTCACACAGCATAAAGCAACTGTAAGTGTTAATCACACTCCAAAACACATTTGCCAACTCTTTGGTTGTGTGTTTAAGGTCTCTCTCTCGCTTGTCTATTGCACATACATAGGATGAGACTTGGATTCTTAAAATAATTAGATAATTTAATAATACAAAACTAAAAGACTCAGCTTTAATTTTTTCTGTGGTGCATTTAAAGGTACACACTTGAGAAGCAAGGAAGACCATTTGGGAAATTCAAGAGTGCAACAAGGAGCTCAAGTTCCTGAAAGTCAGGCAGCAAAGGTTGTTCTTGTCTCCCTACCCTTACACCCTCTTTCATGCCTTTCTCGATCTCCAGTTTCTTCCACTGCTTATCGTTCAAGTCTACATGAATTTTAAATTGACTTAGCTATTTTTTTACCTTTGTTTTTGTGAACAAATGAGAGCTGATCTGATAGTATAATGCCTTTCATTGAGCCAAAATTTGGAGGTTCCATATTTGTTCTTTGTTTTAACTTATATGTAACTCCGGTTTCACAGATCTGTGAGCTGTGGGTTGTCTTTACTTTTGTTAATCCAACTGGGTTTTACTTTAAGAGCTTAACATTTTAGACTCCGAACCAACATTGTTCAAAGTAATGAAGCTTAACATCAATTATCATTTTCGTTAAAAAAATTTAGCATGTTAGCAAATGTATGTTGGTTTACTATTATCTAAACCAAGTCTCTGTGAGTTATGAAGCTTGAGTTAGCTAGTTTAGCAGCTAGCTAGACTCTACGACATAAATTCGGGGGTCAGAAAGAAAACCTATACTCGGTGCAGAAGTTAAAAGGGCTGGCTCGGATAAGTGAATTATTTGCAACTTGTTCTCCTTAGCTTAAAATGAAGGCAGAATGTGTTAGATCGAAGGTTCCCGAGCTCAAAGTATTTAATAAATGTTGGATGTTAATATGCTGAACATGCTCAGATCTTTATCTGCTGTGTAATAAGTGAATCTGTTGAGAATGTGTACGTATTAAGTATCTGCTGTGTTGTTTTTTTTTTCCTCCTTCTTTTTCTTTCTTGCTTCTTTATCTGATGATATATATATATATATTTATGTGGTTGTGGGTGGGTTGTTTCTGGGTTTAGCAGGAGGTGAGGCCGAGGCTCTAAGACCTATTCAGTGTTTTGCCTTTGAAAGCATTTCTGCAAACTGCGAAAAGCTTAAACGAAGGCCTCCTGACTTGGACCGTGATATATCGGAGCACTAAAAAAAAAAGTCTCTTAGCTCTCTCCCTACAGAGTACTCTCTGAATCATCGTCATCAATGCAAAGGGCGTAGCAACCCCACCTCTAATCACACACACACATTCTCTCTCTCCCCCTATAAGTGTACAGGGAAAAAGAAGGGAGATAAGGTTCAAGCTGGAAAAAGGCATGATTGCGGTATGGAGGAGGATGCGATTCCAGCACAAGCGTATAAATTCACCAGAGTCGGAAATGGCAGAAACGACTCCAACAAGATAGGTTCTAGAGGGAGCGGTGGCGGCGGAGCTGGCGGCGGCGACGTCAGCTCGAATCGGTTCGAGGGCTGGCACCACCATTCTTCGAGAATCATTAGGGTTTCTCGAGCATCTGGAGGGAAAGACCGGCACAGCAAGGTGATGACTTCAAAGGGTTTAAGAGACCGAAGGGTTAGGCTGTCGGTAACCACAGCAATCCAGTTCTATGATCTTCAAGATCGGCTTGGCTATGACCAACCTAGTAAAGCTGTGGAGTGGCTAATCAAAGCAGCTTCTGACGCCATTTCTGAGCTTCCCTTTCTCAACAACACATTCCCTGATAAGCAGCCCAGCGATGAGAAAAGAGGAACAGAACAAGGGTTTGATGATACAGATGATCATGCTGAGGTAAATGCCGATGATGGTGATTATCACCAGACTCAAAGTCAGAACCTTTCTTTGTCTAAGTCTGCTTGCAGCAGCACTTCTGAAACAAGCAAAGGCTCTGGTTTGTCCCTCTCAAGGTCTGATATTCGAGTGAACCGTGAGAAGGCCAGAGAGAGGGCAAGAGAGAGAGCAGCAAAAGAGAAGGAAAAAGAAAACACTGCCCATCCGCACAATAATGTGAATAACCCCATTTCTCAAACTGCTTCTTTCACTGAGCTTCTTACCGGCGGGGTTACTAGTACTGTTAATCCTTCCACCACCACGAGTCCGGCCGGCGATGATCATGAGCCTGATTTGTTCAACAAGGCAGCGAGACAACAATGGTGTACAACAACACCCATGGACTACTTTAACTCAGGCCTCGTGGGGCATCACTCTATTAGAAGTCATAATAATAATAATCAATCTTCAGGGTTATTCGCAGGACAAAGCCAACTGGGAAACTCTAATTCCCTTCCTCTTCAGGCTTCTCCATTCAATGTGGGGAGTGAAAATCACTCAGATCAGCTCCAGCATTTCTCATTATCCACCATGCCTGACCATCATCTCATACCCAGCGGAAGCTGCAGCGACTACAACCTCAACTTCACCATCTCCTCTTCTTCTTCTTCTTCAGGCTTTGCTGGTTTCAACAGGGGGACCCTTCAGTCCAATTCACCGTCTGTTTTGCCTCACCCTCTTCAGAGGTTTTCTTCTTCTTTAGATGGATCCAATCTACCTTTCTTCATAGGAGCTGCTGCTGTGCCAACCATGGAGAATCACCACCACCACCAGTTCTCATCACCTGGATTTGATGGCCGTTTGCAACTATGTTATGGAGACTTAACCCGCCATTCTGACCACAACAAGGGCAAAGGCAAGAACTGATGCCTACCGGCGACGCTCCACATTTCCCTTGCTACATTTCCTGGTAATTTTCCCAAAAAACAAATTATATTTGTTTAGTCTTCTCATTTCCCTTTATATTATACTGATTTATTTGCGTACGGACATCACACCCTTGCATATTTTCATCCTTTTCCGGGCCAGTTGGGGCATAACTCTCATTTGTAGCTTAGGAGGACACAAAAAATTTGAATGTCTTTTGCTTAAATTACTCCTTGATATACGTGTTTTGTGCATATTGTGCAATACCATGAGGAATGAGCCATTTACTTTTTCTAGGTAATCATACCGTTGGCCATATTTATTTTCTTAAAAAAAATCATGATGGGGGATATCTGTTTTAAGTGCTGTCTCTAGATGATTCCTGCATGAATCGTCGTGATTCATACTCCTGGTTTTGCCGGTTGTCTCCTGGTTTTGCCACTAGGGTTGATTCCTTTCTCTGTAGCAAAAAATGTGTTGTTTTGACCAAAAAAAAGTAGCAAAAAATGTGTTGTCCATGACAGGTGTAAGCTTGTGAGTAGCGAAAACTATGTATTGGGGCGTTTGAGTGGGGTATATATAGTTGGTAAGTGTGCAAAACTGAGAACCTTAAATAGCGTTATACAAATAACAAATCACAAAGAAGGCTAAAAGAGCAGCTTTATGATCCCTATTCGCGTTATACAAATAACAAATCACAAAGAAGGTTGAAAGAGCAGCTTTATGATCCCTATTCTACTTGGTTTTTCTCACTCCCCAAGCAGACTGATGAGGGGTCTGTGTGGACAAGACGTGAGAATCATAAATGGAGGATTTTTGCATTTTCCATATGTAAATGTGGTGAAACTTGAAAGGCTCATGCATGTAGGCTTTCTTGACTTGACTCCGCGAGCATCAAAAGATGAAACGAGGGGCTACTGTACGTACTGTGTCTCTGATGTGTACAAATTGATTGGGTTTCTCTCATAATCTCTTTCTCATAATCTCTAAATTATATCCATCCAATCAATTACAATACCACTTTAACTTTTCTCTCACCTTCCTAATTAATGGCCCAAATGATGCTAATAAGAAAAAATGAGAAAGAGGATTATGAGAGAATCCTCTTCCCAAATTATTACCGTAGAGAAGATAAATGTAGTACACACAGGTCCATATTGGGTGTTATGTTTTCCCTGCTCTTACATGTTTATCTCTCTAACTAAAGGTATAAGGTATTTTTTTAATTTATGTAGATTAAATTATATACTGTTTTTTGAAAAAAAAAAAATTTACATCTAATATCTCGAATTAATTAGTATTCCGAATACTAGTGTTACAAGATAAATATTTCTAAATACAGAACTAGAATCTAATTAATTTAAGATATTGAGTGAAAATTAAACATTTCAGAAGCAGCATATAATTTAATATACATAAATAAAATAATAAGAAAAAAGTCTCATTCTTCTAATTAAAGAGACAAGCATGTAAAAAGCACATAAAGAAGAAACATTTTATGTGTTTCCATACAGACAATAGGTTGTCAATATGCATTATGTAGCGTTAGCTTGGAATTCTTCAGTTTATCATATCCTTGTGTCAAATTTGAATTCATATGATAATTGGTACATCACTGAAACCTTTTATATTTATAATGCAATAAAACTAGGTACATCTGCATTTTTGTCCAACTTGTGAATGAAATAATTAGAAAACTACTTAAATTTGCTTAAAATGAGTTTTTTCATGTGCTGCTTTAAAAAATTAAACATTTCTAACAATAAAGCTCGCATCAAGAGAATTTTAACACAACTTTGAAGTTGATCCAACATTAAAAATATTCCATTCAAGATTCTTAGAGAATGAGGTCGGATGTTAGGAGTCTGGTTTCTATATGCTGTCATTCAAACACCGTAAACTTCCTTTTGATTTCATTTGGAGGGTCCATATTTTATTATGTACTATATGATTTTTGTAAAAAGCTTTTTAATTTATACGTAGCTTTTATCTAAAAATTGTATAAAATAGAAATAGTTCTGTAGCAACAAAATTTTAGAACAATATGATAGAATATGAAATTTTTTAAAAAAATAAAAGAATAAAATATAAAATTAGGGCCTTCCTAATTTCTAAATCGGTTATTGAATAAATTATTTTGGCCAATATATATGCTTCAACAGAGACAAAGAAAGCTATACTCAGATATTAATATTCAGATATATTATTATTCATTAATTAATAATTCCCATTAAATAAACCAATAAAATATGTTACCAAAAGAATTCAAATTCAATATTAGTAAATAGTTTTGGTTTATTAGTCGGGGTGGTTTAATTTAGACATATTTCCCACCCGAGATAATTAAGTAGTTTCAGTTATTGAATGAAATATTTTGATTAATAGTTTACTTAAAGATTTGATGACTAACAAATCAAATGGTATCATACAATTCATTTAGTCGACTCCACCTTACAACCATATAAACCCAAAACCTTAACTTAAATTGCCCGGTTGGTTAGATTAACTATATGAATATAGAAGGGGTCATAAATAATTTGCTTTTATGCAAGGCATGCCAATTGATCATTAACTTCTCAGTGAAGAGGCATAACTGTTTGTCCCTTTCTTTGTATTGAATTATGTCACAAGCTACTCCATGGTGTAAGAACAGTTAATATGCAACTTCCTCTTTTTGTTTGTGAATTCCTATCAATTGGTATGCCCCTATGATGATCCTATATATTTATATGCTACTGTAGGTATTTAATATTATTTTCACTAAACTTCAGAGTTTATCCCTTGTAAACTTATGACAGTATAACTTTGCAAGGTTGCCCTCTCACACGTAGGTTAGATTATTATCATATATAGAAGAGGAAAGAGAGCCGTAGAGTGAGCATGGTTTGATTTACATTTTGTGCAATCTGCTTGGATTTAGACATTTCTGGGTGCATGATATATTTCTGAAACTAGCCTCTAGCATATAGTCATGCCAACAAAGAGAAAAGAAGTAAGCAGGAGATCATTGAAAAGAAAAAAAGTACTTAAACTCACCGTGTCACGAACTGAGGTCTAAACTATGGGGAAAATACTTGACCATGAAGTCAGTTTAGGACACATTTGACGTTTGAACTTCCCAATGTACAAAATCATCATTTGAACAAGTGATGATGAGCGTACATCTCATTCAGATTAATGACTGTCAAAGAGGAGGGAAATTATATTAATAGTATTAATTTTACTGTTTAGTCACTCCGTATAACTATATAAATCATACCAGGGCTTGTTTATCCTAGGATACTTCAATTTCAGAATGAAGATGACCATGGATATTTGGCACTTTTACTTTTGTGCAGAAGCCTAAATCTTATATTTTTCACTATTACTTACTTGCAATGATCTCTCTTCCATTCTTGAGATATATAATATAATCAACTGGTCTCTTTTCTTCGCTTGGTTTACTAATAAGAAGCTTTTAATAAGTAGCAACTGGATCTGCTGCAGGTCCCTCAACCACATCGAGTTGTTAACTGTGACTGTGTTTGTGAACAAAATATTGAATTAATTTTGGGTAGATATGATTTTGTAAGTGAATTGAACCATCTATATTTTAGGCCTCGTGTTCGACTTTGCAGGGATTATATACTCACAAGTCTGGTTGGGGAATTGTTGGAGAGGGCAATGGCTTTATGTGACGGTAATTAATGAATGAGAGCTAATAGTGGAACTAGCAGATATGTAGTCGTCGTTTAGTTCTTTTGGCTTCTGGTCGTTTTAATATGGAAATGAGCAACACAAATGAATTTTTGAAGGTGAAGCATGCATGCCATGTTAACTCTACATTTTACAGTGGGTTTTTACGCTGGTTCTTCACTTGCGTTTCTGTTTACTATGTATTGGCAAATGGGAAACCTTGCAGTTGAACCCCAACAGCGAAATTCAAGCCTTATGAATATTTCTGTAACTAGTTAATTGTTACCAAACTATACTCTAATTTCAGCTTATTAAGAAAATGTTAGCCAAATTAAAAAACTTGAAAAGTTTCGACACCCCTTGAAAGAGTAAGCTGTCATAGTAGTGCACAAGGTACAGATAGGCATATACGGCAAGGCTAGATTACATAGAAGCACTTTTAGATTCCTTCGAGGCATACTACCATGATATTATTAGTATATATGAGCCTATCCCGGCCCTGTGATGATTGTACGTAATAGGGTGTCCAACCTCTTTTATTTATCCAGGTTATACCATCGATATTATTTGGCATATCAGAAGTATTATTGATACATTCACCGAAAGATCCCAGGTGATTTTCCCTTGAGACACAGATGCAGTAGATCCATATTTCCTTGAAACTATTCTCTACTGACTGTTCTGCCTTTCTGAAATGAAGAGACGAACCTGATTTAAACATTGTCAAAAACTTTCTGCTATTATTATCATCATCATCATTAATATGTGACATGAACTTCAAGAAATGTAAGAATGAGGAAACTGTCACGCATAAAGTTTTTTTTATTTTGATGATTCTTTGTAGTTCCCCCTAAAGAGTCCATCGGTAGGCAGAAATCACTCGAAATGGGTTTGCATCTTCACATGTAAGCAATATTTATTCAAATCTTATAGGTCATGTCCCTGCAAATAGCTAGAAAAGGGAACAAGTTTCTTCCAAGGGGTTAATCAAATAAAAATTTATTGAGAGCTCATGACTAATCTAGCAGAAAACTTACATTTATTTAAGCATTCCAATACTCTTAGTTTTTTAGCTCCAGGGAACATCTATACATCCATGGTTGACTTGTTCGTAAACTTATAATTATAATTCACCTTCTAAAGATAAACAAAACATACATACTTATGTGTTTAATATGCAAGTACAGTGTACAGATCGTTCCCTTCTGACACTCCTTGTTCTGGCTTTATTTGATGCAGGACACCAAGACATAGGGTGCTAGTAGCAAGAAGTTGTGTGCTTGGCCTTGGACACATGGGATGGTACGTTGTTGTGATCAAGTGTTGGTTTTTTAACTTCGGATCATTTTGAAGTCATTTACTTTACATTCGGTATTTAAGAATATATTGGTCTGAGCGTACAAATCATTTTGTATGTTGATAGAATGTTTAAAAAACACGATTGTACCTGTTTTCCTATTCTTTGGGTTCTTGCAAAGTTAATTTTGGAGTTGTCTAATACCATGTTGGCTTAGGAAAGGTCCAAGAATTAGTTTGCTAATGGATTTGCAATTCTTCAGTCTTCCACACAGTATAAACCCAAAACAAAATCTGGTAATCATAAATGTAATGTCATTTCTCTTTCCACACAGCACTCAACTATAATATTTTCTATGAGATCAAGTAAATCCAGTTGAGTTTTTTTTTCAGGACAGTTGTGCACAATTGTGTTTTTTTGTTATGGAATTTTCTAAACTTGCTTTCACACACATTGTGCATTTTCATTCATGTTATTTATTCTTCTATTTTCCTCGTCTCCCAAGCAAGTCCTTCAACTCTACTCATTTCTTTTTTTTTTTTGGGTCTGTTTGATGCATGTGCTCTTCCTTTTTTTTTTTGGTCAAAATGCATGTGCTCTTCCTATTCAGCTTTTTTACTCACTCCTTCTGGTGGAGGAAGAGAGGACACAAATAAAAAAAGGTGCAAATGAGCCTACGGCCTACCCTTAAAGAAGTAAAACAAATAAATATAATCATAAAAGAAAGGGCATGGTGGCTGCAAAGCTTAGTCACTCTGCAAAAGTAAAATTAAAGCAACTTCTACCTAAAAAAACAAGAGAATATCTGATCAGCTTTAGCTTGAAAGAAAATGAAAGAAAGGGCAAAAGCCAAGAGATATGTGCAGATTTTCTGTGCAACGTTGAATGCCATGTTTCTGTATAAGGAAGCAAATGTTATGCTGGTGTTTTTTAAAACCATGATCTTGCAGCATTCTCACGAAAATTGAAAGATTAATCACAGGTAATTTTCTGAAGGTCAAAAAATAGGAAATCCATGCAGTAAGTAATTTCTCCACAAAACCTAAAAAATAAAAGTTGTAAGTGCATCCTGAAATGTCCCAAAATGCTGGTGGTGGGGTCCTGATTCATGATCATGCTAAACAGAATTATTAGATAATCCAAACATAAACATGATTTTCTTTTTTCCTATCACTACCCTGCCTGCTCCATAGTGCATCGATGATATATTATTATTATTAATTATTAATATCCCCCACCAGCTCATCAACTTCTTTGTGTCACAGCCTCTGCCGGCGTATAAATTAACATGTGGGGGCTTCTTCACCATTTTCTGTTTCCTATATATTCTTCCATTTGGATGCATCCACACTTGCACCCCAATTTTAAAAACTTCGGTAGAATAAAATAGAAAGTGACATCAATTAAAATCTGAGCTTTGCCTCTTTGTATTATATTGTATACACACATAATTATATCGCCAATGAATGTGGAATAAGAATACAAAGGAATCATTGAAAATGATAGCCACAGGTCAGAAGATTTTATTGAGGAAGAAGACTCTGTTTCTTACAGTGTGCAAAAGCTTGAGTTCTTTTCAGTAATAGAGTACATATACCTTAATTCACGTGGGATTAGAAGTGTACAAAGCTAAGATACCTCACGTGACAAACAGATAAAGCTGGAAGCAGGAACCCAGAACACAGCTAATTAAGCTAATAAAATAATTATATAGAATACGAATTATTGTTTTGAGTAAAGAAACAATAGAGGTCGGCTCTAGGAAGCAGCCATTGCCCTGTCATTCACAACTGGAATGCCTGCAGTTCTTTAGACATTTATGAGCGCCTCCAAAGAACAATTCAGAACATGTTTGGATTTAGAAAAAATAATAAGGGAGATTTTTATTCCAAGTTAATCATGCTTATTAGAGTACTACGTTGACCTATATAAATAGAAACTAGGAAAATAGAACATTGTACTTCTTCTTATCCTTAATATAAAACATATTTACTTAATTTTATTAAATTAAGAAAGTTAGTTGAGTTAATTAATATGATAAGTATTTTCTAAAACATATATTTGTCATATTCATTATTCTCTCATTCCCTCCCCTTTTTAAATGTTGTTAAGGGAGCATAAATAAGGGTAAATTAGGAAAGGATTAATAAATATGAAAATTATATCTTATATTTAGGACTTAGATCAATTTTCCTAACATATCTTATAATAAGGACCGAAAGAGTAGTAAAGATTCCTAACTTATCAGGCTTATGACATCATTTATATGAATTAAAAGTAATTTTAAAGGAACCAAATACCTCTCGCCTAGGGCAAAGCACTGTCATGGATTAATTGGTTGCTAGTAGCATAAAATACTGATGAAGAAATTAAATAATAAAAAATAAAAAGGACTCTTAGGCCTTCACTAGAAGTTGAGTTTTGAATAGCTCAAGAAGCTTGTGATCATACGTCTCATTCATTTGGGGCTGTGTCTGAGTGAAGCAGGATGGACAAAAGCTGCTTCTGGAATCATGAGGAAGGGGCCGTCCAGAAAAATTCAGACAGGAGTGTTAAGAAAGTTATGGGAACGAGGTAAATATCTGATGGTCCAAAACAATCCCATATGTCCCCAGCCCCCACCTCTGCTTTGTTCCAATCTGTCCAGAATGTGTTGTTCATGGAGACTTTGTCTTCGTAGACAAAGACTAATAATTTTCATATTTTCCACAGCAAAGTCGTCTTCTTGACCTGTTTCCACCTCAAAATAAGCTCACACCTTCAAGTTTCTTTCTCGACCCAAGTTTTCTATTGGTTAGGATCAGCGAACCACCAAACTAAAGAATGTTCAAAATCCGATTATTGAAATGGACAACTTCTTGATCTCATACACCAAACTTAGCTTTCAAAAGCCTTCTACGAAAACCTTTCAATAAATTTGTTCATGTTTACTGGTTTGTATAATGATCTAATAAAGGGGCATTGCATTTAACATAATTGTCATTAATGGAAGAGAGACTTTGGCTTGCAAATGGGCCCTTGGCACTTCTAGGGAATTTTAATTTCTAATTATAGGACGAAAACAATTATTGAAAATGTCAGGGGATAAGATAGCACATTGATGACAATTTACAGTATTTAAAGAGGTGGGAGAGTTTTAAAAATTAAAGACACGATGATGATTATGTTCTCACTTTGTTAATTTTTGAGCAATTGAATGGCGGTACTGGTGGTGTTGATGTCAAATCTAACCCCAAATTACACACAATCATGCAGCCTATGGATTTCTGTAGCATTTAATTAATAATAGTTCATGTTTTTCCTTACTGATTAATTCTGTTTGGGGGGTGTTGAAAAAAATTACTCGTCCTAAATAATTGAGTTGCTTTAAAATCACATAATAGAAGTGATATTAAGTGGTGTCTGTTGTCATAAAAGTCATCAACCTAATCAGAAAAAAAGCCACCAAACAAGCGCTTTTACAGGCAATCAAAAACACCAACTAGACATCATGTGACTAATGAATCATAAAAATTTTGCAACTTAATTAAGTAATCAATTATCCACCAGACACATCCCACCGAGTTCACATATGGTGCTAAGAGCTTAGGTGCTTATTATATGCTTATACTTCAATTTGAGGTATAGGCATATAATTTTTTATTTTTTAAATTTTTTTTATATATTGTATTTATTCATATTTAAATTATGTACTGCTTTCTGGAATTTTTTTTGCACTTAGTATCTCAAATTAATTAGTCTCCAGTACTACATTCAAAAATATTTGTCTGTAACACCAGTATCATGGAAATTAATTAATTTGAGATACTAGGTCCAAAAAAAATTCCAAAAAACAGCACATAATTTAAATAGGAATAAATACAACATATTAAAAAATAATAAAAATAAAAAATTACATACTTATACCTCAAATTAAGATATAAGCATGTAATAAGCACCTAAACTCCGAACACCATATGTGAACTCCATCCGACATGTGCTTCTCAGCTTACAATGCTAAATTATGTGGAGGAGCGCATGTGCTCATCACCCAAGTTTGACCATTAGATTAATTTTACACCATTTAGATTTGATTTGATTTAATTTTTATATTTTACATAAATTTTTATGTTATCATAAAAGAAAAATTTAAATAAAGGATAATATTATAACTATGGCTTCTCATAGAAATAAATTTATCCTTTTATCAAAAATAAAAAATTGAATGCGGAGCCAAACCATTTGTACTGATCAGACGTGTAACTGTGTCTGCACTCTGCAGTTTGTACTGTTGCCAGAGCTGCAATTTCAATTATTTTACGAACAAGGAGTAATATATTATATCCTGTGCATATTATACTTCTGAATAATATGAGATAAGTCTTCACTCACAATTCCTTACATTTTTATAACTAAATTCTTTACAAGACATGGCTAAGATTTTTTTTTTTTTAATAATTCATCACGACATGGTTAAGTTTTTTTAACTAACTTATATTTCATATTTATATTAAAAATATTAACCTACAACTGTTACAAGTAATCCTAATGTGGAAAAAATATTTACACAATTAAATAAAAGGGAAAATCATATAAAGACCTCAATTAAGGAAAATAATATAAGAAAAATCTCATAATTTATCAATAACAAATAAAAAAGCAATTATTAACAAGTAAAAGAGTTATATTAACAAATTATGAGACTTTTTTTATATTTTTTTAATTGAAGCCTTATCATCATTTTTCTTAAATAGAACAAATGTATTTATTAAAACATTTACCAAAATTCGATTCACCTCGTACAATTTGAAGCAAAAGATTTGATCTTTTCACATAAAATGATTAACTTATTTAAGAAAATAATGCAGTAGAACAACACAAATAATATCGTCAACACTACGTACATGGTAATTAGAATAATCGTTTTCTTTTTACTGAGGGTTTTCCCGCACATTTGTACAAACTTGGGACCCGCGAGATGGTTCTTAAAAACTCGTTTTATCACTACGATTTTACGTTTTTACGATTTTTTTTTCATTAAAACGATTTTACTAATTTTCTAAATGCTTTTAAGTTTTTAGGATTTTTTTATAATTTTACTACGTTACGATTTTAAGTTTTACGATTTTTCATTCTCCTTCCGTTTTTAGGTAAAAACTCGTTTTTAAAAACCTGCAAGACAGGGATCCAGTAAAACACCCAACAGCAGAGAGTAGGTGCAGAAGCCTGTATTGCATGAATAGGATTGGTTCGTTCTTCAGTGCAGCAGGTCATCTCATATTTTTTTTTCTTTTTTTTCTTCTTCTCATTATTCCCCGTCAATTTGGACCGTTTGATTCAAAAAAAAAAAAAGAACAGTTAAAATAATATCATAATCTTTCAGATTGATTGAGTGGTCTTTCAAATTGATTGAGCACCCATAATTTAAAGATTATGAGAAATATTTTTTTTTTAAAAAAAAAAGATGTTGAGAGCCAATCATCTAGAAGTGATTTAATCTTATAGATGCAAAGTACACTGCTCATTTCACCTTAGAAGAATATATCACAAATGCATACCAAACTGGTACCTACTAGAATATTCACAGAGGGATAACTGAAAATAGAAAAATGGCTACAAACTCAGCTGTTACAGGTAGGTGTGCAATCTTACAAGCATTGCCTTAAATACAAAAAAAATCCCAGCAGATGCATTTAGTTCACAGTTCAGGCACAATAGCCGAATGACTGGCAGCCCTTTAATCATCATTCAAATGTGGCCGCAGCTTGAGAGGCAAGAAGAGCAAAACTCAGCTTGCCATAGATGCCCAACTCCATGTACCCTCTCCAAGAAATATTGCCCTTTCTCGTTCTTTCTTTGAGGAAGTACCATGCTTCCCTGTTCCTCACATGATTGCACCTTCCCTGAAACACCAATTTTAACAAATAAATTAGAGCAGTGAAAGTTGAAACCACATGAAAGTAATCGAGTGAAAATTAAGCCAGCACTCAAAATTAGAAACATAAGAACACTTAAAGCAACCTTCCTTCTTTTCAATCTAAAGAGCATTGCATAAGTTGGGCTTTCTAAGTATCCATCTCCCAGTTAAAGCAATTATCTCCAAGAGATGAGAAATATTAGGCTTTTACCGTTATGAAATTGACATTCAATTCAAGCGTTGCAATAAACATCAAGATTCATGTGGATTGTGGATTGATCGCCTGTCAGAAATTAGAAATCTGAAACCAAAATCCCAATAGGATTAAATTGTCCATGCATCATTTCAGTCCCGGGCTCTGGCAGATTCATTTGGCCGGCAAATACACACTCAACCAGTTTGTCAGATGCCCTCAGAAGGCAAGCCATCAAATACATTACGACAAATTCATTCATTCTCTTACATTTTCCAAATATCTATTAGCTTTTTGTTTCGTCAGCAAGAGGAACACTTCCAATTTTTTTATATTGAATTGAAGTACGCGTAGGAAACACAATACTGCGTGCACAAAACACGAAGCGGAAAAATTACTTACCATGGATTTAAAAGCTCGAACAATCAGAAGGAGTTCATCTCAAGACAGTAAGTCCGCCTCTTAACCAGCATCCTTGCTGCTGCCCCATACGGCTCACCAAATGCTGTTGAAACCCAAGACACATCAGAGACTTCCTTCTTTGCCGTGGAGGACAGCTCACTCGGCCTAATCGCAACAAGGGTCGCGCCCTTCAAAACAACCCCATCAGGCAATTCCAGGTGAGGAGCATACCATAGTCTCATATTGAGAGCGGGTACAAGAGTCCTCTTTGATGCTGAAGACGCTGACAGTGGCTTCACTCTCAGCTCCTCAAGCTGATCTCTATTCATAGACAAAACACCCTGCCCATCAGCATCTGTCAAAACTAAATTATCCAATGTTTTATGCTCTGAAATGATGGGTTGCAGCAAGTAATGCCTTGCGGAAGCAGCTATCAAAGAGCTAATTGTCCAAACAACCCTAAGTTTCAGACCCCCGTTTGTGTAAAACGAGTCAGGTATGCTTCCATTGTCATCACCACCATTGTTGCCACATCCAGCATCAGAAACCCCTTCCTGAAGGCACAAAGACTTTGTAGGTCCTGGGTACACGACCGAAGAAGCACCCAAGATTACACAATTATCCAGAGTGGAGCCAAAATCAGCTCTCCATTTTAACAAAACGCCATCTTCTATTCCTAGTTCTCCACTGGGAAGCTCGATCCGAAGGAACCGAATCTCATTGAAATTCTTTAAAACTTGGGTCGGTGAGTGATGAGTCACACCGCCTTGATCGCCCTCACCGTCTTCTTCACTCCCAACGGCCAGAGAGGTGGACGAGGACGAAGGACCAGAACTCGTGGCTACTCTCTTGGGGCCCAATAACTGCCCCAGAGCTTGAAGGGGCTTGACGATGCCACCGAACACAAACCGAAAGAGATTAGAAAAGGGACTGCGGGATTTGTCAGAGGAAGCGGCGGCGGAGGAAGAATCGTCGTCGGAAATAACACAGTCCACACGAACAACAACGTTCTCGACCTGGGGCACAAGAGAGTGAAATCTGCGGGAAACGACACAACAGCGACCAAGAGCCTTCACATCGCCGATCTTGTTGAAGACCAAGAGAAGCAGAGAATCTGGCAAGAGATCAAAGTGGTCGACACCAGCCACATCGGGTTCAGGATAAATTCTGGTTGTTAGATCTGAGCGGAAAGAGGCCATTGCAAACAGGAAAAAAAAGGATAATGGAAGGAGAAATCGAAGAGCACAAACAGCCGGGTCAGAACAGATCGAGCTCGGAAACTCTGACGCGCCGGATGAAGGCTCAGACGGGTGTACGAAGGGACTGGGTTTGGGCCAGATCTGCTAACGAAAAAGGCATGCCAGAGAGAATTAACAGGAGAAGCGAATTCAGGATATGCAGAGACTGAAGAGGGTGAAGCTGAGCAGAAGGCAGAATTAGAGGATGTGGAAAGGCAGAGATATAGATAGAGATGGGAGAGGAAGAGGGTTCAGAGAGAGAGAGTGGATGAGATGAATGGAAATGGTGGGAGTAGATAGATCCGTGGATTTGTCTTTACAGAGAGGGGAGACGATATGAAAGAGGGAAGGAGGGAGTGGGAGAGTGAGGTTACGCGCCTCTGTGATCGAGTGGAGTTTCCTCTGTGGTACGAATTGGTGTTTAACTGCAATTAGCTTCACTCCGCAATAATGCTCCCGTTTGGAACACTCGAAATGGAAATGGAAATGGAAATGGAGTTTAGAACCATGTTTGGTATGCTGGTGGAATCTGGCCTGATTTTTATTTAAGAAGACCAAAATACCCTTCTATAAAAAAAAATAATAACTCTGCTATAACCTCACATGACACCACCACCAAATAAAAACTGTAATGATAAAATAAATATACAAGTAATATTCAACAACTAACAATTTAATCAACAATCTATGAAAAGTAAGTTAGTAGATATCATTAAGAAATATTGCTCTCAACTTTGTTTATCAGAACTTAATCAACAATCGTCTTCTTCGCTGTCTGAAAAATTGTCAACAATTGTCTTCTCTGCCGGCCAAAGATTATCAACAATCGGAAACTTTCAAATCAATCCGCGTCTCTAAAAATCATCAACGTTGTTAAAGAAAAGGGGGTCAAAGAGGAAGATTGAGAACCCAAATCTTGTGTTCATGCAAACATAATCATCAAAAGCTAACAATCATTCCAGGTCTAAAATCCAAAAATTGTGAAACGAAAAAAGAGTTCAAAGAAAGTTGTTGTCCAAGCTATGAAGACGCGAAATGAAGTCATCACCTCTATCGTTGCCATCATTTCCCTTCATCAAGCTGATAGATCAAAGGTAGGTTTTCGTTAGTGATGAGTTTGATGGTTGTCAAACTGTCAAAGGTTGGCTGCTGGAGTCGCCATCGTCGGCTGATAGAGTCACTGCCGTTGGCTAGTGGGTCATCGTCGTCGGTGGAGTAAAGTGGAAAAGGAGGACCATGAACTTGAAATATGAACGAAAGAAAGAAGGGGCAAAAATGTACTCGACCATCATGAAAATGCAAATTTTGAGGTTGTACGATGGAAATTATTCCAATCAAATTTGATGGAAATAGAATGGTGAAATTCTCCAATTCCAATGTACCAAACAAGCATCTTCATGGAAATCAATTCCATTTCCATATACCCCAAATTCCATCGTACCAAACGGGACATAACCAACTTCTTCCTTTGGGATTTCTCGCTCCGTTCATTCTTGCTGCTTTTCCTGTTAATTTTCCTTTTTTGTTCTTCAGAATATTCTCCACTTCTCTACTATATAACAAAAATCTGCTTAATGTAAATGTAAAATAGATTATATTAGCACGCACGGAATTGATTCAAGGAGGATTATAATTTTTTTAAGTTAATTTTTACTATGGTTGACTAAATATGTTAAGCTGACAATATATATGTCATTCATGTCTTTTTATTTTAAGGTGAAAATTTATCTTGAAAATGTTAAATCTGACTTTTCAAAAAATGAAGTAAATGACATTTGAACTTCCAGAATAAATTTGTACTTTAACAAAAATGACATGGATGATATATGAATTGTCAGCTCAACATATTTGGTCAACTATAGATTAAATTAATTGAAATAACGGTTAAGACAAAATTACACAATTTTTAACACTTCTGAGGCAAAATTATCCCTTAACCCTAACGTATGTATGTAGAGTGAATGAAAAATACCATTTGAATTTGAAAATTCTGTTAACAAAAATAGTAATATAATTAACAAAAACAGTAATAAGGTTAACAACCCCATTTTATCGTAAAATCACCTTTTTATCATTTTGAATTTCAAATGGTATTTATATGGGCTTCTCCCTATATATACATGTCTATATATATGTATGTGTGTGTGTGTGTAATATAGAGTATAAAATAAAAAATTCCCTAGGACTTTTTTTTTATACTCCCTTCAGTCCTAATTATAAGAGTTAGTTGACTTTTTTGGAGAGATTAAGGAAGCTAACTAAATTACTTTAAAGTATTTTTATTTTTATTTTTTCTTCAAATTTATTAGTTTGACTAATACACTAATATATAATCTAAGAATATTTAACATATAAGATGATTAAGTAACTTATTTAGCTTCCTTAATCTCTCCGAAAAAAGTGAACTAGCTCTTATAATTAGGACTGGAGGTAGTATATATAAAAGTTTAGGTGATGGTAGACACCAGTATCCCATCAGGGTCAGGGTATGCCTCTAGGCTCAAATAACGCTTATAGAGGTATTTATATATCACCCACCAATGAGACCTTTACATAGACCAGCAGATATCAAACCTCCTCTCTTTTAGGGTGAAGCCGATACCTTAACCAACTTAACCCACAACTATCATGGTCTAATTTTTTTGCTCAAGACCTTTTATCGTCCAATCACTATCATCAGGGTTAGACTTTACAAGTTGATATAAATTTGAATTAAATTGATATGTCGTTATGTGTGTATTAATAGGACCATTACGTTTTAATTAAATAAGGAAAATAAAGATATTATAAATTATACTTTTTGAAAACTGTTTATTAATTATGAGTGACTGCTAAATTGGTTCCCATGTAATTAGCTGAAATAATTGGATTTTATTCTTTTTAAGTGAAGTTTTAAATTTTGAGTTTTTTTATAGAGAGAAAAATTTTGTTGGAAAACTCCTATATCGTGTCGTTTGGTGCAGTTGGAAATAATCAATTTAATGAAAAAAAAAAATATTTGTTTTGATATCAACAGGCATGCCCATGGTTTAAGGCATCCCACTTGAAGTTCTTAAAAAACAAGTATCATCATAATCTCGAGCAGCCAAAAAAGAAGAGCACGACATTGACGTTTTTTTATTAGTAAGTGCTTGTTTGAGATTTTAATTAATTAGAAATTTTAAAAGTTTTTATTTGCATAAATCAACACAAAACTCTCTCTCTCTCTTTTATATATATATATATATATATTTACCACAAGCACTTAAAAATGACAAGCCGGTAAATGGCACCTATAAAAATGTGAAAGATTGAATATTTTTAGTCAATGTTTAAAGGTCAATAGAATGTGTAGGCATAACAGCATCAATATCTAAATATATTTATATATAAAATTCTTGGGAAGTTGTACTACCATATATAAATCATAAACAATACTAATACGTCTTTGTCAAATTCCTTAAAATACGTTAGACTTTTGATTAATGTGAAATAGTTTTTGCGATTTGAATTAAGATATTTTCAAGAAAAAAAATCCAACTAAGAAAAACACCAATGAGTCAGCATATATTGGTGATGAGCTGGTTTTGAGGTAGTCCCTTGCGTGGTTTCAATACGTACGTACACCTTGTTCATTCTTACTTTAAAAAAAAATAAAAAATTATAATCACAAAAATAGCATATGATATAGTGCTATTAGTTATACGTGTCAGTTGATGAGGAATATATTGATATACTTTGTCTCCTTTATTTGATATATTTTTTCATGTTAGATGTTGCTCTCATTAATTTCACATTTTTCCTAACCATCCTTTCTTTCACATTACATATTTTTCACTTAAAGAAGACTATTTTAGGAAAAGTCATATAATTCTTACATGATGATACTCCCTCCGGTCCTAATTATAAGAGCTAGTTGACTTTTTTTAGAAATTAAGGAAGCTAACTAAATTACTTTAGAGTATTTTTATTTTTATTTTTTTCTTTAAATTAATTAATTTAACTAATAAACTAATATATAATCTAAAGATACACAATATATGAAATGATTAAGTAACTTATTTATCTTCCTTAATCTTTCCAAAGAAAGTCAACTAGCTCTTATAATTAGGACCGGAGGTAGTAATAAATAATTGACTTGATTATTTTTTTCAAATTTTGTAAATTAATCAAATACTACATTGATCCTATGTATAAATCCATTTTGACCTAAAAATTTATTCGTATTTATAAGTTCTCTTTCAGGTAATAAATGAGATTGTGACAATTTTGCTCATATTAATTGTACGAAAATAAAGAGAAAATATACAATTGAAAGATACTTATTCATAAATGAGGACAAAATTGAAAATTGACCCCGTAATCATTAAATTAACTATCTCTCTTTGATATATGTGATTTGATCAAAATAAACTTATAAATAAAATCAGAATGATACGTTTTATATTATATTTAGATCAAAGATGGAGATATAATGTCATTTGTTTGGATCACACACATGCATTGCCGAATATATATTATGAATGAATGCAATGAATAGGATTGGCTCATAGTCATTCATGCCATAGCTGTATTGAAGCAATCAAGGGTGCATGAATTAAAAACCATGAAGGAAGCCTATAGTTTGTATCCCATTTGGGGATCACAAACCATGTGCCCTTCAAACTTCAAATTAATCTCACGACTAAGATTTGAATGCAAGCAATGAGCCCCCAATTACATTAAATTAGCCACCTGAAACCAGCCACACGTTCTGCCAGCAGAGAATGAGACTACAACCTCCGTACTCACATGAACAAAAGTACGGACACAAGCCATGTAATTAAACTATTAAAGCTTATATATTACTCCATCCCGTCTTAAAATATATATAAGATCTAGCTAATCTATCTTAAAACTAAATAAATTACTTAATCCTAATATATATTGTATATCATTATTAAATTATATATAATGATTTATAAGTTAGAAAAATTGGTTTGAAAGAAACAAGTTAAAAATAAATATTTTAAAGTAATTGATTTAACACTCTTAATCTTTCTAAAAAAGTCAATTGGATCTTATATTTAGAGTTAGAGATAGTATTACTTTTCCTTATAAACTGCTTTTACAACATGATTTACAGTGTATAAATAAGTACATGAGAGAAATTTTGTTTCGATTTATATGAACATGGTTCTCGATTGTTAACTCAAATAAGCCCAAATATACTCTTTTGGATGTACTTAGATTCCAAAAGCACATGCACTTTATGATTCCATCATTAATTTGCAAGTGGTAGAGTATTGACCAATGTTATTCAAATTGGATCGGACCAGTTAGTTTGAACGAGAAAACGGCGAACTAGTGGTCTAACCGGTCTGGTAGGTTTGACTAGTTAAAATTTTATTCAGGATTTCATATAAATAACCCTAGAGTCTTTACTTCCTCACTTGTTTTGCCTCAGATTAAATTCAATCCGACTCTAATTTGACCTATTGACCCTTAATCCAGTATTTTGACCGGTTCAGTGGCCGGTCTGGGTTTAATAACCTTGGTATTTACTTTCAAAGGTGTAAGCCTTCGTGCAATATCATGTCCAGTTCAAAACTAAAACAACTCACTACTTTCGGTCTTAAATGTTAAATCTAGTTAGCTTTTTTATGGAGATTAAAAAAGTTAAATAAATTACTTTAAATTATTGATTGTTTTCTAAACTAATTGGTCAGACTTATATACTGATATATAATTTAATGATGGGAAAAAGACTTCTCATAATGTAGAAGAAGTGTATTCTCATGTAACACAATACACACACACATGAAATGGTGGGACCGACATATATATATATATATATATATATATATATATATATATGTCGGTCCCACCATTTCATGTGTGTGTAGGAATCATCATCTTCTTATGCAACATGAGAAGTTTGAACCCCTTTAATGATAAACAATATATATACTACGGTGAAATAATTTATTTTATTTTCTTAATATCTTCAATAATAGTTAACTAGGTTTCATATTTGAAAATTGAGGAGTATGACAAGTCATTCTCCCTTTCACATTTGAGTCAAAACATGTGTTTTCTCTAATCGAGTTTTTTTCCGTTTAAAGTAATGTATCATAATTTCTTTTGACATTTATCGGTTATCAGAATCTGGAGTAATTGATCATAAAGTCCCGCTAACCCTTCATTTGTTATAAAGTCTGAATATTTATTGCAGCCGTATTCTCAGTCTTGAACTCATAATTTATGATGAAACTTCTACATCTAAATTGCCAACTGTGTCTCAATTTATTAAAGAATTTTTTCCGTTGGAGTGAGATGCTTGACAAGACGTTGAGGCTTGAAATTTGCCCCTACTGCTCCAAGCACAATAATCTATCACACGGAGAGAATTTTTTTTTTTTTTAAGTAGCAAATGTATCCGGAAGTTTTTAGTGATGAACAATGTTGCCTTAAATTTTTTTTTTAATCTCAATGTTACCCGTAAAGTTTCAAAAAATAATAATGTTGTCCATTTTTATTAGAAAGTTAATGGTCAACATCAATTTTTTTACGGTTAACATTAGTTTTTAACGGAATAGGGCAACATTGCTACGTTTTGAAACTTTTGGAGCATTATTGAGACAAAAAAAAAAAAAACTTTTAGGGCACCTTGCTCTTGAGTCTATGCTTCCAGGGCAGATTTGCTACTTAACCCTATTTTTTTGCCAGCCAACCACACTAAGAGATATTTTTATAAGAAAAAGACGAAAAATGCTATCAAAATTAATAAAAAATAAAATAAGTATGTTGAATCTCAATAATTTTGAAGGGATTGATTTGAAATGTTACAAAATTTGAGAAATTATCTAGCTACCCTTAGTTTTTTTTTTTAATAAAGAAATCCTCAACCCCCTTGCCGACCACCATCAGAACTACGGTGATTTTGCCAACATGTAGTCAATGGAGCTCTGATGTCCAGTAGGCATGGAAATAGGCCAGGTCAAGCTAGGCTTTGGCTAAATAGGCCTGAGCTTGTAATGGAGTTAGGAGGCCTGAACCTGGACTTGAGCCTGAATGCAAGCTTTTTTTTAGGCTCAGGCCTGAAGCCTTTTCAAAGACTTACTTATAATGTAGGCCTTTGAAAAGACCTCATATTGTAGGCCTTGAAGGCCATAAGTAGGCTTCATACACTTTATGCCTATCGAAATCTATATAAATATAAATATAAAAAAATAAATATTTTATTATTATATGATATAAATATATATATATATATTTAATGTGTAAACAGGCTAGGACTAAAGGCTTACAGGCCAGACCTTAACAAAATAGGCCTAGCCTATTTACACATATAGGCCTTTAAATAAGCTTTGGCCTAGCCATTTTAACAAACATGTCAGGCCTAACCAGGCGCAGGCTGTAGGCTGTCTGATAGGGGTCTGGCCTATTTCCACCCCTAATCACTAGAGCTCTGGTTGCTTAATATATATATATCAGGCAAAAAATGTCGACATAGATATTTGAGTTGTTTATAGTGATACTAAAGTTGTAAATGAGATGTTTGTTTAAAAAATATTGATACCTAATACTAAAGTTGTGAATATCAATACCTGATATGTTAATAGCCATACGTAAATTTTTTATTTGTGTTAAAGAAATTAGGGGTGATTAGGTAATTTCTCAAATTGTACAACATTTCAAAATTCTAAATTAGTACCTTTAGAATTATTAAAAAGTCAATATAATTATTTTTCTTTTATCAATTTGATGGTATTTTTCTGTCTTTTCTCTTATTTTCATTGACCCTATATTTAGATGGAGAGAAAATTTTCAAAAATAGTAAATTATTAAAATTCAACATACTTATTTATCTTTCACTTGTTTTTTTTTCCTAGTATTCTTTTACCCATACTTTTCTCATTTTTCCCCCATCTAAAAATAGAGGTTTTTTTTTTTTTAAAAAAAAAGTGGCATTGAACTTCACGCAAAGAGGTGGCTACAGGACCATTCATAACTGATAAGATACTCCAATACGAGTAGATATTTATGTAAATATTAAATGGGGCACAAATAGCGGGGCAAAAAAAAAAAAATCACCTGAGAGGCGTATAAGCTACTTTTTGCAAGGGATGACGTCGAAGCTACTTTTGGAGGCTAAATTAAATTAATTTTTAAGCGATTTAGCAACCACTTTGATGGATATTAATTAGAATTAGGCTTAAAGTGCCAATCACTTCATTATAAAGCTGAGACTTCAATCCTTTGCCTAAGCCAACGGTATCCAATACCCACTGCCACGCTTGCATCGCTATCCTAATAATGTACAGTAGTAACAAGTAATTTGGTGCTACCAAGGGAGGGCAATCTAATAGTAGAAAAAGTACTAATTATTGCTTAATTACCACATGAAACGAACAACCATGAGATCGATCACTAAAACGTGTCCGTTCAATCATCATGTTTTTTAAGATAAGATAGTGGCATCCAAATGGTCCTACAGCTCCTCCTCTACCACCTAGGAATTCAAAAAAGTGTCGTTCAGATTATCAAAATTAAAAGTATTATTCAAAAAAGTGACGCTCTCAAATAAATTTTTTACATAAACACGAACTCAAATACGAAATTTGGTGCTTAAGTTAAGCGGCCAAAACCCTTCAGGATTGATGTTTGTTGGTTTCTACTTAGATATCTAAAGATCACTTGTATATCAATACTTATTATTATTATTATTTTTTAATTATTGGAATTTAAGTTAACCACCACTACCACTAGAATTTTTGTGGTCCTCGAAGTCATAAGATATTATGGTATTGAATCATTCAGAATCCCTGGAGACAAATGAGAGAAAATATCTGTATACAAACACACTCGCCAACAAAAATAATAAGATTCCAAACTTAGTTTGGTATCTTGGATTTCGAAGAGTCAGTTTAGAATCGGATGCCAAAGAATTAATTCAACTCCTGATGAACGATTGTCTAAGGAGGAAAAGGGAGTCTGGTCTTCTGCAGAATTAAGGAGTTCATGTGCAGAGAATGGGATTTGCAAGCCAACTTCATCCCGGGGGTTAAGAATCAAGCAGCGGATCTCCTGCCAAAGGAAGGAATTTCAACCTCTGCTTTCTTTGATTCGTGTCCTCAGTTTTTGCGAGCCACCATAACTCATGATAGTTTGGGACTTATTCCCCCCATGTAATAGATTTTAATTCGCTCTTATCTTTTGTAGCAAAAAAAAAAAAAAAAACGATTCTAAACCCTTACAAGTTGATGACAGAAGAGCTTACAAGTTGATGACAGAAGAGCTAATTAATGACGCATTGTTTCTCACATGAAAGCGAAAATGATATTTTGGCATGTTTTCCTGAAACTTCTATTTCAAAATATGTTCTTTTTTCTATAAAAAAAAATTTGTTGTAAATTTTATGTTAATACACAAACACATCGGATCATCAGAGGCAGAGCTTCTCAAGGGTCTGAGAGCCATGGCCCCAAAAAAGAAAAAAAAAATTGTCTTAAATATTTAATATAAAATGGATTTTTTCATACGAAATTTATACATTTGGCCAAAAAATTTATACATTTGGCTCCTTCAAATATTTTTTCTTAATTAATTAATGAGTATACATTTGACCCCCAAACATTTATCCCAAGATTCCCCGCTGCTCCGGATAGCTCATTATTGTTATTTAAAATTTAAAATTGTGTTCTTGTCCTTGATACTTGGGAGTGGATAAGTAGAGAGGGAAGCAATGTCAATATCAGACCTCCAGCAGCCCAACATGGGAAGGGGCACAGAAATCAAATTGAATACAAATACAAAAGTGGATTACACCAATGATAATCACAAAAGAGTGAATTCTCAATCCGAAGCTGAGACTTTAACATGGAAAATTTTGAAATTAATGCTTTTTCTTAGAGGGGTGCCTGGACCACGCACAATGACACCATAAATAAATCAGTAACAACCTGTCCCAAGTTGCCTTCTGTCTTTCCCACTTCGCAGTTAGGTAGATTTCACTTGAAACCCAAATAAATGCCCATGGACCATGGATTTTATCATTATCCAATGAGGTCAATATGCATTAACTCGATTACTTCTCTTTTTTCCCCACATTTTTCCAGTAAACATCACAGAACCAAGTAAAGAGAGCTTAGTAAACTAAGATCCAGTCTGACATGAGAGATCCCACGGCCAAAGGGATTTATACATAAAATGAAATAGTTGTGCCTGTGATTATTCGTCTTAACCTGCATGTCACGTAAGTTCCATAAAATAAATGGAGTACGTGATGCACAATACAGTTAACTATACAATACTCGCCCACAACGATCACATGCACTAGAGGCCGCTGCAGGGACATCTTTTGGCTTCATCTTCTGCATCTTTGGCAGATCAATTTCCAGAACATCAGCCAGCGCCTTCGAACCTACTTGGATCTCTTCCGAACTGTAAAACGATACAATAAGCCAGGTCTTAGAACACAGTAATGTTTCACGAACAATGGATGCAAAATTCTGGTTCTTGAGAGCTAAGGGAAAAAAGCTAGATGAGCCACAGTGCTCATCTGTGTGTGTACACAGCGCAATATGATTTCCCTTCATATTTAAGCCAAGCATTCAATTTAAATACACTGCTTAAGCCGTCTCGATTTCTTCCTTACCTCATACAAAGTGGGGGAGTAAATCGGATAATTGAGTCATGAGTTGGCTTGGCAAGAACTGCTCTATCCTTCAGTTTTTGGCATACATCATACGCCGAAACAGGGGACAGATTTTTGCTGTAGAGTTCCACTGCATTGAACAAACCCCTTCCCCGAACCTCCTTTATGTAGTTAGGGTACCGCTGCTGAACCTTGAGCAGCTGATCAGTAAGCTCATTTCCCAGTTGGGCAGACCTGTTCAAAAAGTAACAAGGCAATGAGTTTACGTATAAATAAATAAAGGAGAAATCTGATGCCACACACACACACACACACACAGCAAATTATCATTCAAAGGTTTTTCTATATGCTAACAACACAAGTTTTTGTAATGTTGGTACCTCTCAGCAAGTCCCTCATCTCTGATCACGTCTAGTGAGGCAACTGCAATTGCACTGGCCAAGGGATTTCCTCCAAAGGTGCTGTCAACAAGAACACATAAGGAGTGTGTCAGTATGAGTTCCCGCCTGTCCTACTTTCCACTTCACAAACAAATTTAGTTGTCTTTTGACACATAAAACACAAGAGGATCATGAGTAAAAGGACAAAGATGAGAAGAAGAAGAAAAACACTCCCAACCTTAAAGACGATGGAAAATTAAGAAATTGAGAACAACAAAGGCATCCATATTCAATTGCAATTCAATACATCATTTATTCGCATTCATTTCACCAAAGGACGTGTAATAAGAACTACATGAATAGTTAAACCTCACAGCCACGGCCATTCATCTCCCCCCCCCCCCCCCCCCTCTTTTTTTTATTGGGGGGGGGGGGGGGGATAGGAAGAGCCAAAGTTCCAAGTGTCTCATGGACAGTTATTTGCTGAAATTACACCCTTTTGCAATGAAGAATAAACATCACACAACCACTTAGAAAAAACCAGCAGCAGAAACAAGTTTCTATCAGATTACCATATAAAAATAGATGAACTTGATTAAATTGATACTTGCGCTCACCTAAAGCTGGCAATATTGATCCACATGGCCACACTCAAATAACCACCCTAACCCAACTTCATAATAACCCTTCGAAAACACTATAGGCAATGGCCCCTGACTTCCGGGCATGAATACAAAACATGTACTAATTATATGTTGTTATTCCTTGCCCAAGCAGAAGGTAGACTTCTGTTTCTTTGCATTATTGAAAAGATAAACGAAAGGATTGTATCAGATATCTAGCATATTAAAAAATAATAAACAAAAAGTGAATGAAAAAGTACTATAAAAAAGAAAAGGTAAGGATAGTATCAAACCTTCCATGTTCTCCAGGTTGAATGCAAAGCATTATGTCTTTGTCTGCAA
Source organism: Acacia crassicarpa (assembly GCA_034222035.1). Taxonomy (NCBI): domain Eukaryota; kingdom Viridiplantae; phylum Streptophyta; class Magnoliopsida; order Fabales; family Fabaceae; genus Acacia; species Acacia crassicarpa. The sequence goes on along the minus strand of JAWXYG010000005.1, from coordinate 38,662,264 downwards.
GAACCGCACTAACAGGTATGACTCCTCCACCCAAAGCTTTCCCTAATATCTAAACATGAAGACAGACAGAAGACTTAGCTCTTGCACAGAAGCACAAAATGCAAAATCTTACAAGGCACAAGAAAATAGAGAAGGGGGAAAAATTATTGGATCAAATCCTCTAGATATTCATTTTATGTAAATAAAAAGAAATGACGGGAAGCAAATGTTTTAACTTTTAAATTGGTAAAATTTGGATGCCTCCATTCACTTGCACTCTCATAACATCACACATCCCAATATTTTCCTTATAATTTCCTGTGAATGGAAGCACAACATATAACAAGGTAGATATTCTAGTGATGTCAAAATCCCAATATTTTTCACTTAGAAATCTCAGTGGAAAAACAGTTGGAAGCACATATTTTATGTAATAGATATTTGAAAACCTCCATTCACCTGCATTCTAATGAGATACAAAATCACAACTTTTTAATCAGATAATTTCTGTATTACACAAGTAAGAATGGAAGGTGGTGACCATAAATTTCTCCAACAAATCTACACCCAAAACAGATGTCTATAAAGTAACTAATTTTTGTGTGAGTTTGGTTTCACTTTTGAAGCCGTGGTTTTGGCCCAAATCATGGTTCTAAAAGTGAAGTTGCCAAACACTCAGAGAAAATCCAAAATAGCTTTTAACCCTCAAAACCATGGTTTGGGATAAGTTACACAAACACTCTCAAATTCTACAAAATCAAGATTTTGACTGAAAACCATGGTCTGGAGGTTCAAAACCACGGTTTTCTAGAAGCTATATTTTTTTTTTCCTTTTCAGAAGATATTATCCAAAATCTATTCTCTAAAATAACTTTTTTCACTTTTCCTCCAAAAGCTAATCCTAAAACGCCCTAATTCAAATATTTCTATTTCATTCAAACCAATGAATGAAAGTTCAGTTGCCAGGCACTTTCTTTATCACATGACCACATGATACAACGCTGGCATTAGATTATCCAGACTCACCACTTTACTTCATTTTGTTCAGAAAATATATAAAGATATAGGTACAGTTAAGGCCGAAGGAGTTCTAACCACTACATCTGGGCGAACTTCTTCCCAGTCACAAGCCAGCATTTTCCCTGTCCTAGCTAATCCAGTTTGTATTTCATCAGCTATCATCAACACATTATATCTGGAGCAGAGATCTCTGACGGTTTTTAAATAGCCATCTGGAGGAATTATTACCTGCCAACAAACAATATATGTTGGTCATAAATAAGAAAAAAGGAACCACAGAATGTAAACAACCAATTGGGAGTTTTTTAACAACCCCCCCCCCCCCCCAAAAAAAAAAAAAAAAAAAAAAAAATCATACATATGTACAAGTGAAGTCATTTTGATATCTGAATAAAATGGTAGTTGGTAAGACAGACAATAGAGGAAGGGAAGAGAAGAACCCAGTAGGGCCCATGTTCCATGACAAGTAGCAAAAATAATGCCTGAGGCAGGAAGTGATTAAGAAAGAATACAGTCAGTCGGAGGGGGGATGGTCGTGTGTGTTCTGTTCATGCGAGTATCCGACTGATGCTAAGCTTCATTCTCATTGTATGGGTTTTCAAACATTTCAATATAGTAAGAAGCATTTTCTGAATCCACAATATAGGATGACTCGTGAGCAGAGGATATAATATCTTTTTTATTCCATACATTATCCTATCAGTAAGATACTCTTACATGACCACCCCGCAAAATAGTAAGCATTATCTGAATCCCTTGTATGTATGGAAAAGAATATAATGCTTAAGCTATAAATCAAGTTTGAGATGATATACCAAGCAGAGGAATTTTTCAAAATTTGAGTAGTCTTTTTCACAAAAGATGACCTTGGTAAAGAAGGGATCAAGGAAAGCGCCTCTGATTTAATATCAATATAAAAGTTAATAAATTTGAAGCACTTTGCCATTCTGGATAATATTTAACTAACCACAGAGAACAGGAAAATATTCGGATTGATACAAAAAGTTGACTCATCAATCCTTTATTCAAGTTAAAAAACTGGAACACCACGTCAGGAAGAGAAAAAGACTCATACACCATTCCATTGCGTGTTATCAATTTGTCAAGGTATGTTGCATTGTCAAACTGATTAAATGTGTTCTGAGGAAACCTACCCCAGCTTCACCTTGGATGGGTTCGAAAAGAAATCCAGCTATGCGCTCTCCATTTTCTGCACTTTGCCATGGATAAAATTCAAAAGGTAAACTCCTATAATCTTCCATGCTACACAAAATATATATATATATATACACACACACACTAAGCAACTTGAAACCTTTGAAGATCTTTTGAAGGGAATTTGCATCTCCAAAATCAACTTTAAGATGACCAGGCAATAAAGGACCAAAACCACGGGTGGCTTCATTGTCACAGCTCATAGATATAACAGCTAATGTCCGACCATGGAAGCAGCCACAGCATGAGACTATAATAGCCTGCAGGTAGTGTCTATAAGCAGAAGGACTCGTGTGATATGATAATAACCGACCAGAAAGACAACTGTAGACAATGAAGTACAGAACAAGACTAGGGAAATTTGTCTCAAAAAACTGACAGAAAAACAAAATACGAGATATGTAGATATAAAAATTAGACTCCAAGTATACTCAACTCTAGTATCATTTGGAAACAAAAAGAAGGTGCCATTTTTTCAAGATAATGATCTTGCAACATTATTTTTCTTTTTGCACAAAACAATCATAGAATTAATCAGAAAGAAATAAACATGAAAGCTAGCATGAGTTACCAAAATTATGCTCTCAAACGTCAGTATTATTTCATTTAAGATACCACAAGTATCCTCAATATCCCTTCTAATTTTTTCAAACTGCACAACTTCTCCATTAAGGGTAGCAGTTTCAGATTCAATGTATTCTAACACTATTGTCCATATCTTTCAGTTCATGCTCCACAGCACCTTAGATATTTCATCAATGGAGATTTTCTTTTTGTTGCAATTTTGAGAATGTTTTTGTTCACCACTTAATGGGCACATGTAAACACCTACATCATTAGTTGCTACAGTCATCTATTCTATACATTTACAATTTACAAATAGTTGCATACAAGTTAGCTATTAAATTAAATAAGTATACAAAAAAAGATTATTTTTTATAAGTGATGGCATTTCAAAAGAATATTTTATTTAGTCCCATAAAATTATACTACAAACTGAAGCCTATCAAGATACTACAAAAGTTAGCATGTCTTACAGTTCACACCTCATCTTTTGGAATTCTTTTCTTCTCATAACCCCACTTTCTTGCCAACTTCAGAGCTGTTTCCACACCTTCAGCACCAGTATTCATAGGTAGTACCATATCATATCCAAACATGCTTGTTAGACGCTCAGCAAATATAGGAAAGCGGTCATTGTAGAAGGCTCGAGAACTTAGAGTCAGCCTTTCTGCCTGTTCTTGCAATGCTTTCATAATTTTTGGATGGCAATGTCCCTAAATGAGTATGACATGCAATCAACACACTGGCTGCCTTTAAAAGCAACAACAAGAAAATGGAAGTATCCATGTTCACCAACTTGGATATTGCATTAGAGTAGATATAAACCTAATTAGTATACATAAATAAATTGAACTGATCTGAACCCTACCTTATTGGTTACAACACCATAAAGAAAAATAATCAACGTGTTCTGTCCCAAACCCGCAATTTAAGAGACTACAGAGGGACCAAGATATAGACAAGGTTACCTGATTAACTGCTGAGTAAGCTGATAAAAAATCAAGATATTTGTTTCCCTCTGGATCCCATACACAAGATCCCTTTGCTTGTGAAAATACAACTGGAATGGGATGATAACTGTTTTTGAAACAGAACAAAGACAAGTATCAATAATCAGATCGCAACACCGATTCGATTAGTTACAACATTCGCAGCAACCTAAAGTGGAAAAGAAAAGACTGCTGAATGTTGATCATACCCTTGAAATGTATCTTAAAGAAAGTATTAGGTAAGCTAAAGTTGTGAATCCACGATGTAATACAATAGAATAAAGGCATCCTTGACGTTGAAAAGATAATGCGAGAGGGAAGCTCTAAAATTTAAAGGAAGCTTTGGAGGCATAGAATCCATGACTAACTTAAGCCCACAACTTCAACTAAATTTCCAGACAAAGGACGATATTGTTATCGTTTAATGAAAAAGCCGTGACGAGACTGAATAAGATCGAGTGATTACAGCCTAGTATCTTGTTTAAAACAAACTTAGAGCCTCTCTCAAATAGCATTAAACTTTCCCTTTAGCCAAAAACTAGTAACCCAAATTTTCACTTCATTAAATTGGGACAAATTCATCAAGTATCAAATTATAACGAGAAAATAGCTTAGGCCCAGAAGCAAAAAACCGAAAAATAATTGTAGCCTAAACCTTGAATAGTTTTCTGTAGTTCGGGAAAAAGAAAAGAGCATCTTACTTGTGGGCACTATACTCATATTCTTTATCGATGAGTTTCTGAGAAGAGGAAGAAGCGCTGCCTTCAGGAACAGCCCCAAAGAATCTACTTCCCCTGCAACCCCTCCGCAGCAGACTCTGTAATTGTCTCCTGGCAGCCATTGATGAAACAAAAGCAACTCGACTTCAGAATCGGGATATTAAACTTAAGTCCACTGAGGAATTCGCAATTGATTCAGGAAGAAGAACTGGTAAATCCAGAAAGCAAACTCGAGTAATATTCTAATTTCGAACAAATGACGTTACGTCACGTAATCTTATCTCGCTTTATTCCACTAATCCAATACTTGCTTTCTCAGCCACTGTCGCTACTCGTAAGTTATGTGATGCGGTGATACAACTCCCAATGCAAATCCATCCAAATCAGACAGCCAAGTCTCCATTTTTACGGAAAAATGCATATGAAGACCCTTTTAACAGGAAAAAAAAAAAAAAAATCCTAAAAAGGTTTAAAGATTCTGAAAATTCAAAAAAATACCTAAAGATTCTAAAAATCTTAAAAAAGGCCCAAGACCTTTTCTGGTATAAATTTATGCAAAGATTCTGAAAATTTAAAAAAAAAACCCAAAGATTCTAAAAATCCAAAAAAAAAACTCAAGGTCTTTTCTGGTATAAATGTATTAAAATGTTAGTTATTAACAGGGCTGATATAGTTGTTAATCAAGGCTAATGTAGTTGTTAATGTAATAGATTTAGTTGTTAAAATATTGTTGTTAATGCGATTGATTTAGTTGTTAACGGGAATTGATTTAGTTGTTAATGAGACTAATTTAGTTGTTACGTTTTAACGAATTTATATCAGAAAAGGTTCTGGGGTTTTTTGGAATTTTCAGAACCTTTAGGCTTTTTTTGAGATTTTTTCTGTTAAAAGGGCCAACATATGGATTTTCTCCATTTTTATGCCGCTGACCAGACTTTGATACGCGATTTTTTTTATTTCTTTTTTTAGAAAAACATTATTATAAGTTTATCTAAACAATTTATTATAGTTGCAAGAAGAAGTGGGAGGGAAAACACGCGGCAATTAATTAATCTTACTTCGAGCAAAAAAAAAATTAATTAATCTTGCGCTTATAATTAATTAGGTTCATTTTTAATTTTAATACTGCCCCATCGCTACTCAACCAAATCATGAGATTCTAGGAAATAGTTAAAATTTGTTCAAAATAATAAATATGTAGGAAATATAATTTTTTTAAGAAACCCCTATTTATGAATGAGTAAGAGAGAAAGAATAATGATGAAAAAAGAAAGAAAGAGAAATTGTAGATAAATGAAGTGAAAGAATGAAGGCAAAATGAATAAAAATACATTTATTATTGAGAGAAAATAAAATAGGATCTTATAGATCAAGACAAACAAGTCCATTAAAAAAAATATCTTGTATACAGGGGAAGAAGGGAGTATATATTACTTCAACATCTTGTTGTTGGAAATTAAGTTAATTTTTAATTTGATTATGAAAATAAAATATAAAACCAATATTTAGAAATAATTTAGATTTGTATTAAAAAAAGGAAATCAATGAGATTTTTGCATGTGTTGGCCGTTGACGATATATGTGAGTGAAAATAAAAATACAAAATACTGCGTCATTAAACTTGCAAATGCTAGTCAATCTGAAATAGAGCTGTCAATCCGGGCCGGCCCAGCCCTCCAAGGCCGGCCCGTGAAGGGTCAGGGTCTAACAGGGCCGGCCCTTCAGGGCCCAGAATAAGAAAAACACTTGTTTTTCAAAGCCCAGCCCGAGAGCACTAGGGCCAGAGCCGGCCCGCAGGGCCCGAAAATTATTATTCTAAATTTTAATTATTTTTCCTCTGTTTTTTTCAAAGAAATATAATTAGTAAATTACCACATAAATCACCTAACAAATAAACACAATCATTAATTCATAATCAAAAGCAAACTATGTTCACAAATAACTCATATAAAACATAAGAAGCATACTACTAACTACTAAGCGACATTAGTACAATGACTATTATTGTTGTCATCTTCACCATTATCATCAATTTCAATGATATTTGATTGTTATTCACTTTGAGTAGTAAGCTCTGATTCATGAGTAAGGATATCATGAATTTCTTTTCCGGTTTTATGAACACATCTATAATCTTTATCTACAACAAAAATTAAATCAAATCATAAAATTAGAGTATAGTTATTACGTATTTGTACTTAAATGAATAAATAACTCTATAACAAATAAAAAATACATATAAATTATTGAAGGATCCAACTTCAACAAGTGTTCAACTTTAAAAAATAAAGAATGAAAAAATTGAAGGGCCCGATGGGCCGGCCCGTGTAAGCTCTTGGCCCTTTAGGGCTGGCCCTTCAAGGCCAAACATCACCTCACTCCTCCAATTTTCAAGCCCGGCCCTTAAAGGGCCAGGGCTTAAACGGGCCGGCTCGATAGGCCAGGCCCGTTTTGACGGCTCTAATCTGAAACAAAGGAGCTAGTGTCATATATAATGTTAGGACTCTAATACGAACCTTTTGTGTAACTGTAAATATATAAAGAAGAAGAGCCCCAAATTAGTGAATTTGGTGTTGAACCCACATACAGTTGCCCAAAAAAAATATTGAAGCCACGGAAAAATTAAAGGAAAAGAAGGTTGGACTACGAAGATGCGTACACGAAACATACACAGGAAAACCACTTCGACGATAAAAGCCCTTTGATCGCTTTCTACGTTGGAATTCCATTTCCCATCCCTTTTTAACATGTGATGATCGACTAGCTAGGCTGAGAAAATGAAAGTCCGAACCATAATTCCTCCACAAAACCCGCAATGAATCCTCAGCAAATCTTGCTAACAACTCTTAAAGAATTAAGCTCAGTTAAAGAAACTCATATAATATTATTTCCTCAAGCACTTGATATAAGAAATATTTAAAGAATTGATTTTGATCATAAATATAAAACATAGTTTTTTATATTTGTCAATCCTTTTTAATTTATCCTTGTTGACGTTCTCTTAACAATAATCAAGTACAAAAGTGACTGAGGGAATTAAGAAAAATAATGAGATTGTTTTAGAAAATATATGTCATACTAATTAACTTTTTTAATCTAATTAAATTATATAAATATATCTTATATTAAGGATTAGAGGGAGTAATATATACTCTCTAGGAGAAATAGGACCAGCCAATTGAACCAACACGTCTTCAATATTTCGAATTTTCATCTTCTAATTAAAGCCTCCAAATTAATAAGCACTCCCATAACTCAGGTGGCGGTTCCATGATGATTCTATGAAGGACTGCCTCAAGTTTTCCACATGCATGTTCAAGACAGGAGGATCTGGTACGGTGTTTGTCACAAATCCCTTTTATTGCTCGGAAATCTGAAATCAAATGACTAGGCATAAAATAGTCATCAAATGAATTGAATTTTTTTGCGCAACTTTTGCATAATTAAGTATTTATAGTGAGAGTATATAAGTATTGGCTTAAATTTGCATGAATGAGAGTAAGCATGCTATTTTGGCCCTTAACATCCAACAGAACATTCTGTTTCTGCGTATAACATGAATTTGAGTAAGAATTAGTATTTCAGAATATAGTTTTCGTAGAAGGCTCAGTCAGATGACATCTGATATAACGTAGCAATATCATCCGGCGGCAAATGAAGAAAATCATATATCGGCTAGATAAAGGGCCCGTTTAAGATTGCTGTGAGAGAAGTGGCTTTTGTTTTTTATGGACTTTTTCCTGATGTGATTTGTGTTTGGGATAACAGTAGCAGAAGTGGCTTTTGTTTGTAATGAGAACTTGTTTGACATATCTTTTAGAAAGATAGATGAAATGGAAAATGACTGAAAAGGATATGAATCAAATTCACACACACATATGTGTTGATTAAATAAATATAAATTTGCCAAATAAAATGGTAAAATTCCATTAAATAAATTACAACACAATAAAATGCTTAAATAAACCCTCCATCAAATTCACATACACACATATGTGTTGTCTAAATAAAGTGTTTAAATAAATTACTCTCAGATTCATTATTGCATGGGTATCATTCTAAATGTTATTTTATGCCGCGTTATTGCACTATCTCCCATCATAGAATGAAACCCTCCAGGAATTCCAATGTGGTAGCCACTAGAAAAATGATACTGATGCATAGCATTCAAGAACAAAGAGAACGAGACAAAGAGAGAGGCACGAAGAGGGAGGGTGAGATGATCATTTAACAAATGGCCTCACATATGAAATTAATGGAGAAGCCATTAATAGGATCATAAGCCAAGGGGTTCAAGCTTTAAAAAAAAAAAAATACCTATTACACATTAAAGTCCATCAAAAAAAGAGTGTCCCAAACAGTCATAATTTTTTTGATGAACTTCTATCTAATGGGATAATAAGTTCATTACATGAGTTTCCAAACAGGCCCAAAAAGAAATAGATTTGTGTTTTTTTACTTGCTGGGATTAGTAACGACCTCACTTGAGTAGGATCTGTTGTTCTTTAGGCGCTCCTGCCTCTGTCCCTGAGTTTAAAGAACAGATTTTGTCCACTTAGTTGCAGAAATCAAGTTTCGATATAGGTTGAATGGGTTTGGTTTCTAGGTGGTCCTCATGGATATGGTGGCCGGCCTGGGGATGGGTGGTGATTGGTGGTGCTGTCAAATTTTTTTGGGCTGTTATGTTGTTTTTACTGCTTCTCCTTTTTACATGGCCGCGACTGTGTGAAGATTGGACCTCTACTCTTGATAGTAGTAGATAAGAAATCAGTAGGAATGTGACTGGAAGAGAGGTTCTTTGAACCTACATCCCTTATTTTTGACGTTGTTTATCGGTGTCTTTTCACTTTTCAGGCAGCGACAGCGTACACATATGGCTCTCTATCTTTGATCTAGAGTTAGGGTTTGGATTGGTAGCTCCACCAGATCAATTATTTCCACTTAGATAGCTGTAATTCATTGCACATTGTGTCCTAAGATGGGAATATATATGAAGAAGATAAAAAATATTTATAGTAAGAGTTTTCTATCTTCAAATTATTCAAGAATTGAATCACTTGAGGAAATCTTGACCTTGCCATTTTCTTTTTCATTGTGCGAGGGAAAAGATACCAAAAGAGAGTGAGTCGGTGTCTTGAAATTTGCATTAGATGCAGTTTGAAGTTGGTGATCGTACAGCTACCTGTAAAGAGTTTTATAGTAAGAGTTTTCTATCTTCAAATTATTCAAGAATTGAAAGACTACAATAAAAAGCTTTCCCTGTAAAGATTAAAAATTTAAGCATAAACAATTCAATATTATGTTATAAAATCTATTAGTTTGTTATTTTCCTCCCTTTTTAGATTTAATTTATTATTTGATCAAAAAAAATTAAATTATTATTATTGATGATAACTACTTTTAGCTTAAAATGCTTGTTTTCTTAAGCAAAAAAAAAAAAAAAAAGAAAAATTCATGATTGGCCATTCTGATACCAAAAATATTTCAATAAAAGTGATTTATATGTAAATTAGTTGCAATAAAATTTATACAATATAGAACTGATACTTTTTTGGGTTTTAAAATTTATTATTTTTGTGATGCTATGTTAATTCATCATCGCTAGTTGAATTGAAGCACCCATTCGCAAGGACCACTGCGATTAGACCAGTGGATTCTGAGTCCTACTACAGGTATCAATATCATCATAATAAATTGGAATAACTTTAGCTGTATAGTTCTGACTATTGCCATACATAAAATGGGAAAATTATAATGAAAGACTTAAAAAAAATAATATTTATTAAAAAAGACTATAAAAAGTGGTAATTATTCTAAAGGGCTAAAAATTAAAATATTAAAATAAAAAGACTAAATTACTCTTAGTCAGATTTCCTAACTTCTCATTAACTAAATCTGGAATGATTTTTTCTTACATGAGAATCTAGAGTAATTGATGGATAATAATAAATAGATATCAATTCAAATAATTCTTTTTCCATTGTAGAATCACTCAAGATTATTATGTTGGAGAAAAGATAGGAAAGATGGAGCTTTTTATGGTTATAGCAAAAGAAAAGAGGGATTTGGTTTTTTTAACCACGTTCTTCTCTTTTAATGGGGGGTTTTTTGAGTTAAGAGTCTTTTGCTTTATTTTCTGTTTCTTGGAATGGAACAACTGGTAATATTGAATGAATATCAGGTACTTTTGATTATCTCAGCACAAAAAATCTCAGGTCTAACACCGCAGACGGTTGCACAACGCACGAGGCTTCTTCTGCAACAACCATAAAAAACTCCATCTTTCCTATCTTTTCTCTAACATAATAATCTGGAGTGATTCTGCGATGGGAAAAGAATTATTTGAATTAATATCTATTTATTATTATATATTAATTACTTTAGATTCTCATGTAAGAAAAAATCATTCCATATTCAGTTAATGAGAAGATAGGAAGAAAAAATCATTCCAGATTTAGTTAATAAGAAGATAGGAAATCTGATTAACGGTAATTTAGTCCTTTTATTTTAATATTATAATTTTTGATCCTTTAAAATAATTAAAACTTTTTATGGTCCTTCTTAATAAATATTATTTTTCTTATATCCTTCATTATAACTTTCCCCATAAAATTGTAGCATAATGAAATCAACACAAAAATAGCATCTTTTAAATTATGAATTCTCTTTCGACCAAAAAAAAAATTATGAATTCTCTAGAAACTGAAACTTTTGTGGCTGTTAGTGTGGATTTGCATTCCTAACTCTTCTATAATTCATAATTTTTTTTGGGTAGCATCATAATTCTTTTAAAAAATATATAAAAAAATACTATTTAAACTTCAAAATGTTATTGACAATAATAGTGTTACGGACCGGCCCAAAGGCCCAAATCCATAATGAGGCCCAACAGAACCAGGGAGCAGTGGCGGACCCAAGATTTTAGGTTTGTGGGTGCACAATTAGTAGTGGGATTTGGAGGCTGCTCCGGAATTTTTTTTTAAAGGAAGGTTTTAAACGCATTAAAAACAAAAGAATATAAACAATAAAAGAAAAGAAAACTTCAACTTAACATAGAAAAATAATAATCAAGAGTCAACTAACCTTTACATCAGTACGATTACAAAAGTATTCTTCGATTCTAATGTAACAAAGGTAATCAATGAAAGCTAATCACAGTAGTGCCAATGTGGCTAAGAAGGTAGATTGTTCAACTTAGGAGCAAAACCAAACATAGGCTAGGTTTACACATCAATGTAAGAAAAACATTGTCCATGAATAATTAACTCTTTAAGTTGTAAATTGCAGTTCAGACACATAAATATCCGTGAAGCCCAAATATAATTTCATGCCTTCACAAATATTTGCAGGAATAAAAACTTTCAGTTAAATAAAGAACAGACTTAAACAAAGTGATGGAAAATCAAACACATTACTTGGAAACAATACACAATAACAATACAAGAACCTTACACAAAACAAAGAGAGAGATACAACCCACCTACAATGGCACTACAATCTCAACATCACAGAAATTTTAAACAGAACACATAGGGCTGCCAATCCTTAGAGAGGATTGGTTCTCTTCACTCCAAAGGCTTAAGCCACAACTCCAAATTCTTCCCTCCCCATCTCTCAATCAAATTGAGGATTTAAAGACCCTGAAAAGTGATTCTTACAACCCCTTCTCATAGACTTAGACTATAGCAGCCCTATGGCCATCCACTTCTCTCTTTCTTTCTCTAAAATGGTAAGTCAAGGTTCTGACCCACAAAAGGTGCCTTTCCCTTAACATGTATTGTCCTAGGTTTCCAAAAGTGGTCCTAAGTCCTAACATATACCCCTCATATTCTTTGTAATTAAGAGAGTAAGAACCAATATATAGCTGCGAAGTTACGAAAAGGATCCTAAGTTATGTTGATTTAGGAAAAATAGCATAGCATTCAATACCAAAACTTGAAGCCAAAGTTTCTCTACCAACTAGAGATAATAAAGGTAGTCATCTTCACTCTTCAGGTCAAAAGAATAAAGGTGTTTATCTTAATATTAGCCAAAAAACACCAAGAGCAGTTTCCCGAATTTTCCAAGGTGAGCCCTCATTTCACAAAGAGTGAAAACGAAAAATAGTGGAATAAGGTACTCAACGGAACTAATGAACTTGAAAATTAGAGAAATTTACGCAAGGTGGTACACGCATGGGGCTGACATTGTTTTACCAAACCAGCTTAAAATAGGGCAATATGAACAATTCCTAGAAATGAGTGATCTCTCCATCTCAAGATGGATCACAAAAATTACGAAAATTTCCGACTAGATACAAAATCATATTTAATAAAACAAAGCAAGATTTTATAATAATACTTTCGAGTAAAATGTCAAAGGTAGCGCATAAATGCTGTCAGTCATATTAAAGCAATCTAGCCTTACAATGAGATTATAAGAACAAGTTTCTACCGATATACAACCACAAATGTAAGACGCTGACACACGTTGAAATCGGAATTTAGGAAATCAGTCGACACTCGATATAGCAGTCCAAGTAAGGTAAGAGAACGAAGAAGTTACCAAAAATGGTAGCTGAGAGTGAGATCGACGAGCTGTGAGCGTGAGGCGGTGAGAGATTGAGACTTGAGAGTGACGAGCGGGAGCGAGACTGAGAGAGCGAGAGTGAAATTATATTGAAGACGAGAGAGGACAGAGAATGAGAAAGACGGAAATGGGGGAAAGACAGGGCAGAGAACAAACACGACGGAAATGGGAAAAAAAGGGCAAAAGGGGTTTGGCAGTTCGAACTTGCGACCCATTGATCAAGAGGGAGACTAAAGTGTTAACCATCTGCACCACCTACATGTAGTGTCACTGATTTCTTCTAAATTATATATATTTTGTGTCTGCACTTGCCCACATTGGCACTAACATAGGTCCGCCACTGCCAGGGAGTATGATTCACTGATCGAGGACGGGAGATCCGATATCTTAACCAGACGTGATCTATCCACATCATACGGTATCTCGAGATACTCGCCCCGGAGATTACTCAGTCCGGATATCACTCAGTCCGGATATCATGCTAGGCCGGGATATCCGCCTCTGACACCTCTATAAATGCAGAGGTCGACTAACCAGGTGCACATGTTCTAACTTATGCTTACTCTATATTCTGTCACACAGAGTACACACACCACCCCCTGGCTAAACGCCTCCAAATATTCTTCGAATTACATGGACTTTGATCCTTTCAAAGGGTACGTAGGCTCTAGGCTTGACACTTAGTCAAGTCCAATCAGTCCTGTTCCCAGAACAGAACTAATAATAATAGGATTAACAAAAATATTAAAGCAATTTTCAACTCATTTTACAAATCAATTTGGGATTTTGAAACTTAATTGGTATTTTTTTAAGGATTTTTCTTAATTCAATTTTTAAATCATATTAATCTCTAATTAGAAAGTCACTTTAATCGTATGACCCGAAACCTGTCACATCACTTCAACAATAATTACATGTATGTGCGATCAGGTAAACCAGCGACACAAGTAGCTTCCTGTCTCTTGGTCCTGGCCCACATGATTGGAACCAAAGCTCATAGTTTTACGTCCTCATCAAGGGAAAAGCACCATTTTTTTTTAAAAAAAAAATTTTACCTAATTAGAGTAGTTTGAAATGAATTTACCGAACTAATGCAGTCAAACATGTTGACTAACAGAACGCCACTAGTCACATTACAAAGCCTAACGCCACTGGATAGTCACTTACGGGTTTGTCACACCACTGGTGGCGAGATACTTTATCACGCTACCAGTGTAAAGTGGCGTCCAGTGGCGTGAGACCCCCTTACGTGACTACCTTAGACTTTCTGACATGACTAGTAGCACTCTGTCAGTCAATGTGTTTGACTGCAGTAGTTCGGTAAATTATTTTCAAACTGCTCTAATTAGATAAAAAAAAATTTAAAAATTATTATTTTGATGCTTTTCCTTTCTCATCAACACTAATGTTGTGGTGAGAGGCGATGTATAAGCTAGGGAAAGTTGCTTTTAAAAAAGTTTTAAAAATATCAAAAGGTAAAAAGATATTTTAAATAATCATATTATTAAAATATTAAAGAGACGTCAGGGCTTGATTCATATTTTTAAATTTTTTTTAAAAATGACATAATCGTCCCTCTAAGTTTAAAATTAAAAATAAAGAAGAAGATACAATTTCACAAATTTTGATAAATGTTAAAGAAAATTTTCACAATTTTTTATAAGAATTTTACAAGTTGTAAAAAATTCACAAGATATTATAATAGTTTCACAAATTCGGATAAGATTTTTAAAAATTCTCAAAAGAATTTCACAATTTTTGTATAAAAATTCTTAAGTTGCTAATTTGAATTCACAAGATTTGATAAAATTTTCATGAGTTTTTTTAAAGTTCACGAGTGCAAACAGAGAAGTTCTCAAAAGTCTTTCACAACTTCCCTAAAGAATTTCACAAGATGCAAATTCTAATTCACAAGATCTAGTAAGGGTTTCACAAGTTTTGATAAAAGTTTTACAAGTTTTGATAAAGGTTTTACAAGTTGCAAATTCTGATAAAAGTTTTACAAGTTTTGATAAAGGTTTCACAAGTTCAAGTAAGATTTTCACAAGTTTTCAGAAGAATTTTACAAATTCCTTAAAGAATTTCATAAATTGCAAATTATGATTCATAAGATCTGATAAGGGATTCACAAGTTTCGGTAAGGGTTTCACAAATTTTGACAAGGTTTTTTTAAGTTATCAAAAGAATTTCACAACTTCTTTAAAGAATTTCACAAGTTGCAAATTAAAATTTACAATGTTTGATAAGAGTTTTATAAGTTCTGATAAATATTTTACAAGTTCAGATAAGGTTTTCATAATTAATTCTATTAGAGTGAAAATCAAACTTCAATGAACAATTCTATCATTTTCTTTTAATTTTAAAAGGACAATTCAGGCCCTACTATTTTTTTAACATTATGTATATTTGAAACACTTTTTTATCTTTTGACATTTTTAAACAAAAGATTTTCTATCCAAGATTGTTACAGCGAAGTCTTGTATTTAATTTTTAATTGGACCCCTTTATATTCAATTTCAAGATTCATTCGGGACCTGAATCTGTGCCAGAGGGGGGGGGGGGGGGGGGGGACCAGAAATCATGACTTGAAGGCTTAAATGCATATACTTGCATGGAGAGGGCGATTAACGAGTTACACTTCAAGCCCTCAAGAGCTTGCCCACTTAATTTCCTCATAAAATGATGCTCATGATTACTAATCCTTTTATGAACAGCCAATTAAGATCAATCACAGAGTAACTACTGCGCTTGGTGCCGTCTGAAAGCGAGTCGACTACAATGATTGCTGGTTTAATTATGTGATAATTATGAGTCAATTATGCTTATTGTGATAGTTACGGCCTGCTTTGATTTATGGCCAAAAAAAAAAAATTAAAGAAGATAGTTACAGCTTTGATTGTGCACTTCGCCACTGCCTGCAAATTCAAAAGTGTATTTCCGCACTTTTCCTTTAAAATGACAATGAAATCCTTAATGCTAAAATTACTAGGACGTATTCAGTAATTACAAAAACCTAAATAAAACTATTCGAATATTATTTGATCAAGCTCTGCAACTAACAACAATATAATATATATATCAATATATCGTTCATCTACCAAGAAGTTTGAGTCATGTGACTCGTGAGGATTTCTTCTAGATCTGTAGTATTAATGTATTATCGTATATCTTGTGATCGAGCAAATTAAAATAGAAAAGGATAAAAAGGAAGGATCGATAGTAATGGCACAACTATCTGGTCATATAAAATTAAAACAAATGTATAAAATCCAAAAGAAAATAGAAAAATTATGCCCCAAGAAAAGATATGACTGATATTTATATATATATATATATCAGCTTTCATTGTAGTAAGGTCCAAAACATATATAAATTATATATACTATTTAGCCAAAGGAAAAGACATACAATAAATGTACCAGAGCAAAAGGACAGCCAAAATCTTGGAACATATCATATCATATCATATTTCCTAGCTTCTCTCATAGGATCCTATTAGCTTACACGTGGAAGATCTTGTGGTCGTTAATTAAGCTTCAAGAACAACAGTGTTTCTAACGGCTTGAAGCCTAATCTGCCTGTTGAATCTCTGAATAAACTCCTCCACTCTTCTGTTAAGCTCCTCATTTGACATACTCGAAAACTCATTATTATTATTATTCTCTTCTTCTACTCTTGCTTCCTCCACTTTCATCGTATCTGCCCTTCTTGTCACTCTTTTCTTTCCCTCATCAATCACCACTCTCTTCTTAACATGTCCATACCTATCAGATTTACTTCTTCTCCCCACAGCTCTTCCAGCATCGTATAATAATGTACTTTCCTCACAAGCTCTAATATCACTAGTATCATCTTGTACTGGCTTTTTCTTACTCGACAACGATGACGAGGACGCCGATTTCTTAGTGTCATTTTGTGGCACGATTTCAAGCACACGTTCTGGAACAAGTTCAATCTCGTGATGTTCAGCCACAGTGATCTCTTTCTTCTTCTTCATCTTCTCCTGGAACAGCTCTTGCTTGGGAGGGACGTGGTCGTCGAGGACGGAGACACATGGTTTTTCATCAACTTGTTCATATTTGGAGGTGGGGACCACGCCGTATGATGATGGTGTGGTGACGTAATAATTTCTGGAGGCTTGGCTGTGCTTGACGTACTCTTCGTAATGATCTTGATGGGTCTTGTTGGAATGAGAAGAGAAAGCTTCGTAGTCAGCGGCTAGGATGAGAATAAGAGCGTTGGACATGAAAAACCAGAACATATTGTTGTTCAAGAGACTAGTGAGATTGTCAGGAGAGTGGTTCAGAAGATAAAATATGGAGGTACAGATGAAGAAGGAGAAGACAGAAGCCATGAAAGTAAAGCCTTTATTAGCTTTACGGCGAGTATGATCTTTTGGTTTGAAGCGTTTCATCACCATGGTATCTCCCATTAGATATGGTGTTTTGGACATGGTAGCAAGCTACTAGAGAGGTAGCTAGTATATAAGAAGAGTGTGTGAAGCTGTTTGGTGAGCAATGTGTTGTGTGGCTTCGTGGTGGTGCCAAGTGAACCCACTAATGCTTTTTATATGTGCTCTCTTAGTTGAGGGGTCAAATGATTAATTCGTTCCAATTACTAATACACCCTTTGTCTCTGTGTCTCTCGTGTACATTTCTCCATTTTATTTTATGTTCCACCTTGCATTGTGCCAGCTAAATTAATGAATAAATAAATCCTCCTTCTGACGGCTCTTTTTTGGCAAAATTTTCTTATAAAGGTAATACTATAAGCCAATTTTACAGAAAAGTACGCATAAAATTACGGAGATAAACTTACGTTACTAGCCATTCATTAGTTTATTTTTATATATACATATATATATAATTTCATATATTCTTCAGCATTATTAATTCGTTTATATATGACGAGAAATTAAAGATAGAAGGAGATCATGAATACTTTAAAAAGCAGATATGAGGATCTGGGATTTACCGTCGAGGTTGATTTTTGCTTGATTATTTGATCTGTGGTTTTTAGCGAGCCTTTTGCCTTATTTAGCTCTAATTATTTCGATGATTGATATGAAAGATAAAAATTTTGATACTTGAAAGTAACATAAAGAGAAAACAAGCTAATCGGAACGGGAAAGTCAAAATACATTAATACTAGAATATAATTAACGTCATGATAAGTTGGCCTTACGTTGTTATAACACGTAGCAACCATATGAAGTGTTGATTAATTACACGGCCTAATTACAATCGGACACTTAGTTAGTTTAGTAGTTTCCTCAAGCATAAGTCACAAGCCTCGCCAACAAACCCAGTTGTCAAAAGCACAATTCTCTTAATCATCATCAGAGATATTTCATTTACTCAATTCATTAAATTACATATACTATGCTCGCGGAATTGTCTAGAAGTTTATCCGTGTACAAAGTTGTGTATATTTTGCACTTCGTGTGTTTGATAGAGTAATAATTGAAAGATCTCTTCATCGTTTGTATGCCTATCGATCAAAATGATTGCGGCCGTAGTATTTTAATTCGAAAACTCATTCTTCAAACAAGTAAAATAAAAATTTTTAATGAGAAGAAGGAGGAATTCTTATCATCAGCATCAATCATCGTGGATCCATGTAACCCAATTTGAGGTTTTTAAAACAACAAGAACGAATTAAAACATGTCCCAATAGTTTTGAACTACATAATTTAATTAGAAGAAGCCGTGTTGGAAGTGAAACAGTAGATGAGTGATATTATTGAACCAAGTGCGGGTACGAATTCTTGGACGACCATGACGAGGACACTTGTGCGATGAAGCAAAACCCTAGGGTTTATTTGAATGGCTAAAAAGATGACTGGTTAGGGAAGCTATCCAGGTGTAACTTCTATAATTTGCGATCAAATATTCATATGAACAAATAAAAACCAAAATCACAGACCCAAAAGCTAAGCAATCATTTGCAAAAAGTCCGCGAAACTTAGGGCAATAATATGGAGCTCGTGGGGTCTTTTCTGTCTAGCTATCAGCTCATTTCAGAAGAAAAATTCAAGCCTTTTTTTTACACATGGTTTTGTAAAACTTTGATCTGATCCTCAAGAATCAATCCTGTGTGTGCCGCCGCCAAGTTTGGTCCCCAAAGACTTGGATCTTTGCCACGTATGAGGAAAACATAGTTATTAATTTATTTATGTCTATTATTCTAAGATGGTGACCTTAGATTGTGTGGTTCATGTGCTTTCAAAATTTTCCTCCATGATATAGGTCATTGTTGCAATAATGATGAATACAATAATGAATTCGTGCTTAAAAATTAATGAAGTGGCCAGGTGGAAAAAGGTTCATGTACAATGAATATTTCAAGCTTGGCCTCATATACCTTCGTTGCAATTATCTGCGTCAATGTTGGCTTTTGAAAATCTTTTCTGATTTTTTTTTTTAATGGGTTGATTAACAAATCGGTCAAATAAATAGTACTGTGGTTGGCTTCTTAAAATATATTAGTTAGTATTAATCCATATGGCGATGTTAAAGAAGTAGAACATGTGGGGTACAAAATACACAAGGTTTATGTGAATGTTGTCAAATGTTGATTGGGGAGTTAAGAGAGAAGAAACTTGCGTGATTAAATAAGCTTAATTAATTAAGGATTATCATTAGGCCATTAATAAAAGGCGTGCGATGGGGTTTTGTGGTAACGAGAGGAACACTCCAAAGACAAAGTTAAAGGAAGGGTTTTCCTCTGTTTTTTGTTCATTGTTTTGGGCTTCTATTACGGAGCGAGGTTCAAAGTCTTGATTAATTTGTTGGTTGGAACATCCTACTCCATATATAATCTATGTATTACTACTTAATTATACCAATATCCCTAATATGTTCGCCAAAATATTATGCAAAGTAAAGTGAAAATGTCATGTCTGGAATTATTTTTTAGGTGAAGGTTCAATTTTACCAACAAACTATTAGGGAAAGAGCATCTGCCACAATTAATTATTTAGGGTACCTTAAATACAAAGGAACAATTAAAAGAGGGCAAATAACAAAATTCTGTTAGAGCTAAACTAACGGCGTGGAAGCTCTGAAATGCCACGAAGCTCAGTGGCGAGCTTGGTGACGAACGAAGAAAGACACCAAACCATCAGGGGTGAGGCAAGAGGAGACACGAGAAAGCTTCAACCACCACCACCGGTCGTCCTCTGCTCCCTCAACTACCACCACATCAGTCCGCCGGTGGAGTTTTTTCATAGAAGGCCGGCGAGATTTCAAACTAGATCAAGAAGAGAGAGAGGCCACGATTTCGAGCTAGGAGGGGAGACCGAACTTGACTCTTTCACTCCACAAGCAAGAGATTCCAACATATGTATAAGCGGAACATTTCCTGAGGATAAACTTACTCAATGGAAAATCAGCATCTGACATTGAACAGAGCAACTCATCCGATACAGAAACATTTAAGAATTAAAAAACGGTTAAACTTTTCAAAATCCTTAGTAAATCGGTTTGAAATCTGGTAGAATTAGATCCTCGACATTACTAAGAGAGATTGAAATCAGATGCGGTCTCTTGAAGATTGCAGAAGTGATTCCCACATGAGAGACGAAGCAGCAATCTTCAAGCGCGACTTCTCTCAGAAACTCATAGTTCGTGAATAGAGAATCAAAAGAAACATCATCGATGTTACAATCACCAATTCTGACCTTGTGTAGGTTCTTCAGCCTCGTAGTCAACGCCATCAACCCAGAATCATAGGATACTGTTAGTCCGCGATCGACTCCCGAGAATCCGATGTCGAGCTCTTCAAGAAGCGGAAAGGAATGAGCTATGATGATTAGATTGCTGATACCAGAATAGATCAAAACCCTCATATTATTTCTCATCTTCGAACCCAATTTTTGAAGTCCATCGACGGGAACAAATCTGCGATTGGAGATATTGGGGGAATTAAGGGCCAACCAGGATTCCGAAAGTTGGGCAAGCACAGGATTGAGATCGCCGGTGAAGTTACTGAAATCCATGAACTTGATAGCAGGAAATCTGAGGAGAAATCGAGGAAGGAAGGGAATTGATAAGTCGTAAATAGTGAGAGAGGAGTGAAGGCGCCTGGTGATAGAGTAGAATCCTGTGCAAACCAAAGAAACAGAGTCGTAGTCACATGTTCAGCTACATGTTCATTGCACAGCAGCTAAACGTCCGTTATCTCATAAACTTGACGGTGTTGTGTTATTTGCCCTGTTTTAATTGTTCCTTTGTATTTAAGGTACATTAAATAGTTAATTGTGCCAGATGCTCTTTTCCTAATAGTTTGTTGGTAAAATTGCACTTTCACCCTTATTTTTTTTATTAAATGAAGGGATGGCTTTTTTTTGTTTTGTTTTTTTTTTGTTTTTGGGTATGTGGCATAGAAGTTGCCAAGCACAAATGATTTGATCGTGATTAACGTCAATACTAAATAGAGATTTAATGGCATGCATATCAGTTATGATCGATTAGATCAAGATCTAATTATCCATATTTAATATTTCTTTCTCTCTCCTCTTTTTCTAAGAAGAGAAAAAATATTAATAACATTAAATATGGATCATTAGATCTTGATCCAATGGTTATAAAGAGGGTAAAAGATAGGAGCGGACAGTAAAAAAAAAAAAAAGACATAAGCCAAGTCCAAATATTTTAGGGCCGGCTGAGTTGTACTGGTATCAATATTATCAGGATATTATATTGAAGGCATACAAATTCAGCTTATTATTAAAATTATCTATAAATTGTTCTAGTTTCAAATTTTTCACATATTAAATATATTATAAGTTTTTAAAAATATGCTTCTTCTATTTTCTCATTAAAATTTGACAATAAAAATTTAAATAAAGCAATTAATATGCATTGCAAATCTTCCAAAATGACTAAATATAACTATAATAGCAAAGCAAGTGTTTGTATTATAAAAACAATTAGTGTATTGATCATATGTTGCGTGAAATTTAAATGAATTGAATTGTACGTATACAACTTATAAGCCCCCAATTAAGGTGCTAGCTCGTGAAAGTGACGTAAACTTATATTGTAAACTCATAAGTGTTTATTTTTAGCACTGGATATGTATTAATAGTATATAATTAAATAATTAGAATATAAAAAATGACAACAATTGGATTTAAATATATTTTAAATTCAAATAATGGAAATTAAATATATCAACCAACAAATTTCTATAAAATTTATATATAAAGTCATTAAATATGATCAAATCGAAGAAGTTAACATGAATTTAATGATGAGTTAACACGTTTTTGTAAGACATAAATGTGAAAACGATAAACTCGGCATTTAAAATCGCGAGTTTAACCAATTATATAATGGTCACGAGTTTATGAGTGACTCAATTCAATTTTGTAAGTTAGAAACGTAAAACGATAAACTTAGAGAGTCGACTTGCAAGTTTGACAACAATGCTCCCAACCCATTTTATCTCCCATACTAATCACCTTTTTCAAACTAATTTTCTTAATAACTTATAAATTGATATATAATCTAATGTTATACATGAGTATATTAGGGGGATCAAATTACATTTGTTATAATTAACTAATCTATTTTATTTTTAGTCTATCCAAATTAGTTAAGTAACTCTTATATTGTAATATCCTGAATTTTGGACATAGAGACTTGGGAATAAGCCTATAAACGGCAGGCGACTAAGCCCAGTTCGAATATAGTCCCAAGAATGTCGAGAGATAGGAAGTCTTTCAAGGGACTGAGTAACTCAGCTATATAGATTAGTGGAGTTAGTATGTATAAGCCGGGGAATTAAAGTGCCAGTGAAAAAGGGGCACCGAAGACCTTTATGATATAAATTTGATTGGAAAAGATGCTACCTGACTATGTCCTAAGGTATAGGACAATTACTTGAATGAAAATATGCCGGTATAAGTAAGAATTCGGCATTTTTAGGGCAGTCGGGTATGCCCTGCGTTTTTGAGTAAAACCCGAGCAGGATCCTGAGCAAACACTGATAAAGTAACTTTAATAAAGTAAGTCATGATAACCCATGATAACATGCTTTTGTGTTGGTCTAATAAGAGCATGACACGTGTCCCTCATCATGACAAAACATAAACCTACTTTTGTGTTGGCGCAATGAGAATGTGACATGTGTTGACTCATCATGACAAGTGAAAAAACTATTTTTGTGTTGACGCAAAAGAAACATGACACGTGTCTTCTCATTATGACACAGTTTTATGTTGTTCCAATAGAAACTTGACACGTGTCCGCCATCGTGACAAGTCAAAAGTTACTTTTATTGGTCAAATGGAAATGTGACACGTGTCCCCTCATTATAACATAGCTTTTGAGTCAGCGCTACAAGATCATGACACGTGTCTCGTAATCATGACAAGGCATAAAGCTACTTTTATGTGGTCCAATGGAAAGATAACACATGGCGGGACACGTGCTGGGAATCAGGGCCGGCCCGGCCCTACAGGGCCTGGCCCTCCAGGGCTTGGGCCCTACAGGGCCGGCCCTCCAGGGCCTGAGATAAGGAAAACATCTGTTTTTCAAAGCCCGGCCCGATAGTACCAGGGCCAGGGCCGGCCCTACAGGGCCTGAAAATTACTATTCGAAATTTTAATTATTTTTTTTCTAGGTTTTTTCCAAAGAAATATAATTAGTAAATTGCAACTATTAAAGTTCTAATATATCAAATAAATATTATCAACATTAACTATCTAAACAATACAAATCATCCAACAAATAAACACATTCGTTAATTCGTAATAAAAAACAAATCATTGTCCACAATTGACTCACATAAAACTTAAGAAGTATTAAACTAAACAACATTAGATAACTCACATAAAATATAAAAGCATACCACTATCATTGTCAATTGTCACCTTCTTCATCACTCTCATCAATTTCATAGATATTTGATTATGCTTCACTTTGAGCAGAAGGCTGTGTTTCAGGAGTAAAAATGTTATGAATTTCTTCTCCTGCATCATAAACACATCCATAATAATCATTATCTGCAGCAAATAATATATCAAATCATAAAATCAGAGTATAGTTATTATGTATTTATATATGTGCCTCCTAGCCTCTTCCTCTTGGCATTCTTTGACTAATTTTTTTTCTTAAAAAAATGAAAATGCTACAGTAACAGGGCCTGCAGGGCCGGCCCGATAAAGCCCGAGGCCCTACAGGGCCGGCCCTGCAGGGCCAAATTCAAATTTCAGGCATATTTTTCAAGCCCGAGCCCTACAGGGCCAGGGCTTAAAAGGGCCGGCCCGACGGGCCCGGCCCGATTTCCCGGCTCTACACGTGGCACATCCTAGACTATACACGCGGCACATTATGGACCAGACACATGGCGCGTTTTGGACTGCACCCGTGTCCTATAAATATCCCTTCCCCCTCATTTGTCTTTAGGCCATTCTTGGCCAAAACATGGAAAAGAGAGGGGAGTGATAGGGGAAAACGAAATGGAGAGAGAGGGAGAAGAAAAAGGGTCGATTTCGTCTTCGATTTGGTGTTTTTAGCTTTCGGGGTCTTCTCCAATGTTGTTCCTCTTGGCAAAAGCAATGTTTCTACGGTTTCAGATTCTTGATATGAGGTGTTTGGGTGCCTTTTACATGGTGGAGGTGCTGTCAGATCTCCAAACCAATCACAGAATCAAGGTAATTAGGACTTTGATTCTTGCTCTACTCCTTCAATCTTCATAGACATTCATAAGACCTTGATGAATGATTCTTGCGTGGTGTTTTTAAAGTCTTGACTGAAAATACAAGGGAGTTGAGGGAGGAAACATTTCAAGGAAAAGATAAGATCAAGGACAAGGAGTATCGTTATTTTAAGCCTTAAGGAATTTTGGGAGTTGACTATCAATCTAAGAATTTATCAGGTAGTAACCTTAATCCTCATATGCTTTGTATGTTTCTGTATGTATGTTTTACCATGAATATGTATGCATTCAGCTGTTGATGTTTTGCTAAGCGCTTTGGTACTAGAATCGTTGTGTGCGACTAGGGCCTTGTTGTGCCCTGCAGTCTGTGCTATGTGCTATAAAGACTGCTTGTTCCGAATTAGGCTTTGTGCCTCGTTGTGTGCAACCTACTGAATGCTTATGATTTGTGCTTATGGTTTTCTTACATGCTTTGAATATACTTTGTGTATGAGATTAACGTTTACTCTAGGATCATTTGAGATTCCAATTTGTATTGCTATCCATGTATTACAGCCTGTTAGAAGTAGCTCCCAGGATAAAAGTGGTGGATGTTAGCACGTGAAAGGCCGGACGGGTTTCAAATCATTTGAGGAAGATTTATAGATATTTTATGTATTTATGTTTGAAATTTGTAACCAAGATTTGTAATATCTTACTAGTACACTACGCCTAAACTGAAGGTATGCTCTGCTGTGTAATTTACTCTGATACATGTTGTCAAGTAATATAATATAAGATAAGAATTAAGAACTATCACACTGCCCGGCACCCGAAAGGGCGAGGCCGGTAGGGGTGTAACATATATCAATGACCTTATGAGTATTATACTATTACATTCCTCTAATTTCAATTTCAAAAATATAAGTTACTTGTTTGAGGAGCTAGTGGTTGGAAATATAAAGGCTAAAGTATACTTTTAGTCATTTAAATTTATATGAGGCATACTTTTAATCTCTTATATTTATAAAGTATACTTTTAATCATAGAATTCTAACACCATTAATATTGCTAATGGAAAATACTGACGTAACAAATTCAAGTGATGATTATATAATTAACTACTATTAATCTTAAATTTAAAATATGTATAAATTGAAAAATATCTAAAAACCTAATGTAGTAGTCAATATCAAAACCTTGATTGTATATTAAAAAAAAAACTAGTTTAATAATATAAATATATTAGTTTAATAATCTAAATATCAAAACCTCTCATTTGTGACAATTTGTCGATTTATTTCAGTTTAATAATCTAAATATATTATATTAAAAAATTACATATGTTTTGTCAGCTGTACACTTATCACTTGAGTTTGGCGCGTCAACATTTTCTATTAGCAACATTAACAATGTTAGAATTATAGGGGAAAAATACTTTATAAAGATAATTGATTAAAAGTATACTTTATGTAAATTTAAAGAATTAGAAATATACCTTAGCCAAATATAAAACACTTCTTTAGCTCATTAAGTATTTAAGAGAGAGAAATGTAGAATGCAGTCCACAAGAAAGAGTATCAAGTATCAAGCAATAAGAATCAACCATTAATTAAAAAAAAATTTAAAAATGTTTTAATTTGCTATAAATTTTATTAACTTAACTAACTTTTAGCTAATTTATAATTGGTTTCTATGATGTAGGTATTAATATCTTACATTTGAATAGGGTGGACTATTGGAGAGAGAGTGAGAGTATAACTAATATATTATTTCATTTAAGGGTTATTCAAGTGTTCCGTATTAATATTCCTCAAGCATGTTGATGATGATCACTGCATATCGTCAATTTAGTAAAATTTAAGTTAAATATTATTTAGAAGAAGATATCGCCGAATTTTAATTTTATAATGTTAGGTAAACTTATAGAGTTATAGGGACTTGACGTTCGTGATTTTGATTAAGGAAAACACAATTATTTGACAATAAGAAATTACATTATCCCTTTTGAGTCAAAGCTAAGCAATTAGTAATGGCTTCACGTTTTCATCTTTGAAATTATGTGTCAATATAACGAATTTCATGTTGAAGTTGCAAGTATTGATTAAAAATACATTAACTATACAATGTTTTGCCATGTACGCGTATACCTATTAACACAGTTAAAAAGATTATTATTATTATTATTATTTTAATAACAAGGTGAGCTCAGCCTAGCAATCACATGGCTGATGAAGAAGATAAAATAATTATTAATATTATTTCAGTGATTTATTTTACCATTTAATTCATATGACACCCATCTCTCTCTTAGGGGAGATGGTCACAGGATCAATCCTATCTAGTTAGATGAGTGTGTTTGTGTGTATTAATGTGTGCTTCATTATCCCTAATAAGAAAATTTAATTCAAATAATATTTTTTTTATAAGACAATTTTAGGAAAGGGGTTGGGCTCACCTACAATCCAAGGACAAGGCATTTGGAGCCTAGTCCACAGGGTATACTGGGCCGGAGAGTACACATATATCTTCAGTTGGGGCTAGCAATGCTTAAATATGACCCACTATACCCATCATGAAAAAAAAAAAAATCAAACAAGTTTTGTTTTTTAATAGAAAGCTCTTTTTGTTTCTTGTTTTTTATCTTTTACAATCAAGGTTATTAAACCCAAATTGGACAGGTAGTTCAACCTAGAAACTGGAGAACCGTTCACCTAACCGGCTCGGCTTGAGCACATAACTGGTTCAATATTTTTTTAAAAAAGTAAATAATTTAATTCATTTCACTCAAAATTTTTTATTAATGATATTGAACTTTTCACTTCCTTTTGATTTCGATCTAACCTATTAACCATTGACTTATTATCCTGACTAGTTTAGAAGTCACCTTGGTTGCAAGTTGAAAATATTTATCAAAAAGTAAAACTGACCGCTCCATAAAAATATTGGTCAGAAGCGCCTGAAGACCAATATCTCCAAAAGATTCATATTTCATGAGTAATTCGAATGATTTAAAAAACGCATTAGATCCTTTTTATTGTTGCTCTGGGAACAAACATTAGATTTGCAATATATATGGTAGTATATATAAAGAAATGCCCATTGCAACCAATCATCTCTCGTACTATTTTGGTGAGAAAGATCGGACAAGTTATGTTTTCTTTTTTGCCATATTTTTGGTTGGATATGGAAAAAAGTAAAACTGACCAGGCGACCCGCGACCACTGCATAAAACACACAACTTCTATCTTGCAAGGAGTGCCTAGGTGGTAAGCGCCCTAACCTTATAAGGGGAAATCAAATACAAAATTAAAATTTCAGAAGGCGTACTTAATTTAAAAAAAAAAAAAAAGCGAAAAAGCCCCTGCATTTTATGTCCCCAAAAGGGGTTAGTCAAAAGATAAACATTTGATGATTGATGAGTGAATAAGATCATATTCAAGAAGCGTACAGAATCCTTCCTTCCTTCTTTCTTTCTCTTTCTTTCTTTCTTTCTTTTTGGTCCATTAAAATGCATCTAATTCAAATGTCATGTTACCCTATATGGAAAAGTTATTCCCATGAGAGTAGTGAGAAGAAATAGATTTCTCAATCAAACATTTATTCCAATTCATCACACTGACAATATTCTTAGGATGTAAACTTGGATTCCCACATCGATCTCATTCCATCAAGACAAAAAACCATAGCTGGTATCACATTGCCTTTTGATTTTCTGCAATAAAAAACAAACTCATGAAATTGATAATGATAGATATGAAGCAGTTCAGAGAGAAGGCAAAAAAGCAAGACTGAACAGTGAAGGAGCAAGATGGGATAGGAATGGTAGTGGATAGCCGAGGCAAGCTGAGACTGAGAATGTCGGTCTCTGTAACATGGGTGTGTGGTCGGCTTCAAACTTTGTCTCTGAAGCACACTCTTGTGTTTTGTCCTGCTCGCCCATATACTGTTTGGGAATGCTCTATTTGACCGACTTGGCAATTCCATACTACAGTTTATGGTAAACCCTTTTCTCTTTTCCCGCTCCACCCCCTTTTCCTTGCAAACTAACACTATCACAAGCCTGCACCTTTGCTTTTCTACTTTTCAGATAGCCCTCCCCGCTGACACAAAAAAGTCGACATGTCTACACTTTCTTTTTTGGTTCCTCTTCTTTCCCATTTACACCCTTCATGTAAGAGTCTTTATATTAATTGCCTCCAAACCCAAAAGTTCCGGCGATTCATTTTAGCTTGGCATTTCATCAAATGGCTTATCTGCATCTTCTTGTTCTTGTTGGGTTTGTTTTATTTTCAGGTGGAGATATGGCAATGCAGAACAATACACTTGAAGAGGAGGAGGAATTGTTGGGGCTGTTTGAAGTGATGGGAACTCTGCTGGATGACCCTGATTGGGCACTGCAACATCCACAACCTTGTACAGAAACTCCATGGCCTGGAGTTGAGTGTGAAGTTAGCAGTGAAGACCCATCAGTCTTTCATGTCACAAAGATCCACATTGGTCCTGATATAATCTTCCCACCTTGTAAACCATCTGCTTACTTATCAGAATCCTTGGTGAAACTTCATTACTTGAAAACCCTTTCAGTTTTTAGCTGTTTTATGGCTTCCCCTGTCACTCTTCCCACAACCATCTTTCGTTCTTCTTCTTCCTTAGAACACCTGGCATTGCAATCTAACCCAACCCTATCCGGAGATTTGCCTCCAACTTTGGGAGAGGTTGCTAGCCTTAGGGTCCTAAGCCTTTCACAAAACAGCTTACAAGGAAATATCCCCAGACAGATTGGAGGGTTGCTTTGTCTAGAGCAACTTGACTTGAGTTACAATCACTTCAGTGGTCAAATTCCTAGTGAAATTGGAGGTTTGAAAAGCTTGAGCATTTTGGACCTAAGTTGGAATAAAATTGAAGGGGATCCTCCTGATTCTCTTGGAGATCTTCAATTTCTCACCAAAATGGATTTGGGTTCCAATAAGCTTACTGGAAAAGTACCTCCAACTTTGGGAAGGCTCAAGAGACTTGTCTTACTTGATCTGAGTCATAATTTTATAAGTGGGCCTATTCCTGAAACCCTATCAAGTTTGGAGCTTTTAGAGCATTTACTCATTGATAACAACCCTATAAAAGCAGGGTTACCCCCGTTCATTGGGAACCTGAAGAATCTGAAATCAATTAGCATCTCAGGATGTGGATTGATTGGCCCCATACCCAACTCTCTTTCTTCCTTGAAGAACCTAACAGCTCTCTCCATAAATAACAACAGTCTGACGGGACCTGTGCCTCCAAATTTGGGATCACTCCCAAACTTAGACGAGCTGAAGCTGAGTCATAACAATCTAAGTGGGGTTCTGCAGTTCTCGGATGAGTTCGTTGGAAGACTTGGAACGAGGTTGGACGTCAGAGGAAACAGAGGACTCTGCATAAGCCATCGGCCAAACAAGAAGAAGAACCTCTCTTTCCCGTTGGAAATCCCTGCTTGTTTGAACACAAGACACAGAAGTGGCAAGCCTTTGGCTGATGCTGGAATTGACCCATCATCACGTTATAACAACATTATCAGCTCAAGTTCATCATGTCTGCATCTAGAAGTCATCCAGTTCACTTTGGCTTTAAGCTGCTTTGTCCTAGATTTTCTCAATTTCTTCTATTAACACCTGAGATTGTATATCAGTAAAGTGCTGT
The DNA here is from genome assembly GCA_034222035.1 of Acacia crassicarpa. Taxonomy (NCBI): domain Eukaryota; kingdom Viridiplantae; phylum Streptophyta; class Magnoliopsida; order Fabales; family Fabaceae; genus Acacia; species Acacia crassicarpa. The sequence continues at coordinate 38,631,885 of JAWXYG010000005.1, read as the reverse complement.
ACACAATCGTATTCCTAGGTCATATCAAGTTGGACTAGGAAATGTACATGAAAAATTAAAAGTGAGGATTGTGAAGAAACCTTAAAATTTCAGTAATTGTTGTGTGTATTATAAATCTGCTTATGAAAAGTGTCGGTGGTATCAGCTCTGTGGTAATGTTGGTGAGTGGGGTTATGTGTAAGTTTTGGACCTTTGACCAAAAAAAAAAAAAAAAGTTTTGGACCATCCGTGGATAGGTAGAGGCAGAGATTCTGAAGCAGTGCCCAGCTTCTAGCTGTAAATATGGAACTGGGATGAAGAGTGACACGGTAATAGTGAATCCAGTAATGGTGGATAAAATAAAGGGTGAACGAACAATTTTGTCAACCAACTATTAGGTCAGGAGCGATGGGTATAAATAATTTTTAATGGGATCAAAAAAACCAAAAAACAATTGAATTTCTTAAAAAAATACAACAGAGTCAGATACTCCTAACCTCTGTTTCCACGTGGCATTTGAAGTCTAGCTCACACTCACACTCTCAGTACCACTGTACCCCTCATTCTCACTTTCCCACTCTTTCCTTCGCTTCCTCCTTTTGAGTCCAAGTACCGCAAAGAGAGAAACCAGTGAATCAGGTGCTTCCGTCCTCTATTCTGGTGCGCTGATTTTTGTAGCTGATGGTTTGACATTTTCGATTCATGTAGAATGTTTTTGTCTCTTGAGCTCTGACGCTAATTGTGGCTAACCCATTTGATCATTCTCGTTCTTCGGTCTAGGGTTTGACTTTCAGCTTCGTAAGTTACTGAAAGGATGGAGGTTTAGTTTTCCAAGGTAAGGCTTGTGTTTGGAGGATGAGAAAGTAATGGGTTCTTTTTGTGGGCCGGTAATCAAATGTTTTCTTTTTTGGTAAATATGCCAGCAAAATTAGTTTCATGATCTGTTTCATTTGAAGTTGAGGGTTTGGAAGAAAAAAATTGTGGCAAATGTTCCATACATTTCCCCCCTTTTTTTTAATAACATTCCCGGAGGTTCTGAATCATGCATACCACTTGTACCTTAATCCCATCTTTGGCTCTGAACCTAGTGCAGAGAGAAATGTTTTGCACATTTTTATGCTAGTCTTCCTTGTAGTTTTTCATTTCTTTGGTTCACTGGTACCCCAAAAGATGGCCATTTTACCCTTGTTTATTTTGCATGTTAGTTTTCCGTTTAAACTCATTTCCCCTTATAAGTTGTTTTCATTTTAGTCTGAAGGAAGGATTTTGATTTCTGATGTTGTTGGGTCGGAAAGTGAATATTTCTTCAATATTTCTTTTCTTTGTTTTTTTTCCAGCTCATTTTTACTCATTGCCCAGTGCATGTTCCTTCTGAGTTTCAATTCACCAGGTTCCCCTAGTAATAAACGCACAATTATTATTGTAGTGGCTGTGATTGTTTGTTTATTGGCTTTGTCGCTGGTGATTGTTGGGCTTTAGCTTCACCGACAATCGAAGAAGAAGGGCAAGAGGGGTTTTAGTAAAACTGAAATGGGTGTTGTTGTGTCTGGGTTGGATTCTATAAAGGAGAGCACCACTTTGATTAGATTTACATTTGAGCTAGACTTCAAATGCCACGCGGAAATGGAGGTTAGGAGTATCTAACGATGTTGTACTTTTTAAAGAAATTCAATTATTTTTTTGTTTTTTTGTCCCATTAAAAGTTATTTGTGCCTACCGCTCCTGGCCTAATAGTTGGTTGGTAAAATTGGTTCTTTACCCTAAAATAAATAACGCCCATCCTTCAGCCAAACAAACCCTCAAATGCCAGTGATGAATTTGGATTATCCTTCCAAGGCTCTCTTTACCCTAATTTTTCCTCCAGTCCACTCACCTAAAAGAAAATTAAAAGGGGGGAGAGGGGAAGAAGTCAAACACATGTCGAGAATGAAGCCTCCGCGTCATAGACCGGGGGGTCTGTACTCTGAAGTTTTGTCCAACTCATTTGTTGGCTCAGCAACTACGCGGCGCCACCTCATCTTCTCACAACTTTTATCACGTTACCCAATAAAGAAGATTTTATATTAAGAATGAGCGATCATAGTATTATTGATTTATTTCTTATTTGCATATGTATGAGAAAGTGAAAAATAATTAAGTGAATCGGAACCAATTTTTTAAATCAAAATTAAAAATAAAAAACAATTTCCGACTCAAAGAAGATAATTGAAACCCGCTTTTGACGAAAAAAAATTTGAAAATTCGTATAAGCTGTTGGGATAGAATTAAGGGCTAAAGTTCATCGAAGGCCTTGTAGCCTAGTAGTATTAAATACTCCCCAACTAGTGAGAGATTATGGGTTCGATTCCACTTGTTGTAATTAGATAATTTTTAAGCTCTTTTTTTTAAAATAATAATAAAGAACCCGTAATTTCTCGATCCAATACCACTGCCGCCACCACCCGATAATTTTTCTTAAAAAAAGTGTTTATGACAAAATTTTTGTCAAACAAACAGCTTATTTTTAATTTCAGCTTTTAAGTAACTTTTAAGCTAAAAAATTTATATAATTACCAAACAATGTAATTTCTCGATCCACCACCACCACCGCCACCATAGGAGCTTATTTTTAAGCTCTTTTTTTTTTATAAGCTCTTTTTTTTTTAAAAAAAAAATAATAATAAAGAACCCATAATTTCTCAATCCACCACCGCGTCGCCGCCGTCACCCCCACCGCCGCCGCCGCCACCGCCACCACCACCTTTTTATATTATACCTTTTATGATAATTTTTCTTAGAAAAAGTGCTTATGACAAAATTTTTGTCAAACAGCTTATTTTTAATTTCAGTTTTTAAGTAACTTTTAAACTAAAAAATTTATATAATTACCAAATAACTTTTAACTTTTTCTTAAAAATCTATTTTTTAGCTCTTTTTTTATAAACTCTTTTTTTTAAATAATAATAATAATAAAGAACCCATAATTTCTCGATCCACCACCGCGTCGCCGCCGTCACCCCCACCACCGCCGCCGCCGCCGTATATTATACCTTTTATGATAATTTTTCTTAGAAAAAGTGCTTATAACAAAATTTTTGTCAAACAGCTTATTTTTAATTTCAGCTTTTAAGTAACTTTTAAACTAAAAAATTTATATAATTACCAAATAACTTTTAACTTTTTCTTAAAAATCTATTTTTTAGCTCTTTTTTTATAAACTCTTTTTTTTTTAAATAATAATAATAATAAAGAACCCATAATTTCTCGATCCACCACCGCATCGCCGCCGTCACCCCCACCACCGTCGCCGCCGCCACCACCCTTTTATAATATACCTTTTATGATAGTTTTTCTTAGAAAAAGTGCCTATGACAAAATTTTTGTCAAATAGCTTATTTTTAATTTCAGCTTTTAAGTAACTTTTAAACTAAAAAATTTATATAATTACCAAACAACTTTTAACTTTTTCTTAAAAATATTTTTTAAAAGCTTAAGCTTAAAAGTTACTTTTAAGCTAGAAATAAGAGGACTAAAACGTCCTCATTTAGTTACAAAATGTCCTTGTTTGGATTAAAATTTATTTTTTAATTATTGTTATTTTAATGTTTATTATTTACAGTTTTTTAGGAGTTTCAAATAAAACGCGGTTTTATTAGAATTATTTCCTACTTTGCTAAAAGTTTCAAAAACTGCTACTTATTCATCCCCTCACCGCCGAATTCATCATCAGTCATCAACCATCATCAATGAGAAACTAAACTAAAAATCAACAATTAAAAAATGTGAGAAGTTGAAGCCCTAGCTCAGAAATTATCTTGTCCTCGCCATATATATCTAATTTAGTACTGTTGGCATGATTTAGGGCCTAGAATCACGAACCAAAACAAAGCTGTGTGAATCTGAAGGAAGTAGAATCGAACCAAAGAAACATGATTGTTCAAGGGAGTTCGACTCTTTCCACTAAAGGAGAATGAATTCTATGAGTACCTACCAGAAAAAAATGCACAACCCAATGGTACCTACAAGATGTTGGGAGAGATGAGAATCATTTTGTTTTCTAGTGTAGGATACTTGTTATTGTCGCTGTGAGGAAGACGCCGCCATTGGAGGAAGACGCCGCCGGCATCTGAGAAGACCATGGGGGAGATGAAGGAACGGAGGAGAGAGTTGGCAGACAAAGATCACGGGGAAGGACATTAAAGGAATTTAAAAAAGGTAGACGTTTTTTTTTTTAAAAAAAAAATATATATTGTGCGCATTTTTACATATTAATCCCGAAAACTATGAAATTTTTGTATAAAAATAAAATATGAAAAAAATTATGGGATTCCATTGGAATGATTTAAAATTGAGAGATAATTTCAAATTGTTTGAATCGAGGGAGCGCACTGGTTGGAAGACCAAAAGGCTGTGACCAAAAAAAAAAAGGAAGACCAAAAGGCGAAAACTCTCTGTATTATTAAGCTGAAGAGATAATATGCCTTGACCAAATCAAAAGGAAAAATAAAATAAAAATCTGAAAACGAAAAAACTATTTATTTCAATCATTAATCATCATATTATATTATGCTCTCAATTTCTCTCAGTTTCTTATATGCATTTATTTTCAAATATAAAATATTAAAATGCAACGCATCTAAAAGGAATTCAAATTCAGATCAATAAAATCAATGCCCATAACAACATCCGGAATCGCATAATGAATTACACAATCCAATAAAATGATCATCCGCAAACATTATGGTTCCATCCATTGAACGAACATTGAACCAGATCGGGACCTTAAGGCTGAACCCGTAATTGACTTGACAAACATCCCAAAGTGGGGCACGTAATTGATATTAGGTAAAATCCAGAAAATTTTGCATTTCCTAGGATTTTGGATTCTCTCACATCTTTTTTTATTTTTTTAATCAGTCCATCTGAACCGTTGATTAGAAAGATGAAAGAAATGTTAAAGTAGTATTATGATTGATTAGATCAATATAATTTAGAAATGATGAGAAATAATTAAAAAAAGATTATAAGAGAACTCATCCCAGGATCAAGGTTCCTAAAAACAGTTTTTATCTGAAAACGGAAGTAGAATGAAAAATCGTAAAACATAAAATCGTAACGTAGTAAAATCGTGAAAAAAAATCGTAAAAACTTAAAAGCTTTTGAAAAATTAATAAAATTGTTTTAATAAAAAAAATCCTAAAAATATAAAATCATAGTGATAAAACAAGTTTTTAAAAACATGGTCAGATTTACCATAAACCCAAACGCTATCCTTTATTTCGACCAAACAAAAAAGAGGCTCTCCTTTGTCATCTCATGACGCAGGGATCAATAATAGTCCTCACTATACGCTCATCTTGAAAGCAGCAACTCCACTCTCCTTTATTTGTTTATTTATTTGGTTTTGGTGAATTTGGTGCATGTCTCTATACTCTACTATTATATTCATCCTTGATTGCTACTATTATATTCATCCTTGATTGCTTTGCTTGTCTCTGTCACATTCAACTTCATTCTCACTCTCTCTTCCTGCTCTCTACTGCTCCTCTCCAGCCCCGTTTCATTCCGAAGGCCTGCTCCCTTGTTCTTCCCGTGGTATTAATTTTTTATTTTAAGTTTTCTGTTACTTGTTACTTTCATAGCATTATATCATTTGATATTAGAATGATCATGATTAGGCTTTTTGGCTAACGGGGGTCATTTGATGTTGGAAATCCTAAAATCTTGAAATTTCATTATCGAAGATTGGTTTTTTTTTTAGTATGGGGTTTCCTCAGACTATGAGTAGGCAATTTCAGAAGTGGTCGGGTATAATTATAACAACTCTACGGATTGATCGTATTCATGTAACTTCATCAGTAGCAGAAAAAGGCTAAAAAGATTTCAGGAAATGAGATTTGGCATGAAAAATGGAGAAGGCCTGGCTTTTCTTGAGGAGCGGACTGATAAATCTTTCACCTGATATGCAATAAAAACACTCTGGCAAAAGTTCCTATTGTTCTATTTTGGCGGTGATATTGCCCACGATTGGCTTTTAATAGAATTGAATTGGAACAACACTAGCTAGTGCATTCTACAGTATGTTCTGTTTTTGTAGTGCCTGCATGCCATCCATCAGCTCTGTGTTAGATTTTAGCTTGAGGTAGAGATTTATTTGACATATGTTCATGTTCTTACTTCTTAGATCCCTGGATTGATCCTTGAGACAGAATAAATATCAAACAAATATGCGGATGGAAGAGATAACTAATGTTACTGAGTATGAGGCAATTGCAAAGGAGAAATTGCCAAAGATGATTTACGATTACTATGCATCAGGGGCAGAGGACCAGTGGACTCTCAAAGAGAATCGATCTGCATTCTCAAGGATTCTGTAATTCACCTTTTTGCCGATTGGTTCTATATTTTAATAAAAAAATCAGAGTAATTGATGCTCTGAGTTATCACAAATTTCCTTGTCTGATTTATGAGATTGCTGTTTATATTAAATCTGTTTTGTTTGCTTGAAACAGGTTTCGGCCACGTATTCTTGTTGATGTGAGCAAGATAGACTTGTCGACAACAGTATTGGGTTTCAAGATATCAATGCCTATTATGATTGCTCCTACTGCCATGCAGAAGATGGCTCACCCTGAAGGTATGTGCTCAAAGGAATCAGCTTTTATTACATTTAGAGAGTGTAATTACCACAATATTCAGCTTGTTTGCTACTTGGTTTAATAAGAACAAATTGTGTCTCAATAGAATTTAAGTGATACTCATGTCCTGCAGCTATTAAAGTTTCTGTGTGTTTCATCTTGATTGAATAGTTTAGTCCATTAATTTATTAATTTGTTCTTTTAATAATGAAGAAAACCCAATCATCACACAACTCTCAGTTAATCTCATGTGAGCTTTTGGGGAGCAATTCCAGGAAGTTGCCTGTTTGGTATGCAAAGTGCAAAAGATAATAGAATAAAGTGATTTTGTAAATGAAAAATGTTCTCTATAACCACATAAAAAAATAATGATACAAAAGAATCATTGTTATTAAATAATGATGACAATACATATTACACACACGCGCGCGCGCACACTTCATTAGGAGGGATTGAACCTATGACCACAAACCACACCCCATCCTGCCTTGGATCAAGTGGCATATATCTTAATTTTTTTGTGCAAAAGAAAGAGAATTCCTTTCATTTCCCTTTACCAAATGGGGCAGGCTGAATCCTTTCCAAAATGGCTGCTGAGGGCTTTGAGTTTATCCAAGGCAGTCTAGTGTTTTCAAATCTAATAGAACAAAATACTTTAAAATCAAAGACCTTCTTTGTAGAATTTGTGAACACAGAAATTTCTGAACCTTCTATCTTTATAAGTATATTATTATTACTTCTATTATGGTAAGAATTTCAGACTTAAACAAATGATGCAACTTTCATGCAGGAGAATATGCAACAGCTAGGGCAGCATCAGCAGCTGGAACTATCATGGTTTAGTTTCCACTATCTTTAATCTTTACTGTGGTTTACTGCTAAGCGCACCATATTTCTTATGGTTTCCTTTTGTTGTCAGCTCTAATACGAAGCCAACAAGGGTGTAGTATGTGTGCATTTTGCCTTACTCATTCTCTTACCGGTTGATTGATTTTCATTATTTGTCTTCAGACACTATCATCGTGGGCTACTTGCAGTGCTGAGGAGGTTGCTTCAACTGGTACTGGCGTTCGGTTTTTCCAACTCTATGTGAGTACACGAAAAGTCTCTTTTTCTTTTCAGCCTTATATTTCCTATGTTTCATTTTGAGTAATTCTTTGATATATAAGTAAAAATTAGGTATGAGTTACTGCTTACTGGTGATGAATTATGATAATCTAAGTTTCCCAAACTGTTATGGCCTAATCAGTTACTTTTCTGCTCATTGATAAGGTGTATAAAGACAGGAATATAGTTGTGCAGCTTGTAAAAAGAGCTGAAAGGGCTGGTTTCAAGGCAATTGCTCTTACTGTGGACACACCAATTCTTGGTCGTAGGGAGGCTGATATCAAGAACAGGTTAGCATACATTTGAAAATTTCGATATGATAAAACTTCAACAAAGATTTGCAAACATTGTCATAGTTAATTTGAAAAATCTTATTTATAATGAAAATTACTTTGTTTGATGAGTTTTGCTACAGATTTGCATTGCCACCAAATCTGACATTGAAGAACTTTGAGGGATTAAATCTTGGGAAGATTGATAAGGTGAGAAACTGTTGAGGGATTTTAATAAATCAGATAAAATCTTTTCTGAAAATGATCCATCAGTATTGCTATTTTTTTCTGCGAATTAGTATTGTTAATTTGTTGTGATTATTACACACTCACTCACTTTGTTGGTTTTACCTTGCAGACTGATGACTCTGGTTTAGCATCTTATGTTGCTGGCCAAGTTGACCGCTCTCTCAGCTGGAAGGTGATACTGATACTGATCTTCCACGTAAATAACTTTTCATTTTGTGACATGAACTGTAGATATAATACTCTGGGAAACCTATGTTGCTTTTTATAGGATGTGAAGTGGCTCCAAACAATTACGTCATTACCAATTCTAATAAAGGGTGTCCTAACAGCGGAAGATGGTAAGCATCTTATACAGAGGCCAACTTGTAGTCATGTCCATTTGATATTGGTCAAAAGTATTTTCTTTAGTCTCAAAATATAATCCCTATTATTTCTTGCTAATAACGTAGCTAGGATAGCCATAGAAGTTGGAGCTGCTGGAATCATCGTATCCAATCATGGAGCTCGACAACTTGACTATGTCCCTGCAACGATCGTGGCTTTGGAAGAGGTACAATTTTCTTTGGTCACAATAAATTACATTGAAATACAACACTAGTTGACTTTCAAATTCAGGTCTTCAATGTCATCATTCTTGGTTGTGAAACTGAAGTATTGCCTAATGCCTATTCTTTGGTTAATATGCTGTTATTTTCATAATAGTCATGTATTTTTGTTCAGCTGTCAAATGAAGTGATATATTCTATGTGCAGGTTGTGAAGGCCGTAGAAGGAAGAGTTCCTGTTTTCATAGATGGTGGGATCCGGCGAGGGACAGATGTATTTAAAGCATTGGCTCTTGGAGCATCTGGAGTATTTGTAAGCACAAGAAAACAACTATCATAGCATTTCAAGTAGTTTTACCATTTTGACACAGATCAGAAGCCAATTCCTGGCATGCATATATGGATGAATAAACATTGAGACTGAAATTTGTGGCAGATTGGAAGGCCAGTGGTATTCTCACTGGCTGCTGATGGTGAAGCTGGAGTGAGGAAAGTACTTCAGATGCTGCGCGATGAGTTTGAACTCACTATGGCACTAAGCGGTTGCCGGTCCCTCAAGGAGATCACTCGCAACCACATTGTCACAGAGTGGGACAACCGTCCACGCATTGCCCCGAGGCTGTAAGGTGATGAGCAAAGAAAACATCCTTCATAAGCAAGCACGAGACACTGAGCCATTTTAGACTAAAAATAACTCCTTTATTCCCCTGGATGTAATAAAATAGCAAAAGTCCTTTGGACCCATTTCTTTGCACTTGCTTCTCCGATTTCTGATTCTATAAGCCAGGGTTTATTATTCACTCAGTGGATTGTTGTACAGTCTGGAATATTTGCCTGAAAGCATAAGCAGTGATTCTATGATATTCTTGCTTCCAATATCTGAGATTTTTGTTTTTTTGGGGTAGTAGAAGAGGCTACAAGCCCAATGCTATCATTGTGATTTTTACTACCAAGGAAGCCTTGGACTAAGTTATGGGTAGTTTTAGCCTACCGTAATGTTCACGGCAGCCTTTACCAAAAGAGAATCAACCTATGACAATGTGATCGAATCAATATCAGCAAGATATATATTTATTTTTCATATAGAAAATAAAAGGATGTATATTTAATTTCACTACTTTATTATGATTGAACAAATAAATCTTTCATAAGTATTTTCTTTTTGCCAGTTTAATAATTAATAGGAAAAATTGGGGAAAAATTTTACTACTCTGGAACTAGATCCTCTCCTTATCAGCTTTCTCATTTTCTCTCATCTGCTAAATCTGGACCCTTGATTTGGGAAGTGAGAGAAGTAAAAGTAGAATTGTATTGATTGGATGGATGTGATTTAGAAATTATGAGAAAATGATGAGGAGAGAAACCCAACTCGTCTTACTCTTTCCCTAATTTACAACCTAATCTTGGGTCCTAATGGGGAAAAAAAATAGAGGAGTCAACCCTGTGGAACATAATAAAAGAATAAAATGTCTTTTTTTTAAAAAAATATATTACTTGAACTTCAAAATCTCAAGTCCCTATTTCTTATTAAAATGAGTTGTCAATTGCTATACTCTTATAGTTAAGACTAATACTCTTATAATTAACGAGACTGATTTGAGATTTTGAAGTTTAAGTGGTATTTTTTTGTATTTTTTCTTTCCTTTTTTTTTTTCTAAAAAGAAGTGAATGTTATAGATATAAATGTTGGAAAAAGAAAAGAAAAGGCTATTATGAGTGAAAAAAATGAACAAATGATCGGTGGCTGTTTGAAACCTTGCTATTGTTATATATCATTTTAAACAACCAAAGTTTATACGCTCTCCAGTTCTTAATATAGAACATTTCTAGGGAGTTAATCTTAATCTTAAATATAAGTTATATTTTTCATATTGAACAATCTTTTTCTAATTTATTCCTATTGATATTCTTTCAACAATAATATTAACAAGGAGGAAATGAAAGGAGAGAATTAAGAAAGATAACTATAAACTTTTAGAAAATACATGTCATATTAAGCGACTTAACTAATTTCATTGATATAAATTATTTTAAATTAAGGACTTATGGAGTATATATGATGTAATTACTGAGCGGTAGATTTGAAGGGTGTGCCAACGATTCAAATTAGCCAGTGCTAATGTCATTGTCATACAAATGAAGGAGCTAGTTGCTTGCGTACGTGCTTCTTAATCAAATTGTCGAGTTGATCCATTACAGTGAAAGTTGCGGGTCGACTCAATCATATATGCTTTGTTTGGCATAAGCCATGTACATGTTATAATTATCACAGTAATTTAAGCCTAACATACTCCATTTTTACGTACTGTTATTATATGAATTCACCCGGTGATACTTGTAATAATCTGAAACTGTCTCATCTGCTTAAGTATATCAAAATTATTGGCTTGTGTGCAATTCTTTCTTAAGAAATGTCTAGTCATTGTCATGTGGTTTTGGCCAAGTTAGACAGGTTCATGTAGGGATCGCCAGGACCTAATTAGAGGACGTTCTTGTTTTACATGTGCACAATTTCTGTGCACGACGTGTTTTGTTAATTAAAACGTCTCTTACACGATACTCTTCTCTTTCTGCATCTTCCTCATGGGTTTCTTTCAGCTTTTATTCCTGTAACTTTAGCCCTCTCTCTGATATATGAACTCTAACTAGCATTAATTTATGCATGTTTTACGAATATTCTCTTGGAAAATAAAGAAGTTGCTATGTCGTTATTTTATGTTACCTAGTGGAGCTGCACATATACGACCAAAAGAGAAATATTGTACAAGTCTTTAAATCACTCAACAATTTTGATTGTCCAACTGCAAAATACAGTATATCCTGCAGGTTCACATTCTCTTTAATTTATATCCTCAATCTCTTTCTGACCCACCTATCTAATCATCATTTAAAAACTTTTACGAATAATAATAATTATCCTGGATAATATATATATATGGATCACCTTAAGAAATTAAAACGAGCCTCTTACAAAATAATAAATCTGGAACGGAACGACCTATATATATAGGTCCACATTTATTTACATAACGTGTGTGTGCACAAAACACACACGGATCGGACGCGTAAACCAATTTAATTAATATGTAAGCTGTAAATAACACGTATTTTCAATGTTGTTTAAGCCCTAATTAAGTAACTAGCCTGATGGGAAGGTTTGGTGAGCCAGCTAGTTTTCACACGTAACAAACTTCCATTATCACCGAAGTCTTATTAGTAATTATCATATTCTGGATTGCAAGTTTGCAACTGAGATTGATTTGAACCGAATTAATGAAAATTCACACAATCAATATTGAAATACTTTAATTTTCAGTTACATTTTATCTGTATATAGATTGAAAATAAAAGAAAATACTCCATCGTCTTAATTGAATAATTGATCTTGTTCCTAAATGTAAAACATATTTATCTTATAAGTCAATTTTTTTTCCTAATTTACCCCTATTGATAGTTTGATACTCTCTTAATAATAATCAATCATGAAGGAGGTGAAGGAAATTAATTAAGGAAGATAATTTGAGTGATTTAAAAAAAGCATGTTATATAAACTAAATTAACTAACTTCTTTAATTTAACCAAATTAGGTAAATAGATACTCCCTCCTGTCATTTTTGTAAGCAACTTTTTTTCTGATCGCGTAAAACAAACTGACGGTTAAGATTAGTTAAAAACAATAAATTAATGTGTCAAAAATGTCATGCTTCTTCTAAATATATCCCTATTTATGAAAAGAATATAGGAGAGAGAACGATTAATAAATGATTAAATGAAAGAGAATTAGTGATAAGTGGGTGATAATTAATATGTATTTAATAGGGATAGCAAATGAAATAGTATAATTAAATTTTGAGACAAAAGGAAAAAAAATTACTTATATCAACTCAAATGAGAGAAAATTACTCATAAAAAACCCAGGAGGGAGTAAAAGGATCAAATGAGTAGTGTTTGACAAATAATGAAAATTAAAGAATAAGACAAAGAAAGTGATAAACTTGATGGCAATCAAGAAATTCAGCACACCCGACTGAGTTACAAAATTATATGGCCATACATATAATTTACAAAAAAAAAGTAGTGATAAACTCTAAATATATATATCTCTGGGACATCAACAAATGAAAAATTACGTCTCCTTAAATTGAGTTGACTTAGTGATGGTAGGGGGAAGCTTCAAGGATTCGATTCTTTCTCTTCTGAAGGAAACTTTGGAGCGATCTTTTCATAGAAAGACCACTATTTGGGCTATACATTGGCACTGTAGTATTTGGTGAAGATGGCTCCGACCCTGACCCGGACCCGGACCCGTATCCGTTTGGTGTCCTTGCTCTTTCCTTCATTTCTCTATTTGCAAGCGTCAAGATCCATCTAGCCTGCAATATTCATTAAATTATTAATATCACATCATCAACGTAACTTCGTATATTCTTTTCTTTAATTTTAATTTCTGACTAATCTGGTCGTCGAGCATGTGTCTGTCTGAATATTCCGATCCGCACCAAAAATGAGCAGTAATCTATTTGTTCAGTGGTTCATTTGGGCCCATTCATTCCGTGTTAGAATTCTAACTTGTAGTATATAATAAAGGCGCTGACATGAAAAGTCAAGGCTCTTGAGATCAAAGCATGATATATACGGATTTAATAAATTGACTCAGTCGCATGCGTCTTAATTATATTTAAGGTCAAATAATGAGTCTGGATATTCCAACTTGAAGCTTCCAAGTAACTTGCCTAATTCACACCTAACAGGCAAAATATATGGATACGAATCCTTTTGTTGAATGGATTAATTAACCCAAAAACCTTGTCGGCAAAACTTATTTTATTTTCCAAAACTGGTCTTTCCCAAACGTTGGTTCATAATTCTCTTACGCGACTACCGTTCTCTTTAATCGACAACTCTCTATATATATAAAGATTTATCTACCGACTTTCCGGCACCGAATCCAGTAACGAAACAGTGGTACATAGATCAAGAACAACCATCCAACTCAAACAGTAATAATAACTTAAGTGATAATCCCATTCAATGTATTTGGACAAGCTGATCAGAAATGCATGAATATGAATCAAAGTAAACCAACCACGAGACCACAGTCTTGAATTTAAACATGACCCTACGAGTTTCTTTAATGATATATACACTACTAATTATCAGTTTCGAGATATACCCAGAAAAATAGAGATCCAAAGCTGAAGAGATATATAAAGTGAAGAAAGTAACACGAGTGTGCGTGTGTATATATACCTGAACCTCGTTGACATCGAAAACACACATCTTGCCGTCATAGAACATGGTGAGCTTCTGCAGATTTTGCTGTGGGCTCTCACCATCTTGTTCCGTCGACCTGAAATTACAACAGAAAAGTTGAGTCCCAAAGAAGCCATGGATAAAAGGAAATACCAAACAAAAAGAAAATATGAAAAGGGAAATGGCTGGTTAATTACCTGGTTTCAAAGGAAGGAAAAAGACGAAGCTCCAAGTTGCAATTCCGCCTCATGTTGTACAAGTCCGGTGAGGTTTTCCAGAGCGAGCGAGCGAAGAAGAAGAAGAGCGACGGTGGTAATTAGAGTTTGGTGGAGTTTGATGGGAGAAAGAATATATATATATATATATAAAGGGGAGAGAGAATGGGCGATGGGAAATTGAGTTAGGAAGAGCGGAAACAAAAAAAGGAGTTAAAATGAATGAAGAAAAAGCACGTGGGACATGTTGTTTTTGGGATTTAAAAATTAAGTCACATGTTGTGGACGTGTGTAGCTGTACCCTCCATACGAAACCGCCACGCCTTTCCCACCTTGGGTCACTTTTGAGTTCCCCACTTTTCCATCTCTCACATTCTTCATTTTCTTTCCCATTTCGTTCCCTATGTGGGGCCTACCAACCAACTTATTAAGTTATTATTCTCGCAATCCATAATTCCCAATTTCAATCCAAATCAATCTTATAAATGTCCGACCAAAAAAAAAAAAAAAAATCTTATAAATGAGTCACGTGTATATCCTTTCTCCTGGACGAGGTTCTCTTGCCACATCTCTCTCTCTCTCTCTCTCTATAATAAAATTTTAGGAAAAGGGTTAGACTCACCCACAGTCCAAGAACAGGGCACTTGGAGCCCAATCTATAAGGCATATAGATCAAAGGGTACACATGTCTCCATCTCTACCCAATGTTTCCACTGCTTCATAGACCCCTAGGATGCCTCCCTCAGTACCTTGACCAACTCCAGAATCGAACCTCCTTCTTTTAGATGAGGAAGTCTGACCTCTTCGGCAATTGAACCCATGCCACATTTCTCATACAATATGAATAAAAATGGGTAATTTTTTCTGGGGCTACTCCAACATATCCAAGAAGGCCCATTTGCTCAAATGGGATGAATTATGTCTAAAAAATCATAGGGTTGGAAGCCTTCAATACTGCTTTATTAGCTAAGCATCAACTGTGGATAGTGTCCGAGAACTCCTCCCTTGTGATCCTAGTGACGCATAAAAAAGTATTTGGATCCTCAACAACACTATTCCTTTAAAACAGCTTACAATAGCTTGACTTTCTGGAACCACGTTCTTAAACTGTGTAGTATAGTCACTGACCACCTTAGTTGACAAGTAGGTGATGGTTTTTTAATCTCTTTAATAGTCGGCTTTGGTGGTCTATGCAGTAATTTGGTTTGACATATCCTATCTTAAGGGCGTCTGACCTTATACTGCACAATAAAAGAAATTGGAACTTTCCTCTCTTGTCGTCACTATACCTCAGGAACGTGGCTTGACAATTTTCCAAACATCCGGTTCCTCTATCTCGTTCTCCTTATATTATTAGATGGGCAAGTAATTATATTGGAACTTATATGGTATGAGGTGATTATAAACTACTTCATTGCACATGTGGACTCTCCTCTCCTGAAGAAAATAAGGTATTTGTTTTGATTTGGAAATCTTTACTACCTCATAGAATTAAGTTATTACTTTGGAAGGTTGTTAGATGCATCATGCTAACATCTCAATTGCTTTTCAATAGACACTTGACTACTTCTGAGGTAGGCTATTTTTGTGCTAGTAGCTATGAATCTTTACAACATTTGTTTTTTATTTTATCCTTTTTTTTCACGGCATGTTGGTTTGGTAGTATGACTGGTTTTCAAATTGATAATAGCCTGACAAGTCCTTGCAAACATGGATAATAACATGGTTACAAAATCACAAAAACCCTACTGATTTTATAACTTATTTGCTTTTCCAATTACTTGAATCTTTGTGGTTTGCAAGAAACCAAATATTTAATACAGGTGTCCAGATGTCTCCACAACATGTAAGCAGTATAACCCATTCTAGAGCAATGGCTGCTATGGCTCCTCTATTGCATCACCAACAGCAACATGCTGGTACTTTGCACAAGCAAATCATAGAGGACGATGATGGCTATCACAATAACTGCAGCTACTCTCCTCAATGGGATGTTATTTTCCATATCAATATATAGATCCAAAAGTCGAAAACGAAGCCTCTATATCAAAATATTTTTTTATAAGAAAAAACTCCATGAATGATGCTATCTCCCTAGAACAAGACTTGGTGTTCTATAGATGTAGTTATTAGCGCTTGGAGACGCTGTGACTTTCATACTCAGACAACAATGCGATCACCCTAGTAGATACCCTATACAGTGTAAACTTATTAAAAAGTCCCATATAAAAATAAGTGAAGTAGTAATTTTGTCTCAGAAGTACAAGCTCAGGAGCAATTTTACACCGAGCAATGTTGCCCCGAAAGTCTAAAAACGTAGCAATGTTGCCTAATGGTCAAACGTTAGTTGAGCCCATTATGTTGATGTGGATTGTTCACGTGGCATCTTTCTCACTTTTTTTTAGTTAAATAGCAATTTGCCTTTGAAGTTTTTTCCCCCTCCCTAAATGTTGCCTCGGAAGTTTAAAAATATAGTATTGTCCCTCCGTTTACAGCCCTAATTAATTGTATTTGACACTTTTTGTAAGCTTTATTCTCTCAGTCATCTTTGCTTACAATGCACCAGAGGTTCGCTAATCGTTCGCATAGATAATTCAGCAGGCGAGTGATTATTGTTTGGAAAAATTCGTTTGAACTGCCTACGACATACTTGTTTGATCTTCTGTTCGGACAAATTCATTCTTATTTTTTTTTGTGATTTGTTGAAAACATTTTTTTGGACAAATTCCACAGGCGAGTGATTGTTGTTTGATTGGAGAATGCCTACGATGGAGAACGCTATGAGGGAAGAAGGAGTAGGCTATGTTTACTTTTTTAAAAAAAAAAAATTAATTGCCACCTCTACTTCCTCCTATCATGATTATAATTATACGACCGATTTGACTTTTTTTTGGAAAAAATTAAGAAAACTAAATAAGTTACTTAATCATACTACCTCAAGTCCTAATTATAAGACTGGATTGACATTTTTTTGAAGAGATTAAGGAAGTTAAATAAGTTATTTAATCATATCATATGTTTTTAGATGTCCGGAGCAATATTGAGACAAAAAAAAAATTCAGGGCAAAATTGCTACTTATATAAAAATGTGATAAAGATTCCATGTAGACAATCTGCGGTAGCATAATGTGGTCAACTAACATTTGATCATTAGGGCTGTTAATCGAGGGGCAACATTGCTACGTTTTTAGACTTCTGAGACAACATTGCTCCAAAAAAAAACTTCCAAAACAAAATTACTCTTCGACGTGTACTTTCAGGACAAAATTGCTATTTAGTCCCATAAAAATCATTACTAAGACCAAATTTGTATTTTGGGATTTATCCTACCTTTTAAAGGATGTCTGTATATTATTATGATGCTTTGTAACTCAAACTTTCGCATCATAAATGCGGTTATATTTCATCAAAAAAAAAAATGTTATAAATGATTTACGTGTTATATTTGTGCATTTTTTTTATTCTTTTTCATTTTTTGCAAAAATGTTATAAACACTTACATTTTGGGAAAATTCTAAATAAATATCATTTGAATTTGCAAAACCCCCAGAAATTCATCGAATTTGTAAAAAAGATTGAGAAGTACCAAGGACCTATGAAGGATATGCAAATTCGGGTGAAATTATCCTTTTGCCTTTAGTTTTAAATAAATTTTAAAAATAAAAATACCCTCGCTTGCGCCAATTGCCGGAGGGGGGCCGCCCGGCCGGTAGCCATCGGCGAGGGGATTAGGGGGGTTTTTTTGGGGTGGGTTGGTTTTTTTTTTTATTATTTTGAAAAAAAATTATATTAATTGAAGTGTAGGGGTGGGGTTCGAATCCCCCACCCCCAACACCATGGGACCAAGTGGTCCACCAGTTGGGGCACTTGGTCCTTTTAATATATATATTTGTTAACAAATATATATATATATATTCTTCTTAACATTTTTTCAATGATATTTACCATTTCATAAACGAGAATTACCATTCCACAAACGAGAATTATCATTCCAGAAATAAGAATTACCACGTTTTCTACATAGATCCATTTTTTACCCTTTGATGCATGTGAGTGTATTTGTAAAAAAAAATGCATTTTTAGCATTACTCGTTTGTGAAATGGTAATTCTTGTTTATGGAATGGTAAAACTGCATTTTCTTACAATCATTCACATGCATCAAAGAGTAAAAAAGGGATCTCTATAGAAAATGCGGTAATTTTCATTTCTGGAATGGTAATTCTGGTTTGTGGAATAGTAATTCTTGTTTATGGGATGGTAAATACCATTAAAAAAATATTAAAAAGAATATATATATTTGTTAACGTGTATATATATATATATATCAAAGGAACCAAATGGCTCAACTGGTCCCATGGTGTTGGGGGTGGAGGTTCAAACCCCACTCCCTACACTTCAATTAATATATATATTTTTTTTTTAAAAAAAAAACTTAACCCACTCCAAAAAAAAGAAGAACCCCCCCCCCCCACCCACCCCCTCACCGGTGGCCAGTGGCCCTCCAACGGCCGCTGCCGGCGAGGGTATTTTTATTTTTTAAATTTATTTAAAACTAAGGGTAAAATGATAATTTCACACGAATTTGCATATCCCTCATAGGTTATTGGTACTTCTCAGTCTTTTTACAAATTCGAAGGACTTTTAGGGGTTTTATAAATTCAAATAGTATTTATTTAGAATTTTCCCAACATTTTTTTTGCCACATTCACATAAAAATGAGTGGGTACTAATAATATTTTCTCTCTCTTTTCTTTACAATAGGACTCACTCACTTTTATGTGAATGTGACAAAAAAAATGTTTCTGCAACAAAAATAGAAACATTATATTATAAATATAATGATATATCTGAGATAAGAGATAGAGAATAGAGAAGAGAGAAAGAGAAGTGTAATTCTTATTCCAGTGTATTCCAATATGTCTCCAATACATAATATATGCCTTCTATTTATAGGCACAACTCTCAAATCTACAATTAATGTGATTCCATAATCATAGTGATTAATGGGTGAGAATAGGAAACTATGGGAGAATAGGAAATAATGGGAGATATGGACATTCACAAATATAATATTCATAACACTCCCCCTTGGATGTCCATTATGAATGTGCCTCATTAAAAACTTTAACTAGGAAAAACCCAGTGGGATAAAAACCTAGCTAAAGAAAAGAGTACATTATTCATAGATACATTTTTCAATGCTGCCTCATTAAAAACCTTTCTAGGAAAACCCCGTGGGACAAAACCTAGATAAGGGGAAAAGAGTATACCATGTATCGACTTCCTCTCTTGATGACATCAGTTTTACTCCCCCTGATAACAACATTCATATTGCTTCTTCTGATGCCAGCATTACTTCCAATATCTTTGTGTTGGCGAAAAACCATATCTTGCTAATAAGCATGATACATTAGTACTCAAATAGCACTATGATATGGTACTTCTGGACCAAGCAGTTCTTCAACAATAAATTGCCTTTTTGAAGCTCTTCAGGAGTTCCAATGATATTGATATCATCAATATAAACAGTAATTGTAACAAATTCATTTCTATGTCCTTTCATAAAGATGCATGGACATATTGGATTATTTTTGTACCCTTCTTTTCACAAATATTCTTTGAAACAATTATACCACATGCGCCCTAATAGCTTTAGGCCAAGGGACTTATTTAACTTAATTGAGAATCGTTCTTAAGAATTTGAATTAGATGCCTCAAACATTTTGAGTCCTTTCAGAAACTTGTGCTTCTGGCAAATTAATTCCTTTAAGGACATGTGCTTCTGGCACCGTGAATCCTTCAGGGACATGTGCTTTTGGCACCTTGAGTCCTTTAGGGACATGTGCTTTTGGCACCCTGAGTCCTTCAGGGACTTTGGTATAAATATCACTATCAAGTGTGCCATACAAATGGGCAGTTACAACATCCATTAGACGCAGATCAAGCCCTTCATTCACTACTAGGCTAATCAAATAACGAAAAGTAGTCACATCCACTACTGGTGAATACGTTTCTTCAAAATAAATGACAGATCTTTGTTTAAAGCCTTGGACTATGTGACATATCTTATATCTTGTGATTTCACCCTTTTCATGTCTTCTTGTACAAAAACCCATTTGTATCCAACTGGTTTTTCATTACTGGCTTTACATCATTAGTTGTATGGATTGCAGGTCCAAGTACTTTTCAGTTTGCCAATATGGCATCTTTCCATAGGGGCCAATTCTTTCACTGCTGGCTCACACTAATGGATTATGACTCATGATCCTCATCATCATTCATCATATGCTGTATTAAGCAAAGATGTCGTCAATGTTGACTTTATTTCGGTTCCATCGGATTCTATTGAGATCTCATAATTTTTCACATATTACAGGTACCTGGGTCTCTTCTGGGACTACAACATTCTCTTCTCGAGATATCTCTACTGGAGATAACAACTCTTCAGGAGATGGCTCTTCTGGAGCAACTAAAATCTTAATTATCCTCAACTCGATCATCTATATTCTTAGCTCATTTTCTCTTTTGAGGATTTCTCTTTGGAACCGATGGACTTACCACGCTTCAATCGTGCTTTTCAATTCATTTATAAAAGGTTGTCCTTCAGGGACATCATTTCTGATAGGAGTATTAGCAGCTGGGATATGTGACATTATCACTTTCTTTGGGTCAGTAAATGCTTCTGGCATTCGATTAGCCAAATTCTGCAAATGAGTCATCTTTTGAACTTCCAATTCACATTATTTTGTACGAGGATCAAAATAAGCTAATGATAATTTATTCCAGCTAATCTCTTTACCCAACTGCTTATTTTCTCCCCCTTATGTTGGGAAAACAATGTCAAATCATCATTGATTAATCATGCAGTATAAGTTTCCTAAATCCATATGTTACCATTAGAAACATAATTCTGTTTCATTTAGAGACAAACAAGAAGAAGGAGATCCTTACACAACATTTATCCCAATTTTCTTTCTATATCCATTCATGCGCATAAGCATTACACATTCAAAAACTTTCTAGATGGAATTGTCTGGTTCCTGACCAAAAACCAATTTTACGGGAAGAATTTTGTTGGCTTATATAAATGCTGCAATAATTAAATATACCAACATAGAAATCTTTGTTCTCATAAGTATTGAATACTTGATTTCTGGATCGTATAATCTGGAAATAGCGCACTTAATTTATTCAAACATTACTACAAACTTCAGGTTGCATTCTTACAAACTTCTGGTTGTAAGCTAATAATCTCATGTAACCATCATATAGATGCATGTTTCAAATTTGTATGGTTTACATGCCATTTCAATGGGCCCATATAATAATGTTTGATATATTTCCAGAAATACTGGAATCCATTACTAATATGATCAATGGGAACAAACATCATATTATTCATAAACAATATGTTGGTTATACATGAAGAATCTTCTGGTTCTTCAATGTATATCAATACATAATCTTATTTGCATTATATATATATATATGACTCAGATGATCAAACAAGTTAATGCCAACAACAAATTTATTTGGATCAGTAAACTTCTGGTTTACTGTAACGTAATCTCTATCAATAATAAACATAGTTGGATCAGTAAACTTCTGGTTTACTGTAACATATATTTTTACCAATAATAAACATTTTAATTCACATCATAATCTGTATCCATTTTGAGAGATCTATTAAACTTTGTGTGAGAAGTATTTAACTTTTCAAAAATTAGCTCACGCTTGTTTTCTAACAATCTCCCCCTCAAGTGTGAGTTATATAAACCATAATATCTGTATTTCAAAATTATTTTCAAACTCTTTAAACCTTGAAAAGAAAATTTATGTTAATTCTTTCAGGAACAAATATATAATATTAAATCACCAGATAATCTTATTACTTATTAATAATATACTTCAGTTGTCTTATATATGCAAAATATATAGAGTCCACCAATATATAGATATTTATAAGCAAAACAACTTAAAACCACAAGAAAATTATGCAGCAGAAAATTTTAATAGGTAACAAATTTATGAGATGTGATCATAATAAATGAAAATAAATCTAGATATTTCTCTGCAACTTATTGCCTCTTTCATATCTCATTGGCTTCATTAGCAAATATTTAATTTGCTATATTTGTAAACTTCCGGTTTACAACTACAATCTCTTGCATTATTATTTGTAAACTTCTAGTTTACTGCAAACTTTTAATTTGCATTATTATTTGTAAACTTCTGGTTTATAATAGCGTGTATTTTCTATATGATATCTATTTCTGCAGATATCTTTGAAACTCAATACGTTTCTTTTATATAGTAGAGTGATCAACGTATAATTTAGTTCATTTAGGTAAAAAAAATATTAGCTTTGCTGGAGCCTTTGTTCATTTTATACTACCATATATATGATTTTAACATTAGCCTCTCTTATAAAAGGACAAAATATGCTAATTAGTTTCCAAAACTATCAGCCAAAGACTTTGTGTGACACGAATCTCTACAAGTTGTTGTCTTCTGGACAATACTTTTCCAATACTATTAAAATCTTATAGTACCATATAATATTTGTAACATAAGCCTTCAGGGCCTCAACATCAATAACAAACAAATGTCACACTTTTTGTGGTTCTTATTAATAATTTTCTCCACTTCATATGAGAATTTGAACCAACATGATTACCCAATTAACACGTTGACACATATGTCCATATAAATTCATGCATTACTTCATTCACTTCTGGGAATGGAGTTGAGCCAGTTTGGATAATATTCATGATTTTTAACAAAAACTCGTTGTTTTGTTTGGCTACACGAGGTCAAGAAATTAATTCAAAATACACCTCTTTCACAATATTGCTACTGCAGGAGCATATTGGATATATCAATGATGGTTATACAATCCGTTTAATTTGTTTTAAAGAACAAGAGGGTCTTTTAATACCAAATGATAACATATAAAATCATGGATCTGGCTTCACTCCAATTTGTCTTATGGCTTCAGGCCAAATTTGTCTCATGGCTTTAGGCCAAATTGTCTCCAAGCACGTTAGATCAGTTTGTTTCTCATATTTTCATGCCAATTATTTGTCTCGTCATGGCTTCAGACCAATTTGTGCCTCTTGTCTCATCATGGCTTCAGGCCAATCAAAAGAAATAAACAAGAATTAATAACAGGAAATTCATATGACAACAAGTAAGATATTATAATAAAAATTAAAATTTTGCAGCTTCTGCCCATTTAGCTCTTTAGAAATTTATATGGCTTCTGGCCTATACACACACACACACACACACATATAGCTTCTGGCTATACAATATAACAATGTTAACAATAAAGTACTTGTAAATAAATAAATTAAGGCCGGAGGTAATCCATACCGGTAAAAGAAATAAAACCGGGGGTAGTCCACGCCGGTAAAAGAAATAAAACCGAGGGTAATCCACGCCGGTAAAAGAAATAAAACCGAGGGTAATCCACGCCGGTAAAAGAAATAAAACCGAGGGTAATCCACTCCGGTAAAAGAAATAAAACCGGGGGTAATCCACTCCGGTAAAAGAAATAAAAAAAAGAGAGCTAAGAATATGATAATGCGAGACAAAAAAAAGGAAAAATATTTCAACCAGTAAAAGAAACAATAATAATCTCCGATCTTAACCATGGGACCCAATGTTTAGAACATTGGGTAGAAATATATCTTTAATTCCATATAGTGGTTAAAATCATCCCAGATAGATAAAAGAAACATAAAATTAAAGAACGTAGGCTGAAATCGTTAAAGAAGCGATCAGACCTTCGTTCGAGCTTCTCGTGCTGATAACGTATTATAAATATAACGATATATCTGAGACAGATAGAGAATAAGAACAAGAGAATAGAGAAGAGAGAAAGAGGAGTGTAATTCTTATTTCAGTGTATTCCAATATATCTCCAATACATAACATATGCCTTCTATTTATAGGCACAACTCTCAAATCTACAATTAATGTGATTCCATAATCATAGTGATTAATGGGTGAGAATAGGAAACTATGAGAGAATAGGAAATAATGGGAGATATGGACATCTACAAATATAATATTCATAACACATTAAACCCTATTTTGTATTTTTGTTTTTGTAGTCCAGGCTCTAGCGCTAACAAAATTTTACGCTCCGATTCATTCGATTATATAAAGCAAGCTAAGCCACGTGACCACGACCTCCACATGATTATTTTTCTGTGCCCATTAATTAACCCGAGTTACCCATTACCAACAAGACGTTAAGCTAACACTTCTATGAAAAGTGGCCTTTATTTTTTAAAAAGATATCATTTTTAATAAAGGGAAGTAAAAAATAGAGGCAGTGATATTTTTATAATTGTGTAGAGAAAATTTGATTTTAGGCATTTTAAATTAAATTTGGGACGCCAAAAGTAGAATTTTGAGTATCCTAAATTTAATTCAGGGCGTCAAAAGTGAACCATGGCGCCCTTTTGGTGTCAAAAGCAGTGTTTTTGATGTCCTAAATGTTTTTAGGACGCTAGAGGTGATAATTTTTGACGTGCTAAATTAAATTTAGGACTGTTAGTTCTCTATGTGTTTTGATGATAATCAACAATGGTAAACATGTTTTGAAGTTACCAAACTTGTTAAAAATCATCTGCCAATTGGAAACTCGAGTATAGGATTGCATACTCGAGTATTGAGTTGACAGTGGATTGCTCAATTACATTTTACAAAGCAATACTCAAGTATTGGAAGCAATACTCGAGTATTGGAGTTACAGAGAGCAATCAAGTTTTGAACTTAAGCTCATACTCGAGTATAAAACTTGCATACTCGAGTATAGGTCATCCAGAGAGCATTCAAGTTTTTCAAGCTGAATCAATACTCAAGTATAGGAAGCTATACTCGAGTATTTGACTTACAGAGAGCAAACAATTTTTCACCTTGAGTGAATACTCGAGTATGGTTTTGGTATACTCGAGTATTGGTCTTACAGAGAGCCTTCAAACTTTTATAACTACTGGAAACTCGAGTATAGGTTTTGGATACTCGAGTATTGGGCTCTTACACTGATTTTCAACTGAACACTTGTTTATGAATACTCAAGTATTGACATGGAAAAACTTCACAATTTTTGAAAGATGAATCAATACTCGAGTATTGATATGCATACTCGAGTATTGGCCATACAGAGAGGTTATTCATTTGTTAATGATTTGAATACTCAAGTATTGGAATGGATACTCAAGTATTGAGGTTTTGAGCTTAAACAAGTTTTCACATTAAACAGTTCCAAACTCAAGTATAGACTTACATACTCGAGTATTGACATTGGTTTTCAAGTTCAAGTCACGATGATTTGCCTCTGAAAGAAGCATACTCGAGTATCAGTTTGGATACTCAAGTATTTACTCAAGTATACAGTGACATACTCGAGTATTGAAGAACATACTCGAGTATTGGGCGCTGAAAACTGATTTTCAAATCATACGAATTTGTGAAACAATCTCTTTTGATCTTATTGTTTCCATTTATCATTCACTTATGTACCTAGCCATGTTTAACCAGTTTGCTAAGTGAATTTCAGTTGACATAGAAGAAGATTAATGAAGGTCAAAGGCAAAAAGCATAAAGTGTTCAGAGCATTTAATGCACTTCAGAAAATTAGCCTTTTTTTAGCTAATCCACCTGAGCACGCCTTCTCAACGGTAAAGAATGATTACTACAACAAGCAAACTCTTCTCTAACGGGCAAATCCACAGAGAGCCACCTCAGATCATTTAAACACCTGGATTAGTTGGAGATTAGAGAGAGAAGCTGACCAAGATTATCACTAATCACCTACAACGGTTGGATTCATCTTACAACGGTCAATTAATACTCTCTAAATATAAATAGAGTGCATTCAAGGCTTCTCAACAACCAACAACAACTGAGAGTGAAATTCATTAAGTGTTCATTCAATTCTTTCAGTTTTTTCATCTGTATTGTACCTTGTGATACTTGTACTTCAGTGTGTATCATTATCTACTCTTTTGAGAGAGTTATTCTTATTGCTTATTGATTGTAAAGAATCACAAGTCAGGGGACTTGGTGGTTGGGATATTTGATTACAACTTGTAAGGGGGAGTGAGTTCTAGAGAGAGAACTACTCTTGAGTGCAGAGTTTGTAATCAAGTTGAAAGAGTTAGTGGATTGAAAATCCCAAGTGAGGCTTGGGGACTGGACGTAGGTCAAGGATAAGACCGAACCAGGATAAACTCTTGTGTGCAAGTTTTTCCTCCCTCCATCTCTGTTATACCCTGTTTTTAGTAGCTTAAAACAGAGCATCTTCTGAAAAATTTAAAGATATCCAATTCACCCCCCTCTTGGGTATCAAGCTCCACTTTCAAGGACGTCAAAAATAATCCCTAGCACTAAAAGAAAGTTTTTTTGGCATCCTAAATTTTGCTTAAGATGCCAAAAATGTTTTAAAATCCACCATCCGGTGACCATTTTATTTTTTTTGGTAAGAAAATTTATTCCCATTCATTCATTGTCCTCTAGCTCCTTGACTCGCATTCTCTCATTTCATCTCATTTATCTCTCCGCCTTAATTAATTAAAATCTCCACATATCTCATCCCTCTTCGAACTCACCCACTCTCTCACACCTTACCAACTGTCGCTTGTCGTCTCGCCTGCCTTGCCCATCGTCGCTCGCTTGTTAGCTCGATTACTCGCCATCCCAACTTCAATATGAGATTTCTACAGTATAGCTCTTCAATCTGTAATAATCTGCCGCTAAAACTTTCTGCAATTTCTACATGAGATTGAATGCAATTTCTTCCTTCTCCGCTAAAACTTTTTATTTCTTTGTTTTGGGATGATATTGATTTTTGGATTGTTTATGTATATTTGGAATTTGTGTTTGATGGCTCCAATGAGTCTAATATAAATTTTGAATTTTACTCATGATTTGTCATTTGGTTTGGCTTTCGACTTCAAATCTCCTGGTTTGCCTTTCCTTAGAAGCCACCATAGGAAGCCTTTTTGCTTTGGTAATTTATTGGTATGTAGTTAACTATGTGTCTGTGACTGTGTATATTTCTAAATGCTTTGTCTCTTTTTTTGTTTATGCAATATTCACCATTTTTTACGGCTGATTCAGGGAATGTCCAATACTTGTGATCCAAATCAAAGTATAGCAATGAAGGTAAGTTGTAATGTGGTGTAGATTGGTCTTTTCTTTTTTTTTTTTGGGGGGGGGTTTGAAAAAGAAAAAAGAAAACCAATATGGGGCCCTAAAAAGTTTTAAAATGCCGTAAGCCTTGCAATAAGGCGTCCTAAATTCTTTTAGGATGCCAAAAGCTTATACTTTCTATGTCCCTTGATAGGCAACCCAAAAAGTTTTAGAACGCCATAAAGCCTTGTAATATAGCGTTCTAAATTCTTTTAGGACGCCAAATGCTTATACTTTCTACACCCTTGATAGACGTCCTACAAAAAAGATGTAGAAAGGGGGAAAAAAGGGACATAAAATCGGTTTTTTTTTTTTTTTTGTAGTAATGTAGTTTAATACAGCTCTTATATATCCCTTGTAAGTTACGTTGGATTTTTTTTTTTATATGTATTCAACTTAACAATGTATGCCTTTTTTCCTTTTGTATTACGAGTTTTAACAAACTCTCATGCTGTGCCACTCTGATCTTATCTATAAGTTTCTTTTGATAAAAAAAATTTGGTCCTATTTATAAGACCCCTTTGACTAAATAAATAAGATTGTGACAACTTTGCCCATATTAATTATACTGATGAAAATAGAGCTTGAAGATACTCAGTCATAAATGAGGGTAAAATTGAAAATTCACTTCATAATCATTGAGCTAACTACCTCTCCTTGGTATGTGTGATTTGGTCAAAAAAAGACTTATAAATAAGATCAAAGTTGTATCCATTTTAAGGTGGAAAATTAAAGCACAGAGGATTTTCCTTGTATGCCAAAACATTGTGGATCCCACTCATTCCCTTTGGCAGTGCACGATGAGATAAGAGTTCAAACTTGAAACACTAAAATTTGTCTACCATGACTTTATATTATTCGTTGATTATTAACATGTGTTTAAAAATTAAACCAAGCCATTAATTTTGGTTGATTTCACCGCACCAAAAATTCCACAAGACACGTCAGCAACCGGCGGGAGAATTTTGGTAGTGTGGGGGCGCACAGTGGAGGATAGCGCTTAGCGCCCATAACACAAGCAGTAATCTAGAAATATTTTAGGGGCGAGGAAAATCACGTGGCAGTAGCCAACAGTAGACACGTGGCCGCAATTCGGCCACCGATCCACCGCACGAATCTTTTTTCAATTACTGTACTATTTTGGTTTCAGGGGCTCCGTTTCTTTACCATCCCCACCACAATCATTACACGTGTACAGATAGATTATTTTGCATGAGAAGCCTGTGACCAAATATCCTAATTTTGTGTAGAAAATGAAAAGAAAAACGGCTAGAAGGTTTCAGATCCAAAGCTCCATCTCCTCACTCCGGACCAGCCTCTCCTATCAATTAATTAACCCGAGTTACCCATTACCAACAAGACATAAGCTTGTTTAGAGGAAAACAAAATCTAGGCCTTGTTATAAATCTGTCAAACGCCTTTTTTCAGAAGTTATTCTTGCATCAAATCAGGGTTCTGCAAAATTTTGTTAAACACCCATTTTTATTTAAAATCTATTTTTTAAAAATTATTTTTACCTCGTAAATATCAAAAACTATTTTCAAAAGCTTTTACCTTGTAAATCGTGAAAATCACTTTTTCGGTACCAGTCATTACTCTGAAATATTTCATGATCTTAAAATTTATTTTAAGATATTAAAAAATATTTTTGGGTAACAAAATGGATCTTGAAAAAACATTTAAGGATACTGATAAGTACTAAAAAGATAGTTAATACTGATTGATATTAAAAAACTTCTCTTGGTCCTAAAAATTTATTTTAGGATCTTGAAAAAATATTACAGGGTACTAAAAAAATACTGAAAAAATATTTTCTGATCTTAAAAAAAATTAAGATATTGAAAAAAAATATTTCAGGGTACAGAAAGGTACTAAAAAACATCTTAAGGATACTGACTGATATTTAAAAAAATAATGATTCTTGCATAGACAAGAGAAAAAGCAGGAAAAAGTTGTTTTTTCCACAAAAGTATGCTTTGACCTCAAAACCTAGGTTTTATTGTAGAATAGCTTTTGGAAAAAATTAGTGGTGTTTGGTAAACTTTTGTCAGAATCTAGGTTTTGGGTAGAATAGCTTTTGGACAATTTTGGGATATTTGGTAAACTTTTGTCAGAACCTAGGTTTTGAAATAGGTTTTGAAATTATCCAAACACTATTAAAAATCCAAAAGCTATTTTCTAAAAATCATTTTTACATCAAAAAATCCCAAAAATCATTCTCCAAATCTATTTTTACCTCGTAAATTGTAAAAATCATTTTCCAAAAACTACTCCCAAACGGACAAGCTGCTATTAATTATACTCTTTTTAATTCTTATTATAAGGCACCAACTGTCATTTCTCTTATACCAAAGAAGGACAGTTTAGTCATTAAATTAGTGTTCAGTTGATAAATATTTTCATTTTTACCCATATTTTAATGATGCTAATTTATAAATATTAAAAATGTCATTTGTCGAGACATGAGAGTGTAATAGGAGAAAAGCTGTATTGGGAATGAAAAACGGCCTATTTGGAATGAAAAAAATTGAGTAAATGTTTAGAGTGTATTTAGAATGAAAATCCTGTCCATTAAGAATGAAAAAGTCAATGAAAAAAATTGAGTAAATGTTTAGAATGTAGTAGCTGATAATTCACTAAGTTCGAGGAGTATTAAAAATGAGAGTAAAATTTGAAAAAAAAAATAGCTTTAGAAACTGTTGGTACTTTATAATAAGAACAAAAAATTATTAGCAGTTGGTATTTTATAGTAAGGATTAAAGAGAGTTTATCCCTTGTAAGTTTCGTTGGATTTATTTTCATATATATTTAATGCATGCAAACTTTTTTTTTTTTTGGTGATTGGTCAATCATTCGGTGTCTTAGTCTCACGAGTTTTAACCATAATGCCAATCCTACCAAAATCTCATAGCGTATCCATTTTTAGGTGGAAAATCAAAGCATAGAGGATTTTTCTTGCGTGCCAAAATATTGTGGATCCCACTCATCCCCTTTGGCAGAGCACGATGAGATAAGAGTTTAAACTTTAAACCCTAAGATTTGTCTACCGTGACTTTATTGACATGTGTTTAAATATTAAACCAGGCCATTAATTTTTTTTTTATTTCACCGTACCAAAAATTCCATAACACTCGTCAGCAGTGAGGAAATTTTTGTTACTGTGGTGGGGCGCACAGTGGATGATAGCGGTTAGAGCCCACAAGAAACATGAATCGAGAAATACTTTAGAGGCGACTAAAATCACGTGGCAGCAGCCAAAATTTGACGCGTGGCATAAATTCGGCTACCCACCCACCTCACAATATTGGGAAAATCTCCTCAACACCCAAATTATCAAAATATTGATAAAAAATATCTAGAGAAAAGTTAAATGTCTGATAAGGCCTTTTCGGGTATTATTTCAGAAAACGTTGTACAGATATAATTGTTAACGTGTACTAATTTAATTGTTAAAATATGATGGTTAACATATGTTCATTTAGTTATTAATGTTGTAGTACTATAATTGTTAACGTTTCTAAAATAATATCAGAAAAGGCATGTGGGTGCGGGATCGAGAGAGAGAGAGAGAGGAGAGAGAGCAGCCAAAACACAGCGAAGATCGATGAGAAGTATGAAATAAGAATGCGGCGCCGCTTAAATGGCTGGCTGGCTGCAAATGCAAATTCCAAATCTCACTTGTCTTCTTTCACCTTTTGGATGATCTTCTGTTTTGATCTCATCCTCTTTTTATCCTTAATTTTGGTTTTGAGCACACAACTCTCTATCCTTCCCATAATTTTCATAATTTCATTCTCACCAAATCCTTCAACTAATCACTCATTCCAAAAAGCTCAATCAAACACGTTTTCTTCATATATTGCTTACCCACTCACCCTCTCATCAACTTACGAGACCCTCACAGGTTTTCACCACTCACCTTGTATCAGTGATTCACTCACCATTTTACCCAATTTTATCCACACTCCTTTTTGCTCCTTCTTCCAAATTTTACTTACTTCCTACTGGAACCAGATGTTCAACAGTTAAAATTCACTCTGGAACATGAAGTGAAACGACCTAGTTTTGATGATGAAACCCTTGCTATGTGGCGCTGCCACCTCACCCGTGGAAGAAACAGAGGAGAAAAAACTTCAAAAAATGAATGAAATGGGGAATATATGTCGTGCATGTCCTAATTGACGTTTGACAGGTGAAACATGGTTGCATTTTGTATTGATTAGTTTCAAGTTGTATTAGTTCAGTTTCTTTTTCTGTTACAAGTTATTATGTATAGTATTTAATCTAGTCATGTACATTTTCCTTATCTTTGTATATAAAAATACATTTGAGCAAAAAAAAAATATATATATATAAATACATTGACCATCAATAATATTCAATTCATTCTTTTCCTTCACATAATGTCCAATCACATGGTATCACAAGCATTCTAATTTTTTTCCTCCCAATTTACTTTCTCTTTCTCATTTGCGATTCTCTCAGTTGGATCTCTTTCACATCGCTAATCTTCAAGAGGAGATTTGAAACCTTCAACAAGGTGATTTCAATGTCAGTGAGTATTTTACTCGCTTGAAAATTCTATGGGACGAGTTGATGAACATTCATCCGTTGAAACTGTGCTCCTGTGGCTCGATCACTACTGCCTTAAGTCACTGAGATGAAGACTAGGTGATTAGGTTTTTAAAAGGCCTTAATGAGCAATATAATTTTACCAAGTCACAAATTATGCTTCTCGATCCTCTGCCTTCCATCACTCGTGTGTTTTCTCTTGTCATTCAACAAGAACGTGAGCTTCATCTGGCCACTCCTGTTGATCCAAAAATTTTGCTGGCCAAGGCTTCTCGATACACTCCTAGTCATACACAAAAACAATGTTCTTACTATGGTAAACCTCGCCACACTAGAGCCACCTGTTGCCAGAAGCACAGTTTCCCTCTTGGTTTTAAATTTTGCTTTAGTGGTTCCTCCTCTACGGTGAATCACGTTGGTACTCCGGGTTCTTTTTCTGTTCTGACTGAAGGTATCTCCGTATCTCATTCCTCTACCTCTTGGATCATTGATTCAGGAGCTATTGACCATGTATGTTGTTCCCTAGCTTTATTTTCTTCTTATACATCCATTGCTCTAATTAATGTAAGTCTCCTAACTGGTGCTAATAAAGCTATTGCTAGCTTCTCTAGAACAGCTAGAATATCTGATTCTTTAATCTTATAGCATATTCTTTTTCTCCCTAACTTTTCTTTCAATATCCTATCTGTTTCTCGATTAACAGCTACTCATACTTGTTTCTTAACCTTTGATTCTCATTTTTGTCAGATACACTCACTTCAACCTTTGCTAATGATTGATTTAGTTAGGTTTTTTGAGGGCTTATACTTACTGCAGATATGCTTATCCAAACTAAACCCTATCAGGTTTTTCTAACCAATACCACCCCTGTTTCAAATTCAACTCTATGGCATATGCATTTGTACACTTTCAGTTTTACATAAATTTGTTTCTGATATCCCTGTATCTCATATATTTCTCTGTGATGCTTGTCATTTTGCGAAACAGAAACATTTGCCTTTTCTTATAAGCACAATTTCATACAATAAAATTTTTTATTTGATTCATGTTGATATATGGGGCCCTTTTCAGTCCCATCTATTCAAGGTATTGCTGTTTTTTTAAATCATTGTTGATGATTATTCTCGAAATACCTGGCTTTTTTTAATGACAAACAAATCTAAAGTTTCCAGTCATCTTACCCAATTTTTTGCTCTTGTTAAAACAAAATTTTCCACAACCATTAAAATTTTAAGATCTAATAATGGTGTTTAGTTCAACATGAAACAATTTTTTGCTTCTATGGAGTTCATCAAATATCTTTTGTTGTTACTCCTCAACAAAATGGTTTAGTTGAACATAAGCACCAACACATTTTAAATGTTGCTTGAGCACTTCTTTTTAATCTCACATTCCTCTTTGATATTGGTCTTTTTTGGTTCTTCATGCCACTCATATAATCAATTGTTTATCGTCTCCCATTATTAAAAATAGTGCCCCTTTTGAACGTTTACATGGTTTTGTACCCTCTTATTCTCTTTTTAAAGTTTTTGGCTCTCTTTGTTTGGCTTCTTCCTTGTCTGCTTATTGTTCCAAGTTTGATCCTAGAGCATGCAAGTGTGTTTTTTTGGGTATTCCCCAAGGTTCAAAGGCTATTACATTGTTAGATACATCGAATAATCAAATTTTTCTATCTCGCGATGTCCCTTTTCATGAACATGTGTTTTTCCTTTTAAAAATGGCGGCAATTTATCACCTTCCCCCCTTTTGCCTGAACCACAGCTTTGTTCCCCTCTATTGGATGACATTCCACTTCCTTCTTCCCCTTCTTTATCAGCCACTTCGCCAATTTCTAAGCCTCTTCCCTTTCATCCATCCCCCTCTTCCACCCCTGTTCCCCGTCGCTCTACCAAACTCCATAAACCCCCTTCATATCTATAGGACTTTCACTGTGCCCTCACATCCTCTACTAACCAATCATCACGACAAGGTTATCTTCGTTACCCTTTATCTTCTG
This sequence comes from Acacia crassicarpa, assembly GCA_034222035.1. Lineage (NCBI taxonomy): Eukaryota > Viridiplantae > Streptophyta > Magnoliopsida > Fabales > Fabaceae > Acacia > Acacia crassicarpa. The sequence goes on along the minus strand of JAWXYG010000005.1, from coordinate 38,597,874 downwards.
TTTTTTGTTACCCTTTATCTTCTGTTTTATCTTATTCTTCCCTTTCTTCTTCTTATCACTCATTTGTCAATAATGTTACTGTTCACTCTGACCCCCAATACTTTTAAACAAGCTGTAAAAATTCCTATTTAGAGAGAGGTTATGGATGCAGAAATTCATGCTCTTGAACACAACTAGACCTGGGTTCTTACTTCTTTACCACCAGGAATGGTACTATTGGTTGCAAATGAGTTTTCCGAACTAGATTCAAAGTTAATGGTGACATAGAAAGGCATAAGGCTAGGCTTGTGGCAAAGGGTTACACCTAAACCAAAAGTGTGGATACTTTGATACTTTCTCTGTGGTTGCCAAAATGACCACCTCTTCTTTCTATTGCTGCTGTTAAGCATTGTCATCTCCATCAATTGGATGTCAACAACGCTTTCTTACATGGTGATTTGCATGAGGAAGTTTACATGGATCTTCCTCCTAGGTTTGCACCAACTCATCCTAATCAGGTTTGTAAGTTACAAAATTCCCTCTATAGTTTAAAACAAGCAAGTCACCAGTGGTATTCCAAGCTATCTTCTACCTTATTATCTTATGGTTATATTCAATCAGCTTCTGATCACTCACTATTTTTTAAAGCATCTTCCGTTGCATTTACTGTCATTCTTGTATATGTTGATGATGTGGTACTTGTTGGTAGTAATTTGACTGAAATCAACTTGGTTAAACAGCATTTAGAGCTTTCTAAGGATCATGGTAAGCCTTTACTTGACCCTCTTTCTTATAGAAGGCTTATTGGACGTTTACAATACCTCATCACTACTCGGCCAGACTTGAGTTTTGCTAGTTAATAGCTTAGTCATTTCATGTGTAATCCTCTCATTTGGCTAATGCCTATCGTGTTCTTCGATATATTAAATCTTCTCCTGGTGCTGGAATTATTATTATTATTATTATTATTTGCTGGCTATGATTTACAGTTACACAAATTTAGTGATTTTGATTGGGCAGGATGTTTAGATACTCGTTGGTCTGTCACTGGTTTTGCTATCTTTCTTAGTACTTCCTTAATATCTTGGAAAGCCAAGAAACAGGCCACTGTCTCTAAATCCTCCTCTAAAGCTGAATACCGAGCCTTAGCATCTCCCACCTGTGAGTTGCAATGGCTTATCTATTTGTTGAATGATTTTCACATTTCCCATGTCGCCCCTACTCTTTTGTTTTGTGATAATCAGACAGCAATTGAAATTGTTGCAAATCCTACCTTCCATGAAAAAACAAAGCACATAAAGCTTGATTGTCATTTGGTAAAAGAAAAGCTCCAAGCAAAAGTGATTCACCTTCTTCCAGTTCGGTCTTCTGATTAAATTGATATCTTTACCAAACCTTTGCATCCTACTCGTTTTCATGAGCTCACATCCAAGTTGGGCGTCCGAAACATACAGACTCCAGCTTCCTGCCCACGGGGGGCGGAAGGGGGGGTGTTTGACAGTTGTAACATAATTGCAAATTGTATTAATTATTTTCAAGTTGTATTGGTTCAGTTTCACTTTCTGTGACAAGTTGTTATTTATAGTATCTAATCTAGTCATGTACATTTTCCTTATCTTTGTATATATAAACACAGTGGCCATCAATAATATTCAAGTCATAATGTTTACTGCTTATTTTCACATTCAAATAGAAGGTTTCTCACTCCTCCTATCAGATTGTAGCAAGGCTAAAACTAAAAGCACGATAAACAACACCCTGCTTCTCAAATTTTAATCATTAGCACAAATTATCATCTTCATCGACATTGTTACAGCATAAATGTGGTTGTCATCGCAACCAAATCTTATTACCAGCCTAGCAGCACAAGGAACAATAGGAAACCGCCACAAATTGAAGTATTCACAAGATATCTAAGGCCATGCAAATATACATACATCATCAACACGCCTTATCTATTAGGTGCGTCGGCTACATGAATCTCAGGCCGCTGTTGTGCTCTTTCAACCGCCATGTTAATATACATAGATGACAGGGAAAGTTCATTATCCACGTTCACGACCATGGCCACTTAGCATCCCTCCATTTGAACCACCGATTACTAAAATTTATATCACCAGAGTTAACCTGCTCTGTTCCTCTCCGTTGTATGTGTTTATTTTCATCATTAAATCCCACTGTGCCACAGCACTTAAGTTTTTGGTCACGCATTAAAGCTTCTTCCCTGTATGTGGGAACGGTATACCGAGGATGCTGGACAAACCGCACATTTTTCCACCACAGTTTCAAAGCCTGCGGAAAGCAACATTCAGGAGATGATCATTATGTCCGGGTGGAGGAAGAAATTCAATAATTAAAAAAAGAACATGAAGTTACCCCTAATCTCTTAGTGTTAAATTTCAAATTTTCAATAATGTGAGGGGTACAATTATTTAACCTCAATCTCCTTCCCTCTCTTCTCTTCTCTTAGATTTCATCCACTGATTCATCTCCCAACCCAAGTCTCAAAAGTACCCTCTCCAGAAATTTTCTCTGACAGCATGGCTGTCAATTTCTTTTAATTTTTTACGATCTACAACCATGCAGACTGGATTTGCAATAAATCCATGAAAGCTAAATAACAGAAAGATACAAGTTCTGTGACTTACATGCCAATATATCCACACTGCAACCTTATGAGGCATCAACCAGAAGAAAACTGAATGATCAGGCTCTGATAGGTGGCCCAATTTTTTGGCTTTTAGAGAGGCCGTAAAGTAGCACCCAAGCTCTGGGTGATGAACTGAGATTGCAACGGTTAAATTGTCTCTAGGATCACTTGCTCTAATATTCCAACTCCCAAGCATATCCTACAACAAAATTGGGGAGATCCTTATAAATAATAAGAGAGAACATTTCTGAGCAACTGATGAGACTGATATTAGTTCAACCATATTGGATAATATAACAGGCAAACCATGAGATGCTGCATGTATGCCAAGGTTCATTTAATAAATCTAAATTCTTCCTTCCCGTAGCTTATTTCTCTATCTTTCCCTAACATCAGATATTCAACCACATCATCAATCGTAACTTTAAGCTCTACATCTTCTGGAGACTGCTCTAGGTATCCTTGGATGAAAAGATCATGAACATTTTGTTTGTTACAAAACCTTAATGATAGCCAACGCCCTTATGGCATGGCGGCATGGAAGCTCTCTTATAAGTGGGAGATTTTGGGTTCATTCATGCTTGTAACCTTATATATAACCTTGAGCCGATTAACTGGCCAAACACTCATGTATAACTTTCCATGATATGTTTGTGACAGGAGATTACAGAGAAAACAGCTAGTTTTCTTTAGCTTCAAATTTGTTGAGTTAGTTTGTACCAAGTTTGTAAATAAATTTGCTATGCATCTCAATATGTATTATATGTATTCTGTTACTTGAGTAATGAATTAACTCAGTTCTACTTGTTCTACTCCCATTTCACTTTCTTCTTTCATCTTCTCTCTCGCCTTCCTCCTTTAGTTGCAGTTGCAGGCTACAACACATAAATGTTATCTTTCTTTTATTCTTCAATCAAATAGTAGAAAGTCAATATTCTGTCTCAAGAAACACCAAGAGAGGTTTTTCCTCTTGTAATTTATCAATGGAAAAAGAATGTGGATATCAACAGACTACATACTACATAGTTTCAGTTTGGGAAGATTGACAACTGCAAACAAAAGTTACTGAGATAATGGGATAACAAGATAGTAGCCAACAATTTCCAAATCCACCTGAGAACTCCCACGCAAATTGAAATTGCAAATACAAGAGCATAGTTAGAAAGCATACCATAAATGGACTGACATGTAGGGCTTTGGCCACAAGATCAGACTCTGGATTAAAAGTAAAAGAAACTCTCTCTCCCCATGGCGTGTTGGTAACCTGAAACAAGAAACAAGCATTACTGTCAACAAAGTATGACCTAGGAGATAATTTGTGAATACAGTATGTTAAAGCCATACTTATTTATGGTCTATCATACGAGATGATAGATCTTTTTTGGATGTACAGTAAATGCAACCTCAGATAAGTGAGTTTTGAATGATCCAATGCGGTCAACTCTACAAATTGCAGAACTAAAATGCAAGAGGCAAAGGGAGCTCTAGATTGAATAACTAATATATATTCAAAATTTCTAACAAAACTACTTTTCTAGCAATAAATTGATAATTATGTGACATTTCCAAGGAATCCACAGTACTATGTTAAGAGGTAAGGACAGGCCACGCAACATAAATTCGTTCCATCATGATGTTATATATAACGAGAATATGTTGTCAACTTTTCATGTACATTCTCTGCCAAGATAATTAACTATACAAATAATTTGAGTAATTAAAAACCCCAAAGCATAGCATAGAAAAGAAAAGTCTTCCAAAATGAGAAAAAGAGCATCTTAAGGGCACACCTCAGCAATGCACTTCTTCAAGCGTCTAGATGAACCTTCAACATCATAACAATAATACAAACTCAGGGGATTTTGTTCATATCCAACGCTCGGAGGTATTGTCAAGAGCAAACTGCATGAATTGATTCAGCAAGAAGTAATTGCAAATTAAAACCTAAAAATAGTTAATTAAATTCGTTCATCCAAAGTGGGCTTAGTAACCACTGCGAGAAAAACAAAGTACGAGCATTTCAAAAAGAAACTGAAAACAAATTGAATGTAAAATGAAACTCTATATGGGCCTGATATAACCAACAGAGCCAGAGACAGAGAGTAATTACACGGGGCCAGTGGTATCTGTAATTTGGCGGGCTTCGTCTGCAGAGAGATGGTCGGGCGGCGAGTGAGGGGAACGATCAAGGTCAATTAGAGCGTAGCGAACATTGTAGTGGAAGGAGTGGTGTACGGGACGCCGGCGTTGATGCCAGACAGTTCCTTGGTAGAGAGAAACGGGTGGAGATAAAGCAGTGGTACCGGAAGGGTGCCGGAGCAGGCGCAGTAATATCAGAAAGGGAAGGAGAATAGAGAAAAGGAGAGATGTGAGGAGAGTGGAGAATATAGAGCACAAGAGATAAAGCATTTCCATTTCCTCACCGTTCAGTGCTCATCCACCCCACCTTCGCCCGGTTTTGACTTCTGCCGAGAGGCGGGCCGATTTTTATTTTTATTTTTTTAAAAACAAAGCTAATATGGTTTTGGTATTAGTTTCTCAAGTTTCAACTTATAAATTTTAGTCCCTTAATGGGTAAAATAGTCCAATCCTTATTAAAGTAAAACAAAGTGGAAATTGAGGAATCAAAACAGTTTGAAATTTGAGGAAATAAAACGAAAATAAAAATAAAGTTGAGATACTAAATAATAATATACTTATCCAACCATCAATGTCAATTTTTATTATATTTGTTTTTCCATTTCACTCCCTGTATGTATATCAAAATATTTTTCACCTTACATAAATAATTTGAGTTTTTTCTTGGTGGTTGATTAATAAATATGTTTAGAGTAAAATACATTAATCTCCCTTATATATAAATTATATAAACAGTTCTCCTATTTAGAAAATCTATATAATTTTTTTTTAAAAAATGAAAATATATATTCTATAAATCTCCCTTTTAGATTCACTTTTATACATCCAACCATTAATTGACCATTAAATTATAATATTGATTTATTATTTTCATCAAAATGTCATTCTTTAACATTAATATATTACTTAATAATCATTTAATCACGTATCTTTATCCAAAATTAAGAAAAAATAATCTTAATATATAATCTTGTCATTATGTTAAATTGACTCCCATATTACAAAGTTAATCAATTTTATAATTATTAATTTTTATTTTTCAATAACTTTAAATGTTTAATCTCATTTATTTATCGACAGTTATTTAATTATAATGTAATCTATTAAATACTTACGTTGCCAAAATGTTTTACAATCGTTTTTTTTTGGTTCAATTTTTTACAATCGTTCACACAAACATATATTCAACTGAATTATAAAATTATAAAATGATATAATTTTGAGAAAATTAGAATGAAGAACCTAGAGGAAAAAATATTTATGGGGAAGGACCATAAAAATTGTAATTATTTAAAAGAACCAACTATAAAAATATAAAATTAAAAGTATTAAAATGCCCCTAACAAATCCCTCCTATATTTCCTTTCCGATTCTATTTTTAAAACTACTACAAGATTATAAGATTTATTAAATTAAACAATAATTTTCTCAAATTTCATTTTCAACAACTTGAATATATATGTATCAAAAAAAAGAAGTATGCATTATTCAATTTGTAAAAATTATAATTTTTTTAAAATCAACAAAAAATTTTAATTAAAAATGGAATTTATAATTTTATTAAAATTCAAGGTCTTTTATAATTTATCATATATATTAAACAAAGAAAGTTTGTATGATTTATTTTTTCAAAAAGAAATTTAAGTGGGTTAAAATAAAAACTAAGAAAAATATGAGTTTAACCTTTGTTAATTAAATAATATATTGAAAAAAAATGTTATGATCATATCATGATGATGGGCAGTTTTAGTTTTAATTGTAGTTTTTTTTTTTAATTACGAATACAATAGATAAGACATGAGCTTTGATTAGGGGTAATTTAGTAATTTTAAAATTATATTATAATGTTTGGTCCTTCTAAGTAATTTGAATTTTTAAGGTCTTTTATAATAAATATTATTTTTTGTAGGTCCTTTATTTTAATTTTCCCTATAATTTTTAGATTCATATATTAATATAGAGGTTTAAACTTCTCATGTTGCATGAGAAGAAGAAGGTTCCTACACGGCTACACACACATGAAATAGCAAAACTCACACACACACACACACACATAATACTAATTATATATATATAGGTCCCACCATTTTATATGTGTGTGACATAAGAAAACACTTCTCCTACAACATGAGAAGTTTTTTTCCCATTAATATATTATAATTCAAACTTTTTAAATATATTTCACAAAACTTTTTTTTTTTTGATACAGCCAGTAGGAAGAGGGAGGCAGGGCTCGAACCTTGGATAAGGGGGAAGGCCAGCTCTTAAGGTTGGTCCTAATACCATCGCGCTACAAGGCGCTTGGCGAAATATTCAAAATTTTATCTATTAATATTTTTTACGTAAAGACTTACTTAATTTTTTCCCTAAATCTGGTGATAATATTAAATAGATCATTAATAAATATTGATGTTATAGTATAAATTTGTACTCATGTTTTTGCTTTCACGGTAGAGCTCTTCAATGTCAGCTGCATATTTCCAGCTGAAATCGATGCCAATGGCGTTCTTAACGAGTTGATTCCAACTCTGCAGATTTCTTAACCTTGATTATGTAGCTCTTGCTATGATTTCATTCACCCTGTTTACTATGGTGAGTTGTACTTCTTCTTTTTGGGGTAAAATGATCAATTATATAGATAATAGCTAGAGAAACAGTACAAAAGTTGACCGTCCTAAATTAGGAATTACCCTTAAGTTTTTGAGAATTAAACCGAAAAAAATTAACAAGACTCAAACTTTTCAGTAAGGCTACCACATCTTCGAGAAAAATGTTTGAAGATTGATTCAAGCATGTCTTCTCCCAGATGGAAACTTTCCTTGTCAGTCCAAACATGAAGGTTACCACTTACCACTGAACAATCGATAGAGGAGATGATTTGATCCATAGCAGAGTTGCTCTCAAACATTTGAACTACAAGAAGCCTTCCCCTTTTATTTGCTTGAATTAACCACTTGATTTCATGAATCAGTTGACTTTGAAAATATAATATGAGTTGCGCTTCTTATATTTCAGCCATACAACTCAAGTTTCTTAAGCAATATGGCAAGAAGCCTACAACGCTTGTGGTATGTAGGATCAATTTCTTTGCAGCTAAACGGAGATTCCTTTGAGTTACTACCTTCAGTCTTAATTATAAGACTTAGTTGACTTTTTTTAAAGAGATTAAAAGGAAACTAAATAAGTTACTTAATCATTTCATATGTTGTATATCCTTAAATTATATATTAATTTATTAATACAAACATCCTAATGTAATTTAATTAGCTTTATTAATCTCTCCAAAAAAAAGTCAACTATGTTTTATAATTAGGACCGGAGGAGTACTTATCAAAGCGCTAAACTCTCTCTGTTTTTTGTTTTTTCCCCCCCTTTTGCTAGACTCCACTATATTGGGAAGTAAAATTCAATCACACAATTCACACCTCCATTGTTTCACTAGAAAGCAAGTTTAATTTATAATATATATACTTAATCATACTTGTTTAAATCACATTTTTTTTAATATCATATTAGAATTGAAAAACTTAATTTGAGATTTTGCAATTTCCAAATTCTTTTTCTGCCCTGTTCCCTATTATTTGGTTTTTTCTTTTTATTATTTTTTGCCTGACTTTTACACTTTTTTCAACTTCTTTCTTTTTCCTTTAATTCATTTCTTCTTCTTTTTTAATGTTTTCATTTTCATTTTTATTATTTATAACTTCTTTTACCTTCATAAATTATATTTTGGGTATATCCTTTTTTAACTCAAATAATTACAAAATAAATCTTTTTCTTGATGAAATAATTTAGAAAAAATTGCAGTTAGGTTCCAAAGACTATAAAAAATATCCAAAAAGTCACAGCTTATATTCCTCTATCTAAAAACTCCTTAAGAACTATATTGATATAGGTTTCAAATGTGAAATTACCTTATTGCCACCATTGATTAAAAAAGGAAAAGAGAAGTAGAAAGGCTTGTCAATGGCCATTATAAAACCTGTTAATATAGACATATACACTCATTAACGAGAGCTATTTTAATTTGCATTGGAAAAATGACATTAGTTAATATAAATGGGCTTACTAATAACAATTCTATAACTTGTCAATATGAGAACATACACTTGTCAATGTGAGTTATTTTAAATTGTATAGGAAAAATGACATTAATTAACATAGATAAATTTATCAATGATCACTCTATGATTTATCAATATAGGCTTATTAACGGGAACTTTTTTAAATTAAATTGGAAAAATGAAATTAGTTAACATTGATGGATTTGTGCACATGCACTTACCAATGTATAACTTGAAAATATAGACATATAAACTTATCAAAAGAGACATATATATTTGCCAATGTAAAACTTATCAATATAAGTATGTAAACTTGTCAAAATAAACACATATACTTATCAATCTAAGAAAGAACTAATTTCAACTATCAATAACTAAGAGCAAGAAAATAATTTTACATTTAGAATCTATATCACTGAGGTCCCTAAAGAAATTTTAGATAGGGGAATCTATAATAGGACTTTTTTTAATGTTTTTTCTGGTCCTTCAGAGCTAAGTGGCGATTTTCCCACAATTCTAAAAAATATTCCCTCTGTCTGTATATACAATGACCCCTCCTTTTTTTTTTTTTTGCCTCAATAATAAATGTATTCTTTTCCATTTTGCCCTAAATTAATTATTATACTACATATATCCCCTTTCATCATTTCTCGCTATTTCTCTCTCTCACCCACTAATAAATAGGGGTATTTTTGAGGGAAAAAAATCAATTTCCTACATAATTATTACATTTAAATATTTTTAACTGTTTCTTAAAATGTCGATTGGAAAACCCTTATTTATATATTCAACCTCTTATATATAGGACGGAAGCAGTATGGAACAAGTATATACAGACAACTAAAAGTGTGAAAATTTCAAAAGTTAATAGACAAACCGATAAGTACAATCATTTTGCCGATCAGTCAGTAGTTCCAAAATATCTGATTTCTTCTATAGTGTTTCCTAAGATATTTTAATATGAGATCCCTATAAGTCCACTGCCTTTGTGTCTTGAATTCCAAAAATGCTTCAGAGCTCAATTGGAAGTCTCCTTTACCCAAGGCCTCAAACACAATTGGATCTGTCGATACTTGTGGTAAATCATCTGGGTTCATCTTATTCAAAGCAAAGTCCAGGTTTTTCCCAATCCTCCTGTCCAAGTATGCGTCAACAACACAGCCATGAGTCACTAAATCAGGAACGACATTTTCATGCATCATATGTTCAATACTAAGGTGGAGGTCCCAGAATAATTGCATTCTTGAAAAGGCCAGAGCACGAATATTAAAAGTCGTTATATCAGGGCAGAATCCAGCTTCAACCATTCTCAAAAATTCCCTCTGCGAGCTTTTCATTTTAAAATTAGCAGCATAAGAAAGTAATAGAAGGTTCCATAAAAGGTTCCCCACATTTTTCCTGGCTAGACCAACATCCCTCACGAACTCACCTAATTCATAGAACTTCTCCTCCTTCATATATGCCAACGCCATTGACCTAATTGCTTCCTTCTCTACTAAAATTCTAGATCTCTTGAGGCGTCCATATGCATTTTCCATCTCTTCCAGAGAGCCGAAGATACTATAATACTTCAGAAAGGTATTACCAGTCAAAGAATCAATATGGAAGCCCCTTGAAACCATGTCCTTCAATGTGTCCTCCATCAGTTTCAGTTGCCCTCCTTTTCCAAAGCAAGTGACGGCCAATGAGTAAACATCTGGTAGTATATCAAAATTCCTTGAATTGGTGTATCGCAGTATTTTCATCACTTCATCAAAATGCCCATGTTTCCCATAGGCGTCAAATAATTTTGAAGTTAATTGAAGAGTGGGCACAAAAGAACTATTTATGAGCTGGTCCCATATGGTCTGTGCTTGAGGAAAGAGGCCATTATCTGCATAATAAAGCATTAACGCACATAGGGTATGCGTTTTAGGCTGAAAACCATCAACAACCATTTCATGTGAAAGCCCTTCAAGCTGCTGAGACATTCTCTTCATACTTGCCTTTTCCAGCGAAGGGCAATCTACATTGCTGTCCCTGCTCCTAAAACGACCTGCTTGCTTTTGCCGGTGGATAACCTGAAATGACATTGGCATAAATACCAAACAGTGGCTGTTAATACAAGTCTAACAGCAGCAAACAAACTCTCAAGCAGGGATCTAACTAGTTTTATAGAAACAGGGGCAACTTGTTTTCCCATAAACACTTGCAAGACCCAATTTTTCGCCCCTTTTATGGCTCTGGAAAGTCAAGTATAAATGAAGTGTTTTCATAAATGATTACAGAAAAAATTTGCAATTTCCACCCAATGAACATGTTATTGAAGTGCTCTCTACGATTCTTAATATAAAACATATTTATCTAATTTAATTAGATTAAAAAAGTTAGTTAAGTTAGTTAATATAACATGTATTTTCTGAAATACCCTAGTCATCTTCCTTAATTCTCTCTCTTCCCTCTCCTCCTTGATTATGGTTGAAGAAGTATCAATAAGGGGTAAATTAGGAAAACATTGACAAATATGAAAACTATATCCTATACAAGATCAACTCCCCAAATAAGCATTATATTAAGAACCGGTGGAGTAACAACTATCATATAACTGGATTGCGTTAGTACCAAACATCAGGACTCACAAAGAGGCAATCAGTGATTAAGATTTTTTTAATCAAATACAAATTTTAAATGACATAAAATTAGAGTCAAGATACTTTCTATTCTGGTAAAGCTAATACTTAATGATCAATCACTGGTCCTGAGATGTTTTCATCTTGAAAAATAAACAGGCTTAACAAGGGATGGGCACATGCTCTAATATTTAGCAATGCTAAAAGATGAAATGAAACCATTCGTCTCAAGCACATGTATAAACAGTAGAGGAAGAATACCTTGCGCTTGGGAGCACTCTCAGAATCCTTTTTAAGAGAGGAAACTGGTAAATGACTTGATTTCACCACTGATGTAGGGCAGATGGGGCGCAAAGAGGTCAGAAAAGACTTCACTTCCATGACCTGGAAATGATAGAGTAGTTGATAAAAAGAATACCATTAATGGAATGGCATGTAAGGCTGAGACCACTAGATCGAACTCTAGACTAATAATAAGAGATACTCCCTCCCCCCATGACATGTTTGTAACCTGAAACAAGACACAGGCATTGCTGTCAACAAAGCATGACCCTGGTGATAATTTGTGAATTGCAATTAATACAACCTCTTCTATTTATCATATTCTGATAAGTGAAATCATGAGTTGAATACGCTCAAGCCATATACATTCGTGGTTTATCACGTTCGATTGTATGACTTCATTTTTTGCGGTACAGTATGTAAGCTCAGGCCAGAGTGTCTCAGCCGACACAATTTGGATAACTCTACAAACTGTATCTCAAAACTAAGGGAGGTAAAAAGCGAAAGGCAATGGTAGCGCTAGATTGAATAGTTATAAAATTATATATATTCAACGTACTTTTCTACCAATTAACTGACAAAATATATCACATTTTTCAAGGAACCCAGAACACCATTAGTCAAGGATAGTCCTCACCGCATAAGTATTAATGATTGAGTAAAAACCTCGAAACTGAATTAGACAAAGTCTTCGAAATTGAGAAAGAGGGCATCTTAAGAGCACACCTCAGCAAAGCGCTCCTTCAAATGTCCAGAGAAATCTACAGCGTCTTAGCACTAACATAAAATCAAGATTTTGTTCATATCCCACACATCAGCGGTATCGCGAGGAGAAAATTGCATGAATTAATTCAAAGGTAAGGAATTGCAAATTAAAACCTTAAAATAGTTAATGAATTCGTCAATTCAGGGCGGCAAAGAAACAACTACCAAAAAGAAGAAGTCATGGGCATTCCAAAAGAAGTCGAAAACAGACTCGAGGTGAAACTTTACATGGGTATGACATAACCAAGAATGACAGTGTGTCTGTGTGTGATTACACAGGGAGAGATGGTCCGGGTGTGGTCAAGGTCAATGAGGGTGTAGCGAACTCTGTGGTGGAGAGAGTGATGAACGGGACGTCATCGTTTGAGCCATACAATCTTTGGAAGAGAGGTGGCGGAGGAGGAGTAGATGACAGGGCCGACCTTCGAGAAGGAGAAGATGGTGACAGTTCACGGTGTCGTGCAGAGGTGTTAGGGTTCAGCAGGAGGGAGGACTGAAACAAAACAACATAAAAGAGGGGACGACGACCTAACCTGAAGAAGAGAGCGACTGCGAAAATTGGAAGAGGCGACGGCGAGAGAACAGGCGCGCGCGCACGGAACTACCAGGCTGAGGAGTGCTTTCGCGCGCGAGGGAGGGCACCCGCGGATAGAAAATCAGAGCCACCTCGTATTTTTTTCCTACTCTTTTTTTCTCTTCGCTAGTTGGAATGGGATATGAAGTCAAAAAATCTTCACCAAGTGGGAAGGGTGAACTTATTATTATTACTGACTAACGCCAGTCATGACTCACAAGAACAGAATTTCAATTCAATGTTTAACTAAGTGCAAGACTTCTTTTAATACATTATTAACCATTTATCTCTAATCATAAATATTGTAATACATTTCACATGAATGAAATTGAACCTCTTTCGCATTAGGATCCTCCAAAAAACACCATACAACAAACCATGAAAGCAAAGAATAATTCCTATAGCCATTAGTGCCTCTCCAACATTGCCATTATCAATGTCAACAGCTGGCAAGATAAAAATCTAAAATGGAGCTGTACACAACAGAATAAAAGTAGCAATATGAACATACATCATTCCAAATTAATCCAAGTCTCTCCATGTTCCTTCCAAACACACAAAAAGAGCAGAGATATGTAGTAGATATATCCTCTCAAATATCAAGTATTTATCCTCTCCACTGTGGTTCATTTTCAAATACCCTATGCAAAACTTTGTTCTGCAAGTTTCAAGTAAGCAATAGTGTTCATCAGCAATTAATGACACCAATGAAGCTTTCAATTGCTTTTCCTGTTGCATAGTGGAGAAAGTTGCAAGTCATCAACTTTAGTTGACCTATTTAGGTTAGTAGTGAGAGCAGTGACTTATTTTCTATCTAATTTATGTAGAAGCCTAGTAGGAAAAAAGTTACAAGTTGTAAATGTGATTTGTGTTTGGATTGGCTCTTGGATAAATGACTTTTTCATAAATTGATGAGTGTTTGGATTATTGAGATAATTGAAGATAAAAAAAATTAATTTAAATTTAAATTTGAAAAAAAAGTTAAGTGATTAATAAAAAAAATAACGTTTTGATAAGGGAATAATAACGCTAAATATGGACAACTGTGACTGGATATATAATATCACTCTTATTAATTATGGTGGCGGCACAATAGCACACAAACAGGAAAATGATAATAATAAATAATAAAAGGTTAAGGTATAAAAATACACATGTGTTTTTCTTCGAGGAACGCCCAATAGCAAGTGCTTTTTTTAGGTGTAAAAGTGCACACGTGGTTACAAATTAGGTGTAAAAATACCATTTGACCGTTAAGTTTGACTTTTTTTGCTGACTGGACGATGACGTGGCATTTCAAAGGTGCAAAAATACACATGTGATTTGTCAAGAAGAGCGCCCAACACCAAATTATTATTTTTTAATTTAATAATTTTACTTCAATGAAAATTATTTTATGATCTTGAAAAAATATTTCAAGTATTGACCGGTACTAAAAGGATACTGATTGATACTGAAAAAAATATTTCAGGGTACTGACTAGTACTCAAAAGAACTTTCAGGATACTGACTGGTACAGAAAAAAATACTTCATAATCTTGAAAATTTATTTTAGGATCTTGAAAAAATATTTCAGATATTGACCGGTACTAAAATGATACTAACTGATACTGAAAAAAAATATTTCAAAATACTGACTAGTACTAAAAAGTATTTTCAAGATACTGACTGGTACTAAAAGGATACTGACTAGTACTGAAAAAGGATACTGACTGGTACTGAAAAATATTGATTGGTACTAAAAATATACTTTAGCATATTTTTTTAAGATTCTAAAATATTTTTTCAAGATTATGAAATATTTTTTCTGTACCAGGTAATATTCTCAAAGTATCTTTTTAGTACCAGTCAGTACCATGAAATTTTTTTTTTTCAGATCTTAAAATAATTTTTCAAGACCATGAAGTATTTTTTCAGTATAAGTCAGTATGCTGAATATCTTTTTAGCACCTGATAGTAATTAAACTAAAATTATTAAATAAAAAAAAAAGAATTTGGTGTTCGATACTCTTTTTAACAAACCACATATGTAATTTTGCACATTTGAAATAACACGTCATCGTCCAGTCAGCAAAAAAAGTCAAACTTAACGGTCAAACAGTATTTTTATACCTAATTTGTAACCACATAGTCACTTTTACACCTAAAAAAAGCACTTGCTGCTGGGCACTCTTCGGAGAAAAGTACATGTGTATTTTTGCACCTTAACCCAATAACAAATTAGAGTCATGCGTCTTCAATAGGATAAAAGCTTAGGGGAGTGATTTTTAATAAAAAGCTACCTTTTAGGGAAAAGTGGGATGAAAAAAAGCTGAGCTAAACAAACAAATTTTAACTCCACCGAGCTTCTGCACAGACGGGCTTCCAATGCTCTCCAAAGAGGCTCAATGCTCACTAAACCCCAATGCTTCTTCAATAATATGCAATAAAAATTGCCTTTCGCAGAGTCACTTCTAAAGCAAAGGCAACAAACAGAAGCCACACCATCTCAACTACTTATCCAGTAACGGTCGTAACTCGTAATAATGATAGGGGGCTTAAGGGAACAAACTAAACATGCTTTACACTCAGTTTGATCATAAGGATTGAAATTTAATTTTCTATTCCAGAAATGTAGAGCACAAGATAACCACATATGAGATTCCTCATAAGATTTTTAACTCATTTAACCCAAAAACATCCCAGTTGCAAAACACCTTCTACCAAAAGTATAATTTCAAACAATCAAAATCACACAAGTACTCATCAGCGTAGGCCACAAGAAGTCACAAGTATTCGTGTGTGTGTGTGTGTGTTGCACAACTTTAAAATACAGTTGCAAAAACTAAAGGCCCATTAGATATGTTCCCCAACAATCTCAAGCTATATCAAGTTCACTAATCATTGAACCCTACATGCAATCACTACTTCCATTTCATTCCAACACTTTGCAAAAACACAAATCAGCACAACATAATTATACTAATATATCTATTGTTAATTCGCCAACCTAATTACAATGTCTCATATACATTATAAATCATATGCAAAATGTTGCACTTAATATGGTTATGGAAATTTACCCGAAATTGCCAACTAAGACCTACAAAATCAATAATCCATGCACATAAGATTTGCAGTTTCAATACAGGTGAAATATGTTCAATGCACAGTAAGGATTCACTCTCATTATAATCAATTATGGAGTTCTTTCATAAACAATAGTTATCTTGCATTACAATAATCATCATCATGAGGCATCCAAGCCATGCATACCCAAAGAACCAAAGGCCTCCATACATGAAATAAGAAAACTAATATATTAATTGTTGAATATTATATTGCAAGCATTTGTTTTATATCAGAATTTCAACAGAATCACCTTTTTTTCAAAAACTACACTCTCTTGTGCAATATGCACAAAATTTGAAGGTTTACAAATCTTGAATAGTTTGAGCTATATAAAACCATATGTTTATTATATATATATATATAACCATATGTAAGTTTGAAGACCAACATCCAGTTTTTGCTACATGCAGTTTAACATAAATTGTCATATTTTATTTATGGAAACCCATATTTAAAAGCAATTTACACCTTGAAAAGTATACATGCAGTGCAACTAAACTAAAATGATGCAGAAATATATACCGGGTCATAATATAGTGAAAAAATTGCAAACTAAAGCTTTGTAGAGCTTCTTAACTAACCAATCCCTCAAATATTATTCTCCTTTAACATTATGAAAACAAAAATAAATAGAATAGACAAATGATTATAGAAGCAACATATAATAATCAAATGTAAGTGTGCTTGGATTAATTTTTGGAGAAATGCTTTTATGATTTATATATAAGGTACACATGAGAGAGGTGTTGTCTTAGTTTATGGAAAAGGGCTTATGAAACCATGGTTTCAAAATTACCAACACTAAAAATAACTTCTATGTAAAGTTCTCATCTTTTATAAATCGCATTGTAGAAGCTTCCTACAATGCGAAAGTGAAACTTAAGCTTCCATTTGCTAATTCAATAAATTTATCCCCAGTTTGCAAATGAAGCAAGTATGTAAACATCATTCACTATGTTGTTGTTCACAGCTCTCCCTGCCACAAACTATTCTGTTAACAAATTAAACTCCATGTCTTCTCTAAAACCAATTCACAACCTTTAAAATTAAATTAAAGCAGCCCTATATATCTAGCGTTTAACTTTTTGAATATTGGGAGAAAAATGCAGGCTTTCAATGTAGCCAGACCAAAAATTCAAGAAGTCAGCTAGCCAATAAAAAGTAACAGATATAGAGATAATGAAGATGGTGACTACAGTTTGCAACTTGATAAGAAAACTTAAAAGTTAAGGAAGCAAAACTTTGAACTTGTGCGGGAAAAAAATCCCAGGTTTTTGGATAAACCAAGATTTTGGAATAGAAAAGGAAAAGAGATTACTTGTGCAGCGTATATTATTACTATTATTTATGCAGACATCACAAAAATAAGAAGAAAAAAAATCGCCACCATTGACGATAATTCCCATGATTATTTGAATGCTTCTGTAGTGTGTTTATCCTCTCAAGATGTCCCAACTCCATACTCTCGTCCATTGGAGGAATTGACTGTAGTTCAACCTGAACAGATTGTGACGACAGTTGAGAAGCTCTGCCAGCAATTGCTACAAATATAAGAGCAGTTAGAATGTGGTTCTGATCTTCTTTTCTTCTTTTTTAACAGTTGAAGTTCTTACATACTCACAGTTATCCCCGATGTCTCAAAAGTCAAAACTGCTCTGTCTTACAAAGTTTTGTTGACTATTATGCCATTATGCTTTTTTAATTATCTGAATTGTCCTTCGATTTTTCTTACATTAAGGATATGTTAAGTGATTTGAGAATTTTAATTCTAATGTAGAATCAGTTACTTAGTGTTTAAGTTTCCCTGAAAATTACTCTATACTCTTTGTGTTTAGTTCAGTCAAGATTTTCATACCATTTTTGGGATGAATGCAAATCATGTGTATAACTCCATGTATTAGAAAATTAAAGTTTCATGAAAAGTTTTACAAAAATAAAATAAAGAACTCAGTTGATCGTGAAGGAGAAACATCAAATTTACACAAATCCTCACTAAAAGACAAGATATAGGTAGCAAGTCAATCTGCCACAAGTTAAAAGTGTGAATAAAACGTATCTGAGGGCTTCTGTTAACATCACTCAAGCAAGAACATAAAATTCTGTTATGTACCTTACCATAGCATTTGAATGGCTGCATAAGAATCGCATTCCACTGTGATTCTGACAATCCCACCTCCTGCGCAAATTAGTTGAGAGAGATTTGGAACTTTAACACATTAGGAGACACCTAAATGCTTGAACAAGATATACTTCTGACTCAAAAGACAAAAGCTAATTTGAAACTTTGTTGTATTTGTGAAGTCCTGGAGCTGGAAGTATCCATTTTCTATGTCAAACATTGAATACCACCCAACAATGGAAAGTGGGGACACGAATCCTATGTTTGGAGGTTGAGAAAATTAAGGGAAAAGAAAACTAAGAGGGAAAACTCTCAAAAATAGTAAAAAGAGTAGTTTACCATTTTTCAGAATTTTCTTTCCTAGTATCCAATTTTTCTATTTTCTTCTTACTTTTCTCTCTATTAAAACATAAGGTTACTAATGGGATTCAAATTTGGCACATTACTAAAGTACGTACTCCTCCTCTGCCAAATCAAATTGCAAATTCAGCCTTCTTTAATTTAAACTCCACTTCCTAAATCCTTATTTCAAGCCTCTACTTAACATCTTCCTTAGATTCAATTACGATGTGTTGTGTTGTTGGCCTAAATGACCAAACCTCTAACCAACCTCTTCGGCAGCTGCTTCATGTCCTTCGGGCCCTCAATTTATTATGTGTATCTCAAAATAATAATAATAATAATAATATGTCTACTATATTTTTTTTTTAAAAAAATTTCAATCATCATAATATAAAACTTGATAATAACAAACAGAATCAAAAGGGTGTGCGTGGCAATTTGGTTAGGCGATGGAACCTATGCGGCCATGCGGGTTTGTTTGTCCCAGACAAGGGGGCGGAAGAGAGAAGTTGCAATTTTTGTGTGAAATAAATCGCCCAACATTACAAGACCAGAGAAAGAGCCACAGCTCAGCAATATCGATCCTCTCCTCAATTTCTCCGCCCATCCTCTTCTCCCTTGTATAAAATTCCTACCCCTCCTTTCCTTCTTCATTCCCGTCTTTGTTGGGAGCTCGGCTTTTCCTGCTACGATCTCCTTTTCTGCTTCAATGGCGACCCTTCTTCAGGGTGTGGGAATTGCTTCCGCTTTCTCTGCCTCCACCTCACTTGATTCCAAGAAATTTCAGCTCAGATCCCTCTCGGGTTTGCTTCCTGTCTCTTCTTTGATTCCTGTCATTCCTTTATTTTCGATTTAGCTATTGGCTCCATTTGACTCTCCTTTGCATCGTGACTGAGGCATACACATAAATCTTTCGAATTCTAGGATTATGATGCAAATTGTTGTTACTTTTCTCGCATTTCTGAGTTCAGTCTTTCTTTGGGCATACATCGTGTGATTGATTCTAACGTTTGTTCTTACACTTTGGTTTTATGTGCTTCCGATTCAGGGAGGAAAGCTGTCATAAATGTAGTTAGATCTGATGCGAGTTTGAACCTCAATGCGGGAGCTCGTAAGGCTGGACGCTTGATTACCAATGCAGTTGCAGTAAGTTACCTGTCTTCCATTACTTTCGGAGTTTGGTTTTCTTCTTCTCTGTTCCAAATCTGTTATTGGACCAATGGGAATGGGTTTTATTGCGGGCTTCGCGTTCCTAATTCCACCATGGTTTTCTGTAGGCTAAAGGAGACAGTTCTACTGCTTCTACATCATCCAAACCTGGGTAGGTTTCTTACCTTAATCACTTACTGTTCTATCTCATCCACTGCTTTCTATCTCAGTATATCTGGCTTCAACTTTGTTTTTCTTGTTCCTACTCGATCATTTTTAATCAATGATATCTCCTAATATAAACTAGGAGATGGAAGCTATGTTTGTGTTTGCATGGTACTTTTAGTGATAGATGTATGCACACAGTGCACTTAGAATGATTGGATTATCGAAAAAGAAAATATCAGTAAGGAAAAATGTAAAAAGCGCAAATCAGTAGAATGATTGGATTATCGAAAAAGAAAATATCAGTAAGGAAAAATTTAAAAAGCGCAAATCACCACCTTAGATTTCCTTGTGTAAGAGCAAGGGAGGAGGGAAACTAGTTACTTTATCAATCCTTCAATGTTTTGTTTTTTCCCTTCCATAATTGAAATTGAAACGTAAATAACTTCAAATTATAGTTTAGCCCTTGAAATATATTGTTTAAAGGAACTTGTGCTTCTAGCAGCATATTTTCTGTCTGCTTGGAAATAGTACCTGAAAGTATGAAACGGTTGGAGCAGCATATATCGTTTTTTTTTTTTTTTTGGGTTAAGGAACCAAAAAATGTATTTAATATATTTTTATTAGAAAGCAACAATACAAGGTTGCAGAAAGAAAAAAGGCATAATTGTGAAGACACAAACCTTCCCATATAAACATGTCTTATACAATTCTGATAAGAAATGTTATGGTCAACCCTGAAGCACCTATTTTCCGTATCACATCTAAGCTCAGCACAGAAGCCCTTGCCCCTTGCAAGTTGCAATAGCCTTCTCCTGGTGCAATAAATCATCATCATATGTGGAGAAGTTAAAATTTGAATGGCAATAACAAGGACATATTGGAAGTGACGACAGAGGTTATATACCCTCGAGGTGTTGTGAAAATTATTGCTCTGAAATGAACAGCAAAACAAATCTGTATGACGTATTTTATTTAATTTTAAATAAGATGTAATAAAGTATCGTTCACTTTTGGAATTTCTATTTGTTGGGATACAAATGTACTAATTGTTGTGCATATCTAGCCACAAGTATTCAATACCGGTCAGCATATTACATGCTTATTGATAATATTTTGTTGGTGAATTTTCCTTCTGTGGGGGAAGATTTTACTCTGATACTGAGGAGTATTGCTTTGGGAAACTCATGCCAAAGACGCAATTAAGGAAAATAAGATAAAAAAAGTCTCATTACTTGTTAGTAGTGGCTCTTTCACTTGTCATTGACAAGCTATAAGGCTTTTTTGCCATTATTTTTCTTAGTTGGGACCTTGGTGTAATTTTCCTTAATGCCTTTGAAATGAATGACATCTCTCCTTGATGCCTGATTTGGGCTCTAAATGCCCCTTTACCTGCAGAATGCTAGTGCACTTAAAAAAAATGTATTTACATGGATTCACGGTCTACATAATATTATGGTCCTTCTTCTATCTTTGGGTTAGCAAAAACTTCTTTCTAGAAAAGGGACAAAAAAAGAAGAAGCAGGGATTAATTTCTTTTTTATTTATTTATTTATTTAATATTATCATTTGGTAACCGGTTCGGGGTTTGTGGCTTCTCCTCTCAACACAGGTGTCTTCTCTGACACTTGAACTCGAGACCCAAAGGGATCTAACGGAGCTGTATGTCGCTAGACCAACTTTGTGTTGGTGCAAGGATTAGTGTCTTTAGTTGAAGGCTTTGTGTTCAACCAATAACTTACTTTGTTAGAAAATAAAGTACTGCAACAAATAAGTACTATTTTGTGCAAATGCCTTGTGTTGAACATCAGGCTCAGAACATATTTCTGCATGACTGTATCTGCGTACGTGCAAACTAACCTATTTATAGTTATCTGTTTTTAAAAAAGCTCAAAAATCAAATATGACACTGTTTGTTGTTGGTATCCTTAATGTTATTGTTTAGAGTAGTACCTTGGCCACAGAGAAAACACATCTGACAGAAAAATCTCGGTTGCATTTATTTTGTCCAGTTGTCTGGCCTATTATTTCTGGCTTCTACTATGTCTTGATCTGCTTCATAAAAAAATTTCAACTTTTTGGTCAGTTAAAGCAAAACAAATAATAATCAAGCATCCTCTGATGCCAAATTTTATCATAATACTTGTCGATGTATCTGATATTGGAGTTAGGGCCTATTTTCTTCAATTAACCAGATGCATTTTTGTTTTCAGGCATGAACTTCTCCTCTTTGAAGCCTTACGTGAAGGTTTGGAAGAAGAAATGGAAAGGGATCCCACTGTATGCGTCATGGGTGAGGACGTAGGTCACTATGGGGGATCTTACAAGGTGACTAAAGACCTGGCCAAAAAGTTTGGTGACCTCAGGGTGCTTGACACCCCTATTGCTGAAAACTCCTTCACAGGGATGGGTATTGGGGCTGCCATGACTGGCTTAAGGACAGTTGTTGAGGGCATGAACATGGGATTTCTGCTTCTGGCATTTAACCAGATCTCCAACAATTGTGGCATGCTCCATTACACTTCTGGAGGGCAGTTCAAAATACCTATAGTTATCCGTGGACCTGGTGGAGTGGGACGGCAATTAGGGGCAGAACACTCCCAGAGGTTGGAGTCATATTTTCAGTCAATCCCTGGAATCCAGATGGTGGCTTGCTCAACCCCTTACAATGCCAAGGGCTTGATGAAGGCTGCAATTCGTAGCGAGAATCCCGTTATACTGTTTGAGCATGTTCTGCTTTATAACCTCAAGGAGAGAATTCCAGATGAAGAGTATGTATTGTCACTTGAAGAAGCTGAGATGGTTAGGCCTGGGGAGCATGTAACCATACTGACCTATTCCAGGATGAGGTATCATGTAATGCAGGCTGCCAAGACATTGGTGAACAAGGGGTATGACCCTGAAGTAATTGATATCAGGTCTTTGAAACCATTTGATCTCCACACAATTGGGAATTCAATCAAGAAGACGCACCGTGTGCTCATTGTAGAAGAGTGCATGAGGACCGGTGGAATCGGTGCTAGTTTGACAGCTGCCATTAATGAAAATTTCCATGATTATTTGGATGCTCCTGTTGTGTGTTTATCCTCTCAGGATGTGCCAACCCCATATGCTGGTCCATTGGAGGAATGGACTGTAGTTCAGCCTGCACAGATTGTGACGGCAGTTGAGAAGCTCTGCCAGTAATTGCTACAAATATAAGTGGTTCTGCTGAAGCTTTTCAAGTTGATCAAGCTAGAGCCTTCATTATGATTTTCTTCTCTTTTTTGTTTTTTGTTTTTTGTTTTTGGGGGGTAACTCATTTTGATTTTCTGATACTGTTAGTTTGACGGAGTTTCATTTAGTTCTTCTGCATCATTGATAATAGTGCGTATGAACTTGGTAAGCACAATATTTTATAATTGCCTACAGCCCTTGATATTTTTTTGCAAGTGTGCCTGTCTAAACGGTATTGATTTACAAATGTGCACGTATCTGAGTGCTTTTGCTTTCAATTCAAAGGTTCACATTCACAGACAAAGGCGAGGTAGTATTGATCAACGTAATTAAAGTTCTTGCACACTCAGTTATTTGACAGGGCGATATCTGAGTCTCTCGGGCACTCCGGTTCCAAATGCAGTGCCCCAAAAGTAAAAACCTTGTCCTTTGTCTTTTATGAGATTAAGGACGTGTTTAGTAATTTGGGAATTTTAATTTTAATACTAGGATATGTTGGGTAATTTGGGAATTTTAATGTTAACGTTAAATGTTACTTTGTTAAACAAAATTACTTTCCTAGAAAATTGCTCTATATTGTGTTTAGTTCAGTTAGTATTTTCATACAATGTGTGGGATTGTTGCAAATATTGTGGATTACTTAATGGGTTTTTTTTTTTCCAAGTATTTTCACCAATAAAATTTTAATGGCGTGGGCTAATGGTTTTTTTAAAGTAGAAATCAAGGGTTTTTCTTCTTGAGGTTTATAAAATAAAGGGTTTTCACTTCTCCTAGTAATTGTATTTCTATAAATTTGAATTTGTATTATTCTTCTTGGGTGAAGCCGCTTATCACTTTAACCATCAACTTGTTAGTTTTATAAATTATTGTTTTGATCACCTTGAGTGGTGTCCCAAGGAGATGCCCTAGCTTTTTTTTTTTGGGCTAAGCATAAGTATTTTTCTGTTGAAGACAATTCTATTTGAGATGTTGCGGACACTAAACATAAACATATCTTCTAACTCCTAAGGATTCAAACGTTATTCGCTACGTTGTGAGGGCCAGCCCTTCCTTGTCGTGGCTCAATTTGGCTTTTTTTTTTTTTTTTTTTGGTTTATTCATCTCAAGCTCATCTTGATGTTTGTAACACCAAAAAAAAAAAAAAAAGTCACATTCAGAGCAGTCATACATATTTATACAGGCCAGAACTCGAGGCCCAAGAAAAGCAAATCCAATAGACTTGGGCCCGTTAATCATTTATTTTGTTCAATAGATCCATTGAACATTTCTATTAACTATGAGGCTTTTATATATATATATATATAAACTATGAGGCTTTGAAATACTATGTATTTTTGTTAATGAGGATTGGCACAGGTGGTTAAGACACCAGCTTTCACCCCAAAAGGGATATGGTTCGATACCCACTGATTGATGTGAGGGCCTCATTGGTAAGCGATCTGTAAGTACCTCCGTAAACGCTTTCTGAGCCTGGAGGCATGTCCTAGCCCTAATGGGGTACCGGTGTCAACCCCCACCTAAAAATTTTCATATAAAAAAAAAAGTCATATATTTCATTAATGGGCTCATGATCCAGTGGGCCAATATTTTGTTTTATTTTCATTCTTTTGTTGTGCTTGGCTAGATCTAAAAAATCCAAGAAGCTCGTCTAACCAACAAGTGGTTGGTAAGGGGCTAATTTCTCATAATATGACGAACTAAGATCTGAATCTCTGTTTGGAGAAGTGTCCACATTTATTACCCAACAGTACCTTGAACAAAATTGCCTCCAATTGGAGAATACATATGCCTAACCAAAAAAAAAAAAAAAAAAAAAGCTAGCCTGATAATTAAGATAATATATTAAAAAAATGAAATAATTAAGAATGTATTAAATTATATATCCTTAAATTACAAAAATGATACTCCCTTTAGTCTTTAATATAAGATATATCTATCCAATTTAATTATATTAAGGACATTAATTAAGTTAGTTAATATTACGTATATTTTCTCAAACACTTAATTCTTTCCTTTAGTCTCTTCCTTGATTATTGTTGAAGGAGCACCATTAAAGAGTAAATTAGGAAAGAAATTGACAAATATAAAAAATATGTTTTATATTTAGGACCAAGATTAATTCCTCAAACACATCATATATTAAAGACCGAAGGAAGTATTATTTTAACGGAGTAGTGATTTAGGATTAAGATTTTACAATTTTTAATGATAATTAAAACATTTTAGGTGGTAGAAAACTCATTTCTTCATGATGAACAAGTTCATTCAGGAAATTCATTCTTAATTTTTTTGGATTTAAATTGCAATCAACATATTGAGAAGACAATAAAGTTGGAGACTTTTTGTGAAGCATGTGAAGAGGCAAGAGCGTGAGGAAGATTGAACAAAACCAGAGTGAGATTACAGATCATGGCAGGCAAGACATGCTTGAACATGTCCTTCAATGTGCATGTGTTCTTCGAATAATCCAACAAATAATCGCAGACTTTGATCTGATTTCCCCCATTCAACATTGAAGATTGGTGGCCAAGTGGCGAAGAAGGGTCCCTTTCTTCCAATATATTGGGGCTATCTTTCGCTATGCTCAATTAATGGGCAATCAAATCTTCAATTCATGTGGAAGGAATAATAATTTCAAATTTTAATTAACTGGGTTGGCATGCATGGATATAAAAAATAATATAAGTTAAGCATGGTTCGTGAATAGTGCAATATATACGTTATATAATTTTTATATTATATGTGGAATATATATACAAATTCCCCACAACCACGATCAATGATCATTTGATAAGCGTGTATGTTTCTCAGCCTCAACTTTCCTATCAATAACCTCTATAAACAAACAAATAAACAATATTTTGTTAGATCCTGAATTCTCCACCTTTTGAATCATTTTGAGATCTAGATATCTAACTTGTGCCGTAATACTCCCAACAATATTTAACCTCAATGTGTCCACCTTATGATAATAAAGTATACCAATGAACATAAGTATAGTGATGATCCATAATGCATTCTCCAAAAGGCGTTAAGCCCTTTCTCTGCATGCATGAAAGAAAACTCTCGACGCGTGATAGTCTGCTCTCTGCACAGCTATAGCAGGGCCACCGTGGCATCAAATATTATATGTATGTGTGTGTGTATATATATATAATACGAGTGATATGTATTTTGATTAATAAATATAATCCTCCTACATATGAAGAAATATAAACAACGTACTCAACACCTTAATCATTTTTCTTAATTTCTTTATTTTTTCTCATTGAATATTATTCATAGAGTATTAATAGAGATATATTAGAAAAATATTGATAAATATGAAAAATAATATTAGATTTAAGATTAAGATCAACTCCCAAAATATGTTTTATATTATATTATTAAGAACCGGAGGAATAATATATTTTCCGGAGCTCGGGGCTTACATGCTTGAATTGAAGCTCAATAAATAAATTCAATAAACGATTCCCCCAAGTTATAAGATGCATGCATGTACAGGACTGTAAAGCTAAACTGAAAAATTCTTTTGCATGTGCCTCTTGTTGTTTCAGTTGCATGCAAAAAGGCTTATGCTGAATTTAATTAATCAGCAAAACAAAATGCAAGTGTTTGGCGCTTCAAGATAAGTTAATATATAAAAAATGTTCGCTCATTAAACTAATTAAATGCATGAACCTAAACAACCATGAAGAGAATATCTATACATAATTAACTAGCCTATCTAGGATTCTTATTTTATATATATATTGCACATTGAGCAGAAAATCCTTTCAGATATGATTTGTCTCTGTTCTTGTCCTTTTTGGTTCTCAAGTTTATGTACAGAACAGGTCGTCCCAGTCCTAACATTAGTGGCGTATGCCCCGAACTGTCACGTTTTGCAAAAATTTGGTAGTCTCGATCGTTTCTGTCACCTAATTATTAACCAGCATATTAATAATAATATGAGTGTTCAAGTCATTTGAAACAAGAAGACTTTTATTTATTGCTGTGACCAAGAGTCATATATGAGCAACTTAATTAATATATGTCAAGTTGCTTTCTGACTTGTAATCCTTTTTGTTGGTGGAAAAGGCATGATCCAGGGTGGAAATTCCATTGGATACTAAGGGCTGGTTCATAACGTTCCACACTTTTTGGCAGCCTAACTTAATATTTGGATATCAAAATCTTCTCATGTGGAACACTTGTGGCTTCATTTGGCAACTTGGTTTTTAGATATTGAGATGATGCGATATTGTCATATACGATAAAATAGATTTACACCTAAACTTTTTGGCACTGATTAACTACCACGTGTTTTCGTCAATTCCCTTTGTATTCGGTATTCTTTGTGTCACACATATCTCTTTATTTGGGTTTCACAATTTCCCTCTCGTTGATGCAATATATATATCGTGACATTCAAGAAATGTCCCCATGTGTGTGTGTCTACATATATACAGACATTTTCACAAAAATTCCAAGTTATTATATATAGAGACATATCTAACTACATACTAATTCTGACATGATCAAATCTTATAAATATGACATAAAAATCCATGTTTTCATCCTGGGATTATATTTATTTGAAACTGTTTTGATGAATTCATGATTCAGATCTAGAAAGAATCAATGTGAAAACCAAAGTTATCAATATATATAATTTGAAGGGAAAAAAATTAGTAATGACCATATATATACCAACTATTACTAGTTACATAAACCAGCAATGTTATAGTGAATGCTCGATAATAAAGGGAAAACATGAACAAATAGTTAGAGTAATAAAATAAAGATGTTGATATAAATGTGTGGTCACATAATAAGTACTGAGATTTATAACATTCATATGAGAAAAGTGGGGGTGACATTCATTGAGGAGAAGATAATAGAAAACCGTTTATAATGGTTTTAGTCATGCATTAAAAAAAGGACTAATAGAGCCAGCGCCAATTAGGAGAGAGTTGACAAGATAGTCTTTAGTTTGGTGTAAAGAAGTAAAAAGAACATTTAACAAAAATTATAGAGTATGACATTTCGATGAACAATTTATTTAAAGAGTCAATTGATAGAACACCCATTAATTAACACAGTGAAATAAAACTTCTTGTAATTAATTAATACCCATGAGCTATAGCTAGCTAGTTTGCCACTTTATTTGCAAATTTTCAATGATTGAGCACATCTAAGTTTTTTTGGAAACACATGGTCATCTATCGTCACTGCTCTCATCAGTACTATACGATCGATGCTAGGTGGTGCTTGCTTGGTATACCTTTCTTCCATGTTGGACTTGTCACTTTTTTCTTTTGGTTGCCACCCGGTTCATTAGGGCTTCGCCTCGACTAATCCAGATTCGACGCGTGTCACACACTTGGCTTTGGTGGGAGAGTCTCCCAGCGAGAGTTTTTTGCATCCACAAGGCTCAAATCCGAAACCTTTACCTAAGCGACACAAGCTGCTTACCACTTGTGTTAACCCCGTTGGTTGACTAATCACTTAAACCCTAAACATTACTTGTCACTTAAACCCTAAACATAATTCTTCTCACGTAACACAATCTTAATCTATAAATGCTTCTTCAACCCATCGCATCATGTACAGTCTTTTCAACGTAACCACATGCAAATCCCACAAACCCATGAGATCAATACGTAAGTCAAGCATTGGATTAAGCTTTGGGCCGTTTGGGATAGTGGTGGTAGAAGTGACTTTTGGTTTTAATGGACTTTTCCTAATGTGATTTGTATTTTGGATAGTGGTGACAGAGAAGTGGCTTTTGTTTTTTATGGGCACTTGTTTAACATAGATTTTGAAAAGATCGATGAGATAGAAAATAATTGAAAAAGGCATGAATCAAATTTATATATATATATATATATATATATAGTTGTATAAAATGTGATAATGTGAGGAAAAAAAATTAAAAATTAATATAAATTTGCTAAATAAAATAGTAAAATTACTATTAAAAATATTACAACACAATGAAATGATTAAATAAACCTATCCCATACAATGAAGTAAAATTGTAAATTGACACCCATTAAATTATATTGTTTTTATTAGTACAAAAAAAAAAAAACAACAACAACAACCACAATAACCACAACCAGTAAACCAACTCGGATGAAGAAAAAACTTACAGAACATTAGCAATAAACTATTTGCAATAAAAAATCATTTCATAAAAATTAAATCGGATGGGATTACTAGTGAACGTGAACCAATAAACTAAAACCAGTAGAGCAAAAAATGAATAAAGGCCGAATGAAGGAAAAACTATAGTTATTGATTACCAGTAAACCAAATCGGATGAAGCATCAAATCAAATTTACCCTTAAAAATCATTTCATTGAAGGCCAACGTACAGTGTCAGTAAACCAGTAAAGCCAAAAAAAAAAAAAAAAAATCGGATGAAGGAAAAACCGGTAAACCAGTATCATTTAATTTCACAGGAACAGACCAGACGAAATTGAAAGAGAAGAGGAAAGGAGAGTAGGGTAAACACGACTTGAAGACAAAAGAGGAGAGGAGAGGAGAGGAGCACGACTTTTTTGGGGGTGCAACGGTCCATTTTCAAACAGGTCCACAGGAGTAATTGATGGAGAAGCTATTGATGGGATCGGAAACTTGGTGGTGTAGTTTCAGAAAAAAATCAGCTTCAAACCTTGAAGCCCATCAAACAAGAAACTATCTCAAACACTTAATAATTGAGCTTTTATTTTGATGGGTTGTCATTAGACTTATTTTAGTTTCTGAAACTATACCAATCAGGCCTTTTATCTCATCACTTCATCACACACAATTACTACTTATTTGGAAATCTCTTCTAATACCTCATTAATTCACGCATGTAGCCATGTACTGTGACGCAATTATAAGGGTGCGTATATGAACTCATCATCTCTGTAGAATAATTTGACCAAAATGATCACTTTTCATTATATATAACTTCACAGTTAAGGAAAGATCCTTTTTATTAAAATATATAGCTGAGAAATTGACAAAGCGATGAAAATCGAACCATATGCAATGATATCATATTTTCTTCTTGCACTAAAAATTATAAGTGTGATGCTACATCCACACAATATATTTAACTTGTCTTTGTTATGGAACAATTTCTAGTTTATTTAATGATATTTCATCACACACGCACATTTCATCAGTACGTGTCTTTCACTTCCTTTTTGAACCTCGACGTCTGTACGTAGATCTCGATCCCTTAGCTCCTTCGTAGTGTGGACCTGTTTAGATAGATTTTGGCCATCCAAACGTAACATACATATGCTTCGGAACTTATGAAGAAGTAGAAATTAAAGGTGATGACGCATGAATTCTGGCGTTTGAGATTAGAGAACGAGATTGTATAGGGAAGGGGAAAGAAAAAGGAAAACGATTTCTGTGCGTGGACCGAATAATAGGGAACTAGTAAAAAAAAAAAAACTATGAAATATACAAGTCACAGCATTAATTAGCAATAAATGACGACATGGCCTACCATATTTCTGATGGCATATATACTCTTACAAAATGAAAAATTAACGAACCCTAGCTAGTTTGAAGATTTGATTGGCATTCATGAATGAGGCTATACGTGGCTTTGCTATTCGTGGACACGCACTTGTTGGTGTCGTATAATGCAAAGTCCACATGTTTCACTCTTCGTAGCAGTGGGAGCTAGCTCCACCATGGCTTGCGACGTGGCATCACGGTGATAGATATATGTGCCCCCTGCTCTCTATATGACATAAGTTGAATTGACAATGAAGATGCATGAAGTATAAGACATTTAGTGCCAGAGTCTTTAATGACCTACTCGTTTCCTTGACGTATATACGAGAATGAGATTGTATATGCCTGACATAACGTAGCAAATTAAACCTGAGTTACCCATATTATATATTTAATTTTTTGAAAAAAACAATCTATTGTATTGTTTGAGATTGAATTTATTTAGAGCGAGAAAAAGAGTTAGCTAGCTAGCTTGTGAAATCTTGAGGGGGCAAACTAGCTTGTGAAGTCTTGAGAGGGCAAACTAGCTAGTTGACAGGTGGATGAATTTTCAGTCAGGGATAATTAACGTGTGCATGCGAGTGAGGTAGCTACGTTCGGTGGTGAGATGCTGAATTATGTTAACCAACGTATGCAATAATTTCATGGGCTCACATGGCTTGATGATCTCATGTCTAAAACCTCTTATATGTCTGTTTGAAGAAATTAAAGAAACATGTAGTGTACGTAGTACAGTGAATTTGGATATCGTTTTGCTTGGAGTCTAAACTCGATCCCTTTTCGGTGCCATGTGGATTTGTGTGGAGTTATGGTTTGACTCATAAATTGCAACTTCCAACATTTAATATAAAATTTAGTCGACTTTTTTAGAAGTATTAAAGAAACTAAATAAATTAGTTAATCATAACATATCTCATTATCTTACATATCATCAGATTATATTTAAATTTATAAGTTTTTAAATTAGTTTTTAAAAATGATAAATATTAAAATTTAAAGTAATTTATTTGACTTCATTAATTTTCCAAAAAAAACTAAGTGGTCTTGTATTAAGAACTGAAGAAAGTATAATTTAGGAGATCATCTTGAAGCTTGAATTAAATATTTCCTTTGGTCCTTAATATTTTTTAAAAAATTATAAATAAACCTACTCTCTCATTTGTATTCATGAGCCAAGTATAGCTTAACGCGATTTTCCCCACTACTCAAATATGACGTTTAGAATCATCACATTCGTTGATACACATATAAATTAGTCAAGTCACAAGCGCACAAAAAAATAGCAAAAAGAAATAAATGTGATTAAATAAATTAAAAGAACAACTTAAAGAATGTTAAAGTGGATATGTGGGAGCAAAATTAAAGAAGCAGTGTGACAATACTAAACATTAATTAAAAAGTCCAAAAGCTTCTCAGATCGACTTATTAAGCACTTAGTAGGATCAAAATGATAATTTTTATTTTATCCTTATTTATAAACCATGCTGAGATGAGTCACTTAAAGTTAGGTCGATGAGGACCGATCAATATAATAGTATTATTATTATTTGACCGACCACAAGCCAAGCACACTTTTGGGATTTCTTTTTGGTTAAATTAATCCGTTGGTTTTTTGTTATTGCCCACTATTAATCCAAGCATAAATATGTTTATAAGGTTCTGCGACTTCCCTTTTAGCAGCTCAGACTTAAAAGAAACTGTTAATTAATATATCCAACCACATACAGTACAAGTGGACACAAATTAGAAAAGAGTGGCCACTTTCTGCACTCTTAAGAATTCTGCAACCTCTAACTTAACATGATAAGTGTAATGCGTAAGGTAATGGATTAATAATGAAACTATGGCCACATAGGGTAAATATAATAACTTTCGGTGTTCAAATCATCACTATCAAAATAGTAAAATGCAAATTAAAATCTATCATGATGAGTTATATATAACGATAATTATTTAAAAAGTTGGACTTTGTTTATAACAATAAAGTCTGATAAATTTGAGAATAGGGCGAGTATAAAGGCTTTTGGTCACGTTTTGGAAAAAGATAGTTGGAGAGGAGACTGTGTCAAGTTTATGTGGGGTTTTGGCTATATTATTTATATTAGGGTCTCACTATATATTTCATAGAGTACATACAGTAGCATTTAATTTGACTTTATCTCTTTGGTTTTTCGGCTTGTAGTCCCCATGTCACGTGAACTTCACGTGAATCCCACGTCTTTTAGTGAGTTTCCATTTTCATATACCCTCTTTATAAGGCTGCCTCTATCTATCTATCTATCTATAATATATATATATATATATTGCTGATGATAATACATGGATCGGAGAGACGGCGCATTTTGTTTTATTTGAGGGTTAAGGTATAAATTTAGCACTCAACTATTTTTTTTATAGACACCCAACACAATATTTTCGGATATAAAAGTAGATATAATCAATTTAAAAGTATATTAACCTGTTTTAAAATATATTAAAATACTAGAGAGTGGGAAGAATATAGGACTCATTGTACAAAAGGTAACAAAAGTTAAGTCTCCTTAATGACGTTTTTATATTTGCTCCCATATAAATTGTTTATATCTATTTTTGCATTCGAAAATAGTTAATTGTGTTAGGTGCTCATATAAAGAAATAGTTTATTGTCAAATTTGCACCTTTACCCTTTATTTTATATTAATACCGAATTTCGTAAGCACTGGAAAATGTTTTTTAATATCAGTTGTGGAATTTTATAAAAATTGAGTGGTGGTATTTATAAATTATAAACAGTAAAACTTATTCAGTTATTTGTTTTTTTCTATGCAATATATATGAGTAGAAAAGAGAAGGATATGTAGTAGAAAAAGACCAATTAATGTTTGTGCAAGTAGAAGCAGAAATTCTCTTGTTAGATAAGATTATTATCTCATATATAATTGCAGCTATCTGCGTCATCGTCTTGTCCAGTCCTGTTGGTTGAAATTACAAGAATGAATTGAAAGGCCATATATAAGTTTATGAAAATGGATTGAAATTACCGAATATCCCCACACCCAGATGCTGACAAGACTTCTAATCAATATGATTGGCCGTGAGATCAGTTAGCTATTTAGAAAATTAAATGCTTTTTCAATCTAGACATCTGATCTAGTCAAAATATAGTATGAGATCTTTTATTTTTATTCTCCTACCTAGTTAATTTAATTAACTGTGTAGATTAGTGTCTATACAATATATCTAAACTTCACCACGAGTGAGAGAAGGATGAGAAATTAGGGTGGTTAATTATGTAATTATATAATGATGAGAAGCTAGCATTAGGGATTTAGGGGGTACGTGGTGGTAGTTTAATTGATAGTGACGGGGGCACTTATACATCAATTTTGGTAGTTGGAGTTCGTTTATACCGTTATTTGGAGGGGAAATTATTATTAAAGAATAAAAAGAACCCAAGGATGGATGAGCAAGTTGATTATAAGGCCGGTAGGAATTATATTGTTATCAAATTAAAATGAAGGATGGGCTTCCCCTTTTTAGAATTTTAATAATAATATTTAGTTTCCATCTTCGCACAAGTGCGTTTAAGCTTCTGTTGGAAGTTTCATCACAATCCAAATCCAAAATTGCGCTGTTATTAAAATAAAATCAAGGTAATTGCGTGCTCGTGAGGTCCAAGCTTATTTAAGTATGCTGGCAGATTTTTTTTTTTTTTAAAAAAAAACTTAAAACTTATGCGTTCCTTTTCTTATATATAAAAGATGAATTAGGAAATAACAATAAAAACGACTAAAAAATAGTAATTTGTGTATAGATAAACAAGAAATTGGGTGCGGATAGTGATGTGGAAAATGAAAGGGTAAAAGAATTTCGAATCAAACTGGAAAGAGCGCAGAAAAAAACACGAGCAAATAAGTGAATAACAGAACATACAAAAATGAGGAACCAACGAGTGAAAAATAGCGTTGTTGGGGGGCCCATCTCTCTCTGTTTGTACAGGCGCGCGAGTATAATTTATCATATATACATTTGTGAAGGAAGATGGGGGTCAGACGATCTAGAACGAGATAATCAATCCCACACAAATTAACATAAAATTATGAACTACACATCTGTCCTTAAGCCACTATAATCCTTATTATAAGACACCACGTATTCACACTGTTTTCTAATATTGCCTTTAATTATTTTCTTTTTGGCTTTTCAATATACAATTCATGGTATCCGGATCTAAACATAGGACATAGTTTGTAGTGTACAATTTGTACTACAAACTTTATCATATATTTAAGACCGAAAGCATATTAAGTAAGGATTAGTTTAATTTGGAGTTTTTTTCTTTTTCACTTTTCAAACAAATTTAATAGGCTCAACTACCTGTCCTTAATTCTTTTTAAGTGGTTGGAGGTGACTTACAATAGGAGCAGAAGGAGTAGTATTAGAGTTATTAAGTGATATGTGGATACACAAGCAGCAACAAGTTAACCTTATGGAATTGATTATTTACAGATGATTAATTAGTTAGACCTACTCTTAACAAAAGTGAGCAATAATATAATATTACTAATTTAGGAGGGAGAAGCAGGGAAGAAAAAGAAAAAGGGACTCCTAATTCCTGGTAAATAATCCTAACTCCTAATTAAGGATGATGTGGACGATGTTCATTCAAGGCAAGTGGTTGACTATATTAGAATTGGGTGGTCACGATCAAACAAAAATCCAGTAATTACAAGTGTGGAGTTCGGGACTTGGTCGTAAAGTGCATATACAACTCCAACTAGCTACCCACTTGCACTCAACAAGAAGTGACCAGGTAGCTTTCATCAGTTTGGCACTGGGGCATAGCTACGTTACAACTTACTAGTGATATTTTCTTCTTTCTTTTTAAAAATCAGGGAGAATATAATCATGGTAAAGCCCCAAGGAAAAAAGGTCTCAAAAGAAGTTAACACTATATAATGACGAGTTTTAATGTGGAAATTGACACATGAACGTTTATGTTGCTCCCCATGCTATTAAGATTTTTTTGGTGATGATTACATTTTTTTTTAATTGTTGAGACATCATAGTGTTTATCCCTAACAAATTGTAATATTTGTTGGGTTTAGAGGGCTCATTTGAGTAAAGATTAATCACAGGCTCAACAAATTTAAAAAATATTTATAGATATACTTGCAAAGTATAATAATATTCTTATACTACTATAAGATCTGCTTTAATAAAAAAAGTCGGACTACAAAGTAGCTCTTAATTATATTAAAGATCAAAAGTAGTATTAGTAACCGTATTTGACTCTGTGTATATTGAGCAGATGTATAGTATTTATTCATAAACCAAACATTGATCATAAAAGATGGACACTGTTCAACTACTGTCTATAAATAAAAAATAATTAATTATCAAACATTAAAAGTAAATTCTGATAATAAATTAAGAAATCGTAAAAGGATCCCTTGGATCTATATATATGTTTTGACAGTCTGAACCTTTCATAAAAATTACAAAATTCAATCTCAACGAAAGAAGAGGTAAAGAAAGCAGTGGGATTCATTCAACACATAAGTCTCTATCAGGGCCGGTTTCACTTAGGAGAGAAATTTCTGTCAAGCTTGAACTACTTTTTAAACTTTCTTCTAAATCAGGGTTTCTGTTTAAATTTTCTTTTAGCCGAGCAAACTCGTTTGTTGATTCCTCAGTTATCTTTATAAAAAGTTGTAGTTTAATTTATAGATGTGCCCTACTTCGATAAATAGACAGTCAGATAAAAGACCTTTTTCCAGAAAGCATGAAACCGAGACACACCTTTTTATTTAATTAAATAAAAATCAAGAGGACTTTTTGCATAACTTATACAGTTATACCTGCCTTCTTCTATCGTGAATTTATAATAATTAAGGATGTATGTATTTAAAATATTTTCCCTCGCCATTATATTTGCGTTCGATTAGATTAACTGTGATGAAACAGGCCAAGGGGTAATGGATCAGATGTGAGTTCATCGCGTTCGTATCTATCCTGGCCCAACAATTAATAAATAATCCAAATTAGGATTTCTTTATCGGCTTTGACTTCTCTATTATATACATATATATATATATATCCACTGTGCTCTTGTTGTTTTGTTCTTTTTCCTTATCTATGTGGTTTTTTTTCTTTCCTGTTGGACAATTAATTAATTAGACCTGAAAATTAAAGCATATTCTAATGATCGATATGGTTACCACTACAAGTAAGATAAGGCTTTTGGAATTGGCGTTTATTGATTATATGATCAAGTGGGTTGGCCATTACTTTGTAGTTTAAAATATCAGTAGCTGATGATGTGATTTCGATTAATCACATGACAAGCACTCAAATCGCCAAAAACTAATCTCATTATATAGTTACATGTAATTAACTGGTTCGTGAATTCTCACAACGAGTTAGAGCTTATATAATCACAATTAAATAATTAAGTTTTTTCCTTAAAAAGAGGACGTTTACCATGCTGATTGGTAGTAATTGACACATCAAAATTAAAGGAGCTCCCATCAGCACAAGTGTAATGTGTATATATTCGACAATATCCTAGTTATACATTAATTGATCCAAATTTTCCGAATGATTAAAGTTGAGAATCCGAGAGGCTGATGATGTACTTTTGTAGCTCTGAAATTGGGTGCGCTTAATATATAATTATTAATTATTAGTATATCTGCTTTTATTCTGTTGGTCGATGATGATAATTAATATACACACACTAGTAGAAAAGCCACACATATACAAGAGTGGGATCTTATGTTTACCATGACATCATTTGAACTTTACATTATTCCCTGGTATATACTTTATTTGTTCTCATAAATCCAGTTTTGCAAAACGCTTATATTTTGAATCATCATTATATATACAATGATGATCTGATTATGGTATGATTTAAAATAACTTAAACACTTTTTTTGTGAGTTAATTACATGTAGTTTGATAAATAATACTCCTCCGGTTTTTAATATAAATCATATTTATTTAATTTGCTTAAATTAAGGAAGTTAGTTAAATTATTTAATATGACATGTATTTTTTAAAATACTTCAATTCTCTTCCTTAATTCTCTTATTACCTCTTCTCCTTAATTATTGTTGAGGAAGTATTAATAAGGGTAAATCAGGAAAAGATTGACAAATATGAAAATTATATAATATATTTAAGACGCAAATCAACTCCCAATTATATCTTATATTAAAGACCCGATGGAATATACATCACAGATCACACTCATGAGTCATGATAACTTACAATTTCTTAAAATTTATATTATATCATGATATATTATTTTTTTAAAAAAAAAATTTGATTAGTGAATGATTTATGATAATAAGGATAGCTAGGCATAAGATGAAACGTATAATACTGCAAGTTGAGTTTGCTATTCGGTAAAGGTAATTAAAAATTCAACAATTGTATGGTGGCTATTAAAAGTAAGAAATGTACTGAACTTTTCTTTTCCATTTTGTGTCTTCATATATACTTCTCCTGATCAAGCTGTAGATTACAAACGAATTTTTTCTCATGCTGCAGTACGTATATATATGTGTGTGTGTTATTACTGTATGGGTACTGGGGTGCAAATCATGTGGTCCACTCACTTATCTTTTACTCATAATGTTTTTATAGGTGCACAAGATAAACATATAAAATAATTTAAAGATTCCCTAAGTAAGACCCTAACTGACACTTTTGCATCAAGAAATAAAGGAGAACTAATTACCAACTACCCAAGATCCACTAAACGAATGCAGCCAATAAAAAAGTTGCAAGTGCCGTTAAAGCAAAAATGTTTTGTCTTTGTTCAAGAAGATTAATTAGGCCTCTTTTATTTTCTCACTCTTATCATTTTCTTTGTTTCTCATGTTTTTTCCCTTCTCTATATGAAGCTCTTCGGATTCTTGTCAATATGCATGCATTTGTCGAAAAGAGGGTCAAGTTCATTCATACAGATGTACACACAGACACAGGCATCAACATATAAATACAATAATAAGGTTTGAAAATTATGTCTTTGCCAAATGGTACGTATGTAGGCGAAGATGTTTATTAAGAAAACACTAGCTGCAATGGTCAAAAAGTTCAGAGAGGACCAGAGATTTTTGTGCAGATTGCATGTGTTTGGTTGCGCATGCTCTATGCAAATGTACCAAGACAAATTTGTTTTATCTTAATATAATCTAACTGCCTTATTGTAATTATATATAATATATATCAGATTGTGTGGCATTTGTGGTATCATTTGCTATTGATTAGATTTAAATGTTTTCACTCAATAATATAATCAATGTTATTATTGTCTAAATATCAAACAAAGCAAACACATTTATTAGCTTGTGCCGACGTGATCATATCATGTTGTTTAAGGTATTTCAAGAGATTAATTAAAGGGAAAATTATAATGAAGGACCTAAGAAAAATAATATTTATTAAGAAGGACCATAAAAAGTGCTAATTATTCTAAAGGACCAAAAATTAAAATATTAAAATAAAAGGACTAAATTACCCTTAGTCAGATTTCCTATCTTCTCATTAACTAAATCTGGAATGATTTTTTCTTACATGAGAACCTAGAGTAATTGATGGATAATAATAAATAGATATCAATTCAAATAATTCTTTTTCCATTGTAGAATCACTCAAGATTTAAAGAAAAGATAGGAAATATGGAGCTTTTTATGGTTATAGCAAAATGAAAGAGGGATTTGGTTTCTTTAACCACGTTCTTCTCTTTTGATGGGGTTTTATTGAGTTAAGAGTCTTTTGCTTTATTTGCTGTTTCTCTGGAAATGGAACAACCGGTAATATTGAATGAATATCAGGTACTTTTGGTTGCCTCAGTACAAAAAATCTCAGGTCTAACACCGCAGATGGTTGCACAACGTACGAGATTTCTTCTGCCACAACCATAAAAAGCTCCATCTTTCCTATATTTTCTCTAGCATAATAATCTGGAGTGATTTTGCGATGGGAAAAGAATTATTTGAATTAATATATATTTATTATTATATATTAATTACTTTAGATTCTCATGTAAGAAAAAATCATTCCATATTTAGTTAATGAGAAGATAGGAAGAAAAAATCATTCCAGATTTAGTTAATGAGAAGATAGGAAATCTGATTAAGGGTAATTTAGTCCTTTTATTTTAATATTTTAATATTTGGTCTTTTAAAATAATTACCACTTTTTATGGTCCTTCTTAATAAATATTATTTTTCTTAGGTCCTTCATTATAATTTTCCCTTAATTAAATCATCATGGAAACTTTATCAAGTTAAAAGCCTGATTGATCAATTCAAAACACTAATTAGGGCTGGGTTTTGAGAGCTTGATTGCTATTGATCAATCGTTTTCCTCCAATATAATTCATATGTGTATATATTTGGAATATACCACGTGGATCTATAAAATCATCCATTTTTTACGTACCTTACAATTTTCAATTTCTTTTTGAAGCTTGCACGTTACTACCCCTAAGTTGAGAGTAGCACTTATTAGATACCGAACCAAAACAAAAATAGTGCTTCTGAACTCTCCACCAAATTGACATCTCACAATCTCTCAAACCCCACACTATACATTCGCACTGATGAAATTTAAAAGATCGTTTACCTTATGATAGATTTTTTCTGTCTCATTCATGGTCAAAACTAGTGTGGTGGTTTTCTTTTTCTTGTAGTCCAGATGCATGAACAAGATCCAGTTAATCTTTTATACGGCCATAAATATTTTGGATTCCACACAAACACACACACGGCGCTTTCTAGATATATATTAAATATATGCTTCAGAGCGACGTACAAGATATATATTTGAATGGAGTCAAAATCCCAGAAGGTGTGTTGAAAGTTGAAATTAAAAAGGAGGTGAATAATTAGTGAAATAAATTAGCGCCAAGTTATTGGAAGTAGCACGTACGTAGGTGTTACGTGGACCTTTAAGAGTGAAGAAGTGAAACATCCATATCGATGGCTTTACTAGTGGCAAAGAGCAAGTGTATACATGAGATAGAATTATATATGGCAGACAAACGCAAACCACAGAGAACACGACTACTTAATCCCATAATGCTCTTGTATTGTCGCTTTCTTAATCAAGTTCAAAAGTTTACAGTGTCCACTCATACATCTAGATTATACATTTTGGCATACCAATATATGTACTCCCACTGATCCTTAATACAAAACATATTTATTTGATCTACTTTAATTAGATTAAAGAAGTTAGTTGAGTTAATTAATATGTCATGTATTTTTTTAAAACATCATTGTCATTTTCTTTAATTCCCCCATTCCCTCTCATTCTTTATTATTGTTGACAAAACATCAATAGGGGTAAAGAAAGAAAATATTGACAAATACAAAAACTATGTCTTATATTTAGAATTAACATCAACTCACGGCTTGAAGAACGGTTATAAAAAAAAAATACTTATCAGCCATTTTGGTTGCTGAAAAAGATGAGAATGGAATGGATTAAAGAGGTAAAAACAAAAAACTACTGGATGGAGCTGAGCAAGATGAAGATGTTGTCCCTTAATCTATTAACGTATGAATCTTTTAAATGACTATTGTGGGGTCTATACTTTCCCCAATGTTTGAGAAAAGATTGGCATGAGGGAAGATACACACATACATACATATACATATCCTCTATGAGTCATTTTTGAAGAGTACATTTGAAAATATCGTAGAGATCTAGAGGGAGGAGGAGAGATGGAGAGAGAGATAGAGATTGATTTCTGTGATTATTTTTCCCTATATAAATTTGCTCGATTAATATTGGGAAAATGGCATATACATAAAGTATAAATGCAAGGCCCAAACGCCCAAAGCTAAGGAGTAAAGCCAAGAGTGAGGAAAACAAAATCTAGTGATACCAATAAATTGTTGATTGAGATGGTAAGGGGTCTCACCTCGGTAAGAAGGAAAACAAAAGTTTGCATCTCAAGAAGCGTACTTATTGGGAGAGGTGAGAAGTTTTTACCTTAGAAGCCTCAAGAGGAAAATCTTGATCAAATAAAAAACAAATTACATGATTTATTGAAAAAAAAATTATGTGTGTGTGATGAATCATGAAGGCGTGTATCATATAATCAATATAATGTAGGTTTTTTATACCAAAAAAAAAAATATATTGTAGGTTTTCTTAATTTATTTGAATGACATAATGTTCTGTATGAAGAACACAGAGATTGGACTTGACTAGGTTGTCAAGCCTAGAGCCTACGTACCCTCGAAGGGATCAAAGTCCACGTAGTTCGTAGCAAACCTGAAGGCACGTAGCCAGGGGAGTGGGGTGTGTGCTCTGTGTGGCAGAAAGTAACAAGAGCATAAGATAGAACGTGTGCACCTGTTTAGGGTTTCCTTCTATTTATAGAGGAGCTTGGTGCGCGTATCTCCCTATTAATGGGGGATATCTATGATTGAGCCGTCAAGGGCTGATTGGCTGTTACCATGATCGTAGGAGAATCTCTATTAATAAGATCCTATATTTGTGGGATCTCGGATTCCTTCCTATTCTGGCGTGGATTCTATCCCTAGTGGGATTGGGCCGAGGTCCGGACCTGGGCCTGTTGGGCCGGTCCGTAACAGTTGCCCCCCAGCTTGGTCGTTCAGGCTTTTGGACGGCCGAGATGCTTAGTGCCCCGGTCCCGTTGTAGCCGAGGTCCTCTGCGTGGACTGAGTCGGCTTTCGGATGCCGTGGCCATCAGCTCGGTTCGGGACTGTGGTCGGCTTAATCGGTTCTCGTCATGCCTTTTTGCCTTTTGGGATTCTCCGGATGCTTCGGGTTTCCCCCCACATGAGTCATTATTGCGGCTTTACAGCTGTCAGATCCTTAGTGGAGGAAGTCTGCAACCGCCATGCCTTTTCGCTTATCGAGGCCGATGCGCATTTATTGCGCTGGCGTTGTGCTGCGCCAATCCCGTCACGTCTGTACGGGAATATACCGTTGTACCCCTCTTACCCCGGGGTTTTGGTTTAAATAGCCCTCTTTGGGCTTTTCTTGGTTTTTCCCGCTATCGCACTTTCTCCGACTTTCTCTGGTTTTCTTTCTTGCCATCTCCAGTCGAGATTCTGTCGTTCGTCGTTTCCACCGTACAGGCTTCTCTATTTCCCTTATACAGGTACTCTGCCTATTTGCTTGTGTTTTTCTTCGGTGGTTTTCTCTATTTTACCATTTATTCTGGAAATCATGGTTTTTGCCATCGTTCTCTGTTTCTGGGTATTTTCTCAGTTTTCCTTCTTTTTGGGTCCTTTTGGGGTTCTTCTGGGTTTACCTCACCTATTCGCGCCCCAAAATTCATCCCTTAGAGGCCAGTTCTTTGCTCCCCAGATTTTTGGTTATGGTAAGAAGGAAAAGCGCTTCTGGGCCCGAGGATTCACTTACCCCGGAGGAGGAAATGCTCCTCCGCGCGCGTCTTCCACGCATGAGCTACTGGGTTCTTGGGGGTGATCCTCCTGCCGAAGGGATCTTGGATCCTTTGCGCCGAGGCGGCGTCACACGTCCGGGGCGAGCTGGATCTCGTACGGCTCCGGGGAGGGTCTCCGTGCCGATTCCTCGTCGTCCCTTCACGCCGCCCATGCGCGCAATCCCCTTCGGGTCACCCGGTGGGGCCAGGATAGGCTCCTCTTCCGGCTCTGTCTCCCCTGTGGTCGCGGCTCAACCTCTTAGCTTTTATGGGAATCCTTCTGCCGTCCGCCCAGAGTCCGCCCTGGAGGGGTATCTCGGTCCTTGTTGGGATTGTCTGGCTGAGGCTTCCGCGCTCATGGCCCGCGGCGGAGATGCTGAGGCTTCTGCCATGCTCGGCTCCTGCCGTCATTGGTCCGCCCCGGGCGTCTCTTGCCACGCCTCTATTCGTCCGAGTCCGCGGCCTTTGTTGTCTGCTATTGTGCCTATGCCAGGTATTTTTGCTTCTTTGCTAATACCAGCTTTGTTTATTTTCGTATAGGCTAACTTATGGCTCCGAAGACTGGATCTTTGAAAAGACGGTCCGAGCCGGAGGGCTTGGGTTCTTCCAGTCCGCCAGAGGTGTTGCGCCGGCGATTCAACTGGGTCGCCATTGAGGTGCTCGCGACCTTGTCCCTAATGTCCGAGGCCGATGTGTCTCGGTTAAAGATGCCCAAGTTGGATGGCTGCACGTATGCGCCTGCTGGGGCGGGGGAGCCAGTGTGCTCCATTCGAGAAGAGGGGGAGCCCAATGCTTTTTATTTCTATCAGGACGTGTATACCCGGATCCAAATCCGCTTTCCTTTTTCCGCCTTCCAGATATCGGCCCTTTCCTACCTTAACCTTGCGCCGTCACAACTTCATCCGAACAGATGGGCCTATTTGCTGGCCTTCGAGAAGTTGTGCGGTTCTTTTCCGATTCCCATTCCCTGCACCGCTAACCTCTTCTTCCACTACTTCTGCCCTTTCACTCCTGGGCTGCCTCGGGAGAGTGATAAGCTGAAGGGGTTAGTGTCGCTCAGAAATGTGTCCGAGCGGAAGCTGATGGGGGCCTTTCCGGACTCCTTCAAGCGATTTAAGAATGCCTTCTTCAAGGTGCTGGCCGTACCCGGCCAGCAGCCATGGTTTTTATCCGGGGCTGAGGGCCCGGATGTGGAGTGGCGGTTCCCCCTGTACTGGGACAAAGGGCACTATAAGAAGTCGCCGACCTACTATCTGGTTGATGAGGACGGGTTGTTGCCGGACACCATCCCCCATGTCCCTAGGCTGGCCGCCTTTGTGGAGAGGTATGGGGTTCACAGCGCGGCCAATTTTATATCGGGGGACGCCTCTGAGCC
Organism: Acacia crassicarpa; assembly: GCA_034222035.1. Taxonomy (NCBI): domain Eukaryota; kingdom Viridiplantae; phylum Streptophyta; class Magnoliopsida; order Fabales; family Fabaceae; genus Acacia; species Acacia crassicarpa. Next base: position 38,553,408 of record JAWXYG010000005.1, on the reverse strand, counting down.
TTTGCCACCCGCCTGTAGGTCTTAGTGTTTGTTTGTTTGCTCATAAGCCTCTTCTTTCCGATTTACTTACTTGTGTTCTCTTTTCCTTTTTTGTGTTGCAGCTAGGACTATGGACGATCTGCCGCTATATGCCCGGCTGTCGCGTGCTGCCGCCGTTCCCTCTGGTCGCCAGAAGAAGAGGGCGGCTTCAGCTGAAGCCGAAGCTTCTACCGCCCCGGCTTCGAAGAAGAGGAAGGGTGTTGTTGCCGAGGATCCATCTCCTGCGATGGGCTCCCCGGCTGTTACCATGGTTGATATCCCTGCCCCTGAGGGTTGGGAACCTGAAGTTACTGCTCGTCCCCCTGCCACTGGGGCCGAAGAGGTCGCCGTTCGTGTCTCCTCCTCCAGGGGTAAGGAGGCCTCGATGTCCGATGAGGAGATCGAGGCTGAATTCTTCGTGGATGAACCGTCTGGTTCCTTGCCGAGTCCGCCTGCCTCTTCGTCGCTTCCTCCTCCTCCTCCTCTTCCGAAGCCCTTTCTTCCTCGTGGCCGTCTCTGGCACGACGGGGTGGTTCCTAAGGTCGCTGCCGCTTTCCTGCCCCCAAGACACTTTACGGGCCGTGCTGCACTGACTCAACCGGCCTTAGACGAGATACACCGGAGCCAGATGGAGCTGTGTCGATCTGTGGGGTATCTCGAGGCACTGATCCTGGTCCGTGAGCAGCTCGCCATGTCTACGGTTGAGATCCAGGGGCTGCTGGCCGAGAAGGGGGAGTTGACCAAGGGCCTTGCTGCGGCGGAGGCCAAGGTTGCGTCTGCCGGGGAGCTCAGGGAGGAGCTGGAGGTGGCCGAAGCCAAGGCCAGGTCGGCTGGAGAGGAGCTTGCCAAGGGCTGGGCCGCGCGGGATGCGGCCCTGGCGGAACTTGACGGGGTTCAGGCGGAGCTGGCTGCTGCCCGGTTGGAACGGGACGCTGCGAAGGCCGCGGTCGTAAAGGCCGATCAGGAACTTCAACTTGCCCGAGTGGAGGCAGAGAGGGCCGCTGAGGAGCATGCCCGTGCATTGGTGGAACGGCTGGCTGCGGCCAAGGCCTTGGAGGAACGGTTCGCTGCCTTGGTCGAGGAGAAGGAGGCGGTTGAAGAAGCCCTTGCCGCCGAGAAGGTGGTCTCCCAGGAGCCCACAGATGGCTTGGTGCAGACCGCTGACGCCTGTTTCAAGCAAGCATTGCTCCAGATCCGGCACTTCAATCCCGGGGTCGAGCTTCAGGTGGAAGGGTATGACCATCGGGCCTTTGTTAGGGATGATGGGTCCTTCCTTCCCTACGAGCCCCAGGTCGCCGAAGATCCCGTCGAGGAGGCGGAGGAGGGAGCAGCCGTCGTCGACGGACCTAAGGCGGGGGATGCTGATGTCGGCGCAGGATCCGGCTCCCAGCTTTAGCATTATTTTCTGTTTTTCTTTAATTCCGGGGCGCTGGTGCCCTTGTAATTTTGAATGACTCTGGCCTTGGTGCCGTTCTTGTACAGATTTTAACAATTAATGACAATACTGTTCTTGGCTTTTGCCACAGTCCGTCCTTGTTTTAATTTTTACCGTCCCTTTTGTCTAGATTCGACAATGAACGATTTTAAATTCGTATAATCCTTCATCTGCACAGCCGAGTTCGTTCGGCTACCTGGGGCCGGGGGTGGCTTATTTTTCTGCCATCGCCCTATTGCGTCGGTTTGTGCCCTTGTCTACTATGTGGGCCGCTTAGGTGACTTAGGCAATGGGTGATTTAGCCGCTCTTTTGACTAAGTTAGTTCGTTTGTCGGCCGCATGCGTGCAAGCCGTTGGTACTCTACCACATTTAGCGTGTGGGAGGTTAGGGCAAGGTTGTCTTGTTTCAGCCTCGTCAGGCATAACTAACCATACTGCCTCGGCTCGGCTTTCAAGTAGCCGAGCTCCAACTTTCCTTTAGTTGGATCAAGTTGTACCGGCGTAAGGGCGGGGCTACAACGTGTCTAACCGGGGCTTCGTCTGCCTGGAGTTAGACATTTTGACCTGATCAGGGTCGGCATGGCAGGCCGCTTACTTAGCCGGGCGAGCGTTGACGCGTCAATTTCGCAAAGGGCCGTGTTCGATTCGTTCGCCGAGCTCTAACCATTGCCTGTCGGAGTACGACGGCCAGTTTTCGTACATCTAGATGTTTTTTAGTTTGGGCCGGGTTTGTGACCTCGAGGCCTTCTACCGGTGTCGGGCTAGTTAGCCTCGGCTTTCGGTTTCTGGGCCGGGCTTCTCTGCCTCGGTCTGTTTGTGACTGGCCGAGCTTCATGGCTTCGGGGTCATGCTTAGGCTTTGTGCGCATTCGTAAATCTCCTCAGTGGGATCTTTTATTGATAGAAAGAAATAGCCCTACGGGGCTTTACAAAGCATCGTAATTAGAAATGACACAACTTGGACCTTAAACTACTGGAAAACATATGCCGGAAAAGGGAAAATTGCTAAGTAAACAAACACTGCCGAGGAAGGATCTAGCTGTAGTAGATCTTCAGCTTGTCGGCGTTCCACGTCCTTTTGATTGGCTTTCTTGCCAAAGTCTCGAGGATATATGCTCCTCCGTCGAGCTTTTCCTTAATCCGGTAGGGCCCCTCCCAGTTTGCCGCCAGCTTCCCGTCCTTGGCATTCTTGTTGCCTATGTCGGCCCGTCGGAGTACTAGGTTGCCTCGGTTGAAAGACCGGGGTCGGACCTTTCTGTTGTACTTAGCCGCGAGTAGCTGCTTGGCGGCTAGTTCCCGGCAGTGCGCCGTAACCCGGATTTCATCAATGAGGTCCAAGTCAGTCTTCAGGGCGTCGTCATTCGATCCCTGCCCCTCTTGTCTGGCTCTCACCTTTCTCCAGGATGGCTGTCCGATTTCAACCGGGATCATTGCCTCGCATCCATAGGTTAGCCTGTACGGGGTTTCTTGGGTCGAAGACTGTACGCTCGTGCGGTATCCCCAGAGGACGCTGTGGAGCTGCTCGGTCCAGCTGGTCTCGGCCTGCAACATGCGCCTCTTGAGTCCGTCCAGGACGATTTTGTTGGCGGCTTCCGCCTGGCCATTGGTCTGGGGGTGTTCTACGGACGAGAAGTGCTGCTTAATGTCCAGGTTGGACATTAGTGCTTGGAACCGATGGTCCATGAATTGGGTCTCATTGTCCGTGACAACCTCGGCAGGTATCCCGAAACGAGAGACGATGTTGTGCCTGAAGAACTTCATTACTCTGGCCGAGGTTATTGTGGCGAGTGGCTCTGCTTCGATCCACTTAGTGAAGTAGTCAACTGCGACGATGAGCCATCTACATTGCCCTTGTGCCGGCCTGAATGGTCCGAGGATGTCCATGCCCCACTTGTAAAAGGGCCAGGGGGCTGGCATTCCTTTCAGTTCTGAGGGTGGTGGCCATATGATCCTGGCATGCTTCTGGCAACTGTCGCATGTCTTGGCCTTCTCCATGGCGTCCTGGCTCAGGGTGGGCCAATAGTAGCCGGCGCGTAGCGCTTTCTGGGCGAGTGCCTTGCCCCCATGTGGTGGCCGTTAGCGCCTTCGTGTAGCTCGGCCAGCACATATTTAGCTTCGGAGTCTCCGAGGCATCGCATCATCGGACAATGGAGTCCCTTCCTGTATAGTTGGTCGTCCACCATGGCGTAGAGGGCGGCTTCCCGGATCAGCTTCTTGGCTTCGGTCGGGTCTATCGGGATGATTCCCCTCTCGAGGTAGTCTTCGATTGGCTTCCTCCAATCAGCCCCGGCCGAGATGGCCATGATACAACTCGGCTCGGTCAGATTCTGCTGGATCACGGTCCTATGGTTATCCGGCCCCTTCGTACTGGCGAGCTTGGAGAGGATGTCAGCCCGAGCGTTCTCTTCTTTGGGTATATGAGAAACTGTGACCTCTTCGAACTCGGCCATGAGTTCTTTGGCTTTGTTCAGGTACTTGGCCATTAGTGGGCCTTTTGCCTGATAGGTGCCGTCTACCTGAGCCGCGACAAGCTGTGAGTCGGTTAAAACCTTTACTCGCTGGGCGCCATTATCCTTGGCCTGAAGCAGTCCGGCCAAAAGGGCCTCGTACTCGGCCTGGTTATTGGAGGTCTGGAACTTCAACTGCAGAGAATGTTCGGTGGCTACCCCCTGTGGGCTTTCTACGATGACTCCCGCGCCGCTGCCCTTCGCGTTGGATGAGCCATCAACATAGACCTTCCAAATCCCATCGTCTGTAGTGGCCGGTGTGAGTTCTCGGATGAAGTCCGCGAGCGCTTGGGACTTGATTGCCTGGCGGGCTTCGAACGTGATATCGAACTCGGAGAGTTCTATGGCCCAGTTGGTCATTCTCCCGGCTAGGTCGGGTTTGTGGAGAACCTGTCTGATCGGCTAGCTGGTGCGGACCACCATCCGGTGTCCTTGGAAGTAGGGCCGGAGTCGGCGTGCCGCGGTAAGGAGGGAGAAAGCCACTTTTTCCAGTTTCTGATACCGTAGTTCAGAGTTCTGTAGTGCCTTGCTGACGAAATATATCGGCTTTTGCCCGGTCTCGGACTCCTTTACTAGGGCGGCACTCACGGCTTCGTTGCTGACTGAGAGGTAGAGGAATAAGGTCTCTCCGGGGTCCGGCTTTGTGAGTACCGGCGGGGTTGCCAAGCATTGCTTAATGTCTGAGAAGACGGCATCGCAGTCCTGGTTCCAACCGCCTCGGGTCTCCTTCTTGAGCAACTTGAAGAGAGGTAGGGCTTTTTCGGCCGATTTTGGTAGAAACCGCGTCAAGGCGGCTAGTCGGCCTGTTAGCTGCTGTACCTCCTTCTTTGTTCTCGGGCGCTGCATGTCGAGCACGGCCTTACACTTGTCCGGGTTGGCTTCGATTCCTCGGTTTGTCAGCATGAAGCCTAGGAATTTCCCAGCCGGGACTCCGAAGGCACATTTGGCCGGGTTCAACCTGATTCGATGTCTTCTTAACTTTTCAAACGTCTGTTCTAGGTCCCGGATATGGTCTTCTGGGAGTTTCGACTTGACGATCATGTCGTCAATGTAGACCTCTATGTTGCGCCCGATCTGATCTTCAAAAACCCGGTTCATCATCCTCTGGTAGGTTGCCCTGGCATTCTTGAGTCCGAAGGGCATGACGTTGTAGCAGTAATTCGCCTTATCAGTCATAAAGGCGGTCTTCTCCTGGTCGTCCGGATGCATGGCGATCTGGTTATAACCGGAGTAGGCATCCATGAAGGAGAGAAGGTGGTATCCGGCTGAGTTGTCCACCAGTTTATCAATGTTTGGCATCGGGTACGAGTCTTTAGGGCAGGCCTTGTTGAGGCTGGTGTAGTCGACACATACTCTCCATTTGCCGCTGGGTTTGAGGACCATGACCACGTTGGAGAGCCAGGTGGTGTACTGCACCTCCCTGATGAAACCGGCCGCAAGGAGCTCTTCTATATGACCTTCCAAGGCCTTCTGCCTGTTGTCCGCAATGTTCCTCTTCTTCTGTGCCACTGGTCTCGATCCCGGCCATATGCCGAGTTTGTGACAGCAGAAGTGGGGGTCGATGCCCGGTACTTCGGCCGAGGTCCATGCGAAGACGTCTTGGTTCCGCCTTAGGAATCGGATGATGAGAGCTTTTAGGCCGTCCTCCATATCCCAGCCTATTTTGGCGGTCCTGGACGGGTCTTCGCCTAGCGCAATTTCTTCCAATTCTCCCTCTGGCTCAGGCCTCGGATTGTCGAGCTCTCGGAGGTCGAGCTCCACCATGTTGACTTGCCGCCGCGGGAGCTCGCCAGAGCCGGCTTCGGCTACTTGCTCGTGGGATCCGAGCCGGGGTGGGGACGGGGGTCCTCCTTCCTCGACGCGGAGAGCTTCAAAGTAGCACTGCCTTGACTCTTTCTGGTCCCCGGATACCACGACTATCTAGTTCTTACTATTGATCATCTTCAGCTTCTGATGCTTCGTGGATACTAGTATATCCCAGTTGTGGATCGTGGGTCGGCCCAGAATGATGTTGTACGGGGACCGGAAGTCGGTGACTACGAATCGTACCCGTTCCGATTTGAAGGCTTCCTTGGTGCCAAGAGTTAACCGGAGGTCGACGTAGCCTTTTGGGAAGGACTGCTCCCCATTGAAGCCGACCAGGGTGGTCTTGCACGGCTTGAGGTCCTCTTTGTCGAGGTGCATCCTCTTGTAGGCGTCCCAACTTATAATGTCGGCCGAACTCCCTGCATCCACAAAGATCCTCTTAACTCGACAATTTATTAGGGTTCCAGTAATTACTAGTCCGTCCAGGTGTCCGGGTATGACGCCTTCCAGCTCTTTGTCAGTGAAGGTCAGGGTGGGCGGCCGAGGTCTCCTTGAGTCTTCCTTAAACTTAGGGGGTTCTCGGACGGTCAGTACCTCACGGAGATACTTCTTCCGCTGGCTTACGGTGTCTCCTCCTCCACCGAATCCTCCGCTGACAACGTTGCACTGGAAATCGACGTCGGGAAATTCGTCGTCCGAGGCGGCCTTCTGCTTTTTTCCCGAGGTTCGGGATTCCTTGGGCGGACTTCTGGAGCGGGCGCGGTTGTTGCGTTTCCCGTTCGTCCTTCCCTGAGTCTTGATCACGTACTGACGCAGTTTCCCATCCCTTACAAACTTCTTGATTGCGTCGCGGAGGTCATAGCACTCGTCGGTCGTGTGGCCGTTGCAGTCGTGGAACTTGCAGAACTTGGAACGGTCCGTGTTGGAGCGTCCTCTGATCGGTTTTGGCCTGTCCACCCGCTTCATCTCGGTCTGGGCTACCTCCTTCCATACCTGGGACCGGGGGACGTTCAGCGGGGTGTAACTGTCGTACTTGGTCTTCTGGTCGGCCCGGTCGGGCTTTGTCCGGCTGTCCCGGCTTCTCCGTCTCGGGTCGGTCTTCGTGCCTCTTTGGCGTTCCTCGTCGCCAGGCGGGCTCTTCCTCGTCCGTTCCGGTTCATCGGCATTGGCTGCCTCCATCTGTTCCATTTCCAGGTACTTCTTGGCCTCAGTATAGAATTCGGTCAAGGTGTACGCTGGGTTCTTGCACAGATGACGAGCCAGCCGAGATGATGGGTCCAGTCCATTGACCAGGCAGTGTACGTGGACATCCTCTGGCAATGATCGTACTTGCATGGCCACGTCGCGGAACCGATCCAGATACTTCTGCAAGGCCTCACCCTTCTTCTGACGCACTTTGCTCAAGGTGAACGTAGTTTTTGGCTGCTTTTTGCTGGTGGCGAAGTGCAGCTCGAATTTTCGTCCGAGGTCTTCATAGTCTCGGATAGAGTCGTCCGGAAGAGAAGTCAGCCACCTATGCACCGGCCCGTCCAGAGTAGCCGCAAAAAGGCGCTGGATGACCGGGCCGCTGATCTGTCGGACCCACATGAGCTTCTCAAAGGTAATCAAGTGGTTCCGGGGGTCTTGGCTCCCATCGTACTTCGGCAGGCTGCTTAAATCAAAGCGTTTTGGGAAACGGGCTGTTGCCGCCTCCCTCGAGAACGGGGATCTTCCCGTCTCTGATAAGTACGTCATACGATATTCCCGAGGCGATCCGTGGCAAGGCCGGGGAGTTCTTTCCTCGGCACGGGTTTCTTCTCGATCCCGGTATTCCCTTTCACGCCGATTGGTGCGGTTAGGACCGACACCGTGGTTTTCTCTGTCTCCCGGGGACTGTGGTCCGCCGTGGTCAGCAATCGGGCGCCGCCTTGGTTCGCCGTTGTCGCGGCGTGGGTTCCTCGGCTCAGAGTTGCTCGAGGAGCTGCTATCGCTTGCCGAGGCTCTCCTTGTATGACCGAGACCCCTGTGGTGGCCTCTCACGCGGCGGTCATTCTCGAGCGCTTCTTGGATCATCTTTCCAATAGCTTCGAAGTTAGCCCGCCTCTGCAGGTCATCGTGTTTTTCCTTGTTTTCCAGGCGCCGCATGAACGATTCTTGAGTCCTCCGCATCATGCGGACGTCGGCATCAACTGCCCGGACATCACGCGTTGGAGACGGCGCGAGTGCTCCTTCTGGTCGCCGGTCTTCGTGCCGCGGCTGCTCCTCATGGAGCGGCTGTTCCCTGTCGGGGGAGGAAGTCACCGTATCTATAACATGTCCTTCTGGGGTGTTTCCTCTCCGAGGTGGTGCCGGCGGCTGGCCTGGCGGTGGGCGGCTGGCTTGTGGGTGTCCTCCCACCGGTTGGGGATTTCTGCTGTGGCTTCTAGTGCTCACCATTAGTAGTCACGGGGATTGAAGTTTACAGTCCCCACGGTCGGCGCCAATGTTCTGTATGAAGAACACAGAGATTGGACTTGACTAGGTTGTCAAGCCTAGAGCCTACGTACCCTCGAAGGGATCAAAGTCCACGTAGTTCGTAGCAAACCTGAAGGCACGTAGCCAGGGGAGTGGGGTGTGTGCTCTGTGTGGCAGAAAGTAACAAGAGCATAAGATAGAATGTGTGCACCTGTTTAGGGTTTCCTTCTATTTATAGAGGAGCTTGGTGCGCGTATCTCCCTATTAATGGGGGATATCTATGATTGAGCCGTCAAGGGCTGATTGGCTGTTACCATGATCGTAGGAGAATCTCTATTAATAAGATCCTATATTTGTGGGATCTCGGATTCCTTCCTATTCTGGCGTGGATTCTATCCCTAGCGGGATTGGGCCGAGGTCCGGACCTGGGCCCTTTGGGCCGGTCCGTAACAGACATAAATGTTTCTTTAATTTTTTAAGAAAAAAACTCATGTTTTCTTTCAAAATAATAAAAATAATTACATAAGTTACTATCATCAAGTATTGTTAAAATTATATAAATTTTCTTTCTCTTTGCCAAATGTAATTTGTCAAAATATTGCGTATGTTAGTTTTATAGCGGTTTAATTTACAGATTTACTTTTGCATGATAGGATTCTTGAATAAACCGTATTATTTACAATTAAAATTTCCAAATTTTTTGCCATCATAAAAATTTATATAAATTATTGCGACTTATTATGGATTTTATATTTTAGACTTAGTCACTGGTAATTATATTTAAATAAAGATTCGCGAATCCGGAAGGTTGGTATAAAATCACTTTCATGATCCTCTCTAGTCTCTCCCATATATATTAGAAGCGTCCTATTATTTCCTTGTTTCAAAGAATGGTTAGTAATCCTTACTATAGACAAATACAATAAGGCAGCTAGCAAATAGAAAATAATGATGTAATGACAATAATAGTAATAATTAAGATACCTCTATTATTTCAAAATATTCGCTTTAAGTCATCTTCACAATTTTTATGGCACACCATTGTTCACGCTCAAATTGAAATGACTCTGCTGTGTTTCCATTTTTGTGTTTTAGCTCGTTGTTATGATGTATATATAATTCATATTCCACAGAAAAACGTTGAAGTCGTAAAAACATGGTGTTTTAGTCTTGCAGAATTGGAAAAAAGTGGCAACGAGTTGGTGAACAAGTTCGTATCAACCAATAAATGAATGGGTGGATCGATCTTGAAAATAGTTGATTTGGAAAAAAAAAGAAAGAGCAATTACCTAAAAGGAAAAGGAAAAGGAAAAGGGCACAAAAATAACCAGAAAGAAGTTCTTTTCTTTTTTTCTTTTTTGAAAAAAAGGAGGACTTCTAGTGTGGTCCATGTCCGAAGTGGACTTTTGCAAGAAAAATAAGTGAGAGAATAGAAAAAACAACCTGCGATAAGAAGCAAGTGGGAACCACATTTTTCCCTCCTTGTTTGTTGTCTTCTCTAATTCAAGTAACTGTCACATGTCTTAATACACCTTTTGTAAAGTTATGGCCAGGATTCATTCTCCGGCAAATTAGCAGAAATTATGTTTCTATGATATTTATATATAGTACGTAGTAATATAATTTCTTACTTTGATAAATTAAATCATTTTAATTTATTGCAAGTAGCTCCCCTAACTGTGAGTTTGTGTAGTGAATACTGTGCTTAGGCAGGGGGATCTTGACTGGCTTATGTTATGGGCATCGTACCCAATTCAATTATAATTAACAAGGGACCCAAACATGCAGAATTTTTTTTATAACTCAAATGCCTCATGTTTAAAAAATAAAAATAAAAATTAAAGGAGAAATTTGGTGTAAACTTGATTTAACATTGCCATTCACTTTTGGCAAAAGTTTAACCTCAAGATATTAATTGCATGAGCAAATATTGATAAACATTATGTCACGAAGAATTATGTAGACAGTTTAAGTTTATTTTTACCTCAAAAGTTTTTAAAGAAGAACAATTTTGCTGCTGAAATTTTGTGTGTGTGTAACATTGCCCCGAAAGTGTTAAAAATAGAGTAATGTTATTCTGATTGTTAGTTAATTTTTACCATAAAATCCGTATTTGACCAATTTATTCTTATATAGCAGCCACATCATCATCACACCTCATCCCCCTGAGCTGTGTTACTCTCTTCCTCCTCACCATCTCGGCCGGTACAGATCTGGGTCCTCAAAGTCAACCATCATAGATCCTGCTCGTCGTCAACCATCTCCATCTTCACAAACCTGGGTCTTCTTCCATATGTTCCATCATCAATGCCGTGGAGTTTGAGATTTGTCAGTGTATCACCAACGGCAGCCAAATTCTTCGAACTCACCATTGGCAATGGCCCTTCTCTCCTCAAGCTCCTTGCTCTGTCACGATCTTCACCCCATCATTATCAGAGTTGAGCTTTGCCTCCCCAAACCGATCCGAATACTCCCGTAGATTTCAACCCCAACAGCATCGGATGCGCAAATTGTTGGCATGTTGAAGCTTTTAAGAAGATGTTTTGCCATGCTTCGTCCAAATATCATGTATTATACTCTCTCTGATCTTAATTATAACAACAAGTTAACTTTTTTTTGGAAAGATTAAGGAAGTTAATTAAATTACTTTAAAATATTTTTTTTCTTCCAAATTAATTAGTTTGACTAATAAACTAATATATAATTTAAGAATACACAATATATGATATGATTAAATAACTTATTGAGCTTTCTTAATTTTTCAAAAACAAGTCAACACGGTTTTATAATTAAGAATGGAGGGAGTAAATTTTTTGTGGGAATAGTATTTCAATAAGCAATGTAGTTTTTTTCTTTTTTTGGGCGTGCGCTTCACTTTGTGATTAGCGAAGAAAAAGGTATATTAGAGATATCCCTGAAAATCAGGATGGAATTACATAATAAACATAGTGATATTAACTACTATTTTTTACCCGATATTGCTCCCATAATTTTTGCCTAATAATCCGTAAATATTTTATTTACATATTAACAACATTTTGTTTTCTTCTCCAAGGTCTATCTACCGGTACCCCCTCGCCCCAATCCCATCTCTTTAAATATCGAATGTGGTTTTTGAAGTGCTTGTGGGGTTTATTTTTGGGTTGTTTCTGGTCACCGGTAGAAAGAAGAGTAGGAGGCTGTTGTTGATTATGGTAAGAGGCAACATTGCACCCAAAAAACCTTTTTAAGTAAAATTATTCCTTTGTACAAACTTCTAGGACAAAAATAGATCTTAACCATTATATAAATTATATAGAGTCGCTGTCATGTGAATTGCCAACATGTTATCTCATATATTAAACAATTTATATCTTTGTAATATAAAGTTTTTATATTGGCATATATATATATATATATATATATATATATATATATATATATATATATATTGGGAAATGATTTGTGCAGTCACTGCACCTAAGGTTTTTTCCAGTGAATACAAAACGACGCAATTTAGTTTAATGAACATTGATTAAAAAAAAAAACTCATTCTCTCTCTCTCTCTGCTTCACCTCTCTCTCGACCTCCCTGTTTTCAATTCGAAAAGCGACTTCCGCCGACCTCTGTTCGAAAATTGACCTCCACCGATCTGCTTCTCCCACTGGAGCTCCTTCTTTGGCGATCCTGCAAATCCGGATCTGGACAATTTGGGTTTGACGGTGTTGAACTCGGACTCTTCGTTACCCAGAGAAAGGACTAAGAGATCGGAGATGCTGTTGAAGAACGAAAACTAGTGCTTATTCTTCAAAACGTGGGTGATGGCGGCAACGTGGGATTTGACTAACCTTAATTCCAAACTCATTCCAAACAAGAGAGAGGTGAAGCCGAGAGAGAGAGAATGAGTTTTTTTTTTCAATGTTCATTAAACTAAACTGCGTCGTTTTGTATTCATTGGAAAAAACCTTAGGTGCAGTGACTGCACAAATCATTTCCCCTATATATATATATATATATATATAAAGCACAAAATACTACTACAGAAGACACTTTTCACGTTCGTTTTTAAAACCATCAATAACTGTTTTTTAGGAGGTAGTATATGTGAGTGTTGTTGAAAGTTTATGAATTACAATAACTGTTTTTTAAAAAACAGTCATTTTATAAGTCTACAACAACTGTTATTTAAATAACAATAGTTGTATCCCACCAGTATTGCAAATTCTGACATCAAAGGGTGGAAAGCCTCTGCTTTAACAAACACAAGATTTTTTATTCCCAACATGTTCTTGCACAGTCATTGATAGAACAACTGAAATGGGAAAAAAGGGAGCACACAATGAAGCCTATTCAAAAGATAATCAAATTCAAAACAAGTAACAAGAATGCACATAAATAGGATGTTGCGAGTTACATACTAAAATGATCGGGGTAGATCTGGAGGGTCTTCGACGGCCTCATCACGAGCCTCACTTTCCCAGTAACCTTGTGTTTCAGAAATTTCACAGTACCGACACCTCTCTCCTTCCATTGATTCCCATCTTTATCTAATCGATAGAACTTAGAGTTCTTACAATCAACCAAATATGCTCTAATTTCATCCCAAAAACAAATCAACACTAAAAACCAAAAAAGAAAAAGATGACAAACAAATGTATCCAGATCGAGAACATGATCTTCGTCTTCTTCGCCAGTAGTGATAGCAACTTCCTCATCTTCATGGTGCTTAGGATCGTCACTCGACATATTGTTTAGTGAGGAGAGAGAGAGAGAGACGCATATCTGCAACCTAGATTTGTCTCTAACGGTGAATGACAAATCTAGAGGCTATGGAGCACACTCATTCACGACAAAGGACGAGTCGGAGTTACTCTACCCGCTATTGGGGGCAGAATGTAAATCGATCATCGGGCGGTCAAACTTGCACATCTCGTGGTAGGCAACACTTCCCATGTTATCAACTCTTGCAAACGCTTTGGAAAACACAACAAGGCGAGGCCGCAAGGATGATTGGAAACCCCATAACATCGACGCCTATAGAAAGCATAGTAAGGCTAATGGCGGTGGCGGCAGAGGCGGAGAGGAAGAATTAAGGGTGCTGCTCTAGCAAGGACTACGAGCAGAGTTGTTGCTGTTATTTAGAAGCTCGAAGGAGTGGGGAAATTGGTGTTATATATATATATAGGCTTATGATTTGTGCAGTGACTGTAGGTAAGGATTTTTGCAATGAATAACCTATGATGTCGTTTGGTTTAATGACAATTGCCAATCTTGCCTCCTACCATCGATGGACTCACAGCTCACCACCACACCATTAACGCCGGAAATAAACTCTAGAACCAGAGTTTTGATCGGAGATATTCCATCTTTCAGGCATTATCTGCATTTCCCTCAAATTATTATTCATGAATCGATCACCACCCAGCCGAAGTAAAAAAGAAGAATTCAATCGAAAAAATGGAGAAGGCATGGAAATTTGTTTCATTGTTGACTTTCCAGAGTGCTTTCAAATTCAGATCCCAATGGACTAAAGGTAGCTTTTGTGTTATGGGAGCAGCGGGGGCTTTCACCTGGAGGAGGAGGCACACCAAACACCCAATCAAGGACGTTCAAATATTTGGACCTAAACACTTCCCTTTCCTGTGTGTAGCAGTGCATTCTTCCTCTACGTTTAGTTCCGAAAACAGGTTAACGGTTGTGTGTAGGATGAAAACATGGTTAATCGAAAAAATGGAGATGAGCTGTGAGTCCGTCGATGGTAGAAGGCGAGATTGGCAATTGTCATTAAACCAAACGACGTCGTAGGTTATTCGCTGCAAAAATCCTTACTTGCAGTCACTGCACAGATCATAAGCCCTATATATATATATATATATTTTGACGACTGATTTTTAAAAACAGTCGTCGTAACTAGAGTGGAGATTGTTTCATAAAACAGTCGTCTTAACTTTTTCTTACAACTATTTTTTACAAACAATCGCCTTAACTAGAGTTGAGATTGTTTTTTACGACTGTATTTTAAAAATAGTCATCTCAACTAGAGAGGAGACTTTTTTTTACAACTTTTTTTTTTAAAAAAAAGTCATTAAGAGTTAAACAAAAATTTCAAAAACATCACTGCTTCCTTTTTAACTTTTGTTTTCTAAAAATGGACATTAATTAGTATCGTTAAATTTACTTTTTGTAGTAGTAAAAATAAATCTTAACCCTTATATAAACTATAGAGTCATTATCACATGAATTCCCAACATGTTGTCTCATATATTAAACAATGTATATCTTTGTAATATAAAGTTCTTATATTGGCAAAAAAAAAAAAAACAATATAAAGCACTTGTTACAATGTTTTACCACTTTTGGTTCTAAATGTATGATATAATTTGTAATGCAGAATACTATAAATTTAATGAGTGTGATTAATTAAATTTAACCGATTTTTTAGTATGTGCTTAAAGGTGGGTATAGAATATTGGTGCCTTATATTTGAAGCTGGATTTATTTAGATTATAAAGAAATAGCAATAACGATGTGTAAAACGAGCTCATATTTTAAACTAATCTTCTACATGTCAACTTCTTCCTCCCATGGCCCCTTGCCTCCTCGTTTAACTCCACTTGGCCTCCTCCTCCTCCTGACATAAAAAACCAGTGGTTTTGTGGATGCGTAAGCAAAAATATAATTATTTTGTTTATTTTGGGCAAATATGCCAAAAATAATAGATATTTTTATAATATATTTATTTACTACTTATTTATGCAGTGTACAGTTTGATAATGAAAGGCTGTGTACAAACTAATAAACAATTTCATGAAATGTCGACGATTTGTTATATACCCACTATTCTCAAATGTATTGTAACCAAATTCTCATGTATGATGAAAAGTTGAAAACGCTAAAACAAAATGAAACTGTTTTATTATGATATTCAATCTAATTACTCAAGCATGGAAGCCGGAAACTAGAAAAGCACATAGATATAAATGATCTCATCATTTCATCAATCTCATGGGAGGCGCACTCTGGATAAAAGTCAGAAGAAAATGTTTTCTCATAATATAGAGCATACATATATACACCGATACATAGTGCTCTTCTGATCCTTAATAGAAGATATATTTAAGGAGTTGGTATCGATCATAATTATAAGGCATCGTTGTTATATATTTGTTAATCAATTCATAATTTACCTCTATTGATATTCCTTCAATAATAATCAAAGAGGAAACGCAACGAGAGTATTAAAAAAAATGAGTATGGTGTTTTAGAAAATAAATATCATATTAACCAACTTAACTAACTTTCTTAATCTAATCAAATTATATAAATATGTCTTGTATTAAGTATCGGAGGAAGTGCTATTATTAAGTTTTTTTAAGTTTATTCAAACTTAATTAGGAGTTGAACTTTATAATAAAATCTTTTTATTTATGTTTTTTAAATTAAAGTAGCTAACACTAACGGTCTGAGTTATAAACGAGATTGAACCACTCCTTCTCATTTATTGGGGAGTTATGATGTCACTATGAGAAGTCATATTTCTGCCATATATTTCCATAATTTTGAGCTTAAATGTGTTTTATGATAGAGTTCATGCATATATGGAAATAGGGATTAAATGAAGTAAACTGTTGCATTTTAGAAATTATCCCGCATGTAGGCAGAAGAAAAGATGTCAATTTGATGTACTCTGGAATTGCATGTCAATGCTGATGTGATGCTACAACATCGTAGGTGTTTATTCTGAACTAGCATTACAACGTTGCCTCAATGCTATAGTTTCATTAGTGATAACGTACGTGTAATGTACTATTATACGTTAATCCTTTCTCGAGAATATTTCTGAAGATAATTGCAAGAAATTGAGCTGAATGTCTAGACGGCAGTTGACTTGACGGAGACAGAAATAAAGAGCACGGAGAATCGGAAGAATGATCTAAAGAATCCAATGGAATTAAAAGAGAATCAATTAACTAAATCTAGGGAGTCAGGCCTAATAGAATTGGAAAGCCCAACTCATTGGACATACATCGTGAAGATCCTAACTATAAAAGGAAAAGATGGCTAGACCTCACATTGAGTCAATTAACACTAGAATGACACAACTCAGTATGCAGAATCGGATCAACAAAGGATATATCAGAATTATGCCGAGAACTCGAGAGAGACCAATATGATAGAAGTTAGGCAACTCAAAAAATAAGCAAAGGCGTTGCATGACAGTCGTCCCCTGTGCTGTCAAACACTTTGACTATCTTCTCAGTTTTAGCTTTTCTTTTCTATTTTTTATGGATCATATTTCATTTATTTCAATGGTGTTCTCCTCGTCAGTCATGAACTAAATTCTTTTGGTTGAACGAGGATGGATCCTTAAGTTGTAATATGAACCCAAATTGTTAGTCCTAATTCAATAAATTTAGTTTGCTTAATTGTGATTGTAACGTTGATATTAATTTGTTAGTTGGCTGCTAATAGACAAGAACAGTGACCTTAGCTTGTTGGAAAGGAGTTAAGGTTAGACTTCTATTAAAATAGTGTGTGCTAGGCAAGCTTATATAGAACTCGATCTAAATTGTAAGCTATAAGAATGGGTTCAATTCATAGCCAATACACCTAAGTTAAATTGACATTCTAAACTCGAAAATCCGCATAGAACTATGAGAGAAGTAGAGTAAGGAGCGTGTTTATAAGATTGCGGAAGCTTCTGTATAAATAAGTGGTCAGTTAACTGAATAACAGTGTGATTGGTAATTTGTTGTAGCATTGCGGAAGCTATGCAGCAAATTGCTGTAGCAATGCGATAGATGCAATCTGGAGGATTAAATGCGACTTGAGGGGAAGTCTGAGCTCTGCCTATTTTAAATCTGATTATTCTAAACTTTATTCTTGATCACTTGTTTATTTAGTTTCTTAGGATTAATAGTCAAAACAACCATTCATTTTATACCATCACGCAACTTTCAATCATTAATTGGATGCATAATCAATATTTCAGTTCTGTGGGACGATACTCTACTATATACTTTATTACTTATTTGACCGGTTCAGTTATCATAAGAGGATTTTGACCAACACATTCTTAGCCCCCATACAAGCACATTGGCACCTTTTATTGTATTGGACATCGTCATGTTTTATAAATGACTATTTGATTTCACTCGGCTTTAATGAAAAATTAATATATATTTCTATATGAGTTTATCATTTGTCATGTCACTTAACATAAGGTTTTGTTAAGTCACCCTAAAACTACGTCGTTTTAGGGGTTAGGGGAATTAATGAAAAGTCATTTGGTAAAATTTGTATAATAAATACAAAAAAAAAAAAAACCAAAACACCATTCATTAATTCCCCTAACCTCAAAACAATGTAACTTTGAGGTTAGGGGAATTAATGAAGGGTCTTTTGATAAAATTCATATAATTAATACCAAAAAAAAATAAAAATCAAAGCACCCTTCATTAATTCTTCTAATTCCCAAAATGATGTAGTTTTGAGGTGACTTAACAGCGGAAATAGTTAACTTCGTCTCGCTGGGCAACTGCAGCACAATTTGCCACTTACTGTCAGCATGACCTCATCCCATAATGATATTCACCAACTGGAAATTGAAGATGACAACAGTATTCTCAAGACGGCCATTGTTTCGCTTGAGGAGTTCAAGAAGATGCTAGATGTGCTATTTTTGTTGAACGGAGTTTTAAACAGAGCAGAGCACGATTCTTAGGATTTTGGACAAGTAGAGCACGATTCTGATATATAATTGGAGACTTTATGGAGTTCCTTTACAATTTTGCGCTAACTTGAGGAGCTAAAAACAACCTAGTATAAGCTCACTGTACAAAAGGCTATATCCTGTCACAGGATAAATCATAACCTCTATATATATATTCGCTATATATATACACCTTATATATATATACATATATATATCCAAACAAATTTCAAGTACTTCAAATTTTGTAAGGGAGATTTTCAGTAATTCTTTTCTAAATTGTTTCTTTTATGTTAAATTAATTAGTAGAAAAATTAAACATTTTCACAGCATGAAAAAAAAATTGAAATTTGATGTGACCCTCATAATCAGGATAGTTAAAAACTCGTTTTATTACTGCGATTTTACGATTTTTTTTCATTGAAACGATTTTACTAATTTTCCAAACGCTTTTAAGTTTTTACGATTTTTTTACGATTTTACTACGTTACGATTTTAGGTTTTACGATTTTTTATTCTCCTCCCGTTTTTAGGTAAAATCTACGTTTTCACTGCCTTGCTCCTTGCTCATAATATCCACTGTGATGAGTCCCTCCTATCACGGAGAGTTCCATAGTGATAGACGTGATGAAAGATGCACTGATCCATACTTTTCAACCGCCATCCTCAAAAGTTGGAACCAAATTCATATGAATCGGCGAATTTATTACAATTGCATGCGTCCGATCGGGGATCACCTTTTTAAAATAATCAATATAAATATATATATATATTATTTTTATTGAAATATACTTTGTTTCCTCAACAATTTACGTAGTGTCAATAAATTTAACTTTTTTATGCGACATAAATGTTCAGAATTCGAACATCTTAAATATAAAAAATGGGTAAGAAGAGAAATTTACATGGAATACAAATTAAAAAACGGGACGGAAAAGAAAAAATTATGGATTCATAAAAGAGTGTAGATACAAGTGGGAGAAAAGAAAGCAGAAAGAAACCAGCTGAGCTAGATTTAGCTACAGAGGAAAAGCTACAAACTGGTTCCCAAACAGTATATCCCAAGAAAGAAAAGCTCAAAACCAAATAAAAACAAAATCTTAGTTCTGGGGTCTATTTTCTGTTCCAGGAGAATCCGGGGACCTGTCTCTCTACCCATCCAGCATCCCTCCGGTCAAAATAAAATCCTCCTTTTTACTATTTTACTCCCACGTCCCGCCCAAACTTCAAAGAACAATATTATATAAAACAGAATTACCAACCCATGACTTTTCTCTATTGTACTTGGACCCCTCACAACTATGCCTGTTTTGCCAAATCTTTCGCGTCCACAAATGTCCCATGAAAACCATACGGTACCCGTGACGGCAACTTCACCGTCGCCTCCGCCTGCAAATCCTTCGCGTTCACAATCTGGAGCTCTGACTTCCATGTCCTCTCGTCGTGCACGAATGCCATAATGTAACCCTCATCTTCTTCTCCGTCTTTGCCTTTCGGCAAGAAGAATGGCTCACCGCCGTATCTTCTGTCGCCGTAGTAATACTTCTTCGCCTCACCTGTCGACAGGTCTACTTTCGCAAAACCCGACACCTTCGGCCACGGCTCCGCAATGGCGAGATATGCGAATCGGGTTTTCCTCCCAAGTCGGTTCCGGTTCACCATACCCGCTTCCAAGTTCACTGATTCCGAGATTATAGGGCGGCGCGTGGACTTTCCCGTACTCAAGTTCAACCTGATTTCCGACAATACGCTTTCCAAATTCTGGTCACATTCGTTGAAAATCGAGTCCGCCGGCGTCATGCACGACCCGATAACCACGACCTCGTTCGTCTCGGGTTCCTCCCAGGCATTCCATAGATGGAAGCAGAAGGTATCGGGCGATTCCACCCATATGATGTCGGAGGCGTTTTGGGCATTCTTCGCGAGAATTCCGAAACGCGATTTCTTCTTTTTGTCGTACACTACCGGAGACCCGCCGGTGACCATTTCTTGGAGCTTGAAGACGACTTGCTGGTCCGGTATGACCACGAAATTCTCCGTGATTGCGAAGTCGTGCATCATTGTCGGAGCAGGTAAGGGGATTTCGACGTCGGGGCATTTCTTCCCGTCCGGTGAGAATCGGAAGTACCTGAGGTACGGCTTGGAAATAACATCGTAGCTGAGAGCAAAGAGCTCGCCGGATTCCGGGTCGACCTTTGGGTGAGCAATCATGTTGGATTTGAGCTGGTCATCGAAACTGTAACGGCCTACTGTCTGCAGATCACCGGAGGGAGTTATACGGACTTGGTAGGGGAGGTCGTCTTCAGACATGGCAAGAAGGTGGCCATTGAAGTAAACCAAGCCAGCGTTGGAAACTCCGGTGCCATGATGGTGGTCGACGAGGCCGAAGAGTCCTCTGGCGTAGAAGAGAAGAAGTCGGGCAATACCCGAATGCCCGTGAAGCTCTCCAATGGCTTTAGGGAACATGGGACGGCCGAGCTCCCGTTCCTGAACCAGTCTCTCCGTTTCAGTGAACCGGCAAGCGTAACTAGCTCCCCCACCATTGATGGTAACGGCGTGAACCATGCCGTCACCGTCGAAGAAATGATGACCCGCAACAGGTTCAAATAACGGGTTGGCGCCATTTCGGAGATAGACCCCACCGACGCAATCAGGAATGGTGCCGACGACGGGGAGGGCGTGCTGGACGGGGTGTTCAGGGACGGGGGCGAAATTTCCGGATATCTGGACACGTGGGTCAGCGGTTTTGGGAAGAGGATGTTGGAGCTCGCTTGAGACCAACGCGCTCTCAACCAAGTCGAAAGCCATTGAAGCGGCTTTCTGGAAGGGATTCCATGTAGGAGATTGGTGAGTGCTGGGATTAGATGCAGGAGGTGCATGGGAATTATCGTTGGGGATGACTGGGTGATTATTGGAGAAGTGATGATATATGGAAGAAGAGTTTAAAGCGCACTGAACATTTGCTCTTCGGCTACTTATGGGCTTCTTGGTGAAGGAGATGAACTTGAGGCAAAAGCCCAAGTCCATAAATGATGAGGAAGACGAAGAGAACTGAGGGGAGATTTGAGGTTTCGCCCATGAAGAACTACAGCTCGGGGTTGCTCGTGCCATGATCATGGAGGTTTTAGGCCGTCTCAGGCTAGAGTCGAAGATGAGTCCTGTTTGTTTGTTAGTTTGTTTTGTAAAAGAGACACGGAAAGAGAGGGGGAAGAGAGAGAGAAGGTGAGGGGAGGTTTGAGGGACCAAGGGAGAGTCCTGCTGGGTATAAATAGAGCTGGGAATGTTGAAAGGAAAGTTTTTTTTGTTTATTAAAAAAAAAAAAAAAAAGAGAATTCCCTTTGGTATGTATGTGGGTCGACCTTGTGAGACACGTAAGAGAAGAACACGTGGTGGATTGGTGGAAAGGGCACTTGGGTTTTCTTCACATTAATTGGACAAGGCATCCAGAATTCGGCCTCCATTTGCCTGCTCTCACCTTTTTACTAAGCGATAATGATTTAAAAACTTATATCTCATAATGCATAAAAAAAAAAATACGTCCTAATTATAAAATTTAGTTGATTTTTTTTATAAAAATTAAATAAGTTATTTAATCATTTCATATGTTATGTATGCTTAAATTATATATTAATTTATTAGTTAAACTAATTAGTTTGAAGAAAAAATCAAAATAAAAATACTTTAAAGTAATTTAATTAACTTCCTTAATTTCTCTAAAAAAAAGTCAACTAGGTCTTATAATTAAGACCGGAGGGAGTACATGTATATATTGAAGAAAATGTAAGTATACAATATTTTAAAATGATAAAATAATGTTTACACATAAAAATTTTTAAAAGAATCAAGATATTTTATTTATGACACCATATTTATTTAAATGAGTTTTATTATATATAGATATATGCTTCATAAAACGTTACAAATTTTTAGGATAAAATGCTGATATATTTAAATTTAATTTGCTTCGTATATTCTGAAATAGGTTGTAATACTATAGGTCATATATGGGTTGATTTTGTAATAATTTTCTAATTAGTTTATCAATGTCCCAATAATTTTTGAGCAAAAAAAATGTCCTAATAATTTGATATATTTAATTGTCATAATTACAAGGAGACCATACCCTTCTGCGCAGAGTGAGAGACAGACAATTAGGAGAGAAGAGCTAGTGTCCTAACTCCCATGAATCCAATGAATCAGAAGTCACAGTCAAGGCAAGAAAATTAAAGTACGATCAAAATGAGCCACTCACTCTATTTACTGCCTATGGCGATCGTAGGCGTATTTATATATTACAAACTGGAAATTTACAGGTAGTGTACTAGTAGTAAGTGGACCCAAAAAAAGATTTAATAGTCAAGTAAAGCATGAGACACAATCACACCCATAAAAAGGGACTTGACAAGCAAGTAGAGGCCATAGTTGAGAGTCAAGGCATACAAACACACTCAGTTACAATTCTATTGGCTCCCACTTCCAACTTATATATATTGTTATTTGGTTGATTCTGATGTACGCTGGTATTTGCAAGGGGATGAGAGCAAGAGGGTTTTAGAGCCACGAATATTGGTCACATCACAAGCCAAGCCAGATTCACAAACATACACACACTCACTCTCTCGACTATATGGCCATAGAAATAGTGCTTAGCTTTATATATCAACGTCCATATCCTTTTTTTTTTGCTGTCTGCTCAAGTCTACTATCTTGGGGTATGTATATGCAGATTGTGATTCCCAGACGTACGGTCCTCCACATTTTTGTATAAACAATAAGCTCATGGTAGGGTTGAGACTTGTACGTACCTCTGATTTCTTATCACTTATCTACTTACTCTTCACTCATTGGCATTATGATGAACAACTACTATACAGCTCCAGTTCATTGAATTAATTGTTACGATATTTGATCCATCGCTGCAAGTACCACCAGAAGTTGTGATGAAGCTATATATATATATATATATGAAATCAATTTTAAGCGTTTCTTTCATCGGCAACGTGACCATTGGAACATGTCAAGAAGCCATTTGCGGGACGTCCTCATCGGGATTGCTTGTCAATATCCAATAGCATAATTTGCGTTATATCCCAAAAATTTTGATAACAACGACAATACTGATAGTAACCAACATGATAAATCACCTTTTGAGCCAACAAAACTTATCGCAGCATCATCAGCAGCAAATCCATATATATTCTAATTTACACTTGTTAGAAATAGTAAAAATGTCATTAATTAACTAGTTGAAATAGAGTCTATATAAAGGAGGTAAAGTGATATGTTGTGCGGTTGGATGTGGAATCCTTACTAAAGAGAGGGAGATAACTTGGGTCTCTTTCTAAGATCCCGATAGTTTTGGGTTATTATGGTTATCATTTAAGGAAGATTTAGTTAGCCCTAAGAGGGTTATTGTACTTTTGTTGATAATTAATAACACTTCATTAGTATGTGCTAATATGTTTACCACGTTGAAGGAAATAATCAACATTAAGAATAGTTCAGATAAAAAGAAATAGCGGCATAGCTCATGGTTTTATGTCTGTGTTTGAATATATAAATAGATTAAGGTAGAGAAATAAAATGGATGCCTGCACAAGAGAGAGACTCTCTCGTCAAGTAGGATCTAGAGAGGGATTGATGTATGCAACCTTTCCCTATAACTATATGGAAATGGCTGTTTTCATTGTTTGAAACCATAATATCTAACTGCGATGAGAGCAACCCCTTACTGCTACAGGAAGGTAGAGAAACGAATATAAACAAAATTTCTCTGTGGGGTCCGCATAGGGTGATGTACGTATGGGAGGAGGAGAAGTGAAAGGTATAAGGGCAGTAATAAATGCGAATTGCACGGAGTAATGGCTCATTAATTGGGAGCGGCATCTTGGAGTGTAGTGAGGTCGCCATGGATGCTTCTCGGCACGATCCGAACACAGCCATCGGAGCCACTGTCACGGGCCACCGTGCAAACAAGCTTGATAGCGATGCCTCATCCCCTATTGCCTTTCCTCTCATATATCTGTTTCATTTCTTCATCAAGTATCCATTGCAAACACCCACCGCCCCCACAAAGACTCATTTTATATGGTCAAGATTTGATTATTCGTACCAAATCTTCTTGTTCATTCATTGTTTTGTACCTATACGCCGTGCCAATTAAAAAGCATTCTCATGTAGTTCATATGCAACAATCACACGTCTTTCCTTATAACCAATCCCAAGCTCAGACCAAAGAATATGCGCTCTGTCAACAGTTAACATAAAACGAGTCATATTCATGCCATAAATCAATCATACTATACCTACCAACTAGGTGTTGGTTATAACATCTTAGTGTCTCACCCTTAAAATTGTCTTCTTTGGACCCATTATCTTTCACAAGTTTAAAACGCGTATGTTCGGGTTGTTGTGTCAGCTAGAACATTATTAGCCCAAGTTGATTGTTAGATCCCACATTAGTTGAAGTTCTGAAAACCTCCTATCTTTACATGTTTTAAAACCATGAGGGATAATGAGACTGTAAAGCAAATAACTTTAAGAATCAGGGCTGTAATATTATATTTGTCTTGGCGAAGGGGCCTAATTGATTGCCTAAGCACAAGACCTAGTAAATATGTAGAGTTGTCTTCTGATGTGAATGTGTAATATTGGTCAATTTCGTTGATGCTAATGAGATATATACGTTTTAAGCTCTGCAAATTGCAGCTTGGAATATGTTGGGGACCCAAAGCTCATTAACGGACATTCTTAGTGATCAATATATGCATATCCGATAGTTGGAAAAAGGGAGGGAAAAGAAATATCAATTAAGAAAGTTTCCTGATGACAATGATAGCAATTTTGTTTGTTACTAATTATGCATGTATCCAATTTCGAAAGTCGTTGGAATAATCTAAAAATCTCTCATTGCCAACTTATCATATAGCGAGGAAGCCACTACATATTATTTGATAAAAAGAGAAAATGCTATTCGTACGCATTTTCCATAAATATCTGACACTAGATTATTGCAGATAATTCTGTTGGGTGTAAGTATAATAATTAATATTCGTGTTAGATTCTCTCACAAACTTCTTCAGTTTGCCAATCTGTTCGCACTGTCATTTTCATTCGCCGGATCGATATTTTCATGTGAATAATATGTCTCACTTCTTTCCCAATGGGCCGTCCTCCTGATTTCTGATTTTATAGATATTAATCAGCACCAATCATTTTATATTTGATAAAAAAAACCTTTTATATAATTTTTTTTCCTTAAAAAATTGTTTGTTGTTGCTTGGTCTTGTTAGTACTCCAGAAGTCAATAAAGAAAATGAAAATCATGTGTGCTAATATATAATTAAATATTACTTTTTCTGCAATATGTTCTTTAAAAATGTCCGACGTAAATTCAATCAACAGTATGTAATTTTTAATCACCCCATTGCGTCATATTTAATCAAAATTCATGGTATATATTTATATAGGGAAAATTATAATGAAGGACCTAAGAAAAATAATATTTATTAAGAAGGACCATAAAAAGTTGTAATTATTTTAAAGGACCAAAATTAAAATATTAAAATAAAAGGACTAAATTACCCTTAATCAGATTTACTATCTTTTCATTAACTAAATCTGGAATGATTTTTTCTTCCTAACTTCTTATTAACTGAATATGGAATGATTTTTTCTTACATGATCATCTAAAATAATTAATATATAATAATAAATAGATATTAATTCAAATAATTCTTTTCTCATCTCATCGTTGAATCACTCCAGATTAGTATACTAGAGAAAAGATAAGAAAGATGGAGCTTTTTATGGTTGTGGCAGAAGAAGCCTCGTGTGTTGTGCAACCGTTTGCAGTGTTAGACCTGAGATTTTTTGTGCTGAGGCAGCCAAAAGTACCTGATATTCATTTAATATTACCAGTTGTTCCATTTCCAGATAAACAAAAAATAAAGCAAAAGGCTTTTAACTCAGAAAAACCCCATCAAAAGAGAAGAATGTGGTTAAAGAAACCAAATCCCTCTTTCCTTTCGCTATAACCATAAAAAGCTCCATCTTTCATATCTTTTCTCTAATATAATAATCTTGAGTGATTCTACAATGGAAAAAGAATTATTTGAATTGATATCTATTTATTATTATCCATCAATTATTCTAAATTCTCATATAAGAAAAAATCATTCCAGAATTAGTTAATGAGAAGATAGGAAATCTGATTAAGGGTAATTTAGTCCTTTTATTTTAATATTTTAATTTTTGGTCCTTTAAAATAATTACCACTTTTTATGGTCCTTCTTAATAAATATTATTTTCTTAGGTCCTTCATTATAATTTTCCCTATTATATACTCTATCATCAATGGCCACCTTCATAACTATATTTAAAATAATCTAGCTACCTTCTCAAGAAGGATTTTTATTTTTCGGGGAAAATATCTGTCTTTGTACTATTGCAAGCCTTGCGAGGTGGGGCGAGAAATAAGGTATGTCGTTATTGCCTGCTATATACGAAAATGAAAGATAGGTCAGTTTGGAGTTTGGAATTTGGACGACTTTAATGGTGAAAGTAATTTTTGCCTTTAATCGTGGGTACGTATCTTAGGGATGTCGGATTACTGTCTAAATCGAAATTTGGATTCGTTTTTTCGCCAATAAAATTTGGGTTTAGAATTGAGTTGATTTTGTATTTTGGCTCTCAGTTGAGCTTCTTTTAAAATTTTTCTGAAAAAAGTTATACTATAAATTCTAAAAGAATAATATTTATATATAAAGCCATGCATGTACCATCATAAATTTTTCATAAGATATTTTAACATTTTTAATTTTGATTAATAAAAAATCAAATCATAGTCTATTAGTCCAAGAATATAGATTTTTTCCCCCGCAAAGCTCATTAATTTTTGATGTCAATGTACACTAAACATATATATATATATATATAAAACATGTTTCCCCAAAGCAACCATCACATAATTGGCACAAGTGGGTTGAAGGTTTTAGTCAAAAACTTACCCCTTACTCATGATGTGTTAGTTCAAATCCTTGTCACCCACACAAAAGTCTTACATTGGTGGGTAATATAATTTATGAAACCTCCGCAAAGATACTTCTTGTAGCCCCTAAAGAGTAATGACACTGTCAACGAGTATTTTGACCTTTGATTTAACCTCGTTGGCCGGCGAGGCAAGTTCCTAGCTAATGGCCTGTTTCTTCTGCATAGAACCAAGTTCTTACTCCCTAGGTCAAGGCAATGGCTAGCACCTCTTATCCTAGCTAGCTATAATTGCAAAATAATAACAATAATAATAGAGGCCGGGGAATTCTGTTTCAAGAAATTCAAAATGGGAATAATATTGCTGATGAGTTTAAAAGTACCCAAATAATACTGAAGATTATAATAAGAAAATATAACAAAGAACCTTACAAATTAAAAAGTTTAACCTAATTAACTCAATACTACCTCCGGTCCTAATTATAAGAGCTAGTTGACTTTCTTTGGAGAGATTAAAGAAGCTAAATAATTTACTTAATCATTTCATACGTTAATTATTTTTAGATTATATATTAGTTTATTGGTCAAATTAATAAGTTTGAAGAAAAAAAATAAAAATAAAAATACTTTAAAGTAATTTAATTAGCTTTCTTAATCTCTCCAAAAAAGTCAACTAGCTCTTATAATTAGGACCGGAGGGAGTATTAGACATACGAGGTATGGGTTCACAAGACATGACAACTTTGTACAGGCCAATTAGGATGGGATCTTCTAAAACAACCCTAGTACTGGGCAATAGCAAAACTCAAGAATCAAATTAATAATTATATTCCTCATTAACTTTTTAAATTACTTCATACAACATCCGACCTGTTTTTTTTTTTTTTTCCTATGCTCTAACTTCTTGTTCATACACAAGTCGGCTTCATATCGTTCAGGACTAAGTCAACAAAATATTCATCCATAAACTTTCAGCACTATCAAAGGCCACTATTGGTGTTACTCCTTTAGCCCTTAATATAGAATATAACTGGACAGTTAGTATTGATCGTAAATGTAATGCCTGTTTTACATTTTTATTAGTTTTTTTTAAAAATCAACCCTATTGATATTCTCTACACAATAATCAAGTATGAGAATGATGAAGAGATCGAGAGAGAACTAAGAAAGATAATTAAGGTATTCTTGTAAAAACATGTCATAGTAACTAACTTTTTTAATATAATCAAATTAGTTAATTATTAGGTTTTACGTTAAGGATTAAACGAAAATACTTTATAACTGCTTAATGCCCTCTCATGCCCACAACCAACCCAATTAGAGAGACAAGTTAATAATTAGACGTCACAAACTAAGTGCATTATCAACGAGTTTAGATCTTTGTGCCAGTGCACGGGCAACGTTAGGTATCCTCTCGCCATCATCATCGACCAGCTTTATCTTCAAAGTCATGCACACAAGACAAAATGGGGCATTATGATTTATGAGGCACTAAGTTTTAACCTAGCTACGTACGGACCTATGCCCACGCTAGCAACTTGCCCAAACCCTGATACACCAAAATGGCAATAACCTCCCCACAATTGAATTCTCCAATGTATGCTTCCTATTCTATTCTCGTATAAAATGGTGTTACACTTGCCCAGTACTATCCTTTAAACCCATTCGATGTGGGACAAATAATGCAGCCCACTTGCCTTCCACAATTATATGACTTCTCAACCTACCGTTCTACTCTCTCTCTGTGTCTCTCATTGATTTGACTGTGACAAACCGCACAAATTAAACAAACCCTCTTTATTTTCAGAGAAATAGCCATGCCACTTTCTTCCTTACTACGACTCGATCTATCACATACCCATATAGATCCCAACAAGTATAGACTCGTGAAGCATAATTCTAGGTATTGATTTTGGTAGCCACTAGTTAGTTGGATAAGAATTGTATGTATATAGAGTTTTTTGTGATTTGAGTTTTATTGATATATGGTCTAGTCGGTTGTAACAATTTGAAGTGCGGCTTGCTAGCTAGATGGATGGGATGGGGAAGCAATAATTCAAGTTTGCTAAATAGGAAACACTATACTAGTAATAATTTCCTTTAGTTTTGCCAATAATAATATCTCGGTGAACTTGCTTATACGCAATCGATTCTTTCTGGATGCATGCATGATGAAACACGTGGAAAATCACATGGGAAATGTCCACATTAATTGGAGGAATTCTACAGAACAATGTTCATAATGTTGTGTGGACATTGGGAATGATGCAACTATATAATGTGGTCTTATTTTACTTTGAATTTTTAAGAAGAATTTTTATTCCAGTGGGAAACGTACATTTTAATTTATCTCCTCAAGTTCAAGACCTCAATAAAAAATTTCATATATGAATTATAAGATAGAATATTATACACTTTATTTAACACTATGGGGGTTAAAATGATAACATAAAAACAAGAGAAAATTTGGAAGAAGGACCTAGGAAAATAAATATTTATTAGTAAGGACCATAAATATTTTAAGGGGCCAAAATTAAAATATAAATCTTCAATTACGAAATTAACGTTGACCAAATCTCCTACATTTTCTGCCTCAAATGTTAGTTATCAATCGATGTTCCCTCGCAAGTATGTCCTCAATTTATTGTTCAAGAATTTTAAATTTTAGTGTTTTTCATTTTATTATAACATTCTTTTTAGGTGAATCCCATTTATTTAATCTTTTTTTACTTGAAAATCACATATTATTAAAATAAATATACTATAAGATTATTTTGAGATTTTTCAAAGTTTTTTAAAAAAATTAAAATCTAGAAAGAGGTACATTTATAATTATTTACAGATTTTACAGGCTATTTTACTTTGGGTAGCTTTTAAAATAATCTAATGTGTACAAGAGAAAATATTGAGTTGTATATTGATGTTTTTTTAATCAAAATATACATGGAGATATCATCAAATTTGATAACTAACAGTTAAATAGTAAGGAAGGTTAATTTCGTAATTAAAAATTTATATTTTAATTTTTAGTCCTTGAAAATAATTACAACTTTTAAGATCCTTATGAATAAATATTTTGTTTCCTTGGTTCTTCTCCCTAATTCTCCCTAAAAACAAAGTTACAAGTAGGCACATATATGCACATGTCCTCTTGAATTTCCGTCCTGAAGGTTTGGAGCTAGATACCCAAGAGGGGGGTGAATTGGGTATCTTTAAAAATTTAAAACTTTGCTCTGTTCTGAAGACTAAGAACAGAGATCAACAGAGGAGTAGGGAGAAGAAGCTTTACACAATGCGATTTATACTGGTTCGGTCCTTTCTCTGACCTACATCTAGTCCCCAAGCCTCACCTGGGATTTTTAATCCACTAACTTCACAAACTTGATTACAATCTCTGTACTCAGAGTAGTTCTCTCTCTAGAACTCACTCCCCCTTACAAGATGTAATCAATACACCCAACTACCAAGTCCCCTGACTTGTAGTTAACACAATCAATAAATGATTTACAGAAATAACTCTCTTACAGAGCAGATAAAATGAACACTGAAGCACAAGTATCAAATTGATACAATTACAGATGAAAGCTGAACACAATAAATGACACTTGATAAATTTTCGCTCTCAGAATGTGTATCAGCTTGAGAAGAAGTTAATGCACTCCATTTATAGGTAGAGAACATTAAATGACCGTTGCTTGATGAATCCAACCGTTGTAGGTGATTAGCACTAAGTCTGGTCTTCTTCTCTCTCTAAACTTCTGCTAATCCAAGTGTAAATGTGATCTGATGTGGCTCTCTGAGAATTTGCCCGTTGGAGATGATTTTACTTGTTGTAGTAAACATTCTTTAACGTTTAGAAGGCGTGCTCAGATGGATTAGCTGAAAGTAGGTTGATTTGCAGAAGTGCATTTAATGCACTGACCACCTTTTTGCTTTTTGCTTTGATCTTCATTAATCTTCTTTAAACTGTCTGAAACTCACTAAAAGGATAGTTAAACATGTCTAGGATTAATATATATTAAACATGTAAAGCATTGAGATCAAACAAGAAGATATAACAGATTTACCCAATTCGAATTTCCAGTAACGGCTACAAACCTGGAGGTTTGTTCCACAAACCTCGAGGTTTGCTTGAACATCTCAAGCAATCTCAGTTTCAAACACACATAACCTCGAGGTTTCTTGGTGAACCTCGAGGTTTCCCTTGTAAAGAAACCTTGTGAAAAATATTGAAGATCACAAACCTGGAGGTTTCATAAGAAACCTGGAGGTTTGATATTTGGTGAAAAATTCATTTCTTCTCTGGAACCCACAAACCTCGAGGTTTTCAACAATACTTGAGGTTTGGCTAAAATATTGTAAAGCCAAATCTTTGAACCAGAGACACAACCTCGAGGTTTCAAACCGAACCTCGAGGTTTTCATTCATGTGAAAACCTGTTTGCTCTCTGTATGCCAGAATACTCGAGACTTAAAGTAATACTCGAGGTTTAAGCATTTTTGAAAGATTTTAAGCTTAAGTCAAAACATCAAACCTCGAGGTTTCAAAGTAAACCTCGAGGTTTTCATACTTCATGAAAACCAAATGCTCTCTAGATGAAGAAAACTGAAGGTTTCATATAATACTCGAGGTTTCACATTGTTTTTCAAATATTTCAGTTAGGCACCAAACCACAAACCTGGAGGTTTTCAACCTAACCTCGAGGTTTCATGTGTTGGTGCAAAACTGAGTTTTCCTAAGAGATGCAGAACCTCGAGGTTATCTTACAAACCTCGAGGTTTCACATTGTTTTGTGAAACCAAGTTTTTGAACTATGAAACACTTAACCTTTGAGGCTTTCTGTAAGGCCAAACCTCGAGGTTTCAGGGCAAACCTCGAGGTTTGCTCTTACTCAGGGTTTTCAAACCTTAAAAGCAAATCCTCATACATTGTTTATAGTTGTTGACAATCATCAAAACCATTAGAGAACTAACACGTCCTAATTAATAATCCTTTATCAAACTTGAAAGGAATCATGGAATGTTGGGATGAAATAGACAAATAGCTTCTTGAAAATAGTTAATATTTTCTTAATCTTATCTTTCAAAGATAAAGCCCCTTAAATGTTATTTTCGATCAAAACGATCCGCAGTTGTCACCATTATTATTAGCATACTATTCTCCCCCCCCCCCCCCCAAAAAAAAAAACATTAGTATATTAGTTAGAGGGCAAGCTTTAAAATAACGATAAAGATTGAAATGTGATCCAGAGAGGTCATGGGTTCAAATCTTAAAAACAGTATTTCCATTTATAAGATAAGGTCGCATACATCTAATCATATCCATACTCAAACTGGAGGGGAGTCTTGTGCATTGGACCTTAACATACTAGTTGACATATTTATATTGATATATAGACATACAGAATAAGAGTACCATATAAAAATCATGATAGGATTTATACCCTGTGCTTTGAACCCTAAAATAATGGCTAGACACCCAGGAAGTAGGCACATTTCATATCATTCCGTGAATGGCAACACATGTACAGGTGCTATCCATTTATTCCTTATATCAACTAGTCTATGTAGTAATTGTTATCTTATATTCCATGGAAGAATATTTTGATTGAAAGAAAAAAGTTTGAACAATTAAATTAGTGTCTTGTCAAACCAAAAAGCTCTCGTAAATATATAAATTATTATTTTAATTAATGGCCTGAAAGGATATACAACAAACCATAAAATGATAAAGGTCTGAAACAACTGTGAGAAATTCCTTAACTGATCCTTTAGACCAGGGAAAATAATACTGCCTAATGAGCAAAGTCGATTTAATTTGCAATTTCCGTGGAAGCTACATGTTGGGCGCCATAGTGGAAAGTATGGTTGGAGCTCTTTAATTCTCTCCAATTTCTCTTTTGATTCCAACTTTTTTCCATCTTTCTTCGTTCTTTTACTCTGGAGCTCATGTACTTCTTCCACAAAATGAACCCAACAAAAATATGAGAATCAGATTTCCAGGAGAATTTTGACGGCATTATTAAATGTGAAAAAGAGGTTCGGAGGGATTTAGGTTGAGATATTGTGTCTGGGTTGCACATGGTGTGCAAAGACATGATGCAACGACAAAGTTTGAGGTGGTTGGCTTTTCAATTGTCTCTAAATAGGAGCGACTTTCAAAGACAGCTCAGCCTAATTTTTAGTAAATTAATTTGAGAATTTATTTAGTGCTCATTTATTTATTTGTATTTAGAATTAGAATTAGATTGCAGTATAGTATATCTCTTTTCCTTTGTTCGTATATACCTGCATTTCATTTGAAGTTTGCACGTAATTCCTAATAAGTTGAAGCTAAGAAGCATAGTTCGTCTCCAACGAATTCACTCACAGCTTCACAAGTAGTTTAATGAGACTCGCTTTCCCATTTTTTCTTGGTCAAGCATTATCAATCGAAGGCTCTTTATTGTCCAGGTACATGAACCAGACTTGTTGTCTTCAGAATTGTGGAAACATCTTCTGAATATTTTTAGGTGCATGTCCAAGTCTTATATATATGATTTAGTGGGTGCCACGCGTGTTGTAGTCATCGTGACATGAATATCTATAATTTGGACGCTGAATCAAAATGCACGATCCTAAATGTGTAGAAAATTAAAAAAGATAACGTGTTAAATAACCAAAAAGGAGTAAATCACAATAATATTGCCACTTGGATCCTAAATGTAGAAGCTTGATAATAAATTTACAGATATTAATAAAATTAGTTAAGTTTTTTTTTCTAATAAGTATGTGTTTATTTCCCTAATTACATATTATCTCTAATCATGACCCTAATTATAAAAAACCCCATTTAATTTAGGGTTAAGTAAAAAATCTGCCCCAAAAGTTTTCATTGAGGACAATATTATCCTGAAAGTTTTTTCAAGTTCAATGTCATTCCGGAAGTTTTAAAACGGAGCAATGTTGCCCGATATTTTAAAAAACTAACATTGACCGTTAATTTTTTAACGGAAAAGGGTAACATTACTACGTTTTAAAACTTCCAAAACATTAAACTTGAAAAAACTTATAAGACAACATTGTAGCTAGGCGTATACTTTCGTGAAGGATTTGCTATTTAACCCTTTAATTTATATAAATACATAAGAATACTTTTAAAAAATTATAAATTTTGGAAGCAAAATAAATTATTAAGGTGTTGTATTAATTTAGGACCAAAACAATACTCTCAACTACCTCGTACACTTAGGACATGAGGGAGAATACCTTACAAAATGGTGTCGTAATAGAAGTATTTATGTTTTAGAATTGAAGAAAAGTCTGGCATTTTCTGAATGTTATAAAAATGAATGAACATTGAGTGACTACAAAATAAAAAGGAAAATCACTTGGCATCTTCATAAAGAAATGTAATCATTAATAAATCTCATAACAAATTACTAACATGTAATGACAAATTTCAGTAAAAATAAATAAATAAATCTATATTGCTCATTTATTGTAAAAATATTTTACTACTAACATTCACCTCTCAAAAACAACTTTTAAGCTATAAATAATGCCGAACGTTTAATTCTAAAACGCAAGTTATTGCAAAAAGAAGTGGTGATGACGTGTGCACACTAAAACCAAAGATACATCCATGTCAAGGGCTTTATTGCATAAATTAATGGCAGACACAACACATGCCACAGAAAGCCACGCACTTCTGATCATGTCCCCATCCACCGCCACAAGTTCGTATACTTGAAATAGTGTCATCTACTCATCTCAAATGTCACATAATTAACTTGTACATATTTTATAATAAAGTCATCAGTATTCTTATTCTTATCTAACAAATTGAACCTATATCATAAAATTAACTTTTTGGTATAATCTGATCTTTCTCTACTTTATATCGATCGTTTACAAAAATCATTCATTTTCTTGCAAACAGTAAATGCCAACTGATCAATTATTTATCAAATATCATCAATCATCAATATATATATTTGTAATCAATAAAAAAATATTATTTTATA
The DNA here is from genome assembly GCA_034222035.1 of Acacia crassicarpa. Lineage (NCBI taxonomy): Eukaryota > Viridiplantae > Streptophyta > Magnoliopsida > Fabales > Fabaceae > Acacia > Acacia crassicarpa. The sequence continues at coordinate 38,518,526 of JAWXYG010000005.1, read as the reverse complement.
AAAATATTGCGATTGATCACTTCAAATTTCATGCAAAAACATGTATAGTTACGTTTAAGCAATGTTGCTACATAATTAAAGGAAACCTCCTCTCTCTTTTTTTTTTTTTTGCTCAAGAGGAAACCTCCTCTCCTACGACCTTGGGAAAATATTATGTTATTTACTAATCGTGCGTAGCCACATAAGCATAACATACTCGTAGGAATCGATTACTAGTTTTAGAGACGTTTACGTCAATATAAGTATATAACCGTCAAGTGAGATAATACTGAAGCTAGACCATATTGTATGTACGTAGTACATATACCAATTAGTTTTGCATAATGGCGTCCTGGCTTAATCTTTGACATATAGCGAATATCTATCTATTATTTATTATTCTAATATAACTACTGTAAGTTAATATAATGAAAATCACTGAGTTCGCAAAAAAATGTATTAATTATTAAAAAAAAAAATCCTGATTACAAGTAAGTAATATGAACCTGTTATAATTTTTTGTACTACAATTTGTCATTGCTTGTTTTGCTTGTTGCTTATAAGACTTTTGATGATTACTCATCATCCTTAAACCTCATAATAAGCTCAAGTCGTGATATTTTATGAGAGGGAACCGTAGCATATGCATGACAATTGGAGTTATATCTGTAGGTCCGTGTAAGTACTGTGAAGTGTGGCCGATCGAACGTGAAAGGTAACAAATAATTGTACATAAAACACTTTTGGATTGAGTGGAAGAGAGCCATCTTAATAATTTGTTAGAGGCTCAAGAAAAAGTGTCTCCATTTTCATCTTAGCGTCGACATAAAAGTACCGACACTTGCAAATTGGCTTAGTTCAGAATCACAATGTGTGGTCGCATCTTTGATTATTTGATTAGTTTGGTAACTCGATCTATGGCTAAACACCTTGATGTCATTTCATGTATTTATTTTGCGGATACGGAAGGCAAGCCAATGAAAGAGCTTTAGTGGGTGTGGGTGCATAATCTTTTGCGTGAAAGTTAAAGCAAGATGAAAATACATATTAGGTACGTACGTATATGTACATGTCGAAAAATAATGTTGTTTATGGTCAATGGTCTCTGCTTTTCAAATTTCTGAATGCCCATGGTATTTGAATACTCCTGCTATATGCATGTATAGATCAAAATCCAAAAGGTTTGGTATAAAATCACCTTCGTAGTTTTTACTAAAAGAATTCCAATTACATTTATCCTTATAGTTGTCAAACAATAGAACTATATGGTTGGTGGCCTTTGAATTTAAGATGAATGTATAGTTGAATCTTATCGCATGAGCTTATAACTCGCCTATCTTCATCTTTAAGTATTCAAAAAACATTTCAACTCACAAGAACAAAAAGGACTTCGCCAATCTTAAAAGTAACAGTTAGTTAAGTTGTTTGTTTTAGTTCTGAATGTAACAATTTAGTGCCTATGATTTGAGAGTTTTGCAAACAAGCACTTAATCTACCTTCCTTCTCAAATTTATAATTTTTTTCAGTTATCCTTTTTAATTACATATGTATTAAAAATGTTTTCATCCGTGGGTATAATGTTTAAAGGGGAAAATAGCACACATTTATTTATAATAGCTAATTTATTTAATATCCAAAAGCTAGTCATTCTACCTGCAACCTTGATGTTGGAGGAGTATGTCAGGAAACACACAATGGTCTAATGGGCCTAATGAGATTAGTATTCAATGCATCAACAGGTCCATAAGGTGCATTTTAGACCCATCAGTTTTCGGGCCTAAGTCACTGGACTCACTAGTTGAATAAGATACCTTTTGGATTTATGTATCTCATTGGGCTTGGGAGGACATTTGATTTATCTACAACTAAGCCCAATAATTTACCCCAAAAAAAAACTAAGCCCAATAAACTCACGGGCTGAAGTTGACATCAGGCCTAATGTTTGAGGATTCCATTGAAACACATGGACCAGCGGGAGTTGGCTCAAGTGAAAGGGACTTGGGCCGCTTAAGCAGGGGTCTCGAGTTCGAGTCCTTGTGGATGCAGAAAACTCCCCTGGGAGAGATCCCCATGTATGCGCCCGACAGAACCTTGATCCGGATTAGGCAGGATGAAGCTCTGGTGAACCGGGTGCAATAGCAAAAAATTGCAACGCATGGCACAATTGGTTAAGGCATTAGTCTTTACTCCAAAAGGGAGGAGGTTTGATACCCACGGGTCGATATAAAAGCCCCGTCAGTGAGCGATCTGTAATCACCTCTATTAGCGCCCCTAATAGGGTACTGGTGTCTTCCCCCACCTAACACTTTCAGTATCAAAAGGGAAAAAAAATTGCAACACATAGTGGGGTTACTTTAATCTTGCACATTATATACCAATGTTTCTGGCCAAAAAAAAAACATTATACACCAATATTTTAAAAAGATAATATTAACAAGTATTTTCAAAATTTGATGGGATACTGAATTCAAATTACAAAATAATGAGTAAAATGTTCTAACTAATCTTTTTTTTTTTTTTTGCCTTAATTATACATATATCTCATCTATTTTGAAAATATAACTTAAGTTCAAACCATTAATCATGCTAAAAATATTCTAAAACAATTATAAAAATATATTTTTAATTAAAATTTATATGAGAAATAAAATTTATTTACTAATTTACCCTTAATACTAAATCCCAAATTTTAATTGACAGTTTGGAAATATAACAACCCTTTAAAATTTCAAATATATAGGCTTTTTAGATATTTGTAGAAAAATAATACGAAATTATAAATTTAAGTGACCTATACAATCTCTCAAGCCTTTATAGTTTATTATATTTTATAGGGTTAAGGTGCATTTTTGCCCTTAAAGTATGCGCCCAGAACAATTTTGCCCCTGAAGTTTCAAGCGTAGCAATGTTGCCCCTGAAGTTTTAAAATAGAGCAATATTACCCCTCCGTTAAAAACCCTAACGGTCAACTAACAGTCAACGTTAGGGTTTTTAACGAAGGGGCAACATTGCTCCATTTTTAAACTTTAGGGGCAACATTACTCCAAAAAAAAGTAGCAATGTTGTTGGTTGACCGTTAGGGTTTTTAACGGAGGGGCAACATTGCTCCGTTTTGAAACTTCAGGGGCAACATTGCTACACCGAAAACTTTAGGGGCAAAATTGCTCCTGAATGCATACTTTAAGAGCAAAAATGCACCTTAACCCTATTTTATTAAAAAAAAAGTGCTTGTTATATATTTTTAGTCCTTTTAAGAAATTAAAAATAAATCAATTTCAATAAATATGATGAAAAATTAAAATTATAAATTTTATAATCTCAAAATCAAAAAAATGTAACATATCATAAAGTTAAAAAAAATCAATTAGAAATCAATTTTTGGTGGTATAATATTTTTTTGGCGTATATATATATATCTGTGTGTATTTAAATGAGCTTTTAGTAAAATAAAAGCTTAAAAGTTAAATTTAACGATTAAGAATGGTTTGAGTGGATGGAAATAGAATTTTAAAATATAAGGGAGATTTATGTAATATAAAAGGTTTATATTGATCTTTGAAATAAGAGGGAAGTTTATGTAATTGAGATAAAATAAAAAAGTAGTTAGAATATTTTAATTCAAAATAATTTACGATATGATATAAAATAATAAAACATCTTCTGCCCAGCACATATTCATTTAAAATAAGTTCAATATATATAATATATATGTGAGATATTGTCTTAAATTGTCAAATTCTTATTTTATAATTGGTTCGTGATTCATAGTTGGTGTAGTTTTCCGATCATTCCACAGCTGTACTAACCCTTTTTTTATGATGCAACAACTGGACTGCTCTACTTCTAAAAAGGCGCATTACCATCATTACGGGGACATGACCCGGATTTTGGATTGTAAATGAAATAACAATAAATATCCTACCGTGGATTTTTTTTCGCCGTCACTTTAAATTGCACAATTAGATAATTTAGTCATTTTATTTAATTTAAAAAGACAATTTAAGCTAAACATCTTTATAGGATTATGACTATTTAAAACACCTTTTTTATTTTTTTAGATTTTTAAAGTTCTTTATTAGGGGTTTTCCTTAAAGAGTATCAAGTCAAAAAAAAATCCAACTCGATTAGGAAACTAGAGCCGTAAAGATTTGTGCTTCAAGGAGCTGATTTTTGACCCAAAAAAACGGAGCTGATTGGGTTTGTAGTACTACCGTTTTTTTTTTAAATAAAAGACACAAATATTTGAGAATAAATAATTAATAATACAAAAAGAATTAAATAAATATAAATTAAGAAGTGAAACTAGATTACCAAAACATAAATCTAAAGAAAATACCAATTATGTCAAGACTATAATTTAATTTATAATGAACAGTAGTGATCGGGGTCCAAATTTCGATGAGGCCGAAAAAGCACATGGAATCCAACTATTCAATCCTCGCCATACTCAAGCTTCTGTCTTGTTTATGATATGATACATACAGTGACCATACCCTTTTCCCATAATTCCCTTTCATCCTTGATTATCTACTAATTATGTCAATTTTCTTTAATCACGCGTTTAGGTGCTTAATCTCTTTAGCGTGTAATCTTGCTTCTCATGCTTTAAGCTCTAAATAAAAAAAATAAATGAAAGCAGATATAGTGGCTTCAGCCGCAATATGCAGCGCGTGTAACCGCGGGCAGGCTCTGAACAGTGAAACGCTGTTGAATTATGAGATTTTTTTTTTTTTTTGGGTAGATGAATTGTGAGATTTTATATGGGGTTAAGTACCAATTTTACCCCGAAAGTATCTCACTAGGAACAATTTTGCCTAGGAAGTTTTTTTTGGAGCAATGTTGCACCGGAAGTTTTCTTTTGGAGCAATGTTGCCCCTTCGTCAACGGTCAATTAACCGTTGACCGTTAGGGTTGTTAACGGAGGGGCAAAATTGCTCCTAAAGAAAAACTTCCGGGGCAACATTGCTCCCAAGAAAAAATTCCGGGGCAAAATTGCTAAAAAAAAAACTTTCGGAGCAAAATTGCTACTTAACAAAAAAAAAGTTATTTATGATATCATATATTCTTAATTCTTATTTATATAATATCTAGGGGTGAAAATAGGCTAGACCAGCCTAGGCTTCACTCTCCAATTCAAATTTTAAATATAAAAATTGAATAACTAATTTATAGAATTAAAAACTTAATTAAAGTATCTTTTATTAAAAAATTTTATTTTTCTGAAATATTCCTTTTAATCATTTATACAGTGGGACTTTACTAAAATTTTGATCCCTATTTTAAAATGGTTGTGTGTGTGCATGATTGAATCCTTCCATGAGAATAAAATATATATAAAATATAATACAATATTAATGCTGAACAAATAAATGTCAACATTTCCACCAAAATATCTCTATGGGTTAAACATGTTTGAGGAAAATTAAAATTTATATCCATTACAATACATTTCTAATATATAAAAAAAGAAGTTCAAAGGAAAAAGAAAACAACTTACAAGTCACAGGAAAAATAATTAAATAGATAATAAATGTATAGAAGAATTACAAGATTCACATAGCGCTTTTAACATAAAAATCAAATTTAATAAAAAAAATGAGAAATATAAAAATTATTCTCTTAAGTTTTAATTCAATTCCTTTCTTTTAGTATTTTTTAAAAACATGTTAAAAATTGAAAGTGCCCTTTATTTATTTTTTTAAAAAAGTAAAATATTTTACATAAAAATTTCCTTTGAATTCTTTATAAATATATAATCTTATATAATTCTTTATAAAAGTAAAATTCTTTAATTTTATAAATTAGTTATTTAATTTTTATATTTAAAATTTGAATTGGAGGGTGAAGCTTAGGCCGGTCTAGTCTGTTTCCACCCCTAGATGTTATATAAATAAGAATTAAAAATATATGATATCATAAATAACATTTTTAACATTTTTTTTTGGTTAAGTAGCAATTTTGTCCCAAAAGTTTTTTTTTTGGAGCAATGTTGCCCCTCGGTCAATGGTCAACTAACAGTCAACTAACTGTTGACTGTTGACCGTTAGTTGACCGTTGACGGAGAGGCAACATTGCTTCAAAAAAAACTTCCAGGACAACATTGCTTCAAAAAAAACTTCTGAAGTAAAATTGTTCTTGGCGAGATACTTCCGGGACAAAATTGGCACTTAAGCCTTTTTATATGGGAAACCGTGCAACGGCCAACCCAAAAGCGCGTGGGTGTGCATGAACTGAACTACTGGCCGACTGACGTCCTTGTGTTCGCTACAGATTAAGCAAACCTTTCAGTGATGAGAAAGAATAATCATACTCATCACCATCTCTCCTCCTGTATATGTATGCAAAGCTAGCCTTCAATCTCATGTCAAAGGCGTCACCCCCATCTTCTAACCAATTATCTGCGCTGGATCGGTTATCGGTATCTTGCCTGTAAGTTTTTTTTTTTTTTTTGGCTTCATTTACTTTCATTCATTTCCCCTTTTTTATATTTCCTCTGCTCATTGCTGTGGCTGTCTTGTTACTGGAAGAATGCAATTTCTGGACTGCCTTTCGTTTAATGATCAATCCCCATAGCCTGCCATAGAAATTTCTGTATCTGAATTCGCTTTGGTCCCCCCCTTCTTTCACTCGTTTATTTTCAGCTTAAGAGCTGGGATATTGTGAGTTTGCTAAAATTGCAACTGTATATTTACTTCTAAAGCTTTCTGCTTTTGATTGCCAGGTTAAAATCTCGACGAACCCCAGTGGCGATGAAAGTGTTGGCTTTTGATGAAGGAGCGAAACATAATATCTCTTGTTTAAGTTTAATGGTGGATATTTGAGAAGGAGACTTTTCTGCGAGTTGCATTATACCAGCATTCATGTTATGCTTGAGGAAGTATTCTTGCTTTTCTTCGCGTTAGTATCTGATTTGAGGAATTTATAACGAATCTGACTGACTGAATCAATTTAAGCGAACTGGGATAGGCTCTTCTTTCTGGATTAAAAATTGTGTATGTTTAAGAACATGGCATATACATAAATTTCATGCTAGAGCAAGCATCATCATAGTGTTTCAGAAGGGTTCAAGTATTTTCTCCTCAAAGAAATATGCAGCGTGTAAGATTGTCATCTCAACAAGCGCCCGTACTCAAGCTTGGGGATCCTCAAGTGACACTATCCCCAAGGTTTAGACTAGCTGTGATCCAATCTTCTCTGGCTAATTCTTCGCGAGACTCAGATTTATCTGTTATAGGAGAACCCTTAATTCCCGGTCTTCCTGATGATGTTGCGCTTAATTGTCTTCTCCGCCTTCCAGTACAGAGTCACTCTGCCTGTAGAGCTGTTTGCAAGAAGTGGCATCTTCTACTGGGTAGTAAAGAGAGGTTTTTTACTCACAGGAAGCAATTGGGCTTGAAAGACCCTTGGCTTTTTGTTTTTGCCTACCACAAGTGCACTGGAAAAATCATGTGGCAGGTTCTTGACCTTACCCACTTTTCTTGGCACACAATACCTGCAATGCCTTGTAAGGATAAGGTTTGCCCCCATGGTTTTAGGTGTGTCTCTGTTCCCCATGACGGCACTTTGTTTGTGTGTGGTGGTATGGTGTCTGATGTGGATTGTCCCCTTGACCTGGTGTTGAAATATGAGGTGCAGAAAAATCGTTGGACTGTTATGAACCGGATGATTACTGCTAGGTCATTTTTTGCTAGCGGAGTGATTGATGGTATGATTTATGTAGCTGGGGGAAACAGCACTGATCTTTTTGAGCTTGATTCTGCTGAGGTTTTGGATCCTCTCAGTGGTAATTGGCACGCTATTGCCAGCATGGGAACAAATATGGCATCTTATGATGCTGCAGTTCTTAATGGAAAGCTTCTTGTGACAGAGGGTTGGTTATGGCCTTTTTATGTCTCTCCTAGGGGGCAGGTCTATGATCCAAGAACTAATAAGTGGGAAAATATGGCTGTTGGACTGAGAGAAGGATGGACTGGTTCGAGTGTGGTGGTTTATGGGAACTTATTTGTTGTTTCAGATCTTGAAAGAATGAAGCTTAAGGTCTATGACATGGAAAACGATATTTGGGAAGCCATAGAAGGCCCGCCTTTGCCCGAGCAAATATGCAAACCTTTTGCTGTGAATGCTTGGGATTGCCGTATTTATGTTGTGGGTAAAAATCTTCATGTTGCAGTTGGTCATATCTCAAGACTGAAGCCAGAAGAAAGTTGTACAAAAGTTTGCTTCAGTGTTCGATGGAATGTAATTGATATACCAGAGAGTTTCTCTGATTTGACTCCTTCAAGCTCACAGGTTCTGTTTGCTTAGCTTTCCATTGTTTTCCTATCTTGTATTGCAAGTGTTGTCGAAGAAAAATTAATATATAAATGGAAAAGTTCTGAGAGTTGAGGTGGCAGAGTGAGAATATGCTTTTTGTTGGTATTGAAATGTAGATGTGGTAAAATCTTAATGATTGTTCTCTGTAGCATGATAGTTTCGTCCCAAATATTGGTCTTGTTTGCTTTATCAAGTCAAAGCAGAAATCATTAAAAGGGCAATATTTTAATGATAACTGGCATTTCAGGCACCTGCCCCCTAGTCCTTGAGATTGCTTTGTGAAACCTGTCTTGCTTTTTATAGCTTTTACTAGTCCTCAAGATTGCTTTCCGATTCAGGCCCAAAAAAAATGGCTGATGTTTAATTTGATTGTCACCATGCTGTAAAAAAGGCTCAAACTCAATGCTGATCGGAATTATAGACAATGTTGACATTGCAAGTCTTATAATTTATCAAGGATTCAAGTAAGTCTTCCGTTTCAAAGTTTAGAAGTAAATGTCTTTTAAGGTTTCCCCGAATTTGCCCGAGCACCACTTGCATGGTCAAATTCCTTTGCTCATGGCTATTTACTACAATTTCCTTAGAAAGTTCTTCTAAGGTGGCCTTAACTTAGGAAACATCATACTATTGTGTTCACCATGTAAGGAATCTCGAATATTATTCTTTTGGTTCTAAATATAGGATAAAATTTTTAGTGCAAACTTTGTCTTATATGTAAGACCGGAGGGATTAATAAACTCAGTTAAGCACAAAAATAATTTAGCAGCTCTTTGAACTATGAGTCTTGTTGGCAAACATATAGTGGTATTATTGGGGGGTTTGCTTGGGCGGCATACTCCTGGAAATGTACAGCCTGATTATTCTTCATGGTGAGGTAGGCACCTGAGGTGATTGAATGGAACTTCTTCTGCAGTAAGTTTTGCAATATTATTCACGGAAAAAATCAATTGTATTATTTTTCACTGACACTGATATGCAATTACATTGGCTTGCGTCTCACTTGTCCAATAGGATTATGGGATCCATGGCACGATAAGTAAGAATTAGGTTCCAAGTTCAAGGTCCTCTGTTGGCATTAGAAATTACTGAATTTGGCACCGGAAGCTAGCTAACTTATGCAAATGTTGTTCTTGTTGTCCACATTAGCTAGATGCTGTTTGAGGAATGGCTTATGTCTAAGAATTTGGTTCCATACTGTGTTCAGCAACTGATTTAAGACTTAGTCTGGCGTGTCCTTATCAAGTGCTTGTTCATTTTTTATTAAAAGGTACGAGTTTTGCCAAAGCATACGACTTTCTGTTATCTGAGTGGCTTAATCTGAATCTTGTTATAAAATTTAGAATGGTATATAGTGGGCGTGCTAGAACAAGTGCTTTATTTGAGGAAACATTTGCTTGAATGGACAGCCAAAGCAGATGGAGAAGTGGTTGTAACCAATTATGAGGTAGTTTGGTGGTTGAAACGAGTTTGTCTTTTTCATAGCGGAAGTTAAGGTAGGCATGAATGGATGAAATGAAATGGATTGAGACTCTAAATAATTTGGTGATAGTGAAGTTTCACTTGTTTGGGATATCTATTTGCTTGCTTCATTGTCACTCCTCTGATCGGAGAGGTTCCATTGTCCCTTTCAGAAAGGAAAAAATCTGTTGTCCTTTTGGACTGAATGTCCATCAGCTCATCTGCTAGTTGGTACGTTTGGCTTCCTAATGGGACAACGAACCAATCGATCTTTTTTATTAGTCAATTATATAGATAATATGCATAAATCTGTACGGGTTATTTTTGTTCAATTAATTAAACCTAGATTGGATTGTATATTTTAAATATAGAGAGAATATTTGTACAATAACAACGAACACTAACGTGGTTATGATTAATCAATAATAAAATGAAAGATAACAATGAATTAATATAATGACTACCTCTGGTCCTAATTATAGGACATATTTAATTGATTTTGGAGGGATTAAGGATAGGGGTTAAATTAGTTAATTTTAATCATTTTCCTAAAATGTCCCTATATAAATTTTACATTTCAATTACTTTGTTGATTTCACTCAATCCTTTATATCAATAGAGGTATTTTAGGAAGAAATTGATAAAAATTAGAATGTTTTATTGTAATTAGGACCAACACAAACTCTCAAATGTTGTCCTATAATTAGGATTAGAGGTAGTAACATTTTTTCTATAATAATATAAATATTGCATACTAATTTTTTTGACCAAATTGTACGTGTGAGACAATTTTTGGCACTTTACATGCACATAAACAGGAGGTTGTAAAGATTATTAAGAGATATTTTACAATGATTTTTTTTTTTTTTTTGGCTATAAACAATGGCATATAGCCTACATTACATAAAATAAAATTACACCAAAGGAGAAATAAATTCCAAACACTCCTAATCAACCCAACTTCTCCAGAAAGTAGGGCACTCGTCTAGGCAAAACATCATATCGTGAACCCCAAGTGCTGTATAACCTGCCCCACTCATTTGCAAACATTTCCTTCTCATGTTTTTTTTTGTCCATCACAAAATCCTATTCACTGTTGTGGGCCTGTGTGTGGCTCAGTTATGATAGACAAGCCCAACTTGTCCAAAACAAATCCAATTACGATCAAAAGGCCCAATCACGTGGTCCATTACCGATTCTTCAAGGGAAGAATGGAATGAGAGATCCGAAGAGGGAAGATTGCTTGAAGATTTGTCATTCCCACCGAAAGAGAGAAAAAGAGAGGGATGGGTGCAGTGACGACGGCAGTGATAGCAATTGCCGGAGTGATTCTGGGTTGGATCACCATCGAGATCGCCTGCAAACCCTGCCTCGACAAAGGCCGTGAAGCCATGGATCGCAACCTCAATCCCGATTACGATCCCGACGACGACATTCCTTCCGCCACCATTCGCGCCCCTCTCAACCCCAACGCTACTGATCCCGATTCCGTTTCAACCCCCGCCTCTTCCGCCGTCAAATCCGTCTGAGCTGTAATGATTCTCTTTATACTGTTTTTTTGGCTCCCGGCCCGACTCTTTATACATAACTCCACATGATTTTTCTTTCTAGCATTCATAGGCTTATTGTAATTTCTATATTCTGTGTGTGAATCTTGGATGTGATTGTGGAAATTATCCTTGATATAATGTTACTGAGTGAGAATTGCATTGTTGCATTATGCAACCCGATTTGAATAGCTCGTTCACATGTGCTGTAGTGACGGCAAGCTTGACTTTTTGGGACCGAACGGCGAGCTTGATTCAGATTTGATTTTGGAAGGAGCGATAATATAAACTAATACTAGTACATGGATAAATAAAAATAGAAGACTTCAAACTTTTTTTTAAGGAAAACATTAGGTGAATTGAGTGTCGAGCTCATAAAAAAATGTTTTGCGATCCCTACAAAATTATCCATTTGGACATAAAAATTATGAATCGATGTCGATACCCACCCACACACATATATATAATCACCTTATTTATGTTATAAATAATAGAATTCAACTACAGAATTAATTCTGAAGGTTAAAAAAAAAAAAATTACAGCTTAATTCAATGCATAGAGGCCACATCACTGAGATATTAATGAACATTTATGCTAATTCGATGCATAGTGAGAATTATTTAAAATTTGAAACCTTATAAGAGAAATCATGCTCATTAAGCACATCGATTATCCAAGAAGCCTCAATGGGGAAACATTATAATCTATTTCGATTTAAAAAAAAAAATTTAATGAAAGGTTTGAGTGAGTGGAGCTTAGCAAAGTCACACACACTTCAAGACTCATAAAGCGTTTATAGATATATTTACAAATTTTCCACCAACAAAATCTATAAATCAACAACGTAATTTAAACTCACAACTTGTGAATTATGAAATAACTTTTTATTAAATGGATAAACCTCTGTTTCGATCCTTCGAAGTATAAATAGGAGGAATCATGTAAGAAGAGGGGAAGGCCAATTTTTCAAGTGCAGATGCCCATCTTGTGGACTGATTTTAAAGGGATGAATATGCTTTACAATTACGGTACTGTCGTCAGCAAATGACAACAAAAGATAAACGAGGCTGTAGGGGAGGATACTACATAGTTACTGTACATATGACAAGGGATTAAATTAAACATCAAACTTCTCCCATGTCATTTACAAAGGAAAAATTCATGAGTATTATTCTCGAGCAAACGATATTATGCGAGGTAATTGTATATCTGAGAGTTGTTCTTGTCCCTCTCCAGGTACTCCCTATCAATCAGGCTTTCAATCCGTTTCTTCAAATCACTAGGTTTTATTGGGAATTTCAGCTGTTCACCAAAAAAAGCCCAGTATCAGTAAGTACTATGTCTGTCACAACACGGAACTTACTTGAAGATTGATAGAAATCCATGTAATGTGCAATTAATTAAATATGGATGAGTTCACCTGTTGGAAGAGTTCAGTAATAAGAAGGGTGTGGCTCAGCAATTTCCTTGTCTTCATTATCCTCACAATGGCTGCATCGATCTGCAACCAACCAGAAAAGTTGAGGGTAAGCTTTTTTTTCTTTTTGTCAACAATTAGAGGATAAGCCTTAGAGCAACAGTAAAAGTTGCTATTATGTGACCAAATAGTCACAGGTTCAAATCTTGAAAACATCTTCATTCGTTTTGTAGGGGTAATGCTACAGACATCACTGGGCTGCTTCCCGGGGGACACAATGTATACCAGAAACCCACCAAGTTTTATGTTTTCATCTTAACAGCAAGTGCTGAGTCAAATGATGCAAATGACAAAGAAAAAGACTATTTACCTGATACTGACGATCTTGGAAAACTCTCTCTGTAGTGCTGGTATTCTCCTCCACTGTTTCCTTCATCTGAATTGCATTCACCTGTATTCCACGACACAAATAGCTTTAAACAATAATTTGTGATGATAAGTTTAGTATAATTAAAATCCATCATGAGATAAATCTTGAATCTATATGAAGGTACTAAACCCCGCTGTTGTTAAACATAAATGCAAGCTTGTGATTCATTCATTCTGATTTCTGATCCCTAAAGTTCTACAGAAGTGCTGGTACCTTTATACGGTAAAGAGGAGCTGTAAATGCATCATTAAAAACAAACGAGTCATCATCCTCCACATCTCTCCCTTTGGGTAACTGTTGCACATTCGTCAAAGGAACTTGCATTAGGAGATAAAGAGACCACAGTTACAAATAAATAATTCCACAAATGGGCACACACCTTTTGCAGGACGCGAACTTTTCCACATGCTAGGGATTGCAGAGTCCTCCTCAGCTCCTTATCCTCAATACCAGTAGCATCCTTGATATCTTGAAAGCTTAGTCGCTCAGCATCATTGAATAGCATTAAGACAACAGTCTGGAGCACATCACACAAAACAAACCATAATGAGTAAACTGAACAAAGCAAGGAATGCAGAACCATTAAAAAAAGTAGGGTGAAAAACAAGAAAGGTGGGAACATGAACTTCTGAATTTTGGTTCCAAAGAGCCAACCTGAAATAGAGACACAGCCAATTCCTTTTTGCCTTTAGGAAACTCAGCCTTTAACACACAGTGACCTAATGAATTTTGCCACATCAGACGCCTACCACTGTATTTGCTTAGATAGAACTCTCTGAAAATATCCTGGTAAAGAGAAAGGGAAGAGGGAAAGGACCAAATCAGGGATGCCGATCATAAGTATCAAGGCCACCAAAAGATAAAGAGCAGTCATTTTATGCTTATGCTGAACCTGGTACACATTTAATTCGTGAGGAAGCCTAACATCCATGGGTGGATACGTTGGCCAGTACCTGCACTCATTTAACAGAACCAATTAGTCCCCCTACAAAAGTGAAGCCCATTGAAGTTAATGAAGGTTACAGATAAGAGGGGGAAAAAAAAAAGGACACGAAGCTTACCCTGTTGTTAAGACATGAACGCTCATTTCAATTCCAGACGGAAGTTTTGTCCTTGCCTGGGATGACTGTTTAAAGGACTCATTTATTTCTTTTGATAATTCAATGTCCTGAATTAGAAAAATTTGGACAATTTGTCAGTTAAGGATACAGGCTTCAGTGGTTCCAGAAGCTACTCATATCATTAGCATTCACAAAGTAGTTATTCAAATCTATAAAACGTAATGCAAGATCCCAAGATAAATGCATATCTATCATAGAAAGATAACCAAATATTTCTTTAGCTTGTCTAAGAAAGGCGAATCAATATGTCTACATGTTTACCCTTCAATGAAAACCAAACAAACCAGTCAATATTGCTGCCTATCACTGTTATGCTATCAATGATATGTGCACAAGGACACTTAGAAAATAGCATACAACATGTCATTAATAAAACAAAAAACTCAATGAAATATTATTGCGTCTACCAATTCAGGATTTTGCTCATTAAATTAAGAAGAGCTAAGATTATACAACTATTTTCAAAGTGACTAGATAGTCAATCTAAATCATTACCTTAGGTCCCTCATGCAATGTATTAACTCTTATAGCAAGAAATAATGAATATTGTATGTAAACTTTTCAAAGTAGAATCAATGTAAACTTAAATACCAGCAAGGCAGCAACATTTCATATGGTAGAAGCAGTGAAAATGGTAACAGAGCACGTGATGTCGCAGAAACAGGAACATTACAGCAATATTGACAATAGTAATTATGGAAGTAATGGTCATAAGAAAAGAATAGCTCCAGTTATGGAAATGATATAACAGAGAAGAAGGTTGTAAAGACAGTGACAGTGAAATTATAAAAGGTAACTGCCGATGGGATGTCAAAAAACCATGGAATCAAGATCAAGAAATCGTATGTTTTACTCCTCTTTAATGTTTACACTTTACAATACATACGGGCCTAGGAATTAACTTATGCCGAGAAATCTGGGATATGCATAAAGAGGAGATAAAACCAAAATATTTATGAAATCATATCTTTGAGCATCTATACCTTTACTGGAGATAAATGCTATATATTCTTCTTGATTTACCACACAAACATAAGGAGTTGAATAGTTGATAATGATGGAGCTGTTCGTGAAGGAAAAGCAACAGTGCAAATATAACTGACAGGCAAATAAAATGACAGAGCCAATGACAGTAGGTCAGCAATCAAGATGGTGGAAACAACAGCGTGGACTAAAACACTGGCAGCAGTAATGTGAGACATCATCCAGCCACAAGGCAAAGGTTTTTAGGTTCAAACACTAAGTGAATTGGTTCTGTTTTGATAACATCCAGCCACGAGAAGAATAATTTAAGGCTGATAAATAGCAGACTGCTATCTAGTCCCTATCAAGCATGCATAGACATAAAAAACTTAAAAAGCTGTTGTTGAAGACAAAAGATATATACAATAGATAACTTGAGTACAGAATTTGAAAAACACTTCTGAATTAAGAAATGACTCAAGCAGAAATAAATACCTTGAACATTCCTTCCAATTTGTTTGTAAACTGGCTACCACACTCAGTCTTCAGCTGCATTATCAATAGACAACTAATCAACAATGCTATATGTGGCCACGGAACTATCTATCCACAAGAAAAGTCAGAATGGGGAGAAATTCTTAACCTTAGATATCATTGATTTTTCTGCATCAATGGAAGCACTTTTTCCTAAAAGCAGTCTCTTCGCAAGATCTTTCTTATAGAATGCTTCGAACACATCCTTACCCTTAAGCAGCAATAAAGTCAAGCAGTGTTCCCGGAGTATGAATGGAGAGAAATATTAACACGAGTACAAGATAGCAATCACAAGACATAAGGAATAAACGTTAGTTACTCAAACAGACCAACTAAAAACATAAATACCTGAATGAACCTAAACAAAACCAGAACTCTATCAAGTGTACCCTCCAATTCCTCTTCGGAAGTACCCTTGTTACCTGCACGAAGCTTCTCATCTAAAAACTTAGCTATCAACTCTGCTGGTCGGTTCTATCACAGAAAAAAAAGAAAAAAAAAAGGCATGACTCTGTTAGTGCAAGGCTAATCACAACCAAATAAAAACCAAAAATGCATGTCAAAGAATCACATGATTTCTAACATGCTGGAACTAGCTGAGGGTTAAAAGGTTCAATTGAATTATGTTCACAAGTCCTTTCATAAAGAAAGTATAATGATGAAGTGGTAAGGTAGTAATTTAAGCAACTTGGTATAGCTTTGGATTATTTCTAACACTAGAAATTAACTGTGCCACCATGGAGGGGTGTCCTAGAACCCATCCACCTTGAATCCTGCAAAGCAAGGCAGCAGGTTAAAGCTGTGGCACCATGGAAACCACCACATGGGGAAGACATCAACGAGCAATACCAACATTGAAAACAGAGGATTTTAACACGTTTTACTTTTTGTCAGACCCAGCCAATGGGCTTGTGACTTTACAGGAAATAATGATAAACCGACCTTAGTGAACTGAAAAAAACAGAAAACACAAGAAAAGACCATAGAACATTGCAAAGCGAACGCTGTAAATATGTACGATGTGCTTTATTTGTGGGGCTGAACAGAAACTTATTTACATCTTCTGTTTTTCTCACTTGAAATCATAAAGGACATCTAAAAACCAGGCACATCTCATCAAGTTCAATTTTTGGTCCTCGCCCCTAGTTTCTTCTTAATATGTCAACATACTCCTGTGTTCCCTCTTTTGATTTCCTAGGGATTTATTTGAGATATATTTAAGGTTTGATGATTTTTCAAGGTTTCAGATATCATATCTTCTCATTCACTTATAGTGTATATTAGTAATAAGCATATCTCACAACCATGCTGCTTAGCTCTACTACAGCAGCTACACGGTAAATCAAACAGTTTTGAGCAGAAAAGGAGGTATTTTGGCAATAAGCAACTTAGATATCTAAGTGGAAACTAAGGAGCTAATGAAGGAAAGGCTAGGAAGAAAAAAACAAACTGCTCCAACTAAGCAGAGCTAAAACTTGTATCAGCAGAAGCTTTCTATCTGGGGATGGAATAACCAACAAGAGAACCAGATAAGACAGAAAGTACCTGACGAAGATTGATCAGATGCTCAAATGAATCTTTAATGGTGTTACAGAATGCTTCATTCCTGAAAAAGCTTTCTTCCAATATTTTGTCAAGAGAAGCCTTAAAGTCCAGAAGGGAAGAAACCATATCTTTGTCTTTCTCCTCATCCACTACAATTCCCTGCCCAGTTCTCTTGATGTATGAACTCAATGCCAGCCTAAGTGATTCAAGCGCATTAACCCTTAAAAAGAGTGAGTACATTCTCTGAAGGTCTTCTATACGATTGGCATCCATAAGCATCATAAAACCCTGTAAATTTCAAACAAAATGAACACATGAAAGTTATAGGAAAAACGTGCATATCATTGCAGAAGAGATTTCACCCAAAAAAAGAAAATAAAATTCAACTGTTGGTGTTAGACAGCACCTTATCAAGAATGGCAGGAATATGACGCTCAAGAACTTGCTTTTCAGCTGTTGCTATTAAGGGCTTCCTAGTACTTGCATCTAAGTAGATCAAGCATCTCTCATGTTCTTCATGCAATCTAGTCTACAACAATGGTATGCAACATACCCCATCAGAAAACAAACATCGTGAGACATGGGATGGCAATGAACATGGAAAGGGAAACAATCAGTCAGGTAAAATTCTGACAAGACATGGCATGGTGCATTTATATAGGAAGGGTGTAGCAGGGTCAAAAACTAATGTTAAGAAGAAACACAAGTGGGAGAGGGAAAAAAACCTCAATATGCTTCAAGTAGTCTGGAACATCTGATTGCTGCATGTATTTCACACCTTCAGCAGCATAAAATTCAGATGTAGCTTCAAGGAACGGCTTCTCAAAGCTTTCTGCATAAGTTCCTAGAGCTGTAAACATCTTCAAAAGATGTTTTAGAAGAGTTCTATCCACTGCTTCACCTAATCTGAAAAACCAAGGTGAAAACTGAAGAAAGTAAGCTGCACAGCATGTTCAAGAACTCTGTAGCCTTATTCACACACTGATGAATGAGTCAAAAAAAGTACCCATATTAATAAAAACTTTAATTCTCAACTCACATGAGAAATTGCAAGAGAGAAGGTGAAAATATATGAATATAAGAAACAATAGCAAGGAGGTAGCATATTCCCCACTGAATAGACTACTAGACAGATAAGTAAGACGGTTAGTCAAATGTGTAAGCAAAATAGTCTGAATATCTTATCTATTCATGTACATATGATGTCTATTTATACAAGAGGAGAGAGCCTAGTATTGATGGCTCTTAATAATAATTTATGATGATTTCCTCTAATCCCTGATTGTTAGGGATACTGATTGACTATGTACTAATTACAATTTATTTACTAATAATGTATTTCTTAACACTCCCCCTCAAATTGGAGCATAGATGTTAATCAAGCCCAACTTGTTACAAAGATAGTCAACCTGAATCTCATTTAAGGCCTTGATCAGAAGATCAGCCGGTTGATCACTAGACCACACACACCCTGTAGAAATAAAGTTCTCCTTGATCTTATCGCATACAAAGTAACAGTTAATCTCAATGTGTTTCGTACGCTCATAATACACAAAGTTGGAGGCTATATGTAGAGCAGCTTTATTATTACACCAGAACTTCACAGGTAATGACGTGGCAAGACCAACCTCCTTCATTAACTGGTGAATCCACACAATTTCCTGTAATGATTAAGCCATGGCTCTATACTCAGCCTCTGCACTCGACTTAGAAACCACATCTTGCTTCTTACTCCTCCATGATACTAAATTTTCACCCACAAACACACAATATCCTGTAGTAGATCTTCTGGTAACCTGACCCCGCATGATCTGCATCACAAAAACATTCAATTTTATTGTAGCCATGATTCATATAGAGTACACCGCGACCAGGTGAGCCCTTTAAGTTAATGTAAGACATGCTCCAAAGCTTCCCACTGGGCAACGGTTGGTGCAGTCATGAATTGACTAAGCACATTAACTGGAAAGGTCACATCGGGACAAGTTACCGTATGATAGTTCAATTTCCCAATTAATCTATGGTATCTCTCAGGATAGGCATACAGCTTGATTTTCTCCGGATCAACTTTCGTTTTTACATCCTCAGGTAGCTCATCAAATGGTATTCCATCATCAATGTCCAAGAAGGGATTAGGAATTATGGGAAAGCTACTCAGTGCTGCTCTGAGTTTCCCGATTTCTTTTAACAGATCAAGAACACATTTCCTCGATGTCAAAAGGATGCCTTTCTTATTTCTCATAACCTCTATCCCAAGAAAGTATTTTAATGGACCCAAATCTTTTGTTTGAAAATGAGAATTAAGAAAGGCCTTAAGTGATAAGATTCCCGAAGCATTACTACCCATAATAACAATATCATCAACATATACCATTAACAAAATCATGCCAGCATCTGTCTGCTAATAAAACACAGAATGGTCACACTTACTTTGACTCAGGCCAAACTTCTTAACCACAGAGCTAAAGCAATCAAACCAAGCACGAGGGCTCTGTTTCAAGCTATAAAAAGACCTCTGAAGATGACATACCTTCCCACGCTCCCCCTGAGCAACAAAACCAGGTGGTTGCTTCATGTATACTTCCTCAAAAAGATCACCATTCAAGAACGCATTCTTAACATCCAACTGATGAATATCCCAACCATAATTGGCTGCCATAGAAATAAAGAGGCGAACAAAAGACAGTTTTGTCATGGGAAAAAAGGTTTCCGAATAGTCCCCACTATAGGTTTGAGCATAACCCTTGGCAACTAATCGAACTTTCAAACGTTCCAAGGTGCCATCAGCTTTTGTTTTGACCGTGAACACTCACTTACACCCGATAGGTTTTTTGCTAAGAGGCAAATCAACAAGATTCCAGGTACCGGCCTTATCAAGGGCCACCATTTCTTCTTCCATCGCAGCACGCCAACCAAGATGGATCAAGGCTTGTTGGAAAGTAGTGGGAACGATGAGAGAGTTTAAGGAGGCTATGAAGGAATAGGATGGAGGAGACAAATGGTTATAGGAAACAAAGGAAGAAATAGGATAGGTGCAAGTATACTTACCTTTCCATAAGGCAATAGGCAAGTCATCATAAGGATTAGACACTGTGTCGGGTTCAAAGGTAGAAGCGGAAGGATCAAGAGTATCAAGAATATCAGGCACTGGTACTGGGTCAGAAGTAAGAGCGAAAGGAACTGATACTGGATTAGACATCGAAGCAGTCACTGGTGGGTCATGGACCTGGTCAACGACATTACTCGCCCTAAGGCATTTCCGATAAACATGATAGATAGGTGGTTTAGCAGGTGCCGAGTCAAATGCTTGTAGTGGTGGTAACTGAACTATAAAGACCAAGAGATCATCAAGATTGTCAAAGGTGTCATCGGTAGAGATAGGAGATGGAGGTGGAGTAGAGACAGGAAAACATGAAGTTGACTCATGGAATATGACATCTGTAAACACAAGATAACACCGAAGAGTGGGAGAAGAGCATCGATAACCCTTTTAAACTCTAGAATACCCAAGGAAGACACACTTAAGAGATTCGGGATCAAGTTTGGTAACAGTAAAACGAACATCGCAAACAAAACAGACACAACCAAAGATTCTAGGGTCAACAGGAAACAGCGGTTTTGAAGGAAACAAGGTGGTGTATAGCATAGATTGAAATAGCGCCGCTATAGCGCGCTTTACCGGTACAGTTGCGGTTTGCGGCACCTAAGCGCCACTTCCGCGCCGCAACGCGACAGTTTCCGGTGGCGGACGGTGGCGGTCTGTGGCGGTAGTCGCGGGTGCTGGGTGGTTTGACGCGATGAAGGCCGAAACTTAGGGATTTCGGACGGTGGCATTGGTTTGAAAATTTAACACCACTCAGGGGTAAAATGGGAAAATGGTGCCACTTAATGAAGGGTTTCTAGGTCATTTTACACTGGAAAAAAAAAGAGGGAACCTACAAATTTTCCCTCTTTTTTTCCTTACCCGATAATTGCCCCGATAATTGCCTCTGCTTCTTCTTCTCTTTCAACGTTTAGCTCACCACTTCCGCGTCCGGCTCCTCTTCCCTGTCCGCGTCGTCTTCCGTCTTCCCTCTTCCCTGTGGTCCGTCGCCTTGCATCTTTCAGTCAAGGTATGTTCTCTTTCTCCTCCTCTTCTGTTGTTTGCCGCTGGTTCTTCACTTCTTCCAAGTTCCGTCTTCTCTCTATTTCTGGGTGAATAATCCGTGGCATTTTGGGCTTCGGTTTTTTTTATTGTTATCTGTTGTAATTGTTTCTCTTTGCTGATCGAGTGCTGGTTCTTCACTTCTTCGGTTCTGTTTGCTCTGTCTATAATTGTACCCGTGGCTTTGCTGATCGAGTTCCTTTCTTGCCGCTGGGCTATTTTGTTGTCATTGTTATTCTTTACCTTTATGGTTTCTCATAATTGAATCTCTTTGAACCCAAGCTCAGATAACTGATACTGAATCTATTTTTATAATTTATGTTGGATAGTGGTGAGCTTGTCTTCGGTTCTCTGCTCTGTCTGTTTTTTTTTTCCTGTGGTCATGGCATCGCAAGTCCAAGAAGAAGTTAGGCCGCCAGCACCTTCCGTGGCTTCTTGCGGATTGGTAAAGCCCACTGGTGAAAATCTGGATATGGCATGGCAGTGGAATAGTCTAAAAGATATCAACAAGAAGAGATATGTTACATGTGATTTCTGTGGGAAGGAAACAACTGGAGGCATCACCAGAGCCAAAAAACACCAGATTGGGTTAAAGGGGGATGTGGGTCCTTGTAAAAAAATCCCACCTGAAATTAAGAAAATGGTGAAGGATGCTTATATACAAAAGGTTGCTGAAAAGGATGCGTATTCTGTTGATAATGATATACATGAAGATGATGATATACTAGAAGAGGTGCAAGAAATTCAGCACCTTAAAAATGGGAAAAGGAGTGGGGCATCTTCAAGTCAAAGCTCTGATGGCAATTCTACTGCTGCCAAGAGAGTTAAAGGCCCCTTGGATTTAATGTTTTTCAAGAAACCAGAAGCAAGCAGTAAAGAAGGCAAAGGAAAGAGGCAAACAAGCATAAATGATGCTTGTGATAAAGAAGCAAGGGCTAGAACTATTCAATACATTGAAAGATTTTTGTGTACAAATGGTATACCTTTCAATGTTGTTCGCTCAAAAAGCTTCAAATATATGGTTCAAGCAATTGGGAATTACGGTCCAAATCTAAAGCTCCCAAGTTATTATGAGTGTAGAGTTCCTTTACTTAAAAAGGAATTGGATTACACCAATGATTTGTTAAAAGATCATGCCGTACAGAGAGCCAACTATGGATGTTCCATTATGTCAGATGGATGGACTGATAGAAAGAATAGAACATTGATAAATTTCTTGGTGAATTCTCCGTCCGGGTCTATGTTTGTGAAGAGTGTTGATGCTTCTTCTTATGTCAAGAGTGGAGAAAAATTATTTCAACTTTTGGATAATTTTGTTGAAGAGATCGGGGAGAAAAATGTTGTTCAAGTGGTCACCGATAATGGAAGTAACTACGTATTGGCCGGTAAGACATAATTCCTTCCATTTAGTATCATTTGATTGTTATTTTTTTTAAAAATTGTTACTCATTCTAGGTTGTTTAAATTGTGCTTAGGAAAATTGTTACAAGCCAAGAGAGAACATTTGTTTTGGACTCCATGTGCTGCACATTGTTTGGATTTGATGCTTGAAGATATTGGAAAAATTGGGAGAGTTAAAAAAGCAATACAAAGAGGCATCAAGCTTGTTGGGTTCATTTACAATCACACATTGGCATTGAACACAATGAGGAAGTATACAAGCAAGACTGAATTGGTTAGGCATGGAGTGACGAGATTTGCTACAACATTCCTCACATTACAAAGGCTTCATAAACAAAAAAATAGTCCTAGAAAGATGTTCGCATCAGATGATTGGCTGAAATCAAATACAGCAAAAGATCCTAAGGGAAAAAGGGCGACTGACACTGTACTTATGCCATCATTTTGGAATGATGTTATTTATTCTTTAAAGGTTATGGGGCCTCTTGTGCGAGTGCTTAGACTTGTTGATAATGAAAAAAGGCCCGCAATGGGATATATCTATGAAGCAATGGATAGGGCCAAGGAAGCAATTCAAAAATCTTTCAATGGAAATGAAGATAAATACAGGGATATTTTTGCTATCATTGATAGAAGATGGGACTGCCAACTTCATCATCCATTACATGCTGCAGGCCATTATCTAAACCCTGAATACTTTTATGCCAATCCACAGATTGATGATGATGCTGAATTGATAACTGGATTATATAAATGCATTGACAAGCTAAGTGCAAATGATGAAGAGGTGGACAAGATACATGGGCAATTGGAAAAATATAGGCGTGCAGAAGGCCTTTTTGGTATGAATGCAGCAGTTAGACAAAGGACTAAGAGCGCTCCTAGTAAGCTTATTTCATCACTTTAAGCTTTTATTTAACACGTTTTTATGTTAACAAGTTGTTGCTATTTGGATTACAGCTTTATGGTGGAAGTCGTATGGAGCACAAGTTCCCGAATTGCGAAACCTTGCTGTTAGAGTGTTGGGCTTAACTTGTAGCTCTTCAGGATGTGAGCGTAATTGGAGTACTTTTGAGCATGTAAGTAATTATTAAATGACCTTTGTTTGTAGAGTTTCATATCATAATTATGAAACTAATATTCTTTATTGTAAATTGTAAACTAGATCCATTCTAAGAAGAGAAGTAGGCTTGAGCATCAAAGGTTGCAAGACTTGGTCTTTATCAAGTACAATCAAGCTCTTAAAGAACGTTTTGAGAGTCGTGATTTGATTGATCCTATTGTCCTCAACGATATTGATGAAAGTAATGAATGGTTAGTGGGAGAAGAGGATGACGGTGCAGAAAATGAGTTCGTTTTTGATGACGATAACTTGACTTGGGGAGAAGTTGCTAATGTAACTGGAGCTAATGAGCCTATCACTTTCACTAGGCAGCATACTAGATTCAGGAAGGAAGCTGCCTCTATGCCCTCAAGCTCAAGGGGAATAAGGGTTGAAGAAGGTGATAATGAAGAAATAGAAGATGAGGAAGAAGAACAAATATACAAATTAAATACTAGTGAAGAAAGTGAGGGTGGAGAAGAAGACCTTGAAGAAATGTTTGATGATGATTCTGATTAGTTGTTTTCTTGCTTAACTTTGAAAGAGCCATTAAAAATTTGTATTTGACTCTACTTGGATTGTTTTTGTTTGTAGAATGTTCTTAATTTAGTTACATTTAATGAACTAGTATGTGGGTTCTTTTATGTTTCTTGAATCCTTATTTTGAATGTGTAATATTTGAGTGATTTCTTATCTTATATTCCATTTATATATGTGGTATATGAACTTCACAGTAGCGGCTTTACCGCTACCCGCTATACCGCTTTACCGTTTTTGGGGTCGGCCGCTACTGGCCGCTACACGCTATTTAAAACTATGGTGTATAGAGTGGCACCATTGAGGATAGGAGAGGACATGCGATTAATAAGGAAGCACACAGTAGACACGGCGTCAGCCCAAAAAGGCTTAGAAACATTCATTTGAAACATGAGCCTGAGCAACTTATAATAAGTGTCGGTTCTTCCGTTCTGCAACACCATTTTGAGCCGGTGTATCTGAACAGGAAGACTGATGAAACAAGCCATGCTGAAGCATATAGGTTTGAAATTGGGCAGAAAAATATTCTTTAGCATTGTCACTTCGTAAGGTTTTTACAAATACGCCAAACTGAGTAATGATTTCAGCAAAGAAATTGCAAAAATGAGAAAACAACTCAGAACGAGTTTTCATTAAATAGAGCTAGCTGATATGAGAGAAATCATCAACAAAAGTAACAAAGTACCAAAAACCAGGCTTGGATTCAACAAGACATGGCCCCTAAACATCAGAATGGACTAAATCGAAAGGAGACTGATGGATCCGTGATCCAGATCAATCACTAATGAATTCAAGAACAAAGAATCTAAGTCCTTGATCAAAATACTCAAACACTCATATATTCATTCATAAGTCCGTTCACAATCTAAAGGGGATATATATATAAAAAAACATAACCAACAAACCAACTGACTAACTGCTACAAACTTCCTAAATAACTAACCCCCTAATGAAACACACATAACATAACCGAATTCTAAACTTCCCCTAATAAGCCTAACTTCTAAACTTCCCTCTTAACTTTCAAACTTCTTTTAATTGATCTTATCCAAAAGCCTCTTTAGAGGACGGTTTGGTATCCTATCATTACCCTCCCCTTGAAAATGAACCTTGTCCTCAAGGCGAAAGTGAGGAAAAGATCTTGCAGGTGATTGAGTAATTCCTTGAAGCTTATATCGCTTGCCATCAACCCAAAACATCATAAACAGCTGCTGCCAATTAGCTTCAACGGTATTTAGAGAGGCTAACCATTTTATTCCTAGAACCATATCCACACTGCTGAGTGTCAAAGGGAAGAAGTCTTCTTTAATAGTTAAGCTTTGAACTTAGATAACCAAATTTTTGCAAATAGAATTGCAACCAGTCATAGAACCACTTCCAATCTGAACCCCAAAAGGTGGAAGACGTGCTGCTGCCAAACCGAGGTCAATCACCAGTTTGCTGGAGATGAAGTTGTGCGTTGAACTAGAGTCAATTAAGATCAGCACTGATTTTGTATGTAGGGTCCCTCGAACCTTCATAGTGGTTGATGACGTTTTGCCCAGAAAAGCATATAATGAAATTTCTACAAAAGGTGCTCTGTCCGACATCATTGTCTTCGTTCATCGGCTCTACAAGTTTAGCGGTCAACTCCATTATTTTCAAAGATGATGCGTTACACCGGTGACCTGGCGAGAACTTTTCTCCACAATGGTAACATAATCCCTTATTCCGTCGAAGTTGGCATTCATGATCCGAGATTCCCGCAAATATTGGAGTGACCTGATTATGTGGAGATCCCATCATTAATTGCGGCTTATTATAATTGGGACTAGCCAAATTTGAGGAATTATAAACTCCCAAAACAGTTGCTGAATTTGTGGAATTATTAATTCCCCAATTATTCCGTGGTGCTTGATAATAGAAATTTGAATTAAATTCTGATCCCTGAAATTGCGCACCCTTCATATCAGACTGTTGCGAAGCGTATTTGGCCTCAAACTCTAGCACAAGACTTGCCACTTTGTAAACGGTCCGTGGCTTTTGGATTTTGACATCTGATTTTAAATTTCCCTTCAGCCCATTGACGAAAACCGCTAAAAGACAATGTTCAGGCCAACTTTGTATAGCATATGAGCGACGCACAAACTCCTTTCAGTATTCTTCGACAGAACCAGTTTGCTTCACATCACATAGATAAATATCAGGGTTCTGAAATTCTGCTGGGCCAAATTGTTCCTAAAAAATCTGAATCAACTCTTCCCAATAGCATATGGTGCGACTGGAAGAGACCCATGTAAACACATCTAATGCTTCCCCTTCCAAATACATCGCAGCAACCTCGATTTTTAAATCTTCAAGAGTTTGGTAATAGCTAAAGTACTTCTCTGTTTTCATCACCCAGACTCTCGGTTCTCCACCTTCAAATTTTGGGAATTCGACTTTAGAGTGAGGCCGATTATTTGGTTTTTTACTCCACCAAGGTATTTCTCCTTCGAATTCTTCATATGGGTCTGGCGGTTTTCCTTGTTCTTTCTCCACATCTTCTATCAAAACAGTAGGAATTTTCTGCTTTTTGACTTCTTTCATCTCAGCATCTATAAGAGTTTAGAGACAATGAAATTCAATTGTTGTGTCACATTATCTAGGGCTAAAGAAGGTAACTCGGTTTTTGGGGATTTTGATGACTCTGCTTCCTGATTGGGAATAGCAGAATCAATGGATTGAGGCTTCTTCCTATTATTGCCCATAACTCACAGTGATCCAGAGAAAGTTGCTCTGATACCAAATTGATGGATCCAAGATCCAAATCAATCACCAATGAATTCAAGAACAAAGAATCTAAGTCCTTGACCAAAATACTCAAACACTCATATATTCATTCATAAGTCTGTTTACAATCTAAAGGGGATATATATATATATATATATAAAGAAACATAACCAACAAACCAACTGACTAATTGCTACAAACTTCCTAAATAATTAACCCCTAATGAAACACACATAAAACATAACATAATTCTAAACTTCCCCTAATAAACCTAACTTCTAAACTTCCCTCTTAACTTTCAACCTTCTTTTAATTGATCTTATCCAAACGCCTCTTTAGAGGACGGTTTGGTATCCTATCAGAGACGCAGCTCATTTATTAACGCGAGGTGCCAAATGAATACGATGATGTTTAGCAAACTGACATGAATCACATTCTGAAGACAACAAATGATAGAATTGAGGATATATCCTCTTCAAAGAAGACAAAGACACATGACCTAAACGACAATAAATGCCAAAAAGGGACGAACAACCAGAGCAAGCAACTGAACGTGGTACCTGATCCTCAAGGAAGTAATGGCCGCTTGATTCATAGCCCCTACCAATAACTCGCTTCATCATGAGATCCTGAATCAAACAATGGTCAAGAAAGAGAGAGATAAAACAGTTTGATTGTCGAGTGAGTTTGCTAGGAGACAAAAGATTAAATGCAAGGTAAGGAACATTAAGGACATGTGATAAGGAAACAGATGGGTTAGGTTGGGCAGTGCTTAAGCCAAGAACACGAGAATAAGAACCGTTGGTAATTGTTATACTAGAAGGAGTGGCATAAGGCACATACGAGGAAAACAAATGGTGATTACCTATCATATGACCAGTAGCACCAGAATCGATGATCCACTTCGAGGAAGAAGTAGCAAAACTAGAGGCAATATTATCTGTACCAAAAGCAATTGAAGAACTAGACGTAGATGCAGCCATCGAGCCTTACTAAGAACAAGTTGAGCACCACGGCAAACAATGGAGGAAGTACCAAACAACAAAGATCCAACACACACTCTCCAAGTAAGAGCACCAAAAGTGAGTAGAAAGCCTTACCAAAGAAGATAGTACCGAGAGACCAAAGAGAACAGCAACCAAACAATACTCCAAATGTTCTCTTATTGCCAAACAGGTCACACAAGGACCATCAAACAACAAAGAAGTACCAAACACCGGCAATCCTACAGAACACTCGCCGGAATCTGCAAAAAAATGTCAGCAGATTTTGGAAATTCTCACCGCAGTCTGAAAATAATTGTCGCTGGGATCTGGAAATGCTCATCCGAGTATGGAGATGTTGCCGGAAAATTCAAACAGTCATCGGAATATAGCCGAAAAATTCAAAGAGTCATCGGAAGTTCGCCGGAAAATTCAAACAGTTACCAGAAGCTGCAAAACTCAGATCAGGCTGGAAATGAGAAGAGAAGGCCGAAACAAGAAGTTGTCGACGAAACGTAGACGTCACCCGCCATCATGGGCCGTCAAAGCGTAGCTGTCTACAAAGTGCATGTAATACACGCGCCGCCTTAGTGATGTCCGACAACCACCAAATTTCAGGCGAACGCCAATCATAGGGTGGGCATTCCAGCGGATAGGCGCGTGTTCCAAGAAAATGATCAGGTCCAAATTCAAACTCTCTCTTCTCTCTCTCACTGTTTCTATTCAGACGGTGCACACCAAAAAATGGAACCTAGACGCGAACTCAGGGAACCAAGGCAGAAACCCTAGTTCTGATACCATGTAAGCAAAATAGTCTAAATATCTTATCTATTCATGTACATATGATGTCTATTTATACAAGAGCAGAGAGCCTAGTATTGATGGCTCTTAATGATAATTTATGATGATTTCTTCTAATCCCTGATTGTTAGGGATATTGATTAACTATATACTAATTACAATTTATTCACTAAAAATGTATTTCCTAACAAAATGTAATGGAAAATACAATCTAGCCCCTAACCGTAGCATATTTGCACACATTATTATAGACCCAAACAATTAACCAAAACATTATTCACAAATTATACTCAACACATTCCAGAAGCTCCAGATATATGTTACAAAGTAAAATAATAAGCATAT
Source organism: Acacia crassicarpa (assembly GCA_034222035.1). Taxonomy (NCBI): domain Eukaryota; kingdom Viridiplantae; phylum Streptophyta; class Magnoliopsida; order Fabales; family Fabaceae; genus Acacia; species Acacia crassicarpa. The sequence goes on along the minus strand of JAWXYG010000005.1, from coordinate 38,489,154 downwards.
TTATGCATGTATGCATGAGTACAAGGATGAACCTGCAAAAAACATGTTTACCAATCATTTATAAGACTGAATATACAAAAATGTGATTACCTTTCACTCTCAATCATTCGTAGAACACCAGTAACAGTCTTGTGCTCTACTTCTGAAGACAACGAAAGGTGTTTACGGAAGAGTTGCAAGCCCATGTCCCATAATGAGCGTACATTTGCTGTTTGCTTCACATATGTCCTATCCAGATACAAGGCTATGCCACGAATCATTAGCATTTGGTCACAAAGGTCCTGCCAACATCTCTCTACAAGAGATAGAAAAACGCCCAAGTCTGGGCTTTGGCCAACCAAAGACTGGAGTGCAGCAGATATGTGTGATTCACACTCCTTTTCAATTCGTTGATAAAGACTTCCCCCCATTTTATGAAGGCAAAGATCATTCACAGCCTACACAAATATTATATGTTTTCCATTAAATTCTAATGAGCTAATGCATGATGACAATTCACAAATTAAGATAATCATGTAAACATAAAACAAGAAAAAGATTCTTTTGCAGATTACCTGATAAAGGTTCTCTAAGTCACAAGAATCAGGTTGCTTCAAGAATATAGCACAAATGGCTGACTTCAACTTTGCCCAGGTATGCTCCTCAAAATTTGGAGGTAGCGTTGGTTTAGCTTTACAAGGAAAACAGAAAGTTTGAATGATAAATATAGATAAATTGTTAACAGCACTGCTGTAAATACATTATGAAAAAACTACCGAAACTAACAAAGTGAAAAAGTAATTTCAAAGGAACAAAAGAAGTTATAAGTACTCAGACTATTGCTTTGTTAGATTACATGCTTTATTGGCATGTTTAGTGTAATCATGAGACAGACATGAAGATCATACTGTTGAAGCACATAACATAAAAAATTCGATAGCAAGAGATTAATTGTGGGCCAAACAAAAAATCATTAATTCAAACACAATGAAACAGTGGAAGTAGATGAAACCATAGGAGTAATCTATCAGAAGAGAGAAAGTTAAGATTAATAATGGATACAAAGACCAGAATTATCATTGCAATGTTGTAGTAAGCAGTAATCATAACATCACAAGGTTAGAAAATGCTCAAATGGCAGGATCCAAGAAATAGTATGTCAACATTTGAAGGTATAGAACAAATATTATGCTTTAGGAAACAAAATCCTTGACTCTCCCAAGGTCAGCATAAATAAATACAAAAAGCATTCAACATACCATAGCTATAGAGCAATAATTACTTTTCATTTTCAAAACTGCAGATGGAAGTTTTCCTAAGCTAGAGTTTATAGCTACAATGCAGAAAATGGAACTAATAACTGAGTATTTTATGTCATTGTTTAACTTAAATCTGATTATGAGCGAATCAAAGACAAATCTTGAAAAGCTATAGAGAAAAAAGTGTCATAGCTCATAACAGAACAAAAGAGTTTATACCTATAAGCTAAAAGTAAGAAGTTACAATTGACAAATTAACCACAGATGATCCTTGTGATCAGTTTGCCAGGCAATCAGTACAAAGATAGCATCCATTCTATATCCATTGCCACAGTACGGCAAGTGACAATGACTAATTTTCATATCTACAGGCTATAACAACAATGAACTCCACTAGAATACCAAACAGGCAGCTCATTTCCATTGAAAAATAAGCCTTCAATTGAAAACCATACTCTAATAAGACTTGATCTTAATTCCATAATTCAAATAGCACAAATCAACCACATAATTCATTTTTCTTATCTCTCGTGTAGAGTAAACAGCTAAGACTTATTAGAGTACAGCCCCTACTATAGATTACAATGATGTACAAATCAAGATTTTGAAAGGATTACAATTAAAGATGCAAAAAGCCATAAATCTTCAATACATAGCCACATCCACCAAACCCTCGATAAGTAAAAGATTTTAAATTGGATGAAATCACTCAGCTACTTGAGCGCCCACAACGGAAAAATTAAAGAGAAACGGTGGAAGTAACACAAGCATGACGAGAGAATTATAATCCTACCCTTATGAAGCTTGATAAGGAGTTTCTTAGGGGGCTGAGGAGGTGTAGCTTTCTTCCGGGACAAATTGGCGGCCATGATCCCACGCGCATTGGGGAGGGCAGTGGGGTCGTCAGTCTTGAGATCCTCATCATCTAGGCCCAAAGAGGAGGGGTCGAAAACGGTGTCGTCGGAAGCAGCTAAGCCCTGGTGGTGGTTGTGAAGGCCATTCTTGCTGTCGAGAGAACAAGCGGCGGCCTGCGACTTGGCCTTCTTCATCAGGGGAGGGAGGGTGACGGCAGAGGCAGCGACGGAGCTGCTAGAGACGATGGAGTCAGAGGTGTTGGTGGGGGCGGAGCGTTTGGTGGGAAGAGACATGAAACTAATCAAGACAGCATTGTAAGTGACAGAGGAGCCAAGATGACGAAGATAGGAGAAGCCCACAGACCATGGTCCGGGAGATCGCGGTCTTTAGGTGAGTAAAATTGCCTCGGACATACATCGAGGATGTCTCAACAAAATAATGTTCAGTTTATGTTGGCAAAAACAACTAAATTAAAATGTTTAGTTTATATTAGTTATCCGTTTATAACAAGAGTTATACTTCATATTTATTTATTTATTGGTACAAGAGTTCGGCTTAAATAGTTAGTATATTATTATACATGATAATGTATTCTCGTATTTAATTGCATGAAAGAACGTTTATTGATATGATAATTATCGGATACCATTCGTGAGGCATTCGGAAATTTACAATTAAGGGAGCAATTCTCTAATCTACAAGCATTTAATACAGACTTGGTAGGATCTGATCATCACCTTTTTTTTTTTTATTCAAAGTCATCCTGATGGTCAATGGAAGGGTCAAGTTTTTCGTTTTGAGACAACCTGGGTGTCTTATGGGAGCTTTTTACAAGTTATCCGAGATAGCTAGCAGGCATTGGGAAATTGTGATCACTTTACTATTGAAGGTTTTATTGATAAATTGTTTGAAAGCAGGAATGATCTAATTAAATGGAGTAAGAAGGAGTTTCCAAATAATGTCATACTTATTATTGAACATCTCAAAGCTCAGCTGGCTAACCTTACTTAGGGTGAACTAAGCCCATAGAATTCTCGAGTTTTGGAAGTTAAAGGAGATCTAGAGAGTTGACTAGACTTAGAGGAAAAATATTGGTGGCAATGTTCTCGTATCAATTGGTTAGATGTCGAAGATAAAAACTTCATATTCTTTCACCTTACTACCATTTTTTTTTAAAAAAAAAAAGGAGTTAGAGGAATAGTATATCGTGCATTAAAAATGATTCTGGTAACTGGTTAATGAAGAGAGTAAGTCATATCAAATAACATTGCTAACTTTCAAAACCTCTTTGCGACTTCTAACTAACAATCATTTGACACAATCTTAGGATTTATTGATCACAAAATCATAGCTGAGATCAGTGGCGGAACTTGGAGGAAAAGTTTAGGAGGACCAATAGTGGTGAGGGATTCGGGAGTTCGGGGGCAGCTCCCCCGAAAATTTTTTTTAAAGGAAAGTTTTAAATGCATTAAAAATGAAAAGAAAATATATATATATATATTCATGAAATTAAGTCAATTAACTTCATGAAATTAAGAAAATATATATATATTCATGAAATTAAGTCAATTAACTTCATGGCAATGTTCTCGTATCAATTGGTTAGATGTCGAAGTTAAAAACTTCAGATTCTTTCACCTTACTACCATAGAAAAGAGAGAGAGAGAGAGAGAGAGAGAGAGGAGTTAGAGGAATAGTATATCGTGCATTAAAAATGATTCTGGTAACTAGTTAATGAAGAGAGTAAGTCATATCAAATAACATTGCTAACTTTCAAAATCTCTTTGCAACTTCTGACTGACAATCATTTGACACAATCTTAGGATTTATTGATCACAAAATCACAGCTGAGATGAATCAAAACCTTCTATTGCCTGTTTCAAGGAAGGAAATTGAAAATGTAGCTTTTAGCCTCAGGAGCACCAAGGGGCCAGGTCCAAATGGTTTCTTTGGTAAATTTTATCATTCTGCATGGCCTGAAATTGAGATTTATGTCTATAACATGGTCCAAGATTTCTTTGCAGGTTACTCTGTTTTAAATGTAAGTAAGGCAACCAATATTATCCTTATCCCTAAAGTACATAAACATGAACATATATCTCAATTTCGTCCCATAGGGTGGTGTAATTTCTTGTATAAAATTATCTCCTAGATTATGGCCAACAGGAGGAGGCAATTGCTTGATGCTTGTATCTCTCAAAATCAAGGTCCTTTTGTCCCTGATCGGTGTATCCACGACAACATAATTATTGCTCAGGAAGTATATTATTATCTTCGTCATAAGAAAACTGGAGGTAAGCATGAATTTTCTCTTAAAATGGATATGAGTAAGGCATATAACCGGGTTGAGTGGGATTTTTTAGGACAGGTTTTGTTACGATTTGGATTTTATAATATATGGGTGTCGCTTATAATGAAATGTGTGCGCTCTGTTAGTTTGAACATTTGCTTGTCTTGTGAGAATGTGAACTTATTTACTCCTAGTAAGGGCATATGACAGTTCTCCATACCTGTTTATTTTAGTTGCAAAGGTACTTTCTCTCATGATTGGTAAAAGCTAGGATGATAAATATATTAAGGGTGTTGTATTGAGTCATGAATGGCCTGAACTTACTTATAGTTTCTTTGCAAATGAGACTCTTTTAAATATGCATGCTAGTCAGTGCAACTATAATAATTTGGCGAATATTTTAAGCTTGTATTGTGTAGTGCCTGGGCAAGTCACCAACGTGGATAAATCCAATATTTTTTTTTCTCTTCTAATTCCCCAGAAGTAGTGAGAATTATGGTAAGCAATATTCTGGGTATTTCAGCTACAGAGGATCCAGGTAAATATCTTGGTATCTCAAACATTTGGGGTACGACCAAACAACAGGCTCTAGCATATTGCAGGGAACGAGTAGCGAGTAAAATCCAGGGTTTAGGTCATTCTCTCCTATCCTTTGATGGACAAGAAGTTCTGATTAATGCCGTCATCCAGGCTATCCCAATTTACCCAATGATATGTTTTAGATTTCCTTTAAAGACTTGCAAAGGGTTAAATAGTCTTATTGCCAACCTTTAATGGCATGATAATGATTTTGGAAGGAAAACTCACTGGAAAGTGTGAGAAACTATGACTACAAGGAAGAGTATAAGGGGTATGGAATTTTGAGACCTTACTATCATGAATGATGCACTTTTGGCTAAAACAACATGGAGGTTATTGGTGAGTCCAAATGAACTATGAGCTAAAGTGTTGAAAAGTATGTACTTTCCTAGGGGTGAATTTATTGATGCAAAGAAAGGTTATAAGGCATCGTGGCGTTGTCAAGTATTCTGGACAGTAGATGGTAGAAGTTTTATCCAAAAGGATCTATAGTGGTTTGTTGGCAACGGTGCTACAATTAGAATATGGGGTGATATGGGTACCAAAGGTCAATATCCCCAAGAAACCAAATAATGATGATGATCCTTTTGTGGCAAAGGGAAGATTCTACAATCTTATAGTTAATGGTTAATGCAATCTCACTCCTATTAATCAGTATCTAACTAATAAAATCAAGTGGGCTATATATAAAATCCCTATTCCTACCAATGGGTTGGAAGAGAAATTGGTATGCACTAGTGTCAATAATGGAAAGTATAAGGTGAAATTGGGATATCATTGCCGGAAGTTAGGGATTCTACTACTTTGAATAAAGCGAGGTATTCGACTATCATAACCACCACATGTTGGAATTCAATCTGGAAGATTAAAGTTATCCCACAAGTACAACAGTTTATCTGGCGTCTCTTGAGTAATGCAATTGCTACTAATTCAGTACTCCTCACCGAAGAAAGTCCCCAAATAGCCAGTGTCCAGTATATGCAGTAGCATAGGAGATTGTTGAGTGGTTGTTGTAAGATTTTAAATTAATTTCTATATTTAAGAAGTTTAGGATTTATATCCTACCAGATATTTCAACTGATTAAATATGGTGTAAATAATTTATTTGGGTTAATGGAGGTATTATCGATATTTTAATCAGTTTAGTTTTGAAATTTGAAGGACTGAAATGTCATTTCTGAAATTCAAAGGTTTAAACTATCATTTTAAAATCTTAAGAACTAAACTGCCTTCGGTTTTTATTATAATAACATATAATTATTTGAATTGACATATTTTGAGTTATAGGAAATCATAAGTTATAATTGTGATAATGTAGAGCCTTCTTGTAACCGGTGATTGTTCATATTTTACTCCTTAAGATAAGGTTTAGCTTGGAGTTGAAGCAACCGAGGTTAATTTATTTTATATGTCTGTTTTGGATTGCAAGATATTTTCTAAACCTTTCTTTCATCTATACTACTATTTGTATGTGTTTTGAAAACTTATGTATATGTTTGAATATGAAACTATTTCAATGAAGTAGTGTATTTTCTAACATTTATATATAAGTGAAAATTATTTTTGAGATTTTTATTGTTGTGATAGTTGTGATATTTGTTATGAGATGTTGTATATGGAATAATAATTTTGTAAGATGTTTTTGTTATAATGTTAGTTATGGAATGTTGTATATGGATTAATAATTTTGTAAGATGTTTTTGAAAATTATAGCGATACACACACACACTCACTTGCGGATTATGTGGGGTTGTGAGGTGAATTTGTGCTCATCGATTCTCTCATTCGTGGCTTGGAATTTGAGTTGAGTGTTTAAAGCGGATACCTTCATGTTATGATATATCGGTGGTGGCATGGAAGGAGACAGTATTCTTGAAGTGACTAGATAACTTTGACTAGGTGTACTAGTATTGATAGACTGTACCACGTAGTAAATAAAGAGGAGCAGGATGGATTATTAGGGCTGGTTCTAATTTTTTTGATTATTGTGTATTATTTGTTCTAATCATTGTTTATTATTGTGTATTACTTAATTATTAAACAATATTATTGTTATGCTAATAAATCTGCTTTTCTAACTTGCAATATTTTCCTGCATATTTTGTAACTTGATTTTGGTTACTGAGACTTTATGCCTTACCCCGTCAATATTAACATTTTTTAGGCAAGGCCTATAATTTTCTTAGAGGCCAAGGGAAGCAAGCAGAGGCATAGATGTCACGAGCCTTGTAAGCCTCTTTTTGGTATGAGTATTGTATTGACTTCTATATTGTCATTCTAGGGCCCACATGTTTTTGAAAAATCATATTCAATGCTTTAAATTGGATTTCGAAACAACAATTTAATTACTATTAAGCTGGAGGCCTTATTTTATATACTTTGGTGAATCTACAATCATATCTTGTTTGAAAATCGTTTTGTGTAGACTTTTTGTTGTGGGGTTTAATGTTGTAAAACTTGTGGGCTAAGTATTCTTCTGTTCATCAATTATGCCCAAAGTTATGAACGTTCTGTAATGAGTTTGTGGGCGGACTTTTTGCCTTGAGTTCCGGGTTTGAGGGTGTTATTATTAGACTTTGAAGTGTGTATTGTTAGAAGGAAAAGGGTTCTTCCATTTTCACTTTTTAATTTGGTTTTATAAAATCATCATAGTTAGTAGTTTTTGTTGAGAAAGGGTCTTTTAAATCTATTCATGTTTTTATGACTGAAATCTTGGCTATGAAAAGAGCTATACTATTAGCTGTGGATCTAGGTCATGATAAAACGATTTTTGAAATTGATTGCCTCTCTTTACTTACTTGTGTTGAGTTAAAGTCACCGACTTTGTTTGATTGGAGGAGTAGAAGTATTATCCATAATATTATTTATCTTATGTCTTCCAAGGTTAGGTTCTTCATGTCCTTTATCCTAAGGCAGGCAACCATGCAGCAGATTCTTTTGCAGCTAATACTTATAAAGGGGTGTGTCTATTGGATGGGTTTAACAATCAACACCAACTTTGCTGCCACTTCTAACTTTGAAGGCTCAAGAGAGTAGTGCAAACGCTAAGGATTATTTGCCCATCAGTCCTTCAATGAGTGGTAGCTAGTTCGTTTATTTTTCTTTTTACATGTAGACTTTATAGTTTTTTTTTGCTATAAAAGAGATGCCTGAGAGGCTAAAATTAATAAAGGAACAATTACATAGTGTGGGAATTAAATCCCAAAGACTCTTGATCAACCCAAATTCTTAGAGAACTGGGACAATCAACTAAGACATCGGTATGAGATAAACCAAGCTTAGCTAAAGCGTCTGCTATCTTATTAGCCTCACGAGGAATACACTGTAATCTCACTTGCCAATTTCTCAATAAAAATTCTCTAATCTGGAGAACTAGTAAGCTTCCTGTGTTGAACTCACAACCTGTAATGGCACTAATGAGAGAATGCGCATCTGATTCCAAGATTAGCTTTTTACATTCAAGGTCCCATGCCAATTCTAAACCTGTAAGTACAGCCCATTCTTCAGAGCAATGAGCCTGACAAGTACCTATTACTTTTGTAAATCCAGCAACCCATTCTCCATTGTTATCTCTAATGATACCACCACAACCTGCCGTGGAAGATTGTAGAGACATAGCTCCATCTACATTAATTTTGAGCCAGCCAGTAGGGGGTTTTTTCCAGGAGAAATCTGAACTAGAAGACATAAAAATTGAATCTGTGTACAAAACAAAATGTCTCCAGGTTTGCAAGATAACCGAAATTGGGTTCACAGGTTTAGTAAAATGCTCCTCAAACAAGTAGGAATTTCTCCATTCCCATAATTTCCAGACTATTACCCCAAAAATCAAAGGCCAATTGTTTCCCATAGTGCTGCCTAAATTTTTTTGTAAGTTCATAAGCAACCAATCTTGAAGGGAGGCCGAGAAAAAGGAAGGAGAGTACCTTAAGTCCAGTAGGTTGAGCCATATCCTTTTGGCATATGTGCAGTCACGTAGTATGTGGATCACGTCTTCAACTTCTGAATTGCAAAAACTGCAGACGGCCGAGCTTTGGGACCATGAGCTTCTCCATGCATTGGTTGGCAACCTATTTAAGGCCACTTTCCACATGAAGATTTTAATTCTTTCAGCTCCCTTCCATTTCCAAATGATCTTGAAAAGATTGCTTCTAGACCAAGAGGAATTATCTACCAAGGTTGAATAAGCACTTCTAACTGAGAAAAGACCATCTCCAGAATTGCCCCATACCAGAAAATCATCACCAGCATCGGACCTGGGAGGGAGACAAGCCTGAATTCTACTAATTGCTGATGAGTTGAGAGTACTATTAAGGCTTGCAAGATTCCACCGATTCTCAAGAACCCAATCAGCAACCACAGATTCCTTTTCAACGTCGGTCAAGAGTCTAATGCAGCAATCCTCAAGTCTTATGCCCTCCCCAAGCCATAGATCATGGAAGAATTTAACAAGCTTCCCATTTTCAACCCGCTTTCAATTACATCCTGCTATGAACAGATAAATTTCCAGAGCTTTGAATCACCCCGCCAATAAGTCAGGAGGGAGTCTCCCTCTCTAAGCATGTACCTGTGATGAAGAATCTGTGCCCACAGACTATTGTCACCTAATGTTATTTTACAAGTCAGCTTTGCACCACATGCACGATTAAAGGAAGTAAGCCTCTTGAAACCGAGTCCACCATAGTCCTTGGGTCTAGAGATTAAGTCCCAACCAATGTAATGATAGCCTCTCGAAGACTCGTTATGTCCCCATATAAAATTCCGTTGAAGTCTTTCCACTTCATTGCAAATGCTTGAAGGAAGTCTTGCAACCAGCATTGGATAAACCGGAATAGAGCTTAAAACAGATTTCGCAAGTGTGACTCTACCTGCCATAGATAAGCAATTAATTTTCCAAGAAGCCAGTTTGGATCTTACCCTATCAATAACATAATGGAAAGTCTCCTTTGATTTCCTACAACGAGTGAGGGGGAAACCAAGGTAAGTACCAATCTCACTTGATATCTGCATCATGGAAATATCTTTTAATCTAAGCCGAGTGTGAAGAGGAACTCTGGGGGAGAAAAAAATAGTTGATTTGGAATAATTAATCTTTCCACCCGAAGCAGACATAAACCGATCAAGGCAATTAAGCATACAAGCAGCTTGAGCTTCGGAAGCAACACCGAAAAGCAACAAATCGTCAGCGAACATAAGGTGAGAAATTTCTGGACCTGTTCTAGAAGTACGAATAGGTTTCCAAATTCCACTATCAACCGCATCACAAATAATATGAGATAAGCGATCCATGCATAAAATAAACAACAAGGGAGATATAGGGTCACCTTGACGAAGCCCTCTGCGAGGATGAAAAAATTCAGTCTGCTCACCATTCCAAAGCACATTGAAAGTTACTGAGGATACACAGTTAATTATGAGATCCACAAATTTACTTTCAAAACCCGCATCTAAAAGTACCTGCTTGAGGAAACCCCAGCTGATCCTGTCAAAAGCTTTCTCTAGATCAATCTTCATGGACATAAGACCCTTCCTGCTTCTATTTTTACTCATGATATGAAGTAGTTCTTGACCAATTAAGATATTGTCCTGGATATGCCTGCCCTTGATGAAGCTAACTTGGTAAGGGGAGATAATGTGATTCATCACCCCCTTCAACCGCAAGGAGATTAGTTTGGTGAGGCATTTGTAGTGAACCGAACACAACGATATCGGCCTAAAATGGGACACCAGCTCAATTTGTGCCTTTTTAGGAATCAAAGTTATAAGTGTCTTATTTGATTCATCCAGAGAGATCTGACCATCAAAAGCCTGCCTAACAAACTTGCAAACTGAAGGACCAACTGTACCCCAATTTGATTTATAGAAAATTGGAGAAAATCCATCGATCCCAGGAGCTTTGAAAGAGCCCATAGAAAACATTGCTTCCCTGATTTCCTCATCATTTGGTGATAAAGAGAGTAACGACAGAGACTGAATATCCACAGGGGGAAAATTAGAGCGTGTGATTAAGGGGGAGGAGATTGGGGGCAACTCACAGTATAAATTCTTAAAGTGGTTTACAACCAACTGCTTAAGGTCTTCTTCAGTATCAGTCCACCCACCATTAGGATGTCTCAAAGCGGAGATTCTGTTCCTCCGGGACCTCATCTTTGATTTAAGATGGTAGTACCTTGTGTTCCGATCAGCCTTAGTGATCCACTCAGACTTTGACTTCTGAAACCATTTTATTTCTTCTAATTTCAGTAGCCTTTCTAAATCCTCCTGTAACTCTAGCTCTAACGAACAAAGGAATTTAGAGTTAGGATAAGACCTTGATTTTTGGATACCGTTGAGTGTGGCTAGAATACTAGATATTTGCTTCTCAACAAGACCAAACACCTCTTTGTTCCAAGAGACCAGAGATGAACGAAAATTTGAAAGAGAGTCATTAAGGTTACTCGATAGAGACCACGATTGAGTAAGAAATTCAGAGTACCTTTCATGCCGTAACCACATAGCCTCGAACCTAAATGGCCGGGATGATCTGCGAGGCTCAGAGACATAATTCCATCTCAAACAGATCGGATTGTGGTCTGAGAAGCTCGTTCTAGGGAGGACGAGAACAGAGCAGTCCGAATGTTTACTTTATAGTTTCGTTTTGTATCCGTTGCTTCTATAATGTTTAGTTTGTTTGTTATCTCGGATTGTTGCTTTTCTCTCAGTAACTATTACATTTTGTGAAGTTTACTAATGCAAGTATCTAATGAGAAAAAAAGATATGATAATTATAAATGATTATACAAATTGAGCAATTATAGAATATGATTTTTCTTATTTACTTTATACTGTTAGTTTAGTCTAATCACGCTAACACAATTTTTAGAGTTTATGTTTACCAATTATTGATTCTTTTCTTCTTTTAAAATTTGATTACCTGAAATATACAAATAAATGAGAATTATATGATGTTTTTATATTCTATATAATATTTTTTAATATATGAAATATATGGTTTTAATTTTTCTGATTTTTTTAATTATGTATAGTTGTCATCTAATTTATTTTTCTACATTTTAAAATTATTTTTAAGAAAATCATCATGTATATTGAAAATAAAAATGTTTAACCAATTTGGCCCCCATTCAAATCATGGCTGGATCCGCCCCGGAAGGTGCGAGTCTGCTTTAATTCTTCCAGAAGCTTTTATATACGTACACGATGAGTATATATGCTGTTCATATACGACTAAGATTCTGCAGTCGATCATTATTTTTCTTTAATTATATTTCAAGGAGAATCTTCAAAATATTTTTCTCCTAACCAAGGCATGAAAAAAATTACTCATCCGGTCTTAAATATAGGATATAGTTTATATCCTATATTTAAAACCGATCCAACGGATGAAAGTGAAGGCGGAAGACAGGATTTAAAGCAAAACAAGTTTCAGTTTCTGGCTTTCAATTATTACATGATGAGCTGCAAATTTTAAGGTTTTTCTTTCGGGAAAATTCAAATAAAATACCACTTGAATTTGTAAAATCTCCAGAAGTCCGTCAATTTGTAAAAAGACTGAGAGGTGACAAGGACTTTTGGAGGATATGCAAATTCGAGCCAAATGACCATTTTACCCTTAGTTATAAATAATTTTTTTAAAAAAGACCCCCCGGTGGGCCCCACCGCTCCGCCCACCACCGCTGGTCACTGGTGGCTGACCGGCGACCAGTGATAATAACTAAGGGAGAAGTAGAAATATATATTAGTTTATCCCCAGTAAACTGTACATCTGATCACCGCTGGTCACGTGATCAGATGATTAAAGCTTGGTAGGTGATATTCCCACCTAGACAATCACGTCTGTAAACTGTAATTTATAACTAAGGGCAAAATAGTCATTTGGCTCAAATTTGTATATCCCCCAAAAGTCCTTGTTACCTCTCAGTCTTTTTGCAAATTCGACGAACTTCTGGGGGTTTTACAAATTCAAGTGGTATTTTTATAGAATTTTCTCTTTTCTTTCTCACTGCGATTAATTTTTAAGGTTTTTCATTGTAAGGACTGTTTTTTTGGAGAGGGTCACTTTCCCTCTTAAAGTCATAAATTTTAAGTTGGATTTTCAAGTCGTTGAACCTTGGTTCCTAATTGGCGACTTGCGTAAATAGGTTCAATTCAAATATCATTATCATAAAAAAGGTCAAAGAACTTTTTTATCCTTTAACAATCTAATCTTGTAAGGAACACTAATAATTATCATAAATCATTCATTGGAATAATGTCAGCCCTCGACCGTTAATTAAACACGTTGCAATTTCACCTTAGATTATTAGAGACTAACATACGCGTTGACCATTATTAATTAACTCCAAATTAATTTTCAGTTAAAAAGTTTTATTATCCTTAGAATATCTATATGAGCAAGGTTGTTAAATTCACGAGTTTAAGCAAACTCGTGATAATAACGTAAACTCGTATCGTAAACTCGTAAGAGTTTACTTTTATTATTAAATAGGTATTACTAATGTATAATTAAATAATTAAAATATAAAAATGACAACAATTTGATTTAAATATATTTTAAATCTAAATAATTGAAATTATATCCATCAACATTTATCATTTATCATATTTAATAAAGTAATTTCTATATAAGCGAGCATGATCAAATAAAAAAAGTTAACACGAGTTTAAGAGTAAATTAACTCGGTTTTGTAAGCTAGAAACATAAAAACGGTAAACTCGATGTATAAACTCGTGAGTTTAACCTAGTTTACAACTAGCACAAGCTTACCACTAACTCAACTCATTTTTTTAAGCTATAAGCGTAAAAACAGTAAACTCGGAGAGTCAACTCACGAGTTTGACAGCAATGTATGTGAGAGTATTTGACACCCTAAAGTTTAATAATATAAAATAATTGATACCCCTACATTTTTTAAATAATTAATATATGTCATACTGTGTTTAATGTATCACATGTTCTGCTAATTAGTTATTTATCAGTTTAAAAAAAAGTGTATCAACCCCTATCAATGATATGTTAGCACTGTTGTCATCATGAGTTAATATATGTTTATATCTTGACTTGCTAATTAATTGATGATTCAAAAACTCAACTTCCACTGATGTTCAACGTCAAAACACACGTTATATAAATGCTTTAGGAACTTCACACACACATATAACGGGTGTTTGTAAACACCCTTTAACGTTATTTTTACATTTTATGAGAAAAAAATCCACCTCACATTTTTTAAATAACAAAATCATTTGAAATTTACTTAACCAAATATCTTTGAAATAAACATGTAAGAGTAATTTTATCTCGTAAGGTATAAAAGTGATTTTGCGAGATGTACGATTCCTAATATATAATCACTCCCATGAAGAAGTTTACGAAACGTGAGGAAGTTAACACACATTTTAGAAGCATTTAGTTTTTATTATACTTTATTATTGGATCATATAAATGGTCCTAAATGGAGAAACACCCGGATTTTCAGGCATCCCATAATTTACACACACACACGATTGCAATTGCATGGCTTAGAAGGAGCGACAAATTAAAATGGGATTGTTTGGGATACGGTGGGAAAAATGATTTGGGTAAAAATCAGATTGTGAAATATGATTTATGTTTGGATTAGTGGTTACATAAGTAGTTTTTATTCCATAAATCATATTCAAATAAGGAGCTTTTGCTTTATATGCCAAAAAAACTAACATTTCAAATAAGTTGCTTTAATTTTACCTCATAAGTCCAATACAGAAAAAAATTTCATCCAAACAAATAAACCGTACGTACACACCTTCCTATAATTTTTCTCCACTCAACTTCTTCAACGTCCCCTCTGTTGTTGAAATTTCTCGAGAAAATCCTTCTTAGGGTTCTTTTTGGCAAACAAAACCCAAAAAGGGCCCCTAACTTTCTGCCAATTCTATAAAGGGCTCCAAGGACCCTTTTTGGGATTGTCAGAATCTTGGTGAGTTGTAAATGAGATTGATATAGTTGTTAACCGGGACTGATATTGTTGTAAATGATACTGATTTAGTTGTAAAAAAATTGTTGTAAATGTGACTGATTTAGTTGTAAACGAGTAAAAAAATTATTGGAAATGAGACTGATTTAGTTGTTAAATTTTAATGAATTTATCTCAAAAAAGGCCCAAAGGCCTTTTCTGGGATTGTCAGAATCTTAGGGCCCTTTTTAGGTTTTGTTTGCCAAAAAGGATCCTAGGAAGGATTTTCCCAAATTTCTCTCCCTCTTCCGGCCCTTTCTTTCTTTTTTATGTAGAGGGGTAGACTCTAACCAGCCAACGTCTATAAGTAGGATTAAACTCACAACATCCATTTACAAGAAGTATCTATATCATAGGTTCCAAGTCCATTGGCTCTCTCATTTTCTATTACATATCCACGTTGTACACCCCTCATTATGCGATCACAGATATATATACACCCTTGTCAAAAATAACGACTAGTTATGGGCAACATACTTCATGAGATATATAAAATTATTAAAAGCAACACCCATAATGGTCTGAATAAAACAGTAAATAACAATAAAATTTCTTTAGCACATAAATTAAATAAACAATGATAGATTCCAGTCTCCTTAATAATACCGAACTGTTTTACTACATTTTAAATTT
This sequence comes from Acacia crassicarpa, assembly GCA_034222035.1. Classification (NCBI taxonomy): domain Eukaryota; kingdom Viridiplantae; phylum Streptophyta; class Magnoliopsida; order Fabales; family Fabaceae; genus Acacia; species Acacia crassicarpa. Next base: position 38,473,567 of record JAWXYG010000005.1, on the reverse strand, counting down.
TTTTAATTAGTCAATATATATATTAAAAATAAAAATGTTAAGCCGATTTTGCCCCTCCTCCAGGTCAATATGGCTGGATCCACACCTGAAGGTGAGTCTGTTTTTATTCTTCCAGTAGCTTTTATATCCGTACACGAGTGTATATACTGTTCATCGACGACTAAAATTTTGCAGTCAATAATTATCTATCTTTGATTTCAAGGAGAATCGTCAAAAACAATTAAAAAAATTAAAAAAATCTCCTTTTTTCTAATCAAGACGTGGAACGAATTATATTGTATTCTTCTTATTATTATTATTTTTTTATAGATACAACTATATTGTATTCAAGCGAATGAAATTAAAGTGAAATGACGGAAGTACAGGAGCTGCAAGTTTAAGGTTTTCAGTTTCTGGTTTTTAGCAAAAGGAGCTGCAATGTTTAAGGTTTTCATTGTAAGGATTTTTTTTTTTTTTTTTTTTGGGGTGGGGGTCACTTTCCCTCTTAATTGCCCGACAAAAAAGGACGAAGAAAAGCTAGTTAGAGTCATGAATTTTTTAAGTTGGATTTCCAAGTCTTTGAACCTTCATTCCTAATTGGCAACTTAAGCTTGCGTAAATAGGTTAAATTCAAATATCATTATACTTTTTAAGAAAAATAATTAATGCATGAATACACACAGGGGTCAAAAAACTTTTCACCCTTGAACTGTATATCTTGTGAGGAACACTAATTATCATAAATCATTCATTAAAATAATGTTGCCCTCAAGTGTTAATTAAAATCTTTGTGATCTCACCCTTAGACTATTAGAGCTTGACTTTTACCATTACCTGACCTCCAAATTGATATGAGAGTATTTGACACCCTAAAGTTTAATAACATAGACCCGTGCATTTTTTAAAAAATAAATAATGTCATTATGTTTAAGATACCCTATTAACGATTATGAGTTATATATGTTTTTATAATGACTTGTTAATTAGGGACTCGTTCGTTGACCCCAAAAATAAAAATAAAAAAAATCTCAACTTATGCTAATGTTCAGCATCAACATAATGTTACATATGTTTTAGGAACCTTCACACACACACACATGAGGGGTGTTTGGAACGCCCTCAAAATTAAAATCACTTTTAAATTTTATGGAATAAAACTCGTTTCATAAATTTTCCACGTACATCGTAAAATCACTGAAATTAAATACCCCAAAATAAATACGTGAGAGTCTTGTAATTGTTCATCCCAAACACTTCATATAACGAGCTTTAGAAAAATGTGAGCAAGTCAGCACACATTTTAGACAATTATTTAGTTTTTATTATGTTAGTGGATCGTGTGTATGTTCCCAATTGAAGATAGCTACGTCAATTTTCAGATATCCCATAATATCACAGACACTCGATTGCGTGGCGTGAAGGGTGATGATCGACGACGTACGACAATTGCACATAATCAAGGAAGTCAAAAGGAAAAATATATAATGGCGTGCAAGCTAAAATTTAAATACACCCCCACAAATTAAACATTTACTTGTATTCAAGCAAAAGAAAGAGAAATTATTATCTGAAAAGAACATTGCCTATGAAATTCCTAAACAAAGAGCAATAAACCACCACACTTAGATCATATCATTAAACCTTATTTAAGTTAATGTCTTATAAAAATATGTCACTAAGCCAATAGAGTGTAACAATTTCTTAATGTCGCATGATCAAAAGATCGGCGAGCAATAAGTTCAACCATAAGATTAATAAAAAATATTACGCTACTTAATTACTCTAGAAAAATTCAAATATCCCCACCAAACCAAGCTTTTTATTTAATTTATTAAAAATTCTCAGGTAGGAAATAACTCATTTTGTCTTCTTTTTTTTTTAAAAAAATTGTTTCTTGAGCCATTGTAAGTCCCCTTTTGACGCGACCCTACACATATGGGTGATGCAGCACCAGTTACTCAGTTACTCCAACAAGCACCTCAAGAGGCTTTTAGCCCAACTCATAACCCTCTTTGACTTTACCCTTTGACGCGAGTGCTAACATTGGTGATGAAGTGCCCCCAGTTACAAAGTGAGGTCTAGAGAAATCATTGGAGTTGTTGTTGTTGTTTTTTTTTTTTTTGAGTAATTTCCGTACACAAAAGTTTTACTTAGCTAGCAAAGGTCATCATCTAATTTTCTAAAGAAATCATGTAGCAATAATTATAATGATAGTAAAGTATATAAAAGATAATTAAATAGGTATATAATATCAATAAATTTAACTAATTCTTATAAAATATACACCTATTTAATCATAAAATATATACTTATCATTTAGCGTGAGGAAGTCCTCTGAACTTTTAATTAATCTTTTTAGTTGTTCAAGACGAACAGAGTTTGATGACATGCGGAATCGGGGCAGAGTTCAGGACGAGCTGGATCTTCAACTTCAAGTCGCCTGTCTTTTTTGTTTTTCCCGTCTACATGAAGCTGGGTGTTGGCCACATGAGCATTTTTTAACAGCGCTAGTGAATTTTTTACTGCAAAGGATGGATGCAGACTCAGTAAAGATTAGGACTAAGTTGAATGTGAATAAAAAGTCAAGGATTGAGTTATACCAAGTTAAACCTCAGAAACTGAATCATAATAAGTGAGTCAAAACTTAAATAACTAAAAGATTAATTTTCTCAAAGGAAAATTATAAATTGACGGGCTAGCTAATTTAAGCCTCCCCTGAACAAATCCCCTTGTTGGATTCATTGATCATATACATAACATACTCCTCCGGATTCATAATATAAGTCATTTATTAAAGAATTGTTTGGTCAATAATATAAGCCATTTGTAGAGCAATTAAAATTTTTTTTGGGGTCAAATTTGCTCATGTAATTAATGTTTAAATATGACTCATTTATGTATTTTTCTATCTTCTTCAATATCTTTTTTTTTTTTTGGATATATAGGCGATAGGGGGAGGGGGGATCGAACCCAATACAGAAAGGTGGGGAGACTATTCTCAATACTACTGTAATACTAATAGTGCTGGTTCTTCAATATCTTATTTAATAATATGGGTAAAGTTGAAAATTTTTGTCAACTTAAGACTAATTTAACTAATTAACTACTATTTCTTAACTCTGATAAACTAATTAAAGTAACTTATATTGTGGAATAGAGGGAGAATATACCATGCCATATGGTTTACCTGCCTTCCTATAATTTTTTTCCATTCAACTTCCCCTCCGTTGAAATTTATTTCCCTTTTGTCCCTTTCTATATATTACGTATTCACACCCCCCATTATGCGATTAAACACCCTTGTCAAAAATACTGGACTAATTATTGGCAACATACACCACATGAGGTATATAAAATTATTAAAAGTCAGACATAATAGTTTGAATAAAACAGTAAATAAAAATTACTTTTTGTTTAGCTCATATTAATAAGTTAAGGTACAAAAATATACATGTGCTTTTCTTCGAGGAGTGCCCAGTAGTAAATGCTTTTTTTGGGTGCAAAAGTGCACATGTGGTTACAAATTAGGTGCAAAAATACCATTTGACCGTTAAGTTTGACTTTGACTGTTAAGTTTGACTTTGACTGATGACATGGTATTTTAAAGGTGCAAAAATACACATGTGATTTGTCAAGAAGAGCGCCAAACAACAAATTTTTTTTTAATTTAATAATTTTATTTCAAGATCTTAAAATAATTTTTCAAGATTATGAAGTATTTTTTCAGTATCAGTCAGTATCCTTTTAGTACCGGTCGATACTTGAAATATTTTTTTAAGATCCTAAAATAATTTTTCAATATTATGAAGTATTTTTTTTTTGCACCAGTTAGTATCATGAAGTACTTTTTAGTACCAATCAGTATCCTGAAATATTTTTTTCAGTATTAGTCAGTATCCTTTTAGTACCGGTTAATACTTGAAATATTTTTTCAAGATCCTAAAATAATTTTTCAAGATTATGAAGTATTTTTTCTGTACTAGTCAGTATCCTGAAAGTACTTTTTAGTACCAGTTAGTACCCTGAAATATTTTTTTCAGTATCAATTAGTATCCTTTTAGTACCGGTCAATACTTGAAATATTTTTTCAAGATCCTAAAATAATTTTTCAAGATTATGAAGTATTTTTTTTTGTACCAGTCAATATCCTGAAAGTACTTTTTAGTACTAGTCAGTACCCTGAAATAATTTTTTTTTTCAGATACTGACTAGTACAGAAAAAATACTTCATAATCTTGAAAAATTATTTCAAGTATTGACCGGTACTAAAAGAAGACTGACTGATACTGAAAAAATACTTCATAATCTTGAAAAATTATTTTAGGATCTTGAAAAAATATTTTAAGTGTTTACCGGTACTAAAAGGATATTGAAAAAAATATTTTAGGGTACTGACTGGTACTAAAAAGTACTTTCAGGATATTGACTTGTACAGAAAAAATACTTCAAAGTATCTTTTTAGTACCAGTTAGTACCCTGAAATATTTTTTTCAGATCTAAAAATAATTTTTCAAGATTATGAAGTATTTTTTCAGTATAGGTCAGTATTCTAAATATCTTTTTAACACTTGGTAGTAATTAAAATAAAATTATTAAATTAAAAAAAAATTGTTGTTGGGCGCTCTTCTTGACAAATCACATGTGTATTTTTGCACCTTTGAAATGCCACGTCATCGGTCAAAGTCAAACTTAACGGTCAAACGGTATTTTTGCACTTAATTTGTAACCACGTGTGCACTTTTGCACCCAAAAAAACATTTGCTACTGGGCGCTCCTCGAAGGAAAGTATATATATATTTTTGCACCTTAACCCTATATTAATTTTAATTTAGAAGCACATACACACACACTTACTTGACACATGCATATATACAATACTCCATTAAGTCTTTAATATAAGACCCAGTTAACATTTTTTAGAGATTAAGAAAGTTAAATAAATTATTTAATCATAGTATATACTATCTATCATTTAATTATTTATCGGTTTATAAGTGAGACAAGTTAATTTAGCATAAAAAGATAATTATAAATACTTTAAAGTGATTTATTTAGCATCTTCAATCTCTATTAAAAAAAAAACTTAATCTTATATCATTCTTATTCTATTTATAAGTTTATTTTGATAAAAAAAAATTTGGTCCTTATAAGAAATCCAATTTTAGAGTAAAAAATTCATTTATTACATTTTTACCTCTATTAATTATAATAAATAAAAGGGATAAAGGTCTCAAATGCTATGGAAGTTTTCGTTCAGGAGCACTGGTAAGATGAAAGGTTTTTTTGGACCAAAAATGCCAAGGAAGTTTTTGCTGAGGAGCAATTTTGCCCATGAAATTTTCACTAAGGAGCAATTTTGCCCCGGAAGTTTTTACTAAGGAGCAATTTTGCCCTTCTGTCCCCAAATATTAAATTTGACTATTAAATCAGTCAAAGACCACACATGTTATATATGTCTTGAAAAGGTCAAACTTGGAGCTCGAGAAGGAGATCTTTGAGATGTTGAGCTCAAGGCGGCCAGAATTTGTGAAGCTGAACTGGTCAAAGGAAATGAAAGGTCGACTGTCACAAAACCCAAAGGAAGCATCACTTATGATCTAAGCAAATGATCAGTTTATACAAACATAAATATCATCACTATTGATTTGTTTTACTGAACCAATTTTTGGAACAATTCATTTCTCGTTTTGCGTTTCATTTGCGTTTTGCGACAAACCTTTCAGTCCCTTTGACCAATTCGGCTTCACAAATTCTGGCCGCCTTAAGATTAACATCTGAAGGATCTCCTTCTCTGACTCCAAGTTCAACCTTTTCAAGGCATGACATGTGTGGTCTTTGATTGATTTAGTAGTTAAATTTAATATTTGGGGACAGAAGGTCAAAATTGCTAGGAAAATTCATACGTTTTGTAAACTTCCGGGGCAAAATTGCTCCTTAGTGAAAACTTACGGGGTAAAATTGCTTCTCAGCGAAAACTTCCATGGCAAAAATAATACTTCCGGGGCAAAATTAATACTTCCTGTGAACTTTCGTGGCATTTTTGGTCCAATAAAAACTTCCGTCTTACCAGTGCTCCTAAGTGAAAATTTCCATGGTATTTAAGACCCTTATCCCTAAATAAAAAGAATTTATTTATGTTAACTTTTAAAACTAATCATAGATAAAAGCAAAATTAAAAATTTAACTTATAATTAATGAGTTATCTAAACTTATAATTAAAATCAGAGTCGTATAAATAAGCTATCTAGGACTTGATTGTTAACTTTGACTGCCGCCAATACGCAAACTAACGATCCTTGAACTTGTTTCCAGAAGGCAGAGAAGGACAAAAGTTTTCGGTGCACGAGCCAGGAAGCAAACAAAATTTCAAGGCACGTGACTAGAATAGGAGACTATGTATTCGGAGCCGTTAAATAATGAGCCGGTAAGATTATTTTATAGTTTTTTTTTTCCGCTCGAAATTATTTTACAGTTTCAATCCTATCGTTTGTTATATATATATATTAAATAACCATGTGTTTGAACTTGACCATGTATACGATTCCAATTTCCAAGTTGCGGGCTTTGCCTTTGACTTAGACCAGTCTCTTATGACTGCCTCTGATTCAGATTCCTTCACTTATATATGCTCACTCCAAATCACACACAGTTCATCAAAAACAAGCCACCCAAACTCAGACAAATATTACCCAGAAGCTTAAAGTAGAAAGAGATCGATCGTTTCGACCAAAAAAAAGAAAGAAAGAGATCGATCGAGATGGAAAGCAGTGAGAACAAGCATGATGGTGTGAAGATAGTTCAGATAGAAACCAGGTACGTTCAAACCGATGCTATGAACTTCAGAGATGTGGTTCAGAGTCTCACAGGGAAAAACTCTTGCACCGCCTGGGTAGGAAGCGGTGGCTTCGACAAAGTGGCTCGTGATAATTCTGTAAAATCAGAGGAGTTTCAGCGTCACGATCATGGAGTGGCACGCGATCATGATCGGGGTAATTATAATGGAGAAGATGCTTCTTTGTCTTCCATGATCCTCAAGAACACGACGACTACGACGACGTCATATAAAGATTTTGATAGGTTGCTTTATGAGTTGCCTCCCGCCGAGGATCTTCCGTGGCTAGTAGGCCGATGAAACATATATACATATATCGCAGATTAATTTTATTATTTCTCCTTTTTTTTTTTTTGAATTCTCCTGTTCCACGACACCACGTTGTATTAATATTCCATCAGTTGCATGTTTTTCCTGGAAAGGAATGAATGAAAAAAGGGTTCATCTCTCTGGAGTTTTCTTCGTATTGCATCGATGAAATGGAGAAAAAGCAAGTCGTCCACTGGATAAACTTGGATGTTGATGTTCTGTTCATGTTAACGTGGCTCATTTCTAGCCTCACGCATATATACATGCACCTAACCCCACCTATACGTATATAGTACGTACCACATACGGACCCCAGCTTCAAATATTATATATACTCCCTTCCCGTTCTGTTTACGAGAACCTAAAATTTAAATTTTCGTAGTTTTTTTTTATTAGTTCAACATTTAATGATTTTTCCCCCATTTTAACCCCTCATCCTTTTTATATACTACATTTTGTTTTCTATTTTCTATCATTATGACTCTATTTTTCTATCTTACTTATCATTTTATAATTAAGGACATACTTAAGAAAAAAATTATTTATACATACTTATTATTTTTAACTAATTTTAAGTACTTTCTTAACACAATGTAATTTGGTTATCAAGTTTTATAAATAGTACTAGAGAGGGTATACACACACCACTGTTCATTAAGTTAATTTGAATTAATTGCATTGATTATTTTTTGTCTCACATCGGTGATAATTAACGTATATATCTAATAAATACTACTTCTGGTCATGAACTACCCGTATGACTTTTTAGAATTATTGACACTAATCTGAGTGGGATATATGGGTATTTTCTTCTATATAAAATGTAGTAGAGAAATGGTGCTCCTCAGATTAAGTCGTTGGATTGATCTCACTATCGCTATAGTGCCACGTCACTCCGCTCAAGGGACAAGGATCCTCTGTCCCCACAAAAAGTCAAAAGGTAGCTCATTCTCACAAGTCAAAGTCTTTGCTTCCTTTGCTGGCAGCTTTGACCAGACAGAAGGTCCAATCTAGTGTTCAACTGTTTATCATATTGAAAGAAGCTCTGTGAGACTCTCAAATCATGATGGGATATTGGGATTTATTTAGAGCATCCAAATTATAGTTTTAATAATAATGTAGAATGAAAGTTCGGATATTATGTTTAATCTAAATTCAATATCTATCTACTAAAATAAAAACCATCTAATATTTTGAATTCGAAAATTTTTATTATGAGGGTATAACGCCTTACCAAGTGGGAGCGGATTCTCACATAATATCTCCCCTCAATATCCCTTAATATCAATACATCTTGATTGTTTAAAATTGATCTAAGTGTTTAAAGAAGGATATATACCTCATCTGCTTTTTAAATTTTATCTTTATCACGTGCGGTAGTTTTTCCTGCATGCGGTACTTTAAAATCAATGAACTGGAATGTCTCTTTCTAAATACTTAGATAAATTTTTAGACGGTTAGAATACACAAATATTATGAGATACTAAGGAGAAGGATTCTAAGAGAATCCAGATCCCTTACCAGTTAAACCAAAAGCTTGATAGTTATTCTAACCTCCTCAATAATAAAGAACTATACACGTTGAATTTGGCAAGTTTATTATTGGGTGGAATCCTCACAAGTCGATGAGATCAGCCTCGAGATCCACTCGCGAGGGCAATGGTCAGGGAGGAGGGTTTGGAAAATTCAAAACCACGTGAATGACGTGGCATTTAGTAATAGTAAGATCAATCCGAATTTGACAGAATGGGATTTCCCTAATCATTTTAATCTGCTTCCGTTTGATCCAATACGGTCGTAAGATGATCCTTCTTATTTTCACTATCTCAAATGTATGCCCAAATTTACCCTTATACTCACCCCAATTTACCAATTTAGTCTATCTGACTCCCACACCATTTGACAATCAAATAACTACACCGCCACCTCATCAGTATTTTAACTTTAATTCTTTAACTCCTTGTTGCTTAATTTATGATTATTTGTAGGGGTGAGTATGGTACCCAGATGCCCTGTACGTCCGCCTAAGCCCGGTAAAAAATTGCCTTGCCCAGCCCTAAAAAAGTGGCCCAAAGAAAATTTGGGTAGTTTTGGGCTGGGCCAATAATTGAGTAGGGCTGGGCATCGGGCAGGGGGTTTTACCCTGCCCATTTGGCCCTGCCCAGGAAACAAAATATATTTAAATAAATATTTTTCTATATATACTATTTTATTTTAAATATATTATATTATTATATCTAAATATATTATATTATACTTCAGATATCTTTAAAGCTTTAAAATTCTGTAAAATATGAATTAGAATCTTTATGGAGCAAAACATGGCGTCACTATTTGGATAGAGGAAGCCCGCTCTGCCCTGCCCTACCCATGCTTGCCCAGCCCAAAAATGATTAGGGTTTTTATCGGGCAGGGCTGGACATCGGGCTGCAAAATGCAGCCCATTCATTCTTCAGGCTGGGCATCGGCTAGGAGTCTCGCCCTACCCAACCCTGCCCATGCTCATCCTTGATTATTTGGGAGCATAGAGGTTCTGTCTTACGGTCAACCGCAGAATACAAGCTGTTTATTTTTAATAATTTATTTCGAGAAAAATAAGGTTTTTTAATTTGCACAAAAATTTATATGAAAAAAAAAAAGGTTAAAACATGCTAAGCTTTCGAACGACAGCTGAAGTCATGCGTACTCGTTATTTTTAATCCAGATGGGAATCAAGCAGGCGTTGTGACTATTCAAAAATAATATGATATACTATATGTATTCATACATAATTTTTAATATATACGTATAATCATTATATGGTTTCTCAATTAAATAATACGGGTATCCCATACAAGTGTCACAGACTCGCGGGAGAATAGCTGAATCTTTCAAGATTCAAAGAATCTGGTGAGCAAAAGGTTTGTCCATCCAAACAAAATGGGCCGTAAACTTAATGGAATCAAAAGCATTGCTTTACCACACAAGAAAGCTGGAAGCCTAGATTTTGTGCTCTATGTAGCTTTGCAGGATTTCCAAATACCGGTGAACTTGAGCTGATTGGACATATGGGATAAAGTTCAATTTAATTACTACCTCCGCTCTTAATTATAGGATAAAATTTATAGTACAAGCTATACTACAAACTTTGTCTCATATTTAAAACTAGAGGTAGTATTAAATATTCCTATATTCCTGGATGTAGGATTTGAAGTATACTGATATCTTATATTAAAATAATAAAAATACTACCTCCGGTCTGCATTATAAATTATGTCATATATTTAAAATCAGAGGAGTAGTATGTAATAAGGTGGAGGGACATATAAAATTGGCTGGGAGAAAAAAAGTGACAAATAAATCTGAGCTTTAATTTTAAGATTTTGAGTTCAGATGTAACATATTCCTTCCATTGCTCTTGGGTCATGTGTCCTCTCTCCTGTTTTCAAACTTCTCTCAAGACCATTTATTCCATTTGTGTATCCCAACACCAGGTATGAAAAATACGGGAGCCTTTTTGAAAAAGGACTTAGGGCTAGCTGATCCTTTAATTTAGGGGAAAATATATCTTGATTAATTTTGCGAACCTTCAATATATGCACACACAATACCGAATACATATCAATGGTGTGTGTGTGTATGCTTCTTCCTTATATATCCTTATCTAATTTTGAAACTTGATAGAGTTTTTTCATTTGTTGTGTGCTGTTTATTATGTATGTTCCATACATATGTATTATCAACTTGCTTATCACACCCGACCACTTCATATCTGTCAAAACATTATCCTGACAGGATCAGAGCTGTATAATGAATATCTTTATTACCCTCTTTATATATATATATATATATATATTGGCCCCTAAGCTTCACCCAAAAGTCTCCTCCTTCCTTACTTTGAGGATTGATTTTCTTTTATTGCAACAAAGATCCCAAGTTGACTGTGTGGGGACAATTGCAGGTGTACGTAGTTTGCAAGTTTTTGTTAATCATTAGGCCATAGTTGGTATTTTCATGCATCAGGGAACGTTATTTATTTAATTTAACTACCCAATGAAGGGGGGAATTACACATTTAATTTTGTCCAAAGTAAGAATTTCGATAGGAGCTTTTTCCTTGATGCATCATTAAGGAATTCTTTCACCAAACGCATTTCCAACTCTCACCCATGCATATATGCATGGAATCGTTTATAATTAATTTTCTCTAAAATTTGCTCTGCATCGCTTGATGAGCAGTATACTGTATACAAAAAACGGCTTCATCGTCGAATTAATAATGTCCCACTTAAATTGACCAGGGCTTCAAAATATTACAAATAACAACACACACACACACATATAATGGATTAATGCGACACTAAATTATTGCAGATTGCCAAGTATAATAAATATACATAACAGCGCTAGCCTTCTCAATTTGGCTTGATTTATTCACTTACAAAGTATGTTGCACTGCACGTGCTGTGCTATGAGATATTGTATATGGAATAATAATTTTGCAAGATACTTTTGAAAATTATAGCAACATATTATTTTTTTGTTGTGGCTTATGTTGGGTTGTGCGAAAGAGATTGAGAGTGAAATTGTGCCTATCGGCTCTTTTATTCCTGGCCCAGAATTTGAGTTCAGTGTTTTGGGTGAACACCTTACTATTATGGTATATTAGTGGTAGCATGAGAGAGGATAGTATTCTTGAAGTGACTAGCTAACCTTGGCCGGATATACTAATACTGATAGGTTGAACCACGTCCAGAGGAAATAAAGAGGAGTATGATGGATGAGTGAGTATAGTTCTAATTTTGTGATGGATTATTTGTTCTAATCGTTGTTTTTTATTACGTATTATTTAATTAGTAAGAATATTATTATTATGTTTGTAAACTTGTTTCTCTGACTTATAGTCATTTCCTATATATTTTGTAAACTGATTTTGGTTTTTGGGATTTTATGTTTCACACTGACATTATTAACATTTTTTCAGGTAAGACTTATAATTTTGTTAGAGGCTAAGGGAAGCAAGTAAAGGCGTAGATGACATAAGCCTTGCAGCCCTCTTCTTGGAATGAGTGTTGTATTAATTTCGATATTGTCATTCTATAGCCCACATGTTTTTGAAATATCATATTTAGTATTTGAAATTGGGTTCGAAATGACGGTTTAACTACTATTGGTCTAAGGGCCTTTTTTTATACAACCTAAATTTTTTGGTGGATCCACAATCATATATTATGTAGACCTTTGGTGCTGGGGTTTAATATTGTAAAACTCATGGGCCATGTTTTCTTTTGTTTGTTCATTGTGCTTAGAGTTATGGATGTTTTGTAATAAGTTTGTGGGCAGAATTTGTAACCTGGACTCCGGGTTTGTGGGTGGAATTTGTGCCTTGGACTTCGATGTGTGGGTTCTGAAAAGAAAAGGGTTTATCCAATTATTACTTGTTAATAAGATTTTATGATTTGATATTAAAAAGGGTTTATGATTTTATGGTTTATCCAAATAGTAAAATTGTTGTTTGTGAGAAAGAGTCTTTTCACGTAACATATAATTTGATATTTGATCCTCATCTGCTGCTTGAGCCACCTTTATGTTTTTAAAATATCATATGTAATATTTGAAATTGGGTTCAAAATGACGGTTTAACTACTGTTGGTCTGGGGGCCTTATTTTATACAATCTAAAATTTTTTAGTAGATCCACAATCATATTTTGTGCGAAAATTGTTTTGTGCAGACCCTTGGTTTGTGGGGGTTTAATGGTGTAAAACTCATGGGCCATGTATTCCTTTGTTCATTAAAGTTATGGATGTTCTGTAATGAGTTTGTGGGCAAAATTTGTGCCCTAGACTCTGAGTTTGTGGGCGGAAATTGTGTCCTGAACTTCTATGTGCTTGTTCTCAAAAGAAAAGGGTTTATCCAATTATCATTTGTTAACAAGATTTTATAAAACTATTATGGTTAAATTATTGTTTGTGAGAAAGGGTCTTTTCACGTAACATATAATTTGATCTTTGATTCTAATTTGCTGCTTGAGCCACCTTTATGGAATTTCTGAAATCCTTGATTTTTTTTGTAGAACGTCTTTGATCTCCAGACAATCATTTCGAGCTCGTTCTCTTCTTCAGGTTCATCCATTTCCTTAAGTTATTTGTCTTTGATGTCGTTGAATACTACTCCTTTATTTTTGTTGTTGTTGTCATTGACTTCGTCTAAGCCTTTTTTGAACTTCATCTTTCCTTCATATTAAGAAAGACTTCCAGATAATGCAACTACGGACCTCATTTTCTTCTCTGGCTTCTTCAATTCTGTAATCTTCACCACCCATTCCTTTGTGAGAATATTTAAAAATTTTCTTACTTGAGAGTTTTGATCGTATGCTTTTCCCAAGGCAGAACTAGCTGGTTTATCGATCAGATGAGTAAATCTGAGTTCAAACTTAGCCATGAATTCACCAGACTTCATTAGAAGTAAGTCGTATTTGGTGACTTGTGTATTGATTCTATACTCCTTATTGATGCCGAAAGTCCCTTGTGGGCAATCTCAAGTACTTCCCAAATGTTTTTGGCTATTAAGAGATTACATATTTGGAAATACTCCTTTTTGTTAAGGGCACTCTGAATCATCAAAATGACTTTGCTATATAGAGTAGTTACCAATTTTTTGTCGTTTTCATGGAACTTATCTGCAGCAGTCGTTAGAACTAGATGTTCCTCAACCTTTTTTGTTGGAATGTAATCTCCATTTTGGATTACTTGTCACAATCTGTATTCAATGGCCATTACGAAGACTCTAAATTTTGCTTTTAAAGTATGAGTCACGTGCACACCAAAAACCATTTCGTGTGTTTGTGTTGCCTTCTGTACAAGTGCAACAATTTTTGAATTGGGATTAGTTAATAATATTATTGGATAACATATATATAGATGTTACAAGAAAATAAAATAAAAATAATTAATTTATTCACACTATAATGCATGCAAATTTTGTAGAAATCATTGATTGTATATGCATGCACATATTTTCATCGTAACCAGTAACCACCCATGCATGAAGAATATATGTACCTACGGAAGAATATTCCATTTATATGAACCGATCAACGTATATCATTATTATAGATAAAGCAGCAACTTTAATTTGAAGGGTCATTAAGCAACCATACTTTGTATTCCATGAATGTATATATGTTTCCTTAGCTCTATAAAATATCTTAGGGTTCACATGAATCTATACTCTGATCTCCCTCAGATTCCTTATCATGAAAGTCGTTGTTGTTTAAGACATTCTTTTTTTTTTTTTTGTTTCATGTGCCAAAACCATACGCCAATCCGATGTAGCCTCCGATCGACATGGCCTATGGCCCTTGATGACCCTAAAATGTCTTTTTGAATATGTGTGTCGACCTCCAATTTCAATAATATTATTTAAGAATAATTACCACATCATCTAAGAAACAAGTGTGTCTTTTGGGGTACGTACAAACACTAGCCACGTGCTGTGTGCGTGTGTGTGTGTATATGTCCTAGCTTTTGATATATATATCCCCTTCAGTGCATTACCACAAAGCCAAATTTCTTTGAACAAAGCACATGCATGACCTTCGAACTTTACCTACAAAACCTCTTTATCAAATTTTATCTCTTGATTCAGATATCCCCATTGGATTCATTAAAAGGGGGAAAAAAGTAATTGCGCATTGACCAGGTGACAAACGACAATCACAGATCTCTTCTCCGATCTCTCTCTTTTCCAAATGCTACGTACGTAGTCACAGAGAGAGAGAGAGAGAGAGTTATTCTGATCTAGAGAGATAAATTCTGCAAATTGCAAATGGGTAAGGACATTATAGGGGTAGCTTGCTTTTGATCAAAGAGGGAAAGAAGCTTTTGGAAACGTAAGCTTTGATAATCTTTTTTTAATCTCTCTCTTAATTAGCAGTATGTGATCAAATGCAACGCCCAGGGTGATGCCAATTAATCAACAATTAATATTTATAGCTAAAGCGAAAAAAAGAAAAGAAAAGAAAAACTACTACAACTTGTCTCCCCATCTAAAAGCACCCCAACCCTCCAAATTAAAGTACTCATTTTGATTCACACGCTTGGTTAGCGACCTAGCTAGCTGGTAACTACTATATATATAGTTGTTAATTATCTGCATGTAATGCTGTCCAATCAATATGACGATGACGAAACTAATCCAGCTTCCGTAGATTGATTAGCATCTCTAATCTTATCTCATTCATCTTTCGCTTCATTCTATATATAATTACTTGATTAAGAAATCATTAGTGATGTGAGGATGATCTCTAAATGATCCGTACGTGTTGTTTGAGTTTCTATTGTCATCCACTTAAGACAAACTCAATTGGCGGATCATTACTATTGCTTAGTTTTATATTATACAAACTAATGTGATAAAGTGAATAATACGTAGCAAAAGACATAAACTTCATCTTCAAAGAAAGATTGCTTTTAATCTTATCCCTCGATGTGCAAGTGTGTGTGTGTTTATATATGAGAATACATGTTCAACATGTATATTGTTTGTTCACCAATACATTATTCTTTTTTTATAATCATTATATATATTGGGTGTGAGTGTGTAAAATACACTGTATTAGATGAGAGGAAATTTAAGATTAATTAAAAAAGAGTTGAGTTAATTTTATTCAATAAAAAATAATAGCTTCCAGTCACATTTGGTACAGACATATTTTGAGATGGTTTTCTTTTTTGATGTTATTACACTTTTTTTTTAATGCCCTGCTTATAGTATCAAATTTTAATAAATTTATCTTCGTAGTAATATAGTATAAAAATTTAAAGTTATGTTTATTATTTTTAAAATGTAAATATTTATATTAAATACAAATTTGACCCCTAATTAGCCAATTTCTTTAATTAGGTTGGTACTTGCATAGGGATGTATATATGTACAAACATGATACTATATATATAGGTGTGAAAAGATTGAGCCAATTAATCGATAAAGTTGCAGATAATTAATGGAAATTTTTAAATGACGTCACGAATGGAACAATCTACATGTTTCTGTCATTAGAGGGGGAAAAAAAATCTTTGTAAAAAGTGTCAAAGCAAAAGGGTCCCCCAGGCATGGGAGTACAGTGCACTATCCTATTTCAAGTGAAACAACGTAGAAAATTCCATGTGAATGAACAACTAATTAAGATTACACGTCCTTATCGCTAACAGTCCAACAGGAAGACATGAAGCAATTTTTTCTTTTTGGTTTGATATCCAGAACAGGATTTTTGAGGAAGAGAAAGAGAACTTAGATTTGATTCCTTTATATATTCCAAGAGATGACGATTCTAACTATTTTGTTCAAACCGAACCGATTCAAGAAAACTAAAAACATCCATGCATATACAAAATTAAATTCTGATAAAGTTGCAACCAAAAACAGTTGCCGCCGCTAGTTACTTAACGTATAGGCACAACGTTTTCTGACTCTGAATTGATGACGACGACATTTTGTGCTGATATATTGACATTATCCACAAAATTTGACATTTCAACCCGCATCCATATGCTGGTCCCTGTAACTTCCTAGTCAGACACATGTAGACCTGTTGCCTTTATTAATCATTTTCAGCTCACACTTTGTTGGAAAGCCTTCTGCTTCCTAAATTCTGCATGTGCCTCGTTGAACAAAACTGATCTCGTAGCTCATTTTAGACTTTTTGTTTGGAATGACTCAGCCATATATATGCCTCATCCGGGATCATAATGTAAAAGTACTTAGTTAGTTAACTACTTTGTATATATGTATTGAAGAAATTGAGTTAGGACCAGGGGTGCCTAATGTGCCTTTCCTGTTGCCTTCTAATATTGGGGGACCTTCCCAAATATATTTTTCATGGTTTTTTGGATCATTACATTTTACATGACATGTGTGGTGTGGCATTTTGATATCTTATGGGTAAAAATTGAGTTGTTTTTAATTAGAGAGACATGTACGTACTAGACATTAGGTTATAGACGAAATTGAACCAGTAACATCTCACTTAACACCCTAACTTTTTTTATAAGTCCCCTTTGGAAAAGAAATTGGGTCCTTAATTATTGCAAATCCACTTAGACAGTAATTTATGACACTACTATTAAACTCTAAACGAAAGATCATTGATTATTAAAACGTGTTAACCATCTTATAAAACGTTAAAACTTAATTTTCAAAAGGACTATCATAGTTAAAAGAACAAAGTCCCTTGACGGTAATTCAAGCATATAGTTGGGCCTTGGATTTCATGATACCCAAAACAAACATTCACTATCAAGCTCAAACTCTTTTATCTAAATAATACTCCCTCTAGTCTTAATTATAGGAACATTTTGCTCCTATAATTAAGCCAATGGTAGTACGTCATTACGTTAAATGTAAGGAAAAATGAATTAATTCATGTAGGAAAGAGAAAAAAAAAAGATGATAGGGGGTTATGAAAACCGTTTATAAATAAGAGTAAAATTGTGAAAATGCATCAATTTAGGACATATTAAATGAGTTAACTAATTTTCCTTTGTATGTGGTATAAGGGAGTTATAAGATTTAAAAGTGTGTGATTTCTTTTTGATTTAGGGTCTAAAATCTTCGAAAATCTCAAAAAAAAAAAAAAAAGGAAAAAATCCATTTTTTTATCATAAGATATCAAAATATCATTCATTTAATGTAAAATCTAATGATCTAAAGAACCATAAAAAATACATTTGGGAAGGTCTCAAAAATTAGGAGGCAGCAGGGGACAGTTGGAAAGGCATATTAGGCACCCTTGCCCTTAAGTTAGTTAGTTATTTGTAACAAATATGTATTAGTTTCGCTAAGATACCCTCTACTAATATGTTTTAGAGCAACTTCATAACGAAATCCCTCTTGATATATGTCATCAATAGGGATATTTCTTTTAAAAAAAATTATAAATTTGGGAAACAAAGTGACTAAGATTTTATAATCAAAACCAAAGTAAACTTATTATCTAACTCTTAAGACAGGAGGTAGTATTAATTAGCACTGTAATAGTGTAAGTTATGTTGAGTCAAGACTTAAACGTACACGGAATTGAATGTTTAATAAACAAAGCGATCTTCAAATGTACATGTTTTTCACTGATCATAAAGTATTTCAAATGAATAACGTAACAAAGGCCCGCACTAGAGATTAAAATTCTAATAGCTGTATCAATTAAGTTTGTGTTCAAACCTGGCTTTAATTAATTAATTTCCTGTAGTACAACATAAAGACATTTCAAAAGGGAAGAGTTACACGTAATATAGATAAGAACACCCACGTCTCATCATCCTTACTTAATTCCATTCCTTATCCAATTACCAAACACCTGCTTTTTGCGGCTTTGCTTTAATTTGCCCAAATTGCGTCACTAATATTCACAAAAAAGACAAATTAGTAATAAATAATGATAATATTTTCTTTTGAAACCAATTGCTAATTAAATTGCAGCACATTTAGTTTGTCCCCTTCTCAAAAGTACTCTCATAACTTTATTCTACTCGACCTTTTATTTCTCCCCTTTTTCGCTCTCATTCGTCTCCTTCTGCTGCATGCATAATTACAATTACACCACCAGTACTAGAGAGTCAATTTAATTAATTAACCATCAGGTGTAGGGTTTGGTTGAAGTTTCCTTAAATTAAGGGTCGTAATCATCGTATAATTAATAAAATTAAGTTATTTTATGGCATACGTAATTTGATTGAAATAATGGCATAGCTTGACCCGCGGTAGGTGTCTGTTTTGCATCATTATCAATATGACTAAGCATTTGAAATTTTATAGCCGACGTCTGTATTTTAACAACAAATGATACACATGCTTTTTTATAGTTCTTCATATTCTGTATTACTCCCTCCGGTCCTAATTATAGGATATATTTAACTGATTTTGGGGAGATTAAGAAGAGAAGTTAAATTAGTTAATTTTACTCATTTTCCTAAAATGTCCTTATATAAATTTAAAATGACATAAGTAAAAATAAATTAACAACTTCTATTACATACCTCTCCAACTTAGATTTTTTTTTCCAATATACTTTTTAATTAAAATAATGGTCTTGCTAGCCAACGCCTTAGTAGCGCAGTGGCATGGGAGTTTGGCTCCCCTCCCTCATGTCCAGGGTTCGAACCCTGCCCCCCTCCCCTACTATGTGTATCAAAAAAAAAAATAATGGTCTTGCGATACACATATATATATAGATACACACATAGATATACATACATATATCTATACACATATGTATGAATACACACACACAAATATATATATATATATATATATATATATATATATATATAGACACGCATATAAACACACACACATATATGTATATGTGTGTGTGTTTATATATCTACACATATATATTGATAGGCACAGACACCCACATATACATACACAGATATACATATATGTAAACATATACATACACAGATATATATACACTCACATTCACAGTTGTATATGTGTGTTTATTTATATATGTGTTTGTGTATATATGTATGTATATTTGTATAGAGATACATACACATATGTAATCACCAAAAACCAACTACACTTGAGAGAATAAAATAGGGGTATTTTAGGAAGAAATTAACAAAAATTAGAATATTATCCTATAATTAGGACCAAAACTAACTCTTAAATATTGTCTTATAATTAGAATCGGAAGGAGTATGTTTCTTTTTCATTTTATCACGCTTTGATTCTTCTATGGTTGGGTTCAAAATATGCTAGCTGAAATTTGTAAAATTTGACCAAAAGTCAATTTTTATGCTTGTTCAGGTCAATTATTTATTTATTTATTTTGCTTGTGAAACCAATAATGAAAACTAAGTCCTGATTTTTTTAAGACTTTATTTGATTCCTTTTTTTTTTTTCGTCACACGTCGTTAAAGTTCCTTTGTTTAGTTTGTCCGGTTCCTTACTTGTTTTTTTGTCTTGATTAATTTGTAAATTGGAACAGTGAAGCGCCCGCGCGCATAAGATACAATTGTGTGTGTAATAATATGAGCTGTTAATTATAATTATATATAGTTTGAATTCATTAACTTGATGTATTGCCTATATAAATAGTTTGATCATGAAAAATTCTCCCCCCCCCCCCCCTCCGGCCTAACGATTTTGTTGGAATATTGTAAAATCAAAAGATATGTTTTTCTTTTTTTTTTTTTATAAAGTGATCTTCATGGTTAAAAGCTTTATATCAAAAGTTGTGTGAGGTGTTATAACTCTGAGGCTTTGTTTGGATTGACGGGAGGGAGTGAGAGGGGAGGGGAGGGGAGGGGAGGGAGAGTAAAGTTTTTGGGTTAATATAACCCACAGGGGCGGAACCCCTTTATGGCCAGCTGGGGCCAAGACCTCAACTGGTCCCGACTGATCTTATAAAATTTTTTAAAATATATATGTATTTATTAGATGATATTTTATTTGGCCACAAATTTGGCCCCAGCTAATTTTTTATCTTCTCTGTAAGGATATTGTTTGTTTCATTACTCATTAGGCTGTGAGAGAAAAGTAAAATTCTTGTTTGAGATACCAAAAAGATTAGTATCATCTTATATATTGTTATAATTTATAATTATCTGTTATTATTTATTTGTATTTTCCAGGTTATTTGATACTATTTAGTAAATACTCCATCTGATCTTTATTTAAGGAACCAAATAACAATTCTCACAAGTCAATAAAAACAGTTAAAGTAATTAAATTTGTCCTAAAATTTAAGTAATTTTCAATATTATCCCTATTAATTACATTAAACTCTAATATCATATTAATTATTACTCCTTTTTTTTCCTTGAAAAAAGAATAATAATTAATTTTATTAATTATTCCTCTCACTCACTACCTTTTTAATTATAGGTATACATGGAAAAAAAACATTTAATGCTATTTGGAAACAAGCAAGTGTTTTATAAAAAGAAACAAATATACTTGTTAGTCGGTACCTTATAATAAAAATTAAAGAGAGTAGTTCAATATGTTTATTTTTTGGCCCGTGCTAAAAAAATTTTCTGGTTCCGCCACTGATAACCCAAAAACTTTACTCTCCCTCCCCTCAATCCAAACAAAATCTGAAAGGCACTAAGATTATCTCTCTTTAGTTTCTAGAGACACATGTAAAAGGTTAAAATAAAAAATGTGGCATGCAGCCACCACATTGTGAAAGGTTGTGTTGTATTTATAAGAAAATTCTATATAATATAATGATATAACTCTTTATATGTCTGTTCATAAATCAACATATGAGATTCATAAATCTAACAAATTATTATGACTTTTAATTGAATAAGTGTTGCTTCAAGAAGTACCATTTCAAGGCCTATAAATACCCAACACTATTAACTATATATTCTGACACATCATTATTCACGCAGCAACAAATTATCAAACTCCTTACTTTAATTTTATCCTTAAAGTACATACAAAGATAAATTCGGATTGTCATTTGGTAAAAGTTATTATTGTTTTGGCTTTGTTGGGAGTGCAATACATACCAAAAGATTTTCATTGTATCTGCAGCAAATTCGCCTGTCAATCTAAATTATACCATATTATACAGGAATAAACAAGGTGAATTAAGTCAAAAGGAAATTACTGCTCACGCCGGAAAGAGATTATGCACTATTTTCTCCCTCATATTTTCCCATATAAATGGATAAGTGTCGCAGACATGGGAACAGTGATTAGTTCTCCAGGAAGCTGCTTGCTTCGAAAAGTGGTCATCAAATCCGATTCTTATCTTAACTTCAAAAACTTTTTCACTATTTTTTCTTTTTATTTTTGAAACTTTCTCAGAATTTTCTTTTTTTTTCTTCTTATTAATTGTAAATGAAAAAGGGATGTGGAGGAAGATATCGTTGTTGGGGATTCAGCTTTCCAATTGGCAGCTACCCCAAATTAAATACGGATGCCTCTTTATAAACGCCATCTTTCTGCATCTTGTAAATGCTTATCATAAAGACGAAATGATTAGATTCATATCAATAAAATGATCACTGAATATTCTAAGGCCTCCCACGTTGGTGATGTTAGCTCACTTCTTCTCTCTCCTTTTGAATGAACCGACAGGACCATCCACCCAATCTATATACTTAGTCCTATCACGATCTTAAATATATGATCTAGTTTATAGTGGATCTTACATTTAGGATTAGAAAATTATAACAATATACATATGTATGCACATGGTTAAATTGCATTTAAATATTTAACACTGTAAAATAGTACTTTAAATTAATTTTATGTATCAAGCACCACAAAAATATTTTTCCATTAGCACTAATATGCTTAAACATTTTTTTTGGTGCATTTCAGCACTTTAAAATGTTTTTTCAATAATACTTGACATCCTAAGTAAGTTTAGGGTTTACATTGCTGTTGAGAAAATAGTTTACTTTGACCTAAAAAAAGAAAGAAAGAAAATAGTTTATGCCAAAACAACACCAAAAATTGTTTTAGGATACTAAGTACTATTGAAAAATATATTAGGATATTGAATACATCAAAAGCCACTTTTGGATACTAAATGATGCTAAAAATATTCTTCAGTGTGCTAAATACAACTTAATTTTATATATATATATATATATATTACTCTTCCTGCTACCAGTTTTTTTTTCTGTTAGTGTTTCTTTTTGGGTCAAATCTTGGGAAAATCTTAAGAAACTACCACTTAAATATTAAAATTTTAAATATGTGTTTTCCTAATAAAATCAGTTGTCAATTACTTTACTATTCTTATTAGTCCTATTAATGTAGTTGTCAACATGATTTTGAAATTCAAATAGTATTTTTCTATTATTTTAGTGTTTTTAAGAGTGCGCGATTTTTTTTTATTTTTTTATTTTTTGACCTAAATGAGTATACGAAAATTTAAACCTTGAGAACTTTGACCAATTCAAACTCATAGTAGCGACTGGTTTTTCGTATTTGGTTACAAAGATAAGAGCAAAATGAATATATTCATAGTTTAGCATAGGAAACGAGTGGAAGAGCGTAGAATTTGATTCTATTTCAAAAACAGCTTTTTTCATAAATAAAACCATCTTTTTTTTAATCACTGATATAAAGCCAACCATTGGCACTTTTATTTTTTTTACCTTGACTTTTTGTTGACAGGCATAAATCATGTGCAAATCGCACCTTTAATAGCCAAAAGCAGTGTCTAATTGAATAGATTTATTGTCGGTCGACCTATTACAACTCAGACATTGCTGAAGAGTATTTTCTTATCTTATTGGATTAAAAATAATACGATAGAGTACTGCTTTTTTTTTTTTTGGGTGATAATTAGGGTGTGCATAACAATCATTCTATTGCCCAGTACTGTTTCTGAGATGAAACAGTTTTTTCTGATTCTGTGCTTTGGAAGAGTTCTGAGAATCAGAATTACGTTTGTTAACCCATTTTATTTTTACTGTGAGAATTAGAATTACGTTTGGTAACACATTTTTCCTCCCCTTGTTTGGAAGTTAAAAAAATAGTAAGGGAGGAAGATGGAGGATTAATGAGTTATTTTTACCATTTTGTCCTTTTCTTTAATAATTAATATAATTAGTATACTTTACAAATAAACTTAAATTTAAAATTCCTAAAAAAATTATTTATGTAATTTTCATATTCAAAAAAATATTTATGTGGCGGCGGCGGCGGCGGTGGTGCTCGTGACGGTAGTGGCAATGAGGCGGCGGTGGTGGTGGTGAGGCGGTGGTGGTGGGGCGGTGGCGGTGGGGTGGTGGCGGTGGTGGCGGGGGCAGTGGTGGTGTTGGGGGTGGCAATGACGGTAGTGGTGGTGAACGAGAGTAAATTTTTGCTTTGATTAAGGGAAAAATAAATTCTGATTTTTTGCCCTGGAATAGATAAGCCAAAATTTTTAGCTTCTATTTTTTACTCTCTAGCACAAAAAATAAACTGGTTCATCCCGGGAGCAAAAAAAAAAAAGGTTTTACCAAACACAATTCCCATCCATTTTTGTTCCGGGGCACAAAAATTAAGAAAAAAGTTATTCTGTGAGTGTTACCATGCACACCCTTACTGTTTATTTCAATTTCTCCCACTTTTCAGTTTTTCTCCTCTTTTTGAGAAAAATCATTGATAAATTAAAAATGTCAGTAATAGATGAAGTTATCTTCTGTTTCTCTGAGGCATCTCGAGACCAAGAACGCAACCTTACAATTCAAAACCAACCAAAAGAGAGAAGAAGAAGAAGAAGAAAAAGTCAATTGAGAAACAAATTTTATCCGAAGAATCACTAAACTGATCTTCGGCATAATATTATTATAACAATCCCTTTTTAATAAAATATATAATGAGAGTCGGAAACAAAAACAATCTTAAAAACAAAAAGGGTCAGGATTGAAGGAAGCGGTAATGGATATATGAAGTCAGAAACATGAAGGATAGTCAAAAATGGTGGCTTTAATTGGAAAATCATATCATTTTGATAAAAACTTGATGGATGTATGACTCTGCTATGCCCAAAACAAAAGGGTTGATTTACATGTCATTACGTACAAATTATAATATTATAGGATCTTACGAGTCAAAAAGGGTCAGTTCTAGCAGCCCTACGCTGCTTCTACACTCAACCCTATTAGCTTCCTGGATCCTTCATGCATGGTTTCATTCCACCCCAACTATTCTAAATACTTCTGTCCGTTCATTCATCCGTTCATTTACGGTCAGTTTGATCAAGCTGATTTTGACAGGGAGGGAAATTAAAAAAAGTTGATTTTGATTAAGCTGCATGAGGACTTTTAAGACATGAGGGATTGTTGGAAGAAAATATATTTTCAGCTTATTTTTGTTAAGTGTTTTTTATTATCTTATAAGAATAAGTAGGAAAAAAGATTTCTTCCCACCATCCCTCATGTTTAACTTAATCAAAATACCCATTTTATTGTTAAAGTTTAAACAGAAAGGCCCTTAAGTTACTTATAAATTTTAAAAATTGATACGTGAATGTGTTTTGGTGATTAGAGAGTGAGATGCATGGTCATTGGTTCATTCAGTTAAAAACAAAAAAGGAATGTATCTCTTAATGCTCATTAATATTATTAATTTGTGTTTAACATGGATTTTATTTAAGAATATGAGATCGGAAAGAATAGGAATCTCTCATAATGAAGGTCTAATAAATTTCATGTCACGTCAAATTTTAGAGGGAGGGGATCTGTTTGCTTTTGGGAGAAGAAAGAGGCTGAGGGCAAAAAGGTCAAAAGGAAATTATGGAAGTTGACGTGGGTTGGAAAGAGACAACCCTGACCAATAGGACGCAGGGAAACCATTCGTCTATTTAAAAACCACCAGAGGGGTAAGAGGCAAACGCAATACAATTCTGCTAAGGCAAGCTAAAATCCCTCTCATTTCAACCTCCATAATACTAAAACCTCTCTGCCTCTCAAATATTCAACCAAGAAAAGAAAGGAATTTCCTTTGCACACTCCAGAGTTCTATAGCTATCTTTTGTCTCGCCATTTTTGAATTCTGCAATCTCATAATCATCAAGCTTACAATGGTTACATTGATCAAGAGAATAATTGTCAGCTACATTTTCCTCGTATTATGTCTCTTTGCAGGTGCCCTGTTTGCTCTGTTTTTCTTCATTGTTCTTGTTCATGTTCTTGCAGATAGCACTAACAGATTTTCAATGCTTTATTATCACAGGAACTGGGTTTTTCCGAGGTGTGGCATCGTTTGGAATCAACTACGGTCAAGTTGCCAACAATTTGCCACCACCTGACAAGGTTATGGAGCTCTTGAGCTCCCTTAGGCTCACAAAAGCAAGAATCTACGACACCAACCCTCAGGTGTTAACTTCTTTTGCTAATTCCAACGTTGAGCTCATTGTAACTGTGGAGAATGAGATACTAAGCCAGTTAGGTGACCCTCAACAAGCCCTTCAATGGGTGAGCACCCGCATCAAGCCCTACGTCCCAGACACAAAGATCACAGGGATTCAAGTTGGGAATGAGGTGTACAGTGGTGATGACACAGCCCTCGTTCAGTATTTAGTACCAGCCATGGTTAACATTCATAATGCTCTAGCTCAGCTAGGTATAGGCTCAAATATCCATGTTTCAACACCTTCTTCCTTAGCAGTGCTTCAGGAATCTTACCCTCCTTCAGCTGGTAGTTTCAAAAGTGAGATTTCTGGGATTATGACCCAGCTTTTGAACTTCCTGTCGACCACTAAGTCGCCTTTTTGGATCAATGCCTACCCTTATTTCGCTTACAAAGATAACCCAACTGGGATTTCTTTGGACTATGCATTGTTTAATCCTAATGCAGGAATGGTTGACCCTAACACCCACCTGCACTATGATAATATGATGTATGCTCAAGTAGATGCAGTTGTATTTGCCATGGCTAAACTGGGATTTAATGGGATAGAGGTTAGGGTATCAGAAACTGGTTGGCCATCAAAAGGAGACCTTAATGAGGCTGGTGCCACAGTTATCAATGCAGCAACTTATAACAGAAATTTGTTGAGGAGGCAAATGGCAAATGAAGGAACACCACTAAGGCCTAGAATGAGGCTGGAAGTGTACCTTTTTGCTTTGTTCAATGAGGATATGAAGCCTGGACCGACCTCAGAAAGAAACTATGGCCTCTTTCAACCGGACGAATCCATGGCTTACAACGTTGGGCTATCTGCTCTATCAACCACTTCATCAGCTTCAATTTCTCTTACCTCCTCCGCAGCTAAGACAAAGGTAAAAAAGATAGGTTCTCTGTTTTCAACTTTACAAAAAGTTAATTTAGATTATATCAGAACTAATAGGGTAGAAAGAGAAAATGTATAGCCCACAATTAACATACCGGTATGTCAATGTAAAGCTGGGATTGTATATGGTTCTCATATACACTCATTTGTAATTAAGCATTTTTGACATAAAAAAATCTTAGTACTTATTGTTCTCTGGCCAACAATTGTTATTTATATGCAGTTTATATCAATCAAATTGTCTTCTAATATCTTCCCCCTTCGCATTTTACTGTGAAACAGGGAGCTCCAATGGGATACCGGAGTTTGGTCTTCTGGATGATTCTGTGTTTGGTGGCCTCAACTCTTTTTGTGAGAACAACACCATAGGCCTATGGGATACTTACCCATGTATATATATACACATACAAGAACAGTGGGGAGTTTACTTCCTCCAAGGCGCAAAACAGAGACCTCAAAACAAAGGCACTTCAAGCACCTCAACAACGAAGCGACTAGACATGACAAGTGATCCAATTTCAGAGAGATGGGGACCAATACACTTTCCAGACGATGGAGACTAAAAACTTGATGCATATTGTAAAGGAAATAAGGATTTGAATAGGATGATCATCCTATCAGTAGTCACTTTCCTTGGACAAGCATGTGGTAGTGACGTGCAATTGAACTTAATCTTTACGTAGTTGAGGGACATACAAAAGCCATTTCATTCTTTATTTCAGGATATGATGTAGAAGAATAAGTCCTAGTTTCGGTTTATTTACTTAAAACTATCAACCAGGACATGAATTTGTATGTTGCCGATCATGTAGAGTTAATACCATTCATGCAATGAAGAAAAAAGCTGCAGCTTAATTGAGGAGAAAGTGTTAGTGTTGAAGCTTAGCCTTGTCTGCCTAATTTCTCAACCCATTGGTTGGCAGGAAAAGCCCCTCCTTTTGGGACGTGGAATCCATAACTGTTCCTATTTGTGTATATATATATAAACACAAAGATTACTACCCCTACACTCTTTTCCTCCCTCGCCAAGTATCTTATTACGTAAAAGTTCAATAAAAAAATTAAAAATAAAAACACGATTAGATTATATCATATAGCAGAAATATAAAGTGCAAAAGCCTCAAAGTTCAGGCTTTTGGCTGTTTTTATTATCCTCCAGAGGAGAATGGGGCGGTATTGCTTTATTCCCTAGCCAGCTATCCGTCAACATATCATATACACAAGTATGCCTTTATCAATATATAATTTAATACGTTTTCGTTCTTCTTTGTTCTCTCTCCTCATAGATTTTAGCATTTCATACTATTTCGGTTCACTGGACGAGATTTTTAAAGGTGGGGAACAATCATACCTCAGCCTAAACAGAATCTGCTGGGGCTGGTCTAGCTAATTTGACATAATCCAATGTGGCGCACATGTTGCCCTAAAACTCGAAGGCGACCCTACTGAGAGAGAGAGAGAAAATTTTGCATTCTTTAATGAAAGAAGACGAAGGGCAAGCAAGCTTCGAATGAAAAGCACCGAAGAGTTTGGTGGTGGTGGTGGTGGTGGGAGGAGGAGGCATGTGCTGGGTGGGGAATTTTTTTTTTTTTGGTGGCCTTTTAGGTGTTCGATAAAAGTCCACAGAAATCCTACGTGGGAATCAGGTTCAGTGACTCGTACTTTCAGAAATATTTGCAAGTGTGGTCCTTGCATTGCCATTCGGAGACTGGTTCATCTGCTTTAGCTGCTATGTCATCGATTCGAAGCTCAATCAAATTGAACTCGTTTTCACTACTGGCTTTTTTTTGTCTACTTTTCTGGTTACGTTTTTATATTATTTACGCGCCATCTCCCTCCCTCCGTCCATCCAACGGTTGGGGGGCCTTGGCAGGCAATACGGAATAACAGAATGAAAGGCGCATATACAATTAAAAAGAAATATTTACAATCTAAAATTATCGTTTGCATCCTTAAATTAAAAATACAACTGAAAGGCTGAAATGTTAACTAATGCGTAAATATATAGATATTATTAGAAAATAAAAGAAAATTGAGTTTAGAGTTGTGGTTATAATAGCAGAAGTTGAATATGGTAAACATTTATCTCCATAAGGAAGGATGACGTGAGCATGCAATTCATATTTCATAAGGAGGTGACTTAATTTGCTATTAAGGTGAGAACTTGTTGCCAAACATTTTATAAGTACTCTTCTGGTCCTTATTATAAGGCATTAACTAACTTTTGTTACAAACCAAAAAGAGCAGTTAAAGTCAACGGAGTTGTCCTAAAATATAAGTAATTTCTAATACTACCGCTACGCTTATTAATTATTGACAGACATGGAAAAAAATAATGCTCATTGGGAACAAGCAAATATAAAAAGAACCAAATGAACATGCTAGTTGATATCTTATAATAAAGACCAGGGGATAGGTTTATAAGTTCTCTTTACATTTTAAGATGTAGTCTAATAATTCTGATAAGTTGAGACCTTAACTCATCTGAATTTGAATTAATAAAAATGATGAGCAAGTTGTTGTCCTTATTTTTTTTTTAAAAAAATAATAATAATAATTTGAGAGATGGATGGATAGATGGAATGGGAGTGGGTCCTATTGCATTGTGTTTTACCAAACCAACTCCTTAAAATGAGGATCGAAAGTAGTCGTCCACCACCACGTCCATGATACACATGATCAAACTTAAAAATATACTTAAAACAAGTTGTCATTATTAATTATCTAGATTTTAATATCTAGGGCACAGGAGATTTTATATAAACTGTTATTTATATATTCTATGTATATGCTATAAGGTAAGTCTTAAAATAAATGGCTAATAGTTGATAAAAGTTGGTAATGAGTTGGTTGTCGTATAACTCATAAAATGGTGAGTTTAAATCTTGCTTCTGATGTAACTCCCAAGGGTTAACTACGTTTGAACTTTGATACATGTGAACCAATTTGATTTGAATTTGGTATATGAAGACTAGTTTGTGCTTGCCTGGTTTAAGAAATGGTTGCATAGATTTTCTAGCAAGAGAGAGACATCAAGATACTTTTGAAATGGTTCTAGTATATTAGATGTACCGAATGGTTGTTTTAAGAATGTACCTATAAGAGTTGCGACGGTAAGGCCTAGCCCTAGATTATTTATTTCAAGCTCTGAGTTGCCTCTGTAACTCCAAAAAAAAAAAAAAAACTACCTCTGATATTTATACTACAAATGAGATCTTATAATAAAAATGATATACTCTCTCTGGTCCTAATTATAAGACAACATTTGGTGGTTGATTTTAGTCTTAATTATAAGACAATATTCTAAGTTTTGTCTATTTTATTCTCTCAAGTGGATTTGATTTTTTTTGTGATTATATATGTGTGTGTATGTCTATATACACATATATATACAGACACAATATATATAGACACACACTCTCACTCTCACTCTCTCTCACACACATATGTGAGTGTATGTATATATCTGTGTATATATGTATGTGTATACATATATGTATATCTGTGTGTGTACGTATATAAACACACACATATATACATATATGTGTGTGTGTATTCATATATATGTGTAGATACATGTATGCATATGTGTGTGTGCACGCGCACGTACTATATCTATATCTATATGTATGTATGTATATATATATTGTATATAGCAAGACTATTATTTTAATTAAAAAAACGTGTGAAAAGGAAAATTCTAAGTTGGAAAGGTATGTGCTAAGGATTGTTTATTCACTTTTACTTATGTTATTTTAAATTTATATAAGGGTATTTTAGGAAAATTAGTAAAATTAACTAATTTAACTTCTCTCCTTAATCTTCACAAGATCGGTTAAATATGTCCTATAATTAGGACCGAAAAGAGTAATATTTACTTGAATAATTTAGGAAGATTAAAAAAATAATTAAACTAGTTATTTATTAAAAATGTGTGTTAGTTTTACTATAATACCTTCTTAAATTATTTTTATTTCGTACACATCTGTTTTAATCTTTTAGAAGTGTTTTTACGATTTACGAAGTAAATACGTGAAAATAATTTTATCTCAGTTTATAGAAAAGAGTTTCTAAAATCATGGATTGTGAATTTCTAAAATAGACATGAAAATGGGATTGCTTCCATTATCTTGAGGGATAGGATATTGTTACTACCATTAGTGTTACTACTAACGTTACTACCAGTTTGTTTCACCGGTAGATCAGAATCTCATTTACCTTTTGTCATTTTTCTTTTCTAATGAAATTCTGATTTAACAGTGAGATAAGCAGTGACACTAATTGATAATAATAATAATATCATATTTTTAATACCACTTCAAGATGTCCCATTTCTATTGAAACTAACCATAGTGTAAACTCCTTTTAAATGCACAATTCAATTAGGATAATTTAGGGAAAAATCACAAATACAAGGGAGAAAGTGAATTAAAGTGAAATACTCGTATTAAAGAACAACTTCAATCTCTTCTACTAAGAACAGGGTTAATATTTTGATTTCCTGAATAACTAATGAGATTTATCATCAACCACAATTCTACTGGGCAGGGCCTAAATCCATTTTTTTCAGGTACAAAAATCAAAATCCAGTTGAATTCTATATATCGAATATTGATTCTATTTTTTCAGGGTCATATTTGGTTCTTCAGGCCGTCTCGATCGATCTCTCTCTGTGCAGCCGTCACGCCAGCAATGAGTGCGATGACGGAAACGAATATCCTAATTAAGGTTGTGGTTTTCACTCGTTGCCATTAACTCGTCGCCGGGAACGAAGATCCTAATTGAGGTTGCGGTATCTTTTTCACTCGTTACTATTCACCGCCTTCGCTTCCGACAATTCGTCTATGTAACGTAGAAGTCAGTGGGCAATAAGCGTTTTATCCTTGTACACTTTCTTTGCTTCTTCATGACAAATGATTTTTGGCTACTCGTACTATATGAGGGTTAGAACTTAGAATCATAAAATTAATGGCTCGAGGTTATACTACGCGTCGCCATTAGAATACGTTGAGGTCTTTGATTTTGCTAACCGACTTTTGGTAGGACATTTTAACTAAAAGACTGTTTTTTTTTTTGACTGGAGAGCTTGTAGACAATATTTCTTCTACAATAGTGTGTTCCCTAGTGTTTCAAGGCTAACATCTTGATTAACCATTGTAATTTGCAACCTTAAGATCGTTGGTGGCTTGCTCATGACTTTGGGTAATGCCTTTTGGCTGAGGTGCGGTTTTGGATTATATCCCAGAAATCTCATTGCCAAGTCCCATTCTATTCTTGCATTAGACCAGGAGCTAGATTATGTATCAAAATCATGCAAAAAGTCTTCTGAAATCAATCAAATCCATGGCTACATGGTTAAGACTGGTCTTGATAGCGTTCCTTTCAATTTGAGCAAGCTCCTGGCAGCCACCATCCGTGATATAGGATATACAGCGTCCATTTTCACTTATATTCAAAACCCAAATTTGTACATGTTCAATAAAATGCTTAGAGGCTATTCTATCAGCGATTACCCTAAGCAAACTTTTATATTGTTCAACATTTTGAGGACTCGAGGAATTGTTCTGGACCAATTCTCTTTTATCACGACACTCAGAGCTTGTGGTCGAGCATCAGAGACTGGGATTGGCCAAGGGATCCATGGAATTTCATTGAAGTCCGGGCATAAGATGTTTATTGATGTAAAGAATAGCCTTCTGCATTTTTATTGTGTTTGCAAAAGAATTGGAGATGGCCACAAACTGTTTGATGAATTTCCAGCGGAAAATGACTTAGTTTCTTGGAACACCAGAACTGTCAGAAACTCTCACGTCACTACCTGTGGCGTGGGCCCCCCTCACGTGACTGGTGGCGTTAGCATTAGTTTGAAAAATAGTTTTGAAAATGCATTAATCCGGTTTTTTTTTTTTTTTCTTCTTATTTTGGTCAATCTACGGATAGGCTCTTAATTTACTTATGAGTTTTACAAATTGATACGTGAATGTGTTTTGGTGATTAGAGAGTGAGATGCATATTCATTGGTTCATTCAGTTAAAAACAAAAAGAAAATGTATCTCTTAATGCTCGTTAATATTTTTATTTTGTGTTTAACATGAATTTTATTTTATTTTTGCTCCGAACATGAATTTTATTTAAGAATAGGAGATAGGAAAGAATAGGAATCTCTCATAACTAAGGTCAAATAAATTTCATGTCACGTCAAATTTTAGAGGCAGGGGATCTGTTTGCTTTTGGGAGAAGAAAGTGGCTGAGGGCAAAAAGGTCAAAAGGAAATTATAGAAGTTGGCGTGGGTTGGAAAGAGACAACCCTAGGACGCAGGGAAACCATTTGTCTATTTAAAAAACCACCTGAGGGGTAAGAGGCAAACGCAATACAATTCTGCTAAGGCAGGCTAAAATCCCTCTCATTTCAACCTCCACAATACTAAAACCTCTCTGCCTTTCAAATATTCAACCAAGAAAAGAGATGAATTTCCTTTGCACACTCGAGAGTTCTATATCTATCTTTTGTCTCGCCATTTTCGAATTCTGCAGTCTCAGAATCATCAAGCTTACAATGGTTACATTGATCAAGAGAATAATTGTCAGCTACATTTTTCCTCGTATTATGTCTCTTTGCAGGTGTTCTGTTTGCTCTGTTTTTCTTCATTGTTCTTGTTTCTGTTCTTGCAGATAGCACTAACAGATTTTCAATGCTTTATTATCACAGGAACTGGGTTTTTCCGAGGTGTGGCATCGTTTGGAATCAACTACGGTCAAGCTGCCAACAATTTGCCGCCAACTGAGAAGGTTATGGAGCTCTTGAGCTCCCTTAGGCTCACAAAAGCAAGAATCTACGACACCAATCCTCACGTGTTAACTTCTTTTGCTCATTCCAACGTTGAGCTCATTGTAACTGTGGAGAATGAGATACTAAGCCAGTTAGGTGACCCTCAACAAGCCCTTCAATGGGTGAGCACCCACATTAAACCCTACGTCCCAGACACAGATCACAGGGATTCAAGTTGGGAATGAGGTGTACAGTGGTGATGACACAACCCTCATTCAGTATTTAGTACCAGCCATGGTTAACATTCATAATGCTCTAGCTCAGCTAGGTATAGGCTCAAATATCCATGTTTCAACACCTTCTTCCTTAGTAGTACTTCAGGAATCTTACCCTCCTTCAGCTGGTAGTTTCAAAAGTGAGATTTCTGGGATTATGACCCAGCTTTTGAACTTCCTGTCGACCACTAAGTCGCCTTTTTGGATCAATGCCTACCCTTATTTCGCTTACAAAGATAACCCGACTGGGATTTCTTTGGACTATGCATTGTTTAATCCTAATGCAGGAATGGTTGACCCTAACACCCACCTGCACTATGATAATATGATGTATGCTCAAGCAGATGCAGTTATATTTGCCATGGGTAAACTGGGATTTAATGGGATAGAGGTTAGGATATCAGGAACTGGTTGGCCATCAAAAGGAGACCCTAATGAGGCTGGTGCCACAGTTATCAATGCAGCAACTTATAACAGGAATTTGTTGAGGAGGCAAATGGCAAATGAAGGGACACCTCTAAGGCCTAGAATGAGGCTGGAAGTGTTCCTTTCTGCTTTGTTCAATGAGGATATGAAGCCTGGACCGACCTCAGAAAGAAACTATGGCCTCTTTCAACGTGACGAATCCATGGCTTACGATGTTGGGCTTAATTTGCCATTAACTTGAGAACCTGTTGGTATTATAAGTACGTTTGTTAGTTCTCTTTACATTTTAAGATGTACTTTAAATTTTGCTGTCGATGTAAGGGTTAACTATATTTGAACCTTGATACATGGGAACCAATTTGATTTGAATTTGGTATATGAGGACTAGTTTGTGCTTGCCTGGTTTAAGAAATGGTTGCCCAGATTTTCTAGCAAGAGAGGGACATCAAAATACTTTTGAAATGGTTTTAGTATTAGATGTACCGAATGGTTGTTTTAAGAATGTACCAATCAGAGTTGCAATGTAAGTCCTAGATTATTTATTTTAAGCTCTGAGTTGCCTCTGTAACTTAAAAAAAAAAACTCTCTCTTGTCCTTAGTACCACCTCTTATATTTATACCACATATGATATCTTATATTAAGAACCATATAATATCTACTTAA
Source organism: Acacia crassicarpa (assembly GCA_034222035.1). Taxonomy (NCBI): domain Eukaryota; kingdom Viridiplantae; phylum Streptophyta; class Magnoliopsida; order Fabales; family Fabaceae; genus Acacia; species Acacia crassicarpa. The sequence goes on along the minus strand of JAWXYG010000005.1, from coordinate 38,438,577 downwards.
AAATTTTAGGTAGATTAAAAAAACTAATTAAAGTAATTATTTATTAAAAATGCGTGTTAGTTTTACTATAATACCTGCTTAAATCATTTCTATTTTGTATATGTTTATTTTAACTTTTTTAAAGTGTTTTTACCATTTTTAAAGCAAATATGTAAGAGTAGTTTTGTTTATAGGAAAAAAGTCGGTAAAATTATGGTTTGACAGTTTGCCGAATAGGCACGAATTTGGAATTGCTCCAATGGTTTTGATACCACTTCAAAATGTCCCATCTCTATTGAAACTAACCATAATGTAAACTCCCTTTAAATGCAAAATTCAACAAGGATAATTTAGGAAAAATACAAATACAAGGGAGAAAATTAAAGTGATATACTCGTATTAAAGAACAAATTCAATCTCTTATACTAAGAACAGGGTTAATATTTTGATTTCCTGAGTAGCTAGTGAGATTTGTCATCAACCACAATTCTACTGGGCAGGGCCTAAATCCATTTTTCGGGAATAAAATCAAAATCCAGTTGAATTCTATATATCGAATATTGGTTCTATTTTTTCAGGGTCATATTTGGTTCCTCAGGCCGTCTCGATCGATCGATCTCTCTCTGTGCAGCCGTCACGCCAGCGATGAATGCGACGGCGGAAACAAATATCCTAATTATGGTTGTGTTTTTTACTCGTTGCCATTAACTCGTCGCCGGGAACGAAGATCCTAATATGGGTTGCAGTATCTTTTTCACTCGTTACCATTCACCGCCTTCGCTTCCGACAATTCGTCTATTTCAATAACATAGAAGTCAGTGGGCAATAAGCGTTTTATCCTGGTACGCTTCCTTCGCTTCTTCATGACAAATGGTTTTTGGCGACTCGAACCGTATGATGGTTAGAATCATAAAATTAATGGCTTGGAGGTTATACTAAGCGTTGCCATTAGAATTCGTTAAGGTCTTTGATTTTTCTAACCGACTTTTGGTAAGACATTTTAACTAAAAGACTGTTTTTCTCTTTTGGCTGGATAGCTTGTAGACAATATTCCTTCCACAATAGTGGGTTCCTAGTGTTTCAAGGCTAACATCTTGATTAACCATTGTAATTTGCAACCTTAAGACTGTTGGTGGCTTGCTCATGACTTTGGGTAATGCCTTTTGGCTGAGGTATAGTTTTGGGTTATATCCCAGAAATCTCAATGCCAAATCCTACTCTATTCTTGCATTAGACCAGGAGCTCGATTATCTATTAAAATCATGCAAAAAGTCTTCTGAAATCAATCAAATCCATGGCTACATGGTTAAGACTGGTCTTGATAGCGTTCCTTTCAATTTGAGCAAGCTCCTGGCAGCTACCATCCGTGATATACGATATGCAGCGTCCATTTTCAGTTATATTCAATACCCAAATTTGTACATGTTCAATACAATGCTTAGAGGCTATTCTATCAGCGATTACCCAAAGCAAACTTTTAGATTTTTCAACAATTTGAGGGCTCGAGGAAATGTTCTGGACCAATTCTCTTTTATCACAACACTCAGAGCTTGTGGTCGAGCATCAGAGACTGGGATTGGCCAAGGGATCCATGGAATTTCATTGAAGTCTGGGCATAAGATGTTTATTGATGTAAAGAATAGCCTTCTGCATTTTTATTGTGTTTGCAAAAGAATTGGAGATGGCCACAAACTGTTTGATGAATTTCGACCAGAAAACGACATAGTTTCTTGGAACACTTTAATGGGCGGCTATCTTCTTGTTTTTCAGCCTACTATTGTTTTGGATTTGTTCAGAAAAATGTGTTGTGCTGGGCTTAAAGCCAGTGTTGCCACTATCTTGTGTCTTTTAACTGCTTCTGGCAACATAGCAAATTTTGTCTTAGGAAAGTCACTCCATGGACATTGTATCCAAATCGGCTTTGGCTCTGATCTGAACGTGCTTGCTGCTTTGATTGATATGTATGCGAAAACAGGGCATATCTATCTGGCACGTAAAGTTTTTGATGGACTTGCTGAAAGGGATGTTGTCTTGTGGAACTGTTTAACAGGTAATTATGGGAGAATTGGTCTGGTAGAAGAAGCGATGTCTTTAATACAGCAGATGGGACTTCAAGGAGTAAAACCTAATTCATCCACCTTGTCAGGTTTGCTTTCAGCTTGTCCTGCCTCTGGAGCTATAAAGGTAGGACAATATGTTTCCAAGTACATGGAGGAAGAGAAACTAAAATTGGATCCAGTTCTGGGCACTGCTCTTATTGACACATATTCTAAATGTGGTTTTCTAAATAAAGCTATGGACATTTTTGAGAGAATGGAAAATAAAGATGTAAAGTCCTGGACAGCCATGATAACAGGTTATGGGGTTCACGGGCAGCCAACTAATGCCTTTAAGCTTTTCCATAGGATGGAGAAGGAAGGGTTTAGACCAAATGAAGTCACTTTTCTGGCAGTTTTGAGTTCTTGTAGTCATGGAGGTCTTGTGATGGAAGGCGTGTCAATTTTTGAGAGGATGGTGAAAGAGTGTGGTATTTTACCTCAGGTTGAACACTATGGATGCCTCATTGATCTCTTAGGTCGAGCAGGAATGCTAGAGGAAGCACATAAACTGATTAACAGCTTGCCCATCAAGAGTGATGCTACTGCTTGGCGTACATTGCTTGCGGCTTGCCGAGTCTATGGGAACATTAAATTGGGACAATGTGTGAAAGAAATGTTGAGAACAATGTATGAAGATCATCCTGCGGATTCCCTTCTCATATCTAACACCTATGCTGTCGTTGGAAGACTCTCAGACCTAACAAGAACGGAAGAAAAGAAGGAAGCAGATATTATAATGGGAAACTGTGTTACCGTTGAAATGAAGAGAGAAAAGATGGTTAAAGAGGCAGGGCTGAGCACAATTGAATTATATAACCAGGAGTGAGACTGCCATACTTTCATCCTCAATTTTTGTCTCGCCGAGTGGTGTACCAATGACTTGCCTGGTTCTGATTTGGTGCGTCCAGGCAAAGCCATGGTAGATATCAGTTCCATGGTTTAGCTCACTGCTCAATCTGGTTCCATGTCAAGTTTGTTGAACCACACTAGACCTGGAGAGATAAAATCAAATGAGCCTTCAAAACTTATCAAGGACAAATATGCTACTCTGAACCTGGAGCCTCCAGAATCTAACAAGGACATATATGATCATTCGAAACTGGAGCAAGTGTATGCTATAGTGGTTGATGGATGAAAAGGCCACACTTGATGGGATGGGGCTATTATTATTTAGGCCGAATATGGCACCTAGAGTTCAAGGCAACTCTTGACATTATCGAAGGAAGTGTTTCCTTTCATCTGCGAGGCAACTTGGAGTTTTGAACTTGTGTTCAATCAATTTGGGTTTGCCTTTGATCCTCAATATTTGTGATTTTCTCCATTGTAAAATGTTGATTTCCCTCTAAGGCTTCTTCCTCCTTAGAAGCTTGTTAATTGGCATCTAAATCAAAATACAACAGCTTTCACATTTTGTCATGACTCATGATGATAAACATTAACAGTATCTGACTTCCGTTTATTACTACAGCCCTCCTCAGGCTAGATTGGTTGCTTTATATGTGTATTCTGCCATTAAGATCGTGTCATATTACATAATTATGTTGGCTACTCATCTTAGAGCTATTAATTACATTGATTGAACAACTTGCGGTTACTAGATTACCTTGACAGTTTTTTCTTCAGACGTCACAGTGAGGAGCGCTTAACTAAATTTTGGAGGCTGCAATTGAGTTGAGTCCCTGTTGCTGGATATGTTCCGGGGTTTCTTTTTTGCTAAATAGGTTTCATCAACCTTTATTCTTGTATACCAAAAAAAAAAAAAAAAACCTTTATTCTTGTATATAATTCACTTTGGTGCTCAGTTTCGAATACCTGCTTGATCTGTGAAATTTATCCAGTTCATCCAATTCGGGTAAAATGCTGAGAGCGCCTTATACCTACAGTAAGGAAAAGGAAACAGACGGAAAAATAGAACAGAGACAAATATTTCGCAGATGTTAACCTAATTTAGAGCTGTACATTTTTCCAAGAGAAACTTTTTATTCCAAAGATCATTCCTTGTTCGTTAGTCCCCATGGAAATTCTAATGGGCAATGTCACCGCGTCAAATTGGAAATCCGGACCATACATACATATTGGTAGCTGCCATGTAAATCGTTCAATGCAACACGGAGCCAACACCCACTAGCCAAAGTATAATATTAACAATAGAACTTAGCTCACAGCAATCAGCATGAAAATTGAAATTGTTCTGTGGTTTTTATGTTTTATTTACCGTTCTTGAACTCTCAATGGCAACCTGAGGCGTCAGTGTACTTACAGACGTGAAAAGTCAATCGTAGCATCTTCATGTATGAAAACCGTGGTATATAGAAAGGCTCCCCAGAATGTTCTTGTTTCATGGTTGTGCAATAACAATTCTATGACAATAGAATTTAACTTAATTAGATAACAAATACCAAGCTGGGTAAGGCTACTTCTTATAATTGCAGTATTTGACTTCCATAATCAGCATTGAACTTCTCATATCTGTGGGCATGGAGATGAGCGGACGGCCTTGTGTTCTTCAAAGCAATCTCTATATCTTTACGTCCGATAGGCCCTACTTTTGGCAACTCTGTAAGCCAACAAAAACGGATAGTTCATGATGAGTGAAAATAACGTGAAGCAACACCGTTTTTGTCAATAAAACGACACTTAAAATATCCATGATTTGTAATTTTGATAGCCAGGAATTTAAGAAATAAAAAATCCTCCTTGGGTCCAAAAGACACCAAATCTGACTCGCACCAGAGTAACTACAGTGTTTTCTCCCATTCTCATCAACTGAGAGATAATTATTAAAATAATGAAGCACAGAGGGAAAACAAGGGTGATAAATTTAGTCAGATAAATTAAGCTTCCAAATGAATGAGATTTACATTTATCAATAGTTGGCATGTGAATTCATGTAAATGTCCATGACAACTCTCCGACTCTGATCCGAAAAATAGTCAAAAAAGGGAAAAGAAAAATGGACACTATTGAATAATGGTAACGCGGGAATAATAAAACATCAAACATATTGAAGTTTATCAATTTGCATGACATCATCTCACTTTTCTACATTGGAGGGTATACCAAACATAAGTAACAGCATTTTCGTATGGAGAAATCTTAAAAATTAACTGCATAGCAAAAGGTGCTGTAAATGAAATCTTAAAAATTAACTGCATAGCAAAAGGTGCTGTAAACCCCATACCTTCTTCCGGCACCACCTCTTCTCTCTGTTCAAGTTGTGACATTAAGCGTCTCAATGGCTGCATTGCTGCCTCTTTGCAGAGTAACCGGATATCTGAACCCGAATATCCGTCTGTCTGCTCCACCAGTAAATCATAGGGTATCTGCTCCTCACCAGGCTGTGGTGGAAGGAGTTCCTCAAACATTGCTTTTCTTGCTTCTGGTTCAGGAAGTGGCACAAGGATCTTTTGATCATGGTTAAGGTACAGCCACTGGTAGAATCTATGAAGCACAAAAACATAAAAATAGAGTTGTGTCTGTGTGCAACATGAATCAGACACCCCCATGATACTTTGCAACACTTCAAATTCTTTGTAGACACTACAAATGTTTCCTATTGCTGCTTTTGTGCAATGTCATGCCCTTTGTCCTTGACAATGGACAACACTTCTAGACTAAAATCATTAAAGCTGCAGTTGCAAGTTCAGATTGCTTATTTGAAATCACGCAGTATGGTGGGCCTATGTTTATCCATTCTTCAAGCCCAAAGGACTATCACAAGATAGCATGAGGGAGCATGCAAGAGATATTAATACAATATTCAAGATTCCCATAATAACTTATGCTTTGGGATGGGATAGCCTTGACAGTAACATTTCCTTGAAATTTCTCCTCCAAGGTCCATTTCCAATCCAAGAGTTTCAATTTCATTTAGAGGAATTGATGTAAGATGAGGCATGAATGATTATATTGGAAGGATACTCGCTTCTCAAGACGTCGGAGCATGGCTGCGTCCAGTTCCCAGGGAATATTTGTTGCCGCCAAAACAAAAACAAGTTCATCAGTCTGTGTCAAGCCATCCATCTGCAATCTAACCCAAATGATTTTGAGAAAGAACAAAAATATGCCACTCGTCATAATGCATATTGAGATGTGTTGAGACAATTTCTCTGAGCCCAAATTCCCAATGAAAAATTGAGTGTATCTTACATATCAATCATAATTCATGTCAAGAGTAACATTTTCACAATAAATCAAGATAAAGAGGATCAAAGTCCTCTGATTTAATTTCTATTTTTCTTTTTCATTCTGGTTTGACATTTTTTTAATTAAATTTTTTGCATTGAGATAAACAAAGTTGTCTTCCCACATGGTGAAAAGGAAAGCAATACAGAAGCATACACTAATTAGGAAGCATAAACAACTTTGGAGGTTCTGAATTTCTCTTGAATGATCCAATCAAATCTTCTAACAATAAGAAAGGGCTACATGCTTTCAATCAGCTGGAAAGATCTGGTAACCGAGTAGAAGTCAACGGGAAGTTGCCCCACCCGCCATGCTTGGATGAGGTCATAGGCTGGAACATGGAGTTGGCATGTTTATGTGCATGCATGGATTGCATGCATTTAAATTTTATAAAAATAAAAAAATTCATATCACCACCTCTGACTTCTGAGCTTCTTTCTAAAGTAATTTTACAATTTTTGTGTGCAGATGTGTTTGTGTAGGTTTTCAAAGCACTATCAGGCTGAAGCCCTAGCAAAGTCGCAATCACTGGAAGAAGCTATTAAATAAGAATGTCATTTGCTCTCACCTGCTTGATTTTATGGTAGTTGTTGTCTGTATATTTTTAATTTGTGTAGGGTATATAAACAAAATATTGTTGTTATTGTATTAAAACTGTTGCACGATGATAAATTAATGGTCTCAGAGAGAAACAAGCATCACCTGTATAAGTAACTCAGTTTTTAACCGCCTACTTGCTTCATGCTCGCTGCGTGATTCACCACGTTGACTAATGATTGCATCAATCTCATCAAGAAATATTGTTGAGGGTGCATGGTGCCTAGCAAGCTCAAATAGTACCCTAACTAACTTCTCTGAATCGCCTGCCATACAAGGTAACCATTGTAAATGGACACATTTGTAATTATCTGTAACAAACTATAACAAAGAGAACATGGAAGAAGAAAGATCTTGATATCCCTCTTGTTTTCAAAGGATAGAGGTGAGACAACTTGTCAAAACACACAAACACACAGACTAGACAGGAAACATCTCAGTGCGTATGAAGAAAGAACTTGATATCCCGATTTTTTCCAGAAATAAAATTTTACATCTGAGTGCATATGCATGAATTTATGTTTGATTTAAGTGCAAGTATCTGGTTAGGGAAAAGCAAAAGATGAAGGTTCATCAAGTGAACCACCCAAACCAACTAAACCTCAAAAAGCAATCCACAAAATTTAACATTGCCTAATTTTGCGTCTACGTGTGCAAGACATAAACAAGCTTTCAAAAAAGAACAAAAATGAAAAAGAAAAGAAAGGAAAGGTAACATGCCTCTCCATTTGCTGACAACAGAGGATGCAGAAATATTGAAAAATGTAGTATTGCACTCTGTTGCAATGGCCTTTGCAAGCATTGTCTGCAACAATCAAACCAAAATTTATGATTATAGCAATAAGCAATCTTGTTCACGCCCACACAACACTTTAGCCAAACACAGAGTAGGCAACTCTAACGATTTCTGAGAGATTGTTACCCATACCTTTCCTGTCCCTGGTGGCCCAAAGAGAAGAATGCCTTTCCAGGGTGATAATAGACCAGTAAAGTATCTGCAGAAGGGAGAAAGATCAGCTAGAGTACGGGAAAGGAAGAATTTACATTCTCGATCATTAGAAAACTTTAATACTGAGAGGCTTATCAAATCAATCAACATAGCGTTTCTGAGAAGAATTTCCTAATTCAATCATTTTTAGCATTATTAATGATGCATATAGGTGCTCCCCTAAAAATGTTCTTCAAAATTTTCAAAACAGGATTTTTTTTTTTATAAAAAAGGTTGTAGTTGCACAAGTTTTTGAGTCTTTTCATTTCTGAGAGAACTAGTCTACAAGGCATAGCAGTCAGTTAGCCTTGTTTCTGTCCACTTTTATTCAAGGATTTCCAAACATGAAATAATTTTATAGAATATTATTTATATAAATATTCCAGAAATTCATAGCGCAAGAGAGCATGCAGAAATCCTCCCAAAGCACTGAACGGAAAAAGATAAAAAAACAAGAAGAATAAACTAGATAAGCACCTAAGAGCTCTCCAATCTCTATGTAAATCCATAAGAGGGCCCCCCTCTGCAACAATAAACCAGCCAAGAAAACAGTATCACTCAAAATGAGTGAGGGAAGCATCTTAATATCTTATGAATAACAAACATTTTTCTCTAGTTTCAGTATAAAAAGCTCACATCTATAGAAATCAATCTTAATGTTTGCAGTATCATTGCTGTCATCTCCAAAACAAAAGTAAATAAAGCACAAAATGCAACAAAATGATTGCATAACTTCAAAAAATATATGTTGACAAGAGGCAAGATAAAAAGGTGATCCATAGCTGCCCTGGCCTATCAATACTTACTTGGGATACTTGATTGGCATTACAACAGCCTCTTTCAGTAAGTGTTTGGCCGTTTCTAACCCCTTGATGCTTTCCCACTTCACATCTGGACTCCCACGAATAATATCCCTGGTAATGATATACATGCATGAAAAATGAATTATAAATTAAAATAAATCATGAAAACCATGGCCAACAGACCATATAATGTAATTTCTCCATGAATGTCATTTGTGTTGAGCAAAGAGAATTTGGATATTACCTACTTAAGCTCTCTGCTAAAGTACGCATTTCTGCAGATTCAAAAGGAGGAAGCAAAGACCTCTGTCTGAAAATATCAATGGAAATAATTAATATTGTCAAAGAATGACAGTTATTTTACTGTTTACAGTTGTCAGAAGAGATCAAAGGATCAATCTCAGCAGTTGCTTGGTTAAAGGACACAGTTTGCACACTATGGAATGTTTGTTTTCTTCAGTCGTGGGAGAAAATCAGCCCACAGTCATGAGGTGTATTCATAAACTTCAGCATACGCACAAAAGTAGTCAAAAAGGAATAAATGAAACTTCACTAATCCCATCCCTCTCTGAACCTGCTTTGGCTCATCTAGTGTGTCAAGAATTTTAGTTACACATCACTCATGATAATATTTTAATTCATTATAAAGCGACAAGTAATATTACAGAAAATTACCATTAACATACGAAATAAAACAGTATTGTCATTTAATAAGTAAAACTTAACATTGACGGTCATACAGCAGACAGAAGTCATAGATTAGGATAGGACAAGAACAAGCAGGTTGACAGGTATTTTTCTCTTCCACAAAATCATCATATATAATTCCATTAAAATAATTATCATATATAAAATTTGGATCAAGCTTTGAATCACTGAACCAAAGGTTCAACTAGCAACGCAGGCATGTATAATATTGTTCAACAAGCTTACACACTCTGGCACAAATGATTTAGTTTATCAATAGATAAGGCAAGCATAGGACAAGGAGAGCACACAAGGCCCAAAGAATTACGGTTATCTAAAGCAAGGATTCTGCTTGACAGTGTTAGCATTTAGTAGTTACCTAAGCTATTGGAGCATACTGTTAATGAGTCAATAAACTAAGAAATGAAACTAAGAAAATAAAGGATCTAATTAATGCTTAGAAAATCAATCCCCAATCATCACATAATACAAAGTTTATTTTGATTAATACTGTTTGCTTCAACACCCCCCCCCCCCAAAAAAAAAAAAACCATTTCATGTTCCCTCACAGCAGAACTAAACTGATTTAAAAGTGTAAATGAGCGCATTACACAACCCAGCAATATAAATTGATGAATCAAGTCAAGGAATCATACGGCCTATCACCAATGTTGTTCGGCGAAAAAGCATTTGAGTGGTCTGAGTTCTGCCCCTGACACAGAAGAATTAAGCTTAGGTAAGTCTAAGCACATTTTATTAGTGGATTGAAAAAAGTAAATGACCAACTCACCAGAAAAAGAAAAAAATATATTAGACATACTACCTGGCTCTGAAACTGCTCATAGATAGCCGTATCCGATGTTCTTCTGGGATGTAGATTGCCATTTCCATTACTGACAGGATTATCAGCTGCCTCGCCATTCTCCAAGATTCTCTTCCTACCAAACTTGGCGTCATAGATCAATTTGAAGTCCTAGAAATACATCAGACAGCAGAAACAAAATTATAATTCTATTCGCTAGATCAAGATTTTCAATTACAACAACCCGACCGACACATAACTAGAAAAGAGAGAGAGAGAGAGAGAAAGGAAAAGGATGACAAATGAACGTATGCTTTTTCAATCTGGCCTATATGCCAGTAAAAAAGGAAATAAAATTGACCGAAGTGACTACACCACGTACATTTGCATAGCAAGAAATTGGAAGAAAAAATGTAGGAAAAAGAAAAAGAATCCTCCTTCTAATGCATGTAACTCAAGATATCAGAACTCGGCAAAAAAGCGAAAACATAATGTACCAGAAACAATTGCTCATCGAGTTTAAGCTAAAATCAGTTCTAAGCTTCCAGTTAAGAAGAGTATCAAAAGTTTCAAAACCAAAATTCAGCACGATTACAAGTGTGTTCAAATTCCCCTCAAAATTTACAAATTAAGACCTGGAAGGACCATCGAGTGGGCATCGGTTCGTCGGACATATTCACCGATAAGTGAAAAAGACCGAGAGAGAAATTCAAAATACTTCTCTCTAGCTCAGGGCCGGAATCGAGCACCAGCAGCACCAGTTGCTGGGAGCCCAGTAGCTCACCTGCTAAAAGCGAATAACCGAGTGGAGTAGGTAATAGCCTAATAGGCGCCCGGGGGGGGGGGGGGGGGGGGGGTTAAGCACTTGTCAATGGGGATTCCTTTTTTGTTTCTGTACATAATTCTTATGATACATGATAACTACACGATACGTCATACGTTAATCTTAAAAATATCTAATTTTGATAGGTTAGGACATGTTTTGATATTGAATATATATATATAAATAAGAGATAGAATATTGTCACTATCATTTTTTCATCGTTAGATCAGAATCTTAATAGGAGAGAGAAATGATAAAGGTAGATGAGATTTTGATCTAACGGTGAAAAAGTGGTAATGACTTGGTAGTGACAATATCCTATCCCTACATATAATTTACATTTAAGATCAATATTTTGTAAAATCCTAGCCTCAAAACTCTGTTTCATCGCTGTCTCATCATAAAAGCAGTGTCTCCTTTTCAAAAAAGATACAAAAGAAAAATTCATCATCAATTTAGTACTAATAATATTTAAAGTCACACATATTTTTAAAAAATAAAAGTGTTGGAAGGCGTCAGAGTGTCGAAGGGTCAGAATGTCCGACATGTATTTTTTTTAAAAAAATAGGAATGTCTGTGCTTCATAGCATAATTCACCCATTTTTTGCTATTTTATATTTTACTAATAAAATCATAAAAGAGGATTAGTGATACTAAACTCGCGCCCCGCATTAATTAATGTATTAACAGTTAAGCGTGAGATCTGCCGTCCGTCTCTCTGCCTTGCTGTCTGCGGCTCTTTTAAATATTCTTTCTTTGGCTTCCCCTGATCCCTCTTTGGGTTTTAATTAATTAATTAACCCTAAATATAATATCGTATTACCCCTCTTTTACACTAATTGGAGGGCGTATTTTGCAAAGAATAAATGTCTAAAGCATCAATTAACAATTCTCACAAACTAATAAAAACAGTTAAAGTCAATAAGGTTGTTTTACAATATAAGTAACTTCCAAGTTCCAATATTATCCCCATTAATTACACTAAATTCTAATATTATACTAGTATTAATTATTACTCTCACTCACTACTCTTATTAATTATAGGCATCCATGAAAAAAATAATTAATACGCTTTATAAACAAGCAAATGCCTTATAAAAAAGATCAAATATAATTATTAGTTGGTACCTTATAATAAAGAGTATTTTACAAAGATATTAACTATATTTTTTAAAAGATGGTCCTTATTAAAAGTTTTATTAATTCCGACTTGTATGATTTTTTTAAAAAAATTGAATTTATGATTTAAAATATGAGTAAATTTAAAATCCTCTCTGTCTAACTTCATATGAGTCAAGTCAAACACCAAAAAAAAAAAAAAAAGTCAGCGCGAGGCCGCGAGCAACACTATTTTGCTCATTTATGGACTACGCAACAAAAATATTTATTAAATCATCCTTTACTTTTATTGACAAAATTATTTTGCATGAGATACGGGGGAGCTTTGACTTTTAGGAGGTTGTTATAGTGAGTCTTCTAGTAGCTCTCATTTGCAGTATTCTTTTGGTTTTGGGCTCTTAGCACCGTTTTGATATTTTGTTGGGTTAGGTGGTATTTTTGTTATGGGAGTTTTCACTAAATGATATTTTTGTTTTGTAAGTTTTTTAGAGATAATTTTGCTCTTGAGTGTAAAAAATGTAGTAATTTTACCCTAAATATTATCCTGATTAATTTTGACTGTTAATTAATTAAATATGCTAAACTGATAGTCCACATGTTATCCACGATATTTTTGTTAAGGTGCACAATTGCCCAGAAATTTTAAATCTAACTATGAAAAAAGATGAAGTGAGTGATACTTGGACTTCCAACACAAATTTGCACGTTAACAAAATGACTAGAGCTGTTAATTAGGGCTATCCCGACCCTTCATGGCAGGCCCATGAAGGGCCAGGGCCTAACAGGGCCCGAAGTAAGAAAAACACCTTTTTTTCAAAGCCGCCCCGAGAGCACCAGGGCCGGCCCATAGGGCCCGGAAATTACTATTCCAAATTTTAATTATTTTTCCTCTGTTTTTTTTCAAAGAAATATCATTAGTAAATTACAACATAAATCATCTAATAAATAAACACAATCACTAATTCATAATCAAAAGCAAATTATGTTCACAAATAACTCATATAAAACATAAGAAGCATACTATTAACTACTAAGCGGCATTAGTACAATGACTATTATTGTCGTCATCTTCGCCACTATCATCAATTTCAACGACATTTGATTGTTATTTACTTTGAGTAATAAGCTTTGATTTATGAGTAAGAATATCATGAATTTTTTTACCGGTTTCATGAATACATCTATAATCTTTATCTACAACAAATAATAAATCAAATCATAAAATTATAGTATAATTATTATGTATTTGTACTTAAATGGATAAATAACTCTATAACAAATAAAAAATACATATAAATTATTGAAGGATCCAACTTCAACAAATGTTTAACTTTAAAAAATAAAGAATAAAAAAATTGAAGGGCCCGGTGGGCCGACCCATGTAAGCCTTTAGCCCTCTAGGGCCGACCCTTCAGGGCCAAACATCACCCCACTCCTCCAATTTCTAAGCCCGGTCCTTAAAGAGCCAAGGCTTAAACGGGCCGGCCCGATGAGCCAGACCCATTTTGCCGACTCTAAAAATGACGTGGATGGCATATGGACTGATTGGTCGGCATATTTAGTCATAAATATTAAAATTACCTGAGATAACGGCTAAGTAAAATTTCTCACTAAAAAACTTCTGGGGCAAGATTGCTTCGCAGGGAAAACTTGAGACCCCTATTCTTTTTTATAAAAAAAGTAATTACAAGTATTTTTTTAAAAAATATTATATAACTTCTACATGATTTTCTTAAAAATGTATAAATATACGTAATAATTTTATTAAAAAATTTGATGACAAAGTAAAATACTATCTCTAAACCCTAAATTCCAAACAATTCCATTATGTTTGGTTTTAATTTGGTCATGGTAAAAATGTAGGCCATAGCGATTTATTGAGAAAAAGATAGAAAAATACTGTTAAAATTGTTAAATGACAAATAAGTATATTAAATTTCAATAATTTCAGAAGGATTGATTTGAAATTTTAAAATGTTGTGAAATATAAGAAATTACCTAACTACCCTTAATTTTTTATTTTTTAAAAAAATCCTCAAACCCTCTTGCCGGATGCTGGAGCTCCAGGCCTATTTCTAATATATCCTTTTTGAATTTTTTAAGCAAAATTTGTCAATATATAGACTTTAATTGTTAATATGTATATTAAAGTAGTAAACATGATACTTATTAAATTTGCCTTCATTTTGATTGTAATCCTTTAAGTTCCAAACTATAAGCTTTGGTCTTTCAAATTTCATTATGTTTTAAATATTAGTTTCTTCAATTTAATGAAAAACATGAACCATTTCGTCTCTTGAGAAACTAAAACAAAATGAGGGCAAATTGTTTTTTGTTTTTTGATATAGAAATTTTAGGAAATGGGTTAGATTCACCCATGATCCAAGAGTAAGACAAAACTCCCTTACTCCTAGGTAAAATCAATGTTGGGCAGCACGAGCCGTCTATTATCCTCAGACGTTAACCTAGACACCTAGGAACTAGGATACCTTCTTCAACACTTTGACCAACTCTAGAATTAAACCCCCTCCTTTTGGTAAGAGTGTCCGACCCTTTTACCAGTTGAGCCGAAGAACAAGAAAAAAAATGAAGGCAAACTTAATGGATCAAGGATTATATTAATCCACATGTTATGTTTTAGGGCTTTTGTCTTTGGTGGACGTCTGGTTGTTTTTGAACTTTGCCTTATGTGTCATTTGCCCCATATATATATATTGTCACGGCCCCATTTTTTTTTTTAAAATGAAAACATGTACCTCTGAAAACAACTTTTTTTTTTTTTTGCTAAAAGAGATGGCTCAGGGCCTATATTAATAATAGTAAATTACATAAGAGGAGAAATTAATCCCAAACACTCAGAATCAAACGAGCTCTTCACAAAGCCAGGACACTGATCAAACACTTCTGAATTGGAGATGCCTTTTTTGGCCAAAGCATCCGCAATTCGATTTAGATTCCTAGGGATACCCCTCAAATCAACCTGCCAATTTTGACTAAGAAGCTCTCTGGCTTTCACAACAAGATTACTACAAGAAATACATGAGAAATCTAGAATCAAATTATCACAACACAAGCATCTGATTCCAAAATTATTTTCCTCAAACCCAAGTCCCAAGCTAATTGGAGCCCCTCCACCACAGCCCACTCCTCAGCTGAAGCCGCCGAACATGCACCGACCATCTTGCTGAAACCAGCAAACCAGCCACCAGCACAGTCTCTGATTACAGCGCCACAGCCAGCAGCAGCCGTATTGGTGGACATAGCACCATCCACGTTAACCTTAAACCATCCAAGAGGGGGTTTCTCCCAAACATGAATTGGGTCCCCATGCAGCAAGGTCGGCTGGTTGTACCTGTCACAAGCAAAAACCAAGCTTGGCCAAATGGCCGAAAGTGTAGCAACAGGATTACATGGCTTACAGAAATTACAATCAAAGATAAAAGCATTGCTCCACTCCCAAATTTTCCAAATGGCCACCCCAAAAAACAAATTCCAGCACCTATCCCAAATACAACCCACATGATTATTTAAATTGAAGCTCAGCCAATCCCTAAGTCCTAAGGAAAAGAAAGTGCGCATAAATCCCTGTTTAATGATCCTAGCCCACATACTCGATACATACACACAATCACGCAAGATATGGAGAATATCCTCGCGGCCAGCATTGCAGAACCCACACAAGGGCGACTATTGTGACCAAGAGCTCCTCCAAACATTGGTAGGGAGCTTATCCAGCGCCACTTTCCACATAAAGACTCTGATTCTTTCAGCACCTCTCCACCTCCATATGTCCCCGAACACTTTATCCCTGAGCTGAGACGGGTTGGGCTGTAAGAGGAAATAGGCACTCTTGATAGAGAACTTGCCATCACTAGAGGCGCCCCATGTCAAACAATCATAACCAGCATCCCCTCTAGGAGGCAATACAGCTGCTAATCGATCAATACCAGCAGGATTCACCACCGTAGAGATCCTATTGATGTCCCATATCCCTCCCGCCGACCAATCAGCCACTACAGAACTTTCCTCCTCCACAGATAGCTCTCGTACACAAAAATTATTAAGAGAAACACCTACATCAATCCAACAATCCGAAAAAAAAACGCACATTATAGCCATTCCGGATCTGCCATCTAGAACCCATATCAATCAACTCTTCTTGCTCACAAATAAATTTCCATATCTTCGAGTCCCCAGGCCTGACCGAAAGCAATGAATCCTCCTCTCTCCCCATGTATCTAGCCGTTAGGATATCAACCCAAAGCCCCTTCTCACCCGTAATCAACTTCCAAGTCAGCTTCGCACCACATGCCCGGTTAACAGAATGAAGTCTTCTAAACCCCAGCCCCCCAAATTCCTTAGATCTTGTAATAAGATCCCATCCAACCGAATGAAAACGACGTTGGGACCCATCGTGGCCCCAGATAAAATCTCGCTGTAATCTTTCCACTTCCTGACAAACCACATTGGGAAGTTTAGCAACCATCATTGGGTATAAGGGAACTGCACTTATCACCGACTTAGCAAGGGTAATTCGACCAGCCATGGAGAGGGTATTCGCTTTCCATACACTTAGCTTAGATTTAACCCTGTCGATAATATATTGGAATTTAGCCCTGGAGTAGCGATTGCGGGAGAGGGGGAACCCCAAGTATCTCCCAATGTCACTGGAGATGTGCATCTGTGTGATTTCTTTGATATGAAGCTTGACATGCAAGGGAACCTTGGGGGAGAAGAACATTGAGGATTTGCTGAAATTAACCTTACCACCAGATCCACTCATAAAATCCTGTACACGTCTCATCATACAAGATGCTTGCCCTTCCGATGCCTCCCCAAAAAGAAGGATATCGTCAGCAAACATAAGATGAGACACTCTCGGCCCTCCTCTAGAGACATACACAGCTTTCCAATTATCATTATCAACCGCATCACAGATGATATGAGACAGCTTGTCCATGCACAAAATGAAGAGAAGAGGCGAAAGCGGGTCCCCTTGCCTAATACCTCTTAACGGATGGAAAAACTCAGTTTGGGAGCCATTCCACAGCACATTATAGTAGACAGAGGACACACAATTGAGTATAAGATCAACAAATTTGTTATCAAAACCCACCTCTACCAGGACACTCTTCAAGAAGACCCAGCTAACTCGGTCATAGGCCTTCTCCATATCAATCTTAACCGCCATAAGGCCTTTCCTGCTTCTATTCCTCCCCATGATATGCAATATCTCTTGCCCAACAATAATGTTGTCTTGAATGCACCTTCCCCGGATAAAGCTAGATTGAAAGGGAGACACCACGTTGTTCATCACCCCCCTCAACCGATTTGCAATCACCTTCGTAATGCACTTATAGTGAACCGTGCATAAGGAAATAGGCCTAAAATGAGTAACAAATTCCACATTATCCCTTTTCGGGATTAAAGAGATGAGTGTCTTATTAGCTTCATTGAGAGACACCTCACCTCTAAAAGCTTTCTTTACAAAATCACATAAAGTTGGTCCGACAATACTCCAATTTGATTTATAAAACAGAGGAGGAAAACCATCAATCCCCGGAGCCTTGTAACTTCCCATAGCAAACAGAGCAGATCTTATCTCTTCATCATTAGGAACTGCAGCCAAGTTAGAGAGAACTACAGAGTCTATAGGTGGAAACCTCTAAATAGTGACAATATCCAGCGTAGCAGATGGATGAGTACAAAAAATAGTCTTGAAGTGTCTCAGCACAAGCAACTTCAAGTCAACCTCATCATTAACCCAACGCCCTAGCTCATCCTTCAAAGCAGCAATACGGTTCCGATGACAACGCATTTTAGACTTGAGATGATAAAATCTGGTGTTTCGATCCCCTTCAGTAACCCAAACACTCCTAGATTTCTGAAACCATTTCAGTTCTTCTAACTTCATAATCGTCTCCAACTCAGCCTGGAGTTCCCCTTCTAGTTTGACTAAGAAAGTAGAGAAAGGATACCCCCTGGCCCTCTGAATGCCCTCCAGTCTAGCCAATAAATTCTTCTTTTTCAATTCAACCAAACCAAAAATTTCCCTATTCCAAGGACCAAGACGCTGTCTGAGTATATGCAAAGATAAATTAATATCATTGACATTATGCCAAGCAGTACTGAGAAAATCAGTATAATTATCATGGAAGATCCACATAGCTTCAAACTTAAAAGGACGACCCCCAGCTCTAACTGCCACAGAGTTCACACAATTCAGGCAGATGGGGTTGTGGTCCGAGAACCGGGTTCTAGGAAGTACCTGGATGGTGCAATCAGGGAAAAACGCAAGAAAAGGTTGGTCCATTCCCCAATCTTGGTCCTTTCCAAGTAAACCTTGGCCCAAAAGCCCCAAGGTCAGAAAGGCCACAGAGCTGTAATTGATCGGAGAAAACACCAAACCGTGGTTCAAAAGCGCCATCAGATCCTGTCCTCTCCGAAGCCAATGCGATGTCATTTAGATCCCCCAACACCACCCAGGGATCTACAATCGAACCCGCCAAGCTCAACATCTCCTCCCAAAAAATCGATTTCTGATTGCTGTCCGGGAGGACATAAGCCGCTGTCAGGAAAAACGGTGGACACCCACCTCCGGTACATCTCAAGTGGAGAAATTGACGGTGCTTTCGGATGACCGAGACCAGCAGAGAACTCGATTTCCAAGCCGCCACCAACCCACCCGATCTCCCCACACTCGGTACCCACTCCAATCCATCGAAACCAAGCTTTTTTAAGCCCTGAAGTCTACCATTAGACACACACTTAGTCTCAGAAAACAACACCATGGCGGGGTTATTCTTGGCACACAGGAGATGAATATTGCTGAGAAAGCTACGCCCACACGCACCCCTCACATTCCAATAAATAATCTTATCCATTAAAAAGGAGAGCCCAAAAATAAAGAGAAAAGAGAGAGCCCAATGGAAATTAGCACTCTTGGGTCTCAAGGACAACCGAAGAGACTCCTTCCTCCAACACACAGCCCTCCCCCATGACTAGTTCAGGCCCATCGGATCCCAGCTGAGGCCCCAAAAGCACCCCCTTATTCTCACCCCCACCTAAGTCCGGCCTAACAATAACATGATCCGCCCAAAACTTCCCAGATAGTCCCCTCACCTCATATTTATCACCCGGATCGATAGAGTCCGACATGAACTGGACCTCCCCTACCTGATCAACGGCAATAGATCCTACCAAATCCCCTTCATTAATTAAGCTCTGGCTACCCCTCAACAAATATTTCTCGGCTAATGTGTCCCCCAAAGTCAATCTCAGTTTCTCACCCTTTTTGAACTCTCCACCTACCAACTTCCTCGAACATTCTTCCCTTATCAGATCCAATCTGACAAGGTCCTGCTCCTTCAAACCAACCGCCATCTTCTGACTCCTATCCCCCTTCCTCTTCTTGCCACTTTTCCTCACCCTTAGTGATTTACCCGTACCACTACCCCTGTCAGAACTCCCTCCCTGAGTACCCTCAATAGCCTCAGCCTGTACTTGCTCTGACTGCATCGGTGACAACAGTTTTTTCGACTGTTCCGGTGTCATCTGAGTTTCCCCTCCACCTCTTTCCTCCTCCCCAGCAAGCACTTGGAACCGAGATCCTCCCTCACTCGCCTGAGTACTTCCCAACGTCTTTCCTGCAGAAATTTTCTTCTGGCGACGTGGTTTTTGAACCACTTTCCAAACATCAACATCAGCACCTTGCACAAGCATATTGGGCACCGCTACCGCCCTCTCTTGTGAGTCCCCTCCCTCGGGAACACCCTCTGATTCGCGAGAGCTCTTCACTGCCGGACAAACAGTACCACTATGACCATAGATACCGCATTGAGTACACAAGCCATGCAACCCTTCATATTGCAAGTAATAATCCTGACCATCTAACGAAAATCCCGCCATAAGTTGCTTAGTAAGGTCTACTAACACACAGATTCTTGCATAGTGTCCCCTAATGTGGCCAGACGTGTTCATATCGATTTTAATAATGTCCCCTATCCGGTTGCCAATCTAGGACAAAGCTTCCCGGTCATAATATTCTAGGACAACATTAGGTAATCTAACCCAAACTGCCACCTTATCTATAGTAGCTCTTCTTGGCTGGAATTGAGGCTCCCATGGTCTCACCGTGAGATAATGGTCAAAAATCATCCATGGACCCCCTAACAGAGCATTGCGGTAGTCTTCCCTGTTAGTGAGTTTAACAACAAAGAAACCATTACCGACATTGATCAGGCTGATAACACCACGTTTGGCCCAGAGAGACTGAAGAATAGACAGGAGCAACTTATAGCCAATATCTCTACCAAGAAGTTTGACAATCACCGCATTATCCCAGGCCTTATATAATCTCTTCTTCATCTTATCTGAGAAAGAAAACGTCGGAAAGTTACGGTTAGGGTCTTCTTTAATTATACAGAGAGGGCCACTATCATCACTTTCTATCTCATCATCAGAAATAGGATCATCCGACAAACAGTGATCCCCTTCACGCTTCTCAACCGATTCAATATCCTTGGAGGTTCCCTTGAGCTTATCAGCAAAGGATTGGCCATTAGCCCATTTCTTCTGTGCATCCCGAGAAAGCTTTGGCCACTCTACCTCACCAGCGTTAATATCCCCATTCTTAATCTTTTTTGAACTCCTCTGCAGCAGGTCAACTTCCTCCGAGGACGACGGCTTCAATACAGGCACTAAGGACGACGGCTTCATATCTGTCTTACTACCTCTGAAAACAACTTGCTCTGTCATTTATGTTTTTTTTTGGGGGTGGGGGTGGGGGGCGGGTGGGATCTGCTTCTAGCCCAAAAGTACTTCTTGGAGGCTTCATTAATTTAATCACCACCCAACAACTCTATAGACATAATGACCATCGGCCCAAAGGAAAAGTACTGCCAAGATCTGCAAATCTAAAATGGGCTCAGATTTTTGTTTCCTGAGTCCCAACATACAATTTGTTTAAAACAATAAAAAATAAAAGGAATCTTACCAGTTTAATGCCCAACTTGATGATCTTTTTCTTTGAACAATTTGGTTTATGTTTGGTTAATAATTAAAATAAAAACCAACAAACCGTAGGCTCAAATGGTAAGCTCTAATTTGACCCAAAAAAATGGTAGGTACTAAGCAGTCTCATCCTTGTATAAGAAGGAGAATACAAACACACTTATTCAGAGAGACGAAAACCTTTTACGCTCTAAGCCTCGAAAGGGGAACCCTTCATCAAATAAAAAGTAATAATTAAAATAAAGTTTGCATTACTCCATCCAAATATTGTTGAATGATGGTAACGCTCTCTGGGAAAGGTTCCCAACTTGCCAATTACTCGTATGTTTTTTTTTTTTAAACACGAGAGATTGAGAATTGCAAAGTAAGAACATTGCATTCTTTCATATTACTATTCAATCAAAATTTTCTTCATCCAAGCTCTTCCACTTCATTAAAGAAAGTTTTGATGCCTTAAATTACAATGAAAAGCTAGTTAGTATATATTATCTCCGGTCCCTATAAACTAAATCTTACATTAAATACTAGAGGTAATATATAATAAATAAGGCCAATAAAAAAATATGAAGGGACTTGAAAAGTCAACAAGAAGTTCCTTTCAACATATCAATTGGCGTCCGACATCAAAAATACAACAACTGACATACGAGAGACAGAATAATTACTAATGAAAAATAGTTAGGAGAATTTTCAATAACCACCCAAAAAAAAAAAATCATTCATGTTTCTGGTCGTTTAAAATCTATTAGTGATTGTTCACGTAACAGCAAAATTGGACCAAAAGATGTTCCATCTGGATCATTCTCCCTCCAAATCACATGACATATTTGGTTCCTTCAACATTTGAATGCATGCATATATGCTTCGAAACATCTCCTTCATATCCTAATAACTATTGTCAGTCCCCACCAAAGAAATTGTGTGCCATGTGTATTTGTAAAAACTATTCTATCCCATCTTAATTATAGGATATAGGGAATTAATAATTACTCCCTTAATGAAAAAACCTTCTTAATATATACTATCAATAAGAATATCTCAGGGAAAAGGACAAAATGTATTAACATCTTTTATTTCTGATTGAAATAAATTTTTATACTAGTTCTTACATTTAGGACGATAACAAGATTTTTTATTTTTAGGTGGGGGAAAAACAATGGATTGAGTTACATGTCTTATTTACAAATGTCGGTGGTTGATGGATAAAGTAGGTCAATCATTCAGAAAAATACAAAATGTCAAGATACAATATGGTGCATTAATAAGACTGATGAAAATAGCCTTGGAGAAAAGACTCCTAAGTCAAGGGTTTTGTAGGCGGCCTAAATGATGAAAGCTAGCTTTTGACTGAGTGACTATAAAATTAAAGCTGATAATATGATCTGAGTTCAATGAATTTGGAAGCTTCAAAGGACAGGTATCTAGCCTGTCTCCCTTTTCTTGACCCATATCTATCTAAAATTGTGCAGGTATAAATATCAGATGCCTCACTTTATTTGGAACTGTAATACATACCTTGCACCTTTGAAGAGACTATACACACACACTGAATAGAATATCATTTTTCTTTTTCACTTCATATATTCTTTTTGATCATATTAAGCAATGTTTTTTTTAAGCGGCTGCGGGATCAAAAAAAGGTTCTTATGCCCACCACAGAATATAAACTTCTCACAGAGAATATAATTTTAACACACACACGTTTATCAGAATCATGGGAATCACCGAAGCTTCTTGAGATAATATTTCTCATGGGTCCAAATTATTTTCGACATCATGAAGGGTAGTTAATGGATTTTGGATCCTCTAACATTAACGAAGTTGAACAAAAAATTTATATACGCCTACTCTACATTGAGGGTTCTTTATGAAAAGATTTATATATTAAATGAAAATCTAATCATATAATATATATATATATATATATATATATATATATAGTTGTGCATTAAGCTGGTGTTGTTCATGTAGTTGGATGAATAGTGCATTTATTTTATTCATTTGAAAACTTTCTTGTTAGTCACTCTTTTTATATTTAGTGAAAAATTTGTGTTTGAAAATATTTTTATTAGCAAAAAATATATGATATGTCACTAAAAAAAAAACTATTGATTTGTAGCAGTAACAAAAAACCACTATAAATGTAAAATATTATAGTGATTTAGGTCTAAACGGCTACGAATTTGCAACGGGACCCTTTGTGTCAAGCCACACGCTGGTTAGGGGACAAGTTTTATAGTGGTTATTACTAAAAGAGTGCTACAAAATATGATGCCAACTAATGCCAATTTTGCAGCGGATATTTTGTGCGTCACAAATGTGGCACCAGCTAAGCGTATTATGGCTTGAAAATTGTGCCAATTTATTTGTGGATGTTTAAAGGAATAAAGCACTACAGAATGCAAAGAGTCTAAATATGTGTAGCGGTTTCAATACAAACCGTTACATAATACAAAAAGTCTTGCACATTTGTAGCGGTCAGGCCTTAAAACTGCTACATAATGCAAACAATTTGCAAACCGCCACATAGTTGAAGCTTATATAAACAATTTTGCATGCAAATTATTCTGTGAAGAATTTGCAGCATGAAGTCAAACATTGGTTTCAAAGTAGCTGTCTATTCATGAAAATATACAAATGAGTTGTGCTTGGTATCATGTTATACGTATTATATTACCTAGCACCACATTTGCACTTTTTCATATGGCCGATGGCAACTATTTTCAAACCAATGTTTAACTTTACGGTGCAAATTCTTCATTCTAATAACTAAAAGTTTCTAGCGGTTATAAGAAAAACCGCTAAAAAATGAAAAAGGTCTTAAAACGTTGTAGTAGTTATAATAAAAAATCACTACAGAATACAAAAAGTCTTAAAAATTTGTAGCTATTACTACTATAAACCGCTACAAAATATAAAAAGTCTTCACATTTGTAGTAGTTATTCATAGAAACCGCTACAAAATGCCAACATTTGTAGCAATTTGGTAGGAGTGCTACGAAGTGTCATGGGGAACGAGGTAAGGTTTCGTACTATGTAGCGGTTTATAAAAAACCGCTACAAAGTAAAACCCAACAGTCTTCATATGTAGCAGGTATATATGGTGGGGATTTTGAAATCACTACAAAATGTAAATGGGCATCAAGGGTGTAGCGGTTATTTGTCAAAAAAATTCTGCAAGTTCATGAAAGTTGTAGTGGTTATTTGTCAAAAAATCGCTATAGTTTGGTGTGTTTTTTTAAGTTATGCTTTATGATCACTTAAATTAAGTTTAATTTGTGTTCAAACATATTAAATTCACAACTAATATTTTATCCACACATTTTTTGTAGGGAGGGTGACAAAGATTAATTTTAAAAAGTATGCTTATCTTATTGGGGGGAAAAAACCAACAGATTGTTTGTAGCGGGTTTTAGAACCGCTACAAACATCAAAACCGCTACAAAAAAATGTCACATAAATCGCTACAAATGAAAACCGTTGCAAAGATCTTCATATCAACCATTACAAGTGTTACATAAATATCCCTATAAATACCCCAACTATACCTCATTTCACGCGCTCTTTCATTTCTTCCCCTACCTCCTCTTTCGTTTTCTCTCACTTGTCAACGTTTTTTTGGAGAGGTTAAGTGTTGAGCTAGCTGATCAAATATGATAAATATTTTTTTTTAAAAAAAATATCTGATTTCAATTTTTTTCCTTTCTTCTAATTTTCTGATACTAATTATTTATTTTTTATCCAGAAAGTTAAGGACCTTCCCTTCATGTTCCTTCCATAATCATCAACAATGTTTTGGAACTTGGACCGGACCAGCCGATTCAGACAAGAAACCGGTGAACTAGCAAGAAAACCGATCTACATTAAAAGGAAACCCGGGTTCTCGAGTTGACGTAGGTCAACTTGGCCTAACCCAGCCGAGTTGAACAAGTCACAAAATCTTTTATTTTTTAAGAAAAAAAATGTTGACTAAAGAGAAGAGGAGGGGTGTTCATCGAAGAGAATAGACGACAATGTCGACGAAGGTATAGATCTATCCATGGCGGTGAGTTTTTTCGGTGTTCGTTGACAACGATGCCTCAAATTCGTTGAAAAATATGAAGAACATGAGCAGAGGAGATTTGTTAGAGTTTCTTTAAATTGTAAACGAAATCTTTTACTGGTGGTGCAAAGGCAAAGATTTGTTTGGGTTGCCATTGTCACCTTTTAGCGGATCAAAGAAGAAGAAGAAGAAGCACACATCAAGGATTTGGCACGATTTGTTTGGGTTATGATGGAGGAGGGACATATGGCAAGGGGAGAGAGAGTGAAGAAGAAGAAATTAGGCGTTAGAGAGATATGAGGCCAAAATGTGATTGGAGAGATAAGAGGCATTTGACTACATTGGGGCAGGAGAATGGCTGATGTTGACATTGCCTTGGGTGGAGTTCATCCATTAATGAGACGTGATAGGAGCCGTATGATTGCTTAATTGGCACACTTTCCTTAGCTCTGTGAGCAGAAACCCGTGAACCAGAAATAAATTAAGAGACGTTTTGCAAGCTAAGAAGAATTGTGATTTCTATTTTTTTTAAAAAAATAATCAATATAATATTAAACATCCTCTCATTTTTTACATAAAATAATTTTTATTATTAAAATATAAATATTTTTTCTATTTTAATGAAATTATATTTTTTTAATTAATACCGGCTTGACCTCGAATCTGACTTCGATTTGACTCACTAACCCTTGAATCGGTACCTTGACCAGTTTAGTAACCGGTCCCATTTTCAAAATCTTGATAATCAATATTCATTTTGTAATTAAATATGATCTAGTAGACAACATAATAAGTTATTATCTACACTTTCTCAGTATTATAAGTATATATAATATCTATAATAAAATATTATCTACCAGTATATTTTTGCAAATATTAAATTTTATAATTTAAATTATCAATTAAATAATAAAAAGGACTCAAATTAGGAATTTTTTAAAAAGATGATGATAATTTTGTAGTTGTTTTTTAACTGCTACAAATTTTAAAATACATTTGGTGTAATTTTCTGAAATTTAACATAAAAATCTTTAGCTGTTTTTTAACCACGGCAAATTTTGTTTCAATTTTTTTGTGCCATTTTTTAAATTCATTCAACATTGTAGTGGTTTAGAACCACTACAAATTTCTGTTGCTAATTTTTAAAATCTTCCGTCATTTTTTAAATTTCAATAGTAGTTTTTTGATAACCGCTATAAAGTTGGCCAATTTCAACTTGTAGCGGTTGTTTAACCGCTACAAATGTTAATACAATATGACATCTCAATGTTATCCTGTAGCATTGATATAAAACAAGTTTATTTATATGAGTAACGTTTTATATAAACTGTTTCAAAACAGCTTGCAACAGTAAATTTTATAGTGGTTCTTTGAACCACTACTAATGTCGTCTCACTCTGTAGCGGTTAAAGCCGCTACAAATACGCAATATTAATCACTACAAAAAGCCTTTTTTTTTTGGTAATGTGTTTTTATACATAATAAATCTCAGGACTCTACAAGATTTCATATATAAAAAATACCAATACTTAAATTTGATACGTAACATCTTAATTTTTAATTTTAGGATTTATTTATAATTAGAAAGAATTATATATGATAAATGTATTTATTATGTAATTGTTGGGAAAGGAAAAAGAAAAAAAAAGAAGAGAAAGAGAAAGAAAGAAATCTGGAAAAAAAAAAAACAGCAGCAACAAAAAGCAATATATATATATATATATATATATATATATTAAGGGTCTGGCGCGTTAGATGTGGGGAGGGTTGTCCTCATCCTTGTGTGAGGGAATGGTTTAGGGGGCGGTTAAACCACTCCCTCCAACCATTTTCCTCCCCCTTTTATTTAAACACCCCTCCCCAAACACTTACACACACGCACGCACAACAGAGGGAAGAGAGAGCGAGAGTGAGGAAGAAGAAGAGAAGAAAGAGAAGTTTGGAGGTTTTTTAATATATTTTAAGGTATATCATTTATCTTAAAAAATTATTTATGTAGTTAAACTAATTTCTTTTCAATAAATTTCTTTATGAAAGTTATTTTACATATTTTTTCTCTTTCAATGAGGTTAATATTATGTTGATTAGTGAAAATTTTTGAGTTAACATTTTGGGAGAGTTTTGAAACAATAGAAGACTATATATATGAAATGGATGATTAATAGTAAATTATAATCGGTTTAGATTTATTGTTTGGTTGTTATAGGAATTTAAAATGAAATTTTCTATTTAAGAGGTTTAGGATTTATGTCCCATAAAATGTTTTTACCAATTAAATGTTATGTGAATAATTTATTTGGGTTAACGGAGATATTATTGGATTTTTAATCGGTTTATTTTTGATATATGAAAGACCAAAATGTCATTTCTGAAATTTAAAGGAGTAAATGGCCATTTTCAAAATTTAAACTTCAAACTGTCATTTTTCAATTTTTGTTATAATAATATATTATTATTAGAATTTGTATTTTAAGTTATAGGAAATTATAAGTTATAATTGCAATAATGTAGAGCCTTCTTGTGACTGGCGATTATTCGGGTTGTACTCCTCAAGCTAAGGTTAAGCTTGGAATTGAGGTAACCGGGGTTAATTTATTTTATATACTTGTTTTGAGTTGTAAGGTGGTTTTCTAAACCTTACTTTCATATATATTATTTGTATGTGTTTTGAAAAATTATGTGTATGTTAGAATATGAAATTATTTCAGCGAAGCAGTGTACTTTCCAATTTTGTGTATTTAAGTGAATATTATTATTTGGGGTTGTTATTGTTGTGATGGTTATAATGTGGGTCATGAGATGATGTATATGGAATGATAATTTAGTAAAATGTTGTTGAAAATTTTAGTATTATATTATTTCTTCTATTGTGTGTTATGTTGGGTTGCGTGGAAGAGATTAATGGTGAAATTGTGCCTATCGGCTCTCTCATTCCTAGCCCAAAAGTTGAGTTGAGTACGTTTTGGTTGGACATCCTCCCTATCAGCGTATAACGTTGGTGGCATGGGAGGGGATAGTATTCTTGAAGTGACTAACTAACCTTGGCCAAGTATACTAGCATTGATAGGCTGTACCACGTCCAGAAGATATAAGGAAGAGTAGGATAGATGACTGAAGATGATTCTAAATATTGTTAATTATTATGTATTATTTAAGGGGTTTAAACTTCTCATGTTGCATGAGAAGAAAAATATTCCTATACATACATGAAATAGTGAGACCTATATATATATATATATATATATATATATATATATATATATATATATACTAATTATGTGTGTGTGTGTGGGTCCCACCATTTTATATATGTGTGACATGAGAAAACACTTCTCCTACAACATGAGAAATGTTTTTCCCATTATTTAATTATTGTTGATATTATAATTATGTCAATAAACCTACTTCTCTGACTTGTAATCCTTTCCTGCATATTTAATAAATAAATTTCGATTACAAGGACTTTATGTCTCGCCCGTCATTATTAAATTTTTCAGGTATGACCTCTAACTTTACCAGAGGACAAGGGAAGCAGCCAGGGGCATGATAGTTAAAAACTCGATTTATCACTGCGATTTTACGTTTTTACGATTTTTTTTTCCATTAAAACGATTTTACTAATTTTCCAAACGCTTTTAAGTTTTTACGATTTTTTTACCATTTTACTACGTTACGATTTTACGTTTTACGATTTTTCATTCTCCTTCTGTTTTCAGGTAAAATATGCATTTTCACTACCATGCAGGGGCATATAAGTCATAGAATTTGTAGGCCTCTTTTTGGCATTAGTGTTGTATTGATTTCCATATTGTTATCTTCGGAACCTCATATTTTTAGAATACTACATTAACTATACATTTTTGGATGACTGTTTATTTTCTGAAAGGCCTTATTTTATATACTGACATATTATAGTAGATCCACAATCATATCTTGTGTGAAAATTGTTTTGTATAGACCCAAAGTTGTGGGGTTAGTGTTATAAGACTCATGGATTATGGATTTTCATGTTCGATAATTGTGCCAGAGTTATGAATTTCTTGTGGTGGATTTGTGAGTAGAATTTGTTCCCTAGACCCTGAGGTGTGTTGTCTTGAAAAGAAAAAAGATTTCCATAATTAATTGTTAATCCAACTTCATGAAAATATTATAGTTAATTGTTTTTTTTTTGTACAAGGCAAGGGGAGGGGGGATTCAAACATGGGACCTGAGGGGAGATATAAGGCATCTTAATACCACCGGCCCAACAACTCTATAGACATCATGACCATCGGCCCAAAGGAAAAGTAGTGCCAAGATCATCAAATTTAAAATGGGCTTAGATTTTTGTTTCCTGAGTCTCATCATACAATTTTTTAAAAAAAAAATAAAATAAAAGGAATCTTACCAGTTTAATGCCTAACTCATTGATCTTTTTCTTTGGACAATTTGGTTTATGCTTGGTTAATAATTAAAATAAAAACAAAAAACTATTGGCTCAGATAGCAAGCAGTCGCACCCTTATAAGGAGAAGCACACAATTTCAAATATCAGAAAACACACTTGTGAAAAGAGGCGAAAACTTTTTACACTTTAATTCTCAAAAGAGAAAGCCTCATCAAATAAGAAAAGAATTAAAATAAAATTAGCATTACTCCATCCAAATGTTGTTGAATGATGGTAAGGCACTCTAGAAAAGGTTCCCACCTTGCCAATTAACGTATGTTGATTTTTTTTAACACGAGAGATTGAGAATGGCAAAGTAAGAACATTGCATTCTTTCATATTACTATTCAATCAAAATTTTCTTCATTCAAGCTTTTCCACTTCATTAAATAACGTGTTGATGCCTTAATTAAATTACAATGAAAAGCTACATAGTATATAATAATTATCTCCAGTCATTACAATTAGATCTTACATTAAATATCAAATGTAGTATATAATAAGGAAGGGCAATAACAAAATATGAAGGGACTTGAAAAGTATACAAGAAGTTCCTTTCAACATATCCATTGGCCGACATCAAAAATATAATACAACAAGTGACATACAAGAGACCGAATAACTACTAGTAAAAAATGGTTAGGAGAATTTTCAATACTACCTAAACAATTCATTCGTGTTTCTGGTCGTTAAAATCTATTAGTGATTATGACTTAAACCGCAAAATTGGACCATATGATGTTCCCTCTGGACCATTCTCCCTCCTAATCACTGGTTCCCTCAACATTTGAATGCATGCATATGCAGGATATAGGGAATTAATAATTATTGTCAGTCCCCACCGAAGAAATTAATTATGTGACATGTGTATTTGTAAAACTTACACTATCCCATCTTAATTATGGGATATAGGGAATTAATAATTACTCCCTTAATGAAAGAGAAAACCTCCTTAATGTATGCTATCAATAAGAACACTTCAGAATAAAAAATATTAAAAGATAAAATGTATTATTATCTTATATTTCTGATTAAAATAAATTTTTATACTAGTTCTTATATTTAGGACCATATTAAGAGTTTTATTTTTATTTATTTTTATTATCTTTTTTACGTGGGGCAAATCCAATGGATTGAGTTACATATCTAATTTACAAATGTCGGTGGTCGATGGATAAACTAGTCCAATCATTCAGAAAAATACGAAATGTCAAGATACATTATGGTGCTGTAATAAGACTGATGAAAATAGCCTTGGAGAAAAGACTTTAAGTCAAGGGTGTTGTACGAGGCCTAAATGATGAAAGCTTTTGACTGAGTGATTATTAAATTAAAGCTAATAATATGATCTGAGTTCAATGAATTTGGAAGCTTCAAAGGACAGGTAGCTAGCCTGTCTCCCTTTTCTTGACCCTTATCCATCTAAAATAGTGCAGGTATAAATATCAGATGCCTCATTTGTTATTATTATTATTATTTTAGATAATACAGGCGAGTCAAAGTTTGAGAGGGTGAAATAGGAATTAGATTATAAGACTCTAATCCTTAATATACATCAAAATAGAAAGAAGAAAATGTTAGGAGTGATAGGATCGTTGATATTTCAAAACCATATTAAGGCAATCTTAAGGGATCGTAGGAAACATGACTACATCGGCATCAACAGCAGCACTATGACCTTGTTTTGCCATGTAATAAGCACACGAGATGTTTTCTCTTGAAGTGTGATGAAGTTCCACGTCCCAGTCTCGGAATAGAAGATCTCTAGTCTCCCCAATGATGTTTTGAAAGGAATGATTAGTAGGACAATCTCTCATAAGAATATTAACGACATCGAGAGAGTCGGAGTAGATAACGATTCTCTGTAAACCCATTTGAAGACCAATCTGTAGCCCTGTCAGGATAGCATGAATTTCAACTTCAATAACAGAAAGTAGGCCAAGAGATTTCTAGACACTCATCAACCATTCTCCCTGAGTATTGCGACACGCACCCCCGCAAGTGGTTTGTTTTGATGTCGCACTGATCCATCCACGTCAATGCGGACCATGTTTGCAGGGGGAGCGATCTAGGATTTCTCCTCTAACTCGCCCAGCTAGAAAATATGGTGATTTAGCTTTTGATTCACTCCATTTTCTATGAGGAGGTAGTTGCATTGGTGAAGCATCTCCCTGGTTGCTATGCTTTCTCCCTGGAAAAGAAATTTACATTTGCTTGTCCATAGAATCCAACACCCAGGCTAAAAATTATTGTCCATGAGAAGTTCTGGAACCTTCCTCTTCCAGGCTTGTGACTGGTGTTCCAATTGAGCTAGACCTGCAAGTTGCCAGAGAAAAATTGAGAAAAATAGTTAGGTTTTAAAATAAGTTTCTACAAATTTCTAGCGAGCTCACAATCATGAATTGTGCGGATCACATTTTCCTCACTATTACCATGAGAAGGGAAACCACTATAATTGGTGAGTCCCCTTCTGGCCTGGAGAGAGTTGGTGACAGGTCTTTCTTAGCCAACTTGCCACATAAAATATTTAACTTTTTCGGGAATTTGTTATTTTCACACTTGGGGCCCAGAAGTTATCAGTGTTTGCTTCGTCATTGTAAGAAAGATATTGATAAGCCGGATTTTACAGAAAAACACTTATCCTTTGCTGCTTTAAAAAGTAAAACAATCTGGGGAGTTGTTGGAGGGCGGGTTCATTTGTAGAATGGTGTTTATAATATCCCAAGGTAGGACTCCAAGCCATCTGTGGTAGTCCTAGCAACCATTAGATTGGAGATGATCCCTAACCGTCTCATCTTTGTTAACAAAGGAGAGGGATACCAAACAAAGGATAAGATGGGTAGATCAAAGGGAAGCTAGAGATTAGTCCATAACTTGGTTCCCGCCTTGTTATTGATCTTCTTACCAACACCACTAAGAAATTTATCCCAAACTTCAACAATCGCTTTACAAGTAGAGGATGAGCTTCTCTTTTTGGAGACAATGGGCAGTTAGAGGTCACCATAGTTGTATTTGGACCGCAAACATTGAACCAAGAGGGATGCTTCACTTAATTTGGTAATACATACATTGCACCTTTGAAGACACACAGATACATGCACACGCACACACACATAGAGAATAGAATATCATTTTTATTTTTATTTTTCCCTTCATATATTCTTTTTAATCATATTAAGTCACTACTACAAAAAATAGATTCTACTTCTCTAAGAGATGTTCCTTTCTTAAAAAAGAAAGTAAAAAATAAAGATGATGGCTTTTTTGTAATTATGTGTAAGAAAAGTTGACCTTTGACGTCCGAATTTTAGATTGAGACACAAAAAGCACCACTTTTGGCTTCCTAATTTAAAATAGGGACACCATAAGTAGTGTATTTGTCGTCCCAATTAAAAATTATGACGCCAGAAGTGATACTGTTGGCATCCCAATAGGGTAAAATTTCAGTTCCACTTACGCTATTCTCTCGTCCCTCTATTAAACAAAATTTCAGATCCAAATCATACACACTCTGGCCCTTTCAAATCTCTGGCGCTATTCTCTTACCCTTTCAGATCCACACTCTCTTCCCTCATCCCACGGTGGCTCAGTTGCTTTGCTCTATCTCTTCCCTTCTTCACTCATTGTTTCCAGGGTTGTTCTTTACTTCCCTGACATTTACTCATTCTGAAGCTACGACAGAAATATGTTGCAAAGAATCCTGGGTTTCCCAGATGAGCACACCCAAGTCTGCCTATTTTCCTTCTTCTTTTCATATTTTACTCATTTCTTTTCAGTTTTGGTTTATTCGGAATTCAGATCGTTTAGTATCCTTGGCTGGCGACAAACTAAGATCATTTTTCATATTCGGCTGTTACAATGATATGACTTATACTTGGTTTTCTTTTTTTCTAATATCAACAAATTTGTATGGTTTGGAATTTAGATCTGATGTCGCCGTGCTAGAATTTAGTTCTAGAATTTATGGCTATGCAAGTCTTTTGAGGATGTAGATCTGGAGTTTTGGATTTGTTTTTCTTTCCACTACTATATCTCCCAGAAGAGTAGAGATCGCATCGTATTCGACGCCGTTCAAAGTAGATATGGAATTTTTGTTTTCACTCTCCTTTTCTTTCTTACTTTGTTCCTTCTTCAAGGTTTGAATCTTGATCTACAATGGCGGTGAAGCTTGGGCTGTTCGTCGGTTTGGGGTTTTTTTTCCCTTACTTTCTTCCTCCTAAACATTGCAAGTTTGGGTTTTTTTTTTTTTTAAAGCAATATGGACGCCGTAAGTCTTGACTTACTACGTCTCCTACATAGACGTCTCCGAAAAGGATGTAGAAAGACTAAAAAAAGGATTTTATAAAGCTTTATTCTAGTAGTGAGTATTACCTCCAGTGCTAAATATAGAACATAGTTTATAATGTAAATTATACTATAAATTATATCCTATATTTAAAACCGGAAGAATAATGTTTTTATTAAGCGGGATCAAAATAAAGGTTCTTATGCCCACCACAGAATATAAACTTCTCAAAGAGAATATAATTTTAACACACACAGACGTTTATCAGAATCATGGGAATCACCGAAGCTTCTTGAGATTAATTTCTCATCCAAATTATGTTGGACATGACGGAACGCAAACTAAGGTTGACTACTTTAATCTGGTTTAGTGTAATGAAGGGAAGTTAATGGATTTTGGATCCTCTATTATATATGCCTACTCTACATTTAGGGTTCTTTATGAAAAGATTTATATATTAAATGAACATCTAATAAGATCTCTCTCTATATATGTGTATATATAGTTGTGCATTAAGCTGGTGCTGTTCATGTTGTTGGATGAACAGTGCATTTATTTTATTCTTTTTAAATCTTTCTTTTAGTCACTTTTTTTTTTTATATTCAGTGAAAATTTTCTGTTTGAAATATTTTTATTAGCCAAAAATACTTGATATATTTTATGCATAATAAATACCAGTACTCTACAAATTTCATATATAAAAAGTATAAGTACTTGAATTTAGGTCATTCTAATCAATAAAATTTTTAAATAGGAATGCTTTTTGATTTTATATTTTTATTATTCACATAAAATGGGTGTTAGAGATTAATTGTCATTTACCATAAAATAAAAAAAAAAATTAGTTGTCACAAATTCTTAATTTCGACCTTGTCAAATGGATGGGATCTTTAATGGTGTGGACCAATAAAAACGTGTCCAATCTCCACTCTCCTTATAATAATAAGAGGGATTGTCACTTTCAAAAAGCCTTTTTGCCATGATATTCATTGTATTAGGTGACACATGTTGATGTCATAAAGCAATAAAGCTTATTTTACTCACTTTCCTCTAATTGTTTTTAAGTTACACGCTATCTAACTATTAATTATTACTTACAATATAAGGCTATTTATATAACATCGCTCCTTATTCATATACATATTCATTTACTACGTACGAGCATGCATGCATATTTATAAGAAATGCCCAAAATATAAGACAGGTAGACAAATAAGAGGACCTTGAGCTTTAAGCTCAAGATGCTTATATATATTGGCCAAATGCCCAAATTCTCGTTTGAAACATGCCGTGTTATTTTTATGGGTTACTATATTTACAATTTGATCGATTTCAGGCTTGACCGATATAGTTTCAAATTGTTATTTTCAATCTCTTTATTTAACGTCTTTAAAATGAGATTAAGTCTTTAAAAAAATTACAATGATTAGAATTAGATTTTAATTAAGTTATAAGGTGTGTGTGTGTGTTAACCATATTTTAAATACCTAAAACATGATCAAATTAAATCACGTCGGCCAAACAAATGCAAATGATGATATGTATGGCGGAAAAACAGATATAGGGCAAATATTGCAGGTGATTGGCCTAATAATGCTAAGTGATGTTGATGTTCGACCCTCCAATATAATTAACAATCATGATATCGCAAAGAAGAAGCAGAGGTATGACATTTCTTCAGAAATGGAAC
Organism: Acacia crassicarpa; assembly: GCA_034222035.1. Classification (NCBI taxonomy): domain Eukaryota; kingdom Viridiplantae; phylum Streptophyta; class Magnoliopsida; order Fabales; family Fabaceae; genus Acacia; species Acacia crassicarpa. The sequence goes on along the minus strand of JAWXYG010000005.1, from coordinate 38,403,041 downwards.
TTTGGCCCAGTTTTGTTAAAGATATATATAAACACATTTCTTCATTTAAAAAAAAATCGCATATATATCTCCTTTTCTTTTTATTATTTCCAATTCAATTGGCTTAAAATCAAGGGAGAATATATGGTATATGGGTTCTAATTAAAGGAAATAATATATTAACAAATCCTAAAAGTTATTAATGGTAACTGATTTACTTATTAATTTTCTTGTTCACTTGTCAATGAAGAATTTTTTGATATTATTTTTTAAGTTAGGACTTAAAAGTTATTTTCCAAAAAAGCCTTTAAAATGACGAGACATATAAGTTTTGTCAGTTAGCGCCCATACAAACAGTGGCGGAACTTGGAGGAAAAGTTTCGGGGGGCCAAATAGTAGTGGGGGATTCGGGGTCAGCGCCCCCGAAAATTTTTTTTAAGGAAAGTTTTAAATGCATTAAAAATGAAAAGAATAAAAAAAATATTCATGAAATCAAATCAATTAATTTCATTTACAAGTGTAGTGTAGAATGAGTAAAAACATAGTAAGTGATACACCACAAAAGTAAATTTTACTGATAAGCTAACAATTTCAGGTAATTAGAATGAAATATAGAAAAGAATGACAAGATTAACATAAATCATACAAAACCCCATATGAAACAAAGATTGAATTATAAACCCAAAGATATAAAAAGAGGGAAGAATATAAACAAACTCTAAACAATATTTTTTTTGGGGAGGGGCCAAAGTTGTATTCACTACTTTGGGGGGCCAAAGTTGTATTATTACCCTAACAAAGGAAAGGGAAAAAAAAGTTCCATTAAAAAATTTAAAAAAAAAAAAATTGGGGGGCTTGTCATAACTAAGATCCGTCATTAATCAGAATAGAGCAACGAAATGATTTTAAATACAGAGTAACTGATATTCAACCACTGTAGTGTACTGGTTTGCTGATACAAAGAGTTTGAAAGACTATACATATCTACAGGACTATCTCCAGCTAGTCCTTCTGCCTGCTGCTTACCCTTGTTTCTGTTTCTGTTCACTCCGAAAATCCTGAAGCTACAGTAAGAGCTGAGGTTCAATACCCATTGAACCCCAGGTAACGGTTAACCTCATGCTTATGTATCAAATATGTATGACAGATATTCATGTCAAAACAGCAATAATCACATACATTATTCTCATATTCACATAATAACATAACACAGCCACTGCAATATGCATGTTATTATAGTCTGCACTATTCACCAGTGCCACGGTGTACATCCGTGTCCTCAGCGCTAGGAAAACATAACGGCGTTATCAAGACTATAACCCGTATCAAGTTGTATGTGTATGATCAATTTTCAAAAACAGAATTTCAGACTATCTATCACATATAAGCATACCATAAGCATCAGAGTTAAGGTTACAATACGCGTCCGTACCTTCCTTCCACGTGAATAGTAAATTACTATTCATGTATACGGCACTATTCATGTATACGGCACTATTCATGTATACGGCACTATTCATGTATACGGCACTATTCACGTATACGGCACTATTCACGTATCCCCAAACTTCCTTTGAATCTGACTCCGGAATCCTCGGATATCCTATAATATCATTTTTATCAGTGACCATTAATTTTCAGCATTTGCGGAAACTATGTTGGATATTCACTATTCATGTGAATAGTACCAGTAAAAATATTTTTACCGTGCCGGTAAATATTTTTTACTGTGCCAGTAAATAATATTTACTGTCCAAGGATAATTCTTTTCTGATGTGACAGATCAGACTAAGCTGCAGCCACAGAGCATACTCAAAAACTCTATCTGGCATTTCTACTATAATTACCAAAAGAAACTACCAAATATTAAGACTAGAGACCAAAGAACTTACCCTTGAAGTTCCTGCTCATTCTCTCCAGCTTCAAGAACTTTACTCTAAACTCTCTCTCTAACTCTAAGAATTCTCACTCTTCTCTTAAACTCAACTGTTGTTCTCTGAGTTTGGTGTGAAGAAAATGAAGAAATGAAGCCTCTATTTATAGTGAAAAAGCATGACACTATTCATACTTTATCAGGTCAGATTTTGGCCGTTGGATCTTGACTTTAAATATGGCTTCATCTCAACCGTCCAATCCATTTGCTTACGTCATCGATGACGTCATCGATGACGTCATCGATGACGTCATCATGACGATGACACTTTCTTACTCTTTTGCATTTATCCTATAAAGATTCCCTGATCGGCGTTCTAATCGCGTTATATTAGAAATTCTCAAGAATCCGGAAGCACAGCCTTGTAGTTCTATTTTTCCTCTTCAGAAATATCTGGGTCAACTAAATTTTTGATCCTATTTAGGGTATTCCGTAACCTGCCGAAGATTTTGAGTCGGACACTGACGGTTACAGAAATTACTTCGGGTGACACCATCTTCTAGACAAAAATTCACTGATTCATAATATGTGCAGTTGTTTACTACTTAGTTCAAGGATTTTGAGTTATGATTTATTTCCTACAGATTCCACTATCTGTCCTGCTTCAAAATATCGGTTTCAACCTATCTCAATAATCATTCCGCCGATTACGGAAATGACTTTGGAGATAACCCACTCTGAGATAGAAATTCGCTTGTTTATAATATACCCTTACTTTAAAAACCTAATTCACGGTTTATTGGAAATAATTTTATTTCTATTATTTTCCAAAGTATAAGATATTATATTATAATAATATTATTATTAAGTGGGTCCCGCGTCAAATTTTTCAAAATTTCTCCCGTGAATGTGTCGGCAGGAGGAGAATTATTTTGACGTGGGTCCCGCATGAATAGTAAATACGTATTTTCAAAAAGTGAATACGTATTTAGGAATAGTAAATACCGTATTTTTGAATAGTAAATACCGTATTTGTGAATAGTAAATACTTTTCATATTTCTCAAAATATCGATTAAATACCGTATTTATAAAAAGTGAAAACGTATTTGTGAATAGTGAATACTATTCATGTACGTATTTGTGAATAGTAAACACTATTCATGTCCAATAAAATACTGATTCTAAATTCATTTTCAAAAATAGGGTCTAATAGTCCTCCGAAAATAGGCTAATTTTCTAGTCTTTAGGTCCAAAATTCAGGATGTTACAATTCTCCCCCCGTTCAATAAATTTCGTCCTCGAAATTTGACAATATAAAATCAAAAGGTTATCTAGACCTTTAGTCTATTCCTTCCTTATGCAAACTTAAATAGCACGCATCCTACTATTCAATGTCTCAATCTTATACCCAGGTATAGTACTAAATTACAGGACTTGCTGATCTATTCTCACGGTACTCGGTTACACAGGCCTCACTGCCTGATTTATTTAGCCTATCGGCTTAACACATATTGGCCTTCCGCATCTGCTCATCAATTTCATCTGAGTCTTTCCCATTCAAGTTCTCGAATTACTTTCACTTACTCAACACTATAGCTGACAGCTATTAATTGACTTAACTAGTTTAATATTTCAGACCTTTCTAATAGTTGCTGTTCCTGTACCATAATTCCCAATTACACTGCTTTTCTTTTTAACACGATAGCGTCGACATTCATGTCATTGCTACCCAAAATTATTTTCTTGTCTCATTTTCAAATTTTCAAACATGAAAAATTTTCCGTGGTTTCAGTACATTTCACAATCCGCACTATACCACAAAGTAATAGTGCTATAACATTTTTAAACTTAATCGCTGCCATCACAAATTCGTGAAAACATTTTTCACTGCCGGATCATTTTCAAAAACTTTTATTACCGGCACATATCTTTGAGGGAGCTAATTTATTTCACAAAATTTTACAATTGAGAGTACACACCATCATTTTAACCATTTGGTACAGTAAGCGCCTTACCCCAATCCTCAAATCCAGTCTCAACAGTACTATCAACAATGTGGGAGAACCTCCGCCCCTCTCTCAGGAGACCCAGTGTTCACACTGGCACATAAAGTAGCAACCCTATCTAGCGGAACTCAGTCCAGTCATAGACAGTCAGGTTTTACTAATCAAAACATACGCCCTAGGCGAAATGTTATGGATTGGGTGCGTTCACTGCTGGTGCGATTTCCATTTTCTCAAACCAAAATCCCTCCAAAACTTTTTGTTCAAAAAAGAACATTTATCAAAGGCCAGCGATTTCAAACATTTTAAAACATCTAGCAAGACCCAGCAAACTGTGTACATCTACAACAGCTTCTGTCCTTCCAATTTTGTACTGACTTTTCCACAACATAGTTAAAAACTCAATTTCAAACTTTGGGTTCTAACAAAAACCCCTTTATATAAGACAACATCTGTTCAAAATAACCATCACTGTGGTCTCAAATTCTGTTGAAAACATTTCATTTGAAAACTCTGTTTCAAAAATCCACATGTGCGAACAAATCAATTTTAAAAATTTCAAATACAGCAAGTGTCTTGGCAAGTTCAAAAATTCAATTTTTTTAAAACCTTACTTAGGAATCAGACAACTAACATTAGAAGGTCATTACTAACTACATACATCTGGACCTTTGTTCTTGACTACTCAAACCATATGTATAATGCTTAGTTTGTTCTACTTAACTCATCTGGCTATTCCAAACTTTGCCCGTTATCCTCGGGTTTCACAAGCTTTTTGGGACACTTCTCGTATTTGTTGTCTAACAACCGTGGGCTTCTGCTAGCCTATAGATACAATATATACTATATAGCACTGGAGCAAACCATGGTGATATACTAGATTACTTAAACCTTCACTCTGGGGAACCTATTCGATGTGAGACTCATTATAATTTACTTACCTTGAGAACTGATGCACTGGTAACTCTACTTTATGGTTCATTGTCACGGCGGCCCCACTCTACGGTTCGTCGTCACGGTGGCTCTGCTCTACGGCACATTACTCGGCGCTTCACTCAGTCTTCGCAGACCAGTCAGCTTTTCCGGTTAGCATCCTCTGTAGGTAAGCCTCCTTGATCAGAACTCCCCGTAGGTATCCTTCTCCGATTAAACTTTCCATAAGTAGCGCCAGTGATCGTCTTTGAATCATTATAATGAGAACTCAAATCTTAACAGGTTCCTATCCTTTAGTAGTTTCATAAACCGTTGTTTCTATGTCTGCCATCTTATCTAGGGTCATTCTATTTGTGGACTTTCACTTTCTATTTAGCTCCAAGCATAATTCTTAACTCAATTTTCCCTATCGGGTAGCCACTTACTTTAAAGGGAATTTATTAGCCACTAACATCTCTATGGTTCTTGGTCCCACCTTGAGACCATAACAGGTGACTACTTGAGGTTTCTAGCTTTCGTATGGTTCTGTTAAGGAACTATCTCTTAGGTATTTGGAACCTAGGCAAAACTCACTCATATTTTCTAAGGGTTCCTACTCACACAGGGGTCATAGTTCTGAGATTTCTCTCGCCTAAGCAATATTAACTTCATAATGTCTATTGATTCTTGGTACTAATATTGGTATACTTACTACTGGGTACCTACAACTCTCATAGGCACTAGTATGACATAACTGTCTCCCCAGAATTACTGGGTACTTTCCCTCTTCTGTCAATTGATCACCACCGTCAAGGACTTAATCAAAAGATCTTCGTCCCCGGAGCCACGCCCCTTTGCACGCATGGTGTCTGGCCTCTACAAGGTAGGGATTTTCTTCTCAGGGTACCTTAACAAGTTATTATTTTGACAAGGACATTAAATCGATAGGTTACTATCCAAGGGAAACCTAAACAGTAGGTTACTGTCTACCGGAAAACTTAAGTCGTACCGACTTCTCTGTACCACTTCCCTTGAAACTCTGAGTGGGGATTTAACTTAGATTCCGATTCCCATATCAAAAGTCTTAAAGTTTAACAACAGAAACCATATTCTGTGCCATCTACTCTATATCAAGGCCTCCCGAGCCTAACCCTTTTCCTTAGGATGTACGTCCTTTTTGTATCACAACACCAGTATTGTATCAGTACTTGTACTTGTTTTTTCGAAACACTTTTAAAACCATGGCTTAGAGCCTAACTTAGTTAGTCAAACCGATTGGCCAGGTAGGCGTCTATCATGGGAGCCTCACCGTGCTAGGGTGACTGATTGGCTGATCCACATAGACTCGGCCCTACCTTCGGCACCAATGGTTTACTGTAACTGAGTCGGGTTCATACCAGATAAAACACTTTTGAAAGCTTAGAACCTAACTCCGCTACTCAGACAATCAGACTAGGCAGGTGTTTTTGTGGAAGGCTCGACGAATTCAAGGAAACTGATTGCCAACCACAAAACCCCTTTCTAGATATCGGACTGTTTGGAGTAACTTAGTTAACTCTGTGCCAGGATGTCTGCTCTGATACCAAAATGTAACACCCCAACTTTTCTAAAGCATTTTCAAAATAATTTGATCAGAGTTCAAAATAATTTAATCAGAATAGAGCAACGAAATGATTTTAAATACAGAGTAACTGATATTCAACCACTGTAGTGTACTGGTTTGCTGATACAAAGAGTTTGAAAGACTATACATATCTACAGGACTATCTCCAGCTAGTCCTTCTGCCTGCTGCTTACCCTTGTTTCTGTTTCTGTTCACTCCGAAAATCCTGAAGCTACAGTAAGAGCTGAGGTTCAATACCCATTGAACCCCAGGTAACGGTTAACCTCATGCTTATGTATCAAATATGTATGACAGATATTCATGTCAAAACAGCAATAAACACATACATTATTCTCATATTCACATAATAACATAACACAGCCACTGCAATATGCATGTTATTATAGTCTGCACTATTCACCAGTGCCACGGTGTACATCCGTGTCCTCAGCGCTAGGAAAACATAACGGCGTTATCAAGACTATAACCCGTATCAAGTTGTATGTGTATGATCAATTTTCAAAAACAGAATTTCAGACTATCTATCACATATAAGCATACCATAAGCATCAGAGTTAAGGTTACAATACGCGTCCGTACCTTCCTTCCACGTGAATAGTAAATTACTATTCATGTATACGGCACTATTCATGTATACGGCACTATTCATGTATACGGCACTATTCATGTATACGGCACTATTCACGTATACGGCACTATTCACGTATCCCCAAACTTCCTTTGAATCTGACTCCGGAATCCTCGGATATCCTATAATATCATTTTTATCAGTGACCATTAATTTTCAGCATTTGCGGAAACTATGTTGGATATTCACTATTCATGTGAATAGTACCAGTAAAAATATTTTTACCGTGCCGGTAAATATTTTTTACTGTGCCAGTAAATAATATTTACTGTCCAAGGATAATTCTTTTCTGATGTGACAGATCAGACTAAGCTGCAGCCACAGAGCATACTCAAAAACTCTATCTGGCATTTCTACTATAATTACCAAAAGAAACTACCAAATATTAAGACTAGAGACCAAAGAACTTACCCTTGAAGTTCCTGCTCATTCTCTCCAGCTTCAAGAACTTTACTCTAAACTCTCTCTCTAACTCTAAGAATTCTCACTCTTCTCTTAAACTCAACTGTTGTTCTCTGAGTTTGGTGTGAAGAAAATGAAGAAATGAAGCCTCTATTTATAGTGAAAAAGCATGACACTATTCATACTTTATCAGGTCAGATTTTGGCCGTTGGATCTTGACTTTAAATATGGCTTCATCTCAACCGTCCAATCCATTTGCTTACGTCATCGATGACGTCATCGATGACGTCATCATGACGATGACACTTTCTTACTCTTTTGCATTTATCCTATAAAGATTCCCTGATCGGCGTTCTAATCGCGTTATATTAGAAATTCTCAAGAATCCGGAAGCACAGCCTTGTAGTTCTATTTTTCCTCTTCAGAAATATCTGGGTCAACTAAATTTTTGATCCTATTTAGGGTATTCCGTAACCTGCCGAAGATTTTGAGTCGGACACTGACGGTTACAGAAATTACTTCGGGTGACACCATCTTCTAGACAAAAATTCACTGATTCATAATATGTGCAGTTGTTTACTACTTAGTTCAAGGATTTTGAGTTATGATTTATTTCCTACAGATTCCACTATCTGTCCTGCTTCAAAATATCGGTTTCAACCTATCTCAATAATCATTCCGCCGATTACGGAAATGACTTTGGAGATAACCCACTCTGAGATAGAAATTCGCTTGTTTATAATATACCCTTACTTTAAAAACCTAATTCACGGTTTATTGGAAATAATTTTATTTCTATTATTTTCCAAAGTATAAGATATTATATTATAATAATATTATTATTAAGTGGGTCCTGCGTCAAATTTTTCAAAATTTCTCCCGTGAATGTGTCGGCAGGAGGAGAATTATTTTGACGTGGGTCCCGCATGAATAGTAAATACGTATTTTCAAAAAGTGAATACGTATTTAGGAATAGTAAATACCGTATTTTTGAATAGTAAATACCGTATTTGTGAATAGTAAATACTTTTCATATTTCTCAAAATATCGATTAAATACCGTATTTATAAAAAGTGAAAACGTATTTGTGAATAGTGAATACTATTCATGTACGTATTTGTGAATAGTAAACACTATTCATGTCCAATAAAATACTGATTCTAAATTCATTTTCAAAAATAGGGTCTAATAGTCCTCCGAAAATAGGCTAATTTTCTAGTCTTTAGGTCCAAAATTCAGGATGTTACAATTCTCCCCCCGTTCAATAAATTTCGTCCTCGAAATTTGACAATATAAAATCAAAAGGTTATCTAGACCTCTAGTCTATTCCTTCCTTATGCAAACTTAAATAGCACACATCCTACTATTCAATGTCTCAATCTTATACCCAGGTATAGTACTAAATTACAGGACTTGCTGATCTATTCTCACAGTACTCGGTTACACAGGCCTCACTGCCTGATTTATTTAGCCTATCGGCTTAACACATATTGGCCTTCCGGCTCAATCTATTACCATCGCACTGGAGATTCTAACCTTTCTACTTAGGAATTCATCCTCAACCCTTAGGCATCTTTATTACTACCTGATACAGTGAATGTTTTGCTAGTCTTACGATGTATTCTAAACATAGTTACTTAGCATTTCACACAGTGCTAAGTATCACCGGTCTTATGTCCTAGGAGCATCATCCCGTGTATACTTTGCACACTACGTCTTATTGCCTTGAGCATCTGCTCATCAAATTCATCCGAGACTTTCCCATTCAAGTCCTCAAACTACTTTCACTTACTCAACATCATAACCGGCAGCTATTATCTGACTTAACTAATTCAGTATTCCAAACCTTTCTAATAGTTGCTGTTCCTGTACCATAATTCCCAATTACACTGCTTTTCTTTTTAACACGATAGCGTCGACAATCATGTCATTGCTACCCAAAATTATTTTCTTGTCTCATTTTCAAATTTTCAAACATGAAAAATTTTCCGTGGTTTCAGTACATTTCACAATCTGCACTATACCACAAAGTAATAGTGCTATAACATTTTTAAACTTAATCGCTGCCATCACAAATTCATGAAAACATTTTTCACTGCCGGATCATTTTCAAAAACTTTTATTACCGGCACATATCTTTGAGGGAGCTAATTTATTTCACAAAATTTTACAATTGAGAGTACACACCTTCATTTTAACCATTTGGTACAGTGAGCGCCTTACCCCAATCCTCAAATCCAGTCTCAACAGTACTATCAACCATGTGGGAGAACCTCCGCCCCTCTCTCAGGAGACCCAGTGTTCACACTGGCACATAAGGTAGCAACCCTATCTAGCGGAACTCAGTCCAGTCATAGACAGTCAGGTTGTACTAAACAAAACATATGCCCTCGGCAAAGTGTTATGGATTGGGTGCGTTCACTGCTGGTGCGATTTCCATTTTCTCAAACAAAATCCCTCCAAAAATTTTTGTTCAAAAAGAACATTTATCAAAGGCCAGCGATTTCAAACATTTTAAAACATCTAGCAAGACCCAGCAAACTGTGTACATCTACAACAGCTTCTGTCCTTCTAGTTTTGTACTGACTTTACCACAACATAGTTGAAAACTCAGTTTCAAACTCTGGGTTCTAACAAAACCGTTTGTACAAGACAACATCATAACCATCACTGTGGTCTCAAATTCTGTTGAAAAATATTTCATTTGAAAACTCGATTTCACAAATTTGAAAGTAAACTCCGAAAATTTCAAAATAGTAGGTGCATTGGTAAGTTCAAAAATTCAATTTTTTTTAAAACCTTACTTAGGAATCAGACAACTAACATTAGAAGGTCATCACTAACTACACGCATTGGAACCTCTGTCCTTGGCTACTCAAACTATCCATAAAATACTTAGTTTGTTCTTCTTTAATCTTCCAGCTATTTCAAACATCGTTCGCTATCCTCGGATCTCACAAAATTTTATGGACACTTCTCATATTCGTTGTCTGACAACTATGGGCTTCTGCTAGCCTATAAACACAATATATGTTGTATAGCACTGGAGCAAACCATGACGATATACTAAATTACTTAAACCTTCACTCTGGGGAACCTATTCGATGTGAGACTCATTATAATTTACTTACCTTGAGAACTGATGCACTGGTAACTCTACTTTATGGTTCGTTGTCACGGCGGCCCCACTCTACGGTTCGTCGTCACGGTGGCTCTGCTCTACGGCACATTACTCGGCGCTTCACTCAGTCTTCGCAGACCAGTCAGCTTTTCCGGTTAGCATCCTCTGTAGGTAAACCTCCTTGATCAGAACTCCCCGTAGGTATCCTTCTCCGATCAAACTTTCCATAAGTAGCGCCAGTGATCGTCTTTGAATCATTATAATGAGAACTCAAATCTTAACAGGTTCCTATCCTTTAGTAGTTTCATAAACCGTTGTTTCTATGTCTGCCATCTTATCTAGGGTCATTCTATTCGTGGACTTTCACTTTCTATTTAGCTCCAAGCATAATTCTTAACTCAATTTTCCCTATCGGGTAGCCACTTACTTTAAAGGGAATTTATTAGCCACTAACATCTCTATGGTTCTTGGTCCCACCTTGAGACCATAACCTGGTGGCTACTGAGGTTTCCAGCTTTCGTATGGTTCTGTTAAGGAACTATCTCTTAGGTATTTGGAACCTAGGCAAAACTCACTCATATTTTCTAAGGGTTCCTACTCTCACAGGGGTCATAGTTCTGAGATTTCTCTCGCTTAAGCAATATTAACTACATAATGTCTATTGATTCTTGGTACTAATATTGGTATACTTACTACTGGGTACCTACAACTCTCATAGGTACTAGTATGACATAACTGTCTCCCCAGAATTACTGGGTACTTTCCCTCTTCTGTCAATTGATCACCACCGTCAAGGACTTAATCAAAAGATCTTCGTCCTCGGAGCCATGCCCCGTTGCACGCATGGTGTCTGGCCTCTACAAGGTAGGGATTTCCTTCTCAAGGTAACTTAACAAGTTATTATTTTCACAAGGTCACTAAATCAATAGGTTACTAGCCAAGGAAAAACCTAAACAGTAGGTTATTGTTTACCGGAAAACTTAAGTCGTACTGACTTTTCTGTACCGCTTCCCTTGAACACTAAGCGGGGATTCAATATAGACTCCGATTCCTATATCAAAAAGTCTTAAAGTTTAACAACATAAACCATATTCTGTGCCATCTATTCTATATCAAGGCCTCCCGAGCCTAACCCTTTTCCTTAGGATGTACGTCCTTTTTGTATCACAACACCAGTATTGTATCAGTACTTTGTTCTTGTTTTTCGAAATACTTTTAAAACCATGGCTTAGAGCCTAACTTAGTTAGTCAAACCGATTGGCCAGGTAGGCGTCTATCATGGGAGCCTCACCGTGCTAGGGTGACTGATTGGCTGATCCACATAGACTCGGCCCTACCTTCGGCACCAATGGTTTACTGTAACTGAGTCGGGTTCATACCAGATAAAACACTTTTGAAAGCTTAGAACCTAACTCCGCTACTCAGACAATCCGACTAGGCAGGTGTATTTGTGGAAGGCTCACCGAATTCAAGGAAACTGATTGCCAACCACAAAACCCCTTTCTAGATATCAGACTGTTTGGAGTAACTTAGTTAACTTCGTGCCAGAATGCCTGCTCTGATACCAAAATGTAACACCCCAACTTTTCTAAAGCATTTTCAAAATAATTTAACCAGAGTAGGGCAACGAAATGATTTTAAATACAGAGTAACTGATATTCAACCACTGTAGTGTACTGGTTTGCTGATACAAAGAGTTCGAAAGACTATACATATCTACAGGACTTTCTCCAGCTAGTCCTTCTGCCTGCTGCTTACCCTTGTTTCTGTTTCTGTTCACTCCGAAAATCCTGAAGCTACAGTAAGAGCTGAGGTTCAATACCCATTGAACCTCAGGTAACGGTTAACCTCATGCTTATGTATCAAATATGTATGACTGATATTCATGTCAAAACAGCAATAATCATATACATTATTCATATATTCACATAATAACATAACACAGCCACTGCAATATGCATGTTATTATAGTCTGCACTATTCACCAGTGCCACGGTGTACATCCGTGTCCTCAGCGCTAGGAAAACATAACGGCGTTATCAAGACTATAACCCGTATCAAGTTGTATGTGTATGATCAATTTTCAAAAACAGAATTTCAGACTATCTATCACATATAAGCATACCATAAGCATCAGAGTTAAGGTTACAATACGCGTCCGTACCTTCCTTCCACGTGAATAGTAAATTACTATTCATGTATACGGCACTATTCATGTATACGGCACTATTCACGTATACGGCACTATTCACGTATCCCCAAACTTCCTTTGAATCTGACTCCGGAATCCTCGGATATCCTATAATATCATTTTTATCAGTGACCATTAATTTTCAGCATTTGCGGAAACTATGTTGGATATTCACTATTCATGTGAATAGTACCAGTAAAAATATTTTTACCGTGCTGGTAAATATTTTTTACTGTGCCAGTAAATAATATTTACTGTCCAAGGATAATTCTTTTCTGATGTGACAGATCAGACTAAGCTGCAGCCACAGAGCATACTCAGAAAAACTCTATCTGGCATTTCTACTATAATTACCAAAAGAAACTACCAAATATTAAGACTAGAGACCAAAGAACTTACCCTTGAAGTTCCTGCTCATTCTCTCCAGCTTCAAGAACTTTACTCTAAACTCTCTCTCTAACTCTAAGAATTCTCACTCTTCTCTTAAACTCAACTGTTGTTCTCTGAGTTTGGTGTGAAGAAAATGAAGAAATGAAGCTTCTATTTATAGTGAAAAAGCATGACACTATTCATACTTTATCAGGTCAGATTTTGGCCGTTGGATCTTGACTTTAAATATGGCTTCATCTCAACCGTCCAATCCATTTGCTTACGTCATCGATGACGTCATCGATGACGTCATCGATGATGTCATCATGACGATGACACTTTCTTACTCTTTTGCATTTATCCTATAAAGATTCCCTGATCGGTGTTCTAATCGCGTTATATTAGAAATTCTCAAGAATCCGGAAGCACAGCCTTGTAGTTCTATTTTTCCTCTTCAGAAATATCTGGGTCAACTAAATTTTTGATCCTATTTAGGGTATTCCGTAACCTGCCGAAGATTTTAAGTCGGACACTGACGGTTACAGAAATTACTTCGGGTGACACCAACTTCTAGACGAAAATTCACTGATTCATAATATGTGCAGTTGTTTACTACTTAATTCAAGGAGTTTGAGTTATGATTTATTTCCTACAGATTCCACTATCTGTCCTGCTTCAAAATATCGGTTTCAACCTATCTCAATAATCATTCCGCCGATTACGGAAATGACTTTGGAGATAACCCACTCTGAGATAGAAATTCGCTTGTTTATAATATACCCTTACTTTAAAAACCTAATTCACGGTTTATTGGAAATAATTTTATTTCTATTATTTTCCAAAGTATAATATATTATATTATAATAATATTATTATTGAGTGGGTCCCGCGTCAAATTTTTCAAAATTTCCCCCGTGAATGTGTCGGCAGGAGGAGAATTATTTTGACGTGGGTCCCGCATGAATAGTAAATACGTATTTTCAAAAAGTGAATACGTATTTAGGAATAGTAAATACCGTATTTTTGAATAGTAAATACCGTATTTGTGAATAGTAAATACTTTTCATATTTCTCAAAATATCGATTAAATACCGTATTTATAAAAAGTGAATACGTATTTGTGAATAGTGAATACTATTCATGTACGTATTTGTGAATAGTAAACACTATTCATGTCCAATAAAATACTGATTCTAAATTCATTTTCAAAAATAGGGTCTAATAGTCCTCCGAAAATAGGCTAATTTTCTAGTCTTTAGGTCCAAAATTCAGGATGTTACACATCAATAATTCAGATTTGAGATCATTGTCATCAACTTTTCCTCTCGCAATATATATTAGTATTGCCTTTTATTTTCAATATGTGTATCACCACCACACCACAGAATATCTGGCTTTCTTCTATCTAAAATCTGCGGACAATGAGATATTTGCCGACATACAAGAAAATGCAGTAGTTGCGAATCATAAGATAAATGTTTGAGATGGTCAAATGTATATATACTCACTAACTAATTAAGAAAAAAAAAATATTTGGGGCCAAATGTATAAATTTTTTAGACAAATGTATACATTTTTAGGCAAAATGTATAAATTTTGTATATAAAAAAAATCCATTTTATTTCAAATATCTAGGATTTTTTTTGGGGGGGGGGCATAGCCCTCTCTGGCCTTTGAGAAGCTTCGCCACTGGGAAAATGAATCATAACCATGTAATTAAATACTGCATATGTAATAATCTTAAATATAATTAAGTCTCTCTCTCTCTCTCCAAAGTCCTAGAGTTTAGAGTATAAGTCCCTTGTATATGATTAAATGCTTGCTCAGCTCTCTCCAGTACTTAATATAAGATATATTTGATGAGTTGATATTTATTCTAAATATATACAAGACATAGTTTTCATATTTGTTAATATTTTTCTAATTTACTCTTATTGATATTCCTTCATCGATAATCAAGAAGAAAAGAGAATGAGGAAATTAAGGAACATGACTGAAGTGCTTTAGAGAATACATATATATATAATATTAAATAACTCAATTTATTTCTTTATTCTAATCAAATTAGGTAAATATATCTTATACTCCCTCCGGTCCTAATTATAGAAACACTTTTATAGTATAAATTGAACTACAAAAGTGTTCCTATAATTAAAACCGAAGGTAGTAGTAAGGATGTGAGAAGTATTTTTGAGTTCACTAATATCCCAGGCTATCATTAACTTAAATGCTTATTTTGAGAATCAAGAAGAAAAGAAATAAAAACATTAATTATGAAGTTTAATTTTAATTGTGACTTGTATATTTGAGATTAAAGGCACTATGAGCATAATCTTACCCCGCTCATATGATGATGGTGTTGACTTTGATGGAGCTGAGCTATCTATGCTATACTCATCTGGTTATATTTATAAGGTAAATAGAGAAAAAAAAATTTGTCTGATTTATCAGTTATGTCATTAAATTTTTTAAATGATCGAATGTATAATTTTATCATTCAGTTATTGTTGTATAAACTTTGCACTTTTGGGATAAATTAAAGTGTATATTAAATGAATATAAAGCTAAGTTAAAATTTTTTTAAATTGTTACAAAACTCTAATGATATTTAAAGTTTTTCTAATTAGTTTTGGCAAAACATGTTGAGAGTGGTTTATAATTGAGATTAGAGGAGTATAATTTTTAAGACATATTTGGGTATCTTTATTAAAGTAAAATTAATGGGTGAATACTATTTATCACATTTTTCCCTAAGTTGTAAAATCCAATTAACCTTCAATTCAAATCCCAACCCCCCATAAAAACTCAAGCATCGATCCCTTATGCACAATATGAGATTTGAAAAAGGTATTGGAAATTTTATAAATATACAGAACAGAGAATGACCCTTTATTTTATATCTAATTAACAATCCCACTCTTGTAATTTCTTTTGCAAAATGTTATGGCTTCATACGCCTGGGTTCGTGTAGGACCTTCTTATATGAGTCTACTACTTATATTTCCTATTGTTACGACTTGTAGTGTTAATTGACTTTGTTATAAAAAATAATGAGAATTATTATAAGGTCCTAATAATAAAGATATTTAATAATATAAAAGTTTCAATAACAAGTGAGCATCATAAAACTATTGTCATTTCTTTAGCCAGAACTTTCCATTCATTTCCTCAGTTATTATTAGACTTTTAAGTGATTAAATCATTTTAGTCCCCCTAGAAACATACTACTTCAGTCCTATTTATAAGTTCAGTTTGACCAAATCTCACATACCAAGGAGAGCTAAGTATTTCAATGATTATGAAACAAATTTTCAACTTTACCCTCATTTATGAATGGGCACATTTTAAAATTTATTGTCAAACCCTCTCATCTTTTTCTCTTTCCAACATGGCTAGCCAATCTCTCTCATCATCATTACTATGGGCAAAATTGTCATAATCTCATGTATTTGGTCAAACTGGACTTATAAAAAGGACTAAATTTTTTGATCAAACTAGACTTATAAATAAGATCAGAGTGGTATTAAAAAGATGAGGGGCATGCATAACCAAAGGGTTAAACACTTGCACACATGAGTTTAATTTAATGAGAAGAGAGGAGTACGTGTGTGTAGAAAGCATGTGATGATGCGTTTGAAACATTGGATGAAGTATGCAAATCGATCCCAAAAATAAATTATATCATTGCTGATCCTTAATGTAAAATTTAGTTCACAAACTACGTCTTATACTAAGAATCCGAGGTATTAGGATGTATAATAAGATTATATAAGAGTTGAGCACTTTAACTTGAAAGGCTACATATGATCAAAGAAAGATGCATGGACCATCTGCCCGTAGAGACATGAAGAGCCCTTGCTATATTCATGTTTGTGTCAGAATTAGAGGAAGAAGACACCACAATTAATTAATGAAGATCATCATCAATCTTCACCTGCATCAACCAGTCATATCGTAAAGATATATATAGGCCTTGGTAAGTAAAAAAGGTGAGCAGTCATCTTTTCAGAAATCTAAGAGGGACAAAAATCACGTCCACATTATATTGTTGGTGTTTCCTTTCGATCAGTCACAACATGTATGATATAGTTGACGCAGAGATATGACCTGCACGAGCTCAAAGGACCCCATTAATTTGTTCATTTTATGTGTATATGAGGTGTACCGCCTTGCTTTTCTTTTGTCCATATATATATATATATATATCATTTTTCTCCCTTTTAATTATTATTATTCGCCTTCTCCATTACCTTTCATTCTTTCTTTCCAAATCGGGCCCGACATGGATGTGACATTAATTACAAAAGCAGCCTTCTCATGCCCAAAACAAAACACACACACAAACCCCATATGATATAACAATATTCGTTTTGCAAGTAAGCTAGCGAGCGAGCTAGCTAGGCCATCAAAGATCCATGGTACTACTTTTGTTCAAAAAGAAATTCTAATACACCCCTGAATTATTAGATCTAAATCTGTCTTGAAAATCTTCATGGAGGTATAATATTATCTTGAAAGCTTTTTTAGGTTTAATGTCACTTTAATTCAAAAGGTAGTAATATCATCTTAATATCCATTAAAAAAATTAACATTAATTGTTAACAATTGATTTTGACTGTTACATTTTTAACAAAATTAATGGATAATATTACTCTATTTTAACATTTATGAGGTAACATTGAACCTAAGAAAAATTAGGGTAACATTACTCCTTAATAAAAACTTCTAGGACAAATTTACAAATAAACTCTTATTAGATATATGTGTGTGTGCGTGCACAACAATATATTACTCTACCTCTTATATATTACACGCTCATGGAAGCTGTAATTGAATTCAAACACTATCCTCTCTCTCATTCCTTAGTTTACCGCCCCCCCCCCCCCCCGAACTCATATTTTGACGAGAGATGCACCAAGTACATTTCATCCAATATCATGTGTATATGTAACATTGTCCAATTCTTAACATCAGATATGCTATTTAGGCGTTGTTTGGTTGAATGAAGGGGAGGTAGGAGGAGGTTATGAATTTTGTTTAGTTGGATGGGAGTAGGGGCGGAGTTAGGAATTATAATTAGGAGGCAAAAATTACATAATAGAACCCAAATGTTTAGAAAATTACATTTAAACCCCAAATATTTCAATATTTTCATTGCAGTCCCTCCACAAAACTTTTAGTGGGACTAAAGTGAAAATATTGAAATTTCTATATGATTGAAATATAATTTTCTGAATATCTGAGTTCTATTATGTAATTTTAGAAAATGAGGGCAGCACTTAGTCTTCCTCTAGTTCCGCCCTGGATGGAATGGAAGGGGAAAAGAAGTTTTTTGTTTGGTTCAGGAGGGGAAGGGATGTGAGCTAATTAAATGTTGACAAATATGCCCTTAGTACTTTATTTAGATTTTAAAGTTATTATTTTTTAGGTTATAAATTTAAAAAAAAAACTGTCACCTCACTATATATAGTAAAAAACCTTTTATATATATATATATATATATATATAATGATGATTTTATTAATTTAATATGTTAACTCATCGAATTGAATATGTTTTTAAATTTAAAATGGAAAACAATAGTCAAATACCGGTAAAGCGTCTAAATGATGCTAGAAAAGCACCACAAAAGGTGCCGATAAGAGAGATGACCGCTCTCCAAAACTTCTAGTACAAAATTATGTGATCAATGATGATCGATAAATAACAAACACGTAAAGGATAAACGGAATTTAACATCTAAAAAAAGAGTTAAGATCAATAGAACATACCTTTGGTTGCTTTAGAATTTTCAACACAACTGGGTTTTGAAGCATTGGTAGAAAGATTGAGAGACGACTCAGACATTAGAACTAATAAGGAGAGGGGTAAACTTGGGATAACAAAAAATTAATATGGGTATTTTTGTCAAGATAAGACATCATATTTCTCACCCCTCCAAAAGAACCCCACATTTGTAGAGGAGTAGAAGGAGAAGGAGGGGAGAGGAGCTCTAAAAGACAAAGCTTCTCCCCTCCTCCTCTTCCCCCATTTTTTTCAACCAAACACATTAACCCCCTTCCCATTCCTCCCCTCGAAAAACTTGGAAGCAAACAATGCCTTAATAATTTATTAGGAAAAAAGTATACAATAGGACCGTTCGATATCATAACACAAGTGGGTTAAGAATTCTTCAATTAATATAAAAGTATCGTATCACTATACATTGACTGAAATACCCTCATTTAGTCTCTTGTTTCAATTCATATTTTCCTGCAATTTCTTAAAATACCCCATCCTTCCTTAAGAACATCTCCTCTACCTCTTATAATCCTCCCTCCCTCCCAAACATGTGTGGGGAAAGTGGGCCCCCTCACTCACCCTTCCCTCCCAGCTGCCATACAGCCTCCCCAAAATTAATTTATTGACAGTGTTTAATACTCATACTCACTAGCTAGGGATATTAATTAACATATATATATATAAATTTGTTCATTATTCTCTTCCACCCCCACAAATAAAACATTTTAGCTCAAGAGACCTTTTTATCTTCTCTTTGGAGACTAAACTCCTTCATCATTTATTCTTTTAATATTTTGAATAAAGAAAGACATTGATGAGATCATATCGCTGAGTCCTTAATTAAGTCATTAGGAAATCCATTAAATATTCAGACAAATAATATACATACCATTACAGAAAAAGCAGCTGGGCTCCATAAAACATTACATCGACGCTGGCTGTTACATGTCCCCACCCAGGAAAGAGAAGAAAAAAAACACTTGCACCCATAAACTAGCAAAAGAAAAATAAAAAATAACAATAAGAAAATAAAGGATCCAAACAACAACAGTAGTAGTAGTACCTAAACAACAGGTTGTTCCTTTCACTAAATATGTCAAGTCCAGTCAACACTTTGAACCCTATTTTCCCATTTGAAGAAACAAACAAAACAAAAAAGCCTAATATGTTTATATATATATATATATATATATATATGCTCTAAAATTAAAAAGCTTGTAGGATAATGCAAATTATTGTTTGACCCTGGCCTTTTGTGATTCGTCCACGGAATTCATCATCATTCAGAATCTGATTGGGCTGCAGCTTTGTAGAAGGGGGCCAGCCTATTATCACTAAGCCTTGACTTGTACATAGCCTTCTTGTATTCGCACCATGTGAATTCTTTGTACAACTTCTCTTCTTCCTCCTCCATCACTGAACCTAAAGGTGCTATCTTTTCCCTCAATGGTGGTCCTCCAAAGTATATCATTGAAACCCTTGAACTACTTGTGTCTGCCAAAACCCTGTGCTTCACGCTCTTGAACCTTCCATTCGTCATCACCTTCATCCACCCACACATATTCATTAATCACTGATAAAAAAAGAGTCTTTCTGTAAAATCAAATGTTTCTGGCGTATATTATCGTATCTATGTCGACCGATTAAGGGATATGAATGATAATTGTTCTTGATCGTGACAGAGGGTGAAAAAGAAGGATAAGATAGATGTCAATATATACTAGGTTAAAAAACGGGAGTTAACTACGAAGATTATATGAAAGAGAATAGTGACTTTTTTTTTTTTTTTTTTTATGAGTTTTGATTTGAAGGGGAAAATGGATTGATGAAAAGAGAGATACCTGGAGGGTATCGCCAATATTGATGAAAAAAGAGGTGTTATCCGATGGGACCGAGACCCAAGTGCCATCTCTGAGGCAAATTTGGAGGCCCGACGTGTTGTTGGATCTCAGCAAAGAAATTAACTGTGGATCCGTGTGTTCTCCGAACCCCATCAAGTTCTTCACACAGCCCAATGGCGCTTCCACCTCCGAACATGGCGGATAGTGATTCAGCCTGAACAGACAATCGCTCTTCTCGTCCCTCAAATACCTGCTAAATGTATTTCTTTCCTCTATCCCCAGCCCATCCGCCATTAATTCCAGCACCTCATAGCTCAACTTCCTCATCTCCGAAACATATTTCTCCACAGCAGAGCTGCAAAATTTTCAACCCCATATCATAAAAGTCTCATTTCTTCTGAAAATTATAGTTATAATTTCAAATTGAATTCATAAGGGGAGATAGTATTTTGGCGTGGAACAGAGGACTCTGTTTTTTCTTTTTCTCTTACCAGAAAGCATGTGGGTAATGATTGAGGATGAACTGAGTATTGGGGGAGATGATTTCAGGGTTTAAGTTGAGGAGGAGATATTCGATCCAACCGACATCGCCGTTCCAGCCAATTCGCTTGTTTCCATAGCCAAAAGGGTCAGGAGGGCCTGCTCTGTCCTTGTCGGACTGGGGTTTGCCGAAGTACTTGACGGCTTCATTCTCGAGAGTGGTGATCAGCTCCATTGGGACACCATGGTTGACGAGCTTGAAGAAGCCGAAATCCTGAGAGGCCCTCACTATGAGAGACGCAGCGTCAGGGTCAGAGAGGCCGATCACAGGGATTGCCTCGTAGAAGTTCGCGGGCTTATTGCAAGACTGGAAAAGAAGGACGTTGTTGTTTGTAGGAGGAGGAGGACAAGAGACAGCAACCATGGCTGCGAATTAAAACAGAGAGAAACAGAGGTTTAAGAAGAAGAAGAAGTGAGAGATATGGGTTGTGAAGGGAAGAGGAAGGGTTGGTGGGGTTTAAATGGAGGAGGAGAGGATTGATGCATGAGAGTGGGGCGGGGGAGAGGCGTTATGAACTAAAGGAATCACACATGACATCTCTGCCACTTCATTATTGTCTGCTTGGCAATTTACACTATCGAGAAAAACCAACAATTATCCTTCCCTTTTTCTTCGTTTATCCCCTTGTTTATTTTTCTTTTTTACTCTTACCCCCTCTTTTATTCCTATGTTTCTCGTGAAAATCGATCGGTAAAAGTTTTTGGTTTAAAAAATTTACTAGGCAAAATAATCTGATATATTTTAATACGCTCAAAGTATTATATCACAAACCACTAAATACTGAGATCAAGTGGTAGAAATTGTTCTCTTTTAACTAAGGGTCTCGAATTCCTCATGACAAGGGACTAGCCTGGGAAACCCCCTTGGGGGGGGGGATCACAATACTCTAGATTTTATACATAGAAGTACTACCTCATTCGGTTCTAATTATAGGAATATTTTTGTAGTACAAAAAAAAATGTTCCTATAATTAGGACCGGAGGAATGAAGTATTAGCATTTACATAGATTTTATACATAGAAAGTACTACCTTATTCGGTTCTAATTATAGGAATATTTTTGTAGTACAATTTACACTAAAAAAAAATGTTCCTATAATTAGGACCGGAGGAATGAAGTATTAGCATTCAAGTCTTTCTTACCAATAAATTTTTCAAACAAATGTGTTTTTATACTGATTTTCCCTATGAGCAATTTCATAAAATTGTTCACAAATAATTAGTACGGAATGGAAAGAAAATTATTAGGAGGAAATATTAGGGAAAAAAAACTCTCAAAAATAGAATTTTTTTAATCATTTTAGAATGTTTTTTCTTTTTAATATTCCCTCCTCGGCAAATGGTTGAGGTGTGTGTAATTTAGATTTTAGAACCACTTGTAATCTAGAACCACATAGAATTCTAAATAATTTGGTCAAGAAAGGTACGTACACGGAAGATTATACCCCTAATCTTTTTTATTAGGCCACATTAACTACTTTTTATATTTAAGAAAATTTGTTAAAGTTAGTGAAATGTCAAAAATTTCTACGAAAAGCAATGAGGATATTTTTAAAACCAGTTTTAAACATTTAATTAGATTTTTATAAGGGAAAATTGCTGAAAACTCCCCATTAAAATTTATTGATCAAAGGTACGCGGAATTCTTATAAGAACTTACGTACAGCCTATCTTCAGTGGGCACAATTCTTCTCCAATGGTGTACAACCTATTTTCAACTAACTATATGCAAACGAGAAGATATTTGCACACAATCAAAGAAGATATGCCACACACGACTGAAAAATATATAATGACACTCACTCAAGAACATGTATCATTATGTACCTTTAGATAATAAATCTTGTAATGGAGAGATTCTCCAATAATTTTCCCTCTTTATAAGGGTTATTATATTATATTATAAACAAACACGTAGGATGTTATAAATATAATAGACTATGAGTGTTCCGTGAGATAATAGATTCAGACTAAAAAAAGAAAGGTAGAGCATTATTGAGTGATAAAGGATAAATATTAGTGGTGGAAATGTGAAAGCTTTACGAAATGGGGTTTTAACGTTTTAAGCAGAGACGTAGCAAGGAAGGAGGGTGAATTGTACATACCAAAAACATGAAAGTGAGAGATCAAGTAATAAGATGGAGAAAAAAAGAAGAGAGAGGTACAGAGAGAGAGAGAGAGAGAATTTATTGTGATGAGCTTTTGGTAAGCATGGTTGTATAATTAATTAACTTTCACAGAATAGTAAATCTTGCATGCAAATGAGAGGCAAGTACAATAAGCGTACCCACTTGCTTTTGCTTTGTTTCTTACCACTTATCTTGGACAAAGTTTGAATTTGGGGGACAAGAAGAGGGGTGAAATTTTTAGATATTAGAGAGGCCTTTGAATTTATGGGATATCTATCTGTACGTACGTACATGGCTGATTATTATTATTGTGTTGGTTAGGACTCATGACTTTCATCAAATCGCTCTCAGAATTAATTATGTCATGTTGTTATCATATCATATCAAATCAAATGATGCATATATGTACCGATAAGTCTATTATTTATATGATTAATTATAATTATATAAGTATAATGTGCCCAAAATTCAATTTATTTCTGTTATATATAATATAATTGATGATCAAATCCTGGACATTTATTTTTCTGAACTCTTGGTTGATCAGGGTAAGGAAATAAGTGGGTGCAAGAAGAGCCATTGATTATCTGTTTGTGTTGAAATTATTTTTTAAAGATTTTTCTTAATTCTTGGTTGATCGCAGTAAGGAAATAAATGGGTGCAAGAAGACGAGAGCCATTATATTGATTATCTGTCGTTTGTGTTGAATTATGATCTTTAGAGATAAAGTAACTTTTGGTTC
The DNA here is from genome assembly GCA_034222035.1 of Acacia crassicarpa. Taxonomy (NCBI): domain Eukaryota; kingdom Viridiplantae; phylum Streptophyta; class Magnoliopsida; order Fabales; family Fabaceae; genus Acacia; species Acacia crassicarpa. Next base: position 38,378,905 of record JAWXYG010000005.1, on the reverse strand, counting down.
TTAAATTATGAAAAGAGTACTGAGAATTATGATTACTTGTGATGAAAACTACAATTATTATTTTTTAAGCTTTAAAAATATATTTGATGAAATAAATTAAAAATACAACTCTTAAAATTTTAAGGATTAAGTAGCAATTTTATCCTAGAAGTATACGCCAAGGAGTAATTTTTTTTTAGAAGTTTTTTTCAGAGCAATGATGCCTCGTAAGTCTAAAAATATAGCAATGTTGTCCCTCTATTAACAGCTTTAACGGTTAAACGTTAGTTAACAGCATTATGCTGATGTGGATTGTCTATGTGGCATTTTTGTCACTTTTTTAAGTTGCAATTTTACCCCGGAAGTACATGCTCATGAGTAATTTTACGCTGGAAGTTTTTTCTATGAGCATTTTTACCCTAGAAGTAGACAATCCACGTCAGCATAATAGGGTTAACTATCATTTGACCGTTAGGGTAGTTAATGAAAGGGCAACAGTACATTACTAAGTTTTCAGACTTCCAAAGCAACATTGCTTAAAAAAAAAAAAAAAACTTCTAAAGCAAAATTGCTCTTGAATGTGTACTTCCGTGACAAAATTTCTACTTAACCCTAATTTTAATAATAAAACTTCATTTAATTTGGAAAAAAAAAAAGAAGATATTTTGATCTTAAATTTGTAAAATTTGAACCTTGAAATATAATTTTATCTTATCAAATCTTTGTATTTCATTAAAAGATCTTACTTAACTTCTTAATTTTAAAGTTCAAACCCATTTACAGCATTAGTCTGCTTTGGTCCTTGGGTAATTCTTACACCTTTAAACAGAATCGTATACAAGGCTAATATCTTTCTAGTATCAATTTGAAATAAGAGGCTCAAATAGAAGTATCATAATGTATTTTGTTAATTTTTGTACGAAATCTGATAAAAGATTGTAAAATTATAAATAAAAATAAAAATCAAACAAAAGATTGAGGACCAAACTTGTACTACGTACAGTACTGGAGCACTGGTGGGGCGTCAATAAGATCCATGCATCGTGTTTTGTTCTCCTTGGAATGTTTGAAAAAATCCCAACAAATTAATTAGCAGTTTAGCTGATGATGATAATAAGAAATTAAGGACAATCATAATGATCACAAATCTTTCTTTCTTTCTTTCTTTTTCTTTTTTTCTTTTTTTTTTTTTAAAAAAAAGATGAGGATTTTCCCTACCTTTGAATTGGTCATGATTAAAAAATATCTAAAAGAGACGTCATGATCCAATCAAATTGCGTTCGAGGACATAATATGAAGACATTTGGAGGAAAGAGATGAGTTAGAGAACTTAATTATTATTTTATTCCTAAAATGATTAGGGGTTTAGCAAATTAATACATATATATATGACAATCACTACTCTATGCTTCTATTGCAACTGCTCTCTTAAAATAACATATACTCATATATCATCAAGTTATATATGTCCCATGAATTCTCTTTTTCTTGTGTGGGGCTTGCATTATTGATTTGTGCATATATTTATATATAATTATTTTTGGGAAAAGAAAAGAAGTTTCGTTTGTGGCTTTTGCGAGGAAGGGGGTCCTCTTATAATAAACATTATATATTATTCTCCGAAATCCTAATTGAGTAACCACGGCATTATAATATTATTTTTTTACTCAACTAAAGGTTTTCAACTTGTAATTTCTTTAGGCGCACACAGTGAAATTTTGATTCTTAATTTTTTTAATTCTTTCTTTACAAGGAATATAATATGTATGTCTTGTGATCTGCGTGTGATTGATGCCTTTCTCACGGTTAAATTATACTTGATTAAGTACATCATTATTGTTCACTGAGAATTAGAATATAGATATAAACGGAATATATATAATATTCCCTTCGTCCTTATAATATAATAGTCAATTGACTTTTTTAGAGAAATTAAAAAAGTTAAATAAGTTATTTAATCATATCATATGTTATATATCAGCTTATAAGTCAGGCAAATTAGCTAAGAGGAAAACAATGAGTATAAATACTTTAAAATAATTAATCTAGCTTCCTTAATCTTTAAAAAAAAAAATCAACTGAGTTGTTTATATTTAAGACTGGGGTAGTGTTAACATGTTCTTTCGTATCTATCTAGTGCATTGTTAAATTAAAGAAACTAGAGAAGAGAGGGGACAAAGCTGAAGGATCCAAACTAACACAGAAGCGAAATTAAAAGAATTTGGTAACATGTACTCACTCCAACCCACAACATAAGTCCATTCAACTAATTTATGGGAAAAAATGACAGTTAATTAGCTCATTAAAGCAATCTTAATTTGTAAGAATTTTTCAAATTTATGCATATTAAATAAGATGTTAAAGGAGAGAGAAAGATATAAAAAGAGTGACATTATTGAGGCATTAATTACAAGGAAAAATTGGCAAATAAGAATAAATTACTTTTCAAGTAACTTATATATGGATCAAATAATTCTTCTAGAAGGAACTTACATTGTCGAACGATGGAATTACTCCCTTCGGTCCACAATATAAGTGACGCTTCTAGAAGAAAAATGAGGTCTTAAATATAAGGCAATTGTAAGCAAGATATATAGTTAGTGTTCATTTTTCAATTTTATTCCTAGGGTTAATACTCATTTTTTAATCCCCCATTATATCCACTCTCATTAAAAGAACACATAGGGTCCACTTCCTTCCATAAGAGTAAAAGTAGGAAAATATTTCAATTTATGATATATTAAATGAGTTAATTGTCATTTTTTTTAATTCATGTGAATCAGTTAAATGCCATAAAATATGACACAAATGAGCAATTGGTTGTCCTTGAGAAAATCCTGAGTAGTGTTACTTGAATCCATTCGGCAGGATATATTTTTCAACGTGAAAGTCCCAGGGTTATTAAACCCGAACTGGACCAGTTGGTTTGGCCGAAAAACCGGCAAACTAGTCTGGTCCAGGCATTAACCCGGTTTAGGATTTTGAAAAAAAGAAATCAATTTTTGTTTTTTATAATTTCATATTAACAACTTAAAATATTTACTTTCTCATCAGTTTGGTCTCTGACTAGTTCCGGTCTAACCCATTAACTCTTAACCCAATACTCTAATCGGTTCTGGTTAAATAACATTGAAATCTTCAATTGATTGAAACTTAACTTCAGTTTGTGTCGAGATCATGTCGTCTAAGTATATACTTGTAAGCTAAGAGACAAGTTTCCTTGGGTTTATTACACCAGGGGACTATGTTGTTAATTCCTATAGTGCTCGAAATGGCTGACTTTTCGAAGAAACAACTTTGAATAAATAAGAGTCAATATTGTCTGATTTAATGGAGACAAAAGGGATAAAAAAAAACAGATTGTTTGTTCCAATAACACAACAAAGATCTTCAAAAAAAATAATTCGGCCATTGCAGATTCCTCTACCTCTTAATTACATATGGCGATTTCAACTCTCGTGATAAGCGTATAAATATCTGGCACATTGAATGGAGTGAACAAAGTAAGTTTTATTATATATTCATCGACTGTCAACTTTCTAAGTTCATATAATTGGTGAACTTGTTATTCTTATATACTTCCACTTCGATTTATTAAATGCATAATAGCTTCAACATATATTCCACATATTTTATCAGTCTTATTGGAATTTTGTCAGGAATATATGGAAGTTTGTTACAAATTATTTTTTTAAAGGTATTGCGACGTGTCATCAGCAAATTATTTAGTTTCATGTTGACAGTCATCTAATTATTAGTTAGACGGGCCGACAGTCAAATAAAATTTGAAGCTAAATTCTAAAATTAAAGTTCCTAAATAACTATATATAATTAGCTTGAGATGTAATTTCTGGTATCTTTATTATAGGGTACCAACTAACAATTCTCACAAATCAATAAAAATAGTTAAATGAATCAATTTGTCCTAAAATTTAAATAACTTCTAATATTACCTCTACTAAATAATTGCACTAAACTCTAATATTATATTAATTATTATTCTCACCCAGTATCCTTGTCAATTGTTCGTATAAATGGAACAAAATAATTAATGTCCTTTAAAAACAAGCAAGTGCCTTATAAAAATAACAAAATACAATCGCTAGTTGGTGTTTTATAATGACCAGAGGGAGTATACAAAACACTGATCAGTGTACAAGAAAAGTTCAACTTTTAAATTTGGCAGAAGGAAACGTAGGCAATCCGCTGAACACACGGGACGTGATTCATCATTGATCCCAAGTTGTGAGTCCATTTTCAATATTCTTGTAATACCGAACAATTTCCGATGATATTTCAGGTCAACATTATTTGATATTATAAATTATAACTATGCGTGTTTTAATTCAAAGTTGAATTACGTAAGTATCTTATAAACATATTTACTATGCTCCTTCGATCTGATCCACATTTTGACAAATAATGAGATAGACAATTTACTTATATATTTAAAATCTGGCTTTAATTAGTCATCGCTTAAAACTAGATGATCACACGACTTTAGCTAAAATTAAATTTGACTATATTTTAAGTGTTTAACTCAGGTATGTTAGTAGAAAGAGATATAATTTCTCATTCTATTAATATATCAGGACAAAAAAAAAAAAAAACCTACCTGAGACAATTGTGGCTTATAAAGGGTAACAACAAGCTTTTAATTTAGTAGATCAAAATTGAAGAAGTCAAGAAATCATAAATTGAATGCATTAAGATGATTTTGTATTAAATTTTGTTGACTACCCTATCCCAACCTTTCCTTAGGATGATAATTTTATATTATATTGCATATCAAAGTGGAGTAAAAGAAAAGTCCACCAGTTTTTAAGCCTTAATAAAATTATCACATCATATGTCACTAGTTATTTGAGAATAAATGTATATGTGTGTGTGTGTATATAATGAAAACATCATTAAAGAAGTTATCCATGATTAAATCTCAGAATATTCGAATCTAATGTAATAGTAATGAGGAAGACTGTAAAACAATATCTCAATATATACACCAAAATTTTATGGGTGAGAAAGAACTAGCATCTTTTTATGACTAATTAAGAAAGTATCCCCATTATGTAGGATTTTATAAGCAGAAAGTACTAATACTCAAATTTATATCATTATCTCTCATACAAATTTTAAATACAGACTTTTTCGGCAATTTTGCAATAAAATATGAATATACTCCCTCCGGTCCTAATTATAAGAGCTAGTTGACTTTTTTGGAGAGATTAAGGAAGCTAACTAAATTACTTTAAAGTATTTTTATTTTTATTTTTTTCTTCAAATTTATTAATTTGAATAATAAACTAATATATAATCTAAGAAAATTTAATATATAAGATTATTAAATAACTTATTTAGCTTCCTTAATCTCTCCAAAGAAAGTCAACTAGCTCTTATAATTAGGACCGGAGGTAGTATTAATTAATAAGAATCATCACAAGGTAACTGCATTTGGTGCAGCTGCAGCTCATTGAGGATTTTGTAAAAACACACGGGCCATAGTATGTGGTGTAAAACAATAATATAATATTATATATATTGAATAACGAAAGACACATTCAAAGATGATATTGAAAGGCGCACGCATATATATATATGTGTGTGTATAAAAAGAAAGAATGAGATAGCAAGTTAATTTGCAGGCCACTTTTGTGAAAAATAAGGCAGTGGGGGGTGGTCGCTTTAACGTGTGAACAGAAGACAAACAAATGGAGATTTATTAGAGAATATCTGGTTCGGTCAAGGCAAAGACCCAGGTGGAGGTGACCCTTTGGAATGAACTACCCCTAATATAATCATTCGCTTTTGGACAAATCCATCAATGAATATATATATGCCCGTCGCTTTCTTCAATGTTCATTCTTCATATATATATATATATATATTAAAAATTTACAACCTCCACTTTTATTTTCTTCTGCAATGAAATTTTTCTCCAACTGATGAAAGCGATACTTGCGACCGTGTATCTTTGAACAATTACATCCTCGTTGTATCTTGCACTTCTTGAACATATTGTGCGCGCGCGTGTGTGTATTGGTTAAAGCTAGGTGAATTATTTGCCCACCTGCAGGTTGGAGATTGAGACCTTTCAAAGTTTGAAACTCAAAGCTGATCGATTAATAAAAGCAAAAAAGTCTCAAAGTGTAATTCAATAATGTGTGATGTAACTTGGCAAATATTGGCTCTTCTCACATCTCCATTGTAGATACGCGTATACTGGCGAAAAAAAGAAGAAGATACGTGTATATTTATTATCTGCGTGTAAGAATGATTGGTGAGCAAATATTTACTGTCTTATCGACCTCTCTCTCTCTCTTATTATATGCGTGCGAACATGATTGATTTGTTCATCTACTATTTCTTTTGTGAATCTTCTAACGACAAGGAGACGGCAAATCCTAAATAATTGAGGGAATTTTGTATTGCCGCTGCTCCATTATATATATATCATGGAGGGCCAAAATTGGGTACTTGATCTTTTATCCAAATTTATCCCTACAGAAGGAAAAAGGGTACGCTTAATGATACAAACACAACCCCAACTCATGCATTCTGTTTTTATATACTCCCTCGGTCCTATAATATAGGACACTTAGTCTATATCACAAAAAATAAGACATGATAGTTAAATTATTTAATATATTATAAAATGTAATTTTTTTTCACTCTTACCCTTTAATTGATAAATGGTTGCATTAAGAATGTTATTTGAGAGAGGGGGATATAATGAGTAGACAAAATTAGAAAGCAAGTATTAATAACAGGAGCAAAATAAGAAAAGAACATTAATTAAAATGAAGGTAACTTATATTTTGAATCATGTTTTTCTTCTACAAGTCTTGCACCGAAAAGAGTACCTATATGTCCTATATATATTCACTCTTCAATTTCAAAAAGATAAGGCACAACGTACGTAAAAGCTCAGCTATATCTCAAGCTAGCTAGGGTTTGGCCCCCCAGCGCTGGGCATGCAGCACTAGAAGCAAAATGCTAGATGACAACGACTGTATATATTTCACAATAATACGTGCTTATTTTAGACTTTTAGAAATGCTTTTATAATTTATGGAGTAAGTATGGAAGAAAAATTTTATCTCAACTTATAGAAAAGGATTTTTGAAACCATGATTTGAAGATTTTTCAAGCAAAAATAATGCTAAATATCATCAACTATTATATATAAGACGTGTTTCACACTCTCACAACTTCAATTCGTACACATTATGGGTGACCATTACCAGACACTAATAATGCTAAAGCTCATCAACTACTATAAGATGTGTTTCACACTCTCACAACTTCGTACACATTATGGGTAACTATTACCAGATTTAGGAAGCGATTCCTGCACCTACATAATGCATATCTGCATGGCCCCATGCATGTATATGAGGATCGAGCTTATCCTTATAGAATCAGAGACACTGAATAATAATAGAGCAGAATCGTTATCCCATTAGAAAAAGATGAATGTCCATCGTGAATTTGTCTAGTGTTCAGCTATATATAGCTAGCATGTACGTGACGTGGCTTTACTTATAGGAGTGCAAAGGAACAGTACTAGGTAAGCAACTAGCCATGTAGCCGGCTAGCTATAGGGCAAATTAATCAACTAGATTCAGCAATAACATTAAAGCTCATCATCATCGATTATTTGTTGAGAGAGTCGACGATCGTTCAATTCAGAAACGTTAATTAACATAGCTAGAGCCCCACGAGTGTGACAATACAGATACTATATATAAAGGATACGCACAGATGTCCACGTGCTGCTCTCTAAAACAACATTTGACGGTCTTAATTAATTTTCTCAGAAAGAGTTTTTTTTTTTTTTTTTTCCTTTTCATAATGGAGTGTTGAGGTGCCTTCTCTTTCATCGTCGTCCTCGTCCTCAGAATCATCCATGCTTGCTTTGACCAGTGACCACACTGCTGTGTCACTGCTCAGAAAGCGACGTCCCCTGTTCACAATATTTCTTCTAAGGGGACTGAACGTGGAGCACCAGGACCCAACACGTGGCGAAATTAGAGGTGATTGCCCGGAGTGACCCATGGTGGAATGGTGGAATTTGCACACGTGGACATGCACCTAAATGGAGTCCAGGTTGGGTTCAGAAAACCAAGAATCGTGTATTTTTGAGTGTCCTATGTCCTAACTTCAATGTCCTAACGAGGAAGCACGCGGCAACACACATCGACCCGACATTGGAGCAAAGCGGTTCTAGAATAAATAAATCTAAAGACATGCACGGTAGATTCTTCGTACTTGAGCAGATATGTTTTAACAGGTGGTGCCCTCACGTTGAATCTCTCGTCATATCTATATGTCCACTTTGATCAAATCTCATATACCAAAGAGAGGTAGTTGGCACAATGGTTATGGGAATAAATTTTCAACTTTGCCCTCATTTATGATTGGGTTCAACTGTTTCTTTTCTTTCTATCATCATAGGTATAATTAATATAAGTAAAATTGTCATAATTTCATTTATTACATAAAACTGGACTTATAAATAGGACTAAATTTTGTTGGTCAAACTGGACTTATAAATAGGATTAAAGTGATACTTTCTAAAATATAACTTATAATAATTCTACACTTCCACTCTTAAATATAAAATTTAGTTGGATTTTTTTTTAGAGATTAAGGAAGTTAAATAAGTTGCTTAATTTTATTATATATTATATATGATTAAATTTAAAATTTATAAGTCAGATATATTAGTTTTGAGAAAAAAATGAAAACTATAAATATTTTAAAGTGATTTAATTAGCTTTCTTACTCTCTAAAAAAAAAAAATTACTAAGTAATGTATTTAGGATCGGAGGTAATAATAAACAGAGGCGGTATAAATGTTATACTCCCTCTAGTCCTGAATATAAAATTATATATATTTGGGTAGTTGATCTTGATCTTATATATATATAAGATGTAGTTTTTGTATTTGTCAAATTTTTTTAAAAAAAAATTTACCCCTATTAATAGTCTCTCAATAATAACTAAGGAGCAGAATGAATGAGGAAATTAAGGAAAATAACTAGAATCTCCTAAGCAATATATATTATATTAATTAATTTAACTAACTTTCATAATCTATTGAAATTAAGTAAATATTTCATACATTAAGTATATTTTCAACTCTTCAAAATAAGAATTGATACAAATTAGAAGTGATTTAGGGGTGTGAGCTAATAAAAAGAAGTGATTTGGAGGTTAAAATGAGAAATCAAATCATTCTACACCTGCCAAAGTTCAATTATTTGAGAACAATAATATAAAAAGAGGGTGAAATTGTTGGAATTGTTGATCATAAAATTAAAATTACCTGGTTTAAATGGACTAAGACTACCAAAGTTAATTGTGATCAAAGAATACATAATAGGAAGCATCCTAGGGGTTTAATCTCTGCGTTGGTCAAGGCGCTGGGAGAGGCATCCTAGGGGTCTAGGAAGTAGTGGTAACGCTGGTAGAGGTGGAGGCATGTGTATTCTCTGGCCAGTATCCCCTGTGGACTAGACTTCAAGCGCCTTGCCCTTGGACTGTGGGTGAGCCCAACCCCTTTCCTAAAATTTTCGTATTAAAAAAAAAAAAAGAATACCTAATAAGAAAAAAGGAAGGTTCCATCATGCTAAGGCTTTATGATATAATGAGTATGAAGTTTTAAAGGAATGATGCAAATATGATCATAAAGTCAGGGTAATTAAGATGACAATATTAAGATGTATGGCGTTCAAGAAATATACTATTTCTAAGGAGTATACCTTGGACTAACAGCTATTGAAGATTAAATAGTATAAAATCTTTTGAGCCTTTGAGATGGTTTGAATATATGCAAAGAAGATTATTAGATGTATCAGTGAGTGAGGTGGCCTATAGTTCAAACAATATAGAGTCCATTAATAAGAAGAAATAAAGTTCAATCAAAGAAAAAGTTATTAAGCGAGATATCTTGATTAATAATCTAAGCAAAGATTTCGCATTTGATGAGAAAAAAATATGACATTGTACTATTAATGTAACCGACCTACCTGATAAAGTTTCTTGTTGTTTCAGCTCTTCACAATTTGCAAACTTTATATTTTATCTGCTTTTCATCTTTAAATTAAATGTTTGTTTGGATTAGCAGTAAAAATTGTTTTTTGATGTATTTTACGGTATACGAGGTAAATATGTGAGATAAGTTTTATATCGACTTACATAAATATATATGTGTTTCCAACACTATCTTAAACAGACCAGGTCTTTGCTCCACCTGGGATGTCCGCGCGACAGTTACATGATTATGCGTAGTGGCACAAAAGACGATGGTCTCATTTTGAAGCCACAACGATAGGGCCAACAAATACACACACGTACGTAATATATATGTAATTATATATCCATCCTAATAATTAAATCTATGACTCCATTCTTGTCAGAATGTTATCCCTTTTACTTCTTGGATTTGGATTTGGATTCCTCTGAAAAAACATACGGTCTTTATCAGGATTGAGAAAAAAAAATTCCGTATCAGTAAAATCATATCTTAAAATTTTGGATCCCGTTGAGTGCTATGCCTGCGCACTCAACATACATGGTGATGGTTATTTGCTCAAATTGAAGTCCGATGAACAAAATCTTTGTTGAGATCTTTTACCGATCGAAATATACCTTTCACTAAATTATCTATCCTTTACGTTTAATTAACACGTTCAAACCTCTTGTGCATATTCGTTCTTTATAACGAAACAAATACAATGCGTCTGAAATTTTAGTAATATTATAAGACATACCTAATTTACATTTTTTTCTTAATTCTCAGGGTTGAGGGACACATCCATGGTTTTATATATTTCTATTGTATATGTTAGAAAAAGTATCATATGATTTTTTTCTGCCTCTTTCCAAATATATTATAAGAAGGAAGTATTAAATATTTGAACAGCGATATTTCAAATATTGGAATAGACAAACCGGGTCAATTAATTGGAAAACCAATAAATCAGTGCCTAAACTGATCTAGAATGAAGAGAAAACTTGAGAACGAATGAATTGGTCAAGAAGCGATTGAACCGATCAAAAGTGACATTTGTGAAATGCTGGTTTGAATTAGCTGAATTTTCTTGTTTTCTTTTTTAAGATTTTGATCACATTTCAAGAGTATGTTTTAGCGTACATATATTTTATAAACATTGAGAAAGAAAAACTAAAGGGTAATTATGGGCAGGTTATATATATTCACGTCTTATAGACATATACATTATAGATACCCTCCTCATAATTATTCTATGCTTTTTAGATTATACTTTTACTCGTTTTATTTTTATTAAAATCTGCTGTTTTTTTATTTGGAATCAATCTTTTATTTACTTTTCTGTTATTATTTTTTATCTTTCTTATTTAAACTAGTTAGTATTAATTAGAATATATTAATTATTTGATTGATTCAAACATCAAGCTGTGAATGACTGATTCATTCGCCAGGCCAGTCTAGTTTTTTTTTAAATATTATTATTAATTGTTAATGGCTAATATTAAAAAGTGTGTGCGTGTGTGTGGGATAAAACGTATGGCTGACAATTGCTAGCGTCCTTTCTTAAAAGAGAAGTCTCGATCAAGTGGGTTAAATTTTCTCATGGGAATTTCAGAATGTGTATGAATTAGAGAATTACGTACGCTTCAAATAACGAATATAATAACTAAAGCTCATAACAAGTGAACATCATTTAATGAAAAGTTTCAATAGAGTAAATGGCAAGGAGCTTATATGGCTCATTTGAAGAAATACTTTTATAAGCTAAAGCTTCACGTCATCTGAACTCTATCTGATAAATATATCAACTTAAATCATTTTAATCTTAGTTGTTTGATGACTCATTTGAAAAAATTTAAATTTTATCTTGTTTTGAGAAAAATATTGATTAATTATTTTATTTTAGTTTTGTTTTTAAGTTACGATTTGTTTTTCCCTTAAAATAAAGATAAAATTTGAACTTTTTCCAAATGGATCATTAGCCAATTAGAATCAAAATGATATGAGTTCTTATGTTTTCATTTAACAGAGTTCTGATGACATGATATTTTTAAAGTATGTAAGTACTCCCTCCGGTCCTAATTATAAGAGCACTTTTGTAGTATAATTTGCATTACGAAAGTGCTCCTATAATTAGGACCGGAGGTAGTATTTCTCATCTCATTTCTTATTATAAATTTATAATTACAACTACCAGAGAGGAGAAATGATCAAGCAACTCTTGAATTGAATGTTGAGGCATATTAAGTTCGGCCCAAATCATCCTTTGGGCTAAGATTGTTTGGCCCAAAATATTGGTGGACCTGGGAGTATGATTTTGTACAAGTCATTTTGGTTCAAAATATAAAATATAAAAATATATCTTTTTTTTTTTAATTTTAAGAAATATCCTTCTATTTTTATCCCTAGGTTGGTTAATGTGGGTTGAGTAAATCAAGCATAAGAAATATTGACTGTTAGTTGTACACAATACTAAAACTGAAGAAATAAGTAATTTTTTCATAAGATTATTTTTTTAAAAAAATCATGTTAAAAGTGTCCTATATACTGTGGATTGAAGGTAATACATACATAAGTGGAACCCTCAGAATCACAAAGCAAGTCTTCTTCATCCTACTAATAAGGATGAGCAGTGACACAGGACTAGACCAAACAAGTCAATGGTCTAGTGCAATTTAGAATAAATATATATATAGAAGTTAAATCAAATGGAAATATAGGGAAGCATATGAGTATATGTAAATAATAAAAAGATAATTAAATAAATGCCATTGTGGGCATATTATATTATTGAGTGAAAAGTAAGTGACAAGATAATGCATGCCTCCATAAAGAGGCAGATATACATACACGTGATATAAATCCAGGAAGTGGCAATAATGTTCTGTCTCTTTTGTTTCTTCTTTGAGATTATAATAAAAAAAACATGGTATAATTAATACTAATTAATGTTGATGAAGATATTTATGTTTTCTGCAGTAAATGAGCCACAGTTCTTCCTTTGGCTTGTCCGTATCATCTTCATCTTCATCTTCTATTTCCACTTCCATTTTCAGTCCGCTTCCTTCTCGTATTGCTTTTGGTTTTATTTTTTCGCGTGCCTCGTTTACAGATTCTACAATAGCCTGTTTGCGCCAATCAATCCCAAACACACACACCAAAATTATCACAATCATTTCTCATGATGAATAATTGAATATTCTTATAATATTATATGAATATATGTGTGTGTATATGCATATATATATATATATATATATATATATATATATTGATCATAATAATTAAAAGGAAGAGAAGACACAGGCCTTCAGAAGATAGAATTTTTTCCATTTAGTATGCATGAAATCCGATGTGCCCAGTTGTTCTTTGTCGGCTTTGACTACCTGCGTGCATATATTGAATAAACAAGAGTTGTAATAATTAATTGACCAATTATTTAATTTTGTGTATGCGAATTAAACAAATTATTGTTATTAAGGTCAATTATATTAATGGATAATAATCGACGCATGCACGCACGTATACGTACCTTTCTGAGTTCTTCAAGTTTGCTGCTCGCTTCGTCGTAATCCTCCTGTACAAGGAACCAAAGTCAATCACGTACTTCAAAGATACTTATACATATGGAGAAGTTTAAAAGTAACGGCATACATTTGTGGGCCGTATTCATTGGATTTTATAATCCATAAAAACAAAATAAATTTTAAGAATAAATATAATAAAAAATAAATAAATCTAGACTATCTAAATTTTGATAAAGATCCTAAAGTGAGCCACTCTAATATTGGCACTATATTTATTGGTGATATTAAAACAATATTAAACATTGGAGTAAAATACTCTGACCACCCTCCTGTTTTGCCTTGATTACACAAACCTCCCCTTTATTTTGAAAATCCATAGAAACCTCTCTTAAATTAAAATGTATGTTACACAAACTTCCCTTATATGAGTAAAATACTCTGACCACCCTCTTGTTTTACCTTTATTACACAGACTTCCCCTATATTTTGAAAACATACATTTAAGTCCAAATAATTAACTCCGTTAAGAATATTCTAAAAAGATTTAAAAAAACATAGTATTTTTTTAATTAAATTTTATATAAAAATAAAATTTATATATTATTTTACCCTTAGTATTGTACTTAATCCCTAGTTTTACTTTTATATTTTGACTAATATTGTACTTAATCGCTGTTTAAAATACTCTGACCATCCTCCTGTTTTGCCTTATAATGTTTAGAGTAAAATACTCTGACCACCCTCCCTGGTTAGATTTTTATCTTTACATTATAAGCAATAAAAAGAGTAGTCCGATACACAAGACTATCATTAGATAAGATTTGAGAAAGGTTAGATGTAGAAAGTTTCTTATTTTCACAAGTAAAGAGATTGTTTTTTTTTTTTTGGTCAAAAGTAAAGAGATTGTTTCGGGGAAACATTCTAAGCAATAAATTAACAAATCCAATTAACACTGCTGTGTAAAATACTAAAATTAATGATTGAAGCCCAAATTAATTGTGGATATTTTTCATACGCATGATTCAGTGAAATTAAAAAGGAAAAAAAGCAGAATAAATTTAAGAAATAATTTCATACATATTATATGTCATTTAATTCATATATAATAATTAATGAAATGAAGTGACATAGACAGAGAGGAGAATTAGTATTACCTGATAGACAAGCAATTCAACGAGGGCCATTAACAATTTATCATCAGCTTCTCCTTCCTCCCAGTGTTCGCGTTCCTTACTCAGTATTTCTTGCGCCCCTTTCGGATCATCGTTTGATACCGCCATTGCGTACAACTACACACACCACAGCACACAAAATTATATTGATTAAGGGGGTTAGTTAAACTAATTAAGATAGACTTGTATTTTGTAATTTGCTCATCCCTTTTCCTCTTTGATTATTGTCGAGAAACATCAATATACGTAAATTAAAAAACGACTAACACATGAAAACTGGATTTTGTATTTAAAATCTACATCTTTCTTATTTGTTTGTTTGAATAATGCGGCATTATTGAGCTGTACTGATAATATATATATGGTTAATTAGAGTAGAAAGTTGCGAACCTTGAGGGCTTCAATCTCATTGTCATCAGGCTCATTTTCAAAGAAGCTAGGGGCGGTCATCTGTTTCTTCAAGGGACCCGTCACTGAACCTTCGTTTACTTGGACTGGATTTGAAAACTGATCATCACCTGCACTAGATGCTAAAACGGTGGCCTTGTTCTTCATCTTACCTACACTGAGACTGAAGGCCCCAAAAACATTAGAAGCCATGGCTAGAGAACCTCCTCTCATCATATCGTTCTTCTTCTTCTCTCTCTCCAGCTCTGAGAATCTGTGGAGTCTGCTACTTGAAACCAAGTGGCTTGGTTTGGAAACAGGACTGAGAGAGACATGAGCTCTGCTTGCAGAGCAGAAACGCCATGACGGAGCCACAGGCAGAGGGCTTTGGCATAGCTTAATTCCTGATGAGTTCATCTTAATCAAGGGAAGGCTACAAAAGACAAAATTAAAAGAGCTTAATTGTTTTTATGATTTTCACTTGTGTTTATATATCGTCCTTCTCTTATAATCCAGATTCTGATGTACCGTGAAAGACTCTTCTGCAATGAAGCAAGGCATATATCACTTCATTGCTTTCTATACGAACCCTGAATCAATGCTTTTGAAAGCCCTACAAGGTAAGTACTTCCTATGTTTTCTACTGTGATTCCAACTATACATCTTTTCCACATTCGCTCGCCTCATCATCGGGCAAAAGCTATTCTCAGCTGCTTGCCTTCAGATTCCTGTGTGATACTTTTTTCTCTTCCCAGTCAGCAGAGTATAGTTCTTTTCTTGTAGATGTTACTCGTCTTTAATATAAGATATATTAAAAGAAGTTTATCTTAATTATAAATATAAGACATAATTTTCATATTCCTCAATCTTTTACTAGATTTAACACATAGTTACGTGGCTCTTTTTTGAGGATGTCGATCTGTGTGAAGCTTGTGAAGTCAAAGTGAGAGCCTCTCTATTAAAGTGTACAGTCTCAAGACTTATTTAGAGAACTACGAGGTGGTCATCTATAGCATATTGAAAACGTTGTTTGACTATTACCAGACTGAACCAAGCCCGGCCAGATGATTTCAGAGCTAGTCCCAAATCTACACTGGTTTAAATTGAATTTTAATAGTCCAAATTCAATATATTCAAATATTGATTTTCAATAAAAAATTATTTTTAAAAAAATCTGACGGTTAAGACTTTATTTTTATATTAGATTCTATGCACATTATTTTTTTTTTTTGAAAAAAAGAAAAAAATTAATATGAATTATCCAAATTAGATTTGAAGGGTTATGGTGATAAGCTCTTGGTACTTATATATTGCAACTAGCAGTGAAATTTGCTGTCCATTAATTTCACATCTTGATTTGAAGAATCTGCACGTACGTTAGAATTAATTTCTAGGAATATATATATATGGGACTTTATTATTGCATATCTCTTAAAGGTTTATTTCATGCAAAAATTATTTAGTGTTGATGATAATTTGATATTAATAATTAGATGGGCCCATGCATGTTCATTCCTTCAATGCTTTATCTGATCAAGTCTAAAAATGACTCACACCAGTAGTGTCTTAGAACAGTGCGACTCTAAGAAACGTAACCATGCATGTTATGTTCATAAAAGGACTTCCCTTCAAGATCACATGTTCATTTAGTTTCTTTTGTGTTTAAACATCTTTATTTTATTTAATTTTAAGCCTACTCATTAAAATAAAATATTGAGCAAAATCGATAACCTTTCTTTTCTTGGATTACAAACGGCAAGTCTAGCCAAAACTTGAATCTATACTAGGAAAAAATTACTCTTGATCCGTAAAACTGTGGTCAATTTGGGGTAATGCCCTTATAGTTTCCCATAATAGAATTATCAGTGCATAAAATTGTGGTTAATTTTCAGTCAATGTCCTTAGAGTAGGCATATTACTCACATGGACAATGATGTTTTGGTAACAATATGAAGTTTGATCAAAATCAAGTACAAGTTCATGAATTAATTCTTCGATTTGGAAAAAAAAAAAAAAGCCTTAAAAGTACTCCTATTAATTCACACAAGAACAGTAAGATTGAAGTAAAACTTGATTAAGCATTATTGTTTATGGCGATACATGTAAGGATTACAAATACAAATACTCCCATCCCTCTAATGATGATGTTATGGGATTGTATTAATTAAGTAATCAGATTGTAAACAAGCATATAATATCAAATCAAAGATATATGTTTGGGCAAAAAAAAAAAAAAATCAAAGGTGAGTGTTTCTGATAAATGGCAAAGAGACATTTATCAAGGAGATGACAACTCGTCTAGGTACTTTTTCCAAGCTTCTGTTGCCTTTGTTGGCTCACTTTCCGATTCTGCTATTGCCTGTGTCACCACTCACCAAATAATATATAACTTTATTATTTACATAAATCATATATATAAGGTTATTAAAATCATGAGTTTAAGTAAATTCGTGACAGTGACGTAAACTTGTATTGTGAATTTGAATCATAAATTCATAAGAGTTTACTTTTATTATTAAATAGGTATTACTAGTATATAATTAAATAATTAAAATATAAAAATGACAATAATTTGATTTAAATTTAATTTAAATTCAAATAATTGAAATTAAATCTATCAATATTAATCATTTATTATATTTAATAAAGAAATTTCTATATAAAGTCGCTGAACATCATCAAATCAAAAAAAATTAACACGAGTTTAAGAGTAAGTTAACATAGTTTTGTGAACTAGAAACGTAAAAATGGTAAATTCGATATATAAACTCATAAGTTTAACCGAGTTTACAACTAGCACTAGTTTATCACTGATTCGACTCATTTTTTTAAGTTAAAAGCTTAAAAATGATAAACTAGGAGAGTCAACTTGCGAGTTTAACAATAATGTTTATGAACTTACTTTTACACATTTTTAATGATACGAAAGATGACAAACCTTCAGAAGATAAATTTTTTCCTTTGCTACATCCACGGCCTTCAAATTTAAGAAATAGTTTCATACATATTATATGCCATTTAATTCATATATAATACTAAATTAAATGTGGTGACATACATAGAGGAGTATTGGTATTAATTACCTGATAGACAAGCAATTCAACGAGGGCCATTAACAGTTTATCCTCAGCTTCTTTATCTGCCCAGCGTTGGCGGTCCTTACTCAGTATTTCTTGAGCCCCTTTTGGATCATCCTTTGATACCGCCATGGCATACAACTACACACACCACACCACATTATATTGTTTTAGGGAGTTAGTAAAACGAGTTAACATAACATATACTTCATAATTTGCTGGTAAAACTACGACTTTTTTATTTGTTTCTTTGAATGCGGCATTATTGAGCTGTACTAATAATATGGTTAGAGTAGAAAGTTGCGAACCTTAAGGGCTTCAATCTCATTGGCATCAGGCTCACTTTCAAAGAAGCCACGGGTCATCAGTTTCTTCAAGGGACCCGTCACTGAACCTTCTTTTTCTTGGGCGGCATTTGAACGCTGATCATCTGCAGCACTAGATGCTAAAATGGTGGCCTTGCTTCATCTTACTAAGGCTGAGACTGAAGGCCCCAAAAACACTAGAAGGCATGGCTAGAGAACCTCCTCGCACCATATCGTTCTTCTTCTTCTCTCTCTCCAGCTCTGAGAATCTGTGGAGTCTGCTACTTGAAACCAAGTGGCTTGGTTTGGAAGCAGATCTGAGAGAGCCATGATCTTTGCTTGCAGAGAAGAGACGCCCTGATGGAGCCACAGGCAGAGGGCTTTGGCATAGCTGAGTTCCTGATGAGTTCATCTTAATTAAGGGCTTATTTGTGCTATTTTCACTAGTGATTACACATCGTCCTTCTCTAATATAATTCTCTTATAATCCGGATTCTGATGTACCGTGAAAGACTCTTCTGCAATGAAGCAAGGCATATATCACTTCATTGCTTTCTATACGAGCCCTGAATCGATGCTTTTGAAAGCCCTACAAGGTACTTCCTATACATGTTTTCTACTTTGATTCCAACTATATATATATCTTTTCCACATTCGCCGCATCATATTCATCAGGCAAAAGCTATTCTCAGCTGCTATATATCTTTTCCTATGTATGTTAGAATTAATTTCTAGGAATATATGGGACTTTATTATTGCATATCTGTTTTTTTGGCTCGAAGTTATTGCATATCTGTTAAAGGTTTATTTATATTGCTATGCGTCATTCACAAATTATTTAGTATTGATGATAGTTCGATATTAATAATTAGATGGGCCCATGCATGTTCATTCCTTCAACGCTTTATCTGATCACGTCTAAAAAGGACTCACACTGTCCCTTGAAGATCACATGTTCATTTAGTTTATTTCTTTTGTGTTTAAACATGTTTATTTTAATTAATTTTAAGCCAACTCATGATAATAAAATATTGAGCAAAATCGATAACCTTTTTTTCTTGGATTACAAACGGCAAGCCTAGCCTAAACTTGAATCTATACGTACCAGGAAAAAATTATTCTTGATCCATAAAACTCTAGTCAATTTTGGGTAATGCCCATTTAGTTTTCCATAATGGAATTATCAGTGCATAAAATTGTGGTCAATTTTCAGTCAATGTCCTTAAAGTAGGCATGTCACTGACATGGATAGAGTTGGGAATCAGGGCCGACCCGGTCCGATAGGGTCTGGCCTACAGGGCCTGAAGTAAGAAAAACATCTGTTTTTCAAAGCCTGGCCCGATAGTACCAGGGCCAGGGCCGGCTCTACAGGGCCTGAAAATTACTATTCCAAATTTTAACTATTTCTCCTTCGATTTTTTTCAAAGAAATATAATTAATAAATTGCAATCATTAAAGTTCTAATCTATCAAATAAATTTTATTAATATTAATATCTAAACAATATAAATCATTCAACAAATAAACACATTTATTAATTCGTAATAAAAAACAAATAAATACAAAAAATATGTTTTTTCCTTTTTTTTTCAAAAAATATTAAACAAAGGAATTGCTTTATGTATGTCTATGACAAAATGCTTTTCCCTCTCGTAATTTTGTGTGTCTGCAGATTCCTTCAGTTTATGCATGATTTTACTGACAGGTAAAAATAATTATACTTATTTTACACAGAATATATTTATAATATATTACTTATATAATATTGTAATACTAAAGTATGTGTTTATTTAATATGAAAACATCTCATCTTTAAAATTTATAATAACTAATTATGAGTTTTAATACATAATAATAATAAACATAAAAAAGGGTTATAGTTTAAACTAAAAAAATTCTAAGTAATTACAAATAAACAAATTCATTAAGTCGAAATCGAAGTCATTATTTTTTTTTTTTAAAAAAAAGCTACAGTTAAACGGATCTGCAGGGCCGGCCCGAGACCCTACAGGGCTGGCTCGATTAAGCCCGAGGCCCTACAGAGCCGGCCCTGTAGAGCCAATTTCAAATTTCAAGCCTATTTTTCAAGTCCGAACCCTGCAGGGCCAAGGCTTAAACGGGCCAGCCCAATGGGCTTGACCTAATTTCTTGTCTCTAGACATTTTTTTTTTTTTGGGTCAAACTGTCTCTAGACATGGACAATGATGTTTTGGCAACAATACGAAGTTTGATCCAAAATTGAATACGATTTCATGAATTAATTCTTTAATTTGAAAAAAGTAAAATAAAATTTAAAGGTCTTGAAAATATTCCTATTAATTAACACCCGAGTAAAAGCATGAAATTGGAGCAAACTTGATTAGGCATTGTTTATGACGATACATGTAAGGATTACAAACACAAATGTTCCCATCCCTCTAATGATGATGATATTGGATCTTATTAATCAATTAATTAATCAGATTGTAAAAAAGCACATAATATCAAATTAAAGATATATGGTTTGACTAAAAATAAAATAAAAGATGAGTGTTGCCGATAAATGGCAAAGAGACATTTATTTTTTTCTGACGTCAAAAGGAGATGAGTCAGATAGCAACTCGTCGTGTAGGTAATGTTCCCACAATCCTGTTGCCTTTTTTGGATCACCTCCCGATTCAGCTATTGCCTGTGTCACCACTCACCAAATAATAATTAATATATAACTTTATTATTTACATAAATCATAAATAATTATTTTTTATGATTTGAAAGATGACAAACCTTCAGAAGATAAACTTTCTCCTTTCCCAAACCCTTGGTCCCCTGGTGGGTACCATTCACATAAACAATGTAAATAAATAAATTATATAAAACAAAAACAAATTAAGGAAAAAAAAACGTGAAATTAGTCCACTTACAGCCTCCAGTAGCTCGTCAATCTTTTTCTTCGCTTCTTCGTGTTCCCCCTGCACAAGCGAGTAACGTTCACTCAAGCTTTAAGTATTATTATAAATATAATTATGAAGATGTTCAAATTGATGCCGTTTATATATATATATATATATATATTCCTCTTTTTTACAATGTAAGTATTTTTTGTATAGGAAATTTTGGGTTAAAGCACAATGTAGCAGCGCCTGCAGCCTGCTTACTGTAAGTTAATGACGGAGCTTAGTTGGGACAAGTGGGGGCCATGGCCCCCCCAATTTTTTTTTTTTTACATTTTTTTAATGGATCTTTTTGTTTTTTAGTGTAATAATACAATTTTGGCCCCCCAAAATAGTAAAATTAAATTTTGGCCCCCAACTTCTTCTTCTTTTTTTCTTCTTCTACATTTTCCCCTCTTTTTATATCTTTAGGCTTATAATTCAATCTTTGTTCCATGTGGGGTCTTATATGATTTATGTTAATTTTGTCATTCTTTTCTATATCTCATTCTATTTACCTGAAATTTTTACCTGAAATTTTTAGCTTATCAGTGAAATTTACTTTTGTGGTGTATCCCTTATTATGTTTTTACTCATTTTACACTACACTTGTAGATGAAGTTAATTGACTTAATTTCATGAATATATTTTTTAATTCTTTTTTTTAATGCATTTAAAACTTTCCTTTAAAAAAAAATTTCGGGGTCACCGCCCCCGAACCCCCGAATCCTCCCACTGTTATTTGGCCCCCCCCCAAACTTTTTCTCCAAGTTCCGTCTCTGCTGTAAGTTACCCAAACACACTTTTTTTTTCACAATATATTTTTGTAAGAAAAGAAAACTATTGTTTTTATTTTTTAAATTGAACCAGGAAACCATGATTTAACACACAAAAAATGTCTTTTAAGATTAACAGTATTATAATTAGATGACTAAAAAAAATATCCTTCTAGTCCTTAGTGTAAATACGAATTAACTAATTTAAATATATTAAAGATGTTAGTTAAGTTAATTTTTAGGATATGTTTTCTGCTGGCTTCGTCATAGTCCTCTTGTACAAGAACCAAAGCAAATCATGTACTTCAACTTATCATATTTTATATGTATGGAGAATTTTAAAAGTGATGGCATACATTATGTACAATAAATTATTTTTATTTTAGATTTTATGAACCATTAAAATAAAATAAAAAATAAATATGGACTATCTAAATTTGATGAAGATATAGATCCTTAAGTGAGCCACTCTAATGTTTGCACCATATTTATTGGTGACAGTAACTCAATATTAAACATTATAATTTATAAACAATAAAAAGAATAGTTCGATGAGATTTGAAGAGAGTTAGATGTAGAAAGTCTTATTCCCACAATCAAAGAGATTGTTTCCAGGAAACATTCTAAGCAATAAATTAACAAATTCAAATAACACTGCTGTGTAAAATACTAAAATTAATGTTTGAAGCCCAAATTAATTGTAGATATTTTTCATACGCATGATTCAGCGATTTTTTTTAAAAAAAGAAAAAAAAGCAGAATAAATATAAGAAATAATTTCATACATATTATATGCCATTTAATTCATATATATTAATACTATTAACAAAATGAAGTGACATACATAGAGGAGTATTGGTATTACCTGATAGACAAGCAATTCAACGAGGGCCATTAACAAATTTTTATCAGCTTCTCCATCCTTCCAGCAGTCTTGGCGTTTCTTCCTCAGTATTTCCTGAGCTCCTTTTGGATCATCCTTTGAAATCACCATTGCGTAGAACTACACACACCACACAAAATTATTTTGATTAAGAGAGTTAGTTAAACTAGTTAATATGACATATATTTTATAATTTGCTCATAAAACCACGTCTTATCATATTTAAAATCTACGTCTTTTTCATTTGTTTGGTTGAAAGCGGCATTATTGTGAGCTGTACTGATCGATAATATGGTTAGAGTAGGAAGTTGCGAACCTTGAGGGCTTCAATCTCATTGATATCAGGCTCACTTTCCGATTTCAATACTGCTATTACCTGTGTCACCTCACCACTCATCAAATAATATTTAACTTTATTATTTACATAAATCACAAATAATAATACTCGGATATATATGAACTTACTTTTACACATTTTTAATGATATGAAAGATGACATACCTTCAGAAGATAAATTTTTTCCTTTGGCACATCCGCGGCCTTCAAATCTTTCTTCTGATCAATCTGATGGTTACCACCATTCACATAACAATATAAAGAAAGAAAGTATATATATATTTAAAAAAAAAACAAATTAAGGAAAAATCAACCACTGGTCTAATTAAGCTAAGTGAAATTAGTCCACTTACATCGGCCAGTAGCTCGTTAATCTTTTGCTTCGCTTTTTGGTATTTCCCCTGCACAAGCGAGGAACGTTCAATCAAGCTTTAAGTAAAATTATACATATAATTATGAAGCATGTTCAAATTGCTGCCGTTTATATATACATATACTGATATATATACATACACACACACACTTATATATATATATATATATATATATAAGATTTTGGGTTAAAGCACAATGTAGCAGTGCCTGCTTACTATAAGCTTATCCAAACACACTTTTTTCACAATCTATTTTTTTAAGAAAAGAAAACCATGTTTTTTTTTTTTTTTTGATTGAACAAGAAAACCATGATTTGATGATGGAAATAAATGACACAAAAAATTGTCCTTTAAGATTAACAGTGTTATAATTAGATAGCTAAAAAAAAAAAACTCTTCTAGTGCTAAGTGGAAAGACTAATTATCTAATTTGAGTATATTATAGATATATGTTAGTTATATTAATTTATATGGTATGTTTTTCCTAAAATACATAAATCATCTTCGTTAATTTCTCTCAACCCTCTTATATTTGACTATTGTTGAAAGAATATTGATAAGGATGATTTGAAAAAAAATAATTGGTAAACATGTTAAATACATATTAAATTTAGGATCAATATTAATTCCCTAATTAGATCTTACATGCATTAAGGGTTGGACAAGCATTAAAGTATTAAAGTGAAAGTTTATATAAAGGTGAAAGGAACGAATGCCTAGTTTTGTCTAAATATTACACATGCATGATATTTCAATTTTCATAATCCAATGTCAAAAAAAAAAAGACTCTTCCAATTCCATTTTCAATATTTTTTTTAAAAAAATCTTTACCTGATCCAAGAGCAATTCGACGAGCACGACTTGGAGCGGAATTGAAGTGGGCTTGTCCTTGAATCTTTCGCATTCTTCGCTTATTATCCTTTCCGCTACATCTCCAGAATCCTCTTTCATTGATAGAACCGTTGCCCACAACTACACCCACAAACATAGATATATACCAATCGATTACATGTTCCTTACCTTGACCTCTTTTTCATTCTCACTCAAGCAATCTAACAGTAGTAATTTTGATTAATTCAGTAGAAAGTTTTGACCTTGAGGGCTTTAATCTCACTGGCACTAGGACGCTCTGTTTTGAAAAAGCTCTTCTCCATGCTTCTGCTTCGATCTTGATACCAAGCAGCACAGGCTATGTTGGGCTTCAGATTCATCTTACCACTGAGAGTGAAAGCCCCAAGAACACAAGTCATCACTAAAGAAGCTTTTCCCACTCCTCTCATTATGCTGTTCTTCATCTTCTTCTTCCCATTCTCCTCTTTCATCCTTGGCCCCTCTGAGAATCTCTCGAGCGTACACTTCACATATAATGGACGTGACACCAATTGGCTTCGTTTGCACCACTGGGAAACACTGAGAGAGCCATGGTTTAATAAGCTGACATGAACTTTGCTTGCAGAGGAGCGACCCTCTTGAGCCACACTCACAGGGCTTTGGCTGAAGTGAATTAGAGAGTTCATCTGTAAGGAAAACTAAAAAAGACCCAGATTTATTTGTATTCAATACTCAATTGTGCTCAAGTGTCCTACTATTCTATTTATAACCCAGATTCTGCTATGATGTTAACTTTGCAGGAGAGACTTTTCTGCCATGAAGCAAGGTATAAGATATTACTCCACTGCTTTCTACCTAGAATCAATGCTTTGAAAGACTCACAAGATATACTTCTTCTGGCTTTTACTGTGATTCAAACTTCTTCACATGATGGGCATCAATGCGTTGTATATACGGACAAAAGTTATTCTTATCTTTTTGCCTTCAAGTTACTCAACAAAGATGCAATATACGATACCTTTTCTTTTACAACTCAGTACTGTAGTTCTTATGCGTGTTATAATTAAATTAAAGGGCTTGAAAAGCAAATATCTGGAGAATACTTTATCTTCTGTTTGTCTAGTGAGAAATACTGTCTGCTTATTGCAGAGATGGTATGTGACACGTTTATGATTAGTTATCTAAGCTTTAGTTGCTTTTTGTCATCCTTCACTTATTAATGGGCATACATCTTTGCTTAAAGTCTGAGGATTCTCGCGGGTTTTTTACCAATATAATGTACATTTGAAAAAAAATTACTAGAATAGAGCGTGTCAGAAACTTTTTACCTATCTAATGCAGTCACATTTACAAGTGGCGTTCTCTCATGCACGCCATTTACAGGTTGCGTGCTCCCCTGCACGCCACAGCTGCACAAGTCAGGAATCCTGACTGGATTCGTATGCTGAGTCAGCGTCAGGAATCCAGTCAGATTCTTGACGCCCCCCCCCCCCACCCCCTTCACTTTTCCCCCGACCCCCACCCCCATTTTCGTCGTCTGTCCCGGCCCCTATCCCCTTCCTTTTTCCTTTTCTTTTGTCCGGCCACCACCCCCTTCCCTCTTCCTTTCTTCTTCTCCGGCCGGCTACCACCTCCTTCCCTTTTCCTTTCTTCTTCTCCAACCCCCCACCCCCATTCCCTTTTCCTTTTTTTTTTTTTTCCGGCCCCCACCCCCATTACCTTTTCCTTTCTTCTTCTCCGGCGTCACTCCCCCTTCTCCGGCGTCTTCCTTTCTTTTTGCGCCGGCCACCACTCCCCTTCCCTCTTCCTTTCAGTTTCTGCCAGCCCCCACCACCTTCCCTCTTCCTTTCTCTTTCCAATATCCATTATCTCATTTTCTCTTCCTTTCTTTTTCCTCCACCGAACATACACACACACTTCCCTTCCCTTTTCCATTATCCTCCACTCATCATCAAACTTCCTTCTTTCACATTTTCTTCATCCTAGAAACTCTCCCCATGAAACTCTAAGAAAAATCCAAAAAAAAAAAAAGGAGAATCACTAGAAGGATATTGAAGGAGGAGGAGGCAATCAATCATCTCTTCAAGCCTGCACAAGTAACATTTATTTGTTATATATATTGTTTCATAATTTGATTTAACTTTTAATTGTATACATTTATTTATTATAGTTGCTTAATAAATGTATAACGGTAGGATAGGATAGATGTTTAAGTACATACAAATTACTAATAAATAAAAATAATTAAAAGAATAAATAATAATCATAATTATTGCTTTAGGCAATTAGAATATTTAAAATTTAATATTAAGCTTAGTAGAAGACAAAATAGTTTGTTAATTATAAACCTTAAGATAGTAATTTATCTTTTATGTTAATAGTTAAAATTACAGATATTTTAAATTAATTAGTGAAATAATTATTTATCTTGTATGTTAATTATAAACCTTAAGATAGTAATTTATCTTGTATGTTAATATTAATGTTACAAATATTTTAAATTACTTAGTGAAATAATTATTTATCTTGTATGTTAATATACCTTAAGATAGATGACTAATTGTTTAATATTTTGTAAAACAATAATTTCATATATAAAATGTAAAATATTTTGCTTTGCTAAGTTAGACTTGAGAAATTTGTGAGAATAAAAATTAGTCAATAATAAAAAGATACTTTGAAATAATTCTTCTGATATAATTCTTCTGCGGACATGCCTCAAATAATATACATTGCTTTTTTTTTCACCTTCAAAGCTCAATCCGTCTCCAACAATATTTTTAGAACCATTATAATATATAAATGAATGAATTTGGTTCATTTTTCACAAAAAAAAAAAAAAGAAATGAAGAAACAAAGTAAGGGAAATGAACGACGGAGGGAGTTTTGCAAATAAGGGAATGAGTGAATGATAAGAGGGAGAGGGAAGGAGTGAATGAGGGAAAGGAGTCACAGAGAAGAAGGAGTCACAGAGTCACGAATGTAGGAGTTAGAGAATGGTGAGAGAGGGATAAATAGGAGAGGAAGGGAGGCTGGGGGGTTCACGGGTGGGGGGTCACGAGTGTTGGGGGTGGGGGGGGGGGGCAGTATCAGCTAGGGGGGACAGTGTCCAGTTGTGGCGTGCAGTCAAGCACGCCACAGCTGGTGTTAAAAGATAAACGCCACCTGGAAAGGTGGCGTTTGTCCGTGGACGCCACATCCACGTGGCGTCCAACCATAGGCGCCACACCCACATGGCGCCTGATTATTCACGCGGTCAATGGCGTGCGTCAACGCACGCCATTGACTGCATTAGATAGGTAAAAAGTTTCTGACACGCCCTATTCTGGTAATTTTTTTTCAAATGTACATTATATTGGTAAAAAACCCGGATTCTCGCACTAAAGTGGAGGGATTCGCGTTGTGAATATAATTTTGCTTTACCCATTTGCCAAGTCTAGAATAATCAAAATGCTTCACGTTATTTCACAAGCTTGATAGCTTATGGGAGAGAGGAGCATGCATTTAAATTGGTCTTCTGCTGATATGAAATGTGAAAAGGGAAAAATTAGAAGAAAAAAACCATCAGAATGAACCAACAAGTAGAAAACATTCCCGTTTCTTCTCCTCTTCTTAGTAAGTGGGGAAAAGTGTCAAGTTATGCCTTGTCTTTAGTTTCAAAGTATGGTGAAACTGCCAAAATAGCAGTACCCTTGGTCATTCTTGGTTGCTTTTGTTGTGTGTGGATCTGTGTGAAGCTTTTGAAGTCAAGGAGAAAGCCCAAGCCCAAGTTCCTTGATAGAAGGTCCAAAACCTTTAGAGAGCTATACGGTGGTGATATAGCATTGAGGAGATTGTTTGAAAATCACGAAGCTGAACCAAGCTCAGCTGCATTTGACACAACAGATTCTGTAATGAAGGGCTTGCTTGATCATGAGCATCTTGAATTGAAGAAGCTGCAGGTGGGCTCAATATTGCCTTGCTAATTTTCATGTTTGAAATTTCACTGTGAATAGTAAATGACAAATTTCCCTTTGGAAAAATAAAAGTTTTCCTGAGTGAGGGAGAGAGGCTTCTATATATGTGTATGTGTTTGCTATGAAAGAAGTTTCTAAATATTAGTTTGGCAGACTATTGTGGGGAAGGTGGAAAAGAGTGGATCAGTAGCATTGGCAGTGGAGCAACTTAAAAAGGCTGAAAAGGAACATTCTGGGAATCCCCATGAAGCCTACGAGATTGGCATGCTTCTTGTTGAATTGCTTATATATGAGGTATAAATCTCTTTCCATCTTCCTCTTAATTTATCTATACGAGTCTTTGAATTGTAGATCTTGTAATTTTCTAAATCTTTCCGTTTTCTTTTAGAGAGATTTGAACATACTAGCATTTTCTTTTGCTCAAGACTATTTGAAATGATGGGGGAAAAAGAAGATAAATGATGTTTCAAGACTTCCCTGAACGTATTAGCATTTTATTATCTTCCCTCTTAACAAGCTTTAAATAGTTTGAAGTCAAAATCAACATCAACAATGACGAGCTTCTTTAAGTAGAACTATTAGTGAAAGTAATAGAAAACTGCTTATCTGAGATATTCAGGGGAAATATAAAGAAGCCCTGAGAAGTGATTGCTTGAAGCATGAAGAAATTTCTGATGCTCGTCGTCCACTGTAC
Source organism: Acacia crassicarpa (assembly GCA_034222035.1). NCBI lineage: Eukaryota > Viridiplantae > Streptophyta > Magnoliopsida > Fabales > Fabaceae > Acacia > Acacia crassicarpa. The sequence goes on along the minus strand of JAWXYG010000005.1, from coordinate 38,349,685 downwards.
AAGGTACCTACAATTCCATTTTTTTCTTGACCTCTTGAACGCGGACTTACTGAGAGAATATAATTAAATCTGGCACGGGTTGTTTGAACAATTTGACAGGCCATTATTATATACATAATGCTGGGAGACGACGAAATAGCTGAAGAATGTTGGGAAGAGTTCAATGAAATCCGAGAACTATTCCATATTAGAAAGCCCCCATCATCATCTTCTTCTTCTTTGGGTGAGGCGATTGACCACATCACGGATTTCCAGACATTCAAGAACAAAGTGATGAAACTTAAAACTGGCATTCATCAAGACATTGCTGCAAAAAAGGAATCCCGTAAATGAGAGAGATATGAGTACTGTGAGTAGAAGAAGACGCCATTAGCTCTTCTTTCAGTGTCTGAAGCAACGCCCCTTCTGAAGAGGAACGCATGTCTGTATGTAACAAGCGAGGAGACAAGTTTGTTTCATGATGCATGTGTCACTCCATCTTTTCCTGTCTTGACCTGCTATACGAACCCTGAATCAATGCTTTTGAAAGGCGTACAAGGTACTTCCTATGTTTTCTACTGTGATTCCAACTATACATCTTTTCCACATTCGCCGCATCATATTCATCGGGCAAAAGCTATTCTCAGCTGCTTACCTTGAAATTCCTGTGTGATACTTTTTTTCCCTTCCTACTCAGCAGAGTATAGTTCTTTCCTTGTGCATGTTACTCCCTCCAGTCTAACACATATTTAAGAGATTGATTTTGATCATAAATATAATAAATATTTTTTATATTTATTAATCTTTTTCTATATTTAATATAGAGTTAAGGTCCAATTTTGCCCTTAAAGTATGCGTTTAAGAGTAATTTTGTCCTTGAAGTTTTTGGCGTAACAATGTTGCTCCTGAAGTTAAAAAACGTAACAATATTGTCCCTCAGTTAACTGCCCTAGCGGTCAACTAACGGTCAACGTTAGGGTTTTTAACGGAGGGGCAACATTACTATGTTTTTAAATTTTATGGGCAACATTGTTCCAAAAAAAAGTAGCAATTTTGCCCCTGAAGTTTAAAAACGTAGCAATGTTGCCCTTCTGTTAAAAACCCTAATAGTCAACATTGCTACGGTTTTAAACTTCAGGGGCAACATTGCTATGCCGAAAATTTTAGGGGTAAAATTGCTCCTGGGTTTAAAGGCAAAATTAGAACTTAACCCTTTAATATATAGTTGCTCTTTTGGGGATGTCGATCTATGTCAAGCATGTGAATTCAAAGAGAGAGCCTCTTTATTAAAGTGTACAGTCTCAAGACTTATTTAGAGAACTACGAGGTGGTCATCTATATAATTTTGACCCAAAAAAAAAAATCTATAGCATTTGTTTTTATGCTATAAAAGTTTAGATGGGATAGACACCGGTACCCCATCAGTACTAGGGTATGCCTCTAGGCTCAGAGAACGCTTACCGAGGTACTTACAGATCACCTACTAACAAGACCCTCACATCAACCAGCAAGTATCGAATTTCCTCCTTTTTGGGGTGAAGATTGACGTCTTAGTCAATTATACCACTTCTCATTGGCAATTCTATAGCATATTGAAAACATTGTTTGACTATTACCACACTGAACCAAGCCCGGCCATATAATTTCAGAGCTAGTCCCAAGTCAACATTGGTTTAAATTGAATTTTAATAATCCAAACTCAATATATTCAAATATTGATTTTCAATAAAAAAATATTTTTTTAAAAAACTGACGGTCAAGAAAAAGGAAAAATTTCACTAAAATAACAAATGAATTTGTAAAACCCCCAGAAGTCCTTTAAATTTGTAAAAAGACTCAGAGGTGACATAGACTTTTCAGGGCTATGCAAATTTAGATAAAAAGAACACACTACCCCTCAATAACACAGCGGAGGGAGGAATCTAAATCACATTCACGCGCTCAATCGAACAACTTTCATTCGCTCATTCGAACGTCGCTTCTCTTCGCGCGCGAGCTTCATCTTCCTCTCCGTTAATCGCCGACTTAGGACGGAAAGATCTCTGGCCGCTAGTCGATCACTGTTGAAAGGGAGGAAGTCGATTTCAGGCCTTCGATCGATTTGCTGCATCGCGGGTCACTCTTGTCTCCAGATCTAGGGTTGAAGAAAGTGACGGTCTCGCTTCGTTCTCGCAGTCAGTGGCCACCTGAGGTATGTTAGAAGAAGATATCCACTTTCGTTGCCTACGGTTTGGATAAAAATTTGTTGCAGCTGGTTCACAAGTCTTGATAAGTGACCTATGGTTTGGATAAAAATTTGGTAGAATCTTCCTGCTTACGCCTTTTGAAATTTTGTTGTCCATATTGTGTCATCGTGAATGTTAGGTCTTAATTTTGACATAGGTGATATGGGCACGTCATGTTCTTCACTTGGTTCTTTTGATGAAGTGATTCAGATTCTGCTAAGAAGGTTAAACCATTCGCACACTGTTCCCTCCTAAATCTTGTACCTTTTTTTTTTAAAAAAAATGTTTTATTGTTTTGGTGTTTAATTGGATGCTTATTTTATTGCAGCTGGTCCACAACGTGTCTGAGTTTCATAGAAATTTTGGTTACATCTTTTTTCATTTACTAACAGGCTCCCTCTTGCTCTTCCTAAAATTTGAGCATTTTTGTTTTGACCTTTGATGTTGTGCTGTTTAATTGGTGGTTTTTTCGTTGCAGCTGGATCACACTTCCTACTTATGCCTTTTCTTCATTACATTTTGTGAAATAATTCTTTGGTTTAAATTGTGTCATTGTGGATGTTTGACCTTTAATTTGAAAAAGTTGTTAACTTAGGTGAAAAGAGCATGGCATTTTCTTCGCTGTTTCCCAAATTGCCCCCTCCTATGTTTTTAATTTAATGTTCATTGGTTTTGTATTTTACTTTTCTTGTCTTGAAGGATTATTTTGTTGCAGCTGGTTTACAAGTCTAGATAAGTTGCCTACTGTTTCGATAAAAACTTGGTTAAATCTTTCTGCTTATGCCTTTTGAAATTTAGTTGCTGTTCATATTGTGTCATTGTGAATTTTAGGTCTTAAATTTTAGAATTGTTGACTTAGCTGAAACGGGCATGGCACGCCCTTCCCTTGGTTCTTTCGATGAAGTGATTCAGATTCAGCTATGAAGGCTAATCCATTCCCACACTGCTCCCTCCTAAATCTTGTACTTCTGTATTTTTTTTTAAATGTTTTATTGTTTTGGTGTTAAAACAGATAGTCATTTTGTTGCAGCTGGTTCACAACGTTACTAAGTTTCACAAAAAATTTGGGTACATCTTATTTTTAGTTTCCAGTTGTTTTGTTTTGACTTTTGAGGTTGTGGTGTTTAATTGGCTACTTTTTTGTTGCAGCTGGTTTACAACATTTACTAGAAGTTTGGTCACATCTTCCTGGTCGTGTCTTTTCTTCTTTACGATTTTAGCAAATGATTTTGTTTTTTCGTTGGGTGTTTCCTACTTTTGCCTTTTATTCTATAGGCTTTTTGAAATTATTCCATGTTTCTCAGTGTGTTAATCTGATTTTGGCCTTTGACAGTTTTTTACTTTAGTAAATAAAGCATTTCTTTTCCTTCCCTCCTTTCCTTTGGTTGAAAGTAAGGAATTCAGATTCATCTACCACCGGTTAATTTATTCTCAAACAGCCCTGCTAAATTTTGAGCATTTTTTAAATTCTATTGTTTTGGTTTGACTTTTGATGTCTTGTTGTTTAACTGATCGCTTATTTTGTTGCAGCTAGTTCAGAGCATGCCTTGTAAGTTTATTGGGGTTTCACTAAAAAATTGGTTACATCTTGCCTATGGCCCCCTTCGAGATTGAGTTTTATTTTTCAATTTCTGTTGTTGTTGTTTGACTTTTTGGTTTTTGATATCTTGGTGTTTAATCTGTGGCTTATCTTCTGCAGCTTGTTAGAGGGTCTCTGTCCCTGCATTGTTTATATCCTCTATACTTGTCAAAACCATCATTATGCCTTTTCATTATTATAGCATCATAACTTTCTCAACCCCAAAGGTTTTTTTTTTTTTTTTTGCTCACAATAAACTTATAGCTTTCAAGATACTGATTTATACATATATTTTTGTTGTTATATGTGGTTCATGAACTCTCCCATTGACATACGTATGTTTGACTTCAATATTTGTTGATTATGCAGAATTTATTGGCCAGAAAACCGCTGGGATGGAAAGTTTCGCAATGGAAAGAACAACTATTGCCTGAATATATAGATTACAATATTGGTGATTGTGAATTGATAATGGGACCTGTATTGGTTTATCAGCACTGGTTTTGCACTGCCATTGATCCAGCCATGAAGAATTTTTATGTCTTAGAGGTTGATTTTTCAATAATTTTAACACTTTTGTTACTTAGGATTTAACCCAATTTTATGTGCTGTCTGTTTGTAAATAATGGAAGTAAAGTTGACTTTGGATACGAGATTAACACAAAATATATTATTTATAACATACTTTGTATTGGCATTGACAAGTGCTTCAAGGATTTTACTTCTTCAGGCATGTTTTGTAAAACCAAAAAAAAAAATGGACTTTCACAAATCCACAAGTGAGAATTACCATTAGTGAAGTGACAATTATCATTCTTAAAGTGACAACTACCATTCCTTCTGCAGGGTTACCTTTTTTTACTTCTTTAGCATGTTTTATAAAACCCAAAAAAAATAGACTTACATAAATCCATAAGTGAGAATTACCAGTAGTGAAGTGACAATTACCATTCCTGAATTGATAATTACCATTGTTTCTGCACAGTTACCTTTTTTTACTTCTTCAGGCATGTTTTGTAAAGCCCAAAAAAATGGACTTTCACAAATCCACAAGTGAGAATTACCATTAGTGAAGTGACAATTACCATTCCTGAAGTGACAATTACCATAAATGTAACTACCATTACATAGTCTCCACCAACAGATAGTCATTTTGGTGTTGATAAGTACACAATTACAAAAAGTTATAATGGGATGACATTTACAAAATAAAGTAAAATGACAAGAGAACATTACGATCCACTAATGTTTCTTTGTCATTCCCACTGAGAACATATTCTGTGCCATTTACACTAATTACATATTGAGTGATCCTATAAGTATGATAGCCCTTCTAGCCAAAAAGATGTAAAGGGATCCAAGTCATTGTATATATACCAAAAGATGATTTGTAAAATATTTACCCCACGACCCCAACTGATCAGCAAGTTAAGTTGGGTTTGGATTTTTGCAGGTTCTTCTTGTGTGTCCTTCTTCATGGCATAAGCTGTAATGGTAAATTTTCTTGTTGCGAAATTGTGACTCTATCCTTTCAACTCTTGGCCTTCTAAGTGGACGACTAGTCTTGGGAGGTGCCAGGAACACTTGACTTCCTATGTCATATAGGCGGAAGTCATTTGGATTTGATATGTCTATTGTGACAACAGGAGTCATGGTTCGGCTATAAATATTTTTTTGGGCTGTTAACGTAAGGCATTCATCAAGATAACTGTACAAATTCCTATGAACACCCTTTATGGTTGCACACGCATGAGAACAAGGAATACCTGACATTTGCCATGCTCTTTTCACCTAAGTTAACAACTTTTCAAATTAAAGGTCACACATCCACAATGACGCAATTTAAACCAAAGAATTATTTCACAACATGTAATGAAGAAAAGGCATAAGTAGGAAGTGTGATCCAGCTACAACGAAAAAACCACCAATTAAACAGCACAACATCAAAGGTCAAAACAAAAATGCTCAAATTTTAGGAAGAGCAAGAGGGAGCCTGTTAGTAAATGAAAAAAAGATGTAACCAAAATTTTTGTGAAACTCAGACACGATGTGGACCAGCTGCAATAAAATAAGCATCCAATTAAACACCAAAACAATAAAACATTAAAAAAAAAAAAAAAGGTACAAGATTTAGGGGGGAACAGTGTGCAAATGGTTTAGCCTTCTTAGCAGAATCTGAATCACTTCATCAAAAGAACCAAGCGAAGAACATGACGTGCCCATATCAAAATTAAGACCTAACATTCACAATGACACAATATGGACAACAAAATTTCAAAAGGCGTAAGCAGGAAGATTCTACCAAATTTTTACCCAAACCGTAGGTCACTTATCAATACTTGTGAACCAGCTGCAACAAATTTTTATCCAAACCGTAGGCAACGAAAGTGGATATCTTCTTCTAGCATACCTCAGGTGGCCACTGACTGCGAGAACGAAACAAGACCGTCGCTTTCTTCAACCCTAGATCTGGGACAAGAGTGACCCGCGATGCAGCAAATCGATCGAAGGCCTGAAATCAACTTCCTTCCTTTCGACAGTGATCGACTAGCGGCCAGAGATCTTTCCGTCCTAAGTCGGCGATTAACGAAGACGAAGATGAAGCTCGCGCACGAAGAGAAGAGACGTTCGAATGAGGGAATGAAAGTTGTTCGATTGAGCACGTGAATGTGATTTAGATTCCTCCCTCCGCTGTGTTATTGAGGGTAGTGTGGTCTTTTTATCTAAATTTGCATAACCTGAAAGTTTCATGTCACCTCTGAATCTTTTTACAAATTCAGAAGACTTCTAAAGGTTTTGCAAATTCAGTTGGTATTTTAGTGAAATTTTTCCTTATTTTTATATTAGATTCTATGCACATTAAAAAAAGAAAATAAAATAAAATGAATTATCCAAATTAGATTTGAAGGGTTGTGGTGATTTTTTTTTTTATGGTGATAAGCTCTTGCTGCTTATATATTGCAACTAGCAGTGAAATTTGCTGTTCATTAATTTCACATCTTGATTTAGTATTGATGATAATTAGATGGGCCCATGCATGTTCGTTCCTTCAACGCTTTATCTGATCAAGTCTAAGAATGACTCACACCAGTAGCGTCTTAGAACACTGTAACTCTCTCTCTGGCTGTCCTCTCTGGTTTTCGCTTAAGGGAGTTTGGCTAGTGTGATGGTAAACTTTGGGAAGATGGAGATAGGGCAAGGCAGTGAAGCAGGTAAGCAGAAACAGGTTCCTCTTTGGCTATCCCAGAATCGAGAAAGGAAGAAGAAAGCGTTGGTTGGCAAGATTCTTACTCAGAAAAATCTTAACTATCCGACGGTGGTATCTATGATCAACAAGGCGTGGCAAGTGGAGAATGGGTTGGAGATTTTGGACTTGGATAGGAGTAACTTGACATTTCTCTTTCGTTTTAATCATAATAAGGACTTTCAGCGTGTGCTCAAATGTAGACCATGGAATATCCTTGGATTTCTGTTGAACCTTCAAGTGTGGGAGGATGACATGATTCTTCAAGACGTGAGCTTTGATACTGCGCCATTCTGGGTTCAGTTTCACGATCTCCCAGTGGATGCCTTTGATGGCTTGAATGCTAAAACCTTGGGAGATGCTGTCGGGGAAACGGTGATGTTCGAGAACCTGATGGTCGACGGGAATATGCTTAGGACTTTCATTAGAGTTCGTTCTCTTATTCGGTTGGATGAGCCATTACAGACGGGTTTCTGGGTGCCACGTGAAGCAAGAGACCCTTGCTGGGTGAGGATTCGCTATGAGCGCTTGCAAAATTTCTGTTATAGGTGTGGCTGCCTGGTGCACAATGGGAAAGGATGTAGAGCAGAGGAAAGCGTTGTTTCGATGAAGGAGGATAAGGAGTTCGGTCCTTGGTTAAGTACTCTTGGAACACGAACTTTTGAAGAAGTGGTGGTGATTTGCAAGCAACAGTGGCCAGAAGCTCGTTTTTCTGCTTTCGGTGATCAATCCATCACGGTGGGAGGGAGTTCTCAGGCTTCGGGTGTGAGGGAGGCTGAAGCTCTCACGTCGGTTGTTAAGCCATCTCCGGTGAGGGGATCCTTGCCGTTGAAGGCCCTGGTCACCGGAGCTGATTGTAACGGCTAAATGAAGGAAAAAGCTGCTGCAAAAGAGATTCAGGTGATGACGCACCCTGTCCCGGAGGCTCCGCCGAAAGCTGCTGAGGTGAGAGTGACAGGTGAGAGGCGAGGTGACATCCGAGGTTTGACCTTTTTCCTTGGTGATGATGAGGTTACGGGTGGTCACGTGGGAGCCTTGGTGGATGGTGAAAGTAAAGAAGTGGGCTTGAGTGAGTTGGACTTAGGCCTCTCTTCTCTTCCGAATGGGAATGGAGTGGGATTTGGGCCTAATGGATCTTTTATGGGCCAAGGGATGAATTATTTGGCTAACTTGGGTTGTATAATAAAGGAAGCTGGGCCGAGATTGGTGGGTGAGTCATGTGAGCATACATCCATTATTAAATGCTGTGAGTTGTTTAATACTGGGCCGAATGCAGAGGGTGGGCTGAATCTGCCTAGTAAAGAGGATATGGTGAGTGTGGCAGATCCTGGGAAGGGTACTACTAATTCCACGCCTAATGAAGTTTCGCCAACACTTAAGGATAGTGATAATGCATTGCAAGCCGGTGAAGCTCAGTATATTGTGGACTTCCCTAGTGAGGACGAGGGGAATGACATGTCCATTATTCCAGTTAATGGTCTGTCTCCTATCTTGGCGATATCCGATGGACTAAAGAGAATGCACCTTAAAAGGCCTTTTCAAGAGGAAGAGGGTTCCCTTGGAAGTAACAAATGTAGACGTCTTGACCTGTTTTCTCAAGCGGAGTTAAACAAGAAAAAGGACTCATTGGGGCTGTCAATGAGAGGTCGACGTAGAAGCTTTCGGGCGGTCAAAAATTCTCTCAGGAATCTCAATGCTAATATTCACAAAGCTCATGGATCAGCAGGTACGTATATAACTCCAGTTGAAATTGACTTCACTGATAGCTGTTTGTGTGCAGGTAATGATTATCTTAGGGGAAAGGAGATGCCAAGTTCTCAACACGCCGGTGGTTGGATCGGACCAACCACCGGTTCGCCATGAATCTGTTAGCTTGGAACTGTCAAGGTTTGGGGGTTGCCTTGACAGCCAGAAACCTGAAGCAAGAATGCTTCCAGAAAAAACCCCACTTAGTCTTCTTGATGGAGACTAAGCAAAAAGCTGCTTATGTAAGGAAAGTGAGGCGGAGATGTGGTTTTGATGAGGAATGGCTGGTTAACCCGGTGGGAAGAAGCGGTGGTCTGGCTTTATGGTGGTCTCATGTGCTTACTGTAAACATTTTGTTCTCATCACCGAATATTATTCATACTAGTGTGATGTCGTCTACTGTATCTACTCCGACATATATTACCTTTATTTATGGTCCGATTGATGAAGAGGAAAGAAGGTTGTGCTGGCATGAAGTTCGGAAGATTAGTAGCAACATCGGAACATCTTGGTTATGTTTAGGGGATTTTAATGATATTCTATCTCAGGATGAGAAATGTGGTGGCCTTCCTAGAGCGTGGAGAAAGATTCTTAGCTTCAAAAGCTTTGTGGCTGACTGCGGGTTGGAAGATCTGGGTTACAATGGCCCTACTTTCACCTGGTGTAATAACCGAGATAGTCCAGATACAGTTAGTGAACGTATTGACAGGGCTTTGGGCAACATGAAACTCAGAGAGGAGTTTCCTACCCTACAGGTCTTCAACATTGATCCGGCTAGGGCCTCCGATCATCATCTCTTATTTGTTCAGTGTCAGTTTGAGAATCAGAAAAGAAATAGGGTTTTCCGCTTTGAGGCGATCTAGGCATCTCATGAACAATTTCCACAGGTAATTAAACAAAGTTGGCGATCATTTGTAGATCATGATCTCACTCGTGTGGAGTCTTTCCTTACCAAGTTAAGGGGATGCAAGCGGAATCTGATCGCATGGAGTAAGAAGGAATTCCCCAACAGTGCTAAAAAGATTGAGCTTATTAAGGGTCATTTGGCAGATCTGGCTGTTCAGGATCGTACACCTAATGTTTCTAGAGGGATGATGGAGGCTAAAGGAGAGCTGGATAGGCTTCTTGAATTAGAAGAACAGTACTGGTGGCAACGATCTCGGATCAATTGGCTATCTGCGGGGGACAAAAATTCACGCTTCTTCCATGTATCTACTATTAAAAGGAGACAGAGGAATCGTATTTCGTGTATTAAGGATGAATTGGGCAACTGGTTGATGGACAAGAATGCAATTTCCCAAAATATAGCCACCTTTTTTTAGGATCTTTTCACTTCCTCTGGTTCTCATTCAATGAATGCTGCCTTAAGCTATATTGACTCAAAGGTATCTGAGGAAATGAATCACAAGCTGATGATGCCGGTTTCGAGGGAGGAGATTAAGGCTGCAGCCTTCAATCTCGGGAGTACAAAGGCGCCAGGACCTGATGGTTTCTCTAGCAAATTTTATCAATCTGCATGGCCTGAAATTGCTGATTCTGTATGCTCTATGGTATGTGAATTTTTTGCAGGTAACTCTGTTTTAGATGGGATTAATATGACTAATATCACGTTAATCCCCAAGGTTCATAAACCAGAACATGTTTCCCAATTTCGTCCGATTGGCCTCTGCAACTTTTCTTATAAAATCATTTCAAAAATTCTGGCCAATAGGATGCGTCCTTTACTTGATGTTTGTATCTCCCAGAATCAAAGTGCATTTGTACCTGGTCGTTGTATTCATGACAATATTATCATTGCGCATGAAGTTTACCATTATCTTCGTAGAAAGAGAACTGGAGGTAAGTATGAATTCTCCCTTAAGATGGATATGAGTAAGGCATATGATCGGGTTGAGTGGGACTTCATTGAAAATGTCTTATTGAGATTTGGTTTTTGCTCTGATTGGGTTGCTCTTGTTATGAAATGTGTACGTTCTGTGAGTTTAAATATCTGCTTATCTGGTGAGAATGTTAAGTCTTTTACTCCTAGTAGGGGAATTAGACAGGGTGACCCTCTTTCGCCTTACTTATTCATTCTGGTTGCAGAAGTCCTATCTAGTATGATTAACAAGAGCCAGTATGACAAGCGTCTTAGGGGGGTTAAATTAAGTAATGGATGCCCAATTTTGACTCATAGTTTTTTTGCGGATGATGCCCTATTGTTCATGAATGCTAGCCAACGTAACTGTGCTTATTTAGCTAATATTCTGGATTTGTATTGTGCAGCCTCAGGGCAGGTTATTAATCTTGATAAGTCCAGTATTTTCTTTTCGGCTAACACTCCTCCTGCAGTTAAAAATATGGTCACCGGTATGCTGAAAATTCCAGCTACAGAGGATCCGGGTGCCTATCTTGGTATTCCTAGCATTTGGGGAAAAACCAAGCATCAGGCAATGGCATATATCAGAGAACGAGTAGCGAATAAAATTCATGGATGGAGCCAGTCCCTATTATCTTTTGCAGGTCGTGATGTTATGATCAAAGCTGTGATCCAGGCTATTCCAATCTATCCAATGAGCTGTTTCAAATTCCCTGTTAAAACGTGTAAAGAGATCAACAGCCTTATTGCTAATTTCTGGTGGGATGGTAATGCTGCCGGAGGCAAGACTCATTGGAGGGCGTGGGATGTTCTGACTAATAGCAAGAGTGAGGGGGGTATGGGTTTTCGAGATCTAATTACAATCAATGAAGCCCTTCTTGCAAAGACAGCATGGCGGATTTTGATGAGGCCAGAGGATCTCTGGGTGAAGGTGCTTAAAAGTGTGTATTTCCCGAAGGATCACTTCATTGATGCAATGAAGGGCTATAAGGCATCGTGGTGCTGGTCTAGTATCCTTGAAGGTAGAGAGTTCCTCCGGAAAGATCTTCGGTGGGATATTGGTGACGGATCTACGATCAGAATTTGGGGCGACCCCTGGGTGCCGGGTGATATTTTCCCGGCGAGACCTCGTGTCACTGATGTTCCGATTATTGCAGAGGGCAGAGTATGTGATCTGATTGTTGATGGGCATTGGAATCTTGCTCCAATCCACCAGTATGTTTCTCTTGACATCGAAGAAGCAATATATAAAATTCCCATCCCTGATAACGGCCTAGAAGATAAGTTGGTATGGACTAGCGCCAAGAATGGAGTTTATTCGGTAAAGCTAGGCTATCATTCTCGGAAAAGCTGTAAGTCTCTTAATGTGGATAGGGCGGGCTCGTCGAATGTCATTCATACCGCATGTTGGAAATCGGTTTGGAAGCTAAAAGTGATCCCATGAGTACAACAATTCATATGGCGCCTGCTGAGTCAGGCTATTGCTACCAAGTTCGACCTGTTTCGGCGGAAAAGATCCCAAGATAGTTTATGCCTAGTTTGTGCAAATGCTGAAGAAACTATCGAGCATGTGTTTTTCCTATGCCCCTGCACCCGCTGCATATGGTTTGGCTGTTCGCTAGGCGGTAGATTTGATCCCTCAAGTATTTCCAACTTCAATGCTTGGTGGATTCAGATGACGAGTAACCCCCAGCTGGGTAAGGATAATCTTTCATTGATTTGTTGGCTTTTATGGTTCATCTGGAAAGCTAGGAATGAAATGACCTTTGAGCATCGAGTGCCAAATCCGAACTCTGTTATTGAAAAGGCTAGGAGAAGTAATTTGGATTTTTGGGCTAGCGGTACGGGAGGGGTGAGAGAACCTTTAGGGTCGAGGGGCTGTGATAGTCCTGGCACTAAGTGGTCTCCCCCTGAACGTGGTAGCCTAAAGATTAACTGTGATGGAGCCTTTTCGCCTTTTGTGAAAGATGCTGCTATTGGGGTTATTTGTCGCGATTTTGCTGGTGTATTTAGATGGGGGTTTGTGGATAAAGTCAAATCTATATCTGCCTTTATGACTGAAGCATTAGCCTTGAAAAGGGCGTTGCTTTTGGCGTTGGATATTGGGCATGACAATGTCATTTTTGAAACAGACTGCCTTTCCTTGCTTTCGTGTGTCCAAGCCAAGTCACCGGACTTGTATGATTGGAGATGCAGAGGAATTATCCATGATATTATTCGTCTCTTGTCCTCTAGGGTTGGGTTTTCCTTATCCTTTTCCCCGAGAGGGGGTAATCGTGCTGCTGATCTTCTCGCAGCTGATGCTCATAAAGGGGTGTGCCCTATTGGGTGGGTCCACCAACCAACACCCGCTTTATTATCACTTCTAGCTCTAGAGGCCCAAGGGACTGGTGATGGCAGTGATGGTTCTTCAAGCTCCAGTTTTGCTTTCGATGGCGGCTAGTTATGTTTCTGTTAAGGTTTTTCGATGTTGTTGTTTTTCCTGTTTTCCTTGCTAGTTTTGTTGAGTTCTGTCTCTAGGTTACTGCTTGTAGTTTAGACTGTAGTCTGATGTAGAACTTTTTAATTGTACCTCTTTGATCTTTCAGTTTTTTCAATGGAATCTTCTTTGACCAAAAAAAAAAAAGAACACTGTAACTCTATGAAACGTAACCATGTTAATTTCATAAAAGGACTTCCCTTGAGGATCACATTTGTGTTTAAACATGTTTATTTTATTTAATTTTAAGCCTACTCGTTATAATAAAACATTGAGCAAAATCCATAACCTTTTTTTCTTAGGATTACAAAACGGCAAGCCTAGCCTAAACTTGAATCTATACTAGGAAAAGAATATACTTAACCCATAAAAGTGTGATCAATTTTCAGTCAATGTCCTTAGAGTACGCATGTCACTGACATGGACAATGATGTTTTGGTAACAACATGAAGTTTGATCAAAATTGTGTACAATTTCATGAATTAATTCTTCAATTTGAAAATTAAAAAAATTATAAACGTCTTGAAAATACTCCTAGTAATTAACACTAGAGTAAGAACAAAGCAGTAAGATTCGAGCAAACTTGATTAGACATTGGGCCTGTTTGGGTTGGCGGTGGAAACGGTGGCTTAAAAGCTATCTGACTTTTATAAAGCCCGGTAGGAAAAAAGTTGTGTGATTTATGTTTGGATTATCCATTTAGCTTTTACAGAAGTGACTTTTTTCTAAACTGAGAAATGTTTGGATTATTATATTAAAAATCAGTTGAGATAAAAAAAAATAACTAAAAAGGGTATAAATTTTATTAAATACTCCCCCTGAACCTTAACATAAGATAGAATTGACATTTTTTAAGAGATTGAGGAAACTAATTAAATTGCTCAAGAGTATTGTTATTTTTTTTTTCTTTAAATTAATTAGTTTAACTAATAAATTAATATATAATCCAAAAAATCATGATTTGTTAAAATTTTTTATCATTGATTAATAAAATAAAGTTCTTAACTAAAATCTCAATTTAGTATAACTTTCCTCTTTCTCTCTCTCTTTTTTCCTTTTCTTCTCTCTCCCTTACGTCAGAAAATGGCCCCATGAAAATAAAGACCAATGCTACTTCCTTCTCTCTATTCTTCCTCATCTCATCCTAACGTAATAGTAAATTGGGCCCACTTCTGGCCCCACCAAACCGCCCCTCTCTCTATAAAAGTCCCTCATGCTTATCAGAAAATGAATGGGCCCCACAAAAAGCTACGTTTCAGTGGGATTAAAGCTAGAGGGGCGAGCTTTTTTGTAAATGGGCGTTTATATAAAAAGCTCAACAGCAATTAAGCCAACCCAAACAAACTTAATTGGGCTTTTTTCTCACATGCCCAGTAGCTTAAAAGCCACTGATTTTTTTGTACTAAAAAGCTGAAAATAAAGCCAAGCCAAACAAACCCATTGTTTATAATGATAGATGCAAGGATTACAAACACAAATACTCTCATCCCTCTAATGGTGAGGATATTGGATCATATTATGTAATTAGTCATATTGTACATAATATCAAACCAAATAAGAAAAATAATAAATAAATACCATATGAATTTGCAAATCCCCAGAAGTCTTCTGAATTTGTAAAAAGATTAGAGGTATCAAAGACCTATGAGAGATATACAAATTCAGGTGAAATTACCCTTTTATCCTTAGTTTTAAATAAATAATAAAAATACCCTCGCCGGAGGACCGACGCTAGCCAGACGCTGGGCGCCGGAGGGCCTCTAGCGGCCGGCTACTGGCGAGGGGAGTGGTTTTTTTTTTGGGACGCGGGGGGGGGGGGGGGGGGTGGGTTTTTTTTTTCAATATATATATACACACACATTGAAAGTATGGGGGTGGGTTCGAATCCCAACCCCCCACACATCTATGGGGCCAAGTGGCTCAACTAGTTTGGCCACTTGGTTCCTTTAATATATATATACATTAATAAATATATATATTCTTCTTAATATTTTTTCAATAATATTTACAAATCATTTAATGTCATTTACAACGTTTTTTTTTCAAATTTACCTTTTTTTTCCTCTTTAATGCCTCTAAGTAAATTTATATATATACCCAATCACAAAACTTGTAACGGTATTTACAAATCCTATAATGCCATTTACAACATTTTTTCCAGGTTTATCTTTTTTTTTCACTTAAAAAAAAATATGCACAATCACAAAACTTTAAAAAAAATTGTAAATGACATTACAAAATTTGTAAATGGCGTTTTAAGATTTGTAAATACCGTTGCAAGTTTTGTGATTATGCATATATATATATATATATATATATATATATATATATATATATATATATATATATATATATATATATTACTTAGAGGCATTAAAGAGGAAAAAAATGTAAACTTAAAAAAAAATATTGTAAATGGTGTTACAAAATTTGTAAATGTCATTACAGGATTTGTAAATACTTTTGCAAGTTTTATGATTATGCATTTTTTTTTTTTACTCAAAGGCATTAAAGAGGAAAAAAAGGTAAACTTGAAAAAGAAAACGTTGTAAATGTCGTTACAAAATTTGTAAATGGCGTTACAAGATTTATAAATACCGTTATAAGTTTTGTGATTGTGTTTTTTTTTTCCTTTTTACTCAGAGGCATTAAAGAGGGGGGAAAAAAGGTAAACTTGAAAAAAAATTATAAATGGAGTTACAGGATTTGGTAATATTGTTGCAAGTTTTGTAATTGTTCATATTTTCCTTTTTTTTTTTTTACTCAAAGACATTAAAGAAGAAAAAACAATAAACTTGAAAAAAATGTTGTAAATAGTGTTATAAAATTTATAAATAGCGTTATAAGATTTGTAAATATCGTTGCAAATTTTGTAACTACCGTTGAAAAAATGTTAAGAAGAATATATATATATATATATATATATGTTAATGTATATATATATATATATATTAAAGGAACCAAGTTGCTAAACTGGTTGGACCATTTGACCCCATGGATGTGTGGGGGGTTAGGGCTCGAACCCCTCCCCCAAAACTTTCAATGTATATAGTTTAAAAAAAAAAAAAAACCACCCCCCCCCCAAAAAAAAACCCACCCCCCTTGTCGGTGGCCGGCGCAGGCCGCCAATAGCCCTCTAGCAAAGGTATTTTTATTTATTTATTTAAGACTAAGGGTAAATGGGTACTTTCACCAAATTTGCATATCCCTCATAGATTCTTGGTACTTTCCAGTCTTTTTACAAATTCGGAAGACTTCGCGGAGTTTTGCAAATTCATATGGTATTTATTTATTATTTTCTCCATCAAATATTTAAAAGGGAAAATTATAATAAAAGACCTAAGAAAAATAATATTTATTAAGAAGGACCATAAAAATAGTAATTATTTTGCAGGACTAGAAATTAAAATAAAAAGACTAAATTGTCCTTGGTCAAATTTTATATTTCTCTCTAACTAAATTTGGAATGATTTTTTCTTTCCTAAGAATCTTGGGAATATCCTGTTTAGGGCCCTTTTTACCCAAAAAAAAATGCGAAAAAAGGCCTAAAGACTCTGCAAATTCGAAAGAAAGGCCCAAAGCTAGCAGGTACTGATATAGTTGTTAATGGGGCTGATATAGTTGTTATCAGGGTATTGATATAGTTGTTAACTGGGTTGATTTATTTTTAACAACTAAATCAGTCCAGTTAACAACTATATCAGTACCCCGCTAACAATTATATCAGCTCCATTAATAACTTATCTTGGACTTGTTTTGGAATTTCAGAATCTTGGGTCTTTTTTCGAATTTTCAGAGTTTTTGGGCCTTTTTCACAATTTTTTTAATAATATGGGCCCTGAACAGGATTTTCCCAAAAATCTTTAACTGCTTCCTATATCGTGGGTGGGAGAAGTTTGAACTTATTCCGTGGATGCTGAATCACAACTACCACCGCCTCCGCTGCCTGGCAATTTCCCATTATCGGAGCTCAAGTGGATCACAACACACCATGAAAATGCTTTGATCCAAATTTTCCCTTACTTTTCAACAAGAAAGTTTATAAAATAGGTCAACAATAACGGTCGGCAATAATTTAGTCTTTCTATTTTAATGTTTTAATTTCTGATTTTTTTAAAAATAATTACTATTTTTATGATTTTTTGAATAAATTTTATTTTGTTTAAGTCTTTTATTATAATTTTTTCTATTTAAAAAAAAAAGAAAAAGAAAGAAAGAAAGATGAGTGTTGCCGATAAATGGCAAAGAGACATTTATTAGTTTCTGCCGTAAAAAGGATCTGACAAGTTGCTGTGGTAATTTTCCCACGCCTCTTTTGCCTCCCTGGATTCTGCTGCCTTTGTTGGATCGCTTTCCGATTCTGCGATTGCCTGTGTCACCACTCATCAAGTATATATTATTTATATAAAATCATAAATATTTTTTTTATTATGGTCCTTTTAACAGAAAAAAATCTAAAAAATGCCTAAAATTTCTGAAAATCCCATAAAAGACTCCAAAACCTTTTTTTGATATAATTTCATTAAAAGGTTAGTTGTTAACCAGACTAATATAGTTATTAATGTGACTGATGTAATTATTAATGACGTTAACAATTAAAATTTTAATGAAATTACACGAAAAAAGGTCTTAAGGCCTTTTCTGAAATTTTCAGAATCTTCAGACTTTTTTTAGGTTTTTTCTGTTAAAAGAATCCCGATCTTCCCTTTTTTTAATGATATGAAAGATGACGAACCTTGAGAAGATAAATTCTTGCGATTGGCACAGCCGCGGGCCCCGAACCAATCTGGTGGGTACCATTCACAGTAACAATATAAATAAATAAAGAAATTATATAAAAATTAAGGAAAAAAACAACCACTGGTCTCAGCTACGTGAAATTAGTCCACTTACAGCCTCCAGTAGCTCGTCAATCTTTTTCTTCGCTTCTTCGTGTTCCCCCTGCACAAGCGAGTAACGTTCACTCAAGCTTTAAGTATTATTATAAATATAATTATGAAGATGTTCAAATTGATGCCGTATATATATATATATATATATTCCTTCTTTTTTCAAGGGAAGTCTTTTTTTGGATACGAAATTTTGGGTTAAAGCACAATGTAGCAGTGCCTGCTTACTATAAGCTACCCAAACACACTTTTTTTCACAATCTATTTTTGTAAGAAAAGAAAACTGTTGTTTTTTTTATAAAAAAAAAATTATTGAACAAGGAAACCATGATTTAACACAAAAAATTGTCTTTTAAGATTAACAGTGTTATAATTAGATGACTGAAAAAAATACTCATCTAGTTCTTGGTGTAAATACTAATTAACTAATATGAGTATATTAAGGATGTTAGTTAAGGTAATTTATATGATATGTTTTCTGCTCCCTTCTTTGTAATCCTTCGGTACAAGGAACCAAAGCCAATCACGTACTTCAACTTATCAAATGAAGTGATAACATAGAGGAGTATTGGTGTTACCTGATAGACGAGCAATTCAACGAGCGCCAGTAACAATTTTTCATTAGCTTCTCCATCCCAGTTTTCGCGTTCCTTACTCAGTATTTCTTGAGCCCCTTTTGGATCATCCTTTGATACCGCCATTGCATACAACTACACACACCACACAAAATTATATTGATTAAGGGAGTTAGTTAAACTAATTAACATGAGATATAGTTTATAATTTGCTCATAAAATTACATCTTATATTTAAAATCTACGTCTTTTTTATTTGTTCGTTTGAATGCGGCATTATTGAGCTGTAATGATAATATGGTTAGAGCACAAAGTTGTGAACCTTGAGGGCTTCAATCTCATTGCCATCAGGCTCACGTTCACGTTTAAAGGAGCCACGGGTCATCAGTTTCTTCAACGGACCCGTCACTGAACCTTCTTTTACTTGATAGTACCAAGCAGCGTAGGCTATGTTGGGCTTCAGATTCATCTTACCACTGAGAGTGAAAGACCCAAGAACACAAGCCATCACCAAAGAAGCTGTTCCCACTCCTCTCATTATATTGTTCTTCATCATCTTCTTCCCATTCTCCTCTTTCATCTTTGGCCCCTCTGAGAATCTCTCGAGCGCGCGCTTCACATATAGTGGACGTGACACCAATTGGCTTCGTTTGCAACACTGGGAAACACTGAGAGAGCCATGGTTTAATAAGTTGACATGAACTCTGCTTGCAGAGGAGATACCCTCTCGAGCCACACTCACAGGGCTTTGGCTGAAGTGAATTAGAGAGTTCATCTGTAAGGGAAAACTACAAAAGACCCAGATTTATTTGTATTCAATACTCAATTGTGCTCAAGTGTCCCACTATTCTATTTATAACCCAGATTCTGCTATGATGTTAACTTTGCAGGAGAGACTTTTCTGCCATGAAGCAAGGTATAAGATATTACTTCACTGCTTTCTACCTAGAATCAATGCTTTGAAAGACTCACAAGACATACTTCTTCTGATTTTTACTGTGATTCAAACTTTTTCACATGATGGGCATCAATGCGTTGTATATAAGGACAAAAGTTATTCTTAGCTGTTTGCCTTCAAATTACTCAACAAAGATGCAGTATACGATACCTTTTCTTTTACAACTCAGTAGTGCAGTTCTTATGCGTGTTATAATTTAATTAAAGGGCTTGAAAAGCAAATATCTGGAGAATACTTTATCTTCTGTTTGTCTAGTGAGAAATACTGTCTGCTTATTGCAGAGAAGGTACGTGACACGTTTATGATTAGTTATCTAAGCTTTACTTGTTTTTTGTCAGCCTTCACTTATTAATGGGCATACATCTTTGCTTAAAGTCTGAGGATTCTCGCACTAAAGTGGAGGGATTCGCGTTGTGAATATAATTTTGCTTTACCCATTTGCCAAGTCTAGAATAATCAAAATACTTCACGTTATTTCACAAGCTTGATAGTTTATGGGAGAGAGGGGCATGCATTTAAATTGGTCTTCCGCTGATATGAAATGTGAAAAGGGAAAAATTAGAAGGAAAAAACCATCAGAATGAACCAACAAGTAGAAAACATTCCCATTTCTTCTTTTCTTCTTAGTAAGTGGGAAAAAGTGTCAAGTTATGCTCTGTCTTTAGTTTCTAAGTATGGTGAAGCTGCCAAAATAGCAGTACCCTTGGTCATTCTTGGTTGCTTTTGTTGTGTGTGGATCTGTGTGAAGCTTTTGAGGTCAAGGAGAAAGCCCAAGCCCAAGTTCCTTGATAGAAGGTCCAAAACCTTTAGAGAGCTATACGGTGGTGATATAGCATTGAGGAGATTGTTTGAAAATCACGAAGCTGAACCAAGCTCAGCTGCATTTGACACAACAGATTCTGTAATGAAGGGTTTGCTTGATCATGAGCATCTTGAATTGAAGAAGCTGCAGGTAGGCTCAATATTGCCTTACTAATTTTCATGTTTGAAATTTCACTGTGAAGAAGGTATCAATAGTAAATGACGAATTTCCCTTTGGAAAAATAAAAGTTTTCTTGAGTGAGGGAGAGAGGCTTCTGTATATGTGTATGTGCTTGCTATGAAATAAGTTTCTAAATATTTGTTTGGCAGACTATTGTGGGAAAGGTGGAAAAGAGTGGAACAGTAGCATTGGCAGTGGAACAACTTAAAAAGGCTGAAAAGGAACATTCTGGGAATCCCCATGAAGCCTACGAGATTGGCATGCTTCTTGTTGAATTGCTTATATATGAGGTATAAATCTCTTTCCATCTTCCTCTTAATTCATTTATACGAGTCTTTGAATTGTAGATCTTGTAATTTTCTAAATCTTTCCATTTCTTTTAGAGAGATTTGAACATACTAGCGTTTTCTTTTGCTCGAGACTATTTGAAATGATGGGGGAAAAAGAAGATAAATGATGTTTCAAGACTTCCCTGAACATATTAGCATTTTATTATCTTCCCTCTTAACAAGCTTTAAATAGTTTCAAATCAAAATCAACATCAACAATGACGAGCTTCTTTAAGTAGAACTATTAATGGAAGTAATAGAAAACTGCTTATCTGAGATATTCAGGGGAAATATAAAGAAGCCCTGAGAAGTGATTGCTTGAAGCATGAAGAAATTTCTGATGCTCGTCGTCCACTGTACAAGGTACCTACCAATTCCATTTTTTTCTTGACCTCTTGAACGCAGACTTACTGAGAGAATATAATTAAATCTGGCACGTGTTGTTTGAACAATTTGACAGGCCATTATATACATAATGCTGGGAGACGACGAAATAGCTGAAAAATGCTGGGAAGAGTTCAGTGGAATCCGAGAACTATTCCATATTAGAAAGCCCCCATCATCATCTTCTTCTTCTTTGGGTGAGGCGATTGACCACATCACGGATTTCCAGACATTCAAGAACAAAGTGATGAAATTTAAAACTGGCATTCATCAAGACATTGCTGCAAAAAGGGAATCCCGTAAATGAGAGAGAGATATGAGTACTGTGAGTAGAAGAAGACGCTATTAGCTCTTCTTTCAGTGTCTGAAGCAAAACGCATGTCTGTATGTAACAAGCGAGGAGACAAGTTTGTTTCATAATGTGTCACTCCATCTTTTCCTGTCTTGAGCTGCTATATTCTAATCGTCCAAGTGCGCAATCCACAGGGGTAAATAATGCTGTTATAATTTTTTTTTTTTTTTTGACGCGTGGATGCTATAATCTTTTAT
This sequence comes from Acacia crassicarpa, assembly GCA_034222035.1. Taxonomy (NCBI): domain Eukaryota; kingdom Viridiplantae; phylum Streptophyta; class Magnoliopsida; order Fabales; family Fabaceae; genus Acacia; species Acacia crassicarpa. The sequence goes on along the minus strand of JAWXYG010000005.1, from coordinate 38,327,909 downwards.
TGAAGCTATACTGTTATGTAATTATAATAATTAATATTATGTTGAACTTTTTTCAGCACTGTGAGTAGACTCCACCGACAACAGAGACAAATATTCTCGAAATTTTAAGGATGAAGAATACAGACTTCCTAATTATTTTTTCTTTTGTCTAACCTGCCAATGAGGTTGGACTTCTAATATCCGTGAAGATGAGAGAAATAATAACAATGATTAACATTATCTTGAAATTTTCTTCATCGTTATAAAAATTAGAAAAATATAACGGAGATTGAGATGAAAAAATATAGGAGAGAATTAGTGAGTAAAGATAGAATGATTATTATTTTATTTCAGACTTATACATGTTTACTATTTATAGGTCATAAGTCCTTAACTTCCATTACAACAATTACAACAAAAGAGTAAATTTACATAATTGTAGAATATAAAATCTTTATAAGTTATATACATTAATCATAGAAAGCCTCCATTATGTCATTTATAGTATAGATTATACGACTTTAAGTGTAGTATTCCAAAAGACATCTTTTAGAAGTTATGGACATCCACACTTACGTTTTAATATTTACAATACTCCCATCGGATGTCTATAAACAAATATTGAGCCTCATTAAAACTTACTAGGAAAAACGAACTTAGTCGGACAAAAACGTAGTAAGGAAAAAGAGCACACAATATATATTATATTGAAGCTGTCTCATTAAAAACCTTATTAAGAAAATCCTATACAACAAAACCATGATTAAGGAAAAGAGTACATCATGGTCTTTACTCCTCTGATGATAATATCGCATTTACTCCACTTGAACAACATCAATTTTACTTCTCCTGATGACAACTCCACTTTCAATTCATTTTTAAGCATATATATCTTTTAGCCACCCAACTATGAATAATGCATTATCATCAAATATTTTGATGAAATGTATTCCTTTAACATATCTTCTGAATATGTTAAAATATCAATATAATTTCCATTGCTTTATGCACTGTAGAAATAACAAAGAAAACTTATTATAAAAATCACCAACACCAACATGTTCAACTTGTTTTGAACAAAACGTCTCTTGTAACAATTTCATAGAACTACCACATCAAATATCAGTTTTGTAGTAAAAATATCGTACCTATAGAAACCTAGTTTACTAAGACATAATTCATTGAAATCTCTTTATTTTGCTTTCAGTTACCTAAACCTCTTTCGAGGTTTTTGCAATTAGTTTTATCTTGGTCTCTTTTGGAGTATATGTCTCCTCAATATAACCCTCGTGATTATTTGTTCGTTTCTCATTTCTTTTGGAAATGTTTCGAACATTTCTCACTTTTATTTATGTTGATTGGAGCAACTAGAATAAAAGATTTAATAATTCTCATTTAGGTCAGTAATTGTATGTGACAGATATTATTTAAAAGATTTCTTTTGGTTCATACTGCTATATGAGGATCTATATTTAATATAACAATACATTCATTTTATTCTCTTTTTCAACTATTCAATTTCTCCTTTTCATGTTAGGAAAACTTTGTCAAATAACAATTGACTGATTATGGTAATTGATATAGAATTGATAGAATTGAGATTAGAAGTAGAGAAGACACAGAAAGAGGTTAGAAGAGAAGACACACAGAAAAGATTAGAAGAGAAGAGAGTTATCTTGACTCTCACACAACTGAATACTGCAAGGTCATGTCTAACATGATTGTACATTGTATGGGGATGGCTATTTATAATAAATGATAGCCTCCTCACTAACTATGTTTGTTTCACTTAAGTCCCTAGAGATAGTTTTACAATTGAGTCCCTAGGGTTACAATACTAGTTTCTATAACAATGCCCCCCCTTACAACAACCCTTGTCCTCAAGGGTTTGGCAATGGGAATTTTGGAAATTGGTTTTTCAAGCTAAACAATGAAACCCATGTAGCTTCTTCCTCTGGATAACCTTGCCATTGCACTAAAACTTCAGTAATAATCCTTCGTTTCTTCCTACCAACCCGTTGTGATAGAATTTGCTGAGGATATAATGAATTTGGGACTGTTGGCCACTCTATTGGCGGATGTCTTTGCCTAACACTTGGGTCAGGACAAAGTTTCAGCAAAGACACATGAAAGGTAGAGTGAATTTGAGTCTCCGGAGGCAATTCCAGCCTATATGCAACTGGACCGACTTTGTCCAACACCTTATAAGGTCCAATAAAACAAGGCGCAAGCTTTTGATTGCTTCCAGTGGCAGCTGAAATTTGACGATAGGGTTGTAACTTTAGAAAAACCCATTGTCCTACCTCAAATTCTCTATACGACCGTTTTAGATCAGCTTTTTGTTTCATAGTATTGGCTGATCGATGCAAATGGTACTTTAAAACAGCAATCATTCGCTCTCTTGCTTCAAAACTACGATCAACCGCTTCAACTATAGCTAACCGGGAGATATAAGGAACATATACCGAAGGTTTTTGGCCATATAGAAGCTCATGAGGAGTAGCTTTAGTGGAGGTATGATAATTAGTATTATACCACCATTCAGCTAGAGGTAACCATTGGTTCCACTCCTTTGGAACTTCCCAACTCATGCATCTCAAATAAGACTCCAAGCACCGGTTGAGCACTTCTGTTTGACCATCACTTTGAGGATGGTAAGAGGAAGAAAGGTGTTGCTGAACCTTGAGGATTTTCAGAAATTCCTTCCAAAAGTTGCTAAGGAAAAGTGGATCCCTGTCACTCACAATTTCAGCCGGGGCACCATGTAACTTATAAACCTGATCCAAAAACACTTGTGCCAAAGTAGATGTTGAATAAGGATGAGAAAGCGAGATAAAATAGGCATATTTAGTCATTCGATCAACAAAGACCCATATTACTTCCTTACCTCCTGATTTAGGCAACCCTTCGATAAAATCCATGGAGATACTTTCCCATACTTTACTTGGAATAGGGAGAGGTTGCAATAACCCAGGTGCAGCAACAGTTTCATATTTATATCTTGCACATGTGTCACAACCTTTGACAAAATCCTCAACATCCCTATGGAGATGTTTCCACCAAAATAAACCTTTTACCTTATAATAAGTACCTTGAATGCCTGAATGGCCTCCTTGAGGACTAGAATGGAGCCATTCCAGCAATTTATGTTTCAGATCAACAACATTGCCCACTACCAAACGGTTGTTCTTCCTGAGATAATTACCATCCCATGAGTATCTTTGAAATTCACCATCTTTCTCTTTTACTATAGTTAGGAGGGCTGCAATTTCAGGGTCAATCTCCCAGCTGTTTTGAATTTCTGTGATTAACTCAGGAGAAGTTGTATCTAAGGAAATCTGCAAAATTTGGGAACCATGTAATCTGGATAATGCATCAGCCACAAAATTATCATTTCCCTTCTTATATTGAATCTCATAGTCATATCCTAAGAGTTTGGCTATCCAATACATTTAAAATGGCGTTTTTAATTTCTGCCCCAAAAGATATTTAAGACTTTGCTGATCCATTCGAATGATGAACTTACCACGTTCTAGATATTGATGCCAATATTCCACTGCTTGTACTACGGCCAACAATTCTTTTTCATATATAGAAAGGCTTAGATGTTTAGGAGCTAAAGCCTTGCTGAAATAGGCCAATGGCTGACCTTGTTGCATCAATACAGCACCTATACCACCTCCACAAGCATCAGTTTCAACCACAAAATCCTTGGAGAAGTCCGGTAATGCCAAAACAGGTGCTGAAATCAAAACAGACTGCAACTGTTTAAATGTTGTAGTTGCTGTTTCAGACCATTTAAAAGCCTCTTTCCGTAACAAGAGAGTAAGAGGCTTGGCTAATGAGCCATACCCTTGGATAAACCGTCGGTAGTACCCAGCCAATCCAAGGAAAGCTCTTAACCGCCTTGCTGTTCTTGGTTCAGGCCAATTAGCCACTGCCTGGATCTTTTTGGGATCAGTAGCTACCTTACCTTCACTAATTATGTGGCCCAAATACTCCACACTACTGGCAGCAAAGGTGCACTTACTCTTTTTGACAAAGCAATGATTATGTTGCAAAATTCCCAACACTTTTTCTAGGTGGAGGGCATGTTCTTGTATGGTGTCACTATAGATAAAAATGTCGTCGAAGAAAACCAGAACAAATTTCCTTAGAAAAGGCCTAAAAATATCATTCATGGCTCCTTGAAATGTGGCTGGAGCATTAGTTAATCCAAATGGCATCACCAGCCACTCAAAATGCCCCGAATGAGTTTTAAAGGCAGTCTTATAGCAATCATCAGGCTTCATTCTGATTTGATGATAACCAGCTCTCAAATCCAGCTTTGTAAACCATCTAGCGTCGTGTAGTTCATCCAATAGATCTTCTACTAGCGGAATGGGGTACTGATTTTTGACTGTTTTCTTATTCAACTCGCGAAAATCAATACACATTCGCCAAGTTCCATCCTTTTTCTTCACTAGAACAATAGGGGCTAAAAAGGGTGAACTACTTTCCTGGATAACCCCTATTTGGAGCAAGTCAGCAACTTGCTTCTCAATGACATCCTTCTGAGCAGCCGAATATCGATATGGCTTCAAGCTTATAGGATTTGTACCTTCCTGAAGCACAATTGGGTGGTTATGGCCTGGTCTTAGTGGAGGTAGGCCTTTAGGCTCATCAAATAAGCCCTCAAATCTCTCTAATGACCTCTGAATCTCCACTGGCAGATCTGGAATTATTGGGTGTGCTGTCAGATCAGTCCCACCCCCTTGTTGTAACGGTTGTAGCATCTGAACTAGGTATATTTGTGGCTCAGTATGCTGATTAAACTCCAATTTGGAGGAGGGAACCACCTTTAAAGCATTTGTGGGACTTGCTCGTAATTCACACAACTTACCCTGGTAGTAAAACTGCATAGAGAGCTTCTCATAGTCCCACAAGGCGCTCTTTATTGTCTTTAACCATGTTAGCCCTAATACAATATGAAATGTATTTAATTTGATGATCCAAAGGTCACACATGAAATCCAAACCTTGCATTTTCCACCGGAAACCATGCCACACACCAAAAACCTCCAAACTCTTTCCCCCAGCTACCTGAACCGCAGCCATAGGAGAGGCTGGTGCCTTCCATCCCAATCTGACCGCCAGATTGTAATCTAAAAAATCATGGGTACTACTATTGTCAATCAAAACTTGAATGACTCTCTTACCCACACTCCCTTGAATACGCATTGAATCACAAGTGTCGACCCCATTGATGACATGTAAAGAGATCAAAGGGGCATAATCATCATTGCCTTCGGTTTCTGGGTCAGCCTCATCACTGTTGATATTCTCTTCACTTATATTTAGGCTAATGTAGTGCAACTGAAATTTCTGCCTTTGAGGACACTTGTGCTCACGGGAAAAAGGAGCATGACAGTAGAAACATAGGTTTTTCACCCTGTGTTCCAATTCTTCTTTAGGGGGTAAGAGGCTTGAACGTCTTGGTTGAAGTCTTAGGCACTAAAGACAACGTTTTGGATGCATTACTGACAGATTTTTCAACAGGTGGGGGTTTATTAGTCAGCAATGCCAAACGATATGTATTGGAGGGGAGAGTTCTTGAACGAGGCAATGAAGACCATGAGGTTGGAGGTGCTCCACTATTCTCTGGTTTTTCAGTTGATACCTTTTTATTTAAACCGTCCACGATTAGCTCTTGCATTTTTGCCAATCGTCTTGCCTCTGTTAGTGTTCTAGGGTTGAACATTTGAACCGAACCAACCAATTCTGGTTTTAGGGCTGAAACATATGCACCCACCAAATAATCTTCCGCAATATCTAGTTTGGCAGCAATAAAATCAAATTCTGCATTGTAATTCACCAAGGAACCCGTTTGCCGCAAATGGGTGAGATCACTCATGGGATTTTCAAATGCTGGACCAAAATTGTCTTGCAAGAGGACTGCATATTCATCCCAAGGAGGCAGTCGGTTGCGGAGTCTTCGTTCAAGAGCACGATGCCATTGAAAAGTCTTGTCATCAAGGTTGAGAGAAGCCATTTTTACCTTGCTCTCTTTCGATGTGTCATCTAACTCAAAGAATCGCTCACATTTGAGGAGCCAAGTCAATATGTCATCATCGGAATATTTAGGAAACTCCATTTTTGTAAATTGGGTCGGCTTACGATACTGTGGTTGTCCTTGCCGGCGGTCTTGATATCTTTCTTGGTGGTAATCATGGTTTCTTGGACCATGCTGTCCAGCAACACGTAATTCTTGCATTTCTTGCTGTAAATTTGCCAAACCGGTGTTAACTCTGGCCAACCCGGTGTTAAATCCTTCCAACAACCCTTGTAGCGTGTCATCCATTGTGTGTAGTCGTTGCTCAATAGTCTGAAACCTTTCTTCGGCCATATCCTTTCTTGAAGCCTTGTTTCAATCATGCAGAAGAGAGTAGAAGAGGAAAGACATGTGACCAAGTTTGACAGAACGTAAAGCAAAACCAAGAAACAGAACCAGCGGTGAAACAGCCGACAATCTAACTAAACAAAAACCCAGAAATTCGTGAAACAGAAATGCAGAAACTTGAACCAGATTTTAAAACAGAACAAACCAAGAAACCAAAACCAGATATGAAATTTGTAGAAACAGAACTCAAGTCAGAAACAGCTGACAGCCACGTCAAAAATCCACCGCACCCCCTGAAAATTGGATGAAAAACAGCAGAAACAGCCAACACCCAATTACATAAAAAACTACCGACAAACAATTTCAACTCCATCGACCGAAAAGATGACACCCAATGCAGAAAATCCACCGATAGCAATTGGAATTCCACCGACCAGGAAAGTGGAGTGTGCCGACACGTCAATGGAAAGAAGGAATCCACCGACAGCCCAATGCAGAAAATCCACCGACAGCAATTGGAATTCCACCAACCAGGAAAGTGGAGTGTGCCGACACGTCAATGGAAAGAAGGAATCCACCGAAGATGGCACCAAAGACGCGTCACGACCCGATACCTTTGGAAATTCAGAACCAGACGAGAAACAGAGCTGAGAAAGACCAGTTCGACAGCAAAACAGAGCAGGAGCACGGAAACAGAGACCTACATGAATCTGATTGAAATTAAAGATTGAGTCTTGATGGCTTTTTCTGGAGGAAACCGTGATGATTTTTAGATGACCGAACGTGAGTCGACTTCAAACAGAGGCAGCACAGACTGATTTAACGGCTACAATTGGTTATCTTTAATTTCTTTAATAAGAGTAAAACAGATGAGAACAGAAACAGAACAAGAAACAGATGAGAATCGGAACAGCGGAAGTAGCAGCCAAGGAGGAGGTCCTTACCTAATAATTTATCATAACTTTCTTTAAATATCCATATATGTGCAGATTAATAGAAATAAAAACATTGGACATTCAAACATTTTAAATGGAAAAAAAGGCTTCTTGACCAAAAGCCCATTTTATTAGGAGAATTTTGTTGACTTGTACAAATGCTGCAAAAGATCAAATATGCCAAAAATGGAATAGAAATTTTGTTCTTCTCAGCATTGATCTTTATATTTATGGAGGCCTCAATAAATGATTTTTGGATTGTATAATCTGGAAATTGCCTGCACAATACAACAATCTTGCAAACTAATAGTAATCTTACTCGTAACTATCTTATAGATGCATATGTTGAATTTATTGAATACTCATATGATTTACATGTTATTTGAATGAACTCATATATGAGTTCGATATATTTCCAAAAATGTCGAGATCCATTCCAAATCATAAGTAATGATTTTTTCATAGTCAATTTTTTTTGGGGCCTATTTTCATAATCGATTTTGTTTGAGAATAAGCAACACATATCAATTGTTGAATTATAGAATATTTTGACTATTCATGGAGAATCTTTTGGTTCTTCAATATCATATATGTGACTCGAATGATTAAACAAGTCATGCCAACAATAACTTTATTTGGAGCAATAAACTATCAACCAACAGTAAACTTTTCAATTTTCACAAGATATTGATATAAAATATCAATATGACATACAATTTTGAGAGATCAATAGACTTTATGAGGAAGTATATGAGTATAGCTTTTCAATATTAACTCACACTTATATTTTAATAATCTCCTCCTCAAAGATGAGTAATATAAATATACATGAGTATATAGTAGGCCAATAACTAATCTTTCATCACTTAGAAACTCAAGCACTCCATACCTCATATACAATCATAGATTTCAATCTAATTAGGTTGTCATTTTCTAACTCTTTAACGAATCGAAATTTCAATGTAAATCTATGGGTCATAAATTTTAAATTTTCGTAATCGATTCTTCTTCCGCCTATAAAAAAAAACCTTTATTAATTTTCAGGAGCTATATCGATTTTGCTACATAAAGTATTTCAAGAACTATTACATATTATTCCATCAAAATATGATTTCATTACTTATTTATAATATAATTCAATTTGCTTCTTTTGCTACACATTTGGCACATGAGCATGGCATATTTAAGATTATATATCTACAAGTACAACATATATATTTTCTCATAATCTTATACGATAATTCAATAAATCATAATAAGTAGAATTGCATCTCATATCTCAATTATAGAAATTAATAAACGAAATAAATAACCATTACTTATATTAAGTCATAAAATTTCTGCCAACGATTAGATGCCAAATTATAACTCACAATGTATATTATGCCAAATTAAACAAGTAATGAAAACAACTAGACAATTGTCTTAACAGATAAAATATTCATAAAGTGAATATTCATGCTTATATGTTACTTTGCCATATAAAGTAAATGTTCACAAGAAAAGTATCAGCAATATGTTGCGGTGCAAAACAATATTCATAAAGTAAATTGTCTTCACCATATGTTATGTTTTAATACAAAAATTATGTGCTTAATATATACCACTATGATCCTATTTATAAGTTCTATTTTGACCAAATCACACATACCAAGGAGAGTTAGTTAGCTCAATGATTATGAGGTGAATTTTCAACTTTACCCTCATTTATGATTGGGTGCTTTTAACTTTTTCTTCTTTCTCTATTTTCATTGGTACAATTAATATGGGCAAAATTGTCATAATTTCATTTATTTGGTCAAAGGGGACTTATAAATATAACCAAATTTTTTTGGTAAAAAAAGACTTATAAATAGGACCAGAGTGGTATATATATACCAGAAAAAAGATATCTTGAAATTTTAAAATGCCATATGCTAAATAGAAACGACAATTCTCTTTTAAGAGGGACTGAAAAAAGAGAAATAGATGAAGGATGAAGATTTTAGGAAATGGTATTATCCCTAAACCATACGCAATGTGGACTTGCTCTTGTTATTGATAAATCCTTTGGTGTGAGGCATCAACAATCGATGGTTAAATTTTGGCCTTAAAAAAATGCAACTTTGCATGATATTGGCACCATACTATCCACTGCATACTGACTGAAATTATGAGAATACAATTTTTGTAAATTTTCTGATATACAAATGTAGTACTCCCCCCGGTCCTAATTATAAGACATATTTAACCACTTTTAGGGAGATTAAGGAAAGGAGTTAAATTAGTTAATTTTACCAATTTTTCTAAAATGGCCTTATATAAATTTAGGGTTAAAGGTCATTTTTGCCATGGAAGTATTGCTAAGGGAGCGTCCAGCACCCGGAAGTTTTTTGGGTACCAAATTTGCCCCTGAAGTATGAAAAATGTACCAAATTTGCCCCGGAAGTATGAAAAAGGTAGCAAATTTGCCCATCCGTTAATTTTGACCGTTAAGTTTGACTAACTGTCCACGTGGCATGCCACCTCATGACACGTGGCATGCCACCTCATCAACCAATAAGAGTTAAGTATCATTTTTGCCCCGGAAGTTTTCAATGAGAGCAATTTTGCCCTGGAAGTTTTTACTAAGGAGCAATTTTACCCCGGAAGTTTACAAAATGTGTCAATTTTACCCCGGAAGTTTACAAAATATGTCAATTTTGCCCTTTTAAATCAGTCAAAGACCACACATGTCATGCCTTGAAAAGGTCGAACTTTGAGTCAGAGAAGGAGATCCTTGAGATGTTGAGCTCAAAACAGTCAGAATTTACGAAGCCGAACTGGTCATAGGAAGTACCACTTATGATTTTAGCAAATGATCAGTCTATGCAAACCAAGGTTCTTAAAATCGGACCGGTCGTTGAACCAGTTAAGGTACTAGGTCAAGGGTCAGTGGGTTAAACCGGAGTTAAGCCGGGGCAAACTGGTGAGAATAAAAATTTCATGTTATTAATATGAAATCATTAAAAAAAAAATCTTTTTTTTAATACCACCCTTCGATTAAAAAACATGTCTCACTACACTCATATACCCATTAAATAATGAGTTAAAGTATTTTGGGTACCTCTTGATGGGAAAAAAAAAAGGTATGTTGATTTCCGGTCTGAACCGGCCGGTCCGGTTCGGTTTTCAAAACATTATACAAACGTAAGTGATGCTTTCTTGAGCTCAATGTCTCAAGGATCTCCTTCTCTGACTCCAAGTTCCACCTTTTCAAGGCATGACATGTGTGGTCTTTGACCGATTTAATAGTCAAATTTAATATTGGGAGAAAGAAGGGCAAAATTGCTCCTCAATGAAAACTTTCGGGGCAAAATTGCTCCTTAATGAACACTTCCGGGGCAAAATTGCTCCTTAATGAAAACTTCCAGGGCAAAAAAGATACTTTTGATTGATGAGGTGGCATGCCACGTGTCATGAGGTGGCATGCCACGTGTGATGAGGTGACACTTAACGGTCAAAATTAACGGAGGGGCAAATTTGCTACCTTTTTCATACTTTCGGGGCAAATTTGATACCCAAAAAACTTCCGGGTGCTGGGCGCTCCCTTAGCAAAACTTCCATGGCAAAAATGACCTTTAACCCATAAATTTAAAATAACAAAAGTAAAAATGAATCAACAACCCCTACGACATACCTCTCCCACATAGAATTTTTCTTTCCACACACTTTCTAATTGAAATAATAGTCTGGCTGTAAATACATATATGTGTATGTATATATGAGACACACACATATAGATATATATAGACACACATACATATATATATGTTTGTGTGTGTGTATTTACACACATATAAACACACACCCACACACTCACAGATACATACATGCATGCATGCATCATGCATGCATACATACATACATACATGTTTGTGAGTATATATATCTACACATATGTAGATATATACACACAAACACACACATATATATGTTTGTGTGTGTATGTATCTACACACATATATAAACACACACATATATATGTTTGTGTGTGTGTGTATTTACACACATATGCATACATATAAACATACATATCTACACACATATATATGTTTGTGTGTATATATATCTACACACATATGCACACACACACACATATAAACACACACACCCATACACACATATACATATGCGCGTGCACACACATATCTAGATACACACACAACGATATATATATATATATATATATATATATATATATATATATATATATATATATATATATATATATATATATATATATCGTTGTGTGTGTATATATGCTTAACAATTTAAAAGTTTCATTGACTGGAAGAATTTATGCACCCATAGACATATACTCACCAAAAACCAAATACATTTAAAAGAATAAATATGGGTATTTTAGGAAGAAATTGACAAAAATTAAAATATTGGACCAAAACCAATTCTCAAATATTGTCTTATAATTAAAACCAAATGTAGAATTAAATTTTTAAAAGAGCATTCATAACCCTTTATTTTTGTAGTCCCTGCTGCGTTGTTCATTCCATTCTGTCACATTTGGTCTCTTCACTTGAATAGAAAAAAAATATTCATGGACGATGGTGTATAATATTAGTATTTTAATCCTATTTGGTCCCTTCACTTTATCTTTGTTAGCACTCTCTCACTTGCTGACAAAACTTGAACTTCAAACCTCAAAATCAATTGGCAGTGGAAAGCAACATAAATGGAACATTCGATTATCGTGTGTCTTTCATTCATGATCATAATGACCCTTTCTGCAGAGAAGAAAAAGACTGATAGCGAGATCAAATAGGGGGAAAAAATACTATAAGGAACAGAAATCTGTGAATCCGACGCATATTATGGGGAAGCTCATAACCACCTCAAAACCTCTCATTCTCCATTCAAAGTTCCTCTGTTTCTCTCTGTTCTATCTCTTCTCTTCCCTCTCTCTCGCTCTGTACACCTTTCTCTCTCAATCCAAATGTCTCCTTCGATCATCTCCCTACGATCCAATTCACTCATCTCTTTTCTCCTACAATTCCTCCTATCACCCCCACAAGTATGCCGTCTCAACCTCTCGCTCCACCTGCTCTTCCCCTGTTTTCTTCTCAGGTATTCTCTAATTTCTAATCCTTTCTCTTTCTCATAATTGATCTGTTTTTGTGATCTAAATTTGAGTTTTGGTTCTTTGTTTTAGAATACTGGGATGCTTTGAAGGATATCCAGAATTTCCGCGATCAGTCTTCATCTTCCCGGCGTGTTCTTAGGTATATGCAGGGGAATTCTGACTGTTTCGGTGGGAATTTCAGTGCCCAAAAAAGGTTTTCTTATTTCGATCATCCCAATGACAACAAAAAAATCCCTTGCGGTTTTCTCAAGAAATTTCCAATCCAAGATTCTGGTAAAGCCTGAAAGTGTTTTGCGCTCTTTTTATTCAGGGCATAAATTTTCAACCTTTGTTCCGTTACAAATCATTCATTATGTTTTGTTTTGTTTCTGAACTTTTTATTCAGATAAAATAGCGATGGAGAAATGTGATGGTCTGGTGGTAGTTTCAGCCATCTTCAATGACCACGACAAGGTGAGACAACCAAGGGGCTTAGGATCTAATACATTAGACTACGTATGTTTCTTCATGTTCATAGACGACATAACCCTAAAAGGGCTACAATACCATGGGATAGTTTCATCAGAATCATCAAGAGATGAATACAAGGTGGGAGCATGGAGGCTTGTGAAGGTTTTAAAGGAGGATTTGTATGAGAACCCAGCAATGAACGGAGTGATACCAAAATATTTAGTTCATAGGCTGTTTCCAAATTCTAAGTTCAGCATTTGGGTGGATGCGAAGCTGCAATTAATGGTGGATCCATTGTTGCTGATACACTCACTGGTAATATCTGAGAATGTGGATATGGCTATATCTAAACATCCTTATTATGTTCATACAATGGAGGAAGCTGTCGCCACTGCTAGGTGGAAGAAATGGTGGGATGTTAATGCCTTGAAGTTGCAGATGGAGACTTACTGTGACTTTGGCCTCCAACCTTGGAGCTCCTCCAAGTTGCCCTATACCTCAGGTACACACACCTATATATATATATATACATATATATATCTCAGCCCTTACTCTCATTGTTGTCATAGTTCTTCTTTAATATAAAAGCTCGCCAGTTACAAAATAGATTTGAAGTTTTTTGCGTTCATACATGTTGTATTTGAGTGCATGCTTTGTGGGCTTTCAGTTGAATAGGAAACTGATTGTTTTTGTAAGTTGAATGCAATTTGGATCAGATTCAATGAGAGAGTAAGGGAAAAAGGTTGATGAATAGTTTAATTAGAAGTCAAATTCTTTGATATCATTAGAAGGTTTAATCTGTGTTGTTTATTTTAGATTTGGTCGATCCCCACATTACGTTCAAAGTCTATGAAAATGATGAGATAGTTAACTTGAGCTTGAAAAAAGTAGGTGTATTTGTCGTAAAGGTAATCAACTTTGCTTAAATTCCAAGCTTATAAAAGTAGACACAAGGTTGTATTTGGGTGATTAATTAACAAGTTAGGATTATTATAAGGACTAAACTTTTGTCGAGTTACGTAGATCAATTTAATAATCATTAGCTAATCGTGATGATAAATGAGGAAATGCGTCTGATATGGACGGCTCATCTTAGGAAGGTATTTTGATATAGAGCCTGAGGATAAGGTGAGGACTGAGGAGTATGAAATCTCTCTTCATTCTCTTGTGTAAATAAATGGAATTTTGCATTTAGAAAGTAGCAAGTACAGTCATAGAACTTGAAATAACCATATATTAGTATAATCTACTGGAACATAACAGCACAAAATGTGAAAATATATATATTGAAATGGATGGGTGTGGCAGATGTACCGGACAGTGCTCTGATACTAAGGAAACATGGACTGAGAAGCAACCTATGGTCGTGTCTGATGTTCAATGAGTTGGAAGGATTCAACCCCAGAGACCAATTAGCGTTTGCGTTTGTGAGGGATCACATGAGACCAAGGCTGAGGCTCAACATGTTTGAGGCTGAAGTCTTCGAACAAGTGGTGGTTGAGTATCGACACAATCTGATCAGCCACACCGGCGGTGGAGGCTCCGGTCAAGTGTTGAAAAGGGACGCGAGAACCAGAAGAGCAGAGTCCCATTTGTTAGACGTGAATGGCAGTAAGTGTCATAAGTATCTTTCTGTTATGTGGAACGACAATGATGAAAAATGATCACTTTCGTTTATTACCCATCACTGGATTTTTTGCTCACAAGCCAAGAAATCGCAATTTATTAGAAGAGAATGAAACGTGGACGCGTAAGAAACAGAATCTTATGGTTGGTTTTGTACTTTGTGTAACCACAACTGTGACACTGACAAATGAAAGAAGAAAGGATATTCCAGGGGAAAAGCTTGACAAGGTCTGAGTCACCGATTCTGCAACTAACAATCTTTTTATATCACGTTCTAGCCCCAATAAAATGGTATAAAATCCACTTCACTGTTTGTTTTTATGTTAAATTAATTATTTAAAAGTATTTATATTTATCTTTTTTTATACTAAACTAATTTATTTAACTTGTAAATTAATACAAATACACAACATTATGATTAACTAACTTAATTAATTTTGTTAACCTTTCTAAAAAAAAGTTAAATAAATCTTATATTAAGTATCAGATGAAGTAATTTAGGGAAAATCACCGTAAGGTCCCAATAAAAGCAAAACAATATATGAAAATTCTTATAATTTTTCACTTATTAATGATAAGTTATGAGACTTTTTAAATATTATTTTTCTAAGTTGGGATCTTAGTATGATGTTTTCTAAATTATTAAGGTCAATATTGCACTACAACATAAATAATTTAAAAAACCAATTTAAGGTGTTACATGAAGTTTAACCTCATCATAAAATGTAACTGGAAGTGTACCACATGCTATTTTATATATATATATATATATATGCTATATAGAGAGAGAGAGAGAGAGGGAATATGCTATATCTTATCCTTAATATACCCTTCCGTCTTTGATATACCACCTCCCTCCAGTTCTAATTATAAGACTCGGTTGACTTTTTTAAAGAAATCAAGTAAGTGAAATAAGTTATTTTAAAATATTTATATTGATAGTTTTTCTCCAAATTAATTTATCTTAATTTATAAAATAATATATAATATAGTGATACATAACATATGTTACAATTTAAATAATTTATTTGACTTGTTTAATCACTCTTAAGAAGTTAATTAGGTCTTATATTAAGGACCAGAAGGAATAAGACATATTTATCTAATTTGATTCGATTAAGAAATTAATTAAATTAATTAATATAACATTTATTTTTTAAAAACATTATAATCATATTCCTTAATTTCCTTCTTCCCTCTCCTCTCTTATTACTCCCTTCGGTACTAATTATAGGAATAGTTTTGTAGTATAAATCGCACTATGTTCTTATAATTAGGACCGAAGCCCGGAGGTAATATTATTGAGGGAATATTAATAGGATAAAATAGAAAAATATTGACAAATATTAAAATTATGCCTAAGATCAACATCAATTTGATGTATCAAATGTCTAGAGAAGGGAATATAAGATATCACTTGGGAAGTAAATTCTACGAACTAAATTCTAAACTAGTATTAAGAATCGGAGGTTATATCTATTGGTGATTTTCTGAAATTTTTCTTATTGTATATTGATCTTTGTCAACAAAGAATCGAAAACTGTTCTCTGTCAAAAAGTGATGCAATTTGATTTTAAATGCAATAATCTAAACCAATTTTTTTGGACAACAATACAATAATTTAGTTAAATCTTAAATTTTTAAGCATCAAGTTTGTGGACAGAACTATAAGCATTAACTTTGCAAAACCAAATATTGAATGTTTATCTATAATGTTTGTACGTATCAAATACATGATCACGCCAATCGTATTCAACATATCGTACTCCTAAACGCAACTTGCTCCAACAAACTGCATCTCTTCGATTCGATTCTTCTCCCACTCAAATTTCCTCTTCTTCTTCCTCACGATTCTCTGTTTTTTCCCCAATATAAATAAGGTCTTGTACTCAGTTGTGAAACCCACCCAACTAGGCCAAATTCCTCAAAACTCAAATAAACCCTTGTTAGCTTGGCGTCAATGGCTACACAACTGATAGCAACCCACAGAGTTAACGCTGAGATTTACCACGGAGAAGATCTCTGCAAGCAGAAGTCACTCGAGCTGCTCGATGAGATTTGCCTGCCCAATGGCTTGCTCCCTTTGGACCAAATAACTGAGGTCGGTTACAATCGCTCCACTGGCTTCGTCTGGCTCAAGACTGGGAAGAAGAAGGAGCACAGGTTCGAGGCCATTCGACGCACCGTTTCGTATGAGTCGGAGGTCACCGCCTTCGTGGAGAAGCACCGAATGAGAATGGTGACTGGTGTGAAGAGCAAGGAGCTGTTCTTTTGGATCACTATCTCCGATATCTTCATCGACGAAAATGATTCCGCTAAGATTTGCTTCGGTAACCCAAGCGGTATCTCCAGATCCTTCCCTGTTTCGGCTTTTCAACTCCAAGATGAAGAACAAGAGAAGAAGGATGGTGACCAGTAAGGAAAATAAGCAGAAGCAGACACAAGAAAAATTATCCCAACAAGCCGCATATGGAATAATTCAATTCAACTATAGTTTTAAGAATTTATATTATTTCATCTTCTTATTCCATTTCCACTGCTTGAAATGGCAAATCTTACCAAACCTTCTTCTGTAATTTGTGCTGTGGCGTACTAATTATGCTAATCATAATTCATAAATAATCTCTTTCATATGTTGATGATATTTACGTTAAAGCCAGTCCCTAAAGTACTAGCAAGAGCAAGAAGTTTGTAAAATATCAATACATCTACAAAAATTGTTAAACAAAAGCAAATGTTTCCTTTTTGCGGTTGCTCACGAAACAATATTCAGCATTAAGTTGAAATCCTCACATCAGATTTGTAACAGAGAAGCAAAAGGGAAGTTGAGGACAAATTCTGTACATACTTCTTTCTCTACACCAATTGGTTGCAAAGACATCCATCTAATGGTGTTGTTCATGTTCTACAAATCAAGCAGCTAGAAGCTCATGGATCAACCAGTAATTGTTACTTATGTTACATTGTACACGCTTCTCTGGCTTTTACTATAACAAACTTTTGACAAACATGCTTTTGAAGAATGGTGAATCTTCAACTGTAATTGGTCAAGCACCAATATCCAAAAAGAACTCCAGCAATCCAACCAACTTGAATAACCAATTACGTACCAGTAGCAGGATAAGATGATTTTTTTCATTCCAAAGATATAACCTTTAACTCTCAGACTCATACAGTTCCTCTTGAATACCTCGTGAGTCGTGACGAGTCTTTTAGGTAACCAAAATCTGTAGGTGAAACAAATCCATCAAAATCTTACAAGACGCTAATCTGTAAGTGGTGGATCTCTGGAAACATGAATGGTCACTATTTCAACAAATCTCACACCAAAGTCCAAGCAACACCACCAACTTTAACCTACAAAACTGCCAAGGCATGTAGTAGCCTGATACGTTCAGTTAAATACCAAATCAACCTCATACCCAAAAAACAAAAAACAAAAAAACAAATCATCCTACCTCAATGGCCTGATCTATAATGAGTCTGTTTGGGTTGGCGGTATCTGACTTTAAAAAAAGCTTAGTAGGAAAAAAGCTCGGTAGAGTTAATGATTTGTGTTTGAATTGAGGGTGGTAGAAGTAGCGGGGCCCACATCAAAAAGCTGAGAGCATTTTGACAAAAGCTGGATTCTGGTGCTTTTTCCTGAATGGGCTTTTTGAGCGTTACGAGCTTTAAGTCCAGTGACCTTAATGCCGAACCCAAACACACCACGTTGAGCTTTTTCTCTAAAGTCCATTAACTCTACCGCAAACGCTCTATTAACGCTCAATCCAAACAAACACAATGTCAATCCCATTACAACAGCCTCAACTCAGTCGCACCCCTGCACTGGATGCATCCTATTAGGGGTGAGCAAATCACCCGTAGCCCGCCCATGACCCGTAGTTTTTTCCCCGTTTAAAACCCGCCCAAATTAGCCCCATAACGGGTAACGGGTTACCCCGTACCCGTTTAAAATAAACGGGCGGGGTACGGGTTAACCAGCGGGCAGCCCGTGTTACCCATACATTAGCCTCTGCTTTTAATTTTTTTTTATATATGTATTAAATAGACACAATGCAACTGGCATGGGGAGCATTAAACTGATTAAAGTCTACTAGAGTAGACATATTGACAGGTCCCATCACCAAAGCCACGTCACATCCTCCCATTCCCATTTCCCAATTCCTTTAGTCTAACCCCTGACCTTCCTTTAGCCGTGAGCCCGTGACCCTC
Organism: Acacia crassicarpa; assembly: GCA_034222035.1. Lineage (NCBI taxonomy): Eukaryota > Viridiplantae > Streptophyta > Magnoliopsida > Fabales > Fabaceae > Acacia > Acacia crassicarpa. Next base: position 38,309,207 of record JAWXYG010000005.1, on the reverse strand, counting down.
CCTTTCCCATTTCCCAATTCCTCCATTAGCCTAACCAGTTTACATTGATTAAAAAACCCAGTAACCCATCGTCACTCTGCCTCTTGAAATCGATCTCGGGCACGCAGCTCGCCGGAGTTGCATCTCACTCAGTGGCTTGGACAATCACCACTCCCAGCCTCTCTCACTCTCAACCTCACGTCCTCACCGCGAGCTGCGACCTCTTGTGCTGTGATGGCGTGATCTGGACTCGCCCTCGCCGCAATCCCGTGACCTCTTGTGTTGTGATCTAGACTCTTGGCCTTTCTCCATCTTTTATACATCTCATAGATCTGTTCTCCAGTTTTTTCTTCCATCTTCATCTTATTTCAAATCTGTTGGGTTATCTTGGTTCCGTAGTTTCTTTAGTGAGCCATGGAGCTCTGATTTTATTTTTGCTTTTAGTAAAGTAGAGGTATAAATGGGGAACCGGAACCCGCTCGCGTTTTCCCGTTCCCGTTTATCACGGGTTATGCTGGTTATGTGACGGGTACGGGGCAACCCCGTACCCGTGTAAAATAAACGAGCGGGATACGGGTTAGGGCACGGGGCAGCCCCGCCCGCACGTTGCTCATCCCTACATCCTATTCCTACCAGATATATATATTATCCTGTTTGGGAACACTATTGTGAGAGCGTTGCGGCGAAAAAAGCTTAGTGGAAGGATCAGTGGAAAAAAAAAAGCTGAAAGATTAGTGTTTGGTTTAGCTTTTTCTTCATTGGGCGTTGAGTGAGTGTTTGCGGCGACCATTAGCTTTTCCGAATGCTTTGGAGAGCGTTGGCGATGTGACTGAGATCTGGAGCGAGGTAGCTGAAGCTTGAGGAATGAAGAGAAGAGGGGATCTGACTTCTAAGGCTTGATTGGGTTTGGACAACCTCAGATCTGAGGCATTATCGGAGAGCACGGAAGCTAAGGAAGTTGAGTGAGAGACAGAAGAGCGATGGAGCTCATGGCTAAGTGAGCGATGAACGTGGACAAAGAGAGGTAGTGAGAGAGAATGGAAAAAAGATTCATACATGCTCATAGAATTTTTTATTGGCAATGTAACTATTATTTAGTACCTTAGATAGGTGATCCCATTAGCAATACTTGTTCATAGATTTGTTTAATAATATTTTTTTCCCAAATTTAAATTTAATTTTTTATCTTCAATTATCTACAATTAAATCATATATGTAATATTCAATAAGATTCATATCATTTTTAGTTATTTTCCACTGACTTATCAAATAATAATTTAAATACACCTTTGTTTGGAAAACAAAAACCAAAAAAAAAAAAAAACTTATTTCTACTACCGTCAATTCCGACACAAATCACATTTACAATCTGTTTTATATATATATATATTATTTCTACAAAAAATTAAATAGAAAATAAGTCACTATTTCCCTTACTAACCCAAATGGGCTCTATACCAGTATGAGCAATACCTTCAAGCAAGAACTAAAGAAAATTAGGTGAAAGGCCTTCACACTCAAAGTAGTTTAAGTGTGATAGACAATTCTAATGAACAACCAAAGATGTGATTCGATAGGAAGATTTCACTAATTTAATCACCGGTAAAATTATTCAGGTGCCGCCAAACGTCTTGTAGCGCGATGGCATTAGGACCAGCCTTAAGAGTTGGCCATCCCCCTTATCCAGGGTTCAAACCCTGCCTCCCCCTCCCCACTAGCTGTATCAAAAAACAAAAAAAAATTACTCAGGTGCCTCTTCTAAATCTTCTTTTCTTTCTTTGTCTCCATCATATTGAAAATGACGAATCCCTAGCGTCTTAAAATCCCATATAATTTGAGATATTTCATCTTGAGGAAGACTCAAACCTTCTTGTTTAATGGACCTAAGCAAGTGAAAAAAGGACTTCGGATTATCAAGTTTTCTATACTCACGTAACACCTTCTCATGATCTGGGATCCAGTTCCTTGGAAATGGAGTGTAATCACAGGAAGGAATCAGTGACATCCGTGAAAACTGAACACCTTCGATCACATCGACCAGCCCCATCCTCAAAAGGTCAGAATATTCAGGAGCAGAATTGTTGCTACTCTCTCTCAAAGGTCTACTAAGATTTCGTGAAGCTATTCCATACACCTTGGCACGAGATTTTAGCCTGTATCTAGCAGCATACAACTTAGCCAAAGAGCTACGAATTACATATGCACAAAACCCAACAACTTTCCTGCGGTTGTCAGCATATCTATACCAATCAGCCATGGTCTCAAGGAATTTATTCATCTGGGAGTTCGTATGAGCTTGACCTGAATACAACATAGAAGTACATGGCAGTGGTTCAGGGTCTTTGTCTCCCTTCACTAACTCAAGCCTCCGAAACTGGCGAATGCATTGTTGCAAACTAGCAGTGACTGAAAGCAAAGTTCCCACACCCTTTTCACTCACTATGTTGCCTCCCGAAGCTGTGTAACGTAAGGTTGGATATATCACCCTTCTGCATATTATATGGTCCAAGAATTGGATTCCCCTTGTAATATGTTCGATCTCCACCTTTGAATTATCCAACCGTATACCAAATGCACCCTCAGAAAAGTCAATAACTCTCTCCCTAATTTCCAAAGCATCCTCTCTTGGACCTCGGATCCCAATCAAGAAATGACCTCCATATCTTATGTAGTCCATCTTCCTAGTTTTGTGTTTCCCACTAGATGGAACAAACTCTGGCCAAGCAGGGTTATGACAGCCATCATCAATTGAATATTTCCATATTGAGTCAGACTTGCACGGTCTGAAAAACTCAATTATCATTTCTTCCATCATATGATCCAATTCATTAAGGCAAATATTAGCAAGCAAGGGACTTAAAATTCCACAATGACCGTAAGAGGGTACCTTAACAGCCTCCTCCGGAGCAAAATTGTAGAATGTCCTTAACCAATAAGGGTCCGGCTTTGGTTCATTCTCATTGAGAATCCTCTTCTTGGTACCTTTCCTTTTCTTATCCTTCTTCGGCTCCTCAGTTTCATCATTATGTGGCTTACATCTCACCGGTTCTTTAAGTGCAGATTTGATCAAACCCAGTACTTTCCTATCCTTGATAGCCTTTTCAAGACAGCCCATTACCACATTTCTATCCACACTTTCCAAAATCTCAACCAAATTGCCCTTCAAAAACCATAAATAACCAGCAAAATTACTCCGAATTGTCCGAATAACCGTGTGGGCACTTCGGCCCGGACGAAAGGCATGTGACTTGGGTGAAAACCGAGCTTCAAAAATAGGCTCTAAAATCAACAACACCACCTCCTGAACAACCCTGTCCTGAAAACAAGGTTCACTGGAGTCAAGAATTGCTTGAAGCTTGCGCTTAGACAATGGCTTCGTGAGAGGCTTCTCATTGGGACTGTGAATGAATTGCTCGGTCTTCTTGTTCCATTTGAATTTTCCGTGAATAACGGCGTTCCGAAGAGAGAGCAGGTCCCGCAGAACCTGAGAATGAATGGCGTTTCGGGGAGGAAAAGTACCGGTGGCATGGGCGCAACATCGTTGGTAGGCCAGAACCCAGAGATCGAATTTGGAGAGGAAGCCAGTAAGATTGGGGAAGGTAATGTTTGGTGGGGAGGAGAAGGTTTTGACCCACAGAGAGCTGCATATATCAATTGGATCTTCTTTGAGCAGAGAGTAAGGGTCCTGATCTTTGTGTTCATGGTGGTTTGCGAGCTGGATTCGGTTCGCAGTTTTCAGAGAAGGCCGTTGCAGTGAACTGGTGGAAAGAGAAGAGACGAAGGGAATCGAAGAAAGAGTTTTGACGAAAGGAGGAGGGCACTGAAGGTGTTTGATGGCTTTCCTCAGTGACATTTCTTCGGTTAGGCATTTTTGGGCAAACGGGGATTCTTAATCCTATGCGTGCGCTGTGGCCTGGTATCGTAAATCTGGCCCCGCCTCCGCAACACACACTTTATTGAACGAATCTTTGCCCAAAAACCATAGTGAAGCCCATTTTGAAAAATACAAAAAATGGTACTCCCGATTCTAATTAAAGGATAATATTTTGGAGTTGGTTTTGATCTTATAAAATAATATTTTAATTTTTGTTAATTTCTATTTAAAATATCAGTATTTTATTTTTTTAAGTGTGTTTAATTTTTTATAAGTATATATATATCCAGTTAATAAAACTTTTAATTATTGGATTTGGGTTTATTTATCGATCAATTCATGTTAATTTTCCAACACACCACACACATATAGACACACAGATATATATATATATATATATATATATATATATATATATATATATATAAGTGTATCTGTGTGTGTCTATATATGTGTGTACATATAGAAACACATACATATATATCTCTGTGTGTGCGCGTGCATATATGTGTGTTGTATGTAGACGCATGAGCGCACACACATATGTATATATACATACACACATATATGTCTATATAGCAAAACAATTATTTTAATTAAAAAGTGTGTGAAAAGGAAAATTCGAGGTCGGAGGAGAAGTATGTAACAGGGGTTGTTGATTTACTTTTACTTATGTCATTTTAAATTTAGGACATTTTAGAAAAATGAGTAAAATAAACTAACTTAACTTCTCTACTTAATCTCCTCTTCTCTCCTTAATCTCCTCTAAATCGATTAAATATATATCCTATAATTATGAGCGGGGGAGTAGGTAAAACTAGTACTGTGACCTGGATGGCAAAAAAGAAAAGAAAAAAAGAAGCTAGTACTTTGAGTCTTTGACATTAATAACAATATGTATTTTTTTTATTTAAAAAAAAACCTGATGATCTTAAGGAGAAATTATTAGTCATCTATGATGACTATAGTTTTAAGTTTCTTGGACTTCCAAAACAAAAGAGAAATTTAAGCTTGAAACTTGCATATGAATATAATAATCGTTCTGTGTACATATAAACTACTGAATGAAAACCGTTCTATTAGTTTTTTTTTAATAATAAAATCTCAACCAACAATATTAAATCTAGCTAATTCGAATCAGTCGCGCAGAAATATATATAATTGATACCTTTGTGCGTTATCACACAAAAAATAATACAGTAATTCCTTTGTTTCTGTTTTTGTTATTTTGTAGATGGCTCAAGTCGATGATATTCATGATTTTTTGTTTTTGCTTGCCTGGTAAATAAAATTCCACGTAACGATTGTGAAGTTGTCGAACTCAAATAAAAAAAAAAAATCATATTTTCATTGATATTTTAATGAAGTTATAATTAAGTAATATCTAGTGAGGGACATAGATCCGTCTTGTGGATTTGTGAGGCGCATCGGCTGGAGAACGTCGCATGCATGAATGAACAGAACAAAGTAAACGGCACGAAATTCCAAATGACTTGTAAATACCTTTTTTTTGGTTCGCTTTGCCCAACGAAACATTTTCACATGCTCTCTCGTTAAACTTCTCTATCTTCTCTTCACCAGCATTATTTTAATTAGGCCTAACACCGTACCATACTTCAATAACAACAGACATCTCTATCCCTCTCAAATTTTGCAGCAGGCTGTTCCAATTACAGAATTGCTCACAAAATTGGTGAAAAGTAAAAAAAATAGATCGAACAAGAAAGAACAAGAGCAGTGTCCACATAAAGAACCAGCCCATATGTGCAGAAATAAACAAGGAATATGATGGTACACCACATAGCTTCTTTTTATTTTATTATACTGTAAAACGCAACTCTGAGTCTGAGATACTACATAACATATTTTCCAAGGAAGCCGGAGAAAGAGAGAAACAAGATATATAGATCAAAAGAAGCAGCGAGAGGAACTCACATAAAGAAACCAAAATGAGAAGGAAAATTGAAAAGCAATGACCAAGATCATAACGTTTGCGCCATATATATTTATATATATCTTCTTTATCAGCTTCCTCGAGAGAAGTACATGTACGTGTTGAAGATTGATGTATCAGAATTCAGAATGTGCATGGGGTTTCAATTTTGATGGTCATTGAGATGGCAGTGGAAGGACATGGAGGTAGGGTATTGGTTGTGGCAAGGAGAGGAACGAGAGGGAGGGACATAACCCTTTGGGAGCATCACAGAGAAAGACCTGGGCTTCATCAGGTTCTTCTTGGTCGCCTTCTTCTTCTTCCTGTGCTTCTTCTTGAAGCGTTCTTGGAAGATGGGGTCGTCGTTGTTCTTGAGGTCGAACACTTGGTAATGGTGGGTCGTGGGATTAATGGGGACGCTAGAAGAAGGATCGTTCTGGTCTTGGATTTGTTGGGGCGAGGAAGAAACTGAATAAGATGATGAGAGGAGGAAGATGAAGAGAAAGATCAACAGAGTTGTGCACAGGCACTTGAGAGTTTGATTGACACCGCCCATCGTGAGAGAGAGAAATCTCTGAATTAAGGGAATGATGATCTGATAAGGAGATCGGATAATATTTGAGAATGGGTTTTGGTGACTTTCTTGAGATAAAGACAAGAGCTTATTAGAGAGGGGATCAATGTGTAAAGTCCCCATGTACGTAGCCTGATTCTCTGTAACGTGAATAAAAAAGAAACTAAAGTTCACTTTATGGGTTCATCAAATCATAACGCTATATATATGTGTGTGTGTGGGAACAAAAGCGCTTTCCCATAAATTTTTGTGTTGTTCATGAATGTGGACTACGCTTCCTTCATTCTAATTGCATCCTCACAATTTCGATTATTTAAAAACAATTTAACATTTAGGCCTGTTTGTTAGAGCGAAAGCCAGCGATAGAAGGGGAGCATAAAAAGTTTTCCTTAGAAAAAACATGTTTGGGGCACGTGTCTTCCATCGAGTATATTTCCCATGAGTGTTAAAGTTCCATCAACCATAGAAAAGTGCTTTCCATCTGAAAGAGGCGGGAGAATCAAAAAGTTCCCGGGGGATTGAAAATGTCAGACAAAAAGACCCCTTATAAATATCGTTCCTCTTTAAAAGCACAAGGAAGGCGTGAGCTCGACGAAGCTGCTGGTAAAGAAACTTGGAACTACAGTGGGCGTTGGAGGCGAAGGAAAAGCTAAACCCAGACACAGTTTACTTACTGCGACTTCGAGCTGGGGGGAGGGGACACACCCACTGTTAAATGCATTGTAAAGCAATTTTCACACACAGACATAATTTACTGTGACTTTGATTTCTCTTTAATGAAATTTTCTAATTTGAGTCTCTTTCTTTTATGGGTATTTCTGTTTCTCCTCTGTGATGCGTTCCCTTACCAGTACACACACTAAACTTCCCTTAATTTATTGGGTTGCTTTTAATGTTAGGCTTTCTATGTGAAATTGTGAAGCTTTTTCACTTTTATGCAAAAGAGTGGTCACTATCAAAATTTTCATTCAAACTTGAACATATTTTAAAGCACTAAGTTTCAATGTGTACCAGTAGTTCAAACATCCTCGTTACCATGGTAAGTCACTGGGTAACAAAAGCGTTATTTTTACGTTTGAACTTAATGACTTCGTTCGAACACTCCAAGTGACAGCAACTAAACCTGACATTTGAGTTAATGTCCCCATTGTAAAATGTCAAGTGTACCCTAATTTTTCCTTCTATCAAAATAGATACATCATTTATGTGCCTTTGAATTCTGCTGCTCTCATGTCCAAGTATGTGTTTATTATTATACAACATTTGAAAAAGCCAAATTCCATATTTTTTATTTCTTTCCTCATTCTACAGCATTTGACAAGCCTAAAAGCAATTTCTCTTATTGCTTTCTGTGAAGTCCCACATTGACTGCGAAGGCGAATGAAGCATGCCTTATAAGGATGTTCCCTTGTGGACGCGTTTTGATGGGCTAGGCTCAACCAAAAACAAAACTGTGAGGCTTTGAGTGCCGAAGCGGACAATATCCACAAACAGACGCCTAGGATGTTACAATTGGTATCGGAGCCAGGGCTCGGGTCGATGTGCTAGCGAGAACGCTGGGCCCCAAGGGGGGTGGAGTGTGAAGTCCCATATCGACTGGGAAGGCGAACGAAGCATGCCTTATAAGGATATGGAGACCTTTCCCTTGTAGACGCGTTTTGATGGGCTAGGCCTAGCCAAAAACAAAACCATGAGGTATTGAGTGCCGAAGCGGACAATATCCACAAGCAGACGCCTGGGATGTTACACTTTCACACAACTTGCATTGGAATGTTACACTTTCACACAACTTGCATTCAATGAAAATTAAGAAAAATTGCTTCCATCTATGGATATTTGGATTTTTTGTGTATGGTATTGATATGTTTTGTACTGCCCTTTTCTCAAACAAATATACTATTATGCATATTGTCAACCTGTAACTATGTTTTTCTTCAACCTCACAACTGCACATTTTTTCAGTTGTTGTGGCTATTTTAACTAAGGGTCACTTTCATTTTTAATATAGGGACATTCTGGGAATTTCACCTAATCTTCCCACTTAACCAACACCAAATTTTTCATACCAAACATTTCATTTTCCCTCAACTAACTTCCATTCCCTAGTATGCCAAACAAGTCACATTTTTAAAGTTCCCTCATAATCTTCTTTCCCTTTTCTGTCCTTCCTCCCTCAAATCTTCCGTGTAACAAACAGGGCCCGTTTGATACATGGATTTCACGAGAGGGAATGGAAATTTGCCAAGCTTCCCATGCAAAAAACCCATTTGGTACGCAAGTCTCTCGTCAACCTCACTTCCTGCCTGGCGCGATCTTCCCTTAAATGTGGGAAAATTGAATCCCTCAAAACGTGGTGGGATCGTGCAAAATTTCTTGGGAGAGTGAAATTGTTTGACAAAAAAGCCCCTTGTCAACAATAGACCTGTTTTAAAAGAGCTACGAGGTAGGAGCTGGACGAAAAAAGAACTGAGGAAGATAGCGACGATGATGGCAGTTCGTGGCGTAGCACAAGTTCAACGCAGGTGAGATAATCTATATGTTTGTGGGTTATGGTGAGTGAGGAAATGTTTAAATGAGAGAGGCAGCTGGAATACGTGATGAAATAGGTTTTTTTTTCCCCTTTACATGCATCTCTGCTTATTTGTAGAATATATGTGCTGATAATTTAGAATTAGTTTATGTGTTCTGGTGGTCTGATTTTCTATTTATAAGGTTGTGAGATTGCCGATGTAAACCTCAAGCCACTGTCAGATTTTACGTTCGAACGCAGGCGATTAGGTTTCTATTACGTTCGAACGTAACTTTTTTTGTTTGAACATCTGAATGAACAAAGGGTTTCTTTTAATTGTGGTTTAACTCTTGTTATCATTATGTACCTTCAGCTAAGCGTAATCACATTTCCGATAGAAATTTGAATCTTGATTCTTGATTCACTATATTGTGAAGGGTTAACTCATTTCATTAAGTATGGGCAATGACGCTCATTCATCCACTTCTTCTTCTTCTTTTTTAATTTCTTGAAAAGAAAAGGAAAAAAAAACTTTTTTTTGTTTCATTAGGGAAAAAAAAACCTTTTTTTTTAAATATTAAAGAAGGCTTAGAAAGCCTGAAAAATAAACTCCAGAATTACAAATAAGGGGAAATAAATCTCAAACACTCTGAATCTACCCAAGCCCTTAAGCTCAAGGGACACCCCAAACATGAGAGCAGATTTCCTCAGAATCTCTTCTCTCCTTTTCTTCTCAGAATCTCATTTCCACCCTTAGATGAAAAAATAGACAGTTCAGATTTGATATTTTCTAAAACAATGATAATAATGTTTTATAAATTAATTTTTTTTTATTAATTTTGTTTGTATTACATGTATAAATTGTGTAGATCATGATTTAACAATTAAGTTTATTTTTTCATGTTCAAAATAATAGTTTTATAAAATACTAAATATAGACCATCTATTTCTTTAAATCTGAGGGTGGAGATCTAGATCAGATACTGAGAAGAAAATGAGAAAAAGGATTATGAGAGAATCCAAACCCGACAAACATCAATGATCGAAGATTTAGACAAACCCATCCAAGCATCAGCTATCCTATTAAACTCCCTAGGAACACAGGAAATAATAACCTCCCAATTCCAACCCAGATCTCATTGATTCTGAGGACTAAAAAAAACCTTTGATTGATAATGAAGACTCTAATTTAAGCCCAATTGTTTGAACGATTCCGTTTCAACGAACATCAACCCGTCAGGGGCGGGAAAGAATGTAATTATGAACCAAATCGTGCCATATAAGCTGCCAGTTGGCGTGATCGAATTCCCCGCGCCCGTAGTTCCGTTTGTCTAAGGCAGAAAAAAGTGCTCGGGCCACTAAATCGGAGCTTCGTGATTGAATCGAACCGGTCGAACTCTCTCAACTACTGCAAGAAACATGTACACTCCGACGACGCTACCGTTCATTCTTCAAGGTAAAATGCGACTCACTTCATTTTGATGAAATTCATCTAGAATTGTTCTATCTAATTGATAGAAGATAATGGAAATATGCTACATTGTTCATAGTAGTATTAGTTACAGAAATAGAATTTCGATTTGTTCTGATTTAAGATTTGCAGCGAAGTTTGGTTTGGGAGTGAATGCAGTACATGTCGAGATAGAATGTTGTAGGTTGATAGACTGCTATGAAAATATGAAGTCGAGTTTGGGTGACATTTACGGAAACTTACGGTGGATATCGTACACTGTTGTTATCTTTCTCCTTAGAGAGTGAACCGATGAATGTAACATTTCTAGCGGCTTAGCATCTTCTTGGACCGTCGTCTCCTTATTTAGCCCGTATAAACATTTCTTGAGCTTAGGTGCCTTACCTGCCTGAGTTCATTGGAAATTTGGTGCTATAAGCCCTTCTTTTTGATCCCGTCATTAGTTTCCCTTTATATGCCTTTTGTTTTAAACTCTCATCAAACAGGGCCATAAGCAAAGCCTATTAGCTTATTTCCGTGTCATCTGATGTCCTTTATATGTACAGTTTTTAACCTAAAGCGTGATTATGTCAGAACGGGAAAATTGCCACTCATATTGACGAGTAATGATCTTTTGATTAGCATACCTTCACGTAGTTTCTTATGTTCATGCAATTGGGAACAGAAATAGCGAAGAAAAGTACCATTACTGATGATGGAAGTGGATTTTATAATTCTGCGGTATGTGTTTTGGTTGGCTTTTGAAAGCGGGTAATCTTAGTGGCTGGGGAAAAAGGAGTGAAAACGCTCATGAGGCCTGAGCTAGTTATTTATTTAGTTCGAGAAACTGCCAAAAGCTTGACTGAACTTCTGATATATGCTTTCACATCTAGTTTAATTGCTATTCCATTTTAGTGATGCTATTCTGCATGGCTTCTCAGTCAATCCAACCTCAGATGCTTTTACTTTGCAGCTTGAATTCATTTATCTGATCTATGAATATGATGATTGAAATTATCGTTTGGAGTCAGTGTGAGTTTGTATCTCATTAAGACTCTAGAAATTGTTGTACGGCTGGTCACTATAATGGACAGTTTTAGCAACTCAGACTGCAGCAGTACAATAAGATGCTTGTAAGGCATCAAGCATGCATCAGTAACTTCGTTTACGCTTCTGTCATTTTGATTATACAAAATGATTTTTCTTGAATATGCAAGCCCCCCTATTATTGGCAAAATTGTAAGACTTTTTGTTTCAACAATCAAAATGAGAAGCTTTTGTAGCGGAGCCCTTTGATTTCTTGATATTTTTCTCGCTTCATGTTCTTGTTAATATTTCACTATACTCTGCATTTCGAACTCTGTTCATAACATCATGAATTCAAATGTTCTCTAACACTGCAAAGAAGGAAGAGATGATCACCGTCTTCAATGATGCCTATGTCATCTATCTCCGCATTTTCTGCAGTAACAACGTTTGTAGGTTTGGAGCCTTCAAATTTGTGACCTACAGATGAACAATTTGACAGTCATACACGAGAAAACATGCAAAGTAAATTTTTTTCCCTAACAACCCCCTCCCCCCCCCCCCCCCCAAAAAAAAAAAAAAAGGAAGACCCTTCTCTGTGCATTTCTTTTAGATGCTTCAAAGTACTAACAATTACTGTTATCAATTATAGCTTTATCTATGATCAAGCATGCCATTTAAGAAAGCTTACCAGCAACCTTGAGCAGCTCTTCTAATGAATCAGGTAAAAGTATCAATTTCCCATGCCCCTGTGAAGCACTACAGTATTCACAGATCAAGTGGATGGTAACTCTTTTTTTGATGCGTTTTGCCATCTCTCTATCAACTGGGACATTGGGATTTCCAGAACAAGTGTTTGGCCTGGGACCATCCTGTTTTCTGCTTCTGGTTAGATCATTCCTAGCCACCAAATCTATTCTATATTCATCTGACCTTCTCCTATTTTCACCACTCATTAAGAGGTCAGAAATGCTCTTGTTTTCTTGCTGTTCTATTGGAACTTTTGGAGTTCGTGGTTGGGAATTTAGACTCTTTGCATTTGTGTCCCTTTGGAGCAAAATTTCAATCATATCCTGTTGACTGTCCTTTGCACCATCACGAGTAGTGTCTTCCAAGTCTGTAAAATCTTTGAATTCTCCTTCTTCCATTCTGGAACTTCCATTTGAATTTTTCGTACAGCCTCCTATTCTTGTTCCACCAAGCATTTCATGGACATATTCAGAGCCCAGGCCTTGTCCCCTAAGTTTCTGTCAATGATAAAAGTAATTAGGATGTTTTATTGAAAAGGAGAGATGAAAAAGAAATGAAGTCTTTCCTTATTACCATGAAAAGATTGTTCATTATAATTTGTGTATCTTCTGGAGTTGCTTGTATGGCATTCATTAAGGAAGTTCTGCTAAGTCTTAATATTTGAGATAGCTCCACGGTCCGAACAGTGAAGGGCTGTGGTCTGTAGTATAAAACCCCAATCTCACCAACTGTATCCCCTCCAATTGCCTTACCGATAACCTGAATAATTTTGAATAAGTAGTTATATTCAGAAGCGCCATCAAGTTTTTCTCAAGGAAGTAAGCTATGTTTAAATATTAGACGTACTTGATCTCGTCCATCAATGTAGCGAATAATATCCTGTAATAATCAATCGTTTGGAAAAAGTTTCATTATCAGTAGGATTAGCATAAGATTCAAGATTATCTAAACATTCATGTGTAAGCGAACTCACCACTGCCCCTGAAACCAGTATATAAAGATCTGTTGGAGACTCGTTTTGCAGGATCACTTCTTCCTTGGGTGGGAAAAATTCTGCTTCTATTTCTGAAACCTATTAATATAAAAGGACTACCGTCAGATTTTGTAACTTTATTCATATATACTCCTCTTCTCCTTAATTTAGGACATATTTAAAGAATTGATATTAGTCCTAAATATAAAATATAGTTTTCACATTTGTCAATATTTTCTTAATTTAACCCTATACTCCATCCATAACAATTAAATAAGAGAGGGAGGAGGGAGTTAAGGAAGATAACTAGAGTGTTTTAGAAAATACATATCATATTGACTAACTTAACTAACTTTGTTAATCTAATCAAATTAGATAAATATGTCTTATAAACCGGAAGAGTATTATACATAAATTAGTAGCTGGTGATTCTACATTTTCCCCTTATCCGACGAGAGGAGAAAAAAAGGACAAAGTGGACGGCAGAGAGTAGAGACAAAGTGTTATAATAATCAAGAAAAAAAATGAGTATGGAGTATTACCAGTTGGAAAAGAAGGTCATGAGAGACTCCTTGGAAGAGGTAGACTTTCTGCAGTATGGGGGAAAATAGATGGTGTGAAATGCTTGAACGAATCGCCTTAGGCAGACCATTTAGTGCTTCTTGTTGCTTCATTCCTTCCGTTTTAAATCTCAAACACATGTGCGACAACATTTGATCTTGTATATGATGGGGCAAATGGTTTCTTGAAGCAAATTCTGTAGCCGCTCTTACTGAGTCTCTCTGGCACCATGAACAAGTTTCTTATCGTCAGATGTAAGAAATGAAGTTACAAATTATTTGAAGGAACTATATTACGAGCAAGAAGAAACAGCTATCCATTGCTGAAATTAATGAAGGGCGCCATGTTATGAGACTATATAAAGAGTTTCCTAGGGTCTGAAGATAAATAAATCTCATAATGTGGGGTCGCCAGGATATCTAAAACAAGCTTTTCAAGCAGTGTCCGAGATAATGGTGGGTTCTAGATATACTGTCAATTGATAACACTTGTATTGGATATTGAAACATGGAAAACAGAGTAGAAGAAACTAGTTTGAGAGTACGTACAAAATTTCTGGTGCGGCTGGTCCAGTGGACTACAAGGTTTGTCATGTTCCCAATGATATATGACGTTAATCCCAAGTTGAACAACATGTAAAAGATATCGAACAGCATCTCTCCTGTGTTTTCAGCATGCAAGTCCCCGTAGCCTGTAGTTGTAAGTGTGACAATGGACCAATATATTGAAGTCACATATCTGTCCCAGAGACTCAGTTCTTTATAATTTGGGTACACAGCACCAATCCAGGTCCTTTTAGAATCAGGGTATCTATCTGCAAGCAGATAATTAAAGCATCCGGCACAGTGCACTGCAAACAAGGTTACCTGAGATTTGATGCAAGGGGCAATCAAATTAGGTTTTATCCTTAGCAAAGGATGTGAGAAGTACCTTGAAATTGTAAAGGAAGAGAGGAAACATATGGGCTTTAGTGGCTTACAGAAATGAGCTTCGTGCATCTAGTCCAGAAATAATTGAAGCGGATGTCTTTCTCAAGCCTGAGGAGGAAGCAAAGGAGCTATTAAGCACGGCAACATTCAAATGGAAGTGGTCAAGAAAACCATAACCATAACTCCATAAGGTTGAAAAAGATGACGACAAACCTTGCAAACAGAAAGCTGACACGTCTCAGACGCCATAACCGAAGCATGTTAAGCAGTTTAAAGCCAAGGTTACTATGTTTAGTGAAGAGTAGACTGATGGACTGAAATGGTGCCGTTGAGCAGACATCGAAAATGAACCAGGACGACAGGTACCTGTAAGTTTGGTGTAGCCGTACGAAGTAAGCAGGGTTTCTGAGAATCATGTTTTTTTAAAAGGAAGGATAGGTGATTCACCTTGCTGCAATTTTCTTGTGATCGTCAACAAGAAGGTAAGAGTGACTATCTAGATATGCAACAAAGAATGTCAGGACTATGTCAATGGCAAAGAAGCCATTGACAGTGTTGTCGATGATAAATAGTGCATCTTGCTTGTAAGGAAGAAATGCAAACTCAAAGGGACAAATCCAGGCTGAGTAGATGACCAGGACAATCAGTAACATCTCCCAAGCCCTGTAATATAGTAATAGTGTATGAGAAGCTGCAGTCACAATATTACTAGATGGATCTCATATTGTGACTGTGTTAAGGGTCATCACCTATACCAGGAGTTGAAGGGGGAGATTATGTATCTTCGAAGTCTAGTTTCTTGGTTGATTCGGGCTCCAAGGGATGGCAGAAGATCACTAGACAGAAAGCTGCTATGTGCAAAACTTCCCATTTGGAATTCATCCACCCAGAACCTCTGGAAGAATTTTTTTGCACAGGAAAGTGACATTGGGTTTGAATTTTTCAGGCTACAGTAGAGACGGTTATGTTTTCCTATGGTCGCGAGTACTTCACAAATGGTTACATATATAGTCAGGCTGTTGACTTGGACGCACGGGTTTATACCCTTTTTAGCTTGCCTTTTCCTTAAGATCCTTGTGATATTTATACTGCCTCGAAAGAATAATCCGGAAGCTTACGCAGTTAATGCGAAATAAAGAAGTAGAAAACAGAGAGGTAAAAACGTGTAGGAAAAACCTTCCATCTTGTACGAACAACAAAGGAAATGAAGAAAATAGGTGTATAGGGTATTAGAAGTGGCAGACAGGAGGCTTTCTGGAATGGAGGTTCAGAGAATTCTGCGCGTGCAAGAGGACACAGAGACGATACAAATGGTGGTAATGGAGGTCGTGGGGTTAGGCTTGATCCTACTGATGGTAGCTCCATCATGGATACAAGTGGAGCTGGGAATCGTATATAGACCCAGTTTTCCAATGGGAGATTCAGAATGAAATACATTGGAGCTTACAATGCCAAATCCAAAGATGGACCATATGGCTATGGTAGAAAAGAAAATAACTTTGTCCTGTTTTGAACGCGCTCATTATCAAACTGTTTGATAACATTTATGATGGAGACTTAATCATATTGTAATAAAAACTGACATGTTATGTTTGATAATAACTACCTTATGAACTTGATTGGAAAATTGGTACATAGGAATTATAGTAAAAGCATGTCGCATCTTTTTATCTTTGTTTTCAATTATTTCCTTAATCTCCTTTTTATAGGTTATGCGCCATTATTCATAATGATGGAAAACGCAGATTATAGTGTGAACTCAATCTCAGCCCATGCCGTCCTCGATGTTCCGGGAAGGAGCCTCCGCCTTGGCTTACATTAAATCATCTCTCCTACGCTCTCTCTCTCTCTTTCTCTCTCTCAAAACACACACACACACAAACTAGTTTTTAATTAGCTTAGGGTCGGCCGACATTAATATGCTGCTGATTCCCACCGACCTTTATTTGTGACCCACATATGATGATTAGTTACTGATTATACCTTGCTGATGGAATTTATACTGCGAGGTATCATAGAGAAATCCATACATGTATATAAAAGAAGGAAGCCGTATGGTTTATAAGTCATGAAAATTTGGTTCATCCATGCCCTAAAAACAATATATATATATATATATATATATGTATGTATGTATATGTATATAGGGGGGACTCTTTTAATTATATTCTTTCTATTCATTCCTTGTTATCTTTACGCCACTTGGTGAAGAGACTGCGTGCCTCGCCAAAAAAGAATGCCATATTTATGAAGATTGCGTATATTTTGGAAAGGAGGGAATCCAAGTACGAAAGGTTGCTCACTACTGAAAGTAGGAGAAATTCCGGAAAGAAAAAAAAGTAGGCATAAATTACACTGGGCCATCCTTGGGAAACTCTCTTGTTTACCACCTCCTCTGGTCCTAATTATAAGAACTAGTTGACTTTCTTTGGAAAGATTAAGGAAGCTAAATAAGTTACTTAATCATTTCATATGTTATATATTTTTAGATTATATATTAATTTATTAGTCAAACTAATAAGTTTGAAGAAAAAAATAAAAGTAAAAATACTTTAAAGTAATTTAATTAGTTTCCTTAGTCTCTTTAAAAAAGTCAACAAACCCTTATAATTAGGACCGGAGGGAGTATTTGACATGTGAGAGATGGCTATGATTAGAAACTGGTCCCATAAAATTATCCTTCAAGAATCTTTCCCCAATACATAATGGAGAGGGAGGCAGAGCTGATCCCACTTGCACAGGTACAAAGGGTAAGAATTTGTTCAAAACATAGAAACTAACCGTTGAATTCGACCTTGTTCTTTTGACTCTTCCAGTATATATACAATCTAATTTCTTTTTTCTTTATATGAAATTTGCAAATTTTGAAACTGTTCTCTTATCAGTAACTTAACCGTGTTAAATTTCTATTACAGAATTCATTACTGAAACCATTCTCTATTTGTGCATACAACATTATGATGCTCTGGAAGGAATCATAATGCGATTGATATTGAGCAAGAAACTTTGAATGAATGGGGTTTTGTACTAAACTTAAACATAATGATACAGCTATTGTTCAATTATTCTGGTCTATCATTATGTTCATTATGAATATAGATGAAGATAGAATTCAGTGGAGCCGTGACAATCTGTTTCCTGCCTCTTGTGGAAGACAAGTGCACGTAGACAGGTTCAAGGATTAACATTTGAGGTACACACGCTTACTAATTGCTTAATTGTTGGCACTCACGTCACGTGGATTAATCAATTAAGACCTTTTGAGTCTTTTGGAGGAGGTTTTAATCCCAACTAAGCTACTTTGGATATATTTTTGAGTTTTTTTTTTTTTTTCCAATTTAGCCTTAGGTTGGTGAGTTGATAATTTAGTTTTCCCAAGATGCCTGTGAAGTATACACGCTTTGGAAAGAAGATGGTATTGTTGACCCTTGTCAATTTTCCGAACCTAATAAAGCACATGCAAACACGCTTGTACGGGTCTAAAGTTGTGGTGTTGCTTCTTCCTTGCCACCAGCACAGCAAAAGTTGAATTTGGGTCAAGAAGTTTGTGAAAAGAGGAAAGAAAGAGCCACTCGTCGTGTTCCTGGGTATTGGGTCAGGCCTGTTATGACCGTGAGGTAAACGAACCCATTTTCTAATCCTCCCCATGAATATTTCAAGAACTTTACTTCTTTACCTCTCGTCTTTATGTTCAACTGTTAAATGAGTCAGACACTATCACTAAAAGGAGATGATTCGATTCTAAAGTTGGTCAGGACGCTAGGAGAAACATCCTAACTCCTAGGTGCCTGAGCCTTAGATCATGGGTAAGCCGTAAGCCTAACCCCTTTCTTCAAATTTTGTTATATGAAAAAAAAAAAAAAACCTTACCTTCTTTCCCTAGCTTATTGGGGAAAAAAAAATAGAAAAAGGACTTATATTTAGTTTATATTTCTATTCTATATTTAACTTTCTTCAGGGTAGTATAGTTCTCGTATTTATACTTCTTGAGTTTCTTTTCAGAGAAGCATACTTCTTTCAGCCCAAAAAAACAAAGTATACTTTAAAAGTGAACTTTTTAACAAAAAATTTGTATCAGGTTACTTGTTTTAATGTTTTGTTTTCTTAGAAAATAAAATTATTTTAAAAAAATAAATATACTAATTGTTAAAGGTTTAGGTGTCACTAAAAAGAGAATTTGAGTGCAGGATATATTAAAAATTAGTTCAAAAATGTTGAATACTACTGAAAATATTTTATGGTGTTAGATAGAATTTAACTGAAGAGATTATGGATGAACAATACATACCGAACAAAAAAGTCTGGAACATAAAAGTTATCCCTATTTGGCACTCTGGAGTCATACTAATGATTGGCCATCATCATTTCGAATGAATGATGCTTGTCATCAAACAAGTTAACCGATTTTATTATAAGGCTCCTCAGGGAAGTTGGTGCCTTTTTCAGGTTACCTCACGGATTTAGGTCTATGTGGGACTTTTTCATGTTCGAGTATCAGAGGTTAAAAATTTCTCTCATATGTCACGTGTTCAAATCTAATACTACCTCTGGTCCTAATTATAAGAGCTAGTTGACTTTCTTTGAAGAAATTAAGTAAGCTAAATAAGTTACTTAATCATTTCATATATTAAATATTCTTAGATTATATATTAGTTTATTAGTCAAATTAATAAGTTTGAAGAAAAAAAATAAAAATAAAAATACTTTAAAGTAATTTAGTTAGCTTCCTTGATCTCTCCAAAAAAGTTAACTAGCTCTTATAATTAGGACCGGAAGGAGTATATCTTACCAATATCATATGAGATTTTTTTTTTTTTTTCTTGATCTAGGAAAACGAAGCTATATAAATTGCCCATATCTCTTCAAAAATGACTAACTAGATTTCAGACTAAACAAAAGCTCTCACGGCCAACTTTGAAGCACAACGATTTGATGAGCTGTCCCTATTTTTTTTTTTTTTTTTTTTTGGCTCAAAAGCTGTCCCTATTATGAATACATTGCGAATACATGGAACAACCCGAGATGAAGCTTAGCTCTGTTATGATTTAATTTAATCTAATACAAGTTGCTAAAATAAGAAGAAACTTTATCAAGATATTTAATATGGATATGAACAATATTTTACACCTCAAATATATAGAGTGTCAATGTTTAATTGCTCGTATTAATTAAAGTTTCTTATTTCTTTATATATATTAAGTTTGGATATTTAATCTTAGAATTTAGCTATGTCTCTTCTATGTGAATCCAAATGTAATTCAATAAGTTAAGAAATTAAAAGTGTATGTTTAATCTATTCCTTCTTCATTACATAAATATCAGTACGCAGGATATTTTACATACGTGTGTATTTCTCTCTAAGCATAGATATCCTTCTATTGACATATTCAGGCACTGTTAAGTACTAAATGTAGGCATTTCTCTCAAAGAAGATTCCCACCTTAGTGAATGTTTGGGTAATTCTGAATCAGTGGTTTCATGAACTTTTTTCTGTAAGCCGGGTTGAGACAGAATTCTTATCACATACTTATCTCGTAAATCGTAAAAGTCATTCTCAAAAAGCTAATCCACACACACTTTCACCACATTATATATTTCTCCCAGTATAGTATCTTTCTATTGTCATATTTAATATTGTCGGACATTAAATATCGGCACTTTTCTTAAAAGAGTTCCAAACTTTAGTTGGACAGGTTGTACATATATGTGTGTGTAAATTTGTCTGTATGTGTGTGTAACACATGCGGCCACGTCCTTCTCAGCGGCATGAGTTGTGATATGTTCAATTTGATCGGCCTTTGTGTCCCGGAAGAGGGGTAGTGCGCAAGCAAAGGACAATCGAGAAGGGATTCGGATCACGTTCCTTCTTATTGCGCAAATCCTTTAAAGGAAAAATAATTACTTAATTGATACATCATACATCTTGAATTAATGCAAAAAAAAATATTCAAGGAAAATATCTGCTACATTTTCATAACAGTTTTATGTTTTATTCTATCTTCAGAGTCCGTGTCAATTTTTAAATTTTTTTTTCTCTTTAAGATTTTTCCAAACAATTGTTGTTACTTTAAACTTTAAAGTCTGCCATTTTTTTAAAAAAAAGTTTGCTATTTTAGAATTTCAATCAAATAGTAATTTGTTTTTACCAAATTACCCTCCTTAATCATACTAAAAAGTAATTGGTTTTGTCCATTAATCTAGAAGTTCAATAACTTTCCTAATGTGGGTGTAAAATTAATTCGAGGGTGAAAACCATAACAAAACAAATATAGTATTTAACAATTATTACAAATTTAATTATATATGAAAATATTAGTATGTTAATCCTCCAAGTCTGTCTCTAAGCTTTACAATGATGTTAAGAAATCATTGACGTGAAGACATGTTAGCACTAATAGGGATTTTTTTTTTTTTTTTAATACATCACATTCACCACATTTTCCTCACCACCCCTCAATACCAAAAACTTGCAATCCCATATTTGTTCCTTCAAATCATTATTTCAGCTGTTGATTCCACATAAAAGCCATACCTTTAATTATGCTTTTGTTTAAATGGCCTTTTTTCTCTCAACCTCCAAATTCCACTCACCCTCTTGTCTTAAAAATCCCTGAAATTAAAATATTATTCGATTAGAGACATGACAAAATAAACAACTACTATATCTAAAAGAAATCAGTTGATTTGCATCTAATTTTGTGCCAAACATGTTTGTGAAGATTGATCCCCTATTTTCTAATAGATAAGGTGATTAGCCATTGTAGCCCATCAACAAATAACTTAATGACATCTGTGACCAACTTTGATAATCAAGAGAAGGAAGATGCTACAAGAAGATGCTTTGGGGGTTTAAAATGCCATTTTGCTCCCTCCCTCTCCCTTTCCCTCTCTCTCTAATATGCTTTTCCTTTTCCCTCCCGGAACCTTATTTTGTTTCATGGTCCACATTTTGTTAGTGGTTTGGAGTTGCTTAGCGCTTATCCTTTTCAATTTCATAAATTGTTCTAATCATTCTACTTATTCATCAACAACATTTGTTGATTTGAATGGGGGAGACTCCATATTCTTTCTGATTGAACTCTGTAAATGGGAAAACAAAAATTCATGTTCAAAGAACTTTAACCTCTGTTGCTTATAGTTCAACTCATTTAAAATAATCCAAATAATAAGTCAAAAATTCAACCTATTCATAAATATTGACAAATGGCAACTCTCCCATACCAAAAAAAAAAAAAACAAAGAAAGCTAAGGCGGAGGCTTGCAGAATCTTAAAACTTTTTCTTGTGCTTTACAGAATTTTAATATTAGTTTTGAGCATGGGAAGCCTATCACATAGTGTCAAATATGCTATTTTGGACTCTCTTTTTATCATTAAATGACAGAATTTAAGTACAAGCCTTACAATATTGCAGAGAATATTCCGTCGGCCTTGATAAGGATTAGTTTAATACTTAAAATACCATTTGCGCCATTCTTTTTGGGAATCAACGATAAAAGGGGTAGATAGAAGAGACTCTTATTGACTCTATTCAGTGGTTGGTTGTTAATACACACAAAAAAGATTGGAAATTATGAAATATGCGTTTGAGTGAGAATTAGATTTCTCAAAAGCAAAGAGAGGACAAAAGAATGAAATCTGAACTTTGTCACCCATACTCTGGGGTGAGAAGTGAGAGGCCTCAAAAAAAAAAAAGTTGAGACTCATCTTCCTCACTGAAAGTGAGGGCAGGGTATATTGTGGTCCAGTACTTAATTTTTTTTTTTTTTTTCCAAATCAAACGCTTAAGACTTCTTCGTTAATACTTACCCTTAATTCATTATGTTCTGTCACTGTGATGCTTTCATGTAGATGCCCACGGCAACACACAGAAGTCCCTGTGTTTTTACATGATAGCTTTTGGTCTGTGAAACAATCTATCATGAGTGTCACATCGGGAGGGATATGGTTCTCTTAAAAACTTGTGCTTGTTACAATAGTGCTTTCAATGATAGTCAATCAACCGGAAAGGGCTACCAACAGAGTCTTCTGATCGGCAAGAGACTAAGTGAAGTGCTGTAGTGTGGAGGGCCCTTATAAGGCCTAGGGTTCTTCCAAAGACTTGTGGCTGTTACTCTATCATTAACACTTGTAAATCCGGACCGTATATCTGTTAATAATTCCAATTTATATCCCAGAGAGAGGATATGGTGAGTCCAATCACATTCCCTTCAGAAAGAAGCTCAATATAGTAACTGATGCCATATAGTGGGGACTGTGAGCTTTGGTATTTCTAATTTCAAGCTAATCTCCTTAGCTTTTTAAAATTCCTAATAATAATCTGAACGTACAAAGTGGATCGAAAAGTTCTAAAAGAAAGGGAGAGAGGAAAGGATGCGTACCTCAAAAGTCTTGAGTATTTCATTAGTGGAGGAGTTAAATGCTTTGACGGCTATGAAGCAGACTACACCAATGTGAAGGAGTCTTAAAGGGGCAGTGCCCTGTATAGTGAAATGACTTCTGAAATATATGTATCAATGTAATGTATATCTTTTAATCACAAAAGATTGTGCTTCTGATAGAAACTGTAGAGAATCAACATGCAGAGATAACGATGATGTTGGAATAACTGGTTTTTTTCGTCTTTGAAACATATTATAAAAGCCTTTAATGATTATGAAAATGATAACATAAATTAAGGTCATAGTTCTGTCCTTGTTAGTGGGATAAATGAAATCACATTATACTACTAATCCACTTTTTCTCCAAAATTTATAATCTTTTCCCAAAACATACTTATTGATTGTACATATCAAAAAGGTAGTTCTAATTATTGCACACAGTTAAAGGGCATTTTATGGAAACCAACATATATCTGTTATAAATAATTAACTTAATTAACTTTTTTAATATTCACAAATTAGTTATATAGCTCTTATACGGAAGAATTTGACGCCCCACCACCAACATACATGGTAGGTATAATTTTACCTAGATTAGTAGATATTTTCAAGTGAGAAAGAGCAGGTTGTGGTATGTTTTATTTAGGTAAGAGTCCAGCAGCAATCATTCCACTGCCCTCTGTTACTCCCATGATGGACCACTACATTAACTTGCAATCTTCATAAAAATTCTTGTGTAGAC
Source organism: Acacia crassicarpa (assembly GCA_034222035.1). Lineage (NCBI taxonomy): Eukaryota > Viridiplantae > Streptophyta > Magnoliopsida > Fabales > Fabaceae > Acacia > Acacia crassicarpa. Next base: position 38,285,528 of record JAWXYG010000005.1, on the reverse strand, counting down.
TCAATTTATGAAAGACACTTAAACCAAGCTAATTGTAAGTCCAATTATAGGTAAATCAAAAATTAATCTTATCAGAAACCCAAGCTTTGCATACCTACATGTCTGTCTATCAATAATTAACGTAACCCATTCGCTGACTCTGGATCAAAGTATTTGGTTTGGTCCTTCACCTGCAACTTGGCATGCTGGAAATGATTCTGCTAGATAAAATGTGGGGAATGATTTGGTACGCTCCACTTGGGCAACCCAAGTTTATGGATAGTAGGCTGGCAAAACGTGTGTTTGTGCGCATGTGGTCTTATTGTAATAATACCATCAGTAAATTCTGATTGGCTACTTCCAAGTGTCCTACTTCAAGAAGGTAAGCTTGAATGAATCTGAGTATGTGAATTGGATAGGTATAAGATATTTCTCAGATGTTAGGTTTGTGAGCAGTTAATAATGGAAATTCAATACACCATGACGTTGAGGTAGCTCAGATTCCGGCTCTGTTCATTTCTGTTGGCAGTCCTAAATATAGTGTAGTTAAATGGCTATTTCTCAGTACACAGCTTCTAAAGATACAAAATATCCAAGACAGAACATTCAAAAGTAGCAGTTTTTAAACAGGTGAACATACAGTTGGCAATTGGCACCAACTGTTTCTTCATTGAGTATTCATTTTCAAGATATAATTGAAAATTATTCACGAAAAGCAGGCAAATTTTCTACTTTGAGCAAAAGATATAGTCTTTCATGCATACATATATCAAGTCAACTATTAGGACGTTATGTATACTGTAGCTAAAACGAATATTAATATCGTCATCAAATCTGGGAACAAAAATTTAACTAATATCAGGGTATGGTTCATCTTATGATCCATTTTCTTCAGACTAATGATGGGTTTTAGACTTTGTTTCCCAGATGGCCATTTGACTACTGACTCAGTAATTACCCATTCATTATATAGCGTTTTACCATATTCTTTTTACTGACACAATTATGTTACTGTAGGAACACATGAAAAAAGGGAATATTCTTTTCTGTTAATTCCAACCGAATCTCATAGTGAAAAAGAAGACCAGACCAATCCCATATCCCCCCACCATCTTTTACTTCACATTGCGTACTAATGACATAAACTTTTTCGTCATATGTATAACTTTTTACCAAGCTTTTTCCCCCCTGTAGTTCACCTCACAACTCCAATTTTTACTGTGACATAGCTTTGTTTTCTGGTCACACCAATCCAATCTCACAATGGAAGAAGCATAGAGGAATATACTTTACTTCAATATAATGCACTGAGGAAACACACTTTGCCTCCAACTTACTTTGTTGTTTGGTGGTAACTAGTGGGCTCTGCCATGTGAGTAATTTCTCAAGCATTCTTTCATGATTGATGGTAAGTTGGTGCTAACCCCACTAGAGGTTTATCAGATGAAGAAGAAGCACGTGAACAATTCTGGCAAGTGCCTACTGACGCAACATCATGCATATATTATCTCTTACGTTTTAAATAACCTTGATGTCTAATCTATGAAATGGAAACGTGAATCTCTTCAAATATGCTCATTCTGCTTAATCAACTTTCGCAAGTTGTTTCGTGCAGTGAACGCAATTGCTATCTTACTTCATACTTGCCTGATTAAGTGTGTTTATTCCTTCATAAATAACTATGGTTTCTGGTTACTTCTTTCATGGAATGAAATGACAAGTGCATATTCAAATTCAACAATTAAGCAAGTCCGTCCCAGCTTAATCACAATTGCAATGTCTAAAACCAGACATAAGATCCAACGATTAAGAATATATATTTGTGATGGCCCTTGGATATATGGATGTTCGTCTTTTGCAGACAGCTACAAGGTTTCAAATGACAAGGAAAGTGAGAGGAACAAAAATCATTGAACTAATAGCATAATCTTGTCCAGATTCATTGCCATTTTTTCACCCCTTTTTTTTTCAAATGTATTTATATTCTCGTTTCCTTTCCTAACCAAAGGCTGAAGCTTTATTCAATCATCCAAAACAAGAGTAAAATAGTTTGTAAAGAAATCAAAATAGAAGATGGAATATGACCTTTACGGTTCAAGTTCAGCTATAATCTAGAGGCTTGATATATATTGTGCTACTTTAATTCATCCTTAGGCCACCGGAAGGCAGCAATGTTAAGTTATGAATTTATAAAGATATGCGACCTAAACACAATATGTCGACGAGGATAAATGTAAATAATAGCTCCATGAAATAATGTATTTCTCAACTGTATTTGGCACTAGGCAAATGGAGGGGAGGGGGATTTTAATGACTTTGATTTTTAAAAAAATTTTGAAAAAATGGAGTTAAAAGCTTTTAATTAAATTTCCTTATTCTTTTATCTTAACATCTCTTTTAAGTTTGATAAGCTCCTCTAGTCATTTCTTTTAAATTAAACTCGTTAAAATACTTCTTCATTTCCCTCATATCAAACAGACCCTAAGATTTTTATCTTAAGCCCTTAGGATGAGAGAGGCAAGGACAAAGGTTTGATAAGTCTGACATATGCGTTGTCTCTACTACTGTCTATCTAGATACGTCTGGAGGGTCCTGCAAAACTTTGTTTTTGTACAACCTTTTGTAACTTATTCTCACAATCATTATTAATATTAGGAATCATGAGCCGACCAAAAAACAAAATTGATTGGTACACCCGAGAAAGCTTCATGTTGATCTGATACCTCATTTCCAACAGGTCACGTTCAGAATTTTAAACGAGTCAGTAGTATCATATGCTATAAGGAGTGGCAAATGAGTAATCCCTTGAGAAGAAGAGAGTGATAGTTTGCTCAAACCCCAATAGCGTCAAATAACACTACCCTCTAGGTTGCTAAGGCTAGTAATTTTCTTATCAACTTCACATAGTGTTGTTGTTCTTGTACGTAATAATATCTCCTTTAGATTCTGTGTATTATCAGGTACCATTATCTGCCCAATTTGATCGAATGTTCCAGGTGGGAATTGTGAATGGGGTGTGATATTTATATATACTTGTACGGGCAGTGGTAATATTAGTGGCAATCCTCTGTCTCGCTATCTTGTTTTGTGACTCCTGCACTCACAAATGTTTTTACATGATTTGATATTTCATTTGAGTCTTGAGAGAAAGTAGTGCTGTTAACTTTTTTGGCATATGGTTTGATATATGAATAAAAGAAAGGTTTTTTGTTGTTCTTTATACTAGTATATTCATCTTCTTAGGAGACTGATAAAAATAAATTGACTGGAGAGAAATCAAAGGGCAAGAAGGGAGATTCTAGAATGCAGCTAATATTTACTTTACATTTAACGATCTTAGTTACATTCAGTTGTGGTCACAGCGTTGTACAACTGTACAAGCTTCTTCAAAGTTTTGTTTACCAAAAACGGTTGTTTAATTCCCTTTCACTATTAATCTGATGAAATTTTTTACTACTGATTTTCAATGGTTTATTGATTCTAACAAAGAACGAGGCCCAAAGTGTGAAGATGGAAAGTGGAAGGAACTCATTCCACTCGTTGGCCCTCACCAATAATTCTAATGTCACAGGCTTTAGCATTGATGCTTTCTGGCCACAATGGATTTATCAAAAGCAAATTGAACCCCACTCTTCCACCCACAATAAAGACAACAAGGTACAATGAAGCCAACAAGGAGTGACATAGTTGGTTAAAGAGTCGGGTCTCACTTCAAAAGGAAGGAGGTTCAATACCGGTTGATTAATATGAAGACCTTGTTGGTAAACAATCTGTAAGTACCTCTGTAAGCTCTCTTTAAACTTAGAGACGTGCCATGGCCCTGGTGGAGTATCGTGTTTACCCTCACCTAAACTTTTTATTTTTATTTTTAAGAAAAAGCAAGGTACATCAATGGCATGTTTCAAATTACCCGTTTGAGAAGCAAAAACCTAAACCTGGAATGTAAATTCAAGAGCAAGAATTTCCAGCACCAACTTGATGGGGATCACCATTCTGCCCTAGAGCAACACAAACAACATGCTAAAGATGAAAAGGAGGGAAACGGTAAAACCACACGAGGGAGTGTCAAGAAAACGTATTCATATCTTAGTTCACGCTTCAGTATAAGTAGTGGTTACAATTCCTGGAGGATCCAGCCAAAAATGCAAAACAAAAAGAAATTGAGATAGGTACACTAACTTTGACAAAATGTACTACAACCTAATAATACTCCACAGCGCACACAGCTGTAAAACAACTGGCATATAAGCATATTCAAGCTTGGCCAGATTGAAAACAGCAACTCCAAAGACGTCACCAAAACAGCATGTAAAGGAGAGTTATGCCTTGCCTTTCCCAGCTTGGAGCGACTGAATCTTTTGCTGCGATTTTAGGATCTGCAAGGTTACAAAAGAATGATACAATGAATCATCAGTTGATCCCATCTAAGTAATCATATTTTTGTTTTCTAAAAATGAGATTATTATTTATGTAGATCAAATATCAACGAATAAAACAAAAATCTCCCTATTATACAAAGATTCTAGTGACTAGCCACAATCAAAGATCAAATACATCAATATAGATCATAAGATATGTGAAACCACAGATAATAATGAGCATAAGAGTAATATACAAACCGCTTCTTTCTTGCTATTTTGTTTCTCTTCTAGATCCTGAAGGGTAGCATCAAGACGCTTCCTATAATTCAAAAGGACCATTTCCAAATAAATATATGTGACATTGATAAGAACAACCGTAATATGACTTTGAGGTACTAAAAGTAACTCAACTACTTCAAAATGACAACATGAAAGTCACAACATGCAGAAACCTAGCAATAAACAATCGTAAAATCGCACGAGGGGGATAGAACTAGTGAATACTCACAGATCTCTTTAAGATTAATAATCACTGTGGAGCTGTGATGCGGCCAAGAATAATAAAAAGTATCACAAGCTAAAGTATCACGGGAATAAAACAAGAGCTACCTGGGGCTATACCAAGTGATAAAGGAAGGAGGAGGATGTGAAAATGTAACTAGGGTTCAAATTTCCTAATATAACCAACCAAATCATGATATGTATCACAAATCAAAAGGTACAGTCCTAAATCATGAATGGCAAAACATGTTTAAATTGTAAGATTTAACGAGCGAAAAATAACATGAAATATAAAATGGCATACATATATCCTTGCAATAGGCCTTAATTTACTCAAAATCATAAATCTAACCTAAAAGTTAGATAAACACAAGTCGTCAGTCATATAATTTGTGAGCAATTAATTATTTAATTCTTAAACGTAGTAAGCATGATGTAGAGGTGACATCACAAAAGAAAGGGATATCATGACCCAGGAGATAGGGATACAACACTGTGAATTCACATAATTAAGTACCCATACTGACCCACAGCACACTATGAAGCAATAGGAATAGTAAGATACATGACAAACGCTTCAGGAGATACGACACATCTAATCTAGTAAAAGGTCTAGTATACAAGTTTTACACGGGAATTGAGAGACTGATGGAGTGGTAATTATTGAATAATTACTAGGGGTAGCCAGTCAAATAGTATTGTATTTCATGAAGATACTTAATACTATTAGGTTGTCTGAGTTTTATATGGAAAACACATCTAAGATCATTAACCGTGATATATAGAGAACCGATCATTTGATTCAGAAGAATCCAAGGAATTAGTTAAATGTCAATAAGGAGGTTCTCTAAGCAGCGGATTTCAATGTAATTTTCAGCACAGCATTGAAGCAACTCGCTACTGAATATCTTCTGGTAGCTGAATTTGCTTTCCTTTCTCATTCAGACCACACTTCTAAAGCCTAGTATTCTAGCAGTGGAAGTAGTTCCTCCCATATCTACCTCCTTTTCATTATTAATCAACCAAGATGCTATCAATAAGTCTTGCCAAAAAAAATAACAACTTAAAAGACGTTTTCCTCATCAACAACTTGCCTGTCTTACATAGAGTTATTCAATCTTTATCTCAAAAATAAACAATCATAAAGTCAGCCCTAGAAAGGAGTAGGGGTAGCTGCGTGCAACATCATGAAACTCAACTAAATGATCAAGTGAACCCGTGATCATTTGAGCAAATAAGAAGATTATTAGAATCACATCTTTAACCCCCACTAACTAGAAAAATTAAACCAAGCTTACAATTCAGCAGAGATATATTCGATTCTCTTGCGCACGTTAGCATTGGCCTCAGCTAGGTCCTGCTTAACAAGTACTGGGCCAATCAACTTGTAAATATTTGCACCTTCTCTCAATAAATCCAATTCCTGCCAGAACAGAAAGGTTACATATGAAGACACAACACACAAGAGCAATTCAGCACAACAGAATGAAATTAAAAAAAGAAGGGGGGAAAAAAAAGAGTAATAGACAGAGAAACCTGTACCTTAAGGACAAGCTCGTTCTCCCCGAGCTGGATAGTATACTTCTTTCTCACTTGGTGATTCTTTGCAATATCTGATCGAGCGAACAAATCATAACGAAGGATGACATAATACATAGAAAAAGAAAATTGCAAGAAATGGTGGCCGAAAGCTTACCCTTTTGAAGCTTGCTGAGATCGTTAGCTTTGTTCTCCAGTTCGCGTTGAGCCTCTCGAAGGGCGGCAGACGAAGCCATAGTATCGGCTCGCAGTTGCTTCCGACCGATGTTCCTCTCCGTTTCAGATTTACTCTCTCTAATTAAGTCCAAGCCCAAACTCCAAGTCCGGCCCAATAATTTTTGCCACATCACTAATGAGTAATGACTTCCCCAGACCAAGTGGTACGCGACTTGTGTCGCTTAAGCAAGGTCTCAAGTTTGAGCCTTGTGAATGCAAAAAAACCCCGCTGGGAGAATCTCCCACCATAGCCAGGTGCGCTACGTGGATCAAATCCGAATTAGTCGGGGTGAAACTTTGATGAATCGGATGGACCAAAAAAAAAAAAAAAGACTTCCCCCTGGAATTACTGATTGGGCCCAAAAGTTCCAACGGAGGATTTCTACACAAGGTTATGGGTTTGTGTGTGGAATGCATATGATGATTTTTTTTTTCTTAGATACAGTATTAAGTTATTTACATTAATTTAATGCCCGTCTGGTTTACAAAATCAATAGGAGACTATGTAAAGGAATGTAATGTCATAATAACTACATAAATTTGCTTGGTTGGTTATTAAGAAAAAAAAAGATGTATATGCATAAAAATATTTAATTAGATTACATCAAATATGAGAATATGGGAATAATATAGCAAGAGGTAAAATCACCTCTGTCTATATATATATATATATGTACAATGTACACGTTGGGTTAATGATAATTTTTTTAATTTGTGCAGTGTACATGTTGGATTCATAGTAATTTTTAAATTTCTGATGGTGAAAATATTATGCATTAACAATAAAAATGGTTTCATAGTAGTCTTTATATTTACATTATGTTTCATTTTAGTCCCTATAAAGTGTACTTCTAGTTATTAAAACTTAACACCATTAACATTAGTAATTAGAAGATGCCAAGTAAGTAAAGTTAAGTGGTCACTAAATAATGCTGACGAAAAGCATAAATTTTTTAAAAGATAAATATTTATATGTGAGGCTTCTGATTCCTGTTTGAATTAATTGAAAAATAAGCCTCCTCGTTACCTCTTCCTCCCTTTCCCATCTTGATTCATAAATTTTAGCCGCCCCGGGCCTTTGAATCGAAAATCAAAATTTGGATTAAATTTTTCTTGCATCTAGTAATCAAAAGTCTATCAACATTGAAGGCACTGAGTCCCTGACCTTTTATTCATCCCAAGAGCTAATATGGATGTAATTGGGTGCCTATTATTCGTTGCTGGCAAAACTAAGAGGAGAAAACAACATTCGCTAGTACATCACTAGATGAGGGCTGGAATCTCTCAATCAAAAGATGGGGCAATTACCAAGGGAGGAAGGGAACCAGTTTCAGAGCTCGTCCTACGGACGAGCTCTCCCTGCGGACGAGCTCTGGACCTTCCAGATTTGATCTGGACGGTCCAGATCTGATTTTTTTTACTTTTATATTTTTTATCCAAAATAATTTTAATGGGTAGAGGATCTAAAATAAAGATAATCTCTCAACTAACATTTTTTCAAAAAATAATTTTTTCATATAAAAAAAAATAAAAAACGAAAAAAAAACAGATCTCAGCCGTCCAGATCCAGCTCTGGACGGCTGGATCTGGACGAGCTCTCCCTGCTCGTCCTGTGGACGAGAAGGGAAGCTGAGTCCAGGGAGGAAGAGAGGACAGCATACCTATGAATTTTTTATTATATTTTCAAGTGTTAAGTACCAATTTTACTCCTGAAGTACACGCCTATAAGCAATTTTGCCCCTTAAGCTTTGAAAACTTAAGGGAATTGCTCCTGGACCCGTACTTCAAGGGTAAAATTGGCACCTAACCCTATTTCAAATAATTAAAGTGGGAATTAAAAGGCAAACACATGGGATTAAAATAGTATAACTTCAAGTACTGTATAGTTAGCACTTAATATTGCTTAATTAGCATTTTCTGTCAGAAACATTAACGGTATTAATTTTTAAGGACTAAAAACGCACTTCATAAATTTAAGAGACAAAAATAAAACCTCATGTAAACATAAAAAACTAAAAGTATATTATAACCTTAAGTTTATTATGTTTGTATTTCCCATGCGCATTACTAGGAGAGAAGAGACCCTAAGCTTATGAAGACTGGAGGAAGCGTAACATGAAATATGGTGTTATTCGTGAGAATTTTTATTTATTTATTTATTTTTACAGAATATTTTAGATGAATTAGGTTCTGAAAACTTACTAGAGTCAAGATATACTTTCAATTTCAAAAAATAAAGATATTTATGGATCACCCACCATAAGATCCTCACATTAATAAGATTTGAATCCACAATTTTATAACTATGAATTAACTTTTTTTCTTTAATCAAATAGACCAACATTTATTAGTTGGTGTTACTTGTGAGATATTTTCTCCCTTCCGGGTTATATAAAACTATAATAGAGTAGGGCAATATAATATCGTTTTGATTTTTGCGATGGGGGGCCCATTTGCAAGTTGTAAGCAGATATTTGTTCGTGAGGACCGCTTTTTGTTTTAAAAAAATATATTGGTAAGTCAAAAATTTGAGGTTAACAAAAGTCTAAGACTAGACTACATCTCTTGACCTTAGTGACATTCTATCACACTCAAGCTTTACTAAGTCTACACATTCAACAGGTTGAGATGAAATAATTACAAAGCATGATTAATCTTTTGAGCTGACTGTGCTAAATAATCAGTACATCAGGACGGCTTTGTTTTATAGCGTGTCCCATTCTTTTGAAAACTTTGTCGTGCTTTCTCTTTTCCTAATCATGGAAGGGAAATGCAAGTGCCTGAGCTAATGATGATGATGGGATGGAACCCCGAGTCCGGTGGCTACATACAATTTGAATCATATATTAAAGCCATTCACTGTTTTCTTTTGTTGTTTGTTTTTAGATGAAACTCTCCAAAGGAAACACCCTTTTATGGGTTATATACCACCATAGGACCCCAAGGTACAGTTCTGCTCCAACTTTTATACATTATGGTAGGAGAGGGGGCAGGGTTCGAACCCTAGATATGGGGGAGGGAAACCAATTAATACTGACTCTCATGCCACTGCGCTATGAAGATACTGGCATCCTAAGGTATAGTTCTGCTCCAACTTTTTCTAGCCAAAATTATTTTCAGTTCCCGCACCACACAAAAAAAACTAAAGAAAAGTTACTTAAAATCGTCAAAACACTTAATAATTCCTACTATCATTTATTTACAAATAAATTTTAATATATATATGTGTGTCAAAATGCTGTTTAAAAAAAGGTTAATACCATTTTATAGTCTTTATAATTTGCTGATATTTAGATTTTGGTCCCTGAAATTTCAAAACATTGTTTAGATCTTTCAAATATATTCCGTTTGAAATCGCTACTCCTTGAAGTTTCAAAAAGATTTGGAAACAGAATTAACATCGTGAATTAAACTTATGTAGCACTAACACTGTTAAATATATTTACGTGGATGTGTAAAAAAAAATTCTAAGCCTATATTTTTTAAAATGCTCCTGTATTAAAAAAAAAAAGTAGAGTCTTCCTTTCCTTTGATTCTGTACTGCAAATTCTTTCAAAGTAAATTGGGATCCAACCTCTTCTTCTGCTAACGTGTTGTTCCTCTTTTCTCCTTTTTCTTTCTCTCCACAAGATTGGCGGGTGCTTATTCCATTATATCTAAACTTCAGACTTACTAATCTCTCTGCTATCCCCCCCATTTCTGTGTCTTCAATTGTTTTTGCAAAGTGCTGCGACATTAATGTCCAGATTCAGATTCAGACCCGTTTTCATTGTTCTGTTTCCTCTTTCTGTAAAATGGCGGATGACCAGATTAAGTGTACATTCTGCTCTTCCTGCCAAAACAGTTGCCACCGTGTTCCATCTCCGCTGCCTTCTCCCCCACCTCTGTCTATGTCTACTCGTCGCCAAGGTGAGGAAGCGGCGGTTCCGCCCTTTCATATGAACTACCCGGCGCCGCCTTCGCCTAACCCCATTTTGTCTTATTTTCCTTTCTACTTCTAAAGCGCCCGGCTCGCCGCCACCTTCAGGGGGTTTATTTACATTTTGGCGATGCTCTTGATTTGACGGAGGGCAAAAGAATAAATTGAGTTGCATTCTTGATTCACGACGACCTGCTTTTATTTCTCTTTAATTTGTATGTCTAAAATATTTCTACTGTTTCTCGGTTACAGCATGTGGGGCAGTTCTCTCCTCTGTTCTTCTCGCAAATGCACTTATATATCATCAGTAATATGGCAATGACTGCATCTAGTGTGGAAGGACATGGAGAGTATGTAGCGATTCGAACAAGAGGAGGAAGATAAAGCAAAAACCATTTGGACTCTCTTGCTTTCGGTTGCAGCAACCATGGAATTTATGGTTTTTTTTTTCCTTTTTAATTATATAAAAGCTTTTAAAAATATAGGTTTTGGAATTTATTTTTCCATATCATCAGCTTGTCCAGTCATCGTCCACATAATTATATCTAGCGGTGTTAGTATCACATAAATTTAATTATCCATGTTAACTTTGATTTTAAGTCCTTTTAAAACTTCAAGGACTAACAATTTTAAACGTGGTAAAATTTAGGGATCAAAACCAAAATCATATCAAACTATACAGAGTTACAGACAAAAGATAATGTTAACCCAACAAAAAAAATATCTCCCAGCAATTATTGGGCGTGGCAACCATTAAATAATGACAATATTTGATTTGGTGAGAGTTCCTATTTGGGTCAACGGTAGAAAAACACATTCAGACAAGTTGAGATAAAACTCTACTTATAAGTTTATCTCGTATGTCGTAAATCATTTTAAAAAAGCAGCTTCTATTGTTAATTTAAATAGGCACACCTCTTAATTACTAAAGCAATTTAATGACAACGGAGGATCTTATTCTAATGATTGATATCATGCAAATTATTATGTATATTCATAGTCAACTTAGTCTTCAACATAGTCACAGAATTGTTAATTTCTCATATTGAAGATGTCGATGTAAAAAATGTAGTTGCGCACATGGCTATTAAACTTATTATCACATAATTGTGAATTTGTTGAACTAAACCTAAAGCTGTCAATTTTTATTATGTAATGTCAGTGGAGTTACGCAGCTAACAACGACATTTTCAGAATTAGCTGTCCTTTCTTTTATAAAGGGTTAAGGGCTTATTTTGCTTTAAAAGTTTTCATTGAGAAATAATTTTTACTACAAAAGTTTTTTTGGGGCAATTTTGCTTTGGGAATGTCAAAAGTGAACTATTTTACTCTTTAACTGTTATCCCAATTAATTTTGAACATCACTTAATTAAATATGGGTAAAGGATTTCTCTAACTGGAGATAGAGTTATCTCCAGTAACCTCAAAACTACGTTGTTTTGGATTAATGAAGGGTGTTTCTATAATTTAGTTTATTTTTTAATCATATACATTTTACCGAAACATCCTTCACTAATTCACCTAAAATTACTAATAAACCCTTCATTAATTTAAAACAACGTAGTTTTGAGGTCATTGGAGATAACTCTATCTCCAGTGACTGGAGAAATATTTTCCCCATTAAATATATTAAACTAATAGTCCACATGTCATCTACATAATTTTTGTTAAGGTGTAAATTATCCCAGGAAATTTAAAACTAACTTTGAAAAAAAATGAAGTGGATAACAAATGGATTTTTGGGGAAAATTTGCTCCGTAAGAAAAATGACGTGAATAACATGTGAACTTTAACTCAGTATATTTAGTTAACTACGAGTTAAAATTAATTGTGATAACGACCGGCTAAATTACCATGGAAATTGCCCCTTTACCCATTTATTAAAAAAGTTGTTATTTTTATAGGAAAGTTGTCCACGAGATTGTCTTGAAAGGCTAAAGGCTCAACAGAAGAATTTATCATCCGCTTGCCTAACACAATCAAAGGAGGGGAGCCGATCTTCTTGCTTCTTTTTCTAGCTTGACTATGTGCCTGTTTGGGATAATTTTTAAAGCTAAAATAAACACACTAAAAGCACATTAGAAGCATAAGTAAGGAATATTGCTGTTTGGGATAACTTTAAAACTTGATGAGTTTTAAGGTTAAAAGTAACTTATTGGATGAAGCCACCTTTGGGAGCTTATTAAGAAAAAACCACTTCTGTCACCGCTATCCCAAACACAAATCACATCAGAAAATAAGTCCATTAAGAAAAGTCCATGAGAAACAAAAACTACTTATCTCAAAGCTATCCCAAACGGACCCTATATTTTTTGCTACTTGATAACTTGCTTTATTAGAATGAGGATAGCTGCCTTGTATATATAAGCCTTGCTTGTTTGATTGCATATCAACCGCCATGGATCGATCTTCTAGCGAATCATTCCATTCTCAAGAATAATAACTGAACAAAAGGAGCGATTAATTTTTAAAAATACAAGCCTGGTCTATTTTTTAAATATTGTTTCTTTCCTTCTATCACATCACCCTTCTAAACAAACGGTGTCATGTTTGATAAAGGTGACTTATTAAGCTGTTAAATCATGATTAAGCGTTATTATTGATTGGTGCCATTAATTCTCTTTCCCCGCTGATCAGTGCCAATGTGCCATTGCACTCTTTGAAGTCTGAAGGGACAAAACTAGTTTACCAATATATGTCCTTCTGGCTTTTGCAATTATACCCCGCCTTTCTCACCTTTTTATTTTATGCTGCTGCTGCTATTTTACCCAGTTAAAAAAGGGCTGTTCAGATTTTTATATTTTTATTTTCATAAATAATAATGGCGCCCTTGCCCCAAAGCTATTAGAAAAAAGGTACTCCTATAGTCAGGACGAGTATTAAATATTAATAAGTTCTCTGTCTCACTGAGGTGCTTTGTGAACACTGAAGCCTGTCCAGTGCCGTAAAATCGGTGGCGTGGCGGGCCAGCCGTGAGACCGGCATTATCAGACCACGGAAAAGCAAAATCACAACAACAATAATAGATTAATAAAAAAGTATATCTTGGTGGGGTGGGGTTTAGATAGTTAAATAAAGTTCACTGGAATAATTGGATTTTAACTTAAAAAAATAAACATCAAAAGGACGAGGGTCCCGGAAACTTGATTTAATGATTTCGCATAAAAGCCCACTCTCACACCCTCCCTCTCGACCCTCTTTGCCTTTTTGTTCCTCATTCCTCAAAAACAGATTATTTCTACAAACCAAGATACAACAGGAGAAGGAGAGAGAGAGAGAGAGGGAGAGAGAGAGTAATTGGTGACAGATGGCTCGGAGCTTCACGAGAATGAAATGGGTCTCCATTTTCATGATTTTCCTACCTCATTTGGCTTTGAGAGCCATGGCGGAAGATGGTAAATAATGTCCTCTTCTTCAACCTCTCTGCTTTAATTCCTCTGTTTCAAAGTGTGCATGTCTGTGTCCATCTGGTGCTTTCTCTTTCCTTTTTTTTTTTTTGTCTCAGAAAGAGTTTCATAATGGATCGTGCATTTTTTTGGGAGTATTTTTTCCATTTTTCATCGCTGAGATCTGATTCAAGTACCAATATCTCTTCTCCCACATGATTCCTGTCATATGTGCTTCAATGTGGTTGCTATTTCTGGTGGGTTTCTTTCTATTCTGTAGTACCAAACTCTGGCACGAAGTAATACATGTATTAACTGATATTTATAGTATTGTTACAGTGTGTTCTGAGCATTGTGTCTCCAGTGGGGTGGGGCTGGCTCTAATGAGTTCTAGTGTTCTTGGTTTGGACGTGGAAGATGAGGGAAATGTCATTTGCTGTTTTAGGCATTGGCCTAGTTCAAGAATCTAAGTTCTGAGTCCTTAATGAAACTGGGCAGTTTCATCTGGGAGATCCAAAGGCCCACCTTTTGAAGGGTTTCTCTGTGATTCTTCACTTGTTAGTTCTTTCTCCTCCTCAAGCCACCTCTTTTTCTTCATTTTTCACATTTTCCACCGTTTTTTAGGAACCATTTTTGTTCTTTTTTCCCCTCAATATTTTCATACACACACATTCACCTTTTATGTTTGCCGTGCGAAAGTGATGTTGTTTATGATAATTTTTAACAAAAAATAAGCCGTGAAACACCAAAAAAAAAAAAAAAAAAGTGGGTTGTTTATTCAAAAGAAAAAGAAAAGAAAACATTGTAGCTGCTCTTGGCAAGTTAGCATAGAGCCAGAGGTAGAGGCCTAGAGTGCAATGGTTGCCAAGCCAATAAACATGTGGGTCCCAGGCATGCAAATTTTCCTCTGCTCCTAGGGATGCGAAATGACCTTATTGACATAAAGCTTCCCGCCAAATATCACACCTTTTCTCACCTCTTTTGGCGAAAAAGAAGGGCCCTTTCCGTAAAGCGGGCACTGGCAAAAGCCACGCCAGCTACTAAACGGCGGTGATGTATCGTGTCGTCTTACTTTGGGGCCCACTTGCTCAACGCGGTTTCTGGTTTCAATTTCATGTTGAAAAGGCACCACCGAACGCGCCCCCCAATTTGTTGTCGTCAACATCATCTTCTCTTGTCGTTTTATGGCAGGGAATTGAGGGAAACCATGTCCATAACCCGTAGTGAGTCGTTCTTTCGTTCATAGGATGGGCTTCCTCATACTTGAGGCCCATACTCGGATAAGCTTATCCGAATACCATACCTTAAAAATGCCGACGTCACTATTAAGACAAAAAATAGGAAAACGTAACAGCCAAACACTCTATCCTTGAAAAAGGGACAAGAAGAAGCTAGATTATTGCAAAAGTGTATAACCTAATGAGTACAGATATAGTTTAAGCTCCTTTTTTAAGCTAAAGGTTGTGAGTCAGGTTTCTTCATCTGAAAGTATGGTATATGTATGTTGCAATTATTATGACGCAATCGAAGTTTAGTGTCCCCTGAGCTATACTTGATAGATGCTAGAATTCTTTTTCATTTCTCTAAGCCAAATTTGATAGATGTCAAGTTCGATGAACAAAGCTTATAAATTGACAAGATTCTCACAAATTGAACTTGAGCTCCAAGGCATTGCTTTTAGGTGCTTTACCACTTATCTCCTACGCGAATAAGGTCATTATTGCTGTTCATATACATTGCAAGATTCTGCTTGCCTTTTCAGTCTCATTCACTTGTTTAACATGCACATTGTATAGCACTACTAACGAAAAATAAACATGTGGGGAGTACACTAAACTAGTTAGAAAAAGACACGTGTGTTTCTTTACCGGATAAGTCCAACACGAACGATAGATTCCATTTGCTAGATGGCTCCACTTGAGCAATCAACGCGGTTCGATATAATTAATATTGTCTTGGGGTTTGTGAGAATTGAAAGTTTAAAACACTTTCACAGTTACATGTTTGATCCATGCTTCTGTCTTTTACGCTGATGTTTCATGCTTGCAACCTAGTATACTGGTTGCAGCTTTAACACTACATGCATGTTTATGATAATAATGATAAGGTTCTGATGAATGAAAAAACCACAGGTTTGGTGCCAAACGGGGATTTCGAGACGTCTCCATCGAACGGCTTCCCGAGCAAGGCCTTAGCGGAGGAGGGCCCCACCGATATACCGGTCTGGAAATCGACGGGGACGGTGGAGCTGGTGCGGTCGGGGCAAAAGCAGGGTGGGATGATCCTCATCGTACCGCAAGGTAGGCACGCGGCGAGGCTGGGCAACGACGCTGAGATCAGGCAGGATCTAACGGTGGAGAAGGGATCCGTCTACTCTGTCACCTTCAGTGCGGCTCGCACTTGCGCCCAGCTTGAGTCACTGAACGTGTCCGTGGCACCAGCATCACAGACCATAGACCTGCAGACACTGTATAACGTGCAAGGGTGGGACCCCTACGCCTGGGCCTTCAGCGCCGAAGAGGATAAGGCTAGTTTGGCGTTTAAGAATCCTGGCATGGAGGATGACCCCACATGTGGGCCCATCATTGACAATATCGCTATTAAGAAGCTTTTCACTCCTGATAAACCCAAAGGTACCCCTTCCTTCCTTCCTTCCTTGCCCCGTTTCTAGTAAAATTTTGTATGATGTCGACTTGCTACTTTTTGACTTTAGCAAGCTTACATAGAAATGCATAATTCACAGGAATTAGGTAAGCATTATAATATAATTGTGCCAAGCTTCCTTCACAAGGAGTAGTAGTTGTTGGTGTCTTTAATTTCCATTTAATGTTAATTGAATAGATGAATCATTGGATTCTATTACAGTGAAATAATTCATGCGTTGATTTTTCAACCATTCATTCTCTTAACTACTTTCATGAATGAGTAGACATAATCAAAGCTCCTTTTTGCCCATTGTGCAGAAAATGCTGTAACGAATGGGGACTTTGAAGAAGGTCCATGGATGTTCAGGAACACATCATTAGGAGTGTTGCTTCCCACGAACCTGGATGAAGAAACAACTTCACTACCGGGTTGGATAGTGGAGTCAAACCGGGCGATCCGGTACATCGATTCGGATCACTATGCGGTACCACAGGGGAGGAGAGCCGTAGAACTGGTGTCAGGGAAGGAAGGCATAATATCTCAAATGGTGGAGACAACAGCAAACAAAGATTACAGGCTGAGCTTCCTGTTGGGTCATGCAGATGACAAGTGCAAGCAGCCTCTTGCTGTTATGGCCTTTGCTGGTGATCAGGCTCAGAACATTCATTATACCCCAAATTCAAACTCTACGTTCCAAACTGCAAGCGTCAACTTCACGGCCAAGGCTGAGAGGACCAGGATTGCCTTCTACAGTGTGTATTACAATACCAGAAGTGATGATATGAGCTCTCTTTGTGGGCCTGTTGTTGATGATGTTAGGGTCTGGTTTTCTGGGTCCGCAAGAATTGGATTGGCTTTGGTAAACCTTGGGATTGTAATTTTGGGCTTACTTTGGGTTTTGGCATGAAGGGATGGGCTTGGTTTGGTTTGATTAAGAAGCTGGGCAATGTAATGTGTTTTGTTGGATATGGCAGTTGGGAGTGATAGGAAAGTCACACACCGATGTGTTGCCCGCGTATGTGGTCTTTAGTTTATAGTATTTGCCAGAGAGAAATGAAATGTATTATTGGCTGTTAGTTTACGCTATATAGTTGTGTTAATGAAGCTTATATAATTTTCTAAAGTTCATTGCGCTTCAATGAAATTTTAAACAGGTTCATCCAAGTGTTTTTTGGCTTGTAGGATAGCTATAAGTTGAGTGTGTGCATGTTTGGTATAGCTAGCTTTTAGAAGGGGCAATCAGGTTTATGGGTTTCTTTCTTTCTTTCTTTTTTTAAATTTTCCTTTGGATGAAATATTTTTGAATCAGATTTGTGGGGGTAAAAGTAACTTATTTGAAAAGTCAATTTTTTTAGCTTATTAGAGTAAAAGCTCTTTATTTAAACTTGGCTTATATATAGAGTGATAGCTACTTATACAACCACCAATCAAAATATAAATTATATTTCATAATCTGACTTTACCCAATCTGATTTTTCCCCAAGTCATTTTTCTTCCTATCGTTATCTAAATAAGGTCGGTATTGTTTAGGTTAAGCATGTGAAAGCTGACTCGTTACAAACCACGTCTTGGAGCCATCAGTTCGGGATTTAGAAAGAATCCAAGATAATCGAAATGGGTCAGTGTTTTGAAAACTGGGAAAGACAATGTCGTATACAGTCCAAGGCAACTTTTAAGGGAAAGAAAGTCATTCGACAAATCGCATCAGCTAGACTTCGACCAGAACGGTGCAAAATCCAAACACAAACAACCCAAAGTAATCCCGATCCTCAACTAAATGGATCAAACAAGGCGTTGTAGTGAGAATTCAATAGTATTCATTGCCAAGTTTAGACATTTAAAGACTTTACCCTTCGGGTAAATATTACAAATCAATTTGCGATGCGGCAAATTATGTGGAGTCGGAAATTGGGTGCCTCGACTATTTTGAATCAATAATAGCTGAAACGCTTGTTTTAAAAATATTGGTGAAAATTATATAAAGTATATATATATACACACACATATTGGTGAAAACTGAAGAAACCATGATCATTCATCGCCTTCTTGTTTTTCTTTTCTCTTTTTTTTTGCTGGCCGAGGGTTTACGAACTTGCTCTACTTCAAACCTCATTAGATGAGAATTACTACAGCAATTACAGAATTGAATAGAGTGGGGTGAGAATTACTACAGCAATTACTACGCCCCTTTTGAATATTCATCATAATTCCAGGAATCACCGAATGCAGGTCATGCCAAGTTTTGCAAGCCAACCTTTCAGCACGATATTAAATTATTAACCATTTTAAAAATTCATGGACAATCCAACTTCAAAAACAGGCAGTAACACCCTATAACATTTTAATTGACTCGAGCAAAATCCTTGGACAAGACAATAGTCGAGAAATTCAATATAATTCCAAAAATTGGAGTCCAACTTAAGCTAAACCTCATCATGATACGATACCGTCTATAAAGTAAAAGAAAACAATATAGCCATGAGAGATATGCAGGCCGCAGCATATACCATAGCACGCTTCAAAGCCTTCTACCTCTTCTACCACCCTTTCTGCGAGTGCTATCAGAAGGAATTGGAGTAACATCCTCTGAAAAAATGAATATTACAGATTAAGATACAGCCAAATTACAATTTTAAAGCTATACAGAAAAGATTTCATTCCAGTAAAGGTCATTCATTACCTATACGACCAATTTTCATTCCAGAACGAGCAAGAGCGCGGAGTGCAGATTGAGCACCAGGACCCGGTGTTTTTGTCTTGTTTCCTCCAGTGGCCCTGAGCTTGATATGAAGAGCAGTGATGCCAAGTTCCTGCCCCAAAACAATTTGACTCAGTCAATGAATTTCAACATTTTGATAGAATGAACTACCCACAGACTTGAAAAGTTTTTAGCAGCATGGATTGAATCATCTAACACTTAATAATTTAGTTATATAACAGATTATCAAAATGCTATTCATGACAGTGCCATCAACTGAAATAACTAAAGTCAACAAGAAGCTCAAAACCTTGCATCTAGAAGATACATCCTGCGCAGCAAGCATAGCAGCGTATGGGGAAGACTCATCTCTGTCAGCTTTTACCTTCATTCCACCTAAAATTTTACGACAGATCACAAAAGAGAATACTACAACAGTTATCACAAGATAATAAAAAGACAAATATATTTAATGAAAAGTCCTAAGCAGTTAAGAGAGGTTTCTATGTGAATAATGCACGGTAATATGTTACTAGATAATAAAATAGACATAAGGTAAAACCCTTTGATTAAAGGCGAATCCTACATCTATAAACATATAGGCATTACAAATTGATCAGTTATGAAAACGCTAAAAGTGCGTATTCTCTTAAATAGCTCAGTTCACTTCAAACTCCATGGCACACAGCCCAATTCTAGCTAGCATAAAAACTGAAAACGGGAATACTGGCAACTAAATGACAATACTTTGATTGTAAAATCCTACGAAATGAATCAGAAACAAGCTTACCAGTGATGCGAACAAGGGTTTCTCTCCCAGACAAATCAGTCACGTGCTGTGAAAAAATACAATAAAAAAATCAATTACAACCAGACTTAAGCAATACGGATCTACACAGGGTAAAATATTCTGCATGTACTCACAATGAAGGTGTCGTTAAATGATGCAAAAATATGGGCCACACCGAAGGCATGTTCACCCTCTCTTACAGTTGGGCCAAGAGTAACATTCTCCTCCTTTGGCTCTCTAACCTTTCTCTTCGACTACAAAACACAAATGGCAAATTAGAATTGACTCCGTCATGCGTGTCTTCAAATGAATTAAATATCGAGGCCTCAGCTATGGTTTCGCTTTCAAAATTACGGACTGCTCTTGCGCCAGATCAAATCTATCAGTTATTTTACACAATAAGGCAAGCTTCAAGAAATCAAATCCGCTTGAAGAATTAGCGAAAGCGTCAGTTTTAGCGAAATACATTATTGGTTCATCTACTGCTGTTTAAATATGAGATAAATTGAAGAAATCATGGCATATTGCAGATATCCCGGCATTCAGAAGCACAAAATTGTCATTCACTACATAGACAAAAGTCATAAGCCTTTAACGATCAATTCTCTCATAAATGTCAAACTGCAAAATTCGTAGTCCAGACATTAAGTGAGACAGTGCGCAAGAAATGGAGATCAAGCAGAAAATGAGTCACAATGCGATTTCCGTACCATTGTTGCAAGACAATAAGGTCGGACGCTAGGGTGAAGGTTGAGGAGTCTCTGCTTCTGCTTGCTCGTTCAGAGACCTGGCTAAGTGGGAGCGGAGGCCGTCTCTGCTTTCACTATATAAAAGAGAATAGATAACAGGCTAGGGTTTTGTCGGATAGAACGGAATTTGCAGAACTGCCTTTCAGTTTAACATAATTTCTTAAACGACCCATTATTTTTACTTTTTTCAACATTCACTCCCTTCTGTTCGGCCATTCTTTGTTTGGGCCAGACCTCACTGTGGGCCATAATGTGGAAGCTTTGAAAGCCCATTCTTATATTTAACCTTGAGTGTGGCCTTCATGACGCACCGCTATGGCGCTATACGAGTCAAATTCGCTTTATTCGAAAAAAAAAGGGCTTTAAATTAGCATGCCTTTGTATTAAAAAAAAACGCATTCAATTTCTATTTTTTTGCCAGACCACAATTTATGATTTAAATGTGAGCCAATTGGAAATCGAAGAGTTTTTTGACGAGGAATTGGAAATCGAATGTTAGTATTAGGGTTATCCCAAAGTATATATTCTCTGATTTTTAAGGTCTCATTTCAGCATTTTTTATTCAAATGTAACTTGTAAACTTTGGTTGCTTTAAATTTATTTTGTATTTTTAAGTTTTTATCAAAAAAAGAGAATTGAAAATCAAATAGTATTAAAAAATTATACTAAGAACCTTCATACTCCACGGAAATAAATTAACTAACTCACAAAAATGATAACTTAAAAAAAAAATTAATTCGCTGGCCAATTTTTTTTATAAAAAAAATTCAAAGTAAAAAAACACCGAATTTTTTTGGTTACCCATTTGGTATTTAGAGCTTCCTCCTGACTAATCAGGATCCAACCCACATCACGTACCTAGTTATGGTGGGAAAGTCTTCCAACGGGACTTTTTTTACATTCACAGGACTCAAACTCGAGACTTTATTTAAAGAATTCAAACTACTTACCACTTATACGCAGTTGGTTACCACTTATACGCAGTTGGTTACGGAATTTTAATTATCTCAATAAATCAAAGGAGAGAACCACTTAATATGGGCTTGGGGAATGATAATCTTTTCATTGGGCTTAGTTGTTCCTTAACATTTTGAGGGGAAAAAAAAAAAACTACAACTCAAGTCGCTGCACGAAGGCTTCTTTCTTGATTAGGGTTTTCTTGGTTCCTATATAATCTTAGCGGAATGCATGGGCTCTTCTTCCTGGGACTGGGACAGAGGGAGGCTTGGGAGTGCTTGATCGTCCTGCCACATTCTCTCAGAATATGGTGACTTTTAGGGTGAGAAAGCTCATCAATGTATTGAATCAAACGTACTTTTGTCGAATTTTTAACTCTTCAAGGGGGTTTGTGGTACCTCATGTTCATTTCATCTAATTGAAGGCTGACAATTATGTAATTGGCTATTTGAGATGAGATTTTGATGCACATACTGCTGCTGTCGAATCCTATTGTCTGGCATTTACTGTGTTTTGTTTGTTCTCTCCAAACGAACAATGGCACTGGTGATTTTCAGCTTTCACTCAACCTTCTGTTTGGTTTGCAGTTCCATCAGTATCAGGTCGTTGGGAGGGCTCTCCCTACGGAATCAGATGATCACCCGAAGATTTTCCGCATGAAGTTATGGGCCACTAACGAGGTGCGCGCCAAGTCGAAGTTCTGGTAAAGTGTCTTGTTCGTGATCCATCGGTTGGTTCAGTTTGTTTGATGCTCTTGGAGATCCGTGGGCTTGAGAAAATGTTGAACTTTATTCTAATTTAATACTATTCTTGTTCCAGCGGTTAAATCTGATACTCTGGATTGGCTAATTTCATTGAAACAGGTATTTTTTGAGGAAACTGAAGAAGGTCAAAAAGAGCAACGGTCAAGTGCTTGCGATCAATGAGGTATGAGTTTCACTTACACGCCCTTCAATCTTTATGTTTCATGTATTTAGATCGTATCCTGCTAAAAGCGAGTTACATTTTGATTGTATTTAGACCATATCATGCGAAAAACTCCAACAGATGTAGAATGTGACTGATTTATTTCTGTCGAGTGTATCTTTTTGTGATTTTGGCGCCCATTTAATCGTGTGTATACAGTTGGAAAAATACATGCGTGGTTTGAATTCTATCCAGGGTCTTGCCTTTGTGATTTCTTGCTGCAAATATGAATTAGCTATTCGCCAATAATGACATGTCATTTCTTTGTCATGTTGCTTTTTTATTTGCATGAAATTAATTTTTGACTGTTCTTATATGTTTGAATTCTTTTTGTTCGCGAGTGTGGCCTGTTTCTGATTTCTAAAATATCCCTGAGGAATGAGGATACTAGAGATGAATGCTACATTTTCTCTTATTTTTAGATGGGTAGCATGTCTTACATTGGCTACCGTACTATGCACCTTGAATATAATGGCGAGGAATAGACTTCGCAATTATTTTATGATGAGGCCTGTCAACGTGAATTTGTACAATAATAACCAAATTGTACATCATGTTCTGTTGAAGTGATTTTTTGGCTGTAGGCTTCACAAACTTATTTTTGGTTTAATATCAATTTGAACCCTGACTTTTTTTAATTGCATCAAGCTGACCATTTTTCTAGCAGTCTATTTTTCTGTGCCACCTGTCTTATGCTTGCATTGTTTGCTTTCCTTCGGTGCTTTCCTTTTATTTCTGGTAGATGGATATTAAAATGGGATGGGAATCTAATGGGCTATTTCGGTTGCTTTAGATTTGAGGTATGCACGCTTGCCAATGCTATTCGTCCATGCATCTGGCAGACCTGTGTCTAGGTGTAAACTCTTTTCTCCTTCAGTTGACTTTGAAGTACATTCTTAGCTACAGCTTTCTGGTGAACTTGAATTTAAACATGCATTGAGGCTTTAGATTTTGGATTGTATGTTTCTATGATGAATATTAAAGTTTATGCATTTTTATCTCAAAAAAAGTTTAGTTATTTAAGATCATGTAGTTTCTGTTGCTCGCAGATCTTTGAGAAGAACCCAACTAAGATAAATAACTATGGCATTTGGCTGCGGTATCAGAGCAGGACTGGCTACCACAACATGTACAAGGAATACCGTGATACCACTCTAAATGGTGCAGTCGAGCAGATGTACACCGAGATGGCTTCCCGCCACAGGGTCCGGTTCCCCTGCATTCAAATCATCAAGACTGCCACGATCCCTGCAAAGCTTTGCAAAAGGGAGAGCAGCAAACAGTTCCACAACTCCAAAATAAAGTTCCCATTGGTTTACAAGAAGATCAGGCCACCCACAAGAAAGCTAAAGACCACGTTCAAGGCATCAAGGCCCAATTTGTTTATGTAATGTGTTGGTGGAAGAGCTGAGTAGGAAGACATCGAGTCTTTTTTTGGTAGAAACTCCCCCTTTGGTTCTTGCTTGATTTTGCTGAGAATTTTAGTACGCTGTCATTGGGTTTTAGTGTTATTTTAATATTTTTGTTGGATATGATCTTAATCTTTTTTATAATTGAGTAGAAAGGAACGTGATTTTTTTGTCAATCTTGTTGTTCTATATAATTTTCTGGCTCTGGATGCTGGCAAGAAGTTTCTATGGAAATAGTGGATCATGTGGCTTACCGAAAACTACTTTGGGCACCTATATGTTGGAGAATGTGAGAACCTAGAGGCCTACGTTATGACTCGAAACTCAGGATGGGAAAATCACTAGTTACAGCAATTGCCGTCGCCTCCCATTGTTTCGCTGTCAGATGGGTGGAAAGAAAAATACTAATCGTTGGACATGCGTTAAATAAGATTTGAAAGGAAATTTGAAGAAACACTTCACTACTGGGTTGAGGTTGATGATCATATATGGAGTCAAAGCTCATACGTATGCCTTTGTTGCCATAAAAAATGTAGCAAATTGATAGAAACAGTGGGCGTAGAATGATTTTCATATAGGTTTTATATGAGATTGGCAACAAAATGATGGCAGCAGATTCAAAATTGGCAATGGCAACCACCATAGTTGATCACCCACTGGCCACTCCCTCTATGGTTCCCATCAACTAATGCTACTCTTATTCTCATCTTTCTTCCTACAATTTGTCCCCCTTCTTTTTATTACTACCATGTCATCTTCACTCTCTCATCTTCTCACATGCCCTTTTCTCCTCTAACTTTCCAAAAATTAAAGGTACCGAACTTATGCTATAACTGGTCATGAACTTTTTTTACGAGCTTAAACCACCTATATGTTTACTCTCTTTAGGCCTAAACATAAGTTTGGTAAGGAGTTTACTTTGATCATAAATTTAAAACTTCAATCTACTTCGTCATCCAGATTTAGAATTTTTTTCCTTAAAGTATTCCTCTTGATTATATATGTGAAAGAGTGGGTTTTCCATTAAAGATATTTCCAATTCACATGGTTAAAGAGGCTATTTAGGGAAACTAATACACGTTTATTAGAAATTACTAAACTAATTTAATCAATATCCACGTATTAGTTATGCAGCTCTTATATTAAAAATCGGATGTACCTTATGCTATCATAAGTACTTGTTGTTGCTTGTCACTCTCTAGCTGATTGCATGCCAAGGTTAATAAGTAAAATGCTTCACGTGGATCACGCTATCATGTTTATTCAAATAAACTATATATATAGTAAATTGAATTGTGAATGAAATCAAATATATTGGAGCCAAAATTTGTTCTTAGCAAACCATGTTCGATTGCAATTCCAAGATTTGTAAGGAATTTTGCGAGCTCCCATTAAAAAAGCTACGAATAAAAGTAAAAAGTAGTAATTATACCAATTCTTCAAATAACAAAAAGAAGCTAGGAATAAAAGTAATAAATAATTAGCGTAGAGAGTAGTAATAGTGGGGTTTGACCTTTGTCTTTGAATCTTATCCCTCTTTTACCTTTACAAACCGTCCATCTCAAAAATCAAGCAACTTATGCATCCATTTATTTTTGACCCTTTTGTGTTGTATTTAATTCAACAAGTGCTTGACATTTGACAGAGTAACCCCACATTTGAAAATGTGATCTTGCTCCACCCTCCCTTTTCTCTTTATTCTCTAAACTACGATAGTCAATACATACACCTATTCAACTACCCCATATTGAACGTGTGTGTGGGTATTGTTGCAACTTTGTAGTATTCAAATACTAATCCTCCTTTTAGCTTCTTTATACAAAAAGTGCATGCAGTGTCTTCACCACACTTCAAAAGCTCTCTCTCTCTCTCTCTACCATCTCAAGAACAATCATATATATAAAAGCATCTTTAACTTGAAGCACACACATAGAAGTGGAGTACTGTGATTATTAGTTGGGTTTGTGCTGCTATTCTTATTTGTTCTCTGAGACATTTTGAAGAATAATGCATATTTCTTGGAGGCCAGTCTGCATCATTTTTATCCTTTCATGTTATGTTTCTGCTCTTCCTTTTACTGAGTGTTCATTCCCTAAGGAGGTGAGTCAGTCTGGCAGTCACAAGAGCTCAAATCACAAAACCAACAAGGTAAAACCAACTGAACAATCGCTTCTTCTTCGTCTCTGTAATTCACCATCTTCTACCTTCTTCTATTTTGTTCTAGAGATGACAGTGTATGTATTGGCAAATATCAAATACTGTTCTGCAAAATTTATATTTGAAAAAGCCATCACTAAATATCTTCCTGGGATAAACTGATAAGCTGCAAATTCCGCTTGTGGAACCAAACATAACCACTGTAAGTAAATTTAGCAGATCAATTCTGAGAAGACATCTGACATAGCACTTCATGGATTGCTACTGTGGGCTTCTATGGGATTCTCAACGCCATTAGGGATACTTACTATCAGAATGTCAAGTAGAGAGGGAAATGGATCAACAAGGAGTAGGGTCCTCTTTTATCTCCATGTAGCATTTCAGGTCATAAATTCTTCCTATTTGTTCTATTTTTTCCCCCTTTTTTGGTGATAATTCCCTGTTATTTCTTGCTAAAATTGCTTTTTACTGATAAATATTAACTACAGTTAAACTGCAGTGATACTTGAATTAATTTGAGTGAAGTTAAAGATGCCTCATAAAAGTTGCAGGATACCATCATTGAAGTTCTGATCTTTGTTTAAAACATAATCATAACCCAACTTTAACTTTAGCTAGTGATGGTCCGCCCATAACTTTTTTTTTCGAATTTATTTCCACTTGGACCTCAACTGTGACATCATTACCTAGATTTGCTTTCATTCATGATTTATGATTTTACAGGTACAAGTTGCTGATTTAAATCACTGTTCATTAACTAAATTGATTTTATAAGTCATGGGTATTTTAATGCATCTTTATTATTATTATTATTTTCCGTAACATTTCTTCTAAATATTACAGATGCTCTCACTGCTTCTTGCTACAATTGGAGCTATCATGTCCCTGAAAAACTTTGAGAATTCATTTGATAACAACCATCAAAGAATAGGTCTTGCACTTTATGGAGCTATATTGGTTCAAGCTTTGATTGGATTTTTCAGGCCTCTCAGGTTGATTCATCAGTGATACCCATCTTCTAATAAGTTTCCCTTATAACTATATTTGCATGACCATAACCCTTTTATTGTTGCAGGCAAAAGAAAGAGAGGACTTATTGGTACTTTGTTCACTGGATATTAGGGACAATAATCTCTTTTGTGGGGATCATCAACATTTACACAGGTCTTAAAGCCTACCATAAGAAAACCTTAAAAAGCACAACACTTTGGACTATCCTCTTCACTGCACAAGTGTCTTGCAATGCACTGATCTACCTCTTACAGGACAAAGTGGAGTACATAAAAAAGCGAAGGGTGATTCCAGGCACTGAGTCAACTGTGCCTTCTGATCAAGACATTCGTCATTTGCAGAACCAGAATGAGTTATTACCAGTAGTAGCATGTGGGAAGAAAAATGCACTTAGCAACTTGTTCGACTAATAAAGGGTTAATTTTTTTTTTTACTGCCCATTTGTCTGTAGTTTCTTTTAACTATGGGGATTGGTTCACTTTCACAATATATTTTTCTGGTGCCTGCACCTTTATGCAAGTGGGAGGTAGTGGTTTTATGAAGAGCATTCTTTTAAAAGTAAACTTTTATTTATTTGTGTATGTTACCACTTTTTATTCTTCTTTTTCCCCCTCTCCTTTTTGTAATGGATATTCCTTTTATATGTTATAGTGGGAGTGTGGATATGAACTGAACAGAGATTGGATTGATGATTGTGCGAATAGTTTGTGCACTGCGATTATATCAAGTTAGGAAGTAAATTTAAGAATTGTGTTCTAGAAAACACATGATTACACATTATATATATATATCATGCAAAACTTTTGGGATATATATTTAAAAAAAAAAAAAAAAAGCTTTCTTTCCACACACCGTCACAAGGATTATGTAAGAGGAATATTTTAAGGGACGACAGAATAGCAAGGCTTGAAATAAAAGCATGTGGGTGTGGCTGTGTTGTTCATGGACTGGGTTGCCTTGCAATTGCATCTTCATAAACAAGCAAGCAAGCAATCATCCATACTTTCATTTTAAGCAATTAAATAGGGCTATGTCTCAGAAGGAGGTAATCATGCTTATTCTCTGAATCAGATTGACCAATAAAATGATCCCAGAAATGCTTCTCATATAAGCTTGTGAAGGAATTTGTGACGCAAATTATAACATGAGTTTTCCTAAATGGCAGAAGATGCAGCGATAAAAATCATGATCAGTAGGCATCTTACTCAAGATGTAAAATTTTTTCCACTCTCTTTTTGCATACCTTTGAAAATATAAGAAAAATATCCAAGTATCATTAATTTAGGCTTCAAGACGAGGCTAATAAGAAATTTTATTTATTTGCCCTTTTCTTTTAATAATCCTGAAAGTCCACAGGCAATGTAGAGCAAAGGGAAGAGAGAGTCGGCATAAGCACTCAAACATGTTTTGAAGATTTTTTACAGAAAAGTTCATGAAACGACACAACAGATGACACAGTTTTTCAAAGAAATGTCAATGGCCCTTCTTTCCAGTAGCTGCTTCCCACGATCGCAATACATGGTTTGCAATTTCTTCTACCCCAATCCTATGCTTCACCTGTCCACAGATAATTTCAGGTAATCATAAACATGGACAACAATGACATGTTCTAAAGGAGCCAGACACAAGTAATTTAAGGATCTTGTTCTCTTGTTACAAATTACCGAAAAAAGAAGGAAGACGAAGAAACTGGGAGCTAAAAAGTAATGTGGCTAGGATTTTGAAATTTGGGAATGGGGAAAATACCCAACGCTGGGCGAGTGGTGAGTTTGAACAAGATGGGACTGTATTTAGTCTTAGTGAACATTTTAGTCTTATTGTATATAAGTTTCGTTGGTAAGATAAAATCACTCTTCAACATCCAACTTGAAGTTTTATGAACAGAAAAAGCAGCCCAGGGTTAGAATCAGAAGAACTTGATAGTGCTCTAAAGAGAATGTGATGGGCCTGCTATGCCCACTACAGCTGCTAATAAGATCTATAACCCAAGGAACAAGAAAGATAGAGGGGAAGTTGAGCCCAATCACACTATTAAATCCAAATACAATATTATACAAGACGTGTATTAATCAGCCCCACCACACTATTAAATCCAAATAACAATATTATACAAGAATTGTATTAATCAGCCTCACCACACTATAAATCCAAATAACAATGTGTTTAACAAACCTGTGCAAAGACAAAAGGCCCCCCATCTCGCATCCGAAGAGCATCCCGCTCCATGACTGCCAAATCTGCTCCAACTGCTGGTGCAAGGTCAGTCTTGTTTATCACCTGGAAACCAAGTCCAATAGGTTCCAAAACCATTTTTTAGAAGAAACTGGTGGAGTTAAACAACAAAATTTATGATTAATGCTTTTTTGGAAGTGCCTCAATCAAAAATACAGGCATGTAGCACTTACAAGAAGATCTGCTTGTGTTATTCCAGGACCACCTTTCCGAGGAATTTTGTCTCCGCCAGATACATCTATTATGTAAATGATATAGTCAGCTAGCTCCCTGCTGAAATTGGCTGCTAGATTATCTGCAACAAAAACTCAAGGTTGATGTTCACAAACTTCTTTGGATAATTCTGTTTTCCTTTGCAGCAAGAAATGCATGTAACAACAACTATCCCTTCTCCATGTTTCTCTGAAATTTTGTCAAATTCAAAACAACAACTATATAACTACAATGTAACCAAATTAAAAATATCCCAACTCAGATTAAATGATAGCCTAAAGTCCAGTAAATGTAAATGACCTCCCCCAGATTCACAAAGAAGTATATCTGCTTTGAACAAGTTGGATAGCTCCTCCAGTGGTCCGAGATTAATGCTGATATCCTCCCGAATTGCAGCATGTGGGCATCCTCCAGTTTCTATAGCTCGTATCCTTTCCTCTGGAAGTGCTTTGTGTTTCACCAAGAATTCACCATCCTCTTTAGTGAATATATCATTTGTGACCTGAAAGGAAACAAGTTTTGCTAACCTGGATCACCAAATAGAAGCATAGAGACTCTTTGAATTTTAGTTCAGTTTCTGGAATGATTCAGTCTCTAAGCACTGAAACATATGCTACCAATGCCAGTCTTCGGATCACAAACATCAAAATGGAACAGACTATGACCTCAGTATACTTAGTACTTACTGCAGCAAGACTGTACTTGTCCCGTAAGTGTTCACAGAGGGCCAACATCAAAGCTGTTTTCCTGCACGGGGAAATCATTCATAACCCATCAACATCAATCACATGTTGTTTGCAGTAAAACAGAAAAACCATTGCAAAAATCCACCATTGCATTTCAAGGAGACATTTCAAGTGTTTGACTTTCCTTCATCATCCATGGCTATATTTCAGGGAAATAAATATGCAGAGTAGAGCATCTGAAATGCCGTTTGTCAGTAACATAAGAAAATTCTAAGAAAACATATATTCAGTGTTTCCCCTTTCTAGGTTGTAATATGTTCACTACTACACATTTAAGGATAGAGTAATTGGTTGACTTGTGGTCTTTCTACTCCAGATATCGTAGCATGCAGAAGAATTATCTTATGAGAAGTCACAGACTAACTTAAAAATTTATCGGGAAAGAAACTGTTGATTCAATTAAGCGTATCATGGTTATGTCTCAGTTGGATGCTCTCAATTTAAATTTTTAAAAGAATATCTATAAAATGGGAGAGATGAGGAAAAGGATTGAAAAAGAGATAAAATTGGATCTACATATATTCTTTGTTTGTGCCACTAATTTTCTAGAAAATATTTTAGGTTGAGGCATGTTCGTTAAATACACTATTTTCAGCAACGTACAAACTTAACTTACCAGTGGCCACTGAACTCAATGAATTTGAACAACTATCACACCAGTCTTTTGCACTGAACGCTAGCAAGTAAGAACCTAGTACCTTCTTAGGCATTACTCTGTCTAGATATTTTCCAAAAGTCTTCCAATTACCATTTTCTCGTTCCAAAGGAACAAGAGGTATCAATTAATACAATTACAATTATCCCCAAAAGAAGATTAAAACTAACAGGAACAATCAGCAAAAGTGGGAAATTGATATAAAGGGTTAGGAGAAGATACCCAGTACCGACGGGTCCACCTATACCAACAGTGAAAGCTCGCTCCTTGAAATCTCTGTTAAGAAGAGGAGGAGCTCTTCTGTTGAAGAAGCCCGGCGAGTAAACAGGTTCGTGAGAATG
Organism: Acacia crassicarpa; assembly: GCA_034222035.1. Classification (NCBI taxonomy): domain Eukaryota; kingdom Viridiplantae; phylum Streptophyta; class Magnoliopsida; order Fabales; family Fabaceae; genus Acacia; species Acacia crassicarpa. The sequence goes on along the minus strand of JAWXYG010000005.1, from coordinate 38,254,057 downwards.
TGGTGCTAGACCATCGTGGCTATGGTACACCTTCCCATCGGCTCCTAACCACGACTGCGCACCTGAATCTCCATGAGGGTGGTGGTGGTGGTGGTGGTGGTGGCCGTCGCTGTGGTCATGGTGTTGATGGGTGTGGTCACCGTGAGATTCCATTGACTACACAGTACACACTACTAGTGCTTATCGTGAGGACTGAGGAGTATAACATAGGAATCAGTTTCCGCCGAGCAGGGAGGCTCGTCCCTCTTGGGATAAGCGCTGGGGAAATCTGGGCAGTCCAGATCTCCCCTGGAGATCTGTACCGTCCATTTTTTTTGTTTTTTTAATAATTTTTTTAAAAAAAATTTTAAAGTTATTTTTTAAGAACCAATTACTATCCTAAAATATTTTTTCCAGTACCAGTCAATACCCTGAAATATTTTTTGAAGACCCTAAAAAATATTTTAAGATTATGAAATTTTTTTAGTAGCAGTCAGTACCAGTTAACTGGTATTGAAAAAGATATTTCAGGGTACTGACTGCTACTGAAAAATAACTCATGCTCTTAAAATATTTTTTATGGTCTTCAAAAAATATTTCAGGGTATTGATTGATACTAAAAAAAATATTTCAAGATACTAAGTGGTTCTTAAAAAATAACTTCAAAAATTAAAAGAAAAACTATTTTTTTAAAAAATGGACGGTTCAGATCTCTAGGGGAGATCTGGACCACCCAGATTTCCCAGCGCTCATCCCAAGAGGGACGAGCGCTCCCGGCTCGGCCAAAAGCCGAGCAGGGAAACTGGTTCCGTATAACATAAGGGTGAAAGAAAAGCTAATTACAATTTTACAACCCAACTTCTCATATCTTTTAAAATCTAGCCCATCAAAATATTTTTTCCACTTTTCTACCAAAAAAAATATTTTTTCCACCTCCATCACTCCAAATCTGGAAAATTTGAAGGGAGAGGGGGAGGAGAGAGAAATTTTTCTCTCATCTTTACTAAATAGTCTATGAAATTTTTTTAATATTTTAAATAAGAATAAGATATTGTCACTATCATTTATTGTCACTACCAATGTCACTACCACTTTTTCACCGTTAGATCAGAATCTCAATAGAAGAAAGAAATGATAAAGGTAAATGAGATTTTCATCTAACGGTGAAAAAGTGGTAGTGACAAAAAATTGTAATGACAATATCCTATATACTCTCAATAAAAAAGAATATTCTTCTGAGCAAAAAAATAAAAAAGAATATTCTTCTTATTAATGGTAATTTAGTCAATATCTTCCTCAAACCAAACATAGGGATATGAATTAGTAGGTTAATTTGGGTAGATTAAAAAATTATTTATGATAGTTATTTATAATAATAAATATACATTGATTTCTCAAGAATATCATCTTTGATCACGACTTGGAGAAAAACTCATTATTGTGTATAATCAATAGGTACATTTTGAAAAAAATTATAAAATTTGAGAGATAAAATAAATTAAAGTCTTATATTTAGAATTAAATTTAAATTTCAGCTACATCTTATGGGAAGGAATAGGATAATAGGTAGCATAAAGATACACTCAACATTTTTTAAACAGTATAAAAAAAAATATTAAACCATTTGAAAGAAGAGGAGGGTTTTCTTAAGGGGTTAAGGAATAAAAACGCTATGAAAGATTTCATCGTAGGTACGGGGTGCTTGAAAGTTTTTTAGAGGGAAATATTACCCCAAAAATTTAAAAAATTGGGCAATGTTACGGTTAAAAGGTTAATTTTGATAGTGAAAATTGATTAATGACACCTCCTACGTGTCACCTCATATCCACCTAAGCATTCCTCTCCCCCTCTCTTCCAAGTTCCAACACACCACCACCGTCACTCACCTCCCTCATTCCCTTGGAACATGTTTGGTTTGAAGGGAAAGAGAGAAGAGTAAAAAGAAGTTTCTCTTGTCTTTACATAGTAGTCCATAAATTTTTTTTAATATTTCAAAAACATACTATTAATAAAAAAATAATATTTTTTCATTAATGATAATTTTACCCAGTTCCTCAAACCAAAGACAAACCCTTAGTCATCCACGGGGGAAAAGTATCAATATAAGAACTTTTTACAAAAATTGTACTCAATTAGAACAGATAGAAAAAGATTTACCGAAATAGGGCAGTTAGTGGCGTGATGTCAGGGTTCACGACACCACTGAGTAGTGGCGTCATGGAATCTGATGCCACTGAGCAGTGGCGTTGTACTGTCTGACGTCACTAATGTCAATAAAATGGCACCAATTTAAATTGATACCCAGGGCACTAGTGGTGTTAGACAGTATGATGCCATTGAGTAGTGGCGTCGTGTACCTTGACGCCACTGGTGGCGTCACGTCCTACTTCAATAAATCTTTTTCTATCTGTTCTAATTGGGTATAATTTTTACAAAAAGTTCCTATATGGGTGCTTTTCCCCTTCCCCCGGTCATCCCAGTCCCTCTAATCTCTCCCTCAAACTCAGAAAATGAAACAGAGTCCTCTCCTCACCGGCGACTTCTCTTGATCACAGATTTTTGCTCCCTCTGTACATAGGTCTGATACAGCTATTTCCTTCACCCCCTTCATTTTGCCACTACTTGTAGAGAGGAGAGCCTAACCATTTGCCTTTCCCTTTTGATATTCCATTATTTATGGGGTGTGGGGTAAATTGTAAAATAAGATTTGATATTCTGTATGTTAGTTTTCTTTTTCTTGTTTTGAGACTTTTCTCAGAAATGAGTTAGAATTAAATGAGATATCCCAATGTTACGTTCAACGAGAGAAAGCTTTTGTCTGATAAAAAGCAGGGGTGCCGGTGAGGAGAGGTCTGAGTGTTTGATTTTCTGAGTTTGAGGGAGAAATTAGAGGGACTGGGATGACCGCTGGAAGAAGACCAAGAGGACGAGGGAGGAGATCAGAGTGACCGCGGTGGGTTGGAAGGGAGAGGAGAGAAATGCTGGAGAGGAGATGAGGTAGCTTGTAGGAAAGTGGCATGTGGATTAATTAATTAATTAACTTTGACCATCAAAATTAATTAACCCTTTAACATCTCCTCAAAAAATTTGGACATCCAATACTAATTACTGACAACCTTCAAAACATTTTTGCCGCTTAATCCTTTATTAAGTGATAGGTATATTATACTTTTAAAAATAATTTGTGAGGAAATATAAATGAAACTTGTTAGTGATTCTATGTATTTTACCAATAATTTTGCACAATCTAAGTCTAAAGACTTGGCTATCATGATTAAACCTAGTTAAATTTGGACCACCAAACGTGTAGATCAACTGGTAAGGGATTGTCCTAAGTCTTAACTTAACTATGGGTCTTGAGTTTGAGACGTGGGAATGCAGCGTGCGTGGGTGGTAGAAGCTTCCTCCCGAGAGGGACCAGTAAAAAAAAAACCTAGTTAAATTTAGAGCCTACGAAATTGCAAGTTAAAATTGCTTTTCGGTTGTCATCCCTCACACAAGAAAATAACAATAATGATGATACAACTTCATTAAATTTAAAAAACTGTTTTGTTTGGTCGCCCCTGTTTTATTAACATCAACAATAAGTTACGTTAAATTAAATCTAACGCACCCACTAACGCCCATTTCTAATCAACATGCCAACACTGGTGCAATTCTAATAACACGCTAATCATCACTCTCATCCGACGTCGCCTCCGCCTTCTCTGCCGGCGGTGCCTTCACTTCTTTCTCCAGCATCTCCTCCCTGATACTGAAAGACAGCGATTCCCTCCTCATCATAAACCTCCCCGTCGGCGGCACCCACAGGTGGAGCAGCCCCTGCGCCCTGCCGGACTCCCTCCACACCCGAACCGTCGTGCACTCGATCGGGTTATCCACAGGCTCCGACGGGTCTCCGTCCTTGAGCAAATCGCAGAGCAGCAACCTGGCGCTCCCAACGAGCTTGTCCCTGAGATGCCCCTGAGCGTAGATGTCGACGTTGACCGCCGCCTTGATGTCACTCTCCGGAAGACGCTGGGGGAATTGAACCTTGACCACCTCATTCCAGGTGGGGTCGGTGCCGCCTTGGTCGTCGACGTGGGTTCTGGCGACGTGGACGTCCTTGTCAACGTAGACCTCGGCGTACGGCTTCATCTTGTGGAGGTGCTTGACGTTCTTGAGATTGTTGGCAGAGATTATCATCACTTCGATCTCTCGCAGTTTTTGCTTCTGCTCGGACCTTCTTCCTGCTTTCTGAATCTCCATCACCGCCTTGAGCGTTTTACAAAATGGCAAATGTGTGTATAGGTGGAACCGTGAAAGTGTGTGTACTGTGTACTGGCATATATATACGCACGAGTCACGAGATGTTTTCACGTTGCATTTGTTTCCTTTGTGTTTTGACCCATATAAATTAAAGTGAAAATTGCACTTAGGTGCCAAATTTAGAAAAAATAAAATGATAATTTTAAATTTTAAAAATACATTTCCAGTTGAGCCCAAAAATAAAAAGTAATTTTGTTTTTATTAAATATAACGAAAAGATGAATTGATTCATGTTAGAAATAGAGAAATATAAGATAGGTCTATAAATATCATTCATAAATAAAAATAAAATTATAGAAATACAAAAAAGCTGAGTAACAATCATCGAGACATTGTTCACCCTTCTCAATGTTCTGAAAAGTTCAAACTCCAATTTTCTTTAACTGACAAGTTCCCCCTTTCAATGTATGAAACCTGCCACCCAATTCTATTTTAAGTTTTTAACGGAACTGGATCCTTGCCCATCACCTTTCTCCTCATCCCTCCCCATCACCCTAAAAATCAATCTCCACCATTCATTTTTACCTTCTTTTCATCTTGGCCATTCATTTTTTTTAATATTTCAAATACTGATAGGTACTAAAAAGATACTGACAGATCCTAAAAAAAACACTTCACGATCTTCAAAATATCGTGAAGTATATTTTTAATACCAGTCAGTACCCTGAAATATTTTTTCAAAATCATAAAATAATTTTTTAAGATCATGAAGTATTTTTTTAGGATCATTCAGTATCTTTTTAGTACCTATTAGTACTTGAAATATTAAAAAAAGTGAATGGCCAAAATGAAAATAAGGTAGAAATGAATGGTAGAGATTGATTTTTGGGGTGATGGGGAGGGATGAGGAGAAGGATGATGGGCAGAGGATCCGGTTCCCTATTTTAACGCTTCCACTTGTCTTATATATATATATATATATTGACCAGGAACCAAACGGATGCAGATAGGCTCAAACCCTGATATAAAGGCTGGCAAAAAACCCTGATACAAAGGCTGGCAAAGACTAACATACATGCCACTGTATTCCCTGACTTGTATATTTCTTATTTTCTAATCATCCCCTCCTTGCGCACACACTTTAAATTTCATTATCCATCTTTAATGGTATCTCGCTCTTTTAGGGTATGTTTGGATTGAGGAAGGGAGGGGGAGAGAAAAAAAAAAAGGAGGGGAGAGGAAAACTTGTGGGCCTCACTACACTCAATTTTGAATTTTTTCCCCCCTCTCCTTTTTTTTCCCCCCTCCCCCTCCCTCCCCCTTCTTCACCCTCTCTCCCCCTCCCTCAATCCAAACATACCCTTAATGTAACATCCCAAATTTTGGGATTTGAAAATTGAACATTTTATGGGAAATTGAATTGTGTAATTTGCCCTAAAATAATTATGAAATTAATTATTAAAAATTTAGGCTTATTTTTTAAAAAAATTATTTGTGGAAAAGAATAAATTCAAATAAGGAATAATTTATGCCTAAAGTTATAAAAATAATATATGAAAACTAAATGGTGGAATTTGGCCAAATGATTAAATTAATTATTTAGAAAATTAGGAATTTATTTCCTTGTAAATGAAATCAAGAAAATATTTGCAAGAGATAAATTTTGGAATCAAAATCATATGGCCTTGTGGAATTAATCAGTAGAATTAAGGATTTATTGTGGAAAATTTATTTGATAATCAAGTATAAATTAAGAAGGGTAAAATGATAACTTTACTACCCAAACTTGTAAACAAATGTGGGCAAATGCAAAGCCCATTATTTATCAACATTGTTCAGTCTCCCTTCAGCCCATATGTATATTCTCTTCAATTGTCATTCCCATACAATTAAACCAAACCATTAATCCATTAATTCCTTTGGGTCAGCACGTGATAATAGAAGATGGTACAGCAAAGACCAATTATTCACTGAACATAAACCAGCCCATTACTTAATAATATAAAGCCCAACCCGTGACAGCTAAATATGATAGGCAGATATTCATCATCCTACTTCCTCATATCTATTCAACTAAACCCGACACCATGGAGCAGCAAGAAAAGAAACAGAGCACGCAAGAGCAGAAAAATAATAATAATTCAGCAACGCAGCACTCCCTTGTCAGCATATATTGCTTTCGGCGTATCTCATCTTCTACTGTACACGCGAGTTCAGACCAGCACCATACCTCTCCATCTTTCTTGAGCCCAGCAACAACTATAGCCTACTCCCTTCCTCATTATAATCCCTTCGGCCAGAAGCAAAGGAAAATGAGACAGAAACTGAAACACAAAGAGAGAACAAGATAGACCGAGAATTGTTGTTCATCGTTCTTATTCTTTAGGCTAGAAAAGAATAGAGGAGATGGAGAGTTAGAGTGTAGAAGCCAAGAGACAGAGACACAGCGAGAGAGAGAGACACCACTGAGAGTTGCAACGTGAACCTAGGGGGAACAAAACCAAAGGGAGAACGACGTGGAACTTGCATGAAAGCTTGAGGGACGACTAAGGTTAGTTCTTAGAACCTTTTCCTTCTAGTTTCCATGGCCTTAATACACTGGGGTTTGCTGTTTGGTTAAGAGAAAAACATAAATGAAAAACACCTCTGTTTTTCGGACTAAAAACAGAGAAGCATGCATACATCTGTTTCTATGGAAAACGTTTAAGTTTCTGCACGAAACTTTTATGAAAGATAGTAGACATATTAATATTTAAAATAAGCCAAAACGGACATGTATATTGAGAGATATGATTTTCCAAAGTTCAGCCAACAACTTGGAACTTTTCTGCACTTCCAGTAAACAACAACTTTCAGGCTTGATTTTGAAATGGAAAACATTGGAGTTTTTCCTTGATATTTTTACAGTAAATAGTAGACATTTCAACCTTTCCAAAAAGCCAAAGAACACCTAAATCGGACGTGTACAAAGGGAGATATGATTTTCCGAAGTTTAATCGAAAATCTGGATGAATCTTATGTTCCAGGAATAGTGATCATCTTCTGGCATGGTTTTGGAATATGAAACCTTTGATTTATTTCATGAAATTTTGTGTCTTGATAGTACACATATTAATATTTGAAAAGAGCTTTGGATCACCTTGAATGGAGGTTTGTAACTCGTGATACGATTTTTGGAAGTTAAGTCACAATTTTAGAAAGTTTTCTGGACAATGTTTGAATTTTAAAAATCTGGGAATGATATAATATTTTATGGCTATTGGTATTATTTTTCTGTGAAAGTAGACATGCTAAGGAACACGTAGCTTTTGGAAGCACCTCATTTAGATTTTTGTAGAATTTATTTCGAATTTTTAAAGTTTAATCAGAAAAATTTCTGGAAAAGTCCTGTGTAAAAAGTCAAGATACATATATACATGTTGGAATTTTTAGAAACATTATATGTAATACAATAAAGCATAATTTATAGGATAACTGATATTTATTAAATTTCTAATTTAAAGTATTGATCACGTATTGGAATAGCCTTTGGTTTAATAAAGATATTATTGAAATTTTAATTATTTTAGTTTTGAAATTTGAAGGACTGTTATGTCAGTTCTGCAATAACCGGGACTAGACGATTATTTAAAAAAAAATGTATATGCCAAACTGTTATTTTCAGTTTTTATTTTAATAATATTTATTATTAAATTTTGTATATTTTTATGAAATTATATATTACAAGTTTTAATTATGTAGAGTTTGAAAAAGTTAATAATGGTTAGTAAATTGGTTGTGGCAAATTGATTTTTTTGGTGCGTGTTTGAGCTCTTGGATTGAGAGCAGTATAATAATAGTTAGCTTCAGCGAGAGGTAACCATTTTCCACTTATTATGTGTATTGATATATTGTTTGTGAGCATTTTGTGAAATCACTATGAATACTTTTAATATAAATTGCCTTATGGAACCTTATGATTTAAATTATGAATTTATACATATTCGTTTATTTATTTATTTATGTATAAGAATTGAAAGTTTTGATATTATGATTTTTATTATGATAATCATGGGAAGGGTTGAATTGGAAGGAAATGAAGTTATATATTCCACCACGTGGTGAGGCCTCCATTAATGCATGATGGTTGGCTTTATATTGTCCCACCTGTTTAATGAGGGACTGGCCCACTAATTCAATGAGGGCTACCCCGCTAGTTCAATGAGGGGGAAAGACCCATGGTCTGGGACACATGCTCTCAGGATTTTGGCCGATCCTCATCACATGACCAGTGAGCTTTTGAGTAATCAGTAATATGGATGTAACTTAGCCCATGGGTATAGTCGGAGGAAATAAGGCGGTTCGGTTGGATTGGTGGGATGTATCTTAGGAATTGTGTTAATGAAAACTGTAATATATAATTTCTTATATGAAATTTTGGTGATGTGGATATTGGCAAATTATATATACGATTGTTTTTAAAATATTTTGTTATATAAATTGTTCCACATGACACCTCACTAGCACATATTAGTATTCGTAATGAGTTGGATTGATGGTTACCACATTTTTCCAGGTGATAGTTCCCGTTCGTGTCCATCAGGGAAAAACTTCGGAAGCCTAGGCTACTCCTTCTGACAGTAGTGCTTCCATCTTCTGGTATACGTTGGATGATTGTATATTACCACGTTAAGGCTCATTTTGCATACTCTGATTTACTTTTGTATATTTTGGTAACTGATAGGCATTACTTAGTTGTTAATGAACACTTAATTAGTTATTATGTTAAGTAAATTTTGAGGATGTTATACTTACTGTTACTGCTTAATTTTGAATTCAGTATTTCTATTATTTTATTTTGTTATCTTAGATAATTAGTAATATTGTACAAATACTCTCCCGTTATATAATATAAAATACTTTTGGAAAAAACAATATATAATAGGCTAAAGTATACTTTTAGTCCTTTAAGTTTACATGAAGTATACTTTTAGTCCCTTAACTTTATAAAGTATACTTTTAGTCCTAAAATTCTAACACCGTTAATTTTGCTAACGGAAAATGCAAATTCAACTAATAACGATGTAAATTTAAGTGATGATTTTGTAATTAAATGCTATTAGCTAGGCTTAAATTCAAAATATGGGTAAATTGAAAATATATAAAATTTGTGTAATTAAATGCTATTAGTCATTACTTGAGTTCGCTGCATCAGCATTTTCCATTAGCAACATTAACGGTGTTAGAATTTTAGGACCAAAAGTATACTTTATGAAGTTAAGAGACTAAAAATATACCTCATGTAAACTTAAAGGATTAAAAGTGTACTTTAGCCTATATAATATAAATAACTTCTAATTTAATTAATGTTCTTTTTTATATTTTACTTCTGTGATTAATACTTACATTTTAATTTTACCAACTCATTATATCCTTTCTCTCTCTAAAATAATATTCTCAAGACAATTAAACACATTTTTCAAGAAGGGTAAATATGAAAAAAAATTGTATTTTAGGACATATTAAATAATTTAACTGTCACTTTTTATTTTCAGTAAAATAGTTGAGTATATGAATTTCATTACAGCTGGTTCGATTATAGTCTGCCGACGCAACTTTTTTTTTTTTTTTTGGTTGATATTTCTGCGATGCTTAAATCAGCTATCCAAACAATTCAAGTGATGAAGCCCAAAAGCCAATTAAGGCCCCATTTGTTAGAGTGAATGTGGGTGATGGAAAAGGAAGATAACAAAGTTCCCTCACAAAAAACGTGTTTGCTAAGCTGCTTTCCCAGGAAGATGCTTTCCCGTCTCTGCCAATGTTCCCTCAAATATGGGAACCTTCATTCCATTCGAAAATGGAGGGAAAGTTTGAATCTTCCGGGAGAGTGAAATCATCTGACGAAATTGGCCCTGATATCTTTTTCTTCCTGCCTCTTCTTCATGGCTGCTTGCGTCGATGCTTCGATGGCAGGCATCACCAAAACCCACCAACCCTCCTCGAAAAAACCAAGCGACCTCCAATTCGACGATGAGTCCAGCTACTCTCTGAAATTTTGCCGACCCTCTTGCTTTAATCGTGTCTCATTGCTCAGATTGAAGGTGGAATAGAGATAAGTTGCAATGGGTCTTCATTGTTTGGTGTTTTAGCTGTTTGTCAGTAATGTTGCGCAGTGCCCTATTTCTTCTATGATACCTTATTACTCTCTGAAATATGTTTTTCCCCCTTTACATGCGTCTTTGTTTGTTTGTAGAATATAGTTTTGATGTTCTGGTGGTCTGATTTTCTGTATATATGGTTGTAAAATTGCTGATATAAACCTCAATAATCTGTCAGATTTTACGTTCGAACGTAACATTGTCGTTCGAACGTTTGAACGAACAGAGGATTTCTTTTACATCTGCACCTTCACGCCATCTGGTTTAGGGTTTGTTTATGTCCCATTGTGAAAACAAAAAGAATCATTCCACAATTGTTTTTTTAATTTAGGGGCATTTTATGGTGGATGAAGAAGAGGCGCCGGTGATGGTGGTGTAATGTAAGAGGGCCCCGACAATGGTGGATGCAGCAGAGGCGCCGCGCGATAGTGGATGAAGAAGAGGCGCTGATGATGTGAAGGAGAGGCACCGGTTATGTGAAGGAGAGGGCAGAGACGAGAGTGAGGAAGAAAGGCAGATATGAGATCGAGAGAGAGGTCTGGTGGTTTTTTTGTTCAGGGTTATTATAGGTATTTTACCTTTCATTCCCACTTAACCAACTTCCTTTTCTTCATACCAAACATTTTATTTTCCTTCAACTTAAGTTCCATTCCCATATCTACCAAACAGCTCAACTTTTTAAAGTTCCCTCTTAATCTTCCTTTCCCTCCTCTAAGTTCCTTTCCCTCATTAAATCTTCTCTGTAACAAACGGGGCCTAAGTAACGAGTCCAGTTTGTTCATTTTTGCATACCACCAATAAATTGATTTATATAATGCATTGTTATATTAATAGGATTTAGGCATATATATAAATATATAAAATGACAAACTTCATTAAGCACACAATAAATTGATTGCAACTCACTTGAGCTGCATTATATCAAAATAAAAGTAAACCAAGCAGCTTAAGACAATAAAGTAACAAAACAAACAAACAAACAAACTATATCATAAAAAAATAACACACCTGAAAACAATTAGAGCAGTAAACAGCCTCAGTACATCGGTGCATAAGAAGGTTCAGAGCCGCCAAAGAATTCTGATAACGTAAATAGAGCCAGGAATAATCAACCAAGAGCGAACAGGAGGGTGTTACAACACGTCTCCCAAAGGATAAGGGTCACCCTGGTAAACTAGTTCGAAGCTTCTCATAGGAAGAGAGAGGAGGCGAATAGGCTGGTCCAGATGCTAGAAACAAAGAGAAGCAAACAATCCCAAGCTCCAGGTGATGCAAATGGAAAGGTTGATTACCCAAACAACAAACTTGCAATAACACACAAACAGAAACCATACCGAAGCATGAAAAAGACCAACGAGCAGCATGCACAATACTATATTCGAGCTCCACACCAGGTTCAACATGTAAAAGTTAAAGGATTGGTTGAATCCTCACTCCAAAAGAACGAAAAGGAAAGCAATCTTTGGTTTGGAAATGGACTCGAGTTGAAGTAACACATAAAATGATGAAAGTGTCGAAATTCAAAGTATGGGGATTTGGAAGTTTGTCAAGTTGACCACTACGATTTTGTGATCTCCTGTAGGTTTGGATCAAAACCGGGCAACTCGATAAACTTCCAAATCCCCAAACTTCTACCAAAAAAAAGCAAACAGACAAGCAAATAAACAGGAAATAAAAGGACTCGAAAAAAACAAAGAGATGGAGCACTACAAGGTAGACCTTTAAGTGGCCACCAAAGAACTTAAGAGATCTCCAAATAGCATCATCCACATGTGCACCAAAACCCAGAATAGAAGTACGAGGATCATCCCGAGGATGCTTTCTTGTAAAGCATTTATACTTCCAAGTGAGACAAGCTTCCCGACAACGCTTCTGGACTCGAGGAAGAAACAAGAACGTACCCAACCAGTTAACGGAGAACCAACTTGGTAGTTAAATCGAATCTCTGCATACTCCATATGACAAGTGAAAGGATTGAGGAGACGTCGTCTTAAGTGCAATGAACGGGAGAAGAGATGATGGACAGATGCTTGACGCAAGATTCCCGTATGAGGAATATTACGAGCTTCATGGTCAGGAATAACTCTACCTTAGATCGTTTGCAATTAGAAACAGGGGGTGATGTTCTCTTCGTTTTCCTATGCACAAAGAAGAAGCTAAATAAGTTCCTTGAGAACCAGAAGATGGAAAGCCATGATGTTGTTTTTTACTATTGCTGATATCACTAGAAGCCAAATTTTCAGGAGCCAAGCCATTCGAGTCTTGATGGGAAGGAGATGAATCTGTCTTATAGGAAGACCCGCAGGCAATGGCGGACCTACATGCTTGCAAGTGTGTCCCTTGAATTGGAGAATTGAGATTTTTTTTTTTAAAAAAAATATAACTAACACATTTTTTTGAATGATTCTCCACTTTTAAATTAAATGTCCACACTTAATACATCAAAACTGCACTTTGTAATGAGAAGAAGGATGAATAGTTGAATGATTGTTTAGTACCTTATATATATTGAAAAAAGATGTATTTGATAACATTGATAATAAGGCAATTATGAGATAATTCTAAAAAGATACGGCCTAACATTATAATTATTTTTAATGTAATATACTTTTTTTATTAAAATATATGTATTTGAACTTATTGAGTGTCTACCTTCATTGTAATTTATGTAGCTTTCATTTCTAACCGTACTTAGCATTATTTTTCTAAATGACAAGTTTGTAAAATAGTTACCTTTTTTATTATATCATTAGTATTTACTTGATTTCATAAATATTTTTTTTGTTTATATTCTTTTATTTTTTAATATATTTAAAATTTTTCGGGTACTACCCTCGTCGAACCTCATATCCTCTTTCAATTATACCTCTCTTATGTAATTTTTTCTAGATCTCTCTCTGCCCGCAAGTAGCTAAAACCCAATACTTGAGTCCAAGAAAGCGTTTCATATGATAAAAACTATTAGAGAATGAGATTGTACCAGATTTAGGCCCCACATGACGCAAGCAAGCATTAAACCAAGGCACCGATGAACTTAGAGCAGTGTTCGTTTCCTCCATGCACCCACGTTGCCACATCCCGAACAATAACAACCCAACTGCTCAAAGAAGCGAAACCGGAATCTTTCCCCCATGAAAATGAAGAAATCTAACGGCAAGCTGGGGTGGAAAAGAGTCTGGACCCTGGATTAGCTACCTTAAAACGAAGACCACTTCGAAAAGAAGAACAAGAGGCATCAAACTCAAGAAATTCTCCAAAATAATTGCTTATTTGACGAGCTGCCTCTTCAGTATAATAATCAAGAGGAAGTCAAAAGAGCATGAACCCATACAGGAATATGAGGAAAATATATTCGAGAAATAGGAAGCTCTGGAATGCACTCAAACACAGCCAAAATGGCAAAATGAAACCTTGAGCAACCGTGTACCTTGGATGAGAACAGCTCAGCGATCTGACTCACTTCGGAAATGTAAAACAAGATGGTTGTGATGTTGTTGAATAATAACCTGCACTCTATCTTGAAGATTCCAATATATATTAATAAGAGCTTGAACTTTGGAGGCATGAATGATGCGAGAACAAACGATCCTAGCAAAAGAGATAATGGCGCCGACAGTATGAACGGTGAAGCTCTCCACACTTTGGCAACTGCAGCTTGGCAAGGAAACACAAAAGGGACAAGCAAAACAAACGAAAAGAAACACGAACCAATACAGCCATGATTTTCAGACTAAGAAACACGGATTAAGGATGCACATGAAACAAAAGAGCAGAAGGAAATGATCACCGCCTTAAGAGAGAGAACAGGCTCCCCACCGCCTTCCCAACTTTCTTTCGCTTCAATCGGATTTAGGCATATAATCATTGGACGTGGGCTTTCCTCCTTTTTTTTTTTTTTTTAACCTTACGTCTCCGCTGCCATCCTTATCTTTCAAAGGGTACTGTTTTGTATAAAGTAAACACTGCTCACTTTTTTTAATTAAAAAAAAAATAACATTCATCATTTTGAGTATATTTTTATTATTGAAGAGTATCCAGAAATATTTTTTAAGATTCTATTGTTTTTTTAGTATTAGTTTGTATCTTGAAGTATCTTTTTAGTACTAGTCAATATCTAAAATATTTTTTTAAGATCCTAAATAAAGAAAGTGAAGAGTGTGCATTTTGCACCAAAACAGTGCTATATGAGAGAAAAGGATGGATGGCAGTGAAGGTAAAGGGAAATGAGGAAAGCTGCGTCCATATAATAGGTGTAATGATGCAGAACCAGTTTCCCTGCTCACCCATTGGTCAAGATGGTATTTGTTTATTTATTTTTTATTTTTCAAAAATTATTTTAATGGGTAAAAAATATAAAATAAAAAAACCTCTCAATTAACATATTTTTTAAAAATGATTTTTTATTTAAAAATTGATAATTAAAAGATTTAAATCTGAACGGTCCAAGTAGAAAAAGCTCCCAACTGGTTCCATGATGAGACCGATGGATGCTTGCATTGGGAGTTATGAAAGTCACAAAGATAAAGGAAAAGCCTAAACCAAAATATTGTGGCCTTTTTGTGCCATTTTTGAGAAGCATACAGCTAGGACAGTAACAGTCAATATTCCATGCTTGTAGTACAAAATTTTGGAGGGCAAACCAGAAATCAATATTCAATTTGTCCAAATACTTCTCATGCAACCCTATCAAGAGCTGCCAATAAATGTTGGTTTATTTAGTAAAAAGTTGGTTTATTGCCCACAACGTCACGAGTTCAACTCCTCATGCTGATATGAGGACCTTATTGATAAACAATCTGTAAATAGCCCTATAAACACTTTTTGACCCTGATGGCATGCCTAGTAAACCTCAGGACCCAACTCACCTAAACTTTATTGTGCAAACCAAAAAAGCCGTGTCCAGAGTTTAGAATCCTTTTAAAATAATCTAAAATTTTAAAAATTAAATTACTTTTCTATTATATTTAAAGCTAGTAGGTGTATATATAGAACATCCGCCCAATAAATAGTTGCCAAATAAAATTTTGAAACAATTTTAATAAGATGGATTCAGTGGCAATATAATAAAAGGTACAATGAAGTAGCCCCCCACTGTTTGTTTTCGGGTTCGCATTTTCTTTTTCCCAGAAAAAGCGGCCCAGGCAAACCTGACATGGTTCCCTTTGGTTTTTAAAAGAATCAGAAAGATATATCTCCTTGCTTTTAAGCTTTATGCACCAGCTGTTTCAACATTTCCTGTTTTAAATTTTACAAATAATAAAAATTAATAATGCATAACAAATTTCCACTCGCGTCACAATTTACATCTTAGTGCTTATACTATTCAAAATTTCGTCCAAAATCAGTTGAAAAAAAAAGGTCAATGATACATCCCAAAAAAAAAAATAAAATAAAATAAATAAAAGCAACCAATATTATTATAAAAAAGGTTGAAGTACACCATTAGTTTTTTAAGTTTAGACGAGATTCCATTTTGGTCATTTTACTTAAAAAAAGTGTTTTTAGGATTATTAGATTAATCAACACTGAAGAAGTAAAGCACACTACAGCCATCGTTTTACTCCACAGATGAAGAACAAAAAGGGACACTTGGCAATAGGCAATTTTATTAAGCATAAATACATGGTCTGCCTCATGCTTCACTCACACTCAAAGGGATTCCTATTCAGAATTTTGCAAAATCTATGCTGGAGATGGCATCATCAAGTGCCGTTATACAGTCCGGCTCCAGCACCGCAAGTGAGGTTTTTTAAAATAAGGCAACATTATTATTCTCCCCAACACTCTCAAATCATTGTGTTTGCTGTTAAAGCTTCCATTTTATAGATGAAAATGCCTCACGCTTCATCATAATCTCTCCCTATAAAAAGCAGCTCCATTCTCATTTACACCTCAACTACTTACAGAGGCAAGTTAAGACAACTTCACCTTTTGTAATTGAGCAGGCCAAGCAAAATCAGAGCTGTGATCATGGGGAGCTGCGGGATGGCCATGGCCTTCACTTTCTGCTTCATGGCTCTGCTGGTTTCTGCTCATATTGGCTTGGCCATGAACGTAGAGGAAGATGTTGCAGCTATTCCACCTACACCAATGGAGAGCCAAGCCATGCCTCTCGGTGCACCAGCTGCTCTTTCAGCCTTGGTTTTTCTGGTCTGTTTCCTGTAATCTTGATGATCTGTTTTCTCACAGATGACAGAGATCACAGGATGATTTTCTCTGAGTCTCTAATTATCATTGGGTACTGTTTATGCATAGAGAGGTGAGAGAGGGAATGCGGATGCTTAATGTAATTTGATGTGAGTGATTTTTCCAGACATTTTCAACCATATATGTAATGTTTCTTCCCCCTATAATACAGCGAATATTATGAACATGAAGCACAGGAAAAAAAAAGGTGGAAGTTGTCCTCAAGGTGCAAAAGACAGATAAATAAAATAATACATTCTACTCCAGCAGTACTACTTCCTTAACGAAAGAGAAGCATTAATTCCAATTGAACATTACCACTTTTTAACTTCTGCACACACAGAAGAGAGGATAAATCTTCACGTGCATGTTCTATCTTTCCATATCGGACTTCTGCCCAATTAAAAGTCAAAGAAGGGAATAGAAAGAATAGTGTCGGGGGAAAAAGAAAATAAAAGGGTTCAAAGATATGGCAGTATATAAATTAATTTTTTAGTTTTATATCTCACGGCACCATACAGTATATATAAAAGCAGCACAAATGGTTATAATATAATA
This sequence comes from Acacia crassicarpa, assembly GCA_034222035.1. Taxonomy (NCBI): domain Eukaryota; kingdom Viridiplantae; phylum Streptophyta; class Magnoliopsida; order Fabales; family Fabaceae; genus Acacia; species Acacia crassicarpa. The sequence goes on along the minus strand of JAWXYG010000005.1, from coordinate 38,236,949 downwards.
GGTACATATTTGCCATACAACCGTGAAAAAATCAGGGAAAGCACTTCCCCACTCATAATGAAGTCCTGAACTAAGAAATCACCGCTGCCTTACGGAACCAAAAAGATCCTGGTATGAACGTTTAGGAGCATCGGGCTGAGATATTATCTCTACAACTTTATAAGATGCCTCGGGACAGGCCAATGCCTCTATAGCTACTTCTGCAACTTGGTCTCTGGATATCGTACCTTGATAAAGGGTATCCTGATGATTCCAGAAAGTCAAATGTCAGAAAAGCATCACCACAAAAACATAAATGTGAAACTAAAAAATCAGATTTATAGGCAATACCTCAGGTTCCATAACAACATTTCCCGAAGGAGGCTCGTTCCTCAATCCACCAGGCCTTATTATTGTGTAATTTATACCAGATTTCCTAATATATTGCTCTGCTTGTAGTTTGGCTACTAAAGTGAGCCCAAAAACATTCAGAAAGATGTAAGCTGGATTGAATAGCTGTCCCATTGCAGCTCCATTAACTAAAATGGAACTGATAAGAATGAATCTATTCACATTAACTCTACGGCACGCTTCAACAAGGTTTACCGTGCCAAAATTGTCAACCTGCAGATGAAGCCAGCCATTTTTTAAAGGATAAGACAGTATAAATAATCAAAAACAGTGTCAAACATTTCTTGGGAAACAACACAAAACAGAGACAAGACTGCCAATGTCACCATTGAATACGCTATACTCATAAATACACATTTTACCTTCATCCACTATAATGCATATTCTAAACGAAAGTACTATATCTTGACGATAAGGATCCTATGAAGCAGATTTTCATAATTAAGGTCATGAAAACAGTTTGGGAATGCTTACATTTTCTGAAAATGAATGCACACAGGCAATTCATACAACTAGCAAACTTTTGAACAACAAGACCCTAATGGCTCTGTATATACATCTGCAGGTCCTACTAATATGAAACTAAGAGTGGAAGCCATATATTATTACATGGAAATGTAAAGGTTAATAGAGGATCAATAGCTTAATTACTGAAGCACTTAAGGAAAAAAGTATATAGGGTATTCCATTTAATTAAGTCAAAAACCAATGCTGCATCCACATTGCTCTTACTACTAGCCAAAATTGAAGTAACCATTCCCTCATTGGTAGCGGAATCATAACATTACTCAATGCCTTGCAATCAACCTTTGCCAGCTTTCAGTTGACATGACCAAGTAAGATTGAAATATCATAACATTAACAATAGGTTAATCACACGTCTGAAACACCAATTTTAGATCAGACAGAATTGACAAACCTTCCATGGAGCAAACAAATCCCACCCAGGCCGAAAGCCAGTGGCGCATATTACAGCTTCTGAATCATCGCCTATGGCTGCAGCTAGCTTGTCTGAACCCTCCGTGACATCTGCTTTCACCTGCAGTAATCGCAATCAAACCGCATTAAACATCCAGAATCGATAAAATTCTACTGAACATTTGATTGGGACTTCATTGGAAATGGTAAACACTCACAAATTGAAGAGCCGGGTTGTTGCTTTGGGAAAAGGTAGTATTGGCCTTGTCCAAGTCTCTAACTCCAGCCTTAACGGAGAAACCCTTTGCCAACAACTGCTCAACAATTCTTTTACCGGTACTTCCAGTGGCTCCAGCAACAAAAATTTTCTTCTTCAAACTCAAATCCTCGCCGTCTTTATTTGGCACTTCCTCCGCTATTTCACCTCCGTCCATCTAACCCAAACAAAATCGAAAGTTAAAACGACGGTTAAGATGCAATCATCATGTTCACTACCAGGAAATAAACAAGAATGGCATCAATTTATGGGAGAGTAGAATAGATATGTTAGATACATTAGCAGAATTAAGAAGAGAGAGAGATTTGAAGCCGGTAGAGCGAGAGGTGAAGTAAGTGTTTAGAGGGTGAAGATGGGAGTGGAGAGAGGCATGGGGAAAATTCCGGAAGATAAGCGGAGAAGCAGCCATGCCACTGTCCTGTCCGCAATTCCCAACCACGAACCTCTCACACTGCCACGTAACTACAACCAGAAAACGGCTTAAGCCTCGAGCCGCCTTTTGTTTTGTTGCTAACCCAATTACCATAGCGGACTTCATTACCATTGTATCTTAAAATTCAGCAGAGAATAATCCCCTCAAAGCAGGAACAAACAAAGCACCCTCCAATCCTTCGCCCAACGGAGGAGCTTTTGAATTTGATCCGCATCGATTGTACTGTTTCTTCTGGTGTTGCCTGGGTGGGAAAAGCACCAAAATAACAAGTTTTTTAAAAAAATTTAAGCATTTTGAAGGTAATTACCGAACTAATGCAATTAAACACATTAATTGACAGGACGCTAGAGTAGTCACGTATGGGTCACATCACTGGTGGCGTGATATATATTCACGCCACTAGAGTGGCGTGAATATTGATTCATGCCACTCTAGTGGCGTGATATAGGATCACGCCACCAGTAGTGTGACAAGTCGTACATGACTATTCAGTGATGTTAGGCTTTCCGACGTGATTAGTGGCGCCCTGTCAATCAACGGTTGACTGTATTAGTTTGGTAAATTTGTTCAAAACTGCTCTAATTAAGTAATTTTTTTTAAAAAAATTATTATTTTGGTGTTTTTCCCTAGCTGGGTGGTAATGAAGTTATTCCATTTTTATTACTCTTCTTCTTACCAACTACAATTGTATTTAGTCTTTTTTATAAGACACTTACTTATTTCCAAAAGGCATTAATTATTTTTTTTATGTATACCCCTAATTAATAAGGGTAGTCGGTGAGAATAATAATTAATATAATATTAGAGTTTAGTGCAATTAGTAGTAATAATATTGGAAGTTATTTAAATTATATTATAACTTTATTAACTTTAACTATTTTTATTGATTTGTGAAAATTGTTATTTGGTACCTTATAATAAGTACTCGAAACTCCAAGAGAGTACATAAATTCCCTCATTTTAGTTGTGATACCAAATTTCAAATAGCATATTTTGGTCTCTAAGCTCTATGTTTTTAATTTCTTAACGTATATATAGATCAATATTTTAAATAGAATAAAATTTGATGGACAAAAACATATGATTTAAAACTTGAGGAATCAAAACTAAAATAAGAACATGAAATTTGTTGGCATTCCGGAGCTTGAAGAGGGGTACTCGAAACAAATGCCAAGGAGGTATTGTCCTTGATCTATAGTGGTCCTGTTTGGATGAGCCACCATGATGCTGTTGTAATAAAAGAGATCAAGAGCATGCTACATAGAGAATGGGAGGTGGATCTTCATTGGATCCCTAGAAGTGCTAATACGGCAGCTGATTATGTTGCTAAGCAAGCATTCAATGCATGGCCAGGTCATCATTACTTCTGTGTCACGTTCAGGTGTTTGTCTGAGTTCCTGGATAAGAACATGAAGGTCCAAGTGGGTTTAGTAGTGGTATAGGTTGAGGGTCTTTCCTGCTTTTTTTGTATCTAGAAAAAAAAAAACTAAAAATATGGACAAATTTAAAAGAACGAATATTGTATTAAGGGGGGAAAAACCTCTTCATCCTGTTTTGTTTTTTTTAAACACATGCAAATAATTGATACCCTTGTGAAGATTAATTAGCCGAAAGGATTAATTTGTTCATATATAGAACCATAACTTTATTTTTAACAATATATTTGGCACACATTTTAAGGTTTTATAAGAACAAAATAAAAATCTAAATTATTTAAATTTAATTTGGACAAAACATGGAGAGTAATAGTAAAAATCGTGTACAAAAATTAATTCTCTCTCTTGTATTTAATATAATAAATATTTATAGAATTCATTTTAGTCCTAACTCCTATATATAAAAAACATAATTTTCATATTTATCAATATTTTATTAATTTACTTCTATTAATACTCTCTTAATAATGATTAAGGAGGGGAGGGAAGAGAAGAATTAAGAAAATGGATTGAAGTGTTTTAAAAAATATAAGTCATATTAACTAACTTCTTTAATCTAATCGAATTAGATAAATATGTCTTATATTAAGAACTGTTACGGACCGGCCCAACAGGCCCAGGTCCGGACCTCGGCCCAATCATGCTAGGGATAGAATCCACGCCAGGGAAGGAATATTATCGGAGATCCCACAAATATAGGATCTCATTAATAGCGATTCCCCTACAATCATGGCACTAGCCAATCAGCCCTTGACGGCTCAATCTAAGATATTGCTCATTAAGGCAGAGATACGCGCACCAGACTCCTCTATAAATAGAAGGAAACCCTAAACAGGTGCACAGGTTCTATCTTATGCTCTCTTTACATTCTGTTACACAGAGCACACACCCCACTCCCCTGGCTTCACGCCTTACTGTGTAACACGAACCACGTGGACTTTGATCCCTTCAAAGGGTACGTAGGCTCTAGGCTTGACAACCTAGTCAAGTCCAATCTCTGTGTTCTTAGGACAGAACATTGGCGCCGACCGCGGGGAATGTAAACTTCAATCCCCGTGACTACTGATGGTGAGCACTAGAAGCCACAGCAGAAACCCTCAGCCGGTGGGAGGAGACCCGCAAGCTAGCCATCCACCACCAGATCAGCCGCTGCAACCACCGCGGCAAGAAAACACCCCCGAAGGGCATGTCACCGACACGGCAACCACCCCTTCAGCGGAGGACCAGCAACCACTAGGAGCGCTCACACTGACTCAAACGCGCGACGTCCAGGCAGTCGATGCCGACGTCCGCATGATGCGAAGGACACAGGAATCGTTCCTACGACGGCTGGAGAACAAGGAAAAACGAGATGACCTGCAGAGACGGGCTGACTTTGAAGCTTTCGGAAAAATGATCTAAGAAGCACTCGAGAAGGACCGCCGCAGGAATCATAGGCGGGGAAGGAGAGCCTCAGTGGATGATAGCAGTTCCTCGAGCAACTCTGAGCCGAGGGACACGCGTTGAGACAACGGCGAGCCGGGCCGGAGGGCGAGTGCAGAACGAGGCAGACCACAGTCCCCAGAAAATAGAGAGAACCATGGTGTTGGTCTTAACCGCACTGATCGATTAGCAAGAGAGGACCGAGACTGTGAAGAAACCCGCGTGGACGATAGAACTCCCCAGGCCCACAAATCGCCCCGCCACGGATCTCCTCGGGAATACCGAGTGACATATCTATCGGAAACCGGAAGATCCCCGTTCTCAAGGGAGGCGGCAACAACCCATTACCCAAAGCACTTTGACCTGGCCGACCTGCCGAAGTACGACGGGACCCAAGATCCGCGCAACCACTTGGTCACGTTTGAAAAGCTCATGTGGGTCCGACAGATCACCGGTCGGGTCATCCAGCGTCTCTTCGCAGCCACTCTGGACGGGCCGGCACAACGATGGCTGACTTCTCTACCAGACAACTCTATCCGGAGCTATGAAGACCTCGGACGAAAGTTTGAGCTGCACTTTGCCACCAGCAAAAAGCAGCCAAAGACCACGTTCACCTTGAGCAAAGTGCATCAGAAGAAAGGTGAGGCCTTGCAGAAGTACCTGGATCGTTTCCGCGACGTGGCCATGCAAGTACGGTCATTGCCCGAGGATGTCCACGTGCACTGCCTAGTCGATGGACTGGACCCATCATCCCGGCTGGCTTGTCACCTGTGCAAGAACCCAGCGTACACCTTGACCGAATTCTATACCGAGGCAAAGAAGTACCTAGAAATGGAGCAGATGGAGGCGGCCAATGCCGACGAGCCCGAACGGACTAGGAAGAGTCCGCCTAGTGATGAGGAACGCCCAAGAAGGACGAAGACTGACCCCAGACGACGGGACCGAGATAGCCGAGCTAAGTCTGACTGGGCCGACCAGAAGGGCAAATACGATAGCTACACCTCGTTGAACGTCCCTCGGTCCCAGGTATGGAAAGAGGTAGCCCAGACCGAGATGAAGCGGGTGGACAGGCCAAGGCCTATCCGTGGACGCTCCAACACGGACCGTTCCAAATTCTGCAAGTTCCACAAATGCAACGACCACACGACCGACGAGTGCTATGACCTCCGCGACGCTATCGAGAAGTTCGTGAGGGATGGAAAACTGCATCAGTACGTGATCAAGACTCAGGGAAGGACGAGCAGGAAACGCAACGACCGCGCCCGCTCCAGAAGTCCGCCCAAGGAAACCCGAAATCCAGGAAAAAAGCAGAAGGCGGCCTCGGACGACGATTTTCCCGACGTCGATTTCCAGTGCAACGTCGTCAGCGGAGGATTTGGTGGAGGAGGAGACACCGTAAGCCAGCGGAAGAAATATCTCCGCGAGGTACTGACCGTCCTAGACCCCCTAAGTTCAAGGAAGACTCAAAGAAGCCTCGGCCGCCTACCCTGACCTTCACTGATGAAGAGCTGGAAGACGTCATACCCGGACACCTGGACGGACTGGTAATTACCGGAACTCTGGTAAATTGTTGAGTTAAAAGGATTTTTGTGGATGCAGGGAATTCGGCCGACATTATAAGCTGGGACGCCTACAAGAGGATGCACCTCGACAAAGAGGACCTCAAGCCATGCAAGATCACCCTGGTCGGCTTCAATGGTGAGCAGTCTTTTCCCAAAGGCTACATCGACCTCCGGTTAACTCTTGGCACCAAAGAAGCCTTCAAATCGGAATGGGTACGATTCGTAGTCGCCGACTTCCAGTCCCCTTACAACATCATTCTGGGCCGACCAACGATCCACAACTGGGATATACTAGTATCCACTAAGCATCAGAAGCTGAAGATGGTCAATAGTAAGAACCAGATAGTCGTGGTATCTGGAGACCAGAAAGAGTCGAGGCAGTGCTACTTCGAAGCTCTCTGTGTCGAGGAAGGAGGACCCTCGTCTCCACCCCGGCTCGGATCCAATGAGCAAGTAGCCGAAGCCGGCTCTAACGAGCGCCCGCGGCACCAGGTCAACATGGTAGAGCTCGACCTTCGAGAACAGGATAACCCGAGACCCGAGCCAGAAGGAGAGCTGGAGGAGATAGTGCTAAGCGAGGACCCGTCCAAAACTACCAAAATCGGCCGAGATATGGACAATGGCCTGAAGGCCCTCATGATACGCTTCTTAAGGCAGAACCAAGACGTCTTCGCATGGACCTCGGCCGAAGTACCCGGCATCGACCCCCACTTCTACTGCCACAAGCTCGGCATATGGCCGGGTTCAAGGCCCGTGGCACAGAAGAAGAGGAACATCGCGGACAACAGGCAGAAGGCCCTGGAAGACCACATAGAAGAGCTCCTTGCGGCCGGTTTCATCCGAGAGGTGCAGTACACCACCTGGCTCTCCAACGTAGTCATGGTCCTCAAACCTAGCGGCAAATTGAGAGTATGTGTCGACTACACCAACCTCAACAAGGCCTGCCCAAAGGACTCCTACCCGATGCCAAACATCGATAAGCTTGTGGACAACTCGGCCGGGTACCAGCTCCTCTCCTTCATGGATGCCTACTCCGGTTACAACCAGATCGCCATGCATCCGGATGACCAAGAAAAGACCGCCTTTATGACTGATAAGGCAAATTACTGCTACAACGTCATGCCTTTCGGACTCAAGAATGCCGGGGCCACCTACCAGAGGATGATGAACCGGGTTTTCGAGGATCAGATCGGGCGCAACATAAAGGTCTACATAGACGACATGATCGTCAAGTCGAAACTACCAGAAGACCACATCCGGGACCTAGAACAGACGTTTGAAAAGTTAAGAAGACATCGAATTAGGTTGAACCCGGCCAAATGTGCCTTTGGAGTTCCGGCTGGGAAATTCCTAGGCTTCATGCTGACCAACAGAGGGATGGAAGCCAACCCGGACAAGTGTAAGGCCGTACTCGACATGCAGCGCCCGAGGACCAAGAAGGAGGTACAGCAGCTAACAGGCCGACTAGCTGCCCTGACGCGTTTTCTACCAAAGTCGGCGGAGAAAGCCCTACCTCTCTTCAAGTTGCTGAATAAGGAAACCCGAGGCGGCTGGAACCCAGACTGTGACGCCGCCTTCTCAGAAATCAAGAGATGCTTGGCAACCCCGCCGGTTCTTACCAAGCCGGACACCGGGGAGACCTTATTCCTCTACCTGTCAATCGGTAACGAAGCCGTAAGCGCCGCCCTAGTAAAGGAGTCCGAAGCCAGGCAGACACCCATATACTTCATCAGCAAGGCCTTACAAAGCTCTGAACTCCTGTACCAGAAACTGGAGAAAGTAGCTTTTGCCTTACTCACCGCGGCACGAAGACTCCGGCCTTATTTCCAGGGCATCGGATCGTGGTACGAACTAGTCAGCCGATCCGACAGATTCTCCATAAGCCCGATTTGGCCGGAAGAATGACCAATTGGGCCATAGAACTGTCCGAGTTCGATATCACTTTCGAAGCCCGACAGGCGATCAAGTCCCAGGCACTCGCGGATTTCATCAGGGAACTCACCCCGGCCACCTCCAATGACGGGATTTGGAAGGTCTATGTGGATGGTTCGTCCAACGCAAAGGGCAGCGGTGCAGGAGTCATCGTGGAAAGCCCACAAGGGGTAGCCACCGAGCACTCTCTTCAGTTAAAGTTTCAGACCTCCAACAATCAGGCCGAGTACGAGGCCCTGCTAGCCGGATTGCTTCAGGCAAAGGACAATGGCGCCCAGCGGGTAAAGGTTTTAACCGACTCGCAACTCGTCGCAGCTCAGATTGACGGCACCTATCAGGCAAAAGGCCCACTCATGGCCAAATACCTGAACCGGGCCAAAGAACTCATGGCCGAATTCGAGGAGGTGACGGTTTCCCACATCCCAAGAGAGAAGAACGCCCGGGCCAACATCCTCTCTAAGCTGGCAAGTACAAAGGGGCCGGATAACCACAGGACCGTGATCCAGCAAAATCTGACCGAGCCGAGCTGCATCATGGCCATCTCAGCAGGCCCCGACTGGAGGAAGCCAATAGAAGACTACCTCGAGAGGGGAATCATCCCTACTGACACCACCGAGGCCAAGAAGCTGATCAGAGAGGCCGCCCTCTACGCCATGGTTGATGACCAACTATACAGAAAGGGGCTCCATTGCCCGATGATGAGGTGTCTCGGCGATTCTGAAGCAAAATATGTGCTGGCCGAACTCCACGAAGGCAGCAACGGCCACCACATGGGGGGCAAGGCACTCGCCCGAAAGGCGCTACGCGCCGGCTACTACTGGCCCACTATGAAGCATGACGCCATGGAAAAGGCTAAGACATGCGACAGCTGCCAGAAACACACCAGGATCATATGGCCACCGCCCTCCGAACTGAAAGGAATGCCAGCCCCCTGGCCCTTCTACAAGTGGGGCATGGACATCCTCGGACCCTTCCGACCGGCGCAGGGACAATGCAGATGGCTCATAGTCGCTGTAGACTACTTCACCAAGTGGATCGAGGCAGAGCCCCTCACCACAATTACCTCGGCCAGGGTTATGAAGTTCTTCCGGCACAACATCGTATCCCGCTTCGGGATACCAACTGAGGTCGTCACGGACAATGGCACCCAATTCATGGACCATCGTTTCCAAGCGCTGATGTCCAACCTGGACATCAAGCAGCACTTCTCATCTGTGGAACATCCCCAGACAAATGGCCAGGCCGAAGCTGCCAACAAAGTCGTCCTAGACGGACTCAAGAGGCGAATGTTACAGGCCGAGACCAACTGGACCGAGCAGCTCCACAGCGTCCTGTGGGGATATCGCACGAGCGTACAGTCTTCGACCCAAGAAACCCCGTACAGGCTAACCTATGGATGTGAGGCAATGATCCCGGTTGAAATCGGACAGCCTTCCTGGAGAAAGGTCAGAGCCAGACAGGAGGGGCAGGAATCGAACGACGACACCTTGAAGACTGACTTGGACCTCATTGATGAAATCCGGGTTACGGCGCACTGCCGGGAACTAGCCGCCAAGCAACTACTCGCGGCTAAGTACAATAGAAAGGTCCGACCCCGGTCTTTCAACTGAGGCAACCTAGTACTCCGACAGGCCGACATAAGCAACAAGAATGCCAAGGACGGGAAGCTGGCGGCAAACTGGGAAGGGCCCTACCGGATTAAGGAAAAGCTCGACAGAGGAGCTTATACCCTCGAGACTTTGGCGCGAAAGCCCATCAAAAGGATATGGAATGTCGACAAGCTGAAGATCTACTACAGCTAGACTTTTTCTCGGCAGTGTTTGTTTGCTTTTACGATTGTTCCTTTCCTCACATTTGTTTTCCTTTCGTTTTGAGTCCAAGTTATGTCATTTCTGATTATGATGCTTTGTAAAGCCCCGTAGGGCCATTTCTTTCTATCAATAAAGGATCCTGTTGAGCAAACTATGAATGTGCACAATACTCGCTTAAGATTGAAGCCGAAGCCATGAAGCTCGGCCAAAAACCACAAGACCGAGGCAATGGAGCTTAGACAGGAAGCCGAAAGCCGAGGTCATAAAGCCCGGCACCAGCCATAGGCACTGTGACAACGAAGCCCGGCCAAAGAACCAAAAGCCGAGGTATATAAACCCGGCACCCAAAACACGGCCCCGAGGTCGTGAACTCGGCCAAGAGAATTAAAAAGCATCTAGATGTACGAAAACCGGCCATTGTACTCCGACAGGCACTGGTTAGAGCTCGGCGAAGGAGCCACACATGACCCTTCGCGAAATTGACGCGTCAACGCTCGCTCGGCTAAGCAAGTAGCCTACCATGCCGACCCTGATCAGGTCAAAATGTCCGACCCTAGGCAGACGAAGCCTCGGTTAGACACGTGATAGCCCTGCCCTTACGCCGATACAAACCAATCCGACTATGTGAAAGTTGGAGCTCAACTTCTAGAAAGTCGGGCCGAGGCAGTACGGTTAGTTACGCCTGACGAGGCTGAAACAAGACAACCTTGCCCCAACCTCCCACTCACTAAATGTGGTAGAGTACCAACGGCCTGCACACATGCGGCCGACAAACACCCTAACTTAGTCAAAAGGGCGGCAAAGTTACCCATTGCCTAAGTCACCTAAGCGGCCCAAGTGGCTTACGCACATACAGCCGACGAAGACACAAACCGAGGCCACGGAACGATGGCAGAAAATAAGCCACCTTCGGCCCCAGGTAGCTACACGAGCTCGGCCGTGCATAAGAAGGATGAAACGAATTTAAATCGTTCATTGTCGGAAATAGACAAAAGGGACGGTAAAAATCAAAATCATTCATCAAGTAAAGACAGGAAAAGTATGGTCGTTAATTGTCAAAGTCTGTACAAGAATGGCACCAAGCCCAGAATCATTCAAATATACAAGGGCACCAACGCCCCAAAACTTACAACAAAAACAAAAACGAAGCTAGGACTGGGAGTCAGGTCCGACGTCGGCATTCTTCGCGTCGAGGCCCTCAATGTCGGCGGCATCGTCCACCTCATCCTCGGCAAGATCCTCGGTAGCTGGCGGCTCAAAAGGAAGGAAGGACCCGTCTTCCTGCACAAAGGCGCGATGGTCGTACCCATCTACATTGAGCTCGGCCCCAGGATTGAAGTGCCGAATTTGGAGCAGAGCCTGCTTAAAGCACGCCTCGGCGGTCTGCACCAGGGCGTCAGAAAGCTCCCGGGAAGTCTCCTTCTCTGCTGCAACGGCCTTCTTGAGCGCCTCCTTCTCGGCAGCCAGAGTAGCGAGCTGCTCCTCTAAAGCCTTGGCCGCAGCCAGGCTCTCAGACATCCCTTGTCGAGCCCGAGCATACTCCTCAGCCACCGAGTCGGCATGCTCCCGGGACAGCTGAAGCTCTTGGTTAGCCTTCACCGCCAAAGTCTTGGCCGCATCCCGTTCCGCCCTGGCCGCATCCCAATCAGCCTGGGCCTCAGCCAGCTCAGTCTTAGCCGCCCCCAGCCCGGCTCTAGCCTCATCACGCTCCGCCCAGGCCGAATAAGCTCGTCCTCGAAGGAACTGGCCCTCGCTCTGACCTCGGCCAGTTCCTTCTTCAGTTCTGCAGCAGCTGCAGCCTGGGGCTTCAGCTCGGCCTCCACTTTCTTCAGCCTAAAAACCTCGCCCTCCGCCCGAGCATAGAGGTTCCGGACCATCCTTAAAGCCTGAAGATAGCCCACTGACCTGATAAGCTCCTTCTGGGCCACCTGTAGACGGTCCTCTGCATCAGGGGATAAAGGGCGGGCGCCCTCCAGGAAGTGCCGGGGCGGGAGGAAAGCCACGTCAATCTCTGGGACCACCCCGTTGTCCCACAAAAAGCTGCGAGGGAAAACCAAGGAAGGCCCTGTTGGCGAAGGTGGAGGAGGGGGAAGGTGCACCGGAGAAGACGATGGTGACGGTGAGCCAGCAGGAGAAAACAGCCGATCAATCTCCTCATCAGTTATGACAAGGTCCTTCCCCCTGGGACCTAGAGAAACGGCGACAACTTCTCCCCGCTCAGAAGCTGGGGGCTCAACGGCCGGGAGGGGACCAGCAGCGGCAGCAGGGACCCCCTGACTCCACAGAGCTGGAATCTCCACCACCGGGGCCGACTTGTGGGCCGTGGCCGAAGAAGGAACCTCAACAACAGGACCCTTCGTCTTCTTTGAAGCCGGCGCAGCTGAGGTACCGGCATCAGCAGCAGCCGCCCGCTTCTTTTGGCGTCTGGCCGGCGCAGCAGCCCTCGCCAAACGGGCGTACAACGGCAGATCGTCCATAGACCTAGCTGCAATCCAAAAAAGAAAACACAAGTAAGTAAATCGGAAAGAAGAAGTCGAAAGCAAATGCGCAAACATTAAGACCTACAAGTAGGAGGCAAAGGCTCAGAGGCATCCCCTGAGATAAAACTGGCCGCGCTATGGACTCCATATTTCTCTACAAAGGCGGCCAGCCTAGGGATATGGGAGACTATCTCAGGCAGCAAATGGTCATCATCCACCAAGTAGGACGTCGGCGATTTCTTATAATGCCCCTTGTCCCAGTAAAGGGGGAACCGCCATTTCACATTCGAGCCCTCAGCCCCGTCCAAGAACCATGGCTGCTGGCCGGGTACGGCTACCACCTTGAAGAAAGCACTCTTGAACCGCTTGAAGGAGTCCAAGAAGGCCCCCATCAATTTCCTGTCCGACACGTTCCTGAGCGAGACCAGCCCTTTGAGCTTATCGCCCTCCTTGGTCAGGCCGGGGGTGAAGGGGCAGAAGTAGTAGAAGAAGAGGTTGGCGGTACAGGGGATAGGAATGGGATAGGAGCCGCATAGCTTCTCAAAGGCCACTAGGTAAGCCCATCCATTCGGGTGAAGCTGTGACGGCGCGAGGCTGAGGTAGGCTAGAGCCGACATCTGGAACTCGGTAAAAGGAAAGCGGACCTCGATCAGTGTATACACGTCCCGATAAAAGGTGAAGAAGTTCGGCCTCCCCTCCTCGCGGGCCGAGCACACCGGCTCCCCCGTCCCCATGGGAGCATACACACAACCCTCTATCCCGGGAAGCTGGAGCCGGGTCACATCCACCTCGGACATTAAGGACAACGTCACCAGCGTCTCGAAAGAAACCTAGTCGAAGCGTCGGCGGAGGGCCTCCGGAGGGCTAGAAGAGCCCAAACCCTCTGGCTCAGAGTGCGACTTAGGAGTCCGGGATTTGGGAGCCATAAATAACCCTATACGGAAATAAACAAAGTTGGTATTAGCAGAGAAGCAGAAATACCTGGCATAGACACAGTAGCAAGCAAGAAAGGCCGCGGACTCAAATGAATGGGGGCAAGAGAAGGAGCGACCGGGGCCGACCAATGACGGCATGAGCCAAGCATGGCGGAAGCTTCAGCGTCTCCACCACGGGCCATCAGCGTGGATGCCTCCGCCAGGCAGTCCTAGCAGGGACCGAGATAACCCTCCGGGGCGGACGGTAGAAGGGTCCTCATAGAAGTTGAGGGGTTGGGCCATCACCACTGGGGACCTAAAGCCGGAAGAGGTGCCTACCCCGACCCCACCGAGCGACCCGAGAGGAATGGCACGCACTAGCGGCCGGAATGGACGGCGAGGGATTGGAACCGAGACTCTGGCCGAAGATGGACGAGCCCCAGCACGCCCGGACGAACAACGCCGCCCCGGCGCAGGGGAGCCAAAACCCTCGAAGCAGGCGGTTCACCCCCAAAAATCCAGTAAGTAGCCCTGGGGAGACGGGCACGGAGGAACATTTCCTCCTCAGGCGTCAATGACGCCCTTGGCCTAGGAACACTTCCATCTCTCGCCATAACCAAATGCCTACGGTGCTAGAAACCGGTGTTTGAGGGAGTTTTGGGTGAATTTCGGGGGTGGTGATACTAACAGAAACCCAAAAAAACCCAGAATCCTCGAAGAACAGTAATACAGGCAACACTTCCAGAAATAAACGGCAAAACAAAGACAAGTACCAGCCAAAGATGGTAGAAGGTAAACGGAATACCTGTGTAAAGGAAATGGAAGAGACTGGAACACTGGAAGACGGCAAAGCTCCTAGACAAAGAAGAATCCCCTCTTAAGCTCTAATGAAGTCAGAGAAAAATTTGGGCAAGAGAGTGAAGTAGCGGGAAAAAGTGAAAGAAAAAAGAAAGAGGGCTATTTAAAAGCCAACACAAGGGTGCAATGGTCTATTCCCGTGCAAGACGTGATGGGATTGGCGCAGCACGACACTAGCGTAATAAATGTGCACTAGCCTCGAAAGGCGGAAAGACGCGGCGGTTGCAGACTTCCTCCACTAAGGATCTGATAGCTGTGAAACCGCAATAATGACACGCGCAGGGGAGACCCAAGGCGTCCGGAGAATCCCAAAAGGCAACAGGTCAGAATAAACCCGGCGTTCTTGGCAAGATAAGAGAAGGGTAAGCCGACCAGTTCGCCGGACCGGACTGACAGCCGCGGCACCCCTAAGCCGACTCAGTCTAGGCAAATGGCCTCGGCCACTTCGAGGACTGGTGGCAATAAGCACCTCGGACGTCCAGAAGCCTGAACGACCAAGCTGGGGGGCAACTGTTACGGACCGGCCCAGGTCCGGACCTCGGCCCAATCATGCTAGGGATAGAATCCACGCCAGGGAAGGAATATTATCGGAGATCCCACAAATATAGGATCTCATTAATAGCGATTCCCCTACAATCATGGCACCAGCCAATCAGCCCTTGATGGCTCAATCTAAGATATTGCTCATTAAGGCAGAGATACGCGCACCAGACTCCTCTATAAATAGAAGGAAACCCTAAACAGGTGCACAGGTTCTATCTTATGCTCTCTTTACATTCTGTTACACAGAGCACACACCCCACTCCCCTGGCTTCACGCCTTACTGTGTAACACGAACTACGTGGACTTTGATCCCTTCAAAGGATACGTAGGCTCTAGGCTTGACAACCTAGTCAAGTCCAATCTCTGTGTTCTTAGGACAGAACAAGAACTGAAAGGTGTACTAAATTAGAAACTCACTACAACTTAAGTTCTTAAATTCATTATATTTTCTTATAAAAGAGAAATAAACCCGTAGGATAAAGCAAGACCAAACTCCAGATTGAACGTTGGACTTTACTCATGAGCTCGACTTTATGGAACATGATTAAAATGAAATTAACACTTAGACCAATTAGGCCAAGCGCTGAATTCAAAAGGTTCAACAAAACGATCTTGAATCTAAATTTCAAATCAGCTATTTGAAAACTCAGCTCCGGCCATCCCAAATTGAGCCAGAATTAAGAGAAGGAAGAAGCCTCATTGGAGAATACAGAACAAAATCTCAATTCAAGACTCAGCTTCTACAACAAGCTCACACAGGCTGGATGCTCAGGGCCGGAATGCAGAAAAGGCTACTACGGAGTTGTGTCCACCAAATCCAAATGAATTAGAAATCCCTGAAACAAATGAGATCATCGATTATATCTGCGAATTCTGACCTCTACCACTGAATAAAGGAAATGCCTGGGGAATTTAATAATTAGTATCTTACCAACATTAACTTCATGCTGCTGCTTTACATTTGCAACCGTATCAAAATCAACCTCTGGCTCTGGATTCTGCACTCAAAGAATAAGGGCAAAAATAAACATTGACTTTAAAAACATTTGCAGTAAAATGAAACACAATAGTTCAGCCTGGTTAATGAAAATACGACAGGTTCAACAAGGAAATGTCAAACATCACAACTATCTGTAAGGTAACCATAATATGCTTTTGGAAGATAACTTTTTGTCAAACCCGCATTCCCTCTGTCCTCTCCAATTGCCCAGCAAAGGAAAAGAACGTGGTTTAATATCTTGGTATAGTAATAAGAATCTCAATTTCAATACGAACTTGATATTTAAAACTATATTTCCCAAAGAAGTGCAAAACCCCATCATTTTTTTTTGTAATCATGAAGAATGCAGACTGATTATTCCCAGGTACCATTTATCAAACAAACTAAGGAACAAGTATTCTGCTCCAGCATTCTTTACCAAGAATTAGATCCCATTCTAGTAGAAAAGTTGACAAAACGATTTATCTGCTAGTAAATGAAAGCAATCCTAAAGTTCCAAACCAATAGCATTGAGCTGAACGTACAAATTGGTTGATTGAAGGATGTAGCCATCCTGTTGTTATGGCTTTCACTGTGGCAATGGCTTCCAAACCCCCGGCTGCACCAAGGCAGTGCCCTATCATAGACTGATACAAAATGAAAGAACATATCATATCAATCAATGCTTGGCCAGGGACCAAATCAAATATAACCACTTGTACAAAACACAATACAATGAATGATTTCGCCACCAAATATGATTTCAAGAGTAGGATAATACCTTGGTGGCATTAATTTTGATCTCTGAAGTATTTTTGAAAACCTTTTTAATAGCCTTGATCTCTGCCAGGTCACCAGCAAGAGTGGATGTCGCATGTGCATTTATGTAATTGACCTGAAAAATGTCATAGATACATTTCATCAACTAATAACCTAAGTTACAGAACCTGTAAACGAAGAAGAAAAAAATAGATATTTATCAGAAATAATTATCACCAGCTTGGAGTGACTGATGGGGTATAAAAAGAAAGTGGATATGTGAGCATCTCATTGTACTTAAGATATTAATAAACGAAGCACAAGTACCAAAATCTTTATGCTGATGCAAATGATTCATAACTCATGTTGTTATGTTAAAGACAATCAAGCTATTAAATAGAAACAAGTATGGTTTATGTTACAACCTCTAATACTTCCCTTTAGCTTAATTTGAAGTGTTAGCAAAACAAAAGCTTATAGTATTTCATGCTGAAACCTAATTTTAATCAAGAGAATGGGAGGAAACAAGAATTGAACATTTGAACTTTAGACTACTTGGTCACAGGCTCCAATAAACTAATACTCTGTCAAGGAACACTTTAAAATAGTTATGAAGGCCAGTGGTTGACTTTTTTAATAACACTAACATAATTTTTGACAAAGATTAGCAAGCACTTCATTTTCATCTTGAGAGTTGGGAAGGTACATTTCCTAAGCTACCCCAACCCCTGATTGCTTCACATAGACTTACAAGTTATGCAACACTAACCTCCTCAGGTGACACACCAGCATCTTCAAGGCTGCTCAGAATGCATGAAGACACGCCAAGTCCATCAGCTCGAGGGTCAGTCATATGATGAGCATCACAGTTAATAGCACCACCCAGGTACTCGGCAATAATAGGTGCTCCTCGCTTCATGGCATGCTCCAGACTCTCCAATACCTGTGAATTCAGAAATCTCAAGCTTCAGGTAGTAGCCTGTAGCACATAAACAAACAAGATAACCGATTTTTTGGGCATTTTAAGAAGAGTTCAGTCTTTTAGTGGGAAGAGGAAAAGAGTATTTCAGGAGAAATACTTCTACTGTCTTAGCAGTTCCCCACCTAGTCCCATGAAACTCCAAGAGTTGCTATGTTTTGGATTAGGCACAAATATAAACATATTAGAATTTGCAATTTTTTCATATCTTAATTGATGAAAATAAAAAACTAAAACAAAAAATGCATTTAGATAAACTATGGATGGTTTTCGAGTAACTCTCAATATAGCAGAAAGTCAGAGTACTCTGTAAATAATATAAAGGATACAGAAGGTGGGGAAAATGAAGATTATGTTCCATGTTACCAACGACCATACAAGAATAAATGCTGCCTTACCAGTACTCCAGAACCTTCACCCATAACAAAGCCATCTCGGTCTTTGTCCCAGGGTCTTGAAGCGGTTTTTGGGTCATCATTTCTCTGAGATAAGGCCCTGCATGCTACAAAGCCCCCTAACCCTATGGGGATGATGGCAGCTTCAGTCCCACCTGCTACCATTAGATCAGCCTCTCCCCTCCGTATATGATTTGCAGCAGCATAAAAGCAATAGTTGGAGGTAGCGCATGCAGTTGAAATAGAATAATTTGGACCCATAAAACCAAGATCAATTCCAAGCAATGCTGAAGCCATATTAGTTATAGCATAAGGAATGAAAAAAGGTGTTATCTTGCGGTATCCCTTCTCAATCAGAGCCTGGACACCATCAGAAAAGACAGTAAGACCACCCATTCCTGATCCAACTAGCACCCCTGCACGTTCCTTATCAATCTGCAAAGGAAAATAATTGAACGGCTTGAACGTTTCTTGGATAACATATAGAACAGAACTCAGACCAAACAAAAGAAGGGCACTTTAAACGCTTGATTCTTAATGAAGTAAATTTTATATTTTTCGCACATTTTAGGGTTACAGAACATAGCATGAACATACTGTTTTATGATTCAAAATTGATTGCCTCTCAATGTCAAAAATATGGTTAAGTATAAAGTGATATAAGCCACATTAATCATAAACAACACAACAGAATATTTGTATTCTGCAGACAGTTTACATGGAATCTCTTGTATCAACAATCTGCACTAACCTCAAGTCTTAAACTGTTCTCTAAATCAAACTAGCTTCAAAGTGAGATTAATCAAGAAACTCATCATTGACAGATCTTAGTTTGTAAACCACTAAATTGACATAGTAAAAGGCTTTTACAATAAGTTGCGCTAATCCCCATTCCCTAAATCATTTTAATGCTTAGATATTCAGACCGTAAAAGATGACAAAAATAATTTCCTTATCAGTAAGATGCAGTGATTAATAATCTTACGTGAATTATATGCGAGTAAGACAACTAAATCGACAAAAAGCATTAAGCCAGAAAATCATTAAATTTCTACCTCAAAGCCAAGCAAGTAGATATAAAAGCATTTGAACATACACACAATACAAACCTTTGAGCGCTTATCAGCACCAAGGTCAGCATGTTCGAGGGCCTTCTTGCCAGCGACAATGCAGTAACGAAGGCAATCATCAAGCCGCCTATCGTTCTTACCATCAATGTAACCTTCGGAGTTGAAACCTCGGATCTGCCCACCGAACCTCGTGGGGAACTTGGAGGCATCAAATCGATCAACGGGACCTATTCCGCTTTCACCCGCAAGAAGCTTCTCATAGAATGTATCGACGTCGTTGCCGAACACAGATGCAAGCCCCATTCCCGTTATCACCACCCGCTTCTTCGGGTCCTGCTCTCTCTTGGGAGCAGAAACGTTGGGGGATGCAGTGGCAGAAATGAAATAAACTCTCTTCTTGGATCTTTTGGGCGCATTGAGAGATTTGCGAAGTGGGTCACACGGAGAAGCTCGAATAGTCGGAGATTGAAGTGCCAGCATGGTGTGGTGGCGGTGAGTGAAAGGCGCGACGATGACAGCGACGGAAAAGTGGAGATGAGGAATTCAGACGTAGTTGGGCTTCTCCGGGGAATCGTTAGGATTAACTTATGATTGGAATGAAGCAAATGTGTTGAGGCCTTGAAGCGATATTTAAGAGCTAAATCTTCAGCTATGTTTTCGTGTGACGACAAATAATCAATCCTTCGAACTCCTCGCATCCAGTGGCACGATCAAATGGCAAGCGACCATTACGATGCAGGTCGAGAACTAAGCAATTCTAGCATTTCGTTGGAGGCTTCACCCAAGTCCAAAAATGCATTGGCGATTTGAAGGCAGGTACGATGCGCGCCCCGTTTGGGTAATGTTCACATGTTTTTTGTTTTTTTTGGTAAGTGTTTGATTTTTCCTTTTTTGAAGTACCAACTACCAAGACAAGCTGGATACAAAACATCTAGGGAAAATTCCTTTATAGTCCTAAACAACCAAAAAAACTACTAAAAAAGTCTCATAGAAAATTCTAATATAAAAATATTTTATATTATTATCTAGTATTTGCTTTTGGATTCATAGTTGCCCCTCCTAGTATAGATGTCACCTCTAAGGTTCAAACTCAAAACTCAAGAAATCTAACAAAACCTTACATTATTAGATCAACTCTATGTTGGTAGCGTTGGTCTCGCTTAATTAAAAGGATCTTTCCTAACACAATTTTCTCTCTTCATATATTATAGAGTTTAATAACACTGTTAATATAACTCAAGGCATGATATGAGTATATTAAAGGTCAAAAAATTATGAGAGCAATAACACTAATTGTGCTTATAAGTTCATACAAAATTACCAGCACTACTAATAGTACAGTGATATTGGGATTAATTTCTCCTCTGGTCTGGGTTCGATCCCCCCTCCCCTATCGCCTTATATCAAAAGGAAAAAAAAAAAAGTTCATACAAAATTATACATGTGTCACTCTTTCAATCAATGCATAACCGTGTTAGATAACTTGAAACATAAAGATAAAAGTAAAAGTATAACCTAACTAATCTACCCAAACCAACCTTGTTGACCGTATAATTTAATTATATTTGGTTAGGAAACTTTGTTTACAACATTTCTAATCTTGTACCTTCTTTTGATTGCCTCTAATTTACGAAATTGCATTGACATTTGCTTTTTTTTTTTTTAACAAAAAACATATCACACGTTAAAATGCATTTAATTAAAGGTTGATATTTAGGAGCTTTTGAAAATCAAAAGAACTATCACCTTATTTTAATTTTTGAGTCACCAGGTCTCGAATATAAATCCATGTGCATTTTTTTTTTTTTGGGGGGGGGGGGGACATGTCTGAAAAAACTGTTCTAATTAGACTTGAGAATACTTAAATTTGACAAATCAGATAACTCTAATAAAAAATTGTGATTTGAAGCTATTTAGTCATTCACATTCTACAAGGCTTCGTTTTTTTAGAAAATGACGAGGAATCAGAGGTTCACAGGTAGAAAGCTTTGTAATTAACTAATTTTTGTCCTGCCAAGAGGAGGCTGTGCTAAAGTACTTGTGCTTGGGGTCTACAGGCACAAGCATTTGTGAACAAGTAAAAATAGATTATTTATAGCAGTTGTTAACTTGTTCTTCTTTTTTGAAGCCTCAAGGGGATTCATATTATCACCACATGTTCTAACTACACACCACCTTGAACCTACTTCATGGATCGTAAATCCGCAGTTCTAAAGTCTCTGAGTTTCCTCTTCAGGAGCAACTCGTCTCTGCAATGGTGTCTGTAGTGAATCAGCAATGCCTCTGACCTCAGCTATCATGGCAACCACATCATTTAGCTTATTCACTGCAGAGCCCACGCCCTGTGATTAACAACCACATTGATCAGCAAATACTTGAAGCATTCTTTGGGTGATTTCAGATTTAACTAACAGTCTACTATGTTTATGGCTAATATGCAAATTGAAATGAGAAGAAAATTAGAAAGAAAATGAATGCATACCACGCCAGCAGCCCCGGCGATGATGGCCATTGGCGCGGTGACAGTGCTTAGCCCGGATGAACATAGAATAGGGATCTTCACAGCTCGTGATATGGAATATGCTGCTGCTAAAGTAGGTGTTGCCTGACACAATAACCAGAAATTAAGGTTCTGTCAAGGCTACACATCCTTCTTTTTTTTTTTTTTTTTGTGTGGAGTCAATGGGAAATTTCACTGCCTCAAAATAATTCTAAATAAGTACAGGAACCTATATGAGAACCAATACCGGAAATTTACAGTAAGCATCTAAAATCAAAACAGCTTTTTTTAAAGTATGAACAACTAAGATCCTAATGTGAGCCGCAATACTGTCAGCAGAGTAGGCAAAACATCATTTGCAAAATGCAACACAACTCTTTTTTGGGAATAAATAAGGTATAATCTGCAAATCTTTTCTAGAGGTGAAATGTAAGTTTGGCTGTTTTAGATGAAAACCTTTATTACCCTCAGAAGCGTCCAGCACCATATATTTTTTTTGGGAGCAAAAATACATACGTGGTTATCATTTTAGAGCAAAAGTCACACCCTACAGTTAATTTAACAAACCGCCATTATCTGCTTTCACCTGCTCCGTTATGTCTCTTCTCTCACCCAATTGAAAACAACCCAACCAGCTCTTCCTTCCCCTCTTTTTCCTCTGCTTTTTTGACCTTCCCCTGTGTTTTCACATCGGGACTGTTACGGAACCACTTCGCTCATCTATTGGCTTCTGCGGAAGAATATATGCTATGAATGGCATCCGATTTTAAGCTGATGCAGTCCACTGATCATAGAAATTTCAAGGCAAGATCTTCAGCTTTAACGCATAGGATGCGAATAGATGGGAGCCACCACCAACACATTATGTTCTATACAATTAGATGTAATGCCATTGCTTATGCTGATAGTGGAGGTTACAATTCAGAGATTAAGTTAGACTATAAACTTAGATATGCACCACTAGAAGCTATCAAGTGTGCTGTTATCTCGCCAGAGAAGATCATCAACTAAATGAAGATGCGGTGATAATCATGAATGCTAGTTGACTTGATTTACTTATCTGGTTATTTTTCAGTTTATAACTCGCCCTTAATAAAAAAACCAAATTTATAAAAAACAAAAAATTCTCCTCTGCCGCCGGAACGAGTTTCAGGCTTCAGCAAATGCAATATTTGTGGGAAAATTTAAAAATAGCAATGTACTGCATTAAAAAAAAAAAGGAATTATAATCGAGTGTAAGCCAATAACATTGGAGCACATCTCCATAGAGGAAGAAGAAGGCTCAAGCAGAATGGATCTTCACTTAATTTACGCACAGATAAAATCCTGGGAATCATTCGTCTAAAATAAGCTTCCCAAGAAGAACTGTGTGCAATCTTCAATTTTGAAAGCAAACAGAATCAATTCAGAGAAAGAAAAGTTGATTTTTATTTTTATTTATTTCTGAGGCCTGAGCGGAGTGGTTTCGTAACAGACCCGATGAGGAAACATAGGGGAAAGTCAAAAAAGCAGAGGAAATAGAGGGGAAGGTAGAGCTGGTTGGGTTGTTTTTAATTGGGTGAGAGAAGAGACATAACGGAGCAGGTGAAAGCAGATAACGGCGGTTTGTTAAATTAACTGTAGGGTGTGACTTTTGCTCTAAAATGGTAACCACGTGTATATTTTTGCTCCTAAAAAAAGCATATAGTGCTAGACGCTTTTAAGGGTAAAACACATGTGTATTTTTGCTCCTTTACCCTTTTTATGTGGGTAAAGAATAATTAAGCTATCAAGTTAGCAGTATAATATACAAGTACACAGGGTGTTCAGACTCCAGCATGTTTACCCTTACAGGTAATAACCAAGTAAGTTTTTTTCTAGTTACCTTCTCAATCAAGCCTAGAACACCTGACTTCGTGGGGTTTGAACATTTTCCTCCTTCAGTTTGGATGATATCTACACCTTCTTGTTCCAGTAACTCAGCAAGTTTGACCTGTAAGTATATAAATTTTTGTTTACTTGAAATGATGGCAAATACTGATAGCATCAACATGATTGTACCCTCTTATATTTATAGTGTTCCTCGTAACCTGATCTGGAAGGCTTAGCGTGTGAGGAACAGTGACAGACAAAACAATCGATGGAAGTAGCCTCCTAGTTTCTTTTGTTAGACCCAGTATCTGTGAAAGAAAATTGAAAACAAACAGATCACTAGAGACCGGGCACAAATATTTAACTTTAGGCATTATTTTCTCTTACAGAAGTTCTAACTTTCATAGTGAAGTATGCTCTATAGTCTATACCTGCTCTGGAGTAAATATCATGCCCTTTTCATAAAAAGAATCATAATTTCCGATCTCAACCTGCGAATACCATCAGTCATGATTAAGTGCAAAATTTAAGCAGTCCATTCAGCTAACTTTGAATTGATAATTGGGATGAAACTATGTAAGAAGGTCAAACCATTAGTGCTCCTGCTTCAACTGCAGCTGGAAATGTTGCGGGATCTATAGAAGAAACACATACCTACAAGAATGACAAATCATAAATTCCTTAAGGCAGGAAAGGTTCTAATTAATTTGCTAACACTTGATCTATTCCTGACTTCCACCAAAACATAAAGGTTGCATTTTTTATAGAGCTCAAATGCCATTATGTTCCAAAATTTCTACTTCTTTGCAGGGCAAATGAGCAGGGGGTTGTCTCAAATTTAAAGTACTGAACTTATTTATTGAACCGACAATTCAAAACGCTAAAAGTCCTTGAAAACTCAACCATCTAAGGACCCCTGAATTTCATCAGCAGGAAAAACAATTTGCAAAGGCATGAATAGGGGAGAATTATCAATTAAATATCATACAAAGCAAAATTAATATCATATTTGACAAATAATGAATATATCTCAATGTTAATTTTATTTTAATGATTGGGTTATCCTTTAGAGCAGTATGAATATACCGGGCAAGAAGTTAAGCTGATAGCTAGCTTCACCAACTCTGGGTCACATGCTATATCCACGTGGGTCGCTCCCCCCTGTAGCACAATGTAATAAATTTCAATATGAAACCACTCAAACCAGTGTCATTAATGTGAAGACTTCAAGTGAGAAAGCCTAAGTAAATGACGAAGCAAATGTTCAATCATTAACCATAACCTCATGCAGACAAAAAAGTTATTCTAACTTCTAACACAAATATGCTATCTTGCACTTCTAGTGGTGCAGGTTTAAACTCCTTTCTGCTCTTTAAGTATTATATTAACTTCAAAGTCATAGGTCAGGGTATAAACATATCAAGGAGAATGAACATGCCAGCAAAATTGCAAGTCTAGCAGAGACAAGTCACTCAATGATTTAAATATATCCTGGGAACTCTGATCAGGTTTCTCTACCCGATTTTGTTTCAGAAGAAAGATTAGGCACCAACTATTTTCTCTTTTTTGGTTATTTTCATATTCTAGAGCTGGTTTTTAAAAGTTTCAGTCAGTGGATAAAAAATAGAAGCTAGTATTTTACAAAGCTGAAGAAAGAATAAAAATAGGGAGCTGGAGAAAATTAAACCTTGTCAGCAGCAGTTACTACAGAAGCAATGTTGTCTTTATTAAAATTCTGCAAGCCTGAGATAATCTGCCAAAGAAACCAAAGTCATTGTTAATATACTTATATTACATATACTGAACCTGAGGCAATAACAAAACAGCAGGAGGTTTTTATGAGAAGCAGTCACATTCACATGCAAGTATATTTGAATTAATATAATCCTGGTTTATCAAAAGAATAAAAAGAAGAAGCAATATACTGATTAACACATCAAGTGTTCTACTAAGTACTAATATCCATGCCTTCATTTCAAACCCTTACAAATGAACGCAACCCACACTTGTTCAGATTCCCTTGTTTGATGATATTTATGATTTTTATTATTACAATATGAACTACTTGGCCCACTGCATTTGCAGGATTGGCCTGGAGGAACAGGGGAAAAAAAAATAAAAGGACAGAAAGCCGAAAGCTCAGTCCCCTGATTCATTTCTCTAGTTACTTACAATTTAGTAATTGTTCTTGCTGGGCACAGGACACCCACACAGAGAGAGAAACTTGAAATGGGTGTGCGTTACCTTGAGTGCTCTTCGTTCATGAAATTCCCTCAACACAGATTCTTTAGTGGATGAGAGTAGAGCCCTGGTGGTGAAATTGGGTCTTCTTTTCAAAGGAAGACATGGCTTGGACGAAACATCGCCCAATAAAGGGTTGGGACAACGCTTCAGAAAAGTGTGAGAAGAAGACGAAGAAATGGGCATACAAGATATAGAATGCATGTTTATTGCTCCTTGATCAGAAGGAAGCAAGCAAGTAAGTAAAGTTGGAAGAAATATTACAGTAGAACAAGAAGAAAGTGAGGAGATAAGAAGAGGGAGGAGCTGCTAAGATATTTTCTTTACCTTTTTATTTGTGCATGCGCGGGTTTTTAATTGCTTTTTTTTTATAAAAAAAAAAAAAAACTTGAATTTAAGTTTTTTTTTGGAAAAATACAGGCAAGCTAAAGCTTGAATAGATAAGAAAGAGCCAAACTCAAAGTTCAGCTCCAAAATACATCAAAATGGGGGATGAACTATGGGCTACAGGCCTGCTGGTCCCTCAGAGCCATATGCAGGCATCCTCTGTGTATCGTGGGAAACAGGACGATGTCATCATCAACAGAAGCATTGTGCCCTTCTTTAGCCATATAGTCAGCACAGGTGATGTTATCACGTGAAGTGTGGTGAATCTTGACATCCCAATCCCGAAGGAGGAGGTCTCTGATATCTCTGATCGTGCCTCTCAACGGATGATCTTCGCCACAGCTATCCCGCGTGAGGATGTTAACAGCGTCAAGCGAATCAGAGTAGAGGAGCATTTAAGTTTTTTATCTGTGAATTTATAGCCACCTCAATTAATAACTGTATTGCATGTGTAATGCCTTTTCCTTAATAGCGAAATATGATTTTTTTTAGTTGAGCTTGAGTTCATTTTGTCAATGAAAGAAGCTTAATTGAAAGTTATGAAAGTTTAGTTAAAAATAATCCTCAGTTGTCATTATTTCTCTTATAAGGTCTTAAAATGTCATTTTCGCTTATAATTAAATATTTTGAGCCATACACTCCGGTTTTTGCTTAAATCGTGTCTACACCAATTTTAGGGGATAAATCTAAAATAAGGAAATTAATTAAAGAAATTGCATGTATACATATTATATAACTGTAAGTAATAAATTCAAAATATTTTTATAAGTTTATGCCTAATTTAAAAATATCAATAATTACTAGTTCACAGTTGACACAAATATTTCAAGTGTTTGTTTGAGTAATAATTCTTCCCGTAGTCACTAAATTATAAAATTTAGGATGATTTGCTTATATTCATTAGGTCTGATTTCAGTCAAATATTGTTATATATGTATAATTTTTATTGTTAATAATGGGTTTGATATAATTTTAAAAAATTTGCCCATATAAATTTTTATTACTAAAAAATAATCATATTTAGGTTTGATTTGGAAAATTAAAATTAGACGTAATTAATAATTTTATTTTTATCACGCATAAAAATGAATCAATATATAATCAATTACAAATGATTATGTGAGTTGTCCAGTGAAATGTCCCGGTGTAGGAAACAGAGAACGAACGCGGGAGGGCAATAATGCCGTTACAAACAGGTCAGGTCACAGGTGTATAATGACGAAGGAGAAAAACCTTCATGGCAGAGCATTACAATACACACCGATCAACAGCTTATAATGGCGAAAGCGCGTATATGCACGCAAGTTAGTTACACTCTCGAAATTCAGCAACAAAGGCCATACAGGGGGATGTGCCACCTCAAATTCAAGCCGAAATTTGGCAAGTTGTTGCAACTTACGCCTTCCATAGATATAAATTTCTTCCTCTGGTCAATGCCTTCATCAAAATCCCAATTCGTTCCTCTCTTCAAAGTTAACGGCCTTGTTCTTGTTCATCTGAGGAGAGAGCAGCGGCAGCAACAACAACACCTGCAGAGGAAGGGGGAAAAAAAAACGAGGAGAAGCGATAATGGTTTTGCCGAGTCCCACTGCGTGTTATAATTACACTGTGAAAAACCCTAATCAAGTCTGGAAAACCGGTGACATCTATGGATCCGAACTTCCTATTCTGGCCTTTCAACTGTGTTGGACCATAGTCGTCACTCGCATTTGCATCCTCATCGCTAGACCCTTGCACATCCCTCGTATTATTGCTGAGGTTTGCGTAAGTATCTCTATGCCTTCGCAGCTTTGTTCACTAACATCTCCTTTTTTTAATTGGTTCTGGGTTTCTTAATTGGTGTTGCATAACATAAAATTAATTAGGGGCTCAGAATCATTATTCTTCTGCGTTCTGACTTGTGGGTGATTTTGATCTAAATCTATGAGCAGGCTGGTTTCGTGCTCAGTGGAGATTTATTGGGGGACATATCGATATTGTTTGAGCTTCTTTTTCCTATGCGGGGCCTCCTGAATATTGAAATCTTGAGCAGTATGGGTATAATCTTCTACTCCTTCTTAACTGGCTTGCAGATGAATTTAGACAACGTCCTTCGAGCACCAAAGAAGGCCCTTAGCATTGCATTGACTGGTGCGGTCATTCCAATGGCAATGGCAACGGTCATATATACTCTGCATCGAAGAACTTACGACATTCAGACTAATGAAATCATTGAAGACAATGCAGTTAAAGCTGGCTTGTTATGGTCTTTATGTCTTACAGTCACGGGTTTTCCGGTACTCGCTGAAATCCTCGCCAGCCTCAAACTCCTCTATACTGAGCTAGGAAGATCAGCCTTAGATGCGGCCATAGTTAGTGACTCTTTTTCTTGGCTTCTGTTTATGTCATTGATGCCATTTGCCCTTAACGATGGAGTTGGATCAATCTACACAGCGATGAGTACCATAGCATTCATCACTTTCTGCGTTTTTGTGGTTCGTCCTATCATTACCCCGATTATTGATGCAAGGACCGACCGAGAAGAATGGAATGATCATCGGCTACTGTTGGTGCTGATGGGAACTATACTCTGTGCGTATATTACAGACATCCTTGGCTCTGGCATTGTTGGGGCTTTTGTGTTTGGATTGATTCTGCCTCATGGGAGATTCACCACTGTGATGATGTCTGCAGCAGATGATTTTGCTTCTGGTATTCTAGCACCAGTGGTTTTTGCAGGCACTGGCATGAAAATGGACTTGAAGAAGGCTCTATCTCACAGAAATTTGGCATTTTCAGTGATTATTATCCTCTTATTATGCATCCCAAAGATTCTCAGCACTTTGGTCGCCACTTTCGCTTATGGGATCCCTATTCGAGATGGTTTGGGACTTGGAGTGCTTATGAATACCAAAGGCGTCGTGGCTCTGATCATGCTCAACATGGGTTGGGACAGACAGGTATACATCATTTTGAGATCTGACTTGTAACATTTGATCAAAAAGCACTTCGATTTGATGATGACCAAATAGCTCAAGTGTGTCTGTTTTGTCTGTGTGATTTTTTGCAGATTTTGACTACCTCATCCTACTCAATTCTAGTCTCTGCTCTTGTGATAATGACTGTAGCATCTTCAGTTATCACCAACATTGCTTACAAACCAAGAAAGCGATTTAGGATGAACAAGATGAAAACCATACAGAATTCAAGACTTGATACCGAACTCAGGATTTTGGCTTGTGTACACAACAACCGCCATGCCAGTAGCCTGGTGAAGATCCTTGAATGCTTTCATGCCTCCAGAGTTTCCCCTCTCTATATTGGTGCACTTTACCTTGTTGAACTAACAAGTCGTGGTGCTTTCGTGCTCCTTGACCACATGAGCCAGCATGTGTCCCAGCCAGGAACACAGAACCATAGTCAATCACAAGCTGAGATAGAAGGCATTACCAACACCTTCCAAGAATTAGCCAATTCAAATGATGCCGTTCGTGTGGAAACATTCAATGTTCTGTCAAGCTATAGTACCATTCATGAAGATATATTCAACACAGCAAATGAAAAACACGCAAGCCTCATCCTCCTCCCTTTTCACAAGCAGGTCAACACAGAAGGCTGTCTAGAAATGCTCTACAGTGCATACAAAGACGTAAACTGTAAAGTCTTGCTAGAACCACCTTGTTCTGTGGGGATCTTCATCGACCGGGGCGCGTTCTTACAATCCAAAACCAATTGTCGTATTCTCATGATCTTCACCGGTGGACCTGATGATCGTGAAGCCCTGGCTGTTTCCTGGAGAATGGCATCTCGTCCCGAAGTGCAACTCTCAGTAGTGAGGATGATTCTGATTGATGAAGCTGCATATCAAATGAATGAAGCAGTTGATCGGTTGGAAGCCAAAGGGATGTTATCCACAGTTCTGGATAGTTCCAAGCAAAAAGAGCTGGATGATGAGTATGTCAACTTATTTAGGCTCAAGGCAATGCACGATGAAGACTCCATAACTTATACAGAGAGGAAGATTCATGGGGGTGACGATATTCCTGCTTTACTAAATGAGTTAGACCAGGGTGATTATCACCTGTACATAGTGGGACAAGGAAGAGGCAGGAACTCTGTGATATTATCAAATTTCATGGACTGGTGTGACTGCCCTGAGCTTGGAGCTATAGGGGACATATTGGCAGCCAACAGTTTTGGGTCTAAATCTTCTGTGCTTGTTGTGCAGCAATATGGATATGATGGAACTGTGCCAGAAAATGCTGGTCACAGGCATCCAAATGATGTTGAAACAAATGAAGATGGCGATGATACGCTTGTTAATCACGTCTGAAAAAAAAAAAAAAAAGCGACGAAGGATTCTAGTTTTTAGTGAACTTGTAAATAGTTCTGATTACAAGGATTTTGTGAGTACTTTAATTCACATTAGGAATTTTTATTTATTAACTTTATTATTCTTGAAACATCTCTCTTCAAGGCTTTTTTTTTTTTTTTTTAGGTTGAAGGGGAAAATTTTGTAAGAGGGATAGAGACGCAAGATGAAATCAGTAGAATTCATCTATGTAGATCTCACTCTCATATATCTGTCTCTTTTAAACAGATTCTCATATAATCATATGAAGGAGATATGTTTCCAAGATGATTCTTGACTGAAAGGAGTTTGATAATTCAGTTTATTGCCCAAATGCCCAATATGATACTCCAGCAATTTTAAGGGTGGGGGTGGTGCAGAAGCACGTTGATCTTTTTCTTTGACAAAGTCAGATCTTTTTGTGGTTTATTATAGAATGTCAAAGCTAAGACTACACCACATTTGAAATTTTAATTCTCATATGCGTTATGTTATATAATTTCATGAGTTTTCTTTCTTCTATCTGAAAAGAATGACTTCATATCCAGGATAATGATTTTAAAGACTTTTCATCATCTAATCTGTACGAAGAGGATATGAACTTCTAAGTTAATCATTGAAGACTATTAACTTTGTTTAAGACAGAAAAGGAGAAATTTATTTGCACATCCTTTTGTTTGACCAAGTCAAAGTCAATTAACGACTTATTATAGAATGGTAAAGCTGAGCGCATTTGTTCAAAATAGAATGTCAAAGAAGACCACGCATGCCAGCCAGTTGCGTTTAGATTTTCAATTGAATCCCTGGTTGCCCTTGTTAGAATTGATTGAGCTGTTGAAGGATTCTCACTCAGAAAACAGAGGCAGTCTTTTATTCTTGCAAATCAGGAAGCTCATGCGGAATGATTGGGATTTAAGGATTCAATATACTTTAAAAGAAAGGAAAAAGGGGGCAGATCCTCTTGCTAAGAAAGGCATTTCTTCATCTTCGTTTTTAGGCGTTTGTCCTTTGTTCTTAAAGACCTTGATCTTACAAGAGAGTTTGGAATTTAATTCCTAATTGTAGTTTTCTTTTATTTTGATATATAATTTTCTCATGTATAAATAAAAACTAAAGAAGGTCTGACAAGGCCTGAAACCTTTTTAAAGATTACTTATAATATAAGCATTTAAAAAGGTCTCATATTACAAACCTTAAAGTTCATAAGTAGGCTTTAACCTACTAAAGCCTATATCAAATTAAAATAAAATTTGATTTAGTTACATATTATTATACAACAAAATTATAATGTGTGTGTGAAGACATATAATATATTAAAGAGGTTGGGGTGGTTGATTTGTAAGTTTGGCCTTTGAAAAAAGCTTGACTTATTCAAACAACTTATCCTGTAAATACTAATGAGAGTTGAGTTTAGTAGAAAGGGTTAGTCCCTCAAAACGTAGCAACCCAATGTTTGAATCTCTGCTAGGAGATATGACCATATTTAGTATCCGACATTGTCTCAAATAGAATTGTCTCAAATAAAAGGATATATATCTATGTTTATTTTTTTAAAAAAAAATGCCCTTTAAAATGTAAATAGGCATGAAGCCTGATCTCTTTATTAAATAAAGCCCTCACCTATTTCCACCATTACGAGGGACCAACCTCACTGGACTAGACTAAATCACCCATAGTTTATTGTTTCTAAATTTTGTTGTTGGCATGATTTAACTAATAATTACCCATATTATATTTTGAATATATAATTTATTTGAATAGAAAAATTGAAATTAATCATTAAAGTATATAATACATGGTAAATTACAAGACTGGTGGCAAGTGCGTCATGGGTGGTGTCAAATAAAGGTTCAAGAGGTAGCATTAACATGCATTCTTCACATATGTGGGACTATGCAGTTGACCTCATTCTCCTCAAGTACTGATAATGCAAAGTTACATTGTTGACCAAAAAAAAAAAAAAAAAAGTTACATTGGTTTTCACTTTTCACGTTGGTTGTTGGACGTGGGTGATGGATGATTCGGGAATTCAAAAGATGGCATTGCAGAAATTGAGATCCAGATAAATTGTTGTTGATATCACATTGTGATCATTCAATCCAAGCAATTGTTGCGTCAACATATCCTGACCTGTTAAACAATATTAATTCAAATGACTATCTATCTCAATTACAGGGTTATATCCTGGTCCAATCATTGAAATGGTATATCAAATAAATGACCATCCATGTTCCATTTTACCGGGTGATGCTTATGAGTTCTACGGTTGTGACTCTGTCTGTAATTCATTTGATGATAGTGATAGTTTTCATGACTTGTGTAACACTGAATTGGGGCAATCAAGTGTCTGGTTTGTGCAAGAACTAAGGAAGATAGTTATTGGGGCAATCACGTTGAATGGGTCAAGACCAAATGAAAAAGTTCTTATTTATAGGATAGACATGAATCCCTCTAAAAATCGGTGGCCTTTTCACAATGCAACGCAAGCCATTCCCCATGACTCTTTCATTTGTAATGACTGTCAGCTGAGAGTTCAAAACAGTCTCGAGTTCATCAAGTTAGTCCTTATCTATGCAAGCCGGTATTCATGCACGGTTAATTATACATAGTCTTATCCAGAGTGAAGAACATGGACGGATTGAGAATAGTTGAAGATGACAAGGACACTGCCAAGAAGTCAACAGCAACAAATGTTGTTAACAGAGAAACATTTAAAAATGTTCACTGTCATAGTGTGATGATTTTCAAGGTGTTATTCTTTATTCGTTTGTTTGGTTACTCAAGCTTCCTATGTGTTGCAAAAGGAGCAAAAGCTCGGTTATAATTAAATTATAAAGCAGCCTTTTTTGAGTTGACGTTGGAAAAACACGTTCACGTAAATTAAGATAAAACGCCTCTCACAAATTTATTTTATATTTTGTAAACCAAGTTGAAAAAGCATTTTCTATTGCTAATACAAACAAACATTGAAAAAGAAGAATTATATAGAAAACTAGGGATAAAAACTTGGACCAGGCTTCTCTCCTCTGCCTCTTCCTGTCTGCTGCCCTCCTATTCTTAAAATGACGCCGTTTTGGCGCAAAATAATGAAGAAGTTGGTTTTTTTAAAAAATTATATATATATATATATATATATATATATATATATTAGACACTTCAAGCTATTGACCGGTACTGAAAAATACTTCATGATCTTGAAAAAATATTTTAGGTTCTTGATTTTATATTTCAGGTTACTGACTGGTACTAAAAGGATAATTCAGAATACTAACTAATAGTGAAAAAATACGGTCTTGCAAATTTATTTTAGGATCTTCAAAAAAATATCCTAAGGTATATTTTTAGTACCAGTAAATATCTGAAATATTTTTTTAAGATCTGAAATTAATTTTTCAAGATCATAAATTATTTTTCCAGTATCAGTCAGTACCCCGAAATTTGAATCAAGATCCTAAAATAATTTTTCAAGATTATGAAATATTTTTTAGTACAAGTTATAGCTTGAAATATATTTTTATTATCCATCATCAGTACTCTAAAATACTTTTAAAAAAAAAAAAAAAGCACCCATTTTACATCACCGTTTTGAGACTAAGAGGGCAACGGATTGAAAGAGGTAGAGGAGAGAAGCTGGTCCTAAAAACTTACCCGACAAGTATGGAACGTGAGGGTGAGGGTGAGGGTGAGGGTGAGGGTGAGGGCGAGGGCGAGGGCGAGGCAAGGAGATTCTCGTTTTAAAAGCAAGACTTGCTTTATGACATATTCACATTCGTCACCAGTCGCAGGTGGCTGGAAGTTTCTGGTATTGACCTGAGCCAGACAAAACGCTTATAACAACGATGGCAACCCCACCCCCACCCTACTATAGTCCTAATTATAGGAACATTACATTTACATTAATTAATGTAAGTGTCTAAACCAGATTTTAATGAATCATTGTGTGTAAGGATGAATGGAAGTCCAACACTATAAACTTAATTAATGTAAGTGTTTAAACCAGATTTTAATGAATCATTGTGTGTAATTACTCCTCCCTCCCGTCCTAGTTAGTTATAGGAACACTTTTCAAAAGTGTTCTTATAATTAAAACAAGAGTAGGGAGTAGTATAAATATTTAACTACAATAACTGCTCGGCTTTCCAAAAATAATTACTCGAATGACTGCTCTGCTCTGTTATTTCTGTTTCTTAATAGTACCTGATATATATATATGGTACACTTATTTGATAGCATTTTTTCCTATAGTAGCATGCTTATGAATCTATTCCTACTTTATTTGGAAGTCCATTGATCATCATCTTAAAGAGGAGATTACACAAATAAGTGATTAATGCATTAAAACAGCCTCACATTGCAGAGAGGGGAAGACGAAGTAAAACCAATAATGCCAATTCGTAGTCCATGTTCAGACTGAAGAAGCAGAACAGATAAAGAGATCTCTCTATGGATTCCAAAAGCCAGTTCAAACGATAAATTTTTCTTCCTTTTTTTTTCTGGGGAATCATCCATTACACGAAACAAGAAAGAAAGAAGAAGAAAACTTCCATTTTCTTTGCTTCATTCATATATTTTCATTGGACAAGTTAGAAGTTGGAAATTCAGAGAGCAGGGCCCAACAACAAAAAGAAAAGGAAAAACAGAATAATATACAGAGCAAGTGGGAATTCTGAATTATCAGAAATGGCAGCCAAAGTAAAGATAGAAAAAAGCGAGGGAGAGGACCAAGACAATGGCCTCAAACAGAGAAACAATCCTGAAGACAACATTATCCATGAAAGAAACAGGCAAATGAATCCTCTTCCATCTCAAAGCAGACCAATAAAACTTCAACCTCGATGAATGTCTGCTCAGCTTCTTGAAGAACCCAACTTTGAAAACCTTACGCTTCCCCTCCATATCTTTGACCAGTCTCAATTTAATCTCTCTCTCTCTCTCTCTTTGTTTCAACAGTTCGTGTTGCGTTGCGTTAAAGAAGACGAAGAAGAAGGAATTGACGAGAGACGAAGGAAGGCATGTGGGATTTTATATTGAAGGTGAAGGATGAATAAAAGATTCGAGGATGAGTAAAGCTTCTTGGCCTACACGCTGCTTCCTAGTATGTCATATAATAATATGGGCGAGGGCGACGAATATTTTTTATGAACTGGGAGAATAAATGAATAACGTAACACTTGTAAAGGGTGTTATGGTCATTTCGGTGTGAGAAATGGGAGTGGGCCCAGTGGGACCGCGTTTTGTGATGAGGTCAATAATATAATTTCAAGAAGGTCTTCCTGTGTGTGCGTGTGTGTGAACGTTGGCAGTGGATCGCTGCCAAATGCCCTTTCCACGTAACGTGTTCTAGAAAACCAGCCTGTGTTTTTTAAATATTTTTTATTTAAAAATAATAACATCTCTTAAGAAGTTTTCTTTTAATCTTCAAAAAAAGTAGTACTACTATAAGTCTATGACATAACAAAATAAATGTTAATTTATTTTCTATAAAATTTATTCATAAGATTAATTTATTTTAAATATTTCAATATATAATTGGCTAAAATATACTTTTAGTCCTTTAAGTTTACATGAGGTATGCTTTTGATCCCTTAACTTTATAAAATATACTATTAGTCCTATAATTCTAACACCCTTAATTTTGCTAACCGAAAATGCAAATTCAAGTGATCACGATGTAAAATTAAGTGATAAATGTATAATTAAATACTATTAAACTTAAATTTAAAATATGCGTAAATTGAAGAATATATAAAATTTGTGTTATTAAATGTTATTAGTCATCATTTGAATTCGCTGCGTCAACGTTTTCCGTTAGCAACGTTAACAGTGTCAAAATTTTAGGACCAAAAGTATACTTTATAAAGTTAAATGATTAAAAATATGCCTTATATAAAACTTAAAGGACTAAATAAAGTATACTTTAGAGTATATAATTTAATCATACACAACATATGATATAATTAAATAACTTATTTAGCTTCCATAATCTCTTTAAAAAAATTAAGTCTTATATTTAAGACAAAAGATAGTAGCATTTTCAATTTATCATAAATAAGTGAACATTAGTAATCATCATTTGATTCGTGAGAAATTTAATGAGGAAAAAATGTGTGAGGAAGTAATTCTATTAAAATACTACGTACTAACAAGCATATTATTTTATGAGATATGAATTAAAAATATTTTTTTCATGAAAATAAAATAATGTTTTGATAAAAAAGATAACACTCACGTGATCATTTAATTTTTTATTGGGAAAATTCCCTCAAGGCCTAAATTAGCAAACAATTGTAAACAAAGACTTACGAAAAACTCATATGTCAAAATAGATCTTAAAGCCTTTTCTAGTATTATTTTATAACCTTTAACAACAATATTAGTAGACCATTAACAACTAAATCAATAAACGTTAACAATAATATCCTAACAACTAAATCATTACCCGTTAACAACTATATCAGTACACGTTAACAACTAATGTTTTATGAACTAATACTAGAAAAGACCTTGGAGCCTTTTTTAACATGTTTTTCTTGAATCATTTTTGACAATTACTTATTAATTTGCGCCCTAAAGTGGGTTTCCCTTTATTATTTATTTCCCATTTCAATTAAGTTGTTTTGCCTACCAAAAACATAGGAAACCAAATATAATCCTTTAAAACTAGAACACCCTAATATTTTATTTTTAATTTTCTCATTTTTTTCTCGTATTTGATTATTATTGGAATAACATTAATAAGAATAAATTTAAAAAATAATAATAAACATAAAAAAAAATCT
The DNA here is from genome assembly GCA_034222035.1 of Acacia crassicarpa. Taxonomy (NCBI): domain Eukaryota; kingdom Viridiplantae; phylum Streptophyta; class Magnoliopsida; order Fabales; family Fabaceae; genus Acacia; species Acacia crassicarpa. Next base: position 38,199,703 of record JAWXYG010000005.1, on the reverse strand, counting down.
TATATTTATGATTAAAATGGATTTTATTGCAAGGCCAGGAGGAATATAAGATTTTCAGAATAACGTACGGTCGCTTCTTCCAGGCTGCATGATTTGAGAACGTGACGTCTCAAAGTCTAAATTGACTATTGAGTATGAAAGTTCAAACTATTAAAATTACGCTAATACTAATCAAAAGAATCCATCAACAATCAAGGCAAAAGAAAATAAAATAAACAATGCAAAAAAACTCAATTGTTTCTAGAACACAAATGTAAGACTTAGTTTGGAAATGAATTTTAATATTAAATGTAAAACCTTTTTAAATTTTATCTTTTTTATTTTTTATTTTTCTTAAAACAAATTCATCTTAATTAAAAACTAATATATAATCTAACATTGCATAGAAATATTCTAGAGAGATAATATTATATAAGGAAGAGAGGAGTAACGTTTTTATCAATTAGCTTAAAGTAATACTCCATCCGGTCCTAATTATAAGACAATATTTGAAAATTGGTTTTGGTCTTAATTAGAAGACAACATTTTAATTTTTTCAATTTCTTCCAACATTTTAATTTTTTTTCAATTTCTTCCTAAAACACCCCTATTTTATTCTCCCAATTGTATTTGGTTTTTGGTGAATATATGTATATGGATGTATAGACTACTCCAATCAGTGAAACTTTTAAATCATTGGATTTTAATTTATTTATCGATCAGCTGACATTAATTTGTCAACACACACACATATACATACATATACACACACAGATATATAATATATGTGCGTTTGTGTATATATGTGTTTGTCTACACACACACACACACACATATATATATATATAGACACACACACATGTTTATACATATATGTATATCTCTGTATGTATGTGACTGTACATATATGTATATCTTTGTGTCTGTATGTCAATATGTGTGTGTGTAGATATATGTGTACACACACACATATGTGTGTATATATATATATGTATACATGTATATATGTGTGTGTATACACATATATATATACACATATATGTATATATAGCAACACCATTATTTGAATTAGAAAGCGTGTGAAAAGGAAAATTCTAAATTAGAGAGATATGTGGTAGGGGTTGTTGATTTACTTTTATTTATATCATTTTAAACTTATATAAGGGCATTTTAAGAAAATGAGTAAAATTACCTAATTTAACTCCCCTCCTTAAACTCCCCAAAATTGGTTAAATATGTTATATAATTAGGACCGGAGGAAGTACTAATTAAGAGTTTATCCAATCATATCATTGTGCATATGACTGAAAAAAAAAAAGTGCATGGTTTAATCGGTTTTTATTGTTGGAATGAGACTACATACGGCGCATTTAGAATAGCAGTGGTAGAAGTGACTTTGGTATCTGATGGACTTTTTCCTCATGTGATTTGTGTTTGGAATAATAGTGTCTTTTTCATAATAAGATTAGAAGTAAAGAGATGTGGCTTTACAAAAAAAAGTAGCTTCAAACTTTGGAGTCCATCAAGTGTGAAACTATCCCAAACAGCAAAAAAGAAAAAATTCACTTCAGATGAGCTTGTGATGGACTTTAAACTACTACTAAATTCAACCTTACCTTAAATGCACAAAAAATCAATAATGTTGACTCGTAGTCACTTAGAAGTAGAAGTTAAATACATATAGGAGTTTGGCTGCAGCAAGCATGCATAGACTAAGACACGTGTGTGTGTATATGAAGAACTAACAATAATGTTAAATGTTAGTTCTTTTATAATAAACGACAACCACAAATTCACCCGTTTCATTTTATAAAAGTAAGAGAATGTATTATTTTTTATTTCTTACTTTTTCATATTGTTCTTATTTAATTACCTCTATTTAATATTAATATAATAAATTTTCACAACCCGAAAGATCAATAGTTCCTATCATATTTATTTTCTCATTCTCTTTCTAATACAATCATCATTATTATAATATTTCATTATTCTCTATCTTATTCCCCATGTCATCATATAAATAGAGATATTTTACTAAAAAGGGTTATTATTTTTAATCGACACTTCAAATCATAAGATTCCATTAAACACGTTTCGTTTCGTATAAGAAGGAAAATTGAAACTTCGAAGAACCATTTGAAAGTAGGTATGAATGCTAAAATGTTCGCTTTGAAATTAAAATGCACTTGGCGAATCAGTATATATATATATCAGTCAGTGTCTCATGAAAAACTTGTGGCCAGTTAAGCAGTACCTAGTTTCACTCGAATATATAACTGCCAACCCAAATGATTCTCACCACCCACCTCATTTTGTTCATTGAAAAAAAGAAAAAGAAAAAGAAAAAGAGGGAGATTGAGAGAATATATACATCTTGAGGTTGGAAGAATTTACTGGAACTTAATTACTCCTTTAATTTCCCTATCAAATTATGAGGTACTCACAATTTTTAAATTTTTAAAGGAAATATTACTAAAAAAATCTTTCATAACAAAAGTAACTTAAATTTGTTTAATGATATCGATGCAACTTTTTTTTTTTTTGCTTAGAGTATTTGGTGTCTCAGGACAGGCCATCTTTTAGGCATATCAACGGCCCCAGACTAATCTGAACCAAGACCGGTTTGGCCCTTTTTGGGGGGAAATCTCTACCATTCACACACGCTGCATTCTCATGTCTCGAACTCAAGACCCGTGGTTAAGTTAAGACAACCTCTTACCAGTTAACCTAAGCATTTGGTGGTTCGATGCAACTGTTTTTAATTGTGTACAACCTATCTTTTGACTATGTCTGAAGCATAAGACATTTGTACGTAACTAGAAATATATTGTATATAAATGAAAAGTAGTTGCATTCACTCAAAGAGATGAGTTTTTAAGTAGCATGTACATGTGAATATTAAATTTTTCTTTTTTATTATCAAATATGGGAAATATACTTCCCATATTGTAGGAGAAATGTATCCTCATACCATAGATATAAAAAGATTCCGTACTTGAGTTTTTTTTTTTTTTTTAAGATGTGGATCTCAATATTTCATGTGTGTGTTGGAATCTTATTTTTCTCATGCAACATAAGAAACGTAAACTCCATCAAATATATACATAAAGTATAATTCAAATTTCTGTGACTCTTTAGTAATATTTTAAAAAAGAAACATGCCTATAATATAAAAAAAACACTCAAAACTACTGAATCAATTATGATTCTTCATTTTCCCATACATATGTAAAGCAATAGTGAGTAAGATAAGAAAGGAAAAACTTGTTTTTTCAGACACCAACTACTTTTAATAATATTTATTAATTCATTGGAATATATAGTCGGTGGATATGCATGAAGCGTATGTGTAGTTCTGTCTATGTGATTCATTTTTCATTCATTTTGAATCCATTAACCGAAATAAAGCTTAACCCTATCATATCTTTACTTTAATGCTTTGTTTTATAGATGCCAATCAAACCAGAATATATAAGCTTTTAGTTTCTTCCTGTGTTTTCATAAAGAGACAGGAAAATGGAATATCAAAACTTAAATGTTACTATCTTCGGTCTTAATTATAAAACTTGTTTAAATTTTTTTTTTGGAGAAGTTAAAAAAGTTATTTAATCACATCATATGTTGTGTATCTTTATATTTTGTAGTACTCTCTCTGATCCTAATTATATGACAAAGTTGTTGTTTTTTTAAAGATTATGGAAACTAATTAAATTATTTTGAAGTTTTTGTATTTTTATTTTTTTCCTCCAAACTAATTACTTTAACTAATAAACTAATATAAAATAAAAAGGGTTAAGTACCAATTTTACCCCAGAAGTATCTCGCCAGGAGCAATTTTGCCCCGGGAGTTTTTTTTGAAGCAATATTGCCCTGAGAGTTTTTTTTTTTTGAGCAATGTTGTCCCTCCATCAACGGTCAACGATTAGTCAACTAACCGTTGACCGTTAGGGTTGTTAACAGAGGGGCAAAATTGCTCCTAAAGAAAAACTTTCAGGGCAACATTGCTCCCAAGAAAAACTTCCGGGGCAAAATTGCTCCAAAAAAAGACTTCTGGGGCAAAATTGCTACTTAACCCAAAAAAATGTTAAAAATGTTATTTATGATATCATATATTTTTAATTCTTATTTATATAATATCTAAGGGTGGAAATAGACTAGACCAGCCTAGGCTTCACCCTCCAATTCAAATTTTAAATATAAAAATTAAATAACTAATTTATAGAATTAAAAACTTAATTAAAGTATCTTTTATTTAAAAATTTTATTTTTCTGAAATATTTCTTTTAATCATTTATACAGTGGGACTTTACTGAAATTTTGATCCCTATTATAAAATGGTTATGTGTGTGCATAACTGAATCCTTCCATGAGAATAAAATATAATACAATATTAATACTGAACAAATGAATGTCAATATTTCCACCAAAATATCTCTATGGGTTAAACATGTTTCAGGAAAATTAAAATTTATATCCATTACAATACATTTCTTATATATAAAAAAAGAAGTTCAAAGGAAAAAGAAAACGACTTACAAGTCACAGAAAAATAATTAAATAGAAAGATAATAAATGTATAGAAGAATTACAAGATTCACATAGCGCTTTTAACAGAAAGATCAAATTTAATTAAAAAAAAAAAAGAAATACAAAAATTACTCTCTTAAGTTTTAATTCAATTCCTTTCTTTTAGCATTTTTTAAAAACATGTTAAAAATTGAAAGTGCCCTTTATTTATTTTTAAAAAAACTAAAATATTTTACATAAAAATTTCCTTTTAATTCTTTATAAAAGTAAAATTCTTTAATTCTATAAATTAGCTATTTAATTTTTTTATATTTTAAATTTGAATTGGAAGGTGAAGCTTAGGCTGGTCTAGCCTGTTTCCACCCCTAGATATTATATAAATAAGAATTAAAAATATATGATATCATAAATAACATTTTTAACATTTTTTTGGGTTAAGTAGCAATTTTACCCCGGAATTTTTTTTTTGGAGCAATTTTGTGTGGAAGTTTTTTTTTTTGAGCAATATTGCCTCTCGGTAATGGTCAACTAACCATTAACCATTGACGGAGGGGCAACATTGCTCCAAAAAAAAACTTTCGGAGCAACATTGCTCCAAGAAACTTCCGGGACAAAATTGCTCCTGTCGAGATACTTCCGGGGCAAAATTGGCACTTAATCCAAATAAAAAATACATAATATATGATATGATTAAGTAACTTATTTAGTTTCATTAATCTCTAAAAAAAAATGTCAGTCCACTCTTATAATTAGGAGTAAAAGTAGTATTTTATTGGTTAAATTAATTAGTTTAGAGAAAAAATTAAAAATACAAAAACTCTAAAATAATTTAATTAACTTACTTAATCACTTTAAAAAGAAATTAATTTGATCTTATAATTAGGACTGGAATGAGCATTTCAATTATATAACCTATAATTGCTTTCAAGGATTTATTGTTGAATAGCAGAAAGTTAATGGGAATACCAACATAAAGTTACAGATTTACGAAATAAAGTATGCTGTTTAACTTTAATTTTGAAATTGCATATTAGCTTTAGTTGTTTTTTAAAAAACAAAAAATGAATAGTTATAATTTTTAAGAATTTTCGACATAAAATTTGGATATTAAATATTAAAAGTTTAGAGCAATTGATCGATGGCTCAAACGGGATACCCTTTCCTATATATACTATTACAGACTATCACAAAAGTTTTTATTAAAAATCCTAGTATTGTTACAAAAAATATTTAGTGAATACAAAAATCATAGTCATTATATAAGGAATTAATGAATATAAATTAAAGAAACTATGATCACAAAAAAAAAAAAAAAAAACCATGACGCACACGTTCATTCTGCCCTTCACGTACATAGAATTTGAATAACTAACAACAAATTTTTTTGGGGGTACATAACTAATCACAATTTTACTCTTAAAGAAGGCTTTGTCGCCTGGTGTCGTCTGAGTTATAAGACCCAATAAATTATAATTACACTATAAACTTTCATATTAGATTATTTATTTTTTCTTATAAAATTATTAAAGTTTAAATTATATTTACCATAATCTCTAATATTTTTTGTAACATTAAATAAAGAGGAGGACTCAGGCCGATCATAACGAGCTAAACTCATAAGAGCTAAAGCCCATAAGCTCTACTTTTGTGATTTGAAAATCGATTATCAAAGTCCGATATAGGCTGACAATTTAAAAAGCAAAAAATTCCCAATAAGTTTATGTCATCTATATCTTTAAAATGTATCATCTGGCAATTATATCATTGTTAAGTGTAACTCACTCTTTCTCTCTTTCCTCGTTTAAAAGATCACGCTTAGTGATAATTTTTAAAAGATTACGATAATATATTTAAAGGCTTTTTTACTAAAATAAGGCTTTTTTTTTAAAAAAAATACTAGATTAGGGCATGTCAAAAACAAATTTCTAAAGTAGTGCAGTCAATGGCGTGCGTTGACCGACGCTATTGACTACGTCAGGTGTCAGACGCCACCTGACAGTGGCATGAATTAATGCACGCCACCTGTGGCGGGAGTTGGGCGTGGATTAATTGATGCCTAGCTTGGGCATCAATTAATAATTGACGCCCAGCGTCAAATTTTTTTTTAACATAATTTTATTTAAAATTATAAATAATAAATTAGAGAATAATTAATTAATTAATCAGTCAGACAATTAATGAAGGGTAAAGTAATTATTCTCAACTGATTAATTAATTAATTATTCTCTAATTTATTATTTATAATTTTAAATAAAATTATGTTTTTAAAAAAAAATTGACGCTGGGCGTCAATTATTAATTGATGCCCAAGCTGGGCATCAATTAATCCACGCCCCAGTGGCGGGAGTTGACTCCCGCCACTGGTGGCGTGGAGAAGTCCACGCCACCTGGCAGGTGGCGTGCATTAATTCAGGCCACTGCCAGGTGGCGTCTGACACTTGACGTAGTCAATGGCGTCGGTCAACGCACGCTATTGACTGTACTACTTTGAAAATTTGTTTTTGACATGCCCTAATCCGGTATTTTTTTAAAAAAAAAACCTTATTTTGATAAAAAAGCCTATATTTAAAAGATAAAGATGATATAAATACATTAATTAGGAACTTAATATTCATTATATTAAGTACTCAATGTAGGTTAAAGTATAAATTCGTCTTAATATATAGTTTTCGCAAAAAAGCTATGTCGTCTTAAAAGTTTTTTTTGTCACTATAAAAGTCTAAAAACGTAATAATATCGTCCTCACCCAAAAACGGCAAACATTAATTAACTTCCTAATGCTGATGTGACATGCCTATGTGCATCTCAATCACATTTTATTTTCTAAATCCGATTCACAATTTTTTTTTTTTAAAAAAAAAGTCTTCCTTGTCTTCCTCCTCTCCCTCCCCACACAGCCTTTGGCGACTTTGGTACGTGGTAGAGATAGAGGAGCCGCCGCGGCCAAACACTGGAGACTGAAAGAGTTTTCTAGCTCCTCCTTCATCCAAATCCGATTCACATTTTATAAGGGAACATTGCTCATTCGCAAATATTTTTGAGACGAATTTATATCTTAACCATCCAAACTTTCAACTGAAAGAGTTTTCTAGCTCCTCCTTCATCCAAATAAAAATCTGAGGACTCAAAACAGTATTATTTTTTCTTGTCACGCATGTTTAAATTTCTTTTTTTTTTTATGGATTTAATTTGTTAAACACACAGAAAAACACATATTTTTTAATCCCCACACGCATATTCTTCGAATTAATCCTGGTCTATTAAGTTTTTCTACTAGCAATAGCAGTTAATATGCTTTAGTGTCAATTTTCATGAATAAATTTTAAGTCATTAATCTAGCATAAGATTTATTAAATTCCTTTCATCACCTTTAATTTCTTATTATATTTACATTTAATTTCTTATTATAAATTCATCACCTTTCTTATTATATTTACATTTATCAAATTCCTGCTATCACTGATATTTTACACACATTTATTTATATACATTATTAAAGAATCCACTCATTTGATCCTAAAAAGTAATATAGTTGCAGTCCTGTAGGATTTGTTTTAGTAATAAATTTATGGCTTCGATTTTCTTTGTTAATTAATACATCCCATTTAGTGTATTTTCACAAATTAAACTTATTGATTTAGTAATTTTTCACACTCTCTTTATGTTCCGCATGGATTTTTTCCCGGCCAACTACCCCAAAAAAAAAAAAAAAAACTCCCCTCGTCTAATAAATATTATTACACTTTTACTAATTTAGTTGATTCATTAATAGGTCATAAATTAATTTTTTTTCTCTCTCTCTCTCACTTTTGCACTCTCTGAAGAATGTTAACCATGTATATTATTTTAGAGTGAGAGCCCAATATTATAGAACGGATAGAATATTTTAAAGTAACATACAACAATTTAGTCTAACTCATTTTGTCAAATTATTCCATGAATAGTTAATTAAATCTTACATTTTGACTTTATCATGTTAATTAATTAATTAAGTTACAATTGAATGAGGACCGAAATTTGACCGAAAGGAAATTACTACTACTCTATGTTGACTAAAACATTAAAATATTTTAGCGTATTTTAAACAACCTTTTATTATTTCAATCTTATTTCCCTTGCATACTCTAAAATTTCCTAGATTTATTTACTCAAAAAAAGAAAGAAAGTTCCTTGATTAATATTTAATAATGAAAATGCTCAAACTCCTTTTCCAAAAAATCGTAAAATTATTTTCATACAAAGCAGCCTCTATTCCTATTTCTTCTTGCCTTTTCAACCTGTCCTCTTACGAATTCTTTACACACGCATAACACACAAACATATCCAATTTTGAAAGACTTCAAAAAGTGGAATCCTAATATTTGTATACAATGAACCACAATTAAAACAAACGTAACCCTGCACCAATTTACTTTAAGCTGTTGATAAGGCATTTACCAACTTTATTATTTTCCAAGATCCAAGACAATTGAATTGAAGAAAGCCAAGCCATTTAGTGTTAATTCTTCTACCAATGCAAACAATGGAATAGCAATTAATCCCATTCCATTACAGCATAACCACCATAAATAGTAATGAAAATCCCATATTAGAAACATTAATTTCAATAATCTCTTCTCTCTGTATATATATATATTTCACATACCTCTCTCACAACCTCATCTTCACAGGCAAGTAGAAGAAGAAGAAGTAACGAGTGAGTGAAGCAATAAACATATGGGTCGCCGGAAGATCAAGATGGAGATTGTGAAGGACGCAGCGTCCAGGCTGGTCACCTTCTCTAAGCGCCGGAATGGACTATTCAAGAAGGCGAACGAGCTCGCAATCCTGTGCGGCGTGGAACTCGCCATTGTGGTGTTCTCGCCAGGTGGCAAACCTTTCTCCTTCGGCCATCCCTCCGTCAATGCTGTCACTCAGAGGTTTCTCCGGCACCTCCAGCTGGACGAGGAAGAGGAGGCAAAATCGCCGCCAGGTGGGACCTCTGGTTCGAAGAAAGCTCGTCGGAAGGTGGAGAAATTGAACAAGCGGTTAATGAATCTGACGAAGGAGCTGGAGGAAGAGAAGAAAAAGGGGACGATTCTGGACAAGGCGATCGAGGAGAAGAAGCAGGAGTATGGGCTTGAGCCTGGGCCTGGTGATCTGATGAAGCTTGAGGGATTGAAGCGATCGCTGGAGAAAGTGAGGGAAGAGGTGAAGCTGAGGAAGAGAGAAATGGAGGCAGCGTCATCTTTGCTGGTACTTGCAGAGAAATTACAGTTGAAGGAAGACGATAACAATGATGTTGCTGAAAGTGACGATGTGGTGGCGAGTGCTTCAGATGGCGGCGAGATCAGAAATGGAAACTGATAAATTTAATAACTTTTATTACTTTTTGATTTCTGCGAGTGCGTCTTGGAGAAGAAAAGGAAGTTATGAATAAGGAAGGTGATGTGAAGGTTGGAGAATGTGAGTTTTAATGGCGGGGCATTGAGCTCATTTTGGTTGGAGGATGAGCCCACGAACTCATTCTTAGATTATAATAACTCCTATTTATAATATAATTTTTATTTTTATGAGAGTGAAAGTAGATTTATAAATAGAAGTAGGGTGACATTTATTTATAATGTGATAAGGGACTTATTTGCCTTAAAAGTTTTCGTTCAGGAGCATTCAGAATTCAGAAGTTTTTTTAGGAGTAAAATTACCTCGGAAGTTAACAAAATGAAGTAATTTTGTTCTAGAAGTTTACAAATTAGAGAAACAATTTAACTGTCAAGATTAACAGAAAGACAAGATTACTACATTTTAAAATTTTCAGGGCAATTTTGCCCAAAAAAAAATTTCTAGGCGTTGAATGCTCCTGAGCGAAAACTTCTAGGATACATAAGACCCTTATTTCATTTATAATAAAGTCAACCTTTATTCTTTGACTATGATCCGGTCCACCCTCTATCATATTATTTTTAAAATATCTTAAAATCCGAATTGTCTTAATTACTTTTATAAAAGTTATTTAAACATTTAATAAGTTTTTTGTATTATTTTTACTCTTTATTAATTATATGTATTGTATTAATTAAAAAGTTGATGGTGCCTATATTAACTATATTTCTTTATCTTATTTACCCCTTATAAATAAGGTGTGAAGAAAAATTTTATTTCAAAACACACTTGTTATTTTGTACTAAGTTTAACAACTTTTTAAAACGGCGTAATTCGTTTATTGAGCTCTTATAAATAGGACTAGAGGGATTACTATTTATAAAAGCCATAACCGACTTGCGCAATTTAAAAACCAGTTATAATTACTTAAAAATAATAGGTTTATCTAAAATAATTTTTTTTCTAAGTATACCATTATTTATAAGGGGTAAGTAAGAGAAAAATAAAGTAAATACACGTATTACTAACTTTTTAATTAATGTAATACATATAATTAATGAGGGGTAAAAATAAAAAATAAAAACTCATTAAATGTTTAGATACTTCTTATTGAGCTTCTATAAAAAGGACAAAACAATTTAAATTTTGGGCTCTAATAAAAAGGATAGAGTATAATAAAATCAAAGGGGTTCAATCCTCGAGTTAGTCAAGGCGCTGGAAGAAACATTCTAGCTCTTAGGTGCCTAGGTAAACGCCTGAGGGTAATAGACGACTCGACATACCCAACATTGGTATCACCTAGGAGGAAGGTAGATTTCGCCTTGCCCTTGGATCGTGGGTAAACCCAACTCCTTTCCTAAAATTTTTGTATATATATAAAAAAAACTATTTATAACAAATCATTTATAAATATAGTTACTTACTTCAAATTTTATGGTTTGGCTTCATATAATATTTAAAATTTTTTGCCAACAAAAACAGATTCAATTGGTATGGATTTGGTCTAAAGTTGCGGATTTAAATTTTGCTTTCAATATGAGGATCTTTTTCATGGAACACATTAAATATTTTTATAAGTGCTTTTTAAGTGGGTATGCTTGATAAGATTGGAAAAAGAAAGCTTGAATCTTGATAAATTTTTGAAATCTAACTCAAATAAGCTTCTTATTATAACTATTTTAATAAAATGTTGAGGGATAAATATCATTTTTGTCATGAAAATTTAATTTACGGAGTACTAGTCACAAAAAAAAAGGGATCAAAATTACTTCGGAAATTTAAAAATGTAACAATTTTGCTCTTCCGTTAATCTTGACTATTAAATTATTTCTTCAATTTGTAAAGTTCTAGAGGCACAATTAATTTTTTAAAAAAACTTTCAGGGCAAAATTACTTCTAAAAAAACTTCCAGACAAAAATTTCTCTATTTTTTTAACTTCCGATGTAGAATTGAGACAAAAAAATTTCGGGTGATCACTATTACTTAGGCTAAACTTCTATGACAAAAATAATATCTATCCCAATTATTAATTAATGAACACAAGTGTTTCAATTTTAAAGGAATCCATAGATCAAATTATAAAATATAAAATTTATAATAACTAGTAAGTGGTACTATTTAAAGATTATGTTTATAATTTATAAATATTATAACTATTTTCTACGGTGTTGTGTGAATTCATTGGGAAAGTGTGTTTAATTGATACCACTCTGATCCTATTTATAAGTCTCTTTTGACTAAATCACACATACCAAGGAGAGGTAGGTAGTTCAATGATTATGAAGTAAATTTTCAACTTTATTCTCATTTATGATTGGATATCTTCTAACTTTTTCTTTTCTCTCTATTTTCATTAGCACAATAATATGAGTAAAATTGTCATAATCTCATTTATTTGGTCAAAGGGACTTATAAATAGGATCAGAGTAGTAACCAATGGTATCTCCATCCGATTCTAAATATAAAATATACAAACTATGTCCTATATTTAGAACTAGAAAGATACATTTTAAGGAAAAAAGATATTTTTAAAAAAAAAGAATTTTAAAATTACAAAATTTCAAATTAGGTATTCCACTTAAAATAAATTATGAATTGCTTATCAAATTTCATTATTCTTGGTAATAAGCCTAATTTAGGATTTTACAATTTTAAAATTCCTTTTCTATCATTTTCCCTACCTTTTAATGGAAAAACTATTATGATTTCGATGCTTTTAGTAAAAGTAAAGTTTTTCTAGATATATAAAGTATGAAGTATGAACAAAGAAATAAAAACTAATTCCTTTTTGAAAGGTGCAATTCAGAGAGATCGGGGGGATTCAAAGCATTGCATATTTGCATGTTTTGCTTCATGTCAAGAGAAAGAGAGAGATGTGTTGGCTTTCTCATCAATCAGTATTCTTTTTTTTTTTTTTTTGAACAATAATCAGTATTCAGTAATAGCAACCTAAAGATCTTTACGAGAGATTCTTGCTGATCTTCCATCCTTCCTTTCTTATATTTTTAAAAAATATATTTTATTTCTTTCTTTCTTTTTCGATGGAGCCAATCAACTGTCCTTCCTTCCTTTTTAGATGGACTTTATTGATATTCCCTTAATCCACATTATAAGCCACTTTAAGTAATTTATCAGAATCAATGAATGATAGTTAACTTATTAGATTCATCTTCAATTGAAAGTAATTTCTAACTTTACTCATGTTAAATGAAGTATTAAAAGAGTAAGAAAAATATAAAGAGTCATATTTAAACATTAATTAGGAGGGAGAAATTAACAAATAATCATTAATTTCTCTCTAAGTGACTTATATTATAGGTTAAATCGTTCTTATAAAAGTTATTTATATTGTGAATTGGGGGAATACTCTTTTTAAGGCCTTGGGATTTTGCTTTTTCCGCCTCTAGTATTTTTTTTTTTTTTAACATAAAGGCTCTTTTGAACTTTAAAATTATAAAAAATCTTAATGATTTAATATAATTAACTACTCCCTCCGATCCTTTTTACAAGAGTGAATATTTGAATTAGCTTCGTCTTTTTTATAAAAGTCCGACAAAAATTGTGTTACCATTTAATGAATTTTTTCCATCTTTATCCCTCATAAGTCATTTACATGACATTAATGAAATGGTGAACTTTTTTCATTCTTTTTCCTCGTTTTCTTTCATACCTTTACTATTGAGTCCTCATTACTTGCTATTCAGTTACGTGCTTCTTACGTGCTATTCTTCAAAACACAAAGTTTAGTTTAGTGGGTAAAGCTGAACCATTGGATTCGGATTCTTACAATTTGGGATAATGAGAAGCTAGCACGTGGGCATCTTCACTGAGCTAATTTATTGCGCAAGCAGTAGTAAAATGTAGAAATGTCTCGAGCAGTAGAAATGGCGTTCTCTGATCTCAAGCAGCATAAAATAAAATAAAATTTCTACACTAATTCGAATTCTAGAATTTATCGGAAAAATGAACACAATATAAGGAAGGAATGGAAGAGTGGTGTTCTTTGATCTAAAAATTAACCGAAAAAGCCTGAAGCCAGCCATTGACATCAACCTTATTGAACCAAATGTCTCGAGCAGCAGAAATGGCATGTTGCAGAGATGAGAAAGGAGAAGCTAAAGTCATATCTTCACCAAATCTGGTTCTCCTGCAGCATCCTAACAAGTCAAAACACAGATCCATTCTTCAAGTACCAGACCTCTGTAATCGGCAAGGAAAAAGGTAAATGACAGAGGGTTGGTGATCGGAGAAGTTGGGAAATAATATCATTGAAGATGCCCAAGTTGGGAAATAATATTAGCGAAGATGCCCACATGTCAGCTTCTTATTATCCCAGATTGTAAAAATCCAATGACTCAACTTTACCCACTAAACCAAACTGTACGTTTTGAAGAATAACACGTAATGTGGACTCCTCACTATTATACATTCTATTTCTTACTTTCCTTTATTTATTACCCATTTTCTCTCTCTTGCTCACCTCCTCATAAGTAAGGGGATATTTTAAAAAAATAATGTTTACTTCACACATACTTATTGCTTTTAACCGATTTGAACCGTTTTCTAAAAATTGGTTATTGAGCTTTTGTAAAAAAGGTTGGAGAGAGTTTTTTTTTTTTAGTCTTTAAAATGAAAGAAAAGACATTTTTCTCTCTCTAAAGTTGTGCAATATTTAACTGGGAATTTAATTGTTGGTAGCCATGAAATTTTTATCGGGAGATATTGGCCTGTTTGGGTTGGCGGTAGGAGCGGTGACTTAAAAGCTATCTGACTTGTAAAAAAGTTCGGTAGGAAAAAAGTCAGGTTATAGATAATGATTTGTGTTTGGATTGATGGTAGTAAAAGTGGCGGGGCTCACATAAAAAAGCTGAGAGCTTTTTAGAAAAAGCTAGCTTCTGGAGCTTTTTCCTTAACGGACTTTTTGAGCTTTTTTGACTTAAAGTTAAGCTAACGCTCTGAGCAATCCAAACAGGTTCTATTTTCTTTTGATCACTATGTGAGTGTTGGCTTTTAAATTACTACATTTTTTTGCCTTTAACGCTCAAATTTAAGTGAATCCAAACAAACCCATTCAAAATGAAAAGCATTAGCTTATAACTAAACAAGTAATTAATTCCTGGTTTTTGTTGGTGTTGCACCACAAGTTTAGCTCCCCTTTCTCCTTTTTAGGCCAAAATGCACGTCGTTCTTAACTCTATCTAATGTACTAGATTAAAATCCTGAAATTTTTATATGGTAACTAATTAACTTTAAAATTCTAAAATTCATTTTCATTTTTTTCCGAAGAAATTTAATTAAACTTTCAATTTCAATACTTAAATTCATATTTGGATAGGATTGTACAGGAAGATTCAATTCATTCAAAATTGCCCGAGTTCCAAACAGAATTAGGCCGAATTAAGCATAACTTCGACATAACCCCCTCAAATTAAACCAATTTAACCCAAATAAATCATAAATAGCTTGCTCCACAATTTTTTTTTTTTTTTTGCCAGAAGCTTGCTCCACGTAGTCAAATTCATCACTTGAAATGCTCAAAACATCTTTCAGATTCACAGCAAGTATCTGACATTCGGTTTGTCTCAGCTACTTCAATTAATTCCTTACCTCCGGATGCTACACTACAGCACTTAAATTTTCAGTCCAGCGTCATCATTCTATGATCCCAAGGTCCAAGAAGACTGTGTCTGAGAGGGACTGGTGCAGATTGCAGAACAAAGCATGGTAAGGCCAAGCGTGGATGCTGTTTGAGACATGCCAAGCATATGGTCATGGAAAATCCAATATGAAACAGAAGCTTCAAGAAGCAATGGAATCAATGAGACTGTAATGAGCTCTCTGAATGGAAAAGATCGTGTATTGGAGAATGACTGTTTTGGAATCTGCATCTTGTGAGTAGACATCTTGTAAGGGAGCTCACATGTCTATGGAGTTTGACAGTCTTTTAAGCTAATGATGAGACATAGGCTGTCTAAGATGCTTTTGCTTCATACCTAATTCTAAACTGAACTCACAAATTCTATAGCTTAAAAATTCAGAATACATGGTAACCACAGTTTCAAAATCTTATGGTTCAAACCATAAACATCTTCCCATGAAAAAAACACCAAAAATGTCAAGTTGGAGATTCCCCAACATATGTTTTCTGTCATGGGTTTCATTTATCAAAGCCTCTAGGCATGCCTGATTTTTGACTTGAGAAATAAACAAAACGGTAAAAGTGGTGCATGACAGCATTTCATACTGAGATTGATAAAATGCTAGCTGTGCCCGGACCTCCTCATTTTTAATAACCTTCAATGGGACAAAAACTTGTGAGGACATCAAATGCCCTTCCGCCACACTTTAATAGGCTAATCCTAGTATACATGGTATAAAAGAATATGCTTAGATACTAAAAATAATTCGTTGCAGGCGTTTCTGTTCTTATTCAGAATTTCAGATGCACAATTACTGAATCATGTCTCACCTCACAGCTTTTCATCTTATGGGAACCACGAGTTTCACAAGTAGGTGAAATGGCTCCTCGAGTTAAACTGAAACTCAGGCGAGTATACACCTTTAGGAATTGAGCAAAAAGAGTGGTAAAATTGCTGAGGAATTGAACTTCATAAAGCTGAAATCTTCGATCAGATTTTGCCCAGGGGTCCAAAACCTCCAGGTGGCCATAACTAGGGGCAAAATAAACGAAGTTTAGAGGCGAAAAACAGTACAGAAAAAGTGAGAGGACACAGAGAAAGTGATGGAAGATAAGAAACTTACCCTCCAGAAGACCTTGGCTTGAAGAAGACCATAAGGAACAGGACCTAATTGCCTTGAATCCCTAGAATTATATATGTTATCTCCCTGTACCCAAACATGTCCCTTGGGAACCTAAGCAGGAGAGGCAAACACACAACAAACAAAATCTCCATAATCAAAAACGCTCTTAAAATAATCCTTCTGAGTGAACTAAAATTGAAATATGCATATGAGAAATTAATGGTACCACTACAGTCTCGCATTTATCACTGTTCTTAGGATCAACGAGAAATGTGACACTATCACCTTCCAATCCAAGCAAGCGCTTGCACGAGAACTTTCTGGGGTTTTCAGGTGACTGCACAATGACAAGATCGCCACGCTCAACTTTACCAAAACGGGGGGAGATCCTTTCGGTCAATAAAAATGAAGTCATCGGACCTATTGTTGGAATCATGCTAGGACCACGGCACTGCACATTCGAATCGGCTCTTTTGATGCTCTTTATCATGAAATAGAATCTTAGCAAAAGGAAAGCGAGATAGAGAGAGAGCTCTTACAACGGAAGGGTCCACGAGATAGGTGGCAGTAACATGAAGACAACAGGAGAATTTAACTAGTGAGAATGCCATATTCCGTAAATCTATGGCGGTGAGTCCAATTTGCTCCAGATTTCTCCAAAACATCATTGCCCTCATTCTCACTGAGTGAAAGGCCCAGAAACTTTTATGCTTTGTTTGTTCACCATAAAAAACAGACCGCTCACACTTGAGGACGACGGCGCCGGAGTGGGAGGCACAGGACTACTGTAAGAGGATATGTTCTCAGCCGGAGAGGGATTTGTTAATGCCTTTCAATTCCCTATATTATTCTGCTACCAGACCAGACGCGCGAGGCGTGGAGCAAGACGGCGATTTTGAGCGGAATTTTTGCTGAGTGATTCCTCAGACCTCATCTACCTTCAACGTGTTTTTTTAACGCAGAAGCAGCTTCTTTCTGCTTCCCGTAAAAGCGCGTTTGATTTATAAGCTAGTGAATATTTTGCGCATAACTATGAAGATCGAGATTTTAGACTATTTTCTCTGTAGTTTAAAAGTACAATATTTGTAATGGAAACAAAGTAAAGAAAAGACTCGTTAGTGTTTACTGTTTAGAATTACAGCAAGAAAATTAGAAATACTTATTAATTATTAATTTAAAATTGGTTGTCAGTTTCAATATGAGAAGCACCTTAAAAAAGTAACTGCAAATGTTATAAGTTGATTTTTCAAAAAAATAATTAAAAAAAAATCATTGCAAGTTCATAATATTTCTCAAGGTTCTTAGGCTAGCCTTTTCCTTAATTTTCACACTATAATGAATTCATGATTATAGATTGTCCAAAAGAAGTTGTATCTAAAATTTTTGTCCAAGATATTACGTCTTCAGCATGCGAAAGTACTCGAATATTAGACGTTTTTACGTTCAGGCAAATAAAGAAAACGTATGAGAAATAATCTCGGGAATATTCAATAAAAAAATTTATTTAATAGCTCACCACAAACAAGGGCATTTGGTCTAGTGGTATGATTCTCGCTTAGGGTGCGAGAGGTCCCGAGTTCAATTCTCGGAATGCCCCATGTGTTACTTTTGGTTTTTTTTTGGTTTTTTCCCCTTCTAAGGCTTTCGTTTTTTGACCAATTGGGCATTCTTCTTGAACTTTCTTTTCTTACCAAAGAACCCGGCTTTTCTGAGTTTTCTCAGATGTATCAAATTTATTGTCGTAAATTTATGAGTTTATATATATATATATATATATATATATATATATATATAGGGAAAATGATGTATGCAGTGACTGCAAGTAAGAGTTTTTGCAGTGAGGTTGATACTACACCGTTTTGTGCTATGTCGTTGGGGAAAAAAAGCGTGATAGCTATAATATCAAAAAATCGCGATGATTTATTGAAATAATATTGATTGTGATTTCTAGCAAACAGGTAAATGAAGATTGCGGTGATTTATTTCCATGTAGGAATTAAGAATCAATTACCAGATTCTCTATTCTTTAATAGCAACAATAAATCAAATAGGTCCAATTTAAGAATCAGGAATCAAAATAGTGCAGTATCAACCTCACTACAAAAATCCTTACTTGCAGTTACTGCACATATCATAAGCCCATATATATATATATATATATGCATACTGACGCAAACATCCAAATTTAAACATATCCTAGTTGTAGCTAAACATCAACACCAATAACGATATAATATATATAAAAACCCAGATCTTTATTCACTATACATGAGAGTCATTTATATATATTCCCACTAAGCATAATAGCAGCTAGTCAGCTACCATATCCTGCAAGAAATTAAATCAACTGGTTGAGTTCAGAATCTAAGCAATAAGACCTGAAGCTTTGAGCGAGGTGATGGGAATTATGTGAAGTTCCGCTATGGACAGGCGAAGATTAAAACACACATACATGGCTCTTTTTATTTCTACAAATATATATCAAGCAATAATTACACACACAAGTTCTCATATTTTACTCTATCATAAATATATAATTACTGTTTCATATTTGCAGAAACAAAAAGAGTCATGCATGTATAAGTGTTTTAATTTTCACCTCTGTTCTGTATGAGAATACAGATGTCTAACTTAGTAGGCTAGTGCGTTGATATTAGATTGGGTGGTTCGATTTAGATATTTATGGGGCAGATATCTAGAAGAACGTGGGATTACTATACATAAATAGGCTTATACCAAAGAGGGTGATGTGTATGCACAGTGACGGAAGTATAGTAAAGAGTAAAGATTAGGTCCCGTACCTTAGGGTTTTACCTCCTCTTATATTATTCCTCTGTTATCTATCATTTTCATCTTCGATAGATAACTGTTGAATTATTAATATAAAAAAGAATTAGTTCGAGACGCATACCCCAAAAATGGGAAACTGTAAAATCTTGCACTTTGAATTATTCAATCGTATTGCTTAAATCTAATTCCAACGTACAACATAATAATATGATTCTATATATATATATATATATATATATATATATATATATATATATAATTTTATTTAAAAAATAATCTACTTATGTGTTTTCTTGTTATTATTGCGAACTGTTGGGATCCGTGTGTTTTCTTGTTATTAATATATCATTAGTGGTAAGCACAGGGTAGTGGAGTAGTGTTGATTGAGATCAATTAAGTTCAAACCTCTTTATGGATAAAAAGATCAATATTTTTGTTTTTGAGAGAAAAAAAGATCGATATTATTGAGTGCCAACTGATACTTATCATTATGGGCGATATTAAGGACTTCGGTTTTTTTCCAAAGTAATTGCATTGAATCTGAACATCATGAATAAAAATAAATATTAAAAATTATTTTTTTGAAAAAATAAATTTAATAAAAAAAAATTGGCACTTACGATGATGTGTATTTTTCCCCAAAACCAATTAAGTTATAGATAAAAATGTTATTAAATAATTTAAAGAGAACGTACAAAATAAAACAAACAACTATATAACTGAATTAATTATCATGCCTAAAAAAAAATAAAAATTCTGCTAATCCAACTAATTATGTCTCTCAAGTCCAAGTTCCACTCTATAGTGTGAATCAATTTCAATTGTTTGCATCCCCTTCATTATTATTATTAATAAGGGTAAATTAAAACAAAGATCGATAAGAATAAAAATTATGTCATATATTTAGAATTAAAATTAACTTCTTAAATATGTCTTACTACTATATTAAGGATAGAAGTAAGTATGATTTAAAATAGAGACAAATGTAAAAAAGACGTCATTAAAATCCCATTTATTGACTTACAATAAGAAGCATACACACACACACACTGACTTTAAAAACGTAAGCTATACTATATTTGAAATACAGTATAAAAAAACCTGTCACATGGACAATACATCAAAAAATATTGCAACTTAGTCCCGACTATTAATTAATCTCATCATTAACGAAATTATGCACATGATTATATGCTTGACTTAGTTGTCATTTATTGTATTTCTAGTATAATTAATGTCCATTATTACAAGTATTAATTTATCTGACTATGGAATTCAAATTACTTTTTTTTTTAAAAAAAAAAAGTCAATGGATTCTTTTGTTATTTTTATCCTTTTTTGCAAGTTCTTTAAGAGGGTTTTTTTTTTTGGGTTCAATTCTTTAAGAGGGTTAGACTCAATGATTTTTATTTTCATAAATGTTTACGACAATTTAGTATTATTAATCTATTACCAGCACTATTAGTAGTGTAGTGGTATTGGGATTAATTTCCCTCCTCCCGGTCCTGGGTTCGATCCCCCTATCGCCTTGTATAAAAAAAAAAAGGAAAGTATTATTAATCTATTGTGCATCCAATATAATTATAGGTTTGACCAACCAAATTGTCAGCTATTAATATGCGTGCACAATGAGGATCATAATAATCTAGTTAACTGTGTATCAGAAATGCTAATTCCCAAGCCAGCTATTGGATTATTATGTTTAATTATAGTAGTACTCCCTCTAATAATTAATATAAGACATATTTACCTAATTTAATTAGATTAAAAAAATTAGTTAATTTAATTGATATGTATTTTCTAAAATATCTTAATCATTTTCTTTAATTTTTTCATTCACTCCCCTCTTTGAATATTGTTGAAAGAGTATCAATATGGATAAATTAGGGAAAAAAAATGATAAATATGAAAAAAGGTCTTAATTTAAAACCAAGATCAATTTCCTAAATAGATCAATTTAGATCAATTTGCATGCATGTCCTTGAAGCAAAGGATTTATATTCGACAACCCTTTTATGGGGTTAAGCCTCACATATTGATTCTGCATGCGTAATGAATCTCGTTAACTGAGCATACGGTTTGATAATTTGATGGCTATGGTTTAAGGAAGGAGCAAAGGGAAGTCAAATGGATTTTTTCAGAGAAGGGGTGGGTGAAATTGAACTTCGATGGTACTGCTAAAAGTTGTTTGAGTTTGACTAGTTGTGAGGGGTGTTGAGAAGGAGTGATGGTAATTGGATTTATGAATTTGGTAGGAAGTTAAGACAGTATAAGCCGTTGGCTACAGAACTTTGAGGGCTTGTGCAAGGTCTTAAAATGGCATACAATTGGGTTTCATCAGGATAATTGAAGAGAGGGATTCAATCGTGACTTTACATATGATTCAGGAAGCTTAGATACAAGGAAAGGCTAGAGACTAAACATTGAACGTCTGGTTATAGGACAATAACAAGAAGATGCAGATTCAATTTTTCCATATCTTAAGAGAAAGTAATTGTATTGGGGCTTGATTAGCCAATTATAACTTTATCTGTAATAAAGATTTTATTGTTTTTGATTCTCCTCTAATAAGGGGTGATAGATTTTCTGTTTAATAATACTGTAAGAGTTGTTTTCCAACATCTAGATTCTGGCTAATGACAATGATGTAATAGGCTTTGGTGCCCCAAATTTAACACCCCCCCCCCCCCCCCCCCCCAAAAAAAAAGGAATACATAACAATTAATGTCTTTTTTTGTTATTTCACAGAGCAGATAACTAAAGCAACGAACTAAGATATGAATTTAGAATAATTTGACCAAATTAAACCACATGTTAAAGTAGCTTTTTTTTTTTGACATGTTAAAGTTATTGATATCTAAAAATAGGGTTAAAGTACAAAAATATACATGTGTTTTTCTCCAAAGAGTGCCAGTAGCAAGTGCTTTTTTTAGGTGAAAAAGTGACTATGTGGTTACAAATTAAGTGCAAAAATACCGTTTGACCGTTAAGTTTGACTTTGACCGTTAAGTTTGACTTTTTTTGCTGACTGGACGATGACGTGACATTTCAAAGGTACAAAAATACACATGTGCTTTGTCAAAAAGAGCGTCGAACACCAAATTCTTTTTTTTTTCTATTTAATAATTTTATTTTAATTACTACTGGGTATTGACTGGTACTAAAAAGATACTTTGAGAATATTGTCTAGTACATAAAAAATATTTCATGGTATGAAAAATTATTTTAGAATCTAAAAAAATAAACTAAAGTATATTTTTAGTACCAGTTAGTACTTTGAAATATTTTTTTAGTACTAGTCAGTATCCTTTTAGTACCAGTAGGTTGAAATATTTTTTCAAGATCCTAAAATAATTTTTCAAGATTATAAAGTATTTTTTCTGTACCAGTCAGTATCCTGAAAGTACTTTTTAGTACCAGTCAGTACCCTGAAATATTTTTTTTAAAGTATTAGTACGTATTCTTTTAGTATCGGTCAATACCTGAAATATTTTTTCAAGATCCTAAAATAAATTTTCAAGATTATGAAGTATTTTTTCTGTACCAGTCAGTATTTTGAAAGTACTTTTTAGTACCAGTCAGTACCCTGAAATATTTTTTTCATTATTAGTACGTATCCTTTTAGTACCGGTCAATACCTGAAATATTTTTTTAAGATTCTAAAATAATTTTTCAAGATTATGAAGTATTTTTTTTTCACCAGTCAGTATCCTAAAAGTACGTTTTAGTATCAGTCAATACCCTGCAATATTTTTTTCAATATCAGTCAGTATCCTTTTAATATCGGTGAATACCTGAAATATTTTTTCAAGATCCTAAAATAATTTTAATTGAAGTAAAATTATTAAATTTTAAAAAAATAATTTGGTTTTGGGCGCTCTTTTTAACAAAGCATATGTGTATTTTTGCACTTTTGAAATGTCACGTCATCGTCCAGTTAGCAAAAAAAGTTAAACTTAACGGTCAAACGATATTTTTGCACCTAATTTATAACCACATGTGCACTTTTACACCTAAAAAAAGCACTTGCTACTGGACGCTCTTCGGAGAAAAGCACATGTGTATATTTGCAACTTAACCCCTAAAAATATGGGAAAATTTTATGAACTGCTATAATTTAAGATATACTATTTATAAACTGGTCTAGTCTCTTGTATTATACTCCCTCCGGTCTTAATTATAGGAGCAAATTTAAGAGTTGGTTTTGGTCCCAATTATAAGAGAAAGTTTTAACTTTTGTCAATTTTTTCCTATAATACCCCTATTTATACTTTCTCAATAATAATTAAAGACAATAATAATTTAATAATACACCTATATATTTTATAAAGTAAATAACGTTTGCAACTCATTAGGGTCTGTTTGGTTCGACGGAGGGGAGGGGAAGGGGGGGATTTTAATGGAGGGGAGGGGACGGGAGGGATTTTAATATTACCTTGTTTGGATTGATCAGAAGGAAGCGGAGGGGAGGGATTTTAATATTACCTTGTTTGGTTTAGGAGGGAAGGGGAGGGGAATTTTTTTCACATTAGCAAGTTTACCCTTATATTATAAGAGAGATTTTAATGTTACCTTATATGATTTAGGAGATAAGGGGAGGGAAATTATCTTCACATGGACAACTTTTTATAACTGATAAGTTTAAGAAAATCTGAAGTTAAATGCTTACTTATTTTAGGCTTTTGATCGGACTTAGTTGTCCCTTGGCCAAGCTAGGAGAGTCAGGGTCTCAATTATGGTTTTATTTAAGGGGCAAAACTTAGGTCAAATTATTTATATAATTAAGTTTATAGATAGATTTATAAATGCTTATAAATATTTTAACAATCAATAATAATAAAAAATAAGGGTGAATATGAAAATTTACAAATCTTAATTTATATTATAAAAGCTGGCACAAAAACTTATAAGTTTTATTAGATATATATTTTTTCAGTCCAAATATTAGATTTTTTCTGCCAAGTGAAGCCATCATCACTCACTTCCTTAGAAATACAAGAAGAGGAATAAATTTTCTGTTTCCGAGAGTAGAAGGAGGATACAGGCCGACGAGGTCATATTTTCTTCTTCAACGAGGCTTTGCTTTGTAAGATCTGCTGCCGCCCATCTATCTGTATTACAGCTTGTTCTATTTTTTTTCCCCCTCCAACAGAACAAAAATAACCTTTTGGCACATAACCAGAATTGCTGCCACGAGAAGAATCTAATCTAACAGAAAACAACTCATGTCCTCAAATCTCACAACTCGACTCTATGAAATCTTCTTCTTTCATTTTGAAACCGTCACTTACATCAAAGCATGAGAAAAACCGAAATACTCAAATCTTCAGAAAACATGGCTATTTCATATACTCCATTCACTTGGCGTTTTCAGAAAAGACAAGCCAAAACCATCGTTCTATTGGCTTTAATAGACGCTAATAACTGAAGAAAAGTCAGATAGCCATAGATTACTAGAGCTATCGAGATCTATAAAAATATATTAAGACGTATGCAAACACAAGCAAACACCAACAACGACAGAAACAAAGCACGACGACACACACAGTGCAGGACCAGCATAAGGGTATTTTAGGAATAATAAGAAAATTACAGGGGCATTTTTGTCCACTGACACACTAATTTTTATAATCCCTCCGAATCCGTCCGATTTGGGGGGTGACGTTTTTGAGGGGAGGGAGGGGAAAATTTTAAAAAATTTCCCTTCCCCTCCTAAAAACTATGATCAGCCAAACGAGGGGAGGGGACCAAAATCCCTCCATCCTCCTCCCTTCCCCTTCGGTCCCCTCAAACCAAACAGACCCTTAATGTCATATACACCTAAATTATACTCTTTTATATAAAATAATTTTGAGCAATTTTTATCATATTTTCCCCATATTACCCCTAGTAATACTTCTTCCATAATAATTAATTTAACAACACATTTATATTCTATTAAGTGAAAGATGGTGTGCCTAGATTGGAGGCAAAATGTATAAAAGGTCAAAATAAAAAATTATTTTAAAGATTAAATAAATGCCATTCTAAGTAAAAAAAATTTCAGGTTTAATATTAAAATCATCACAGCAAGACCAACACGTGAGCCATATAACTCCACTCACAATGAATTGAAGTCAGTGCACGCGATATATGACCTTGCCTTTTGGAATATCATTATCAAAATATTAAACTTGGGTAAGGGTATTTTAGGAAAATATACATAATTAACTAATTTAACTTCTTTTCTTAATCCCTCCAAAATTCTGGTAAATAGCTCCTATAATTAGGACCGGAGGGAGTATTAATCTAATCTTTACTTACCCCGGTTCACCAAATTGAAATCTTGACGATCCCATTCATAATATATCTAAGAACCACAATGCACATTCCGTCTTTTTAAAATGTAATTTCACATATAACGTCAATGAAAAAGGAAAATTATAATTCAATAATTCCATGAAGAAAAATCTCATTCTCTCATCGAACTGTTAAAAGAAACAATTATATTAATAAAATTTATAAAGCAACGGATATACCCCAAGGCAAAAAAAAAAAAAGAAAGAAAGAAAGAAAGATGTTTTGTGCGTGTCGAGCCTCCAGATCT
The DNA here is from genome assembly GCA_034222035.1 of Acacia crassicarpa. NCBI lineage: Eukaryota > Viridiplantae > Streptophyta > Magnoliopsida > Fabales > Fabaceae > Acacia > Acacia crassicarpa. The sequence continues at coordinate 38,173,697 of JAWXYG010000005.1, read as the reverse complement.
AGAAATAATAAATATATAGTTAATTAAGTCAAATCTAAACCATCTGACAGTTTGGCCGAGTGGTCTAAGGCGCCAGATTTAGGCTCTGGTCCGAAAGGGCGTGGGTTCAAATCCCACAGCTGTCAAACATTGACATTTTAGTACACATTTTTTCCTGTTTGTTTTGCTGCAGTCGGCAGAGTCAGATATATGCGACCAATAAATCTGATAAATGAACTTGAATCACTACAAGTCTGCAATACAATTATCTATCTCTCCATTATTTGTTTCTCTTGTTCAAAGTATTATCAACGATATCGCCAACTTGAGCAAAAAAATCAACCGTTCAAAGTATTATCAACGATATCGCCAACTTGAGCAAAAAAATCAACCATATCGCCAACTTGTTCATTCACTTATATCATATAAGGGCCCATGCACCCTACTCCTCTATGGCTCCATACCGCGTTTCCTACATCACTCCACTTGCTTCCCTTTTCCTAATATTTACTCCCAACTGGAGCTGTATTTTGCGAAAATCTATGTTCACACTTGAATACTTGATTATTAAGCCCACCGGTTGTAGGAAAATATGGACCAAATTTGAAACTGTTAAGTTCAAAGTTCAATGCACCAACCATATAAGACACTACTATCATTTCTGTTCTTTTTGATATTCGGTTATGAATATGGATAACATGCTTGCTACTTCTCTCTCCTTTCTTCTGTTACATCGTTATCATCATTATTTAAGGTCTCAAATAGCCAAATCTGTTTTATAAGAGCAACTTGTTTGGCGATACCGGCATGAACTGCACGGTCAAGTCTTTGTCCAAACACCGAAGAATTTCGTCCTTTCTTAATCTCTGCTAATCATTTGACCGTGCAGCATGTGACGTGTCAAAACTCTCACAAAAGATGTGTTCCATCACACTTGTTGAAAGCAAAAAACTTCGTCTATATAAAGGCTTCTTCTGGTTCAGCTTTCATCATATCTGCAAATTCTGCAGCTAAGCCTATACCTTTTTTATCATATTCCTTCGGTACTGATGTCTCCAAAGATCAGTTTGACTATACTCATAGTCTTCTTGTTCATTTCAATTTCAACTACGATACTTTCAAATGCAGAACCAAGCTCACGGGAAGAAGTTGAGATTGGAGCTTTGAAAGCTTTCAAAAGCTCAATCACTCATGACCCATACGGAGCATTGGCAGATTGGGTTGACACAACGCGTCATTGCAACTGGTCTGGCATTGCTTGTGATCCATCTTCACATGTTATCTCAATCACTCAGATTGGCAAGAAGCTTCAAGGTAAGATTTCACCATTCCTGGGCAATCTTTCTGGCCTCCAGCTTCTTGACTTGACCTCAAATTCATTTTCTGGGCTCATTCCTCCTCAGCTCAGCTTTTGTTCCCAGCTTTCTCAATTGTATCTTGTTGACAACTCTCTCTCTGGTCCAATCCCGCCTGAGCTAGGAAACTTGAAAGGTCTTCAGTATTTGGATTTGGGCAGTAACATTCTGACCGGAAGCCTCCCAGGAAGCGTGTTTAACTGCACCTCTTTGTTGGGTATTGCTTTTAATTCAAACAATCTGACTGGTAAAATCCCTTCAAATATTGGCAACTTGGTTAATGTTACACAAATTGCGGGATTTGCTAATCAGTTTGTTGGGTCTATTCCCCCTTCCATAGGGAAGTTAGGGGCTTTACAATCTCTAGATTTTAGTCAAAACCAGTTGTCAGGAGAGATACCTAGAGAGATTGGGAATCTAGGAAACTTAGAATATCTTCTCCTATTCGAAAATTCCATGGTTGGAAAAATCCCTTCTGAACTTGGTCAGTGCATGAACCTAGTGAACCTTGAACTGTACACAAATAAGTTGTCTGGAAGCATTCCTCTTGAGCTAGGAAACTTAGTTCATTTGGAAACATTACGGATATATGATAATAACTTCACCTCCACAATTCCTTCTTCCATTTTCCAGCTGAAATCACTAACCAACTTGGGTCTGTCAGAGAATCGGTTAGAAGGAACAATATCTCCTGAAATTGGATCTTTGAGATCACTTAAAGTTCTAACCCTGCATTCAAATAAGTTTACTGGACAAATTCCTTCTTCAATCGCAAACTTGTCAAACCTAACATATCTCTCAGCGAGCCAGAATCTTCTTTCAGGAACACTTCCTTCCAACATAGGATTGCTTCATAATTTGAAGATTCTAGTCCTAAATGGAAACCTTTTGCATGGTCATATCCCACCTAGTATCACCAATTGTACCAGTTTGGTGAATGTAAGTTTGTCCTTTAATTCACTAAGCGGGAACATTCCTGAAGGCTTTTCAAGGATGTCTAATCTTACTTTCTTATCTTTGGCATCAAACAACATGTCTGGTGAAATCCCAGATGATCTCTTCAACTGCTCAAATCTTCGAACTCTAAGTTTGGGTAAGAACAATTTCAGTGGGATGCTAAAACCTTCAATCAAAAACCTGTTCAATCTCAGGACCCTTCAGCTGAATTTAAATTCTTTCACAGGGCCTATTCCACTTGAGATAGGGAATTTAAATCAACTTGTGACATTATCACTTTCTGATAATAGATTTTCTGGTCACATTCCTTTAGAGCTATCCAATCTCACTTTTCTTCAGGGTCTCTACTTGCAAGACAATGCATTAGAAGGAACGGTACCTAATCAGTTATTTGAATTGAATCAACTAACCGTACTTCAGTTACATCAGAACAAGCTGGTTGGTCAAATCCCAAAGGCTTTCTCCAAACTTAAGATGCTTTCTCACTTAGACCTCCATGGGAACATGTTCAATGGATCAATTCCAAGCGAGTTGAGTCAACTCAACCAGCTCTTAATGTTGGACCTGTCACAGAACCACCTGACAGGGTCAATTCCTGGGGATGTCATTGCATCTTTTAGAGACATGCAGCTATATCTCAACTTGTCTCATAACCACTTTATCGGAGCAATTCCGGAAGAGCTGGGTATGATCGAAATGATACAAGCAATTGATGTTTCAAACAACAATCTATCTGGTGTCATTCCCAAGGCACTCTCAGGGTGTAAGAATCTATATAATCTTGATCTTTCAGGAAACAATATCTCAGGCCCTATTCCAGCACAGGCTTTCAATAACATGGATTTGCTTCAAAGCTTGAACCTTTCAAGGAACCATTTAGATGGAGAAATCTCAGAGACATTGGCAAAGCTTGAGCATCTTACTTCCTTGGATCTTTCTCACAATAACTTGGAGGGATCTATCTCTGATAATTTTGCCAATCTCTCCAACCTAAAGCTTCTCAACCTTTCTTTCAACCGACTTGAAGGTCAAGTTCCATCAAGCGGAATATTCTCACATATAGATGCATCTGATTTGATGGGAAACCCTGCTCTTTGTGGAACCAAATTTCTGATGCCATGTAGGGAAACAACAAGGAGATCTCATTCACTATCCAAGAAGAGCATATATATTATTGCCTCACTTGGATCTGTTGCTGTCCTCTTAATTTTGGTATTGGTGATTCTATTTCTCATACAACGCTCAAGATCACGCCGTTCTAACAAGCTTGAGACTCATGAACTACCAAACTACACGCCAGCCTTGACACTTGAAAGATTTGAGAGAAAGGACCTAGAAAATGCTACTAGTTGTTTCAGCTCAGATAACATCATTGGAGCTAGCAGTTTGAGCACTGTTTATAAGGGTCAATTGGGAGATGGCAAGATAGTGGCAATAAAAAAACTGAACTTGGACCATTTTTCTGCAGAATGTGACAAATATTTCAAGAGAGAAACAAGCATCTTGAGCCAACTAAGGCATAGGAATTTGGTCAAGGTTCTGGGGTATGCTTGGGAGAGTGGGAAAATAAAGGCTCTAGTTTTGGAGTACATGCAGAATGGGAATTTGGATAGCATGATACATGAAGAAGGGATGATGGACCAAAGTAGATGGACATTATCTGAAAGGCTTAATGTTTTGATTTCTGTTGCTGATGCATTGGATTACTTGCACTCTGGTTATGATATTCCAATTGTGCATTGTGATTTAAAGCCTTCTAATATTCTTTTGGATGGAGACTGGGTGGCCCATGTGAGTGATTTTGGAACAGCTAGAATGCTTGGTCTCCATTTGCAAGATGGTGCTTCTTTGTCCTCATCAGCAGCTTTCCAAGGCACTGTTGGTTATTTGGCTCCAGGTATTGTCCTTTTTCCTAATGCTTTGGCTCTCTCTCTCTCTCACACACACAAGTACGAGGGCACACAATCTTTTTTGTCATGGTTTTCATATTTAGGTTCTTTATTATATGCTAAAATAAGTTGTCTGCTTAGTTTTTCTATGATGTTCTCAGATTTTAGAAATATTATCATTTTAAAAATATTGAAAGAAAAGGGGTGATTAAAGCTCGGGTTGAGTAATATATGTATGGATGCGTGGGTATAATTTGAAAATTCAACTTGACAAAGATGCCATTTTTTATTAAACAATAAACAACTTCAAAATTATTTCCAAATTCTACAAAAAATTGATACTCTTAGACATTCATTTTATGACAAAAATAGTATTATTTTATCATTATTTTTTTAATATAAATTAAAATGACTACTTCACGCATTGACATGACTATGACACGTCACTCATGACTACTCTCTCTCTAGGCTCGCCTCCAAAAACCACAACAAAAGTTCATCGAGTAGCCAAGAAGTGTTTCTCCCAGAAAGACAATTGCTTAATTTCAAAACCCAACATTTAATTTTGTGGCGTTTGTTTATATATGTTTGTTTGATTGTAGCCATACATAATTGTTGGTAATTTTTTATATCTGACCATAGCTACTTTGGTTTAATTTGCAGAGCTTGCGTACATGAGGAAATTAACGACCAAAGTTGACGTGTTCAGCTTTGGTATAGTAGCAATGGAGTTTCTAACGAGAAGGAGACCAACAGGGATCGCAGAAGAAGATGGCTTGCCCATAAGTCTGCGTGAAATAGTGCAGAAAGCACTTGCCGGTACTGGAACAAAGCAACACGTTCTTCAAGTTGTGGATCCTTTGCTCTTTGACAAGGAGCTCCATGAAGATGTCTTAATGGAGCTTTTGAAGCTATCACTGAATTGTACTCTCCCTGATCCTGAAGATCGTCCTAATATGAAACAAGTGTTGCCTGTCTTGATGATGCTTAAGAAGCAAATATCATAGCTAGCTCTCATCAGCCATAACTATACATCATCTATACTTTTTCTTGTTTCCAATTTGATTAAGGCGAGAAAAAAATGTTGCATTTGGATGTAATTTGATATATTTGTGAGATTTATTTTGTTCTCAGAAATGAATAAAAGCACGAGTACTTATGAGAAGCTGATCATTTTGATTCATTTTTGCAGAAGTTGTTCTTAAAGACACTACATCACCAAACACCAGTCTCAACTTTCACACTCACACACCCAAATTTAGTGGACTCTCTCACTGATTTTTTTTTTTGATACTGGACTCTCTCACTGATATAAATATGATACAACATTCTTGCTCACTTTCCTGGGACAAAGTTTGTAGCATAGGCCCAGGCATTGTTGTTAACTGGGTCAGCGATATGGTCTGCAAGGTTTTCCAAAGGTCCCTTTCCAGTCACAATGGCTTGAACAAAGAAGCCGAACATTGAGAACATGGCCAATCTACCATTCTTGATCTCCTTCACCTTCAACTCAGCAAAAGCATCTGGGTCATCTGCAAGGCCCAACGGGTCAAAGCTTCCACCTGGGTAGAGTGGGTCTGTCACCTCGCCTAGAGGCCCACCGGCAATGCGGTATCCCTCAACAGCACCCATCAAGATCACCTGGCAAGCCCAGATGGCAAGGATGCTTTGTGCATGGATCAAGCTTGGGTTGCCCAAGTAGTCAAGCCCACCCTCACTGAAGATCTGGGATCCAGCCTTGAACCATACTGCTTCACCGAATTTGACACCGTTACGGGCCAAAAGCTCAGGGAAGACACAGCCCAAAGCTCCAAGCATGGCCCACCTTGAGTGGATTACTTCAAGCTCACGGTTCCTAGCAAAAGTCTCGGGGTCAGCAGAAAGCCCAGCAGTGTCCCAGCCATAGTCACCTGGGAACTCGCCAGTCAAGTAGGATGGAGGCTCACCAGAGAATGGGCCCAAGTACTTGACACGGTCGGGGCCATACCATGGGCTGCCAGAGGGGCGAGCAGGCTTGACAGCCTTCCTCATGGAGACTCGGCCATCACGTAACACTGCAGGAGAAACTTTAAGTGCCTCACCGGCAAAAGATGAGTAGGAGAGAGCCATTGTTGAAGCAGCCATTATAGCAATTCAAGAAAAAAAGTTGTATTAATGAAAATTGTGAATCAGAGTTGTGTCGAGGGTGAAGAGAATGGCGTTGAATTAACGTTGTATTTATATGACTCGAAACAGTAAAAAGACCTCTATCTTGTGAGATCTATATCTCTGTATTTCTATTGGCTTAGAATTTCATTGAAGGACATGAATAATTGTGTATCATCACCACCTTGGATTGTGTTCATCCTTTGAAGAGATCATGAGATGCCTGAAGTAATGATACAAGCACGTCCTCAATCCAATAAGGAACTGCCACGTGGTCTACAAGATAATGGGACTGAATCTGCAAAATATCAGGAGTTGCTACAGAGTGAGGAAGAAAAGAACAAAAATGTTACGTCGACATGGCTAGAAATACAAAGAGAACATGTGGATGAGAATGCTTGCACAGTTGCTTGATTATAGAACCGTTGCAGAATCCAGGCCTCCACTTTTATTTTCTTATGATATTTTCGTTCCAAATAAATAATACTCGTAATAACAAACACGTAAAACGTATCCTATGTCAGGATAGAGGGGCTTTAGGAAAATTACTCTTTTCTTTACTCTGAGTGATTGTTTAGAGGCTGTTAACTTACTTACCATGGGTAGTGATTCTAATCATTATTTCAGAAATATTATTGATGACACTAGGCCAGCTAACTTTGCATAGAGATAGAGATTGGCAGGTTTCTGTTAACCATACTCAATAAAGAAGATTATGTACTCCTTCCAGTCCTTAATATACTCAATCACCCTTCTCATGTTAACTAAGAGAAGGAGTTTGATCAGGGAAGATATATAGTATATGTTTGCTTCTCGATGAAGTTTCCTCACTCTTATTTTAATTTAAAAAAAAGGGTGTGCTATCTGTAAACTATCAGCCTCCCTAACATCTCTTTGCATAGAACACAAGAGAATACCCACTTCAGTTTCAGAAAAAAGCTGTAACTCCCAGGGATGCATCGTATCTGTGATTGGACAAGATGTTATGTAACATCCTAAGAATTTACTTAACATAATAAGTAATTAAAGGTTCATTAACAACGAAGTAATGTCCATTATTGAATTAAAATATGCAAATGTAAATCAGAGTATGCAGTATGAGCCCTAACGTGGCAATATACTTTCATCCCACATAAACCAAAAAGACAGAAGTACTACTTTCAGCAGAAGTAGTTTAAGCTTCTTGCGTCTTCCCTGATGGACCTGCACGAGGGCTATCACCTGAAAAATATGGGTAACCATCAATCCAACTTATTACGAATACTAATATGTACTAATGAGGTGCCAAGTGGAACAGTTTATATAACCAGGTATTAAAAGTATAAATTATCAATATAATGTCACAAAATTTATATTTTAAATACTATATCGAAATTATGTATCATAGGTCTCATTAAAACAATTCCCAAATTGCCTCCCACCAATCCAACCGAACCGCCTTATTTCCTCCGACTAGACCCATGGGCTAAGTTACATCCATGTTACTGGTAACTCAAAAAGCTCTCTGGTCATGTGATGAGGACCGGCCAAAATCCTCAGAGCACATGTCCCAGACCATGGGCCTTTTCCCCTTAATGAACATGTGGGGTGTCGTATGCCCTTATTGAATTAGTGGGCCCGTCCCTTTCTGAACATATGGGACAATAGAAAGCCAACCATCATGCATTAATGGAGGCCTCACCACGTGGTGGAATAAAATACTCCATCTTCCCAATTCAACCCTTACCATAATTATCAGAATAAATATCATGATATTAAAATGAACCATTCTTATACATGAAATAGTAGATATGATAAATATCATGATATTAAAATGAACAATTCTTATACATGAATAAGTAAATATGATAAATATCATGATATTAAAATGAAACATTCTTATATATGAATAAATAAATATGATAAATATCATGATATTAAAATGAACCATTCTTATACATGAATAAATAAATATCATGATATTAAAATGAACAATTCTTATACATAAATAAATAAATATATATATATATATATATTCACAATTTAAACCTTAAAGTTCCACAGGGCAATTTTTAATGAGAAAATAATAACTATTTCACAAAATACTCACAACAACATACTAATACACGTAACAAGTGGAAAGTGGTTACCTTTCGCCAAAGCTAATTATTATTACGCCGCTCCTAATTCAAAAGTTCAAACACATGCTATAAGATGATCACCATTCCTGGAACACAAAATTCGTCCAGATTTTTGGTTAAACTTCGGAAAAATCATATCTCCCCATCTACACGTCCGATTCAGGTGTTCTTTGGCTTTTTGGAAAGGTTGAGATGTCTACTATTTACTATAAAAATTTCAAGATTAAACTCAAACGTTTGCCATTTCAAAATCAAGCTCAAAAATCGCTGGTCACCAAAAGTTGGAGAAAACATTTCAGATTTTGGCTAAAATTTGGAAAATTATATCTCCCTCGATTCTCATCGGAATTTGACGAATTACCTATCAAATTAAACCTCTATGTGTCTACTATTTAACTGGAAAATATCACAATTTTATGATTTTGTTTGTTCAGTTCGAAATCCAACGCCATCCACTGACACCAGAAACAAACCAGAAATTCTGCAGATTTTTGACTCAACTTCCAAAATTCATAACTGGAGTTGTAGATCTCCGTTTAGGGTGAACCAAAGCTTATTTTAAACCTTAAGGAGTCTATTTTCTACTGTAAAAATTTCAGATCAAAACTAAAATTTTTACTGGGTCCGAACTGCTTCGTCATTTTGATGTTTCAGAACCCTACCGAAAATTTTGCAGGTTTTTAATCCAACTTTGAAAAATCATAACTCCCATTCTACACGTCCGTTTTAGGTTTTCTTTGACTTTTTGGAAAGCTTAAGACGTCTTCTATGTACTGTAAAAATTTCACTTAAAAACTCAGATGTTTGCTATTTCAAAATCAAACACGAAAATCACTGTTCACCAAAGATACAGAAAACATTCCAGGTTTTTGACTGAACTTTGGGAAATTGTTTCTCTCAATCTACATGTCCGTTTTCTGTGTTCTTTAGCTCGTTTTAAAGCTCATGATGTGTACTAATCACCCGCAAAATTTCAGGGTCAAAAGAGTTTGTTTGCCCTGGTTTTACCTTGCTCAAAGATCACTGTTCCAGCAGCACATTCAGTTTTCCAGGTGTTGCTACAGTAACCAGTGAACTGTTCATCTACGGATTTACTGTAGCTGACGCTCTTGGTTCTGTTTCTGCACTCAAAAACAGAGTTTCATCATGCAGAAGCTTCAACGTTGAGAACCTACGTACAGAACCCACCGAAGCTACATGGAAAGAGGTTCAAAACTCACCTTGTTTGACACTCAAGCTTCCATGCATGCTCATACTTCTTCTCTTCCAACTACCGTGCTTCTTAGTTCCAGCTTCATCTCCCTCTGTTTGCATTTCATTTCTGTGCAGAAATGAGCCATAACACTTCCCCTCCGTTCATTTCTCTTCATGCTCTCACTATAGCGTTTCTGTTTTTCTGTCTAGCTCTCATTTCTCTCAGACTCTCGCCTCTCAACGTTGCGTCTGGTCCAGCGAGTAGAATGAGAGAGGAATGGATATTGGTAGACATATATTGAGGTGCAGCAGTGATGTGGTGATGGATTGAGGAATGAAATATGAGAGTATGTGTGAGGTGTTCGGTTTAGAGAAAGAACGAGTGGGTGTGCTGTCAACTAGCACTTATTAATATGAAAATGTAATGCCCGCTGCCTCATTTTGCTGTCGGATAAAGAATGAAGGATCTGTTTGTGGAGCATGGCGTCGCTGGTCAAGAGCACGAAACAATGAAGTATGGATGTTGGATACACAAGACAGTGGAGTATGGGCTGCAGGAAACCAAGCGACTTGCAGAATTTCGAGAGAAGCAAGTGAATGTGGGTGGCCTTTAAAAAAATGCTGCATATTGTTTAATTGGAATTGGTGGGTCATGTGAATAAAGAAAGAAATCTGTGGGTGCCCGAATGGATTAAGAAGTGGGTTAAAGATAATCAAATGGGTGTATGTGTGTATCTGCTGAATTAATGAATATAAGGGAAATATATGGACTGGAATGCTCTCACGTCTTGGGCCATTGTTACTATTATGACTATGAACATGAGCATGTGCATATCATATATTTTCATACAATAACATATGCACTTTACATAAGCCCATTAATTACATAATTACAATTATTGGAAAATAAGTTAATCCTTAATTCCATATAAGGGTTTCTCTTTCTCCAATAATTTCTCTAGGCCATTAACTTCAATAATCATTTTCCCAACAATTCAAGGAAAATATACCTTTTTTTTTTTTCCAATAATCATTGTGGTCACATTTCCATAACAAAATTCCCATATAATACTTCTAATTTCCCAACTCCAAAATTTGGGATGTTACATGTTATGCGTCAAATTGTACATTCATTTATTTGACTTTCCTCAACCTTAACTTGGAAGCTTTATGTAAAGGGCTACTCTTTAGTAATTTATAACAAATTGATTAATTTTGTTAAAATACTCTCTTTAATCATTTGTATTTACATTAGAATTGTCTCATATGAAAACCTCCTCCTTAATATGCAATTAGTAAGAATAGTTTGAGGACATATAAGACAAATTAAAGTAGAATAAGGTGTGAATCTCCACTAAGAGATATGCCCACGTTTAGTGTTTGACGGTGTCTTGAATAAGATTGTCTCCAATAAAAAGTTACATATACTTAGGAGGGAAAAAAAAAGATTAAGATCTTATATCTATGACTAAAAATAAATTCCCTAGCTAGCTGGTACACTTTAAAAAAGAAAACAAAGTACTGTCCACACGGGGAATGCGTTTCTCTACCTATCCTTTGGATGGACATGAGGCGCTTAGCTCATTTGGGCCATCTAGATTTAATTATTTCATTAGGTAGATAATTTAAAATAAAGATAATTTTTGAATGAATATTTTTTATTTAAAAATCACCAAATAAATAATATATATATATGAACCGTCCAAATTTTATCTGAAACGGTCCGAATGGGTTGAACCCCCACCTATCTTTGGATATGCAGGGAAACTCGAGATTCAGTTTCCCTGCCTATCCTGAAGATAGACAAGTGGAACTTGTCCATCCTAAATCGTTCAATGAGATTTAAATGATCCAGATTTATTTTGTTTACTTTTTATTTTTTGAAAAAATTATGTTAACAGGTAGAAAATCTAAAATAAAAATAACCTTTTAATTAATATATTTTCAAAAAATGATTTTTTATTTTTATTTTTTAAATTGCGGGAAACGAGTTGCTGCACACACAGAATGTTGCTGAGGCTTGAGAACCTACACTTGAAATCTCAAGCATTTCATTTTTGTAATTGTTTTAAAAATTAAATGCATATTGAGCCCTTCCTCTCCAACCATTCACTTGAGGCTTCCCCTCCTCCACATATCGATTTTTTTTGAATTTTTCCCCGTCGGCTTTTGTCCCCTCTCGTCATTTCCTATTTCTCCCTCACCCACAGGATGGAGCTTAGCTTGTGGAAGCATTTTATTCTTTAATGTTAATACACAAAAAAAAAAAAAAATTTGCATAATACGTGGCCTTGGGATCTTAAGGTCAGAGGCGTACCACTCTAGTCCTATTTATAACTCCCATTTGACCAAAAAAATTTGGTCCTATTTATAAGTCCCATTTAACCAAATAAATAAGATTGTAACAATTTTACCCATATTAATTGTACCAATAAAAATAGAGAGAAGAAAAAGTTGAAAGCACCCAATCATAAATGAGGATAAAGTTAAAAATTCACCTCATAATCATTGAGCTAACTACCTCATCTCTTCTTAATATGTGTGATTTAGTTAAAATGAGATTTATAAATAGAATCAGAGTGAGTGGTATAATAATACAAGTAATTATCCTACGAAATCAGCAAACTTATTAATTAATGTACTACGTAGCCATCCACCACCGCTTTCTTTTGAGGAATTCTATGCAAAATCTAAACTTGTCCATTACCCGAAGAAAATCAAATCATAGTCGCTTTCTGTGAAAAAGATTTAAATGCTTACTAATGAAAACGATAATCTTACACCATTCATTCAAGTATATGGAGGGGAAAAATATCTGCAAGACATAGAAATCTACGAGCTACACGTGGAATCCTCTCATTGGATGCAGCTTCTTTGAAAAATCGAGTCGTTTAGGTGGATGAGGTAGTGCCAAGTGGACTCAGCAACACAACCACAGAAATCTTGAAGCCCCAATGAGAATGAAGATACAGATACCCTATGATAACAATCTTACCTCTCCATTCCCTTATAAATAAGGACCCGGACTTGACGTTTCTCTCACTTCATCCTCACCACTCACAACCTTCAATAAGCTGTTTTACTTTGCTTAACCATGGCTACCTCAACTATGGCTCTCTCCTACTCATCTTTTACCGGTGAGGCACTCAAGGTTTCTCCCTCAGTGCTACGTGAGGGCCGAATCTCCATGAGGAAGACCGTCAAGCCCGCCGGCCCTTCTGGCAGCCCGTGGTACGGCCCCGACCGTGTTAAGTACTTGGGCCCATTCTCTGGTGAGCCTCCATCCTACTTGACTGGTGAGTTCCCAGGTGACTATGGTTGGGACACTGCCGGGCTTTCAGCTGACCCAGAGACTTTTGCCAGAAACCGTGAGCTTGAAGTCATCCACTGTAGGTGGGCTATGCTGGGAGCTTTGGGCTGTGTCTTCCCCGAGCTTTTGGCCCGTAACGGTGTCAAATTCGGTGAGGCCGTGTGGTTCAAGGCCGGATCTCAGATCTTCAGCGAGGGCGGGCTTGACTACTTGGGCAACCCAAGTTTGATCCATGCACAGAGTATCCTGGCAATCTGGGCATGCCAAGTGATCTTGATGGGAGCCGTTGAGGGATACCGTATTGCCGGCGGGCCTCTCGGTGAGGTGACCGACCCACTTTACCCAGGTGGAAGCTTCGACCCATTGGGTCTTGCAGATGACCCAGATGCTTTTGCTGAGTTGAAGGTGAAGGAGATCAAGAATGGTAGATTGGCCATGTTCTCAATGTTTGGCTTCTTTGTTCAGGCTATTGTGACTGGAAAGGGACCTCTGGAGAACCTTGCAGACCACCTTGCTGATCCAGTGAACAACAACGCTTGGGCCTATGCCACCAACTTTGTTCCTGGAAAGTGAACTTAGAGAGATGTATTTTTTTGTTTTAGAAGGAAAAAGAACTTGTGGCTTGTGGCTTGTGATGTAAATTTGTTGCCAACCAGTTAAAGAGCGTATTGTGTTTTGTGCACCAGGGCTCAGTTCAAATTGATCTCAGAATTTTGCTTCTGGTAGTGGCTAATATAAATTAATTGAACCCATCCCTAGAAATGATACACAATTAAGGTGGTAAGTTTTTTATTACACTCCAAATATTAAGATACGAAAAGGAAAAAAAGATCCATTCACAAACAATACAAAGTCAAGTATTGAAAAGTTGGTCCAGAGGTAAAAGTTGTCAGGTTGGTTTAAATGCGAATGTTCCTTCTCTTTGCTCTACCCACAGCATTGCAGTAAAGCTCCTCAAACTTTTCTGCAGAAGGTTTCCAGCTGAAATCCATGTTCATGTCCTTCTGAACAAGCTGATCCCAACTCTGATGTGATCCTTGGTAAAGTTTGAATGCACGTTCCAAAGCATTGTCTAATCCCTGCATGCCCAAATTTTGTTTCATCATATTCCTGAAAGCTCTCCTTGAAAAAGATTGTATCCTTTTGCATTAAACAATAGATACAACCTTGTGACAAGCATATAGGACTCAAGATTTGATATTTCACCGACTTACCTGCTCATCTGCCTTCAAAAATGTAAATCCATTTCTTAGCTCGTAAGGTACTTTATCATCATCCACGTCAAAAACACTACAAAAGGGAGAGATAATTCAATTATCGCTCAGAAAATGAAGATTCATGCTTCCATGTGATGATATTATGCAGGTTCTGGTACCTGTCCTTGATTCCTCCAGTTTTTCTAGCAATGGGAATAGCACCATATCTCATGGCAATCATCTGCAGAATAGATAACATGTGGATTAAAAACAAAGCCGTCACTGATGATGATACTAAAGATGTTCTCTTAAGTTGTGGATATCTGAAGGTAATTAAGCAAACTTCAAATGAAACATGAATGGACAGTGTTGCAAAGACTGTACTGGTGTCAGGCCACAAGGCTCAAAGATCGATGGAATAACGAACATGTCAGATGCAGCATAAATGAGATGGGAGAGAGGTTCATCATATGTCAATATCAACCGAACATGGTCATGATACTGAAAGTGGCGAGCAACGTTCTCAAATTCTTTCTGGAGAAGAGAAGAACACAAATCAATAGAGAATTCAATAGTGAGTTGGCCCACTAAAAGGAAATTAAATCCCCAAGTTTTCAAATCTATATCGGAAAAGAATAGTTTGAAAAGGCAACAATGATTATGCATTTCGTTATAAATATGTTCATATTAATGTTTTTAAATATAATTCTTTATACTCATGTTATAAATTAACTGAATGAAAGTATTTGAAACATGACAAGTATATAACTTTTAAAGACATCTGTACCTGACAAGTGTATAATTCTTAAAAGAAAACTTGTCTTATTTTGATTTTCAACTTTGAAATCATATTTAAACGCTTCTATTGCACTATCTAATTCCAATCCATCACTAAACCAGACAAACTATAGCTTGAGCATCAACAGTTAGGCAACTATGATTAAAAGGTTGACTGAGGATTTTTTCCGTTCAATCACAACTTGATGCACACATATATGCCTGCTTCAAATTGAATGCTTTAAGAACAGTACTAGAAAAGTAATCTTAAAATTAATAGAAAAATACCAATTACATTTTCCTTTGTTTTTTTAAGATAACTTTCCAGCTAATTTTCAAGTTGAATTCTCAGAAAGTTTCAGTTGTTATGTCATATTGCTTGATCCTCTCCTCATTTTAACAAAAAGAAATGAAACGCAAATAAATTTTGGCACAAATATGACCTGAATTTCTGGTATTGGACTTGAACCAAGAAGAACAAATTGTCCTCCCATCTCTAGTGTTCTATAAATTGCATGTCTAATGAGAGAAACACCTTTATGTGGCACCAATCTTGTCACACAGCCAACCTAAAGAGCGTAAAAAAATCCAAACATAAGTCAGTTTGCAAAATCCTTGAAGTAGCAAAAAAGGAAAAGGAAAGGTTATTATAACAGTTGAGGAAGGATATTAAAATATAATTGTTGCACCAAGTAACTTCTCATTTATAATAAGAACATATAATTACCAGTGGCATCCTGGGATGTGTAGATGAAAGACCCAGTTTCTTTCTCAACTCATCCTTGTTTTTTGATTTCCCTTGTAGATCACTTGCATTGTACTTGGCTTTGAGATGAGCATCAGTATTAGGATTCCATGTATCAGTGTCGATACCATTTAGAATGCCAAAAAATTTGTGGGATTGTGAACGAATTGTTGAATCGAGTCCCTGTCCATCCTGCATTGAATAAGACAATATCAAGATAACCATTCCTCAAAATTGAAATATTACATTATTCTCTATCTTTCATGTTTCATGTGTTCCAAGTTCCAACAAGTTCTCTTCGTGTTATTTTGGCAAAGCAGAGAAAACTCTTAATACACACAAGAACAAGGATCATACCTCCATGGTTTGCAGCTGCTGAGCATACGTAGGTGACACTGTTGTCACAATGTTAGAGAAAACAATTCCACCCTGAAAAGTGAAGGTAAAAATATTACTACCTCCAGCCCTAATTATAAGATCTAGTTGATTTTTTTCGGAGAAATTAAGGAAGCTAAATAAGATATTTAATCATTTTATATGTTGTGTATCTTTATATTATAATTAGTTTATTAGTCAAACTAATTAGTTTGAAGAAAAAAAATAAAAATACTCTAGAGTAATTTAATTTGCTTCCTTAATCTCTCTAAAAAAGTCAACTAGGTCTTATAATTAGGACCAAGGAGGGAGCAGTAGTTTCTGTTCATAAAATAAACTATAATAGATAAATTTTAATTTATACCTTGACAAGGTTGACTCTATCATGAGCTTTGTTGTCTTGCAATCTGTCTGGTTTGTTTAACCTGTGGGGATCTAGACCACATGATGACAGTTCTGAAGCCGGCGCGGTCCCTTGATACTCATAGTTGTGGCATGTAAAGCATATTCTTGCAGAATTTAATCCCTTTGGGACAAATACATCCCAATATAGTGGAGCCTAACAGAAGAAACATAAAATCTGAGAGTCGAAAAATTCAACGTTTTCAAAGGTATAACGAATTTATGGTACATACAACAAATGCTGTGTGCCAATCATGACAATGAATAATATCAGGCTTCTTGCCAGATTGATGCAGGAATTCAAGAGCTGCGCGGCTGAAAAATGAAAAGCGCTTGAAATCATCATGGTCTCCGTAAATCTTTCCTCTTCGGAACAACCTACCATGGTGAACGGGCTCGATGAAATACACAGGAAGGCCTGCATAACAAAGTTTAAGTTTTTTTTTTGTCAACAACAAACAAAAACATCTAGTACACGAGATAGAGAAATTGCCAACCTTCAACAGTGCCAACCCAGATTTTATTGTTGTATAGTTGACCATCAAAGTATGAGTGCATCTCTGCATCTAAAGCCTGCAATAAGGATCAGGTTTTCAAGAGTGATTCATAGTAGTAGGATTCTTTCGATTTGCTTAATCATTTTATGAAAAGATTATAGCATACCCTTAAGCCTTTGATCCGGTCATAGTTCATACAGTCATACTTGGGAAGGATAATTTCAACAAGGTGTCCACTCCTCTGCAATTCTTTACAAAGGCCCCCGACAACGTCTCCCAAACCACCAACCTATTATAGAAAAAAAATTCATCTTAAAACCTTGATATTTATATTAAATCCTTGAACAGTTTAACTCAGAGCTGAGGTATATGACCAGAAAAACTACTACACAGATTCCGTACGTGAAAAATTTCCTAAGCTTAGAACTAGATATGAGTATGTACTGGGAAAAAAAATAGTGGAAATAACCTGGAAACAACAGGACTAACAGAACATATTGCTAAATGTAGGGCTAAAATTAGTTCACCTTGACCACTGGTGCCATCTCTGCTGCAATGTGAACCACATACAATCCCGAACTAAGAGGCAAAATGAGAACTAAATTAGACACAAAAAGATATATAAGGTGCAAAATAATTACCACAGAAAAGATAATACCTTGTTGCAGATGTTGCAAGAAATGCTGAAATGATCTCATGTTCACTCTTTTCTTTGACAGACATGTATGTATGTAGAATACTTCTGTCTCTTTTCCACACCTTTTCTCGAAGAACCTTTGCTTCCTCTATTGATATTTTCTTTTCAAGTGACCAGCCATCAATTATAAGCAACAAGTTACTCCAAAATTCCCATGGCATATAATCCACGGTTTCGACATCAAGTGTCCTTTCTTCAACCTTTTTCTGAAGGTCCTGGTTTCGTTGAAATAATGTAATAGGTTTATCAGCTTGTCTGGTTTCCCTATCTAACAACAAATGAGAATTTTCAATCTCATCTCTTTGATCCTTTCTGCTAATTCTTTGTGTTGAATGCATCTCTGATAAGTTTTCCTGTGAAACAGAGTACTTTGTTTCCAAGTGTTCCCCTCGTACCCTTTCCTGTATGGCAACTTCTAACTGTGCTTCAGTCTCTGCCAACCGTTTCTCCAAGTATTCAATTCTTTCTTGCAATACTTCTTTCTCATGAAGAATGTCTTGAAGATCTTGGACAGCCCGATTTCTGGTTTGATTTAAGATATATAAATCGGCATCTAGAGGATTGGAGGAAAAAACAAGAGAAAAAAACTACTTAGCAACAAGCTATCAAACCAAAAAAAAATTGACGAGGGAATTGAAAAAAGACTACTGATATTTCTGAAATATACGATACCTTTCTCTACATATCTCTTTGTTTCGTACGAATTCTGGAGTTGCGTATCTGATAACTCCACACTCGACTCTTGTACATGTATGTCCATGGTCTGTCACATAGTACCATTGTTACCTTTTATCTCTACAGTTCAATTAATTTGTACAGTAAACAGAAAGTCTTTTTTCAGACTTAAACTGAGGCCAGTATAAATGCAATTAAAGAGAGATTTCTGGGTGGGTGGATGTGTGAACAAGCCATCATTCGTACATAACAAAGGGTTGAGAAAAACATAGATGGCATTTTTTCAGAATCAAGATCATCTTTATTTCCATTATTAGGCCTAGTTGAAGGAGATACCCAAGGCTTGATATCAGAACGACCATGTTTCCATGTATGGCTATGCTGTGCATCAGTATTTGATTGGAGTTTTTCATCTGCTGAATTTTGTTCGTCAGGAACTTTCTTGATGGGCTCATTTTGAGGCTGTAAACTGTTTACAGTTGAATGAAGTTCACAGATCTTATAATGACTTCAAATGTTCTGTAATAGGAATGAAAGATGGCGAAAAAGAAATCTGATATTAAAAGCACAGACTCAAAATATGACCGGAAAACCAAGATACTGACATCTCTTTTAAAAATTACTGATAATCATCCCTTCATCCAAGATAAATTCAAATGAAATTAATCCAATGTCGATTTTAAATGCAGCTGCATTTGTTAAGGTGGAAAAAAAAAAGCTTCATTCTTGCACTATGTCTGAACTCAAAGTTATCCTTCCCCCAAAAAGAACAAGAAAGAAACATGACTCTCAAAAGGAAACAATCGTTTCTGTATCCAAAACTTATGAAAATCAAAATCATTGAGCACAACGAATTAGAGAAGAACGATCTTGTTAACTAACACGTCTTAAGCCATTGAATTGAAGTGGAACTAAAATGTGGAATATTACTTGAAATCCTGCCTTCTCACTCTACAAGAAGCAGGAAGAAGGCGACGACATGGCAAGGGAAAGCATACTGCATTGGAGGGCTTGGTGGTAGAGATAGAGTTGAGGCCTGTGGTGTTCAAGTGTGAAAAACAAGTTGTCAGCTGCGAAGTCATTTTCAGAGCAAGAGAGAAAAAGCTTGAGAGCTTTATCAGAAGAAGAAGAAGAAGGAGTAGCGATTTTGTGTTTCTTGGGCACAACTTTTATATAGTTGTGCTTGCTTGGCCTAACAGAAAACCAAAATGCCACAATCTCTAATATTCTCTTTCTTTCTTTCAAATCGTGCAATGCACAGAGAAAGGGTGTTCATGCAGGAAGAGAATCGTGCCTTACCGCTGCTTTTAGGCAAGAATTTTTTTTGGGGGTGTTATTATGTTCCTGTATGTAGGATAAAAGAATGATGGATTAATCATGTTTCGGAATTTTTCTTTTTTAATTTTATCAACTTTTTTATTGTTTAGTTTAGAATAGGTTTAATATATTTTTTTCCCCTATATGATTGTTTTGATCAATCAACTATGTAATTACATTATTACTCCACTACTATAAATATGAAAAAAAAAAGGTTTATTAATAATATTTAAAGATATCAATATCTTTCTTGATCATCTATTTTCTTACCCCATTGATTAATAATGTGAAAATTTAACATCAAAAAACCCAATCTAATAATTATTGACAAGAATTGTTCAATTTGCGAGAAGGCTACCTTAATGTAAGAGTCAATAAAAAAGTCAATTCATTTTATTGCCTAAATTTAAATTTTTTTAAAATATTCTTTCTAATAATTGCACATATATTGCATAAGGGAGGGTCCAAATGAAGATTGTTGGGCATGTGTAAGTTGAGAAGTAGCCATGGAAAGCACCGCAAGCCTTGCTCCCAACACCCCATGTTGTGATTCTTTCCCTTCTTAACATTCCCTCGATTTGGTGGGTTTGTTTATGGCATTAGGATTTTGATGGTCTTGATAAAAGTAAAACATGTATAATAACAAAAATAATAATTGATGGGAAACAATAGTGTAGTAATCATCCCCCCAAAAAATGATTGTAGTATAATAAAAATATTTTTATCTAATTTTTAACTATATTTCTATTTCAACATAATTTATAGGGAAAATTATAATGAAGGACCTAAGAAAAATAATATTTATTAAGAAGGACCATAAAAAGTAGTAATTATTTTAAAGGACCAAAAATTAAAATATTAAAATAAAAGGACTAAATTACCCTTAATCAGATTTCCTATCTTCTCATTAACTAAATCTAGAATGATTTTTTTTACATGAGAATCTAGAGTAATTGATGGATAATAATAAATAGATATCAATTCAAATAATTCTTTTTCTATTGTAGAATCACCCAAGATTATTATGTTAGAGAAAAGATAGGAAAAATGGAGCTTTTTATGGTTATAGCGAAAGGAAAGAGAAATTTGGTTTCTTTAACCACGTTTTTCTCTTTTGATGGGGTTTTTCTGAGTTAAGAGCCTTTTACTTTATTTTCTGTTTATCTGGGAATGGAATAACTGGTAATATTGAATGAATATCAAGTACTTTTGGTTGCCTCAGCATAAAAAATCTCAGCTCTAACACTGCAGACGGTTGCACAACCCACGAGGCTTCTTCTGCCACAACCATTAATCTGGAGTGATTCTGCAATGGGAAAAGAATTATTTGAATTAATATCTATTTATTATTATATATTAATTACTTTAGATTTTTATGTAAGAAAAATCATTCCATATTCAGTTAATAAGAAAATAGGAAGAAATAATCATTCCATATTTAGTTAATGAGAAGATAGGAAATCTGATTAGGGATAATTTAGTCCTTTTATTTTAATATTTTAATTTTTGGTCCTTTAAAATAATTACCACTTTTTATGGTCCTTCTTAATAAATATTATTTTTTTTAGGTCCTTCATTTTAATTTTCCCTAATTTATATACTTATAATAACAATATGGGTTAAATACCTAATTTGCCACGGAAGTATTGATAAGGGGACACTCAGCATCTGGAAGTTTTTTTGGTGCCAAATTTACCTTGGAAGTATGAAAAATGTAGCAAATTTGCCCCAGAAGTATGAAAAAGGTAGCAAATTCGCCCCTCCGTTAATTTTGACCGTTAAATTTAACTGAGTGTACACGTGGCATGCCACCTCATCAAACCAATAAGAGTTAAGTATCATTTTTGCCCAAGAAGTTTTTACTGATGAGCAATTTTACCCCTGAAGTTTACAAAATGTATCAATTTTGCCCTTCTTTCCCACATATTAAATTTGACTATTAAATCAGTTAAATGTCATACATGTCATGCCTTGAAAAGGTTGAACTTGGAGTAAGAAAAGAAGATCCTTGAGATGTTGAGCTCAAGACAGTTAGAATTGGTGAAGCCGAACTAGTTACAGGAAACATCACTTATGATCTAAGCAAATGATCAGTCTATACAAACATAAATATTATCACTATTCATTTGTTTTACTGAACCAATTTTTGGAACAATTCATTTCTCGTTTTGTGTTTCATTTGCTTAGATCATAAGTGATGCTTCCTCTGGGTTTTGCAACATACCTTTCAGTCCCTGTGACCAGTTCGGCTTCACAAATTCTGGCCGTTTTGAGCTCAACATCTCAAGGATCTCCTTCTCTTACTCCAAGTTCGACCTTTTCAAGATATGAGTACATAACATAAGTAGTCTTTGACTGATTTAATAGTTAAATTTAATATTGGGAGAAAGAAGGGCAAAATTGTTACTTCTATAAACTTCCGGGGCAAAATTACTCTTTAGTGAAATCTTCCGGGGCAAAATAGCTCTTCAGTGAAAACTTCCAGAGCAAAAATGGTACTTAACTCTTATTCGGGTTGATGAGGTGGCATGTCATGTGTACACTTAGTCAAACTTAACGGTCAAAATTTACGGAGGGGCAAATTTGCTATCTTTTTTATATTTCCGGGGCAAATTTAATACCAAAAAAACTTCCGGGTGCTGAGTGCCCCCTTATCAAAACTTCCATGACAAATTAGGCATTTAACCCATAAAAATATTTAAACAAGTTAAATTACATATATCTTGGCCCAAAAGATATTAATATGTTCATAATGTGGCAAGCTAAAGTTGGAATTCCTTTAAGAATAAAAACACGTCTGGTTCAACTCCATTACATACTTGCAATAGTAATCATGATTACATTACTAAGATAAGAGTGTTTGGTTACTCTTTAGCGTGATAATAGAGTTTATCATGATAATGATGATTACAAAAAAAAATGATAATTCTCATTTATACCTTCTTTTATCGATACTCATTTTCATTGCATGGTTAGAAAAATCTAATTAACCTTCTAGTTTCATTTATCATTATTTCACTTGTCTTATTCCACTCACCACCCCACAGCCGCCGCCACTACTACACCACTACTACTGCTGCCACCTCCATCGCCCCTGTTGCCACCACCTGACAACTGTTGTCATTGTTGCCGTCACCGCCGCCAGCTCAGGGAAGCTTATGATTTAGTGCTAACAATGCCCATTGAGGTTAATCCTATAGGATGGAGGGTTTTGCTAGCAGCATGCCATCTCCACAAGTATAAAGAATTGGCTAAGATTTCCGCAAGGAAGGTGACTGAACTTGAGCCGGGGCACTCTGGAAATTATGTATTGATGTCAAATGTCTCTGGATCGGAGTTGCTGGTGGTCAATATGAGCAAGTATCAGAGGTTAGCCATACAATGAGTCAAGAGAATGTGAGGAAGACACATAGCTATAGTTGGATTGAGCTCACAGATGGTGTGCATTTTTTTTGTAGCAGGTGATAGGAATCTTCGCAAAACTGATTTTATCCATGATGGCCTAAATTCGTTGACTTTACTTCTCCCGGAGCATGGATATGTGCCTTCAATCTAACATTTAACGTGTCATTAAAATCAGGCATGACAACTTTTTTATTGCATCCCATACAATACACGCGAAATTATTAGTATTAAATTCAAAATATATTTACTCAGAGAAATTAATACAGCTGTTAAGAAGAGATAATGTGTCTTCTTGAAGACCTGGGTCTCATCCCTTGATAAGTTTGATACCTGCTTAGTGAATAAATTCCAATCTCTAGAAAGGGGGAAACACAGAAAGTGTTAAGAAGTGGTTGTGCCTTGCTCCCTACAATGCGGCATTCATGTATATAGATCGAAGAAGATGATGTGTTAGTTGCTGGAATTAAACAGATGGTTGTTCGTATTAAGGGATTGACAGGACTGATAACCTCCTAATGAATAAATTTCCTCAACATGATTCTCCGATCCTCTGTTCGAGGGCAGAACAGAACAGGCAAGGACCAACTTGTTGGATTTTAGGATCTAAATCCTATAGGTTATAAATAAGAAGTTCCACTGGTTTGCCACCGTCGGTTGCGTCGGTTTGCCACAGTCGCGTCGGTTCGCCAACGGGTGTCCATCTGATCAGTTTTGTCATCTATAAATAGGATGTGCTAGTGACAAAAAATAAGAGAGAATAGATAGAGAAAAACTAGATCTAGAATTAATCTCAAATATACACTCATACTGCATACATAAAACATCCTGTGCGTTCCGAAAGCAGACTCGTTGGATTCGCTTGGGCTTCAGACAGACAGAGCCATCTTTCTGGAGACGAATAATCCGTTTGGGAGACAATTGCTCAGAAAACCTTCGGCATCCGTATTGAGGGAGCAAAATTGTCTTAAGGACACAACGAAAGTTGGGCCCGGATTTCTGCATTGTTCATTCGAAATACGACAGTCTTGTGAGTTTGTTTTATAGTTTTTCATATTATACAGACTTATTATATGTTACTGTATGTTCTATTTAATTAATACAGATTCTTGTTATAATATTCTGTTTATTGTATATTCAATTTCTACCTACTCAATACATTAGAAACAACAATCTTAAGACAATTTTGGTTTATTGAAATCAACTTAGATCATTACTGATTTTATTGTTGGTAGTAATTTTAAATTGGAATCAACTTAGATTAATTTATATTAAATAAAGTTGATTTCTGTGTTGGTGGAAATTTGATTTGAATCTGTGTTCAATTTTAAGATTTTAGATTTGATTTTGGAAAATTAAAGTTTCTAAAATTATGATTTCTATGGATTATATATGCGTAAGTTTGAAACTTCAATATTATGATATGATTTCAATGGATGTGTATATGTCGACTTGTTTCTAATTTGCATATGAATTTTAAAAGTAATTTTCATGGGTTTTGGAATTACTTATATATATGATTGATGTGCAATATATGTATATATATGCAAATAGTTTAAATATCCCAATTTCCTTGGCCTATCTCTAGGAAATATATTCCTTTTAAATCTATTATGTGAATATTTATTTTTGCAATAAAATATATAAGTGTATATATGTTTTAGGCTATGAAATTAGTATAATATAAAAACATTGGATGGAAATTCATTTTTCTATCGGGAAAGTCGTCGAAGCCTTGTGTTGAGTCACGAGGTAAAGGTGTTTTCTGGCCACAAAAATAGGTGTTATTACGTAGATCTCGAAAAAACCAAAAGATAAACACCGAAAACGTGAAAACCCAATGTCAGAAATGTTGGTTAGGAAGGAAATAAGAGTTGGGTCTGAATGACCCGAACCATGGATCAACATGAGTCTGTGTGACCTTGTTGGAGGTTGAAGATGAACCAAATTGACGTGCCCTTTTGTTTTAGCCAGAACAAACAAGTCGTTTCATCATGAGCAGTCTAATGTGTTTTACGGAAACACACTTTTTTGATTTTTTATTTTGTTTAAATAAAAAAGGGGGGGGGGATGCCTCCTTTCAAGTTTTGAGCCTATATTTTTTAAAAAAATAATGTGTCCGTAGGATGCGTGGCTGTTGAAATGAAACGGTATTAAAAATAATGTGGGTGTAGTTTTTAATGTGCCGACGTTTCAGTATGGATGTGTCCATTAAAATAATAATAATAATAATATATTTTTTAATTATTTATTTATTTATATATTGACTACTTGTACGGTAAATTTACATCTGTTGAAAATTTGATTATTAATAAATATATTAGTTTTGTATGATAGGGTAGTTAATAAATCTCCTACAATCTCTCCTTATTTTAATGAGGATTTGATAAATATTAAATTCATAATATGAATATAATATTTCATCGGGAGATTTTATTGGTTTTATTAGATATAGTATAAATATGATTTGATTTCATGCTTAAGAAATTAAATATATTTAACAAATAAATGATGAGATTTATTAAAAATCCTAAATTTTAGGATGTTATATCTATTGAAAAAAAAAAAAAAAAACTGTTCGGTCGAAAGTTGAGTTTAAATAAAACGTTGGGTTTCGTATCATCTCCATCTCTTAAATGATACGGTGAGTTTCAATTTTAATTAAGAAATGTTGAGAAACACTAGCGGTTTCTGTTGGGCCGAATTTAGTTAATATATATATATATATATAATAAATCTCCTATTATCTTTTCTTAATTTAGTGAGGATTAGATGAATATTAAATTAATAAAGTGAAAATAATATATATCTTATGCCTTGTTTTTATCCGGAGATTTTCGTGATTTTATTAATTAATATTTTGAATTACATCAATTATCGTATGGAGATGAAATTTTGATATGATTATTGAGTTCATGCGTGTTATTTTATTATTTGGTTTCTAGTAGTAGAAATTAAATATATTTAACAGTTAAATTATGAGCTTTATTAAAAGTCCTAAATTTTAGAATGAGAGGAGAATTTATTCCTGCTTTATTATCAATAAAGATATTAATTTGTTTAATAATTTATAATCTCCTATAATTTCTCCTAAAAATCCTGTGAATCCTTTTAAATTAATATGGCTAAATTAAAGTGGGGATTTGTTGTATTTAATATGATAATAGTTGGTAGTTGAAGCAATATTTTGTTTTAATAAGAATGGTGATCGTTGTGAATATCTTAGCCATTATTTAATTTATTAAGAAGAATTTATTATTTTCTATTGAAAATAAATGTGGTAAATTATTAAATATTTTGCGTGCATATGATTGTGGTATGAAAATTTAATCATTTATCTAGTGTAGAGATAAATGTGGTCTAATTTTTCATAGTATTTTTATTTCTCTTGGTGTACGCATGCATGGCTTCATGTCTTGGTAGAAATGCAACTATAGCCTTAATTTTATAATCATGAATGATTTTGTGGCTATGATTTTATGTTTTTTAAATATTGTGAATAGCAATTATATAAATGTTAAATATTTAAATTTTGGAATTAAGTCTGGTGGATTTATTAATCACTAAAGTGGTCAATTCTTTATGAATTATTTTAATTCCAAATATTAGGATAAGAGTATAATTGATTTGTTAGTCACTAAAGTGGTTAATTCTTTGTGAATATTATGGTGATTTTTCAATTACCCATAACCTTGATGTTATAATGTTATGTTTGTATTTTGGATGAGTTGAAGTTTGTTATTATAAGGTGTTTATGATTTTTCAATTATAAGGTTGATTATTGTCTTTATAATTATTGAAAGTAAATGTTGGTAGTTTTATTTTGATATCCAAATATGATAAATATTTTTAGTTGGGGTATGCATCACTACTAAATTATGTGAAATCTTTATAGTCTCATTGTGATTGAATGTTGTATATTGTAAGAAATGTTGATTACGTCTAGTTTGCCATAGAATTTGTGGGGGTGAAGCCATTTTAATGGTTAACTCTTTAATTAATAGAGTGCCCCACAAAAGGATACTAAGCATACCATACAAAATATGGAAAGGAAAGAAAGCTTCCTTAAAATATTTGAAAGAGTGTAGGTGTTTGGTAAAGGATGAGATTCTTAAACCTAAAAGGTTAAGAATTGGACCTAAGACAATGGACTATGTGTTTATTGGCTATGTACTTAACAATAGTACATATCAATTTTTTGGTCTAATGTATCAGTTATCCTCGTTAATACGGTTATTGAGTTAAGGGACACTACGTTCTTTGAAAATGTATTTTCGTATAACAAGGAAAGTGAAGCAAGTGGTAATAATGATAATAGTACTGTGCTATCGTAGGATATCACCCTTGGTGGGGGTGCTATGTCTTGGAAGTCATCCAAGCAGACTTGCATTGCAAGATCAACTATTGAAGCATAATTTATTGCTTTAGATAAAACTGGTGAGGAAGCCGAGTGGCTTCGTAATTTTCTTGAAGACATTCCTAGCTGGCCAAAACCGGTACCGGCAGTGTGTATACATTGTGATACTGATAGTCAAGTAGCTATTGGTAGGGCCAAGAATGTCATGTACAACGGCAAGTCTAGACACATATGTCATAGACATGATACCGTTAGTCAACCACTTTCGAATGGAATCATCTCAATTGATTATGTAAAATCAAAAGAGAATATAGCGGATCCATTGATTAAAGGGATTCCTAGAAATATAGTTAGGAAATTGTCAAAAGGAATGGGTTTAAGGCCGATCCATTGTTAATTATTGCGGTAACTCTACCTAGGAGAGTGGAGATCCCACGAACTAGGTTCAAAGAGACAACTAAGTGATGATCGACTGTTAACACTGTGGAGTTTTAAACTCATACTCATTCCTAGACAAACAGTGCATATATATAAAGGGTAAGCTTCTAAGCTTTTAATGGTTTCTTAATTTGATGTGTTCAGATGATGTATGATGACTTAAATCACAAGGAATCATCTATGTGAGTGTGAAGTGCGGGCCGCTTCTATGAGAATTTAAAACGGCCGATTCTCTAGAACACTCACAGAACTAGGCGGTGTCCAGGGCCAAAATGGACACAGCATGAGAACCAACGATGCTAGAGGAGCAATTGTGTAACTCCTATTGTCTTGGTATACACTAAAAGGTCAACGGTTCAAGACAGCGCGTCCACCAAATGACCATTATATCCGATAGGTTTTTACTAGAGAAGGTTCAAAGGCAACCCTACCTTTCTCAATGCAGTTGTTTCTCGTAGAGGAATTGCACTTTGCATACATGATCATTTGCATTTGATCATGATGGACTGACTTCTTATCCATGTGAGGGATTGTTGGATTTTAGGATCTAAATCCCATAGGTTATGAATAAGAAGTTCCACTGGTTCGCCACCGCCGGTCGCGTCGGTTCGCCACAGTCGCATCGGTTCGCCAACGGGTGTCCATCTGATCAGTTTTGTCATCTATAAATAGGATGTGCTAGTGGCAAAAAATAAGAGAGAATAGATAGAGAAAAACTAGATCTAGAATTAATCTCAAATATACACTCATACTGCATACATAAAATATCCTGTGCGTTCCGAAAGCAGACTCGTTGGATTCGCTTGGGCTTCAGACAGACAGAGCCATCTTTTTGGAGATGAATAATCCGCTCTATCCTGGGAGACAATTGCTCAGAAAACCTTCGGCATCCGTATTGAGGGAGCAAAATTGTCTTAAGGACACAACGAAAGTTGGGCCTGGATTTTTGCATTGTTCATTCAAAATACGGCAGTCTTGTGAGTTTGTTTTATAGTTTTTCATATTATACAGACTTATTATATGTTCGCTGTATGTTTTATTTAATTAATACAGATTCTTGTTATAATATTCTGTTTATTGTATATTCAATTTCTACCTACTCAATACATTAGAAACAACACAACTAACAGTAGTCATTAGCTTAGGAACGAATTACTGATGAAGAGGAGAAAATCTTGAACTTGACTGAAAGAGGAGTCATACATGATCCCGTCGGGGCAGCAAAGAGAATACAATGTAGACGTTTAAAGGCTGGAGCGGGATGATTTGCAATAGAATGAAATGAAACGATGGGTATATGATTAGGAGGGAAGTGCAATTTTAAACTTCAAAAGGAGACGGATGAGAGAGAATAGGCCACTTCCAAGCTACTTGGCCACATTGTTTGTAGCTACAGCAAGTAAGTCTCTAGCTGCTATTTTTCATGGCTTGGCTGATTTATTAGATTTAGTTAAGATATTGATTTTTAAAATTTAAGATTACTACAATTTTGCTGTTAATGCATATTAAGCCGTGCAATCACAGAGTTTAAAGGTTAAGCTATTACTTCATTTATGAGTAGTTTTGCTTGCTATAAATTTTATATTTCTAGTGATGTTGATGGTTTTGCTAAGAAATTTCTAAGTTTGGTTATTTAGTTGAATTCAATAATGTTGCATTTCTTGGTTATTTGACTTTAAACCTTGGATATTTTGAAATAAAATGAAATAAACTGTTTTTAAAGTGAGAGAGACGAAAAAATAACTAAAAATAGGATAAATGAACCTTTCACACGCTTCTATTATTGTGTCCCTATTTGTCTTATTTCATAATTACTGGAATGGGCCATCGGGAGCGGATAGGCCAACAGCTGATTCAATTGCAGAAAGATAACTTGAAAACATTCATATTCACTTGGTTCAACCCAACTGGTCTGCTTCATAATGTATATAGCTTCAACTCAACACCCATCTCAAGGTTTGTCATCATCGATGATAAATAGCTGGTGGAGGTAGTCCAGATGAGTTGATGAAGAAATTAAATCTGACAACACAAGCGATTTTCACACTACGTTATAATAATACCATAGCAATCTTACGCAAAATCCAGAATATACCCTATTCATCTGTTAAACTCATCTGATGGTGTTTCTGTTTCAGTAGCAGTGTTGGATTTGCGGTCATCCAGGTACTGTTGATAGACATATGAAACAAAGCCCCAAACGGCTAACACCATAGAGATTGCCTTTATCCCATGCATTTTGTCATGGAAGAAGATGGTTGCCAAAATAGGAACAACAGGCAAACCCACGACACTTATGGCATTGGAGAAGAGAGCAGAAACCTCAGAAATCAGCCCCACAGAGCCAATAGTAAATAGTGACCACAATATGGCTGTCCAGGTCAGGGTCAAAATATAGGAAGTCTTTCCCATCTCATACTCTTCCATTTCTCTCTTCAGCTCCTTCCATTCTCCACTAGCAAAAAGTCCCACTAATGTTGCAGATGTTGATACAATGGATAGACATACTATCATATCCATGATTGCTCTGAAAGTTTCCCTTTTTATAACCTTATTGAATGCTAGTTGCGTGAGGGAAAGATTCAATCCATACCCAGCTGCTGAAGCAAGTGCACACATGAATCCGATCACATATTTTCCTTTGGAGATATGTGTGGAAGAATCTGAAGCTGCAGAATCCGTTCCGAAAACAAGGAGGATGGAGGAGATGGTGAGGAGGACTAGAGAGTTTATGATGTAAGGTGTGAAGTGAAGAGAATTGAGGAAGAAGGAGAAGAAAGCATTGAAAGCTAACTGGGATGAGGAAATGAGAGATAGGGTAGAAACAGGAAGATACGAGAGGCCAAGTGAATACGTGTAGCAATTCGTTGCTCCAAGAAGACCAAGAGCGACATAAACGAATGCTAGCTTTTGAACAGAAGGTCGCTTCTCAGGATTCTGAATGGGGTTTTTGGAGGGGGATGGTGAGAAGATGTAATAAGGAAGAAGAATGGGAAAACCCACTATCTGTACTAGAGATCCCATCCATTTGCTCTTTCCACCTTTTTCATAGTACAAGCTTCCCAAGAGTGTTGCAGCTGACTGGACTGACAGGACAAATACAGTGTAGAAGGTTATTCTGAGCCAACGATTGGATCTTTGTCTTTCTCGGCCATTGATTGTTGATTGATTTGGGAAAGAAATAGCTTCATCCTCCAAAATTCCTATTTCTTTGTGCCCATGAGCTGCAAGAGAAACTTGACAAAACATTAATACAGCTATAGGTGGCTTAACAAATACAGCTGGTGACATAGAAAGTGATTGTTAGACTCTCAGATTCTGCTTCCTAATTTCTTTGCATGGAAGAAATAGTAAGGTGACTGAACTACATAGACATTTCAGGAGCATGATACTTTCAAAGCTGCATTTTTTGGTCTTCCTGGCGATTCTTACAGGTTTAGATCCAAGTAACTTGAGGACAGGGTATGATTTATCTGCCACTATCAACTAGCTATCTCAGTACTCAGTTTTTATCACTGTAGAAGACTCCATATATGAGTAAATGCCTATGTAGGATATCAAGAATCCGTATTCTTCTCTTTCTGACCTCAATGATCTCAGAAGAGAAATCTTTATCTTTGCAAACAAAGATAAGCATTTGACTTACCCATGATGTCTAGTTGTACTTCTCGACGTTCTTCCATGTCGAAGTTGATGTAGTTTCAGAGGAAGTAAGAGTTACAGAGTTAGAGAGACAGAGAAAGAAATAGTGTCAGTGTTCAAGATGCAATGTCGAGCACTTGTCTCATGAAATGCATGGTGCATCAAGTGTGAAGACATTTTAACCTAATCAAAACCTAACCCCTTGTCCTAACTCTAATCTACTCCCAAGTAGACACCCAACTAAAACTCCATTTTAGTGGAGAAAGAGACAGTCATCTATTGACAGCATGCGGCTCTGGCACAGGGCCCAAATAGAGAGACCGCATGAGAACAAATTGCTGCATGTTTCCACACTAGATTTACAAATAAAAAATTATCTCTTTAATATAAGAGCTAATTGAAGATTGGATTTCATTCTAAATATAATACCTCAATCCATTTTATCTCTGAAATTTATAATTTTTTTCCTTAAGCTAAGTATCTATATTGATTACAGACTCTAAAAAATTTCAATTAACGGGTAGTCATGATGAAATATGATATCTTAGAAGTACTAATTTATATTTATTACAAATAATTAATATAACTAATTTTTTAATCTATCCAAATCAATCAATTAGTTGTTATATTAAATAGCAGAGGTAGTAATTAAGATGTATAGTTTCATAAGTAAATTTCACTTATCTTAATCATGATGAGGCCAGTGGGGCAAAAAAAAGTCATGATTGAAGCCACGTAGGACTATTGGAATGGAAATAACGTAGATCTTTGTGGAAGAGTATTCTCTCCTTATCATTTTTTTCATTTTCTCTCATTAGCTCATCTGGGTCATTGATTGAGAATGTGAGAAAAAAGTAAAAGTGGTATTGTGATTGATTGGATGGATAGGATTTAGAGATGATGAGGAATAATGAGAAAGAGATAATGAGAGAAACCTAACCCAACATTTGTTGGGACGTGGCTTGTATCCTTCACCATATCCGCTTCCATCCCTTTCTTTTAAAATGGCACCGTTTTAGTGTAAAATCATATTGTTTTTTTTTTTTTTAAATAGCATTCACCATTCTGTAGTATTTTTTTAAGTATTATCAGTACTTTAAAATATTTTTTCAAGATCTTAAAAATACTTTAGGATACTGACTGGTACTAAAAAATACTTCATAATCTTTAAAAATTATTTTATGATCTTAAAAAATATTTATGTATTGATAAGTACTAAAAATTTACTTGAGGGTATTGACTAATACTGAAAAAATATTTAATGATCTGGAAAAATTATTTTAGGATCTTGAAAAAAATACTTCATGATCACCTAAGATAATTTTAGGATTTTGAAAAATATTTCAGAGTACTGACTAGTACTTAAAAAATATTACAGGATAGTGAATGCTATTTTTTCAAAAAAAAAAAAAAAAGGAAGAGTATGATTTTGCACTAAAACAATATCGTTTTAAGAGAAAAGGACAGGAGCAGAGGATATAGATGGGTTGGGTTTTTCTCATTATCCCTCATCATCTATAAATTAGATCCATCCAATCAATTACAATACCACTTTCACCTTTCTCTCATTTTCCCAATTAAAGGCTCAGATGTGCTAATGAGAGAAAATGATGAGAAGAGAATCCTCTTCTGATATGGATAGTAGAGAGAAGGGGAAAAGCACCAAAATAAGAAATTTTTTTAAAAAATTATACCTGATTAAAGCAAATAGGAAACATTTTACCAAAGTAATGCAGTTAGTGGCGTTGCCTGACACGAGCATAAAAAAGGTTTATGCCACTAATACAAATTGACAGTTTTTGTGTCAATGGCATAAGAGATGCTCATGGCACTCAATAATTGAGTGGCGTGAGGGATGCATGCGCCACTCAATCTCTGAGTGACGCATGCTTCCTTTAAAAAAATAAATATAACAATAATAATAATAATAATACCTAATAATAATAAATGATAAAAAAGTTGAATAATTTAAAATTCTACTTCATTTAATTTGGAGTCAAAAGAAAGAAAGTATGGAGCTGAAATAACTCACTAAGAACTCTCTTTAAAAGATTACGCGATACAATTTGGTTATAACAACAGATCCCAAAACAGGGGATCTATATATTTGTTATACACTTTTTTATATAGATCCCAAAATCAATACTGTTGTTATACAAATATTTGATGTATAACAAATGTTCTGTCCTAAGAACACAGAGATTGGACTTGACTAGGTTGTCAAGCCTAGAGCCTACGTACCCTTTGAAGGGATCAAAGTCCACGTAGTTCAGAGTAAACTTGGAGGCGTGAAGCTAGGGGAGTGGGGTGTGTGCTCTGTGTAACAGAAGATAAATAGAGCATGAGATAGAACGTGTGCACCTGTTTAGGGTTTCCCTGTATTTATAGAGGAGTCTGGTGCGAGTATCTCTGTATTAATGAGCGGTATTCGGGATTGAGAAATCAGGGGTTGATTTGTTGGGATCATGAGGAGATTCTCGGTTAATGAGATCCTCCATCAATGGGATCTCCTATCCTTGCCCGTTATAGCGTGGATTCTACCTTAGGCATGGTTGGGCCGAGGTCCGGACATGGGCCTATTGGGCCGGTCCGTAACAGTTGCCCCCTAGCTCGGTTGTTTAGGCTCCTGGACGGCCGAGGTGCGTATTGCCCCCGGTCCAAGGTATGGTCGAGGCCCTCTTCCTTAACTCGGTCGGCTTTTGGCTTCCGTGACCATCAGTCCTGTCCGGAGCAATGGTTGGCTTACCATGCCCTCGTCCTACCTAGAACGCCGGGTTCATTTTGTCCAGGCGGTTATTCATCCTGCCCGGGTCCCAAACCTTTTGCCTTTTGGGATTCTTCGGACGCTTTGGGATTTGCTCCTCGCGTGCCATCATTGCGGGCTTACAGCTGTCAAGCCTCCATTGGGTGCGTTCTGCCACCACCGCGCCTTTCCGCTTCTCGAGGCCTGTGCGCATTTATTGCGCTGGCGTCGCGCTGTACCAATCCCGTCACAACTGTACGGGAATAGACCGTTGCACCCCTGCGTTAGGTTTTAAATAGCCCTCTTTCCTCTCGTTTCTACTTTTCTCGCTATTCATCTTCTTCTCAAACACTTCTAGTTTTCTTCTAGAGTCCACCGAGAGGTTTCTTCCCTGTGTGAAACTTTCGCCGTTTCCCAGCGTTCCAGTTTCTTTTATCTTCTCAGTACAGGTATTTCGTCTACTTCCTTGTGCTTTTGTTTGGTTCTTTCTTGCATTTTACCGTTTGTTTCTGAAATAGTTGCCTGTGTCGTCGTTCTTCTATATTTCTGGGTTTCTTTAGTGTCACCACACCCAAAATTCATTCCAAAATTCCCTTAGACACAGGCTTTTAGTACAGTAGGCTTCTGATTATGGTGAGAGACGAAAATGTTCCGAGACCAAGGGCGTCTGACGCCGGAGGAGGAAATGTTCCTCCGTGCGCGTCTCCCGCGAGCCACTTACTGGGTTCTTGGGGGTGAACCACATGCTATGGGGGTTTTGGATCCTTTGCGCCGAGTGGCGCCGTTCACCCAGGGCGAGCTGGGGCTCGTCCGTCTTCGGCCAGGGTTTCGGTTTCACTTCCTCGCCGTCCTTCCCGACCACTGGCACGCGCTCTTCCTCTAGAGTCGTCTGGTGGGGCCAGGATAGGCTCCCCTTCCGGTTCCGGATCCCCGGTGGTGATGGCTCAACCTCTTAATTTCTACGAGGGTCCTTCCGTCGTGCGCCAGGCGTCTGCCCCGGAGGGGTATCTTAGCCCTTGCTGGGATTGCTTGGCGGAGGCTTCTGCGTTGATGGTTCGCGCTGGAGATGCCAAGGCTTCTACCGTACTTGGTTCCTGTCGACATTGGTCCGCCCCGGCTGTCCCTTCTCGCGCCTTTGTTCGTCCGAGTCCGCAGTCTTTTTTGCCTGCCACTGTGTCTGTGCCAGGTATTTCTGCTCTTCACTGATGTTAGCTTTGTTTATTTTCGTATAGGTTTAATGGCTCCCAAATCTTAGCCTTCGAAGTGGCGTTCTGAGCCCGAGGGTTCGGGCTCTTCCAGCCCGCCAGAGGCCTTGCGTCGGAAATTCGACTGGGTCTCGCTTGAGATGTTGACGACCCTGTCCCTCATGTCCGAGGCTGACGTCACCCGGCTACAGCTGCCCGAGTTGGAGGGTTGCGTGTACGCTCCTGTGGGGGCAGAAGAGCCAGTTTGCTCTGGCCGGGAAGAGAGGACGTCTTCCTTCTTCTATTTCTACCGGGATGTGTGCACCCGGGTTCAAGTTCGTTTTCCGTTTACGGACTTCCAGATCTCAGCCTTGACCCACCTTCGCCTTGCTCCGTCACAACTTCATCCGAACGGATGGGCCTACTTGGTGGCCTTCGAGAAGCTGTGCGGCTCATTCCCGATTCCCATCCCTTGTACCGCCAACCTCTTTTTCTACTATTTCAGCCCTTTCACCCCCGGTCTGCCCAGGGAGGGCGATAAGCTCAAGGGCCTGGTTTCGATTTGGAATGGGTCGGATAGGAAGCTGATGGGGGCCTTCTTGGACTCCTTCAAATGCTTCAAGAACGCCTTTTTTAAGGTGGTGACCAGGCCCGGCCAACAGCCTTGGTTTTTAAATGGGGCTGAGGGTCCGGACGTGGGGGTGAGGTTCCCCCTTTACTGGGACAAGAGGCACTATGACAAGTTACCGACGTCTTATCTGGTGGACGACGACAATCTCCTGCCAGAGACCGTCCCTTCTATCCCGAGGCTGGCCGCCTTTGTGAAGGAGCATGGGGTCCAGACCGCGGCCTTCTTTATCTCGGGGCCGGGTTCAGAGCCGTTGCCTCCTATTTGTAGGGTTTTGCGTCTTTTGCGTTTTGCTTTGGATTTCTGTTTCTGTCTTGCTAACCTGTCTCTTCTTTCTTTGTTTTCAGCTAGGACCATGGATGCCCTGCCAATGTACGTTCGGTTGGCAAAAGCTGCTGCTGCGTCGCCAAGTCGTCCGAAGAAGCGGGCGGCCCCTGTTGATGCCGGCGCCCCTGCTGCCACGGCTACAAAGAGATCAAAGGGCTCCGCTGGCCAGGGTCCTTCTTCCGCCTTGGTCTC
This sequence comes from Acacia crassicarpa, assembly GCA_034222035.1. Classification (NCBI taxonomy): domain Eukaryota; kingdom Viridiplantae; phylum Streptophyta; class Magnoliopsida; order Fabales; family Fabaceae; genus Acacia; species Acacia crassicarpa. The sequence continues at coordinate 38,137,154 of JAWXYG010000005.1, read as the reverse complement.
GAGGTCTGCCCCAACGGTGAAAACCCCGGCTCTAGAGAGTCGGGAGGCTGTTGCTGCCGCCGAGCCTTCACCGACTGTAGGGCTTCAAGCTCCTGAGGGGCGTGAGGTCATCGCCGTCTCTCCGGCTTCTAAGGGGAAGGAGGTCTTTATCTCTGATGATGAAGTCGAGGCCGCTCTTTCTCCTACTGGCTCTCCTTCGATTCCGTCTTCTCCAGTGCGACTTCCCTCTCCTCCACCTCCGCCGACGGGTCCTTCTTTGGTTTTCCCCCGCGGCTTCTTGTGGGAGAATGGGGTGGCCCCTGAGGTTGACGTTGCATTTCTTCCACCCCGGCACTTTATGAAGGGCAGCCTGCCCTTATCCCCCCGGCCTTGGACCAATTGGAACTGGCCCAGAGGGAACTTGTCCGGTCAGTGGGGTATCTTCAGGCTCTGAGGATGGTTCGGGGCCATTATGCTCGAGTTGAGGCCGAGTGTGTCAAGCTGAGGAAGGTGGAGGCTGAGCTGAAACCTGCGGCTGCGGCTGCAGAGCAGCTAAGGAAGGAGCTGGCCGAAGTCAGGGCGAGGGCCAGTTCTTCCGAGGAGGAGCTCGTCTCAGCTTGGGCGGAGCGGGATACGGCCAGGGCCGAGCGGGACGCGACCATGACGGAACGGGACGCTGCGAGGGTGGAGCGTGACGCTGCCAAGGCTGCGGCGGTGAAGGCTAATCAAGAGCTCCAGCTTTCCCGGGCGCATGCTGACAAGGTGGCCGAGGAGTGTGCCCGGGCTCAAACAGGGATGTCAGAGAGCCTGGCTGCGGTGACGGTTCTTCAGCAGCAGCGGGCTATGCTCTCGATCGAGAAGGAGGCGCTCGAGAAGGCCCTTGCTGAGGAGAAGGTGGCTTGCCAGGAGATCTCCGATGCCCTGGTGCAGATTGCCGAGGAGTGCTTCAAGCAAGCCTTGGCCCAGATCCGGCATTTCAACCCCGGGGCGGTGCTTAATGTGGACGGGTATGACCACCGTGCCTTTGTTCAGGGCGATGGGACTTTCATCCCTTATCAGCCTGCCGAGAGCCCTGACGAGGTTCCCGAGGAGGACGCAGTCGACGCCAAGGATCCTGAGGCAGAGAATCCCGAGGCCGGGCCCGCCACCTAGTCTTAGCTTTTGTTTTTGTCTTACTTTTTGTATTTGGGGCGTTTGTGCTCCTTTATTTTGTACGAACAATTTGGGCCTTTGCGCCCTTGTGTATAAATTTTTGACAATGAATGATAACATTTCTTTTGTCTTAGTCTCGTGCCTTAGTTTGCATGCTATTAGACAATGAATGATTTCATCCTTTTGCCTCGGCTCAGACGCAAATCGGCTGTTATGCGTACATGCCGTTCAGACAACTTAGACAGGGAGTGATTTATAGTTCTACCGTCCCTCTGTCTAGTTTATTGGTGCTCGCTGGCTGCATGAGTTCAGGCCGTTTGATAGCTTTGGCAATGGATCCTTTAATCATCCTTTTATCTAAGTTTGGGTGTTTGTCGGCCGCATAGGTGCAGGCCGTTGGTACTCTACCACACTTAGTGTGTGGGAGGTTGGGACAGGGTTGTCTTGTCTCAGCCTCGTCAGGCATAACTAACCGCGCTGCCTCGGTTCGACTTTCTAATAGTCGAACTCCAGCTTTCTACATAGCTGGATTCTGTTTTACCGACGTAAGGGCTAGACTACCACATGTCTAACCGAGGCTTCGCTTGCCTCAAGTCAGACATTTTGACCTGATCAAGGTCGGCATGATAGTCCGCTTGCTTAGTCGGGCGAGCGTTGACGTGTCAATTTCACAAAGGGCCACGGATGGCGCCCTCGCCGAGCTCTATCCAGTGCCTGTCGGAGTACAACGGCCGGTTTTCGTACATCTAGATGTTTTTTGGTTTTGGACGGGTTCTCGACCTCGGGGCCTTTTACCGGTGCTGGGCTTCATGGCCTCGGCTCTCGGTTTCTTGGCCTGGCTTAATGGCCTCGGCTTTATCATTTTTGGCCGAGCTTCATGGCTCCAGCTTAATGCTTAGGCGAATTTCGTACACATTCGTAAATCTCCTCAATGGGATCCTTTATTGAAAAGAAATAGCCCTAAGGGGCTTTACAAAGCAACTTGATTAGAAAATGTCATAACTTGAGAATAGAAGAAATAACATGAACACAAATAAAAGTAATGAAAGCAAACACTGTCGAAAGGGGATCTAGCTATAGTAGATTTTCAGTTTGTCGGCATTCCATGTTCTTTTGACCGGCTTCCGTGCTAAGGTTTCGAGGATGTACGCTCCTCCGTCGAGCTTCTCTTTGATCCGGTAGGGGCCCTCCCAGTTTGCCGCCAGCTTCTCGTCCTTGGCATTCTTGTTGCCTATGTCGGCCCGTCGGAGTACTAGGTTCCCACGGTTGAATGACCGGGGTCTGACCTTTCTGTTGTACTTAGCCTCGAGTAACTGCTTGGCGGCTAACTCTCGGCAGTGCGCCGTGACTCGGATTTCGTCTATGAGGTCCAAATCAGTTTTCAAGGCGTCGTCGTTCGACTCCTGCCCTTCTTGTCTGGCTCTGACCTTTCTCCAGGATGGCTGTCTGATTTCAACCGGGATCATTGCCTCGCATCCATATGTTAGCCTATAGGGGGTTTCCAGGGTCGAAGATTGTACGCTGGTTCGATATCCCCAAAGAACGCTGTGGAGTTGCTCGGTCCAGTTGGTGTCGACTTGCAACATCCGCCTCTTGAGTCCGTCCAAGACGACTTTATTGGCGGCTTCAGCCTGGCCATTCGACTGCGGGTGTTCTACGGACGAGAAGTGCTGCTTGATGTCCAGGTTGGACATTAGCGCTTGAATTCAATGGTCCATAAACTGGGTGCCGTTGTCCGTGACGACCTCGACTGGTATCTCGAAGCGGGAGACGATGTTGTGCCGGAAAAACTTTATCACTCTGGCCGAGGTTATCGTGGCGAGTGGCTCTGGTTCGATCCACTTGGTGAAGTAGTCTACCGCGACTATGAGCCATCTGCATTGCCCTTGCGCCGGTCGGAACGGTCCGAGGATGTCCATGCCCCATTTGTAGAAGGGCCAGGGGGCTGACATTCCTTTTAATTCAGAGGGTGGCGGCCATATAATCCTGGCGTGTTTCTGGCAACTGTCGCACGTCTTTGCTTTTTCCATGGCGTCATGCTTCATGGTAGGCCAATAATACCCGGCACGCAGTGCCTTTCTGGCGAGGGCCTTGCCCCCCATGTGGTGGCCATTGCTGCCTTCGTGCAGTTCGGCCAGCACGTATCTTGCTTCAGACTCTCCAAGGCACCGCATCATCGGACAGTGGAGTCCTTTTCTGTACAGTTGGTCATCAACCATAGCGTAGAGAGTGGCTTCTCTGATCAGCTTCTTGGCCTCGGTCGAGTCGGTAGGGACAATTCCCCTTTTGAGGTAGTCTTCTATCGGTTTCCTCTAGTCCGCCCCAGCCGAGATGGCCATAACACAGCTTGGCTCGGTAAGGTTCTGCTGAATCATCGTCCTGCGATTGTCCAGTCCGTTGGTACTTGCCAGCTTGGAGAGGATGTCGGCCCGGGCGTTCTCCTCTCTTGGGATATGTGAGACGGCGACTTCTTCGAACTCGACCATGAGCTCTTTGGCGCGGTTCAGGTACTTAGCCATAAGAGGGCCTTTTGCTTGGTAGCTGCCGTCGATCTACGCGGCGACTAATTGCGAGTCGGTTAAGACCTTTACTCGTTGAGCGCCGTTCTCTTTTGCTTGTAGTAGTCCGGCCAGAAGAGCCTCATACTCGACTTGGTTGTTGGAGGTCGGGAACTTCAGTTGGAGGGAGTGCTCCGTAGTGACCCCTTGTGGGCTCTCCACGATTACTCCCACGCCGTTGCCTTTAGCGTTGGAGGATCCGTCCACATAGACTTTCTAGGTCCCGTCATTCGCCACTGCCGGGGTGAGTTCCCTGATGAAGTCTGCCAACGCCTGAGACTTGATTGCCTGCCGGGCTTCAAAAGCAATGTCAAACTCGGACAGTTCTATGGCCCAATTGGTCATTCTTCCCGCCAGGTCGGGCTTGTGGAGTATCTTCCGGATCAGCTGGCTGGTTCGTACCACTATCCGATGTCCTTGGAAGTAAGGCCGGAGCCTTCTGGCCGCGGTGAGTAGGGCGAAGGCCACTTTCTCCAGTTTCTGGTACCGGAGTTCGGAGCTTTGTAGGGCCTTACTGATAAAGTAGATCGGTTTCTATCCGGCCTCGGTTTCTCTTACCAGGGCGGCACTGACGACTTCATTGCCGATGGACAAGTAAAGGAATAGGGTTTCTCCTGGACTCGGCTTGGTTAGCACCGGGGGGTTGCCAGACATCGTTTAATTTCTGCGAAGGCGACATCACACTCGGGATTCCAGCCGCCTTAGGTTTCTTTCTTCAGTAATCTGAATAGCGGTAGGGCCTTCTCGGTTGACTTCGGAAGGAACCTTGTCAGGGCGGCCAATCGGCCGGTCAGCTGCTGTACCTCCTTCTTGGTTCTCAGGGGCTGCATATCGAGGACGGCCTTGCACTTGTCTGGGTTGGCTTCGATCCCTCGGTTAGTCAGCATGAAGCCCAAAAATTTCCCAGCCGGAACTCCGAAGGCACATTTGGCCGGGTTCAACCTGATTCGATGTCTTCTTAGTTTCTCAAACGTCTGTTCTAGGTCCCGGATGTGGTCTTCTGGAAGTTTTGACTTGACGATCATGTCGTTGATGTAGACCTCTATGTTGCGCCCAATCTGGTCCTCGAAAACTCGGTTCATCATCCTCTGATACGTGGCCTCGGCATTCTTCAGTCCGAATGGCATGACGTTGTAGCAGTAATTTGCCTTATCGGTCATAAAGGCGGTCTTTTCTTGGTCGTCGGGATGCATGGCAATCTGGTTGTAGCCGGAGTAAGCATCCATGAAGGAGAGGAGTTGGTACCCGGCTGAGTTGTCCACAAGCTTGTCGATATTAGGCATCGGGTAGGAGTCCTTCAGGCAAGCCTTGTTGAGGTTGGTGTAGTCGACGCACACTCTCCATTTGCCGCTTGGTTTGAGGACCATCACTACGTTGGAGAGCCAGGTGGTGTATTGCACCTCTTGGATGAAGCCGGCCGCTAGGAGCTCCTCGATATGGTCCTCGAGGGCCTTCTGTCTGTTGTCTGCGATGTTCCTCTTCTTCTGTGCTACGGGTCTTGACCCCGGCCATATGCCGAGCTTGTGGCAGCAGAAGTGGGGGTCGATGCCGGGTACTTCGGTCGAGGTCCAGGCGAAGACGTCTTGGTTCTGCCTTAGAAAGCGGGTCATAGGAGCTTTTAGGTCGTCCTCCATATCTCGGCCGATTTTGGCAGTCTTCGAAGGGTCCTCGCCTAGCACTATCTCCTCCAGTTCTCCTTCCGGCTCAGGCCTCGGATTATCCTGTTCTCGGAAGTCGAGCTCTACCATGTTGATCGGCTGCCGCGGGCGCGTGTCAGAGTCGGCTTCAGCTACTTGCTCGGTGGATCCGAGCCGAGGTGGAGATGAGGGTCCTCCTTCCTCGACCCAAAGAGCTTCGAAGTAGCATTGCCTGTAACATCCTGAATTTTTTTTTACCTGAAACTATAATAGATTAATTTATGATAATTGATTTATTAGGTATTTAGTATGAGTAAATTTTTAAGGTTAGAATTTAAATATATATTTTAATAATATAATAAACATATTATATAGTAATATATTATATATAGTAGTATGAATGAAGAAAGATAAAAAGTGACGGAGGAAAGAATCGGAAAGAGAAAAGAAAGGAAGGAAAAAGAAAAAAAAAAAAAAAACATGCGGGACCCACGGCCAAAAATAATTCTCTGCAAACTTTCTCGTGAACTTTGAAAAAAATGGCCGCGGGACCCACTCAATAATAATTTATTATTTAAATAATATTATATTATATTATTAAAATTTTTATAAAACGTTCACGGGGCGGCTGAAGTTCACGGGAGGTTTTCTTTTTAGTTTTTAGGAAAATTACGTAAAACGACCCAGAGACGAAAATTACACTTAAAGACCCATTTTCCAACTATAAATAGACCTTCCATTTCATTTCATTCTTCACAACTTCTAAGAGCCTTAGAGAGAGGTAGAGAGAGAGAGAGAGTAGAGAGATATTTGCTTGAGAGTTATAATAGCTGGTTGGAGATTCGGGTATTAGCAAGTAACAGGTAACTCTGAATATTCTTCCTTATACTTGTGAATTATGTATGATTATTAATTGGTTTGTTTACTATTTTGGCAAGAATATTTAGAAAATATTTATGGTTTTAAGATCTGGTGTGGGAACTTTGATTTGCAAATTTGCAGAGGTACTATTTATACGTACGTTACTATTCACGTATACTGTATTTACTATTCACGTATACCGTATTTACTATTCATTTTACTATTCACATATACCGTATTTACTATTCATTTTTACTATTCACGTATACCGTATTTACTATTCATTTTACTATTCACATATACCGTATTTACTATTCATTTTTACTATTCACGTATACTGTATTTACTATTCATAATACTATTCACGTATACATACCGTATGTACTCTTCATTTTTACTATTCATGTATATATACCGTGTTTTACTATTCACAGATACGCATAGTATTTACTATTCATAAATACGCATATTGATGTATAAAACTTTATGGTATAATAATGCATTATTTTGAGTGAACATATTCATCATGGCGGTTGTATTATGATGGGTGGAGTAAGGAGGGATTTGAATGATAAGAATGATTTATGCCACCACTCGGTGCACAGTGGATGGTACTTGTTTCAGGGCCCCATCTTCCATGTTTTCCTCTGGCCGGGATTTCATTGGAGATGTGGGACATGTGACACCTCCTTAGTTGTTATTTTAAAGGAGGGGAGCCATAGTCCAGATTTAAGCTCTATACCTTTGGCCGGGTGTATCTTAAGTTTTGGTGAGCTTGAAACCATCCAGTCAAATGAATGAGTTTCTATTGGACTATATGTTAGCCTATGGTTCCAGTCAGCGGTATACGGTTGGAAGGGGATATAAGGGAGGCTGCATACTGCTTAGTGCATTTCGGAATTATTCAATAAAGAATGATGAGTATTTTGTAAAGGCATTTGATGTGAACAACGGTATATCTAAAAATATGAGTATATTAAATTCACATTATATTACCTTTTATTTTTGTCATATGTAATTTGCTCGTGTAAGGTAGAAATATTCAGTAGTTACTGAGACGTGGAATCTCATCCCATATTAACATTTTTCAGGTGATTATTCTAGTAGAGAGCAAGGGAAGGCACCTATGGAGTGAGCTCTGGAAGCTCTTTTGATCTCCAATAGATTATGTTATGTTATTTTATTTGCCATGAACCTAAGACTTCCGTTTTGTATTAAACTCTGAAATATTTTCTGGAATTTATTCTGATTATGTATTACGGGTTTTATTCGAAATAGTAACATTGTAAAAGGATTTGGATATTGTTGAACTCTTTTGAAGGTATTTTCAATATTTTGACCGAGTTTTTGGTGATGAAAATGAGGTGTTACATTGCCTCGACTCTTTCTGGTCTCCGGATACCACAACTATCTGGTTTTTGTTATTAACCATCTTCAGCTTCTGGTGCTTGGTGGACATTAGTATGTCCCAGTTGTGGATTGTCGGCCGTCCTAGGATGATGTTGTACGGGGACCGGAAATCAGCGACAATGAACCTCACTCGTTCGGATTTGAAGGCTTCTTTGGTCCCGAGGGTCAGCCTCAGGTCAATGTAACCTTTGGGGAAGGACTGCTCGCCGTTGAATCCAATCAGGGTGGTCTTGCACGGCTTGAGATCCTCTTGGTCGAGGTGCATCCTTTTGTAGGCATCCCAGCTTATAATGTCGGCCGAGCTTCCTGCATCAACAAAGATTCTTTTAACCTGGCAATTAACCAAGGTTCCAGTGATTACCAGTCCATCCAGATGGCCGGGTATGACGTCTTCCAGCTCTTCGTCAGTGAAGGTCAAGGTGGGCGGCCTCGGCTTCTTGGGATCCTCCTTGAACTTTGGGAGGTCTCGAACGGTCAGCACCTCGCGGAGGTACTTCTTCCGCTGGCTTACAGTGTCTCCGCCGCCTCCAAACCCTCCGCTGACGACGTTGCACTGGAAATCCACATCGGGAAATTCGTTGTCAGAGGCGGTCTTCTGCTTTTTTCCCGTCTTTCGAACTTCCCTGGGCGGACTTCTAGTGCGGCCGCGGTCATTGCGCTTGCCGTTTGTCCTTCCCTGGGTCTTGATAACATACTGACGCAGCTTCCCGTCCCTTACAAATTTTTCGATAGCGTCGCGGAGTTCATAGCATTCGTCAGTAGTGTGTCCGTGGCAATCGTGAAATGTGCAGAACTTGGTACGGTCCGTGTTGGAGCGTCCTCTGATCGGCCTGGGCTTATCGGCCCTTTTCATCTCGGTCTGGGCTACCTCTTTCCATACCTGAGACCGAGGGACATTCAACGGGGTATAGGTATCGTATTTGGCCTTCTGTTTGGCTCGGTCAGGCTTGGCTCGGCTCTCACGGTTCCGCCTTCTGGGGTCGGCCTTCGTCCCTCTTGGCCGTTCTTCATCGCCGGGTGGACTTTTCCTAATCCGTTCGGGTTCATCGGTATTGGCCGCCTCCATCTGCTCCACTTCCAAGTATTTCTTCGCCTCCATGTAGAACTCAGTCAAGGTGTACACTGGGTTCTTACATAGGTGTCGAGCCAGCCGGGATGACGGGTCTAGTCCGTTGACCAGGCAGTGTACGTGAACCTCCTCGGGCAACGACCGCACCTGCATGGCTACATCGCGGAACCGATCCAGGTACTTCTGTAGGGCCTCGCCTTTCCTCTGTCGTACCTTACTTAATGTGAATGTGGTCTTTGGCTGTTTCTTGCTAGTGGCGAAATGCAACTCAAACTTGCATCCGAGGTCTTCATAGCTTCGGACCGAGTTATCCGGGAGGGAGCTCAGCCACCTGTGTGCGGGTCCGTTCAGAGTAGCTGCGAAGAGACGCTGGACGACTGGGCCGCTAATCTGTCGCACCCACATGAGCTTTTCGAACACGTCAAGGTGGTTGCGTGGATCTTGGGTTCCGTCGTACTTCGGAAGGTCGGCCAGATCGAAGTGCTTCGGATAACGGGCCGTGGCCGTCTCCCTCGTGAACGGGGATCTGCCGGAGTCCGACAGGTACGTGACTCGATATTCACGGGGGGATCCGTGGCGATGTGATCTGTGAGTCCGGGGAGTTCTATCCTCCACGCGGCGTTCTTCTCGGACTCGGCCCTCGCTGGCCGCCCGATCGGTGCGGTTAGGACCGTCACCGTGGTTTCTGACGTTCTCTAGGAGCTGTTGTCGGCCTTGCTCCATATCCGTCCTCCGTTCCGGTTCGCCATTGTCGCGGCGTGGGTTCCTTGGCTCGGAGCTGCTCGAGGAACTGCTGTCATCCACGAGGGCCCTCCTTCCTCTCCTATGATTCCTCCAGCGGTTTTCCTGCCGGCGATCGTTCTCGAGCGCGTCTTAGATCATTAGGCCAAAGGCTTCAAAGTCAGCCCGTCTCTGTAGGTCGTCTCGTTTTTCCTTGTTTTCCAACCTCTGGAGGAATGACTCCTGCGTCCGTCGAAGGATGCGGACGTCGGCTTCGATTGCCTGGATGTCTTGCACCGGGGGTTCTGTGCGTGCTTCTTGCAGCGTCTGCTCTTCTACGGAAGGGGAGGTCACCGTGTCTGTGACATGCCCTTCCGGGGTGTTTTCTCGCCGCGGTTGTTCCGGGGGTTGATCTGGTGGAGGCCGGCTTGGCTGGGGGTCCCCACCCACCGGCGGCGGTGGTGGATTTCTGCTGTGGCTTCGAGTGTTTTTCATCAGTGGTCACGGGGATAGAAGTTTATGGTTCCCCACGGTCGGCGGCAATGTTCTGTCCTAAGAATACAGAGATTGAACTTGACTAGGTTGTCAAGTCTAGAGCCTACGTACCCTTTAAAGGGATCAAAGTCCACGTAGTTCGGAGTAAACTTGGAGGCGTGAAGCCAGGGGAGTGGGGTGTGTACTCTGTGTAGCAGAAGATAAATAGAGCATGAGATAGAACGTGTGCACCTGTTTAGGGTTTCCCTGTATTTATAGAGGAGTCTGGTGCGAGTATCTCTGTATTAATGAGCGGTATTCGGGATTGAGAAATCAGGGGCTGATTTGTTGGGATCATGAGGAGATTCTCGGTTAATGAGATCCTCCATTAGTGGGATCTCCTATCCTTGCCCGTTATAGCGTGGATTCTACCTTAGGCATGGTTGGGCCGAGGTCCGGACATGGGCCTATTGGGCCGGTCCGTAACAACAAATATATAGATCCCCTATTTTGGAATCTGTTGTTATAACCAAATTGTACCGCATAATCTTTTAAAGGACGTTTTTAGTGAGTTATTTCAGTTCCATACTTTCTTTCTTTTGACTCCAAATTCAATGAAGTAAAGCTTTAAATTATTTCACTTTTTTATTATTTATTATGATCATATATTATTATTATATTTAATATTAATTTTCTTTTTTTAAAGGAAGCATGCGCCACTCAATCTCTGAGTGGCGCATGCATCCCTCACGCCACTCACTACTGACACAAAAATTGTTAGTTTGTGTCAGTGGCGTAGACCATCCAGTGAAGCCACTAATTGCATTATTTTGGTAAAATATTTTTCTTTTGCTTTAATCAGGTATAATTCTTATAAAAATTTCTTATTTTGGTGCTTTTCCTTAGAGAGAAGCGTATCACGTCTGTTGTTAAGAGTAGAATTCTATTTATTCCAATCTAGCATTACATATCACTTCATACTTTAGAAAAGCCTTAAATAAATCAACATTAAATATTAAAAAAGTCACATATTCTCAAGTTATAAACAGTACACCTCATCTCTTAAACTCTGTACAATATATAAGAAATCATATCTTGTTTTTTCTTAAAAAAAATGAAATTAAATAGAGTTTCTAGAAAGACATTTCTCTTAAATTATAACTTATTTTGGTTGCATGGCCAGTCACTCTTTCTGGTTTATTCTTCATTAGGCCTCAGACCTGTTTTTATTATATACACTCTTATTTTATACAAACAGATGAATATACATTGCTATTTCTCAAACTTTATATAATACAGTGTCTTATTATAATTACCAACAGATTCTTATACTACCTCCTATTCTAAATATAAAATTTAGTTGACTTTCTTTAGATAGATTAAGGAAACTAAATAAATTACTTTTTTTTTTTGTTATAAGGCGAGGGGAGGGTGATTTGAACATGAGACCTGAGGCGAGATATAAAGCATCTCAATACCACCAGCTGTGCCACTGTACTGCTGTCCTTGGTACTAAATAAATTACTTAATCATATCATATGTTGTGTATAATTAAATTATATATCAATTTATAAGTTAGAGATATTAGTTTGGATTAAAAAAACATAAATATAAATATTCTAAAGTGATTAAATTAGCTTCCTTAATCTTCTAAAAAAAATCAATTGGATCTTATATTTAGAACCAAAGATAATATTACATTATTTGCAACACAGGGTCGTTCAATGGTATGATTTTGCATCTTGTAATAATACCAAACATTCTTGATGCCGGCCAAAAAAAAGAATTCTTGATGAATAATACTACTATATTAATAACCAATGGAAGTTGGGTTCTGGCCAAAAAATAATAATAATAACAACAAATGGTAGTTGGATTTATCGAAAGGGGGTTAATCTTTTCTAACCAGACGGACTAATAGTTGAATCCTTACTCAAATTTGCTGAATCGCCCAAGGAGCAGAACTTCTAGTATCTCTGATAGAACAACTACACGCAACCAAAACACACACACACACACACCAAGACATAAGAACTACTCTAACCCAGTAAAAAACCTTTGAACACAACTCTGATTCATATAGGCATACGATATTATTTTCTTCTACTTAATCTTTACAAGACACATTTAGAAATCTATTTATATGGGTAATTATATAAGTAAATCTTTTTTTTTTTTTTTCGTTTAACATCTTTACTCTTGGCACCTTTATTTATTACACTAGTAGAGTTTTAATCCTACATATTCCTCTCTTCACATCTCACATCAAGAACTAGAGCTAAGAATATCAACACAACCCTTTTACCAGTTTAACCCACAAAATATCTCTATGAAACACGATCATTTTTGCAACTGGGGGAGGGGACCACTCCATGCAAATGATTGATGATGCCCACTTCTATCCACTGATCACGGATCAGCAAGTAATGATTGATGATGTGCTATCTTATCACAATTTAGTAAAAATAATTAATTATTAAATTAATTTAATATAAAATTGCTTGACTATAGTCCTTAATCCTTATCTTAATCATCTGCCGACACACATACACGCACGCACATAGCAAATTTACATATTTTAAAACAAATAGAATAATTGTAAAGAACCAAACTATATTATTGGTCCATCAGGCCATTGAAACAGTAGTGCAACTGTTGTTACAAAGATGTACACTTGCCAAATGAAACTACATATTTCCTTTACCTTCACAAATGAAGTACTACAGAATATAAACTAGTAATTAAATCTTGAATTTCTTGGAAGCAAACACAATGAATTCCTAACACTTCTCTACATGTATCTCTCTTTACTTGTAAGAACAATCAACATATGTGCGTGTATGGAAAATTAATTTGAACTTCCTATGTGGTTCACCCCCTTCCTTTCCCAACCACTACGATTTATCAACTTCTATATCTGATATGGTAACAAAAAATGATAGTATCATACACTTCACAGTCAAGCCGTTGGAGCACTTGAGAGAACCAACATTTCCATTTCCGTAGTATGACTATGATACTGTATATGCAGCTTAAGAATTAAGACTTCACTTCATCATAGTGTACTCATTAATGTTTTACCGTTAACCCCTTTACGGGTCAAAGAAGGGCTTACCATCACTAATAGAGAATCTGAAGCAGAACCAGCGAGATGCAATACAGAGAAAGTGAAATAACAATTCCGCTGAGAAAATTTTGCAGCTGCCATCGATTATCTTTAGTTGGTATGAACGCTGACTTAAGCATGTTTGTTAAGTCAAAAAGTCGATAGGATATCTGCAAAGCATTTTAAGATAGCAGCACACTGCAACTTATTATGATTGTTCTTGAGATTGGAAGTGAAATAACAGAACAAAAATTGACCCAAAAAAAGAAGGCAGTAGAGAAGCTCATTAGCAAGGTGTATATAGCAGTTGTAAGCATACAGTTGAGCAGTGGATTAGCCCGGAATAACAGAAAGAAGCCACTTGGGTTGTCCATTGGGCATGTTTGATCTGTCCACAAAAAGGGAATGATCAACCAAATCCTTTTCATTGTTATTTTCCCCAATCACCAATCTGATCTTGTGAAACAACAAAGACAACACAATTCAGCAAAAAAAAGAAATATCCAAATTGACATATTTCTATACATGGCACCTCGAGATTTCCCTGTCTCTCGAACTATGACCAACTAGAGCCACTATTTAAACAAGTTCTAGCCTACAAATGTAATGAAACTTAACTTGAATGATTGAGCTGTCAGCACTTGAAATTGATTACAGTGCTCACAAATCGTGCATATTAGTCATGATAATAAAGTACAGATACAAAATCAACCATATTTGATCAGTCAAAAAGCCATGATGCATACAAAGAGAAAAGTCCAGGAATAAAAAGTGTAGAGTTCAACTACCTAAACCTCAAACTTCGCTTCCAATCCATTACATTACTCATATAGGTGTGTAGAACTGCTTGTTTCATCAAAAACATAGATACTAAAGGGTAACAGGAAAAAGGAATGCACGCCCATTGACGTTATTAATTTATTATGATATATACGGGAGGTCAGTAAGCAGCAAATGAACAAAAAAGGGAAAAAAAAAATCTTTAATATGCTTACAGACCCCAACCAGATATGGAACTGTGAAATATAAGTCTCCAAAGTTATATTGCCCCGCCACCTAGTGATATAAGCAAATAGTGTAAATTAAGAAGAAGCAGAAACATGACAAATTTACGCATCAGCTCCTGGAAAACCACTCGGAGGAGAACTTCAACAACAAAGTAAAGAATACATACGCAAAGAGGGTGAAAGAGAAACTGCGAAAATGCTCTCTAAAATTCCGCAAGGATATTTAAACACTGAAAAACCAAAAGAAAAGAAGGTTACTAACGAAAAGACTTCAAAGAAAAAATTACATGCCACCCATATTCTTCTAGGATGTAGTTCCGGTAAAAGAAACCCAAAACCTTATGAATGGGAAATAAAAACAACGCATACTCTTACGTAATCGGAATCCATGACGTGTAGGGGTGAAAAATTTGTGGAATTGTGAATGAATTTTTGAATCGAGTCCCTGTCCATCCTGCATTAATAAAACAATATCAAGATAACCATTCCTCAAAATTGAAATATTACATTATTCTCTATCTTTCATGTTTCATGTGTTCCAAGTTCCAAACAAGTTCTCTTCGTGTTATTTTGGCAAATCAGAAAAAACTCTTAATACACACAAGAACAAGGATCAAACCTCCATGGTTTGCAGCTGCTGAGCATACGTAGGTGACACTGTTGTCACAATGTTAGAGAAAACAATTCCACCCTGAAAATTGGAGGTAAAAATATTAGTAGTTTCTGTTCATAGAATAAACTATAATAGATAAATTTTAATTATTATACCTTGACAAGATTGACTCTATCATAAGCCTGGTTGTCGTGCAATTGTTTAACTTGTGGGGATCGAGACCACATGATGACAGTTCTGAAGCCGGCGCAGCCCCTTGATACTCATAGTTGTGGCATGTAAAGCATATTCTTGCAGAATTTAACCCCTTTGGGACAAATACATCGCAATATAGTGGAGCCTAACAGAAGAAACATAAAATCTGTGAGTCGAAAAATTCAACGTTTTCAAAGGTATAACGAATTTATGGTACATACAACAAATGTTGTGTGCCAATCATGACAATGAATAATATCAGGCTTCTTGCCAGATTGATGCAGGAATTCAAGAGCTGCGCGGCTGAAAAATGAAAAGCGCTTAAAATCATCATGGTTTCCATAAATCTTTCCTCTTCGGAACAATCTACCATGGTGAACGGGCTCGACGAAATACACAGGAAGGCCTGCATAACAAAGTGTGGCAATATTATGTAATATTATTATATTATATTATTCTCTCTAGATTGTTGTAACCTCTCCTCTATTCTGATTTTCTCCATCAGTTACTTCTTTATTTTCTCTTTAATTTATTTAGTTTTATCTCTCTACTTATTATATAAGTAGGTATTGTATCACAACATTAATCAAGAAATGAGAATACTTTTTTTTCTCGATTGTCCACATGATATCAGAGCTAGGGTATAGTTTTTGGCAAATTTGAGTTTTTTGATGGCCGTTGTTACTGTAGCGTTAACAGTAACAGTGGCCAGCACGTCTGTACAAGTGCATCTCTGTTTCTTTTCCAATCTGGGTTCGTTTATGTCAGATCTGCTCCTGGCTTCGGTGACTGGTAGAGGAAGCTCTCAGTTTCTCCTTCCTGTGTTTGATTTCTGGCGTTGCCTGAGAATCAACGAGTACCAGGGTCCGTTTCCGACGACACAGAGAGAGAGAGAGAGAGAGAGAGAGAGAGAGAGAGTCTGTTATCGACGCCTTCTGTTGACATGCGCCAGCTAGGAAGGTTCCTCGTCGTCCGATTGGCCAAACCCAAGTGGTTCGATCAAGTTTCGAAAGCGCGTGACCGGCGCGTGTGAGCGAGTGGAGACTACGTTCAGGCTATGGTTTTGTTCTCTGGCATCAGATTCTCCGTTCTAGCACTAGCGTGGTGGTTTCAGGTTTATTCACATGCGTTTTGTGATTGGGTCACTTCATTCAGTATAAGACTTCGTTTGGCTCTGGTTTGTGCATTTTTTGATTATGAAGCACAACTATGTTAAAAATATTCAACCTAATGTTTCTGGTACAGTTCTTCATCAACATCATAATTGGTGGTAGTTCCTCTGTCATCGTGCCTCTCATCTCGTTAGACGACTAGTCCTGTTGTCCTCAACTCGTAAGCACGATTTTTCATCAACAACCCATCTCCTCTTCAACATTGTCATCGTCGTCAAGCCTTTCATCATTGTTAGTGGTAGTTCCTCTATCATCATGCTCCTCAACTTGTCCGACAACTGGTCCCGTCATCCTAGACTCAACGTATTTTTGAAGATTGTCACAACCACTGCCCATCGAACTTGTTGCAATCGCTGCCTGTCTCCCAACATAGTCGAGTATCTATTGCTCTATAAATAGGCCTCTGAGACTCCAGAAGTACAAGTTTATGGGAAAGTGTCAGTAGTATAAAGTTGTATAAGCAAGTTGAACATGATTAACATCCATGGTTCAACTTGAGGGGGAGTGTGGGAATATTATGTAATATTATTATATTATATTATTCCCCTAGGTTGTTGTAAATTGTAACTTCTCTTCTATTCTCTCTTAGATTTTCTCCATTAGTTACTTCTTTATTTTCTCTTTAATTTGTTTAGTTTTATCTCTCTACTTATTATATAAGTAGGTATTGTATCCCAACATTAATTAAGAAATGAGAATACTTTTTTCTCTCAATTGTCCACACAAAGTTTAAGGTTTTTTTTTTTTTGGGTCAACAAAAAAATTACTACACAAGATAAACAAACAAAAACATTTAGTACACGAGATAGAGAAATTGCCAACCTTCAACCGTGCCAACCCAGATTTTATTATTGTATAGTTGACCATCAAAGTATGAGTGCATCTCTACATCTAAAGCCTGCAATATGGATCAGGTTTTCAAGAGTGATTCATAATAATAGGATTCTTTCGATTTGCTTAATCATTTTATGAAAAAGATTATAGCATACCCTTAAGCCTTTGATCCGGTCATAGTTCATACAGTCATATTTGGGAAGGATAATTTCAACAAGGTGTCCACTCCTCTGCAATTCTTTACAAAGGCCCCCGACAACGTCTCCCAAACCACCAACCTATTGTAGAAAAAAAATTCATCTTAAAACCTTCATATTTATATTAAATCCTTGAACAGTTTAACTCAGAGCTGAGGTATATGACCACAGAAAAACTACTACACAGATTCCGTAAGTGAAAAATTTCCTAAGCTTAGAACTAGATATGAGTATGTACTGAAAAAAAAAAATAGTGGAAATAACCTGGAAACAAAAGGACTAACAGAACATATTGCTAAATGTAGGGCTAAAATTAGTTCACCTTGACCACTGGTGCCATCTCTGCTGCAATGTGAACCACATACAATCCCGAACTAAGAGGCAAAATAAGAACTAAATTAGACACAAAAAGATATATAAGGTGCAAAATAATTACTACAGAAAAGATAATACCTTGTTGCAGAGGTTGCAACTGTTGCTGCCACCGCAGCCAGCTCAAGGAAGCTTATGATCTAGTGCTAACAATGCCCATTGAGGCTAATCCTATAGGATGGAGGGCTTTGCTAGCAGCATGCCATCTCCACAAGAATACAGAACTGGCTAAGATTGCCGCAAGGAAGGTGATTGAACTTGAGCCGGGGCACTCAGGAAATTATGTATTGATGTCAGATGTCTATGGAGTTGCTGGTCGATATGAGCAAGTATCAGAGGTTAGACATACCATGAGGCAAGAGAATGTGAGGAAGACGCATGACTAGAGCTGGATTGAGCTCACAGATGGTGTGCATTTTTTTGTAACTGGTGACAGGAATCATCCCAAAACTGATTTTATCCATGATGGCCTAAATTCATTTAGAGTGCTTCTCCCG
This sequence comes from Acacia crassicarpa, assembly GCA_034222035.1. Lineage (NCBI taxonomy): Eukaryota > Viridiplantae > Streptophyta > Magnoliopsida > Fabales > Fabaceae > Acacia > Acacia crassicarpa. Next base: position 38,119,301 of record JAWXYG010000005.1, on the reverse strand, counting down.
GAGCATGGATATGTGCCTTCAATCTAACATTTAAGGTGTCATTAAAATCAGGCACGACAACTTTCTTTTGGGGATTGATAACTTGTTGTTGTTGACAGGAAGATTAGCTCTTGCCCTTTTGCTTTTATACTGCATCCCATAAAATACACGCGAAAATATTAGTATTAAATTCAAAATATAATTACTCAGAGAAATTAATACAGTTGTTAAGAAGAGATAATGTGTCTTCTTGAAAACTTGGGTGTCATTCCTTGATAAGTTTGATACCTACATAATGAATAAATTCCAATCTCTAGAAGGGGGAAACAGAGAAAGTGTTAAGAAGTGGTTGTGCCTTGCTCCCTATAATGCGGCATTCATGTATATATATCGAAGAAGATGATGTGTTAGTTGCTGGAATCAAACAGAGGGTTGATCGTATTAAGGGATTAACAGGACTGATACCTTCCTAAGGAATAAATTTCCTCAGCATGATTCCCCTCTGTTCCAGGGCAGAACATAGGAGGCAAGGACCAACTAACAATTTTCATTGGCTTAGGAACAAATTACTGATGAAGGGGAGAAAATGTTGAACTTGACTGAAAGGAGGAGTCATATATGATCCCGTTGGGGCAGCAAAGAGAATACAATGTAGACGTTTAAAGGCTGGAGCGGGATGATTTGCAATAGAATGAAATGAAACGATGGGTATATGATTAGGAGGAAGTGCAATTTTAAACTTCAAAAAGAGATGGATGAGAGAGAATAGGCCATTTCCAAGCTACTTGGCCGCAATGTTTGTAGCTACAGCAAGTAAGTCTCTAGCTGCTATTGTTCATGGCTTGGCTGATTTATTAGATTTAGGTAAGATATTGATTTTTAAAATTTAAGATTACTACAATTTTGCTGTTGGTGCATGCTAACAACCCATGCAATGACAGAGTTTAAAGGTTAAGCTATTATTCATTTATGAGAAGTTTTGCTTGCTATAAATCTTATATTTTTATTGATATTGATGGTTTTGCTAAGAAATTTCTAAGTTTGGTTATTTAGTTGAATTCAATAATGTTGTTGCATTTCTTGGTTATTTGACTTTAAACCTGGATATTTTGAATGAATATATATATATAATGTTTTTAAAGTGAGAAAGACAAAAAATAATTAAAAATAGGATAAATGAACCTTTCACACGCTTCTATTATTGTGTCCTACAAAAAATAATAAAAAATGGGATAAATGAACCTTTCACACGCTTCTATTATTGTGTCTTATTTCATAAATACTGGAATGGACCATCAAGAGCAGATAGGCCAACATCTGATTCAATTGCAGAAAGACAACTTAAAAACATTCAAATTCACTTGGTTCAACCCAACTGGTCTGCTTCATAATATATATAGCTTTAACTCAACACCCATCTCAAGGTTTGTCATCATCGATGATAAATAGCTGGTGGAGGTAGTCCAGATGAGTTGATGAAGAAATCTGACAACACAAGCGATTTTCACACTACGTTGTAATAATACCATAGCAATCTTACGCAAAATCCAGAATATACCCTATTCATCTGTTAAACTCATCTAATGGTGTTTCTGCTTTAGTAGCACTGTTGGATTTGCGGTCATCCAGGTACTGTTGATAGACATATGAAACAAAGCCCCAAACGGCTAACACCATAGAGATTGCCTTTATCCCATGCATTTTGTCATGGAAGAAGATGGTTGCCAAAATAGGAACAACAGGCAAACCCAGAACACTTATGGCATTGGAGAAGAGAGAAGAAACCTCAGAAATCAGCCCCACAGAGCCAATAGTAAATAGTGACCACAATATGGTTGTCCAGGTCAGGGTCAAAACATAGGAAGTCTTTCCCATCTCATACTCTTCCATTTCTCTCTTCAGCTCCTTCCATTCTCCACTAGCAAAAAGTCCCACTAATGTTGCAGATGTTGATACGATGGATACACATACTATCATATCCATGATTGCTCTGAAAGTTTCCCTTTTTATAACCTTCTTGAATGCTAGTTGCGTGAGGGAAAGATTCAATCCATACCCAGCTGCTGAAGCAAGTGCACACATGAATCCGATCACATATTTTCCTTTGGAGATATGTGTGGAAGAATCTGAAGCTGCAGAATCCGTTCCGAAAACAAGGAGGATGGAGGAGATGGTGAGGAGGACTAGAGAGTTTATGGTGTAAGGTGTGAAGTGAAGAGAATTGAAGAAGAAGGAGAAGAAAGCATTGAAAGCTAACTGGGATGAGGAAATGAGAGATAGGGTAGAAACAGGAAGGTACGAGAGGCCAAGTGCATACGTGTAGCAATTCGTTGCTACAAGAAGACCAAGAGCGACATAAACGGATGCTAGCTTTTGAACAGAAGGTCGCTTCTCAGGATTCTGAATGGGGTTTTTGGAGGGGGATGGTGAGAGGATGTAATAAGGAAGAAGAATGGGAAAACCCACTAGCTGTACGAGAGATCCCATCCATTTGCTCTTTCCACCTTTTTCATAGTACAAGCTTCCCAAGAGTGTTGCAGCTGACTGGCCTGACAGGACAAATACGGTGTACAAGGTTATTCTGAGCCAACGATTGGATCTTTGTCTTTCTCGGCCATTGATTGTTGATTGATTTGGGAAAGAATTAGCTTCATCCTCCAAAATTCCTATTTCTTTGTGCCCATGAGCTGCAAGAGAAACTTTACAAAACATTAATACAGCTATAGGCGGCTTAACAGATACAGCTGGTGACATAGAAAGTGATTGTTACTTGTTAGGCTCTCAGATTCTGCTTCCTAATTTCTTTGCATGGAGCATGATACTTTCAAAGCTGTGTTTTTTAGTTAGCCTGACGATTCTTACAGGTTTAAGATCCAAGTAACTTGAGGACAAGGTATGATTTATCTGCCACTATCAACTAGCTATCTAAGTACTAAGTTTTTATCACTGTAGAAGACTCCATATATGAGAAAATGCCTATGTAGGATATCAAGAATCCTTATTCTTCTCTTTCTGACCTCAATGATCTCAGAAAAGAAATCTTTATCTTTGCAAACAAAGATAAGCATTTGACTTACCCATGATGTCTAGTTGTACTTCTCGAGGCTCTTCCATGTCGAAGTTGATGTAGTTTCAGAGGAAGAAAGAGTTACAGAGACAGAGAGAGAAATGGTGTTACTGTTCAAGATGCAATGTTGAGCACTTGTCTCATGAAATGCATGGTGCATTAAGTGTGAAGGTATTTGAACCTAATCAAAACCTAACCCCTTGTCCTAACTCTAATCTACTCCCAAGTAGACAACCAAGTAAAACTTCATTTTAGTGGAGAAAGACACAGTCATCTATTGACAGCATGCGGCTCTGGCACAGGGCCCAACAAGAAAGAAAGACCGAATGAGAACAAATTTGCTGCATGCTTCCACACTAGATTTACAAATAAAAGAGTATACCCTTAATATAAAAGTTAATATAAAAGCTAATTGAAGGTTGGATTTCATCCTAAATATAAGACCTCAATCAATTTTATCTCTAAAATTTATAATTTTTTTCCTTTTAAGCTAAGTATCCATATTAATTATACATTTTAAAAAATTTCAATTAACAGGTAGTTATAATGAAAGATGGTATTTTAAAAATACTAATTTATATTTGTTACAAATATCTAATATAACTAACTTTTTAAATCTACCCAAATCAATCAACTAATTGTTATATTAAATAGCAAAGGTGGTAATTAAGATGCATAGTTTCATAAGTAAATTTCACTTATCTTAATCATGGTGAGGCCAGTGGGACAAAAAAAAGTCATGATTGAAGCCAAGTAGGACTAGTTGTTATATTAAATAGCAAAGGTGGACATCCTTCACGTATATCCTCTACTTCCATCCTTTTCTTTCAAAATGGTATTGTTTTGGCGTGAAATCACACCATTCTATTTTTTTAAAAAAAAAAAATAACATTCATCATCGTGTAGTATTTTTTAAGTATCAGTCAGTATCCTAAAATATTTCTTTAAGATTTTGAAAGTACTTTAGAATACTGACTGATACTGAAAAATATTTCATGATCTTTAAAAATTATTTTATAATCTTAAAAAATATTTAAGTATTGACAGATACTAAAAATTTATTTGAGGATATTGACTGGTATTGGATTAATATTTAATGATATTGAAAAAAATACTTCATGATTTCCTAAAATAATCTTAAGATTTTGAAAAATAATTCAGGATATTAACTAGTATTTAAAAAATATTACAGGATAGTGAATTGCATTTTTCTGGAAAAAAAAAAAAGACACTAAAATGGTACTGTTCTGAGAGAAAAGGACTGGGGTGGAGGATATAGGTCGAAGAGAGAAGCGTGTCCCATTTGTTGCCCGTAAGAGCAGAATTCTGTTCTTTCCAATCAACCATACATATCACTTCATATTTTAGAAAAAGTCTTAAATAAATTGACGTTAAATATTAACTTTTTTTTTTTTAAGAAAAAGTTACATATTCTCAAGTTATAGCGTGTGTTAGGAATAGCATCTGATGAGAAAATATGTCCATCAGATAGGAAAAAAGCCCATCAAGGGGACAAACTTAATAATTGAGTGTTTGGGATAATATTAGTATTTGATGGATTTCTGAATTTGATGTGAGTTATTTTAAGCTTATTGTTGGAGCTTTTCCTGCTTCACAGTGACTTCTAAAGCTATGACAAACACAAATCATTAAAAAAAAAATCCATCAGAAACAAAAGGCACTTCTACCGCCTATATCCCAAACAGGCCAATAAACAATACATCTCATCTCTTAAACTGTAACATTCCCAAATTTCTAGCAATTATAATAATATAAAATTACCCCTCGTCCTTGGGCTCAACTGGCAAAGAGTCGGACATTCTCACAAAAGGGAGGGGATTCGATCCTGGAATTGGTCAAGGCACTGGGGGAGGTATCCTAGCTCCTAGGTACTTAGGTAAACGCCTGAGGGTAATAGACGGTTCGTCCTGCCCAACATCGGTATGACCTAGGAGGAATGGAGATTTTACCTTACCCTTGGATCGTGGGTGAACCCAACCCCTTTCCTAAAATTTTGATATTAAAAAAAAACATAAAATTTGCAATGATTTTTATGAATAATTACTGAAATTCAAAATAATCAAATTTGAGAAGTGTTACCGTCGCACTTGTACTGGCACAAATGTAAGGCTAACTTATTACATTAACATAACTCCAAAACTTAAATAAATATGTTTTATTCAGAGCATAAAAAAAAGGGAAAATTATAACGAAGGACCTAAGAAAAATAATATTTATTAAGAAGGACCATAAAAAGTGGTAATTATTTTAAAGGACCAAAAATTAAAATATTAAAATAAAAGGACTAAATTACCCTTAATCAGATTTTCTATCTTCTCATTAACTCTGGAATGATTTTTTCTTCCTATCTTCTCATTAACTGAATATGGAATGATTTTTTCTTACATGAGAATCTAAAGTAATTAATATATAATAATAAATAGATATTAATTCAAATAATTCTTTTCCCATCGCAGAATCACCTCCAGATTATTATGCTAGAGAAAAGATAGGAAAGATGGAGCTATTTATAGTTGTGGCAGAAAAAGCCTCGTGCTTTGTGCAATCGTCTACGGTGTTAGACTTGAGATTTTTTGTGCTGAGGCAACCAAAAGTACCTGATATTCATTCAATATTACCAGTTGTTCTATTCCCAGAGAAATAAAAAATGGGAAAATTACACACAGGTCCCAAGGAACACACATATTTACATTTAGGTCCCTTCAATTCATGAAATTACACAGAAGTCCCAAGGGACTTCTGTGTAATTATTTCAGATTGTCAAATTACCCTTTTGGACATAGTGAATAAAATATAACAAATAGTACAGCCTCTCCTCCTTCTTCTTATTACGGTCGAGCGCATAGAGCAGAGAGAGGGAGGGTTTTCTCTCAACCCATTTGATTTCCTTCCTTGATCAATGTTTGCCGACGGTGTGCCTTCTCATCACTGGTGCCGTTGATCCCTCTAATCACCAGCGCCTAGCTGAAATCTGTTGTTGTGGGTACAAAGATCCCTTGGATCTCCCTTTTCCTTCTCTGTCGGTGCGTTTTGGGGGCTTGGTGGAGGGCTGAGTTTCATCTCTCCATTCTTTTTGGGGGCTTGGTGGAGGGCTGAGTTTCACCTTGAATTTGTGGTATCTGAGTTCCAGAGGCGATTAACAACATAAAATGCATAAATTAACAACACGGAATGCATAAATTAACCACAACTTGTGAAAATCTTGAATTTGTGATTTCTGAGTTCCAGAGGCGATTAACAACACAAAATGCATAAATTAACCACAACTTCTGAAAACCTTGAATTTGCAATGTCTGAGTTCCAGAGGCGATTAACAACACAAAATGCATAAATTAATAACACAGAATGCATAAATTAACCACAACTTCTGAAAACCTTGAATTTGTCATGTCGAGTTCCAGAGGCGATTAATAACACAAAATGCATAAATTAGCAACACAGAATGCATAAATTAACCACAACTTCTGAAAACCTTCAATTTATGATTTCTGAGTTCGAGAGGCGATTAACAATACAAAATGCATAAATTAACAACACAGAATGCATAAATTAACCACAACTTCTGAAAACCTTGAATTTGTCATGTCTGAGTTCCAGAAGCGATTAACAACACAAAATGCATAAATTAACAACACAGATGCATAAATTAACCACAACTTCTGAAAACCTTGAATTTGTCATGTCTGAGTTCCAGAGGTGATTAACAACACAAAATACATAAATTAGCAACACAGAATGCATAAATTAACCACAACTTCTGAAAACCTTCAATTTGTGATTTCTGAGTTCGAGAGGCGATTAACAACACAAAATGCATAAATTAACAACACAGAATGCATAAATTAACCACAACTTCTGAAAACCTTGAATTTGTCATGTCTGAGTTCTAGAGGCGATTAACAATACAAAATGCATAAATTAACAACACAAAATGTATAAATTAACCACAACTTCTGAAAACCTTCAATTTGTGGTTCTGAGTTCCAGAGGCGATTAACAACACAAAATGCATAAATTAACAACGCAGAATGTATAAATTAACCACAAATTCAGGAAAGTTTGACAACTATAAGCTTACTGAAGAAGTGAATATCATTTCAAAATATTAAGTTGTATGATTAAGTGCGTATTTGCACCTACTCATTGAACTTAATATCATATATAGTTTCATGTCAATGTGTAAGTTGTAATTACAAAATGCATAAATTAACCACGTCAATGTGTAAGCTGTAATTACAGCTTACACATTGACGTGAAACTATATATGATATTAAGTTCAATGAGTAGGTGCAAATACGCACTTACTCATACAACTTAATATTTTGAAATGATATTCATTTCTTCAGCAAGCCTTATATAGCTGTCAAACTTTCCCGAAGTTGTGGTTAATTTATGTATTTTGTGTTGTTAATTTATGCACTTTGTGTTGTTAATCGCCTGTGGAACTCAGACATGACAAATTCAAGGTTTTCAGAAGTTGTGGTTAATTTATGCATTCCGTGTTGTTAATTTATGCATTTTGTGTTGTTAATCGCCTCTGGAACTCAGATACCACAAATTCAAGGTGAAACTCAGCCCTCCACCAAGCCCCCAAAAAGAATGGAGAGATGAAACTCAGCCTTCCACCAAGCCCCCAAAACGCACCGACAGAGAAGGAAAAGGGAGATCCAAGGGATCTTTGTACCCACAACAACAGATTTTAGCTAGGCGCTGGTGATTAGAGGGATCAACGGCACCAGTGATGAGAAGGCACACCGTCGGCAAACACTGATCAAGGAAGGAGACCAAATGGGTTGAGAGAAAACCCTCCCTCTCTCTGCTCTATGCGCTCGACCGGAATAAGAAAAAGGAGGAGAGGCTGTACTATTTGTTATATTTTATTCACTATGTCCAAAAGGGTAATTTGACAATCTGAAATAATTACACAGAAGTCCCTTGGGACTTCTGTGTAATTTCATGAATTGAAGGGACCTAAATGTAAATATGTGTGTTCTTTGGGACCTGTGTGTAATTTTTCCTTATTAAATTTAATTATTGGGAAGAACCCATGACTCTTATGATACTCATGATAATAAATATCATTTAATGTTTTCAGACTTACACGAGATATTGGGTTTAGGAGCAAAAATACACATGTGCTTTACCCTCGGGAGTGCCCAGCACCATATGCTTTTTTTTTTAAGAGCAAAAATACACATGTGGTTACATTTTTGGAGCAAAAGTCACACCACGTTAAAATTTTGTTGTAAATACAGCACTTCCTGTTGTAAATCTAGCCTGTTGTAAATATGGCTTTTTTGTTGTTGTAAATGACTAAATTTTAAATTTTGTTGTAAATACATCACTTCCTGTTGTAAATCTAGTCTTTGTCTGTTGTAAATGGCCTTTCTGTGTTCAAAATGCTAGTGTTTAAATGTTGTTATAAATATAGCATTTTCTGTTGTAAATATGGTCAGATTTTAAATTTTGTTGTAAATGCAGCACTTTTTGTTGTAAATATAGCATTTTTTGTTGTTGTAAATGACCTTTCTATATTCAAAATTTAGATGTTTAAATATTGTCATAAATATGACATTTACGGTTGTAAATATGACATTTTGTGTTGCAAATGCACCGTTAAGTTAGATTTTAACAGTAGCGTTATTTTTTGCTCCTAAAATGTAACCACATGTGTATTTTTGTTCTCGAAAAAAGCATATGGTGCTAGGTACTCCCGAGGATAAAGCAATGTGTATTTTCGCTCCTTTACACCCGAGATATTCCCCCCAATGAAATCAAAGAAACAGATTTGAGGATTCAGAGCATACCCAAACACAATCACAAAAGCGCAAGGACACGGACACGAGTTAACTTGGAAAGCCTTTTATGAAGCAATAAGAAATTATCTAGCTACAGGGGTGGGTGAACTAAGGAGTAAAAATATTAAAAGATACAATATCAAGTTTTTCAATGAGCAATGAAGTAGAACAGCAAGGAATTAAAGGAACAGCTGCTCCTAGAATATGAAATACTCACGATCTATTCATTAAAATACATTAGTTGTTTTAGGATTACCTGGTCTCCAGTTCTCGCTAGTTTTGGAAGAATAATTTGATGCAAAGTAAGAACAAAAGAAATAGTAAAAGAGAAGAGGAGTATTGAATATTAACTAAGGTTAGATAGCTAAACCTCTTTTTATAATAAGAAAGCATAGTTGTTGTAGTAGTATATAAGAAAGCATAGTTGTTGTTGGTGGTAGTAGTAGTAGTATATAAGAAAGCATAGTTGTTGTTGTTGTATATGAGAAAGCATATCTTGTCTTTGTTGTTGTTGTTATATAAGAAAGCATAGTTGTTGTAGTAGTAGTATATAAGAAAGTATAGTTGTTGTTGTTGTTGTTAAGAAAGCATATCTTGACTTTTTAAAAAAAATTAAATTAAATTAAATAGAGTTGTTGTAGCATAGTTGTTGTTGTAGTAGTATATAAGAAAGCATATCTTGATTTTTTTAAAAAAAAGAAATTAAATTAAATAGAGTTGTTGTTAATGAAACTAAATTAAATAGAGTTGTTGTTGTATATATAAGAAAGCATAGTTGTTGTTGTTGTTGTTGTTGTATATAAGAAAGCATATCTTGATTTTTTTAAAAAACAAAATCAAATTAAATTAAATAGAGTTGTTGTTAATGAAATTAAATTAAATAGAGTAGTAGTAGTTGTTGTTGTTATTGTTGTTGTTGTAGTAGTAATCATATATAAGAAAGCATATCTTGATTATTTTTTAAAAAAAATGAAATTAAATTAAATAGAGTTTCTAGAAAGGCATTTCTTGTAAATGGTGACTTATTTCTTATTATTATTATTATTATTATTTGGATATAAATGGTGACTTATTTCTGTTGCATGGCCGGTCACTCTTTCTGGTTTATTCTTCATTAGGCCTTAGACCCGTTTTTATTACATGCAATCTTATTTTATACAAACAAATCAATATATATTGCTATTTTTCAAACTTTATACTCCCTCCGGTGCTAATTATAAGATAACATTTAAAAGTTTGTTTTGGTCGTAATTATAGGATAACATTTTAATTTTTGTCAATTTCTTCATAAAATACCCCTATTGATATGAATAAGGGATTATGTGAAACTAATAAGGTGGTTAAAATATAAAATTTACGTAAGGGTATTTAAGGAAAATGAGTAAAATAAACTAATTTAACCTCTATCCTTAATCCCTCCAAAATCAATTAAATAGGTCCTATAGTTAGAACCAAAGGGAGTATAATATACAATGTCTTATTATAATTACCAACAGATTCTTATGCTACCTCATATCCTAAAAATAAAATTTAGTTAACTTTCTCTAGATAGATTAAGAAAACTAAATAAACTACTTAATTATATCATATGTTGTTTATGATTAAATTATATATTAATTTATAAGTTAGAGATATTAGTTTGGATAAAAAAAACAATAAATATAAATACTTTAAAGTGATTTAATTAATTTCTTTAATCTCCTAAAAAAATCAATAGAGTTTTATATTTATAACCAAGGATAATATTACATTCTTTGCAACACAGGATCATACAATGGTATGATTTTGTATCTTGTAATAATACCAAGCATTCTTGATGCCGGCCAAAAAAAAAAAAAAAAATTCTTGATGAATAATACTACTACTATATTAATAATTAATGGGAGTTGGGTTGTAGGAAAAAAAAAACTAATGGGAGTTGGATTATGAAAGGAGTTAGACTAATATTTGAATCCTTACTCAAATTTATTGCTTAATCGCGCATAAAACACAACTATCTCTGATAGAATAACTACACGCAACCAAAACACACACACACACACCAAGACACAAGAACTACTCTAACCCAGTAAAAAACCTTTGAACACAACTCTGATTCATATAGGTGTACGATATTATTTTCTTTTACTAAACTTATACAAGACACATTTAGAAACCTATTTATATGGTACTAGTAATAAGTAAATATTTTTTTCCCCGTTTAACATGTTAACTCTTGGCACCTTTATTTATTACACTGGTAGAGTTTTAATCCTATATATTCCTCTCTTCACATCTCACATCAAGAACTAGAGCTAAGAATATCAACACAACCCTTTTACCAGTTTAACCCACAAAATATCTCTATGAAACACGATCATTTTTGCAACTGGGGGAGGGGACCACTCCATGCAAATGATTGATGATGCCCACTTCGATCCACTGATCACGGATCAGCATGTGTTGAATGATGATGTGCTACCTTATTACAATTTAGTAAAAATAAATAATTATTAAATTAATTTTATATAAAATTGCTTGACTAGAATCCTTATCTTGATCATCTGCCGACACACATACACGCACACACATAGCATATTGACATATTTTAAAACATATAGAATAATTGTAAAGAACCAAACTATATTGGTTCATCTGGCCATTGAAACAGTAGTGCAACTGTTGTTACAAAGATGTACACTTGCCAAATGAAACTACATATTTCCTTTACCTTCACAAATGAGGTACTACAGAATATAAACTAGTAATTAAATCTTGAATTTCTTGGAAGCAAACACAATGAATTCCTAACACTTCTCTACATGTATCTCTCTTTACTTGTAAGAACAATCAACATATGTGCGTGTATGGAAAATTAATTTGAACTTCCTATGTGGTTCACCCCCTTCCTTTCCCAACCACTACGATTTATCAACTTCTATATCTGATATGGTAACAAAAAATGATAGTATCATACACTTCACAGTCAAGCCGTTGGAGCACTTGAGAGAACCAACATTTCCATTTCCGTAGTATGACTATGATACTGTATATGCAGCTTAAGAATTAAGACTTCACTTCATCATAGTGTACTCATTAATGTTTTACCGTAAACCCCTTTACGGGTCAAAGAAGGGCTTACCATCATTGATAGAGAACCTGAAGCAGAACCAGCGAGATGCAATACAGAGAAAGTGAAATAACAATTTGTGAGAACCCCATTTGAAAACCTAGGAAGACACAACAATCTAAAGGGAAGGATGCTTTCTAATGCTGCAGGGTTGACTTTACTATTTTGGTGTAATAGAGGGACACATAGCTACTACATAAGGTGGTTTTACTTATATAGCACTGTAGCATTCAGCACACTTTTTGGATACTGTGCAGATTGCCTTTTGACTATATTAGCCGTGGGGAGAGATGGTAGGAGTATGCTTATTTTTTAGTGAAGTTTGTAGGAGAGGGAAGCCATTCTGTTCTTACAGAGTTGCCTTCATTCTTGGCTGCAAGAGATTATACTCTTGACAGATTGTTGTATCAATGTGGTTCTGCTTTGTGACTAATTAAATCAGTGCTTTTAGATACTCTTTTGTTGATCCCTAACAAATTGGTATCAGAGCAGTGAGATCCTAGGGAAGAATGGAGCAGAAAGACTTGAGTGTGCTTAGTCTCTAAGAGTTGAGGCAGATGTTGGAAGCAATTACATTTAACCAGAAATCAAAGGCACAAGTTGAGGCAGAAAGGGTTGCAGAGTTGAGAAAAGCAAATGAAGAGGAGAAACTTGTTGAAGCAAACGAGATATCAGAGATAATATTGGGCAATGTTGATGTTGAAACAGGCAAGAAGGACGAGAAGGAGCCAAACGAACAAAAAACAAAGAGAGCTGAAGACCTTGAGGCTGAACAACAATTAAAGTTACAACATTTTTCAGCAGAAGAAAAGTTTGAAGAAGTCGTTGGTGACAACGGCAGAGAAAAGATGAACGTTAAAAGCTTTTCGGTCAGAGCAGCGGAGCCCCACGATTCCAGAGACACCCCACATACAAATGTTGTAGCAAGGGAATCTGATAAGGAGATGAAGAAAAGGAAGACTGTTGAGAGAGCCCAAGCACGATGCTGGAGATATGATAAGCGGCAAAGAGACCAATGGAAGGTATGGTTCAATTCGTCGACTCCAATGACACTACGACTGCGAGACATTGCGGAATCGTTGTTGAATGTAGAGGAAAGGAACCAGATTCTAGAGAAAGACAAGGGCTTAAGGTTTAACAAAACCCAACGCTTCACTATTGGGCCTGAATATTTTTTGGCCCAATCCTATTGTTACCCACAGCTAACACACGTGACAGAAAGCAAGAGCATCATTTCTGCAATCGCAAAGATCCCGAAGAAATCTCTTCTGCTGGCAACGTATAGCAAATCAATGATGTCTCTCACACTGTTTGGTGTTGATGCATCTAGAAGGAAGGAGCTTTCGATCCCATCCGCAACGTCAAAGCTTCTTGGAGAGTTTTTTCACTGGCGAGATGTCAATATAGCAACTCAAGGTGAGGTAGAGGTTGCTTTTGACCCTAATGGGCTGTTTCAACCAAGCAACAGCGGGAAGAACCAACAAACAAGGTATCATCATCTGTTGTTTATCGTTGTTGATAAAAAAAAGAGGATTTCGGCCAACATGAGGCAATTGGAACAGCAAAAATGAAGAAGAATAGGACTGCTGTGGTTTCGTCCCTGTTGGCATTAAAATTCTCTCATCTATTTGACATCAATACAGCAAGAGGAGGGACGTCCACTCATTTATTCCTAAATTCATGTGCTCTAGTTTGATAGAAGCCCTATTCTAGGATGTGTTGAGCAAGAAAAATCAACTTATATCGGCTAAAGTATATGAAGACAACGGTGAAAGATTCTCTCGGCAGGAGGCTATTGTAAGGGCTATCATATTTTCTGGTCGAGGGGGTGTTAATGACTATTTTTGTAGTCCAAGTCGAGGAGGGCAATACTCTGTTTGATATGGCTATATTAATCTTCTTTGACATTGGAGGTCTCAAGTTGCAGTTACTATCTTGCAATATGCAAGTTAATAACTGACAACACATTTCAGAAGTTAAGATTTTCACAAGCCATGGATGCTAGGAATGTTTGGGCAGGACACAAAATTTTTACAATCACTAAAGATATCAAAATTCAGGTTCAAATTGAAGGATGTGAGATGTTTGCGTTTGTTTTGGATAAGCAACTTGCCCATGAGTTCTCTATCCCACAGCTTGAACAAAAGCACATTACTATGGAAGAACACTCCTACATGGTGGCTCAAAGCATAGATCAACAGTTTATGGGAACCCATTTCTTCTATTGGCTAGACACTCTTCAAGCAAGTAAAAGAAGCCGAGGTACTTGGGGAGGCAACCACCAATGCTTAATTTCAACTTCCACCTTGAGGACAAGGTGAAACTTCAAGGGGAGGGTAATGTGAGAACCCCATTTGAAAACCTAGGAAGACACAATCTAGTGAAGGATGCTTTCTAATGCTGTAGGGTTGACTTTACTATTTTGGTGTAATAGTGGGACACATAGCTGCTACATATGGTGGTTTTAGTTATATAGCATTGCAGCATTCAGCACACTTTTTGGATACTGTGCAAATTGCCTTTTGACTATATTAGTTGTGGGGAGAGATGGTAGGAGTATGCTTATTTTTTAGTGAAGTTTGTATGAGAGGGAAGCCATTTTGTTCTTACAGAGTTGCCTTCATTCTTAGCTGCAAGAGATTATACTCTTGACAGATTGTTGTATCAGTGTGGTTCTACTTTGTGGCTAATTAAATTAGTGCTTTTAGATACTCTTTTGTTGGTCCCTAACACAATTCTGGTGAGAAAATTTTGCAGCAGCCGTCGATTATCTTTAGTTGGTCTGATAACGCTGACTTAAGCATGTTTGTTAAGTCAAAAAGTTGATAGCATATCTGCAAAGCATTTTAAGATAGCAGCATACTACAACTTATTATGATTGTTCTTGAGATTGGAAGTGAAATAACAGAACAAAAATTGACCTCAAAAAAAAGAAGAAGAAGAAGAAGAAGGAAGTAGAAAAGCTCATTACCAAGGTGTACATAGCAGTTGTAAGCATAAAGTTGAGCAGTGGATAGCCCGGAATAATAGAAAGAAGCCACTTGGGTTGTCCATTGCGCATGTTTGATCTATGCACAAAAAGGGAATGATCAGCCAGATCATTTTCATTGTTATTTTCCCCAATCACCAATCTGATCTTGGGAAACAACAAAGACAATACAATTCAGCAAAAAAAGAAATATCCAAATTGACATATTTCATACATGGCACCTCGAGATTTCCCTGTCTCTCGAACTAACGTCAACTAGGCCACTGTTTAAACAAGTTTTGGCCTACGAATGTAATGAAATTTAACTTGAATGATTGAGCTGTCAGCACTTGAAATTGATTACGGTGCTTACAAATTGTGCATTTTATTCATGACAATAAGGTACAGATACAAAATCAAACATATTTGATCAGTCAAGAAGCCATGCTGCATACGAAGAAGAGTCCAGGAATAAAAAGCGTAAAGTTCAACTACCTAAACCGCAAACTTCGCTTCCAATCCATTACATTACTCATATAGGTGTGAAGAACTGTTTGTTTCATAAAAAACATAGATACTACAGGGTAACAGGAAAAAGGAATGCACGGCCGTTGACGTTATTATGATATATACAGGAGGTTAGTAAGCAGAAAATGAACAAAAAAAGGGAAAAAATCTTTAATACGCTTACAGACCAACCAGTTATGGAACTTTGAAATGTAAGTCTCCAAAGTCATCTTGCCCAGCCACCTAATGATATAAGCAAATAGTGTAAATTAAGAAGAAGCAGAAACATGACAAATTTACGCATCAGCTCATGGAAAACAACTCGGAGGAGAACTTCAACAACAAAGTAAAGAATACATACGCAAATAGGGTGAAAGAGAAACTGCGAAAATGCTGTGCAAAATTCCGCAAGGATATGTAAACAATGAAAAACCAAAAGAAAAGCAGGTTATTAATGAAAGACTTCAAAGAAAAAATTACATGCTACCCATATTCTTCTAGGATGTAGTTCCGGTAAAAGAAACCCAAAACCTTATAAATGGGAAATAAAAACAAAGCATACTCACGTAATCGGAATCCATGAGGTGTAGGGGTGAAACTTGTTGTATGTTATCTTATCCAGCTTGTATATATATTCATATCCAACCTAAAAGGGAAATGATTAAAATGGGATCTTCTTACTAGTCACTTCGGTCTAGATAAAAATATAACCAGATAAGATAATTGAAAGAGAACAATTTGAGCAAACAATGATCCCATCATTGGTTGTGTAACTCAGTAATAAAGAAACTGAACAATGCTTGTTTTGATAGTGAATTTTCTCTTGGTTTCGCTCTTCTCCAACCTTTCCATCCATTTCTCAGCCTGATGGAAGAATATTTGTGAGTTACAAGACCTAAATTTAATCAAAAAACAAGACTCAATAAACTAACTAGCCTAAGAGATTACGGTTGGATGAAAATAGGCATAAATCATTCCAGTTATCCAAGATGTAGCGATCAATTCCAGATCTGAAATGCCATTCATGCATTGGAGGGAGATCAGGTTTTGCAGGATCAGTATACCCTGCCACATAAAGATGACCATACACGCAATTAGTAAAGAGTAGGAAAACCTCCATCATAAGATAACAGGTCAACTTCAAAGTTGACAACAGACTATGTTATAATTAAAACTATGCACAAAGACTTGGAGGATCTATGTTACAAAAGTATAAGGCATAGCTTTTTCATCCTTTTGGCAAGTATCACATTCAACAAGAACAGGCCCGCAATTTTAAAGGCAAAATAAGTATTGCAACTTAATGGAGTCACATGCGATAGAGATCACCAAGTGCACCCAACTGATAAACTCAACTATTGTAACCTGCTAACAAAGGTAGCAGAAGGCAACCCAAAGTCAAACTAAAAATAAATTAACTCCAAGCATGGTAGATTTACCGACCTAAGAAGAAAGCGGATAGACTCCATAAAATGTCAAAGACTCCAGGTATTTCCCAAATCAAGATCACCACAAGAAAGCATGCGAGAATCTTTGCAGTCATAACCGAGCTTTTCTCATCATACTCGTTAAAAACACCCAGTGCTCCATACACCACCAAAGTGAAAAGTGTGTGAATTGGACATATATAATAGAGCACATAAACCAAAAAGATTAAGCCTCCACATCATCTGCACAGAAGATTAATGTGTTGAATTATCTTGTTTCAAGAGGGGGAAAAAAAAGACAAAGAAAATTAAGGCTTTTATGTGACCTGAGCAAAGCGTGCAAGGCCAAAATCTTTTCGGATATAATAATAGAAGTTGCCAAATCTAGTCATCCAAACATATGCAGCAATGAAAACAAGTATTGCATTTTACATCTCTATAGCAGCAAAATAGTGGTACATTAGAAAGAGGACCTGAATTAACAGAACAGAAATATCATGAACAAAAAGTGCGGAATGCACCTTAAAGACATTAAAACATTACAAAGAATAAATTTTGGAAGGAATATAATAAAGCAGGAGGAGGTTGAACTATGTACAAATTTTTTACTTCATTCACTAAAAACTATAATTTTTAAAGCGACTCCCCAATGTCTCAATTTTTTCCAAGCATATGCAACTATCTATACCATAAAGGTACCCAACAAATAAGAGAAAAATTCTATCTAAAAATATAAAACATCGTCTATACAAAAATAAAAATTAAGAACAAAAGTAATAATCATTAAAATTAAATTTTACATAAAGTATCATATGTTAATAACAAACTGCAATTTCAAACATAAGCCTGATGAAAGCACCAGCCAGCATCCATCCTTTCCACTCCTCTGTTTGATGCCTGTTAAGGTAAAGTATGCTTCTTCCAGAAAATGCTGATTTTTCGCTATGCTTCTTCAATGAAATCATGGCTCAAACTATAATCAGGAGGTAGAGGAACAGACAAAGATCTCGATTGTAACTCTGTAAAAAGAGGGGGAAGAAGGAGAAAGGAGCAAAATGAAAATTATTTATCATGAATGCAAATAAGTAAATTATATAAATATAGCAGGTAACTGGTCGTTTAGGAAAATATTCTAAGATCTTTTTTTTTTTGGTCGAAAAAAATATTCTAAGATCCAGTGATCCAGTGCATATCTTTGTTCCCAAGTCAAGCATGTGTGTCACTATGTCTTACCATGCATAACGAGAAAGCAGTGTTCAAATAACTAATGGTTATATGAAAACGAGTATCAGAGCGCGAACTCATGGAAAGTGTACAAACCTAAATGGAAAAAGATTAAATAAGCTAATAAAAAAAGACTAAAGTATACTTTTAGTCTTTTAAGTTTTATATAAGGTATACTTTTGGTCCCTTAACTTTATAAAGTATAGTTTTAATCATAAAATTTTAACACCGTTAATGTTGCTAACGGAAAACGCTGATGCAACGAACTCAAGTAATGACTAATAGCACTTAATTATACAAATTTTACATATTCTTCAATTTACTCATATTTTAAATTTAAGTCTAATAGTATTTAATTACAAAATCATCACTTAAATTTACACTGTTATTACTTAAGTTTGTATTTTCCGTTAGCAAAACTAACGGTGTTAAAATCTTAAGACCAAAAGTATACTTTATGAAATTAAAGTGCCAAAAGTATACTTCATATAAATTTAAAGGATTAAAAATATACTTTAGCCTAAAAACAAGTAGCTTATAGATGATTGAGATTCCACATTCTTTTCACGTTGCAGTAATATTTCAATTGCAAGTCAATGCCAAAAATTTGGAAAATGAAAGTAGGATAAGGGCACCTTTGTAGAATCTCCCAGCAAGTTTGCGCGGTCACATAGGTAGAAATAAAGCAGAATCAAACCGAATTCGGACCTAGATGGAGTGGAACTGTGAATCTTGAATACATTCAACAAACAGTAGTAGAATGATCTGCCTCAAAAAAAAAAAAAAAATTGAATGAGTCATCCAAAATAAAGAACCTAAACGAGTCAAATAAATAAGGAACTACTTGGTGAGAAAAATGGATAAAACTCAAAGGGTGTAAACAACCATGACACTGCATTTATTAGAATAAAACCTAACGATTTTCAGTTTGATGGATGAAGCTTGGAATTTTGCAGACGCTGATCTGGAAAGCTCTGTTTCCAGCAAAAAATCTGATCATCTTCCTTTGTACCCTTGCCCAATTCATCAAGGCTGGTATCTGAATGACTGTAGAATGACCATAGTTATCAATTGTAGAATAAACCTACATTAATAATTTGTAAACACACTTGATTTTCAAGATAAAATGAAGAATCAAGATTTTTTCACGTTTGTTAACAGCTTGTGGGTAACACAAAGTAACCCTTCCACAAACTTCCTAAAATATATTTTCCAGACTGCAAATACATTCCTATAGAGAAAATTTTAAAAGGAATGGAGATAATCATAGCAACATCTGGAGAGAGAGAAGAATTATCGGAAAAATACTAAGCAGAGTAGTTTTATTCAGTTTATCGGCCAAATGGCCCAATTGTATTATTTTCCATAAGATTGGTCAGGATTGCTTTCAAAATGAGGACTTTCCACATGTCCAGGAGTATTTTTACAGCGTTAATCTGTGACGCATTGAAGAGGTCATAGACTTAGATCAACTTAGACTAGCAAACGTAAGAAGATAGTCACCTTCGAGATATATATATCCAATCGTAGATATCATTAACAAGCAAAGAGCCATATAGAGTAAAGGTAGCATATTGAAGTCCATAATGACCATTACTAATGCAAGAAACTCACATCTTAGGAGGAGACAATGTTCTCTTATACTCCGAGCACTCTGGGTCTATCCATGCAACAAAAACAGGAATAAAACCCAGCATAAAAGACAGCTGGTGCTGGAGCACAATTATTAAAGCTCTGTCACTGAATAGGAAAAGTTTGTTCGTACAGGAAAAGATATAGTTAAGAACACATTATAATTTTTATGCTGAGACGTGTAGCATAAAAATAAAATTACAGCAAAATGAAGAGGCGATGAAGCCCATTCTTATTTACTCAGACAGGACCATTTGGAATCTTAATCAATACTTAGAAGAATATTACACGAAGAAAACCGGAGATCATGCATGTGCTATCGCCAAAATGGACAGCATGATGAATATTCTGCATGTACTATTCCAAGTCAATATACTAATGCATGATTAGCCTGCATAAAAGTTTGGCTGATTAAACCGTGCATAAATTTCACTTCCATTCGATACAACTCATTCTGGTATTCCCAGATATGCAGAGGTTTACCATATTGCTCAAGATGATGATTCATGAAGACTGAAGAGACCTTGTAAGTGCCACATAGGAATATTCTTACGGCCCAAGGCAGAGTAAGTCTCTCGACTTATAGAATATAGTTTCTGCCACCTTGATAACGAGTTTTAGTTATTCTTCAGGCGTATCGTCGCAGTATCATTTTTATGCCCACTGCCTAACACTGAATAGTTCCGCTTTGACAGGCCCACTACTTTTTTTCCCCAACTATAAGCTCACTAGTAGACTAGTAGTTAAATGCAGAAAACCCGCGCAAACAGACCATAAAATCACCAGAATTGCATGGTTAGAACTATCACACATCCAATACAAACAATCTAAACTTCAACTAAAAATTTGGATTTAACCATCTAATCAAAGACAAACACACCTGGCCAGGAGTGATTGGCCCCGGAATCACCATTCTCGATGCCCAGTAACCGGCTAAAAACTGCAAAAATCGATTGGATATGAATGAGAAACAACGCACATTGGATTCTGAAGTTCACAAGCAGACAAAGTGACGGGTGCTGAAGATGAAGAATTCGAGTCACCTGCAGAATTGATGCGTCCGATTCGAGAGGATGTGTCAGAGAACGATCAAAATTACAATCAACATGAACCTTTATAGAGAGGAAGAGACGGAGGGAGGGATCTGAAAGTAGTAAAGAAGAGTCTGCTTCAGGAAGAGAGAAAATGTCGGAAGGAACGGCTTCTCTCTCTCCCGGTCTCTCATGCACAGTACCTGAAGGAGTTAGCGGTTTATGTCTGAGTCTGATTTTCCCGCTTTAAGACGTTTTTGTGCTAAGGCTGTTTTATTTGAAAGTCGTTCTGATAAACACTTTTATACTGCAAATTTCTAAATTAGAGAAATTTCGTCGTTGTTGTTATTATTAACCCTTAAATAACAGCTTACATGTCATTTTTATTAAAATATCAATTTAACAGAAGTCACCATGGGTATTTTTACACTCAAAATTTGTTTAATGTTAGTAACTCTTCTTAAAAAAGATTGTTTTTTACTCTTTTACCCTCTATATCATCATGTTCCACTAGGTATTATAAGCCACGTGTCAAGTTTTAAATTTAATGGTTGTTAGTTTAAATTAACGAAAATAGTATTTTTGGGTTTTTTTTTTTAATGTTAATGTGTATTTTTGCACACAAAAATAAAAATTGTTTATTGTGCCTATAACTCTTCCAGAACAAAATAATTGGTATTTTTACTGCTTAACCTTTTATATTTTACTACACCATTTAAGTTGAAGTTTTTTTTTTTTTTTTGCCCAGAATTTAAGTCGAAGTTTGGCCAAATCAAAATACACGTAAGTACTTAGAATACAACTTAATTTAACTTGACGATTAGATAGAATCCAGATTTTATTAAAATATAAATTATTCATTAATTTAATAAAATACATATTTGTTATCTATTGATTTGATCTCAATTAAACGGTTTAAAACTACTCCATCATGACTTATAGCTGAGGTACTAAAATTTGAGGTGAAGTAGGAGAGGAGGCATGGGGTTAAAACCTTTGTGACAAATAAAAACAATTATGTCACACACACACACATTTATATATTATTTTTTAATGGAAAAGAATCAATTCAAACTGCTTAAATTTGATATTAGTAATTTATATTTTTTTTTACATTTTATTTTTTAAAATATATGCTTTATTTGATGAAAGTTTAAAAAAAATATTTTATTATCAATTACAATTAAAAAATTAAATTACAAAATATTCAGATCTACCAATTTATAATTGAGAATTGGACTACAGGCAGCGGCAAATTGACACCATCGGATCAAATTTCCGTGCCATAAAAATGTATACATCCATATTGTTAATGCTATCATTGTTTAATTATGAGTGATTTAAAATTAAATGCATGAAATTCACATATATCATTAATATTTAAAATGTAAAAAAAAATCATCAAAATATATATATATATATATATATATATAGGAGTTTACTTTTCTCATGTTGCATGAGAGAAAGAAGATTCCTACACACACATAAAATGGTGGGACCCGCATATATATATAATTATATATATATGCGGGTCCCACCATTTTATGTGTGTGTGGCATGAGAAAACATTTCTCCTACAACATGAGAAATGTTTTTCCCATATATATATATAACTATTCGCTTCGAAGAACACAAATGTCTAACCACAGAGGGTTAGTATATGGTTTATCTGGGATCTATTAAACTCTCCGAGATAGGTAGGATATAATACCAAAGAGAGAATAAGTGTTCAGTGGTGCCTATAAAGAAGACACTAAAGAATATCAGATGATCATTGTGCAACACGAGAATGGTGATTCGCCAAAGGGGGTGAGGTGTATGCACAGTGTAACTGAATAGTAAAAAGATATGAATCGAATGTATGCACCTGAATGTAATTTCTTATTTATAGAGATTACCTAGGGTTTCCTTTTGATGGCTGTGTGTCCGTTACTCAAGCGACATGCATTTTCACGTTCTGCAAATGCCTGCTCCACTATCTAACGCATCCCTGCTCCACTACTTACTCTATCGGGATTAGCACCTTGTTTATAGGGTGATTAGCGTTTACCTACTTAAAGAGGGCTTTTTGCCTTAGTGGTTAGTGCGTCCCTTCATGTCTAGGCCCAATATTAACAATAACATGCTATAAATATAGAAACCAAAACACCAGTCATAAGAATTCATATTAAGAAGCGAAGTTTGTGAGCCAATGAGTTTCTCATCATTATCACAATCACTATCGGTCCCTATCGGTTCTGGACCAGAATCAATGCCACCATTTTCGTTTCATCAAGTTATTATATTATATGTCTTTCATGGTAGCTGGCCGCCTTTGTCACCATATAAATGCTTTTTATTTTCTTAAAAGAAAAAAATGATACTACAAATAAAAATATATATCCATATGTATAGCCTTTTCGTATTTTATTTTTTCATCTTTGAGCTTTTTTAATCATGTAAAATTTTTAATTACACCCATACAGTTGAGTTACATTATTTTTTTGTCAGACCGTATTGATTTTGCGGGCAACAGGTTTCTACTTAACTTAAATCAAGTGGTCTCTCACATGCATGGATCATGTTATTATTATTTTGAGAATCATATGGTACTTTTAAATTATAACTCTCACTTGATGATTATCTTATGTTCATTCCTGTTAAAATTAATTTATTAATGCAGACACGGGCACATCAAAATCTAGCAGTTGAATATGATGGAATAGACATAGATGAGCGTGACTTTAAAAAAATGGTGCACATACATTTCAATAATGAACTATAATTTCACAGGTGTGATGTAAATTGATCCAATTCAATTTACATGTATTCTATTTTTATAAGAAAAATTAAACCTTCCAATGTATTACAAGGGAGAAATGCTAGGTAATTCAATAATAAATTACTAATTAAAAAAAATATTAGAGGTTGTTTGATTCTGATTAATAATTACTCATATTTCCTAGAAAAACAAGGTTCCATCATGAACTTTATGCATGTCTTGCTTATTATTTGATATTTTATTTCTCAAAAGTTAAATTTATTTCTTAAAATTAATATATTAATTTTAATTTCAATGTTAATGATGACATGAATATCACTATTTTTATTTAGGATATTTAACTATAAAAAATATTATATATATATATATATAAAACATCATCTGAGAATTCTCGATATTTTAATGGGGAAGGTACTTTCCAAATTCTACAGAAAATTTGGCTTAATTATTATTATTTTTTTTTTGAACTTAGTAAACGTAAATCATCTACTCATAATGTGTGCGTGTGTGTGTAATAGCTCCATTTCTTCTCTTTATTTCTCCATACCACGCCGACCCTTGAAAAGCTCTGTTGGATATGATGTACCTACGATTAAATGAAACCAGAATACGTGTTGTATGCAATTGATTAGGCCATTTATCCAACTATGTATAGAGTGTCAAAACCTGAGCATGATGAGTTACAAATTGAACTACTTTTTACCCAAAGCCATTCATTAATAACCTAGTTGCGTTATATAAGTGATGATGAGATGACTTACACATAGATCCAAACCAGCTTAATTAAATACGTTTCATCATGTTAGTGTTGTTAGCTCATCTGACACCAAACAACTTCTAAGGTTTTGACTTAAACAAAGAGGTTTTATATATATATGAGTTCTACCTTTTGAGGTTACGATGGATCTGTGAGTTCTTCTAGTTGGATGAAGGATAAAACAGAAGAAAAAATTCGTTTAATTTGATCATTATTTCACCATCTAATATCAAATTAAATTTAAGTTGACCAGAAATTACAACTAATAAACCAAACACTTACTTGCATTGTTGATCTCAGGCAGTAAATTGCTAAGGTTCCAATTAACCAATCAACAGTGATCCTCTGTTAAACCCCTCAAAAGTTTTCACTATATATATATATATATGAGTACGTATAGTAGTCATATATTTTCGTCAACTTTAATTTGAATAATTATTTATAATCTATCACTAGGAGCTAATCTCTTCATCATCCATCGTATAGTTTTCACATATTGGCAGAGGCAGATCTTCTAAAGTGAAAGGAAGACTCGAAAGCAAATTTCTTGCTTACATATATATATCATTTCAATAGATGGCTTCCAAAACTGGACTTCTCTTGCATGCATTCAAATTCACGACAATATATATATTACATAAGAATAAAAAAGAAACAGAATGAGAAAGGAAATTAATTGTTTGTTTATGTGTCTGACCACGTTTTATTTTAATGTATGAGTTGAAATTCAAAGTTTAATTAAGGTCTAACCGATAAGATTATTGCATATTATTTTACATCAGGTCTTAATTAATCACTTCATCTCCTCATTAAAATAATTATATATTCTCTTTATTCCACATCATAAGTTGTGTAACATAATACACTATCTATACACATTCTTAATGAAGGTATTGGAAAATAAGTTATTTTAAGATTAATTTAATGAGAAATAAAACTAAAAGCTTAAAAAAAAAACAAAAAAAACTATGAATTGTCGACAAAAATATATAGGATTAAATATTGTCGTTTGATATATAGATCCTCATGCTAACCTAGAACACTGCAACAACTTATAGAGAGATGCGAGCTTTACTACAACACTATTTCAATCTCTCTCTCTCTCTCTCTCTCTCTATATATATATATATACACGCACGTCAGTTGACTGTGATTAGTCATTCACACACTTTGGGCTAAGTTGAATAACATTAATTATTGTTCCTTAACAAACATTTATTATATATTATTAATTAATGCTAAACCACATGGCTCAGGATTTTTAATACAAAGTTTACCCTAATTCCAGGATATGATCTGATTCGAAATCCAATTAATAACAAAGACTCTTTCCATGACCTAATTAAAACTGCGCAACTTTGTTTTACTTTGTCAACGATTATAATATGTGTGACTGGGGCACAAATGTGAATATTTCCAAGGTCAAATATATCTCCTACAACTATTATTCATATACATCAGAGCATTTCACTCACACGTTTAATCAATAACTCTAAATCCCATCCAGCATATAATGATTTAAAATTAAGAAGAAGAAAAACTATGAACGGCTTGTTAATCTATATACAATTTTAGACAATTAGTAGGCAGTCCCACATAAACAATTTAATTATTAAGAAGTACATTCATTTATCAATATACCATAGCCTATTATTGTTGTTTACATTGGATCTTATCATTACACGTTGCTCATTTGTGGGACTTTTTAGTAATTATTGGTCTCTTGTGTAAGGAATTCTCTCCTATACAAATCTACACTCTTTACCCCCATAAGAAATTGTCATGTATGAATTGATGTAATAAAACTAGAATCAAAGTATATAGAAGACATATGAAAGATAAGAAAAAAATGGATATCTGGGGAAAAAGTGTTTGTTCTTACCCTGGTAATAATAATCATCAATAACAAAAGAAAAAATCAATCAAAATGACGTTAATTAAGGTAGCTCTTCTTCATAGAAAAACATAAATAGATGCGCAGATCCTAAACTGGACTGCATGCATCTTCATACAATATATATAACTCATCTCCTAAACACATAGCAGTACCTGATCCGTCTCATGCCTTCATATCTGAAGTCGGACTAATTAAGTTAGAACTTAATGAGATATCTAATATATAGGTAGATAAAAACTACTTATATATATATAGATAGATAGATATGGATATAGCTATATTTACAAAAGAGTGGTTAATGGAGAACTAGGAATGATCTTGTTTGAGGAACATGGAAGGGAGAATGTCCTGGAGGAGGCCGTAGTCATGAGGGTTATTATGATACTGCTGCTGAAGCTGATGATGAAGAGAATTAGAAGCATTGTTGGTACCAGTGTTAATGAGATTGTTATAAGAGGCGGCGACGGTGTTGAAGTGGTGAGGCATGTGAAGGAAGAAATCGTGGTGGTGGGAGGCGGCGTTGGCGGAGGGAAGAGTGTGCTGTGGTGTTAAGAGAGAAGAAGGTGTGAACATGGCGGCCGCATTCCCTCTAAGCGACGTGGGGACAGGATGGTTGTGCTGACCCTCATAGGTTGTTATCACAGTGGTTGGGTCCTGATATGACCTCTCCACGCGTTTCTTCACTGTGCACTTCTGCGTCGTGCACCTGTAGTAGCTTCTGCCAATATATCATTAACCCACCATTCATTCTCATCAGAATATATATAGTTAATTTTCCCAATATATCTTCTTCAAAAATAAAGAGCACACATCATCATGGACAAAGGAGAGAGGAGGAATTTTCAAACTGTTTCCCTTCTCTTTTTTCCTCAGATTCAATAATGTATATAATAGTAGCGCAGAAAGTAGCTAGCTATATTATATAATCCATGGCTAAATCTTGAGCAAGTTTCGATAAATTTTGAAGGGGTTTAATATAGGGTATGCGAGATTTGGTGAATGCAAAGAGAAATTGATTAAAGAATGTGAGTATAGGGGTAAAATATATACCTTGGGTAAGGGCTATTCTTGACGGCTTTCTGTCCATATTTTCTCCATCTATAACCATCTTCTAGGTGGTCAACCTCGCTCTTGGTCATGAAAGCAAATCTAGGCTCCTTCTGCTGCTTCTTTCCTTTCTTCCTGCCTTTGTTCCTGTAATTATAAGTTGCACTCGCATTAATTTTAGCCTATAACAAGCTAGATAATGGTCAATAGGCCGACGCTATATATATATATATATATATATATATATATAGGTTAAGATTTAGAAGATCAGAAGAAGAGAGGAAAAGGAAAAGACTTGCCCTTTCTTGTTGTTAGATCCTTCTTCTGAAGCTTTGACCTCATCACTATCTTTCTTGCTCTTCCCCGAGTCTTGTTCTTCTTCAGCTCCGGCTTCAGAAGAAGATGAATTAGAGATCGATGAATTCTGGGTCACCGGCGTTTCACTCCCACCACCACCTAAATCTCCATGACCTTCTGATGAAGGCTTCTGATAATTATTATTGTTGCCTTCAACAGAAGAAAAAACCTCCGAAGAGGAAGGAGACAGGCCAAAGGAAGTAGCAAGAGAATTGTAGTCGAGGCCTCCTTGCAGGCATTCAGTGAAACTCATGTACGGAGGATCATCAAAGCCTGATGACGACGCCGAAGGGCCTGGAATATTAAAGGGAGAGAAACTTTTCTCACAGAACATGGCAGATCCACCTGTGGACTGCTGATTACTATGGCCTAAGTAAAGATCCTGGTAATAAAGCTCCTTACTTGGTTCATCAGACATGAAGAAGAAGATGATGAAAGAAGAAGGAAGAGTGTGAGAGAGTACAAGAGAGTTTGAGGGGGTCTTCTTATCTAGTTCGGGGACTTTTTATTGTAGCTTATGGCTTGTTGGGTTATTATTTATATATATTTATATGTGTGTGCATAAATATATATATATAAAAGAAAAACAAAAGGGAAATTATTAATTGGGTTTGAATGGATGGTGAGGTGGGATAAGGGGTCACACTTTATAAAAAAGGAGGTTGACAAAATACCTTCCAATCCCAAACCCCCAAAAAAAGAGATTTCTTTATGAGACGCTAACATTTTCAGTCCATGCTACTTCCATTAAGGAGACTGATCAATAATATTAGTTAGGGAGGTCTTCTCTGCTGGCCTTTTTAATACTTTTCTTCAATGCCAAACCCCATTATCATTAATCCCATACCTCACAACCCAACAACATACATCTATGTGTGTGTATACATACATATATCTCTCTCTCTCTCTCTGTCTCTCTCTCTCACACACACACACACCTCGTCTCTTAGAAAAATATATTACAGTTCTACATATTATATATTTGAACATATAGTATAATCTTAATTTGTTCTTCAGATTCCCGGAACACCCATAGTATTTTTTTAATTATCTTGAGCGTTTTTTATCTGTCAAATATAGTCTTTAAGACGCACAAACACACCTTATTTATTATATATTTTCTTAATTATTTTATAATATTTTGGCCAAAACCTGTGTATTATTGTACAGAAGATGAACTCTGCTTTTATGCATTGAAGAAGTATATATAGAAGACGTTTACAGGGATGCGCACAACTTTAGAGTAAAGCCAATAAAAAATAATGAGTCAGTGGTACAAGTTTCCTGGTAATATTGTAAATATTGATTGAGAAAAAAAGAAGAGTCAAAGAAAGCTTAGGGTTGACCCTCTCTATCGATTCCTTCATCACCGGCACATTCAAACCTTCCGCTCTTGTTTTCTTCCAACAAATGAACACTCTCCATCCAATAATGCAAAGCTTGAGCTGCACTGCTTATCACAACAACAGAAAAGTATTAGTATATATTAGTTAGAAATAAAAAGTATATACATTTTAGTTAAATAATAATATGATAATATTTAAATTTCATGTTAATTATAGCTAGCTAGTTTGATCAAGGATACATTTTCAGGCTAAAGGATGCTGATTTAGTTGATAAATATACAACTCATACTTTAATGTTTTAAATCTTGCTATTGATGATGCAAAAGTTTTCTTTTTTTAAAGATTTAGAGGGCAAACATATATGGAGAGTTTTTTTGTTGTGGAAATTAAACTCGCAGCCTCCGTACTATTTAAAGAAGAATTTTAATACTACCCCCTCCAGTCTTAATTATAAAATTAAGTTAACTCTTTTTTTGAGATATTAAAGAAGTTAGATAAATTGCTTAATTATATTATATGTTGCGTATCCTTAGATTATATATTAGTTTATTAGTTAAACTAATTAGTTTGGAGAAAAAATAAAAATACTCTAAAGTAAATTAATTAGCTTCTTTAATCTCTTAAAAAATGTCAACTTGGACTTATAATTACAACCAGAAAGAGTATTAGGTTACAAAGCCAATATTTTTTAAAAAAAAGTGTAATTAGTGGATAAGTAATTTTAGAAATGCTCTTTAAATTGTGAAAGTTCAACCCATTTAAGTGTTTTTTTCTTCTCTTTTTACCTGGCATCATGAATGCAACCTAAATAAAAAGAAAATGCCGAAGCAGAGCGTGTGAGCACAGGAGGAGGGGTGGCGCGTGAAGGAGGAAGGAGCGATAAATATGTGAGGGGGAAGGTCAATGATTCCAACATTGCTAGCAGAACAGTGATATGTTTGGGGCACACGTGGCGAGAGATGCACCGTCATTTGACCGAATCCACAGAGAGACGAGGCACGTGGCGGAGACGGTGAGGGGTATTGTCGTGCTGACGAGGATGTGACGTCATCGAAAGTGGGCAAATAATTGCGTTGTGAGACTCTTAAATTGCGTTTTGGGGTAGCTGCTATGGTATGTATTTGGCCATCTTTGTTTTAACTTATTTCCCTTTCAGTCATTTTGTTATTTTGTGGGGAAAACAAGATGCTTTACGTAACGGCAGACTTTAAACACTGTCTGTTTGGTCCCCTGGAAAGTGAGATGGAGCCACTCGTCCCCAGCAACAAAATACTATAATTAATTATTATTATTATTTTTTTGCGAATCCTTGGATCCTTGTTTTTTTGTCTAAGATAAGGAGAACCAACGGAACTTTGGATTTTCAACATGTGAACGCATGGATTGTTGATTGCGTAAAAAGTAACATAAAAGGCTAGGTATGTCAATTTTTGGTTAAATATGCTACTAAATCATACCTCCAATTTTGGACTATGTACAACTTGAAACTTTAATTACAATGCCGGACTTCCTTATTAATTAAAAAGTTTATATATAATAGCTCTTGTGCGGTTACTTTTGATAGGACACTTCCATAAATGAGTCATGACTCACGATATATATATCCACAATATAAGTCATTTCAAGTTTAATTAATGCTTTTTTTTCCTCCTAATTATATCTTATCTCTTTCTCAAATAACATTTTCAATGCAATTAAACACATTTATCAAAAAGGGTAGAAATGGAAAAAATTATTTTTTTAGATATATTAAATGACCTAACTATCATTTTTAATTTCCCGTGATATAATTGGTCAAAGTGCCCTATATTGTAGACTAAATGAAGTATATATCATTTATCTTCATGCAGCTTAAAGTTTTTGTGGTTATCTTCATGTCAATTAATTAAAGTTTGAGAGGCTATATAGATGCACAACAACAAAAAGTTAAGGGGACATACAATTGATAGTTTTTTTTCCCCCAATTTTGAAGAGAAGGTTATTTATATATAATTTCGATTTTGCGAAGGTTTTGTACTGGTATAATCTAGCGTTTATACTTTTAACAAAAAATTACTATCATCCTGGTTTACAAGTCTATCTTGACAAAAAAATTTAGTCCTTATTACAAGTCTAATTTCAGAGTAGTAAATATGTTTTTTATTTTTTTCTTATTGATTATAACAAACAGAATGAATTTATTCATTTTAATTTTTAGAACTAATCACAAATAAGAGTAAAATTGAAAATTTAACTCATAATTAATGAGTTAACTAACTCTCCTTAATATAGAGAGTTAATTAATTTTGACTTATAAATAGAATTAGAGTGAGCTCACTACTAAATATAAAAAGTCTTCATAGTAATGTTAGGAGTAATTATGGAGATTGCATAACTAGATTGTACTCTTCTATCTTATTTACAAATCATTTTCAACGTGTTTCATTGGAATAATTAAGATTGTCAAACTCACAAGTTTAAACAAACTCATGACAGTTACGTATACTCGTATTATAAACTAGTATCGCAAACTCGTAAGAGTTTACCTTTATTATTAAATAGATATTACTAGTGTATAATTAAATAATGAAAATATAAAAACGACAATAATTTGATTTAAATATATTTTAAATCTAAATAATTGAAATTAAATCCATCAACATTTATTATTTACCATATTTAGTAAAGAAATTTCATTAAAAATTTTATATAAAACCACTGAGCGTGATCAAATAAAAAAGGTTAACATGAATTTAAGAGTAATTTAATATGATTTTGTAAGATAGAAATGTAAAAACAATAAACTCGGTGTATAAACTCATGAGTTTAACCGAGTTTACAACTAGTACGAGTTTGTCATTGACTCGACTCGTTTTTGCAAGCTAGAAGGGTAAAAACGGTAAAGTCAGAGAGTCAACTCGTGAGTTTGACAACAATGAGAATAATGTGATTATAATTTAGTGTGTATATATTTAAACCTCATTAGCTGCTCAACCTTAAAATTTGGAAACCTTGTAACTATTCTATTTAATACTAGTATGCATATTAATTAATGAATGGAAAAATAGTGTGTGCGTATTCATGTTAAACATTTAATTTTTTCATAACAAAAATTTAATAATGTGATTTATAAATAAAGTAAGAGAAAACTTTCTCTCTATGCCTTACAAGTAAGATTAGATGAATATAATTTCTTTGACAAAAAAAATATGTATCTAAATTGAATATTTGCGGTCTTAACTAAAAAATTTGGAATAGAAGATCATTAATGTAACGGTGGCTATATTCAAATAAGAGATCATACATTATGAGAAATTAATTTTAACAAATAATGGGATACATAAGCACACAAATTTTAAGCTGGCTTTATATGAATGATTCATTGGTCAATTTTCTTTCGTTTTTTTCCCTAATACTCCCTCCGGTCCTAATTATAAGAGCTAGTTGACTTTTTTAGATAAATTAAATAAACTAATTAAATTACTTAAGAATATTTTCATTTTCATTTTTTTTCTTCAAACTAATTAGTTTAACTAATAAACTAATATATAATCTAAGGATACACAACATATGAAATGGTCAAGTAACTTATTTAGCTTCTTTAATCTCTTCAAAGAAAGTCAACTAGCTCTTATAATTAGCACCAGAGGTAGTAATATTTTCTGGTTAATATTGTGTGTGTAAGTGAGTCAGGGAGTGAGTGTATGTGTAGGGGAGATGATGTCATGATTAAGAACTTAATTGAGCCATAAATATTAATTAGGTCAAATAGACAATTCAATGGGAGTATTAATTTTTATGTACGAGGAGGAAAATTTAATTTGGTTAAACATCTTTCAAAATTGTTTATGAATTGTGAATGTGCCATTGAACATGTTGATGATCTAATTTCAACATAAATTAGGGAATATAATTTTAAACTTTGAACGACAAAAAATGGTAAATAGGCCGATGATAAGAAAGATAACATGGAAGAAAAAAAAAATAGCAAGTTGGGTACGATCGATAATTAATTAATAATATATTTGTAATCTGACTCATTCCTAGAAAGAAGACAAAGCACTGTGTTAGTATTTAATCTAAAATTTGAGGGTAATTAATTATTTTAATTAAGCATAGTCAACTCAATTAGCAGCGCATAAAAAGCTAAAGCTAACATCAAGTACCAAGGGAAAAAGGCCAAAAAAGTTAAAATATATTGGTTTTGATGATATAATTACTTTAGTCATTTCATGACTCTCCCCAATGTAGAAAAATCAAACGCCCTTAAAGTTACCTTTACACCCTCAGCCCATGACTTTGTGTTCTCCGTCGTGTTACCACATTCTGTTGATTTCTTTTTTATAATTAATACTTTAATACAAATATGCTTGCTTGTGAAAATATAAAGAGATTTAAAATATTATGTTGTTCCGGCCCCACTTTATTAATGCCGTACATTGCAAGCTTATAATTCCTCCGACACTCTATATAAGACGCAATTGAGACTTTTATTAAAGAGATTAAAAAAGTTAAATATAAAATATTACAGTAATATTTATCATTTATTCTAAACTAATTTATTTGACTTATAAACTGATATATAATATAATGAGATAATAATTTATTTACTTTCCTTATATTTTCTAAAAAAGTCAATATGTCTTTACGAAACACTAGTATAACGAAAATTTATGGAGTATTATAAATAAATTTCTTGGTAACAAATTAAATATGGAAATTCACAATTGAAAATGTTGATCAAGTTGCTGTGAGCCCCAAAGCAATGTGCATGCAAAATAATGAGCCACGCCGTATACGTAATTAGTGGCTATTTTGTTTGTAACTATGTTTCTCATCGATTCGTACATGCATGTTTTCTAATTTTTTTTTCTATAATTATTTTAAACAAACAATTGGATGTTATAAAATTGCATTACACACACACACACATACAGTTAAATCAGATTAATTTCTTTGACTCGTTTATTGTTTTTTATGGCCTCTATTTTCACACTTGGGTTTGGTGGTGCCTATCTCCATTGTTAATACAGATAAAATCACCATCAATCTTTTTTTCCCTCTTAACTAGGTCGTCGAGAACCCAATATTGCCCTGAATTTGAATAAAAATATATCATATTAATAATTTATGAAGAGTGTGTGAGCACTATATATGTCTCACAAATTAAAATTCCACTGATGATTAATATATGATTATTTTTTATATTATATGTTGATTGATATTTAAATATAAAACATACCAAGAGGTAAAAAAAAATAAAAATAAATCTCCAAAAAATTTAGATCTTTTTTCTTATAATAATAATCTCACACTACTTATACAACATTAAATTATCTCTCTAAACTTGATGTCTTAATAGCTTTTACAGGTGATAGACGAATTTTTAATTACCAAACAAATTTGTATAATGTTGAATCGAATAATTTAAAATGATAGGTTCAGAAATATTTCCAGATGACTATTTAATAGTAATAAAACATCCAACCAACAAAACTAACAAGAAGTTAATAAGAACAAATAATTAAAATTTGACGTAAGTCCAAACACTATTAAAAGTATATCAATTCTAAACAAATAATTTAAATTTGACGTTCGTCCAAACACCATATTTAAAATATATCAATTCTATGAGTCAATATACCAATTATATGAGTTCACAACATTAATAAATAAAAAAAAATACAGTAAGAGTAGTAAACGATATGAGTGCGTCATGCGTATATCATACAGAGTACGAATAAAATAAGAAATATTAAAAAGATTTGATTAACACATTAATTCAATCAATCTAGAAGCATAATTAAAATATTAGGTGGGAAATTATTATAATAATGGAAAAGGCAAAAGCACATGCACACATCAACTATGGAAAGCTTATGGAAGCATCTCAATAGACGACTACTTCAATAGAAATGACAAGTGAAAGCGAGTTTTACACATTATTATATAATTGATTATTAACATTTTATAATTAATTGGATATGGCATGGTTGCTTCAAAGGGACGACTTTAGCTTGTCTTTTTTCTTAATTAAAAATTAGGGAGAATTTGACATTATTCGTGAACAAAATTAATTAAAAAAAATAGAATAGGAAATGCATGCGATTGTTGACCAAAATGGGGCTGTATCGGATAAATATATAAAGAATATTTATGTGACATAAAGAGCTTTGGTGTCAATAGTGGAAGTCATTATCAATATAGAAGAGCAGGTTTTTTGTTAGGTGTATTAACATAGAAAATTAACAAAAAAGAATCTTTATAGATGTCGACAACTCCAACCATAATTCAATTTAATCTTACAAAAGCATACATACAGTCATACATACACAATCATTCTTCTTTTGTTGTTGTGGTTGCTCAAATATGCTAGCTAATCAAAACCTTTATATATATATATATACGTGAAATAAAATTTTATAATGAGTTATTCACTATATATTTATAAGTGATGTATAGTAGCAAAATTATGTTTAAATTTAGTGGTCATTTGAATTTTTAATTAAAATTCTTTACTTTCAAATTATAGATATTAGTGTTCATTTTGAAAAAGAAAAAAAAAACAATTCCAACATAAAATGGATGTTGTTGAAAAATAATATCACATTGATCTAAGATAGTAGTCAATCACACGTTAGTAACTCATGAAGACTAAGAAGTGATTTTTGAGTTTAGAAGCACGATGCAACGTTCTTGTCAAGTGAAAATCTAACAGATGAATAAAGACGTCAGTATTATAGGCCATGGTGGATATTATTGCTCTAAGGGTTATATATATATATATATTTTTTTTTTTTATTGCACACCTAGTTTACTAGGACTTCGCCCTGACTAATCTGAATCCAACCCGTGTCGGGCATCTGGCTTTGATGACGAAGCTATTAAATTACAAATTCACAATCTAAAGTTACTAACGGAGATTTTAGCTTATGGTTTTGATTCCTATTTTTCCTATATTTAGGTTTTGTCTTTATTTCCGGGGTATGGAAAAAATAGGAAAAATATATTTTCTCATTATTTTCTATTAATCTATCAAAACAATATTAAATGTCAGAATTAGGCCCACGAAAATGATACAGTCAAATAAAACTTAAAGAGAAAGGATCATGTAGATATGAGTTATAATACCCAAAAGGAAATACAATTTTGGAAGAAAAAGCAAGATATCCAATTGAATAATTCAAGTTCTTTTGATTTAACATCATTAAACTTAATTATTAATGGCAACATATATTTATAACTCTTGATATTCACAAATAGAAAGTTCAATTACGTACGCAAAGTGAACTTTATGATCACAATAATTAAGTGATGAGATTTGTGAAATAGCTTTCTGAAGTCTCCACACCCTTCTTGGTAGAAAGTCTACTGCTCCTTAATCTCACAATTAAGCCTAAATATTCACATTAATATCTTCCTCTTGAAGCTCTTCAACATATATAAATAATATAATGCTATACATCTTATCAATTTTTGACCAGCAATATACAATCATACATCTTATCAATTATCAATTTTAACATGCTGAATATATATACTTAAAATCTTCCCATTCAAGCCAATTTTGATCATATCTTCACAATATATTTTTTTCCTATTAATAAATCTTTCACCTTGTTCTTGGTCTAATTAATTCAAGATGAACCCATTGTAAATCATTTCAAACTCCCAAAAAGAAAGGCCCTGACATGACATAAAGTATTAATTAGAGTAAAATACTCTAACATCTCTTATGTGTTACCTTAATTACATATCTCAATTCTATTTTGAAAATATACACTTAGGTCTAAACTCTAAACCATTAACTCGGGTAAGAATTTTTTAGGAAGATACTTTTAATTAAATTGCATATCAAAATAAATTTTATTTACAAATTTACCTTTCATCATTACTAATTCCCTGATTTTAGCTAAATTTTTTTAAAAGTAATTTAAGAGTCTTTTTCCCTTTTATTTTTTTTTTTACTTTTACAAATATTTATTTCTTAATTTTTTTTATCATATTAGGATAAATCATAAGTTAATTTAATTAATATAGACATTAAAATTATGATTATTTTTAATAAATATATGTTTAATTAAACGTGTTTATAAATTCTTGTAGCAAAAAAAAAATATTTGGTTGTTAAAAAATATTTTTAGGTAAATATAAATGTTTGTTCTTTTGTTGAAAGAGGGATATTTTGGTCAAAATGAAGATTTGATAGTCAAAATTAACGATCAATTAATGATTAGGTGGATGAACTTTGAATCTTAAATATACAAATGAGGTTTCTGCAACATGTATTTTAATTTTAAGAATGTTTATATACATTTTTAAAATAGTAGAGATATTTCAGTAATTTAAGTGAACCAGTGGCGGTCAATATATTCTACTCTATTAACAATTTGCATGACCCTTAATGGGGTTGATATGAAAATGCGCTTCATCACTAATCTTATTCAAAATCTAGAATATGTCAATAATAACCTCTCTCTCTCTCTCTCTCTCTCTCTCTCTCTCTCTCAGATTACATATATAGTTTTATATTTTCCATGCCGTTTGAGTTTTTATTTTAAACAATACATGCATAAACACGCACATTGAAGGAGAGGACAGGCTATCACAAAGCCCACTGCAATAAATTTAACTTAATAAATAACATGTTTTCTCTTTTATGTACACTTGGGGTAATAAAAAAAAGGCACAAATCTAACAAGGGGTTGCCTAGCTTGTCTTACTGCATAATTAAGTTTGATTAATTAATTAATCCAATTAAGTTAGCAAACCAACCCACATCAATGAAACCTTTTTTTTAGGCATCTGATGAACCCCTTTTTTCTTTTTCCCTCATGAGTTAATTATTTCTTATTGACTTGAAAGTTAAAGTCAACATTCATCAATCACACTCACCATCCACTCCACTTGGAATGTTCCCCAACTTGGTCAAATTTTGAATATTTCTTTTTAATTTCTAATACAATTGTGCATAATTAATACTTTTTTCCAACTCAATTTTTTTTTTTTAAAAAAAAAAATCTTATTGATCTCTCAGCACAACATCCAATGCTGTGTCTACACCCATGTGTTAAGTTGGGCTTTTTAAATGTGAAAGGTCCTCTTGGATTTGATTCTTTCTCAGGTCAAAAATTATTTTGACTGGTTTCTAATTAATAGTAATTGCTAACCCTTTCACTTTATGTAATTAATTTAAAATCTGTTTTGATCACACACTGACCCACCAATTCACTATAGCAACCAAGAAGATAGGGAAAGAAAAAAACCTTTTTTCATTCGTCACATTATTAATTTAGTGTTTTGTCTTACAAGGTCATCAACTTTCTCAAATGGCAATAATTTATGATAGTTTGACTTAGTCATGCCCTTGAATTATTGTTCAATGAAGAGAAGATAAAGAAAGCAATATTTTTTTTATTATTATTTATCTTTTTTATCTTTAGTTAAGGATTATTTACCTCTCTATGTACACAAAAAGGTAAATAAATATGAATTAAATGATATTTTTTCGAGTCGTTATTATAAGGCTCCTCTAAATTAGGTTGTGTTTAAATTTAAATTTACCATTAATACCGATTATTGAAAGATTATCTATCAGAGAAGATCAAATAAAGGATACGGAAACTAAAATCTTTTACCAAGTCATACATATCTACAACACAATCATAGAGAACTTTTCATTCAACGATCAAATTTGTGGAATTCCTCCTCGAAAAGTCTAGGATACAAAGAGAGATCAGATGCCTTATCATGATTACTTAAAAGAAACAGAGCACACTGGAGACTGGACTACATCAGATCAACAACTTCCCACAAAACACAAAGTTTTAAGCTATAATTAGAATCTGAGTGGATTTTCCTAGATGAAGGCTCAGAATAATGATTGTGAAAAGGGAAAAAAGAAAAATGCAAACTTTGAAGCAGCCTTTGAACGAACAAAAACCAAACCCATTCACCTAATGCTTTGTTTATAACAGTTCTTGTACTGATATAAAGCCCTTTTCATACTTGCATTATCCAAAAAGTTAAGCATGTCAGCTTTACTATATCATACTCTAAAATCCAAGATGTTCACAACGACACAAACCTAATTCCAACCTCTTCTTAATATTTTTAATCATACTTACATCTCAGATTCCTTTTTCTTTTTAATCATTTTGGTAAAATAATATTAGTGCTTCATCTCAGCCGCTTCCTAGAACTGCAACTAATGTCAAACAGTTTACACTTAGAATTTGGTTGTCAAGAATGTTTCTAAAGGTGAGTGTGAAAAATTCTTGGGAGGATCTAGTCTACAGAATTAAAGTAGATGAATATAATAACAAAAAGACATGTAAACATACTAAGAGTTGTTTGGGTTGGTGTTGAGTGGATCCAAGCTGGCATTTTTAGGCTTAAAAGCTGGTTAGAGGCTTTAGATTAGCATTTAGGCAAACTGCATTTTTACTTAAAAGTCAAGTTAAAGTTGAAGCAACTTTTTCAAGCTTTTGACTTCTTTTTAGATTTGATCATTCTAAAATTGAATTTTTAATATATTGTTCAAACAAGTTTCTGTCAAATTGAGTGTTTTTTTTTTTAAAAAAAATTACTCAAACATAAATCATACTCCCTCCAGTCCTAATTATAGGATCAAATCCGTAATGCAAATTGCACTACAAACTTGATCCTAAAATTGGGATCGAAGGTAGTATTATACTAGTTGACTTTTATTCCAACTTAAGTTTACAAAAAACAGTTGAAATAAAAGTCATTCTTACAAAGACTAATCCAAACAACCCCTAATTTAACTTTTCACTTAGAATCACCCCTACATACTAACAAATCTTCTTAAAATTGATTTGATTTACTTATCTTTCGTAAACCTATATCACTATACTCCCTCTAGTCCATGATATAGGGCGCTTCTAAAAGAAATGCATAATCTAAATATAAATCACTTGCAGAATAATCAATGCTCATTATTAATGCTCATTTTTTAATTTTAACCACTCATATTAGATCCTCTCTCTCTCTTAAAAATAACACATAAGGTCCACATTCTTTATTAAGGGTAAAAGTGAAAAAATATTTTAATTTATGACATATTAAATGAGTTAAATGTTACTTTTTAATTTACGTGAATTAGTTAAAGTATCTTAAATTATTAACCGTGTCTTTAGTATGTAAATATATATAATTCTCGTTGGTCAGAGCATTGCAGAAGCATCCAATAATGGAGTGCCTTTCACAGACACCATCCGGCATTTTTTGTCATTTCTGTTTGTTTGGTGGCTTACTTGTTGCTTCCATCAAACACCCAAAGGACCACTCACAATATACAAACAACTTGTGGGAGTGGAAAAAAATGAAAAATCCCATCTAGTTGAGCAGCTGAGAACGATTGAAGAAGTCAAAAGGTTCAGATCAAATTTTAGGACTCTTCAAAACTTGTCAAAGATGTCAGGCTTTCCTAGCAAACTTGTTGGCCCTCCCTCTTAAATGCTCTATAACCCAGTTAATATAACGGTCATAGGGGCCTGCCCACAAAAATTAATTCCTACAGCACCTACTTTGCTATCTGAGGGTCAAGAGAATAATTTAGAAATGCAGTTATTTTATCACTACGATTTTACGTTTTTACGATTTTTCTTATTAAAACGATTTTACTAATTTTCCAAACGCTTTTAAGTTTTTACGATTTTACTACATTACGATTTTACGTTTTACGATTTTTCATTCTCCTTTTGTTTTTAGGTAAAATCTACGTTTTCACTACCATAGTCAGGAGTATAAAATGGCTATGAGCTCCTCTATTTCTGAGTTATGTAGTAGATATGAGGTCAAACAATGTAACTCCCAGTACAAAACAGAGGGGCTTTGATTATGAAATCAAATGAGGAATAAAAATTAATTCCCAGGTACAACATAATTTATAGTTACAAGTATTTAGGTAAGATGCAATTAACCATTATTTCATCTGAGATCTTCAGGCGTTTCCCTCAACCAAGTTGTCAACTTTTCCCCCACTTTGATTTATGAAATCTCAGGCCTTATAAAACACAGATAATGTTCAACAAAACTTGCAATTGATCGACTTATGGTCCAGTGTCGTGTTATTTTACCTTAGCTTAGTATCACTACACCTTATAATTTTGGCTTCCATCACTATAATTTCAAATCATTGGTTTTTACTGTCATATACTTGAGTCAACTGGTTGTGGTCGTTTCAGCTTAATCAAAGGTCTCGAGTTCGAGCTCTAGGAATTCTGTAATATTTGGTGGTAGAGCTTTATGCCCTTATGATCCAACCCAGCTCATCCTAAACTAGTTTGGACCCCGATAAATCCTCCGAGTTAAAATGAGGTAAATTCAGAATACCAGATGCTCATACAAAAAAAAAAAAATCAATCTTTGGTTTTGGTTAAGATGGTTTTATAAGAATTTGGTAAATTTAATGACCGATCCTTTTGCTTCTAACAAGTTTTGATTTTGATCCTTATATTTAAACTCTTATAAAATTATACGGATCAAAACTAATGATTTTAAAGTTTAGGAACTAAAATTAAAATTTGATCAAACAATAAGTACTAACGTCTATATTAACCCTTCCAGCTTTGACCTTTGGCTCCATCTGAGACAAAAGAACAATCTTTTTTCTTCTTTTGCTTTGCTTCTATCTCCGTAAGCCAAAGGGGGGGAAAAAAAGGGAATGCAGGAAACCTCACATGCAGATACAGACACTATTGTCAGAGGCAAATGAAATGGGACAGATCACGCGTACAGATCATGGTCCACCTCAACTTAGTTCATATTAGTCTGGTCTTGTTAGTTGTTACCAAACGATATGATCCAAATAATAAGTTTAAAAAAAAAAAAAATACACAGAGAAGGAAAGAAATGGGACAGAGATTCCGCGTACAGCTAGGTGTGGGGAACAAGGAAGGATGGCTAAAGCATCCTAGTCAAAAGTCAAACAAATCATAAAATTAGTAGTGCTGAACGAAGCATAGGTCAAGTACGTGACTTGTGTCCTTACGTGACCTGTGTCCTTCAGGAATGAGAGGTTGGAGATGGACATTATACTACAAAGTATTTAATAACCTTTTTCCTGGAAAGAAACGTGTTTCTTTTCTTCAGCCAAAATTAGAAAGAGACGCCAGTCTATTATTAGAGAACAATAATTCAAACCAAGATCTTTTTAACTTCAGTTATGAGAAAGGAAAGAGAAGTAAATATTGAATGGTAATTATTTTCTATTTGTATTCAATGAATAACAATCTCAGGAATAATTTAATTCAAAGGAAGAAAAACCCACCAATCCATATGTGTATGAGAAATCTAATATTCAAGAGCTGTAATTAAGCAATTTATCAATATATACAATCCTAAAGACACAGAAGATCGCAATAATGCTATACAACAACCAAATTAAAGCCTTATCCCATTAAATAAGATTGGCCATATCTATATATATATATATATATATATCCGTAAACTGAAAGTACCCACATGGAACTTGAGAATCTAATATCACTCTTTTCCAACGGATGCCGCGGTATAATAGGACTGATGAATCATACTAAAGCAGTTTATCAACTTTTCTAATATCACTCTTTTCCAACGGATGCCGTGGTATAATAGGACTGATGAATCATACTAAAGCAGTTTATCAACTTTAAGCCTCCATAAGATCAGCTAGAGTTATTTTTCCACAGTTGCCGGCATCTATTCTATCAAATTTTTCACTAATCTGCGAAATGTCTTTATCTGAAACTTTCCCCATCTCCTTGAGCTTGTAAATAACATATTCTGATTTACTGCAAGAAAAACAGAAAATGCATGCTTGTCAGCAATCCCTGATAATGAAATGAGGCAAAGCTGAAACTGCCAGATAACAAGTAGAGAATCTGCATACAAAACAATCATTACCTCCAGTCTTTAATATAAAAAGCTAGATGACTAATTTCAGTATATTGAAGAAGATAGTTATATTAGTTATTTGTAACAAATATAGGTTAGCTTTCCTAAAATACCTTATTTCATCAATACTACCTTTAATAGAACTTCTTTCATGTGTGCAATCAATAAGGACACTTAAGGAAAAAATTATAAATCTGGGAGACGAAGTGGATTGGGGTCTTATATTTATAACTAAATCCAAACCTACACTAGCTTTTATATTAAGGACTAGAGGTAATATTTGATAATTTCCTCTCTCTGTCGCCTGAAACAGAGAATCAAGAAGTCTCTTGAAAATCATAGATGACAACCATCCAGTAAAGTGAGAGCAATAGAAGAGCTAAGTAAAAACAGTTTACCAAACTGGATATCATGACTACAGCAAGCAACCAACCATTAAAAAGGCTAATCATATAGCCTTGTTAATGCATGAAATAGATCTACCAAAGAGATCACATTAAAATGGTAACCAACAACCATCATTAATGCCTATTATAGAGTCTTGGATAAACTATACATTGTTGATTATGATAAACTATACATTGTTGATTATGTTTCACATCTAGAATAAAAATGGCATGCCTCAAATAATAGCACTAAACACTTGGGTGTGTGTGTGTAAGCCTAAATTTAAAACAATTCTTATCAATCACCGAATCTCTAAGCAGGAACAAGCACCAAGGGAAATTTAAGTGCAAGTAATCTTAGGATATGCCTGTGTGTGCACAGATATCCTACTGTGTGTGTGAATGCAATACCAAAATTTTAATTTTAAACATGTTTAATCCATGTTATGGAGTTCCATGAGGAGGCTGGCTTATCTCTATTGGACTGGGAAAATAACTTTCTATTCTAAGTCTGCCTTGGCACACCTTTTCTGTAAGGCCTCCAAATCTGCAAATGAATTCTATACAAACAACAATAGC
Source organism: Acacia crassicarpa (assembly GCA_034222035.1). Classification (NCBI taxonomy): domain Eukaryota; kingdom Viridiplantae; phylum Streptophyta; class Magnoliopsida; order Fabales; family Fabaceae; genus Acacia; species Acacia crassicarpa. Next base: position 38,075,530 of record JAWXYG010000005.1, on the reverse strand, counting down.
TAAAAAATATCATCGGAATAGTACACAGCTTGAACTTGATCATTACGTTTAACTGTTTTAACATTTCATATTTACAACTTTTCCTACGGTACACTCGTGCATGTATGGGAGGTGACAGTATGTTGTATACAAGATTGGGATAATTTTTATAAGCTCAGCCTCCATGAAGGATATGTTTGTTTAACAATATAAACAACGTATATGAAATAAAATATGCAGCAGGAAATGATAAATTAGTGAATAATGAGGACTTGGTGCTGGTTAACACTATGGAAAATGATGAACCCACAGGTAGGAAGGTAAAAAGAGTAAAAAAAAAAAAAAAATCCTTCCTTTCTTTGGAGGGTGAGGGTGTTGTTAGGGTAATTTGCTGCAAGCTTCCAGCGGCATGTAGCTTGGTTGGAAAAGATTCTAGGAGGAAATAGGGTACTCTAATTGGCTGTAAGAGGAGTATCAAACAATAAAAGCTACTCAAATAAGAATAAAATATCAGAGCTATATATCTGAAAATGGTGCAAAACCAGAACCAAGCTTGAATGCATCGAAGATGATAGGAGCTCCTATCTTGCATTCTCGAGAAAAGAGAGAACACAGTGAAAATGAAATAAATGTCAACTCTCATGCAACAATCACAGTTTATAGACATATATTTTAACTAAGATTTGTTTTTTTCCCACTTTTTATGTACTAAAATTCAGATGCCAAAAATGTAACAAGACTGTAGTTCAAGAGGTCACTTGTAATTGCTCTAAAAACAATGATGAGCAACATTTAATAAGAAATTAATAAACTAGTTCTAATATGGGGCTCTTGGAGTATGATCTAATTGTCTATGAATAATAGGTGCAACAAATTCATCCCAGTGGTTAAAAAAAATTCAGGTGGAACTACATTTGAACAAACCAAGCAACCGAGGTTAGAGAAGTAGCAAAAATAAATGGACTTCCCAAAGTTGCAACCGCAAGCAATAACTAATCTGAAACCCTAAAACCGAGAACTCACTTGAATTAATCCTATTTAAATCAGCAGTCATCTGAAAGTATATCAAAAGATGAGGTAGGCCGCCCTCTATTTTCCTCTCAAAAATTTGAACACACTAATCCCTTCCATAAACTTGGCTATAAAGTGCGGTTCTCCAAAGTCTATTCCCATAAAGACTAGTCATTGTTGTATTTGAAATGGTTGCAAAAGATCCGTAAACCTAACTTCCACGGACAGTATTGTAGATATAAATGAAGCATACCAAAATACTCTGAGAATATGTCATATCAACAAATATTTATTGCACAGTACTCTAAAAATGTACTTAATTGAGCTGGTTTAGCCATGCAGGACACATTCTCTTTCCATCTTTCTCACTTTGCTCATTAGTTCATGTTATATGATATGTTTTTGTTAAGGGTTAAAGGGCTATTTGCCCCGGAAGTTGACAAGGTGGAGAAATTTTTCTTTAGAAGTTTTTCAGGATGCAACACTGTCTCAAAAGTTTCCAAATCGGAGCAACTTTACTTTAGAGTTTATCCCAGTTAAGTTTGACCATTAGTTGACCAAATATATTGAGCAAACAGTCCACATATTATTTACGTCATTTTTGTTAAAGTACAAATTTTCCATGAAGTTTTCAATAAGGAGCAATGCTGCCCCAAAAGTTTCAAAATCATAACAATGTCGCCCTAACAGTTAAGTAGATTAGGTTTAACTATTAATTGACTGAATATGTTGAGCTAGCAAGGTGAAAAACATTGAAGAAGCTACATATGAAGGAGGAGTTCATATTCGCCAGAGAGTAATGAAGAAAAAGATTCAATCACTAGATGCATAACATACTAAAGAAGATTGACAAGAACAAGGCCATCAAAAAATCTCTCCTGTCGTACCTCAGCAATACAGAGATAGGCAAGTACCTCTTTGATTTTCTCTTCATTGAACATGATGTTTTCACATCTTTGATTGTCTCTAATTCTTCAAATGGGATGCATTTTTTTTTTTAACAATAACTTATTCTTAAATCTAACTTTGAAAAAAAAAAATGAAGTGGATGACATATAGACATGCTAAAAATGCATGTTTGGTTAACTAACTAGTAAACTTAACTTGAACAACGACCAGGATGAAATTGTTACAATTTGGAAACTTTCAAGACAACATTGCTCATGAGTGAAAACTTCTGACGCAAATTTGCATATAAACCTAAAACAAAAATAATGTGGATGACATGTGGATTGCTAGCTCAACATATTTGTTCAACTAACAGTCAAACTTAACTTGGATAACGATCGGGGAAAAATTGCTACGATTTGGAAACTTTTGAGACAAAGTTGCCCACCTTGTCAACTTCCGGGGCAAAATAGCCCTTTAACCCTTTTGTCAATCCCTCACTCTATTAAGAAATCTTTCAGATCTTAATAATAGTAAAACTAATTAAGTTTCAATTGGCATTTTATTCGTTTTCTTCTAAAACTAATTATAGTTTCATTTGGACTAGTTTAATCCATATATTACTCAAGCCAAGTTGATTCAGTTAAACAATAAACTCCCTCCAGTCCAAAATATAAGTTGCTTCTAGAAGAATTATTTGGTCCACAATATAAGTTATTTGGAGAGCAATTAATGCTTTTTTGTTGTTGTCAATTTTGTCCCTGTAATTAATGTTTAAATATGACTCATTGAATTTCTCTCTCTTATTCAAAACCTCATTTAATAATTAATATGGGTAAAGTTGTAATTTTCTTCAATTTAGGACAACTTTAATGAGTTAACTATTATTTCTTGGTTATAATGAATTGGTTAAAGTGACTTAGATTGTGGACCAGACGGAGTATCAAAGACAAAAGAGCAAAATGCAAGACAGCAATTCGTTCCATTCAGAGAAAGAGGAGTACAAGAACCTCTGATGTATTAAACTACTGTTATAAGGTAATCCAAAGACAACCCACAGAATGAAGAGACAGTTAACACAAAAGCTAACTCTTGCAATAACGTAATTGATCAGAAGATTTGATAGCCACTTTATCATAATATAAAGCATTTAAACCACTTGAATCACTAGCCCAAGCATAAAAAGCAAACTTCCCATTGACATTTTTAATGTTGATAGTTGGCCCATATTGTGCACAGTAATAAAGTACAAACAACATAATAGAAACCTACGGGCTATGAAAACCAACTCCTTCATTTCTTATCAAGGACTAATGATTTGCACTTCACTTTCTAAAGTGCAACCTGCACTCTAAATGACTCAAATCTAATTAAAAATGAAAAATTCTAGTCTGTTCCTCAAGAATCTAAAATGCATGCGATCTTGTGGTGATAAAAGCAATGAAAAGATCTATAAAAGGGGAAAAAAATCTTACAAAATTGGCAATCATCAAAACTGTAAATAACAGAGCACCATACTTTCAATAACAGTTATATGCATACATTAAAGCTAACAAAGATTCAACTTCTGAGAGATGGACATGTAAGAGAGCATACCTCACAAAGCCATTATTGTCTATATCCGCAGCAAGAAACTCAGAGACGGTCATATCCTGACCAAGAATCCACTTTGCCATCTTCCTATGCCGCTTATCCACTCTTGCCTCAGCTAAATACAGGAATGCCCGGGCCACTGCAAGAGTTGATACAAGCAACCATATTGCAGCAAAGATGCGACCGGCCAATGTCTTAAATGCATGGTCACCATACCCAACAGTTGTTACTGACATAACCGAAAGATAAAAAGAATCCAACAACCCAAGTCCTTCCACAAAATGCATAAACCCAAAACCAATTCCAATACAAAGGACGACAACCCCTAATGCCAAACACACCTTCAACCTAATCCTCATTCTCCCTTTCTTCACATCAATTATATATGATCTCGCATCCTTCTCAATTTCAACCTTAGTCTTCATCGCTTGGAGCAAGTGATTCTCTTGCAAATCAAGAACATAACTGACCATCCCACTGAGCAGTATGTCAATAAACCCAAAACCCACCAGCACAAACAATATGGAAAACAGTTTTGTCGCTGAGCTGTTTGGAGTAATATCACCATAGCCTATTGTACACATAGTAACTATACAAAAATATAAAGCATCCACAACAGGATGAGTCTCAGTTGCTGAAAAATTATGACGATTGAACCAATAAATAATCACCCCCAACGACAAATACCCTATAAGAAGAATAACAGCTTGACGAACAATTGATTGGGACCCAGATTGAGGTCTAGAAACAGGACTCTGGTGATGAACACCTCTGATTACCGCCATAGCCGGGGCAGTTTTGGAGCGATGAAGATTAGTTTTGTGACTTGGGTAATTGGGGTCAGTAAGCCAAGACTGTTGTTGAGGTTGTGTATCTTGAGGGTCCTCTGAAGAAGAGGAGGGTTTTGGTGAGTTAAATGTAAGTGTTAAAGCCTCAAGCAAAGGGGAAGAACCTGTTGGGGTAGAAGGACCAAAGATAAGACGGTCCTTAATCGCCGACGGGGTAAGATGAACAACGACCTCATCGTGCTCCGGTAAAGGGCATAACGGCGGAGGCTTCTTCCTGGGACTGACATATGGAAGCAGAGGATCCTCCATATTAGTCGGCCTCAAAACAGCTCTTCGGTTCACAGGAAAACCGAGAACTACGAGAAGGCAATGAACGGAGGCGAGTTGAAAATCCTGAAAGTTTCGAGAAGCAATTCAATTGCAGAACATGGCAGAAAGTGCTGGTTCGGGAATCAAATGAAATAAGTAGAAGAAAACACAGCATTAAGTGGTCCAATAAAGAAGGAAATCTGGCCTTTGGTCACAGGAAAACCGAGAACTACGAGAAGGCAATGAACGGAGGCGAGTTGAAAATCCTGAAACGGGTTTCGAGAAGCAATTCAATTCCAGAACATGGCAGAAAGTGCTGGTTCGGGAATCAAATGAAATAAGTAGAAGAAAACACAGCATTAAGTGGTCCAATAAAGAAGGAAATCTGGCCTTTGGTCACAATTTCGAAGAAGACAAAGGTTGGATTTTTTTTGGGACGGAAAACCCAAAACGTCAATGATTAATTGAGTGACAAAATTGGAGACAAACAAAACAAGCATGAAATGAAGATTGGCACGGCGCTTACTTAACTGGGGCTGGAGTAAACTATTATGAATTTAAGATCCGAATTTACATTTGAATCCGCCAGTTCATCACTACGTGTCACAATCACACGCTAACTAATGGCGCGTGATGATTCTCTTGGTTGTTGGGATCATGCATCTCCGGCAACCTGGCACGGACCAAAAATATAGCGTGACACAGACTCATGATATGACTTTAGTACAATATTTAATTATTTAATTATTGGATTATTGGTAGGAAGAAAGTTAGGAAAATCTCAATTGAATGGCATCTGAATTCACAGAGACAATTCAGAGGAATCTGATATTTGGAAATTTAAGTATTTTTACTAAAATATTCCTCATATAACAAAATATACACTCCTCTTTCTATCTCATCTACCTCTCTTCATCTCTTCCTCATTGGCGCTTTCAAGGTTTATTGGCACAAGAACGTTGGTAGCCCTCTCACATGAATCAGAGAAGCTCCTCCCTCCTCTCACTAAATGTGTTGATATGAGCCTTACTCTCTCCGTCCAAGCTTCTCAAAGAACATAATCGAATCCTTATACAAAGGTTTGAAGGTTCGAGGTCGAGAACCAGGTAGAGCTTCTACAATCGAATCCATATTTTTATTCTCCATTCAACTTCGTTCTTTCTCTTCACTTTCACCATCACAATGTTGATGAGAAAACTAGTTTCCAACGAAGTTTTGCAATTTTCGGCAAGTTCATTAGTTTTGAGTTGTGACCAATTAAGTAATAAAATTAATTAAAATAGTTTTAACAAAATTCGTAATGGTTTTAACAAAATCCGTTAATACTAATAATATGTGTGAAATGATTAGGAAAAATTGAAGAGAAGGACCTATAAAAAAAATATGTTTTAAGAAGACCTTACTAAGAATTGAAATATAAAGATTATAATACTAAATTGCCCCCATGGCTCTCATAAGCGTACAGCCCCAACAAATTCAACCCATCATGGAGCGCCCCAATATTAGTTGCTCCAGAAAGTCCTAACTTACCAATTTATCCCATTGTTGCACGCAAACTGAATACGATCAAGTATTCAAGACTTAGAGCAATACTTAAATCATAGGATTTTTATTCCTACATGAACTGATTTTTGGGCTTGAACTTTTTCTTGTATCACAAAAGGAGCAAAAGGCGTTTAGCCTACTTCACAGACAATAAGAAAGAGACCTTGATGGAATCTGAAACAGGAAGAGATTTAATTAAATTCTTGAGAAGGATATTTGCTACATGCATGGCATCGAGCTGTATTTCACTAAGTTACATTGTAAGAGTCATCTCTATTTGTTTGTTACATTCCTCTAACTGAGACATGCCACACAGAAAAGCAGACTCTCTTTCTGTTTCATCCTATCAACTTCTTCCATAAAATCTCAAATCCACACCACCCCCACTTGTCCTGAATATATCTTCTAGGAGCTTTGTTTTTTTTTTCCTTCTGGTAAGGGCAACCTCTGTTTGGCTCCAAAGAGTGGTAATCTAAGACCCAAATACATAACCTCACAAATCTAACTCCATCCAAGCAAAAGGAACAGGGCTCACAACTTGGTACTTCTCGTTGCTCCACACAATACTTCAAAACCAAGACCTAATCGAACTACAACACCCTTCTCTGATATAAAAGTCACTGTGCACCTCTTCCTTTCCCTTACATTCTTAAATATCATCAGCTTCATGATTTTCACCGTTATTCCAAGCAAGGATGACGGTACGTCATGAGCACATGCTAGACGGATCTGGTTTCCTATGCATTGGTCAAATGTTCGGGGTGCTTCGCAATGAATACGGCTACATGAGATTAGGGGAAATTTAGTATTATTACATTTATATTTTAGTCTTTGCTCCTTTTAAGTAATAACAATTTTTAAGGTCCCTCTCAATTAATATTTTTCTATATAGCTCTTTTCCTCTAAATTTCCCAAATGATTAACAAAGAGTTTTATGTTGTGACCAAAAGAATAATGAGATTGACTAAAATAGTAATGGTTTTGATAAAATCAGTAAGTATAGACAATATATGTAAAATGATTTACTAATGAGATTGACTAAAATAGTTATGGTTTTAATAAAATCCGTAATGGTTTTGACAAAATCAATAAGTATGGACAATATCTATAAAAAAAATTGACCAAGAGTTTTAATTGTGACCAACAGAATAATTGTTTTCACAAAAATTGTAATGATGATTTGGGTTTTGAACCCTACCACCTTTTTGTTTTATATAAAATCTAAGGCTATAATAATAGTAAATTCATCAATACTTTAAAATATCAATTCGATCTATGTTACCTTTATGTAATTTATAAATGTTAATAGACTTTTAGAATTTTAAAAATTTAGATGGTATTTAAATGATATTTTTCTAAGAAATATGTGTATATATTTTACAGTTTTACCCGAGAGACTATGATTATACCAGTAATTTGCATCTTGTTTTCATGGACATTGTTGATTGGGAAAATTTCAGTTAGCTTGCTAGTAGCAAATTAATTTTAGTCAACCTTTAAAACTTTATAAAACTTCATTACACCCCTAGTCAAAATGAAATTAATTTTTTTTTTGGGTAAAAAGACAATGATGCCTTTACTTTATTTGTTTTATAAATTCCTATATTTGTTTTATGAATTTTCATATTTGTTTAATAAATAGCTAAAGTGTTTTTAATTCCGTATATTCTTTTGGATCCTTTTATTTATTTTGTAAATAGCTAAAATATTTTTAACTCTCTAGATTCTTTTTTATCTTTATTTGTCTTGTAAGTATTTTTATTTGTCTTATAAATACTCATATTTCTCTATTCTCATATTTATATTGTAAATAACCAAAAAAAGTTTTTAATTCCTTGGGTTCTTTTGAATCATTTTACCTGTCTTATAAATTTCCTTATTTGTTTTGTAAATGTTCTTTTGAAAAATAAAAAAAAATAAAAGAAGGGCATCATTATCTTTTCACCCACAAAAATTAATTTTATTTTGATCAAGAAGTGCAATAAAATTTCAGAAAGTTTTGGAGTCGAATGAAATTAAATTGTTACCAAAGGGGCTAACTGATTTTTTCCCTTATTTATTTGGTTTCCGCCGTATGTGGGTCGGATGATTTTTCACATCTGATATTCATTTTCTTGATTCTACAATGTAATTATAATTTCAAAGATTCTTCCTAATAATTAGTATTCATTTTCAAATCTGATATTCATTTTCTTGATTCTACAAGCTTGTTTATATCTGAAACAGCTGTGCCGCATTAAAAAAACAAGTAGAATTCTCTTAAAAACTAAATTTATATTAAACCATACTACAAGATCTAAATCCAATACTCTGATAAATACTAGAATATGTGAGGTCAACCAATATTAGTACTTTATGAATATACAATTTGCAGTTGTATTGCGTGTTGATCGAGTTGTAACTGTAAGACATTCGATTTATGATTTTATGCAGTGAAGGTCTACACCGAATGAATGCAAGTCAATGCTGTTTTGTTTGTTTCTTTGGTTGGCCAGACGATGCCAGTTCAAAACATATATAATTGATAATTGAAATGGGTAGCAGACAGCCACAGGCCTTCCTATGGACGCGTATTGACTTAAATGCTTCATCATGATGTCCATTTCCAGATAGCAAAGTTCATAAATCATGAACAGGTCAATGATTAGTTAACAACCGCATTTAACAAACCAAGTTGATGGTATACCCTTTTTTATTATTATTAATGTTCAGTAACAGAACATAAATGTCTAGCCCAGAAGGGCTAGGAAATGTTGATGTAGGATCCAGCGATTTCCCTCAAATGCTTATGGATTAAGCATGTAAGAGAAGGTAATGGCTAATTGATACCGACAAGGAAGATATCGAGAAGTACTCTCTGATCACTGTGCTACACAGGAGAGACGTTTCACCAATGAGATGGGGGTGTGTGCAGACGATGCCAGTTCAAAAGAATGAAAACATGTATAATTGATAATTGAAATGGGTAGCAGACAGCCACAGGCCTTCCTATGGACGCGTATTGACTTAAATGCTTCATCATGATGTCCATTTCCACTTAGCAAAGTTCATAAATCATGAACAGGTCAATGATTATTATTACCCATTATTATTATTATTATTCTCCTCCTCTTCAATTTTAAATATAAAATATTTTTGATATTTGTCAGTTTTTTAAATATATTTTATATTTGTCAAAAAAAAAATTCTAGTTTACCCTTATTGTTATACTAAGGAAAAAAAATTAGGATGTTTTAAAAAATAAATGTTATATTAATTAACATAATTAACTTTCATAATCCAATTAAATTAAGTACATCTATCTTATATTGAGAACACGAGAGAGCATCATGTAACGTATCAACTCCGGCCTTTGGAATGTTTGGTCTCTCTTCTACAGAGTTGACTCCAAGGCCTCAATCGTACTACGTGATGTTTAGATAGTCTTTTCCCAAGGAGCAATAACATTATGCTTTGTTATCATTAAAACATAGGATCTAACATGTGCGTTATGGTTGTTGCATATGGTACGGCCATGACCATGTCCTAAATAGTTCAACTATAAGCATTCGTGACTATATGCATGTCGTCAGTAGGCCACGGTTAAGAAGGGAAAACAAGGAATATTTTAAAGGGTGAATGAGCGTTTTTGCCAATCAACTATTACGCCAGGAGCGATTTTGCCAACTAACTTTTAATGGGCCCAAAAATGCCAAAGAACAATTAAATATGTCAAAAAACTACAACGCCGTTTAATGAACAGTAACGTCCTCTGTTTGCATGCCACGCGTGATTTTGAAGAGCGCCACGTGAGATTTCTAATGCCAGCTCAGTCTCCTATGTGGAAATGTGAAGGAGCGTTTTTGCCAATCAACTATTACTCCAGGAGCGATTTTGCCAACTAACTTTTAATGGGCCCAAAAATGCCAAAGAACAATTAAACATGTCAAAAAAACTACAACGCCGTTTAAGGAATAGTGACGTCCGTCTGTTTGCACGCCACGCGGGATTTAGGTGCTCTCCACGTGGGATTTTGGCTCACTTATGTGGAAATTTCATTGCCCAAGTGGCTTTTGTGTTTTTTTTTTTGGTTGAATCCCTATATTTTTACCCAAACCGAACTTGCTTGACAGACGAACCCTTCCACAGAGGTATTCTTCGACACCCGAGAGCGAGCGAAAGCGAAGAGCCAGACGAACCCAGCCAAACCCGACGGAGACAGACGAACCCAGAGGTATATTACTGCTTCCGTAACTTCGATTCAACCTTCTCCGTATATTACTGAATCGAAGTTACGGAAGCAGTAATATACCTCTGGGTTCAACCTTCTCCGTCGGGTTTGGCTGGGTTCGTCTGGCTCTTCGCTTTCGCTCGCTCTCGGGTGTCGAAGGATACCTCTGTGGAAGGGTTCGTCTGTCAAGCAAGTTCGGTTTGGGTAAAAATATAGGATTCAACCAAAAAAAAAAAGAAAAGAAAGAAAAACACAAAAGCCACCTGGGCAATGAAATTTCCACATAAGTGAGCCAAAATCCCACGTGGAGAGCACCTAAATCCCACGTGGCGTGCAAACAGACGGACGTCACTGTTCCTTAAACGGCGTTGTAGTTTTTTGACATGTTTAATTGTTCTTTGGCATTTTTGGGCCCATTAAAAGTTAGTTGGCAAAATCGCTCCTGGAGTAATAGTTGATTGGCAAAAACGCTCCTTCACATTTCCACATAGGAGACTGAGCTGGCATTAGAAATCCCACGTGGCGCTCTTCAAAATCACACGTGGCATGCAAACAGACGGACGTTACTGTTCATTAAACGGCGTTGTAGTTTTTTGACATATTTAATTGTTCTTTGGCATTTTTGGGCCCATTAAAAGTTAGTAGGCAAAATCGCTCCTGGCGTAATAGTTGATTGGCAAAAACGCTCCTTCACCCTATTTTAAATAGTGCAAGTTCAACATTTAACAACTCGCCCAATAGCAATACCTTAATTAAATTACAATACAAGTTATTTAATAGCATGCCCAGTAGCAACATGCTCAAACCCATCTCCTCCTCCTCCAACCAACACAGCCACCTCCACACATCTATCCCACAATTCCTCCTTTGTTGAACACTATGCACAAATTCCTAAAGTGTTGTTGAACACTAAGCACAAATTCCTAAAGTGTTTGAAAGACTTCCTCCTGTATGTGCCAGCTAGGTAATTCACCTGTAAATCAGTGAGTTAACGGTGAACATTCCATAAAGATAGTGCCTAAAGCAAGGTACATCAAGGAGCTTACAACAACATATGCTTCCCACACAACATCAATCGGCGACAATTGAATATGTGGCATAGTTCGACCTAAAATTATGCCCTTTCGCCCCATACAATATATCAAACACTGTCATCCATTTCGCCTTCAGCTTCTTCAGGTGACGAAAGATGTCATTGTTTCCTTTGAAGCCACATCCGGGCAACCTTTCTTCCATTTATTGTTCTAGATAAACCAAATAACCAAGTTTGAACCACCTCTTGTCCATTTGGTCACCTTTCAGTGCAATCTCTACCAGTAAATTGACAAGTAACCCGTCTGCTTCAGGGGTCCACATGAGACATCCACACCCATTTCCTTCACTGAAACCACCATTCACAGCTCCATCCTCTGTCATATACCTACTGGTTTTCACTTGCCAATCACCTTCTACTGCCTTTCATCATACAAGGGGAACCTGCTTTGGCAGTTAAATATATGATGGGTGAGCAACAGTGCTGTGGTGCGTGGCTTTTGTGGGGGTTTAAAATAATATTTTCTCCAAGAAAAAATGGTCTTTTGCCTCATTTTCCTACCTTATTTTCTTCCAACCAAACAAAAATTTTCCTATCAACCCATTTCATTTTCCAGTGTGAACTAAACGTGTTGAGACAATATATTTTCCGTTCCTTTCAATTCCTACATTTTCTTTGATCCAAATGGGCTCAAAGTGTTTTCAACTCTTTTTATAAGTCATTTCATAGTTTTAAAAGGGGGTTAAGTAGTAAATCACCTAGGATTTTTTGTCGAGGAGCAATGTAGTCCTTAAAGTTTTTTTGGTCTTAATGTCACCCTTACAATATTAAAACGTAGCAATTTCGCCCTCCACAAATGGCAAGGTAACATTGATTGTTAAATGGACATGGTGGCTTGTTGAAAAAAAAAACATTGTCAATTAACTTGTCAGACACATGGATGACTAGTGACGAGTTGGAAAGGGATTGACTCAGGCTAGTTTAGGGTTGATTAAAACACCAAAAGCTAAGTTTGAGGTGTTACCACTAGCTGAGCATTATGTGCAAGACATATCTATACCAATTGGAGCAAGGCATGGAGGGGCACATAACTAAAGAAGAGGTTTTTCTCATGTGCATGGAGAACCTATGCTAAACAGTTCATTGACAACTTAACCACCCTTAGGATTTAAAGACACTAGCAACAGATGCATTGGTAACATATCTTGTTCAAAGTTGGGCAATGGCTTATTTTAATTGTAGGAGTTTGTGTTGGATAATGGATAACAAATTGAGTGAAAGTTTTAAAGCCTAGATTGATGACTTTAGGTATCTACCTATTATAAGAATGGAAGATGGAATTAGAGTTAAGGCGATGAATAAGTGGGTAGAGAGTGAATCAAATGTAGGAAGGTGGAGAGGGAACTACAGTCCAAAGTGTGTTAGTTTATATGAGACAAATAAGGAGTTATCAATGGGTTGTATGGTTTCTTTTAATGGTGACGGTGGATATGTGGTCACGGAAGGGGAAGATAGACACAAAGTAGACATCAGCAAGAAGCAATGCAGTTGTAGCGCATAGGACTTGACTGGTATTCCATGCTAGCATGTCATATGTGCATTATATCATGCACAAGTTGATCTGGTCACTTAGATTTCAATGTTCTATCACAAATAGACACACCTTGCTAGTTATTAACTAAGTTTGAACCTGTGAGAGTCAAAAGATTCTAGCCAATTACCAAATTTTAGCCCATAAACCACCTCCTGTGTGCAAATTGCCTAGTAGACCCACCAAGAGGAAAAGAACTGACGAAATCCATAGGAGAAAGAAGATGTTTGATGCTCAGCAGCAACAACCACCTACTACTAGTGACACAAACACAAACTTCCCTCCACCTCCACATGAGAAGCTATCCAAGAAAGGGTCAACTGCTAAATGCACGATTTGTCACCAAGAAGGGCACAATAGAGCCACATGCAAATATGTGAATATTTAATTGCTAACTTTTTTTTTCAATTTGAATATGTTATCTTACTAATCAAATGTCCTCTCTTAATTGTAGCAACTAGAGCCATCAAAATGAGCTGGACCCTACGGGCCAGCCCATTCAGCCCCATGTTTGACCCCCTTTTTTTTAGCCCTCAGATGATAGGGGTTGTTTTTGGCCCTAGCCCAAAATAACCCCCACTTCTTTGGGTTATGATAGGGCCAGCCCCATGGGCCACCAACGAAAACATAATTTTTGACTAAATCTAGCATTCAGAAATCAGAAGCTCGGCCTCTCCTTCCCAACTGAGTCGACCGCGTGTTCTACCTAACCAGTAACCAGTGACGACGCCGTTCACTCACTGGTTTAGGGTACTGTGCAAATTGCTAAAGTATCAATTTGGTAAATAATGTCCTCTTCTTCAACCTCTCTGCTTTAATTCCTCTGCTTCAAAGTGTGCATGTCTGTATCAATTTGGTGCTTTCTCTTTCCTTTTCTCGTCTTAGAAAGAGTTTCATAATTGATTGTGCTTTTTTTTTCGGGAGTATTTTTTCCCTTTTTCATTGCTGAGATCTGATTTAAGTACCGGTATCTCTTCTCCCACATGATTCCTCTCATATGTACTTCAATGTGGTTGCTATTTCTATGGGTTTCTTTCTATTCTGTAAACTCTGGCGCGAAGTAAAGTGGATTTTTCTTGGTTTGGGTGAGGTGTTCTCCGAGCATTGTGTCTCCAGTGGGGTGGGGCTGGATCTAATGAGTTCTGGTGTTCTTGGTTTGGACGTGGAAGATGAGGGAAATGTCATTTGATGTTTAGGCATTAGCTTAGTTCAAGAATCTGAGTCCTTAATTAAACTGGGTAGTTTCATCTGGGAAATCCAAAGTGCCCACCTTTTGAAGGGTTTCTCTCTGATTCTTCACTTGTTAGTTCTTTCTCCTCCTCAATTGGCACCAAATTGGGTGATGGATCATGATTCAGATTTTGGGTGGTTATTAGGGTAGAAAATGATGTTTCTTTCATGAAGCTTTTCCTCACCTCTTCCAAAATTTTAGTATTCTACTAGATTAGATTGGAGAAAATGGACTCTCGGCTCTTCCAGAATTTTAGTATTCTACTGGATTAGATTGGTGAAATTTATTTTTCTTTCAATATTTGTGGATGCTATTTGGTAATTTGTTTGAACAGAGTTGAGAATGATATTTGTTAATCTTCCAGAATTATATTTCCATATCTGAATATGAATGAATGGATGTGTTGTAGATATAAAATGTTTTTTGGCCCGCGGGCCGACCCTAACCCTTAGGGCTCAATTATTTTTTTGGCTCGTGTGGGCTACTTAAGATGTGGGCTTTTTGGTCCTGTGGGCTTTTTGGCCCTAGCCCGCGAGGGCTAGGGCCTAACGAGCTAGGGTGGCCCGTTTTGACAGCTCTAGTAGCAACCACATGCAAGTACCTCGAGGCCAAATATTAGTAGTCAAAAGTGTGCTCACACTGACCAATCCAACATCAGAACACAAGAATCTCAAACCACCATTAGAACACGTTGTGGATGAGCTTTCTATAAGGACAAAGTTGAAATTGGCATCAGAGTTCGTATTAATGAGGACACTAGATGCATTGTGTACAATGTATGCAATGAAACCATGTTTTCATGTTACAAGAATTAATTTGACCTCTTAATATACTTTTATTTGTCGTAGCCTGGCATGAGTTTGCAGATTGTTGCCTATATGGGGATGGCTGAAGAGTACATTCACCAACATGAAGACCTTAGAACAAGATTTCCAATCCCAAATGAGACAACAATGAGAACCACAAGGAGCGTGTCTACATCCTCATAGGGCCAAGGGCCTCGATGAATCCAAATTCGAGGTGATGGAGCAAGTGTTTCCAACTCTTCTAACTTGCCATTCACTCCTCCAAACTTGCCATTCACTCCTCCAGGGGTTATGTGGAGTGGACAAAATGCGATGACTACCTCACAGCTTCTAGCAAATAAAGATCGCATGATAAATAGTTGTGGAAATAGGAAGAAGTCCCCAACAACAAGAGGAAGGGCTAATGATGAGTTAATTAATGGGAGCATATTTTGGTTTATTTTGTACCAAGTGACTCATACTTGGCTACCTTATGATGTACTAAATAGGTATAACATCCTCCACTTTACTTAACATAATCATTGATTAAGGGTTGATCAACAACTAAGTAATGCTTCATCACTTGCCAAAATATACAAAATAAATCAAAGTATCCAAAATGAGCCCTAATGTGACAATATACAATCATCCAACATATACCAAAAAGACGGAAGCATTACTTTCAGCAGAAGTAGCCTAAGCTTCCAAGGTCTTCTCTGATAGACCCGCACGGGAGTTATCACCTAAAAAATGTTGGTAACCATCAATCCAACTCATTACACATATTAATATGTACTTGTGAGGTGCTAAATGAGACAATATATATAACAAGGGTATTAAAAATTTAATTCACTATTATACACGTCACAAATTTCATGTCATGAATTATGTATCATAGTTTTTATTAATACAATTCCCAAGATGCCACCCATCAATCCAACCAAACCGCCTTATTTCTGCCGACTAGACCCATGGCTAAGTTACTAACCATGTTAATGGCTACTCAAAAGCTCACTGGTCAAATGATGAGAACCGGCCAAAATCCCCAAAACACATGTCCCAGACCATGGGTCTTTTCCCCTCATTGAACTAATGGGGTGTCGCAACCCCTCATTGAACTAGTGGGCTAGTCCCTTATTAAACAAGTGGGACAATAGAAAGTCAACTATCATGCACCAATGGAGGCTACACCAAGTGATGAAATAAACTACTCCATTTCTTCTCAATTCAACCCTATTTTATATATATATATATATATATATATATATATATATATATTTACAATTCAAATCATAAAGTTCCGCAAGGCAATTTTTATTAAGATATTCATAATCATTTCACAAAATACTCACAAATAACATACTAATACACATAACAAGTGGAAAGTGGTTACTTCTTGCCGAAGCTAACTATTATCACACTGCTCCTACTCCAAGAACTCAAACACACGCCAAAAATTAATCTACCACAACCAATTTACTAATTATTATTAACTCTTCTAAAACTCTACATAATCAAAATTATAGCTTATAATTTCATAAAATTAAAAATATACAAATTTTAATAATAATTTATTTGGAATGCTTGAAGTAGCCACATTATGACAGGAATGAAAAATCAGTTAGACCATTGTAACTATTAATTTTCCTTTTCGATTTATTATTAATTAATAACTCCCTTTTCTATTTATTATTTATTCCTCTTTTTAGTAATAATAACAATATCTATTCATTATTATTTATTTATTCTATTATTATTATATCTCTACAATTAATTTAAACTCCTAGAGACTATTCTAACACTTTAAATTAGGAGTTTAATAAACACTAATCACAATATAAAGTATTCTTTAAAAGTATTTCATATAAACATATATAAAATGTTTCTCATGGTTTTTCCCCAAATACCTATATACACATATATAAGACAACATATTTTCCATGCGCAACTATATATATACATCAGCAAGGTTTTCCTCCTCTCTTTATATATTCATGGCATTAAGATATATATATATATGCGCACAGCAAGCAAAGAAAGCCAGCGACATATACCTATATATATATATATATATATATATATATATATATGCAAAATAACATGGTCAGCAAATATTTATGTATATATAAGAAAGCCTAGCGTCATATATAGCCAAGTCCAGCAACACCACTATTCTCACAATGAACTCCATTTACATCTTATACAATTGCTTACAACTATTTGCACAGTGAGACTTATTGAACTTGCTACCGCCATTTTTCATTATTATTCCCATTCTTATATTAGTAAGGTCCTCTTTCCTTTTCTTTTACAAGTGCAGTGATATGGGTTCATTATTCCTTTCACCACGCAACTATATATATATATATATACACACACACTATGTGCAACGTTTTTCTTTCTTCTCTTATCAGTTTTCAAACTAGCAAACCACGAGACTCGTGAGTGTGGGTACTGTGCAGAAAAACAAACTCAAACAGTCCTTGTTTTCAGTTTCATCATAGAGAATCATTGCTTCATTTCCTAAGGCTTACTACTTAGAATCTAGCGTTGGGAAATCATAGGACTAAGAGGAAAAGAGACTCAATGCTTGCCCACAGATTTAGCTTACATGACGAGGTCGCTGTTATCACCACAACTCCCATGTTCTTCGGTAAAGACGCAGAGGAAGAAGACTCCAGTGAACTCTCTTGCTCACCCTCTCATTGCTCTCAGTCTATCTCTTGGTTTCAGCTTAGTCGACGTGAATGATGAAAAGAAGAGCAAAGAGTGTGGTTTTATAATGCATGAAGGGCCTGGTCAAAGAAAGAATATCCAGAGGTTGACGGCGCTTGGATCAAGAAGCAAGGGAGAGGGTCTGGAGAAACATGAAGGAGACTACCGTAGAGATCTGATTTCCTTCTTGCAAATCTCTATGCTTCGCGTAAACCACACTGTGCTTAATTGCGAGTTTCTGTACTAACATGTTCACTGATATATGAGCGTGTTTCACTGATACGAGATCATATTTCACGGACGCGCATTGCCACAAAAGCAAGGCGCCTCACTATCCCTCATAAGCCTCTCCCAGACCGTTGATCTCCCTTCATCAAATCTTGACCGTCCATTTTAATACCTTAAAACAAGTTCATAACCCTAAAAAATTATTTTAGGATCATGAAAAAAATATCCTGAAGTATATTTTTAGTACCTGTCAGTATCTTAAAATATTTTTTCAAGATCCTAAAATATTATTAAAAAATTATTTTATGATCTTAAAAAAATATTTTAGAGTACTGACGGATACTACAAATATACTTTAGGATATTTTTTTCATAATCATAAAATAATTTTTCAGGGTTTTGAACTTGTTTTAAGGTATTAAAATGGATGGTTAAGATTTGATAATGGGAGATCAACGGTTTGGAAGAGGCTTCTAAGGGATACTGAGACGCCTCGCTTCTGAGGCAATCCGCGTCCCATATTTCTCTGATACAAGAGTTGTAATGTTATATTTCTCTTATTTTATTTTTCTTTTATGCTCTTCTATGTTGGGCCGACGAGATGGGGAGATAATTGTTGCGGCAACCTAATGGGTTGAATTTCATCTTATGCATTTTGATGTTGGGCTTGGAGATCTAAATGAATTATGGGATTGATTTGAGTATTATCCATGGGCTTTAACTTATCATTTTATCTTTTGTCAAAATAAATAAAATAATTACATATTATAAGGAAATAAATTCCTTATTTGAGTTATTCTTTTCTCAAAAATTTATGGAAATTAGGTCTTAACTTGCAATAATTATTTTAAGCCATAAATCATCCCGTCCAAATATCCTTTAACTTTTCCTTCCTCAATTAATTTATTTTAGCCATAAAATATCATCCTCAAAATATTATGGCCAATAATTATTTTAAACCAAAATTTCATAATTAATTTCCATATATCTTTCAAACTTTAAAATATCAAAATTTGGGATGTTACAATAGGTGTTTAGGATTGCTCTATTTTGGTAAGAATTCAAGTAGTGACTATGCTACTGCCTTGTGTATTGATGGCAATTTTTTGGGTGATGGCAAATTGAATTAGGTGTAAAGATGACATCTCATATTTGTATTAGATTATGATATGTACCAAGTGACTCATACTTGGCTAACCTGTGATATGTAATGCTCCTTGTTCCTTTAATTCTTCATGCATGTTTCGACCAAGTGATATATTGCACAAGTCTGTCTATGTTCAATCAGGGATAATAACATTCCAAGTATATAGTCCATCTCCAAACTCCGTTACAGGCCCTCTTTTCCAAAATTTGATTGCCTATTTATTACTGTAATTATTTCTATTTGTTCATTTTTGGATTAAAGTATAAATTGGCCAACGAAACATTGCGCGAGGAGTACCAAACACAAAAATGTTTTAAAAGAAGTAAAAATACTAATGAACAATTAAAAGGGAACAAAAATACCCATAAAAGATTTAGAACTTCGGCGAATAGACTAAAATAGGGATTGTGCTACTTTCGCAAGTTTTAAATTCTTGATTGGTATTTTTGCTTCCTTTCAATTGTTCATTGGTATTTTTACTCTTTTCAAAACGTTTTTATATCCAATGCTCCTAACGAAATATTTCGTTTTAACCCTTTATTTTTTAGCATTCGTCTACAAGCATTTTCTTTTGAGTGATATATTTCTAGGTCTACACTTACACTGTGAAATCACACAAAAGAGAGGACCATTTCATTGTGTCATAATTATGGCCTGAACCATGAACATCATGCTGGTGTCTCTGTTTTCTTTAGTAAGAACTTACACAAGTAATATCACATGATTTGTATCAAGCAAATGCCAACAATATCATCTTCAACATATCCAGCCACTCCTTAGTCTTTACTCATCCCTTCTTCTCCTCACCCTTAGATTTCCATCGTACACCCGAATATTGGGGAAATCTATATGGAAACCATTTTAACAGAAAACATCCCAAAAATTCTGAAAACCCTGGGCCTTTTTTGGTATAATTTCATTAAAACTTTAGTTGTTAATGGAGCTAATATAGTTATTAATGGAGAGGTCATTAATAACTATATCAGCCTCGTTAACAATTATATCAATACTTGTTAACAACTATATCAGTCTCGTTAACAACTAACGTTTTAATGAAATTATACAAAAAAGGCCCTGGGGCCTTTTCTGGGATTTTTAGAATCTTTGGGTCTTTTTTGGATTTTTTCTGTTAAAAGACCCTGATATGAAGTTTCCCGCAAAGATTTGTGCTAACAACCCGTTCAATCTTAAAGTTCCTTCGGTTCTAAATATAAGAAAAATTTGATTTTTTTTAATGTTAATGAAGCTAATTAAATTAATTTAGAGTATTTTAATTTTTCTCTAAACTAATTAGTTTAATTAATAAACTTATATACTATAATTTAAGAATACACTATTAAATAATTTATTTAACTTTCTTAATTTTTTTTTAAAAAATTAGTTATGTCTTATATTTAGGACCGCAAAGAATAATAGAGAATAAAGGAGTTAGAAAATGTCAAATACTCAAATCAACACCTGTGGGGTGAGTATCATATCTCTCACACGTGGCAATAAATCAATGATCTCACCATTGAAAATGAAGAACTATATGTTTTGAATTTGCTGACCAAATTTTAGTCCTATCAAATTGTTAACAAATGTGAAAACGCTGATTTGTCAAAATTGTTTTATGAACATGCAAAAATAATTTTCTCTCTTCTGTTTCAAATAAGTGCATTAGGTAGGATATTGTCACTACCTCTTTTTTTCACTACTTTTTCACTACCATCTTCTAACCGTCAAATCTACTATTTCATCCAACGGTCCAGATTTAACCTACTTAAATCAATTTCCTTCTCCACATTTCTCCCTCTTTCTCTCGCTTTCTCTCAATCGACCACCACACCTGCATCCCGCCGCCGGAACAAAAATAATGGGTTCTTTCTGCATCTAAGCCCGCCGCCGGAACTGAAATAGTGTAAAGCACAAATATAATGGGTTTTTTCTCTCGCGTTTCTCAATCGAAACTGAAACAATTTTATTTCTGCAGATCATTCTTCAGGTATTTTTATCGGCTTTCCACCACAATCGACTCGCTGTTTACTACTTCTGAATGTGTCGTTTTTGAGTGATGGAATGATGTTTTTTGAGTTTTATCTTGTTGGTCTGGTTTGAAAGGCATCCATTATAGCCGAAGGAAGAATAGAATAATGATCCAAGTTGTGATATAATTATTGATTTAAGAACGACACAGCAATCAACAAGAAATCGGAATAATCTGCCAGAGAGAAAATTCACCAAATCATCTGCAGTCTTATGCAGAAAAAACCCATTATTTCTGTTCCGGCGGCGGGCTTAGATGCAGGTGTGGCGGCCGACTGAGAGAACGCGAGAGAAAGAGAGAGAAATGTGGAGAAGGAATTGATTTAAGTAGGTTAAATCTTAACCGCTGGATGAAATAGTAGATCTGACGGTTAGAAAATAATAGTGAAAAGGTAGTGAAAAAAAGAGGTAGTGACAATATCCTACCTCTCAAATAAGTGCATTTTTCCTCTAATAACACCTCTTTGACAGGGCACTAATCTAACTCATCTCCATATTTACATAAGTGGTACACAAATGAGCTTCAAATTTGACCTTTCTCCACAAAATGAGGGAACCCAAAACCCAACATGCTGTAGTTTGAGATGGGATTGAATTTGACGGATTATGATTCTCTCCTTTACCTTTTTTATCCGATCTCATCTTTTACCATACAACTACGTAATTTTGGGTAAAAACAAGTAGGTAAGCCTTTTTTTTTTTTTTTGGGGAAAAAAAGTCATCTATAGCTCTGAGATATTTTTTTAGTGTTTAGAATATTGGGTACTACTAAAAAAATACTTTTAGGTGATGGGTGTTAAATACTAAGTGCCAAAAAACATATTTTAAGGTGCTAGCTAAGTGTACTAAAAGTTAATTTGACATACTGAGTGTTAATGAAAAAAATATTCCACAATGATGAATAACTTTTTTTTAAAAAAAAGAAAGCTTTTTAGGCTTGTTTTTACCCCAAAATTACATAATTTTAGAGTGAATAATGTGAGTGGATGGAAAGAGTAAAAGGGAGAATTTCAATCCGAGATTGAGAAGGTGTATGATGCACGGCCAATGCTAGTGACTTGTTTGAGTTAGTTTTTAAGAAGAATTAAGTATCAATTTTGCTCTTAAAGTACGCTCCCAAGAGTAATTTTGCCCCTGAAGTTTTAGGCGTAGTAATATTGCCCCTGAAGTTTAAAAATGTAGGAATATTGCTCCTCCTTAAAACCTTTAACGTTGACCATTAGTTGACCGTTAATGTAATTAACAGAAAGACAACATTACTATATTTTTAAACTTCAATGGCAACATTGCTACGCCGAAAACTTCAGGAGTAAAATTGCTCTTGAGCACGTACTTCAAGGACAAAATTGATACTTAACCCTTATAAGAAATACATTCACACAATTCAAGACAAAACTCCTCTTATATATTTACATTTTACATCATAAATCATGTTAGAAAAATGGTTTCTACGGTTAATCTAAATAGATATAAATATTAAGCCTTTGCATTGTTTTGGACTGATCTCGCATTCATGGTCAAGCAGCATCTCCTGGAGATGACCGTGTGACTTATATTGCCTATTAAAAATGCATAAAATATAGATAACTTATCATTGAATTTTTTTTTTTTCCTCTTAAAAGAATTAAACGAGAGAAAGTTGGGATTTAGGAGAACTCCATTCTTTCAAATTTTTCTTATAAGTCTGAGAAGAGGAAAAAAAAGTTAAAATAGTACTATTATATTTTAAATTGATTGGATAAACAAAATTTAAAATTTATAAGAAATGACAAGAAAATGATAAGTACAGACGTTTGACTGGACTTAAACCGCCGATTGCACGAGATAAGAGGAGCCAGACGATCAAAGTTCACGTGCATACTCATCCAACTGCACCGCCTTTCTAATTTTTCTCTACCTCGGGCCTTCTCCTTTTCTTTAATTCCCATTTGGACAACATGAATCATAATTTACTCTTAATTCATATTCATTAATAATTATAATAATAGTAGTAATAATTTACTCTCAACCAACAATAGTGTAGTTAAAAACTTGTTTTATCATTGTCATTTTACGTTTTAGGATTTTTTTTCTCATTAAAACGATTTTATTAGTTTTTTAAATACTTTTAAGTTTTTTATGATTTTTTTACGATTTTTCATTTTCCTTATGTTTTCAGGTAAAATCTAAGTTTTCACTACAATGAGCTATTATTCTATTACTTAAATTCTCTTCTCCTTTTCCTATTTTTATTATAAATTAAAAATTATACATATTTATTATTTTATAAAATTTTGTTATAATAGTTAGTAAATAAATTTAAATCGATTAAAGTTGATATAGAACATGGATTATTATAGACCATCTAAAAATAAAATAAAAATTTATATAATCTCATAAAATATCACACTTCAATTATTCATTTTTGTAATTTAAGAGGTGTGATGGGATGAGGGAAAAACAAAGAATGAGGAAAGATCCAAATCCCTTGGATCAATCAATGCTCAATTCTCAAATCCAATTTATGCAGTTGCAATGATCAAAGCAAGGTGGATCTACCGATCTAAGATCTATATTCACATTTTTTAAGAATATATAGTAGAGGAACTTTTATGATTAAAATATAAAATAAATTTTACCCTTACACTGTAATTTTTCCCAAGTTATGATCCTCCTGTTTCCTTCTTCTTTTTGTTCTTTCATTTCATTTCATGACCCACTGAATCATTACTCAAATCAGCGTCAACATGACTCGGTCGCTTTAAGCTCATATCACTTTGCTAGTTGCTGGTCTAGTCTAAAACTGAAGGGACAAAGCAAATCCCATTTGAATCTGGTAAAAAGGTCCCTGGCTTCCAAATTCCGAAGCAGACCTGCAAGGTGTCAGGTTCTCACTCACCCGTACATAAGGCAAATCCAGAGACCTCAAGCGACGAAATGGGCTTAACAATGGGTCTAAATCTTGTCCTCCTCGTCGCCATGGTCGCCACCAACATCCTCGCCCTCTACCACCTCACTGCCTCCTCCTTTCAGCCTCCCACTTCCCCGAAGGCTCCTCATCCTGTTCCAGATGTGCTTCTCCATCAACTCCACACTATACGCGCCACCGTGAACAAACTCACGCGCCTTCAGCAGTCACCTGGGAGTGACACTCCTGCTTCCACTACTAAACCCACGGTTCCTTCAGATCTCTTGTTGTACTCTCATTTAGCTCCCATAGCTTCGGCTTGTCATAACCACCCTGAGCTCCTGCACAAGTACATGAGCTACATTCCGTTCTCGCTTTGCCCTTCAGATTCCGACCTCGCTGAGACTCTCATTCTCCGCGGTTGCCACCCTCTTCCTCGCCGGCGATGTTTCTCTAGAACCCCGCAAAAACCCACTTCTTCTCTTCCGCATAATCCCTTCCCTTCGTCGCTCCCGAGCTCCAATGTTATCTGGGATAAGTACTCCTGCAAAAGCTTTGATTGCCTCAACCGTTTAAATCCCAATATGGGTTTCGACCTATCTCAAGAAAGCTCCAAATTCATGAGCTACAAAACCGAACTGGATCTTCCGATCCCACAATTGATGCAAATCGTAAAATCTGCGAAATCCGTTCTCCGCTTAGGTCTCGATGTCGGTGGTGGCACGGGGACCTTTGCTGCGAGAATGAAGCTCCATAATGTGACGGTGGTGAGTACAACCATGAATGTGGCCGCGCCGTACAGTGAGGCCGTAGCGCTGAGGGGGTTGGTGCCGCTCCATGTGCCGTTGCAGCAGAGGCTGCCATTGTTCGATGGTGTTGTGGATCTTGTTCGATGCGGTCGCGCAATAAACAGGTGGATCCCATTAACGATGATGGAGTTTTTGTTCTATGATGTGGACAGAGTATTGAGGGGCGGAGGGTATCTGTGGATAGATCAATTCTTCAGCAAGAGAGTGGACCTTGAGAAGGTTTATGCTCCTTTGATTGGAAAGTTTGGATACAAAAAGGTGAAGTGGGCTATTGCAAATAAGACCGATGCTGCTGGGTTGAAGAATGGAGAGGTTTACTTGACTGCCTTGCTGCAGAAGCCTTTATCTAGATGAAGCTAAATACAGAGGTAGCTTGCTGTCCCTGATTGGAAGGCTTTTTTTTAATTTTTGTAGCTAACATCTATATACTTTTAGAACGTTAAATGAAAATAACGTGGTTCATGACTAGCTTTTATAAGCATTTGCCGATGCAATTTGATTACATTATGTTGTTGGTGAACAGAAGTTATGCGTATAATAAAACACTATAGTTGGGTTTGATTGTCCAATTCATGCTGAGCTGAGTAGTTATTGAATGCTTTAATGAATATGTGACTAAATTGGTTGAACTTGAGGGTTTCTGGTTATTGAAAGCACCAAGCTGTCTTTCAACATGAAGCTGATGGAAATATTATGTAACAAGCATTCATGATAGCCTGGGGTCTAAGGACTGCTTTGCTGCTTTCAATGTGTTTGTCTGCCCAGACTATGTATTACATTCTATTACCTTAGATCTTTGATTAGTGAAGGTCTTAGTTTCACTGAAATTTTCCATGGAACACTGTTCGTCTCAAATAGTTGTAGACTTCAGTATCTTTTACAAAGGACATTGTTCCATTTTAACCGAATTTTTAGACTTGTGAGAGGTGAAACCATCTGGGCATCTATTATTGATCAGTCTGAAGAATCTTGTCTATTTTCTGCCATTGTGCATAAATTGCTTCTAAACTTTTTAACAATGAGTTTAGTATGTGGGATTTTCTATAATTTGCTTTTTTTTTTTTTTCCAGAAGTTTAGCAGTCAAACTTCTGGACTCAAAGGGAATAGTCGTGTTATCTGCAACTCCCTTATTTGTTGTGCTTAGTGATTTTGTTTGGATTGCAATTAGATATATGAAGTGAGGATGATTAGATCAGAAGTTAATTGTCCTGATCTTTTTGCCTATTCTAAACTTTTTCTGGTTCCTGGAACAATCAAGCACTTCTTATTTACTGTTTGACGCCCTTAATAAGGGGTTGGAGAGATTTCCTCTCATGGAACTCCTCGCAATTGCATGACATGATAAGATTCCTCTAGCATTAGAAAGGAAAATCTGGAACAAGCATAAAAAAATGGGAAAATACCTGCAAAGGAGCGAATAAATAAGATGAGCAGAATGCTACTAAGAGGGGGCAGATGTTGAAAGAAGTGAAATGGAGGAGAAGGGAAGTAAATGGAAAAAGAGAAAACCAAATCTGGGAAAATCCATAGGAAGGTGAGAGTGGGTGTTGGAATTGCGTTTGGAGATGAAAGGGAAAGTGTAGAGAAAAGTGAACGAAGCAAATGAAAAACTAAAAAGAAGCCTCTTTTTTTATTCCTTGTGGGTATCAATGTAATTTCATCTTATTAATTAATCGTCATCAAGTCCCTTGGGACCTTTTTGAGAGCAGACTTTTCTTAGGGACTTTTTTGCCATTTTTTTAGTCCCTTAGGGCCTTAAAGGGATTTTCCCAAA
Source organism: Acacia crassicarpa (assembly GCA_034222035.1). Taxonomy (NCBI): domain Eukaryota; kingdom Viridiplantae; phylum Streptophyta; class Magnoliopsida; order Fabales; family Fabaceae; genus Acacia; species Acacia crassicarpa. Next base: position 38,048,982 of record JAWXYG010000005.1, on the reverse strand, counting down.
AAAGAAAGAAACAATGACAACCTGTTGCCAAGATATAGGATCTTTTCCCACACTGATTGATGAGGAACTGCAAAAATGTAAACCAAATCATAAAACAATATGGTGAGCACTGAGCAAAATGGTGATCTTTGACAGAACTTGAGAGACAGATTTTTTTCCCGTGTCATACATATATATATTTTCTCCAATTGCACCATCTGTGTATAAATGCAATGGAGTACAAGACATTCTGATTTATATGAGAAATTTGAGGGATTAAAGCTTTTAATTAACAAAATAGACAAAACTAAGTCACAGGCAAAAAAAGTTAGGTCGATGGACCTTTATAGCTATTCAAAGAATCTGAGCTTTAAATTAGCAGGGAAAAAAGTTGTGTCGATTATAGGCATTCAAGAATCTGAGTTCTTAGCCCAAGTAAAAAAGCTTGCAAGAAGGAGCAGCAATAACAAACCAAATTCAAAAAAGGTTCTTTTACCTCCTCCATAATAATCTGGGTTCGTATGAGGAGAGATTTTTTTTTTTTGGTTAAAAAAATTTTAGTAAAGGAGTTGGGTTCACCCACAATCCAAAGACAGGGTGAAATCTCCTTTCCTCTTAGGTCATACTGATGTTGGGCAGGGCGAGCCATCTATTACCCTCAGGCATTTACCTAGGCACCTAAGAGCTAGGATGCCTCCCCCAATGCCTTGATCAACTCCAGGATCGAACCCTCTCCCTGTGGTGAGTGTGTCCGACTCCTTTGCCAGTTGAGCCCAAGGATGAGGGGCGGTATGAGGAGAGATTGAGTCAGAGGAATTGGGATAGTAGCAAGAAAGCCCATATTTGAATCACAAGCCCGACCATTAACAGTTTCAGGTTCGGCCCAATTTCCTGACTATAATTTAGAGGGGTGACGGAAGATGAGTGGTTTGATACGAAGAAAAATGAAGGGTGGTAGTTCTAAAAGAGTTGAGAAATACTTATTTTACCATTAAAAGTAATTCATTAAAAATGTAAAGGAAAAATGTTATTTTTTGTTAAGTGAAGAAAAATAAAAGTTGCAGCCATAAATGATATTGACTAAATGCTTAAAAATTTAAATTAAAAAAAAATAACTTATAATATAAATTATAATAAAAGATTGTGTTTTATTAAGATATTGAATAAAATCTATCCTATTTCGCAACTTATGGCCTTATGGGGATAATTAACAATAATAAAATGAAACAACCAATTAAACTCTGCTGAAACTCTCTAAACGGATAGTGTGTGAGTTCTGTGACTTCAAAGTGTATCTCAAAAAATCCCTCACCTATACCATTAATAAAAAATATTAATCATAAGGACACCAGAATTTTAAAATTCAAATTTGTCTAAAATCTTCTTTTATCAAATTCGAATTTGTTGCATAATTCGAATGTAATCATATTTTCTTGCCTTAAAAAAAAAATAACTTTCATTAAATTTTGTTCATCCCTATTTTTTTATTGGTAAAAAGAGTAAACATGGAAAATCAGGGGTATTGCACTTTTGTGGGCTAGTGATTATCACAACACGCATGCTTTTTGGTGAAGCATTTATTTCACCACAAAAAAAAATAAATAAATAAAAAGTCCCCTATTTTTGAAAGGTAAAACAAGGGAACCAAACAAAGTCACTACCTATGTCTTGACCCATGAGAAGTTTCGTCGGTCACAAACGAGGAAAGCCACAACATCAACGATGAATCTTTCACTAGAACACCTACCACTTCTTCTCCAACGGCCAATGGGCATGCACATCAACATCAAAAATTGCCACATAGTGTTCTTTCTTCGTCCTCCATGTAACTATCTACAACATCCGGATGATCAATGCAAACCACAAGCTTCTGGCACAACTTTAGCTCCCTCCATGTTCTTCACCACCACCGCAAGAACCGCTAACAATCTATGGTTGGGTCAGATTTTTGTGACGAGGCTAAGAAACTAACCCGTGCCGGAACAATGTTGGCTTCAAGCACTTTCAAATGATTTATGAGGGGTAAATATGTCCGAAAGAGGGAACTTGGGTTTCCACCAATTTTGGTGAGATCTTATTTTCCCATCTTCAAAGGAAGGTTGGTGGGTCAGGGAATTTGAGTTTTTGAGAAGATTAAACGATAAAAGTATACCAAACAAGAGAATTTGTTTATCTTTTCTTCTCTTCTCACCTCTTCTGTTGCATACCAAACGGCCTTAAGAATGGAGGTAAAATGGTATTGTATATCCATAGTGGTACTGTGACAAATGGCGGAGGAAGATATGCCCATAGACAATTTTTTTTTTTGCTCATAGTTGTTTTGATTGTTATTTCAATTAATTGTTTAGAAATAAATTTCAGAAACGCCAATTTCCTGGTTAGCAATTTTTATTTTTAATACGATGGGTATTTTGAGGGTTGTCTTTAGTTAACTAAATTTTAACAGAAATTGAAGGGAAATCCAAGAAATATGAATATAACTCAGGCCTACTGCCTCATGATGCCCTTGCAAGTGAACTAAATCCATCACTCTCATCAACACCCGTTAGAATTAAGTGGTAAGGGATTTATTCTTTTTTAAGTACATCCTCAATTGAGGAGTGAATGGAAAAAATAGGTTTGGGGGCTCTTCCCCCACAACCGTAGACTCAACTCGAGGTACATCCAAATTAGTTGAAATTAGTGGTTCTCGATACCGTATGGTTTACCAAGATAAAAACTCTCAATCATTCATAAAGAAAAAATCAGCATGATTCTATTCAATTTTTTTTAAAAAAATGCTCATATATCTATTTAGTAATTTTTCATGAACGAAGATGATGAAAATATTTCATATTTGTTATTGTTAAATGTATAATCCAACAAGTCACCAAACTCCATTAAATACTTGTTGAGAAGTTTCAACATCTCTGGAGTTTGCAGGGCTCACCCTTTGGAAAGGCACAACACTAGATTATAAGGGTGCTATTAGCACAGCTATGACGCCGCAAAATGTTTTAGAATTTTACTAACAAAATAAAGCAACGAAGGTATATCATGGCGTTGATTTTCAGTAACACTAGATGGGCAAGACCCTATTTTTCATTCTGCAGCTTTCCGCCTGAGTAGGTGATCCAAAGGAAGTTTGTTGATCTTAGCAGCAAGTATGAAGTCATTTTCTGTCAGTCCACCTGCATGAGCATAGATCACTTTGATAAATGCCCAGGTAGTACATTCAAGAAAAACTAGGATTAAATATCAGGAATGAAAAAAATACGGGGAAAAAATACATATTTCTGCTTAGCGCACACAAATTATGAAATGAAACCCCAAGATAATCAATCACTTCTCATCTGCATTGCCTTTTGTTTCAGTACTCACATTACCATCTGCTCACAAATTGATTTTTTTTTCTTTTTAAGTTGCTTCCTTTTTCTTTACTAGTCACGGGCAGCGTTTTAGCGAATGGAAAAAAAAGGGGGGGGGGGGGGGGGGGAGTTGCATAGATGCGCAAATCAAGGCTTCAGAAAATGAGAAGAGCAATTTTCTTAAAAACCAGAGTATGGACCTTTTTCCCTTTTGGAGAGATTTATCCGCTTTGCAGAGATTGAGAAGATAGCAAGAGTCTAAGATGCATCATTATGAAGATTTAAAACCAATGTAAATAAAGACGCCAAATTATCTTATGATAGAAATGTACGTTTTCACCCATGCAGCTTGTAAGCATCAATATTCCAACCCACACTAGTATTGATTTAATGATTTCGCATCATGCTTGGCAAAAAGCTCTTTTATATACCATATTTCTACATGCCAATATTGGATCAAATAACTCGAATAGTAATTCATACCAACTGCATGAGTCCAAATCTCAATAGTAACATTGTTCCAACCAACAAGGTGAAGATCAGGATGATGACCTGCATTCCAAACGCCTCAGTTACATCTTTTATATAACCTTTAACGTTAAATAATAAGAGGAAGAGGATAGTAACACAATAGAAAAAGAACATGGTACCTTCACTTTCAGCAAGATCAGCAATTATCTTGAAAAACTCCAACCCCTTGGTGAAAGATTTTACTTTCCATGACTGCCTCAGCTTCATTATACCATCTTCCTTTACCAAATTCCATCCAGCAACCTGACCACCCATAGTAAATAACACAGATAATAGCACTCAGGATTAGAGTCAGAGAACTTGAAATTTATAAATGATCGTAAATAACAAAGAAGATAGCACTCAGAATTAGAATCAGGGAACTTGAAATTTGCAAATGAACCTGCAGCATAAGAGAATCTGCTGCACCATCAGTCATGGGTCGCAATTCCTTTGTATTACATGGTACACACTTCTTGATTAACAAATCTAACATATAGCCAGGTAAAAAAGCATATTAGATGACGAGACAACAACAACAATAACAACAAGGAAGAGGAGGAGGAGATCTTTGCACATGCATACTCTCACCAAACTAGTTTCTTGCACAGAAAAAGAGCCAATCATTAAGAAAATGTAATAACATGTAATCCAAGAATGTCAAGGTTCATAAAATGAATGACAATTTCTCTTAATAGGAAACAGGGAGAGCGCAAAGCCAAAGTACCATAAACATCTCTATGGACAAAACAACCCTTGAATGAACAGAAAGTGATCAAGAGGGATATCCTTGGATGTTGACAAGGCTCAACAGGACAGGGCACAGGGACCATTTGAAATTCAAATCCCATGAAGAAAAGCATCCATGAAAATGAGAGAACCGTGTTTAAGGAAGGACATCTAGCTGTCACTCTCACAGAAATATATCTTTTTTAATCTAAGAGAAGAGTTTCAATCTAGAGAATGCAAATACATTTTCATCCCGTTCACCGCAATAAGAGCAGGAAATTGAAGCATACACATCTTCATTAATAATGAAAAATATAAAGTAATGAAATGTGAACAGAAGGTGGCTTCTCCACAAAGGAGCAAAAGATTGAAAAGGGTCTAGACGCACCTTTGCTAGTGCAATAGGTTCTAAATCTGGGAACTGAGTTATTTGATGAGACTCCAACCTGATCCTTAGGTATCTCAAAGACATGACTACATAAACTGCAAGCAAGTTAAAGTGGATTTCCAAACAGCCAATCTCCACGCTGAAAGCTTGATAAGTAAAACTCACCAAACATTAAAAACTATAAATACTGAATAAGCGGGTGTAAAATCTGTAGATACTCGGCAAATACACGTTCGGAAAAAAAAAAAAAAAAAGATACTTAGCATATACACACAATCACGGCTAATACATGATAATTCAGGCGACTATTATAAGCAGAAGAGGATCCAGGACCTAGTAGAATACTGCAGCCACATCAACCCAAATCAAAATTTTAACGTAATGAAGCCACGGTTCTAAAGTTTCCAATTAATACCCAAGGCATTCATCACTGTTAGATTCTCTCTAGTTTCTTACCCCAGCCAGAGGAAGCTGGTATCGAGTGGCGAAAATAAGACAATCACAGAAAATGACACATCAAAATTCAGAATCCATATCAATGCATGAGCCCAAAAGAAAAGGCTTAAAAATCTTGAAAACATATAAAACCCATCCCCAAAAAAAAGTACGATACCGTCCATGCGATCGAAGTAAGCCTTGAAAAAACGGTGCAAATGGAGCCTTTAGGTTGGGTGGAGAGAGTAGGGGAAGCTGAAGAAACCGATTCATTTGATAAAAGTGGCCTAAGGCAGTAAGGATTTTAGCAGCTTGTAGTATGTTGTGCGTGCCCGGAAAGATCTCCTCATCTATTTTTCTACACATGCCTCGGCATCGTCAGCCTCGTCTGAACTGTTGAATTGGGAACAGGAGAGAGAAAATTATATATATATATATATATATATTGTTACAAAAGGAGAAAATTGTATTGATTGGACGTATATGAAAGAATTTATGCAGAAACCCAACCTGTGCAACCCATACCGTTCAGCCGGAATTTCGCCGGATAAATTCAGCAATTTTTTTTCACATTTTTCTTAATAATAAAAGGGCTAAATGCCTTTATACAAAAAAAAAAAAAAAGGGCTAAATGCCTAATTTGCCATGGAAATTTTGATAAGGGGCACTCAACACCCAGAAGTATTTTTGGTATCAAATTTGCCCCAGAAATATGAAAAAGGTAGCAAATTTATCCCTCCGTTAATTTTGACTGTTAAGTTTGATTGAGTGTACACGTGGCATGCCACCGCATCAACCCGAATAAGAGTTAAATATCATTTTTACCCCGTAAGTTTTCACTGAGAGCAAGTTTGCCCCGAAAGTTTTCACTAAGGAGCAATTTTACTCCGGAAGTTTACAAAGCGTATCAATTTTGCCTTTCTTTCCCACTTATTAAATTTGACTATTTAATAAGTCAAAGACTACACATGTCATGCCTTGAAAAGGTCGAACTTGGAGTCAGAGAAGGAAATCATTAAGATGTTGAGCTCAAGGCGGCCAGAATTTGTGAAGCCAAACTGGTCATAGGGACTGAAAGATATGTCGCAAAACTCAAAGGAAACATCACTTATGATCGAAGCAAATAAAACGCAAAACGAGAAATGAATTGTTCCAAAAATTGGTTCAGTAAAACAAATCAATAGTGATAATATTTACGTTTGTATAGACTAATCATTTGCTTAAATCATAAATAATGCTTCTTGTGACCAGTTCGGCTTCACGAATTCTGGCTGCTTTGAGCTCAACATCTCAAGGATTTCCTTCTCTAATTCTAAGTTCGACCTTTTTAAGGCATGACATGTGTGGTCTTTGACTGATTTAATAGTCAAATTTAATATGTGGGAAAGAAGGGCAAAATTGATACGTTTTGTAAACTTCTGGGGTAAAATTGCTCCTTAGTGAAAACTTCCGGGGCAAACTTACTTTCAGTGAAAACTTCCGGGGCAAAAATGATACTTAACTCTTATTGGGTTGATGAGGTGGCATGTCACGTATCATGAGGTGGCATGCCACGTGTACACTCAGTTAAACTTAATGGTCAAAATTAATGGAGGGACAAATTTGCTACCTTTTTCATACTTCCAGGGTAAATTTGGTACCAACAAAACTTTCGAGTGCTAAGTGTCCCTTTATTAATACTTCTGTAGCAAATTAGGTATTTAACCCATAATAAAATGGTAAATTTTAGGAAAGGAGTTTTTTTTTTTTTTTTTTTTTTTTGCTCAGAAAGGAAAGGAGTTGGCTCAACGAAATCTCCCTTCCACATTTTTTTCACATTTACCTTGGTTCCAGTGTGGACAAGCCCACACTCCACAGACTACAATGTAGAGGTGGTTAATGTAATTTAATATAAGGTTAAGGTATAATTTTACCAATGAACTATTGGTCCGGAAGCGTCTAACATATTTAACTATTAAGTGGACCAAAAATACCAAAAAAAGTTTTACTCAGAAGTGTCTAGTACAACGCTGTTAGACAATAGTTAACGTTCGTTATCTAAGGTGCAAATTAGCCAACGAACTTTTACCCCAGGAGCGCCCGGCACAAAATTCTAAATTTTACTAAATTAAATAAGCTTTTTCTCAATTGTCATTATTCAAAACTACTTGTATAAATATCTACGTTCTATGGACAAAAATTACTTATTATTCAATTTTGCCAAAATTATAATTTTCTAAAATAAACAAAATTTTTAATAAAAAATATAATTATATAATTTAAATAAAACTCAAGGTGTTTTATAGTTTATTATATATGTTAAACAAACAAATTATATGATTTATTTTTATTTTAGAAGAAATTTATGTGACTTAAAAAATTCATTTAATGTTAATAAAATTTTCATAGGCCGAATTGCTCCTTAACCTATTATTAAATTGTCCTTCATCAAGCCTCTTAAGTTATTTTATTTTATTTTTTTAACAAGTCACAAATAATCAATAGATCATTTAATTAACAAATATATTACCAAATTGCCGAATTTATATTATTAAGTATCAATATTGATATCCATTAAAAATAAATCATGTGTGTGTGTGTTTAACATATAAATTAAACTATAAAACATCTTGAGTTTTATTTAAATCATATAATTAGTTTTTTTAATTAAAAATTTTGTTTATTTTAGCAAATTATAATTTTGACAAAATTAAAGAATGAGTAATTTTTGTTCATAGATATTTATACAAGTAGTTTTGAATAATGACAATTGAGAAAAAAACTTATTTAATTCAGTAAAATTTAGAATTTTGTGTTGAGCGCTTCTATGGTAAAAGTTCGTTGGCTAATTTGCACCTTAGATAACGGACGTTAACTTTTGTCTAACGGTTTTGTGCTGGACGCTCCTGAGTAAAACTTTTTTTTGATATTTTTGGTCCACTTAATAGTTAATTGTGTTGGACGCTCCTGGACCAATAGTTCATTAGTAAAATTGCACCTTAACCCTTTAATATAAAGCCCAAATTTTTAGTGCATTTAGACAATATAAGAGGTTGGGTATTGAGGGAGGATCTCTACGAGAAATGCTCACATTTAATATTATCCTACAGTTTTTAATATAATTGTCTCTAATAAGATTTAAAAAAAAAATAGAAATACTCCCTCTAATCCTTATTATAAGGTACCAACTAACAATTATCACAAATCAATAAAAATAGTTAAAGTCAATAAAGTTGTCATACAATTTAAGCAACTTCTAATATTACCCCTACTAATTGCACTAAACCCTAATATCATATTAATTATTATTCTCACCCACTATCCTTATTAATTAGGGACAGATATGGAAAAAGATAATTAATGCTCATTAGAAATAAACAAATGTTTTATAAAGGTATGAATGTGTAATAATTCTTTTGAAAAAAACATAATTTAAAACAGGCCACTATTTTTTTTCATAATAACATGCTTTTTTTCAAAAAAAAAAAAAACTGGGTATATATTTGAATTTAGTATATATTTGATTAAAATATAAAATATTTATAAAATCATGAGATTGTCTTAAATAGCCTCAAATATTGAAGATAAACATTTTATATTTCAATTAGTATTACAAATTATGGGATTACTATTTCTCTAATCACTGGAGTTCTCTCCAGTGACCCCCAAAACTACACCGTTTCACACTTCAAAAATAAAAATTAAAAAAAAAACTTTTAATTTGCTTGCTAAGTACCCTAAACCCCAATTATTTAGCTTCTCTCCCCCTCTTTTGGCTCTCCAATCCCTAATCTCTTAATTATGCTTTAGCTGCCTCGCTCTTTCACCTGGCCAATGCTGCTAGCTACAAAAGCAGTGGCGAGGCGGTTTGGGATTGAATCGGCGGTTTTTTTTTTTTTTTGGTCAAAGGATACTACTATTAATACTCCAAACAACATTACAAGCACTAATACAAAGACATAATAACGAAAGATACACGCAAATCAACTGACAACAAAGCGAACAGAAGCTACCATGAAACACAAGAAACACACTAATCAAAAGAAAAACTACAGGCAATCACCCCCGAATAGATGATCAGAAAGAGGAGCATCATGAGGGACAACATTTATCAAACGGGAGTCCGAGGCTAGAAAAGAGAGCAAAGAAGGTGTTGGCTGAAAGACCCACCCAATCGGGCACACCCCTTTATAAGCATCAGCCGCAATCTGGTCGGCAGCACAATTACCCCCCCTTGGGGTGAAAGATAACGAGAACCCAACCTTGGAACCCAGCAGACAAATGATATCAAAAATAATACTCCTACTCCTCCAATCGATCATATCCGGAGCTTTGGCATCAACACATTTAGCAAGAGAGAGGCAGTCGGTTTCAAAAATCACCATATCATGACCCAGATCGACAGCGAGCATGAGAGCCCTCTTGAGAGCTAAAGCTTCGGTCATGAAAGCAGAGATGGATTTGACTTTAGCCACGAAACCCCATTTGAAACCTCCAAGCTGGTCCCGACAGATAACTCCAATAGCCGCATCAGTACCATTAGGCGAAAACGCTCCATCACAGTTATATTTGAGTGTGCCCGCTGTTGGAGGGGACCAGACGACCGGCTTAGCAGGATCAGCTCCTCGGACTTCCGGATTGATGTTCTTTTTATCGCAATTCACCCAGAAGTCAAAATTATTTTTCCTCGCACATTGAATGACATCAATAGGATTAGGGTCTTTATGATCAAAAACAAGATTATTCCTTTGTTTCCAAATAAACCATAAGATCCAACAGATTAAAGAAAGATTATGTTGGTCCAAAGAAGACATACCTGAAATTTGAATCCACCACGCATTAAAATTCAAAATACTAACCACATCTAGCTTAACACCAAGCGAGCTCCCGAACCATACACACCTAGTCCAAGGGCAATGAAAAAACAAATGCTCCACTGTCTCCACCGCATCAGTACAAATTGGGCAAATTCTATTCTGAGATCTCCTCCTCTTATAGAGAGCCCCATTAGTAGCAACAGCATTATTCAGGATCCGCCAAATGAAATGCTGAACTCTGGGAATAACCTTGATCTTCCAAATTGATTTCCAACACGCAGAGGCAACAACTATTGAGGACCCAGCCTTATTACCGTCAGACAGCACCTTCTCATTACTAATATGATACCCCGCTTTTACCGAGTATACACCGTTTTGAGCATTCGTCCATACCAATTTATCAGGCAAACCATTAGATAAGATGCTCATGCCATAGATGGCAGATTTGATCTCTGCGGAGATATACTGATCAATACTGGAAAGATCCCACTTACCATCGACAATAAGGTCACAAACCCTGCCCTTTGCTATGATAGGATCAAGATTATTGGGCTTTTCCGGGAAGGTAACCTGAGGGACCCATATGTCATCCCAAATACTGATAGAAGCTCCGTCCCCAATGTCCCAGTGCAAATCTTGTTTGAGAAATTCCCTACCCACCAGAATGCTAGACCAGCACCATGATGCTTTATGACCTTTTCCCGCTTTCATGAAGCCTCCTTTGGGAAAATAGACACTCTTCAGGACCCTAGCCCACAAATCATCAGGACGAGTAAGCAGTCGCCAAGCCGTTTTAGCCAGAAGAGCATCATTCATTGCTGATAAATCTCGGAAGCCCATCCCCCCGGCACTTTTTGCTTTTGTCAGAGACTCCCAGGCCTTCCAATGAATAGAACTACCTGAAACGGTGCCACTCCACCAAAAATTAGCAATTAGGCTATTGATCTCTTTACAGGTCGATTTACGTTGTTTGTAAAGCAATAAATGAGAATTTGGGGCATCTGTTTGAGCTTTGGTTTGATTCAGAGGGGATTGCTGAGGGTTTTGGATGGAGATCACTTCCAAATTGTTTTGGGGTTAGCGAGATTCAGGATTGATGGCGAGCTATTGGGTAAAAATGGTTGCGTGATGCTTCAAGCATTGGTGGATTACGAAGGGAGGTTCTTGGATGTGCCAGCTGGGTGGCCAAGTACCATGAAACCTGAATCCATTTTGCATCAGAGCAAGCTGTATTTGGGGGTAGAGGAATCTAGAGAATTGTTATAGGGACTTTCGCATAAGCTCGGCTATGTTTTTTATTTTTTAAGTGTGAAACGATGTAGTTTTGACCTTTATCTCCAATGATTGGAGAAATATTAATCCCATAAATTATTTAATATTTTAATCACTAAACATGTTAATTTGAAATCTAAAGAAGACCTTTTATACTTTTGTCCAAAATCAATGCGAGAGGCTTGGACTTCTATTCCGTAACGGACTTAGTCTTAGTCAATGGGAAAATTATTCTCAAAGAATTAAATAATGCATAATATTACAGTTACATCCCCACCGACCTCGCCCTTTCGGGTGGCGGGTTAGAGGGATTCTTTTACTTAGTTACCTTTCTTTTATTATTCGGTCCATTTAATTTATATCAGAGTGAACACAACATAGCATTTAACCTGTTTGGACAATCTACTGTACTGGTAAAAGTAAAAACAATAAAAATACAAGTCCCCTAAGGGTTAAGGGTACAGTCATCCAAAATAAATACCAAATATGTACAGTAATCCCAAAACTAAGTACAAAAATTCAATCGAGCATTCCCTATTCTTCACCTGCACCGTAACGCCTTACCTTTCCAAAAAGGATCTTTATTTCAAGCATGTCCCCCTGTGACTACAAAAGAGTCTGGGGTTTGACAGTGGTCCCCAGAGTAACCATCAATACTCATGCACTAAATGTGTAATGTTTATATATGCAACCATGTATGTATACGAATGCGGAATAGTATGCCAGATACACCACAATATGCAAACAGAAACATACACAATCACACGTCTTCGCACTGTCGAGCTGCCCTACCAAGGTACTCAGTCCATTCCAGAATAATGCCTGTATCTTTTAAGCTTACAACCTTTTTGGCACTCTGCCCGGTATTCATGATCTAATAGTTGTGGGCTTCTTCTAGTTTATGATCATACCAGTCACATAGGGCTTAGGGTTTCTCATTGATCACATATCCAATCCAACGACCTGGAATCATACTAATTTAGTAAGCCTTATTGCCCACTGTATTTTTGTATCATAGTTTCTCCCAATAATACATATAATACTGGAGCACCCCATAGCAATACCTCGATATCAAATAATCCTCGTTTGGGGTCGTTTTGTATATGGTCTCTTGTTAATGATCCCGCTCCAGACATAGTCGCATATTCGACTTCCCCTAACAGGTATTTAATCCATGTCTTTCTGGGAACCGACTAGCTACTTCCATATCTACAACTATCGATCCTAATCATGAGATCGAAACCTGTGGCTATCGGGGTTCTAACTATTATTCGATTCCATCGAGGCACTAATTCTCAGTCATATACTCTTAGAGAATATTCTTTATTCAAAATCTTTCCCTATGCTGATACATCAATTAATAACCTCAAAATACCCCATATTATATAGGTACTGTCCTCAAACATACCTCAAATAACACAATATTAATCAATATTATCAAGGGTTCTACTCTCAATCGTTCTTTCTAAGGGAATATCATAAAATTAAAATCATTCCCTAGCAACTAGTAACCTCCAAACTCATACACATGGGTACTATACTCTAGTGCCTCAATGCATTCAAATCAATTAAACACCTAAAGAATATCTCATTATTAAATCGGATCATTAGGTTTATCAACCTAATTTTAAAACATCGAACATACCCAATAGATATGCCACGATCATCATAATTCATAGCCAATAACATTTAGGCACTATCCTCAAAATAACCTTGAATCAATATTTATCAGACTCACAATCGACTTCTAAAACCTCAATATCAGTTGAGCTAAGTAACCATATTACCTCAATAATACCTAAAATACAAACTAGAATCACAATTCACAATTCCTAGTCTAAACCTTGAAACATTCAAATAACAACACTATTCACGAGGTTCCCAACTCTATTTCAATCCTCAATATCGCATGGTATAATCTAATATCATGTTATTACCTCAAGGTTAGTCATTAATCCTCAATCATACCCAAACATTCTAATAATTCAATATCGATTAATATTCACAAAGTTCCTATTCTCAGGTATTGGAACCTTAATACAACCTTAGTCACTTTTAACCTAGGCATTAATTCTGCTTAAGATCAGATTCAAGCCTAGTCCCAATCATATCCTTACTCAGTCTAACATCCTTATAGTATCTCTAAGGATCATCATATGTCATACCTTAAGGTACTATAGCCTCAAATCAAAAGATTCCACATTTCTATGGTACTTCCCAGGAGGTCACCCATCCCGAGGATTTCTCTCACCAAGCACGCTTAATTTTAAAGCGTCTATCAGATCGGGGGTACGAATACTGATACAAGTCCATATTTTGTTGGATATCGGGAACTTAAGCACTATATCTACCCCCAGATGTGCTAGGTATCATCCCTATTGGCTTTTTTGTGCAACTCCTTTTTGAGTTCTTGTAACACCGAGTGGAAATTTTACTCAGACCCTTATTTCCATACCAGAGGTCCTAAAGTCAGCAGCATAACCCATTTTCCTTAGGGTATGTATCCTTCTGCCTCATTTGTCTTAAATTACTTCAGTACCCTTAACCATCTACTTTTACCAGTACCGTCCGAACCATGCTCTGATACCACAACTGTTACACCCCCACCGGCCTCGCCCTTTCGGGTGGCGGGTTAGAGGAATTCCTTTACTTAGTTACCTTTCTTTTGTTATTCGGTTCATTTAATTTATATCAGAGTGAGTGCAACAAAGCATTTAACCGGTTTGGACAATCTACTGTACTGGTAAAATTAAAAACAATAAAAATACAAGTCCCCTAAGGGTTAAGGGTACAGTCATCCAAAATAAATACTAAATATGTACAACAATCCCAAAAATGTAAGTACAAAAATTCAATAGGGCATTCCCTATTCTTCACCTGCACCGTAGCGCCTTACCTTTCCAAAAAAGATCTTTACTTCAGGCACGTCCCCCTGTGACTACAAAAGAGTCTGGGGTCCGACACTGGTCCCCAGAGTAACCATCAATACTCATGCACTAAATGTGTAATGTGTATGTATGCAACCATGTATGTATAGAATGCGGAATAGTATGCCATATACACCACAATATACAAACAGAAACATACACAATCACACGTCTTCGCATTGTCGAGCTGCCCTACCAAGGCAGGCCCCGGAATTACCGGAATCACAAGCCTGTCTCCGTAGAGTCGCCACGTAGGCAGACCCCGACAGGCACCCTCAACGCTAGGGACACAATCACAAACATGTTTTGTATGCATATTTGGCTAACAATACAAAATCAACACATATGGCAAGCAAATACATACATCAAACACATAAAAGTGTCGGAGTAAAGAGGTTACTACCTGGTGTGGTGAATACTGCTTTTTCTACCTTTATGCTCTGTGGCCTTTCTAAAGTACCCTTGACCTAAAACATTAAAATGCACCTTTTCAGTATTTACAAAAATGCCCTTACATTATTTTTTTGCTAAAACCGAGCCCTTCATAAAATTTCCAGAAATTCACTGTTTCTGTCCCAACTTCTGGGATTTTTCATAAATTACAAAAAAATCATATTGACATGAAACCAACGCCATCTAAACCGTTGAGAAGTCTACTTTACAGGAAAAATATACCCAGGCCATGAAAGTACAAATATTTTGGCGTGTTGCTTGTTTTATCTCCTCTGGTCCAGATTCGCATCACTGTCCTAGACTCTTTGTCAACCATTTATTTCACCCAGTAAATCTTATCCAAATCTATCATATTATATATGTAGATTCATGCCCTAGATGTCTAGTTTTCACATATAAAATTTCAGCTCAAAACAAGTTCATTTACACCCTTAAAAACGCGTTAGAAGCTTCGCTGCCCAGATTCCGCTGAAACTGGCAGCAACCTAAACTTTAGTGTTTTCGGTGTTTTTGACTTCGGCAACTTAACCCATGACCATACCCCATACAAAAACTCATTCCAGAGCCATTAGTGACCTTAAAAATGTAAAAATCCAACCTCAAAACCAAGCTTTTACTATTTGCACGAATTTTCTTTTCACAAGAACTCGAGAAGAAGTTGTCGGGGTTATCTGGAATCGGTAAGTTGGTGGAAGAACTTGGAATCTTGAGCTTGGATCCCTAACTATGGTGGCTGATTGGTTCTTCTTGAGTTCTTTAGAAATTCCACCTCTCAAAGGTGAAAAGAAGAGGTTAAAACACCTTGTTAATAAAGGTGAATTTGATCCGGTTGAATTGGAATTAACTGGCTAAGTTTTTTACTTTTGTGTAATCATTAGGACTTGACTCTTTTTTTTTAACTTTTTCTCCAAGCAAAATCTAGAATTTTCCAGGGGCTTCAGCCAGCTGTCAAGTGACGCACAGCCCTCCAAAAATATCATGATATTTTCTGCTTTTGGGGCAAATTACGCGTTTTGGCCCGAAACTTTTGGAAATTACGATCTTGGCCCAGAACTTTGTAATAATTACCAACTTTTTCCCACCTTTTTGTCTGCCCTTTTTGAACATGGGGCGCCACTTTGGACCCACACAGCTGCCCAAACCAATGTTTACCTATTTATTCCCATTTTGCCCCTGTTTTCCAAACGTAGGACCTGTAGTTTGACTTTTACACTGACTTTTCTTTCTTTCTCCAAGTAAATATTTTTTAATGACTAGAGGGAGTGTGTGACGCCTAAGGGGCCCCACACATCTGGGCTCTGGCATTTTCTTCTCTTTTTCCTCACTTTGCTAGTCCAGTTTTCGATCTACTAATCTGTGTGGGTCCCACCGACCAACAGGGTGGTCCCCTTGCACTTTTCTTCATCTTTTTTAGACTTTTTCCTCTTGAATAAACACTCCTATGTGACACTCTTCAAACTTCATGGAGTGGCCTCCTACTTGACCTACTCAGTCCAAAGGAACCCCTAACTGGTCCTTTTCGGTCCCGTTTTCGTCGGTTAATCACCTGTGGTACCCGTGTATTGTGTTTGGGCCTGAATATAGCTAAAATCATTTGATTTCTCTTCTTATTTTCCTCAAACATGCAGAGGATCTTTATCTGTCCAGGAAATGTCTTACTTCTTGAACCGAGCTTAGTAGTCTGCCTAACTTAAGCTTATTCTCAATTTTCAAGGTCCAAAGTTCGGGATAACAATTACCCCCAAAAAAATACCATAAAAAGGTGAAATTGATTTTTTTTTTTGGCTAGTGGAAAGTTTTGGAGGGTTCAACATCAGTCCCCCTACCAAGGCCAGGGCACGGCCCCAGGCTCTATGAACACTTACTGGGGACTTACAAGATCGCCTACCAAAGGAGTCCCAGTGACGGCAGAGGGGATCGAACCCACGACCCAAGGGCCTAGTCCTGAATTCCTTACCATCTATGCCAACTCACATTGGCAGGTGAAATTGAATTAATATGCTTTTAGGGAGAAAAAAATCTATGGATCAAATTCAAAGCTACTGTTGGTGCTTTCAGGCCCAAAAAACCTATTGTTGGTGCTCTTTGAAATTATCATTGATGCTTCTGACAACACCCATGCTTTTTAAAATTATAAATACAAAACATTTTGGTAAATGAAAAAAAAAATCAAATTATAGCATTCAAGAAAATTGAAAAATATGAATACTCTAGAAATTTTGAACTCTAGTGGCATCTATCCGAAGAATTTTAATTTTAATATCAGAGTTATTTTGACTTATACTACATTTGCTAAGAAAAGATTAATCTTCTAAAATTGTTAGAGACCCTATACTTTAAAAAAAGAAAAAAATTAGAGCAGAAAGCGAAGAAACTACCCTACGTCACAACTTACAAGCAGAAAAATAAAACATCCTCAAGGGGTGGAAAAGCCAGGGCCCTCTTTGCGATGCTATCAGCTTCCAAGTTATCCTCACGTCCACAAGACCCGACATCAGCCATCCATTCTCGACGCAGCAAATTCTGAATTTCCATGATCACATCCCAGTCAGCATGAAGATCAAATTCTGAATTCTGAATTACTCTTATCAGAGTAATTGCTTCTGAACAAATCGCTTCTCAGAATACCTTTTCTGTTATATGGTTCACTTTATTATACAAGAAGCTTCAACTTGCAGGACATTGACTCAATTTTCTGACATCAACCCTAATTAGATTACAATATCTCTATTGCAAGAGAAGGTAGCCACAGTCCTCATGGAAAGTATCCCCGGCTGTAGGAGGCAAGTTGTTTCGGTGAACACTTTTATGAACTTGAGCATGCGTCTCTGCTTCATGCTGAAACATCCTCACCAATTCTTGCAGCTCTAGCTTCCTAACTTCAACCTGTTCCTCTTCAATAGGTTTTCTAAGTCCGAGGTAAACCAGACCAAGTGCAATAAGCCCTGCTCCTATGAAGAAGATAATGGCTGTGAAGACACCAAATGCGTATGGTGTCTTTGCTGCCCCAGGTATTCCATCAACATTGATTCCAAATAATCCAGTAATGATGGTAAGGACAACACCAACTCCACCAAAAACGCCTAAATTATGGGTCACTCGTAGGCTTCTATCCTGAATTAGTATTCAATAGATGCGCAGACAGTTATGTTGTTAACAATATAAGAACAGTGATAGATAAACCGTTTTGAATGCTGTTTTAGTAGGAATGGCAATGGATTGGAGTAGGATGAAGTTTGCAACATCCATTCTCATCCTGTTATTGATTTTGTCAAATATTTACCCTATGATTTTCTACTTTACACCCATATTATACCCATCTCTTCTTTAGTTATAAGTTCAAATCTTATCATCGATTGTTTGTAGATTCATCTAATATAGGAATGATGCAAGATAGAGATCGAACTACTTGCCCAAGCATGCTCCAAACTCATTGTATGCTAACTTATCCGACAAAAACAAGATGAGACAGGCAGAGTATTTATCGAACCTAAAATGTCATCCTATGTTTGAGAATAAGAACTTAGGTGAAAAGATTGGCAACAATACCTGAAGCCAGGCACGGACAGTGCTCAGCATAACATCTTGAATGGTAAATAGGCGGCCTCGAACTGCTTCTTGCTCCTCAATCATGTCCCTTGTGCTCTTTCTTATTCCCTCTAACACATTTCTTGCCACATTGCCTCTCACATGTTGGAGAAGCTCAAACACAATCTCCTCTCTTGCATGGAGTGACCACTTTACTCGGATAACCTGCAATGGAAGCACAATAGTAAAGGTAATGGATAACGACCCCATCTCTCCTGCATAGTGCATACAAACTGAAAAGTAAGAGCTATAATATGTATGTATGAGTGATTAACATTAAAGTAATCAACACACATTAGATCTTCCGTATCTCTATAAACCAACAGTTATTCCTTATTATAACCTTTCAACCAGTTATCAGACAAAATAAATGTGTGCTGCCTCCATTACAACCCTAACATTGTTGTTTTCATCATCAATATCCGAAGATATTGATGTTGTTTAGAAAAATGTCATCTAAATATGATTTTTTTCACTGTGATTCTGAGACATTAATCATTATTAGCAACACGTTTTCCTTACTAAAATAAACCGTTAAATAATATTACTTCATCAGTGTAACTTTTGTTCGTAAGAGTATGAGAAACTGCTCCAACGTCAAAAGACACACTCGATCTTCACAAAAACTCCATAGAAATTATTAAAGAAATATACTTGGGCTTACAATTATTCATGTAGTTCATAATTCATCAGAAATTCCTTCAAACAAGTGTTTTCTGGATCAACATACCTGTCTAGATAACCATCTGATTTCATGATTAAGAATTACGCTTAAAAGGTTTATGTCTTCATGGTTTCTCCTAGTCAAAAGGAAAACTCTCAATTTATTGCAGAGCCACTTTAAAGTAACTCTAATTTGAATCACCACACATAGTGCAGAGTCACTAACCTGTTCATAAACTTCAATTCAATCTCATCAGCTGCCCCAAATATTGATTTACGGAAAAACCTAGATTACTAAAGAAGATTATTAAACCAAAGTAACAAAATTGAAGCTCGCAATGAAATGTAATTGCCAAAGTACTAATCAATCACACCTAAAGTCATGCCTCAATGCAAACATGAAGCCAATTCCTAACATGGCATGCCACTTTTTATAGATCATGCCTTGAGACAGATAAGCTCTTATATAGTCAATTTCTGAGAGGAAGCAAGCCGTACAATCACAATCTTGAACTGCATTTCATTTTTGTTGTAGTTTTAGATTTTCTTGTTTTTGTGATCATATCTCCATAAAATCACAATCTTGCATGTTATAAAACTGAAGCACAGAGAGAGAGAGCTACAAGGGAAAAACGATATTTAGCCATTCAATAATACATTTGCTGATACAATGCCAAACATTGACCCCTTTTTTCCTTTTGGCCAGGAACCCCCTGATAGTTTCTTAGGAATAATAACAGATTTATGTATCCTCAAGCATATAAATAGTAAAGAAAATGTGCCAAGCATAAGGCAAGAGTCAGTTTAGTCTTCTTCACAGAAAAACAAATATGCAGTCAGAGAAGGAAAATTCAAAAGGTTAAAAATAAAGCACAGAACACAACATGAAATATGATATATAATAACACATACATGACTTGTCTCAAATGCTACTGTTCATATCATAAATCAGATATCAGATAATGTTGTCATTACCTATCATCCCATCGAGAAAGGTGGCATGCTAAATGTGCTATAACTTCATGCACAGTTCTTGGCGTGTTATACCCTCCAGCAGAAAGAAGCTCCTAAACCAAAGCAGAGTTCAGGAGCAATGAAATATCTTTTTGAAAGTAGAATGCACATAGTAAATAATTAACTTGTGAGTATATGCCATCAAAGGAATATGCCAAGGATGAAAAACCTGGACTTCTGTGATACCCAAAACATTCACTCTTGATACAGATCCTTTTACATGCATTACAGTCACTAGGAACTTTTGTGCATGCCAAGACCTAAGTACTACAGGGACATCATCTTCATCAACAAAGGGATCGCCAACAGACTGTCCCAGGAGCTCAAATAACAGACCTCCAGCAACTCTGACTGGGACCTATATAAATGAGAACAGCTTTTATCAATAACTGAGAAACTAGATGCCAAAGAGAAAAGGGCTTGTAGAGTAGGAAAAAATTCATAGCTTGATGAAAATATTGTTTAACAAGAAGATTCCTTGTAAATATATATTATATCTTAGCAGTTAAGCATACTTTACGGTCATAGTAGATCATTCATAAAACTGTAAATTAGAATTATTAGTTGACAATAGATTTTAAAAAATAGTTGGAAAGAAGAAAACGGAAATGGACCATTTCGACAATCAAAATGCTATTGCAGCTTTTTATTTGATCTGAAGGCATATATAATACAGAACACGGTTTACAAGCATTTCCTCACCTGTATGTAAAAATGCATAACACTGGAAACATGCTCACTTAGCCAAAAGTGACAATAGGTGCTATACTATCAATATACAAAATCAACAACAAAGCATCTTGCTCATCCAACGGCTTTTTTAATTCATTATTACGGATGCTCATCTAACAAAAAGCAAGTCAGCAGCCCCCAGACCAGAAACAAACAAGTAACATAATTGAAAAGATAAGATATGAATCGTAGCGAAAGCTATTGAAGAAGGTCAGAATACTTGCTATTGTAGCACAAACTTCATCCAAAGGTCATCTTGCGCACAATTCATATTCAACATTCTTTTCCAATTTTTTTGCAATTTACGGAAGTCATTTCTTTAGTTTCTATTTCTGATTTTCTTGCTGACATGGTCACTGGTCTTGTAAGCTTAGCCTACGATGGCATCAAGAGCTTGATATTGCGCGTGGAAATTATCTTTAGCAAAATAAATGGTCCAAAATCAGATTTGAACTATAACATTTAAGAGTAAAAAAACTGAAAATTCAATTTACCTCATAGCGAAGGTGTTTCATCCGCTCACTTATTAGCCGACTTTCATCCCTTAGTGCTGCACGAACGGCAGGATGAAGCCACTGAGCATTTCTAAGCCACGCCTCAATGTCAGGGTGACCTGCAGAAACATTGCACCACCATATAGGACCTGATGGACGCTCCCAATATGAAGCTGCTAAATCCGCCCCAGTGAAATCATCTTCATCATCCGCAAACTCAAACTGTTGAGAGGCCCAGACTCCATCAACCTGAACTGTTTGGACAATCTCCAAAATTCTTGTCCAACCAATTGGTACCCAATGACCATGCTCATATTTTGCCGCAGCATTAAATTGGCCAGACTGAAAAAACTGGCCATATTTTTCACCTGAGGCATGCAACTGACTACCACTTAAATGAAATGCAGATGATGACTCTAACAATCTATCTGGTCTCAGAGAAGCCCCTCTTGAACCATTTGTAGGGACATACATCTTTGGACACTCAACATCCATTTGCAGTTTATCTGGGGTCTTTGAGGGGGAACTTGATTGAACTGATTTTCTTTGACCTCGAACATATTCAAAGGCACAAATAAGCCCATCAGTCCAAAGGTCACTTTGAGAATGATTGTCCTTAACATCACAAGCTTTAACGTTTGCAGGTCTCATCTTTTTGCTAAGGGAGTGAGAGTGGTCTCTTATGTCACTCACTTTCAGCTCCACCTAAGGGTATGTACAAAATAAAGCATCAAACATGTATCACCAATTCAATGTATATTTTGGAATAGAATCTTCACAAAACACACTACTCTTTCATGAACAGCTTCATAAAGGACAGATTGTGTCGTGTGATGTTTGAAAAAATTAGTTTGAATCTACACCTCGGGTTTGATCATCAATAGAAAAATGTTCGAAGTGATCCTAAATTAATTGTATTTTGAAGTCCTGAATATAATACCCACTTTATAGATCAAATTGAACTACAAAGTGATTCTTATATTTAGGACTGGAGGGAGTAATATATTTTCCCAAGAATGGAGTTCCCTAGTTTTTGTATCCCTATGACGGAGAGACAAAAGATGCGAGCGAGTAAAATTTTTAAAGATTTAGGTAAGAAATCAGAATTAGTTGGGCATTTTGAGCAAATAAGCAGTAGATCAAACAAATAGTCTCAGTGGAAACCTTCAAAAATTACTGCATAGCGTTGTATTAGCGGGGATCCTTTAAAAATTGAGTTCTATAGTTGTCTCCCTTTTTTTACTTCCCCCTTCCACGCACCCAACTTCATACTTTCAACAGTTAACTCTATGATCCTTCAACAAAGTACTCATGTGCTCCCAAAAAAAAGTATCATGAAAACTTTCCACCAGACCAAGAATAACTACGAGAAGAACAAAATTTGGAAACAGATCATAGACGTGAATAAGCACGAATACTAAAGCTAACAGGCAAGAGAAGAATATATAAAATCAAGCATTTGGAGACTTACAACCTCAAAGGAGAACCTATAAACTCCAGAACAGAGAAAACTATAACTTGAATAAGGAGAATAAAACTTACAATAACAATGCTAAAGCTATCAGAAAAAGAAATGGAGTTTGCCACGTGACAATGGAGCGCGTGAAGGGTGCATGGTACGGGTGCTATGGCTAGAAGTAAAGTAGCTTGCTTAGCTAACATGCGCCAGGCTGATCGCGGCCACTATTGGGGAGTGGGGACACAGTGGACAGCCGGATCCAAAATCCAGATTACATATCAAAAAAAGTGCTTTATAGAGAGAGAGCAATCCTTTCAATTTTTCCGTGGGATTACAAATGATACAAAGCAGCTATTTATAGTGATTGAGAATGGGTCCTTTAGTGTAATTTTCCTACCTGGGTCATTAGGTGTAATTTTCCCCTAACTAAATATTCATCTCATCCCGCGTGAAACTGAAGGCAAGTCGGGTGGCAGGAGAGATTAATGCGTGTGGACCCACATCTCGATATTTATAATAGGATAGGGTTAAAGAGTCAATAGACATCCACATACTTAATATATTCATAATATTCTCCCTTAGATATTCATTATAAATGTATATCGTTACAAACTTTAACTAGAAAAAATCTTTCTATGAAAACTCAGTAGGATAAAACCTAGATAAAAGAAAAAGAGTATAGAGAGGATCGATTCCCCCTCTTGACAACATCAGTTGAGATCTTTGAGTCTTCGAAAGTCGATGTCATAGACAAGCTTTTCAAAGATTGCACCTGGAAGTGATTTGGTAAATAAATCTGCTAGATTTTCACTTGAACTGATTTGCTGGATATTTATTTCACCATCCTTTTGAAAGTCACGAGTAAAGAAGAATTTTGGTGAAATATGCTTCGTTCTATCACCCTTAATATAACCTTCCTTAAGTTGGACAATACATGTAGTATTATCTTCATATAGAACTGTTGGAACCATTTTATCTGAAGATAAATGACAAGTTGTTCGTATATGATGTATTACTGACATCAACCATACACATTCTCAAACATGTTTCATGCATTGCTAGAATTTTTGCATAGTTAGATGATTTGGCTGGTATAGTCTGTTTCATAGATCGCCATGAAATAGTTGCACCTCTACATGTAAACAGATAGCCTGTTTGTGATTTACCATCGTATGGATCATACAAAAATCCAGCATCTGCATAACCAATCAATTCATGCTTGAATACATTTGAGTAGTATAACCCCATGTCTATAGTGCCTCTGAGGTAACGAAGAATATGTTTTATTCCATTCCAATGTCTTCGTGTTAGTGAAAAACTATATCTTATTAATAAATTAACAGCAAATGATATATTAGGCCATGAGTGATTAGCAAGATACATTAGTGCTCCAATAGCACTGAGGTATGACACTTCTGGATCAAGTAGTTCTTCTTCACTTTCTTCTCTAATTACTTGAGGTTGGAATGAATTTTTATCCATTTGCAAAGACCTTATAATCATTGGAGTACATAATGGATGTGACTTATATATATATAATCGCTCTAGGACCTTCTTTATACATGTTTCTTGATATACAAAAATCTCATTCTTTAGGTACTCGATCTGTAGTCAAAAACAGAATTTCGTCCTATCCAAGTCTTTCATTTCAAATTCTTTCTTCAAACAATTAACTACCTTTTAAAGCTCTTCAGAAGTTCCAATGATGTTGATATCATCAACATAAATAGAAATGATAGTAAATTCATTTCTAGATCTTTTCATAAATATGCATGGGTATAATGGGTCATTTTTGTACCTTCTTTCAATAGATATTCCTTGAAACGATTATACCACTTACGCCCTGATTGCTTCAAGCCATACAGAGACTTATTTAACTTAATTGAGTATCGCTCTCAAGAATTTGAATTTGATGCTTCTGGCACCTTGTGTCCTTCAAGGACTTTCATATAAATATCATTGTCAAGTGAGTCATACAAATAGGTAGTCACGATATCCATTAAACGCAAATCAAGTCCTTTATTTACTGCTAAGCTAATCAAATAATGAAAACTAGTTGCATCCACTACTGGTGAATACGTTTCTTCAAAATCAATGTCAGTCTTTGTGTAAAGTCTTAGGCTACAAGACGTGTCTTATTTCTTGTAATTTCACCCTTTTCATTTCTTTTTTTTTACAAAAACTCATTTGTATCCTACTAGTTTGCATCTTCAAGTGTATGGACTACAGGTCCAAATACTTTTTGTTTTTCCAGTAATTTTAATTTTGCATTAATAGCATCTTTCTATAAGAGCCAATCCTTTCGCTATTGGCACTCGCGAATGGATTTTGGCTCATGATCCTCATTATCATTCATTATATCATATGCTATATGATAAGCAAAGATATCGTCAACGTTGATTTCATTCCGGTCCCATCAGATACTATTCATAACATAATTTATTGAGATCTCATTATTTTCACATATTTCAGGTACCTAGGTCTCTTTTGGGACTACAACATTCTCTTCTGGAGATAATACCTCTTCAGGAGATGGCTCTTCTTGAACTACTAACTTTTCTTAATTATCCTCGACTTGACCATCTATATCTTAGCTCTTTTTCTCTTTCGAGAATTTTTACCTTTGGAACCGATAGGCCTGCCACACTTCAGGCGTGCTTTTGGATTCATTTATAATAGGTTGTCCTTTAAAGACATCAATTCGAATAGGAGCATTAGCAACTAGGACATGTGACTTTGTCACTTTCTTTGGGTCAGTAAATGCTTCTGACATTTGATTAGCTAAATTATGTAAATGAATTATCTTTTGAACTTTCTATTCACATTGTTTTGTATGAGGATTAAAATGAGACAATGATAATTCATTCCAACTAATCTCTTTACTCAACTGCTTGTTTTCTCCCCCCTAATGTTGGGAAAACTGATTCATCAAAATACAATTGGCAAATCGTGCCATAAATAAATCTCCTGTAAATGGTTCTAAATATTTTATGATTGAAGAAGATTCATACCCAACATATATTCTCATTCTTCTTTGTGGACCATTTTAGTGCGTTAAGGTGTTGCTATTGGCACATATACTGCACACCCAAAAATTCTTATATGGGAATATTATGTTCTTGACCGAAAACCATTTGTAAAAGGGAAACCTTTAAGTAACTAGTTGGCCTAATGGGAATTACCATTGCTGCATGTAAAATGGCATGGCTCCAAGTAGAAATTAGGAAATTAGATCTCATAAGTAAAGGTCTTGCAAAAAGTTGCAATCGTTTAATCAATGATTCTGCAAGTCCATTTTGCGTATGAATATAAGCTACCAGATGTTCAACATCAATTCCAAAAGACATACAATATTCATTAAAAGCTTGTGAAGTAAATTCACTAACATTATTAAACGTACTTTCTTGATAAGATAATCAGGGTGATATGCTCTTAATCTAATCAATTGAGCAAATAATCTTGCAAACTCCAGGTTGCGAGGAGAAATAAGCAAACATGCGACCATTTGGTTGATACATCAATTAAAACTATATAGTATCTAAATGGTCCACATGGTAGATGCATTGACCCACAAATATCTCCTTGCATCCATTCTAAAAATGTGAGGGACTTACTTTCTACTTTGCTTGGTGAGAGCCGAATAATTAACTTTCCCTTGGAACATGCAGTATATGAGAAATCATGGAATTGTAGTATTTGCTTACACTTCAGGGTATGTCCACATGAATTCCCAATTATTTGTCGTATCATGGTTGACTCTAGATGGCCTAACCGGTCATGCCATACATATTAGTAAATTTCTAGTTTACATTAGCAAACTTCTGGTCTGTATTGGTAAACTTCTAGTTTACAATAACATGTGTTTTAATTGTGCTTATAAATGTATAACATAAACCAAAAGAAAAAACAAGAAAACTTTCTAATATGCATTTTCTACCAGAAACTATATTTGTGATAGCAAAACATTTCTGATTATTTTTAGTTGTTGTTTTTATATGATATCCATTTCTGCGGATATCTTTGAAACTCAATAAGTTTCTCTTAGATTTGGTAGAATAAAATGCATTACCAATACATAATTTTGTTCTTTCAAGTAATAAAATATTAGCTTTTTTGGAGTCTTCAATCAAATTTATATTGTCAGATATAGTCTGAACATTGGTTTCTTGCATTACTAAGGAAGAAAAATATTTATCATTTTTAAGTATTGTGTGGGTTGTTGCGCTATCAATGAGACACAAATCTTCATGATTGATGCCAATAAGATTCATTCTTCATTAGAGCTCTCGTACTAATAACATGTTATTAAACTAAAAGAAAATTTATAACTAAAGGAAGCTATCAGGAAAAGACAAGACGAATAGAAGCAACAAAGAGAGTAATCCTTTCAATTTTTCCATGGGATTACAATGATACAGAGCACCTATTTATAGTGATTGAGAATGGGTCCTTTGCTGTAATTTTTCCACCTAGGTCATTAGGTGTAATTTTCCCCTGATCAAATATTCATCTCATCCCACATGAAGGCAAGTAGAGCTGAGAATTAGGGCCGACCCTCTAGGGCTCGGGATTAAAAAAAAAAAACATATGTTTTTCAAAGCCTGGCCCAAGAGTATCAGGGCCCGGAAGTTACTATTCCAAATTTAACTATTTTTCCTCCGTTTTTTTTTCCTTCAAAGAAATATAGTCAGTAAATTACAACAATTAAAGTTCTAATTTATCACATAAATGTTATCAACATTAATATCAAAACAACACAAATCATCCAACAAACAAACACAATCACTAATTCATAATTAAAAGCAAACTATGTCTACAAATAATTCACATAAAACATAAGAAGCATACCACTAAGCGATATTAGTAAGATGACTATTATTGTCGCATCTTCGCCACTATCATCAATTTCAACGACATTTGATTGTGCTTTGCTTTGAGTAGGTTCTAGTTCATGAGTAAGAATATCATGAATTACTTCTCCCACATCATGAACACATTCATAATCTTTATCTGCAATAAATAATAAATTAAATCATAAAATTAAAGTATAGCTATTATATATTTGTATATTTGTACTAAAATGAATAAATAACTCTATAACAAACACAAAATATATATAAATTAGTAAATTACTATCATATGCGAATCCATGCATCCAAATAATAATAATAATAATAACAATAATAATAATTTAAAAGGGCCTGTAGGGTCAGTCCTTTTAAGCCCAAGGCCCTATAGGGCCAGCCCCGTAGGGCTTATTTTATTAAACTCCTCTAATTTTCAAGCCTAGCCCTTAAAAGGGCCAAGGCTTAAAAGGGCTGTCTGATGGGCTCAGCCCAATTTCCCAGCTCTAAAGGCAAGTCGGCTGGCAAGAGAGGTTAATGCGTGTGGGACCCACATCTGGATATTTATAATATATCATAATATAATATACAAGTGACAGGGAGTTAAAAAGTTAATGGATATCCACATCATTAATATATTATTAACAATTCATAACTTATAAGATTTTTTTGATACTATTTTTTTTGTTGAGACCTTAATGTCATTTCCCCCTTTTCTAGTTAAGATGGATCCAACAATTCATTTTGTCTTTTTATTAAAAAAAATGATATATAAAAAAAAATACTTGTGGCCTTAGATTCAACAAAAAATACTCTGTGGTGTTAAAGGCACCTTAAAAAAATACTTCAAAAAGTTGAATCCGTCACAAAATATTTTAGGGCGTGGCATACACTTGAAAAATTATTTTAGGATGCTGGAGACATTAACCCTTTATTTTTAAAGTAAAAAGTATTTTACACTTAAAATCAAAAGATGCATTATACTCGTACATATTATTATTTCTTCTAAAAAATCAGCTTACTTTGTACAGTATTTTAATGAATAATTATATTTGTTATTTGTATAAATTTAATATGGATATATAAAATCGATGTAGAAACTCCATTTTTAATTTAAATAAAAATATTTGTGACACAAACTAAATACTACTAGAATACAATTTCACATTGATTTTTGATAATTAATTTTGTACAAGTGTTAACGTTTTTTCTGGTAATAAAAAATTGTATACAAATTCGTAGTAGAATGGAATTTTTAATAATTCAAGCAAAAACATCCAGCAGTGATCCATACCCATATGAGCATTGCTATGATTTTTTTATATATATAATAAGGCAAAATGAAAAATGACATTGCCATAATTATTTTGTTTAATTAAATGTCACTTATGATATCACTATGGAGAACACAGGATATTTTAAGGAATTCTATTCAGAACCAAAAATTACAAAGACTAGAAATATAGATTTAGACAAATATAATTTTTTTTTCCAACAGTAAATGCATTCCTCAACTCATTTGTTTTCGTTCTTGTTCTGTGTCTTGGGGCTATATAGATACACGTTTTATTTTTTATAGACATCATCTGATGATCCCGACATTGTTCATTTCATTCAATAGTATAGTACTAAAAAAAATTAATCTTAGCACTGTATAAATATAAATTTCGTTTTTTATTTATGTAGAACAATTATTTTAATAATAGTTCCTATACCCCAGATTAAATATAGAAGTATATTCATTCATGTTCTGGCCATATCCCCGGGTACTTACAGTCACATACTGAGGAATCAGAAATTAATTCCTTCCCTCAATAGGGGGGCTGGAAATCACTTGAATTGAAATGCATTTTGTTTTCTTTTTTGGGATGTAGTTTTCAAGTTATAACTTACCCCAAAAAAAAAACGCACGTTTTATAGACGAGAAAAAAAGTAGAGCTCATTTGAATTTTTGCAGATTCCATAGAATGAATATTTTCTTTTTCTGTCCTCATTTAACCTGAAACAACTTAAAAAGATTCGCAGTGAATTGGTCTAGTTCTGCGGCAACAAATTCTATGCCTTCCAGGTCTATGGCTACAATATGTGAGATAGCAGATAGGGCAGTATGCGAAGAACTTTCCACTATAACAAGTAAGAAAACAGTATAAAGGCTGAAAAACGTACCAAGTAGACCAAATTAGCACACTCAGTTCCTACGTTAAACATGACGACAGTAATGGCACAGAATACAACCTCGTAGCACAGGGCAGCAGCCAGTCAAAGGTCTCTTTAGACCAAATAATGATACATTTAAATTATTAGGACCGTAATATGCCCCTGATTGGCAACTTTAAAAACTCACACCCAGACTCTGAAAAACCAGGAGACATAAGATTAGTAGCTGTTTTGCCATAGTTGTTGGGGCTGCTTGGTGGCTTGTTGGCTTTGAGATCCACCCAGGGATGCTTCCCTAGGATTCTGCTGCTGATGTTCCAGAGAAACACCAGTCTGAGAATGGTATAAATTAGGATAGCCTAGAGGTCCAAAATGCTGTGAAGGCTGCTGGCCTTGCCGAAATCCACTGGATTGTTGATTCTGTCCCTGAAAGCTGTAATATGTGCTTGCTGGAACAGCAGACATGGTCCGGGAGCCAGGTGCATGTACCCACATGGCAGAGTTATCATTCTGGCAAAACAAGAAAGATATAGTTCACATGAATTCCACAGGTAAGGAACACAGCTCCAAAAGAGAAGTTAAAACCCTTGACTCTTTTTCTTCTTCCTTTGTGTGTGTGTGTGTTTGGGGGGGGGGGGGGGGGGGGAGTTTCTCATAGACACAAGTAAAAATAAAATTTTAGCAGGTCATTTCCAGAGTGATGCCTCTCTATTTTGTCAGAGAAACCATCACAGCAAAGAAAACAAATCAAGGTAAAGCTTTTTTTTTTTTTTTTTTGGGGGGGGGGGGGGGGGTTTCTCATAGACACAAGTAAAAATATAATTTTAGCAGGTCATTTCCAGAGTGATGCCTCTCTATTTTGTCAGAGAAACCATCACAGCAAAGAAAACAAATCAAGGTAAAGCATTTTGAAGCTGAAGATCTTTGTACCTGCTGTAGTGATATCAAATGATTATTGTCCTTGTATTGTGAGCTAATAATGTCATCATAGCCAATGGTTGTGCCAGTGGGAGCAGCAGGAGGATTCAAAGGGAAGTTTCCTCCAGAAATGCTTGTAGAACTGCCAAAGCCATATGCGGATGCAATAGCTGCTGACTGGGGCAAGCTGCTCACTGAAACACTGTTTTTATACTGTGGCAGGACTGCTGCAAGAGATTGGTGGTATGTGCTATTTCCAGCAAAAGCCTGCTGAAAAGCTGAAGGCATATAGGTATAGCTCTGAGGCAAGAATGGATAACTTATCATATTAGCAAAATGTCCCAAAGGAAGTGTAGGTTGGGGGTATGGATGCACGGCAAGATGTTGAGGAAGTACAGGTCCAGTGGCCATGCCAGCACCAGGCAAGGATTGTTGTGGATTGGGTTGAGGTGTGGAGATGCTGCTTGCTCTTAGAGCCTGCATATCAACAAGGATAAACCATCAAATAACTGAATTCATGAAATCACCGTCTTTCCTAAACCAAAAAAATAAATTATACAAATATCTCACTCAGCAAATGAGATAGCCGATAGCAGATGGGCAACACAAATTTAATGACAAGCACTACAATTGCACAGAAAATCAAATGTAACGATTTATCCAGCAATTATGGCAAAACATTCACTCCACTAAGTATGAAAGTAAGTATGAATTATCACAGGTGTATCAAAATCATGAGTCACTGGGCCAATGCTACAGAAATACCAGGATGAAACCACACAAGCTTAAAGAATTTTGCTCCAAAGGAAAAAAAAAAGCTAGGAATCAGACTTCAAAGTTGAATAGCCATTGAACAAGCAAGTTGTGAAATCTAGCCATAAAAGTTCTTAGTGGCTACAATAACATAATTCAGGGCATTAACAGCTCAAACATTGGAAATGAAAGGATCTTTGATTTAATATCAGAGCCTATATATAACCAAATGGCCTCAAATTATATCTTTGCTGTTTTTGCTTTTTGGTGATCATGATAGAAAGAAACATGTTGAGATAGACACACACTTCATTAAAGAAAAGATTGAAGAAGGAACCATGAATCTGTCCCACATACGATCTACGGACTAGATTGCAGACATTATGACAAAACCATTGGGCAAAGCTAAGTTTGAAGGATTTCGAGGCAAGTTAGGAATGATTGACATCTACTCTCCAGCTTGAGGGGGCGTGTCAAAAAATCCCTTGATTTTAGGATCTAGATTGATTTTTTAGTTTTTGAAAGTTTCCTATTTTTTCAGTTGATTGTAATCCCTTATTTCTGTCCTCTAATTACTCTCTAAATCTATATCTAGTAACCTTTCCATTGGAATAATTAAATTAATATGAGAGCATTATTTTTCCATCTCTGATTCGACAAAAACAAATAACTTTCTAGCTTGAGAAAAAAATTACTCGTGAGAAGCTCATCAAGGACACTGTACAGAGAAATTTAAATATGCTAGAGAAGAAATGCACCTCTGACACTGATAAGGTGGGACCACCAATTGAAGACGCAATGTTGCTATATTTTGTGGCCATTGAGTGTGCTGCAGGGAAGGGTGAGTATGGGATATCCTCCCTTGATGTTTGAACTGTTGAAGACAACAACGCGCTTGGCAAAGAATTTGTATATGCCTGCTAAAATATGAAAACTGAAGTTTAGATGTAGTGTAGGATTGACAAATATAAATGGAAGATAGAAGAAAAACTCAAAGATTACCAATTGACATAGCAACATTAACACAACAAAGGAGATGGATGCGCCATATTTATGGTACAAACTACACTATAGTTAGAATAGGCTACATTGCAGACGGATTTTATTCAACAAAGCAGCTGGGGAGGAGTGAAATACTAAAACCAGCTTTTATCAAAAGAAATATACAATCAGCTCAAATTCTTTGATAGACTGATAGGGGACAGAAGGTCAAACTGATTCAGCTCAAAGACCATAGCAATAGAAATAAAAGATTCCTTAATTCTCAACAGCAAAGTATCTCATCATGTCATTTTAAAATTGACTGTAACTCATAGAAGACACTAAATGAGGCCCATCACAACCATGAAATATGTTATAGCGCAGCTTCATGAATCATCAACTTTATGGACTTTACCATAACACTTGAGAAGGGAGCAAGGTTTTGCATCTGTGAACTCGTCTGTGAATGAGGAAATGTGACATCTGGTTGTTGGGTGTTTTCATAAGTAAATCCTTGTGAAGATTGAGGAAATGAATATTGATTTCCCGGAGCAGTTTCTGCAGGTGCAGAATGTAAAACCTCTGGTTGTGAAATGGAAGGGGATTCATATGTCTCAGCACCTACACCAGTTCTATGCACCAAATTTCCATCGGAAGTAGTAGTAAGATGTTCATCCCCATAAAAGTCAGAATTCCTGTCAGGGGGAAAAAATCTTTAGAATTTAGACAACTTTGGAAGACAGAAAATTACAAGTACATCATCACAAGAGCAACATGCCTTGCATCTGAGGGCTCAATTGTTGAGGCATCTGTTGTTGCAGATGCCTCCTCCAAGTCACTTTTCAAGTGCATAGAAGCAAATTGCCCAGATCCAGAAAACGCAGCATTTGCTCCAGATCCAAAACTTCCAAAGCTCAAATTCAAGCACTCTGGATTGTGATGTTGCAGGTGATTTGGAATCACTACAGACGGATGGTCCTCCTCTGATTCTGACCCCTGATCATCTTTGTGTAAATCCAGCTTCTCCATGTTTGCAGCCACTGATGAAATACCATTTTCAGCTGGCAGGCAGAAATTAAAAATTTAATACAGACTTTATCAGGCACAATTCTAATAATAATAGGAGTTATGAGCTTCAGATAATAACAGTATTACAATGTCAAGATCCAAATCCACAACCTTTACCATTCACACATAGGAGGGGGAGAACCAAAAAAATGAGCAAAACTGCTAAAACAATAATTACTTTAGGTTAATTCATCAAAGGAAAATACAAGAATTGCTCCTGCTGCTGTTTTAACCTATAATGGGCCTGTTTGGGTTGGCGGTAGGAGCGGTGGCTTAAAAGCTATCTGACTTTAAAAAAACTCGGTAGGAAAAAAGTCCGATTATAGATAATGATACGTGTTTGGATTGATAGTGGTAGAAGTGGTGGGACCCACGTCAAAAAGCTGAGAGTATTATGGAAAAAGCTAGATGCTGGAGCTTTTTCCTTAACTGGCTTTTTGAGCTTTTTTGACTTAAAGTTAAGCCAACGCAATGGGCAATCCAAACAAGAAAAATTGGGCTTTTTTCTCACTGGGTCAGTGGCTTAAAAGCCACTAAAATTTTTACACATTAACGCTGAAAAATAAGCCACTCCAAACAGGCCCAAATGTTCTTAGATATGTGCTGCATCTATTTGTTTAAACCTTAAATATGCATAGAACATTTTTTTAACCTCAAATATGCATTGGTGCTCTAATTACTTACTAGTTCAATACTCAAAATTCATACATGCTTCACTCTATACAACAAAATTCTTTGGCAGACATATTTGTTCAAGAGAAGCAAAGGCATAACAAGATTGTATAGACAGTACAAAACATAAAGCATTGGATCACCTTCGTTATTGTCAAAAGGATGGCTGTGAGATTGGTAAGAATTTAAATCATTGTACAAGTTGCCATCAAAAGATTCACCTCCAACATTATCGTCTGATATGCCTTTAGCAGATATTGAAGGAGGTTCAACATTGTCAGCATTCTCAAAAGGACCTTCATCTACATGGTCATCAAAGTGGGATGTCTGCTGCCAATTAGCTTCACCCAAGTTAGATGAGTTTGCATAGAGATCAGAATTTGCATGCATATCAACAACGGAAGAAACGCTAACAGCTGGATGGTGATCAATTGAAGCCCATTCATTATTCTGTGAGACGCTCTGGCTTAGGGTAAAGTCTTGATCACTGTTTGTCTCCAGAACCTTTGGAGCATGACTTTGCAACGGATGCAAATTTTGATGTGATGCTGCTGGAGGAGACAAAACATTTTGATGATTACCACTATGGATAGAAGAGTTAGGCATGGAAGCCTTGACCTGTGGCCTGCCCATTTTAACAATATCAGCCATTGACATTTGGCCAGACGACCCCATCCAAGCAGAATGCAATCCACCATGATGTGATGCAGAAGATAGCCCATCAGCCATGCCTATGCCACGTGCTTTATCATTTTCAGTAGCCACAGAATCACTGCAACAACGTAGAACAAAGACACATGAGAACAATATCTTGCCTGCTAATTAATACTAAGGAGATCGGTGCCTAACTGCTAGCAATCACATTTAAACAGACAAGTCATTGTATGTGCCACCAAAGGTATCTAAAAAAGAACAACAGCCATATCAAGAAAATAATAAATAAAATGCATATTAAAATTCTGAAAAGCCAATTTTCAACCAATATCTTCCCAACATCTTCATTGTTCCTTCCCCAAACTCAATTTGCATTCAGATTCAAAGTATAGCACAGTAATCTGGAACCAGCTGTTTGAGAACAGAATGACAGTCAATTTATCAAATTGAAAGGGGGCTACTTGCAAGAGTTGGATAAACCTATTACTAGTACTACTTAACAAATTAACACTTGTAGAGTGGCAAAAGAACGTAATAACTTTCGTACATTGCTAACCCACGCAGGTGGACCATTTAGTTGCGTGTGTGTGTGAGTGTAGACACCGACAAACACATAAATGCTGACCCATGCAGGTGGAGCATTAGTTGTGCAGGTGAGACGTGGGTGTAGACACAGACAAACACATAAAGAGTGGGTTCTATTCACAGGCATCAAATGAACATAGGAACTCCATTAATCGATTTGACATATCTTTGCATTCCAATCAGGTGTATATTATACATGTAGACTGATGAAGATTGAAAATCAAAAAGGGCAAAAATACACTAGAAGCCTACCACCACAAAATCGTGCTCTCAATAATATTTCACATCTCATTTTATAACATATTACATGAGTAGTTTCACTTGATGCTAAAATAATTTCTTTAATTTTAGATAAAGACGAATTTGAACACACGAGCTTCAATATCATAAACATGACCAGTAAATTGCAAGAAGTATAAAGAAATTTATATAGCACAGCTTAAAGGCTAGAAATAAAATATATCATTCATCATTTATAAAATTCAATGCGCATGCAAAGTGAACATTTAGGATGGAAAACTGAAAAGGAGTGAAGACTGACTACGCATTTTGCGCAGTAAAAACCAGAAGTACTAGTATAGTAGTATCCTCCTGATGCACACAGAACCTTGGGGAAATAAAAAAAAAAGAAAGAAAGAAAGAAAGGAAGGAAGGTAGGTAGGTGCAATGAACATAATTAAGCACCTCCTCCTCCCACCCCAAACACTGGGAAAAAAAAAAAAAGGTAAAGAAACCTGTAGGATGTTGGTCGCCAATTCATGTTATTCCCAATACTGGATGCAGAAGGCGTAGAGCCTCCATAAACATGTGTTCCATTTTCCCTCTTGTGCAAAGGTTTTCCCTGCAGGAGACCAGAGTCTGACCTCCAAAAAGGATAGAAGTTAAGGGAAATTAAGTTGTAACTTTGTGTGAATTTTAAAGTTTGCACCAATTGACTAGCATTATGCCAGACACTAGTAAAAGAAAATAGCACCCATCATCCAGATACCATTACTGCCTAGTTGGTTTGTGCCACTACGTCCTCCATAACGGTCAGTGCCAGTCCTGCCACCACGACTAGATGTGTTACTTGTCCCACGTGACCTGGTATCAACCGTGTCCTTATTCTGAATCAATAAGGCGAGAACAGGTAAGAAAAAGACAAGAAAACCATATTATATCAACATGAAGGGTAGAAATACAAGTATAAAAAAATAACACTTTACATGCATCTGCAAAAGAATGAGCATATCTACAAATTACCCTACTGAGAATTTATTCTCAAGCATGTGTACATATCAATATTTCCATAAAGTATCTTAGAAATATGAGTAATTCGAGTGATATAAACCCCACCCAAAAAAGGCCAAAATTAAATTAAATGAAAAGAAAAGATAAAACTAGTTACTGTACGCCATCTTGATAATATAAGCAACTAATCGTCAAACACAAATTAAATTTTAAATAATATGAATAAAATGTATGCTTCCCGCAAAGACGCACCTCTTTTTTCTTTTCTCGTTTGCTCTTCACCTCATGAAAAGGATCTACACAGTTCATAAACTTAAGATCAGAAAATAAGACATCCAGATACTATATGCAAGTGAGATATCACCAGACTTCTGACGACTTTATTTCCATGTTATTATCTACAAAATCTCAGTTTACATATCTAAATGTCACCATAATTTATGTATAGATTTTTTTTCAATTCTTATTTTGACAGAAATGGATCGGACGGATCCTATTGAAAACTGAAACGGCCTTTGCTCCAACAGAGAGGAGGGGTAAAAGATAAGTTTAACTACAGATAGAACATATAGAGCGAAAAGCAAAGCTTGTAACTTGAATTCCAACAGCAGCCAACAAAATAAAGTTAGACCTGCACAGCTTCGGTAAACTCAGATATGAAAAGCATATGCATATCACGTAAACTCCAACTGCAGGAAGCAAAGTCTTATGATTTCTCGAGCCCCCATAAAATCTACTCAAGAAACTCTTAAAGAGTAATAGAGCCGGGGCCGAGACCAATTCCCCCGACACCCAGCATAAACCATAACAAATGTTTAAATTAGATTACCATATAGGCGGCAAACGATAATAAACAAAAAATAAAAAAATTAAATAATCTCAAACACAAGGACAGAATATAAATCGTTTATGAGAAAACCTTGGGAGAGGAGGCGACTAACAGCTTCGTTTGGGTCCATGTTACACTCTTTAAGCATCGCATAGATCTCATTCTCGGGAAAATTATGGACAATCTCCTTCAAGCTCTGCACCATCTTCCTCGAGGCCGCTGGAATCCCCGAAATCCCATTGCTACCTTTGCCATTGTTGCCTCCTCCTTTGCTACTCATCCTCTGTTCCACCTTCCCTCTCCCGACTATAAGTTCCCCGACCAAACTCAGATCTTCCGACGCCCCAGAGGGCTCGCTCACTTCGTTGCTTGCTAGGGTTCCGCCGCGCGAAGAAGAAGAAGAATAAAGATATCTCTGTCTCTCGCTCGCTCGCTCGCTTTCTCGCTTTGCCCCGTAAACCCCTTCTCACTCGTTCTCTCCCTCCTTTTCTCCCTGTTCGGGCAAATTCTTTAATATTTTATTTTGGGCAAATAACCATAATTTTGTTGCAATCTGATTCTCCTTCCTCTATTTCTACTCAATCATTGCCACACTATGGTCTATTATTCGGAGAGAGAGGAAGATACATTCCACGTCAAGTTATCTTCACCAATACTTAGTTCTTTTATATATATGAAATTTGATATTAGTTACTAATTATACTAACAATACTCAAAATCAATAAAACAGTTGAAGTCAATAAAATTATCATAATAATTTTCAATACCCAATTAATTGCATAAACTTTAATATCATAATAACTATTACTCTCACCCACTACCATTATTAATTAGGGGCATACATAAAAAAATAATAATAATTAATGCTCATGAGAAACAAACAAGTGTCTTATAAAAATGACTAAATAAATTTGTTAGTTGGTGCTTTATAATAAAGACATGATAAAGTATCATAATAGTAATTTATAAATAGTCCTATAATTATATATATTGGCCAAAAATCCTTTTATATATTGAATGATGGTGTTGATAAATCAGTTTTTGCCCATGGAAAACACTCTATTAAAGTTAATAAAGTTTCTCTCTCCGTTAGCTATCCAACTTAATTCAATTAGAGAATATTTATAAATTGTGCGTGTTTGGGATAACCGTGAGAAAAATGACTTGTAATCAATCTGACTTATAAAAAAGTCTGACCGAGTAAAAGTTAGATTGTGAAATCATATTTATGTTTAGATTGGCGTCACATAAGTAGCTTTTGTAATTTTAACATATAGTATTTAAAAAATTCTTCATAATGTTGAAATACTTAAAAATACTGAATAGTACTAAAAATATACTCTACATGACCTATATTCTCACATATATCAAATTCTCTCTCTTTGCTGAAGATGAGCTAAAAGCTCCCAAAAGTAAATTTTAAAATAAGTTACTTATTGTCCATAAGTTCGATTCAGACAACTTCTCAACCAAATATTATTACATAAGTCTGGTTGGGCTCTCTAAACAGTGTACCAAATAAACTCATTCTTATATTTCTTGTGTATTTAGCAAATTTTATTTTTTGTTGATAAGTTGGATTCGCGTAAGCTCTTTGAGAGAGTAAAATTATGCGCTGCTGCTGACTAGTTTAAAATTAAATTGGACATTTGTTAAAATGTTATTGATTATTTATTTTATTTTTCCACTTAATCCACCATTTCGGTTTCAGTGTTATGCAAACATGAATTTAATTAGTTCAGCAAAATCATTAGATTGAATGGTTTTATAGTCCATTTCTTTTATGGGTAAAGGTACAAAAATATATAGTGTTTTATCCTGAGAGGCGCCCAATACATAGTGTTGATTTTAGGTACAAAAATATACATGAACTTAAAAAATGAGGGCAAAAATACCATTACTATCAATTTCAGTGACGTTGACCATTGGTTTGACCCAAAATGCTGAGATGGAAGCTTACTCAACTAATCTTAGTCTAGCTGGCAATAGGGCAAGAAAGAGATGTTAGCAAAAGAACAACCACATTTATGGCGACCCTATATCACTGAATAAATCACTATATCCGTAGAAAGAGATGTATAACTAAATATAAGGAGAATGGCATTGGAGTTGTGAAGCATGCGCCTTTATTTGTAAGCAGAAACTTTTTTCACCTGCAAGTTTGCATTTACCCAACTCTCCTTAACCAACACAAAAAAATGAGACATTTCACATGGGAGGAAA
Organism: Acacia crassicarpa; assembly: GCA_034222035.1. Taxonomy (NCBI): domain Eukaryota; kingdom Viridiplantae; phylum Streptophyta; class Magnoliopsida; order Fabales; family Fabaceae; genus Acacia; species Acacia crassicarpa. The sequence continues at coordinate 38,009,282 of JAWXYG010000005.1, read as the reverse complement.
ATAGTAACAAAGTCAGTAATGAGAAACAAAAATTTCCTTAAAAATTGCATCTACCCAACTCTAATCACGAATCACATTCAACAAATATTGTTCAAGAAATAGATCAATTATATTTGTTTAAAGTAAAAGAAAAAGGTGATCAAAAGGCAAACAAGAAGTGGCATCTCTTCCGATTTCAATATAGGGGAAAGACGATAATGGCGACAAGCAAGCGAGATGACAGAATCGACCTGCAACAAACACACCTTTGAACCAGATGACGAAATCGGCCTTGGAGCTACAATAGAGAACGTGAGTAGACCACGTCGTAAAATGACACGATCTTAGCGTCGAAGAAGCCACATGACCCTAGGCCAGAAAATCTGAGCTGAGGGAGGCCAAGAGCTGCGCAAGATGAAGAGCGGGAGAGAGAGCGGAGGAGAAGGAGAAGAAGATTTTGAAGGAGGGGATTTGAGAGGAAAAAGTGGAGATAAAGGGAGGAAGGCAGAGGGATTGAGAAAGACAGAATGACTTTGTCACCGTCACAGCTTCGCAAGCAGAGGGAGGAAGAGGGGAAGGAAACGAGGTATGGCGGCAGACAGCGACCATGAACAAGGTTGGTGAAAAGGAGGAAGGAGGTGAGGTTGCGGCTGGGAATGTCAAATGTGTTGATGGATGATGGGCATAGGAAGCGGGGAGCGGGGAGCGGGGATGTGGATCTATATTGTTTCTTTGGTCAACAATGCGGGTCTACATGGAATATTCTTGGTTTTATTTATTTTTTCCACAGCCAACTAAGATATTATTATAGCCAAATCAGCTTCCATGTTACCATTTTAGGTCAAACTAACGGTTAATGTCACTTAAATTAACGATAATGGTATTTTTGCCCTCATTTTGAAAGTTTATATGTATTTTTGCACCTAAAAAAAATACTTGGTGTTAGGTACCGTTCTGGACAAAACACAGGTATAATTTGTACCTTTACCTTTCTTTTATAAACACATTTCATCTAATGACGAGAACTCACTTGGTCAGCAAAATATATATTTGAAGAGGACTTACACACATCATATTTATATAAGATCAGACTCACAGCAGCAACCAGTTTTATCACTTTGCAAGCATCAGTAGCATTGTGCTCTATCTATAATCAAATATTTGGACCCATCATTAATTAAAAGGTCACATTTCATAACTTCATAAAGCATTTTTTTATATTCTTCTATCATTTTTTTGGGGTAGCTTCATAGTATTTGATATATTCTGACCTTTATATGGACACCCCAGTTATAATCCTAGACTCCTAGTGCATACATGAACCATTTCAGATAACTTTTCTATCATTTTTTATTCCCACGGGCATGATGCCCCCTGGTCCTCTTTTGTGATCACTTTGAATACTACTTTCGATATTTAATATAAGATCTCGTTTATAAAAATATCTTGTATCAAAGACCCTATAAGTATTTATTTTTGTTCTTTTCATTTCAACATATATATCTCTAGGGAAATTTTATACAGCTCCTGTAAAGGAGACTTAATATCAAATTCATTTGTATGAAAATGAAATTTAGTTTTTGTGGGTAAAAAGAGTACAAGACAATGACGCTCTTGCTTATTTTTTTTTTCATAAGGGCGTTTGTAAGAAAAATAAAATGATTAAAAGGATACTAGAAAATTAACAAAAATGTTTTGATCACTCAAAAGAGAAGTGAGGGTATACACAAGACAAATAAAAGGATTCAAAAGATAAGTCGCTCCATCAGAGAGCACTACATCAGTCGATGGGTGGTTAGCAGCTTTCTTCTGGTCAAGGTTCAACAATTTGTTTCTATACGATGCCTCCCCCGCATCCACAGATTCTGTCATAAGAACATCTGACGCCCCCGAGTCACTGCTCCCCACCCCTCCCTTCAACCGAATACGGACTTTCTTGGTCGATCGGAGGCTATCCTTTGCGAGAGGGGGAGAGGATTCTATCGCGCTCAAAGATTCCATCCTTCACGCCACAATCGTTTTTTTTTTTTTAAAAAAAAGATTCAAAAGAACCGAATGAGTTAAGATATTTTGGTCATCTACAAAATAAATAAGAAAATTCACAAGAGAGAGAAGAATATTTAAAAAATAAAGTAAATGCTTCATTGTCTTTTCACCTCAAAATTTAATTTCATTTTGAACCTTCAAATGTAATAAAGTTTCAAAATCTTTTAAGAATAAGGTGAAGTCAAGTCTTTTGCTTGGGTTAAATGATATTTTCCCTATATCTCTACTACCTCAACTTTATGCTTTGGTTGTCCATTTAAAGCCCGCCCTATCATACAACACCATGGCCTTATAGCTAAAAACTTCTCATTAAAGTAATTTATTTAGTTCATATAACCTCTAAAAAAATTAATTAAACTTATATCAAAGACCGTAATATCAAATAATTCTAATGGTCTATGTGTAACATTTTCATTAATTCTTCTGTTCTTATTGTCACCTGTAAAATAATTTCATCTCTTAAGTGATTTCTCACGTACCCCAATTTAATCTAAACTAACCATGTACCCCAATTTAATCTAAACTAACAAGTGGATTCTTTCTAACATGTACGATGTCACTTTGCCATGCAAATCCATTTCTATAAGATAATTATCTTTAGCAATAGTAGCATTATTGGTGTCCATATAAATAAGAGCCACGTTTAGTTTCTTTAGAACAGGCTCCCGCTGTCAAAGATTTTTTTCCAAGATTGTTCTCATACCGAAAATTGATAATCCTTCTTCGCTTCGTGACTTTCGGCCCATATCCTTATGCAACGTTAGCTTCAAAATCATTACTAAGGTGCTGGCGAATAGATTCAGAGGCATTATGGGCGATCTTATTGCCCCTGAACAGAGTAGTTTTATAGCTGATAGATCCACATGCGACAACATCCTTATTGCTCAGGAAATCACTCATTCTATGAGAACGAAGGGAAGGAAGAAGGGATTTTTTGCTGTTAAGATTGACATGGAGAAGGCTTTCGACAAGCTTGATTGGGATTTTATTGAAAATTCTCTTAATTGTTTGAATTTGGATAAGAGATTTATTGACTTTGTTATGGCTTGCATATCAACGAACTCCATGTCTGTCCTGTGGAATGGGGATGAGACTTCAAGTTTCACCCCTACCAGAGGGGTTAGACAAGGAGATCCCCTAAGCCCCTACATCTTTGTTCTGTGTATGGAGCGTCTGGGTCACCTTATTAGAGCGGAATGCCATACTGGTCGGTGGAAGCCGTTTGTGTTCAAAAGAGGAGGTCCCCACATATCCCATCTGTTTTTCGCTGATGATCTTATTCTATTTGCAGAAGCATCATCTAGCCAAATGACCGAGATTCGGGAGGTCATGCGAATATTTTGTGAGGTCTCTGGTCACAGAATTAATTTGAACAAATCTAAGATGTTCTGCTCGACAAATGTCAATTTTAATAGAGCTCTTGAGCTTAGCCATATGCTTGGAATTGGCATCACATCAGATTTGGGGAAATATTTGGGAGTGCCAATCATACACAAAAGGGTCACCAAGGCTACGTATCATCCTATTGTGCAAAAGGCCCGAGCCAAATTGTCTATGTGGAAAAGCAAGTTCCTCACTACTGCTGGACGTTCGGTTTTGATTAAATCCGTGCTGGCATCCTTACCCAGTTACTACATGCAATCAACACTCCTGCCCATCGGTACTATTAATGAAATAGATAAGTTATCAAGGAAATTTCTTTGGTCGCAGGATGTTGATGTTAAGAAAATGCATCTTGCTGCTTGGGATAAGATTATACAAGCAAAGAAACATGGAGGTCTTGGATTTAAAAATCTGAGACGACAGAATAGGGCATTCATTATGAAACTCTGTTGGGCCCTCCTTACTAAAAGGCAGACGTTGTGGGTTCAATGTATGAGGGCTAAGTATAACTGTGGTAGCTCAATCGTGCCTACAATTTCAAAGAAAAGGAGCAACTCTTCGGCTTGGAAAGCCATTGTGGAGGTTTGGGATAAGTTCATGGATGGTGTTGGAAGAAAAGTTAATAAAGGAATGGGCACCAAGTTTTGGCTTGATCATTGGCTCCCCTGGGAGTAGCCGCTTATATCTTTTGTTAATAACCCTGCCACTATTAATGTTGATGAGTCTGTGAGGGACCAAGTTTTGATAAATGGGAGATGGGACGTTAGTAGGTGGCATGGAATTCTCCCTGCTGATGTTATTCGCTATATTTCCCGAATGCAGCCTCCGAGTAATAACTCCCCTAATTGCTTCACCTGGAGGCCTGCGAAGGATGGAGGATTTTCGGTTAAATCGGCCTATCAGTTTCTATCGGATCAGGGGGGTGATGACAGCAATCGTTTTTGGCCTCTTATGTGGAAGTGGCATGTTCCGGAAAAAGTAAAATTCTTTATGTGGCAAGTGGGTCATGAAAGACTTGCCACAAATTTATTAAGAGCCAGGATTGGTATTACAAATGATAACCTCTGCCCTTTTCAGTGTAACAGTGAAGAGAGTGTGCTTCATGTAATCAGAGACTGCGGTAGGGCGAAAGATTTTTGGAAAGTGATTTTGAAACCTAACTATGTGCCCCAGTTTTTTGCAGGTAACTTGCAGGACTGGCTTACTTGGAATATCAAGCATAAGCCAGGAAGGGGAAAATATCAGAATTTCCTTTGGTCGAGAATTTTTAGCTTGGGATGTTGGATACTCTGGAGTTCCAGATGCAAATTCCTATTTCAGGGCGATAACAGACATACCAGAGAGTTGATCCATTTATGTAATTATTTACTGTTAGAAAGTAGTGTTAATGATAAACTAAACCATCAAATCTTTCAACTTGACAGGAATGATGAAAAGTCTTGGACTCCTCCTGCAGAGAATGTCGTTCGCATAGACGTTGATGGTTCGGTTCGGCATCATTCTCAGGCAGCATGCGATGGAGTAATTAGAGACTCTCGAGGAAATTGGCTCATGGGATTTTGTAGGGGCCTAGGGCTGCGGACAGTTATCGAGGCGGAACTTTATGCTATTGAATTAGGGCTATCAATGGCTTCCAGGTTGGGGTTTCAGCAGATCCAACTCTACTCCGATTCTTTGGATGTGGTTAATATTCTCATGAGGGAGGGTGCCTGTGCTGATCATCCTCTGAGGAACATCATTGGTAGTGTCAGAGACCTCCTTTTTCGAGACTGGGATGTGAAGTTATTCCATACATCAAGAGATAACATTGCATGCGCTGACTATTTGGCTAAGGAAGGACACAATGTTCCGGCAGATGTGGATGTCACTATTATTCCTACTGTTCCCGCGGGGTGCTATGATATGGTTTTGAGGGACCAGATGGCCTGCCGGTCCTCAATGGTTTCGTCTGTCTTGTAATTGGGTTTAGATCGTTATGGTCTAACTCCTGCTTTCTTAATTCAAGCTCCGGCTTGCCTTTGTAATGCCAAAAAAAAAAAGATTTTTTTTTCTTCAAAGGGAGAGGATCTTATCTTTTTTCCCCCCTTCACTTATTTCTCCCACTTCTCTATTTTGATTAAAATTTGAATAGCTCAAATTCAATATCTTATTAAATTTTAAATTAGTATTATGATAAACGTAAGAAATAAATAAATTCATTGAACCATATATTTATTAAAAAGAAAAAAGCCTACTTTATAAAACATTTTAATGATAGTTTATTGTCATGTTAACCATTTATTTTTTATTTATTATATACTCAATCCGGTCCTAATTATAAGAGCTAGTTGACTTTTTTTTAGAAAGATTAAGAAAGTTAATCAAATTATATGTGGTGTGATTTTTACTCCCAAAAAAAGCATATGGTGCTGGGTGCTCCCGAATATAACTCCTTCACCCAATAATTAATTATGTCCGGGTTCTAACGGCTGGGGGTGATAATACTTTTTTAAGAAATAATATACAAAGGCATTTGTGACATTTTCTTTAAATTTTTAAAAAGATAAATTAGATATTAACTATATGTGACATTTTCTTTAAATTTTTTAAAAAGATAAATTAGATATTAACTATATGATCTTATGAGCATTCAAAATATCATTTTGTCTTCTTTAATTTGTAAATTTTTTGTTTGGTGAGATCTTTCCTTATTTTTAATTTTAATACTCCTATTTTATTTTAAAATATAGCCTAAAGATTTTTCATCTCAGGAGCGAAAGGCAGGGGGCTCGAATTGATAAAATGCTACGCATACTTATCACTCAGTCATCCCTCCAGTCGATCCTCCAGAAGAGATGAGCGCCTGGCTCGCAGTCCCACCACCGTCGCCGGCAGCGAGACCTCGACTTCTTTGCAATTCAAGACTCAACTGTATCAGTTGGCTCGACCGGACTTTGGTCGGCGCTTTTTCTGGCGTTCTCTCCTTCGGACTCTTGGTCTCCTCGCCTTCTGCCTTTGCACTTGAAGCACCTTCCCTTCAAACCTCGATTTCTCCTCCTCTTACTTCTTATGAAATCTGCCGTGAAGTTGAACCAGAAGACAGGGATGACACGGGTCCGCAGGTGGTGACTAATGAGGGAATTGTTGAGGAAGCTTGGAATATTGTCAATGATAGCTTTCTTGATGCTGGTGGTCGTCGCTGGTCGCAAGAGAGTTGGCAGGTAACAAAGTGTTCGTCACAGTTCGGTAGCTTATCGATTCTTAGCCATAGAGGCCCTGGCGCCGATATTTTTTTTTCGGTTCGCATCCCTTCTATCTTATGTCTGCTGAAGTGGACGAGGGCCTAATTTCCACGGTGTAGCCTGCCAAATTCAAATATCAGCTTATTGATCTATCTTTCTTTGATATAAATGTTTTCTGGGATGATTTAACTCTGGCTTCGTTTTTGTATCTGATAGCTCTAATTTATCACCCATCAAACTTGTGCACCATTTAATCACGGACAGATTTTACCATTAGTTTCTCTAATTTATCTGGTACTGGATGATGGCTGACACAAATAGCATTTTATACTTCCAGCAAAAGAGGAAGGATATCTTGAGCAATTCCATTCAAACGAGATCAAAAGCTCATCAGATAATCAAGAGAATGCTGGCCAGTTTGGGTGATCCTTATACGCGGTTTCTTTCCCCGGAAGAGGTAATTGATTCTTCATTTTCTTACCTGTAGTATGTTCTTCTATAATATACATATATTCTTACTTCTAGTTACCAGTTACATGCATGGATTATAATGATCGTATGATTTACTGTATTTTTTTTCCCCCACAGCACTCCCGATGCAAAATAATTTTTTATAAGAAACGTTGGCATAATTTTCACTTAAATCACCTTTATTAAATCTACACAGTTGCTCATGTTCATTACGATAAATTTAATAAAATTTTTATTCCAGAAATTAAATAAAATTATTATTTATGAATTAGTTGGATTTGAAAATTAATTTTTGATATAATCTTGATTTTTGATATAATTTTCTAAATTCAGAAAATTTCTTATTTTATGTTGATCAAATATTTATTAAATACCTGTTATACTATGTAAATAATAAATATATCGGTGTTTGGATCAATATAAATGCAATTGTACCTTATCTTTTGATGCAAGGAAGGCAAGTATAGCATATCTTTTGGTTCCGGGGAGAGGAGTGTGCATTTTTAAAACAGAGGATGGAGTTGCGTAAATTAGACATATCCTAAGAGAGGGGAGAATAATCCATACTTGTTGTGTATTATGATTCTCATGAAATAGTTATGCCTCAGCTTCTATTATGATTCCCATGAAATAGTTATGAGTCTACCTTATGGTTATGTTTTGTTTATACATGAATAATGTCACACACATGCACCTGTATTTTCTTCTAAAGTGCTTTTCACAATTCTTATTTAATCGCATATGAACTTCTTTATTGTTAAAAGTTCTCGAAGATGGCGAGGTATGACATGACTGGTATTGGAATAAACCTTAGGGAAGTTCCAGATGAAAATGGAATTATCAGAATGAAGGTGCTAGGAATTATACTGGATGGACCTGCTCATTCTGCTGGTGTGAGACAGGTAGACTGAGGTGATGCTATTGATTTAATGCACTAATATCATTTCAAATTTAGATTTATCTGTAATGAATTTCTTTTTGCAGCTGATCCTCAATGATTTTGTGATGTCAGAACTCATTTCTTGGCCTTAACCATATCATAATTTGAGAATGACTGTACTGGAATTTTTTTCGGTCTTTTCTTATATTCAGCTCCTTACTTATCCTCCTACTTTCAATATTAGAATTTTTATCCCTGAAAAAAAAGCATGAAGTGGATCACGCTATGTATAATAATTATGTCTTTTGAAAGGTTTGCTCTATATTTTCTTTTCTTTCCACCATTTGGATAAGCCCTAGTGGTGATTTATTATTGATCAGCATAATTTATTGCTGCCTTTATTTTATTTTTTTTCATTTGGAATTATCAAATGATACATGCAGTATCATAAATGATAGGGTTATTTTTTCTTTTTTGGCTAGGGGGATGAAATCGTTGCTGTCAATGGTGTTGAGGTTCAAGGGAAATCAGCATTTGAAGTTTCATCTTTGTTGCAAGGCCCTAATGAAACATTTGTGACTATTCAGGTTGTGAATTGTGATTCCAAAATTTTAGCATGCGCACAAGTCTTTGTCTGTTTTTGTTACAATGTTGAAATTGGAGAAATTATTTTCACTGGTAGGTCAAGCATGGCAACTGTGGGCCTATTGAATCAATAGAAGTACAGCGACAACTTGTTGCCAGAACACCAGTCTTTTATCGGCTGGAACAAGCAGACAATGATGCCTCTCCTGCTGGGTACATACGCCTTAAAGAGTTCAATGCATTGGCCAGGAAAGATTTAAGCATTGGTTAGTTTTATTTGACTTTTATAATTATGGTGCTTTCTTGATCAGAACATGCTTTCTTCCTTGGTTCCAAAATATTTTAACATTGTATGTTTTGAAATGTTGGTTCCAGAACACTTTTCTTTCCTCATTCTTACTCAGCTTCTCTAACTTTCTATATGGTATAAATTCTTGATCCAAGTTTTTAAAGATTACGTTTTGCTGTTTCTTTTTTGTAGTATTCTATGTGCCTTGTTGTTGTTTCTCATGCAGTGTCAAATTATCGTAAACTTTTCCAATAGCATTGAATAGAAAGGCAACGACTTGTTGGATCTTGTTTTTCTTCTTTTCCCATTGATTTTCTATTTCCGGGGTCTTGAGTTGGGGATCATCTTATAATTACATCAGAGTAATGACTTTCGCAGCAATGAAGAGACTACAAGATATGGGAGCTTCATATTTCATTTTGGATCTTAGAGATAATCTTGGTGGACTAGTACAGGTTTTTTTTGCCTGTATACATTTTTGGTGTTAAATTTGAGTAAATGCATGCATTCAGAAAATAATTTTCTGCTTTTCAAATATGTTCAATTTGGTTGTTTCTTTTGTTCAATTCAGGCTGGGATTGAAATTGCCAAGCTCTTCCTTGGAGAAGGGGACACGGTATGTCTACTTATGTCAGCATATTGCCATGCTTTTAATTTATGATTATTTTTTGTCTTATCTTTATGGTCAAGGCTCTCAAAAAGTACCAACCGTAACTGTCATTTGTCTATTATGGATATTGTAAGCTGAGGGTGTAGAGTTACACGACTTAGTTGACTAACACAGATTTTGTTCTGCTGATGTCTGATGTTTTCATGACAGGTCATCTACACTGTTGGTAGAGATTCCCAGTTCCAAAAGGCTATTGTTGCCAATGCCTCACCATTGGTTCAAGCTCCTGTTATTGTACACACTGCTCTTCGTCTGAAATCAATTTCTAGAAATATCTCTCTCCTCCTAGATTTCTCCGTTTTAGGATTGCATATGGGGTAGCAACTGTTCAAGGCACTTCATTGTCAATTTTTTAACATGGCTTCTTGGTCAAATAGAAGACTGGTCACCTTAGTTGCCCAATTTTTAGGAAGTGAAAAAGTGTTTGTTTTCAACATTTACCAAGGTCTTTTTATGAATCATGAGCCTGTAAGCAACCAAAAAAAAAAAAAAATACTTCTCTTGCCTTGCTGATTCATGTCTTTGCTGTACTGAACATTTTGAAATATCTTATAACTTATTGGTTTCTGTCATTTCAGGTTTTAGTGAATGATAAAACTGCCAGTGCAAGTGAAATTGTGAGCAGTTCAATTTCCTGAATATATCATTGTTAATTCATCTATTACTTCTTCTGCTAACGTCATAAGTTGTTATTTATTTTAGGTTGCTTCAGCATTACATGATAATTGTAGAGCTGTTCTTGTGGGACAACGCACATATGGCAAGGTTTATAAATTTGTCCATCACTTTGCAATGTATAAAAATGTTGGACAGCGCATTTTTACTTATACAGACTTCTTCAATTTTTCTTTTACCCTCTTCAACTGAAGAAAAATTTGTTAAACAATTTTTCACCTTGATGTTGTTTTGTTTTGGTGGCATTTTAACTTATGTATGTCTTAGTATGTGGTATGTAATAGCTGCTTCAATGACACACAATGCCGTTGACAGGGTTTGATCCAATCAGTATTTGAACTGCATGATGGATCCGGTGTGGTTGTCACAGTTGGTAAGTATGTAACGCCAAATCACAAGGACATAAATGGCAATGGAATAGAGCCTGATTTCCAGAAACTTCCAGGTAGGTTCCTCCTTCCCACCCCCTCCCCCATAATGGAAGAATGCCTCTGGTAATGTGAATCTGGATCCATATGTGCAGCTTTGGATGATGTCAGCAAATGGCTTTCGAACTGCACTATGCTTCAGCAAGGATGAAACAGTTCATATGGTATTCTAACGCAATTTTTTTTCCTATCATACCATTCCAATGTTTTGAAGAATCTGATGGTTGTTAGCACCCATGCACTTCCTGAGAATGTCCGCTTTTGTTACCGTTACTAGAGAGACTAGATATATGGAGCAGCCTGCCCACCTGGCATTTGACTAACAGAGGGGGACAATGGAACGCTTTGGAGTAATTCCAACATCAAGATCAAAAGGGATAGTTGGTGAAAAGAGAGTTGTACAGGAACCATGAAGGGGATTTGAATCCAATAGGCCTGTGCAGAACAGACGCAGCTTGTGATTATGACTTCACACAGGAAACGTTATTGCAATTTTTTAATCTTGCAACACTTGGGATCTTCTGTTTCTTTTGTAAAATCTCTCATTTTTTCCTCTTGATGAGAGTGTATCATGGCCTTGGTTTCATTGTCTGAGAGCATACAAGGAAGAAAAACTCACTCCCTTACCAAGAGAATAGGTAATGAAATGCAAATTTTACAGAGTTTTGTGGTTGTGTGCTATGCTTTTATAAGCTTCCTCTAACAAGGCAGCTAATAATAAGCTCACACCTCCTCAGCTAAAGATATTTTTATAGTATCGTTGAGTCCTAAATGTGTGTGCTTTCCCAACGGGTATTCGAAGTATGGTTCTTTGTATTGTGAAGGACTAATTTATTTCGGCGGACCCAACCTAATCAACTCTTACGTTAAATGAATTAGTCAATTTCCATTGTTGCTATGTATCATCAAAATAATTTTATATTTATATAATACATATAAAAAAATATAAGTGATTAGCTTTTTCATATTTGACATATTTTCCCTCCGGTCTTTAATATAAAATATATTTGGGGAGTTGATTTTCGTTCAAATATAAAACATAGTTTTCATATTTATCAATTTTTTTAAAATTTATTCCTATTAATGCTCATTCAACAATAATCAAGGAGGGAGGAAAATATAGAATTAAAGAAGATGACTAGGGTGTTTTAGAAAATATATGTCATATTAACTAATTCAACTAACTTCCTTAATCTAGTCAAATTAAGTAAATATATCTTATATTAAGGATCAGATGGATTATTAAGTTAAATTATGTGATAGTAAATATATCAATTATATTTATTAGTTTTTATATCTATACATGATTAATTAATAAAACAATGGTTAATGAGGTGTTGTTAAATTCTCAATAAATAATACTAATAATATTGAGTTCACCAATCAGCCAACACTCCGTTGTAGTCTAGTTGGTTAGGATATTCGGCTCTCACCCGAAAGACCCGGGTTCAAGTCCCGGCAACGGAATTTTTTTTTCTTTCTTTGTCCAACTGTGAAGGTTTTTTGGATCAATTTTTCAACAGTGAAGTTGGGAATCGGAGAATTCTGATATCTTATTTCAATGAACACATCGGGTTATTCACCAACTTGAAGTACTATGCTCAAATAAAACCCGAATCATAAACACCAAATTTATATACTCCTAATAATTTATTATTTCCAGTTTTTTTGCCATACTCTTCCTTTGTCATTGACTATAATAATATGCAAATCTCGCATCTAAATTAATTAGAATGCCATCGTTCCAATCTTAGTCTACAAGTTTCTCAATATCATATATGAAAAGGAAAAAGAAGAGCAAACACCCCTAGTCACAGATATTCCCTCCGGTCCTAATTATAAGAGCTAGTTGACTTTTTTGGGAGAGATTAAGGAAGTTAATTAAATTACTTTAAAGTATTTTTATTTTTATTTTTTCTTCAAACTTATTAGTTTGACTAATAAATTAATATATAATATAAAAATATTTAACATATAAGATAATTAAGTAACTTATTTTGTTTCCTTAATCTCCTCAAAGAAAGTCAACTAGCTCTTATAATTAGGATCGGAGGTAGTACCTGGTAAATATAATTAAATCTACGTAATACCCAAAAAAAAAAAAACAGTGACTATAACGAGGTAGCTTGAGAATAAAGAATGTAAGCCAAACTTCTTGAGGGAGAAGAAAGTATCAGGTAACTAGAGATTTCCCTGAACAGGAATCGTAAATATTCCAGAGGAAGTATCAGTATTTAAAAAAATAAAAAGAAAATAGTGTGTGTCGAGACACGTAAGTGGACAAGAATGCTAAGGAGACAATATTCTCCATTACAGGCCCTAAAAAAGGTAACAAAGTATATTACCGCAATCTATAGGCTTTAGCTTTTGGTTCAGTCCCATAAAACAGTAAAAAAGAGAGGTACAAAAGAGAAAGGACATTACAGAGATCTCATGGGTGGCATCATTAATTATTTATTATATTTCAGCCCCAAGCAATAGATTTAATTCCAAACAGATCCCCTTTTACCTTTTTCATTCGCCAAGCACCTTTTTGCCTCTTTCTGCACCTTCCCTTGCTTGATAATTTCAGCTACCCGCTGCCTCCTTTCTCAAGTTTTCTCATATTCTTCCTTCTCTCCTGGATCCAAGAAAGCTACGATTCTTCAAGTATTTGTTTTATATATAAGATGCAAAATACAATGACAAAATTCTTCACACCAACCCCATTCTTCTCTTGGTTTTTGTTGTATTTCAGCTTCTCTAACGTTGATCCAAACCAAGAACACTGCAAAATCAAGCATAGAGCCAACCTACAGAAATGGGTTCTAGGAGTCTTTGGCACCTGACCTTGCTCTCGTTCTGTCTTTTATTCAGTTCAGGTGATATAGTTTGCCTTCAACACCCATAAAGCTCAGATATTTGTTTTGCCCTCTTAGCTTCAAGCATTGATTTAGCAGCATTAAGCAATAGAGTTTACGCTATATGTATATTTAACAAACAGAGGCTGAACATCAATAGTAAAGAGCAGTAACACAGTGAATCTCCTCCATACATGTATGACAAAATGAAGTAATATATCAGAAAGATATTTTGCTCACGCATGAAGACTTCTATAGCTGCAGGCAGAACTACTAAAAGTTAAAATCCAAAACATGTTTTAGTTCGTCCCTGCTTGGCCTCCTTGGAGAAGAAACAGAAAGTTTTGGGTCCATTCATATAGGTCTACTATCGATATTTTCAGGTCTTTTATGTTTTTCTTACGGAGAAGCTAAATAATCTTGGTTTCTTTTCCAGGAACTAGTGTAGCCAGAATATTAGGAGATGAAGAAAACCAGGAAATATTCTCATCTTCTGAATTAGAAACGCAGCTGGATGGAGTTCCTGTTGTCAATCCAACAACTCCAGGCACTGCAAATCCATCTCCTTTGGCAAACCCAACATCACCTCTAACACCAGACACAACATGGCAAACCCCGACAATGCCATATATGACCCCCTTATCCCCGGACTCACCCATGGCAAACCCAACCACATCTCCAGCCAGTCCAACCACACCCCCAACCAATCCAACCACACCTCCAGCCAATCCAACCATACCCCCAACCAATCCAACCGTGCCTCCGGCCAACCCAATTGCAACTCCGGCCATCCCAACCACTCCTCCTGCCAACCCAACCACAACCAGTCCTCCATCATCAGGTGGTCAATGGTGTGTTGCAAGCCAAACAGCTTCAGAAACTGCTTTACAAGTGGCTCTTGACTTTGCTTGTGGCTATGGAGGTGCTGATTGTTCGGCAATTCAAGCAGGGGCAAGTTGTTACAATCCAAACACAGTTCATGACCACGCTTCTTACGCATTCAATGCCTATTACCAGAAGAATCCATCACCTACAAGCTGTTCATTTGGAGGAATAGCACAGCTTACAAACAATGATCCAAGTAAGTCCTAATTACAACACATCATTGAGATGATTTTATTTTTGAAACTGGAGACTGTAATAAAGAAATTCAAATTATCAATTTGTTCTTGACTGAAGAAATGGGGAAGCCATGAATAAAACTCATCAAAACTTGTCAGAGCAATACTTTATTTTCTTTTTACCCCATAGAATCTTGAATCCTGCACGGAACAGAATAAACAATATCTCTCGAAACCAACTCGATGCATAAATTTATTTTCAGTAGCTAACAAAGTTCTGGCGAGTGTCCTCATGACCTCATGAATTCCTTAGTAACCTTAGCTAGCTCACCCTCCACCAAATTGATACACATCTATGTCATTATTTTTTACTACAGCGATTATGAGCTTCACTAATATTATTCATTTCGCACTGGATTAGGTAGTCAACATAAAATATTCAAGTCATGACTATTATTTGTGCTGCACTAACTTAAACTACAAAATTACATTTTGACATTATTGCAGGTACTGGGAACTGCCACTATACATCACCAAAATCACAAAGGTGAGAATTCCTAGCTACATTATCTTATTCATATTATAATGCCAAGAAAAATGAAGATAGATCACTGAATCCCACATCCTAACGTACATTGTGCATGCAGCATGAGTCCACTGACAAATCAAAGCCCACTGACAAATCAAAGCCCTCTTAGTCTTAACCAATCAAGTCCAATGACCACGACTCCTCCAAGTACGACCATGCCTGGCGGATCAACAATCTTTGGATCAGAACCAACACAAAGCCCCAGCTTAGCCACATCTGCCTCTTATTCCTTGCTGCTGATGTTCACTATGTGCAGCCTTTGGGTTTCACTCCTCGCAGAAAATATTGTCTAGACCATGTAGAAGGAGCAGTCACTCTTTCAAAATGAGCTGGAATTCACGTAGTGTGCCGGCATTCTCTTGAGACTTCAAGGAGGCAGGAGGTTAATAATTCCATATTTGTTATTTGAAGTCTTGCCAATTAAGTCAGTACTACCTTTCAGCTATATATGTCCATTACTTGATCATAAAGCCCAAAAAAGTAGTAGAGCAGATATTTATAGGTCTTGTACACAGATTTTCTATAGTATTAGCATAATAATGTATTATTAGACAGTCTATTTTCTCTTAGAATCCTTCGTCCATTGAGAAACTCTGAAGCTTATATTGGCTATAATATAATTATGGGATAAATACTATTTTTACCATGGAAGTTTAACCTAAAGAGTACTGGTCATTCGGAAGTTTTTTTTTGGATCAAAATTGCCTCGGAAGTTTAAAAACATAGCAATTTTGTCCTTCTGTTAATCTTGACCGTTAAATTGTTACTCCAATTGTAAACTTTCAAGGGTAAAATTGCTCCTAAAAAAAACTTCCGAGGTAAAATTGCTCTGTTTTGTTAACTTTCAGGGCAAAAATGAGACTAAAAAAACTTCCGGGTGACCATAGCTCCTTAAGCTAAACTTTCATGGTAAAAATAGTATTTATTCATATAATTATTCATGCAGCCATGAGCAACTTTGAAGGAACTATTCAGCAATCAGTCTAAAACAAGACCATAAGCGTAAACAAGGATGTCAGATGACTACTTGCAACGAATATAACTCACCCACAACAGTAATATATGAACATGTTAATTAACAACATCATCTATCGTGCATCACAAAAACATGGTTAGATGAGGATGTTTTCAGTTTCACCTCCTAATAGTGAAAAAAACTTGCAAACGAAAACCAAAAATTTAAATATAACATATAATAGATGTCAGCTATAGGTAATAAGCAATACTTCTATATGTTCACTTTGGAGTGTCTATTTGTGGAAGAGAATGCTTAACTTACAGTCAAAATGCAATACTGATTCATTTCATCATATTTTTAAAGATTATTTCCACAGACAAGTAATATAACCATGAAAAATTAACACATTCAACCAACAGTACAGCGCCATTCCACAGACCAAAGGTAGCATCCACTAAGAAGGATAACAATCTTAACAAATAGAAGGGCAGGAGTTCAGAGAGCACTAGAGCAATGTGCACTATATTTAAATAAAAAGAACTAGAGCAGTACAAATGAGTTTAACGATCCTCAAAGTTTTGAGGTTGGGGCGATGTACCAAGTTACAAACCGCTGTTAAACAAGCCAGATTAACATTAAATGTTGAAGAGTGAAGATAATTCGTACGGCTCTGTAGTCAGTTATAGAATCCAAAACTAGTAAGGATTATTACATTATAAAGGACAACATTGGGCATTTATTCACTTTTATTTTACAGCTATGCCACTCAGACATATCCCGATTACATTTCACTAGAATCTATTATTTTACAGCCATTTCAGATCAGAAGCAACAAAGAAGAAACAGTGATACAAATGACAGCTAAGGTGGCGACAATGGAACCTTGGTCAAATGCTTTCTGCAAGCTTGATCTTGAGAAATGCTGGAAAGCCAAATAACCCGCAATCAACAATGAAATGATAGCTCCTTCTGGTGTTCCCCTGACAGCGTAAACAAGTTAAAGAATGCAAATGACTTTATGGCTCCAATAGTCACAAAATGATGGATTTACTTACCTTAATCTCATAACCTCATATGGAGCCACGATCACCAAAAGCAATGCTACAAATGGCAACTCGAGTTCACCTGCAAATAGATAAGATAAGCAGAAGACTTTTTATGGATCACCCTAAATTTATTTTCAGGAGTGTAATAAGGGACAAAATAAAGTACTATGGAGCAAGAAGACATAAGCCCCACCCAAGGTTGCAAAAATAATGAACTGATTTCCACTTAGGGTGTCTATAGTTATAATCTATTCTTACTCCCTTCAGATTTACCAAAATTTCTTTCTACTAAGTTATCCGTATTAGCAACAGATGAGAGAACCTACCGGGTATATGAAAGAAGAGACGAACCAGGAGTGCTAGAAATGCAGACCATAGACCATATCTACCCCTGAAAACCCAATGTGTGTAAAATGATTTGAGAAAAAAGTAGGAATTGATATAATCCGTTGATGCAAGAATATTTTATGTTGTGCAGAGAACACAAAAATGCTCAGTTGGACCAAAAAGTAAAAAACTTACTGCATCCAAGCAATGATACTTGCAGGAGCTTGCAAGGCAAATAATGGAACAATGAAAGACTTCTGCGCACCAGTGCCTTTAGCAAGCATTAAAACCCTGAAAGTTTGTAAATACTCATCACCCAGATAATTGTAAGAAAACACTGTCAATCAAGAAGAGTAAAAGCTTCATCAGAGATGAAATATAGGTGAAATTTCCAGATAAATCCCTTCGTCTTGAATGGTATGGAGAACACAATTATTATCAAAACGTTTAAACGTTTTCTCTCGGGAAGAGTGAGTGTCACATCGAAGGACAGGGGAAACAATATTTGATCTTAATAGTAAACAGAGACTTGCAATTAGAATTAGTAGCTTGATCTGTATTTGACCTATGGCATCTAAGAACTAAATCAATCCCCTTCATTTCCAAAACAAGCTCGGTCTAAAAATCGCGAGTTAAAAAGACGCAAACAGAACTGATTTCTGTGACTGATATTTGAAAGAAGACAAAAGAAAGCCTGATGATTTTTCATATTCGAAAATAACATTTCAGATTCATAGGTAATATACACTACTATTGATGGGTTTCATCCAAAGGGCACCTTTTCATCATCTCCGATTGCATTACGAGTTATCCAGTTAGCTCATCCACACTTGTTTGGAGGTTTTATCCTCCATCTCCAACAATCACTTATGAGTTACGATTTTGAGGACCAATTATATGAACTGTACATTATTTGTAACGATAACTACACTAAATTCAGAAATTTTTTTACCTCAAATCTGGAGTTAATTCAGTGCTTCTTGATTTACATGCATATATGCATAAGCAGATATATATTGATTTAAGAAAGGAAAGTAACTGACACAGAAGAAACAGTCGAGATCCACTGGAGATTGCGAGCAGTGAGAGGAGCAGCATAGCAAACCACACTGGATCCTCTTCTCCTCGTCTTCACTATCCTTCCACCATTGTTCTCAATCAAAGATCTACAGCCACAACAGAACCAGATTATAAACCAAACGACTCAGATACTTTCTTAATCATGCATTAGAAATTGTGGTCATTTAAAATGTTCGATACCTTAACGGATTGTAGCTGTAGCTGAGCGATGCCCCAGAAAAACAAGAACCAGAATGTGGAGGTACAGCCAGAGCTCCGGGACGCAGATATGAGCTCTTGATGCTGATGGAGAAGCGAGAAGGAGTAGTTTGCACAGTCGATAAGAGAGAAGCAGACGACATTTCTCCTTCTTCTTCTTCTTCGTTTTTCTTTTCGTGCTTTCTCGACTACCTTGGGAGGCTTTCTACGTGTCTTTTCTCCTATAGCTAAGTTCCATACAGGTGTTTCAAGTTTGTCGTGCTATTATCAATTATTGCATTTTCACGTAAAGCTGAGTTTAAGTTGGTACAAAGTGCTCATAATTTCGAAAATCTTTTTAAAGTGGAAGGTACCCAAAAAAAAATGTCAAAAAATATTAAAAACATTTTATTGACGATTCTTTTACTAAATGATTAACAATTTTTTAAGATCTTTTTAATATTTGAATTTTCTATAGGACTTTCTTAATATTTTCTTTATCTTTAAGACCTTAAGGGGGGCGTTTGGATTGAGGGAGGGGGAGATCTTTGGTCTCCCATTTCCTAAATTACCCCTGAAAACTTTTCAATATTCCAAAAACATACTCTCAACAAAAGAGAATATTCCTTTCATTAATAACAATTTGGTCATTTCCTTATTTCCCTCCCCCTCCCCCTCCCCCTCCTTCCCTCTCCCTCAAACCAAACATACCCTAAAAGATTTTCTCAAATTTCTTTGTAAGGCTGCTAATCACATTCTCTATGAAAATAAACTAGCTGGCCATTCCTGGAAATGAATAACTGAATTAACTTTATATGGCATAATTGGGGTGGCTCTTCACATTTTCTGTATTTACAAGATTTATACTCGATACTTCATACTTAATACCAAGTTTGATTAATTAAATTATCCTTTTATTCACTTTAATATTAGAAGATACTCCATTGTGTTCTTTTTATAAGAGCCCAAAATTTGAATTATCATAGTCTTTTTATAAGAAAGATGATACTCTCATAATTATTTTTCTCATTTTCTTTTTAGAATTACATCTCCACCCTCATATCAAAAAATGAATTATTTAGGTTTAACATTTTCTTAAAATATTATTATATCATTTTATAATTTATTTATTTTTTTAAATTGTGTTTGTGCTGTAGTTATTAATTATGTACATTAGATTTTAACAATTTATTTATTTATGTTTAAAATAATAGTTTTATAAAATATGAAATCTGAACTATCTATTATTTTTTTAAAAATCTAAAAGTGAAGATAAGATCCTGAGAAGAAAAGGAGGCAAAGGATTTTGAGAGAACCCTAATCCTTTTATGAAAGCCCGACAAGAATTATTTAAATATTTAATGAGTTTTTTTTTTATTTTTGCCCTTCATTAATATTTGTATTGCATTAATTAAAAGGTTGATAAACTTTATTTACTTTATTTTTCTCTCTTACTTACCCCTTGTAAATAAAGGCATATTTGGTTAAAAAAAGTTTATTATAGACATACTTATTATTTTAATTATTTTCTTAAACCCCAGTTAGTTATTAAGCTCTTATAAATAAAATCAGAAAATATAGGGAAAATTATAATAAAGGACCTAAGAAAAATAATATTTATTAAGAAGGACTATAACAATGATAATTATTTTAAAGGACCATAAATTAAAACATTAAAATAGAAAGACTAAATTGTCCTTACTCAAATTTCTTATATTCTTTCTAATTAAATCAAAATTTGGAGTGATTACTCATTATCATCCAAATCTTCTTCATTTTGAGAAAATCATGGAGAGAGATGATGGGAAAACTGAAAACATTTATGATCAAGAACTGAATATACTCGTGTTTGGACATTTATAAGTTTTTTATTGATATTAAGAAATATATATAACTTAGATTGGAGAAGGAAGGAAACAGTTTCCTTTAACTTTTATATTATATATAGCCATTAAAGTGTAATTGCTAGAGCGTTTCATCTGATGATAGCAACGGTTCAATCTGCAAATTGAGGGGATTATATCCGATTTGCAAAAAAAAAAAGGAAAAAGAAAAAAAAAGTGGCTTTATTATGCTGGATAATATGAATTCAGAAGAGAGACAGACAAAGAAGTTACTTTGATCGTAATTAGGAGGAGATTTCGGTACAGTAGAGATGCCAACTTGATTGATTCTGATTTGATCTTTAATTGTCATTATTTATCAATCACTTCAGATTCTGATTTAGTTAGATAGAACATAGAAAATCTAGATAAGGGCAATTTAGTCTTTCTATTTTAATATTTTAATTTTTGGTCCTTCAAAATAATTACAATTTTTATGATCCTTCTTAATAAATATTATTTTTCTTTGATCCTTTATTATAATTTTCCTGAAAATATATTTTTCTAGTATATTTTATATTCTTGAGATCGCCGGGTATGACTCCTTGCATTTATTTCTCTCGGGACCATACATAATTGGTGTATTGAGCATTGGTTCATGGTTTTTTTATTCACCTTAGTAAGTCAATTGAGTTTATAAATATTGAGTTCTCTTCAAGTAAGAGCAACCCTTCGCTCCTCCTTGTGAGCGCGTTTCATTGCTCCGTCATGTGAGCATTGTAGTGATTTCTTTTCGGGAAAATCCATATATGGGTCTTTTTAACCTAAAAATCCTAAAAAAGGCTCTAACACTCTGCAAATCCCAGAAATAGCCCCAAGATCCTTTTTGACATCTAAATGTGTGGTCAAATGACAAAAACACCCCCACTAACACTGACAAATGAGAGAAGGGCAATTTCAGAAGCATTTCCTCACTCTCTCTCGAATCGTTCTGCTCTCTCCCGTGTGGGAAGCAGATATCCTCAGAAGCAGGTACCTTAGTATCCCTCAGAAACAAATTTGAGCCGTCCAAAAATGAATCTAACAGCCAGAGAGGGATTTGTAAAATTTTCACAAAAACCGCGCGCGGTTTTTGACATTAATAATTTTAAACCCTTAGATCAACTTTTGGACGGCCCAGATAGAACGATACTGAGGGATACTGAGGGTTCCGCTACTGAGACAATTCGGACCGCTCCCGTGTGCTCACTCTTACTCTTGTCTTCGTCTCCGACGGCCACTCTCGTCTCCGACGCCGTTCGCGCTCATGTGGGAAAGGTAAAATCGTCATGCCATTTATTCTCCCGTGTGATTTCGTCCTTTCATTTGGCAAAGATGTGAACCCTAAGTCCATTTGGCACCTTGTTCGACTAGATTTGAAGCTCATCACTTTCGTAGTCGCAACTAGATTTGAAGCTTGAGATCCGCCTCCATTTCCGTCCATAAGAACCGAACAGTCGCAGTTGCTAAATTGGTAATTTTCTTTCTTCTGATTGACAACCTTTTCTGTTCTCAACTTGACGTCTTCAGCTGTGCATGTTTTGCATTCTCTTTTCTTGGAGGCTATTCAGTTTATGGTTTTATTCAGTTGGTTGTTTGATTTTTCTTATTTCACTTCTTGGATTTTGTTCAGACCCTGTTTTCTAAATTTTTTTGGAATTGATCTGCCATTGCATAGCCCTAAGAGGGATGTTTTGCGTTCTCTTGTGATGATTATACTGTTGGTATATAATATTTACTACTTTATGATGATAACTTGGGAAAATTATTGGAGATTTTGTTCTTAAATTCTTCAAATGCAAGGAATGGGTACCCGCAGATTTAAATGGGTTCTCTTTGTTGTGATTGTGAATTTTTTCCTTTTTCACGTGTAGTTCAAATTTTTGGTCATAACTAATTTGTACAACCCTTGTAGTCATTTTGTTAACTGGGGTTTCCTTTTAGTCGTAAGTTCGGTACAAACTTTAGAATTAGTATTTCAGCATATTCATATTGATGACATAATCTAAATTACCAAGGGTATTACATCTGAAAAGCTTTTGAATATCAAACTGCTAGTGCTAATCTATAATAGTGTGATTATGGAAGTATTTGAGCTTGTTCAGATGTGCTACTGCCTAAAGTATTTAACAATTAATATCATCCATGACCCTTTCTAATTTTTTCTTTGAGGAAAAAGCACAAGTTAAAACTTAATTGACAGAAAGTTCAGAGTTGGGATGCTAAAGTTGCTAAAATTCTTCACTGGGGATGGTTTTGTTGAAGCATGGTCTTTTGTGAATGTCAATTTTACAGTATTTAATTTTCTTAATAAGCTCTGTATTAATCTATCAAACTGATTGGCACCACGCAGTTGAAATCAATAGCTGAATTTATGAACCTTCAGTTATATTCTGATTCGGTGATGATTCAAAACATGGTTTGGATATCTAGAAAAATGTTTTTCTTTGGAAAAAGGAAAACACTAACAGGGTGTTGTTACTTTCTCTAGCAGAAAGCATTATCGTGATTTGAGGATGGGCAATTTGAAGGGAATAAGTTACTTAGGGATGAGCAATTTGAGGAGGCATTATCAAAGTATGAACTCGCTTTACAAATTGCTCCAGATATGCCTTCATCTATTGAAGTACGCTCAATAGGCCATTCAAATCATGGGGTATGCTTCATGAAATCGGTACGTGCTTCTATTATCTTTCCAAATTGTTGCAATCATGAGCACATTCTTGTACTATGATCTTCCACACAGTTTATTTTTTTTGATACATTCTTCCACACAGTTTAAGTAAATGCAATACTCTTCATCTTGTTAGAGGGACGGGGAGAAGGCCTTTTATAGAGTGTTAGGGCCTTTTTTGGGCTTTTTAAATTAAAAGGGCCCATAGATGGATTTTCCCTTTCTTTTCTCTTCTACTCTCTGTCATCTCCTTTTTTCTTTGGTTGAATTTTTGGGTAGGAGGGAAGTTAAAATTTTAGCTCTCATTCACCTCCCTTTATTTTTGACTCTCATTACAAAAGGCCCTCTCCCCGTCCCTCTAACAAACCAAATAAGGTAACATATTTTCTTATCTCTCCCCTCCCTTCAAACCAAATACACCCTTAGGGTGTGTTTGAATTAAGGGAAAAGGATGAGATGGCAGAGAAAATTTTGATCAGATTGCTTGTGAATTTTTTTTCTGATATTCCATAGTGTATTTGAGGCGTGGAAGGCCGTCGAAAAAAAAATGGAAGACGAGACGAGGTTCGACGGAGGCTTGAAAGGAAGGAATTGGGGGGAATGAGACGGACAACACCACCACCGTCGACGACTTCTCACCGTCACCATCGGTGTCTCTTCCTCTCCACCTTCATTGTTCCAATCCCCACCACTAGCCGGAGATTTTAGAGCAAAGCCACGGAAGACCAAACCTTGAACGTGATCCTGCACCCTTGCATTCACCTTACTTTACCATCTTCGTCGCCGACGACCTAGTCTACCACTACCACCACTACCATCTTCTTGGGTTGGGAGGAGAGAAGCTGTGAGAAGAGAGTTGCATATCGAGAGCTATAGCAGTGAGGCGGAGCTTAACCAACAAACCTTCAGCGACCTTCACTTCCTTATAACCATCGTCCTCGTCTCCTCTTCCATTCGACCAAGAAATTCATGTTCGATGAGTTCGACTCTTGTTAGTCTCCATGGGCAATTTGGTCAAGACGAGATAAAAATGTTCCCTCCCCTCACATCCGACCCCAATAGATATATAGTTCCTTATATTGTGGAAATACCTGAGGAACGTGAGCAAAAGGAGCTTGTGTTACCAGTACTACTGCATATCACATATGAAGGGGCTTTGGCTAGTAAATTACATAGAGTCTGTGTTCTTTTTTATGAAGCATTTGAGAAGGTCAAATGCCTTCCTTTTATTACCTTTCACCCATCGGTGAACATGCTATAATTTGGGTTACTTTATATTTTTGCTGCCTTATATGTTCTCATATCCAATTTTATGTACCTTTTTTAAAATTATTTGAGAAGGCCAATTTCCTTCATTCTTTTTCCTTTCACGTGCAGTTGACATGGTATCATTTCCTTCATTCTTCATGCAATAAGCATTTTTCTTTTTGCTTTCCATCTTATAGAGCATTTGAGAAGGCCAAATTGCATTATTTTTGTGCATCATATTGGTTCGATTGTGCCGCTCTTTTGTGAAACAAAGGTGCTGATATGCATATTGTAAACCTGTGATTGTGTTCTTCTTCATTCTCACAACTGCAGATATTTTTTGTTTCTGTGCCCATTTTAAGTGAGGTTACTTTCGTTATTCTAATATGGCGGCTTCATTGTTTTGATTTATTTATTACATCAAGCAATTACTTATTTTCCTCATTTTGAATAGTCACCTCTGTTTTACCTTAGCAACAAACTCTTTTTAATTCATCAACTTCACACTTTTAAGGGGTTTACCAGTCATTATTTTCAATTTTTCTTGCCTCCACTATCAAAGCTTCACCTAAGTTCAATGTTCAATGATCATCTTCCTTGTTCCTCATCTTATTCATTTCTGCAGCTAGTTTCATACTTTCCTGCTGTTCCCCTGTAATTCCTTCCATGTCTGTCGTCCTTGTCACCTCTGAAAGCTAGTCCTCGTCCCAATTTCATATCCCATCGACGTCTAGTTTGATTTAGCATATCAACCATCATGTGATTTCAGTTCGGGTTTATTAATGTCAGACTTAATTTTTTTTAAAAAAATTTAGGGGCATTATGGGAATTTCACCTAATCTTCCCACTTAACCAACACTCAATTCTTCATACTAAATATTTCATTTTCCTTCAACTTAAGTTTCATTTCCTAGTATGTCAAATAGCTCACATTTTTAAGTTCTCTTATAATCTTCCATTCCTTTCATTTCACTTCATTTCCTTTCCTTCCTCAAATCTTCCCTATACCAAACAGGGTGCCATTAACTAAAGGACTAGTCAAAGCTGGTTTCATAGGGATGTGCCCCATATTTTATATTTCTGTTTAAAAAAAAAGGTTTATGAATATTGATCCACAATTTACAAGAACATCATCTTCAACAAGGACGTGAGTTTGAAGCATACCCTCGTGAGCATTTAAATTTCAATTGATTTATATATAATATTACAAACAAATAATAATTAATTTGTTACAAGGGACAAGCACATGGCTTTCTTTTATACGCACCATAGAATTTGCGAGTATATTTAGATTATCTTTTGAAGAATAGTTTTATGATTTACGAGGTAAGCAAGAATAATTTTCTCTGGGCTTGAGGAAAATGGCTTCTAAGTCCATAGTTTTGGGGGTTCCCAAAAATGCACATATGCATGTGTTCAAGTAACCACGGTTTCAAAAACCTTTTTTTTTTATAAGTCGAGATAATACCCCCTCACACGCATTTAGCTCATATATCATAAAAATTCTTCTTGCTAATGCAAACATAGAGTTAAACAAGCTTTCCATCGGGAAAGGTGAAATGAAATCATGCCATGAAATCTGGCACAAAGGGTCTGGAACGAAAGCGTAAAATACGCGTAAGCTGGCACTGAAGGGTCTGGGTTCTTTAATTCTAACCAATGAACGGCTGAAACATAGGCCCAATAGGACTCATTCTTATCCATCAAGTGGGCTCACTAAGCCAGCCCAAATAAACTATAAAAGGACTAAAAGTCAAAAATAGCATCAAGGGTGTGCGAGGACGTCAGAGACAAAAAGTAGCATGCCACGTGGGGTGACGTCATGCCACTCGAGTTCGGAGAAGAAAGGGCCGTTGCTTGCGTGTGTATGCGACTGTGATGTTGACCTTTCAACCCCCAGTTCTCCCCCAAAACTCGCTCCATCGTTGCCTCTAATGAAAATTAAAATTGAATTTTATTACTATATTTTCCAAATAGATATTTTCATCACTTTTCCTCAAGAAAAAAAAATAGTATAGATATTTTCATGAGGTAAACTTGAGCATTATTATTTACTGTGTGTCTATATATTTGTTTCCATATTGAAATTTTATAAATTAATTAAAGTGTTTGCAGCGGGTATTATCTTCAATCCTTAATATAAAATTTATCTCTATAAATAAATTAATTAATTACAATATGGATCTTATATTAAAAACAACGAAAAGTAATTGAATTTGCAATCCAAAAAGATATTAGTTTGATTTCAAAGTAATAAGTGTTTTTTTTATGATATATAAGATAAAAGTCATATCACATATTTACTTTCATAAATTCATTTTAAAGTAAGATTATTCAAACAATCACTAAATGTTGAGAGTTTTTATTCTCATCTTCTTAAAAATTTGTCGGGGAGAAATGCGTAATTTAGACACATGAGATGAAATAGAAATAAGACATACAAAGGAATGACACTTTTTTTTTTATTATTTTTTCTACCACTCTTAGATTTTTTTTTGTTTGTCGCGATCAACATATCAAAAATTTAGATACTTTAGAATAATGTTATTATTGTAAACTGTAAAGTGTTAATATTAAAGGGTTAACTAATAAATCTATTTTGGAAGTTTTTCTTGAGGAGCAATATAATCCTGTAAGTTTTTTTTATCTCAATGTTGACCTGAAAGTTTCAAAATATAACTATGTTGTCTATTTCTATTAAAAGGTTAACGGTCAACGTTAATTTCTTTATAATTAACGTTAGTTTTTTAACAGAACAGCCGTCATTGTTATGTGTTGAAACTTTCGGGATAATATTGAGATAAATAAAACTTTCAAGGTAATATTGCTTTTGGATCTATACTTTCAAAGCAGATTTACTACTTAACCCAATATTAAACGCAAAATGTGACCCCATCAAAAATAATTTTATGTCTCCTGATAAAATAAATCACTGTTTCCCTCCTAACCGGGGTGGGCTTTACCCTTTTTGTTTTTTTTTTTTGGTTGAATATTTGACACCACAATAGAGACATCTGGGTGGGGTAACATTACTATTCTGATCAAATGTGGTTAGTCCAACGGAATGTGGCGCTGGATTCCCTTAAGAGATCTAGGGTTCAAGCTGCGGTAAAACCACTCGTAATCTTTGACCAAAAAAAAAACCACTCGTAATCCGCCTTGTATAGAGCTACCACTTTTGGAAGAGTCGTCCTTACCACTGTAAAACCTGAAGTGGTCGCACATTTACCACCATTTTTTATATAATATATATATATATATACACACATATATATATTATTCTCTGTTCATCCTCGTAATGATTGTTTCAACGATGTTAGTTGTGGATTTTTTGTTTGTTTTTTGTTTTTGGATAATGTATTAACACTAAAGTCTAAACTATTAAAAAATGGTCAATTCTAAAATATTAGTTTAATGGTAGGGGCACCAAATGCATGCGTGATGCAGTTGTCTACGTATACATTGCCGTGATTTCAGAGCATACAGGAGTTTTTTTTTTTTTTTTTTTATTTCAGATTATGTATTTTATTATTATTCACAATTTAAAATTGATTTTTTTTAACTCTCTTGATTGTGTGTGAATATCCGACATTTTCCCTCTGAATTTAAAATTACAGAATTTGATATTTACTTTAATAATTGAACATGCTCCACGCATAACATAAAAAACTATTGGATGAATGCCAATAATATGGCTATATTTTATCCACAGTAATTCATAAATAACATAGTAATTTTGAAAAAAAAAAAGTACAATAGGACCGAACCTATAGGATGGCCATGTGACAGTATTGGGAGTCAATAATATATTAAAGAATATTACTACCTCCGGTCTTAATTATAAGGCATAGTTGACTTTATTTGGAGAGATTAAGGAAGCTAAATAAGTTACTTAATCATTTTATATGTTGTATATCTTTAGATTATATATTAGTATGTGAGTCAAACTAGTTACTCTAAAGAAAAAAATAAGAAGAAAAATACTCTAAGTTAATTTAATTAGCTTCCTTAATTTCTTCAAAAAAGTCAACTATGTCTTATAATTAGGACCGGAGGGAGTATTATTTTTAAAGATAAAAAAAAATAAAACTTTAAGGACTGATCAATTGATTTTGTCGCATGATTATAAATATAACTTGACTTATTATGTATTTTTTTTATAACAGACTTATAATATATTTTATTTATATGGATCACCCAAGAATCAATGGATGGATAAGGTTTAGGTGTACGCTCGAAGGAGTTCTAGGGTTAAAGGGAACTTGTCCCTAATCAGTTATTGAGCACGTTTGGTCAAATAATTTTTCGTGCACGTTTTTCATTTTTAATTATGCTCGTTGATATGTTATTTTAATTCTGATATATTTTTTTAAACTTCATAAAGCTTATCCGAATATTATTATACAATAAATCGGACCATTTAAATTGAAAATCATGGATAAAATACTCAACTCACAAACTTTGTCGAACTCTGCGGAAGTCAAATCTAATTTTGCTTAACATGCCTTATCTTCATCTTTAATCTCTGCGCAAATTTTAGACCTTCACGTAATCTCATGATGGTGTTGACTGTTGCGGACACATATTCCCTGGAATATTCCTTTCTTACTTTATACGGTGTTGGGTTTTGTTATGTTCAGTCCAGGACTGGTGCTTTGATCTTGGATCAGTAGACTTAGTCTGAATATCTATGGAAGAGATATTCAGGAGAGCTTGAGATCACTGTGCACTAAACAGCCTCTCGTCATGGAAGAGATATTTAGGAGAGCTTGGGATCACTGTGCACTAAACAGGCGGGGGTGGTTTATGTAAATAGGTGAGAGTTAGAACGTGTGCACCTCAAGTTAGGTCCTCTGTATATATAAAGTTTACCATGGAGGAGATCTCGATCCTGCGTGATCCGTGGTGTGAGTATCTTGAAGTGGATATTCCTATATCGTCGTGGGATAAGATCTCCATATGATGTAGGATATAACTATATTATTGGTGTGTACTGATATCTAATACATCCTTAGTTGGACCTTCTTGGCATTGGGCCTTAGTACAAATCCGTAACAAGTTTAGTTTTTTTAATTGATTTTACGGAGTTTTTATAAAATTACCTTTTAAATGGGCTTAAAATTCCCTGAAATAAATTTATTTCTGCATTAATAAATCAATTTAAAACATGTAAATTTAAAATGATTTAATGTTGGAATCGATTTTTCTTAGAGTTACCCATAAACATTAGAATTCAACAAAAAAAACCATAAACATTAGCGACGGAACATTTTGATTGCTAACTTGTATTTTTTCTGCAGGTCAGATCGCTGATTTAATTGGGAAAATTTCACTACATCGATATCTAACCATTTATTCTCAAACAGTGCCCAAAACTCTTAAAAACTTTACTGCACTCTAGGGCTAATTTGAAAATAAAATTTATAGGTGAAAAGATAATTATGTCCTTACTTTATAAATCAAATATGATTATTTATAAAATATATGCAAGAATTAATATTACAGAATAATAATGTGAGTTTTTTTTTGGGGTAACAAATAGAGGCTAATCCCAACAATTAAACAGAAATTGTACGAGGGGAAATCCGTAGTGCATGTGTTTGGTCTTCTGCCTCGAGTCTACACACCTCACATGTGCCGTTTGTGCCTTCCCATGAACTCGTGAGCCTTCTAGGTAGGTATGAAAATAGGTCAGGTCAAGTCAGACTTTGACTAAATAGGCCTGAGTTTGTAGTGGGGGTAGAAGGCCTGAGCTTGAGCTTAAACCTGAATTCAGGTCTTTTTCTAGGCTCAGGTTGGAGCCTTCATAAAGCCTGGTCAAACCTGAAGCCTTTTTAAAGACCTACTTACAATGTAAGTGTAACATCCTGAATTTTGAATCTAATATCTTGAACATAAACCTATTTTGGGAAGACTAGTAGGCTCTATTTTTGGAAAGTTATAAATTTGAAATCAGTATTTTGTGGGCCCCGTGAATAGTATTTACTATTCACGTATACGTTTTTACTATTTACAAATACGTATTTAAAAAATATATATATATATATGTTATTCACAAATACGTATTTAATACTTGAAATTTGTGAAATATGAATAGTGTTCACTATTCACAAATACGTATTTACTATTTAAAAATACGGTATTTACTATTCCTAAATACGTATTTACTATTCATGCGGGACCCACAACCAAAATAATTCTCTCCCGACACAAAACTCTCGTGAAGTTTGAAAATTTTGTCAGCGGGACCCACGTAATAGTAATTTACTATTTGAATAATAATATTATATTATTATTTACTATTCATGTGGGACCCACGAAAAATTATTTCCACAACCAGCCACGGGAAGAGTCACGGGAAAGTTTGTTTTTATAATTTTGGGAAAATTACGTAAAACGACCCAGAGACGAAAATTACACTTAAAGACCCATTTTCCAACTATAAATAGACCTTCCATTTCATTTCATTCTTCACAACTTCTAAGAGCCATAGAGAGAGGTAGAGAGAGAGAGAGAGAGAGTAGAGATATTTGCTTGAGTTATAATAGCTGGTTGGTGATTCGGGTATTAGCAAGTAACAGGTAACTCTGAATATTCTTCCTTATACTTGTGAATTATGTATGATTATAAATTTGTTTGTTTACTATTTTGGCAAGAATATTTAGAAAATATTTATGGTTTTAAGATATGGTGTGGGAACTTTGACTTACAAATCTGTAGAGGTACTATTTATACGTATTTTACTATTCACGTATACCGTATTTACTATTCATTTTACTATTCACGTATACCGTATTTACTATTCATTTACTATTCACGTATACTGTATTTACTATTCATTTTACTATTCACGTATACCGTATTTACTATTCATTTTACTATTCACGTATACCGTATTTACTATTCATTTTACTATTCACGTATACCGTATTTACTATTCACATTTACTATTCATTTTTACTATTCACGTATACATACCGTATGTACTATTCATGTTACTATTCACGTATACCGTATTTTACTATTCACAGATACGCATAGTATTTTACTATTCATAAATACGCATATCAATGTATATAATGGTATAATAATGCATTATTTTTGAGTAAATACATTCATCATGGCGGTTGTAATGTGATGGGTGGAGTAAGGAGGGAATTGAATGATAAGAATTGTTATGCCACCACTCGGTGCACAGTGGATGGTACTTTTCAGGGCCCCATCTCCCATGTTTTCCTCTGGCCGGGATTTCATTGGAGATGTGGGACATGTGACACCTCCTTAGTTGTTATTTTAAAGGAGGGGAGCCATAGTCCAGATTTAAGCTCTATACCTTTGGCCGGGTGTATCTTAAGTTTTGGTGAGCTTGAAACCATCCAGTCAAATGAATGAGTTTCTATTGGACTATATGTTAGCCTATGGTTCCAGTCAGCGGTATACGGTTGGAAGGGGATATAAGGGAGGCTGCATACTGCATAGTGCATTTCTGAATTATTCAATAAAGAATGATGAGTATTTTGTAAAGGCATTTGATGTGAACAACGGTATATCTAAAAAAATATCTGAGTATATTAAATTCACATTATATTACCTTTTATTTTTGTCATATGTAATTTGCTCGTGTAAGGTAGAAATATTCAGTAGTTACTGAGACGTGGAATCTCATCCCATATTAACATTTTTCAGGTGATTATTCTAGTAGAGAGCAAGGGAAGGCACCTATGGAGTGAGCTCTGGAAGCTCTTTTGATCTCCAATAGATTATGTTATGTTATTTTATTTGCCATGAACCTAAGACTTCCGTTTTGTATTAAACTCTGAAATATTTTCTGGAATTTATTCTGATTATGTATTACGGGTTTTATTCGAAATGATAACATTGTAAAAGGATTTGGATATTGTTGAACTCTTTTGAAGGTATTTTCAATATTTTGACCGAGTTTTTGGTGATGAAAATGAGGTGTTACATTTTTGGTATCAGAGCCAAAGGTTCCATGGCAATTTTGTTTATTTTCTAAAGTGATTTCTTAAATTTTTTAAAAAAAAGTTCGTGGCAAATTAAA
Organism: Acacia crassicarpa; assembly: GCA_034222035.1. NCBI lineage: Eukaryota > Viridiplantae > Streptophyta > Magnoliopsida > Fabales > Fabaceae > Acacia > Acacia crassicarpa. Next base: position 37,976,731 of record JAWXYG010000005.1, on the reverse strand, counting down.
TATCATAACATGAGCACTTCCCTTTGTTAGATTTAGAATTTATTTAGCTATTTTTATTTGTTTAGTGTCCTTATAGTATTAATCATAGGAGGAGATAATGGCAAGAACTCGAAGAACTAATTCAACCCCTGCTCCGTCCCAAAGAGGTCTCCCTCCGCATCAAGATGGTCCCTATCCACAGGATAACAATGCCCTTTTGGCAGAATTACGAGACGTCATCCTGGAGATGAGAGAGAAAGTGAATAGACACGAGGATGAATTAGCAAAAGGACGAGGCCAAGGTGGTAAGGAAGGAAAGGAGAAGGCTCTGGAAGTCACACCTTCTGACCATCAATCAAGGGGAGGAAGTCATTCTCGCACTGAAGATGGAGGTAGTAGCGGTTCTCATTCTCAGTATCATCCCTTACCTATTACTGAGGTTTGGGAAAAATTTCGGAAGTTTACTCCACCGATGTTCGAGGGGAAGCTAGATCCGATTGCAGCACTGGAGTGGCTGAAGCGTGTAGAAAAGATTTTCAGAGTTATCGAGATTAGCTCACAACAAAAGGTGATGGTTGCTGAACAATTGTTGCAGAAAGCAGCTGAAGAATGGTGGGAAAGCACCAAAACAAAAGGAAATGCTGAGATGACGTGGGAAGAGTTTAAGGAAAAGTTCGAAAATTATTACTTTTCCCCTTCAATCAAAATAGAGAAAGAAACTGAATTCCTCACATTCAGGCAAGGGGAATTACATGAAGACGAATTTATTACTCGCTTTTTAGAGTTGTCTAAATTCTGCGGATATTCACAGAACAACTCTAAATGGTTGAGTGCTCGATTGGTTGAAAAAGCTAGACCAGACCTAAAAACAGCTCTATCACCGTTCCTTGATGAAACAAGGGATTTTGAAGAAATATGCGACAAACTGCGCACGATAGCAAGGAACAAACGAGAAGAGGAAGCTGAGAAGATGAAGGGTTTTCAGGCCAGATCTACACACCTCATGAGACCAACGGGAGGAGTTACTAAGAAGCAGAGTCACAACTTCAGTAATGTGAATACGCGGTTTAGCCAACCATCCAGAAATCACTTTGGTGGACCAACGAGGAGTTATTTTACTGGACCCCAAAGAAGTCATTTCAGCAGACCACCGAGGAGTCAATTCAAAGGACCTCAAAGGAGTCACTTCAGTGGAGGTCAGAGTTCATATAGGGGATCCACAGCTCCTGTTGCAAGCACCGCCAACAATCAGATGTGTGCCAAGTGTGGAAGAATACACCAAGGACCATGTGTGACGTGTTTCAACTGTGGAAAGCCAGGACACATTTCCAGATTTTGTGAGGAGGAGCCTCGAGGAGCCAAGGATGCTAGAACTGCAGTGCCAGGGAAAGTGTTTGCACTATCACATCAGGAGGCAAGTGCTTCACCAAATCTGATTAAAGGTATCCTCAAACTCCAAGGTCTTGAAGTAGAAGCTTTATTTGATTCTGGTGCCACACACTCTTTTATATCATACGACTGTGTGCCTCGATTGAATTTAAGAGTGAGTGAATTGCCTTATTATATGATTATTTCTACACCGGCGGGAGCTTCAGTAAAAACTTCTAGGGCTTGCTTAAATTGTACGATTGAGATTGATAATAGGATCTCAAATATAGACCTTGTTTGTTTACCCACGAAGGGTATCGATGTAATAATAGGAATGGATTGGTTGTCAGCTAATGACATCATCCTTGACTGCAAGAGGAAGACTATCTCTCTTGCGGATGACTCTATGAGTCATAGTAGACCACAATTGTTGTCTATAGTACAAGATGAAAAGCCTGTTCATCATGGTTGTCTTGCGTACATGGTGTTTTTCTCCATTCAAACAGAAGTGGAGGAAGGGATAGAGAACATTGAAGTGGTGAAAGAATTTCCGGAAGTATTTCCGAAAGAAATGACAGGTTTACCCCCAGAGAGAGAAGTAGAATTTTCTATTGATCTCGTACCTGGAACAGAACCTATATCTAAAGCTCCTTACCGAATGTCTCCATCGGAACTAGCAGAATTGAAGAAGCAGATCGAAGAATTGTTAGAAAAGGGTTTTATCAGACCCAGTGTATCTCCTTGGGGATCGCCCGTACTCTTTGTGAAGAAGAAAGATGGGAGCCTGAGACTATGCATTGACTATCGCCAGTTGAATAAAGTGACTATAAAGAATAAATATCCTTTACCCAGGATCGACGATCTACTTGATCAGTTGAAGGGAGCATCCATATTCTCCAAGATCGACCTCAGATCAGGTTATCACCAACTTAGAGTCAAAGCTGAAGATGTCTCAAAAACTGCATTCAGAACTAGATATGGCCATTATGAATTTCTTGTTATGCCATTTGGGCTAACAAATGCTCCAGCAGTATTCATGGATTACATGAATAGAATTTTCCGACCATATCTAGATAAATTTGTAGTGGTTTTCATTGACGACATCCTTATCTACTCTAAGGATGAAGAAGAGCATAAAGAGCACCTTAGAATCGTGCTACAAGTGTTGAAGGAGCACAAGCTCTATGCGAAACTATCTAAGTGCGAATTTTGGTTGAAGGAAGTAAAATTCCTAGGCCATGTCGTATCGGCTGAAGGTGTTGCAGTGGACCATACTAAAGTTGAAGCAGTTCTCCAATGGGAACGACCAAAGTCCGTGACTGAGATCAGGAGTTTTCTAGGTCTAGCTGGCTATTATAGGAGATTTATCAAGGGCTTTTCGCAGATAGCTATGCCCTTGACAAAGTTAACTAGGAAGGGTCAACCATATGTATGGGACGAAAAGTGTGAAGCAGCTTTTCAAAATTTGAAGACTAAGTTGACTACGGCACCAGTACTTATAATTCCAGATCCTGCTCAGACCTTTACTTTGTACACCGATGCTTCTAAGAAAGGTCTTGGGTGTGTGTTAATGCAAAATGGTAGGGTAGTAGCTTATGCTTCTCGACAGTTAAGGCCACATGAAGGGAATTATCCTACTCACGACTTAGAACTGGCAGCAGTAGTGTTTGCTCTGAAGATTTGGAGGCACCACCTCTACGGTTCAAAGTTCGAGGTTTATAGTGACCACAAAAGTCTAAAGTACCTGTTCGACCAAAAGGAGCTCAACATGCGACAGAGGAGATGGATGGAGTTTATCAAGGACTACGACTTCGAATTGAAGTATCATCCAGGAAAGGCGAACGTTGTAGCAGATGCCTTAAGTAGAAAGACAATCCATGTAGCCCAGATGATGATCAGAGAACATAAATTGCTCGAGGAGATACCAAGTACATCTGTTGATGTAATGTCAGGTTTGGTCGCTACCATGGAAGCATTAACTATTGAAAGCACAATTTGGAAAGAGATTAAATTCGCTCAGCTCGAAGATGAGTATCTATTAAACGTGAGGGAAGATATTGAAGAAGGAAAAGAATCGAAATTTGGGATCGATAGAGATGGGATATTAAGGTATAAAGGAAAAGTGTGCATACCTAGTGATGGAGAAATAAAAAGGCTCATACTAGAGGAGGCTCATCGGAGTAAATACACTATCCATCCTGGAGCAACCAAGATGTATCATGATCTTAAGCGGAATTGGTGGTGGCGAGGCATGAAGAAAGATGTGACTGACTTTGTCACTTGTTGTTTGACTTGTCAGAAAGTCAAGATCGAACATCGGAAACCTCCTGGATTATTAAAGAATTTGGATATCCCAGAGTGGAAATGGGACAGCATCTCTATGGATTTCATCATGGGGCTTCCTCTAACGACATCCGGACATAATGCCATTTGGGTAATTGTCGATAGGTTAACTAAGTCAGCTCATTTTCTAGCAATTGCAGCAGAATACTCATTGGAGAGACTAGCAAAGATCTACATGAAGGAGATTGTCAGATTGCATGGGATACCGAATAGCATCGTATCTGATCGTGATCCACGATTCACTTCACGATTTTGGAAAGCATTGCAGAATGCTATGGGAACTCGGATGAGTTATAGTACCGCTTATCATCCCCAAACTGACGGGCAGACTGAGAGGACTATTCAAACTCTGGAAGACATGTTGCGGGCTTGTGCAATCGAACTAAAAGGAAGTTGGGACGATCATCTTCATCTTGCGGAGTTTGCATATAACAATAGTTATCACTCCAGCATTGAGATGGCACCTTATGAGGCTTTGTATGGAAGAAAATGTAGATCTCCTATTTGCTGGACGGAATTGAATGAGCGAATTTTAATAGGTCCAGAACTTGTGGACGAGACGACTCAAAAGATTAAGGTGATTCAACAGAAACTTCTCACTGCTCAGAGTCGACAGAAGAGTTATGCTGACAAGAGAAGACGACCGTTGGAGTTCATGGTGGGCGAACATGTATTCTTAAGAGTCACACCAATGACTGGCATTGGTAGAGCAATACGAGCAAAGAAGCTTTCGCCTCGTTTTATGGGTCCTTATGAGATTTTGGAGAAAATTGGACCGGTAGCTTACAGAATTGCATTACCTCCACAGCTTGCGAACCTTCATGATGTCTTTCATGTATCGCAACTGAAGAAATACCAACCGGATCCTTCCCACATTATAGAAGTAGAAGAGGTAGAACTCAAGGATAACATGACGTATAAAGCCGAGCCGGAGCGGATTGTTGATGCAAGGGACAAGAAATTAAGAAACAAGACCATTAGACTTGTAAAGGTCGAGTGGAAAGGAATGGTTCCCGGAGATGCTACTTGGGAAACGGAGGAGAGCATGCGACAAACCTATCCTCAATTATTTAAATAGGTTAGAATTCTTATTATGGCGAAATTTTGAGGACAAAATTTTCTTTTAGGAGGGGAGAAATGTAACATCCTGAATTTTGAATCTAATATCTTGAACATAAACCTATTTTGGGAAGACTAGTAGGCTCTATTTTTGGAAAGTTATAAATTTGAAATCAGTATTTTGTGGGCCCCGTGAATAGTATTTACTATTCACGTATACGTTTTTACTATTTACAAATACGTATTTAAAAAATATATATATATATATGTTATTCGCAAATACGTATTTAATACTTGAAATTTGTGAAATATGAATAGTGTTCACTATTCACAAATACGTATTTACTATTTAAAAATACGGTATTTACTATTCCTAAATACGTATTTACTATTCATGCGGGACCCACAACCAAAATAATTCTCTCCCGACACAAAACTCTCGTGAAGTTTGAAAATTTTGTCAGCGGGACCCACGTAATAGTAATTTACTATTTGAATAATAATATTATATTATTATTTACTATTCATGTGGGACCCACGAAAAATTATTTCCACAACCAGCCACGGGAAGAGTCACGGGAAAGTTTGTTTTTATAATTTTGGGAAAATTACGTAAAACGACCCAGAGACGAAAATTACACTTAAAGACCCATTTTCCAACTATAAATAGACCTTCCATTTCATTTCATTCTTCACAACTTCTAAGAGCCATAGAGAGAGGTAGAGAGAGAGAGAGAGAGAGTAGAGATATTTGCTTGAGTTATAATAGCTGGTTGGTGATTCGGGTATTAGCAAGTAACAGGTAACTCTGAATATTCTTCCTTATACTTGTGAATTATGTATGATTATAAATTTGTTTGTTTACTATTTTGGCAAGAATATTTAGAAAATATTTATGGTTTTAAGATATGGTGTGGGAACTTTGACTTACAAATCTGTAGAGGTACTATTTATACGTATTTTACTATTCACGTATACCGTATTTACTATTCATTTTACTATTCACGTATACCGTATTTACTATTCATTTACTATTCACGTATACTGTATTTACTATTCATTTTACTATTCACGTATACCGTATTTACTATTCATTTTACTATTCACGTATACCGTATTTACTATTCATTTTACTATTCACGTATACCGTATTTACTATTCACATTTACTATTCATTTTTACTATTCACGTATACATACCGTATGTACTATTCATGTTACTATTCACGTATACCGTATTTTACTATTCACAGATACGCATAGTATTTTACTATTCATAAATACGCATATCAATGTATATAATGGTATAATAATGCATTATTTTTGAGTAAATACATTCATCATGGCGGTTGTAATGTGATGGGTGGAGTAAGGAGGGAATTGAATGATAAGAATTGTTATGCCACCACTCGGTGCACAGTGGATGGTACTTTTCAGGGCCCCATCTCCCATGTTTTCCTCTGGCCGGGATTTCATTGGAGATGTGGGACATGTGACACCTCCTTAGTTGTTATTTTAAAGGAGGGGAGCCATAGTCCAGATTTAAGCTCTATACCTTTGGCCGGGTGTATCTTAAGTTTTGGTGAGCTTGAAACCATCCAGTCAAATGAATGAGTTTCTATTGGACTATATGTTAGCCTATGGTTCCAGTCAGCGGTATACGGTTGGAAGGGGATATAAGGGAGGCTGCATACTGCATAGTGCATTTCTGAATTATTCAATAAAGAATGATGAGTATTTTGTAAAGGCATTTGATGTGAACAACGGTATATCTAAAAAAAATATCTGAGTATATTAAATTCACATTATATTACCTTTTATTTTTGTCATATGTAATTTGCTCGTGTAAGGTAGAAATATTCAGTAGTTACTGAGACGTGGAATCTCATCCCATATTAACATTTTTCAGGTGATTATTCTAGTAGAGAGCAAGGGAAGGCACCTATGGAGTGAGCTCTGGAAGCTCTTTTGATCTCCAATAGATTATGTTATGTTATTTTATTTGCCATGAACCTAAGACTTCCGTTTTGTATTAAACTCTGAAATATTTTCTGGAATTTATTCTGATTATGTATTACGGGTTTTATTCGAAATGATAACATTGTAAAAGGATTTGGATATTGTTGAACTCTTTTGAAGGTATTTTCAATATTTTGACCGAGTTTTTGGTGATGAAAATGAGGTGTTACAGTAAGCCTTTTAAAAAGTCTCATATTGCAGGCCTTAGAGGCCATAAATAGGCTTTGTATACTTTGAGCCTATCAAAACTTATATAAATATATCTTGAAATTATAATATAAGAATGAAAAACAATAAATATTATCTTATTTATATAATATAAATATAATTATATTTATTTGATATTTAAATAGGCTAGGCCTAAAGGCCTACAGATCAGGCCTTAACAAAATAAGCCTGACCTATTTACATATTCAGGCCTTTAAATAGGCCTTGATCTAGCCTTTTTAACAAACAGGTCAGGCCTGATCAGGCCCTAAACAAGCCAGATTGTAAACCGCCTGATAAGGGCCTGGTCTATTCTCACCCCTACTTTTAGGGTAGGCTTTTAAGAGCAGTGAGCCACATAAAAGCTCGGATTCATTTTGGAACTTGTAGTTGTTATAAGACACGTGTGATAATTTAGAAGTTAAATATGTATATTTATAAGACAGCTATGAGAATTTATAATACTATCTCCATCATGTACAAAATAGAGGCATAAATGTATTTTCAGCCAAGAAAACTCAATTTCAATTTAACTTTAGGGGTGTAGTGAAGTATCAGAAAATTTTAGTGAAAATGGAGCCAAATACGCAAAAGGGAGGGTGAATTGGGTATTTTAAAAATTTTTACAGAAAACTCTGTTTTCTAATGTTAGAACAGGGCAGAACAGAGCAAAGGGAAGAGAAGCTGAACACAAGAGATTTATACTGGTTCGGTCTTAACCACTTGACCTACGTCCAGTCCCCAGACTCTCTGGGATTTCCACTATATCAAAGATTACAAACTCTGCACTCAAGAAGTGATTCTCTTACTAGAACTCACTCCCCCTTACAAATTGTAATCAATGATTCCCCAAATCACCAAGTCCCCTTGACTCTTGATTCCTTTACAATAAATGAATAATCAGAAGTAAAACTCTCTTAAAGAGCAGATATAAATGAACACTGAAGCTCTTATATCAAAATATACTATACAGATGAAAAACTGATAGAAATGAATGTAAACTTCAATGAAATTCGCTCTCAATTGTTGTAGTTGTTGGAAAGACTTGAATGCTCTTCTATTTATACTCAGAGATCATTAAATGACCGTTGCTTTCCAAATAGATCCGTTAGAGAGGTTGCCCAAGTGTTCTGAAGTGGTTTTGGCACTTTCTCTCTCTAGTTAACTCTTAATCCAGTTGGCCAAGTCATCATAGTTGACTTTCTGCGAATTAATCCATTAGAAAGGATGTTTCTTGTTGTAGCAATCCCTCTTAAATGCTTTGTAGACGTGTGCAGGTGGATTGGCCAGAGGAGGTAACTTTCTGAGCATTGCAATAAATATTCTGAACTTGCTTTTTACTTTATGCTTTGACTCTCCAATGAACATTCTTTAATTCTCTGAAATCCACTAATAAAGACGTTAAACATAGCAGGGAATATCAGGGAATAATGTTATAAAGCATTAAGATCAAATAACATTAATTTCTGAAATCGACAGATTCAAATTTTCTGAGTCAGCGTTGTGAACTCGAGCCTAGTTCATGCAGGCTCGAGTTTGGCGCTTCAGTGTACAAAGATGTTTCAGTTCAAAAACACATGAACCTGAGGTTTGTAGTTTAAACCTGAGGTTCTCAACTCATTGAAAAGTCACATTGCTCTCGGGTTGAAATTAACTCGAGCTTACTCTACTGAACTCGAGTTTGATTCATACAGAGGGAAGTGTCGCGATTTTTGAATTCTGGAGAGTTTAAGTTCAAGAGGCAGACTCGAGTCCATTAGTGATATGCTCGAGTTTGACACTGTTTAAGGCACAACTTGGTCCTGCTTTGAAAAGATAAAACTTGAGGTTTACAATACAAACTCTAGAGTTTTCTCAAGTTGAAAAAAAAAAAAACACTTTTGCTCTTTGGAGCTTTTAGGCTCGAGTTTAAAATATTTAGGCTCGAGTTTATTCAATTCCGAAAAACTCTTTGCTCTCTGGAACTATTAGGCTCGAGTCTGAAAAACTTAGGCTCGAGTTTGTTTAACTTTGAAAAAAAAAAAACTCTGAAAGCTCTCGGCCAAAGGTAGGCTCAAGTTTGTTTGATCTGTAACCTTTTGAGATTTTTGAAATTTGGACAGATTTTGAACTAATGGAACAGTGCAGAGTTTGTGAAAATTTCTTCCCGCCAGAGATTAACTCGAGTTTGCCATAACAGGCTCAAGTTCACAGGTTGTGAAAGCAATGAAAGATTTTCTCTGGAGGTTGCAAACTTAAGTTTTGAAGAAACAGGTGTCGAGTTTAAGGGTGTTTTCAAAATACAAACCTCTCTGCCATTGATGAACTCGAGCTTAAAAACGTAGGCTCGAGTTCGTCCAAACTTTTGAAAAGCTTTAAGTTCAAACTTCAGGTTCAGTCTCGAGTTTGAAAATTGAACTGGCGAGTTTGTAGCCTCTATCTGAGGCAAGTTCGAGCATGCACATAATAGGCTCGAGTTTGTCGCAGATAGAATGTTTTTGCTTGAAACTTATAAGTTCAAGTCAGTTTAATCTTAAACAAAAACATCTCCATATTGTTTACAATTGTTAGTAATCTTCAAAACATATAGAGAACTAACATTTAGGAGTGGTTCATTGAGAATAACCACTATAGAGAAAGTGTTGGGAAATTTTCCCCATTTAATTTTGACAATGGAAAGATTTAGTTACAAAATTCCGTCAATAAATTGACTTGGTTAATAATAAGAGTGCGACAATAAGTTTTGCATCACAAGTGAGTTAAAAAAAATGTTTCGTGAAGAAGAAATCTAGCTTCCTTTACTTAGTTTCCTTTTTAAAAACATCAAAATTGAAAAGAAGAAGAGATAACAGAACAGACTAATTAAGAAGAAGTATCTCCAAAACCATTATCTAAAAACAAGAAGTTTTGACCATGAGTAACACGCACATCGCAGGCCCACCAGCTTCTAATCTTCAAAGTGAGAAGACTTGCGAAGGTGAAAGAGGAGAATGTGAAATTCTATTTCTGAAAGAACTCTACAATATATGAGACAGAAGGAGAGAGTAAAAGTGAAGTGTTAGGTGTGCCCTGCGAGAAAAAGAAAGAGTGTTAAGAGTTAAGGAGTAATTTGATCAATAAACTTTTATCTCATGAGTATTCAGTACAAATAATTATTAAATAGATCTTAAATACCAAAAAACTTTTAAAAATGTGCAGTCAACACAAAAAACTTTTAAAAATGTAAAGTAAGCACAACACCGTTAGGGAAAAAAAAACGTTTATTATCTAAGGTGCAGATTAACTAACGAATTTTTACTCTAAGAGCGCCTAGCATAAAAAAGTTTTACTCCAGCAGTGCCCAGCACAAAAAAGTCTATATGCAATCCACAAAAAATCTGACTATTGCGAATCCTTACCTGAACCCTCAACCATGTGCATTAGGGCTAGAAAGAGTGAATGCAACAAAAAAATTACAAACATAACGAGTAGATTTCATTTTGAGTAAGAATTGTGAGTTTTCAAACTTATCTGGTGCAGGTGTAGATTGTGATTTTTAAGTGAACCTAAAATATCTACTCGCTACATTTGTGATTTTTTTTTTTATGCACTCACTCTTTCTAACCCCATGCACATGATTGGAGGCTCCGGGTAAGGATTTGCAATATTCGGATTTTTGGTGAATTGCATATGGATTTACTCGAGCAAGTTCAAAAATTAACCATCTTTACTCAAAATGAAATCTACTCGTTACATTTGTGATTTTTTTGTTGCATTCACTCTTTCGAACTTCAATACACATGGTTGAGGTGTAACATCCTGAATTTTGAATCTAATATCTTGAACATAAACCTATCTTGGGAAGACTAGTAGGCTCTATTTTTTGGAAAGTAATAAATTTGAAATCAGTATTTTGTGGGCCCCGTGAATAGTATTTACTATTCACGTATACGTTTTTACTATATACAAATACGTATTTTAAAAAATATATATATATATATATGTTATTCGCAAATACGTATTTAATACTTGAAATTTGTGAAATATGAATAGTGTTCACTATTCACAAATACGTATTTACTATTTAAAAATACGGTATTTACTATTCCAAAATACGTATTTACTATTCATGTGGGACCCACGTCAAATTATTTCTCCTCTGCCGACAGAAACTCTCGTGAGTTTTGAAAATTTTGGCCGCGGGACCCACTCAATAATAATTTATATTATATTATTAAAATATTATTATTATTAAAAATTTTTAAAAGAAACATCACGGGAGTAGTCACGGGCAACTTCTTTTTTAAATTTTGGGAAAATTACGTAAAACGACCCAGAGACGAAAATTACACTTAAAGACCCATTTTCCAACTATAAATAGACCTTCCATTTCATTTCATTCTTCACAACTTCTAAGAGCCATAGAGAGAGGTAGAGAGAGAGAGAGAGAGTAGAGAGATGTTTGCTTGAGAGTTATAATAGCTGGTTGGTGATTCGGGTATTAGCAAGTAACAGGTAACTCTGAATATTCTTCCTTATACTTGTGAATTATGTATGATTATAAATTTGTTTGTTTACTATTTTGGCAAGAATATTTAGAAAATATTTATGGTTTTAAGATCTGGTGTGGGAACTTTGATTTGCAAATCTGCAGAGGTACTATTTATACGTACGTTACTATTCACGTATACCGTATTTACTATTCATTTTTACTATTCATGTTACTATTCACGTATACTGTATTTACTATTCACGTATACCATATTTACTATTCATACCGTATTTACTATTCATTTTACTATTCACGTATACCGTATTTACTATTCATAATACTATTCACGTATACATACCGTATTTACTATTCACGTATACATACCGTATGTACTCTTCATTTTTACTATTCATGTATATATATCGTATTTTACTATTCACATATACGCATAGTATTCACTATTCATAAATACGCATATTGATGTATAAAACTTTATGGTATAATAATGCATTATTTTGAGTGAACATATTCATCATGGCGGTTGTATTATGATGGGTGGAGTAAGGAGGGATTTGAATGATAAGAATGATTTATGCCACCACTCGGTGCACAGTGGATGGTACTTGTTTCAGGGCCCCATCTTCCATGTTTTCCTCTGGCCGGGATTTCATTGGAGTTGTGGGACATGTGACACCTCCTTAGTTATTTTAAAGGAGGGGAGCCATAGTCCAGATTTAAGCTATATACCTTTGGCCGGGTGTATCTTAAGTTTTGGTGAGCTTGGAACAATTCAGTCAAATGAATAAGTTTCTATTGGACTATGTGTTAGCCTATGGCTCCAGTCTGCGGTATAAGGGAGGTGGTGATATAAGGGAGGCTGCATACTGCATAGTGCATTTCTGAACAGTTCAAGAATTTGATATGATGATGAATATTCTGTAAAGACATGAGATGAGAACTTTTGAGATATATATGTTTTAATACCTTCTATATTGATGACTATTAGTATAAATCATTTTGTATGATAAATTATGGAATCTATATATATATTTGAAATCAGCCCATATCTTTTTGTCATATATTATTTGCTCGTGTACGGTAGAAATATTTAGTAGTTACTGAGATGTGTAATCTCACCCCATATTAACATTTTTCAGGTGAATAACTTAGTAGAGATCAAGGGAATGCACCCATGGAGTGAGCTTTGTAGGCTCTTCTGTACTCCTTAGTTTATGTTGTGTTATTTTATTTGCCATGAACCTAAAAGACTTCCGCATTTTAAAATAACTCTTATTTATTGGATTTATTTTGGCCCTGTATAAATGGATTTCTACCTTTGGCCATATTGTAAATATGTGTTTGAGTGTTGAATATCCTATATTTGGAGGTGTTACTATTATTTTGGCCAAGATTTTGGTATTGAAAATGAGGCGTTACATTTTTGGTATCAGAGCAAAGGTTCTGGCCAATCTGTAAATTTCCTATCAGTTTTCTAAATAAAAATTTTGAGGTCATGGCAAATTAAATATCATAACATGTGCATTTTCCTTTATAGCTTTGGATTCTTTTTACCAATTTTCTTGTGACATTCATGATAGGAGAAGAATGGGTTAATCAAAATATTCAAGTGATTGATAATGAGGATTTATGATTTGAGGATGTGATTGAGATTAAATTTCAGAGCTGCGTAGCGGAAGTTGGTAAGTAGAAAATTTATTGAATATTGGATTCTGTAGGCCCAAAATTACTTTCTAGGATGAATATTTTTATTGGTGTCTAGGAAAGTGATTGAAAGACTAAGCCCCTATTTGATGTTTATTCAATTAGTTGCCGTTGTAAAAAAAAAAAAGTATGAAGAGATGTTCGCTAGATTTTCACTTACCTAGCTAATTTATATGAGTAACAGATGACAATACCATAACAGAATACGGGCATAGTCTTGATTATACAGAATAACTGGCTTAAGTTTGAATTTAATAAGATAAAGTTGAGTTTGGCAGGAAAACTCGAAAATCCTTATGAATCCTAGAATAGAGATTACAAACATTAGCAAGAAGGTTAAGAAGAGTAGACTATATTAATTCAAGCATCAAGAACAACAGTTGGTACAATCCCACCGCAAGCTTCGACTATCTCAAGTTTAAGTCTATTAATTTCTTCCTGAGCGGCTGCTCTTGAGAGAGGACCATCAGGAGACATTGTTCTTCTCAATCTAGCTATTTGCTTCATAGTGCTTCGAATTTTTACATAAGGCCAATGCTTTATTCCTCCCCTATGGCATATTTTCATTAGAATATTTTTGCATAGACGAACTTGTTGAGCCGCTTCTTGTTGAGGTAAATGGAAGAAGTCTCTAAGATCATCTATTGACATTGATGCAGCTCTAATATTTTGTTCAGCTCTTGATCGGTATGGATTACTAGGTATGGGGACTGAAGGATTATTATTTACAACCATGAGCTCTTTTCCTTTATTGGATATATTTTCTGTATTGGTTGGAAATGAACTATTAGGGAGTTCATTTTGATTTTTAGTCCATTCCAAACCAACACAGAGGGCCTCATAGTAGGCTGATAGGGGATCTGACACCAGGACATACCCTAAAGAATTTTGATTCAAACAATAATTTTCTAGAAAATGTTTGACATCTTCTAAATTTTTCTTACCAAAGTCAAATACTTGAGGATTGGAAGAACCTCCTTGTACGTCCTGGTGAAAGACAGCGTGGCATATCATACCAATCCTCCCATGAACTTCAAGTTTATGGTATTGAAGTCCATTGGTATGAATGATCTCTCGTAGAACATGGCAGCAACCACATGAGAATGGATTAGTAGTCTCCGTCAAGCTAGAACCAGGATTCCTTGGTTGAGAAGGTACCGTGGACTCCATAAGATCTGCCATATTACGACACCTTTGGACAGGTCGCCTTGATGGACCTGCTTCAGATTCCTTTCTGTTAGTAGTGGTAAAAATAGAATCTTGTATCCTTGGAGGAGGAATAGAAATGTTAATCGTTGAGGCAGATGAATGAACGTTCATACTTACGGGATTTTGGGGAAGTAAAGAAGAATAAGGGTATGATGCATTGTTTGACAAATCAGACAACATGTTAGTCTGATAGTCATGAAGTAAGGCTTCAAGAAAGAAAGGGTTGAATGAATCGGAGACTGGAATAGAGTTACTTGAACCGGCCATGTTTAAGGATAATGTGGAAGGTTATAGTGAAGGTTACGATCGGAGAGGAAATGAATATGTGGAGGTTTTGTGAAGTTTGAGAGAACGTGAAACATTTACTCTTTCTTTACTCTATATATAGCTGGGCTAGCAACGTCTATATTTTGTTAAGCAGCATCGGATTCTCATCTGTCGTTAGCTCAGAATCATGTAGATTTTGTTGTTATGCGGAAAATTTTATGGCACCGCACCCTAGTGCACCCTAGCCACCGTTAGGGGTCGCAGTTTCCTAGACCTTTGCAGACAGAAATCGCTATGGCATTTATTGCTAGCTGTGTTTTCAAGAAATTAAGTTTGGACGTTTATACGCGCATTTATCTAAGAAATCTGTCTTGGATGTGCAGCTGACTCAAGATGTCGGAATTGACATTTGAAAATAGGATTTTAAGCGTAAGCGTGCTAAGGTGATAGTAATCTTGGGAAGGGTGACTTCCTAATAATATTAGATGAACCGGAGAGAATCCGAAGATTTGAAATGATGATGAGTTGTGCCAATTAACCCGAGAGCATTCTTCACTCTCCGAGTATCCGAAGAACTCTATGAATTTGTCAAAGATAATTCAAAGACTAAGGTTTTTGGATAAACATGTTGGAAGATCGATGGAAAGGTATGAAATGGTGATCCTTAGGAATGCCAGTAAGATGTTAGAATGAATATAGTAAATATTGAGGATAGGCTTTAATTTAATCTAAGCTGAAATAGAACTCAAGAACGAAATGAGCCTTTGTGATATTGCAGGTTGAGGTAGAATTAGAACCTTGTGAATACTGCTGAGGTTGTAGATAGTCTTCATATAATCCAAGAATTAGATTAGGAATTGTGAATCATGATCTTAGTATGTATAATGGGTATTTTTGGGGCAACACGAATTATCAGTTGATGTTGAGGTTATAAGAATCAAATTGTAAACTTGACTATTGATGTCTGGGAATATTTGAGAATAGACTTGAATTCAATCTGAGTTAAGATAGTATGTCTAATTATGAAAGTATGAAATCCGGTGATTTATGTTATAATATTAGTATGTTATTTGGGTGTGATTAATAGATAACTATGAGAGGAACAGATGATATTTAGTATATGTCTTTGAGATACTAAGGATTGAATTCGAATCATGTGAACAATGCTGAGGTTGTGAGAATAATATTTGAATGTTTTAAATCTTAGTCTAGGAATTGTGAAAACATGAATGTTCTATGGATATTATTGAGGACACATGATATCTCTGTCTTGCTGATATTGAAGTTCTAAGAGTTGATTTGTAATTTGACAATTATCATTTTTGGGGAAAGTTTGAGGATAGTTCTTAAATGATATAAGCTATGGAGTATGATGAATCTAGTATGAATAATCGGGGTTTTAGAAATAGGATGATGAATCTGAAAGTTGGTAGGGGATCTAGAGGGTTGCTACTAGTAGAAATGTAATATAACAGTTCAACTTAACAGTTGTATTGATTCTTTAGGAGACTGAATTGATTGAATAAATTGAGATATTAGAATATGGTATTAATTGATTTGAGAGAAATAGGGAACAAAATGTGATACCAACATGTATAAGGTGTTCAGAGATTGTCAACTGTTTAACTAGCATAGGAAATGATCTTGATAATAGAATCTTTCTTTAGAAATAATGAATTGAGTGTTTCATGGATGAGTTGAGTAGAATAAGTTGGAACCTGGAATGTATTCGGAGTTGGTGACTATTTAAAATAGTTGCTAGGTCCCTGAGTATTTGAATTTTGAACTTACCAATGCACTTGCTGTGTTTGGAAATTTTTACGCAATATTTACAACAGGATTTAAGACCAGTTTGTAATCGACATTTATAAACTATGATGTCTCATGGAATGAATCCTTGCGAAATTCGAACAAGAATTGACTTTTACATTATGATTGTGGTGGAAGGTGTACAAGCTAAAAGAGGTTGGAAACTGTTGTGGATATACTTAGTTTGCGGAATCTTGCCAAATGTACTTGTTTTTGAATTACTTGCCATTGGTGAAAGCTAGATTTAGTAAGTAAGTGTTTTCTTAAACTTGAATTGAGGAAGCACGGGTATAGGATAGACGAGCAGAGGCTTGAAGCGGTAAGACCCGTTGAGCTAGTTTGCATATGGTGGTATCTCTAGGCTATAAGACTTATGTGCCTAGTATTGTGTTTGTTGCCTATCATGGTAACATTAGACCTGTATGTCTAAAGTTTATCTTAAGGTTGGCAGAATAATCAGATTATATCATGTTGTGGTTATTATGGCCTGAGGGTAGCTTCTTAAGCTGTAAGATCTGAATATCTAGTGTCGTGGTAATACAATGAAAAAAGCAGAAAGGAAGAATGAACTGGCCTGTGAGGCCAGTGTAACCAAGCGCTCAAATAAGGAACTAGTGGATCCTGTGTCTGAATATTACTTTGGGTACAGGATGAACGAAAATTGTGTTGTGTGCTTGGTGAGCATGTTTGGGAAAGAGATAGGACTTAGGGATAATATGATATATAAAGCTGAGTCGGAGCGGATTGTTGATGCGGGGGATAAGTAATTGAGGAACAAGGCTATTAGCTTGTAAAGGTTGTGTGTAAAGGAATGGCTCCCGGAGATGCTACTTGGGAAACGGAGGAGCATGCGACAAACCTATCCTCATTTATTTAAATAGGTTAGAATTCTTATTATAGCGAAATTTTGAGGACAAAATTTTCTTTTAGGAGGGGAGAAATGTAACATCCTGAATTTTGAATCTAATATCTTGAACATAAACCTATCTTGGGAAGACTAGTAGGCTCTATTTTTTGGAAAGTAATAAATTTGAAATCAGTATTTTGTGGGCCCCGTGAATAGTATTTACTATTCACGTATACGTTTTTACTATATACAAATACGTATTTTAAAATATATATATATATATATGTTATTCGCAAATACGTATTTAATACTTGAAATTTGTGAAATATGAATAGTGTTCACTATTCACAAATACGTATTTACTATTTAAAAATACGGTATTTACTATTCCAAAATACGTATTTACTATTCATGTGGGACCCACGTCAAATTATTTCTCCTCTGCCGACAGAAACTCTCGTGAGTTTTGAAAATTTTGGCCGCGGGACCCACTCAATAATAATTTATATTATATTATTAAAATATTATTATTATTAAAAATTTTTAAAAGAAACATCACGGGAGTAGTCACGGGCAACTTCTTTTTAAATTTTGGGAAAATTACGTAAAACGACCCAGAGACGAAAATTACACTTAAAGACCCATTTTCCAACTATAAATAGACCTTCCATTTCATTTCATTCTTCACAACTTCTAAGAGCCATAGAGAGAGGTAGAGAGAGAGAGAGAGAGTAGAGAGATGTTTGCTTGAGAGTTATAATAGCTGGTTGGTGATTCGGGTATTAGCAAGTAACAGGTAACTCTGAATATTCTTCCTTATACTTGTGAATTATGTATGATTATAAATTTGTTTGTTTACTATTTTGGCAAGAATATTTAGAAAATATTTATGGTTTTAAGATCTGGTGTGGGAACTTTGATTTGCAAATCTGCAGAGGTACTATTTATACGTACGTTACTATTCACGTATACCGTATTTACTATTCATTTTTACTATTCATGTTACTATTCACGTATACTGTATTTACTATTCACGTATACCATATTTACTATTCATACCGTATTTACTATTCATTTTACTATTCACGTATACCGTATTTACTATTCATTTTACTATTCACGTATACCGTATTTACTATTCATAATACTATTCACGTATACATACCGTATTTACTATTCACGTATACATACCGTATGTACTCTTCATTTTTACTATTCATGTATATATATCGTATTTTACTATTCACATATACGCATAGTATTCACTATTCATAAATACGCATATTGATGTATAAAACTTTATGGTATAATAATGCATTATTTTGAGTGAACATATTCATCATGGCGGTTGTATTATGATGGGTGGAGTAAGGAGGGATTTGAATGATAAGAATGATTTATGCCACCACTCGGTGCACAGTGGATGGTACTTGTTTCAGGGCCCCATCTTCCATGTTTTCCTCTGGCCGGGATTTCATTGGAGTTGTGGGACATGTGACACCTCCTTAGTTATTTTAAAGGAGGGGAGCCATAGTCCAGATTTAAGCTATATACCTTTGGCCGGGTGTATCTTAAGTTTTGGTGAGCTTGGAACAATTCAGTCAAATGAATAAGTTTCTATTGGACTATGTGTTAGCCTATGGCTCCAGTCTGCGGTATAAGGGAGGTGGTGATATAAGGGAGGCTGCATACTGCATAGTGCATTTCTGAACAGTTCAAGAATTTGATATGATGATGAATATTCTGTAAAGACATGAGATGAGAACTTTTGAGATATATATGTTTTAATACCTTCTATATTGATGACTATTAGTATAAATCATTTTGTATGATAAATTATGGAATCTATATATATATTTGAAATCAGCCCATATCTTTTTGTCATATATTATTTGCTCGTGTACGGTAGAAATATTTAGTAGTTACTGAGATGTGTAATCTCACCCCATATTAACATTTTTCAGGTGAATAACTTAGTAGAGATCAAGGGAATGCACCCATGGAGTGAGCTTTGTAGGCTCTTCTGTACTCCTTAGTTTATGTTGTGTTATTTTATTTGCCATGAACCTAAAAGACTTCCGCATTTTAAAATAACTCTTATTTATTGGATTTATTTTGGCCCTGTATAAATGGATTTCTACCTTTGGCCATATTGTAAATATGTGTTTGAGTGTTGAATATCCTATATTTGGAGGTGTTACTATTATTTTGGCCAAGATTTTGGTATTGAAAATGAGGCGTTACATGAGGGTCAGAGCAAGGATTTGTAACAGTCAGATTTTTGGTAGATTACACATGAATTTCTTTATGTTGGGCGCTTTTGGAGTAAAACTTTTTTGTGCTGGGCGTTTCTGAAGTAAAAGTTCGTTGGTTAATCTGCATCGTAGATAACAGACGTTATTTTTTTCTAACGGCGTTGTGCTTACTTTACATTTTTAAAAGTTTTTTTTATATTTAAGATCCATTTAAAAGTTATTTATGTTGAACGCTCCTGAGGTAAAAGTTTATTGATCAAATTGCTCCTTAACCCCCTACAATAAAATTGTATATGTTTATGTACTCAAGAAAGAAAAGTCATATTTTTTTTTTTAAAAAAAATTGTATTAGGTAGTAATTTTTTCTTCGGTGCTGACATTTACATCTCGAAGAGTAAAAGCTGAGCCATACCATATTCAGTTTGAAATGATAATATACTTAATATTTTTATGCAAAATGTAATTTTATACGTAAATATAAATAATTTTATACATTTTAATTATGACCTGTTCTGATTCATTAACCCTTGAATCACTATTTCAACTGGTTCAGTACCCAGTCCTGTGTTTTGAACCTTGATATTTTTATAACTAATTTGAAAATTCACATTTACTACTAAAAAAAATTTGTGTTGAATACACTTTTGAAAAAATCTCTTTGTGTATTAGATGGTTAACTAACTGTGTATTTTTACATATTTTTAGAAGTCCAAGTTACCTTTACCTTTTGAAAAAGCATTTACTGTTGGGTTCACTTTTAGAAAAATCTCATTTATATTATTTTCGAACTTCAAAATTACTTTTGCCCTAAAAAAAAAATTTAATGTTGGGCCCGCTTTTTGAAAAGAAAAAATCTCATATGTATTTTTACACTTTAACCCCCAAAAAATTAAAAAGATGTAAGCATAACATTTCTTTATTTTTATGTTGATAATAAATATTTTATTTAAAAAATTCCTTTTTCCTTTATATTTCGTGTCAAATGACATGTTGTTTACTTAGAATTAACATAAATTCTAATCGGTATATTAGGACTATAGAGACAAATGCTTGTAATTGAAAAAAAATAAAAAAGAAAAAGAAAAATGGGGACAAAGTCTCTCCCATTAAAAAGTTTATTGTATTGAAGACCTCTGAGTATAAAATTTACAGATTATTAGTTTTCTATACGTCAAAAAACTTATCGGATCCCTCTCACCACTAAAATTTCTAGAGAGGAACTTGTCTCTAATTTTTCCTTCAAAAACTTGAAAGCATCCAATAAAATAAATAAATAAAACTAAAGTCTAATTAAAAATCAGATAAGTAGAGTCCGATAATTAACTTGTTCCTTGGGAAAAGTATCAAAGTAGGGTTTTTTTTTTTTTTTGGAAAAATGTATCGGATTAATGCTGTTCTCAAACATTTTACTGATCTAATGCAGTTAAAGGCGTCAGTTAACTGATGCCACCAGTGACGTCAGGGGTCCTGACACCACTGCTCAGTGGCATCGTACCTTCTGACGCCATTTTTAGTGGCGTCAAAAGGTACGACGCCTAGTGCGTCAATAATAAAAATATATATATATATATACATCACTCTGGTTCTATTTATAAGTCTGATTTTGACTAAATCACACATACCAAGGAGATGTAGTTGACTCAATGATTATGAAGTGAATTTTCAACTTTACACTCATTTTATGATTGGATGCTTTCAACTTTTTCTTTTCTTTCTATTTTCATTGGTACAATTAATATGGATAAAATTGTCACAATCTCATTTATTTGGTCAAATATGACTTATAAATAGGACCAAATTTTTTTGGTCAAAATGGACTTATAAAGAGGACCAGAGTGATATAATTTTATGATTATATTTAAAATTATAAATAATAAAAAATGATATATTATGTAATATTTATTAAAAACAAAGTACAATCTTTTATTACATTGCCACATTACTTTATTTCTTTCTCTCCTGGTCGTTATATAAATATATACTATATAAGATCATATGGAGAGCTGCAAAGGCAGAGCTATGGATGAAGGAGGAAAAATCTAACATGGGAAATTGTTTTTAATAAATATTATACTACTCTCGTCCTATTTATAAATTCTTTTTTACCAAATCATACACATTAAGGAGAGGTAGGTAGCTCAATAATTATAGGGTAAATTTTTAACTTTACCCTCATTTATGATTGGGTACCTTTTAACTTTTTATTCTCTCTCTATTTTTATTGGTATAAATATGGGCAAATTGTCACAAGTTCATTTATTTGATCAAAATGGACTTATAAATAGGACCAATTTTTTTAGTCAAAAGGAACTTATAAATAGGACCAGAGTGGTATAATACATCATTTAAAAGTTTAAACTTTGAAATGTGAAGTCAAACTTCGAGGGAAAAGCACCAATAAAAAAAAGTGCAACAGTCACACCAATCACAAGTTATGTGGAACACAAGAGATTATAAGTCTTTGAAGGTGAGGCAAGCTTCACAGAGATCTTTGGGAGATGTCCATCACCCAAATCTCACAGGATGAGGTGAGCCTCACAGGTTTATAATACATTTTAAACATTTTAATTCTCTTAATTATTGATTAAAATTATTATTTATTCTTTTTATTATTTATAATTAATTAGAATTATTATTTATAATTTTAAATATAATATTTTTTTAATTGACGCCACTAAGTAATGGCGTCAGAAGGTACGACGCCACTGGTGACGTCAGTCAACTGACGCCTTTGACTTCATTAGATCATAAAATGTTTCAAAACAGCATTAATCCGATACATTTAAAAAAAAAAAAAACCCTATTTTCGTGCTTTTGCCCTTGTTCCTGCTGTGATCCAATAGTCCACTGTATACTTTTCTCCTTTTTTGGCCCACGACCTGCTTTACTGTACTCACGAGATCGAAGTAACTGATTTGGATGAGGATCACACGTCATCCAATAATTAAAAAAAGTTAGACACACCCGTGCACATTTATTTGAGTTTAATGTCATCTTCATTATTCTCCTACTCTAGTACTATTATGAATTGCTCAATTTTATAAATGTACTGGTATAAGATAGAGTTATTTTTATAAATAAATTACTTAATTACCACTCTGATCCTATTTATAAGTCTCTTTTAACCAAATAAATGAACTTGTGACAATTTTGCCCATATTTGTACCAATAAAAATAGAGAGAGAAGAAAAAGTTAAAAGGTATCCAATTATAAATGAGGGTAAAGTTGAAAATTTACCCCATAATCATTGTGCTACCCACTTCTCCTTGGTATGTGTGATTTGGTCAAAAGGGACTTATAAATAGGACCAGAGTGGTATATCATATTATGAGTCTAGTCCTATTTATAAATCCATTTTGACAATAAAAATTTGATCATATTTATAAGTCCAGTTCCATGTAATAAATGAGATTGTAACAATTTTTACCATATTAATTGTACTTATGACGATATAGAGAGAATAAACAGTTAAAAAATACTCAATCCTAAATGAAGGCAAAGTTAAAAATTTATCTCATAATCATTGCGTTAACTACCTCTTCTTAATATGTGAGATTGGGTCAAAATGAACTTATAAATGGAATCAGAGTGGTATTAAATTATAAAATTACTCCATTTGCTCTTTATTATAAGACATCAAGTAGCAAGTTTATTTTTTGATTAAAAAAAAAGTAGCAAGTTTATTTGGTCCTTTTTATAAGGCACTCGTTCCCAATGAGCATTAATTTTTTTTTCATGCATACCCATAATTAATAAGTGTAGTGGGTGAGAGTAATAATTAATATGATATTAGAGTTTTGTGTAATTAGTAAAGTAATATTGAAAATTACTTAGATCGTATGACAATTTTATTAACTTAAACTGTTTTTATTGGTTTGTGAGAATAGTTAGTTGGTGCCTTTTGAAGAAAAAAGATAATATAAATACTTTAAAATAATTTAGTTAGATTTTTTAATATCTTTTAAAAAAATTAACTTTATCTAATATTTGGGTTCAGTTTCTCTACCCAGCGGTGTTTCTCCTCATCCCTTATTAGCTTTAAATCTTGGCCATCCATTGATATCTAACTGCTCAAAGAAAGCCACATCATCTAAAATATTTTTTAATACCAATCAGTATTCCGAAATATTTTTTCAATATCATGCAGTATTCAGTACCAATCAGTATCATGAAATATCTTTTTAGTACTAATCATGAAGTATTTTTTTAATACCAGTCAATATTCTAAAATATTTTTTCAAAATCATGAAGTATTTTTATAATATCAATCAATATCCTAAAATATATTTTTAGTACTAGTTGATATCTTAAAATATTTTTTCAAAATCCTAAAATAATTTTTCAAGATCATGAAGTATTTTTTAATACCAATTAGTATCTTGAAATATTTTTTTTAGTACCAGTCTTGAAATATTTTTTTTAGTACCAGTTAGTACAGTGAAATATTTTTTTTAAGATACTAAATTTCGGTATCTTAAAATATTTTTTCAAAATCCTAAAATAATTTTTCAAGATCATGAAGTATTTTTTAGTACCAATTAATATCTTGAAATATTTTTTTTAGTACCAGTCAGTATCTTGAAATATTTTTTTAGTACCAGCTAGTATAGTGAAATATTTTTTTAAGATACTAAATTTTAGGATCTTGAAAAAATATTTCAGAATACTTGCTGATATTAAAAAGTACTTTAGGATGACTGATACATTTGGCTGTTTTGCCGCAATTGATTACCAATAAAAAAAAAGTACTTTAGGATGGTACGGTCAATATTAATTCAAATCAACAATCTAGAAGGTTCAGATTAGATGAGGAGAGATGATGAGGATATAAGATAATTAGAGGATCTAATTCCCAAATAAATAGGAGGAGAGGGATGACTGTCAATTGTGTTTTCGATAAAATCATGTGTTCTTTGTTTTATTTATTGCTTTCTCTCTGAGTTTTTTAAAAGAATAATAATCATGTGGTTCTATTCGCTTGGTGTCATGATAATTGAAAGTAGCTTATAAATAAATATTAAAGTTATGGGATAAAAATGCTCATATTTTTTTTTTTTAAGTGAACATCATAAACTTTTTTAAATACAGAAATAACGATGAATTTTTAAAAAAGGGGCATGACACTTCTTTTTTTTCTTTTTGGTAATACATGGGCAAGCCAAAGGCTTGAGGTTTACAAAAAGTCTAATAAGATCCTCGTGTGAAATGATAAGCGATCTTACCTCCGGTATCTCCTCCTCATAGGATGACCCTTCCCACAATCAAGTAACAACAAATGAATTGCATCCAATGAATCAATATGGAGCATAGCCTTCTTGAAGCCCAGTTGTTTGCATAGTACAAGGCCTCTGTAAATAGCATGGATTTCAGCAGCAGTTGACGTAGTATATCCTAACTTCTGTTAGAACCCATATATCCAGTTTCCTTGGTGATCTCTAACCACTCCTCCACAAGTTGCCTGTCCACTATTTCTGTATAATCCATCCATCCACTCGTACATAGCCTGGATCTAAGGGCCGCCATCTAGCTTCTGCTCTGTCTGGTATTTGCATAATTTGATGCTAAAAATGGCCATGCACCACTCCTTCCATTAAATGGAATATGCATCGCTGTGTAATCACTCTTGGCTGGACACTTCTATTAAAACTAACTAACGACCATTTACTCTAGAACAAAAGTGGAAAAAAAAAGGTCTCCCTCTCCGTTCTCACTACCATCACCATCCGTTGGGAGCTCACTCCCTCTGTGAAGCATCACCACCATATCAGCTAACACTTCCGGACAAAGAGGAGAAACTGTAACAATTAGATCTGTAAAATTTAGGGTTTGCACTGATGAGAGTAAAACTAACTTGAGCGAAGAACAAACAAGAACAAATAAAGAGGCATGAATGGTTCTGCAAGTTTTGAGGCAAAGGACTCTGAGTTCGTTGAAGTTGATCCCACTGGAAGATATGGAAGAATATTTGCTGAACACCCTCTCTTTTATTTACCCCTTGCCTCGTTCTTTTATACTTTTGTTTCTCCATTTTCATTCTGCATTTTTTAAAATTTGTGTTGGTAGTATAACGAAATTCTTGGCAAAAGGACTTCCAAGAAAGTATACGAATCATACCCTTAATCCTACTTAGAATCTGCTTTGGTTTGAAGGTTCGAAGTTTTTGTTTTTGATTCTTGCTAATATGGGGGCAGATTTGTTTGTGCAGTTATAGAGCATTCAATGAGTATGAAGGGATAGAAGTAGCATGGAATCAAGTGAAGCTCTACGATTTTCTGCAGAATCCTGAAGATCTTGAGAGATTATACTATGAAATTCATCTTCTCAATACCTTGAAACACAAAAACATTATGAAGTTCTGTTTTTACTTCTTAACCCCAAACACTAAGGAGGATCATATCTTGCTATTCTGGTCTTTATCACAAAGGTATAAGCTAATAATTCTCACAAATCAATAAAAATAGGGTTAAGGAGCAAATTTAGCAACCAACTATTAGTCTAAGAGTGCTGGGCACAAAAAACTTTTAATGGTACCAAAAGGGTCAACAAACAATTGAAATTGCTAAAACATCACAATGCCGTTAGTTCTAATATAACGGTCGTTGCTTTATAAGTGAAGATGTCCAGGTGGCTTAAAATGTCTAGCAACTGGTGAGAGAGCTGAGGCTAAGAATGTGAGTGTTAATGCGATAGTATTATTCAATATTTTTAATTTAAGCCATGACCGAATGAGAGCATGCCATTTATTTGGCTCACATACTCGTAAGATAAACACTCCTCCATCTTCTCTACTTCCTCTTCCAACAGCAGCAACCCAGTGTTCATACTTTCTTATTCTTCTTCTTTGTATTCGTCTTTGCTTCTCCACACACCCACTAACATCGAAGTCACCATACTTCGAATGGCAATATTTAATTAACCTGAATCCCATATTTCCCCAACTCACAGGTTGTGTTATTGGTGAGCCCAACTATGGTGTGCTTTGAAGTTGTGTAACCCAGTCGTCCTATGATTCCAGCGATGCTCCACATCTATATGATACACCTAGATCACTAGGAATCATCACTCTTGGCATGTGCTTCATTCCTAGAGCCACATCATTTATATTCAATCACGTAACTCTGTCGAACTTGCCATCATCAAAGTTGACGATGCTCTTGAATGTCGGCGATCATAAGTTTTCCTTCTTGCTCTCGAAGAGTTTTACTGTTGCTTCCTCCATTACTCTCGCTAATCCTGTAACTATAGGCACTTTCCCTTTCAGTCTATACAAAAATAAAACATTTATTCAGTGAGTTTTATTTTATTCTCTTGGCTATGTTTTTCCATGCTTGAAACAGGGGAAGACAAATTAGAACAGTGTCCCACCGCCAAGACAAGTGGAACTAGTGGCTAGGGAACTTCATCTATCTCCTACCTAGTGCCTATCTGTTACAAATAATTACTTAGCAAGTTTTCAACTTGAAATCCTTCAAATATGTTGTTAAAAATACTGCAATAGTTGTTTATCGCTGGATATACCTGGTCTTCTGGGAAGAATTCCTAGCCATGATGACATGATGCACATTGAGAACGCCACCTGATTCCATAAAGAAGTCCTTCTTTTTAAATTTAAATTCATGCCCCCAGTTTCCTATTGTCCCGATAAAGCGTACCTGAAGTGAGTGTGCCCATCTCGGTCTCCTTTCTTTTTTCTTTGCAGCTGCTAGTAAAGCTCGTGAGTTAGTGCCTGTGGTTGAAGTTTAAGGTTAAAAAGTTGAAGGCGAAAAGCTAGTTAGGCACATTCAAGGTGAAGCAGCTACATAGTTTGGTTTGAAAGCCGAGGTCGTCCCTATCGCTGGTTCAAAGCTAGAAGCAAGACTCGGTCCTGTTCTAAGGCTAGGTCCGGCTAGGCGAAGAAGACGAAGACAGAGACGAGCTAAGATGTAAAGTAGTGGAATGGAAAAGGATGGTAGCCCACCCCCTTCTTTAGCGCTTGTTCGTAATATAATACTTCCTTCTCGTTCTCGATGAAGGAATCGAAGCTGCTATATAATCAACATCTTACTCTTTAACGGCAAGCTCCAATCATTGTCATTCACACTCACATTCTCTCTCACTAGCCACCTGCCACCTACCACTTGGACATCTTCATTAATAAAGCAACATCCGTTATATTTTAACTAACGGCATTGTGATGTTTTAATAATTTTAATTGTTTGTTGGTATTATTGGTACCATTAAAAGATTTTGTGTTTAACGCTCCTGGACTAATAGTTGGTTGGTAAATTTGCTCCTTGACCCGTAAAAATAAAAACAGTTAAAGTTAATAAAATTATCTTAAATTTAAGTAATTTTCAATATTACCACTACTAATTGCATGAAACTCTAATATTATATTAATTATTACTCTCACCCACTATGTTTATTAATTATATGGATATACATAGAAAAAATAATCAATGCGCTTTGAAAACAAGTAAGTGTCTTATAAAAATGACAAAATATAATTGTTAGTTGGTACTTTATAATAAGGATTAGAGGGAGTATTTGCCCGCTTGGCACTTTTTGTTTTAATCTAAGGCCAATCAATTTTCTAATAATTAGGTGATATATTATGATGAGTGAATTTAGGAAAAATCCCATTTTAATCTGGTTAAAATACTAGAATCCGGATTCAAGCCTACATTTTCAGCAAATTCCTAACTAAGCAAGCCTAAAGGACAAATTATGAATTTCTGATTTTTACAAATTTACCTTAGTATCCCTGAATATTTACTTTCCGTTTTCCTTTAACTCTCAATGAGGGATCTGTCTTTCTCCCCCTTCTTCTCTCACACAACTCTAATCTAATCATGAAAAACCTCTACCATCCCAAAGGAAATAAAATAATAATAATAATAATAAAAATCCGAGACCTACAGATCAATAACAATGGCCGTTCTAGCAAAGTCATAAATTTAATGAATTTTTGAAAGCTTCTTTATAATTTCTAGACTTCATTATTCGTCATAATCTGATCACCAGTGCATGAAGCATAAAATAGAGGACATTTTTGGGATAGTTTCAAACAATGAAAAGAAGCCCTTCAAATTAGAAAATACCCCTAGCGGAAGGAAAAAAAGTCAATTTAGACTGTTTGAGATAGTTTCAAAAGTTGATGTATTTATTATAACGAGCTTTTACTTCCCCCGTGCGTTGCACGGATAATAGTATTTCATGGGTTACTCAAAGATATTTTACTTTCAAATTGATATTTTACTTTATTTTCTTTAAAGAATATTAAGACATTACTATTAATGAATTATTACCGATTAGAAATGAAACTTCAACAACGTTAATCAATAATATCCTCCAATCGATTCAGAGTATATATTATAAATGGAAAGTGGGGCAGATGGATAGATAAGACTTTCCCTAACTTAATGAAAGCCCTTCAAGAATGAGGCTTTCATCTATTCCGAATACATTATAGCCCTTCAACCTTGAGGCTTTCATTTGAGTCATTTTTGTTTTTCTATAGGACAAAAATAAAGACTTGATTGATCCTTCTTATCAAATAGTCCCATTGACTACAACATCATCCTCCTATTTGAAATCTTTGCTTTGCCCAAGCTTTCCTGTTTTTGCTTGGCCCATTAAGACCTCCTCCTTAATAACGCCATTTTCAATGGATTTCATTTATCAATCTTCCCCACTTTTCATTTAAAAAAAATAAAGTTCTTTCAATAATTTTCCCAGCATATTTAATTTTTCCTTTATTTTTTGCATTTATGACATTCCTTGCGCCATTTCCTTTCTTTGCCGAATGAAGGATGAGGTGTCCTTTTGTTAAAAGATTATTTCACTTCGAGTTGGTAATTTCCTATCAATAAAAAATCATTCACAAAAGTGGTTCAATTTTTATTTGGTAATTAAAATTTCTATAGTTTCTATACTTCTTTCTTTTTCTTTTTCTTTTTTGGTCAAAGCTTCTATACTTCTTTAATAAAAGCTTCTTTCTTCTTGTCTTTACCATAGGGTTAAATTTATTAATTGCAGAATTTGACTATATCCTTTGTCTCTTTCTTTATTTATACTCTTGTGCCTTTTCCTGTGCTTGTTTTCCTTCCTCAACCTTATTGTTCTCCTTCTTTCTGTTGATATATGAAATCTAACAAATAAAAAGAAACTATCAAATCTGACAAATAAATCCATCAAATGCAACAATATGATTTAAGTAGGCATGTAATAAGATGTGAACTTTATTTTACATTGTCCGATGAGGGCAATAATTTTTTAAAATTACATTTTTCATAACTATTAAAATAAACGTGTTTAAATACATACATTGGTATCCTCACTAATATTAACTAAATTTGACTGATTGTTTAATCCTTCTCTGCGTTGTATCTTTTAAAGTATAGTACTAGTATATATGCCAATCTTTCTCCATAATACCAAAACAGATCTTAGAAAAATATAGCAAGCCTTGAAAGTAAACTTATTTTTAACTTGTTCCTAGATTACGTCAAATACACATTTAGCAATAAAATTTCTCTAAGCCAGAAGCTTTAAAACTACTAAAAGAGATGAAAGAATAGTGATGACAACATTAAATAGACAAGAACAGAAAGTAAGTCACAGGAAGCAAAGATTGCAGATCATGATTCATGCATGATCTGATAGCCTTATGAATGCATGCTTGATTTTCCCCCGTGGTTGCATAGTTTGGTTTATATGTTGCATTACCGATTCATGTATAGTTTAGTGCTTGAATGAGTTGAAATGAGACTACATATTAGAAATGAAAGATGTAGAGTAAAAGATTATAAGGAGCTCCAGTCCAGGCGATATTTGTGACTACACCAGTGGCTTTGATAATCTGAGAACTTGAGGGGGAAATCAAATATAATCTCTGGGAACATATTGAGGGAGAACAATCAGCAAAAGAGCATTGTTGGTGTGAACAACATGAGAGCTTCTAACTGCAGACATAATAAACCAAAATCATGATATGCCATTAAAAAAACATGAAGAAATCAAACATGCATGAAACAACATGAAGAAATCCTAATACATTCTCGCATGGAGATACTAATACATTCACACGAAAAAAATGCAATAGAACAATTTGCTGGAAGTTTGCAATCTTAAAACACCACTTCCTTTGGTGCACTGAAATCCTCATTAAGTATAAAGAAGTATAACATCCACTTGTACCAACAAATTTTAACACAACAGCTTCTACTCAAAGAAGGAATAGAAGAATAACAAACACATTATGACCACATGCAACTTTTCAAAATTAGAATCCAGAAGTCCGAGAAATTGCTAAAGAATAGGTATAATCTTGTATGAACCTACAAGGCAATAAAAAGAAAGTCATCATACTAAAACAACTGAAAATAATTGTGGAATCAAAGATGAAGTAGAATACTATTAAAGAAAGAGCCAAATTAGAAAGTAAAATCCAAATGACGAAATATAATAAAATCCTCATAAACTACACCAAGGCTTTAGTAGGCTAAAAGCATAATTGTCTTCCAAGAGTTCTTCTGAAATGTGACACCAGGGTACTCTATAAGAACTAAGGTCAATTTAGAAGCCAAAAACAAAAAAAACACCTCAAATTGGAAGTAGAAATATATATGTACTAACCTATGAGGTGTCCCAACACTTGCCATATTCATGATCCATTTTGCTTACACTCCTTAATGGTTCACTGAGTTACCACTTTAGTAGTGTTCGCTGCAGATCTGCTCTAAAAAACAGAGAATACGTCAAGGAACATACCAAATAAACGAACAATATGTAAAAGAGGACCAAAGGAATCTCATATCCATCACGAAGTAATGATATTTCAACAATAATATCATGGTTTTTATTGCTTTTGCATAAGGAAGAGAAAGAGTTTGAATGTAATATTTGTTTGTCCTTGGGAAATAACACTGATTAATCCACCTTTCTTCCATATCATTTGCAGCCAAAGATTACTTTTCTTCTAATGTGAATCAAGTTTTCTGCAAAACAGAAATTGTAGTTTAAAAATCATAATGGCAATAAATCTAGAGATCAAAATATCAAGAGAAATAGAAATATGGAATTTCCAGAAAAACCACGTATAGTTCCCAGCTAAAGATTGACGTAAAAAAAAAAACTCCAAAAAAATCACAAAAACATATCAAGTTTTCATGCCCAGCGAAATCAATGCCTCATTCCCAGCTGAAGATTGACGTAAAAAAAAACTCCAAAAAAATCACAAAAACATATCAAGTTTTCACGCCCAGCGAAATCAATGCCTCATTCTAAAGAAACCTCTAGTAGTCACCAAACTTTCCGGCAAACATATACCATATGCAGTCGAAATCCATCTCAAGCACCGTATGAGTAAGGACTAAGGAGCTCACGCCTCAAGCTACCCGAAACTTTAAAGTCTTCTTTAATTGAAACTGTGTCCATCTCTTCTGAAACTGTGCCCGTGAATTTGATATGCCATGGCTGATGTGACTATACCTGGGAGATAAAGGAGCCTCTCAAAAGTCTAAGGACCCGTGACTATAATACCCATATATAAAGGAGCCTCCTCAACTGATTTGATATGGGGAATTATGCTAAATTAGTTAAACCTTAAAAGCAGAGATCACAAAAGTAACGAATGTATGAAATATCAGGATCACAGAAGTTTTCCTTCCATTTTAAGAATAATATAATCCTCCCTTGAATGATGGACAAATTATTATACAGATCTCCTCTCAAACAGAGTATATTTCACAAGGAAAAATTAATGGCTGCATGTGCAATCATGATACAGTATTACTTTTAAACTAAAAGAAGATGAACATAAATCTGATTTATCATCCAAATTCGCTTCAGGAATACCTCATCAAATTCAAGGCAAGGTATCCATCCTTTCTTAAGCATGTAATCGATCTCCTTCGCGACAGATTCATCAGAGAGTGGAGGCAGATAAGAGAGGGTTTCGAACTTCCTGTTGTTGATGGGATTCCATGTTTGTTTGAACACATCATACACAAAAATCATGTAAGAAAAGAGGCGGAAAATTACTAATTCATTTCAGTCTCCTATCAATTAAAAGATTGTTCACTAGATTACTTTACCTTCATGCAGTGAACTTTGAAGCCATTGGAGACAGTTTTCTTTTCCCAACCAATGGAACCTATACTTAGACACAGATTTGAGGAATTAGATTTTAGACCAACAAAGCCAGTCCCAGAAATTGAACCTGTAAAAGTCGCAGAAGACATTTTCCCCAAGTAGGTCTTGACAGGAAAGTTGATCTGAAGAGAGAGGGTAGATTCAATTGAAATAAAAGTGATTTGGATTTATTGAGAGTGAGGATGGAATTTAGAGTAGTATAACTTGAATATTTAATCTTGAATGACGTGGAATCAGTTGGACAAATCAACAAAAGGATTCGGCTTGGGTGATATTGAATGATAAATGAACTATTTGGAGAGAACACAGTATAAGAAAACAATGGGTGAAGGAAGAATAAAACTAAAGATACAGCTACATAATATAGCATACCTGACCTCTCTAGTAAAAGGACCACCTTTGCGAACCCAACAATTTTGTGCTTTGACATGGAAGTCAGGACGCAACAAACTTTTCACAAGAGGAAGGAATACAAAGGGAGGGCTAACAACAACTTCTGCAAAAAATAATAAAAAGCTAACATGTTATATTAATTAGAAATAAATTACAATTATAATATCAGCAGGATGAACTCATTTAAGAAATGAAGAAAGAATAGCAAGTAAAGAAAACTGAGCAATTTGTCCTCGCTCAAGTGGCTAAAGAGTGAAGACTACTTGATCTTTTTGGTAAAAAATTTTGGGTCCTTTTTGTTTCAAGGCTAGTGATTAACGAAAACAGGCGAGAAGACATTCAAGGGAGAGCTAAAATTGAAGTGAAGTGCTTCATCTCTAGACAAGTGAAATGCAAATTCATACTTTTCGGTTCGTCACTATAATCTTGTAGTTAGCATCCGCAGAATAATCTAAGATCCAGACTACATGCCAAACAAGAATTAAAAAAACCCATATGAAGCTCACTACGACTCACCCACAATATCTTCCCCAGGAACTTGAGCTTCATTCAAAGTGGTAACAATCTTCTTCACCTCTTCGTTGGTCCCATTCTGCAACAAAGTCGATTAGAACAATAAATTGTTAGCAGAAAAGGCGTTTAGGTTTTAAAATGCAAAAATGACTGCTCTGGATTTCTGTTCAAACGAATCACAAAAGAAATTGTTAGCAGAAAAGGCGTTTAGGTTTTAAAATGCAAAAATGATTACCAGAAAGGTAGATCTTGTTAGTTCTCAATGTGTTTTGATGATTAACAACAAGTGTAAAACATGTTTTGAAGTTTCCAAAATCCTTTAAAAACCATCTGATAGTTGCATACCGCAGTAGAGGTATGCATACTTGAGTATAGGACTGTTGAAGTATTGCTCAATTGCATTTTATAAAGTCAATACCGCAGTATAGGTATGTATACTGCAGTATAGGGCCATCCAGAGAGCAATCAAATTTTTTCAAGACAAGTCAATACCGCAGTATAGGTATGTATACTGCAGTATAGGGCCATCCAGAAAGCAACCAAATTTTTCAAGACAAGTTAATACCGCAGTATAGGTATGTATACTGCAGTATAGGGCCATCTAGAGAGCATAGGCGGGCACAGGGAGGGGTGAGGGGTGGCCCCCGCCCCCCTGCTTTTTTTAAAAAAAAACGATTATGTAAACATTATTCCATTATTTTGCTTTCATGTGCATATATATATATATATATATAACTGAATACCATTGGTTTGCTATCATAAATATTTTTCCCAAAAAAGCTAATAAAGAGGTGGGGCTTACCTTTAATATATCCCTAAACCACTTGTATATTCTCTTTTAAGAAAGGAACCCTATGTTCTTCCTTCTAGGAGCTCGTTCCCTTTTTTTTTCAATAGTTTATTATAAATTTTGAGGATCAATAAAGGACTCAAAATAACTTCTTTTCATTATATTTCCTTTATGAAATTTATTTTACATGATTTTATTTTTCTAATGATACTATTTTTATACTAATTAGAGAATATTTTAAGGTTAGAATTTTGAGCAAGTTTTGAGTTTTGTTGTTATTAATATTTTTAAAATCATATTGGTCATAAAATTGCTTTGATATCATATTTTTAAAGATTGCTATGAGAATGTATATCAATTTCTTGATGATTTTTTGATTATATATATATTGACAAAGAACTTGTTTTGAGTTTTAATATGGATTCAATTATAAATGAATTTAATAATATGAAAACACATAGAGTAAGAGTTGAGCAAAGCTTTTTTAATTTCTATAAGATTTCTTTCAATTCTTTTTATATATTAGGTCTGTATCGTATTTCAAGTATGCTTATTTATGACGTAACATTTTTTATTTTCGCCCCCCGTCAGGAAAATTCCTGGGTCCGCCCCTGTCAGAGAGCAACCAAACTTTTCAAGGTAAGTCAATACCGCAGTATAGGGAGCTATACTCGAGTATTGGACTTACAGAGAGCAAATAAGTTTTTTCAACTTGTGTTGCATACTGCAGTATAAGTATGCATACTCGAGTATAGGCTTATACAGAGAGCTCCCTAATTTTATAACTATTGCAAACTGCAGTATAGGTTTTCATACTGCAGTATTGGGCTCTTAAACTGATTTTCAACTTGACACATGTTCTTGCTTACTCCAGTATACAAATGCTTACTCCAGTATAGAGGCATTTTGAACTTAAAATTTTTCTCTCAAACAGTGCCATACTCGAGTACACTACTAACATACTGCAGTATAGGTCTTGTTTTTCAAACACAAGTTACGATGGTTTGCAACTGGAAGCTGCATACTCCAGTATGACTTTGGATACTGCAGTATGGACACTTATGCACAGTGCCATACTCCAGTATAGAGGAACTTACTCCAGTATGCAACAGTCAAAATTGATTTTTGAATTACACGAATTTGCAAATCCTTATTGTTTGACCTAATTGCCTTCATATATCATTCACTTATGTTCCCTACTATGTTTAACAAGTTTGTTAAGTGAATTACAGTTAGCACAGATGAAGATTATTGAAGGTTAAAGCCATAAAGCAAAAGTGTACAATGCATTAAATGCACTTCTGCAAATCAACCTACTTTCAGCTAATCCATCTGAGCACGCCTTCTAAACGTTAAAGAATGTTTACTACAACAAGTAAAGTCATCTCCAACGGGCAAATTCTCAGAGGGCCACATCAGATTACATTTACACTTGGATTAGCAGAAGTTTAGAGAGAGAAGAAGACCAGACTTAGTGCTAATCACCTACAACGGTTGGATTCATCAAGCAACGATCATTTAATGTTCTCTACCTTTAAATAGAGTGCATTAACTTCTTCTCAAGCTTATACACCAACTGAGAGCAAAAATTTATTGAGTTCATTTATTGTGTTCAGCTTTCATCTATATTGTATCAATTTGATACTTGTGCTTCAGTGTTCATTTTATCTGCTCTGTAAGAGAGTCATTTCTGTAAATCATTTATTGATTGTGATAACCACAAGTCAGAGGACTTGGTGGTTGGGTGTATTGATTACATCTTGTAAGGGGGAGTGAGTTCTAGAGAGAGAACTACTCTGAGTACAGAGATTGTAATCAATTTTGTGAAGTTAGTGGATTGAAAATCCCAAGTGAGGCTTGGGGACTAGATGTAGGTCAGGGAAAGGACCGAACCAGTATAAATCGTATTGTGCAAAGATTCTCTTCTCTCCATCTCTGTTATACCCTGTTCTTAGTTGTGCAAAACAGAGTTAGATCTTTAAATTTTTAAAGATACCCAATTCACCCCCCTCTTAGGTATCAAGCTCCAATCTTCAGATCTGTGAAGATGAAAAGTGAAGAATAAGAGAGATAAAAGACGAAGGGAAGAGTGCGGAAGAGTAAAAACCTTCTTAGTAGGGATCACGGAGCTTGAGTTCGGTGAGGAGATCCCTTACCCTTCGGAGTAGATGACGGGGTGAGAGAGTCAGCGAAGAAGAAATTCTCATCTTCATAGATCCCCGGAGTTGATTGCCTATAAGCCAGCAAGGAAAAAATTTTCATCTCCCTTTCCCAGAGAAAATTTTGAAACCCTTGGCTACGGAGATGAGAAGCTATGAGAGTCTGAGGAAGATGTGAGAAAAGGAGGAAAAGCTATCGGGTAAGGAAAAAGGGGGAGAGAGAGGAAGGGATTCAGAGCTTGAGTTCGGTGAGGAGATACCTTCGGATCTTCACAGGGAGAAGATGAGCAGAGGGCGCGATGAGAGAGGGATCTTCGTTGAGCTTGGGCACGAATCTCATCCTCCTCAGATCTTGATGGGGCGTAGGATGATATGGAGCTTCTTCCAGCTGTGGCTCTCCCACATGAATGAGAGAGGGATCTTCCCTGAGCAAGGGTTTGCGGATCCCGTGAATGAGCCGCGTGAAGCCAGAGGCATGAATGATGAAGTCATCGGCTTGTGAATAGTGCTTTGTGAGAGAAGCCACTAATAAGCCACAAATGTGACGGCTTGAAGGATATGTTATTATATATATATTGATATTGATAAAGTGGCTTCCAATAGAAGGCACTTTTTTTAGCTTCTGGAGAAAAATGTTAGAGATAAGTAATTCAATAAGTAATTTACTATTAATTATATATTTGTATGTATTCTAATTTATTCATTAGAATATATTTAGTTAAATACTTTAGTATTTTTAAATTTTTTTAAAATACTTTAATTTTTTTTATCAAATTTAAATTTAAATTCTTATCTTTAATTATCACAATATATTTAGCTAATATATATATATAATATTCAATGAGATTTATGTTATTTTTTTAAACGATTTTTTAAACGTTATTCAAAACAATAATCAATTTAAAGAAACCCCCACCCATCTAGTATCCCAGAATCGGCACATTTTGGGATGATTAACACTTTGTTCGCGCGTAATCAACTCTTTAACTTTCGTCACCCCTCTTTAACTTCAGTAAGAATGCCAGAATTACGATGATTAACACTTTGTTCGCACGTAATCAACTCTAGACACTTAGTAGAATCCGTTTTCAACCACACTCTCATGGGCCCTATCGCCCATGCTGTTTTAAGTCCCACGAGACAAACCAAGATTTCCACAAACAGCTCATCCTCGTGATCAACTGGATATATGAAACATTTAAGGGATGTATTAGAAGAGTTACGAACAATTCCCCCACAAGCACACTTCTTTGCGGCTCTAGCATAAGCATCATCAACATTCACCTTCACCCACCTCTCCTCTGGTGGGTGCCAAGACTCTTGACCAAACGCTATGATAACACATTTAAGGCTTGTCCTTGCCAGGCAGTCATTAGTTGAATTCAAGCATTCTATCCTAGCATCGGTACTGGCAAGAATATTGTTGTTCAAGGTGCAACTCTTTTAGAACACAAATAGATTCCTCCATCTCCATATCCACCAGCACAAACTAATGAACCTG
This sequence comes from Acacia crassicarpa, assembly GCA_034222035.1. Taxonomy (NCBI): domain Eukaryota; kingdom Viridiplantae; phylum Streptophyta; class Magnoliopsida; order Fabales; family Fabaceae; genus Acacia; species Acacia crassicarpa. The sequence goes on along the minus strand of JAWXYG010000005.1, from coordinate 37,938,707 downwards.
GAAGCCCACTCCTTATTTGCTTCTTATTGGCCTCTAATATTCCACCATAACCAGTCCGATGGGGTTATACTACAAAATAAGCGTCACCACCTTCCTCCATAGGGATCTTGAGTGTGCATAATCTTTAAAGACATTAATGGTATCCTCAAAGCCTCCTCCACATAGGGCGTAGCTCGGATCTGTCGTTAGGCCCCTTATGAGTTGCATTTATGAGCAGGCACTGACGAGCTACCAACTAAATTAGCGTCTTGCACTTGTGCGGCACTCAGACCTTCCACAAACAAGCCCAGCCCCTCCACTACTTCATCACATCCCCTAAGAGAACTCTATATGCAGATTTCATTGTGAATTCTCCATGTCTTTCCCACTTCCATTTAACACTATTAGTTTTATTCTCAATTTTGATCCGTCCAACGACTTTTATCCTATGTTTTCTTGATTCCTGTCCACACATTAGAGCCATATCGTTTTGGCTCAATACGAGGAAGGAGATCCTCTCTATATTTATACTTATCTCGTACAACTTTAACCCAGAGGTCATCTTTATGCTTTACGAGCCTCCAGCCCAGTTTCATTTCATGAGGAAAGCTTGGTTCTGATACTTAGCGTGCCTCAACCCCAGACCACCTCTTCGTTTCTTGTTACATACCGTATCCTAAGCTACTAGCGGCATCCTACAACTATTTGCTGTGCGATTCTAGTATTTCATTTGGAGGTAAATGAGATTTTTCCTTGAATTTAGACTCATTTTATTTATTATATTTTTAATTGGATTGTTGTGAATATAACATACTTCTGACAGAAATATAAGTGTTTGGTTTGAAAGCTCAGGTATGTTTTTGTTTAAGAAAGTGACATATCATGACTTCAAAATTAATTTAATAATCGATAAGAGAAAATAGATACATTTTTCCTTTTCAGGCCAAAATATATGTTTCCCTCTATGACAACCCACGTTCTCTCAAATTTTTAAACCATACAATTCATTTTGGCCTCTATATAGTAAATGATGGGACTCAAGCCAAGTTTAAATATTTAAATTCGTCAGTTGATGTTTTGAGTTTACTGTTTTTACATGTCTACCTTATTAAATTGAGTTAAGTCACTGGTAAACTTGCGTCAGCGGTAAATTCAATTAAACTTATGAGTTTACACATCGAGTATTAATTTTTTCGATTTTACTATTCTCAATGGCTTTATATATGAATTTTATGAAATTTCTGTGTTAAATATAATAAATTATAAATGTTGATATATTTAATTTTAAGTATTTGGATTCAAAATATATCTATATCAAATTTTTGTCATTTTTTATATTTTAATTATTTAATTGGACACGGTTAATATATATTTAATAATAAAAGTAAACTCTTATTAATTTATGATATGAATCATAAACTTATTTAAATTCGTGAGTGAGTTTGATAACCTTAAAAACAATCCATTATAAAAGCAGAAAAGCTCCCAATACAAAAATATTAAATTCCTGGTGCTCGGCTTTATAGTCTCATTTTTTTGGACTGAATAATTAATAACCATTTCATAATCTGATTGAGACGCCCAATGCTGCAAACTTTTGTCTTTCGACCAAAAAAATTGTGAATAAAGTCTCTCAGACCTTTTTGTAAACATTTACGATCAACACCATTGTTATTGGGATGATAGCCCACTCGGATTAGTTTAATTTTCTTATTTTAATTATTTATTGCATCAAAATTCTGGACTTCGTATTTCGATGTCGTGTCATGTGGGTTTGTACTAGCAGACTTAGACTATAAATAGGAAAAAAAAAAACAGACTATAAATAGAAAAAGGCCGATAACATGCTTATTTTACATTTGAATATCTAAAATGGTTATTTATATAAATTAAGATAAAATTCTTTTTATATATCATAAATTATGATTGAAAAATTATTTTTAAATGTTTCAATCATTATTTTAAACAAATACATTCTATATCAAAATTACTTGTCTATATTGAGATATATTTTGTAGTTCAATTTTTTTTTTTATTAAAGTTGATTTTATATTAAAAAATTAGATAACATTATTTAAAATAATTGATGTCAATAACAATTCCATGAAGATATAATAACATAAATCATTAAAAATAATCATAAATCAGTGGAATTTTTATCTTACAAATACAAAATTCAGGTTTTTGAATCAATCGTGATTAGTTTTTAATATCAATACTTAAGTTATGTTTCCTGTATGCTATAAAGTTTAAAAGCCATGATCAAAACTCAAAATGGAAAGAGTAGATAAAACCTATGAAGGATAACACAAGCACACAAAAAAGGAACATGGCCCATTATATTGGTACATTCTAATTGATGGAAACAGTACGTTATTATAACATGAACATGCTAATTGTTGGGTGAAACAAAAGAATATTATCCAATCATAACATTTTTGACAATTGCTAGGTGAATTTGATGTTTTTTTTTTTTTTGATTTGATGTAACTTGAAAAGTTAATAAAGCAAACAAAACAACAACTAATATCCCGTGAGTAAAAGTTGATCAAAAGTGAATAAAACAATGAAAGGATCGCTAAAAAACAAGGGGAAAAAAAGACTAAATTCTGAAAAAAAATTCATACTTTAATAAACTATTGATATCGTAAATTATTTTGACAATTGGCAACAAAAGTAATTAACATAATAAAAATAAAAAGGTCAAAACGTATGACTACTACTAATTCTGAAGAAAAAGAAGATAAAATGGACCGAATCAAAATAGCGTATATCCGAAAATCTTGACCGCAACGTTAAAAAGAGAAACTTTTATTTTTTTGGCTAAGGTTGCATTTATTAACATCTTATTGGTATTATTTGGACGCCAAATGACCTTTAAATACAGTTCAATCCTCCACATTCATCCCAGCTCCATTCATAATACCCATCCCTCTCTCTTCATTCGTCTCTCTCTCTCTCTCTCTCAATCATTCTCTGCTGCTTTTCACTCCTTTGGACCAATCATCGCTCCGCTCTTACTCCTCATGATGCTCTTCCCCTCCCAAAAGATTCCCCATTGAGTTGCCCCATGAAAGCAGAGAAATTGTAGAAGGGACCGTGCCTCCTCTCCTCCACTTCTTTTTCTACTTTCTGATCGTCCATAATAGGTTTTATTTGGTCGATTCAGTTGGATATCTCTTTGGGTTCGGAGTTCCCTTGTACGGTGCTTTTTTGTCCGTGACCTCCGTCTGTCTTCTTTTTAAAGCCCTAGGGTTTGCTGATTTTGTATTTCATCTCCAGGTAATTTGTGGGCTTTTATTTTGATCAAGTGTTTCTTTGTTTGTCGAATGCCAAATTTTGAGTCTTCAGAACACTTTGTAGTTTTGATTGTATTGATGATCAGTAAACAGCTGAATTTGCACTGTTTTTGGGTGGTGAAGGGAGCAAGTTTGAGTGGGGCGGTTATGATGATCGCGAGTTTCAGTCTATGTTGCTCTTAAGTCTCAAATTGATCAAAATGTTTTGAATTAATGATCTCGAGATGTGGGGAATCGCTTCTCTCTGATCGAGAAACCGAGTTATTTTGTTAGTTGCGATAACTCTGCATGTGCCTTTAGGGTGTGGTTCGGTTCATTTTTCCTCTGTTCAATAAATGTCAAAGTCGATGGCAGTTTTCAGTTGAGCTTTGGATCGTATTTATGAGCCCGAGGGATGCCCCATCTAGCATTTCACAATAATAGCTCAACTGCCAGCGTTTCAATGATAGAATATGAGTTGGGTCCACTTTAAGGTTATCCGGTTAAATTTGATTGAGTTCATGCCGTTTATTGTAAATAGTCATGACTTTTACACTAAATTTGGCCACCAGGTGCCAAATTGTTTTTTGTTTTCAGTTGGTCTATGCCATGAACCTAAATTAAAATGACTTTTTTGTTTGTTTGTTTGTTGTGGTTAGCATGGTCTTTGGAATTAGCATTGAGATGAATTCAGTCATATTCTTATGACTTATTCACTTGGCGTTATTCAAACTCTTTCCTGATCTGTCACCCAACCTTAAGGAAGTGATCTTTGTATGTTTTTTATTGCAAGAGTGATAATCAGAAAACCATGGAAACTTGTATTTTCATATTGTGGAGGGAGGATAGCATTTCACTTCAAGATGCATCTGTTCATGCTACACTGAGTCCAATGAATGAAGTTGGTTATGAACTTATATGTCAAGCACAAGATCTGTATGCTGATTCATGACAACCTTCTACTAAATATCGCTTTAGTCCTATTTATAAGTCCATTTTAGCAAAATTTTTTGGTCCTTATTAAGTTCATTTCAGAGTAATAAATGTTTTTTTTTTTTTTAAAAACTTTTTTTGCCCCTATTAGTTGCAACAAACAAAAATAATTTATTCATGTTCACTTGTGGAACCAATCATTGATAAGGGAAAAATTGAAAATTTAATCCATAATTAATGAGCTAACAAACTCTCCTTGATGTGATCTGATGTGTAGTTGGTTAATTTGATCTTATAAATAGGACCAGAGTAGTAACTCAGTTTTATACTTGCATATTGTTATTCGAAGTGGCACCAGGTGCCTCCAGTAGATTTCTGTTAAGATTTTTAATGATTTCCTTCACAGAAGATGTATAATAGTTAGAAAACTCTCTTTCTTTCATGGTTAAGTGTTTATACCTGCATGTATGTACATTTATGGGGAAAGTGGTAGATGTTCATTTGTTTTTATTCCTTAGTTGTGCATGGAAATTCATTATGTACAAATATTATTAAAAATACACTTACGGTAGAAAAACTGTTTTTCTTAATTTCTGTTTATTCAATTTTTTAAAATTTCTCTGTCTGTGTATTTAATGCTGAGGAACCTAGATATTTTAAAAATAAAATTTTAGGTTTTAACTTCACTTTTATTTTTGTTGATGTTGAGCTTTCTTAAGTTTTCCTAGTCATTTGATGGTTGACATATCTCTTGCCCTATCATCTTATGGTGAAAGGGAAAATAACTAAAATTTTGTTTTCTATTATGTCTCTGATGCAGGAGGTCGATGCAATGAAGCAGTCTTTTGACATTTCGGTTTCTGGTATGTCTCTGATGTCTTTAATTTTGTTTTAATTCTCAATATGAGTATGAACTTTTGTTAATTATATCCTATTTCACCTCTAGTAGGTCCAACCCAGATTTCATCTATAAATATTCCTAAAGAAGTGGGACGCAATGCATGGGAGGTTTTATCTGGATCTGATGCCTACCATGCCTCGTCGGATGCTAGCCTTTTTTCTAGCTCATTACCTGTTTTGTCACATGAAAAGTGTATGTATTGGATGCTTTACTAGAAAAACATTTGTGTACTCTGCTTGTCACACAATATATTGACTTGTATTGGCTTATATGTAGTAAACTTCAATGACACTGAAAATGAGTATCCGTCTGTGGATGACATCTCATCTGTCTTTAAAAAGCATCACCAAGATTTAGAGGTTAATGAATCACATGAAGATGCAAATATTCATGCACTTGGAACAACGCTTCCAGATGACGAGGAGGAGCTTTTAGCTGGCATAACAGATGATTTTGACCTGAGTGGTTTGCCTGGTTCCTTGGAGGATTTGGAAGATTATGATCTTTTTGGTAGTGGTGGAGGAATGGAACTGGAAATTGATCCCCAGGAGAGTCTCACAGCGGGCATTTCAAAATTAGTTTTCTCTGATAGCACAACTGGAAATGGTTTGCCCCATTATTCTTTTCCTAATGGTATCGGAACAGTTGCTGGGGAACATCCCTATGGGGAGCATCCTTCTCGAACATTATTTGTTCGAAATATTAACAGTAATGTGGAGGATTCAGAATTGAAAGCCCTTTTTGAGGTGACTCTCTAAACTTAATGGAATGCATTCGGAATGATGTATTGGTTGTGTTACTTATTTAAAAATCACCTTACCACATAAGTGTGCATCTTATTCTTTTCATTATCAAGAGTGTGCTAATTTTGCATTGCTTTTGTGGATATGTATCATTATCAAGAGTGTGCTAATTTTGCATTGCTTTTGTGGATATGTAGGGACGTGTTTAATCATATTTAAGCATGCAGCCTGCGTGTGTACATGTAACCTGTATGTGTGTACTTGCACTTTTGCAGATATGTAGGGGGCATTTAATCATATTTAAGCATGCAGCCTGCATGTGTGTACATGTAACTTGCATGTGAGTACATGCACTTTTGCGGATATGTACAGCGGCGTTTTATCATATTTAAGCATGCAACCTGCAAGTGTGTACATGCAACCTGTATATGTGTGTACATGCAGTCTCTATATTTGATATAGTGGTTTATTTTTTCTCGTCATCTAGCTATATAAAGGAGGAACCCAAATATTGGATTGTTGAGAGAAAAGCTGAGTATATCAACTGTATGTTTGGTTATAGTCAGCTTATAGAATTAAAGGAGTAATTTGGTGTGGTAATTTATACTGTGTTGCGGTTATTGGTTATTAATTGGAGGCACTTTGATGTAAAGTATTTCATCAAACTTGCTACTGATTGGAATTGGAATTGGAAATCAAACCAAGTGATTGTTTGTCTAAATTTATTATATTCTCTTTTGCCAGTATGTTCCTATAATAATTAATAGGAATGCGTTTTTTTTTCAAAATTTTTTTTATATGTTGCCTTTTTAGGCTTCTGGGAACTCATGAAGAATTATGGAAAAGCTAGTTATTTTGTCCATCTTCTATGCATGGGATTTATGGAATCCAAATTATTTATTAACTGGCGCCTTTATCTCTACGTCTACTGTGCAAATTTTTCTGTTCTTAGACCCTTTTCCTTTGCATCAAGAGAGTCCTACACTTGCATAGAAATGATGCCAATTATTTCTAAGTAATATTGATATTCTTTTAATCTCTTAAAGTTATTAATTAGTTTTAGATGTTTTCTTTTTAGCAATACGGTGATATTAGAACCCTCTATACTGCATGTAAACATCGGGGGTTTGTAATGATATCCTACTATGACATCCGTGCTGCTCGAACAGCTATGCGTTTATTGCAAAGCAAACCACTGCGGCGGAGGAAACTTGACATTCATTTCTCAATACCAAAGGTTTTTTAGCAACTGTACTGTCATGATTTGTCCTTTAATTAATTGGTTGCCATAAGAATTTTTTTTTGTTATGTCCCAGGATAATCCATCTGACAAGGATATGAATCAAGGAACTTTGGTGGTTTTTAATTTGGATCCATCTGTTTCAAATGAAGACCTCCGACAAATATTTGGGGCTTATGGCGAGGTCAAAGAGGTGATTATTAAGCTCTTTCTATTGTGTACTTTCTGGTTACGTTTTTATAACTTGAGTTAACCATTGATGACTTGACATTTCTACAGATAAGGGAAACCCCTCACAAGAGGCATCATAAATTTATTGAATTTTATGATGTCAGAGCTGCAGAAGCTGCACTCAAATCATTGAACAGGAGTGACATTGCGGGTAAACGTATAAAGCTGGAACCTAGCCGTCCTGGTGGAGCTCGTCGAAAGTACGTATAAATGTTACTTTTGATTTTATTTTATTTTTTCCCATTAACTTATTTACTTTCTTACGGTTATCGTTTCTCTCTCACCCATTTGTTATCATTCTGCATTCAACCACTTAATGTATTGATTGCTAATTTTCTCTCCTGTGATTTGATGATAATACCTTGTATCTTCTAGTTTGATGCTCCAACTAAATCAAGATCCTGATCAAGATGAAGCTTGGATTTTGCGACATAAGGTGGGTTCACCTGTGGCCAACTCTCCACCAGGTAGGCCTCTCGAGCTGCTTTGAGTCTGGTTTTATAGCATTAAATTTTCTCCACCATCATTGTGTTTTCTTTGCAATTCTGATCTCTATGGTGGAATGAAGTTAATGACACACTTATAACAGGTAACTGGTTGCAGTTTAGCAGCCCCATTGAGCATAAGTCAATGCAATCAATCAGCAATTCTCCTGGTTCAAGGATTATGAGCCCAACAACTGGCAACCATTTACCAGGATTAGCTTCAATCTTGCAACCTCAAGGATCTAACTCTCTAAAGGCTGCAGCTATTGGTAAGGACCTAGGAAGGAATAGTCATGGAGATCATATGTTTAGTAGTTGCAATTTATCACATGAAGCCGCATTTCAATCTCACTCACTCCCAGAACCAACATTCGGCCAATATCACGGAGCTTTGTCCTCTTTTGGTCCATCAACTTCAAATGGATCTTCTGTGGAAACCTTGTCTGGACCTCAGTTTCTTTGGGGAAATTCAAGCTTATACTCTGAGCACACCAAACCTTCACCTTGGTCTAGACCATCCGTAGGGCCTCCATTCACATCGAATGGAAAGGTTCATGGCTTCCCATACTCTGGTCAGAATGGTTCCTTTGTTGGATCGTCCCAGCATCATCTTCATCATCATGTAGGCTCTGCTCCATCAGGTGTTCCATTTGAGAGGTCCTTTGGTTTTTTTCCTGAATCTCCCGAAACCTCATTTATGAATCATGTTGGTTATGGAGGCATAAATGTAGGACAAAATGATGGAAAGTACATGGTTAACATGGGTGGATCTGTTAATGCTAGCATTACAATACCGAGGAACGTGTCTGAAAATGTTCAATCAAACTTTAGAATGAGAACTTCTCCCAGGCTTAGCCCTGTGTTTCTAAGCAATGGTCCTTACCCTGGCCTGCCACCCACTGTCTTGGATGGTTTGACTGAGCGTGGAAGGAGTAGACGGCTTGAGAACAATGGTAACCAAGTTGATAGCAAGAAGCAATTTTTGCTTGACTTGGATAAAATTAAAAGTGGTGAAGATGCCAGGACTACTTTAATGATAAAGAATATCCCAAATAAGTATGAACTGCTTTAGGCTTTTATTGATATCTCTATTAGATGCTTGGATGGTTGATTTATTGTTGATGTTTTGCAGGTACACTTCAAAAATGTTACTAGCTGCCATCGACGAAAATCATAGGGGCACCTATGATTTCCTCTATCTGCCTATTGATTTCAAGGTATGTACTGGGTCTCTTTATAAACCATATGTCTAATAAATTTGAAGCAAATGATTTTTATTAACTCTAATATAGCAGTCCTAACAATTGGAAGGAGCCTTGGACTTGCAAAAAGATTGAGGCAGAGAAAATGTCCATACAGACTTTTAATGAAAAATCTCACGAAAGAGTAAGAATATAAGAATGAAAGAGTTCAATCTCCAAATCGCTTTATTGAGAGAAATTGAAACATAAAATCAAGCAGGGATTTTCCTACAATGAAGCAGGATTATAAAAATTCTTGCATTTAAATTTCTAGAGGAGTGAAAATAAGACCTCATCGTTTATCTAGCCATTCCGTTCTCCAGTTTCTTCTAACATAGCAAAACTTATAGCTATTTTTGCTGTGGATGCAGAATAAGTGTAATGTGGGTTATGCATTTATCAACATGCTGTCACCTTCTCTTATCATTCCATTCTACGAGGTATAAAAATTTTATAGAAGCTTTTTTTTGCACAATTCTACATCATTGTCCCAAGTTAAAGTTGTTCGGTTTACTTTAATTTTCCAATTTGTTTGGATATCTTATAAATATTAATGTAGTGGTAATGTATTCCTTGCATTTATTTGAAATAGAAAAAATTAAGAATTATTAGAAAAGAGATGCTTCATCTTTAAAAATGTACGCAAGTGTATTTGTGTGAAAATACAGAAAGATTCACTTTGTCTGATTTTGTAGACATTCAATGGAAAGAAGTGGGAGAAGTTTAATAGTGAGAAAGTTGCTTCTTTGGCATATGCTCGAATCCAAGGAAAGGCTGCCCTTGTAGGACACTTCCAGAATTCAAGCTTGATGAATGAAGACAGGCGATGTCGCCCTATTCTTTTTCACTCAGAGGGTCCTGAAGCTGGTGATCAGGTAATATTACTAACATTTATTAATTGGCTATCATTAAAAAACGTAATTTGCATTTACTTTTTTTTTTTCCCTCTGTACCTTAAACTGGTTTTAGTTTAATCTTCTCCCCTCTTTTGATTGAACTCATTCTTTTACTGAAGTAATAGCAGCTTGTCAACTAAATAATGATAATCTCTCCCTTCTTAATGGCCTAACTGCAATGCTTTTTATACTTTGTAGATCGTACAAGAACATCTTCCCTCCAACTATCTCAACATCCAGGTCCTCAAGTCAAGTGATTCTCATTTGAATGACTCTCTTGGAAGTCCCCCAAAGGATAACCCTCATGTGAACTTTGAGACTAGTTAACTTACTCTTTATGCAAGACGCATGGCTGGAGTTCAACTTTTGGGGGCTGTTAATTTTTTTTGCATATATGTGTAATTTAGGAAGGAATAACAGTAACGTGTAGATTTTATAATGTAGCTATTCTCGGAAGTATTTTGCTAGAATTTGCTGCACATATAGCAGGTCTCTGGTAAAACTTAGAGGAGGTCGGCATTAGCTGAAGAGCTGAGGGAACTGAATATAGCTGAGGGAACTAAATTTGCTTTGCGGAAGGTGTTTCTCTCCATTTTTGCTGATTTTTGTGGGCGGGTTTGCCATTGGATATATTATGATGGTTTTCATATTAGTTAGGGGTTGATTGATATTTTGAGAGTTGGCAAGTTGACTTTGGGGTACAAAATGTATAGAGGGGGAGATAAACAGACTTAGTTCTATATTTTAATGGACTGACACTCTTGAAATTAAATTGTGGAGTGCGTATTTGGAATACTATTTATGGCATGCAAAGATATTGAATAGATCGATGCTAACTAGTTTCTTAAGACTTTTCCCACTTCCTGTCCATTTTTATAAGAGAGCAATAAAGTGTGAAAGTGGACATTATTGCCATTCCAAGTTCTTCTCTTTATAGTTTTAGTGTTTATTTTGTATTTTTACAAGTGCATGTATCGTATTAGAAACAATATCGTTTAATATCATTAGATACTGTCGGGCACTATTATGTCTTCTTTTTTATTTTTCGTTGGGCTCTTGTACTTTCATCATCATTTATCTTATAAAGCGTCCAATTATTTGTGTATCTTTTCACTAATTTCTTAATAAATTGTTTTTTTTTTTAAAAAAAAATGAATTTCATTAACAAGTCCAAACTTGAGACTCCAGCAGATGAAACCAACACAGATGGGTAATACAACATATTTTCTTTATTTCTTGGTAAAGGGGTTATTACGGATTACTTAAATAGAAAGAAATAACATTAAAAAAAATTAAATAAACATTTGGAAAAATAAGCATTAGGGACTCGTTTACCCTGGTTGTGGGATAAAAACTTGCTATCTCCCACAAGCACGTACTATGTTTGAGCCATAGAAGAACGGCATATTTGCTGACTATACTCTTTTTTTTTTTGTTGGTGTACCTAGCTATTCACCTTCGGTAGAAATAACTAATCTCCTTATCATATCAAAAATAAAAAATAACTAATCTCCTTATACTGTGTACTTCTAAAAAAGGCTTACCAGACATCTGACAGGTCTCAAAGCCACGTTAGATACTTCTCTGCAGAGAATAAAGCTAAATTTGAACATGTATGTTTCGGCTTCTTTGCAGAGAATAAAGCTAACTTGAACATGTTTGTTTCGGTTAGCCAATTAATTTGCCTTTATTTTCCTGTTCTCTGTTTAAGATGAACGAGGAAGTAGCACTTGTTATGTCCTTTACATAGTGAACACGACCATTGATCCTACTGAGGATTTTCCGGAACATAGATAGCCCTAAACCTTCCTGTGTAGTCCATTGATCCTCTGCTTTAAACATATCCTGAAGAACAGCAGAAGGAAGGCCTTGACCCGCATGTGTCATTCTGCATCGTCAAGATGGTAAAAATTGAGAGGGTTAGTATACAACTCCACACAAATCAATTGCTATTTGATGCTTTCTTTAAAGTAACCAGGGTTAGTAATAAGTATACAATAACATATACAAGCCTTCTTGCATGATTTTCAGAAGGTTTCGCACTTAACATTAGCTTCCCAGGTACTCTAAACTCGAACGAGAATAAAGCAGAAGAGAATAAAAGGTCAAAATGATCCACCAACGACGACTATCATTAGCTGTGAGAACAGGGAAAAGAAAAAACAGCTCGGTTGTAGTTCAATTCTGTCATCCAAGAAAAAAAAAAAAAAAGGAAACTTGATATAAACTAATTGTGATACAGACTTTGGAGTTGGGCTTCACTTGTCAAAAAGGTCTAAACGTTAAAAGATAAAGCCATAATTAATAAGACATGCATGCAGCAAGCACAAGCACAAGATATGTATAAATTTTACTTGCAACGGAAAAGGGAACAAACAATATATTCAAATCTCAGATGGTAGATTATCATTTTGTGAACAAATTACTATAGGGGAAAAAGTGTAGGCTAACAAATTAACCAGCTGTTTATGATCCAAAGACATCGAAGTTTCTTAGTTTGAGCACCTGAACTGGAGATGGATAAACTCGTTGCCATCTTGCATTATCTTAAAACCGTGTGAAATCTTAATTTCTATCCAGCCATTAAGAGGTGGTGTGTGGCTCACCACATTAAGCAAAATGTCAGACAGGACTACCTGAGGCGTAATTTGATCACCATATAAGGTAAGTGTCTTGACATTATCCGGAATTTCATGAAACAGCTGCAAGTTTTTCCCCCTTATTTATCATGACTTGACTTACAATAGCATCTAGTATATTCCCCAGAAGAAATTCTTCATCGTTTAGCTTCATGGTGCTGCTATCAATAGAATTAAATGTGAACTTAGCAGCAATGCACGTTAATTTGTGTACATATATATAAGCATATATGCAGTAAGAACTCAGAGCATTGATAACAAACAGTATCCCAAACGTTTAAGCTAAGAAGTTTGTCCCAGACCTAAGTAGCAATAGCTTGAAACCTAAATGGGGCCATTAAAGACATTGGAGAAGCGAACAAACAGATTTTTTTTTTTGAATAAACGAAATGAAAATTAAAGTACTCATGCTTGTTGGAATACAAGATCACTTACCCCTCGTTAATGCTTCCCAAATCTGTGTTCTCAATAATGGCAATGATCTGTCTCTCAAATGCAATGCTAGCATCAAGAAACTGTTTTTGATTTTCTCAGACAGCCGTATTCTCCAAGAGTTGGTGTGTGAAGCGCATACCATTCAAAGGATTCTTCATTTCTTGAAGTATATAATGCAGCTCCTTGAATTTAGAAAAGCCTGCCTTTCCCTCTGACTTCTGTCCTTCTAAGGGGGGATTCGGGTCAGGTGATACAATCTGCAAGAAGCAGAAACTGCTAATTGTATTCCCACTTGCATCATTCCTCTTGTTTGCTGTTAAGAAAACCTCCACAAATTCTCCTTTTCTATTAAAAAATCCAAAAGACAATATCTCAGAATCTTGACCACTGATTCTTCTATACAATGAAATCATAAAGTTGGTCAATGTATCTCGACCTTTTAGTTGACATACACCCTAAAAGATTTCTCCTGGAAGCAGTTTTCCTATAACTTCATCCCTCTGCCAACCTGTCAAACTTTCCATGGCTGCATTCCATTCAGAACAGCAGGCATTCTCATCAGAAGCAAATATAGGTGGAATCAATGGATTGGGACTCAGGATGGTAGCCTTGTAATCGCCTTCCAACTTGATAAATTGTTTTTGGAAATTTTTGTTCATAAGTGATATCTTGACCCACAATACATGCCCCAACAACTGCATTTTTGTGATCCCTACTTGTGCAGGCATTAGCTATTATATATATAACTGACTTTTGTTGATGAAGCCCAAAATAATTTAGCTTCAACTCAAACGTTTTTGTCCTCCTGACATGAAGAATACATTGGTAAATCAATCATATACAAACTTTTCATAGAGAATGGCAAAATGATGAAACCGAGGATTTTTTGGGCCAAATAAAAAAAGAGAGTATTGAATAAGAATAAATGAAAATAAGCGGGCAAGTAATAATCCAAGTCATCAGTAACATTGCAGATCTTTCATGAGTCATAACAATTATTTAGCACCAGTAACTTGCGTAACATACGTTAACCAGAGAGACGTTCAGTCTCGGGGACTTGGAATAACTATCAAGTGTATGCACATGCAAAGCCAGCAGAAGGGATGCTTAACGCTTGTCATAATTCTATTATATGCAGGAATGCAAAGAAAGAAACAGTCAACTAAACAAACTATAATCATTTGAAGAAACTGAGTTAAGAATAGGCAAACAAGAATAAGTGCAGCCCCTCATGGGATATAAATTTATTCATGATACAATAGCCAATCACTTTTGGCAACCACGACACAGATGGTAAGGGTAACTTCTGGGTTTCATGAATTGAATATCTCAATCATATTTTTAAGGATTGCCACCAGAGAAACTATTAGACTACAGAATAATTTAGGAACAGCAATGACTTGTGGATGCCATGATATTTGAGTTAAATGTCAATATCAAAACTCCGCATGAGATTGCTGTGGAACCTTTTTGAAAGAACATATTTACCTTCTAAGGCTCTGCTTAAAATATTTTCAGCAGTTTCACGTGAATCAGCATGGACTATTTCATTTACTAGGGATTTCCCCATAGCTTCACTAGCCTGCAGCCCAGTCAATTCTGCAATTTTTGCATTCCATCCATTGATTTGGCCAGCTGAATTAACTCCAAAAATTGGAACTGTTGCTGTCTCAATTAACCTAATGCTTGTCTCTCTAATTAGAGGATGAGACATTTATATATATATATATATATATTATTTAGAATTAAATTATATACTACTTTCTTTTTCTTTCTTTCTTTCTTTTTTATCCATTATCTTAAATTAATTAATTTTAAGAATACTGATGTTACAAGACAAATATTTCTAAATGTAGGACCAGAAACTAATTAATTTAAGATAATTAATGTGAAAAAATATTTCAGAAAGTAGTATATAATTTAATCTAAAAAAAATGTCTCATTCCTCCAACTAAAACTGTGCCAAGAGAAAATGGTGAAGCTCTTCCGGTGATACATATGAAGGACAATCCGTCTCAAACAGCAAACAAAGGATACATATTAGTTTGCTTCTCCTTAAACAATGTCTCTTTATTTCTATTTTCATGGAAACATAAGTGTCCTCTCTGGCCCGTGCAATCTATTGGATATAATGATCTCTAACGCCATTACTAATATAAATTTTGACAATAACTAAGTTTTTTTTAACCGGAATATAAGTAATAGTGTTAGCTAAAACTTAGCTTTATGCTTCATATATCCAAAGAGAAAAGTTGACACGGTTAATTAAAAAGTTAGCTTATAATTATAAGGTTATATCTTCAAATCTTCATATAGAGGATCTTATTGGTAGACATTTATACATACATGCCCGTAATGAGTACTTGAATACATGACTTGAAATCTAACTTATCTAAACTTTTGTATATTTTACCCAAAAAAAAAAATGTATAGAGCTGTATTTTTGTAATTTTTCACTATTAGAACTTTCAAATTTAAGTAATAAAAAAATTATTTGGAATCCAATCAACTAATTGAATAAACGCAGTTTCTCCAAATATTCAAATACATTACATCTTTCAAACATATTTCAATGATTTAAACCCTACGATAACTAAATCAAAATACATTTTACTTGAAAGTCCTCTATCCTTGTATCCAAGAGACCTTATACTCAACTTGAACAATAAGTAATGTACACAACCATTGAACAGGTCAAAATTTAAAATTGGAAAAAAGATAACATGCCTTTATTGGCTCATATATTACAGCCCAACCAGCTATTTAAATTTCCATCCCTCATCATCCCACTAAAAAGATCAGAAAGATTACTTATTGGCACAATATAACATATTCTAGCTTCAGTGACTGTATATGAAATGCCGCATAAACAAACGCCATTAACTTAAAACAACCGGCGGCAGGGAGGATGAGCAGTTGGGCTAGTGCCAGAGGATATGACCCTCATCAGACATTCGTTGGACCTGTATTTACTGGTTTCTGAAAGAATCTGGGAACTGGCATCCCATCATCATCATCATTTCCTACTCTCCATGAATGATCTTTCTTCCTGAGGCTTCTCATGATGTTTGTGAGAAGCATTAGACTTCTTGACAGTAGCTTTCTTTGGAGCAAGGGCATTAGCCATGTCAAATGAATTGAGATGTATGTGCTCAAGCTTTGGGGCATCTGCACTCTCCACATCTGAAGAATTTTCAATATGGGAAGAATCTGACTTGTTTAAGTTAACTGAGTCAAGTCTCCCAGGTTGCGCTACAGCTGGTTCCTCATTCGACATTCCAGGTGGTGTTTCATAATGAGGTAACTTTCCATCAATGTAATCTTTCAGTATCTGACGGGCAGCTCTAGTTTCAACGGGTAGCCCACTAGAGGCCACATATCCACGAGAAGCACAATAAGCTCTCAGAAGTTCAGCTGCAAGAGGAGGCCTAGATTGGGGTTCATATGGCTTAGGCTTTGGAAGGGTTATCCTATAAACTTCCTCAATGACATGTCTTGGGACTTTATCGGCAACAACTTGGACAGCCTCCCGGTGTTCGGTAATCCTATCAATGGGCAGCACCCCACAGGCAATCATCTCATATCTTGAGCTTGTAAAAGATGGAAAAACTAAGCCAGGACCTGTCCGTTTTTGGCCTACCAAAGCATTGATGGTGGAACTTTTACCCACATTAGGATAACCAACAAATCCCACAACTACATTACTTATTGATGACGAGGTACAGGAAGTATTTTCACTGCGAGATTGAATATCAGAAGGCCCTATGTCAGAGGAGCTTGATTTTCTCCTCCTCTCTACAATCGCGTCCGGATCCTCTCACATTCCTCTCTCTCATTTTTTCTCACAGTCCGATTGAAATCGTCCAAATCTTGATACAACAGTCTAGATTTTATTTTTATTTTTTTATCTTTTTCAAAAAAGACAAAAATAAAAATTTGTTTTTTTAAATCTGGACCGTTGGATCAAGATTTAGACAGTCCAGATCATACTATGAGAGATGGGGGAGAGAGGGAAGAGGAGAAAATCCTCTTCCCTTCCCTCGACAATCTCAGAGATAAGTGGAGTTTTTAAGAACCATGAGCTAATTAAATTATTTTAGAATATTTTTATTTTTATTTTTTCTTCATATTAATTAGTTTGAGTAATAAATTAATATATAATCTAAGCATGCATACACCACATATAATATGATTAAATAATTTGTTCAACTTTCTTTATCTTTTCAAAAAAATGACAATTCTGTCTTATATTTAGAACCAGAAAGAGTTTTTTTTTTTTTTTCTAATCCTAGTACTTTTCTTCTAACACCTTTAAGCCTAATACTGCTAACCTGAAATAATTGGTATTTTTGTTTTGATAAAATTGTTATTTTTAAAATTAAATTAATATGTCATCATCAGCAAATACTTTGTTAATATTTAAATTTTCATTGTCAACATATTTTTGTTAATGATATTAGGGTTAAAAAAATTTAAAAGATAATTTATAAAATTAAGAGATCAAAATATAAATATATAATAATCTTATGTAAAGTTAAAGCACTAAACATACACTTTTTGTCCCACTATTTTATCTTTAACCAATTTATTTAACATAACTTTTTCCAAAAAGAACTTTAATATATATTTTCAAGTTTTTATATTATTAAGTTGATTAGTTATGATCATATTATAAATTTAATCAATTTTATAATTGTAAATTTTTATTTAAGCGGAGTTCCCTGAACTCCCAAGAGCTCATCATGCTTAAAGAAGTACAACAAGAAAGGAAACTACGATGAACAAATACATGATAGTATACCTTTTCAGAATTTTAATTGTGTTCCAAAATATTCATGCTGTCTGAATGGCCGTGTCCTCAGAATATTTTCAGAACGGTGATCACAGAAGTTGTTCTAAAGAACTATGGCTTCTAAAATGTCCCGTGGCTGAAACATTTTAGCAGATTTTCTTTGAAAACTAAGACACTGACAGTTTCGTTCATGTATAACGTACTCCTTACGGTCTCTCTCTCTCTCTCTCTTTTTTTCAGAGCATTTGGTGTCTCAGATAGACCATCTTTCAAGCACATCAACAACCCAGACTAATCCGAATTGAGATCTTTCAAGCACATCAACAATCCCAGACTAATCCGAATCGAGACCGGGTTGGCCCCTTTTGGGGGAAAGATTCTACCACCCACGCACGTGCATTCCCACGTCTCGAACTCAAGATTCGTGGTTAAGGTAAGATAACCCTTTACTAGTTGACCTAAACGTTTGGTGGTACTCTTTACGGTCTTATGTACAAGTCATTTTCAACATTTTAAATTGGGATTAAGGAAAACCTTAAAACTTATTTATTCTACTTAAAAATTAAAGAAATTTCCTACCTTACTCATATCAAACACATCTTTATATAGGGGTAAAAGGAGAAAATTGTAATAAAAAATTAATGTGGTACTTTATATAAAGAACCTCAAAATCCCTTCTCCACTAAGTCATGGACAAACAAATTGTATGTCAACTAAATGGATCGTCCTTTTATCTTCACGTCCGCTACCATCCACTGCAGCTAAATAGCCCTGTTTTGACTTAAAAAACTTGAAGCTGCACTCTTTTTTTTTTTTTAAAAAAAAATATTTAAAGCAACTGATTGGTACTAAAAAGATATTTTAAAATACCGAACGATACTCAAAAAATACTTCATGATCTTGAAAAATTATTTTAGAATCTTAAAAAAATATTTTAAGGTAGTGACTGACATTGAAAAGATATTTAAAATACTAATTGATACTGAAAATAATACTTTATAATCTTAAAAAATTATTTTAGAATCTTGAAAAAAATATTTAAGAGTAATGATTAGTACTAGAAGGATACTGACTGGTACTAAAAAAGTACCTCATGATCTTAAAAGAATATTTTAGGGTACTAACTGGTACTAAAAATATCACAATCATAAAATAATTTTTTGATATCATAAAGTATTTTCTTAGTATCTTGAAATATCTTTTTAGTACCAATCAGTACTCTTAAATATATATATATTTTTTAAAAAGAGAGAGTGTGCCAGTCAGTACCCTTAATACTAGCTCCCTCCAGTCCTAAATATAAAACAAAGTTGACTCTTTTTGGAGAAATTAAAGAAACTAAATAAGTTACTTAATCATATCATATGTTGTGTGTCCTTAGATTATATATCATTTTATTAGTCAAATTAATTAGTTTGGAGTAAAAAAATACAAACACAAAGAGTTACTTAATCATATCACATGTTGTGTATCCTTAGATTATATATCAGTTTATTAGTCAAACTAATTAGTTTGGAGTAAAAAAATGCAAACACAAACAATTACTTAATCATATCATATGTTGTGTATCCTTAGATTACATATCAGTTTATTAGTCAAATTAATTAGTTTGGATGAAAAAAAAATACAAACACAAATACTCTAAAGTAATTTAATTAGTTTCTTTAATCTTTCTAAAAAGACAACTTTGTCTTATATTTGAGACAGGAAGAAATAAAATTTAGTCACCATAATATGACATGTGTTTAAATATAAAAACCTTCAAATCATAGTTGGTTATAAAAGTAAGCAGAAGTTTTTTTTTTTTTGAAAAAAAAAAATCTAAAGTGGACCTCAAACAGCAGTTTATTTTAAGTCAACAGTGTGATAGTAAGTTGGGTTTTGGGACATATAGGGGAAATAATACGGATTGATAAATCAATTATCCCTATTTTAATATTTTTCCCCCCTTACGAAACATGAATTTGAAATTCCAAACCTCCATGGACTAACTAGCACACAACTTGGAGTCAGTGTGTGTGTGGCTGAAAACAAAATAGAGATGGAAAGAAAGTGACAGTAGGGAAGTTTGCTTTGGCCATGAAACGTGAGCCTTTCAATTAATGATTTATGTGGTGAGGGATTGAGTAGAGGTCCCTAATAGTCCACAACTAAAGTTCACTTTCACAGAGACCAAGCATCAACTCAGAACTGGTATTTGAAGTTATATGATTTTAAGATTCAGTTTTATCGTTTTAGTTATAGCTTTCTTAGTTTCATTTGTGTTTTCGTTTCTGCTAATAATTTGTATTTTGGCTCAATATAATAAGTTATATGAGTCTTTAACTTCTTTCTTTAATCTCCACAAAATCGGTTAAATATGTCCTATAATTAGGACCAGAGGGAGTAATTTATATGAATATATAAAAGAATGATAAACAAATTAGTAGGTTTATATTTTCAACTTAGCTTTTTTAATAATTAAGGGACATAGAGGTAATTTAACCTAAATTTTAAATTCTTAATTATGACGGATAACCTGATATATGATTTGTTAAGTTCATTGACTTAAATTAAAATTTAGATAATTTAACAGCTTTTATACAATAGTTTCCCTTTTTTCTGATAATTGATCCTGTTAATTCATCGATTTATCTCTATCTTGTCCCCCGCCCCCAAAAAAAAATTATCAGCACAATTTAACTGCTTAGATTAATTTTTTCGTTATAAATGAATAATTTAAATAGAATGAAAACTAAATACTATAGCAGCTTAATTTATGGTTTAAGCTGGCAGTTTAGATCGGTCTAATGTCTATAAGTTAATATTGATATAAAGTGAAAGATTTTTAGTTTCAGTGTAACAACTGAAGAAACTGCCGCAAGTTAATACGATTTTGTAATGTAAAAACGTAAAAACGATAAATTTAATATGTGAATTTACGAATTTAATTAAATTTACAAATAATACAATTTTATAAATTAGACAAATAAAGAAAAAAAAAAGTAACTTCATATAGTCATCTTTTACAAAATCGATAACCATGCATAATACTCCCTCCGGTCCTAATTATAGGATAACATTTAGATATTCATTTTGGTCCTAATTATAAGACAACATTCTAAGTTTTGTCAATTTCTTCCTAAAATACTCCTATTTTGTTCTCTCAAGTGTGTTTGATTTTTAGTAAATATATGTATATGAGTGCGTAAACTCTTCTAGTCAATGAAATTTTTGTTGGATTTTAATTTATTTATCAATCAATTGACGTTAATTTGCTAATATATATATATAGACACATGTACACATATATGTGTGTGTAGACACACACATATGTATGTATGTGTCTATATATTTTGTGTGTGTGTGCGCATCTATGTGTGTGTGTACACATATGTATTATTGGTAGACTGTTGAAGTAAATTCTGAAGATTGTCTGGTCAAAAGAAAAAAGTCAGTGGACAGTGGTCATCGATCTAAATCCTTTCCATACAAGTAAACACAATAAAGATAAGTGAATACAAAAGATTTTAAATGCGTTTAAGCAACAACATTCATTTGAACCACATGTCCAAAAGTGAAAGACAAGGTAGCATAAAGCTCACATAGTCACGCCAAGCGCCTCGTAGCGTGATGGTACCAAAGCCAGCCTTAGGAGCTGGCCTTCTCCCTTATCCAGAGTTCGAGTTCTGCCTCCCCCTTCCTCCACTGGCTATATCAAAAAAAAAAAAAAAAAGTTCACATAGTCGCATACCACTCATGTACTTATTATTCACATAGTCACATACCACTCATGTACTTACTATTTAAACAATTATATTTTTTAACATGGGTAAAATAAGCACTACATTTTGTTAATTCAAAACATATTAGATAGCCAAACTAACATTCTTTGAGTCGTGTGAATCAATTTACAGAGTCTTATATTTTAAACTGGAAGGGGTATAAATTTAGTTTAACCAAATCTTAAGTATAAAACAATGAAAGTTAAGACATTTAACAAATTTTAAATGGACTGGCTTCTTATAATTTCCCCCTAAATGCTGTATTTTTACTTTTACTTGTGTTTTTAAAAGGGGTAAAATTGAAAAACAATTGATGACTTTTGACAAATGGCACTTACAGCAATCCAAAACTAATTTCGACAAATTAAAGTAACTTGCAAATTGAAGGGGAAAAAAAAAACTAAGGGATAGGATATTGTTACAACTATTTTTTGTTACTACCAATGTTACTATCACTTTTCCACTGTTAGATCAGAATATTAATAGGAGAGAGAAATTATAAAGGTAGATGAGATTTTGATCTAATGGTGAAAAAGTGGTAGTAATAAAAAATGATAGTAACAATATCATATCCCAAAAACTAATATGTAAACTTTAATTGATTATCTATATTAATGTTTTAATTTGGATATAATTTTCGTTTCTATTTGCCTCTGGATCATTAGTAAGATAATGTACGTCAATATACACATTCATTGAACTTGTTTTTAAAATCTTTAAAAGTTGAAAAATTAATTATGACTATATCTATATCTACAACGGATAACAATAATATTCATGCTAATTTTATCAAGAGTAAAAAATAATTGTAGAAATAGTAAAATAAAAACGATTAAATATCAACTCTCATATAGGAACTAAAAGAAATCATCATTCATTACTTTAGTTATTATGGTTCTCAAAAAGGGACAATTATTTTCTTTCCCAAAAAATAAGTAGAAAGTCATGGGTTCCATCTAAAGGTCTGTTTAGGATAGCATAAAAAGCTGAAAAAAGTTCATAAGAAGTTGAAAAAAGTCCATCAGATGTGAAAACTTATTTTTTTGGGTGTTTGACAAAGCTTCACTATGCGATGGGCTTCAAGATTTGAAGCTATTTTTTTTGTTAAGCTACTTCTCCAAGCTTCAAAGTCTGAAGCCATTTCTGCCACCGCTATCCCAAATACAAATTACATTAGGAAAAGTCCAACAGAAAAAAAAAAACCCATTAGGAAAAGTCCATAAAAAAGAAAAGTCATTTCTACCATCATTATCTCAAATGGGCCCTAACTTATATTCCCTCTAGTCATTATTATAAGACACCAACTAGCAAGTGTATTGGGGTTGCACTTAGTAGTGCAATGGTTTCTATGCCAGCTCCTTCCCCATGTATGCGGGTTCGATCCCGATCCCGCCCCCCCCTTTCCCCTTCCCTTTCCCTCACATGTATCAAAAAAAAAAAAAACTAGCAAGTGTATTTGGTCTTTTTTATAAGGCACTTGCTTGTTACTAAGGAGCATTAATTATCTTTTTCTATGTATCACTCCGGTCCTATTTATAAGTCTCTTTTTGACTAAATCATACATACCAAGGAGAGGTAGTTAGCTCAATGATTATGAGGTGAATTTTCAACTTTACCATCATCTATGATTGGATACTTTCAACTCTTTCTTCTCTCTCTATTTTTATTGGTACAATTAATATGGACAAAATTGTCATAATCTCATTTATTTGGTCAAGGGGACTTATAAATATGACCAAATTTTTTTAGTCAAAATGACTTATAAATAGGACCAGAGTGGTATATCCATAATTAATAAGGATAGTAAGTGATAATAATAATTAATATGATATTGGAGTTTAGTTTAATTAGTAGGGATAATATTAAAAATTACATAATTCTAGAATAACTTTATTAATTTTAACTATGAGTGGAGGTCCTAATTCATAACTAGAAGCCTCAAATACCATCTGGAACAGGAAGAACGTGAAAGCACGCGCTATAAAGGGCGGGTGACAACGGCATGGAATTCATCGCCCCCGCCAGGAGCTCAAAAAGCTTCTATTACTTCCCTCCTCTCTTTCCGCGAAGCAGCACGTGTCAACGCGTCATGCTGAGCTGGTTCTACTTACTACGTGGCTTATTCTTACCGGTGGAACCAATTGCCACAGATCCCATCCCAGCCGTCAAAGCATGCAATAGACTCCCGAACACCATTTCTGTCTGACTTGTGGAAGTTAAGAGAGAGAAACGTATTCAGAAAGAGAGAAGGAGGAGAGAGAGAGAGAGGAGGGGGCCTCTGCTGCCACACGGGTAAGCTACTTTTCCACAGGAAATTTCACTGTGAATTACGACAAATTTGGGTTTCATTTAGCCATTTACTGATGTTATGACCTGCTGTTTCAGTGTTATTTTGGTCTCCTCCCATTTTTTCCCCTGTTCGTCTTCGCACTGTGTGTGTTAGTTATACTGCTGCATAACCGTAAGTTGGGTGTATTCTTGCTCTTGTTCTTCGTCAAGGGTTTCAAATTTCAATTCATTGATCGTTTTGACTTTTGCTTTTGATAACTTTTCCTCTCTCCTTTCATCTCTACCTCAGCCGTGACTTCTGCGTTTTGTGTTGCTTTTCCGTCATAATTTTTATGGTTGACTTCGAATTTTGCCCGTTAACTTGAAAATTGTGCTGGTTAAAGAATTTGGGTTTAAGGTCGCATAACATGTTATGACGTAGATAGGTCTCTTCTGTGAACTTTTAAGTAGTTCTGTTTTGGGAGGATCAACTGTCGTGGATGGGTGCTGAATACTAGATATTGTACGTCTATATGTTCCGGGTTATATTGAACAGATAGTTTTTGCTCGCTCTCTTGATGATGAACCTTAAGGGCGTATGGGTATGGGGATTCCTCTAGGATTCTTGCATCATAATAATCGGGAAAGTAAAATTCTTATGTTTGATTAAGTTTCTCTAATAAGCTTCCTAGGAATCTTGGCGTCCCTTCTAAATCAGTTATTCCAGAATTTGGGCGATTGATTTCCATATATTACATGGTTTTGAATTCTCATACTTTTTCATAGACCAAAGAATCCTTCTTACTTTTAACTTCGTTTTTCAGTATTTTCAATACACTTTTAACACGCCAATCTAAAAGAAATATAGAAAATCCCTTTACATAAGACATCCTAAAAAGCTCAAAAGAACAGCTATTCCTCAGGGAAGTGAGCGAAAGGTAAAGTGATGTGGTGTTGATATCGTGACTGCATATTGGGAACTCAGCAAGAGTCATTTTCTTAGTGAACTAAGCCTTTATATGAGAATAGTTTGGATGTTTTATGAGGCACTTTTGATTTTGTCTTCCTTTGATTGAAGCTGGGTACAATTCAGGATCATATATGAAATTCTTTATGGTTGTTAAGGATCTAAACTCTAATTCTAAATATATTGTACCTGCTTATGGTCTGCTTTCCCTTTGGACTTGGTCAAAGCATAATGAACCTTAAAAGAAAAGAAATGCAGATGCCTTGTCTAAATGATTATTGGATTTGATAGGGATGCTATCCTCTGTGATGCACTGTCAAATCATTCTGTTTGTGCTGCAGAAGATTAATCAATCCAAATTCGTGAACTCAATTATTTTGTGATTCTGTCTTAGCTACTTTCTTTATGGTACTAAATCCTTTAACTAGTTACATTTTGATATGTTTTCTATGATTGCTTACTTTAACTATTGATTTCCTTGTTTCTTGGCAAAACCGTAGGTGCCAGGAAGTTGTTTTACTTTACATAAATCTTTCCTTTTTTCTTTTCCTTTTAAACTGCAACATGTTTAAGTAATTTGGTGCAATCATTTGTCAAGTAATGTTTAATTATTTGAATATAATCTTTTGTCAAACACTTAATGCGGGAATAGATAGTCCCGTAGGCATCTTTATCGTTCATTTATTGGAGCTTATTTAAAAGTTTCTTTAATTGATCCAGAAAAGTATTGGATTTCTATTTTCTCTCCATGTTTTGTCTTGTCTTTGTTATATTACTTTTAATAGGAGTAGGTCTAACTTTGATTTTTATGACCATATTTACTTCAGTTACACCTCAATAAATGCCCATAACATCTTTTAATGCTGATTTTCAAGATTTCCTTCCATTGGATGTGACGATTACTTGATGCATAATTTCTTTCTGCATAGAAAATAATTATTTTTTATTTCTAATTACTGTGCTCCAGCTTCTGCTGCTAGAATTGTCTGTAGGGGTCTTGTCTCCCCACTGA
Organism: Acacia crassicarpa; assembly: GCA_034222035.1. Lineage (NCBI taxonomy): Eukaryota > Viridiplantae > Streptophyta > Magnoliopsida > Fabales > Fabaceae > Acacia > Acacia crassicarpa. The sequence goes on along the minus strand of JAWXYG010000005.1, from coordinate 37,912,903 downwards.
TGTGCCCTAGGCAAGGTTGTGTTACCCGTCATAAACTCAGATCTAATGCCATCTCTAAAAATGAAGAGCAAGGTGAGCACAATCTGTTTAAAAGAAAGAAAGGATCTTCATGTCTCTCCAAAATCAAATGTAATTTGCAAAAAGTCGTGCTGTAAGATCACAATTTCTGCTCAAGTGGCTGAAACAGACACTGCTTTTCATGATTGTCAGGATGGTAAGCTGCTTTAGCTTATGAAAGGATTTATTTCAGTCTCTTTTACAGATTAGTGCTTCTACACCAGTTTATTCCCTTTACATTTTGCTTCTGAGTTTGATACGCAAATTCACTTGAAAGCTTGAGATGATTTCAGATTTTTCATTATTGTATACAATTGGTGGCTTTTGTAGTTTATGATTTATGAAAAATCAAGAATAACTGATTCTCCAACTGATAAAAAGTCATAGAACCTGCATTGCTGATTTACCCAGCTGATGCTCTTTGTCTCCAATAAACAAAAAACTAGAAGAAGAAGAATGTATCATTAAAAAAATTTATGGATCATTGATTCATGTATTGTTCAGATGACAGTGAGCACAAGTAAGACAAGTATGAAATAAAGAAACCAGAGAAATATAGAATTGCTCTGAAAGCAAAGAACAAAGATTTTAAACCTCATGATATGCCTTATTCTGAAGTATTGTACTAAACATGTATTTTGAAATTCCTATATATTCATAGCATTGACAGTTTTTGTTCTTTTAGTTACCTCAAAGACGGAGGTGTCCCCAAAAGACATTGAAGGCACTGTATCCATTGACAACAAAGAGCATATGGATAAAGAAGATTCCAATATCCATTCCCAGCAATCACTTTCTGCTGGTTCCCCTCCGCTGGGAAGAATGGTATAGTCTGACTGTTTTGGCTTTAGATAACATTTGTTTGTTGCAAGTTTATTTGTGTATTTGACACCTTCTTACTAGTTACTGCGGTGTTTATGTTAATTTAAATCTGTCACATATAAGGATTTCTCTACTTTATGTATATTGACCTCTGATAAACATTGTGCCGAAGTTGATGCATCTAGATAAACATTTCTCTTGAGGGATTCTGCTATGAAAATTTTCTAAAATAAATTAATTTTTTTTTCCACAGTTTCTTATGATATATTTCCACTCAGCATTTACTGTTTACTATATTTGTACTTCACTGTTGTTTTTGGGTGGCAGGTGGATTTTGTGATGCTTTATTTTTTGCATTCATCCTTTCCTTTTACTGCCTTGGTTTTTGCTGTCAAAGTCTGTTATATCCTGTGATAAGATGACACTTTGAGACCTACTTTTGTATTTATGGCGGCAATATCTGATGGTTATGTTTTAGTTTGTCAGCTTGGCTTCTCTGCTGACGTCTGTGTTGTTTTTCTGGGTTTGTATTGTCTCTTATTCTGATCTTTTATATGAATGTGCTTTAATTATAATTCTTAATAGTACCTCAACCCATAATTTCATACTTTTATACATTCTTTATGTGATGCCTCACAAATCACAATGCTTTAAAACCGGATTATTAGAAAACTGTTGCATCTGTTTATTATATTGTTTCGGATTCCATGCTTGCGGTTATGCTGGTGCTCCGTAGACTCTTAAGGATTGGGATTAAATACTTTTTAGTGCATTATTGAAAGAAGTCTTTTTCTGTTCCCAGGAATCAAATGACTTATGCACAGCAAACTTGGAAACGATTTTTTCTCCTGCTTTTGAGCCCCTTGAAGCTCACTCTGAACACTATGCTGACAATGATGCAGGTATAACTGATGTTACTGTACATGGAACACAAAATTTTCTCCTTTTCCTTGATTTGATGCACAAGGAGTAAACTGCTCTTATGCTTTTCTGCACAAAGTCCTAGATAATAAGCTTTATTACTCAGCGGAGTCAATTGTTTGAAAAATATCTGTGATTATCTCCACTTCGTTTTCTGCATTTTTTTAGGCTGTACAAGAGTGTGATTCTTTTGGTTTGACTGTGGCTTTGTTGGGGCTGTTTTAATATTTTCAGATGGAAGAGAATGCTTTCATATTTTGTGATTTTTCATTCATTAAAAATTGCATAAATTGTGAAGATGCACCTTCGGCATCTTCACTATTCTACTCATTTCCTCAGAATAAAATCTTTATCATATAGGATATATTTCATGAAAATTTATTTCTTGTAGAGTTATTTCTGTAGCTATGTCCTGCATCACATTTAATAATTCACCATATTGCTAGTTGCCTGGGTCCTTTCTCATTTACTGTTATGAATTAGGACTATTATTCATAGGATGTAAGTCTGTCTTGATGGGGGCAGGGGGTCTTGTTTTTCAACTACTACTACTACTAGTACTAGGACTTAGGAACAATAATCAAGAGGTGTAACTTTTGTTGGTTTTCCATATTCTGCATTTATTCTGCTTGTTTTCTTTAAAGAGAATGTATATAGACCATACTTGATAAGCATGGGTGGTGTGGCAAATTAAACTTTCTTCAACTACTGTGAAAAGTTTGAATGTCATAATCCCCAAAAATCTGGGTATTCATCTGCATGAAATGTTGATCATAAATCAGTAAAATCTTTCACAGGTATTCTTTTTTTGGGAGAACTACAACTTAGGAACTTTTGGAAAAAAAAAAAAATCCTACTTAGGAACAATAACCCATGTGAATATTCAACGAGTGGTTAATCAATTAACCATGTAGCTCTCTTATCTTTTCTTTGGAAAAGCCTATTTATTTAGCTACGTTATCACATGCTTAATATGGTGTCCTTTTTTTTTAACTGTCTGAATGTTTTAATTCACTGCCTGAAAACCCAATTCTGTAGTTGGGAGCATTGTTTATAGTGACATGAGAGGGCTGGAAGCTGATGAGGATGAAGATGGAAGAATTGGATGTGGCTATGAAACGTGTGATGTGTCTGACTTCTACATCTCTGACATGATCATGACAAGCTTACCCATGGATGGAGATGCTTTTGCTGGTGATATCAGTGAGACCAGCTGCACATCTGATTATAAATCTGCAGAGTCAACCATGTTTGATGCAGCTGACCAGTACATGGTCCTGCCTGCTCTAGAAGATGATGCTAAAAGCGACAATACTTCCAATACCAGATCATGTGAAGAAGCCATAATGGTTCAAGAAAATGTTGGCTTCTATTCAGCAATAGGGCAGATAAGATCCTGCAACCAGGGTTCTGATCGTATGATTGACTCTGATAAGGCTGAGTGCTTTGATCCACAGTCATTTATCAAGAATCTACCAGAACTTTCTGACATAGAATCAGATAGTCAACTAGCTGTAACATCAAAGGCATCTCAGAGAAGAAAATCAGTAACCCTTGTGCTTGATCTAGATGGTAAGAAACTGAGTATGTTTCTTTGTGATTATTGATAATCTTTTTTTTTTTTTTTTTCAATATAGAATTTATTTCAGTTAGACATTAATGAGGGTTGGAAAAGTAAAAGAATCATGATCATCGTCATCATCAATGCTTTCCTATGGTCCAGAGAGCTGTTTAGGAGAGAAAAAAAACTGGCCTTAATTAGGGGGATTTGGTCAGTATTAAAGAGAGTATTCAGGCGGGTATTGATTTGCTTATGCATATCAAATTTAAATTCGCAAGACAACTGAGTAAGGTGATAGTTCAGCATATTCATTAAAATCAGCTAGTTGACTCGGCCCAGTATTGTTCCCCCCCCCCCCCCCCAAACCTTATTAAAATGTGCACGACATCTATGTTGGACTGAGAGTTCAGGCAGGTAATTGATATTGCTTTTTAGATGATCTCTCTAAGATTAACATTCACTTGTCACACACTATTCTTTCTTTCCTTCCTGATTCTTGATAATCATTTTTCTTTCTATGAAATATTTACATTGGTAACTCCTTTTCACCTGAGCCATCATGCTTTCGTATATGCAGAGACTCTTGTTCATTCTACATTGGAACATTGTGATAATGCGGATTTCACTTTTACTGTATTCTTTAATATGAAAGATTACACAGTATATGTAAGAAAGAGGCCATACCTCCACACATTCTTGGAGAGGGTAGCAGAGATGTTTGAAGTAGTTATTTTTACTGCGAGTCAAAGCATTTATGCGAAACAACTGCTTGATGTATTGGATCCTGATGGGAAACTTATTTCACGCCGGGTATACCGTGAGTCTTGCATTTTTTCAGATGGTAATTACACGAAGGATCTCACAATATTAGGTGTCGATCTTGCAAAAATCGCCATTGTTGATAATTCCCCTCAGGTACAGACAGAATCTCCTTCTCTCATTTGATGGTTCGCTTAACTGTCTTTCTGTTTATTACTTCCATTCTATAGTTTTTTTAAATTTCTGCTAAAGCATTGAATTTTATCCACTGTTCTTTCTTTCTTTTCCCCCTTTTGAATACTTTGTGCTCTGAGAGTTGACAATGTTGTCAAAACTTTGGGCCATGTCGGTCATTTTATTAAGCGACTAAGGATATGATTGTTAGGGGGTGTTCAATTCACTAAAAATGAACAAAAAACTCATGGCTGAGTTACACCAAATCTATCATGGCTCTCATTGGTTAGTTTCTTTTTTGTGCCAATGCTTACATTAGGCGATTTTAAAAATTTAATGCTTAGCTCAAGTTAGCATGAGAGATTTATCTTGAGTAATCAATTAAGCGTAGATGAGTTTAACTTGGCCTAAAGACTAATAAAGCAAACACTTATATGTGATTCTTTTATTTAGTAAATCGTAAGCTTTTAACCTGGAATGCCATTGTCCAGCCTAGGAGTGGGAAGGGGAGAAATTATATTCCCGGTTATTAATTCTTGCTCTGCTGTCATAAATTACAGGTTTTCCGCTTGCAAGTGAATAATGGAATTCCTATAAAGAGTTGGTTTGATGATCCATCTGATTGTGCACTGATGTCATTACTTCCCTTTCTAGAGATACTGGCTGATGCAGATGATGTCCGCCCAATTATTGAGGAGAGATTTGGTCACAAAGAATAAGGTTTCTCACTAGAGCACAGTTTGCAGCTTCTCCTTTTTCTAATAATATTTCCATGAAAATTTGTCCTCTTTAGAAGATAAGGTATCCTTTCTGCTTCAGCTCTTGAGTTGAAATTAACTATATAATAAACTATCAGTTGTCTTATTGTTGAGTCCAAATATGGTTCCGTTTTCCTCTCAGTTGACGGCTCTGTGGAGTGCTTTGTTTCTCTTAAGAGGTAGTTGTAGCATCTGTCTCTCATCTCTCTCTTAATCCCTAGTCCTTGTACAGTTAAAGTGTTTATTATTCTCTGAGGGTGTACATGAAACATTTTTAGATTGAGGAATATATATATGGTAAAGTTATATATTTTCAGTTTTGGTTCATATGAAGATAGGCCGATTAAATTTCATGAATGCTGGGTAGAAGCAGAAATATATAGTTGATTTCTGTGTTAGACCATTGTTGCTAATAAACTACTTAAGTTTTTCCTTTTTTGTGCATGCGCTACTAGGATTATGGTTAAAATAGTTTGTGGATTTAGGTGGAAATGTGTAGCGAAACAGGGCTGGAATCTAGTTCATAAAAACTTCCAGGACATATTGATCCTGCATATTAAAAGACGCTTAGCAAAATAAAGAAGCCCAGAATAAGCTCAAGTCTGAAATTTTAATTACTAGAATTGACAAATTGCGTAGGAAGTTGAAAGAGGCTCTGCATTAGTCTATTAGATGGTAATTACTCATGAAGTGTGTACTAAAACAGTGCACAGAAATATATGGACATAGATATGAAACTTCAATGTACTTGTTAGAATTAATGAATAATAAAGAAATTATAATAATGGGACTAATTATGATGAGAATAATATCAGATAACTGAGGTTTAAGTTACATTTATAAAAAATTGATGGTAAATGCTATCAAATTAGCATCATAAGTCATAATGCTCACTCCAACCAACTGTGTCCACCAAAGTGTTTCCCAATTACAAAGTATATAGCTTATCACTGTCGTGCTAGCTATGCAAGAAAGATTCAGTTTTAAATTATCATCTAGACTTTCCATATATGGTATGAAAAATGTGAACTACTTGTTGTCAAGGAACATCTATTTTATCCTTCCAAATAGCTTTTAGATTCTCCTTTTCCTATGAACATAGTTATTTACAATACATGTTCTAGCTGTGGTCTATGTTTGTTTGGAATGTGAGTCCCATCTTGAGTTAGTCCAATAGATGTCTGTTTTTACGTTCAGTATGCCACTGGTGAGGGTTGTGCAATCATACAAGAAGGATGAGGAATTAATGATTTACATGTTACAACTATAAAATCCATTCCTGAGCTCTTGTATTGTATCACATGCTTTCTCGAAAATCAAAATCTTCAAAACCAAATTCGGTCATTGAAAATTTATTTGGTAATCAGAAAGTATATTAGATATACCCAGAGAAGTAGTACCAATATGGATGTGGTTATTGGATACGACACGATAAGATATGAGAAATAAAATAATTTTGTAAATTTTAAGATGTAGGTACAAGAAAATATATTTACCAAAGTAACACATGAAATACTAAACAACATGATAGAAAATTGAGTCCCGGACAAGTATTTCTGACATACAACAAATGTTTTCAAAACAAATCAAATTATAGATTTTAATTCAAACTAAATGTTCATTTCCATTTACATCGTCAAGATTCTTTATAAGCTCCTGTGCAGTTTTAGAGCATTTAAAAAATGTCCAATGCATTTTGATAATGTCTTAAAACAAATCACACAAGAAAGATTGTGATATAGGTGTCAAAGTATGTTATTTCCATTGGGGATTGTGGCGAGCGTATCACATTAGATACATACCCGACATGGATTCTTCTTTTCTTGAGTATCGTTGTATCAACAAAAATTGTTTGCTTGATGTAGTTGGTAATTAGACAAAAAGCAGGACAACAAATTGTTTACTTATTGTAATGATTTTCTGAACCAACTTCCTCGAAGCATTAACTTACTAAGCAAAATGATTCTAGGAAAGAGTACACTTTGAGAAAGATTGCAACACAGTTGAGAGAAATGTTTGATTAACCTTTTGTTGGATGGTTGTTATAATATCTGTCATCTGTTTTTAAGATGGGATGACATGGTCAGATGGTAGAGGTTATCTCTAAAAATCATCCTTTTATTTTGAAGGATATATATTCATCACTTAGTAGTTACACATGATTATGCTCTGCAATGTCAATAATTTCTGTAAGAATAAACTGAATATTTCTCATCATGACGTGTGCTGGATTTAGTGACATGAAATGTATAAATTGTTGATGTACTAAGATTTGAGGTCATGAACTAATTTAAGACCAGTCTTGCATCCAAGAGGCCTTTACTTTTCACTTTGGTCAAGGAATGCATCCTGTTTCATCTGGCAGAATGTCACATGAGTCATTGCTGAAGTTGTCTTGGTGAAATAACGCCGGTCTCCTACTCTGAATTGATATCCAAGGAAACTATGTCAGCATTTATGATAAATTAATTCCCATTGTATCATTTTTAGACCAGCCATCATCAGCTTTTTATGAATTTGGCAAAGTGTCAGGTTTGAGTTGGAAGTCGTCAAAACCTTAAATTCAATTGGTTGTCAAGGCTTGAGAGGTAACAAACCTTGCCTGTTTTCCAATTGTTTGGTCTTACTCATTTAGTCTTCGCTTAAAGATCATCCTGTCTTGAATTCTGGTTGAAGGAATTATTGTTTTATATATTTCCTGCAATGAATTCTAAGCTTCCAAATGGCCTGATGATGTTGCTTTCCTTCTAGTGAGGTTTCTCCATGTACCTGTTGACGTTGTAATTAGGTCCATCTTGTCTGCCTTTTTGACTGGGGTTTTATGAATCCAAACTTTATTGTAAGAGGGCAAAAGGAAGGTTCATATAGCTAGAAATAATGTTTTCATAAATATCTTAAAAATATTATACATTTGACTGTATTGCTATATGCTATAGTGGTGCGGAATGATCTTAATAATCCTTGAAGATAGTGATTAGGTTACAGCAATTTCTGTCGTTCATCAGGACTGCCATTTGGTGGTGTTTATAAGAGATCTCAATTTTAAGTGAATTTCCTGGTTAGAAACAGGTTTGGATCAGTGGTTTAAAATTGAATAGTCTATTCTCATATATGTGGTAAAGGTTAGGCTGACAGTTGGAGGTTGAGATAAAACAATATTACCCTGAGAAAGCTCAGGCCTCAGAATTTTTCAAAAAGATGATAGCCCCCTTTCGTCGGAATCTCCATATATCTCTTGTTTTTTGGGTGAATCAGGAGTATTTTAATTAACACGCAAGCAGTAAATGGATTGGTAAGTAGCTGACTGCTTGTGCTTCCACACTATATGCTCTAGCCATCTAGTGTTGTGATGATGCAGTTCCTTCTGGGATGCAACTGCAAAAGTTGAGCAGGGGATGATTTAAACCACTCAAGCTCTCTTTTCCTTTAGATTCAAAGTTTATGAATTTGATCTTTTTCAGTATCTGACATTCTGACTATCACTTCTTTAATGATGCCTGCTATTAGCAATCCGCATATACTTCCATAATTTTGCATCCCTTCTCTGCAGGTCTCTGAAGGTTAATATTAACCTTAATGGCAATCTTCTAGGTAAGTAAATTTTGTTTATATCTTACTGGTTAGAAGCTTCATGGCTATAGGCTCTACTTGTCTTGGGACAGGTTTTAACTGCAATTTATTAGTACTTATGTTTTTTCAGTTCAATGTTCTATGATTGATGTTTTTGGACGTTTGTTAACATTTGAAATTTTTATTAGAGAATCTAAACGACCATGTAAGAAAATTTTCCCAAGTTTTCTCCTTATTATTGCCAAGGAGGCGGGGAAACCTTGTAAATCAGAATCGGAAATGTTGGTGGGGGAGCCTTGTAAAAGTATAATCTAAAATATTAAATTTTATGATTTTATTGCCCTTTCTTTCTCTTTATTGTTTGTTCAGGGCTAAATTATTTTATTTGTCTGCAATGGATCTTCTAGGTTCATGAATTGTGTGATTACCTATATTTCGTCTTTCCATCTTTTTTACCTTCTCCTTTATCTCTCTCTTAATTCTCCATATCAGTCCCTTCTGTGTCTGTAAATGGCTCAGATTATCCAAAGGTAGACAGACTCTTGACTTATTGATGATTACAAATGATTTCACTATTCCTTTGTAAGCACACGAGTAAACTCCAAGGTTTAGTCCCAAACAAAAACTTCCAAGGTTTAATGAGAAAGCTCTAGCCATCCTTGACCAGATATATTTTAATATAACATTGATGAAATAAAACACAGCAACACAATATGTTTAACACGCAAGGTTCCAAAAGATTTTTTTCCCTTAAAAAAGATTTTTACAGATATGAATTTCAAAGACAGCTCTTTGGGATAACATAACCGCTGGCAGTTCCAGCAGCATTTATACATGATGAAGTCTCTGATCCTTTAACATAAGTCAGCTTTATGTTTTGCAGTTTGATTCCTTCGCATGGATTGCTTGCGCTGCAATCCAAGTTGATTGCCACTTTACTCCGTGATGTTCCTCTTATCTCTTCGTACCTCACTCTGCTTATCTTCACTCCTGAATTCTGTTATTGCAATTATTTCACAGTGAACTAAAAATTCAGAATCTCTTGTAATGGTTCTTTACCCTTGAGAGTCTAAAAAGAGTAGTACTTGCATCGATTAGATGAGTTGTTTCGCTTAGGCTTTGAGAAGCTTCTTCAAGAAGCTAGTTATTGAAAGCAAAGTACATGTTAAGAAGATAGGATTATATTGGCGAAAAAGCAATTTTTACATTTCAAACCCACTAAGTGCAAAGAAACACAAAAGATTCGTGGGCAGGTGTTGGAATGATTATTGTCAGCCTCTTTACTGCGACGTTAAATGTGTTCAACTTGGGCAAAATTTGATGATATTCTATTGAGTGTAACGTTGTAAAAATATGAAGCATATGCATTCAACTAATCATGTGATATCAAACATAACCCTTAAAATAGATATAATCTGCCTTTTTTTGGCCCTTTATATTGAGAATAAATGGAAGAAGAAGAAGGGTTGACCTGATGATGATCGCAAGAAGTGGCTCCAGGGCAGTATCTCTGATCAATGATGATGGGATTGAAGACATTGTTCATTATGAGTTTGCTAAAAACTATGTCTCTGGTGAATCCAGTGCTTGGTTGTGCCCTTGCCTTTATCCTAACCCCGTTCTCTGTTTTTGTGAATGTGGAACTTGTCACTGTCACGTTCTCTACCCCTTCCTCCTTCTCAAAGTTCCCCAAACTCCCTATGCTGTGTCACAAACACACAAATAAAATAACCCATAACTCTACCATTTGCTCCTTGTTTCAAATGGTTCGTTCAATACTTGTTTTTCCTAGGCATAGTTCTGAGTTTTAACTCGTGTTGCATGACCCGACTCAACCTCAATTTGAATTTGTTATAATCTTTTGACAAAAAAAGGTATGGAGGTAGATAGATTATGATTATACCTAATGCCATGACCAGGGCCACAAGCAATGTGGTCGATCCAGAGATGGGTTGAGCCCTGGTTGATGGAAATACAGTCATCTCCAGTGTTGATGATGGCATGGCTAATAGTGACTCCAGTCGAAAACTGAACGTTGATTCCATCAGTGTTAGGACTACCACTTGGTGCTCTTATCTTCACCTTCTCTATTATTACATTCTTGCAGTGATCAATGGCTATGTGCATTGTTTGGCTATTCATTGACCTTATTCCACTCACCACCACATTGCTTGACCAACTAAACGATATCGACTGCATTTTTATCCCAACAAACATGTTTCATGATCTCTTAATAAAAACAATACAGCTTAATTAATCAACAAGTGTTGTCCTAATGAAAATGGCTTCGGCCGTTCGAGCAGAAAATAACTCAATAAGAGTTACCCCAATTGGATTTAACAAAATTTGACCCAATTATATAGCCATGTATTTAAAGAAAAAAAATTAAATAAGACAACTTAATTATTTATCAATAGTTTTTGTATTTCATTTTGAGGGACATACGCTTACGATGTGAGATTATAAGTGCTATCAAACCCACATCCTTTCATTTACAGAAAACTTTCTTGTCACAAGACTATAAGGCTATTGACGTTATGTACTAGTTGTTGTGGTTATAAATATGAGCATGCACATGCAATGTAGTAGACTTACTCTTGCTCCCGAAGGGCAATTCTGGTGGGCTTTTTTGCAATGCCAAAAAAAAGAGCCTCTTGCATCGAGAGTGCCTTCTCCATAGACAGAAACACCATCAAGCTTTGTGAACAACATCCAATATCCAGAATTCCCCAATGACCAGTAATCCCTTGGAGCGACAATAGTCCCATCAATTCTGAAGTTCACCTTCTTCTTGCATGGCCCATCGAACGTCACTGGTTTCACCAGAAACGTCCCTTGCGGCACATAAATTGTTGCTTGCTCTCCTGATCTGCATGCCTGTGACCATGCCTTCAGAAAGGACGCCGTGGAGTCAGACTCACCGTTTGGTTTAGCACCGAAACTCTCTACATTGATGTATGAAGAAGAAGAAGAGCTCTGAAAAAAGAAGAGGGCGAGGAGGAAGATGAAGATGAAGTGGTTTGAGTTAGTAGTTATGGCCATTACTGTGAAAAGGTTGAGTAGGATCGGAGGAGTGATGGAAATTAATTTCATGTGCTTTGGAACTTGCTAGCTAGTGGATGGCTTATTTTTTGGGCGTACGTATTTATGACTTATCACATGGTTTTGTATGTAAAATACGTTAATTACATGTGAAGTTAGTGAATGAGCTAGTTGCTTAATTCTGTTGTATGTTGTCGGGTTCTTCAAGCGTTGTAATTCATATGCATGCATGCTTCTTCTGCCGGTTTCTCAGGACATTATTGTCATTTATGTATTGTTATATCATTTATTGTTAGAGTAAACTGTACGAAATTTCATTAATTTTTTTTTTGTTAAAATCACACACACTGATATATGTATATGGGTTTATCGTTTGTCATGTCACTTGACATAAGATTATGTCAAGTTACCCCAAAACTACGTTGTTTTGAAGTTAAAGAAATTAATTAAGGGTGTTTTGGTATTTTTTGGCTTTATATTTATTATATAAATTTTACTAAAAGATCCTTCATTAATTTCCCTAACCCTAAAACTACATCGTTTCGAGAGTTAAGAGATTTTTTTTTTGGTATCAGAGTTAAGAGAATTAATGAAGGGTGTTTTGGTATTTTTATTTTTGTATTTATTATATGAATTTGATTAAAACACCCTTATTAATTTCCTTAACTCCCAAAACGTCGTAGTTTTGAGGTGACTTAACATAACCTTATGTCAAATGATACGACGATAAACCCTATGAATATGTGTGTGTATACATATTTTCTCATAAAAATAAGAAGTTAAATTTATTTTTTAAAAGAAAAAATTATGCAATTTTAATTTCTCTGTGATTTTTTCATAACAAAATATATTTTGAAAATAAATATTTCCATAAATTCCATAAAACCTAAGATAGATTTAGAAAATTTTGAGAAAATTAAATCTAGAGAGGTTTGTAGTGATTCTGAAATTATAGCAGAGAAATGTGTTAGATTTGGCAAAATTCCGAGCTATTAAAGTTATTAAAAAGAGAAGCTTTAAGCTTTACAACAATAATTTATACTACTATTTGTCAGAATATGGATCTGCTATTGAAGTATGAATCATGATAAACAAATATTTCCATTGTGATGGTGTTCTATATTTTATGCTGACTATAACGTGAAAGCATTGATGGCAACATGAGATTTGACTATCTCAATAATCATTTCGTTTAGAATTTAATAATAATATTGACATTTACTAAATTGTCCACGAATCCAAAGAGAACATAGAAATGTACCCTCACCTGATTGATGTTTTTTTTTTTTTTTAAAAAAAATGTAATCATTGAGATCCGTACTATTTTTTGGCCCTTCATTCCGTAGTAGTACTGAAGTATAGAGAACGGGCTTCTCTCCATTTTCCTTATTCTTTGCTCCCCTCCTTTTCTTTGAAGTGGAGCTGTTTTGGTGCAAAAAAAAAAAGTAATTTTTTTTAACATATTTTTTCAAGTACTTATGGGTATTAAAAAGATATTTCAGAATACTGACTGGTATTTATAAAATACTTCATGATTTTGAAAAATTATTTTAGGATATTGAAAAAATATTTTAGGGTATTGACAGATACTTCAAGATACACGGCAAGTACAAAAAAACGCTATAGGATACTGACCGGTACTAAAAAGATACTACCTTCGGTCCTAATTATAAGAGCTAGTTGACTTTCTTTGGAGAAATTAAGGAAGCTAAATAAGTTATTTAATCATTTCATATTTTGTATTTCTTTAGATTATATATTAGTTTATTAGTTAAACTAATCAGTTTGAAGAAAAAAATAAAAATAAAAATATTTTAAAGTAATTTAATTAGCTTCCTTAATCTCTTCAAAAAATTCAACTAGCTCTTATAATTAGGACCGGAGGGAGTACTTTAAGATACTGATTGGTGATGAAAAAGATGCTTTATGATTTGACAAATTATTTTAAGATTTGAAAAAATATTTTAGGGTACTTGCTGGTACTAAAGGATACTCCGGAATACTGGTAGCAAAAAAATACTTTAGATAATTTTTTTAAGATTCTAAAATAATTTTTTAAGATCATAAAATATTTTTCAGTTATTATACTTAATTATCTTTTTAATATTCATTGCTATTTTAAAAAATTTGTTAAAAAAAAAAATGGACCAGCTGTTTGTTTTTGCACCAAAATGGTGCCATTTCAAAAAAAAAAAAAAGAGGAAAAAAAAAAAGAGAGAAAAGGAGGGGAGCGGAGAATAAGGAAAATGGAGAAGCCGGTTTGGACGCATATGAAGTTATATGTATGGACAAAGTACATCATTTAATTAATTTCTCTTCGTTGTCAAAATTTTTCCTCCTGTTCAATTACGTGATGTTATTAATTACTACAAAATATTTCTGGCCAAAAAATTAATTACTACAAAATATTCATTGTTAATTATTTAATCATTACTTAGCATCCACGTTTCCCCTTAAACATTAAATATGAATAATGGAGGGGGTGCACAAATATGAACAACAGACAAATACAAATATAATAAACATATTCAATTGTTTTATTTATCTTCGACCAATTTTTATTTATGACAGGAAAATAACGCAATTTATTATATACCTCACATGTTTATACGTGTGTTGTACGAATTTGAAATCATGATTTTCATTATGGCTCAATATAATTTTTTTATTTATCAAATTAATTTTTAAAAAACAAACGAGAAAAAAAAAATTCCCAAGAAATCTGTGCAGTTATTGGGCATATTTTTTTGGACCAAATAAGTTGGGCTTTATTGCTGATCCGTTATGAGCATTTTGGGCCAAACTGATCCATAAAAAGCCTTCGAAGCTTGTGCTAATTAAAAAAAACTAAAGCAAAACCCTAGAAGCTGGGGCTGCTATAAACTTATAAAACTTGTACGAGGCTCAAAGGACGAACTTGGCGGCAAGGGGGTTCGCTGTAAGTCTCTCGTCTCTGGTGCTACTACCCTTGCATCACTCCTTCCCAAATGTTGAATTTTTTTGGATATCAACTTCGACTGTGATATTTTCTAAGTTTTAGAGTAATGGATTTGCATTAGAAAATTTCCAGTTGTTTATATCGAGTAGTCCAAGCTCAAAGGCATTTCTTTTTGTTTGTTTGTTTACGTGCCATCTTGAAGAACCAGGTAAGCAAAAATGGCCGTGCCGTTGCTTTCGAAGAAGATCGTGAAGAAGCGGGTCAAGAAGTTCAAGAGGCCACAGAGCGACCGCAAGATCTCTGTGAAGGTATTTAACCGAACAATATTTGTATAACTATGTAATGTTGTATTTTCCTGGTTGTCTGTCTGATTTGACGATATAGGTCGCTAGGATTTGGTTATTATTCTCGTGTCAATTCGAAACTGTCGGGTTCTGACCAGACCAGTTCAATATCTTGTTATGAGCTAATGGAATTTTTCTGTAGTGTCTGTTGTTACAAATTGGTTGTGTTTCGTTTTGGTTAGAATGCATTCAAATGAGCCCAACTCCTACTGGTTTTATTACCATGTCACATACTTTAAAATTGCGATTGTATATAGAGGGGGACTCATTTGAGATCGGGTAGGATATGATGATAATTTTTGTCGCCCCAGTCTTAATTTGCATCATTTGGTGCAAGATGGTGACTGACATTGTATCTGATCCTAGTATCTTGTAGTTCAGACTATTACAAGGTCATTGTTTCTTTCACTTAGAAACATTAGGAGTGTGCTCATCTGTATTTTTCTACTTCCTTTCCTTTCTATTTAATGTTGCACTGACACCATTTAAATCATGTCATCCGATCTTTGCTCTTTAACCTATTTACATGTTTCTGACAATAAGTCACCACGGTTTTTTTATCCTTTGATTGTAATGAGGCAATGATATGTCTTTTCACTGATGTCTGAACACTTGTATCAATGGTCTCCCCCAAAATATGGTGATTCAGTATTTTGAAATTTGCAATGAGAGATGATGATGTTTATCCATCAATTCTGCAACAGAATGATGATTTTTCAACATGCACTACCATCTGATCTCTGTTGTATATTTTGATAGCTTTTTGTGTATTTATTATTTTATCATCAAATTATTTCATGGTTTCCTGAACTTCTACCAATGAATTTATTCCCGTTCTTCTGCAACTTATGATGCAAAGTCTTTAATTATTATGATTGATATGTGATTAACACACAAAATATCACCATGTTTCGGCTGAAGTTGCTTATTAGAGTTTCTGCTTGCCTTGTGCCTCTGATAAATGATAGTTGAAGTTATAGTTACTTGAAATTCCTGACAATATGGTATATGTTTGCTTTATTAAGGGATCCCTAATTGACTTTTCCGAACTTTTCTGCAGTCAATTATGAAAATTTTGTATTTCAAATTATCTTGTTCATATTTTTTATTCTGGTGTGGTGTGTGTAAACATGTTTTGGATTCTATAATGCATATATGCCCTGGTATCTGATGTCCAGATTTTGTCACAGTAGCTGGACATTTCGTTTGAAGGGCATATAGAAATCTTATTCAGGTCTTGCGACACAGTTGGCTTGCTATCCATATAGGCCTTCTGTTACTATTTCCCTGTTGACATCTTAAATCGTTTCGTTGGTGTGTCTTCTTGTGATAATGTAGAATTTCTTTGTTTAAAGAGATGTGAAGAACCAACAAACTTGCATAGCTGCACTTACTAATATTATGACCTTAGGAAAGCATGTACATTTGGCTTTAGGAAAGCCTTTGCTAATATTCTAAGTTGTGACTTAACCTTGTAATTGATTGCCTTTGTTGTAACTTAGTTGTATTCTTGTATGTTTACTGTAGGAAAACTGGCGCAGGCCCAAGGGTATTGATTCCCGCGTCCGGAGAAAGTTCAAGGGATGCACTTTAATGCCAAATATTGGCTATGGATCAGACAAGAAGACTAGACACTATCTCCCAAATGGTTTCAAGAAATTCGTTGTGAACAATGTTAAAGAGCTTGAACTTCTCATGATGCATAACAGGTGAACTGATTCATTTTAACTTTATTGGTCCTGATCCCCACTGTATTGACTTGCGTCAGAAGTCAGAACTTGTATGACACCCTTATTTTCTGTTATTTCAGGACATACTGTGCTGAGATTGCTCACAATGTTTCCACGAGGAAGAGAAAAGAGATAGTCGAGAGAGCTTCCCAGCTTGATGTTGTTGTCACAAACAGGACGGCCAGACTACGCAGCCAGGAGGATGAGTAATCTGGATGACTTTCAAAGTCCCTTTTGTGTTGTTGCTGAGTATTTTGGTTTACATCATTGTCGTCGTGATATATTTTTGTCATGTTTTTATTTTTGCTAAAATTTGTAGCATGTCTTGCGTCATGATATTTGGCTCGTTCAACGGCCCTTTTTATAGTTTTCATCTATTCATCTGGATCCCTAGTTTTTCGATTTTCCGATAATCTGGGTTTTTGGCACGGCTAATGCTTAATCACAAATTTTCATTCTCTCTTTTTGAAAGGGTGATGATACACTGGTCATTGTCATGTCTTCGGCTTTTTTGGGTCTAAAAAAGGATATAAACGGGTATAACCTGTTCTTAATTGGCGTGGACAATTTTGGGTCTCAATCTCACAACTTTATGGTAGGTTTTCTAGTCCTATAAGTTTAAAGCTGACATACATGTGAGATGTTTGTTTGTGACTTGTGAGCCTTAATTTTCAAGAACACTATCGTAAACTGCGGAATCCATCGCGGGCATAATCGGATCCACGTACGATCGTCCTTCACTGAATGTGTTCTATTAATGCCACAACGGTATAGATCTGACTTCTATTTCAGTTCTTGATAAATTTGCAGTCTTACAATTTTAAAAATTAAAACTGTTGAGCCTGTGCCGCACAAAACACGAACACTTGTGCTAATTTTTACTTTTATTGTTACCGCACTCCCGTCAACAAATTTTGAGTCCGCCTTTACAACAGGGGAATGAATGTCCTGGCTCCTAAGATACTCAGATCAAGTGACGATTCAGGAAAAGACATCTTTTCTTTCTACTACTAAAAATGTTAACTTTTTGACAAGAATGGCTTTAATTATACTTGGGAAATATAATTTCATACGTGGGAATATGAATGTCTGTAATATAAACTCTCGAACCTCAAAGATGACTCGAATGCTAAAAATAATACTTTCGCTTAAACCTTTCGTTTAGATAAATCAGCTACAG
This sequence comes from Acacia crassicarpa, assembly GCA_034222035.1. NCBI lineage: Eukaryota > Viridiplantae > Streptophyta > Magnoliopsida > Fabales > Fabaceae > Acacia > Acacia crassicarpa. The sequence goes on along the minus strand of JAWXYG010000005.1, from coordinate 37,895,047 downwards.
AAGAATTTTATTCTTAAATTTGGGTCATTAGATCCTGCATTATATAAACTTTTGAAGACGAAATGGGACCACAGTGGAAGAGTCCACAAGGGGCAAAGAATATCACTTGCCTGCAAGAAGGAACATGTATGAAACTGAAAAAGGTATTAGATTAGAACAACCTATAAAATACTGGAGCAAGAAAGAATCGGGCATATTTGGTCCTGCCTTGAAGATGAAGCATGAACATTCACCTTCTTTACAACCCTGCATATAGTCTTTAGAACTAGCAGCCTTAGCAAGAAAAGAACCCAAGTTTCCACCCTAATTCTCATATGTATTCATATATATACACATTTGAGAACCCTCCCTTACACCATCCTCGATCAGAAGAAACAACTTTTCTTCACTTCTTTCTAGGTTTCTGAAACCTCCTGTCTCTTTTCTGCACTACAGAGATGGCCAACGAGCAAATGAAACCCGTTGCCACTCTGCTTCTGGCCCTCAACTTTTGCATGTACGCCGTCGTTTTGGGCATTGGCGGATGGGCCATGAACAGAGCAATAGATCATGGCTTCATTATAGGTATATATCAATTAATGATGCTAAGACACTTAATCTTCTGTTGTTGTTCCTATGTTAGCATCTGCTTATGTTGTTGTATGTGATGGTGTGGATTATTGCAGGTCAAGGATTTGAGCTTCCAGCTCATTTTTCACCGATATACTTCCCAATGGGGAACGCAGCAACAGGGTTCTTTGTGACATTTGCTTTGCTTGCTGGAGTTGTTGGAGCTGCTTCTGCAATTGTTGGATTCAATCATGTCCGTTCATGGACTCCTGAAAGTTTACCTTCTGCTGCTTCTGCTGCTGCCATTGCTTGGACTCTCACCCTCCTTGCCATGGGGTAATATATATAATCCATGCACCGTTTCTCTTAGTTCCAAAGTTTATCTTTTTGTTCTGGATTAACAGTGTTGATTGAATTTTGTTTTTGATCCTGTGTTTTCAAATCGTTGGTTTTAGTGTCTAAAGTTTCATAAATATTTAGTCTGAGCTTATTGCTAATCCTCATTTAATGAGTTTTGGTTTTGATCCCTATGTTTAAACTCAGACAAAGTTCTTAAAAAATTATAGGGACTGCAAATCAACTACTTGAAACTACAAGAAATAAAACTCAATGATATTAACCCTTTTATTTTTGTATGATCTTTATTATATTGATATGATGAGCAAACCATTTTTGTACAGGTTTGCCTGCAAAGAGATTGAGCTTCAGATCAGAAATTCCCGCCTGGTAAGACGAGCAGATAATGACTATCCAATTTTGATTCATTTGCCGATCGAGCTAAGAAGTTGATTTTTAATTTCGGATTTGTTTAATTAACTTTGCAGAGAACAATGGAAGCGTTCTTGATTATATTGTCAGCTACACAGCTGTTCTACATAGCAGCCATTCATGGCGCGCTCAGGAAATGAATTGAGAGATGTTGAGTGAGGGAGATGAGTCTTCTGATGATCAGATGGCTCTTGTGTGATTTGTTGTGTTTCTTTTATGTTTTGATTTTTCTTGTTTTATATCTGCTGTGATTATCTTTATTCTTTTTCTCCAATGGTGTGTAATTTTCGTGATTGGATTTGTATAAATCAAATAATATTTATATTACATGTTTCAAATTAAATTAATGTGTCCCCTCCTCACCTGGATAATTTCTTTTTATATTTTTTCTTAAGATTTATCTTCGTTTTTTCGGACAAAAAAAAGTCTCTCGTTATATCAACAAAACAATTATATTTGTTTTTTTTCCCCTAACAATTATATTTGAATTCAAATTACTTCAATTAATAGAAGTAATAAAGAAAAAAAGGGAAGATTCAGAAAAACACCGCCAAAATTTTAAAATCATAAATTAGTTATTTTTTATTAAAATGAATCATGAATTTCTTATGAAGAGAAGTAAATCTTTTATCCATGGTTAGAAAACAAACTTTATTTGAGATTTTAAAATTTGGAGGTATTTTCTTAGAATTTTCTCAAGAAAAAAGGTATGAGATGCAGTGACGTAGGGTGATGTTATAAATATTAATTTATAATTTCTAAGAAATAAGTACTTTTAAGATTCTGTGTCACAATATTTTTAACAGTTTTAACAATTTTTTTTTGATATAAAAATTTTAAAAAAGGGATTGGGCTCATCTACGATATGAAGTTTCTTTTTTTTTTTTTTTTTGGTGTGTGTGTGTGTTTTTTTTTTTTCAGTGATACCAATGTGTTGGCAGTTTTAATAAATTGTAAACACAAAACAATATGAAGAGTCCAGGGAAATTGGGTCCAACAATAACTGAGTTCAAAAATCGAAAGGGTGTTTTGATGGATGATGGGCCAAGCCCAGTAACTACATATCATTTATTTTTACCAACGCAGTTACTACATTTCAATAGAAAATTATGAAGACTCCTCAGCTCAAGTACAGATTGCTAGTTGCTACATGCCTATACCGCGACCCTTCGGCTATGTCTCAGTGTGATTATGGGCTTGTTTGAGTTAGTTGGGGGAGTAACGACTTATTTTCTATCTGACTTTTTTAGAAGCCCAATAAGAAAAAAGTGAGATTGTAAATGTGATTTATGATTGGATTGATAGTGATAGAAGTGACGAGATCCACGTTAAAAAGCTAAGAGCTTTTTACCCATAGAGTTTTTTTCTTAACAGACTTTTAGAAGGTTTTAAATAAAAGCCCAAACAGTCAACTTCTCTAGTGCTACTTTTCTAACTTTAAGCTACTTAAAGCTCTCTCTCTCTTAACCCAATTATAACTGAGTCGCTAGCCTTAATTTTAACTGTAAAACGCACCTTGAGTGATCACCCAATCATCCTATGTACATTAAAATAACTCCGAAGAAAAAGAAAGTAACGGGGAGATATTTCAGTGCTCATCCAAAGATGATGAGAGCGCTGAAAGTGAATCAAAAGGGGAGAGATTTGAGGGAGCTAGGAATGTGTGCCGTACGCAATTTGTCACGATGCATACCATGTGTTCGATATCGCCAGCTGAGAAAACGGTCTTCCCGTCGTTTCCTTCATCCAATTATTGTTGCTTGTCTCTTCGCAACCCTGCCGGAGATAACAAAGAGAGAATCACATACATACAGGTCCTGATCAGAAAAAAATTACAAAAAAAATCTCATACTAGATTCCTCTATAAGAAAGCTCTTTAGATATTGACAAGTTTATGCTTCTACTTTTAAAGTGTGACGTTATTAAAATCCCTTCTTGAAAATAAATAATCATCACGAGAGTTTATTATCACCATTGGAAGATGTTCCGTGTCACAATCATAGCGACAAATAACCGCCGAACGAGCAACATAATAAATATGATAGCCCCCAGTTTCCACTATTTACAACTATTGGCTATCCACACGTAACTCTATATATTATTAGCAAGCAATACCACTTTCCCATAGTACCAAAAATCTCTCCAAGCAATGTTTCAGTTTAGTAGTGCAGTTGCAGCTTTTGCAGCACTTGTCTTCTTTCTTTGTTATTGCCAATGGAGACGACGATGTTACAAAGACCCTTTGTTCACAGAATGGCCTGTTTTGGGTATGACACCACCACTTGTTTATAATTTGTGGCGGTGCCATGACCAAATAACGGAGGCTCTACAAAGACAAGGCGGTACCGGCAACTTCATCGGACCTCGGTTTACGCAAATGGATTCAATCATGACCTGTGATCCCATGAATGCACATCATATCATGAGCAAGAATTTTGCCAACTATGGTAAGGGACCTGCGTTTCGTAAGATCTTTGATCTTTTTGGAGATACACTTTTCACTTCAGATTCAGACGCGTGGAAACGCCAAAGGACATTTCTCCATTCATTATTTGTCAAAAGTAAGAGATTTGAGAAGTTGCAGGAGAAGATCATTCTAAGGAAGGTGGACTCTTGTCTTGTTCCAGTTCTTGATCATGTCGTAAGGCATGGTGCTGACGTGGATCTACAAGACGTGTTAAGTCGCTTCACCTTTGACGTTTCTTGCTCCTTGTTCTTAGGATCTGACCCTAAAAGCCTAGCCATTGATTTCCCAGAAATTGAATGCGAGACAGCTTTTAATAAAGCTGAGGAGTTTATATTCTACAGGCACATAGTGCCTAGAAGGATTGAGAAGCTTCAAAGATGGCTAGGAATTGGACTAGACAAGAAGATAGACGAACCATTCGAAGCCTTTGATCGGTTCCTGCGTGAAACTATAGCATCAAGGAGAGCAGAGATAAGCCAGGAGATTGAAACAATGAAAGAAAATGATGATTATGACATGCTAACAACTTTGATTATGAAGGGAGAAGAACACGTGGATGACAAGCAATTGAGGGACAACGGTTTTACTTTCTTTATTGCAGGCAAAGGCACCATAACTTCAGCACTAACATGGTTCTTTTGGCTTGTTGCCACACACCCTTCAGTTGAAGCTAAGATTCTTCACGAGATTAAAGAAGAAAACGAAGTCAAAAACCAAGTATATCTCCATGCTGCTTTGTGCGAAGCTGTGAGGCTATATCCACCTATACCTTATGTGCGTAGGCAAGCATTCAAACACGACATGCTTCCTAGCGGACATGAGGTTGCTCCTCGTAATGTGATTTTCTTATGTTTGTATGCTATGGGAAGGAGTGAAGAGATATGGGGAAAAGATTTCTTGGAATTCAAGCCTGAGAGATGGATCTCTGAGAGAGGAGACATAATTCATATTCCATCGTACAAGTTCATTAGTTTCAATGCAGGACCAAGGACTTGTTTGGGTAAAGACATTTCCTTCATTCAAATGAAGATGATGGCTACAGCTATCTTGTCGAATTATCAAGTTCATGTGGTGGAAGATCATCCTGTCTCTCCTACACTTTCAATAGTGCTTCTGATGAAGTATGGTCTCAAAGTTCGAATCACAAAACGAGGTTGATTAATGGGAGGTACGTTGCGGGGAAGGATCGAAGCAATTTGATTTTGTTTGTACATATATGGTAATGTTGTTATGTCTGTACGTATTAGATATTAATGAATAAATTAAAGTATATGCAATATCCAAACTGCTGGTTGGCCAGCTAGCATGTGATGATGCTAAGAGATTGTGTTTGTTAGGATTGGTGGTTTCTCCCCACTTCCTTTAATTTGTAGCCAATTTCTTCACTTAATTTGGATATGAAATCTTGCAAGGAATTGGCCTATTAAGATTGGTTTGCTTTAACTGAGTTTTTCTTTATATATATATATATTTACCTCTGTATCTCATGACTTTTATTTTGCTCCTCCCAAAAAAATGGTTGTTATTAAAGATCATTCAGGTCAGTTTAGCAGCCGGAAAATCCAGCCAAGCCCATCGGGCCAGCTCTGGCCTTTCAAGAGATGGGCTTAATCGGGCCAGCCCGGGAGGGCCTCGGGCCAGCCCTGGAGAGCCTCAGGCGGGTCCTGCAGGCCCTTTTAAATTTTTTTTTGATGTATAGATTTACATATGATGGTAATTTACTAATTTATATCTATTTTGTATTTGTTATAGAGTTATTAATCCATTTAAGAACAAATACATAAATACATAATAACTATACTTTAATTTTATAATTTAGTTTATTATTTGTTGCAGATAAATATTATAGATAAGTTTATGATGCGGGAGAAAAAATTCATGATATTCTTACTCATGAACCAGAGCTTACTCAAAATAAAATACAATGAAATGTCATTGAAATTGGTGAGGTGGTGAAGTGGCCTCCTGCGGATGTGACACATGACTTCTCTTGAGAAACTCCATGTGGCATTTTGCAATTAAAAAAATTAATAAAAAAATAAATTAGCAATGGAATTTGACGGAGTTCGTTAGGAATTTGCGACGAAATTAGAATTCTGTCGAAAATTGACTTGTCATGGTCCTATCAGCGACGGAATCCATTCCGTCGGAAATCCAATTTTCATAGGATTCAGTGGCAAATTCCATCTTTTCTTCTTCTTTTTTTACCTGAAAAAAATACTTATTTCTTAAGAGTATAATTCGTTGTTTATAACATGAGTTTTACATGACCCATTTCATGTGACTTCTGTCTCATACCTTTTTTCTTTCTTTTTGAATATTAAAAGATTCTTAATATTTATTTTTAAGTAGTGGAAATTTAAAATATTGTTACATTAGAATATCATGAAAGAATTAATTAAAGACGGTTATTAATTAGAGATGGAGCACATGTAAGAACAAATAGTAAAGTTATTGAGCTATCATCTTAATTATAAAGACACTTAGCACATGAAATGTAAGTATAATAGAAAAGCTTTGCTTCTACCATAGAACTAAGAAATACATAAAGCGCTTTCATGTGCTCAGAATCAAGTTGCAACCTGTGGAGGTGTTATGCGTGATGCAAGCGGTTCACTCATGCATGGTTTCATGTTTAGAGCTGGGGAACCTGCAGATTGCATGTTGGCTGAGCTATGGGCCGTGTTATTTGGCCTGAAGATGTGCTGGGACTGTGGAGAACGCCGAGTGTGCATGGAGTCCGATGCTGAGATGGTCGTGTCTCTGATTAATAATCCTATTCCGACGAGTCACCCAGATGTTGATGTGATCCGAGAGATCAAGGCTATGTTAGGACGGAACTGGGAGGTGCAACTGCGCTGGATCCCACGTGAAGCCAACATGGCCGCAGACTATGTTGCAAAGCAAGCTTTTGACGCTTGGCCGGGCTTGCATCAGTTTCACACCGCTTTCGCTGATTTAGCTACTATTCTGGAAAAGGACATAGGAGATGTAGTGTCTTGTAGTGGCGTTGCTTGAGGGCTTCCCCTCCTCTTTTTGTATCAAAAAAAAAGAAATACATAAAGCTAAGGAAGACAAGTAACAGAAACCAATCTTAACAAGCCAATCTTAAAAGCATTCATATCTAAAGTAAAATAATTGGCTGCAAAGGAAGTGATAACAAACCGAAACCACATTTCGTGGTCATCCAAAAGATGAGCATGGGATGCTCAGCTCATTCTCAAATAAAAAGGTTATATATATATATATATATATATATTGAAAAAAAATACTCCATACATTAAAAATTAATCAACTTAAGATATTGAGTGTTACGAAAATATTTTAGATATTAGGTGCTATTGGAAAATATTTTAGGATATTGGTTACATGAAAAATATTTTTGAATGCAGGATTAAAAATTAATTAATTTGAGATACTAGGTGCAAAACATATTTCAAAGTACAACATACAATTTGAACCAAATAAATAAAAATAAAAAAATAAAAAATAAAAAGACTTTTAAGGTCGATTTTTTAAAATATATGGTCTTAAAAGTTGTTAAACCTTTTTGTTTTTTGGAATATGAGGTCTTAAAAATAGTTTTAAGGCCAATTTTTTGGAATATGAGGTTTTAAAAGTCAGTAAGACTTTTAAAATCAATTTTTAAAATATAAGGTCTTAAAAATAGTTTTAAGACCGGTTGTTTCAAAAATAGATCTTAAAAATAGTTTTTAGACTTTATATTTTTAAAACCAGTCTTAATTTTTTCGTGTTTTTTCTCATATATACTCTTTTTTTTTTCTCTTACTCACCATCTAATCTAACACCTAAAAGACAATTTAAGCTATAAGTTTTAAACAACTCAATATGAGTTACAAATTGAATTATTAGTAATAAATATACAAATTGAATTATTGTGAATGAATATAATGCCAACAATATTCTAATTCAAAGTGGTGGGAACAAAATCCATCTAACAACTATATTGTCTTATATTAAGAACAATATGCTTCCTAATGACAATTCCAAGAGTAAGCAGACTCTGCTATATATGACATCCTTCTTTCAATCTTGCTCCAGTAGATAATGCCTGAGATGCACGCTCATGAGTCCCTACCAAATCAACAAAATTCTGCATAGAAACAAGTTTAGTTGATATAAAATCAGAGCAATGTTTTATTTAGGGGAAGTTATAAACATACACATACCACACTGGGCGCTAGCCTTTGCTTAAGAATTTTTGGGCAGAGCTTTCAACAGTCTGCTTGGTTGCAAACCATGACTAAAATTCTACAAGTGAAAAAAAAAACGCTAAAGCACAATGTTTTAAGCAAGGAAGGAAGGCATATACCAGTATGATAATTTGGTGAGATATGGAACTCTTTTCATTTAGGTAGGTCTCTGCAACTTGTCTTTGCGCTGCAAGAATATAGTAGGCACGCAATATAATTATTAAATCATCTTATAGCGAAAAGATTGTGAAAAATCCTCCACCTTCACAAAAAGGCAAGAGCTCTTTCAAAGGTGCCCAGTCCTGTCGAGTCTCTTTTGTGAATTTCTCCTCAATGGTTCCTCTCGACGTACTCGTGTGAGTGAAGATAGAACAAAAAGTGTTTCCCCAATATCATCGTGTATAGTTTTTTCTTCCAATCAAGCGCGCAGCCCAATAAGTTCAAAATAGGAATAAAAATGGAAAAAGAGAGCAACTTACCAAAACTAAGTGGATGCGCAAAACCCTCAGTCGTTGATTAAGCTGGGGTAAATCCTCTTCCTCGTTCAACCTCTGCAGATCCAGGCGACTCGATGCCTCAACCAGGGACGGAGCTTTAAGGATACAATCCCCCCACCCCCCAAAAAAAAAAAAATGTCCTAAATATTTAATGTAAATTGGATTTTTTTAAAAATACATTTGATCCAAAAATTCATACATTTGGCCCTTTTCCAAGCTCCACCACTAGCTTCAACGTTATTAAATTGCACTAGATTAATCTTCAGATATAGGAAAATGGCGTTCCACGAGCTTGCAAGCTAAGGCATCATTGTACCAAAAATTGTAAAAAAAAAAAAAAAAACCTTAGGTGAAAAGTGAGCTTACCGGAACTAGCTTGCCAAGGGAGAAACATGAACTAGCGACGAGGCCACATAATAAACACTAGCGTCGATGGTAATGATAGAGAAATGAGCTGTGAAAGAGGACCAGAGAGCAACATATGAGTTTAGAAAAGCGACAAAGCTCAGAGTTATCGAGACAAACAGAGAGATTCATAGAGCAAAATTTAATTTTCTGCGCAACGAAGAGAAGATTTAGTGAGCGAATTTTATTTGGGGCTAATCTTTTAGACTGATTATGCTCAAAATAAGGTCTTGAAAGTTCACTTTTTAGACCGGTTATTTTTAAAAATCGGTCTTAAAAGTAATAAATGTATTATTTTTAGACTAGTTATCATTAACAACTGGTCTTAAAAGTAATCAACATTTTATTTTTTTATTCCTTATTTTTTAGACTGGTTATTGTTAACAACCGGTCTTAAAAGTTTCATCTTTTAGATTGGTTAAACAAGACAACCAGTCTTAAAGATAATCGACATTTTATTTTTTTATTCCTTATATTTTAAACCAGTTATTCTTAACAATCAATCTTAAAAGTTTCATTTTTTACACATGTTAAACAAGACAACCGGTCTTAAAAGTAATCGACATTTTTTTAATTTTTCTTTAAATTTTTTAGACTGGTGGTTTAAAAAACGGATTAAATCTTTTAGACCTCATATTAAAAGAACTAGTCTAAAAAGTTCTTTATATTTATGAAACTACCACCGGTCATACTTTTTAGACCTATCCTTTATATCTAATCTAAATGTGGCGATCTAAAAGCCTTTTTTGTACCAGTGTTATTATAATAAGGACCAAAGAAATATATTTATATTTATATTTAACAATTAATATATATAGTGAGGTTGGTCTTTGACTACTCTTGAGGAGGCTATATATATATATACAAATTATACATACAAAGTCATGCATATATATAAAATAATGTGTGGTGAGTTGCTATATTTGAAGATGAGAGTATATATAATTAAGTGGGTGTGGTGTGAAGTATGGGAATGTAAATATAGATGCCAGTTGTGTGCGAGTGTGAAAGACTTTTTGCTCAGACGAGTGTGAAAGACTTGAGGAATGGACCAAATAACTAAATGGGATACTAGTTAATGATTTGGAAGAGATAACGTCTCATTCTTAACTGCTCGTTGTTGAACAACAAAACAAATTCTTAACTGCTCAATAGTGTTATGAGTGTGCGTGTGTCCTTGGAGGCTGTGTGAATGATAAGAGAGAGGTGTGATGAATCCAAAACCCATACGCCGATGCATGCGTTGGCTTGTGTGATGGATCAGATCATCATATATATCAGAGCCATCCCTTATATTCAAAGAAGTCCCCATGTGCCCACATAAATGAGCATAAATAATTTACTATTTATTTAGTCGGTTACTGCATTTTGTGCAACGGTGGTGAGATGAATTTTATAATTTCTAAAAATATAAATTAATTCGTATCATTTTAATTCCTCCACCTCATATTTTACCCCTCTTCTCGGCAACTTTTGGGAAAAATGAAGATTATCACACCAAGGATTAAAATGCTCCCACGAGAGATCGATTTTGAAAAATAATGGACATCGTCAGTGAGGTTTGTCCTTTCTATACCGATAGCTTTGAATGAATCTACAACATCTCTTTTTAACTTGTTCTTTTCTCAAGCTTACTGTTGGTTTGGTTCATCACTATATTTTCTATTTAATTATAATTCTGACATTTCCATGACTAACTGCATTTCATTTTGGATATATCGCAAGGAGAAAAAGTGTTCCGCCTTTAATTTACTCACTACCTTCGATAATGAACATAAGACCCAATTAACTAATTTGGTAAGATTTTAAAGAAACTAAATAAATTATTTAATCATAGCATATGTTACATGATATCTCTAAAATACTTATGTATATTATTAGATTATGTATATCATTATAACTCAAACAAATTAGTTTGAAAAAAAAAAGATAAATATAAATACTTTAATGTAATTAATTTAACTTTTTTAATCTCCCTAACTTAATCCATTAGGTCATATATTAAGGAGGGGATATTGTATAATTTTACCTTTCTATATTTTGAACTCCTTATGGGCTTTTTTTTGGGAATCAAGTTTAATTCATTTTGCAGGTAAAAGAATTGCACCTCATGAAGTGATAAGAGTGCAACAATGAGAGTGATGCAACTTCTCACACTCAATCAGGATCTTCACGCTCCCACTACTGTTCAAAAAAGTTGATACCCATGTACTCTCTGATCCTTTTTTTTTGGTTATAAAAGGCTGATCAATGATCAGGATTCATTGAAGCACAGTCGAACTATGCCAACCCCCTCTGCATCCTTTGGCAGTAAACCCATCAAACTATGCGGTGGCTCCTGTAACGCATGAAAGCCGATTGCCAAACTCAAGGCATGTGACGCTAGAAGGTCCGCACATCGATTTCCTTCCCTATAGACATGTACAACCGTTATGCGCCATTCCCTCTGCATTAAGTTCTGTATTCGCCTGATGATACTCCGGTTAGCACTTTGGTCCCTTTCTCGGTTCTGCACAAGATTCATAGCTACCATGCAATCAACCTGGGCTATTATATCCCGATACCCCAACGACCACGCTAGATCCAATCCATCCATCAGTGCCCATAATTCAGCTTGGGGTGCTGTACAAACGCCAACATTTCTACAACACCCACCCATCCACTGGCCTTCATGGTTTCGAATGAGGCACCCAGCCCTTGCGAATCCCGACTCTGTCTTTTTTGCTCCGTCGCAGTTCAAAGCAACAAGGGTACATGGCGGCCGAGACCATGTGATAACCTTCTCCTGCCGCTCCTGTCTTCCTCCTCTAGCCATTCTATACTTCTCAGCAGCCTGCGTATTGAAGCCAGCCAAAATCCTCACTTCCCTCACAACACTAGCCGGAGCTGTGCTCTTATTCTCAAACAGAGCTAAATTTCTTACGGCCCACAGTTTCCAGCAAGTCAAACCAAAAAGGCATGCCCACCTGACACGACTCGCACCATGTTGGCCCTGAGTGGAGAGGTTCTGCACCATCCAGTCCTGAAAGTCGGGTTGGAAAAACTGATGGTACTGAGATGCTGGCATTAGCTGAGCCCATACATCCTTCGCGTGTATACAATGTCTAAGAACATGGTCGGTATCCTCCAGACCCTCCCCACATCTGAAACACTTATCATCTTCCGTCATATGGCGGCGGCAACGTTCTGCATTGGTGAAGAGGCTCTTGCGAGGTGCTAACCAGAGGAAAACGCGTATGCGTTGTGCCCCTTCCCATCTCCAAATCTCCTGCCAGAGGCGCTGCCTATCCCTAGCATCATTGTCTCTGAGAAAGCCAATGGCAGATGAAACAGTGAAGCGTCCATCCGGGGATGGGTCCCAGAACCAGTGAGTATCGCCGTCGTCCTCCTCCAGTGGTTTAACTCCCGAAATGAGCGAGAGAACATGAGCAGGGAGATCATGCCCAAACCGGTCCCATGCCTAACTGCCGCTAGGTGTGACAAACTCCTTAACTGGGATGGAGGCCTCTGCCCCAGTTACGTCCCTTGATGCCAAAAGATGTAATGGACCGACCTCTGGCACCCAAGCGTCCATCCAGAAACGCGTCTCTGATCTTTAATATAAAATATATTTATCTAATTTAATTATATTAGTTAAATCAATTAATATGATATGTATTTTTTAAAATACCTTAATCGTCTTCTTTAATTCCTTCATTCCCTATACTGCTTGATTATTGTTGAGGGAGTGGTAATATGAGTAAATTAGGAAAAAATTAACAAATATAAAAAATATGTCTTATATTTAAGATCGAGATCAACTCCCTAAAATATCCTATATGAAACACCAAAGGTAGCATTTCCTTTTCCTACTTGTTGGATATTGATTGAGCTTCCAATATCAATAAAAAAACAAAAAACAAGAGACATGAAGTCCAACATAGACATTTTCATTGTTTGAAATCGTCCTTTCGGATGGTTGCCGCAAGAAGAACTGGTTTTGGTTCGTGATATTTGTCAGATTTTGGAAATCTTTAGTATCAATGTAACTAATTATGAATTTTATGCATCTTTGACCGGATCTCTGCCGCTTGTATTACGTATCGGTTATAATATAATTTGTCTCACATTTTGAAAAAAAAAAACCCTTGGATCTGGACCTGACATCAGGGTCCTAATATCATGTTCTTAATCCGCGTCAAGTATCTTGGTTTTTTGTCAATAATATTTCATTGTTTACAAAAAAACATATTAATTCGTATTATTAATATAAAATTTGATAGGAATGGTTCTTGAATGAGATGAAGGAGTTAGACTTGGTTATCACCCAAGAGTGAGAGTGAATAGGGTATCTGATAAAACTTTAGATAACTTTGAAAATCTTTTCGCAACTTACTTAACACAGTTCGTATGACAGTAATAATTGTAAAGCGATAGTCAGTCAATCAAATATATATGCTGGAAATATAAGGGTATAGGGAAGAGAATATGCAGATAGTGATTTATACTGGTTCAACCCAATCCTTGACCTACGTCTAGTTTCCAAGCTCCACTTGAGATTTTCAATCCACTATCCTTTTGTTTAATCCAGACACAAGAGAAGCCTATACAATCCCACAAGTTCACCCAAGGACTTGTGAAGCCAAATCTCTCACCGAGATACTCTCCCGTACACACCGTAAGGTTACAATCTGTTTCCTACTCAAGATCACCAAATCTTGAGTTACTCTCAGATAAAAATGATTACAATCAATCTTCTGTCTTAGAAGTGAATGAATAAATACTGAAGTACAATTCAAAACCATCTCACTCTCTACGGTAAACTATGTAAGCATTGAGAACAGAAAGTAAGTGAATATCAAAGTATTGTCATTTTGAAGATGTAAGCTCGTGTCTCTGTGTTCGCGTGTGTACTCCTTCTTCCGTCGCTCTTCCTCTATTTATAGACCATTAGTATTAATGTTGTTGGAAGCATTCGTCCGTTGTGTTTTGGCTGTTGTGAATAGTAGCCGTTGAGTCACTTCGAAAATGTCTGTTGGAGTTGAATCGTGAAGTGTCTGTATGATCGCCATCATTATATTCTTTAATTCCTTTGTTTGGTGAATATTACCGTTGGAGAAGCAGGCAGAAGGAATGAAATAATCTTGCCTAAAACGTCTTTCGGATGTTCAGAGCTTTGACAGCTGGTTTAGTGTTTCGAAGTGGTAATCGCATTAAATGCTTCTCTAACACACAAATTGCTTTATGCAAATTTGTGGTTAATCCATGATAAATTCATCTAAAACTGATTAAAAACATTTAGGAATAATAATGAGTAATGATATGAAGAAATGAATCCACATAGAATGATTTAACATTTATGAAGACGAAGATTTGAAAAACATGGTGTTCAGCTTGAGCATGACTAAGTAGTGTGCTCGGGCATCAACTGAGAAAAAACATTTTCAAAGAACAGAGATCACCTAATGCTCGAGCAAGGTCCCAAGCTTGCTTGGGCAAGCTTCCATTTATGGCTTTCTTAAAATCAATCATTATCGTTGATGCTCGGGCAACTCGTAAAGGCATGCTCGGGCAATGGCTAAACATAGGCAAGAGAATCATGTTTTAACGACACTGCTCGAGCAGGCATTTTCTTTTGCTCAAGCACCAAGACTTTTTCATGCTTGGGCATGAGTCGTTCAGAGGCTTAGAATAAAGAATTGAAAGATGCTGCTCGAGCATGGTACTCGAGCAAGACTGTACTTTTTCTCTGCTCAGGCAGGACTCTTCAATCTTTGTAATTTCTTTGTTTACCTCGATGATGCTCGGGCATGAACTAACCCTTTGCTCGAGTAACTGTCTTTGATTGTCAGGCTGCTGGCTACTATGATTTTGTGCAAATATCAGTCTCCATTGACTTTCAAAAGCGCAATAGCATTGGTTGTACAAGAGCCAATTTCTAGTGATTATGTCGTCTTCAAATCAGCTCCAAATTTGGCAAATTACCCATGCTTAGAAATCTCTTTAAGTCTTCTTTCTAGTGCAAGAAGAATCAACTCCAAACTCATTATATTTCGTCCGTTATCATCAGATGAATGGAGGTTGTTCTTGACTAGAGTTTTTGTAACATCCTAAACTGACCGCAACTTCAAAACATCATATCTCCTTCACTTGATCTTTTTCTTCGTGCTCTTGATGTTTTTGGAAAGGTATGTGAGTCTAGTTTCAAATGGCACCAGTTTCAGCTCAATTGGATTTGAAGATTGTAAGATATGCTCAAAATATCGAAGCTGAGTCTGGATTGTGATGTTGATTTTTGTTGAAACTTCCAAAAATCGTAGCTCTCTAATCTTAACTCCTTTGGACTTGAATCTTATGTCAAAATGATTCATTGGGAGTCTAGTTTCAAACAAAATTGGTTTCACTTCAATCCGATCTCTGGTTTGGGAGATATCGTCGAATTACATGACGTCGTTTGTGCTGAACGTGAAACAGAGGTGAACAGAGTGCTGAAAAACGATGTTGCTTGAGCATGCCATTTTTCATGCTCGAGCATGAGCGAGATTTATGCGTAATAGGAGCTGGAAATATACTGTGCTCAAGTATGACATTGTTGTGTTCGAGCATGACTTCAAGAATGCAATTGTAGCTTATTTTTACTCCGAATTAAGCCATTTCAACTTCCACTTGATCTTGGAAACTTCTAAAATCAATCTTGGATCTTGTATAATGATATTCTCATTCTATTCATCAAGTTATTCCATCTTCCATCTCCCATCTTGATTATTCTTCGTCATTTAACATGGACTCATCATTCTCTACAAGTTATACCTTCTTCAATATTTCCTCTTCTTCTTGAACTTAACATTTTCTCCAATTTCTTCTTTCTGAAATCTCTTATCTCCTTCTTGTTCTATAATTGAACTTGGACTAATATACATTAATTATAGTAGTTAGTCAATGTAGGAGATAAATATATTATACAAACTTTTTACTTTTAAGAATGACATCTATATAATACATCATCAAAATTAATCAAAGGCACATTGAAGAAAAAGTTAAGTGAACAGATGTTGTCGGTGTAGGTTGATTTTTTACACAACGTTCAATTTACAATAAAAAATGCATTTATTGTCATATATACCTATTCCCTCTATCTCCATATATAAGGTGTCATTAACCGAATTAAGTTATTTAAAATTATACTTAAAAAAAGTTAAAAGTGATAAATATATATAAAAAACATACTTTTTCAAATATGTCATTACTTACAAGTGGGTAAATAAAAGAGTAATATTAAGAAAAATGATAAAAAATAGCGTTTGGTGGAAAATTAATTAGGTGTAATTTGGGTCAGAATTTATTTAATGCTTAGACAATTCCAAAAAGGACCTTATAGAGGGGACGGAGTAATTCAAAAAATAGAACCTTATAAATAAAAGACAGAGTAAAACCCAAACCTAGTAATGTGTGCAACTAATAAATTAATAAATACCATCAAAAGAATAAATTAATAAATACAAGAAGCAAAATATCAGCAACTCGCATTAATATAACATTGACTTAGGAGCACAATGTAAGCCCTCTATAGTTCCAATTACTGTCAATATATACATGTAATATTTGTATAGCAGATCTTACATCTATAGAAGCAATACTCTCCGTTTGTGTCCAAACCAAAAAAATGCTTGGTTTTGTGGGTTTTGCAGCATTTCTCTTTCTCCTTTTTCATTTCCATAGAAGAAGCCGATATTACAGAAACCCCCTCTTTCCAGATTGGCCTCTATTTGGTATGTTACCACCACTTCTAAAAAATTTGTGGCAAATTCATGACTTCACAACTCAAGTTCTGCAAAGAAATTGTGGAACTGGTAATTTCCTCGGACCTTGGTTCACCGGAATGCACTATTTGGCAACCTGCGATCCCATGAACGTACATCATATTCTGAGCAAGAATTTCCCCAACTACATTAAAGGCCTCAAGTTTCGTGAGATTTTTGAACCTTTTGGAGATGCCATTCTCACTACAGATTCAGATGCCTGGAAATATCACAGAACACTCTTCCACTCGTTGTTTAAAACCAAGGGTTTTGCGCTGCTTCTGAAGAAGACTGTTCGAAAGAAAGTGGAAAAAAGTCTCTTTCTTGTTCTGGATCATGTAGAAAGGGAAGGGATTGAAGTGGATCTACAAGCCATGTTCAATCGCTTCAACTTTGACATTGTTTGCTCCAATGTCTTAGGATATGACCCACAAAGCTTTGCCATTGATTTCCCCAAAGTTGCGTGCGAGACAGCTTTTACTGAAGTAGAGGAGTCTTTATTCCTCAGACACACAGTTCCTAAAAGCATATGGAAGCTTCAGAGTTGGCTTCAAATTGGACCAGAGAAGAAAATGACACGAGCATGTGAAGTGCTTGACCGATTCCTCTATGAAAGTATAGCAACAAAGAGAGAAAATCTCGCCAAAGACAACGTAGAAAAAGATGAAGAAAACGATGACTTGCTAACATGTTTGATGAGGAAGGAAGAAGGAAAAGAACATGCAAGTGACAAGTTTCTTAGGGACACTGCTTATAATCTTTTCCTTGCAGGAAGAGGCACTATAACTTCAGCTCTCACATGGTTCTTTTGGCTTGTTGCTAAGCACTCTTCTGTAGAAGAGAAGATTCTTCAAGAGATCAAACAAGAAAAGGAAGAAGAAAAAGATCAAGTATATCTCCATGCTGCTCTATGTGAAGCTATGAGACTGTATCCTCCAATACCTTTTGAGTGGAAGCAAGCAATAAAAAATGACATACTTCCTAGTGGACATGAGGTCGGTGCTGGTACCCTGATGATATTATCTTTATACGCAATGGGAAGGTGTGAAGAGACATGGGGAAAAGATTGCTTGGAATTCAAGCCAGAGAGGTGGATCTCAGAGAGAGGCAGCATTGTTCCCATACCGTCATACAAGTTCATTAGCTTTAACTCAGGACCAAGGACCTGTATGGGTAAGGACTTGTCCTTCATTCAAATGAAGATGGTGGCAAGTTCTATTTTGAGGAATTATCAAATTCATGTGGCGGAAGATCATCCTATTTATCCTTCATTCTCAATAATGCTCTTAATGAAGTACGGTCTCAAAGTTCGGATCACAAAAAAGGCGGCACGGAAGAATGAATGAACGATGAGCCTATTAGTCTACAACTCCGTCTTTTTCTTTTATGTGTAGGTATGTGGAACTATTCTGTGTTGATATGCTTGTATTGGATGATATATATTATAACTAAGTTGTGGTATGCTTGTATGCACCATCATATAATACGTTGCTCCTTATGAGAGGGAGGTTCTATGTCTTGGGATGCTTGTATATGTATATGTTGCTCCTTGTAAGAGATAAGTTATTTTTGTTTTATTTTTATCATTTATTTTTTAACTAATTACTACTGTTTCTGAAGAGTTTTGGTGGAGGGGATTGTGAATTTCAAATGTTATATTACAAACTTTCATTTATGTTGCTCCATCTACTTGTGGTAGGGTGACATAAAAGTTCTCTTACATGAGGTTACACATTTAATTAATTCTGCTTATAATCTTAAGATACCATATCTTGGGGCTTTCAAATAAAACTAAGTTAAATGTAATACAATGGCAAATTCACATGGCGACTATAGGTCTATACTATAATCAAGTGCAAATATCAAATTAAACCAAGAGTATAAGTGTGGTTTTCATATATTCAATTAACTAAACTAGCTACTTATGTATTTTCTTTTGAGATATAAAGGGAATGAATGAGTGTGGATGCAAGAGATGAAAGTCCTAGCTGATTGAATCCACCAGCCTTCCTTGTCCAATTTTAATATTGAGTTCTTTACTTAAGCACAAGGACTTGCAAGACACCATGCCTATATATCAACACTGCTAATTTCTCAATGTCATATAAACCTATACTCAATTGATCACTTAATAACCCCTAGAATAATATTGTAGTATTTAGCTCATCATGTCAATATTCATAATAGATCCTCTTTGTACCTTTAATTAACCCCTAGAACCCTAGTGAACTAGTTAGCATCAAGAGAATAGAGAATGCCGGTTGAATAACGAGAGAAGAACTATGGTCAAAGTGCAAATCTCACACAAGCATCACAATCTACATCTTGCTACCAGCTAAAATTAATCCTCAGTCAAATATACGTACTCCAATCATCGAAACCTATAAACCAAAATCTAGTGGAAAGTGAAATCAAGTACATATAACTCTTCTAATCAACTCAAGGACTCGGGCTAGCATCTTCAATCACCGTCGGATAGAGGAATCAGCCGCGCATGACTGGAGAAGAAGCTCCACCAACGCTTATCTCAACTCTGGCCATGGGAATTGATGATTCGGTTGAATCAAAATGCAATGGAGAAGTTACCCGGACAAATAATAAATATGTAACATACATGTATATAAGAAAGAGAAGAAAAGAAGTTAAATAACTTTTATTTTGATTTTTCCAAGATCAGTTGTACACAGAATAGGGCAACTAATATTAACATTGAATATAAAGCCCAATTTTCAACGCACTAATACTGTAACTAATACAATATCAGATTCTGTACAATATAGTTAATCTAATTGTGTATAAAATTTATATTTAGTATTAATTTTTTAACAGAAAACTACATTAAAAATAATTTTTACATTGTATAAATTTTTTTGGAGGTGAACATTATTGTGCTTGATTTTTTTTTCTTTTTTTAAAAAATAAATGAGCTAGGCATAAGGAAAGTGTAAACGCGGCATTCTTCAATTATTTCTTATCGATGAACCTCCGGCCCTTGAACTTGAAAGTTTTTTTTTTGGTCGAACTTGAACTTGAAAGTTGAAAGCCCAACGTAATGGTCAAGTTAATATTTTTTAAAGCTATATATATATATATATATGTGTGTGGGGGAAAAAGTATTTCTCCAGTTATCGGAGATAAGTTATCTTTAGTAACCCCCAAAACTACGTCATTTTAAATTAATGAAGAGTGCGTTTGTAATTTTAAGTGAATTACTGAAGGGTGTAAAATTACGGAAACATCTTTTATTAATCCAAAACGACATAATTTTGGAAGTCACTGAAAATAATTTATCTCCAATGATTGGAGAAATTCTTTACCATATATATAGGGAGATACACTTCTCTTGTTGTAGAAGAAGTGTATCCTTATGTCATAGATATAAAAAGATGTGGGTTCTACCATTTCCGTGTTGATTTTTTTTTTTTTAATGTGGGTCCCACCATTTCATGCGTGCGTAGAATCTTCTTCTCATGTAACATGAGAAGTATAAACCCCATATATATATATATATATATATATATATATATATATATATATATATATATTCTCTCTCCATCATTATAAATATGAGACGATGATAATAAATATTTGTTAGATTGTATTAGACGAATGAGTAAAGAGTAATTACTCATTGACAACTCTCATCAGCTCTTATTAAGCGTACTAAATATATCGTCATGATGGATATATATAGGGAAGGTAAGCAAGCAATGAAGGGAGGGCCAACTTTAGCTGTACACAGATCATTTTTTGTTTCGGCTTTTACGTCATCTTTTGTTCTCTTAACAGATTTTCTTGGGTTTAATTTTTTATTATTTTATGTATAACTGTAAGATGACTACATGTAGTTTTACCATGACTAATAAAACTATGTTATGAGGATTGGTCTGTTAATAAAACTATGGATGTCCTTTTAAAAAAATGTTTTTTTTTAGTGCTTATTTTTTAAGCTCTAAATTGGAGCTTTTAAAAAAAACAGCACTTTAGCTTTTTTTTGTTGTTGTGACTTTTGCTTTTTTAAAAAATTATCATCTAAACACATAAATTAATTTTAAAAGCATTTTTCATACATTAAAAAAGTGTTTTTTTCTTCAAAAAAGCCCATCTAAATGGGCCTTATTCTATAAGTACATCATAAAATCATTTGAAATAAAATGATCCAACCAAGCACTACGTTCGATCGGGGTACACATAACATGTTGACTCATTTCCTTGCAAGTGCCGTGCTGAAACCAAATTGTGCTTTAGTCAACAAGAGATTAGTACGTAATTTGTCCCCGCTGTAGGATTTGGGTGTTCAATTAGTTTTCATTTTGCATATTACTTATAGTAATTCATAAAGACGGATAGAGGTTGAGGATATTATTGTAGACTTGTAGTCATACAGTGTATTGATCTCTATCACAAGATGGAGACTGCTCAAAATGGATTTCATTTTTACAATATTCAAAGTGAGCTTTAATAACGGTAGTTGTACCGATTGTGATCGCATAGCATTCCAAATTTCCAATACTAGGAAAAGCTCGTTATTTTAATTATTACAATATATTAGTATATTATAGTTATACAAAAGATAGCAAAATACTCAAATTTTGTTGCTATAATTATCCCTTTTTTGTGAGTTGGGAAATGAGAGTTAAACTTCAATTTGTATTGATTTTTTTTCTTGTTGATGCATAATTCAAGAATAGACACGTGGTAAGATTTAGAAATTAAAATTCATTTTTATGCACGAGTCCTACAATCATGATAATTTTTAAAAATCAAAATCAATATTTAGATATTTGATCACGTGTGATGAAGATAATTTAAAAAATAAAAAATAAAAGTATCTGAGCCCATAGAGAAAAAATACCCTACCACGTGGGAAAAAAAGGACAAAACTAATGTCAATTATTTATGGGAGAATGCCGTTCAGGTCTCAATTAAGAAAAATAATCCATTAATAAATCTCTTAAGTTATGAATGATAACTGTTGCATCTGTTAATTCCTAAGTTCGCTTGCCAATTGAGACTTTTCTGACATTATTTTTCTTGGTTAAAACCTCAATATCATTCTTCCAATATTTATTGTAGAAATCACATTCATTCGTAGCCCTTTTTTTGCCAGACATTATTTGTAGCCCCATACAACCCCAACTTAATTGGGAGAGTTATGAGATTTTGAGTTGTCAAATCTTATATGAATAGCTCTGATCTAATTTATTAAAAATATAGATTTTTTAATAAATTAAATGTGGGCTGTCTAGATCATATCTAATGACCTAGAAACTCCAAGCTGATTTGCTGAGCAGAAACCAATTCTACGACAACTTTGGCAAAAGAAAAAACTACGACTTATTCTTTCATAAATAGAAGATTTGGAGGTAGTTTAAGACTTTAATATTTGTTATGGATTCACATAATGAGCCTCACTAATATGCGGTCAATAAGAGCACTTTATGGCAGAATCCCTCCATAATCAGGTAAAACGCTAATCACCCTATAACCATGTCTATAATCCTGGATAGTACATGTAGTGGAGTTGACATTTACAAAACGTGGAGGTGCACATTGCCTGAGGAGCAGAATCACAACAGTAGGAAACAACATCCTAAGTAATCTCAATAAATAGGAGATTAACCTACAGGTGCACATTCTCTATTCATCCATTCTATTATTTAGTCTCACTATATACACACCTCACCTCTTTTGGCAAGAGCATGTGTATAATGTTGCATAGTGATCATTTGATATTCCTTGATATCTTCCTTATAGATATTATCGAGTAATCATCCTCTCTTTGGTGTCTGCCTCATATAGATATCTTAAAAAGACTAACCTTTGATCCGACATAAACAACTTACTAGCATCCTTAAGACTAGATATCTGTGTTCTATTATAGAATAAATACACATGCATTCACAACGCTCCCAATAATTGAGGGAATCAAAACAAAAGGTCAAAGACTGAACCCTATCTTATCCATGACGCACCAGAGTTATCCATACCAAACTTAAGATGGTCCCATCCCCTCGCTCTATACAACTTTATTTTTCTTATTTTTGGATACCAGTCTATACAACTTTATTAGCTTAGGCTTGGATTAGCTAATGTAGACAATTTCAGAACCAACAGGCCACAAATGATCCACGTTATTGGATTTAATGGATTGATGTGAATGAATTTATGAACCGCCGTACGGATCGATCTTGACTTATGACCCCCTCTACTATTTCTCCTATAAAGGTCAAACTTATTCATATCCTCTTTAGCAGAGCGATGTCGATGCACGTTGGTTATGCACAAGTGGTTGCCGGTTTTGTGGCAATTATCTTCTTCAAATTGATTTTAAAAATAATTGTTCCAAAAAAGTTTTATGTTTTTTAAATTTTTTTTTTTGAACAATCATCCAAATTTATTTTTCTCAAAACTTAATTTAAAAAATGATTTTATAAAACCATTCTCAAATCATAAAAACTAAAATCAGTAATTTTTTGAAGTTGCAAGGTTGTCTAGGATTTCTACCATTGGTTCGGTATATCTTGTATATGTTTTGTTTTGTTTTTTTGGGTCAAAAATATGCTTTTTCACTATATATATATATATATATATATATATATATATATATATATATATATTTGGGGGGGGGGGGGGAGTTTTTTTTTCCTTTTGCTAAAAGGAGGAGGAGGTTAGGAAGCATAATTTCATGAAAGGTTTTTAGGTTTGAAATTGGGCTTCATCCCCCCCACACACAGCGTCCCGGACTGATGACTGGTATTGAATTTTTTTCTCTTGGTAAAAAATGAGTGGTATTCATTGGTTCCCACTTCCCAATTTTCAGTGTCATCATATTTTTTTTTTGGTTTGGGATAGCTGAAATGGAGGTGATTAAAATTTGGGAAATTAATTGTTTAATCCTTATAATTTTATCAAAAGTATAAGGGTTAAAAAGTAAATTTATTCCTGAAGTTTTCGTTGAGGAGCAATGTTACCCAGGAAGTTTTTCTTGTTTCAACGTTGCTCCGAAAGTTTCAAAACATAACAATGTTAAAAAGTTATCAGTCAATGTCAATTTTTTGAAGGTCAACATTACTTTTTTAATAAAATAAGGCAACATTATTGTGTTTTGAAATTTTCGAGGTAACATTAAGACCCAAAAAAAAAAAAAAAACTGTTAGGGTAACATTACTTCTGAGCCTATACTTTTAAAGTAGATTTACCATTTAACCCAATTTTTAATTTAGTTCTTACAGTTTGACTCGTTGCAATTTAGTCTCTCAAGTTTGGTGGCTGTGACTGAGTCAAGGAAAGCCAGTGCTGATGTGTCATAAACATGGTCAAGTGATACCTATGTGGCATCCTTATGAGCATACTCGAGGATTGAGATTGGAGAATTTTTATAAGGTAAGTCTAGATTAAAAAAAAGTAAAAGAAAGGAACTTTTCACTTGCCGGCTTGCTCAGCTCCTTCATCCTCTCCGATCCCACTGCGGCCAGCATCTCTACCCGATCTCCTTAACGCGCCGTTCTTGTTGCTTTGAGGTCGAAGAACCAGAGATTGAAAAACGCATGAATGCAAGAAGGCTGAGATCGGAAGTTGATAACTTATATCTATAAATTGCCGCCAACTCTGCAGAACCAGATCAGCTCGCATACTCACATAAGGCGACTGCATGTCTGCATGTAGTTCTTCTTTGTTGTGAGACGAAGATAGGAACTTATAAGTCTGTCAATCCGCTGATATTAGTGTGATGTAAATATGAATCCCAACATCGCTTCCTGTGTTCCATCTCTCGATCCCCCAAGACTTTATTGTGTTTGTTCTTTTTTTTGGTCAAAAGATTTTACTGTGTTTTAGATTTAGATCTTCGGTCTAATTGGCGTTAGATTTGAACAATGATTATTAGATTTAACATCTTTTATTGGTTTCAATTTCTCGATGGTTGTGTGATGATTGATGAATCTCATCTTATAAATGGGTAATTTGCGTCTGAAATTTCCATTGATGCTTTATCACCTTGGAGAACTGCTGCCCACGTCTTTATCACTATAATGCATCTTTCTCCTTTTAACACATAAACGTCGTCAAAATTAAAATGTAAATGATATGCACCATATAACAAATAAGCATACTAAGTTATTATCAAAGATAAATTATTATCCACCTATCACAATTATAAATAATTAATGAGAAGACTTAACAAAATTAAAAGTAATTTTTATAAATATGTCCTTGAAAAATATAAGTAATCAACAAAATAAACAATACACGATATGAACAAAACAATCACTAAAAAAAAGTCAAAAAATACAAAATAAGTAAGAATACTTATAAAATAAGAAATATCTTTCATAAGTTTTTAATTTTTAAGATTCTTAATACAAAATGTTTTTTAAAAAACTTAATTCTAAAAAAAGGTAATAACAACTATTGCGACGTTATTAAAAAAAGTATAAAAAATCAATATTATTATTATTATATAAATAATTTTAAAAATAAAAAAAAAACATATAGGCTTAAAAGGGTCAACCTTTAGTCTTATAAGACCGGTACCCCCTTTTAGGCCTGCTTTCACTTTAGAACAAAAATCTTAAACTTGACCTATATAAATTAAGGGTCTAAATGGACGGACCAAACGGCCAGTTTTTCCAATTCTACCACACACGTAGGAGGATTTTATTTTGATAAAGTGGTGAAAGTGCGATTTCATCTCACCAAACACACTTGAATGCTAAAGTTATTGGTGACCGGAATTACTTTCCCTGCCTATCCTGTGGATAGGTAGAGAGAGCATTTCTTTTCTGGACGGTCCAGATCTTATCTTTTCTACTTTATATTTTTCCAAAAAAAATTATTTTAATGGGTGGAGAATCTAAAATAAAGATAATCTCTCAACTAACATTTTTTTTTCAAAAAAAATATTTTCATTTAAAAAGAAGCAGTTAAAAAAAATCAAATCTGGACCGTTCAGATTTGATCTGGACGGTTCAGATTAGATAGGCAGATGGTGCCTATCCTTGGGATAGGCACCGAAAGTGGTTCCATTGGTGACCATCGTTGAGTAGAGCTGGGAATCAGGGCCAGCCTGGCCCTCCAGGGCCCTAAGTAAGAAAAACACCTGTTTTTCAAAGCCCGGCCCAAGAGCACCAGGGCCAGGGCTGGCCCGCAGGGCCTGAAAATTACTATTCCAAATTTTAACTATTTTTCCTCCGCTTTTTTTTTAAAAGAAATATAATTAGTAAATTACAACACGAATCATCCAATAAATAACTATAATCACTAATTTATAATCAAAAGCAAACTATCTTCACAAATAACTCACATAAAACATAAAAAGCATATTATGAATTTATTCTCCTGCATCATGAACACATCCATAATCTTTATTTGCAACAAATAATAAACCAAATTATAAAATTAGAGTATAGTTATTATATATTTGTAATTAAATGGATAAATAACTTTATAATAAATACAAAATATGTATAAATTAATAAATTTAAAAAAGAAAAAGCCACAGTCAAAAGGGCCTGCAGGGTCGACCCGTGGCCCTCCACGGTTGGTCCATTGTCTAAGCCCGAGGCCCTTTAGGGCTGGCCCTCCAGGGCCAATTTCAAATATTTCGTCCATTTTTCAAGCCTGGTCTTTAACAGGCCAGGACTTAAATAGACCGACCCGATAGATTCGACCCATTTTACTGGCTCTATCGTTGAGCCACCATTCACCAATAATGATTTACAATCCATATGACGCAAAAAGTTATGCTAGTTAACTCCTTAACCCTAATTGCAGCCTTTTTGACAATTTTCATACAATCTCCTAAACCGTACTTTTCTCTCTCCCTCTCCCTCTTAGTTAAATGATAAAGAATATTTTTAGATAAGGTTAATTAATATACGTTATTATTCTTTTTGAAAACTTCTTATATTATAAAAAAATAAAATCACTAAAAAAACACCATGCCTAATAAAAGAAGAACCACCTCTGGTTCTAAATATAAGATATAATTAATTTTTTGAAAAATTAAAGAAATTAATTAAATTACTTTAAAATATTTATATTTATCATTTTTTCTCCAAACTTATTTTCCTAACCTATAGACTGATGTATAATTTAATCATATATAATATAATTTAGTAACTTATCCAGCTTTCTTTGATTTCTAAAAAAAATTAATTAAACCTTATATTTAAGACATTAGAAAATGTAGCTCAGAATAATTGCACCAATCAAAGCAAAGTTAGGATATATACCCTCTCCCTTTACCTTTTCCGTGGGCCAGTGCAGCACATGTGTGAGGACCAGCCTTAAGGTCCCATGCATCCCGTTTATCTGCAACTCTATTGACTTGGCTTAAATCAACAGAGACGTCTACAGAACCAAGGCATAATGCAACTTATTAGGTTTACTTGTATTTATGAACCACTACCGGTATCGATTTTGACCCATAAGGCCATCACCTAGAAGCGCAACGTGATAAAACTTCCTATTTACATCTACCGAAGCAATTGGCTCTCCCTTTATTAAGGACCAAAAAGAATGAAGATATTTATTTCAAAAATAATTTTTATACCATATATGATACAAATTATAAATGTATAAGCTAGATTCACTATAATGCTTATCATGAAGAAAAATGTAACGTCAAGTACTTGGTATATTTATTTCATCCAACTTTAAAAAATACTGCATAATAATGAATACGGTAGATATTTAATGCTAAAAACTAAAATTTGAAGAAGGTTAAATTTAAATCTTGAAATATCATAAACTTATATGCACCCAAACTTAAAGTTTGTGGACGGTTTTATATATGATAATCTAAACTTTTTAGTAGCATGACAGTTGTTATTTGTAGCATGACATCAAACTACAAAAGAACGTAGGAAATTCAATGTTAAAAATTAAAATTTTATGGAAATTAAATATAAATTTTGAAATATCAGAACTATATGTGTGTGTAACTATTTTTATTTGCAAAAAGTAGTTCTATAATATAAGTCATAACTTTCCTTCTCTATCACACCAAATCAATTCACCTCCAGCACACCTCTTTGGAGTTTGGATTACTTTAGTACATATTTCCATAATAAGAAGCACATACCGTGTTTATTTAGATAAATTTATTTTCACATTTCAGTGATTTTATGTTGTAAATAATAAAAATAAAAGAAATTTTGTGTCATCAAACACAAAAGCCTGCTCTTCTTCTTCTTCTTCTTCTTCTTTTTTTTTTTTAAAAAAAGGGAAAATGACAATCAGGTCCTAAAAACCATAAAAAATAGCAAAAAAGTTCCAACAGAAATTCACATATAAAAAAAATTCATATATAGGGACTTTTTTTAAAATATTATTTGTATTGAAATAAAATCAAAATCTTTAAATTTTGTTGTGAATATAGCACTTCCTATTATGAATATAGCTTTTTCTGTTGTGAATGACCATGTTTTAAATTTTGTTGTGGATGTTGTTACACCTACACTGGCCTCGTCCTTTCAGGTGACGGGTTAGAAGGATTCCTTTTAGAGATTACCTTTCCCTTATTATTAGTCCAATTAATGATAAATTCGAGTACACGTAACAGAGCACCGGATCGGTTTGGACAAACTACGTACTGGTAAAAAGTAAAAGTTAACAAAAAATAAAGTCCCGCCGGAGGGTTAGGTTACAGTCATCCGATAGCAAGTGTTTCGATAATAAGTACAGTCATCCAAAATATAAAGTACAAAATACGATAGGGCATCTTCTATCCTTTATCTGCCCGGTCATCCCTACCTCTGCAAAAGGCCTTTTTAAATTAGGCACGGTCCCCTGCATCGCCACAAGCTTCTAAGGTCCAATAATGGCCCCCAGAGTAACCGTCAATACTCATGCACTATATGTGAAATGTGTATGCATGCAACCATGTGAGTGTGTGTAACAGAAATAATGTGCTAAATATGCCACAATATGCAAACAGACGCAAATACCACAACACGTTTTCGTACTGTCGGGCCGCCTTACAAAGACAAGCCCCGGAATTACTGGAATCACAAGCCCGTCTCCGTAAAGTCGCCACGTAGGCAAACCCGGCGGGCACCCTCAGCGCTAGGGACACAACCACAAACATTTTCTGTATGCAGATTTGGCTAACAATACAAAAACAACACATATGGCAAGCAAATACGCACAACAAACACATAAAAGTGCCGAAGTAAAGAGGTTACTACCTAATGTGGTGAATATTGATTTTACTACCTTTATGCTCAGTGGCCTTTCTAAAAGTAACCCTCAACTAAAACATTAAAATACATCATTTTTAGTATTTACAGAAATACCCTTACATTCTTTTTTTTGCTATAATCGAGCGTAACATGAAATTTCCAGAAGTTCACTGTTTCTGTCCCAACTTCAAGGATTTTTCATAAATTCCAAAAAAAATCATATTTGTATGAAACTGGTGCCATTTGAACCGTTGAAAAGTCTATTTTGCAGGAAAAATATACTTAGACTATGAAAGTACAAATATGTTGGCGTGTTGCTTGTTTTCTCACCTCTGGTCTAGATTCGCGTCACTGGTCCTAGTCCCTTTTTCAACCATTTATTTCACCCAGTGAATCTTATCCAAATCTATCATATTATATATGTAAATTCATGCCCCAGATGTCTAATTTCTCCATAGAAAATTTTAGCTTAAAGAAAGTTTGTTTACCCCCTCAAAAACGCGTTAGAAGGTTCACTGCCTAGATTTACTGAAACTGGTAGCAAGCCCTCTCATGGGGTTTTCAGTGTTTTCGACTTCGGAAACTTCAACCATAATTATACCCTACACAAAACCATTTTCCAGAGCCATTGGTGACCTTAAAAATGCAAAAATCCAACCCTAACATTAAGCCCCTACCATTTGCACGAAATTTCTTTCACAAGAACTCAAGAAATGAAGTTGTCGGTGTTACCTAGAATCAGAGAATTGATGAAGGAACTTGGGATCTTGAGCTTGAAACCCTAACAATGGTGGCTGACTGGTCCTCTTTGGTTCTCTGGAATTTTCACCCCACAAGGTGAAAAGGAAGAGGTAAAACACCTTTTTAATAAATGTGGGATTGACCCAGTAGATTTTAGAATTAACCAGTGTAAATTTCTGACTAGTAGGGAGTAATTTGGATCTGTAATTTTGACTTAATTTCCAAGTAATTCTAGAAAAGTCCAAGGGAGTCCAGCTGCTGCCATGTGGTGCATCCCCATCAAAAGAGAGCAGATTCTTATCTGTTTTTGGGGCAAATTACCTATTTTGGCCTGAAACTTTTGAAAATTGCAATTATTGCCCAGAATTTTTTAATAATTACCAACTTTTCCCCACTTTTTTGTCTGCCCATATGGACACATGTGGCACCATTTTGGGCCCACATGTCTGCCTAAATCAATTTTTATCCATTTATTCCCATTTTGCCCCTGTTCTCTGAATGTGGGACCCGCGGTTTGACTTTTACACTGCCTTTTATTTCTTTTCCTCCAAATAAACATTTTTAATAATTAAAAAGAGTGTGTGACGCCTAAGGGGCCCCACACATCGGGTTTCTGGTATTTAATCCCCTTTTTCCTCACTTTTCAGTCCAGTTCCCGATCTACCGGTTCGTGTGGGTCCCATCGGTCATTAAGGTGGTTCCCTTTGCACTTTTCTTTATCTTTTCCAGACTTTTCCCTCTTGAATAGACACTCTTCAAACCTCCTAGAGTGGCCCCACACCTGACTTACTCAATCCAAAGGAACCCCTAATTGGTCCCATTTCTGTCGGTTAATTGCCTGTGGGACCCGCATGACACGTTTTGGCCGAAGTATGACTTAAATCACCTAATTTTCTCTTCCTTCTCATGGTAACCAAAATTTAAAATTATTAGGTTAAAGAATTGACCATTTCACCCTTGCTTTTACTCCTTTAGATTATTACACCAATTGATTAGTAAAATAAAATAATAACAATAATAATTGAAAATAAAGCTTCTCATTAATTCTACAGTAATTACAAGTACAATAATTACAACTGTAGGGGTGTTACAAATGTAGCACTTCCTGTTGTGAATCTAGCATTTTTCTTTTGTGAATGACCTCTGTACGGTTAGGGACTTGAGTTTGAAACAAAATCCAGGTGTTTAAATATTGTTATTAATATAGTACTTCCTGTTATGAATATAATTTTTTCTGTTGTGGATGGTCAGGTTTTTAAATTTTGTTGTAAATATAGCACTTCCTGTTATCAATACAAATAATATCAAAAAGGTCTTTAGAAACTTTTTTTATATATGAATTTTTATTGGGACTTTTTTTACTATTTTTTATGGTCCTTAGAATCTGACTCTCATTTTCCCTTTTTTAAACATCCAAGCAGGTACCGGGTCAGCAGGATATCCTCACTGACAGTGACAAGGGAGATTGATCAATATATCTATAGCCGCATAGCTTTAATTTGTGCGGTTGTGGTGAGTTGGATTGAATTTTAGAATTGATAAAAGTATATATAAAGGGTGAAGGTGCAGATTTGCCAACCAACTATTATCCAAGGAATGTTTGGGCCAAATAACTATTGAGTGAATCAAAATTGCTAATAAACAATTAAAAAGTGAAAAAAAAACCAAATAACTATTAAAAGTGAAAAAAAAACACCAAATAACTATTTAAAAAAAAACAACTATCACAATTAAATTAAAATATGAGGCACTGGTGTAGAACGGTGGCAGAAACGCTGGAGAAAAGAGCGGTTAAGCCTTATTGTTAGAAAAGGAAAACACCAACAGAGATGGGACCCATGGCCCATGGGAGCAGGCATTACGGCAGCAGCGGTTGTTGCTTGTGGCATTGGAGGGTTGGAACTAGGGTGCAAGGTGCGTGTCAGTCGAACGCTGTGGACTACTGGATGAGTTCAAGAGGGTGAGTGGAACACCCAGCAACAATAAAAGCTTTGGAAATGCCGATGTCGCTGACACTGTGACAGTCAATGGAAGACAGAAACACCAAGACAGTAACGGGGTAATAGTTCGTTGGCGAATCTGCTCCAAATTGTTTTTTTTTTTTCACTTTTTAATTGTTGATTGGCAATTTTGGTCCCCTCAATAGTTATTTGGCCCAGACGCTTATCGGATAATAGTTGGTTGGCAAATTTACACCTTAACCCAAGTATAAATTAATTCATAAATGTAGGCACGTTAAGAAGAAACTTGCTGAAAAGATGTTGTAGGTCCAGGTTGGTCGATGTTTACACATGGATCCAATTTACTAAATAAACCCTAAACAAAAATCTTTAGCACCTTGTTTAAAAAGGGAAAACAATCCTACCCCACTCCTCTGAAAACACAGCTAATAAAGCACAACTAAACAAAGCCCTGACCAGTTGGTTAATGTTAATAGTGATGATAATTTTGGTGGTTGTGGAGATTAGTGACGCTGAGGGTTTGGAACTTTGGATTATATGGACCGACAATTGACTTTTTTTATTTTGACCCATCGCCTATTTCTTTATCATTTTTTATGAATCAAACTTACTCCTAAAAAATATTCCAATCTCCATGAGATTGCATTATCCTTGCATCATTTTTAAGAATTTCGTTTTTAATAATGTATTTTAATTTTGGGAAAATCTTTAAAAATTCTTTCGTTACAAAATTTATTGACAAATGCACCTAAAGAATTAGGTCGTTGAGTGAGCGCAACTTTTCTTTAGTTATGTCCAACATATTTTAAGATATGTGAAACAATCTCATATGTGAAAATATCTTATGTTTCACCCCACTGAAGATAGGTTTACACCTAGATCATATCCTTAAACAAATTTAAATACTAAATTTTGCAATGAGAAATTTTCAGCAATTTTTCATAAGTTTTTTTAATTAAAAAAGTTGGGAATATCTAATCTAATCCTTCCCGGTAATGGATAGATTAATACTTGTTTTAATTAACATTTGCAAAAGGAAATTTTATTCCAAATGACTTTTAAAAATTGAAATTGGATAAAAATCAGGTAGCTAGTGTAATGTGATTTTTAGTTATGATAGACTTTTATTAGAAAAAGGTTGATTTTAATATAAAAATATAAAAAATTATATATTAAAAAGTCAGTTTTAAAATATTTAAATATAAACAAAAATAAGAAAAAAAAGTTACTATTACAACTTTAAAGTCACTTTTTAACTCAAAAATCATTCTCTATTCAAACTATCTCCAACATACATTTTTTAGGAGGGCTTTTTTTATTCAATTGACTTTTTGTCTTCGGGCTTACGCTATTCAAAACATACTATGAGGGCTTATTTTGATTGATGTAGGAAAAAAGTGATTTTAATTTTCACTCCCGGTAATTCCATTTAAGGTACAATATCGAGTACTAAATATAGATATATCTCTTAGTAAGGCTTCAAACATTGGTTCGTCTTATTGTGAAGGACTAGCATTGTCTGCTAGACCCAACTCTTATTAGTACAAAAAGAAGTAACTTTTATCTCAAGTGACTTTTACAAACTGAAGTTAGTTAGAGTAAAAATCAGCCAATGTAATGTGACTTCTATGTTTGTAAGGTTTATAAAAAATCAGCTTATTAACAACCTAGAACTTGTTTAGATGATATAATTGAAAGTCAGGTTACCTATAAAATCACAGAGAATGACATGAGTTTTACTATGAGATAATTATATCATATAGATGGCTGGTTGTATTTGATGTAGTTGTCCTTAATTTGTAGACTTTACAAACAAAAATTGAAAGCATATTTATAAGAGTGGGATAATCTTTTGGGGGGGGGGGGGGGGGGGAATTCCAGGACACATTATCAATCCTAATCTTTGGGGGGGGGGGGGGGGGGGAATTCCAGGACACATTATCAATCCTATATGTTTTTCCCTCTTTCTTTTATTTAACTTTATTCTATAATTAACTTCTTAAAATTCCAACAAAGATTCGTACTAAAAAAGAGATACAACGGAAAAGATAAATAAAGAAAAAAAATTGCTATAACATAAGCTCTTTATCCTAGCTATCTGTTTATTTTTTTATCCTATTTTTTTTATTTAAATTTAATTTATTTTTGTATTTAGCTTCTTAAAAGTTAGATGAGAACAGATTTATACTAAAAATGAGATAATAAACCCGACAAAAAAGAAAGTAAGAAAAGTACATAATCTGGTAAACACATAGCAAATTAAACATTGACTTTTAATAAACTATTTTGGTTTAAGTGGGTTAAAGATTATACATATAGATGATTGTAAAAATTAACTAAAGAAAAAAGAAAGGAGATCCTCTCCTCATCTTTTTCCTCATTTTCTCTCATTAATTAGCCCATTTGGGACGTTGATTGTGAAAATAAGCAAAAAGTTAAAGTAGCATTGTATTAATTTAACAAATTACCTATTGTTGGAAGTTTATGGAATCTGTGGAAAATAAGTAAGCTTTGTGATTTTGACGATAGGTCTATGAGGACATACCAACAAGGTGCTAGTGGTGGTAACCATGTGCATGAGGTAAAATACCCTAAATGGATCAAACTAAATATTAGTACATATTTGTTTGTTTTCTGAACTTGTTCAATAAGCTAAGCTCTATACAGTTTTAATTATGTCATTTTTTTTAGAGCCGTAAGCAACCATCGGGGTCCAACTTATGTGGTTTTTATATGTTGAGACACATATTTAATATGATCACCTTAGGTATGACTGAATTTACTCAAAAGGTAAATGTATATTTCAACAATTTAGAACTACTTTTATTTTTTTTTATTTTAGCAAGTTAATGATTTGTTTGGCTTTGATGTTACAAATATTTGATCTTGCCAATCCTTTTCCTGAAGAAGATATTGACTTCATCCGAAAATGTTGTGCTGAATTAATCTTGCCAATCCCTTTCCTGAAGAAGATATTGACTTCATTCGAAAATGTTGTGCTGAATTCATTTATAAACTTTCACAACAATAGTGAGTTCAGGTCTTGTGTATTTTATCATGTATGTATTCATCATTTAAATGCCATAAAATGTTGTGCTTTGTGATGCTTCCTTGGCTACAAAAATATTTTTGATGAATGATAAATAATAGTTGTTAGATTTTGTTCTTGCTTAAATTAAAATATTGTTGACATTATATTAATTTTAAATAATTTAATTTTGTATTTGGTTAAAAAAAATTGTATATTAATTTTCAATATTTCAATTTATAACTCATATTGAGTTATTGTAGCTTAAACTATATTTTAGATGCTAGCTTGAATGGTAGGAAAGAGGAATAAATGGGATGGATATGTGAAAAAACAATAAAAAATTTGTACCAGATGTTATAAATATCAGGTCTAAAAACTATTAAGAGTGATGTATAAAATATGGGGTCTTAAAAGTATATTTTTAAGACGTGTTTTCAAAACCACTAGTCTAAAAAGTCAAACATTTTAGATGTGCTATAAGCCAAATTAAATATAAAAAGTTAGACATTTTAGACTTGATCTTCTTCACAACCGATGTAAAAAGTAATACATTTAGATGTGATATAAGTCAAGTCGAGTGTAAGAAGTTCAACTTTTTAGATCTGATATTTGAGCAAGCGGTTTAAAAAATAATTGTCTTTTTAGACTGATTATATCAAGACTTGATCTGAAATAGGTTTAAAAAGTGATTATCAGCCCATCTAAAAAGCAATTATCACACTAATGTGAGCTCCTAAATCTTATCTTAATAATATATTTAAACGTTGCATCTGGAGCTCCATTGCACCTATTAAGGTGTGCAAATAAACAAGAAAGTGAAATATCAACAACTTGCATTATTATTATTGACTTATTAGGAATAGCACAATGTGAATCTTCTAGTTCCATCTTCCCATTATTGTCTATATATTTATATATAGTTTGTATAGCACATCATATCTCTATATATTATCGAAATAGCACAATTAATGTGAATCTTCTAGTTCCATCTTCCCATTATTGTCTATATATTTATATATAGTTTGTATAGCACATCATATCTCTATATATTATCGAAACAAAGCTCTCCATTTTTGTCCAAAACCAAAAATGCTTGGTATTTTGCAACTCATTGCAGGCTTTTCAGCAATTATGTCTCTCCTTTTTCATTTCCACAGAAGACGATGTTGCAGAGACCCTCTGTTACCAGATTGGCCTCTATTTGGAATGCTGCCACCAGTTATGAAAAATTTGTGGCAAATTCATGACTACGCAACTCAAGTTCTTCACAGAAATGGAGGTACTGGTGATTTCCTCGGACCTTGGTTCACTGGAATGAACTATTTGGCGACCTGCGACCCCATGAACGTACATCACATGTTGAGCAAGAATTTCGCCAACTACATTAAAGGGCTCGAGTTTCGTGAGATTTTTGAAGCTTTTGGGGATGGCATTTTCACTGCCGATTCAGATTCATGGAAATACCACAGGACACTCCTCCAATCGTTGTTTAAAACCAAGAGCTTTGACATGCTTCTGGAGAAGATTGTTCGAGAGAAAGTGGAAAAAAGTCTCTTTCCTGTTCTGGATCATGTAGAAAGGAAAGGGATTGAAGTGGATCTTCAAGACGTGTTCAATCGCTTCAACTTTGACATTGTTTGCTCCATTGTCTTAGGATCCGACCCGAATTGCCTCGCTGTTGATTTCCCAAAAGTTGCTTGCGAGAGAGCTTTCAATGAAGCTGAGGAGTTTATTTTCTACAGACACACCGTTCCTAAAAGCTTCTGGAAGCTTCAGAGATGGCTAGGAATTGGACCAGAGAAGAAGAATGCCAAAGCTTGTGAAGTCTTTGACAAGTTCCTCCATGAAAGCATAGCATCAAAGAGAGAACAGCTGAACAAAAAAGATGAGAAGGAAAATGATGACTTGCTAACATGTTTGATGAGGGAGGAAGAAGGAAAAGAACACGTGGACGACAAGTTTCTGAGGGACACGGCTTTTAATCTCTTTGTTGCAGGTAGAGACACCATAACTTCAGCTCTCACATGGTTCTTTTGGCTTGTTGCTAAACACCCTTCAGTAGAAGCCAAGATTCTTCAAGAGATCAAACAAGAGAAGGAAGTGAAAAGCCAAGTATATCTCCATGCTGCTCTCTGTGAAGCTCTGAGACTGTATCCTCCCATACCTTTTGAGACCAAGCAAGCAATTAAACAAGACATGCTTCCTAGTGGACATGAGGTTGGTCCTCGTACTAAGATTCTAGTATCTTTGTATACTATGGGAAGAACTGAAGAGACATGGGGAAAAGATTGCTTGGAATTCAAACCAGAGAGATGGATCTCTGGGAAAGGAGGCATAGTTCATATACCATCATACAAGTTCATCAGTTTCAATGCTGGGCCAAGAACTTGCTTGGGTAAGGACTTGTCCTTCATTCAAATGAAGATAGTGGCGAGCTCTATTTTGAGGAATTATCATGTTCATGTGGTGGAAGATCATCCTATTTCTCCAACGCTTTCAATAGTGCTACTAATGAAGTATGGTCTCAAAGTTCAGATCACAAAAAGGGGCGTGGAAGAAGGAAATAGTTAGATATATAAGTACTTTTCATGCAGGTATTTGCATTGTGTAGGTATGTGGAACTATTCTGTATGCGTTGATAAGCATATATATGTTGGATGATGAATGAATAAAGTATAATTAAATTGTGGATAAGTTTCATTCGTGGGATACTTATATCTACTATCACGTTCCTTCTACTGAGTCAACCCCGGTTGGTTAAAGGAAGTTAATTTTTATGAAGAGGACAATGAATATCATCAGATTCTAAAATGTATATGATAATTTGAAATAAACAAACCGCTAAACACAACATGCCCCACACTAGATAGATCAACCCATACGACCACACGATTGTGCTAGGTGGACGTGTTTTATCTCCAGAAGAAACCTGCCAAATTAAAATTCAGACAAATAAAGAAAAGAAAGAATGGGGAATGAAGCCTAGCAAGATTTGACAAAGTACGTGAACACTTCCCCCACAAATGGCAGCAACATGCAGAATGACGACAAATGACGATATGAATCTCTGTGTGTGTGGTGGGTAATTTAATCTCGTCTTCTTTATCGTCTTTACTCAATCTCTACCCGCTAATCATCACCCGCATTCCTTTTTATGAAGAGGACAATGAATGATTCTAAAATGTAGATGATAATTTAAAACAAAAAAAACCAATAAACACAAACACGCCCCACAAACTGACAGTGCACGATATGATTGTGCTATTGGAGGGCGTATCTTCTTTCCGGAAGAAACCTGCCAAATTAAAATTCAGACAAATAGGGGGGGGGGGGGGGGGGGGGGAAGAAAGGATGGGGAATGAAGCCTAGCCAGATTTGACAATGCACGTGAAGACTTCCCCCACAAATGAGAGCCACATGCAAAATGATGGCAAATGCAACTCAGCTCATTATTAAAGTAACAATAGATATCAGATATGAATCTCTGTGTGTGTGGACTGTGGAGGGGAATTTAATAGGCCTTCTTGCTCTTTATTTTCTTCTGCAAAATATCTTGAAGGAGA
This sequence comes from Acacia crassicarpa, assembly GCA_034222035.1. Classification (NCBI taxonomy): domain Eukaryota; kingdom Viridiplantae; phylum Streptophyta; class Magnoliopsida; order Fabales; family Fabaceae; genus Acacia; species Acacia crassicarpa. Next base: position 37,856,888 of record JAWXYG010000005.1, on the reverse strand, counting down.
CATCGTCTTCCATCAAAATATCACAAATTTCTTTAAGCCAAGTCCTCGCACGATCGCAACATTGACCGGCTCCAGCCTCATGTTTCTGAAATTTCAACCAAAAAAAAAAAAAAAAACTCGATTTCTTAGTACAGAACGTGTAGGTATATTATATACAATTGGAATTAAGACTAATCATACATTAATTGATTAACTTGTAATCAAATTGGCCACCTAACATGAAACATTTAACTTCTAAGACGATTTTGACAACCCATTTATACTGGCAAGACCAGAAAAGCTCGCATTGAGGCAGAATGACACGCGACATCTTCGGTTGTTGTCGAATGGCTGGGTAGTGCTACAGTGGCTTTGCTTCTTAAACTATTCAAGTTCAACTTCATATTTTTTGTTTTGGTTATGTTATGCTATACTTATTTTTGCGTGCTTTTGCTACCTCCAGTCAGATTTCCTTCCCAAAACACTACATCAAGTCCCCCGGCGGCGGGACCATCAAGGTTATTGAGACACACTGTTTGGCTTTTAAGTTCAATTATCTCTTCTCAAAACTCTCATTTTTATTGACCCACGTACAAGTACATATTTTCAGGTTATCCATATATTGATAAAAATAAGGGAAAATCACTGTAGAGGCCTTTTAACAAAGATAAGCTCAAAAAAGGCCCCAACAATATGATTTTCCCAGATTAGGCCCTAGGGCCCTAAGTGGGATTGAATTATTAAACAAAATGACTAAAAAACCCAGACTAACACTACATCTCTCTCTCTCGACTTGTCTATGTCTCCGCTCCTTTATTCTCTCTCTCGTCCCCGACGTAGGTCTTCGCTTGTGCCGGAAGGTGAAACCGTCTGCCACGGTCGACCCTCAACTCCGGCCTCCTCCAATTGCCGTTGTAATCATATTTTGTGGAAGGGATGATTAAAGTTCGTGAACATCAGATTTTTTGTGGAAGGAATGATTAAAGTTCAGGTTTGTCATGCTCTTTCCAACGGTTTTTTTTTCCTTTGCCTTCAATTCAAACCCTAACTAGTAAATCTTCACATCCTCGTTCTAATCCGTCAATTCACTTCAGTCTCTTCTGATTTGGTTGCGTTCGACGGCAAAAATGTCCTCTCTGAGCCGGGATTGGTGTTTTTGATTCTTCAATTTCTCAAATCAACATTGCGGACCACTAAGAAAAGGGCAAGCGGACCCAAGTTCCCTATAACAGGCAAGAGGATTCAAGGGGTATGCCGTCTGTTTATTCTAAATTCTTCTTTTAGCTTGTAGCCCAGAAAACTTGTGTTTTAATTATAACTGGCCCTAATATTGGTGGTAAAACCATATGCTTGAAGACTGTAGGATTGGCTGCAATGATGGCAAAATCAGGTTTGCTCAACTTCAATGCTATCTTAGCTCACAGAAAACTTGCGTTTCATTTTGTGTGTGTGTGTGTGTGTGAATGAAGTATAAACCCCTTATAGATGTAGAAGCCAGATGTTTTAATACTCATTATGAATTTGAGTAGCTACTCCCACAAGGATTTTCTTATGCATAATTGTCATTGTAGTTTTACAAACTTTCAAAATTGTTAAGAAATTCTAACCAGCTTTTTCTTAACAAGCAGCCTGAGGCATTTCTATTGATACAATAATCTAATAATGATAATAAAATCTTCAATTGATTCTGTGTACTAGCATCTCTGACAAATAAAATGCAGTATTGACCTTCTCTGGACATTTGAAACAGATAAGCGTAAGTAAATTATTTTTTCTACAAACTATTTCCCCCTCTATTTTAAAATATCTTGCTTGACATTTTCTTATGCTAATAATTGTCTACACTTGACAGTCAGTGCTATGACCTGCCTACACATTCCTGAAGTTATTAAATTGCTTCCAAGAAGATTGTGATAAAAAGGATCGAGACTTTGTTTGTCTTGAGTTTCTTATCAATCACATATTTGAATGTTTCATCTGATTGCCTTTTGTTCTTTGATGGTTATATTTTTGTGTTGAATAGAATCACCTACCAGCAAATACTTCAGAGATTGAGTGTTTTTTGACATATTAGAACCTATTAATTCTGAAGTTCGATAGAGTTATTGCATACTTGCCTCTGATATTGTTTTGGCTTTGGCTTGTTACAGCACAAGCCTGTGTAGTCAATGTTTCCTCTCCTTCATTTCACCTTGTATGTTTATGCTACCAATGTCAATATGTGCTTTTGCATGGTCTTGTTGTCCACCCCAATAGAATTGCATTGTTCTGTTGTTTCTCAGCCTAGAAGACTTGTTTTTTGGTGAAGAAAATGAACATTGTGATTTTACTTACAAGAACTCAATGTTGAAGCAGGTGATTTTGGGCTTGCCAAAATGTTGATTTCATTCAGTGTGATTATTTCTACTGATTTGTTGTCTCTATGATTCTGAATTGAGAAATCTAAATTCCATTCTCATGAGATTATGCATGATCATTCAGTGCATGAACATCTGTGATATAATCAGGCTTGTGCATTGTGTTTGATTATGGTGTCACTATTTCTCTATGAATTTTTTAGAGACATTATTTATGTTTATGGACTTTCGTTTTGTTGATAGTATTCTGATAAATTTGTTTTTAAAATATGGTGTCTTCTATGCATGTACAGTAATATAATATCACACAATTGCCCTTATCTATGCCTTTCTTGCAACAGGCCTTCCAAGTGGCTTGAATGATTGTGTGGCAGCAACTAAGCTATGACTTCAAGTATGCTATAGGAGATGCCAAAGCAATTTTAGCTTGGTCAGCTATAACCGATGGATCCCAAAGGCATTCAGATGGAGTCCAAGCATTAAAGGCCATTGTTTTGACGATTACAACCACAACAGGGGTCGTTTACAACATGAAGGCCAGCATGAAAGTCAGCCATCCAACAACCAGCCATCTTCTTCCGAGGAGTCTGAGGACGAGGATGGACATGACATAGAGGAAGGAGATAACATTAGGGGGATACTTTGTATTAGGACGAAAGTGTTAGGACACATATGTATTTATGACTCCTTTGTATTCATGAGGATGACATTAAAACTTCTTGTTATTTTGTAAATTGTCTACTAATGCTAACTTGATAATCTTTATCCAATAACAACATAAATTTTTTGATTCTATTTTGATGTGGTAATGGAATGAGAAAAAGAAATTTTAGCTTCTGTTTTGATGTGGTCATGGAATGAGAACTAAATAATGGATAGGATTAACAACTTCAACAGGGGTTGCTAACAAGAATATCAGGGGTCATTTACACAAATAACAGGGGTCACTTACAACAATAACAGGGTCGTTTACAACAATAACAGCACTTAATTACAACAATATCAGTACCTAATTACAACAATAACAGGGGTTACTTACAACAATAACAGGGGTCACTTACAACTATATCAGGGGTCATTTACGAGAATAATAGGGGTCACTTATAAAAATAACATGAGTCACTTACAACAATAACATGGGTCACTTACAACAATATTAGTACTTAATTACAACAACAGCACCTAATTACAACAATATCAGTACCTAATTACAATAATAACAGGGGTCACTTACAACAAAATCAGGGGTCACTTACGAGAATAACAGGGGTCACTTACAACAAAATCAGGAGGCGATTACAACAATAACAGGGGTCACTTATAACAAAATCAGGGGGCGATTACAACAATAACAGGGGTCACTTACATCAATAATAGGGGTCACTTACAACAATATCAGGGTCACTTACAACAATATCAGGAGTCACTTACAACAATATCAGTAACTAATTACAACAATAACAACACCTAATAACAACAATGTCAGTACCTATTTACAACAATATCAGTACCTACTTACAACAATATCAGTATCTAATTACAACAAAATCAGTACCTAGTTACAACAATAACAGTACCTAATTACAACAATAACAGTACATAATTACAACAATAACAGTACCTAATTACAACAATATCAGTACCTAATTACAACAATAATAGTACCTATTTACAACAATAACAGTACCTATTTACAACAATAACAATACCTAATTACAACAATATCAGGTGTCACTTACAACAAAATCAGTGGTGACTTAAACCAATAACAGTACCTAATTACAACAATAACAGGGGTCACTTACAACAATATCAGGGGTCACTTACGACAATATCAGGGGTCACTTACAACAATATCAGGGGTCAGTTACAACAATAACAGTACCTACAGCGTTTTAACATTCAGCTCGTATTAACAACAATATCAGTCATATTTACAACTATATCAGTCATATTTACAACTATCCCATTTCAGCGTTTTTCAACCAAGTGTAGCTTCATCCCATGCACCCATTCCCACTTAAAAACACATCTTGTTCTCTGTTTTCATGCCAAAAAACAAAGCAACATTTTTTCCACCCATCCCAAAAATGATTAAAGACCAACTAGAATGGTGATAATGATATCTTGAGCAAAATCTTAGTATTTCTTACCTATCTCCTATTTGATTATAACATAAATTTGGCCAAGGTTCAACCTTTCAGCCACCCAACCTTCAACTGAAAAAAATGTTCAGCAACAACAAATTCATGGGTAGATGAGTTCAGCCTATAACGAAGTGGATGATTGGTAATATAGACGTTCTCTCAATCTCTGAGTTGAGCAATATATAGGTTCAGAAAATCCCAGTTGTTCTCTCCCAAGCGTTTGCCTTGTACAATGGTTTCTCTCTTCCTCGTGTTGGCGCCAAAACTGAATGCGTCTGTCACTTTTTATTTCTAGAGGTGCTCCTTTTAGCTTTTTAAGTGAAGGGTATTTGGGTCTTTTCTTTTATGGATTCAATCCCAATCAAGGCCCTAGGGCCTGATCTGGGAAAATCTGATTGTTGGGGCCCTTTTTGGGCATACTTTGCTTAAATGGGCCTCCATACGGATTTTCCCTAAAAATAATAATATGAAAATCCTTATAGTTTTATCTCATTTTTAATTAAATTTATTTTTCATTGAGTTTTTTTAATTTTTTAATTATAAGTGTTACGAACGAGCCCAAAAGGCCCATATCCAGACCACGGCCCAACCATGCTTGAGGCAGAATCAGCACCATAATGGGCAAAGATATGGGATCCCACTAATCTAGGATCCCATTAATCGGGGATCTCTCCCAATCATGATCCTGAGATATCAGCCCCTGATATCTCGGCCCCGGATATCGCTCATTAACCCGGGGATACTTGCACCAGACTCCTCTATAAATACAAGGGAACCCTAATCAGGTGCAGACGTTCTAATCTATGCTCTATTTACATTCTGCCACACAGAGCACACACACCACCCCCTGGCCTCACGCCTCCAAGTTTACTGCGAACTACGTGGACTTTTATCCCCTCAAAGGGTACATAGGTTCTAGGCTTGACAACCTAGTCAAGTCATATCCATCTGTGTTCTCAGACAGAACATTGGCGCCGTCCGTGGGGAAAGGTAAACTTCCATCCCCGTGACCACAATGGCAAACACTAGAAGCCACAACAGGAATCCACCACCGCAGGGCGGCGGAGCACCGCCACTGGACCAAACTCCAGCCGGGCCAAGCCAGCCACAGGATCCACCGCGACGCGAGAACACCCCTGAGGGTCATGTCACTGACACGGCAACCTCCCCTTCCGCGGATGATCAGCCGCTGTTGTAGGCGCTCGGGGAGATTCCTACCCAGGACGCTCTGGAGTTAGAATCCGACGTCCGTATCCTTCGGAGAATGCAAGAATCACTTCTGCAGAGGCTCGAGGATAAGGAAAGGCGAGATCTGTTGTAGCGGCAAGCAGACCTCCAAGCCTTCGCACAGATGATAAGGGAGGAACTCTAGAACCATCACCCACAAGAAAACCAAAGGGAGCATCATACTGAGAGAGGCCCGGCCACACACAGTAGCCACTCATCCAGTAGTCCACAACAAAGGACCGGGCGGAGAAGCACCAGTAGACCAAGCGGGAGGACGCATTCGGAAAGAGGTCACCCACCGCCTTCAGAAGGCCATGACAACACTGAAGGCCGAAATGGTCCCGCGAATCACAACGGCCGTGGCGGAAGAGGAAACTGAGACCGGGAAGAGCACCGAGAGGCCGACAGAGCCTGTCGAGCTCCACGTCGGAAATTGCCTCGCCATGGGTCTCCCTGTCATGACTCCCCACGCCATTGATCACCCTGAGAGTACAGAAGAAAGTTCCTTACCGGGTCCGGCAGATCCCCGTTCACGAGGGCGGCGGCATCGGCCCCCTATCCCAAAGACTTCGACTTGGCCGACCTTCCGAAGTACGACGGAACCCAAGATCCGCATAACCATCTCGACATTTTTAACAAATTGATGTGGGTCCGGCCCATTGAGGGCCCTGTCATCGAACGCCTCTTTGCGGCTACGCTGACCGAGGCCAAAAAGCTGATCAGTGCTGCCCTGGTAAGAGAAGCCGAGGCCGGGCAGACGCCGATATACTTCATCAGCAAGGCTTTACAGAGTTCTGAACTCCGGTACCAGAAACTTGAGAAAGTGGCCTTCGCCCTCCTTACCGCGGCAAGAAGGCTCCGGCCTTACTTTCAAGGACATCAGATAGTTGTGCGCACCAGCCAGCCGATCTGGCAGATCCTCCATAAGCCAGACTTAGCCGGAAGGATGACCAACTAGGCCATTGAGTTGTCAGAGTTCAACATAGCGTTCGAGGCCCGGCAGGCGATCAAGTCACAAGCGCTGGCGGACTTCATCAGGGAGCTCACCTCGGTAGTAACAAGCGACGGGACTTGGAAGGTATATGTAGATGGATCATCTAACGCTAAGGGCAGCGGTGCAGGAGTCATCGTGGAAAGCCCCCAGGGGGTCGCTACCGAGCACTCTCTCCAACTAAAGTTCCCAACCTCCAATAACCAAGCCGAGTACGAGGCTCTGCTAGCCGGACTGCTCTAGGCAAAAGACAACGACGCCCACCAAGTAAAGGTTTTAACCGACTCACAGATCGTCACCGCACAGATTGACGGCAGCTATCAAGCAAAAGGCCCCCTTATGGCAAAGTACCTAAACCGCGCCAAAGAGCTCATGGCCGAGTTCGAGGAAGTGACCGTCTCTCATATCCCAAGAGAGGAGAACGCCAGAGCTGACATCCTCTCCAAACTGGCAAGCACTAAGGGACCGGACAATCACAGGACTGTGATCCAGCAGAACCTGACCGAGCCGAGCTGTGTCATGACCATCTCGGCAGGGCTTGACTGGAGGAAGCCGATTGAAGACTACCTCGAAAGAGGAATTATCCCTACCGACTCAACCGAGGCCAAAAAGCTGATCAGAGAAGCCGCTCTCTACGCAATGGTTGATGATCAACTTTACAGAAAGGGACTGCACTGCCCGATGATACGGTGTCTCGACGAAACTGAGGCAGAATACGTGCTGGCTGAATTACATGAAGGCAGCAACGGCCACCACATGGGGGCAAGGCCCTCGTGAGAAAGGCACTACGCGCCGACTACTATTGGCCTACCATGAAGCATGATGCCATGGAAAGAGCCAAGACGTGCAATAGTTGCCAGAAACACGCCAGGATCATATGGCCGCCGCCCACAGAATTGAAAGGAATGCCAGCCCCCTGGCCCTTCTACAAATGGGGCATGGACATCCTCGGACCATTTCGGCCGGCGCAGGGGCAATGCAGATGGCTCATTGTCGCAGTAGACTACTTCACCAAGTGGATCGAGGCAGAGCCACTGGCCACAATAACCTCGGCCAGAATAATGATGTTTTTCCGGCACAACATCGTCTCCCGCTTCGGCATTCCGGTCAAGGTCGTCACGGACAATGGGACCCAGTTCATGGACCATGATTCCAAGCGTTAATGTCCAACTTGGACATTAAACAGCACTTCTCGTCCGTAGAGCACCTGCAGTTGAATGGCCAGGCCGAAGCCGCCAACAAAATCATCCTGGACGGACTCAAGAGGCGAATGTTACAAGCCGACTCCAGCTGGACCGAGCAGCTCCACAGCGTTCTCTGGGGATACCGAATGAGCGTGCAGTCTTCGACCCAAGAAACCCCATACAGGCTAACCTACGGATGTGAGGCAATGATCTCGGTCGAAATCAGGCAGCCATCTTGGAGAAAGGTTAGAGCCAGACAAGAAGGGCAGGAGTCGAACGACGACGCCTTAAAGACCGATTTGGACCTCATAGATGAAATCTGAGTCACGGCGCACTGCCGGGAATTAGCCGCCAAACAGCTACTCACGGCTAAGTACAATAGAAAGGTCTGGCCATGGTCTTTTAACAGCGGGAACGTCGTACTCCGACGGGCCGACATAGGCAACAAGAATGCCAAGGACGGGAAGCTAGCGGCAAACTGGGAAGGCCCCTACCGGATCAAAGAGAAGCTCGATGGAGGGGCATACATCCTCGAGACCCTGGCTCGGAAGCCGATCAAAAGAACATGGAACGCCGATAAGCTGAAGATCTACTATAGCTAGATCCCGCCCCAGCATTGTTTGTTTTTACTTTGTTTAGTTCATTAATTCAAAGTTCAAATTATGTCGTTTCTGATCCTATTTCTTTGTAAAGCCCCTTAGGGCTATTTCTTATTAATAAAGGACCCCATTGAGGAAATTCACGAATGTGCACAAAACCCGCTTAAGCACGAAGCCGAGGCTATGAAGCTCGGTCAAAAAACAATAAGGCCAAGGCAAAGAAGCCCGGCGAAGAAACCGAAAGCCGAGGTCTATTAACCTGGCACCGGATAAACGGCTCCGAGGTCGTCTACCCGGCCGAAAACTAAAAACATCTAGATGTACGAAAACCGGCCGTTGTACTCCAACAGGCATTGATTAGAGCTCGGCGAAGGCGCCATACATGGCCCTTCGTGAAATTGACGCGTCAACGCTCGCCTGACTAAGCAAGCAGACTACCATGCCGACCCTGATCAGGTCAAAATTTCTGACTAGAGGCAGGTAAAGCCTCGGTTGGACATATGGTAGTCTAGCCCTTACGTCGGTAAAATATAATCCGACTAAGTGACAGTTGGAGTCCGGCTATTAGCAAGCCGGACCGAGGTAGTGAGGTTAGTTACACCTAATGAGGTTGAAACAAGACAACCCTGCCCCAACCTCCCACACGCTAAGTGTGGTAGAGTAAAAACGGCTTGTACGCATGCAGCCGACGAACAACTAAAACAAGGCAAAAGGATGATAGAATTGTAAATCGTTCACTGTCTAAATCATCTAAACCGAATTTGGAATTACGAAAAACTAAGACAAAAAGGATGATGAAAACGTGGATCATTCATTGTCTAAAAAAGTTTGTACAGAATGGCCCAAAGGCCAAAATTGTTCTGAGAAATTACAAAGGCACAGACGCCCCGAAAATAAAAAGAGCAAAAAACCAAAATTAGCGGGAAGGCTCGGCCTCGGGATCTTCAGCCTCAGCGTTAGCAGGACCGTCGGCGCCAGGAGACTGATAAGGGATCAGATTCCCGTCCTGAACATAGGCATGGTAGTCATACCCATCCAAATTGAGCTCGACGCAGGGATTAAAAAATCGGATCTGAGCCAAAGCCTGCTTGAAGCATTCCTCGGCAGTTTGCACCAGCGCCTCGCATGCCTCTTGGCGAGCCGCCTTCTCCGCGGAAAGGGCTTTCTGAAGCCCCTCCTTCTCGTCCGACAGAGAGGCCCGCTGTTGCTGAAGAGTCTTCATTGACGCCAAGCCCTCTGACAACCCCTTCTGCGCCCGGCTGCACTCCTCGGCCAGCTTTTCAGCGGAGCCTTGGGCAACCTGAAGCTCCTGGTCGGCTTTCACAGCCACGGCCTTGGCAGCGTCTCGCTCCGCCCTAGCCGCATCCCGTTCTGCCCAGGCCACGACGAGCTCCTCCTCAGCAGACCTGGCCTTCGCCTCAGCCACGGCCAACTCCTCTTTAAGCTCCCTGGCAGACGCGGCCTTAGCCTCTGCCGCGGCCAGGCCCTTCTTCAGCTCCGCCTCAGCCGCCCTCAGCTTGTGGCACTCGGCACTGACCAGGGCATACTGCTCCCGCACCAATATCAAGGCCTGGACGTATCTCACCGATCGGCATAACTCCTTCTGAGCCAAGTGTAGCTAATCCAAGGCCGAGGGAGACAACGACTAGCTCTCCATAAAATGCCGGGGAGGAAGGAAGGCAACGTCCACCGCCGGAGCCACCCCCTCTTCCCACAAAAAGCCGCGGGGGAAAACCGAAGACGGACCCTTTGGCGGAGGAGGAGGAAGGGGAGGTGGCGGGCACGAGGGCGGACTCGGCGGCGAGGCAGAGGGCACCTCAGAGAGGAGCGTGGCCTCAACCTCCTCGTCACTGACCACAACTTCTTTCCCCTTAGAAGCCGGGGACTCGACAACAGCCTCCTGCCTCTCCAAAGCCGGGGTTTCTACCACCCAGGCAGACTTGGCAATATCAGCGGTAGAGGGACCCTGGTCGGCTGAGCCCTTGGCCTTCTTTAGAGCCTCGGCCGCACCGGCACCTTCAAAGGCACCCCGCTTCTTTGGGCGACTAGGCGAGGCAGCAGCTGGATTCGCCACACGAACATAGAGCGGAAGTGAACTCATGTCTCGAGCTGAAAAAGCAAAGAGATACCAGGTCAGAATCATGGATCCAAAAAACCAAGACAAAAACAAAGATAACGCACTACTAAAAACCCTACTGGTAGGAGGCAGCGGCTTGGAGCAGTCCCCAGTTATAAAGTAACTAGCCGGCTTCATCCCGTACTCCGCCACGAGGGCCTCCAGTCGAGGAACGGCAGAAGCCGACTCCGGCCACAGGTCCTTGCGCAGAACGTGGAAGGAGGTAGCCTTGACGTCATGATGGCTCTCCATCCAGTACAAGGGAAAGTGCCAGCCCACATCGGAACCCTCGGGACCTTCCAGAAACCAAGGTTGTTTCCCAAACTCGGCCTCAACCTTAAAAAAGGCCCCCTTGAACCTCTTGAAAGAATCCGAAAAAGGCGTCATCAGCCTCCGCTCTGGGTTGATACGCAACGACACCAACCCTTTCAGCTTCTCGCTCTCCTTGGGTGAACTAGGGGTAAAAGGGCCGAAGTAGTAGAAAAAGAGGTTGGTGGTACACGCAATCGGGACCGGGAAGGAATTACATAGCCGCTCAAAAGCGACCAAGTAAGCCCACCCATTCGGATGAAGTTGGGAGGGGGCAAGTCTTAGATGGAGCAGGGACTCCATCTAGAAAGTGGTGAAGGGCAGGGAAACTTGGACCCGAGTCAAGCAATCTCGGTAGATGAAGAAGAAGTTGGGCAGACCCGCTTCCCACGTCGCACAAACGGGTTCGTCGGCTGACGGGCACCTAAGGACGCACCCCGACATATCCGGGATCTTCAGCCAAGCGAGGTCCGCATCCGACATGAGAGACCGGGTCCTAAGCACCTCGTGCGACACCCAGTTGTATCGCCGGCACAGGACCTCCAGCGGACTAGAAGAGTCCGAACCCTCGGGCTCTGAGCGTTGCTTGGAAGATCGGGATTTGGGAGCCATTACACCTAAAGGCAAATAAACAAAGCCAGAATTAGTAAAAGGGCGGAAATACCTGGCACTACAACGGTGGCAGGCGAAAGAGACTGCGGACTCTAACGAACGGGGGCGCGAGAAGGGACATCCGTGGCAAACCTATGCCGGCAAGAGCCGAGTATGGAAGAAGTCCTGGCGTCTCCACCTTGTGCTATCAACGCAGAATTCTCCGCAAGGCAGTCCCAACACGGGCCGGGATACCCTTCCGGAAAGGGACTTTCGCGAACACGAGAAGGACCCTCATAAAAATTGAGGGGTTGGGCCATCAAGGCAGGAAACCCGGATTCGGACGAGGAGCCTACCCCGGCCCCGCCGAGAGACCCGGGGGGCAAAGCGTACGCCAGAGGGCAGACAGACCTTGGAGCCGCAACCCTAACAGAAGCCGGGCGAGCCCTAGCTCGCCCCGGGCGGATGGCGCCACCTCGTCGCAAAGGAGCCAAAACCTTCGCGGCAGGCGGTTCACCCCCAAGAACCCAATAAGTGGCTCTTGGGAAACGCATACGAAGGAACATTTCTTCCCCCAGTGATAACGACGCCCTTGGCCTAGGAAAGCTTCTGTCTCTCACCATAACTGGCAGCCTAAGGCCCTAAAGGCTTGTGTTTAAGGACAAGCAGTGGGGCGAATTTTGGGTAGGATGACACAAGAAAAACCCAGAAAGACCCAGAAAAGAGAAAGAGCAATAAACACAGGCAGCAATTTCAGAAATAAGCGGTAAAATGCAGGAAAATACCGAACAAAAGCATAAGGTAATGGACGGAATACCTGTGTGGATAGAATGGAGGGGACTAAGACTCTGGAAATGAAGAACAACAAAGTCTCGACTGAAGAAGGCGATACTACAAACTCAGAAGAAAACCAGAGAAAAGTCTAAGAAAAAGAGGAATAGCGGGAAAAGTAAAAACGAAAGAAGGGAAAGAAGCCATTTAAACCAAATCGCGAAATGGCAGGGGTAAAACGGTCTATTCCAACGCAAGAACAACGGGATTGGTACAGCACGACGTCAGCACATTAAAAGCGCACAGATCTCAGGAAGCGAAGGGACGCGACGGTTGCAGACCACCGCCACTCAGGGCCTGACATCTGTGAACCCGTAATGATGGCGTGTGGGGGGAATCCCGAAGCGCGTAAAGAATGCTAAAAGGCATGGAGGACAGGGCCGAAGTAGCTGGGGGCATTTTGAGACCGAGACGGGTTGAATTACCGCCCCAGCATGGCGGACCCGGCATCCTCGGCAGGTCACCCGGGCAAAGGCACCACGAGTCGTCCCCGGACCTAGAGCCGACTTAAGGACCGCGGCACCCGCAAGCCGGTCTGGCCAAAAGAGATGGCCTCGGCCCGAACGATGGCCGAAGGCAATATACACCTCGGCCGTCCAGAAGCCCGAACAACCGAGCTAGGGGCAACTGTTACGGACCAGCCCAAAAGGCCCATATCCAGACCACGGCCCAACCATGCCTGAGGCAGAATCAGCACCATAATGGGCAAAGATATGGGATCCCACTAATCTAGGATCCCATTAATTGGGGATCTCTCCCAATCATGATCCCGAGATATCAGCCCCTGCTATCTCGGCCCCGGATATCGCTCATTAACCCGGGGATACTCGCACCAAACTCCTCTATAAATACAAGGGAACCCTAATCAGGTGCAGACGTTCTAATCTATGCTCTATTTACATTCTGCCACACAGAGCACACACACCACCCCCTGGCCTCACGCCTCCAAGTTTACTGCGAACTACGTGGACTTTGATCCCCTCAAAGGGTACGTAGGCTCTAGGCTTGACAACCTAGTCAAGTCCAATCCATCTGTGTTCTCAGACAGAACAATAAGTATTGATCCTTAATTGTACTTGTAATTTTTTAATGTGTAAAAATTATGATGGTATAGTAATTGATGAGGTGGTTTTGATCACTCAACATACACCTGAATTAATTTTATCATATGGATCTAAATAAAATCTAAACCAACAAGATTGCATATTATATATACAGATGCAAGATTATTATGGATATGATAATCTTTTATTAGGTTTATAATTAACAAATGTTTTCCATCATTTTTGTAATTTTACTACTATAGGTGTCCGCACCTGGTCAAGAACATGTCAATAAAAACTTGTGACCGTGTTTGGCTCTTGCAGGAAAAAGCAATAGATCAAGAATAATCATTATCGTTGCTGTGGTGATTGGAGCCTTCATTGTCCTTCTCATCTTGATTTTAATCTATTTTGCATTTACGAAATCGAAGAAAACAATTGATAGTAAGTTTTTTTCCCCCAACATTGATAGTAAGTTAAGAATATATGAGGATACATATAAAGTAATAATTTTTATTCTATTCTAAATTGTCATTTGTCAGTGTCAACCTTTAAAATATATATATATATATATTTTTTTTTTTTAAAAAAAAAAGAAGCATCCGTACATTTTGTATGATTAAGAAATGTAGCTAGTTTATTTAATCTCTATGAATTAAATCTTTGGATATTAATATATCATGTAAAGGGAGTATTATTTTGTTCAATAACAATATATTCCTTTGTCTAAATTTATTTTTCTTATCTGTAGTCATTAAGAACCAAAACATTGACATGTGTTGATTGACATATAAGATATATATATTAAAAAAAATAATAACAAACATTGTTTTGTCGCACAATGATTTTTGTAATACCAAAAAAACTATTCCCTAGGATCAAGTTTGTTGTAACATCCTAATTTTAATCTTAGAATTTAAGTATAATTATGAAATTAATTATTGAAAATTTAGATTTATTTGTCCTTAATTAATTTATTTTGGGGAAAAGAATAAATCCAAGTAAGGAATAATTAAGGCTTAAAAAATTTTAGAAAATTATATTTCACAGCCTAGAGGAATTAATTGAGAAAGAAAATCTTTAAATGAAAATTAAGGATTTAATTTTTAATGAATACCCAATATTTACAAATAAAATAATAATAATAATAATAATTCATGTTGGACCTTCCTATATTCATTTTAATTGCAATCTTCCAACTCCAACCCAGCAACCAAACCCACGGCCCAACATAATGCTTTAAACCCATTAAATGTTGCAATCCATTAAAACACACCCACCCATTTAACTCCAGAAGCAGCCAAAAACGCAGGAACATATAATCATTTTTATAATACGTTAGGCAAAGAAACGTATCAGCATCAGATCAGCAAAAATCAGTGCACGCTACAACTTCTCTCGTCAGCGTATCTCATTTTCAGCCTCCAAAATGCAAGCAAACCAGCGAAGCCATACTTCCTATGTCAGTAAACTCAGACTCTCCATACCTCTCGAGCTCCGTAAACCCCTCAGATCAGCGTCTTCTCCCATCTCTGATTGAACCCAAGAGTTTTTTTTTTAATATATAAATCATGCTCCTTAACCTTATTCATTTAGCAATACAAAGACCAGCCGCGAGAGAGTTTAGGAAAGAGTGAAACTGAGAGAAACGAGAACGTGAGAGGGAGAGAGAGAGTCTACTGTGATCTCCCTCCTCTGCTCAGCATTTCTAAAACGGAGGAGTTGGGTTTTAGCAAAGGATACATCGTGCAGGCAAAGGCTGAAGGTGAGCTTTCGGATCTCTTTCTCTTTTGACTTTTGTTACTCCCCAACACAAACCGTAAGTGAAACAAACAAACAAACAAATGAACAAAACTTGTTGTTATGCTGATAAAGGAATACAAATGTCGCTGAAATATATAGATTTATAAAGTGTAAGATTATTTTGTTGTCCCTGGACTGATGGTATATATATGTATTATGTATATCTGTTGTTTATGTAAAAAAAAAAAAAAAAGGGAAACTAAGAGGAACACGACGATGCTATACGTATGAACATGGGATATATATATATATATATATATATATATATATATATATATATATAATCTGCTGCATATATATATAAATGTGTGTGTTCTGCGTTACTGCATAAGTGAGAGGAATGAGAAACTTTGATATTTGGTTTTAAAACTCAGAGAAAGAAGAGCTTGTTGCCATAGTCCATAGATATATAATGCCGTAGAGAATGAAAGGAAGGGCTGTTATGTATATGTATAAATATATTTATAGATATTAGATTGCAGCAATGATTTGATATCTCTGGAGTAGGAGGACCAATTCTTTATGGATATGAATGCGTTGCTGCCAAAACTTACAGTGTTATTGTGGGTGTGTTGATATATACATAAGATTTAAATATGCATGTCACTTATATATCAATAAATAAGCTAAACGTTTTCTATAGTTGGCTATCTAACGCATATAGATATATAGTTATATGGTAGCTATCATTCTGACAAAAAATAATAATAATAAATAAATAAAATAATTAATTAATTAATTAAACCCCAAATTGTCATTTTCAATTTTTGTTATTATTATAATATATTATTAGAACTTGTATTTTTTTAATAGGAAATTATAAGCTTTAATTGTGATAATGTAGAGCCTTCTTATAAGTGGTGATTATGCGGATTGTGTTCCTCGAGCTAAGGTTAAGCTTAAAATTGAGGTAACCGGGGTTAATTTATTTTATATGCTTGTTTTAGGCTGTGAGGTATTTTTCTAAGTCTTACTTTTATATATACTACTTGTATGTGTTTTGAAAAATTTTGTGTATGTCTGAATATGAAATTAATAAAGTGAAGCAGTGTATTTTCCAATCTATGTATTTAAGTGACAATTATTATTGGGATTGTTATCGTTGTGATAGCTATAATGTTTGTTGTGAGGTGATGTGTGTGGAATAATAATTTAATAAAATGTTGTTGAAAATTTTAGTATTATATTATTTCTTCTGTTGGGATATGTTGGGTTGTGTGGAAGAGATTGAAGGTGAAATTGTGCTCATCGGCTCTCTCATTCTTGGCCCAAAATTTGAGTTGAGTGTTTTGAGCGAACACCTCCCTGTTACGGTATATTGGTGGTGGGTTTGTGGGAAAAATTTTGTACCCTGGACCCCTAGGTGGTAGCATGGGAGGGGACAGTATTCTTGAAGTGACTAGCTAACCTTGGCCGGGTATACTAGCACTGATAGGCTGATCCACATCCACGAGAAAATAAGGAGGAACAGGATGGATGAGTGGGGATGGTTTTAATTATTGTCAATTATATATATGTATATATATATTAACTGTTTTGGGATTTATTACACTTATGGAAAGTAGATTTGGAATTGTATATTTTTGTATTGACGAGAATGGATGTTCTATAAGGGTTGGTGGACGAAAATTATACCCTGGACTAGTATTTGTGTCTTGGACTCCGAGTTTGTGGGTTGAAGCTGTGTCCTCGACTTTGTTAAGGATGATCTATGCATCAATATTGTTTGAAATATATGTGAAATCTTTCGCTAAATGTTGAAAAATAAATTATGATGTTTTGGAACCCTTTTTGGTAACCAAGTCGAGAATTATTTTGTGAAAGGTTTTATGTAGATGAATATATATATTTTGATTATTGTGGATTTTTAATTTAATTAATATTGATATTGTAATTATGTTAATAAACCTGCTTCTCTGACTTGCAATCCTTTCATGCATATTTGATAAATTAATTTCGGTTACGGGGACTTTATGTCTCACCCCGTCATTATTATTATTTTTTTTCAGACGAGACCTCTAACCCTATTAGAGGATAAGGGAAGCAGCTAGAGACATAGACGTCGTGGAACTTGTAGGCCTCTTTTTGGTACTAGGGTTGTATTGGTTTATATATTGCCATCATAGGGCCCTCATATTTTTAAAATACTACATTAACCACTTTTGGATGACTGTTGATTTTCCGAAGGCCTTATTTTATACACTAGCATATCATCGTGGATCCACCATTATATCTTTGTGACCACTATCTTGTATAGACCCTTTCTTGTGGATTCGTGTTGTATGACTTGTGAGCTATAAATCTTCTGTTCGATAATTGTGCCTTGAATTATGGATTCTCTGTTGTGGGTTTGTAGTCGAAATTTGTGTCTTGGACCCCGAGGTGTGTGTATTGAAAAGGAAGGTTTTCCATAATTACTTACTAATTCGGTTTTGAGAAAAACTTTATGGTTAATTATTATCTTGTAATAAAGGGTCTTTTCATTTGTAGTGTAAATTACACTACAAATTTAATCCTAGGATCGGAGGTAGTATGATATACTCATTCTGATTCTTCATATAAGATGTTTATTACGGACATTTTTATGTAAAATTAAGTTATTAGGGTGTTTTTTTACATGACTGTTTAATTGATTAGAGTATTATTGAGTTTAATTAGTACTAGCTCTCTTAAAGATGTTTTCTACACTTAAATTTAAGATCTCATGCTTGAGTAAAAACAACCTCTTTCACTAATTAATCACTAATAAGACCGATATCTATTTGTAATTTTTTTTTAAATGTTCAAGGCCTAATGTTTTTATATGAAAAAAAAACCTAATAAAACATTGTGCGATAGATGCTCTTCTCTCTTATAGTTATATTAAAAAAATAAAACTATAAGGATTTTCATATTATTATTTTTATCAATATATTGAGACACATTGTGTGTCAAAATTACTACCAATTCAAATTATAGTTATACAAAAGATAGCAAAATACTCAAATTTTGTTGCTATATTTATCCCTTTTTTGTGAGTTGGGAAATGAGAGTTAAACTTCAATTTGTATTTATTTTTTTTATGCATAATTCAAGAATAGACACGTGGTAAGATTTAGAAATTTAAATCCATTTTTATGCACGAGTCTTACAATTATGATAATTTTTAAGAATCAAAATCGATATTTAGATCTTAAGGCTATCCGTGGTTCTTATTTGATCACGTGTGATGAAGATAATAATTTTTTTTTTTTAAATACATTTGAGCCCATAGAGAAAAAAGACCCAACCACGTGGGAAAAAGAGACAAAAATAATATCAATTATTTATGAGAGAATGATGTTCAGGTCCCAATCAGGGAAAATAATTCATCACTAAATCTCATAAGTTATTAATGATACTTATTACATTGTTAATTCCCATGTTCACTTATTAATTAAGATTTTTCTGATATTATTTTGCTCAATTAAACCTCAATGCCATTCTTCCAATATTTATTGTAGAAATCACATTCATTTGTGCCCCCCTCCCCTTTGCCAGACATTATTTGTAGCCCGTACAACACCAACTTGGGTGTGTTTGGTTGGGGGAAAGGGGAAGCGAGGGGAGGGAAAGGAAAATGGAGGGAAAATGTTAGAATGAGAGAAAATTTTTGTGGGCCCCACCACAAACCTCTTTTCTCTCTCTCTATTTTCCCTTCTCTCCCCTCTCCTCCCCTCCCCCCAAACCAAACATACCTGAGATTTTGGACCGTCAAATCTAATCAGAATGGCTTAGATCTAATTTATTAAAAAATATAGGTTTTTTAATAAATTAAAATGTGGGTTGTCCAGATTATCGTAGCTGATTTGCTGAGCAGAAACCGATTCCACTACAACGTTGGCAAGGGAAAAAAAAAATACAACTTGTTCTTTCATAACTACTACTTCCGATCTTAATTATAAAAGCTCGTTGACTTTTTTTGAAGAGATTAAGGAAGCTAAATAAGTTACTTAATCATTTCATATATTAAATATTATTGGATTATATATTAATTTATTAGTCAAATTAATAAGTTTGAAAAAATACTTTAAATTAATTTAATTAGGTTTCTTAATCTCTTTAAAAAAGTCAACTAACTCTTATAATTAGGATCGGACAAAAAGATTGGGGGGTAGTTTAAGACTTTAATACACATACATTCACAACGCTCCCAATAATTGAGGGAATGAAAACAAAAGGTCAAAGACTGAACCCTATCTTCTCCATGACCCACCGGAGTTATGAATACCAAACGCTCCATGCAACTTTAATTTTCTTATTTTTGGATACCAGTCTATATAAATTTTTTAGGTTAGGCTTGAATTGACTAATGTAAGCAATTTCAGAACCAACAGGCCTCAAATGATCCACGTCATTGGATTTAATGGATTGATATGAATGAATTTATGAACCGCCGTGTAGATCGATCTTGACTCATGACCCCCTCACCTATTTCTGATGAATCCTTTAAAGGCCGAACTTATTATCTAGTAGAGTGATGTCCATGGACGTTGGTTATGCACATGGGCGGACCCAAGTGTTGGATTGGGCGGCACTTGAATTTGTTTTAATTTTTTTTGTTTGTTTTTTTTAAAAAAACAATTAATTAATTTATAATTAATATATGTTTAAATTATTGCCCGTCTTAAATTAAATATCAATCCTTAATATATCAATACTATATTTCGTAATCGGATGAGAGATGAATGTTTGAATGTTTGTTTAGTGCCTTATATTAAAAAAGATGTATTTGATAGCATTGATAATAAGGCAATTAGGATAGAATTCCAAAAAATAAGGCTTAGAAGATTGACATTGTAATTATTTTTATTATAATATATTTTTGTTATTAAAATATCTATACTTGAACTTATTGAGTGTTCATCCTTCATTGTAATTTATGTAGCTATATTTGTAACAACGCTTAGCTTTACTTTTTTAAATGATTGGTTTGTAAAACAATTGCATCTCTTATTACATAATCAGTATTCACTTAATTTCATAAATATTTTTTTGATATTCTTTTTCTTGTTTATATTCTTTTGTTTTTTAATACATTTAAAACTTTCCTATAAAAAAAAAAATTCCGATATATCTTTGCCACTATAGTGCCCCTTCCATATTTTTCTAGGTCCGCCCCTGGTTATGCACAAGTGGTTGCTGGTTTTGTTGCAATTATCTTCTTCAAATTGATTTTAAAAATAATTGTTCCAAACAAGCGTTATGTTTTTTAAATCTATTTTTTTAGCACAATCATCCAAATATATTTTTCTCAAGACTTAATTTTAAAAAAATTATAAAACCATTCTAAAATCAAAAAAACTAAAATAATCAGTAATTTTTTGAATTCAAGGTTGTATAGGATTTCTACCATTGGTTCGGCATATGTTGTGTGTTTTTTTTTTTTCCTTTTTGTGTCAAAAATATGCAGTGGCGGAACCGGAAAATCGTTTTAGCCCGGAACAAAAAATAAATATATTGAACTGCTCTATTTGGTTCTTATTATAAAACACTAACTAATAAGTATATTTGATCCTTTTTATAAGCCACTTGATTGTTTTCAAATAGCATTTTAAATATTTTTTTCATGTATAATCATAAATAAAAAGGTAGTAAGTGAGAGTAATAATTAATATGATATTAGAATTTAGTGTAATTAATAGTGATAATATTAAAAATTATTTAAATTTTACACAAATTTAATGATTTTAACTATTTTTATTGACTTGTGAGAATTATTAGTTGGTGTCTTATAATAAGGACCAGAAGGAGTATTTACTAAATATTACTACCTCCGATCCTAATTATAAGAGCTAATTGACTTTCTTTGGAGAGATTAATGAAGCTAAATAAATTATTTAATCATTACATTTATTGTATATCCTTAGATTATATATTAGTTTATTAGTCGAACTAATTAGTTTGAAGAAAAAAATAAAAATAAAAATACTCTAAAGTAATTTAATTAGCTTCCTTAATCTCTTCAAAAAAGTCAACTAGCTCTTATAATTAGGATCGGAGGGAGTATTATATAACCTTCAAAATACAAATAAATAATAACCGATAATTATAAATAAAACAATATATAAGATGATACTAACTTTTTTTTGTAGGTATTTCAAACAAAAATTTTACTTTCCTCTCACAGCCCAATAAGTAATGAACCAAACATTATAAAGAAGATAAAAAATTAATTTAGACCAAATTATTAATCAAATAAAATATCATATAATAAATATTTTAACTATAAGATCAGCGGGACCCAACTGACCATAACTATATTCCGTCAATGAAAAGATGCCATTTCACTATATAGATTTCTTTTTTTTCCCCACTTCCCATTTTTCAGTGCGTCATCGTAAAAGTTTTTATTTTTATTTTTTTGGGAGCTGAAATGGAGGTGATTGAAATTAAGGAATTTATTGAATTTCTAACTTATCATAGTTTATAGTTTTGACTCGTCGGATTCAGTCGGCCTGAAATTCGGAGGCTGTGACTGAGTCAAAGAAAGCCGTGCTGATGTGTCATAAACTTGGTCCAGTGATGCCCACGTGGCATCCTTATCAGCATACTAAAGGATTGAGATTGGAGAATTTTTTTAAGAAAAGTCTAGATTAAAAAAAAGTAAAAGAAAGGAACTTTGCACTTGCAGGCTTTCTCAGTTCGCTCATCCTCTCCGATCCGACTGCCGCCAGCATCTATACCCGATCGCCTTAACTCTCCATTTTTGTTGCTTTAAGGTCGAAGAACTAGAGAAGAAAAACGCATGAATGCAAAAAAGCTGAGATCGGAAGTTGATAAGTTATATCTATAAATTGCCGCCAACTCTCTACAGAACCAGAGCTCGCATACTCACACAAGGCGACTGTATGTAGTTCTTCTCTGTTGTCAGAGGAAGATAGGAATTCATAAGTCTGTTAATTTGCTGATATTAGTGTGATGTAAATATGAATCCCAACATCGCTTCCTGTCTTCCATCTTTAGATCCCCCAAGCTTTTACTGTGTTTATTTTTTTCTGTCAAACGATTTTACTGTGTTTTAGATTTAGATCTTCGGTCTAATTGGCGTTAGATTTGAACAATGATTATTAGATTTAACGCCTTTTATTGGTTTCAATTTCTCGATGGTTGTGTGATGATTGATGAATCTCATCTTATAAATGGGTAATTTGCGTCTAAAATTTCCATTGATGCTTTATCACCTTGGAGAACTGCTGCCCACGTTTTTATCACTATAATACATCTTCTTTTTCCTTTTTCTAACAGGATTTTTCTTTTTCCTTAGTTCCCGATCTCAACCTTCTCGTGGGAGTTAATGGCTGCCTTGGCCATCAGCGACGCTCCGCTTCCTCTGTTTTGCAAACAGTAAAATTGAATCTGTATAGACAAAACAAACCCCCAATTCAATCACCCTAATCACAGTTTCCGGAATGCAATAAATTAAAGCGGCATATTTTAATTTCCCGGCGGAGACTACAAAAAATCGAACCCTCCTCTGCCTGTACCAACCATGTTTCCCGGCACCATCTTCAATCTTTTCCGGCTAACAAAAGAAGACGATTGTTGTTGTTCTCATTCTTGCGTTCTTCGATTTCTGGTTGTTCGACCACAAAACAACAAGAACGAAGCGAAGGAAATGTGGCAGCAAAGTCGGGAGAAGGCGAGCGAGCGAGCTTTCAAAGTTCAGTTCTTTTTTCACAATCTTTTATTATTGGGTGATGGAGTAAATTTACCAACAAACTTTTATATAACTCCCAATATAAAAAACTTTTTAACATAAAAAACTTTTAAAAATGTGTAATTAGCACAACACCGTTAGAAAATGATAACATCTATTATTTAGATGTAGATTGGCTAACAAACTTTTATTTCAGGAGAGCCTAATATAAAAAAAACTTTTACTCAGTGAGCACAAAATTCTAAATTAAATAAATTTTTTCTCAATTAGTATTATTCAAAATTACTTGCATAGAATATAGATATTTATGGACAAAAATTACTCATTTGTTAAAATAAACAAAACTTTTCATTAAAAATATTATTATATGATTAAAATAAAAATCAAGGTGTTTTATAATTTATTATATATGTTGAAAAAAAGAATATATGATTTATTTTTATTTTAGAAGAAATTTATGTGTTTTAATTAATTCATTTAATGTTAATAAAATTTAAAAAATCTATTATATCCCCAAAGAAATGAAATAAATTTAATTTTTATTTTTATAAAAAGAGCTTAATGGATATTAATGTTAATACTTAATAATATAAATCTAGCAACTTGATGATATATTTGTTAATTATATGATCTATTGATTATATGAATATGGGACTTGTTGAAAAAAATAATAATTTAAGAGGTTTGATTTAGGACAATTTAATAATAGGTTAAGAAGAAATTTGACTAACAAAATTTTAATTTTTTTTAGGTTATCTTTTTTTCTAAATTTTTTTCCCCCAACAAGTACCATATTCATATAATCAATAGATCATTTAATTAACAAATATATCATCAAGTTGCCAGATTTATATTATTAAGTATCAACATTAATATTCATTAAGCTCTTTTTATAAAAATAAAAATTAAACTCAATTCATTTCATTCTAGATATAATAGATTTTTTAGATTTTTTAAATTTTATTAGCATAATTTTTTAACTCACATAAATTTCTTCTAAAATAAAAATAAATCATATAATTTTTTAACATATATAATAAATTATAAAACACCTTGAGTTTTATTTAAATCATATAATTATATTTTTAATGAAAAATTTTGTATATTTTAGCAAATGAGTAATTTTTGTCTATAGATATCTATACAAGTAGTTTTGAATAATGACAATTGAGAAAAAATTTATTTAATTTATTGAAATTTAGAATTTTGTGTTAGACGTTCCTTCATAAATTTTTTTTGTGTTAGGCATTCCTGGAGTAAAAGTTTGTTGACCAATATACACCTTAGATAACAAATTATATCTTTTTCTAACAGCGTTGTGCTGACTGCATATTTTTAAAAGTTTATTATGCTGGCTGTACATTTTTAAAAGTTTTTTGATATTTTTACTCCACTTAAAAATTATTTGTGTTTGGTGCTCCTGAGATAAAAATTTGTTGGCCAAGTTGTTCCGTAACCCTTTACTATTTTTCAATTTTTTTTTAAAAAAATAAGATTAAAATAATTAAAGTTCTAATTTAACACATAAATGTTGTCAAAATTAAAATGTAAACTATATGCATTATATAACAAATAAGCATAGTCACTAAGTCATAATCAAAGATAAATTATTATCCACCTACCATAATTACAAATAATTAATGAAAAGATTTAACAAAATTAAAAATAATTCTTATAAATATGTCTTAAAAATGTAAGTAGTCAACAAAATAAACAACACAAGATATAAAAGAAATCACTAAAAAATAAGTCAAAAAAATACAAAATAAGTAAAAATACTTATGAAATAAGAAATATCTTTTATAAGTTTTAAACTTTTAAAGTTCTTAATATAAGATGTTTTTAAGAAACTTAATTCTAAAAAATATTACTATTATTTAAAAAAAAATTTAAAAAAAAAACATACGGGCTTAAAAGAGTCAGCCCTTGACTTTTTAAGGCTGACCGTTTTATACTCTTAGTCCTATGAAGCTTGTCCTTTTAAACCTGCTTTCACTTTAGAACAAAAATCTTAAACCTAGCCCTTATAAAATCAAGAGCTAAACAAGCTGGCTCGAGGGTCATTTTCCCGACTCTACCAACAAGTAAGAGGGTTTTATTTTGGCAAAGTGGTGAAAGTGTGATTTCATCTCACCAAACAATTGAATGCTAAAGTTTTTGGTGACCATCACTGAGCCACCAATAATGATTTGCAATCAATATGATGCGAAAAATTATACTAGGTAACTCAACTTTAATTGCAGCCCTTTCACAATTTTCATATTGTTATTTACCCGCCTATTCACCACCATCTCCTAAACCATACTTTCTCTCTTCCTCTCCCACTCCCTCTTAGTTAAATGATAAAGAATATTTTTAGATAAGGTTCATTAATATATGTTATCATTCTTTTTGAAAACATCTTATATTAAAAAAAATCACTAAAAAAGAAAATCATGCCGGATAAAAGAAGTACTATCTCTAGTTCTAAAAATAAGATATAATTAAATTTTGTGGAAAATTAAGGAAGCTAATTAAATTAATTTAAAATATTTATATTTATTATTTTTCTTCCAAATTTATTTGTCTAACCTATAGACTGATATATAATTTAATCCTACATAATATATTATATTATTAAGTAACTTATCTAAATTTCTTAATTTATTAAAAAAAGTTAATTAGGTCTTATATTTAAGACATACTCCCTCTAGTCCTTATTATAAGAAACTAACTAACAATTCTCATAAATCAATAAAAACAGTTAAAATCAATAAAATTGTCATACAATTTAAGTTACTTATAATATTACCCCAACTAATTACACTAAACTCTAATATTATATTAATTATTACTCTCATTCACTATCTTTATTAATTATAGACATACATTGAAAAAAAATAATACTATCCCAACTAATTGCACTAAATTTTAATATTATATTAATTATTATTCTTATTCACTATCCTTATTAATTATAGAGATATATTAAAAAAATAATTGATACGCTTTAAAAACAAGTAAGTGGCTTATAAAAAAAACTCAATAAAATTATTAGTTAGCGTTTTTCAATAAAAACCAGAGTAAGGTGGGTAGCTCTTCGAGCCGAAAAAGGTAGGTAGCTCAAAATAATTGCGCCAATCAAACCAAAAGTTAGAATATACCCACCTTTGTCCTTTTTCCTTCTCCGTGGGCCAGTTATTAGGACATTTGTGAGGACCAGCCTTAAGGGATGCATCCCATTTATCTGCAACTCTATTGGCTTGGCCTAAATCAACAGAGACGTTTTCAGAACCAAGACACGGCAAATAATACAATGCAACTTGGTAGGTTTAATAATGGAATTTATCATGACTTGTATTTACGAACCACTACTGGTATCGATTTTGACCCATAACCCCTTTACCAATTCTGCCTTTTTGCTTTTGATGAATCAAACTTATGTATAAAGGGGTAGGATCATGCTAAATCGAATCTACAATAATCTAGTGTCAGCACGATCGAGCTACACACTTGCAATGTCTCTTTCTTGTCACTCCTTTTTCTTTTGGACAAAAGTTATTGTCACATCACATGCATAACATTTTATAGTTAGTTTAAAATTCATAATTAACTATCATCTGATCTTATTTATAAGTTACTTTTAACTAAATCACACATATCAAAAAGAGATAAATAGCTCAATAATTATAAGGTAAATTTTCAACTTTGCTTTTATTTATGAATGAGTATCTTTCAACTCTTTCTTCTCTCTCTATTTTCATTGGTACAATTAATATGAACAAAATTGTCATAATCTAATTTATTACTTGAAATAAGACTTATAAATATGACTAAATTTTTTAATCAAAATGGACTTATAAATAAGATTATAGAGGTATATATTCTGCAATATGATCCAAGGAATAGTTATTTATTATTATTGACCAAGAAGCGCAACGTTATGAAACTTCCTATATATAGTTTCAAATGGCAATATGTAAAGTAAACCTATCCATTCACATCTACCGAAGCAATTGGCTCTCCCTTAGTATAGTACGAGCATGATGCTTAGTTGTACACAAGTAGTTGCAGGTTTTGTTGCACTCATCTTCTTCCTTTATTATTACCATCAGAGAAGATGTTGCAGAGACCCCCTCATGACAAATTGGCCTGTCTTGGGGATGTTACTTCCACTTCTCACTAATTTATGGCAGATTCATGATTTTACAACTCAGGTTCTTCAAAGAGTATCAGGTACTGGCACCTTTATTGGGCCTTGGTTCACTGGAATGAACTATCTTATGACTTGTGACCCCATGAATGTTCATCATATGATGAGCAAGAACTTCGTCAACTACGAAAAGGGGCATGAGTTTCGTGAAATCTTTGAAGCTTTCGGAGATGGGATCTTCACCGCTGATTCGGAGACGTGGAAATATCACAGGACACTTCTCCATTCATTGTTTAAGACTAGGAGCTTTGAAGAGTTTCTAGAGAAGATCGTTCGAACGAAGGTGGAGAATTGTCTCCTACCTCTTCTGGATCATGTGGAAAGGGAAGGGGTTGAAGTGGATTTTCAAGACGTGTTTAATCGCTTCAACTTTGACACTATTTGCTCCACTGTCTTAGGATCCGACCCGAATTGCCTCTCCATCGACTTCCCAGAAGTTGCATGCGAGAGAGCTTTCAATGAAGCTGAGGAGTTTATATTCTACAGACACACCGTTCCCAAAAGCTTCTGGAAGCTTCAGAGGTGGCTAGGAATTGGACCAGAGAAGAAGAATGCCAAAGCTTGTGAAGTCTTTGACAAGTTCCTCTATGAAAGTATAGCATCAAAGAGAGAACAGCTCAACAAAAAAGATGAGAAAGAAAATGATGACTTGCTAACATGTTTGATGAGGGAGGAAGAAGGAAAAGAACACGTGGACGACAAGTTTCTGAGAGACACTGCTTTTAATCTCTTTGTTGCAGGTAGAGACACCATAACTTCAGCTCTCACATGGTTCTTTTGGCTTGTTGCTAAACACCCTTCAGTAGAAGCCAAGATTCTTCAAGAGATCAAACAAGAGAAGGAAGTGAAAAGCCAAGTATATCTCCATGCAGCTTTATGTGAAGCTCTGAGACTGTATCCTCCCATACCTTTTGAGAGCAAGCAAGCAATTAAACAAGACATGCTTCCTAGTGGACATGAGGTTGGTCCTCGTACGACGATACTATTATCTTTGTATGCTTTAGGAAGAAGTGAAGAGACATGGGGAAAAGATTGCTTGGAATTCAAACCAGAGAGATGGATCTCTGGGAAAGGAGGCATAGTTCATATACCGTCATACAAGTTCATCAGTTTCAATGCTGGGCCAAGAACTTGCTTGGGTAAGGACTTGTCCTTCATTCAAATGAAGATAATGGCTACTTCTATTTTAAAAAGTTATCATATCCAAGTGGTGGAAGATTATCCTATATCTCCCACTCTTTCGATAGTGCTTCTTATGAAGCATGGTCTCAAAGTTCGGGTCATTAAGAGAGACTGATGGTTCATATGATGGAAGAAGAAAGTAATTAAGTGATTTATATATAATACATGTTTGAACTTATTATTGAAACCATATATGCAAGTGTATTAGATATGTTTGAAGCTGTGGAAACTATTATATGCATATATATTACATGGATGAATAAAAGTATAATTTGGTGGAAAGCAAGCTTATCACAAAAATCCTCAGTTTTCATAGAAAAATGATTCTTTTCCCAGTTTAAGATTAATCAAGTAGAGACAGAGATGGAAAGGTTTTAGTAGATCCCACATGCTCCCCCCCCCCCCCCCCCCCCCCCCCTCTCTCGATCTCTCTATCTGTTTACATGCAATCCAAGTAACCTGCAGAAAATTAAAACTGAGTCAATGTGTTGGATAGTCAAGAATATAAATTCAATAATAAATAATATATATTAAATACACCTGAGTACCAAATTCAGGCCAGTATTGTACCGAAAAGATGTTTCTGTCAATGATGTGCACAAGACTTGGAATGAGTCGTGAGAGACCACCATCAGCATCCACATTACATGGTTGCTTTACCTTACCCATGCTTAGCAAGCCGTGTGTGTATATTCATGAATGGAGTGCACTACAAAAAAATCAGTTTTTTGCGGCGGAATTTTTCCCTCGCAAAAGAGCAAATTTCCGTCGCAAAAACCGTTTGCGGCGGAATTTGCGACGGAAAAAGTTCCCTCGCAAAAAAAGCCATCGCAAAAAAATTTTCCGTCGCAAAAATGCACATTTCCGTCGCAAAAATTGGATTTAGCGATGGAATCATTTTCCCTCGCAAATTTCAAGATTTGCGAGGGAAAAACTATTCCGTCGCAAAATTTTGGATTTTGCGAGGGAAACAATCCCTCACAAAAATTGATTTTTTTGCGAGGGAAATTGTTCCCTCGCAAAATTTGAACTTTTTGCGAGGGAATTTGTTCCCTCGCAAAAACTTGAATTTTTGCGAGGGAATTTGATCCCTCGCAAAAATTTCAATTTTTGCGAGGGAATTTTGATCCCTCGCAAAATGTGAAATTGTTGCGAGGGAATTTGTTCCCTCACAAAACTTGAAATTTTTGCGAGGGAATTTGTTCCCTCGCAAAACTTGAATTTTTTGCGAGGGAATTTGATCCCTCGCAAAATTTGAAATTTTTGCGAGGGAATTTGTTCCCTCGTAAAACTTGAAATTTTTGCGAGGGAATTTATTCCCTCGCAAAACCTAGAGAATTTGAAATTTTTGCGAGGGAATTCAATTCCCTCACAAAAGTCAATAGTATTGTAATTTGCGACGGAGTAGTACTCCCTCGCAAATTTCATATCTTGCGAGGGATCTTTTTCCCTCGCAAAATTTTTATATTTGCGAGGGAGTAAAATTCCGTCGCAAAATTCAATATATTGAATTTTTGCCAAAATCCCAATTAAATTTTTTAAAAAATAAAATGATTTTAAAAATGTAAATAATTTCATAAAAAATATTAAAAATTAGAAATTAAAGAGACTTATATATGATAAAAGGATATTGTAACAAGCATCAAAGTTTACATAAAAATAACAAAATATTACAAAGTATAATGTTTCAACAAAAATAAACTAAAAAAAGTCTAAACTGCAGCAGTCTGGGCAGGATCACCATCGGTATCGCCATCACCATTAGGAGGCGGCCCCGTACCCTTGTCCTTCATAAGGGATTGGAGAAGTTGCCGCAACTCTAAAATCATCTTTCCTTGCTCCTTCACCTGCTCTCCTTGAATATATCCTTAAAAAGATAAACTAGAATGACAATGAACTAGAATGACAATGAATATATCCAGAAAGCATGTCATACTTGGGATTTGTCAACAATGATAACCAGTTGGTCTAACTCAAGATTGTGTTATTACCTTAATAATTTATTCATATTACAAAGGGGAATAAACTTAACTACCTTTTGAAAGAATTATGTAGAAATAAAAAGTGAAAATAAACAGATAATAAAAGTGAAAATTTTCCAAGAAAGAAAGCATTACTTACAGTTCTTGCAATTGAGTAAGATCACCAAATTGACTTGATATAACTCCAGACAGATTAAGACCCTGCAGCTGGCTGTCATTAAGAAATTGTAAATCAAAAATCTTTGCAACAAACACTGATTTTCAAATAAAATTTCCTATTATAAACAGAATCCAAATGTCACGCAAGTTGTTCACATCAAACTTTGAAGTCCACTATTTACATTAGCAAGTTCTCCGCACAACAATATTGAACATTAGAAAATGCATAAATATAAAAATGTGGATTAGTTATTAAAGTCTTGTGGATACATACCAATGATGCTAGAAGAATATCAAGTCTCTCTCGTTGTGGAAAGTGACTACTTGTCTACCTTTAAATTCTGGATCTTGGGGAAAAAAATGAATGTATTACCCTATCAAAGAAAAGAATTGATGAATATCTATGCATCCAAAAATAGAGGATTCATTTCTAAGCAAAAAAATAGAGGATTAGTTATTGATCTCTTGTTTTACTTAGCATTAAAGGATAAAAAGCATGAAAGCATTGGGGGAGAACAGATTCAGAATGTCAAACCCGAGGTATTCTAGACATGTATAAGAGACTGAAACAATATAAAACATCACCATTGTATTACACATGACCTTGTTTAACATACGATCCAATTCAATTGAAGTGGGGAAATTTGAGTGCATAGAAAACACTTCATTAATTTGACTTTCCATGTCCAGTCCAAATAAAACAAACAACAAAACATTGGATAGAACTCTGAAATTCACTTTACTAAGACTAATAAGATATATTCTTTACAGCCGTTTGCTTAGAACTCTGAAATTCACAATAGCTTATAGGTTCTCAACAAAATGAGTTCATTACTGATAGAACAAAATACTTTAATGAGGCCCTGCAAAACTAATGAGGCCGAGGCCCTGCAAAACTGAAAGATGGAAGGTATTGTAACAAACAAACATAAACACACACTCAACAATTTTTGAAACAAAGAGAATAAAAAGCTCTAACCAAGAAGCCCAAAAGACAATCTGCAATTTTAATTAGGATGATGCAAAATAGAATCAATCCTAATTTCACGATTTAATTTGTTTAAATCAGATTAATTAATTTAATTGATTAGGAACAAAGGCAGGTTTCAATCAGAATGGATTAAAATGATCAAAAGGGACGTTTTGTATCTAACTTCCAAATTCTACCCTTCACGTATAGACCAACATGCATCAAGCTCCATCAAATTTTCAAACAATTGTTTCACCAGTAACACAATCTCAAATTCCAAAGTCATTTGAGCTTACAGCGCAAGAGCAAAGCATAGTATCAACTTTGGCTACTTATTGCATTTTCACTGTGTTCAAACAGAATATACTAATATACTAAATGTGTATGCTCTATAGTTCACATGGTATGTTATTCCTTCAAAAAGCAACAAGAAGCAAGTTAAATTAGCCCCATCCATTATTCTTTCTGCTACTTCTCCTCTGTCATCTCCAGTCTCCACCACCATTTTCTATCACCCCATGTGTGACCACTATGTATTGTTAAAAATTCATCTCTCACAACACAGAAGCACAAAAAAATTTCAAAAAGCAAATAATGATCAGTTATATAGTGTTTGGGGTTATCGATTCTTTTCGTTCTTAGAAAAACCCACATGATTCCCAACACAAATTACTGATAGAACAAAATACTTTAATGAGGCCCTGCAAAACTAATGATAGAACAAAACTAATATATATATCACCATCATCAACACATTTCTTCTTAGTATTCTAATAGAAAAAATAGCAGCAATATCCGGTACGGATACGAATTCAAACACACACATATATACAATTTCTTGAAACTTAATCCTCAGAAGAAAGTGAAACTCAACAGATACAGCTTCAAGACTACAAGTTCAAGCGAATACACTCAGAGAGAGAGAGTACTTAAGAGCATGAAGAAGCTGAGAAGAGAGAGGGTAGAGAGGAAATTAAGGCATTTGAATTGAAGAAGGCTTACCAGGATCTGCTGCAAGGAGGAGCTGGTACCGCCGACTAAATGTCCGAGTCAGATTTGGAGACGGAGATGGAGACTGGGTTAGGGTTTTCGAAATGGGGGAAATGGAGAAGAAATGAAATGTCGAGGAGGGAGAGCTGAGAGCAGGAGGCGGAGGCGGAGGCCGAATGAATGGGAAATCACACTTAGCTAGGCGGAGACGAACGATCTGAGGGAGGATTGTTCAGTGAATGGAGGGAACAATCTAAGGTTAGGAAAACTTCAGCAAAACGTATGGAGGGAATGGCGGAAAAATGGCGCAAACCTGGAAAAAAAAAGGCGCTGGAATTTACATCCTTATAAATTTAAGTAAAAGAAATTTCTAAATGATAGGCTAATTAAGTGACCTGTTAGATCACTTGGTGAGGATAATTTGATTCCACTCATCCACGAGGCATGATTTTGAAATTGAAATCTATTTCCTAGACTGACAAACCAATTAGTTAATGATTTTAAAATTGAAATCTATTTCCTAAAATGACACACCAACAATTAGTTAATGATTTTGAAATTGAAATTTTAAAATTGAAATCTATTTTCTAAACTGACACACCAATTAGTTAATGATTTTGAAATTGAAATCTATTTCCTAAACTGACACACCAACAATTAGTTAATGATTTTGAAATTGAAATCTATTTCCTAAACTGACACACCAATTAGTTAATGATTTTGAAATTGAAATCTATTTCCTAAACTGACACACCAATTAGTTAATGATTTTGAAATTGAAATCTATTTCCTAAACTGACACACCAATTAGTTAACAAGTGTGTGCTCACTTAACGGTATAAAAAATCCTCATTTCCAATCTTTGCCTTTTGCATTTAGAAAAAACAGAAACGAGTAATAAAAAAAGGAAGAGTGGTTGGTAAGATCAAAATGGATAGAGTGCATTGAAAAAGATAATGTGGCAGGCTCTAAATACTTATATCACAATATGAGGAGTTAGGCTCACATACATGTTAAAGGTAGCCAAACCATGGACCAAAATGATAGAACTGCTAATAAGTACAACTTGTGCCAAACTTCTAACCAAATGCCTTCACTGATCAATCAAGAAAACGTTTATAAATAATCTTTTCTTCTTTTCTGAATTTTACAAGTGTGTGCTAACTTAACGGTTCAAATAATCCTCATTTCCAACCTTTGCCTTTTGCATTTATCAGTAAAACTTCATCGTCCTCGATCACGTTTTACCTATAAATTAATTCATGACAACATCGCAAGTTGAGATAACTATAAATCAGAGATAAGATTACAATGGTCATATAGTTCATGATTTCAATGGCTTTTATTCTACCATTTACTAGCAATAATTATTCGCTTATTTAAACATTTTTAATCATGTCATTTATAATTTTTTGATATATTTCTTATGAAGGTTTTTATTAATTTACATTTTTTAAAAATATGTCATATGTTCTATTATATTTATTTGATTAAATGGTAAAAAGGAAGATATATATAAATAATATATATTAATTATAAGACAAATGTTCATCAATATATTTTAAAATTAATCATGTCAAATTAATGAATCCGAAATTGATAATCAAATTAAACCTAAAAGCCAAAAACGCACGGACTTGATGATGTCGAAATGATACTTGTTTTTTTTTTTTTGGGTCAAAAGAAATGATACTTGTCATATACTAGTAATACTCTCATCCAAAGTTTAACTTCAAAACAAAATTGAAAAACAGAGAGTAATTATCGGATGTTGATCGATCATTTTTATGGGATTTGTTTAAGGGAAAATGACAGTGAGCTCTTTTTTTAATGAGAGATATATAGTAGCATTTAAGGATTCAAATATTTGAAATATATGGTCAATTTACTATTATGAGAAGGACAAAAATGATTTTTTATGACTTATCTAGATTAAAATATCATTAAAAAATTCATATTATTCTTACTCAAAGTTTTTCTCTTAATTTTCTTTTAATTATCGATTCAATTCATAAACTTTAGTTTTAAACAATTTAGTTGTTGTGATTTATTGAATTAGAAATTATACTGAGTGAATCATGCTCCAAGTCAAGGAATAATAGGGATCGAATTTTTTTAAGAATCCAGACGATATCTTCCAACTAATAGCTAGAGACTAATCTTATCAATCGGGGCATATAGATCATACGAGTTTTGCCTCTCCTAACTAAGCATTTTCCATGCATATGGCTTGGTTCAAACCAGAACATCATGTTTAAGAGACTCAACAATCTATCGACTGAGCCAGGCTCTTGTTCGTGCCATTGTTTAAAAGTTGATACCTTGTCAGAAAGTGTATATTGCATTTAGGTAGGTGGAAAAGATATAGTAGCATTATATTTGACTTTGCTGAAGATTCAAATCATTTCAATCTAAATAAATAAATATTTACACTTTAGATGGGATAAATCGCAGCACATTATTTATTAATTTTGATTTCGTATAATTAAATATCAAGAAGTTAGAACCATGTTAGAACATTTGTCAGTTCATAATTTTGTAGGAATATTTAAGAAAGTATTTGATGTCGATTATTTAATTTTTGCAAGATTTTTTCTCATAATCAAACTAATTAAAACTTATTGATAGTTCAATTGTGACCAAATACTAATTCCTAAACGGATATTCATGCTAATTTGATTAGTGGAATTAAAACTTATTGATAGGTGAATTGTGACCAAATACAAGTAAGTAGTGTCTTCAATCATAAATATAGGATCTAATTGAAGAATTGATATTGATCTCATATATAATATTATCTCTGATTTTAAATATAAGATAAAGTTTGCAGTATGATTTATTCTAAAAGCTTTGTCTTATCTTTGAAATCGGAGGGAGTAGTTTTTTTTTTTTTCATGTTGGTCAATTTTTTTTCTTTATCCCTATTGATACACAATCAACTGTTATCAGGTATGAGAGGGAATAAGAAATAAAGAAAGATGTATGAGTGTTTTAGAAAAAAAATAATATATAGTATATCATGTTAACTAATTTAACTAAAATTTTGTAATATAATTTAATTAAATAAATGCGTTTAATAGAAAAAACAGAAACGAGTAATAAAAAAAGGAAAAGTGGTTGGTAAGATCAAAATAGATAGAG
Source organism: Acacia crassicarpa (assembly GCA_034222035.1). Classification (NCBI taxonomy): domain Eukaryota; kingdom Viridiplantae; phylum Streptophyta; class Magnoliopsida; order Fabales; family Fabaceae; genus Acacia; species Acacia crassicarpa. Next base: position 37,821,417 of record JAWXYG010000005.1, on the reverse strand, counting down.
TGCATTGGAAAAGGTAATGTGGCAGGCTCCAAATACTTATGTCGCAGTGTGAGAAGTTAGGCTCACATACATGTTAAAGGTAACTAAAAAGGAAGATATATAGAAATAATATATATGTTAATTATAAGACATATGTTTATCAATATATTTTAAAATAGTATTCTTTAGAGGAAAATTGTCTTGATTTTAATCAATATGCTATTTAGTTGAACAGAGGCAGAAATGAGTGAGAGACTTAAATTTATTTGTTTTAATTGCTTTGGGTTTACTTTGGAGAGATATTTAACAAAATATATATATAAATATTAATATACTATTTTGCGAGGGAACAAAAATTCCCTCGCAAAATGTAAGGATTTTTGCGAGGGAACAAAAATTCCCTCGCAAAATGTAAGGATTTTTGCGAGAGAATAAAATTCCCTCGCAAAATGTCTACACTTTTGCGAGGGATCCGTTATTCCCTCGCAAAAATGTAAGGATTTTTGCGAGGGAATTTTTATTCCCTCGCAAAATGCCCAAACTTTTGCGAGGGATGAACTATTCCCTCGCAAAGTTTGTCCTTTACTAAAAATTGGGGGGAATTTTCCCTCTAAATTTTTCGTAATTTTGCGAGGGAATAAGGTTCCCTCGCAAAATGGGCAAATTTTGCGAGGGAATATAAAATCCCTCGCAAAATAGCCCAATTTTGCAAGGGAACCTTCTTCCCTCGCAAAATTGCGAAAAATTTTGGGGGAAATTTCCCCCCAATTTTTTGCTATTTTGCGAGGGAAGAAGGTTCCCTCGCAAAATTGGGCTATTTTGCGAGGGATTTTTTATTCCCTCGCAAAATGCCCAAACTTTTGCGAGGGATGAATTATTCCCTCGCAAAGTTTGTCCTTTACTAAAAATTAGGGGGAAATTTCCCCCTAAATTTTTCGTAATTTTGCGAGGGAACCTTCTTCCCTCGCAAAATTGCGAAAAATTTTGGGGGAAATTTCCCCCCAATTTTTTGCTATTTTGCGAGGGAAGAATGTTCCGTCGCAAAATTGGGCTATTTTGCGAGGGATTTTTTATTCCCTCGCAAAATTGGGCTATTTTGCGAGGGATTTTTTATTCCCTCGCAAAATAGCGAAAAAATATGGGGGAAATTTTCCCCCCAATTTTTCGCGATGTGCCCAAATTTGTGAGGGAACGACGATTCCCTCGCAAAATGTCTACAATTTTGCGAGGGAATAATTTATCCCTCGCAAAATGGCAGATTTTGCGACGGAATAGTACTTCCCTCGCAAAATTTGGGGCATTTTGCGAGGGAATGTCTCGTCCCTCGCAAAATTTCATTCTTTTTGCGAGGGAATAATATTTCCCTCGCAAAAATCACCTTTTTGCGAGGGAAGTCAATATCCCTCGTAAATTTCCCAAAATTTGCGACGGAATTGTTTCCCTCGCAAAATTCCGTCGCAAATTTCACATTTTCTTGTAGTGGTGGTTTGGCTGTGCATGACAGTTGTAAATTTGTAATGGAGGTGCCTAATTATCGTAATTGAAAATTGAAATTCATTTGTCATTTCTCGCAAGGACCAAAAAGAAAGAAGATATTTCTTTTAAAAATATTTTTTATTCTATAAATGAAACAAATTAAAAAATGTATAAGCTAGCTAGATTCACTATTATGCTTATCATAGAAGAAAAAATGTAAGGTCAAGTACCTGGTATATTTATTTCATCCAATTTTTTTTTTTTAAACTGCATAATAGTGAATACCGTAGATATTTAAGGTTAAAAACTAAAATTTTAAGAAGGTTAAGTTTAAATCTTGAAATATCACAAAGTTATATGCACCTGAACTTAAAGTTTGTGGATGGTTTTATATATTATAATCTAAATTTTTTAATACATGTCATATATCAGACAATCCCGTTAATCTAGCATGACAGTTGTTGTTAGTATCATGACATCAAACTACAAAAGAAGATAGGAGATTCGATGTTAAAAATCAAAGGGTTAAGGTTTTGATTAGTTACTAAAGTATTATGTTAGGAATATTTAACACAAAAATTTATTGAAGATACCTTAAATATCAACATACAATTAAAACTTTTAAAACAACACAACGCCGTTAGTTGCTTTGTAACGCCATTAATATCTAAGAGACTGTATTATTTTGATGTGAAAATATACAAAAGGTAAAGGAAAATGTCCAACCTCTGCTTTATAACCCAAAGCACAGCACTTGTTTCAGCCACACGAAAATTAGAAATATCTATTCGAATGACATTACCCCTCTCAATACAAAGAAGAATAGACAAAGTGGAGACCAGGAGAGGGAAAAAAATCTAAATTGCGAGTACATAGCTTTTGGAGACTCTGTCGATTCACGTGGGGATGATCCTATGTTCAAATATTTACCACTATAGCGCCTACATTACTAGGATGCCAAACCCAAATGTGGCGAAAATATAACATCCTTGTCTACAACTGGGAAGAGGGATTGAAGCCACTTGCACCATTATTGGCTACTTTGCCATCCACAACATGATCATCATCTTTCATAAACCTCTTCCAGAATTAGTGTTGCTTCCACACCCTGTCTGTCATCTCTTCAATAGGCACATTCTTGGTTTCAGGGAGCAAGAACAAGACGAAGCAGGACATGATCAACACCCATCCAGAGAAGAACAGGAAGATCCCGAACTTGAAGTGACACAACATGGAGAGGAAAGCCTGAGCTATGACGAAGGTGAAGAGCAGGTTGACACAAACAGTCACACTCCGTCCCGCCGAGCGAGTCTCCAGAAAGAATATCTCACTAGGGATGAGCCACCCAAGAGGCCCCCAAGACCAAGCAAATGCAGACGCAAAAGTACACACCATAACAACAACAAGGATCGCTAAGCCTTACTGCAAAAAAAAAAAAAAAAAAATCGTGATTTACGATGGAATTTTTCTGTCGTAAAACAGGGATTTTCCGTCGTAAAAGGCATTTGCAATGGATTTGGTCCGTTGCAAAAAAACCTTATCGCAATTGCGACGGAAAATGAAAATTCCATCGCAAATTTTGAATTTTGCGACGAAAGAAAATCGGTCACAAAATGTATTTTTTATAAAAATAAATAAATAAATTATTTAAAAATATTAAAAAATCATTAAGAAAATATAAAAATTATTTTAAAAAATATAAAAATTCATTAAAAAAAATATAAAAGTTCGTAATCATATCATCAATATATTATTTGATTATTAACACATATATTAGTCAATATTAGAAGTAATTAAGTTTTAATACATATAAATAAAATAGGAGTAATTAAGTTTTAATACATATAAATAAAATAGGAGTAATTAAGTTTTAATACATATAAAAAAATTTGTAGGTTGCAAGATGTAGATCACCAACACTAATTGAAACTTTCACAAACCATTTGCAAGTATATGGTATTTTAACACTTACACATTTTGAGCGGGAAAAAAAAACACTTGCACATTAATCCCCAAAAATGAAGATTCGACAACCAAATTCAAAAGCATACTGCAAAAATGTGAGTACTTAAATTTAATATAACATGACATAGGTTGCAAGATGTAGATCACCAACACTAGTTGAATGAATTCTACAAAGCCAGTAAGCCAGAATCGCATCCCTTGAAAGAATGATAAACAAAATAAAATTACACGAGGAGAGATTAATATTGACAGCATAGGGTAAAAAATTAAACCACAAATTAAAAAGAAAAAACAACTCCACTACATATAATCAAAGTATTATACCAAAGAATCTCAATCAAGTGTATAAACTACAGCAAACATGTCCATTAGCAACTATCTAACAATATATGATAAAAAAACTGGGAAAAAAAATCAAACTTACTCGGCAAACCGGCAACGGGGAAGACCGGAAGGGATGGTGGCGGAGATTGGGGCCGCGGCGGCGGCACAGGAGGTGGAGGACGGATAGTGAAGAGAGAAAACGAAGAGTCAGAGAAGGAGAAATCGTGAAAGTGAAGGAGGAAGATAGGGCTAGGAAATTATAAATGATTTTGCGACGGAATTGGATTTCCGTCGCAAAATTATTTTTTAAAAAAAATATATTAAATTTAGCGACGGAAAGCAAAACCACGTTTGGGTTTTGCGACAGAATTTTAATTCCATCACTAAATTATTTACTTTTTAAAAAAAATTATTTAAAAAAATTATTAAATTTTGCGACGGAATTCCCCGTTTGGGTTTTGCGACAGAACCTATTTTCGTCGCAAATCCTCTTGGTTTTTGCGATGGAAATCCAATTCCGTGGCAAAGCCCCTTGGGTTTTGCAACGGAAATCCAATTTCATGGCAAAATTATTTTTTTGCAAAAAATTATTAAATTTGCGACGAAATAATTTTCCGGTCACAAATCCCCTTGGGTTTTGCGACGGAAATCCAATTCCGTCGCAAAACCTAAATTGATATTCCATCGCAAAATTATTTTTTTGAAAAAAATTAATTCGTGATGGAATAAATTTTCCGTCACAAATCCCTTTATTTGCGACGGAAACGTATTCCGTCGCAAATCCCCTTGGGTTTTGCGACGGAAATCCAATTCCGTCGCAAAAATTAATATTTTGCGACGGAAAATATTCCGTCTCTAATCAGCTTTTTTCTACTAGTGCCTTTCGAAAGATCATCAGAGTGGTCTATCACTTAGATTCCCAGGATTATAGAAATCACAGCTTGAGATAAAAACATCTGGACACCAGCCTCTAGGAGGAGCATGCGGCGTCCAACTTTGTCCACTGAGTGGATGGAAACAATAGTGGATAAGACATTGACGGCCCCGGTGATCACAACAGAGTAAAGAGAAGCATCATTCTTGAACCCCAACGTGTTGAACAACACTGGAGCATAGATCAAGATGGCGTTTATACCGGTAAATTGTTGGAAGATCTGTGTTTATTTGAGCAACCAAATGTGACAAAATGGGTGAATAACAAAACAAAGCATCCAAGAGGGGAATTTGAAGAAGGCACTAACGTGCAAGGCAATGGCTATGACAAGTTGGGATCGATTTCTACTCTTGAGAAGATTCATGAAAGGGTGTTTCACCTATTGAGCGATACGACTCGCCTCAACCAGTTCTAAGAACTCAAGTTCCACATTATCGGTGCCTCTGATCTTTTCAAGCACAACTTTACCTTTGCCCAAGCGACCACGCTCGTTGGGGCAATCTCGGAGAAGAAAATCGGAACAGCCTGTATTCAAATTAAAGCAAGAAAAATTAGTAATTAACTTACAAACCCCTTATTTTAAAAAGATGAGTGGACAAACAGCGTTCCCTTATTTTAAGGGTCAGATAGTTTTTATTTTTAATTGTTGATTGGTAAATTTTTTTATTTTTTAATTGTTAATGGGTATTTAAGGTATTCTTAATAAATTTTTGTGTCAGATGCTCCTAGCGTAATAGTTTGTTGGCCAACCTGGACCTTAACTTAAAATTAAAATTTTATAAAAGTTAGATATAAATTTTGAAATATCAGGAACTATATATGTGTGTAACTAACCCAATGTTTAAAAAAAATTATATATTTCAGTCTATTTCTATTGATAAAAAATAATATGGATAACATACTATTTTTATTTGCAAAAAGTAGTTTTATAATATAGTAATTCATAACTTTTCTTCTCTATCACACCAAATCAATTCATCTCCAGTACGGAAGGAGATCCTCTCTTTATCTGCTTTTTCATTTCTTTCATTTACCAAATTTGGACCGTTAATTTGAAAAGTGAAAAAAAAAAAGTAAAAGTAGAATTGTATTGATTAGACAGATGTAATTTAAAGATTATGAGAGATGATGAGAAAATGATAAGGAGAGAAACTCAATCCCTCCAGTACACCTCTTTGGAGTTCATAAGAAGCACTTACCGTGCTTATTTAGATAAATTTATTTTCAGTGGTTTTATGTTGTAAATAATAAATATAAAAGAAATTTTGTGTCATGAAACACAAAAGCCTCTTATTCTTCTTCTTTCTAACATCCAGACAGGTATTGGGTCAGGGGACGGATTATCTGAGTATCATTTACTCAGAATCTCTCTCAGCATCTCATCACAACTGTTGGGGTCTTGGGCTGAGAGGCAAATCTCAATGAATTTTTTTTTTCCTATGGTGCAAAAAAACCATTGTTCAGTCTTTTTTTTAAAAAAATAAAATAAAATAATATTCATCATCTGAGTATTTTTTTCCGATACCATTCAATACCTTAAAATATTTTTTTCCGTACCGATCGGTAAGAGATTACGAGGAAATACTATATTGAGATAATCCGCTCCCATGCAGGATACATTGATCAAAATATATTATACATCTATAACCGTATAGCTTTAATTTGTGCGGTTGTGGTGGGTTGGATTGAATTTTAGAATTGATAAAAGTATAAACTAATTCATATCATTGATATGAAATTTGATCCACACGTACGGACGATACGGTTCATAAATGTAGGCACGTTAAGAAGAAACTCAGTGAGAAGATGTTGTAGGTCCAGGTAGGTTGATGTTTATACATGGATCCAATAAACCCTAAACAAAAATCTTTAGCACCTTGTTTAAAATGGGAAAACATCCTACCCCACCCCTCTGAAAACATAAAAGTGTAATAAATCACAACAAAACAAAGACCTGACCTGTTGGTTAATGTCAATATAGTGATGATATTTTGGTGGTTGTGGAAATCAGTGACTGTGAGGGTTTGGAACTTTGGATTATATGGACCGACTATTGACTTTTTTATTTTGACGCATCGCCTAATTCTTTTTCATTTTTTATGATATATAATTCTATTTTTCTTTTATGAATCAAACTTACTCCTAAAAAATATTCCAATCTCCATGACATTAGCTTGAACTTTGACATTGTTTGCTCCAATGTCTTAGGATATGACCCAAAAGTTGCATGCGAGAGAGCTTTTACTAAAGCACAAGAGTTTATATTCTACAGACACAGTTCCTAAAAGCATTTGGAAGCTTCAGAGATTGCTAGGAATTGGACCAGAGAAGAAGATGGCCGAAGCTTGTGAAGTTTTTGACAATTTCCTCCATCAAAATTAAGTACAGCATCAGAGAGAAAAGCTCACCAAAAAATACAAGGAAATATATGAGAAAGAAAACGATGACTTGCTAACATGTCTGATGAGGAAGGAATAAGAAGGAAAAGAACACGTGGATAACAAGTTTCTGAGAGACACTGCTTTTAAACTTTTTGTTGCAGGTAGAGACACTATACCTTCAGCTCTCACATGGTTCTTTTGGCTTGTTGCTAAATCAATAGAAGAAAAGATTCTTCAAGAGATCAAACAAGAAAAGGAAGCAAAATATGATCAAGTATATCTTCATGCTGCTCTATGTGAAGCTCTGAGACTGTATCCTCCAGTACCTTTTGAGCGGAAGCAATCAATAAAAAAAGACATACTTCCTAGTGGACATGAGGGTGGTGATGTTACCATGCATGATAATATTATCTTTGTATGCAATGGGAAGATGTGAAGAAGTATGGGGAAAAGATTGCTTGGAGTTCAAGCCAGAGAGGTGGATCTCAGAGAGAGGAAGCATTGTTCATATACCATCGTACAAGTTCCTTAGTTTTAATGCAGGGCCAAGGATTTGCCCTTCATTCAAATGAAGATAATAGCGAGTTAGTTCTATTTTGAGTAATTATCATGTTCATGTGGTGGAAGATTATCCTACATATTGCATGCTCCTTCATTTTCGATAATTCTCTTAATGAAGCATGGTCTCAAAGTTCGGATCACAAAAAGAGATTGATGATTGTTAATTTGATGGAGGAATGTAAATTATTAAATAATTAATATCTAGCTAATGTATGTTTGAAGTCGCGAAAACCATTATGGATGTATTAGATATATGTTTGAGGCCGTAGATACTATAGATATATGAATGATGTACATGGATGAATAAAGTATAAAATGGCGGAAAGGAAGCTCACAAAACTTGTAAATAGTACTAATTAGGCTACGAAGAATGAAGAGAATATGGTAGTTTTCTATGCATTCGTTCTTACTTAACCTTAGAAAGATGATTCTTTTCAAGAAATTGAGACAAAACAAGTCGAGAGAGAAAGATGGCGAGATTTTAATTAGATGATCCCCCATATTAATTCCACCACCTCTCTCTTTTCTCTTTATCTTTTTATTGGTCAGTATTGTAACGGAGGGCTTTTTAATTACTCTCTTTTTGTTCTTATTTTAAGGTATCAACTAATAATTCTCACAGATCAATAAAAACAGTTAAAATTAATAAAGTTATTTTAAAATTTAAATAATTTTCAATATTACTACTACTAATTGCGTTAAACTTTAATATCATATTAATTATTACTTTCACCCACTACCCTTATTAATTAGGGGCATATATAGTAAAAAATTATTAATACTTATTATATTGGAGACAAACAAGTCCCTTATAAAAAGGATTAAATATACTTATTAATTAGTGTCTTATAATAAGAACCAAAGAGAGTACGTCAATGAGGAATGAAGAACGTCACCGTTTGGGACCCTCACTGACAGCTACTCCCTCCATCCTTATATATAAGAGCATTTTTTTAATAGTCTTGTCCCTAAATATAATATCCATTTTAAGTTCATCTCAATAATAAAAGTATTTTTTCTCATTTTGTACTTATTAATTACATACATTCTCTTTCATCATTTTCTCATTATTACTTTTTCTCACCCATTTATAAATAGGGGCATTTTTTTTAAAAAAAAATCCTAGATAATTATTATATTTAATTACTTTTAACTGTTTTTTAGAATCTCACGGTTCGATTGAAAAGATCTTATATATAAGATAATTCTAGCAAATTAAATAAGCCATAGCTTTGTGGAGTTGTGATGAGCTGGATTGAATTTTTCTAATTTTTAAAAATATAAATTAATTCATATCATAAATAGACTTATATATATAAAAAATACTATTCTTTCTGTCCTTATATATAATATCATTTTTTTAATGGGCTCATCTATTTTTATATGGCCATATTTAATTTTGTCTGAATAATAAATACATTTTTATTTATTTTGTCCTTATTCTCTCTCTCTCTCATAATTCTTTTACCATGTTTTTTTTTCTCATTATTATTCTTTTTCTTTTACTCGTTTGTAAATAGAGATATCTTTAGTGAGAAAAAATTTATGTTTCTATATATTTATTGCTTTAAATTAATTTTAATTATTTTATAAAATCTCGATTGAAAGGACACTGCATATTTGGTCGGAGGCAAAGTTAGATCTGAGCGGTTCATAAATACATTGGATGCATGAAAGAGATGCTGTACGTGTAGGTTTTGGTAGCTGGGGGCATTCTTTTTAAATAGGGGCTTTCTTAATTAAAAAATTCTAATATAATTATTACTTTTAACTATTTTTTTAAAAAATCTCCGGCGATTGAAAAATTTTTATATATAAAGATAGAGAGAGTATATCAATATATCTATAATTCTAGCTAATTAAATAGGGATTATTATTTCTGCTTTTAAAGCAGATAAACTTTTCTACTTTAAATCAAACGACGCCGCTGCAAGTGAAAAATAATGGTTGAGGCTCTACTGTTAGCTATCGGCCGCGGTGTCCATTCAGAATATTTTATTTTGAGAGTGAGACATAAGGAACAATAATTTACTGCATATACGAATACACACACCCCCAGATATACTTTAATTAATTTATAGAACATGGGCGCTTGGAAATTCCTGTCCTGAATGATGGTCCGAGATTTGATGAAGCCGAATCATTGACAGATATCCATGTTGAAGATTTGTGGACTGCTTTGCCAATTAACATGACGGTGAGAAAGTTTAGAACCCTAGATTTGTCTTCTTGTTGTGATTGTTTCTTTTTGTGTAGGCTGAAGTTTGATCCCTTATCACCTACTAGCACATGCATGCATTTTTTCTTCATGATGGGTTTTGGTTTTTGAGCTACAGAAACCATTGTTTTTTACTTGCAGCGGCGTCGTTTGATTTAAAGCAGAAAAGTTTATCTGTTTTAAAAGCAGAAATAATAATCCCAATTAAATAAGGGGTAAAGGTGCAAAAATACACATGTGCTTTATCTTCGGGAGTGCCCAGCACCATATGATTTTTTTTAGAGCAAAAATACATATGTGGTTAGAAAAAATGTGTAAAAGTCCCATTGGCTGTTAAATACAAACGGTTGACCGTTAGTTTAGTTTGACCAAAATAGCTGAGGTGCACACTGACGTTAGCACTATGCATCGTCTTTGTTTGGTGTTTTTCCAAATCAGGCCTGGTTAAAAATGCACAAACTTGTAGAAAATCGCTCAGTTTTTCCAAATCAGGCCTGGTTAAAAATGCAAAAACTTGTAGTAAAAAGAATATCGAAGGCTAGAATAGATCTTACAACCATCTCGATCTAAATTGGCATTGTTTTTGTTCGTTTTTTGAACTCGAAAACTCTCACAGATTCTTCTTCAGAGGTTCTATCATTGGCATAATCTTGGGATTACACTTAATTGGAGTGATAAATTTAGAGAAACCTCAATGTCTTCAATAACCATTGGCCGTAGAATTAGGGCTTCACGAATAGTGGTGCCTGGTAGTTCCCAAATTGTTGTCTACCACGTCGACATCTTAGATGTCCAACATTGCGTAGATTCTGGAAACAACCAGTCAGAGTAGAGAACCCTCGTAGGACAGAGAAATTGAGAAATTGAAGAGCGTGTAAGAGACAGATATGTAAAAGCCTTTCTTTGTAATAGGTCTTCTTTGTCCCGAGTCACTAGGCTTCATTTTCTCCATCATCCAAATAGCAAAAAATCAGAGAGAGAGAAGGAGAAGAAAAGTTTGGTACAGGGGAGGGCTTTGAAAAAGGAGGACGATCGGGTGGAGAAGGAGGAGGAGGACAATGTGGGACCCATGGCTGGGGAGGAAGAAGAAGGAGAGGTATGCTCAAGCTTGACGATGGAGAGGGTGGCTGTTGCTAAGAAGTTCATCGAGAATCATTACAGAGCTCAGATGAAGCTGATAAAACTAACCATCAACTGTTTGTATTTAACTGCCGGTGATACTTTTGCACATTTTTTTTAACCACATGTATATTTTTGCTCCCAGAAAAAACACATGGTGTTGGGTGTTACTGAGGATAAAACACATGTATATTTTTACATCTTTACCCTTAAATAAGCTATAGCTTTGTGTAGTTGTGGTGAGTTGGATTGAATTTTCTAATTTTTAAAAATATAAATTAATTCATATCATAAATACCCATATATATATATATATATATATACTATTTCTTCCGTCCTTATATATAATATCTTTTTTTAATGGGTTTATCTCTTTTTATACGGTGACTTTGTCTGAATAACAAATGCATCTTTATTTCCATTTTGCCCTCATTCTCTCATATAATTCATTCACCATACTTTCTCTTTCTTCTCTTTCTCATTATTACTCTTTCTCTTTTACTCATTCATAAATAGGGGTATTTTTAGAAAAAAGTTATATTTTCTACATATTGTTGTAACATTCTTCCATAATTATCATTTAAATAATTATTTTATACTCAAACATATTTAGGTTTGGCCAAAATAAATTAGTCTACATTAAACATCCTATCAAAAGGCTCTATTCATAATACAAATTCTAGTATGCAACAAAATACTCAAATTATGCAATGTACCAAAAAGTTCCTAAAGTTCAACAATATACATTAGACTATGCTCATGTAACAAAATAAGACATATAAGACTTGATTGCTAAGATCAAGTCTTAGATACCTTCCCCTTAGGCCCTGTTTTGTATAGGGAAGATTTGAGAAAGGAATGGAAGTGAAAGGAAAGGAAGATTAGGAGGGAACTTAAAAATGTGAGCCGTTTGGTATACTAGGGAATGAAACTTTAGTTGAGGGAAAATGAGATATTTGGTATGAAGAATTAGGTGTTGGTTAAGTGGGAAGGTTAGGTGAAATTCTCACCATGCCCCTAAACCGTTTGAACGCTGGCGTTGGATTCGAACATAAAATACTAAAAGGACAACGCGTTCAAACGAAAAATTGGACAGTAACCAAACTTGTGTAGCTATTTAAATCAGGGTGTTCTAGGAACAACAATATGACAGAAACAGAAGTAGGCATTTTTGACAAAAACAATAGTAATATAAATGCAAGTCAGTAAAAGCCGCATCACAAACCCGCCATCAGTGAACACATCGTCTTCTTGTTCTTGTTCATCGTTTTCTCTGCATCGTCTTCTTCGTCATCTTCCTCACCCACAACCTTATGGTGGGTGTTTTGGGTTATAGGTTGGGTTCTACAACTGGGCATTGAGGAGACACGATCAGAGCAAGAAGGTCGGTAAAATTTCAGGGCCAATTTCGTCACAGGATTTCACTCTCCCAGAAGATTTCATCTTTCCCTCCATTTTCAGAAGGAATGAAGGTTCCCACGTGTAAGTGAAGATCGAAGGTTGCTGGAAGATGGTTTCCGAGAAGGCGGTGCTGCCAAACGCATTCTGTGATGGAAGATCTGTAATCCTCCCTTTCCTTCGGCCTATCTTCCGTGTATCAAGTGGGACCTCCCCTTAGATCACCACCTGAATTCTCACCTGAAAAATCAACAATGACGGGGTAAGTCAAGAGGACCCAGTAATCACATATCCAATTTAACAAATATACAAGAAATGATTACAAAATAATTAAGCAGGCCAAATAACATATGTATAACAATAAGTCTAAGTAGTTTTCCAAACAATTTAATAGTTCAAAATTATTCAATATGCATGTAACTCCCTCAACTATCCTTATAACCTTCTTATAATCGCTGACTAAACACCCATGAGCTATAATATAATAGGTTAAATCTCTTTGACAAGATTGCATTAATCTCACCAATGATGAGGTCAGGCTACAGAACTCACATTGGACTATAGGTTCATTTTCTTTCGAATAAATAAATGTGTCACTGTCTCAAGGGTTTACCCTTATCCCGGCTAAAGGAAAAAGGTGATACTAAGGGCCCTGAAAATGTCAAAAACATCCATTGCAAACTCAATGATGGCTATACCACGTAAAATAAAATTAGTCTCCTATCATCACATATCATCTCATCTCAATCCAGCACACCTCAATGTGCAGCGTAATATCACAATTTCAACATCAACAATTTATACTTATAATCAATATTCAATATCATGTATAATCTATCATAATTATAATATAAACAATTTAATCATAACAATATAAACAATTTATGCCCACTTAAATTAAAAGTTTACTATCAAACATATATTTCATTGGCAAAATAGTATATCATATTCATATCATTTGCAAATATGAACATATGATTGTAATCACCTCAACAAGTATACAAGATAAATTGAAAAATAGTTATCTTAAATTCTTGACACAAATATTAAGTGTGAGAGAAATCAAGTCCACTCTAAAAAGAAATATATAAGTATACGATAATAGAATTAACAAAAATAATCACTAATACAATAATAAATAATTAATTAAACTATTATCTCACTTTAATTTTCCTAAAAAAAAGATAATTTGTCTATTCCTCAAATCATTATTATAATCCCATTTCTTCATTCATAAATCATTTCTCACTTATTATGATCAAAATATCACCATATCCTTAATTTATCCTTCATTAAATTATAAATGAATTATAAATTCGGATAGAAGAGACTTATTATCACAAACCTCAATTTTTCAACCTAATACTAACTTTTATAAGTATAACCAATTTATTAGGAAAATCTTCAAATCTCCATGTAATAAAAATCATACTAAACTTCAATTTGAATTCCAAATCCCAACCCATAATTTTATACTATGCAAGAGTTATCAAAACTAAATCAATTAAACCGACAACAATATCTCCAGTAATCTAAATACCTCGTTTAATTGGTAGAATTATCCTCCAAAACATAAATCCTATAATTTTTTAGATAGAAAAATTAAATTTAAATTCCTACAACTACCTATTAATAAATTTAAACCGATTAAAATTATCTATTAATTATATTTTTTTATATATACATTGATCTATTATCAAAACTAAAACCATTTCTAAAATTCTAACCTCAAAATTTTCACTAATCAATACTATATTATCTTCATTAGAAAGATAAAAATACATAGAATAACTTTTATAAAAGAAATTTATTAAAAATAAATTAACTTAACTACCTACATAATTTTATAAAATAAATAATTTAACTTAAAAATTTAAATAAGCTCTCTCTTCTCTCCTTCCTTCCTCATCTCACTCTCGTATTCTCACTCTGCTCTCTAGTCCTCTCTCGGTCCAACATTCCATATAGGGGAGAAAGGTAGTTGGGGGATTTCTTTTATACAAATCTTTCCCCTCCCCACGCACAGTGTAGGAAATTGTCACCTCATCTAAATCAGTGGCAGCATACTTGTGTACTTTTTTTAAAAAAGTTATTTTAAAAAGATATTACATTAAACTAATTTTAATTATTTTTTAAATCTCCATTGAAAGGATACTGTATATAGATCTGAGCGGTTCATAAATACAAATAACCCTAAATATAATAATCCCTTGGGTCTTAATTATAAGATAAATTTAATTTTTTTAGATAGATTAAGGAAACTAATTAAATTAATTTAGAATATTTTTATTTTTCTCTAAAATAATTAGTTTGAATAATAAATTAATATATAATCTAAAGATACACCATATATAATATGATTAAGTAACTTATTTAATTTTATAATTTCTCTAAAAAAGTGATCTTGATCTTGTGGATTTGAATGAGTATTATAAAATGAAAAAAGTACCATTAAAATTTTTTTTGGGTCGAAAAAAATTAAATTTCAAGTACGATAACCTACCACATTGATTTCTGCTAACACAGACTAATAAAGCAGCACAACCAAACAAAACTACCGACAGAGTTAAACACTACAGGATGGGCCCCACCGTACCCTCTAGCCTCAATGCATGAGATCCGCAACATTAATTTCTAGGGTTTTTGACCAATATAATATAAAATAAGAAAAAAATTACCAGAATACTCCATGTCAGAAACAAATTATCGAAGTACTACGGTCAATGGCGTGCTTGGCAGCACGCCACTGAACCCGCAAATCAGCACCCGAAATGTAACATCCCGTCTTTTAATATGTGATTTTCAAAAGAGATTATCAGAGTTTTGAATAATTTAAACAGTGTGGCATCGGAAAAGAGTTTTCATTTTAAAACAAAACGAGTATCTGATATTTAACCAACATTGGTGTGTTGATACTAATACAGTCATCCAAATATTCAAGTACTCAAAGTACATAAGAAAACAGCAACAGATAAACAATCCTCCGTCCGAGTCCTTATACAGCCTGCTTACCCTTGTCAGCAACCCTGTCTCCGCCAGAACCTGAGGCTATGGCAAGAGCTGAGGTTCAATTCCCATTGAACCTCAGGTAACAGTTAACCTCATGCTTATGTAACAATTTTATATATAATAGATATTCATGATAGTTTCAGCATAATCACATTTTAACAGCACAACCACCTCATATTTTAATCCAGTCTGCACTACCCAGTGCCACGGTGTACATCCGTGTCCTCAGCGCTAGGAAAACTCAACGGCATTATCATGACTATAACCCGTATATAGCTTAATGTGTATGCACAATTTTATAAAAACAGAATCTCAGACTATCCATCACATAAAAATTTACAATAAGCATCAGAGTTAAGGTTACAGTACGCGTCCGTACCTTCGTTGATGATGTTTTGGTACGTTTGACTAAAACGGTACTTCTAACGGAAAACAGCGGTACAAGTTCACAGATACCCTATAGGAACAATATCACATTTATCAGTGGCCATCAACTTTGCAATACTTGTGGAATTCTACGTTGAAGATTTACTATTCATGTGAATAGTATTCACTATTCATGTGAATAGTACCAGTAAAAATATTTTTACCGTGACGGTAAATAATTTTTACTGTTTGGTAAATAGTATTTACTGTATTGATAAATAACATTACTGCCCAAGAATAATTCTTTTCTGATGTGACAGATCAGACTAAGCTGCAGCCACAGAGCATACTCAGAAAAAACTCTATCTGGCATTTCTACTATAATTACCAAAAAAAAACTACCAAATCTTAAGACTAGGGACCAAAGAACTTACCCTTGAAGTTCTTACTCCTTCTCTTCAGCTCCGAGAACTTTACTCTAAATTCTCACTCTAAACTCTAAGAATTCTCTCTCTTCTATTAAACTCGACCGTTGTGATCTGAGTTTGGTGTGAAGAAAATGAAGAAGTGAGGCCTCTATTTATAGTTGGAAAATGGGTCTTTAAGTGTAATTTTCGTCTCTGGGTCGTTTTACGTAATTTTCCTAAAAACTAAAAAGTTGCACCCCGTGAACAATTTTAAAATTTTTAATAATATTTTAATATTTATTATAATATAATATTATTATTTAAATAATAAATTATTATTGAGTGGGTCCCGCTGACAAAATTTTCAAACTCACGAGAGTTTCTGTCGGGAGAGGAGAAAATTTTGTCAGTGGGTCCCACACCTTTAAATATTATATTATTTTTTACTAATAAAGTTCCCTATTCGGTGTTCTGATCGCGTGATCTTTTGCAAATTCTCAAAAATCCAGAAGCACAGCCTTGAAGCTCTATTCTTCCTCTTTAGAAATATCTGGGTCAACTGAATTTTTGACCTCATTCAGGATATTTCGTAATCTGTCAAAGATTTTAAGTCGGACACTGCCGGAAACAGAAATTACTTCGGGTGACACCAACTTCGAGACAAAAATTCACTGATTCATAATATGCCCTTACCCAAGAAACCTAGTTCACGGTTTACAAGATATAATTTTATTTCTATTATTTCCCAAAATATAAGATATTACATTTCTCCCCCCGTTAAATAAAATTTCGCCCTCGAAATTTACTCCATACTAACTAAACATTGAGCCATGAACTCCGGATATCTTTCCCTCATATCTCCCTCTGTTTCCCAAGTCGCCTCATTAGGAGATAAACCCTTCCAGACCACTTTCACAACAGGAATATTTCTGTGTCGAAGCCGTTTCTCCTGGTAATCGAGAATTCGCTCCGGCTCGACCTCAAAAGTATTATCATGTCGTACCTCGACATCCTCATACTGAATAACATGGTCATGGTCAGGTTGGTATTTCTTTAGTTGAGAAACATGGAAAACATCATGGAGTTTACTCAAATTCGGGGGTAAGGCTAACTGGTATGCGACCGGTCCACGTTTTGCCAAGATTTCGAATGGCCCAATGTAACGAGGACTTAGCTTTCGCCGTTTAAGAGTTCTACCAACACCGGTTACCGGGGATATCTTGAGAAACACATGGTCTCCAACCTCGAATTCTAGTGGTCTTCTCCTCTTATCTGCGTAACTCTTCTGTCTGCTTTGTGCTGTTAGGAGTCTCTGTTTGATCAATGCAATTTGCTTGGAGGTCTTATCAACTAAATCTGTCCCGATGAATTCTCGCTCCGACAATTCTGTCCAGCATATAGGTGATCGACACTTCCGCCCGTACAATGCCTCAAACGGAGCCATCTGTATGCTCGAATGGTAACTATTGTTGTAAGCGAATTCGACCAGCGGTAAATGTTCATCCCAATGGCCTTTGAAATCCAATACACACGCTCTAAGCATATCTTCTAGAGTCTGTATTGTCCTTTCAGATTGACCATCGGTCTGCGGGTGATAAGCCGTACTAGGCCTTAGTTTAGTTCCCATCTCTGCATGCAAAGCCTCCCAGAATCGGGATGTAAATCGCGGGTCCCGATCAGAAACGATGCTCTTAGGTACACCATGAAGTCTTACGATCTCTTTGATATAAATCCTCGCCAATTGTTCTGGTGAGTAATTAATACTAATGGGGAGAAAGTGTGCCGACTTAGTCAATCGGTCCACAATCACCCAAATCGCGTCGTGATGTCTAATCTTGGGTAAACCTACCACTAAATCCATGGTAATATTCTCCCATTTCCACTCCGGAATTTCCAGTCCTTGAAGAAGACCAGGGGGTCGTTGGTGTTCGGTTTTAACTTTCTGACAGGTTAAGCATCTACCCACGTACTCGGTTACGTCTTTCTTCAGCCTGGGCCACCAAAACTCGGATTTCAGGTTCTGGTACATCTTCACCATTCCTGGATGTAGAGTGTATCTGCTCTTATGAGCCTCGTCTAGAATCTTCTGTCGTAATTCACCATCCTTTGGAATGTAGATCCGCTTCTTGTACCTGACTAAACCACTAGGTGATAGGTCAAGGTCTTGAGTTTCACCTTGTGAGATCTTTTCTCGAGCTGCTATAGCCCATTCGTCGTGCTTTTGAGCTTCCTCGACCGCATCTCTTAAATTATACTTTCCTTGACTAACAAGGAGACTTGCAAGATACACGTCATCGGGCGCGTAGTGTCTCATGCAAATCTGATTGGACAGGTTCAGGTCTCTGAAATCTTCAAGTAGTCTCCGCTCTTGAATCATCATGTATGCTGCGTGCACCGTCTTTCTACTAAGCGCATCTGCTACGACATTTGCTTTTCCGGGATGATACTTGATCTCCAGATCGTAATCTTTTAGTAAGTCCATCCAGCGACGTTGTCTCATGTTGAGCTCTTTTTGATCAAACAGGTATTTCAGGCTCTTGTGGTCGCAGTATAACTCTACGACTGCACCATAGAGGTAGTGCCTCCATATCTTTAAGGCGAATACAATAGCCGCAAGTTCTAAGTCGTGAGTAGGGTAGTTCAACTCGTGAGGTTTCAACTGGCGAGAAGCATATGCCACAACTCTGCCCTGCTGCATGAGAACACACCCTAATCCTTGCCCACTAGCATCACTATAGACAACGTACGTTTCGTCTGGATCTGGAATTATTAATACTGGAGCTGTAGTCAACTTCTCCCTCAAAGTTTGAAAACTCGCCTCACAATCATCGTCCCATATGAATGGTTGTTTCTTCCTTGTGAGCTTCGTTAATGGTAAGGCAATACGTGAGAAATTTTGTATGAATCTGCGGTAATATCCCGCTAATCCCAGGAAACTACGTATCTCTGCCACCGTTTCCGGCCTCTTCCAGTTCAGAACCGCTTCCACTTTACTAGGATCAACAGCTACACCATCACGAGATACGACATGACCCAGAAATTTTACCTCTGGTAGCCAGAATTCACACTTGCTCAATTTAGCAAAAAGTTGTTTGTCACGGAGTATTCCCAACACGAGTCGCAGATGTTCTTCGTGTTCTTCCCTGCTTTTAGAATAGATTAGGATGTCATCGATGAACACCACTACAAACTTGTCTAGGTGTAGACGAAAGATTCTATTCATGTAATCCATGAATACGGCAGGCGCATTTGTCAATCCGAAAGGCATCACAAGGAATTCGTAATGCCCGTATCTGGTTCTAAAGGCTGTTTTTGGAACATCACTGGTTTTCACTCGCAGCTGGTGGTATCCTGAGCGTAAGTCAATTTTAGAGAATACACAGGAACCAGATAGTTGATCGAGTAGATCGTCAATGCGAGGAAGTGGGTACTTGTTTTTGATAGTCACCTTGTTTAACTCGCGGTAATCGATACAAAGTCGTAAACTTCCATCTTTCTTCTTTACAAACAGTACTGGGGCTCCCCATGGCGACACACTAGGTCGAATAAATCCTTTCTCCAGTAGCTCCTCAAGCTGTTTCTTTAATTCCAGCATCTCGTTTGGTGCCATACGATATGGTGCTTTTGATATTGGTCCAGTGCCTGGCATCAAGTCGATGGCGAATTCAACCTCTCTCTCAGGGGGTAACTTGGTGAGATCTTTGGGAAACACATCAGGGAATTCATTCACAATGGGAATGTCTTTGAGTGATGGTTCGTCGTCTATCTTGATTGAGAAGAACACCATATACGCTTGGCAACCTTGCTTCATGCATTTTTCTGCTTCTGCACTAGAGAGGAAATTCAGACTCACATTGATCTTGCTCTGGTCGTGTGGTGGTGAGAATCGTATTTCTTTATTACCACAATCAATGACCGCGTTGTTTGCCGTTAGCCAATCAAGACCAAGAATGACATCAATGCCATGAAGCGGTAATCGGATAAGATCTATGTTAGATTCTCGTCCGTTCACACTCGCAATGCAATTAAGACATGCATCAGACGCTAAAGATTTCGCGCCAAGTGGGGTAGCTACTATCAAATCATATGGTAGTCTATAGGCTTGCATTCCTAGTCGTTTTGCACAATCGTAAGAAATAAACGAGTGACTAGCACCCGAATCATACAATGCCTGTAGTAGATTTCCATTAAGAGAAATAGTACCTTTGATCATCTCAGGAGATTTCTTGGCTTCCTCATTAGTCAGAGCAAAAACTCGTCCTGCGTTCTGCGGTCTCGCTTCCAAAGCTTTTTGAGGACAGTTTAAGCTAATATGCCCCGGTTTCTGACACCTGAAGCACACTGGCTTTCCCTCACAGTTAGCTCCCGGATGGAACCTTCTGCATTGCGGACAGGCTTGGGATGTCTGCATTCTTGGAAAGTTTTGCTGTCTCGGTTGAAATGGCCTCTTATTCCCTTGTTGGGAATTATTCCAAGGTGCCTTCCTCTTCTGTGCTGGGTTGTTGCGATTGAAACCACTACGGTTGGGGCCGCTACTGCTGAAGTCTCTGGTCTTGCGAAGCTCCTTTAAGTTTCGTTCGATGAGTCGGCAGGCTTCTACAGCTTGATTTAGTTCCAGAAATTTGTGCGATACCAACCTTTCCCTTATCTCATACTTTAGTCCATACACAAGTATATTTGCAATGCTGCTCTCGTCATTATCTCGCCTCAGAAGTGATGAGTACCGAGATAAGTTGGTGAAACGAGCGAAGTAATCATCGAAAGATTCTTCCCGACCTTGACGGATGTGCAGGAACTCTGTCTCCTTCATCATCTGTACTGAGGGTGGAAAGTACTGCTCGTTAAACTTTTCTTGGAACGTTTCCCATGTGACGGGACAGTTTCGGCTTCGGAGGGTTGCCGCGGTGTTTCGCCACCAACGATCGGCGTCTCCTGCTAGCTTGTAAATTGCCAATTGAGCCTTCCTGTTATCCGGACATTCTAAGACCTCAAAGATCTTTTCAAGATGCAATAGCCAATCCTCAGCTGAATCAAGTTTTCCTCGGAATACTGGTGGCTTGTGTTTGCAGAATTGTGTCACCCAGTATTGTGTATCCTTAGCTTCTCTGACAGGTTGATGTTGTTCCACCAGTACTCTCTCCTGTCGAGGAGATGACTGAGATCGTTCTGGTCTCTCAAATGCGTTGCTGCGCTCGTCTTCTTGTTCATCGTAATTTTCTCCTCCCTCTCGTTGTTGTTGCTGTTGCTCTCCTTCAGCCTGTTGTTCTTCATCCCCTTGTCCTCCCTGCCTGTTGGCGAGAAGCGCATCGATGAGAGCTCTCTGTTCTTGTATTATTCTCCTCATTTCTTGAAGTTCATCTTGTACTGGTGGTGGAGGTTCATGTTGTTCGAGTTCAGGGTTTGGTACTACTCGCAGTTGCCTACCCCTACCTCTGCCTCGGCCTCTGCCTCGACCTCGGCCTCGGCCTCTAGGAGTTCCGGCGCCTCCCAAAGTTGCCATATTCTAAATTCCAAAGGTTAATAGATATAAACACTAGAAAACAAAAAGATTACACATAACATAAGATCACAAATTTCATATGAATCACACCAAAGCGTATATAGTACACCCCTTTTATTCATTAATGGTGATTACACAAACTACTATTATACTTAGTCCTACTGTTACAAAACTATTGCTACTACTACTTCCATGGTTCATTGAACTGTTGTAGGGTTGTCTTTGTCTTTCTACATGACCAGGTGAACTAAATGCTGGAGGCAGAAAATGCACGAGCACACATCCTCGATGTGGCCCTCATTCAGAATTTCATTGATTTTTGTTTTCCAGAAATGGGTGCGAGGAAAGTGATGAAGGGTGGATTTAACCCAGTCTCTAGAAGGATACGGAAAATGGTAGCGAGAGTTTGCCTGGTAAAATTCTCTGACTCGGGTCAGATACAGTAGGTATTTGTCTTTCTCGGTCTTAGTAGTGAGAGCGGCATGGAGAAATTCCAAGTGTAAGGCTAAAGTTAAGATGGAGTTTTCATCTAAGACGTACTCCAGGTTGCCAGAGTTGGCGTCAGAGTCATAGTCGAGATCTTGTATCTGAGGATAGTCAAAGTTATCACCTATTGAGGAGTGATGTGAAATGCTGGGATTTCCGGGTTCCGGTGAGTAGGGCTCTGCAAGAATGGGTATTGAGTCATATAGATGGTCGGGATACTCAGGTCCAGGATGGTATTCTGGTTCTGGATCATTATCAAGTGCAAGAGCGGGGTAGAGTGGTTCTGGTACCGGCACAGGTTCAGGCATTGGTACAGAGAGTGGATTTATCGGCTCAGGGTTCAATCTCCTACTTACTGGTTCGGGGACTATCGACCGACGTGCAATACGTCTTCTTTTCCCAAAGTAATTGATATACGGAAATTCCTCTTTGTCCATTTCTACAACAACACCAGGGTCATATCAGTACTTATATTTTTTTTTTTTTTAAAGAAAACCATGGCTTAGAGCCTAACTTAGTTAATCAACCGATTGGCCAGGTAGGCGTCTATCATGGGAGCCTCACCGTGCTAGGGTGACTGATTGGCTGATCCACATAGACTCGGCCCTACCTTCGGCACCAATGGTTTGTTATAACTAAGTCGGGTTCATGCCAGAAAAAATACTTTTGAAGGCTAGAACTTAACTCTGCTACTTAAACAACCTTACAAGACTGTTTAAAGTAACCTAGTTAACTTCGTGCCAGGATGCAAGCTCTGATACCAAAATGTCTCCGTGGTGCCCATACACCGTGGCAACATAACGTACCTCAGCCGCTAGTTTTACGCACCGCCTCACGGCTCAGGGTACGCCCATACGTCCCAGTGCAACCAGACTCCCTGGCCATGTCGGGGTAAGAGCCAATGCTTCGCCACAGATCACACTGTAAGAACCCCCGATCATGGTTACCTTTAACTAGCTCTGATACCAAAATGTCTCCGTGGTGCCCATACACCGTGGCAACATAACGTACCTCAGCCGCTAGTTTTACGCACCGCCTCACGGCTCAGGGTACGCCCATACGTCCCAGTGCAACCAGACTCCCTGGCCATGTCGGGGTAAGAGCCAATGCTTCGCCACAGATCACACTGTAAGAACCCCCGATCATGGTTACCTTTAACTAGCTCTGATACCAAAATGTAACATCCCGTCTTTTAATATGTGATTTTCAAAAGAGATTATCAGAGTTTTGAATAATTTAAACAGTGTGGCATCGGAAAAGAGTTTTCATTTTAAAACAAAACGAGTATCTGATATTTAACCAACATTGGTGTGTTGATACTAATACAGTCATCCAAATATTCAAGTACTCAAAGTACATAAGAAAACAGCAACAGATAAACAATCCTCCGTCCGAGTCCTTATACAGCCTGCTTACCCTTGTCAGCAACCCTGTCTCCGCCAGAACCTGAGGCTATGGCAAGAGCTGAGGTTCAATTCCCATTGAACCTCAGGTAACAGTTAACCTCATGCTTATGTAACAATTTTATATATAATAGATATTCATGATAGTTTCAGCATAATCACATTTTAACAGCACAACCACCTCATATTTTAATCCAGTCTGCACTACCCAGTGCCACGGTGTACATCCGTGTCCTCAGCGCTAGGAAAACTCAACGGCATTATCATGACTATAACCCGTATATAGCTTAATGTGTATGCACAATTTTATAAAAACAGAATCTCAGACTATCCATCACATAAAAATTTACAATAAGCATCAGAGTTAAGGTTACAGTACGCGTCCGTACCTTCGTTGATGATGTTTTGGTACGTTTGACTAAAACGGTACTTCTAACGGAAAACAGCGGTACAAGTTCACAGATACCCTATAGGAACAATATCACATTTATCAGTGGCCATCAACTTTGCAATACTTGTGGAATTCTACGTTGAAGATTTACTATTCATGTGAATAGTATTCACTATTCATGTGAATAGTACCAGTAAAAATATTTTTACCGTGACGGTAAATAATTTTTACTGTTTGGTAAATAGTATTTACTGTATTGATAAATAACATTACTGCCCAAGAATAATTCTTTTCTGATGTGACAGATCAGACTAAGCTGCAGCCACAGAGCATACTCAGAAAAAACTCTATCTGGCATTTCTACTATAATTACCAAAAAAAAACTACCAAATCTTAAGACTAGGGACCAAAGAACTTACCCTTGAAGTTCTTACTCCTTCTCTTCAGCTCCGAGAACTTTACTCTAAATTCTCACTCTAAACTCTAAGAATTCTCTCTCTTCTATTAAACTCGACCGTTGTGATCTGAGTTTGGTGTGAAGAAAATGAAGAAGTGAGGCCTCTATTTATAGTTGGAAAATGGGTCTTTAAGTGTAATTTTCGTCTCTGGGTCGTTTTACGTAATTTTCCTAAAAACTAAAAAGTTGCACCCCGTGAACAATTTTAAAATTTTTAATAATATTTTAATATTTATTATAATATAATATTATTATTTAAATAATAAATTATTATTGAGTGGGTCCCGCTGACAAAATTTTCAAACTCACGAGAGTTTCTGTCGGGAGAGGAGAAAATTTTGTCAGTGGGTCCCACACCTTTAAATATTATATTATTTTTTACTAATAAAGTTCCCTATTCGGTGTTCTGATCGCGTGATCTTTTGCAAATTCTCAAAAATCCAGAAGCACAGCCTTGAAGCTCTATTCTTCCTCTTTAGAAATATCTGGGTCAACTGAATTTTTGACCTCATTCAGGATATTTCGTAATCTGTCAAAGATTTTAAGTCGGACACTGCCGGAAACAGAAATTACTTCGGGTGACACCAACTTCGAGACAAAAATTCACTGATTCATAATATGCCCTTACCCAAGAAACCTAGTTCACGGTTTACAAGATATAATTTTATTTCTATTATTTCCCAAAATATAAGATATTACACGCCACCTGGACGTGGCGGGTGATTTCACACACTTACACGCCACCCTATGGGTGGCGTGTTATACTGCACGCCATTTGTGGCGTGTTATGCTGCACGCCACATTATTTATTTATTTTTAATTAAAATTATATAATTATATTTTAAAATATAAATAATAATTATATATAATAATTTTAATTAATAATTATAAAAATTAAAATATTTAAAATTTATTATAAATCTTAGGATACAAGACTAATAATTATGAAATTAATTAATTAGTAAATTTGTTATAAATAATGAGATAGATGACTAATTATTTAATATTTTTAGTTAGGATAAACTTAGTTAGAGAATAATTAATTAGTTAGTTAGAGAAAAAATCTCTAACTAATAATTAGTTAGAGAATTTTTTTCTAAAAAATATTTATTCTAATTAATTAACATAATAATTAATTAGAAAGGCACAAAATATTTTCCTCCAAAATGCACGCCCATAGATGACTAATTAGTTTAGACTTAATTATTTAATTAATATAAATGCACGCCCATAGATGACTAATTATTTAATATTTTTAGTTAGGATAAACTTAGTTTAGAGTAAAATAATAATTCAGAAACTGGCTTCAATTGACAAACTCTGAAACAGAAGCCAAACTCCAAATCTTTTTGTTTTTTCAGAAGAGGATAAACATCAAAAGCTTCAAATCTTTTTGTTTTTTCAGAAGAGGATAAACATCAAAAGCTTCAAATCTTTTTGTTTTTTCAGAAGAGGATAAACATCAAAAGCTTCAAATCTTTTTGTTTTTTCAGAAGAGGATAAACATCAAAAGCTTCAAATCTTTTTGTTTTTTCAGAAGAGGATAAACATCAAAAGCTTTATGTGAATTGAAGAGAAAAATTAATTATTAGATAGAGATTTTTTCTCTAACTAACTAATTAATTATTCTCTAAACTAAGTTTATCCTACCTAAAAATATTAAATAATTAGTCATCTATGGGCGTGCATTTATATTAATTAAATAATTAAGTCTAAACTAATTAGTCATCTATGGGCGTGCATTCATATTGGAGGAAAATATTTTGTGCCTTTCTAATTAAGGGTTTTTGACCAAGCACGCCATTGACCGTAGTACTTCGGTAATTTGTTTCTGACACGGAGTATTCTGGTAATTTTTTTCTTATTTTATATTATATTGGTCAAAAACCCTTAATTTCTATCACATGATATTAGTATATTAATATTATTTATAAATTTAAATTAATTAACTGTCGTAGAGCAATGAGAATTAATTAACTTATTAATTATAGGCTAAATTTTTAATTACTCTTTATCTATTTTTTGTTTCAATAGTCCATAAGAATAATTATTTTTTTTTATTGTAATTAATATGGATGACACAGTAAAAAAAACGTATTTATTGGTCTAAAACTTGACTTATAAAAAAAAAAAACGCCTTGATCCTAACCCCACTGAGAGACGTCTGATGATCAGGCTCTAAATAATTAGTTAGGTTTTATTTTTGTTTTAGGATAAGATTGCTATTTAAAATATTTGTTATATTTAATTTATGATATAATATATACATTTGATAATATATCATAAATGTTATTTCATACTTGTATTAATGTGTTATTAGTATTATCTAACGTTAATTATATTATATAAAAGTTGTTATTGAAAATAGATAATAAGTCGTATAATATTTTTCACTTTATTATTTCTCCATTATCTTCATACTTCTAAAATTAAAGCAAGATATAAAATACACAATATGAACATTTTATAGCGGTTATACTAAACACTACAACATTGAAAAAATTTGAAATTCAAAATAATTAACTCTGCCATTTTTGGAGCGATTTTAAAAGCAAAACTGCTACAACATTTGAAATTTGAATTTTAAGTTTTCCGCCAATAACGGTTACATGTTTGTAGCAATTTTAAAGTGAAATTACTACAAAATTAAATTCTTGAAATTTCAAACGGTCTTCATTGTTGTAGTGGTTTATTTAGTGGTTTTCTAACTGCTATAAAGTTTTAAAGCAAGTAGCAGCTATGGTAGTGATTTTTTAGCCGCTTCAAATTGTACATGGTGAATTTAAGTATCCCATTACATGTCATTAAGAGAACTAAACATTATCTCTTCACCTATCTTCTCTCCTAACTTTGTTCAACACATATGGATAAGTCATGGATCAAGTTGCCGTGCAATTCTCCAAGATATTTGGCTGGATTTAATAGTTTCTTGGATTTCACATTTTCTCACGCCAGTTGTAACGATAAGATCGTGAGTACGTGTTGTAAATGCAAGTTTAAGAAGTTGCATATACGAGAAGTTGATAATAAACATTTGCTTGTGAAGCTTGCTAAGGAACATTTGTTTGTGAAGCCTTTCCCAGAAGAATATATGTTCTGGAGAGTTCATGGTAAGATATGATGATATTCTTTCTCGAAGTTCACAAGTATGAGTTCAAGCAGATCAAGATGATCTTGTTAATGATGTTGTTCGTGATGCGATATGTTTTCAAGACGACAACTTCACCACAGAAGTTTAGGGTGGAGACCCTGTTGTCTTGAGGAATGATGCAGCTTGGGATTTTTTTGACCTCATGAATGAGGCAGATCGTCCATTGTATCAAGGTTGTCAAAAGTACTCGATAATATCCTTTTTGATCAAATTGTATCATATCAAATGCTTGTGTGGGATCACTGATAAGGGAATGCTGATATTGCTGGAATTACTGCAAGATGCATTCCCAGACACAAACCTTCCCTTTACGATGAGGCGCGGTTAGATCATTGCTGTTAGGAAGATAAACCGCTTAAGCACTTGACCATGGTCAGATCAATAGGACATACCTGAATCTCTGAAGCTACAAGAATTGATTTCATTCTAACTGTTAACTCTCACGGGAGTTAGTAGCGAATAAGGAAAAAAACAAGGCGTTTAGCGCCAACCACCTTGTATCATGTAACTTGGAGTCTATCATCTAGAGTCCAGGTTGAGAAAGATTTGAGTGACATCTGAGGAAGCTGATCCACATGGCCATGGTAAATAAGATGACTAGGCAATCCCATCTGAAGCAAAGTCTTCAACATAAACTTCCAGCTTACTCTATTATAGGTTTTTGCCAGGTAAACTTTAATGGCAAAGAAGCCAATCTTCATACACCGCATAGAATGAATTCTTTCTTGTGCACCAACCTTCTACGAGGCAAATAAGATTATATTAGTGTTGAACTATGAAGAAATTGATGCATGCCCTAATGACTGTATGCTTTATTGGGGAGATGATGCTCACAAAGAGATGTGTAAGTGATGTCACACTTTGAGGTTCAAGACAGTTCGAAAGGGAAAAAAGTAGAAGAACCATAAAAGATTTTTAGGTACTTTCCTTTAAAATCTCACTTACAAAGATTGTTTATGTCGTCTAAGACTACTAAGCATATGAGGTGGCATAAAGTTGACAAGAATGGCGATAGTAAACTAAGACATCCAGGAAATGCTGAAGCCTAGAAAGCGTTCAACTTAGAATTTTCGTATTTCACGGTGGACCCTAGAAATGTTCGACTTGCGTAGGTGAACGACAGAAATAATCCATTTGTGAATATAAGCACAAGTTACAGTATTTAGTTTGTTGTCCTAATTCCTTACAACTTGCCTCCTAAATGTGCATGAAACAGAGCTCCTTACTTTTGTTTATGATCATTCCAGGAAAAAGGAAAATGAGAAATGACATTGATGTGTATCTCCAACCAATTTTTTGCGGAGTTGCTGGACTTGTGGAATGTCGGTATTGAGACATATGACGCAATAAGAAGACACTATTCAACTTGCGTGTAGCCTTGATATGGACGATAAGTGACTTTCCTAGCTTAGGAATATTATCTGAGTGGAATGTGCATACCGAGTGACGTGTCCGGCTTGCAATTTTGACTCTAACTCAGATCACATTCCCCACAATCAAAAGTAGTACTTTATGGGTCATCAGAGGTTTCTCGACACAAGTTTAGGTTGCAACACAATCGTTTCAATAGGTAACAGGAAAAGAACAAGACCTCCAAAGACTTTATCCGATTCAAATATCTTAGAGTAGCTTCAGAATGTTGAATTCAAGTTTGGAAAAATAGACAATGCAGCAACAGTTGGTACGAAGACTGGCAGGGCTTCTACTTCTACACCTCAGCAATCGTAGAAGATAAGCATCTTCTTCGCACTTCCATATTGGAAAGACAATTTGCTCTGACACAGTCTTAATGTCATGCAATTGAAAAAAAATGTGTATGACAATGTTCTATACACGATACTTAACGAACCAGACAAGTCAAAAGATCATCTTCAAGTGAGAAAAAATTTATGGGCCATAGGAGTTCATGAAGATGCGTAGCCAGATGAGCATGAAAAGTTTCAACTGGCAAAATTTTCCCTCACAAAACCGAATAAGAAAATCTTCCTCGCGACGTTGAAGAAAATAAAAGTTTCTAATGGGTATTCAAGCAACATTTCACAATGTATTGACATGCAGGCTCGAAAGATTGCTGGGCTAAAGAGTCATGATTCACATGTTCTTATGCAATCGTTACTCCGATGGCAATCAAAAATACACTGTGTCCTAATGTGTCGATTGTTTTGGTGGACCTGTGTTTTTTCTTTTGAAAGTTGTGTTCCAAGGTTATGATCATTGAGGAGTTTGATTGGTTGCAACAAAAAATCATTATTACACTGTGTCATATGGAGATTATCTTTCGTCTGTCCTTTTTCAAGGTGATGGTTCACCTGACAGTACACCTTGTTCATGAAACAAGGCTAACAGGCCCAGTGCAATACTGATAGATGTATCATATTGGGAAGTACTCATTTTACATATGCGCATCAGCATTACTATTTAATTTTTCTAGTCTCACATTTAAGCATTTATTGACATTTTCCCTTCTTTACTTTATAGGTTTCTTGGAAAGTTAAAATCTTACGTAAGGAATAAGACATAGCCAGAAGGTTCTATAGTTGAAGG
Source organism: Acacia crassicarpa (assembly GCA_034222035.1). NCBI lineage: Eukaryota > Viridiplantae > Streptophyta > Magnoliopsida > Fabales > Fabaceae > Acacia > Acacia crassicarpa. The sequence goes on along the minus strand of JAWXYG010000005.1, from coordinate 37,791,348 downwards.
CTATATAGGAGATGACATCCTTTATTTCTATTCAAAGTACTTTGATGACATTGAGACGTTTTTCAACCGACCGCCTCATGTAGACGATTGTCTGAAACTTGAACTTGGGCCATCATAAAGAAAGTTGTTACTCACTCGTGATGGTAAACTAGTTGGAGGAAGTGAGAGATTTAAACTGACAGCAACTGAGATGTTGCAAGCACATAGACATGTTTTGATTAATTACACTGAAGTTGAACCCTTACTTCAGTATGCATTGTACACTCATATGTTATCCTATATATTGTCTTACATTTTATACTTCAATTTCATGATCGCCATCTCATGATCAATTGCAGGGAATTCATAAGTCATATGAAAGATCTATAATAATTATTTTTTATATAGTTATTTGATGTTATAGTCTAATTGATTAACCTTATTTTGTTGTCTTAATAAGGAAATGAAGGGTCAAAGACATTCTAGTCCTTTTCAAAGCAAGCCAGCTAGTGTGAATCAGAGTGAGCCTTGCACATCTCCAAGCAAACCAGCTAGCCATCAAAGTAAACCTAGTAACTAGACTTTATGGAGGGGTAGAAGAGGCACACAATTAAGAGAGATTTTCTTAAATCGGAGTGCCGGGCAAAAGATGCTGATTGAGTTTGATAGATATTGGAAACCAGTCGGGACTAATGCAAGCTGATTAGGAGTTTTGGCAACCTTTTAGCACAAAACAAGCGTAGCATCTAGATAGAGGAGTGGAGAAATATCAATGATCGTGTGAAGCAACATATTTGGCACACTATCCAAGTATAAAATGCTTTTTGTATGTAATTATTATCAAGTTTGTCACTAACTACTTCAATGCATGCATTACAGCTCACATATAATGTTCCTCAACGTGACATATTTTATAAGAAAACAATGGCATATTGCTGTGAACGTTGGAGTAAGTTTAAGACAAATATAGCCAACAAATACGTGCATATAAAGGTGAAAGATGGTAAACCTCATCCTAATCCTTGTAGCAAATATTCGTATCTTGATGAAGAGACTTAACAAGAATTTTGTAGGATTTAAACTACTTCAGAAGCTTTGGTGAGTTGACTTATTTTGGATTTTATTTAGTTATCAATTGTCTTTATTTCTTGTACTTTTTTTAAAAAAATTCTTATTCACAAAAAAAAAAAACAAACAAACAAGGGAAAAAGCACAAAAAGAATGGTAAAAAGAACGATTACCCTCATACAATGTCTCGTGGGGGTTATGGAAAGACTGAAAAATGCTTGATGGTGGCCAAGCAAAAGAAATTGGAAGAAGAAGCTCAACCCAATCCTTCTGTTCTTCTGTCTTTACCATCTCCAATACGTCACAAAGAAAAATAGTTGTATGCTCACCAAAAGAGGAGCAGGTCTTATACTTGTGAAAAAACTCGTATAACTACTAAAAAATTGTAAGTATAGTTATTGTCATTTTTTATTTAGTAAACAAGTTTCATTACTTATGTTTGTTATCTATATCTCATAAGAGGAACTTCAAAAAAAAAAGTTGAGGGATCATTTATGTTAGACTGGAGGAATGATATTTTGACTATTTCTATAGGAAAACATAAGCATCCAGGGTGTGTCAGGGGAATCAAAGGAAAGGTAGGCATAATGGATTAGTTTGGAGCAGCCCTACACCATTCCTCAAGTATGGTGACTAAAGAGGAGATGGAACATATGTTGGCCACTTTGAGGGCGAAAGCAAGGGCAGAGGTAGAAGCTTCATTTAATGCATGATTAGAAGCCCGGTTGAAAAAGATGAAGAAAGAAATTATGATAATTGTGAGTTCACAACAAGAGACTAGTGTTCCCCAAGAACATTCACTCTCACCTATTTAGATCACTAAAAGGGCGTTGTTGCATTATTGAGCAGTCATCAGAGGGTCATGGAATTCAAATTGTTGAACCTTGTGACCTTTTTGTGGAGAATCCTCTTAGAGAATTAGTTGCATATGGGAGTGTCCACAACTTGGGACCGATTGTCCACCACCAACAAATTAAAGATGATCAAGTCAGAGTTGCAGTTGAAGAGGTGATCATTGCAGATGCAGCTGGATGTATTCCTACTAGTGATTTGAAGATTGTGAGTGATTTCAAGAGTACTTTCATCTTGTGGCCAAATACCCTTATTTCTATTCGAGCTAAGGAAACCTCGATCACAACCCAAATTGTAGCTTCATCCACTCAACAAGTTTCATAGCCTAACTTGAATGACATGCAAAAAATGATTCTTATGGCATATGATACATCCTTTACAACAAGATCGTGGCCTCTAGATTCAGTTGCAGGCAAGTCAGCAATAATTGTTTTTTTATAGGGATGATTGAACGTCCCTTATGGTCCATGCTACGACTACAACCACAGCAATGTGGCAGAAGCCCATTAAACGCTAGTCTGGTACGCCCCCATCTCTAAAATAAACACTGTGTGCATGCATTTATCTTAGCAGGCCACTCTTGTGGGCCCACTACGCGCCAACTGAGTTTAACTCATTGCCGAAGAGTCGTGACGCTTCACATTCAAGATTCTGCCTATATCCTATCTATTCTCTCCATCCTCCCCTCCCGCGTCTTTTCACCTTCATACGATCCTCCTTCTCCATCTCTCACTCTCAAACCCACCATGCCTAGAGTCAGGAAGACAACACGGCTTCACCAAGCGCCCTTACTGGTCTATGCCTACCGTCAACCCAATCCATCACCTAAGCAAGCACCTCCTGCTCCCATACCGACTTCTTCTTCCTCCTCTTACTCCACTGACTCTTCAGTGTCAACAGGCCCTGCCTCCGAGTATGACAAGGCCTACATGATTGCCAAGTGCCAACGCACCCCTCTCTTGGAGCCCAGACACTGACACGAACTCTACAGGCAAGTATCTCAAACATCTTCACCACCTGCGAAAAGAGTTGAAGACCATTCACAGCGACCCACGCGTGTTCTCGGCTGCCTATCGCCAGGGTTCACCGAAAGCCCTCTCCCTTTCACAGGCACATTCGGGGATTCTGGTGGTTAACGGGGTGAATGATAATTCCTCTGATGAGGATATGACCAGCAGTGCCCCAGCCCCGCTCGCTCCTCCTGTCCCTTAGTTTTATTTTCTTCTGTTAATTTTATTTTCGTTTGTTTTTAATAACACTCTGCTAATGCCTTGAGCATTTTCCCCAGGGCCATTTTATGAATGATGTGTTGTTTAATTCTGTTTTCGTGCTATTCTTTTTACCCCCCGCTGCCCATATACGCGTTCTGTTTTTAATTGCCCTCGTCTCTGTTGCTGCAATGAGGGCATTGCATCGTTCCGGCGTGGGGGAGGGATTATTTAGTATTAGTTATGTTAATTTGTGATCTAATCTGCTGTTGTTCAGTGTGCCATACTAGTTCACCCTGCATGTAGTTTTCTGCAGGAAAAAAAATTCCCAATTTGCATGATAAAGCATGAACAGAATTTTATAGCAGCAAAATGAATGTCTGTATAATCAAATATAGCATGATTGCTTAAGGAAACTGAACCTTTTAGCTTGGGAAATTGACAGTACTAGCTAATCTGATACGGGGTAGAGTGGCAGTGAGAAAGTTTAGAGAGAAAAACCCACAATGGAAGGATTTGAGCCTAACTATTTTATTCTAGTATGCACGTCTGCTAGCCCATGTATGATCCTTGATTTGTCTCAATTCTTTGATATACTATTTGGCATCTAAGCATTAAGTTCGTAGGGTAAAGGCATTCATGTCATATCCATCACCCTCATACACAACCCATTTATCATCATATCCATTTTGCTACCCCATTGAGCCCACACCAGTGTGTTATAGCAGAACTAGTTAGATAGAAAAACTTGAAGAAAACTGTGAAAAATGTTGAGGCAGAGTGTTCCCACAAAAAGGCTACAAAAAGAACCGTTGCTCAGTTTGATTTGATATGCTTAAAAAAAATTACAAGGAAGAGAAAAAAGAAAGGAAAAGACCTAGAATAAAGAGCAGCAACGAATGCATGATTTTTTTTTTTTAAAGGACACTCGGTTGAAGCTAAGAGACTTGTCTACCTAATCCTCTATTGCATGTGCCATCATTTTTTTTCATCTCAAAAACTCAGCCATCCTCGCCTTTGTAACCCAAAAAATCCTTTTGATAAATGAAAACTCAGATGCTGGAAAGCATTCTTAGAACTTTGACAAGGCTATGGAACTTCTGGGCCCGTATGACGAAAGAGAAACTAAATATCCCCTAAGTGAGAGAGCATAAACACTGACTTGAGAGCCTCTTGAGACTTCTTCATCTAAGCAATACCACGCATCGTGAGCCGCTGGTATTGGTCAGTGGGATTGCTGAAAAAGGGACGAGAACTGAAAGCGATTGTACAAGCAAAGTTATACAGACAAGAGTGCTACGACTATGAGATTTTGTTTACTTTATTTTATTTTGCCCAGGAGTGCAAAAAGCTAAGTGTGGAGGTATTTGATAAGCATAATTTATGCCATGTTTTCCTTATATTTTATGAATTGTATGGTAAATATAAGCTTAACTGCAATCAATCAAAGCAAAAAAGCACTAATTCATTATATAGGGGACTGAAGGATAAAAACCATTTATATCTTAAACATGTGCTAAAAAAGGAGCAAGTTACAGGGTTTTGAAGGAAGAACGTGTAGCAAAGCTGATACTATGCTATAGCATTCTGAAAGCATATCGAAGTGCAATACAAGGCATCATGAAAGCTATAACAGAGTAAAGAACGCAATGCTATGCGGCATATTTTCTAATCTTCTCTCTAGATGTTTCAGGAAATAATTGCGGGAGTCGAGAAAAGACAGGTAGATTGGTGACGTAACGGAATAGAAAATGCGGAGGATTGAAACTAAAAGATATGAGGAATCCAGCAGGATCAGCAGAATCAATCTACCAAGATTGGAAAGAGATATATAATGGATCTCGACAAATTAGGAAAGGCCCAGCTCGCTGAAACTTACGTCGCAAGAAAATCTAATTATAAAAGGAAACAACAAGCTAACCCTAAGGGTATGTTTGGTTTAGGGGGAGGGGAGGGGAGGGGAGAGAAAATGGGAAGAGAGAAAAGGGGTTTGTGGTGGGGCCCACAAAAATGTTCTTTCCTTTTAACATTTTCCCTCCATTTTCCTTCCCCTCCCCTCCCCTTCCCCCCAACCAAACACACCCTAAGGAGAGGTCGAGTCGTAGAGAGTCCAATCGAAATACACATTCGGCCTAACTCCAAAGAAGAGAGAGAGAATTCCCAAGGCACGAGAACTCCAGGAGAACCCAGTATCCTTCCTTGCAGTAAGATGGAAAGAAGAAGACGTGGAGTGGTAACGTGATAGGGCTTTTTCCATGCCGTTAAAACTTCGTCAAGCTTTCTGTTGATTTTGTTTAATCTTTTGATCATGGGTCATTCTGTTACTATATGTTTTGTCTTTCCCTCGTCAGTCATGAACTGATTTTCGTATGGCTGAACGAGGATGATTTCTTAAGTGTTAAATGAACCCAGTTCCAAGTTCTTAATTCAATAAATTTGGTTTTCTTATCAGCGATTTAATTACTAGTCGATTAATGGAAGCTAAGGGCTAGATTTGTGGCATCGGCTTACTGGCAAGGAGTCGAGGTTAGACCTCTGAGAAACAGTGATTGCTAGGCAGGTTGGTGCAAGGCTTGACCTATTATTGTAGGCTTCAGGAATGGGTCTACCGCTCATAACCATTACACCCTGTTTTGTAACGCAAATCTAACTAGAAAATTGTTATAGGCATATGGAAGGAGTAAAGTTACTGTCATATGTATCGGACGTGGAAGCTTTGGTAGATTATAGTGGTGGGTTAACTAAATAGCGTTGTAGTTAGTAGCTATGCTATAGCATTGTGGAAGCTGTACAGTATAGATACTAATTTAAGACTTGGCTATCACCCAAGAGGGGGTGTGAATTGGGTGTCTGATAAAACTTTAGATAACTTTGAAAATCTTTTCGCAACTTACTTAAAGCAGTTCGTATGACAGTAATAATTGTAAAGTGATAGTTAGTCAATCAAACAGATATGCTAGAAATATAAGAGTATAGTGAAGAGAATATGCAAACAGCGATTTATACTAGTTCGGCCCAATCCTTGATCTACGTCCAGTCCTTAAGCTCCACTTGAGATTTTCAATCAACTATCTCCTTGTTTAACTGGGCACAAGAGAAAAGCCTTTACAATCTCTCACTGAGATACTTCCCCTTACCCATTGTAAGGATACAATTACACACTCTGTAAACGAAGGATGGTCCTCTCACTCTCAGACTTCACTCCCCCTTACAAGTTGTAATTGATACACCCTCTCTTAAGGTTCCTCAACCTTAAGATTCAACTGATAATCAAGTAAATGTTTATGAACTCCTCACGAGTAGATACAGTATTAAACACTGAAGTACATAATCAATCATCTCACTCTCTACTGAAAACTAAATAACCATTGTGAAACAGAGAATATATGAACTAAGCATTGGATTCATAATGTTAGCATTTTGACAGTGTAAGCTCTTGTCTCTCCCTTCTTGTTTGAATGCTTCTTCTTTTATAGCTAATGAAGATCATTGAGCAATTCTTCCAGATTTTGAATATGACCATTGTAAGTGCATATGACCGTTGGAAAATATTACCGTTGGAATATTCAATTCATAGCATTTGAAGCCAATGAACAAATTAAGCATTTTAATTCATTGAAGAACATCATAGATGAGTAATCAACTTCGTTTCTTCAAGTTCCTCGTCTTCTCTACCATTTGTGAATGTCTGTAGTAAATTTCATCAAACTATTCAATTTCAAAATGTTTCTGATAGATTTTTGGCTTCTGTCGAGTTTGATGTTAATTCTCCATATAATCATCTGAAACTCATTAGCAAATAAGTTAAAAGCATTTAGGAATAGTAATGAGTTAAGATATGAGGTAATGAAATCACACCAAATGATTTTGAATTTACAAAGACGGTGATTTTGAAAACAGAGAAGTTTAACTCTCAGATAAGAAGTTGATGACTTGAGGTAATGACTCGAGGTAGTAAAATACTTGACTCGAGGCAATTGATTTTAGAAAAATCAAGTCACATGATGAAGGTGTCTAAGACATGACTTGAGTTGAGAAATAATTGACTTGAGTTGATGACTTGAGGTATTCACTTGATATGCAAGAGTCGATGACTTTCTCTTTTGAAATACACAAGTTTAATGTTTTAACTTGAAGTCTGAAAGTCATGCCTTGAGTTAATGACTTGAGTCATTAACTTGATATTCAAGAGTTAAAGTCGATGGCTTTGAAAAGATGTAAGTTGAACTCTTAACTTGAGGTATAAAAGTAGTTGCCTTGAGTTGATGACTTGAGTCATCAACTTGATATGCAAGAGTCAAAAGTCGATGCTTTCAAAAATTGGAGAATTGAAAGCTTAACTTGATATGAAAAGTGAATGACTTGAGTTATTAACTTGTTGTGCAAAAGTCAAACCCGATGCCTTCAAAACAAATGGCCAAATGAAAACTTGACTTGAGTTAATAAGTGAATGACTTGAGTCATTGACTTGATATGCAAGAATTAAACCCGATGCTTTCAAAACAAGTGGCCAAATGAAAAACTTAACTTGAGTTAATAAGTGAATGACTTGAGTCATTAACTTGATATCCAAAAGTTAAACCCGATACCTTCAAAACAAATCACCAAATGAAAACTTAACTTGAGTTAATAAGTGAATGACTTGAGTCATTAACTTGATGTGCAAGAGTTAAACCCGATGGCCTTTGAAAAACACAAGTTAACTTGATATAAAAGTTAATGACTTGAGTCATTAACTTAATATCAAGAATTAAAAACAAATTGGTCCAAGCACTTAACATCAAATAGATAACTCAAGGCATAAAAACATTTGTCTGAAGTTAACAAAGTTTGTTTAAAACATTTCCATCGTTTAACTTGAAGCATCCACGGATTTAACTTGAGGCATGTAAAAATTTAACTTATTAACTCTTCAACTCGAGACACATGAGATCAAAAACATTTTCTTTTAAATAATAACACATGACTTGAAGCATACAGAGCTAAACTCGAGGCAACCAAAGGCAAAACTTTTTAACCAATATAGATTCAAGTTAACTAAATAAAACATGATTTAACCTTGAATCTATTAACTTAATTACATTATAATTGTTATCATCAAAACATCTAAAACATAGAGAACTAACAGCTATAGCAATGGGTAGCAACTAGGGGATTGATATGCTTAAGGATGATTCTGAGTTCAGCCTAACTTCTCACTGATATCTTCTTACGACTACGATACTCTTTCATTTTGTTAGTTATTTAGCGTAACCACAAAAACCTCTCAACCAATCAGATTTAATTTCTGTTTCACACAACTATTATAGCATTTGAGCGTCACTTCTTGATATCTTAGTCTCTGTGGGACGATACTCTAGTTACACTTCATTACTTGTTCGACTGGTTCACTTGCCATCAAGGAAATCAACAAACAACAAGTAAGCTTTGTGATTTTAATGATAGGGCTATGAGGATATACCGATAAGGTGCTGGTGGTAACCATGTGCATGAGGTAAAAGACCTTAAACAGATCACACTAAAGGTTAGTATATATTTGTTTGCTATATGAACTTGTTCAATAAACTATGGTCTATACAGTTTTAATTATGTCATGTTCTTTTTTAAAGCCATAAGCAACCACCAAGGTCAACTTATGTGGCTTTTATGTGTTGAGACACATATTTAATATTATCACCTTAGGCGTCACTAAATTTACTCAAAAGGTAAATGTATATTTCAACAATTTTGTACTACCTTTTTTTTTTATCATCAAGTTAATGATTTGTCTAGCTTTGATGTTAAAAATGTATGATCTTGCTGATGCATTTCCTAAAGAAGATATTGAATTCATACGGAAATGCTGTAATGAATTCATTCATGAGCTTTTACAACAATAATGAGTTTAGGTCTTTTGTATTTCGTCATGTATGTATTCATCATTTAAAGGCTGTAAAATATTGTGGTCTATGATGCTTCCTTGGCTACAAAAATATCTTTGATGGATGATAAGTAATAGTTATTAGATTTTGTTGCTACTTAAATTAAAATATTGTTGGCATTATATTCACTTTCAATATATTGAGTTATTAAGAGCTTGTGGCTTAAACTACAGTTTAGATGCTAGCTTGGATGGTAGGTATGAGAAATAAATAAGGTGGATATCTGGAAAAAAAAAAAGACTAGATGTTATAAATATCATATCTAAAAAGTATTAAGACATGATGTATAAAATATAAGGTCTAAAAAGTATAACTTTACTGATAGTTTTAGAAAATATGAAATCTAAAAAACATTTTTAAGACGTGCTTTTTAAAAAAACTGGTTATCGGTTTAAAAATAAACACATTTTAGACGTGATATAAACCAAATTAAATCTAAAAAGTTGGACATTTTAGATTTGATCTTTTTCGCAATTAGTCTAAAAAGTAACACATTTTAGACGTGATATAAGCCAAGTCAAGTCTAAAAAGATTTTTTAGACCTGATATTTGAGCAAACAGTCTAAAACATAACCAACTTTTTAAACCAGCAATATCAAGACTTGATACGAAACATGTCTGAAAAGCAATTTTCAGCCCGTCTAAAAAACGATTTTTACGCTAATGTAAGCTTCTGAATCTTGTCTTAATAATATATTTAAACGTTTCATCTGGAGCTCCATTACACCTATTAAGGTGTGCAAATAAACAAGAAAGCGAAAAATCAGCAACTTGCGTTATTATTACTGACTTATTAGGAATAGCACAATTAATGTGAATCTTCTAGTTCCATCTTCCCATTATTGTCTATATATTTATATATAGTTTGTATAGCACATCATATCTCTATATATTATCGAAACAAAGCTCTCCATTTTTGTCCAAAACCAAAAATGCTTGGTATTTTGCAACTCATTGCAGGCTTTTCAGCAATTATGTCTCTCCTTTTTCATTTCCACAGAAGACGATGTTGCAGAGACCCTCTGTTACCAGATTGGCCTCTATTTGGAATGCTGCCACCAGTTATGAAAAATTTGTGGCAAATTCATGACTACGCAACTCAAGTTCTTCACAGAAATGGAGGTACTGGTGATTTCCTCGGACCTTGGTTCACTGGAATGAACTATTTGGCGACCTGCGACCCCATGAACGTACATCACATGTTGAGCAAGAATTTCGCCAACTACATTAAAGGGCTCGAGTTTCGTGAGATTTTTGAAGCTTTTGGGGATGGCATTTTCACTGCCGATTCAGATTCATGGAAATACCACAGGACACTCCTCCAATCGTTGTTTAAAACCAAGAGCTTTGACATGCTTCTGGAGAAGATTGTTCGAGAGAAAGTGGAAAAAAGTCTCTTTCCTGTTCTGGATCATGTAGAAAGGAAAGGGATTGAAGTGGATCTTCAAGACGTGTTCAATCGCTTCAACTTTGACATTGTTTGCTCCATTGTCTTAGGATCCGACCCGAATTGCCTCGCTGTTGATTTCCCAAAAGTTGCTTGCGAGAGAGCTTTCAATGAAGCTGAGGAGTTTATTTTCTACAGACACACCGTTCCTAAAAGCTTCTGGAAGCTTCAGAGATGGCTAGGAATTGGACCAGAGAAGAAGAATGCCAAAGCTTGTGAAGTCTTTGACAAGTTCCTCCATGAAAGCATAGCATCAAAGAGAGAACAGCTGAACAAAAAAGATGAGAAGGAAAATGATGACTTGCTAACATGTTTGATGAGGGAGGAAGAAGGACAAGAACACGTGGACGACAAGTTTCTGAGAGACACGGCTTTTAATCTCTTTGTTGCAGGTAGAGACACCATAACTTCAGCTCTCACATGGTTCTTTTGGCTTGTTGCTAAACACCCTTCAGTAGAAGCCAAGATTCTTCAAGAGATCAAACAAGAGAAGGAAGTGAAAAGCCAAGTATATCTCCATGCTGCTCTCTGTGAAGCTCTGAGACTGTATCCTCCCATACCTTTTGAGACCAAGCAAGCAATTAAACAAGACATGCTTCCTAGTGGACATGAGGTTGGTCCTCGTACTAAGATTCTAGTATCTTTGTATACTATGGGAAGAACTGAAGAGACATGGGGAAAAGATTGCTTGGAATTCAAACCAGAGAGATGGATCTCTGGGAAAGGAGGCATAGTTCATATACCATCATACAAGTTCATCAGTTTCAATGCTGGGCCAAGAACTTGCTTGGGTAAGGACTTGTCCTTCATTCAAATGAAGATAGTGGCGAGCTCTATTTTGAGGAATTATCATGTTCATGTGGTGGAAGATCATCCTATTTCTCCAACGCTTTCAATAGTGCTACTAATGAAGTATGGTCTCAAAGTTCAGATCACAAAAAGGGGCGTGGAAGAAGGAAATAGTTAGATATATAAGTACTTCTCATGCAGGTATTTGCATTGTGTAGGTATGTGGAACTATTCTGTACGCGTTGATAAGCATATATATGTTGGATGATGAATGAATAAAGTATAATTAAATTGTGGATAAGTTTCTGATCCGAGGTGGAACACAAATGTACAAGCCCTTAAGGCCGATTGATGTTCAATGTAGGATCTACTATGAATCTATTCAGCACTATCTATCCAGAAAATAACACTGAATAGAGGGATCACAGTGTAGAAGGTGTGGGGTGTGTGCATTGTGTGAAAACACTAGGGAAGAAGAATGTTATGTGTACCGTTCACCGAAAAGAGTCCTACTATTTATAAGGGAGTCGTTATGGTCCTACATTCGTGTTGGCTTGTTGCCATGATCCCATGTTGGCCCGACGTCTGGGTTGGCACATTGCCACGATCTCACGTTGGCCCGACGTCTGGGTTGGCACGTTACCATGATTTCGCGTTCTATGCCCCCACGTTCTATACCACGATCTCACAATCTTCACTTATTTGTCACTTGTTCCTTAGGATGACCCAACTCTTCTTGGGCCCGACCGCTGTAAGCCCATATTTAACATCCATAATAGTTTCATTCCTAGAATACTTATATCTACTATCACGTTCCTTCTACTGACTCAACCCCGGTTGGTTAAAGGAAGTCAATTTTTATGAAGAGGACAATGAATATCATCAGATTCTAAAATGTATATGATAATTTGAAACACACAAACTAAGCACAACACGCCCCACAGTAGATAGATCAGCCCATATGACCACACGATTGTACTGGTGGAGGACGGGCCTTCCCTCCGGAAGAAACCTGCTAAATTAAAATTCAAACAAATAAAAAAAAGGGTTAAGTAGCAAATCCGCCTCGGAAGTTTTCACTAAAGAGAAATGTTACCCTCGAAATTTTTTTAAGTTCAATGTCATCCTAAAAGTTTTCAAATGTAGTAATATTGTCCAAAATTGTAGAAAAAACTATTGTTGATCGTTAAAAATTGACGTTGATCATTAACTTTTTAACTAAAAAGGACAACATTGCTACGTTTTAAAATTTCTGGAGGACATTGAGCCTGAAAAGACTTACAGGTTAACATTGCTCCTAAGTGTATACTTTCGGAACGGATTTATCACTTAACCCTTAAAAAAAAAAGGGAGGACGGGGAATGAAGCCTAGCAAAATTTGACAGAGTACGTGAAGACTCCCCCAACAAAAGACAGCGATAAATGCAGCTCAGCACATTATTAAAGTTACACTAGATATGAATCTGTGTGTATGTGGTGGGGAATTTAATAGGCCTTCTTGCTCTTTATTTTCTTCTGCAAAATATCTTGAAGGAGACATCATCTTCCATCAAAATATCACAAATTTCTTTAAGCCAAGTCCTCGCACGATCACAACATTGACCGGCTCCAGCCTCATGTTTCTGAAATTATCAACCAAAAAAAAAAAAACTCGATTTCTTAGTACAGAACGTGTAGGTATATTATATATAATTGGAATTAAGACTAATCATACATTAATTGATTAACTTGTAATCAAATTGGCCACCTAACATGAAACATTTAACTTTTGAGGAGATTTTGACAACCCATTAACACTGGCAAATGGCAATATCAGAAAAGCTCGCATTAAGGCAGAATGACATGCGACATCTTCGGTTGTTGTGGAATGGCTGGGTAGTGCTACAGTGGCTTTGCTTCTTAAACCATTCAAGTTTAACTTCATATGTTTTGTTTTGGTTATGTTATGTTATGCTATAGTTCTTTTTTCGTGCTTTTGCTACCTCGAGTCAGATTTCCTTCCCACATCACTCCATCAAGTTTTCCCCCCGGGACCATCAAGGTTATTGAGACAGTGTGTGGTTTTCAAGGCCAATTCATCTTCTCAGCGAGGTCGTATATCCCTTTTAATAGTTTGGTGTTGTAACTGATTCAACATGAGATTCAAGCTTTGTTTGGTCTTTGAAGTGTTGACTTTCTCTTTGTCCCTTGTTTTATTGAGTGCTCTTTAGGACTGAGTAGTGTCTATTTTGGTGTTGTAACATTCAACATGAGATTCAAGCTTTGCTTGATCTTTGAAGTGTTGACTTTTTCTTTTAGACTTCTTGGTTGAAGCTTCAGATATTGCTGAATTAGTGTTTATCTTAATATGTTGTGTTGATTTTAGACCTTGAACCCCTGATTTGGTCGTGACCCTAGATCAGTTAGTGATTTGTTATGTATCGTTTTAACATTTTTTTAAATAATTTGACTTTTATTGAGAAAATATGCTTGTAAGTTGGGTCTATTTTAAAGAATATTTTTCTGAGAATGAGATCCATGATATACATGTGAGAATATATCTTTGAAATAATCAAACATCAACTTCTAGGCTGAATTGCAGATCCACAGGCCTCAGCTCTACATCATGAAGAAGTTGGTAGGAAATTGAGAAAACAAACGAGACAAAAACATTACATGCAAAATGAACAAAAAAAGTGGTCCGAAGTCTCAGGTATAATCGTCTGCAACAGTTGCCGATACATTTGCACTATATTCCTCAGTGTATAGAAATCATATATGAACTTTATTACACCTCTTGCTTTTTATTCTTCAGCAGAATCTTAAAGGAGGCATCTTCCATTAAAATATCAAAAAAATCGCTAACCCAATTCCTCTCAAGTCTTCACAAGCTTCAGCCCTCAGATGAGACCTTGTGCTCATGTTTCTGCAAAGATAAACCAAGACGGCAGAAATTATCAGCTAAAACTCAATTTTTGCAAGCCCATATCGTATGTGTTTCGGATAGCCTATACTAAGTAGGCTACCTAATAACTCAAAATTAGTGGACAGGGCTCTAAATCTCAGCTCGCTTGATTCTAGTTATCTTAGTTAATACTATGGTTAAGTTCGTTCTTGAACTAAAATCGTGTTGACAGGCTTCCTTAACTGAATTGTAACCTATCCTTACTCCCTTCCTCTCAACCTACAAGCTTCCTTTTAATGCAGGTCTCTAATATGACATAATGACAATGGCACGATCTAATCTGGTCTCCCATTATTTTATATCACAACCTGCTTCTCTCTGACGTTGCTCATAATCAAGCCCCATTTGCCCAAAAAAAAAAAAATGTTTCAAAGTAATAAGAAAGACTACTGGACAGTTTAATTTACCAGTGAGAGCTGAAAAGTAATCAGCCCTTGCTAGCCCTGATGGAGATCAACACCAACAGATATATCTTCATTCAGCATTCAGAAGCAATAATAAATTAATGCCTAACTCCAGGCATGATTGCATTTCACAGAGATGCAATCCATGAACATGAGATGAAAGCAAATGACTTCACGGAGGGCATGAAAAAAAACAATGACAGAAGCAACTCATTCCTATTTCCTTGATTCCTTGAGTAGGTCCAAAGTATACTTTCTCTGAGAGATTGAGATTCTGTTTCTTGACTTTAAATGCAGCTGCTACTGTCTTCTTTAGTTTGCTCATTTCCTCCAAGTCATTCCCTGTCACCACTATATCATCAACATGGACACTTAGAATAAAAACTTTAGTTTCTGAGTGTTTTACAAATAAGGTATGGCCAGCTTGGCAACTCCCTCAAGAATTCTCATGTATACTTCCTTTTCAAGATCGCCATTTAGGAAGACATGTTTTACCTCTAGTTTTTTGTCAACCATATTTTAAATCTAGTTGATGAAGTGACCTATAGATTAGCAGCTAAAGACAATAATATTCTTACTAAGTTCAACTTTGCCCATGGAGTGAATTTTCCTGGTAATCAATTCCCTATATCTAAGAGTATCTCTTGGCCACTGATAGGGATATTGGGAATTCTAACTGTCCTCTTCCTCTTTTGGTTTATTCCAGAAGAAAGAAGATAAAGATATAGATAAGAAAGGGTAGTTTATGAGTCAGTTAGAATAAGAAAGAGTAGTTTATCATTTTATTATCAGTTTAGGTAGTTACTGTGTGTTATATGTTTTTATAGGCATTTACTGTGTGAAGAATATTACTTGAAATTATTGCATATGGCTAAAGTTACAGATCTTGACTCTAGATTTCCCTCTTTCTACTTCTCTTTACCTTCTTTGAGTTCTATCAACAAGGTATTCTTTAAGTTCTATCATTTGGTATCAGAGCGATGAGTCTTAGGGCCTGTTGGATACCATGGTTAATACTCAAAGCTCCTCATATGAGAATAATTCTCCATTACCTTCAACCCATAACCCAGAAATACCACCAATTTCCAATCCTCTTAATGACCTAGCAATAATTTCGCTTCAGCCCCCTCGTCATATGCATCCTGAAGCCAACAATTCGCAATTAACAGCCATTATGGCGCAATTGAGTCAAATAAATGTAGAACTCAATACTCTGAATAGACAAAAGGCACAATATTGCTCAAGGAGAGTCAAGTCATGTCAACAGGGACACATACAAGCATGATGAAGGAGATAATTCTTGGTGGCACAGAAATCAATCAAGACGTCCTTATTCGGAACTTGAATTCCCAAAGTACGAAGGTGGCAATCCTCGAGGCTAGGTTTTAAAAGCAGAAAAACATTTTTGATCTTACCAAACACCCAAGGATTTGAAAGTTGATGTATCAGCAATGAATTTGGAAGGTGACGCCTTAGACACTTTTACCTAGGTTTCTTCGGGAAGGACTATAAGATATTGGGAAGAATTGGTGCAGTTTTTCCAAGAACAATTTGGTCCTGCAGAGTTTCAGAACCCAGAACGTTCATCTTTGTGGGATTAAGCAAACTCGTAGTATGGGTGAATATAAGCAAGAATTTTTGCGTCGACAATCTTGTGTACAAGGATGGCCGAAACATTGTCTTTTAGGAGTTTTCATCGATGGGCTAAAGGAAGAATTCCAGGCGGACGTTAAGATTCAAAAACCACACATAGTTTATAAAGCCGTGAGTCTAGCCATGGAGTTTGAAGCAAAATCACAATCATAGTAGTACCCACGACCAAATCTGCGTCAACGTGGTTCGGAAAATAAATATTATTATCAGGAAAATAAGGGATTTCCGCCACGTCAGCACTGGGATTCTAATTTTAATTCAAATTCCTCGATTTCCTTTGTGAATCTGTTATACCCGACGGTTTTGCATAATCCTCACGCAAGCACACACAATCCGGCCGTTTCTAATCAGCACCATCAATTACAAATGCATCCCTTGGTTTCTCATCCTTCGATCATGAATGACCAGCAACATCAATATTGATGGGAGAAGGGCCTTTGTTTCCGATGTGGGGACCAATTCACGCCTGGATATTGTTGCAAATCATCGACTTTGCAAATAATGGAGATTACCGAAGATATAGAGAAGACACCTAAATTCTCGAAAGATGAGCAACTTGCCAATGCCAATTGGCCGAAATTTCCTTATTTCCGCCTTGAGGACAAGGCTGTTTTTTCTAGGGGAGGGTATTGATAGGGATATTGGGAATTCTAACTGTCCTCTTCCTCTTTTGGTTTATTCTAGAAGAAAGAAGATAAAAGATATAGATAAGATAGGGTAGTTTATCAATCAGTTAGAATAAGAAACAGTAGTTTATCAATTTATTATCAAAACTAATCAAGGTGACATGTTAAGATTCTATGGCTACAATTAAGGAAAACATTTAATCAGCAAAAAAAATTACTAATAATTTGGAACTAATTATTCAAATTGGTGGCAGAGTCTAATCCTAGACTCTGCCACCAATTTGAATAATTTGTTCCAAATTATTAGTGATTTTTTTGGGAAAATTACGCACAGGTCCCAAAGAACAAAACAAATTACAAAAAAGTCCCCTAAAATCACAAGATTACACAGAAGTCCCAAGGGACTTTTTTGATATTATTTATATTAACAACAGGAAATGCTTATATTTACAATAACATTTAAACACCTGACCATTTACAACAGAAAAAGTCATATTTACAACAGGAAATGCTCATATTTACAACAACATTTAAACACCTGGATTTTGAACGTAAAGAGGTCATTTACAACAGAAAAAGGGTAGATTTACAACAGAAAGTGCTGTATTTACAACAAAATTTAAAATCTCGAAATTTACAATAGAAAAAGCTATATTTACAATAGGAAATGCCTATATTAACATTTAAACACTTGGATTTTGAATATAGAGAGGTCATTTACAACAACAAAAAAAAGTCAAGATTTACAACAAGAAGTACTATATTTACAACAAAATTTAAAATTTAGCCATTTACAGCAAAAAATGCATGTATTTACAACAGGAAATGCATGTATTTACAACAACATTTTAAAACTTGGATTTTATTTCCATACAAATAATATCAAAGAAGTCCCTTGGGACTTCTGTGTAATTTGGTGATTTCAATAGACTTTTTTGTAATTTTTTCGTTCCTTGGGACCTACGCGTAATTTTCCCGATTTTTTTTCCTGATTTCATGTTTTCCTTATTTGTATCCCTAAAATATCCACATATCACCCTGATTGGGTGTGATTTTATTTAAGCTATGTACCTATTTAATACCCGTTGTTGGATGAGAATAATACAACGCTAATAGCATTAGATATTTGTTCCCAAAAAAAAAAATCAAAATACTTTAAAATCTTATGAGACTCAATAGTTCATAATTCAAATATAACATTAGAAGTAGAACTATAAAAAATTAACATATCATCCTTTCGATAAAAAAACATATCCTCCCCAGAAACCAATGCACCATCGCAGCATGGGCGTATTTTGGATAACCACATATATAGACCACCACAAAGATTTAATCGCACTCGCTGGATTCATACATTGTATTTGAATTTCTATCTTTTAACAATTCTAATGGAACCACAAACAATTTTAAAACTTGTTTAGTGGCCAAGTGATATTTTTAGATACATCGAATTGATTACCAGGAAACATTCACTCCATTGGCAAAGTTGAACTTAATAAGAATATTATTGTCTTTAGCTACTAATCTTGATCGGCCACTTCATCAACTAGATGTAAAAAATGGTTGACAAAAAACTAGGTGCAAAAATGGTCTTCCTAAAAGGCTATCTTGAAAAATAAGTATACATGAGAATTCTTGAGGGAGTTGCCAAGCTAGCCGTGCCTTATTTGTAAAACACTCAGGAACTAAGTTTCTATTCTAATTGTGCATGTTGATGATACAGTGGTGACAGGAAATGACTTGGAGGAAATCAGCAAACTAAAGAAGACATTAGCAGCTGCATTTAAAGTTAAAGACCTATGATGTATGAGATACTTCCTGTGTATGGAAATCACCAGATCAAGAAAGAGAATCTCAATCTCTAAGAGAAAATATACTTTGGACCTACTCAAGGAATAAGGATGTTAGGTTCTAGATCATCTCAATTCATTTAAGATTATTACATAATGCACGGTTAACGTTCTGATACAATAGTTGTAGAAATTACAGAAGAATAGAGGAATTGGGAATAAGAAATCAGAGGGTTTGAGAAGAGAAACAAGAGGGAGAGACAGAGACAGACGGCTGTCCTATTATTTCATTCATAATGCACAAAACTGATTATACAATTAGCCTAGGCCCATATACATATAGCCTTAGGTCATTTCCCCATGGTAATAACAGAAATAACAACTACTACTAACTACTAACTAATTATCCCTATAACTAACTTCCTACTCAACTAACTAATTTATTTATTTACAGTTTACATATCAATACTCCCTCCCCAAAACATCCTTGCCCTCAAGGATGAACGACACAAAACACACAACTAAACCTCAAAATTGCAAAACTAAAATAGCAGAAACATAAGCCTAAATTGCTAAATTTGGAACTTTTGCTGATCTTTGAAAACTATTGCTTGAAATCTGGTAGATATCTATCTTGAATACTGCTGCACACAGCCCACAACTCCCTTGCTGAATTCTGAGCCAAATGGAAATAATGGATGCAATGCTGATCCATAAAGCATTTTAATAAGTTCTCCCCTGAACCAACTCAGAACCAAACATCTTGCAGCAGAAACCATTAGAAAAACCCAATGATAAAATGATGTTTTAGGCCTGTTGGGTAAAAACCATGACGGTAACAACTTTGGGCCTAATTTTTGAAAGACAAAGCCCATACACTCATGTAATATCGTCAATTCAAAATGCTCCTGTGGCTTGAAAGAAGTGTTAGCCAGCTGTAAGCCATTATCCCAAGAATTAATGCTTGAAACAAGCTGAACAATACTGTTCGGGTCAGACAAAAAGAAGATGCCTGTGCATGTCATTAACTGGGACCCACTATCACTTGGTGTCTTTTCCCTATACTCACACTTGTCTATGTGGTACAAGAATTCCTGCGAACCTTTAGCACAGTCAAATATTGAAGACCCATTAATAATGGAGGTAATTTTCGCATATTCCCTCGTTCTCGAGTTGTGAGAATCATCGATAAAACTAGAAACACCTCCAAAAGTTGTTGTTCCAGAATGCCCATTATCACCAAACGGCAGCTCCTGATTATTTCCAGTTAAAATAGAGACATCGCTCGCTGAAAGTGGAGGAACATATAGCCTCGTTGCGTCCAGGCCAACCAAACCTGGTTCATGGCCGTCACCAACTTGCGACACAATGTCTTCACTCCTCTTCAAAACGCAACCATCTTCCGAAATAACACAATCTGAAACAACAGCTTTTGACAGTGTAGAAACGGACAACGGCAAAACTGGAAAAGAACTCACCGTCTCCATCACACTCGACTTCGGAATGCTCAAGGTCTACAAGTCAGAAGGCGAACAGGAAACACCCTCAATGTAAGAGTCTTGGCCCTTCTTGTAATCATCCTTGTAACCGTCCAACGAGCCCGTTTGGTATAATCGCTTGACGTCGGCCATTGGAGAGTCATATGGAGAGCCGAATCGAACCCGCAAGGCATGTGTGTATTCCAGCCAAGAGACCGCTAGCCCCTGTTTTTCTTCCATAAAGGCTAGGTCCCATATGTAGCCCTTTTCGTCAAGATTCTTACGAGCCAGTTGGACCCTCTCATTATCGGGTATTCCCTCGAGCTCGAAATAGCGCTCGCATTCTTGAATCCATCCGATGACGTCTGATCGTTGAAAACGAGGGAACTCCATTCGGATGAACCTAGTGGGTGGCTGGTACTCGCCCGCCCATGTGCTTGGCCGGTGATGCTCAGTGTGGTCTTTGTTCCTTTGCCTAGCCAACTCCCTTTCTTGAATGAAAACAGCAACCTTATCAGAGAGTTGTTGAACTAAGGCAGGAAGGCATTTTAATTCCTGCAACTTATCGTCAATCGCCTTAAACCTTGCTCCATATGATCCAGCCATGGTTGCATTGTGATACCCAGAATCAGTCGAATACACAAGAAGTCAAAACCCAGACGAGCAGAACCCAAAAAATCAATACCCAGAACCCGGTTGACACTATTGTGATTCAAGATTGCAATTATTGAATCTTCTTGGCCGGTCTTGAATATTTTTTTCTTTCGTTTTTTTCAGTTTTCTGGATGAGTATCTTGAAAGAGAGTCTGAACCGTGAGGAGAAAAGAAGGTTCAGGCTTGATTCAAGACTGATCAGAATGGAGCAGAACGTGCCGAGGATGACGGCTCTGATACCACTGATACAATAGTTGTAGAAATTACAGAAGAATAGAGGAATTGGGAATAAGAAATCAGAGGGTTTGAGAAGAGAAACAAGAGGGAGAGACAGAGACAGACGGCTGTCCTGTTATTTCATTCATAATGCACAAAACTGATTATACAATTAGCCTAGGCCCATATATATATAGCCTTAGGTCATTTCCCCATGGTAATAACAGAAATAACAACTACTACTAACTACTAACTAACTATCCCCTAACTAACTATTATAACTAACTTCCTACTCAACTAACTAATTTATTTATTTACAGTTTACATATCACGTTCACACTATCAAGCTTGTTTCTGCCACCATAAGATTCATTGATCCAACAGCAAACAGCTACATGCACAACACAACATACAGGAATGTCAAGATTAGAGATT
This sequence comes from Acacia crassicarpa, assembly GCA_034222035.1. NCBI lineage: Eukaryota > Viridiplantae > Streptophyta > Magnoliopsida > Fabales > Fabaceae > Acacia > Acacia crassicarpa. The sequence continues at coordinate 37,769,884 of JAWXYG010000005.1, read as the reverse complement.
TCACATGACAGTACTTTAAAAATCAAATTAGGAATGATTAGAATATAATTAACGCATCCAAACCTCTCTCTGACTGCCTTAAGCAGTCACGAAACATAAATAACCACACAAAACCAATTAGAACCCTAAAGTAGGGAAGATCAAAAACACAAAAAGTGATAGAGGAATTTGTGTGTGGGCAGTTGTGCGCATGCTAGCATGTCAAAAAATAATAATAATAAATAAATTAAGGCTACCAGAGAGTTCAACAAAAAGTCAAAAATTAAAAATTAAGTTATAAGATGACTCCCAACCTGATTTTATCTGTTGGAGCCTAGCACTTCAAACAATCCACAGCAATTCAACCAGGAGGTCTTTTGCACTGGGGGACCTGATGCCACTAGGGGCTGCGTGTCATTTCATTAAAGAAAAACAGGTATAAGTATAACTTACCACACAATTTTTGCAAGGGTGAAATTAAAATTGCTATCATGAAAATTTGTAAAACCTGATCTTCAGAGCACTCAGGAATCAAAGAATCTCTGGCATTTTCTATAGCATTAGTAGATTCAGGGATAGGGCTGTCATATGATGAACTTGGTAATTTACTAGCATATTCCTTTTGTTTAGCATTTTCATCAGAGAAGTTACATACTTTATCATCATTTCTTTTCATACCGAGATCTGCTGCTCCTACTTTAGCAACTACTAACTTCTCTAGCAAGGAGCTTGCAGGATCACTGCTTTTCTCCTCAGACACAGTGCTCTTCTCTGTCTTAACAGAGTTATTGATCTCCTTGTATGGTGTATTTTCAGTATTCAAAGTCATTTGGGCTGGCGCAGGATCACAGGATTTACCCAAATACTCAGATGTTGTTGCTTCTTGTATTGAAGTAGCATTGGGACTTTTATTCCCATGATTTGATTCTTCAGCAGACTCAGCATACTCAATTTTGTCATTTTCGCCATCATAGCTCTCCTCAGATTTCAACTCCCTATCGATTTTAACAAGAGTAGCCACCTTTGTTTTAACCAATCCAACGCTCCCAAAATCACTAACCTCACCAGCATCGCTTCCTCTCTCATCTTGGGACTTCAAGTCATCACTTCCTAACATTTCCACCGAATCAAACAGACCAATATCAAGAAAAACAGCCACGTTAAGAAATACTCAGCACACCAATTTGCCCAAATACAATCAATCATTAAGTTCAGAGGTATATATGGTGTTTACTTGAGCTGAAGGACAAACAAGCTGCATATTCGTGACGCGTAGCAAAACAATAAGAAATGAGAAATACACAAATACCCAATTAACCAAAAAGACGAGTAAACGGAAAGGCAAAAGACACAAATAATCAATAATTGAAAAGCACGAATGCATGATTGCTTGCCAGTTGTGCATGCATTGATAAAGGCTTACACTATATCAGATGGGGGGTAATGTACCTTGTTGGCCATCACTTGAAGGATTGATTTTAGCCTGCTTTACCTTCTTTTTCTTGGCAGCTTTTCTTCTCTTTGAAGCTGATGGCATGATTGGGGTTTGTTAGGTAAAAAAATGAGACACCGCAGATTAAGCTTAAGAATGAGACTTGTCGTGCCAAGAATTCAAAGGACATGAATCTACAGAGAGATGTTTTCTGAGAATTGCAAGGGCCGCACCAGAAGGTCACTGAGAGAATGCATTTCGTCGCGCTTGTTGGAGAAGTAGTAAATGCAGCGAGAAGAGGACGACGTAGTGGGTTTGCGTTAAACTTTCATACCTTCATATATTCGCCAGGAATGGGAAAGAAATCAAGAATAATGACAGGGAAGAAGGTGAGGGTGATGGCGGAGGGGATTTTTCTTTTAATTTTATTTTATTTATGGGTTTTCTGGTTTTGATTAATTGTTTATTGATTTTGAGGAAGTTATGGGGTAGCTGGAGAAGAAAGTGGAAGGTCTGTAATGCGCCAACTCAGTATTCTGGTCATGACTTCTTGTTATTTTATCTCCACGATCACAACGAAGAGACAAATTCGTTTTCCAAAAAAAAGAAATTGTATGAAATTTTTCTAAATTTATTCTTCAAATAACAAAAATAGAAGGAAATCTCGTCAATTTATTTTGTATTTCATTTTCTATAAATGGATTTTAGATAAAAATAAGGAAAAATTCCATTAAAATACCATTTAAATTTGCAAAACCCCAAGAATTCTCCTGAATTTGTAAAAATACTAAGAGATACCAAGAACCTATGAGGGATATACAAATTCAGGTAAAATTACTCTTTTACCCTTAGTTTTAAATAAATAAAAATAAAATAAAATACCCTCACCACCGGCTGCCAATGGCTGCCGGCTATCGAAGGGCTGCCGCTAGTGGTTGCCGACGGCCGGCCGCCGAAGGGTCCCCACTACGGACCAGCCAATTCTCGAGAATTAGGGTGGCCGGTCGGCGTCCGCTGGCAGTAAGGTATTTTATCTTTTTTTTATTTATTTATTTAAAACTACGGATAAAAGGATAATTTCACCTGAATTTGCATATCCCTCATAGGTCTTTGGTACCTCTCAGTCTTTTTATAAATTTGGGAGACTTCTGAAAGTTTTACAAATTCAAATGGTATTTAATTGGAATTTTCCCTAAATATAATTAGTTGATTATAGAGGAGAAATATTTACTTCTTTTAGTTCACATTTTGTGCCAATTATGCATATAAAAAAATTCAATTACTTATTTTTTTTAAAAAGTTAGTGACGTTTAATTTTTTATTTTTTATTTTTGGCTCAGATAGTAACGTTTAATAATACAACCAATTCTGAAATGAAATATAATAATCATCTCAAAACAAAAGGTAAATTAGTTAGTACTATTATTTATGCCAACATAGGGTTTTATTAGCGTTGGTCTAGTAGTGTGAGGACCCGTTAGATCTTCCTGAATCTTGAATAGTCATCTTCGAGGTTTAAAAAAGACACTCATTATGAAACACAGGTATTAATGATAAATTTTTTAAAAAAAAAAAGTTGGTATTATTTATAAGGTTAAGGTGTAAAAATACATATATACTTTTCTCCGAGAAGCACCTAGTAGCAAGTGCTTTTTTTAAGTACAAAAGTATACACGTGATTACAAATTAGGTGCAAAAATATCGTTTGACCATTAAGTTTGCTTTTTTTTTTTCTAACTGGACGATGACATGGCATTTCACAAAAACATACATGTGGTTAGTTAACAAGAGTGCCCAACACCAATTTTTTTTAATTTAATAATTTTACTTCAATTAAAATTATTTTTGGATCTTGAAAAAATATTTCAGGTATTGACCGTACTAAAAGGATACTGACCAATACAGAAAAAATACTTCATAATTTTGAAAAATTATTTTAGGATTTTAAAAAAATATTTCAGGTATTGATCGGTACTAAAAGGATACTACCTGATATTGAAAAAAAATATTTCAGGATACTGACTGGTACTAAAAGGTAGTTTCAGGATATTGACTGGTACAGAAAAGATCTTGAAAAATTATATTAAGATCATGAAAAAATATTTCAGGGTACTGATTAATACTAAAAAAATATACTTCAGCATCTTTTTTTAAGATTCTAAAATATTTTTTCAAGATCATGAAATATTTTTTCTATACCAGTTAGTATTCTCAAAGTACCTTTTTAGTACTAGTCAGTACCTTGAAATATATTTTCAATTCTTAAAATAATTTTTCAAGATCATGAAGTAATTTTTCAATATAAGTCAGTATCCTGAATATCTTTTTAGTACCCGGTAGTAATTAAAATAAAATTATTAAATTAAGAAAAAGAATTTAGTGTTCGACGCTCTTGTTAACAAACCACATATGTATTTTTGTACCTTTGAAATGCCACGTCATCGTCGCAAAAAAAGTCAAACTTAACAGTCAAAGTCCAACTTAATGGTCAAACGGTATTTTTGCACCTAATTTATAACCACATAGTCATTTTTGCACCTAAAAAAATATTTGCTACTGGGCACTCCTCGAAAAAATGTACATGTATATTTTTACAACTTAACCCTTATTTATAAGTTATGAAAATTGTCATTGTTTATTATATTTTATACAATATAAATAAAAGTGTTTGGAAAAATAATACAGTATTCTTTTAAGTTATAACAGTAACTAAAAATAGTACTCTCTCATTTCCTAAAATATAAGATAAAATTGATTTTTCAAAATATATTAAAGAAGCTAATTAAATTATTTTAGGGTTTTTATTTTTTTTATTTTTCTCCAAATTAATTAATTTGACTAATAAAGTAATAAACTGATATATAATGATTAGGTAACTTATTTAATTTCTTTAATCTTTCCAAAAAAATCAATTATATCTTATATTTAGGACCAAAGAGAATATTTTCAATCTTACATAGGCATGTGTTTACATAATATGCTAATTAAAATTATAAATATGAATTATAAAAAGCATGAGGAGAACATCATCTTGAAGACTTGAATTCCGCTTAAGTATTTAGAATCACAAAACATCATTTATAAATTACTTGCTTTTATTATTTTTAAAATGATGAATTTACTCTTCCGTAACCTATGGAAAAGGGTACTCATAGAATATATATATATATATAATATTTTCTTCTCAAAATCCTATCTCCACCTGTAAATTGAAAAATGAATTGTTTAAATTTAATATTTTCTAAAACTATTATTACAATGTTTTATAATTTAATTTCTTAAAATTTTGTTTGTATTATAGTTATGAATTGTGTGAATAAAATTTTAATATTTTAAATTTATTTATGTTTAAAATAACAGTTTAATAAAATATAAAATTTAAATTAGGGATAGGTTATTCTGCCTACTCCTATTTTGCCTACCTTTACCTACCCCTCTCAATACCATTAGATTATGATCTTATCCAACGGAAGAGATTTGAGCGATAAAATAAACATTTTACCCTTTCCTAGATCATCTTCGTTTCTTGTTTCCCCTCCCCCTTTCTAGGGTTTTTTCTATAGTAATTCTCAAAGAGGTTTAGATTCTACGAAGCAATCCATTAAAAATATCGGCCTGACGCATCTGCTTTAGATTCAATTGTGGATTCAGGTTTCTTCATCCTGATTCACTTAATTGCAACTGTGTTTCTCATGGGGTTACAGATTTCACAATCTACCGTGTACATATGATCTTTTTTATATATTATAAATTTTTTCCTTGTTGGGGTGCGTTGCACTGATTCGTCGAATGTAGAATTGTGGAGATTTTATGAAAGTTAGGTTCAATTATCGATTCACCTTCTTCAGCAAACCATTTCTTTGTTTCTAGAACGTGACCTGAATTCGTTTCCAGAACGTGACCTGCCTGTTCATCAAATTACCGATTCTCCTAATCGCGATCTTCCCTCTCCCCATCTCTTTATTTTTTTTAAGCCATAACTGGATCGTCGGAGAATGGAATTGTTCTACCATATCAGTCACACAAGAAACAGTTTACAGGAAAATATTAACGAAGATCACAAGATTCAAAAGAAGTAAATCGATGAACAGCCGAAAGAAATGAAATAAATCTGGGCGAGTTTTGGATGAAAGAGAAAATGACTGGATTTATTTTCCTAGAAGAACAGCGAGAATCTAGAAAATAAATAAATAAATGAAATGAAAAAACAATCAGTGAGAGAGAGATGAGAGAAGAAAGAGCTTGCTGATGATGACTGTTCACAAGCATGATAGGCATATTTTTGCAAGGGACGAGAGAGAGGAGAGAGAGGGTGGGAGGCTGCGGGAGAGACGAATAGGTAAAAGAGTTTATTTTATTTCTCAAATATCTACCGTTTGATGAGATCATAATCTAACGGTATTGAGAGGGGTAGGTAAAGGTAGGTAAAACAAGAGTAGGCAGAATAACCTATCCCTTTAAATTATCTATTTTTTAAATTTGAGGATGGAGATAAGATTCTGAGAAAAAAAAAAAAAGATAAAAAATTCTAAGAGAACTTAAACCCATTAGCTATTGGTTTATCTTGTACATTTACACATCAGCAATCAATTTTTTAATTGTACTATAAATTCTGAATTGTTTTCAAAACATTTACTAACTACACATAAAAATGATTTTTTTTTTTTTTTATGGAAAAGTTTAGATAAGTTGGTTCTGAATATTCACCATAGATAAAGCATGTCTTTATACTCAAAAAGCATTGATATATTTATAGATTTCTCACTCAACAAATAAGCATATATCGGCTAAAGAAAGATTGTCATATCCTAATAACTTCCTCTAATACAAAGGTCCCTCGCTCACCAATGGCAATGCCCATGCCATGCCTTCTCATCATTAGAATAATCAGTAAAATAACAAAGGAAAAACCTAATGACTTGCGTAGCATATGAACAAGAAATATAAGAACAGTTACTAAGCTTTCCCGCCACTATTTAACAGTATTCGCCATCCGTATTTGTACTTTTCAACCAAGCAAACAACTTCTATAGACTTCCATGATCATGAAGCACTCATATGGAGAGCAACCAAGGAAGCGTAAACACCATCTTCAATCTTCATCAAGGCCTCATGCCTTCCCTTCTCAGCAATCACTCCATTTTTCACAACTGCTATAACATCAGCACCTTTAATTGATGAGAGCCTATGAGCTACCACCACTGTGGTTCTGTTCACCATAACACTATCCAAAGCTTCTTGAACCACTCGCTCTGATTCTGCATCTAATGCACTGGTTGCCTCATCAAGCAAAAGGATTTTTGGGTTTTTCAACATTGCTCTTGCAATGGCAATCCTCTGCTTTTGGCCTCCTGACAATTGTGTGCCTCTTTCGCCAACCATAGTGTCAAAACCCCTTGGAAGTGAGCTTATGAACTGGAATGCGTTGCCTGCTTTAGCTGCTGCAACTATCTCATCCTCATTGGCACCTCCTGTTTTGCCGTAAGCTATGTTGTCTCGGATGGTTTCATTGAAAAGAATTGGTTCTTGGCTGACCAATCCCATTTGATGCCTCAGCCAGCTTAGCCTCAGCTTCTTGATCTCGGTTCCATCTAGCAGTACGAGTCCAGAATCCGGGTCGTAAAATCTCTCTATGAGGCTAATAACTGTTGATTTTCCACTTCCACTTTCTCCAACCAATGCAACAGTCTAAGGAAAAAGACATAAGTAATACAATTAAATCACCGCAGGCTTACCAAGAAAGTGATATGTTCATCATCTGAAAGCTTAGAGTCGAGTTGAATACCTTCCCAGAGGATATGGTTAAGTTCAAATCTCTGAAAATTTGAACATCAGGCCTTGTAGGATATTTGAAGCTGACATTTCTCAATTCAATATCACCGTTTACAGAATCTAATGTCATGCCCTCATCGCTACTCGAGTCAATATTGGGTTTACTGTCCAGAATTTCAAATATTGAAGCTGTGGAGTCTTTACCCTTGTTGATGTCTGGGGCCAAGGCACTGGTCTGGGAAACCCCTAATGCTGTAATTGTTAAAGCAAAGAAAACCTATACAAGTAACCTTCAGTAAGAACCATATCAAAAGCAGCAAAAAAAGATATATGTAGAGACAATCCATGATTGATGTACCTTGAAAACCTCTTCAAAATTTGCTAACCCTTGCTTTATAAAGATGGCTCCCACGTAGAAACACAGGGCATTTGCGCAGTGCAAAGCAAAGAAGGAGAAACCAAAACCTGCACCACTAACAAAACCTCTTCGAATGCCTTCTTTTTCTGGCCCTTCAGTTTTCTTCCTATACATTTCCATGACCTTTGGTTCAGCACAGAATGATGCAACAGTCCTGATGCTACTAACTGCATCATTTGCCACCTGACTGGCCTCTTCATACATCAGCTACAACGGGAAAACGAAAAAAAATAAGTGTCCAAAATATTTGCGAAAACATAGTAATAAGTGTCCAAAAGAAAAAACTCTGGATTTGATTGGAAATATAGAAAGTAAGAAGGCCAACTTTAGCATCTGCGCTAAACCCTTTCTGAAACCTCATTTGAAATACTCCTTGCAAAAGAAGGAAAGGTGACACAGCAAGAATCACTAAAGAGAGTCTCCAATTAGCTGTAAATGCTATAAGGAGGCCTGTTGTTATTGTTGCTATGTTCTGCACAACGAGGGCCAAGGTGTCACCAACAAGACTTCTCACTGTTGAAGAATCTGTAGATAACCTTGCACCAACTGCACCGCTGGAAGATGACACGCATTTGAGTTTGATTGATGAAATTAATTAAAGCATCGAAATTCCTTTAATATCTTGTTAATTTACCTTGAATTTGCAGGATCATCGAACCAACTGATTTCTTGGTGCACAATCTTCTCAAATGTCAAGGAACGAATTCGTTCTATTAATTTTCCACCAGCAACTCCAAAGAAGTAATTTTGTAATGGTAGAGACACGAAAGAAGCCAATCCCAAAATCACAAAAAGAACTGCCCAAAACTTGGATTCTTTCTTCATTTGCTCTGGTGGTTTATATAACGTGGTCATAGCTGATGAAAGTAAGAGGCCAAATATAGGGAAAATTAGGCCTTGTGTTACAGCAGCAATAGATCCAAGCAATAACACAGGAATCTCAGGTTTGTTCAAATAGGCCAGACGCATAATGGAAACCTCTTGTCGCTTGACATCAGCAGTTTCGGTCTTTTCAAGATCACCACCACCTTCTACAGAACGATATGGATTAGTTCGATTAGAAAGACCAAGGTTGAGTGAGCGAGAAGATTTCCTTCCTGATGAACCTCTGCTAGTTAGTCTCAACGATGATTTTCGGATCTCAGAGGAAGACTTGTTTCTGACTGTATAACTGGTAGTAGCCTTGTCTGTTTCAGATTTTTCTCCTTCTTCAGCTTCATCAGCGCCTTCTTGAAGCTGAACAAGCTGAGAATAAGCACCATCAGGATTCTGGATTAACTCGTCGTGAGTTCCTGCAAATAGAAAGAAAAAATGACAAAGTGGACATATAATTATTTTTTAGTCTAAGAATTTTGAACAATGAAATTAGTAGCGGTGCTATATTCATGAGCGAATGAAATGCATAAGAATTGGTAAAATATATAACCTTTTTCCACTATTTTCCCTTGATACACCACTGCTATGTCATCAGCATTTCTAATAGTTGTCAAACGATGAGCAACAATCACGGTAGTCCTGTTTAACATGACATTTACCAATGCATCTTGAACAATGCGTTCAGATTCAGCATCTAGTGCGCTTGTGGCTTCATCAAGAAGGAGGATTTTAGGGTTCTTCAGAATTGCCCTTGCAATGGCAATCCGTTGCTTTTGTCCCCCAGAAAGTTGAGTTCCATGCTCCCCTACCAAGGTATCAAGGCCCTGCAAACACAGAATGAAATGCATATCAACTAAGTATTATGATTATCCTCTTAGATTCCAAGATTGTGCATTTATCATTAAAAGACGAAACTAAAGAATTTGATATACCTTTGGCATTTTGTCAATAAATTTTGCAGCATTGGCAAGCTTTGTCGCTGTAATTATTTCCTCATCAGTTGCATTATCCTTACCATATGCTATATTTTCTTTTATGGTACCTGTAAATAACATCGGCTCCTGACTAACAAGCCCAATCTTTTCTCTTATCCATCTAAGCTTAAAGTCCCTCAAATTAACACCATCTATAAGTACTTCACCAGCATCAGGGTCATAGAATCTTTCTAACAAACTAATTACAGTTGACTTTCCGCTTCCACTTTGACCCACTAAAGCAGTAGTTGTGCCCCTTGGAACACACAGTGAGAATCCAGAAAAAACCTGTAGGTCAGGCCTAGCAGGGTATCTGAAATAAACATCTTTGAGTTCAATATCTCCCTTGATGTCCTCCAATACAACCCCATTAGTGTCATAAGCATCAATTTTTGGTCTTCTTTTGATAGTCTCAAACATCTTGTATGCAGCAGCTTGACCTGCTGCAAATGCATTAAGAGATGGCGATGTCTGTCCGAGTGACCTAGTTCAACAAGATATCAAAGATGTGAGAAAGGTACATAAGGTTGTGTTGGATGATAAAAGATTGATGAGTATAAGGCATATTAGATGTTTACTGTAAACTTGATTCAAAATGAAGTGCCTAATGGTGAAAAGGGGGCGGCCCACTACATAAGTTCCTATCTACCAAGTGGTCTCGGAAATATCAGATATAAACAGTCTTACCCCTATAAGAAAGAGACTATATTTCTAGGATTTGAACCTGTAAATTTCTTGATCACATGGCAGCAACCTTACTATTACTATTGTTCTAAGACTCGCCCTCTAAACTGTCTAAGAGCATCTAAATAATTTCATTCAAATTTTGTTCATATAATAAAAAGTTTGCTATACATCAAGTCTTTGGAGGCCTGGGTCATTCAGCTAAAAGGACCTTGGAAAAGAAGATTATAAAATATAGTCAAAAAGTTGGTCTTACTCACATTCCACCCATCATCAGCGCCATCATTATAGTGAGGACAGCGCCACCATTATACCCTCTCTCACGGATCAGTTTGGCTCCAAACCACAATGCAAGTCCATAGGTGCTGAAGATGACGAACATAACAAGTCCAAATCCAAACCCAGTGGCCATCCCTTGTTTAACCATTGATTTATAGGCAACTTTCAACTTGCTATTATAGTTTTCTACTGCTTTCTTCTCCCCAGTGAAAGATGCAACCTGTTCAATTTCACAAACGAATCAAGCACTAAAAATCTTTCAAATATCTTGAACACTTCAATGAGTTTTTTTTTTTTTAATCTTTTTGTTTTTTTCCCCTTACTGTTCTAATGGCCCCAACAGTTTGTTCAACCACATTTCCTGCTTCTGCGTAAGCAACTTGTCCACGACTTGACATTTTTGCGACAACCATTGACGCGATTCCACCAGCAATGACAGCAAATGGAAGACATGAGAGCAAAACCAGAGAAAGTAACCATCCTGTTGTAAAGGCAACCACAAAACCACCAACAAAAGTTGTAGCCAGTTGCAGAAACTTCCCAACCTGTTGTAAACTTTCTATGAGTTCTATGTGAATCAGGCCACTAATAATAGAAGAAAAAATTACTGCGATGCTTGCAGGATCAAGGTAATTGATTATGGTGATATCCATACGAGAAAGGAAAGGAAGGTTTACCTTTTCTCCCATGGCATCTTGAATGAGAATGGTATCACCAGACATCCTACCAATGACCTCCCCTGTGGTTGTTTCAGTGTCAAAGAAGGCAATGTCCTGTCTTAGTATTGTTTTCAAGTACAAACCACGGATCCTTGCGGCTTGCCTTTCTCCTGTCATCATCCAACTAGCCACCTCTGTGGCATATGGAACAAAATGACACTCAGAATGCCGTAACTATATCTTTAAATTAACGATACAAAAAAGTAGAGTATAAAGTAGGGGAAAATGATAGAAAAAGAACCTGGAATTGGAAAATCCCAAATTAGGTTTCTTGCCTAAAATTTATAAAGAAATGACTGCACTTATAAGTACATTCACAACTCATTTTATAGGAAATACATGATTTGAGATTTTTAAATTCTTTTTCTATCATTTTCCCTAAAAGTAATTTCAACAAAATGCATTTGTAAAGTATACGAGTCTGAAGTCATTATGCTACTTGTTCATTCCCAAACTAGAAAGCTAAACAATACCCTATGTACCTTGCTTATGTTTATGAGATAAATAAATTTTTATGACTCCCAGTCAGTGGCAGATCTTAAGATAAATATTTGGGGGGCTAAATGTATACTCATTAACTAATGAAGAAAAAAATATTTGGAGGGTCAAATGTATAAGTTTTTAAGACAAACGTATAAGTTTTGTATAAAAAAATCCATTTTATATTAAATATTTAGGACAAATTTTTTTGGGGGCCACTTTCTGACCCTTGAGAAGCTGCACCTCTGCTCCCAAAAACTAGCGAGGTATCAACGCATTAGATATAAAAGAATGAGGAATCTTACGGAGACATGAAGCAACGCCACAACCAATAGCCAGGTAAACGAAGAGTAATGCAACCTGTTCTAAACAGACATCAGTTAGTTTCCTTTCTCACATAAAATCTGTAATATAATCCAGCTAGTAGTAAATAAGCAGGAAGAAAAATCATCGTCAAAGAAAACAAAAGATTCTCAGTCTCTGAGTCTAATTACAGAAAACCCTTCCCTTCCCCTCCGTTCCGTCTAAAAGTGACGGAACAAAGTAAAACACGCATTTCATTATACAGCTTAGAAGCTACGTGCTCATCTGGGAAAGTCAAATTAATATAGAAATAGAAAAGAAATATTGATTATTACAGCAATCGAGTAGAATGCATATGTACCTTGGAAACTTCATGCACAATGCGTGATGGATCGGTCGAACCAAAAGTGTTGATGGCCTTCCCGAAAATCAGTACCATGAGAGGCTGTGATAGCCCATTGGCCATCGCACAGATCGTACCGATGGCCATAAAAAATACATCGCGACGGTCGGCAAAAGTAAAGAGCTTATGAAAGGGAACTTTCTGCTTGCCCGATGGTGGCGCTTCCGCCATGGCTGCGTTCGGCCACTTCCTCTGTTGATTCAAAACTTTCTGCTGTTGTTGTTGTTATAAAACGATCTCTTTCTCAATTTTAGCCACAGGAATTTCGCGAAACGAATAAAAAATAAGATTAACGACAAAATAGGAAAGAATTTCTCTAAGGTTAGGGAGAAATGTTAGTGATTGTCAAGGGAAGAGGCGTAGCATGATGCATGTCACGTAGGAAAAAGAAAGCAGCGATAAAATGAGAGAACAGTGGCGAAGAGGAGAGATGGGTGGCACAGAATATTCTCGTTTGGTTTTATTACGAACTGATCAACCAAATGTGAGCATCGCATGAATTCTCGTTTGGTACGAGTACATTTATAGAAGTATCAAAAAGTCTCCGTATTAATCACAAATACAAAAAATACTTTGTATTCTATCACACAAATTAAAAAAAACATCTCGAAGGACTTAAGAGGCCAGGCCGTTTGGTTTAACTGCTTGCATGTTTGAAATGATAATCATGATTATATTATCAAGATAAAAGTGTTTGGTTGCTCTTTAGCATAATAAATTTAGAGAAAAATATTTTTCCTGTCACTGAAGATAGGGTTATCTCCAGTGACCCCAAAACTACGTCGTTTTGAGTTAATGAAGGGTTTGTTAGTAATTTCAGGTGAATTAATGAAGGGTGTTTTGGTAAAATGTATATGATTAAAAAAAATAAACAGAATTACAAAAACACCCTTCATTAATTCACTTGAAATTACTAACAAACCATTCATTAATCCAAAACGACGTAGTTTTGGGGTCACTGGAGATAACTCTATCTCCAGGAGAAATCCTTTACCCATAAATTTAATGGTATTACCAATGCTTTTTGTTTGATAGAATGAATACAAAGTATTTTCTTTATTTGAGATTAATACGGAGAATTTGTGATACTTTTCTAAATATACTCGTACCATTAAAGGATTTAAATTCACTGCGCATAGATTAAAATTTATATTATGAAAAGGAAGATTCTAATTATTAAAGACCAATATCAAACTTACAAGTTAATTCTCCAAAGTTATTATTTTTACATTTATACCTTCTAAAATTGTGTCAAGTTATTTTTAAATTCGTGATAATTGTTAACTCAATCAAACTCATAAGTTCATATATCGAGTTTACTATTTTTATGTTTCTAATTTATAAAATCATGTTAACTCACTCTTAAACTCGTATAAACTTTTGATTTGATCATGCTTAATAACTTTATATATAATTTTTTTAAAAAAACATATTTGTTGAGTATGATAATTTGTTAATATTGATAGATTTAATTTTAATTGTTTTGATTTTAAATATAGTTAAATCAAATTATTATCCTTTTATATTGTATTTATTTAACTGTACAATATTAATATCTATTTATTGATAAAAGTGAATTTTACAAGTTCCCTATTCAAATCTATGAAATGATTGTATATCATTATCATGAATTTACTTAATCTCATAAGTTTGACGATAATAATCTTGTTGAAAACCAAAGGAAATGATACCACTAGTCCACTACTACTTTTATAATTATGACTGAACTAAAATATTTAAATGGATCTTGTATTTAAGAAAATATGACACAAGGGAACGAAATAGGGAAAAGAAAAATGAAACGTATTTTAAGTGAAATTCTTTCTCCTCTCAATTCAACAGCAAACCTTAGCTTGTTATTTTAAGTTGATTTGCTCTTTATAGGCTCCAGACGAAGAAGATGCTGGAGATAAATACCAGTACTCTCGATTATTGTCAATGTAGATAGACTTATTACCATCCACACTATAGACACCACAGCGCCACAAATACATATATTCACCAAGGCATTGAAACTTTTTAACATATGCATCGTGAAAACCTTTTGCCTTTTTCCTTTTACAATTTGAATTATAGCATTTGGGTTTTGAAAAAATTGAATGACAACATATTTTTATATTTTTTTCATGCATTTTTCCTATCTTTTTGTTTGTTCTTTATGTCAGTTTTATATATTTACTTATTTTTTTATTTCACTTCTTTTTTGCCAACGTTTATTTCACATTTTATCTTTATATAAAATAGTTATATGGTGGTTTTAATTGGAAATTTCATACATTACAGGTTGACAATTGGATTTTTTTTTAATTTCTATTAAATTTTTATTGAAGTATTATGTCACCTGTTCAACTCAATAGCCCAACCGACTGTTTGAATGGTGACTTGTTGGCGATTTGAACTCTGATTTGACTTTTAAAACATTAAGTATGTATCAACTGGGGATTTCCTTGCTTAGCTGGCAAAGGGGTTGAACACTATCACCAAAAGGAGAGAGTTCGATCCTTGAGTTGGTCAATGTACTGGAGGAGGCATCGTAGCTCCTAGATATCTAGGTTAATGTTTCAGGGTAATAGACGGCTAGCCCTGCCCAACATTAGTATTACCTAGGAGGAAAGGAGATTTCGCCCTACCCTTGGATCGTGGATGAACCCAACCCCTTTCCTAAAATTTCTATAGGAAAAAAAAAAAAACATTAATGGAAACCATGCCCTGTTAGGCTTGTGAATTGCCAAACCATATTATACCATACAATCTATAAGACTTATTTACATAATTTAATTAAATTAAGTAAGTTTGATAAGTTAATTAATATCACATTTTTTTTTCCTAAAGCTCTTTAATCATTTTCGTCAATTTCTCTTATCTTTTTCTTATTTATTGTTAAGGAAATATTAATAAAGATAATTTTTTTAAAAAAAATGATAAATATAACAATTAAGTCCAATATCAACTCTCAGAACCTAGATTGGGTACGGAGGCAATAAATGATTCTATTTGTCATCTCTTTCTTTTTAAATACGTTGATTCTGAATAAATAGAAAATCTATACATTTATTAGTTAGGCATATGTATGATTTCACCGATGGAAGTTTCCACTGCGTCAAATTTATCAACTCCCAGTTAAGAATTACTCCTCCACTCCTTTTTTTTAAGATAGTTTTTAGAAGGCATTTTTGGTCCTTTATATTATCATATACTGTAAGACGTTTTGAAAGTTTTAGAGCCTGTTTGATTGAACCCCATTACATGTCTGTAATAGTAATCATGATTGCATTATTAAAATAAGAGTGATTAGTTACTCTTTAGCATAGTAATAGGTTTTATTATGGTAATAATCATTACAAAAAATTGGTAATCCTCATTCATACCTCCTCTTATAAATATTCATTACCACCTCATTACATAATTAAAAAAGTCTAATTTATCCTTTAGTTTCATTTATTTTTATTTCACTTTCATTTCACCTACCACGACCTAGATCTATTGCCAATACCTCCTCCTCCTTCACCGCCCTGTTGATGCCTGCCAATGTCAACATCATCACCTCCACCATTATGGCTGCCGCCACTACCTCTTCCTCCTCCTCTACTATTGTCATTGCCACCCCACGCCAACTCTGTCATTTCTACCATTTTGCCTGCTGCCACTACCTCCTCCTCCTTCATTGCCCTCATCGCCACACTAGCTGCGACCACCTCCACTGTTGCCGCCATCGTCACCACTACCTCCTCCTCCTCTTGCCTTCGTCACGCCATCATTGCAGCCGCCATTACTACCTCCTCCTCCTCCTCCTCCACCATCATCGTCGTTGTCGTCGTCGTCGTCGCCAGCCCCGTTGCTACCACTACCTGGCCTCCTCCTCCACCTACACCATCGCCACCACAACCTCCTCCTTTGCCAACATCACCCTACCATTGTTACCATCACCACTTCCTCCTCCCACTCCACCACTGTCGTAGCCACCTCACAATCATCAACATCGAATGATCCTCGCTAAGATAGCGTGATCAATATCATGAGGCAACACAATGGTTTTTTAACTATTTTTTCTATAAAGATTATATTAAAGGTGAAATAGATGTTGTTTGATATATTAATTTTAAATAATTATTAACAAAATAATTCATTGTACTTTGCTTAAAGATCAAACTAAACATTAGCCCTGTAATTAATATTGTATTTTATTATGATTGCATTGCACTGCAACCCAAGTTTGTTAATTAATTGTTTAATTAGGAAAAAAAAATATAATTGAAGGCTTGAAGTAGAATTGATTAATTAAACTGGACACGTTTAATTTTTTCATAGTTCACTCGCCTATTATACCACTGTAGATGGTTCCAACTCATCACAACCTCACATCAAGAAAAGTGAAAAACATTACTTTTTTTTTATTCTAAATATGAGACATAGTTGATTTTTTTGAACATGTTAAGGAAGCTAATTAAATTACTTTAAAATATTTATACTTAATCATTTTTTTCTTTGAACTATTTTTCTTAGCTTATAAATTAATACATAATTTAATAATACACGATATATGATATAATTAAATATTTTTTAATTTTCTTAATTTCTAAAAAAAATTAATTCTGTCTTATATTTAAGATCAAAGAGAGTATAAAAGGTACTCAATGTCATTTAAGTTACAAGGCACATAACTTGATTAATAAATAATTAGATTATTAATAAATATACTATGTATCCCAGGGTGGCACGATGATTAATGGTGCCACATATTGCATAGACCGTCAGTGTTGCTTTTTTTGTCACTCGCTCTATGTGGGATGTTTTGTGGGTTTTAGCTACCCCATATTTCTTTGTAAGTTTATCGTATTCTGATTTTTTGATACATATAGTAAGAAAAGGGATAAGGTTTGAAACATGAACATGAAGGAGGAGAGCCAAGCTCTCATGCTACTGCACTACTAAGGCGCTGGCTATCTTGATTTTAAATAGGGTAAATGTGCAAATCTGACAATGAGGTATTTGGAGGGCCAAAAAAGTCAAGATGTTTTAGCAAATCGTATTTATCACCCTAATGTATTTTTGGTACAAAAATATACATGAAGTATTTAAAAAAGGGGTAAAAATAATACACTTGTTCATCTTACAAACATTCATCGGAAGGAGATTCTCTCCATATCCTTTTTCTCATATTCTCTCATTGACTAAATTTGGGCTGTTGATTGAAAAAGTGAGAGAAAAATAAAAGTAATATTGTATTGATTGAATGAAAGTGATTTAGAGATTATGAAGAATAATGAGAAAATGATGATAAGAGAAATCCAACTATCAACATTCATCACTTTTTTCTTATGTGAGTCACACCTGCTTTCCCAGATTGATATCACCTTCTCTCTCTTCAACTTTATCTTCCACCTGTCTCGTTTCTCCTCTCCCTCATCCTTTAATACTTCTATGGATGGCTCTCTTGTTCCCTCGGTCTGGATTTTCTCAGTAGCGGAATTCTCAGTATCCCTCAGTATCGTTCCATTTGGGCCATTCAAAAGTTGATCTAAGGGTTCAGAATCATTTTCACAGAAACCACGCATGGTAAAAACTACCGCGCGCGGTTTTTGTGAAAATTTTACAAATCCCTCTCTGACTGTTAGATTCATTTTTGGACGGCTCAACTTCGCTTCTGAGGGATACTGAGTGGGTCACTTCTGAGGATATCTGCTTCCCTTGTTCCCTTGGTAATAATCTCGAATGCAACTGAAGAAGGTCACGAGCCAAGTCCCAAGAGATCAACCCGCGCTACAACTCATCCCCGGTAATAGGGTTGAGCAAAGAACCGACACTTCAATGAGCACCACCCGCAATTCAATGTGATTGAGTTATTTTGAGTTTGTAAAAAAAAAAACCTATAATAGGGTAGGTTAAAACTCACCTATTTAAGACTTAAATGGATGGACCATAAGAAGGTACCGTCCTTACCCATGTACTTAGTTTTATATATATATATATATGTTTTTTTTAATTAACTATATGAACACTTCATCTTGGACAAGACAATAATTCCAATAAGACAACCTCTACGTGTTGTAATTAACTATATTTTGAAAACCATTATTAACTCAGTTTTGATTTTTGTGTTGTAATAAATTTATGGATTTTTTGAACTTGATACACCTCTACTTGAGTCTTCTGTGATGATTCGGATCCTTCTTTTTTCACTAGTAATGTTTTAATTTAAAAGTTAGACTTTAAACATCAAAATTATATTATGGTGGTATTTATCTAAATTTAGGTTCTTTGTATGAATTGTGATTATTGAATTTTGAAGATTTATATTTCAGAATTATGAATTTAGATGGATGATTAATGCTTATGTATGTTTTTTGTTTCAAAAAATAAATGGGTCAAACATAAATGTGTTACCCGAAGCCCGTTTAACCCGATGATTTATGATATTATCAAGTTTAAATGGGTTAAGGTACGAGCTAGTCTATATCTATTTAAAGTTAAATAGGCGGGTCATGGGTTTGAGCATGGACTGCCCAACCCACCCGTTGCTCTACTCTGCCCAATAAATTGAAACTTTTTATATTACTTCTTAGCTTGTACCACTCTAATTTTATTTATAAGTCTTTTTTAACTAAATCATAAATATCAAGAAGAGGTAGTTAACTCAATGATTATGAGGTAAATTTTCAACATTGCCCTCATTTATGAATGGGTATCTTTCTTCCCTCTCTATTTTCATTGATACAATTAATATGAATAAAATTGTCACAATCTCATTTATTAATACTTGACAAAGAACTTATAAATATGACCGAATTTTTTGTCAAAATAAACTTATAAATATGACCAGTAGTATTTGTGAATGTGTTTATTTGAGACAACTTGTAGACACCTTAAAATGATTATTCACATAAATAGAGATAAGTTTCCTTTCACATATTTATCTTGTATATTAAAAGTTTGACTAAAGTACTCGTTTGGTCCTTTATGTTTGCTTCAGGTATCCATTTTGGTCCCTTAAGTTTGTAAAGTGCTCATTTGGTCCTTAAAGTTAACATCGTTAAACAGACTTAACGGAAAATACTAACTCAGCAATTTTAAATGATGACTGTACACTTAAATGCTGACAAAGCAAGCTTACATGTTACTTTTTTAATAAATTAATATTTTAAATCATGTAAATTAAAATTTATTTAAGCAAACTTTGGGTATATGTTCTTCGTCTGAGGCATTTAAGTGCACAATCATCGTTTAAAATTTCAATTTACAAGATTTAAAATATTAATTTATTAAAAAAGTAATATGTAAGCTTGTTTTGTCAGCATTTAAGTGCACAGTCATCGTTTAAAATTGCTGAGTTAGTATTTCCCGTTAAGTCTACTTAACGGTGTTAACTTTAAAGAACCAAACGAGCACTTTACAAACTTAAGGGACTAAATGGATAAATGAAGTAAACATAAAGGACCAAACAGATTCTTTAGCCTAAAAGTTTAATTCTAAAAGTTTTAATCCCTATTCCAAACAAACACAATAACAATAATAGGCAACAACGGCATCGGCGAGAACTTAACTACAATTCACGATCAGAATATCGATATCCTTAGCGTTTTTTTTTTTTTTTTCAATCAGCCCAGTCTTCACAAACAGTGAATCCATAGCGGAGTATATAACTAGCTCGGCCTCGCCTCTGGCTGCTTCCATAGTGGGCTTCAAAGGGATATAATGAATCGTCGGCGGGAGACACGTCTCTTCGCTGAGGCCAGAATGTTCGAGAGCCCTCATTTGGAACTCGACGCTCTTAGGGTTGTCCCTGAGGTTAAGCCTGGAGTGTTCCATTAAGGTGGAGAACAGAACTCACTTGTCACCGGAGGCTTGAAACAGGCGTAATCGACGAGGAACACTGTAAGAGGATTGGGGTGAAGTTGATGGATGAGGTCGAAGTGAAGAGAGAATTCCAGAATTTAAGAATCTCATTAGAGGAGGAAGAAGAACAAAGATGTGGGATTCATGTTAATTATTATTATTATTTGCAGAATTCCAAGCTCCTGATTATGAAAACTTCTTCATTAAATCATATGATTCAATGTGTAAAGGTAGAAGTGAAAGTGAGGGATGAGGGAGAGGAGAGAGACTGGGTGTTGAGGGATGAGGTTGACGAGAGAGGTGGTGGTTCTGTGAGACTGTGAAGGTAGGTGGGAACCATGGAAGGAAAACTGACAAACCACACGACTTGATGCACATTTTTGCATACACAAAAAAAAGTTTAAAAAATTTTATAGTGCTCATTTGCCAAAATTTCGTTATTAAATTTACATCTTTGTCATCTAAATACTAGGGTTACTAAACAATTAAGGGGAATTTTTTTTTTTTTGGGGGGGGGGGGGGGGGGGTGGTTCTTTTTTACCCAAAAAAAATCTAAAAAAGACCTAAAGATTCTGTAAATCTTAGAAAAGATCCCAGGACCCTTTTTAACATCTGATAAAAACGTCATCAGTTTTAGTATCACTTTTCTCTTTCCTCTCTCCTCTGTATCAATATTCTTTCTCTTCTCTTGCTCTGTTTTCCGGCAATGGAGGAGGAATCTGTTTTCTGGTGAAGGAGGAAGAAGTAGAAGAGTGAAAGGAAGAAATATATCTACTTATTCTTCCATCCAACGTCCAAGGGGGATGTTTCATTTTTAATTACTGTAGGGTTGGGTTAGTAAAATCTTGATATGTTTTTGGGCATACAAACAGAGGGAAAGGTTTTTATTTGAGTGGAAATAGTTGAAAGTGATCAAGGAATAAAGGCTGAAAAAACGCTAAAACTTGGTAGTTGTTAATACCTACAGTTTTAGTTGTTAATACCTTTAGTTTTAGTTGTTAATACCTTTAGTTTTAGTTGTTAATATGGATGTTTAACTTGTTAATATGAGATGAAAGTAAAAAGTTTTAGTTGTTAATACCTACAGTTTTAGTTGTTAATACGGCTGTTTAACTTGTTAATACGAGATGAAAGTGAAAAATTCCATTTTTTATGACTGTTTTTTCAAGAACAGTCATTAAAAATGCTATTTTTAATGACTAATGACTATTTTTTCAAGAACAGTCGTTAAAAGTGCTTTAGTAAATGAGAGAAAACAGTCATAAAAAATAGCACTTTTAACGATTGTTCTTGAAAAATCAGTCATAAAAAATATCAATTTTAACGACTGTTCTTGGAAAAACAGTCATAAAAAATAGCACTTTTAACGACTATTCTTGAAAAAACAGTCATCAAAAATAGTAATTTTCACTTTCTTCTCGTATTAACAAGTTAAATAGCCATATTAACAACTAAAGCTGAAAATATTAACATAGGTATTAACAACTAAAACTTTTCACTTTCATCTCGTAGTAACAAGTTAAAGTGTTAAACAACCATATTAACAACTAAAACTGAAGGTATTAACAACTAAAACTGTAGGTATTAACAACTATCAAATTTCAGCGTTTTTCAGTCTTCATTCCTTGATCACTTTCAACCATTCCCACTCAAATTCAGACCTTTCCCTCTGTTTCCATGCCTAAAAACAGAGTAAGATTTTACTAACCCAACCCTACAGTGATTAAAAACAAAGTAGCATGGTGATTAAAAACAAAACTACCCCCTTAGACGTTGGATGGAAGAATAAGCAGAGATATTTCTTCCTTTCACTCTTCTACTTTTTCCTCCTTCGCTGGAAAACAGATTCCTCCTCCATTGTCAGAAAACAAAGCAAGAGAAGAGAGAGAATATTGATACAGAAGAGAGAGGAAAGAGGAAAATGATACTAAAATTGATGTCGTTTTTGTCATTTTACTTAACATTCAGATGTCAAAAAGGACTTTGGGGCCTTTTCTAGGATTTACAGAATCTTTGGGCCTTTTTTAGGTTTTTTTTTTTGGTAAAAAGGGCCCCTATATGGATTTTCCCATAAATTAATACACACACATATGTAAACTTTTTCTGATTCTTATTATAAGGCACTAACTAATAATTCTTATAAATCAAAAAAAGTAGTTAAAATTAATAAAATTATCCTATAATCTAGTTAATTTCAATATTACTCCTACTAATTACACTAATCTCTAATGTTATACTCCCTCCGGTCCTAATTATAAGATCATTTTTTTTGTACAATTTTAAATACAAAAGTGGTACTATAATTGGACCAAAGGTAGTATATTAATTATTATTCTCACCCACTACCTTTATTAATTATGGACTTGTTAATTATAGGCATGTATGTAAAAAAATAATTAATACGCTTTGGAAACAGGCAAGTACCTGATAAAAATGACCAAATTAATACAATTGTTATAGTCGGTGTCTTATAATAAGGATCAAAGGGAGTATGTAATTTTTTTTTAAAAAAAAATAGTATGTGATATGTTTGGATCATTAGATACTCTATGAATGTCTAACATTAATCATATGTTTGGATAGAGAGAAAATCAGGAAGAAAGAAAATTAAGAGGGAAAACTCCAATTTATGAAAGTTCTTCTTCCTAGTGTTTCATCCTCCTTTTTTCAGCTAACTTTCCTCTCAACTCAAACATTGCGTAAGGCACGTCTGCTCTCACAGAGTTGGTGTCGATTTGGGAATTGCACAGACCTGAAGATGAGGAGATTATGTCCATGCATGAAATGGTGTCCTTTAGCTCCTGTTTAATTTATTATTGTTATACTTATCTCTCTTTCAAGACTGTAGGTTTATTGCAGTTATTATCTCGCCCACGGGTGTTTATTGTATGGGTTGCCTTTACTATAACATTGAAAGGTTGTCTTGTTTACGTTTGTGTATACCTATCTGATCTATGGCTGCCTATACTTTTTTGTTGTTAAATGATAGATTCTTTTTAACAAAAAAAAGTTTTAAGAAAATAAAAGAATAAGGAGAGAATTAAGAAGAACTTCAGCTACTTTTTGTTTTTATAAGCCGGAAAGCCTAACTACAGGAAAAACTGAGAAGCCATTGAAATATTCACATGGGAATATGGGAAAATGATATATAAACACCATTTCAATTACTAAAACCCCATAAAGTCTGATAATACTTGTAAATGATAGAGAAGTGACAAGAAATTCAAATTTGGAATTTTTAAGTATCAGAGATTTCACCATAATGCCCCTCAATTTTTTACACTAAAAAAAAAAAAAAAAGTGACGCCTCGCTGGAACACCATAGTTAGAGCTTTGGCGGAGGCTAGTTGGCACCCTCTGAGCGGAGGAGCTTCAATCACCGGCAACCGGTGCTCTAGCACTGGGGGTTGTGTGTGTGTGTGTTTCTTTTTGGGCGGGGGTTATTTTTCTTATTTTTATTTTTTAAAAAAGTAACAAGTGGAACCAAGGTAGTAAGGGTGAGATTCAAACCCATCCCACCTTGGTTGCAAAGAGGCATTGGTGGCTAGACATGTATATATATGCACAATATATGTATAATATAAATAAAGGTTTAATGATATTGACTGAATGAGTAATAAAAATGACTAAATTTGTAATGACAACGACTAAAGGTGTAATTGTATTGACCAAATTCGTAATGACATTGGCTAAATATGTAATGATATTGACTAAATGAGTAATAATATTAACTAAATGTGTAATTGTATTAACTAAATGAGTAATGATATTGATTAAATGAGTAATGATATTAACTAAAGTTATTTCCTCATGAACCGAGTATGTTTACACTTTTAGTCAATACCTTTCCTGATTTAATCAATACCATTATGCCTTTAATTGTTTTCATTACTTATACAGTTAATATTATTACGTATTTAGTTGATACCATTACTCTCTTAGTGAATATCATTCTTTATTTAGTTAACACCATTACACATTTGATCAATGTTATTACTCATTTAGTTAATATTACGCCTTTAGTTAAAGTCATTACTCATTTAGTTAATAGTATTATGCCTTTAGTGAATATTATAACGCATTTAGTCAATACTATCATGCTTTTAGTCAACTTCGTTACTTATTGAGTCAATAGCATTACGCCTTTAATCAATTTGTTTAGCCTCTAGTAAACATTATTATTCATTTAATTAGTATCATTATGCTTTTAGTGAATATCATTACTCATTTAGTCAATATTATCATGCCTTAAGTCAATGTCACTATTCATTTAGTAAATATCATTATGCTTTTAGTTAATATTCTTACTCATTTAGTAAATATCATTACATCTTTATCTTTATTTGTTTATACCTATGTTTACTTGTGCTTATATATATTAGAAAGCTCTTGGTAGTCCCCGTGGCCACCATGCCTCTTTGTAACCAAGGTGGGGTGGGATTCGGACCCACCCCTACTATCTTGGTTACACTTTTTTATTTTAAAAAAAAACCCCATTGAAAAAAAAAACAGCCGATCGCCAGAGGGTGTCAACCAGCCAACACTGGAGCTCTAGAAGGTCGGTTAGAGGTGGTGCTCCGGTGAGGTGCCCTTTCATTTTTTGAAAAAAAATTTAAAAGATTGAGTGGCATCATGATAAAATTTCCCACATTTGAAAATCCCAATTTAATCTTCAATCATTTTTCTATCATTTACAAGTGCTAACAAATTTTTTAGGATTTCACAAATTCAAATGGTACTCCTTCCAATTCTAATTATAAGACAAAGTTTGTAGTGCAAATCATACTATAAACTTTGTCCTATAATTAGAACATGATGTAGTATTTATTTATAATTTTCCCTTTTCACAATGCTATGAATAGCATCAAGACCTAGAATCTCGACAAATCTAACTTCTATCCTTTACCCTTTCCCATCTTTTTACCTCATTTTCCTTTTTCTGTCGTTGGATTAAGATTTCAACAGTCCAAATTTACTATCTTTTTCTATCCTTTTCCATTATAATAATATTTTTATCATATGATAAATCTAGACCATTGAGATCTAAATCCAACAACAGAAAAGAAAAAAAAGGAAGGAAAAGGATGGATAGGGTAGAGAAAAGAAGCCAAGTCCAATCTAAACACCAAAAGAACAAGCCGAAACCTTCTTCGCAAGTATACATCATGGGTTGACCAAAAAATAAAGTACACAACATGGAACTATTTTTTTTATATTAAATTTTTAGGAAAGGGGTTAGGCTCATCCACAGTTCAAAGGTAAGACGCTTGGAGCCCAATCCGTAAGGTATACTAGGTTAGAAAATACACATGTTTCCACCTCTTCCCAGCATTTCTACTGTTTTGTAGACCCGTAGGATACCTCCCCCAGTACCTTGACTGACTCTAAGATCGAACCTCCTCCCTTTAGGTAAAAAAATTCGACCCTCTCCCCAATTGAATCCAAGAGGAGGGATACACATCATGGAACTAGTAAGACAGTTTTGAGTGAAAAGTGGCAGGATTTGACTAGGCCGTAATATAGGCCTATCATAGGCCCAAAAACTGACGGCCCAAGTCAGATGATCAACAAGCGTGATTAGGCCTTACAATTCATAAAAAAAGTGGAATTAGGCTAAGACCCGGGCAGGGAGAGTGAAGGGTACGCGCTAGAGGGAGGGGTTTTCCTTTTTGAAATGGAAGAGCAAAACTGGGGGCAGAAGAGACAGAGTCAAACAAAACAAACGGAGAAACAACAACGGCGCTGTTTGGGAAGCACAGGGCGGGGTTTCATTTTCAAACCAAGTAATATTTGCTACCTCGGATACGAAATCTGTAACACACGCTCTTTCTCTCTCTCTTCCTACCGCCTCGCTTCCCTCGTAATTCGTGTAATCCTAGCCCCTCCCTCATCTCTTTCTCTCTCTAAATGTAGTATTCTAGCTTCTGCACAAAGCTTAAAGCCTCGTCTTCCTCTCCTCCTCCAATTGTCGTGTCACTCTCTGCTCCATAACTCCTTGTTGGAACTGCTTCTCCTAGCTCTCTCTCTCTCGCCCCCTTCTTCTTCTATATGCGAATTTAGGGTTTTTGTAGATGTACACTGAAACTCTTTCCCAACCCCACCACCCTGGCCATGGTGTTTTCCATCTGTTGCTGATTCACCTCCTTAAAATATGGTTTCTTCTAAAAAGGTATTTTTTTTCCTCCTCAACTTGTCCACCGGCATTGATTTTTTATTTATTTTTAATACTGGGTATTTGTAGGGTTTTAGTTGTAAGCTAGTGCTTGGAATATTCTCCTCGTAGGGTTTTCTTGTTTTTTTTTGCCCTGATGTTTAAATTAGTTTCCCTTTTGCATTTTTAATTCCATCATGCGTCTCATTTGTTTCTGTTTCGTTGTTTCTCGTGTTTTGCTGCCTCAAAAGTGTGTCTCATTGAGTTTATGACCGGCATTTATGATGTGGGTGTCCAGTTAATTTCTGAAACCAATGATGGGCTGAGTTTAATAGGATTTGTTGGCTTATGATCGATTATTTGGCTTATGATCGATTATGTGTCCTTTACCAACTTTTCTGTCTGAATCTTCTCTTTTTCGCGTCTTAGCTTTTATTTTTTTAAATGGATTTACACACTTTTTTAATCTCGTTACTTTTACTTTGAATTGGGGAAATGGGGGGAAGTTGTTTAAGTGCGTGAAGTGAATATGCTGGTGTTGCAAGAAAAGAATCTCTGGGGATTTTGAAGACTACAAGCAGAGCATTTGGATATTTAGCTTAGGAGACAAAATGAGGAATTCATTATCTTATACAATTGAAATCCTTGGCAAATTATGGGCGAAGAGAATAATATTCATCTGTTGGTATGTCCCTCATGGGCAACAACCATTAAGACATAAGGAGAGATTATGGTACTCCCACGCACTACGCTAGATCCCTGTTATGGTACAGACTCTCTTCATGGTTTAGATTAATAGGTATCAAAGCATTTCGCTGTTTCAATCAGTCCCTCATTGTATTATATAATGGCAGCCTTTATGTCTGGTGAATGTTATGTGCAACAGAATCCTTCCTGGGTCCCTTTATTTGTTTAATATGTTCCCAATGGAATACTTTAATGTTGTTGAAGGATGTAGTGAAACATTAAAAATAGTATACTTTTAGAACTTAATGGCCTGTGGAGGGAGTCAAATCCACAAAGATATATTCTTTGATTAAAGAAAAAAGTTGTAAAAAAAATTCTTGTTTAGGGGTTATTGTAAAAGTTCTTAATTCGTAATTCTTAATCTATGAAACCATTATAGGCATTTTGTGGAAGATGGATAGAATAACAAGTTCAGGTGCTAGTAAAACAATTAAAGAAGTCCTGCTCGTCTGCTAACTATGTGTATTTGTTAAATTAATTTATCATACTAAAGTTGTTTAAGTTATCATGCTGTGGTACCAAACAGAAGGGAAAGATATTAGAAGGAAAACTGCTTCTGCATTTTTTAGCCTAAGCTTTCAGTTTATGAGTACAAGTTTATGCTCAAACTCAAACATACCGTTGAGGCAATGCTGTAATTACTGGTAACTACAGGGTCAAACAAAGAGGTCCTGTGTTCAAATCTTCATTTGTAAATAAGGTATTTTGGTTATATGCTGTTCTCTTTATAAGATTTTTTTTGTTCTTATTTTTTTGAAATAAATAATTGTGCAAAAGAAAATAACATGGGGAAGATGTTGAGGTAAGTGGAGCTTTAAGATTTTCTGTGAGGTGCTGGTAGACTGACGTATACCTTAAATTGGGGAGCCCAGGGCTCTCACTGGAGATAAAATACTAGGGGAAGATGTTGAGGTAAGTGGAGCTTTAAGATTTTCTGTGAGGTGCTGGTAGACTGACGTATACCTTAAATTGGGGAGCCCAGGGCTCTCACTGGAGATAAAATACTAGTATCATGACTTTATTTTGTTGACTCTCTTATTATTATTATTATTATTATTATTTTCCCCAATCTGGTTTACAGAGATTGTTTTGACCAATTCTTTGAGGGCTGTGTTTGTAAAGAATTACTTGTTGCCCACCATAGTTTGTATCTTGTTGCCATTGCACTTTCCCCTTGCATTTTTCCCATTTATCTGCAGGGTGATGTATGGTTATTGTTAGAATTAAGGCCAACCATTTGATTTTGTTTTCCCATCTCTATTTTTCATCCAATGATTGTCTTGTAAACTTTGCAGACCGTGTCTGTAGAGAACTATTATCGAAACCTGAGCAAGCCAATCCTTCTTCCCAATTTGAACGGCAAATGTAGGGCACTTTTTACCTTAATTTAATGTTATTGTAACAATTAACAAAGTATACTTATATTCACAGGTTTTCCTACAAAATCGACATCACCATTTATGAAATATTTATGCATGCATAATAGCATGACTAGCTTAATAATGCATTACAACTTTCACTTCCTATTTCTAGGCATTTCTCAAATTATATAGCTATTTAAGTGAATGAAAGGTCAGACTACACGCTTATTGAAGTTTGAAATATTTTTGTTATGAAGAACTTGAGTTCACTGGCCTGTTTGAAGTGCGTCTGATTTCATGTCTCACCATCCCACACCTTCGTCTAGAAGCCAAAAAGAGCATCAATAGATGAAGATGCATTTCGTTTAAGATGTCAACATTTGATTGAATG
The DNA here is from genome assembly GCA_034222035.1 of Acacia crassicarpa. NCBI lineage: Eukaryota > Viridiplantae > Streptophyta > Magnoliopsida > Fabales > Fabaceae > Acacia > Acacia crassicarpa. The sequence goes on along the minus strand of JAWXYG010000005.1, from coordinate 37,741,082 downwards.
AACAGAGCAACATAATCACAATGACACTCTTAAGTGGACACTACTACTAAGAGAATGCCATCTGATAAACATGTATCCTGTGCTGAACTAAGTTAATCAATGGATTATTAAGCTCTAGTTGCTAACGAGATCATTGATGTTTGGTGAATGCTTCAAATGGCTATAAAGCTTTTTGTTACAATGTATTTTCTGTGCTCTATTTTTCTGTTCAATGCCTATACAGCTAGCAACCAAAGTCTGGTCTCCCTGACTTTACTGTCCTGATATGCTCGCCTTTCTCAAAATTTGTTGACCTTTGGCCAATCTTTTGATGAATCAGGTTTGGCAAACATAATGGTGTTGCTGCAAGGATTATGTTATCTTCCGGCTCAATCCAAGAAAGACTTGTCACTTGAAGTGCTTGGAATTATGGATTGATCCACTTAGGGTTTGGATTGGGAATGAAGCCATTTGGTCCGCGAAGTTTAATCAAGATGTCTAATATTGAATTTTTTTTCCCCTGTAAATCATTTAAAATCTAATGTCTGGATCAATCATTTGTTGTACATCCAGAAGCTCGATAGTGATCCTTTCACTCTCATGCTATATATGCGTTGAGCTTGTTTTTTGGTTTTTTGTCTTCAATCCAAACACAAAATCAATTAAGATGGTAGTAGAACCTTCTTAGCTTTCGTGGCAATGATTAATGCTTTACTTAATCTCAGGTCTATTAGATTGACTTCATATGAAATGCTTAACATGAAGAGTTTGAATCAATAGCAGCAGATTTCTGAATCGACTTTGTGCGTCAACTTGGATCATCTTGACTTGTTCATTTGTTTATAAACATCAAATCTGAAACTGGGTTTTAATTGTTAAGCACATATCAATGAACACAACATGAACAATCTAGATACCTGAACACAAGTGCATTATTACACATTATTGATTGTTCCTAAGGGTCTGTTTGGATTGAGCCTCCTCCCCTCCCACTCCCTCCCCGGTCCTCCCCTCCCACTCCCTCCCCTCAATCCAAACAAACCCTAAAGGAACCTAAAAACTAGAAAGCCTGCACTCACGGGGTCGACCTTGAGGAAACCTCTTGAGATCCTTGCAATGGTTATAGACCATATGATACTTCTGTACCCATCTGAGTAGTTTTCTGTCATTAGCGTTTAGACTTTGAAGCTGCTTAGCATTGTTAGTGGAAACAGAGGAAGATGAGCCTTTAGGCTTTGAGCATGGTATAACAGCGTCTGCACTACAGAGACTTGAGTATAGCTTCATTGGTTGTCTGTTAGGGAAGGGAACGCCTCTGCATTAATAGTTGTTGAACACTCTTATAGGGATCTCATCTACCAAGAAACTACCCAGAGGATTGCAACACCTTTAGCCAAGTAGATTGCAGGGGCAATTGTATCATTTTAATCTTAGAGGTGAAGGCCTAACTAAAATAATTACTTCCTGACTAATGATTAAATTTTCAGATTTGTTCTGCAAAAAGAGAGAAAGAAACTTTGTTACCCCAAGTTTGGATTCTATTTTTGCAAGTTAAAACTTAAAAGGACTTTCAGGAAATGGAAGTGAATTGATGTTACATAGTTAATAAGTTGCGTTATGGGATTGATGTTATTTTGCTCTTAATTCCTTGTTGTGTTTTTAGTTTTTTGTTATTGACGACTGCATTGAGTAACTTTTTTGTTGCTGTTAATGCCTTGATTGATTTCTTGTTTAAAAAAGATGGCTACAATTACAAATGTCAATGGTGAGGATAAAGATAATAAAATAAAGAATGTTGACAGTACTTCTAGAATGGATGTTGACAATGTGGCAACACAATCTGAACAACCTATTGAACTTGACTCTTCTTGTGAACAAACACAACATAAAGATGCTTATGCTCTAACCAAAAAGACGACATGTACCACATCTGATGTTTGGAGACATTTTACCAAACTTGGCATAGTTGATAAAGAAAGAGCTAAATGTAATGGGTGTGGGAAATCATATGTCGTGGGAAGCTAAATGTAATAACTCTTGCTCAGCTTGTTTTTACATTTGGCTTCCTTCTTAGTTGTAAATTGGCATTTTATGCATTGATGAATGAATTTAGAGCCCTTGGCCAATTAAAAAAAAGAAGACGAATAATGCAGGGTATTATGCAAAAAGGCATGCAATTGAGTTATGTAAACTTAAGTTATTAACGTTGGCAAAAGTGACGTTGTGTATATTTAGCATCACGTTCCTTAGCGCCAATCTAACCTATTCTGTGTAAAAAGCCATGTAAGTCTCAACTATCGTTTCTTCCATGTTGGCACAACAATAGAGCGATCTTGCCTTAAAAAAAAAAAAAAAAAAAACCCACCCGGTTCATCAGGGCTTCGCCCCGATTAATCTGGATCCAACCCGCATCGCGCACCTGACTTTGGTGGGAAAGTCTCCCAGCGGAGTTTTTTGCATCCATAAGGCTCGAACTCAAGACCTTTGCCTTAAGCGATACAAGCCGCTTACCACTTGTGCCAATCCCCATTGGTAGAGCGATCTTGCTTTTGGTCCAACGTGGTAAAAGCATAAGCATGTTTTTAGGTGCGTTTGGCCCAATCATGGGGAGAGAAAGAAAGGAAACATAGAAAGAGGGAAAAAAGTAAACTGTTGTAACGGTGGGGAGAGAACATGTCGACTTGGAACCACTTTTCCTATCTATTTTTGGATAGGTAGGGGGAGTTCCTCTCCACTGAACCGTTTAAATTTGATTTGGATGGTCCAGATTTTTTGTTTTTTTTTCTTTCTATTTTTTCAAAAAAAATTATTTTAATGGATATAAAATCTAAAATAAAAATAATCTCTCAACTAACATATTTTTAAAAAATGATTTTTTCATTTAAAAATTGACAATTAAAAAAAAATAAATATGGACCGTCCAGATTTGATCTGGACGGTCCAAATTAAGAAAAGCTCTCTCTACCTATCCCAAGATAGATAGGGAAAGTGGTTCCATGTCGACCTCAAAGATAAAAGTATGATGAAAGACTCAATAACCATATGTATTCAAAACTAATACAAATATAAATCACAATGACTATATGACTTTTACCTAAACTTAAATTTATAAAATTAAATGAAATAAAAGTTATTTTTACCACTATTAATCCAAACACATCCTTTCATCCTAACTAATTTTTATATACTGAAATTGGAGTAAAAGTCAGTTAATATATTATAATTTATTTTGAATATGATATATATTGAAAAACAAGTTTCGGAAGATTTAAATATAAGGAAAAGTCAAAAACCATGAACCAAAAAAAGCTACTTTAGCTTTAACTTATTTTCTGTATTTCCTATTTTATGAAAAGAGGGGAAAAAAAGAATAAGAAAAAAGGAAAGAAATAAAAGAGAGAACCCTGAAGAGTAGGTTGCAAGCTAAGTTTGTGTGTGAGGGAAAAAAGGAAGTTTATAAATAGCTATTGTGAGAGAAAATATTTTCAATAGTTTTTCAACTTGAGTAATTTTGATCTAGCTAATTATCAAAGGACAATTTTTTGTCATTGATTTGAATTTTCTGCGGAGGTTAGGTTCTAGACACATGGAGCTTCATTTTGGACGGTCATATGATGCATTGGAGTCTTCAATTTTCCCCAGAATTTTTGTGAATGTTCATTTACATCTGCTGAAGATTTTTCTAAGCGGCTTTGATTAAGTTGAAAATCAAACGATGATTTATGGTCCTATTTTCCTTAAATATGGTGGAGGTGTTCAATATATATAGATCTTGAATCTAAACAGTGGGATCGTTGATTGGAGCTTCATACCTTCTCAAGATTTTACGTGAATGTTGGTATACGTTATGTGACTACAGCTTTTGTGTTTGGTGATTTTCAGCACACACAGATTGTATCTTCTCACTTTTGAAGATAGTGAAATCTTTTCGCGTTGGGTTGTGGTCGTTTGCTTTCACTTATATTGAGAGGGAGATTTTTCCATATTAAATTCTTATGTCTCCATCTATTATTTTGTTGCTCATTTTCTACTTTAATTGACTCCATATGATCATTTTTTATATTAAGAATATTTAATATCCACTTCGCTGTTCCGTCGTTATGTCGATGTATATAAGATAAAACTCGTCTCTGTTTTCTACGGGATTTGATAGAGATTCCTTGTAATTTCAGAATTCATACGAAGTTTATCTCTACGTTAAAAATCTGCATGTATGTGTCTCACTATGCAGATACTATTACTAATCAATTTAGAAAACTGCTATAAGGATATTTACACACAAGAGTGATATTCTTCCCTTAGCCTTAAAATCAAAGTCAAAGGTGGAAAAATCCGATAGCGTTGGCCTTTTTAGTCAGGGTTGAAAATGCCATGTTCATTTGGAATATATTTATAAAATATCATTTCTCTCTCTTAAATTTTTCTTTACATAAACAGGAATTTAGTTGAAACTTACCACTTTTATTAAAGCATCGATCTGTCTCAACATGCAAATATTACGTATCCAATTTACGCTCCTGGTTCTCAAAGTATTTTAAATTAGTCTCTATTTTGTAGAGTATTTGGGAGAGATTCCTTGTAATTTCAGAATTAGTACGAAGTTGATTTATGAATGAAAAATCCGCAAGTATCTGTCTCATTATATGTAGATATTACTAGTCAATTTAGAGCATGTTTGAGTTAGTATTTAAAAAACATGTTCACAAGTATATATTTATCTAATACATTATAAATCACGTTGGAAAAATAGTTTCTCTCACTAATCCAAACATACAATTAGAAAACTGCAATTGCAATAACGATATATGCACACAAGAGTGATATGCCTTCCTTAGCCTTACCATCAAAGTCAAAGATGGAAAAGTCTTATAGGGTAGGCGTTTTCAGTCAAAGTTGAAATGGCAGGAAGAGATCGTCTCATTATCTCAATTTTTTATAATTCTTCATAAGCCGATATAAGCTGTTAATTGGGAAGATAAACTAATCTAAACCGTTGATTGAAAGATGAGAAAAAAGTCTAAGGAGGAATAATAACTTGATGACGTGACTCATTTTTTATCCTTCAGATTTAATTGGACGGACATGATTTAAAAATTATAAAGGATGATGAGAAAAGAGACACTAAGAAAATAGGACTCAGAATGCCATGTTCCCAACGTGGAATATATTTAGAAAACATTATTTCTCTCTCTAGCTCTCTTGAAATTTTTCTTTGCATAAACAGGAACCTAATTAATACATGCCACTTTTATTCAAACATAATCGTACATCGTAAAAACACAGACACAAGGTGATACTGTAGATACACACAGAATCACACATTATTCAATCCTATAATCATACATCTCACAAGGTGCTGGTGGTGACATGTTCATTTTGGATCCTCAAGTACTCTTAGAGTGACCTCCCTTGCTGCTTGAGAGAGAAGTACTCATTAAAATATTTTTCAGCTTCAAGCGTTTTGAACAGTGGAGGATTTTCTGGGCTAATCAAACTCTTTGCAGGCCCTATTTCAGCATCAAGTTTAGCCACGAAGAACAAAACCATGGAGATTCTTTCCTTGCCCGTATTCACTGTTGCCCTGTGCACCGGGCTTTTGTACACGCCATTGCTTATAATCTGCACAACCACGTAGACATCTTTACTTTTAGTAGGTGTATGGACTATCTTATTTTAAATGATTTTGCGTTATACAAATTAAAATATTTGAAATGAGTTTTGCCTCGTGAAAACAAAGTTGATAAACAAGATGGTAATGAGAAATAAACCTCTAGAATGTCTCCAACATTGACAACAAGTGAATTAGGGAGGATGTTGACAGGAACCCAGACACCATTTTTATCAACCTGTAGGCCACTCACTCCATTGACCTGGTTAAGGAGAGTGATTATTGTATAATCTGAATGAGCTTTAAGCCCCATCACCTGCTCTGGTTTTGGGCATGTCGGATAATATGTCATTCTCAATGATTGCAACCCATCCTCAAACACCTCCTTCATCTCTCCTTCCTCCATTTTCAGAGCCTTCTCCAGCAAACCCACCAGTGTCATTCCTATATTTTGCGCTTTCTCTATGTACATATCCAATACAGTCCTGCTCATAAAAGTAATATACAGTAATCAAGATCACAGGATGGTCTGGTATATTTAAGATATCATGATTAAGAATTAATTTGGGGTGAATTAAACTTCAGAGAGAGAGAAAGAGAGAGAGAACCTGAAGGATGGAGGGAGCTCTGGGTAGAGATATGGCTTTCGTTTGTGAATGGGATTGATGGTCATATAGAACCTATCACACCAATCTTGTTTCTCAGCTTGTGATCTAATTACAGATCCATAGCCTTCAATATCACCTGGCCTTATCTTATACTTCATCTTCTCTTGCGGTGGCAGACTGAAGAATCCTTCAACCCCATTTCTGACCTTCTCTAACTCCTCCTCACTCACTCCATGGTTCACCAGCTGCTCGATCACACACAAAAATTAACATAAATCGAAACAAGAAACGCTAAACTAAAAACAGAATCTCTTGAAACAAACGGAGCAGAAGGCGGATTTTAACCTGAAAAATACCCCACTCTCTGCAAGCTGAGTCCAATTTCTTGAGCTCAGCCTCTCTGTGTTCTTCAGAGAGAAAGCGTTTCATGTCAATAATGGGTAGTGATTCTGGTTCGGCATCAGGAATATTTTGATCTTCACGAAGGTAGCATTGAGGAAGAGAGGGAGGAGGATTCTTCGCGAGCTCTTGGACGCTCATTGAAGATGGATCAAAGACTATGAGGTTTTCAGGCACAGCAGTTGCCATGGTTCTTCTCCACACACACTGTAAAACCAAGGCACTATTTAGTTGGGGAGGCTAGATGGATGCTGTGATATGCACTACAAAACAGGCGTTTTTATAGACGTGTAGACGTGTATACATACTGTTCGGTTTTATCTTGGGAAAATATCAATCAGGTCCCAAGATGGAGAAAAAAGATGAAAAAAGTTTCAACCTCAATTTCCAAAAAAAGAAATTCTTAGAGACCTTTTTTTTTATATATTAATTATGGAATTTCAATATCAAAAAAGTCTCGTTACTAAAATAATTTTTCATGTTGTTAAAATAGCCTTTTCTATTGTTAAAACTTTCTCATGAAAAATTGTTGTTAAAATTGTTTTTTATCTTGTTAAAATAGTTTTTACTGTTATTAAAATTCTACACACCGTACCATAAAAAAAACTTGAAAAAATTGACAACAGGAAAAACTACTTTAGCAACATTAAAAGCTTTTTTACAACAATTTTTTATAAGGAATTTTAATAACAGGAAAAACTAGTTTAATAACATAAAAAGTAATTTTGATCTAACGAGACTTTTTTGATATTTTTTCTCTGTAATTAATATCATAAAAATCTCTAGGAATTTTTTTAATAAAAGATTTAGGGTTGAGACTTTTTTAATATTTTTTTCATTTCCTTCATACCTGAGTGATATTTTCCCTTTCTCCATTAATTAAATGATAGGACTTATTTTGCTGCAATAAATTAAATCCGTATATACGAGAGTTCTGAACATTCGTGTCAACTCTATATTTAGGATAAATATGCGAATTTAAAAATAAATAATACCGATATCTGCATCCATAAAAACTTTATATAAATGATATGACTTATTTTGGTGCAATAAATTAAAGAGAAAATTTTAAATAAATACCATTTAAATTTAGAAAATCTAAAAAGTCTATTAACACACAAAAATGATAAATAGGTCTCAAGAGAATAATATTAGATTTTGAAATGTTGTGCTTCTATTAAAATGCCCCTCAATTTTTTTTATTTTTTATTTTTTAAAAGGAAAAGGCTGACACCACCCCGCCGACGGGACTCCGGCTGCTAGAGCTCCGGCGGTGGCTTTTGGAGCTCCAAGGACAACTTAAGTATAGAGATTTGACTATTTGGGCTCCTTAATTAAGCACTATCAAGCATTACTGATAAGTTGAATAAAGACAACGATAACTTTAGTATTTGCAATGACAACTTGAGTGTAGCCATTAATAATCTAAGGAGTACAATTTGTCAATCGCTATATTCAATTAGTCATTGTCTTTATCCAACTTATTAAACGGCGTTAGATAGGGTTTATGGAGCTCAAGTAATCAATCTTTTTACTAAAATAGTCAATTCCATTACTCAAGTTGTCACCGGAGCTCCAGCTGCCGACGCCAGAGCTCCAACTGCCGGCGCCAGAGCTCTAGCTGCAATGGTGAGAGTTCTTTCTTTAAGGGTGAGTTTGGTTTGAGGGAAGGGAAGGGGAGGGGAGAGAAAAAAATGGGGGGAGAAGAAAATTGGACCAAAATTGTGTCAAATAGGTCCCACAAAATTTTTCCCTCCATCTCATTTTTTCTCTCCCCTCCCTTCCCCTCAAACCAAACTTACCCTAAAAAAAAAAAACTCAAGTATTATCTTGTTAAAATCACAACATTTTAAAATTTCAGAACATTCCATTGAGACTTATTTGCCTTTTTTCTATGTGTTAACAGAATTTTTTTGGGTTTTTTTAAGTTCAAAGATATTTATTTGAAATTTTCCCTAAATTAAATCCTTATGTAAGAGAATTTTGAAAATGTAGTTTCGTTGATCTAATCTTATTTAAAAGAAACAATGAGCCTCTGTAAAAATACATTTACATTTATTGGTATGTACAGTTTTTCAATTATGTCCCCCTTAAATATGAGAGATGCAATCTTATTTACTCCCATTTGATCTTGTTTTTGAATTGGTTATTAATCCTTTTAGTTCTAATTATAAGACTAAGTTAACTTTCTTATGAGAAATTAAGGAAACTAATTAAATTAATTTAAAATATTTTTATTTTTTTCTCCAAATTAATTTGTTTGACTAATAAACTAATATACTATAAAATAAGGATGCACAATATATGATATGATTATGTAATTTATTTAGCTTCCTTAATCTTTCTAAAAAAGTCAATCCAGTCTTATAATTAAAACTAGAGGTAGTACTTATTATTAAATATGTTTTTATTAATTTTCATTTTAATTAATATAATATGAAAAAGTATATTTTTTACCTATTTATTATTTTCAACTAATTTTAAGAATTTTTTGAATAAACCATTCAGTTATTTGAATTTTTTTGTCTACGAATATTTATTATATTTTTGTGTCGACCATTTGTGGTCATAGAAGAATGTTCGTTTTTCGCATGAGATCCCCAATTTGATCGGATTTGGTTTATCTCCTTTACCCATTTCCATCTTTTTCCCTCTTTTTTTTTTTTTAGCAATTAGATTAAGATCTTAACGATTCAAATTTACCATATTTTTTACCATCCTTTCCCATTATAATAATATTTTTATCCTACAATAAATCTGGACCATTGAGATCTCAATCTAACATCAGAAAATAATAAAGGAAGGGAAAGATGGGAAGAGGTAGGGGGAGAAGCCAAGTCCAATTTGATCTATGTTTCTTTAGCCTGCATAGAGGAGAGGTATCCAGATCTCTATAAGGTATTACTCCCTCCGGTCCTAATTATAAGGCATAGTTGACTTTTTTGGAAAAATTAAGGAAGCTAATTAAATTACTTTAGACTATTTTTATTTTTATTTTTTTCTTCAAACTAGTTAGTTTAATTAATGAACTAATATATAATCTAAAGATGCACAACATATGAAATGATTAAGTAACTTATTTAGCTTCCTTAATATCTCCAAAGAAAGTCAACTATGCCTTATAATTAGGACCGGAGGGAGTATAAAATATAGTTGACTTTTTTTGGAAAGATTAAGGAAACTAAATAAATTATTTAATCATTTCATATGTTGTGTATTTTTAGATTATGTATTAGTTTATTAATCAAACTAATTAGTTTGAAAAAAATAAAAATAAAAAATACTTTAAAGTAATTTAATTAACTTTCTTAATCTCTCTAAAAAAAAATCAACTAAATCTTATAATTAGAACCCAAAGTATCTTTCTGACCCTCTTCAGTCGATATAGGATATAACGTTCCACCCATTTTTTTTTTATCACATTTCATTTTCGATACTGTTCATTTTAGAGCCATGTCACCCCCTCATGACTTAAAAATGTATTGCCATGTCACCCCCTCATGACTTAAAAATGTATTGACAGGATAGGTATCAAAACCCTAATAAGGTGTCATTTATTTGCCTCCCAAGCCGATACGAGGCATAACATGTTGCACCTACCATTCTCATGCAAGCCACGTTTTAATTTTGCCCCAGCGTAGAATTGGCTTGAATTATTGACTATCAAATTGATTACATTCATTTTTCTCTCTCTTCGAATCTCTCTCCTCTCTCATCTCCTCCATTTTCCCTTCATGATACTACTACATCTATATTTTTGTTTAAAACTGTTATGAATAATTTAATACTTTTTTTTTCCCTATTTTCCATAATTTTATTGTTTTCTTTTCAAAATTATTTATTTAATATTTTTAATTATATCGGTACATGAGTTTAATTGATTTAGTTGATGTAGATATAAAATCTTGATTAAAGATTTGATTAATCCTTTTTATAAATATGTACAAACTAAATGTATTTATAAATGTTTTAGCGACAAAACTGTTAATTATAAATTATAAAATTAAATAATTTACCTAATCTCTTATTCAGTCAAACTTATTTTATTTATACTCTATGATAAAATAAAATATATTTAAAATACATTTTTAAATATTTAAAATAAATTTAAATAAAAATAAAAAAATATAAATTTAATAAAGATCATCAATATCAATAAATTTTATAATATATTAAAAATTTTGAATTTATATCTGTAATACTTTTTTTGGGTTGTATAATTGTTTTGAAAAATATAAATGTTTAAACAATTATTATATTAGATTAGGGTATTTTTGTCAAAATCTAAGTTTAAGAGTCAAACTTAACGGTTAACTAACGATTATATAGATGTAAATGAAATTTCAAAAATAAAAGAGAGGTTTGTATAACATGCATTTTAATTTTAAAGGAGGCTTATTTAGGTTTTCATAATGGAGGGGAGATTTCTATAATTTAAGTAAAATGGAGGATAATTAAAGTATTTTACTCTAAAATTTAATACTCATCTTTTAAACTTTACCTTTATTTAATATGTCCATTCTACCCTATGAGTACAAATCCTCACCATTGTAAATGAATAGTAAAATTGTATATTCATATAAAAAATTTAATGATATGACTTATAAATAGGATAAAAAAGGCATTCCCTATACGACTCTGCCTTATAAGAGGACTAGATCAGAGGAGTTTATAATAAATAAAAAGTAAAAGTTTACATTCATGTAAAAAATTTAATTATGAGACTTATATATACACACACACATACCCTCCCGAACCCTTCCATTTATAAATAAATAGGATTTAAGGAGCACATGCTTTAAACCAACTTATTAACACCTAAGAATACTCTTAAGAGATTCAAAATTATATCAACTAATTTATTTCACGTTATACTCAATCCATACTTCACTCAGTAATTTATTATTACTTACTTGTGCTTTTGGTCAAATTTATTATTTACATCCTTGAGAGATCTTTTTAGCCAACATATCTGAGAGATAATTCACGGCATATCTATGATTAATTATTACACGTATAGCTAAGACATTATCTTTTAAAAATTTAATACTCTCATTGATTTTAAGCATAAAAACTAAATAAAGTTTTCATTTTAATCCTAAATGTAAAACATTAATAGCTTAGTACACTTTATTTCCTAAATTTATGATTTTATTTTTCAAAAAATCTCTATTAATTACATATATAAAGAGGTTTTAATCTAGAGTAATTTCAATGCATATGATTAATATAATATTTTAAATAAAATAATACATATTTGTTGCAAATAATTAATTTGATTAATTTTTTTTTATATTAAGCACATAAGACTTGCATTGTAATAAATAATTCGGTTTGGATCATTGTGGTAAACTCATGTTAATTAGTTATAAACTCAGTCAAACTTACGAGTTTATACGCGAGTTTACAATTTTTACATTTTTATCTTATAAAATTGTGTTTAATTACTTTTAAACTCATGTCAAAGTTTTTGATTTAATCATGTTCAGTGGCTTTATATATAAATTTTATAAAAACTTATTTGTTTGGCATGATATATTATGAATGTTGGTGGATTTAATTTCAATTATTTGTATTTAAAATATATTTATATCAATTTTTATTTTTATATTTTAAATATTTAATTTTACGTTATTAATACCTATTTAATAATAAAGTAAATTCTTACGAGATTACGAATACGAGTTTACTACATCTTCATGAGTTTGCTTAAACTCACGAACATGACAACTTTAGACCAGCTCATATAACTGCAAGATGTGCCTTATATTCAAGTTGAATGAACACTTACAAATTAAAAGTCATTTATTATCTATTAATTAATACTAAGATAGTCGTTGCAAGAATATATAAATACTGGTTTCAAAATGGGTGTGTGTGTGTGTGTATTTTTTATTGAATAGGTCAAAATGTCCCACATAATGAATGTTCTTTTCAGCCCCACCTTGTGGTATAGGATGAGTGTTTTTCTAATATCCTTAATAAATTAAAAGGAGTTTGCTATATATCTTTGTATTTGTATAACCAACCTTGAGATGGAAAATATGGGACAACGTATCTTAATCGCGGCTGCTACAATTATTTAATACTATTATTTTTAAACTCATGTCAAAATTTTTGATTTAATCATGTTCAGTGGCTTTATATATAAATTTTATAAAAACTTATTTGTTTGGCATGATATATTATGAATGTTGGTGGATTTAATTTCAATTATTTATATTTAAAATATATTTATATCAATTTTTTATTTTTCTCTTTTAAATATTTAATTTTACGTTATTAATACCTATATAATAATAAAGTAAATTCTTACGATATTACGATTCGAATTCACGATATGAGTTTACTATATCTTCATGAGTTTGCTTAAACTCACAAATATGACAACTTTAGACCAGCTCATATAACTGTAAGATGTGCCTTATATTCAAGTTGAATGAACACTTACAAATTAAAAGTCATTTATTATCTATTAATTAATACTAAGATAGTCGTTGCAAGAATATATAAATACTGGTTTCAAAATGGGTGTGTGTGTGTGTATTTTTTATTGAATAGGTCAAAATGTCCCACATAATGAATGTTCTTTTCAGCCCCACCTTGTGGGATAGGATGAGTGTTTTTCTAATATCCTTAATAAATTAAAAGGAGTTTGCTATATATCTTTGTATTTGTACAACCAACCTTGAGATGGAAAATATGGGACAACGTATCTTAATCGCGGCTGCTACAATTATTTAATACTATTACTTTTAAACTCATGTCAAAGTTTTTGATTTAATCATGTTCAGTGGCTTTATATATAAATTTTATAAAAACTTATTTGTTTGGCATGATATATTATGAATGTTGGTGGATTTAATTTCAATTATTTATATTTAAAATATATTTATATCAATTTTTTATTTTTCTACTTTAAATATTTAATTTTACGTTATTAATACCTATATAATAATAAAGTAAATTCTTACGATATTACGATTCGAATTCACGATATGAGTTTACTATATCTTCATGAGTTTGCTTAAACTCACAAATGTGACAACTTTAGACCAGCTCATATAACTGCAAGATGTGCCTTATATTCAAGTTGAATGAACACTTACAAATTAAAAGTCATTTATTATCTATTAATTAATACTAAGATAGTCGTTGCAAGAATATATAAATACTGGTTTCAAAATGGGTGTGTGTGTGTATTTTTTATTGAATAGGTCAAAATGTCCCAATTTATTCCAAATTTAGAATAAATAGTCATCTGCGACCAACATTATTTATCTATTTATCTATCAATATGTGGAATTATTGATCAATCAATTTTTTGGACTCTGACAATAAACCAAAAAAATTCAAAGAATTTGACTTATAGAATGTGCGAGGCCAACCAACAAAGAGTTATAATATATATATATATATATATCTTTGAATTGAATGTCATTTTCTCAATAAACAAAAATCAGTGGCGCTTTCGAAGGAAGAATTTGACTTTATGGAATGTGTGTAGAATGTGGATATATAATAGAAGAAATAGACTCTGCCAAGAAACCCCAAAATAAATAAATAAAATACAGAAAGAAAGAAAGAAAGAAACACGAACAAAAAAATTGTTGAGGCCAAGAAACGGGCTCATCTTTATTAATGCGACAAACCAATATTAATTACATTTCTATTGAAAGAGAAGCTTCCATTTAATATCTGACTCTGACCGTTGTTCTGATGTTGTTTTGAACATGATTATTTTTAATAGAAATATTTATGTGTATAAAAAAAAGGGTTTATTTTTCTCATTTTGCATGAGAGAAAGAAGATTCCTACACACATATAAAATGGTGGGACCCGCATATATATATAATGCTCATTATATATATATGTGAGTTCCGCCATTTTATGTGTGTGTGGCATGAAAAAATATTTCTCCTACAACATGAAAAATGTTTTTCCCTAAAAAAAATGAGGCCAAAAATTAAAAGAAAAATGAAAAGCTCGCAATAAATAATCCATTGGCTCCAAATTTGACTGACCTATTTATAAAAGGGACAAAAGGGACATTAGAGAACGGAGTCGTTGAAAGGCAAATAATTAAAGATCGGAAAGTATTTTTTAAGTATAAATTAGTATCTTTAAGTATTTTAATGTTTTATATAAATTTATGTAATTTTTGGTATTTATTATGAAATAGAATTTTTATAATATTTAAAATACAATCTTATCATTTATATGCAATTATATCAAAAGCTAATGTCCTTTTCAGTAAATTTGACTCTACAAAAACTAATATCGTAACAATATAAAAAAACTATCATTTTTATCTAAAAGTTATTCTCTAAAAGCCATTTTTACTTCCTAAATTTTAAAAGATATTATCTAAAAGCTATTTTTTCCTCATAAATTTCAAAAGTTATTTTTCAAAAACTAAAATTAAAGGGCCCTTATATGTTAGGAAAAAATGGGAAAAATTCTGCAATGAAAATTTAATTGGCAACAAGAACATAAATTAGAGTATTGTTTAGGGGCGGTCATGAAGCCTCAAAGCTCGGAGAAAAATTGTCTTGCTCGGCCAAAAAAAAAAAAGCAGCCTAGAAAAAATGGAGCACAATCGATCTGGGCATTTTTGTGGGTAGAGTATGCTGCACTACCCAATAAGTATATATATTATTATACTAACGGGGGTTGGCACAAATGGTAAGCGGCTTGTGTCGCTTAAGTAAAGTCTCGGGTTCGAACTTTATGAATGCAAAAAACCCCCACTGGGAGACTCTCCCACCAAAAGCCAGGTGCGCGACGTGGGTCAGATCTAGATTAGTTGGGGGCAACCAATATATATATATATATATATATATATATATATATATATATATATATATATAATATTTTATATAAATATTTCTTATAAATCCAGTGATATATTTCCTCGGCCCTTCCCTTTATTATAAATCCAATGTATGTTCCATAAATAAACCCTGAAATTTTTTACAAGCTTCAAGAGTTCGATAATTTTGGTGAGACAGAAAATGTCATTCATCTTACAATTAAACTATTATTTTAATGCTCAAGAATTAATACACACACATTACATCATAATTTTTTTAATGTAATTGATCTTTCATTGTTTTTCTTAGATGTTACACTTGGAGGGGAGGATATAATGGCTAGTGGTGATTGAAGGGGGCAGTTTGCAAGTATGAGTTACAGGTAAGTTGCAACTTTAAAATTTACAAGTAAATTTCTTCCTTTCTTCTTTACTTTGTGATATATTAAATTATAGTTGTTGTTGTTGTTGTTTTTTTTTTTCAAATGCTTCATTATTTGATCAACTTTGGGGACATCGATGCAAACCACTCTGACTTCATGGCTTTAATTACAATTATTTTGTTACCTTATTTTATAATGGATTATAGATGTTATTTAATTTTTGAAGTATGGATATTTGTTAAGACATATAGTAGTTTTTAAATTTCAAGATTTAAGTTATAGACTTATTTTGAAATAGCTCAAGATGTGAAATTATTGAATGTATTTAAAGTTTATATCACTTAAGGCGAAGTTAAGACATAGGGTACCTAAGTTAATGTTTATGAAATTTAAATAGAATTTTTTTCCCCACATGTGGATAGGGTAAGGCGTTACCACTAGAGCAGGGAAACCTGTCCCCCTTAGTCTAGCTTGAAATGGTTAAAGCTTTTATCTTACTGGGCATTAGGCAAGGGTCTTGCACTGCTAATGTCCACCCCTAGTATTGTTGAGATGCAAAATTTAATTTGCATGGGCTATTGGGTGTATAAAATTTTATCAGATCCTTTTCATTAATTTAATTTTTAATAGAAACTTTTCCCCAATTTTCTCTAAAATGTTTTATTTAATTTCTTTTCATTCTTTGGATTGTTTATAAATAGAAAATTAGCGAGCCTTTTGTTAATTTTTTCATTTGTCCATCAAAACGAAAGGTGGGACCCATTAAAAATAGTGTTTCTCTCTCTTTGATAGAATCAAAAGGCATAGTTTTTTTTTTTTTTTTGGTTGGATATATCAAAATGCATAGTTAAGCACCTTATTTTGGTTTATGACTTCAAGTAGCGCTTAATACGTTTAAAGCCCACCCAAACACTCTGAAAGCCCAAAGCAAGCAACCCTATGCTTCCCAAAAATTAAAAAACAAAAAGTCATCCTAAAACCGATATTGTTGTGCAGCTGCTGACTAATTGAAGTCAGAAGAGAAGAAGAGGATCTTAAACAAGCGGGCTCCACCCACATATTACCCTCCAACTAATTCAACATTCGTCTTTTCAAGTCTTAAAAGTGCTGCTTCT
Organism: Acacia crassicarpa; assembly: GCA_034222035.1. Classification (NCBI taxonomy): domain Eukaryota; kingdom Viridiplantae; phylum Streptophyta; class Magnoliopsida; order Fabales; family Fabaceae; genus Acacia; species Acacia crassicarpa. Next base: position 37,724,178 of record JAWXYG010000005.1, on the reverse strand, counting down.
TCTTTCTAGTTAAAAGTGACTCTCACATATAGTTAAATGATGAAATTTGAAGAGAGAAAATGGAAAAATAAAAATTAAAGAAGGAAGTGGAAGTAAATGGGTTATAGTGGGTCTTTTTATAATTTTTTTACTGTAACGAATATTTATTATTAATATATGGATATATTAAATATTTTTTTTTTAAGAAAAGTTTTAATGAGTTTGGTTCGAGTCTTCATCAAAATCAAGACATGTCTTATGGTTTATATAGAACAGCTACCGATGTTGTTATAAATCGTTCATCAACAAAATATTCACATTGTAACGTCCCGTCTTTTATTATGCGATTTTCAAAAGAGATTATCAGAGTTTTGAATAATTTAAACAGAGTGGCATCGGAAAAGAGTTTTCATTTTAAACAAAACGTGTATCTGATATTTAACCAACATTGGTGTGTTGATACTAATACAGTCATCCAAATATTCAAGTACTCAAAATACATAAGAAAACAGCAATAGATAAACAATCCTCCGTCCGAGTCCTTAAGCAGCCTGCTTACCCTTGTCAGTAACCCTGTCTCCGCCAGAACCTGAGGCTATGGTAAGAGCTGAGGTTCAATTCCCATTGAACCTCAGGTAACAGTTAACCTCATGCTTATGTAACAATTTTATATATAATAGATATTCATGATAGTTACAGCATAATCACATTTCAACAGCACAACCACCTCATATTTTAATCCAGTCTGCACTACCCAGTGCCACGGTGTACATCCGTGTCCTCAGCGCTAGGAAAACTCAACGGCATTATCATGACTATAACCCGTATATAGCTGAATGTGTATGCCCAATTTTATAAAAACAGAATCTCAGACTATCCATCACATAAAAATTTACAATAAGCATCAGAGTTAAGGTTACAGTACGCGTCCGTACCTTTGTTGATGATGTTTTGGTACGTTTGACTAAAACGGTACTTCTAACGGAAAACAGCGGTACAAGTTCACAGATACCCTATAGGAACAATATCACATTTATCAGTGGCCATCAACTTTGCAATACTTGTGGAATTCTACGTTGAAGATTTACTATTCATGTGAATAGTATTCACTATTCATGTGAATAGTACCAGTAAAAATATTTTTACCGTGACGGTAAATAATTTTTACTGTTTGGTAAATAGTATTTACTGTATTGGTAAATAACATTACTGCCCAAGAATAATTCTTTTCTGATGTGACAGATCAGACTAAGCTGCAGCCACAGAGCATACTCAGAAAAAACTCTATCTGGCATTTCTACTATAATTACCAAAAGAAACTACCAAATCTTAAGACTAGAGACCAAAGAACTTACCCTTGAAGTTCTTACTCCTTCTCTCCAGCTCCGAGAACTTTACTCTAAATTCTCCCTCTAAACTCTAAGAATTCTCTCTCTTCTATTAAACTCGACCGTTGTGATCTGAGTTTGGTGTGAAGAAAATGAAGAAGTGAGGCCTCTATTTATAGTTGGAAAATGGGTCTTTAAGTGTAATTTTCGTCTCTGGGTCGTTTTACGTAATTTTCCTAAAAACTAAAAAGGAAACCCGTGACCAGCCGCCCGTGAAGAATTTTATAAAAATTAATAATATTTTAATATATATTATTTTATTATTATAATATAATATTATTATTTAAATAATAAATTATTATTGAGTGGGTCCCGCTGACAAAATTTTCAAACTCACGAGAGTTTCTGTCGGGAGAGGAGAAAATTTTGTCAGTGGGTCCCACACCTTTAAATATTATATTATTTTTTTTACTAATAAAGTTCCCTATTCGGTGTTCTGATCGCGTGATCTTTTGCAAATTCTCAAAAATCCAGAAGCACAGCCTTGAAGCTCTATTCTTCCTCTTTAGAAATATCTGGGTCAACTGAATTTTTGACCTCATTCAGGATATTTCGTAATCTGTCAAAGATTTTAAGTCGGACACTGCCGGAAACAGAAATTACTTCGGGTGACACCAACTTCGAGACAAAAATTCACTGATTCATAATATGCCCTTACCCAAGAAACCTAGTTCACGGTTTACAAGATATAATTTTATTTCTATTATTTCCCAAAATATAAGATATTACATTTCTCCCCCCGTTAAATAAAATTTCGCCCTCGAAATTTACTCCATACTAACTAAACATTGAGCCATGAACTCCGGATATCTTTCCCTCATATCTCCCTCTGTTTCCCAAGTCGCCTCATTAGGAGATAAACCCTTCCAGACCACTTTCACAACAGGAATATTTCTGTGTCGAAGCCGTTTCTCCTGGTAATCGAGAATTCGCTCCGGCTCGACCTCAAAAGTGTTATCATGTCGTACCTCGACATCCTCATACTGAATAACATGGTCATGGTCAGGTTGGTATTTCTTTAGTTGAGAAACATGGAAAACATCATGGAGTTTACTCAAATTCGGGGGTAAGGCTAACTGGTATGCGACCGGTCCACGTTTTGCCAAGATTTCGAATGGCCCAATGTAACGAGGACTTAGCTTTCGCCGTTTAAGAGTTCTACCAACACCGGTTACCGGGGATATCTTGAGAAACACATGGTCTCCAACCTCGAATTCTAGTGGTCTTCTCCTCTTATCAGCGTAACTCTTCTGTCTGCTTTGTGCTGTTAGGAGTCTCTGTTTGATCAATGCAATTTGCTTGGAGGTCTTATCAACTAAATCTGTCCCGATGAATTCTCGCTCCGACAATTCTGTCCAGCATATAGGTGATCGACACTTCCGCCCGTATAATGCCTCAAACGGAGCCATCTGTATGCTCGAATGGTAACTATTGTTGTAAGCGAATTCGACCAGCGGTAAATGTTCATCCCAATGGCCTTTGAAATCCAATACACACGCTCTAAGCATATCTTCTAGAGTCTGTATTGTCCTTTCAGATTGACCATCGGTCTGCGGGTGATAAGCTGTACTAGGCCTTAGCTTAGTTCCCATTTCTGCATGCAAAGCCTCCCAGAATCGGGATGTAAATCGTGGGTCCCGATCAGAAACGATGCTCTTAGGTACACCATGAAGTCTTACGATCTCTTTGATATAAATCCTCGCCAATTGTTCTGGTGAGTAATTAATACTAATGGGGAGAAAGTGTGCCGACTTAGTCAATCGGTCCACAATCACCCAAATCGCGTCGTGATGTCTAATCTTGGGTAAACCTACCACTAAATCCATGGTAATATTCTCCCATTTCCATTCCGGAATTTCCAGTCCTTGAAGAAGACCAGGGGGTCGTTGGTGTTCGGTTTTAACTTTCTGACAGGTTAAGCATCTACCCACGTACTCGGTTACGTCTTTCTTCAGCCTGGGCCACCAAAACTCGGATTTCAGGTTCTGGTACATCTTCACCATTCCTGGATGTAGAGTGTATCTGCTCTTATGAGCCTCGTCTAGAATCTTCTGTCGTAATTCACCATCCTTTGGAATGTAGATCCGCTTCTTGTACCTGACTAAACCACTAGGTGATAGGTCAAGGTCTTGAGTTTCACCTTGTGAGATCTTTTCTCGAGCTGCTATAGCCCATTCGTCGTGCTTTTGAGCTTCCTCGACCGCATCTCTTAAATTATACTTTCCTTGACTAACAAGGAGACTTGCAAGATACACGTCATCGGGCGCGTAGTGTCTCATGCAAATCTGATTGGACAGGTTCAGGTCTCTGAAATCTTCAAGTAGTCTCCGCTCTTGAATCATCATGTATGCTGCGTGCACCGTCTTTCTACTAAGTGCATCTGCTACGACGTTTGCTTTTCCGGGATGATACTTGATCTCCAGGTCGTAATCTTTCAGTAAGTCCATCCAGCGACGTTGTCTCATGTTGAGCTCTTTTTGATCAAACAGGTATTTCAGGCTCTTGTGGTCGCAATATAACTCCACGGTTGCTCCATAGAGATAATGTCTCCATATCTTCAAAGCAAACACGATAGCTGCAAGTTCTAAATCGTGAGTAGGGTAGTTCAACTCGTGAGGTTTCAACTGGCGAGAAGCATATGCCACAACTCTGCCCTGCTGCATGAGAACACACCCTAATCCTTGCCCACTAGCATCACTATAGACAATGTACGTTTCGTCTGGATCTGGAATTATTAATACTGGAGCTGTAGTCAACTTCTCCCTCAAAGTTTGAAAACTCGCCTCACAATCATCGTCCCATATGAATGGTTGTTTCTTCCTTGTGAGCTTCGTTAATGGTAAGGCAATACGTGAGAAATTTTGTATGAATCTGCGGTAATATCCCGCTAAACCCAGGAAACTACGTATCTCTGCCACCGTTTCCGGCCTCTTCCAGTTCAGAACCGCTTCCACTTTACTAGGATCAACAGCTACACCATCGCGAGATACGACATGACCCAGAAATTTTACCTCTGATAGCCAGAATTCACACTTGCTCAATTTAGCAAAAAGTTGTTTGTCTCGGAGTATTCCCAACACGAGTCGCAGATGTTCTTCGTGTTCTTCCCTGCTTTTAGAATAGATTAGGATGTCATCGATAAACACCACTACAAACTTGTCTAGGTGTAGACGAAAGATTCTATTCATGTAATCCATGAATACGGCAGGCGCATTTGTCAATCCGAAAGGCATCACAAGGAATTCGTAATGCCCGTATCTGGTTCTAAAGGCTGTTTTTGGAACATCACTGGTTTTCACTCGCAGCTGGTGGTATCCTGAGCGTAAGTCAATTTTAGAGAATACACAGGAACCAGATAGTTGATCGAGTAGATCGTCAATGCGAGGAAGTGGGTACTTGTTTTTGATAGTCACCTTGTTTAACTCGCGGTAATCGATACAAAGTCGTAAACTTCCATCTTTCTTCTTTACAAACAGTACTGGGGCTCCCCATGGCGACACACTAGGTCGAATAAATCCTTTCTCCAGTAGCTCCTCAAGCTGTTTCTTCAATTCCAGCATCTCGTTTGGTGCCATACGATATGGTGCTTTTGATATTGGTCCAGTGCCTGGCATCAAGTCGATGGCGAATTCAACCTCTCTCTCAGGGGGTAACTTGGTGAGATCTTTGGGAAACACATCATGGAATTCATTCACAATGGGAATGTCTTTGAGTGATGGTTCGTCGTCTATCTTGATTGAGAAGAACACCATATACGCTTGGCAACCTTGCTTCATGCATTTTTCTGCTTCTGCACTAGATAGGAAATTCAGACTCACATTGATCTTGCTCTGGTCGTGTGGTGGTGAGAATCGTATCTCTTTATTACCACAATCAATGACCGCGTTGTTTGCCATTAGCCAATCAAGACCAAGAATGACATCAATGCCATGAAGCGGTAATCGGATAAGATCTATGTTAGATTCTCGACCGTTCACACTCGCAATGCAATTAAGACATGCATCAGACGCTAAAGATTTCGCGCCAAGTGGGGTAGCTACTATCAAATCATATGGTAGTCTATAGGCTTGCATTCCTAGTCGTTTTGCACAATCGAAAGAAATAAACGAGTGACTAGCACCCGAATCATACAATGCCTGTAGTAGATTTCCATTAAGAGAAATAGTACCTTTGATCATCTCAGGAGATTTCTTGGCTTCCTCATTAGTCAGAGCAAAAACTCGTCCTGCGTTCTGCGGTCTCGCCTCCAAAGCTTTTTGAGGACAGTTTAAGCTAATATGCCCCGGTTTCTGACACCTGAAGCACACTGGCTTTCCCTCACAGTTAGCTCCCGGATGGAATCTTCTGCATTGCGGACAGGCTTGGGATGTCTGCATTCTTGGAAAGTTTTGCTGTCTCAGTTGAAATGGCCTCTTATTCCCTTGTTGGGAATTATTCCAAGGTGCCTTCCTCTTCTGTGCTGGGTTGTTGCGATTGAAACCGCTACGGTTGGGGCCGCTACTGCTGAAGTCTCTGGTCTTGCGAAGCTCCTTCAAGTTTCGTTCGATGAGTCGGCAGGCTTCTACAGCTTGATTTAGTTCCAGAAATTTGTGCGATACCAACCTTTCCCTTATCTCATACTTTAGTCCATACACAAGTACATTTGCAATGCTGCTCTCGTCATTATCTCGCCTCAGAAGTGATGAGTACCGAGATAAGTTGGTGAAACGAGCGAAGTAATCATCGAAAGATTCTTCCCGACCCTGACGGATGTGCAGGAACTCTGTCTCCTTCATCATCTGTACTGAGGGTGGAAAGTACTGCTCGTTAAACTTTTCTTGGAACGTTTCCCATGTGATGGGACAGTTTCGGCTTCGGAGGGTTGCCGCGGTGTTTCGCCACCAACGATCGGCGTCTCCTGCTAGCTTGTAAATTGCCAATTGAGCCTTCCTGTTATCCGGACATTCTAAGACCTCAAAGATCTTTTCAAGATGCAATAGCCAATCCTCAGCTGAATCAAGTTTTCCTCGGAATACTGGTGGCTTGTGTTTGCAGAATTGTGTCACCCAGTATTGTGTATCCTTAGCTTCTCTGACAGGTTGATGTTGTTCCACCAGTACTCTCTCCTGTCGAGGAGATGACTGAGATCGTTCTGGTCTCTCAAATGTGTTGCTGCGCTCGTCTTCTTGTTCATCGTAATTTTCTCCTCCCTCTCGTTGTTGTTGCTGTTGCTCTCCGTCAGCCTGTTGTTCTTCATCCCCTTGTCCTCCCTGCCTGTTGGCGAGAAGCGCATCGATGAGAGCTCTCTGTTCTTGTATTATTCTCCTCATTTCTTGAAGTTCATCTTGTACTGGTGGTGGAGGTTCATGTTGTTCGAGTTCAGGGTTTGGTACTACTCGCAGTTGCCTACCCCTACCTCTGCCTCGGTCTCTGCCTCGACCTCGGCCTCGGCCTCTAGGAGTTCCGGCGCCTCCCAAAGTTGCCATATTCTAAATTGCAAAGGTTAATAGATATAAACACTAGAAAACAAAAAAATTACACATAACATAAGATCACAAATTTCATATGAATCACACCAAAGCGTATATAGTACACCCCTTTTATTCATTAATGGTGATTACACAAACTACTATTATACTTAGTCCTACTGTTACAAAACTATTGCTACTACTACTTCCATGGTTCATTGAACTGTTGTAGGGTTGTCTTTGTCTTTCTACATGACCAGGTGAACTAAATGCTGGAGGCAGAAAATGCACGAGCACACATCCTCGATGTGGCCCTCATTCAGAATTTCATTGATTTTAGTTTTCCAGAAACGGGTGCGAGGAAAGTGATGAAGGGTGGATTTAACCCAGTCTCTAGAAGGATACGGAAAATGGTAGCGAGAGTTTGCCTGGTAAAATTCTCTGACTCGGGTCAGATACAGTAGGTATTTATCTTTCTCGGTCTTAGTAGTGAGAGCGGCATGGAGAAATTCCAAGTGTAAGGCTAAAGTTAAGATGGAGTTTTCATCTAAGACGTACTCCAGGTTGCCAGAGTTGGCGTCAGAGTCATAGTCGAGATCTTGTATCTGAGGATAGTCAAAGTTATCACCTATTGAGGAGTGATGTGAAATGCTGGGATTTCCGGGTTCCGGTGAGTAGGGCTCTGCAAGAATGGGTATTGAGTCATATAGATGGTCGGGATACTCAGGTCCAGGATGGTATTCTGGTTCTGGATCATTATCAAGTGCAAGAGCGGGGTAGAGTGGTTCTGGTACCGGCACAGGTTCAGGCATTGGTACAGAGAGTGGATTTATCGGCTCAGGGTTCAATCTCCTACTTACTGGTTCGGGGACTATCGACCGACGTGCAATACGTCTTCTTTTCCCAAAGTAATTGATATACGGAAATTCCTCTTTGTCCATTTCTACAACAACACCAGGGTCATATCAGTACTTATTTTTTTTTTTTTTGAAATATTTTTTTTTTAAAGAAAACCATGGCTTAGAGCCTAACTTAGTTAATCAACCGATTGGCCAGGTAGGCGTCTATCATGGGAGCCTCACCGTGCTAGGGTGACTGATTGGCTGATCCACATAGACTCGGCCCTACCTTCGGCACCAATGGTTTGTTGTAACTAAGTCGGGTTCATGCCAGATAAAATACTTTTGAAGGCTAGAACTTAACTCTGCTACTTAAACAACCTTACAAGACTGTTTAAAGTAACCTAGTTAACTTCGTGCCAGGATGCAAGCTCTGATACCAAAATGTAACGTCCCGTCTTTTATTATGCGATTTTCAAAAGAGATTATCAGAGTTTTGAATAATTTAAACAGAGTGGCATCGGAAAAGAGTTTTCATTTTAAACAAAACGTGTATCTGATATTTAACCAACATTGGTGTGTTGATACTAATACAGTCATCCAAATATTCAAGTACTCAAAATACATAAGAAAACAGCAATAGATAAACAATCCTCCGTCCGAGTCCTTAAGCAGCCTGCTTACCCTTGTCAGTAACCCTGTCTCCGCCAGAACCTGAGGCTATGGTAAGAGCTGAGGTTCAATTCCCATTGAACCTCAGGTAACAGTTAACCTCATGCTTATGTAACAATTTTATATATAATAGATATTCATGATAGTTACAGCATAATCACATTTCAACAGCACAACCACCTCATATTTTAATCCAGTCTGCACTACCCAGTGCCACGGTGTACATCCGTGTCCTCAGCGCTAGGAAAACTCAACGGCATTATCATGACTATAACCCGTATATAGCTGAATGTGTATGCCCAATTTTATAAAAACAGAATCTCAGACTATCCATCACATAAAAATTTACAATAAGCATCAGAGTTAAGGTTACAGTACGCGTCCGTACCTTCGTTGATGATGTTTTGGTACGTTTGACTAAAACGGTACTTCTAACGGAAAACAGCGGTACAAGTTCACAGATACCCTATAGGAACAATATCACATTTATCAGTGGCCATCAACTTTGCAATACTTGTGGAATTCTACGTTGAAGATTTACTATTCATGTGAATAGTATTCACTATTCATGTGAATAGTACCAGTAAAAATATTTTTACCGTGACGGTAAATAATTTTTACTGTTTGGTAAATAGTATTTACTGTATTGGTAAATAACATTACTGCCCAAGAATAATTCTTTTCTGATGTGACAGATCAGACTAAGCTGCAGCCACAGAGCATACTCAGAAAAAACTCTATCTGGCATTTCTACTATAATTACCAAAAGAAACTACCAAATCTTAAGACTAGAGACCAAAGAACTTACCCTTGAAGTTCTTACTCCTTCTCTCCAGCTCCGAGAACTTTACTCTAAATTCTCCCTCTAAACTCTAAGAATTCTCTCTCTTCTATTAAACTCGACCGTTGTGATCTGAGTTTGGTGTGAAGAAAATGAAGAAGTGAGGCCTCTATTTATAGTTGGAAAATGGGTCTTTAAGTGTAATTTTCGTCTCTGGGTCGTTTTACGTAATTTTCCTAAAAACTAAAAAGGAAACCCGTGACCAGCCGCCCGTGAAGAATTTTATAAAAATTAATAATATTTTAATATATATTATTTTATTATTATAATATAATATTATTATTTAAATAATAAATTATTATTGAGTGGGTCCCGCTGACAAAATTTTCAAACTCACGAGAGTTTCTGTCGGGAGAGGAGAAAATTTTGTCAGTGGGTCCCACACCTTTAAATATTATATTATTTTTTTTACTAATAAAGTTCCCTATTCGGTGTTCTGATCGCGTGATCTTTTGCAAATTCTCAAAAATCCAGAAGCACAGCCTTGAAGCTCTATTCTTCCTCTTTAGAAATATCTGGGTCAACTGAATTTTTGACCTCATTCAGGATATTTCGTAATCTGTCAAAGATTTTAAGTCGGACACTGCCGGAAACAGAAATTACTTCGGGTGACACCAACTTCGAGACAAAAATTCACTGATTCATAATATGCCCTTACCCAAGAAACCTAGTTCACGGTTTACAAGATATAATTTTATTTCTATTATTTCCCAAAATATAAGATATTACACACATCCATAACAGTATTTGAATCCACAAATTATTATCAAAACCTATGCCCAATAGAAAAATCTTTATTAGTTTATGTGTGGATATGTGTGTGTTATATAAACTGCAGAAACATGGACTCCAGTATGATTGGCACGAGCTCTTTAATTAATCAAAACAAAGTGGAATCATGTACTTTTGGGCTGATGCTTAAAAATTCTGAACGTGATTGGATTGACAACGCCGAGGATTTGAAACTCATGGTTATTATTAATCATTTCAAAGAGTTATTCTTGATGTTCCCACTAGGGTAGGATATCTGAATACTACTCCCTTCGGTCCTAATTATAGGAGTTATTTATCAGAATTTGGAGGGATTAAGGAGGGAAGTTAAATTAGCTAATTATATATATTTTCCTAAAATACCCTTATCTAAGAAGGCTACCTCTTCTAAATACATAAATGCTTACATATTTTGTGCGACAGTTTCAACATTTTGGTGTTTGTTTCTAATGCTATGTTGAATAAAAGTAAGCCAGGATGACTTTAGTATCTTTCTTCTGGAAGACCCTGTGAGTGCATTCAAATATTTCATTGTCAATTAATTTTAACCCCCACACAGACCCAAGTGGTGCCCCTCTTAAATTTGATTCTAAGTAGTTTTTATTAAATTGTTTAAATCTGATTTAAATGACTCATTTGAATTTGCATTTAACTTTTTTTTAACAAAATGATATTCCTTAGTATTTTTATAAATGAACCTTAAAAATTGCTAGTGTGCTGTAGGCTTTTTCTATGGTAATATGACAAAAATTGCTCAAAATTATTTTATATAAAAACGTATAATTTGGGTGTATATGACATTAATGAGTTGTAAACATTATTTACTTTATAAAATATATATGTGTATTATTAAATTATTATTGTCTTTAATTATTATTGAGAAAGTATAAATAGGGGTATTATAGGAAAAATTTGACAAAAGTTAAAACTTGCTCTTATAATTAGGACCAAAACCAACTTCAAAATTTGCTCCTATAATTAGGACCGGAGGGAGTAATTTGCAATTTCCCCTGTTGGATCCGCTGATTATGGAGAATTTAGGGGCCATTCCTGACGATGAAGAAATCAAAAGGACCCTATTTTCAATAGGGTGTTATAAAGCCCTGGGGGTTGATGGATTTTTGGCTATCTTCTATAAGTCTAACTGGAGTACAGTCGGACCAGCCTTATGTCAGTTTGTCAGAAGTGTATATCAAGGCCAATGCTCGATTATGGAGGCAAATCGAATCCTTATTGCGTTAATTCCTAAGAATGAGCATGTTGAGCTAGTCTTGCATTTTAGACCTATATCGTTGTGTACAGTCCATTTTAAGTGTGTTACTAAGTTATTAGCCCTAAGACTGAGGGAAGCGATGAATGGTTTAATTTCTTCTTTCCAAGCAAGTTTCATGTAAGGGAGATGCATACAAGATAATATTATAGTTGGGCAAGAGATTCTACACATTATGAATAAAAATCATAGCAAAGGAGGTCTCATGGCAATGAAGGTTGAACTTAGAAAGGCATATGATCGCATTAGCCAGAATTTACTGAAACAAAAGTATTACTTGAAGCAAGGTTTAGATACTAAATTTGTTGATTTGATTATCAATTATGTGTCTTCAGTTTCGTGTAACATCCTGTGGAATGGATCAAAAACTGAATTCTTTGTCTCTAAAAGAAGGTTAAGACAAGAAGATTCTATTTCACCGTTGCTATTTGTTTTATGCATGGATAAATTATCTCATTTAATATGTGATGCGGTTGAGGAGAGTAGCTAGAAGCCTATTTATGTTTCTAGATCCGGGGCTAAAGTTTCACACTTAATGTTTGCAGATGACTTATTGTTATTCGGTGTTTCATCAGTGGATCAAACTGAATGCATGATGAGATGCATACAAAAAATTATGACAGCTTCAGGGGGTAAGGTCAATTTAGCAAAATCCTTTGTATTTTTCTCTCCTAGAGTTCCCTTGCAGATGAAGCGAAGGATTTTGGATTTATCTCACATGTAATGTTCAAGTGAAATAGGGAGATACCTTGGTTTTCCATTATCGCGGAGTAGAAGGCGAAAGGAGAATTTCCACTATATCATAGATAGAGTGAGAGCTAAACTTAGTGGTTGGAAAGCAAAATCTCTATCTATGGCCAGTAGAATTACATTAGCAAAATCAGTTGTAAGCAAGGTAGTTAAAATCGAGATTTTATGTAAAATCGGAAGAGGGATAAAAAATCGTAAAACGTAACGTAACGTAATAAAATCGTAAAAATATAAGCGTTTGGAAAATTAGTAAAATCGTTTTAATGAAAAAAATTGTAAAAACGTAAAATCGTAGTGATAAATCGAGATTTTAATTATCATGGTTGTGAGTGCAATTCCTTTATACCCGATGCAGGTAACAAGACTTCCTAAGAGTGTTTGTGTTGAAGTTGAACATTTACAGAGAAATTTTATATGGGGCATGATGACAACACAAGAGGAGCCCATTTAATTGGGTGGGATCAGATTTCCAAGCCTACTGATTTTGGGGGCCTTGGATTCCGATGTCTTACTTTGGTTAATAAGGCTTTTGGGGCTAAACTGGCGTGAAAATTAATATTGGGAGCTGAAGGTTTATGGGCTCAAATTCTTAGTCATCGATACATGTGCAGAGAGGGGGAATCTTTATTGTCTTATTAGCCTGGTGATTCCAGCCTATGGAAGTTTATTTATTCTCAAGCAGATATAGTTAATAGTGATGCTAAATGGCAAATTAGAAACGGGCAGTCCGTTGGCTTCTTTAATGATCGTTGGATTGATGGAGAGGTTTAACTCCAGGATTTCTATGTGAGACAGTTAATAGAATTGGAGGAAACTTCACTTGTGGCGGACTGGGTGGTTGGAGGTAGTTGGGATTTTGGCAGGATAGCAATGGTTATCAATCTAGAAGGGATTCGAAAAATTGCTCCTATTTTACAGCCAAGACCTTCAGCTAATAATAATCTTCTGGTATGGGGTGTGACTGGCAACGGTACATTTTCTATCAAAAGTGTTTATTTCCTTATTAAACCTAATCCTTTACCGTTGTATGATTGCTTATTTAAAGAAATCTGGAAATGGAAAGGTGTTGAAAGAATTAGATTATTTATGTGGAAAGTCTCATTGAATAGGCTTCCTACTAAATCATGGAGAAGTTTATGGCCTTCATCTTCGCCGTTGTGTGATTATTGCAATTCTAGAATTAAGGATATTTTGCATATTTTGTGGGACTGTCAGTATACTAGGAATATTTGATTAAAGCTGATTGATGCCAGGTATGCCCCATCATTCTTTTCTGCTAATTTGAGGGATTGGATGATTTTCAATCTTAAAAAGCATGTTAGTAGTAGATGGAGTAGGTGTTGGAAATCTGTATTTGCTGTTTCTATTTGGAGGCTTTGGGAATGGAGGAATTGTAGTATTTTTGTTGACAATTTTAAGAGGCCAGATAAACCAGTTAATGTCATTTCTCAATGCTGGTACAATTACACGCTATCTATGGAGCCTGCTAGAATTATTGAACCAGATGCCTTCAATCTCGGTTTGAGTTGGATGAGACCGCCTTAGGTTGGCATAAGATCAATGTTGATGGAGCAAGGGCTTTAATTTCGGCTCAGGCCGGCTGTGGTGGAGTAATAAGGGACTGGTATGGGAAGTGGGTGGCGGGCTTCATTAAAATAATTGGTGAGTGCCATGCAAATGTAGCAGAAGAATGGGCTATATTGGAAGGTCTCCAGTTGGCATGGGATTTGGGGATTAAAAAAGTGGAAATAGAATCTGATGCTGAAGAAGTGATTAATCTGATTTTAGATGACTCTATAAACTCAGGTAGTTTGATTATTTTGAAGATCAGAGAATTGATTAGATGGGATTGGCAGGTTTTACTAAAGCCAATACCAAAGAATATGAATAGGGTTGCTGATGCAATAGCAAAATTAGGTATTTTTAATTCTGCTATTCTTAATGTTTGTTCTATTCAGTTGATAACTTGGGTGGAACAAGAGTGTTTGGGATTAAATTCTCTTTCTGTGTAATTTTTTATTTTAATGTAGGCTATCTGCCATCTTGCTTATCAAAAACAAAAAATTACTTTTGAGCTTTGGCCCATTTCCCCATTTCTTCAACCAAAAAACGAAAAAAAAAAAAGAAGGGAGGAAGAATGAAGACAATTGAGATCACATACGAATATTACGGGAGAATAATGAAGAGCACTAATAATTTTGCGTATAGACTTTTTAGGGGAATGGCTAGCTCTCGCGCTCTCGTTCTCTCAGGGAAAACGTCTTCGCCGGTTCCTCCTTCGCAGGAGGAAGATGATTTACTGATGCGTGGTAATTAGAAAATAAAGAATGCGAATGGGAATAGAGGAGATTCTCCATGGAAACTAGCCAAAGCCGGAGGCTAAAAGAAGTGAATATGGAGTGGGAGGTCCTTCTTAATTTTGTAGAGAAACTGATCAAGGCACCGACTGCCAGAGTAAGCCTTCAGACAATGAGATAGAGAATGATGATGGAAACAATACTGATGCAAGATGATTGAAGATCAAATAAGGAACTTTCCTACTTTTTCCTTCTCAGGGAAAACGAAGATGCGAAGATATAAGGAATGAAGAGATTGATTCACTCATGTCATTCCCAGTATTGGCCCTTCCGGTGGATTATTGGCGGCTTGGAACAGTAATCAAATTCAAGTTCAAATAAGAGAGAGTTCAGAAGATTCCCTCCTTTAAGTATCTTTGCCCTCTGGTCGCCCCAAGTGATGTCTGTATCATCATAGAAATTCCTAGCTTCAATAGCTGGACACAACATACTAACAATGAAACACAACAAAAACAAATCTAAAACTCTCATTTCAAATATTGCCCCAATCTAGCATATCTTTCTCTTCGTTTAATAGCCATTATCTCTTAAATTGCAAAGTTAGTTGTGTGAACTTTCTTCAAACTACCAAAAAAAAAAAATCTTTAAGACCACCATATCTAAACCTCTTATAGGCAAAGATGGTTTAAAAATTACAACAGGTGACATTTTTGTAAGTATTTGTAAGATTTAGACCGGTTCCGCATACCACAGGTCTAACGTATACTTTCAAAACTCATTGCTTTTACAATCGGTCTAAAAGGCAATATAATATTTTTTATAAAATAATATTTATAAGCTTTTTTATACATATTCTGCATACAACATCTAAAATATACTTTTTAAATATGGTGTTTGTACAACTGGTCTAAACAAATATCAATTTTTTTAAAAAAAATATTTACAATATTTTATACATGATTTTATTAAATCTGGTCTATAAAGTGATCTAAACCCTAAAAGCAATTATATAGACTTCACTCGGCTGCCCCTTCGAAACCAAATTTCATGATCTTTACGTCTTTTCATCTGTTTTCGTCATTTTTCTGAAGCTCTCTCCTTCCTCATCTCATCACTCTTGATCTCGTCCTCAACTACTTCAAGAGCAACAAGTTCTCCACCTTCATTTGACGGCTTCTTCAACACTAGTTTTCTTCTCCATGCTTGTCTTTTTCTTCGTTCTTGTTGGCTTCTTCATGATCGTTGGCTTCAAGATATGTGCTTGTTGACTTCTTTGTGTTCATTGGCTACCAGATCTATGCTCATCATGTCCAGATCTGTGCTCATCAATTCCAGATCTTTGCTCTTCATATCTAGATTGCACAATCTCAAGCTCTTATCAAGTCGTCACCTAAATCTACGCTTGTCTGTATTGCTGATGCATCCAAACCCGTTCTTAGGAAAGAACCGAAATCCAATACAACACTACTACAAAAAATGGCTTTTACTTCTCTTAGAGAGACGTCTGTTTTTGTAAAAGGGAAGTAAAAAAATAAAGGCGGTGACATTTTTGTAATTACATGGAGGATTTTGGTGTCCTAATCTTAAAAAAAGAAGCCAAAAGTTAATTTTGGCATCCTAATTTAAGAATGAGACGCCTAAACAAGGGATTTTTGGCATCCTAATTTTAATTTAAGACGTCAAAAGTAAACCTTGACGCCACTCCTGAAACCAAAATCAGTATTTTTGGTGCCCTAAATATTGTTAGGACACCAAAGTTAATATTTTTAGCATCTCAAAATGAATATAAGACGCGAAAGTTAGTATTTTTGGCGCCCCAAAATGAGTTTTGGACACCAAAGCCATTTGAAAATCTCATCCCTGTGACTTTTTTGTTGTCGTCAAATCCTCATTTCAAACACCCCCTCCCATCATTTATATCCCATGACTCTTTTCTTTCTTTTTGCTCAGATATGTGCATCCTGTGACTTCTCATTTTTCATTCTTTTTTTTTTTTGCTCAGCTCATTTTTCATTCTTTCATTTCATCTTTACCACCTCTGTCTTTGATGTATTCTCATTTCATCACTTCATTCTCTCAGTCTTCGCTGTCGTTCTTCCTCATCAGACATGTGGAGTAGCAGATCTGGCCGCCTCCATCGCCGTCGAGTTGATCTGGTCTCATCATTGCCTCCCTTGGTTTTCCTACCGCGGCAAGAGCTATTGTTCTCATCGGATCTAGTCACCCTCACCGTGGATCTTCAGGTTCTAGATCTGCCTCTCAGACCGCCAACCGCCTCCTCTGAAGTTCATCCCTTGCAGATAACGGAAGTGATCTTCGTGGTTGAGTCTAATTCCTCCCTTCACTATTGTTTTGATCTGTTTTTTTTCTCTATTTTACTGTGATTTGTTTTTCCTTTTCTTCTGATTGATCTAGAATTTTGGATCAGTTAGTCCGATTGTTACTTTATGCTCATCCCTCTCTCCCTCTTTGTGTATCTGCATATGCTAATTTTGGATCTGAACGAACGGATGCTTTTTTTTTTTTTATCTGAATCGATTTTTTTTTTTCTAGGGAGTATTTGGCCACAAAGTTCTAAAACTATTGTGTGATTACTATGTGGGCAACCTGAAGATGCTCACAAACGGCGTTAAGGCCTCAGGTTTGGGGGCTTTTTTTATATAAAAAAAGGCCATATGGCATCCTAAAAATTTTAGAATGCCATAAGTCTTTAATTGGCATCCTAAAATATTTGGGACACCGTAACTCTTGACTTATTACACCTCCTAGATAGCGTTCCCTCAAAAAAGGACATGAAAGGGGCTAAAGAAAGGATGTTAAAAGACCTTTTTATAGCAAACCTTCCTGAAAATTTGACTTGAAAGTTTGATGGATCCTACCTGACCTGCTCTGATGCCATGTGAATTTTCTTGGACTGGCCCAAAAAATGAGATATTTTAATGATAGCAATGGTTAAGAGCCATACACTACAATGTAACCAGACCTCAACATATATATACACATTGGGGCTAAGTAGCATTAAGGCCCAACATCCTTATCTACCTACCTAACTTATAACCAACTTACTAATGTTTCTATAGATAACAACACGATTATAATTAATCTTTGGACATTTCAGCAAGTTGGTAGCTTCATAAGTTAAAGGGTTAAGGTGTAAATTAGCCAACGAAATTTTACGCAAACAGCACCTAACACAAATATATTTTAGAGGGAGCAAAAATACAAATAAACAATTGAAAATAGAAAAAAAAAACCAATGAACAATTTAAAATAGGGCAAATAATACAATGTCGTTAATTTCAACTTAACGTCGTTGGCCAATCTACACTCGTGGGTTGACAGATCTGTCAATTCAAGCTATTTGTGGTGGTCAAGGAGGATAGATTTGTTGAAGAGGATTGTGAGGGAAGTCGTGGGAGATTAGACGGAAATGACAACAAGATGGTCGAGGAGGTTGACGGCGTTGTGTGACCCATGAAGAGTCATCTATGGATAGTATTGAACTTGACCTACCCATAACCCAACAGTTTATGCCAGTGGAGGAGGTTGACAATGTTGTAACCGGCACTGCCAGCACAACCTTTCCTCGGTCCCACTAGGTAGGCCTAAAATTCAGCCAATCCGGTAAGGGTGAGAATCACGTATCGAGCTTGAAGGGATAAAACCTGGATGTGAGAGTGTTGATGAGATTTACATTTCAGAGGTTAATAATCGCGGGAAACATGGGCTTCGATGGCTACGTCTTTGTCATTGTCGACTGGAAGATGCAGTCCAACGCTCCAGATTCAAAGCTACGGCTGCCACAAACCTTTCTGCAAAGCTTGTTGTCATGTGGATCCCAAGCTCATCACTTATAACTGCCATGTTCAATATCGGCTCCTTCACTTGATCATAGGTAGCCATTTGAGATGTCATCATAAGATCGGGCAGTTCATTATAAGCGATGATTTGCGCCACATACTAGTGACTCTGATCCTTCTTGTTTTTCCATTCAACTAATTGCATCCACAACTGATGTGCCCTCGTTGTTGAGATCAGACACTACTACAAAAAATGGCTTTTACTTCCCTCAGAGACATCTATTTTTAAAAAAGGGAAGTAAAAAATAAAGGTAGTGACATTTTTGTAATTATATAAAGGATTTTGACGTCCTAATTTTAAAAAAAGATACCAAAAGTTACATTTGGTATCCAAATTGACGTCAAAAGTGAACCTTGACGCCACTTTTAACACCAAAATCAGTATTTTCTGTGTCTTAAAATATTGTTAGGACGCCAAAGTTAATATTTTTGACGTCTTAAAATGGATTTAAGATATGAAAGTTAGTATTTTGGCGTCCCAAAATGAGTTTTGGACACCAAAGCCATTTGAAATCTCATCCCCGTGGCATTTTTTTTTGTCAGGCCGTCATTTCAAACTCCCCTCATCCCATCATTTACATCAACTCTTTTCTTTCTTTTTGCTCAAATACGTACATCCCGTGACTTCTCTTTTTTTTTTTTTTTTTGCTCAGCTCATTTATCATTTTTTCATTTCATCTTTGCCGTCTTTGTGACTTCTCATCTTTCATTCTTTCATTTCATCTTTGCCGCCTCTGTCTTCAATGTATTCTCATTTCATTACTTCATTCTCTCAGTCTTCGGTGCCATTCCTCCTCGTCGGACATGTGGAGTAGCAGATCTAGCCGCCTCCATAGCCATCGTGTCGATCTGGTCTCACCGCTGGCTCCCTTGGTTTTCCCACTGTGACAAGAGCTATTGTTCTCATCGGGTCTGGTCACCCTCGCCGTGGATCTTCAAGTTCCAGATCTTCCTCTTAGACCGCCGACCACCTCCTCCGAAGTTCCTTCTACGCCAGCAATGGGAGCGACCTCCGTAGTTGAGTCCAATTCCTCCCTTCACTATTATTTACCCTCCTGGTTCTTGATTTTGAGTTAGTATGTTTAGAACTGGTCTCTGTTTTGTAGAGCATTTGGGAGACATTCCTTGTAATTTCAGAATTCATACAAAGTTGATTTCTATATTAAAATCCACAAGTACTTGTCTCACCATGCAAATATTACGTAACCCGTGTCGAAAACTGCTATTAGGATATCTGCACACAAGAGTGATATACCTTCCTTAGCCTCACGTTCAAAGTCAAAGGTGGACAACTCTTATAGGGTAGATCTTTTCAGTCAAGGTTGGAAAGCCATGTTCCCAGGAACAGCCACGTGGAATATATATAAAATATCACTTCTCTCTCTACCTCTCTTGAATTTTTCTTCACATAAACAGGCATCTAACACGTGCCACTTTTATTCAATCCTAATCATACATCTTCAAAACATAGACACAAGACGGTAGAATTTTCTTTACATAAACAGGCATCTAATTAATACATGCCACTTTTATTCAATCCTAATAATACATCTTTAAAACATAGACACAAAGATGATATACACAGAAACACATTATGTTACCATAATGAACAGCAGATGATTACATTTACATGGTGCTGGCGATGACATGTTCTTTTTTAATGCTCATGTACTCTAAGAATGACTTCCCTTGCTGCTTGCGAGAGAAGTAATCATTCAAATATTTTTCCATTCCCATCCTTTTGAACAGTGGAGGATTTTCTGGGCTAATCAGACTCTTTGCAGGCCCTACTTCAGCCTCAAGTTTAGCCAGGAAGAACAAAGCCATGGAGATTCTTTCCTTGTCTGTATTCACTGTTACCCTGTGCTCCGCACTCTTGTACACACCATTGCTCATAATCTATACAACCACGTAGACTTTTTTACTCTTAGTGGGCTTTTCAGATTAGCTTATTTTAATTGATTTTGCATTGTACGAACTAAATAAATAAGATGACTTTTGTCTTTTTAGATTAGCTTATTTTAAGTTATTTTGTGTTGCACGAGGTAAATAACTAAGATAACTCTTGTCTCTAAAGACAGAACTGATAAAGAAGATGATAACGAGAAATTAACCTCAAGAATGTCTCCAACATTGACAACAAGGGAATTAGGGAGGAAGTTAACAGGAAGCCAGACGCCATTTTTCTTAACCTCGAGGCCACTCACTCCATTGACCTCGTTCAGGATAGTGATTACTGAAGAATCTGAATGAGCAGCAAACCCCATCACCAGCTCTGGTTTTGGACATGGAGGATAATATGTCATTCTCAATGATTGCATCCCATCCTCAAGTGCCTCCCTCATCTCTCTCTCCTCCATTTTCAGTTCCTTCTCTAGCAAACTCAGCAGTGTCATTCCTAGATTTTGCACTTTCTGTATATATAAATCCAATATAGTCCTGCACATATACAGTAATCAAGATCACAGTCAGGTTTATTTGGTATACTGTTGTGGGGTGGTCTGCTTCTAACACTGACTTCTAAATACTTCTTGATGTATTTAAGATATCATGATTAAAATTTAATTTAGGGTGAATTAAACATCTGAATATTTTCTGTGTGAGAGAGAGAACCTGAGGGATGAAGGGAGCTTTGGGAAGAGATATGGCTTTCGTTTGTGAATGGGGTTGATGGTCATATAGAACCTATCACACCAGTCCTGTTTCTGATCTTGTGATCTAATTACAGTTCCATAGCCTTCAACATCACCTGGCCTTATCTTATACTTCATCTTCTCTTGCAGTGGCAGACTGAAGAATCCTTCAACCCCATTTCTGAGCTCCTCTAACTGCTCCTCACTCACTCCATGGTTTACCACCTGCTCACGCATACAAAACATAAATCAAAACAAGAAACAAGAAACTAAAAACAGAATCTGAGATGAGGATGGGATAGGAAAAAAAAAAAAAAAACAGAGCAAAAGGCGAATTCTAACTTGAAAAATACCCCAGTCTCTGCAAGCTGAGTGAAATTTTCGGAGCTCACCCTCTCTGTGTTGTTCAGAGAGAAAGCGGTTCATGTCAAGAATGGGTATTGGTTCTGCTTCTGCATCAATAAGAAGGCTTTCAGTTTCAGAGAGCTGATAATGATCTTCGCGAATGTAGCGTTGAGGAAGAGAGGGAAGGGGGTTCTTCACGAGCTCTTGGACGCTCATTGAAGATTGATCACAGATTATGAGGTTTGCAGGAAAAGAAGATGATGCCATGGTTCTTCTCCACACGCTGTAAAAGCAAGGCACTGTTGTTTGGGGAGGCTAGAGGCTAAATATAATATATACAACCAAACGTGCATATTTAATTATTTATGTACTCCCTGTAGTTGTTTACTATTCGGTTTCATCTTTAATTATGTAAACTTTATTTAAATGATATAGTACTTATTTTGCTGCAAGAAATTTTAAAAAATAATTTTCTTCCTTTTTCTAATTTTATATAAAAAAAATGTTCTATTGATTAGACTTCAGGTTGAATTTCTAGGAGTCTGGCTCTAAAATATTAAATAATTATTTTTAAAAAATGTTTCAATTAAATTGTAGTTTCGTTTCTATATAAAAGAAGGGATAGGTTATTATGCCTACTCTCATTTTACCTATCTTTGCCTACCCCTCTCAATACCGTTAGATTATAATCTCATCTAACGACGGAGATTTGAGCGATAAAATAAACTCTTTTACCCCTTCCTATCTCCCACCCTCCTCCCTCTTGCTCACCTGATCTTAATCCTTTTCAAAAGATAGCTTTATTAAAGGGGACGATAGTTTCATCCAAGAAAATGAAATGCTCTAGAAAATTCTCAATTTCTATTTCTTTCCATGAATCTCTATTTAATGAATAGACTTCCACTCAAAGGTCCATGTGAAACGCATAATAGGCATAACCACATAAGTACCGTCCCCAGTTTCTAAATTCTATGCATAAATCATTTACTTCTTGTTCATTTTTTTTATATCAATATCAATGTTATAATCTAACATTAATATCAATATAAATTTTCGAATTCAGTGATTATCCAGTTACGATTCAATGAAACCCTAGAAAATCCACTAACACAAGTTTAGTGATCCCGACCCAGAGGGAAAACCCTAATTTTACTTCTGAAAAAATGCATAAAAAAAAGTAGTGGAAAAAGTGCCTAGATTGATTGAAGTAAAAAAGAATCAAATACTCTTTTTTTTTAATATCCAGGTAAAAATAGCTATCGATCAAAAGAGGGAAAAGAAAACTGATTCGAAGCGTTGAGAGGAAAACTTAGATGAGAAAGAAAACGAAATTGGATTGTCAGAAACAAAGTGTAAACGAATTGATGAGAAGAGCGATTCCGTTTTCTAGAAACCTTCTCATCGGAATGGATCGCTCTTGGCAACAGCTTGATCATAGAATATGCAAGAAAATTTTTTAGCTTCCATTAATTTATTTTCAAAACAACGCGTCCCCTAAAAACAACGTTCATGCTTGATATGAGATGTGCTTATCCAGTATAAATTAATTCAGATCTTCATCTCAAAACGTATTACTGTTGGCGGAGGAGAGAAAAAGAGGATGGGATGCAGTGAGAGAGAGAAATAGGTAAAAAAAATTATTTTATCTCTCAAATTTTCACTGTTAGATGAGATTGTAATCTAATGGTATTAAGAGAGGTAGGCAAAGGTAGGTAAAATAAGAGTAGACATAATAACCTGTCCCATAAAAGAAACAATTAGATTTTATCCAAAACATTTATTATTATACTTTTTCAATCATGTCCCTATTAAAGATAAGAGATGCAAACTTATTTACTCCCATTCCATCCGATTTTTGAATTGGTTAGCCCCTTTTGCGATGTTCACTTTGTTTTTGAATTGGTTAGCTCCTTTTATGACATCCACTTTGTATTTGTCTGAATTATAAATATTGAATGTATTTTTACTTTTAATTAATATAGTCCCTCTTATTATCGATCTTTTCTCATACATAATGCATTCTCTCTCATCTTTTTTTTTTTTAAATTCTCACCTATCCACTTATATATAATTAAAGGTATGTTAAAAAAAAAAAGATACATTTCACACACACACACATTATTTTTAACTAATTTTTAAACTAAAAAACCCCGTTATTTAAATCTAATAAACTTATAATAAGGGAGAAAAGTAGTAATAAATAAGCCAACGTGGTTGATTTTCCCGAGGACTGGCATTACTGAAAAAAGTTTCTATGTATTACATATTTTGATTAAAGCTTATAATTGAATTTATTAATCAAGTTTTTTAATACAAGAAAGTATATATTTGTTGCTTATAAACAAGAATGGATGGGGTAATATTTCGAAATATAAAGAGAAATACCACTCTATTTGTATTAATAAGCCACTTCAATTATGTTTCATCAGAATTAATAAAAAATTTAAACTTCTTTAACTTTATTTTTAAATTTAACAACGGATGGAATATAGGGTAAGAAAGAATTATGGTTTGATGATTACTATATTTGTAGGATATTTGGATTTATTTGAATTTATTAGTATTTTATTATTTTAGGACTTTAATGAGGATTAGTTAGTTGTTGTTGTTGTGAGTATTTTGTTATTATTCTTGTAAGTAGTTTCAGGGTTTCATTTTGATGCAAACTTGAATTATTGACTATCAGATTTTTTTAAAAACAAGTTTCAGATTGATTATAGTTATTTTTCTCTCGATTTTCTCTCTTCCCTAGTCTCTTTCCTCTCCAGTCTCCTCCCTTTTTGCCTCCCCCTCTTCTCAATCTCTTCCTCTCCTGCTTTTCCTTCTGTTCTACCTCAGTAAATTTTTTCAAAACTAATTATATTTAAAATGTCAACTATTGAAATAATTTCTTGGATATAATCCATGGTATATGGATAAATTTACAATTTTATTTATTTTTAGAAAAATTAAAATTATTGATTTGCCATCATATGTTAGTTTTGATGATATGATCAAAGATTTTGTGCATACAAGTGCGATGGGTGGTGTAAGAGCCATCATGGGTGGACTTGGATTCTCAAGGTTATTTTCAAAAAGGTTGATATTGTGACATTCACGTTTATTAATGGTAGTTAAAACACAATCAATAACAATCGTTGGCTTTTATTTACAAGCCACTTTTACTATGTTTCATATATCATGTGAAAATCTTGTTTAGGGCCTTTTTTATTAAAAAAATGTGAAAAAAGACCCAAAAACTCTAAAAATTAAAAAAAAAGGCTCAAGGTTAGTGGGGTTGATATAGTTGTTAATATGATTGATATAGTTGTTATTGGGGTACTGATATAGTTGTTAATTGGGCTGATTTAGTTGTTAAAAATAGATTTTGAAATTCTGGAAAAGGCCCAAGGTGAGTTGTTAATAGGGCTGATATAGTTGTTAGCGGGGTACTGATATAGTTGTTAACTGGACTGATTTAGTTGTTAAAACTAAAAATTTTTAACAACTAAATAAGCCCAGTTAACAATTATATCAATACCCCGCTAACAATTATATCAGCCCCATTATCAATTCACCTTGGGCCTTTTCTGGAATTTCAGAATCTTGGATCTCTTTTTGAATTTTCAGAGTTTTTGGGCCTTTTTTCACTTTTTTTTTAGTAATATGGACCCTGAACAAGATTTTCTCATATATCATAACTAAAAAATTTAAACCTCTTTAATTTTGTCCTAAAATTTAATAACTTTATAGCTTTATCTTTATTTAATATGCACTATATCTTATAAGAACGAAGTGTGCGTACTAATAAATTAATAACAAAATTGTACATTCATATAAACAGTTTAATGGTTTAACTTATAAATAGGGGAAAAAAAGCAATTCCTCCTTCTACCTTATAAATAAGAGAGGAGTATATGTGATTATAAAGCAAACTTAAAATGACACCCAAAAAGAGCATCCTGAAAAGATTAACAATGGCAGGAATTAGATGCGTAATTAATACGTACGTGGTCTTTTTTGGCCAAAAATTAATACTCCCTCCGGTCTTAATTATAGGAGCTATTTACCAGAATTTGGAGAGATTAAGGAGAGAAGTTAAATTAGTTAATTATAATTATTTTCCAAAAATACCCCACTGAAAATTGAAAATTACATAAGACAAAATTAGTTGCATCCACGCACAGTATTCTCGCTTGTCCTAATGAGTCCTAACACTCCGTCTTTGATTTCTCCGAGTTCGCAAAATATACCGAGGCACAATATATTAACCCCTAATTCTATTGTGGGTTAATATAGCGAGGCAAAATATAACTTGCAAAATATTCTCGACACATTTATTTATTACTCCTAATTTATTAGTCCTAGCACATTTATTCAATTGGGACGGACGGTTAAAAAAAAATATTTATTTTATTTAAAAATAAAAAATAAAGTAGAATATCTCACTTGATAAAATATAATTGTGCTGTTAAATTGATTATTGTAGAAGTATTAGTAAGGGTAATATAGGAAAAATATGACAAAAATTGCTCAAAATTATTTTATGAAAAAAAAAAGTATAATTGATGAGGTGTATATGACATTAATGAGATGCAAACATTATTTACTTTATTAAATATATAGGTGTATTATTAAATTATTATTGTTTTTAATTATTATTGAGAAAGTATAAATAGGGGTATTATAAGAAAAAATTGACAAAAGTTAAAACTTGCTCTTATAATTAAGACCAAAGCCAACTCTAAAAAGTGCTCCTATAATTAGGACCGGAGGGAGTATATGTTAGCAGGTGCGACAACTAATGTGCCACTCACCATAATTAAATCATTAACGGAGTTAATTAATAATCTCCTGCTTTATAGTGTGTATATCTTCTCACTAATCAAATGCTAAATCTGAGTCACACCATCATATTATATTAAGCAAAACCTCCCTACCACTGTTTTATTTATGGGACACGCTTCCCCGTGGATTTTTTTTTTTTTTGAAAAGAAAAAGGTGCGTAGATTGTTGGGAAAATCTACCTCTCGGGCAAAATTAGTAAAAGAAATGTTAAAAAAGGCTTAAGAAAAATACACATGTCAAAAAGGGTTCTAGGGTCTTTTCTGATATTATTTCATAAACGTTAACAATAATATCAATAGACCATTAACAACTAAATCAATAGCCTTAACAACAATATCTTCACAATTAAATTAGTACCCGTTAACAACTAAATTAGTATCCGTTCAAAACTATATCAGTACACGTTAACCGTTAACGTTTTATGAAATAATACCAGAAAAGGTTTTGGGACCTCATTTGACATGTGAATTTTTTTTAGCCCTTTTTTGACGATTTCTTATTTATTTGTGCTCTGATATAGATTTTCCCTAGATTGTTTCCAAGTAGTAAAAAATATGCGAACTTCATATATATGCTAGAAAAAATCAGGCCAATATATATTTGTGTGTGTGTGTGACAGGCAATTTATACAAGAATAGAATCCCTTGACTTTCCTTCTTCTTCTTTTTTTTTTTTTGATACAACTGGCAGGGATCGAACCCCTGAGGGGAGGGGGGAGGCCAGACTCCTAAGCCTGACACTAGTGCCAACGCGCTACAAGGCGCTTTAGTCCCCTTGACTTTCCTTCTAATTTGTCCTAATTGGAGAGAAATTTCTTCATTATGAGATCTATTCGTTTGCTCTTATTTATAAAAATCACTTCCAATATGTGGTATTGGAATTAAGAATAACATTAAACTTCATTAATTCTATTTTCAAATTTAATAACTTTTTAAATGGATCCTTATTTAATACATAAACATTCTAAGGAAAT
This sequence comes from Acacia crassicarpa, assembly GCA_034222035.1. Classification (NCBI taxonomy): domain Eukaryota; kingdom Viridiplantae; phylum Streptophyta; class Magnoliopsida; order Fabales; family Fabaceae; genus Acacia; species Acacia crassicarpa. Next base: position 37,697,286 of record JAWXYG010000005.1, on the reverse strand, counting down.
AACAACTTACCCATATAACCTTTTGTATAAGAACAAAATTTATGAAACTAAGAAAAATCGTAAATCTCAATAATTCCATTTTAAAATTTAATATATATATATTTTTAATTTTACCCTTATTTAATATATACACTCTACTCTACAAGTACAAATCTACGCAATAGTAAATGAATGATAAAATTACACATGCACAAAAAAAATTAATGATATGACTTAAACTTAGTATATAAAAAACCTTTTCTCTACCTTATAAAAGGACTTGATCATAAGAGTACGCAATAACAAATGAATGATACAATATACATTCATATAAAAAAAATGGAATGATGTGACTTATAATTAAAAAACAGCCTCCATCATGCTCATAAGTAGGGCATGAGGATCTGGCGAAAAAAAGAAGGATATGGTGAATACATACTTTAATCCAACTTTTTAACACCTAAGAATACTCGTAAGATCGATTTACAATTATATTAGTCAATTTATTTCTCCTCATATTTTCAATTCATACTTCACGAAGTATTTTATTACTTACGTGTTCTTTTTTAATCAAATTTATTATTTAATGCTTGAGAGATATTTTTAGACATAAATCTGTATTCTTTAAAAAAATATATATACTAAAAAAAATAAGATTAAATAAATATTTTCATACAAAATTCTGGTTATTTTAATATAAGTGAATAATATTTTCTATTAAATAAATTTGAAAAAATTTTATAAATGTAAAAAATACTCCAACAATATTTATATCCAAACCTCCAATTCCAGACAATGTTTACTATCAATTAGAACCACAATATTTATATCTAAACCTTTAATACTAGACATCAAATAATTGTACAACATTTACTCTATAGTATATTACTCAATTGACTTTGTTAAAGAGATTAAAGAAGTAAAATACATTAGTTAATCATAACATATATAGTGTATCATTTAATTATATATCAATTCACAAGTTAGATAAATTAATTTGGTATAAAAAAGATAGATATAAATATTTTAAAATAATTTATTTAACTTTTTTAAGCTCTTCAAAAAAGTCAAATAAGTTTTACATTATGAACCGGAGGTAATATTAAATAAAATTAAGAGATAAAGACCAATTTTGCCACGGAAGTTTTGCTAAGGGAGCATCCAACACGCGGAAGTTTTTTAGTATCATTTTTGCCCCAGAAGTTTACAAACATAGCAATTTTGCCCATCGGTTGATCTTGACCGTTGGATTGATATCATTTTTGCCTCGGAAGTTTACAAAAATTTGCTCCTAAACAAAACCTCCGGGGCAAATTTGCTCCTAAAAAAAACTTCCAAGGCATATTTGCTTCATTTTGTAAACTTACGGGGCAAAAATGATATCAAAAAAATTTCCGGGTGCTGAATGCTCCCTAGCCAATACTTCCGTGGTAAAATTGGTATTTATCCCTAAAATTAACAAAAAAAATTCAATCAGATCGTGAGGAAAATAGATTAATTAGAGAAAAAGATTCTCTTTCAAAACCATATCAAGTGACGAAAATTAATTAATTATTATTAAGAATATTTTAAACTTAGGAAAAATAATACTCCCTAGTCCCTCCTATGCTTAATATAAGATGTATCTAGAAAGTTGATCTTAGTCCTAAATATAATATATAATATTTATTTTTTTCATCATTTTTTAATTTACCCCTATTACTTCTTTGACAATAATCAATGATAAGAGAAAATGAGAGAATTAAGAAAGAAGATTCTCTTTCAAAGCCATATCAAGTGACGAAAATTAATTAATTATTATTAAGAATATTTTAAACTTAGGAAAAATAATACTCCCTAGTCCCTTCTATGCTTAATATAAGATGTATCTAGAAAGTTGATCTTAGTCCTAAATATAATATATAATTTTTATTTTTTTCATCATTTTTTAATTTACCCCTATTACTTCTTTGACAATAATCAATGATAAGAGAAAATGAGAGAATTAAGAAAGATTTTTAGGTATTTTACGAAATAGTTTATATTCACTAACATAATTAACTTCCTTGATTTAAGGATTTAATCAAATTAGATAAATATGTTTTATATTAAAGAAGAGAAAGAGTAGCAAAAACAATTAAAAACAAAAATTTAAACCATTTAAATATGGGAAAAACATTTCTCATATTGTAGGAGAAATGTTTTCTCATGCCAAACACACATAAAATGGTGGGACCCGCATATATATATATATATATATATATAGGGAAAAACATTTCTCATGTTGTAGGAGAAATGTTATCTCATGTTACACACACATAAAATGGTGGGACCCACATATATATATAATTAGCATTATATGTATATGTGGGTCCCACTATTTCATGTGTGTGTAGGAATCTTCCTCTTCTCATGCAACATGAGAAAATTAAACCCCATATATATATAATTAGCACTATATATATATGTGGATCCCACCATTTTATGTGTGTGTAGGAATCTTATTTCTCTCATGCAACATGAGAAAAGTAAATCCCTTTAAATATTAATGTAATATTTTTTTGTTATGACCCACATTTATTGCATGTTCAAACTCGCTCCCCCAAAAAAAAAAAAGAAGAAGAGGTGTTTGAAGTCATTTGAGCTATAAGCCTATAAAACATCATCTCACTAAATTAACAATTTGGGGAAAAAGATAGAAGGGAAAAATTGAGGAGAGAATCCTCTCCTTTCTAAATGGTTCACCAAGAAAATGACAGATAACTGTTTCGATGTATAATGTATTATGGCCGGGAGACAATTAAGCATTCATTCACGGCACATCTATGATTTATTATTACATGTTTGTCTAAGACATTATTGACTTTTAAAAATTTAATACTCTCCTTAATTTTAAATATAAGAGCTGGATAAGGTTTTTATTTTGATCTTAAATACAAGAACTTAATAGCTCAATCCATTTTGATCTTCTAAATTTATAATTTTTTTCTTTAAAAAATCTCTATTGATTTCACATATGAAGAGGTTTTCATCGACAATAATTTCAATACATATGATCAAATACCTTTTTTTTTTAAAATGAAACTGATACATATTTATTACCTGTAATTAATTCAACTAATATTTTTTATATTATCATGAAGACAATACATTATATTGTAATAAATAATTGGGTCTAGATCAACAAGGGGGAAAAATGGGTCTAGCTCATATAACAGCTAGGCATGCCTCGTATTCAAGTTCAATGAACACTTACAAATTACAAACCAATTATTATCTATTAATACTACGATAGATAGTCGTTGCAAGAGTATATAAATATTGTTTTCAAAATGGGGGTGTGTGTTTATATATATGTATATATGAATAGGTCCAAATGTGCCACATAATGCAAGTTCTTTTCAGCCACGCACTTCCTTGTGGAATATGATGAGTATTTTTCTAATATCCTTAATCAATTAAAACGTGCTTAAAAGCTTATTTGTTTATTTTTAAATGCCTAGTTGGCCCTCACAAAGCTTGAAAAGTATAACCGACGACCTTGATATGAAAATAAGGGACAACGTATCTTAATCTCCATTATTTGGCCCACAAATTATTTCACACTTCTCGCATTATTAATTCGCCTTTTCGGGTTTTGGGGTTTCAAGTCCCGCACTAAAAAAAAAGTTATATGCTTTGTTTTTCAGCCTCCAGTGGGAGAAAAGATTTATATAACTTTTGATATTAAAAATATGACCATGTGTAGGCTCTTGTGATTCATTATAATTGAGAGAGTATTATAGTTGCGTGCTTGAGTCATGATTTATTTTAGGTAAAAGGCTTTACATGTTACTTGCGTATGTGTGTGAGTATGACTAAATTATACTACCTCCAGCCCTTTAACTTATTTAAAGAAAATGCTATATGCTCTTTCTGAAATAGTTATGTGTTTTATTAAATTATACATCAATTTATAAGTTAAATAAATTAATTCAAAAAAAACAATAACAAATATAAGAGATAAATGAAAAAAATGTCGTATACAAAAAAGGCTTTTTAGACTGAACAAAAAATGCCTCTTAGATCGGATCTGAAACCGGTCTTGATACAGGCGATCTAAAAAATCTATTACTTTTAAGATTGATTGAGCAACCGGTCTTAAAAAATTGTTTTTAGACCGGTTATTTAAATATTAGGTTTAAAAAGTTTGACTTTTTAGACCGATTTTAAACACAAACGGTCTTAAAAATCTCTTTCTATCACCAAAACATAAAGGCTTTTTTAAGACGATTGTGAAAACAGATTTAGTCTTAAAAATCCATTTCTATCACAAAAAAAAAAAAAAGACTTTTAAGACTGGATGAGAGAAAACAAGAGAGATGGGGGGTGGGAAGGAATGAAGGAATGTGGGAAATGAGGTGTGGTGATTTATAGGGATTTACATAACTTTTGTAGTGGTTGATGTGCGGATTTTATAGCGGTTTTTATTTGTAGCGGTTTATGTTATAGTTTTTGTAGCGATTTCACGTTTGTAGCAGTTTTTGTTTGTTTTGTAGCATTATAAAACCGCTACAAAAAGTCATTGGTATTTTCTTTCAAAAAAAAAAAAATCAAGCTTTCACATTTTGTGATTATAATAAAAACCATTACAAGTTAATGAACACAGGCGGGATACGAAATATTCAAAATGACATACTTTGTAGCGTTTTATCTACTAAAACCACTACAAACTTCATAACCATTGGCGGGATTCAAAATATTCAAATTTCAATATCACACTTTGTAGTGGTTATTTTCCAAAAATCGCTACAAGTTTCATGACCATTGCCTAATTTCCGAAATATTGAAATTTTAAAACTACATGCTTTGTAGCGGTTTATTTACTAAGACCAATACAAACTTCATGACCGTTGGTAGGATATTAAATATTCAAATTTCAATATTACACACTTTGTAGCCGTTTAGCTAAATAGACACTACAAACTTCATTTATTTATGTATTTAAATTTTTTTGTATAACTTCTGTTTGCCAATGTGTTTAAAGGCTTCACATCTGCAACGGTATAACTAAAAAACCGCTATAAATTGTGTATATTTGTGGTGGTTTAACAAAAACAGCTACCTCAACTGCTACAAATGAAGAAAGCCTACCTCGTGACATCATGAAACTTTGTAGCGGTTTCTTATAACCTCTATAAAAGTTTAGACTCTTAGCATGTTGTATCGGTTTTTATATATAACCGCTACAAATGTGCAAATCTTTATATTATGTAGCAGTTTTTCATATAAACCATTACAAATAAACCACCACGAATTACATGTTATAAGGCGTCAAAGTGACACTACATTTGTAGCGGTCTGTGTAAATAAACCGCCATAAATTTTGGCATCATATTTTATAACGGTTATTTTGTTATAACTCCTACGAATGTTGTTCAAAAACCAGCGCCATTTGGCACTAGCCATACCTTTGTAAATTTGTAGCAGTTTTGATATAAACCACTACAAATTCTCATATTTAATTCATAGCGTTTTATTTTAACTGTTATAAATTGACCATTTTAATAATAGTGTTTCTTCATCCATCGTTTTCTTCTTCACATCCAAACGAAGGAAAAGATGGGGCTCTAAGAGTAAATTAGTTATTATATATATAGAGAGAGAGAGAGAGTGACTTGACATTTCTGAATAATTAATACTCATCCAAACACAAACCTCTCGTTCTCTTGACTATATATATATTTTGTTAGTGGTAGCAATCAGTATGACAACAGCTGATAGACACTATCTAACAAAAAATATTGATTGGATATAGTTGGTTTGACAAATTTAATTTGATTAGGTCTAAAAAATTATTTCGATATAAAGCACGTTTTAAATTGGACTGTGACACTGACATGCAAAATAATAAATACCCACATAGTTTTTGGCCCCAAAACAAAATTACTTACCTAGTTTGCATTTTATAAAAAAAAAAAGAAAAAAACATAGGCAGCTATATAAATATAAATGAATTTCATCTCCAAAAAGCTCAGATAAATGGATGGCATAGCAAGATTCAGTCAACGTGATTATGTAAAATACTATCTCGAGCTTTATTATAAATATATAAAACATTACAATTTTCTGCTTAGTGCATACTTAGCCTTTGGCCGACAATTAAATGCTGCCTTTTTTATAGGATCTCTCCAATAAATGAATTATTCAGAGAAAATTCTTATGACAAAGAAAGATGATATTCTTATGAATTAAGGCATTTCTAAAATAAAGAAAAGTTATGTATTACCAGGCTAGCGAAGCAACTGACATTAGGGCAACAACTCCTGACGCGAGCTATACCTAAAGACATCTCTAGAATAATATAAAGCCAAAAATTGTTGAGTGAAAGGAAATATTATTTCACTAATTAAAACAAGAATGTTAGTCTTCATAAAAATATTATTTTTCATAACTATTAATTAAAAAAAAACTACTATATTAATGCATGAAACAACATAGATCACCATCATTCATTTCTACCGCATAATTTATTGTCCTTTTCTTTAAGCACACAAAAGATCAATTAATTATCATTTTGTAACTATTTTTGCCTAAAACCATACTAAAGTTAGTGTCTGTGTCATCATTAACCCAATTTAATCTAAACTTAGAATAAATAGTCCACTACGACCAACATTATTTATCAATATGTGTAATTAAAGGCAGTAAGTTTAGACTGATTTTGTAATTATCCGGCACACCCTGAATATCCAGCATATATACCATATATAAAATTGATCAAGCAATTTTTTTTTTCTGTGGTATAAAATTATTAGAATATGTGTAACAGCCGACATCCAATGAAAAAAATTATATATATAATAAGTTACAAAGGGTTAAGAGCATATGATATTCACCAATTCTAATTTCAAACATTCTAGATAAATTTTTTTTTTTTGGGTTAAAGTTCAAAAATACTCATAAACTTATTTTAAAAGAACACTTGGCACCCATAAATTTTTTATGGTGCAAAAGTGCCTATGAACTTTTCTAAATGGGGGCAAAAAATGCCATAACCTTTAAAGGAAGGTAATTGCCGTTACTTTTTGTCCGAGTATATATACCCCATACATTACTTTTTAGGTGCAAAAATAGCCATTATTTTTTATTAAAATGCATCCAACATCATATACTTTTTGGATATGCATATGTAAACTCTCGGCTCTTTTAAAATTTTCACTTAACCCTTTAAAAAGCTCCCCCCCCCTCCCTTCTCCTGTACAAAACTCTTCCTCAATGGCGGAAGGTGCTTATAGCCAAGGCCCTAGCTGGCCTTCTAAAATTTTCTAAAGTATATATATTAATTATATAATATTTTATTTTGGCCATTAATTTGGCCCCAGCTAATCTCTTATCAAGGTCCCAACTTGCCTTCTAAAATATTTTAAAATATATATATTTATTATATGATATTTTATTATGACCAATAATTTAGCCTAATTAATGTCTTAGCTTCTCTATAATTTCACTATCTCCCTCTTTTCTTTTCTTTTCTTTCCTTTTTCTTTTTTCATTTTTCCCTAGCTTGGCTTCCTCCACACGCATACTAAGTCTAATGCTTCCATTCTTCTCTCCCACGTCGCCTCTGTTTTGACTTCTCTCACGGGCTCACGGCTCTCCACGCCACAACTCAACCATCCACTCCACCGTCAGTCTCCCTCTTCCTCCAACGACGTCCGATGTCCGACGTCCACACGGCCGGACTGCACTCTACTCTGACTGCTCTACTCTCAATCCTCAGTCTTAGACGTACGTGGTGACTTCCGAGTCTCCAACGAGGCGACGAGTGTGGCGACGTCTGACCAGAGTCTAGCCGACCTCCGTCTCAGAGTCTCACAACTACCTGACCATTGACCAGTGACCACCTTTCAAAGAACCTTAAGCACCTTTCGCCATTACGATCGCCGACCAGGTATTTGAATGCCAACGGTGTTGTTTCGAATAACTTTTAAATGAAATCAAATTAGTTAATATTATGATCATTCGATTTCTAGTTGATTCAATTTATGCATATCAAAACCACATTTTGAAGGCTTCATTCCATCATTTTGCTTCTATTTCTATTTCAATTTTTTTGTATGTTTGGGTGATAAAAATGTTGGCTGGATTGGTGATGAATTTTTGAACTTAATGGATTCAATTAATGGATTTTGTAGTAGTTTTGTGGATTGGTCATAAATTTTTGGGTTGGTTTAATTTCAAATAACTGTTATTTTGTGTTTGAATGGTGTATAAGAATTTAAATGTTAGGTTTGTGGATTAAGTAGTAGTATAAGAATTTATGTTCAGTGACAAATTCATTGTAAGGTTGAAAAAGATGAGTAAAAATAAATAAAAAAGCATAGATGGGTTCTTTAAGAAGAAAACAACTTCAGAAAGTGATATTTCTAAAAAAAATAATTCCTGAAAGTGATACACCTTGTAATGAGTCTCCTTCCAAACGTCAATAAATTGAACATATAATTTTATTAAATTTCATTATACATATAATTATTATGTTTGTGTTTGTGATATCTTTAGGACAATGTTTATTTTAATACTCATTGGACTGAGAGGAATGTAAAATTCATGTTTGAGATACCTACTAAAAATGTTAGTATCATTATATATCTTGTTTTAATATATAATTTTTTGTTATTATTTATTTATATTTTCAATGTTAAGCCATACTATTTAGTAAATAGTTCAATATGTTTATTTTTTGGTTCAGGCCCGCAATTGTACCACCCAGGAAACTTCTACAATCTGATGACAATAGGTCTAGTATGCACTGAGCTAGAGTATACACAGTTTGAAGTGTTGAAAAATTTGTTGTTCTGATTCTATACTTCCTTTTTCCTACAGCATGTTTAGTCGCCTCATCTACCATCTAGTTCATAGTATCGCACAATGTTCTCATGAAGCTTGCCTGGTTTGAGACATATTCGTTGTTCAAGAAGGACTTCAGACCTTGTGTCGACAATGGAGAAGATGGAACGATAAATGGTGAAGTAAGCACTCGTCATACCGGATTATTGCCTCCTTCGATACTCTGCACTAAGATAATCATTAAGTTGCGTTAACGATGCATTGTTGGCACGTCGTAAGGTTTGCACCCAAAATGTAAGTGTGGGGTGTACTCAGCCAACAAGTAGAGACAGTTACCTCCCTCATTTAGACGGTGATAGCATTTTTGCCCCCATTTAGAAAAGTTCATTCGCATTTTTACACCAAAAAATGTTAATGGGTGTTAGATGCTCTTCCGAGATAAATTTATGGGTATATAAATTAATAGCGTCCCCATATCTCCAATATAAGCCATCTTTAATGATCCAGACATACCAATAATAATGTTAAAAGTGGTATTAAATCTGTTATAAAATTTAAAGTGATTTTCAACATATAATCCTTATTCACAATACTATTTAAATTCCTACATTATATTAATTTCTACTACTCCTCTAATTCTTAATATAAGAAATATTTGTCAAATTTGATTAGATTAAAGAAGTTGGTTAAATTAGTAAATTATATAACATGTATGTTCTAAAACACATTAAACATCTTTTTTAATTTTATCATTCCCTCTTCTTCTTGATTATTGTTGAGGGCATCAATAGGGATAAATTAGAAAAACATTGACAAATATATAAACTATGTCTTATATTTAAAACCAATATCAACTCTCAAATATTGTCATATAATTAAGAAAGGAGGAGTATCTCTTATTATTATGGTATTCTTATCAAATATGGGAAAATATGAAAAAGAAAACGTTTAATACGTTTTGAAACTACTAATTGCCTTGTGAAAAGATTTTTTTTTTTTTAAAAAAAAAACTAATAGAAAGGCGTAAATTAAAATTAAGAGTAGTAACACAAATTATAAGTGTGTATCACATTCAAATATTCCTTTTATATTTACTCTCTCTCTCACACACACATTTTCAAACACTTCACAGACTTTTAACTTCCCTGAAAAAATTAAATCTGCATTTTAAACTATACCCAAGCTAGTTGATAAAAAATTCAAAACGCGTGGGTTATAATTGGATACCTATTTCTGACCAAAAAAATAATAATTGGATACCTATAACTCTATAAGTGTATAATTAAATCATTAAATCGTTAGAAAAATTACACATATTATATCATGTGTCAATTTTTAAATATATGCGTGTCTAGCTTGAACTTTTGTCATGGTTTTATTATTATTCATGCATCTTACAAATTATAAACACAAAATATCTTATAATATTAAAAAAAAAAATCAAGTTATGGCTGTTTCATCTTAATTTTAATTTTGGTTCTTTACATAAATTTTGATTTTTGAAATTATATATATATATATATTGATGTCTTCGAATGTCATTTTCTCAATAAACTTAGCAGCTGCTATCATATCAACTCACGTTCTTAGTGGCTATTTAAATGGAGGAAAAGGAAGCAAAATTCAAAGAATTTGACTTTATGGAATGTGTGTGGATAATAAAAGAAATAGACCCTGCCAAAAAACAAAAACAAAAGAAAGGGACACAGAGAAAAAAAATGTTGAGCGGACCAACGAGAGTTAAGTATAGGGGAATGGGCTGATCCTTCATAAGGTGACAAATTAATACTTAAATTTCTATTGAAAGAGAAGCTCACATCTAATATCTAGTAGTATTTCAAACATGATTGTTTTTAATGGGATCCATGTGTTTATAAATAAAGGTGAGGGCAAAAATTAAAAGAAAAATGAAAAGCACACAATAAATAATACATTGCCTCTATATTAAACTGACCTATTCATAAAAGGTGCATGTTCGAGAACGGAGTTGTTGAAAGGCACATAATTAAAGAGTCGAACATGATAACTTCAACACAAACAAATCAAAAGAACATATTACACGTCTCTCGAGTAGTGACTGATTTATATATCTATACGATAATTGAGCACGTAGCTGTTGCCGTTGACCCAAAGGTTTTGCAAAATGATGGTTTAATAATTGGGAAAATTAGGAGGAAGGACCTATAAAAGAAAATATTTATTGGAAATGACGGTAAAAGTTATAATTATTTAGAATGACCAATTTCCAAAATAAGAATTTAAAAATACTAAATTGCCCTTATTTAAACCTCCTACATTTTCTCTCATATTTTATTTTTAAAACCAATATGAATTTTTAAATTTTATTATATTTAATGCAATTTCTCTCATTTTTTACAACTTACATAGGAATCTATTGATATGATCGATAAAGTCTATAATATTCAAATAGTAAGAATGTTTATTTTATTTTTCCTCAGATAAAGCTTTTTTAATGACTAAGATATTAGATTTAAAAAAAATTTAACATCTTCTCAATTGGTCTATTTTACTCAGAGTTTATTTTATATAAGATTATATAAATCAAGGAAAAAAACTTAATGATTTAAATGGGCAAATATTTGTGTTCATAATTAAATAATATAATGATGATATGATTATGTAGATGTTAGTTAAAGTTTAACAAATGATGATTTTGGTGGTGTGGAAAATAAAAATTTAAATTACTTTTAAAGTAGAATGTAGGAGAGAATGTAGAAAGTTTAATCATAGGCAATTTAGTATTTTTAAATTTATATTTTAACTATTGGTCATTTTAAATAATTACAACTTTTATGGTCATTCTCAATAAATATCATCACCCTCTAGGTCCTTGGTTCTAATTTTCCCTTAATAATTTGATTTATATTGGGAAATTTGGGCCTTGTTAATTACTACCTCCGGTCCTAATTATAAGAGCTAGTTGACTTTCTTTGAAGAGATTAAGGAAGCTAAATAAGTTACTTAATCATTTCATATGTTGTATATCCTTGGATTATATATTAGTTTATTAGTTAAATTAATTAATTTGAAGAAAAAAATAAAAATAAAAATACTCTAAAGTAATTTAGTTAGTTTCATTAATCTCTCCAAAAAAGTCAACTAGCTCTTATAATTAGAACCGGAGGGAAGAGGGAGTACATTGTTTGTTTGGAGAGAGGACCTATTCGTCTATTTGTGAGTCAAGTCAGCGGCGATATATATATCTTTATTATTATTATTATTATGATCATCATCATCATCAACTAAATGAATTCAGAAGAGAGGTCCCCTGTATCTGTCCATTTTTTGCAGACGTTCTCAAAGAGATGTATCTTGCTTCAAGTTAAGGGACTCTCAAACATATAGTTAAATGACGTGATTTGAAGAGAGAAAATGGAAAAATAAAAATTAAAGAAGAAAATAGAAGTAAATGGCTTATTGTATGTCTTTTTATAAATTGTTCATTCTGAAAAATATTTATTATTAATATATTGATACATCAAACAAATTTTTTATAATCTTTTTTTTTTTTTTTGGTGATTTTGGCTCAGGAGTTAGTTCGAGAGTTCATCAAGACCAAGGCACGCCTTTAGATTTAAAGTGTGGCAACCGAGACATTTACCCATCATCAATCAACAAAATATTTACATCGTTATCAGTATTTGTACCCACAAATTAATAGAAAAATCCTTATTAATATTAAATATATATGTTATAAACTGCACATAAACGGACCTCAGTTTGATTGGTACATTAATTAATACAAGCAATTTGGAATCACATAGTTTTGGGCGGGCTTTGGCCCATTTCTACAACACCAAAAAAAAAAAAAAGGAGAAGACAATTGGGATAAAAAGGAAGAGAAAACTAAATTCAAACAATGGAAACCAATTAAATGGATCCATGACTTTGTAGCAACCCGATTTAATTACTGCAAGAAAAAATATTATATACAAATTCAAGTATATATGTAATAACAAAACAAAATGTGGTTCAAATTAACATGAAATTTATTGTCTCATATATATATATATATATATAGAGAGAGAGTTGGTGTGTTAGTCATAAATATAAAACATAATTTTCATAGTTGTTACCTTTTTCCTAATTTACCCCATATTTATGTTCACTAAACAATAATCATGGAGAAAAGGGAATGAGAGAATTAAGGAAGATGACTAGAGTATTTTAGAAAATGCATTTCACATTAACTAATTTAATTTATTTATTTAATATAATCAAATTAGTAAATATATCTTATATTAAAGACCGGGGAGAGTAATAAGTTATTTTAAGAAGTGGTATTGGTGCATTGCTTTGTTTGTAGAAAATAATTGCTTTAGTGATTCTGATATATCTTCAGTATTGTGAATTATGTGGTTTATATGGAAAGGGAGGGATGAATTTGTGTTTAGTCACACCCAGCTTGATCGGATTTTTGTTATTAATTGTGCCAGCAGGAAGCGTGTGAATGAATATTGGAATGCTAATGTGTCTGAAAAAGTATGGCAGGTATGGCTCATAATCCACGTGCTAAATTCTGGACTGCTCCTAATGAGAATTGGGTAAAGGTTAACCGTGATGGATTGTTTGATCCCAGTTCTAATAGTGTGCTACGATAGGCATGTGGTGTGTAGAAATTGCCTTGAGGGGTTTTATGTGGGGTTTTGGTGAGAAGATAAATGCTAAATCTGCTTTTATGTCAGAAGTTTTTGGAGTAATGAGAGCTTTGAAAATTATTGATGAGCTTCATATATCACGGGTTGTTGTAGAGATGGATAAAAAGGAGTTATTTGGTTGCTTACATAATACTCCTCTAATCCTTAATATAAAACATATTTATTTAATTTGATTAAATTAAAGAAGTTAATTAATATGACATGTATTTTCTAAAACATCCACATTCAATAAGTTTTTCATCTCTTTGAGTGTTGCTGAAGAAGCATCAAAAGGGGTAAAGTAGGAAAATATTAATAAATATGAAAACTTTATCTTATATTTAAGACCTAGATCAACTTCTTAAATATGTTCTATATTCATAGAAGTAATAATTTCTGTGGGGAAATTAAAGGAATGTTGTGTGAAGATGCAGGATTTGTAGGTGAATTCGTCCATTTATATCATTTAGAATATATTCATGCTATTAATATATTCTAAATGATAACTACACACACAGATCCGTATTTAATTAGTCTCTCGGTCAGTGTATTAGGGAGAGAATGAAAGATAGTAAGATACTGATATAGCCTGTCAAATTTAATTTATTATATCAAATTAATTAATCTAAAAGATTGCCTGATTCTGTATTGTGTTCACAGGAAAGAAGTGTCACACTGTAATGCCAGTGTATAATCATCACGTATTTATCCGTTCCTACGTGTAATGGTGTATGGTGCATTCCGCATTATGGCTGCCAGTTTGGAGTATTGGTTCACCTCTCCATTTAGAGTTGTCTCCATTGCTTCTCCGTTCCGATGATGCGTGCCGTTTTGATTAAATAGAATTACAGCCCTTAGTTCAATATTGTATCTTGGCCGTTAATTGTTAAACCTAGAGAGCCTGCCACAAGTATAACCAAAAGCTTTTCCCAACCCTCTTCCGGTGTCGGCTTCCTCCATATATAGCATCTTCTGTTTCCAATTTTTCGCACTGTTTAAGAGAAAATTATCGTCATTTGGACCAAAATATAGTCACTGGCTATCTCTACTATTCCAGTTCACATAAATTAAACAGCTATAATCTGTAAGAAAGTGCGAAAAGTTGGAAACAAAAGATGCCATGGAGGAAGCCGATGCTGGAAGAGGAGTTGGGAGAAGCTTTTGATTGTGGCAGGCTCTCTAGGTTTAAGAATTGACAGCCAATATACAATATTAACCAAGGGCTGAGTTGCTATTTAATCAAAACACCGTTTTTTCATCGTGGGGTGGCAATAGAGACAACTTTCAATAGGGAGCTTTCTTGCCGATTGGCCCACACAGCAAATTTCTACTTTACATCAACAAGCTAACAACTACGTAATATATCAACAGGGGACTATGTGGGCCACTTGAGCAGTGATATCATCCATCTTTCCTCCTGTAAACTTTTTCTCAGCCTTGCAAGAGGCTTCTGAATACGGGTTTCTGCATGTTGGTTCTTGGAATTGCACAGAGCAAGATCTGCTATAAGCCAAGCCAGTTCCTCAGGCACTTTCTCGTCACCCCCACAATTCAACTCTATATATCTCTGAATCTCTCCGGGATAAACATTATCAAATAACCCATCTGTCCCAAACACCACCTATATCGCATTCCTATTCCCAAGCTGACGATACGGCGTGTTGAACCTATGCAGTCGAGTTGGCGGTTGGAACACTAACTTGCCGTTTTTGAAGAGCATGAAACCACTATCTCCTCCGTTCACAGCATGCAAGGAGTAGTTTTGCTGGCTAGGGTTGTCCCTAGGGCTCTGCTTCAGGGTGTCTATGTCTTTGACTTTGTCTTTCTTGCCGGTCAAAATGCTTCCAAGCCATTTGCTGGTCTTGCCCATGTGTGACGAATTGTAGGAGGAAGCTAATACTCCCTCCGGTCCTAATTATAAGACATTGTTGACTTTTTTGAAGAAGTTAATGAAGCTAATTAAATTACCTTAGAGTATTTTTCTTTCTATTTTTTTTTACAAAGTAATTAGTTTGATTAATAAATTAATATATAATCTAAAGATACACAACATATAAAATGACTAAGTAACTTATTTAGCTTCCTTAATCTCTCCAAACAAAGTCAACTATGTCTTATAATTAGAACCGGAGGGAGTAACATGGAACATAGAGAAGGAAGCTAATAGGACCAGAGGAAGATGTTGCATGTGGTCTCGCAGCACTAGCGGGGCTTACTAACATTGTTTATTCTTATTTAACCCCGCACTCTCATTTTTTAACTATTAATGCCTCTCATCAAATGACCGTTATCTTTCTATTACAAAATGTCATGTTAAATTATGAGATAATATATGATATTCTGCATGGCATTCTATGTAAATCACTAATTTCATAAAATTTTATGAACTTTGAATAGTTGCAAAGAATCTCTAGACTTTTACAAGCTACAAATAGCCCCAAACGTGTCAAAATTTAAATTTAATTCCTTTAAAATTTATATTTATAATATTAAACCACATGCCTTAACTTTTATCATTTTAATAAATGTACTAAGAATATTACTATCATTTTCTTTTATATGGACAAAACTAGGAGAACAATATTAAGAAAAATATAAAAAAAGTTTAAATTTATAATATTTTTTCCGCTAAAACATTTATAATAATACCCACTTTGTATGTTTTGTTGAAATATAGATTTACTATCTTGAAGGTAACTTAGTAAATTAAATTTATTTTAATAAAAGTTTTAATTAAAAAATTCATAGAATATTCTTAACAGTGTTAATGGTCTGAACTTAATTGTACATTTTTATAATAGAGGGGATGTCAGTGTGATTAAGGCAATATATAAGGGAGGTCAAAGTATTTTAGTCAAAATTTAATGATGGCAAAAGCTATGCTCCAACAAAAATGTAATCTTTAAGCTACCAATGCTCAATCATCCCAAAAATATATTTAACATAAATGATGACATTTTTATACTATCAATGCTGAATTATCCTAAGAAAATGAGTAAATGTTATACAAATGAAGATATTTTTATTTTTATATTTTTAAATATTATTCTTCTAATTTTTGCCATACAAGAAAACTATTTTAATTGTCAAATGATAGTAAAAAAAACTAAATAAATTTATTAAAATGGTAAAAGTAACAATATGAGGTTTAATATTATAAATCAAAATTTTCAGGGAGTTAAATTTAAATTTTGAAATATTAAGAGGGTTATTTGTAATTAATCAAAGTTAAGGGGGTTATCTACAATAAGTAAATGTTCAAAGGGATTTTATAAAATTAGTAATTTACACATGATGTCATGCATCATCTCATAATCTAACGTGACAATTTACAATTTCTGTTAAAATGATAATAGTCCCTTAACAGCGTGGAGTTAATAGTTAAAAAAATGAAATGTGAAATTGGTTAAATTTAAATTTTAAAATGTCAAGTTATATCCAACTGACCAAAAGTTAAAGGGCTTTTATATAATTTGATCGTGTGTGCCTATGCATGAATGTATGTTATGAGATATTAATAAAATAAAATATATATTTATCAATGCTACTACTTTGATATAAAAGATAGCTATATATTTTTAGATAATTGCTAAGAAAATTAAATCAAATAAACTAGATAACTAAGATACTTTCCAATTTTATGATATAATTAATATACATCTTAATGAACATTTGAATTAAATTTTCATGATTTTTACCGTCATTCAACTCATGCTATTTATGAGAAATTTGTCAAGTCATTTGCGGTTTAACCAATTAAAATACAATGACTCATTAGTCATTTTGACACCTCCTAAATATTAACTGGCGTATCAATAAAATTAAAAGATTTTACAAGATTCATTTTTTCATTACCTGTGAAAGCTAAATTAAGGAATTCATTTTTTAATAAAAATAAAAATATGAAATATATAGGTAGCCAACTATGATTAATATTGGCTGAATTGTTATATTTTAATTGGTTAGATCACAAATCATTTGACAAACCAAATTCGCACAAGAATTTCTCCCTATTTAGTCGGTCAGGGTATTAGCTAGGAAATGATCATAAAAGGTCGATGCCTTTTTTGGCCAGCAGATAAAACTCATGAAAAGATCGATAATAATATACATAAAGTTTAATTTATTACTTCTTTTAAGTCTTTAATGTAATATTTATTTAATTTAGAAAAATAAAAGAACCTAAATAAATTATTTAATTATAGAATATATGATGTTATCTCTGCAAAATATTTCTGTATAATACACAATATTTTTGTGAAACAAATTAGTTCAAAATGATAAATATAAGCAATACCACGTAATATAAGACTTTTTTGTCAATTAATCCTAACAAATCTAGATGTAAAAGTAAAAGAAAGAAAGAACAACTTCTTGAGGCGATTTCTTTAATGAAAAATTAATCCAAGAGTATAAGTATGGAATATAGAAAGTATAGATCCCAAGTAACCATTAATAACATTCTTGCAATTCTGATGACTCACAACACAAAAAACATAGGGCTACAACAAATAAAAAGTGTGCAACATTAATGGCTAAGCACTTTTTTTGGTTTTTTATAGGAAAATAATTTCATATATGTTATTTTTCAAAGAATTCACTCCACTTACGGGAAATTGCTTATATATGCAATTTAGCTGAAAAGAAATGCATCCCTATCGCGTTTTTCAATTATGGGATGTTGGCAAAAAAAATTCTTCTCAATAACTTCTCAAAACTCATTTGGTGGTGAAAAAAATTCATGACTTGAAGACGATAAAAACTGAAAAGCAACAGCTTCCTAGTAGTGAATATGAGTTGACTTCACGAGTTTTTGAAGTAGGTGAATAAATCGTTTGATACCATCAAGAATGAATATCAAGTTGTCAAATATTCCAGTTAATTATCAAGAACTTATACATTGAAAATATGAAGTACACTTAAGCATATGAACCCAGCAGAAACGTCATTAATCACATACTAAATATATTTTAACAAAAAGTTGAGAGTTGAAATGCATAAACCGTTTGCATCGAATTAAAAAAGTTCGAAAGTACTACGTTACAACTAAAATATTCAAGTAATATATCTGTATGTATAACATAAGTGCGTAATAAATCAACAAGGGACAATGTAGGCCACAAGAACATATCATCAATCTTTCCTCCTGTAAGTTTTATCCCAGCCTTGCGACCGTACGCTTTTGAAAAAGGGGTTATTGAACATTTGTTGTAGGAATTGCTCTTAGCACCTTCTGCTATAAGAAGAGACAGTCCCTCAGGCGTCACTTTCTCGTCACCCCCACAATTCCCCTCTACAAATCTCAGGATCTGCCCGGGAAACATATTGTCAAATAATGGTTCTAGGGTTGATAGATCCCTTGAGTTGGTGGAGTGTGGACACACATGCGTTTTGCATGAGTTCACGTACTGGTCGGCGTCGATTCCTTTCTCGGACCAGCTGCCGACGCCGTCGGCGACACCGACAGTATTTAGTTCAGAGCAGATAAAGTAGGAGTCTTTTTTTTTTTTTTTTTTTGCTCATAAGATAAAGTAGGAGTCTTCACCTAGAGGATTTTGGCAGTTGTGCTTTGGGTAGTAGACTGCTCCGATGTCCATCTTCAGGTTTGAGGAAGGATCGGAGATCTTGAGCTTCTTGGCTGGATCAGAGGTCTTGGTCTTGGGCTTCTTCTTAGCTGACCGGAAACATGGTATCTTGAAAGTCATAGCTGATTAGTATTTTTGGATGAAAAAGTTACACGGTAAGAAGAAGGTAAGGTTTAGAAAATCAAAACAAGAAGAAGGTAGAGTTTAACGTAGAGAATCACTACACCTCGATTTGGAAAGAACAGAAAAGGAAAAGTTTGGTTTTAGATGGAATTTTTTCGGGTTGAAGTTTTAGATAGAATTTCATTACACTTAAGGTTTATATAAGAATCCGGTTTTAATTACCGATGGGATCATGAGACACTCACAAGTCACAAAGCACAAAACATTTCATGGCGCGAATTTTAAAACATTCTTTAATTTAAATCATTAATGAGATCTAATTTCATATAAAAAAAGAGTAATTTGATTAGAATTCAAACGAGGATTATCAAATCGAAGTATCTTCGCCCATTCAGAGCCAGCGAATCGTATTTTTGGATGAAAAGGTGCGGACGCGGTATTTTTGGAAAGAGTAAAGAAAGATGAGTTTGGTTTTAGAAAGGATATGATTCCTTCATCAGTGAGAGTTTATATGGGGTTTGGGTGTTAGTTATTAACAACATATTTCTTGGCGCAATTAGAAAAAGATACCTTAAATCTTTAACGAGATAAGTCTTTTTTAAAAAAACGGGTAATAATGTGATTAGAACTTGAAAGACGATATCAAATGAAGGTATATCTTCGTCCACAATTACTTCTTTGAATTTCAGGAAATTAAATTTGATCCTTAATTTCGCCGTCTCTGAATTATATGTGTATATATACTAATCGAATAAAATATATATTCATGATTTCTCAATGCTATTAATTTATTCTAAAAGATAACTGTTTATATTTTTGAATAATTTTTAAGAAAATTAAATCAAATAATCTGGATAACATCAGAGATACTTTCGGATTAGATTATATAATTAACTATACATAATAATTAACATTTAAATTAAATTTTCATGGTTTTTACTATCATCCCACTCATACTATTTAGTCTAGCTGGGGAAAGAATGAAAAATTGATACTAATACATATAAAGGTTAACTTCTATTACTTCTTTTAATGATAAATGTAAGGCTTAAATATTTAATTTGAAACAATCAAGAGAACTAAATTAAATAAAGTATAATTATAATTTATGTGACATGATTTTTCTAAACTACATCTGTGTAACATGAGATTTTAATGATAAATACAAAGATAAAATGAAAAAAAGTCTTGCATTTAGACTCAAAATTCACTTCTTTGATATCTTACACTTTCAGCAACCACATTTGGCAACTGATGACTTTCGGCTGCAACATATTTTATTGCCAATCAAAGTGTTACAATCAGCAACGATATTATGTTGTCGCCACTGAAAGTATGACTTTCAGCAGCAACAATTGCTTTTCGCCGTTGACAGTTAGAGTTTTTAGTGGCGACTCTCATGTGTCACCGCCGAAATAGTGTTTCAGCGGCAATTTAAGTGCAGCTGTCATAAGTCTTATTTGTAAATTTTCAAAATTTTAGTTTTTTGGATGATTGTTACAAAAATTAAATAAAATAATGTTGATAGCAGAGATACTTTTTTATTAGATTATATAATTAACTATACATCATAATTAACATGTAAATTAAATTTTCATGCTTTTACTGTCATCCAACTCATCTTATTTAGTATTTAGTTGGTTAGTGTATTATCTGGGAAAGAATGAAACATCGATACTAATACTGTAATACATAAAGGCTAATTTATTACTTCTTTCAGTCTTATATCATATGTGGTAAGAGCTAATTATTTGATTTGAATAAATTAAGGCAACTAAATAAAGTAGTGAATTAGATCATATGTGGCATAATCTCGCTAAAATATTTTTGTTTGCCGTTAGATTTTATCTCAGTTTATAAGTAACACAAATTAGTTTCAAAAAATAATAAATATTAAAGATAAAATGAAATAAAAAGTTTTACATATGTCTTACATTAAGAATCAAGAATCAGCCAACGCCTTAGTAGCGCAGTGGCATGGAAGTCAGTATTAACTGACCTCCCTCTCCCATGTCCAACCCTGTCCTCTCTCCTACTATGATGTAAAAAAAAAAAAAAAAAAGAATCAAGAATCAGGCAGGAAGAGTATATCAAATCAATCTAAAAGATTGCTTAATTGACACAGAACTTTTGTACAAGAGGATTTTAACTAATAGCAGAACTTTTTTGGAAACCAAAATCTTTTAACTAATAGCAGAACTTTTTTGGAAACCAAAATCAAGGCTAAATTTTTAACAAATTTAGTAATCATGCCAAGAGGCAAATTTAGTAATCATGCCAAGACGCTAAATAAGAAATTTCTGAATGTTGTTAAAAGACCGTAATATCCTTATATAATTAAAAAGGAAAATGGAAGGGATTTAAAAAAAAAAAAGTTTTATCAATTTATTAATCCAGATGAATATACCAAAGAACACCCTTGGAGCGTTGAAAGCGATCATTGCACCGGTTCCATCCATCCGCCACTTTCCTGCCCACATCCAATCATCAAATTTCAGCTTCTGACCCAAGATCTTGCATTCATCCACCTCATTGTTTCCGTGAAAGCGACAAAACTATTTATAAACGGATTCTTGTTACTCCGGACTGTGATATTGGCGCTGACGTACTTTAACATAATGTTTGGCATTTTGGCTGAAGAAAAAAGTAGAGAGGAGGAATACGAAGAAGAAGAACTTCCAAAAGAAAATTTACCTTTTTTGAGACTTTTCTCTCCTAATACTCTTTCTGTTAGTTTATTTTTTTATGTGTGTGTAAGAATATATGTATATATTCCGGTCTTTTGATAATGTTCATCCTCTCTTGCCGGATTAAAATTTTGTTTAAAATATAGTTCTCTGCTCTTAGTATTATTTGTTTTGGGGCCCGTCATCCTTCACGGTTTTAAAATGTGACTATCGAGATCCTTATAAGACGTCTTTTATTTTTTCTCTCGATGCTTTTTAAAGCAGTGAGACGGGCCTTAAAACAGACAATATTAAGAGTAGAGAACTGAGAAGTTATAAATGGTATTAGAGTCAGGCTCGAATCGATGTGAACCCCTGTGCCAGCGAGAATGCTAGGCCACAAGGGGTGGAATGAAATGTCCCACACATCAGCTGGGAAGGGAAACAAATGATGTCTTATAAGAGTTTAGATATCTCCCCAATCAACGCGTTTAAAAACCTTAAAGGATGATAAGAGCCCCAAAACAAATAATAGCGAGAGCAATGGTGTTAAACTGATCAAATATCAAGAACACACACACGAATATATGTATATAATAGGAAGCACACTTGTATACATATGAACCAGAACCATCGTCATTAATCGCAATACCATATTTTAAATAAAAGTTTAGATCAGTTTCAATATGTTAAATCGTTTAATTGAAAAAAACCAAAAGTACTACATCACATGAAAAATATATCAACAAGGGACTATGTAGGCCACAAGAACAGTGATATCGTCCTTCTTTCCTCCTCTAAATTTTTTCCCAGCCTTGTGAGACGCTTCTTCAAAAGGGGTTTTTGAATATTTGCCGTAGGCTTTCCTTGCAGCACCTTCTGCTATAAGCCAAGACAGTCCCTCAGTCGTCACTTTGTCGTCAACCCCACAGTTCAACTCTATAAACCTCTGAATCTCCTCGGGAAACAAATTGTCAAATACCCCATCTGTCCCAAACACCACTATATCTCCGGTCGCTACTTCCACGGTGAATTCCTCGGCTTTCTCCGGTGTGTCGCTCTTCTTCCCAAGCTGATATGGCGCGTTAAATCTGTGCTGCTGAGTTGGCGATCGGAAGACTAACTTGAGGTTTCTGAAGAGCATGAACCCACTATCTCCCACGTTCACAGCATGCAAGGAGTAGTATTCCTGGTTAGAGTTTTCGCCGAAGTTTTGTTTCAGGGTGGCGATGCAGGCAGTGGAGGAGCCCTCACTTTTTGTTCGTTGGAAGGCCTCGTTCAGTACGGTTCTAGGGTTGACAGATCCTTTTGGTTGTCGGAGTGTCGCCAACATTGCGTGTTGCATGAGTTCAAGGGCGTACTTGCCGGCGTCGATTCCTTTCTTGGACCAGCCGCCAACGCCGTCAGCTACACCGACAGTATTTCGGTCAGACAACATAAAGTAGCAGTCTTCGCCCAGGGGCTTTTCGCGGTTGGGCTTTGGAAGGTAGGTTACTCCGATGTCCATCTTTAGTTTTGGTGAAGGATGGGAAATCTTCTGCTTCTTGGCCAGCGGGACACCTGGTATCCTGATAATCATAGCTGAATAGTATTTTTGGATGGAAAAGGTACGCTGTAAGAAGGTAGGGTTTAGATCATCAAAACAAAACAAGAAGAAGGTAGGGTTTAACGTAGAGAATCACCACACCTCTTTTTCTCTTTCCCAACCACGCCTCGATTTGGTAAGAACGGAAAAGGATAAGTTTGGTTTTAGAAAGAATTTTTTGGGCCGAAGTTTCAGATAGAATTTCATTACACTGAAGGTTTATATAGGAATCAGGTTTTAATTACCGATGGGATCATGAGACACTCACGAAGCACAAGATATTTCATAGCGCGAATTTTAAAACATTCTTTAATTTAAAAACGAGGATTATCAGATAGAAGTAACTTCGCCCATAATAATTTTCTTGGGTTTCAATTAATTACAATTCACCGTTAAATTCGCTGGCTGTGAATATACACACACACACTAACATCACTTCAAACTCCTTTTACAATTAATAAACAACGCTTGTGAAATAAATAAAATGACATAAATAGAGTTAGAAAAAATGCAATTAATTAAGAAAACATATGTTGGGGTGAAATCTCGTGTCAATTAATTGTTTATCCAATTTCATTTTCATCTCTTAATATTATATATTTGGTTTCAGTTTAATTTCTTCGCTGTAATATCTCTGGCTTTATTTTCACGCCTTGATGTTGATTTATTTCTTATTTAGCTTAGAACAATATGGGCATATCCAAATATAATCTTAGAAAGGATAACAATCAAATTTAAAGTAAGATGGTAAAATCAATTCAGAATACAATCAGATGATGAAATCAAAAAGAAAGATGAAATGAAGTAAATTAAACGAAAATTTAAGAAAAATCCAAAAAAGGAAACTAAAGCCTCAAATAAAATTTTCCTATAACACATTGACAACAATCAGTCAATAACCTTTATTATGCCACTACAACATTTTAAATTCAATATAATATTCTAAATTTAGATCAGTTATTTTGGCAAGGGGGAAAAACACTGGAGGAAAAAATCCGTAAGCCCATAAGATCTGGGCTATTTAGATCTAAGTTTAGACGGTCCAATTCTAAATTTTTTTAAAAAATGATAATTTTTTTATAAAAAATCATTTTTTGAAAGAACACCAATTAAAAAATTATCTTTATTTTAAATTCTATACTCATTAAAATATTTTAAAAATATATACAATTTTAAAAACCTGAATCTGGATCATCCAAATCAAATATGATGGTCCAAATCTTATGAGCACTCCTGCTAAGTTTTTTTTTTTTGCTTCTTGGGGAAACCAGTTCCATTTGGGTGTTCCAAACTTATTAGGTTTGGACTCCTTCCAAAAGATCAAGGGGGTCTAGGATTCAAAAGATTGGTCTCCTTTAATGATGCTTGTGGAGCAAAACGAACTTGGCAGCTCATGTCAGGTTCTACAGGTTTGTGGACTTCGGTATTATTTTATAAATACATGCGAAGGGATGAAGAGGACCTTTTTAATGTTAAAAATGGGGACTCCTCCTTATGGAAATTCTTGTGCAGCCATAAGGAAGTTGTCGAAAAAGGATCAGTTTGGAGAATCAGGGATGGCCGTAGCGTTAGATTTTTCTTAGATAAATGGCTATTAACTGACACGACATTAAAGGAGATTTGTGTTAGACCTCTCTCAGCTGAAGAAGAAGCTAGTGTGGTTGCGGACTGGGCAACACAGGGATTTTGGGATTTGCCTTATTTGTCTCACCTATTGCCAGAGAATATTATCCAGAAGTTGATTGCTACTCTTCCACCACTACCTGAGGCTGGGAATGATTTAGTGGTCTGGAACAAATCAAAAAACGGGGCTTTTACTGTCAAAAGTGCTTATACACTGATTGAGAATTTGGATCATGTTTCAAATAATAGTTTATTTAAGAAACTATGGCAGTGGAAAGGAGCGGAAAGGATACGAACTTTTATGTGGATAGCCTTGAATGATCGCCCCCCAACGAATTTCTGGAGGAGCAAATGGTCGGGTATCAGTCCCCTTTGTCCTTACTGTTCCAATGGTATTGAAGATGTACTTCACATCCTGAGAGATTGTGAATATGCAAGAAATTTGTGGCTGGATTTATTGAACCCCCAATTCTCTTATGAGTTCTTTGCCTTATCGTTATATGAGTGGGGGAAGCTGAACTTTCAGAAAGACATGAGCAAGCATCCGGGCATTAATTGGAACCAAATATGGGGGGTGACAATTTGGAAACTATGACAGTGGAGAAATGAGTATGTGTTTAACGAAGACTGGGAGAAACCTGCTAATCCGGCAGGAGTGATTATTAATTCCTGGAGAAACTTTGTTCAAGTGCATGAAGAACCGATTATGCTGCCATCTGCTGATATTGCACCAGGCTCTTGGAAGCCACCAAGGGACGGCTAGGTCAAGCTGAACGTTGATGGGGCCGTATCTCGTGCAACAGGGAAAGCCGGATGTGGGGGAGCTATACGTGACTGCAGGGGAGCTTGGCTGGTAGGATTCTCTCGGTCTATAGGAGTATGCAGCGCACTGGAGGCTGAGAAATGGGCTTGTTTAATTTGGAGGGTTTAAATATGGCTTGGGATCTGGGCTTCAGGAAAGTGGAGTTGAATTCTGATGTAAGAGATCTGGTTCATATGCTAGTGGACGATTCAGCAGCGGTAATGGGGGATCTGTTAGTCTGGCAGATTCTCATGCTCAAGAGGCGGAAATGGGATCTGATTTTGCGTTATTCACCAAGGGGAACCAATACTACAAAAAAAAAAAAAAGATTTTCAGTGGTGACTTTTGGCGGCGACTTTAAATGTCGCCACTAAAAGTCGACTTTCAGCGGCGACAATAGAGTCGCCGATGAAAGTATTGATTTTTGGCAGCGACAATTTTTGTCGCCACTGAAAGTCATACTTTCAGTGGCGACATTGTGTTGTCGCAGCTGAAAATATGACTTTCAGCGGCGACATAAATTGTCGCCACTGAAAGTTATACTTTCAGCGACGACTATCATATGTCGCTGCCAAAAGTATGTTTCAGCGGCGACTTAATGTCGCCGCTAAAAGTCTTTTTTTTAAAAAAAAATGGTTTCCCACAGATTCTAATGACACAGGCTCGTTCTCCCTCCAATTAGGGTTAGGAGTTTTACTTAGGACTTAGGAGGAATAGACGCATTAGGAACTGCACTCTTCACTTCACTGTGAGTCGCTTTGCACTTCGATCACCTCTGCTTCATTCCTCTTTGGGTCTCCAACTCCATCGCTGTCGGACAGTCAGACTTCATTCCTCTCTCACTCTCAAACTCCGCCGCAGGTCTTCACCTAGTCTACAGATTCGACTTCTTTGCTTCATTCGTCAGTTCAGGCGCCTCCTCCGTCCTCTTAGGCTCGTGCGGATCCAGAGTGAAAACCTCCAAACCCGAAACCACTGGTTGATCCCCGAACCGCCGGCGGCAGATAGAATCTTCTCCATCAATGATGGCGGCGAATCAAGCATAGCGTTTGTATCTCTTCATTCCGCTGATAGCGCCGTCGAACCCTACGATTTTTTTTTCCAGTTTTGAATCTTCTGGTGTGTATTCTTTTTTGCTTGATGATAATCTACCTAATTTGAAGCTTCTGGATTTTAAATTTTTTGGTTTGTTGATGATCGATTGTTCCTCGTTGGTTTATTTCTCTGCAATTTTTTTTTCTATCCAGTTTTAAATCTTCTGGCCACACAATCTGTCATCGTAATTTTTTTTTTTTTAGTTTTAAATCTGTTGATCGATTGTTCCTCATTGGTTAATTTTAGGAATTGGAGTTCTTTCTTTAAGGCTCAAGATAATAATTTCGTTGGTTAATCTTCTAGATTGTGCTTGGGTTCTCGGTATTGTTGGGTCTCTTTTGATTTCCCACTGACACTAATTTGTGAGGATTTGGTTCGCTTTATACATGTGCAGTCTTCTTGGTCTTTGAGCATACCTTTCGAGAATCTTTGTTTGGTTGATGTGAGGTTGTGTGTGCGTTTCTTTGTATGCAAAAGAGGGATTTCTATATATTAATCTTCTTTGTATTGATATTCTTTTGTTGAACACTGACAGGAAATTCTTGTATTGTGTATATCAGTTATACTATGGGAATTCTTGTATTATTTTGCTGCAGATTTCCTTAATTTTGGGTTAAGCTTGTTATAGTAGTCATTCATATGGCCAATATGGATGACTTTTCTCCAATTTCTCTGTGTGATGCTCAATTCATTTCATTTTACATTTTTAGTATTGATAGAATTCTTAAGAACACTGAATATGTGTATTGGATGTATGCAAATACATCAAATATTATTTTGTTTTGGATGGTAGAGCATGTTGTTAATAGAAGATTAATAATCTTCATGGTTTTCGGCAATCATAGGAATAAACCAGTTGTGCAAATATTATGGATTTTTTTTTTTTGAAGCGTATGAATCTAAAAGAGTGAAGCTTATGAATATGAATACTTGATTTTCTTTTTGTTGCTGGCATGGAGGAAGAGCAAACTTCAAGTGTTGACGTATGTCAGTCTCCCAATATATCAAAGCAGTGCTTATAACTATGCGGCAATAGTCACCGGAATTAGGAACTCTATGATTTGATTCAATGTTTTGTTGTTGTTTTAGTATATTTTGAAGCATTGTATCGCGTATCATACAAGTATTGTATACATATACTCGTTGATCTTATGACTTTTCATTCTACAAGTCTATTTTAAATTTTGAATTGAGTTGACCAAATCAAGGCACTACTCGTTGATCTTGTGCCTTTTCATTTTGTTACTTGCGTTTCATGTTTGAAGTACTATGTACTGCTTTATCATGTGTCCTGAAAATCTCTCTCATTGTTTATACACGCAGCTTTTAAGGACAATTCTCGACCAACGTCAATGAAGAGGTGCTTAGAGGACAAGAAGATGCCGAAGAGGAATGATCATGATGAGGAAGATGAAACATAGGAGAGAACTGATGATGGCTGTAAATGGGTTAAGACTGATTCCGAATGTAAGTTGACCTGAAAGTTTCGATTCTATTTTTTACTAGTCATGGAAATTCCAAAATGAGAGACATGGATGGGTGGCACAAACTAATGAAGATCCTTTTATAATTGCAGATATCGTCCTGGAGATATAAATCTACCTCTAGATGTTACTACCAATATATTTACATGCTTTGGTAAGTTATCTAAGATTTCTCCCATTTCTATAACTATATATAATTGTATTTATTGAAGATTGATTTCATACACTAAGTTGCATTAAACAATTATAAGTAAAGCAAGAGATCTTGAGCAGAAAAGAATTGTACCTAAAAAGGGTAGCCCTTCATATAAACAGTATCTGCATTTTGAACTGAACCACGTGCAACTTCATCTGCACCTTTTACATTTTGACTAAATTAGATTGTTAACATGGCAAACGATCCTAATTTCCTCCGTATTTCTCTGTAGTTCTCACATTCGACTCTAGTAAACTGTTAATACAGCAAATAATTTGCCATGTTTTGTACCATGTAGAGTATATCAGTATCTAATATAGTATAGAATGCTTTTTTTTTTTTTTTTTGCAGATTTCTTGTTGTCTTAAACAAAGGCTCATTAATGGCTGAAGCATTTGCTCTTAATAATTTAGCTGTTGAGAGGATTGGGGAAGTTAAGGATATTTTTCTATGAGAGTTGTTTGAGGAGAGGCAATCAGGTTCTGCTCAAGACTTGAAACTTTCTTGGTTGAGGAAGTGTTTTGCTTTGTTCAGATTGTTGTATCTTTTGGAATTTTTGATACGTTGTCCATGTTTGAACTTAAGTGTATGCATCTTGTTAAATTACATTGAGTTGGTTGCTAGAAATTAAGTGCTACACAATTGAAAATTCTGTGGAATTTTTTGCCATTTAATTTTTTTTTTAATTTTTTTTTTTACTTTCAGTGGCGACTTTTGTCGCCGCTGAAATATGTTTCAGTGGCGACTTTTTAAGTTGCTGCTGATACATGTTTTAGTGGCGACAAATGTCACCGCTGAATTGTTTGTCATTTAATTTTTTTTATTATTTTTTTTCACTTTCAATGGCGACCTTTGTCGCCACTGAAACATGTTTCGGCGGCGACTGAAAGCTGATATATGTTTCAGTGGTGACATTTGTCGCCACTAATACTCTTATTTCAGTGGCGACTCTTATTTCAGTGACTTCTGGTGCACTTTCAGTGGCGACAAAACATCGCAACTGAAAGTCTACTTTCAGTAGCGACAAAGAAATGTCGCCGCCAAAAGTATCCGCAACGGCGGTAACAGCAACGACTTTTTTGTCGCCACGGAAAACTTTTGGTGGCGACTTTTTTGGACTTTCGGCGGCGACTTTTGTCGCCACCGAAAGTCAATTTTTTTGTAGTGCAACAAGGTAGCGGACATCCTAGCCAAGGAAGCTATCGTTCACACAAGGTTCTTCACTGAGTGCCCCCCCCCCCCCCCCTTTTTGCAGACGCTGGTCCGGCAGGAGATGATGGGATTAATTTCCCCTGTGCACCTTTCTTCTTAGTTCTTTACTTTCAGTTTTCCTCTTCTGTATAAAAAAAAAAAAAAAAAAAGAGTTTAAACTGATTATTTTTTTTATTAAAAATTGTTCATTACAAAAATAATTGAGAGATTATTATTTTATTTTAGATTCCAAACTCATTAAAAGTAAGTAGAATCCTAACTAAGTCCTACTGAAATAGACAAAGCCGAATTATAAATTTATAAATTTTGTCAAAAGACAATAATGTCCCTCTTTAGTTAAAAAGGGGAAGGGATTTTTTAAAAAAGTTTTATCAATTTATTATTATTATTATTATTATTATTATTATTATTATTATTATTATAATATATATATATATATATATATATATGGGAATAACATTTATGCATTTACTGAAGAAAAATCTATCTGTAGCAACCTAAAACGACGTTGTTTCATTTATTTTATTTTTTTCCTCTTTATTTATATCTGATTTACCCTTGAAGAAGTTAAAATAGGGACAGTGTTGGGTGAATGCGTGGAGCAAAATTAGGCTGAAATAGATCAGTGAATGAGTGGAGCAATGAAAAACAGGGACCGTTTTGGATGATTGGTAGAGCCAAAACGAAACAGAATTCGCAGAAAAACGATGAAGCACAACTTACATTAAGCAGCGGCGACCTCCGTTCGTGGACGACAGCGGCGGCTTCAGCCTCAAATAGTGGCCGCGACCTCTGTTTAGTTGCTTATGTTAAGAGAAGAGTTGGCAAAATAAGTTCGAGTATGATATATACATTGGTTGAGAAAGTATTTATATAAGGTAGAGAGTGATTGATATGAAAACTGTGCATGTGTTTGATGAAAACTTGAAACGTAAACAATAATGTTTTGAAACTTTGAAATATTATGGTCGGTTGTTGTTCAGTTAATATTGGAAGGGAGTTATATAATTTATAGGTTGTTAATTATAATTCTTTCCATATATATTCTTATAATATAGGGCGTGTAAAGAAAGAAAATCTTGTTGAAACTTGTAAAGAGTAAATGATAGAAATTAGAAGACTTCAAGTGAATGAATGACCTCCCAATTAATTTATGAATAAGTTTTCCCTTTATCTCAATATACGGTTTAAAATAGTTTCACATATATTTTAATATAATTCTTCTCGTGATCTTAATCATTGTGTCATCTGAAGTATTTCAATCATTCTAGTTCGTTTTTGAAAAAAATTGTATTTATTAATATTCCTTGTATCTTAACTGTAATATTCAAATCTTTAACCTAGTTAGTGAAATATTTGATCAATGTGTTTTATGCATGGATACGGTGAAAAGATTTTCCCAATGGAAAATAACATGAATTATGATGAAGAATAAAGAATGCTTATGTATGAAATTTGGAAAGGTATAATTATGATATATTATTTGTAAACCTTTATGTTGGGCATTCAATTACAGGGTATGTGATTCAATCTATCTTTAGCTTAAAAGGATACATTTTTATTGCTTTTCATAAATTAGCCTCAGGCATGTTTGTAAATGTTTTTGAGATGATTGAATACTGAATGCTGGTTACTAATTAACAGCAGTACTGTTAGTCCTTGATACACTATGGTTAACCTCGAGCTTAATTGATATTTGTGAGATTCGTTTTCACGCTTGTTATTCGTGGATCATGTACGTGCCTTTGTTTCGTAGCCTTGTGCTGTGCTTGTTTCATGGCTTCAAGCTGCACTTGATTACTTACCCTGACGGATTGTGCGTCCATGCTTATTTTCATGACCTTTATGCCGCGCTTGG
Source organism: Acacia crassicarpa (assembly GCA_034222035.1). NCBI lineage: Eukaryota > Viridiplantae > Streptophyta > Magnoliopsida > Fabales > Fabaceae > Acacia > Acacia crassicarpa. Next base: position 37,665,612 of record JAWXYG010000005.1, on the reverse strand, counting down.
TTATTTTCTCTCATGGACTACGTATCCATACTTATTATTCTATTATGTTGAGGTTCTATAGAAAGATGAACTTTGAGAATTATGGTTTAAATTAATTATGTTAAATCAAATGTTTTTACTACATCTTTGGATTTATTTGATTAACGATATTTTATGTAGTTTTACTTATGTTCATGATTAAGATTTTGTACTTGGAAGTTGAAATTAACCTTTACCTCTTTATTATACACTTGCAGTCTATCAATTTATTTGTTTTAGTATTTTAGTTATTTTCATTAAGCGGACATTATTCACTGAAAAATTATTTTTGTTCGCAAATAGTGCAACTGACTTTGCTCCTCTTGCTGATCATTGAAGGTCTATATGGCTAGATTGAAGCTAGAGCATCATTTAAATTATCAATAGTTCAATGTAAACCTTAAACTCTTTTGTATAGATTCATAAATTTTGTTTGGATGCTCCACATTGTCTATAGGCAGGATCTCCACCTTTTTTTTGTTTGTCTAGGTTGTATGTGTGTGTGTGTATATGTTGTAGCAGGGCGGAGCTCCATAAACTATACTGAATTTGTATACTAAAACTTCAGAAATTCTGAAGAGACTTTTTCAGAATCTCTACGAATTACTTAATACAAGAAATATGTTATATATATGAACTAAAAGTAGTGTATTCATGTGATATTATTGTAATTATTAGCTGAGATATTCATCTATATGTGGTTAAAACTTTAGGAATGTGAGTCCTCTTATATTGTATGCCAATCATCCATGGATTTTCGGGGCGTGACAATAATAATCCGTCAATACTTCAGGTATATTATTTTCATTAAATTCAAAAAATGAAGTGCAATTTACCATATGAACCCAAAACCTCATTAATCACATACTACTTATTTGAACAAAAGTTTAGAGTTACGATGCATAATAGAATTATTATCGTTGATCAATTACGGAAGGTTAGGCAAAAAAATTTCCTTCCGGGGGTGAAAAAATTGATTACTCGAATATGATAAAAATTGAAAAGGAATAACAAGTGACTTAATGGCTAAACACTTTCTTTTTGTTTTTTTATATATAGGGGAATAGTTTTGTATATATGTTCCCCCCCCCCCCCCCCAAAAAAAAAAACAAAAGAATTCACTCCACTTACGGGAATTAATCTCTTATATGTGCAATTTAGCTGAAAAGAAATGTATTTCGATCGGTGGATCAGTTATGGAATGTTGCCAAAAACTTTTCTTCCCAATAACTTCTCACAAACTCATCATTTCGTGGTGAAAAAAATTGAAGACTTGAAGATGATGCAAATTGAAAAAGAATACAATACTACTAGTGAATAAGAGTTCTTCATCATCTTTTCTCTTCCTTCATGGGGTGACTTGATGAGTTTTCGAAGTAGGAGAATGGGTGAATAAATGGTTTGGTATTATCAAGAATGAACAGCGAAAATAAATAGGAAGTTGAATGATAGGTATGGTTCTTAGAATGCGAAGAGATATGATACAGTCCTATCCTACATATGTTATATAGGGAAAAAAGATTTAGACCACTAGGATCAAGATATGTGATATAAAATAAACAAGAATTTCAAAAAGGGTTATATCTACAGATAAGTTGTGAATTGTTAAACCATACAAAATCTAGTAACCATCTCATCAAATAAGTAGAAGATTCATTAATTTAAACTGTGAAATGTTATCCGAGAACATTATGAAGTATAGTTAAACACAATCGTTGGCATCGAATTGAAAAATTTTGAAAGTACTGCATTACAACTAAAATATTTGAGTAATAGATCTGTAAGTATAAACATAAGTGCGTAATAAATCAACAAGGACTATGTAGGCCACAAGAACAGTGATATCCTCAATCTTTCGTCCTGTACGTCTTTTCCCAGACTTGCGACCGTACGCTTTTGAAAAAGTGATTGTTAAATATATATTTGTTGTAGGAATTGCTCTTAGCACCTTCTGCTATAAGAAGAGACAGTCTTTCAGGCGTCACTTTCTCGTCACCCCCACAATTCCGCTCTATAAAGCTCAGGATCTCCCCGGGAAACAGGTTGTCAAATCATCCATCAGTCCCAAACACCACTATATCTCCGGCCGCCACTTCCACAGTGAATTCCCTGGCTTTACCCGGCTTGTCACTCTTCCGACAATTTCCAAGCTGATATGGCGTGTTGAACCCGTGCTGTTGAGTCGGCGATTGGAATACTATATATCTTGAGGTTTCTGAAGAGCATGAACCCACTATCTCCCACGTTCACAGCATGCATGGAGTAATATTGCTCGTTAGTGTTATCGCCACGGATTTGTTTCAGGGTGGCGATGCAGGCGGTGGATGAACCCTCGCTTGTTGTTTGGCGATGAAGGCCTCGTTCAGTACGGTTCTAGGGTTTATAGATCCCTTCAGTTGGTGGAGTGTGGACACACATGCGTTTTGCATGAGTTCACGGGCGTAATGGCCGGCGTCGATTCCTTTCTCGGACCAACCGCCGACGCCGTCAGCGACACCGACAGTATTTAGTTCAGAGCAGATAAAGTAGGAGTCTTCACCTAGAGGATTTTGGCTGTTGGGCTTTGGGTAGTAGACTGCTCCGGCGTCCATCTTCAGGTTTGGGGAACGATCGGAGGTCTTAGGCTTCTTCCTGGCTAACGGGAAACATGGTATCCTGGAAGTCATAGTTGAATAGTACTTTTGGATGAAAAGGTACGCACGCGGTACAAAGGAACAAGAGTCTTTGGGAGCAAGAAATCCATAACCCGGTAAGCCTGTCCACAACTCGGTGTAACTGGGCCACTTTCAGCACGCCCAAAAAGACCCATAATGGGTTGGGTTAAAACCCGCTCATTTTAGAATTAAATGGGCGGGCTATGGACACACCTTTGGGTTGCCCATACCCGCCCATTAAGTGTTTTTATTTTATTTTATTAACCACCATAACATTAATAGGTATTGACTCTCACTCTCTTTTTTTCTATATTTGCCTATTCAACTTGTGAGTCGTCACTACTAACCAGAACAAGAGAATCAGAGTTTGTAATCTTCGTGGGTCAACATTTGTAGGTGTCATCTTCAACCCCTGAACCAGAACGAGAGAGCAAGCCTAGGTTGTACTATCTGAATATTATTTCATTAAATTCTCACTGATTTATTCCACCATCTCTACTTTTTTTCTCTTTAAATTTATGTAGTCCAACTTTTGTTTCCAAAAAGAATTATTTTTTTCTTATTTAAATCAATCTTTTAGCTAATACACCACATCTCAAATAATAATCCAAATGATTTCAAATATCTTGCAATATGTGAAAGTTGTCATAAATTTGGATGTGTGTTTAATGCTTATGTATGTTTTTTCTCAAAAAATAAACAAGTCAAATGTAAATGGGTTACCTAAAACCAGTAAAACCCACCCATTTATATGCTAACCCATTTACACGGGTTTAGATGGGTTGAGGTATGGGTATGGGCTAACCTATTCCCATTTAAAGTTAAATGGGTGGGCTAGGGGTTAGGGCATGGGCTACCCAATCCACCCATTACTCTGTCCTAATCTTTGGAAAGGAGTAAAGAAAGATGAGTTTGGTTTTAGAAAGGATATAATTCCTTTCTAAAAAGATATTTCCTGGCGCAATTAGAAAAAGATATTTTACATCTTTAACGAGATAAGTCTTTTTTTTTAAAAAAAAAAACAGATAATAATGTGATTAGAATTTGAAAGAGGATATCAAATGATGGTATATCTTCGTCTACAATTACTTCTTTGAATTTCTGGAAATTACATTTGATCCTTAATTTCGCCTTCTCTGAATTATATGTGTATATATATTAATCGAATAAAATATATATTCATGATTTATCAATATATGCTATTAATTTATTCTAAAAGATAGCTATTTTTGGATAATTGTTAAGAAAATTAAATCGAATAATCTGGATAACAGAGATACTTTCGGATTAGATTATATAATTAACTATACATAATAATTAACATTTAAATTAAATTTTCATGGTTTTTACTGTCATCCCACTCATACTATATAGTCAGTCAGTGTATTAGCTAGGGAAAGAATGAAAGATAGATACCTAAAGGTTAATTTATTACTTCTTTCAATCATAAATGTAACGCTTAACTATTTAATTTAAAATAATTAAGACAAATAAATAAAGTATTTAATTATAATTTATGTGACATGATTTTTCGAAAAATATATTGACATGAGATTTTACTTATAAATATAAAAGATAAAATGAAAGAGTTTTACATTTAGATTCAAAATTCACTTCTTTGATTTGTCTTACATTTACATTTAGTAACAGGAACAGTATATCAAATTAATCTAAAAGATTGTTTAAAGCGCACGGAACAGTACGAGAGCATTTAGCGGACCTGGTTTCATAAAAAAACAAATTATAATAATCTAAAGGATTTTCTAAAATATAATAAGAGAGAAGGTATTCAAACCCTTATAAGACATCTTTTATTTTTTCCTATCAACGCGTTTTAATATCGTGAGAGGTGACAAACACAAAAGCGGAATATATTAATTAAGAACAAGGAATTGAGAAGTTACAAATGATATCAGGGTCAGACTCGAGTTGATATGGACCCATGTGCCAATGAGGGCACTGGGCCACAATGGTTAAATTTTTCTATAATTTTATGTTCAAACATCAAGTAATAAGAACATGAACAAGGATCTTAAGAACTCATGATTTCCACAATACTATAGGTTTAAGTCAAGATATACTAATCTCTATCCATAATTACGGAATTTATACTTTAGAATATGTGACTTGCAACACCATAATTGAAACCTTTATCATTTGCTTTACCCTTGATTACACACACTCTCTTCTTGATAGAAAACTAGGGGCGTCTCTTATAGTCAGAGAGTGAATGAACAAGTTTCTATCCTTTAAATAACTTATATATCCAAAAGACATGTATATCCTATGAATATGACTGTTCCCATCAAGCAGTCAAGAAACCTCTTCCCAAAAATCATTAATCAATAGTCATTTAGCCCCTTCATTAATTATTAAATCATATATATTTATCACAACCACATGAGACATTTCCTACCAGAGAAACATATTATGCCTTATAAAAGTTTAGATATCTCCTCAATCAACGCATTTTAAAACCCTAAAAGATGACAAGAGCTCCAAAACGAATAATATAGAGAGCAATAATGTTAAACCGATCAAATATCAAGAACATATATATATACACGCACACCAGTATATAATAGGAAGCACACTTAAACATATGTACCCAGAACAAACATATGAACCCAGAACCATCGTCGTTAATCACAATATCATATTTTAACAAAAGTTTAGAGTATACAATACATAAATTGTTTAATTGAAAAAAAAAAATCAAAAGTACTACGTCACCCTTCACGATTTTAAAATATCACAAGAGAGTCGGTATCTAGACTTTTATAAAACGTCTTTCATTTTTCCTCTCAATGCTTTTTAAAGCCGTGAGGGGTGACGGGTCCTAAAGCTGACAATATTAAGAGCAGAGAACTGAGAAGTTACACATGGTATTAGAGTCAGGTTCGAGTCGATGTGAACCCATATGCCAGTGAGGACGCTAGGCCACAAAGGGTGGTGTGAAATATCCCACACATCGGCTAGGAAAGGGAATAAATAATGCCTTATAAGAGTTTAGATATCTCCCTAATCGACGCGTTTTAATACCCTAAAGGATGACAATAGCTCCAAAACAAATAATATCGGGAGCAATGATGTTAAACTGATCAAATATCAAGAACACACACATGAATATATGTATATAATAGGAAGCACACTTATACGTATGAACCAGAACCATCGTCATTAATCGCAATACCATATTTTAATAAAAGTTTAGATCAGTTTCAATACATAAATCGTTTAATTGAAAAAAACCGAAAGTATTACATCACATGCAAAATATATCAACAAGAGACTATGTAGGCCACAACAACAGTGATATCGTCCTTCTTTCCTCCTTTGAATTTTTTCCCAGCCTTGTGAGACGCTTCTTCAAAAGGGGTTTTTGAATATTTGTCGTAGGCTTTCCGTGCAGCATCTTTTGCTATAAGCCGAGACAGTCTCTCAGCCGTCACTTTGTCGTCACCCCCACAGTTCAACTCTATAAACCTCTGAATCTCCTCGGGAAACAAATTGTCAAATACCCCATCTGTCCCAAACACCACTATATCTCCGGCCGCTACTTCCACGGTGAATTCCTCGGCTTTCTCCGGTGTGTCGCTCTTCTCACTATTCCCAAGCTGATATGGCGTGTTAAACCTGTGCTGCTGAGTTGGCGATCGGTAGACTAACTTGAGGTTTCTAAAGAGCATGAACCCACTATCTCCCACGTTCACAGCATGCAAGGAGTAGTATTCCTGGTTAGAGTTTTCGCCGAAGTTTTGTTTCAGGGTGGCGATGCAGGCAGTGGAGGAGCCCTCGCTTTTTGTTCGTTGGAAGGCCTTGTTCAGTACGGTTCTAGGGTTGACAGATCCTTTTGGTTGTCGGAGTGTGGCCAACATTGCGTGTTGCATGAGTTCAAGGGCGTACTGGCCGGCGTCGATTCCTTTGCTGGACCAGCCGCCGACGCCGTCAGCTACACCGACAGTATTTCGGTCAGATAACATAAAGTAGCAGTCTTCGCCCCGGGGCTTTTTGCGGTCGGGCTTTGGAAGGTAGGTTACTCCGATGTCCATCTTTAGTTTTGGTGAAGGATGGGAAATCTTCTGCTTCTTGGCCGGCGGGACACGTGGTATCCTGATAATCATAGCTGAATAGTATTTTTGGACTGAAATAGAAATTAAGCTGTAAGAAGAAGCTAGGGTTTAGACCTTAATTATTAGAACATCAAAACAAAACGAGAAGAAGGTAGGGTTTGACGTAGAGAATCACCACACCTGGATTTTCTTGATCGAACAGAAAAGTATAAGTTTCGTTTTTTGGGTCAAAGTTTTAGAGAGAATTTCATTACGCTGAAGGTTTATATAGGAATCAGGTTTTAATTACGGATGGGATCGTGACACACTAATTTAATGGCGCGAAATTTTTTGATATTCTTTAATTTAAATCCTTCCTGATATGATCTAATATCTTTTTAAAAAACAGTAATTTGATTAGAATTCAAACAAGGATTGGATTACCAAATAGAAGTATCTTCGCCCATAACAACTTTCTTGGGGGTTGCAAGAAATTACAATTCACCGTTAACAACGTTCGCTGGCTCTGAAAATTATATATATATATATATATATATAGTAACATCACTTCAAACTCCTGTTATGATTAATAAACAATACTTGCGAAATAAAAAAAAGATATAAATATGGTTAGAAAACATGTAATTAATGAAGAAACATTTATTGGGGAGAAATATCGCGTTTTATCCAAAAAAAAAAAAGAAAAAGAAAAAATATCGCGTCAATTAATTGTTTATCAAATTTCAAACTCCGTAAGCCCATATATCAAATTTGATAACAGTGTGATAGTTGCGAAAAGTACGCGCTGTAAGAGTAGGCCAAGGAACGGGCGAACCTAAGAAAGCATTTTCAGTTTTAACCAAGAAAGCTAGAGAAAATGGCGGTGGAAAAACCCCCAAAGCCTACCGTTACCGGCAATCGAATCAACGGCGGCGGCGAGAAAGTGGAGGAGCACGTAGATATCGTTCGAGATGACGGCTCCGCGTCTTCCAAGCTACCGGTGGCGATGGTTCGGCAGCCTCATCCGCTTGAGCATTCTTGGACCTTCTGGTTCGATAACCCCTCGGCCAAGTCCAGGCAAGCCGCCTGGGGAAGCTCCATCCGACCCGTTTATACCTTTGCAACTGTGGAGCAGTTTTGGAGGTTTCTGGTTTTCTTTCTTTAATTTTATCGTTCTTTTGGATGCTGATAAAACAGATTAGAAGATTTACGGATGATTATAGCGTATTCTTTGATTTGAGTTTCTACATCAGTTTTCTTTTCATTATTCGCCCCTATCTTTTTCTTAATCATGTTTTCCTTATAAATATGAATTAAATTGTCTTCCATCTCTCGTTTCTGGTATGAATTTGAACATTTTCCTCTGTTAACCACATCTAGAATTCGGATACGCACTCTTGGATCAAGAATTGATAACATATAATGCAATTAGCTAACAAGAGAGAAATAGGAGATAGAAAAATGTCTCTCTTTAGAGGAATAGATTTGAACTTCTTACTGGGATTCCTTATTCAGTATGTAAATATTAAAGGAAGAAGAGATGGTGATTCTCCTTAGATGATGCACCCCTGCTCTTTTTGCTTTTGATAAAATGTCAATTTCAGGCTCTACATTATGGCATCCAATCCGCTTAGAATATGATGCACATAGAATCAAAATTGATCAAATATGTTTTTAGGGTCGCTCTCATTAAATCGGGCATGAAATCGTACAATATGGCATTTACTAACCTTTGGCTATGATTCTCATCCTCAATTACATGTTTTGTCATCAGTTATGCGAAACCAAATCTAATTTTCTTATCTGCATTACTCTTCTTACTTGGTTGTTGCTAGAAATTCACTGTAGCGTATTTTCTGACTGATATTTTTTCGCATTGACTGACTGATAATTTCCTTCTATATATCTTCGTTCAGTGTGTACAACAACATACATCATCCGAGCAAGTTAGCCGTGGGAGCAGACTTTCATTGCTTCAAATGCGGAATTGAGCCAAAGTGGGAGGACCCTGTTTGTGCTAATGGTGGAAAATGGACTGTTAACTTTTCCAGGGGAAAATCTGATGCATGTTGGTTATATACGGTATGCTCTGGAATATGTATCATTTTACAATTAATATTAAGCGCACTGAATCCACAAGAAGCTGTGGTAAACTAATATTCTGTATTTTGTTAAATCTAGTTGCTGGCAATGATTGGAGAACAGTTTGACCATGGAGATGAAATTTGTGGCGCTGTTGTAAATGTCAGAAATAGGCAAGAAAAAATTTCTATTTGGACTAAAAACGCTTCAAATGAAGCAGCTCAGGTAAGAGCTTTTAAAATTTTTCCCCTGCTTGGGGAGAGAGGAGTTGGACAGGATTTTGTTGGTTTTTTTTTTTTTTTTTAATGGGAGGGGGATGCTTAAAAATGCCTGCGTGATTAGTTAAGTAGCTGGTAACTGTAGCTGTCACGTGCAAAATTTGATATCATTGTTGTATTGTTTTTTAGAGGAAAAGGCGTAATTTACCGCATGAGTTACAATTGTTCAATTCTTGTTTAAATTTGCAATGCAAATTTCAAGCATTTAAAAACATTTGAGTAGTTTTCTAACAGTGTAATTACTAATAATCACCTGAAGTCGGGGTCATCTGAGCTTGGAGCTGCATGTCGTTTTCTTTATTTGCTTGGAAAAAATTGTTAGCTGTAAATTCGGTTTTGTATTGTGAAATTTTTTTTTATATATAAAAATTTTAGGAAAGGGGTTGAGCTTACCCACAGTCCAAAGGTAGGGCGCTTAGAGCCCAATCCATAGGGTATACTGGTCGAAGAGTACATAAGCCTCCACCTCCACCAGCATTTCCATTGCTTTATAGATCCCTAAGATGCCTCCCCCAGCACTTTAACCAACTCCAGGATCAAACCCTTTGGAAGTTCGACCCCAACCCCCTCCCTTTGGGTGAGAAAGTCCAACCCCTTCGCCAGTTGAACCCAAGAACGAGGATATATTGTGAAAGTTGAGGCAGTTGGAAAAAAGTTTGAGAAATTGTGTTTGGGCCTCAGAGGTGAAGCCTACTAGCCGATAGATGAAGGGTTTAGCAAATTGGCTGGGTCGCCTGATAATTGCAGGAGTAGATGGCACTTATTTTCCTTCTACGTGGGAGGTTTGTTTATCTTGAAGGGATTAATTATAACTTCTATTATGGCTCCGGCATATTCTATATGTTCTGTTCCATAATTATAACATAGCATGCTATAGTTGAATTAAAACTCTCATAATGTTCTATTTTCCGGGTCTGTGGGTCTACATCTGTCGTGTGCCAAGTGCCGATTCTGATGCCAGTTCATGAATAATGTCTTCTTATTGCAGCTGAGCATTGGAAAACAGTGGAAAGAATTTATTGATTACAATGACCAAATTGGCTTCATCTTCCATGTAAGAATGTTTATAATTGTTGTGCATTTTATCAGAAGCCAGGGCTAGTTTTTCATTTATTGGTTGCTATTTCTCCAGGAGGATGCTAAGAAGCACGACAGAGCTGCTAAAAATAAATACGCCGTATGAACCCTACACCCTTACCTTGGCAAGCTGTGGATGTGCCTCTGAGCTGTTTCACTCTGGGTTCTCTATTTTTTCAGTTCTGAGATTTCTTTCCATCCGTATGGCGTTCCTTCTTTAGTACAGTGGTTTATGTTCGTACTACAATTTGGCACACGTGTAAACTCTAGCTAGCTTTTTTCTTTTTTGTTTTTGTTTTTTTGCTACTATTGACAACATGGGTTTGTTGTTGAAAGAAAGTATTAGTTCACCTCACGAACCTTGGAGAACTAGCTGTATAGAGTAGAGACTAACAGGAACTGCCATGGATGAGTTCTGGAGGCACCAGAAGCCTCCATCTGATCTGAATAAATATCATTTGCACGTTCTTGCCTGTTTCTCAACATTTCAAATTCCGCTGCGGCAATTACTCAGTCGTCCGACCTGCTCAATTAGCCTTCAGATTTATATGCAGTATCGTTACTTGAATCAAACATATCTTTATGCATGATCAGCAACAAACATCCGGATTAAACTTCAAAAGAAAATAATCACAATTTCCAGCTCAATTGAAGCAAGCGCTATTGCTAATAAAACAGGCATATCATTGGATGTATCATTCTACGATAAGTATGGACTATTGCTTCTTTTTTTCCCTTCACAAGATATTCTAAATGAAGTTCCAGTTCAGATAGAAAATTTTGCATTTACAATCATGCTTCTCCTGTCAAAAAGGTATTAACAAAGAGAACAGGAAGAACAATACAAGCGGTATCAAAACAAAATTTGCCCCTTTTCCCAATTTCCAATCAGAACCTCATCATCATCTTCTGCCTTGAACTCATCCTTTATAAACAAACCAAGCCGCTCCAATGAGTTTTCAAGCTGAGATTGTTTTGGCTTCTCTGTTGCAACGGTGGAGCCAAACAAGGTACACCCAATAAACATTTCAAGCTCTTTCAGGATCTCCAAGTTATGCTCTATATCAACAGTTCTTTCCACCTGAATAGGAGTACGTCAGCATGAGATTCTTTGTTTCAAAATAAATCATTGAAAAACTTAGCTACAAAAATGAACGAGGACAGAACCTTTTGAATTGCGATTCGTGCAGCTTCTCTTTCTTTCTCCCTTTGTTGCTTTAACTCCTCTTCAGCCCTCCTCTTTGCGGCAGATTCAGCAGCTTTGATTTGGGCTTCAATCCTGGCTCTCTCTGTTGTGTAAAGTGCAGCATTTTATGAATTATATAATAATTTGCATCAATCAAGCAAGAAATGCCACTTGAACCAACCAATCAAGCCCAATGAGGACATCCAATCCCAGTCAAATGAAGACAAGCCAAAAGATACGCATTTTCCCTTCAAATCCAACAGTTCTATGCAGGGGAAAATACTGCAGCTAATATCACTTTGAAAACTCTATGCATCAGTATACTAAGCTAGACTAAAACAGCAGGTTGAACTTAAATGGACATTCTGGGTTGCATTCTTATCTTAAACAGAAAAAATCAGAAGCATAAGGGGCTTCTTAACCCACCAACACACATGACACGCAACAAGTCAACCATTAGTATGAAGTTACAAGTACAATTTGGAGTCACACAACTAGTACCTCTATTAAATCCACAACAAAATAGAAATTAGACAAGTTACATATTACAAGACATACAAATATATTGTATTTTATTCACCTTCACGTTGTATTCTTTCCAATTTCTCCTTTTCCTGCTGCAATTTCACATTATCAGCTTTGTCTCCCTAAGAAAGCAAGGAAAAGGAAATAAGACAACAGCAAATCTGAAGCTTCCCTACATTTAAGGCACTGGAGATTTTTAAATACCCTTGACAGAAGCCTTACATGATCCAGAAGAGTCTTTTGCTGTGCTTTCAGGATGGTATCTGCAAAACGGCGCTTCAGAATTGCAGCTCGAAGGGCCTTTTTGGGTGACAGTTGTACATCAATAATGGGACTGCCCAAAACTGGAGTAGAAAAACCAGAAACAAGTACCACTTAGTACCATAAAAAATACTAGGCAAAAGCAACAATTCATCAAAACAGATAAGAAAGTCTGACCTTCTACAGAGGAAGCATCCAAAGCAGGATCTGTAAGCGGAGAGCTAGGACACAGACGTTCACTATCCAAAGCACTTACATCCCCTTTGCATAACGTCAACATCATGCATATTTAATAAGATAGTAACACCTAGAAGACGACATATCATAAATCATATAATCATCTCACCATCAATGTCAGGATCAGATTTCCCCAGCGATGGTGTACCTTTCGCCAGGCAATTCTGGAATTTGACGCAAACATTCTTAGATTTAAATGAAGAACAGATTTCTACAAGCTGCAGCTAACTGAAATGTTATACATCAATTTCATTATCAATACCAGTTCCCGAGCTTCAGTGCCACACATATCCCCTCCTTCAGATCCTTCAGATTTAAGTAAATCAATGTTAACAAATAAAAGCCGATCATAAGTGACAAAATGGTATAATCAAAGAAAAACTGACACAAGATCGTCAGCTACCTGATGAAACACATGTTGAATCACTAGAAATGACACCATCTCTTGCAGTCTCACCAGAAATATTAGCCTTGTGTGTGACAGGACTCGATGAAGGACGAGGCTTCATAGAGATAGAAATAGAAGGGCGCTCCCCATCACTGTTGTCTTTGCTTCCTATAAAACACAAAACTCTTAGGTCCCATACAGAACCATACACTTGCAACTCACTCTTTAGCTTTATACGGTACCTTTGTGCAAGTTTTTCAGTATCAATTTGCAGGGAATTTGGGATGATTTAGAAACCTCCACCTACAAGAAAACAATTAGAGTTATTTAAAAAAATAATTCTCAACAAACACAGCAAATAAAAGATGCGTGCCACTACAAATTGACAGCAGAAACCATAGATTTTATTCAATCCATTCATATTTCATACAAATGCGTTGAATTCTTGCATATTCAGTATTTATGCTTGACGAAAGCAGCAGTTACTTTATCATCTCTAGCAGTCATCGAATTACTCCTCTGTATGCTTTTCTGTTCAGGTAACTGAGACTTTCTTGGCAAGATATTTTTTTCCACAGGAGGCACCACAGTACCAGATTTTCTCACACTTTCCATAGGTGTTCTGGCCATACTTTTATTATTATCATCGCCACACTTCCATTTCTTATCCAAGTCTTTCCATCTTCTCTCGAAGGACCTGTTGAGTTCCTTTGCCATCAGATGAACATCGTTACCAGGAGGATTATATGTCATTGCATTTGAAAAGGTAAGTCTAACATCAGCCGCAAACTCCTCAGCGCTAGAGTACAGATTGTTCTGCAACTTACTTTTAATTGTGCCTAAATCCATGGGTTCGGATATAATTGAAAAATAATCTGGAATGTTCAAAGCTACAGGATCCACTGGTTTACTAAAAACCCAGCTATACGGACAAGATGTTAGACTTTTCAGAATAGTAGCACACTGTAGAGAAGCTTTCCGGTCTATCCTCTGTCTCTTCTCCTTCTGGCCCTCATAACTCCCTGGTGGTCCTCGCTTGTTGGAACCTGGTACAGAGGACTCTTCCTTTGAATGACAGAGCCCAGTGTCATCAATGTGGTCCACTTTCGGGTCAAGCTCACATTTTGTCCCAGGATTAACTTCTATCCTTTTGGTGGAGAACTTGATCTTCAACTTTCTAGTTGGAACTATAGTTTCTGTGGCAATCATAGTGATGAACTAACCAAAGATGCCGGAGGGCACAACCTATATTTCCAAGTTGTCAAACACCAAAGGACTTCAATCAGTTATAGGTGATAGCAACCAGAAAGCAGAGTTATTTTCTGGGATCACAGCTCAATCAGATTGCCCAAGTCCATATATCGACCAAATTGAAAGAGGATAGGTGGAACCTCTACCAAAAAAAAATATTTACAGGTCAGTCTTACTACAACTAGCGAAAATGGTATTTGGAGGGGGGGGGGGGACAAAATGAAAACGTCAATAGACCACGATAAAATTACAATTTCAGAAGCCCAGAAACACACACACACACATATCCGATCCACTGAACCACCTGTGCAAAGGGGGAAATAATCGTGTGCATATCGATTGAGAAGGAGAAAAGAATAGTCTGTTTCCCATTATCAGTAAAATAAATAGCCCCACTGATCTCTTTGACCTAGGGGATTACATAAGTAAAACAGATCAAACCATTTTTTTTAAAAAAAAAAAAAAAAAATCGTCAGCTTTGCTAATCAAAGCTGAGAAATAGCAAAATGACTCAAAATTCAAATCCAGCCCGTGAGCCACTTCTATAAGCAACCTACACAATCTAGCAATTGAAGCCAGATAAAAGAAAATGGCGCACCAACATATAAATAAATTAGGGCTCCAAAAGAACATTACCAGAATGACACTGGAGAAGAGCGAACCTGTAGATCGTCGATCAAGGAGAAAATGAGTAAATCGAGAGAGGGAAAAGGAGATGGAGAGAGGAAGGGAGAGGGCTATAAAGCCCCCTCACAGACGAGCGCAGAGTGAAGGGAAAGAGCAAGCAGTGGGGAGCTTGGGTTTAGAAGCAGACTGTCACAGAAGAGAGGAGATTTTTAGGGTTTTTCTTTCTCGACACGCGCGTTTTGGTTTTAACTCTGAGAAGTGAGAAGATAGCGTTTGCCTTTTTTATTTATTTAATAATATTAAAAAAAGAAAAAATCATTGGGATCTCCGGCAAGGCGGCGCCAAATCCTGAACTACCTTTCTTACCCCCTCCCTCCTTTTCTTTCTCTCGAATCAATTTATCATGTTATCCTCCTTTTATACAGCAGAAAAGAAAAGGGGAAATAAAAATAACAATGTGCTGGCAAGAAAAATGTTTGTAAGAACAATTAAAAATATTTTCAGGCCATATACACGTGTGTAAGTGTATTTGTATTTACAGGTGTTTTAGTGTTTTCCTATGAATAATAAAATTAATACTCCTATTTTACTTCCAAATGTAAATTTAAATATAAGAGATTTTGTTTAATTTTGCAGATTTGCATATCATTTTCCCAAAAATTAATATGTAGGTGATCTGAACACATTGGTTTGGCCTAAAAGGAATTGACCATATAGATTCTGACCTGTAGTGTTCTTTTTTTTTTTATGACCTCAAGTGTTGATATTTTTTTTAAAACAAAAAAACTTTAGTTTCAACCAAGTCATAAACATGCTTAATTTTACATTTAAAATCCACCTGACTTTTCTCTGTTTCTTTTTCAGTTCATTCTCATCATTTATCCCTTCATGAACATTGGATATTCAAGATCCAATAGACCACATTTAATATTTTATAAAAATATTCTTACATTGGAGAAAATTGTTAGTTTCTATATTTTGATGATTACAATTTATGAACCTTTGAATTAAGTAAGTTGTGTTTAAAGTGGATTTTCCAGATAAAATTTATAACTAAACTGATGAAGTGGTTAAGTATCTCAGGAAAGTATGCTCGAGCAAAGTATTTTGTATGCTCGAGCATTGACGGAACTTGGATATGACATAGGGGGGCCATGGCCCCCAAAAAAAAAAAATGTTTCAAAATTTTTAGTGGAAATTTTTCTTTTTTAGTGTAATAATACAACTTTGGCCCCCTTAAAGTAGTGAATATAACTTTGACCCCCAACTTCTTCTTCCTCTTCTTCTTTTTTTCTTTTTTCTTTTTTACATTTTTCCCTCTTTTTATATTTTAGGCTTATAATTCAATCTTTGTTCTATGTAGGGTTTTATACGATTTATGTTAATTTTGTCATTCTTTTCTATATTTCATTCTAATTACCTAAAATCTTTTGCTTATCAGTGAAATTTACTTTTGTGGTCTATCCCTTACAATGCTTTTACCCATTCTACACTACACTTGTAGATGAAGTTAATTAACTTGATTTAATGAATATTTTTTTCATTCTTTTCATTTTTAATGAATTTAAAACTATCTTTAAAAAAAATTTTCGGGAATCCCTTCATCATTATTTAGCCCCCCAAACTTTTCCTCCAAGTTCCGCCACTGTGCTCGAGCAATATCGAATGCAAGGCAAAAGCAAGTGTTTCACTGAAGCCTTGCTCGAGTAGACTATATAGTCTTGCTCGAGCAACATCAAATTCATGAGGAAGTCTTTGGCAATTTTACTCGAGCATAGCAAGAAAGCGTGCTCGAGAGCACCTTGCTTGAACAGAAGAGTAAGGCTGCTCGAGCAACATCAGTACCTTCCCATCTCGTAAGCTCTAAACGAGTCTTGCCCGAGCATGATCATATCATGCTCGAGCAAGGGCAAGGAGCCTGCTCGAGCAACATCGCTGATACCTTAAGTTCTCGCCTCAGTCTATATCTTGCTCGAGCAAGCATGATGGCATGTTTGAGCAACACAAATCAGGCTAGTTTTATGAAGCTTGCCCGAGCATGAATTAATTCATGCTCGAGCATCATGCTAGAGTAGATAGAAGAGCTTGCTTGAGCATCAGCAACTCTAATGAGCTTTTAACTGATTCAAGAAAGGCCTGCCCGAGCATGATACAATCATGCTCGAGCAAAGGTATTTTCCTGCTTGAGCATCAACGACCAAGAGCATTTTTCTGAGCAATCTAAAGAAGCTTGCTCGAGCAAGCATGGATCATTGCACAAGCAATATCATCCTTGTTTTCAAATCACCATCCTCCGAAAATCATGAATCATTGAATGAACTCTTATTTCTTCTGATTATTACTTATTGCGATTATCAAATGCTTTTAACCAATTTGCTCATGAGTTTCAGATTAATTAGATATGAATTACCAGCAGATTTGAATAAAGCAACCTCATCTGTCAGAAACATTAAATGTAGTTACCTAAACCAGTTCTAAACACGTAAAGCAACTCTGATCGAAGTAAAGTGTCTCTGATATTCCGTCTGCGCATTAAATGCTATTTCACAAAGGCAAAACAAAAGGAATGAAAGAGAATGTCAACTCTGCACATTCGACCTGAATATTAAAATGGCAAAATCCTCGACGAAAACTTCATCAGTCTAACGAACACATTCAAGTTTCTCAACGGCTATTTCACGAGCTTCATCAACGGTCATTAATTACAACAACTATAAATAGCCGAAGCATTGAATTCGCCAACTACCGAAACGTTGTACAATCAATTTGAGTTTATTATCATTCGCTGTTTCAACTGTTTCATTACTTTGTGCTTCAGTGTTCAAGTTTTATCTACTCAGTGAGGGGTACTTAAACATTTATCTCATTATCAGTTGTATCTTAAGGTTGTGGAACCTTAAAAGAGGGTATATCAATTACAACTTGTAAGGGGGAGTGGAGTCTGAGAGTGAAACGACTATTCTTCGTTTATAGAGTGTGTAATTGTTCGTGAAAGATAGTGAAATCCCTGGGATTTCTAGGGACTGGACGTAGGTCAGAGATTTTGAACCGAACCAGTATAAATTGTCCTGTGTCTATTTCTCATTTCGTTTTTATTCATCTGTTTTCATCGTGACTTGCCCCTGTGCACTATTAGCGAAAAGATTTTTAAGATCACCTATTCACCCCCCTTTAGATGATATTCCATCTTCAAAAATGATAGGAAGGAAATGGAAAGAAGGGTGAGAAGGAAATATTAAACTCAGATTATTAGATCTTGATTCAGTTTTCATGAATGAGGTAAAAGATGAGAGACGAGGGTGGGGAAAAAAAACCAAGTCCATTTATAACCATCAAAACATTTTAGTGAAAACATGGTTAATTTAACCAAGTCAAGGAATTATGAAAAGCATTATCCAATTTTACAAATGAAATAATTTTTGGTTAATGTTGCCTATTACATGACTTTTATGCAAAATTTCATGAGATTGAAAACAAAAATTTTATTTAATTGTTACGAAACCCCGTAACTCCTTACGGTCCTCATGAATTATTAACCTTAACTCATTAAGTTAATTAGTTATTAATTATTAATTTGTAACTCTTTACAATGCTCATGAGAATTCATAACGATTTATAATATTTATGAGCTTCAGGATTACTCATTAAAACAACTATTGGGGATTAGGATAACTTAATAACACGACTATTTGAGATTAGGATTACCTTAGATCACGTGAAGACCTCAATGTTGTTGATGTCTCCTAACATTGATCCACACGGCTATCCCCCGATTGGAACGAGAACTCCTTCTCTTAAAACCTCCCGCTCCTTCGATGCTTAGCTTGCTAGGCGAAGATAAGGTTGAGGTTTTGTTTCCTTGAGTTTTTGTCTTTTCAAGAAAATGGTGGTTTCTTAGGATTAGGTTAAAGATAGGAGGAGCCAAATCCTTGGAACCTTGCTCTTGTGGATGACGCTCTTTTCTCTCTAAACCTTGGTGAAGACCGAAATTTAGAAAGTACAAAAGTCTCTTGTTTTTCTCCTAGAAAAATGTGCAACACAAAGGCACATCAAAAATCAGTACTTTATAAGAGTCTAATCCTAATTTAAATGCTTACAAGAAAGGCCCAACCCAAGCTTGAATTGGAAAATCTAAATTATAGTGAATTAAATTCATATCTTGATTGATTGATTAAATTTAAGATGATGAATCACATTTATATCTTGATTGATTGATTGAATCAATCATTTAAGATGATGAATCACATTTATTTCTTGATTGATTGACTGAGTCAACTATTTAAAATGATGGATCACATTTATATCTTAATTGATTAATTGAATAATAATTTAAGATGATGAATCACATTCATATCTTAAACTAAAATTCAAAATCATTTTTAATTCAATTGTCATTTATTGTTTCTCCTATCTTCATCCAATCATTACTGGATCTTTATATATATATATTAGATAATTCAGAATTATTTTTATAACCTAAGCTTTTGAATTAAAATTCAAATTTAAATTCAAAATTCAACTTGGCCTAAGACCCTCTTGGGTCTTTTAACACATTTGAGCCCTTTTGTGGAGAAACTAATTTCCTATTAAGGATCGTATATGTGATGCCATTTTACTTCTTATTGGGCTTGGAGTCTTACTCCAATCCAATTGCACACTTACTCTTGATAAAGCCCAATAACAATTATTGACCCAAGTTTGCTAATTTTAAGTAATTGGGAATAACCTTTGTGTATAATCTATTAGGCCCAATTAGTTACTTATATAAATAAATTTGAACCAATTAAAACTCCTTTGGCGGGCCTAATTTATTTAATGACCTTATAAAAGGCCTCAGAACTAATTGAGTTGATCAAGTGATCTACCTTTCATATTTGAATACCGTGTATACATCATCCCTCACATCGTCATTCATATTTAGTCGAGAGCAAAGATAGAGTATCATCTCTCTTAATTGACTAAATGTACAGTCAAAGTATAATCCTAAGACATAATGTTTGATGACATCCTTAAGTTCACAATGATTCGTACTACCAAACGATGAGAGACTTTACATACCAACGATACTCTCTACAATGAATCTTTGTAGAGTCTCTTGATAGATCTGATCGCTACTATCTATTCTCTAATAGATCTACCCACGGCATTAGCTAAGACATCTTCATACCTGTATTTCATGAGGTCCTTATCTTATATCTCTATACAAGTAGATGATGTCAAATTAGTCTTATTAAGATCATTAATGCCCTTTCTTGGTGATTCAAGACTAGGAATAAGTTTTTAGGTAATAGATATACAGTGTTCTCGAGTCCTCATGATCATGATCTTTATCATTGATCCTCGAGATTAACACATACTATTCTTGGAGCTTTTATCTTCAAACACAAATTTACTTTAAAATAAAGACAAAACATAAATATGATAAAGATAAAATATGCTCATTTATTAATAATGAAATACTATAACGTAGAAATAGTATTGATTTGTCTTTACAGATTGTCTTTAGGACACCTAAACACTAACAATAATAACACTCAATAATTTACCTCGCCATAGCATTATTTTAAACGATGATATCAGTAATGTCTTTTTTCGCCATCGATATCAGGAATGTAACATCCTGAATTTTGAATCTAATATCTTGAACATAAACCTATTTTGGGAAGACTAGTAGGCTCTATTTTTGGAAAGTAATAAATTTGAAATCAGTATTTTGTGGGCCCCGTGAATAGTATTTACTATTCACGTATACGTTTTTACTATTTACAAATACGTATTTAAAAAAAAAAAATATATATATATATATATGTTATTCGCAAATACGTATTTAATACTTGAAATTTGTGAAATATGAATAGTGTTCACTATTCACAAATACGTATTTACTATTTAAAAATACGGTATTTACTATTCCAAAATACGTATTTACTATTCATGTGGGACCCACGTCAAATTATTTCTCCTCTGCCGACAGAAACTCTCGTGAAGTTTGAAAATTTTGTCAGCGGGACCCACGTAATAGTAATTTACTATTTGAATAATAATATTATATTATTATAATATAATATTATTTACTATTCATGTGGGACCCACGAAAAATTATTTCCACAACCAGCCACGGGAAGAGTCACGGGAGGTTTGAAAATTTGTCACGGGGAAAATTACGTAGAACGACCCAGAGACGAAAATTACACTTAAGGACCCATTTTCCAACTATAAATAGACCTTCCATTTCATTTCATTCTTCACAACTTCTAAGAGCTATAGAGAGAGGTAGAGAGAGAGAGAGAGTAGAGAGATATTTGCTTGAGAGTTATAATAGCTGGTTGGTGATTCGGGTATTAGCAAGTAACAGGTAACTCTGAATATTCTTCCTTATACTTGTGAATTATGTATGATTATAAATTTGTTTGTTTACTATTTTGGCAAGAATATTTAGAAAATATTTATGGTTTTAAGATCTGGTGTGGGAACTTTGATTTGCAAATCTGCAGAGGTACTATTTATACGTACGTACTATTCACGTATACCGTATTTACTATTCATTTTTACTATTCATGTTACTATTCACGTATACTGTATTTACTATTCACACCGTATTTACTATTCATTTTACTATTCACGTATACCGTATTTACTATTCATTTTACTATTCACGTATACCGTATTTACTATTCATAATACTATTCACGTATACATACCGTATTTACTATTCACGTATACATACCGTATGTACTCTTCATTTTTACTATTCATGTATATACATCGTATTTTACTATTCACATATACGCATAGTATTCACTATTCATAAATACGCATATTGATGTATAAAACTTTATGGTATAATAATGCATTATTTTGAGTGAACATATTCATCATGGCGGTTGTATTATGATGGGTGGAGTAAGGAGGGATTTGAATGATAAGAATGATTTATGCCACCACTCGGTGCACAGTGGATGGTACTTGTTTCAGGGCCCCATCTTCCATGTTTTCCTCTGGCCGGGATTTCATTGGAGTTGTGGGACATGTGACACCTCCTTAGTTATTTTAAAGGAGGGGAGCCATAGTCCAGATTTAAGCTATATACCTTTGGCCGGGTGTATCTTAAGTTTTGGTGAGCTTGGAACAATTCAGTCAAATGAATAAGTTTCTATTGGACTATGTGTTAGCCTATGGCTCCAGTCTGCGGTATAAGGGAGGTGGTGATATAAGGGAGGCTGCATACTGCATAGTGCATTTCTGAACAGTTCAAGAATTTGATATGATGATGAATATTCTGTAAAGACATGAGATGAGAACTTTTGAGATATATATGTTTTAACACCTTCTATATTGATGACTATTAGTATAAATTATTTTGTATGATAAATTATGGAATCTATATATATATATTTGAAATCAGCCCATATCTTTTTGTCATATATTATTTGCTCGTGTACGGTAGAAATATTTAGTAGTTACTGAGATGTGTAATCTCACCCCATATTAACATTTTTCAGGTGAATAACTTAGTAGAGATCAAGGGAATGCACCCATGGAGTGAGCTTTGTAGGCTCTTCTGTACTCCTTTAGTTTATGTTGTGTTATTTTATTTGCCATGAACCTAAAAGACTTCCGCATTTTAAAATAACTCTTATTTATTGGATTTATTTTGGCCCTGTATAAATGGATTTCTACCTTTGGCCATATTGTAAATATGTGTTTGAGTGTTGAATATCCTATATTTGGAGGTGTTACCATTATTTTGGCCAAGATTTTGGTATTGAAAATGAGGCGTTACAAGGAATGTCATAAATATGAGTTAAACCAAATTCTATGAACATATCATAATCTTAACACTATATAATCTACACATATTATGATCTTAATAACAATATACATGAAGCACCAGGTCATTGGCAAAAACAGAAATATATCAAGGACCTGGTCTATGTGGGCTTAAGGTGTGGGCCTTAAGCCCATAATTTGGGAACAATCTAACACCACACCCTCAATTTTGATGGATTTTTTTTTTTTTTTTTTAGTTCTGTTCAACTGAATTTTGATGGATGAAAACTTACTTGTAACACAAGAATATGGTAATCTATATACCAGATACTCACGTATGATTTTCAGGTGATATTAATTAAGTTTAAGAGGATCTGAGTTGACTTAAATATTAGGCAGTTATTATCTATACATCCAATTAAAATTGACACATCTACAATCAATGGCCTTGTAATACAGTATAATGAAAACTCCACTGTAAGTGAGAGTGTGTGTGTTTCATGATGTTTATTGTAACCACATGGTGTTAGTGTTTTATTTCTCTAATTAATAAAATATATGAAAAAAAAAAGTATAATAACCGGCCAGTTCAAGCTCGCCTTCACTGTTTTATATCGATTCCTCACTTTTTTGTCTATATATTTTTATATACACTCCACATACTCACTATTGTAACTGAAAAAAGCCCCTCTATATGTAATTGTATAACATATGACCTATGTCTAGATCATGAATGAGAAATTCATTAACTAACTGCGAACAAATGGTAACAAGTGAGATTGCAAATCAAAACCAGAGAATTTGAATTAGGCTTTCACGTTAACTGAGGCTTTAATATTAATAAAAAAATTTACTTATATTAATAATCATCGTTACTGAATTAAAACCAACCAGTAGTTTACATGTGTCTATATATATAAATAGACATTTGTGTCTATATATATAAATAGAGATACTCGTAGTATATATATTGAATATTATTCCCTCTGATTTTAAATATATAATAAAGTTTATAGTATAAATTGTACTACAAAATTTATGTTATTTTTAAGACCGGAGGTAGTAATATTCTTGACATTTTGAAAACAAGTGAAAGAGTGAAATAGCCATGTGTGGTTCAAATGAGATGAAAGCGGATAATGTGGTGGCTAGCTACCTACAAGCCAAACGGCTTTGATAAGAACATTAAAATATATAAATATACAAAAATTAAAGAAATATAATGACATATTATATATGACATTTGATTTGAAATAATATTTTTTAGCATTATTAGCATGTGATGATGGGAAGGTGGCTGTATATGGATATATAGAGCTAGTGAGTTTAATAATTTGGAAAATAATCAAAACTTGATTAGGTTTCCTCGCAATTATTTTGATGTTATGTTCAACCGACATTTAAAACCTCTCTAAGCATGTGTTACATGTTTAATCTTTCATGAGTGTGACGGATCTATGTGTATGTGATCAATTTCCTTAAAGATGACAAGAAAATTATTTCAAGATTCTTCAACGCCAGAAACTTTGCATTCTATTACCATAAGTTGATTTTTGTGAGAAATAAACTAAAGCTGTCCCATTTCAGGGTCCTCGATGCCCTAATATAATTATGAATATCCAAAATGAAGTCCGATATCATAAATGTCCTTTTCTTGAAAGGGGGAAAAAAATCATTGTCCTTTTCATTTAACAGGATTCATTGAATCATAGTTGAAAGATGAGAAATGAGAAAATATTGAGATGTAGTAGTGAACGACAAGAGGGAAGAATGCGGTGGCATATTTGAGACCACAAAATCGAAACAATCCGAAAGTGAAACAAACTGGTTCTATAAGTATGTACAAATTTATAAGTGAATTAATGTCGTTATCACAATCTCCCAAACTTTATGAACACTTGGCATGCACATTTGTTACTCATTAGTCCTCTCTTCCCCACACGACACACACTCTCCCATTCCCTCATGTTATAAAATAACGTTTGGTACAATTCTGACTTTATAAGTTTTTTCCTGATAGCAATGAACACTCTAAATTTTGGATGTTAGCCACACTAAAAATTGTCCATTCCTTAATTAGGACGTACTACTTAACGAGTTGAGTTGAAGTTTATCTATCTATATTTTTTTAAATTGACCCTATTGATATTTCCTCAACAATAACGTGTATGACAGCGATGGAGCAAATTAGAAAAGACAATCAGTATTATATTAACTAACTTAATTAACATCCTTAATCTCCTCAAATTAGTTAATTAAGTCTTACATTAAGAACAAATGAGTACTCTTCTAATCTTATTTATATGGTAGAGAGAAAAAATTTCATATGAATATACAATTTTACCCTTCATTTATTATTATGTTGATTTTATTCTCCTAGGTATAATGTATATTAAATAGGGGTAAAGTTAAAAAGTTGTTGAATTTTATAGAATAGTTAATTAAGTTTAAAGTTTTTTTTTATCTGTATAAAACATATTGTAAGTGTCATATAATTAAATAGGGCCAGAGAAATACTTGAAGATAGATATTAACTGTTACTAAAAAAATTCTTTAGGATCGAACATGCTAGATACATAAAAAAAATTACTTAGCGGTTCTGAAAAAATACCAAGCTATCCTAGATGCACCAAAAATTAATTTCGAATAGCTTAGTGCTATTGAAAAAAGTACAGTGTTAAATGCAACGTATCCCTACAAAGAATCAATGCATTTATATATATATATATATATATATAACTGAGACGAATGATGCCAAGAATTATACATGCACGTCCATGATTGGAGACTGGTGCTTGGTTATGATTGAGGGGAGGGTGCTTTTCATAGCAGGTTTTTGTCTTTTGGCATGCGATTCCAGAAAATGAATGAAATGAAAGCCTGATGCGAAAATGTTGAAACTGTCTTTTTGTGATAGAGTCCAAGAATATCCGTACCCACATCAAATCATGAAATTAAAGTGGCCATTTTGAATTCAAAAGGAACAAGATACTCTAGAGCATATTATGGGCATATATATATGCTCCCACAAGTTTGGGTTTTGATGTATATATAACCCCGACTTTGTCATTTTGAGATGACACGTTTCGATTCTGCCGTACCAATTACTTTCTTACTTTTGGAAGACGATCCACTTTCTAAGCTCGGATCATTTCAATTCACCCCACCAGCACACAACACCAAACAATAACTTTTGTGATTATCTTCCTAGAATTTGTTTGGTGATTGGCTCATGTAACCTCAAAATTCTTTTAAAAGTTGATTCGGGCTCAAAAAGTTTAAGATTTCAAAAGTTGATTCGGGCTCAAAAATTATTTTTGATTGTCAAATGAGAATTATTTTTTCCCCAAAAGCCGCCAAGTTACATACTACACTTGAAATCACGTATATTTTGGAGCTTTTATAATGGGTTTTGTAACTTAGTGGTATTAACACTCCCCAACTAATGGGAGGTCGTGGGTTCGATCCCGCTCGTTGTAATTTAGGTCATTAGTACCTACCGCCTTATTAAAAAATAATAATAATGGTTAATAGAAGCTAAATTTTTTTGCTTACGCAAGGTATCCCCACAACCGACAACCATAAGACTAATCCTTCGCCCTACTGTCAGCGCACGAAGCGGTAGAAGATTGGCCACGGGATGCTTTCCATTCACAAAAGTTGGGGATCGATCCTCCAACCACTTGCTTAAGGGACGAGATGCTGAACCATCACGCCCACCCAACATGGTTGTCATAGAAGCTAAATGAACAAAACATCCGAACCAACTTCTGTATATGAAGGATTTGTGGGCGTATCTAGATTCCAGTGAAGCATATATCCTAATATCCCATGTGAGTCAAATCACAAGTTTGAACTTTGACTTTAGTACAAAGCAAAGATCACCAAAGAGAGAAACAAGTAATTAAGAGGAAGTGTACGTAGCTAGGGAGAATTCATTTGGAAAGTTATTTTCCCTCAATCAAATTTGATCAACTCTTTCAACCCACGTTAGTCACTCGTGCAAACGTTTCATACGATCTCTAAACAACTGAAATTAAATTCAATTTTACCAACATTAATCTAAACTTTTTTTTTTTTTTTTATAGTACGTAGCTCATATTTAAATTTTTGAAGTCCAATCAACATTAACAATGCTAAACTGATCAAAGAGTGCTGCTCAGCTCATAAGAGAACTAACTCTAATAGAAATCGCATTTTTTGGCCAATTAGACCAGTATTTATGAGCAATTATAAAAAAGAGATCGTTTAAAGTAATAAACACACAATAAGTATGCACTGTAATTAACACGCAATTCCTTGCGTACAATGGCAGTGCTTATATTCAACACATTAGACCGCACGACGGTCCAAAATTGGGAGGGGATATTAAATAATCCAGTACAACCAAGCGCATCTGGTGGAATGGGCGGTACCCAATGGGATAAGGTGAATTTTATTATTCTGGAGCGATAGGTTCTGCGGCAGAGATGCAGTCCACGTCATCGGGGATGGGTTTACGTCTGCGCTTTCGGGACAAGTTAATCATGAAACACACGTGTCACTTATAGCACCCATCTCACGTGGCCTCGTTGTCACAGGTAACTTTGTTTGGATATGAGGACCCCACCACCTCCGATCATTGGTTTCCTGCTTGTTCTTTCTTCTTTTTATAAAAAAAAAAATTAATATAGGTTTCTTCCTTATTCTAATTGGTAGCCACGGTCATATTTTTGTTATTTATTTATTACTCAACCTTGTTCAAAATATCAAAGTCAAACTTGTGGGGGGTGTGATTTTTTTTTGAGAGGGGTGTGTTTTTTTTTTATAAGACTCACTTTATTTTTACTCTGCATTTTAATGCTCTTTTTTAATATGAATTTGTTACATTCTCTCTTATCATTCTTCTCCCATGCATATCTTTCTTCTTCTTCTTCTTCTTCTTTTTTTTTTTTTATCTGTTATCGCTCTTACTTATTCACTTAGTAAAGTATATCACTCTGGTCTTATTTATAAATCTAGTTTGACCAAATCTCACATATCAAAGAGAGGTAAGTATTTCAATGATTATGGAACAAATTTTCAACTTTACCCTCATTTATGAATGGGTACCTTTTAAATTTTATTGTTAAATCTCTTTCATCTTTTTCTCTTTCCAACATGGCTAGTCAATCTCTCTCATCATCATTACTATGGGCAAAATTGTCACAATCTCATTTATTTGGTCAAAATGTCCTTATAAAAAGGACCAAATTTTTTTTTGTCAAAATGGACTTATAAATAGAACCAGAGTGGTAAATGTTTTGCATATTTATTGTTTTAAACTATTTTTAACTAATTTCTTGATAAATGTAAAGTAGGTGTTTAATTCTTACCACTCTGGTCCTATTTATAAGTCCCATTTTGACCAAATCACACATACCAAGAAGAGTTAGTTAACTCAATGATTAGGAGGTGAATTTTCAACTTTACCCCCATTTATGATTGGGTGCTTTCAACTTTTTCTTCTCTCTCTATTTTCATTGGTACAATTAATATGGACAAAATTGTCACAATCTCATTTATTTGGTCAAAGAGGACTTATAAATAGGACCGAATTTTTTTTGTCAAAAGGGACTTATAAATAGAACCAGAGTGGTATATTTTGAACTAGAAGGAGTGATACTATCCCATTATTAAATTATCATTGTAATTATCAGTTTTAATTAGAAAAATATTGGATGATAAATATAAAGTAAGTATTTAAGTCTTATATTTTGAAGTAGAGGGAGTACGACTATTACACCATTAAATTATCATTGTCATTATCAATGTTAATTAAAAAAATTGGATTAATACATTGTTTCTCTCACAATCAGGATGAAACTTTTTTTAAAAAGAGGGTTGACAAAACTTTTAATCCTTATCCCTTGTCATTGAGTTCAACTGACAAAAAGGTCAGACAATCTCACCAAAAGGGAGGGGATTCAATCCTGGCGTTGGTTAAGGCACTGGGGGAGATATCCTAGGGGTTTACGAAATAATGGTAATCTAGACTAAGGTGGAGACATGTGTACTTTTAGTTCTAAATTCCTTGAAAGTGGGCTCCAAACGCTCTGCTCTTAGACTGTGGGTGAACTCAACCCCTTGCCTAAAATTTATATATATTAAAAAAAATTAATCCTTAAAGTTTTATCCAATTTTAGCTTTAGTTCCTTAAGTTTAGAAGATGTGGCTTTGGTCCTTCAAATTTATGCCGTTTTAAATCGTTGGTCTCTAAATTTTAAAAATGACTTTGAGCTACATTTGACTATGTTTAATTTTGCTTGTGTGTCACTAATTCAATTAAATTTTCTTATGTGGCATGCTGATTAAGAGAGCTAACTTAGTAGTTATACCATGTGTTTTATGAGCTGGAAATTTAATATTTAAAAAAAAAAACATCACCCTAAAATGCAGCACACCGGCAATGAATAATTATACCAATACAAAAATAAGAAATACTTACATGTTCTAGGAACGTCACATTATCTGTATTTTGACTAATTAAAATAAAACAAATAATCTCATTTTAATCCCACATGGCTAATGGGTCATCTCAAAAAATTCAAATTTTATGATTTTAAAAAACATAAACTTGATAATTTAGAAAAACAAAAAACACAATTCGCTCCCTTGAATTGTTATTTTTCAAAATCATAAATTTGAATTTTTCCAGATGATTCATCAGCCATGTGTGATTAAAAAATAAGATAAGTTATTGTATTTTAATTAGTCAGAGTTAAGATGAGGTGATACTCTTGGAGTATATGTATTCTTTAGCTCGAAGTTTATTAAATATAAACATGCACTAAT
This sequence comes from Acacia crassicarpa, assembly GCA_034222035.1. NCBI lineage: Eukaryota > Viridiplantae > Streptophyta > Magnoliopsida > Fabales > Fabaceae > Acacia > Acacia crassicarpa. The sequence goes on along the minus strand of JAWXYG010000005.1, from coordinate 37,636,393 downwards.
TCATTACTTATGAGAATCATATACTTTAATTTGTGATAGAAATATAAATAACAGCATGAAAATATCTGTGATTGATAAGTGAAATTATTGTGTCTCTATTTTTTTGAGATAATTTCTGAAAAATGTGCATAAGAGTCACATGGTATCAGAAATACGAAAGCCCTAGACTCAATTATAACATGCATGCATGTGCCATAAATTTCTTTCCCTGAAAAAGTATATACACACTTTCATCATCGTGTCTCTGAAATAATCCATTATCTCCGAATAACAAATTTGCAAATTGATATATTTATAAATCAAAGTGATAATATACATTCAGTTATGGGAAAGACAAAAAAAAAAAAAAAAGTGATGGTATTTCAACAAGTAATCTTTTTTTATATGCAAACTTGAGTCATGACTTAGGGAAAGTCTTTCTTCAATTTATGGATAAAGCAAATACATAAAACATCAAAATAAATGAAGATCTTTAATAGCATATTTAGTGAGAAGACTTGAATTCGAGTTATTTTTTCAAGTTATTTGCAGTTCTTTATGTCGTTGTGATTTTTTTTTTCCCTTTTTTCTTTGGCTAAAACATCAAAATAAATGAAGATCTTTAATAGCATCATCACAAGTGTCTTCCTTTTCCTACAAATGTTTATACTCACTCCTGTGTATAATATAGAACTTTTTTAAGAATGATTTGGTCTAAAATATAAGTTATTTATAAGATAATTAATACTTATTTTCAGTTTTCTTCTTGTAGTTAATACTCATTTCTAATTTTGTCCACATCTTAAATTTTTAAATACATTTGTCAATAAGGATAAAAAAAATCAATGTATAATATATATAATAAGTTAACTTCCATTTCTCGTTTCCTGTAAATTAGTCAAAGTGTCCTATATTATTAGACGGAGGAAACATAAGTCACTTGTAAGATTATTAATGCTTATTTTTCTGTTTTGTTCATGTAATTAATGCTCATTTTCAATTTTTCCTACCCATTAAATTTTCAAACATATTCTCAATTAGTGGAAAAAGTGGAAAAAATAATTTTAAGATATAGTATGGATTGGAGGAGAGAGTATTGTAATTATTTGCTCATAATGTCATGTTAGTTGAAAAATGTTGTCCAATTATATCTTATATTTAAATGAAGAGAAAAGTGAAGGGAAAATAAAGGGGAAGGGAGCACTACGAATACAAAATTCAAAAAATGGAGATATTTTTTACTATTTACAAGAGTTTTTTCTCCCCTAATTTTTCCTCTATATCCAAACATAGGGTTAATTTAAAAATATATAACAATGTCATATTAATTAATTTTCATATTATATAAGTAAATCCCTAAAGAAAAAAGGAATCATTTTAATTTAGTTCCCAGTACAGAAGTCTAATTTTTACTAGGCAATGCGACTCTTCTACTTATTTGTCTCTCCGATTTTGTTTACAAGAGCTCAATAACCGAATTAAGTAGTTTAAGAAAACGATTAAAGTTAGTTAAAATTAATAAATATGTCTGAAATAAATTTTATTTTTCAAGTATGCCCTTATTTATGAGGAGTAAGTAAGAGAGAGAAATAAAATAAATATGAATATTACCAACTTTTTAATTAACGCAGTGCATATAATTAATGATGGTAAAAATGAAAAAAAAAACCTTATTAAATATTTAGACAACTTTTATGAAGCTGTTGTAAATATTGTTGTCAAACTCACGAGTTGACTCTCCAAGTTTACCGTTTTTACGTTTCTAACTTACAAAAATGAGTCGAGTCAGTGGTAAATTCGTGCTAGTTATAAATTTGGTTAAACTTACGAGTTTATACACCGAGTTTACCGTTTTGATGTTTCTAACTTATAAGACTGTGTTGACTTACTCTTAATCTCGTGTTAACTTTTTTTTATTTGATCATGCTCAACGGCTTTATATAGAATTTTTTTTATTAAATATGATAAATGATGAATGTTGATGGATTTAATTTTAATTATTTGGATTTAAAAGATATTTAAATCAAATTGTTGTTATTTTTATATTTTAATTATTTAATTATATACTAGTAATACTTATTTAATAGTAAAAACAAACTCTTACGAGCTTACAATTCGAATTCACAATTCAAGTTTATATTACTGTTACTAGTTTACTTAAACTCACAATCTTGAGTTTGACAACTTGGTTGTAAAAAGGGTAAAGATATTTCAAATTTTAGACTTTTAAGAGAGTACGAGTAGTTATTAATTATAATCCTTATGCATATTAATATAGAGCACTTCATTTTCTTGGGAGACCTCGATCCTTGTTTAATTTTTATTTCATGCGGTATATTTATATATATGATCATTATTTATCTCCATTTAATAGCGGATGAATAGCTTCATTCGCATTGAGGCACATGCATCTACTCCTAAAAATAGAATAAGAATGCACTTGCAGTTTAGTTATATGAACTTAAAATTTATTTAATTTAGAGTTAAAGTACAGATTGAATAAATAAGGGCGAATATATAATGAATTAAATGTACCTGAATTAATTAATGTTATGCGTCACTACAGAAAAATAGAGTTTTAGTGGCGACTTTCAGTGGCGACTAAAAATGTCGCCGCTGAAAGTGTGACTTTTGGCGGCGACTAGAAGGGTCGCCGCTGAAAATCAATACTTTCAGCGGCGACACTTTTAGTCGCCGCTGAAAGTCATCTTTCAGCAGCGACATACAATAGTCGCCGCTGAAAGTGACACTTTTAGTGGCGACAATTTTTGTCGCCACTGAAAGTGACACTTTCAGCGGCGACTTTCATTAGTCGCCACCAAAAGTGTGTTTCAGCGGCGACTTAATGTCGCCACTGAAAGTCTTTTTTTTTTTTTTTTTAAATTTACAATAAATATATTGGTTGATGTAATTTCTTAAAAAAATAAATTAATTTTTTGGATCATTGTCACATTATTTTAATACCATGGTTATTAATATTAAATACTAAAGATTTTATTTAGGCAAAAAAAAAAAGTCAAAAGCTTAAAGATGATGAGAAAGTTGAGAAGAAGAAAGCGCCTACGTCGTATGCGTTGGTATTTACGAAAGAGAAATATTTATGAAACAAACAAATGAAGCAACCCATTATGGACGTTGCAATTCTCTTTTTGATACGAAAAAGTTTTGGAGGGGTTCGACATCAGTCCCCCATTAAGGTCAAGGCACAGCCCCGGGCTCTTTGAGCACGTACTGGGGACTTACGAAATAGCTTACCAAAGGAGAGGGATCGAACACACGTCCCTTTGGGACTTGACCAAATCCCATACCATCTATGCCAACTATCTTTAGATTTTTTTTTCCAATTTGCCCCTATTTAAATAACTATTTAACGAAATGCCCCTGTTAGGAAACTATTTAAGCATCCGCCCCTGTTTAGTCGACTAAATAATCTCATTTAGTCGACTAAAACGCAGGGCCAAATTGTTTTTGAACATCCACGAGATTTAGTACACTAAACCCTCAGGTTTAGTCGACTAAACCTGTCTAGAGGCAAAATTTTTTAGAGGTCCGCGATATTTAGTCGACTAAATCAGTCCAGAGGGGTTTTTTAAAAACAACCAAATATATATATTTGGTTGTTTTTAAAAAAATACCAATTAAATTTCAAAATCTTAAATATATGATTTAATAACAGAATGAGTTGTTGTTCTGGTGAGAGGTACCACAATCGATACCTTTTCATATGGCCACATATAATTATGGAGATGGAAGGTATCAATCCCAATATTTCTCACAGGCCTAGCAAGCGCTCTACCATCTAAGCTATATCCTCTTTGGTTGAAACTTTGTCCGATAAAATATGTGACTCTAATTTAATTCACCTTAAAGTAATAAATTCTTTAACCTGCAAAACAAAATCAACTTAGGTCCGATTTAGTCCTATGATTCAGCAACATAGTCACGTACACTTATCAAAAAGATAAATTCACATTTGAAATCTATAATACTGAGGTCCCTATAAACTTTTTTTTTTTATAGATGAAATTACATTAAAAAAAGTTTTTGATATAATTTTTTTTGGGACGTGAGGGAAAATTATCTAATTTTTTTTTTGTATGCCCATGTATTTTTGGTAACAAAAAAAAATCTTTGTATGCCTTCTTTTTTTTTCAGGTCTGCGCCATTTTCCCCCCCATTCCCTCGATGCGAAAGTTTTGCTGAAATTTCCCTAACCTCTCACTAAACACTAATAGTCGATCGAACCCGAAATCCTCCCTCACATTGTTCGTCTTCCTCACAGAGAAATTCCCGGCCACGAGCTCCGCTATTCCCCATCTCCCCTCGCTATCGAAGTTGCTCACTTCGTCAACCTCATCCACTGACGAGGAAGACAGGTCCACATCCACATACTCTCCTGATCTCGACCACTCCGGCGTCCTCTCTCCTCAGTACCAACGTATCGACCACTAATCCACCATATTCTCTGCCTCTAAGGTCTTCATCCCTATCTTGCTGCTTGTTTTTATAAAAATTAAGTAATTTGTTTTGCCTACTGTGACTGGGCAAACCGAACTGATTATTTTCTGTTGTTCGGTTCGTTTTTTATGCCATTCAGTTTCTCCTCGGTACTATATAATATTAATTAGTTAATTTGATTGGGTTCCTTTCCGTCCGGGAAAAATGATGTGTTTGATGTATGCTTGTGAGGGAAATTCTGAAAAGTGATTTTAATAATGCAAATTGTGTAAAATAAATTATCTATGGCATTATATATCTAGGATTTTATGGAATCATCATCCCAATGCCTACACCATTAACTACAAAAAAACTCGAAATTACCCACGGAATTGAGACGGAATTATTTCCGTGGGTAATTAGCCACGGATTACCCACAGAATTCCGTGGGCAATTAACAAAAGATTTTTTTTTCTTAAAAAAAATATTACCCACGGAATATCCCTGGGTAATTTGACGGTTTGAATTACCCACGGAATTCCGTGGCTAATCCGTGGGTGATGTTACATGTTTTTTTAAAAAATTATTGTAATCTGTATGGTTTGAACACGGGACAGGGGAGAAGATATAAAATTGCCTAACCAACTGATCTAAGAGATTTACTTTGCTTTTTTGTGAAATTTATTTTATTTTAGGTTAATAATTTGCAGTCCCTTAATCCCTAATAAAATTTGAGCCCTTATTTTCATTTCACTCAAGCGCCTCTTCCGTGCAAATTTTCTTCCTTTCCCGCGGTATGGTGCCAAAACTTAGCGCCCTAATTTCCCCTTCTCCACTCCTTCACCATCTACCCAAAACTCAGCCCTAATTCCCCTTCTCCACTCCTTCACCATCGACATATATCAGATTTCAGACTCACTCACATCGCTATTTTGCCTTAGGTTTGCAGAATCGCAGCCCTTCCCTTCGCCTGCTCAGAATCTAAGATCATATCTTCACTTCTACACTGAGCTTCCCTTCGTATTCGTCCCACAGCGCTCCGTCTCCCGTCTCCCGTCGGCCTCGTCTCCTCTCCGCCCTTCGTCGGTTCTCATCTCCGTTCTGTCAGCTGGAGCCTGGAGGTAACCCTCTGTACTACTTTGTTCTCATCTCCGTCGGTTAATCAAATTGCGTGGGTCTGTTCTTGGTAGCTGTACGAGTAGTGGCCCGCTATTGGCCTTCGCTCTATGTTCTAAATAAACTAGAATACCCATTGCTATTATAATTATAAGTTTTAAAATAAAAACAATAATTCATAACGTCATATATTTGAATTTTTGCTACCAAATGAGAGAACATTATTGCTGTGTATGAATTTAGATGGATGCTCTTGTCATGTTGAGCTCTCAGTTCAAACTTCAACTCTTTTTTTGGCCCAATGTACTTAAACTCTTTAAAAAAATAAAACAATTCAAAACAAATTAACTTGTGTACACCGTCTATATATGTTTTTACTTGTACATTAACTATCACTTTGTTGCTGATAGCATATTCAAAACAAATCTGCTTGCGACTATGAAGAAAAATATTTTTTTTTATTTTTCTTTTCCATACATAGCAGCAACAAACGAAAAAGCAATTGAACTACACATTTTCCTTCTTGAAATCCACTGCATTTGTGTCTGCTTTTTGGGGGAGAGAGCTTTGAGCAATTAGAGATTAGATAGTCTAATAATATTATTAGACTCTCTAATCTCTAATTCAATCGATTTGGTTTTTTGGCTTGTTAAGTTGATTTACATAGTTATAGTGCTCTGCTTGGTTAATTGTAGGTAGAATGTGGGGAAATAGCAAGTTATCATTCCAAGGATCCAATCCCTCTTTCATTTACTACTACTAAAAGTGGACCTTTTTTGTTATAATGGAATGAAGTTACTCTCCAGGGCTATTATATTTCTATGTCAACGCAATTATTTGTGCGTTTGTGTGTATTAATAGTTCTAACACCCATATCTGTTTCTAATGTTTTTAGAGGAGATTTGAGCATATATTCAATTAACTAGGATCCACTCTACCGCATAACTATTGAGGCCCAACAGGAAATTAGATTTGACATAGATCAATTCCCATTATTTACCTGTGACTAACATGAGCTTGAAGTTTCCATCATAACTCATGAAACTTCATTGTATGGCTTTGTTCCATGCCTCTTTGATAGTATTCCAAGTAAATATAGATAGCAATGTAGCAGCTGAAAGAAGAATGGTATAATCTGACTGATTTCACTTTTCTCTCATGCTTCTTGCTCCACTTCTCTCTGATTCTCTTTCTCTTACCAATGTGTTGAATAAGTAAATACATAAGCAATTACTTGCTTCTGATGCTGCCTAGGGCTAAGTTTTTCCTTTAATTTGATCTTCTAATGATCCTGTTTGTCTCAATCTTGTCCTCTTTCATATTAGTGCTTAATCCCTCACTTTCATATACTATACTTTGTTATTTAATTATGCTTTCTTATTTGACTTTAATAATGGTTTGTTATATAAGGCTAATACTTATTCTCTTTCATATTTTCTTTCTTTTTTCTTTCTCTTTTTATTAGTCATTCTGAATTAAACTTTTCGTAAATAAACATATGATACTAAAAAGAATAAAGAGAAATTTTGTATCGCATCTTTGGCCCACTTGTAGTTGAAAGAAAAGTAGCTGTATAAGCTTTTACAAGGCGTATAAGTGGTTCCACGCATCTATGATCCTCTTCTTTTTAACAAGCATAGCCTATTTAGAATGATTAGTATATGCACAAGCCAGCTTTTAATAATCATCAACATTTACGTTCAGTCCCATTGGCATGAAGTTTTTCTGTACTTTGATTTAATTTTTTTTAAATGGAATGATTGATGAAGTGTAGAAGAATCACAAGTAAACAAAGCCTGTTTTATGGAGTAAGTTTTGTTTTGTTTTTTTTTGTTTTTTGACTCTATACTTGATTAGAATGAGATGGAATTCTTTAAAAAAAAAAAAAAGTGCAAAAGCTCAGTCACATTTGCACTATCAACGGAAATCATTTGTTGACCAGCAAAATGTATACTTCTCATATTTATGTTTGATGCTATTTACTTTATCTACTTTTGTTTTTCTTTATGTTTATGTCTATAATGCATACTTTGAATAAATGTATAGTGGTGCTGAATTATTTATGTTGTTCATTACCATCAGATCTGTTCCAAATTTTCCTAATGTTTTAGCCGACAATATTACTAAATTAATTCTACAAATATATTTTGTACCATTTTACTATTGTCCGATCTATAATTTTAGTTTAATGGCTAATATATCTCATCAGGCGACTCCACAATATAGTGCAATGCACAGGGTTTTTGACAAGTTGCATTAGGAGTGAGGCTTAAAGAATACCAAAAGCAAAACAGTAATTGTGTTGAAACACTATATTGCATTAAATTGGGATATGCATGCATATAGGAGTACCAAGCAAAGATGTTAATTAAATATGTTATGCTGACACCATTATGAGTTGGAGGATAATTTGTCAATTCTTTTTTTTTGATAGGTTTATACATTCAATCTTTCCCGAAGATCTTGAATTTAAAGGTGGACGACTAGTCACTTTCCACAACTTGAGAGACTTCAAATTCTTCTAGCATCATTGGTATGTATCCACAAGACTTGAATAACTACTCTACATTTTATGCCTTTGCATTTTCTTTAAATATTTTTGTGCTGGGAACTTGCTGATGTAAAGAGTGGACTTCAAAGTTTGATGTGGATTGTTGCTTGACATTTGGATTCTGTTTATAATAGGAAATTTTAATTGAAAATTTGTGTTTGTTGTGGATTGTTTGCTAATGCAAATATGTGCTTGACATTTTTCCTTCAAAGTTTGATGTGGATTGTTTGTGATTAAATTTTTATTGAAATAGGAATGGACAAAAGTTGGTTAAACATTAAAGACAGAGGAAACATAACATACATTAGGGGAGTTGACAATTTTCTAGAATGGGCATTTACTCAACATGGTGGGACGAACAAAATACGTTGTCCTTGTAAGAAATGTAGGAATGTTTTATTCAAGGTGAAAATAGATGTTAGGGCAGATTTATTGATTAAGGGCTTTTGGGATAGTTACAAGGTGTGGGACTTGCATGGAGAAGCTAGTAGATATCGAAGTGGTTGTGAGACTTCAAGAAGAGTGGTAGAAAATGATACTCATGAGGATGAGAATCTCATAAGGATGGTATGTGATGCATATGGAGTTCCTTGTGGGGATGATATGAATAGTGGATTAAATGAGAGTGAAGAGCCTAATGCCCATGCAAAAAGGTTCTTTGATTTGTTAAAGGATGCAGAGAAAGATCTTTATCCAGGTTGCAACAAGATATCAAAATTGTCTTTCATTGTGAAGTTGCTTCAATTGAAGTGCCTTAACCATTGGACTAATAAATCCATGGATTCACTATTGGACCTATTGAAATTTATTCTCCCTGAGGGTGCTTTAGTGCCAAACTCATTTTATGAAGCTAAGAAGATAATTCGTGATTTGGGTTTAGATTACAAAAAAATTGATGCTTGTGGGAATGATTGCATATTGTATTGGGGAGAGTATGCAAATGCAAAGACATGTCCTAGGCTAATTTGGAAGACCTTTGCCAACAACAAGAAGACGTAGAGGTTGATTCTCGAATGACCTCTGATGAAATATTGAGAGCTGTTCGTGGTGAAAGATCAGGGTATGTAAGAGGCAAAGGGTATGGAGCAGAGCCGTTGAGGAAGAGAAATCGCTCTCAAACCAGTGATAATTCAGCTGTGGAGATCGTTCGTACCCAATTATTTGAGGAATTTGATAAAAAATTTGAGGAGCAGCGTGAAAAGATGGAAGCAGAGCGTGCAAGGCTGGAAGCAGAGCGCGTAGAAGAACGTGCAAGGCTGGAAGCAGAGCGTGTAGAAGAACGTGCAAGGATGGAAGCAGAGCGCGCAAAAGAACGTGCACAATTTGATGAGAAGATAAAACAAATGGAGGAGAGGATTCTATCTATCTTAATGCCTCAGGGGCAAGTAACAGCTCCTACTTTATCTACTCCCAGCCTTCCAGTCCCATCAGCTGATCGGTCTTCATAGTTTTATGTTTCATGTTTCCTTCCAACGAACAACTTTTAGACTGTTTATAGAAAATTTAAATATTTCATGTTGTTAAATTTGAATATTTATGTTTGTATCATTTAATGTTAATATATCGTTAGTTTCAAGTTTTTTATGATCTTAATCAATGTGGTATAGGTTTAATTGTGGTACAATTTTTAATTTAATCAATTTGCATTTAAAAAATTAAAAAAAATTACTTTTGGTGGCGACAAATGTCGCCGCTGAAAGAACTATCAGCAGCGACATTTGTGTCGCCACTAAGAATATATATCAGCAGCAATACGTGGATGCAGCTGAAAAATTTATCAGTGGCGACTAAAGTCGCCGCTAAAAATAATATCAGCAGCGACATTTGTGTCGCCACTAAAAACATGTATCAGTAGCAATATGTGGATGCAGCTGAAAAATGTATTGGTGGCGACTAAAGTCGCCGCTAAAAATAATATCAGCGGCGACAAGGGGTCGCCGCGAAAACATGTATTAGCCGCGACATCTTGTCGCCGCTGAAAAATGTATTAGTGGCGACAATTTTGTCGCCACAAAAAATAGTATTCGTGGCGACACTTGTCGCCGCCGAAACTATGTTTTCAGTGGCGAGTGTCAGTGGCGACACTCGCTGTGGTGACTTTTGGCGAACTTTCAGTGGCGACGGAATGTCGCCACTGATACTCTACTTTTAGCGGCGACACTAAAATGTCGCCACCAAAAGTATCCGCCACGGAAGTTACAGCAACGACTTTTTGTCGCCGCTGAAACAGTTTTAGCGGCGACATTTGGACTTTCAGTGGCGACTTTTGTCGCCACCAAAAGTCAAAATTTTTGTAGTGCGTGTTAGGGCTCTATAAACTATAAAGTCTTTGAGAGACACTTCTTTTCTTTTCTTTTTCCCTTTTTATTTTTTTACTACTACAGCTTTTACTAAACAAAACTGAGGATCATTATAATTAGTTGCTGTTTCATTATTCTAATTATTTCTGAAACTCAATATATTATTTGAATTCACATTGGCTTATAGTCGATGAACACGTGACATAATGAGACAAGATAACCTTACTCAATTTCGACCATATATAGCTATACACAACACCCATTTTACTTTAGGAAAATGATAGTCAGTTCCCAAAGACCATAAAAAATTACAAAAAAAGTCCAAACAGAATTTGATGTTATTTCTATTAACAACAGGAAATGTTATATTTACAATAGAAAGTACTATATTTACAATAAAATTTAAAATCCTGATGATTCACAATAGAAAAAAACTATATTCATAACAAGAAGTGTCATATTCACAATAAAATTAAAATACTTGGATTTTGTTTCAAACTCAAGTCCCTAAGCATATAAAAGTCATTTATAACAAAAAAAAAGGGACTAGATTCACAACAGGAAGTGTTATATTCATAATAAAATTTTAAACCTAGCTATTCACAAAAAAAAAAAAACTATATTCACAACAAGAAGTGCTATATTTACAACAAGTTTTAAAAACCTGGATTTTGTTTTAATATAAATAATATCAGTGATTTTTTTATATGTGAATTTTTGTTGGAACTTTTTTGTAATTCTTTATGGTTCTTGGGACGTGACTATCATTTTCCCTTTTACTTTTGAAGTTTCGGTACGTTCATGTCAAATTAATTAATTGTGATATCATTTTTATAGTTTATAATCGGCCATTTGCAATTTTTAAATTGAGATTCTTCACAATCACAGGGCAGTTTGATCCCGAAATTACGATATTCCATACAATTATAATAATAATGTACTATGTTGGTTTTCTTAAACAGAAAAAACGATGAGGTCATCCCCTGGATCGGTGGATATAGGACACGCCAAAACATGCCAACTATATTGCTCATTCCATAATTTAGGTTCCAGTATCGGTCTCAGACTCTGATTTTGCGTTCATATAAACAATGGGCTTTAAATTTCTTATGTTGTATGAGAAGAAGAAGATTTCTATACACACATGAAATAGTAGAACCAACATATATATAATGCTAATTATATATATATATATATATGTGTCTGTGATTCTCATCATTTTATGTGTGTGTGATATGAGAAAACAATTCTCCTACAATATGAAAAGTATTTTTCCCATAAATAATTATATATAAATATGGAATTTATTTCATTAATATTATATATATATAATTTTCTTGGCTAGCTCCAAATCATAATTGAAACCCATGTTACTCTGCTTATTCTAATTTGTTTATAATATCACTTTCAATCGCAACCTACCACGTAATACAGTGGTATCTAGCGATTGCAATGTGCTCTTTTCTTTTTTGAGAATTGCAATAATTCATCTGCCACTTTTTCATTTGTTATTCTATCTAAAAAGCCTTTTAGAAAGCTGATTTTATTTTTTTCTGTTTTCAAGTAATTCATCGCCTAAAACAAGTGATAATAATAAAAAGCAGGAAGTTTTTGGCTTTTATATATTAGACTCCTGACTTTGACATATATATATTAATTAAGATAATATGACTTTTATATATATATATATATATATATATATATATATATATATATATATATATATACTTTATCGTTTATTATGTCACTCCACATTTTATTATGTCACTTCAAAACTATGTCGTTTTTGGAGTTAAGGGAATTAATTAATGGTGTTTTGGTAAAGTTCATATAATAAATACAAAAATAAAAATAATAAAACACCATTGATTAATTCCCCTAACTTTCAAAAGTTTTGGGTTAGGAAAATTAATGAAGGATCTTTTAATAAAATTTATATAATAAATATAAATACTAAAACACCCTTTATTAATTCTCCTAACTCCTAAAACGATGTAATTCCCTCGATTTAGTTTTTGAGTGACTTTATAAAATCTTATGTCGAGTCGAGTGACATGAAAAACGATAAACTCATATAATATATATATGTACATATTGAAAGAGTCAGTATGAATTGGACAAATAACATTGATGGAAGTTTTTTTATGGGAAAGGGAGTGAATATATTTTTATTTGGGAAGGGGACGGTTTTTACAAATTTATGTACACACCACAAATTTATTAACCCTATGTTTTTTTGTTTTTTAATGAGAGAGGAGACCCAACCAGCTGTTTGTGAACAGACGAAGCTCCTGAGCATCATCTCACATCAGTGGGCGCAATGCGCACCTCTCCCATATTACTGAAGCAAGCTTCGTCTTCTCCAAGTGGGCGTTAGATATCTTTGTGTCCAATCTTCACAGAGCTAAAAACAAATTCAATATTCTTCTGAGAAAGGAAAATTCATTGTGTAAGAAATGGAATTAAATTCACTTCCATTTATGAATTCTGATGAGCAACTTATATAAAAAAAGAAAAAAGAAAAAAAACGATAGTCTGTTTTGCTGTTATACAATATTCCAGGAAACTTGTAGGATTAACATCTCAAGAAGCAAGAGGAGGAAGGTAAAATGAACAATCTCATCGTGTTTTTCTTCCATCTCTGATGGATCGGTGGGGCAAACAAAATTCTAGTTGAGTGACGTACGTGTAAATTGCAAAAGCGTTAATTAGGTCTCCAAAAACCCAGTCATTCTGAGAATAGAATTACGGACACGGCTCAAATCCCGGCCCTTAAGGGTCCGGCCATTCCCCGTGCACACAGAGAAGGCCATTTTCCCGGCGATCCTCCGCCCGACGATCACATGTGGCGGAACCATCCCTTCGTCCTCCCATTCCTCATCCAGCTGCTCCTCCGAGTCCATACACCGGAATATGCTTTCCGGAATGTTCACCGGCAGCGAATTCGCCACGATCTTGTTCGAATTCTTCCGAATCTTACCCGACTTATTCCGAGAACTCATCCACTGCTGCTGATGCTGATGGTGCTGATGCGGCGGTGACTGAGCGGCGAGGACTTCTCTGAAATTGTCGAAGAAGCAAGAATCGGCATCATCAAAGTTGTCATCGTCGTCGGAGGCTTGCCGCTGGTAGTGATCGGAGAAGATAACGTCTGATTCTTGGAATTCGTCGGCCATAATGGGGAAAACGAGAGAAGGTTGTGATAGAACAGTGAGGAAGGGTAGGGGTTAGGGGGTTTGGTATTTATACAGCTGAAATCAGAAAGGAAGCGAGTAGAGGTTTGATTGGGTTTTGTGTGTTGGCGTCACCATAGAGGCGTTGAGTGCGGTCCCCGCCTTCCCTCTTTGCCTCTCTCTCTCTTTCCTTTGTGTGTCAGACTTAACTTTCATTTTGTGTTTCTGTCACAAGAAAAAGATAAAAATTAAAATTAAAATTAAAATTTTAAAAAAAGTAAATAAACTTATTTTGTGTGAGTCGGCTGCCTGAAACGGCTTCCGTTACTTTTGCCCCACGTCTTTACCGCTTAACCCCATTACATTTTCCCTCATCCGGTCCGTATATAAAAATATTCTATTAACTTTTTTTTTTTTTTGCCAAACAATATTTATTACCTCTTATTTTTATATAAAAAGCTTGTCTACGATGTAAATTACAAATTTCTCCTTCAGGTCTTAATTATAGTAATATTTTCATAGTGCAAATGACACTACAAAAATATTTCTATAATTAGGACTGAAGGTAGTAATGTTTAAACTACGGGTGAGTTCTTAAATTAATTACCGCTATAAAATTGGTGGGACTTAAGAATTTAATTACTGGGGTGAAATTATGTTGAAAAAATCGATCTCAATTATCCTACAAATTTAACTATGGGCTGTTTGGAACACGGATTTGGTAGGATGGGAAAGGAAAACTAATAAATTCCTCTGTTTGGTACGCATTTTGGATTAATCTTCTCGAGCCGAGCTCAAGCCAACCAGTCTTCCCCTATATGTGGGAAGATTAGATCCCATCAAAATTGGTGGGATCTTAAATTCCCATGTTATTGTTCATATTTCTTGACAAATTAATCTCTCAAGTTTAAACTTGGCAGGATATTTTTTTTATACAAGTTCGAACTTGATAAGAGCATATTTTTTTAAAATATATTTTAGCAAAAATTCATTTTTATTTTGAATTAATTACTTTTTTGAGTAAAATAGACATTTTTGAATATTTACTAACTACTACCCCTTCTTTTTTTTTCTTACCAAACAACACATTTTCCCTCAAACCATCTTCCCTTCCCTTCCTTTTCTTCCACTAAATTCATTTTCCTCCTCAAATTTTCCCTATACCAAATGGCCCTAATGAAAAAATGCATTTTCCGTGGAGCCAGAAATAATCATTTGCGATACATGAGGCACATATCGCCTTCATCACTTATTGTCTTTTCTGATTTTTCATTGTTTGAGGTTCATTGCATGTATCCGTCTTTTATGGCGCGTCCTTATCCATCCTTATCGCTACTCCTTATTCATAAGATTACTATTTACTGCTATTAATTAATTATCAATTATTATTTTGTTTGTCGATCGGTTATATAGCTAGATTCACTTAACTGCAGGGTTGAATACAATTGGAGGGGATTCTTTGCATTTGCACACACCGCATGATGTTTTTATTTTTATTTTTTGGCGCTAAACTATCCAAAAATATTTAAAGGACCGGAAAATTTCAAGCAGCGCGGTAGAAGAGATTTTACAACTTCAGTGACCACCCAAAAAAAAAAAAAATTGAAACCTCACTGCATCTTATAGATCAAAATGAAATGAAATTATATTTTAGAAGTGAAAATATAATAATACCCTTATTTTATTTTTTGAATTTGCTGATTTGTTTTTTGAATTCTCATATGTGTACTCTTGTGAATTGTTAAAATGTTTTTATCTCTCAAAGTTCTTTTGAATCTCTTTAATTTTGTCATATAAATGTGTTTATTTGCCTTGTGAATTTAACTCCTTTGTTTCTTTGAATCCCTTTACTTATCTTGTAAGTTTATTTATTTATCTTGTAAATTCACTTATTTATCTTGTAAATGCTTTTTGGAAAATATAAAACAAGGGTATCATTATTGTCTTCTCACCCATAAAACTTAATTTTATTTTGACCCGAGCGGCATAATAAAATTCCGACATTTTTTTGGGGATGGACTCAATAAAATCTCTTCCATGGGGTTAAGTGACATTTTCCTATATTTAAATCAGAAAATAGTTGTTTAATACTCTTTTGGTCCTTGATGTATGACTTAATTGAAGAGTTAATTTTAATTCTAATTGTAATATTTATTTTATATATTTATCAATCTTTTTTTAATTTACTCTAATTGGTACTCGCTCAACAATAAGTAATCAAGTAATTAAGAGAGGGATTGGTGAAATTAAGGAATATGGTTATTATTATTTTTTTTTTGGGAAAAACATGTCGCGTGAACTAATTTAATTAACTTCCTTAATCTAATAAAAAATAAATGAGTCTCACGTTAAGCACCCGAGGAATAGTATATAGGTCAAATTAAGTAGGTAACTAAACCCAGTTTCAATGTATATGTAATAGATATAACAGTTATTTTGGTTTTACCAGAGAAAAGTATATAGTACGGAGTATTACTTTTGTAGACAAGTAAAAATGTGTCTGTAATTAAACACGTTTTACTCATCAGGAAATAATTGTTCGCCTCTGGTTTTTCAGTCAAAACAATGAATATATGCATGTCTCCCTCGATTGCTTGAGGGCTTTAAACTTTGACATTTAGGTATCTAGAGATAATCTCAAAACTACTGCTATACGTACGCTTGGAATTTTGAAACTACACGTTCGGTGGTTAGTTACAGTACTTAGATTATATTGGGGTCCTTGTTCAAATGATCACATAACAAATTTTCAACAACCATAAAATAATAAGCAACTTATGTTCATCTGTGCCACCAGCCCCCTCCTCCATTGACTTATTTCAGCATATCTTATGTTTTTATGTTAAACTTTTCTTACATTAATTTATGGAAAAACACACATACACACACTAATGTGTTGGGATGATAGTTTTGTTTTAGAGAGACGACGACAGTGAACCACGTATGGGTTTAATATAGGTGGGAGAATATATTTAATTGGCTATAATAATAATAATAATAATAACAGTCGTAGGGGGGCAACATTTTTTTTTTTAATACAAAGTAGAGACCTCAACTAACTCCTAATAAAGCATTACAACTATTTCAATCCTTGTAAAGCAAATCCTGAAGACTATCCGATGGAACATAAACTTCATGATATCCAGGACGACTATCCAGACCTTTCTTAGCTAAGCAGTCCACCACTTGGTTACATGAACGAGGCACATAGGTGAGCTTTGTTGTCTAGTCATGTCCTAGCTGGGCTCGTACTTCCATAAGGAGGTCCGCGTCCCTGTGGTTTTTTCCCGGTTCACCCATAATCAGGTCACGAAACTCAGTGGAATCAGTCTCAATCCAGACTTTCTTGAACCCCATATCCCATGCCATTTTAAAGCCAAGGAGACACCCCAAAATTTCTGTAGATAGCGCATCACCCTCATCCATGTGATAAATGAATCCTTTGATGAACTTCCCTGTAGAGTCATGTATAGGTAGGGGGCAACATTTTAAACCGTGATGAATAGATAATACGTGGCGGATAAGATTTTGTGACTCATTTCTTGTTTACCTACAAGACGGAAAGTCAACATGTATGTATGTTGAGCCAAATAACTTTTTGACAATGAATATCTCAACTAGAAAACTATGTATGGCCTTGATATTTCGAGTCGGGTACATATAATTTAATACTCATGCATTCAAAACTGAATTTCCACAAAATCACATTTATAACGCACAGAAACTTGTTCCTCATGATTATCACACGGTATTTAATGGCTTCTAGAAAGATAGATATATAATTTGACTGCAGTCAAATAAACTTTTAATTATCGTGCGAAATACCTCCAATATATAATTTTCTCACTTGATTAATTGGCGGGTGTATCACTATATATTTATTAAGAAATGAATGATGGGTAATTTTAAGGGAGAATTCCATATAAAGATCAGTTAAAATAGGTAAATTCTATATAAGGTTGATAAATTGGAAAAAAATTTAAATTAGGTCAATGACCCAATTTAAAATATTTAAATTTTGATTATATTCCAATAATACCTTGAAGTTTCTAAAATGTTTATACAGCAACATTATTAAGCCAAGAAGTTGCTAAAATGTTTATACAGCGACATTCCACCGGAATCTGCATTTTCCTTAAACTCTGCACTAATGTTTATACAGCAACATTCCATAAAATGTCTACAATCCCATATGCCCCCTAAATAAGAAAATCCTTCATTAAGCCATTTATAAGAGTCATTAATCATTGATTTTTCTTTATATGTTATATTTAATGGGAAAAGAGGCGGCAGTCATGGGACAGATCTGATGCAAAGGAGGTGGTGGATACCCTGAATGATGACAGATCAGATGATAGAGGGGATCTGATTTTCTGGGAGATTCAGAACCTCAGGAGGAAGGATTGGGATCTGCAATTTCATTACATCCCAAGAGAAGCAAATACGGTGGCTGATGTACTCGCCAAAGAGGGCATTTCCTCGACTACGTTTTTGGATTCATGTTTGGAGTCTCTACAAATCCTGGTCATACGAGAGATGATGGGATTTAATTCATAGCGTTCGGAAAAATAGAGGGTCATTGATTAATTAAATGGAATTAAGGAATGAATATTTAATTTAACATTAAAATCAGCTTCTCGTAGCCTTGTTTGCCGATTTTTTGGTGATGTCGAGGCCTCAGATGATTTTCCTATTGTTAGGGTTCTTATGTAATGGAGTAAACATAATATTTGTCTATAATTTTGCTTCTCCTCTTTTAAAAAACGAAGGGAAATAGAGGTAATTTGGTTCAAATTCTAAATCCCTAATTGTGTCACATAACCTAATTAATAATTTATTTAATTTAGTAACTCAAATTATAATTTGTATAATTCAATCGTCTTTATATGAGATTCTCCCTAATTTTAAGAAGAAACGAACTGGAGTAAGTTTGAGAATTTATTTATATTACCTCCGGTTTTTATTATAAAAGCTAGTTGACTTTCTTTGGAGAGATTAAGGAAACTAAATAAGTTACTTAATCATTTCATATGTTGTGTATCCTTATATTATATATTATTTTATTAGTTAAACTAATTAGTTTGAAGAAAAAAATAAAAATAAAAATACTCTAAAGTAGTTTAATTAACTTTCTTAATCTCTTTAAAAAAAATCAACCAACTCTTATAAAGAGGACAGTAATAAGTAGATGAATTAGCCGAATATTCTTAGGCCACGTACACCCAAATACCCTCTCTATAATATGCTCTCTTCTCCTGGCGAGAAATCTCGAAACCACCACAAGTTCACAAACGCGCTCAATATCCGAGCCGAGCCGAGCCGAGTGATTTTTGCAGTGAAACTAGGATTTGAACTCTGAAGACAATGATTGGGTTGGACTTGGAGGGTAATTAAGCAAGCAAAGGGAAGCGTGGCGATGAAGGGATCTATCTGGCTTTACTAGGTCTAGCTCGGCGCCGTCCACGGCTCATAATCCGCTTGAGACGATCTTCTCCCAGAATCGCACAGTACGGCGCTGGTCCCGCACCAAGACAAAAGACTTTGATTAGTTTGTAGTAATTAATTATTGTTATTACCATACTTAAAATATAATAATAATAATAATCAATTTTATGCTTCAGGCTTGAGAGGCTGTTTAGTCTGAGCAAAAAAAAGAGAGGCTGTTTAGGCCTGACGCCGCATGGAAGAGTTTACCGAGGCAAATAATCGTCACTCTCTAATCCTTATCCATAGCTTGGCGCGAAGCTCAGAAAACGACAAGCCAATAACGATGTGACACGTGTAGCGGTGACGTGAATACTTCCCCGCCCGCTTTTGGTGCCACGTGCCCGGTCCGTTGTTTTCGTGCAAGTCTCTCTCTCGTTACTTGTTTCGTTTGCTTATTCAGTTGTCTGTGATTACTCAAACTCATTATTAGCATTTGTTTTGTTAGACTTACCACGGTATCTATGTTTCTCAATCATATTCATATGCATGTTCCTTAATTTTCACGTCATAATAATATTTTTCTGCCTGAATTATACTACTGTTTTTAATTAACTCGGACAAACAGTTCTACTGTCTTCACAATTTTGCATGATTTTTTTTAAGAGCAAAATAATAATTAATAATAATTATGTCTTTGAAAAGTGGAGGAATTTGATCATCACAAAGTTCAAATGACAAATAACAAGAAGAAGCATGAGCTTGTTTTCATTTCTTGCTTAGAATCATGAGCTACTTTTTCTAGTCTTTATTATAAAGCATCAATTATATATAATTTCTCGTATAAAAGTTAAGTTATTAAATTGATCAAAAATTGATAAATGTTTTTAACTTTACCCTAATGATGTGAATTTAAAGAGTTAGTTAAAATGAGGTAATAATAAGAAAATAGTAATAAATGAGTTAGTTAAAAACAATTGGTACTTTATAATAAAGACAAAAAATTAATGTAGTTGGTGCTTTATAATAAGAACTCGAAGAAATACTAAAGAAGGCACTTCATTATAGAAAATTCCAATGACATGTGAGAATAAAAAACCTGTTGTATTTTCTACATTAAAATTTCTTATTACATACTTATCAATTATTATCGGATATTTGGGTGATTAAATCTTTTCATAGTAATTGGGTTCATGTGATGAAAAAAATGGAACTAAATGAGGGGCCGGGAGATAGGGATGAAGGAGAGTAGGGGAATTAGGCATTAGGGTGACGGAGGAGGAGTAGGGTTTTTGGGGGAGAAAGCCAAGACCTAATTGATTAATACAAGATGGCCGGGGAAGGCCTAATGAATTGAATGGTGGTCTACATACGTACCAAGAAGTTTTAATTATTAGCGTACCCTTATTACTTGATTTCAGATACTGAAAAAGACCTTTTACTTATATATCTCTTCTCCTTCCCACCTCGACCACTCATTCATTCTTAGCTAGCTATCGCACAATCCAAATAGGTTTATGCTTTCTAGATTCCCAAGCTAGCAAGTCCTTTTCCCCAAACTAAACAATGAAAAATTTGAAATCAATAATTTGAATATACCCCACTTATATTATTTTTCTTACAATAAGGTTCTTTAGATCACTTTCATTCTCCTATATATTCAACTGCATTCCACCCCTTGGATCAATTTATCTGATGCATATTATTGACCACATGGATATTCTTGTAAATGATACAAAACCACTATCCTCCTTTCAATGTGTTTGACAGAAATTGGAGCATACTGTATTGGTACACCTGGCAATCCTATATTCGTGCACCATTACTGCTAACTATGAACTGGTATTGTATACAAATAATTGTGGTCCAGCTTACTGAGCATCTGATATACTAGAAGGATCATAAATATGGAATAACTGCTTCAAACCGAATATGCTGAGAATCACACAAAATTGCAAAGCTTTTAACTTTTATTTTAATTTTTGGTTCAAGCATCATCATGTATATTACATAGATATGTCCAGAAGACGTTGATGCAGCTTCATCAAAGGTGGCCGGCTATGGCTTGCAGGTACATTAAAGTGCATGCAGTGAGAAATTGTAATAAATAAGAGGCAGACCGGGGCTTTGAATCGTTTTGAACACAGCCAGGTGAAACCTAACCTTTAATAACTCGTGTGTGGCTCCTGTCTAATAGGACCATATATTTCCCAGAAATAATGGTCCCCTCAACAGAATCCTATGACCCTTCTTCACAGTTCCCAGCAGATGAAGCAAACACAGCTGGTCTGTAATATGAGATATACATGCACTTAATTAAAACGTACGTAGAACCAGCAGCTAGCTAGGTTCCTAATTGTATTTTTCAGGTACGTCATTGACCCCAATTGTGATGGTTCAATTCCAATTACTCCCTCCGGTCCTAATTATAAGACATAGTTGACTTTTTTGGAGAAATTAAGGAAATTAATTAAATTACTTTTGACTATTTTTATTTTTATTTTTTTCTTCAAACTAATTAGTTTAACTAATAAACTAATATATAATCTAAAGATGCACAACATATGAAATGATTAAGTAACTTATTTAGCTTCCTTAATATCTCCAAAGAAAGTCAACTATATCTTATAATTAGGACCGGAGGTAGTAGTATCCAAGTGTCCCACCTCCTCTATATACGCGTTTAAGCCATAGGTTTAATAGACTCAAAAATCTAGCTCAAAGAGGTTATTTTTCCTTTCACTATATGTATAACTCACATTAATTAAATGTCTAATGGTGGTTTTGTTCTGTTGTCGCTGTATATTCCCTTTGGTTCATTATATAAGGCACTTCAACTAATTCATCGGAACAAAAAAATGATAGTTAACTCATTAAGTATATTTTAAATTGAAAATTTTTCCAACTTTACTCATATTTAATTAGTTTTCAAGTGAGAGAGAGCATAGAAAAAGCCACATGTAAGCATTAACTATATGGTCAAACTCAAAACTGATAAATAAGTATTAATTACTCTTCAAGTGACTTGTATTGTAGATAAAACATTTTTTTACAAGTGACTTATATTGTAGACCGAAGAGAGTATATATATATATATACACTTACATGATTTTTGATACCGATCCTTTAAATATATATACCAATTTGATTTTGCTGGAGAATGAATTGTGCTAACTTTAAATATATGGTAAGTTAATGTATGCTTTGTGTGAAATCCTCTACTTCATTGATCCTCTCCGGTTTTCCCCCCTTTTAATTCTGTCATCATTTATGTCCAATTAAATGTATACCATTCTAGTCATATTTATAAGTATCTTTTGATAAAATTATACATACCAAGGAGAGGTAGTTAGCTCAATGATTATGGGGTAAATTTTCAACTTTACTTTCATTATATAAATAGGTATCTTTCAACCTTTTATTTTCTCTCTATTTTTATTGGTACAATTAATATGGTCAAAATTATCACAATCTCATTTATTTAGTTAAAAGAGACTTATAAATAAGACCAAATTTTCTAATCTAAAAAGATTTATAAATAGGACGTATATAAAGATTCTTGGGGTCATGATTCCTCAAATTAATGCTTTCTGATCTTGTAATTAATACGGCTGAATTCACACAGATTACAAAAATACAGATGGAAATGCAGTAAAATAGATGCAGTTTTAATTTTGAAGAAATTGCTGAACCAATTAATTAAGGCCCCGTACGAGAAAAAATTTGAGGAGAGAAAGGAAGTTAGAGGAAGGAAAGAAAAGAAAGGTAGATTTTGAAGAATAAGGAAAGATGAGTTGTTTGGAAGGAAGAAAATAAAAGGGTAATAGTTGGTAAAGAATTAGGAAATACCTATTTTATCTTTAAAAGTAATTAATTAAAATGAAAAGGAAAAATATATTTTTTTAAAAAATATAAAAAATATCATTTTATCATGTTCAAATTTGTCTAAAATATTCTCCCACCTAGTTTGAATTTATCTAAAATATTTTCCTGCCAAATTCATATTTGTCTAAAATATTTTCCCATCAAGTTCGAATTTGGCTAGAATATTCTCCCATTAAGTTCAAATTTATCGCATAAGTTCGAACTTATTGCATAAGTTGAAATTTAGTGTATAAATTTGAATTTAATCTTATTTTCTTGCATTATCAAAAAAATATTTTATAAGGGGTATATATATTTGAAAGTGTCATTATTCACGTAGAAACTTGAATTCCCATAAATTTTGATGGGATATTATCTTCCCACATATAGAGAAAGATTGGTGGGCCAAAGTGTACCAAATAAGGGAATTGGCTCATCTTTCCTTTCCTTTTCATATCTTCTGTGTACCAAACATACAAGGCCTGAGTAGACTTAACATAGGTTCGAAACTCCTCCTTTTCCCTTCCCATTCTCTTCCTTTTCTCTAACCATAAGACTAATATTTGAATGGTCTAGATTTAGATTTATACAAAATATCACTTTCATTTTTTATTTTATTGTAGTATTGAATTATTTATATAGAGTTTAGCAATTTGTATTTAATTAGTTATTTTTTGTTTTATAATTTAACATTTGAATAATAATTTAATAAAAGATCAAACCCAAACCTTTCATACTTTTTTGATACAAAGGAACTGAAAAAAACTAAAACAAAGTTATGCAGACACGTCTAGCTAGGTGATGCCATCCCCTTGAAGAAAGGTACGTGTTGATTCCTCCGAGAGAATTTGTAGACCCATTCCCATATTGAGAGCTTGCTTTGCTAAATCCATAGTTCGGCTGTTAGGCTCACCGTTCGACAACTACAATCCCAAGCTCGTTTAAGCCCCCATACACAGGCCCACATAGTTCGGTTGTTAAACAGTGTTGAGCATCAATCCGGCACTTGAAGGATTCCATAATACTTCCATCATCACGATACAAGATACCTGAGAGAAGGCACCATCAACATAGACTTCGAAACAATCCTTATTATTAGTTTGTTTCTGACTAGGTGATCTCATGCAAGTCTGGGACAAAGATCTTGCTTTAGTTAAAGTCCAGTGATGGAGCCATGAATTTATATTTGTGGGTGCACAATTCTTAAGGGAATTTGGGGGTTGCCCCCGAAATTTTTTTTAAAAGAAAGTTTTAAATGCATTAAAAATCAAATAAATATAGATAAGAAAAGAAAAGAAAACTTCTTTTAATGGGTTCTAAGCAAATCAAATGTGCATAAAATAGGATTAGCATCTACCATCAAATCAGCAATAAATTATGAATTTTCTAAATTCTAACACGTTTCATCCGATGTCAAGAGGCACAAACTATCTATCACACTTTTGTAAGATAAAAATTGGAGAATTTTACATAAAACCAAAGTTTCAATCACCAAACTCATTATAATTTTAAATAAAGCTAATCAATGAAATTGGACTACTTAATGATTTTTGAATTAAAGAACTATCATTGTCAGTTTAACCAAATCACAAAAATCTTTCTGTTGTTTATAGTGGCTGGTTATAAAAAAATATATATCTTCCTACTATTTTGAAATCACAGATAAAACTACTGCTATATGTGTTTTTCATAAGGAGTAAAAACTTGAGAAAATAATTAGAAATGAAAAGGGACTGTTTTTTTTTTTTTTTGGGGTTTAGAGACAAGGGAGTATAAATACCATCGCCCCAAGAATCAATTAATGAAGAATGACCCATAAGGCTTTTAAGGACAAAAGGTAAAAGGGAGAGTGGTAGAAAAGAATAAGAACTAAAAAAACCCAATTGCTGTTCGAACCAATGACCTTATAGCCAATATAAAAATGCGCTACCACCAAGCTATAGGTCCAATGATAATATAAATTACTGTTATATAATATATATATATATTTTAAACTTGCACCCATAAGAACAGATGTAGCTCCGCCCCTGAGTTAAACAATCGACCACACCTCTTATCTCAGCAAGGTCCTTAACACTAGGGCTAGGCCCTAGGTGAGCTCTCTCATTCCGCCGACGCCAAAGTAGCCAGCGGGTTACACTAAACAAATCGTTCCAACGTTCCACTGCCGTGCTCCTACCATTACTGATATTCATGTGGATACAATCAACACAAGATTGCTCTGCCAAAACCGTACGTTTAAATGGGAAATACCCAGCTTCAACCAGAATTCGCGGGCCTGGGGGTAATCACGAGCCATATATGCAGATGCAGGCTATCTTCTACGTACTGAGTTTAAACACGAGTTGCAGACACACGTGACATGTAGACCTCTTCTTCTTAAAGGCTCATTGGTGAGGAGTCGATCATGCAAAAATAGCCACATGTGGGTCTGAAACCTCTGAGGGACCCGGAGTTTCCAAACCTAGGACCAGCTCATATTTTCGAGATCATGAGACTCCGCGAGAGTCCTGTAGGCGGAGGCCGCATAGAACTGGCCATTACGTTCATGCGTCCAATTAGCTCCGTTTTCTCCTTGTCGGTTTACTGTCTCTATACCATCGTGGACCTTTTCCCAGGTGGCTTTTATGCCACTCCAAACCCTAGAACCAGGGCGCTTGGCTTCAATCCGTGGCAACATGTCGCTACCACATTCGTACTTGCCACGAACCACCTTCACCCATAAAGCCTCCGGTTTCGTAACTAGACCCCAGCCTATTTTTATCATAAATGCACGGTTCTGCATACTAGAATGTCTCAAACCTAGTCTACCTCGTGCTTTATCTACGCACACTTTGTCCCATGCCACCAGATGCCGCTTCTTTTTTTTTTTTTTCAGAAGTACTCCTCCGGTCCTAATTATAAGAATTAATTGATTTTTTTTTAGAAATTAAGGAAACTAATTAAATTACTTTAAAGTATTTTTTTTGTTAAGGTGTAATTTTATCAACAAACTATTCGCTCAGGTGCATCCAGCACAATTAACTATTAGTTTGACTTAAAATACCAATGAACTATTTAAAATATCAAATTACCACAAAAAATATCTCTCCGTAATGGCCTCGTCTCCCTCTGTTCACAGCAATGGGGAATGCTTCATTTGGTTTTGCAGCATTCATGGTGTCGTGTGATAGATATCTCTTATAAACATGAGCAAAACCTCCTCGGCCAATCAAGTTCTTAGTTCTGAACCTGCGTGTTGCATCTTCCATGTCTTTGGTCACAATTCTCAACAAGGGGCAAGGCAATGAACAACATGCTCTCAAATTCTTGAAGCATGCTTGAACACGAGCATCTGAGCTTGGTCCTTCTCTTGCTTATTGATAGGGCAAAACTTTAAGCCTAAAAAAACTCCGCAAGTGCACGGGCCGTATCAAGTAATAAAGAGTAAGTAAGATATCGTTCTCACGAGGACTTGGTATCACAACTCTAATTAAGCATTAATCTCACAATTTCGTTTAAGTTGAGGAAAACAAATTAAATTTAATGAAAAGAAAAGAAATTAAAACTAAAATAAAAATAAGAAAACTACCACAATAATCAAATGAGCAACCTAGAGTCACTAATCCCTTATTTGTTTCCTAGATTTTATCCCCACTAAATTAACTTTGACTTAATTTAATCAGCTAATCTAGAGTATTAATGTTTATAAGTGCCTGTCGGTCCACTTACACACCTACCTCAAATAATTATGCAATGTCTCACACAATTAATTAAGATGCAATTCAAATCGGGCTCACTCTAATTTGACTATGCGGAGCTTCTAGGTATGTGTTTATCCTAGACGCAAATTAGATTAAAACCTAATTTCTTTATTAGATTTAAACCTAATTCCACATTATTTAATCCCAAGGTCAATTTAAGATTCCCTCTTTCAAGTCCAACTCTAAATCCCCAAAACATGCTCAATGGTGATCAGTCAATAAGCAATAACAATGAACACAGGATTAAATAAACTGAAATAAAATTAAGCAAAACTAAAAAGTGGGAATAATCTCTAAAACCCAAACAAGTTCATAGATTCTCTAGGTTGCAAAACAAACTAGCCACACATGGCTTTATTCAAATCCATAAAAACAAAAGGAAAAAAATTAAAATTCAGATTCAAAGAAGAAGAAGAGAGAAGAAAGAAAATTTCTCCGTCGCTTCCACAGTCCTTCCGTCCTTCCGTGGAGATGATGAAGGGAATTGAAACGCTCAGCCTCTACTCCTTTGCTTCTTCGTTCTGTGTCTCTCCTGATCTGCTCCGTCTTCTCTTTTGCTTGTCTCTGCTTCCTTATTTATAATAATTTAGATCTTGGGCCATTGATTCTCTTTCACTTATTACAAAGATATCTCATATCTTGTAATTTACTCCATCAGATCACACAATTGATTTTGTTTCTATTTTTCTTGCGTGAGACCATCAAGTTTGGCTAATTGCATATCCTCTTACTGCCTTTTCTACTTCATTCCAAATCAGCTAATATTTCCTGCACAAAAAAAACAGGATATGAGTAGATTTTATGTCGATTTATTCTTTGATCCCAAGTTTGATTTAATTATGGAAACATTCATAAAAGATAATTAAATAGGTATATAATATAAATAATTCCAATTAAATCTCATAAAATATACACCTATTTAATTATAAAATATATACTCATCACTTATATATATAGCATCAGTATATATATATGTCATCGTGTGAGTGTGTGTGTGTATATATATATATATATTTAATAGCAAAATTTTTCCTTTTCTTCCACATGCAGCAAATATATATCCAAGTAACTAACTCAGTTTTCCTTCTCTGCGTTAATGTATATAGTGTCATATATTTATGCTTCCAACGGCAAGGTCAGCATCATATACATATATACTTATATGACAGCAAACCGATATTGGTTAAGTCTTTGGCTTCTAATATAGATCTATCATATAGTCTTCATGTACAACAATATACTTAGGAAACTCACGGAGCTAAGAGGAAGAAAAACTTGAAGAATCACCTCTGATTTGTGGGTTTAAAACTGATCCTAGATGATTACCGCTACCTCTGTTTTTTACAAGTTGAAACAGAGCACGTAATCGAGGGTTGATTGGTTTTGTGATTGGGAATCAGAGAATTCGTGCATAAACAAACTCCCATTATTATTCCTTTTGAGAGCTAAGATCCACACACAAAAAGAGAAGAGATCCAAAGTGGGTTATTTCAACTTCAAAATATAGAGCCTGGAAAAAGAATAATAATTTAGCTGCTTAGTTTTCATCGATGTAAACAAAGTGACATATCACTGCTTTTTAATATAAAAGTTGATTCATTAATTTGGGATAATTAAGAAATAATGGCCTCGTCTCCCTCTGTTTCTCTGTCCGATCTTGCCAAGCTCTTTTCCACTCGTGGCTATGTTTTTTCAAACGGCGGAGGTGGCAATCTGATATGCTTTCCGACACTGTGAAGCTCAACTTCTCCGATGGTAAGAGAAAAGCCGTCAGTTGTGATGAAGGAAGTCTTGACGGTGGTGTGGTGGAGAAGAGGAGACGTTGGCTGTAGTTGGATGGACGAGGGTGATCGTGGCGGCAGAAGAGAGGTACGGACAGGATCCAATGAGGTTAGGGAAGAGTGATAACGGAGGCTAACGTTTTTTTTGGGGTAATTTGACATTTTAAATAGTTCATTGGTATTTTAGGTCTAACTAATAATAGTTAATTGTGTTGGACGCTCCTCAGTGAATAGTTTGTTGGTAAAATGGCACCTTAACCCTTTTTTTTTCTTCAAACTTATTAGTTTGACTAATAAACTAATATATAATCTAAGAATATTTAATATATCAAATGTTTTAGTAATTTATTTAATTTCCTTAATCTCTCCAAAGAAAGTCAACTAGCTCTTATAATTAGGACTGAAGATAGTAGATCCCAGAGAAAATTACTAGCACTTTTATCAATCTCATCACAACAGGATAACGGAATTAAAGACGTCTAAATGACATGATTCGGGATCGCCAAAGCAACTAATTTAGTTAACGTATTCCTCTCGGCTAAAGAGGGAGAATGACACTTCCAGCTACTCAACCGTTTACGAACCTTGTCAACAACATACTTGTAGGTCGATTTTTAACTCTCTCATGATATAATGGAATCCTTTGGTATTTTCCAAGGTCTGCAGCCATAGTAAATCCCAGGAAATTGCTAAGTTGGGATCGAACATTGTGGATGACGTTATGAGAGAAAAACACTCTAGTCTTAGCAGCATTCACTCTTTGACCAGATGCGTCACAGAAGGTTTGAAGGCATTCCTTGATGACGTTTACCTGGTTCAATTTAGCTTCTGCAAAGATAACTAGATCATCCACAAAGAACAGAGGTCGGTGGGCCATTCTTGTTTAGACAAATAGGTCTACATGTCCCTTGAGAGATCTGATCTTGAATGAGCTGAGCAAGCCTTTCCTTACATATAACAAAGAGGTATGAAGATAGAGGGTCACTCTGTCAAATTCCTCTTGATGAAGGCTTAAAAGTCACAGATTTACTTCCGTTCCATAGAATTTGTATCTCAGGTGAGCTAACACAACTCTCAATCAGCTTTATGAATTTTTCCGTTAATGAAAGAGCACGAAGGCAATCGAATGCAAAGGACCAACAAATCCGATCGTATGCTTTTTCTAGGTCAATTTTAATAGCTATGAATCCTTTTTTTCTTTTCATATTCCTTATGGAATGAATCACCTCTTGAGCTACAATGATGTTATTATTTGAATTGAGCCTTCCCGAAACGAAGCTGCATTGGTTAGGGGAGATAACCTTATGAAGTATTGGCTTCATTTGGTCCGCAATGATCTTTGTGATGGTCTTATACAAGACGTTGCATAAGCTTATTGGCTGAAAAAGTCCACCACCAATTCAGGGTTATCAATTTTTGGTATTAACACCAGGTAGGTCTTGATCTCTTGAATAGCCTGTGGATATTGAAAAGCATTAGTAATAAAGTTAAATATGCGAAATCCTAAATTTTGGATTTATGATACCTGAAATATTATATGAAATTAACTATGGAAAAATTTGGCCTTAATTATTTGAAAGTTAATATTCAGAATTAAAGGAATACTTTCTCGCAATACCAAAAAAAAGGAATACTTTCTCGAAAATTAAGGATAAATAGTTGGGAATAATTTTGGTTTAAATATTTTAGAGATAATATTTTATGGCCTAAATAAATTAGTTGAGGAAGATCTTTACTTTGAATTAAGGATATATTTTGAAAATTTATTTGATAACCAAGTGTTATGAGTAAAATAGAAATTTTTCCATTACAGATTTAGAAGTGAGGTTGGATCAATGCAAAGCCCAAACATTACACACACTCTCAAGCCCAATCTCATTCTTTTTTAGAAAGCCTATATAATCACAGCCCATTTCATCTTCTATTTACTTCTCATCATATAGTTCAGTCTTCATTTCCTTCGGCCCAGTAAGATCATCACCGCACATATACTCCATTCAATAATTCACTTGGTCCATATATATTGACAGCATCAAATCAAATTATTTTCCCACGTATCATTCATTTAGGTCTTGTTCAACACAAAGCCCATATTTTCCATTCACACTTCGGCCCATTAGATTGACAGCCCATTCAGTTTTTATTTATTTTTCATCATATAATCCATCCTCCATTTCTTTGGCCAGACGAAAGGAAGGTTGAGACTTGAGAGTATCACAAAACAGCCGCGTGCTTTACATGCAGGCCCACTTTGGACAGGAGGCAGGCACCTGTTATCTCCATTTCATCATTCATTTGCTCATCCGGACACA
Organism: Acacia crassicarpa; assembly: GCA_034222035.1. Classification (NCBI taxonomy): domain Eukaryota; kingdom Viridiplantae; phylum Streptophyta; class Magnoliopsida; order Fabales; family Fabaceae; genus Acacia; species Acacia crassicarpa. The sequence continues at coordinate 37,605,713 of JAWXYG010000005.1, read as the reverse complement.
CACACGGTGTACATGCACTCTCACTCTCATTCCCTCATTTTCAACCACCGTCTTCCATTCTTCCTTCCATAAATACACACACACAACTACCATCTACACAGCCCTTCATTCCTCTTCCACCTGCAACACCGAGAGCGAGAGAGAAGAGAGAGACTGAGAAGAGAAGACAGAAAGCACATAGAGAGCAAGAGAGTCGGATGATAATCGGAAGAGGAAGGAAAGATTGAGACTTACATGCAATATTGCAATCCTAGGTTCTGATCTAGGTAAGTCTTCTAAGCCTCTATCTGTCTTCGGTTTCTCTATTTAGAGTAGTTTTTCACTGAGTAAATTCATTAATCTTCGGTCTGAGGTTGAAGAAATTAGCAACTAAGGGCTGTAATGTTATTGCATGTCGATTTTGAACCGATCTTTAATCTCATTTGGCTCTGGAAACAAGTATTTTAACCTTGCATGTCTTCTATAAACTCATGGTGTCTGATTTATGAAAGATATGCACCAAGAAATAAGCTGGCATGTCATGGTTTACAACTTGTCTAGAGGTCTGAAAATAGAGTCTCTTGTGTCTGACATTTTTGTGAGTTAAGGTTGATTTTTTCTCTGAAATTTTTACTGGAGATAATACTCTCCTTAATATTTAAAATGAGCTTTGGATCACCTAAAATGGAGGTCTATAACTCCAGTTATAATTTTTAGAAGTTGAGTTATGATATGGAAAATTTTAGGTATGGTTTTGGAGCAGTAAAATGGCGTTTTGTTTTAGATTAAGTAAACAAACTCCAAAAATTGTGAAATTTTCTAGATATGTAGTAGACACAGAGGTTTAATTTGATAGGCAATTTGTCGAATTTCGATAAATATTAAAGGAGTTATGATTTTTCAAAGATTGGTTAAGAAATCTAAAAAATTCTGGACCTTGCTTATGTTTTTCGAAATTTGAGTATTTTCTCACCCATAAATCAACTTGGTGACTTTAATTTCTGAAAATAGATTTATCAAGGTTTAATTAGAAATTGGAATAACTCCATTTGGAGTTGTATCAGTCAAGTTATGAATTTTCCAAATTCCTAGAAATGTTAATTATAGGAAGAGATAACTGCCCAAGTTTGAAAGACAAGCAAATTGAAAAGAACTTTGCGGCAGGTGCTTTCTTGGTAAGACTAACATGCAGTAACTATAATCTCGTATTCTTTGTATGACTATATATGTTTTTGTATGTCATATTGTATGTCCCGCCTTATGGGGCCAACACTACTTGTGGCTCGATTGAGCGGAAGGGCCAACTTTTGCGGTGGCTAGGCAGGGCCTGGTACATTTAATTATTTTTTGTTATTATTTTACCAAAATGAATTTCCTAACACTAAGGTATTTGAAAATCATTTAATGATTACTTGTATTACAACTGCATATGGAATGTAATACTTGTAGTTTGAATTTGAATACTTTATATGCTGTGTGGGCCACTCTATTTAGTTGATTTACATATATTGTATATGCTTGGAATTTGAGATAAACACGTTACTTTGGGATTCATTCATTTACATCTCAGATCCTTCCTTAAATTCAGGACGTGGGTAGTCTAGTAGGTAAGGAGGAAGAGGTAAGGCGTAGATATTGCTTGATCTTGAGAAGAAAGCGGTGTTGGTGATGTAGATGAAACATATAGCTTCACTTTTGTATATGGATAATTTTATTTCCTTTTGACTTAGATATTATTTTGAGATAGCTGTATGTGGCTACTGGGATATATATATTTAATTAGATATATATGATCATGTAGAAGTAGACAGGTTTTGGCAATAGGATAGTGTGCTCTATTGGTATACAATGCATATATTTTGATTATAATAAATTTAGTGTTTATATGTGTAGGATTGAAAATGAGTGGTAGAAGGAATTAGGGAAATAGTTTTGAACCATCCGAAAACCCACTCTCTAAACTCAGAGAGGAAACTATGTATGATAGATTACGCAGGAGGCGTGCACTGAGAAGATCAAATTCAAATCAGCCAAGGACCCCTGAGGTAACTGACCTGGTTTCCAACGAGGAATCAGGTATGGGTGAGGATGAATCAAGTGAGTCAATGGACTCAGGAGCTGATAACACCCATGAGGGATGCTCTGGTAGCCTCATCCAGATATCTTAGGATATTTAGAGGAGATATATCAGAATGCTCGTACAGTCAAATATAGCAGAAGATTGTACCAGCATTCTGATATATCTCCTCTAAATGTCTTAGGATATTTGGATGAGGCTGTTATGAGCATCCCTCATGGGTGTTATTAGCTCTTGAGTCCATTGACTCACTTGATTCATCCTTGCCCATACCTGATTCCTCGCTGGAAACCAGATCAATTACCTCAGGGGTCCTTGGCTGATTTGAGTTTGATCTTCTTAGTGCATGCCTCATACGCAATCTATTATACATAGTTTCTTCTCTGAGTCCAGAGAGTGGGTTTTCGGATGGTCCAGAACTATTTTGCTAATTCCTTCTATCACTCATTTTCAATCCTACACATATAAACACTAAATTTATTACTAATCAAAATATAAGCATTGTATACTAGTAGAGCATACTATCCTATTGCTAGAAACCATGTTCTGATACCAACAATGCAACACCTACTGCTCTAAGTCCAGAACAAAGTAACATCTTCACCTATCATGCACTCCAATGTATTATTTGATAAAAAATTTAATATTCTAAATCCAAAATTTAGGTTGTCATAAAATACAACCGAGCTAACTTGTGACCATTGGGATTGGAAAAATAACGCATTAAGGCCATCAAGACCCGGAGCTTTTAAGGCTTCCATACTTCTGATTGCTCATTCCACTTCATTCATCGTGATCCTTCTTCATAGGAATTGCAAACTGACCAAATTAATAGGAGGGTACAAAGTCACTGATGAAATAAAACCCACTCCACCTCCTACTTTAGTAATAGAGACGATTAGAAAGAAACCATCTCCTGCTTAATCAGTTCATTGTCGTAAATCCATACCCCTGCGATTTTAATAGCATCAACCTTGTTACACTTCTGCATCGCATTTGCTCGCCTGTGAAAGTATTTAGAATTTTTATCTCCAAGTGCAAACAGTCATGGGGCTTTTTGGGCCTATAAATAGATCTTCATGCAAGAGTATTTCCTCTAATTCAATCCATAGTTCTCTTTGCAATTGAAACTTAGAGGAAAATGAACCCAAATCCAGAATATTACGAGTGATACCTTCAAGCTGGTTGATAATTCTTTGCTTCCGTCGACCCAAATGCCCATAAACCATCTTACTCCATTGACCAACTCTTTTTGTGAAACAACTCAGATCATCGCTCTAGGATGCTTCATTATTTGTTTGGTGATTATGTAATAATTTCATACGTTTAGAGGACTTCATGCATCAATTAGATATTGTAATTATGTTGTTAAGATAAATAGGCTACTAATAACGTGCTTGGAATTTTTAATGCACTCATGATATTCAAAGATTTTATTACTATGCAACATTTTTATACTAAAGTTCAGAGGGAGTAGCTTGACACGCCAATTGGATATTGTGATTATATTGTTCTTAACCTGAAGTAGGGGTGTATGCCCATGTATGATAAATAGTTTAGTTTATGAAAGTGAAAATAAATTAGGCTCAAACTTTAGCTAATAGCTAATCTAAACTTGTAACTTACGCCTCAAGCTTGAGTTCTGCATATAGTTTGTCTTTTCTATCAATGAGAGAAATTATTCGTGCATAGCTAAAATCATGAATGCTTTTAGAATATCTTAAAATCGTAAACTTTTAATTAATTAATAATAGTAGGATTGGATTTTGAATTGGGCACGCAAGTTCATGGAATATTGAACGGAATAGGGCGGGGAATTCTGATGCCAACAGAAGTAATAATGGGACATTATCTAAGAAAATTGGAAGCTACTGGATCAACATGGTTCCATCTACACAAAGCATGTCAGATGCTTGCTTATATCATTGGCACTATTAGCTTCGCTTTCGGCATCTTCTTGTCAAGCCCATCTCTCTCGTCTCTGTCTCCTTATGGTTTTGTTCATGCCTCCATTGGAATCGTTGTGTTTGTCTCTGCAACTGTTCAAGTCTTGGCTGTTATATTCCTTAGACTCGACAAACATCACAAGGCCAGAATCTTCTGGAACATCTTCCACTACATCATTGGGTATGAAGTCATTTTCCTCTCCATCTTCAACATGTTTAGAGGCTTCTCCTTTTCAAGCTCCTAGCATAGTTGGAAGAATGCTTATTTTGGCGCCATCATTTCATTTGGTTGTGTAACACCCCACTGTCCTGAGCCCAGAACAGAGTAACATCTTCACCTATTATGCAAAGATGTAATATTTAATATAAACTTAAACCACGGGCTAGTTTTGGTTCTTGCAAAGAAAGCCTTTCTTTAAGCAAAAATTTCAAAATAATAATAAAGTTCGGATAGGCTTTTCTGAAACATTTAAAACATTTTAAAATAGTTTATCAGTGGTTCAAACTTATCATTAAAATTACGTCATACTTAAAACCTTTTCAAGTTGGGTTAAATACCAAATTTACCTCAAAAGTTTTGATAAGGGGGCGCTCAGCACCCGGAAGTTTTTTTGGTACCAAATTTGCTCTGGAAGTATTAAAAAGGTATCAAATTTCCCCAAATGTGACGGAAGTCCACGTAGATAGTTAAATGCCACCTCATCACACGTGGCATGCCACCTCAGCACACGTGGCATGCCACCTCAGCAATCAAAAAGTATCATTTTTGCCCAGGAAGTTTTCATTAAGGAGCAATTTTGCCCCGGAAGTTTTCATTGAGGAGCAATTTTGCCCCAGAAGTTTACAAAAGTAACAATTTTGCCTTTCTTTCTCTCAACATTAAATTTTACTATTAAATCAGTCAAAGACCACATATGTCATGCTTTGAAAAAGTCAAACTTGGAGTCAGAGAAGGAGATCCTTGAGATGTTGAGCTCTAGGCGGCCAAAATTTGTGAAGTCGAACTAGTCACAGGGACTAAAGATCCTTGAGACATTGAGCTCAAGGAAGCATCACTTACGTTTGTATCAATATTTTGAAAACCAGACCGAACCGGCCGGTTCAGACCGGAAACTAACATACCTTTTTTTTCCCCCTCAAGAGGTACCCAACATACTTTAACTCATTATTTAAGGGGTATATGAGTGCAGTGAGACTTTTTTTTTTATCGGAGGGTGGTATTTGTTATGTTCTGGGAACATGACTAATTGGACTTGACTAGGTATCAAGCCTAGAGCCTATGTACCCTTTGAAGGGATCAAAGTCCACGTAGTTCGATTGAAACTTGGAGGCGTTTAGCTAGGGGGTGGATCGGGTCTGTTGAGATACCGGATCTATCACCCATACTCAGTGAATCATGGTTCCGGACCTGCTCGCCGCTGGGCCACACTATGGATTTGGGCCAGTCCGTAACAGTATTAAAAAAAAAGATTTTTTTTAATGATTTCATATTAACAACATGAAATTTTTATTTTCACGGGTTTGCCCCGGTTTGACTCCGGCCTGACCCACTGACCCTTGACCCAGTACCTTGACCGATTCAATGACTGGTCCGATTTTATGAACTTTGATTTGTATAGTCTGATCATTTGCTTAAATTATAAGTGGTGCTTCCTGTGACCAGTTCGGCTTCACAAATTCTGACTGCCTTGAGCTCAACATCTCAAAGATCTCATTTTCTGACTCCAAGTTCGACCTTTTCAAGGCATGACATGTGTGGTCTTTGACTAATTTAATAGTAAAATTTAATATTGGGAGAAAGAAGGGCAAAATTGCTACTTTTATAAACTTCCGGGGCAAAATTGCTTCTCAATGAAAACTTCCGGGGCAAAATTGTTCCTTAATGAAAACTTCTTGGGCAAAAATGATACTTTTTGATTGTTGAGGTGGAATACCACGTGTGCTGAGGTGGCATGCCACGTGTACACTCAGTTAAACTTAACGGTTAAAATTAACGGAGGGGCAAATTTGTTACCTTTTTCATACTTCCGGGGCAAATTTGATACCTTTTGAATACTACCCGGGCAAATTTGGTACCAAAAAAACTTCTAGGTGCTGAGCGCCCCCTTATCAAAACTTCCGGGGTAAATTTGGTATTTAACCCTTTCAAGTTTCATCAGAGTATTTCCTTATTTCTCCAATTAATCTAGAGCTATACCAAAACATTCACCATAATTTGGGCTGGTTATATACATGCCCGTCCCTGCAGCAATTGTTAGCAGCATATATATATTTTGACTACTTCTATGTAATCATGTGTATCTAATTAAATATATACATCCCAATAGCCACATACGTCTTTCTCAAAATAATATCCAAGTCATAAAGAAATAAAATTATTCATATACAAAAGTGAAACTATATGTTTCAGTCTCCATCATCAACTCCACCTTTTTCTCAAGATCAATCAATATCTATGCCCTGCCTCATCCTCCTTTCCTACTAGTCTGTCCATATCTCGGATTTATGGAAGGCTTTGAGATTCAAATAAATGAATTCCTGAGTAACAATTTAATCTCAAATTCTAACATATGCAATATATATGTAAATCAACCAAATAGAGTAGTCCACACAGCATATAAAGCATTCAGATTCAATTCAAATTCAAACGACAATTATTACATACCCATGCAGCTTGTAATACAAGTAAATCATAAAATGATTTCAAATACCTTAGCGCTAGAAAATTCATTTTGGTAAATAGAAAACCAAAATAACTAAATGCACTAGGCCCTACCTAGTCACCGGGAAGTTGGCCCCATGGTCGGCCCTTCCGCTCAGTCGAGCCACGAGTGGTGGTGGCCCCATACAGGCAGGATATACAAATATGGCATACACAAACATATATAGATATGCAAAGAATGTAAGATTAAAGTTACTACCTGTTGGTCTTACCGACAAAACCTCTTCCACCAGATTCTTATCACTACGCTTGTCCTTCAGGCACGACGATTCTCAGGTCCTATAATCAACATTTACATATATAGATGGGTCACTTAACCAATTAAATCTTAATAACATAATTAAGATTTAGCTCCTTTAGACTTACCTCAAAATACTCATCATTTCGTATTCTTATGAATAGGGATGTATACAAGTTGAGACTTATCTAATTAGATACTATTTACTATAAGATAATTATCATCTCAGTCATTTAACCTTTCATTTTATCCAAAGAAACCTTAATTTTAAAGGTTAAGCACAATTAACAACTTATGTGACTATTTTAAGATTTATCAAAATTCAATCTTTAACTTTTTTGAGAATTTGGAAAATTCATAACTTGACCTATACAATTCCAAATGGAGTGATTCCAATTTCTACTTACTCCTTGATAAGTCTATTTCCATAAATTAAAGCCACCAAGTTGATTTATGGTTGAGAAAAATTCCCAAATTTAAAAAACATAAACCATGTCTAGAAATTCTTCAGATTTTCTCACCAATCTTTGAGAAACCATAACTCCTTCAATATTTATCGGAATTTGATGAATTACCTATCAAATTAAACCTCTAAGTATCTACTATTTAACTGGAAAATTTCAAATTTTAATGATTTTGTTTAGTCAGTACGAAATGCCACGTCATTTTGCTGTTCCTGAAGCATGCCAGAAATTTCCAGTTTTTTTAGCTCAACTTCGAAAAATCATAATTGGAGTTGTAGACCTCCGTTTTAGGTAAACCAAAGCTTATTTTAAATCTTAAGAAATGTACTTTCTCCTGTAAAAATTTCAGATCAAAACTCAACCTTTAACCCCTGCAACAGATGCGAAAATCAACCCCTGTTTTCAGACTCCTCTACAGAGCTGAAATAAAGCACATGCAATGATATATTCAATTCAAAGAAGCTTTAATCTTGCCTTATCATTCATTTAATCCGTGGTTCTTCATCCTTCTCCCCAAACTCTACTATTTCATCCACCCAACCAGTAAAAAAAAACTAACATGCAGAACCATAGACATTACATTTCAAAATTCCACTCATGATTTCTCCCTTTTTCTCAATCCAAAGTCAGATTTGAAATCATCATCTTCCTCCCCAAAACATCCCAGACCAAAGAAATAATGATGGAAGAGTGGTTAAGGAACTTACCTCACTCTAAATTCAAGCTTGCATGTGAGGTTTTCAGTGCTATGGCCCCTCTCGCCTCAGCTCTCTCACCCTCAGACTCACTCCCACGCTCTCTGTTCTGTTTTGACCGAATGAATAAATGAATGAGGAGTGAGGAATTTGGGCGTATATGTGTGTGTATCCGGATGGAGAGATGAAATGGTAAATAAATGGGAGGGGTCAGGTGGCGGTTAATGCATAAAACAGATGGATCCCTCCCTGTCTTTTTTTCCTCCATGTTTTCTGGTTGAATAGCTGAATATTAAAGGGAAAAAGGCGCTGAGTTTCAGTTGGGTATACGGGCCGAAAATAATTAATGAATGGAGGGAGTTATTATGTGTATAAGTGGCGTCATTATATTTTTGAAGGAAAGAAAAGCGTTACGTTGCCATGCACTGGATGAAACAAATAAAAATGGGTCGAGATGTGTTCTACGTGCATAGAAAAAGAGGGAGAGTTGTGGGAGCCACTCACAAAATAATCCTATATAATTTCCTACAAGGCTTTTGTTTGCAGTATAGTCATTTCCCAATTTAATTGCAAACATTAGCTAGTTGATAGAATTTAATTATTAATTTTATAGGGAAATATGCCCTTAATTCCAATTATTAACTTTATAATAACAAGGCCAAATTTTTCATAATAAATCCCATATCAATTTTTCTTTAATTTTCTATTTCCAAATTTTGGGATGTCACAGGTTGTGTGGCTTTGATGCTAGAGGCCATTACTTGGTTCTTCTTATGTAAAAGAAGGAACAAGGAGAAGATGAATTTGAAGGAGACATCTCTTGATGACAATATTCAACCCCAAGAGATGGTATGAACCATATGTTTCTAGACAAGACACATCACTTGGATTATAATTGTATATACAGCACTTTGTAATGCATTTTTAAGATTATATAAGTTTGAAGCATCATACTGGTATCATACATTTAAAAATTTTAACCTATTATAATTATATTTTATCTTATATTTCTAATTTGATTAATGAAATAAAAATGACATATTTTATAGAATTTTTTATAAAAAGCAAATATTTAAATATTTTACATTGGGACAAACCTATAAAAAAGACAGCTAAATTAATCAAATTCTAATTTAGGTCACCAAATTTAATAAATTATAAATTAGGTTATGCGACACAATTAGGAATTTAGAAATAAAGGGAAATTACATTCATACCCCTTAGTTGATATATCCAGGCGTCATCGTCTTCAACCTCCCTCTTCAAAGAACTAGATGAAAAACCAGATGTACAAAAAACTAGATCCGTCTTCAACCTCAATCGTGTCGTTTGTGGTCATGCTCTCCTTTTAGATCCATTGCGCATAAACTTCTTCTAGGTCTGTTGTGCCACCGTCGAACCTACCCCATGTCACCTTCAAAATTATCCCTTCCTGAGTTGAACAATATTTGGGTTTTGAGGAAGAAGAAGGTGAATAGTAAATGTAGGATTTAACAAAAATCATAATGGGATTAACAAGTTCATCAATGGAACCTAGATTGACATGGTTTCATCTGACGAACGCATTTGTTAAACCTATTATAAGTCTCATGAATACCATTGATGAACTTGTTACTCCCATTACGACTTTTGTCCATAGTGCTCAAATATGAGTGCACCCAGATTGACATATTTACACTTGACGAACGCTTTTTTAAAACCTATTACAAGTCTTGTGAAAACTATTGATGAACTTCTTAACAACATTACGGTTTTTGTTAAATCCCACATTATTGTTCACTTTCTTCTTCCTCAAACCCATATATTGTTCAACTAAGGAGGGTATTCTGTCGTATTTAGGAATTAATCCCACATTTATTTGTGAAAAAGACATTCGTTAAGTGAAAACATGTCAGTCTGGGTTCACAAACATTTGAGCACTATGAACAAAAGTCGTAATTGGATTAACAAGTTCATTAACAGTTTTCACAAGACTTGAAATGGGCTTAACAAAGGCATTTGTCAAGTGAGAATATGTTAGTCAAAGTTTACCCACATTTGCAAAACTCGTTACAATTCTTGTGAAAACCATTGATGAACTTGTTAATCCTATTATGACTTTTATTCCTAGTGCTCAAATGTTGGTGAACCCAGACTAACATGTTTTCACCTGACGAACGCATTTGTTAAACCCATCAAAAGTTTTGTACATACCATTAATGAACTTGTTAATCACATTATGAAACTTGCAAACTCATTATTTACGTTCTTCTTCTTCAGCCTCTTTTTTTAATCTGAAAAAGCTTTGAAACTCACTATAAGACTTGTTAAAACTATTATTAAACTTGTTAGTCTTATTACTAAACTTATCAAACTCATTATTTACTGTTTACCTTCTTCTTCCTCAGCCTCCTGGCTTTCTCCAAAAACACCAATTTCAACCTTCTTCCACCTTCACCTCTCTTCCTCGTTGGGGACAACTACCACTCTACCATAACTACCAATAATACCACCATGGCGGGAGGGAGAGGGAGAGGGAGAGGGAGAGGGAGGGGGAGGGGGGGGGGAGAGAGAGAGAGAGAGGAAGAAATGACATAATGGTAAATTCATCAACATTTTAAAATTCCAATTTGATCCCTATCACCTTTTTGTTATTTACAAATTTTAATAGATATTTAAGGTTTTAGAATTTCATATGGTATTTAAATGGAATTTTTCCAGATATATAAGCAGTTTGACCTAGATTTTGTTCATAATTAAATTAGCTTAACAAAAGAGATATAAAACAAAAAGTCATGTTTATTAGTAGTAAACTCTTACGGTATGACCTAATTTGTACTCTATTTGACTTATTTTTTCATAATTCTAAATTGAATAATTATATTTACATTTTATTCTTTAAAAATATTCAACTAATTGAATTAAATCTATATGGATTAATTTATGCTTTGCTTGAGTCAAATACATCTTATACATTATGTCAGTTTGGTAGGAATGTTACAAGTCTAGCATGTTAATTTAGAATATGTTCAAGGAGTTCAGTTAGTTAATACCCGCAATAAAAACAAACTCTTCGATTAGATTAAACTAATAAATTTGTTGTTAATATGCCGGCCTACATTTCTAGTTGCCAATATTAACTGTTAAACTAAATGAATATATCTTATTCATTATTATTAAGTCTCACATACAACGACTCTCTTAACCTTATATAGGCTCAAGTTCATTCAACAAGATACAACTAATACAAGAATACAAGACTACTCCACTAATACAAGACTACTAACCACTCATACTAACACCTCCTCTCAAGTTAGGGCTATATGGACCTAACTTACAATGTTCATACAATTAGTGCATAAATGTCTTGAATAAAAAACTATCCGTTTGGACTTAAACAAATAGTCCACGGAGGTTGAAAACTATTAGTTTCACTGTGAGGAACACTAAATCTAGAATGCATCCCATGAATTGGTGAATATAGCGTCCTATCCTGCATTCTCAAACCAGGTACTGGATTCAACAGAAAGAACCGAGGGAATAGCCCACAAATTTGGTCATCTTCATCTTCACTTCCTTCATTAAAAAAGCCAACATGCCCCGCTGAAAAATTAGTGGGGAAAAAATCAGTTTTGATTTTATACTAATCTTATACTAATCTTTCTATTTGTAACAATCATCATCAGCCACTCAAGTTGTAGTTCAAGAATGGCATCAACTTCGGGTCAAATTCAAAGGACTTCACATACTCTGATTTTACATTATCAATCTCCTCCACAAACCCACCAAGCTCCTTGACTAAAGTACTCTTATCATTCCAAAATTCTTTACTAGCTACCTTCTTTGAATGCACTGAAATTATCTTTCTCCTTAGCCTCTGAAATTCCAGTCCAATCGATTGCTCAAGGTGTCCAGTGCTTGCAAAAGCTTAAACTCTTCAGCAAAATCATCAGCATTCTTCGCCTCTATCATGAGTTTCAGTATGCATGTGATTGCAGATTGTCCAAACACAAACATTTACAGAACCAGCCAATGTAAAGATTTAACCAGTTATTAATCTAGAAAGCACAGTAGACATGCTCCTCCTTTGATTCCAAGTATCAAGTTATGTACTCCCTTGCCATAACTAAATACATTCATGATCACGAGTGCCATCATTCCTTCTTTCTTTTTTTCCTTGTTTTCTTTTTTTAAACTTGAGAAAGAAACTGAACTGGGTCAAAAAGAACAGTCGCGAATTTCTCTATACCATTTTCAGGTACGAGAACTCCATCCTTTATTTTGGAGTTCTTTGCCAAATGGGAAGCAACTTCAACCTTACTTTTCCTAGCAACACATGAATTAGTCATCGGAAGAGTTGTGCAATGAATCTTGGAGCAATTAATCGTCAATCAAGGATGGAAAATAGGAGAACCACAGATCCTCCGTGTTTCAACCCAGAACCATCGCTTCGATTAGGAGGTCTCTTTCCCTCTTCTTCTTCGTCTTTCGCCGTGGATGGAATATCCATTTCAATAGTTCTGGATTACTCTGTGGCTGTTGGGTACGAAGAAACGCCGTGACCACGTGTCCGTTCCTGAACAAACGTTGTGAAAGAGAAAGACTTTGGTTCTTGATTGAATTGAACAGCGTGATTGACAGCCATCTCGTTCAAGAACAAGAATAAGCAGTCGGAGAAGAAAACAAAACAAACCAGAAAGTCTGGAACCACCGCAAACTCCTGGAGCGCATTCAGAATCGCGTGAACCACCGCGAACCACCGGCGAAGAACAGAACTGCAAACCACCGGCGAGATTCTTGATCCACCAAAAATCACAGGGAAAGAGTCGCAAACCACCGGCGAAGGTCAGGGGAGGAGGCACGAGAGAGACCACCCACCGTCAATCCGTGAACCACTGGGAAACTCGCGAACCACCGCAAACCAGAGTCACCGGGACACATCGTCGATGCTCTGCAAGAAACCACGGCAGGGCGAAGAAGAAGGGAACCAATCGCGCGTTGCCTTGCCTTAACCGTGGAAGCAAGATTCAACGGGGTCAAAGAAAACCTGACCCGAATAATTAAACCCAAAAAATATTTAGTTCTGGTACCATGTTAAACTGAATGAATATATCTTATTCATTATTATTAAGTCTCACATGCAACGACTTTCTTAGCCTTATATAGGCTCAAGTTCATTCAACAAGATACAACTAATACAAGAATACAAGACTACTCCACTAATACAAGACTACTAACTACTCATAGTAACATTAACCACATGCTAAAACCATATTAGACTTCTAAACCACCCTCGTCTACTTTCAGGCATGCAAATTGTTGACAAAAATCATGAGAATATCATTTAAATTGATAATGATGATGCATGGTCTGCCAACTTCTTCAAGAGTTCGACGACATGATCTGATGTTTTAAGAAGATATCGTGCGCTTGATCTCTTTCGTGCAACACTACCAGAGAAGTAATTATCACCTTTGAGATCCAACACAGAAAAACCCTCTTGCATTGATACCCTATCACGATATATTGGCTGCAATGGAATCCCATCCTTTTTTCTCTTTTCTAAAGTTGACATCGACAATTGCTTCTTGAATCGAGCTGCCTTAGACCCACTCTTACTGGTTGAGAACTTTGGTAAAGATGGCTTGTTAGAGCTGGATGACATAGCTCTTGATATTGTTGGGGATCCAAAAGGAAGATCTGGCTCAAAAAATGTATAAACATCTTCATCCTGAAAGAGTATATTTCTCTTTAGTTCGTTAATTTTTTACATGAATTCATGCCTCAAACAAGAATTAATAGTTCACCAATTTTATTTTAAACATAGACAATAAAATAGTTAAAGTTATTACTCCTATATTAAATTTTTGTATGTTTAACACTTCGTTTTTAAGGTCTGATATCAAAGTCAACGAGTTTTCGAATCTCACTTCCATCAAAAGGTTTGATGATGTACTTGCTCCAAGAAGAAGTGAATGATACAGGGATGAAGTGGATTGGGCTCATATTTATACCATATTAGACATATGTAGGTATACCGCTAATACCAGGTTGGTATACCAGACACGAGTTCACTAGTGTCATATGACACCAGACCAAACCCGATCCACACCCCTCCCAACTCGAAAGGTATAATTATTAAAGGAAGTATGTCTTTGAACCTTTGGATGGAAGTGAAATCAGTACATTTGCTGGTTCTCATACCAAATCGAAGTAACAAAGTGCCAATAATCATACTCTACCAGTAGAATACCTTTGGCAGAAAGTGTCCAACACAGAGAACATAATCAATGGGTGCTTTGATGCCCTTCTGATGAACTATCTCTCCGAGAATCCGATCAATTGCCGCTCCCTGTATAGACACGTAAATACTAATTAGGAAAGTGAAAAATGAGGATCAAGTTTTCGTATGAAATAATCTAGGAAAAATGCTCTAGAGATCACTTGCAACCTTTGAGACACCAGCTGCTCGAATCTCAACCGATTTACCACCTTGGACAACTTCAAGTGAAGCATTTGATATTGGGCCTGTCCAAAGATGCTGAAGGAGATCTCTTGCTTGAAGTCTTCCAAACTCAACATCTAAATAGCATAAATAAAATAAATCAGTAACAGGCCTTTCTGGGATAGTCTTTACAGGGAACGAGTAGGTTTAAATGAAAAATTGGCACGTACCCGCGTACTTGTAATTCCATATAATTGAAGTCTCACGCAAATCAAAATGAGTTCGAGGAGTTCTTTCAGTAAAGTACTCGAAAACTTGCTGAAATATTATACAAATATTTTAAAAATGTAAGAGGGAAACAACGCAAACTCCATATAAAAATCAATCATGTTGCTGTAATGCACTGACCTGCACACTATCAACCCAATCCATGTTTAAAATTTCGGACATAGTTGTCATCCATTCACCAGTAGTAGGACGTAGAAACATCCCATTTTCTGCTGCCAGCCACATGTTGTATTCGCTGAAGTTCTGCATATGGAATTTCCAAGTTAAAAAGCAACTCTTGTAAAAATCCAATAAAGAGACAAAATTTTGTTGAGAGTACTTTGTCAAGGACACCTCGATCACAACCACTAAGTACAACTATTGTTGTTTTCGGATCATCACATAACTTCTTTAAAGCATCTTTTACATTTGGGTGCAATTTAAGCTCCAGCTCTCTGATTTGACCACCATTTCCAAGGTTATCCACTGGTTCAGTTAAAGTGGCATTGAAGCCCTGAAATGGACATTAAAGTAATAGTGATTAGAAACAGCAGCTTCAACTTCATGCTACCAATGGAATCACAAAAGCAATGGACAGTTTACAAAATTGAATCCCCATCATATATATATATTTTTCTTCCTAAAAACAATTAAATACTACTTTCGGTCATTAATATAAGAGCTAGTTGGCTAATTTGGGTAGATGAAGCAAATTAATTGTGTTAGTTATTTGAAATATATATAGGTTAATTTTCTTAAAATACCATCTTTCATTATAACTTTCATTAGGTAGAATTCCCTTAATGTGTGCAATCAACATGAATGCTATGAAAAGCAATTATAAATTTGGGAAACAAAGTGGATTGAGGTCTTAATTCCATTCCTGTAATGAATAATTCATTAAACATTTTAAGAAATTACGCCAAATACATCTTCAGGATCCATATCCAGCAACCAATTGCTGTCATCACATTCTAATGAAGGACATAAAAGTGTGTGTGTAGAGAGATCAGAGCTTTATATTTCCAAATCTTTTTTTTGGTATAATATTTCCAAATCTTTGAACCCTATCAAACTCAGGATATCTTATCCCAAAGAAGGTACCGAACACAACTATTTAACATGAAATTGATTCAATATTAAACTGTGATGCATATAAAGAAAAGATACTGTATCAAACTTGTCCTCTGATGAAATTTAATTTCTAGCAAAGGACTACTCATTAATGGCTTAACAAATTACCAGAATGATTAATCGATTGTTGGATTTTGAGTAACGATTAACTGCAACTTCATTAGGAAGTGGCGGTGGAATTTGTCTCCTCCTAAGCTGAGCTTCAACAATGGTGTCATTCAGTTCACTGCATCAAAAGAGAAACGCCTGAATTTATAATAATAACTGGCACTTAACGATGTACAAGGTCATGTAATACTTGAGAAATATATTGAAGAACTTGTTACTTTTATCAAATGATCATAATTCCAACAATGAATTATAGTGCATCAGGTAGGGTTTGAGGCAATTCAAAATAAAATAATAATGCAAAACGTAGGTAATAACGTTATAAAAGTAGCACCTGACGAAAGTTGCAGCCCACTCCTGGGAGGTGTGAGTAGTGACGTGCTTGAAGTTGAACTGATGGCGCTTCTCTCTTTCATCAGCTGGCATGTTCAAGGCATAAGCAATAGAGGCAGAAACCTCTGTGATATTCCATGGATTTACCAACACAGCTCCCGCGCCAAGCGACTGTGCTGCCCCTGCAAACTGACACCAAATAATTTTGAAATTGCAGGCAAACATCAATGTTCTAGAATACAACTTCTTGAATCTCATCCAACTGCTTCTGGTCTTTAACAAGAACGTCATGCATAATAGGTAATACGCAATCAATAAAGGCAAATTACCTCACTTAGAATGAGAACCCCCTTCTTAGAAGCTTGGCAAGCAACATACTCATAGCTCACAAGGTTCATTCCATCCCTTAAAGATGTGACGAGTGCTACATCTGAACAAGTTAGAGACACGTGCATGTATCATAAATAATCATAATTAAAGATATAAAGAGAGAGCTCTCACACAAAAAGAGAGGGGAAAACTTAAGCTGAGAAATCAACTCTCAGGCAGCCTGGAATAGCTTATATCAAAACCCTTAAAAATATCTAAAAGGAGAAAAAGCATACACAGAAATTACACTTGAAATTTTGTGAGAGGAAGAATAATTCAAATGAGAAGACAAAGAAACCAAGTTTCCTTTCGACCAAAAAAAAAAAGAAACCAAGTTTCCTTACACCATTATGAGATTTCCAAAAAAATTGTTCTTGATTTACCCTTTTCACATTATTTGTGAATTAAAATGCACACAATATATATATATATATATATATATATATATAGGAAATTGATATTTAAAACAAGTATGACAGAGATAATTTTGGTCTACTTCAATTTCACCTAAACAAGTCTGCCAAGCAAAACATTTAATATGAGATTTTCAGAAATTAATTGTCGTTATGTTGAATATGAATGAACTGCATACATTATGCAGAAGTGTAGAATATCAAGCACAAACATGCTAGTGTTATTGACAATAAATAGAGAAGAATGACAGGATAATATATTTCATATACAGAACACAAAACAATACCCAACAGCGTGGTCTTTCTAAGGCCTAAACTTTCCCGTTCATTAAAAACTATTTTCATTTGGTATTTATCAATTAATAGGCACTATGTGTGACAATTAGCAGCATCAAGGTAGAGAATGAATACCAGTAACAGCATACAATGCACATAATGCATGAAAGTCAAGTGATCGATCCTGTAAACAGAGAATAGCATGTTTCAGAAGTCTGGGCATTATAAGAAGTAACAGTTGAAGTTCAAAATTGGGAACATTGGGGAAAATAAGCTAAAAAACATGGGCCTATCAACATCTACATAAATAGGAAAATGTTTCCAAGTCCTACCAGGTGATGTATTGGAACAGCAGTAAGTGTTCCAAATCTTCCATTAATGCGTGCAACAATCTCATGCACGTGGCTTGCAAGCTCTTGGTCTGAAAAAGCAACATGTTTAACAAAATTATGATTGATAGGATATGAACAAAGAAATTATGTGAGCGAGAAGGGGGTAATTACTTTGACATGCATAATCAAAAAACCATAAATAATCAAAAACTGAACAGAAGTGACATAAATAGGATACTGGCAGACCTCATAATTTAGAACTATCAAAATACTCCCTCCGATCTTGATGTAAGACTTATTTACCTAATTTGATTAGATAATACCTATTTGGATTAGCACTAGAAAATATTTTTTCTACGTGATTTACGGTGTATAAGGTAAATATGTGAGAGGAGTTTATATTAGTTTGCATGAACAAGCCTTTTGAACGCTAATTCAAGTAGTCACAAAGATAGTTAGTTAAATTAGTTAATATAACATTTTTTTTAAACAACCCTAATTATTTTCCTTCATTTCCTCCATCTCTATTATTTGACTATTAATTGAGGAAGTATCAATGGGGTAAATTAGTAAAAGATTGACAAATATAAGAAATGAGTCTTACATTTAAGATCAATTCTCTGATTAGATCCTACATCAAGAATCCATGAGTAGCTTAAATGCCAATTGATCATGCAGTAGAGACAGAGAATGAATTGTTTGATATTTTATTCTTGGTGAATGCACTTATTCATATACCATAGGAGCCTCAAGAATTAATTACAAGATGATTACCTCATTGTGATTTTTTTTTTTTTAAATTTCCCTCATTGTGATTTTTTTTTTTAAAATTTCCCTCATTGTGAATTTTTTTTTTTTTTTTTTTTAAATAATCATGCTAATCTAATTCCTATAGTCAAAAGATGTTTTACATAATCTAGAATACTCTTGGGTATTCTTCAACACTCCTCCTCAACTTGAAGGATAAATGGACAGTTTAAGTTTGGGCAAGATATTCACATGCATTTACATATAAATCAACATGCTACAACAGGAAACCAATGTTTAAAAAGGAACATATATACATTTAGGAACATCAGTTCTTGTAGGAACAGCAATTTGTATCAAGACTACTTCATCACGCCAATCAGGATTCTCCTCAAGGAAGTTCTCAAATGCCAAGATTTTCTGGGGGATTCCTTTTATCATATCAAGACGATCAACACCCAGCATTACCTGTCAATATATGTTTAAAAACATATTTATGCGTATGCATAATCATTATCAAACTGTTAAACATGGAGTTATATGTAGCTCTTACCTTACGGCCTGCAAATTTTTCTTTCAATTCTTTTATGTGATCCTTGACCTGAGGGAGTTCAAGGGCTCGGATAAATCGTTCAGAGTCGATCCCAATAGGAAACTAAAGTATACCATCATGAGAAGGGAATCACAGAGAATATATTGATTGATAAGAGCATTTGATGCTGATAAACATGCTATGTGAGGAAAATTCACAAGAAAGATACAAAAAATGTACAGATAGTTGCATACTGCAGCTACACGAATTAGCCTTCCATGATCTTCTACTCCTTCAGGTGTACCCTCAAGTCCAAGAATTCGAGTACAGGCACTGACAAAATGCCTCGCATAATCATATGTATGGAACCTAAAAGTATACCAACAAACATATTAAATTTCGAACTTCAGATAACTAGGCACCCCATTTTATGCAGAATTAAGAATCATATCATGATTGAAAAGACAAACAAACAACTTTACATTCTTCACTAGATAATACAATGGGTATGGATAACTAGAAAAGCATAAATGATGAATGGTAATTATGTGGGAGACTTTTAGGTGACACAGAGAATAATTAAGTGAAGCTTGTTGAAGATAAGGATAGATGCAGAGCCACAGACAAAGAACTGGGTGCACCTTCCTTTATTAGAGGAATTTATGAAGTTCATATATTGGAACCATCAACTGGGTTTCAGAATATGTGAATCTATGAAATGACTTACCCCACCAAGTCAGCAGCAAGTACAGATCTCAATAGTTCAGTTCTGCATGGTAGTGTCCTATATATTTCTGAGGAAGGAAAGGGCGTGTGTAGAAACCAGCCAACTTTCATTTTCGCATCATGTTCTTTTAAACACTTTGGAAGAAACATTAGGTGGTAATCTTGGCACCAAACGACATCACCTTCCTCATAATGCTTATAAACCACATCAGCAAACATTTGGTTTGCTCTCTTATATGCATCAAATTGAGATTGGAAACTACGAGTCGTGTCTAGTCGGTCCTCTTGTGGAAGTCCAAGGTAATGAAAAAGAGGCCATAAGACATTGTTGCAGTAACCGTTGTAATATTGGTGAACTATTTCCTCATCGAGAAATATTGGGATGCATCTCTACAATAAACAGAGGGTGTTTTATGACAAAAGATATCAATAGTCTGTACAATGTTGATAGGTGAACAAGATTTATAACCTTTTCAGCTAAAGCTTTAGTCAATGTCTTCTGGCCAACTTCATCCGGCACATTCACGCCGGCCCACCCAATCCACCTAGCGTCAAACTCCCTCACACCTAATAAGATAGATTATTTAATTCAAAGTAACATAGTTATGTACAATGAAAAGTGACAAGCTTGTACATGCCTAACATTGCACTGACTAGGCCACCTGCGCTGATCTCAAGTTGCCATGAATCCACACCCTTTCTAGTAGCAGACACAGGCAACCTGTTGGCGACGATCAGCAAGCGTTGTTTGGTTGTCGGTTCATCTTGCCTCTGAAATCTTTCTGCCAATCTTGCATCTGCATCCTGCTTTTCAAATAAATCTTCCTCACGAATGTCATTCTCGCCGATTGAACACAAATCA
This sequence comes from Acacia crassicarpa, assembly GCA_034222035.1. Classification (NCBI taxonomy): domain Eukaryota; kingdom Viridiplantae; phylum Streptophyta; class Magnoliopsida; order Fabales; family Fabaceae; genus Acacia; species Acacia crassicarpa. The sequence continues at coordinate 37,585,069 of JAWXYG010000005.1, read as the reverse complement.
CTATGGAGTTCAAGCTCTTTGTTGCTGTCTTTTGTCTCCTCAACTGGTTGAGAATTCCTGTTGGATTTCCTTAACTCTCTTTCCCTCAGAAGCCTTTCTAATCTTGATGTGGGTGTAGAAGGAGGATGACTGCTGTTATAATTGTCCCCTCCCATCATACCCTTGCCTTGCAATTCACAAAGTCAAGTCTCTTGCTGAACTAATTTCTATCAAAGCAAGAAGGTAACAAGTATGAGAGCCAATTATCGAGTACGTACGTACATTGGCATTAAATGAGAATGAAGATTTCGCGTTTCATTAGAACAATTATTTGTTTGGACCGTTCTTGGAGAAAGAAAGAAAGATGTATAAAAATGTAACCAGAACTAATTCAATAGCCTATGAAGAGAACGTTGAACACTAACCCGATTATGAGCACTCTCTGTCCCAACTTGATCGATAAGGTCATAAGGAAGATTCTATCGTTACGAGTTTTGAGTTCAATGTATGTCTACTCAAACTCTGTTCTTGGCCGCCATGCAGAAGCCAACAAATACCAACTATGCATCCCAAAACCCATCGCAGCAGGTGATGTCAATAACAGAATATGCCATCATAACCGCCATCCTCGACAAATTAGTACTACTTATCTCCTAGGATCCCTGGCTTAATTCTTTTTTTTTTTTTGGTTATTTGTAAAATAATTTTGACAGGGTAGAGAAGAAAATAGAGATAAATTTACAACCTCCTATCCCAATTATAAGACTAAGTTGACTTTTTTAAAAAGATTAAAGAAGTTAATTAAATTATTTTAAAATGTTTTTATTTTTTTTCTTCAAACTAATTAATTTAACTAATAAACTGATATAATCTAAGGATACACAATCTATAATATAATTAAATAACTTATTTAACTTCCTTAATCTTTTTGACTATGTAAACAATAAATAACTAATTAGGTTAGTTAGTTAGAAAGGAACTAGTTAGTTTGTTAGTTGTTAGTAACTAATAGTAGTTAGTTGGGATTAGTAGGTCTAGTATTGCCTATATAAGGTATATGACTACCCATTGTATCTTTATGCTTGTTATGATGAATGAATGAGCATCATCCGGATTTTCTTCTCAACCCTCTGTTCTGTGTGTCTTGTGTCTTTTCTATCTCTAATCTCCATTTTTGTTCTAAAAACCATAACACAACCGGATCTTCTAATTAAAAAAAAAGAAGGAAGATAATAGTTCTTAAACGGTATATTCACTGAAGAATATCTACTAACATTAGACTTTTTGGATTTATCCATGGTATTTGGTGCTATGAGCAACGGAATAATATTAAACTTTTTAAGAAATGAAAAAAGAATTATTTGAATAGCATATTATTTACATAAATGAATCATATATATTAGCTATGGATGCAAATAAGGGAGAATGACCCAGGAAAAGAAATATTTATTAGTAAGGATACTAAAACTTGTAATTATTATCAAGACCAAAAATTTAAATCTAAATTTTAAATTATGAAATTAACCATGATCAAACTCCCTACATTTTCTTTAATAACCCATCTTTTTGATGATATTATATATATATTTTGATAACTAAAAACATCTACATACAACTACATATTTTTGTGATATTCTCTCTCATGGACATTGGATTATCTTTAATAGCATTATATGGGATTTTCTCAATCTCAATCTTATAATGAATGGATCTTGAATCTTGATTGTTATAAAGTAACGTTACAGATTTAAAATTAAAAATAATAATAATTAAGATTTAGTAAATAGTAACTAACGGAGGGACGGATCATGAAATTGAATGAAGCTACCAGTGAGAAATCAAAAGAAAAAACAAAATAGAATGGAACTACCCCGTACCCAGTTCCCACAAAAAAAAAAAACCAAAATTAAACTGACGGATGTTTAATGAACATATTTAGTTATTAAATACCTTTAGTTACTCCTTCTGGTCCACTTTATAAGATGTCAAAATTTAAATTGTTTAGTTTTTTCTTTAATAAGAACCTGATAAAAATTGTGTAAATATTTAATGAATTTTCTTTTTATATCTTCCCCCTGTTAATTATAAATTTGTATTAATTAAAATGTTGACAATATTTATATTTATTCTTTTTTTTTTCTCTTTCTTGCTCCCTTATAAATGAGGGCATATTTGAAAATAAAAATTTATGTCTGATATATATTTTTTTAACTAATTTTAACCACTTTCTTAAATTGTGTAATTTAATCATTAAGCTCTTATAAATAAATAGAGGGAATACGAGTATTATTCACACTCAAATACTCAGACGCTAATTTTCATTAGGGAATGCGTTTTAAATATAATTTTTTTATGTTAATATAGCTTTTGTTTTCCTCTTAAATACCACCTTAATAGTAATTCTTTTGATACTTAATATAAAACATATTTATTTAATTTGAGTAAATTAATAAAGTTAGTTAAGTTGATTAATATGATACCACTCTGATCTTATCTATAAGTCATTTTTAACTAAATCATATATACCATGAAGAGATAATTAACTCAATGATTATAGAATAAATTTTTAGCTTTACCCTTGTTTATGAATAAGTATTTTTCAACTCTTTCTTTTCTCTTTATTTTCATTTTTACAATTAATATGGACAAACTTATCATAATCTCATTTATTACCTTGAAAATTAGACTTATAAATAGGATCAAATTTTTTAACAAAAAATGACTTATAAATAGAACCATAGTGGTATATGTTTTCTAAACGAACTTATAAATAGGACTATAGCAGTATATGTTTTCTAAACACATTAATTATCTTTCTTAATTCTTTCTTTCCCTCTTCTCTTTAATTGTTATTGAGACTTGAGATAACACCAAATAGAAATAAATTAGGAAAATTTTGACAAATAAAAAATTATATCCTAAATTTAAAATCAAAACCAAGCCCTCAAATATATTTTTTTTTTGATACATAGGCGATAGGGGATGGGGGATCGAAGCCAGTACAAGGGAGTGGGGAGACTACTCCCAGTACCACTGCACTACTAGTAGTGCCAGTCCAAGCCCTCAAATATATCTGGTAAGAGTTTTTTTTTTTTTTTTGTTACAAAAAGTTTTGGAGGGTTCGACATCAGTCCCCCTACCAAAGTCAGGGCACGACCCCGGACTCTATGAGTATTTATTGAGGACTTACGAGATCGCCTACCAAAGGAGTCCCAGCGACGGGAGAGAGGTTTGTATTTTAAAAAAAAAAACGTTTTGGAGGTCCATGATGACTCGAATCCAGTCTAATCAATGATGGGCCAATCATACAGACGAACGGCCCATCCGTTACTCTTTCGTAATGCGTAAATACCACCCGAAAGATGCTCGTCCCATCTTGCCACCGTACACGCCGGCACCGCAAGACCCACCTCTTGGACGATCACTAAAAATCGGCAGTAATCTCCACCTTCAAAGGCTCGCACAAGCTCCAATTCATGTGTAGAACCGTCGGATCGACTCCAACCTTTCTCTTCTTCGTCACTTTTCTGCTCGTAGTAGCACCAACACCATCGCAATCCTTCTCGACTTCCCAGTATCGAAACCTAATATCACTAGCCCATTCGGTCATGACGGGGGTCGCCAACCTCCGCTCCGCGCGCGGCGACATCGCCGGCTCTGAGCGAGCACGAGCCATGGCCGAGAAGCTCGAGAAGGGGCTGGGCTTAGGGTTCTGGAGGGTCGTGTGGTCGACTGGGTGGGACTACGTGACGAACTTGGCGTGGAGTAGGAGTACCTTGCAGTTGGAGGAGCTATACGGTGCCGTTTCGAAAATGAACGAGTTGCTCAGTCAGTTGAGTGAGTTGAGTCAGTTGGAATCGCATGGTGCGAGGGCAGCTTGGATCAGGCAGAATTACGACAATGTGATGAGAATTTCTAAGTCGCTTTCCGGAAAGCTCCTAGCCGCATTTGGCAAATCGGTACGAGCCCAATTCGTTCGTACTCAATTCATTCTCTATTTATATATAAATAAATTATTTAGTATATTTTGATGCTGTTTTCTAATTTAGATTTTTTTTAAATTTTTTTTGAAATTTTCGGAAAGAAATTGACCCATAAAAGTTGGCTTTTGAACCATTGAAAACCTTCTAGTGTTGTTGTTCATGTTGGTAATAATATGATATTGAGCTTTCTTTTGAATGTTTATGTGTGACAATCTAGTTGTAATGTGAATGATGAGAAATGAAATGGGGATATCTGACAGGAGACGGTGAGAGAAGTGGTGGAGACGGTGGAGAAGGAGGTGGTGGAGGGTGGATTACTGAGAGATTGCCTGGAATTGGGAAGCAATGATTTGAAAGGCTTGATTCAGGTGGTGAAGGAATTTGCTCTCTCATTTTCTTCACTCGCTCCTCATATTGATCTTTAGCATATCACTCTACGGCTATTGCTTTTGGACTCTTTTGTTCTCATTTCTGCTTCTTTGTTACTTGAATAAAAGCTGAATACCATTAAATCAAGAGAGACATACAAAAGCAACGTCATAGTGACAAAAAGTGTATGCAGGACCGTGGGACTGTGAGAGAGTTTAACCCGCCGGATTTTTTACCAAAATAATGTATTTTGAAAAAAAAATGACCAGAATAGGGCGTGTCAGAAACTATTTTCCAATCTAATGTGGTCAATGGCGTCAGCTGACTCACGCCATTAGTGGCGTGAGCAGCCTGACGCCTGTCAGTAGTGGTTGAATCACGCCAATTCAAGTGGTGGCGTGATTCAAATCACGCCACTAGGGGGTCAATTCAATTGACCCCCAACTTGACGCCAAGGCGTCAATTTTTGACGCCTTGGCGTCAAATATTTTTTTTAAATGTAATTTTATTTAAAATTATAAATATTAATTATAATTAATAATTATAAAAATTAAAATATTTAAAATTTATCATAAATCTTAGGATACAAGATTAATAATTAGTAAATTAATTAATTAGTAGATTTATTATAAACTATAAAATAGGTGACCAATTATTTAATTAATCAATTAATTGTTCTCTAACTAAGCTTATCCTATTTATCTTAGGGTAAAATAATATACAACATATTTCAAAAAGTATTTTTAAGATAGGTGATTAATATTCTCTAACTAATTTATTTTACCCTAAGATAAATAGGATAAGCTTAGTTAGAGAACAATAAATTAATTAATTAAATAATTGGTCACCTATTTTATGGTTTATAATAAATCTACTAATTAATTAAGGGTAAATGATTTCCCCTGTCACTGGAGATAGAGTTATCTCCAGTAACCCTAAAATTACGTCGTTTTGAATTAATGAAGGGTGTATTTGTAATTTCAGGTGAATTAATGAAGAGTGCAAATACATTAACTCACCCTTCATTAATTCAAAACGACGTAGTTTTAGGATCACTGGAGATAACTCTATCTCCAATGACAGGAGAAATCCTTTGCCCTTAATTAATTATTAGATTTATTATAAACCATAAAATAGGTGACCAATTATTTAATTAATCAATTAATTGTTCTATAACTAAGCTTATCCTATTTATCTTAGGGTAAAATAAATTAGTTAGAGAATATTAATCACCTATCTTAAAAATACTTTTTGAAATATGTTATATATTATTTTACCCTAAGATAAATAGGATAAGCTTAGTTAGAGAACAATTAATTGATTAATTAAATAATTAGTCACCTAATTTATAGTTTATAATAAATCTATTAATTAATTAATTTACTAATTATTAATCTTGTATCCTAAGATTTATGATAAATTTTAAATATTTTAATTTTTATAATTATTAATTATAATTAATATTTATAATTTTAAATAAAATTATATTTTAAAAAAAATATTTGACGCCAAGGCGTCAAAAATTGACGCCTTGGCTTCAAGTTGGGGGTCAATTGAATTGACCCCCTGGTGGCGTGATTTGAATCACGCCACCACTTGAATTGGCGTGATACAGTGGTGGCGTGATTTGAATCACGCCACTACTGACAGGTGTCAGGCTGCTCACGCCACTAATGGCGTGAGTCAGCTGACGCCATTGACCACATTAGATTGGAAAATAGTTTCTGACACACCCTATTCTGGTCATTTTTTTCTCAAAATACATTATTTTGGTAAAAAACCCCCCCCCCCTCCCCTAAAAAAAAAAGTGTAAAAATACACATATATTTTATCCACGCCCAACACATATGTTTTTTTTTTTGTTTTTTTGTTAAAATACACATGAGCTTTCAAAATCAATCATATAAAAAAATACCATCATAGTTAAAAGAGGCTAACATCTATTTAACCCCATGTAAAAGTACCAAAATGCTCTGTAAAATCATGCGAGACTCAGTAAAACCTCACCAAGCAGACAAAATAACAGAAAATCCATACTAGAACAAACATCTGGGAGATCAAGATTGATGAGAATCTTAAAATCCATCATGGCAGTGAGCGAAATCCCTCTTAAAATTGCAAAACTGGGGAGATCAAGAAGCAGTAGCTAACATCTTTGAAAACTCAAAATCTACGAGGATAAACAATTTCAAGTAAGAAAAAGGGGTGCATCCTAACAGGTACCCAAAGAAATCAAAATTGGACTCTCTCTCTGTAATTTTGATATGAGTTGCAGAGCATAGTATTGATTTGGGGATTATAGATAAACAGCGAAGGAGAAATCAAGAATTGGAAGACGTAAAGCAAGCATTAAAAAAACAAAAAGGCTGTGACGGAAATTCCAAGTTCGTGAAAAGCTAGATCGTTCATCAGAAAATTCATGTTGGATGAAGCGAGACCTAACTCGAGAATTGATGGAATAATTTGGTAAAATAAGAAATAGTGTTGTAACATACTAAAATTATAAAGAGGATGACGAGGTAAAGAGGAAGAAGGAAACAAATCTAGAATGTTTTAAATTTATCATCAATTTCAGGAATCAATCATAACTTAAACCAAAAATTGAAAAACCCATATCGAAGAAAATCTTGTCGGAGGACGGAGGGATCGATCGCTTTATTGTTCCAGGGTATCGATTCGCTTCTGCATAGATGCTATCCTTGCAAAAATCGCTCCAGTTCACCGGAAGCAAGCTCCTCTTGCTCCGATTGGGAGGTGCTCCCAGCCATGAGGTTGTATGGGTACGGTCGAACCGGTTGATCCTCTCCTTCACATCTCGCATCTCCGCTTGAAAAGGAAGAATTGGATCTGGGCGCCGTGGGTGATCTGAGAAGGAAATGGGGTGACAGGAAGAAGGAGATGAGATGACTGATGAAAGTGAAGGGCAAGAAGGGGAATTCAAAAAATCTAAGCTTTTTGTTTTTTCAATAAGGTGGGGCCCACTAAAAAACTAACCGCAGTTAACTCTTTTAACCGTGATGACATTTTTGTTCTGATTTTGAAAGCTTATGTGTATTTTTGTTTTAAAAAAAAGCATATGGTGTTAGGTGCTCCCAAGAATAAAGCACCTATATATTTTTCCACCTTTACCACACACAAAAAAAAAAAAAACCCCATAAAAATGCAAAGGTGATGAGACTTTTTCCCCCCTTTTTAAACTCATCCCATGTCTCTTTATTTTTAACGAATTTTTATTTAAATTTTAAACTTTTGTTTTTGTTATTTTCATCCCATACTTTATGCCGTCCTAAACTTTGGTCCATATAATTTATTAATTTTGCTGATATGGCATTAACAGTGCTGATTAAGACAAATGCCAACTATATGTAGGGATTAAAATCAAAACTCTTTAAAATATATAGACTTTTGCTCTTTGGATGGGAAGAAAGAAAATTTGATTAGCCTTCCGGTTTGGATGGAGGAGAGCAAAAAGAGAGGAAAGAAAATGAGCCAACATTTGAATGGCTAATATGCCTTTACCAAAACATATCATGTTTTAAATCAAATCAATTAAATCAATATATATCAATATATATATATATATATATATATATATATATATATATATATATATATATATATATATATATATATTGATAAACATCATTACATACTTTAAAATTAGGTAAAAGTATTTCTCCAATCACTGGAGATAGAGTTATCTCCAATGACCTCCTCAAAACTACGTTGTTTTGAATTAATGAAAGGTTTGTTAGTAATTTCAGGTAAATTAATGAAGAGTGTTTTAGTAAAATGTATATGAATAAAAAACAAACAAAATTACAGAAACGCCTTTCATTAACCTAAAACGACGTAGTTTTGGGGTCACTGAAGATAACTCTATTTCCAGTGGCTGAAGAAATCCTTTACCCTTAAAATTATTTGGTTTAGATACATTTTTCATATTATTATATATTAAAATTAATAAAAATATTATTTAAGATAAAAGATAAGAAGTGAATAATTTTGTAACATTACATATAATAAAAGAAAATAAATAAAGTATTTTTTTTTTAGGGTCAAGGTGTAGATTTGCCTACCAACTATTATCCGAGGAGCGTCTGGCACAAATAACAATTGAAAGGACCAAAATTGTCAATCAACAATTAAAAAGTGAAAAAAAAAGGTCAAATAACTATTTTAAAAAAAACAGCTGCCACAATTAACTATTAAAATATGAGGCATTGTCGTAGGACGGTGGCGGAGACACTGGAGAAAAAAACGGTTAAGTCATATTGTTGGATAAGGCAAACACCAACAGAGATAGGACCTATGGGAGTCAGCATTGTGGCAATAGTGGTTGCTACTTGTGGCATCGATGGGATGGAACCAGAGTACAAGGTGCGTGCGTGTCAAAAGCTGTGAACTGTTGAATGAGTTCAAGAGGGTGAGTGGAACACCCAGTAACAATGAAAGCTTTGGAGACACCGACGTCGCCGACACTGTGACAGTCAATGAAAGACGGAGACACCAAACCAGTGACGGAGTAATAGTTCGTTGGTGAATCTGCACCAAATTGTGTTTTTCTTCGTTGGTGAATCTGCACCAAATTGTGTTTTTCTTCACTTTTTAATTGTTGATTGACAATTTTAATCCACTCAATTATTATTTGTGCCAGACACTCCTCGAGTAGTAGTTGATTGACAAATTTACACCTTAACCTTTTTTAAAAAAAAAACTTTCTTCACCCCTCGTCGGCCCTCTCTCTCGAATATGACTATCGAATTGCAAATTGATGACGGTCAAATGTTTGGCAATAACGAGTTCACCATTCTAATAGTGGTTTCTAAGATTTCCGATCCCATTAGTTTTGAGATATTTAGGCGTTGGACGGTAAATATGACGATTATGGCTGGGACCACAACGGAACAAAACTGAACGGAATTGGCGACAGTGGACGGAATACAATAGCAAACCCTACCGGTGATGAACAACAAAACTAAGCCCCCTAAGGAGGAGGGGCAGAATGAAGGTGGCTTGGGGGGAGGGGCAGCCAAGAAAATCTCGCTTTACTCTCCAAATCTCACCATCTATGGAGAGAAATTTAGGGAGAAAATGGGGCGTGGGACTCCCCAATAGGGGTGGAAATAGGCTAGAGGCTTGTGACCTGACCTATTAAAAGCCTGATCAAGTCTGGCTTGTCAGGCTAAAAGGCCAGGCCAAAGCCTATTTTAAGGCCTGTTTGTCTTAACAGGTTAGGCCTAGGCCTCTGAATAGGCCTGTCAAGCCTGTCAGGTCGGCCTGTTAAGAGGATTTTTTTTTTTAAAAAAAAAATTTAAAATATCTCTCCCCTTAAAGTAAGCCAAGGGCCCAAGGCAATATTTTTTAAAAAAAAAAAAAGAAAAAGAAAAGCCCAATTCTACACATTGATTTACGCCTCTGCCTCTGTCAATTGCAACTTCATAAGTAATCCTAATTACACAAATCACAATCGAGATTCGAGGGTCTCGGCCTCACCGTCGCACGTCTTCACCAGCCTCACCGTCGCACGTCTTCCCCGTCCTCACTTCTTCTTCACTCTGTGTCTACCCACAAGAGCTTGGCTATGGAACCCATTTCTTCTGCATCAACCTGTGAAAAACCAGAAGCTGTGGTTGAAGAAGAAAGCTTGCGTTTTTCCTAGTCTCTTCAGGTTTCTATCTTACCTGCATTATATTAAAGGGTACTGGCCACTGGGTTTGATTTTTTTGTGTTCATGCTTTTAAATGTTTTTGCTTCTTATTATTTTATTTTTTTGATGGTGGTTGCAGGAGCTTAAAGGACTTCAGTGTCAGCTTCGTGATGCTACAGATTACTGTGAAACGACATTCTCAGGGAGCAAAGTGAAAAGAGAGTGACCCATCTCAGACCTCTCCTCCATAGCCATATTACTTGCTTGTTTTGATGATGCTATCTGATGCATTTGGATTCCATGTGTTCTTGATTTTATTGGCTTCTACTTGTCTGTTTTCGAAAAAAGGATATTTATTTGCCAAGTGTTGTGACATATGACTCCCACATTATGAGCCCAGCGAGAACATGTTGAGAAGTTTAGCTATTCTTTAATTTCTTGATTCTTTGTCTTGTTTTGGAAGCTTTGTTTAACTGATACAATTTTTTTTGGAGAGATCTTTGTTCACTGATCAGATTTGCTTATCCATGCCTGTCACACTACAAAAAAAACAGTTTTTTGCGGCCGAAAAATTCCCTCGCAGAAAAGCAATTTTCCGTCGCAAAACTGATTTTACGACGGAATTTGCGGCGGAACAATTTCCGTCACAAAAAAGGCCATCGCAAACCAATTTTCCATCGCAAAAATGATTTTTCCTTCGTAAATTCCAAGATTTGCGAGGGAAAATTTTTTCCCTCACAAAATCCAAGATTTTAATATCCAGAATTTGCGAGGGAAAACTTTTCCCTCGCAAATTGCATAATTTTGCGAGGGAAAAAATTTTCCCTCGCAAATTAGAGTTTATTTTTTTAAAAAATATAAAAAATCAGAAAAATTAAATAATTACATAAAAAAAATTAAAAATTAGAAAATAAAAGACTTGTATATCATAAAAATAAATTGTAACAATCATAAAAGTTTATATAGTAAAAACAAAATATTACAAATTATAATGTTAGAAAAAATATAATGAACAGCAGTAGAAATGGACAAGGGAAAAATGTTAGTGACTCAATCCACAACCACAAATGTCAGCGCATAACCATCAGAACAAGATGAACAATAGCATTTTAACAACAGAAAAAAATGACAATCACTTAATTCTGGCACATCATATTATTTATAAGTCATTAAATTCCATAAGTTTCACTGACATTCATTATGCTCTGTTCAGGATATCAGGAAAAGAATCCCTAAAAGCAATCAGGAAGGCTTAAACACAAATATCTAACATCAAGACAGAACACATCAATTCCAATTATTTTAGTTAACGATTATTTGCAAAACCTTTACTTTCTAAAGGAGATAGACACATACATATGCCTAACACACTTCACTGAAATGGATTCTTATGCAACATAGAAATGCATTGAACATGTAATCCTATTTTAAGTAGCATCAGCGCTATCACCTCTTGACTTCAAAGCATATCATGGATCCAACCTTTATCACATGCCGCTTGTGCAATCTGCTTGTGTACCTATCTTGCCCATGTTTCTACAAGAAACAAAAACAGCATGCAGACATCATTAATTAATGATAATAAAATCTCAATCATAACATTAAGGAGGATAGATAGATTAACATTACTGAATATCATGTTGAGAGACTCACATTTCTGTATGTGAACTCTTCCCTAATGTCTTTGTCAGCTATTATAGCAGAAGAAAAGCCAAGCACAATGGCATGAATAGAATCTTGCGTAATCTTTACCAACTTGCCTTCTGAAAGCAACAATCGATTGACCAAATTAGCAAAGAAAACATAGGGGTTCAAAAACAATCTATGTGCAATTAGAGTTTTCCACTAAAAGTAATGAAATAATGAGACAGTCCACAAAACATGTGCCAGAAAAAAAAATAAATAAATAGCAAGACTGCACTTACGACTTACAACTTCCAAGCAAAGTTTTAAATGCACATTCAAAAGCACAACTCAAATTCTGCATAACAATTCCCAACCTATTACTGATATGTAATCCACGTCTGCACTTACAACTTCCAAACAATTCCATATTGTGATAATCCAAAAAGTCCAAGATTTCAATAGAAAATTTTATAATGACAGCAGCAAGTCAATATCACAGTAGCAAAAAAACAATAGATCTACAACATGAGAAATCCAGAAATCAAAGAATTCATGCATAATCATTTTCAAGGAAAATCCTTAAAGAAGCAACCAATTCAAACATGTCATAAACCACTTTTCATTCTCGATTAAAATAGTGCAGCAGAATGCAGAGAGAGTGTACAACAAGATTTAACTCCGAACAAAATTCCAGAGCCAAATTCAGTTACAATAAGTATGAAATATTGAGTTTATGAAATTGAATGATTGCACATCCTTGGAAATAATCAGCTGTTGCAGTAAAACTAATTAAAAATGCACAAGTTAAATTGATCATTATGGCAGGGGAGGATCAAAAGAACACTGCACAATTTGAATTTATAAAGACTATTGCCCATTTAGAGTTTGAAGGCAAAATCTATTAGAAGGGTTTGACAGCAATCCATTCCATCTAATCAGTCATTCTAAATCGTCCCTTTCAGCCCTTGAACCTAATGAATCTGTTTGGTACGCTGAGGCTTCTCCTTCCCCTGAAATCGGCCATAAACAGACACTGCTTGAAGATAAGAAAGGTTGGGACAAAGACCTATCTTTCAAATCTCGTAGGAACTTCTGCTCGATTGTTTGTTGCGGGAAGAAGGCTGGAATCTGTCTCTCCGGATAGAATGTGATCTCTTTCTCTCCACTCCCCCTCCCACCAAAAAAGAAAAAAGAAAAAAAACCCATGAACTTGTACGAAACTCTACAATCCCGAATTTTCGAGCCAACTCCTCAGCCAAATTATATGATACAGATCAAGTTTTATTTCAAAAGCCCACCAAAATAATCAGACAAGGAGAGGGAGTAGAGGCTGAGGACTCACCGATTAAGGACTGAGGAGAGAGGAAGGAGAGATTGGAGATGGCAATCACAGGTGTCGGACGTTGAGAGGAGACGAGGGGAGGACCAGAGCTGCGAAATCGTGGAGCAAGTTGGAGGAGAGGACCGGAGTTGCGAAACCGTGGAGCAAGGAGGAGGAGAGGACCAGTAGTGCGCCAAAATGAGGAGGCAAGGGCTGGTGGTTCGCGACGCCGGAGTAGGGGACAGATCCGAAGGAAGAGCGGCAGACCGAGGGGGAGGACTAGAAGAGGTCGGCGGCGGTGGCCGGAGGGAGCAGAAGCGGTGGATCTGAGGCCGATTGTGGGAGAAAGAAGCTACAATAACAGAATGGTGAAACTGAAAATTGGGAACCTAGTTTCCTTATTCCCTTTTTTGCGAGGGACTATTGTTCCCTCGCAAAACTTAGACGATTTTGCGGCGGGAACCTCCTTCCCTCGCAAAAACAAAAGAACTTGGTCCACTTTGTGACGGAAACAAGGTTCCCTCACAAAAATAATACCCATTTTACGAGGGAAACTCAGGTTCCCTCGCAAATATGTCATTTTTTTGCGACGAAAAATTATTTCCCTCGCAAAAATGACTCCTTATTCCCTTTTTTGCGAGGGACTATTGTTCCCTCGCAAAACTTAGGCGATTTTGCGGCGGGAACCTCTTTCCCTCGCAAAAACAAAAGAACTTGGTCCACTTTGCGACGGAAACAAGGTTCACTCGCAAAAATAATATCCATTTTGCGAGGGAAACTCAGGTTCCCTCGTATTTTTTGCGACGGAAAATTATTTCCCTTGCAAAAATGACATATTTGCATTTTCCCTCGCAAAAAATGACAATTTTGCGAGGGAAAATATTTTCCCTCGCAAATTTCTAAAATTTGCGACGGAAAAAATTTCCCTTGCAAATTCCGTCGCAAATATTGAATTTTCTAGTAGTGTCAATTCGAGATGCAATTCTCAGATTACTGTATTTTAGATTATTGTGAAACGACATTTTCATATTACTATTTTAGATCAATAATTTATATAAGGCCTGTTTTCGGCCTGTTTATAGTTGGCCTGTGGCCTATTAGCCTGAATACAAGATTTTAAAAAATACAGGCTTCTTAACAGGCTACAGGCCTGGTCAGGCCTCTAACAGGCCAGGCTCAGGCCCAAAAATTAGCCTGAAACAGGCCACAGGTCAGGCTCAGACCGCTTTGTTTCTTAACAGGCCAGGCCTGTTAAGGGGAAAGCTTGGCTTGACCTGGCCTGTTTCCACCCCTACTCCCCGATTTTCTCCCCACTTTTCTTTCCTCCTCTGCTTTTTCTACATTCCAAAAAGGTGAAAACTCCTTCCTCTCTTTATTTTCTCCTCTAATTTTCTTTCCTCCCTCATTTTTTCCCTCTATCCAAACAAGGGGTTTGAGTGGATTTAACCCGATAATAAAAGACAACTTAAATATATAGCAAAGGAAAAAGAAATGAAATTTCACTGATAAAATTGATTTTGATGAATACAAAAATAGTAATTGATTTTTTTTTTTTTGGGAGGAAAAAGGAACTCCGATCCACTCTCACGTGTGGAGAAGGTTTCATAATTGATAACAATACGGAGTATATAAAAGAAAGTAGAGTTCCACATAGCTTGTACATAAACATGTATATAATAAAACGTAGAACAATCCATTGATTCACTATGACTATGTTTTAAATTCCATATTACATGTCGGAATATCTGTGAGAATGCAAAGTAGGTTCTCATTTGGATGGTTAAGGAAAAGGTGTGGCATTGCTTCAAAGAAGCATAGTGAAGTGGAAAACCATTTCTGGAACTCCAGAATCCGTTAACATAACATGTTACTGGATCAAAAGATTCACTCAACGACATGTAAATATAAACTTATTAAACTTGGCTGTTCGGACATTTGTATTGCATAACTTCCTCGGTGATTCAACATTTGTTTCTGGCCTCCTCACTTGTTTTGTAACGCGCGCGTTTCTATTTTCTAAACTTGGCTGAGCCTCGTCTAGCTAGTATTTTTCCTACTTTAGTTTTACTTGTACTGGTTCATAATCAAAATTGATTGACTCTATTGAAAGTAGGTTAGTCCCTCATAATGTCGCTAACCAAACTTTATATCTCTATTGGAAAATGTGTCCATATTTAACACTCGACAATACTTCAAATAAAACTATATGCCTGTGGTGGGTGAAGAAATAAAAGTATCAATAACCATCCAATGCCAACCTTAGCGCATTATGTTAACAATGCCAAGCCAGTTTGCGAGCACTCTTTCAATGCACTTTTACCCTTCTACAGATTAAAACCACTCTTCCCTATTATATTAATGTCGTACCCTATAAAATTATTTAAAATAAATAAAATTGGAAGGGACTAATACTAGCTACTAGTATATGTTGTAGCACATCGAGAATGCCCAATAAATTAACCCAGTTTGGTAGCTGTAGTAATTTTACAGTATCTCTCCATACAGTAACATGCATGGTTGTTTTTAATGGGGTGGGGCAGTGAGTGGAAGTAATTAATTTCACACGCTGGTTATGATCACAGATTGAGATTTGAGAAGACAAGTTGAAGAGGAGAAAGCGACGTAGAAGAAACAAGAGGCTTTTTGCTTTGAAAGCATAATAATGCGAGCACAAGGCCAAGCATGTTACTTGGTCAGACTTTGCCAATTTATTCATAAAATTCTAGTAGTATTAGTCTCTTCTTGCTGGCCAAAAAAAGAAAAAGTCAGTGGGGTCGGAGAAGTTGACTTAATTAATACTAGTATCCATTTAATTCATACCTACTCCCATTTATTATCATATCTTGTTTTTGGTAAACTCTTTAACTTCCAACTCTACTACTGTAAAGTTTTTACCCAAAAAAACAAAAGAGGAGTACAGTGGGGAAGCAGAACTGCTAATAAATTAAATGAGGGCTAGACATACATGTTAGAAAGAGAAAAAGATGAGAGAGATTTGACAATAAATTTTAAAAGATATTCATTCATAAATAAGAGTAAAGTTAAAAATTTGTTCCATAATCATTGAGATACTTAACTCTTCTTGGTATGTGAGATTTGGTTAAACTAGATTTATAAATTAGACTAGTAGATCACTAGTATCTCATTCCCACAAACCAAGAAAAGCATCAACTGAATTTTTTTTCCCCCATATTTGCCCTTATTTATACAAAAGGGTGCACATTTTCTGTCACATATATCCTTTTATCTCTATGCAGATACATCTCAGTCTCTTCCCCCTCTTTCCTATGTGCCCAACTAATACTAATTAAATAGGGGTAAATATGATAAAATATCATTTATCACCTTACAAATAACTTATATTTTGAGTAAAACTTTTGAAGTATAGGTTACTTGTAAAAACGAAAAGAGTGGTAGAAATCAGGGAGCTCTCTCAAGGATAGTCTACCATTAATTTTCACTCCTAATATACTACTTTGGTCCTATTTATAAATCCAGTTTGACTAAAAAAATTTGGTCCTATTTATAAGTCTAGTTTCGGAAATAAATGAGATTGTGACAATTTTACCCATATTAATTGCACCCATAAAGATAGAAAGAGAAAAAACAGTAAAAAAGTACTCAATCATAAATAAGGGCAAAATTAAAAATTTACTCCATAATCATTGTGTCAATTAACTTTTCTTGGTATATGAGATCTGGTCAAACTGAGCTTATAAATAAAATCAGAGTGATACATGCTTTTGGACTCTGATAGTCTCTGATAAGCATTCACGTTCATTATGTGGAACCAAAGTCAACGCAGGGGGCTAGGGGGGGTTATTGTTCCAAGACAAAATTATAATAATAGCATTACCCTCTTCTTGTTGTAACTTGTCAACCCCATCCAACATTTGACCTTACCATTTCATGCCCATCACCTCACTCATACCCCTAATTAATAGGGGTAGTATTGAAAATTACTTAAATTATAGGATAAATTTATTGATTTTAACTGATTTTATTGGTTTGTGAGAAAAATTAGTTGGTGCCTTATAATAAGAATCAAAGAGAATATATAAGTTAGGTTAGGTCATAGGACCCTTATAAGGCTTGACTTATTTCCATTCCTAAAATTAAAGAAGTTGATTAAAGTGTTTTAGAAAAACATATTATATTAAGTAACTTTATTAATCTAACTAAACTAGTTAAATATCTTACGGTAAGAATAAAATGAGTAGAAAATTAGAGTACTTCTACAACTTTAAGCTCGGGGTTGTTCCTTGTCAATCTCTAAACTTGTGCTCATTTTAGTCTTCTCTCTCTCTCTCTCTTTTTTAAAAATAACTTTCCCTTTTTTAGGGTTGGTCTTTAATATAAGTAACCTTTTTTTATGTCTCAAAATTAAAACTTGTTTTTCCTTTTCTACCCCTATTGAAACATATCTTTATATTAATTATCTTTCACTCATCACTAATTCTCTTATGTTTTTAATCATTTATTACTCATTCTCTTTTATATTTTTTTACCTATTCTCTCTCATATACTCTTTTCATAAATATAAGCATATTTAGGGGAAAAAAACATGACATTTTTTACACATTTATTATTTTTAACTAATATTAATAATTAGTTCATTTTACAAAATAAAAAAAAGTTGTTTAAAAAAAAAAAGATGTGCGCTACTACACGGTTTCAATGATTTTTTTTTTTTTTTTTGGGGTTCAATACACGGTTTCAATGATTAATTATTCTGACATGCTTTAACTTGGTCACTCGGTTCTTGCTGTATATTTTAACTAATCGCATTTATTATTTGAGACTTCTTAACCACTAATGTATAGCTGGTTTGAGCCCCAAAAAACTAATGTATAGCTGACATGTCATGCCAACGATATGATCAAGCTTTATGCATTTTTTAAAAAAGGATAAAATTAATTAACAATAAATAAATATGTCTTGAAATAATTTTTTTCTTTCAAATATGTTCTTATTTATAAAGGCTAAATAAGAAAGAGAAATAAAGTTAAGAGAAGTACACCAACGCTTTAATTAATATAATATGTATAATTAGTGAGAGACGTAAATGAAAAAAACTTACTCCCTCCATTCCTTATTATAAGAAACGTTTAACTGAATCTTGCGGTTCGAAGTGACAGTTAAGATCAATATGTGTGCTAAAATTGTAAACATTTTTGCTAAAATACCTTTATTTATGAGGAGATAGAGAATAAGAAAATTATTATAATAAGAAAGATTATAGAAGAGAGAGAATAAGAAAATAAATATGGTAGAAGTAATAGGTCTTTGGGGTTGTGGAAATTTATTATATTAACATTACATAAGGGCAAAATGATAAAATAAAAGGTAAAAAAATAAAACATCTTCTAAATGTTTTTTTTAAAAAAAATAATTTGGAATGGAACATGTGTTTTAATTGTTTCTTATAATATGGAATGGAGATAACTTTATCAGGCTTTTATAAAAGGGTTAAATGCCAATTTTGCCCCGGAAGTATCTCCCCAAGAGCAATTTTGCTCCGGAAGTTTTTTTTGAAGCAATGTTGCCCCGGAAGTTTTTTTTGAAGCAATGTTGCTCCGGACCTTTGACCGAGGGGCAACATTGCTAAAAAAAAAGCTTCCAGGGCAAAATTGCTACTTAACCTAAAAAAATGTTAAAAATGTTATTTATGATATCATATATTCTTAATTCTTATTTATATAATATTTAGGGGTGGAAACAGGCTAGACTAGCCTAGACTTCACTCTCTAATTCAAATTTTAAATATAAAAACTAAATAACTAATTTATAGAATTAAAGAATTTTACTTTTATAAAGAATTATATAAGATTATATATTTATAAAGAATTAAAAGGAAATTTTTATGTAAAATATTTTACTTTTTTTAAAAAATAAATAAAGGGCACTTTCAATTTTTAGCATGTTTTTAAAAAATGCTAAAAGAAAGGGATTGAATTAAAACTTAAGAGAGTAATTTTTGTATTTCTCTTTTTTTAAAAAAAATTAAATTTGATCTTTCTGTTAAAAGCGCTATGTGAATCTTGTAAATTCTTCTATACATTTATTATCTTTCTATTTAATTATTTTTCCTGTGACTTGTAAGTCGTTTTCTTTTTCCTTTGAACTTCTTTTTTTATATATAAGAAATGTATTGTAATGGATATAAATTTTAATTTTCCTAAAACATGTTTAACCCATAGAGATATTTTGGTGGAAATGTTAACATTCATTTGTTCAGTATTAATATTGTATTATATTTTAAATATATTTTATTCTCATGGAAGGATTCAGTCATGCACACACACAACCATTTTATAATAGGGATCAAAATTTCAGTAAAGTCCCATTGTATAAATGATTAAAAGGAATATTTCAGAAAAATAAAATTTTTTCATAAAAGATACTTTAATTGAGTTTTTAATTCTATAAATTAGTTATTTAATTTTTATATTTAAAATTTGAATTGGAGGGTGAAGCCTAGGTTGGTCTAGCCTATTTCCACCCTAGATATTATATAAATAAAAATAAAAATATATGATATCATAAATAACATTTTTAACATTTTTTTGGGTTAAGTAGCAATTTTGTCCTGGAAATTTTTTTTGGAGCAATTTTGCCCCGGAAGTTTTTTTTGGTGCAATGTTGCCCCGGAAGTTTTTATTTAGGAGCAATTTTGCCTCTCAGTTAACAACCCTAACGGTCAACGGTTAGTTGACCGTTGACGAAGGGGCAACATTGCTCCAAAAAAAACTTTCAGGACAAAATTGCTCCTGGTGAGATACTTCTGGGACAAAATTGATACATAACCCTTTATAAAAAAGACTAAGCCAATTTAAATTTTAGGCTAAAAGGAGTAAATCACAATGTGATTTATTTACTGATTATTTGTCATTTCATGACGAGGCAGTGCCAATGCATATGCATGTGCCTTCAAATACAGTAATACAATTCGCTTTATATATATAGAAAAAAATTTGCCTGAAACAAAAATACACCGGCGGAAAAAAAGGAAAGTTCTTTTAGTGCATATTTAGCAAACCATAAAATTGGGGTTTTAGAAATTATTCCTCACCATAAAATTTCTCTTACATATTTATATTGTAAATCATAAAAGTTATTTTTTAAAAAACTAATTCATATATAAATATGGACACAAGCAAAAAAAAAAAAAGGGACAATTTGAAGTTCGTCCAGATAATAAGCTCATCCCAGAATTTTCCTGGGGAAGAAAGTAAATTCAATTACCTGTCTAGATGTAGCTCATTTTACAAACCAATGATGTACTAATTATGAAGTCCTTGGTATAAAAAAACAATATATATATATATATATTTATGAAGTCCACATGGTTTGGTCTTCACACATTCATATCGACACCAAAAGCAATTTAAGGAGACAATTCACATATTCTTATTGAATATGTGGTTAAATTTGTTAATTGCAATCATTATGTAAAAAGTATGTATGAGAGAGCCAACAATTCTTCTATTCTAGGGCGGTTAGTCGCTGTAATTGATGGGTATTGGGTGCAAAAGGAACAAGTTTTTCAACATCAGAAAAATATTCCTGGCAAAAACACAAGCCATAATTAGCTGACCCATCAAATGTATTAATGATAAAATATGGTATAATAATTGGTTGAAGTTGACTATAAGCCCCATCAACAGAGTCATTATCATAAAATGCAGCAACACGTTAAAAGATAAATTCAGATGAATAATTGCCTGAATTGACTTCCTTTCTTCCTTCCAGGGTCTCTTCTCTTTCAGCCAATTAACAAACAGACTCGGTCAAAACCAAATTAAGTTTTATAAATTTTTCACTAGTCTGAATCTGAGTCTGTCATTGTAAAAGATTAAAGACAAGAAGATGAAGTCAACCATGATCAATCTCTCAAACTTCATATTGCTAATTTCAGAGACTGATCTAGGGTGAAGGCAAATCATAATGGTAGATTAGCATATTATCATATTGCCTAAGTGTTTTCATATGAATCTTTTAGTTTTGACAAAAATGATATGTCATTGATGTATCAGAAGAAATTAGTTACATGAACAACCAAGCTCAGAAACCACCTGCCAGCAAATACCAAACATCACTGAGGATTAATAGCTTGTGTTTTCACAGTTTAAAAAATTTACCCTACTTGACTAAATACAAAGTTATATCACTTTTACTCATTTTGCTTCCATCCCCAATGCAGGACAGAATTATGAAGGTGTTCATGTTGCTGGACGAAGCATCATGAGCACATTCGCGCTGCTAAAGCCAATAACAGACACGTCACATTGCAATTTACAGAATTCGATTGTCATGTATTTTCTACTCAAATTCCTATAAATACCATTACTGGAAATTACACCTATACATTAAAGTTGGGGCATGACAAGAACAGATCAGATTAGATGGAGGAGGTGATAGTACTGCTTCTCTCCTCACACATAGTCTCACATTATCTCCGCGTCCATTTAATGCTCCTAACAAACACTCAACCGTAAAAGCAATTAAAGATGCCCTAGCTAAAGACCTGCTACTATATAATAATAGTTTTTGAAGTACTGCCTCATTCACTCATTCAACGGACATATCTACCGGCTTAACTCACTACCACTTCCCATTTCTCCCCCAAAACTAGCTACCATTTGTTTCTCCATCATTTCCTGCTTCAATGGCGACATCAGCTGGGGAGCTCATAAGGCAGTGGGTGACAAGCACGGTGGCTGTGGTGGTGGTTCTGTCTTTGCTTAACGGGGTTGGAGCTGAACCACAAGTACCTTGCTACTTCATTTTTGGGGATTCTCTGGTGGATAATGGGAATAACAATGCTCTGCAATCTTTGGCTAGAGCTAATTACCTGCCCTATGGGATTGACTTTAATGGTGGTCCGACTGGGAGGTTTTCAAATGGGAAGACTACTGTTGATGTAGT
This sequence comes from Acacia crassicarpa, assembly GCA_034222035.1. Lineage (NCBI taxonomy): Eukaryota > Viridiplantae > Streptophyta > Magnoliopsida > Fabales > Fabaceae > Acacia > Acacia crassicarpa. The sequence goes on along the minus strand of JAWXYG010000005.1, from coordinate 37,563,213 downwards.
TGGTAAGCTTGCTTCTCAGTCACTCTCTAAACACGTAATTTTACATTTCAGTTAGTTTCCTACTTCACATAAAAACGTTTTGAGCACTTAATGCTGAGAAGTCACAAGTGTTCCTCTAGAAATTGTTTTGTGATTGTCATCATTGCAATTCTCAGCACATTATCTTCATCTGTAGCCATCATAGTTCACTGAAATATCTATACTTGACCCTTTATCTATTGATTAAGCTCTAAAGTTAATTGGTATTCAATGACAATTGTCAAGTTGCATTCAGATAAAAATACCAGCCACCAGGCATTTTACCATCAGGCAAGGCTCCAAGAAGCATATTCCTTCATACCAATGTAAAAAAATTCAGACAAAGGAGGGAACATTGTTGTAACTTGTAAATGCATACCTACAAAATTATAAATCTATAATACGGCTTCTGGTTCTACTCTGTCATGTGAGTTACTCCTTTTTACCCCGAAAGGAAAAAAGGTTAATCTTCTCGGGGTGTGTGTGCCTCCCTCTAATTCCAATCACATGAGTTTGCTTGTGGCATTTATTATTCCATTGACTAAAAAGGCTAAGAGGGACAAAGGCAGGTAAAGAAAACTGCATCATCAGAAAAACTTTACTACTATATCGAATTCCAATATTATGCAATAGTCTGCATTTACAGTGCCCAAGTTTTTCCTACTGGCTAACCTATTGCTGAAAATTGGACAGCTGAGCTTTTGGGGTTTGATGATTACATACCTCCCTATGCTTCAGCCAGAGGCCAAGACATCATACTCAAAGGAGTCAATTTTGCATCTGCAGCAGCAGGGATCAGAGAAGAAACTGGACAACAGCTGGTATATAATTTTGTCTCTACTAGCTTCTATGGCTATGTGACCATTTCTATTCTTCATATGGTAACATTCAATTGATTTCCTTTAATCATATTTTATTTGTAGGGAGGGCGTATCAGCTTCAGTGGACAGGTGCAGAATTACCAAAACCTAGTGTCTCAAGTAGTAGATTTACTAGGAAGCGAGGATGCAGCTGCAAATCACTTGAACAAATGCATATACTCAATAGGAATGGGAAGCAACGACTACCTTAACAACTATTTCATGCCTCAATTCTATTCCAGTAGCAGGCAGTTTTCCACAGACGAGTATGCTGATGCTCTTATTGAAGCATATGCCCAGCAACTCAGGGTTAGTCCAAAGTTGTCTTTTTTTGCATCTCCCACAATTGTTTCAAACAACCCCATCTTCAATTACAAGCTGAAATTACTGATGTCCTGTTTTTTTCTGTGATTTTCAGAATCTGTATAACTATGGAGCAAGGAAAATGGTGCTATTTGGGATCGGTCAGATAGGGTGCAGCCCGAATGAATTGGCCCAGAATAGCCAAGATGGTTCAACCTGTGTTGAAAGAATCAATTCTGCAAACCAAATATTCAACAACAGATTGAAAACCCTCGTTGATCAGGTTAACAACGAGCTTCCTGATGCAAGGGCCATCTACATCAATTCTTATGGGATCTTTCAAGACATAATAAGCAACCCTGCAGCCTACGGTAACTAGTCTAGTCTTCCACTAACTTATTTTCCGTGAGACTCCCATCGATTTCTAAATTCTAACGCTCTGGACATAAAAAATTTCAGGATTTACGGTTACAAATGCTGGGTGCTGCGGAGTAGGAAGGAACAATGGTCAGATTACGTGTCTGCCTTTTCAAACTCCATGCCAGAACAGGAGGGAGCACCTGTTTTGGGATGCTTTTCATCCAACAGAGGCTGGAAACACCGTCGTTGCAAGAAGAGCTTACAGTGCAGAGTCTGCATCGGATGCTTATCCGATTGATATCCGCCGCTTGGCTCAGATCTGAAGAATGAAGATGGACACGCCAAGCTAGTGTGGATCACTAAATGTATCGCAATTATTAGCGTATGCTTGTGGTGTGTGTAGTTTTTGGATGAACACAGTAAGATATATGTCTGATATTCTCTTTTTCCACATGAAAATGTTCAATGTGTATGTGTCCGCTGTCCAATCCAAGTGTAATTGTCATGAGTTTTGCATGACTTGGAACTAAATAGCCATGCAGGAATGATATAATTGTATGTCTTTCATTAATTAAATTTTCTTAAAATGCTTGTAGACAATTATATGCTTTTCTTTTTTTGTTTTCTCAAGAGAAACTATAATGCAATGCAATGTTCCCGATCAAAATAAGTAAATCGAATAGGAGGCAACCGTGTAGATATATGATAATACAAAGAGAATCATTAGAAATTAGATATTTGTCCTTAAAAGCTTTTGGGGGAAAAAAATTAAAAATAAATATATTATCAAATGAGTGGAAACAATACTTTGTGATTTTTTTTTTTTTTTTGGAAGTTATACATCAAAACTTGTTGGGAGGCTATTCAAATGCGAATTTCATTTTAAAGGAACTTTAATAAAGGGTTGGATTTAAAGGAAGGAGCAAGTTTGTTAATGTTTGAATTCATGTTAGGAAAAATGTCATATTTAGTGTCTAATAATGTCTTTTTTTTTTAATTTATAAAAGTTTATATGAGTTGGATCTAGGGAACTTACTGGGGTCAGGGCAAGTATCCAAACTCAAAGAATACTTACAAATTATCTATCAATAAGGTTTTTACATTGATCAAATGAGTGTAGATATATGATCATACAAAGAGAATCATTAGAAATTAGATATTTGTCCTTAAAAGCTTTTGGGGGGAAAAAATTAAAAATAAATATATTATCAAATGAGTGGAAACAATACTTTGTGATTTTTTTTTTTGAAGTTATACATCAAAACTTGTTGGGAGGCTATTCAAATGCGAATTTCATTTTAAAGGAACTTTAATAAAGGGTTGGATTTAAAGGAAGGAGCAAGTTTCTTAATGTTTGAATTCATGTTAGGAAAAATGTCATATTTAGTGTCTAATAATGTCTTTTTTTTTTTAATTTATAAAAGTTTATATGAGTTGGATCTAGGGAACTTACTGGGGTCAGGGCAAGTATCCAAACTCAAAGAATACTTACAAATTATCTATCAATAAGGTTTTTACATTGATGAGATTTGAACTCATAATCTTATGATTATGAACTAACCCCTTACTAACTGGACAAACCTTTGTTGGTGTGTTTGATAGTTCTTTGTCTTCACATGGGTGTGATATGTTTCATATGGGGCAATTACTCCCTCCCATCCATCTTATAAGAGTCTAAAATTTGAATTGTCTTAGTTTTTTATATAAGGGCCCGATAAAAGTTGTCTCAACATTTAATGAGTTTTGTTTTTCCATTTGTACCCTCATTAATTATATATATTGCATTAATTAAAAGGTTAGTGACACTTATGTTTACCCTATTTATATCTCTTAATTGCCCCTCATAAAAGGACATACTTAGAAAAAAAAATTTAATTTAAACATACTTATTATTTTTAACTAATTTTAATTTCTTTTTTAAACCACGTAATTGAGTTGTCAGCCACTAATAAATAGAACTGGAAGGAGTACTATACTAATTGCCAGAGGAATTTGCAACACTAAGGCTATTCACAACCTGACAAACCAATTTCAAATACCGTTAGAAGAGTTACCCATTTTTTATGCTTGACATTGGTTTCAATAAGAGGATGATTGTGCTTAATAAAAAAAAGGTTAGAAACGCTTGTTATTGCCTAATGGTAACCATATACTAGGATGTAGTATGCAGAGGCAGGAGGGACTCAGGAATATGGGCTGGAGTTTTCAATTTTTTCTCTTATATATGATTGTCATACATTACTGTCCGAATTATACTCAAAATTTATGTAAACTTACACTACAAGACAGGAGGGAGTATATACTTTCCAGTCTGGTCCTTCTGGAATTCTGTCCCTGCTGGATTGTGTGACCAAATGAGACGCTGTGGCAGAACAGAGCCTGAGTCCGTACTTTGGGATGGCTTTCATCCCAAGAATCTGTGAATGGAATCATTACAATGTCAGGTTTAATGAATAAAATCCAGCCTTTACTTACCCTATGGGTATCGCCCATTTACTTTGTCAGATCACTCCCCTACGATTTCATTTTGCTAATTTCAGTTCTTGATTTAACGAAGAAGACAAACATGTGTGATAAATGCATTTAATCACAACACCGAAGTGTTTTCTGCGAATTTGAGTCTTGACATAAATGATCTATCTTATGGGGCAACAGTAGAAATAATACAGTTCTAGGACAAAGCTCATCTATCTTATGAGGCAACAGTTGAAATAACAGTTCCAGGACAAAGATCGCTGAGACAATTTTATTTCATCCCAATTCAGGATAAAATAATATGATGGCGCTCGTGTACATTATTGAACACATCTTTGCTGCTACGCACAGAACTGGTTGTCATGTTGTGTCTGCTCATATCCTCCTGATACCTTTACGGGAAATCACAACAATACATATAAGGGTGAAGCAAAAACACATATATATTAGATGGAAGAGGTGAATGTGCTGCAGCTTTTTCCCAGTGTTAATGCTCCTAACAAACACTCCCAATTGTATAAGCAATTAAAGATGGCCCTATCTAAAGCCTTCTAGATATGCATAGCTTTTGAAGTTCTTCGTTCCCTCGCACCCATGCATATCTACCCACTCAAGCTCAGTAACTCCCTCCATCTCTCTCCCACTCCCACTACTTGCTACTGTTTGTTTCTCCATTTCTTGATTCAATGTCAGCTAAGGAAGCTCATAATAACCAATAAGGAAGGGGATGCTGAACACAGTGGCTGTGGGGTTGCTTCTGTCTGTGTTTAGTGGGGTTGGAGCTCACCCACAAGTACCTTGCTACTTCATTTTCGGGGATTCCTTAGTGGATACAATGTGCTGCAATCTTTGGCTACAGCTGATTACCCGCCCTATGGGATTGACTTTAAGGGTGGACCGACTGGAAGGCTTTCCAATGGGAAAACTAGTGTTGATGTAATTAGTGAGCTTGCCCTCCCAATCACCTTAAGTAGCTCATGACAGTGCCATTATACTAAGAATTTCACTTTACATTTCAGTCACTTTCTTAATTCAGCTACAAACGTTTTGCGGACTTGATGTTGAGAAGTAATATCAGTGTTCCTTTGTGCATGTGCTTGCAATTCTCATGAATGCAATTCTCAGCACCTTTATCGTCATCTTTGTTCATCATTGTTCACTGAAATAGGGGGATAGTCTTTACCTGATCCTCAAGACCTTATCTATTGCTTAAGCTCTCAGGTTACTAGCTACTAGATGACAACTATGATGCTATAACTCATAACAAGGAAAAAGGTTTATGTAAATACATAGAAACACAATTATACATCTAGAAAAAATCTTCAGGGTTTTACTGCCATATGAATTACTCTTCTTGGAGCGTGTTCCTTCCCTGTAATTCCAAGAACATGATTATTTTCCTGTCATATGGTTCTTGTAGTTTGTTTGTGGCATTTAATGATTCCATTCATCCATTGACCAAAACCTAAGAGGGAAAAGAAACGAAGATAAAGTAAAACAGCTCCCGCAGAAAAACTTTTACCATTTTTTTCTTTAATACAAGTAGAAAATCCTTACTACAAGATCTGAATTCACCAAAAGAATGAAATAATATCTGTCATCAAACTTACTGTTGGAAAACTTACAGCTTAGCTTTTGGGGTTCGATGTTTACATACCTCCCTATGCTACAGTCAGAGGCCAGGACATGCTCAAAGGAGTCAATTATGCGTCTGCAGCTGCTGCAGGTATTAGAGAGGAAACTGGACAACATCTGGTACATTTTTTTCCTGGTAGCTTCTATGGCTATGACGCCACTTCTATTCTTCATTTAATCACGTTTAATTGATTCCCCATAATCTTTTTTCCCTCTCTCTTTTGATGGGGTAAAAAATTTCTTGTTTCTATGGAGTGCGCATCAGCTTTAGTGGACAGGTGCAAAATCACCAAGACACAGTGTCACAAATAGTAGAGATACCGGGAGACGAGAAATCAGCGGCAAAATACTTGAGCAAGTGCTTATACGCAATAGGAATGGGTAGCAACGATTACCTTAACAACTATTTCATGTCTCAACTCTATTCTAGCAGTAGGCTGTTCTCACCAGTAGAGTATGCTGATGTTCTTAATGAATCATATGCCCAGAAACTCAGGGTTAGGCCAAAGGTTCCTCTGTTTCTTCACTTTTTGAAAACTCAGATCATCAAATAGAAGTATAACTGTCTTTGCTTTTGTGTTTTTGAGTGTTTGTATAGCTATGGAGCAAGGAAAATGGTGCTATTTGGGATTAGTCAGATAGGGTGAAAGGAAAAAAAAAAAAAAAAAGACAGGGTGCAGCCCCAATGAATTGGCGCAGAATAGCCAAGATGGCACAACCTGTGTAGAAATAATTAATGCCGCGAACCAAATATTCAAAAACAGATTGAAATCCCTCGTTGATCAACTCAACAAACAGCTGTCAGATGCAAGTTTATCTTCATCAATTGTTATGGCATCTTTCAAGATATATATGCTTGTTTAGAATAACGATGGTAGCCACTGTTTAATCATGATTTATTATATAGGAAATAAGTATGTGAGATGAATTTTGTTTCAGTTTATGTGCATATACACCTATAAAGATCCTATAAGTGATCCAAACAAGCTTATATCAACAACTCATCAGCCTACTATAACTATGATAGAGTACTGAGTTAGATATGATAGTCATCCTGATCCTCACTACCGGTTGATTTATTCAAGAAAAGGAAAACGTCTCAGGAAGAATAATATCAATTATTATTTGCTGGTTATTTAATTAATTGAGTCTATTTTTATAATTATCTTTAGGAAATCAAGAAATAAGTGAAATATTCTACTAGATAGATTTAGTTGTTAGAATATAGGATTGTAAGTTATCTTAATTTCATATTTTAGATTTTTTAGTTGAATTTTGGATTATAGTTTTTCTCCCGTAAATTATTATAAATAGGCCTATTAACTTATCAATAACTTCATCAAATATTCTCCTATCCTATTTTAGGGAGGAGAGGAGATTCTTTCATCAACTTAACCTCATCAAACTACCATTCCACCTCGTCACTTTCTCGAGAGAATCGTATCACTTTACATCACACAACTCATCGATTTGTTCGTCTATCTGAACATAATTTTTGTAGGCTTTAAATTTAGTAACGCTGGGTGCTGCGGGGTAGGAAGACACCTTGGTCAAATTACATGTTTGCCGATGCAAATCCCGTGCAAGAACAAGAGGGAGTACCTGTTTTGGGATGCTTATCATCCGACGGAGGTGGGAAACGCCATTACTGGAAGCAGAGCTGACAGTGCTCAATCTGCATCTGATGCTTACCCGATTGAAATTCGCCGCTTAGATCAGATCTGAATCTGAAGACATCAATGGAGCCGCCAAGCTAGCGGGAATATTTGATGATGCTCGTACCTGAAGAAATTATTACGTGAGCATCACGCTATTCAATTGTTTTCAATGATATTATTTCATTTTAAACTACATAAAATTGTAACGTGGCTATAGGGTGTTCTTGGAACGGGATGGGGATCGAAAAATTTCGGCTTTGGATCCTCTCATTAGCGTTTTCTCATTGTCTTTCATTGGCTTTAAATCTAAACCATACATTTGATATAACTACTCATATCAGTAACCTCATTAAGTCGAATCAACGGTTTGGATTGGATGATGAGAGATTAGAAGAAAGTTAGCTAATGAAAAAATCCTCTTCCAAAAATTTTATTCCTGATCCCGTCCTAATTCCCAGGGATTGAGAATTTCCTAAAAAGGTTCCCTTTATTTATTTCTTTTTTTAAAAAGAAAAAATTTCCATTTGTACCTTATGTACATCGCTTCATATAGAAGCATACATAAATAAACCCATTTAGCTTCGGCATATGTATGGGTGTACCACTTCATATATACCAACATATATAATATGAGATAGGATATTGTCACTATCACTTTTTTACCGTTAGATAATAATTTCATCTATCTTTATCATTTTTCTCTCCTATTAAGATTCTGATCTAACGGTGAAAAAGTGGTAATGACATTGGTAGTGACAATATCATATCCCATATAATATATGAGCATTATTTTTAGACCGTCTTTATTTCATATTCTCTCTATTCAAAAGAATTTAACCCTCATGAAAATCAGCTTGATTCCTAGTTTAATAATCAATATATATATAATCGAGATTAAAGAATTTCCTTGATCTGTTGTATAAAAGCATGCAGAGTTGTGCATTTTGTTCTGCTTTTTTGATTGCAATCAAAGACGTACGTAATGAAATCATCTTTAGTATAGGAAGGTGCAGAATCACCAAATTAAAACACTGTCACAAATAGTAGAAATACTGGGAGACGAGAAATCAGCTGCAAAATACTTGAGCAAGTGCCTATACTCAATAGGAATGGGTAGCAATGATTACTTTAACAACTATTTCATGCCTCAACTCTATTCTAGCAGCTGGCTGTTCTCACCAAGAAAGAGAAATGATACAGAATTGAAATATATGAATGAGAGCAGATGTTTCATTATTGGGACTCATTCGAATTATTAGCGGAAACGAGTGCAATTGTTCATTATCTCTGGGATGAGATGATGACACCATGAATCCTGTCCTGAAAGGAAAATTACTAGAGTCAAATACAATATGACGGGAGATGATAATTTTACCGTTTTCTTTCAAGCACCGATAGCCTTTCTGTTGTGATGTTGGTCCAATGTAGACACATTTCTCGCTGTGAAACTGAAACTTGTGAGTATTATAAGGCTTGAGGCACGGATAACACGCGCAGCCGAAAGGTTGAAGCTTGTCATACTGAGGTTCTGTTTGTTTTAAACAAAACAGAGGTGTGTCTCCCTTTAGTACCGGTGTTGGTAGGCGATTGATCAGAAAAACTGACTGTTGAAAGGCATCGGCCCAAAATTTGAGTGGCATTCCAGAGTGGGCGAGCAGAGTTAGACCCATCTCCACAACGTGACGGTGTTTTCGCTCTGCGCGTCCATTTTGAGCTGAGGTGTACGGACATGTTAATCTAACATTAATGCCAGCCTCCTGTGCTATGGATTCAATGGGTTTGTACTCACTGCCATTGTCGCACTGTATTGCCTTAATTTTCAACTCAAATTGATTCTCCACAAGAGTTTTGAAGTTTCGAAAAGCCATTACTGCTTCACCTTTATGTCTTAATGGATATAGCCAAGTGAAACGACTAAAATCATCGATGAAGTGTATGTAAAAACGATGTCCGCCAGTGGAAAGTAAGGGTGAAGGACCCCACAAATCTGTATGTATTAATTCAAGTGGGACAGTAGACCGAGAAACAGAGTCTGGAAACGGCAGAAACTTGGACTTGCTTAATTGGCAAGCTTCACATATATGATCATTAGGAACACTAACTGGAATTGTTTTATTACATTTATTCATAATGAGTCTCAAAACTCTAGAACTAGGATGGCCTAGGATGTGATGCCACTTAAGATATTCACGTTGAGCCTTGTCATCACGAACAGCTATTAGTGCTCGAGGCTTCACGTCAGGTCTTCTTCCTCTCATCTGATATAGGCCTTCGTTTTGAGTGCCCTGGAGGATCGTCTGATCTGTCGCTCGGTCCTTCACATCACAGCCCTTGTCAGTAAACTTCACAGAAACTGGGTTATCTCGAATGAGTCTATTGACACTCAACAAATTCTTAGTAGCCGTCGGTACATAAAGAACATCACGAAGGATTAATTCAGAGTTGGTGCAAGGAATAGAAGTGGAGCCAACACCTTCAATAGGGCTCTGTGTGCCAGTGCAAGTTCTCAGATGAGACTTACCAGCTGAAAATACTTCCTCAAGTTGATCCGGGTATGGAGTGACGTGGTAGTTAGCACCACTATCCATGTACCAAGAGGGGTCTGCAACTGAACAATAATTAGCATAGTAGGCAGAGGGAGAAGAGTGTGCATGATTATACCCGGCTTGGTCATCACGAGAGTAGCAAGTGGCGATGGTGTGACCCGGACGTTGACAATAAATGCAGAATGGACGGCCTCCAGTCATCATGTTGTATTTGACTCTAGTAATTTTCCTTTCAGGACAGGATTCATGGCGTCATCATCTCATCCCAGAGATAATGAACAATTGCACTCGTTTCCGCTGATAATTCGAATGAGTCCCAATAATGAAACATCTGCTCTCATTCATATATTTCAATTCTGTATCATTTCTCTTTCTCACCAGTCGAGTATGCCGATGTTCTCATTGAGTTATATGCCTGAAAACTGTCGTTGGGACTGGATTTCTGAGGAGTACAAGAAGAGTAAGAGAAGAAAGTAGTACACAATATTTTTTAAAACATGGACAATACTCTTTTTAAGCTCAATTCATCCCCATCCGTACCTATCTTATAGGGTATGATTTGGATTAATGGGCAAATTTCCAATAGGATATAATGAAAATCCTTGAGTATAGATTGTACTTTCAACACTCAAAAGTCAAGAAAACAATGTCATTTACTAAGTGATAATTTGACTTTATATATGTCTATGTATACTTGAAGACAAAAGCAATGTGAGTTTGATCTTATTGTTGTGTTGTGTGTTGTATTGCTGTATGTCTGAATAAATTGATGGTGATGAGTATTTATAGGTCATGAAGCATTACTAAAAAATACTAAAATTTTCCGAAATTTGCGACGGAATTTAAAATCCGTCACAAAAAAAAAAAGCAAAGGAATTTAAAATCCATCGCAAAAAAAAAAAAAACGACGGATTTTAAATTCTATCACAACATGGATTCTCATGTTTGCGAATTGGACCTAGATTGGCGCCGATTTGTGACGGAAATTGAATTCCGTCGCAAATCCTCAAGGGGTTTGCGACGGAAAATAATTTCGTCCATGGAAATTGATTTTGTCGCAAATCCCCTGGATTAGATTTCCGTCGCAAATCCGCTTGAGGATTTGCGACAGAATCATTTTTCATCGCAAACCCCTTGGGGATTTGTGACGGATCCAATATCTGTTGCAAATTTTGGTCTTAAGCTCAATTTCGGGCTCTCCTTCCCCATTTTTCCAGTGTTCTCTCCCTCTCCACCATGCTTTCTCTCAGTGCGTCCGTCAGCCAGCATTCAGACCACCATACAGCCTCCTTCCGCCCTCCTCTCTCGTCAGTTCTGTCCTCCTCCTCCTTTTTCCGTCCTCATCTCGTCTCACCGCCAGCGTCAACCTCCTCTCCTCTCACCTCCAACCACCTCTTCATTAGACTCATTTGGTGAGTCTCTATACTTTTTTTTTTTTTAGTTTTTTGCATTAGATGTAGTTTTTTTAGTCAACTTCTCCAATATAATTATCTATCTCTACACACACACATGAATAGTGTATTCCATTAAATTACTCCCAAAAATCTAATTAACCTAGTTCCTAAACTTGGAACTCTCAATTTGGCCAAGTTTTTTCTAAGCATGAATAAGGTTAGCATTCTTATTTCCGTCAATTTTTATTTGTATTTTTTTAATATTCAGCGAGAAAAATATTATAGTTATCATGTGATAATATGGGCATGCATATAATAATCTCTTAGAAACTTGATGGTGCTGTTGATTTTATTTGGATATTTTTAGATTAGATCTTTGATATTTATTTAATTATAAAAATATTTTATTATTTATTGTTTTTTAAAAATTTTATAATATACTTTTGAAAGATATTTTCTAAAAATATTAAAAAAAGTCTGAGTTTTTAGATTCAAATCATTTTTCTAAAAAAACTTAAAGAAACTCCTAATTGTTTAAAAGTATTTTTTTTTGAAATATATAATGATTTAATAAAGAATTAAAAAATTGTGTTTTAAATTTATATATAACATAAAAGTGATTCTTTTTATAAAATTTAATATAAAAGCTCTAACAAATTTAATGCCCCACATAATTGCATATTATAAATACTCCATCTATATTCCACAATCTAAAGCATTTGGATATTAATTAATACTTATTTATCATTTTTATTCATGTAGTTAATATTTAATGTTCTATCTCATTTGAAACTTAATTTAATATAAGTAAAGTTAACATTTTTTAATTTAAAACATATTTAAAGCGCTATTTTTTTTCCTTTTTGACTTTGATGAATTAGTTGAAGCTACAGACTAAAGGGAGAATATGTTGGATAAGATTTGGATATTAAAAATAAATTCAAACATTTTAAAGTATTATTATTACCCCCTACTACTATTTTAAAAAAAAATTAAAAAAATCAAAATTTGCAACGGAATCCAATTCCGTCACAAACTCTTGGGTTTTGCGATGGAATTGGATTCCATCACAAATCCCAGAATTTGCGATAGATTTGAATTCTATCGCAAATTTCAGGATTTGCAACGAAGGCTTTTACAACGGACAAAATCTGTCGAAAACAAATTTTGCAACGGATTTTTTCCTTTGCAAAAACTGATTTTTTTTATTTTTATATTTTTGTAGTGAAGTGGTGCCTTTGAAGCAACACATTTTCGATTAAAAGTCATAACAGTTTGTTAGATTCATAAATCTCACATACTATTTAAGAACAGACATATAAAGAGTTTATTACCTTTATATATATATATATATTATGTGTAGAGTTTTCTTATAGACGCAACAGAAGCTTTCACTGAATGGTGACTATCACACCTTGGTTATAACTTTTCACATTTGCCTTTAGAAACTAAAGAGACATGACCTTGATGGCCTTTAATGTTATAATTTATCACTCCCTACACAATTTTTAACATAAATTCCTTAATTTATAATACATGACTTTACCAAAAAAAAACACATCACTTTATTTTAATATTCCAACAAAAACTTAGGGCTAGTCCAATGTTCCCTCTGCTTCTTCCCTTTTTGAAAACTCAGATCTTCAATTACAAGCTGAGCTGTATCGCTTTTGTGTTTTTCAGTACGTGTCTGTATAGGTATGGAGCAAGAAAGATGCACTGTGAACATCTTATAGCTAGACATGTTTTAAAACCCTAATAGCAAGGGAAAACCTATTGAGGATCGGGAGGGGAGTATAGGAGTAGTGCTGCTTTGTATAGAGTTGTCAAAGCGGGCTATTCTTTCTTTTTTCTTATTTGGTTAAGGGTATAAAACTTTCAATATTTAGAATGCAAAAGATTTTTGCTCCTCGCAATGAGTACGAGCAGTTATGAACTTGGTTCTCAAACTCATAAACTTGGGTTCCGGATTGGGCCTGAAAGCTTGCATGATGGCTGAAATTATATATATATGTGTGTGTATATATATATATATATTCATATACCAAATATATATATATATATATTCACGGATAAGGAATTCACTCAATCCTCCTTGGATACGAAGTGAAAAATGGATTTGTACGTGTGTAGCCTCCCCCACCATAAGGTGCTTCTCCCTTATGTGCTTCTTACATGCTTCTCCCTCTAATTAGAGGGGCAAACAATTTTTTTTTAATTTTTTTTATATATTCTATATATTTAGATTAAATTATATGTTGCTTTTTAAAATTTTTTTGGCACCCAGTATCTCAAATTAATTAGTTTTCAGTATACTGATGTTGTAGGACATATTTCTGACTGCAGAACTGGAAACTAATTAATTTGAGATACTAGGCGCCAAAAAAAAATTCAGAAAGCAGCATATAATTTAATCTAAATATATAGAATAAATAAAAAATTAAAAAAAAATAAAAAAAATTGCTTGCCCCTCTAATTAGAGGGAGAAACATGTAAGAAGCACATAAGGGAGAAGCACATAATGTGGACCCCTACAGCCTCATCTCCACCACTCATAAGTAGGAGGACAACCCATGTCAGAATGAAGGGGGATGCAATTGTTAATGTATATCTTTTAAAATATTTAATAAAAATATTAAAATAATTCTATAATATGTTATCGATCGAATACATGAAATGATATAATTTCTAAACAAATATATTTGGACATAATCAAACTAATTCTAATTAATACTGACTTAAATAATAAAAAATACGGAGTAGATTTCTATTCAGCGCATTCATAGTTTCATGTAAATCAAAATTTTTTGGTCAAATAGTTATTAATTGAGAATAGTGATAGGTTTTGGAGGAGCAAGTTTTATGGGTGGGGGTGCGCAGGCCTAATTCCTTTGACGCCAACTATTATTCCCTCTGTGAAGTCACGATTGGTATGTATATAAATTCAAAACTTCATTAAAATCATTTATTGCATGTATTTGTGAACAACAAACACGTGCTACCCGTGCATCTTTTAAATGTTGACTAAGAGAACGCCTTTGACTTCGTCATGTCCTTCTTAAGAAAACGAAACAGTAGAGGAATTACATACGTTACAAGTACAATTACAGAAATGCTTGGTCAGATTAAAGATACAATATTTTATATTCAAAATGTCATAATAATAGTTCGTTTGCGTAAATGAGGAAGGAATATATATAATATGTTTTACAATTGTAATCACATCTATAAACTTAGTAATCTACATTTCTAAATACTTCCTTGTACACATTCTTTGTATTATAAGTGATGACATTGACTAGGCAGAGAAAGCCGCAGCATATCCAAGACAGCTCTGACTTTGTATTATAAGAAATTATGTGCAGGACAAAATGAACAAAGCTTGTCCTCGGCATGCTTATGAACAAAATGAACAAATAGTTTCTGACATTTCACTATGTAGTGAAATGTCAGAAACTATTTGAAATTTAATTTAGTTTGGTAATATGGTGGAGAAAAAGTAACTTAACATGAATATGCCAATCAGAAGTGACTGAAAACCTGTGGATGCTGATATGTATGGACGACATTTTGTTGTTGCTGCTATGTGTTATTAACAATTTTAATATTCATAGTTATAAAAGTATATTTATTCATCCTCACGATAGATTTTGTAATACGAACTATTTATTAAGTCGTTTAAATTTAATGGCTTTTGCACATTGAAGCTTTAGTTTCAATGAATTATAGTATGGTTTGAACTTTATTATTGGCAATATTAAGATTATTTCCAGCTTACTAACCCAAGTCTGTGAAACTCCATTATAGGGTGCCTGTACACTAACTTTGTTCCATTATACGGTGATTGTCTGAATTGATGAATGTACACATTATGCTCGATCTCCTTGAAGTTCTTTATTTTTGGTTGGTCTCGAAAAAAGTTTAAGCACCTTCATTTCACTGCCTCATATGAAGCCATTGGTTTTACAATTTTTGAAAAGAAAAAGAACATCGAATTGATTGGAATAAAAAAGGAAACAAATGGAAGTACTTCAGTTAATAAAGATCGAAGTTCAAAACTGGGAAACACAAGGACAAACAGAAGCTTAAATTTAAACCGAAGACAAATTAAAACCTGAATCTAATGTGCATAGGAAGGAAAATAAATACAATAGTAGGCCACAGTGGATTCACACTACTTCTCTTGCTTTACAACTTCAATCATTCCTTCATCCTGCTTTTGGAAGGGTGGATGGTTGGGGCTTGTTCCACTTCTCTTCATTGACTTGGACTTCTTCCTTTCTCCTTTGGGTGGTGCTTGTGAGACAAGCTGAGACAGGTTTTAAGTAAGTGGTCCCTTCAACATCAATAGGCCGAGGCTCATCAATTCGGATCATGTAAATAGGAAAGCATACATATATTGAAAATGGGCCTGTAAGATGTGGCTGCATAGGGTGGCTATAATCTTTGAAGGGAATCTTTCCAGATTAATATTATGGACAGTCAACAAAAACATTATCAAATTGAAATAGACTAAAAAAAATCATGTTAATCAGAAAGGGCATGTCTGCAGCCAAAAGCAAGCATGTAAACTTTGTTTGAAAGGTACAGGGGCACCAACTCAGAAAAATACAAAAAAAAGGAAAAGAAAAGAAAAGAAAAGAAAGAAAGAACCATGCCAGCCTTACTTCATTGACTGTAGTCTTGCAAAAACCTTCTTTCTCAGCGCTTCCAAAATCTGATCCAATTGAACCACATAGTAAAAAAATCCGCAACATCTCTCATGTCATTTTCTCTAAACATGTAGAACAGAGTTTTTAACTTTTATATGAGAAATAGAGAAAAAAATGCCTCAGCGGTTATGATAATGTATTTGATTCTCCAAAACCTCCATGTAATGAGTCACTGATGAAAAAACAAAATAACAATGAACTTGATAAGTATGTCGTCATAAGTGAGGAAGAAAATATAATAAGGCATGATCAAGTGCATAAAGTTAAACCATATAGCAAGTCATTATCAGTTATCAAGTTCATGAAGTACCACTCCTGAATAACGAAGTCAACAGAGCAAATAATAAAGTTCCAATACTATCAAGGGTTAAGGTACAAAAATACATATGTACTTTTTTCCGAGAAGCGCGAGTAACAAATGCTTTTTTTGGGTGTAAAAGTGTACACGTGGTTACAAATTAGATTCAAAAATATCGTTTGACCGTTAAGTTTGACTTTGACCGATGACGTGACATTTCAAAGGTACAAAATACACATGTGATTTGTTAAGATGATCGCCCAACAACAAATTTTTTTAAATTTAATAATTTTATTTTAATTACTACCGGGTGCTAAAAAGATATTTAGAATACTGACTTGTACTGAAAAAATACTTCATAATCTTGAAAAATTATTTTTAGATCTGAAATAAATATTTCAGGGTACTAACTGGTACTAAAAAGATACTTTGAAGTATTTTTTCTATACTAGTCAGTATCCTGAAAATACTTTTTAGTATCAGTCAGTACCCTGAAATATTCTTTTCAGTATCCTTTTAGTACCGGTAAACACTTGAAATATTTTTTCAAGATCCTAAAATAATTTTTCAAGATTATAAAGTATTTTTTTAGTATCAGTCAGTATCCTTTTAGTACCGGTCAATACTTGAAATATTTTTTCAAGATCCTAAAATAATTTTTTCAAGATTATGAAGTATTTTTTCTGTACTACTCAGTATCTGGAAAAAAAATATTTAAGAGTACTGACTAGTACTAAAAAGTACTTTCTGGATACTGATTGGTACAAAAAAAATACTTCATAATTTTGAAAAATTATTTTAGGATCTTGAAAAAATATTTCAAGTATTGACCGGTACTAAAAGGATACTGATTGATGCTGAAAAAAATATTTCAGGGTACTGACTAGTACTAAAAAGTACTTTCAAGATACTGACTGGTACAAAAAAAATACTTCATAATTTTGTAAAATTATTTTAGGATCTTGAAAAAATATTTCAAGTAGTGACCGGTACTAAAAGGATACTGACTGATACTGAAAAAATACTTCAGAATTTTGAAAAATTATTTTAGGATCTTGAAATAAAATTATTAAATTAAAAAAAAATTTGTTGTTGGGCGCTCTTCTTGACAAATCACATGTATATTTTTGCACCTTTGAAATGCCACGTCATCGGTCAAAGTCAAACTTAACGGTCAAACGATATTTTTGCACCTAATTTATAACCACGTGTGCACTTTTGCACCCAAAAAAAGCATTTGCTACTAGGCGCTTCTCAGAGAAAAACACATGTGTATTTTTGCACTTTAATCCTACTATCAAACTGAGAAAATATTCCTCCAGGCCTTATAGTTAACAGTAGCAATGAGATAATGAGATTAGTAATCTTATCTTACTTATATAAAAGTAGAGCAGTAAGCGGCTTTCTTCTTGACATCTGTCTCTTTTATTTTACCAACTACCAAAATAACTCCATTTACTTATAATTTATTATACTTATATAAAAGCAGAGTAGTAAGTGGCTTTCTGCTTGACACCTGTCCCTCTTATTCTACCAACTGCCAAAATAACTCCATTTACTTATTATTTATAATTCATGCTTACCATTTCTTTGTGCTTAACACCTATCTTCTTTGTTTTACTATCTGTTAAAGTAAAACTATTTACTTATTATTTTTATTTTTAACTTTTAATCTTACTTATATAAAAGCATAAGCGGCTTTTTGCTTGACACCTGTCTCTCTTATTCTACCAACTGCCAAAATAACTCCATTTACTTATTATTTATTATTTATAATTTATAATTCATGCCTACCATTTCTTTGCACTTAACACCTATCTTCTTTGTTTTACTATCGGTTAAAGTAAAACTATTACTTATTATTTTTATTTTTAACTTTTAATTTATGCATATAATTTCTTGTAATAAACATCTCTATTAACTCCCTTAATTATCCTATTTTTTAGATTAACCGATAAGTAACTCCCTTCATTTGATTTTTCACATTTTCATTTTAATATTTTAAAATATTTTGTAACGACTTTCCTTTTATCTCTCCTTATAACTGATATTTTTTCTTGGCAATATTTTAATTATGTCTTTGTTATATCCTCTACCTTCTAAATTACATATTTTAATTTTTGTAAAAATTAATCATCATTCTCCCTCTTTATATATAAACTATTTTGTGAATAAATAAATTTGTATGTCTCCCTTAATTGGTTTCAAATATTAAATGCATCCTCTTAATATTTGAACTACTTTGTCAGTAAATCTTACTTATATAAAAGTAGAGCAGTAAGCGACTTTCTTCTTGACACCTGTCTCTTTTATTCTACCAACCGCAAAAATAACTCCATTTACTTATTATTTATTATACTCATATAAAAGCAGAACAGTAAGTGGCTTTCTGCTTGACACATGTCCCTCTTATTCTACCAACTGCCAAAATAACTCTATTTACTTATTATTTATTATTTATAATTTATAATGCATGCTTACCATTTCTTTGCGCTTAACACCTATCTTCTTTGTTTTACTATCTGTTAAAGTAAAACTATTTACTTATTATTTTTATTTTTAACTTTTAATCTTACTTATATAAAAGTAGAGCAGTAAGCGGCTTTCTGCTTGATACCTGTCTCTTTTATTCTACCAACTGCCAAAATAACTCCATTTACTTATTTATTATACTTATATAAAAGCAGAGCAGTAAGTGGCTTTCTGCTTGACACCTATTCCTCTTATTCTACCAACTGCCAAAATAACTCCATTTACTTATTATTTATAATTTATAATTCATGCCTACCATTTCTTTGCACTTGATACCTATCTTCTTTGTTTTACTATCAGTTAAAGTAAAACTATTTACTTATTATTTTTATTTTTAACTTTTAATTTATGCATATAATTTCTTGGAATAAACATCTCTATTAACCCCCTTAATTATCCTCTTTCTTAGGTTAACCGATAACTAACTCCCTTCATTTGATTTTTCACATTTTCATTTTAATATTTTAAAATATTTTGTAACAACTTTCCTTTTATCTCTCCTTATAACTGGTATTTTTTCTTGTCAATATTTAAATTATGTCTTTATTATATCCTCTACCTTCTCAATTACATATTTTAATTTTTGTAAAAACTAACCATCATTCTCCCTCTATATATAAACTATTTTGTGAATAAATAAATTTGTATGTCTCCCCTAATTAATTTCAAATATTAAACGCATCCTCTTAATATTTGAACTACTTTGTTAGTAAATACATTAACAAAAGTAGAGCAGTAAAGATCTCTCTGGCTGACAAAATAATAAGCTCAAAACGCTTTTTAAAAAAAAACAAGGTGGTTATAAAAGAGAAATAATGGATAAAGTAGTTACAAACTATTTTACCAATCTTATTTTTTTCTCAATAATAACTAAATATTTTTTCATCAATAACCACAATTGAATTTACTGTTTTTCATGTTTTAATCTTCAAAAGTTATTTAGTCAAAATTTAATTCCTAAAACAAATATATGAGATGTAGTTAGAGATAATATAGGGATTCAAATTCCAAATGAATTAACTAAGATAATTCCTTATTTATCTGTCTTCTTATATAAGTAAAGTTTAATTTTGAAGGACCAAAAGATTGTAATACCCTTAATTTAAAATTGGATATATATATATATATATATATATATATATATATATGTATGTATATATATATATATATGTATATATGTATATATATATATATATATGTATGTATATATATTTGGAAGTTGGCCTCTTCATGTTATCGTGTGCACATCCTAATTCTCCATTATGTCATGTTAGCAGACGTGGTGCTCACACGTGTAGGGATCATGTTTTTTCATGTTTTAATTTTCAAAATTTATTTCCTAAAACAAATATATGAGATGTAGTTAGAGATAATATAGGGATTCAAATTCCAAATAAATTAACTAAGATAATTCCTTATTTATTTGTCTTCTTATATAAGTAAATTTTAATTTTGAAGGACCAAAATATAGTATTACCCTTACTTTAAATTTGGATATATATATAAATATAAATTTATTTCCTGAAACAAATATATGAGATGTAGTTAACGGACCAAAAGATAGTGGCTCCATTTGGAGTGCAAGTTAAAGGCCTGTTTTGAGCGTTTGGGTTCAGTAACGAGGGCTGTGACAAAAAAGCCCACGTGGGAATGTTTGGACTGGCGTTTTCGTTAATGGGCGTTGTCCATTAACGCAGCTTAATCCTGAAGCCCACAGAGTTACCCTTAATTTAAATGTGGATATATATATATGTTTAAACTTTTCATGTTGCATGTGAAGAAGAAAATTCCTACTCACACATGAAATAGTGGGACCCACATATATATATAATGCTAATTATATATATATGTGGGTCCCATAATTTTATGTGTGTGTGACATGAAAAAACACTTCTCCTACTACATGAGAAGTGTTTTCCCATATATAAATTTATTTCCTAAAACAAATATATTAGATGTAGTTAGAGATAATATAGGGATTCAAATTCCAAATAAATTAACTAAGATGATTCTTTATTTATTTGTCTTCTTATATAAGTACATTTTAATTTTGAAGGACCAAAAGATAGTATTACCTTAATTTAAATTTAGATATATATATATATATATATATATATATATATATATATATATATTTATTTATTTCACAGTTGGCCTCTTCATGTTGTCGTGCGCACATCCTAATTCCCCATGATGTCATGTTAATTAGTGGACGTCATGCACACATATAGCTATGGATTATGTCATTATGGTGGGAGTGGTCGCGGTAGTTATGTCGCATGCTATAAATATTGAGGTGTGCTTCAAATTTGTGATGCTCTACATTTTATGTCTTCACTCGTGATCTTCATCATTAAACTGGCCATCTTCCACTCTTTCCTCACCTTTTTGGCTTTTCATGTTATTAATATTGATTTTGCATTGCATCCTTTAATGCATTATTCATATCTTATGGTATCTTTTATTTGTGTTTCCATCTTCATCGATGTTTTTTAAATGATTTTTCCCCTTTTCTATACCTATTTTAATCTTCATCGGAAATTCGGATTGCATTACTTAAATTCATAATTTTTTTTTTCTCATTTTACGTTCTTGGTAATACATATTCACATTTATACATCAGTTATTTTTTTCTTTTTGTGTTACCATTAGAGTTTGAGGAAGTCGACATGGATAGTATATAAAATGAAATTTGTAATCATTGTATATGAACTTATATTTCCATATTCATTATATCGATATTTTGAAATTTTCTAGAAAATTCATGAATTAATGAATTTTTTCAATCTCTACAAGAATTTATTAAATTTTCAACATGATAATATGGTGATAAAAATAATTAGTTTTGCTATCATATAAAACAATTATAAATACAATTGATACATTCTTAAGTAACATTGCAACATAGCAATATAGATCGTTTTATTAGACTTAGCTTGCATCCTTGCATCGCACGGATCTGTGCTAGTTACAATAAAGAACGCAGCAGCATGAATACCTCTTGTTGGAACGTTTTCTTTGAAATACCGTAACAAACAGAAAACACGTACAGAAGGTAAAGGAAGAAGGGGAGAGAACAGAAACGAATGGAAGAAGAGTACAAACCCTTTCGGCATTGAGAAGCAGTGAAGAAAAGGGACAAGAAAATTTCACCGACGTCAACAGCTACGAGAATGGGGCATGAGTTAGGTGAAAAAAAAGATACCTAGTCAGATGTCTCTGCCTCACTCTTGCGTAGGCGAAGATGAAGGCCACTGTGAAGGACTGCAAATGACTGAGAGATAGAGAGAGATTGGGGGAAGAAGATATTTGATGCGGAGGAATTTTTGAAACCCCTAGGGCTCCAGAGATGAGACCCCATGAGAGAACCTAAGGAAGAAGAGAAGGAGAGGAGGAAAGGGCCTCGAGGAAGAAAAAGGAGGGAGCATAAGTGAGGGAGCGAGATGAAGTAACCAAATGTTATTTCCAAGTGAAAACAATGAAAGTAATTCGGCTTATGAACATTGAACAGTAACTTTTAGATGGTCTAAGTGGATTTGGATTTAATGATATATTGATGCAGCTGCTTTCTTAGAGTCATTGCAATGCAATGCCCCGGACCATATATATTTATGTATATTAATAAATATAATACCAATTAGTCATAATAAGAAGAGAAAGTAATAATTAATTAAATTGATTCATCTCAAACTGTGCACTATAAATTCGTGCATGCGCAACATAGAAAAACCCAAATATACATCTTGTGCCTGAATCAAAAATATATATATATATATTATTCCTAATAATTAACAAGGGTATTTCAGAAACAGTCTATGTTTCATATTCTCTCTATTCAAAAAAATTTAATAAACCTCATGAAACTAGCTTCCTCGATATATTAATAATCAATAAATGTATAATCGAGATATTATGATCTTCTCATATATATATAATCGAGAAGAAAGAATATGCTTAGTTTATTATATAAAAGCTGTAACATCCAATTTTTATGTAAATTAATTAATGGAATATAAGGATTCTTTACCAAGTGGTAGTAGTCAATGGTATATTATTTTTCTAACAAGATAAATTAATTATTGGAAAATAATGTAGAATTATTCTAAAAGGTGGTTAATAAATTTTGTTATAAATAAATCGAGATGGTAATGTCAAAGAAGGTAATTTCCCTCATTATTTCTATAATTTTTGTCCAATAAGAGGAGCAGGAAAATTCTGATAAAAAATTAATAGAGTTTCAATATAAGTCTAATTTTCTTTAGAAAGGTGGACATTAGATGAGATTTATATGATACAAAATAAAATCACTCTTTCCCCCATTAGCCATCATCATGTCACAAGAAAAGGGAATAAGTGGGATAAAGATTGATTGGACAAGACTACATCAATAAAGAGAGAAGGAGTGAGATTTTTTTTTTTGGTGAAATAAAAGTAAGCGAGAGCTTGAAAAGTGTGGGATAGGAATTAGACCATGAAATTCTAATCCCAAATACATATCAAACTAAAAATAGATTAGTAGTTACAAACCATTTGTTTTTTCAAAGTCATATGGAGGCATCCTATTGAATGAAGGAGTGAGATTTAGACCTAGACAAAGTTAAACATAAAATATTCCCCTATATTTTCCTAAGGACGCTGGATGTGGGAGAAGGAAAGAATAGGAAATTTTGATATAGTTTTAGGTGTACTTGAGCTATGAGAGTTGTGAGGAATGTGACAATATAATTAATAAAGGAAAGAGAGATTGTCAATGTCATTTAAAGATCACACACACAGTTTCTTCATTTGCTTGCCAAGGTATCTGACGTGAAGAAAAGCCAAGGGGAATGAATGATTAAAGAAAGAGAGAGAGAGAAAAAGAAAAGAAAAGAAAAGAGATGTGAAGGATTGGACAGATCACAAATCAACATTTAATGAAGGAGGGGTAGAGCTGGGAAATCGGGTTGGGCTTTTTAAGCCCTGGTTCTATAAGGTTCGGGTTTGAAAAATATGCCTAAAATTTGAAATTGGTCTTGTAAGGCCTCAGGCTTAATCGGGCCGGCCCGTTAGGCCCGTTACTGTAGCATTTTATTATTTGTTTTAAAAAAATAAATAAAAAATTAGTCAAAGAGTGCCAAGAGGAAGAGGCTAAGAGGCACTTAACTGGTTAACACTAATTTCATATCTATTATCGTTATCTCAGTCTCTTTAGTATTTATTGCTTGTGTTTCCTTCAAAAATTTGAATCTAAGATTCGCAAGCTCACCCGCTAGTACCGCTCAGTCGCTCACTCAATCAGATTAGCCTACTCCCTCGCTCAGTTTCTCCTGTTCCTACTCACCGTCGGCAGTCGCTAGCTATCGCACCATCAACCGCCGTTGCTCTTTAATCGTTCCGAAGGTATTTTTACAATTATACATAATTAGTTCAACAATGGATACTTTTCTCTCAAAGTCATTATCCCTTTTTCCGGCTATCGCACCTGGTTTGTTTTTTTATTACGAATTAATAAATGTGTTTATTTGTTGGATGATTTGTATTATTTAGATATTAATGTTGATAATATTTATTTGATAGATTAGAACTTTAATAGTTACAATTTACTAATTATATTTCTTTTGAAAAAATCCAAAAGAAAAATAGTTAAAATTTGGAATAGTAATTTCCAGGCCTTGTAGGGCCGGTCCTGGCCCTGGTACTATCGGGCCGGGTTTTGAAAAACAGATGTTTTCCTTGTCTGAGGCCCTGTAGGGCCGATAATGTCGGGCCCAGGCCCTATAGGACCAGGCCCTGTCAAGCCGGGCCGACCCTAATTCCCAACTCTAAGGAGAGGAGTAGTTGTACGTGGAATAAGGCAATGGGAAAGCACACATGTTTTTTTTCCTTTTCTCCAATAATTCCCTAACCATCTGACGTGAAAGAGTGATCAGGTTAAGAAAAAAAAATTCTTCCCACTTCTCTAAAATCCGCTGAACCAGAGAGAAAATGCATGTGATGGGAAAAAGCAATTTGACATTAATTAAGTAAGGAGGTAGTGGTGTATGTTGTACGAATAAGGGAAAAACAGTATACAAAATACTCATTCAGCAATTCCTAGGTTGGACGTGTGGAAGAAGTAAGCCCCGTTTGTTACGAAGAAGATTTAAGGAAGGAAAGGAATTTAGAGAAAGGAAAGGAATGGAAAGGAAGATTAGGAGGGAACTTAAAAGGAGTGTTCTGTTTGGTAGACTGAAAATTGAGATGGAAGATGATAATTTTTAAAAAAATATAATTAAAATGTAAGCTTTGAAATGTCCAAAATATCCCCAACCCTAAAAACAATTTATTTTTTTTCCATATCTACTTCATCCCTTCCCCACGATAGCAGCGCACCACACACACACAATTTTTAGATCTTCTCCTCTTCATCCCTGCAACACTCGAACAACACACACAAATTTCATGTCTTCTTCATCCCTGCAACACCCAAAAACAACACACACACACACACACACACACACAATTTCCAGATCGTCTTCATCCTTGCAACCCACAACGGTGACACGCAGAAGAAGAAGGGACGGAGGGATTTGCAGAAGAAGGAAGCGTCGGTGGCGGCGACGGCGACGACGGTAGCGCTGAGGATTATAAATAGATTGAAGAAGAAGAAGATGAGGGTTATTTGGGAATCTTCCCTAATCTTCTCAAGGGAAGATCACTTTCCATCCAAAAATGGATGGAAACCATCTTCCCATGAATGAAGGAAGATAGCGCGCCGCTGGAAGATTGGTTCCGGGAAGATGGAGCAGCCAAACGGATTTTTGCAAGGAAGATGATGAATCTTCCCTCCCCTCCCTCAATCTTCAGCATAACAAACGGGTCCTAAAGAGTATAGTGATATATATATATATATATAATTATTATCCTTCACTCCTTAAAACCGCCGGCTGTGAGAAGTGAATAATGGGACAACATTAATTAATAGAAGGGAGAGGTAGGCGCACGTGGGTTGAGGCAAATGGTAATCACACAATTCCTTCAATGTTTCCAATGGGTCTGACATGAAGAGGGCCAAAGGAAATAATTAAATAATAATAAAATATAGGAAAAATTTCATTCAAATACCAGATGAATTTATAAAACCCTTAGAAGTCCTCCGAATTTGTAAAAGGACTGAGAGGTGATTAAGACTTTTCAGGGTTATGCAATTTTGTGGGAAAAGACCCCACTACCCCTTAGTAATTTGTCTTCATTCACATTCAGATTTTTTGCTCATTCTCATTCACATTCGACGAAGCTTTGAATCTGAAGGTGAATGTTATGAGCAAAGAACATTCACATTAATTCCTGAACTATAGACTTTCTTTTCTATAAAGCGATTGGTTCGACACCTACAACACCCACACATCGTGGAGCCGAAAGAAGTTATAGCCACAAAGGGAAAGATCTTTCTGGTTATGGAGGCTAACGTCGCTGAAGGAAAATTGAAGGAAGATTTGACAAAGAAATATTTCCAGCAATTGATTTCCGCCGCCGATTTCTGTCACAGCCACAGCGTCAACCACCAGGATCTGAAGCCATAGAATCTCTTTGTCAACGAAAACAGGGATCTTCAGCTCTCCGACTTTGGGCTTTCGGCATTGCCGGAGCAGCGCCGGTCCGACAAGATGTTCGTGACGCCGTGTGGTACGCCGGCTTATGTGGCGTGACTCCACTTGTCATTCCCGTGAAGCCTATCCTTGAATCCCCCCTCCTCTCTTTGCCAGCTTTTAATGCCTCCATTTATGGGTCCTGGGGGAGAGTGAAGAGGCATGTTGGTTCTGTGTCTTCACATGGTTGTGGAATTATTATGAATCCTGAGCAAAGAACATTCACATTCAGATTCAAAGCTTCGTCGAATGTGAATGAGAATGAGCAAAAAATCTGAATGTGAATGAAGACAAATTACTAAGGGGTAGTGTGGTCTTTTCCCACGAAATTGCATAACCCTAAAAAGTCCTTATCACCTTTCAGTCCTTTTACAAATTCGTAGGACTTCTGAGGCTTTTGCAAATTCATCTAGTATTTAAATGGAATTTTCCCTAAAATATACATGTACACACACATTTCTTTAATATTCCAGTGCATCTGTCGTGTGAGAGCTCATGAGAAATATAAGGGAAATTTATGGATATATCTAGAACAATGGAGAGGCATCAAAAGATTAAGTGGATCAGTTTTTTGGTCTATTTAAGGGACTTGCTCCCTCCACTCTTCACCGCTGGACGAGTGGAAGAGAAAAAGGGGAGCTAACAAGATATGCAAGTAGGGATGTCCATTGACCACATTGGACTAGGTTGGGGGTCAACCCGAGGTCTGGTCCAAGAGGGACCTCGGGCTGGACAAGCCAACCCGAGGTCTGGTTCGGTTTGGCACCAGCTCGAGCTCGGGCTGGACCAGACGGTCCACTGGATTGCCTGGACTGGTCCAGGCAGTCCAAGACCTATTTCATTTTTTTTTAGTTTTTTTTCCCAACTTCTTTGGATCAATAATTAAACATACAAACATGCAAACATCTTAAATCCAATCATACACATATAAGAATCTCCAACAACATTGAACAAAAATACAAAATAACAACATTCTATCGAGCCAGATTGAAGAAAAAGAAGATTGAAAAGGGAAGAAGACTCTGGATATCTTTTTGGTCGAAGAAGAAGACTCACTATTGAGTGATGAAGAATCATAAAGAAGACAGTAAAGAAGGATAAAGGGTTAGGTTAAGTTGTGATTTTTTTTAAAAAAATATATAATATTTATATTAGGCCGGACCGGACCAGTCCAGGGGATCTTAGCCCCTGGACCAAAGTCCAGTTTGACCCAAGCAGACCAGTCCGGTCTACCTCATATGGTCCCAGACGAAAATTTTTTCTAGAGACCGGGTCGGGCCAGACCAGGTCAGACCGGACCACTTGGACTACCGGGCTTTTTGGACATCCCTAGATGCAAGGAAGAACTCAAGCAAATAAGAGGAGGGTAAGGACTTTGAATACTTATTTCCCTTCTTCTACTTTCGTTTTTAGATGTTAAAATTTGAAGGAAAACTCCTTTCTTTTTCCGTGAAGGTGAAGGTTAAAACATGGAAGGGGAAACTTTGAGGATCAAGTTTCAAGTTAGTAGGATACCAAGAACAAGTAAGTGGTTATTTCTACTACTTTATGATTTTATGGTTGTGAAAGTGGTAGTAGCTGTACCCCCCATATTTTTTTTCCATGAAATAGGATTGATTAATAGGTAAAAAGATGACTAAAGGATTGAATTTAAGGTTTGAGGTTTAGGAAGAAAGGTTAGTATAATAGAAGAAAAAAATGGTTATAGAATATGGGAGTTTGTTGTGACAACCAACTACAAGGAAGTGGGAAACTAATAATTTTGGACGTTTTAATACTTTTTAAGTACTCAAAATAGGATCTTAGTAAAAGATAGAGAGATGAAGAACGCTTATTTTTTGTTATCAAATAAATATTTTAAGAGAGGAGTTACTTATATTTCTATTATGGTTATTTTAGGGTCACTTTGATTTTCACTTATCAGAGGAAAAATTATACTGGTATTTGTGGTCAGCTACTAGGTAGTAACCTTAATCCTCATGTGTTTTGTGTTTATTTGTATGTCTGTATTTTCCATGATTGTGGACCTGTGTCTCTGAAAAGGGACATGCGTTTGTGTGCATTCAATGTGGTCTGGGTTCAGAGCCCGACTACTGTTTCTTTCCTAGCGCTGTGGATCTGGGGCTTGCTTTGTTGAGCAGTCTTGCGTTTGCTTTTAGGACATGTAGTCCTTCTGCAGTTAACACGGTATACTTGGTATGTTGTATTTGTGTTATTGTGTGTTTGTTACTGAATGCTATTATTTGGTGTTTTTCTGATTATGGTTATATACATACATTGTTTATGCATTACATATGATATTAATGGTTACTCTGAGATCCATTTATGAATCCCAGATTTTTGTAGAGCCTCTGGGAGTTCTTTAAGGGCGGATTTTGGAGAAAAGGGTAAGACTGCGGTGCAGGAGTAGTTGGAGTTCGTTGGTGGCGGTGGAAGACTATTTTGTCATATATTTTGTTATTTATTTTGAAAGTGGATAACTGTATATTCTTTTGGCCTTATAGGTGTTAGTGGATGACTGTATATTTAACCCCCGTGGACTATATTTTGTTACCTAGTTTTAATTATACCAGTATTGTTTGAAATCCAACCGGGAAATGCTTTGCCGCAATAAGACTCTGATGTATGTTAATAAATATTAATTAAATGATATATGGTAATTATTAAAAGGGAATCTCTCTATTCGCCACCCGAAAGGGTGAGGCCGGTAGGGGTGTTACAAAAGCATGCTTACTCTCTCTCATTGTCTCATCAAATTTCAAAGGAAAAAAAAAGCTTTGAATTAATACTCCTGTTTTATATTTTAACAATCAACCCTCAACGTCTCTCTCCCTCTCTCTCTCTATATAGTTGCTCTTAAAATTAGGATCCTTGGGGCAGAATGTTGATAATCGCAAGTTGGGAGGATTTTGTTTTGGAAAAATGACAATATATATATATATATATAAGGACAAAGATATAAAAATGCACATGTACTTTACTCATAGGCTTTGTTTATGAGTTTCATTTTGGAGGGAAAGGAAAGGGAAGGGAGGGTTTTGGTAGTCCCTTCCCTTATTTGCAAGTTTTAAAAATAAGAGGGGAGGGTTTTGAGGGATTTTGCAAATCCTCCAAAACCCTCATTCTTCTAAAAAATAAAGTTCCACCAGTATGGGGGTTTTAAGAGGAACAATAGGTTAATTACTTCTTTACCCTCATTCACTATCATCACCACCACCGCCCTGCCCCACCGCACAACCACCAAAACTGCCGCCCCCACCGCTGGCCACCACCACCACCGGCCGGCCACTGCCACCGTCGGCCACCGCCATCGCCAACCTCCACCACGGCCGGCCGACCACCACGGCCGGCCACCACCACCGCTGGCCTCCACCACTGTCGGTCGGCCACCTTTGCCGACCAGCCACCACGTCGAGCCACCGCCACCGCCGGTGATGAGTATATATTTTATGATTAAATAGGTGTATATTTTATGAGATTTAATTGGAATTATTGATATTATATACCTATTTAATTATCTTTTATGAACGTTTCCATAATTGCATAAAACTTGAGATCAAAGAATAAATTGACATAAAATCTACTCATATCCTATTTTTATTGTGCAGGAAATATTAGCTGATTTGGAATGAAGTAGAAAAGGCAATAAGAAGATATGCAATCAGTCAAACTTGATGGTCCTCGCAAGAAAAATAGAAATAAAATCAATTGTGTGATTTGCTGGAGTAAATTACAAGATATGAGATATCTTTGTAATAAGAAAAAGAGAATCAGTGACCCAAGACCTAAATTATAAATAAGGAGGAAGAGGAAGCAAAAGGGGAGCAAAAAAAAAAAAACGAAAGATCGGGAGGCACAGAACGATAAGGAACGAAGGAGCAGAGGAGTAGAGGCTGAGCGTTTCAGTTCTCTTCATCATCTCCACAGAAGGACGGAAGGACTGTGGAGGCGACGGAGAATCTTTCTTTCCTCTCTCTTTTTCTTCTTTGAACCTGAATTTTCATCTTTTTTATGGATTTGAATAAAGCCATGTGTGGCTAGTTGGTTTTGCAACCTAGAGAATCTATGAACTTGTTTGGGTTTTAGAGATTATTCACACTTTTTAGTTTTGATTAATTTTATTCAGTTTATTTAATCCTGTGTTTATTGCTATTGCTTAGTGAGCGGCTACCATTGAACATGTTTTGGGGATTTAGGGTTGGACTTGAAAGAGGGAATTCTAAATTGACCTTGGGAATAAATAATGTGGAATTAGGTTTAAATTTAACGTGAAGTTAGGTTTTAATTTAATTTGCGTTTAGGATAGACATATACCTAGAAGCTCCGCATAGTCAAATTAGAGTGAGCCCGGTTTGAATTGCATCTTAATTAATTATGTGAGGCATTGTATAATTATTTGAGGTAGGTGTATAAGTGGACCGACAGGCACTTATAAACATTAATACTCTAGATTAGCTGATTAGATTAAGTCAAAGTTAATTTAGTGGGGATAAAATCTAAGAATCAAATAAGGGATTAGTGACTCTCGGTTGCTCATTTGATTATTGTGGTAGTTTTCTTATTTTTTGTTTTAGTTTTAATTTCTTTTATCTTAATTAAATTTAATTTAGTTTTCTCAACTTAAATGAAATTGTGAAATCAATGCTTAACTAAAGTTTGTGATACCAAGTCCTCGTGGGAACGATACTTTTCTTATCACTTTATTACTTGATACGGCCCGTGCACTTGCGGAGTTTTTTAGGCTTAACGTTTTGCCCTATCAGCCGGCCTCCACCACTGGCGGTGGCAGTGGCCGGCGGTGGTGGTCGGCTGGCGGCGGTGGAAGCCGGCCGGTGGTGGAGGTGGCCGGCCGGCGGTGGTGGAGGTCAGTGGTGGCAGTAGCCGGCGGTGTTGTTGGCTGGCGGTGGTGGCGGTGGCTAAAAAGATCCTTCTCACAAGATAACAATTAACCATAATGTTTTCTCAAAACCGGATTAGTAGGTAATTATAGGACAACCTTCCTTTTCAAATACACACACCTCGGTCCAGGGCACAAATCTCGCCCACAAACCCATAACAGAAAAATCCATAACTCAGGGCACAATTATCGAACAGGAGATTTATAGCCCACGAGTCATACAACAAGAACCCACAAGAAAGGGGTCTACACAAACAGTAGTCACATAGATATAATGGTGGATCCACGATGATATGATAACGTATACAATCAGGCCTTCGGAAACCTAACAGTCATCCAAAAGTGGTTAAGTAGTATTTCAAAAATATGAGGGCCCTATGATGGCAATATATAAACCAATACAACATTAGTACCAAAAAGAGGCCTACAAGTTCCACGACGTCTATGCCTCTAGCTGCTTCCCTTGTCCTCTAATAGGGTTAGAGGTCTTGTCTGAAAAAAATATAATAATGACAGGGTGAGACATAAAGTCCCCGTAACCGAAATTAATTTATCAAATATGCAGGAATGGATTGCAAGTCAGAGAAGCAGGTTTATTAACATAATTCTAGTATCAATACTAATTAAATTGAAAATCCACAATAATCAAAATATATATAATCATCTACATAAACCTTTCACAGAATAATTCTCGACTTGGTTACCAAAAAGGGTTCCAAAACATCATAATTTATTCTTCAACATTTAGCAAAAGATCTCACATATATTTCGTACAACATTGATGCATAGATCATCCTTAACAGAGTCGAGGACACAGCTTCAGCCCACAAACTCGGAGTCCAAGGCACAAATACTGCCTACAAACTCGGAGTCCAGGGTACAATTTCCGTCCACCAACCCTTACAGAACATCCATTCTTGTCAATACAAAAATATACAATTCCAAATCCACTTTCCATAAGTGTAATAAATCCCAAAACAGTTAATATATCTATACACATATATAATTGACAATAATTAAAACCATCCCCACTCATCCATCCTGCCCTTCCTTATTTCCTCGTGGACGTGGATCAGCCTATCAGTGCTAGTATACCCGGCCAAGGTTAGCTAGCCACTTCAAGAATACTGTCCCCTCCCATGCTACCACCTAGGGGTCCAGGGTACAAAATTTTTCCCACAAACCACCACCAATATACCGTAACAGAGAGGTGTCCGCTCAAAACACTCAACTCAAATTCCGGGCCAGGAATGAGAGAGCCGATGAGCACAATTTCCTCCTCAATCTCTTCCACACAACCCAACATATCCCAACAGAAGAAATAATATAATACTAAAATTTCCAACAACATTTTATTCAATTATTATTCCATACACCACATCTTACTACAAACATTATAACCATCACAACGATAACAATCCCAATAATAATAACCACTTCAATACATAGATTGGAAAATACACTGCTTTGCTGAAATAATTTCATATTCAAACATACACAAACTTTTGCAAAACACATACATGTAGTATATATATATAAAATAAGACTTAGAAAAATACCTCACAATCCAAAACAAGCATATAAAATAAATTAACCCCGGTTACCTCAATTCCAAGCTTAACCTTAGCGTGAGGTGCACAACCCGCACAATCACCGCTCACAAGAAGGCTCTACATTATCACAATTATAACTTATAATTTCCACTAAACAAATGCAAATTCTAATAGTAATAATATTATGATATATACTTATATAAATATAAAACCAGCTCCTAACTTTTCTGAGAATTTAGAAAATTCATAACTGAACCTATACAACTCCAAATGGAGTGATTCCAATTTCTACTTAAACCTTGATTAGTCTATTTTCATAAATTAAAGTCACAAAGTCAAATTATAGTTGAGAAAATTTCCAACTTCTGAAAAATACAAGCCATATACAAAGTTTTCCAGAAAACTTTCCAAAATTGTGACTTAACTTCCAAAAATTATAACTAAAGTTGTAGACTTCCGTTTTAGGTGTTCTTGGGCTAGTTGGAGAGGTCCAGATGTATACTATTTACTGTAAAAATTTCAAGATTAAACTCAAATATTTTCCATTTCAAAATCAAGCTCAAAAAAATCGCTGTTCACCAAAAGTTGCAGAAAAATGTTTCAGATTTTGGCTAAACTTTGAAAAATCATATCTCCCTCGATTCTTATCGGAATTTGACGAATTACCTATCAAATTAAACCTCTATGTGTCTACTATTTAACTGGAAAATTTCAGGTAAAAACTCAAATCTTTGCTGGGTCCGAAATGCTTCGCCATTTTGTTGCTTCAGAACCCTACTGAAAATTTGCAGGTTTTTAACTTAACTTTGAAAAATCATATCTTGAGCTACAGACCTCCTTTTTGGGTGATTCAAAGCTTGATGTAAAGATTGTTATGTGAACTATACGCCCACGAAATTTCAGATTTAAATGAGTTCATTTGCCCTAGTTTTCCTTGCTCGAAAACCCCTGTTCCAGTAACAAGGTGTATTTTCCAGAACTAACAGATTGCAATGCATTATTTTTCATGACAGCAACATTATATGCGTGTATAGTATATTATGATTCTCCTCCTCTTCCCTTTTTGTATCTAGAGTTTATACATGCACATATATTTACGTTGAAACTTTTATGATAGAAAGCAACCTTAGTTTACTCTAAATATACATAATGTCCAGTTCCTAGTGTTTTTGGTATACCTATTAGCCATTATACGGTGGACTACTTTCATGCTCATGCAAAAGGAACCATAACACGCACATACAGACATACTTATATCCCGTCTTGACATAGCTTCTGAGTTTTTAAACCATAAGGTAACGCATCACTATATATATATACACCACGGCATCCCCATATATATATATATAAGACTAAAAACTTCCCCTGTATGAATTCTTAAAAACAGAGATACAGGAGCATTAACCTGCGCCTAGAGAGAGAGTTTTAAAAATTACCTCACTCAAAGCTCCAACTCCCTTGCTCGTGCTTCTTCTTAACGCCACTCCTAACCCTGTTTTAATGTTTGAAAACAGAGGAAATAGCTGGACTCACACTCTCCCCCTCTCTTTACTACTTCTCGGCTCACACCCTCGGACTTTACATTGGATGAAGCAAAGTGAAAGAGTGAAGGAAGTGGTTAAATAATGAGCTGTAGGTTCGAACCGAAGAGGAAGAACAACAGCTAACGCTGGGCTCGAGGTGTATGGAAAGTCTGTTGTTGCATGTTCAATGGAGACCGAAGGCATTAAATGAAAGGTGCTGCTGGGAGCACTTCTGATCTTTCGTGTTTTAGCCGAAGGAGCAAGGAAAAGCTGAGGGAGTATGCGTGTACAGTTGGATGGCCGAAAGTAATGTTTTTACTGAGGAGAACGGCGTTGTGATTATTTTCTTTTCTAATTGCAGGTTACGTTTCGGCTTGTGCTCAGTGAGGAAGGCAGAAACTGATTTGCTGAGATAAGGAAAGATCACATATACATATATATAATATATATTGCTGGCTTTTAAATTAACACTTGCTGGGCTAGGTGGACAAAAGAGGTGGAGGTGTTTTAATCTTTTCACGTGTTGGGCTTATATGCATGGATGAGATGATTCATTAATGGGTGGAATGAGGAATAGGATTTAATGAAAGAAGAATGAGTGTTGGGCTGATGCATTTGCTGATATACGTGCTACTCCATCGGTTTCTAGTTAGAAGAATGAATTAGTCAATGAGTTGGGTTTTAGATGATGGGCTTTGTCTTGTGGCTCCAATATATGTAGACCCAAGTTGAATATAAATGAGGACTGGAGAATTTATTTTGCATATGCATTGCTGGACTACTTAAAAAAATTATCCTACGCAGCCCTCTTCAAAACTCTTATTTGCACTTAAGCTATTTGTTCAATTAATTGCAATTATTGATTAATCATTAAATCCTAAATTTCCAATAATTACTTTCACAATCATACTTATATCCTAAGATTAAAATTAGGATGTTATAGTGGCCGGAGACGAGATTTTATTTTATTTTTTATTTATTTAAAATTAAGGATAAAATGATAATTTCACCTGAATTTGCATATCCCTCATAGGTCCTTGGTACTTTACAGTCTTTTTACAAATTCAACGGACTTCTGGGGGTTTTGTAAATTCAAAAGGTATTTATTTGGAATTTTCCCATAATTATATTAATTATTAAAGAAAAAGACAAAATTATAAAAATAACTCATTAATTCTCCATCTTCCTTTCTCACTATTTTTTTAACTCCCAAACAAGGGGAGAAAATATCTTTCATTTCCCTTCCTTCCCTTCCCCTCCTTTCTCCTTGCATCCCCTTCCTTCCCTTCCCTTCCAAACTCCCAAACATAGCCTTAAGAACATCTAATATTGAATACTTTTTTTTTTTGGGTATAAAAATGTTAAGAAAGTGGAGCAAAAATCTCCCCTGCCGGTAATATACTAGACGTCGGTTGATAGTGTACTAGAGAAAGATGAGAAATAGAGATATCATCACAATGGTCGAGCTTTCCTGATCCTCCAAGAGGGTCACATAGTGCTCTTGAACGTCCCCTGCTTTTGGTTTCCTCCGACCATGGCTGCAATCACCTCCCACCGATCTGGGTATTGCCAGTCTACCACCGCCAGAGCCACCTCGAACCACTTGTTCTCCTCCCAACTCCATCCCCCCCTCAAGACCTTACCACAATCATCCATGGCTCCATGCCTCAATAATTCCCTTGTATTTCCGCCCAATTTTGTTTGCTGATCAATTTATAAGGATCCCATTGAGAAGATTATAGTGCAGGAATTCTCTCGAGAGCTCTGTTCAACGGTGTCCAAAGATTTGAAATGTGCATAGATGTATACATTTTTTCTTTATTCATCTGTCTTATTCTTGCCCTGAAGTCTACAGCTCAATAAGGAAAAATTATAAAGTGCAAACATCACTTGAGTAATAATGGGCGTTGATCAGAGCCGGCATATCCAGAAATTAACGAAACATATGTGTACCAAAATCGCAGACCCAATATCATCACTTCTTCAATGACGGAGGCCAATTTTCCGGTGGAGGACAGCGAAGGTGAGGAGGCTAAAATCGCCGATCTAGATATTTGATTGAAAAAACGAATCAGATCAATCCATGTCAGGACGCAATAGAACATCAGAGCCGGTATCAGGTGGGTGGTGACTTATTTATGACGGACGCTTGTTTGGTATATTAACGGTAGGTGAGATTTTTGCTCCATTTTTTTAGTCATATAGGCACTTATGCACCCAAAAAAAAGTATTTAGTGTTGAATGTTATTAAGGATAAAGCACATATAATTTTTTATACCTTTACCCAAAATACAATCTAAATTACATAACTCCCAAAATGTCTACTAAATAAACAAAAAGATAAATAAGTTATCTTGTAAGGATATGAGATTTTGATTTTTGAAGTTTGAGTGTTGACAACTTGAGTATAGGAATTAACAATTTAGATATAGGAATTGACAACTTGAGCCCCCCAAATTGTCACTGTGTATGCCCAAGTTGCTAATTGATATTCTTAGATTGTCATTACCTATTCTTAAGTTATTAACGCTCAAACTTCAAAATCTCATATTTCTATCATATATTACCTGTTTGTCCTTTTGCTAATTTAATATACATTTTGGAACTTTTTGTAATTCAAATAGTATTTTTTCAGTAATTTTTTAAATTTTTTTAGCCTGAATTGGGAGGAAAAATTTAAAACCGTAGTAAATAGCATATTATATGAAGCTAGGATGAAAAGAGAAGGGATTACTAGCCGCGCCGAATGACAAATTAAAATGGCACACAAGCTTTTCCAAGCTTGGAAAAAAATAACATAAAAAAGTTTGAATAAAATTATAAGGGTTAATGCCATTATTATTTCTTATATCGAATTTTGGTTTTGATCAGAGTAGTTTCAAATATATGGCTGATTTTAGTCCCTATAATTTGACAAATACTTCGCCTAAATTTAACGACTAAGCCTTATAATTTTAATGAATTTTTATTTTTGATTCATTTACTTAAAACGGAGAAGATTTGACGTTGCTTTATATCGTGGCTTGGACGAATTAAAACAGAACAACTCAAGGCTGACGAGAAATGAAAGAGATGGGGTAAGCATGTTGTCCTAATTCTATTGAGAGTGCATGTGAGAAAACAGATGAGTAAGTACTGTTAAAACCACCTTCAGTTAAAGACCAATTTGATTAGCTCTATATACTATATACTGGAAACAATTTGTCCCTCGGTTGCATCCAAAACAATGTAATACGTCAACAACCAAACAAGCAGCAATATTTTTTTTCCAAAAGCACTAGCAAAGAAAAATGAAACCACTCCAAAAATCTTTAATGAACAACAAAACCACACCCCCAAGCATACCAACCATATTTATTACTCTACGTACTAATTAATGGATAACCTTTTTTTGGGCCAACCTAATATGAACGGATAACAAACCAGTTGATCTACCAAAGTATACTATACGGCAGCGATATTAATCAACAAATATATCAAATCAAATCAGAAATCATTAATCAAGGAAAAATGAAAAAAAATTCCTTCCATTGTAACATCATGAATGAGAGGAGGACAATTATTGCTAGAGTTCACATCTTATCGTTATGCATACATTTATATGTATTATTTTGTAAATTGTTCATATTATATATGTTTCGTTTGTGAATGAGAAAGATTGGCTTCTTCTAAATTGTCAGTTTGTATGTTAATGCTTAGAGACCAGTAGTTAGCTAAGCTGATGGGTATATATAAACTAATGGAAAGAGCTCCTATAACATTATTTAAGAACAATGCATGCTGATATTTTAGACTCTGTGTCGGTAGTTAATTAGTAATATTCCTTATTTTGTCCAAATGCAATTTATTTCGGAGACTCTATAGATTAGACAGGACCATATATGTTTTAGTGCATGATAGTTATATATACCAACGAGTCAAATAATAAGATAAGAGAGTGGTAGATTGATTCATGTGAAACTCCACTATATAAACAACGTGCACGCCTTACGCAAAAAGACATATCCGGTCTTGTGCCTGAATGAAATATCATTCTTAATCAGTGTTTCGATAATGTGGAGTGAGAATAGGCTGTGCATACGGTGGTTGGTGCATCAGCTACTGGTGGCGTCTGCGACTTATCATCTGCAGACTTGTGTGAGAGGAGAGCCCCAAGTGCCTTGCTGCTTCATATTTGGGGACTCTCTCTCTGACAATGGCAACAACAACCTCCTTCCGACCGCGATCAAAGTTAATTACTTTCCCTACGGCATTGACTTCCCCGGCGGTGCCACTGGAAGGTTCTCCAATAACCTCACTGTCCCCGACTACATCAGTACTATAACATTCTTTCCTTCTACATTTTTGTTCCTATATATATATCGCCAATTTAACTGAAACATATTCCTCATTCCGTACGTTATTTTTGAGATTAACGTACAGTTTTGGTGATTTTACAGCCAAGTTTGTGGGGATCAATCCTTTGATTCCACCCTATGCAAATACAAGTGGTTCAGACATTCTTAAAGGCGTTAATTATGCTTCTGGTGCTGCAGGAATTCTCCCAGAGACTGGCACGCAATATGTAACTATATTTATATATCATGAACTTGACGTTTAATAGGGTTGAGGTGTAATATTAAGGGCGGGCGGATTTTTTTTGTTGACACAATTAAATTTTGAAGAGTGTTTTTTTTTTTTTTTAACGGAGGAAATGTCCGTTATAAGCTAAAAGGAGAACCACGTAAGAAATAAATGGAGTTTTGGGTTAATTTAATGGTATTATTAAAATTGTTCCGTTTTCAAAAGATTGTATCTACTTTTGCATCATTCAAAGCTTAATTATGTCAAGCAATTATGATGTAAAACTTCATTGTAAAATTGCACCTTATTACTTTAATATATTAACAAAAAATTCCTTTTGTAATTGATACGTATGATCAGGGTGTTGATATCAGCCTGGAGTCACAGATAACAAATCACAGAGTCACAGTTGCTAGAATTACTCGCAGACTTGGGAGCATTGAAGCGGCCCAACGACACTTGCACAGTTGCTTGTACTACGTCAAGATAGGGGGCAATGATTACTTGAATGACTACTTCAAGCCCCAGTATTACCCATCAAGTCACATCTTTAACTTAACCACGTTTACTGATTTTCTCATTACTATTTATTCTCGGCAACTAAGGGTATATATATGCATCCTCTTTAATATATATCTTCATCCTTAAGATGATTTTGGGTTTTCATTAGAAAACATAGTACTAGCTCCAATCCTTAATATCAGAGATAGTTGGGGGTTTAGATTTAATTTTAAATATAAGATTTTAGTACATTTTATTTCTTATATTTATAATTTCCCTGTAATTAATTAATTAACTAACTTATAATATTATATGTATATATATATATAGGGTTCATCGTTTGTTATGTCACTTGATATAAGATTATGACAAGTTACTCCAAAACTACGTATGTCGTTTTAGGAGTTAAGGCAATGAATAAAGGGTATTTTGTATTTTTATTTATTATATGAATTTTACTAAAAGATCCTTTAATTTATTAATTCTCCTAACCCCAGAACTACGTCATTGTGAGAGCTCATTAATTTCTCTAACCCCAAAACGATGTAATTTTGGAGTAACTTGACATAATCTTATGTCAAATGACATGACAAACGATAACCCCATATATATATATATATATATATATATATATTGCATATGGGCATTTTAGGGAGATTATATCAGATTTGTTCAAATTAACCAATCTATTTCATTTCCTTAATTTGTCTAAATTAATCAATTAGCTAGCTCGTAGAGTAGAGATCGATCTACTCGTGCTAATATAATAAATGTAAATGTGTGTGGGGGCAGAATTTGTATGAGCTAGGGGCAAGAAAAGTGACGGTTGTTGGAGTGGGGCAGATAGGATGTCTTCCAAGCCAAATTAGCCAGAATGGTAGTTGTGCACAAGAAGAGAACAAAGCAGCCTCCTTGTTTGATTCAAAGCTCAGATCTCTGGTTTCTCAGTTCAATTCACAGTTCTCCGGCGACACCGCCTCCTTCATTTTTGTCAACGCCACCGCCATCACCACCCTCAACCCTCACTTTCTCGGTATATATATATATATAAATTCTTGTACAAATTTATTAACTACTTTTGAAATTGTAGCTAATTAATTAATGATGAGTATTGGGGAATATGCGTGTACATGTATGTTTCAGGATTGAAGTTTCAGAGAGTTCCTTGTTGCCGAAATTTGGTGTCGTCTACAGGGCTGTGTGTTGAAAACGAAAAGCCATGCGAGGACAGGGAAGAGTACGTATTTATGGATGGGTTTCATAACACAGACGCTGCCAATAGAATCACAGCACTATCAGCATATAACGCTTCAAATCCAGCTTTCACTTACCCTACGGATATCAACCACTTACTTTCTTCCTCACCATGAACGCCCCAAGGATCTATTGCTTCATATATATATATATATATCTTAATTACCACAATAAGCATAAATAATCAGCCCAATTTGCTTTGCAATATGTATAAATATATTACTTTTTACTCCCTCCATTACATATGCATAAGTCTCTCTCTGTTTTTTTTCGGCCAATACCTATCACAAGTGACTTTAACTATATATATATATATATATATATATATATATATATATATATATATATATATATATATATATATATATCTCTTACGCAAACAAATAAAAATGTAAGTCCTTTTAACCATTAAGAAAATTGGTTAAATTAGTCAAATTAAATGTGTAAAAAAATTTCAAGACTTTCAAAATTACCTTTATTTATTTTATGAATTTTCATGCCACTTATTAATCTCTATCGTTAAGAAAATTAGTGCTTGAAAAATCAAATTAAAGTAGTATAAATTGATAAAAAAAATATATTTAATGCTTGACAAAATTCATAGAAGGCTAGCACTACTTCCTGTAGGAGTTTGTTACCTAATTTATAAAGATTAAAAAAATTAAGTTAGTCAATGATCATTAATATATTAATAATTTGTGATTTTTTTTAAAAGGTGAATGTGCAATTTTAATAATAATACTTTATATTAGGGATAACTGACGCCATTAAGTTCTTAACGGTGCTTAAATACACATAAACTTTAAAAACGTGGGGCAGCCGATAAGTATGAGATAATGGCTTTGTTTGGCATGACTTAATTTTGGGCTTTTTAGTTGAAAAAAATCAGTGGCTTTTAAGCTACTGGACATGTGAGAAAAAAAGCCCAAGAGATGTTGTTTGGATTGGCCAGCACGGTAAATGAGCATTTTCCATTTTTGAGAACGCCACCGAGCTTTTTCACCGCCTGGATTGCAAGCTTTTTGTGAGACGCACTGGGCTCACTGTATCTTCTTCCTCCACCCCTCCAGGCTCCAGCCCGTGTCCATTTCTCCAGACGCAGTGCTATCTCCTTCACGCGATAAGTGCATCTACTTCTGGCGTCGAGCTGTAGCTACTGAACCCAAAAACATGCTTCTTCAATCCTCTCTACACAACCAGAACGTATCTCTTTCATCGTCTCTATGTTACACTCGTCCCCTTCTTCCCCTTAAAATTTCCACCTCCACACTTCGACGATCCGTATGTTACCAGAGACTTTCCATCAAATGCGCAATCTCTAAAGTTCATAGCTACAGAACCCTAGACTATGAGCGAAGACCCATTGTGAGATGGAATGATGTGTACAGGAGAATATTGTTGATGAAAACCCCAGAGTTGGGTTCTGCGAGTGTGTTGAATCAGTGGGGGAATGAGGGGAGGACTCTCACGAAATGGGAGCTTTGTAGAATTGTGAAAGAATTGAGGAAATATAAGAAGCACCACCGAGCTCTTGAGGTCAGAAAGTGAAAATCACTTTTTCTTTTGGTATCATTTAATTCGTTTTCTATGTATTTTGGCCGAGTGATGTTATTTGCTTTGTTATTTTGTTTAGTTCATGATTGTTTAATTGGATGATGCAACAAAGTTTATTTTACTTTGTTCCTTTACCTTTATGCCATGGTCTTATTTGACGAACTGAGAAAGGGAGAACTGTTTGAAATTACGTGTGAGCTGAATTTCTGTATCTAAGCATTAAATTCTGAACTAATATGTATATAGTACTCAATATGATTCATGCCCTTTTCAGTCATTTTCTATCTTAACTGACTTTTCAAATAATAATCCAAACACTCATCAGTTAAGAAAAAAGCTACTTCTGCAAAAAACCACACTGACAATCCAAACACAACTCACCATTTACAACTTGACTTTTTTCCTACCGGGCTTAAAAAAAAGTCAGATAGCTTTTAAGCCACCGCTCCTACCGCCAACCCAAACAGACCCAATATCCATTACTTTAGGTAGAGTGGGTCGCACACGCTGTACAGTTGTCATATTTTTCCTCCATTAACCATTTGAAATGAACACGTCATCGTCCTCCCCAAATCGCCCCTCCATTAATGACGCACGAAGAGGC
This sequence comes from Acacia crassicarpa, assembly GCA_034222035.1. NCBI lineage: Eukaryota > Viridiplantae > Streptophyta > Magnoliopsida > Fabales > Fabaceae > Acacia > Acacia crassicarpa. Next base: position 37,520,366 of record JAWXYG010000005.1, on the reverse strand, counting down.
TCGTCAGGAAGGAGGAGGAGGCTTCGAAATCGTCGATCGGAATTGGCAAGTGCAGGAGGGAAGGGAGTCTTTTATGTCCATTATCGTTATGACCTTCGGCTTCAGGGTTTGTCTCTTGGGATGCACTGTCGTCTCCTAATGACGAAGCAACAGGCACGAACTTGGTGAAAGCGTTGTTGTCGCTGCTGCCTCTTTTTCTTTCATGAAAAACTCTTGGTCAAATAAAAAACCAAGAGAAAATAGTTTTAGAAAAAATAACTAAACTAATGTAAGTAGCCAAAAAAGATTAAGGTCTAACTTTAATGATGAAACCAAACTCTCTCTTACATTTAAAGTTTTCAGCCATAAATTAATAGTAGGAGCAATATTTCTAGCTGTGTTCCAGTTGCTTTCCAAAAGATATCTATTAACACACGTGCTTAAATAAGTAGAATTAGACATGCATATATGATTCATCTTCATGGTCAAAAAAAGGGGGGAAAAAAAAGAATAAGCTTTTTATTTATATATAAAGGACTAACATAAAATGAAGATTCAGAAATTAGCGAGCTTTCCACTCCCTAATCTCTAAGCAAAATAATTGAAGAGGAAAGGAAAGAAGCAATTGGGGAATTTCTTCTCAACTAGCTATATGATAATTTGCGCCTTCGTTTATGACATTTTACGTACGTAGTTGTTGATATGATCGAAAGGAAAACTAGCTCTCGAATGCTATTCACATATTATAATATAGACGTAAAATTTATTACTAGTATTAGTACAAAATCCGCCCAAGTTGTTGGTCTACAGGTTAAATATCAACCTCTATCTCTCTCACTAAACATTGTCTTAAGCGGTGGAAAATGTATAATCAAGAATGGCTTTGTAAAACCGACTTGAGATATCAGCAATTAATAGCGCCCTGTTGGATTTTGGGTTTGCCCCTACAAGTTATTCTCTCATGTCCTTAATATAAAACATACTTATATAATTTTATTAGATTAAGAAAGTTATTGCCTGTTTGAAAACCTTTCAAAACATAACCTAGGTTTTGCACAAGCCTAGATAAGTATGTGAGAGGAATTTTGTTTTGGTTTGCACAAAACTTAGGTTTTCTAAGGTTTTCAGTTTAATTTTTATGACATATATTTTCTAAAACACCCTAGTCATCTTCTTAAATTCCTTTATTCCCTTTCCATCTTAATTATTATTGAGGGAGCATAAATAAAGGTAAATTAGGAAAATATTGACAAATATATAAACTATATGTCTTTATATTTAAAACTAATATCAACTTCCCAAATATATATGTCTTGTATTAAGGATTTGAGAAGTAAATTTTTAATTAGGGTTTACACCTAATTGAATACTACCTATGGTCCTTAATAAAATATTGTTTATAAGGGTTTAAACTTTTTATGTTGCATGAGAAGAAGAAAATTCCTACATACACATGAAATGATATAGGACCCACATATATATATACTGTTAATTATATATATGTGGGTCCCATCATTTTATGTGTGTGTTGCATGAGAATACACTTCTCCTACATGAGAAGTGTTTTTCCCTTGTTTATATAGTGCAAAAATATTATATTAAAGATTGAATGTAGAATAAATTAAGAATTTAATTCATTGTCCAGTATCATACTTTTTTTGGCCAATTAACCACTATCTTCGAAATTATGAAGATTGTTAATGTTAATTTGGGAACAAGCAGGGAATATTTCTGTAATATTATTCCAATTTCCTATAATTATGAATGATTGATCCTCCCTAAAATATCTACAAATGGTGGTGTTTCCCTTAGCAATCATCTCTCTTGTGTGGTGCATCTCCCACAACGGTTTGGTCTCCAGTGCATGACTAAACCTCACAGAGCTTCGAATTAAGGTGCGTGGGACTCACATAAATTCAAACTCAGATCTAGATCGACGCAGTAAGTTTCTCTCCTTTCTTGATTTTCCGACTAAAATATCCACACAAAAATGATAACAAACTATACATAGATATATGATCCCTTGCGATATTGGGTCTCCATAGAATAATGAGAGAATTGAAGTTGGCTCGAGTGACGTAGAGCAAACCCAAGCAAGTCCATGTGGAGCAACAACACCATAACCAAGTTGTGAGAGAAGAGGGGTAGGGTTGACGTAAGAATGGGAGAGAAAAAGTATGGCAGTATTGAATAGTCAAAAGTGTTGACTATAAGTTTTAATACTCGCCGATTTTTAGTATAAGAGCCTGAAATTTGAATTATCTAGGTCATTTTATAAAATCCTTTCTAATTGTATTTAATGCATTTTTATTATTTTTATCCATAATTAATTCTATTATCTCTCCTCTTTTTTTTACATTCTCTTTCTCACTTCTTCTCTTGCTTCGTATAAGTATTGGCGTATTTGGAAAAAGTTCAATTCTAACATATTTATTGCGTTGAACTAATTTTAAAGTGTAATTCAGTCATGGTGCTTTTATAAAAGCGACTGGAGGAAGTATAATATATTCCCTCTTCTCCTTTCTACATGAACTCTAAATTACTTTTTAGAAATTAAGAAAATTTATTAAAATTTATTTAAATGTTAAAAACTTCAACTTCTTCCCAAAATTATCATTTAATTGGCACAACGTAACTAATTGGATAGAAAAGACAGAGGGGTATAATAGAATCAATGTATTCTTCGAGATTATAAATATTTTATTGAATCATGTAAGGATCATATATATATATATATATATATATATATATATATATATATATATATATAAAACCAGTGAATTGGTAAGATATTATAAATAGGATAAGATGAAGTGTCCATCTATCAACTACTGCCTTTAGTCCTATTTAAAAATTAGTCTCATCCACTGACCTTTAAAATTAATTCCATTTGTAATTGGAAAAAAAAAATTATGATGACTCATTTGAAAATATTCTATCTTTTATTGATCAAAAAGAAAATATACTCTCTTTTCATTTTTAGTTTAAATAATAGATTTCCCCATCCCCTCTCTCCTTTGTTAATGAAGTATGCCAATAAAAAAAGAACCCATGAATGCATCTATCATACCCATGTTAATGATATTAATTACGAAAGAGTAGGCAGTTTTCTAGTCTTGCCAACTTCCCTACGTTATATAGATTATGGTAGGGTCTTGGGTGCTCATTAATTTACGAATATATCGCGTGTAGACGTAGTGTAGTCAAAACAAATAGCAGAATACTGTGATTTGATTCCTCTCAATACTCCCCTACAAATAGATGCGCATGCATGCCTCACCACATGCATATACCAAACCCCGATCATCCTATCTTACATATTGTGGTCCAAATCAATATTCTCATTGTGGTTTCATCTGTGTGTGTGACTGATTAATTAGAGAGAAGATATGGAGATTAGGAGGATTAATAATAAGCTGTTTTGGATGTTGCTGGCGGCGGCGGTGGCGGCGGCAACCAATTATGTAGAAGCACAGACGACTGATTGTTTTTACGTATTTGGAGACTCTCTGTCTGACGATGGAAATAACAACCTCCTTCCCACTTTGGCCAAATATAACTACCCTCCTTACGGCGTCGACTTCCCTTCTGGTGCCACCGGAAGAGCCACCAATGGCCGCACTGTCCCCGACTACCTCTGTACGTAACCTCTCTTTTTGTTCATGTTTCTCATTTACATGCTTAGCTTCATATATGCATTGGCTTACGGCTTTTTGTGAATTATTGTTAATTCCTCCTCCAGTCCTTAATATGAAATCTAGTTGAGAGATTAAGGAAACTTAACAAGTTAACTAATTATAGCATATGTTATATATTATTTGATAAGATAATAATTAGTTTAGTATAAAAAAATCAATGTAAATACTTTAAATAATTTATTTAGCTTTTTTTAATTATTCGAAGAAAAAGTAAAACTGAATCCTATATGAAGGCTTTGAGGTAGTATTTTGGAGTCTAATAGTGGTTGAGCCGATTGATTATTACAGCTCAATTCATTGGGTTGCCGTTCATTCCACCTTTTGCAAATACAACGGGTTCAGACGTTCTCAAAGGGGTCGATTATGCTTCTGGTGCTGCCGGAATTCTCTTTGAGACCGGCAAGCAAATGGTCGTTACTATGTACTCAATTTATATATTTATATCCATCAATTAGAGTTTTGATTTGATGTGTGTAAGGTTGATGGAATCTTAAATTAATTGATTTGATTTTGATATCTCTGCAGGGTGATGATATAAGCATGGACGCACAGATAACAAATCATGGAGTCACAATTGCTACTGTTATTCCCAAACTTGGGGGTGTTGAAGCAACCAAAAATTACTTAAAAAAGTGCTTATACTATGTCAATATTGGCAGTAACGATTACCTAAACAACTACTTCTTGCCCCAGTACTACCCATCAAGCCACATCTATAACTTAACCCAGTTTGCTGACGTTCTCATTTCCAATTATTCTCGGCAATTAAGGGTATGTTTATAGTTTTCTACATCTATTTTAAGGATGAGAGTAAATTATATTAACATGTGTGTATATATAATTGTGTTGGGAAGGCATTGCATGCAGCAGGAGCCAGAAAGTTTGCTTTAGTGAGCTTGGGGTCCATCGGATGTGTTCCTGCCGTAATTATTGCAGCAAATGTGTCAAATGGGTGTGTGCAAGACATTAACACAGCAGCCTCCATTTTTAATGATAAGCTCAGAGTTTTGGTTGATCAGCTCAATTCTGATTTCTCTGCTGATTCCTCCTTCATTATTGTCAACTCCACTGCTATCTTCTCCCTCAACCCTAACTTCCTTGGTGTGTGTATATAGATATGTCCTTCTTCTTCTTAATAATAATAATTAGGTAAAAGACAACAAAATACTACTTGAACTTTAAAATCTCAAATCAATGGTTTTCTACTAAAATGAGTTGTAAAAGTGCTACACTCATGAAATTTAAGTGGTATTTTCTTGTCTTTTTCTCTTATTATTATTCTATCATTCCTTAATTTGGTTCACTTGAATATGTACAATTCAGGCTTCAAGATTCAGAATGCTAGTTGTTGCAAAACGGTGGCGTCTACTGGGCTGTGTGTTGCGAACGGGACGCCATGTGAGGACAGGAACGAGTACGTATTTTGGGATGGTTTTCATACAACCGAGGCTGTCAATGAAATATTTGCTGAGTCTGCATATAACGCATCAAATCCAGATTTCACTTACCCTAACAATATCGCCCGTTTACTTTCTTCTTCCCCATCAAACACCAATGAATAAGTATCGCTTCAATACATTTATGCATCTTAAGTCCCATAATAACCATAACTATATGTTCTACCCAGTTGATTAGACATATATCTATGTATCTCCTTATGATTACTTCATATCATACTTAATGTCAAAATAATATGAGCACTGTTGCTGTTCAATGTTCATCTTTCAACTGCGCGTTCCAGGAGTCTCCAATTCGTGCTCTACATACAGTGTTAGACCAAGAATATCTTGAGCTAGCTAGAGCGAAATTTTATCAATTTTTAATTTTAATATTTTATTCAAAAAAAGATAAAATATTGGTGGCTGATCTTGTGTTTAGTGTTCAAAGTCTTAATCAGTTTGAACAAATTGGGTTTAAGTTATAATATTAAAGATACAAAAAAGAAAGAGCATCTTTAGAATCAATTATGTGAGAGATTAAACTTAATAGGTTTGAAATCTTAAATATTTATGCTCATTGAGGGCGCATATTAAATGTGTGTGTCTATATGATCCTTTATTCTAATTATGTTTGAGATTAATATTTGTAGGTTCCAAAGTAAAGCCAAAATATGAAATTTTGCTACATTGACATGCAATATAATTGATCTGAGTGAGGGATATATATATATATATATATATATATATATATATATATATATATATTTTTTGATACAGCCAGTGGGGGAAGGGGGAGGCAGGGTTCAAACCCTGGACAAGGGGAAAGCCAGCTCCTAAGGCTGACCCTAGTACCATTGCGCTACGAGACGTTTAGCGTGAGGGATATTTTGCCCACACCTAATAATGTATTAAATCTCAACCATAGTAAGTTTATGCAATGATAAATTAAAAGTAATAAATAGAAAGGTAAATAAATGGAGACATTCCTTCCCCATCAACCTGCGTGTGTTGAAAAGGAAAAATGTTAGGCGGACCGACATCTTCCTTAGGAGAATCCAATAAAGAATGAGAATTTGCTTAATACTACCTTCTTCGGTCTTCTTCGGTCTTAATTATAAGAGCTAGTTGACTTTCTTTGGAGAGATTAAGGAAGCTAAATAAGTTACTTAATCATTTCATATGTTAAATATTTTTAGATTATATATTAGTTTGTTAGTTAAACTAATAAGTTTGAAGAAAAAATTAAAAATAAAAAATACTTTAAAGTAATTTAATTAGCTTCCTTAATCTCTACAAAAACGTCAACTAGTTCTTATAATTAGGACTGGAGTACTTTTTTGGACCATGTCAGAGTTTAATTAATATGCTGCTTGCGGCGCCCATACAGTTTGGTTTAATAGAGTTATTCAACTATATATTAAGAATAAACCTGGCCGGTGTAGAGAAATTGGTTAAGTCTACTTCTTACTTAATTACGATGTTAAATTGTTAACAAGCATGAATGTTAGACAAATTAGTTTGATTAAGGTTATTTATGTCTTTTACTATGTTGAATGAGGGATATTTTTGTAATTGGCCCTGCAACATGTATTCGGCATACTGATGAATAAATCAGCTTCTCTGAACTATTCTTTGCTCTCCTTTCTGTAATTAATTCTTGGCTTAAAGATTTTTTTTTTTTAAAAAAATATATAGTTATTTGACTGAATTAGATTTTAATATTATCGGATCTAGTTTAATCATCATTAAGACGTTTTTTTGCATTCACTTCAGTTTGACACATTATGTTTAACATGCTAAAGCCCTTTCCATTGAGAGCTTAGTGATAAGATTCATTCTCTTGAACCTAACTCTGAGCAGTTTTTTGATTGTAGGATAATTTGATGTAATAGGGGGTTCATTAGTGATTGTAGTTACGTTAATGCGCATTAAAATTACTCACTTTGGCAATGCATAAGCAGCTTGGGACGATGGCAAATCATAAGCCACTGTTTCTCAAATTCCAAACAAACTCCCTCAAGCTAGACTTGTTAGTCTACGGTCTGCTCCAACCCAAAATAAACCTGGGTTTGGGCTTGGGTTCCTTGGTTGGGAGACCGGCCTAATAAATTTTTTTGGGGAAAATTGCAACTAAGTCTTAATTAACAGACTTAATGAGAATCAGGTCCCTCAAAATTATCAAATCGTATCAAAGTCTCAAAAAACTTGAGTGCTATTAATTCAAAACATGAAAGTACAATTTCCCCCTTTGTTAGTGATGATAAGTTTAAATCAACCAATAACAAGTTAAGATAAAGCAATGATAAATTTAGAGAATTCATGAGGCCTGAACCCTTTTCAAAGCCTCATATTGGAAGCTTTGGAGGTTATAAATAAGCTTTATACACTTTGAGGCTATTAAAACCTATATAAATATGACTTAAAATTAGAATATAAGAATAAAAAAATAATAAATATTATGTTATTTATATGATATAAATATAACTATATTTATTTAATGTGTAAACAAGTCAAACCTGAAGGCTTACAGGCTAGGCCTTAACAAAATAAGCCTGATCTATTTACACATTTAGGCTTTTAAATAGCCTTGGCCTGACCTTTTTAACAAACAGGTCAGGCCAGATCAGGCTCTAAATAGGCTAAGCTGTAGGCTGCTTGATAGGGGTCTGACCTATTTCCACCCCTAGAATCCAATGAAAACTTATACAGCAACAAGTAACTACAAAAAAAATTAGTTCAAAATCAAAAGGTAAATACAACTTACACATATTCCTCTTCTGTATCATCCCTTATTTTTTATGTAATGTCATCTACATTCTCTCCTAAATAAAAATGACAATTTTCTCCATTGAATTTAATAATAGGTCAGTGTCAATTTTATGAAAATTCTACTATTTTCTTTTTTAACAATTGATGTGACAATTCTACTACATACTTTCTCATACGTAGTGTCTTCTTTTATGGGTTTTGTTCTAACGCCACCCCTACATATTGTAAATCATATTCTTCTCTATTTAAAAATTGTCCCTTATATTCAAGAAACATAATATATGATTTCCAAAAGCACTTGCCATCTTTTTTGTTACCCTACAGAACAAAGTTGTTATTATTAACAACGACATGTGCAACATTAACAACCTTAGAGTCTATATTGATGACACGTTTTGAAATCGTATAATAAGGATTATAAACACATAAAGCCTCATACTTTATATTTATCCCTACTTAAGCACACAAAAATAGAATACAATCTCCGCAACAGGAATTTATTACCTCCCCCAAACTGAATGAAACAGTAACATAAATTATAAATGTAACATACAATTAACAATCATTGAATGCTCTACACTAGTCATTGGATGTTTCAAAACTTATCATTAATATCTCTATATTTGTCATTGCTAACAAAAGAGAAAAATTGTACTTGGAATTAATAACATCCAAATCCCTTGAGATTTCACAGCAATTTAATGATTTCGATGAACCTAGTTGCTATTAAGTCCGCTAATTATGATCAGGTTGCAATTTTCCTTGAAAATTCATAAGCCCCAAAAATTAAAAATTAAAGGAAAAAACTACACGATCGTTGTGTAAAGCAGAAACCAGAAGAAGAAATATGGATACTGACTCTTGACAAATTTCACAAAAAAAAAAAAAAGGTTCATTAGTCATCTGTGAGCAAAAAGCGAAATCTAAGAAAGAAAAAATAAATGATGACGGCGCAGCAGTAGTATAGTCCTTGGCGCCCAAGGAAAATGAGTATAATTGTTAGCCGAGAACAGAAAATGAGTCTGATTATTGGATTCTTCTAGTGAAACATACATGAATGAATATTCTTCAAAATTTCTTAAAATATCATTAAGAAAAATAAAGAAGAGTCGGATTAAATTAACACCAAAACACACACACACACACAGCATATATCTACTAGCTACGTATGGAAAAAAGTGTGGAATTTTTTTTATTAAGTTTGCTATATATTCCCTCCGCTCCACTTAAGGAGGCCTATTAATTATTTGGGAGAATTGTTTTAAAAGACCTATTTAAAAATTTTATTGCTGAGTGTAACCTCAAGGCTTTTAAAAATCTAGGTCTTTTAAGGTAAAAAGATATAAGGATTAAATGACTAAATTGCCTTTTCAGTAATAACCTTCCCTGCATGCCGTTCATCTTCTTGTCTAGGTGCAAAATATCTTCCCTTGTTACAATATTAAGCTAAAATATGCAAATTATTATATGTGCAAAAGATAATGTTCCCTACTAGTAATTCATATTCTTGACATACAATATTCCTTTCCTTATGCGATATAGTTTCTTTATGTGTAGCTTAACTTTCGATATACAATTTATCTTGCCGTATGAAAATGTCTTTCCTTGTGTCCCAAAAATAAGTCAGAATGTGCAAATTATGTTTTGTGCAGATGATCTTCTCTCAAAGCAAACAATCTTCCCTTATGTGTAAATAATCTTCCCTATATGCAATATATCTTCTCTACATACAATTTATCTTCCCTATCTGCAATTTAACTTCTTTTATATGCAATACATCTTCTCATTGTGCAAATGTCTTCCCCTCGGGTCTCAAAATTAAGTTAAAATGTGCAAATTATGCTTTTTGCAATCGATCTTCCTTTAGTGCCAATGGTTTTCTCTTATGGGTAAGCAATATTCTCTATGTGCAATATATATCTTCCCTAAGTACACTTCATCTTCCCCATGCACAATTTAACTTATGTTTTATACAATCCATCTTACCTGTGTGTAAATGTCTTTCCATATGTCTTAAAATTAAGCCAAAATATGTAAATTATGTCAGTGTAAACGATCTACCCTTTTAGTTATTACATTATCATTCATATATGCTCTAAAAGAACTAGGTCCTTAAAATAAACTTCAGTCCATGGTAGTTAAAAACTCGATTTATCACAGCGATTTTATATTTTTACGATTTTTTAACATTAAAACGATTTTACTAATTTTCCAAATGCTTTTATGTTTTTACGATTTTACTACGTTATGATTTTACGTTTTGCGATTTTTCATTTTCCTTCCGTTTTTAGGTAAAATCTATATTTTCACTACCATTTCAGTCCTTCCAAGCAAAAAAAGTTGTTCAAATAGGGATTTATTAGCAATTCCCCCTAATTATTTTTCAAAAAATTTTAAAAAAAAATTATTAAAATTATTTAAATGTTAAAAACTTCTACAACTTCCCAAAATTACTTCATCATTTAAATGTGCACAACTCATTGGATGGTAAATAGAGGCAGAAAAGGCATCATGCATAAAGAGAGAGTGATACTTTTTTTAGAATAGTTATAAATATTTTATTGAATTCCGTAACGAACTTGTATTTAAAATCATTGAGTAATTTAAGATGTTATACATATATAGGATCAGATGAAGTGTATCTGTCTCATCCTATTCACAAAACCTTATCAATTGATGTTTCATTAATATAAGGCCATTTATAATAAACAAAATTTTTGACTCATCACTTTCAAAAAAGAAGAAGCTCTTTTCTACCTTTAATTTAAATAATGACTTTTCCATCTCAGCTCTCTTTTCTTAATGAACTATACTAATAAAAAAATAGTTTTGAAAAAATTTCCAACATATTTTACCAACTTTCTTAATTTTCTTAGGGATATATATGTTAAGGATATTATTGTTTTTTTTAGTTGCCCACCCAATTCACCGAGGCTTCGTCCCGACTAATCTGGATCCGACCCACGTCACGCACTTAGCTATAGTGGGAGAGTCTCCTAGCGGGGGTTTTTCGCATTCACAAGGCTCGAACCTGAGACTTTTGTTTAAGCGACACAAGCCGCTTACCACTTGAGCCAACCCCCATTGGTATGCTAATAATATTATGAGAGTAGGTGGTTTTGCTAGCTAGCCTCCCCAACATCCATACATGGTACATACGAGAATGTTGGTGGTTTGATTCGTCTCAAACTCGCCTATAAATAGATGTGCATGCCTGCCTTACAAACACGTACACCCAAACCATCCAGTCAATATTCTTCTTGTAGTTTCTTCAGAGATCATTAGAGAGATGGGGACTAGTAAGAGTAATATTAAGCTAGTTTGGTTGTTGTCGGCGGTGGCGTTGTTGGCTGCAACTTTTGCAGCTGGACAGCCCCAAGCGCCACCTTGTTTCTTCATATTCGGAGACTCTCTGTCTGACTCTGGAAACAACAACGTTCTTGCCACCGCTGCCAAATTTAATTACCTTCCCTACGGCGTCGACTTCCCGGCCGGTCCCACCGGAAGAGCCACCAACGGCCGCACTGTCCCCGATTTCCTCTGTAACTTCTGTTTTTCCCTTCATGTGTATGTTTTATTTTGGAATCTAATGGTTGAGACTTGAGATGATTATGTTACAGCTGGATTTATGGGGATGCCGTTGATTCCACCCTTTGCAAATACAGTTGGTTCAGACATTCTCAAAGGGGTCAATTATGCATCTAGTGGTGCCGGAATTCTCCTTGAGACCGGCAGGCATTTGGTACTATATATATATATCTACACACATAAATATATTCTTGAACTTGCGTTTCATTTTGTTTTTAATTCGTATTTTGATGTTGATGGAATAATGCGCAGGGTGACGAACTGAGCTTGGACAGACAGTTAACAAACCATGGAGTCACAATTACTGCTATTAGTGGCAGACTTGGGGGTTCTGCTGCAACCCAAGCATACCTAAACAAGTGCTTATACTATGCCAATATTGGCAGTAACGATTACTTGAACAACTACTTCTTGCCCCAGTTTTACTCTTCAAGCCGCTTCTACAGCTTAGACCAGTTTGCTGATCTTCTCATTGCTAACTATTCTCGCCAACTAAGGGTACACACACACACACAAAGACACATGTAGATATTGATATACTACCTTAGCGCTTAATATAAGAGATAGTTGACTTTTCTTTTTAGAGATTAAGAATATTTTGTGCTTCGTTATATTTTGAATTATATATTAGCTTATAGGTCAAACAAATTAGTAACAATAAATATAAGTACTTTAATGTAACTTAAGAGTAATTACTAATATTTGTGTATATGATTGTGTTTACGTGGTGAAGGCATTGCATGGTACAGGAGCAAAGAAGTTTGCGATAGTGAGCTTGGGATTCACCCAATGTGGTCCAGCCGCAATATTTTTGGGAAATGTGTGTGCACAAGCCATAAGAGCAGGCTCCATTTTTAATGAGAAGCTCAAAGTAATGGTGGATCAGTTCAATTCTGAGTTCTCTGGTGATTCCTCCTTCATTATTGTCAACGCCACTGCCATCTTCACCCTCAACCCTGACTTCCTCGGTAAATATATATATATACCCATTTTCTCCCTCTTTCAACTTTATCCTCTTCCATTTTTATTTAAAAAGACCACTCACTTGCAGGATTGAGGGTTAAAACGGTTAGTTGCTGCGTAATAGTGCCTGCTACTGGGCTGTGTGTTGCAAACGGGGTGCCATGTTTGAACAGGAACGATTATGTGTTCTGGGATGGCTTTCATCCAACTCAAGCTGTTAACACAATAATTGCAAACTCTGCTTTTAACTCCTCCAATCCTGCTTTCACTTACCCCACCAATATCGCCCGTTTAATCTCTTCTTCAAACACTCTTTAAACTCCTCAAGTCCTTAACTTTTTATATATATACTGAATGTAATATCAAAATAATAAATATGAGCATTATTACTGTTTAATCTTCCATTTGCGTTCCTCAAGTCTTAGTTATTCATACTCTACATACAGTGGTGGACTATGCATTCTTCGATTTTTGAATTATATATGGAAAAATAATTAATTAATTTCATAATTCATACACCACTAATGTCAAATTATTAACATATTTGAAGAGACAGCATTCATAAACAAATCGGTACGTTTTAAGTCTATGGCTAATTCAGATTTTGGTCAGATTAATGAAGTAAAAGGAAATAGTTTCATTACTTCTAATCTTTAATATGTATATATAGCTTCATGTAATGTTCATAATTTAGAATGAAATTTAGTTAATTCTTATGCATGTTGTTTTATTTGTGTTAATTTTATGTGAATTATGTGGGAGATTTAAGCTTAATGGGTTCATATGTGTGCCGAGAGAAAATATTAAGTGGGCCAATATGTTCTTGCGGCGCCGATATACTAATTGGGTAAAAGTCATATCAACATTCCCTAAACATTCTTATCAAAAAAAAAAAAAAAAGTCATATCAACATGGCTAGAAAAATGCTTGATTATTGTTGGTCAATTTTGTACACAAGATATAATTTATAAATAATAATGAATATGTTCCTATTTTGATGTTTATATGAAGCAAAACAAAGTAAGTTAATTATCCAACAAGGCAACAACTCTTTCTTGTTGGTGTTCATGATGGTCCTCTTTTGACGCCCATGATGTGCGCAAGACCATGAAATCGGTTAATCAATATGCTAAAAAGGCAATAAAAAAAAGGAACAGGGAAAAAAGAAATAATCATAAGAAGACTAAGAAAGCTTTTAGAAATTAGTTAGAAGTTTAATTAAGGATTAAGGAATTTGTAATTGTTACTTAATCACGATGTTAAACTGTGAACAAGCGTGTCAAGCATTTTAGTCTGATTAAGGTCATTTTGAACGAGGGAAATTAAAAATGAAAGGATTTCAAGGAAAAATACAGGTAGCAGTAAATCTGTTTTTTTTTTTTTTTGGGTCAAACAGTAAATCTGTTAACTAGTACGCCAAAAGGCAAAAGGGAAAAGGAAGAAATCTTTAAGAAGTTTGAGGATTAAGAAATTTTGAAGGTGTACTTGTTACTTAATAATCACGATGTTAAAAAACAAGCATCAGGAAGTTTCTCAAAAGATGACAACCTTCAGGTACTGGCTAATCAATCTTCCAGTTAAACCATATATTCTAGCATTCCTAACTTATCTATATATTATATAAACAAGGTATTTTTAACAATGGTCGAAATCAATTAGTTTTCTCTTTTGCTTGGCTCCTTCATAGATACAATGAAGAGGCTTTTTCTTGTTCTTCTTGTTGTTCATGCGGTGATAGAGTATGATTGTGGGGTTGAAGGGAAGAAGCCTAAAGTACCATGCATTTTCATATTTGGAGACTCTTTATCTGATAGTGGAAACAACAACCACCTCTTAACCTCAGCCAAAGCTAATTACTTGCCTTATGGCATCGACTTCCCCTCTGGCCCCACTGGAAGGTTCACCAATGGTCTCACTACTCCAGATTTCATCAGTACTATTCATTCCTTTACCTTCTTCTTCTTCTTTAATTTCATTTCCTGTTTAATTTGCTTCTCTTATTGAAGCTCAAGTTAGTTGTTTCATTATGACAGCTCGACGTTTGGGGTTTCAGAACTTGATACCTCCCTTTGCAAATATCAGTGATTCAAATATTCTTAAGGGTGTCAACTACGCATCTGGTGCCTCTGGAATTCGCAATGAAACCGGCACCCATATGGTATATAATTGCTACTTTTTCCAGTCCTTAACATAAGATCCAGTTGACTTTTTTGATGAAGAGGTTAAGTATACTAGATAAACTACTTAATCTTATTATATATTGTGCATTATATTATTATATTATATATTAGTTTATATGTCAAACAAATTAATTTGAAGAAGAACCATAAATATAAACACTTTAATATAACTTAATTAGCTTCCTTAACATTTAAAAAAAAACAACTGGATCTTATCTTAAGAACAGAGAAGGAAGTATATATAATTAGTGATTAGTTCGTTGTTAGGTTAATGCGCATGCAAATTATTTACTTCGGCGATGCATGAGCAGGGCGCAAAGATCAGCTTGGGGTTACAGATAGAACATCACAGAGCCATAGTTTCTCAAATTTCTGGAAAACTGGGAGGTCCTGAGAAAGGTGGAGAATACCTAAAGAAATGCTTATATTATGTGAATATGGGAAGCAATGATTACCTTCAGAATTACTTCTTGCCACAATACTTCTCAACAAGCACCATCTATAACCCAGACCAGTTCGCTGAAGCCCTCATTCACGAATATTCTCACCACTTAAGGGTACCTAAAACCACCCCACAATATGTGTATTCTAGGTCTCTCTCTTTCTCCGCTGAACAAAAACTTTATGTTTTTGTGGTGTCGCAGGCTTTGTACGAACTTGGTTCAAGGAAATTTGCATTGTTTGGGTTGTTTCTTCTGGGATGTCTTCCAAATGAAGTCATGAATCATGGGGATGGGACTTTATGTGTTGAAGAGGAGAACAGAGCAGTCCTCATTTTCAATGACAAGCTCAAAGAACTAGTGAATCAGTTCAACCGACAATTTTCTGATGCCAAGTTCATCTACATCAACACTGCTTTAATCTCATCCAAAAGCCCTCTTTTAGATGGTGCCTCTATGACTATATCTACATTCATTTCATATATTTCTCTTATTCTTGCTATATATATGACTTTGATAGGTATTCTGAATGAACATGGGATTTTCAGGTTTAAGGAGCATTGGCAAATCTAGTTGCTGTCAAGTAAGAGCAGATGGGATGTGTGATCCTAATAAATCACCATGCGCAGAGAGGAACCTGAATATGTTCTTTGATTCATTTCATCCTACCGAGGCTGCCAATAAGTTATTGGCAACTTTTGCCTATAGGTCTCTCCATCGAATCTTCACTCACCCTATGGATATCAGCCATCTCCTTCACTTGTAAACCACTTACCAAAACCAGACACACACACATGTTCATTAATATCAGTCTTACCATCTTAATTACTATGTAATCATATCATTGATCGATGCTCATTGTTATTTTCATGGCTAGGGTTTATATTGTAAGATTTATATATATAATCACAAGTTGGAGATAGACTGGACAGGCAGGCTTATATCTATCATACAGAAGAAATATGGAAATATATATTAAACAAAACAAGGGATGACACACACAGAGATCAAGGGTGTCTTTTTTAACCACATAGTAGCTTAACATAGACAGAAGAGAGTCTTTCACAATGTTATAGAGTAGTTTAATTATGAGCAAGTGTATATATATAGAAGGCTACAAGTTTTAAGGAGGGAACATATACTGAAATCCCCTCTTCATATGGTTTTATTTGCCTTCTATCACCTTCAACATTAGCCCGCGACTCCAAAGTACAATTGCAAAAGAAGAAGCTCAGAGTATTGCATTCCCATTACTCATCGGCAAGCGCATCAACTGCACGGAGATTATAAAAGAACACCACTTTTCAGGTAACAGGTTTAATGGAACGTAAACATGCATATATACTCATGCACATACAATGTGAGCCTCTCAACTTTTTAATAGTAACAAGTATTAATTTGTAATAAACTGATTCCCTATAGTGATTTCACCTACAATATATATACACTAGTACGTCTTATTTTTATGAGACTTGTGTGTCTGAAATGAAACGCAACATTTTATACTATCTTTTTCGCTCTTCACTTTAGTAAACTTTAGGTTTCCTACATTTCAGGGAATCCATGCTCACTATTTGATAGCATTATTTTTACAAAAAAATGATTTTTCTTTTTCTTTTTTTGGACAGCTGCTCTGAACTTCCAAATTATTTCTTAATTCCCTTCATAGATGAATGAAAATGAAAGGACTTAACCGTTAAGACTTTAGCATAGTTCAGTGCCATGAATCATTGTAAACTAATTTGACACAAAAAAGTATCTTATTCTAAATATCGTCGTTTGTTTTTTGTTAATTGGCAACTTTCTTCCTTTTTTGTCCTTGGTTTTTCACGCCATAGCTATTCATGCTGCACAAATTCTATCTCTAAGTCATGCCTCAATCTAAAACTCGAATTATCTACTGAAAACAAAAAATTCCAGCTGCCCATGGAGAACAAAAATCACACACACACACACACACACAAAAATTTCTTTCCTTAGATCAGCTTAATTGGGTTCTACTTGAGTAGACTATGTTAGAAATAATAGAAATAATAAAGAAGGGAATATATAGAAAGTAGGTAAGCGATGAAGAAAACATACACTAATTGGAGGGCCATGTGGTCTTGGTAATGATGATTGGGTTGTAATGCAGTGACCTGAAAGTAACCTCTATTCTCAAATTGCTGCTGCTGATGAGATTGCATGGATTGATCATACTCCGAACCTCCTCCTCCCACTACATTCATGTTTTGCTGCTGGTTCCTCTCACTTTCAGCTATCTAATCAACAAATATAATTAACAATATCAATAATCTATAATCTATGCAACAGTATATACCAAGTAAAATTAATTAATGGTGGGAAATGCATAAAGAGTATATGTTTGAAGGAACATGATGACTGACCCTTGCTCGAAGAAGTTGATTGCTGTTATGCAAGTCTATTTCCTGCATTTTACCAACACTTCATCAGTTAGTATCATTGCACCGTTGAAATTAAATTAAGATATTTCTCTCTCCTTCAATTATTATTTTAGCTAATGAGAGGCTGAACAGTAAGTATAGAGACTAGAGGTGGGAAGTTTCATGTATTTGATTTATAGACAATATCTGAGTATTATAGTGCTTTGACTAACTTTATTCTTCAATGGAGATTGGAAGAGAAAATTATAATGGAGCCAGGATGAAAAAGTTAAATCATATTTATAGAATACTTCTTTGATAGGATTAGGGTTTAATCTATACATTTATTTTGGATCTTGACCATCCAAATAGGAGAGGGAGACTCATCTTTCAACCTCACACTCCATTCTCTTTTTAATGCTTTTGAATTCTTCCTTAACAAAGGCTAATGTATGTATCATCCTAGGCATATATATATAACACACTCGACATAAGTTTTTGTACTCAAGTTTTGTGAAGTTAATTATTATGCTCTTCTTGATAGCTCCACCACACACACACACACACACACACACCAACATGGAAGTTATAATTAAGTAATAATTGCTCAGCCATGTACATATATGCGTTTGTTTTGCTAATTAATTAAACCCGCAGCATCATTTTAAGGTAATTGTCAAATGCAGAGACAAACCATACAGAAAACTTCATTCTGCTATTTGCCCGTGGAAAACACTGCACGCACATGATTAAGAACCAAAAATCTTACACAAAACACTCACTCATCCAGAGGTATATCGTTGTCTATGCACTATGTGCACATATAATTTTAAAAAGCAACCGATTTTCAGAATCAATAGCACAGCCTGTAGTCCAGTGTTAAAATTTCAACCAGTATATTCTGTGTGGTTCTTTTTTGATAATAAAAGGTAATGGCAAATATTTTACTAGGTGCTTTTTTTTTTTTTTTTGATTCTGGTGATTAGAATCTTCATTTTGTAGATTTCTCTTGACAGTTTTACATAACCAGGTGTGACCATTAACTTAATCATAACAATAATTTAAATCTTTAAGAATGTATTTAAAATTTTGGTTTTTTCAGAACTGTGTGTTTTTATTTCAGATAATAAAACTGAATAATAAATTTTAATTTTGATACAAAGAAAAAAAACATGCTAACTAGGTCATGTTTGATATGCATGTAAAGAGAATGATAGAGAAATCCTTATATGTTGACATGTTTGGCAGAGGTTTTAGTTTCCTTAGGAATTAGCACTTCTGACAAATGTGGGGGGTGGGTTTCCTCCGCTTGAGTACATTTATGGAAAGGGGCCTTCCCTCAAATATGAGATTTTGTGATGACTACAAAAAATTTAAAGTATAGTTTTAGTTTGTTAAATTTTCATAAGGTATACTTTTAGTTTTATAATTAACTTTATAAATTGTACTTTTGTCTTATAATTTTAATACTGTTAATGTTGCTAACAGAAAATGTTGATGCAACAAACTAAAGTGATAATTGTGTAAATTTAAGTGATAACTATGCAATTAAATATTATCAATCTTAAATTCAAAATATGTGTAAATTAAAAAATATATAAAAACATAATTAAGCATTCAATATCAAAACCTTGATTGCATCAAACAATTTTAGTTTAATAATATAAATATATTATTTTAATAATTGAAATAGCAAAAACCTTAATTTCATTTGCAATGATTTATCAATTTATTTTAATTTTACAAACTAAATATATTATATAAAAAAAATTAAAACTTAAACATGTTTTGTCAATTGAACAATCATTACTTGACTTTGTTATGTCAACATTTTCTATTAACAGCTTTAGTTAACAGTGTTAGAAATGTAAAACTAAAAATACACTTTGTAAAATTAAAAGACAAAAAATATATATCTCATGTAAAACTTAAAGGAATAAGTATATACTTTAGTCTTATAAAAAAATACTAATGATAAAATTATAAATATAAATAATTATTTTAATCATTTAAAATATTTTAATTCTCAAAATGTTGAAAATATTTATTAACTTGTATAATGTTTAAATTTCATTATTGTCAAAGGAAAAACTATCATTATATTTTATATTGAAATAGTGTACATGATTTACTAATAATAGCCTGTATTTGAAAACTCAATTTGGATATGTTCATGAAGGGTATTTATGCTATTCAATCACTTTGGTTCCTTCCTTTACATTCTTGATTGTTTAACAATAAAAAACTAAACTTTCAACGGGGGAAATTCTTGATTTCTTCTAGCTACCAATCACATCTGTGGACCAAAAATAGTTTTTCTATGGAAGCTCTCCCTCCTCCTCTCATTTGTCATTTTCCTAAAAAACTGATTCCCTTCTACCAAACATGACCTAAAATTTTTGCAAACATCTTTAATTTATTGGATATGGTCTTCAATTATGAAGGAAAGCTATACGTCTCAATTCTGCAACATAATTTTCTACACAACCATTTTCCAAAGCCACAGGAAAAAAAAAAAAAAAAAACTATTGGCTCATTGCTTGCATTTGCCAGACTTGAGGGAAACCATAAATCATCAGTTCAGTATCACTTAAATGGAAATTTGAAAAGGCCAAATTACACAAGACAACCGCCTGTTAAATGGTGCTCCTCCGGTCTTAAATATTAGAGGGAGTTGATTTTTTTTTTTTTTGGAGAGCTTATAAAGCTAAATAAGTTACTTAATCATATGATATGTTATGTATCATTAAATTATATATTAGTTTATAAGTTAGAAAAAATAATTTAGAGAAAAATGACAGATATAAATATTTTAAAGTAATTTAATTAGCTTTAGTAATATCTCCAAACAAATCAACTTTATCTTATATTTAGGACCGGAGAGAGTAATATCATATCATCATTAACCTTTCAAAGCCTTTTGACTCAATCAATTAATCCAGCATGCTAAATGAAACTTATAGTGCCATAATCTTAACTGGGGGAAAAAAAAAGAATGAATTGAAGGAAAGTATTTTACCCTCTTATGCATGTATTCAATTTCTGCAAATAGAAGCTCATTCTGGTATAGATGATAAGAAAGTGGAACAAGGTAACAAAGGGAAACTAGTCAGTCAAATGCAAGAGTAATTACAAAATTAATGACCAAATTGATATCAATCACTTTTTAATTACCTTTTTGGAACGAATTTTGCTGATCCCTCTTTCTAACCTACCCTCCAGGTTTTTGAGATCCTTCGAGCTAAGATTGCCCAAACCCTCTCCCATCATTTGCCTGCAAATTAAATACTACTTAGTAGTGTTTCAAAAGACTATAAAAATGTTTAATACTCCTCTAGTCTTTAATGTAGCACCTAATTAAGACATTGACCTATTTTACATATTTATCGTTTTTTTTTTTTCAAATTAGCCCTATTGACATTCCTCAATAATAATCAAATAGGAGAGATGTGGAAGGAATTAAAGAAAATGATTAGCGTGTTGGGGGGAAGTCATATTTACTTACTTTAACTAACTTCATTAATCTAATCAAATTAATTAATTATGTCTTACATTAAGAATCAAGGAGTATTATTTCCTACCCATTTCTTAATTCTTGTTTCTGTAAATTATCTGGGCATCAAGATGAACTCAAATTACCTGTTGTGGTTCTGCAGGTTACTAATCTGAGCACGCAGTTTGGCAGATTCTTGTTGATAGTACTGAGATCATGAATTCAATTATAATTGAAGTGTTAGTCCGATCCATTGACATCAATGGCTATGAATATTGTTTAAATTGATGTGTTTAATGGTGAGGAAAGAAATGAAAATGCATAAGATATGTACCTGAGCATTAACTTCAGAAGTAGATCCACCAGTAGAATCTGAACATGCTTTCTTGTACCTATCAATAGTTGCTTTGACACTGCAAACCAATATAATCAATTACATTTCTTGTTCATTGAACATTTATTCACCAATTTGATTGACCAGATTGATCTGATGAACGACTTTTAACCATTAACAAAAATAAATAATGTATGAGCTTAACAATATTGGTGATATTAGATTTATTAAAAACTGAGGCATAATAGCTCCTCCAAAAGTGCACCATAAACAACACTAATGTTACACTAGTGGGCGAAAAATGTAAGGTTGAAACAATCAAAGATCTTTGTTATTAATTTTGACAACGTCTTTGATTGAAAAGTAGAGTTACTATTTTTTCTTCTCATCCAAATATCTGTTGTAAGAAAATGTTACATTTTAAATCTAGGATCAAATCAAATATCCAAATTTAAATTTTCTTCAAACGTGTCCAAATTAATTTCCCCCTCTCTCTTTCTCTGTATTCTTCTCAAGCTAAATAAACACCAAACTTTCTCCTTTTTGCAGCATGAAAGATTTATTGTGTAGATGTATTATATGCCTGATGACATCTATCCTATATATGATCTTTTGCACTAATTGACAAGCATAGCTAACAGCTAACATGTTGCTCAGAATTTGGGGAAATAGTAAGGAAAGAGAATCTCTTAATTTGCCTTTCCCATGTTCTGATATCTTTAACCAATTACAGTAGCTCAGAACAGGAGTTGTATCAATTGGAAAGTAAGTCAAATTCCAATAACGTGTACCGTATAATAAAATAACACAACAGCTAACTAACAGCTGATATATTAAAGTTGAACTTCTTCCATGTGGTTTCTTTAACTTGATATGATGGGACTGTCATCCAGTCAAGAGAATATTAATCAATCAGCAATTTAAAGCACCATAATCATGTATTTTATATAGGCGACCGTCCAGTTGGTGAATGGAGAATGATCCAAACTATGTTTCTTGTTCTGGAAATATATAGAAAGAGATAGTGAACTAGGAAAAAAAGGTAAGGGTTTACTGTGCTTTATAAAGTATGGTTTTGAATTCTATGATGACAGGTTGGTCGAATTGAAGAAAATAATAAATAATAATATAACTATAACCTGAATGCCACCCCCACATCATGTTGATGGTCAAATCATTCAAGTCAGTTGTCTGAAACCTTATGAAGCATAGTGTTTGCCCCCTCGTTCTCTCAGTCAGTCTCAAACTGATTTGAAGTGATGCAAATAAAATGCTAAAATATAAAAGAAATTAATTTAGATTTAGGTTTCGGTAACTCAGCTTTTTTAAAAACTTACGCTGCATAGGATGCTGATACCTTAAATTTCTCGACCTAGTGATTGGTTGCTCCAGCCACGTCGGCACAGGTTCCCACAATATGATTGGTTCAACCATTTCTGGGGTCTTTTCTCTCTGCCAGATAGCGGTAACCCCATTTTACAAAAGATAATATCCAACAGATAATCTTTTTATCCACCTCGACAACCCCACTTTATTAAATAACCCCATTTTGTTAAATAAATTATTTCCCAGTCTTTTCGATCTGAAAGTCTGTGTAGTACATCACAGCCGTCGGTTTCACTACAGCAATAGTTTGTACGCATCTTAATGATCAGAATTCTCCCATTGGCTCTCTCTCATCATCTCATCGTACTTTGTCTGTGCCGGATTGAAACACACACCCCCCCCCCCCCCCCCTCCTCCTCCTTGAGGCAGAAAAGGAAAACCCTATTTTCCTTGAGAGCGTAAGACTTGCATAAATATATCTATGCAAGATCTTAAGCAAAGGCAAAGCACAGTCTGCGACACCAACAGTGGTGAAATTATTATGATGACTGATGAGCAAGTTCGAAAACTCTCATTGGCTCATCAATCTCTTTCACTGTGCTTCGTAAAAGCGGTTTTACTCTCTGGAACTGGGAAGTAAAGAAAGAAATGTATATTTCTCTAGTGGGAGCGTGGTAGCAACAGAGAAGATAAGAATTAGGGTTTAGATGACTGAGGAAATTATAGAGAAACCCCACAGTAATGAGAATCATGACATAAACTCTCTTTTGTCAGAAAGGGTCAAGAACTGATGAAAAATCGTGCGTGACGTGACCAAAGATTCTTTCTCTCGATTCTGAATGAAAAATCCCTAGTTTCTTTTCCCCTTGTCGTTTAAACCCTAACCAAAATACCCCCAAGTCACGCCCATTTCCAAATGAAGGGGGGGAAATCAAATCAACCAAAAAAACTTCAACTTTTAAATACCCTTTTGATTTGTATGCCCAGTCTTGAATCTTGATCAGCTCCAAAATGAAAAAAGGGTTTCCTTTTTACCTGATTAAGTGTTACCCAAACCAGGCGCTAATAATACCAAGGAAAAAACTAATTTTTTTGGGTTATCTTTGACCCATGTCTAGGTCTTGCACGTGAGTGCAAGTGGAATTGGGGAAAATTTTTTGTTCTAGTTTGGAAGGGAAAATCTTTATCTGCATCAGAGTTGTCTCGGTCGATCTTGGTTTTGATGGTTCTGAGCATCTGAGAGAAACTGGGGTGAACCCTAAAGAGCTCTTTTTCTTATTTATTATACTCAGTAGTTAGTTAATAGTTAATTGTTAATGGAAATTAGTACTGGCATTTTCAAAATTGGTAGTGTTGAAACAATTACAATAATTTCTTGAAATCTCGTACGGTGTCTTTCTTGATGTCTAACTGAACTGACGTGGTATTAAGGAAGTGTCAAAGATGAAACGTAGTGCTAGCGAATGGAAGCATGACAGCTTTCTTAGCTTAGCCTTAATAGAGATAGAGAGAGAAATGGAGGAAAGGAATGGAAGAAGAAAGAAGAAAAAGGAAACAGAAAATTTAACAACAATGGAGATATAGGCGTCTTTGTGTGTGAGAGTGTGTGTGTGTGGCTGATCTCACAGTCCTGCACACAATAACTTCCTCAAAATCTTTCACCTATATTGCTGCTTTCAACCCCGTAGTGCTTCTATTTCTATCTATTGCATCAGATCTATGTATCCACCAAACCAAGAACTAGAAAAACTATCATAAACAGAAAATAAGGTCATACAAGGAAAAGGCCAAAACAGAAGAAAGAAAGACAAGAGAAGCTGGGTTGCAGCAAAACAGAGATAGAAATAGGAAAAGCAACTATATACTCATATATATAAACACACACACACACCCAAAATGATTATGTTCTTTGTGCTCAAAATAAACCCTTTTTAAAAGATCTAGGAAGAGAAGTAGTAAAAGCCCCAAACTTACAAGGAACTGGAAACAAAATCTCTTTAGAGCCCCCAGAAAAGAAAAGTTATCAGAGGGCAAAATAAAAAACCCAGTCTTGTGTAGTGTTGTAAGTACCTGTTATTAGCATACTCATAGAGGCGACCACGGGTTGAGAAGACGATTAAAGCTACTTCAGCATCACAGAGAACAGATAGTTCATAAGCCTTCTTGAGCAGTCCATTTCTGCGTTTGCAGAAGGTGACTTGGCGATTTGTGGTGTTCTCAATCCTCTTGATTTCAATCTTTCCCCTTCCTGTCTTCCTCTGAGGTGAAGAAACTGACATGGATTGGTTTTGAAAATCCATCTCTCCTTAATTTCAACCTGAAAAATCAAGTGAACCCCATCATCAACAAACAATAAAGTAGGTTTCTGGGTGATTTTTTCATCTATGTATGTGTGGTTAGGGAAAGAATCTCTAGAGGAAAAACTTGGAATCTCTATCTCAAACAAAGCCCTACATTTGTTTTTCTCTAAACTTTCACTTCTTATATATCCTTTGTTATATCAATTTCCCCCTATTTTGTTGGTGTAATAGTTCTGTGCAATCTAATCTAACAGATGGGTTTTTGAGTTCCCAAATCTGGGTTTTGGATTAGTGGTGAAAAAGATTGAATGACCCAAAAGAGGTGAAGCACTGAAAATGGATTTGAAATCATGTTGCAGTACTATTTTGCTCACAAACCTGAGGGAGAGGGAAACAGAAGAGAGAATATAAATTAAGGACAGGAAACAGAGATTTCTTGCTTGAATTTTTGGTTTGCCTCTTCTTTTACAGATACCAGAACCAGAAGGTATAAATATTTATATTAGAAAATGAAAGCAAAGGAGCCAAAGAGGAGGGTCTTTATAAAAGTGAACAACGATCTTTCATCCATATATAATGGTTTTATTCATCACATACTCTCCACTCATCTGCCATCTCTCTCTCTATGTTATTACTTCTATTTTTTTTTCCTAACAGATGAATAAAGAGAAGCAAAAAAAGGAAAGCTGGAATTAATAACCTTTACAACATGAAAACTCCCTAATAAATTAAATTTCTCACAGAAATCATAGCCATAGGGGAACGATGAAGGATATTAGTGAAAACTGGGAAAAAAAAATTAAAAATCTATAGAGAGAGAGAGAGAGAGAGAGGAAGTTCTGAAAACGACTAATAATGGGGTGAAAAGGACGTTGGGCTAAGTTGCAAACTGTGAGCCATTTGTTTAGTTCTACCACAAAAATCAGACGAACCCTCTTTTTTTTCCTTGTTAGTTTCACACCGCATGCACACACACATATATAAAGCTATTTATGTACTTATTTGGGATTATGTTTGGAGTCTTTAAAAGTATTTATTTATGTAAATGAGACAAAATTCTTCTCATATACTTCTTTTATATACCGTAAATCATGATTGAAGAGCTCCCTTCTCCACACAAGCACACGGTAGTTTCTAGAGAGCTATGTATACAACTACCACTTTTTGAGTTATTTTCTTTTGGAGACAGAATTATGGTTTCTAATCTCTGAGCCATTGACGACGAACGTAACTCAAAATTTCCTTATATGAACCAGTCACGGAGCTGAAGATTTTCCGTTCAGGGGGGAATTGTACAAATCTCTAGAAACCATATTCTCATTGCCGCAGTATTTTTATTAGCTTTTTTCTAACAAGCTGACAATTATATGAACCAAAAGAAAAAGTTCAGAGGATTAGCCCATTTTGAACTAACTAAGATTAACAATATTTACAAATTAGGAGACAGTTTAAATGATTCTTGATCTTGTGCCTCATACATACATAAATGTTTGATCCCAAAAAGGGTTTGCATTAAGTACGTGGTCTAATTAATCTGGGCACTGAAATTTCCTTATAAATTGTTATACGCTTGGTGGGGACTAACTTGTTTGCATCATTGATTGTATAGAGCACAACACACACGCATCTGTGAGGGCTGCTGACCCAAAAGCTTGAAGGCGACCGCCATGTGGCCAACGTACCCCTTCTTCTTCTTCTTATACTGTAAATTCTTTTTTCATGCTAACTTCCTTAATACGCACATACTAATACTGGTATATAATATTCCTTCCTTTTTAATATTTTTAATATATGATATAATTGGAGAGTTTATTTCAGTTTCAAATATATAAGACTTAATTTTTATACTTGTTAATCTTTTTCTGCTTTACCTTTATTGGTGTTTCATTAGTCGTAATCAAGTAAAAAAGAGATTGAGATAATTAAGAAAGATGAGTAGGATGTTTTAGAAAAAACATATGATATTAACTAACTTCTTTAAATTTGTAATATAGGTTTTAAATTAAGGACCCCCGAAAGTAATATCTAGTACTCTTCTGATTCTTAATATAAGACCTAGCTAATTAACTAATTTGATTATATAAAAAGGTTAGTTAATATGACATATGTTTTCTAAAACAATATAATATAATCAACTTCCCTAATTCACTGTCTCTCTATTCTATTTGACTATTGTTGAAGGAATGTCAACCGGGCCAATTTGGAAAAAAAAAATAAATAAATAAGTAAAGTATGTCTTAAATTTAGGATTAATATCAGCTCTCCAATTAGATTCCTACATTAAGGATGAGAGAAGTATATGTTAGGTATTATTAGCATTAATACAATCTTTGGTTCATCAAGTTTGTAGATAAATAATAAGTTTTGGTCTCTCAAGGGTAAAATGGTCCAGATCTTATTAAATTATAGGGACCAATGTTTTAAATTGAATGAAACTTGAGGGACTAAAATTAATTATTTGAAACTTGATGGGGCCAAAATCAAAATAAAGACAAATTTAAGGGAGCAAATATTGTATAAATTAAACCCTTATTATTATTCAATAGTAGTTTACCTTTTTTGATATTTTCAATATCTGAAAAAATTGTCTGGATGATGTTTATTTTTTATGTTGATGGTATGAATTTCAAATCGGTCAAAAAATCTATAAAATCACCTTTTTTTAATTTATTTTTTTAGGTGAAAAGACAGAAAAAGAACTTTGAATTTGTAAAATTTCACACAAGGTATTTCCGGAAAAAATAGGTTTTAAATTGCTTTCATGATTTCCTTTAATCCCATTTTGTTATGAATAATTTTCACCATCATATAATTAAATTATATATGGTGGAATAAGCTAAAAAAATCACAGCATAATATTATGTGGGTGACCGAAAAAATGAGCTAGGGAGCCTCAAAAATATTGAGCAGCAAGCTAAGACCTTTCATGTATGAAGACAACTTGTCTTATTAATTTGGTTCAAAGTAAGATTGAATCTGTTGAAGTTTTATTTGAAAACTTAATATCTACCTTCAAAAATACTCATTTACATTACTCCGTATTATGCAAATTTAATTTTCCTGTCAACCTGGTGCAAAACTCATATCGTCAATCACCAATTAACAAAGGCGTCTGTTGACAAACGTTGACACTGAATGCCAGAAAACTAAAATTTCTCTTACTCGACGTGAAAACTTGAGAATACAGATGTCCAGTGTTCAAATTTGTCACACTACACGTGAAAACTTGAGAATACAGATGTTCAGTGTTCAAAGTTGTCACACTACACGTCCACATGAAACACACTTTTAACTCATAACCCATCTGAAAAAACGTGTTGACTCGTACTCTCTTGTGGCTTCCTTCGACCCTCGTCATTTATGAGAGTTTTCCTTCCTAGTAGTATTCCCTCTTACTATTTTTCTCTCACTTTTCACTTTTCTCCTAGAAGGATAAGCTTAATTGACAATTATAGAGAGGGGGGGAGGGGTTTCAAACTAACTTGGAATGCAGAAATAAGATATTCAAAAATCAAGGTACTACCTTCCATTCTTAATATAAGACCGAGTTAATTTTTTTTTTGAGAGATTATATTAATTAAGTTAGATAAATTACTATAAAGTATTTATTTTTTATTTTTATATACCAAACTGATTTATCTTACTTATAAATTGATATATAATCAAATGATATATGACACATGTTATGATTAACTATCTTATTTAACTTTCCCAATCTTTTCAAAAAAAAGTCAATTGGGTCTTATATTAAAAATCAAAGGGAGTAGCTTCTACATGGGTTTTGAATCAAATTTTGTTCACATATCCGGTCCTTAATATAATACATGTTTACGTAATTTAATTAGATTAAGGAAGTTAGTTAAATTATTTGTTAATAGGATATGTATTTTCTATAATATCCTAGTCATATTCCTCTATTCCCTCCCCTCTTTGATTATTGTTGAGTAAGCATCAATGAAATAAAATTAAGAAAAGATTGATAAATATAAAAATTATGTCTTATATATTTAGGATCAAAATCAACTCTTTAAATGTGTTTTATTTTAATGACTGGGGGAGTAAAATGTTGTGCTTAGGATTTCCGCAAACCAAGGACAAATTAGAATTTCTGTGTATACGTACCATTGGCCCGAGTAAAATATCAATCTTCATAGTATTCACTGTCCATGTTTGCCTTTCGCCACAGATTGGAGAATTTTACACCATTATTTTAGGGACTGCGTTTCCCTGCCTATCAGCACCCAACCTCCTTGGTCTAGATTTTTTTTTTTACTTCTTTTTTTTTTTAAAAAATATTTTAATAGATAGAGAATCTAAAATAAAAATAATTTCTTAACTAATATTTTTTCAAAAAATCTTTATTTCATTTAAAAATCAGAAGATGAAAAAAATAAATCAGGACCATTCTAATCTCATCTGAACAGTCCATAGATGCTGGGCGCCCCTTGCCTATCTTTTGGATAGGCAGGAAAATGCGTTCAATTATTTTAGTCTTGATGGGCAAAATTGCGTCAGTGTAATTCTCTATTGCCATTTCTCCCTCTAATAAATGTTTACATGTGTCATGACATGGGGACTCACGGCCCCTTCCTAACAGATGTCTAACCTTTATTACGAATTATAGATTTTCATTGTTTATTTAGAATTGATGGGTAAAATTGCGCCATAATATTGTTGGGCCGGGGTAGCGTAGCTGCTTGCTTAATACTATTTCTGGTCCTAATTATAGGAATATTTTCATAGTACAATTTATATTACAAAAGTGTTTTTATAATTAGAACCGGAAGGAGTATACTTTATGAGTATTCCGCCTCTTGAACCTTTTTTAAAAGAATAAAAAATAGAAAATAGATATTGTTGATAATTTTTTTGATACAAGATATTGTTGAATAATATTGTAATACAATGAACACCCTAGTAAATCTATGTTATTAACCAAACATGGTGTAAATTAACATAAACAAGAATAATTAAAATAAGGATTAAGGTGCAAATTTGGTTCAAAAGTTTTTGTCGATGAGTGATATTATCCTAGAATATAATTTTTTAGATTTAATGTTATTCTAAAAGTATTAAAAATAAGCAATGTTTAACAGCAAGGAACAACATTATTTTGCTCCTTTTCAATACTTCTGGGGTAACATTAAACCTAAAAAACCTTTTGGGGTAACATTACCCTTAAACGAAAAACCTCATCAACAAATTTAGAGCATAACCCTTAAAATAACCAACAAAAGCATATAACATGGGAGAGGGAGGCATATATGCATGTGGAATCTTGCAAGTGGGAGTTGATTGGAGGTAGGGATAGGGCTGTATAGTACTCATCACTCACTCTGCATATTGTGGGTCACTCAGCAAGGACGAGATGCCATCCATTTGTGCGGTGATACTTCCCAATTGGACCCAACATTACCAAGATCTTAACCTTTTCAATTAATTCTTTCATTTTAAATGAAACAACACAAGTATATGTGATTGGTGTCTGTAAAAGTAGAAATAAATGGGCTTGATAGACAGGAATTAATTAGGGGAAGGACGTTGTACATACATAGACAAATTAGAGACTGGATTTATCAGTAATGAATTCAACGGCCAGTCTTTAAGTTTGGGGTTTGTTACGTTCCTTCTGCTCTTGCTGTTTTAGGTGTACCTAAATGGTTTTAGTACGTGTATAGTTCGTCTCTTTGGTGATTGGCCTCTTGTCTTTTCACGTACACTTAATTAACCTGCCACATACACATTAATTATCTTCAATAGTATTATTATTGTAGCCAGCTTTTTCTGTTTGGAAATAAAGAATGTCTGGGAATTAATCTCATTGGTGTAGGCTATTTTAGCAATATTCATAATCAATATGCATGCATGTAACTAACCATGCTTCCACTCCCGCCTGATACTTTTTAGATAAAATCAATTATGTAAGTATCTAAATTCTGGTTTTGGTAATTCTCTTCTCTCTCTCTCTCTCTCTGTGAACATCCATGCATGTTTTGACTTTTGATTAAATCAATGGGTAAAGGTGCAAAAATAGACATATGTTTTGCCCTCAGGAGCGCTCAATACCACGTACTTCTTTTAGATGCAAAAATGCATATGGTTATAAAAAAGGTACAAAAGTCACACCACTGTTTTTTTTTTTATAAATAAAAGTTTTGGAGGGGTTCGACATCAGTCCCCCACTAAGGCCAGGGCACGGCCTCGGGCTCTATGAGCACTTACTGGAGACTTACGAGATCGCCTACCAAAGGATCCCAGCGAAGGCAGAGGGGATCGAACCCATGACCCAAGTGCCTAATCTTGGATCCCTTACCATCTATGTCAACTCTCATTGGTAAGTCACACCCACCACTGTTATAATCTTAACTGACGATGTTAATTTTGACGGTGGGGCCCACACTATAATTTTAAAAATACCAAAATATCCCTGATTCCTCAGCATCAACTAATTTCGCAGAGATTAGTCCAGCATCAACCTACTCAGTATCCAACGTCGGAGGAGTTGAGTATAGAACTTGAATGAGTCCACCGTTGCCCACGATTCCAGGTAGCTTCTCTGACAATCCTGAGCTTAAAAAGGTGATGATCTCAGCGACAGTAATCTAGGAAAACAAGTGAAAATGTGATCTAGACTATAATCTGGCATATAAACAACATAATCAAAACCCAAATATGAGTTTTGAATATATATAACTACAAAAAACAAAACAAAAACTTGAAATTAGCCACGGAATTACCCACGGAATTTTTTCCGTGGGTAATTACCCATGGAATTTCGTGGGTAATTTCCGTGGATAAAAATTACCCACGGAATTCCGTGGGTAACTGAAATTACCCACGGAATTCCGTAGGTAATTCTGTGGGTAAAAAAAATTCCGTCTCTAAATTTTCGTCACTAAAAATGCCATGGGCAATCCATAGGTAATTTTAGTTATCTACGGAATTCCGTAGCTAATTTCAAGTTTTTTTATAGTTAATTAAAGTCCCAGGTTCCTTCATTCTCACTGTGAAAATGGTGACCGCAATTATCTCTTACGAGGGTTAACAAAGCCAAATCCATTCAATAACTTTGCATACAATCATAAAACATAAAATCCACAATTCAAATTTCAAACAATGACTTAATTAAACTGGTTTTTTAGTTTCCTCGATTTCTAGATGAAGGATGCAATACTTATCATCGAAGAGCAGAAAAGCTCTTCTCGGGTCCCTTTTACCCAGAATCAGGCATTTAACAATGGAAATCAAGACAAGAAATGAAAATAAAAATCAGAATCAAGATATTTGCGAATTTCGGGTTTCTTCGAGTTGCCAATGAAGAATGGAGACGGTGATCTTGACAGACTTGGTCGCCTCTCGTCTCTGTATCCGATGAAATAAGCATGCATATATTCAGTTGAATCTAAAAATTGATCCCAAAATGCACCGATGAAACTTGATATCTAGCCTAAAATTGTTTTCATTCTGATAAAGAATTGTTCTTGTTGTGAATAGGTTCAGATCGAGATTGGAGGAGGCGTCAGATTG
The DNA here is from genome assembly GCA_034222035.1 of Acacia crassicarpa. NCBI lineage: Eukaryota > Viridiplantae > Streptophyta > Magnoliopsida > Fabales > Fabaceae > Acacia > Acacia crassicarpa. The sequence continues at coordinate 37,487,946 of JAWXYG010000005.1, read as the reverse complement.
AGCTTGAGCAAAGGCTTTGGTATTTTTATGAAAATAGTGTGGGCTCCACCCCCAAAATTAACACCGTTAAGCAAGATTCAACGATGCTATAACTTTTGCACATCTTTTATAACCACATGTGTATTTTTGTCCCTAAAAAAAGCACGTAGTGTTAGGCGCTTCTCCAAGTAAAACACATATATATTTTTGCTCCTTTACCCTAAATCAATTATGAGATATTTGACCTCCAAGAAAATCAATTAATCATGTCTATTTTGAGCAGTCTCCACATGCTTTAGGTGTTGTGTATTTGGATTGGCATTGGGTAAAACAAATATCATAAATTAAAATTGATTTATAAACATAATTGGTTTAATTAAAATGTAGTGTTTAGATAGATTTTTATTAGAAAAATAAATATTATTGAAAAGTAAGGAATAGTAACTTATCAAATAATCATGACTTTTGGTTTAATTTATAATTGATTTGATTTTGACCTTTATAGGGGATGTTTGGTATACATAGCTTATTAAATAACTATACTTGCGAACTTGCTAAGACAAAATGATACTAAAATATCAAGTTTACATGTTAAGTACAAATAGTAAGAGGACTAACATTTGAACTATAAAAGCTAAGAAAACATTGATAATGAAAATACTAGTGGTATTGATGCTTACAAAGGAAAAACACGAACCAAGGATAATATTTTTTGTGATGTTAAGACTGGAGTGAGTGTCAACACAAATCGTACTAAGTTTTTCTTTACACACAATGGATGAAGCTTTTTTTGTTTAAATTGTTTGTTAAGTTGTAATCAACAAATGCCTTAAAGCATTTTATTTTATTTTTTTAGTAATATTCAATATCCCAAACTAATTTTTTGTGCATCTGGCATTTAAAAATATTTTTCAGTAACATTCAGTATTTTAAAATAATTTTGATTTCATTTAACACCTTACAATATTTTTTTTAGTATAAATTTGCATCCTAAATTTGAGGCCGTTATTTGTTACTGAGAAAATATTTTAAAGACAATTTTATATCAAAAACTATTTTAGGATGCTAATACATCATTAAAAATATTTTAGAGTGTTAGATATATATACAAAAATTATTTTAAGATTATATGAGTGCGCATGTGAAAAAAAATTTACATGACTAAATACATTTATCATGTTTATCATTTGATGGGGACGGTGAAAATAATAATCTATGAGTGTATGGGCATGTGATCGAGTGTGTCACCGTCACACTCCACATCACATCATGTGATGTAACTCCATTTATTATCATATATTTCACACCTCTCACGCTATCCGAATTTATTTATTTATTATAATTATAAGAATATTTTTATTATATAAATTATACTATAAAAGTATTCTTATAATTAAGATCAGAGATAATACAATAAATAATACATTTTATATCATATACTTTTTTTTTTTGGTCAAAGAGGATTCATTAAATTAACGTCTCAGAGGAAACAATTACAATGAGGCAAACCAAACAAACTCAAAGGTGCTACAACACCACCAGGAAACAATAACCCTAGAAAACAAAAGGAAAAAAGAAAGATACAACATAAAACAGAGCTAGCCACCATCAAAGGCTAAATCGGAAACCGAGGAATCACCAATCCCATTACCAGTCTGAGGAGCCTCTAGAGCTAGAAGAGAAAGTAAAGTGTGTGTTGGTTGCTGAACTCACCCAATCGGGCACACCCCTTTATAGGCATCAGCTGCGAGGAGATCAGCAGCACAATTACCCCCTCTCAGGGAAAAGAACAAGGAGAACCCAACCCTAGAGGATAAAAGACGAATAATATCCTTGATAATCCCTCTACATTTCCAATCATACTTATCTGGCATCTTAGCTTGAACACACAAAAGCAAGGAGAGACAATCAGATTCAAAAATTACTTTATCATGTCCAAGATCAATGGCCAATAGCAAGGCCCTCTTCAGTGCTAAGGCTTCCATCATGAAGGTAGAGATAGACTTGACTTTATCTACAAAACCCCATCTAAAAGATCCAGCACAATCACGACAAATGACCCCAATAGTAGCGTCATTCAGATAAGACGAAAAGGCACCATCACAGTTGATTTTAAGGCTACCATGATCAAGGGGAGACCACTTAGTGCCAGGACTATCACAGCCCCTCGACCCTAAGTGATCCCTCCCGACCTTGGTATTGTGAACCCAACAATCAAAATTACTCTTACGTGCCATTTCGATAACGAAGGTCGGATCTGGTTCCCTCTGGTCAAAGGTCATTTCATTCCTGGCTTTCCAGATGAACCACAGAAGCCAACAAATTAAGGAAATATCATTCTTATTCATATGGGGAGAGCTTGTCACCGAAATCCACCAAGCATTGAAGTTTGTAATGCTGGCAACATCGACTCTAGCTCCAAGTGAGCAACCAAACCAAATACATCGAGTCCAAGGGCAGTGGAAGAAAACATGTTCAATAGATTCCTCAATATTAGCACAAACTGGGCATAGACTATCTTTGGATCTTCTCCGTCTCACCAATGCCGCATTTGTAGCAATTGCTCTACTCAAGAGCCGCCATATGAACTGTTGGACACGAGGGATCACTTTAATCTTCCAGATTGATTTCCAGCATGAGGAGTGGACGACCGTCGACGAGCTAGCCCTATTCACCTTAGCGGACACACCAAATTTTCGAGAGTGGTAGCCAAGCTTCACCTTATAAATTCCATCCCTGGCGCCAGTCCACACTAACTTATCCTCTATCCCATTGGAAGGGATGGGGATTTTATATATGGCCTCTTTAACATCAGCAGATACATACTGGTCTATAGGAATCAGATTCCAATGTCCATCATCAATCAAATCGCATACTCTGCCCTCAGCAATAATCGGAACGTCAGTTGTACGAGGTCTCGCCGGGAAAACATCTCCAGGCACCCAAAGATCACCCCAAATTCTAATAGCAGTACCATCACCAACGTCCCAATGAAGATCTTTCCTGAGAAAATCTCTACCCTCAAGAATACTAGACCAGCACCAAGATGCCTTATATCCTTTCACCGCCTCAAGGAAGTGATCTTTGGGATAATACACACTCTTAAGCACCCTGGCCCAAAGATCATCCGGTCTCATCAAGATCCGCCACGCCGTCTTCGCCAGGAGGGCATCATTCATCGTGAGGATGTCCCGAAAACCCATGCCTCCATCACTCTTGCTTCTAGTCATAACATCCCAAGCTCTCCAGTGCGTCTTGCCACCAGCAGTACCACCACTCCACCAGAAATCTGCAACGAGGCTGTTGATCTCTTTACATGTTCTAACCGGGAATTTGAAACAGTTCATCGGGTAGATTGGGATTGCCTGGATCACCGCCTTGATCATAACTTCCCTGCCAGCAAAGGATAGTAGGGATTGACTCCACCCCTTGATCTTACTCGCGACACGTTCCCTTATATACGCCGTCGCTTGGTGTTTCGTCTTTCCCCAAATGCTAGGAATGCCTAGATATGTCCCCGGATCCTCTGTCGCCGGGATTTTTAACAAACCGCTCACCATATTTTTCACTGCAAGAGGGGTGTTAGCGGAGAAGAAAATACTGGATTTATCTAAGTTTATAACCTGACCTAAGGCTGCACAATACAAATCCAAAATATTAGCTAGATAAGCACAGTTACGGCGACTAGCATGCATATATAAGAGGGCATCATCAGCAAAAAAACTATGAGTAAGAATAGGACACCCATTACTCAGTTTAACCCCTTTAAGACGCTTATCAATCTGACTTTTATTAATCATAATGGATAAAACCTCGGCAACCAAAATAAATAGATAAGGCGAGAGCGGGTCTCCCTGTCTAATACCTCTACTAGGAGAAAATGATTTGATAATTTCCCCAGATAAACAGATATTTAAACTCACAGACCGCACACATTTCATAATCAGAGAAACCCACTGAGAACAAAAGCCAAATCTTAATAAGACATTCTCAACGAAATCCCACTCAATCCGGTCATACGCCTTACTCATATCCATCTTAAGGGAGAATTCATACTTACCTCCGGTCCTCTTACGGCAAAGATAATGATAAACTTCGTGCGCAATGATAATGTTATCATGAATACACCGGCCAGGAACAAAAGCACTTTGATTGTGGGAGATACAAGCATCAAGGAAAGGGCGCATCCTATTGGCCATTATCTTAGAAATGATTTTATAAGAAAAGTTGCATAGACCAATCGGACGAAAATGAGACACATGTTCCGGTTTAAGAACCTTGGGGATTAACGTGATGTTAGTCATATTAATCCCGTCTAAGACAGAGTTACCTGCAAAAAATTCACTTACCATAGAGCACACAGATTCAGCTATCTCACCCCATGCAGAATGATAAAATTTACCAGAAAAACCGTCAGGACCCGGTGCCTTTGTACTCCCCAGACTAAATGCTGCATCCTTAATTTCCTCCCTCAAGACAGGCGACATGAGTGCTTGATTCATCTCGTTGGATATTTTCGGGTCGATATAGCTCAATGCAGCATTCATTGAATGAGAACCCGAGGAATCAAATAGATTCTGAAAGAAGTTGGCGATGTTCTGAGAGATCACTTCCTTTTCCATCAGCCAGTTACCCATATCATCTTTAATGCACGAAATTCGGTTCCTTTGCCTCCTCTTGATAGTGGATACATGGAAAAATCGAGAATTTCTGTCACCAGCAGTTAACCAATCGCGTACTAATTCTTTGGAAAAGATGTGCACAATTTTATGGATGATGCTTTGTCTTTCAAAAAGTACATGATAAAAATTGGTAAATATGCGAAAAATGAAAGATCAAATTTAACTTTAGAATAGTTCATAAGAATTAATTATATAGAAACTAAGTGATAATTTGAAGATAGAAAATTTTAAGATGATATCAAATTTTGCTGTTTCTGATATTCCCTAATAATTTCTAACATGTTATTTGGAACCTTAGAAGCTGAATTTCACTTAACACACAAACAGGCAAGTTGTGAAGCAATAGTGCGATTTTACATTAAAATCAATGATTAGTTAGGCAGCTACACACAATTATTATTCCCTTGGCCTTACGCTTTGCTCTCTAATAGCATGCATCATTAAAGCTATTTGGTGTGGAATTATGTCTCCTTTTTGTGGGGTTTCTGCTGATATATGTCAGTCAATTGTTTCCTTAAATTACAGGGGGAGAATTTTAATTGGCGTAAGGATGTGGTATGATTTTAGTCAATTTTAAAACTTTTCTAAAACTTCATAGCAACACCTTAAATTAAACTGGAAAAGTATTTTTTTCAATCATTAGAGATAGAGTTATCTCTAGTGATTCTAAAAATAAATCGTTTTAAATTAATGAAGGGTTTGTTAGTAATTTTAGGTGAATCAATGAAGGGTGTTTCGGTAAAATGTATATGATTAAAAAAATAAACAAAATTACAAAAACACCATTCATTAATCCAAAACGACGTTGTTTTAGGGTCATTAAAGATAACTCTATCTCCAGTGATTGGAGAAATCCTTTACCTTAAATAAAAATGAAATTAAGTTTTGGAGGTGAATAAATAATGATACCCTTACTTTATTTATCTTTGTAAATTATCTTATTTATCTTGTAAAAACTCATATTTATTTTATATATAGCCAAAATATTTTTAATTTCCTAGGTTCTTTTAAATTCCTTTATTTGTCTTATAAATGTTTTTATTTGTCTTGTAAATACCCATATTTGTTTTGTGAATTTTCATATTTATCTTGTAAATGGTCAAAATATTTTTAATTCACACAGTTATTTTGAATCCCCTTATTTTCCTTGTAAATGTTTTTATTTGTTTTATAAATATCCTTGTTTATCTTGTAAACGCTCTTCCGAAAAAATACATAAAGACATCATTGTTTTTTTACCCACAAAACTTAATTTCATTTTAAACCTGTAGGGCACAGTGAAATTTCTAAAAGTTTTGGGAGTTGATTGAAATTATGTCATATCTTTGGGGCTTAATGAAATTTTCCCTACTACTTTTGAGAAATATGGCCCTTTAATATTACTTAATACTAAAACTAATTTTCTAAAAATATTTCATCGAGACCTTAATACTCTAAATCTATAAGACTCAATTGACTTTTACTAATTTGTCTGATTTATAAATTAATATATAATTTAATAATACAAAATAAATATATGATTAAGTAATTTATTTAGTGTTCTTAATTTTTTTTAAAAAAATCAATTAGGGCTTATTAAAAACTAAATAGAGTACTATATATCTCTTTATAATATGTAGGGTTAAACTGCAAAAACACACATTAGCTTTTCCCCAAATTACACTCAACACTTTTTTTTTTTTTTGGTGAAAAAACTACCAATGAGCTTTCAAAAACGGTGCAAAATTACCATCATTGTGAGATTGCATTAACTGATGTTACTAACAATGTGAAAATATCAAAATGCCCCTGAACTTAAAAAAATCCGTCTCACAATCGATTCATCATCTGCTTTTACACTCTGCAGATGAAGGTTCCGATCCTCTACTTTTCTTGGCTCTCGTTGCCGGTTGCCGCCACCGTTGAATCTTAATCGTCCTCTCCGAGCAGCCCAATCTTAATCTTTATGTCTCCTACAGATACTTCGTCGTAGGCGGTGGCACTTGGGGATATGTTTCACTGGATTTGTGCATAGTGTATAAGCCATCCCCAACAACACTTTCATCCTACAGTTCATTTAACACTAGAATCAATAGTTCCCTAGCATGTGAAGGCCCATAGAATTAATGCATCGATCTCGCAACTTGCATGCATTTGACTTCCTGACATTCATGAAAAACACAACTATGTTTGAACGACACAGTGGCCAGTCGCAACGTCTGTATGGAAGAAACAAAGGCTAATGATGCCGTTAGCGTGAAAGAAGCAGAGGCTATTCATGGCGTTTGTTCGAAAGAAACAGAGAATCTAAGATTTTCTTTGCAACAATTGCGATTAAAGAAATAGGGGACCTGAGATTTTATTCGTGATAATCGTGATTTCTTCCTTCGCAAAGCATTTTCGTGCAAAAACAAAAACATGATCAATGGAATTACAAGAAATAATACCCACCTAAAACCCTAATAAAAAACTAACCCTAGCAGCCAAAGGAAAATCCAAACCCATCAAATCGAATCAGGAAAAACGACTACATCATAAGTAGAATGAGATTCAAAACACTTACAGAACCAAACCAGCCTTCTCTTGAAGAAGATGAAACTCCGTACGTAAGATCTCCCCCTCTTGAATCTACTTACAAAACTCCTCCAACTTCTTTTGCTCAGCATCATGCCACCAAAATCTGAGAAGAAAATTAGAGATGAAGCGGAAAGAGGGCCAATGCAAATGTGCGATAGATCAGAGAAGAGGGGGGCATTAAAGTAAATTAGATAATTTAGGCATTCTTATTATTTTAAACCGTGCAAGCCCCACGTCAAAAAAATTACGCCAGTTAATGTAATCCAACAATGATGGTAGTTTTGCACTGTTTTTAAAAGTTTATTGCTAGTTTTTTCACACAAAAAAGTATTTGATGTTGGTTGCAATTTGAGAAAAGCTTATGTGTATTTTTGTATTTTAACCCTAATATGTATATGTATATCCATATCTTTTAGAAGTACAAAGAGTCTACTAATTAGAACAATATTTTGGTTTTGAGAAATTTTACTGCATTCTAGTTTAAATAACTCCAAACACGTAAAAGGCTGAGTCAGTAAAATATCAAAATCCTGATTGTTGAGTCATTCGGGCTAGATACTCGACATATCTTAGTCCTTCCTATACACATGTGAATAATCTCAAGATCTCAATTTGATAGGGTAAGGGATCTTATTTTCTAAATCTCATATAAATCCACTTTTTTTTTTTTAATAAATGGGAGGAAAGTGTGCGAATATGCAAAAGGTTTTCCCTTATATATGGCCACACGGTTCTCAAAAATTGTGAACGCCGGCTGCTACGGAGTTTCATGTAAAATGTTTGGGGCCCAACCTAATTTATAAAATTCTTATAAAGTGACTTGGTCCTAATGGAATACCGAAATCAACCACCACCTAAAATTTTATATATATATATATATATATAAAAAGAGTACTATTTATTATTTTTACGATGGTAAAATAATCACTATCTATTGTTCATACTACTTTATCTTTCTATTTTGGTTTGAATATTTTTTTTCAAGCTCCTACTAAAATTTTGTACATGTTAATATATCCTTAAATAAAAAAAGTTTCTATAAGGCTTTTAATTTTCTAATGTATTTCACGGAACAAATACAGTTTCAATTAAAATCAGGCCTCCCTCCCTCTCTCTCATATTATTTTAAAAAAGTACTTCTCGAGTCATTAATCTAGAACTTAGTTAGGGAGTTGATTTTAGTCCTATTTGTAAGACTTAATTATTATATTTGTCAATTTTTTCTATTTTATCCCTATTAACACTCCTTCAACATTAATCAAGTAAGAGAGAGATTTAGGGAATTAAAGAAGATGAATTTTTTCCTTTTGCCAACTAAGGAAGATGATTAATTAAAGTGTTTTAGGAAAAACATGTTGTATAAACTAATTTAACTAACTTCTTTAAACAAATCAAATAGATAAATAGGTGTTACACCGAGGAGATAAAGGAATATATTTACAATTAATGAAGAGCAATAAATAAAGGAAAAGGCATGGAAAAAAAAGGATAATCATGTATGGCGTCCTTTAAAATGTGTGTGTGTGTGTGTTGGAACATTTGTACCTTATCTTTGTCTTCTCCCTTTGTACGTAAAAAACACATTTGTGCAGGGCAGGATGTTTATTTCCAGAAGCTATCCAATCCAATATATAAGAATATTGTTTATTAATTTGCAGATGCCATGGAAGGTACCAAATTGACATCAAACACATATATCACACACACACACACACACATCAATCTCAATCAAACCATCAGCGTACGTAGCAAGAGTGAACAGTTCTATTATGGTTTCATGTTTTTTCCTTTCAAATTCCTTGTACATTTTCTAAGCCTTCTTATTCCACTCATGGCTGGCTTCAACTCCAATTCTTCTGTCTGAAAGGTCAAACCACCGTCGTGTTTCACAACCACAAAATCTTTCCCATATCTGCTCTCAGGACCACTTTGAGGCTAACTCTGATTCCCCATGCATCTTTCTTCATCCACCCAATTCAATTATTGGTCGTTCTCTAAACAAGAATATGATTTTTTGTTAACTGATATATAATATCTAGGAGTGAAAAGTTTATTTGAAGAGATGTGTTACCATAACCTGTGAGGTTGAAAGACTTATTTTCCAAGAAGACTAATATTCTTCTCTCAGAAATGGGACCACAAAAGCAATTACACCGATTCTCTATTCTTCAATGCTAAGACCTAATCTCATAAATGCGTTACACATAATTAAGGGTTGTTACAATCTCACCTTCCTTATCCTCAAGCTAGTCTACCATTATTGTTCAAAAAAAAAAAAGCTAGTCTGCCATTCATTCCCTAGTGTTATATATGCTTCCACCTCCAACTTCTTTACGACAAAGCTTAACTTAAATGGGAAATGGATTGACCTTCAAGAATATGGAGTCTGCAAATAAACTTGCAATTGATTAATTGGCAGCTCCATATCACCAAGTCATGAACTAACAAGCCTATAGCAACTCATCATGGTGTGCGTTTTAAGCTAGAATTAATTAATGCCACCTACTCTACTTGCCGTAAGTTAGAAATAAATACTCTGAGTTGTATTTATATGTTGCATATTGTATTTCAGAGTAATTCTAAGGAGTTGCTTGTATTCTAGAATAATCCTATAGGGACACTTGTCTTGATGTAATTGGCTATCAATTCTATAAATAGAAATGAACAGTGTCATGGTCACCATTTTGACCTGACCTAATTTCCTATTTCCTTTCTTGATACCAGAGCCTAGAAAGTTAGAAATGGCATCTTTTCCTGGAAATTCATCCAGCCTATCTGAAAACCCTAACCAAGTTCACACTAATTCTCCAACCTCACCGTCATTTCATTCGTAGCCCTCCCAAGACGCCACTGCCACCACTGTACTAGCTCCATCTACTTTGTCCTCTTCCCTTCACCTATCTGACATCGGCCTCCTCCACCATTCCTCATCTCTCTTCCTCACCCTCACCTTCCGCCTCCATTACAATGGCCATTCTGATTTCTTCCTTTGTTCCTCCATTGTTCCCACCATCATCATCCAGCTACCCTCCCTTCGGTCCATCCTCGTTCTTAGGCCATCCGACAGGCTATCCTTCTAGTTTCTCCCAAGTGCCACAAGTTCAGACTCAATCGACTCCTCTCTTAAGCTCCCTCAATCAAGGAAATCCCGTCAAGTTGGACGAAGATAACTTCCTGACTTGGGCTTCCACTATCATGCCTATTATCCATGGTCACAAGCTTGATGGTCACATTCTCAGCACAATGGCTGCTCCTTCAGAGTATGTTCTGGACTCCGCTCGTCAAGTATGTCCGAATCCTCTTTATGACGACCGGTTAGCTACTGATCAACTTCTTCTCGGTTGGTTATTTGGGACCATGACCGTAGAACTCGCCAGCCATATGACGCACTGCACCACCTAGATTGCTCTATGGAAGTCAGTCACTGAGTTTGTTGGTACTAATACAAGGTCTCGTATTACCTTTCTGAAGAGTGAATTTCAGAAAATCAAAAAGGTTCCCTCAAGATGAGAGAGTACCTGACGAAGATGAAGTCTCTGTCTAATAATCTTACCCTTGCCGAATGTCCATTGTCTACCACTAACCTGATCACACAGACTCTCGCTAGTCTTGACAACGAATATACCCCTATATATCGTTGTTCTTCTCTCTGAAAAAGAAGATTTATCTTAGGATAACCTTCAATCAAAGCTTCTCACCTATGAGTCTCGTATGGAGCAACTTAACACACCACTACCATCAATTTGTCTTCTGCATTTGCCAATCTATCCTTCTACTCTGCTAACACCAACTCTGTTCCTCCCTCTGGTCATCCTCCTAACTCATGTGGACGAGGGGGTGGACGCCGAGGCAGAGGAAGGCAGCAACATCACTATGGTAACAACTCTGGGGGTGGTCAAAATACCAATGTGTCTAGACATTATCGTGTTTGGTGTTATCTCTGTGAGAAGTCAGGGCATGAGGATGCTAATTGCTTCAAGAGGTTTGATAAAAATTTTAAGCCTCCTTGTCACCCTGATAATGCTAATGCTACTGCCTACATCACTACTCCAGAAACCACGACTGATCCAGCTTGGTACTTTGATATTGGAGCAACTCATCATGTCACTAATGCCTTTGAGAATGTTGGATCTGAGAATGCCATAAACTCAAGTATAAAATTTATCTCAGTAGGTAATGGGTCGTCTGTTAATGTGATTGGGACAGGAAATGCTAGATTAGTCTGTGATAAATCTATTGTGCCAAAATCTCTGAAACTTAATGATGTACTTGTTGCACCTAAAATTGCCAAGAAAATGATTAGTGGTTATAAGCTCACCAATGATAATGATGATGTGTTTGTTGAAATTCACTCACATGGGTGTTTTGTGAAGGACAAGACTCAGCATAATGTTTTGCTCCAAGGGAAAACAACCAGAAGATCCACACCAGGCCTATACCGAATAGTTAATCTAGTGATTCCAGTGAAAACTTCTGCTGTTAGCTTTGTCTCAGTTGGAAATAGTAGTACTAGGACTAGTCATAATATGTCCTCTTTATTATTTTGGCATAGACGACTTGGTCATCCTAGCAAGGATGTTTTACACTGAGTTCTCACTACTTGTAATGTTCCTTTTGACTCTAATGAAGAAGTTAGTTTTTGTGATTCCTGTCAATTGGGAAAATCTCATAGATTACCATTCTCTATTTCCAATTCACGTGCTTCTCATGTCTTGGATTTAATTCACACAAACCTTTAGGGACCATCTCCAATAAAGTCAGTTGAAGGTTATCACTACTACATTAGTTTTCTTGATGACTATAGTAGGCACACTTGGATTTATCCTTTAAAAACAAAAGGAGAGGCTCTCTCTACTTTTAAACTTTTTAAGAGCATGGTTGAAAATCTTTTTGACAGAAAAATTAAAGTTCTTCAAAGTGACTAAGGTGGTGAATTTAGAGTTTTTTAGCTATTGCTTGATGAGAATGGTATCATTTTCAGACATTCTTGCCTACACACCTCAGAACAAAATGGTAGGGTTGAAAGGAAACATTGTCATATTGTGGAAACCGGTCTTAGTCTTTTAGCACATGCTCACATGCCTACTTTCTATTGGTGGGAAGCATTTTAATTTGCTGTTTATCTCATAAACCGGATGCCTACATCTGTTTTACAACATGTCTCACCCTTTGAGCTACTGTTTAGCAAGAAACCCAACTACAAGAATTTTAAGGTCTTTGGATGTGCTTGCTTTCCATGTATTTGACCTTATAATCGCCACAAGCTTCAATTTCACAGCACAAAGTGTACTTTTCTTGGATACAGCGGTTCAGACAAAGGCTTTAAATGCTTGAGTTCAACAGGCCGAATCTATATTTCTCGTCATGTTATTTTTTATTAGTCTACTTATCCTTTTGCTAATGGTTTCCTGAATTTTCAGCAGCCTCCTTGTGAAGAAATTGTCAATTTTCCTAGGGGAACTTCTGCTCACTGTGATATCCCCTCTATTGGTGTTTCATCTAATGATATTTCAGGTGATAACAGATGTGCTTCTCACTCCAATCAGCAGATACACTCTACTATCCCTTCAGTCTCGCCAATTATCGCTGGTTCAGCTGGCTTACAGAACACTCTCATTTCTGTTGTACCTTATAGCTCAGCAAGTGATGCTTCCATCACAGCAACACCTTCATTACAGCCACCTTTATGCTTAACTGATCCAAGATTGTCACCATCAGCTGAATCTCCTATGTCTGTTGAATTGTCTGCATCGGTCAGCCCACAATCTACAACTAAACCAGAGGAACTACAGGACTAATTGATCCTTCCCTCTTCTAATGTTCATCCAACGCAAACTCGAAGCAAACGTGGAATTTTTAAATCAAAAATTCCCTATGCTGGCCTCACAAATACAGTAGCTGAGTACACACCTCAAACGGTGAAAGAAGCACTTGCTTCCCCTTCTTGGAAGCAAGCCATGATAGACGAATTCACTGCTCTTCAGAGAAATTCTACCTGGATTCTTGTTCCATGATCAGTTGTACAAAATGTAGTTGACAACAAATGGGTTTTTAAACCCAAATTTGCTACTAATGGTACATTGGTCAAACGAAAGGCCCGGCTTGTTGCAAAGGGCTTTCAACAAATAGCAGGTATTGAATTTTATGAGACCTTCAGTCATGTCATTAAAGCCTCTACTATTCGCATTATTTTGACTATTGCCATTGCCTTAAACTTGGATATAAAGCAACTTGATATCAACAATGCTTTCTTGAATGATTATTTGTCTGAGCCAGTATTTATGAAGCATCCTGAGGGTTTCATTGACCCTTCCAAGCCCGATTATGTATGTAAACTTTCCAAGGCACTTTATGGCTTAAAGCAAGCCTCACGTGCTTGGTTCGATAGACTTCGGAGCGTTCTCTTAGCTTGGGGTTTCACTAACTCTAAGAGTGATGTTTCACTATTTATTTATTTAGACCAGACTCAGATTTTAATGATCTTGATTTATGTTGATGACATTTTGGTCACTGGTAGTCACTCACACAGCCTCATACGTTTCACTTCTTGGCTACATCAAATTTTTTCATTAAAGGATCTTGGTTCCCTTCATTACTTTCTTGGGATTGAAGTTCATAGGAATACTACTGGTCTGTATTTGTCTCAAGGAAAATATATTTGTGATTTATTGGAAAGATTTCATATGAATAATGCCACTCCATGTCACACTCCAATGGCTGCTCATAAATCATTGTCTGCCTATTCTGGTGAAATCCTTGACAACCCTTCTGAATATAGAAGTGATATAAGGGCGTTACAATATTTGTGCAACACTAGACCGGATATAAGCTTTAGTGTTGGTAAACTAAGACAATTTCTTTCCCAACCAACCACCGAACACTGGAAAGCGATGAAAAGAGTGTTGAGGTATCTTAGAGGTACCATTCACTATGGAATTCATATCAGCCCTTCAATTCCTCTAGACATCATTACATACTCGGATGCTGATTGGGCCTCATGTCCTGATGATAGAAGGTCTGTTGGTGGGTATTGTGTGTTTCTCGGCAACTCTTTGGTCACTTGGTCTTCAAAGAAGCAACAGGTTGTATCACGATCTTCTTGTGAGTCCGAATATCGATCTCTAGCTAATACAAGTTCAGAACTTAGCTGGATTAGATCTCTCCTATTTGAATTAGGTTTAAGATTGCGAAGACTTCCAACAATCTGGTGTGACGACACCAGTGCAGCAGCCCTTGCTGCAAATCCTGTCCATCATGCAAGAACAAAACACATTGAAATAGATGTGCATTTTGTTCGAGATCAAGTTCTATCCAAACGTCTAAAGGTTTCTTATGTTCCTAGTGATCTTCAGGTGGCTGATTGCTTAACAAAACCGTTGAGTCACTCACATTTCAGTTTCCTTAGAGATAAGCTCGGCGTCACTGTAGCACTAGCCAGAATTTCTCACAAAAGCAGACTCTAACAAAGATCAAGAAGATGAAGAAGGGGTCCAAAGTAAAGGAGGGAGTTAGAAATAAATAATCTGAGTTGTATTTATATGTTGCATATTGTATTTCAGAGTAATTCTAAGGAGTTTCTTGTATTCTAGAATAATCCTATAGGGACACTTGTCTTTATGTAATTGGCTATCAATTCTATAAATAGAAATGAACAATGTCATGGTCACCATTCTGACCTGACCTAATTTCCTAATTTCCTTTCTCCATATACGATCTTGAACTAGTTAATCATGTTTGAGAATTTAACTAGTCTTATATCCACCCTAATACGGCACAAAATTAAGTTATTGAAGAGTTTCAAATCAAGATTTTGATTCACTTCAGCATCAACCAAACCTTACTACTTGAGTTTATATAACTTCTGCAAATTATGCAATATGCAGATAGTTGTTTCCACTAGATATATAGTTGAGTAGTAGTGATAGTGTTGAACTTCAGTCCAACTTAATTTTCCTAATTGCTTCTCTTTTTTGTTAAAATGGAAAATAGGTTTAAGGTGCTAATTTAACAACGAAAGTTTTTCATTATAAACATCTGGCACAATTAGGGCCCGTTTGGTTCAGGGAACTTTTAAGGAGAGAAAGGAACTTAAAGAAGGGAAGATTGAGAAGGAATTTTAAAAAGTTTAGCTGTTTGGTAGACATGGGAATTTAATTAAGTTGAGGGAAGATAAATTGTTTGGTTTGAAGAATTAGGTGTTGGTTGAATGGGAAGTTGAGACAAAATGGCCAAATTGCCCCTAAAAATAAAAAACGCTGGAAAAAAACTGGAAAAAAAATTTGTTTTTCCCCATCGAAAGAAAACGAACCCTAAAACCAAATCGCGTCGTCGTTCAGATGGAAATTGCAATGCGACGTCGACAGGAAATAAACGGCGACGAGCATAACGACGAATTGATGTTGGAAGACGACAAGCAAGGAGCGAATTAGAGGGGAAAGCACTAGAGTATGAAAAATGTTCGGGAATGAAGATTACAAGATGTACGAGGAAGAAAATCATGGAACATTACCCGGATGCGGAATTGATAAGCAAACCTATATATAAATGGTGATAATAAGTAGTGGCAAACCATTGGTAGTATTGAGTCGCTTAAATAAAATCCACTGTGTGGGTAAGAAAAAACAGAGTTACTTAAAAGCAAACTTCAGTATAAAAACCAATGCTACTGATGTTATAGAGCAACATGAAGAAGTTCGAACGTAAGCGTAAAGTTCAAACGTAAGCATTAAGTTCGAACTTACAAACTTTATGAGTACACATGTTCAAACTTATTATCTGACAGAAGGGCATATCAGCAGAAAAACAAGAAACGCAAAGTTCAAAGAATCATGGAAACATAAAACTTGCCAACCATAAATAATCACAAAAAAGAAACAAGACCCTAAATAGAAGATAAGTTTTTCTTTTTGCCCAAATTAAAAAGTTGAAGTTTTTAATCTGAGAGAAAGAACAAGATGAAGAAGAAGAAAAAGAAGAAGCAATAGTAATTTTAGGAAACAACACATTAAAGAATGAAGAAGAAGAAGAAAAAGAAAAAGAAGCAATAGTAATTTTAGGAAACAACAGATTAAAGAATGAAGAAGAAGAAAAAGAAGAAGCAATAGTAATTTCAGGATACAACAGATTAAAGAAGGAAGAAGAAGAAGAAGAAGAAGAATTGTGGTTCCCTTTCTACCAGAGTCAAGTCAGCTTGCATCTGAAACAACACTTCTTGATGGAGCGGAGGTTCTCAAACTTCTTTTTGCCTCCTCGTTCTTCCAGATCGAAGCTCGATTGTGATTTATAATTTGAGAGGGGTGTTTTAGTCATAAATTTCACTTTCCCGAGCAGTTTTTCAGGATCCCGCCACTTTTTGAAGTAACTGAGGTTCCCACATTTATGGGAACTTAAACATTAGCGGGAATTTGAGATATCTAGAACAGGGCACGCCAAATATGATTTTGGCGTGGGAACTGTATTAAGTTCCCGGAACTTCCCCTCAGT
This sequence comes from Acacia crassicarpa, assembly GCA_034222035.1. NCBI lineage: Eukaryota > Viridiplantae > Streptophyta > Magnoliopsida > Fabales > Fabaceae > Acacia > Acacia crassicarpa. The sequence continues at coordinate 37,471,246 of JAWXYG010000005.1, read as the reverse complement.
TCTTTCAACCAAACGGGCCCTTAAGTTTTGAAGAGTGTAAAAATAGAAATAATCTTTTAAATACGGAGCAATTTTAGCAATTCCGTTAAATTAGCTCAAACGTCCATCTCTCTCTCTCCTTTTTTTTCCCCCTTTATGTGGATCTCCAGCTGGACTATGGATGTTTGGGTCTACTTTTGCACTTTTCAAAATTTAATTGTGCCAGACACTACACTGATTGTGAAAAACTTCATCTCTAACATTGAAACTTAACCCAAGGAAATATCTTAAATCATGAGATCAGTCCCATTCCAATAATCGATCTTGGTAGTTCTCATCTGAATTCCAAGAACAGTTTGTTAGATAGCAATGAATTATTAAGGGGGATAGCTAAAGTAATTTCAAGAGTTCTTTTTAAATTATGTATACTGAAAATAAGAATCAGTTTGTGCTGGAATCTAATGGAACTGTACTGAGAAATAAATACCACTCATAAGCAAAAGTATGCATCAGTAGTTGCTTGGCCCTACTTAAAAGTCACACAGTCCTTTTTCTTTTCATCAAAACTTATGAATATTGAAGATGGACAGAAATGCCAAAAGTGATATCAGGTGATATTTTCTATTCTCATCTCACTCTACTTTAGGTTCACTAATATTTGGCCCCAACCCTTCCTTTTGCTAAAGAGAACCCACAATGATAATTTTGGTAGATCTGTAAATAAAGCTTGTAAATTTCCAGCCACAGTATGATTCTACTATCCATAAAATTTATGTCTCTTGTTTCTTTCTTACCTTCGGCCTTGTGCTGTCTCTCTAGGCCCTGTAAGTTTTCAATTGATGGGCCCTAATTCAAATTCAGTGACCTAAAAAAGACGTTGAAGATAAAAAATAATTGAGGGCCCACACTGCCACCACTCAACTATAGGTCAGCAAGCAAAAATGGAATAAAATTTGTACTTCTTTCTTCTATGAACAAAAAGTTCATACCATTCTTGAGCAAAAAAAAAAGTTCATACCATTATATGTTAATGTCATTATTTTGCTGTGAGATGCTTTTCTGTAAAGCGTACGTCCCCAAGTGGCACACCAAGCTTTAATTGCAGAAACTAACTGCAGTTATACACATAATGGATTTGAGTAGTGACCCTCCATGATTTCATCAACTTCAGTAGAAGGAAACTGTTGCAAAAAAGTGAGTGATATGCTTAGCTTGAAGGTATTGATTGTTCTTTTTGATTGGAAGGCATAAAGTCTTCCTTTTTGCCTAAGGATTTCACTACCCATTCACAAAAACCCACTCATTCTCTCATGGTTCACCCTCTCTCTCCTTTTTTACACCGGTGGAGTTGAGTGAGGATTCAGGCATGATATAAGCCTACTTTAGGGTTGGTGGTCATCACATGGAGCTCAATATGTTTCTTGTTATTTATATGATCTTCCCCTCTTCTTTTTCCTCCCATTTTAAAGGGCATATAATGATTTCCTTTCAAGAAGCACATGTTAGTTGGAAGTTAGTACTGTTACTAACAGGTTTCCTACCTTCACTAGGACGACCCCCCTCCCTCTCATTCAACCCCATGTACATTTTCTTATGGTATCACTGTCATGTTCAACAATTAGACTGTTGCCATGTAATTTGAAGGTTGTGAGTTCAAATTCTGGAAACAGCTCCTGTACTTGTATAGGTAAGACTGCGTACATCTATCACTCTCTAGACCCCACTTGGTGGAAGCCTTGTGCACTAGACCGTCATTTTTTTATCACTGTCATGTTCAGGTTTGTGACTTGAGCCTTTTACTGTAGGCCGGGTTCTGAAGAACTAGCAATGTGATCCTCTGACAAGTTGAAGTTTGAGAGAACAACTTGCTTGAGTATTTTCATATACATGATCAACTAATTAAGTACTTAACATGATTTAAGTTGTATTAAATAAAACAAGCTTTGCCATATTGAAACTCAAACTAATAATAATAAGGCAATTAACATTAACCCCTTGCATATATATTTTGCATGGATATATATATAGCATGCATGAGACAACAGCGACCTGTTATGAAGGTACAATGTCACATGGCTGGTGAAGAAGTAGAGGACATTAATGGAGTAATAAGTCTGTCATGTGGTCTGAGCCAATAATTTCATTGCACAGAGCAGCAAAAAAAGGAAGGGGGAAAAAAAAAAGTGAACAGGAGTGGGAGTTGGATGGGTAAAGGTGAAAGCTCACAGGGTTACAGTCTGGAAGTCATCTTCTATACAAGATAAAAACAACCTGAATGCTGACACTTATAAAAGGGGTTTTGTTTTTCCTTTTGGTTTGGTTTTTCGTACAAGTATCCTTCTACCTTTTCGATGTGGGAGATTAATGTCGCAAGCAGTGGTACTGAGACTGTCCTCATGAGTTTAAAGCGAAGTAAATGAGTTTAGTTAAGAAGGATCGATGATGAAAGGAACATACTATAATTAAGCGATTGACCTGATTGAATAATTTGTCATCCGATGGAATATCATTTTATTTTATGGCACAAGGTGGAATGGAGGATTAATTTTTCATAATTAATTAGGACCTCATGCTAAATTATTCAAACCCCATGCACACTACTAAAAGATGGATCCGGTTTTAGAGCTCGTCCGTCTCTTTGTTCGTCCGTATGGATGAGATCTGGACCGTCCAGATTTAATCTGGAAGGTCCAGATCTTTTTTTTTTAATTTTTCGTTTTTATTTTTTTTACATAAAAAAATCATTTTTAAAAAAAATATTAAGTGCGAGATTATCTTTATTTTAGATTCTCTACCCATTAAAATTATTTTTGATAAAAAATACAAAAGTAAAAAAAAAATTAGATCTGGACGGTCCAGATCTCGTCCGTACGGACGAGCAGAGAGAGCTCGTCCGTAGGACGAGCTTTGAATCCAATTCCATTAAAAGATAGTGACTTGATCCTTTTAAGTAGCCGTACCAAGCGAGCACTGCACAGTTATGTAAGAGTGACATAAAGGCTTCAATGTACCCCTAAGGAAGCGGGCGTGGTTCTATTGCCAACCGTCCCAAGTGGATGTCTTCGTATGTTTCTGGAAGACCAATTGGTCTATCGGTCATAGTTTTTGGCTTTTGTATTGTGTTAGGGGTTAGATTTTCATAGTCTTTCCCCGATCTATGTATCAAGCTTCGGCTTGCCTCTTCTTGTTAAAAAAAAAAAAGAAAAAAGAAAAAAAAGAGGCTTCAATGTTATGATCAATATATATGGTATTTTTGTTTGAATATCCTTTATCTTTAAATGTCATCAGGACTATTCCACACTTGGATAATATTATAAATCCTCTTTATTTACTGTGCCTAGTTACATTCAACCCCCTTATTGTTATTCTCAGGTTACATGCAAGAGCTTAATCTTATTTATGATTTAAAGTGCTAGATAAAAAATATATATATAATAACAAAGTGTTGGATATTATTTTACCCTCAAAAGTAGGGTGAGTATGGGCATGGCGAGACTTTTACCCAATGCCCTGTCCGAAGGATTATTAAGCAGTAAAATGCAGTTCGATGCCCAACTATACCTGATAGAAACCTTAACATTTTCGGGCTGGGCTAGGTGGGCTTCCCTGCTAAAATGGTGATACCTACCACACCCTATGTCAAAAAAATAGCTTCAATCATACCTCAAAAACAATATTGCAAACTTCAAATGTAATCCATAATTATACACTTTAGAATATTCTAAAGTAGGTTTATAACTTGAGTTTTGAAATTAAAAGACTATCATATGTCTTAATAAATAGTCGATCAAATACCCATATATGAAGAATTAAATAACATCCATAGTCTATTAAATACAAGACATCATTAGTAATATAATGGATTAATGGTCAAATACTCAATGCGTGTATAAGAGTATTAGTAAATATCTAATATAATATAAGTATATAGATAAAGTATTATATAAAAAAATATTTATGCCAAATATATCAATATGTATACTTATTGGGCAGGGCCAAATGGGCAAGATGGCAAACTCTACCCGATACCCGACGTTGCCTGCAAAAATACCCAGCCCAATTGTGCTCAATTTTTTTTTTAGGTTAGGTAGGGCGTTTATTCATTAGGTTCAAGTAGGTGCATCGCGTTCCTGGACTTCATGCACACCCCTACTAAAAAAAAGCTCGGTTCTATTTAAATGCGATGGAGGTTCAAAACTTTATAAATTGACAAAAATTGTTGACAGAACTACCCAACTTAGATAAGTAGTGTTCAAATTTGACTCGCCATATTGAATAAAGATTATTGTATAAAAATGTATTTTTATTCATAAATTTTACTTGTTCATTTAGAATTTTATTGATATTCACGTTTTTGTATAAACACTGAATCCAATTATGAATAAAAGATAAGATGGATGTTGTTATGAATTCAAATAATAGGCCCAATTAAGGTGTGGTCTAACAAAAAGCAAGCAAACTCTAATCTTAAGGTACTCTTTATAAATAAATAGTAAATCCTAAAAGTATACAGATTCTAAGCTCTCTTTCGTCTACAATTCTGCCTACACTGTACACACACTCCACCCTTTTTGGTTGTGTAAAGTGATCTTCTATTCTATCCATAAATACCTAAGAGGGAGCTATTCAATCTTCTATTAATATACTAGTTCACCTAGGGCTAGAGGGGGGCTAGGGTCCCCCCCCCCCCCAAAAAAAAAAATTTGTACAAAAAAAATCATGTTGTTACAATACTGCGAAATATTTCTACGTGATACACATTCCACATGGTTGATTTTTTTCACCCTGCCTTTTTTATCTCGACACAACTACAGCTATACATCTCGCTCCTTAGAAGGAACAAACAAACAAAGAAAAAAAAAATGCTTTCATAGGAGAACAAACCACATCTAAAGTTGGTAGTTATACATAGTTTATGATTTAATTTGCAATCACAATATAGAATTTTGAAACAGTTGTTTATAGTTATTTTGGGCCTTATTTGAGAATTAGCACTCACGTATTATTTAAAATATGCTTATTTAAAAAAAATTAACAAATAAAAATTTAAAATTTATTGTGTTTGAATGTAAGATCTCCATGACTTTCATGTGGATTTGTAATTTTCTCTACCACATCTCATCTATGTTTTCTAACGAGGAGGAGGGAAGCTTACTATTAGAAACCGCTTTTCTAATTTTAGATTTTTATAACAAACCATTTGTCCTCTCGAGATACACAATATAATGAGAAGATTATTCGGCTTTATGCAACGAATGTAATGTGGCTCCGTAGCATTCAGCGTTTCAAGTAAAGATTGTACTTGTTACTATGTAAAATGCACCAATAATAAAAATAATAAAACAAAAATCAGATTAATTTTTTTTTTCCCTTTTTAATGGTATTATACATTTCAACTCGTGGAAAATTTAACATCTACTAAAAAGTATATAGAGTTTAGTTAATCTCGTCCCCCTCATTTATAAATCATGGCTCCGCCCCTGGCTAGACACTTGTGTTCTTATGACAGAACACATGTATACATATCTTTCTTATTAATTAGGCTAACTTTTTCTCGCCAACCCTAGATTTGTCCTCATGCAAGAAAGTTTTGAACAGTAATATATATATAAATTAATAAAAAAGAGGCTGAAACCAAATTACATCAGGTGCGAAAAGAAGGCTTAGAAGTGAATTACGTGCAAGTATTTCTGGAAATAACGAGGTTGAGCAGTGAGTGTAAGGCCGGCTTATAGGGTTTGCCACAAATGGAAAAGATCGTGTTAGGTTTTATCTCCATTAGTGGATTTAGAGGATCACAGGCCCTTTCATCTTTGTGGTTAGTGCCCTTTGACATAGGGCACACGGTCCTTTCTCATGCAGAAAACAAAGTAAAGCAAAGCAAAGCCATTAGCTTGTGTCTTTCGAAAGTTCTCTAAATGAGGAAACAAAAAGGCGAACCAACCGTATATATGGGAGATTTCGTTGTACTCTTTGATTTATTAGGTTTTGAAGATACACAATCACTTCATCGAGATTTGGTTTTGCTCAGGAATGGAACTTCTTAAACTTGCTTCATACGGCAATTTTGTTGGTCTTGTTCTATAATTGGAAAAATACATATGCTAATTTGTACTTTGGAATTTGGATGATGTGAAGCTTGCAAGTGCATGGTACTCCCTCCAGTCCTAATTATAAGAGCTAGTTAACTTTTTTGGAGTGATTAAGGAAGCTAATTAAATTACTTTAAATTATTTTTATGTTTATTTGTTTTTTCAAACTAATTAGTTTAACTAATAAACTAATATATAATCTAAAGATATAAAATAAATGAAATGATTAAGTAACTTATTTAGCTTCCTTAATCTCTCTAGAGAAAGTCAACTAGCTCTTATAATTAGGACCGGAAATAGTACATATTTGTATGTAATCATTTTTCTTTTGTTTCATAAACTTTGTAAATATGTAGTGTACATGTTCGTGTATATATAATACATTGATTTTCACATTAACTAAACAATAAATTGAATTAAATATTTGTTGGCAAAAAGAAAATGAAATTAAATATTTAACCCCTAAAAAATTAAATAAATTAAAGCTGACTGTGCCGAGACAACAACATAAGATTAAAGTAGTATACTCCTTTTTAAAATTATAAGGCATTTTGGTGTTTTTTAAGAGTAACTAATGACTTTTTTTATTAAAAAAAATGTTCTTAATCAATATTCGAAATTAATGAGATTTTATATTTATTTGTGAAAAGTAGGTAGATATGGTTTTTTTAAAAAAAAAAAAAGAAGAAGAAGAAGAAGTTTAGGCACTCTTTGATTTCACTGTTCATCTTGCTTTCAAAATTTTAATTTCTAGGGTAAAAATAAAAGAGATCTGGAGAAAGCAAACGAAAAGAAAATTCAAGAGAAGAGAAGAGAAAAGCAAAATTCTCATTCACTTGTCTTTCTTTGTGTTACAATGCTTTGTACATGGCCTTCAAAAGCCACCACTAAAAGTCAGATACAATAAATAGCACAATTAATATACATAAATGTACATCAATATGTGGTCCTTCGCAATATATGAATGTACATTAAGAGTCCGTTTAGATCCTTTTATTTTTAGCTTAAGCTAAAGCTTTAAAAAAAACTTTTAAAAAAAGCTAAAAGCTGTTTGGTAATTATAAAAAATTTAGTTTAAAAGTTACTTAAAAGCCGAAATTAAAAATAAGCTGTTTGACAAAATTTTCATCATAAACACTATTTCTAATAAAAATTATCATACAATGTATATTATAAAAGGGCAGCGGATGGTGGCGGTGGTGGTGGCGGCAACGGCGGTGGTGGTGGTGGCGGCGGCGGCGGCGGCAATGTTCAATCGAAAGATTACAGATTCTTTTTTCTTTTTCTTTTTTTTTTAAAAAAAGAGCTTAAAAATAAGCTCCTCATAAGAGCTTATTTTTAAACTCTTTTTTCTTCATTATAAAATAAGCTCTTATAATTTTATAAGAGCTTTTATAAAATCTTGTTTGTCCTAACTTATATTTATAAGTAGAAAATAAACTAAAAATAAAGTAGGCCAAATAGGCACTAAGTTGCCTTTTAATTTCTTTACTACTATTTATAAACGATGACTAGGATTATACAATGTCAACCATATATAACAAGACATCCATATAATTAATATCCATAACAATTTCTATGTTAGTTAATTATGTAATGAGTTTAATTCACTTGCCACCCATTCAAGTTTCAGATACGCACTAGCGATAGCAACAATGATGATCTAATAGCATTAGATTTCCTTTTCAGGAAGATAAGTGAGGCTGAAAAGGCTCAGTTCAAGAGTTTTATCAGTTAGAAATAGCATTTAAGTGCAGGTATTTTCTGTATCTACAATCCTACAAATTTGGGCTTTTTTGAATTAGCATTAAAAAAATATATTCACTTAAGTTAAGACAAAACTCCTCTCATATACTTACCTCGTAAACTTTAAATCACATTGGAAACGCAACTTCCAGTACTGATCCAAACAGGCACAAAATATGAGTGATTAATAAAAATAACATTAAATAGCAAATTCATCTAAAAAATATAGGCCTAAAAGCAATTGCTCTAAAAGTTTTTTCACGTTTAATGTTATCCCAAAAATTTTAAAACGTAATATTTCCGGTGCTTACCAATCAAATTCCTAAACAAGAAATTTTTAATGATTTTCCCTATCTTTAATTCATAATAAATAAATAAATAAAAATTGTCCAAACTAAGATATGGCTGACTAGAAATTGTCAAACACTCTCCTATTATTGTGGGGAAAACCCCCCACGCGCTCACAGTTGGGGTGTTGATTCCACGGAGATGGCAGAAATATCGACGTAATTTCTTGTCAAATTATACATACAAAGGGAGGGGGGAAAGCAATATTTTACAACACGTGGTAATGCTCGGCGTTAGAGCTTGAAGAATCCTGAAAAATATATGGCAAATACACACCACTCATCTCAAAGAATGCTTCAATGAAAGTCCAATTCCACTTCCACTACCAATCCCAATCTAGAAAAGGATGAGTTCTCCGCCAATATTTAGAATTGAAGTGAGGAACCAATCTACGTTCTTCTGCTTCAGTCATAAACTGCTGGCTGTAGAACGAGATGAGCCGCCCCGACTGCTTGGATTTGAGTTATCTCTCTTCAACATGGCTTCCAGATTCTGGAAGCATTTCAGTGGCCTAACCTGAAACACACAGCCAGCAACCACTGGTATCGGTTACAAAATCCCAAAACTGCTTCTACACCCACCAAAGTCTTTATATTATGAATGATCTAAAATTCTAAATCAATCCCATATTGTTTACTGCTATATGAGCAGTAACACAACCCACAGCCTTCAGTCCAACATTAACTAATAAAAAGAAAGTGGACGAGGGTTTGCATGCATATGAAACTTGCATCTCTAATTCAAATAAACCATAGGAAGAGCATTCACGTCATCATGCTGGAGGTGAGAGAGAGAGAGAGAACCTTCCATCGTTTTTTATGAGCAAGTTTGCTATAAATGGATTCAAGCCTTGCTATTATTTGCCTAAATGTTGGCCTCTTTATTGGATTCTCATTCCAGCACTCTTCAATCAATCTGTAAGCAGAGATACCAAAGGAAACGTGAGCAAAGAATGTGTATGTACATGTATATGATGTTTTTAAGCATTTTGTAAAGTAAAATGCCCAATTTTTGTTTGTTTTGCCAGGAACCATATAGATCTTCAGTCCATAATTTGTTTTCTGATTTTTCTGCAGTAGCAGATAATCATTGAGGTGCAACAGATTTTTAAATGCCAATTAATCAATTGCATTCAGATGATAAATTTGAAATCAGAATTTGCAGCAAAAGATTATCAGTTTACAAAGTAAATGGAGTTGTTGTTTAACATCCTGAAACTGAAAAAACCCAGCAAAAAAAAGGAAAACAACAAAAAAAAACGTAACCTGGAAATACCATCGACATAGATGGGGAACTTACTCTCTCAGTCCATGGGCATAACGCTTGGCTGGAGCTCTGAAAGGAGGACGCTCTTTTGCAGCATATACCTTAGGGACCTCATCATCTCGCTTTGCACTAAATGGGGGGCAGCCCTCTATCATCTAAAATACAAGACATAATAGATAATTAGATATCATCACCAAGGCTGCTTCAAATAGAAAAACTTACTTATAAGATGTCATGACATTAGCAACTTTATAAAATCCATCTAACGTGATATTTGTAGAAGTTTATATTGAAATTTGACATCCTAAGGTTTTCTTATTGCACCTTTTTTTTTCCATCTTATTAGAAACTAATGGAATCGCCATTGGGTTAGGTATGTGAACTTTGAGAGAAAAAATATAATTCTTATTTAATCTCTGAATCTGAAAGAGTACATATAAGCCTTTATATAGGCAAACCTAGAGCTAAACCTAGAATCTCATAAAATTTAATCAAATCAAAGTAAATCAAACTAATTGAGATATAATAGGAAATATCCTAAAATAGAAATATACCTATATCTAATCATAATAATAAGATAATAATCATAATAAATGCATAATATTCTCACACTCCCCCTCAAGTTGGATCATGGATGTTAATCATGTTCAACTTGCTTATACAACTTTACACTACTAACACTCCCCCTTAAGCTTGTACTTTTTGAGTCTCAAAGCCCTATTTAGAGAGCAACAGATATGGGCAGCAACTGCAACCAGTCGTTGGACGAGTTGAAGACGACGGGACCAGTCGTCTAACAAGTTGAGGAGCACGATGACAAAGGAACTACCAACAACAACGATGAAAGGCTCGACAACGATGACAACGTTGAAGAGGAGATGGGTTGTTGATGAAGAACTGTGCTCATGAGTTTAGGACGACGGGACCAGTCGTCTAACGAGACGAGAGGCACGATGACAAAGGAACTACCACCAACAGATGATGTTGATGAAGAACTGTGCCGGAAACGACGACAGGACCAATCGTCGGACGAGATGAGAGGCACGATGACAGAGGAACTACCACCAACGATGATGTTGATGAAGAACTGTGCCCCAAACATTACTAGCTGTGTCAGAAACGACGACGGGACCAGTCATCGGACAAGATGAGCTGCACGATGACAGAGGAACTACCACCAACGATGATGTTGACGAAGAACTGTGCCGCAAACATTACTAGGGTTGAATATTAGCTGTACTCCATAATCAGAAAACGATGATGTCACCGGAATCTGAAAATCTTGCAGGAAGTGAAAACCTCACAGAAAAGCAACCTCACGGACACAAACACTCTATCTGGCCACTGTCACTGTTCACGCGACAATACGGTTCACGCTACAGTGACAGCGGCTACCGGAAAACTCAAATTGGCCAAGAACTAACCAAGCTCTGATACCATGTAAACTTTGAGAGAAAAAATATAATTCTTATTTAATCTCTGAATCTGAAAGAGTACATATAAACCTTTATATAGGCAAACCTAAAGATAAACCTGGAATCTCATAAAATCTAATCAAATCAAAGTAAATCAAACTAATTGAGATATAATAGGAAATATCCTAAGATAGAAATATACCTATATCTAATCATAATAATAAGATAATAATCATAATAAATGCATGATATTCTCACAAGGTACAAGTAATTCTTTTAAAACTTGAGTGCCATGTTCCTCATGTTTGCTGAGATCCCCATCAAAATAAAGGAATCTCACAGTGGGCAGCCATGAGTAATTCTTTTAGTACTCAACTGTCATGACTCTTCTCAAATCTAGTTTTTAAGGGAGGGTGCCTTCAATTTTCGGGATCAATTGCACCAATGAATAAAAAGTCTGGAATCGATTTCAAACTTGAAAAATATGGAGGTGGAAATGTTCCATAACCACTAAACGGCTCTCAGCATGTAACTCACTATTAGTTGAAAATTTTCAATAGGGGCAGTGGTTTCTCTGGGTTCTTAATTCGCTTTTGTTGATTCTCCATTTTTCACATTAAAGAGTATTTGCTAGCAGGAGTAGGAATTTACAACAAATTCAAAATTTACAGGAAATAAGAAGAAACATAGCAATGTTCTTATTCATGCTTTAAACAACTACACTAGGATTCAAACAAACCATAACAACTGGCATAGTTATTGTTCAGAGATATGTGCTATACAACTCAAGTGACAACAGAATACATTCATAAAGGTAGATAACCCACTAGCAAGTTTTATAGCTTTCATCAATTAAAGGAAACATGATAAACCATTACCTCTTGCAGAATTAAAGCAAATGAGAAAACATCCACTTTGGTACCATACTCTTCTTGATTGAAAACCTCTGGAGCCACATAGCGGCCTATGAATAAAAAATAAAGAATGTTTGATTTTTAAGAATCCAATCCATCAAGTGGCATCTCAAACTCAGCTCCATAAAATATCACATTATCCTCCACTGAATAAGAAATTATGGCAGTACAGATGTCTAAACATTTCAAGCATTCAGACAATCTTATACGAATTACATTCCAAAAGATAGCATCACTTACAAGAAGTCTCTTTGCAGGTTAGAGGCTTCTCTTCTTTAACTGCCAGCAATTTGCTGACCCCAAAGTCTGCAACTTTTAGGTGGCCCGAATCATCCCGCAATATATTACTGTTAGCTTACTCAAAAGATATAGATTAAAAAGTGCAGATCACATCAGGATATTAAAGCAGATAAATTTTATTGAAAACACTAGTCTTGACATGATCGAAATTTAATTTTTTTGAGGAAGAAAAACTAATTGAGAAATTAAACTTACGAGGGTTCAAGATCACGATGAATTATTGGCGATGGCTTATTTTCATGCAAATAGTTCATTCCCCTGCATAGTTTCCAGAACATCGTAAGGATAACGAAGAATAAACAAACTAACTTGGTATTATCTTTCAATTAAAACTGCACTCATACACACACACACACACACAAAAAACATGGAGAGAGAACGAAATTATAATTTACCAATTAGAATCTTATGTGAGTTTGATGAACCTTAATACAGAGAATAAAAGAAAACTAACATCACACCAGAAAAGTGACACAAATATGACATAGGAAGGTATAAGCTACAAGACTATCAATCAACCTTCAATAATTAAAAGAGTGCGGCAACAGAACATAACTAAGAATAAATAGTCAAAGGATAAAAGACTGGAAATTTCTAGCATTTGAGAGCCTAGAGTTTCTCCTAAGCAAAACCCATCTAAATGATTTTTCACTATATCAATAGAGTCAATGCAAGATACTATGTCTTTTCATGATTTTGAATTGTAAAAATCAGTAACACAGACAAAGAGATGACCAACTACTACTCCATCCCTTTAAAATTATATAGCACTTTTTCTAAAGTATCATGTTCATATAAGGCATCTTTTGTCTTTCAAGGTGTAATTAGGAACGCTTTTCCAAAAACACCCTGAATTGGGGAGTGTAATTTAGACGGTTTTTCTAGTTGAGACACCCTACTAAATAAGGGTGAACATGGAAAGAATGTAAAATTTAAAGCCTACTGACTAACATATTAGGGAACGTAAATTAGTTTAAAGTGCTTTATAATTTTTAACGGAGGGAGTATATATGATGAAAATTTATAAGATGCATCTGTTTTGTGCTTAATTGTATCCCATTATCCAAATTCCAAACAACTGCAGGACCTTTAACTGCTGTTAGTTCTCATTCAAAGGTTAAACCAAAGATGAAGCACAAAACAACTTTTTTTAAAAAATAATAATAAAGTAACTTAATTTATGCACAAATGGTAATAATCTCCTAAACAAACCAAAACTGCAATGTATTTAACTTTTTTTAAGACCGAAAAACTTTGAGAAAAAAATAATTAAATCTATACAACTGATTCAATGTAGCGAACAAAAAGAACAAAACTTGCTCAGCATGACATAATCAGAAAACTTTTAAGGGGAGAGGTTCTAAGAGATTAATGTGTCAATGACCTAGCAATATCAAGACCAAATCTCACTGCTGTTGTTGGTCTCAAAGCTCCTTTTCTTTTCAAGAATGCACAAAGATCTCCCTACATCATTAATGGTAAAATTAGTCAAAGTAAAATTTAAGATCAATGTACATTAAAAAAATTCCTCAAGAACATCCTAAGGATCAAATTCCATGCAATTCAGAACAGAAAACCTTGGGAAGATATTCTATCACAATCATCATTGGACTGCTCTGCGTCACAGCACCCAGAAACTGGACTACATTAGGGTGCCGAATCTTCTGAAACAATGCAAGCTCATCTCTAAAGGCCTTCCTGTCAGATGCCAAGTATTTTTGTTGATATTAATAACTATAGCACATTCATTAGTATTTAGTACTGACAATGCTTATAAGTAACCTACACTTTGTCCTCATCAGTGAGGACATCATCCCCAAGCTTTTTCACAGCAACCTCTGTTCCACGCCACAAGGCACTACAGAAAGTTCCCTGACCAATAGAAAAATAATTTGAGACATAAAAATATAGATCGTAAATAATATTAGTCTGACAAGCTTTTGCAGCGCTTGGATTAATAGATGACTCATGTATGTAGATGTTAGTATCCAAGATTTGTTGGCACATGACAAATGCAAGCATCTAAATACTAAAAAACATAGCCACATTCCATGGGATCCAAACAAGTGGACACCATTTAGTGAATTTCTCTTACCTGTTTGCTCAAGCAGTCAAAGAAGATATTTGGAAGATGGATCAAATCAACTACTAGAAAATAAAGTAAAATAAAATCATAAGTTCATGTTTACCTTAGTTAGCTCCACACTATTGGTAAAATCAAGCTCCTTAGGATCAATTTCATATTCTGGTACTTCCCGTGCATGGTTAACATGCATAGGGGCCATCTGACATGGTATAATTACAAGAGTTGGCAAAGACCAATTGAATGGTACAAGCAAATGCTGAAATGGAAAGATAAAAAAAGTGCTACAACTTCAAAGTTTCACGATTCTCAAATCACACATACCAGAGGCTTTGCTCCATGCTTCTCCAATAATTTGACCACATCGTTGTTTTTATAATGTATAGCATCTGCAAGAGGCTGAATAAGAGAGATGATATTCGTATAGCATCTGCAAGAGACTTTTTGGTAAAATGGAAGTCACATAGAAGACCAAGAAGAACTTCTTAGAGAAAGCAAAGACAGGGATGTGGTAAATTATGCTGAATCTGCTCGGTGAATAACTTGTAAATGAAGGGATGGACGAAAAGTAAAAGTTCTTGTGTGATTTGCATGAGGTGAAGTAACCAAAGTCCTCAAGATGGTAAATTAATCATATGCACTTGCTCTTAATACTCAATATACATGTCTAGGTAAGAAAACGTGAAGTTACAAATGCCTTTGTATTTGAAAATCAGAGAATTATCTTGTCTTTGAACTAAAAATTTGTGATGCCCAATTGGTTAACATGAACATCGCCAAACAACAATAGCAACGGCAACACTAACAACAACTACCTAATTAGCCTAGCAAATCAACTCAGAACATGCAATAACAGAGGGCGAAGAGAAAGAGCTTTGTATTTACCGTGCTCCCCCAGCGATCTTGTGGATCAACCACAGCCCCTTTTTCGAGCAACAGAGCAACCACATCAGTCAATCCCTGACAGGCCGCAACATGAAGAGGCGTGCGATTATCAATATCTCTGTAATTCGCACTAATCCCCGAATTTAATAGCTCACGAACACCATCCAGATCGCCTTCATTGGCCAAGCACATCAGCCTGAATCGTGGATCCATACCTTCAAGGCCATCACCCTCTTGATGAAGCTCCGGTTCGTCGCTATGCCTTTCCGGGGCCATCGATGACTGCCTCCCCAGTGTAAACCTGGCTGGGTTGCTTTTCGGCTCCATTAAACACCAAACCCTTGATAAATTTGCTCTGAAAACAAAATGTCAGCTAGATGATTTGTGAAATTTAAAGCCGTTACACGGAATTGGTAAGCAGGTAATGCAAAACCACTAGAGAGGTAAAATGGGAAAGTAGGAGGGTTTTATGAAATAGGAGTGATCGCAACTCCCGTGCATATTGGGAAAGCTTGACAACTCTCACGTTCGGAACTTTGACAGGTTTGAACAGGAACAGGGAGAGTGGTGGCCAGGAGGAGAAGTTAAGCTGACGCTATTAATACGCGGGTCCTGGCGAATGCCAGCGCGAAATGACTGCAACGCACAGGAGGATAGAGTTGAACAGTTGACTTTTGCTATACCTCACTACCGCAGTAAATACGAGGAAAAATAACATACGGATACGTTATGAAGAAAAAGTTGAAAGCTACGGAGGCTTAAGAACCGTTGGTTTTATAGATATCATAGATGGACGGTCATAAATGCAGCCTAAAGGTAACATTGTATTCGTATATGTAGTTATATACTCCTACCTCTTGTACTTGTTATTAGAACTGGCACCTGTCATGGGCCCCAGTGTCGTTCATTTTGGCGCTGGGAGGTGGAACCGACACCTAGGAGATAGCAGCTCGTTCCATCCTCTTTCTATCCTCTTTTTTATCTCAATTGTTAGATTGAAATATCAACGGTTTATATTTAATCTTTTATAAAAATATTAATAAAATATTTAAAATATTATAAAAAATTAAATCTGAACGGTTGAGATTTTGATCCAACGGTTGAGATAAAGAAGAGGATGGGAAGAGAACGGGAAGAGAAGAGGATGGAAACCAATCCGGCTCATTGCACCTCTTATCGCAGCCATGTCTTAAATTTTCTTTTGGTGTCTTGAATGAGTATAAACAGCGATCACAAAAGGGGAAAAATAAGTAGATGGATGCTATTAATCTAAATATAAATATAAGATATAGTTTATAGTAAAAATTATATGATAAAATATAGGGGTTTAAATTTCTTAGGAGAATGAGAAGATTCTTACACACATGAAATAGTAAGATCCATGCATATATATATAATGCTAATTATATATGTGTGTGTGTGGGTCCCACCATTTTATGTGTGTGACATGAGAAAATACTTCTTCTACAACATGAAAAGTGTTTTTCTTTAAAATATATATCATTTTAACTAACTTGATGAATATAATCAAATTAAATAAATATATCGGTTCTGTCTAGATTGACAGAGATATCTAGTCCGTTGGACTAATATATTGATATTGGATTCGATAACTCTATCTTAGGTATCTATGAATCAGATATCCATAAATATGGTAGATCACTGTATACATATAGGCATTAACCAAAGAAGTTGGTATGTGTGCAATGACAGCAGAATGAGGAGAGAATGTTGAGACATGAAGAGAGAATGTTGATACATTTAGAGTTTATTTCTTATTTATAAAGTTTACTCTTTCAATTGATTACATCTTTATCTTTTGGAGTTACTGTTATACTAGACCACCAACAAAGAAGTGATCCAAGTCATCGAAGATGACCAATTCCTTAAAACTTATCATATTTGCGAGAGATGCCGGAATATTCTTCATTTCTAGAGTTGGAATTGGCCGACATTAAATATCTTATGCCCAGACATATATATCGTTTGATGTTATTCGTCGGTAGAAAGAAAACATAAAAAATTAAATAAAAATATTCATAGACAATGTCCAACATTCTCTAACTTTAAATATAAGTCAATTTATTTTTTAAAAATATATGTCACTTTTAGTTTAACTAATTAAATCAATAATTTGTCATAAATAAAATTTAAAATATTATCTTTATTAAATGTATCCTATCAATTTATACTTTATCACTACTCTTATTAAATACTACTCGAGTTTTTAATATAAAAACTCAATTTATTTTTTTTTTGAAAGGATTAAGGTAGTTAAATAAAATATTTAATTATAGTATGTATTATGTATAATTAGATTGTTTAGAGAATAACGAGAAAACATCAATATTTTTAAATAATTTATTTAACTCCATTCACCTCTTCCAAAAAAAAAAAAGTGAATTGAATTTTATATTAAAGACATGAGGCTCCTTAAAATTATTAAAAGCATGGTAATTTTTTCAAAGAAAAATCAATAACCCCTTTACGAGATTCTTTATGCGTGGAAACCAACAAAACCGCACCCATAAATTTCTTCTGTTTGGCCAAGCAAGATTAAGAAATTCACAAATATGGATAAGTTTATTAACAACTTCCAACTTATGAAGAAAACAAATATCCACGGCTCCATTCAATTAATCCCACCATCACAATCATATTTTTCAAATGAAAGGGAAAAAAAAAGGCAATAACTTCAACCTTCACTAATTAAATTCTTCTGTTTGGCCAAGTAATTAAGGTTAAGAAATTCACAACAAATGGATAAGCTTATTAACAACTTGCAGAAGAAAACAAATATCCACGCCGCCGTTCAAATAATCCCACCATGACATTCATATTTTCAAATGAAAGAAAAAAAAAAACGGCAATAACTTCAACTGTCACTAATTATACATCTCATCACCATTTACCCCGCCGGCTTATATATCTTCCTTCTCCACATTCAGTTTGACTTCTTCCTGAACTTGAGTCCTATACTTGTACCTGCTTGAAACTATAAGATAGATACAGAAGTTGATCAAGCTCATCAGAGAAAGGAACCAGTAAAAGAGATTCAGATGGTTCCTGTTAATATTGTTCCCAGCCAACCATCCTCCACTGCTAGTGATATTCTTGGTGGCACTATTCACACTCTTCACTACTATGGTACTCAGAAAATATCCAAGAGCCATTGAGATCCAAAGAAAGCAGGTTGAAGTAGATTTGAGCGCTTTTGGTGCCTCTGAGTAGAAGAACTCAAGCAGGCCAACATAAGTAAACAGGTCAGCAATGCCAAACACAAAGAACTGAAAGGAAAGCCAGAATATGCTCATGGGCAAGGGATTAAGTACTGGTATAGCATCAAGCATGTTGTGATCTCTAGCCACTTGTTTTCTTTTAACTTCGACGACGGCTGAGATGGCCATGGAGATGCAGGAGAGAATAAGGCCAACGCCTACACGCTGCAAGTGGGTGATTCCGGTGGGGATGCCGGTGATTTTGCGAAGAAAGGGGACGGCAATGTGGTCGTAGATAGGAACGATGATGATCATGAACGTGACCGGGATTATTGGGAGGGAAGCTGGAGGGATTTTGAAAGATTTTGAGATATGAGAGTCCATTGTGATGGCTTGTTGGATGGAGAAGGTTTGGAGCTGAGCTAGGCAGAGAGTCATAATGATTGTGCAGCCGAATATTGGGAACATGCCTAATATGATCTTGGCATTCTCCACTTGGGTGACCCGGCAGAGTTTCCATGGGTTTGGAGCCCCAGAATTGTGATCAACTTCTGTTGTGGATTTGGGTTTGATGGCTGCTTTGTCCAGGAACCTGATGTGATGAGAACAGCAACTTTATTGTAGAACCAAATGCTTGGACAAATATGAATGTAGCTAGTGTTAGATTTAGTGGTTTAGGTATATATTATGTTGGTCTTTAATTCTTATGATAAGACCTGCCTTTAGTTTATACATTGAATTTCAATGCGGATCTTTTCTTGATGTATTCTAATAGCTAGTTAAAGGTTTAGTCATCATCTATATATAGGCGAGGGCTAGATCAATGTCTGATAGATCCCCCATGTCAGCTGCCCCCTGCTGCCTTTGTTTTGAATCATTGATTTGCAAATCCAGCGGCTGAGATTCTACCACAAGATGGAATAGATATGTTGAACGAATTATTAGCAACAATTTTGACAACAAATTATGAGGTGCCAACAGTGAATCCCAGCCGTTGGATTTGCAGTCAAAAGCTCAGAATGGGGGCATGGGACTGCAAACACCCCACACTGAAACCCGGATATTATGTGCTAAGCTCATCCATGAGCTTAGATGCTTATCCACCAAAACGGTGTCCTTTTGCAGGATGAGCTCCTAAGCTTACAGATTCGCTAAAGAGGTAATGATGTTGTTGTATGTACATTTGGATGTATGTCAAATATACATAAGAAATTTCTGGGAATATAAAGGTGAAAATGGGACACATGTATATATACACACGTGTGTGTACATAAGTATAAAGATATATATGTGGGAATATTATATAATATAATAATATTATATTATATTATTCCCTAGGTTGTAACCTCTCCCCTATTCTCTCCTTAGTCCTCTCCTAGATTTTTTCTATTAGTTATCCTATTTTCTCTCTATTAGTTATCCTTTATTTTCTCCTTAATTTGTTTAGGCTTATCGGTCTACTTTTTATATAAGTAGGTTGTATCACAATATTGATAATTCAAGAAAATGAGAATACAATTTTTCTCTCATAAATTCCACATGGTATCAGAGCGGGATTAATTCCTGAAGAAAATTAACGGTTTTGTTCTGGTTTTCTGGCACTGGTGAGTTGCTATCTGCCAAGTTTTCTCCTCCGTGCTCCACCGTTGAGCATTAAGAATCGAGAGAAACAAGGTTGGAGAGGCAGCATGACACACCAATGCCGGGAGACACACATCTCTAGTTGAACCAGAAAACACAAACAGAAAATTCTTCATCTTCTCGAATCACCTTCACCTTCACTGCTAAGCCGCGAGAAACAAAGCTCGACATCTCAGAGCTTGTCAGGCCAAAGAAGTAGAACTTGAAGGCGAGAATAGTTGTGATATTCAGAGACACGGTTGTTGGCGGGAGTGCAGAACCACGACCAGCCATAGACTCGTTGAGGTAGTCGCTGCCTCACTCCGTCAACCACCTTCGTTGACCCTCGCTCTCCACCACAATCGTGGGATAGAGCTTGACAGATCAGAGCTCAGAAGCGACCAAACAGAGGTAAGAGAGAGAGAACTCGAACAAGGAAGGAAAGCGGAGGTTCAAACTTCCACCATGTTGACGTTAATTCCATAATTACCGTCTGTCAGCTACCACCAGAGAAGAGACAGAGTCCGAGAACCAGGGCAGAGGACGCCTAAAAACCGCTGCATCAGCACCTTCTCCTCCTTGCCCCACCGTCCCTTCATCACCGTTGTTGCAAATCGAAGGAGAAGGAGAAAAGAGAAGGAGAAGATGGATCTAATCCGCCGCGTTGGTAGTGAGATTGAGATATACCAAGAAAAAAAACAGAAGAGAAGGTCATAAGGGATCTGACCTAAGTTATTATTTAAATAATAATAATAATAATAATAATCAAAAAATGCTACAGTTTGTTGACAGAAGAGTAAATTGCCATTTCAGAAATTCGAGGATCAAAATGTCATTTCTGAAATTCGCAGGACCAATCTGTCATTTATCAAATTGAGGGACCAAACTGTCATTTCAGAAATTTGTGGGCCTCTGAGACTAAAAAAGGAGTACAAGTCCAGACAAAATAAATGGACCTCTGAGACTCAAGAAGTACAAGCCTAAGGATTTTGAAGACTCAAGCAGTTATGGGACCCTCATCGTTGATCTTGTCGCAGCCGCTGCCCGTCGATCTTGTCGCAGCCGTTGCCTGTCGATCTTGTCGCAGCCGCTGCCCGTCCACCAATGTTGTCAAGTTTTTGTCACTCTCTGAATAGGCCGCTGAGACTCAAGAAGTACAAGCCTAAGGGGAGTGTTATTAGTATAAAGTTGTATATGCAAATTAGACATGTTTAACAACCATGATCCAACTTGAGGGGGAGTGTGGGAATATTATATAATATAATAATATTATATTATTCTCTAGGTTATAACCTCTCCCCTATTCTCTCCTTAGTCCTCTCCTATATTTTCTCTATTAGTTATCCTATTTTCTCTTAATTAGTTATCCTTTATTTTCTCCTTAGTTTGTTTAGGCTTATCGGTCTACTTTTTATATAAGTAGGTTGTATCGCAATATTGAAAATTCAAGAAAATGAGAATACAATTTTTCTCTCATAAATTCCACAATATATATATATTTATTTATTTATTTATTTATTTTTACGTATGTACTATGTATTATACCTGTAAATGTCTGTGTGGGGCAAAAATTCTGTTTCCGAGGCAGCTTCTTTGTCCCGTTGAAGCTCGTAGAGTTGTGCAGGGAGTTCAGGAAGGGGTAGATTTATGTTTCGAAAAGCAACAACGAAGACCTGAAATAATAAGAACAAGGTAGAAATTAATCCACATATTACATTACTGTCATTTGAGTATGTGGTCGCTAGAACTATTATAAATGTGAAATAAATTTACCTGTATAATGTCAATGATGGCACTAGTTCCTCGAACGATCTGAAGTCGATAGAGAGGCAACCCAGAGGCAAAGATGATGATACCCAAGAGGACAGAGATGGAGGCGATGCCAAAACCCAAGCCCCAACCTTTGTTGTCTTCGACGTAGACAAGAAGCGTGATGCTGACGGCGCTGCCGAGTGAAGCGGCGAGCAAGAAGTAGTTGAAGAAGGTGGACATTTGGGAGGCTTCGTCATTGTCATTTTCGGCGTCGAACTGATCAGCGCCGAGTGATGGAAGGGAAGCTTTGACTCCAGAACTCCCAAAGGCCACGACATAGAAGCCGACAAAGAGAAGGGCCTTATGGCTGCCGGCGAGTGTCTGACATTGAGATTGTGGATCCGACATTATGCACGGTGGTGGCTTCAGGTGGGGGTAGTGTGCTTGTACTGTTAGAAGCGCCAGTCCCTGCGAGATCATACGTGCACCCAACCATTAAGTTTTGGATCAGTAACAAGAGCTCTTTCTAACGTAATTTTTCGTGTATAACTTCGTAAATCAACTCAGCACATGCAATAACAGAGGGCGAAGAGAAAGTTTTATTTTGAGTAAATGCAGAAGGAGGAGTTTTATTTTAACTTGCTCGTAGTTTTTAAACGTCAACTCAAAAAACACTAATTACATTACTCCCTGGTGCAGCGAAGGCAGCCATTTTGCCACATTTTGGAGTAAACCATCGTTTATCTCCATGCAATGGGCTTCAGAAAAGAAAGCATGAAAAAGATATACTCAGGAAAAAAATGTATCTTTACTTGTTTAATTTTATAAAATTTTTTATTCTGCTCTTTAAATTTTAATTTTACATAGTGTTTTTTTTTTCATCCATCTCTAACATTATTCAAAAAAAAAATATTTGATATTGAAATTTTACCTACTAGTTAAAGGGAGAATGATAGAAAAATATCATTTGAATTTCAAATTTTCATTGACAAAAACAGTAATAAGATTAACAAGAATTATAAAGTAATTGACAACTATTTTTGTTAGAAAATCACCTATTTAGGGTGTGCATAGCAACCATTCTGTTACCCAGCACTATTTCTGAGATGAAACAGTTTTTTCTGATTCTGTGCTTTGGAAGAGTTTTGAGAATCAAAATTACGTTTATTAACCCATTTTATTTTTACTCCGAGAATCAGAATTATGTTTGGTAACACATTTTTCCTCTCCTTGTTTGGGAGTTAAAAAAATAGTAAGGGAGGAAGATGAAAGATTAATGAGTTATTTTTACCATTTTTTCCTTTTCTTTAATAATTAATATAATTATTATACTATACAAATGAATTTAAATTTAGATTTCCTAAAAAAATTATTTATGTAATTTTTATATTCAAAAAATTATTTATGTGGTGATGGCGGTGGCGGTGTTGGCGGTGGCGGCCGGGGGGTGGTGGTGGTGGTGGCAGGAGCGGTGGCGGCGGCGATGGGGGTGGGAGCAGTGGCGGCGGCGGTGGTGGTGCGGTGGCGGCTGTGGTGGGGTGGTGGCAGTGGCGGTGGCGGTGGTGGCGACGGTGGTGGTGGCGGCGGTGGGGCGGTGGCAGCTGAGGCGGGGTGGTGGTGGCAGCGGCGGTGGCGGTGGGGCGATGGTGGTGGTGGTGGTGGTGGCGGGGCGGTGGCGACGGTAGTGGTGGTGGGGCGGTGGCGGTGGTAGCAGCGGTGGTGGCGACGGTGGCGAGGCAGTGACAATGGTGTGGCGGTGGTGTTGGGGGTAACAACGGCGATGGTGGTGGAGCGGTGGTAGTGGTGAACGAGGGTAAATTTCTGCTTCGATTTAGGGAAAAATAAATTCTGATTTTTTGCCCTGGAATAGAGAAGCCAAAATTTTTAGCTTTTTTTTTTTTACTCCCCAACACAAAAAATAATACGGTTCATCTCGGAAGCAAGAAAAAAAACCAGATTTACCAAACACAATTCCCATCCATTTTTGTTCTAGAGCACAGAAATTAGGAAAAAAGACATTCTGGGAGTGTTACCATGCACACCCTGTATTTTGAAATATAAGTGGTCTTTTTTTGAAAATTTTCCTTGGTTAAAAATATCAATAAAAATAATTAAAATTCATAAATCTGTGATAAATAAAATTTAATATACTTTATCATTACCCTTATATTAAAGACTCATTTGAGTCTTTAATATAAGACTTATTGATTTTTTTTTTAAAGGATTAAGATAGCTAAATAAAGTAGTTGATCATAGTATATAGAGTATTATATATAATTAGATTATATATCCGTTTATAAGTTAAATAATTTAATTTGGATAATAATGAAAAATATATATATACTTTAAAATAATTTATTTAGCTTCATTAAACTTTTTAAAAGCTACTGGATTTTATATTAATGACACGAGGTAATATTAATATACAAAGAAAAATATTTAATACTCCTTAAAATTATTAAAAGCATGGTAAATTTTTTTTAAAAAAAATAAATAACCTCTTTTTTTAAAAAATCATCCATCTCTAACATTATTCAAAAAAATATTTGATATTGAAATTTTACATATTAAAAAATATTCTCAAATATTGACAAATAAACTTTAATTTTTTAAAAAAATAATAATATTTGACAAAAAAAATCATCATTAAGATCCTGATCACCTTGCCTGGCCTTGCCCAAAAATTCATTATTAGAAAGATATTATTATTTTTACAAGTCTTAATGTATAAAAAAATTACAGCTTCATATTATTTATAGAGTTTGACAATACATACCTGCAACATTTTGACTAGAGATTTTATTGTAAGTAGCTAGCTGATGAGTATATATTTTATGATTAAATAGGTGTATATTTTATGAGATTTAATTAGAATTATTGATATTATATACCTATTTAATTATCTTTTATGAACGTTTCCATAATTGAGTGAAACTTGGGATCAAAGAATAAATCAACATAAAATCTACTCATATCCTATTTTTATTGTGCAGGAAATATTAGCTGATTTGGAATGAAGTAAAAAAGGCAATAAGAGGATATGCAATCAGTCAAATTCAGTGGTCTCATGCAAGAAAAATAGAAACAAAATCAATTGTTGGATCTGATGGAGTAAATTACAAGATATGAGATATCTTTTTAATAAGAAAAGGAGAATCAATGACCCAAGATCTAAATTATTATAAATAAGGAAGCAAAGATAAACAAAAGGAAGACAGAGCAGAAAGATCGGGAGACGCAGAACGAGAAGGAAGGGACGAAAAAGCATAGGAGTAGAGGCTGAGCGTTTCGATTCTCTTCATCATTTCCACGGAAGGACGGAAGGACTGTGGAGGCGACGAAGAAATTTTTTTTCCTCTATCTTCTTCTTCTTCTTCTTTGAACTTGAATTCTTATCTTTTTGTTTTGGATTTGAATAAAGCCATGTGTGGCTAGTTTGTTTTGCAACCTAGAGAATCTATGAACTTGTTTGGGTTTTAGAGATTATTCCCACTTGTTATTTTTGCTTAATTTTATTTCAGTTTATTTAATCCTGTGTTTATTGTTATTGTTTATTGACTGATCACCATTGAGCATGTTTTGGGGATTTAGGGTTGGACTTGGAAGAGGGAATCCTAAATTGACCTTGGGAATAAATAATGTGGAATTAGGTTTAAATTTAACGTGAAGTTAGGTTTTAATCTAATTTGCGTCTAGGATAGGAATATACCTAGAAGCTCCGCATAATCAAATTAGAGTGAGCCCGATTTGAATTGCATCTTAATTAGTTATGTGAAATATTACATAATTAATTAAGATAGGTAGATAAATGGACCGGAAGGTATTTATAGACATTAATACTCTAGATTAGCTGATTAAATTAAGTCAAAGTTAATTAAGTGGGGATAAAATCTAAAAATCAAATAAGGGATTAGTGACTCTAGGTTGCTCATTTGATTATTGTGGTAGTTTTCTTATTTTTATTTTAGTTTTAATTTCTTTTTCTTAATTAAATTCAATTTGGTTTTCTCAACTTAAATGAAATTGTGAAATCAATGCTTAACTGAAGTTTGTGATACCAAGTCCTCGTGGGAATGATACTTTTCTTATCACTTTATTACTTGATACAGCCCGTGCACTTGCGGAGTTTTTTTATGCTTTAAATTTTGCCCTATCACTAGCAAAGCTCAAGAAGTTATGAAAACCAAAACAAATAACATTGATTTAAAGGAAAAAAATGTTTTTGTGCTCATATAAAAAATAGAAAAAAATCTCATTTAGGTCCCAAGAACCAGAAAAAATACCGAAAAAGTTTTAGTGTAGATTCTTCTATAAAAAAAGGTCCTAGTATATAGAATCCTCAATCAAAAAAGGGTCTAGGGACCTCAATGAGATATATTCCAAATGTCAACTTATTTTATTGAAAAATCATAAAGTGACCATTAACAAGCTCATATATGTTAATTGAAGCAGTTTCCATTAACAAGTGTCTGTGACTATATTGATAAGTCATAGAGTGGCAATTGACAAGCCTATCTATGTTAACTAAACAACTTTTATTGATATGTGTATGTGATTATATTGACTAGGCATAGAGTGACTATTGACAAGCACATCTGTACTAACTAAACAACTTTTGTTGATAAATATATGTGACTATATTAACAAATCATAAAGTGGTCATTGACAAGCTCATCTATGTCATTGAGGTCCCTAGCTATGGGTTTTTTTTTTTTATAGAGGATTTTGAGGACTGTTTTTTTATAGAAGAATTTGCGCTTGAACTTTTTTGATATTTTTCTGGTTTTTGAGACCTGAATGAAATTTTCCCCCCAAAAAAAAAGGATCAATTTAGTATCTTTTACAATATTAATATTAATGGTCTGTAAATAATGTAAGTTCTTGTAGTTTTTAAAATTCTATACTGATTGATCAGATATTACATCCAAGGTTGTCAAACTCACGATTCTATACAAACTCGTAACAATGATGTAAACTCGTATCGTAAACTCGAATCGGTAAACTCGTAAGAGTTTACTTTTATCATTAAACATGTATTAACAGTGTATAATTAAATAATTATAGTATAAAAATAACAAAAATTTGATTTAAATATATTTTAAATCCAAATAATTAAAATTAAATATATCAACATTCATAATTTATTATACCTAATAAAGAAATTTCTATAAAATTCATATATAAAGTTGTTGAGGATGACAAAATTGAAAAAAAATTAACACAATTTTGTAAGATACAAACGTAAAAACGGTAAATTCGGTCTGTAAACTCGTGAGTTTATATGAGTTTACAGTTGACACGAGTTTGCTAGAAACTTGACTCGATTTAGTAAGATAGAAACGTAAAGACGGTAAACTCGGAAAGTCAACTCGCGAGTTTGACAATAATGATTACATCTACTTTCATGAAATCTCAATTAAAACTGTTTAATATAATTCAGTTCTTAATACTTCTATCTCAAACCGATGATGATATGGTCAATGAATTATTAAAGTAATTAAGAAGTAATCTTCAACACATATATGATGGATCAATTATAGAGTACTATAATAATTAGTAGAGGACATATCAAATGTTATGTCGTACAAATTATTGTTGTGTATATATATTGAAAATTAAAACATTACACTATTTAAGTGTTTATATTCCTAAATTTTCAACGAACTTGATATTACTAAAATTATGTAACATCATTTTCTCTATTTTGTTTCTTTATAGTTGTCATAGTATCATTCAGCTAAACAATTTAGATTTATAAAAGATATGCATATCAATGAGAGGGGACCATGGTCCTAATTAAGCTGAGGCGGTCTCTTGTTACTTTCAGAAATTATTTTTGAATTATTATAATTAGTTATTGACATTTTAATAACCATCAATACACACACATATACATATATAATTACTATTGTTACTGTAAACTTCTGTGCATTAATTTTTCTTTTTAAAGAACTTTTCCTCTCACGGACTGATGAACCTAGCTAATTAAGCTCAACATCCAGAAACGTTCATATCTTCTTTGCTTTCACTTATGTAGAATGAACGTTAGTTGCAACTAGTGCCTCTGTTGACCATTAAAAAGAATATAAAATGCTTCAGAAAAATGAAAAAATTACTAAGAATGTATGAACGACTAGGTGATCGACTAACTGCAAACAAGAACAATGAGCCAGCCAGGTCAGTGACGACAACTTTTTATAAAATGGTGAGAGTAACTAACATATAAGTTAATAGTTTTAAATGTTTATTTGGATTAGCCGCGCGGTAAAAATTGCCTTTCGAACATAACTTAGGGTACATGTATATATATATATAAGATAAGTATGTAAGAGGAGATTTTTTCAGCATGATGATAATGATGAATGTGTGAAGGGACTTGATGGATGACATACCAAAAACTCAATACAACCAGAGACGAGGACGGCTTTGAATCTGCCAAACCAAGTGTCAGCGACGACGGCGACGAGGATGGCGAGCAAGTAACTGGTTCCCATGTAGTTGGTTAGCATATTTGCAGATTCAACCACACCAAAATGCATTAATCCATTGAAGTATGTCATCGAGTTCACCGCCAGCGAGATCGTCGCCAAGCTCTCCAATCCAAACATCGCTGCATATACATAAGCATCCAAATTTAAGATTTATTATGAAATCATTCGTTTGTGCATGTTCAATTCATCATCTCACTTATAGCAACAACAACAACAACAAAATCATCATCTCACACTCACTTGCTAGCTACTTGTTAACTTTCAAGTCTCTGTGAATATATATATATATATATATATATATAATACTGACGAGAAAATTTTACATACTTAATATGAAGAAGCATGTTCTGATTCCTCCATGTTTATGTTTGAGAGCATTCCTTCTTTTCCAATCCACTTTATCTGCCACAACCAGGGCTGCTTTCTCCTCAGGGTTTTCCTGCATGCAAATAAATGAATATAGATATATTACACACAACTAATAATTCAGTAATAGTTCTACGTCTTCCATGCACACAGAGCTAAAAACTGTGCGTACCATGATGAGGCCTTCACTGTGGTTAATTCAAATGAAAAGGCAGAACTGGTTCTGGGTGGCAGCGACTAAGACCAAACTCTATCCTATATATATATTCTCGACTTAGCAAAACGCATTGAAGAAATGTTTCTGCGTGAATCAGGTAACTCCAACGGTGACGATGAATGGTTGGGGGCCATTTCTTTATTTAAAAAACCCACTAGTTCGTAAATTTTCAGATTAAAGAAATCATGGATTGTCCCTTTGGGGACATTTGATGAATAATATAGAGAAGATTAGTATGGTCCCTGCGCAAGGATGACGTGCACTAGAAAGCAAAGTCCTTGTTCGAATATAAAAATGTCATCATATTGATTATGCCGGATTTTAGAAGAGGAATGGTCCAAGCTGTTATCATGGGACTGCTGTGTGTAACAGCAACCAGAAACTGAAATGCTCTGGTTGGTTATATTGAGTGAATCCGTTTTGGAATTAGTATATTAATTTTGCTGAAGTAAAGCTAACTTTCTTGCATTTGAAATGTATCATAGTTTTGATTTACACATGGATCAATTAATGAACTGAAGCCACATGAAAGCATTTAGGAAAACGGAAAGGTCCTTTAATTTGATAGACAATCTCAATTGGTTCTGCTCAGTGAATAAGATCCTCTTATAATTAATTAATTCTTTCGGAAGAAATCATATAGTGTGTAATGCATATCAAGTTCAAGTACATAAAAAACTTCCATATGGATAAACTTAACAACTTCCAATTTGTGAAGAAAACAAATATCCACACCTCTATTTTATCCCATCGCAGTCATTTTTCAAAGGCAAAAGGGAAAAAAAAAGAGAGCACAAACTACTTCAAATTTCAATAATTATACATATGAATTCTCATCATACTCCACTTATTTTCTTCTCTACAATCAATTAATCCTTGGAATCCCCCTATTTGACTTCCGGAACTTGAGTCCTATACTTGTACCTGCTTGAAACGATCAGATAGATACAGAAGTTGATCAAGCTCACCAAAGAGAGGAACAAGTAAAATAGATTCAGATGGTTCCTGTTAATATTGTTCCCGGCCAACCATCCTCCACTGCTAGTGATATTCTTGGTGGCACTATTCACACTCTTCACCATTATGGTACTCAGAAAATATCCAAGAGCCATTGAGATCCAAAGAAAGCAGGTTGAAGTAGATTTGAGCGCTTTTGGTGCCTCTGAGTAGAAGAACTCAAGCAGGCCCACATAAGTAAATAGGTCAGCAATGCCAAACACAAAGAACTGAAAGAAAAGCCAGAATGTGCTAATGGGCAAAGGATTAAGTACTGGTATAGCATCAAGCATGTTGTGATCTCTGGCCACTTGTTTTCTTTTAACTTCGACGACGGCAGAGATAGCCATGGAGATGCAGGAGAGTATGAGGCCAACTCCTATACGCTGCAAGTTGGTGATTCCGGTGGGGATACCAGTGATTTTGCGAAGAAGAGGCACGGCAATGTGATCGTAGATAGGGACGATGATGATAAGGAACGCAATTGGGATGATTGTGAGAGATGCTGGAGGGATTTTGAAAGATTTTGTGATACTGGTGTCCATTGTGAGGCCTTGTTGGATGGAGAAGGTTTGGAGCTGAGCTAGGCAGAGAGTCATAATGATTGTGGAGCAGAATATAGGGACCATGCCTAATACGATCTTGGCATTCTCCACTTGGGTGACCCTGCAAAGCTTCCATGGGCTTGGAGACCCATAATTCTCAACTTCTGTTGTGGGTTGGTTTTTGATGGCCGCTTTGTCCAGGAACCTGATGGGAACAGAAACTTTTTTCAGAACCTATGTGCTTACTCATATGCAGCTAGACGAAGATTTAATCAGCATATATACATAGGCAAGGCCTAAATGTCAGATCGAGCATACGAAATATGCATGGGTCATTGTTGTATGCACATATATAGATGTGAGGCACACAAGATATTCATGGAAAGAAGAGTTTAATATCATTGTTAATCCTTACAATTTAATCAAATTTTGGTTTTAGTTCTTCAAATCATGGTTTTTTAATCGTTATAGTTTCATAATAATGACGACTTAATCTGAGTTTAATGTCCTTTTCAAAAACACTAATAAAATTTGACCAACTCGTTATGAAACTATATGAACTCAAAACCAAGATTTTAGAATTATAAAAACAAAAACAAAAATTCAATATAATTGTAAGATCGAACAATAGAATTACTTCTAAAAAAAGTGAAATTTGTGTGTGTGTTTTTCTGGGGGTGGGGGGATATAAGCGATATATATTGTACCTGTGAGTGTCTGTGTGGGGTAAGAATTCTATTTCTGAGGCAGCTTGTTTGTCCCGTTCAATCTCATAGAGTTTTGCACGGTCTTCAGGAAGAGGAAGATTTATGTTCCGAAATGCGGCAACAAAGACCTGGAAATTACATGTGTATATATTAAAATAACTAATCAAATTAGTCAAAAATCCACATATCTTAATTCTTCATTGATAAGGATTGCCCTCATTTGGATGGGCTAGACAGACTCCAGGAATTATTGATTAGTGGTAATAAATGAAAGTCACTGAACGAGCACATATTTTGTACCTGTATGATCTCAATGATTGCACTAGTTCCTCGAACAATCTGAAGTCGATAGAGAGGCAATCCAGAGGCAAAGATTACGATGGCCAAGAAAATAGCGAGAGAGGAAATCCCAAAACCCCAGTCCCAGCCTTTGTTGTCTTCGAGGTAGACGACGATCGTCAAGCTGACGGCGCCACCGGAGCAAACGGCGAGCAAGAGATAGTTGAAGAAGCTGGACATTTGGGAGGCTTCTTTAGGATCTTTGTCGTCGAACTGATCGGCGCCATGAGATGGCAGGGAAGCTTTGATTCCGGAGGTTCCAAAGGCCACGAGATATAGGCCGACGAAGAGAAGAGTCTTGTTGCTGCCACTAAGAGTCTCACAGTGAGAGTGTGGATCCAACACTATGCATGGAGGTGGCTTTAGGTGTGGGTAATATGCTTGTACTGTTAGAAGGACTAATCCCTGAAACACCATGAACAAAACATGGAGCTGTCACTAAGGATTTACACAGGAGGATCGACGATGATGATGAATATTTTGAAGGGTTTTATGGATTTGGGGTAAGATGTGCCTTCCTAGCCTCTGCCTCAAAATTGCGGTGATTTTTTAAAAAAAAATAGCATTTTTATATATGAAATGAGTAAAATAATCTAACTATAGAAAGAACAACATTTGCTAACAACGCTAAATTTGAGACACAGCACGAGCGCAGCTGAGAAGGCACAATTGACACTTATCTTGGGTTTATGAACATACCAAAAACTCAAAGCAACCAGAGACTATGACGGATTTGAATCTGCCAAACCAAGTGTCGGCGACGATGGCGAAGAGGATGGCGAATAAGTAACAAGTGCCCACAAAGTTGGTGAGCATATTAGCTGACTCAACCAAATCAAAATGCATTATTCCATTGAAATATGCCACCGAGTTCACTTGCAACGGCAACGTCGCCAAGTTCTCGAATCCAACCGCCGCTGCATATATCCACATACATACACACATATCTTAGGTGGTTGCAAAGATTAATGTAACAATGACGAGAGAATAGTATATACACGTACTTAGTATGAGCAAGGATGTCATTAAGCCACCATGTCGATGTTTGAGAGCTTTCCTTCCTTTCCAGTCCACTTTATCTGCCACAACCAGTGCTGCTTTCTCTTCCTGATCATGACCATTACTATTTTCTTGCTCTGGGTTTTCCTGCATGCAAATAATTATTAAGAAGCTTAATAGGATTAATTAACTGGTTCTACGTCTTCCATGCAGAGGGAGAAAACTTTACTTACCATGGCTCTGATCAGAATGAGGCAGAATTGGATATCTGTGGCACGGAACTAAGACCAAACTCTATGTGATATATATAAACTCATCATAGACATTAAAGAAATATTTCTGTGTGCATCAGATGACTCGAACGGTGACGGTGGATGGTGGTGTGTGACCATTTCTTTATTGGCAGAAAGCCAGAAACTCAGTTGGATATTTTAATTTTCAGGGAGTTATCATGATTCTTGTTCGGATGTGCCGTTACATTGATTCTACCGACTTCAGAAGAGGAATAGTCCAAGGCTCTAATGTATGTGATTTAAAAAGGAAATTGCTTGTTTCTTAGTGCCTCCGAGCTATAGCTATATATAAAACCTAATTAATTTTTTTTAAAAGGTTAAAGAAGTAAAATAAATTTAATCATATAATATATTATGTATGATTAAATTATATATTAGTTTATAAATCAAATAAATTAGTTTAAAGAAAAATCGATAAATATATATAATTACTTTAAAATAATTTAATTAGCTTTCTTAATCTTCCTAAAAAAAAGCCAATTAAGTCTTATATTTAGTACTCGAAGGAGTATTTCTTATGTAAGTATATTAATATTTCACTTCTGTTAAATTTATGATGAGCATATCCAAAATTTAATGAGGTTATTAAGTAACATCTCTTAGGTAACAATTTATCCTAAGATTTGATCTTTTACGGAGTTTAATTAATAGTGTCATTCAATCCATGTAATCAATCACACCTAATAAGATTAAGGTTCTTTTGTTATTGTTGTTGTATACCGAAGATTCTAGGTAACACATTCCTTTTAAATCTCACTGAGCCATTGGCATGTGCGCTAATACAGTCTTAATGAAGAACATGGGCGAAGGGAGAACCCATGCAGGTACGAAGACATTTGGCTTCATTTGGGGTCTGTTTTAGGCCTTACCATTAATTTTTGCTACAGTCCCTCAAACATAGAACTTGTGACCTTTTAGTTTATATAGGGATAACTTTTGTTATACCTAAAATTTAGGTCAGTTGTGGTTAAGGTTTATCAGGGATAGGGCATGCTTTTAGGCTCAATGAACACTTATAAACTGCTTATCAATAAGATCATCACATCAACCACAGTATTTGAACTTACAACCTAGTAGGTTATAACTATTTAAACATAATGTCTCAAATTTGAGTATGTGTGAAGAAAATGCTTTTGAAAGAAATACCCCTACTCCGAACCCCAACCAAGCTTGCTTTGATCCCAATTAGTTAGAGTTCAATATGACTTGGGATGCCTGGTTCATTCCAAAAAAAAAAAAAAAAGGAGAGCATGGGCAAAGTAGATGAAATCGAGTATAATGCTTGACAGGGGAAAAAAAGGTCAATAAAAAACCATAATCTAACTGTTTTCAATTACCTGAGAAGTTTTTATTGACTTTTGGACAATTAAAATACATTTTATGCATTTAAAACTTCTGGTTGTATTCCAAAATATAGAATATAGCTTGGGTCTCATGTCAAGAATATATGTAACACAAAGCAGAGTTTATTATATAGACATCCCTGCCCTCCGCCACATGATTATAACTTATAATATAGTGGAAGGTTTGATATTAAGTACATGGTCTCATGTCCCACTTAATAGCAGGGATAATCATATCCCTCCGGTTCTTAATATAAGATATATTTAGAAAATTGATCTTTATCTTAAATATAAGATCTATTTACAATTTTTGTCAATATTTTACCCTTATTGATGTTTGTTCAATAATAATTAAGGTAAATAGGACCTATTTACTTATTTAGAATATATATGTCATACTAACTAATTTAACAAACTTCTTCTTTAATCTAATTAATTTCAATAAATATATCATATATTAAGGATTGGAGGAAATACTATTTTAGTCAATAGTCTCTTCTTTATAGAACTGTGATGTTGGCGTTTGAACATGTAATTTACAAGAAAACTGTCATACTATTTTACATGGTTTTGGTGATTTTTATTTTTTTTTTTTTTTGATATGAGGTTTTGGTGAATTGAAGAGACCATGTCATGCAAACAGATTGTTTATTCACAACTTGAAGCCAATGTGAGTTGACATAGATGGTAAGGGATCCAGGACTAGGTCTTTGGGTCGTGGGTTCGATCCCCTCTGCCGTCGCTGGGACTTCTTTAGTAAACGATCTCATAAGTCCCCAGTAAGTGCTCATAGAGCCCGGGCCGTGCCCTGGCCTTGGTAGGGGAACTGATGCCGAACCCTCCAAAACTTTATATTATCAAAAAGTAAATAAATAAATTCACAACTTGAATGATCCATAGAGGGAGGGAAAAAAAACTTTGGATGACCCAAAACTTGAAAAGGTCTACTTAAATACATAACTTTATTCACTTGGACGCGACTATAAACGATCTTTCAGTCATTAGCAGTCGCTTTAGGCTAAAAGTAATTTATAAATGTCACTATTTTGAGAAATATTATCTTGTTGTGGGGGCAAACAATGAATTATCTCAGTACTCCAATGTTTTCTAGCAAAAGTGTCACATAGAAAAGAGCTTTTTGTTGCTATGTTATAAACTAAATATAGAATCACCCTAGACAGATGCTAAACCTGCCAAGTGCCAAATAATGTAGCCGGCCGAATGATTCCCATTGTGACCGAAGTGGCCAACCTTGTAGGTTCATTTTTCTCATGAACTCACACACACAACACATATAAACACATTTATTTCAACATAAAAATAATAGAAAATGTTCACATGTAGTTAAAAAAGTAACGTATTGAATAACATGATTAAGTGTAGTAGAAGAAGTTAGCTCCTTATAATATGAGAAACCAATGTTTTAATCTTTGTTGAGAGAAAAAAATTCGTATTTAGTGTCTACCAGTGCTAAAAAAAATAACCTCTTGTATGATGGGGACAAGTGCCTTCAAAATTTCTTTTTTCTTTTAATAATATATGCTTTTTGCCAAAGTAAATAAATGCTTATTCTTCATACCCCCATCACTTTCAGTTCTCGCATCTTTAACCTTGGAGCTCAGCGCATGAATAATACTTCCATCTCATTATGACCATATCCTCTTAGCAAAGGATCCATTAAATAAACATAACAACAGTTGCTTTGTATATATCTAAACTGACTAGTAAATAAAAATAATACCCACTTGCTTCTCATTAAGGTAAAAGATAGAGAGATATCGTTCATACCCCACCCCAAAAAGAAAAACAGAAAGGGAGAGGGAAAGAGGCATTAAATAGTAAATACACAACAAAAGTCAAAGAGAACATATCAATATCTCTCAACAATGCCATCGCGTCCTTTAAGCAAACAAAATTGAATCTATAAATTATAGTAAGAACTCGTATAATCAATGATTGCATAACTATCATATAAATGACTAGAACAAATCTACATAGTAAAAGAACTCAGGCTTGCCTGTGCAAAGAATGCTCCACTAAAGTTTCTAGTGAGGAGAGAAATCAAAGCAAAATATCGCCAAAAAGAAGAAAGAAAAAAGGAATATCCATCAATAGTTGAGCAGAGAATACTTTATCCTCAGTACAATTTTTCCCTTTTCCACTCCAAGCTTAGCCCCTGTCACTAACCAATGACCAGGAATATCTTGGGGCCCTTTAGACATTTCCGTCATGTCCACAATCTTCGCCAATTTTCCAGAGTGGATTGAACTTTCATCCCTTTTGTCGTCAGAGGTTTTCTTTGTTAAGGATGAAGATGCACCGTCTGGTCTTGGTGGAGCTGATGTAGTGTCGGGGTTGTGATCCCAGACAGACCGCCTTATTGTGCATCCCGGTACCTTGGAGAACAAAAGCTTGAGGTGTAAAACATTTTTGGCACCAAAATCCCAAACACCAAGCTGAGCTCCTGTGACAATATGAACGCCAGAGAGGTCCCCAATGCTAGTTTCTGTGTACTCAATTGGTGCAGTGCTGACATGGGAGAAGTTCTTCCATTTGATTGGCTCAAACCAGCGGCTATCTTGCTCCTCAGGACCTTGCCACTTAGGAGCTCCTATGGCCATGTGCACATCCCAGTGGGGTTGAAGGTTCTTTGGTAGAGAAACTAAATGCTGCAAATGAATTGCAAGTCGATTTTGTTTGCTTCCCTCCAGGCTAAGTCTAAGCCCAGTCACAGGCTTGCGACCCACTGTAACCTGAAACACCAGGTCATTTTGTTATTTGCCGAGGAAAGAAACAACAAAAGCATGCTTTCATCACGTTTAACGAGTGTAGGATATGGCTCTGTTCTTAAAATTGTCATGCTTCATGTATTGTTTAATTCTACTAAATAATACAGTTATATCTGTTGGCAATACCAAAATATATGTGCTGTCTAGTAGTCCAAATTTTTCCACCTCATTACAAAAAATAATAAATTTAGTCTAAAATTGTTGTTAGTTTTGAATCTAACAACAGCTTTAACTGCAAAAAAAAAAAAAACATTATTTTATATCAAAAGCCCATTTTGACTTGGTTTTTAATACCATAATCAGTCAAGTAGGATTTAGTAAACCACACCTGATCTGGACTGACGTAAAGCTTTGGTCCCATCAAGCTGAACTGGAGGGAAGAACAGACAGGCTCCTTTCTTTGTAGATTGTTTTGCTCTGGTGCCCAAACTCGAGTTATTTGGAAATCCAAGAAATACTGTAGGTCTTCAATAGGCGGTTTGTCTGGTAATATAACACAATGATGAATTATATATAGACTTGATAAAATCACGATAACTTAAAGCTATCTAACAGTAGTTAGTATCAAATTTGTCCTAAAATCAATTCATGCGTATTAGTGCTGCACCTCACTTTAATATTATTAGTTCATGTTGACAGTAAAACACACAAGTAGCTAGTTCAAGTTTGATGAACTAGCATGGTGAACATGAAACGAAACTGGATTACATTCAAACAAGGTTATGGTTGAAGGCAGTATTTATACCACCAGATTTGCAAAATTGTATGCTTTCCCACAAATAACTGTAATCATTTTTAAATTTTACACGCAGGCATTAATAAGGGAATTATAACTTACACTCCAAATACAGGTCAGTTGCACGGCTCAAATGTTTTACACCTGGCAATCCTTCGAGTAGAGAAACAATGGGCGTAAATGTCATATTAATAACGTCTGGTGCCACTTTTACAGTCTCCAACCATTTTGTATGATTTTGCTCAAGATCATCCCCTCCTCTTCTTCTGAAAATAACAGTAACATCCTGGGCCAACAAATTAAAAGATCACTTAATTGATATTTCCGTTATTTATGCATTGGATGAGTGGCAAATAGAATGCAATAGCAGGAATGAAATCTTCATATGCAACAAAAGGAGGCTGCATGAATATACACAGACAAAGTTATCAACTTACTGAATATTAGCAGAAAAGGGCATTTCTTGATACTAACCTTCTCCTTGTACCTTAAAGGACCAAGGCTTGACAGGTTTTTTACACCAAACCTATCATTTCCTATGTCCTCTATATAGCTCTGAATGTCTGAAGCTGACAAATTAGATGATTGGTGCTGCCTGATATAAACTACGTCTCGTCCACCAATCGTTGCAGATGTAACAATATGGGTACCATAATTCTCAATAAAACTGAGAAGGAGAAACGGTAGAAGATTCAGATTAGAACTTAACCCCAGCCATACCATCTAAATGATAAAATAAACAATTTATTATTTTGAGGTTATTGTGGGGAAGGGGGATTCGCCTTCTCAAGAATCAAACTTAGAAAGATTATAAATACAAATTTCGTGCAATCTTTTACCAACATAATTCTGCAACTGAGAAAATTGTCATATTTTATTTTAGATCACATTTGATATATGAAAAAAGCAATGAACAATCATAGGCATCAAACTAAGCATGACAAAGTGTATGCTTTTGTTGATTTTTTTTCCTGCTATACCATTACAACCACATTTTGCATTGGGAAATTAAGGTAGTTATTGAAAATGATATCTGATACAAAATGTACAGAAGAAGACACAAATTAGAATAACAAAACCAACAATACAAAGTCAATCACTATTTTATCTATACATTGACAATATCCTCAGATTAAGTTCCAGATCTTACAGTTACTTAGGTAAATATATCAGTCCAAATTCAGAGAAATTAACAAAAATAATAATTTACCTCGCCAATGCAGCTGGATCCCAAGAGTAAGGAACAGCGCGCTTGATATCTTCATGCAATGCTAGATTTAGTTTATTTAATTTGACAGAGAGCAATGGGGAAAAATATCCAACCATGGCAAGGGACTTTGTGGCTGCAGCATCAACCATCCAAGAGCCCGTGAAATTGAACATCGTATTGAAGCTTCCAAGTGGAATTTGTGCTGTTATGCCTGACATCTCATTAAAATGCTTTGCCATCTGGAAAATCAACCATTACAAGGTCACTAACATTGTTCAAAGAAGGGAAAGAGTTGCTCATACTCATCAGATAAATAGCCATTTATCTTATGTAAAAGAAAAGCAACATGACAAAAACAATTAAAACATTCATGTACGGAAAAAAGACAGGATTTCATTCAAAACATAGTGATTCTGAATAAAGAAATCTCAAAGCTTGCAGTTTGCACAAAAGTAAAACCATGGAGTCTATGCAAATATATACCTCCTAATCCATCAGGATGGCTATTCATCTATTTTATCTGAAATGAAAACCTATCATTGAAAGATTGGTATAATGATAAGTTGTCAAGAATCGTGAATTCCTAATGTCCCATTCATTTGAAAGGATTCCTTATATAAATGAAGCATAACTATGCTGACTCACATAGTGATTCTCCCACAGCAAACTATTGCAGTTTCACAATCCCCTAGAATATACTTTGATATCAGACCAGCACTGCCAACTATATACAATATGTAGTGTCAAATCAGCAATTCCACCGGAAGACAGGACTAACAATGGACTAGGTACTCAAAGGAACTTTGAAGTAACAGAATAGAGGAAAAAGCCAAATTTGCAAAGGTTACAATAGCAATTGTCCAGAAGTAGCTTAAAAAAGATATAGTGCATATCCCTGACTTCTCAACTTCTTATTTCTTGGCTTTATTCTTCATTTCACAATTCCTTTATAATTTCCAGTTTTCCACAAAATTGCAAGGCTGTGAACAATCACGGCCACCCAATGTAGTTTGGGTGCTGGATCTTTCTGAAGAATTTGTTTTGCGATTTTTGATCATCGAAGCTTTTTAGAAACTAGGCTTCAACTCTTAAGAAGAACAACAAATAATATTACACTTAAATAATCTCCAGAAGAACTTCTTCAGTAAGACTAATTTGTTCATCATAATTGAGGTATTAGAGCTTAATCTTATAAAGCCTGCAAGATATAACATAATCCATTGTTGGATATAGAGAAAAGAAATAATTATACCTCATAAGCTTTCAGAACTTAGGCCAATTGGTTCTGATTTCTTAAGGCATATCATAGTAGGGTTTTAATCAATTTAAAAATATGATGTTAATCAACTCCCAGATAATATTATCATACCTATTTGATTCAGGTGCACCCTTCGGTGCACTGGTGCAAAACTTTCTCATTGTGCTAGTGCTACTATAGAATTTTAAATATATGGTAATATCTAACTAATTCATGGATAACTAACACCTATTAATGGTAACATGTTACTGGAAACTTGAGGATGAAATTAGTAAAAGCCTTCTAATTGCCCTAGTTAGAAGTTGCTCAATGTTCTTGTTGCTACTAGGAAAAGTGGCAGCTACTAAAATATTACCAAAATGTTGCCAACACATTTGAATTATGCCACCAAAACAATCAGAGTTCAGCATTCATCGCACTAATGCACTTACACATTAATATGCACCACAGAATCTTCCTATGATTTATCAAAATGAGATGTTTGCCAATACACTCACAAGATATGGAGCACGAACATCATATTACTACTTGCCCATCATTAGCCCAACAAAAAGGCTTGGGAAGAATGGCATAGCACATTTCAGTTTGATTATTGATTCCTATCCTTGAAAACAAGAGACTCAAGTAAACTTTTAATGGCAATGAAATCTACTTTCCCAAAAGTCGAAGTTGATTGTCTACAGAAAATTAAATCTAAAACCTTCTTAATTGGAAAAGGCAAAGGTATAATCCACAGAAATCACATTGACTAGGAACGAAAAGAATTAAACTACCAAAGGACCAAATTGAACTGTGGAGATATGTCAGGTGATTAGAGATGTGCCAGAATTCCAACCATTCTTAGATAACAATGGGAGGAAAAGAAAAGAAACGTCCATGTGTAATCATTCTGAAACCGATACAACTTCTATACATTGCAGAAATCAAATGGAGAAAGGAAAAGAAACGTCCATATATAGAGTTAGGCACTGCATTGGAAACGTACGAATTGTAACTGGAATTTACAAGCCAACACTAACAAAGAAATGCAATTACAACAAAACGAAAATCATCGACTAAGAAAAATCAGAATTCTCATGCTCCCAGTTTTCTTTGGGTCTTCTTTCAGTGGAACACTGCCACGAGCAAGCCAAGAAATCAAAATCTATAAGCAAAACGGATCAAAGCAATCACCTCATGGAAACTATACACCGGGGTCCTCTTTATACCACTCTCCCCTGGCGAGACATCAATGTCAACAGAGACGTTGGGAATAACAACACCAGCAAAGACAACAAGATCCCTAGCATGGTCCTCGTCGAGGCGAACAAGCCTCGACCCAGTTGCCCCTTTGCAGTAGAGAAGACGAATATCGGAGGTGACATCGAAGCCTCGACCTAGAGCTTGGATTGAGTTGGAAAGAGTTGAAACGAGACAATCAGAGCTGGAGCTTCTTATTGCAGTTGCTGTTGCTGGGTTATCCATGAATTGAAATGGAACCTCAGGATTCAGTGAATGAAAGAGGAGGAAGATGAACAGGAAAATGTCTGATTGGTTCGGAATTGCATATTTATGTATAGCACAACATAGAGTTTTTTTTTTTTTTCCTTTCGAATTTTTCAGGGAAGAGAAAGTATGATGGGGAGCTTGGACTTTGTAGTTGGTGAGCTTCGTTGTTCTTCTTTGCTTCGCTTGTCGTTCTGAACGGCAGGCATTTGACTGGAATAACAATTGTGTCTGAAAAACGCGTTTTTTTGGGTATTCTGTGGGGACCACATACGCTTCTCTTTTGTGCCCTGTTTGGTATATTGAACTATAGAAGTGGGCCTGCGGAGGGAAGCCCAAAATAAGGCCGCTTGGTACGTTTCAACTCGGCTTCTTGTGGAATCCAACCATTATTTTTTTTAAAAAAAAAAAAAGGACAAAAATTTAGTTTAAAAAATATATTTTAATATGAAAATATATATTTAACAAAAAAAATTCACTTACATGCCATTTCAAATTTCAAAACCCCCAAAAAAATATGTTTAGAT
The DNA here is from genome assembly GCA_034222035.1 of Acacia crassicarpa. NCBI lineage: Eukaryota > Viridiplantae > Streptophyta > Magnoliopsida > Fabales > Fabaceae > Acacia > Acacia crassicarpa. The sequence continues at coordinate 37,429,327 of JAWXYG010000005.1, read as the reverse complement.
ATGAAAATGATAGAAAAGTGACAAGGAACTAATTCAGGATTTTAAAGCACTAGTAATTTTATCATGATACTCAATTTTTTAAATAAAAAGAAAGAGAGGCACCCCTTGTCGGAACTCCAAGGCCAGTTTTTTGGGGGGCTTTATTTTAAGGAAAAAATAAGGGAGCCAAGAGGTGAAGGTGGGATTTGAACCCACCTCCAATTGGTCCTCCAAAAGGCATGGTGACCATTAGACCACCAAGCCTCTTTGAATATATGTGTATGATACAAATAAAGGTATAATGATATTTGACTAGATGAATAATGAAAATGACTAAAAGTATAACGATATTCATTAAACAAGTAATGTTATTAATTAAAAGCGTGATAGTATTCACTAAATGAGTAATGTTATTAATTAAAGGTGGGATAATATTGACTAAAAGAGTAATAATATTAGCTAAAAACGTAGTGATGTTCACTAAATGAGTAATGTTATTTACTAAAACTAAGTAATGATTTACACCTCTATCCAATACATTTGCGCCTCAAGCCGACATCATTACGTCTTTAATCAATATCATTATGCCTTTTTTTATTAATATCATTACATTTTTAGTTAATAACGTTATTCATTTAGTGAATATTATTGCGTCTATAGTCAATACCATTAAGTCTTTAGTTATTTCTACTACTTATTTAGTCAATATCATCATGCCTTTAATAAATATTATTACTTTTTCAGTCAAATATTGTAACATCCTCCATTTTAAAAAATCATTATTAATTAATAACTTGATTAAACTATTTATTGAAATGTTTTATGCACACAATTAAGCTTTGAATTTTACTAATCTCATATTTTAATACTAAATATTGTTTTAGAATTTGCCAAAATATCCACACACAAAAAATACTAGAATATGTCAAGTGAGCCCTAATGTGGCAATATACAATAAGTTAACATGTATCAAAAAGGTGGAAGCTCTACCGTTAGCAAAAGTAACTTAAACTTCCAAAGCCTTCCCTGATTGACCTACTTGAGAACTATCACCTGAAAAATATTTGTAACCATCAATCCAGCTCATTGTAAATGCTAATACGTGCTTGTGGGGTGCCAAGTGAAACATTTTAAATAACAAGGTACTATATATCAAATTCACAAAATTATCATATCATAATTTATATCACAACTTTTAAATCAAATATCTTATCACGAATCACATATAAACATGACAAGCAATAGGTCGATACCCTAACAATCCTTATCACCCTCACCCTTATAACCACTGACAGAACTCATGGGCTGTAATATAATAGATTTAGTCTCTGTGACAAGACTACATCAAGCTCTCCGATGATGAGGTTTAGCCCGGCCAAAGACTACGTGACTCATATCAGACCATGGGTTCCATTTCCTTCGAATATGGAAAGGTGTCACTGTCCCAAGGGCTGACCCTTACCCGGCCAAAGGATAAGGATGATACCAAAGGCCCTGAAAATATCAAAGTCATCCACTGTGCACCAAGTGGTGACATACCACGTGGCATTATATATACAATAACTCTCATTATCACTCCACAACCATCACTGCTCTTCATCATCATAATCTTGGCATGAATATATGAAATTCCAAACAAGATTTATTACAGTAATACATCATCACAATAATCATTAACATAACAATATTATTTCAGCTCAAGAAACCATAAAAAGTACATTTTCTATAACAAATAATATTACTAATCATTCCAAAATAAATCCTACAAGGCAATTTCATAAAAAACATAGCTTTCATAAATTATAAATCACTCACAAATCATCATACAATCAAGTACAATGAGTGGAAAGTGGTTACCTCAAGTTCTTGACACGACACTAAGCGTAAGAGAAATCAGTCCCCCTTTAAAATAAATATGTAATTATATGTTAATAGAATTAACAATAATCACTAATATCATAATTAAATAATTAATTAAACTATTATTTCACTTTAGTTTTCCTAGAAAAATGACAATTTATCTATTCATCAATTTTTTAACCGAATACTAACTTTTATAAATATAACCCAATTTATTAAACAATCTCCAAACCTCCACATAATCAATCATATCAACTATAATTTAAAATCTTAAATCCTAATTCATAATTTTATATAGTTCCAAATTTAACAAAACTAAACCGATCAAACCAACAATAATACATCCAGTAATCCAAATAAATACCTTAAGTTTCATTTAATCGGTAGAAATATCCTATAAAGCATAAATCCTAATTATTTTAGATAGAAATTTCTTTTAAATTTCTACAACTACCAACTAATAAATCTAAACTGATTAAAACTACTTAATGATCATGCTCTTGATATATACAGTCATTCATTATCAAAACTCAAAACTTTATCATAATTCTAACCCCAAAATTTTCACTAACCAGTACTATATTACTTTCATTAAAAAGAGAAAATTGTGTAAGATAACTTTCATGAAAGAAGTTTATTGAAAAGAAATTAATTTGACTATCTAAATAATTTTATAAAATAAATAACGTACCTTAAAATATATTTGACTCTCCTTTTCTTCCCTTCCTTCCTCGCCACTCTCTCAATCTCGCTCTCCAGATCTCTCGGTCTCACTCACCCACACACACATAGCACAACACACACACACATATTTATAAGCACAAACACACACATATTTATAAGCACAGGGATGGCGGTGAATTGGGGTACTTATTCCCTAAGTAAATATTAGGTGGCAGCACAGTGGCAGCAATTGCCACCAACATTTCCGTAGCCTCAGTGGCGGAACCAGGAAAAAATTTTAGCCCGGACCAAAAAATAAATATATTGAACTCCTCTCTTTAATTCTTATTATAAGGTACCAACTAACAAATATATTTGGCTTTTTTTATAAAACACTTGCTTGTATTCAAATAGCATTAAATATATTTTTTTCATGTATACCTATAATTAAAAAGGTAGTGAGTGAGAGTAATAATTAATAAAAACTAATTATTACTCTTTTTTTTGAGAAAAAAAGAATAATAATTTATATGATATTAGAGTTTAGTGTAATTAATAGGGATAATATTAAAAAGTACTTAAATTTTAGGACAAATTTAATTACTTTAATTGTTTTTATTGACTTGTGAGAATTGTTAGTTGGTTCCTTATTTAAGGACCCGAGAGAGTATTTACTAAATAGTATCAAATAAACTAGAAAATACAAATAAATAATAACAGATAATTATAAATTAAAATAATATATAAGATGATACTAATCTTTTCGGTATCTCAAACAAGAATTTTACTTTCCTCTCACATCCTAATGAGTAATGAAACAAACATTATCCTTACAAAGAAAATAAAAATTTAGCTTGGGCCAAATTTGTGGCCAAATAAAATATCATATAATAAATACATATATTTTCTAGCAAAATTTTATAAGATCTGTCAGGGCCAGCTGGCCACAAAGAGCTTCTGCCACTGCGTAGCCTCTCATTTTTTTGTTTTGTTTTATAAATATTAATTTATTATTAATTTATTCATTATATTATTATTACTATTATTATTTCCTTTCTTCTTCTACACGTTTTTTCACCCCTTTTTTTTTTGGGAAACTAAATATTAATTTATTACTCCACACTCTTATTCCACTAATTTCTTTTACTTCCATACATGATATTTTATATACAAATCTTCATTTTGATAATTACATAATAAATTTATGTATCATAATTAATTAATTTTCTTATTTGTAATTAAATCTTACTCCCTCCGGTCTTAATTATAAGAACACTTTTATAGTGCAAATTACACTACAAAATTGTTTTTATAATTAGTGTAACGCCTCATTTTCAATACCAAAATCTTGGCCAAAATATTAGTAACACCACCAAATATAGGATATTTAACACTCAAACACATATTTACAATATGGCCAAAGGTAGAAATCCATTTATACAGGGCCAAAATAAATCCAATAAATAAGAGTTATTTTAAAATGCGGAAGTCTTTTAGGTTCATGGCAAATAAAATAACACAACATAAACTAAAGGAGTACAGAAGAGCCTACAAAGCTCACTCCATGGGTGCATTCCCTTGATCTCTACTAAGTTATTCACCTGAAAAATGATAATATGGGGTGAGATTACACATCTCAGTAACTACTAAATATTTCTACCGTACACGAGCAAATAATATATGACAAAAAGATATGGGCTGATTTCAAATATATATATAGATTCCATAATTTATCATACAAAATAATTTATACTAATAGTCATCAATATAGAAGGTATTAAAACATATATATCTCAAAAGTTCTCATCTCATGTCTTTACAGAATATTCATCATCATATCAAATTCTTGAACTGTTCAGAAATGCACTATGCAGTATGCAGCCTCCCTTATATCACCACCTCCCTTATACCGCAGACTGGAGCCATAGGCTAACACATAGTCCAATAGAAACTTATTCATTTGACTGAATTGTTCCAAGCTCACCAAAACTTAAGATACACCCGGCCAAAGGTATATAGCTTAAATCTGGACTATGGCTCCCCTCCTTTAAAATAACTAAGGAGGTGTCACATGTCCCACAACTCCAATGAAATCCCGGCCAGAGGAAAACATGGAAGATGGGGCCCTGAAACAAGTACCATCCACTGTGCACCGAGTGGTGGCATAAATCATTCTTATCATTCAAATCCCTCCTTACTCCACCCATCATAATACAACCGCCATGATGAATATGTTCACTCAAAATAATGCATTATTATACCATAAAGTTTTATACATCAATATGCGTATTTATGAATAGTGAATACTATGCGTATATGTGAATAGTAAAATACGATATATATACATGAATAGTAAAAATGAAGAGTACATACGGTATGTATACGTGAATAGTAAATACGGTATGTATACGTGAATAGTATTATGAATAGTAAATACGGTATACGTGAATAGTAAAATGAATAGTAAATACGGTATACGTGAATAGTAAAATGAATAGTAAATACGGTGTGAATAGTAAATACGGTATACGTGAATAGTAAATACAGTATACGTGAATAGTAACATGAATAGTAAAAATGAATAGTAAATACGGTATACGTGAATAGTAACGTACGTATAAATAGTACCTCTGCAGATTTGCAAATCAAAGTTCCCACACCAGATCTTAAAACCATAAATATTTTCTAAATATTCTTGCCAAAATAGTAAACAAACAAATTTATAATCATACATAATTCACAAGTATAAGGAAGAATATTCAGAGTTACCTGTTACTTGCTAATACCCGAATCACCAACCAGCTATTATAACTCTCAAGCAAATATCTCTCTACTCTCTCTCTCTCTCTACCTCTCTCTATAGCTCTTAGAAGTTGTGAAGAATGAAATGAAATGGAAGGTCTATTTATAGTTGGAAAATGGGTCCTTAAGTGTATTTTCGTTTCTGGGTCGTTCTACGTAATTTTCCCCGTGACAAATTTTCAAACCTCCCGTGACTCTTCCCGTGGCTGGTTGTGGAAATAATTTTTCGTGGGTCCCACATGAATAGTAAATAATATTATATTATAATATAATATTATTATTCAAATAGTAAATTACTATTACGTGGGTCCCGCTGACAAAATTTTCAAACTTCACGAGAGTTTCTGTCGGCAGAGGAGAAATAATTTGACGTGGGTCCCACATGAATAGTAAATACGTATTTTGGAATAGTAAATACCGTATTTTTAAATAGTAAATACGTATTTGTGAATAGTGAACACTATTCATATTTCACAAATTTCAAGTATTAAATACGTATTTGCGAATAACATATATATATATATATATATATATATTTTTAAATACGTATTTGTAAATAGTAAAAACGTATACATGAATAGTAAATACTATTCACGGGGCCCACAAAATACTGATTTCAAATTTATTACTTTCCAAAAATAGAGCCTACTAGTCTTCCCAAAATAGGTTTATGTTCAAGATATTAGATTCAAAATTCAGGATGTTACATTTCTCCCCTCCTAAAAGAAAATTTTGTCCTCAAAATTTCGCTATAATAAGAATTCTAACCTATTTAAATAAATGAGGATAGGTTTGTCGCATGCTCTCCTCCGTTTCCCAAGTAGCATCTCCGGGAGCCATTCCTTTACACACAACCTTTACAAGCTAATAGCCTTGTTCCTCAATTGCTTATCCCCCGCATCAACAATCCGCTCCGACTCAGCTTTATATATCATATTATCCCTAAGTCCTATCTCTTTCCCAAACATGCTCACCAAGCACACAACACAATTTTCGTTCATCCTGTACCCAAAGTAATATTCAGACACAGGATCCACTAGTTCCTTATTTGAGCGCTTGGTTACACTGGCCTCACAGGCCAGTTCATTCTTCCTTTCTGCTTATTTCATTGTATTACCACGACACTGGATATTCAGATCTTACAGCTTAAGAAGTTACCCTCAGGCCATAATAACCACAACATGATATAATCTGATTATTCTGCCAACCTTAAGATAAACTTTAGACATACAGGTCTAATGTTACCATGATAGGCAACAAACACAATACTAGGCACATAAGTCTTATAGCCTAGAGATACCACCATATGCAAACTAGCTCAACGGGTCTTACCGCTTCAAGCCTCTGCTCGTCTATCCTATACCCGTGCTTCCTCAATTCAAGTTTAAGAAAACACTTACTTACTAAATCTAGCTTTCACCAATGGCAAGTAATTCAAAAACAAGTACATTTGGCAAGATTCCGCAAACTAAGTATATCCACAACAGTTTCCAACCTCTTCTAGCTTGTACACCTTCCACCACAATCATAATGTAAAAGTCAATTCTTGTTCTGATTTCGCAAGGATTCATTCCATGAGACATCATAGTTTATAAATGTCGATTACAAACTGGTCTTAAATCCTGTTGTAAATATTGCGTAAAAATTTCCAAACACAGCAAGTGCATTGGTAAGTTCAAAATTCAAATACTCAGGGACCTAGCAACTATTTTAAATAGTCACCAACTCCGAATACATTCCAGGTTCCAACTTATTCTACTCAACTCATCCATGAAACACTCAATTCATTATTTCTAAAGAAAGATTCTATTATCAAGATCATTTCCTATGCTAGTTAAACAGTTGGCAATCTCTGAACACCTTATACATGTTGGTATCACATTTTGTTCCCTATTTCTCTCAAATCAATTAATACCATATTCTAATATCTCAATTTATTCAATCAATTCAGTCTCCTAAAGAATCAATACAACTGTTAAGTTGAACTATTATATTACATTTATACTAGATTCATCATACTCCATAGCTTATATCATTTAAGAACTATCCTCAAACTTTCCCCAAAAATGATAATTGTCAAATTACAAATCAACTCTTAGAACTTCAATATCAGCAAGACAGAGATATCATGTGTCCTCAATAATATCCATAGAACATTCATGTTTCACAATTCCTAGACTAAGATTTAAAACATTCAAATATTATTCTCACAACCTCAGCATTGTTCACATGATTCGAATTCAATCCTTAGTATCTCAAAGACATATACTAAATATCATCTGTTCCTCTCATAGTTATCTATTAATCACACCCAAATAACATACTAATATAAATCACCGGATTTCATACTTTCTTAATTAGACACACTATCTTAACTCAGATTGAATTCAAGTCTATTTTCAAATATTCCCAGACATTAATAGTCAAGTTTACAATTTGATTCTTATAACCTCAACATCAACTGATAATTCGTGTTTCCCCAAAAATACCCATCATACTAAGATCATGATTCACAATTCCTAATCTAATTCTTGGATTATATGAAGACTATCTACAACCTCAGCAGTATTCACAAGGTTCTAATTCTACCTCAACCTGCAATATCACAAAGGCTCATTTCGTTCTTGAGTTCTATTTCAGCTTAGATTAAATTAAAGCCTATCCTCAATATTTACTATATTCATTCTAACATCTTACTGGCATTCCTAAGGATCACCATTTCATACCTTTCCATCGATCTTCCAACATGTTTATCCAAAAACCTTAGTCTTTGAATTATCTTTGACAAATTCATAGAGTTCTTCGGATACTCGGAGAGTGAAGAATGCTCTCGGGTTAATTGGCACAACTCATCATCATTTCAAATCTTCGGATTCTCTCCGGTTCATCTAATATTATTAGGAAGTCACCCTTCCCAAGATTACTATCACCTTAGCACGCTTACGCTTAAAATCCTATTTTCAAATGTCAATTCCGACATCTTGAGTCAGCTGCACATCCAAGACAGATTTCTTAGATAAATGCGCGTATAAACGTCCAAACTTAATTTCTTGAAAACACAGCTAGCAATAAATGCCATAGCGATTTCTGTCTGCAAAGGTCTAGGAAACTGCGACCCCTAACGGTGGCTAGGGTGCACTAGGGTGCGGTGCCATAAAATTTTCCGCATAACAACAAAATCTACATGATTCTGAGCTAACGACAGATGAGAATCCGATGCTGCTTAACAAAATATAGACGTTGCTAGCCCAGCTATAAATAGAGTAAAGAAAGAGTAAATGTTTCACGTTCTCTCAAACTTCACAAAACCTCCACATATTCATCTCCTCTCCGATCGTAACCTTCACTATAACCTTCCACATTATCCTTAAACATGGCCGGTTCAAGTAACTCTATTCCAGTCTCCGATTCATTCAACCCTTTCTTTCTTGAAGCCTTACTTCATGACTATCAGACTAACATGTTGTCTGATTTGTCAAACAATGCATCATACCCTTATTCTTCTTTACTTCCCCAAAATCCCGTAAGTATGAACGTTCATTCATCTGCCTCAACGATTAACATTCCTACTCCTCCTCCAAGGATACAAGATTCTATTTTTACCACTACTAACAGAAAGGAATCTGAAGCAGGTCCATCAAGGCGACCTGTCCAAAGGTGTCGTAATGTGGCAGAACTTATGGAGTCTACGGTACCTTCTCAACCAAGGAATCCTGCTTCTACCTTGACTGAGACTACTAATCCATTTTCATGTGGTTGCTGCCATGTTCTACGAGAGATTATTCATACCAATGGACTTCAATACCATAAACTTGAAGTTCATGGGAGGATTGGTATGATATGCCACGCTGTCTTTCACCAGGACGTACAAGGAGGTTCTTCCAGTCCTCAAGTATTTGACTTTGGTAAGAAAAATTTAGAAGATGTCAAACATTTTCTAGAAAATTATTGTTTGAATCAAAATTCTTTAGGGTATGTCCTGGTGTCAGATCCCCTATCAGCCTACTATGAGGCCCTTTGTGTTGGTTTGGAATGGACTAAAAATCAAAATGAACTCCCTAATAGTTCATTTCCAACCAATACAGAAAATATATCCAATAAAGGAAAAGAGCTCATGGTTGTAAATAATAATCCTTCAGTCCCCATACCTAGTAATCCATACCGATCAAGAGCTGAACAAAATATTAGAGCTGCATCAATGTCAATTAATGATCTTAGAGACTTATTCCATTTACCTCAACAAGAAGCGGCTCAACAAGTTCGTCTATGCAAAAATGTTCTAATGAAAATATGCCATAGGGGAGGAATAAAGCATTGGCCTTATGTAAAAATTCGAAGCACTATGAAGCAAATAGCTAGATTGAGAAGAACAATGTCTCCTGATGGTCCTCTCTCAAGAGCAGCCGCTCAGGAAGAAATTAATAGACTTAAACTTGAGATAGTCGAAGCTTGCGGTGGGATTGTACCAACTGTTGTTCTTGATGCTTGAAATAATATAGTCTAGCCTTCTTGCTAATGTTTGTAATCTCTTATTCTAGGATTCATAAGGATTTTCGAGTTTTCCTGCCAAACTCAACTTTATCTTATTAAATTCAAACTTAAGCCAGTTATTCTGTATAATCAAGACTATGCCCGTATTCTGTTATGGTATTGTCATCTGTTACTCATATAAATTAGCTAGGTAAGTGAAAATCTAGCGAAAATCTCTTCATACTTTTTACAACGGCAACTAATTGAATAAACATCAAATAGGGGCTTAGTCTTTCAATCACTTTCCTAGACACCAATAAAAATATTCATCCTAGAAAGTAATTTTAGGCCTACAGAATCCAATATTCAATAAATTTTCTACTTACCAACTTCCGCTACGCAGCTCTGAAATTTAATCTCAATCACATCCTCAAATCATAAATCCTCATTATCAATCACTTGAATATTTTGATTAACCCATTCTTCTCCTATCATGAATGTCACAAGAAAATTGGTAAAAAGAATCCAAAGCTATAAAGGAAAATGCACATGTTATGATATTTAATTTGCCATGACCTCAAAATTTTTATTTAGAAAACTGATAGGAAATTTACAGATTGGCCAGAACCTTTGCTCTGATACCAAAAATGTAACGCCTCATTTTCAATACCAAAATCTTGGCCAAAATATTAGTAACACCACCAAATATAGGATATTTAACACTCAAACACATATTTACAATATGGCCAAAGGTAGAAATCCATTTATACAGGGCCAAAATAAATCCAATAAATAAGAGTTATTTTAAAATGCGGAAGTCTTTTAGGTTCATGGCAAATAAAATAACACAACATAAACTAAAGGAGTACAGAAGAGCCTACAAAGCTCACTCCATGGGTGCATTCCCTTGATCTCTACTAAGTTATTCACCTGAAAAATGATAATATGGGGTGAGATTACACATCTCAGTAACTACTAAATATTTCTACCGTACACGAGCAAATAATATATGACAAAAAGATATGGGCTGATTTCAAATATATATATAGATTCCATAATTTATCATACAAAATAATTTATACTAATAGTCATCAATATAGAAGGTATTAAAACATATATATCTCAAAAGTTCTCATCTCATGTCTTTACAGAATATTCATCATCATATCAAATTCTTGAACTGTTCAGAAATGCACTATGCAGTATGCAGCCTCCCTTATATCACCACCTCCCTTATACCGCAGACTGGAGCCATAGGCTAACACATAGTCCAATAGAAACTTATTCATTTGACTGAATTGTTCCAAGCTCACCAAAACTTAAGATACACCCGGCCAAAGGTATATAGCTTAAATCTGGACTATGGCTCCCCTCCTTTAAAATAACTAAGGAGGTGTCACATGTCCCACAACTCCAATGAAATCCCGGCCAGAGGAAAACATGGAAGATGGGGCCCTGAAACAAGTACCATCCACTGTGCACCGAGTGGTGGCATAAATCATTCTTATCATTCAAATCCCTCCTTACTCCACCCATCATAATACAACCGCCATGATGAATATGTTCACTCAAAATAATGCATTATTATACCATAAAGTTTTATACATCAATATGCGTATTTATGAATAGTGAATACTATGCGTATATGTGAATAGTAAAATACGATATATATACATGAATAGTAAAAATGAAGAGTACATACGGTATGTATACGTGAATAGTAAATACGGTATGTATACGTGAATAGTATTATGAATAGTAAATACGGTATACGTGAATAGTAAAATGAATAGTAAATACGGTATACGTGAATAGTAAAATGAATAGTAAATACGGTGTGAATAGTAAATACGGTATACGTGAATAGTAAATACAGTATACGTGAATAGTAACATGAATAGTAAAAATGAATAGTAAATACGGTATACGTGAATAGTAACGTACGTATAAATAGTACCTCTGCAGATTTGCAAATCAAAGTTCCCACACCAGATCTTAAAACCATAAATATTTTCTAAATATTCTTGCCAAAATAGTAAACAAACAAATTTATAATCATACATAATTCACAAGTATAAGGAAGAATATTCAGAGTTACCTGTTACTTGCTAATACCCGAATCACCAACCAGCTATTATAACTCTCAAGCAAATATCTCTCTACTCTCTCTCTCTCTCTACCTCTCTCTATAGCTCTTAGAAGTTGTGAAGAATGAAATGAAATGGAAGGTCTATTTATAGTTGGAAAATGGGTCCTTAAGTGTATTTTCGTTTCTGGGTCGTTCTACGTAATTTTCCCCGTGACAAATTTTCAAACCTCCCGTGACTCTTCCCGTGGCTGGTTGTGGAAATAATTTTTCGTGGGTCCCACATGAATAGTAAATAATATTATATTATAATATAATATTATTATTCAAATAGTAAATTACTATTACGTGGGTCCCGCTGACAAAATTTTCAAACTTCACGAGAGTTTCTGTCGGCAGAGGAGAAATAATTTGACGTGGGTCCCACATGAATAGTAAATACGTATTTTGGAATAGTAAATACCGTATTTTTAAATAGTAAATACGTATTTGTGAATAGTGAACACTATTCATATTTCACAAATTTCAAGTATTAAATACGTATTTGCGAATAACATATATATATATATATATATATATATTTTTAAATACGTATTTGTAAATAGTAAAAACGTATACATGAATAGTAAATACTATTCACGGGGCCCACAAAATACTGATTTCAAATTTATTACTTTCCAAAAATAGAGCCTACTAGTCTTCCCAAAATAGGTTTATGTTCAAGATATTAGATTCAAAATTCAGGATGTTACAATTAGGACCGGAGGTAGTAATAAAAAAAAATTAGAGTGTTACAAATATGATTACACAATTAGTCATTCTCATTACTGATTTAGTTAATATCATAAAGCCTTTAGTCGATTTAGTTACTCATTTACTGAACATTATCACACCTTTAATCAATATATTACTTGTTTAGTGAATATCATTACTCATTTAGTTAATACTATTATGCCTTTAGTTAATAACATAACTGATTTAGTGAATATTATTAGGCTTAGAGTCATTTCCATTACTCATTTAATCATATATCATTCTTTCTTTGTATAGATATATCTATATGAAAGGACTTGGTGGCTCAGTGGTCACCATGTCTTTTAGAGGACCTGAGGGTGAGATACACACAGAGATATATTTATATCAAAAAGACATGGTGGCCTGTGGTCACCATGTCTTTTGGAGGACCTGGAGTGGGTTCAAATCCCACCCTCACCACATGATTCCTCTTTTTTAAAAAATAAAATAAAAAATAAACCCCAAAAGACATAGCCACGGATGCTGAAGCTCTGACAGTCAGAAGGTGCCGGCTGGCCGATAGTGGTGTTCTGATGAGAAGTGCCCTTTTCTTTTTTTCTTTTTTTTATTTAAAAAATTGAGGGGAGTTATGATAAAATTACCAACACTTTAAAATATCAAATTAGTCTAATGTCACATTTCTATCATTTTCATATCTTAACCAACATTTTGAGATTTTGAAAGTTGAAATAGTATTTAAGTGGAATTTTTCCGTTGTTCATCTTTGAAAAAAAAAATTTTGAGTTATTTGTTGTTGGTCAATATATATTACTTCAGTGGTTGTGTTTTGCTCAAAAGAAAAATACTTGTGGAAAAAAAAGGATAATGAATGATTCAGGTAGAATTCAGGGGTTGGTTAGGATTTTTTTGGTGAAAGGTAAAATCGTCATTTTATATTATAAATAAACATATTAATAAAAAAATTATATCATACTTTTACAAATATTAAACAAACTTTTAATCCTCACTTCAACTCACCCCCATTTTTACCCTCACTTTCATTTCAAATTTCACCTGTGTCAAAAACCCTTTCACAATACCAAACAAGGCAATCCTTGTACGGGTTTCTCATTCTCTCTTCTGACCGATGTGTTTGGTTTAATAGGAGATGATAGGAGAGGAATAGACTTTAGAGAAAATATTGACCAAATTGTCATTAATGAGAAAAATATTCCTTTTTGTTGAGGGTATATTTTAAAATATTGAAAATTTTTCATAAGCTATCTAGTACATATGAGAGAAAAAATTTCCCCGATCCAACTAATGTCCTTTTCTTTTAGTATTCCACTTTTCATCTGGGTATATTTCTGAGGATACCATAGTATTTGTTCTTTCCATAAATATATCAAAAACAATATAAACAAAATGAACTCAACAAATGTAGAAATTTTGTTTTGTGCCTACATTTTATAAGGAAGATATAACTGAAAAAGAAATTTGGAATTATAAAATCTTAAATTTATTACCAAAAATTGATAAGGTAACGATTAGATTTGAGAACCAACTCAAAACTTATTATATATGGAAAACACCTAATTTAAGGTTTTACAATTTCAATTTTCTTTTTTGTCATTTTTTCATTTTACTATCTTTTCATTTTTTTTTTAATATATATCACCTCTATCTAAAAAGAACTATAATTTGAGATCTTGGCTTCTTTTCAGAAGATCAGCCATTTTAATATATAAAGGAGTATTAATTATTTTTATAATCCTACCCTTGATAATAATAACAATCACAAGTCAAAGAATCTCAAATGCAGTCTTTATTAAGTAAATGAAATTAAGTACTAGTAGCATTGATGTCAAATAGTAATGACTTAATCCAAGCAACCCAAGCACTCTGTTTTCACCATCGTTTTGGCAATCTCTTTGCTCCAAGGAGACCTTCTCTTGCCAGATTTTCTTTTTGCCGCTCATCAGTGAAAAGATGCCCCGCATCATGTCAGCTTCTCATTATCTAAGACTTTACATATCTAATGGCTCAGCTTTATCAACTTATCCAATCTGTGCGTTTTGACTTTTGAGGAATCGCGCATAATGAGCATACAATCGAGAATAGTATGTGGACTCCAAGGAATGAGGGTGAGAAAACTATAAATAACAGGCACAGAGAAGATAGAGGCAAAGATGGGATTCATATATAAAAGAAGAAATTCCAATTCAAATTATTTTTATGATTGCTTCTCTTATCCTTATCTACCCCTACATCAGTGACTGGGTGGAAACTGGAAAGGCCTGTGGGAAGTGGGAACAGGGGAGCAGAGGGAGGGAGCAGGTTTAAAGGGAAGCTGCAGGAGCAATACGGTGTCGTAGTACGAAAGGGAGTTCTGATTGGATTGGATGTCCAGACAGTCAAAGGCCGAATGAGAGATAGATAAGAGAAGGAGATTTTTGAAGATTCTCTCTGGCTTCGTTAATTAAAGATTCGAACTTTGGAAGGAATGGTGCCGGGGAAGAAAAGAAAGCAGAGGAGTGTGGCTGATAGATTGTGTAATAAAGAATGTGTTGTTACTTGTTTTACTTGTTGGATTGTAGCTGGGGTCAGTACAGTATTCAAGGCTGCTACCATTATTGGTTGACTTGGAATGCGGGGATAAAGAACAAATATAAAAATAGTTAAAATTAATAAAATTGTCCTATAATTTAAGTAATATTTAATATTATACATACTAATTGTACTAAACTCTAATATTATATTAATTATTACTCTCATCCACTATTCTTATTAATTATGAGCATACATGAAAAAAAAATAATTGATGTACTTTGGAAACAAGCAAGTGTCTTATAAAAAGAACTAAATATAATTGTTAGTTAGTACTTTATAATACTCCCTCTAGTCCTTATTATAAGGCACAAACTAACAATTCTCACAAACCAATAAAAACAGTTAAAATCATTAAAGTTGTCATACAATTTGAGTAACTTTTTATATTATTCCTACTAATTGCACTAAACTCTAATATTATATAATTATTACTCTCACTTACTACTATGATGAATTAGGGGCATATATGAAAACAAATAATTAATGCTTCTCGGGAATAAGCATGTACCTTATAAAAAAGGACCAAATAAACTTATTAGTTTGTGCCTTAGCTTATAATAAGGACCAAATGAAGTATAATCTAAGGATACACCACATATGATAGGATTAAGTAACTTATTTAATTTCTTTAATCTCTCCAAAAAAATAAAAAGTCAACTATGTTTTATATTTGGGTCTAAGAGAAGTAATTTGTAGTATCATAGTACTATTTTAGTCCTAAATATAAGACAAAATTGATTTTTTGAGATATTTAAAAAACTAATTTAATTACTTTAAAATATTGATATTTATATTTATAAAGTGATATAGTATTATTTGGAACTCAATCTCAACTGAGCTGCTGAGGTCCGATCCTCGACCAAGCTATTAGCCTCTTTATTTCTGTTTTTTAATAGTATTTCTATGATTTATAAAATAAATACAATAGAAGAGTTTTATCTCAGTTGACTTATGTATTGCCAATATCTGTCTTCTTACTAGTAGTAGGGGCCCTACCAACTACGACCAAGGGAAGGGATGAATTTTTTAAAAAAGAAAAATTAAGGCATTTTAGTAAGTATACACTATAATTATTTAAGAAAATTCTAGAAAAATATCTTCAAAAATCTCAAATTATTGATTTTCTAGTAAAATAAGTTGTGAATTATTAAACAAATATGGCCAATATCTAATGTGTATTGTGTTATAATAAACAAAATTGATTTGAGATTTTGATATTTTAAAAATATATTTTTAAAAAATTTCCTAATTATTTATAATTGAAGGACATGTGACTTTACAATATTTTAATGCTTTCAAAGGACCTTTTTTCATTTGTAGTTTAGGTTGTTTTTGTGGGACGTGAGAGTGATTCTTCTAAACAAAAACCCCCAGTAAAAAAAAAGAAAAGAAAAAGAGATCTTTTTCATAAATAGTACCATTTGATTTAAAAGACCAACTTCAATCTTCCACCCAATTAATCTGCGATTACAAATACCAAAAATTTTGGAAGTGATTAAGGTGACATTTAATTCTCACACGTTAACATATTACTACATCACAAAGTGGCATAATATAATTATTAATAAATATAGGTTACTGTTTTATTTAACAAGATTTGCTGCGCCACCTTTCATGCTCAAAACTTTTCCCATACCCTGCATATCCTTGCAATACTTACAACTTACATGCAAAATATAAAATAAAATGGGAAAATCTCATATAAAGCTGCTTAAAATAGGAAAATTCTAAATTGGGTTGGTAAATTCAATAAATCCTTGATTAAGTTATCGACCCAATTAAGAATTTCAAAATTTAGATTAAATGACGTTACTGCCCTTTCATAGTCTCTTCTCTCATCTTAAAAAGGTTTCAATACTTTTTAACTTATTTTTACAATAATTTAAATATATATAAACATTAATATAAAATAAAATAAAATATGATTAACTTAGATCAAATAATTTTTTGTGTGTAAGAATGATTAGGAATAATTCCAAAAAAAAAAAGTATCAACCCCAACATTAATTAAATGTTTTCTAATTGAACATTAGAATAAAAAAATTATTTTTTACTTGATTTTTTGTTCATTGAGAAAAAAAGTTAATATAAAAAAAATTGTTTGATATAGCAAACTGCATATCAAAAATTTTCATTAATGATTTTTTTAAATAAAAGATATTTATTAATGTAAAAAAAAAACATATATATTACATAAGTAAAATTGCATGATTAATTTTTTTATTGACAAAAAACTAATTTGAGTTCTTTCAAAAATAAAATTTTATTCAAAATATTTAATAGGGAAAATCTCATATAAAACTACTTAAAATTAAAAAAAATTCTAAATTGGGTTGGTAAATTCAATAAATCTTTAATTCAGTCATTAACCCAATTTAGGATTTTAAAATATGGGTAAAATAACTTTAATACCCTCCACTCTCTCCTCATTAATGAGTTTTATTACTCTCTAACTTATGTTTCCCATGTATATATCAAAATTAATTTTAATACAACAAAATATGATTCATTCAAATATTAAGGGAAAAACATCATTATAAGAATAAAAACCTACAATATCTTCAGCAAAGAGTTCATGTTATTAGCATGAACAATTTTTTTAAAAGAAAAATTATAATATATGTCATGGTAAAAAGGACATATTTTGGTAAATATATTAATTAAGTGTGAATTTTTCTATATTTTTCACACATATATATATAGTTTTTTTGGGGAAAATTTTTATATTGATGCAAACCGTTTTATGAAATTTTAAGTGCATTTTACATCTTTTTTCTGAAATATCCATAAAATTATATGAAACTTAAACGTCACTTTTTAAAAAAGATAAATAATATTACTGATTTATATTGAAAAATTAAAACTGAAATATTAACTGAATTACTATCTAAAAACTCACATTTATGTGTTAAGGAAAATTATTCTGATTTAGATTAATATTGGTAAAAATGACTTTATTCAATTTAATTTTGCAGAGGGTGAAGTTGGCATGGGATATGCATTCTCTTTTTCTTTTTTTTTTTATCTCATCTGATAAAAATAACAACTTTCTCTTTTTTTTTAAAAAAAACCTCACATTTATTTTTTTATCATTAATACAATTAATTGACTTTCAATTAAAATATATTTAATTGATATCAATGATACTATTATGGCATGACATATTTGAATTATTCTTGATTATCCTTTATTATAAAGTCATAAAGCAATAATATTTTTTTAAGAGGGGAGAGAAGAAAGGTTGGCAGAAAAGCGAGGAAGGGTATTAAAGTTATTTTACACGAATTTTAAAATCCTAAATTGGGTTGATGACTTAATTAATAATTTATTGAATTTACCAACCCGATTTAGAATTTTTCTATTTTAAGTAACTTTATATGAGATTTTCCCAAATAAAATAAAGAAATACAAAAGCTCCAAATCTTTAAGCTCATATAGATTGCAACTGGTTAGAAAAATTAAGCTTTTTTAATGTGAATGATTTATAAGAGAAAAACACTTCTCATGTTGTAGGAGAAGTGTTTTCTCATACCACACGCACATAAAATGGTAAGACCCATATATATATACGTGGGTCCCACTATTTCATATGTGTGTAGGAATATTCTTCTTCTCATGTAATATGAGAAGTTTAAACCCCATTGTATAATGTATACAATAAGAATAAGAATTGAAGAAAATGTGTTAAAACGGGAAATTTGAATTATATACAGCCATTAATTTGTATATCCCTCACCCTCTCTCTACATACATACTGAAAAATTGTACATTAAATTTAATTATTAGGGTCAAAATTTTAAACCCCACACAGTGGAGCCAAAAAATCCAACCTGCTATCTGTGCTAAGAATCCATCAGGGTGGTGTTGAACTTCCCTTTGAAGGTGAAATCTCAGTGTTGTGGACTAACTGATCATCCATAGAACAACCAGTTAAAGTATTGCCAGATTCTAAGCTGAAGGTATGGAGTGAAGCTGAAGAAGATTGAGTCTGGCCTCCATCCACACTCTGCCTCGACCATTTATTAAGATCTCTCAAGGCTTTAAACCTCACATCTTCATTGTAAGCACCTGGTTCTGGAACTATATTTGGAATCTCCATTTTTCCTTCAAGCATATTTACAACCTTGGACATTGTCGGCCTAATTGATGGTGATGCATTTGTGCACAGGAGAGCTACTTTGAGCACTTTCTCTGCTTCGCTTTCACTAACGTTTGACCCTATTCTCTCATCTACCAGCTCCATTAACTTTCCACTTTGTTGCAGCTGACATGCCTGCAATTGAAATATCTCCATCACCAATTTAAGCTGGGAATGAAAGACGTATTGTAGTTGCTATGTTAATATCATTGTTAGTTCTCGCATTTCGATTAAACTTTGATTTTAGTCCCTATAGCTTCAAATCGTTGGTTTTAGTTCCTGTAGCTTCAAATTGTTGGTTTTAATCCCTATGGTTTCATAAACACTTGGTATCAAAACTCGTTTAAAGTACAGGGACTAATCATTAAACCCAGATCAAGTTTTTATGAAATTATAGAAACCAAAACCCTTGAAGGACCAAAATCAAAATTCAATGAAACTATAAGGACTAACAATGATATTTACCCTATAATATATTACAATTCTCATTTGAGAGTCAACTAAAATTGAACTTCCAACCCCTTAGTGACAGAAGTCATCAAAAATCATTTAATCTTACACAAATTGTCAAGTAAAGACCAATGACTAGTTATCAAAATTTATAATAGTATGTAAACAAAACAAAAAGAGAGAGAGAGAGAGAGAGAGAGAGAATTTATAGTAGTAATATACCCACTCCAGAAGACAAACAGCCCCATCATTTGGCATATAATTGTTATTGCTTTTCCCAGTAACAATTTCTAAGGCTAAGACACCAAAACTGTAAACATCTGCCTTATATGTTAGATGGCCCCATAATGCATATTCCGGAGCCATATATCCTCTGCAGGAAGAAAATGATGACCAGTAAATTATATAAGCACGAATTATCAAAATCAAAGTCATATGATTTGAGCATAGACAAGTTACATAGTTCCCGCAACTCGAGTTGTCATGTGCGTCTTCTCTCCTTCATTGAGCTTGGCCAAACCAAAATCTGATATTTTAGGATCCAAATTGCCATCAAGTAACACATTAGTAGCCTTGATATCTCTGTGCACAATCTTTAGCCTTGACTCTTCATGAAGGAATGCAAGACCTTTTGCAACGCCAATGCAGATCCTAACTCTTGTGGGCCAATCCAGATTAATCTGATTATTTTCATTGCCTATAAAACATCATTAAATAATAAGACAAATAATATCTAAACATTACTTTCTCCCTTCTAATGTATAAGGACGGAGAGCCAGAAAGGTGTCAACGGGGTGTCACAATTTTAGTTGAGAGGAATTATAGGAATTAGTGATAGAAATAAATCAAGCCCCCTAACAAAGGCCTATGGCCTAGCCTACATAAAGCATAACCTAACCTATTTAGTAAATAGATCAGGCTTAGATCTATTGTTAGGCTTATTTAGATAGATAGGCCAGACATATTTTCACAAGGCCTAGTCTACAAACCTACCGGACTAGCCTATTTAACTTATTTTAATTTCCTAAGTTTCATATCTCATCGTCACTCACACACACTTAAACAGCATATTCACATCAATCATCAACCCCTTGCCTCTCTTCTCTTTGATTGCTCAAGATGACAATGCTAACTTACTCCCTCTCCCTTGATTTGCATCATCCACTAAAGTATAATAATTGCAATGAGTTTATTTTAATAGTCAATAGTTGATTTTTTTTTTTTAATACCTACTTGCACGGACAATTATTGTCACAAGGCATTCTTTTCTTTTCCTTACTAAGCCCTTATATTATGACGAGAATGGACGTTAGGCTTTTAGGACACGATGTAAGATTGTAAATAGGCTTGAAGGGTTATATATAAATTTGGAAGCATAGGCTTTTGTCAGGCCTTTGGAAAGCTCAAACTCAAGCCTAAAAAAACCCTACATACAAGCTCAAGCCCAAGCCTAAGCTTTAAATCTCTATTGCGAGCCTAAGCCTATTTAAGTAAGGCCTGACCTAGCCTAACCTAGCCTATTTCCACCCCCTTTAAGGAATCTATTATTAACAAAGTTTTGATCATGATTCATGACCACTCAACAAGTGAGATGTTTAGAAATTTATGGCCGAGTGATTACTCACCAAATAAAGCACGGGCGAGGTTATTATTTTCCATGTACTCATATACCAATAGTAGCTGATCCCCTTCAATGCAAGATCCATAGAGTTTCACAAGGTTAGGATGATGCAAACAAGATATTAGGCCTATTTCATTTAGAAATTCACGATTTCCCTGCCGCGACATTGATGATAGCTGCTTGACTGCTATAACAGTACCATCAGGTAACTGACCCTGCATTCGTATAAATCAAATCAACATCCCTGGACATAAAGGATTTTCATTTGGATGAAAAAGATTATCTGAAATTAAGTTAGAATACCTTGTATACAGGACCAAAACCACCTTCCCCAATTTTGTTATCATAAGAGAAGTCATTAGTGGCCGCTCTCATCAGTTTGATGCTGAAAGTTCCTGTCTGAATATCTACTTCCATAGAATCCAAGAGAAAGAAAAGTGTATTTCAACCATTTGTTTGACTTTTTGATAACTTGCTTCAGAGAAGGAAAAAGTAAAAAGCATCTCTGAACTTCAAAGAAGTACCCATCAAATACATAGTAATTGCCAAGAGATTGTAACCCGTAGATATTTGTAATTTGATAGCGATCCAACTCGCTATGGTTTAATTTATTAGGAGAAATTAGGAATTACTTATTAATGGAGTATGTTTTATTATCTTTTATTATTATCTTTAGGAATTAGGAAATAAGAGGAATATCTTATTAAATGAGATTTAGCTGTTAGGATTTATGATTATTAGTTATCTAAATCTTAGATTTAGATATATTTTTCGATTTCGTATTTATATTTTGAATAAAGTCTACTTTTTGTAAATTATTATAAATAGGCCTAATGTCTCATCAATAAAGTGTCAAATATTTCAGTAGTGGAGATTCTCTTGGGCTGTTCTTATAGAATTAGTGAGATACTCGCTTATTCTATAAAACAGAGGCTGTTCTTAGAGGGCTAGTAAAATCCTTGTTTCTCTTTAAAAACAAAGTAAATCTATTTTTCCTTCTATTTCCAGAATTCATACATAAATAAATCAGGAACCTACCAATATTGGAGTAATGCAGGAAAAGAAAAGGTAACTATTGAATGGGAACACAAAAGTAGGGCAAAAGACAGCTAAGTCCAAAGAATTGTAACAGCACAGAACTCCAATGAAAGAGAAAACATTAAATAAAGAGGCAAAGACAGAAAAACACCAATCAGATGTTACAAAGGTATCCAAAAAAATACTCCACCCTTAATTTTGTTTGCATGAACATCAAAAGTTGGAAGATTTTACAAAATAAAACCAGGATTTGAGCCTGTGGTTCTAAATTGCTCTCATTCAGTCAAAATAAGAGTCTTCATGACTTCCCTCTCCCTCTTCTACATACCCTTTGGGTAGAATATAGATCAATCCACTTGTATCATTCCAGAGCAAATACATTAGTGGTTAACGTGATATATGTATTATTTCGAAGTAAATAACTCCCTAGTAATTAAACTCAAAGTAATCACCCAGGCATTTTGGCAATTCAAACTTTTTTCTGCTTCCCTGATGGAAGCTTCACAGGATAAAGCCTTGAAAATGATAAATGGGAGACTGGCTTCACCTTCTGTCTTTTGAAGTTTTTCTCTGAAACAACCTTTCCACCAAATGATCCCTGCCACAAAAAGGACTATGCATAGAGCAGCGATTCCAATTGCAATAAACTTAGTAACCGCACTATTCTCTCCACTATTTGGGCAAGGTCTGGAATCTGACAAAAATACAGAAAGACATCAAAATGATATAGAAATCACCTGATTTTATGAATCAACATGTTTGTTCAGCTTACTGATCTTGTAATATAATAGATGATCAATGTAACATTTTTAAAGTTAAGATCGAAACTTTATTTGAAAGGTAAGGTGCATCAACCATGTAGAAAGGTAGAAATGAAAGAAAAAAAGATTGACTGAATAACTAATATTAATATACTGATAATAAGGAGGAAGAAAAGTAGAAACAAAGACAGTAAATGATTGGATGTGAGTATAAAGTAGTCCATGAAAAACTAGACTCCAAGTTAACTCCGGTCTAGCTCCGTTCAATATTGTTCATTCATACATAAGAGACCATAAAAGACGGGCAAAAAGCATACAATATATTCTACAATTAACTTCTATATAAACACTAGAAAGTCAATAGTAATACTGGGAGGCAAAGATAGGATTACTGCCATCACAATGACATTTAAACTGACCAAAAAAATAGGTTTCTGAAGAGTCATATAAATCCCCTAACGCTAGAAGCAAATGAAGTGCGTGAGACTGTAGTGGCACAAGGATGCCAGGCTACAGGGATGACAGTAATGCAAAACACCAAAATAAACAGCAGGGAGAATTAGTCCAAATAACTTACCAGAAGCAATAGACAATGCTGACACAATGGGCCCATAAACTCCTATATCAGGAATTCTAGTTGTTCCTTTTCCGGCCCATTCGAACCGAATCTCCAAGACATGATTTGTGACACTGACATTATATATTGGCAGTACCAGTGGTTTTCGAGCAACATTTGTCTCACTCTCAATATTAAAATCCTTCCGATTTAATTGTTCCTGAAACAAAGTTGTATTTCTAAATCCTGATCTGGAAATGAAGGCTAAATCATCAGTCTGGTCAATTACCTGAACATAGATATTGAATATGCGCCTCCCAAGACTTGTATATGTATTATCACTTGTGAACTGTATTTCAGAAAAGTGGAGATTGACAGTGTAGTTCCCATTTTCCATACAATTATGGAAATAAGTAAGTGAAAGTGGAGATTTACGAGCCGTTGAATATAGTTCAGGCAAATTTGAAGATGGCAGAGATACTGTGTATCTTATGTTCTGGGAGTTAAAATCATCCATGAAGTCTCCAGTACTACTGAACCCCCAATTATCACTTTTGCTATAATAATATGTTGCTGCACCACCACGAACATCTCCATCTCCTAAATAAAGGATTTCTCCCTTATTTTCTGTCACCTTTACATCCACCCCACCACTATTTATGTGCAAGCAAGTTGAATCTGACATAAGACAGTTAAGATAGCATGAGAAGGAAAAACTTGCATTTTTACTCACTAAACCACAAAATTTTGGGTTTAAGCTGATTGACGGTAAAATTACTCATTTACAAGAATTTCATTCTTTAATAATTTTTGTAACTATGCCTGGATTGCACAATGGCACCTTTGTGAACTAAGTTACTGACATGTAAGTTTCCAAAATTAAGTAATTGTAGTCCATAATGTTGGAGCAGACAACAAATTAACACAAGCTCACGACTTCGACCGAAACTCATAATGTACAGTAACTTATGATATTGATGATCCAAACAGTACACACTTACACCGTTGACAACTGAAATTCTTTAAGCAAAGAACATATTCTTCTCTGCCAAAAGAAGGATATACAAATAAGTATGGTTTCACTTTCTTTCATCCAACAAAAGAACCACGAGGAGAAACTTACAACTTGTTCTTCTTTTTAAAGCTTCTGAACAAATTCAGATTCAAGTTCCTGACCAAGTGAAACAACATGAAACAGTTTTCCAGTATAAGACAAAACCGAATTTTGAAATATTAAAGAAAAATATTCAAGTATTACAAATGTTTTCACATTCTGACATGTTATCCTGACAAGCAGGTTGCTCAGGACCTTGCCAAGTAAAGTTGTTGTACGAAAGATCACTGGTCCAACAAGGGAACTTCCATCAGAACAAGAAAGAGACATCCTAAATTAGTATAAGTACACGCTTACCATGAATAATAATATTGAAGAATAACAGAGAGAATAATTGATCTTATTATTCATATGAGTGAACGATTACATTTATAGACAAGAGAATCCTATTTGAAATTTGAAAAAATAAACTAATATCCTAACAATATGCCTAACAACCCTAACAATAAGCTCCTATAATTTCTAGGTTTAGTTAGTCCCTGTAATTATGGAATTAACAACAGATTCTACACTCCCCCTCAAGTTGGACGGTAGATGTTAATCAAGTTCAACTTGCCAATTAGATACTCAAATCTGTCCATGGGCAATCATTTGGTGAGGATGTCTGCATTCTGTTCTTTAGAAGGTATATACCTTAGATCAATGATTCCTTCATCAACTTTTTCCCTTATAAAATGTCTGTCTATCTTAACATGCTTGGTTCTGTCATGTTGAACCGGGTTATGAGCAATATTAATCGCAGCCATATTATCGGAATAGACCTTGATTGGTAGATTTATGCACTTCCTCAAGTCTTCTAGGACACGCTTTATCCATATGCCTTCACAGATTCCCAGCGCTACAGCCCGGTATTCCGCTTCGGCACTACTTCTTGCAACTACACTTTGCTTTTTACTTCTTCATGTGACCAAGTTACCCCACACATATGTACAATACCCAGATGTCGATTTCCTGTCATCTTGATCGCCTGCCCAATCAGCATCTGTAAACAACTCTACATTCCGTTTGTCTGTCTTCTTAAATAGCAAACCACGTCCTGGAGATCCCTTTAAATAACGAAGGATCCTGTAGACTTCATTTAAATGTTTCTGTTTAGGAGCATGCGAATGCTGGCTAACAACACTTACTGCAAATGCAATGTCTGGTCTGGTATGCGACAGATATATTAGTTTGCCTACCATCCGTTGATAGTTTCCTATATCCACCGCTTTTCCAAGATCGATTTCTTCATCTACTTTATTAACCTGTATAGGCGTGTCACTAGGTCTACAACCTGTCATCCCTGTTTCCTTTAGGAGGTCTAGTACATACTTCCTTTGGGAGATATAGATTCCTTTCTTGGATCGAGCTACTTCCATCCCAAGAAAATACTTCATTTCTCCAAGATCCTTGATTTGGAATTCTCGTGCTAGGGCTGCCTTAATTTGATTAATTTCTACCTCATCATCTCCGGTAAGGATTATATCATCAACATAAATAGCTAAAACGGCCATCTTACCTTTGTGATGTTTGACAAACAAGGTGTGGTCGCTCTGCTCCTGAGTATACCCGTGTCGCTTCAGAACTCGAGTGAACCTGTCAAACCAGGCACGTGGAGATTGTTTCAACCCATATAATGACCTCTTCAGTTTGCAGACTTGGTTAGCCTTTTTTCCTGGAAACCCTGGTGGTAGCTTCATGTATACTTCTTCCTTGAGGTCTCCATTGAGGAAGGCATTCTTTACATCGAGTTGGTGCAGATCCCAATCTAAGTTTACTGCAATAGATAAGAGAATTCTGATGGTATTCAATTTGGCTACCGGAGCAAACGTTTCTGTGTAATCTTCGCCATATATTTGAGTGAAACCTTTTGCAACCAGTCTAGCTTTGTATTTCTCAAGTGTTCCATCTGCTCTATACTTTGGGGTGAATACCCATTTGCATCCAACAGGCTTCTTCCCTGGAGGTAGATCTACTGTATCCCATGTCTCATTTCTTTTGAGGGCCTCCATCTCTTCCAGGACGGCTTACCTCCACTCGGGTGTAGCCATGGCCTCATCAATAGTGTCTGGTACCCTTATGCTATCAAGGTGAGAAACAAATGCCCTGTATTTAGATGAAAGGGCCTTATAAGAGACAAACTGCTCAATAGGATGTCGAGTGCATGGTCTAGGATTTCTGGGAGTTTTCCGTACTGCGATGGGAAGTTCAAGGTCAGAATTCTTTGTTACCACTGTTCCTCCTGGACCTGCCTCTAGTTCTGACTCTGGTGAGTGCTAATAGCTTGTGGCTCATTACCCTTTTTATTTCTTCGTATGTAGGTCTTGCCCCACCTGTTTGTGTCTCCCCCTGGACATGGCACATTATCAGGATTATCAAAGGTTTCTGTTTGGATAGGTGTATAAATTGGAGGTGTATAAATTGTAATTGTGTAGTCATCTTTTGGTGTTTGGAATTCACTATCTCTCTCCCCCTGAATTTCAGACAGGGAATAATAAGGGGTAGTTTCATGAAAGGTGACATCACAGGTAACGAAAAAACGTTTGGAAACTGGGTCATAACACTTGTATCCCTTTTGGGAATTAGAGTAGCCAAGAAAGACACAACGAAGAGCTCTAGGATCAAGTTTATTGGTATGATGGAGGTGGACATAGGATGTGCAGCCAAACACTCTAAGTGGTAAGATATTTTCGAGGTATGGAAGGTTATAATATTGATGTAGGAGCTGAAGTGGTGTTTTATAAGATAGTGGTCGGCTTGGCATTCGGTTAATGAGGAATACAGCAGTAAGAATAGCATCATCCCAATGATATTTAGGAACATTACTACCAAACATGATGGCTCTTGCAGTTTCGAGAATATGGCGATTCTTTTGTTCGGCAATGCCATTTTGTTGGGGTGTATTTAGACAAGTGCTTTTGTGAACAATGCCATGTTCGGACAGGAAGGTAGATAGGGATTGATTGAAGTATTCGGTCCCGTTATCAGTGTGTAGGATCTGGATGGGAGTTTAGAATTGGGTGCGGATCATACTGTGGAAGTTGAGAAAGGTTTGATACACCTCGGTTTTATCTTTCAACAGGTAAACCCAACTGACACGCATATGGTCATCAATGAAAGTGATGAACCATTTGGATTTGGATCGGTTTGGTGTACGAGATGGTCCCCATAAATCACTGTGAATTATGGAAAATGGTTTTGATGCATGGTACGGGATTTTTGGAAATGAAGGACGATGATGTTTAGCCTTTTCACATGAATCACATTGAAAATCAGAAGCAATTTTATTGGAAACAAGAGATGGAAACATCTTAGACATGTAATTGAAATTTGGATGACCTAAACGTTTGTGCCATAACTCCAAATCACTACTCCTAGGGAGAGACACTTTATTACAAGATGGAATTCTTTGACTATCACTTTCATCAAGGTAATAGAGACCATCAAGCGCTTTAGCACTCCCAATCATCATCCCCGTCAGCATATCCTGAAAAAGACAGTAAGTAGCAAAGAAGTTAGCCTGACATCGTTCATCATTAGTTAATTGACTCACCGATAATAAATTACACTTCAACTTTGGAACATGTAATACAGAGTGAAGAGTAAGTGTAGCAGAGATTTTGATAGAACCAATTCCAGTTACTATAGACTGAGAGTCATCAGCAATCCGCACAGTCACACCATTGGTGATAGGTGTATAGGATGAAAAAAGAGCTTCATTGTCAGTCATATGATCCGAGGCACCTGAGTCAATAATCCAACAATTCCCTATACACCGATCTTTAATGACAGCTAAAGCTTGGAAAAAATTACCTCTCCTGACTATTGTGGCAGTCGGTTGTTTTGTAGTCTGTAGTGTGACTAGCATTTCCATGATTTTGTTTAGCTTGTCATCTTGGGGTGGTTCTTTAGAGGCTTCAGCTACATAACCTTTTCCTCTTCCTTTCTTTGGCTTCCAATCAGCAGGCTTGCCATGAAGATCCCAACAGGTGTCTTTAGTGTGCCCTGGTTTCTTACAATGATCACAAAATGGTCGCACTTTGGAACCTTTGGACTCCATGGAGCGAACGGCAAATGCTGAGGCTTTAAAAGGTACATGAGTAGCAGCGGAAGTATTTTGATTCTGAAGCATTGATTTACGCCTATCCTCTTCATCGCGCAAAGTGGTATAGACTTCACGTACAGACAGCAAGGGCTCTTGACTGAGAATCCACGCCCGAACATCATCATAAATAACATTAAGACCGGCCAGCAACTCGTAGACTCTTTCCTCTTCTTTCTCCTTGCGGTCCTCTTTAGCATTAGCTCCGCAATGATGAGTTTTATTTGTCAGGGCATCAAGCTCTTGCCAAAGAGCTGATTTTTCCAGATAATAATCATCAAGTGACATATGGTCCTGTTTCAGCAGCCACAATTTCTTCTTAATATCAAACATACGGGAGCGATTGCCTACCGTACTATATGTCTCACGGAGAGCTTCCCAAATCTCACGAGCTGATGAAAGATACATGAAACTCTTCTTGATTGAGGAGGACATAGCATTAATCAACCAAGAGGAAACCAAAGCATTTTCTGACTTCCATTTTCGAAATGCTTGGGTTTCTGTTTTGGAAGGCATTTCAGCTTCCCCATTAACATATTCAAGTTTGTTCCTTCCATCTAGAGCAAGAATCATCGATTGTGACCATTCTCGGTAATTGTCACTAGTAAGCTTCTCAGAGACAATCATAACAGTAGAGACATCACTAGACCCAGATCGTGGCACGGAGGACGAGACATCCGAAGCTGAAGACATATTTACTAGGTAATAAGAAGACGCTTCAAATTAAAAAAAAATGTCCAGCAGCAAAGAAAGCCCAAAGGAACAAATAAAGCCCAGCAAAAAATATCCAAATCAAGGCACGATGAACAAGGTCCAGGAGCAAATAAAGCCCAACAAAGATACCCAAACAGAGCCCAGCAGCAAAGGGAGCCATGTGACAAAACAAGGAGTCAAACAAAACATGGAAGCACAGCGATCACGGAAAAAACACGAGGACAAGACGAGAACCAGCGAGCAGAACAGAAACCGAGACTCGAATTGGGGACGAAACGAGAACCAGCGGGTGGAACAGAAACTGAGACTCGAATTGGCGAGTAGAGATGGCTGCGATGACGATCAGAGATTGGCGAGCAGCAACGGAACCACGATGACGGACGAAACTGCCGGCAATGGGAGTTTGAAGACTCAATCGGAGATGAGAACAGAACTGTTGATGCTGGGTTTGACAGACAGTGGACCGCCGAGATGAGAACCACGAGGACGCCGGAGATGAGTGATCAGTCGGATGAGCTGAGTTATGACTGTCGCGTTTCACTGTGAAGCCGGAGATGGCAGGAATTGGTCAGTCGGACGAGACTGGGACAGAGAGCCAGAGATGGCAGTTGGACGAGTTGAGCGGTCGACTGGGAGAGGTCATGGACATGTGACGGAGTGAGAGCAGTCGACTGGGACGAGACTGGACGGAGTTCTCGACCAAGGTTGATCACGTTGCAGTGGGCAATGTTTCTGATCAGGTATTTTTCGTTGCAGTGGGCAACGTTCTTTGAATTAATTAATTAATCTCTTCTTCTTATTGCTCTGATACCATGAAGAATAACAGAGAGAATAATTGATCTTATTATTCATATGAGTGAACGATTACATTTATAGACAAGAGAATCCTATTTGAAATTTGAAAAAATAAACTAATATCCTAACAATATGCCTAACAACCCTAACAATAAGCTCCTATAATTTCTAGGTTTAGTTAGTCCCTATAATTATGGAATTAACAACAGATTCTACAAATATTTTCAACAGTAAAGGCCAACTATTGATTTTATATCATTAACTGAATCTGAAAACCAGAAGAAAAGGCCATCTTAAACAGTTTGATTGAAATCTCCCCCAACCGAGAAAAAACAAAACATAAGACATCCAGCAGAAGATACAACACTCAGCATCTGGTGTTTTATTGCCATTTATATGGGTATTTCAACACACGCACTTCAGTGCCTAGTTAATTAAGTTCATCCTTGTCAAACGCAAATTACATCACCAAAAAAAAGCTTAACCTTTTTCTGAGATATTAATGACCTCCTTTATGCTCTTCTATTCTTTAGCATATCACACAAAACCTATACAGAACGTTGGAAATGAATAAGAAGTTTCTGGCATCACTATTGTGTGTGACCAATGAATCCCATCAAGGGAATTGATTAACAGTGCTTGATATCAAGCCCCTCTCTGCTGCCTTCTCTCTCCATCTTGCTTGGCTCTAAGTCCCACATCAGGGAGCCTCACAAGAGAAATGGGATGTATAAGTTCAAGGGGTTCCCCATTTAATAGGCTAGTCTTTTGAGATGTGTTCATCCTTTAGACCTTTGCTCATAACAGAGTCACACTCCTAACATACAACTTTTGAAAACTGAACTCCCTCTAAAATTGGCTTGTAAGGGGAAGAAATTTGCCCCTACAATACTATGATTCCAATTTAAATTACTTATGGACCTTATGTGAGATTCCAGTATAGCACCACCTTTAATGAACCAATGTGCTTGACAATTGCACTCTAGAACACTCCAACTTATGACATATCCTTGGCTTTCCATTCTAGGACTCTACCATAGAACTACCCTTGAAGAGCCAACATCCTTGAGGAGGCCCTTTGCAACATTCACTCTAGTGGCCACAATTTGGGGTGCCCGTACCAGCTAACATGTTCTATACTACATGGGTTGTTCTTTCCTCCTGTTGAGAATATCAAGTCTAGAAATATTAATTAACTATTATTATCAGGGATATCGTTTAGTATTTATTAGGATTAGATATGGATATTATATTTTAGGAATATTTCTTTAAGATGTTATGATTTGATTTGATTGGATTGGATTATAATAGATTTTAGGATTAGAGTTAGTCTATTCTTGCCTATAGAAAGGGCTCCTTGTATTCTCTTTTATTCTTAAGGATCAATAATATTTGGAGTATTTCTCCTAGGCTTCAATGTGATCCTTCAATCACAACACCTCCAAGCTCACCAAGTTACACTCTACACTAGTAACTCTTTTCATGAAGTTCAGTCCCAACTCCATAACAATTGAAAAAGACATAATCAAGTGAAAAGTCTACCCCTAGAGCTGGGTTGTAATTTGTGACAGGAAACGAACCATACTCTTTCAGTATCACATGGATTACCCATGACTCCCTAATGCAGGGCTCCATCAAGTTGATAATCAAAGACATTAAGGGGGGGAAGGAAAAAAAATGTCCGTTGCAACACGCTGGTGTAGTCTCGATGCAACTTCAACAAATTGGAACACAACCCAAAATGGAAAGTCTGTAGTTGGACAGTTCCTGGTTGTACACCAAAGAATTGCATATAGTTTGAATTACTCTTTATGATGTAACACAGCTGCCTCATTTCTATAGGAGATCGTTGACTTAGTTTTATAATTGACATCTAACATTTCAGTAAATCAAGATAAATATTAATCGAGCAGGAGGATTCTATATTTGCATTTTGTTATGCAATATAACAATTTCATTTTTCTCCTTTTTAATGTGGATCCAGACATCATGAATAATTTATTAATCTATAAAAACTATAAGCAAGGGATAGATTACTATTTTAGTCAACCGGGATTGTTTTTCATTGATGATAATTAGAGAGGTTAGTTGGTTGTCAACTGCCCTTTGTCATTTTTCTTTAAAGTCATATGCAAGCATCAATAATGAAATCAATTGCCAAATTGAACATTTCAAATCTACAACCTTGTAGAAAAATGAAAACCTCAAGAAACTTACATGCTACTTCCACCCTTCAAGATTTCTGGTACATTTCCGCTTAGCATATTTCCTGTAAGGTACCTAAGAAAAGCAATGCCAAACAGTAATAAATCATGTCAACATTTGATCATAAAAGCAATTATTATATGAAAGAATAGTGAAGAAATATAAGCCCCACATGATCCTGGTTTCAAAAAGGGATATGTAATCATGAAATCAGGTTAATAACATGTCATTTCAGAATGACTTATGAGAGCATGCTTTTAAATAGGCTTTATAAACAACTTCATATCCCTTTTCATTTTTAATTTAGCAGCCAAGAGTAAACAAAATGCAATACAATTTAGAGTAAGTCACTTACATATATCTCAGACGTCTGGTATTTATAACTGGTGGAATGCGCCCAACTAGCTTATTAAAACTGACATCCCTGTCAATTTAAAACAAATAAAGAAAGGCGGAAAACATTCTTAAACTTGCTCATATTGATTTACATTCTACTATTGGTTAGTGATCTTCCTTTAATAGTAGCATTTTTTTCACTGGGGGTGTTTTGGGGAGGGGGTAAAAATAGAACCAAAGAACTAGTAAGATATTGAAAGGGGTTCCTTTTTTTGGTGATAAAAAAAGCAAGTTCTTATTAATACACAGATGCAGATTTAGCGAGTTGTAGACAAAGAAACGTTACATTCTTTACTTACAATGTTATCAACTTCGTTATTGTCCAGACGTATGAAGGTATCTCCCCAGTAAGGTTACAGTTCCTCAGAACTCTTAAAAAACAAAAAAGCATTAAACTTCTTGCCATCAATTTAAAGAAGAAAAAATCACATTAAATAAGAAATGCATGCTTGCAGGCGCACATAAATATACAACACCAGCAGCAGTTTACGTACAAAGTTTCGATGTCTGGCATGTTTTCCAGCAAAGGAAAACCTTGACTAGGACTATCGATGTCGCTGATTCTCCTGAATAAAGATTTTGTACGGTGAGCCATGCTATAAATATAATAAACAAAACTGAAGTAGAAATAAAATTATAATAAGACAAGGGCATTATTACTTACAACTGGACTAAGTTCTCCAAAAGTGATATATTTGATGGGATTGGTCCCTTTAGTCCACTTGAATGCATTTCTCTTAATCAATAAGAACTTAAATGAGTATGGTTGGTAAATGTTACAAGATCATATATTTTCCAAACAAAATAAGTTAAAGTACTTAAGAAGGAAAAGGAAGTAGAATCTCACAGTCTTTCGAGAAGCTTCCAGTTCTGAATAAAGTTCGGCATGGTCCCATTAAAGTTGTTATCATTTATCCTACTGCAATGCAACAAAGATGTATATGCATCACACGCAGCTATCATAAGTTCAGTATTTGTCTTATAAGGAGAAAGAAACACAATGAAAGCTCACAAGTCAGTCAAATTCTGCAACAAAGCAAGTGTCCCTGGTAAGCTCCCGGTCAATTGATTGGATGACAGCACCCTTTGATGGTATTATTGTAGATATAAATTGTCAGGCTACGTCATATCATATCTTTCAAAGGAAGTCCAACAATAGAAAGAGCGAATGCAAATTTGAAAAGTAGAAATGGAAATAAGATATCTTACAACGCCTGCAAGTTGATTAGACTCCCAAGCTCAGGAGGAATGACACCAGAAAAGTGGTTTGCTTCAAGCGTCCTATTCCAAATTTTTGTCATAGAAAATACACAGACTTTTGAGAGAATGTAAATTGGAGGCTCTCCCAGTGAACCTTACTCGAAATGAATGCAATTATACTTTCCTTTGTGTGTGTGTGTGTGTGTGTGTTATTAAATGAAAGCTTGAAACATACAGGTATGTGAGAGTAGTGATATTTCCTAGATGCCTAGGAATTTCCCCTGATAATTGGTTCACAAGAAGAGAGCTGCATAAGATTGGCAATATGTAATCAGCATGAAATAAGAATCAATGAGAGAAAATATATTCACAACTTACAAGCAGTGTGCCTTTACTCACATTGAAGTTAGATTCATCGAAGCCCATTCCTTCGGAATAGTACCAGTAAAGAGATTGTAAGCAAAATCTCTGTCAATAATAGAAACAATAATTTTTTTTTTTTTCAAGTGCTAAGAGTCTTGGAAACAAAAACATCAGAAAAGCACATAACTTTGAAGATTATAGCAGGATCAAAACAGCAAAAGGGTAACAACAAAAAAGTATTTTTAGTTGCTTGTACATTTCTCGAAGATAGGATAGCTTGACCAGTTGAGGTGGAAGCGTGCCAGGGAGGCTAAGGCGCTTGAGAGTCCTAGAAACAGCAAAATGTAATTGAGTGCAATACTTCATTCAACATTTATAAAGGATGTATATTGTAGAATTACGTCCTTTAGTTTTGAAAATTAAATTTTCATGTCTCCCATGAAAGTTTGTCATGTTCCCTATTTTATACTCACATCACAAGACTAAGATGTAGAATTGCCAAGCATGCTCAGGAAATTTCAAGACCACGCACATAAATACATACACTCACATATAAAAGCTTGCTGAAAATCAAAGGCTTTATAACCTAGTGGTATGGATACTCCTCTATTAGTGGGAGTTTGCAGGTTCAATCTTACTTGTTGTAATTCAGACCGTTAGTGTCTACCCTTGTAATATTTTTCTTTTTAAATAAATAAATAAATAAAAGATTGCTGAAAGCTTAAGAATATAGAAATAAGATAACTATGAAGTCATACATCTTCACAACATGGCAGACTGTGTTGTTTTCAAATCGGCAGTCACAATCTAGTCTTCTCATCTCTGATACAGGAGAGTGTTCCTGTGTTACTCCAACTGTATCAATTCCGCAGGATTCATTAAACTTCCAATTGTTTGCTCCCATTGTTCTTGTAATTTCTTGAAGAGCGTGAACTGAATGAAAATTATGATCAAATTGTAAGCTTTGATTGTATACAAATGGCAAGTGCATGTGCGGGTGTGAGAGGGAGAGAAGACAACAAATTCAAAACTCTTTATCATATGAATAAGACACAAGAAGTTTTGTAGGGGAAAAAAAAAAAGTAACAAAAATATCTATCATCTCTGGCAAAACCTCAACAGATCATGTACTCATTTACACGGCTAAAGTGTCTAAGTGGAGTTTCGTAAACTACGTCACACTTTTCTTCCATCTTACATTCTTTTTCTATTTAAAATCTTTCATCTTAAATTATCTTGTCTTCCAAAAAAAAAATACAATATGACTCCGGCTTTTAATCATTTTTCTTCTTACGAGCAAGTGATATATGAAAGCCACTATAACTCAAAATATAACTTGCTAAAAGTGAATGCAGTTAGCTACTTTAAAGAGCAAACACAACTAAGATTTAAAAATATCCAATTAAATTTAATGTATATCGCAGAATTCTTTCATTAAAGAAAGAAAAGGAGCAGATAAGATGGCAAAGCTGCAATCGAATCAATTAAACTAACCCTTTCAGCTTAAGGGCCCAGGAAGGGGGGGGGGGGGGGGGGAAAAAGACCGACAAAGAGTCAAATGAATCAAGACGCACTTAAAATAAAAAAAAAAAAAAGAATAAAAACTCAAAGCTCTCAGTGTTACTGGATAATGAAAGGGAAATAGAAACAACCATTTCAAAGATCAAGCCCCAGCATTATGATGTGTCTAATTTTCTCAGCAGTTAACATTCCGCTTGAAATACGACCCAAAAGAAAAAATCGAAGCTTACCTTCATCTTGAGGTAACTTTGACTCATGAGAAATTCCCAGCAACTTGAAACAAATTAATGCCACAAGTAAGAGCTCAAAGAAGTTTACAGTCTGCATATTCCTCAGGGAAACAGCAAGAACCACCACAAGGAAACTGGTTGAAACCGTACAAATACTCTTCAAAATGATGTGTTCAATGATTGAAGCTTGAAGGAACCCAGATTTGAAGATGGAAGCTGAGCTTACTGCTTACGAAGTTTGCTGATCGCATAAAAGTCGAATGGATTAATTGCATATGTGGAACGTGGCTGGAATCTTGAGGACACTATTGAGTCTGGAAGAAAACGACATTGAAAGCGCGAGGATACAAGGAATAAAGAAACGACCTTCATGAAAACAAAAACATGTAATCCTCCTCCTTTACGAAATATATACCGAAGTTAGTTAACATGAATGTAAATAAGTTATTGATCATACAACAATCTTAAATTATGCGGAGTATATCAGTTTTATCAGTTGGCCAACAAAATTTGAAGAAACCTAAATAAATATAAATATTTTTAAGTAATTTAATTATTTTCTTTAATATCTTTAAAAGATGTCAACTTTATCATATACTCCGTATTTAGGATGGAGAGAAGTATATTTTTTAAAA
Source organism: Acacia crassicarpa (assembly GCA_034222035.1). Classification (NCBI taxonomy): domain Eukaryota; kingdom Viridiplantae; phylum Streptophyta; class Magnoliopsida; order Fabales; family Fabaceae; genus Acacia; species Acacia crassicarpa. The sequence continues at coordinate 37,392,304 of JAWXYG010000005.1, read as the reverse complement.
TATCTATAATCATCATTTTTTTTAATTTCATCTTTCTCCCACTTCCTTTATTATTGTTGAGGAAGTATAATAAGTTAGTAAAATATCAATAAAAATAAAAATTATATCTCCCCTTATTTTATATTATAGAGAGAGGACATAGTATATAAGAAAGAATACTCTCTCTCTCAAATCGTAACACCCAGATTCCTTGTTGAAAGTTGGACAGTTACTGTGGGTGGAAGCAACCCAGAGCATGGACCCAAAAAATATGACCATAAAATCCAATTGTGTGCCGAATATTGTTTTTTGATATGGTTCTTTAATTTACACATTCAATTAGTAAACTTTATAGTTGGACAGGAATTTTCTGGAAGTGGGACATGTCAAGTTTGATTTGAAATACTGTAATACTTTTGTCACGTTTTGATGTTTATGCATTAACTTCGAATGTGTCCAGCTTCATTGCCCATTATTTGTACTCAAAATTTGACTTGGTCTACCCCACCTGCAATTGATCTTAAATATGCGCTTTAGCTTTCCCATCATTTTCACATTGGATTTCCTCTTGTTTTAAGAGTTGACTATTTTTTTTATCTCTGCTAAGAGTTGATATATAATAAAATATTCCTTGTTTTTTTTTAATCTTTAACATGAAACATAGTTATTTTTCGAGAGATTAAGGAAACTAAATAAGTTACTTGTATATCAGTTTATTAATTAGACTAATTTGTTTGGAGAAAAAAATACAAATTCAAATACTCTAAAGTAATTTAACTAGCTTCCTTAATCTCTTAAAAAAAAATCAACTCTATCTTATATTTAGCACCAGAAGGCCTATTTGGGAGAATCAAAACCTAGGTTTTGTTATAAGTTTTCCAAACATCCATATTTTTGTTAGAAGCTATTCTGCATTAAAACCTAGATTTTGCCATAAGTTTGCCAAACACCTTCATTTTTTTCTAGATTTTATTTTACATCAAAATCTAGGTTTTGGAAATAACTATGTTTTTCAGAATTTTCTCTTTCCTCTACCATCATCAGTATTAGTCAGTATCCTTAAGTATTTTTTTGGTACCCTTCAGTACCCTGAAATATTTTTTCAAGAGTAGTCATTACCTTGAAATATTTTTTCGATATCTTAAAATAAATTTTCTAGATCATGATATATATCTTTTTAGTGCTCATCAACACTTTAAAATATTTTTTCAAAATCAGCCATTACCCTGAAATATTTTTTTAACATCCTAAAATAAATTTTTAAGATCGTGAAGTCTTTTTCAGTACCAATTCGTATCTTTAAGTATTTTAATTGTGTACACAAATTTATGTAATTTTTGGTATTTATTATCAGTATAATTTTTATAATATTTAAAATACATTTTATATTTTATATGTAATTATACCAAGAGTTAATGTCCTTTTTAGTGAATTTGACCCTGAAAAGGCTATTTTAATAATAATATTCAAACACTATCATTTTTATCCAATAGTTGTTCTCCAAAAGCTATTTTTACCCCATAAATCTAGAAAGCTATTTTTCAAAAACTACATCCAAACGGGTTATAAGTCTACAGATAAGCGTTGTTCTTAAACTTACAAGTTGACTCTCCGAGTTTACCGGTTTTACACTTTTAGCTTATAAAAACGAGTCGAGTCAATGGTAAACTCATATTAGTTGTAAACTCGGTTAAACTCACGAGTTTATTCACTGAGTTTACCATTTTTATGTTTCTAGCTTACAAAACTATATTAACTTACTCTTAAACTCATGTTAACTTTTTGTATTTGATCATATTCAGCGGCTTTATATAGAAATTTTATAGAAATTTCTTTATTAAATATGATAAATTATGAATGTTGATTGATTTAATTTCAATTATTTAGATTTAAAATATATTTAAATCAAATTGTTATCATTTTTATATTTTAATTATTTAATTATACACTAGTAATACCTATTTAATAATAAAAGTAAACTTGTAGATTCGAGTTTACATCACTGTCACGAATTTATTTAAAGTCGTGAGTTTGATAATCTTACATAGAAGTTCAATCACTATTCTACTCGAAAGTATGTAAAATATATTACTAGTGTCATAGATTTTATACACATTATTATAGATGAATGAGACTCCTAACCGAACCATATAGTATTGTTGTTCAATGTTTATCGGAGTGATATGTGAAGAGTGATGTGTTCTCTGCCTTTCACCAAAAATAAAAAAAGTGTTCTTTGCCGCGTAACCTAGGAACACTGTCGGATGGTGACTGATACTTAAAAACCATCTACTTCTCTTACCTTCAATAGTGTATTTTGATTCGACCAAAAAAAAAATGTATTTTGACTTACCGAGCAAAAAAAAAAAAAAGTATTTTGACTTTTGTTGTAGGTGAATTGAATATTGTTAATTTCATATATAGATTTTAAAAAAAAAAAATCGGTCCCTCACATGTAAAAGATTTATTAATTTGATTCTTATAAAATTATATTCTCAATTTAACCTGTTATATACGGAATATTTTAATACATACTATTGTACCTTGTCACTATCTGGATGGGTTTCTTTTACTATTTTTTTCATAATCTCTCATAATCTTTAAATCACGTTCGTCTAATCAATATAATAATATTTTAATTTTTCTCTCATTTTTCCAATCAACAGCTAAGAGGGGGCTGAGGAGAGAAAATGAAAAAAAAATATTATTAAAAAAAAATCTCCTTCTACCACCCTCAGCCTTAAATAATAAGTTTGACCATTGAAGCGCAAAAAAAGTTAGAGGCAATACCATTAAACTTTAAAAACAGGTTAAAGCAAGATTAGTCAATATCACCGCCCCCTAACTACTTAAATATCTTCACCCACCGGATTGAGACATATATATAATAGAATTATATCATTCATCTAAAAAATTTAAACTTTATAATGCTTATTCATTTAATTATAATTTATTATTTTATTTTTTTTAATTAAAAAATGACCATGTTTTTTCCCAGTTAGCATAGGCTACATTTTACAAATCTTATTGTATGTTTGGCCACCCACAAAAATGTAGTTTTGTAAGTCATTTTTCGTATATCTAGACAAAACTCTTATCATATACTTACTTTATATATTATAAAAGCTAATCTTAAAAAGGCTAACACAGGTTAAAGTTGGTCAAACTTGCTATCATCTTTTCAAAAGTAAATTACATATTGCAGAATGGTGTGAAAAATAAATGGTAAAATATCACTCAAGTTCCAAGTATTAGAAAAAATATGGGAAAATCCCTTTAATGTCCCAAGGAATCAAGAAAATACCAAAAAAATCTCAAAGAAAATTCTAATGTCAATAAGGTCTTAAGAAGATGTTAAAACCCACAGATGAAGTTGTCAATGCCCTATTGAAGAAGTTATTAATGGGACATTTTTTACCTTAGAATTTTCTTTGAAATTTTTTTGACATTTTCTTGATCCATTGGGACCTTAAAAGAATTTTCCCAAAAAATATTAAAAGTCATAGTGGAGATTTCTTTGTCAAAAAAGTCTCAGTGTAAAATCCCCTATAAAAAAGCCCCTAAGGACCTTAACAAGATAGATTCCAGATGTAAACTTACCTCACTAAAAAGTATATGTAATGTAACTATATTGACAAGTCATAAAGTATATATTGATAAACTCATATACGTTAACTAAGTCAGTATCCATTGACAATTATATGTCACTATATTGATAGGTCATAGAGTAACAATTGACAAGCCCATTTATATCTACTAAATAGTTTTTGTTGATAAGTGTATGTGATTATATTGACGAATCATAGAGTATCATTTAGAAGCTCATCCATATCACAGAGGTTTCTAAAGACCTTTTTTATAGAGGAATTTATATTAAGATTTTTTTTCTTTTCTTCTTTTTTTTGGGTTCTTGAAACCTAAGTGAGAATTTCTCAAAATAAATTAACAGGATTTGATAATCAACCATATTTTTCATGTAGCTGTCATATTTTGACCAAATGACCAACACAGAATCCTCACACTTAGTTTTTATTTTATTTTATTATATATATATATATATATATATATATATATATATATATATATAAAAGTTTAGGTGGGAGTAAACATCGCTAGCTCATTAGAGCTAGGGCATGCCTCCAGGCTCAAAGAGCGCTTACAGAGATACTTACAGATCGCCCATCAATGAGGCCCTCATATCGATTAACGGGTATCGAACCTCATTCCTTTTGTGGTGAAGGCTGACGCCTTAACCAACCATGTCAATCCTCATTGACGCCTCACACTTAGTACTTACTAGTATTACTTTAGCGTTGAGAAGCAACGGAGAAATTTCTCAGCAACCTAATTCCATACATGACCCTTTTTTAGGGGATGTGGCTTCTCTCTTTTACTCATATCCTCCGTCCCTCTTTTTCTCTCAAAATGGCACCAATGCACCATCATTTTGGTGTAAAATCACACTGTTCTTTTTTTTTTCTTTTCTTTTCTTTTGAAAAATAGCATTCACTATCCTGTAATATTTTTTAACTATTAGTCGGCATCCTGAAATATTTTTCAAGATCCAAAAATTATTTTAGGAGGTCATGAAGTATTTCTTCAGTAACAATTACTATCCTGAAGTATCTTTTTAGTACTAGTCATTACTTTGAAATATTTTTTTAAGATCCTAAAATAATTTTTCAAGATTATAAAGTATTTTTTTAGTACTAGTTAGCATCCTCAAATAAATTTTTAGTACTAGTCAATACCTAAAATATTTTTTTAAGAAGTATTTTTCAGTAACGATCAGTATCTTAAAATATCTTCTTAGTAGCAGTCAGTACCCTAAAATATTTTTTCAAGATTCTAAAATAATTTTGGTCTTAAAAATATATTTCAAGATTGTAACATCCTGAATTTTGGACCTAAAGACTAGAAAATTAGCCTATTTTTGGAGGACTATTAGACCCTATTTTTGAAAATGAATTTAGAATCAGTATTTTATTGGACATGAATAGTGTTTACTATTCACAAATACGTACATGAATAGTATTCACTATTCACAAATACGTATTCACTTTTTATAAATACGGTATTTAATCGATATTTTGAGAAATATGAAAAGTATTTACTATTCACAAATACGGTATTTACTATTCAAAAATACGGTATTTACTATTCCTAAATACGTATTCACTTTTTGAAAATACGTATTTACTATTCATGCGGGACCCACGTCAAAATAATTCTCCTCCTGCCGACACATTCACGGGAGAAATTTTGAAAAATTTGACGCGGGACCCACTCAATAATAATATTATTATAATATAATATCTTATACTTTGGGAAAACAATAGAAATAAAATTATTTCTAATAAACCGTGAATTAGGTTTTTAAAGTAAGGGTATATTATAAATAAGTGAATTTTTATCTCAGAGTGGGTTATCTCCGAAGTCATTTCCGTAATCGGCGGAATGATTATTTGAGATAGGTTGAACCGATATTTTGAAGCAGGACAGATAGTGGAACCTGTAGGAAATAAATCATAACTCAAAATCCTTGAATTAAGTAGTAAACAACTGCACATATTATGAATCAGTGAATTTTTGTCTAGAAGATGGTGTCACCCGAAGTAATTTCTGTAACCGTCAGTGTCCGACTTAAAATCTTCGGCAGGTTACGGAATACCCTAAATAGGATCAAAAATTTAGTTGACCCAGATATTTCTAAAGAGGAAAAATAGAACTTCAAGGCTGTGCTTCCGGATTCTTGAAGAATTTCTAATATAACGCGATTAGAACACCGATCAGGGAATCTTTATAGGATAAATGCAAAAGAGTAAGAAAGTGTCATCGTCATGATGACGTCATCGATGACGTAAGCATCTTGATGACGTCATCGATGACGTAAGCAAATGGATTGGGCGGTTGAGATGAAGCCATGTTTAAAGTCAAGATCCAACGGCCAAAATCTGACCTGATAAAGTATGAATAGTATCATGCTTTTTCACTATAAATAGAGGCTTCATTTCTTCATTTTCTTCACACCAAACTCAGAGAACAACAGTTGAGTTTAAGAGAAGAGTGAGAATTCTTAGAGTTAGAGAGAGAGTTTAGAGTAAAGTTCTTGAAGCTGGAGAGAATGAGCAGGAACTTCAAGGGTAAGTTCTTTGGTCTCTAGTCTTAATATTTGGTAGTTTCTTTTGGTAATTATAGTAGAAATGCCAGATAGAGTTTTTCTGAGTATGCTCTGTGGCTGCAGCTTAGTCTGATCTGTCACATCAGAAAAGAATTATCCTTGGACAGTAAATATTATTTACTGGCACAGTAAAAATATTTACCGGCACGGTAAAAATATTTTTACTGGTACTATTCACATGAATAGTGAATATCCAACATAGTTTCCGCAAATGCTGAAAATTAATGGTCACTGATAAAAATGATATTATAGGATATCCGAGGATTCCGGAGTCAGATTCAAAGGAAGTTTGGGGATACGTGAATAGTGCCGTATACGTGAATAGTGCCGTATACATGAATAGTGCCGTATACATGAATAGTAATTTACTATTCACGTGGAAGGAAGGTACGGACGCGTATTGTAACCTTAACTCTGATGCTTATGGTATGCTTATATGTGATAGATAGTCTGAAATTCTGTTTTTGAAAATTGATCATACACATACAACTTGATACGGGTTATAGTCTTGATAACGCCGTTATGTTTTCCTAGCGCTGAGGACACGGATGTACACCGTGGCACTGGTGAATAGTGCAGACTATAATAACATGCATATTGCAGTGGCTGTGTTATGTTATTATGTGAATATGAGAATAATGTATGTGATTATTGCTGTTTTGACATGAATATCTGTCATACATATTTGATACATAAGCATGAGGTTAACCGTTACCTGAGGTTCAATGGGTATTGAACCTCAGCTCTTACTGTAGCTTCAGGATTTTCGGAGTGAACAGAAACAGAAACAAGGGTAAGCAGCAGGCAGAAGGACTAGCTGGAGAAAGTCCTGTAGATATGTATAGTCTTTCGAACTCTTTGTATCAACAAACCAGTACACTACAGTGGTTGAATATCAGTTACTTTGTATTTAAAATCATTTCGTTGCTCAACTCTGGTTAAATTATTTTGAACTCTGATCAAATAATTTCGAAAATGCTTTAGAAAAGTTGGGGTGTTACATTTTGGTATCAGAGCAGGCATTCTGGCACGAAGTTAACTAAGTTACTCCAAACAGTCTGATATCTAGAAAGGGGTTTTGTGGTTGGCAATCAGTTTCCTTGAATTCGTCGAGCCTTCCACAAAAAACACCTGCCTAGTCAGATTGTCTGAGTAGCGGAGTTAGGTTCTAAGCTTTCAAAAGTGTTTTATCTGGTATGAACCCGACTCAGTTACAGTAAACCATTGGTGCCGAAGGTAGGGCCGAGTCTATGTGGATCAGCCAATCAGTCACCCTAGCACGGTGAGGCTCCCATGATAGACACCTACCTGGCCAATCGGTTTGACTAACTAAGTTAGGCTCTAAGCCATGGTTTTAAAAGTGTTTCGAAAAAACAAGTACAAGTACTGATACAATACTGGTGTTGTGATACAAAAAGGACGTACATCCTAAGGAAAAGGGTTAGGCTCGGGAGGCCTTGATATAGAGTAGAGAATATGGTTTCTGTTGTTAAACTTTAAGACTGTTGATATGGGAATCGGAATCTAAGTTAAATCCCCACTCAGAGTTTCAAGGGAAGTGGTACAGAGAAGTCGGTACGACTTAAGTTTTCCGGTAGACAGTAACCTACTGTTTAGGTTTCCCTTGGATAGTAACCTATCGATTTAATGTCCTTGTCAAAATAATAACTTGTTAAGGTACCCTGAGAAGAAAATCCCTACCTTGTAGAGGCCAGACACCATGCGTGCAAAGGGGCGTGGCTCCGAGGACGAAGATCTTTTGATTAAGTCCTTGACGGTGGTGATCAATTGACAGAAGAGGGAAAGTACCCAGTAATTCTGGGGAGACAGTTATGTCATACTAGTGCCTATGAGAGTTGTAGGTACCCAGTAGTAAGTATACCAATATTAGTACCAAGAACCATAGAGATGTTAGTGGCTAATAGATTCCCTATAAAGTAAGTGGCTACCCGATAGGGAAAATTGAGTTAAGAATTATGCTTGGAGCTAAATAGAAAGTGAAAGTCCACAAATAGAATGACCCTAGATAAGATGGCAGACATAGAAACAACGGTTTATGAAACTACTAAAGGATAGGAACCTGTTAAGATTTGAGTTCTCATTATAATGATTCAAAGACGATCACTGGCGCTACTTATGGAAAGTTTAATCGGAGAAGGATACCTACGGGGAGTTCTGATCTAGGAGGTTTATCTACAAGGATGCTAACCGGAAAAGCTGACTGGTCTGAGAAGACTGAGTGAAGCGCCGAGTAATGTGCCGTAGAGCAGAGCCACCGTGACGACGAACCGTAGAGCGGAGCCGCCGTGACAACGAACCATAAAGTAGAGATACCAAGTGCATCGGTTCTCAAGGTATGTACATTATAATGAATCTCACATCGAGTAGGTTCCTTAGAGCGAAGGTTTCAGTAATCTAGTATATTGCCATGAGTCGCTCCAGTGCTATATAGCACATATTGTGTTTATAAGCTAGCAGAAGCCCACGGTTGTTAGACAACAAATACGAGAAGTGTCCCAAAAAGTTTGTGAAACCCGAGGATAACGGGCAAAGTTTGGAATAGCCAGATGAGTAGAACAAACTAAGCATTATACATATGGTTTGAGTAGCCAAGGAAAGAGGTCCGAATACGTGTAATTAGTGATGACCTTCTAATGTTAGTTGTCTGATTCCTAAGTAAGGTTTTAAAATTGAATTTTTGAACTTACCAATGCACCTGCTATTTTGAAATTTTCAGAGTTTACTTTCAAATTTGTGAAATCGAGTTTTCAAATGAAATATTTTTCAACAGAATTTGAGACCACAGTGATGGTTATGATGTTGTCTTGTACAAACGGTTTTGTTAGAAGCCAGAGTTTGAAACTGAGTTTTTAACTATGTTGTGGTAAAGTCAGTACAAAACTGGAAGGACAGAAGCTGTTGTAGATGTACACAGTTTGCTGGGTCTTGCTAGATGTTTTAAAATGTTTGAAATCGCTGGCCTTTGATAAATGTTCTTTTTGAACAAAAAGTTTTGGAGGGATTTTGTTTGAGAAAATGGAAATCGCACCAGCAGTGAACGCACCCAATCCATAACATTTCGCCTAGGGCGTATGTTTTGATTAGTACAACCTGACTGTCTATGACTGGACTGAGTTCCGCTAGATAGGGTTGCTACTTTATGTGCCAGTGTGAACACTGGGTCTCCTGAGAAAGGGGCGGAGGTTCTCCCACATTGTTGATAATATTGTTAAGACTGGATTTGGGGATTGGGAGAAGGCGCTCACTGTACCAAATAGTTAAAATGACAGTGTGTACTCCCAATTGTAAAGTTTTGTAAAATGAAGTAACTCCCTCAAAGATATGTACCGGTAGTAAAAGTTTTTGAAAATGATCCGGCAGTGAAAATGTTTTCACGAATTTGTGATGGCAGCGATTAAGTTTAAAAATGTTATAGCACTATTACTTTGTGGTATGGTGCAGATTGTGAAATGTACTGAGACCATGAAAAATTTTCCATGTTTGAAAATTTGAAAATGAGTCAAGAAAATGATTTTGGGTAGCAATGACATGATTGTCGACGCTATCGTGTTGAAAAGAAAAGCAGTGTAATTGGGAATTATGGTACAGGAACAGCAACTATTAGAAAGGTTTGGAATACTGAATTAGTTAAGTCAAATAATAGCTGCCGGTTATGATGTTGAGTAAGTGAAAGTAGTTTGAGGACTTGAATGGGAAAGTCTCGGATGAATTTGATGAGCAGATGCTCAAGGCAATAAGACGTAGTGTGCAAAGTATACACGGGATGATGCTCCTAGGACATAAGACCGGTGATACTTAGCACTGTGTGAAATGCTAAGTAACTATGTTTAGAATACATCGTAAGACTAGCAAAACATTCACTGTATCAGGTTGTAATAAAGATGCCTAAGGGTTGAGGATGAATTCCTAAGTAGAAAGGTTAGAATCTCCAGTGCGATGGTAATAGATTGAGCCGGAAGGACAATATGTGTTAAGCCGATAGGCTAAATAAATCAGGCAGTGAGGCCTGTGTAACCGAGTACTGTGAGAATAGATCAGCAAGTCCTGTAATTTAGTACTATACCTGGGTATAAGATTGAGACATTGAATAGTAGGATGTGTGCTATTTAAGTTTGCATAAGGAAGGAATAGACTAGAGGTCTAGATAACCTTTTGATTTTATATTGTCAAATTTCGAGGACGAAATTTATTGAACGGGGGGAGAATTGTAACATCCTGAATTTTGGACCTAAAGACTAGAAAATTAGCCTATTTTTGGAGGACTATTAGACCCTATTTTTGAAAATGAATTTAGAATCAGTATTTTATTGGACATGAATAGTGTTTACTATTCACAAATACGTACATGAATAGTATTCACTATTCACAAATACGTATTCACTTTTTATAAATACGGTATTTAATCGATATTTTGAGAAATATGAAAAGTATTTACTATTCACAAATACGGTATTTACTATTCAAAAATACGGTATTTACTATTCCTAAATACGTATTCACTTTTTGAAAATACGTATTTACTATTCATGCGGGACCCACGTCAAAATAATTCTCCTCCTGCCGACACATTCACGGGAGAAATTTTGAAAAATTTGACGCGGGACCCACTCAATAATAATATTATTATAATATAATATCTTATACTTTGGGAAAACAATAGAAATAAAATTATTTCTAATAAACCGTGAATTAGGTTTTTAAAGTAAGGGTATATTATAAATAAGTGAATTTTTATCTCAGAGTGGGTTATCTCCGAAGTCATTTCCGTAATCGGCGGAATGATTATTTGAGATAGGTTGAACCGATATTTTGAAGCAGGACAGATAGTGGAACCTGTAGGAAATAAATCATAACTCAAAATCCTTGAATTAAGTAGTAAACAACTGCACATATTATGAATCAGTGAATTTTTGTCTAGAAGATGGTGTCACCCGAAGTAATTTCTGTAACCGTCAGTGTCCGACTTAAAATCTTCGGCAGGTTACGGAATACCCTAAATAGGATCAAAAATTTAGTTGACCCAGATATTTCTAAAGAGGAAAAATAGAACTTCAAGGCTGTGCTTCCGGATTCTTGAAGAATTTCTAATATAACGCGATTAGAACACCGATCAGGGAATCTTTATAGGATAAATGCAAAAGAGTAAGAAAGTGTCATCGTCATGATGACGTCATCGATGACGTAAGCATCTTGATGACGTCATCGATGACGTAAGCAAATGGATTGGGCGGTTGAGATGAAGCCATGTTTAAAGTCAAGATCCAACGGCCAAAATCTGACCTGATAAAGTATGAATAGTATCATGCTTTTTCACTATAAATAGAGGCTTCATTTCTTCATTTTCTTCACACCAAACTCAGAGAACAACAGTTGAGTTTAAGAGAAGAGTGAGAATTCTTAGAGTTAGAGAGAGAGTTTAGAGTAAAGTTCTTGAAGCTGGAGAGAATGAGCAGGAACTTCAAGGGTAAGTTCTTTGGTCTCTAGTCTTAATATTTGGTAGTTTCTTTTGGTAATTATAGTAGAAATGCCAGATAGAGTTTTTCTGAGTATGCTCTGTGGCTGCAGCTTAGTCTGATCTGTCACATCAGAAAAGAATTATCCTTGGACAGTAAATATTATTTACTGGCACAGTAAAAATATTTACCGGCACGGTAAAAATATTTTTACTGGTACTATTCACATGAATAGTGAATATCCAACATAGTTTCCGCAAATGCTGAAAATTAATGGTCACTGATAAAAATGATATTATAGGATATCCGAGGATTCCGGAGTCAGATTCAAAGGAAGTTTGGGGATACGTGAATAGTGCCGTATACGTGAATAGTGCCGTATACATGAATAGTGCCGTATACATGAATAGTAATTTACTATTCACGTGGAAGGAAGGTACGGACGCGTATTGTAACCTTAACTCTGATGCTTATGGTATGCTTATATGTGATAGATAGTCTGAAATTCTGTTTTTGAAAATTGATCATACACATACAACTTGATACGGGTTATAGTCTTGATAACGCCGTTATGTTTTCCTAGCGCTGAGGACACGGATGTACACCGTGGCACTGGTGAATAGTGCAGACTATAATAACATGCATATTGCAGTGGCTGTGTTATGTTATTATGTGAATATGAGAATAATGTATGTGATTATTGCTGTTTTGACATGAATATCTGTCATACATATTTGATACATAAGCATGAGGTTAACCGTTACCTGAGGTTCAATGGGTATTGAACCTCAGCTCTTACTGTAGCTTCAGGATTTTCGGAGTGAACAGAAACAGAAACAAGGGTAAGCAGCAGGCAGAAGGACTAGCTGGAGAAAGTCCTGTAGATATGTATAGTCTTTCGAACTCTTTGTATCAACAAACCAGTACACTACAGTGGTTGAATATCAGTTACTTTGTATTTAAAATCATTTCGTTGCTCAACTCTGGTTAAATTATTTTGAACTCTGATCAAATAATTTCGAAAATGCTTTAGAAAAGTTGGGGTGTTACAAAGATACTAAATGATAATTAAAAAATAAATATGAGTAAAGGAGAGAAATTGTGTTTTTTTTCCGGGTGAATAATAATTTCTTAGAACACCCTATTTCTGGGCGGATGAAAGGAAGAAAGTAGGTAATCACTGATAAATTATTGTGGTTGATATGTGTCTGTATAAGTTTGCACGTTCTTCTGGTTTCATCACTTGTAATTAGTGGGTTAATGATGAAATCAAAGACTATATTTACATCAAATTCTTTTATCCATTGCATAAAGTTCTCCAACTATAGATGATGATCGATCATGTGTCCTATTCTTTATATATATATATATATATATATATATATATATATATATATATATATATTTATTTATTTATTTATATGGGGTATGATATTCTTACTACCATTTTTTGTTACTACCAATCTTACTACCACTTTTCCACCGTTAGATCAGAATTTTAATTTGAGAGAGAAATTATAAAGATAGATGAGATTCTGATCTAACGGTGGAAAAGTGGTAGTAAGATTGGTAGTAACAAAAAATGGTAGTAAGAATATCCTATCCCTATATATATATATATATATATATATAGGTTTATCGTTAAATAATAATAATTTAAAAATAAGACACGTTTTCGGATATTATCAAAAAAATTGACGAAATGAAAATAAAAAACTTGGCACGAGTATTTTCCTATGCAAACAATTAATTCAGAATACACAGATAATGCGTAGCGGAGTCCTATTGTGTATGTGTAAATAACATGTCAAAGCTAAGTTTTTCAAGTGAAAAAACAAATTTAGGTCTTAAATAATGTCTGACATAATTTTGGATAACTAGTTTTTTCTTGTGCCTAAAAACCTTTTTAAAGTTTAAATAACTTTCTTTTTGACTTCTGGCTTTCAACTTTTTCCTTATATTTGAATAATTTGAAACTGACTTTTCAATATATTAGTTAAAAAAATCTATGAGAAATTAATCTTTCTTATAAATTATATCCAAACATAAATTATACGAGTATTATATTCATTTCTTTTTTATACTCATTACACTACTTTTACTCCAACTTGCATTTTTTTGATACATTACTCCAACTCCCATTTATAAAAACAATTGATACAAAAGTCATCAATTATAACTATGTTTATCCAAATAAGCCCAACATGTCCTGGTGTTGCTGCTAGGGTTAGGTTAGCGTGCCACATAATATCATTACTAGTTATAGTAATGCCAGAACTGAATACAACAGGATCCCTCCCATATGTTAGGACCCGTTTGTTTCGCTGAATGTTGAGGAAAGGAATGGAAAGGAAAGGAAAGGAAAGGAAGATTGGGAGAGAACTTAAAAAAAATGAGTTATTTGGTAAACATGAAAAAGGGGATGGAAGATGATAATTTAAAAAAATATAAACATAAATATAAAATATGAATTGTCTAAAATACCCCTTAACCTAAAAAATTCATTCCTCTCTTCTTCATCCTCACTCTGGCTGTAGTCTCAGCCGACAACTAGTAAAAAAAAAAAACCAGTTCCTCCTTCATCCTTCTCTCTCGATGCAGATCTCTGCTTCATCCCAGATCCTTACTTCGTCCTATATCCTTGCTTCGTCCCTCTCTAAGTCTGATCCCTCCTTCTTCATCCCTCAACTTTGACAACAGCCCCCCAAGAAAAAAGTTTCAGATTTCCTCTTGATCCTTGCAACGTCGGCGTCGGGATTTGCAGAAGGAAGAGGAAGCAACGTCGGCGACAATGACAAGGAAGATAGATGATTGAAGAAGGAGAAGATGGTCATTTGTTGGACGTTCGAATGTAGTGCCTTAAAATATGTTCAAGTTCGAACGAAAATTTTGACAGTGAACACTCTACTGCATAACAGTGAAAAGGCTTCACAGTTTCACTACAAAAACTGACAACACGTTGACAGAAGTCAACTTCTTTTTTGTTCATTCCTTGGAGTTTTTGTGAATGTCCCCAGCTCTCCGAGCTTATAAAATGTGTTTGTGTTTGCAAATTGCTTGCCAAAGCATTCAACTGTGTGTGTCTCCCTCAGCTTGAAGCAACAGGGCATTGCAAAGCTCAATTTCACCCTAGGTTCAACTTCTTTGCCTCCAACGCCCATTGTAGTTCAAAGCTTCCTCACCGGCTGCTTTGTTCAGCTCGTCTAGCTTGTTGGCTCTGTGTGTCTCCCTCAACTCGAAGCAACAGGGCATTGCAAAGCTCAATTTCACTCTGGGTTCAGCTTCTTCGCCTCCAACGCCCACTGTAGTTCGAAGCTTCCTCATCGACTGCTTCGTTCAGCTCGTCTAGCTTGTTGGCTCTGTGAAGATAAGGGTAAGGTTTTTGAGGGCCAATTTCGTCAAATGATTTCACTTTTCCGGGGAGATTTCAGCTTTCCCTCCATTTTTGAATGGAAAGCACATTCCAATGAATAATGGAAGATTTGCAGTGGCGGGAAAGTTACACGAAGGAAGGGGAGCCAACCAAACACGTTTTTTTCATCGGAACTCTCTTATTTTCCCTTTCCATCGCTAACTTTCACTGTAACAAACGGGTCCTTAGATTCATTTGAAAAGGAATATGCCTACTATGACATGTTCTTATACAGGTCAGGGTAGATTTTCAGTCTTTTGATGGTAAAAATCTTAGCCAGTTCAAGCATCAAGATGAAAGATTCAGAAGTGGGCCCATTAGTTTGATGTTGTCTTTCTTGAAGACTGCTACTCTGGTTCCTGGCCATATCTCGGAAACCCAGGATATCAAGATGAAAGATTTTATCGAATGGGATGAACCTACCTCCTGCTTAAAACTGACACTTGAGCAACAAGCAAATGTTCAGCCTGGTTCTGGCATTCCTGAATTACATCTAGTTCTTGAGTTACAACCTCCCTTTCTCAAGTGGATTTTTACCTGGCTTTGGAACAAAACTGTGTATGTATGAATCACAAAGATGGCATTCATGGCGAAGTTGCTGATTATATTGACACAGAGGAAGAGAAGAAGATGGAGAGATAGAAGAGAATAAGAGAAACTGAGGCTATAGAAAACAGACTTCGGTTCATGAATTGCCAAGATACACTTTTATATAGCCCAATCATCTAACGGCCAGGAGACTAACACAATTAACCAACCGCAAGTCATGACCATATAGATCCCAAAGAATCCCCATCCAGTGGGGCATAAGGCCTCCTTAGCAAGTTCCTCTTCCATCTCCACAAATCATAGGCAGAGAAAAAGTTGGAGCAGGTAGATGAAAGGACAGGGGTGAAACAAAAGGAGGTCCCTGTACTTGAGCACTGATAAATTAGTCCAACACTAGTCATTTGAGGTTTGGAAATTCTATTATTAGCAGCCGCAAAATAACTCCAGGACAGAGTATTGTAGTTTACTACTTGGGTTTAGTAGATAAGGTAGGGTGGCATTGACACAGCAACTAAAGGAGCAGAATCTGGGGTATTCAGGAAATTGAAAATAAGATAAAGCCAAAAATATCTACTAACTCTCAGTAATCCAAAATGGAGTTGTAATTTTACAAACATGTTCCGTGCTTTTCTTGAATCTCCGCTACCAAGTCCACGAGGAACCTGATTGGACTGATAAGACTAGAACTAAGACCACTCAGAATCTGGTTAGGAAATCATATCATATCACCATGATCAACAACAGATGAGTGTTGGAACAATGATTGTTTAAAATTTATGAAGGCACTGAGAGAAAACATCCTAGATTAAACACTTCAATACTAGAAAAAACCTAAAATAGTCAATAATATGCTCCATGCAACACCAGTACATTCCCCTGATAGTGCTTTTATTCCAAGAACGTTGATCATCTGGAGCAAATCATGACCTTATTATACATAAAAACGTCAAAAATCTAACAAGACTACCAAGACATCAATCACCAAAGATCAGCTGAACAGCTCACTTTCTTCTAAAGCAACAAGAATCCAATGAGAACACACACACACACAAAAACTCATTCTGACCTAGCTGCAAACCTCTCAACCTTTTTGTCTGCCAAATTGATCCCAACCATGGCTTCTCCTAACCCGCAGCTAACTTCAGCCAAAATCTCTGGATCACTGTAATGAGTCACAGCTTGTACAATAGCCCTGGCTCGTTTTGCGGGATCACCACTCTTGAACACACCAGATCCTACGAAAACCCCATCACACCCTAATTGCATCATCAAGGCTGCGTCAGCCGGAGTTGCAACTCCACCCGCCGCGAAGTGAACCACCGGAAGCCGACCTAATTGTTTCGTCTGCATCACCAAATCATAGGGAGCTCCAATATTCTTTGAGAATGTGAAGACTTCATCATCATCCATGGTCCGTAATGACCTGATGTCACCCATCACCGATCTCACGTGCCTCACCGCCTCAATGATATTCCCGGTCCCTGCTTCCCCCTTGGTTCGAATCATCGCCGCACCTTCGCGAATTCGCCGGAGAGCTTCCCCGAGATTGCGACACCCACAGACAAAAGGAATGCGGAAATTGTGCTTGTTGATGTGGTTCTCGTCGTCGGCGAGGGTGAGGACTTCGCTCTCGTCCACGTAATCGATACCTATCGCTTCGAGGATTTGAGCCTCAACGAAGTGTCCTATTCGGGCCTTGGCCATCACAGGAATCGTCACGGCCTGCTTGATTTCCTTTATGAGTTGCGGGTCGCTCATGCGAGCAACGCCGCCTTGAGCCCGGATATCAGCGGGAACACGCTCCAGGGCCATGACGGCGCAAGCACCGGCCTCCTCGGCGATGCGAGCCTGCTCGGCGTTCACGACGTCCATGATAACGCCGCCACGGAGCATCTGAGCAAGACCGACCTTCACAGAGAAAGGAGTTTTCTTGGTCTCTGCAATAGCACCATTCGCACCGTTTGAGTACAAAGTAACCACCCCAGATTCTTCCATTTGCAGAGGAAGCAAGGAAAGGTGAAAAGGGACTAGAAACTCAAGAAAGACACGGGGCTACAGAGATAGAAGAAGCTTTGGCTGATGCAATTGAATTTAGGGAGTGAGATGGCTTATAAGTAGCAAGGCTATTGGCTGCCACAAAACTCTAATCTAAATCTTTAGGGTATGTTTGGATTGAGGGGAGGGAGGGAATAAAAAAAAAAGAGGAGGGAAATTTTTTAGAAAATTTGAGTGTAGTGAGGCCTATAAGTTTTCCTATCTTTTCTTTTTTTTTTTTTCCTCTCCCCCTCCCTCCCCTTCCCTCAATCCAAACATACAAATCAATGGTACTACTCTCATTTTTCTCTCATTTTTCCAAATCAATGGTTAAGATGTGGTCAATGAGAGACAATGAGAAAAATGATAAAGAGAGTATCTCCTCCCGTTCGAGACACCGTTGAGTTGGCCACTAAAATCCCATATCACGATCACGATAGAAAAACAGATTCCGCCGTTGATCCAAATCCAAACCGCGACTAGGATGAAACTCTATTTATTATAATTATTTGAGTAAAATCTTGTCTTTCTATTTTACCTTGATTATACAAATTTTTCTTCAATCTTAAAAACATACACTTAAATTCAAGGTGTTAGCAACATCAATAAATTTTTTTAAAAAAATAAATATATATATTTTTTAATTATAATTTAAAGAAAATGACAAATAAATACCATATGAATTTACAAAATTTCTAGAAGCCCACCAAATTTGTAAAAAGACTGAGAAGTGAAAAAAACCTATG
This sequence comes from Acacia crassicarpa, assembly GCA_034222035.1. Lineage (NCBI taxonomy): Eukaryota > Viridiplantae > Streptophyta > Magnoliopsida > Fabales > Fabaceae > Acacia > Acacia crassicarpa. The sequence goes on along the minus strand of JAWXYG010000005.1, from coordinate 37,373,929 downwards.
AGGAATATACAAATTCGAGTGAAATTACCCTTTTTCCTTTAGTTTTAAATAAATTCAAAAATAAAAAATAAAAATACTCTCGCTGGCCGTACGGGGATGAGTTTTTTTTCCTTAAAAAAATATATATTCATTGAAAGTGTAAGAGGTAGGGTTCGAACCCCCCACTGCCCACACATCTATGGGGCCAAGTGGCCCAACCTGAGCCACTTAGTTCCTTATATATATACACACATTAACAAATATATATATATATTTTTTATTTTTTTTACTATTGCATCCGGTTCACAGAGGTTCAAACCCCACACTTTCAATGAATATTTTTTTTAAGTGTTTATAGAATCTAGTGCACCAAGATAATTACGTTTTTGACATTTTGCAGAACTGGAAAACATTTCCAGTTAAATTGAGGAGGGAACGTACAGTTTTTTTTTTGTTTTTTTATTCCCTTTTCAAAATAAATTCTATTAGTATTCAAAAAAAAATTATCCATTTTAAAAAATAAATAAATTTCAGGACACAAAATTAAGATTTTAAAATTTCATTCATAATCAAAATTAATAAATTTATAAAATATTCAAATTAATTTTTTTAAAAAATATGTTTATTAAGATTTTTTTTTTACAAATATAAATGTTTAAATAACTCTTATATTAAAGAGAGGTATTTTGGTAAACTGAAGTTTAAGACTTCTGGTTAATAGTCAACTAATGGTTTAAGTGGATAAAAATGAAATCTCAAATATACAAGGGAACATATTTTATAATTTTAAGGAGGTTTATATTTCAAAATAGAGGAGAAGTTTATGTAATTAAGGTAGAACACAAGGATAATTAGAGTATCTTACTCTAATTATTAATATTGATAACATCTTCTGGGGAAAAAATATTGATAACCCCATTTCTTTTTGTCGTCCTTGGACAATTTGAGCAAATTTCTATGGAAAAAATATAGGGATAATTCTATAAAAAGACGGTTGAATTAATCAAAGTCTAACTTGGGTCACTAAATTTAATAAATTATAAATTAGATTATGTGACCCAATTAGAGATTTAGAAATTGAACTAAATTACATACTTACCCCTTAGTGGACTTTAAAAATTGACCTAGAAGCAAAAAAGAAAGTCATGAACCATGATTATTATAAACCTACAATCCTAAACATTCCCAAACTATAATTATGTATTATATTATTATTAAGAACTAAGAACAAAAGAGACGATTTGGGATGAAGGGGAAGTAGATTTATTAATATAAGCTCTTGCTTTTGAATAGAAATTCAGCGATCCCACCCAAATGGATTTTGAAAAGAATCTGCGACTCTTGTACTGTCACGTGAGAAAGGCAATACAAGTCCTCTCTCTTCATCTGCTATTTATCCCCGTTGAGCGAAGACCAAAATAGCATAGCAGCAAGCCAGCAACAGCAATATCGTAAACCTTAATCAGGATGCAAGGCTGGTTTACCTGAATTTGGGTGCAATGTTGTCTTCAACACAAATGGATTCGAGATAGGAGGGTGATGAGTCGCCTGGATATATCAATTATGTTTTCCTTTTATGATTTCAGGAGTGTGAGAAAGCTTTTCTGTAATTTTTCTACTTCTAGGTCATATTTTTGAATCGCCTAGAAAGATCAAATAAGGGTATGGATGTAATTTAGTCCAATTTCTAAATTTTTAATTGTGTCACATAACCTAATTTATAATTTATTAAGTTCAGTGACCCAAATTAGAATTTGATTAATTCAACCGTCTTTTTATAAGATTTTCCCAAAAATATATCTATTTAGCAATAATGCTATGAGGAGATTTATGCATTGTGCCCTGCATTTCTGCAAAATAGCACCAGATAAAGGTGGATTAATTCAAAAAAACTAATATTCTCTTCAATTAAGGTAAGAGGGAATTCTACAATTTTTATACCACAATTACAATTTAAATATTGAAGATATACATATATGGGGTTTAAACTTCTCATGTTGCATGAGAATAAGAAGATTCTTACACACATAAAATAGTGGGACCCACACATATATATAATTAGTATTATATATATGTGTGGGTCCCATCATTTTGTGTGTGTTACATGAGAATACACTTCTCCTACAACATAAAAAGTGTATAATTACAAGTACAATTTTGACCCCAAAAAAAATTACAAGTACAATTAGAATATTTTTTTTAATCTAAAATTAAAAATTATATGAAAAATTTTAATTTTCCATCTTTAGATTTGTTTGAGCAAAAAAAAAAAATCTTTAGATTTAAAAGTCAATTTGGTCAAGGTAGTGTAATTTTTTATTAGTAAATGACTGCTGTCCAAGGTCCCTTACTTGAAATTTTTAGAAATTTAAAGATTAAATTCTCTAACAAAAAACGTGATTCCTATTTTAGTCCCTTATAAAAAAAGTGTTTTTTAGCTCATAAAAAAGATAAATAAGAGTTTATTGATTGACATTTTGATCTCTCATAAATTTCTAAAAGGTCATTTTTAATTATAAAAAGAATGAATAAGGATCGATTTTTTTTATTGTCAGGGACTAAAAAAAATATTTACTCTAATTTAAAAGCTGCAATTTGTTTTTTTGAAAAAGAATCTCGACCATATCGAGATCTAGATTGATGGCCAAATATATTCATTTTTAAATTAATTGATATACGGTTTACGTTCCCCGAAGACCGGGATTTTTGTTGCATTATTCAGATTCTAAAAGGGTCATGTGATTATTACTGGTTGCCCGTGCTACATAACAATATATTAATACATACATCCACATATCATGTGTGTAATAAATAAATTTTACAATATTTTTTACTACTTATAATGCAAAAATTTACTATATATTTTTAATCCTCTTGGCAATAAAAAATTGTGTTTCGTTTTCTTATATACATTTGCTAACAGAAATAGTTTATTAGTCCTCTCTCCTATTCTTTTTAAAAGAGCTCAAAATTTAAATAGTTTTAATTCTTTTAAAAGAGTCCAATAAGAATTATCTGAATACTTAATAAATTTTTTTAATTTTTGTCTCCATTGATTATATATATTACATTAATTAAAAAGTTGTTGTTATCTATATTTACTATATTTCTCTCCCTTACTTGTTCTTTATAAATAAAGACATACTTAGAAAAAAATGTTATTTTATAAATGCTTATTGTTTTTAATTAATTCTAACCATTTCTTAAACCATGTAATTCTATTATTAAACTTTTATAAATAGCAACGGAATGAGTATTTTTTTTTTTTTACTGTAATTCTAATACGTACATAACGATGAATGCATGTTAATCGGCATATAACAAGTATAATACTAGTTTAATTTTTTAAATATTTATGAAAATTTAATTTATATATGAATAATCAAAGCTCATTTGATAGATATAATACAAATAAAAACTATTTTATACGTGAAATTAATTTTATTTTGTAAAAAACAATTATTGTGGATGTTACTAAATAGTGTACGTACGTTTATTTTTATATTTTTCCCTCCAAGAAAATAACATACTTCATATAGATATTTGTATATGTATCAATGTATGAGTTATCAAGTTGAATTTGGACGAATGCAAAAATATTTTGTAGCAAGCAAGCTACTTCATTTGAGTTCAATAATACTCAATTCTACTATAATAATAACAAGCATGAACTTCCCCCCACGCGTTGCGCGGATGCATGAATCACATAACATAAAAGTAAATCTCACCTTCCCCTCATTTGTAAATTATTAAGAAATTGAAAAGAAAAACAAAGAAACATAAAGAAAAGAATTGGATTTCAAATAAACCAAATAAAAATAATTGTAGCACTACCCAACAACACAACATGAATCACAACTACATAAGTAGTTATACTCTTATATGCCTAACAACTTCTGTTAAAGCTCAAAAGCAAAAAAATTATAGCAAAATGCTAGCCATAATAGTACATAAACATTTTGGTATATAATTGCCATTAAGTACATCTGTCACTCATTAAGTATTACACGTCTGTTTTTTAATTTTAGTTCTTAGAAAAAATTGTCATTAAGTATTATAATACTTGTTGTTCAAAAAAAAAAGTACTATAATACTCATTATACACCTTTTTTGTCATGCCCTTTCTTGTAATATTTGGAGAAAATATTAATTAAGTACCACATTCTATTATCTACCTCTCTGCGTCATTTTCTTCCATCCTTTAGTTCTTCCTTATTAAATAAATAAGTTTCAATGATGATGTAAATATAAATAAATTGAAGAGAATGCTATTCCAACATATTATGATTTTTGTTAAATTTATAATTTTTTCCATATATGAAATCATAAATTTAACAAAAAGGAAAGTATTCTCTTCAATTTATATATTTTTTAATTTTAGTCTTTAGAAAAAATTGTCATTAAGTACTATAATACTCATTATTCACCTTTTTTTGTCTTGGCCTTTCTTGTAATATTGGGAGAAATTTTCAATTAAGTATCACATTCTATTATCTACCTCTCTGCGTCATTTTCTTCCATCCTTTAGTTCTTTCTTATTAAACAAATCAATTTCAATGGTGATGTAAATATAAAGAAATTGAAGAGAATGCTATTCCAACATATTATGATTTTTGTTAAATTTATAATTTTTTCCATATATGAAATAATTGTATATATAAATTTTATAAGAAGTTTAATGTTGAATATGATAAGCTATAAATTTTGATAGATTTTTAATAGCTATTTAAATATTCATTTCAATAACACTCTTCTTTAAAAGATCAGAAGCATGCTATTCAAAAAATATAATTGAAGTAGTTTCAGATTGATCACTAATAAGGTAATTAAACTTGAACCTAAGAAGTATGTAAGAGAGAATCATGTAATGTAAATTCGAAATGGGCTTGCATTTGAAACGGGAAATCAGGAGGAAAAAAATTGCTCCACCGGATGGGGCTGCATTTAATTTGTGTTTAGGGATATGAGGAAAAAGTATCTACTCCACCAGATTTTAAGGATTTGGCAGATAAAGCTGTAATGATGAAGGAAGGAACTTTGCTCCAACATGCTCAGATTTTAATTGATTAAAATTGAAAAAAGGAAAGGGGGGAAAAAACAATAACAACAACTACTACTAAAGAGTTATTGTAACTTATTATAGGAAGTACAAATAGCTTAAAAGTCTCCCTTCATTTTTCCAAATGCACACACACCATTCCCAAAAGTATGCTTAATGAATTAGCGAAGAAAAAGTTTGGACCAAAAAAAATTAGCGAAGAAAAAGTGACAGACATAGAGATACTGTAAGAAGATAACTACAATTTGCAACTTGAATATTATTGGCTTACAATATGAATATTATTCATAATCAAAAAAATGAATGAATCAGTACATCTGTTTATATATATTGGCTTACACAATAAGCTAACTGTACAAGAGTATTTACAAACAAGTAATTCTAGTAGTTTCTATCTAACAAGAAGTAGTTCACTAACTAATATACACTCTATTAAATCACGGCTTCGTTCCACTTCTTCTTCATATATAGAGTTTGGTAGTTCTATAAATTTTAAGAATCGTATCCATTCCCATACTAGCTAGTTCTAGGTCGGGAAATCTTTAGTGGTGAATTCAAAATCCAGTGATTGAGATTGTTTATATTTGTGTTTTGAACTTGGATTATGTATTGTACTGTCATTGGAATTTTATTTCTAATCTTGATCTTATCATGTTTTGGTAAACTATATATCAACGCAAGCTCTCAAATTGTTCGATTAAGTGACTTGGGTTTTCAATGGATTATTTGGGAAAATTTTGGTGAAAATTATTTCAGATATGATGAGTCCCTATATCTGAGAAAATGGGGTTGGTTGCCATTATTAGGTAAATACAAATTAATCTAGTTAGGTGTTTGGGTTGAATTATATCCAGAGTTCTTCTAATTTGCTGACGTAGTTCTTATAAATAAAGTGTATAATTTGAGTTAGGTCAATGAACATTGTCTTTAAGAGTTATTCCGTAATCATCAGATGAATCAAGTTCTCTCCTCCAAATTCTTTTATCTTATAACTACAAATTATTTATCTATTTTATCAAATTCATTAACTTACCCTGATACTCTTTGGTTGGATTTAGCTACCTAAAGAGAGGATAAAGGATTCCCAAACAAAACATTGTCATCCCTATTGAAGGGTCACTTGATGTGTGCAATATAAGATCTCTCAATTTTGGGTTTCAATTCAGCTTCACAGGAAGCATATGGTAACTATTTCTCCTCATTTCAAAGATCTGAACATATTTTAAATCTATTGTGTGATATGGTTTTGTAATTTTTTGTTACTTCTCCCCCCCCTCCTTTTTTTTATGGTAAAACCGTGGGATTTCTAAAAAAAAAAAACAAATCTCTCATTATAATATTATCTATCCATGTCTTTATCTCATACACATGCGAATAGAGTAATCTCACAGAAAATTTCCAGCAACACATCCCTCATATTTATAATTCTATATTTCACTATATTATTTTCATTATATGATTAATTCGTCTTTGGGATAATTAGGTTTCTTCCAATATTTCAATCATTAAATAAAATTTATGTCGTGCAACTAGAGCCAGTAATATCGGCTCAACCCGCAACTCGTGGGTTTTGACGGGATTAGGGTTAGGGATTTTCCAGCTTGCAAAAGTGTTGACTACACAGGTTCAACCTATATGGCCCATAGGTTAGCGAGTTGGCTTGCACATTTTTTTTTATTATTATTTTTTTAAAGGATACTTTTACGAAGTTCATAATTTTCACTCTTTCACTTGGTACCTTCCAACCCCAAAGAGAAAAATTATCAACCTCTTTCCTCCTCATTTAAACTAAATTATTATATTTTGATTGCCTGAAGATTTTTTTTTTTTGTCAGTAAACTTTAGCAAAATTGATAACTTTAATTCTTGAATTATGGATTATGTTTTTTGAATTTTTATAAGTGAATTGATCAATGCTAGGAAGGCAAATTTGATGGCTCCTATATATATATATATATAAAAAAGACTTTCAATCGTTTTAAGAAAACATTAAAAAAATATATGTTTTTAAAAAATGCAAACCCGCAGGTTAGCCTGTCAACCTACAACTGCGGGTTAGGGCTGGCATTTTATCAGCTCGTAAACACATAGCCCTGCGGGTCAATTGCGGACTAGCCCGCATTCTCATCTCTATGTGCAACATGCAGAAAGTAAATGCTTGTTGGGTTGCCTGCGCCTAGTGTAGCGCGATGGCATGCCCGCTAGCCTTTGCCAGCCTCAATCAGGGTTTGAACCCTGCCTGGACCATTAGGTCTCATTAAAAAAAAAAAAATGCTTGTTGGGTTAAAAAAACCGACAATTTTCCTCTTGCATTAGTTCAAAACTTGAAGTTCCCAACATTAACATTGTGCGCGCGCGCGTTTTTTTTCATTTGACACTTGTTGAACAAAAATAAACCCTAAATTACATTTCGATTTATTTATACTGGATTCATAATCAATTACATTCTAGTGTTAATTGCATAACCATTTTAGCTTGTACAATGTATTTTAGCTAGTTATATTAGTAATACCTTGTTAAAGTGAAAAAAGACCATGTTAAAGAGTTGCCCTCCTACCAATGGTTCAGTAGCACGGTGATAGGAGAGTCTTTTTGTAAATTGGAGGTCGCATATTGGATCTTTTTGTAAGCTAAAGAAAAAAGTGACCCCTTCAAAGATCAGTTAAGCCCACGTTTAATGCATTTTGCACATTAAAAAATGAAATAGTTTATTGAAGAAAAATGAAGAGGAGAGTGAAAAATAGTTTCATCAATAGTGATCAGTAGAGGTTATTATTAAACAATAAACACAACTAAATCCAACCGAGACCAAATTAACCACTAGAGCATAATTTGAAAATTGATCAAGTAGTTCTCACCAGTTAAATTTTTTATAGACCAAACTTAAGGTACGTCATAAAAAATTACCACTCTGGTCATTAGTATAAGTTTATTTTAACTTATTCTTTTACATCTTTCTCTATTTCTAATGAGAATTAAGCATGCATAAAAATGGAAAACAATTAATTTTTAAGTGAATTTATATTTAGGACGACAAAAATTTTCATCTATAATGATTTATTAAAAAAATATCTGAATAGCATTTAAATTATAAATAATGAGACCAAACATCTTTCTTTCATAAGTTACTTTTCTTTCTCTAGTAGAAAAACCAAAAAGTAAGAAACTTTGACTTATAATTTAAATTGTTCTTCCCCCCCCCCCCCCAAAAAAAAAGCCCAATTATTAAAAAAAAAATCCCAAACACTTGAATAAAAAGGTAAAAAAACACCAAATCTGACTTTTACTTTACCCCAGAAAAGGCCAACAGAAAAAACAAGGACAAAGGGAAGAAAATAAATTAAAGAAACATAAAATAGTGACCCTGAACCGTCTAAAAAAGAAAAGACAAACAAACAGTAGTACAGTAGTACAACATTGCACATGGATTTTTTTTGCTCATGGATTTGAAAGAGTGAGGGCTGCCATACCAGTTGAAATGATGATGATGCGTGTCAAAATTGAATTTGACACACCCACGATTACAGATTACTTTTTCATCGCTTTTTATTATGCATGCACTTGCCAAGTTGGCGAGTACTGGCTTCAATTCAATTATCCCTGAATTCGCCACCTTCTCACTAAGATCAATCTGTGTTTTCTATTCTTATCGGTGAGTGGTGGGTTCAATTACCACTAGAATTGCAACTTCCAACATATAATATTTGATTCTTTTACTTCCAACTTGCCACCCGGGGTTTGATCTTCACTTCTTGTTTGTTTGTTTTTTTTTTTTTTTCTTGGGAAAGAAATTATTTAAACTATCTCCAATCATTATTTCATTATATTACATTTTGCCATGTTCCCTGCATTCCTTTCAACCAAACCGGTGATTAGAAAATCAGATGGAGCAAGTAGGTGCTTGTTTTGGGGCTGCTTATGATAAGCATAATTACGCAAGTTGAGATAAAATTTCTCTAACATACTTAACTCTATAAAAACTGTTTGACAAAATTCCAATTAACATTCCAAACAGGCTTGAATATGCCTACATCCACTTTTTTGGATGTATCCTTTGCCGAACCAACCCAATTCCTTGTTGGGCTTGCATTTCCAAATGCTCAACATGCTCTTCTTCACCTCTGGGACTTTTTGTTGGGCATCTTCTTGTTTGTTCTCCACCACCAGTTTACTTATTGTTCGGCAAACGTTTTGTTAGACAATGCACCTCATTCATTTTGATCCTATGACACACAAAGCAGATTTTGAGTAAAATCACGTCATAGAAATAGTGTAGGGCCTATAGTTTCATGATGACAGTGACATTAGAGATGACGAAGTATACAAATACCAGGCTTGAACTCGCAACCCCTAAGCATCAATAAAGAATGACCTAGAAGGCAATGAGGGAGACTGGTGATGACAGTGATATTTTTTTGTTGTCCACCCGGTTCACCAAAGCTTCGCCCGACTAATCCGGATCCGACCCGCGTCGCACACCTGGCTATGGTGGGAGAGTCTCCCAGTGGGGTTTTTTTTTGCATTCATAAGGCTCGAACCTGAGACCTTGCTTAAGTGACAAAAGCCGCTTACACTTGAGCCAACCCCCATTGGTAGTGATGACAGTGATATATATTATATATATAATGATGACTAAGCGCCTCTATTAGATAAGGAAATAACACAAGAGGGTAAATTAATCCCAAGCATTCTTGATATAGCCAAGACCTTAAGAAAGAAGGACAAAAATTTAAAATACTAGATGAAGAGATACCCAATCTAGCCAAGGCATTTGCAATCCTGTTATACTTGCGCTGGATATAACGCACCTCCACTCGCCAGCTTTTATGGAGAAGGTCTCTAATCTTCAGGAGCTGAAGACTTCCAAAACAGTAGTTGTGGTCAAGGATTTTTTTTTTGGGACAAGAAAAAATGGTGGCAAGTGTGCAACCACTTTGGGTTCTGCAGTGACAAGGACGACCCTTCCAACAGTAATTAAAATTTTTTTTGGGATAAGAAAAATGGTGGCAAGTGTGCGACCACTTTGGGTTATGCAGTGACAAGGATGACCATTCCAACAGTAGTAGCTTTATACAAGGCAAATTACGAGTGGTTTTACTGCAGCTCGAACCCTAAACCTTTTAAAGGAATCCAGCGCCATATTCTGCTGGACCAACCACATGTTGGTGGTCAAGGATTAATTTTAATAACTCCTCAGCATCAGATTCAATTATCAACTTCCTTAAACTCATGTCCCATGCCAATTTTTTTTTTGGTACAAGGCAAGGGGAGGGGGGATTCGAACACGGGACCTGAGGGGAGATATAAGGCATTTCAATACTACCAGTTGTGCCACTGCACTGCTGTCCTCGGTGGTTGTCCCATGCCAATTGGAGCCCTTCGGAAATAGCACATTCCTCAGCAAAAATAATGATGACAGTGATTTTTTTTTTTTGTACAAGGTGAGGGGAGGGGGGATTCGAACATGGGACTTGAGGGGAGATATAAGGCATCTCAATACCACCAGCTATGTCACTACACTGTTGTCCTCGGTGGTATTAAGGTCAAAGGAGTGGGGGAAATGATGATTGTGATAATATAGGCTTGGCCCACAATAACAGTTAAGACTTAAAATATGACAGTTTGTTGCCTGAGCCCAATCTGATGTTGGCTTTTTTTTTTTTGGGTCAAAATGATAGCTAAGATTGTCTTGGAACCAGAAAACTGTTTTTTTTTTTGGGTTAAACAAACATTTTCATGGGAATATTGTTGTATGCTCACATATATTAACTGCTAATCAGTTTCATATCAAAAAAAAAAAAAATAACTGCTAATCAGTTGGCAAACTTGTACAACTCATCCAAGAAACAAGAAAAACAGCAACAACAAAAAACAAGAATCAAATCTCACAATCATGTGGAGGCAGGACCAAACAACTTTCTCCTTTTGTAACTAAGACAAGTCTCAAAAAAACAAAATCAGACATCATAGATTCATCACTGGCCCCTATTTTTATTATGTTGGTTAACATATGCACAAAACCACTTTAACGGTTTAACCACATTAACATTCACATTTCAGGTGTTATAGCCCCTCAATCCAAGGAAAAAAAAAAACTAATACGCGGCCTTGTAACTAGGTTCGGTGCCCGAACCTGCTCTTTACCGTTGCACCAGACCAAGAGTTTAAATTCGTTCTCTTCTCTTCTCTGAAAACCTGCATCTCTCTTTAGAATTCTTCTTCTCTCTCACTCACTAACTCCCAAGATCGCAGCGATGGTGTCAAGGAAGAAGAGAACGCCAGTGAAATCCATTAAGGACAGTCGCAACGGCCGACGCTGCCGGCAAAAATCTCCAGTCAAACATGTAGTTGTCGCCTCCTCCGTGCTGGCCTCCATTCGGCGTCGCCTCTCAAAGTTTTTCTCCAGATTTGCGCGAACAGGCACTCCCAAAGGATACAAAAAGTTGAAGAAATTTCATTCCGAAGAACGACATTGCGAAGAATCATTGAACGACATTCGCAGGACCCTTATCTTCAACAACCCTCTCCCGCCCTTGATCTCCGCCGATAAGAGAACCATCTTTCTTGATCTCGACGAGACTTTGATCCACTCCAAGACGGACCCTCAGCCGGAGAGGTTCGATTTCGTCGTGCGACCTAGGATCGACGGAGTGATGATGAATTTCTATGTGTTGAAGCGACCGGGAGTGGACGAATTCTTGGAATATTTGGCCTCGAAATTTGAGGTGGTGGTGTTCACCGCCGCCTTGAAAGAGTACGCGTCCATGGTGCTCGATCGGCTCGACCGGAACGGGCTGATCTCGCACCGGCTTTATCGGGACTCATGCAAGCAAGTGGAAGGGAAGTACGTGAAGGACTTATCCGAGATGGGGAGGGATTTGAACCGGGTGGTTCTTGTTGACGACAACCCGAATTCGTACGAGAACCAACCAGATAATGCGATTCCGATCCCGCCGTTCATCGACGATCTTCGTGACCAAGAACTGCAAAAGCTGAAAAGGTTTTTTCAGGCATCTGATTACTATGATGATATGAGGGTCGCCGTGAAATACTACGTTACCGCTGAAGAATGTGCTGTGTGAGTACTGAATCAAAAAACTTTAAATTCTTTCATTTGGGTTTCTAGAATTCTTGCTTAAGCTGAATGAAGGGGAAGAAAGAGAATTTATTGCTTAAGTTTGAAGAGTTGAACAGCAATATGATGTTCGACGTGAAATGAAGGGAAAAACAAACCAAGTAGGAATTAATGTTGTATTACGTAATTCATTTATTCAATGTTAGTTGCCAAATTAGTTAAGGTACAAATTTCATCCAAAATATAGTTGGTGTACTGGTAGAGTAGAAATGTGACCCTTTTGTTCTGCTTCTGCATTCGATGGTGAATAATAGTACAAAGTGTCAAATACAACTGATACTAGAGGAGCATTACAAATTGAGTTCTTGGTTATAACGTAAATTAATTAATTTAATCTCTGGCTCTTCTCGAATTAATCATACGACTTAATATAATGTACTGCATATCAAGAGTTTTAAATTGTTCTTTGGGAGCTAAGGTACGATTGGGATAATCGCTAGAAACCAGGAAGGATCCTAATGTCAATGTTTTTCAGCCTAGATCTTTATAAAGTAAACTAAACACAAATACATAAATAAAATTCAAGATAAATTATATAATTTATTGATTCTTTATGTTTTTTTTTTTTTGGCTCGAAATTCTTTATGTTGTTCAAATTATTCGACTATTTTTACATGAAAAAAAAAACATACTAACCGCCGCAAATGATTTTTTTTAGGATTAATTGATTTTAAAAATTTGTATAATTTCAAAAAGACTTGTAAAAATGTTGCAAAATTTGAATAAGTCACAGTGTTCATTATTCATTAATATTAAATATGAAAAAGGACCAGTACTACTAGTAGTATAGCGGTATTAGGATTCATTCCCCCCCCTCCCGGTCCTGGGTTCGATCCCCTCCCCTATTGCCTTGTATCAAAATATATATATATATATATATATGAAAAAGGCAAATCCACTCTAGAAAAACTGTAGAAACTACTTCCTCTACCATTCAGACGCACCCAAGGAAATGGTTCCTCCCAAATCTGGGCAAGATAGCATCAATTTTACCTCCCTCGTTATATCTGAGAAGAAATTTCATTGATTCCTTTCTTGAATTCAAAATAGTAAACTTTGACACACAAATAAGTAAACATAAAACTTCTCTCACATGTTAATTTGTAAACCGATAAATCTTAAAAATTCGTCTCCAAGAATCAATCCAAACACTCATACTGACACTTCTGATTCTACAGATAAAGGAGGTGATCAGTTTACCAGAAGTTCTAATTCTGCCAAAACAAGTTCTGTTTATCATCATGTTTGGGATGCAAACAGCTCCGAGGAGCCACTTCTGAAACATGCCAAAAGGAAATTGCAGATTCCTACCCTTTGCATTGGCCAGCATTTCAAAAAACGGCAAGGGTCCATAGCTCTGAATGTTAACACCAACAATATCAATCCATACCATTCACAATTTGCCTCTGAGATTCTAATCACAAGCAGCCATGTTTCAAATTGAATTTCATTCAAATATCTCAAGCCGTACAAAACAACATCAAGTACATCACTGATCTCCCCTCCCCTCTACAGCAAAAAAATATTCAGTCGGAGAAACCCGAAACCAGAAAAGGAAAATAGAGTATATATAGAGCCACTGCCAAAAACTCAAACCAAAAGGAATCCCGACAATCACTCGTAGAAACGGGGCATCACAGATCTTGGCGCTAAAAGATCCAAAGTGAACAGATCCTCACCGGATCAACCGCAAGAGAAAACCTCCGGAGGCAGCCTCCAGGCCTCGGTTCTACTGAAGCACATGTCGTCTAGGACCTCACTGCGACACCAACTACACTTTGAGTTCTGCGAGCACTGGGATAGCACCGCCAGGTCGCCGCAGTTGAGGCGTTGGCCGGCCCTCGATCCAAATAGGCGGCGCGTTGAGTTATCATCCGGCATTCCACGGCCGTGTAGGGAGAAGCCATGAGAGGGTTGGAAGAGAGAAGCGAGAAGGAGGAGGATGGGGAGCAAAATCGATGCAATGGAGATGGGATGAGAGAACGCCATGGATGAAATGGAAATGGTCGAGATTTGAACTTGATTTTCCAGGTCTTCAGAAAAGGAAATATACCCTCACCTTGGAAAGCGCAGTGACAAGCCCGTTTCGGCAGTGTACGGTCCGGACCCGCATCATTCTCTCGTGAAGGGAAAGTGGAGTGCCACCTCCTCTACGATAAACGGCATCGTTTCAATTTTCATCGTATTTGTCATAGAAACCCTCGCAGTTAGGTTAAGTGCCTATTTAAAACTGTGTCGATAAAAGTGATTTTTTTTTTAATTAGATTTTTTTATGTAGATTTTTTTTTGAAAAAATTCTAAATAAATACCGTTTGAACTTGTAAAATCTCCAGAAGTCCGTTGAATTTGTAAAATGATTCAGAAGTACCAAGGATTTACGAGAGATATGTAAATTCAGGTCAAATTACCTTTTTACCTTTAGTTTTAAATTTAAAAAAAAAAAGGAAAAACCCTCCCCCTACCGCCGGCCACCCACCACCATAAATGATCTCTTACAAATATTCCTTGGACTTCCTCTTTTCCTAAAATAACTTAAGGAATAAAGAAAGAAAGAAAAATATACATTTTTTCAATAATTATTCTCGTAATTATTTTAATTCAAGATTTTATAATTAATTTCCATACATCATTCCAATTTCAAATCTCAAAATTTAGGATGTTACGTATGGCATTTGGTAGAACATCATCGAGGGGCGGTGGTGGAGGTTGCTGAAGCCCTTTGGTTGGCGACGATGCTTGGCGAAGGTGCTGGTTCAGTGAAGATTAAAAGGGGTAAAACTGATAAAAAGAGGGGGGAAAATAAACTGGGTCGTTTGGATGTTTGGAGGGTTGCTGCAGAGTTGTTTTCTGCCTTAAAAGCAGAAATGTTAATCCCTTGTTCTCTTTTTTTTTTTGGTAGAATAAAAGTTTAGATGGGGGTAGACACCAGTACCCCACTAGGGTCAGGACATGCCTCCAGACTTAAAGAACACTTAAAGAGGTACGTACAGATCGCCCACCAATGAGACCCTTACATCGATTAACGGGTATCGAATCCCCTCCCTTTTGGGGTGAAGGCCGACACCTTAACCAACTGTGTCAATCCTCATTGGCATTAATCCATTATTCTTATTAATCTCATTACTTTATTCTCAATAAGATTTTAAAGTTCAAGTGATATTTTCTGTTATTTTCCCATTATTAATCCTATCAAGAAAATAATGAAAAATAATAAAACATTAGGGATAATGATAGAAAAATACCACTTGAAAAATAATAAATATTAACTAATGATAATAAACTAATAAATAGGAAAAATTACATTTAGGTCCCAAAAAACACAAAGTACAATAAAATAGTCCCTTTAAAATCTCAAAATTATACTTATATTTTATGGGACTTTTTTACAATAAATTTCAACTCCGTTGACAAATTTATAAATGTCTACGGATAAGTCTCCAGCGTCTACTAAAAAGTTACTGAGGGTTTAACAATTAAAATTTATTATAAAAAAGTTCGATGAAAGTTAAGTATAATTTTAAAATTTTAAGGACTGTTAATCATAACTTTTCTTATTTGGGACCTATATACAGTTTTCCATAATAAAAATCATAAAAATTGGAAACGAGACCGGCAAAATGTGAGAGTTCTGACTTCTGAGCACATACGCAAAGAAGACGTAAACCCTGGAGGACCTCGAAAGCTGTAACACGCTATCGAAACTCCAATTCGAATTCTCTCTCGCACCCTTTTCGTTTTTATTGTGAAAGTTTCGATCTTTTGGGCTCAGCTGATTATTTTTTTCAATCTAAATATATGTCTGCAAATTCATTATTATTGTTTGACTGATCACATATGTGGATATCATTTGCCCTATCTGGTGCTGCGTAGATTTTATGATGATGGAGTGCAGTTTGAAACCTAATAATCAGGTTGAAGTTTCAGAAGACTTGTGCACAAGGGTTTCTGATTCCTCAATTGATTACCGGATGCCCAATTCTCCTCCTGTATGTTTCCTCCCCGTACCCATCTATGTTTCTGTTACTGTTGGGTGGACTGAAAATTTCTTTGCTTTCTTGTCTTTTGTGCCGTTTCTGGGTTTATGAATTTGTTCTTATGTAATTTAACCGTGAATTTCTGAAGTCTTTGGCATTATTTTTATTTAGGCCGATGACGTTTCATTAAAATACGAAACTGAAATATCTATAAGAATAGTATAGATCGATTGATTATAATCATTAAAATACCATTAAGTAATTAATGATGTGTTGTCTTTGGAAGACTGGATTTTTGATGTTTTCTATTATTTGTATGGTAACACTCTTGATTTTATTGACAGGACGATGGGCAGATTGGTAATCTACGAGACCATGTTATCAAGGATAACCATGGTTCTTCGCCCCCTGCTGACTTTGAAAAGCATAGTTTAAATACTTCCTCGTTGTATCCTGTATTGCCCGAAGAGACATGGGAAAGAAATAAAGAAAACGTAGAAACATCAGGTAACATTCAGAGGAGAGGAAAGTATTTCTATTATGATCCCCCGCTTTATGAAGATACTGGAGTTTGGATACCAGTTTCAGTTCCGCCTATGTTGGAAGGAGAACATGAGGAGCAGGCTAGACAATTTCACCCAAATGGTAGTTATTTTCCAGAGGGTGACTTGGGATGGAATCAATACCTGGGAGAAGAAAAGGGATTGACTATGTGGGATGTAATAGTAGAAATGCTACTTGCGGCCCAGGGAAAAGTGACTTCTTTGGCTTCAGGAGATATTCATAAATGTAACTTTTCTTGGGTATCAAACCTTGTACTTGAACAAGCTTGGAAAGAAATGGCTCAAACTATTACAGAGGTCAACTTTAGTAACGTAAAGGAACTGCTTGAAACTGAGCCTCCAAAATGGTTGCCTGATAGCTCTTCTACTTTTTGCATGCTTTGTGGTGTGCGGTTTCATCCTATCATGTGCTCAAGGCATCATTGTCGGTTTTGTGGGGGAATATTTTGTGGTGAATGCTCCAGAGGACGAAGCTTGTTACCTGTCAAGTTTCGAGCTTCTGATCCCCAACGAGTCTGTGATGTATGTTGTGTGCGGCTTGAGTCTGTACAGCCGTATTTAATGGACCAGGTTAGTAATGCAGCACAAGTGCCAACTCAGGACCTGACAGACCTCAGCACTTTGAGATCATGGCTGAATTTTCCTTGGGGACAGTCCATGGAATATGAAATTTATAAAGCGACTAACACTATCAAGGCTTATAATCAGGTAACATCCAGATTTGAGCGTTTATGTCTAAAGTTCTTTTAGAAATCCTTTCCCACTAATTGTTGTGTTTCTTATGGACTTTCTTTGATGGTGATATATGAAACTGAAAAGCCTCAAAGAGCACCTTGATTGTTTGAGAAACGCTATAAGATGTTTAAGAAACTGATTTGTAATTTTGATCCTTAAACTAAAGTTTGACCTTTGTTTTATATTGAAGTTATTTGTTGTAGATGTGATGCCAATCTCAATTTTGTATTGCTTAGTTTATGATTTCTTATGTTAGCTTTAAGATCTGTGGAATTGTGGCTTGATATTTATGAAAAGTCACTGTGGTGTAACGGCACGATTATCTAAGCCAAAAATGAATCATTGGTAATTTAAAAATGAAGTTTTTGGTGGTGCTATTGGTGTCAATAGGTCTGTGTCCAAAAATAGATTTCAATAGGTGAGCGTGGTGAAAGTCTACAGAAGCTATGTTGAGTGAATTGACATGTGTTTAATTAATGAAATTCACTTTCGTAGGTTGGTACCTTAAAGCCTGAGAAGTCAATCCCTGATATCATTCTAAGGCAAGCGAAAGGCCTTGCAATTATCACTGTGGCGAAAGTAGGAGTTGTGGTTACCTACAATGTTGGTACAGGAATTGTGGTTGCACGCAGGGAAGATGGTTCATGGTCTCCACCATCTGCCGTTTCCTCATTTGGTGTTGGATGGGGAGCTCAGGTGAACTAATAAAATCTTTAATAATGTTGAGTACTTGAGCTAATAGTCCTAAACCTAATCACAATAATACGATCTCCTGTAAATTCAAGAATCAATAACTTGTTGAAATGTGATATATGGTGTATTTTCCATATTCCACATCAGTATGGAGTTCAAATAAAGCTTCAACAGATTTCATTTTGTTTTGATTTTCTTACACTATGATTTTCAGTGGAAAAAATAAATGAATAGCATCTTTAGGCAGATTAAGCAATAGACAAAACTCTGTATAAATGCTTTTTCATTTTTGCAACAATCTTTAAACCTCAACCTTGCCAAAGCATTGATTCTGACTTCCCATTCTACATATAGGCTGCAAGTCTTATAGTAATGCCTGTTTATTACTTTGTTTATGTCTTCTGAGTTGATGAAAATTACTTTCTGCCCCCATTATAGGCCGGAGGAGAGTTAACAGACTTCATAATTGTTCTGAGAACAAACGATGCTATCAAGACATTTAGTGGTCATATGCATATTTCACTTGGAGCTGGAGCAAGTGCTGCAGTTGGAACTGTTGGAAGGGCAGTTGAAGCTGATGTTCGTGCAGGGGATGGTGGTCAGGCTGCTTGTTACACATACAGCTGCAGTAAAGGTATGTATTTTATATGATTGTGTGTGTGTGTGTGTGTGAATATCGTGCTATCAAATTCTGCAGCTTATTCTCTGTCTAGCGGTGAAAAACCCAATTTATGTACAAGTATGGCTAGGGAATGAATGGTTTTTTTCTCTTGAACTACCAGTGGATGCGTGTTTGAACTGGATGATGGTAAAAAATTACAATTAAGCTTATGCAGGTTTTGGTAGTGAAAGATGAGATCATTGTCAATAGAAAGATACTCGAGCTTTGACATCTATCTATCTACTGTTTCATATGTTTTTCATGGGAATGAATGGAGAGAAGGTTTCCTTGAGGGTTAAAGATTTAAGACTTATGCTGACTGCTAAATCCCTTCTGGCTTTGGTGCCAGCTCAAAAATTTAATTAATATGCTTTCTGGGGATACATCGACTATTGAGACCTTGTTACTCACTTTTCCACTAGTACGATTTATTCTTTATTTTAGCCTTCAATTTTCCCTTAAAAACTGGGTATGATTGATATTTAGTGTGATGTATGGAGTCCATTGGAGGCTGCGTGGCTTAGAGAGTTGAGCGCCACCCAATTTAGTAGGCAAGGTTACCTGGTTTTATGATGAAAACACTTGTATTGAGGATCTTTAAACTGATATACGACATTACCTTAACAATGTTTTCTCGAGACTTTTTCGGAAACATGCTAGGATATTGATGATGTAATCTTTATTTGAAAATATCTAGAGATGATCCCCTTCAATCTGGTAGGCATGAATATTATGGTCTTTCGTCAGTAAGAATCTTTCTCTGTAAACATGATGATACGCATTTAACATCATAGTTGGGCCTTATTTGGATTGTCTGAGTTGAAACATTTTGAACAAAACTAAATCGAACACAAGCTTGACACTGTAGTTAGTTATTCACATTCAGAACTGATGACAATGCCGGGGGAAATAGTAAAACCGTGAAATTGTTGAGCTGTTTCTTTATTTCTTTTTGTGGGATGAGGATGTGGTTGGATTAACAGCTCAAGCGTACAGAGATTGACCACTGGTATATTGGATATTACTTGCAGGTGCATTTGTTGGATGTTCACTGGAAGGCAGTATTGTGACCACACGATGGCGGGAAAATGCCCGTTTCTATGGCAGCCAGTCTTTAACGGGAACAGACTTGCTTCTTGGCTCCTTGCCAAGGCCGACGGCTGCCACCATTCTTTACCGTGCTCTTGAAGATATCTATTGGAAGCTCGATGATTGATTGATTCAATCATTCAACATAACATTGCATTGCACGCCTTGAAAAATGTAAAGTTAATTCTTGCATGCCATTCTTTGTCATTGTAATTGTAAATATGCTGAATCTGTGGATATTACGAACATACTAGTTTCATCTGAATATTTGGAGTGTATATGTACATAAACTAATAAATTTAACTGCGGATTATGGGCTGCCTGCTTCCTTCCTGGTACACCGTAAAATATCGTGGACATGATATATCTGCTTCTGCTTACCACGTGGTGTGCTGTGTTTGCGTTTTTATGCGTCGCGGTTAAGCCGAAGCAAATTTTGTTTCATGTTAAATATATTAAATATAATTCTGGTATCATGATTGGATCCCTGTTCTTATGCCCCCGCTATGTCTAACCCATAATGCTGACGCAGTACTCCATCCTAGAGCCATCGACTTTGACTCTAATACGGGGCAGGTGGAACACAAGCAAGATGAGTCATTATCTTCACGCTGATGGTTGTTTCTCCATTAGATCTGCTTCCAAACCTATAAATGAATCGTGATAATGCCTACTAACCAACGAAAGTTGAGGTTAATAAGAGGGGTTAGTTTTTTATAATGTGACAAACTAAAATTTGAATTTTTACTAGTTATCTACCAGTGTTTTAAACATGATTGCATACATGTGCTGACAAAGAAAAATGTGATAACTCCTCTAATGCTTGAAGATCGAGTTCAAGAAAAATTATTTGGCAGAAGTGGGAATGTATGGGGAAAAGCAGGAAGCAAATAATGGCATTGCTACATTAGGAATTAGCTTTGTCCTTCCTTGCACTCTTAACGCTCTTCTTCTTTATATCTATTTGAGTATTTGAGTTGGTGTTTGAAAAATATGTTTATATAAGTTAAGATAAAATTCATGTTACAAACTTATAAACTATAAATCATATTAAAAAAAGCAGCTTTTACCGCTTATCGATGGACATTTCGTCTTGATTCTTGGCTTTGTCCTCTGCTTCTTTGGCATTCCCCTTTCAAGGAGAATGCCCGCTAATAAACATTTCACGAAACGTAAACTTTTATTCCTCCTTCAGAAAGCCCCAAACTTCAAGCTGAATGAACTATGAAGAGGAAGATAAACCAGAGAGCATCTGTCGGCGGTCACATTTGAGAAGCTGTGACGCGTTGAGTTTTGGAAATGGATGGCCACGATTCAATCTCGCAATCAACGCTCCAGATGACTTGATGAAGCTGACCCTTTCAATGGGGATAGAGCGGCACCGCGGAGGAAAGTACTACGAGAGAAACCGAACGCGAGTTGAATGGTCGTTAACTCTAATGCTCTAAGAAAGAAGGGCTATTGGCCATTGTCGGTGTAATTTGTAAACGTAGTTCCGAGTTGCAATTCCAGTGGATCAGTTATTCGTTGTGTCAATTAAGGTATGCCTCTCTCATCCCTTATTTTCTCCTATTGGGTAATTGGTGCTTTTAATGCTTTGGCCTCTCGCTTATGACTCGGAACCTCGATTGATGGTTGGAACATGATGGGACTTTGGATTTTTTTTCTTTCATCTGATCCTTCTGGTTAGAGTGATGGATACTTTTCCTTCCCTCTACTGGAAGGACCCCAAATATTTGAGAAACTGCTCATAAATAGTTAATCTTTTCCTTCCCTTCTCTTTCAGGTTTGGTTCTTTCTTCGTGCTTGTCTGATCTAAATCTAACATAATCTTTTTTTTTTTTCCCAATTTGGTTCAGGGGTGTTACGCCTCTCAAGTTTACATTTCTCCGGATCAAAGTGCTCAGGTCTCAAGACTTTTGGATATGGCTACTAGACGCAATGTTCGATACTCTCCTCTTAACACGGATGAGCATAACTTTACCAGCTTGGATAGACCATCTGACCCTCGTTTTGATTTTACCCCAAAAGCATTGGATAAAGTTCCTTGGAAATCCATTGCCCTTGCACTTTTCTTGTTGTTCCTTGGGACAACGCTTTTGGTTATTTCATTCTTTGTCTTCACCGGTCACATGGGAGGAGAGCGGTCTCAAGCTTATGGCCTTCTAGCCCTAGGGATTCTCAGCTTTCTCCCAGGTATGTTGGATTCTAAGATTTTTTCGTGCTGTAGATGAACTCTTTCTAATTTCATACGAAGTTACTGGCTTTTGTAAACTGAGACAAGAAATATGCTTATGGATGTTCTTAGTGATATTCATGCAACAAGCACCATAAATGTAATTAGACTAGTGCTTATTTTTTCTGTACGGTGGAATACTGCATAACCGCCAAAATTTCAAATGAATTCAGTAAAATTGGTAATGGGAAATGTACTTGCTGATTAGTGGAGAACCTACTGGAGTATCTTGTGATTATCAAAATGAAATTTAAGAAGACTGGGAACTGGGAAAGAATCAAAGCACATTTATTAATGTATGCATTTATGGTGGATAATGGCCCTGCTTGATCATTAGATCCTCCCGGACAGATCAGGTAGACACGTTAAAATGAGAGGAGGAAGAATAATGAGAGGAGCTTTCTAAATGGATTAGCATTCAAGGCAATTGTTAATGAAATTTGAAATGAATTAAACCCTGCAGCATTTGTATTCCTTGGGCTTTTTAGAAAATCAGTTTAGATGTGTGTCTCGCTTGTTCTGAATAGACATCATCAGATGTGAAATATCAGTATCCCAGTTTAGATGTGTGTCTCTCTTTATGTTCTTTTCACATAAAGAGAACATTCTTTAGTCGTTATTGCCTAGATTCTGATGTCAAGTTACCTAGTCATCCTTAAATAGAAAAACGCAACTGAGTTCCATTACTACTAGGATGGGGGACCTATCTTGATACCCAACGCAAATTTATTATATAGAGTTTATTACATTTTCCTATTCGAATTGAATGATATAATTCCATACTTTTACCAACTACTCATATTACAAGTAGTTCAAGTAAGTGCATCATATCTTTTACGTACCTGTTTTCTGTTCCTTTAATCCTTTTTACCTCTTTCCTGTCTTCAATTTATATATGATGTGATGGAATATAAATAAATTCAAATTTTAGTTAGTTGGTTAGGAGGTTAGTTTTAAATAACCGTTAGTAAATTAGCTTAAGAAGGTAGCCGTTAGGAAGGATATAAGTGAGGGTATGTCTATATAAATACCCCACTATTGCCATTGTAATTTAGTTCTGTTTTGACTCAAGTGTGAATGCAAAGGAATTATTCAGAATTCCTCTTCGCTCTTCTTCTCTCTCTAATCCTCTCTTTCTCATCTGAATACCATAACATATGACAAAAGATCTTCTTAACTTTGGTGTTAATTTCTCCATTTTTTATGCTTTCAGACACTATGCAAGTGTAACCACATTTCTATATCATTATAATTTATGGAAGAAGTTCGAAAATTAAAAAACAAACCAGAAAGAGAATTCTCAGCAAAATATCTCCAATTTGGGAAAAATTAACTAGGCAAGTTATTCGCTGGCCGAAGTTCGAAGACAAATAATTGAGTCAGTACTCAATTAACAGTTCCTCATGACTTTCTTCTGACTTTTTTCTTTTGGACAAAGGACTTTCTTCTGACATTGTTGATAAATTGTTTGGTTGATTGTTTCTAAACTAGAGATATTTTTGCCAGGAATCTCTTAGAACTCTCTCTTACCAAGGTTCATGTTTCAATTCTGGTGTTTTGAATCATTCTGATCGTGCAATTATAATTGCCAATCACTTAAATTCAAAGAATAGAGATGGCCATCCTTTTGAATGTTCATTGATTGATTGTGATCATCTAACAGGTGTTTGTGTGTGAGGATCATTGACCAATCGAGGACCTTCATACCCTAATTACTCGTACAGTTAGGTTATGGAAGTTGTGGGGGGATTTTTTTTCCTTCTGAGGGGTGGATAGGGCTGGCGTTTCATTGCTACAGTGCTTGATGGTTTTGTTTAGTATATACGTATGGAATGATTTTCATACTTGTTGCGTGATTCATGCATGTTACATAAGTATTTTTTTCTGCTGTAATGCTCTTTTCCTCAACCATAATAGGGTCCCAACTCCAACAATAATCTAGCTTTTACTCGCCTGGCATGATTAGTTGTACTAACCATTGAAAAAAAACATTCATGCTTGCTTTGTCTGTGGAATTTTGCACGGCTTGACTTTTTTTTGTAAATGAATGCTAAACACGTTTTTAAAGTTGGCTCGCCAGGGACATCGCAGCCGCATAGTATGATAGCCTTTTTTCTTATGCCCCAGTAGTCCATAAAATTATGTCTCAGAATGACTCGTGGTTGTGTCTGCTATGCAACTATGCTGCAGTTATCTGCTTTGTCCATGTCAATGTGACTGAAGTCTTGACATGCATGTCTTGTCTTTTGGGCTGCAGGGTTTTACGAGACTCGAACCGCATATTATGCATGGAGGGGTGCCAAAGGATACAGTTTTTCTGCCATTCCTGCTTATTAGTTCTGTACACAATACAACTCTCTTGTGATTTTTGTTATGGTCTTGTCTTAAATTAAGGATGGAAAAACGCCGTATAGAAATGTCAAGTCTTCTTTCTCATGTGATTTGAGTAATGCTGCATCCTACTGTAAAATCCTATGCATAGCTTTCCGATTTCACTGTAATGGTACATATGGCAAATTAATTTACACGCCTTCTTTCTAAGACCAAAAGTGTTTTTCTAACTGTTTACGTGAGAAAAGTCTTGAACCATATCTGAAGTTTTGATATGTTTCATATGTTTAATATGTGATCAACTTTTTTCCCTTATGACCAATGCACAAATAGGAGGATCCAGATCCGTTGAATTCAGCAGCAGCCAGCCCCCACAGCTCCAATGTCATGTCCACTCATATACAGACAAAATAATAATAATAATAAATGAATAATTAAAGAGTATAAGATGGTGATGATTTCACGCAAGAGGGATGGATTTTTTATTGTTTGTCTTGTTCTCTCCAGATTATATCCCTCAAACAAGCTGGGTCTCATTCTTCTAAAAAATTTAAAACATATTATGTTCTTGATTAGTATGTTATAGTGAGACTATTTTTTTTAAAATTTTTAATGCAATAATATCTGATTTTCTGAGAATAAAACACAATACAAGAATCTCCCAAAAAAAAAAAGTTCCGACCCAATTATTGTTTAAACGAACGGTATTATTCTCTTTCAATGTCATTCATATTCTTGGGACCAAAGAGAATATCTTAGACGGAAATATTGTACTTCATGAAAAATTCAAAGGCGTGAAACGGTTGTGCAATGCTTCATGAACAACACTCCAGAGCGTAACGGCAACCTAAAAACCAAAACAAGAAAGGGGAAGTAACAATTAACAACTCGTACAACAGTTAAGGATCTTAAAATTCTAAAAAAAATTTTAAAAAAAATGATTTGTTGTTGGAATTAAATTTTATATAATTTAATTTTTCAAGACTCCTCTCTTCATCTATACCATTCTCAATAATACTCCATTGCAAACTTTTTAACGTTTTTTCCCAGTAAATTCTCATTATTTTTTTTAAATATTTTTTTTGCCAGGCTTTTTAAGTTTTTATTTGTTGTTTAAGGATTCTACAAAGAGGTTAAAAAATGTAATTAATATGTTAAAATATCTTCTAACTTTCTTAATGTGCCTATATTAAATGTAAATTATCTTTTGTTTGAAAATTGTACCCAATATAAGATAAGGATATATTGGCAAAAAAGAAAAGGATATAGTAATTGAATAGGGAATATGATATTGTCATTGCCATTTTTTGTCACTACCAATTTTTTTTTGTTAGATCAGAATCTCATTAGGAGAGAGAAATGATAAAGGTAGATGAGATTTTAATCTAATGGTGAAAAAGTGGTAGTGACAATATCCTATCTCATTGAGTAAATAGCATTTAATATTGCATTAAACATCTATAATAACAAATAAATAAATAGAAACACTTTTTTTCTCCAAAACTGACTTACTTCTACCCAAAAAAAAAAAGAAGAAGGAAAATGCGAAAATCCTTTTAAGTCCAAAGCCTCCTCAAATAATAAGGGAAAATCCCATAAAAAAGAATTTTAAAAATAGGAAATGACAAAATGGTATTTCGATATTAACAATAAGAGAGGAATGTTAGTACCAAATTTCTCTTTTTGAACTTTAAAAGAAATGACATAAATGTCCTTATATATATATATATATTTAAAAAGGTCACCTCCACTTGTCATCACCGACAGAGCTCTAACCAGAAAATTTCATCGGAAATAAATATTCCTAAACCCCTACCGCTTGGTTTACTCAAAAGATTGGTAGCCCAAAGTCTTTCAAGACATAATATTCAAAGAACACACACACTCATATATAAAAACTTTTGATTTTTAATCCAACATCATT
Source organism: Acacia crassicarpa (assembly GCA_034222035.1). Lineage (NCBI taxonomy): Eukaryota > Viridiplantae > Streptophyta > Magnoliopsida > Fabales > Fabaceae > Acacia > Acacia crassicarpa. The sequence continues at coordinate 37,347,550 of JAWXYG010000005.1, read as the reverse complement.
CATAGATTTTGTTTAGGAATTCATGACTTTTCATTAGGTTTTAATAATTTTTGCTTATAAAGTGAAAAATTCACACTATCAGGTTATTTATAAGTTTTGTTAAGAAATTTATAATATTTCATTATATTTTAACAACGTTTGTTTACCAAGTAAAAAATTCACACTATCAGTCATTGACAGGTGTTGTTAAGGAATTCATACATTTAATTGGGTTTTAACAATTTTTTTTACCAAGTAACAAATTTATATTATCAAGTTATTCACGAGTTTTGTTAAGAAATTCACCATATGTCGTTAGATTTTAACAATTTCCATTTTTCCATAAAAAAATCACAAGTTGTTAAAACTTGATAATGTGGCTTTTATAATGAAAGTGGTTAAAATCTAATCAAATACTGTGAATTTCTTAACAAAAATTATGAACGACTATTTAGCAAACAAAAGTTGTTAAAATCTAATTAAATGTTGTTAGTATCTTAATAAAACTTGTTTTTTTTTTTGTCAATCTTAATAAAAACTTGTGAATGGGTTGATAGTGTAACTTTTTTACTTGGTGAATAAAAATTGTTAAAATAATAAATCTAATAAAATTTTGTGAATTCCTTAGTAAAACTTGTGAATGATCTTGTTGTGTGGTTTTTTACTGGGTGAACAACAGTTGTTAAAAACTAATAAAAATGTGAATTTTTTAACAAATTTTTTGGATGAACTTATAACGTAAACTTTTTTATTGGACAAACAAAAATTTTTAAAATCTAATAAAATATTCCTTAACAAAATTTGTGAGTGAGTGAGAATCAAAGTTAAAGAGTTAACTTGTATATATTTGTTTTTACAATATATATTATAAAACATTGATGGCACAATAACAAAAAAATGATGGGGGTTCAAATCCTCCCACCACTTTAGGAATATTTATTCCCATCAAAGCTTTGGCTGCCGGTTAGCCACTAGAACTCCATTAAAGTATAGCCGATGGTGGCTGCTGACGATCGGATGTTGACTACAATGGGGTTTTTATTTTTATTTTTTTTAAAAAAAACGTTTAAAGGCATTTTTTTCATGTCCTTCTAATTTCTAAAAGGATAAATTAGGTTTAATACTTCTCAAAGATTATAAATATTTGAAACATATTTTTATCTTTTATTATTTTTAAAGTTCTTTTACTATAATTTTCCCGGACAACAATAATAAAGGAGAGGAATTGCTAAGGTGGTGTGCGAACAATTTCTGATTTATTGCGTTCACATAGACGAGTGATTAACATTTTTAGATATTCCCAAACCTAACCCTTCATTAGTTGTCGAAATTAACAGTTCACAGTTTGTTGTATACATACGAGAATTCAAGCCTTGTTTATTCAATTCGGATAGGGAAAAAGATTTCTCCTGTCACTGGAGATAGAGTTATCTCCAGTGACCCCAAAACTACGTCGTTTTGGATTAATGAAGGGTTTGTTAGTAATTTCAAGTGGATTAATGAAGGGTGTTTTGGTAAAATGTATATGATTAAAAAATAAACAGAATTATAGAATCACCCTTCATTAATTTACCTGAAATTACTAACAAACCCTTCATTAATCCAAAACGACGTAGTTTTGGAGTCACTGGAGATAATTCTATCTCCAGTGACAGGAGAAATCCTTTACCCATTCGGATACGACTCTAAATTACGTTACGTGTTCTGTACTTTCCGTTATAATTTCGTATGAAACTACCTTTTTAAAGATTTTTATTTTTTCAAAAAAATTAATTAATCCATTCTTATATGGTCATTCTCCGTGTTTATTATGAGACACCAATTAACAAGTGTATTTGATCTTTTTTTATAAGGCACTTGTTTGTTTCTAAAGAGCATTAATTATTTTTTTATGTATTCTCATAATTAATAAAGGTAGTGAATGAGAATAATAACTAATATAATATTAGAGTTTAGTGCAATTAGCATGTGTAATATTAGAAGTTATTTAAATTTTAGGGGAACTTTATTAAATTTAAATTTTTTTTATTGATTTGTAAGAATTATTAGTTGGTATCTTATAATAAGGATTTGAAGGAGTATTTAGGGGTAGAAAGGAATTGAAATTAGGGGAAAAAATTATAAAATAGAATCAGGTGTTCATAAGATTACATTTTAGCATTATAAAAATTTTAATATTTTTATTTTAATCCCTCCACGAAGGCAACTAAATTAAAATAATTAAAAATTTTATAAGACTAAAATATAATTTCTTCCAAATTTGAGTTATATTCTACAATCTTTGGGGGCTCCTGGGAGTATTCCTGATATCCGAAATCTGAACGTTTGACTTTGACGTGTCCAGGTTCAAGGGGTCAAAAGGCACCAGAACTTTGTTCTGTTTTGATTTTATTATTATTATTATTTCCAAGCTAAACCGGAGGGGAAATTCCGGACGCATTTCATCGAGAGGATTCCCAAAATCCCGAAGCAAAACGTAAGAAACTAGTTTTTCTCTACGGCGGCTAACCCTCGTGACTCCGTCTTTTCCGAGGTGCATACCTCGAACAGCGATATTCTTAATTTTATATTTGTTTTCAGTTAGATTTTATCGTTCAATTATTGTTCCTTTGACCGTAAGCTTGTTTCTATTTCGAACAAGAAAATCAACCTTTGGTACTGTTAGAAACTTTGTCTGAATTGATTGAGCAGTATGCAAGAAAATGAACTTATTTAGGCACTTAGAGGTGGCACAAGCGCTGACAACTTTTCTGTTGGGTTACGCTTTCGGCGGAAATGTGAAAAAGACTCGCTTCCAGGCGTGATTCTTTGTCCAGCTTGAGGTAACCTTTAATTAGTGGGAGGGACTTGTTAGATTAAATTGCAAAATTCCCGAAGGAATAAGTGTGAATAATCTCTTCTGGGAACGAGTACATTAAGTTTCGCTGTTATTCGTCATTTATAATTGAGCAGAAGTTGAACTTTCTAAAATCCAGCTTGTCTTGGACAGATTTGACAAAGTTACTAATTTGTGCCACTGTATTTCTGGGATGGTCCTGTATGTAAGAAGGGACTGAGCATTCACCTATTTTGACAATTTGTGAATTTGAATTGATTGTGAACCGAATTTCGGATTTTGAGCCTGGGAGCCTGAGGTTGGAGATTGGTTACTAGTGATGGATGAAGCTCAGGGTAGTTCTGGCGCCCTGCCTCCTTTCCTGACAAAGACTTATGAGATGGTGGACGATCCTTCCATAGATTCGATTGTTTCCTGGAGTGCCTCTAACAAAAGTTTCATAGTATGGAATCCTCCAGAATTTGCAAGTGAGTTGCTCCCAAGATTCTTTAAGCACAATAACTTCTCTAGTTTCATCAGACAGCTGAACACATATGTAAGCAGATTTAATCTTGATATTGGTGATGCCTCTATGTGTTTTGCTTTTATTTTGCTCTTCTGCTTTTGTTGCTTAAACTAAGTAATGAACGAATTATCTCTATTTGAACAGGGTTTTAGAAAAGTTGATCCAGACCAATGGGAATTTGCAAATGATGATTTCATTAGAGGTCAACCGCATCTTTTGAAGAATATACATAGACGAAAGCCAGTTCATAGTCATTCGTTGCAGAATCAGAATCTCCAAGGACAAGGAACTTCTCCATTAGCAGAACCAGAAAGACACAGTTTAAAAGGCAAAATAGAGTGTCTGAAACATGAAAACGAACGACTTCGTCTAGAGTTAGAGAGTCATGAGCAGGAGTGGAAAGCAAATGAAATTAAAATAGGTTGCTCAAAGGAGAGATTGGGAAAGTTGGAAAGGAAACAACAAAAGATGGTCTCTTCTGTTTCTCAAGCGTTGCAGAAACCTGGAATTGCCTCAAACCTCTTGCAAATGTCAGAAACCCTGTATAGAAAACGAAGGTTGCCTAGAGGTGGTTACTTTTGTGATGAAGTTGTAATTGAAGATGCTACAGAATCTTCTTCAGTGATACCTAGAGATAATGCTGATATAACTTCTGTTTTGTCATCAATTGTGGAGAGAATGGAACAGTTGGGATCATTGCTGTTATTTTGGGAGAACGTTGCTCTTGATTTTAGCGATTCCTTTGTTCATAACCATTCAAATATCGATCTTGATGAATCTACTAGTTGTGTTGATAGTCCTGCTCTCTCTTGTATGCAAGTTGATGACGAATTTCACCCCATGTCATCAGGAATTGACATGAACTCTGAGCCAGCTGGAGCTACTGTTTCTGATCCTGGTTCATCAAAAGAAAAACCTGCGGGAACAACCACTGTAGCAGCTGGAGTCAATGATGTATTCTGGGAACAGTTCTTGACAGAGAATCCTGGTTCTTCAGAAACACATGAAGTACAGTCAGAGCGAAAGGATTCTGATGGCAGAAAGAATGAAGTAAAACCTAGTGAGCGGAGTAAACTTTGGTGGAGCATGAACAATGTAAATAGCCTTTCAGAACAGATGGGGCATCTTAGCCAAACAGAGAAAACTTAATAGTGGATGGTTATTCCATCCAGCATGTGATGCCCCACATACCACATATCACTTGTAATAATTTAGGTATGAACTGTTTTCTTAGCAATAATTTCTAACTCCCTATCTTAAGTTGGATGTTGCGTCCTCCAATGTTTGGTTGATTTATGGTTTTAGTTGTCTCTTCTTTTGTTGTTCTTTGCCTAAACCTGTGCTGCACTGTGATGTTGGTCTGTGCATTTCCATTGACTTTTCTCTATGATCCGGATCTTGTGTCTCATAATCATATGGTGAATACACCTAGCGCATGACCTTCAGTGCCACTTCCAGGTGATAATGATACTCTGTACTTGTGAAGAGTCAAAGAGGGGATTTACTCTTTTGATATAGAACAGCAGATGACCCACATAGGGAAAGGACCTAATAATTTATTTTGAGTCTTGATGAGGCCTCTATGGACCTATGGCTGAATTTTCCTATAAATGTCAGTAGGAGGAAATGTATTAAAATTCAAACAACTTTTGTTTGGGCTTAATTGAAAGTGGTGTATGAGTGAATTTTGAGAAGGCTTTAAGCAAGTGAGAAATATAATAGATGATGCATATCGTATTACCTTTGAAGGGGCAAATCTAGTGAACTCCCCTTATTCATGCATGAGCATGCTGGTTTAAGGCAAGAATGAAAAAGAATGTTGATTTCATGTATCTGAGATAGAGTATCACAATTAGATAACAAGACATCGCTGATTATGGGATTTTTCATTTGGAAGATGCAAGATATTTTTAACATATGTTAAAAAGATCTTGCATCTTTCTCTGCTTGAATGTTTTTGTTTCAGCTCAGTTGTCCATATTCTGGATTTTTTTTTTCCCACACAAGAGTTGTATATCACATGGTTTTATTTTTCCAAGTATTTGTGCATTGGAGGTGAAGGATTTCTGGAATCTTCCCACAAAATTATCAAACTTTTATTTTGGTCCTTATGTAATTAAAATAAAAAGACCTATTGCAAAAACTAACCAAAGGTTGATGCATGCTTAATTGCATTTCTCACATAAAACATGTACAAGCAAAGTAAAACACGTCCCACACTCGTGACTACTTTCACTGGGAGATCAGAAGAGTTAGGTATTTGATATATGTGCATGGTTTTTGTCATCTTTATTTTCCTAAAAGAAGAGGAAAAGAAATCCGGTTCCTGCTCCAACTGATGTGTTTTCTGTATATATGGACCTTGTAGCCTTTCAAATAAATGGTCACGCCTGATTACATGCTTCTTTATTAGGACTCTGTTTTTTTTTTTCTTTATACATCATGGTAGGAGAGGAGGACAGGGTTCGAACCCTGGACATGGGGGGGGGGGAGGCCAGTTAAACTGGTTCCCATGTCACTGCGCTACTCAGGCGTTGACTTACTAGGACTTTGTTTTTAATTGACAAGAGCAGTAACTTCAAGCTGGTCCTAACTTATGGGGTACTCTTGTTTCTCGCAATTGGAGTAGGGGGGGGGGGGTAGAAACGCATGTTAAATTCCAATCTGTTTGAGCATATTTGCATAAAAAGATCACAACTTGCAATTGCTTTTGTTACGGACCTGGATAAGGCCCATATTCAATATATGGCCCAGCAAGGAACATACGACATATCAGGATCTACCTACAATATAGGAGGATCCTATCTTATATACAATTCAGATATATCTAAACATATATCTGGTAGTTAGGATATCAGGGCCTTGAATCACAAGGCTCAAGCGACTCAACCTAAGGTACACTCTATAAATACAGAGGTCAAGCCCTAAGGTACACAGATCACAGATGACAGGTTCTACGCTCTAACCCTAGACTATTTACATACAGTCACACAGAGCACACACCCCACCCCCTTGGCTACACGCTTGTGTGTGTCTCGAATTACGTGGACTTTGATCCCTTTACAGGGTACGTAGGCCCTAGCTTGGCTTCTAGTTAAGTCCAATCAGTCCTGTTCTCAGAACATAACAGCTTTTGATGCCATACTTGTAGATGCGATTTTGTCTTTAATTTGATAGTTGAACCTTGTGTTTTCCACACTGAGGGGGTAGATACTTTTGGATTGAAATTTAGTCCGTGAGAAGTTGGTCTGCTTCTTCAATGATAGCAGTTTGTTGAATTTATTAAATGGTAATCGAGCCATTAGGTATTATTCAAGGCATGTCTATAAAGTGTAAACATCTGAAATTGTTAATCCTTATTTATTTCATAGATGCATTGCTTAACCGCCACAAAAATTATTAATCTGCTCAAAATATACGTAAAGCTGTTAATTATATATAAACATATATTTTTAAGTTAGAAAGGAGGTTTCAGGCTCTTGTAAAGGAGGACAGTAGTATATTATAGTTTTCTGGCTGCATGTAAACTCTGCTTCTTGTGTCTTCTGTCGTTTATTTTGTCTATTGGGTCGTTTTGGGGGGTATGTTGCTGACATGCTGTTTTAATTTTTGGATTTTTTTTTTTTTTTTTTTTTGGTGTGTTGGTGAAGTAGTCTAGGACGATGAATCAGTTTAGTGGTATGGGGTACCATGTCGTACAATGTTGGTGGAGGCACCATTTTAGAGCAGAGTAACGACTTCTGTGGTACTCTTTAGCAGCTTTTTGGGCATAAAAAGATAAATAGGGTTAATTTTTTAAGCGAGTATTTCACTAATTTGAGAATGAAGGAAATGGTTTCTGGCTTTCGTATCGAACCATCTAGTCAACAAGTGTATTTCTATGATTACGGTTCTGTCAAAGGCAAGTTCAAGGATGACATCAATTTTACTTGTGAGCTCTGTTTTTCAAAAGCGATAATTTTAGGTGTATTTGTCGGTTAATCACTATTAATATATCATCTGAGGTGGTTATATTCTTAAAGGTTAAATTTTTACTTGTTCAGAAATTTTAAACACTCCCTATGACATGTGCCCAAGGATCACGTTATAATGGAAAATCCCAGGTATGAAAAATTTTACAAGAGCTCTTTGATAGCTACTATCTTCACGTCTGTTTACGTTCAGTCATCAACATGTTCATTTGTCCGAGCAAAAAAAAATCAACATGTTCATTTGCGCGTAAATATGCAAGCTGCAGCATGTTATTTAGTGCATGGGCACTATTCTGAAGACGGTATGAATAAAAAGGTAAACCAAACTTTAGTGCTTCTGCTTAGAACAATAATGTCAAGTACCCACCCATTTGACTTTTGGAACCGTTAAGTTTAACGTTTGATGCAGAATCTACTTATGGATATCGCAGTATTTATTGGAGGACGCCTCAATGTCCTGATTTTCCGATACTGTTACTGCAGCAGCATAAGCTCATGAAGCAGTGCCGTAGCCTTGTAAATGAAAACTTAATATACTTGCTTCTCTTGGATCTAATGCAAAAGATGTAAAGAAACTGAATTCTTAAGTAAAATAAAAGCATTTCTAGAACATAGAACAAGTTTGTGGGTTGATAATTTACTGTTGTGCTCGTTAATTGTCATCATAACTAGCCATATTGTTTGCGTAATGAGATACCCAGAACATCTTTGTTCATATCAAACCATACCTCGCGGAATACTTTGACAATGAGGTTGTGGTAGTCATCAGAGTTGAGAGTGAGATAACATGTCAAAAGTTCTTCATATTCTTCCGGCTGATGAATTTTCATCTCTGTGATCATCTCAACCATTGAGTCCCTGAAGTCCTTCTCTGGATTCATTGAACATCTCACCACAGCAAAGCTATCTGATAGTTCTGTTTTCTCCATCATCATCCTCTCCTTCGCCTTCTTCCTCTTCAGTTTCGCTTTCTTGAAGTCTTCCAGATGCTTTATTTTGCAGGTTTCAGTCTTGGAACCCATCCTTGGAGAACATACTCTCACCTTGGAGCGGTGCTTTGGTTTACTTGTCTTCATCATCTCATTCTTTTTCAAATGCTGCCTCTCACTCTCAATTCCCAGTTTTTTCTCAGAGGATCGGCTCTCAGTTTTAATACTTCCAAGTCTGGGATTCTTCTTAGAAGCTAATGAAGGAACAAGAGATTGTGTTCTAGGTGTACAAATTGTCCTAGGTGACTCAAGTTGTATTATTACATCTTTTTCTAGTGATTTAGTCGATGCAGATTCAGCTTTATCAGAAACTTTCTCAAGTTTCAACAATTTCTCATGCAAAGCTTTCTGTGCTTTCTTCTCAAAAGTCTTCCTTAACGTCTCTAGTTCTTTTTCTCGATCATAATCATCTATCTGCAGCGAAATCTTAGTACCTTTTGGAAATTTGCTTTCTTTTTCTGTACCTATCTCCTTGAACTTCAGAGTTCCTTCTTCTCTTCCATGGCTTCTTTCATTGAATCCACCATTACTGCAACTTATGGAGACTGGAACAACAAGATCATCATCCAGATTGCTCAACTGTGTTTCAAGAATATCCTTAGTTCTCTTTCCCTCATGAACCTCTTCACCAAATGGAAGTCTCCAGATACCATCATCATCCCCACTAAGAGACACACAACCACCGCCAATCCCACAAGCATACTGTGATGAACTGACACAAACAGAATTTGCCTTTCCCTTCTGCTGCTTCACTTTTCCACCACTTGGCTCTGTATTAACCCTCATGTGCTTGAACTTGGACAGCCATGAAAGAAGAGAGACATGAGAGAGAAATGAAGATGAATGTCTAGATGAAGAAGACGCAGAAGAAGATTTTTTCCGACCCCACATGATTTTCTACTGCTGCTCTTGCTGCAGACAAGACACAAGTATTCTTGTTTGGTCGTGTGTTTATTTTAGGTTGGAACTATTGATTCAGTTTAAGTAAGTGATCAGTTACAGAGAAGATGAAGTGGAATGAAGGATCAGTGATGACGGTGGTAGGAGAGTTGAAGGTTGTAGAACGGTTAGGATGTTTAATGGAGACGTGGGTTTCTTACTGGCTTTTTTTTTCCAAAAAAAAGAAAATGTGATGGTATTACAAAGCAGGTACATGGCCCCTCACTTCCTGTGACTTCTCACCCACTTTCCCAGTTTCCCTACTACTTTTTCAGTCTTTACGAGAGAGAGAGAGAGAGGCCTCTTTTTTAGGCCCCCAAACTCATGGTTATGGCAGAAAAGTAGCACCAATTATTTCCCTGTCTTCCCATTTTTATTTTACATTCATAGCTTCACACATATGACTGCAGATTTTTTTCTTTGGCTGCCATCAAAAAAGCATTTTACATACAGTGGAAGTAAATAGATCAATAAAAAAATGGTATCAGTGTTCTTTTTTTTTTTTTAAAAAAAAAAAAGGTTTCATATGAATTAATTGATTGGGTACAGCCGTACAGGCAAGAATAACCGACTTCTGAGTAACGTACAATGGTGTCTTTTTATTCCATTTAAAGCTTGAGATGAAGGATGTTTCATGGCACCGGGATGCTAATCTAGTCTTCTTTTACCTTCTCGTATTGGATTGGATTCTAGGCATGGCTTGTGATATTCCCCCCCCCCCCCCCCCCCCAAAAAAAAAAAATCATTGTTGCTTTTTGCTTTTTTTTGCCCCCTCTTTTCGAAGTCAAGTCAATTATTTCCGTTACAGTCAAAGCCTCATGCATCATTACTTATTACTCTGCCCTCCAGATCAAGATTATCAAAAATGGATCTTATTAAACTCTTTAGTATTGGGGGTATAAGACTACAATAAAGATGCTGAATTAGTGATTTACAAGAGCAAGAGATGTGCCCAAAATAAAGATCTTCTGCAATATTCTTTTTATTCTTAAAAGTGTGATTGATTGTTTGTGGGACTATGATAGAATCTGCAATTGAAACTTATTAAAGACGTTTCATTTCCATGCAACTGCACTACCTGTAAATTTATCCATATTCAGATGCGATATTATGGTGGTGACTTGTTCCTAATCCACCAGATGTGGATTTGGGCATCGTACCTGTAAAATTCCCTTCAAACAGCTGTTATATCTCAGACTCATGAGTTCTGACAACAATAACTTGACTAGGAGTACGTAAAGTCAATAATGGAAAAGAAAGAAAATGCCAAAAAAGGGAGAAGAAGAAGATGAGACATGAATTTCTATGTAATTATGCAAGAACTCCCATTTTCCAGCACTATGTTGACCACTGAGAAACACAAACTTCATTTCTAAGGACTGGGATTCCTCTCTCCTTTGCTTGGAATAATGTGTGAGCGTGTACTTCATTTCTAAGAACTGGGATTCCTCTTTCCATGCATCAGCCGGTAAATTACATTTTTTGAAAGAGAGGCAAGTTTAAAGAATGAATACATCCATCCATCCATATATATATATAAGAAGATAAATGAGTATGACTTGGTAAAACTTGTAATTATGAAATGATTTACTTTTAATAGGAAGAAAGACCAGGAGCTAATAGAATGTTGACGTCTAGAACAGAGAAATGGACCAAGAATTAATATAGTGGAAGGAAACCAACTGGCAAGTCCCCAAGACAAAAAAGGCGGTGTGCTGTGGAATAGCAATATGGTATCTGGTCGTTATGGCTATTATTATAAAACAAGAATAAGTTCCAATCCCCACCACACCCATTCTTAAAATATCTCCTCTTCTTTTCTTCATAATCTTGACTATAAATAATATGCTGCAGAATTTTCTAGAAGAACATTAGCATCTTCACGAGGGAAAGTTCCAGGACATTGCTGCTTTTTCTCTGAGCAAATTGTGAAGCATCAAAGAGCCTGGGAATATAACATCTCTTTCAGAGATCTACCTTCCTTCTATCTCTCTGGCAGAGAAAAGGAATCTTAATGTCACAGTGGCCACCATGACTAACACAACTTTAATTTTTGGGCTACTCTAGATTCTTCCAAGGACTTCAAACTATCAAATTCTTGACTGAACTGAACTGAGAATATATACCACCATGTTATGTTCCCAGATGACGTCTGAGAACCATACAAGATTTATGATAACCAAAAAGTTAAAAGGGGAAAATATAACACCTGCAATGGAATGGACTAACTTGAGATTTTTCCATTATTGTTCAATCTCCGAGAATACATATGGAACAACTTGTGTAATTTCTTATGATCTTTATATATTTCAATGAAAGAATCTGTAAGACTTGCAACAAAACTGTGGGGGATGTGAAAAAACAATATTAGTGTTACATTACAAGGCAGGCACAGAAATAGACATTGGTACTGAAACATCCCGTGCAAAAGTTGTATCTCTACCAGTAGCTGAATTACTGGGATATACATATCCTACACCTAGTCCATCATAATGTAAAGGTGCATGTTCACATCTCTGGAACACTCTGGCAAGTGAAGCTGCTTTCCTTCTGGCTCTTTTTGTTCCTGTAAAAAGTAGGGTTTGAAGTAATCCGGCCAAAGCCGGTGCCCTCCCCACCCTCTCTATTACTGCTGCGCCTCCACTCCGGCACAGCTGCAGCAATGCTGCCACGGCATTCTCTTTCCCTCGTGCGGTTCCACTTCGCATCATTCCTATCAATCCAGCTACTGCTTCTTTCTCTTCCACCACCGCCTTGGCCCCTATTTGTTGCCGGACAATCAAGGCAAGAACACTCGCTGCTTCCTCAGCCACTCCTTCCGTCCTCAACGAGCCAACTAGAGCTGTTATTGCTCCGGCTTCGATCATTCTAATACAGTTATCGGTGTGGGTGGAAAGATTGAATAAGGCTGTTACTGCATCTTTCTTTCCTCTCAAGTTTCCCTCTTGCAAAAGCTGCGCCAGGGCCTCGATCGCTCCTGCCTTATCTGCAATTATCTTCTTATATTCATGCACTGCTGAGAGACTGAACAATGTTGCAGCAGCATTCTCTCTTGCCTCTGTTGTGTGACCTAATCTCAAGACATCAACTACGGATTCCAGACAACCTTCTTCGTTGATGATCCGGCTCTTGTTCTTCTCATATATCGACAGGTTGAGCAATGCTGTCACTGAATTCTCCTGAGCAACGGCATTAGGAGATGAAAGTAGTTTACAAAGGCGACGAATCGCCCCAGCTTCAGCAATGAATGCGCGGTTTTCCTTGCCTGTTTTCGCAAGCAATCGTATCTCCCGGGCGGCTATAGTCTCCGCAGCTTGTGATCCATTCTCCAGCTGCTGAATGAGAAGCAGCGCCGTTGCTCGGTTGGCTTCGAGGGCGGCTTTCGACGGAGAAGCCATTGGAAAGGTATCTGGCGCTACATCTACCATCTCCAGCAAGTCATGAGAGATTCCATGCGCAGTGCTAAACTTCATGATCAAATTCTTCAGAGCTCGATTCGGGACAAGCTTTGTGTGGGCAAGCATTTGTCCTGTTTTTGGACAAGTACAATGCCCTTCTTCCAACCACCTTGATATGGAGCTTCTATCATATGTTTGTCCTGTGGAGATTATCACTGGATCACTCATCAAATCCAACGATATTGGGCAGTAAAAGTCCTTAGGAACAGTTACAAAGGTTTCAGCAATTTCTTGAGTAATGAATCCCTTCTTCAGTTTTTTCAACTGGCTTCCATTTTCTAATTCAAGTTCATCTTCCTCAAATCCAAAGAGCAAAAATCTAGAATACCGAGTCAAAGCAACCAAACCATTAAGCACAGAAATTGTTGGCTCAACGTCTCCTTCATGGTTAATAATCTGCTCCTCCAACGACTCAATTTCTGCTCTACAACTCCTAGCATCAATAATCTGCAATTTCTTCAAAAAAAAAGATCGTAGCCTAGCTGAGTCAGGAACTCGCCCATTCTCAAATTCTTCGAGATACGATAAGAACTCAATCCTGAGCTCATCGTCTTTCTTGTCAATAAATAACTTAGCTCTCCTTGATTGTTTCTGCAATAGCTCAATCTGTTCTCTAATATCCTCACTCAATTGAACATCCTTAATTGGAAATACATCTAGGAGAGTCGAAATTTCTTTATTCAAATCATGGAAATGACCAGAAACTGAATGGTTCTGAAGCAAAAGCCATAACTTACTCGACTGCGCGCAATAATCAAGCAGAATCTTGGACCGATACAGAAGAAGATAGAGCTCCTTAAGGCAAACCAACTCAGTCATGGGGATATTCGTTCTGTTATCACGTAGATACTCCAGAAGCAACAGAAACACCTCGACATTCCGGATAAGCGCCCGCGAATTCTTGCGTTGGAAGAAGAACGAACGCCCGGAGAAGCAAGAGACGAGCTCGCTAGCCACGGACACGAGAGTTTGAACCAAGGCAACATCTGTGAGGTCAACCGGAGCAAGAAAGGCTTCCAAAGACGGAGACCTCCGCCGCCGCAGAGACGAATATATAGCACCCGAAGCCATACAAAATCCAGCAAGATCAAATTCTGGGGTTTTTTCAACTCGACAGACTCCACGAATTCGAGAAGTACACAAGCAACAAATACAAACAATAAAACAAAGGAGTGATTTTTACAAAGAAAGACCAAAAAGAAGAAACTCAATTTTTGGAGCAAAAAATTAAGGCTGTTGGAGAGTGTTTGATTGTTGGAAGGGATTTAAAAGAAGAAGAAGAAGAAGGGGATTCATGAAATGGGAAGAAGAAGACGCGTGAGAGAAAGGGAGGGAAATTGCCAGGAGGGAGGGTTGACGTATGATTATGCAGGCCAGATTCTCGTCCATTGCTTTTTGGGTTCCATAAGAGAAAACATCCCTTCATGCTCTAAACCGAGCAACAGTATAGATAGAATAGATAAAGGCGTCTGTGAGTGAAATTACGATTTTGGTGTGTGAGAGGTCAGACCGTGTCAGATTATCTTAAACCTTTTTATGTTTTGACTTCTCAACTCATCTGATCTACCGCGTCGTCGTCTTGAGAGTTGAGTGTTTATTGTTTTTTTTTGGGCCGACGTCTTGAGAGTTTGAGACTCTGATCGTTTCTTTTCTTGCACCCCTTTTGCCTAATGTTACAAAAAGGTTAGATGTGAATTTAAAGAAGGGCAAAGGAGCGATTTTACACACGAAGTTTGGCCTTAGGAGCGCCCAGCACCACGAAGTATTTTTTGGAGCAAAAGTACACACGAAGTTACGTTTTAGGAGCAAAAATACCACCGGCCGTCAGTTGACCGTTAAGTTGGATGGAATGCTGACGTGGCGTTGACTGGGACTGACATGCTGACGTGGACGATGACGTGGATACTGACGTGGAATTTAAAAATTCAAAAAATAGGAAAAATTTCAAAAAATTAGAAAAAATAAATAAATAATTAGAAAAAAAATTCCAAAAATTAAATTAATTCGAAAAAAATTTTAAAAAATTAGAAAAAAATGAGGAAAAATTTAAATAATTAGGAAAAAATTCTAAAAAGATAGGAAAAAATTGAAATAATTAGAAAAAAAATTAAAGTAGTTCGAAAAAAATTTAAAAAATTCGAAAAAATTAAATAATTAGGAAAAAAATTAAAATAATTATAAAAAAATTCACAAAAATTAGGAAAAAAATTAAAATATATAAAAAAAATTAGAAAAATTAGAAAAAAATTCAAAAAATTAGGAAAAATTCATAAAATTAGGAAAAATTCAAAAAATTAAAATAATTAGAAAAAAAATTAAAATACCCCTGCTAGTGGGCCCCACCACTGATCACCCTACCGTCAGCCGCCGGCGGTGATCGGTTGCCCTTTATTATATACTCAGCGGCAGTCGAATTAGTTGATTTTACTTATTTTTCTAAAATGCCTTAATATAAATTCTGTACCTCAACTACCTTATTGATTTCACATAATCTCTCACTTATATCAATAGGCATCTTTTAGGAAGAAATTGACAAAATTTAGAATGTTGTATTATAATTAGGACTAAAACAAACTCTCAAATGTTGTCTTATAATTAAGACCGGAGGGAGTATATAATAAAGGAAAACCGATCGCCGTCGCCGGCCGGCGGTAGGGTGGTCAGTGGTGGGGCCTACTGGCGGGGGTATTTTAATTTTTTCTAATTATTTTAATTTTTTAATTTTTTCCTAATTTTATGATTTTTTTTTCTAATTTTTTGAATTTCTTAATATTTTTTGAATTTTTTTCTAATTATTTTAATTTTTTCCTAATTTTTGTGAATTTTTTTTATAATTATTTTAATTTTTTTTCCTAATTATTTAATTTTTTCGAATTTTTTAAATTTTTTTCGAACTACTTTAATTTTTTTCTGATTTTTTCAATTTTTTCCTATCTTTTTAGAATTTTTTTAATTTTTTTCCTAATTATTTAAATTTTTCCTCATTTGTTTCTAATTTTTTTAAAAATTTTTTCGAATTAATTTAATTTTTGGAATTTTTTTTCTAATTATTTATTTATTTTTTCTAATTTTTTGAAATTTTTCCTATTTTTTTGAATTTTTTAATTCCACGTCAGCATCCACGTCATCGTCCACGTCAGCATGTCAGTCCCAGTCAACGCCACGTCAGCATTCCATCCAACTTAACGGTCAACTAACGGTCAACTGACGGCCGGTGGTATTTTTGCTCCTAAAACGTAACTTCGTGTGTACTTTTGCTCCAAAAAATACTTCGTGGTGCTGGCCGCTCCTGGGGCCAAACTTCGTGTGTAAAATCGCTCCTTTGCCCTTTAAAGAATGAATAAAAACTTAATTATAAGTGATAATTAAGTGGCATTCTTTAAAATCTTGAGCCATCCACGTTTGACAAAATCTTCATGAAGGCATGGGAGTGAAATTCTTCAAAATAAGCAATTGACTTTCCATTAATTGACAAGTGGCATTCTTTTAAATTTTCACTAATTTTTCTTTAATTTATGAGTAACATATTCTATTCACTATTTTTTGCATTTGATGACATTGTATAATTTTGTAAAATCAATTTTTTAAATGTAAATAAATATTATTATCTCAATATTTAATATAAAATTTAGTTTAATTTGTAGTGTTGATTGTACTTCAAATTACGCTTATTATATTAAGGATGAAGGTAATATAAATTTTTTCGTATGATATTTCAATAATTAGAATTTGTGGTTGATTCTTTCACGACATCTTGCAATTTTTTTAAATTGAAAGTGTGAATATATCAACCAACCAAGTCACAAGGGGAAAACAAATGTATACAAGGTACGAAACGAGACAAGGTAAAAACAACTAAAACACAAGACGACATTCATGTAGCCTGCCCCTTTTTCCTTGCCTATCTGCCATGCTCTTATTCTTAATCTCATTTCTGCATCATTTTATTTCATTTTCCCCTCCAAAAGTTACTTCATCAGTCTTTAATATAAGATACGGTTTACTTTTTTTTAAAAAAAAAAAACTACCTCTGGTTCTAATTATAAGACCTAGATGACTTTTTTTTGAGAGATTAAAGAAACGAAATAAGTTACTTAATCATTTCATATGTTGTGTATCCTTAGATTATATATTAATTTATTAGTTAAACTAATTAGTTTAAAGAAAAAAATATAAATAAAAACACTATAAAGTAATTTAATTAGCTTCCTTATTTTTTCCAAAAAAGTCAACTAGGTCTTATAATTAAAACCGAAGGGAGTATTAAATAACTAAATATATTACTTGAATATATTTATATTTATCGTTTTTTTTAAACTAATCTTTTTGACTTATAAACTTATATATAATCTTATGGTACATAACATATATTCTGATTAAAGAATTTATGGGAAAAATACTTCTTATGTTGTAGGAGAAGTGTTTTCTCATGTTACACACACATAAAATAGTGGGACCCACATATATATAATTAGCACTATATATGTGGGTCCCACTATTTCATGTGTGTGGGAATTTTCTTCTTCTCATGCAGCATGAGTTTAAACCTCATAATTTATAGCCTCTTTAGTTTTGTTTAAAAAAGTCAACAAGGTTTTATATTAAGAACCTGCTAGTCTCAAAGTATTTTCTCTGATACTAATTATAAGACTAAATTGACGTTTTTGAAGAAATTATGGAAGCTAATTAAATTACTTTAGAGTATTTTTATTTTTTTTCTCCAAACTAATTAGTTTAAAAAATAAACTAATATATAATCTATGAATACACAACATATGATGTGATTAAATAACTCATTTAGCTTCTTTAATCTCTCCAAAAAAGTCAACTCGGTCTTGAAATTAAAACCAGGGGTGGATAGTATGATATAAATTTTGACTATTTATAATGTGATGTGTGTAAGTATCTATTTCTTTATTTTATTTTAAAACATAAAACAATCAAATAAAAAAATTAAAAAAGGGATACCTTCAGTTTTTATTTTTAAATACAAAGGAAAGAGTCATGGTCTTTTGACATTTTCTTTTTAAAAGTGTTGACCTGATTAAAAATTCGTATTTGGGTTGTATCTAATTGAGATTTTTCCATATGAAATTTTATAATTTAAATTTTTCATCACATTTAGTGAGAAGCTTATGGGTTTAGGATAAATGATACTCCCTCCTGCATCCAAACCTAAATACAAGACCTCTTCAGTTAATTTTAGGAGATTAAACAAGTTAAATAAATTATTTAACTATAATATATGCCACATAATCTCCTTTAGATAGTTTTTTGTACTATTATATTATATGTCAATTGATAAGTAAGGTAAATTAGTCTCAAAAAATGATAAATATAAGAGATAAAATAAACAAAAACTTATATTTAGGATAAAAAATCAGTTCAAAGATAGGTTTTATATTTAAGATCAATCTGGAGAGAGTTTAAGTTTTGATGAACGGTGATTATATAAATGATTTAAATTTATAATACAGAATTTGAAAAATATTTTTTTGCTACAAGTATTTATAAAAACATTTAGTTAAGTATATACTTATTAAAGAATAAATCAAATTCTTAATCTATGTGAACTAAATTATTGAAGTTTTTCTCCCAATAGGAGAAAAACATCAAATATATAACTATTTGAAAAAAGGAAAAATAAATTAAAAGGGAGAAAACAAAAATTCCTCAAGATAATATTTGTGAATTGCAAAATCCTAGGCTCTAACCGGTTAGTGAATACCAAAAGTATATGTTAATCTTCGATTGAAGTTATTTTTATTAATAAACTTCAATTAAATGTAATAAAAACTCATGCAAATCACAACAACTATGGTATATTTTACAATACACACTTGTTATTTTCTTCCCGGGAAGTTGGATCTAAAGTACTCCTAAGTCCAGGATTCTAAATTTAGATATATATATATATATATATATATATATATATAGTTTGTTTTTATCTAAATTTGATGATTTAAATTAGCTCGTCATCTGAGTCTTCTATTGGCAAATCGAATTCCTCTGCGAGTAAGTATCAAAAAAAGAATTCCTCTGCGAGTTGCTCCCTTTTTTTTTTTTTGAGTGGAAAGGAATTTATTAAAGAAAATGCATATGGCCTCGAATGAGGTTACAAAAGTAAATTAAGTCTATCAAAACAAAGCTGAGTATTGACAACTAGAGACTTAACATGGGCAATAATTCCATCAGCTAGAAAAGTTTCACCATTGAAGATTCTCCTATTCCGAACATCCCATAACTTCCAACAAGTTATGCATATGCCAACCTTCCATGAGGTGTCTAGACGCGGTGATTTGAGTGCACTGAAAGAAAGACTAATGCTATTGCTACTGTGCTAGTAATGAATGCTACTTTTTATTATTATTATTATTTGAAAGCAAAGCATCCCAGCTTCTTCCTCTTCAAAACGCGATAATATCTGTGAATACTTTCAAAGCAAAGTAAAAATAAAGAAAACAAAAGGAAAACAAAGAAGGAATCGCTTGATTTCCTTTTTTTGGGCAGCACAAACAAAAACAAATATAAAATAAATAAAATATAACAATAAATAATAATACTAAATATAAGGGAAAAAGATTTCTCCTGTCACTGAAGATAGAGTTATCTCCAGTGACCCCAAAACTACGTCGTTTTGAGTTAATGAAGGGTTTGTTAGTAATTTCAGGTGAATTAATGAAGGGTGTTTTGGTAAAATGTATATGATTAAAAAATAAACAGAATTACAGAAACACCTTTCATTAATTCACCTGAAATTACTAACAAACCCTTCATTAATCCAAAACGACGTAGTTTTGGGGTCACTGGAGATAACTCTATCTCCAGTGACAGGAGAAATCATTTACCCTAAATTTAAATATAAAATGTTAAATATATTGTAATGTAATAAATTGTAATAGGAATATATTAATTAGATTATACAGTATAATATATTTTTATTTATATTAATATTTCATATTATATATATATATATATATATATATATATATATCCATTTTTAATTATTTTTTTATCTTATTATATATTATATTTATGGAAAAAACACTTCTCATGTTGTAGGAGAAGTGTTTTCTCATGTCACACACACATAAAATGGTGAGACCCATATATACATATAATTAGCATTGTATATATATATATGTGGGTCCTATTATTTCATGTGTGCATAGGAATATTTTTCTCCTCATGTAATATGAGAAGTTTAAACCCCTTTATTTATTATATGTAATGTATATATCTATTTATTTTATGCTTTTTATATTTTCGATCACATAAACGAACCCTTTATATGCTGAAAGGATCTTTTTTGAAATTGGAGTATATAATATTTTTTGAAGAAATCCCATTTGTTCGTTAAAATTCCCTCTCTTGTTCGTTTATAGACTACTCTACTACTTCTTATATGTTTATATATTATACGTCATTATGTCATGAAGGTTCTAATAGAAACTCGGAAAAAATCTAAACTAAAAATGGGGGATAACATTCTTTGACGAACGAAATCAATAGACGTTATTATATGAATTGATTTGGCATATGAAACTATTGGGAGAATATTTCAACACAAATATATAAATATAATATATAGCTTGTAACGTAACTATATTATATATTTGGGATCAGAGGTAGTACCATTTTAAATTTTGAAAGGTTCGACAATATAAATAAATATAGTTAATTCTCAGTTCATACTTGTATCTAATTTTACCAACTATCGCTATATATATTTTTTCCTCGCAAAAATTTATTTAACATGAACCAACTTGGACTAAACTTTAAGATCAAATAGATTACTATTCTAACAAAAACAAGTGGAACCCAACTTAGTTAGTTGTGCCAGATAGAGTTTTTTAACTCGATAGCAGTGCCAAATAGAGTTGAAGTTTAATTTTGATCATTTAAAAAGTTACATAAGTTGAAATAATTTAATCATACAATTAAACAAGCTTATCAAGGTGAAAAAAAAATCTTCATGTAGGTATGTAGCAAAAGTATGTTTTGAATTTCTTTAAAATAAAGTTGGGATTCACGTCGAAATATTCACACTCTTATACGTAAAAAAATATTTTTAAAAAATACATCACGTTTAATTAAAGATTCTTTTATCAGCGTTTAATTTATAGAATTATGCAACTTAACCCTAAATCAAATTGTAAGTAATTGAGGAAAGAGGGGTTGATATGTTATCAAGATTCTCCTTTGATTTAATTCTCATGGAAAAATACAGAGAATCCAGATTCTTCCTTCTATGCTAGACGGAGGTAGTATGATTAAGTAACTTATTTAGCTTCCTTAACATCTCTAAAGAAAGTTAACTAGCTCTTCTAATTAGGACCGGAGGTAGTAGTATGTTTATTTTACGTTTGCTTTGTTACTTTATAAATTTTTTTCATTAAAATGATATCATTTTGTCTTTTTTTTTAAAAAAAACAAATTTTAGGAAAATAGTTGGGTTCACCACAGTCCAAGGGTAGGACGCTTGAAACATAGTCTACATGATATATTGGATTAGAGAGTACACATGCTTCTACTTTTTTCCAGCGTTTCCACTACTTCTTTGATCCTCAAGATGCTTCCCCCAATACATTGACTAACCCCAGGATTGACTCCCTCCCTTTTAATTAGAGAGTCTGACCCCTTTATCAATTGAACCTGAACCCAAAAATAAAGGATTATCAGTTTGTCTTTTCAAAAATCAAGAAGAAGTAAGAGGGGTTGACTTGAGACAGTCAATGGGCACCCAGCACGTGATTACCCGGCCATATGTGGACTGGGATTGCCTTTTATGTACGGAATATAAAACAATAATATCTTGAATACTAGAAAACAATAGTATCTTGATTACCCGGCCATATGTGGATGCTCCCCCATGTTCAGGATTTAAACCATGTTCCCTCCCCTATTATGTGTATCAAAAAAATATATATATATAAATATATGTATTTTAATAATAATCACTTCGTATCATGGATGTGTTTATTATTTTGGTGATCCTTTAATTTTGATTGATGGTGTGAGGCAATTACTGCACACAGACGCTGCCTTTCTTTGCATTGACCAAAGCGATCCGTTCATAACCATATGTTTTGACCAACACCAACCTCCCATTATTAGAGGGCCTGCTTCAATTTTATTTTATTTTTAAAAAAATCATATTTTATTTCATCTTCAATTTAAATTTGTCCCTCAAAAGTTAAACACCTATTTTTAAATTAGTGTATAATTTTTGTGTGTGTTATTCTAATCTCTATCAATCCTCTCACAATTCATATTGCCTAAAAAGATTTGCTATTTCCACCTTTTTGCCTCACTTTCCTCAATGGACCGACCACGCAAAACACGCACAATTCTAATTCTTATTTATTAAGAATGCATTATACTTTCATATAATTAAGAATCAAATTTAAACATTGTTAGACTAATTTTGAATGGTACTTTAAAGGTATTTTTTGTATTAACACAAATTTAAACTTGAGATCTCGTGTGTAGATGCAGGTAAAGTCCCATTGACTATGAACAACCCTTATTGATTATGTTTATGAACTAAAGTTTGTATCCATCTGGTCTTAAATATAGGACATAGTTTATAGTGTAATTATATCTTATATTTAGAACCAAAGGTAATATCTAATTTCAAACTCTAGTCACTGAACAGTTTTAGGATAAATCATTAAATTGATCAGCAAGCTTCAACATAAAAGTAATTATTTATTGTTAATAAATTAACAAGTTAATGATTTCGGCTTGTAATGCAAATTGCACTAAAAAAAAGTTCTACATTTAAAATTGGATGACCAAGTAATATGCTTAAGTTGTCAAGCGGTGTAGTTTGGATTAATGGTTATAGAAGTGATTTTTTTCTCAATCTAACTTTTACAAACTTAAGATAGGATGAAAGTTATATTGTAAATATAATTTAGGTTTAGATTGATCGTGATAGAAATATATTTTTTTTTCAAACTGAAAATTGTTTTAAAATTTATTTAAAAATAAGTTTAGATATGAAAATAGCTTTTTAAAAAAAACAAAGAAGACATAAACTATTAAATACCATGAGTACATACGTCTTTTTTTCTCTTGGGTGTTCTTCTCTCTCGACGGTGCTAATGAGCTTTTTTCTTGAAGTAAAAGGAAACATTATGTCGAACGAGTACTTTACAACTCTACCGCGTTCGACCTTCAGAAAGCAGGTTGAAACAAGATCCAAATAATCAAAACTCAGTTGAATTGAGCAAAAGAAGCCTAGCGACATATTCATAAGATATGAATATTTTATCTTTCATTATACTTTATCTAAAATCTAAAATGAAGAAATAAAAGCAATTGTCCGAGTGTAGTTTCCACCATGTGTGGTTTGGGTGCTACTTTCTTTTTTTTGCTATAAAAAAATTTTAGAAAAGGAATTGGGTTCACCCACGATTCAAGGGCAGGGCGAAATCTCTCTTCCTCCTAGGTGATACCGATGTTCTATTACCCTCAGGCGTTAACCTAGACACCCAGGAGTTAGGATGTCTTCCTCAGTGTCTTGACCAACTCTAAGATCGAACCCCCTCCCTTTGGTGAGAGTGTCCAACTTCTTTGTTAGTTGAGCTCAAGGACGAAGGGTGGGTGATACTTTCATATCGCTTGTTGTTCGCTCTCCTTCTCCGCTCTTGAATTGTCCACACGTTTTTTCGGTTTTTGCTAGGCACATGTATATTCGTCTTTAATATAAAATATATTTAGAGAGTTAATTTTAATCCTAAGCATAAAACATATTTTTCATATATTTAAGTCTGTTGATTAGTGCCAATGAACCCAAGCCAATTACATAAATCGATACATCATGATGGTCCTTAACCAATAGATTTAAGTGTATGTTTGGGAAACCCCTAATCTATAAAGCTAAAATAAACAGCCACTTAAGTTTGTGCTCGGTAAAAAAAAAAAAAAGTGCTTGTGAGAGACTAACCAAAGTTTCAAGGAAAATTTGTCAAACACTCTTCAAAAGCCTAAAAGTGACTTTTTTTGTCCAAAATCATGGTTTTGGACAAAGTCTACTTTTTTTCATCTCTCTCCTCCATTTTTTGACTTTGTTCTTGCATTTGAGGAATTTTTCTTTCACTTGTGATTCATGAATTGTGATTAATTTGTGACCTATTCATGTGGATTGAATATTGAAGGAAGAGACGATTTTTTTATTAATCCTTTTTGGCAATAGATTTTTTACAAAAGCTTATGGACTTTTTTTTATTGTTAAATGATATGGATATGAGTATTTGCTTTTATTACAGGAAAAACACCATGTTTATAAAAGACCTTAATTAAATTTTGTAAATTGTTAACATCACTTTTATATGTTTAAGGTTCCATTTTTTGGCCTTCAAACATTTAACTTCGAATGAATTATGTCTATCGTTCATAAAAATATAGTTTTAGATAATTACTACTACCTTCAGTCCTAAATATAGTAATTACACTACAAACTATATCCTATATTTAAAACTGGAAGAGTATTTATAAATGATTTTTGTCCATACAATTTATTGATACATATATGTTTGATCTATTTTTTATTATGTTACATAATTTAATAATTTTAATTTTGTATATAAATTTATGTAATTTTTGGTATTTATTATTATATTAATTGTTAAAAGTATTTAAAATAAAAGTTTATCCTTTATATGGAATTATTACAAAGACTAAAGTCCTTTTTGATAATTTAAGCATGAAAAATTTATTCTGAAAATAATATCTAAAAACTATCATTTTGTCAAAATCACTTTTTCCAAAGAATTTATTGTGCTTAAAATTTATTATAAAAAAATATTTTTACCATTTTTTTTTAAATAACTCATCCAAATGGCCTTCTAATAATACCCGGAGCCCATTTTGAACACGTGCCATCTAAACGTGTTAAAAATGAGCAAAGGATGCATCGTTGTCCCCTTGGAGTTTGGATGGTAGTGGAACGGCCCAAACGTGTTTCCGAACGAAGCCCGAAGTCCAAAAAAAGAACAAAATCCAAAAAATGAGTCTGAAGGATCACACGTGTCTATGAACCATTGGTCTAAGTGTCGTGGCACTGCTACGAGGGCACCACAACTGCAGCCGAGTCTTTGAAATTCGACGTGCCCTCCGTCGTAAAATCCTTTCGTCCCTGTTTATAACAGCATCTTCGGGTCTGTCTGTCGTCCCTTGAGTTTCGATATCCTCTTGCTGGTAGTTCGATCCCATCTCAGATCTTCTGATTTCCATATTAAGCTCCAATTTTAGGTTTGGATTTTGCTTTCCCTTTAATTCGTTTCCGCCATTTTATCCGGTTTAGAATTCTGTTAATGCGCTGAAGAAATAGTTAGTTAATCCATATATCTGTATTAGATCTGATGCGTGTCTAGCTTTATTCTCCAAAATAGGTTCTGACTGATAAGTTACATTTCTTATGGAGCTTCAACAATCCTGTTTACTCTATAATTTTTCGTTAGATTTGTCCTCAACGTATATGCACGTGTTTGGTAGTGAATGAATTTATTATCACATAGTTGTTGAATTTGGAATCTGAATTTATAGTGTTTCTTTTCTTTTAAACCCGTCGGGTAAGATTCAAAAGAATTCAGGCTGGATCATTCAGGTAGTTACGGATGTAAATGAATTGTGGAAGCTTCAGAGCTATTGATTTGTTCTATCAAATCTCCTGGCAATGCATGCATGCCTGATTTGGTGTTTTATCACTTTATGTTCTTAACAAACATTGGGAATTTTGCAATATACATTGATAGTTTGGTTTCAGGTGCTCCTTGGATATGGTTCTCTAATTGTTAAGCGGAATCAACTACAAATATATTTTGGTTTTTGATATTTCACTGTAATTCGCAATTTTTCTTGTTAGAGTATGATTTGGGAATGTTCTTTATTTTTATTGTTTTGTACGCTCGGTAACTTCCCCCAGGTTATTCTTTTAAATTTTTAATTGCCTTGTTTTAGGTTTAGCTTTTTTCCTGATGTAATGTTCGAATGCATCTGCAGATTGGTTAAGTTCGTAGAAGTTGACTAGTTCAAATGGGGGGAGGATTTAGAGTGCTGCATCTGGTTAGGCCATTTCTTTCATTTCTCCCGGAAGTTCAGACTGCTGACAGAAAGATTCCCTTCAGGGAAAAGGTTATATACACAGTTATCTCTCTCTTCATCTTTCTTGTCTGCAGTCAGCTTCCTCTTTATGGAATACACTCCACTACGGGTGCCGATCCATTCTATTGGATGCGTGTCATTCTCGCGTCAAACAGGGGGACTGTTATGGAACTTGGCATTACGCCAATTGTTACCTCTGGACTAGTTATGCAGCTCTTGGCTGGGTCAAAAATCATTGAAGTGGACAACAGTGTACGGGAGGACCGTGCATTATTGTAAGTATTTTTTAATTCTAATTTCCCTCTAGTTATTTGTTTACTTGTATCAAACTATGGGCTCATATTTATGAACTCATTGTGTTTCATGCTTTAGTTATTTATAATCTGTTTAGGAACTTCAATGTTTTACTCTTGCGCATCAACTGCACTAAGAGTGGGCAAGTAATATTATTGCCTCTGTTGGCTTTTAGATCTGTTCTTGTTAGTAGCTTTCAACATAAATTCACTTACCTTTTGTGAGGCAATGGGTATCCTATTGAAGCACATAAAGCAGTGTCTTGATTCTGTGGCCATTATGTTCTGTTGCAGGAATGGGGCTCAGAAGTTGTTGGGAATCCTCATAGCTGTTGGCGAAGCTGTTGCTTATGTCTTATCTGGGATGTATGGCAGTGTTGGTCAACTTGGTGTTGGGAATGCCATTCTTATTATAGTTCAGCTTTGCTTTGCTGGAATAATTGTTATATGCCTTGATGAACTTCTTCAGAAAGGATATGGTCTGGGTTCTGGAATTTCACTTTTCATAGCCACAAACATCTGGTAGGGAAGGCCCTTGCTGTTAATATGTTATAGGTTTTCTTAGTAGATTTTTAGCTCATGATTTTTTCTAATCATTGTACAGTGAAAGCATCATTTGGAAAGCATTTAGCCCCACAACAATCAACAGTGGCCGGGGAGCTGAATTTGAAGGTGCTGTTATTGCACTGTTTCATCTTCTGATTACAAGGACAGATAAAGTTCGTGCTCTTCGTGAGGCTTTCTATCGGCAGAACCTTCCAAATGTAACTAATCTGCTTGCTACAGTATTGATCTTCCTTATTGTCATATACTTCCAAGGGTTCCGTGTGGTTTTGCCTGTGAGATCAAAGAATGCACGAGGTCAACAGGGTTCATATCCAATTAAGCTTTTCTACACCTCCAACATGCCCATCATTCTACAATCTGCCCTTGTCTCCAATCTTTATTTCATCTCCCAGGTGCATGTTTCACTTTGCACCCTTAACAATATTAAATTTACTTGAGCCAAGACATATCATTTACCAGGAAAGAACTGTTTCTTTGCAGTTGCTATACAGGAAGTACAGTGGAAATTTCCTTGTGAACCTCTTGGGCAAGTGGAAGGAGTCTGAATATTCTGGCCAATCTATTCCTGTTGGTGGTCTTGCTTACTATGTCACTGCCCCAGCAAGGTAAATAGATTATAATTTCTTTTTCTGATTTCCCCTATAATTGGATTAGAATTTTCTTGTATTAACTCATGAGCACACTGCAGCTTGGCAGATATGGCAGCTAATCCTTTCCATGCTCTGTTCTATCTTGTGTTTATGCTGGGAGCTTGTGCATTGTTCTCAAAAACTTGGATTGAAGTTTCTGGATCTTCTGCTCGAGATGTGGCTAAGCAGCTCAAAGTAAATCCTATATATGCATCTTGATTTTTTTTTCTTTTTTCTTTTTTAATTGTGTTGAACATTTCGTTTGGTTCTTGCATCTCATGTTCTTTTTCTGATTTCCTAGGAACAACAAATGGTGATGCCTGGCCATCGGGATTCCAATTTGCAGAAGGAATTGAATCGCTACATACCTACCGCAGCCGCCTTTGGCGGGGTGTGCATTGGTGCATTGACAGTCCTGGCAGACTTCATGGGTGCAATCGGGTCAGGGACTGGGATATTGCTTGCTGTTACAATCATTTATCAGTACTTTGAAACCTTCGAGAAGGAGAGAGCCAGCGAACTTGGCTTCTTCGGCTTTTAGGCGCTAGCTTGTTAGTTTAACAGTGAGGTGGCTTTGAGGCTGATAGGAATAAGCTTTGTTTGTAATGGTCTCAGCAGACGGCGACCAAGCAGTAATGCAAGCGCTGGTCCACGCTTCTCCACTGAAAGAAAAGAAGCAATCGAGTGACAATCAAAACTCTGGACTTTTGGGGGTTTTAAGTTAAGATTGACTGTAGTTTGGTCCTCCTTCGTATTTTGAACTTGTTTCCCTAGGCAGAGCATATTTTTGGTTTAGATAATCATAATTCTGATTTACCTTTAGTTTTTATTTGATTTTAGTATGATGTCGATATCGAACAATAAACATCTCTCGGCTTTCAGAATCGAATTAACTTTTCTCTGTTTCGAATGAAGATATAACTGATGGAATTGGCTGAACTCTTATCAGATAGGAATTGTTAAAAAAAACATTTAATAACAAACTAGACAAGAGTTTCATGTTGATGTTCAACAGAAAAGCAAGTTGTTTGATGTCCTCGGCAAGGGAAAAAAATCAAAGGAACTCAAGGCAGAGGACAAGAAGAAAAAGGCACTTGAACATGAGCTTGAGGTGAAAATATCAGTTTTAGATGGGCAAAATGATTTTGGAGATCTTATAAAACAAAAATAATCAAAAGGAGTCTTCCGTCTCATCTTTATAATCACCTCTACCATAAAGATCAAGTCGTCTAACTTGAACCATGTTAATACGAAAAAATTTCAGCTCAAGTATAAATTATCATGTGTGGTACATCATGATCAATTGAACTAGTGAATGATTGGGACTCGACTCGACGGTAAGAAAACAAAGTCAAGAAAATTTGCGAACAAGAACTGACAGAGGGGTAGCAACAGATCATTTTACTGTCAAAAGCGCATTCCTTTCATTCTATAAAATCTTTCTGAGGTTGAGCAAACTAGTGGTTAGTATTGACAAAAATATTGATATCTCTGTTCATGTGCTTCTAGTTTTATTTGAATTCAGTCATCCCCAAAAACAAAAACAAAAACAAAAACAAAAACAGGCGGTACCCAATGATGAGGATGATGTTGACATGGAACACAAAGCATTCTCCTTGGGCTTTCCAAATCCATGTGAGTTGAATTTCTTTGGATTTGAAAGTTATAATCATAAAGGTGGATGAAATGCAGGTTAGGTTGAATCATTGCACCTCTTCCCATTTGGCATAAGAGTTGTCTGTGACGTGATGAAAAGAAGTCCAAAGTTATGCTTATACTAATATATTTCCACGCACACTTCTCAAACAAACTAATTGGCCTCTGGTTATTACAACTTTGAATCAAGACTTGTCAGCTGTAAGTAGATATCACATTGTCCAATTGAACTGGTTCTTTATTCTACTGATACTCTGCTGATGATATTTAATTTATTCTTGTGTACTTTGTT
This sequence comes from Acacia crassicarpa, assembly GCA_034222035.1. Lineage (NCBI taxonomy): Eukaryota > Viridiplantae > Streptophyta > Magnoliopsida > Fabales > Fabaceae > Acacia > Acacia crassicarpa. The sequence goes on along the minus strand of JAWXYG010000005.1, from coordinate 37,318,323 downwards.
ATGATTTTGTGTACTTTATGATCAAATTAAAGGTCCTAAACCTTTGCACGTGATTGATTATTCCATTTTCTGCTGCTGAAGCAATCTTATATATTCCAAGGATTCTTCTTTTATTTTCATAAATTTCGTATTTGTTATATATAGTTGCGTTCATCCACCCGACCGTGGAAAGTGACCCTAAAAAAGAATACCTCAATCTCACTACTGCATTTTTTACTCCACGTGCATGTATGTTGTTAAAGCAGCTCAATAAAAATATTCGTGGCAGCTGAAAACAGAGACGTGTGGTACTGAGATGGGTGTTTACGTTAATTGACTCAAACAGATATGCCACGTGCTACAGAGTTCTGTGGGGCCTCAACTCTATATCTAGGGTTAGGTACTTAGGTCTATAATAATAAACGATGAAGGAATCGAACAGGGTGTATTTGAGCCCTTGTTTATAGTAATAATGTTACTACATGTGGGGATAATACTAATAATAATGAAATGGGCGGTGAGGCTTGGTACTGTGCTGTTAAGGCATTCAACTTTTCTATCATTACAACAAGCCAGGGGACAAGAGGCCCATATCCTTCTCTAAGATTCCAAAAGCCTTCAGACTATATTTATATATACCCTTTGTGCTTCTACCATAACTGCCATTCAGCTAAAGGTTCCCACTTCATGAATACAAATGCGTGTGTACAGATCAACCCTATGTTTGGATTGAGAGAAATTAGAAGGGAGATCTTCCCAAAATGGTAATTTTTTTTTTTAAACTATTTTTAGAGTTTCCCCTCCTAGTATTCTTTCTCTCCTAATTTTCTCTCCATCCAAACAAACATTATAGATAGTTGAAAGCAAGCTAAGTGATTGATCATCTATAGACAAAAAAGTGGTGTTCCCTTCCCTGGTTTGGCCTCATCAGTTTCACAGTTGTACCACCCCAGTAATGGTGATAGCATTAGCATGTGTCCCATTTATTATGGTACAAAAACTGCTTAGGTGTTTTTACTCCCTTCATTATTTAATATAAGACCTATTTATTTGATTTGATTAGATTAAAGAAGTTAGTTAAATTAGTTACTATGATATGTATTTATTAAATTAGTTAATATGATATATGTTTTTTAAAATACCCAAGTCATCTTCCTTAATTCCCTCATTCCTTCTTCTCCTTAATTATTGTTGAGGGAGCATCAATAAAGATAAATTAGGAAAATATTGACAACTATGAAAACCATGTGTCTTATATTTATGACCAAGATCAATTATACAATTAAATATATTTTATATTAAGGACATAAGGAATACTTTTAAAATGTGAGTGGTCATATGCAAATGCTATGAAGGATATATTATATTTATATATGCAATATTTTCTCGTTTCATTCATTCTTTGATTTTCACACTCTCTTTCCCATTAGTTTGAAAACAATGTATAAATTTCTAACTTAAGAATTCACTATTTGGCTTCTTTGTAGAAAGCGTCTGATTAGAATCAATTTGTAGGAAAGCACGGCTAGTAAATCTATACATTTTGCTATTTTACCTGGATTAACTGGTTAGGGTTGTTTCCTATTAATTAGAGGCCTCGAATTCAAGCTCTGAGAATCCAACAGTATTTGATGGTAGAGCTTTCCACCCTTATAGTCTAACCGACTTGATCTGAATGAGTCTGGACCCTAATAAATCTTCTAAATTAAAAGGAGAATTGGTCCAGAAAGGAGAACAGATGCTCATGCAAGAAAATAAATCCATACGTTTTTTTTTTTTCTCTTTTTTTTGCAATATTCGATCTAACTAGTTAGCTGGACCCATTGTGGCGACCTTTTCTTTTTGGCAAGGACAGATGGCTACCTTGGTTGATTGAAAGGGGAAAAAAGATCAACCCATATATATATTAAACTGCATTCAAATTTTTGGACAAACGGGGTTGATTTGTATTATTATATTCAGTAGAAAGTAGTAGGACCACAAGATGTATATATTCATCCAAAACTAAAGGTAGTTCTGTTGGCTTTATATGTATGACTTGATTATACCATATCCTATATATAATTAGATTATATATCAGTTTATATATTAAATAAAATAATTTTAAAAAAATGATAAATGTGAATATTTTAAAGTAATTTAATTAGTTTTCTTAATATCTTAAAAAAAATAGACAACTTTATCTTATTTTTTTTATATACTAAAGATGACATCAAATTAAATTAAAGAGAGATTACAAGGGGAATGAAATCCCGTACAGTCATTAAGACACAAAGTCCTGATAGAAATCGGACAAACATCAAAGAAACAAGAAGTAGACAATCCCTCTTTGGCTAAAGCATCAGCTACAAGTTTCCTCTCTCTAGGTATATATTGGATCTTCAGAGTCCAGTTCATTCTCATAAGATCTCTTATATACCAAAGAGTAAGACTACCCTCCTCAGTGAAGTTATCAGCAGTCAGCAATTCCACCAAAGTCTTCGAATAGAATAGTAAAGCTAAGAAAGCATTGGTCCCTATTGAACCCCACAATAGATCAGACCAGTGGCGGAACAAGAAATTTTTTTTAGCCCGGACCAAAAAATAAACATATTGAACTGCTCGCTTTAGTTCTTATTATAAGACACCAACTAACAACTATATTTGGTCCTTTTTATAAAGCATTTGCTTGTTTCTAAATAGCATTAAATATTTTATGTATACCCATAATTAAAAAGGTAGTGAGTGAAAGTAATAATTAATAAAAATTAATTATTACTCATTTTTTTGAGCCAAAAAAAAGAGTAATAATTAATATGATATTAGAGTTTATTATAATTTATAAGGATAATATTGAAAATTACTTAAATTTTAAGACAAATTTAATGACTTTAACTGTTTTTATTGACTTATGAGAATTGTTAGTTGATTCCTTAAATAAAGAATGGATGTAGTATTTACTAAATAGTATCAGATAACCTTAAAAATATAAATAAATAATACCTGCTAAGTATAAATCAAAACAATATGTGAGATGATACCAACTTTGTTGATATCTCAAACAAGAATTTTACTTTCTTCTCACAACCTAATGAGTAATGAAACAAACATTATCTTTACAGAAAAGATAAAAAATTAGCTGGGGCCAAATTTGTGGTCAAATAAAATATCATATAATAGATATATTTATATTCTCACAAATTTTATAAGATCAGTTGGGGTGTAATACCCCAGATTTTTATTAATAATAATAATAATAGAAATAGTAATGATAATGATAGATTAAAATAATACTAATAAATAATAATGATTAATAATAGAAATAAAATAATAATAATAACCGTAGATTAAAATAATAATAATATAGTAAAACATTTTATCATGTTGTATTCTTTCTGTGGTAATCATATTATTTTGTAAATAGTATCATTAGATTGGTTAAGATTAGATCCAAGAATCTAAGAGTTAGTTAGATCAGATGATATTTTCAATTTTTGAATTACTCAAAATATATCTAATAATAAAACTCTACTGTAATACCCAGATTAATAATGATAAAAATAATAATATAGTAATAATAAAATTTAATATAATAATATAGTAAATAAAGATTTAGAATTTAATAATGTTTGTATTATTTTATAATTTATTATGTGGCAGTATTTTTTTTTAAAAAAAAAGCCCAGCCCATAGATAAACCCTAAATTTTAATTATAAACTTAGGTTTGGCCGTCTAAACCTAGCGAACGCTCATACCTTTCTTCTCCAATCCTCTTTCTATACTTTCATCACATCAAATTAAAATTAGGCCGCTAGCAACACGGAAACCAAACCAGGTAATCCTAATCCCTATGAGTCTTAGGTTAATTTTTAATCCTGATAGGTGATCTTGATCCCTAGATTATAGAAATTATTTGATTTCTGAGATATATATTTTTATAAGCATTACAATGTATGTGATTGTTTTCGACTCGTGTGCTTCATAAGCCTCTGCGTTTTTTTTCCCCTGATCAATTGAATGCAATGAATTCTGCCTCGGACTACGTGCTACAATTTGATATGAATATGATTGAATGCAATTCCCCCCTGTGCGTATTTTTTTCTTTTTACTCTGTAATTAAAAATCATTCTTTGCCTCGGCTTCCGTGCGGGAATTGTATTCCCATGATCCCTGTGCGTATTTTTTTGTGTGGAATGAATTAGGAATTCATTAAAACGGTGCGTCACTTTTCTGATTGCAATATATATAAATTGCAATATATTGTACTCATGTGCAATGCTATAATTAATATCTCATGTATCATAAAATATGATATGAACATATTTTAAGTCAAAATATCCTTATATCTTATATTTAATTAAAATGATAGAAAAATATATAAAAGATAATCAAATAATAGAAATAATTTGAGAATTTTATTATGTGTGTGTTTTAAAACAATTTAATAGTGGGAGGATAGCTTTGAGATGGTACCTCCCAAAGTGATGAGCACAACTTTTGGGCTTTATGCCACCGATGTGAAAAGATAGTATCCATTCTTCCCAAAGTGGTGTCTGGCAGGTTTCCGGGACACTGGTAGCAACTTTGGGAAGAGGTGTGCACACTAGGAAGATATGTTTATATGTTTATGGCCAATTGATGATTGTGACTGGCAGGTTTCTGGGTCACAGGGTAGACTGGCAGGTTTCCGGGTCTACCATGGTTCTCTTCCTACTAAACTAAATGGACTGTCAAGTTTCCGGGTCCAAATAAAAATATAATAAAAATTAATGAATGACATTTGATATGAAACTAATATTTTAGATTATATATATAAATATATATATTTTTCTTTTTATATCATGTGAATATTTTATTTATCATTATATTTATTATTATTATTATTTTTGTATTATCTGTGTTTATTAGGATTACTAGCTTTTGCTGATGTATGTGTTCATGGGCTGCGACGATCCTTCGGGGGAGCAGATTTTTAGTGAAACAGGTTTCAAAGTTGGGCTGTTGGGGCTAGCAGTGAGAAGTGAGGAAGCACAATCAGCTATTCTGTTTATTTTTATTTTATTTTATTCTAATTAAAAACACATGGTTTTGCTTTAGTTTGATTTTATATTATTTGTAATAAATAGCCTTGCACTTATCCTAGTACAAGTGCGGCGGTAACACTCCCTGAGGTTGTTTATTTCGAATTTCAATGAAAATCATTTAAATATTAGGTTATTATAACTTTTAGAAATTGGGGGTGTTACATGGGGCCAAGGCCCCAACTGGCTATCAAAGCCTTCTGTCATTGGATCAGACAAGTTAACCACAGGAAAGTTTTGAGGAAAAAAAAAACCAAGAAAGTGATAGTATATTAGGATTAAACTTAAAAGATATTATAATAATTAATTAAGGAATAGTTGATGATTCTGGTCATGAAAATGAAGGGAGGAGTTCCAACATTGTAAAAATAGAGGGTGACATTTTTGGAAAACAATTGTCAAGTTTCTTATATCCATTAATTTCATCAAGTTTCCCTATTACACGTGGCCATGTGTAATATTTTTAAATTATTATCATTTAATTATAAACCTATATATATATTAAAAAAAAAGACATTTGGTACTATCTGTGATCAGAGAAGCTGATATAATAAATAAAAGGAACTTGATATAAATATGACCTGATATATATTTTGTTGCAAGTTGCTTGTCTTCTTGTTTTTTTTCCCCTTTTTTCCTCCAAGTTGCGTGTCATTTGCGAGATTAATGACTACGCCAAATCATTTCTCAGTTTTCTAAGTAAATATATATTTGCTGCTGCTATTATAACATATCCTTCACGAAGACTCCTTTCAGTAATCTTGTCCATCGAACAGCAACTACTCATTACTACTCATTCTCATTCCTTAATTAACGTAGGGATCCACCACCATCTAGTTTTGTTTCAATATGCCTTCATACTTTCCTTCACAATTTTATAATCTTTTTTCTTGTTCAAATATATAACTCACAAGGTATTATATAAGTCTGTCTCATTTAATGTTTACTCTTTTTTTTTTGGGTTTGCAATAATTAGTTAATTGATCAACACAAAATAATCCCAGTCATAAGCAAGAATGTTTCATTTTTTTTCCCTCTCCATGTTTCTCAATACGGTAATGACATTTTTGCACTATTTAGAGAAGTTCATGGTATTTTTACCTTATTTGAAAAAGTTTATGGTGTTAGACGCCCATCTAAAAAAGTTTACGGGTATTTTTATCCTTTAACCCTACAAAATAGATGGAGCTCTAATACCTTTAGCGTTAGAAGTATATGTATGTATGTGCAGTGCGTGTATCATGCTTGAAAGTGATGGCTTTTTAAAATTTGACTTGTTACCATGTGGAGCCGAGAGTAGTTGCACATCAATTATGAGCATGTGTGTGTGTATGACTTCTGCTTTTGGATCTCTCTTTGCCAAAATTGTTTTCTTCAACAACAAAAAAAAGTCTGACCAAAAAAAGAAACAACAAAAAGAGGTTAGGTTATATATAAGGAAATTTCATACCTCTTGGTTAAAAGTGAAATAAATTTTGTGGCTGAAAAATAATGATGTCCTTCCTTTATTTTTTTAAAAAAGAGCATTTAGAAGACAAAGATGGAATTTACAAAATAAATAAAGACATTTATAAGATAAATAAAGGAATTTAAAAGAAATTAGGAAGTTAGCAATAATATCTTGACTATGTAGAAGACAAATATGGGAATTCATAAAACAAATAAAGGTATTTATAAGATAAATAAAGGGATTTGTAAAAACCTAGGGAATTAAAAATATTTTAGTCATTTACAAGATAAATAAGAAGATTCACGAGACAAATAAAACAATGGTATTAGTGTTTTTTCACCCACAAAACTTAATTTCACTTTGACTCCATAGCTTACAGTAAAGTTTTAAGTTTTTTTTTTGGGTTGACTGTGCTTGTTTGGGAAAAGTTTTTTTCAAGTACTTTTCTATAAGCCGAGAAAAAACTTCTCTCACATATTTACTTATAAATTATAAGAAAACTTTTAAAAAGCTAAAACAAACCTGCACTGAAATAAATTCTTATCTTTGGGAGGCTAATTGAAATTCTCCCTCTTATATTCCCTTTGCTCCTATATATAAGATCATTTCAATCCAATCATGAGAATCTAAGAAACAGTTAAAATTAATTAAAAATAATAAATATGTGGAAAATATAAGTTGCTTGTCAAAAATATCACTAATGAATGAATAAGAGAAAGCAATAATGAGGGGGGGGGGGGGGAAGATGAAAGAGAATGTATGAGGAATAAATGATGATGAGAGAGTAATTAAAAGTCAAATAGATACAAATGCAGAATAAATGATGATGAGAGAGTAATTAAAAGTCAAATAGATACAAATGCATCTACTATTGAGAAAAAGTTGGAAAAAATACTATCTGTCTTAATTATAAGATCTAGTTAACTTTTTTAGAGAGATTAAGGAAACTAATTAAATTACTTTAGAGTATTTTTTTTAAACTAATTAGTTTAATTAATAAACTAACGGGTAAAGGATTTTTCCAGTCACTGGAGATAGAGTTATCTTCAGTGACCCCAAAATTACGTCATTTTGGATTAATGAAGGGTGTTTTTGTAATTTTGCTTATTTTTTAATCATATACATTTTATCAAAACACCTTTCATTAATTCACTTAAAATTACTAATAAACCCTTCATTAATTCAAAACGACGTAATTTTGGGGTCACTGAAGATAACTCTATCTCCAGTGACTGGAGAAATACTTTTCCCTAAACTAATAGATAATTTAAGGATACACAACATATGAAATGATTAAGTAACTTATTTAATTTTCTTAATCTCTTTTTAAAAAAAGTAAATTAGGTCTTATAATTAGTACTGGAGGGAGTAATATAATAAGGACAATCCCATTAAATAAAAAGAATGTGAGAAAAACTCAAAAGAGATATCATAATAAGGGACAAACCCATTAAAAAAAAAAAAACTTATATATGGGAAAGGAAGGAGGGAGTATATTGGGTGAAACTATCGTCTTCGTCACTGCTCGTGCCATATAATATAGTGTTATGATCATCAGATCGTGTAGAAAAAAATATGAGGGTGGAAGGCTTGACATTAACGTAGCCACATAATATATATAATCTCTGAAGGCTGTGATGAACATTTATTACATAAATAAAAGCTGCATGCCACAAAAGATTAAACATCATATCATCGGCTCTTTCTTAACCTTAAAACCAATCATTTTTCCCATCCCAAACTTGTCTCTCCCACAAGCCTCCGTTTCACATTATTCCCCTCACCTAATGCCATACATCTACTTTTAATTTCTCTCCCACACTACGCTAAGCTACCCACAAATTCTACTTATTATTATTATTATTATACATACAAGTACAACTAATTAACAATAAATATTATATGGGTCCCGCCAGACCACATTAGTGTCGTAGACAAGGACCTTAATGAAGCTTCTCTTTATCTCTCTCTCTCTCTCTCTCTAGGAGTATACATTACTACTTAGATTCTTTTAATTAAGAAATATACGATGCCATAATCTTGACTTAGCTTAATTAATACAAATCCATAATTTGAATGTCGGACGTGACCACTGATCATGAAATCACCAGTCACCAGCTCGCTACTAGCTAGGGTTTCTCATTATTACAAGCTGTGAAATATTTCCCTATATATATATATATATATATATATATATATATATATATATATTCATTCAAACAACATGCCAACTTGGTTTACTAACATATGAATTGGATGAGAATTAAGGAAGAGTAGTGTTGCAGGCTTTGTTTAATGATAAGCTTATTTGCTGTCCACATACAGTTGAGAGTTGAGAGTTGAGACAGCCTTAACGACACGTACAGGATGTCTTGCATATATCATTAAATTATATAGTTACAGATTGAATTCATAGCAGGGGTATGATGCTGAAATGAAACAAGAACAGTAGTTGAACATTGCTTTCATCACTTCCTGCTTCACCGCCTCTTATCAATTATTTATCCAAACCCTAAATGGGAAAGATAAAACAACAAAATAAAGATAATTTACAATATATATGATATATCACACACACACACACAAAGACACAGTACTTATTCAGAGTTTCTCAATCGGTGATCATCATGCTGTCCAACAGCCAAGCCCCACAAAGAAGCTAATGGCCACCGTATATGGTGGGACCTCCCATCAGATCATAGCCTTCCATCACCAAATACAGTAGGCCCCACACATCATCATCTACACAGCGTATGTATCGTGTAACCATAAATGCTCAGCAAAACAATTGCCTTGTTTCTGCAAAAATCCCTCTGTTTCAATTCACTCTCTGATCACTATCAGGTATCAGCAACGGCAAACAGATCAGACCTATCCCATTATCCTCTTCCCAAGTTTTGTTTTTTACTGTACCATTTATCTTTCTTTCTTTTCGCCTTCTCTGACTTCATTCTGGTTTTAATAATAATTGATAAGAATAAAAAATATAACACGAGTTCTTTGTCAGGCTCCACTCATCCCACCAGGTCTAACAGTCAAAAGATTATCTGTCTGCTTTTCCAACCAAATTTTCTCTCTTTGCTTCCAAAAACATTTTCTCTCCCCTTTCTTCCCTCTCTGGCACAGATCTTCTTAAAACTCTTTTATGCTTCAAGCAAATCGCTTTCCCTGAGATGGAAACCGTAAAGCCCAAATCAAAGTTTACCAAGACGTTTCAGAAGGTCATCGGCCTTCGAACAGCCACTAAGATCACAGCAAACAATGGGATTTGCTTGCTGGCGACGCAGGCGAGATTCAAGGAAGATGATTTCGCCGGTCAGAATCAGAAGAAGAACGAAGACAATAATAACAGAGCACGAAACAGAGCAGTTATGGAGGCTCTTATTGCTAGGCTCTTCGCTGGTGTTTCTGCCATAAAAGCATCCTACGCAGAGCTCCAAATGGCTCAGAATCCTTACAATAATGAGGCGATTCAAGTTGCTGATCAAGCAATTGTGGACGAGTTGAGAGCTATCTCAGAATTGAAACGTGCTTTTCTGAAGAAAGAGCTTGATCTTTCACCCCAAGTGACTCTGATGCTTGCAGAGATTCAAGAACAACAGAGCATAATGAAAACTTATGAGATCACCATCAAGAAGCTCGAAGCTGATGTTGAGCATAAGCAACTAGACATTGCTTTGCTTAAAAACCAGCTCCATGAGAGCCTTGCGTTTAATAAATCACTTGAGAAGAAGCTAAACTCAAGTGGGTCTTTGTCCCTGTTTGAAAATCTTCGACTCTCAGCGTTGAATCCCACCCATTTCGTTCAGTTTCTTCACTATACTATGAGATCAGTAAGAAGATTCGTGAAGCTCATGATCAGAGAAATGGAATCTGCCCATTGGGATCTTGAAGCAGCTATCAGATTCATCCACCCAGATGCAGTTTTTGCAAAACCAAGTCACAAAAGCTTCGCTTTTGAATCATTCGTCTGCATAACGATGTTTGAAGGCTTTAACTACCCAAACTTCAAAGTCCCAAGTGAACCTTTTGAAAATAACCAGCCCCACCGCCATAGCCCGAAGCTCTACTTCGAAAAGTTCAAAAAGCTCAAGTCTTTGCACCCAAAACAATACATAACCCAAAACCCAAATTCATCCTTCGCAAAATTCTTAAAGTTTAAATATCTTCAACTCGTTCATGCAAAAATGGAGTGCTCTCTGTTCAGGAACTTGAACCAGAGGAAGCTAGTGAACTCAGGGGGATTTCCAGACTCTGTTTTCTTCGTGGCATTTGCGGAGATGGCCCAGCGCTTGTGGGATTTACATTCTTTGGCATACTCTTTCGACGAAGAAGTCACCGTCTTTCAGGTCAAGAAGAACACTCGATTCTCCGATGTGTATATGGAATGCGTCACCGAAGATTCGGTTTTTCCGTCGACATCCACCTCCGCCGCAGATGAAGTCGAACTTCGAGTCGGTTTCACGGTGGTTCCCGGTTTCAAGATCGGAAAAGCGGTGATACAGAGTCTGGTGTATCTGTCTCCGGCGGGTTCTACGGCTAGTAGCTGAGACATTTTTTTGAAGTCGGATTGTACATTTGGTCTGAACGTCGGGGTGCTTACGCGCCACATCACACGCTCCGGCATGCATATTTAGTAGTTATACAAATAAGAAATATATATACTCTTTTTCCCCTCTTTATTTAATTCTTGTTATAGTAATATATCAACTGTAAATTGTCATGTACAATGGAGATATTGTAGTGTCTCTAAAGAACAAGGTCTTTAAGTTAGCTGGACACTGAATATATGATTATAATAAATGCTAGTTTACATTGCTAATATTTTTGGTGTCAATTATTAGTTTATTTAGTTTTTATATGTACTTGTGTATAGTGTATAGTATGTCTTTTTTAGCGATAGCTTTGGCATTCTAAAGTCTCTACAGTGGATTAAGAAAAATCTTACACGATTGCTATTGAGAGCTGATTTTGTTTAAATTTAATGAATGAAAGATAATTTCAGTTGTTTTCCATGGATTATATATATAATTAAAGACCTAATTGCAACCAAAATACCAAAGCTTAGGCTTAAAAATTAAGAAGAAACATGCAAAATGTTAATCCTATGCCAGTGTCCATATGCAACATGTGCAGAACTCCAAACGGTAACCCAATTAACGTTCTTTTGCTGCGTTGAAAACTTGGCGTAAAAAAGCTTTTTTGCATTTTACAAAATAGAATTCCTTTCATAACCACGTGTTAAATCGGCTTGAATGCCACGTAGGTATGGCAATGATTGATCATGGAGGGGCCCGGGGAGTAGGGGGTGGATGACTAGATGGGGTTAGGCACTTAGTATAGTTAATACGCGTGGATTAGCGGTAAAAAATATTTTTTTAATATAATTTATTATATATGAAGTAAGTATGTGAGAAATATTTTATCTTGACTTATATGAACATACTTCTTAAATAATAACTCACAAAAATTTAAAATGATAGTTTAGAATTTGTTAATTAGCAACGACATATCTTAAATATCTTAAAGTATCATGTCATATGTACTTTTTCATTTGAAAATAACACATTAGTAATTTTTTTAAAATGCTGGAGCATACTGGCGCTTGTGTGGACGTATATCGGCTTAGCTCTGTTTGGAAGATGCTGAGTTTGTACTAATAGACGGGAGTTCTAGCCAGCTCATAAAATAACTTCTAAGCTGATTTATTACATTGTTTTGTCGCTGAGTAAGATTAGTGTTGCTTTTGGTTTAAAATGTTATGAATCATTTCATGTCCAATATTCTCTCGGGGCAAACAGGAATTTAACATCGAACAAACAATAAAAGCTTGTGGGAAATGAATTCGCTAGTAGCCTTGGAAAAATGATAACTATTTGATGAAAAGATAATTTCACAATGAACCACAAATCCAGTCGGATTTACCTACCCAAAACACTGTTTTGTTTCCTTGGTTGTTTATCGGATTTAGCGGGGTCCACTGCCCCTCTTCTAGTCCTTTTGCTGCCCGCTAAACTTTCCCAACTTCCAAAATAGTTTTTCTTGTTTATTCTCATTATAGATATGTTACATAAAATAAGTGATATTATAGGATATATTATGGAAGAAATGGTGTAATTTTCAATGTTTTATATTTTTTTTAAATACTCTAAATAAAAATTTATACAATTTTAAGAGTATTTTTTCATTAAGAAATTGTAAAAATTTTGAAAATTGCACTTTTTCCCCCCTCATAAAACATCAAAATATTATTCGTTTTGTATAGAATCTAACTATGAAAGGGAAGAAGGAAAAAACATTTGGGAAAGGAGAGAAGAAAAAGAAACAATTGGAAATTAGAAAAATTTGAGGGGCATCTGATATCCAAAATCATTATCTATAATATTATCTTCAATCCTAAATATAAGTTGATTCCCATTGATATCCAAAATCATTATCTATAATATTATCTTCATTATCTACAAAACTACCGTTTTGTTTCTGTGTATAAAATCATGTATAGTAACCATAGCTTTATGTTGCTTGTTGCTTATTTTTGCAGAATGAAGACTTCACAAATACAAGAATTCCGAAAAGCATTTCTGTCATGTATTTATCTGTCATAACGGTTCTCCTATCAAAGAATTTCAATGACTGAATCAAACCACACTTAGAACCATCTTTCTCTCCAAATGATATTGTACTGCTCTCTTTTGGATCTGTAACACAGGTCTTCTTCTAGAATATGGTTCTCCATCTTCTTTAATTACTCCTTGTGTGGGCAAATGCTTGGGATCCTTCATCAAGTAGTAATATTAACTAGCAAGATATTTTAGCTTCTTTTTTTTTTTTTTTTCCTGAAGTTATATGTTTTATAATTTCTCAAGATCTCATCTTAGCATATGATTTTTGTGTAATGCTTAAATATCATTTTGTCTTCTTATTAAGAAAACAAGAAGAATGGGCATGTGAATGCCTTGAGGGTAGGTGTCTGTGTCGCTGATAGGGTCAGAACTCAGAATGGAGGTTCTGTTCAGAGATTGAGCCTCCTTCACATGCATTCCCTCAACGTGGCGTTCCTTCTCTGTTTCATTTATGTCTCCATTCTCATACACACCCACTTGCTAGCTCTTCAGTGATAGTGAAAACGTAGATTTTACCTAAAAATAGGAGGAGAATGAAAAATCGTAAAACGTAAAATCATAAAAACTTAAAAGCGTTTGAAAAATTAATAAAATCGTTTCAATAAAAAAAAATCGTAAAAATGTAAAATCACAATGATAAAACGAGTTTTTAACTATCCTACTATTCACTATTCTATGCTACAACTGCTTCTTTCTATATTCAATTCTCTGTCTCTATCTTCAATTTTATCAACATTTCAGAAAACCAAAAAAAAAAAAAGTTATAATAATATCCATATCTTAGTATTTACTAGTATGTCTTTGGAAAATATTTATGAGAAGATATGAACTTTACGCATCATTGTGTGTTTTTTACTGACAATCTTTTTCTCTGAATGCATATAAAGGTATGAACATGGAAAAATCTAATTTCATACATCTTTGCCTGATTCAGTGTTCATGCCAATCAATTCTTTTTCTCAGACTAGATTCTAGGAGAAGTTTAATACATGTAAAAGCAAAAGTGGCATGAAGATTTTGGGAATAAGTATGAATAATATATTCTTAGCTTGGTCTTCACTCCAAATACCAATTCCTTTTAATGCAAAAATCCAGCTTCTCACTTCTGATGAATAGTTTTATTCAGTCCTGTCCATATCTTCTTTGCTGCCTCTTTTTCTTATAAAAGTTCAGATCCTGGGCTCCAGCTGCTTTTGAGCTTTCATTCATTAACATATAATATCAAAATACATCTCTTTAATCCCAGGTTGTGGATGGCATACTATCAGTTTTGGACTTTGCTTTATGAACAAAGTAGATTCTATAATTCTTAAGTTTTAATTTTTGCCTGCTACTGTAAGCTAACACATAGAGCAGCAGACAAAGAAGGAGGTGAGAGGATCCTCTCCCAGGAGTTGGATCTTTAAATAACACATTCCTCTGTTTGGGTCATCATCATGTTGGGCCAATCATTCAACCACATTCATGGTGATGATGGATATTTCATGTTTGTACAGATTTAAGAAATTACTACATTCACTCTGATTATGGTGTCTTTCATTTATTATTATTGCTATCATTAAATGTGAAACACTATTTATTTTTTTAATTCTCCCCTAAGTTGCTTCCTCTTTGAGTCTTTGGTTTGATTTAGATTTGCACCACGTACAAATCCAAATTGATTGATTTATCTGAAACTTGGTGAGACAGTAATATTTTCGGTCCTAATTATAGGAATACTTTTGTAGTCCTACTTATAGGAACACTTTTATAATGTAAATTACACTACAAAAGTGTTCCTATAATTAGGACCAAAAGTAGTAATAATTAAAAATGAATATTATCAAAGTTGGAAAACATGCAAATACAAAGGTAAGACTGCAAAAAAATTTATTATTTATATATATTTTTTAAAAAATCATAATTTATAAAACAAAAAAAAAAGTAAGACTTTTTTCTGATATTAAAAAAAAAAAAAAAAAAGTAAGACTTGAATAACAAACGTCGTTGCCTAGTGGACATGTCCAGTGGAGTAACAAAATCCATGAGACAATAATGCGATGTGGAAAACGAATCGACGACAAGAACCTGACAATAAGGCCCACGAAATCTGGACGATATTTTTTATTGAAGATTAAATAAGCTATCTAACCAAATGGGCCCAGGCTAGTGATAGGCCCACGAAATTTGGTATGACATAAGAGAAGCAGAGGGGTGAAGGGAAAAAAAAATTTAAATGGCCCATGCAGGTCTCGAACCTGCGACCTTCGCGTTATTAGCACGACGCTCTAACCAACTGAGCTAATAGGCCAGTTGATAGTTGATAACTTATTTATTTTATTTAATATGTATATTAATAAGACATCAAAACTCAAATCCAAATAGATAAACAACCAAACAACTTTTCTTTTTCTCCGATGCTAAGGCTATAAATAAAATGATCTAAACTTATTAAATATTAATCTCAGATGCAGGACATAGAAGTATAAATTTTTTGTCACTGTGCAGTCTCTGTTGATTTTCGGTGTCTTTGGTTAGAGGTGAATGCTCTAATGTGTAATTAGCAGTTACTTCCACCATATCGGTTTCGGAGAGTATTATTTTTATGCCCTTCACGTGGGTTTCTGATAAGTTTTTTTAAAAGAAATTTTTTTGGGAGGTTGAGAAAGGAGTGGGGTTGTTCATAGAATGCCGTGGAAATTGAGTAATACTCTCCCAAGTGCCATGTAATATTGAAAAATATTGTGATTATCTGCATTTAGCTTTACAAGAGTGAAGCTCTTTTTGTTACTGCGGCATTATAACATTTACCATTTGTTCATTGGTCATTTGAATAGATAGCAATATTATAATGGAAAAGCTTTGATCATGATTACTTTTAAGTTTTAACCCCAGCTGGACAATCCTGGGTTACTCGAAAACGAAGCTGTGGGATAAAGTATTTAACCTCTGCAGTGTTTATATTATATTAATGATGTTAAATGACAGAGGATGTGTCATAAAGACAACATGCCAAATAAGGTCACAATTCTATCTTGCTTTTTCATTATAGCATATAAATTCCTTTAAATGTCTGTCTTCTTACAGGCATGTTGACCAATAACTTCATCCTTCTTTTTGTCTGTATTAGTTGTAGCTGAAGAAGAGCAATTAAGAAAGGTTATTTTATTGATATAAAAAGCTAGTATAAGAGTTCAACGTGTTCTTCATGATCAGCTTTTCTGAAAAAGCATAAAAAAACTAGTTAATGTGATATTGCCAGCATTGAGAAGACTGACAGAAAGTTGACCCCCCAAAAAAAGAAGAAGAAGAAGAAGACTGACAGAAAGTTAACTTATCTATATTTTATTGAAACCTAAATAGACCTTGCAAAGATTTCGACTTCTGATGTTCTGTCCTTAAAACAATGCAAGCAAGTTTTGTATGTTGTGATGTTGATTTGCTGGTGTTTTTCAATAAAGTATGTCTTCGTCCTTACTAATTTTTATGACGTCTTATGTGCTATTGTCTTATGCTGATAGAAAAAGATCATCAGCGTGTATCAGCTTTTCTGAAAAAAGTATAAAACCACTTAATAGTCTTATGCTGGCAAAGAGTAGGCTCACAAGAATTATAGTCTAACCTTGTGTTTTTTTCATTTTACACTTTGTAGACCATGCTATGATGCTTCAACTTACACGTGGCAAAGGGTAGAAGATTCAGATAAAGACAATCAAGTTAGAACATAATGCGGATTTAAAATTCCCTTCAAATTAAGTATGTAAATCCGCCCTCTCACATTATGAAGGTGAAATGAGTCTTCCATTTGTCATTTAATACAAAATAAGTTGGCGTAACAGTGAAGTGCAGGCTAACAAAAAAAAAAAAAAAACTCCATTTGTCAATGACATACTCAGATAGGGCATGTATACAACAATCCATAGAAAGCTGAAGAGTCGTGTCTTGATAGTAAAAGCAGCACAGGCAAAACAATATGATAGCTGGTTTTTTGTCTTTTACTGGTAATACTTTGAATTATACAGTGTACCTTCAGTTTTTGTTATCATCTGATAGTAATGTTTAAGACCTGTTGTGCATAATGTTGCTGCCTCCTGCAAGTTTTTTGTTGTTTCATGTAGACAATATTTGTTACTTGTGTGAAGTTATAACCGGATTTTGACCCCAAAAAAAAAGTGAAGTTATAACAGGATGAAGTTTAATTTGTATAAGACCTTCAAATATTATTATACTACGTATTAATTCAGAGGACATATCATGAACATCCTGATATGTTTTGGTGGTCAGCTTTTGATAATGAATGGAACTATATTTTTCTTTGATAAAGGTTCATTTAAAATAGCATCTATCAATTTCTTTTATTATTACGGCGATGGATGTTTCTCAAACCTTTGATAGTTAATTTCTTTGCAAATTTCTTATGCTATTCAATTTTTTTTTTTTTTTTTTAGCTTAATGACTGTTGTGTGTGTAGATTTAGAGGCAGAAATTCAATCTAAAATCCAAATAATTCTTTGAGAATTCTTAAAAACGGTACATTGTGACAAAAAGATGTTCAATAAAGTGTAATTTCTTTTTTTTTTTTCTTAATTGGCATATCTGACGATGATGATGCGCTTTTTGTGTATAGTAATTTTTTTCTTGCAAAACATTATTTAATATTGTAACCTCTTAGATTTTATTTTGCATACTTATAATGCTTTTTCTTATTATTTGCATTTATGACTGTAATATTAAAATCCATTTTCTAATTATTTGTTTTAATTAATTTTATTCTATGTATGTAATCAGGTTTGTATATGTTTAAAGAAAGCCATTAAGTACACTAGTAAAGAGTGTTAATCAAGCAGTATGAAGTCATCTAATAAGAGGTCGAGGAAGATGCGAACACTCAATGAGGTTATAGAGTAGGACTTTTTAGTAAACAATAATATGGTTTTTGATAGAATACAATGACAATAATGCTTGTTGTCTATGTATGTTTTTAAATTCTTTATATTTATCAATAACAATAAATTTTTCTCTTTGCTAATGCAATACAATTGTTGGTCATTGTATAACTATTAAAGCGTAATCTTCCTGTGCCCGGAACTATAGTTCTTGAAGCAAATGCTTTTATGGATGTGTAATATATCATCTCTCTATTGAAAACATTAGATGGGGTATATTATATCAAACTTAGGAATTCATGCTACCGATAGTAAAATGTAAAGTTTGTTTTCCCATCATATATATATATATATATATATATATAAGAATATTTGTAGTTAATGTTTAAAAATATGTTTGTAGTTGAATGTTTTCATTTAAGCTCAATGTGTCATATAGGACGACCAGTTACGCGCGTGGTCGGTGTATCGGGTTTGAGAATCTTTTACATTCTATTTCTTATATATATTCTAAGCTATTATATAACTTTGAATGAATCTCTCAATCAAATTAAAGCTGAAAGTGTTGCTTTACCAAGACAATTAACAAAAGTCACTGGTCAATCTTTAAAGAATATTGTGATTATTCATACGTGTTTAACAAAGTCTAACCAGTAGCAAATGTTTTTTCCCAATGAAATGATCTTATTCAATTCAATTTCTCTCTTGTAAGCTCCTAAATACAAATGTTATTTAACAGAGATCCCGCAAGATATCTTGGTATGCACCAACGGGTGCACAAGCTCATTTGGAGCGAGTAACTTGAACGGATACATATGTAAGACACCAAAACTCAAATCCCAACAGAAAAACAACGAAACAACTTTCTACTCAGGAAAGTAAAAACAACCCAGACAACTTTCTACTCCTAAACCTAAAAATAACCTAAATAATGAGATATTCATGTGCCTCTGGCTATTCCAAATGCGTTCTCTTATTCTTAAAAGATTACTGACTCACATGCAATGACACACGTTGATATAGCTGAATTCAAGGTCGTGTTTGGTTGATTAATTGTGTCCGCGGCTTGGACCTGAGGGCGGTACAAAGCCCTTAGCAAGAACACGGCGAGAATGGCCTCTACCTCCATTATTGTGTCGAATTCCAGAAACTTCTGCCGCCATTAATATCATCATCATCATCACTATCATCACGAGTACCAGAGAAAAGAGGAATAAAGGTTTTGCCATGGCACCACCTAAAGTACTCTTGTTCTTTGATCGGCTTTTGTTTTCTTGTGCGTGTATTTGTAGTATTAGGCACAAGCACAATGAAGATATATATACACAATTAAGTTCGAGACTTGGTTTGTACGTAGAGGTATGAGATTGGAGAGATTTTTGGGATTGAATACCTTAATTTGCGAAAAATACTACTACACAGTCCGGTTTGTGTGCAGTCAATAAATCAGCTACTTCGTTACTGTTCATATATATAATATGGATACGTTGGTTTTAACTTCGTCTTACTTGTTTTAATTTATATATAAAATTATTGTATAGCATATTTGTAATTCACTAATTGTCACACTTTAGCGTGATCCTAATTGTTAGCACCATTTTTTTTTTTTGGGGCCTGAACAAGTTATATCTTCCCACGCTGTTGCACGAGGAGTATTGCTCAAGGTGAGAATCATAACATTATTTGTTTAATGTAAGGGTTTAATGTTTCTCCTTTACTACAGAAATGTTTTTTCTGCAACACTCACATAAAAGTTAGTGGG
Organism: Acacia crassicarpa; assembly: GCA_034222035.1. Classification (NCBI taxonomy): domain Eukaryota; kingdom Viridiplantae; phylum Streptophyta; class Magnoliopsida; order Fabales; family Fabaceae; genus Acacia; species Acacia crassicarpa. The sequence continues at coordinate 37,298,583 of JAWXYG010000005.1, read as the reverse complement.
TCTTATTGTAAAGAGAAGAGAAAGAAAATATTGGTGGAATCCACTCACTTTTATGTGAGTATCAGAAAAAAATATATTTCTGCAAAAAAAGTAAAAACATTAAACCCTTAATTTAAACTCATAAACAAAATTTAATAATAATCTCTATTCATTTAAAAAATTATGAATAAATACCCTATTTGGTCCCTGAAAAAAATCGTGGACCCCTTTTTGGTTCCTCAGTAAAAAAAAACTCATCCCGTAATCCCTGTAAAATCCAAAAACCATCCACGTTAGTCCATCCAGGTTGAAGAGGAGACATGCAGTGAAGTGTCCTAAATGTGATCAGGGACTACGGGATGAGTTTTTTTTTACTGAGGAATCAAAAAGGGGTCCGTAATTTTTTTTAGGGACCAAATAGAGTATTTACTTAAAAATTATGAATTTATTCTTTAGAAATTCGATTGGTTGTTTATAAGGTCAATTACTATCATTCTTGAAAAACAAAATGAAATTTAATTTAATTTCAAAGTTATTAATATCTCGATCAATATCTAATTAAGAGTTGTTTGGGGAGTAAGGAAAATGTGATGCGAGGGCAAGAAGAAGCCAGTGAAGAAAAAGAAGACGAAAATGAAGAAGAAAGAGCTCGAAGGAGTGAAGTAGCTAAGGGTCACGCATGGAAGAATGCCATTGTCAAGAATATAAGGATCAGAGCTTGAGCCTGAGCTGTTTCTCCATCACCTTCTTCTTGAGCTTCACTGCATCAACAATAACAATAATCATGAAAGAAAATTTTGTAAGATTTCGAAAGAGCTGAGAAAAGATGGAAATTCACAAAGAACTCAGAAGAAATTTTGAAGAGAGTTTTGAAAGCGAAATTTAATTTTGGGCGTGATAAAGAGAAGATTCATTTTTTAGATTGGTTATGTTCAAAATCCAATCTTAAAATTTCATCTTTTAAACTGTGGTTCTTTTCAACAACCGGTCTTAAAAATAATATATATATATATTTTTCTTATCTTTTAGATAAGTTATTATTAACAACCAGTCTTAAAAGTTTCATCTAAACTGGTTAAATATACAAACCAATAATCAAAGTAATCAATATTTTTTAACTTGTTAGACCGGTTCTTTAGAAATTGGTCTAAATAATATCTTTTACACCTCATATCAAAGGAATCGGTCTAAAAAGTTCTTAATATTTATAAAACTGTCACCGATCATACTTTTTAGACTCAATCCTTTATATCCATCTAAATATGGAGATCTAAAAGCCCTATTTTATATTAACATGGAGTAAATTTATTATTTAACGTATAATCTTAAATCTAATTTTCTTCATTCCTTGTTATCAAACCCTAATAACAACGGATGTACAATTTTAATAGTGTAATTATCCAACCCATTTGTGAGTCAAATGGGTTACTAAGCGGGTGTTACAATATTTCTAGAATAAAGTTGGTTGATGATTGATGGATGATTAACAAAATTAGTTGAATATTTAGGAGAGCGGTAATTTAGAGGATGCAAATGGATAAATATTAAACTAATAATGTTTCACCCAACAAACTAAATCTAAAATCGCACAGTAGTATGCGGTATTTTCTAATAGTTAGATATTTAGCCGGCTTGATGAAACCCCTCTTCTTTCCTTCCTATCTTGTTTCTTTTCTAGCCATATTAGATCAACATTTGAATGGTCTGGATTTAGTTTTATACAAAATATTGTTTTTATTTTCTTTATAACGGTATTGAATTATTCATGTCAAATTAAGCAATTTGTATTTAATTGATTGTTTTTATTTTATAATTTAGCATTTTAACAATAATTTTATAAAATATTAAATATAGATATATCATCCAAATAATTTACTATCAGATGCCCTCAATGTTCTTGAAATTGTGCCATTTTGGTGCAAAAAAATTATGCTTATCACATTTTTCTTTAAAAAAATTATGCATTATGAAATATTTTTTAGTACCTACCAATATTCTAAAATATTTTTTCAATAACATTCAGCATCATAAAATAATTTTTGTCCAGTCACCACGTTAAAATACTCTATGTTGTAGTTGGTTTAAGACCAACGGTGTGTGAGAGTTACGGTTTTAGGGGACAAGATCACAAACAGGTCTTCACCGTTGAGAGTATATTGGACACTTCTGAAACCAAGGGCGGTTTTGTGGAGTGTAACATCCTGAATTTTGAATCTAATATCTTGAACATAAACCTATTTTGGGAAGACTAGTAGGCTCTATTTTTGGAAAGTGATAAATTTGAAATCCGTATTTTGTGGGCCCCGTGAATAGTATTTACTATTCACGTATACGTTTTTACTATTTACAAATACGTATTTTAAAAAATATATATATATATATATATGTTATTCGCAAATACGTATTTAATACTTGAAATTTGTGAAATATGAATAGTGTTCACTATTCACAAATACGTATTTACTATTTAAAAATACGGTATTTACTATTCCTAAATACGTATTTACTATTCATGCGGGACCCACGGCCAAAATAATTCTCTGCAAACTTCCCGTGAGCGACAACCTTTCTCGTGAGTTTTGAAAAAAATTCACGCGGGACCCACGTAATAATATTTTACTATTTAATTTATAATATTATATTATTAAAAATTTTCAAAATTTTTCACGAGGCGGCTGAGAGGTTCACGGGGTGCTACTTTTTGATTTTTGAGAAAAATTACGTAAAATGACCCAAAGACGAAAATTACACTTAAAGACCCATTTTCCAACTATAAATAGACCTTCCATTTCATTTCATTCTTCACAACTTCTAAGAGCCTTAGAGAGAGGTAGAGAGAGAGAGAGAGTAGAGAGATATTTGCTTGAGAGTTATAATAGCTGGTTGGTGATTCGGGTATTAGCAAGTAACAGGTAACTCTGAATATTCTTCCTTATACTTGTGAATTATGTATGATTATTAATTGGTTTGTTTACTATTTTGGCAAGAATATTTAGAAAATATTTATGGTTTTAAGATCTGGTGTGGGAACTTTGATTTGCAAATTTGCAGAGGTACTATTTATACGTACGTTACTATTCACATATACCGTATTTACTATTCATTTTACTATTCACGTATACCGTATTTACTATTCATTTTACGCATATTGATGTATAAAACTTTATGGTATAATAATGCATTATTTTGAGTAAACATATTCATCATGGCGGTTGTATTATGATGGGTGGAGTAAGGAGGGATTTGGATAAGAATGATTTATGCCACCACTCGGTGCACAGTGGATGGTACTTGTTTCAGGGCCCCATCTTCCATGTTTTCCTCTGGCCGGGATTTCATTGGAGATGTGGGACATGTGACACCTCCTTAGTTGTTATTTTAAAGGAGGGGAGCCATAGTCCAGATTTAAGCTCTATACCTTTGGCCGGGTGTATCTTAAGTTTTGGTGAGCTTGAAACCATCCAGTCAAATGAATGAGTTTCTATTGGACTATATGTTAGCCTATGGTTCCAGTCAGCGGTATACGGTTGGAAGGGGATATAAGGGAGGCTGCATACTGCATAGTGCATTCTGAATTATTCAATAAAGAATGATGAGTATTTTATAAAGATATTTGATGTGAACTACTGTATATCTATAAAAAAAAATATCTGTGTATATTATATTCATTTTTTTTTTACTATCTACTATTTATGTCATATGTAATTTGCTCGGGTAAGGTAGAAGTATTCAGTAGTTACTGAGACGTGGAATCTCATCCCATATTAACATTTTTCAGGTGATTATTCTAGTAGAGAGCAAGGGAAGGCACCTATGGAGTGAGCTCTGGAAGCTCTTTTGATCTCCAATAGATTATGTTATGTCATTTTATTTGCCATGAACCTAAGACTTCCGTTTTGTATTAAACTCTGAAATATTTTCTGGAATTTACTCTGATTATGTATTACGGGTTTTATTCGAAATGGTAACATTGTAAAAGGATTTGGATATTGTTGAACTCTTTTGAAGGTATTTTCAATATTTTGACCGAGTTTTTGGGTATTAAAATTGTGGCGTTACATTTTTGGTATCAGAGCTAAAGGTTCCATGGCAATTTTGTTTATTTTCTAAAGTGATTTCTTAAAAAAAAAAATTTTAAAAGTTCGTGGCAAATTAAATATCATAACATGAGCACTTCCCTTTGTTAGATTTAGAATTTATTTAGCTATTTTTATTTGTTTAGTGTCCTTATAGTATTAATCATAGGAGGAGATAATGGCAAGAACTCGAAGAACTAATTCAACCCCTGCTCCATCCCAAAGAGGTCTCCCTCCGCATCAAGATGGTCCCCATCCTCAGGATAACAATGCCCTTTTGGCAGAATTACGAGACGTCATCTTGGAGATGAGGGAGAAAGTGAATAGACACGAGGATGAATTAGCAAAAGGAAGAGGCCAAGGTGGTAAGGAAGGAAAGGAGAAGGCTCTGGAAGTCACACCTTCTGACCATCAATCTAGGGGAGGAAGTTATTCTCGTACTGAAGATGGAGGTAGTAGCGGTTCTCATTCTCAGTATCATCCCTTACCTATTACTGAGGTTTGGGAAAAATTTCGGAAGTTTACTCCACCGATATTCGAGGGGAAGCTAGATCCGATTGCAGCACTGGAGTGGCTGAAGCGTGTAGAAAAGATTTTCAGAGTTATCGAGATTAGCTCACAACAAAAGGTGATGGTTGCTGAACAATTGTTGCAGAAAGCAGCTGAAGAATGGTGGGAAAGCACCAAAACAAAAGGAAATGCTGAGATGACGTGGGAAGAGTTTAAGGAAAAGTTCGAAAATTATTACTTTTCCCCTTCAATCAGAATAGAGAAAGAAACTGAATTCCTCACATTCAGGCAAGGGGAATTACATGAAGACGAATTTATTACTCGCTTTTTAGAGTTGTCTAAATTCTGCGGATATTCACAGAACAACTCTAAATGGTTGAGTGCTCGATTGGTTGAAAAAGCTAGACCAGACCTAAAAACAGCCCTATCACCGTTCCTTGATGAAACAAGGGATTTTGAAGAAATATGCGACAAACTGCGCACGATAGCAAGGAACAAACGAGAAGAGGAAGCTGAGAAGATGAAAAGTTTTCAGGCCAGATCTACACACCTCATGAGACCAACGGGAGGAGTTACTAAGAAGCAGAGTCACAACTTCAGTAATGTGAATACGCGGTTTAGCCAACCATCCAGAAATCACTTTGGTGGACCATCGAGGAGTTATTTTACTGGACCCCAAAGAAGTCATTTCAGCAGACCACCGAGGAGTCAATTCAAAGGACCTCAAAGGAGTCACTTCAGTGGAGGTCAGAGTTCATATAGGGGATCCACAGCTCCTGCTGCAAGCACCGCCAACAATCAGATGTGTGCCAAGTGTGGAAGAATACACCAAGGACCATGTGTGACGTGTTTCAACTGTGGAAAGCCAGGACACATTTCCAGATTTTGTGAGGAGGAGCCTCGAGGGGCCAAGGATGCTAGAACTGCAGTGCCAGGGAAAGTGTTTGCACTATCACATCAGGAGGCAAGTGCTTCACCAAATCTGATTAAAGGTATCCTCAAACTCCAAGGTCTTGAAGTAGAAGCCTTATTTGATTCTGGTGCCACACACTCTTTTATATCATACGACTGTGTGCCTCGATTGAATTTAAGAGTGAGTGAATTGCCTTATTATATGATTATTTCTACACCGGCGGGAGCTTCAGTAAAAACTTCTAGGGCTTGCTTAAATTGTACGATTGAGATTGATAATAGGATCTCAAATATAGACCTTGTTTGTTTACCCACGAAGGGTATCGATGTAATAATAGGAATGGATTGGTTGTCAGCTAATGACATCATCCTTGACTGCAAGAGGAAGACTATCTCTCTTGCGGATGACTCTATGAGTCATAGTAGACCACAATTGTTGTCTATAGTACAAGATGAAAAGCCTGTTCATCATGGTTGTCTTGTGTACATGGTGTTTTTCTCCATTCAAGAAGAAGTAGAGGAAGGGATAGAAAATATCGAAGTGGTAAACGAGTTTCCGGAGGTATTCCCGAAAGAAATGACAGGTTTACCCCCAGAGAGAGAAGTAGAATTTTCTATTGATCTCGTACCTGGAACGGAACCTATATCTAAAGCTCCTTACCGAATGTCTCCATCGGAACTAGCAGAATTGAAGAAGCAGATCGAAGAATTGTTAGAAAAGGGTTTTATCAGACCCAGTGTATCTCCTTGGGGATCGCCCGTACTCTTTGTGAAGAAGAAAGATGGGAGCCTGAGACTATGCATTGACTATCGCCAGTTGAATAAAGTGACTATAAAGAATAAATATCCTTTACCCAGGATCGACGATCTACTTGATCAGTTGAAGGGAGCATCCATATTCTCCAAGATCGACCTCAGATCAGGTTATCACCAACTGAGAGTCAAAGCTGAAGATGTCTCAAAAACTGCATTCAGAACTAGATATGGCCATTATGAATTTCTTGTTATGCCATTTGGGCTAACAAATGCTCCAGCAGTATTCATGGATTACATGAATAGAATTTTCCGACCATATCTAGATAAATTTGTAGTGGTTTTCATTGACGACATCCTTATCTACTCTAAGGATGAAGAAGAGCATAAAGAGCACCTTAGAATCGTGCTACAAGTGTTGAAGGAGCACAAGCTCTATGCGAAACTGTCTAAGTGCGAATTTTGGTTGAAGGAAGTAAAATTCCTAGGCCATGTCGTATCGGCTGAAGGTGTTGCAGTGGACCATACTAAAGTTGAAGCAGTTCTCCAATGGGAACGACCAAAGACCGTGACTGAGATCAGGAGTTTTCTAGGTCTAGCTGGCTATTATAGGAGATTTATCAAGGGCTTTTCGCAAATAGCTATGCCTTTGACTAAGTTAACAAGGAAGGGACAACCATATGTATGGGACGAAAAGTGTGAAGCAGCTTTTCAAAATTTGAAGACTAAGTTGACTACGGCACCAGTACTTATAATTCCAGATCCTGCTCAGACCTTTACTTTGTACACAGATGCTTCCAAGAAAGGTCTTGGGTGTGTATTAATGCAAAATGGTAGGGTAGTAGCTTATGCTTCTCGACAGTTAAGGCCACATGAAGGGAATTATCCTACTCACGACTTAGAACTGGCAGCAGTAGTGTTTGCTCTGAAGATTTGGAGGCACCACCTCTACGGTTCAAAGTTCGAGGTTTATAGTGACCATAAAAGTCTAAAGTACCTGTTCGACCAAAAGGAGCTCAACATGCGACAGAGGAGATGGATGGAGTTTATCAAGGACTACGACTTCGAATTGAAGTATCATCCATGAAAGGCGAACGTTGTAGCAGATGCCTTAAGTAGAAAGACAATCCATGTAGCCCAGATGATGATCAGAGAACATAAATTGCTCGAGGAGATACCAAGTACATCTATTGATGTAATGTCAGGTTTGGTCGCTACCATGGAAGCATTAACTATTGAAAGCACAATTTGGAAAGAGATTAAATTCGCTCAGCTCGAAGATGAGTATCTATTAAACGTGAGGGAAGATATTGAAGAAGGAAAAGAATCGAAATTTGGGATCGATAGAGATGGGATATTAAGGTATAAAGGAAAAGTGTGCATACCTAATGATGGAGAAATAAAAAAGCTCATACTAGAAGAGGCACATCGGAGTAAATACACTATCCATCCCGGAGCAACCAAGATGTATCATGATCTCAAGCGGAATTGGTGGTGGCGGGGCATGAAGAAAGATGTGACTGACTTTGTCACTTGTTGTTTGACTTGTCAGAAAGTCAAGATCGAACATCGGAAACCTCCTGGATTATTAAAGAATTTGGATATCCCAGAGTGGAAATGGGACAGCATCTCTATGGATTTCATCATGGGGCTTCCTCTAACGACATCCGGACATAATGCCATTTGGGTAATTGTCGATAGGTTAACTAAGTCAGCTCATTTTCTAGCAATTGCAGCAGAATACTCATTGGAGAGACTAGCAAAGATCTACATGAAGGAGATTGTCAGATTGCATGGGATACCGAATAGCATCGTATCTGATCGTGATCCACGATTCACTTCACGATTTTGGAAAGCATTGCAGAATGCTATGGGAACTCGGATGAGTTATAGTACCGCTTATCATCCTCAAACTGACGGGCAGACTGAGAGGACTATTCAAACTCTGGAAGACATGTTGCGGGCTTGTGCAATCGAACTAAAAGGAAGTTGGGACGATCATCTTCATCTTGCGGAGTTTGCATATAACAATAGTTATCACTCCAGCATTGAGATGGCACCTTATGAGGCTTTGTATGGAAGAAAATGTAGATCTCCTATTTGCTGGACAGAATTGAATGAGCGAATTTTAATAGGTCCAGAACTTGTGGACGAGACGACTCAAAAGATTAAGGTGATTCAACAGAAACTTCTCACTGCTCAGAGTCGACAGAAGAGTTATGCTGACAAGAGAAGACGACCGTTGGAGTTCATGGTGGGCGAACATGTGTTCTTAAGAGTCACACCAATGACTGGCATTGGTAGAGCAATACGAGCAAAGAAGCTTTCGCCTCGTTTTATGGGTCCTTATGAGATTTTGGAGAAAGTTGGACCGGTAGCTTACAGAATTGCATTACCTCCACAGCTTGCGAATCTTCACAATGTCTTTCATGTATCGCAACTGAAGAAATACCAACCGGATACTTCCCACATTATAGAAATAGAAGAGGTAGAACTCGAGGATAACATGACGTATAAAGCCGAGCCGGAGCGGATTGTTGATGCAAGGGACAAGAGATTAAGAAACAAGACCATTAGACTTGTAAAGGTCGAGTGGAAAGGAATGACTCCCGGAGATGCTACTTGGGAAACGGAGGAGAGCATGCGTCAAACCTATCCTCATTTATTTATATAGGTTAGAATTCTTATTATAGCGAAATTTTGAGGACAAAATTTTCTTTTAGGAGGGGAGAAATGTAACATCCTGAATTTTGAATCTAATATCTTGAACATAAACCTATTTTGGGAAGACTAGTAGGCTCTATTTTTGGAAAGTGATAAATTTGAAATCCGTATTTTGTGGGCCCCGTGAATAGTATTTACTATTCACGTATACGTTTTTACTATTTACAAATACGTATTTTAAAAAATATATATATATATATATATATGTTATTCGCAAATACGTATTTAATACTTGAAATTTGTGAAATATGAATAGTGTTCACTATTCACAAATACGTATTTACTATTTAAAAATACGGTATTTACTATTCCTAAATACGTATTTACTATTCATGCGGGACCCACGGCCAAAATAATTCTCTGCAAACTTCCCGTGAGCGACAACCTTTCTCGTGAGTTTTGAAAAAAATTCACGCGGGACCCACGTAATAATATTTTACTATTTAATTTATAATATTATATTATTAAAAATTTTCAAAATTTTTCACGAGGCGGCTGAGAGGTTCACGGGGTGCTACTTTTTGATTTTTGAGAAAAATTACGTAAAATGACCCAAAGACGAAAATTACACTTAAAGACCCATTTTCCAACTATAAATAGACCTTCCATTTCATTTCATTCTTCACAACTTCTAAGAGCCTTAGAGAGAGGTAGAGAGAGAGAGAGAGTAGAGAGATATTTGCTTGAGAGTTATAATAGCTGGTTGGTGATTCGGGTATTAGCAAGTAACAGGTAACTCTGAATATTCTTCCTTATACTTGTGAATTATGTATGATTATTAATTGGTTTGTTTACTATTTTGGCAAGAATATTTAGAAAATATTTATGGTTTTAAGATCTGGTGTGGGAACTTTGATTTGCAAATTTGCAGAGGTACTATTTATACGTACGTTACTATTCACATATACCGTATTTACTATTCATTTTACTATTCACGTATACCGTATTTACTATTCATTTTACGCATATTGATGTATAAAACTTTATGGTATAATAATGCATTATTTTGAGTAAACATATTCATCATGGCGGTTGTATTATGATGGGTGGAGTAAGGAGGGATTTGGATAAGAATGATTTATGCCACCACTCGGTGCACAGTGGATGGTACTTGTTTCAGGGCCCCATCTTCCATGTTTTCCTCTGGCCGGGATTTCATTGGAGATGTGGGACATGTGACACCTCCTTAGTTGTTATTTTAAAGGAGGGGAGCCATAGTCCAGATTTAAGCTCTATACCTTTGGCCGGGTGTATCTTAAGTTTTGGTGAGCTTGAAACCATCCAGTCAAATGAATGAGTTTCTATTGGACTATATGTTAGCCTATGGTTCCAGTCAGCGGTATACGGTTGGAAGGGGATATAAGGGAGGCTGCATACTGCATAGTGCATTCTGAATTATTCAATAAAGAATGATGAGTATTTTATAAAGATATTTGATGTGAACTACTGTATATCTATAAAAAAAAATATCTGTGTATATTATATTCATTTTTTTTTTTACTATCTACTATTTATGTCATATGTAATTTGCTCGGGTAAGGTAGAAGTATTCAGTAGTTACTGAGACGTGGAATCTCATCCCATATTAACATTTTTCAGGTGATTATTCTAGTAGAGAGCAAGGGAAGGCACCTATGGAGTGAGCTCTGGAAGCTCTTTTGATCTCCAATAGATTATGTTATGTCATTTTATTTGCCATGAACCTAAGACTTCCGTTTTGTATTAAACTCTGAAATATTTTCTGGAATTTACTCTGATTATGTATTACGGGTTTTATTCGAAATGGTAACATTGTAAAAGGATTTGGATATTGTTGAACTCTTTTGAAGGTATTTTCAATATTTTGACCGAGTTTTTGGGTATTAAAATTGTGGCGTTACATTTTTGGTATCAGAGCTAAAGGTTCCATGGCAATTTTGTTTATTTTCTAAAGTGATTTCTTAAAAAAAAAAATTTTAAAAGTTCGTGGCAAATTAAATATCATAACATGAGCACTTCCCTTTGTTAGATTTAGAATTTATTTAGCTATTTTTATTTGTTTAGTGTCCTTATAGTATTAATCATAGGAGGAGATAATGGCAAGAACTCGAAGAACTAATTCAACCCCTGCTCCATGTAACACCTCATTTTTATCACCAAAAACTCGGTCAAAATATTGAAAATACCTTCAAAAGAGTTCAACAATATCCAAATCCTTTTACAATGTTACCATTTCGAATAAAACCCGTAATACATAATCAGAATAAATTCCAGAAAATATTTCAGAGTTTAATACAAAACGGAAGTCTTAGGTTCATGGCAAATAAAATAACATAACATAATCTATTGGAGATCAAAAGAGCTTCCAGAGCTCACTCCATAGGTGCCTTCCCTTGCTCTCTACTAGAATAATCACCTGAAAAATGTTAATATGGGATGAGATTCCACGTCTCAGTAACTACTGAATATTTCTACCGTACACGAGCAAATAATATATGACAAAAAGATATGGGCTGATTTCAAATATATATGTAGATTCCATAATTTCTCATACAAAATAATTTATACCAATAGTCATCAATATAGAAGGTAATAAAACATATATATCTCAAAAGTTCTCTTCTCATGTCTTTACAGATTATTCATCATTATATCAAATTCTTGAACTGTTCAGAAATGCATTATGCAGTATGCACCCTCCCTTATATCACCTTCCAACCATATACCGCTGACTGGAGCCATAGGCTAACACATAGTCCAATAGAAACTCATTCATTTGACTGAATTGTTCCAAGCTCACCAAAACTTAAGATACACCCGGCCAAAGGTATAGAGCTTAAATCTGGACTATGGCTCCCCTCCTTTAAAATAACAACTAAGGAGGTGTCACATGTCCCACAACTCCAATGAAATCCCGGCCAGAGGAAAACATGGAAGATGGGGCCCTGAAACAAGTACCATCCACTGTGCACCGAGTGGTGGCATAAATCATTTTTATCATTCAAATCCCTCCTTACTCCACCCATCACATTACAACCGCCATGATGAATGTATTTACTCAAAAATAATGCATTATTATACCATTATATACATTGATATGCGTATTTATGAATAGTAAAATACTATGCGTATCTGTGAATAGTAAAATACGGTATATATACATGAATAGTAAAAATGAAGAGTACATACGGTATGTATACGTGAATAGTAAATACGGTATGTATACGTGAATAGTATTATGAATAGTAAATACGGTATACGTGAATAGTAAATGTGAATAGTAAAAATGAATAGTAAATACGGTATAAGTGAATAGTAAGATGAATAGTAAATACGGTATACGTGAATAGTAAAATGAATAGTAAATACGGTACATGTGAATAGTAAATACGGTATACGTGAATAGTAAATGTACGTATAAATAGTACCTCTGCAGATTTGCAAATCAAAGTTCCCACACCAGATCTTAAAACCATAAATATTTTCTAAATATTCTTGCCAAAATAGTAAACAAACAAATTTATAATCATACATAATTCACAAGTATAAGGAAGAATATTCAGAGTTACCTGTTACTTGCTAATACCCGAATCTCCAACCAGCTATTATAACTCTCAAGCAAATATCTCTACTCTCTCTCTCTCTCTCTCTACCTCTCTCTATGGCTCTTAGAAGTTGTGAAGAATGAAATGAAATGGAAGGTCTATTTATAGTTGGAAAATGGGTCTTTAAGTGTAATTTTCGTCTCTGGGTCGTTTTACGTAATTTTCCTAAAAACTAAGAAAAACTTTCCCGTGACTTGCCCCGTGAACCTTTTTTTTTAAAAAAAATTAATAATATTTTAATATATATTATTTTATTATTATAATATAATATTATTTAAATAATAAATTATTATTGAGTGGGTCCCGCGGCCAATTTTTTTCAAACTTCACGAGAAAGTTGTGTCGGGAGGAAGAATTATTTTGGTTGTGGGTCCCGCACAATACTGATTTCAAATTTATCACTTTCTGAAAATAGAGCCTACTAGTCTTTCCAAAATAGGTTTATGTTCAAGATATTAGATTCAAAATTCAGGATGTTACATTTCTCCCCTCCTAAAAGAAAATTTTGTCCTCAAAATTTCGCTATAATAAGAATTCTAACCTATTTAAATAAATGTGGATAAGCTTGTCGCATGCTCTCCTCCGTTTCCCAAGTAGCATCTCCGGGAACCATTCCTTTCCACTCGACCTTTACAAGTCTAATGGTCTTGTTTCTTAATTTCTTGTCCCTTGCATCAACAATCCGCTCCGGCTCGGCTTTATACGTCATGTTATCCTTGAGTTCTACCTCTTCTACTTCTATAATGTGGGAAGGATCCGGTTGGTATTTCTTCAGTTGCGATACATGAAAGACATCATGAAGGTTCGCAAGCTGTGGAGGTAATGCAATTCTGTAAGCTACCGGTCCAACTTTCTCCAAAATCTCATAAGGACCCATAAAACGAGGTGAAAGCTTCTTTGCTCGTATTGCTCTACCAATGCCAGTCATTGGTGTGACTCTTAAGAATACATGTTCGCCCACCATGAACTCCAACGGTCGTCTTCTCTTGTCAGCATAACTCTTCTGTCGACTCTGAGCAGTGAGAAGTTTCTGTTGAATCACCTTAATCTTTTGAGTCGTCTCGTCCACAAGTTCTGGACCTATTAAAATTCGCTCATTCAATTCCGTCCAGCAAATAGGAGATCTACATTTTCTTCCATACAAAGCCTCATAAGGTGCCATCTCAATGCTGGAGTGATAACTATTGTTATATGCAAACTCCGCAAGATGAAGATGATCGTCCCAACTTCCTTTTAGTTCGATTGCACAAGCCCGCAACATGTCTTCCAGAGTTTGAATAGTCCTCTCAGTCTGCCCGTCAGTTTGAGGATGATAAGCGGTACTATAACTCATCCGAGTTCCCATAGCATTCTGCAATGCTTTCCAAAATCGTGAAGTGAATCGTGGATCACGATCAGATACGATGCTATTCGGTATCCCATGCAATCTGACAATCTCCTTCATGTAGATCTTTGCTAGTCTCTCCAATGAGTATTCTGCTGCAATTGCTAGAAAATGAGCTGACTTAGTTAACCTATCGACAATTACCCAAATGGCATTATGTCCGGATGTCGTTAGAGGAAGCCCCATGATGAAATCCATAGAGATGCTGTCCCATTTCCACTCTGGGATATCCAAATTCTTTAATAATCCAGGAGGTTTCCGATGTTCGATCTTAACTTTCTGACAAGTCAAACAACAAGTGACAAAGTCAGTCACATCTTTCTTCATGCCTCGCCACCACCAATTCCGCTTAAGATCATGATACATCTTGGTTGCTCCAGGATGGATAGTGTATTTACTCCGATGTGCCTCTTCTAGTATGAGCTTTTTTATTTCTCCATCATTAGGTATGCACACTTTTCCTTTATACCTTAATATCCCATCTCTATCGATCCCAAATTTCGATTCTTTTCCTTCTTCAATATCTTCCCTCACGTTTAATAGATACTCATCTTCGAGCTGAGCGAATTTAATCTCTTTCCAAATTGTGCTTTCAATAGTTAATGCTTCCATGGTAGCGACCAAACCTGACATTACATCAATAGATGTACTTGGTATCTCCTCGAGCAATTTATGTTCTCTGATCATCATCTGGGCTACATGGATTGTCTTTCTACTTAAGGCATCTGCTACAACGTTCGCCTTTCCTGGATGATACTTCAATTCGAAGTCGTAGTCCTTGATAAACTCCATCCATCTCCTCTGTCGCATGTTGAGCTCCTTTTGGTCGAACAGGTACTTTAGACTTTTGTGGTCACTATAAACCTCGAACTTTGAACCGTAGAGGTGGTGCCTCCAAATCTTCAGAGCAAACACTACTGCTGCCAGTTCTAAGTCGTGAGTAGGATAATTCCCTTCATGTGGCCTTAACTGTCGAGAAGCATAAGCTACTACCCTACCATTTTGCATTAACACACACCCAAGACCTTTCTTAGAAGCATCGGTGTACAAAGTAAAGGTCTGAGCAGGATCTGGAATTATAAGTACTGGTGCCGTAGTCAACTTAGTCTTCAAATTTTGGAAAGCTGCTTCACACTTTTCGTCCCATACAAATGGTTGACCCTTCCTAGTTAACTTTGTCAAGGGCATAGCTATTTGCGAAAAGCCCTTGATAAATCTCCTATAATAGCCAGCTAGACCTAGAAAACTCCTGATCTCAGTCACGGACTTTGGTCGTTCCCATTGGAGAACTGCTTCAACTTTAGTATGGTCCACTGCAACACCTTCAGCCGATACGACATGGCCTAGGAATTTTACTTCCTTCAACCAAAATTCGCACTTAGACAGTTTCGCATAGAGCTTGTGCTCCTTCAACACTTGTAGCACGATTCTAAGGTGCTCTTTATGCTCTTCTTCATCCTTAGAGTAGATAAGGATGTCGTCAATGAAAACCACTACAAATTTATCTAGATATGGTCGGAAAATTCTATTCATGTAATCCATGAATACTGCTGGAGCATTTGTTAGCCCAAATGGCATAACAAGAAATTCATAATGGCCATATCTAGTTCTGAATGCAGTTTTTGAGACATCTTCAGCTTTGACTCTCAGTTGGTGATAACCTGATCTGAGGTCGATCTTGGAGAATATGGATGCTCCCTTCAACTGATCAAGTAGATCGTCGATCCTGGGTAAAGGATATTTATTCTTTATAGTCACTTTATTTAACTGGCGATAGTCAATGCATAGTCTCAGGCTCCCATCTTTCTTCTTCACAAAGAGTACGGGCGATCCCCAAGGAGATACACTGGGTCTGATAAAACCCTTTTCTAACAATTCCTCGATCTGCCTCTTCAATTCTGCTAGTTCCGATGGAGACATTCGGTAAGGAGCTTTAGATATAGGTTCCGTTCCAGGTACGAGATCAATAGAAAATTCTACTTCTCTCTCTGGGGGTAAACCTGTCATTTCTTTCGGAAATACTTCCGGAAATTCTTTCACCACTTCAATGTTCTCTATCCCTTCCTCCACTTCTGCTTGAATGGAGAAAAACACCATGTACGCAAGACAACCATGATGAACAGGCTTTTCATCTTGTACTATAGACAACAATTGTGGTCTACTATGACTCAAAGAGTCATCCGCAAGAGAGATAGTCTTCCTCTTGCAGTCAAGGATGATGTCATTAGCTGACAACCAATCCATTCCTATTATTACATCGATACCCTTCGTGGGTAAACAAACAAGGTCTATATTTGAGATCCTATTATCAATCTCAATCGTACAATTTAAGCAAGCCCTAGAAGTTTTTACTGAAGCTCCCGCCGGTGTAGAAATAATCATATAATAAGGCAATTCACTCACTCTTAAATTCAATCGAGGCACACAGTCGTATGATATAAAAGAGTGTGTGGCACCAGAATCAAATAAGGCTTCTACTTCAAGACCTTGGAGTTTGAGGATACCTTTAATCAGATTTGGTGAAGCACTTGCCTCCTGATGTGATAGTGCAAACACTTTCCCTGGCACTGCAGTTCTAGCATCCTTGGCCCCTCGAGGCTCCTCCTCACAAAATCTGGAAATGTGTCCTGGCTTTCCACAGTTGAAACACGTCACACATGGTCCTTGGTGTATTCTTCTACACTTGGTACACATCTGATTGTTGGCGGTGCTTGCAGCAGGAGCTGTGGATCCCCTATATGAACTCTGACCTCCACTGAAGTGACTCCTTTGAGGTCCTTTGAATTGACTCCTCGGTGGTCTGCTGAAATGACTTCTTTGGGGTCCAGTAAAATAACTCCTCGATGGTCCACCAAAGTGATTTCTGGATGGTTGGCTAAACCGCGTATTCACATTACTGAAGTTGTGACTCTGCTTCTTAGTAACTCCTCCCGTTGGTCTCATGAGGTGTGTAAATCTGGCCTGAAAACCCTTCATCTTCTCAGCTTCCTCTTCTCGTTTGTTCCTTGCTATCGTGCGCAGTTTGTCGCATATTTCTTCAAAATCCCTTGTTTCATCAAGGAACGGTGATAGAGCTGTTTTTAGGTCTGGCCTAGCTTTTTCAACCAATCGAGCACTCAACCATTTAGAGTTGTTCTGTGAATATCCGCAGAATTTAGACAACTCTAAAAAGCGAGTAATAAATTCGTCTTCATGTAATTCCCCTTGCCTGAATGTGAGGAATTCAGTTTCTTTCTCTATTCTGATTGAAGGGGAAAAGTAATAATTTTCGAACTTTTCCTTAAACTCTTCCCACGTCATCTCATCATTTCCTTTTGTTTTGGTGCTTTCCCACCATTCTTCAGCTGCTTTCTGCAACAATTGTTCAGCAACCATCACCTTTTGTTGTGAGCTAATCTCGATAACTCTGAAAATCTTTTCTACACGCTTCAGCCACTCCAGTGCTGCAATCGGATCTAGCTTCCCCTCGAACATCGGTGGAGTAAACTTCCGAAATTTTTCCCAAACCTCAGTAATAGGTAAGGGATGATACTGAGAATGAGAACCGTTACTACCTCCATCTTCAGTGCGAGAATGACTTCCTCCCCTAGATTGATGGTCAGAAGGTGTGACTTCCAAAGCCTTCTCCTTTCCTTCCTTGCCACCTTGGCCTCTTCCTTTTGCTAGTTCATCCTCGTGTCTATTCACTTTCTCTCTCATCTCCAAGATGACGTCTCGTAACTCTGCCAAAAGGGCATTGTTATCCTGAGGATGGGAACCATCTTGATGCGGAGGGAGACCTCTTTGGGATGAGGCAGGGGTTGAATTAGTTCTTCGAGTTCTTGCCATTATCTCCTCCTATGATTAATACTATAAGGACACTAAACAAATAAAAATAGCTAAATAAATTCTAAATCTAACAAAGGGAAGTGCTCATGTTATGATATTTAATTTGCCACGAACTTTTTTAAAATGTTTTTTTTTTAAAGAAATCACTTTAGAAAATAAACAAAATTGCCATGGAACCTTTAGCTCTGATACCAAAAATGTAACACCTCATTTTTATCACCAAAAACTCGGTCAAAATATTGAAAATACCTTCAAAAGAGTTCAACAATATCCAAATCCTTTTACAATGTTACCATTTCGAATAAAACCCGTAATACATAATCAGAATAAATTCCAGAAAATATTTCAGAGTTTAATACAAAACGGAAGTCTTAGGTTCATGGCAAATAAAATAACATAACATAATCTATTGGAGATCAAAAGAGCTTCCAGAGCTCACTCCATAGGTGCCTTCCCTTGCTCTCTACTAGAATAATCACCTGAAAAATGTTAATATGGGATGAGATTCCACGTCTCAGTAACTACTGAATATTTCTACCGTACACGAGCAAATAATATATGACAAAAAGATATGGGCTGATTTCAAATATATATGTAGATTCCATAATTTCTCATACAAAATAATTTATACCAATAGTCATCAATATAGAAGGTAATAAAACATATATATCTCAAAAGTTCTCTTCTCATGTCTTTACAGATTATTCATCATTATATCAAATTCTTGAACTGTTCAGAAATGCATTATGCAGTATGCACCCTCCCTTATATCACCTTCCAACCATATACCGCTGACTGGAGCCATAGGCTAACACATAGTCCAATAGAAACTCATTCATTTGACTGAATTGTTCCAAGCTCACCAAAACTTAAGATACACCCGGCCAAAGGTATAGAGCTTAAATCTGGACTATGGCTCCCCTCCTTTAAAATAACAACTAAGGAGGTGTCACATGTCCCACAACTCCAATGAAATCCCGGCCAGAGGAAAACATGGAAGATGGGGCCCTGAAACAAGTACCATCCACTGTGCACCGAGTGGTGGCATAAATCATTTTTATCATTCAAATCCCTCCTTACTCCACCCATCACATTACAACCGCCATGATGAATGTATTTACTCAAAAATAATGCATTATTATACCATTATATACATTGATATGCGTATTTATGAATAGTAAAATACTATGCGTATCTGTGAATAGTAAAATACGGTATATATACATGAATAGTAAAAATGAAGAGTACATACGGTATGTATACGTGAATAGTAAATACGGTATGTATACGTGAATAGTATTATGAATAGTAAATACGGTATACGTGAATAGTAAATGTGAATAGTAAAAATGAATAGTAAATACGGTATAAGTGAATAGTAAGATGAATAGTAAATACGGTATACGTGAATAGTAAAATGAATAGTAAATACGGTACATGTGAATAGTAAATACGGTATACGTGAATAGTAAATGTACGTATAAATAGTACCTCTGCAGATTTGCAAATCAAAGTTCCCACACCAGATCTTAAAACCATAAATATTTTCTAAATATTCTTGCCAAAATAGTAAACAAACAAATTTATAATCATACATAATTCACAAGTATAAGGAAGAATATTCAGAGTTACCTGTTACTTGCTAATACCCGAATCTCCAACCAGCTATTATAACTCTCAAGCAAATATCTCTACTCTCTCTCTCTCTCTCTCTACCTCTCTCTATGGCTCTTAGAAGTTGTGAAGAATGAAATGAAATGGAAGGTCTATTTATAGTTGGAAAATGGGTCTTTAAGTGTAATTTTCGTCTCTGGGTCGTTTTACGTAATTTTCCTAAAAACTAAGAAAAACTTTCCCGTGACTTGCCCCGTGAACCTTTTTTTTTAAAAAAAATTAATAATATTTTAATATATATTATTTTATTATTATAATATAATATTATTTAAATAATAAATTATTATTGAGTGGGTCCCGCGGCCAATTTTTTTCAAACTTCACGAGAAAGTTGTGTCGGGAGGAAGAATTATTTTGGTTGTGGGTCCCGCACAATACTGATTTCAAATTTATCACTTTCTGAAAATAGAGCCTACTAGTCTTTCCAAAATAGGTTTATGTTCAAGATATTAGATTCAAAATTCAGGATGTTACACTCCATCCCAAAGAGGTCTCCCTCCGCATCAAGATGGTCCCCATCCTCAGGATAACAATGCCCTTTTGGCAGAATTACGAGACGTCATCTTGGAGATGAGGGAGAAAGTGAATAGACACGAGGATGAATTAGCAAAAGGAAGAGGCCAAGGTGGTAAGGAAGGAAAGGAGAAGGCTCTGGAAGTCACACCTTCTGACCATCAATCTAGGGGAGGAAGTTATTCTCGTACTGAAGATGGAGGTAGTAGCGGTTCTCATTCTCAGTATCATCCCTTACCTATTACTGAGGTTTGGGAAAAATTTCGGAAGTTTACTCCACCGATATTCGAGGGGAAGCTAGATCTGATTGCAGCACTGGAGTGGCTGAAGCGTGTAGAAAAGATTTTCAGAGTTATCGAGATTAGCTCACAACAAAAGGTGATGGTTGCTGAACAATTGTTGCAGAAAGCAGCTGAAGAATGGTGGGAAAGCACCAAAACAAAAGGAAATGCTGAGATGACGTGGGAAGAGTTTAAGGAAAAGTTCGAAAATTATTACTTTTCCCCTTCAATCAGAATAGAGAAAGAAACTGAATTCCTCACATTCAGGCAAGGGGAATTACATGAAGACGAATTTATTACTCGCTTTTTAGAGTTGTCTAAATTCTGCGGATATTCACAGAACAACTCTAAATGGTTGAGTGCTCGATTGGTTGAAAAAGCTAGACCAGACCTAAAAACAGCCCTATCACCGTTCCTTGATGAAACAAGGGATTTTGAAGAAATATGCGACAAACTGCGCACGATAGCAAGGAACAAACGAGAAGAGGAAGCTGAGAAGATGAAAAGTTTTCAGGCCAGATCTACACACCTCATGAGACCAACGGGAGGAGTTACTAAGAAGCAGAGTCACAACTTCAGTAATGTGAATACGCGGTTTAGCCAACCATCCAGAAATCACTTTGGTGGACCATCGAGGAGTTATTTTACTGGACCCCAAAGAAGTCATTTCAGCAGACCACCGAGGAGTCAATTCAAAGGACCTCAAAGGAGTCACTTCAGTGGAGGTCAGAGTTCATATAGGGGATCCACAGCTCCTGCTGCAAGCACCGCCAACAATCAGATGTGTGCCAAGTGTGGAAGAATACACCAAGGACCATGTGTGACGTGTTTCAACTGTGGAAAGCCAGGACACATTTCCAGATTTTGTGAGGAGGAGCCTCGAGGGGCCAAGGATGCTAGAACTGCAGTGCCAGGGAAAGTGTTTGCACTATCACATCAGGAGGCAAGTGCTTCACCAAATCTGATTAAAGGTATCCTCAAACTCCAAGGTCTTGAAGTAGAAGCCTTATTTGATTCTGGTGCCACACACTCTTTTATATCATACGACTGTGTGCCTCGATTGAATTTAAGAGTGAGTGAATTGCCTTATTATATGATTATTTCTACACCGGCGGGAGCTTCAGTAAAAACTTCTAGGGCTTGCTTAAATTGTACGATTGAGATTGATAATAGGATCTCAAATATAGACCTTGTTTGTTTACCCACGAAGGGTATCGATGTAATAATAGGAATGGATTGGTTGTCAGCTAATGACATCATCCTTGACTGCAAGAGGAAGACTATCTCTCTTGCGGATGACTCTATGAGTCATAGTAGACCACAATTGTTGTCTATAGTACAAGATGAAAAGCCTGTTCATCATGGTTGTCTTGTGTACATGGTGTTTTTCTCCATTCAAGAAGAAGTAGAGGAAGGGATAGAAAATATCGAAGTGGTAAACGAGTTTCCGGAGGTATTCCCGAAAGAAATGACAGGTTTACCCCCAGAGAGAGAAGTAGAATTTTCTATTGATCTCGTACCTGGAACGGAACCTATATCTAAAGCTCCTTACCGAATGTCTCCATCGGAACTAGCAGAATTGAAGAAGCAGATCGAAGAATTGTTAGAAAAGGGTTTTATCAGACCCAGTGTATCTCCTTGGGGATCGCCCGTACTCTTTGTGAAGAAGAAAGATGGGAGCCTGAGACTATGCATTGACTATCGCCAGTTGAATAAAGTGACTATAAAGAATAAATATCCTTTACCCAGGATCGACGATCTACTTGATCAGTTGAAGGGAGCATCCATATTCTCCAAGATCGACCTCAGATCAGGTTATCACCAACTGAGAGTCAAAGCTGAAGATGTCTCAAAAACTGCATTCAGAACTAGATATGGCCATTATGAATTTCTTGTTATGCCATTTGGGCTAACAAATGCTCCAGCAGTATTCATGGATTACATGAATAGAATTTTCCGACCATATCTAGATAAATTTGTAGTGGTTTTCATTGACGACATCCTTATCTACTCTAAGGATGAAGAAGAGCATAAAGAGCACCTTAGAATCGTGCTACAAGTGTTGAAGGAGCACAAGCTCTATGCGAAACTGTCTAAGTGCGAATTTTGGTTGAAGGAAGTAAAATTCCTAGGCCATGTCGTATCGGCTGAAGGTGTTGCAGTGGACCATACTAAAGTTGAAGCAGTTCTCCAATGGGAACGACCAAAGACCGTGACTGAGATCAGGAGTTTTCTAGGTCTAGCTGGCTATTATAGGAGATTTATCAAGGGCTTTTCGCAAATAGCTATGCCTTTGACTAAGTTAACAAGGAAGGGACAACCATATGTATGGGACGAAAAGTGTGAAGCAGCTTTTCAAAATTTGAAGACTAAGTTGACTACGGCACCAGTACTTATAATTCCAGATCCTGCTCAGACCTTTACTTTGTACACAGATGCTTCCAAGAAAGGTCTTGGGTGTGTATTAATGCAAAATGGTAGGGTAGTAGCTTATGCTTCTCGACAGTTAAGGCCACATGAAGGGAATTATCCTACTCACGACTTAGAACTGGCAGCAGTAGTGTTTGCTCTGAAGATTTGGAGGCACCACCTCTACGGTTCAAAGTTCGAGGTTTATAGTGACCATAAAAGTCTAAAGTACCTGTTCGACCAAAAGGAGCTCAACATGCAACAGAGGAGATGGATGGAGTTTATCAAGGACTACGACTTCGAATTGAAGTATCATCCAGGAAAGGCGAACGTTGTAGCAGATGCCTTAAGTAGAAAGACAATCCATGTAGCCCAGATGATGATCAGAGAACATAAATTGCTCGAGGAGATACCAAGTACATCTATTGATGTAATGTCAGGTTTGGTCGCTACCATGGAAGCATTAACTATTGAAAGCACAATTTGGAAAGAGATTAAATTCGCTCAGCTCGAAGATGAGTATCTATTAAACGTGAGGGAAGATATTGAAGAAGGAAAAGAATCGAAATTTGGGATCGATAGAGATGGGATATTAAGGTATAAAGGAAAAGTGTGCATACCTAATGATGGAGAAATAAAAAAGCTCATACTAGAAGAGGCACATCGGAGTAAATACACTATCCATCCCGGAGCAACCAAGATGTATCATGATCTCAAGCGGAATTGGTGGTGGCGGGGCATGAAGAAAGATGTGACTGACTTTGTCACTTGTTGTTTGACTTGTCAGAAAGTCAAGATCGAACATCGGAAACCTCCTGGATTATTAAAGAATTTGGATATCCCAGAGTGGAAATGGGACAGCATCTCTATGGATTTCATCATGGGGCTTCCTCTAACGACATCCGGACATAATGCCATTTGGGTAATTGTCGATAGGTTAACTAAGTCAGCTCATTTTCTAGCAATTGCAGCAGAATACTCATTGGAGAGACTAGCAAAGATCTACATGAAGGAGATTGTCAGATTGCATGGGATACCGAATAGCATCGTATCTGATCGTGATCCACGATTCACTTCACGATTTTGGAAAGCATTGCAGAATGCTATGGGAACTCGGATGAGTTATAGTACCGCTTATCATCCTCAAACTGACGGGCAGACTGAGAGGACTATTCAAACTCTGGAAGACATGTTGCGGGCTTGTGCAATCGAACTAAAAGGAAGTTGGGACGATCATCTTCATCTTGCAGAGTTTGCATATAACAATAGTTATCACTCCAGCATTGAGATGGCACCTTATGAGGCTTTGTATGGAAGAAAATGTAGATCTCCTATTTGCTGGACAGAATTGAATGAGCGAATTTTAATAGGTCCAGAACTTGTGGACGAGACGACTCAAAAGATTAAGGTGATTCAACAGAAACTTCTCACTGCTCAGAGTCGACAGAAGAGTTATGCTGACAAGAGAAGACGACCGTTGGAGTTCATGGTGGGCGAACATGTGTTCTTAAGAGTCACACCAATGACTGGCATTGGTAGAGCAATACGAGCAAAGAAGCTTTCGCCTCGTTTTATGGGTCCTTATGAGATTTTGGAGAAAGTTGGACCGGTAGCTTACAGAATTGCATTACCTCCACAGCTTGCGAATCTTCACAATGTCTTTCATGTATCGCAACTGAAGAAATACCAACCGGATACTTCCCACATTATAGAAATAGAAGAGGTAGAACTCGAGGATAACATGACGTATAAAGCCGAGCCGGAGCGGATTGTTGATGCAAGGGACAAGAGATTAAGAAACAAGACCATTAGACTTGTAAAGGTCGAGTGGAAAGGAATGACTCCCGGAGATGCTACTTGGGAAACGGAGGAGAGCATGCGTCAAACCTATCCTCATTTATTTATATAGGTTAGAATTCTTATTATAGCGAAATTTTGAGGACAAAATTTTCTTTTAGGAGGGGAGAAATGTAACATCCTGAATTTTGAATCTAATATCTTGAACATAAACCTATTTTGGGAAGACTAGTAGGCTCTATTTTTGGAAAGTGATAAATTTGAAATCCGTATTTTGTGGGCCCCGTGAATAGTATTTACTATTCACGTATACGTTTTTACTATTTACAAATACGTATTTTAAAAAATATATATATATATATATATATATATATGTTATTCGCAAATACGTATTTAATACTTGAAATTTGTGAAATATGAATAGTGTTCACTATTCACAAATACGTATTTACTATTTAAAAATACGGTATTTACTATTCCTAAATACGTATTTACTATTCATGCGGGACCCACGGCCAAAATAATTCTCTGCAAACTTCCCGTGAGCGACAACCTTTCTCGTGAGTTTTGAAAAAAATTCACGCGGGACCCACGTAATAATATTTTACTATTTAATTTATAATATTATATTATTAAAAATTTTCAAAATTTTTCACGAGGCGGCTGAGAGGTTCACGGGGTGCTACTTTTTGATTTTTGAGAAAAATTACGTAAAATGACCCAAAGACGAAAATTACACTTAAAGACCCATTTTCCAACTATAAATAGACCTTCCATTTCATTTCATTCTTCACAACTTCTAAGAGCCTTAGAGAGAGGTAGAGAGAGAGAGAGAGTAGAGAGATATTTGCTTGAGAGTTATAATAGCTGGTTGGTGATTCGGGTATTAGCAAGTAACAGGTAACTCTGAATATTCTTCCTTATACTTGTGAATTATGTATGATTATTAATTGGTTTGTTTACTATTTTGGCAAGAATATTTAGAAAATATTTATGGTTTTAAGATCTGGTGTGGGAACTTTGATTTGCAAATTTGCAGAGGTACTATTTATACGTACGTTACTATTCACATATACCGTATTTACTATTCATTTTACTATTCACGTATACCGTATTTACTATTCATTTTACGCATATTGATGTATAAAACTTTATGGTATAATAATGCATTATTTTGAGTAAACATATTCATCATGGCGGTTGTATTATGATGGGTGGAGTAAGGAGGGATTTGGATAAGAATGATTTATGCCACCACTCGGTGCACAGTGGATGGTACTTGTTTCAGGGCCCCATCTTCCATGTTTTCCTCTGGCCGGGATTTCATTGGAGATGTGGGACATGTGACACCTCCTTAGTTGTTATTTTAAAGGAGGGGAGCCATAGTCCAGATTTAAGCTCTATACCTTTGGCCGGGTGTATCTTAAGTTTTGGTGAGCTTGAAACCATCCAGTCAAATGAATGAGTTTCTATTGGACTATATGTTAGCCTATGGTTCCAGTCAGCGGTATACGGTTGGAAGGGGATATAAGGGAGGCTGCATACTGCATAGTGCATTCTGAATTATTCAATAAAGAATGATGAGTATTTTATAAAGATATTTGATGTGAACTACTGTATATCTATAAAAAAAAATATCTGTGTATATTATATTCATTTTTTTTACTATCTACTATTTATGTCATATGTAATTTGCTCGGGTAAGGTAGAAGTATTCAGTAGTTACTGAGACGTGGAATCTCATCCCATATTAACATTTTTCAGGTGATTATTCTAGTAGAGAGCAAGGGAAGGCACCTATGGAGTGAGCTCTGGAAGCTCTTTTGATCTCCAATAGATTATGTTATGTCATTTTATTTGCCATGAACCTAAGACTTCCGTTTTGTATTAAACTCTGAAATATTTTCTGGAATTTACTCTGATTATGTATTACGGGTTTTATTCGAAATGGTAACATTGTAAAAGGATTTGGATATTGTTGAACTCTTTTGAAGGTATTTTCAATATTTTGACCGAGTTTTTGGGTATTAAAATTGTGGCGTTACATGGAGCCCTTGTGCTGCTTTTAAAATATCACAAACAAACACACTCGTCTTCTTCCCTTGCTTCTTTGGCTTTTTGACCAAAATAAGAAAAAAAAAAAAACCAGATTAAAGCGGATGGGAAACATTTTACCAAAGTAATACAGTTGGTGGCGCGAGGGCAGGGCACACCACTAGTGGCATGAGAGAAGGTATCAGAAGTGTCAGTGGCATGAACCACTGACATATAATTTTTTTTTTATATTGAATTAGAGCCCCTCTGATTGGCGTGGACCTATTTCATGCCACTGACGTGGCGTGGGGTCCCCCCTGCGCCACCAGTGACGTGAACCCTAGTCTGGTAAATAGTTTCAGATGTGTTTTAATCTGGTAATTTTTTTTTGTTCTTATTTTGGTCAAAAAGCCTGGCTTCTTCTTACCCTGTAAATAATTTACTGCAATTTCTTATTTTAAAAATAAGTCACTTTCTTCCAACACATGGTTCCAGCTTTATCTGCATAATCGGTCCAAACTATAAAAACAACGAAAAGAAACAGAGATACATGTTGTCCCAGCTAGCAATTCCAAATGCTCCCTCTTAAATTCTTAAAACATTATTATAGAACTCACAATCTCATAGAAACATACATATATAAAAGGGTTATGGTGCAAATTTACCCCACAAGGATATTTTGTGAAACAATATTGTCCTAAAAGTTTTGGTTCAATGTCACCTTAAAAATTTTAAAATGTCATAATATTGCCCATACTATTAAAAAACTAACATTGGCGGTTAAAAAATTGATATTAACGGTTAACTTTTTAACATGAAAGGGTAACATTGCTTCATTTTAATATTTCCAGTGCAACATTAACCTATAAAAACTTCTGGCCAGGATAACATTTTTTCTCAGCAAAATCTTACCAGATGAATTTACACCTTAACCCTATATAAAAAAGCAAATTCTAAAACCCTTTCTGGTTTTGCATATATGAACATATATAAACCAAGAAACCTGGGTCCACTACCATATGCGTGTGTGTTGGTGTGAGCGCAATTCAATTTAATTAAATGGCGTCTCTGGTTGTAATGAAGAGCAAAGTTTGGCTGTTGATGGCCTCTATGGCTTGGACCTGAAGGAGGGACACGACCCTTTGCTAGAACATGAAAATTGCCTTCACCTGAATCTACTGAAACTCCCCTGCTTCCATGGGATCCAATTGCAGAAACTTTTGCCGCCACTAAAATCACTATCATCATGAGTACGAGACAATAGAGAAACAAAGGTTTGGTAGTGGCAGCCATATATATATAGAGAGAGATATATATTCTTCTGGCTTTGTTTTTCTGTGTGTATGTATTTACGCACAAGGACTATATATATATAATGCTACACACACAAGTAGTGTGACTAGGTTTTGTACTTAGAGATACATCAACATTGAGATTTGGGAATCATCAATTTTGCAACTCACCAAAATGGAGGAAGAAGAAACAATATTAAATAGGAAAAGATGCAAGTTGAACAAGCTTTTTGGAGTGTAATTTTTTGTGATCGAAGACATTTGCGAAAATTAGGCTCCCACTCGCACCGGCTAAACCTTTTTTCTAGGTTCTTTGATCTTTTCCAATTTGTCAAGTAAAGTATAAGCATGTGCTTCTGACTTTAGTGCTACTATACTTAATTACTGTCATAGTATTGTTAGTTTCAACTTTAATTCGCCTAACTTTTGTTTTTTTAATCAATATTTTGTTTTATATATATTTATCACATTAATAGGATCTTTGTAATTGTCAGAAGTTACCATGCATGAATCTAAGCTGTTAACACATTAGTTTATTATTTTGATGTGTGATATATAATTTAGAAGATGCAAATGTAAAGATTACAAACTAATTCCACCCAAAAAACCTAAAATAGTACTCCCCCTCCAGTCCTATATATAGGACATATTTACCTACTTTAAAGAGATTAAGGATAGTAGTTAAATTAGTTAATTACATTTATTTTTTCAAAATACTCTTATTTAAAAACTAAAGTATGTAGCAACTCAGAGGAAGTAAGATGTACAAAGTTTTAATTGGTCTTAGCTTAAATGACATGTGGTACAAATGCAGGTATTGTTATGCTTTTAAGTCAAGGGGCACTACAAAAAAACATTGAATTAACCACATAATTTCCAACGGAATTTTTTCGTCAGAAATTAATCACGGAATTCTGTGGGTAACTGAAATTACCCACGGAATACCGTGGGTAAAAAAAAATTACCGTCGGTAAATTTCCATTAAAAAAAACGTCATAGCTAAATTTACCCATGGTGTTTTTTCCAACAGAAAATTACCGACGGATTTTTTTTTACCCACGCTCCATGGGTAATTTCCGACGGAAAAATTCCATCGGTAATTCCATGGCTAATTCTTTTTTGTAGTGAGGCTCTAATATTACTAATTAAATATGACAAAATTTGTTTAAAATTATTTTATTAAAAAATAAAAATAGTACAATTAAGGTGTATGTATTAATGAGTGGTAAGCATTACTCGTTTCATAGAATATATAGGTGCATTATTATAACGAAAATATCAATATGGGTATTTTTTAAAAGAAAATGACAAAAATCAGAATTTTATCCTATAATTAATTAGAATCAATGAAAGAATAGATATTCTTCACCAATAATCAAAAAGGAGAGTTAAGGAAGATAACTATGGTGTCCTAAAAAATATTTATTAAATCTAATCAAATTAAATTAGGTAAATATATTTTATATTAATGATGAAATAGAGTAGTTGATAACTTGATCTCGTATACAATTCGCATTATAAAAAAGACTTATTATTGTGCTTGGTTGACTCAAATCCGTAAAAAAGAAGACAAAATTAAAATAAGACTCATGACCAACTACAATAATCATAATTATTTAGTAGTGGAAGAATTAAAATTATAACGACTTTTGTTTGGTGTGGCTGTGGGGATAGGAATTGAAGAAAGGAAGAAAAGGGAAAAGGAGATCAAGTTCGAGGAACGATCTTGGAAATGAATGTCACTTTCGACATAATTAAACGTACATTGGAAACGTGATTATGAGCAAAAAGAAATTAAGGAAAAATTGATGTCATCATGAACCTAGAAAATTCTCAAACCAACAAACACGTTAATCTTAGAAAATCCAGTGTTTTCTTTTTCCCCGAGTGGCAAACTATTTTTTCTTCACATTCACGTCACAGCTCAAGCATAAGATCTGTATTCTGTAAGTGCATGAATCAGATGTAATTTTATGTTTTATAAAAACATATTGTAAGAATATAAAATTACAATTGTTAAATTTGAATCATTCACGGCAACTTTGACAGTCGAAGTAATTGGGGAAAAGCAGGGAAAGAACCCAACAATGGAGGGTAAAGAAATATTTCTTCATAATTTTTTATATTTTGTTAAATTTTAACTTTTAAACACACTTTTTAGATACGAAATTTTAAAAATTTTATTAAAATTTTATTAAAATTAAATTAGAATCCACTGATCACCACTAATTATGCTAAAATTTTAGAACATTTCTTTTACTTTTCGAAGACATACTTGAGTCTAGTTATTAACATAATTTAAAAAGCATTTGAGGGGTATCGGCCTAAACATATCAAAGGCCTATATATTGACATTGAATTTTCTTACTTCTTAGCGCTCCTCTTATCTTTTTTTGATATACATAATAAGGAAGAGGGGTAGGGTTAGAACCCTGGATATGGGGGAGAGGAGCCAAGCTCCTCTTATCTTTGCTCTTGGGTGTATCATGCGTATTTCTTGACCCAGTGTATATCGTATAATTAATAAGTGAACTAGTGTATCGTATCATATCATTAATTTTATATACGATGGGTGTCCATTTTCCTTTAAATATCTGTCATGTCACATCATCACTCTTTTTGGATACACATAGTAGGAGAAGGGGCAGGGTTCGAACTTTGAATATGGGGGAGGGGAGCCAAGCTCCCATGCCACTGCGCTACTAAGGCGCTGGCGTCACATCATCACTTTTAATAAGCAATGAAACTACATTATACTCCTCCGGTTCTTAATATAAAGCACATTTAGAGAGTTGATTTTGATAATAAATATAAAACAAATTAATCATATTTGTCAACATTTTTCTGTTGATGCTCTCTTAGTAGTAATTAAAGATGAGAGGATAGGAAGGAATAAGGAAGATAAGTAGAATATTTTAGAAAATACATATCATATTAACTTATTTAACTAACCTCTTTGATTTAATTAATTAGGTAATTATATTAAGCATGAAAAGGGAGTATGATTTTAATCTCAAAGTCAACGATCAAGACTAAATTTTAAAGCAGATTTGGCTCCATATATAGCTAAGATCATTTTAATAGTAGTAGACTAGTAGTTAATTAAATAATATCTCCTAATCAAACTTCAAAGCATAAATTTTAGTGATAAGCACATGCTAACTGACCCAGCCTCCAAGGGTTTTTTAAGTTCATGCATATATATGGTCCACTCAATTAGGTTTATCTCATAATTATATATATCAACTCATATCAATCGATTTTCTATATTTTTGGAACAGCCAAACATCATTTAATGAGATAGGGTTTTTGATGTGAAATAGGTTGGGAAAAGGAGAAAGAGACTAGAGGGGGAGACAATAAGGAGGGGAAATCAACTGCTTACAATTGAAAACCCTAACTCTATTTATAGAGCTTATGAAGTAATAAAATAACAATTAAAAATTTAAATCTAAATTCTATATTTAAATTCCAAATTCAAATCTAAATCCTAGATAAAATCATGGGAAAATTAGAATGAAGGACCTAGAGGAAAAGATATTTATAAAGAAGGACCATAAAAATTGTAATTGTTTAGAAGAACCAAATATAAAAATATAAAATTAAGAGTACTAAAATGCCCCTAACAAAATCTTCTCGAATCCCTTCTATATTCTCTTCCCCATTCTATTTTTAAAACTAATACAAAATTTTGAGTTTCATTAAATGAAAAAATAGTTTTGTCAATTTTCATTTTCACAACTTGAATATATATATATAAAAATTATGCATTCCTCAATTTGTAAAATTATAATTTTCTTAAAATCAACAAACATTTTAATAAAAGTTGAGGTCTTTTATAATTTATCATATATGTTAAACCAAGAAAGTTTATTTGATTTATTTTTCTTTTAGAAGCAATTTATGTGGATTAAAAATTTCATGTAATGTTAATAAAATTTTAAAAAAATTATATAATTGACGTGTTATATCATAAAAAAAGTATGAAAAAAGCTTAGTTTTAATTTTCTAAAAAAGAACTTAATTGATATCATCATTGATAATATAAATTTGAAAACTTGATTATGTAAATTGGTGAAAAAAAAGAGTTTAACGGTCGTTAATTAAATGATATATTTAAAAAAAATATTTGATATATCATATGAGCATTTTTAGTTTTAATTTTAGTTATTTTTTTAATTATGAATACAAGAGATAATATATTAAAATTTATCATGAGGTTTGATTAGGGCCAATTTAAGAAAAAGATATGATATATCATGAGATTTGATTAGGGGCAAGTTAGTAATTTAAAATTTATATTATTATGTTTGGTCCTTCTAAATAATTATAATTTTTATGGTCCTTTATAATAAATATTATTTTCTTTAGGTCCTTTATTAAAATATTATTGAGATACTGTGTAAATATTAAAATAATAAATCTTATAAATCATAATATAATGGATAAATATGCTTATGTAATGTCCCTAATAGAAAACCCTAAGGCTATGTTCGCGAGTTCTATTATGGAGGGAAAGGGAAGGGAAGGGAGGGTTTTGGTAGTCCCTTCCCTTGTTCACGAGTTTTAAAAATAGGAGGGGAGGGAATCAAGGAGTTTTACAAATCCTCCAAAACCCTCCTTCTTTTATAAAATAAAGTTCCACCAATATGGGAGGTTTTAAAAAGAACAAGAGGTTAATTATTTTTTTACCTCCGTTCACTAATACCTCTACCACCACCCCACCCCACCACCACCACCGCCGGCCGGCCTCCACCGCCGCCAGCCGGCCACCACTGCAAGCTGGCCTCCACCAACGTCAGTCGGCCACCACCACCACCGCCGGCCGGCCACCACCACCACCACCGTCGGCCGGCCTCCACCACTGCCGGCCGGCCACCACCGCAAGCTGGCCTCCACCACCATCAGTCGGCCACCACCACCACCACCGTCGGCCAGCCACCACCACCGCCGGTCGGCCGGCCTCCACCACCGTCGGCCGGCCACCACCGCCATCGTCGGCCGGCCACCACCACCACCGCCGGCCGGTCACCACCGCCGCCACCGGCCGGTGAGGTGGTGGTGGCCGACGAGTGGTGGTGGTGGCCGACCGGGGGTGGTGGCCGGTCGACGGTGGTGGTGGCCAGCCGGTGTTGGTGGCCTGGCGGGAGGAAGGGGATTTTATTTATTTTTTATTTATTTAAAACTAGGGACAAAAGGGTAATTTCACCCGAATTTTTATATCTCTCATAGGTCCTTAGTACTTCATAGTCTTTTTACAAATTCAACGGACTTTTGAGGGTTTTGTATATTCAAAAGGTATTTTTTTGGAATTTTCCCATAATTATATTAATTATTAAAGAAAATGACAAAATGGTAAAAGTATTTCATTAATCCTCCATCTTCCTCCCTTACTATTTTTTTAACTCATAAACAAGGGGAGGAGATATCCTCCATTTCCCTTCATTCCCTTCCCCTCCTTTCTCCTTGTATCCCTTTCCTTCCCTTCCCCTCCAAACTCGCGAACATAGCCTAAATGTTATGTGTAGAACACAGATATCCAGCCAAGGGCTGGTGCTTTGAACTTGACTAGAAGCCAAGCTTAGAGCCTATGTACTTAGTGACGAGATCAAAGTCCACGTATTTCGAGACACACGACGGCTTTAGCCAGAAGGGTGGTGTGTGTGCTCTGTGTGACAGAAAGTAAATGTGATAAGTTAGAATGTGTGCACCTTAGGTTAGATCGTCTATATATAAAGAGAGGAGATCTCGGTCCTATGTGATCTGCAATGCGAGTATTTTGGTGTAGATACTCCTACATTGTCGCTGGATATGATCTCCCTATGACATAGGTATGCCTATATTATAGGCGTGTGTTGATATATGATATTCCTTTGGTTGGGCTCTGCTGACATTAGGCCGTTATAGAGGTCCATAACACTAAATATTTCACATCTCACATTCCACTAGTTTTGTTAGATACATGTCGCATGTTTGAGAGCAATGTTTTGTGAGAGAGTTGTGCTTTTTGGTGACTGTAAAATCACAAATGCTTGACCGTTGATAATGTAGCGGGCAAGTGGAATTATACCTTTGACTTTGAAGGAAGGGGCGGTTTTGTGGGGCCCTTGTCCTGCTTTTAAAACAAACGTTTCGTTTTGGGATCTTTATTTTATTTTATTTTTCCTTACCTTTCTCCTCTATTTTTTTTTTTTGCTCAAAACCTTTCTCCTCTAATTACTTTCCCCTTCTCTGCTTTATTATTTTATCTTCAATTTATATATTTCCCCTCTTATCTTATGGAAAAATTCCAGAAAAAAGACCTCTACCATATTAAAATCTTAAATCCGTGGTTTTTCACGAAAATAAATTATGAATTTCTTATTCAAATAGTATAGTTAATCCTTTGTTAATTATAGAAAACAAACTTAATTAAAGATTTTAAAATTTGGAGATGTTTTTCTGAAAGTTTGGCATAACCCACTAAGTGGACTCCACATTTAGTAGTCGGACGTGACTGGCAAAGCCAAAGGAATTCAGAGTCCCGGCCCCGTACTCACTCCAGTTTCTCGCGTGCGGGAAATAAAATAAGAATGCTATACTACTACCGAACTCAATGACTCATTTGACCAATTCATCTTATTCTTGGATTCACCCACTTTCTAGCTTGATTACTCTTTATTCTCTGTCATCTAACCTTTGGTACAGAGTTTAATACTTGATTAAACATAATAATAATAACAACAATAAACTATTTATATAATGAAAAAATATTTAATAAAAACTTTATTCTAACGCTTGAAGTTTAATGACCGTATATCTAACTTATTTATCTGTTAATTAGAAGTAAATCTTTATATTATAAGTTTACCAATATTAATTAGTTTAATCATTAATAGACAGGTAGACTACATATATAAACTGAGACTCGTGAAGAAGGTAGTACTGTATTATTTAATTGAGAAAATCCATCTTAGAGTCCATATTAACAAAAAAAGGTCAAAAAAGATTGAAGAAAAAGTTACATATTGTTAACTAGTGTGATTGGAGAGAATAATTAGGAGAATTAAGATGAAGAATCTCATTGTATTATTAACAATGGAGAGCATAATGCTCTTACAAAAGAGTAATTGTGATACACATTGGTCATATTAGCTAGACCTAGGACCCCTTTACATAGACTTGGGCCCTAACTAACTCTCTAATTAACTCTAATTAATTCATT
This sequence comes from Acacia crassicarpa, assembly GCA_034222035.1. Lineage (NCBI taxonomy): Eukaryota > Viridiplantae > Streptophyta > Magnoliopsida > Fabales > Fabaceae > Acacia > Acacia crassicarpa. Next base: position 37,263,629 of record JAWXYG010000005.1, on the reverse strand, counting down.
AACTAATCAATTAATCCCTTATATTCTAACTCATATCATCTTTTTTGGTATTATTTTATAACTGCTAACAACCAAATCATTCTCATTAACAATTAAATCAGTGCCCATTAACAACGAATTATCAGTAGCATTAACAACAATATCCTAACAAGTAGATCAGTCCCGTTAACAACTAAATCAATATCTGTTAACAACTATATCATGAGACATTAACAACTAACGTTTTATGAAATAATATCAGAAAAAGTCCTAGGACCTATTTTAATATGTGACTTTTTTGAGGTTTTTTTTGTTAATATAGGTCCTTGAGATGGATTTTCTCTGTTTAATTAGGCTAAGACCCGTACAAAGAGATGTTATTGTTATATATGCTCCTCTTATATTGGATTTCACGCATATATTTTATTTGCATCTCCATGCATGTACCTCACAGAGTTTTACATTGATGCACCCTTGAAATCCGGGATTAAAATAGCATAATTTTGTCAAACATACAAACTATTACTGTTATTATTAGTTTATTAACAGGAAGAGAAACACACGTAAGTTCGATGGAGAAAAGAGAGTGTATATATATATAATATTGGGTTGAAAGAAAACAGTGGCCATGTTACTTCAAGTTCTAGTCCAACCAGAAGACACGCAAGTCAACATGTACCACCTCCCACGTTTACCCATTCTTCCCACTCTCTTATTTTTCACACAAAAAATGAATTCAGTTTAGTCATATTTATCACAATTTTTTTTAATAAAATATATAAGTAGGCATATAGATGAATGGAACTATTAAATCAAGGAATAATATAATTTACGTTTGACGGTGATCACTCCAACAAACAAGCCCAGCTCTTAAACGCGTTTCGTCTTTCCCACGCTAAAACAAATGTGTGTTTACGTGTTGTCATCTTTTTATATAATTTCATGGAGCGACGCCCTTCTTTCTTGCTCTGCAATTATAACGTTGAAATTATAAACACCCACCTTACTTTCCAAAAATGGCGGCTCTCACACACACCCAACAAATTCAAAGGCTGCTGCTTTCCTCAGATTCGTCATTCGTTATTACTATGGACATAGAAGATTTCAAAGGCCCTTTCCGTTTTGTTAAAATGACGATTACACGCCTTGATGTCAAGTTGTTCATCATAACGGGAAAAAGGAAAACTCCGATAAATAAGACCTAGATGCAGAATTCAAAACCCTTTGCTAGCGTTCTTGTCTATTAGTTAATGATAATCTAAAAGGGACTGATATTACAGATGGTCCCAAAACAGAGGACCTATACATATACCAGCTTTACATAGTTGAATACATACAGGCAGCTAATAATCTCATTCTCTGCGCGCAATACAAGGAAGGAATTGAAATATGTGACAAAACTGAACAAATGAAAAAATGTGAGGAAGAGCAAAAAGGAGAAAAAGAGGGAAGCAGCTTAATGACCGGCGCCGGGGCTAGGAACAGAGCTGAGAAGTCGATCCATGGCTATAAGATGACGAGCAATGAGTTTCTCGTCAACCACGACGGCGTGGCCTTTCTTACTGGGCGTAGAAGGCGGCACAGTGCCCTTGGGAAGGGAACTGAGGTACAAACTGTCCGTGGACGAAGGGGTGACATTGGGGTGGCTCCTCTGTGCTCCGACGTGAAGCTTTCTTGCATCTGAGAAGGAACAGAGTGAAGCAGAGAAAACAGAGAAGAGGAGGAGGAAAGTGAAGAAGCGAGCCATTGAATGAAGAAAAGGTTTAGACTTTAGAATGATGAAGTAGGAGGGGAAGAGGGAAGAAGGGGGTATATATATAAAAAAAAGAGGCGGAGAGAGAGAAGGAACGTGGGGAAGAAGTGAAGGAAGATTGTGGGAATGAAGGAAAAGGATTGGCGATAGTGGGGGGAAGAGAGTGGTTACTTAGAGTGAGAGTGTTGTTGCATTAATGTGAAAGATGAGATATGAATTGGATTTGAGTTGAAACTTTGAATGAATTGGGGAATAAGAAATAGTTTGACTAAGAAAGTGAGGGGATGAAAAAAAAGGAAGGAAGGTTTGCCGCCGCGTGGGGATGGTTACAAATTAAAGTTAGGTATGACCTCATAGCGTTGGCGTCGGCGCTTGTTCATTTTGGTCATTTCCCATCTTTTTCCTTATTTTCTCCTCTCCACCGCCTCCCCCGTCGCTCTCTTCCTTCCTTCTTTCTGTGTTTTCCCCCCTAAATCACTCAGTTCTGAAGAAAACAAATAAATTATGTACCCGTAACAACAAACCTATTTTATGGGCTTTTTATCTTTCTTTTTTTTTTTTTTTTTTGCATATGATGAACTTGTTATTTGCATGTTATTATCTCTTATATATCTTAATTATAAAACTAAGTTGACTTATTTAAAAAAATTAAAGAAAGTAATTAAGTTACTTTAAAGTATTTTTATTTGTTTCTCTAAACTAAATAATTTGACTGATAAACTAATATATAATCTAAAAATATATAATATAATTAAGTAATTTATTTAGTTTCTTTAATCTCTTCCAAAAAAATTAATTCGGTCTTATAATTAAGACTAGAGGTGAATGGTATCACTTATTGTAGGACTACATGGTCATTACATATCCTCTTCTTAGAGACTATCTTATTTAAAACATTAGTATTAAACGTGGATACCTCTTTTAGTAGGGATTCAAATATTGATCTGTGACCATCAAAGTGAGACAACCCCACCCAATGAATAAATAAAATGACAATAATGATGATGCGCTATGGACGAATATTAACATTTTGGCATCACTTCAAAATGAAATATATATGTTGGAGGGAAAGCTCTCTCATAGGTAATCAAAAGGAAGAATCAGAGTGAGGTCTCAAAATAGATTTTTTTAAAAAAATCATAACCCCAAATCACCCCAAATCCGAGGATTAATTCCGAAAAAGTTAGGAGATTCCCCCTCGCAAAGAAATCGAGTTGTTAAAATGATTTTTCATGTTATCAAAATAGTTTTATTAGTTGTTAAAATGTTCCTATGAAAATCTCATTGTTAAAATAGCTTTTAATGTTGTCAAAAATTCTTTGAATTTTTCCTCCAGCATGTAGAATTTTAGAAACCTGAAAGATTTTTGGCAACATAAAAAGTCATTTTGAGAACGAGATTTTCATAGGGATATTTTAACAACCAATAAAATCATTTTGACAACAAGACTTTTTTATTAGAGGAATTTCGTAACTTTTTCGGAATTAATCACAAAAAATGGACTTTTTGGTGAGGGGATTTGGGGTTATGATTTTTTGTGGTTTTTTTTTAATCTACCTAGGGATCTGTGATTTTCTCTAATTAAAATCCATTCCTTTTCCTTTCTTTCTTTCATCCAATCGCACTCTGTTTGTTTCCTTTCAATTCTCAGTCACTATTCAACTATTTCCTCATTTTGTCTATAAGTTGAGATTGATATCTTAAAGATATACAGTACTCCTAAAAGGTTTGCGTGTAAATGATGTGGGTTTCTTCCATTAATTTTAGTTGAAGCAAATATGTGCTGTGGGGATGGAGGAGTTAATGAGGCGGCAGACAGAATTACGCCTCTTTCAGTGTTATGGTTGGTAAGTCAAACTTTGTTCTTTTTGGAACTGGTCGGCTCTCCCTCCCACTCCCAAATGCTAATAATCTCATCTCAAACTGGAATTCAGCTCATTCATCACTACGTACGTCTTTCCTTTTCTGTATGTATATAGTACACCTCCCATTCAAACTATATATATGTGTGTACATTTTAAAATCAACCTTTTGTCTATGAGTAATATGAAGAGTTCTAAATTTAAATTACTACATTCCATCCTTAATATAAAGATCCCATATGTAATTGCACTACTAACTAAAAATATTATATTAAGGATAACATGTAATATCATTTTTTTAAAAAATACCATTTAAATTTTAAAATCTTAAATAGGTGATTTCTCAATAAAATGAGTTATCAATTGTTTTATTATTTTTGTTAATCTCGTTACTGTTGTTATCAACACGATTTTGAAATTTAAGTGGTATTTTCCTATCATTTTCTGATTTGATTTTTATTTATTATTAGTGATACATGTTAAATATGGATAGATAAGGAGGTGAGATAGATTTGAATAGGGGCAAATTTATTTTTCTTTTCAATTCAATTAGTATAGGTTTGATGAGTTTATTGCCCTTCCTTATTCTAGTAAGGTCGTGAAAAAGTGATGGCTTATGTTTTGAATTGGAGAAGGTGTTATTTTATATACTCACTCAACTTATCAACTACTAAACGTATCCCACCTACTGATAATTAATATCTCATTGACTCATGCAACTCTAATTTATCAACGTGCTCCCTTTTTACAAAATATAAATCACCTTCAATTACAAATAAGTCACATTTAAACATTAATTATAATAATAAAATTGATAAATAAATAATAATTACTCTTCAAATAATTTAAGTGCTCTAACTTACATATATTATGAACTGCGTACATAATTCTTTTGGGATGTGGCTTATATTTTAAATCGCTGTGTGTACATATTAACTCATTTGTTGAATTGTGCGTGACTTGTCAATACTCAATACTACCATTGTTCTTCCCCCTCCCAATCGACAAAAGTTGGCTTTCATTAGTATTATATGCTCTCTTTTTTTGGCACTACTACCTCGCCAGCTAGCTAATTGAGCATGTTATACTATCGAATTAAGAATAACAAACTCCTCTTTACTTTTTTTTTCTTATATATATATATATAACAACTTATATACAGATCGTACTAGACCCCGATAACGTATGCTTTAATTAATTTCAAATACTTCTTATATAGTACGTGGTCAAAGGTTATGATGGTGTTAATGATTAATCATCTGTATATATACATGCATGTATAAATGAATATGCTTAGTTGGGAGATAGATCAAAGATATAACTACCTAGCTTACCTAACTATTGTGAGGTTCTTAATTAATTAATAATCACTTGTATTAAAATGGTATTGCATCCTTCGACTGCACAACTACCACACAACAAACATCATTCGTCATATTTTGGCAAACTAGATAATTAGCTTCCCCATCTAAAATTTGATTCAACCTCAACCCTCTCGTACCTCCCTCTCGAATTAGAGGGACAACTACTAACAGCTCATATTATAAGTGGAATCAAACTCGTAACCTTCCACTTACAAAATTGTCTTCATTTCACTAAGTTATAAGCTCATTGACCAATCATAACCATGATCTCTTCATCTACTGGAACAATAAAAAAGGGCATATGTGTGTGTATATATATATATATGTTTCATATTTGTCTTTGTCCCAACAATCAATTATTTCTTGCATTGTCAAAAAGATAATATAATTCTTACGGAATATAAAACTTGGATATAGTGATGGGGAAAATATATAAACAGGAAGACAAATTGGAGATAAATTGATAGCAATGGCTAAAGGGGAAAAACAACGATATTTACAATTTTTCTGCTTGAGTATAAAATTGGATTGTGCATGAGACAAGCGAGCAACATTATTAAAGACCTCATTATGAATATAATATTTTCTACGTACATTATATTGTAAAATATATGAATAAATAGTAATCGTTCTATGCAATTCATGAAGTCAACAACACCTAATAAAATAAAGCTCGATGTTAATTATTATTTTGCAGAATATATGAAGGAGCATTACTTTAGTGAGTGTGTAGAGAACAGTGGAAGAGTATGTCAAGGGCAACAACCGCAACATTTAAATACTCATTGGGCCGGGTGTCGTCTTAATTAATTAATTATTGATATAAGTAGCTAGTTTGGACCCCGATCGAGTAGCAGAGTGATGAAATGTACTGCATGATATGATATAATATATATGAAAATGCATGACTATGTAGAGACGACGACAGAGAAGAAGCTAAGGGTGCTTAATAATGAAAGAATAACGTGAGAGGTGGTGGGAGCAAAAAAAGATGGAGGACAAGTGGGCATTGGCTACACGATCAAGGAAGTAGGTAAGTAATTGTTGACTTGGGATAGATATTTAATTAATATGAAACTGGGAGATGAGGACGTAAGAGAGAAGCGACAGTGTCACGTAGGGGTGTTGTTAAAATGGCGTACACATAGCCCTTGAACCATTCCCATATGTCGTCAGATATGTGGTGTTTGTTTACCTTTCACACATTATGTTTTCCTAATTTAATTAATTACCTCTCACTCTTATTTTGTTTCCCCAAACCTCTCCTCTTTGTCTTCTTCATATACCCTCTCATCAACTTCTCCTCCACTGTGCAGTCAGCCCTATAAAAAAGGTCACTCACTCGTCTTTAACAACCATACCACCAAAATTCACACACTGCAAATTTGTTCTCTGACTCAAGGTTCAACATTCTTTCACTCTATTAGATGAAGAGTTTCCTTTTAAGGCTTAGGGTGCAAAGTGTTTTCATCTTTCCCAACAAGTACATTTCTCAGGATTCGAATTTGTATTCTTCCCCCTAGAATAGAAAGAGCAGCACATGCAGCCAACTGGTGGTGACAATTTTTTTTTTTTTTTTTGGTAAACAAGAAATGGATTACACACACACTCTGCCACATGCAGCCCAAAATTCAGTAAAGAGAATGAGAAGCCCATCCAGAACCGATTTTATTGCCCGCCATCTAGAACCGAATTGCGCATCAATCAATCATCTTTAATATAACGTCTTCTCCCGTCAAATGACTGCGTTTGTAGTCCAACGGTTAGGATAATTGCCTTCCAAGCAATAGACCCGGGTTCGACTCCCGGCAAACGCAAGTTTTTATACTTTTTATTTCTCCTTCTTGGGGACCCAAAAAACCCAAGTTAATGATAGGATAAGGCAACGAATCTAGGTTGGCGGGACCATTGGCGTCTAGGAGGAGGGAATTAGGACAGAGGCGATAAAATTCCTCTAAATACTGTTAACACCTACGATTTTGGAGGAGATTCTAGATCATGTGATAAAGGAAATGGAGAAAAAATTTAAATAAATTGAAGTGTTCTAAACATGAGCTTGGAATTTCTCTGGAAGAATGAAAGTGACACGCATGGCTATGTGGCTTATATTTAGCCCCCATGTAAAAAATATCAGATCACTATCTCCCAAATCGCCATTACTATCTCGTTACTCGTACATGCAAGATGGAGTGGTACTCCACCAGTCTGTCATCGCCTTCGTCGTCCTCCCTTCTTAATCTCCGGGTAAATTCTCGGTTCCATGCTCAATCCTTCATATTTTTATCTATTTCCCGGAATAATTCATCCGATGGTGTACTCTAGTCTTAAAAAAACAAAAGGGGGCGAAACAAGCCAAGAGCACAAACAAGAGTTGTTAGAGTTTAAGAAACAAGGCTGTTAAAAATGTTTCACTTTAGTAATATCTGGACTCAACTTATTTCTATATCAGAAGGAATTGCCTGTGTGCGTCATAGAGTGTGAAATGTTCTTGGGCAGAATACCTTGAATATGAAATCGTTCTAGAAGAAAACAAGACCGATGAGTTTGTTTATGATTGTTGTTGTTGTTTAATTAGTTCCCCCCCCCCCCCCCCCCCCCAAATTATTCTGTGATTTGTAACATTTGAGGGAATTAAATTGGATTTTCTTTTCTGTGCGTCCCACTTTAGTTTCCACCTTTAACCCAAATGCCTTCTTGCTGCAGGGCTCTGCATTAACTAGAAGAAAGTTCTGTAAGAAATTTTCACATCCTTCTTTGTCATCATCCAGGCTTCCTAAGCCCTTTCTTCAAGTTCATCATATACCCCACACCTTGATTTATCAGCAAAGTCCAGGCAATCTCTCTTCCAAAACTTATAGAGCAACAATATCCGCTGAAGCTGGAAAACAAGGTTGGGATATTGGCAGATTCATAAAAACATTATACTTTTTCAATGGACCGCCTTCTCCTGCTAAGGTTTGGCACCATTTTGATGCAATTCTGGACTAGTATGAGTTTTTTGAGGGGAAAAAAGTGTCAACGATCAACTAATGAGTATTAATCATTTCTGAATTGTGAAGTTTTTTGACTTTATAGTTGAGAAACTATCGGGTCCTTCCCCAAGTAAACCAGTCAAGTCCATGGAGAATTCTGATATTGTCCTGGTAGCTGGAGCTACTGGTGGTGTTGGTCGAAGGGTTGTTGACATATTGCGGAAGAAAGGAATTCCAGTTCGAGTATTGGTATTGCCATTTACATGCTTACAAGTTTTTGCTTCAAGTAACTAGAGCTTAAGGAGGAGAAAAAAGGGAGAAAATTACAAAAAATATATATATATATATTCCAGTACTTCAGTTAATAGTTCAATGCACAATAAAAGTTTCTCAAATCCATATGATAATTTCTCAGGTTCGAAATGAAGAGAAGGCAAGAAGGATGTTAGGCTCAGACGTTGACTTGGTGAGCTATCCAACTGATGCTTGTGAAATTTGCTTACTAAAATTTGCTGGTTTGGCTTTCTGGTTATCACTTGGTTGACTAAAATGTCAATGTGCCCAGTAATGACAGATCCAGTGATAATAGAAGTTTGTTGCATGCTTGGGAATGTGTCTGTATCGGAAGAAATTATAACTTGATTTCAAGTTGTCTGATATCTTTCTTACATTTGCATGGGAGAATGACCCAAGTTTCAAAGCTTATGATGGAAGATAATTATGTATTATTTTCAGTTTATTGTTGCTTATGGTGTATTGTATCAATCATGATTTTTTTGTTTTTATCTTTTTTGTCGCTTGCTTCCCATGTTGTCAACTGACCATTTGCAAAAACCAAGATTGTTGGAGACATTGCAAAAGAGAGCACTTTGGTTCCTGAGTACTTCAAAGGAGTGAAGAAAGTGATAAATGCTGTTTCTGTCATTGTTGGTCCCAAGGAAGGAGACACTCCAGATAGAGCAAAATACAGCCAGGTATATTCTGCATCTTTATGAAGATTATAGAAATCCAATATTGCTTGTTCATAAAGCCGCACTTATCCATCACAGACATTGCCAATGTTGACTTTGATCAGCGTGTGGCTCTTCTCATTTGTAAAAGTTACATGCTTGTCTACTGAATGCTTCCTAATTTTTCTCCCTAATGGAATGAATTTGTCTTTAATGCAGGGAGTTAAGTTCTTTGAGCCAGAGGTAGTGGAATGATTTGGCTTCCTCCCTATGCATTCTCTAGAACGTTTTTTTTTTCTTGGTATGCTAGTTTTTTATATAAATTCTGGAAACCTTTGGTTCTTAGTTAATGTTTGTTGAAAGCAGATCAAAGGTGATCCACCAAAATTGGTGGAGTATGTGGGGATGGAAAATTTGATAAATGCTGTGAAGGAGAATGTTGGACTTCAAAGGGGAAAACTATTATTTGGCTTTGAAGGTAGATTCCTAGTTCTTTTTTTAACCAGTTGATTGTGGTTGATTATAGTTATGAACTGATTGATGTGGTCTTTCAATGTACTTATAATAGTCACTCTAAACATATGTTCTTAAAGCATGAGAAAGGGACAACGTGAAAGCTGAATGCGGGAATAGAGCATAATACTTTTGTTTACATGAGACACACCACATGAAGCAAATCGAAAGAAGGAAAGAGATGAATATGCCAAAAAACTTAGAGATAAGTTTGATTATTCAAGTAGTAGGAAGAAAATAGCTCAAATATTGAATCGTTTATTAGCTTGCAACTAGTTGCAGTAGTCTCCTGAAGTAAAAGAATCTATAATTCATAAGACCATCTGCTTTATGGGACGGTTTTGTGCGTGCAACATACTGTACTTCACAAATACATATGATTACTATATGGTGGAGGGAAACAAAACTTCTTATTGGAGTTTAATATTAGATACTCACATGCATCATTTGATTAATAATATTTTATTATTTTCATCTTTCATTTGGTACGGTACTTTGCTTATCAGGTGATAATTATAGGCAGCTATCTTGGGGTGCTCTAGATGATGTTGTAATGGGTGGAGTAAGTGAAAGCACTTTCCAAATTGACCCAAATGGTGATGAAAATGGTGGACCGATTGGGCTTTTCAAAGGTTGTTGTCAACATCTTGCATGTGCATCTTTCACTGTATGTTTTTTGGGAAGGTAGTAATAGATCCTGTGTTTTGGGTGCTCAAACTGACATAATTCTGTTTCTGGTGCAGGTGTTGTTTCAACAGCTAATAATGGCGGCTTTACCAGTATCAGAAATAAGGTAGACTACCAATAAAAGTTATAAATTCCCTGGCAGTGGCGTAGTCTTTGCTAACTGATTCTGAATCTGAACCATCTAGCATTTCTTACATGAATATCATATTTTGAACTTTTTTTTGAAGAAAATTAAATCAATATATGATTCAAAACTTAATTATCCATAACTATTTTTTTTTACCCTTTACATCAAGAGGATTCCATACCCCTCTGACCCCCTCGATCCTCAGTTCCTCATCACTTGAGCCTACATTTTGAACTACTTGGTCTTGTATTTTATTTAGATAGTTATAACATATCATCTTTCAGAATCTAGAAATAATATTTCCGTTCCTATTCTCATAATCAAAGACTACGAGTTCATTCGACCACAGCCCTGACTTCTTCCTCATTATGTAAGCAGTTTGTTTTACTAAAGGGTGCTTTGTCAAATAATTGATTTTCAGAATTTCTCAGAACCTGAGAACCTTTCTGCATATGATGGTTTGGAGCTCCGTGTTAAAGGTGATGGCCGTAGATATAAGCTCATTGTCCGTACGAGCAGTGATTGGGACACTGTTGGTTACACAGCAGGCTTTGACACTGTGGAAGGCGAATGGCAATCAGTAAATAACATCTAATGCATTTCTCACTGTTTATATTATCTATTTATGACTCATAAGCTGCTTGTTTTTTATTTAATATTTCACAGATACAATTGCCATTTTCTTCCTTGAGACCTATCTTTCGGGCAAGAACTGTCTCAGATGCTCCACCATTTGATCCAAGCAATATCATATCATTGCAGGCATGCCTCTGCTGTTAGTATTATATACTTGTTCTTCATTTTAATGATCTTGCACGATGGTTCTTAATTATGGTGCAAAATTCTCTGCAGCTCATGTTCAGCAAGTTTGAATATGATGGTAAGTTAAATCCGACATTTAAGGAAGGTCCTTTTGAGCTTCCTGTGTCAAGAATACGGGCATATATGAAGGATCCAATAACGCCTAGGTACAACTATATATTTTGATTTTCTATGCTTCTCCTTTCTTTTATCTGTCGAGTCTTTTGATTTACAATATCTTGTGTCACATGTAGATTTGTACATGTTGGCTCAGCGGGAGTTACCAGGCCTGAAAGGCCTGGACTTGATCTGACAAAACAGCCTCCTGCTGTTCGATTAAACAAGGAACTGGATTTTATCCTCACTTTTAAACTGAAGGTACAAAGTTGATCTTTGCATCCTGTTCGGTGAAAATAAATAATTTTCTAGGCCTCCATTTTAGTTCTTCAATTGTATGATGATGCTTGATGTCTCTCACAATTTGTAAAAATTTGAGCTCTGTTTGGCCGTTGGTCTGGAAAACTCGTTTTGTTTGTCGGCAAAGATGGTTTCGATATCAAACTTGAAACTATATTAATCATTTATTTATTAATTACTAACAGTGTAAAATGTTACAAATTTTAACAGGGGGAGGATTTAATTAGAGAGAGTGGCATACCCTATGCAATTGTGAGGCCTTGTGCATTGACTGAAGAACCTGCTGGAGCTGATCTAATATTTGATCAAGGAGATAACATTACGGTATTGTGAAAACTGAACAAAAGTTGGATGCGATTTACTGTTTATTTTCTATTGATCTTGGTTAAACAAATTTTTCATAAATTTTTCCCACTCACTTTATTTCAGTAATTAATTACTAGCCTGATATATTAGGCTTCATCACCTATTTCATTTCATGAACTTGATGCATAAAATTATAGGGCAAAATATCGAGGGACGAGGTTGCTCGTATATGTGTGGCTGCCCTGGAAAGCCCTTTTGCATGCAACAAAACGTTTGAGGTTAGCCTTCTTTACTCTCCTGGTCTATTCCATAATCTATATTTATATCTATGTATATTCTTTTCTAAATGCAATGTGAACTTGTATGATTATGAACTTCTGGGCTGGAGTTAAATAAGTGTAGACAAAGTAGTAAGTAGTACATTTTATTTCCAAAGTAGGATTATGAACCCGTATGCTCTGAGAAAGTCATGCAACTATTTCATATTAGTGTAAGTGTGTACTGTAACCTGTACTAGTACCCGTGAAACTCTAATTTTATCTTCACTTCATGGCCTTTTGTCTTGAGTGGAAAACAAATATGATTTCTGAAGTGCTCGTCTTTGTTCAATTTCACAATGGATGTTTTGTTTCCATCTGTTGCAGGTTAAAAGTACTGTTCCTTTTAGCGAGCCATTCACAGTGGATCCTGCAAATCCCCCTCCAGAGAAGGACTACAACGAATATTTCAAAAATTTGAGAGAAGGCATAACTGGAAAAGAAGCTCTCCAACAGCAAAGTCCTATTCCAGTTTAATTTCCCTGCTCGCCAGTCCACCGTCTATTGCAGAGGTGGAATGTGGGTCTGCTGATTCAGAGCCGAACAAGTTTGACATAAATTTTGCAATAGGACATGTATCATTCCTGTAACTGTATATTTTCTGTTCTAAACATGCTTGCCTTTGTTCTTTTGGCTCTAAATCAGATATGAGCCTAGAAAAATCACATACATGGAATCTAGTGCATGTCTGGACTATCTCAGGACGACATTAATTTTGTCTGATAATTACGACTTTGATTTTGTTTCTGTTTTCAAGAATCACCATACTATTTATCCTGTCGGTATGCTGTATACTTCAGATTTTGTTTTTATTTCATGTCAGTATCTGCCTCTGTCATTACTCATACGATAGGATATATGACAAAAATGATTCCATCCACTCAATGAGACTTTGATTTGGTTGGTGAATTATTATGAACATCCTCTTGTTTGTTGGAAAATCTGTTGACTTCGAATTCTTAAAACGTCTCCGGTAGCTCAACAAAGCGACAATTTTTACCCAAATTCAAGTCCCAACTCCCAAGTATCATGACCATCCAACGAATTTGATTACACACACGAATAGATGGGTTTAATATTTTTGCTTTTATTGTAGAGACATTTTTTCTGCCGCCTTCATATAAAAGTGAATGGATCCTACTAACATTTTCTCTCTTCTTTTTATAATAGGGTCCACTCACTTTTATGCGAATATAGTAGAAAAAATGTTTCTGCACAAAAGTAGAAACATTAAACCGTATAGATATAAATAGAATTTTTTTTCTTAATCCTGCTGTTAATTATAGATGTGTAAATCCTAGGCTATTTCTACAGGGAAGTTGGAATTCCAATGCCTCCTTTGAAGGACATCGACATTCAAGAATTGCTACCTTCCTTCTTGTACTATTCTCGGATTCTGCTTCTTCAATCATTAATGCCTCTAGGCTCAAACTCCAATCAAGGACTTCCCTCAGTTTTCGATGCCGTTTGCACATAAAACAACAGAGAAGAGGAGCAAATCCACAGTTTCCCCATTTTATTTAGGAAGAAACGTAAAGATCATGAACAGAATACATCTGTGCCCTTGTGATGAACTTCAAGAAGATGCTTAGTTACTCTGATCAGAACCAGAGGCTTGATGATCTGCTCTTTCTCCGACCAGATGTGAGAACAAGAAAATTTCCTGCCTTCACATTCCCTGCGAATATATATATATATATATATATATATATATATCACAGTTTGAAAACTGATCTTTCTATACCAATCTCCAGAAATTTTACTAGGCTTGCATCCGAAAGAAACTAGAGGGAAAACAAATGGAGAACAACACGCACTTTTTTTTTCTTTTTTTTTTTTTGAAATGGTGAATGTATGTAAACCGGGGAAATTCTGCTTTCTCTGTGTTTTTAACAAGATTCTTAAACTATTGCAGCGATCCCGAGAAATCAATTTACAGTAATATGCATCAAAAGCAGAACTCTCAACAATGAAGGTGAAGGAGACAAACTCTAACCACGAAACCAACAGGACAGGAATTTTTTTGAACCAGAACGAACTCTGTTTTCTCTACCACCACCACCAGTTGAATCTGCTATGCTCTGCAACCTCTGAAGCATCTCTTTCTCAGAAAATATCTTTCCTTGAGAGTTCAAGAATACTGTTCGGCGAAGCGGAGGAGACCACAACCCGCTCTGTTCATAGTCAAAGTCGAACTGCGACTTATCATAAAACTTTTCCAACAGTCTATCCGACACAGACTTAGGAACCACCTGAACTTGAACCACATGCGGAGATGGTGATGTCTCTATCTCAGTCTCAGAGGAAGCAGAAGACGAAGACGAGCTAGCTACCATTTCAGAGCTATATGGAACAACAACAACAACAACAAATAAATACAGGGGTGCATGGGATGATATACAGAAAAGAAAAAAAAATAGAGGCTGAGAATGATGAAGCAAATATTGGAAAAGGAGTGGAAATAAATGCGAATGATGAATTAAGGTGGGTCTGGGATATTCGATAAGGACGCGTATGGCTGGCTGAATTCAATCATAGATAGGTCGTGAGCTCCATGATATATCAGATTCTTTACTCATTTCAATCTCCCTTAGTTTATCTCTGAAAAAGATCCTCTAACTCACATCTAAAAATCATGTTGTAAATAATATATATTATGGCATTACAATACAAAGTATCCTTCAATGTGTGACTTTTAATTTGGTGTGACACATGAAGTTAAGTGTTGTTTGGCCCTACTTGTTCATGTCATGTCTCATCTTGAAGCTTTTTGCGTATACCAGATGAGGTAGAGGACAGAACCTTGTATAATGGGGACGTGAGGCTTATCATTTATTTTCTGGAACACCAGTCTGTTCCTGCATATGATATGAAAATCAATTAGTCATTTCTGTTAAATTATTATTATTCAATTTTGGTGAATTGTTTAAACACTTTTAAAGATATGGATGGGCTTTTTTGGTGTATTAAACTGAAATTAATTAAGCCACATGGAACAGATGCTCAGACCAAATTTGTTGGTTAATGCCAATCCACAACATGTCAATTTTTTTCCAGCTCCATTCTGAAAAGGTACTTGATTTGGACCATTTTTTGTCTCCCCTCTTTGAGATAGGGGGAAAAAATAGATGAGATTAATTTGTGCTGTGACTTCTTTCATTCCGTCTTGTATTTTGAAGTTTTGGGGTGACTACAGTGACATGAACGTGAAAGAAATAATGACAATTTTAAAATTGATCTTCAACGTGAAAAATAAAAGAAAATAAATTTATTTCCTGGAATTATCTTTGAGGTGGTAAATAATATTGAATCAAGATAAGGAGGGAATTTAAAAGCATCATTTCATAAAGTGACTTGGTGACCACAATAATGATGCCATGCATCTGCTAGTCATAATTGATGTTTGTGCTGGCAAAAAAATAAATAATTGATGTTTGGGGATGTAAAATAAGGCTTTTTACCAGTAATATTTCCTTTACAATGATTTTAAGGGAAAGAAGAAGTAGAAAGATAAAGTTAGGAATTAAAGAGGAAGTGTGTTTTTCGAAAAGGGTAAAAGATGCAGAAAAAAGGAGCAGAGAGAGGTGGATCGGAGTTTTGTGAATCTCAGATGGATTCATGTGAATCCGTGTCTTGTGTCTGAGGTAAAATCACTTTGAAGACAGAGACAATAATGGTGGAATGAAGGTCGCCACCTACATGTAATGATGTCAAACAAATACCTTTCAAATTGCAGCAACAAATTAATTTAATTATCGCTTCAAAGAGTGCTTCTTATTATTGAGCGTGTGATTGCCAAAATTTGAAATTTATCCAAGTTTTCTCGTAGTTTTGGAGTAAATCATCTTGGCACAAATTTTTTTTACTCCCTCCTCTCCTTAATAGCAGTATAATTAGATTAAAAAAGTTAGTTAAGGTAATTAATATGATATGTATTTTCTAAAATATTCTAGTCATCTAAGTTAATTAATATGATATGTATTTTTTCAAATATTCTAGTTATCTTCCTTAATCCCTCCTCATTGATTATTGTTGAAGGAACATCAATTGGAATAAATAAAAAAAATTTTGAAAGATATGCTTATATTTATGATCGAGATCAATTCCTCAAATAAAATTGATCCAAATAATAAAGAATTAATCTATGTCATATAAACTAATGGAACTCGGGTTTAATGGAAAATACTAGTTCCCCCGGGGTTCTCTCCCCTCCTTTTGTTTATTCAAAATTGTATTTAGATATATTTATTTATTGATCATATGAAGGATATTCTAGATATTATCTAATTGTTTTAAATATTATCAGTTTAATATATTTTTGATAAAATATCCTCTGATTGTGGCCTATGTGTGATTTGAATGGATATTTAGTTTAGAGTTGTCTGGTTAGCTAATAAGCCATTACAAGGATTGATGAGAAGTTATAAATAACTTAGGCTATCTGTTAGAACAGTAATGTGAAAAACCCACTTACCACCTCCTTAAGGCCTTACGTGACAAGTAAAGGTGACAGTTATTCCTATTCTATTATTTTGCGTTTTTCTTATTCTTTACAATTTTTCAGGTTGTGAGATAATGCATGTAGAATTACTATGGTTAAAAGTATTTCATCAAGTCTTCTAAAGCTGCTCTTTTTTATGGAATTTAGTGTTAGATTATTCCAACATGGTATCCAGGGGCGGAGCCAGGAATGAAAATTAGGAGGCAAAAATTACAAAATAAAACCTAGTGGGGTCAGTATTTAAAATTAGGGGGTGAAAATTACAGAATTGGACCCAAAGTTTTAAGAAATTATGCTTTTGCCTCATAAATATTTTCATTTAGTCCCTTTATGAGATTTTTAAATAGGAGCTAAAGTGAAAAGATTGAAATTTTTATGGGACTAAAGTATAATTACCAAAAAGTTTGGGTCCAATTATATACCTAAATCCGCCCCTGATCGGATCAAAGCGGGTTTTTTCAATGATCCTCTGCCTACTATATTTTTCTATGATGCATCATGAATATGATTTTCTTATTTAGAAAATAATTAATTCTGGACAAATTTTTAATAAGCAGCGTAGACTGATTTTGGATCCAAACATGTGGAAATTGTGCCTTTTACTTTGATATCAATAATGGCTTTGCCTATATATCAAAAAAAATAATAATAATAATGGCTTTGCCTGGTGAGATCATTGCTTTACGCTTTGCCACTTTGCCGTCCGTCATAAACCTTTTATAAAATGAGAACCCATACTGGCTTTGCACACTTTTTTTTTCCCCCTCCTTTTATAAAAGTTTGGGTTTTTTTTTTTTTTGGTCCTCTTACTTGATGATCTTCGCAATAAGAAAATTTTGGGCCTCAAATTTCATGAATCCAATCTTTGGGCATCCCTTTTTTTTTTTTTTGGATACAAAGTGGTACCCAAACAAAGAAAACTACGTTTTATCCAGAAGGAGCAGTCGTTCCAGATTCATATCAGCAGTGCGAAGAACATGTAAGCCCGGCATTACTAATAAGCTGGTTTTTGCCAAGTGGTCCGCTGCATTATTATTCCAACGGTGTATGTGGGATAGCTCAACCGACCAGTCTCTTCCAAGCAGCTGGTGTATTTCCTCAATGATTGCACAGTCGGCATGGAGAACATTACTGCCTCAGCCGCATCAGACTCAAGAATCACTGACCGATAACCGTGATCCCATGCCAATTTAAGCCCATGAAGGCAACCCCATAGCTCAGCAGTAAGACTATCTCCATCCGCCCCCTTAAACATGAACCCTTCCAGGAAGTTTCCATGCTCACCGCGAAACACTCCATCAAAAGCAACTCCAGGACACATGTGCGAGTGTGCCCCATCTGTGTTAACTTTTATCCACCTAGTGGGCGGTGGCTTCCACTTCACCTCAGACTCCCCTGTGGTACGTTTCACTCCATTGGCTGTTCCAAAACGAGCATGTGCATCCTGGAGGCTGTTTCGAAGGGCCATCACACTAGCTTGCACCGTGTTGTTAGAGATCGACTTCCCTTCAAATACAAATGAGTTGCGCCTCCTCCAGATCCACCAGCTGTAACACCCGTCCTTAATACGCCTTTATTTATCAGAGTATAAGCGCACAAACATCGGAGTAGATTGGACGACTTATTTGCGGAATCATATCTATCCCATAGCGGGTTCTTAATACAGCAATCCAAAGTAGACAAACGATAAATAACATAATATGGTCCATAAATTTTATTTTAACATATAAATTCCTTCTGTTGGAACCCTTACAGCTGCTTCTTTCCTCTTGATCCCGATCCTCTACCTGTCTCTTTCATGTGATCTGGAGTTCAAATGAATGAACCCCAGGGGTAACAGTTAATCTCATATGCATATATGAAATGTAAATGCAGTATAACACATGTATAAGCATAGAAAAATTCGCAGTAAACAAATCACACCGTAACCGCAGTTAACGGCAAAGGACCTCAGCCCTTTAGGACACGCAGCCCTATGAGACCGCAGCCTCAAATCCATAGCTAGGATATACATATGCAAATTATCTAGCAAACATGATCAGTCATATACGAAATACATACATACATGCTAATAAGATAACAGTTACCCACCTCAAGTTTGAATCCTTAACTCGTCTGATGATGTTGGGATCAGTAGAGGTGTCAAGGTATGCCTAGAACGTTTATCATTGTCATTAGTCACTTCTTCACGTTTAGCAATACTATCACTATATAAATTATTTTAATGTTTCTCATGGTTTCCCAATCCATCAACACTTTTCCTTTCTAAATTGCAAAGTATTATCTTAAATACCATTTTTTCACAATTTCGGGAAAAATTCTTTCGGTTGCTACAGTAACCGTATACTGCTACAGTACCATACCGTATACTGTAACAGTACCACTATTGCTACAGTACCAAATAGTGAAAATTGCTACAGTAACACTATTGCATTTCGGATTCACTGTAGCAACGCGATGTTACTGTAGCAGACGCTCTGTTTGACTCTGTTCTTCATTTTTCTTTCATTTTTGATCCCAAAACTCAGAAACTAATACTTAGGAATTGTAGAAACTAGTAGATATGAAGTCCGGAGACTCACCTTGATCAGTTTCTGGAGTTTTTACGCACGTTTGGACCTTCTTCTTCTCCAACTTTGCTTCTTGTTCTTGAACTCTTTCTAACGTTCTTAGCCTATATTTCTTCTTCTTACTTCGTTTCTCACCTTCTTCTAATGTTCTATGATCTCCGGTTCAGTTTCCAAACTCTCAGGTTCTCAGTCTCGTATCTGCCCGAGGTTGAAGATGATGAATAGTAAACGAGTATGGAGTTGAAGAGATGAGAAATGAAGAAGATAACTCACTGAAATGATTGCTTGACGAAAATGAAGGTGTTCTGCAACTCCTCTAACACTCCTCCCTCTTGCTTTCACTCTCTTCGGATTTTCACCCTCGGTTTTCTATGTTTTCTGCATTTTCATTCGTCTCTTGGTCTCAACTTCTTTTTCCTATGTTGACAAATGAATGAATGAGAAATGGGAAGGAGGGTGTGCGTTTGCTCCATTGTGCATTGTCTGAGATAAATACATGGTCGTGGAGTATGATTTGGTGAATTAGGTGATAGCGGTTGAAGTGTGAATGCGTAAGTTTGGACGAGTGGGTGATGCGTATGTGTGTACCAGTTTGCTGCCAACTGAAGAGAAGTGTGGAGGTGGATGTTCGGACGGGTGGGTGATGTTGGTGAGTATGAACAAGCGGACGAGTAACCCGCGTGAGGAGGAATGAGAGTGATGAAGTATTGTGTTGTGTTATGGGGCCCACTCAGAAATAATCCCCATTTGTCCTCTGCAAGGCTTTTATTTGCACCCTGGTATTTTTCTATACTAAGATGCAAATTCAAAATAAGTTTCAGAGATAAGTTCTCAATCCCATATAGGATACTTCTTTCTCAATTAGCTCCTTTAAACAATACAATATTGACTTTAAAGTTCCTTAGCCAATATTTATTATCTTAATAATTGAGAAAATAAGCCTTGAATTCCAATAATTACTCATATAGTCATCCAGACCAAATTTTCATAATGTATACGTGAATAGTAAATACGTACATATGAATAGTAAATTACTATTCATAGTCCCAAAATATACTGATTCCAAATTTGTCACATTCAAATACTGGGTCTAGTAGTCTTCCAAATATAGACAAATTTCCAAATCTTTAGACCCAAAATTTGGGATATTACATTTCTCCCCCCGTTTAATAAATTTCGTCCTCGAAATTTGAACGTATAACTTGAGAGAAAACACCTTAGACTTTCAGTCTATTCTTCTATATGCATGCTTACTATTCACGTAACACAATCATTCATCCTATCCCAGTATGTAGTTTTCAAATATATGACTCTCTGGTCCATTCTCCAAGTGCTTGGTTACACAGGCATCACGACCTGATACATTTTGCCTCTCAACTCATCTCATTCTAGCCTTCCGGCTCATTCAATCATCACAGCACTGGATATTCTAACCTTACTACTTAGGGAATCACCCTCAGCCATAGACATCTCAACTACAACTCTGTACAGTCTAAATATTTTGTCAGTCTCAAAATTTACTCCAGATACAACACTGGCCTAAAGTCACCAAGCAAAGCAACAAATACCACACTTGGCATATAGGTCTTACAACCCAGGGACTCTGCCCCATGCAAACTTGCATACCAAATCTTACTGTCTTAAGCCTCTGCTCATCTGTTTCATCTGAGCTTCTTTCATTCAAGCTCTCAAAGTATTGTAGCTGACCACTACTATCTGACCCATCTGGTTTAAATTCTCTATTAGTTTCTGTTCCTATATCTTAAACTCCAACTACACCGCTTTTCTTTTCAATACAATAGCATCGACAATCATGTCATTGCTACCAAAAACTATTTTGTTGTCTCGTTTTCAAATTTTCACACATTGAAAATTTTCCGTGGTCTCAGTACATTTCACAATCCGCACTAAACCAAAAAGTAATAGTGCTATCACATTTTCAAACATAATTGCTGTCCACAAAAATTAGTGAAAACACATTCACTGCCGGTTCGGTTTCAAAAGAACTTTACTACCGACACACATTTATGAGTAGGATTATTCTTTTCACAAATTCAACATTTGAAAGCTCTCGTCACCACTTCAACCTTTCGGTATAGCAGCATATCGCAATCCTTTCATACACAAACCACCGCAGTGGTAATGCACTTGTTGGTCAATGTGGGAAAATTTCCGTCCCCCCCATAAGAGACCCAGTGTCTGCACTGGCACATTAATGGGCCACCTCACCAGAATCCCTCCTCGGGAAAAAGGACAATGTCCAGGAGCCCTGCTCCAAACGTCTGCATGGGTCCCAACCAAACAAGGCAAAACACACGCCCCTACAAGGCGAAACTTCTCAGATTGGATGCATACACTGCTGGTGCGAAAATAAGCTTTTCAAAAACTAATCCCCTCGAAAGAACTTTCAATAATGGCCAGCAATTTCAAACATTATAAAACATCTGGTAAGATCCAATAAACCGTGTACATCTACAACAGTTTTCGAACTCTTCCAGTTTTTGCGTACTGCCTTTACCACAACATATTTGAAAACTCAATTTCAAATTTTAGGTTCTAACAAAACCCTTTTTTATGAGACAACATGTTTCACAAATCAACCATTCAAACTGGTCTCAAATTTTGTTGAAAAACATTTCATTCGAAAACTCAATTTCGAAAGTTCACAAGTTCAAATTTCAACAAACTCAACGGGTGTATTGGCAAGTTTAAGAATTCAACCTTTAAACATATCCAGGAACCAGACAACTAATTTCTTAGATGGTCAACACTAACAAACCTTATCCTTGGCTACACAAACCATTCATATACATTGGTACTACATTCTAGTAGCTGGTTTTATTTTGGTCGATTCACACACCTAAAGAATCACTCAATCATCAATAAAGTTTGATTCTTAGATCAAAATTCAGTTGGTGGCAACCTTCTGGATACCCAAACAATTCTTAGGTTCATCAATCTATTTTTAAAATCTCGACCATACTCAATACACATGCTAGAATTATCAAGATTCATAGCTTACAACAATCAAATATTATCCTCAGATATTCCCAAAATAACAATCATCAAATTCACAATTTGACTTTTAGAACCTCAATATCAACTGAGTTGAGAAATCATATTGCCTATTGTACATATTAGGACTGTGATTCACAATTCTTAATCTGATCCTCAAAACATACAAAGGCTCTTCTCACAATGTCAATACTACCACAAAGTTCTAATACTACCTCAAAGGCAATCATTAGTTACATTTCAACTTAGACCATATTCAAGCATATCCTCAATTATACGAATTCATATCAGCTTTTTCTTAGCATCCCTAAAGATCACCAATTTTTCTCTCTACAAGGTACTCGACCTTTAATCAAAAAGTTTCAAATTTCAAACTCTGTCAACAATCACCTTATCCGAGATTACTATCGCCTTAGCACGCTTACACTCAGAATCCCATTTTCAAATGTCTGTCCCGACATCTCAAAACAGCTGCATACCTAAATCGGATTTCCTGGAGATTTGGTCATTAAGTAATCACCATGTGACTTATAAACGTCCAAACTTAATTTCCTTGAGACATGACTAACAATAAATGTTGTGTCGATTACCGCCTGCACCAAAATTCAAAAAGGTTTCGACCTATAAGGGCGGTTAGGGTGCATTAGGTTGTATTAGGGTGCGGTGCCATAAAATTTCCGCATAACAACAAAGTCTGCACAATTATGAGCCAGCGACAGATGAGAATCCAATGCTGCTTAACAAAATCTAGACGTTACTAGCCCAGCTATAAACCGAGTAAAGCAAGAGTAATTGTTTCACATTCTCTCAGGCTTCACATCCTCTCAAGCTTCACATCAACATACACATTTCCTCTCCGATCGTAACTTTCCCTATATTCTTCCATATTATCTTTATACATGGCCGGTTCAAGCAACTTCATTCCAGTTTCCGATTCATACAACCCTTTCTTTCTTGAAACTTTACTTCATGACTATCAGACTAACATGTTGTCTGACTTGTCAAACAATGTATCATACCCTTATTCTTCTTTACTTCCCCAAAATCCCGTAAGTGTGAACGTTCATTCATCTGCCCCAATGATTAACGTTCCTACTCCTCCTCCAAGGATACAAGATTCTATTTTTACGACTACTACCAGAAAGGAATCTGAAGCAGGTCCATCAAGGCGACCTGTCCAAAGATGTCGTAATATGGCAGATCTTATGGAGTCCACGGTACCTTCTCAACCAAGGAATCCTGCTTCTACCTTAATTGAGGGTACTAATCCATTTTCATGTGGTTGCTGCCATGTTCTACGAGAGATCATTCATACCAATGGACTTCAATACCATAAACTTGAAGTTCATGGGAGGATTGGTATGATATGCCACGCTGTCTTTCACCAGGACGTACAAGGAGGTTCTTCTAGTCCTCAAGTATTTGACTTTGGTAAGAAAAATTTAGAAGATGTCAAACATTTTCTAGAAAATTATTGTTTGAATCAAAATTCTTTAGGGTATGTCCTGGTGTCAGATGTAACGCCTCATTTTCAATACCAAAATCTTGGCCAAAATAATAGTAACACCTCCAAATATAGGATATTCAACACTCAAACACATATTTACAATATGGCCAAAGGTAGAAATCCATTTATACAGGGCCAAAATAAATCCAATAAATAAGAGTTATTTTAAAATGCGGAAGTCTTTTAGGTTCATGGCAAATAAAATAACACAACATAAACTAAAGGAGTACAGAAGAGCCTACAAAGCTCACTCCATGGGTGCATTCCCTTGATCTCTACTAAGTTATTCACCTGAAAAATATTAATATGGGGTGAGATTACACATCTCAGTAACTACTAAATATTTCTACCGTACACGAGCAAATAATATATGACAAAAAGATATGAGCTGATTTCAAATATATATATAGATTCCATAATTTATCATACAAAATAATTTATACTAATAGTCATCAATATAGAAGGTATTAAAACATATATATCTCAAAAGTTCTCATCTCATGTCTTTACAGAATATTCATCATCATATCAAATTCTTGAACTGTTCAGAAATGCACTATGCAGTATGCAGCCTCCCTTATATCACCACCTCCCTTATACCGCAGACTGGAGTCATAGGCTAACACATAGTCCAATAGTAACTTATTCATTTGACTGAATTGTTCCAAGCTCACCAAAACTTAAGATACACCCGGCCAAAGGTATATAGCTTAAATCTGGACTATGGCTCCCCTCCTTTAAAATAACTAAGGAGGTGTCACATGTCCCACAACTCCAATGAAATCCCGGCCAGAGGAAAACATGGAAGATGGGGCCCTGAAACAAGTACCATCCACTGTGCACCGAGTGGTGGCATAAATCATTCTTATCATTCAAATCCCTCCTTACTCCACCCATCATAATACAACCGCCATGATGAATATGTTCACTCAAAATAATGCATTATTATACCATAAAGTTTTATACATCAATATGCGTATTTATGAATAGTGAATACTATGCGTATATGTGAATAGTAAAATACGATATATATACATGAATAGTAAAAATGAAGAGTACATACGGTATGTATACGTGAATAGTAAATACGGTATGTATACGTGAATAGTATTATGAATAGTAAATACGGTATACGTGAATAGTAAAATGAATAGTAAATACGGTATACGTGAATAGTAAAATGAATAGTAAATACGGTGTGAATAGTAAATATGGTATACGTGAATAGTAAATACAGTATACGTGAATAGTAACATGAATAGTAAAAATGAATAGTAAATACGGTATACGTGAATAGTAACGTACGTATAAATAGTACCTCTGCAGATTTGCAAATCAAAGTTCCCACACCAGATCTTAAAACCATAAATATTTTCTAAATATTCTTGCCAAAATAGTAAACAAACAAATTTATAATCATACATAATTCACAAGTATAAGGAAGAATATTCAGAGTTACCTGTTACTTGCTAATACCCGAATCACCAACCAGCTATTATAACTCTTAAGCAAATATCTCTCTACTCTCTCTCTCTCTCTCTACCTCTCTCTATGGCTCTTAGAAGTTGTGAAGAATGAAATGAAATGGAAGGTCTATTTATAGTTGGAAAATGGGTCTTTAAGTGTAATTTTTGTCTCTGGGTCGTTTTACGTAATTTTAACAAAAATATAAAAAGAAGAACCCGTGACATTCCAGCCGCCTCGTGAACAATTTTAAAAAATTTTAATAATATTTTAATATTTTAAATAATATAATATTATAAATCAAATAGTAAATTACTATTACGTGGGTCCCGCGTGAAATATTTTCAAAACTCACGAGAGTTTCTGTCGGGAGGAAGAATTATTTTGGTCGTGGGTCCCACATGAATAGTAAATACGTATTTAGGAATAGTAAATACCGTATTTTTGAATAGTAAATACGTATTTGTGAATAGTGAACACTATTCATATTTCACAAATTTCAAGTATTAAATACGTATTTGCGAATAACATATATATATATATATTTTTAAATACGTATTTGTAAATAGTAAAAACGTATACGTGAATAGTAAATACTATTCACGGGGCCCACAAAATACTGATTTCAAATTTATCACTTTCCAAAAATAGAGCCTACTAGTCTTCCCAAAATAGGTTTATGTTCAAGATATTAGATTCAAAATTCAGGATGTTACATTTCTCCCCTCCTAAAAGAAAATTTTGTCCTCAAAATTTCGCTATAATAAGAATTCTAACCTATTTAAATAAATGAGGATAGGTTTGTCGCATGCTCTCCTCCGTTTCCCAAGTAGCATCTCCGGGAGCCATTCCTTTACACACAACCTTTACAAGCTAATAGCCTTGTTCCTCAATTGCTTATCCCCCGCATCAACAATCCGCTCCGACTCAGCTTTATATATCATATTATCCCTAAGTCCTATCTCTTTCCCAAACATGCTCACCAAGCACACAACACAATTTTCGTTCATCCTGTACCCAAAGTAATATTCAGACACAGGATCCACTAGTTCCTTATTTGAGCGCTTGGTTACACTGGCCTCACAGGCCAGTTCATTCTTCCTTTCTGCTTATTTCATTGTATTACCACGACACTGGATATTCAGATCTTACAGCTTAAGAAGTTACCCTCAGGCCATAATAACCACAACATGATATAATCTGATTATTCTGCCAACCTTAAGATAAACTTTAGACATACAGGTCTAATGTTACCATGATAGGCAACAAACACAATACTGGGCACATAAGTCTTATAGCCTAGAGATACCACCATATGCAAACTAGCTCAACGGGTCTTACCGCTTCAAGCCTCTGCTCGTCTATCCTATACCCGTGCTTCCTCAATTCAAGTTTAAGAAAACACTTACTTACTAAATCTAGCTTTCACCAATGGCAAGTAATTCAAAAACAAGTACATTTGGCAAGATTCCGCAAACTAAGTATATCCACAACAGTTTCCAACCTCTTCTAGCTTGTACACCTTCCACCACAATCATAATGTAAAAGTCAATTCTTGTTCGAATTTCGCAAGGATTCATTCCATGAGACATCATAGTTTATAAATGTCGATTACAAACTGGTCTTAAATCCTGTTGTAAATATTGCGTAAAAATTTCCAAACACAGCAAGTGCATTGGTAAGTTCAAAATTCAAATACTCAGGGACCTAGCAACTATTTTAAATAGTCACCAACTCCGAATACATTCCAGGTTCCAACTTATTCTACTCAACTCATCCATGAAACACTCAATTCATTATTTCTAAAGAAAGATTCTATTATCAAGATCATTTCCTATGCTAGTTAAACAGTTGGCAATCTCTGAACACCTTATACATGTTGGTATCACATTTTGTTCCCTATTTCTCTCAAATCAATTAATACCATATTCTAATATCTCAATTTATTCAATCAATTCAGTCTCCTAAAGAATCAATACAACTGTTAAGTTGAACTGTTATATTACATTTCTACTAGTAGCAACCCTCTAGATCCCCTACCAACTTTCAGATTCATCATCCTATTTCTAAAACCCCGATTATTCATACTAGATTCATCATACTCCATAGCTTATATCATTTAAGAACTATCCTCAAACTTTCCCCAAAAATGATAATTGTCAAATTACAAATCAACTCTTAGAACTTCAATATCAGCAAGACAGAGATATCATGTGTCCTCAATAATATCCATAGAACATTCATGTTTCACAATTCCTAGACTAAGATCTAAAACATTCAAATATTATTCTCACAATCTCAGCATTGTTCACATGATTCGAATTCAATCCTTAGTATCTCAAAGACATATACTAAATATCATCTGTTCCTCTCATAGTTATCTATTAATCACACCCAAATAACATACTAATATTATAACATAAATCACCGGATTTCATACTTTCTTAATTAGACACACTATCTTAACTCAGATTGAATTCAAGTCTATTTTCAAATATTCCCAGACATTAATAGTCAAGTTTACAATTTGATTCTTATAACCTCAACATCAACTGATAATTCGTGTTTCCCCAAAAATACCCATCATACTAAGATCATGATTCACAATTCCTAATCTAATTCTTGGATTATATGAAGACTATCTACAACCTCAGCAGTATTCACAAGGTTCTAATTCTACCTCAACCTGCAATATCACAAAGGCTCATTTCGTTCTTGAGTTCTATTTCAGCTTAGATTAAATTAAAGCCTATCCTCAATATTTACTATATTCATTCTAACATCTTACTGGCATTCCTAAGGATCACCATTTCATACCTTTCCATCGATCTTCCAACATGTTTATCCAAAAACCTTAGTCTTTGAATTATCTTTGACAAATTCATAGAGTTCTTCGGATACTCGGAGAGTGAAGAATGCTCTCGGGTTAATTGGCACAACTCATCATCATTTCAAATCTTCGGATTCTCTCCGGTTCATCTAATATTATTAGGAAGTCACCCTTCCCAAGATTACTATCACCTTAGCACGCTTACGCTTAAAATCCTATTTTCAAATGTCAATTCCGACATCTTGAGTCAGCTGCACATCCAAGACAGATTTCTTAAATAAATGCGCGTATAAACGTCCAAACTTAATTTCTTGAAAACACAGCTAGCAATAAATGCCATAGCGATTTCTGTCTGCAAAGGTCTAGGAAACTGCGACCCCTAACGGTGGCTAGGGTGCACTAGGGTGCGGTGCCATAAAATTTTCCGCATAACAACAAAATCTACATGATTCTGAGCTAACGACAGATGAGAATCCGATGCTGCTTAACAAAATATAGACGTTGCTAGCCCAGCTATAAATAGAGTAAAGAAAGAGTAAATGTTTCACGTTCTCTCAAACTTCACAAAACCTCCACATATTCATTTCCTCTCCGATCGTAACCTTCACTATAACCTTCCACATTATCCTTAAACATGGCCGGTTCAAGTAACTCTATTCTAGTCTCCGATTCATTCAACCCTTTCTTTCTTGAAGCCTTACTTCATGACTATCAGACTAACATGTTGTCTGATTTGTCAAACAATGCATCATACCCTTATTCTTCTTTACTTCCCCAAAATCCCGTAAGTATGAACGTTCATTCATCTGCCTCAACGATTAACATTCCTACTCCTCCTCCAAGGATACAAGATTCTATTTTTACCACTACTAACAGAAAGGAATCTGAAGCAGGTCCATCAAGGCGACCTGTCCAAAGGTGTCGTAATGTGGCAGAACTTATGGAGTCTACGGTACCTTCTCAACCAAGGAATCCTGCTTCTACCTTGACTGAGACTACTAATCCATTTTCATGTGGTTGCTGCCATGTTCTACGAGAGATTATTCATACCAATGGACTTCAATACCATAAACTTGAAGTTCATGGGAGGATTGGTATGATATGCCACGCTGTCTTTCACCAGGACGTACAAGGAGGTTCTTCCAGTCCTCAAGTATTTGACTTTGGTAAGAAAAATTTAGAAGATGTCAAACATTTTCTAGAAAATTATTGTTTGAATCAAAATTCTTTAGGGTATGTCCTGGTGTCAGATCCCCTATCAGCCTACTATGAGGCCCTTTGTGTTGGTTTGGAATGGACTAAAAATCAAAATGAACTCCCTAATAGTTCATTTCCAACCAATACAGAAAATATATCCAATAAAGGAAAAGAGCTCATGGTTGTAAATAATAATCCTTCAGTCCCCATACCTAGTAATCCATACCGATCAAGAGCTGAACAAAATATTAGAGCTGCATCAATGTCAATAAATGATCTTAGAGACTTATTCCATTTACCTCAACAAGAAGCGGCTCAACAAGTTCGTCTATGCAAAAATGTTCTAATGAAAATATGCCATAGGGGAGGAATAAAGCATTGGCCTTATGTAAAAATTCGAAGCACTATGAAGCAAATAGCTAGATTGAGAAGAACAATGTCTCCTGATGGTCCTCTCTCAAGAGCAGCCGCTCAGGAAGAAATTAATAGACTTAAACTTGAGATAGTCGAAGCTTGCGGTGGGATTGTACCAACTGTTGTTCTTGATGCTTGAATTAATATAGTCTACTCTTCTTAGCCTTCTTGCTAATGTTTGTAATCTCTATTCTAGGATTCATAAGGATTTTCGAGTTTTCCTGCCAAACTCAACTTTATCTTATTAAATTCAAACTTAAGCCAGTTATTCTGTATAATCAAGACTATGCCCGTATTCTGTTATGGTATTGTCATCTGTTACTCATATAAATTAGCTAGGTAAGTGAAAATCTAGCGAAAATCTCTTCATACTTTTTTACAACGGCAACTAATTGAATAAACATCAAATAGGGGCTTAGTCTTTCAATCACTTTCCTAGACACCAATAAAAATATTCATCCTAGAAAGTAATTTTGGGCCTACAGAATCCAATATTCAATAAATTTTCTACTTACCAACTTCCGCTACGCAGCTCTGAAATTTAATCTCAATCACATCCTCAAATCATAAATCCTCATTATCAATCACTTGAATATTTTGATTAACCCATTCTTCTCCTATCATGAATGTCACAAGAAAATTGGTAAAAAGAATCCAAAGCTATAAAGGAAAATGCACATGTTATGATATTTAATTTGCCATGACCTCAAAATTTTTATTTAGAAAACTGATAGGAAATTTACAGATTGGCCAGAACCTTTGCTCTGATACCAAAAATGTAACGCCTCATTTTCAATACCAAAATCTTGGCCAAAATAATAGTAACACCTCCAAATATAGGATATTCAACACTCAAACACATATTTACAATATGGCCAAAGGTAGAAATCCATTTATACAGGGCCAAAATAAATCCAATA
Source organism: Acacia crassicarpa (assembly GCA_034222035.1). Classification (NCBI taxonomy): domain Eukaryota; kingdom Viridiplantae; phylum Streptophyta; class Magnoliopsida; order Fabales; family Fabaceae; genus Acacia; species Acacia crassicarpa. Next base: position 37,233,163 of record JAWXYG010000005.1, on the reverse strand, counting down.
AATAAGAGTTATTTTAAAATGCGGAAGTCTTTTAGGTTCATGGCAAATAAAATAACACAACATAAACTAAAGGAGTACAGAAGAGCCTACAAAGCTCACTCCATGGGTGCATTCCCTTGATCTCTACTAAGTTATTCACCTGAAAAATATTAATATGGGGTGAGATTACACATCTCAGTAACTACTAAATATTTCTACCGTACACGAGCAAATAATATATGACAAAAAGATATGAGCTGATTTCAAATATATGTATAGATTCCATAATTTATCATACAAAATAATTTATACTAATAGTCATCAATATAGAAGGTATTAAAACATATATATCTCAAAAGTTCTCATCTCATGTCTTTACAGAATATTCATCATCATATCAAATTCTTGAACTGTTCAGAAATGCACTATGCAGTATGCAGCCTCCCTTATATCACCACCTCCCTTATACCGCAGACTGGAGTCATAGGCTAACACATAGTCCAATAGTAACTTATTCATTTGACTGAATTGTTCCAAGCTCACCAAAACTTAAGATACACCCGGCCAAAGGTATATAGCTTAAATCTGGACTATGGCTCCCCTCCTTTAAAATAACTAAGGAGGTGTCACATGTCCCACAACTCCAATGAAATCCCGGCCAGAGGAAAACATGGAAGATGGGGCCCTGAAACAAGTACCATCCACTGTGCACCGAGTGGTGGCATAAATCATTCTTATCATTCAAATCCCTCCTTACTCCACCCATCATAATACAACCGCCATGATGAATATGTTCACTCAAAATAATGCATTATTATACCATAAAGTTTTATACATCAATATGCGTATTTATGAATAGTGAATACTATGCGTATATGTGAATAGTAAAATACGATATATATACATGAATAGTAAAAATGAAGAGTACATACGGTATGTATACGTGAATAGTAAATACGGTATGTATACGTGAATAGTATTATGAATAGTAAATACGGTATACGTGAATAGTAAAATGAATAGTAAATACGGTATACGTGAATAGTAAAATGAATAGTAAATACGGTGTGAATAGTAAATATGGTATACGTGAATAGTAAATACAGTATACGTGAATAGTAACATGAATAGTAAAAATGAATAGTAAATACGGTATACGTGAATAGTAACGTACGTATAAATAGTACCTCTGCAGATTTGCAAATCAAAGTTCCCACACCAGATCTTAAAACCATAAATATTTTCTAAATATTCTTGCCAAAATAGTAAACAAACAAATTTATAATCATACATAATTCACAAGTATAAGGAAGAATATTCAGAGTTACCTGTTACTTGCTAATACCCGAATCACCAACCAGCTATTATAACTCTTAAGCAAATATCTCTCTACTCTCTCTCTCTCTCTCTACCTCTCTCTATGGCTCTTAGAAGTTGTGAAGAATGAAATGAAATGGAAGGTCTATTTATAGTTGGAAAATGGGTCTTTAAGTGTAATTTTTGTCTCTGGGTCGTTTTACGTAATTTTAACAAAAATATAAAAAGAAGAACCCGTGACATTCCAGCCGCCTCGTGAACAATTTTAAAAAATTTTAATAATATTTTAATATTTTAAATAATATAATATTATAAATCAAATAGTAAATTACTATTACGTGGGTCCCGCGTGAAATATTTTCAAAACTCACGAGAGTTTCTGTCGGGAGGAAGAATTATTTTGGTCGTGGGTCCCACATGAATAGTAAATACGTATTTAGGAATAGTAAATACCGTATTTTTGAATAGTAAATACGTATTTGTGAATAGTGAACACTATTCATATTTCACAAATTTCAAGTATTAAATACGTATTTGCGAATAACATATATATATATATATTTTTAAATACGTATTTGTAAATAGTAAAAACGTATACGTGAATAGTAAATACTATTCACGGGGCCCACAAAATACTGATTTCAAATTTATCACTTTCCAAAAATAGAGCCTACTAGTCTTCCCAAAATAGGTTTATGTTCAAGATATTAGATTCAAAATTCAGGATGTTACATCAGATCCCCTATCAGCCTACTATGAGGCCCTTTGTGTTGGTTTAGAATGAACTAAAAATCAAAATGAACTCCCTAATAGTTCATTTCCAACAAATACAACAAATATATCCAATAAAGGAAAAGAGCTCGTGGTTGTAAATAATAATCCTTCAGTCCCCATACCTAGTGATCCATACCGATCAAGAGCTGAACAAAATATTAGGGGTGCATCAATGTCAATAGATGATCTTAGAGACTTCTTCCATTTACCTCAACAAGAAGCGGCTCAACAAGTTCGTCTATGCAAAAATGTTCTAATGAAAATATGCCATAGGGGAGGAATAAAGCATTGGCCTTATGTAAAAATTCGAAGCACTATGAAGCAAATAGCTAGATTGAGAAGAACAATGTCTCCTGATGATCCTCTCTCAAGAGCAGCCGCTCAGGAAGAAATTAATAGACTTAAACTTGAGATAGTCGAAGCTTGCGGTGGGATTGTACCAACTGTTGTTCTCGATGCTTGAAATAATATAGTCTACTCTTCTTAGCCTTTTTGCTAATGTTTGTAATCTCTATTCTAGGATTCATAAGGATTTTCAAGCTTTCCCGCCAAACTCAACTTTATCTATTAAATTCAAACTTAAGCAAGTCATTCTAACTTATTGTTAGAACTAGTATAAAGATTGGACTTCTAAATTTTGAGTAGATAATTTCCATAATTTTCACTCTTGTCACTCAGAATTTTCTAAGAATTAGTTACTATTCACGTATACGGTACTATTCACGTATACGTATTATTCACTATTCACTCGAGCATACTAGCCAAATGCCAGAATCTCTGCTCTGATACCAAAAATTGTAACACCCGTCCTTAATACGCCTTTATTTATCAGAGTATAAGCGCACAAACATCGGAGTAGATTGGACGACTTATTTGCGGAATCATATCTATCCCATAGCGGGTTCTTAATACAGCAATCCAAAGTAGACAAACGATAAATAACATAATATGGTCCATAAATTTTATTTTAACATATAAATTCCTTCTGTTGGAACCCTTACAGCTGCTTCTTTCCTCTTGATCCCGATCCTCTACCTGTCTCTTTCATGTGATCTGGAGTTCAAATGAATGAACCCCAGGGGTAACAGTTAATCTCATATGCATATATGAAATGTAAATGCAGTATAACACATGTATAAGCATAGAAAAATTCGCAGTAAACAAATCACACCGTAACCGCAGTTAACGGCAAAGGACCTCAGCCCTTTAGGACACGCAGCCCTATGAGACCGCAGCCTCAAATCCATAGCTAGGATATACATATGCAAATTATCTAGCAAACATGATCAGTCATATACGAAATACATACATACATGCTAATAAGATAACAGTTACCCACCTCAAGTTTGAATCCTTAACTCGTCTGATGATGTTGGGATCAGTAGAGGTGTCAAGGTATGCCTAGAACGTTTATCATTGTCATTAGTCACTTCTTCACGTTTAGCAATACTATCACTATATAAATTATTTTAATGTTTCTCATGGTTTCCCAATCCATCAACACTTTTCCTTTCTAAATTGCAAAGTATTATCTTAAATACCATTTTTTCACAATTTCGGGAAAAATTCTTTCGGTTGCTACAGTAACCGTATACTGCTACAGTACCATACCGTATACTGTAACAGTACCACTATTGCTACAGTACCAAATAGTGAAAATTGCTACAGTAACACTATTGCATTTCGGATTCACTGTAGCAACGCGATGTTACTGTAGCAGACGCTCTGTTTGACTCTGTTCTTCATTTTTCTTTCATTTTTGATCCCAAAACTCAGAAACTAATACTTAGGAATTGTAGAAACTAGTAGATATGAAGTCCGGAGACTCACCTTGATCAGTTTCTGGAGTTTTTACGCACGTTTGGACCTTCTTCTTCTCCAACTTTGCTTCTTGTTCTTGAACTCTTTCTAACGTTCTTAGCCTATATTTCTTCTTCTTACTTCGTTTCTCACCTTCTTCTAATGTTCTATGATCTCCGGTTCAGTTTCCAAACTCTCAGGTTCTCAGTCTCGTATCTGCCCGAGGTTGAAGATGATGAATAGTAAACGAGTATGGAGTTGAAGAGATGAGAAATGAAGAAGATAACTCACTGAAATGATTGCTTGACGAAAATGAAGGTGTTCTGCAACTCCTCTAACACTCCTCCCTCTTGCTTTCACTCTCTTCGGATTTTCACCCTCGGTTTTCTATGTTTTCTGCATTTTCATTCGTCTCTTGGTCTCAACTTCTTTTTCCTATGTTGACAGATGAATGAATGAGAAATGGGAAGGAGGGTGTGCGTTTGCTCCATTGTGCATTGTCTGAGATAAATACATGGTCGTGGAGTATGATTTGGTGAATTAGGTGATAGCGGTTGAAGTGTGAATGCGTAAGTTTGGACGAGTGGGTGATGCGTATGTGTGTACCAGTTTGCTGCCAACTGAAGAGAAGTGTGGAGGTGGATGTTCGGACGGGTGGGTGATGTTGGTGAGTATGAACAAGCGGACGAGTAACCCGCGTGAGGAGGAATGAGAGTGATGAAGTATTGTGTTGTGTTATGGGGCCCACTCAGAAATAATCCCCATTTGTCCTCTGCAAGGCTTTTATTTGCACCCTGGTATTTTTCTATACTAAGATGCAAATTCAAAATAAGTTTCAGAGATAAGTTCTCAATCCCATATAGGATACTTCTTTCTCAATTAGCTCCTTTAAACAATACAATATTGACTTTAAAGTTCCTTAGCCAATATTTATTATCTTAATAATTGAGAAAATAAGCCTTGAATTCCAATAATTACTCATATAGTCATCCAGACCAAATTTTCATAATGTATACGTGAATAGTAAATACGTACATATGAATAGTAAATTACTATTCATAGTCCCAAAATATACTGATTCCAAATTTGTCACATTCAAATACTGGGTCTAGTAGTCTTCCAAATATAGACAAATTTCCAAATCTTTAGACCCAAAATTTGGGATATTACACCAGCACTTGATGATAAAATGCTCTCTCCAATCATCTGCATGTGCGTTCCGGCTTCTGCATTGTAAGCACGAGATGCATGGGCATCCCTATTTTTGTTCCCTATTGGAATAGTCATGCGTTGGGCATATTTTCTGTGCCTAAATATTTGTTTTATTGTTTTTGGATATCATTGTTGGGCTTTATTCAAGTCTATTCATGTTTGGGCTTAGGTTTTGGGTTTGTGTTATTTTTGGGCCGTTTTGTTTTTCAGAAACCATCTGGAACTTAAAGCCTTTATTTTGGAAATTATTCTTGGGTTTCATTTAAGACCATTATTGTTGCCGGCCACTTATTTTGTCTTAATTTTTTTTTTAAATATACATAGGAAGGGGACAGGGTTCGAACCCTGAACATGAGGGAGGGGAGCCAAGCTCCCATGCCATTGTGTTACTAAAATGCTGGCTTATTTTGTCTTAATTTAGTTGTTTGCGTTTAATTTTCTATTTCATCCCATAAATGGTGTATTTGATCAAAATATTTAAATGTTGGAAAATTGTTTTGGTATATAATTTAATTTCCTTAATATGTATGTAATTAAATTTGAACAATTTTCCACTGTTTGAATTTTGAAAAAAATATATCTTTGAGTTGAACATGCTGAAATTGATTTTTTAAACAATTTTTAGATAAATAAACCAATGGGAGGGTTATTAATTTAAATTTTATTGATTAAATTAATTAGTTACTCACTCCCTTAAGACGTGCACATGTTATATTAAATTTGGATACATAAAATAGTGGGAGAATTTATATATGATGATCATTTGGCCACATGTTGTAGATTAAATTAGTCAATTAAATTTTATTAAAGATTTGTGCATGTTTAAAATTTAAATGCACATAGTTTATATTTGTGATTAACATGCATCTTGAGGAGTAGCCACCGCATCCTCAATGTTGAATTGTAAACAATCACTGATGGATCTTTAAAAACATCAACTCCAATAATTGATTAATTAATTTAATCAAAGTGTGAGAATTTCAGTTATTTAGTCGCTCTTATTGATTAAATTAATTGTTCAAATTCTCATTAGGTTATTGGTACATCTTTATGTTTTAAATGCACATAATATTCGTGATTAGCAACATGCTTATTTCTTGGGGAGTAGCCATAACAGCCTCAATTTTGTTGCATTCACATTTTTAATCACATATTGCATTATAGAATATCAATGGTAACTAGATAGTTATGTAGATAAGTATAATCGGATATTTAATTAGGGTGGAGTAGCATGACATTATACTTTCAAAGAAGCCCACAGGTATTAGAAAATATAACTGTGTTCTAGATTCATCAATTCGAAATAAATTCATGTTATGCTAGTGTCTTTGTCCACCAGTAAACTTTAGTGATATGAATTTATAATTGTATGATTTACATTGGTAAACATAGATTTGTTTGTTATGGTTTTTTCTTTGACTCTTATAGTTGTTTTGTAAGCATGATTAGGTTTTTACTTTGACCTTGTAGCATGATTTTTATATTTAATTGTTTAGTTTAATAGAATTTGTTAGGAATAATTGTTGAACCTAGAAAGAGATAAAATGTAACTTCTTCATCAAACTTGGCATAAAAAAAGTTCCAATACTCAATGATACTAGCATGAGAGATGATATAACATTGAGTACCTTTCTCATTAACGGGTCATTGTACCTTTTTCATGGATATTGAATATCAATATAAAACAAAAGAGTAAGAAAAATTAATTTAAAACTTTCAATGTCACTTCTCTAATTTTTTTTTAAAAAAATCTATTAATTTAAAACTTTCAATGTTACTTCTCTAATTTTTTTTTTTAAAAATCTAACTCATACAAATTTTCTTTTCCTTTGAAATCCTTTGTTCCAAACAAACCCTTAAGGTGGTGCATTTAATAAAATATCCGTGCCAGAAAAATTGAAATATTGTTTTATAGGTAACAAGTGTAGTGATGAGGACTGGCACCAAAAAAAAGGCATAATGAGGAATCGACGGGAAAATGCTCAAACCCTGAAAAAGAATCTTTGACAAACAGAAAATTAAAAAGCCTTGCATTGACTTTGTTGCTGTATTGAACCCAATAATGTGACATTCGAAATAAAGAAGTTATCAATATCATTGTTAATTTAATTACAACTCCCTCCGTCACTTTATATAAAAATCTTTCACCTGATTCTTGAGATTCTTAAAAAATAGTTAAATATAATATTAACATAACATTTATATTATTGTTACTAACATAACATTTAAATTAAGCATTTACTTTTATGTTACTAACATAACATTTTATCTTTATGTTACTAACATAACATTTTACTTTTATTGTTGCTAACATAACATTTTACTTTTATTGTTATGTTATTGTTGCTAACTTTTAATGTTATGTTATTTTATATTTCATGCAATCTCTTTTATGTTATTAATATTATTATGGCCAGAAGCCATACACCTCTGTTTTCCTATTCTAAAATTATTATATGACCAGAAGTCCTATCATTTTAGTTTCTTAATTTTATGGCTAGAAGCCACATAAATTTAATTTCTCGTTATGAGAACTATATGGCTCGAAGCCATAAAGTTTTAATCCTTATTATTATACTTTACTTATTGTGTTTCTAAATTTCATCTTATTATCATTAGTATTTCTATGTTAATAATTCTTGTTTATTTTTTTTTAAATTAGTCTGAGCCATGACAAACACAACAAACCTTGCAAAACTTGAATTTGTGGCTCTTGATATTACCGGAAAGAATTATTTATCTTGGATGCTGGATGCGGAAATCCATCTGAATGCCCATGGTCTGGAAGACACAATTAAAGAAGGAAATAAAGCATCTAATCAAGATAAAGCCAAAGCCATGATTTTCCTTCGCCACCATTTACATGAAAGTTTAAAAATTGAATATTTGACAGTGAAAGACCCACTGGTTCTTTGGAAGAATATAAAAGAAAGGTATGATCACCAGAAGATGGTCATCCTCCCAAAAGCTCATTATTGCTGGATGCATTTGCGTTTACAAGATTTTAAAACTGTGAGCGAGTATAACTCGGCCATGTTCAGAATTACTTCTCAATTAAAGTTATGTGGAGAAAAGATTACTGATGAAGATATGTTAGAGAGAACATTCTCCACATTTCATGCCTCCAATTTGCTCCTGCAGCAGCAATATCGTGAAAAAGGTTTCAAGAAATACGCTGAATTAATTTCTTGTCTCCTTGTAGCTGAACAAAACAATGAGCTTTTATTGAGAAATCATGAATCCCGTCCAACAGGTTCAACTCCATTCCCAGAAGTGAATGTAGTAAGTAATGGATATTTTACTGGTCGAGGACGTGGACGTAAAGGTGGCTACAACCGTGGCCGTGGTCGTGGTGGATCAAATTCTCACCCTAAAAGGGGGAAGATTGAAAAGAACCCCAGGAGGGAAACTAGTGAGAATAAGAAGCATTCTGAAAATGTATGTTATCGTTGTGGTGGTAAAGGTCATTGGTCTCGTACCTGTCGTACGCCAAGACACTTGGTTGAACTTTATCAAGAATCACTTAAAAGTAATGGTAAAGGGTCAAAGATTGAAGTAAATCATGTTGAGAACTCCAAGTTTGAGGATGTTGATTTTACTCATTTGAATATTGATAAGGTTAAGAATTCTGAGTTTGAAGATGTTGATTCTACCCATTTGGATGTTGCTGATTTCTTAGTATAAATTATCTTTTCCTATTTGGAACTGTTTGGTTTTAGTATGTTTAAACTGTCTTCTATCATATGTATTTCTTTTAATTATGTTTTTATTTATTTTCATGTATCCTTTAATGATGAATGAATCTTATTAGCATCAATCCTGAAGATCTGTGTCTCGTTGATAGCGCAACAACCCACACTATACTAAAAAATGATAAATATTTTTCTTCCTTGGTAATGCGAGAAGCCAATGTCCAGACTATATCTGGTAATATAAATTTGATTGAAGGCTCCGGAAGAGCTAATATTTTGTTACCTGAAGGAACAAAATTATGTATTGATAATGCATTTTATTCTACCAAATCTAAGAGAAACTTGTTGAGTTTCAAAGATATCCGCAGAAATGGATATCATATAGAAACAACAACTAAAAATGATCAGGAATGTCTTGCTATCACAAATATTGTTTCTGGTAGAAAATGCATGTTAGAAAGTTTTCCTGCTTTCTCTTCTGGTTTGTATTATACATTTATAAGCACAATTGAAACACATGCTAATGTAGACCAGAAGTTTACTAATATAAATCAAAAGTTTACCAATACAAACCAGCAGTTTGCCAATGTAAACCAGAAGTTTACTAATGAATTTAATGTTTGGCATGACCGGTTAGGCCATCCCAGGTCAATCATGATGCGACAAATAATTGAGAATTCATGTGGACATACCCTGAAGTGTAAACAAATACCACAATCTCATGATTTCTCATGTGATGCATGTTCCAAGGGAAAGTTAATAATTCGGCCCTCACCAAACAAAGTAGAAAGTGAATCTCTCACATTTCTAGAACGGATACAGGGAGATATTTGTGGGCCAATACACCCACCATGCGGACCATTTAGGTACTATATGGTTTTAATTGATGCATCAACTAAATGGTCGCATGTTTGCTTATTGTCTTCCCGCAACCTGGCGTTTGCGAGATTACTTGCTCAATTGATTAGATTGAGAGCACATTACCTTGATTATCCTATCAAGAAAATACGTCTTGATAATGCTGGTGAATTCACTTCACAAGCTTTTAATGAATATTGTATGTCCCTTGGAATAGATGTTGAACATCCTGTAGCTCATGTTCATACGCAAAATGGACTCGCGGAATCATTGATTAAACGATTGCAACTTATTGCAAGACCTTTACTTATGAGGTCTAATCTCCCAATTTCTGCTTGGGGCCATGCCATTTTGCATGCAGCAATGTTAATTCGCATCAGGCCAACTAGTTACCTAAAAGTTTCCCCAATACAAATGGTTTTTGGTCAAGAACCTAATATTTCCCATATACGAATTTTTGGATGTGCAGTATATGTGCCAGTAGCACCACCACAACGCACCAAAATGGGTCCTCAAAGAAGGATGGGAATATATGTTGGGTATGAATCTCCTTCAATCATTAAATATGTAGAACCATCTACAGGAGATTTATTTACTGCAAGATTTGCAGATTGTCATTTTGATGAATCAACTTTCCCAACATTAGGGGGAGAAAATAAGCAGTTGGGTAAAGAGATTAGTTGGAATGAATTATCATTGGCTCATTTTGATTCTCGTACAAAACAATGTGAACTGGAAGTTCAAAAGATAATTCATTTGCAAAATTTAGCTAATCGAATGCCAGAAGCATTTACTGACCCAAAGAAAGTGACAAAGTCACATGTTCCAGCTGCTAATGCTCCTATTCGAATTGATGTCCCTGAAGGGCAACCTATTATAAATGAATCTAAAGCACGCCTAAAGCGTGGCAGGCCCATCGGTTCCAAAGATAAAAATCCTCGAATGAGAAAAGGAGCTAAAAATATAGATGGTCAAGTCGAGGATAATCAAGAAAAATTGGTAGCTCCTGAAGAGTCATTACCTCCAGTAGAGATATCTCCAGAAGAGAATGTTATAGTCCCAGAAGAGACCCAGGTACCTGAAATATGTGAAAATAATGAGATCTCAATAAATTATTTTATGAATGGTATCCGATGGGGCCGAAATGAAGTCAACATTGACGACACCTTTGCTTATCATATAGCATATGATGTAATGAATGATAATGAGGATCATGAGCCAAAATCCATTAGCGAGTGCCAACAGCGAAAGGATTGGCCCCTATGGAAAGATGCTATTAATGCAGAATTAAATTCACTGGCAAAACGAAAAGTATTTGGACCTGTAGTCCATACACCTAAAGATGTAAAGCCAGTTGGGTACAAATGGGTTTTTGTACGAAAGAGAAATGAAAAGGGTGAAATCACAAGATATAAGGCACGTCTTGTAGCCCAAGGCTTTACACAAAGACCTGGCATTGATTTTGAAGAAACGTACTCACCGGTAGTGGATGCAACTACTTTTCGTTATTTAATTAGCTTAGCAGTAAATGAAGGACTTGATTTGCGTTTAATGGATGTCGTGACTGCCTATTTGTATGGCTCACTTGACAATGATATTTATATGAAAGTCCCTGAAGGACTCAAGGTGCCAGAAGCATCTAATTCGAATTCTCGAGAACAATACTCGATAAAGTTAAATAAGTCTTTGTATGGCTTGAAGCAATCAGGGCGCATGTGGTATAATTGTCTCAAGGAATATTTGTTGAAAGAAGGGTACAAAAATGACCCAATATGCCCATGCATTTTTATGAAAAGATCTAGAAACGAATTTGCTATAATTGCTGTTTATGTTGATGATATCAACATCATTGGAACTCCTGAAGAGCTTCAAAAGACAAGTAGTTGTTTGAAAAAAGAATTTGAAATGAAAGACTTGGGCAGAACAAAATTTTGTCTTGGACTACAGATTGAGCACCTAAAGAATGGGATCTTTGTATATCAAGAAACTTATACAAAGAAGGTCTTAGAGCGATTTTATATGGATAAGTCGCATCCATTATGTACCTCAATGATTGTAAGATCTTTGCAGGTTGATAAAGACCCATTCCGACCTCAAATAATTACTGAAGAAGGTGAGGAAGAACTACTTGATCCAGAAGTACCATATCTTAGTGCTATTGGAGCACTAATGTATCTTGCTCAACACACACGTCCTGATATATCATTTGCTGTTAATTTATTAGCAAGATATAGTTCTGCACCAACACGGAGGCATTGGAATGGAGTAAAACACATTTTTCGTTACCTCAGAGGCACCATGGACATGGGGTTATACTACTCAAATGTATCCAAGCATGAACTGATTGGTTATGCAGACGCTGGATTTTTGTCTGACCCACACGATGGTAAATCACAAACAGGCTATCTGTTTACATGTGGAGGTGCAGCTATTTCATGGCGATCTATGAAACAGACTATATCAGCCACATCATCTAACCATGCAGAAATTCTAGCAATGCATGAAGCAAGTCGAGAATGTGTGTGGTTAAGGTCAGTATTACATCATATACGAACAACTTGTCATTTATCTTCAGAAAAAATGGTCCCAACAGTTCTATATGAGGATAATGCTGCATGTATTGCCCAACTTAAAGAAGGATATATCAAGGGCGACAGAACGAAGCATATTTCGTCAAAATTCTTCTTCACTCGTGATCTTCAAAAGGATGGTGAAATAGATATCCAGCAAATCAGTTCAAGTAAAAATCTAGCAGATTTATTCACCAAGTCGCTTCCAGGAGCAATCTTTGAAAGACTCGTCCATGGTATTGGTCTTCGGAGACTCAAAGATCTCAACTGATGTTGTCAAGAAGGGGAGTCGATACACGCTGTACTCTTTTTCCCTTATCTAGGTTTTATCCCACTGGGTTTTCCTAGAAAGGTTTTTAATGAGGCAGCATTGGACAGTGTATCAATGGATGTTGTACTCTTTTCTTTGGCTAGGTTTTTATCCCACTGGGTTTTTCCTAGTTAAAGTTTTTAATGAGGCACATTCATAATGGACATTCAAGGGGGAGTGTTGTAAATATTCCAATATTAGTGTGAATGTCCACAACCTTTTTTCAAGAAGAGTCTTTTGGGATTTCTACACTTAAAGCAATGTAACATATAACATGAATGGTTTAGTGGGAGTTTCATATAACTTACAAAACTCCATAACATACCATTATGTAGATTTACTCTTTTGTGTAACTCTTGTAATGGTTCATTGCCTATATATAGTAGGCATGCATCAAAGGTTGAAGGAGTACAATACAAAGAAGAATCAATCTCTCCTTGCTCTCCATTTTCTCTTGCATTTCTTCATCTTCCTCATCTTAATCTCTCTTGTGTTTTACTTAGTTTCATAACAATATAAGAAATTTGATTTTTTTTTAAAAAAAATACCCCTATTTATGAATGAGTATGGGAGAGTAATAATGAGAAAATGATGAAAGAGAATATATAAGGTATAATAATTTATTGATGGAAAATGAAAAAAAAATGCATTTATTATTGAGACAAATTTAATAGGGATTTTACATTGAAGAACAAACTCATTAAAAAGGAGAGAGAGAGAGAGAGAGGCTTTTTTATATAGGGACAGATGGAATAGTGAGTAGTAACCTCGTAAAATCAAACGTCTCAGTTAATAAAAAAAGAATGATTTAAGACTATGCATTAACAACAATTAGTCTATGCACTTATCTGCAAGTGCAGCTTGATTTGAGTCCTTTAAATTTGATTTACGTGTTTTATATTTGAAATTTTAATTATTTAATGATTTTTTTTGTGGGGTTTGTTGTAAAGCTATTTTCATTTAGTATAGTGTTTTATTTGAAACAAAAACTATTCAAATAATAATAAAAAAGTAACGCTGTTGAATTGGGTCTAGTGAAAAAGGAATAATTCTCTAATAACATAGTGAACTAAGATTTGGATCCTTATTAAGAAAGGTGTTCATATTTAATAGCTAACAATGCCTTAAACAAGACGGTCATATTTATGCCTAAAAAAAAATAAATTAATTAAATCTAGATGATTGAGCCGATTTTTTTTCTTTTTTTTTTTTTGAACAATTTTGGCTATTTTCATTACTGGAAATGAGGCTATTACAATCAACAAAAACGTACCGACATAAAACATTAGAAGCAGACGGACTACGACAATGAAAGACAAGGAAACTTTAACCAACTACATAGGACCTACTGGATAAAAAAAACACCGCCGAAGAGGATCAACGACGTTAATAGTTCAACCAGGATCAAGGATTCTGGGTTGCTCTGATGCATAACCCTGGTGGCAACCGATGCTCTTTCTGTCTTCTTCCAGCAACTGAAACAAAGAAAGTAAGGATATTCCTACCCACCCTATTGGGCACACCTCCTTATTAGTAGACACAGCAAGCCAATCTACTGCTCGGTTCCCCTGACGAGAAGTAAAGGGAACTGAAAAACTAAGTTCAGATTTAAGAGCAATAAGGATGTCCTCAGTGATGCTATAAGATTGCCATTCATCAAAATCCTATTGATTAATCCGTCCTTTATCTAATGATGCATGTTAAGAGAGGCTCCTACTTGATTTGATTAATCCGTCCTTTATCTAATGATGTGTCTCACTTATTTTGATAGTGGCCAGAAATATATTAAACCCTCGAATAGAAATATCGTTATAACTAAGAAAGGGACAAACAATTAAAGAAATATACGTTCACATACATTTCCTATCCTCACACTTATTTTTTTTCCTGACTTTCTTTTAATGGCACATTAATAGTTTGCAAAATGTCATAGAATACACACACACATGATAGAAGATATAAACTAAGATTGTCAAACTTGCAAATTTAAATAAACTCGTGACAATGACGTAAACTCGTATCATGAATTCAAATCGTAAACTTGTAAGAGTTTACTTTTACTATTAAATATGTATTAATATTGTATAATAAATAATTAAAATATAAAAAAATTACAACAATTTAATTTAAATATATTTTAATCCTAAATAATTGAAATTAAATCCAAAAATGTTCAAAGTTTATCATATTTAATAAAGAAATTTATATAAAACTCACATATAAAGTCGCTGAACATGATCAGATAAAAAAAGGTAACACGAGTTTAAGGGTGAGTTAATACCATTTTGTAAGTTTGAAACGTATAAACGGTAAACTCGATGTATAAACTCATAAGTTTAACTGAATTTATAACAGTCACGAATTTACTAGTGATTTGACTACTTTTGGTAAATTAGAAACATAAAAACGGTAAACTTAAAGAGTTAACTTGTGAGTTTGACAACAATGATATAAACTATACAGTGAGTAGTAAATTTTTTTTTCAAGTAAACTAAGCTTAAATACTTAAATGAGAGATGTAAGAACTCCATACATATTCTTTTTCTTTCTTTTTTTTATCAATCAATCCATACATAGTCTCACTCCTCATGAAACACTCTAGTATGTTTGTGTATATGTATATACACATATATATACATTTCATCCGATCAATTTGAGAGCAATCCATCTCGTTTAACTTAGTAACATGAAAATCCTTCTATAAATAAAATGTTGCGTGTTTGATCTAGCTCATAATAAGATATTTTTTGCGGTTTGTCCCCTCCATCCAATATATATATATAAAGAAGAGAAATCTAAATTCCTTATCAGCTATAAATTTCTTAAAATGTCTGCATTTTTAAACCTGAGCCGAGACACGTGCTCTCTTGTTCTCTTTGCTTGATCTGCAAGATTTTTTATAAGGGATAATTAAATTAATATTTGAAGGAGGCTTTTAAATATGAAAACAAAATTTATTATGCTTCTGGATCGCTTCACATAGCCATCATCACACAAAAGTCAGAGTTTAACGTGGATTTGACTTTTTCTGGGTTGGCCGGCCGAGCCATTTCCCTAAAAAAATCTTAATAAAATAAAAATATATACTGTACTACAGATCTGATCCGCATGAGAAATTACAATATATATATATATAATGAAACTTTATAATCATATTAAACTAAAGTATATATTGTCAAATTCATGAGGCTCTGCATCATGAATAAAGCCAAATATCCGTAATTATGGCAAACCCAAGCCTCGCATTTTTAGAGTTATTTTGTAATGCGATGAAAATTAGAAGTTCAAAATTAAATCAAATTTATATGGAACAACAGTGAATCAACTGTCTTGCACGAGGGGCAACAGTTCTGCCACAGTTGCTGCGAAATCTCAAGTCTATATAACTCTAAAATGCCAATATTTTTAAATAATCTTTGGACCACCCAGTTTGGCCAGTAATTTCTTTTTAAATCTTATTATTATGTTTCTGAATAATGGAGATGCATGCATATCTTCAGAGGTTTATCCTTTTAACAAAGCGGGTTTTAACCTCAGTTGCTTCACTGTGTGCTATGGCTTATCCATCAAAGTATCAAATACCTTGAGTCTAAAACGCCAATCTACAGCTCGTTGTCTTTATTTTTTGGGGAGGTACTACTTTTAGTCTTAATTATAAGACTGGGTTGACTTTTTTTTTTGAGATTAAGAAAATTAAATAAGTTACTTAATTATATCAAATGTTATGTATTCTTAGATTATATATTAGTTTATTAGTCAAACTAATTGATTTGGAGGAAAAAAAATACTCTAAAGTAATTTAATTAATTTCTTTAATTTCTAAAAAAAAATTCAATTTGATCTTATAATTAGGATTGGGGAGTAGTTCTTTAATTGCAATTTGGGTCCCAAAATAGAAGTGAAAAAAGGATATTATTTTGACAGAATGGTTTCATTGACATGATAGAATCCAGCATTTTATTTTTTATTTTAAATTTTATACTCATTGCTGAATTATTTCTGTAGGAGATTTTGTTTTTGTCTTGAATTCACGTTGATGATTATTTTCTTAAGTTTTTTTTTTGGGGTGGGGTGGGGTGGGGGGGGGGGGGGGGGGGTTATTGTATATTGGTGAGGGAGGAAAAAAGCACAGGTACAGGGATTTAAACCTAGTGAAGAAAAATGAACTGTTTGGAATAGCGATGGTCTCATAAGTTTATTTTAAACAAGCGACATCTGATTGAAGTCATATTTTTCAGCTTCTGAAAAAAAAAATGTTACAGATAAATGATTTAATAAGCAATGTACTATTACGTATACATATGTATGCATTTTAATGTATTCATTAGAATATATTTAATAAAGTATTTTAAAGTATTTTAATTTTTTTAAAATAATAATTTAATTTTTTATCTTCAATTATCACAATATATACAATTAATATTCCATTTGAAAAAAAAAATCATTTTTCCACTGTCATTCTAAATATAAATCATATTTTTAATATGACTTTTATCCTATCTTATATTTATGAAAACCAAAATGTAAATAAATCACATCAGCCAATCAGTATATCTCAGACTAACCTCTTGTGGCGAAAGGAGGAAGGGTGGATGGCAGTATTGAGATTTGACATTTGGATCTCTTTTTAGTTTCACGTCAATGCAAAGTAGGAAGAAGTATTTGTCCAAAAAAAAAAAAGTAGGAGGAAGTGCATTCCACCAAATCCAAATCCAAAAGAGAAGAGAAAATATGGCAGTTGTAAATATTTAAAAAGAACAAGAAAGGCAAAAAGGTGATTTCCTAATAACTCCCCCTACCCCGGCCCCACACACCTCCCTACCTTTTCTCATTCTCTTTTTCCTCCTACGCTTCAACAAATTGCAAATAACCAATCCCCCACAATATTTAACTAGAATAACTGAAAGGTTGGAATTTACAAAAATACTCATCACCTTTTACATTAAGTATTTCCAGCACTATATATATTTTAGAGATACAAAAATACACCTAAATATTCAAAATGGGAGACAAATGTTAAGAATGTAAATTTTGATTTAACACCATCACCTTTTTAGTGGGATACATACTCTTTGTACATATAATATGTAAAGGTGTTAGTTTATATTTTTTTTTCCTATTTTAAATATTTATAAGTATTTTAACACATCCAAATTACATATAGTGCTGGACGTATTTTTAATAAAAGTAAGTTCATATGTATTCTTATTGATTAGCCTAAAAAGAAATTAATAGGAAAAAAAAAATCTGAAATTTTTGGAATCTTGTGGGCACACAATGCCAGTATGCCACCAACCAGCCTCCTTTGTTTGGCTCCATCGAGAAAACGTGTCAAACAGCACCAGTTTCTTCCTTCTCAACTTGTGGTCCCACACCACGCCGCCGCACGCTGCTGCCGCCTCTCCTCCTCTCTATCCATTCCCACTCGCCGGAACACCACCGAGCATTCCGGCAGCTCCCCCAGGTCCGCAAACAGCGACTCGTCCTCCTCCCTCATCGGCAGGAACATTGAGGCTACGTCGGTGTCGTCTCCTGTCAGAATTGTGCTCTCCAGAACAGCCGACGGCGTCGTTCCCGTCCTCTCCATTTCACCGAACCACCCAAACTCATCCTCCGCCGTGCTCATCAATGAGCCATCCCCGAGCTCCGCGAACTTCTCCTTAGACTCCGGTTCCTGTTCGACCCGGGCCGCGGCGACGGGTTCGGCTGGGACGATGGCTTTGTTGTTGGAGGCGGATTTGTGGTGGTGGTGGTGATTCCGAGAAGCCGGCCAAGGGTGATTGTGCTCGCAAGCGTAGGTCACGACGATCATCGTGGGGTCCATGCGGCTCCTTTCCACTTGTTTTCTTGCCGGGCATCCCTTGGAACTGCTGCATCGATAGTATCCTCTGCCCAATCACAAAGGTAACACAAATTGATTGTACTCTCTTTGCCCTTTGTCATTTTCTGATTAGCCATTCATATGCTTAAAAACCACCATAAAAACCTAACGATGAACCCTACTTGCTTTGGCCACACTAGATTCTTTCAGAATTAGGAAAATTAAACACAGCGCAAAATTCCTTATTCTACACACTAAAAGGGAGATTGGATTTGGAGGTCCTAATAATATTTCCATGTCAACTTGATGATCAAATTCTGGAAATTAAATTTGGTATGAATGTTAGCAAGGAGTGGAAAAAGGTATTACCTGGGGTAAGGGGAACCTTTGATGGGTTTTTGTCCATACTTTCTCCAAGCCCAGGAATCAGATGGTGGAGTATTGCTCTCTCCTTTAACCCTAGATCCTTCAACTTCTTTGATTGGAATTTGCACAACCCTCTTCTGTATTGCCCGCCTGCTAAAACAATATCCCTTTTACATTTAATGACACATCTTCAAACATACATATCTCTATCAAGAACAGCTTAAAAACATGGTTGGTTGGTTATTAGCCCCTTGTAAATACCAGCTGTATAGATTTTCAACATGGGGTTATGTACAACATGATCCATTGCCTGTTCAGTGTATAGGGTAGTAGTAAGACTAACCTTCTTTTAGGGGAAGACGTAGAAGGGACGAAGCTATCGATATTAAAGACAGCGGAGGGAGGGGACTCTGCAGCGTTATCTTGAGCTATATCAGTGTCATCCTGTTCGCTGATATTTAGGTTGCTGTTGTTGAACCTACTGTCCATATCTTTTGAACAATTCTTCAAGCTGGTGATGATGGAGCGAATGATCAGGTAATCTTGACCCTTGGATCCCACTACAAAGGACTGTGAGAGATGATATGATAGATGGAGAAGGTGACTGTGGCGGGCTAAAGGCTAAAGCTTGGAAAAGGGATTAGCACAGTGAAGAAGAAGAGAAGGGAGGAGGTAAGAGAAATAGGGAATGCCCTTGAAAACAGGGGCTTTCACGTTGGGACAGACTGGCTGGCTGGTTAAGCTCTTTCTGATCTGGCTTTTGTTTATTAGAGGACGTGCGTGCAAATACCTCATCCTATGGAACTCACGCAAATTTTATATATGCTTATTATATATGTGTGTGTGTTTGTGTGAATATGTCATTGGAAAGCAACGTTGAGGTTGCTTAAGCTGTTATTATATTTGAAATTTCCATGAGGATAAGCCCCATTTGATTAGTTTAAGTCTAAGACCTTCTTGTCATATCTGGGGGCATGCTCTGCCAATCAGAATTTACCCAACTTGGTCATCCATGTGTACATTTCTCCTTGCTTTTGAACTCAATAGTTTTTATCTGGTTATTAATAAAAATGGTGCATCTAGAAGGCTTGAAAGTTTCATGGCCTATTGTGTATTACGAACGTAGTTGTCATCATTTGGTGGGGTTAGGGCTAAGTTACCTTTTTGCCCTGAATTATTGATTCCCTTTAGGGTTTGACAATTTTGATTTAGAAATTTATTACTACTAGTTCACTGTTCATTTGTGTTGTGCTTGGGAAACCTAAAAACAACGATAGAAACAAGGAGAAGAAAGAGTAAGACAGATCCGCCCTTGCTTTGTCTAACTTGGAATCCTTTTGAGGCTGCTATTTAATCCCTGAAATAGATATGAATTTCTTTCTTTCTTTATTTCTGAAAAAATAATTTAAACTGAATAAGTTTAAAATATTCCATATTTAACTTGATTATTGGGTCAATTATTTTTTTTATCAAATACAATTATAATTAAAAATAGATTAAAGTTAAATTAACAGTGTAGAGAAGAGTAACATGCGTTGGTGCAGGAAGTCCAAGCTCAACTTTGCTTGCAAAGAAGAACAAATTAAAAAAAGGGGAAGGGGAAAAAAAATTAAGGAAGAGGAGATTTCACTCCTTCATCCCATAAAGAAGGTATTATTATTAATTTGAATTAATTCGCATGCTTATCTCTTTATTTAACTGTATTCTATCTTGATGTCATCAGCTTTACCTTCGTCGTTTTCTATCCTCCATGCTAACTTATTCCCTAAGCTCACTTACCTTCCCAGTTTCCTTCTCTCATACTTTCAGACACATTAATTATTATCTGCTTTAATATATACTATTATTTGATTATTTCCATGTTTATATGCCGACAGCTCCTATCTTTATTTCTCTCTATTTCTCTACTTAAACTCATTTTTTCTCCATTTTTTTTGACTGATTACACCAGTGTTAATTTATCATCACCTCTTCAATGATATTATATATATATATGTGTACATGAGTGTGTGTATAAGGTTTATCGTTTGTTATACCACTTGACATAAGGTTTTGTTAAGTAAACCTAAAACTACGTCGTTTTGGGAGTTAAGGGAATTAATGAAGGGTGTACTACGTTGTTTTGGGACCTTTCATTAATTCCCTTAACTTTCAAAACGACGTAGTTTTGAGGTAACTTGACAAAACCTTATGTCAAGTGGCATGACGAACGATAAAACCTATATATATATATATATATATAGACACACACACTAATGTTAATTTCGGTTTTAGGAAAGTTTTGTTTAGATAAATATAATAGAAATGGGATCAACCACAACCACAAACACTCAAACCGATATATGTTTCTTCATTTTTGGAGGCAGCTCCACATATATTCGGTAGTTACATATAATTGCCACTTAAAAAATAATATCCTGACTTAAGATCCACCTATTGCAATAAAAAAAGAAGACTTACTGTGCAATGAATGCAACGGTCATCAGCACCTTAGGATGGTTAATTTATTTATAAATTAATAACAAATTTATGAATAATATCATGTATGATCTCATCTTTTTTTTTTTTAGATTTAAATTCTAGAGAGAGAAAGGATAGATATAAGCAATTGGAAATTTTATATTATATGGATTTGTCATGATGCTTGCCTTTGAGATTTAAATCCCATCTGTTATTTTTGACCGACTCACTGGTTTCAATACCGAATGACATCGTTTTTTTTTTTTAATACAAAAATTTTAGGAAAGGGGTTGGGCTCACCCACGGTCTAAAGGCAGGGCGTTTGGAGCCCAGTCTACAGGGGATACTGGCCAGAGAGTACACATGTCTCAACTTCTACCAGTGTTACTATTGCTTCCTAGACCCTTAGGATGCCTCCCCCAGCATCTTGACCAACGTAGGGATCGAACCCCCTCCCTAAAAGTGAGGAAGATCGACCCCCACGCCAGTTGAACCCAAAGATGAGGGGTAAAATGACATCGTATTCATACCTCTACTCAAGGGTTAATCTTGAATCGTAAAATATTTTTGTTTCGATTTTCAAAGAAATTAATATTGGTTTGATAAATTAATATGACCACGAGTTAGGTCAAAATAATAATCAAATAAGAAACTACTATTTTTTTTTTCTTTTTCTTGGGTTTCCAAAGGCGTGAAGCAACGAAACAGTCATCTATATGTATAATTGATGTAATGTTTTTTTTTTTTTGGGAACTATTTGATTATTATAATTACGATTGATTCAAATTGGAATCTTGCCGGTTCAAATGAAAGCAATTGTTCTAATATGAGTTTTTATTTATAAGATTTAAATCCATACTTTTATTTTAAAAAAGCATTAAGTCACTTTTTATTTAATAGAGAACTATGTATTATTATCTCGCGCTAGAAGATTTTATATTCCCAAAAATATCCCCTTGCTTACGGCATTTTTCGTGCTACTTATTCTCTGGCCTTAATTATTGCTCTTCAACCATAACCTACTTATTTATTCAGACCTAATAACGCAAGTTGGCGGAAGAAGAAAATTAGCATTATTACTATTATATTATGATGGGAAAATTATAATAAAAGACCTAAGAAAAATAATATTTATTAAGAAGAACCATAAAAATAATAATTGTTTTGAATGACCAAAACTTAAAACATTAAAATAAAAAGACTAAATTGTCGTTGGTTCTACAATTTTTACGTAAAGGTAAGAAATTCAAAAATACATTTTACTTTTACAATTCCAAGTCTTCGTGCTTATCGTACATTGCCTCAGGTCTTGGAAAGAGATAAATTCATAGAACACAGGGGGAGGAGGCCTGAGAGATCTTTGTGAACGAAATAATCTACGGTTCCTCCACGGAGAGATAAAAAATTACCAGTAGAAACTTTAACTTACATATTCCATATTTTGATTTGATCTCTATTTATCATTTTCAATCAATCACTTCAGATTCTGATTTAAATAGATATAATATAAGAAATCTGACCAAGGGCAATTTAATCTTTCTATTTTAATTTTTGGTCCTTCAAAATAATTACCATTTTTATGGTCCTTCTTAATAAATATTATTTTTCTTAGGTCCTTTATTATAATTTTCCCTATTATCATTTTGTACCAATCAATTAATCTCTCCAGACGTAATAACATACTTTAATTTTCTTAACATCATTTTAACATTTTTAAGTAACTTAAATGTAACTGAGAATGTAATACAAATGAATTTCATATGAACAAATATAAGAAAATATAATATAATAAAATTAATACAAATAGTTATTATAATGTCTTTTCTTCTAATAATAAATTAAGCTTAATGGTGGTAATTATGGGCTAAACATAATATGCATACGATACTACCAAAATTAATCAAGCACTCTTAAAATAAGAGGGTTATATATGTTTAAAAATATATGTTGGCTCTATTTGATGAAACATTATAAAATATTCTTTAAAGTAGACAAACAATGGAATCCCCATATATAATTTTGTGTTATCCTGCCAATGGAATTTTAATTCATAAATCACTGTCCCAAAAAGTTGAGTTTTGTAATTAATTAACAACATTCTTTTCCTCTCGTCGGACTAATTTCAGGAATTTTGGTATAACACATCTCCTCCTTCTGACATACATACATACATACATACATACATACATACATACATACATACATATATGTAGAGTTTATCGTTTGTCATGTCGTTAACATAAAGTTATGTCAAGTCACCCCACAACTACGTTGTTTTAGGATTAGAGGAATTAAGGAACTCTTAAAATAACGTAGTTGAGGTTGGGGAACTAATGAAAGATCTTTTGATAAAATTTTGGTATAATAAATACAAAAACGCCCTTTATTAATTTTCCTAATTTCCAAAATGATGTAGTTTTGAGGTGACTTAACATAACTTATGTTAAGTGACATGACAAACAATAAATTTATATATATATATATATATATATATATATATATATATATAGATAAATAATTTTTTTGGTATGAAAATTTTAGGAAAGGGTTTGGACTCACCTACGATTCAGGGGTAGGACGAAATTTCCTTTCCTCCTAGATGATGCCAATGTTAAACAGGGCAAGCCGTCTATTATCCTCAGGCGTTTACCCAGACACCCAGGAGTTAAGATGCCTCATTTGCTAGCCTTGTCTAACTTCAGGATTGAACTCTTTCCTTTTAGTGAGAGTGTCTGACTCTTTTATCAGTTGAACCCAAAGACGAGGGGTCTTCTTCAGACATATATGGCATTAGACATAGCAATACTGGATGGCTCTCTTTTGAAAAAAAAAAAGAAGAAGAAGAAGAAGAAATTAATTGTAATATAAGTCTCATACATACCAGCACTACTAATTTTATTCGTATTGCAGCATTCTGCTTGAAAAGCATGCAGAATAATATTATGGGTGAAAATTGTTTCCAAGGGGGAAAAAATTCAGAAACATAAAATCTTTTTTTTTTTTTTAAAAAAAAAAAAGTAGTGTGGGGGGCCTGTAATCACAATTAAAAAACATGACAAATGATTAGCTTGTTTTGATGATGGAGGAATGGGTTTTGGCTACTTAAGTATGAAATTTTGAGTCCCAATCCATCCATGTGATATTAGAGTGTTACCCGCAATCAGTTCTGAATGCCTCAATATAATATGGTACTCAGATAACCATGTTTTTTTTTAAAAAAAAAATATTAAAATAAATAAATAAAATAAAATAAAGAAAGAAACACGAAGAAATATGCAAATGGATATTCTGGTATTTGAAGTTTGAACAGGGGAGGAAGGGGACCACATGCATGCACCTACCACCCAATGCCCACAAAGCAACTTTTTTGCCCCCTATTATTACTCTCTTACATACTGTATTAAATTACGACTATACACACATACACACACACAGATGCTTATACAAAAAGTGTACGTACTCAATACCATAGGCTTTTATTAGATACAAAAATACTCATAAACATTTAAAGTCAGAGTAAAAATAAATTGACGCACGATTAGTTACTTTTTATAGTGGGGTCCATACTATTTATTTGAAAGTACCAAAATATCCCCAACTCAAAAATAGTAAATATACAAAAATACCTTTAAACTTTTATCCAAAGTGGGCAAAATATCATATCATTTTCGAAGATGAAAAAAAAACCCCGTGAATGTTCAAAATCGAGATGAAAGTACTAAACTACCCCCAACATATAAAAATACTTATCTATCTGACTACTTAAATTCTATGCTATTGTTATGAAACATAACATGGGATTTTATACTTCAAATTTAAATTAATAGGACAATTACTATTATCTACTCATTTACTCTTATTTATAAGTCATTGTTAACATATATTATCAAAACTAAGAACAATCTTATACTTCTTTAATTATGTATTCAAATTTATTAACTTTCTAATTTTACTATACAAGGGTTAAGTAACAAATACGCCTCAAAAGTATAGGCTCAGGAGCAATGTTATCCTATTTTGTTAAGAAACTAACGTTGATTGTCAAAAAATTGACATTGACTGTTAATTTTTAATAGAAATGGGCAATATTGCTATGGTGTGAAAATTCTGGGGCAATATTGCTCCTCAATGAAAATTTTCAGGACTAAATTGCTACTTAACTGAATTTACAATCAACCTCACGTAATTGGACATGATGATTTAGCAATTGAACATGATAATGTATATTATGCCACTTGGAGTACATGCTATTAAATTTTCTAGGAATCTTGTATTTCAATTTTATTAAAAAATCAAAATAGAAAATTAACTACAATTAACACATTTAAATTTCCTATTTTTTTCCTAAACTTCTTAAGATTAAATTGTTTGTCAGGAGAAGAAGAAGAAGAAGACTAAAGTGGCCAGATGTAAACTTGATCTAAAAATTAATCAAATAATTAAACTAAGATAAATTCAATATCCTCAAATCAAACAAAAGATAAATAAAGAACTAGATGCAAGCTCTAAACTTGATTAGAGTACATAGCAAATACATGAAAATCATTTTCATAAAATATATTCACATGTGTCTGGATGTTTTTTTTTTTATTTGGGGGTATTTTAGCACTTTCATCTCAATTTTAAACATTTATGAGTATTTTTGCACATTTGAAAAGGATATGATGTTCTGCGTGCTTTGGGTAAAAATTTATAAGTACTTTTGCATGAATACCATTTTTGAGTTGGAAGTATTTTGGCACTTATAGAAAAATAGTGTGGACTCCACTACAAAAAGTAATAGATGTTAGCCAATTTTAATGGCTATATCATTTTTGCTTTGATTTTGAATGTCTATGAGTACTTTTGCACTCAATAAGAGCTTATAGTGTTAGGAGCACTTTTGGTGTAAGTATGTGGGTATTTTTGCACTTTAACACTCTCTCTATATATATAGGCACACTAATACTTTAGATGAGTTTAGTCTTCGGGGTTGATTATTAAGGTTAAACATATCTTTAGATTCAAGGAATGCTTAATCGACCATGAACAAGATCCTCATATAGGGTGGGTTTGAACTTTAAACTTACAACCTTATAATTATAAGACCCTTTTATCAACCACACCAACCTTTGTTATGAAGCAACTCTTTTATTTGCTCTTTTTTTTTAGGGTCCCACGTTATGATTGTTTTCCTCTCCTAACTCTTAATCATTCATTCTATCCTATCCAAACTAACATAATCTTGGATGTATGTTTAGTTTCGTATATGAAAACATTATAAGAATTGTTTTAATTTCAATCTGAAATCGATCAAAGACTATGCTTTTAAAGTTTTAATCCTCGTTTTTCCATTAAAATAAAAGACGTAATAACAACTTGAGCGTGCCTTTGACGGAGG
Organism: Acacia crassicarpa; assembly: GCA_034222035.1. NCBI lineage: Eukaryota > Viridiplantae > Streptophyta > Magnoliopsida > Fabales > Fabaceae > Acacia > Acacia crassicarpa. The sequence goes on along the minus strand of JAWXYG010000005.1, from coordinate 37,206,624 downwards.
TTTTAATGTTTTATTGCCATTGGCAGAGTTTTTCTTTCCCGTAAATTTTGGTGCGGTGGCAAGTGAGTTGTAAGTAGAGTTGGGAATTAGGGTCGGTTTGACTCTACAGGGCTGGTCCTGAAGAGTCAGAGCTTAAAAGGACCAAATCTTGAAGAGTCAGAGTCTAAAAAAGTCAGCCCTTGAAGGACTGGGTAAGAAAAACGTCCGTTTTTTAAGGCTTACTCCAGGAGTATATGGGTTAGGGCCGACTTTATAAGATCGGAAGATATTTTTATGAATTAAAATTATTTTTTCTGTGTTGTTTTTCAACTAAATATAATTAGTAAAATACAATAATTAAAATTTTAATTTATCAAATAAATGTTGTAAACATTAATGTCTACGCAACATGTTTAATGCAATAAACAAATGCAGTCACTAATTTGTAATCAAGAGTAAACTATTATCCACAAGTAACTCACATAGATCATAACAAGCTTACCACCAAGCAACATTAGTACATTGACCATCATTTTCATCTTCTTCACCATTATCATTAATTTCAAAGATATTTAATTGTGCTTCACTTTGAGTAATAGGCTCTACTTTATGAATAAAAATATCAAGAATATCTTTTCTCTTATTATGAATACATCCATAATCTTTATCTGTAGCACATAATAAACTAAATTATAAAATTAAAGTATAGTTATTATGTATCTGTAATTAAATGGATAAATAACTATATAACAAACACAAAATACATATAAATTAAAGCCTAAATTATACTTTTAGTCCTTTAAGTTTACATGAGGTATACTTTTGGTCCCTTAACTTTATATAGTATACTTTTAGTCTTATAATTCTAACACCGTTAATTTTGCTAACGGAAAATGCAAACTCAAATAATAACGATATAAATTTAAGTGATGATTTTGCAATTATATGCTATTAGGCTTAAATTTAAAATATGGATAAATTAAAAATATATAAGATTTGTGTAATTAAATGCTATTAGTCATCACTTGAGTTCGTTTGTAACATCCTAAATTTTTAATTTTAGGATTTAAGATTAATTACTTAAATTATAGGGCTTATTGTCCTTGAAAATTTTAGGAAAGACTAAATTCAAGTAGGATTTATTAACTAAGAAATAATTTAAACCATAAATCCTAATTTGGGATTTTATTTCTTATGATCTGAAGGAAAAAAAAAAAGGGCCCAATACTCCACCTCATATATCAATTCTAGCAAGCACCTCCCACAAGCCCATATGTGTTTAAAACCCAAAACCATCCGTTATTCAGTCTCTGCTCAAACCGAAATGAACCAACAACTGAACCATTCCATTAGCTTCATTTAGTTGAAAACAAACTGGTGTAATCTAGCCACGCGTTCATCACTGCAACACGAAACCTCGGCAGCGGAAGACGTTATCAGCTTTCTCTGACTATTGCGCCAAAACTCGAAACACAATGGAGGAAAGGAGAGAAACACTGCGCCGCCCACGCAAGACAGGAAAACCAGAAACGCCATCTCACAGACCGCTGGATAACCCACCTCGGACTGGACCCTTAATTCATTATAAAACCAGACTCTTTGTTCTTATCGTTGGTGTGCTTCAACCAGCCCGAGAGTGAGAGACAGAAACTAGAAGGAGGAAGAGAGAAAACGTTGAAGTTGGCTGTGGGTGCGCTCTGTTTAAACCCGTCGAAAACAGAGGTGACTGTATCCAGGGAAGGAGAAAGAGACAAAACGTTGAGCAAGCCTGAAACGAAGGTACTTATCAGGTCTCTTTTCATTGAACTCTTGTCACTTTCTCAACACAAACCTTTGAGTATGGAGCTATAGGGATTAATATTATAAGTTCTCTGCAAATAAAAACTGAATCGGGGGACGGTTTGCATCGCTAAAATAGATTAATGATACACGCTTTTTGAATCCCAAAGGCCCAAAGTGGTTAAAATAAAACATATATACATTAACACTGCTGCATCTGCTTGGTGTTTATATGTATGTAACCGTATGCACCTGTCAGCCCAAACTTCACACACACACACGTGGCACTGATTTGAGAAGAAATAGGAAAAACAAACCTTGCTCGGATAGGTATATATTCATGCTAAGCCCTCATGGTGGGTGTGTCCATATAGGTTAATAGGTAGCTATATATATTAAAACACACCTATGCAGCGCCATATAGTTGCTGTGCGTGAGTATTCGCTGGACATGAGTATATTTAGAGTAAACTAAGGTTGCTTTCTATCATCAAAGTTTCAACGCAAATATGCGGTGCATGAAAGAGATGAAAGGAACTGCTAAAAACGTAGTATGTGCATGGCTGAATAGGAAACTGATGTGAGTTTGGAGTTTTAGTGTTCTGGAGCAGTGAACTTTAGTTAAAGCAAAACTAGGGCAAATGAACTCATTTAAATCTGAAATTTTGTGGACATATAGTCCACATAACAAACTTTACATCAAGCTTTGAATCACCCAAAACGGAGATCTGTAGCTCAAGTTATGATTTTTCAAAGTTGAGTCAAAAACCTGGAAAATTCCTGGTGGTTTCTGGAGTCAGTGGATGGCGTTGGATTTCGAACTGACCAAACAAAATCATAAAATTGTGAGATTTTACAGTTAAATATTAGACACATAGAGGTTTAATTTGATAGGTAATTCGTCGAATTCCGATAAGAATCGAGGGAGATATGATTTTCCAAAGTTTAGCCAAAATCTTAAATGTTTTTCTGAAACTTTTGGTGACCAGCGATTTTTGAGCTTGATTTTGAAATGGCAAACATTTTAGTTTAATCTTGAAATTTTTACAGTAAATAGTAGACATCTGAACCTTTCCATCAAGCCAAAGAACACTTAAAACGGAGGTCTACAATGTTAGTTATGATTTTTGAAAGTTAAGTCATATTTATGAAAGGTTTTCAGAAAACTTGGTATTTGGCTTGCATTTTTAGAAGTTTGGGAATTTTCTCAAACCATAAATTAACCTTGTGACTTTAATTTATGAAAATAGAATAATCAAGATTTAAGTAGAAATTGGAGTCACTCCATTTGGAGTTGTATAGGTTCAGTTATGAATTTTCTAAAGTCTCAGAAAAGTTAGAAGCTAAATTTTTGGTAGGTCTTAAGTTAGCCAAAGATGACCCTTCTTAATATTTTTTTAATAAATAAATAGTGATAAATAATATTATTATAATTAGAATTTGCTTTTGTTTAGTGGAAATTATAAGTTATAATTGTGATAATGTAGAGCCTTCTGGTGAGCGGTGATTGTGCGGGTTGTGCACCTCACGCTAAGGTTAAGCTTGGAATTGAGGTAACCGGGGTTAATTTATTTTATATGCTTGCTTTGGGCTGTGAGGTATTTTCTAAGTCTTACTTTCATATATACTACTACTTGTATGTGTTTTGAAAAATTATGTATATGTGTGAATATGAAATTAATTCAGTGAAGCAGTGTATTTTCAATCTATGTATTTAAGTGATTATTATTATTGGAATTGTTATTGTTGTGATGGTTAAAATATTTGTTGTGAGGTGATGTGTATGGAATAGTAATTTAATAAATTGTAGTTGAAAGTTTTAAGTATTACATTATTTCTTTTATTGTGGGATATGTTGGGTTGTGCGGAAGAGATTAAGGGTGAAATTGTGCCCATCGGCTCTCTCATTCCTGGCCCGGAATTGGAGTTGAGTGTTTTGGGCGGACACCTCCCTGTTACGGTATATTGGTGGTGACATGGGAGGGGACAGTATTCTTGAAGTGACTAGCTAACCTTGGTCGGGTATACTAGCACTGATAGGCTGATCCACGTCCTCGAGGAGATAAGGAGGAGCAGGATGGATGAGTGGGGATGGTTAATTGTTACGGTTATTATGTATTAATTATTTTATTTGTGGTTATTTAATTATTGAAGTTATTATTAGTATGTTATTAATAAACCTGCTTCTCTGACTTGCAATCCTTTCTTGGATATTTGATAAATTGATTTCGATTACGGGGACTTTATGTCTCACCCCGTCATTATCAATTTTTTTTCAGGCGAGACCTCTAATCTTAGTAGAGGACAAGGGAAGCTACCAGAGGCATAGACGTCGTGAAACTCGTAGGCCTCTTTTTGGTATTAGTGTTGTATTGATCTATATATTGCCATCATAGGGCCCTCATATTTTGAAATACTACTTAACCACTTTTGGATGACTGTTAAGTTTTCGAAGGCCTGATTTTATACATTATCATATCATCGTGGATCCACTATTATATCCTTGTGACCGTTGTCTTGTGTAGATTTTTTTTTGTGGGCTATAAATCTTCTGCTCGATAATTGTGCCCTGAGTGATGGATTTTCTGTAGTGGGTTTGTGGGCGGGCTTTGTGCCCTGGACCCAGAGGTGTGTACTGTGGAAAAGGGAAGATTTCCATAATGACCTACTAATCCCGTTTGAGAAAACTTTAAGGTTAATTGTTATCATGTGAGGAAGTGTCTTTTTAGTTGCATCAGCGTTTCCGTTAGTAACATTAACGGTGTTAGAATTTTAGGACCAAAAGTATACTTTACGAAGTTAATGGACTAAAAGTATACTTTATGTAAAACTTAAAGGACTAAAAGTATACTTTAGCCTAAATTAAATGGTTAATTCAAGTTAACCAAAAAAATATTTAAAGGGTCTAATAAGTCAGGCCTTGACTCTGTAGGGCTGGTCTTTTTAAGTCTTTAGCCCTACAGGGTCAGCTCTATAGGGCCAACTTCATTTAGAAACTCCAATTTATAAACTCAACCCTTAAGAGACATGGCTTAAACGGACCGGCCCGATTTCTTACTCTAGTCGTAAGGATTAAAGCCTCAATAATTAATTAACAAGATCCTAATGTCATCCTCAATCCTTTTTTTTTTTTGAGTAAATACCTTTTCTAGTCCCTGAAGAAAAAAACAGACCTCATTTTCGTTCATAAGGACTAAAATAGGACATTTTTATGAACTAAAAATGGGTTTTTAGAAATTTTTGAGGGATCAAAATGTTCACCAATCAATCCTTATTCATCCTTTTCAGGGACTAAAAAGGGGTTTTCTTTGTATGAGGGACGTAAAAGGGGTCCATGTTTTTTTAAAGGACAAAAAAGGGTATTTACTCTTTTTTTTTTAGCTATTGTAAGTGGATCAATTTTTCATCACGCAAACACAGAGCAGCTCAGATTTACAGGATGATTTTTTTTTTTTTTTTTGGTTTCCCACCCAGTTGACCAGGGTTTTGCCTCGATTAGTTCGGATTCGACCCGCGTCGCACACCTGGCTATGGTGGGAGAGTCTCCCAACATGGGTTTTTTGCATTCACAAGGCTCGAATCCGAGACCTTACTTAAGTGACACAAGCTGCTTATCACTTGAGCCAACCTACTTTAGAATTTGGAAAATGATGCTCTTCAAAGTGATTTGTTTTAGGTATCGATGGCCCACACAAAGTTCATACTCTCTTCACTACCAACTTATTGGGCCTCATTTTTGGATGGTGATTCTTTGACGGGTAGCTTAGTCTTAATGGAAATTAGGAGATTACTTAATTGTAACTGGCACGTACAGATTGTTGCTATTCCTCCAAAAGCAAATGGGATAGCTGATGCTTTAGGTAAGAAGGGGATTTTTGACTCTTCAGTTCTGTAAGAGTGTCCTTTTCATTTGAGATTTTGGTCAGATCAAGAGTGTTTGGGATTAATTTCCCCTATTGTGCAATGTTTCTTTATTTGTAACTGTGCTTCTAGCCTCTCCTTAAAAAAAAAAAAAAAAAAAATCTTATTGGGCCTCATTCTCCTTTTATTATACTATGGAGGGTGAACTTTTTCCTTGAAAGAAAAGTCGACTGGCCTTACCCCTCGTCTTTGGGTTCAACTGACGTGGGGGTCAGACTTTCTCACCTCAAGGGAGGGGGTTCGATCCCTGCGTTGGTCAAGGCGCTGGGGGAGGCATCCTAGGGGTCTAGGAAACAGTGGTAACGCTGGTAGAGGTGGAGGCTTATGTACTTTCTGGCCAGTATTCCCTGTAGACTGGGCTCCAAGCGCCCTGCCCTTGGACTGTGGGTGAGCCCAACCCCTTTCCTAAAAATTTTATACCAGAAAAAAAAAGAAAAAAAAAAGTCTACTGGCCTTTCGGCCTTTTTAGGGGATGTTTGGTTTGACCACCACCGTGTAGAACAATTCTCGGATATATTAACTTATTTACTTAATTTAAATACATTAAAAAATTAGTTAAAATAATTAATATGACATATATTTTTTAAAACATTCTATTTATCTTCCTTAATTCCCTCTTTCTTTCCTCTCCTTAATTATTTATCAGTAAGGATAAATTAAAAAATACTAACAAATATAAAAAATATACCTTTTATATTTTAAATCAAGATCAACTCCTCGAATTATACTACGAGGAGGAGCAGATATATACACTATATGCATTATTTCGTTTCTGTTCCATTACATTCCCTCAGTTTAAATTTACTTTCTTTTTTCACTAATTAAAATAGAATGATTCGCTATTTAGTACTTTGTATTTGATGCTTCAGTTTCAACGGTCCATTAGCATTAAGCAGAATCATTCTGGCACACAAAAAAAAAGATATTAATACAGTTATGATACTATTACCATGGTTTGTGTTCGTTGGGGGAGTTCCTCCGCATTCAATTTCTCTTCTTGGCAGATTTCTACTTATCCCTCATCATTCTTATTCTGACCGTTCAAATCTTGATCCAAGAGGTCAGAATGATTTTTCAAAAAACCGCGCGTGGTAATTTTTACTATCTCCGATATTATAAAACTTTTTTTAAAAAAACTTTTAAACAATATCTCCTTCCGAGTTCCTCCACTTTTTTTAACTATCTCCGGTATTATAAAACCTTTTTTTTTTTTTTAATACTACGGAACTATAGACCTGGTTCTATAATTAAAATTGGAGTGAGCGTTTTTTTTTTGGGCACTGTAAAAACATTCCGTTGTAAACATGACAAGCAAGTACACATTCTGCTGGATATTGTCAACCAACCTCATACGTACACATGAGTTTCCATATTTTTAATAGTTATAAAGAACCGTTTTTTTTTTTTTTTGGGGGAATTAATGATAGGGATAAAAGGGTTACTCTCGTTTTCTTCAAGATCTAATATTGCATAAAATATAAATGGTTTGATTAGCGGTTCAAAATAGTGAAATACCACCATTTTACTTTTTCAGTAAGCCAAAATTTTCATCAATGAGAAGAATGAACACACGTTAAACAAGTTCGATGCTTACTTCATTGCAATTGCAGATTCTAACTACAATTCCTTTGGGTATAAACTAGACTTAGATGCATCAACATATTGAACAAATACAGTACATTGTAATTGCAGATTCTAAGTACAATTCTTCTGAAACCTTTGATTAGTTGTTTTCCCCGATCTGCTTTCCGATGGCTCTAAGAAGCGTTTCAGCAACATTTCTGGTGTCCACAGCTTGGTCTTCTGCTACAACAATGGCTTCCATGGAAAAACCCTCATTGCACGAAACTCTGGCTTGCTCCACATTGAGACCCTTCTCTTCAAAGGCCTCCAAGATAGCTACCAGCTTGTCTCCTCCTTTCTCGCAGGTTACCTTCATCGCAAAGGTTCCTTCTGCTACCTTCTCTACTTTCACATTCTGTTCATTTTAATCAAAACAGAGTCAGAAACATGTTAATTTGTGATTTCTTGGGCGCTCATTCCTATGCACGCCATGTGTTTGATATTTTATCCCTGAGGTGGAAAAAAAAGAGGGTGGGGGAGATGAATAGTTGAGACAACCTTGTGCTCTTGAACATGCCTCAGAAGGTTTTGATATTCTCTTCTTGCTGCTATGAGGTTGTCGTACTCTCTTTTGATTGTTTCCAACATGATTTTTAGCCTGTATATTTGTAGAAGAGTGCTTTTGGTAATGAAGCTTCTCCTGGCCTTCAAAACATATGAGTAATAATAACAACTTTAGTACATATATCAAAATGACTTAAACCTGATAAAAATGTGAAAGAAATTGAGTTTCACGGCTTTACAGAATTGGAATTAATGTTAGTTCGCAGAATGTGAAGTTTTCTGCGCAATGACATCCTTTTCTGCTCCCTGCAACCCATCTCCTCTGTTTTTGCTCTGCCTTTCTAGTTTCTACCTCTGCCTCTCTTGTGAATGCTGTATTGTATGGGCAAGAGCGAAATACTCTCGCTGGGCTTTTTATAGCCGGTGAACTGAATCTTGGTAATTCAGACACGGATTGCCATAAAAACATACTCACCATCTTTTTATTTTATTTTATTTTTGGTGGGGGTAATATATCCACTATCTTTTGTCTTATATAAAATTGCTAGTGGGAAACAAAATTGAAAATTATTGACCTTTAAAGGTGCACCCTTTGTGTGCACATTTTCCGCTGCCATAAACTGATCTCTCCTTTCCATTACTGATAACATAAAAAATGTATTTTTTTAAGTTTGAATTTCTATTTATTAAATAATCAAATTTAAATAACAAAAAATTTTGCTGAGCAATTTTTTTCCCTAGCTAAAAAACCATGATTCTTAGAAACAGAATGATCTTGGATGATAAAGATTTTTTTTTATAAAAAAAATATTTTGATATATACATAATTAAAAATAAGGATAAATACCAATTTTGCCACGGAAATATTAGTCAGGGAGCATCCATCACCTGAAAGTTTTTTTTTGGTATCGAAGCAAATATGCCCTATAAGTTTTTTCTAAGAGCAAATTTGCCCCGAAAGTTTTTGTAGGAGCAAATTTTGTAAACTTCCGGGGCAAAAATGATACCAATCCAACAGTCAAAATCAACCAATTGACAATATTACTATGTTTGTAAACTTCTGAGGCAAAGGATGATGCCAAAAAAATTTCCTGGTGCTGAATGTTCCTTAGCCAATACTTCTATGACAAAATTAATATTTAACCCTTAAAAATAAAGAAAATAATTTTATAACCACCAAGATCAAATTTTGGATAGTTTATATTTCATTGTAGCGATGAGTATGGTGTGCCTTTGTAGTTCCCTACATGTTATGAGAAATCTGGTAAAAACAAATTTTACTGTTCAAATAATTTTTTTCCGCTAAGAAAAAAATTTACTCCAGCAAAAGATTATTGTAAAAAGTTGATTATTTAATAAATAGTAACATAAACTTTTAAAAGTAATGAAAATACATTTGTCACGCCATCAACAATTTTGCTAAAAACCAGTGGAAGTTGGCCTCAGTGGAAAGTGCTCTGGTTACTTAAGCAAGAGGTCTCGGTTTTGAGCCCTTGTGAATGCAAAAAATTTCTCTGGGAGAGGTTCCTCCTTCAGGATCCGACAAAACCTCAGAATGGTTATACATTTTGCCACCATTTTATATATAAAAAAACAGTTCTGCCGAAAAAAATTGATTAATATCAATAATTTAGCACACAAAACGGTGCAATTTACAAGAAAAGGATGGCAGACGTGAACAGAGAGAAGCCATCTCCGTTTAGTGAGGTCATCTTTTCAAATGATCAGTATATGCTCAAAATAACCTTCTTTTTTCATATTTGATCTTATTTAAGGCATGTCACATTCTTCACATTAAAACTTACAAAATGACAAAAAAAATATTCCTAGCAAACATCGTGTGTGTAGATTAGTTTTAGTACTCATTAATGTACTACTTGAACTGTAGTGCATTATCGTCAATGCAGGAAGGCACTGGCACCACCCCGTGATCTAATATAATGATAAAACAAAGAATGAAGATAAAACTTTCCACCATTTGTTTTGAGTTCAATTTGAATCTCAATTTTCCAAGTCACAGAAATGTGTAATGTCTCAACTCTCAAGTCAACATGAAGGGCTGTCATTGTTTGATTTCAAATGACGTCCCTTTTTTGGAACCTAGTAATTCAAATAAGAGGGAGGTCATGTGAAGTATACTATGCAAGGTAAAAGTAGAATTTGTTACAAGAAGCCAAAAGGGATTGGTTGGGTAAGGGGAATCACGTACAGGAGGTAAACAGATAGAGGCATGCCATAATTCAATGGAGAAGGAAAAAGATGGATGATTCACATAGTTGTCATATTCATCATGAGACTGTTTAAAAACTTATAACTTGTGCATGGGAAAGGAAGTGGGAAGTGAACCAGTGGGCAATAGGAAAGGATAGTCTCAATCAGGAGAAAAAAAACATTATCAGTGTCTGCCAATGAGACATATACGTACAGTACATGCACATCAGTCTCTTCCCTCTTCACGGGACTCTGTTTTACTTTCGTTTCGTTTTGCTTTGTCTGCCTCTCCCATGCCCCAAAAACCTTCACTAGCTACTGGCCATAGCTTCGTCACATGCTCTGACACCAACACTGTTTTTATTCTCTACCTTTCTTTTTCGACTTCTGGATTATCTGATTCCCCTGGCTCCACCCCTACTTCAATCAATTCCTAAAGTAATCTTAATTATTGGAACCCCACTTTGATCTTGTTCATCAATACAATTGTATATTCTGTCTTGTTTAAAGAACCTTTTCCCTGCTCATGTGCTCAATAATGACACATTATTACTGTAATTACATGTCTTCAAATTCGAAATCCATTGACCAAAAAACAAAAACAGAATGGCCTATGACTCTGTTGAAGAAATAAAATATAAACTAATATTCATAGGCAATGTGTTGAGTACTTCAATGAAAGTGGGTTCGTAATCATCCAAACTAGAGCAGTGATACTGGTAGTGAGATATCCATGAACTTTATTCTCATTGCTATTTCTTTAAATATATTTCAAATATGAATGTTTCATCCATAAAGTCACCACATGATCTTCTGTTATATTATTACGTTTTAAATTCAAATTAGGCGAGGCCTTAGATTTACTGAAGCATCAAACATCAAGTTTTTATATTGAGATGAGCTTTACAATTTTGTATTGTTTAATTCCTAAAGTCGGTGATGTTGGATTAGTTGTTGGGAATGATTTGGATTAGTTAATGGAAGCTCTCTTAATAATTTAATGGCAGGCACTGTTTGATTTTTGTTTAACATGTGGATCGATAAGATATCGAACTTGAGAATACATTAATTATAACAAATGATATTACTTATGACGATACATGGTTTATTTTTCACACTTTTGTGCAGAGCACATGACCCACCTTAGTTAATAGTTATTTGTGAATGGAAGCCAACGTAGTTAGAATGGAAGTGGTGGGGTTCATTCGATAGAGCAAGAAAGTGACAAGCATATAGCCCATCGTCTTCATAAAAGGCAATGAAGAAGATTTGTCCTCTTCCAATTATCTCATTCTAAGGGGTACACATCGATCAATACAAGAAAGTATAGAGAAATTTTGGAATTGAGCAGTCGCATGTCTCCTTAAATTGCTCTTATTAGCCTTGTTTTGTTGTACGCCCTAACCTCACTTTCTATGGGCCTAGCTATGCCTCTCGCTCACAGCATCATCACCTTTCTCATGTATCAACGTTAAAACAGCTCGCTTTCCTATCGCCTTTTGTTGTCCTTATGTGCTTGACACATCTTTCTCTTATTCGGAAAAAAGGAACCATTATATTGGTTTTGTTTCTATTCACTGGCCACTTGCCAAAAACTCCTTGCTTTTCCTCTGCTTCTATCTCCTCCACCCTATCCAGATTCACATGATCAAAATGACTCCCACCCAAATTATTCTTCATTCAAACCAGAACATGTCCATGGCTCACATGGGTTTGAGCTTCAAATGGGATTGTGGGAATAAAAAAGAGAGAACGAATAGCAGGCAAGAGAGAGAGAGTACTGTTGAAAATGTGTAGGAAATTTAATAACCTGTATAACATTTGGGGATAGCTTTTAGTCACTTATGGGTATAATACAGAACCTTGTTCACAATTTTAGTTAATTGAGTTGCAAATATGACTTGGACAATATTGGCATTTTGCACGCCCGTGAGTTGTCAGATAAGAGCCATAGAGGCACTATCAGTGATGCATCTGAAGTCCCAAGCTATATGTTTTTGCCATTCTATTCAAAAACAAAAAAGTGATGTATCTGATGAAGAGAGAATCAGTAAAACTAGTATTCCACTAGATGGGACATTTTTTATAAGCATTGATTATTTTTACTTCAAAATCACACTCAGAAAAGAAATGAGATTGCCACAAAAAATTGTATATTTGATTAATCATGACTCCTTCTCCATGAATAATATGATCTGATAATGCCTATTTAAGAAATTAATCCTTGTTCTGTTGCATGGAAGCTAAGGGACTAAGGGAGGCAGATTGAAGTCAAATGAAAAGCTGAAAACTACTATCTGAAGAAATGTAATTTTACAACTTTCAAAACAAAGCCTTTAAATAGCTCTAAAAGAGGGAGATAGATAGAACTAGCAGATTCTAAAATGAGAGTAGGGGGATAGAACTTTCAGAATGTGAACGTAAGAAAGATAGTAAACAATAGTTGAAATCACCAAGAAGGAGACAGGTATGGCAGAGAGAAGAATAAGAGAGTAGGGATGTACATATAGATAGGGTATAGCATTATTCTATCAAGTTTCAATTGTGATAGAAATGACACTTTGAGAACAAGTCAGGGGGCAGTAGTGGCAGCCTGGAGCTGAGCTTCTGCATAAAAGCAATGTCAAATTAAATGTGTTCTGGTCCCTAACCTTTCTGTCTTTTCCAGGTCCTATGTCATTCCCTTCACCAGGGTGAACAACACCGAAAACGGAAAAAATGAAACAAAGAGACAAATGAAGTAGGAAAAGATACAGACTAATAGAGTATAGCCACTTTGATGTTACGCAAAGGCTAGATTGCTGCAGATTAGAAAAAGGTTTCGGAGAGGGGAAGCTAATATTTGCATTGATACAATAATAATGCTGGCAGCTGCGTGCTAAACCTGATGATCGTAAATGTGTACATAACCATTCCAAATTAAGCTTGATGGAAAATTTGAAGTACGGCACACACATATATATATATTATGCAGAAAGATCCCAAATATGTTAAAGTGAAGGCATGGGATCTTGACCAAAAAAAAAAAGAAGGCACGGGATCTTCGGAAGCATGTATAGCTAGAGTCATCTTCTTTGACTTGGGCCATTCAAAAAGTTGTTTGTCCTGCTATTATACTGTAAAATTTGTACTTTATTATACCAAAAAAATTTGTACTTTATTAGTGTGTTTTGTAATGGGTTCTGTATTCATGGTAGAAAAAGGTAAATACTAATCCCTCCAGTTGTTTTCTTCTGGAAATCTGGAATGGGAGTTTCAAGTTTTGGTATAATTTTTTATAAGTAAAACATATAAGAATAAAGTTAATTGCAATTATTTTTTTCCAGGTTTAAATTACAAATAAAAGTGCATCTTCTCGTGAGGTCACATTTAGGTGTAACATAATTGTACTCTGCAAATTCAAAAGTTGGTGATCATAATTAGTCTTGAAATTTTGGGAAAAAATATAAAAAAATACCACTTGAAGTTCAAGATCTCAAATAAGTCTTAGTGATTTATGTAGTAATTGGCAACTCATTTTAGAAGGAAATCACTTATCTAAAATTTTGAAATTTAAACGGCATTGTCTTATCTTTTTCTTCTAAACCTTTCAATGAAGAACAAATATGTTGTAGTATTATCTATAATTTTATTTTTTAAAAAATAATGACATCTTATTCAGGGAAACACATTTGACTTGATAAATTGAAAATGGCAAGTTTGAGATTATTTTGACTTGTTATTCCAAGGAATCTTTTGGTAAAAAATGTTACATTATAAATGACCAAAAAAGTCATTGTTTGCAACTTTTTTTTTTTTGGGGGCCAACATATATTGTTTGTATGAGGCTAATAAGTCTAGGATGCGTATGGAGTATAAAAAGATACATACTTATCTTAATGACTACGTATTATACAGAAAGGAGTATGAGGAACTAAGTGAATGTAGACTAAGTTACCTACAAGAACTATTTTAAAACAGACGTATGTTATAAAACTTTTAGGTTATGTTTGTTTGAAGGTAGGGGAGGGGAGGGAGGTGACAGGAGCAATTTTTTTCCCCCAAATTACCCATGATTTTTTTAAAAAAAAATTACATAGCTTTTTGTATCATTTTTTGTACATTAACTTTAGAAATATATCACATCAGGTTATATATGATTTTTTACACTAGAAATGGACACCTCCCCTCCCTCCCTCACTTGCAATCAGAGTCTTAATAAATAATAACATTCATATATACATTCCCCTCAAAACGAAACGAAAGTCTAAGGTCTGAAAAAATGAACGTGCCTTTTGCAATAATCAATAGTGTTAAAAAGTGGGATACAAAGAAGTCGGTTCAACTTCGGACCCAGTTTCCCAGCTTGTCATTGGGACGAGCTGGGGGAGCTCGTCCGTACGGACGAGCTCCTAGCCGTCCAGATTTACCAGATCTTTTTTTTTAATTTCTTAATTATTTTTTTTCTATATGAAAAAATCATTTTTTGAAAAAATGTTAGTTGAGATATTATCTTTATTTTAGATTTTCTATCTATTAATTTTTTTTATAAAAAATAAAAAAAGAAGAAAAAAATCAGATCTCTGGACGGCCTGGAGCTCGTCCGTCCGGATGAGCAATCTCATTCCGTTCAACTTCAGCTTACATCATTATTATGAGGGACCACCTTTTTTATTTCAACAATTGAAAGCCAGATAGATGTACATGTTATCTCAGGTCGATCTAACCAATATATAAGCCGCTAATTAATTATTTAGATTCTGTGCTTATTTTGGATGGTCGAGGCTCGAGCTTAATTAAAGTAGAGAAAAATGGTCCATGCCTTAGGATCCAGGACAACCATGGTGGGGTGATCAATTATTCTTATTTAAACAAATTATTTCACATTTTTATATCTCTCTGTGTTGTGTGTACACCATTCAAAACAACTATTTTATTTTTATATCTAGTCAGTAGTACAGTGATATTAATTTGTTAATTAATAGTTTGGTTTTTTTCCTCAGATTTAGAAAAGATTTAAATTAAAATACTGAAAAAATTTGAGATCAATAATATGGGAGATTGACCAAAATAATAAAAAAAAAATAACCAGATTAAAACAGATTGAAAACATTTTACTAAAGTAATGCAGTTTGTGGCGGGACTGATGGCGCAAAACAGCTTCATGCCACTGACACATACTGATAAATTATGTGTTAGTGGCGCGGAGGAAATCCACGCCACATGTGACGTGGACAACATCCACGCCACTGTGGAGTGAAAAAAGTAGGATCAGACCCACTCAATTGGGTCTGATCCCATATATAAAAATAAAAATAAATTAATATTATATATAATAATAATATATAATAATAATAAATGATAAAAAAAAGTGAAATAAAAGAAAAAAACATGGAACTGAAATAACTCATTAAGAACGCCTTTTAAAAAATTACGCGGTACAATTTGGTTATATATTTTGGGATCTGTTGTTATAACCAAATTGTACCGCGTAATTTTTTAAAAGGCGTTCTTAATGAGTTATTTCAGTTCCATGCTTTCTTTCTTTTATTTCACTTTTTTTTATCATTTATTATTATTATATATTATATTAATTTATTTTTAATATATATATGTGGGTCTGATCCCATTTTTTTCACGCCAGTTGTCCACGCCACATGTGGTGTGGATTTCCTCCGCGCTACTGACACATAATTTGTCAGTATGTGTCAGTGGCATGAAGCTGTTTTGCGCCATCAGTCCTGCCACAAACTGCATTACTTTGGTAAAATGTTTCCAATATGCTTTAATCTGGTTTTTTTGGGGTCAATCTCCCCAATAATATTATTGGTTACCTAAATACCCATTTAACAGAACCTCTCTTAAAAAGTCAATTTATCAATAATTCAGCCAGTGTTAATGATGGTGTCTCTCCTCTTTTAAACAAGTGGTTTTTTACATGTTCAATATGACTATCAATTCTTGTAAAGGGACCAAATTCAATTGGAAGGAATCTGTGATCATCGCTCTTCATATTTCAAGTGACATTAGTTTAGGTGATGACTAGCCATAAGAGTACAGTTCTCATCAGCGACTTTTGTTATAAGTAGGGACAAACCTTTACTTGTTCGGCTTGGCAGCTACCCTGCAATAGGATTAAGATACCCTTAAACCACTATATCATTTGAAAGAATTGAGTCACCCTTTATTTTTGTTAAGACTATATAAGTTTCTTATATATTTTCAGAGCTTACACTTTAGTCTAGTTATAACTAAACCCCCTTAAAAATGTTCTCACTAATTAATTTGTAATGCAATAGTAATGGTCTTCACTCTTGAGTGATCTGTCAATTGAGACATCCTCAACTGAGCATCAATTAAGAGATATTAACTATTAACTGTGATATATATTGAGATCTAATTAAGAGGGTTAAGAAAGGCTGCAAAGAACCTCTCCATTAAGAGTTGTCTTCATTGCAATGAAACAACGCCGTTTTGATTAAATAGAATCTCAACCTTCATATCAATATTGTATCTTGGCCGTTAATTGTTAAACCTTTTAATTAACTGTGGTGCTAGGTAACATGATACCAAGCACATCTCATTTACAAATTTAATTTCATGGGCAAACGGCTACTTTGAAACGAATGTTTGGCTTATTGTTGCAAACTTTCCACAAAATATAATTTGTGTAGAAAGTTGCTCATATAGCTTCAAATGTGTAACGATTTTATAAGAAAACACCACAAATATGCCAACTATTTGCATTATATAGCGGTTTTAAGTTCTTTTTTTTTTTTTTGATACAGTCAGTGGGGGGAGGGGGAGGCAGAGCTCGAACCCTAGATAAGGGGGAAGGCCAGCTTCTAAGGCTAGCACTAGTGCCATCACACTATGAGGCGCTTGACATAGCAGTTTTAAGTTCTAACCACTACAAATGTATAGAATTCTTTACATTTTATAGCGGTTTGTTCATACAACCATTACAAAAATTCAAACTTTTTGAATTTTATAGCGGTTTTTTCCTTTAAATTGCCACATCTTTTGAAGCCACAACGCACCTATAGCTAGTGCCACATTTGTAGTAGTTTATTAAATGAAACTGCTTCAAAAAAATTGGCGTCATATTTTGTAGTGCTTATATAGTGATAACCACTACAAAATTTGTTTCCTAACTAGTGCATGTCTTGGCACAAGTTGTTGCACTGCAAATTTATAGCGGTTTTGATTTAAACTGCTACAAAATCACTAATTTGTAGTGAATTTTTTCAACTACTACTAAACGACAATTTTTTTGTAGTGATAATTTGGCAATTAGAGTGATGGGGTAAGGGTCTCCAAGTTATTTATATTTTATGTAAATAAACTTTTGAAAAATTTATATTGCAATTTTTTTATATAAATATTAATGTTTATAAAAAGGGCCAATCTATTTATATAAACAATCCAACGTGGTGGGCGCTGTAAGCCACCATCCCCACTCACATGGGATGATTATTGTCTATTCTTGATTTATATTTATAAATTTAAATTTTTATGCAAGTGTCATGTTAGTGGAGACTGAAAATTTCTCTCACATCACATGTTCAAACTTGGCCTTTTTTTTTTTTTTTGGATGACAAACTTGGCATATTTTAAATTAACTAATATAATGACAATATTCTAACTATAATCAACTAAAAATGATAATAAAAATGAAGTTTAATTAAGTAGTTCATATATGATTCACACCAGCCATAATCTTAAAGATAAGAACTTAAGTTACATTTCTTCATGAGTTGTGTGCTCATCAATTAGATCGAGATTATATATCCCCTCGGATGCATACATATGATGAAAAGAATCCAAACTCGCGAGTTTCCACGTATATATCCGCAACTTTAATTTTGGGCCCAATTATTGGTGTTTTTTTCCTCAATACTAATTAAAACAATTCAACCTCAGCTCTCACGTCTGTGTGTGTTTGTTGCAGCATCTTTTACACACACACACATACATGTATATCACGGCAGAACCGTTCACGGTCTATTCTCTTTCACCCTCAAGGAAATCAGATTCCTCGTCAAGGAAAATACACATTGGACAACCATATATATATATATATATATATATATATATATATATATATATATATATATATATATATTCTAATAATATACGTCATGGTCTCCGAAGTTATCGTTGAATTAATTATATATCATGACCTTACAAGTTCATGCACGGACGTATTTATCGACCAATTTATATGTCTTATTGGCTCACATTCATCGTTTACTTGCATGTTAATATTCCAAGTGATGGTGCTGCACTGCTGCCGTTTGGCACGTATTCTTATTCACACTATGCAATACTGTCCCCCAAGATACGTACTGTAGACGAGTATGTATACACACACACACTACACACATTTGAGAAGAATACGCTAAGTTAGGGAAGTAATTAATTAAGATAATGGATATAGGAAGACAACCATGACAGATAGATTCTCTATAAAGCACAGACAAGAGGATATGCTGTACATATTTGCAAGAGCGTAAAGTGAGGGAACATATATATATATATATATATATATATATAAAAATTATGCGAAAGGCAAGACTGAGAATCTTTGCAAAACATATGATGATCAATGTTTTTATATTTCATTGAATAGAATTAGAGAGAGGAGCATTATCAATGAACTACTGAGGCAAACCGTCGTCTACTTTCATAATCTTTGCACATCGATTATCTGCCAACGGAGATTTGGTTAGAAATTCTTCTCCACATTTTATGCCATGCTCCTTTCTCTAATTCTCTTCAAGCTCAAGTAAGAGAAAACACTTCATCATAAGTTTTCTTTTTTTCTGAGAGCCTTGTTCATAGTCAGTTTTTAATTCACCAGAAATTAAGTGGAGTTGGTATGGACATTTGCTGCCGATATGTTTCACAAATTAATGTTTTTAATTTCTAGTTGACAATATAATATAGACCAGGTATACGACATAGATTATTCAATAAACAACATTTTACAATCAGTTACTTCACAACCTTTTTGCTTGAAATCGAATTTGACTGAGTTTTTGTTGAATATAATAATTGCCAAATTAAATTACAAATAGCTCAAAGGTTAGGATTTATAAAGTATATATGCACCATGCATACTACTGCATGCGTCGAGTTTTCTCATACAGTATGCATACAGAGAATCAAGTTTGTGCGCTTATATTTGGTGCCACCAAGGCGAAGAAAAGAATCTGTTCATGGAATAAACATCCAAAATCATAATTTGAAAGCTCGACCAAAAGTTTCATGCCCTTACAACTCCACATAGGGTCACTAACTGAGGTCAGGTGTAGGCATTTAATAACCAAAGAATTTTGAAAATCTTTTATGTACGGAACCAATACAATCAGATGCGCATGCATGATTTTTTTTCCCTTTTATTTTGTGGTTTGTCCTGCTAGGTTTCCCAATTAAGGACCAGAGTATTCTGCTATTGTCATATAAGTAATGGCTATTCCATAGAATTATATTGGTATGTGCTACGGATTATTCCGCAGTATTTCAAGTATATGTGTTATCTCAGTTTTTACTTTCTCTCTTTTATATTTTTCATATCATCTTAGTTAAACCCTCTTCAAAATAATCTTCAGGTAATTTAATTCCTGGATCTGCAGTTGCCCTCCAACTTAAGCACTGCATTAAATATAATCTCTGTCTCTCTCTATATATGTAAATGTATAGACACACACAGAGTCTCCTTAATTAAGATCTCACACATATATATTATTCCCATAATTTCTGACATGAAAGAAGATAGCAGAAGGACTAATCATATATCTGCATTGTTGAATGTTGATTATGATTGGACGAGCTGTTGCTGAGAAAATAAATAAGAAAGGAATAATATGAAAAATTATTTTAATTTGGATATGCTGAAAAAGATACAGCATATGCCATGATAAATCTTGTGGAGTAGTGAGAGTTCCAGTGTTTCATAATGATTGTATATAAATGCTTCAACAGAGATTAAGGATCTCTTGACTCTCTGGATTTAATATATATATGTATACTTTCACCTTAGTAAAAAAGAATTATCAATAAGCCAAACAGCAAGATTCAATTTTGTCCCTTCAACACCACCAAAACAGATAGTGGTAGATAACTGTAAGTTTTTCCGGTCATTAAAAGATAGGAGTAAAACTCTTAGTAAAATCTTTGACCAAGTCGTAGTTGACCGAAATAGAATTTTGCTTTAAAAGACAGGATAAACACGTATACATAAACGTCCCCATTGATATCTTCTTAATTTTACTAAGAAAAAAGGTTGAGCTTCTACCACTAGCAATGACCCACTGACCCTTCACAAAAGTCAGGGGCTTCAACATGGTGGAAGGACAACATAGCATCTTTAAAGGGATATCTCTGCCAGTTTCAGGAAAAAACGATGTGGTTCTTCCACGTCACACGAGATAAGAGTAAAAATCAGCAATCCATTGGTCCATCTGATAAAAGGTGCCTTACTAAAAAGTAATCTTATTGTCCTTGATGTACAATATATTTATTTAATTCAATTACATTAAAGTTGACTAAATCAGTTAACATGACATATATTTTCAACAAAACCCTAGTTATCTTCCTTAATCCCTTCTTTTTCTTGATTATAGTTGAAGGAGTATCAATAAGAGTAAATTAGGAAAAAAATAATAAACATGAAAAAAAATTTCTTACTTGATGACACATTGAATTTACTCTTAAAACTGTTGTTCTAGCCAATATATATTAAAATTGGCTATACATTGCAAAATTATCTCTGCTCATTGAAGATTTGAGTTGAGGAGACTCAAAATCTGCCATCTGAAAGTTAGAGTATGCTACATTAACACCCATTTGTCTCTTAAAGAACATATAACTAATATTTATCCGTAGCTGAGTCATGCAAGAAACAAACTCGCCCGTTTGAATGATTGTTGACTTCTCAGTCATACATGGTACACTAGCAAAGTAGCAATCAGAGAACGTTAATTACAAAGTGAAACTTCAACTTTCAATATAGTTTCATCACATTTGAGAATAATAACAGCCTCTTGTTTTAGCTGCTTCCTAAGATGGTTATAGATATTCTTCGACCGCAGCTGATAGATCATACTCATCAGTCTATTGTTCTTCAGCATCTCCTGCCTCACACGATGAAAGAAGAATTCAACAAAAAAAGGATTATCTTTGACACAGAAGTAGCAAGGAACTTACATGCATTTAAATCTTGTCCATATATAGCAGGTACTACCTCTAGTCCTCCATATAAATCTTGTTCGTAGTATGATAGATCAATCGTAAGCTGTAAAAAAATCGCAGGGCAATTCTCCTTTGGCAAAGAAGAAGATCTATTTACTTGATGAAAGTGAATGTTAGTTCTCCATGTGCCAAAGGAGAATTGCACTGTCATTCCTCAACAGCAAATCTCTGTCTTGAGACATTATCATACATAGGAAGCTGTATATATAGGAAGTGAAACGCACCTTCAATTGGATATGCCGTTGAAAAAGAGAAGCAGCAGCATATGCTGGTAGAGTTCCTTTGCCAAGTTTCTTTCTTGTTCATATGGTTTTTTGGTCCCCATTCTCTCTCTCTCTCTCTCACTTCTTTATGAAAATCCAAGGATTTGTCTGTGTCACTTTTTCTTCTTTGCATTTGGTTCAGATTCTATCAGGAAATGCCGACATTAGTCATAAAAGCATGTAACATAAAACCAGTTTTTATGGAACTGTTGCTTTTGAATGTGGAACGAGTCAATCAGACACCAACCTTCTTTTGCTTAAGAAAACGAATTGCTGTGACTAGGGCCTTTCACATTTTTGTTCACTGTTGCTGACAAAGTCAACTCATGGCCAAATCCCTCACTTCTCTAATGTTAAGTACTATTTTCACCAGCGTGTATATGACACTCATCATTTCTGAAATATATGCTTCACCTTGGTTATGAGTTTGAGACAATTTTGCTTGAGGTAAGTTTTCGGAAGATATTACTTAATCTTCTTACAAAGAACAGACTATGAAAGCCACATTGTTCTTCTTAACTCTTACTTAATTTGCTACCAATCTTGGCTTAGTTCACTATAAGATGGTTATATCTCTAAACTGAGACCACAAGTTGATCATTTAAACATCATATATTTTTCTTAAATAATACCAAGAGATTTGATGACTTCGGTCCCCAATGCTAGTTATGTATGTTTAGGTGTATTTGAGGAATCGTCAATACAAAATAAGAAGTACTTGCATGATTTTCAAAGGAGAAATAAACTAAGTGCATTATATGGATTTTAATGTTAATATCATTAAGAAAACTGCAGATATAAAAAGGCGACCCAGTACACAATGCTCTCATCAGGTGGGGTATAGGGAGGGATAAATCTACATAGCTTCCTTACCTCCATAATTGAAAAAGTTGTTTCCAAAATTTGAGTCTACGTAGCCTCTTTACCTCCACAATTGAAAAGGTTCTTTTTAAGATTTAAACCCATGATCTTCAATACATATGACACTAACCTTACTACAACTCTAAGGCTCAACCTCTTATATGGAATATCGGTCAAGCATATCATAGCATATTCTATCACATTTAAACCTCATGTACTGTATATATATAGTTGGCCAAAAAGGAAAGCGAATGTACCGTAGCAAACAAAAATCCGCTAGATTTTTGAGTTCAGCACATAAAGGATAGAGTGACTTTTCATAGGAAATAGCATAAACTCTGAGAAGAAATAAGATATGCCAAGTCAAAGTGGAAGGGCAGTGAAATTGATCGAAGGCACAAGATAATAAGGACCAGACTTTAATTCTTTCTCTAGTAACTTGGACAGCAGAGAGAATGTGCTGAGAATATCCATAGGCTAGTAGTGTCAAGTACCTACACACATATATATAGACATGTTAGGCATGACAAAATTCATCAAGGGAAACAAAGGAGGGATTTATGGGAGAGTGAATTACAGGGCAATTACTTCTTTGGCAGATGGTTAATTGGCTTCAGCCACACCTTACCTCACTGCCAAAGAAGATTTGCCCGGCAATACACTCTTTCTGTCACACACATTTCAAACGCTTCCATTTCCACTAACATGTTCATTAGCCTCAATGTGATTTTTGTTCTCTATTACCCCACACACACTTCCTGTCACTCTCCCTTTGAGTTCATAATCCTATTTTAGAGTTGTTCATCTCACTACCAATAACACTTAGTTAGTCTAGCAATATAAAGCTCTACTAAATCTTTTAGTCTCGAGTTCAAGTCTTAGACAAGACACTTGTGTTAGGAGGGGCAATCACAAACCTGAAACCGAGAACGTTCGAATTCTTTTTCTTGTTGGAGCTTTTCATTTTTTGAAAATTGTTAGGAAGTTTTTTCATCTAAATATATTAGAATTAATTAGTATCGCATATAATCATAATGAGCCATTAATTTTGAGGCTCCTCTCTTTTATATAAATACCCATCTTGTATATATGAATAAGCAAGCAACTAAGAATATATTTTTAGGCATTATATGGTATTAGAGAATACATTTTCTTTCCTTTCTCTACTCCGCCCGAATCCCTTGACACTATAGAAAGTCTCGATGATATATTAGTGTATGAGGTTCATTTACCACCAACGTAACCATCTGTTCTGGCACTTGCTAAATATCCTCTTCATCATGTTCCTCAGAAACGTTCCAAAGGAAAGTAATATTGTCGATCATGTTCATGGCTTACCAATGCCTACTTCAACATCTGATCCGGAACAAATCCTCCCCACTCTTGCTGCTAAACCTGCCCCTAAACCAAAACGGTTCCTGATACTCCTGCTACTTTTGATAACTTGCCCATTGCCTTACACAAAGGTAAATGTACTTGTACCTGTAACATCTCTAATTTTGGGACAAGGAGTTTAGAAATAAGATTGAAATGAGTAGGCTCCTAAGCCTATAGGAGTCAAGAGTCTTAAACTTATTTTAAGGAAAAAGTTAAACAAAAATATTTTTGGACCTTGAAAATGTAGGAAAAAAATATGAAATATTATTTTGAGGATCTAGAACTATTATTAGGGGTTTAATTATGAACGATAGGCTTAAACAGTATTAAAGTCATTATTTGGAATTTAGGACCTACTTTCCCGAAAATTCAAGGAAAAATAGTTATAGGATAAATTGTGGCTTAGAAATTTTGGAGTTGATATTTTATGGCTTAGAGAAGCTAATTAAGGAAGAAAAATCCTTATATAAAATTAAGAATTAATTTCTAACGCCAATATTTACAACTAAATAAGTAAAGGATCAAAACAAAAGTCTTGTAGACGGTCAAATAGGATTATTTTGTGGAATGGACCGCACACACTCACCCTCATTCCATATGAGACACCTCATTTAATTCCTTCCTTTCTCAATTTATCCGACACCTCACCCTTTCTCAAGCCACGTACCTCACATGCACCCCATTACATCACTCCCTTATATCTCCAATTAACCATTTAAGTCAGCCCTCCTCTTCCCCATTTTTATTCATTTCGTTCTGCACCAAGAGAAAACAGAGGTGAGAAACCGAGAACAAGAGACGGAGAGGAATGGAGGAAGAAGAAACATGCAAGAGGCAATCTAGAATAGGGGAAGTGTCTAGATTCGCGTTTCATATTTATTTTCATGATTTGATGAGTAGTTTGCACAGTGATGATGAAAGAAATTATGGTCTTAGTCAGAGAAAGTGTAAGAGCAAGTGAAGTAAACATAGCTAAACATGAACTCAAGTTTAGACTGATAATGGATCGTGATGTATGTGGATAAATGTCATTATATGATGCTGAACGAATTTTGGGGAGAGCGACTTTTGAATCTGTCTTGCTGTCCAGGGAAGTTTCGTTTGTTCCTTATGAAAATATCATAGAAATGATTAAAAGCTGAAGTTAATAGAATGTACAAATGCTATACGGCTGTATGAGGTTGGGAGCACGTTGGAATTGATACTTGGAGGTGAACATCAAATGAAATTGACTGTTTAATTCTTCCAAGTATTAAATGAGTATCTTAAGTTTTAAAAGCATGTTTAGACAATAATTGTAAAGCTGGAAAAATTACAGATTCAAGGGAAAGCTGTTCAAAACTTAGAATGTGGTTAGAGTGCCCTAGTAGAGTACAAGTTGTGTCATTCGAGTGTCATTTGCATGGATAAATATAGATTTTTACGAAACTCCAATTTTTGGAAGCTTAAGTTTAAGAAACTGGCCAATGTTTTTGCGTGCTATGATATGAAACAAGTGACTACAATTTCTTAACCACATGTAAGAGAAGTCTAAAAGCCCCTATGTCTTGTTTGATGGCAACACAGATTGATATTCATAGATTTACCCTCTCCCCTGTTTCCGCCAGCCCTAATTAAGCATGAAGGAGTTAGATTTTTTTATTTATTTTATTTTTTAAAATTTTGATACTCCCAATGAGTTTAGAAGAGGTTTTTTTTTTTGGTAGGGTAATGCCCTAATACAAGTTTGGAAGTGCTTCCGATATTTCTGAAATATTCTAGATTAAAAACACAAACTATTCGGAGTGGTCAAGAATTATATAAAGCTGAAAGTTTATAGGGGCTGACGGTTTGGTTTTCTTATATGTTTAGATAAGTATTTCATATGTTTTAGTTATGTCTAAAGGTGTTTGCAAGTCATGGGGCTCAAGTTAGTGAGTCAAAACAGACAAAAACACATATTTAACACCTAAAGCATTAGTGGAGAATAGAGGGTGATTTCACATAGATAAAAGCTTGTATAAGAGGATTATGAATATAAGTTTTTGATTGTTGCTGCGTCAATACTACTACTTTGAATTAAATCAGTACGTACAAAAGTTTATGATATGCTTTGAGGTGCTTAAGAGTGGGGATGAACATGACTTAGGAATTGTGTATTAATTTGAAATGATTTTGCAGTAAGAAAAGTTGCAGTCTAGGATGCTAAAAGCTTAGTTAAAGGAATGGGTATTGTGTTGTTTGATGAACTAAATGTTGCAGCTTAAAAACTAATTATAGTTTGCTGCTACGGGGTCCGTAAATGTTAAACAAATGATTCTGGATGTTAAAAGAATGCTCTAGGATGCTTATGTTGATGATAGAAAATGTTATTTGGGTTACTTAGGAAGTATTTCAAAATTGGAAAACAATTTCGAGATTCAATATCAAGGCCTGTTCAAAACTATTTTGTAAGTTAGGATAATTGTGAGAGGTGTGATTGAAGGATGTTTTGATACTGAAGGATTTTTAAAATCAGTAAGTAAATTTCATTAGAGGTTGATGTATGAATTTCTGGGTAGTACAAGAGGCAATTAAAGATATCTTAGAGATTATATAATATATAAGGAGAAAAGATTATTAGTGATGACCTACTTCCAAATTTATAGGAATTGATAATTGCTTGAGTTTAAGAGAAAAATAAACCAAATGGATTTGGTTAAGGTATAGTTTTGGAAGGAGTAACTGATAAGTGAATAGCGTCTCTAATTTTTTTAAAATCATATTTTATTGTTAAACTTTTATATTTATTTCTATATTTGAAAGTATGATTTTGTGAAGGAATATTTGTTGAAAGTATATGAGTAAAGAATGATAATTTTATTCGTTATTATGTCTTTTCTTCCCATTGTTTGAAAACATAATTCATGATTATGCAATTAAATGGAAATGAGACTTTTGAGATATTTTTCATAAATTTTATATTGAAATGAGTTTGGATTTTGGAAAGTTTATAAGCTAAAATTTATTATTTAAAATGGAATGTTTTTTACACGAGTTCTTAATGTTTTAAAAGGATTTTATGGACAAAATGAATTTGAAAGAAAGTTTTGAAATATTGTTTATAAAATTTCATGCTGAGGAATTTGATTATGAAGTATGAGCAAGGACGGAACCAGGAATTAAAATTAGGAGGGGTGAAATTTATAAAATAGAACCCAGGTATTTATAAAATTATACTTCAGCCTTGTAATAATTTCAATGTTTTCCTAGTAGTCCTTTTATCAAACACTCAATAAGGACTAAAGTGAAAAGACTGAAAGTTTTATGAGGTTGAAGTACAATTTCTAAGAAATTTGGGTTTGATTCTGTAATTTTAGAGGGGGCGGGGGCCACCCCTAACCCCTCCCTAGGTCCGTCCTTGAGTATGAGATAGAACTGTTATTATTTTGAAGGAAGAATTTTTATTACTTTGATAAATTGACCTCAAGCATGTTTGAAAATGTTTTGGAGAGGACTGAATACAGAACGCTGGTTACTAACAGCTGTACTGTTAGTTCTTGATGTATCATGGTTAACCTCAAGCTCACTTGATATTTATGAGATTTGTTCTCATGCTTGTTTCATGGACTGTGTGTCTATGCTTGTTTTATGGTCTTGAGTCATGCTTGGTTGTTACCTTTATGGACTGTGTGTCTATACTTGTTTCGTGGCCTTAAGCCATATTTGGTTAGTTACCCTCGTGGACTGTGTGGCCACACTTGTCATTCGTTCTGTAAGAAATTCTATGGAAAGATGAGTTTGAGAATTATGTTTTAAATTGATTATATGAAATCAAAGGTTTTATTATGTACATGAAAGAATTATAGTTTACATTGATTATATTAAATCAAAGGTTTTATTTTGTACATGAAATTATCTTATTAACGATATTTTATATAAAATTCTATTTTATTCCTATCACATGATTTAAAAATTGAGATTTATTACTATATTGTTATTGTCAAAAGATAAAGATGTTTAAATTATTTTTTGCTTTTGCAATTTATTAAATTATAATAATCGGACGTTAACATCGGAAAAATTTGTTTTGGTTCAGACAAATATTGCCGCCCATGTATCTCCTACTAAGCGATGAAGGGCCTCTTTAATGATGTAGAAATCGTTGATCCATCATGAGGTGCTAGTAGTTGATGTAATCATAGCCCTAGACTTTTGTGTTATCATTTGAAGTTAGATGTTTCACATGGTTTATAGGTAGGATTTGGAACATATGTTAATAAGTTTAAAGCTTAAAGAATGTAAGTTCACTTATATTCCATGTTGGTCATCCCTTTAGGTTTCAGGGCATGACAGTACCTATCTTATTTCTTTTTTTATTTCCTATAATGACATGTCTCCTCCATCTTGTTCCTTCATCGCATTCTTAAACTCTATCACCATTCCCACTACTCTCCGACAGGCCTTAGCCCATCCCGGTTGGCATTCTGTGATGGAAGAAGAAACGATGGCCCTTAATAAAGCAGGTAGCCGGACTCTCATTGATTTACCTCATGACAAGAAAACTATCTAGTGTAAGTGGGTGTTCGCGGTAAAAACAAAATCCAATGGAGCCTTGAAATGTTTGAAAGCTCAACTAGTTGCCAAGGATATACTCAAACCTACAGTGTCAACTATTTGAAAACCTTCTCCCCTATGACAAAACTGTCCTCTATTCGCCTCTTCATTTGTATGACAACCACGTATGGTTGGGATCTTTACTAGTTGGATGTTAAAAATATTTTTTTGAATGTGATCTTCTTAACGAAGTTTACAAGGAAAAACCACCTGGTTTTTTTTGCTCAGGGAGAGTGTGGGAAGGTATGCCTTCTTTAAAAGTCTTTATATTGTTTGAAGCAGGTCCTTCTGCTTGGTTACAGATTTAGCTTTGTGGTTAAAAGGTTTGGTCTGAATCAGAGTAAGTGTAATCATTCTGTGTTTTATCAGCGGACAAATGCTAACATGATTCTCTTAATGGTATATGTTGATGATATTGTTATTATGGGTAGCAATACTTCGAGAATCTCATCACTCAAGACCTTTTCTAATTCTTATTTCCAAACAAAGGATTTGGGTTTGTTAAAGTACTTTCTTGGGATTGAGGTTATGAAAAGTAAGAAAGACATTCTCTTGACACAAAGGAAAAATATTCTTGATCTTCTAAAAGAAACAGAAATCTTGGAGTAGTACCAAGTAGCTTTCCCATGATTCATAATCCTTTTTTGGACATTGATGATAGTGTATCATTTGACGAGCTACCTAAGGATGTGAGAGAAATGGTTGATCCTTTGAAGATCAAACCGTTTACGTATCTTGAGAGATACCATAGACTGATTGGAAAATTGAACTATCTCATAATGACTCATCTTGATGTGATATTTCCAATTAGTGTGCTTAGTCAATTCATGATAGCACTGGCCTTTGCTTAGTGGTGGTGGTGGTGGTGTACTTTATACGAATCGTAGTCACACTAAGATTGAATGTTTTTGTGATGCAGATCATGGGTCAAAGGCTACCAGGAGATCCACCATAGGGTATAACATATTTGTGGATGGAAATTTAGTGTCATGGAGGAGCAAGAAGCAGTATGTGGTTTCTCAGTCTAATGAAGAAGTCGAGTATAAAGCCATGACTTAGTTAGTAAAAGAAATTATGTGGATTCATTAGTTAACAAAGGGGGTGGTTTTGCCATATCATTGTCTGTGAAACTATAGTGTGATAATAAAGTTGCTCTATACATAGCTTCTAATTCTGTGTTTCATGAACGTATGAAACACATTGAGATTGATTGTCACTTTGTACAAGATAAGATGAATGAGAACTTTATTTTTACCAAGCATGTGCGGTCTAATGACAAATTGGTTCATCTTCTAGCTAAGGCCTTAAATGAGACTTAGATTGACTATCTTTGTAACAAGTTGGATATGATTAACATCTATACTCCAACTTAAGGGGAGTTTAGAAAGTATATTAATAAAAATATATTAGAATCAATTAGTATCACACATAAATCGATCATTATAATAAATCATTAATTTAGAGGCTTCTCTTTGTTATATAAATACCCCTCTTATATACATGAACATATAAGTAATTGAGAATACATTTTTAGGCGTTCCGAAAATGATTCATGTGTGTGTAATTTTATTGTTCCTTTTAAAATTTTTGATACACCTTTTGTAAATGTTGTGTCAAGGTAGTCTTTTGCCGGTTACACTGATTTCTTCCCCAGTTCCCTAATTCACTAGTGCTCCCCGTTTTCTTTTGGACAAATACAGTTCCTTATCTATGCGATTTCAATTGATAAAGGTATTTAAATCTCCTCATACTCGGATTGAGTATACCGTGTGAAAATTGTGAGAACGCAATTGAGTTATGAAATGAGAAAGACATTTTTCTACATATATTGTATGATTAATTTAAAAAGTTGACCAATGACATTGGGACTTGGGAGGTACATAGACCAAAATGCCCTTCAGGGCATCCCTACATTCATTTGCGTTCTTCAATTATACACCTACCCTCTATATTGCAGTTTTGACTTCCATTGAGAATGAAGTATGAACAGAAGAGGGCCAAAAATCACAACCGACAGAGAGAACGGAAAATTTAAAGACCATGTGATTGTGGGAAATATTATATTATATTCCTATTTGCTTCACACGAGATTTTAGCCGTTTGGATTAGTACTAGTAGATGCGGTTTTTATTTTTTATGGACTTTTATTTATGATAGACTTTTTTTGATGTGATTTGTGTTTGGGATAGTGGTGATATAAGTGATTTTAAGGTCTGAAGCAAGGAGATATAGCTTCACAAAAAATATAGCTTTAAGGTTTGAAACCCATTAAGGTATAAAGTTATGTCAAACAGTCAATAATCTAGCTTTTATTTTCGTTGGACTTCTGATGAAGTTATTTGAGCTTTTAAAACTATCCTAAACAGATCCTTATATAACCATAACAGCAACTAAATTATTATAAGGTTGTACTATCGTTAATCACGTTTGCCATACTTTAATATCAAATCATAACCACCCTGATGTGCACTCAATTTTATTACTTTCAGGTCTCAACCTAACAATTTAGGCATTAGTTTACTCCCAAAAAACTGTTACAGACTAAGACATCAATGACCCCCCCCCCCCCCCCCAAAAAAAAAAAAAACTATTCACATATTTCCTGATATATTTCATCTCTGAAATAAGACAAAAATGTTGAAAACTGCATCATTTTTAGGTATGGCAATCTAAGAAGCAATGATTTTTGTGTGGTTTGGAAGCAACTATCAATAATTGCTACTTCCAAATCCATTAATTTGGGCATGAACACATGGTGTGATCATGGAACAGGAGAGAAAAGATGTCACCCAGAAATGTCAATATCTTCAGTAAACAGAAAAAGATAGGCATTAGTGGTTGATATTAACTAGTCCCCAACCATGTATTTATCTGTTAACATCCTTAGTTATACTACTAATACAAACAACCTTGCTTTGCCTCTTCCTCAAGCTTCCTCATTTCAGACACTTCCTTTTTCCAACAAGACCAACATTACCACCCCGGACATATATCAATGTAAAACGTGAGAATAGTTGGTTGGATTGTTGTTGTAATTTCAGAGTTTCATAAAGGGCAATTTAGTAATAAAGTTGGGTATATAGAGAGGTAGTTTACTGCTGCTAACTCGCAATTAAGAGAAGCCTCAATTGATGGAGGCAGAGGAAGTCTTGAATCTGTATGTTTCTTGCTGGTTTGAGCTGGAAATCCTGAAGGAAAACTCAAGTTCTTGTAAGACTTCAAGTTCATTATCAAACCCAGATCACAAAATGGAGCAAGACTCGTCAAAAACGAAGCTTTCGCATATCAAAACCAAACATGCAAGGTCCCAGAGCGACCAGTTGAACTCCATTACAAGCTTCAAGTATGATGACTCTGTTTCTCCGGACTCTGTTCTTCTTCAAGCAGATCTTCAAAGCATCCTCTCAAGAAAAGAAGTCACAGATCCACAAGTTGAAGAAGAGAAAACGCAAGAAAATCATGGGGTGTCGCCTAGTAATAAAAAAATTGCAAGAAGGGGAAGCAAGAAACGGGAAAACAAGAGCTTGTCAGACCTTGAATTCCAAGAGCTCAAGGGCTTCATGGATTTGGGTTTTGTTTTCTCAGAAGAAGATAAAGACTCGAGTTTGGCTTCCATTATTCCTGGGTTGCAAAGGTTAGGGAATAAAGATGAGAGAGAAAGGGACTCTGATAATTACTCAACAATCCAGAGACCTTACCTCTCTGAAGCGTGGGAGGTTCAGGACAAGCGAAAGAAGCAGAACCCACTTATGAATTGGAGAGTTCCAACTCTGAACAACGAAATTGACATGAAAGATAGCCTCAGATTGTGGGCTCACACTGTTGCTTCCACCGTCAAATGAGGAAGTTCATGGCTTTTCAATTCATTTCCTCCTTCATTTTTATTGGAATTTTCACATATTCCAGAAGCTGGTATACTTCATAAGTATAATAGGAGAGTATATAATTCTATTCACTTTTCATATCTTTTCGAGAATTGGCACATGCTCAGTTTCATCAAGGATGTACATGATTATGTAAAATATCTAGTCCACCTCTTCTTCACGAGTAAGACGTTGTCGTTAATGAGAAAAAAAATTGTTTAGATTGTTGAAATTGAAATTTTCACTTGTCATATGAATAATTATTTACATGCATTTCACTCTTCTTCAAAATGGATGTGTTTCAGATTATTTAAATCTAAGAAACAGAAAGCCACTAGGTGCGTTGTATTTACCAAGATCTTGATAAAAATCATAGAAACTTCCTCGTGAAAGTGAGAAATTATAGGACAATATGATAGAAAATCTACAAGAACTATTAACAATGCTCTTAACAACTCATAATGTAATAATAAAACCCTAGTTAGTCAGTTTATAGCATTATACAAAACAAGCAAAAAAACTCTCCCGTGCAATGCGTGGGTGCAAAAATATCATAATATTAAAACACGTCCAAACCTTCCATTCATTCAAATGATTAAGGAATTGAAAAAAAAACATAAAGTAAATAATTGGATTTCAAATCTACAACACAAAATATAAGTTGTATCACAACCCAAAACCACAACTTAGACTCCAACCACATCAGTCCTTGTACTCTTATATGTCTAGCAACTTTTCATATTCAAAAATGTAGTACTACTTGAGTTCATACGAAGCTAGATAATTCTAATCGCCACTAGGGTCCAACGAAAAACAAAGTCATAACTAAACATTAATATAAAAGACTCCGATTATAACACATCAACATGAAGTAGAATCTCTCTTGCTCGATTACTTTGACACGATTTGAAAAATTCTTGGCTAGGGAGGAAATGAATGCAGGCGAATGCTTCTCCCATTATCAGCAACACTTCACTTTCCTCCATTCTTCTTGTTTCCTTTATATAGGTTGCCGATTTCATCATCTAAGAGATAGGGATGTCCTCTAGTCCAAAGTTGTGTTGATCATTAAATTGTATTCATTATCTGTAATATTAAACATATAATTGGATTAGTATACCAATGAAAGTTGATCCATGCCAAACTCATCTGAATTTCCATCAACTTATGCCCTCACAAAACCAAATTATTTTTGAAAAGAAAGGGCAAACTCAGAAAACATACCACAATGTGATTGTAAATCGGTTCCCATATAACTGGCCAAGAAGAAGTCCTTCCTTAACATAGCTGGGAACAATTCATTTATAACATGATCATGACTTCAAGAACAACCAAATAGGAACATTAAATACAAATGGTCTATTCAGCTTACCAAAAGTCACCCACTTTGATGCCAATCAACCTAAGGAAAGTTAACCTTCTTGCCCGTTGCTAAAAAACAGTGACCTGGAAACAAAACAAAAATTAAAGCAACAAAGAATCCATTCACAAAAGGTATCAGCAATAATTACAAATCAACTTAAAACAATAAATACCTACACTATGAAATGGTGCAATGTCCCCCGCCATAAAATGCAAGAGGTAATGTCATGTGAACTTACTTCCTTAATCAAAAGATGTTAATACAATGAAATTTTTTTGAATCAGTTAAACAGTCTTTTTTTTACAGATATTTACAAAGATCTTGATTAAAATAAAAAAAACTTCTCTTGTGAAAGCGACAAATGATAGGAAAATATGATAACAGGTGGAGATTAAAAAGAGAACTTAATTTGACGATAAAGTTGTCCAAGAAAAACAACAAGAACTATTAACAATGCTCTTAACAACTCATAATGTAATAATACAACCCTGGTTAGTCAGTTTACCAAATAGCATTATATAAAATATGAACAAGACAAATGTCGCACCCAAAGTCCAAAGAATTAACTCAAATTTCAACATTGATTACACTGAAGACCTACTAAAATATAGCTCCCCATCTTCTGGAAATTAAGTCGAACTACATCACTAGCAATCCTTCAAGAGAAGAAGAGAACAGAGTGCCCGAGTTAGAGAAGATTCCTACAATGACAACCTTGATATCCAGAAGAACCATTGAACATCAGAAATAAACCCAGCATATAAAATACATAACACGTTGCAGGCAAATGGCTGAGATACCATCTTGGATTTCGTGTCATATTGGACCAAAGAGGTTCTGGCCACTAGCATAGCAATAAGGTCTTCATGAAAACTGCCTACTATATTTTGCAGGCTCTCTTCTCTTGACCCTTTTCCTCATCATCTCTCCCCACCTGGCAAAGACATTGGAAACTTCAAATTTACCAGCAAATTTCATCCTTTGAGCTAACTCCTCAAGTATGTCAGGCTTCCCTACTCTAGAAAAACCAGCAGCAAACTTGTTATAATCAAGCTGTGGCGCCTTCATTCCCTTCTCTATCATTTCCTCTAAGAATTTGCAAGCCTCTTCTGACCTTCCTTGTCTTATAAGCCCTCCAATTAATACAGTGTAGGAATTGTCATCAGGACAGAACCCATTCTGACACATCTCATCCCAAACTGCATAACCCATTTCATAATCTTTTGACACAAAAAAGGACTTCATTATCATGTTGTAAGTGTGAATTGATGGCTCAATACCAGTTTGAATCATCTTCTTGTATATTCTCATCGCATCATTGGGCATATGTTGACTTGTCATCAACTTTATCAATGCATTATAAGTCCTCCCATCTGGGGGACAACCCATCTCCCTCATTTCCTTTAGTAGATTGTATACCACATCCATTTTCTTCTGGTTTCCAAACCCAGTGATCAAACACGTGTAGACGGCAACATCTGGTTGCAGCCCAGAATCGATCATTTGATGAAAATACTCAACTGCTTCTCCCATCATTTTTTGTTTGCACAAAGCCCTTATTACAATTGTGTAGCTTCGAACATTGGGCAATGGACCTTTGGCTTTCATGACTTCAAATAATTTGATTGCATCAGACTTCTTCTTACACTTTAACAAAGCCTCAAGCATAACATTATGTGCAACAACATCTGGCTTAAATCCCCTATCAATCATCTCATTCCAGACCCTCCCTGCCTCCATCAAGTTTTTTACCCTACACCAACCATTAAGAAGCACAGTGTAAGTCAGTAAATTGTGTGTAAATCTATCTTTCAGTTTTTCAAATATGGCTTGTGCTTCTTTGCCAAGTTTTGCCCTTCCAAGAGTATCAAGCAAGAAATTAACAGAATCAACACCCACTTTAAATTTGTGCTTCTTCATCAGATCAAAGATCCCAACAGCCTTTTTCCTCTCCTTCGCAGCAGCAAAGGCTTTGATAGCAATGGTGAAAGTATCCATGGTCAAAAGGCCTTTCTCACCCATTTCCTCAAGCATTGCCATCATGGTTTCAAACTGTCTAGTCTTCCCAAGAATATTCATCATTGAGTTATATGTCCTGGAATTATGGGCAAAACCCGGCCCCTGACCTGCCCAACAAAAGAACCGAAATGCCGGCTTCCTAGCATGTTTGAACCGCTCTAGAACATCCACAACCAAATCATCTGACAATTGTATCCCACATTCATCAAGAACTGCCTCCATATTCCGATCCAACGCAAACAATTCATCGATCAGCCTGCATACCCTATCAATTTCATCCAGGTGAGCACTGGATTTAGTGCTAAGATCTCGACCACCACCACCACAATCCCGATCAACATCATCATCCTCATTTCCAGATTCAACGTCGGATTCCTCATCTTCATCACCCCCAGCAACACTTGCAAATGCCCAAGAACTATCAATCGTTGATAACCCATCAACCTTTCCCAAAAGGGGAATCAGCAATTTTTTTTGAAGAGCAAGGAATGTAGAGGAGAGTGGCAAAAGAAGTGGAATTTGACGACAAGAACGATAGACAGTGCAATTAAAAGCAGAAGAAAACATACGAGACAAGGGCAGAGAGCTACCACAAGGAAAGCACACTTGCTCTCCTTCACGCCATCTTTGCCATCCATTTGGTCGTCCCTGATGGAGAGCGCGAAGCTCGGGGGAGGAGAAGGCATTGAGCGGGCCATGTGGTATGGATGGATGAGATCGCGGATTTGGGTAGTGACAGATCGATGTTAAGAATCTGATTTTGGGGGGTGTTCTCTGTGTCATTGAACTGCCATTTACGACAAAAGGAAGCAGAAAACAGAGAGATTCGTAGAGGGGTTCAGTGAAGACAGAATGAGAGAGGATGGCAAAGCGGTGTGGGGGCGCAGTGGAGTAATAGTAGACAGCTGCTGAGTGCGAGTCCGGTCTACCTCATCAGCGAATGTACGAGCGCCAGAAGCTCATCAACAAAACGCACCATTTATAGAGCCTGTTTGGCTTCGCGTCAGGTTGAGCGGTCGAAGTGTAAGACGGCGTTTGCTGAGATGAGCTTCACCCGAAAAGCAGCGTCTGGGAAGAAGCTCCTCACAAGGAGCTTTTTCTTCACCGGTGGGTCAGGCGCGTCTCGCCTGCTATGAACAATGAACAGAAGACCCAAGAAACCCAGCAGAATTCAACAAACAAACTGATTTAAGATTATGAGCAAAAAATTCATAGCCCAAAATCATCATAAAAGATCAATACTAACATGAAACCGAAATGTTTTTTTTTTAAAAAATATTTATAAAATAAGCCAGAGGAAAAAAACTTGAAATTCATGGATTCAGCAAAATCACTGTTGATCAGACCGAAGATAACGAAAGCAAAGTAGAAGAAGCGAAAGGTACTCACCAGATGAACAAGAGAAATAAAGAAAACAAGGAACCACTCTTGCTGGAGGGACAGGCTTGGATGGCGTGGTCGAGGATTGAAATGAGATAGAGAGCAATGGGGGAATCAGTTTCCCCTGCTCGGCCTTTCGCCGAAGACCGCGGTTTGAGTGAGGGGGAGGGAGGAAGAGAGGAGTGAGAAAATTTTTTTCTCATCTTTTATTAAATAATCTATAGAAACTTTTTGATATTTTAAAAAAATGCTCTCAACAAGAATAATATTTTTTTGAAAAAATTATAATAGGCTAGAGTATATTTTTAGTCTTTTTAAAATGTATACTTTTAGTCCTATAATTCTAACACCGTTAATTTTACTAACAGAAAATGTAAATTTAAGTGATAATGATGTAAATTTTGAGTGATGACTGTGTAATTAAGTGTTATTAAATTTAAATTTGAAATATATATAAATTGAGGAATATATAACATTTATGCAATTAAATGTTATTAATCATCAGTTGAGTTCGTTTTGTCAATGTTTTCTGTTAGCAACATTAACGGTGTTATAATTTTAGGACCAAAAGTATACTTTATAAAGTTAAGGGATCAAAAATATACGTTATGTAAAACTTAAAGGATTAAAAGTATACTTTAGCCATTATAATAAAGAACCTAAAAATAATAATATTTATTAAGAAGGACCATTAAAAAGGTAATTATTTTAAAGAACAAAAAATTAACACATTAAAATATAAATACTAAATTACCCTTGGTTTTACAATTTTTTTCGTAAAGGTGAGAAATCAAAAAAGCATTTTACTTTTATAGCTCTAAGTCTCCGTGCTTACCATCTATTGTCTCAAATATTGAAAAAAGATAAATTCACAAAAAAACATTTTGATTTTACCACTCCTAGTTTTTTATAATATATTATATATTGGAAAAGTGGTGCAAGCTCTACAAAAACGCTTATTCATTAATATATAATAGCAATTATTTATGTTTGACAATAGAAAAATCTAGCCGTTTTTTCTACAAGTTCTACAAAAAACACTTAAATACTCTAACTTACATGTTCTAGATTCTAATTTGATTTCTATTTATTATTTTCAATCAATCACTTCAGATTCTGATTTAATTATAGATAATATAGAAAATCTGACTAAGGGTAATTTATTCTTTCTATTTTAATGTTTTAATTTCTGATCCTTCAAAATAATTACCATTTTTATGGTCCTTCTTAATAAATATTATTTTTCTTAGGTCCTTCATTATAATTTTCCCTATTTTTTTTTCATTAATGGCAATTTAATCAATATCCTCATTTCCACTCCCTTTCCTCAAACCAAGGGGCGCTTGACACTCTAGATCCATTTTTATTTTTTGTAGGATTTTTTTTAAAAAAAATTGAAGTTTTTTTTCAATACCAATCAGTATCCTGATGTATATTTTTAGTGCCAGTCAGTATCCTGAAATATTTTTTCAAAATCCTCAAATAATTTTTCAAGATCATAAAGTATTTTTCAGTAATAGTAGTATCTCTTTAGTACCCATCAGTACCCTGAAATATTCCTTATTTTAGGACCTTGAAAAAAATATTTCAAGGTAAGGACTGATATTAAAAAGATACTTCAGGGTACTAAAAAAAGCAATCAATACACTAAAGTATCTTTTTAGTATCAATCGTTACCTTAAAATATTTCTTTAGGATCTTAAAAAAATATTTTAGAGTGCTAAATGGTATTCAGAAGATACTTTAGGATGCTAATTGCTACTAAAAAATATTTTAAGAGACTAATCGGTACTAAAAATATATTTTAGAATGTTAATTGGTACTAGGAAAAAAACCTTTAAAAGTCCTAAAAAAATAAATATGGATAGTCCAAATCTCACGCGGACGAAGCCAAGCAAGGAAACTAATTATGAGGGATTGGGAGGAAAGGATGAAAAGGGAATGGGATTAAAGAGGACAGTAATCTTTTCAATCTACAAAAGGGAAAATTCTCTTCAAGGCCCAAGTTATCAAAATATTGTCAAAAAATGCCTAAAGAAAAAGTCAAATGTCAGAGGCTTTTCTGGTATTATTTTAGAGAATTTTGTACTAATATAGTTGTTATATAGTTGTTAACGTATACAGATTTAGTTGTTAGGATATTGTTGTTAATGTATACTGATTTAGTTGTTAATATTGTTATTAGCGTTTATGATAGAAAATAAGTCACCGCTCCCATCACTAACTCAAACTGGGCGAGTTAGGGAAAGAATGATGGCCACTCCATCCTATCAAGATGGTGTGCACTAAGAGCTAATCGTTACAGTGAAACCTACGCAGTTAAAATAGAATTTCAATCATGCAGATTTATTGATTTATAAATAAAAAAATTATTTTTTATATTAGATTTTGTATAGATTTGAAACAGCAAAAGTAAAACCCTTTCAATCTCATCTATCCAAAAGTAAAACCATCCAAATTAAAACATTACAACTACAAGTTTAGAGTTTAAAGACTAATAAAGCAAAATGCTTCCATTAGATATTCTCTCTCTC
The DNA here is from genome assembly GCA_034222035.1 of Acacia crassicarpa. Lineage (NCBI taxonomy): Eukaryota > Viridiplantae > Streptophyta > Magnoliopsida > Fabales > Fabaceae > Acacia > Acacia crassicarpa. The sequence continues at coordinate 37,167,138 of JAWXYG010000005.1, read as the reverse complement.
TTTGAATTAGTCAAGGGAAGGCCAAGTCCAGCCAGATGTCGATGAATCAGTCTCTAGTCAGTGGTAGGGGGCCTGTGGAGGATTAGTTCGTGACAACACAAGCCGTTGGCTACTGGGGTTTGGCATGAATATGAGTTTATATTAGGTGTCCAATAATTGGGGGGTTTTATGTGTTCATACCACTATTAGAAATAGAAATAGAGGGATGGACATTTTTTTTTAAATTTTTTATATTGTATTTTCTTAGATTCAAATTATATGCTACTTTCTGAAATCTTTTTTACACTCAATATCTCAACTTAATTAGTTTTTAATTCTATATTTAGAAATATTTGTAAACATCAAGGAGAGTGTGATGTGAGACTATACTATAGTGAATTTTCAAAACAATAATATTGCCACCACTGCTGTATATACAAACAAAACATATTTTTTTTATAAATTAAAGAAATTAATTAAATTATTTTTAAATATTTTTATTCATCATTTTTTTTATAAACTAATTTATCTGACTTATAAACTGATATATAATTTAATAATATATCACATTGGTCTTATTTATAAGTCTAATTTAATTAATTCTTTCATTATGAGGAAAGTTAGTTAACTCATTAGTATGAACTAAATTTTCAATTTTATCCTTATTTATGATTGGTTTCGAGAGTCAACATTAATGAGTTCTTTTTGTTTATTGCAATTAATATGGGAAAAATTGTTTAAAATCCATTTATTACTCTAAAACTGGACTTATAATAAGGATAAAAAGTGTGGGTCAAAATGGATTTATGATAAGGACCAAAATGGTATATCATATCATACGATTAAGTATTTTATTAAACTTCTTTAATTTATCCAAAATAAGTCAACTGGAGCTTATATTTAAAATCGAATGCAGTACAGCTAAATGAGCGGCTATAAATATCCCGTAACCCACCCATTTAATTCTTAGAAACCCGCCCTGTGATGGCCCCTTTTTTGGTACGCTCAAAACATGCTAATTTCTTATGGGTGCAAGCAAGTTCACCAGGTTGTGGACTCCTTACTCAGTCGTAGGGTTATTCATCGCTAGTGCTTGGCAGGGCATAACCCTTGCTCAAAGCCCGACCCAAAGAGATGAATGGGTGACATTCTACAACTTACTGTATAGCCCTGCTTGATGAAAACCCAAGTAATTTCGGGCTGGGCAAGGTAGGGTAGGGCAGACTTCTATACTGAGAATCTCTCTGATTTTTTTTTTTAAAAAAATGAAGCATAAAAATGTTTAAAAACAATTATAATTTGATATTTCAGAAACATATTGTGTGAAATACTCCTTTTAAGATTTTATTTTTTAATTGAATTCATGCTCAAATAAAGCAAATTTATTCACTATATATTATCTTCTCACTATATAATAATAATATATTTCTCAAGCACTCAATTTACCAATTTCTTAATTAAATATACTTATGAAAAAAATATGCATATTTATTGAGTAAATAGAAAAAATGTTTTTTCGCTTTGTTCTAATTAAATGACAAGTAGATATACTTGTTAAATTTTGTCAAATAATGAATATATGTGTACATATTATATATATATATATATATATATATATATATATTAAATATAATTGTATATACACTTAATTGATGTTCAAATGGTTAGGGCAGCATACATTACTAGTTAATTTCTTTTAGGTCAAAACCTTTTTTTTTTCCTCTTGAATTTAGGTCAAAACCTTACTAGTTAATAAGCCCAACTTAAAGATGTGCAAATATTTTATGGGTTAATATTTAGGGTCGGGCTAAGTGCTCTTTTACCAAGTTGGGGCAGGTATTTCGGCATCATGATCACCCTAGGGACTCAGCCCTACCTTTTACAAATAGTAATAAAGGAATAGTATTCCATTGGTAGAGACTGTATGAACGCAGCCGCAGTAAAATTGGTAGGATGACGGCCAGCAGCCGGCGCCCATGGTGTTCCGCCGCTGTTTCCTGAAGGGACCAAACTGTCCCCATCCATGCCTCACAAAATAGAGCTGGGAATCAGGGCCGGCCCGGCCCTACAGGGCCTGAGATAAGGAAAACATCTATTTTTTAAAGCCCGGCCCGATAGTACCAGGGCCAGGGCCGGCCCTACAGGGCCTGGAAATTACTATTTGAAATTTTAATTATTTTTTTTCTAGGTTTTTTCCAAAGAAATATAATTAGTAAATTGCAACCATTAAAGTTCTAATCTATCAAATAAATATTATCAACATTAATATCTAAACAATACAAATCATCCAACAAATAAACATATTCATTAATTCGTAATAAAAAAACAAACTATTGTCCACAATTGACTCATATAAAACTTAAGAAGTATTAAACTAAATAACATTAGATAACTCACATAAAATATAAAAACATACCACTATCATTGTCAATTGTCACCTTCTTCATCACTCTCATCAATTTCATAGATATTTGATTGTGCTTCACTTTGAGCAGAAGGTTGTGCTTCAGGAGTAAAAATGTTATGAATTTCTTCTCCCACATCATGAACACATTCATAATAATCATTATCTACAACAAATAATATATCAAATCATAAAATCAGAGTATAGTTATTATGTATTTATATATGTGCCTCCTAGCCTCTTCCTCTTGGCACTCTTTGACTAATTTTTTTCTTAAAAAAATGAAAATGCTACAGTAACAGGGCCTACAGAGCCGGCCCGATAAAGCCTGGGGCCCTACAGGGCCAGCCCTGCAGGGCCAAATTTAAATTTCAGGCATATTTTTCCGATTTCCCGGCTCTATCACAAAATACAGCATCACAGGGGCATTTTGGTCCCTCTAACAAAGCACAGAACGAGAACCAACCCTTCCTCTTGCTTTTTCTCCGTAACAGAATGGGAAAAAGCTTCTTCTTTTTGTCATTGAACGCCTAGGTAGCCAGGTAGCTAGCTTCCTCCTTTTTGAAATTATTAAATTGACATAAAGCAAAGTCACAACGCTGATTCTCTCTGCCCCACCTCTGAGTAGCTTATTCTAGTCATGGACGCGTGCCAGGTTTTACAGAGCCTGGATTCTCTCTGGTTCTTCACCAACATCTTCACTCGAAGTGATGACCATCTTCCTTCTCTTTCTCCTCCCAAATGTGATTCAGACACACCCCATTCTCCACTCGTGAATCTGCAAGACGAGTCTGATGAGATTGTTGAGACTGTGAATGTGAATACTCCTTGTGAGCCAGAAACAGAGGTGAAAGACAGAGGAGGAGGAACGAAGAGAAAAAAGAGAACGAAGAGGTCAGAGAGGCATGGAACCAGAAGAATTGAGTATGCTAAGAAGCTGCTCACTACTACTACACCTTTCAGGCTCGATCCAACAAGCATGACGCTTCCTTATGACGATGAGATTTCAATGAAGGAGCATCTTAAGTCATGGGCTTGTGCAGTTGCATGCATTGTGAAATGATGCATTTTGGGATATCATGTTCGATTGAACATTATATTGATTAACTGATTGAAGCATTGCCCAATTATATATGTTGTGTTTGTATGTATCCCCTAATCTCTGTAAACTTTTCTGCTTCAATTCTTCAACCCAGCAAAGGTGTTCTTGTTCAAATGTAATGGAAAATTAATTAGCAATATGCTTTTGTGTTCTGCGTGGATTATTGGCAATTGGCAAATGAGGTAACTAATAGATGTCTTGAGATGGAGGGGAGTTCTGAGGAATCCAGTGGGAAATGTAAACAAAAGCTGAAAACTTTAGGATTGTAACGTTATGGAGGCGTTAGAGGCGTTACACGGGAATAGCTTTTGCGTGTATTATACTATAAATTTTGTCTTATATTTAGCAGTGAAAAGAAAGATAAATATTTCTGGAGCAAAAAAGAAAAGAATGATAAATATTTTAAAACATAATGGGGCGTCACTGGCTGCTTCATGCGTGCCGCCATGTGTTTAAAGAAAAAGGTCGAGAACCTACGAGGTTTTTCAGGAAAATATTTGTTTCTTTGGTTCGTGTACTACGCGTACGCAACATACGTAGTATATCAGGTGTTTTCATTTTTGGTTATCTTTTTATCCCCGATGTGCCCTCACTTGGAAGGAAATATTACAAATTATTATTAATTTTTTTTTTAGTCAATTACAGACAAGCCGAAGCTTGAATATAAAAAGGAAACTAGACCAAAGTCTACTCCCAGTATAAGAGCCATGAGGCTCATGTGAGTAACAAGAGGACCCAGGTTCGATGCTATTCGTAATTTCATGCCATTAGTGTCCCATTTTGGCCTTTTACTTGATTATTGTTTGATAGTTATTCAGTTTTGCTATTAGAGAAAAAAGTTTCTGTGAAAATCAAACAACTGATAAATTAGAAGCAGAATGTTAGGCTCCTGTGTTTCTAACGTAATTAATTAAATATTTACTACTTAATTATCGGTCTCATGAAAGAGCCATCATAGCCGTTCTAATTAATCTAAATAATCTAAATTTAAGATTTTTTATTTTGTAAATGATAAATTCATTCATGTGAGAAGTAATAGTTATAAGACTATCTTTGCTTTTTATTCTACATATAATAAAATAAAAATTTATTTCAGATATATAAATTAAATTAAATCAAATATACACCGTCCAAAATTAATCTAATCATTTTTGTTTATCGAAGTGAAAAGCATAAAATGACACCGGCGAAAATTTTTACGTTGGTGTACGTTGATATCAACTAATAACCGGCCTGCGATATGGCGACGTCGCCATAAACAACACTCACGTCCATCCATTTTTACCATTGTCGTCTTCTCCATTGTCCCCAATACACTTCTCAGATCCCTTAGTTTCATTCTTAGCCTTATTAAGTCATCATCACCTCCATGTGTTACAGAACAATAACATCGATCGTGAGGTGATCAATGAAAACACCACCGGGTAACGAAACGAAGTCCGGAAGGACGGCGACGAAGAAGTCATCGTCCAGTAGAGGCCATCACAGGTTCGTCGGTGTTCGTCAGAGGCCGTCGGGAAGATGGGTGGCCGAGATCAAAGACTCGCTTCAGAAGGTCAGGCTTTGGCTCGGAACTTTCGACACCGCAGAAGATGCAGCTCGAGCCTACGACGCCGCCGCACGCGCCTTATGTGGTGCAAATGCTCGCACCAACTTTGAACTGCCCGATCATTCCATTGGCGGCGGCGGTTTTAGGTACGCGCCGGACAACATGGAGCCCTTCTCGTTCGAGGATATCCCAGAGGCTGGTGCTGATTCAGTTAATGGACTTCTTGGTGCTCTCAGAGCCAAATTGTTTGATGACAAGGGAAAGACATCTTCAAAGCCTACTACCTCTATTACTGGGTCTAGTGTGACTTCGAACTCATCAACTACGCGTAATCATTGTGGGAGCACCGAAATATCAATTTCCTCGTCAAATCCCACCAAAGCTAAGAGAGTGAATATTGTTTCAGAACCTGTTGTAGATCCTGAAACGACGACCATGAGGAGCGTGAACTTGGGCTGGTCTAACGATATTCCATGGCAGTCACAGACGAGGACAAATCATGAGGGCTCTGAAAGTGGTTTGCTTGCCGATGCTGTTTGTGGAGGAGCGATTTCGTGGCCTTTTTCTGCGGCGGATCAAGAGCCGGAGTCCATCTTACATGGCGACTTTAGTTCCCCTCCCAAGTTTTGTTCAGATCATGGTTTATCCAGCAACGGTGAGAATGGTCAAATGAAGAATGTGGTGAGCTTACAGATGAATCAAATTGGTGGAACGTCGTCGTCTGATCAGTGCTTGTGGACACCTGAGCAACAACAGTCGTTCGTTAATGACTGTGATAACCAGAACAGTTGGTTTAGTTCCGGTGGCTCTTGGGACCCACTGCTCTATGCCCCGCTTGGTTGATTAAAGTTCAGAGAGTCATCATCATCAGACGACTCCCTGATGATCCACTAATATATATATTAAACATTTAACAATAAATTCTTCTTTGATTCGTTGATTAATTCCTCAATTGTTTTATTTATAATGACAATAAAGTCTTGTTCTTCTTTAAATCATTTTGGTTACTTATTCATTGTTTGATGAAGTTAAGAATTGAAGGAAATTAGGTCAAGCTCAATAATTCATCTTGAGCCTGGACACTTCTTATATATAATCATCAGTAACCAATTGCATAGTGATTGCTCTATACAAGGAAATGATTTATTTCCTACTCAGTGATTACTCTATACAAGGAAATGATTTATTTCCTACTCAGTGATTACTCTATACAAGGAAATGATTTATTTCCTATTTAGTGAGTGCTCTATACATGAATACAATATACAAAGAATAAATAAATACAAAACTATATTTATTTCTAACTCCCTTCGTTACTTCGAACCTCCTTCATCCTTTTGCTTGGGGTCAAAGTGGTCTCTTGTTGTAGTCGTCTAATGGGGGCAACAGTAACTCCTAGCTTGTCTCTAAGGAAGCAGAAACGAGCACGATGCAAGGGCTTTGTTAAACAGTCTACAACTTGAAATTCTGTTGGCACATAAGATACCTGCAAGACTTTAGATAAGACTTGATCTCTTACAAAATGCATATCTATTTTAATGTGCTTTGTTCTAGCATGATGCACCGGATTAGAAGCAAGAGCGGCTGCACTTGTGTTATCACACCATATGGTAGGTATCTGCTTTAATCGGAGACTCAGTTCAGATAGTAAGGATTTGATCCAATTCAGTTCGGAAGCTGTATTAGATAAGGAGCGGTATTCAGGCTCACAACTGGATTTAGAAACAACAGATTGCTTCTTAAAGGACCATGTCACTAAGGAATTGCCTAGAAACACACAATATGCACCAACAGACCGTCTGTCATCTGGGCATGACGCCCAATCAGCATCTGAGTAAGCAAAAAGGGTAAGAGGCTTTGCTGGTTTGACATGAATACCATAGTGAACAGTACCTCGCAGATATCGTAGTACTCTCTTTATTGCTTTCCAATGTTCTGTAGTTGATTTTGACAAAAATTGACTTAGCTTACCAACACTGAAGCTGATGTCTGGTCTAGTATTGCATAGATATTGAAGAGCCCCCACTGCACTGCTGTACTCACTGGGATTGGAAAGTAGTTCACCTGAGTAAGCCGACAGGGATTTGTGTGTAGCCATGGGAGTAGGGCAAGGTGAGGCATTATTCATGTGGAAGCGATCTAGCAAATCAAGGACATATTTCCCTTGAGTTAAGTATAGACCAGAACTGTCTCTGTGTGCCTCAATCCCAAGAAAGTAATGAAGAGAGCCAAGATCCTTCAAAGAGAAAATAGAGTGCACTTTGGTAGCAAAACATTTGAGACTGTAAGGATTACTACCAGTCACAATGATGTCATCTACATAGATTAGGATCAATAGAATCTGAGTCTTATCTGAGTAGACAAATAAGGAGATATCACTCCTGGAATTTGTGAAGCCCCAATCAAGTAAAACCGTTCGAAGTCTGTCAAACCAGGCCCGTGGTGCTTGTTTTAAGCCATAGAGAGCTTTAGTTAATTTACACACATGGTCAAGTTTAGAGGGATCAACAAACCCTTCAGGCTACTTCATGAAGACAGATTAAGATAGGAAACCATTGAGAAAGGCATTGTTTATATCAAGTTGCTTGATTTCCCAATTGAATGAAACGGCGAGAGTCAAAACAATGCGAACAGTGGAAGCTTTAACAACCGGGCTGAAAGTCTCATAGAAATCAATACCTTCACTTTGTTGAAAGCCTTTGGCAACAAGTCTAGCTTTCCGCTTGGATAGAGAGCCATCAGCATTGAATTTGGACTTAAAAATCCACTTATTGTCAACTATGTTTTGGTGTCTGTGTCGAGGAACAAGAACCCAAGTGCCATTTTTTTGGAGTGCTGAAAACTCCTCGATCATAGCTTGCTTCCATAGGGGGGAGGCTAAGGCTTGCTTGGTAGTTCTTGGGACAAGATCTGATGCAACAGTCAGCCCAATATAGGGAAATTTAGGTTTAGTGATCCCTAACTTACTCCGTGTGATCATTTGATGAGAGGTGGGAATGGGTGGGGCTTGTATAGAAGGAGACGGAGATGGCGTTGGGGTAGTGGATTGAGGAGGAGTGGGGTGAAGGATTGGTGAAGTAGGAGAGGCTGGTATAGTGGGAGAGTCTGGGATGGGAAGAGTATCTGAGGTGGGTGGTGATGGCGAGTCTAGAATAGGTGAGGCTGTAGGAGACGGGCTCTGAGGTGAGACAAGTGTATCATGTGGCAAGGGAGAAGATAGACTGGGATCAATATTGAAAGGTGAGACTCTTGGAGAGGATGGCGGAACAGTTGTGGGAACTAATGCGGATGAAGGTAGGTCTTCGTTGAGGACCGGGGACACACTTGAGAAATTTACAACCTCAAATTCCAATGGTTTCTGCAACGACAAGAAACCATGAGCGAATGGATATTCATCCTCATTAAATACAACATGTCTTGATATGTAGATCCTGCCAGTTGAACTGAGGCATTTGAATCCTTTATGTGATCCACTGTAACCCAAAAAAGTGCACCTGGTGCTGTAAAATTGAAGTTTGTTTTGATTATAGGGACGGAGGCAAGGGAAGCAGGCGCAACCAAAGATTTTGAAGTTCCTGTAATCTGGTTGTTTGTGAAACAAAACCTCAAACGGAGAAATGTTATGTAAAACAGTAGTAGGAAGTCTATTGATAAGATAAACTGCAGTAGAGAATGCTTCCCACCAGTAATATGTAGGCATAGATGCGTGAGCCAAAAGTGTTAAACCTGTCTCAACAATATGGTAATGCTTTCTTTCAACTCTACCATTCTGGGCGGATGTGTGAGGACAGGAGTGTCGAAAAACAATGCCATTTTCATCCAGAAAACCCTGAAAGGCACGAAACTCACCACCCCAATCACTTTGCAGGACTTTTATTTTCTTTTCAAGGATGTTCTCAACCATAGACTTAAAAATTTAAAAGCAGAGAGAGCTTCCCCCTTTGTCCTCAAAGGATAAATCCAGGTATGTCGACTGTAATCGTCAAGAAAGCTGATGTAAAACTTGTAACCCCCAACTGATGTTATTGGAGAAGGGCCCCAGAGGTCTGTGTGAACAAGTTCTAGAGCACATGAGGCTCGCGAGTGAGATATGGGAAAGGAGAGTCGATGTGACTTACCCAATTGACAAGAATCACAAAAATTAAAACTTTCATTAGATGATAAAGTGACATTACAATCATTGAGCACTTTCTGTAAAGTGACTTTTTTTGGATGTCCAAGTCTTCTATGCCAAGATTCAGAAATAGACAGTACTTTATTTGTCCTAATAGCATTACTACCAATAGAAATGAAACTAGTAGCACGATTCTTGACGGGAACCACAGGGTTGTCAATCCGATACAAGCCTGGAGTGGAGCCTCTGGTGATTGTTCCTTTCAGTAGAACACTATGTTGACCCTTGTCCTTCACAAAACAGCCATTAGAATCAATTTCAACTGATATATTATTGTTGTCATTAGTGAGTTTGAAGCCACTGATCAGTTTCTTAGACATCTTAGGAGCAACAAGAACGTCATTTAATTTCAGAGTTTTCAGACCAGCAGAATTATCACAAAGTAGATTAGCATGACCGGATCCAATTACAGAGACAGAGGCACCATTACCAACCGAAATGGACCGAATACCTGAGTTCATTGTGGCATCAACATTATGAGCAGAATTTGTGACATGATGAGTAGCTCCTATATCTAGATACCAGGCAGGATCAGCAACAGTATCTGAGGTGGTAGCATAGTCAGAGGAAGTGATGTAGGCTGAGGCATTTTCACGCTTCCGTGGCGGCTTGAAATTCTTGTCAAACCTCTTGAAGCAGTTAGCTACCTCATGGCCAGGCTTATCGCATAAATAGCACCAAGGTCTGTCACCTCCAGAATAAGAAGAATTACCTCTGCCACCAGGAGAATTTCTGTTTGGACGACTGCCTCTTCCTCGTCTACCGCCACGGCCACGCTGATGGTGAGAACGTTGCTGATAGTTACCCGATTGAACAGATAAACCAGCAAAGGCATTGGAAAGATTGGTGGTGGTAGAAGTACTTATCTGCTCCAACCGAGACTCAAAGGTGAGAAGCTTAGACTGGAGGTCATTCCAAGAGAGGTGGTCCTGTTGGAAATTATGCCCTAGGGGCAATTCATTGTACTTTGGATATTTAAGTTATTTAAAGTATTCTCTTTTGTTATCATTTTCGTTTGCATGTTCGTATTGATAACTGCATCCCTGGATAATCCTATAGATTATCCTAAATGTCCCTGGTCGGTCATCTACACGGGAGTGAAGATGAAATAAGACCAGTATGACTTAGATGAGGTATGGAGATACGAATCAAAGTCATGGGCACTTGTAAGAGTACAAGGTGCTGGACCGACCCACTATGAGAAAGCTGCATGGATTAAGTCATAAGCTTATCTCATGTATAACCGCGTCACGACGCCCTATGACCTGAGACCATCATAGATTCCTACATGATGAGTCACTGGTCTTTGACCTAGTCAAAAGTCACCTTTGACCGGGTGATGATAAAGGCTCGGATCGGGATCAGTGGTTTTCATGCGGAGGAATGTGAGTGGTCAAGATGGGATTTGTCCCTCACATACATAGAGAGATAATGCTAGGCCCCTCGATGAGTGAGTCTAAGAAATGTATGGCCATACTGTGATGGAAAAGAGTTTCCATTTCACTTATTAGACTACTCAAGAATCAAGAAAGCAATGGTCAAGAAAAGGAAGTTGACATTATCCATGCCTCATCCTTGACCAAATTATCGCGTGACAAAAGGGACGTGACATGGTTGTACGATAGGTAGTATCGTGTCATCGATCCCCATGTGAATTGGGTAGTTGCAATGTCTTGCTAGAGGCCGCTTGCGACTTGTGGGCGGATACAGTGTTGGCCCACTGCCAATCTCATATGGGCCTGCAGGGTCGCACACAAGAATAATCCAACACGGGTGAAAGTGTCCAGGTTCATTGAATCTCAGATTAATCTGAGATTAAATGAATACTAAATTTGATCTAGGATTTATATATATATATATATATATATATATATATATATATATATATAATTCGAAATTAATATATATATTATAAATTGAGATTATAATATTATATATGATATTTGTTTAGTATTTAATTTATTTGATAAATTAAATATCTGAAACAAATAGAGATATTGTATCTCATTTAATTTCGAATAAAGATATCGTATATCTGTTTAATATTAAATTGAGATATGGTATCTCAGATTTAATTAAATAGATAGATATCATATCTCGGATTTAATTTATGATGATAAATTAAATCAAAAGGCTTTAAATTTAGATTTGATTTAAATTCAAAATTCGAATTTCCAAATCTGGCTTTTAATATATTCAATTACATTTATGAGATAGATGTGATTGATATGTTGACCAGATCAAAAATCCGAATTTCCAAAATTAATAAAGGATTAATTTTGGTTATATAATACGCCTATCGGGTTTAGAAAAACCTACGGGATTTTCAGTCGAGCGTATTCAGAAAAGCCGCGAGAAACCCTAGAGCAACTTGAGAGAGAGACGCACAAGAAGCACTAGCACGCTGCCGCAACCGTGTTTGGGGATTGTTCGTGTGGATACCAGTAGAAGAAGCCGATCCAAGAGTCGACTTCTGCTGATCGAAAGAACCAGACGCGGACGTGTTGATCGCCCACCTGATCAAAGGAACGAGACGCGGACGTGTTGTTCGAGAAGGTAGCCCACCTAATCAAAGGAACGGAACGCGGACTAGTTCAACACAAGGTATAATTTGGTTTCCTTAACTCTGATTTAAACGTCGTTGAGTGATCCTTCGGAAGGATTCGTAAGAAATTTTTAATCCGCTGCGTGTACGAATCCCAACAGGTCCTTCTCTGATAGTAGCACAACAATAGGGGTGTACTCAGTATCAAGACCAACGAGAGTTTGTGTGACAAGATCAAGAAGGGATAGAGGACAGCCAGCAAGAGTTAGATTGTCTGAAATAGATTTCATTTTCGCCAAGTACTCTCTCATTTTGAGAGAACCTTTCCTGAGTTGCTGAAATTCACTCTTTAGGAAGGTGACTTTGGATTTGGTATTTGCACCCACAAACTCGGTGACTGCTTTCCAGAGAGAAGAAGATGTTCGGCATCCGGTCATTTGGCTAGCTATTTCCACTGTCATGGTGCCAAATAGCCAACCAAGGAGAATCTGATTAGTTGCAAGCCAGTCTTCATACTGGGGATTAGAACATATCTGATCAGCAGAATTAAAAATGTATTCTGGAGGAATCGGTGTTGTGCCAAGAATATGCCCAGCAAGTCGATGTCCACGAATGATAGGCATAATTGTAGATTCCCAAGTCAGGAAATTATCTCTATCCAGCTTGACGGGATTTCCCTAATTTAAAGAACTCAATAAGGGAGTAGACCGTGAGGTGACCTGAGGGGTATGGGGGACAAAGGAATAGCCCGATGGGAATTGAAGAGGTTGTGTTTGATTGTGAAGTGGAGAGGGTGTATAAGGTGGAATATAGGTGGAGATTGGGGTGGCCGATGTGAGGGGAGGCAGGACCGAGGGGGATGAGTGTGGCGGCTGTGATGACGATGGGTTGTATTGACCAACGAGAGGAGAAGATGAGGCCTTGTGTGAGTGAGGATCGGCGGCAAGGTGAGAGAGAGGTGGAAGCGGCCGGTGACTGGTGACGAGGTGGCTGGGTGGCGGAGTGGAATTTAGGCCGGAAGAGAGAGAAGGGAAAGAGTGAGGTTGGTCGACGGTGTGAGGGTTGAAAAACGGCGTTGAATGATTGAAAATGAAGGGAGGTTGCTGATGATTGCTGTCGGTGACGGGTTGAGATGAATGTGAGAGGGAATATGGCAATGAAGTGGATATGGTGGAATTGATGATTGAGGCATCAGCATGCGTGGCGGTGATCATCAAATTGCTAGGTAAATGTGTAGATGTGGGGATGAGGCTAGGGTTTTCAGAAGGGGACGTGGTGGCTGCAATTTCTGACTGGGATAAGGGTGTTGCCATTTTCTGGCTTTTACGGCTCTGGTACCAAGTTAAGAATTGAAGGAAATTAGGTCAAGCTCAATAATTCATCTTGAGCTTGGACACTTCTATATATAATCATCAGTAACCAATTACATAGTGATTGCTCTATACAAGGAAATGATTTATTTCCTACTCAGTGATTACTCTATACAAGGAAATGATTTATTTCCTACTCAGTGATTACTCTATACAAGAAATGATTTATTTCCTATTCAGTGAGTGCTCTATACATGAATACAATATACAAAGAATAGATAAATACAAAACTATATTTATTTCTAACTGATGATCATTGATTATATTACTCTGCTTTTTTGGCAAGAAAGGATATTCCCTTCCATCCATAACATAGAATGCTTCTAGAAATAACTTGATTCAAAATATAAACTACTTATAAAATAATTAATGTTCCTGTTCTCCTTTTCTTCCTATAATTAATACTTATTTCCAATTTGCTCATTCATTAAACTTTATTCTATAATTAAAATCGGAGATAGTACCTACTCCTAGGTTACCCAAAATAAATTATTAAAGAAAAATAAGATGACAGGAATAGCCACTTACCAGGCTACCCAAAATAAATTATTAAAAAAACATTATCAAGCCAAAATGAAATAAACTATACCAACTTGGGAAAAAAAATTGAACAGAAAGACAAACACTTCCAACTGGAATGAAAGTGAAACAAAGGTATAATGATAATAGTGAAAGTGAAGAAAATAGAGAGTGATCCTTCATGTGATTATTGTTGGTAGGAAATGGGCATCTTCATCTTTTAAATCATCCAAGGAGTAAGAATCTAATGTGATGGACCTAGAAGTTCCAAGAAATAGCTTCACCTAAAAAGTCACTTTGTCCATCATAATTTTTTTTATATTAAAATTTTAGGAAAGGGGTTGGGCTCATCCACAATCTAAGGGCAGGGCGCTTGAAGCTTAATGCACGGGTCATGCTGGGCCGGAGAGTACACATACCTCTACCTCCATCCAGCGTTTCCACTGCTTCATAGACTTCTAGGATGCCTCCCTCAACACCTTAACCAACTCCAAGATCGAACTCTTTCCCTTTGGGTGAGGAAGTCCGACCCCTTCACTAGTTGAACCCAAGGACAAAGGGTAAATCCATCATAGTTTGAAGACATCCCAACATACTTTTTTCATTTTTTTCCTTTTCAATGGGCTTTTTTCACGCTGGATTTTTTTTAAAAAAGGTTTTACAGTTATGCCAAAAGGCCCTCAATGAAATCTAGAGTGAGTACGTCAATATCATTTGTCAATGTGTTGTGAGCTAGAATCCTTTTTTAAGGGGACCCAGTTTCAGTGCTCATCCGTAGAGATAGACTCTGGACTGTCTAGATCTAATTTTTTTTACTTTTATATTTTTATCGAAAATAATTTTAATGGGTAGAGGATCTAAAATAAAGGTAATCTCTCAACTAATATTTTATTAAAAAATGATTTTTTTCATATAGAAAAAAAAATAAAAACAAAAAAAAAAGATTTGAACCGTCCAGATTTAGATTTGGACGATACGGATGAGCTAATCCAGATCCTTTTTAAGAGTGGTCTGGTGCCAGGCCGGTATCTAGATCCTATTTTTATCAAGAGTCTGATTAATCTGACACAACTCAATTGAGGTACCTTAAGGGTCTGTTTGGTTTGAGGGAATCGGAGGGGAGGGGAGGAGGATAGAGGGATTTTATCCCCCTCCCCTCGTTTGGCTGATGACATTTTTTAAGGGGGAAGGGGAAATTTTTTAAAATTTTCCCCTCTCTCCCCTCAAAAACTTCACCCCCCAAATCGGACGGATTCGGAGGGATTATTAAAATGGGGATGTGAGTGGACGAAAATGTCCCTAATTTTTTGTTGTTATTCCCAAAATACACTGAAACCCTTTTATAAGTCCTCAACGGCCCTTTTTTCCACTCTTATTTTCCTGACTGTTCGGTGATCACGTCCACCAGCTTGTCCTTGTGTCCCTCTCCCCTGCTGTTTTAATCCTCAACCCAAATTCTTAGCGCCTTTAGCATTTCGACGCCCGGTATGTTGTGTCCTTCTAGCCAACTTTTTGCCCCGCCCTTGATCATGAGACCCTCTTCCACGTTTATGGCTACCTCGAACACTTTTATTAGATTTGTCTTCCTTGATGAATTCATCATGGTCTAATTCTGCTGATTCAATAGCTCTACCAGATTTGAAGGGAGCATATCTTGAAGGAAGCTTCTGCAGAAAAGAAAACCAGAACAAGTTAGATGATTGATTTCTAAATATGATCGGCACAAAAGCTTTCTGGCTAAACTTCCACTCTCACTCAAGTATAAGCATAATAGATGTAACACTTCTAATGGGAACCTTCAATCCAGAATCCTTGGTAAATGAGCTACGAGATGAAAACAAGGAGACATAGAACTCACCACATAAATGTTATTAAGGCATAAAAATGTTATTTATAATTAAATGTTACTATACATTTAATAAAATTTGAAAAGAAATCACTTATAATATAAGTAAAGTTGTACGTGTGAAAATAATTTTCCTTCCGTCCTCTCCTGAACTAAATAAGTTAACATTAAAACCCCTCTTTTAATATAAGGATGAAATTGTCAATGTTAAAAAAAATTCCCTCCCCTCCCCTCCTAAACCAAACAAGGTAACATTAAAATCCCTCCCCTCCGCTTCCTTTTGATCAATCCAAACAAGATAATATTAAAATCCCTCCCTCTCCCTCCCTCCCCCTTCCCTCCATTAAAATCCCCTCCTCCCCCTCCCCTCCGTTGAACCAAACAGACCCTAAGGGTCTATTTGATTCTAGGGGATCGGAGGGGAGGGGAGGAGGATGGAGGGATTTTGGCTCCCTCCCCTCGTTTGGCTAATCATATTTTTTAGGAGGGGAGCGGAAATTTTTTAAAATTTTCCCCTCCCTCCCCTCAAAAACGTCACCTCCCAAATCGGACGGATTCGGAGGGATTATTAAAATTAGTGTGTCAGTGGACAAAGATGCTCCTGCAATTTTTTTTTTATTCCTAAAATACCCTTATGCTGGTATATTTGTCTTATCCCTGCACTGTGTCTGTCCTCGTGCTTTGTTTCCCCTCATTAGGATTCTGGTTCTGTTCCTATTTGATTGTTTGACTATCGCGTCAATTACTGATTACCAATGCTCTGCATTCTGTGGGTTCTTGTATGAGCTGACGCTATAATTCTCCGATTATTTCCCTGTGTTGTATGAAGATGGAAGTGATGATTATTTTCCCAGATGAACGACGCCAAAATAACTGAGCGATTTTTCTCTTTTGAGAAACCAAGCCAATTGAATCTGATCCATCTCCTCATCCTCTTCATTTCTAACCGTTTTTAAAAATAAATTATCGATTTAATTTTTAAACAATATTAATTTCGTTCATTTTTTTTTCTTTAAACAATATTAATTTCGTTCTTTCTCTCTCTATGCTGTGTGTATATTGCTATCAATTTGATCTGGCATATTGTACCTAGGAAGTTTAATTTTGTTTATATGTGTGAAGTCATGTAATTGTCTGGATATAATCTGTGTCTCCTTGAATAGAGATGGAAGTGATGATTATTTCCCCAGATGATCGAAGCTGAAATTACTGAGCGATTTTTCTCTTTTGAAAAACCAAGCCAATTGAATCTGATCCATCTTGCTCGTTCTTTTCATTTCTCAATATTTTTTGAAATAATTTTGATTTCCTTGATTTCTTTTCCTTGTCATCCCGTGTGTATATAGCTATATATTTGATCTGGTGAGCACTCGACACTTTTGTAAATTGTTTGGTTTTGGAAACAAAATTTAGGTTTTGGTAATGTATGACAATACTTAGCTTCATGGTTGATTTATATAACTTGATAAAATATTATCTTGATTTTCAATAAATAAATATGTGTGTATTACATATTTATTTATAATTAAAGGTTATTATACATTTAATAAAGTTTGGAAAAAATCACTTCTAATATAAGTAAAGTTGTCCATATGAAGATAATTTCCTTCCCCTTATCTCTTAAACCAAATAAGGTAACATTAAAATCTCTCTTATAATACAAGGGTAAATTTGCCAATGTTACAAATATTCCCCTCCCCTCCCCTCCTAAACCAAACAAAGTAGCATTAAAATCTCTCCCCTCTCCTTCCTTCTGATCAATCCAAACAAGATAATATTAGAATCCCTCCCTTCCCCTTTTCTCCCCTCCCCCCAATTAAAATCCCCTCCTTCCCCTTCCCTCCATCAAACCAAACAGACCCTAAAGGAAATAATTGGGGGTCCCCCAACAAAGGTTTCTATGTACCTAAAGATCGAACCCGATACCTCTAATTAGAGGCCAAGGTACCTATAACCTCAACCAGCCCCACGTTAGAAGAGTCTTTCGAGAAGGCTACATCCAAGATGGGAAGGCCTAGGATGCTCTAAAAGTAAAGTAATGGTAAGAATACGTATCTTCTCCAAAAGAAGGTCCCACTTCTGAATTCTGATATAATCTAGAAAATGAGAAAAGCTCTGCTACAGGACACCAACATAAATCCTCTTCTTAGCAGATCATGTTTTGGCTCTTTAGCCGTTGAATACCTGTTTGAGTAACCCTTATATATAAAAAATATGTTTATGTAGGTTCACATAAAATTTCTCTCACTCATTTATCACCTATAAATCATGTTAAAAAAATAACTTTTTTTACTAAGACAGACACTCAGTACAAATCGAACATTCATATATATAAGAATTGATTAAGAAAAATTGGGAGGCACAATCTATGGCTAGCGGAGATGGGTTTCTGTATGCTTCAGCAATCTTTTTTCCATCAATATCTATGGGTTCAGAATATAATTTTTTAAGTGATTATATGCTTAATGACCTTTTAAAAATGTGAATGGTCCTTGTTATCCCACGTACATCATAGTGTTGATCATAAAAGAATAATGAGAAGCATATCATCAGGTGAACAATGCTGCATAATGTTGCAGAAAAAGACTGAAACCCAAACAACCTGGACTCTCAATCTATCGATATATAATCCCCGGCCGCCCAAACAAAAAAGCTATAAGAATAATTATCTGTCCGCAAATACATGTATATGGTATTGGCTACTTGAGACATCAGGATGCTTTTAAACGTGCAAAAATTAATTGTAAATTCAAAGGATTATTTATTCGTAAGGAATAAATTCAATTAAAACTGTCTCATATTATCCTTAACTTAGTTGTAAAGGATTGTCTATTACATTTTGAATCCGGCCTTAACCCTTACTTAGCTTATATCTCATCCCAGCTAACCTGCGGTGGAAAGGTGTACGTACATTGATTCACTTATTGTTGGAAATTTTGATTTTAATGCTATTGATTTTTTTTTTTTTTTGGATATATAAAGTGTAGATGGGGGTACCAAAGTCAGAGCATGCCTATAGGCTCAAAGAGCGCTTACAGAGGTACTTATAGATCGCTTACCAATGAGGCATTGACATCGACCAATGGGTATCAAACCTCCTTCTTTTTTGGATGAAGGCCGACACTTTAGTCAACTATGTCAATCCTCATTAGCAATTTTTTTTTTAAAAAATATAACTTCATTCTAAGAATTCACACTTCTTGTCTTGATTATAGGAACTTCTCTCTAATCTTTATTATAAGGCACCAACTAGTAAATGTATTTGGTCATTTTTATAGGGCATTTGTTTGTTTTCAATGAGCATTAATTGTTCTGTTAATGTATGCTCATAATTAATAAGGGTAGTAGGTAAGAGTAATAATTAATATAATATTAGAATTTAGTGCAATTAGTAGAGGTAATATTGGAAATTACTTAAATTTTATGGCAATAATTGACTTTAACTGTTTTTATTGGTTTGTAAAAATTATTAACCGGTGACTTATACTGATAAAGACTAGAGGGAGTAGCTAGGAGATTGGTCTTGGTCAATAAATATAAGACCTCTATCCATTTTATTTATAATATTTATAATTTTTTCAAATTAATTTTCTTATATAATATAATATTAAACATGTGTATTTTAAGGAAATCATGTCAAATTTATTATAATTAAATAATTTATTTAAATTTCTTAATCTACTAAAATTAGTTTAGTAGCTTTTACATTAAAGACAGAAAAAGTATTAGGGTTAAAGGTCATTTTTGCCATGGAAGTATTGCTAAGGGAGCGCCCAGCACCCGGAAGTTTTTTGGGTACCAAATTTGCCCCGGAAGTATGAAAAAGGTACCAAATTTGCCCCGAAAGTATGAAAAAGGTAGCAAATTTGCCCATCTGTTAATTTTGACCGTTAAGTTTGACTAACTGTCCACGTGGCATGCCACTTCATCAACCAATAAAAGTTAAGTATCATTTTTGCCCCGGAAGTTTTCAATGAGAGCAATTTTGCCTCGGAAGTTTTTACTAAGGAGCAATTTTACCCCGGAAGTTTACAAAATGTGTCAATTTTACCTCGGAAGTTTACAAAATGTGTCAATTTTGCCCTTTTAAATCAGTCAAAGACCACATATGTCATGCCTTGAAAAGGTCGAACTTGGAGTCAAAGAAGAAGATCTTTGAGATGTTGAGTTCAAAGTAGCCAGAATTTGCGAAGCCGAACTGGTCACAGGAAGTACCACTTATGATTTAAGCAAATGATCAATATATGCAAACCAAGGTTCTTAAAACCGGACCGGTCGTTGAACCGGTTAAGGTACTAGGTCAAGGGTCAGTGGGTCAGACCAGAGTTAAACCGGGGCAAACCGGTGAGAATAAAAATTTCATGTTATTAATATGAAATCATTAAAAAAATATCTTTTTTTTAATACCACCATTCGATAAAAAAACATGTCTCACTGCACTCATATACCCATTAAATAATGAGTTAAAGCATGTTGGGTACCTCTTGAGGGGGAAAAAAAAAGGTATATTGATTTCCGGTCTGAACCAGTCGGTCCGGTCCGGTTTTCAAAACATTGATACAAACGTAAGTTATGCTTCCTTGAGATCAACGTCTCAAGGATCTCCTTCTCTGGCTCCAAGTTCCACCTTTTCAAGGCATGACATGTGTGGTCTTTGACCGATTTAATAGTCAAATTTAATATTGGGAGAAAGAAGGGCAAAATTGCTCCTCAATGAAAACTTCCGGGGCAAAATTGCTCCTTAATAAAAACTTCCAGGGCAAAATTGCTCTTTAATGAAAACTTCCAGGGCAAAAATGATACTTTTGATTGATGAGGTGGCATGCCACGTGTCATGAGGTGGCATGCCACGTGTGATGGGGTGACACTTAACGGTCAAAATTAACGGAGGGGCAAATTTGCTACCTTTTTCATACTTCCAGGGCAAATTTGATACCCAAAAACTTCCGGGTGCTGGGCACTCCCTTAGCAAAACTTCCATGGCAAAAATGACCTTTAACCCAAAGTATTAACTCATAATGGTGTTATCGCGAGAGTATATTCAAAAGGCAATGTACTGAATTCCATTTATGGACCAACATCAGTCACCACAAAAATCACACCGGGTGAAGACATCATGAAACTTGGGAACCAGTTTCCCTACCTATCTTGGGATAGGTAGGGAGAGCTTTTATAGATGTGGACTGTTCAGATTTGATTTGGACGGTCCAAATGTAATTTTTTTTAAACTGTCAAATTTTAAATGAAAAAATCATTTTTTAAAAATATGTTAGTTGAAAAATTATCTCTATTTTAGATTCTCTGCCCATTAAAATAATTATTTTTTAAAAAAAAAAGTAAAAAAAAAAAGTAAATCTGGACCGTTCAAATCCCATCTGGATGGTTCAGATGGGAAAAACTCTCCCTACCCATCCTTGAGAAGGTTAGATTTCTCTCATAATCTCTTTTTTCATTATCCCTCATCATCTCTAAATCCTATCCATCCAATCAATCACAATACTACTTTAAACTCTCTTTCATCTTTCTAATTGATGGTATAGATGGTGTTAATAAGAAAAATAATTAGAAGAGTATCCTCTTCCATCCTTGGGATGGATGGGGAACTGGATCCATGAAACTTGACAAATGAACCAGAATCCCATATATAGGTTATATCAAACCCTGCTGGTCATTGCCTACATTATACTAGAAAAAGTTTCCACTACTCATCTTTTGCTTCTTCTACCTCCTTCTTCTTCTTCTCCACCCAAATATGAAAGATGAATCTGGTCTTGTTTGCCATTTGGAGAGATGCTCATGAAGTATTAGATGCCAGATGTACTAATTAAGAGATGAGAGGTCCACCGTCTTTCATACAGTCTCACCAATAAGATTCTTATTATACCACCTATAATCAATCACGCATGCCACGAAAATACATTATTCTAATCCTATGTTGATGCCCTGCAATGCAAAACTCATGGCCCAATTTAGAGCGAATGATATTAGGTCCAGGTATTTTGAACCGGCATATTAAAATATATTTTCTGCGATCCTGGAAAAAGGTTCTTCAATTATCTCCATGCTGAGCAGGATCATTATTAGTCAAAAATATCTAAAGCAAAAAAGCAAGAGCATAAATATAATTAAAGCTGGTTTCTTTTTGGGTTAGCTGTGTGACTTGTTGTGTTTTATCCTTACTTTCTTTTTTCAATATAAGAAGCTTCACCTCACTCTCCTTTGCATCTCAGACATAAATGTTTTATTTTTCCTGCCAAAGAGAAAGATAAAGGAAAGGAGGAAGGCCTCAAACTTCAGGCGCTTGAAGATGATGAAGATGAGTTTTGAAGAATGGAAACCTTTTGCAGCAATGGTGGTTATTGATTTTGCTTTCGCTGTTGTGAACATTCTTCTGAAGAAAGTCCTTCAAGATGGCATGAACCCTTCGGTTCTAATCACCTACCGCTTGGCTGTTTCTTGCGTTTTCTTAGCACCAATTGCTTTCTTCTGGGAAAGGTAAGATCTTTGTTTTCTGAACCCAATTCGCAAAGAGAGAAATCAGAAGTCTCAAAACCATTTTGCTTTTATGTGCAGAAATGGCAGGCCAAAGCTCACTTTGAAAATTTTATGTTACCTCTTCCTCAGTGCATTACTTGGGTTAGTCAGATATACTTTCTGTTACTTCAGCATTCCTTTTTTTTTTCTCCTGCATCTATTGACCTATTGTGTAGTTCAAAAACTAAGCTTCTCGTGGAGTAACACTTGATCAAAACATTCTTGCAGATCATCACTCACACAGTACTTTTACCTTTTGGGAATCCAAGACACCTCTGCTACCTTCGCTTGTGCCTTTATCAACATGGTGCCAGTGGTCACATTCATCATGGCATTACCATTTAGGTATGAACAAAAAAACAAAAATGAATACAAAATTTAAGATTCAAGCGAGTGTGTGTGTGATCAACTAATGCATAAGCTTTGTTCCATTATTACAGGTTAGAGACAGTGAACATAAAATGCAACGGAGGGAGAGCAAAGATACTTGGCACACTGGTGTGCATTGGAGGAGCATTGTTATTGACAATGTACAAAGGCGAGCCCTTGTTCAATTATTCTCGAAGTGAGCCTGAAACTGCAAGACATATGGTTTCTGCTCAGAGGAACAACAGAGAGAGATGGACCACTGGTGTGATAGCTCTGATTGTGGGGACTCTGTTATGGTCATCTTGGTTTCTCTTGCAGTCAAAAATAGGAAAGAAGTACCCCTGCCAGTATTCTAGCACAGCTATAATGACCTTCTTTGGAGCTATTCAATCTGCTGTTCTTAGCTTGTCCACTACACAGAAATTGTCCATGTGGGTTCTAAAAGGAAACATGCAAATACTCACTGTTCTGTTTTCTGTAAGTGCTATTTTGGTCATCTCTTGGTTTCTCTTACTTTTGCCTTTGGTGTTCATATAGTTTGATACTGTAATAAAGACCGAAGTAATGGAATTCTCTGTGTGATATGGGCAGGGGGCGGTAGGATCTGGTATGTGTTTTGTGGGGTTGTCATGGTGTGTGAAGAAAAAGGGTCCTGTGTTCACTGCATCATTCAGTCCTCTTGTTCAGACAATGGCTGCCATGATTGAAATTCCTTTCTTGCATGAGCCGCTTCATCTTGGAAGGTGAATGCTTACAATAACTACTTCTATGTTTACCATTCTGATTACACGCATTTATAGCCTTTTAATTGCGACGAACATTTATGAAGTTATATGTGACTGGTTTTCTGATTCTGGTGTTGCAGTTTGATGGGTTCCATATTGGTGATGGTGGGATTGTATATTCTGCTTTGGGGTAAGAGCATGGAAACGCTGAATCAGAATCAGGAGACTGTGACTAAGCTATACCAAGAAGATGGAGAAATCATGGGACAAGAACCTCAAACACAACGCATCATAGTCTCCAAGGATTAATAGTTTCCTTCATTTTTTAAAAAACTTTGCAACTCCTTTAGGGGGAAAATCAATGAATTTGTTTCCTTCCTTTTCTTTTTGGGAAAAAGACCTAACGAAATGGAGTAGCTTGATTGTTCAATAAATGACAAGTATAGTTAAATTATTATAACGGCGCTGCTAAATGCAAAGTCCTATTTCTTTTTTTGGCTTTTTTGGGAGTTTTGTGCTAATTCCTTCTCATGAGCGACCCCACCTAACCTGGCTTTAGAATTTTAAGCATAGAATGATCCTCAAAAAAAGTCAATCCTTAAGTTAAGGAAAAGAAAGGTTACTTATATCCTTAAACTATAATATGGTTAAGGGAGAAAAAAAGTTCTTTGGATATTATAAAGTGTAAATTTGTCGTAAATTTATGCTTAAAAGCAACATTATCTTGGAATTTTTTTTAGGTTTAATATTACCCCGAAAGTTTTAAAATATAACAATATTGTCCTCCTATTATTAAAAAACTAACATTAACTCTTAAAAAAGTGACGTTGATTGTTAATTTTTTAACGGTCAATAGTAGCATTGTTTTATTTTAACACTACTAAAATAATATTAAATATAAAAAAACTTCCGGATAATATTACTCTGTAGCAAAAGCTTCCAAAGCAAATTTACACATTAATCTCGCTATGATATCTCAATTTACTATAGGAAAAAGTAGTCAGCCTGATTATAATATTTTTTAAAAGAAGTACTCCTTCTAATTTTTAATATAAGACATATTTATCTAATTTGATTAGATTAAAGAAATTGGTTAATATGAAATGTATTTTCTAAAATATCATAGTTAACTTTTTTAATTCCTTCGTTCTCTCTCCTAGTTGATTATGTTTAAGAAAGCATCAATGGAGGTAAATTAAAAAATATTGACAAATATAAAAACTATATTTTATATTTAAGAATTAAGACTAAGATTAACTCCCTAAATATATCTTATATTAAGGATCAAAGTAGTTTTTTTTTTTTTGGACTTATTAGACGAACGACACAAAGATTATATATTTGTTAACATTATTAACATCTAGGATGTGCTATTTGTCATGTAACATACTGGTATAACATATCGAGATCTCAATTTTTCTTTAACAAATTGAATTCAGTTCAATATCTAGTGCGTAACAGTTATATACGTATCACTGCAACCATTTAACTCCAGCGGATACCTTAGTATGTGTTTGGATTAACTTCAAAAGAATAAGTTTTATGATTTACGTGGTAAACATATGAGAAGAGTTCATCTCGACTTGTAAAAAATAGCTTCTGAAACCATAATTTGTTCAAGTATAAAATTAAGTATTCAATCCTCAGGATAATGCTAAAAGTAGATTTCAAGTGTAATATAATATTCAAATTTCTGGTTTTTTTTTTCTCCCCACGCACTCGTGTGAGAGCCTCGTTCTCTCCGCCAAGCGTGAGAGTGTTAAGTTTTCGGAGGTTTAGGAGGGTGACCGGCGGCGAAGATCGGAGGTTTGGCGGGGTCATTGGAGTTAGCGAGTAGATTGACGGTGGTGCTGAGCGTCAGCTGTTGTCAAGCGAGGTGCTGTCTTCTCAGATCTCATGGAGGAGAATCAGATCTCATCTCCGCTAGAATGGAGGGAGGCGAATGTGGAAAACCTACTAATTGGCAAAGTCCTTTCATCTTGGATTTATTCGCGTGCTGCTATAGATTCAATTTTGAGGAAGGCATGGAACTTGCAGGATGGATTCGATGTAATTGAAATTAATGGCAACGCCTTCATGTTCAAATTCGCGGACGAAGGGGAATATAATAGAATCTTGCGTGGAAGTCCATGGTCGATAAACGGATGTCTGCTAAACCTAATGGAGCGCTCAAGATACAAATCGTGTGAGGAGTTTGAATTTAGTCGAAGTCCGGTCTGGATCCAGATGCACAACGTGACGATGGAAGCAATGTGCTTGGAGAATACAATCTGAATTGGAGGTCATGTCGGCGAGGTTTTGATGGCAGAAGATCCATACTACAATGGCAGGTATCTCCAGAGCTTCTTACGTGCTAGAGTATTATTAGATCTAAGGAAACCTTTAGTGTACGGATTCTGGATTCCTAGACCTGATAATGAACGTGTTTGGATTTCGATTAAATATGAGAAGCTCCAAAGCTTCTGTTATAATTGTGGCAAAATCGGGCACGACATGCGTGTATGCAAGTCAGAGAAGATGTTATCGGTGTTCAAACCAACTAAGCCTCGCGTTGGGGCTTGGCTCACCACTACTCAATGTCGAAGCTGGGATGAAGTAATTGTGGTTGTGTGTAAAGACTGGGTTGAGGTAGAACATGCTAGACGGAAGAGGGAAGAGGCGATAACACGCAGGAAAAATGAGGGAAACAGAGTGCTGAAGACGGGAACCATTCTGGAAGAGGAGGAATTATTCTCTATCAAAGTCCATAAGCCTTTGCTGGAGAATAAAAGTCGGTCTCCTAGGGTGGCTATGGAAGCGAAAGAGGCTAAAAAAGTTTCAGATGTGGCTGGAAATAGAGGATGTTCTGGGAATAACGCCACAGAGTAGGGCTGTAGTATATCTGCAGCAAGGGAATCTAATGTAGTCCAGGAACCAATGGAGCCAAAGTCCTGTGTGGAACGAGAAGATACAGTACCTGATAAGGGAGGAAGCCAAGGCGTTGGGGAAGTCAAAGTAAATTGCAGCAAGCTCTCTCTGGAACAGGATGAGAACACAAGGGCTATGGTCTTGTATAGTGGAGGTGGCTTGAAGGAGGTCATTAATGGACTGAATAACCTTGGGCTGAAACGTAATGTAGATGTAATGTGGGAGTCATCGAAGCCAAAACGTTACAAACAAGAGGAAATGATCCCTGGTACTAAACCTGCTATTTCAGTGCTTGCAGAGAATTTGAGGAGGAACAAGGCTAGAGTAAAGCGATATGCTAAGAGGAAAGGCAAGACAGGGAGGGAGAATGTACTAGAGGATGACATGTGGCTAGATGAGGCGCTGGAGGCATCTGTTATTACCTCCTCTATCGACTCTGACTTTGTGTTTAAGGCTGGGAGAGGTAGGAAGACCAAGAAATCATCTGATGGTGCCGGTGGCTGGCCAAAAACAGCCACCCAGTCACCATGAAACTCATTTCTTGGAACTGTCAAGGCCTGGGAAGAGCCTTGACAGTTAAAAATTTGAGGGATATGGTGAATAAGTTTCATCCCTCAATTATCTTCCTGATGGAAACCAAAAGCAACTCAGAAAAAGTTAGGCGAATAAGGGAAAGGTGTGGGTTTGACCAAGAGGTATTTGTTGAGCCGATAGGGTTGGCTGGTGGCTTATCTGTTTGGTGGCAAAACTCTGTTTCCTTAACAGTGCTGTATAAATCTAAAAATATCATCCATGTGCTGTTTGAATCAAATAGTTTGGCTGGTCCCGCATTTATCACATTTGTTTATGGACCACCTAAGGAAGGCGAGAGGAGGGTTATCTGGGAGTTGTTGAGAAGAGTGGCTGCAAGTATGAAGGAGGCATGGCTGGTGGTTGGTGATTTCAATGACCTCTTGTCTCAAATGGAGAAGGAAGGTGGAAACCCAAGGTCCATACGCAAAATCATTAACTTCCAATCCTATCTATCGGATTGTAACCTAATAGACCTTGAGTTTAAAGGCTCTAAATATACTTGGTGCAATAAGAGACCCAGTGGCATTGTGAGGGAAATGTTAGACCGGGCCCTTAGCAATATGGAGTTTAGAGAGAGCTTTGAACGAGCTATGGTATTTCATGTGGAGCCAATAGGATCTGATCATCATGTCATTGTAGTGGACTGCTGTTATAGAGAGGAGAGAAGGATAAGAGCCTTTAAGTTTGAGGCTAACTGGACTCAGCATGACGATTTCATGTAGATAGTGGCATCAGGATGGAATGAGGTTATTGGGACTGCATTGGATAGTGTGGCGGACCTGATTCGGCGACTAGAAGCATGTCAGAGGAGGCTAACAGCGTGGAGCAAGGTGGAATTTCCTAATTTCAGGAAAACTATAAAGCAGCTGAGAAATGCACTAAACGCCTATTACAGGGGCATCATGTCTGCTGAAAAGCTGATAAAGGCTGAGGGCTTGGTAAAACAGATTGAGGAGGTATGAAGAAGGGAGCAGACCTACTGGTGGCAAAGATCTAGGATTGCTTGGCTGGCTAATGGGGATAAAAACACAAAATTCTTTCATGCTAGCATTATTCAGAGACGTCAGCGTAATAAAATCTTGCGAGTTAAAACAGATAGCGGAGTGTGGTTGGAGGATAAGGAAGACATTAACAGGATCTTTAGTGAGTTTTACTTGAATCTCTTCAAGTCGGGAGGAACTCGGCCCATGGATCAAGCCTTGGCATATGTAAGGGAAGTAGTCACTGCTGGAGATAATGAGCAGCTGATGCAGCCAGTAACTGACCAAGAAATTGAGGCTGCTGTTTTTCAATTAGGAGCTACCAAAGCGCCTGGCCCGGATGGCTTTTCAGCTCTCTTTTATCAAACAGCATGGAAGGAGGTGAACAAGGAAGTGTGCAGAATGGTGCAGGAATTTTTTCAGGGAAGGGCTGACTTGGATCAGATTAATAGTACCAATATAGTACTAAAACCAAAGGTAGATAAGCCGGAAGGGGTGAATCAATTCAGACCGATTGGGCTATGCAATGTCTCTTATAAGATTGTTGCGAAGATCTTGACTAATCGTATGAAAGAGGTGATGGGATGCATTATCTCTCCTAATCAGCGGGCATTTGTCGCTGGTCGAATGATACAAGATAATATTGTTCTAGCACATGAAGCCTTCCATTACTTGAAGCGCAAGAGGAAAAGTGAGAAATGGGAGTTTGCGTTAAAAATCTATATGAATAAAGCTTATGACAGAATTGAGTGGGACTTCTTGGAAGCTGTGATGTTGAGGATGGGCTTTTGCCAAGGTTGGGTGAAGTGGATTATGAAGTGCGTCGCTTCTGCAAAATTTAACTTGATGGTGGATGGACACAATGTTGAGACTTTTAATCCTGAACGTGGTGTTAGGCAAGGCGATCTGCTTTCTCCCTACTTGTTTATTCTTGTTTCTGAGGTTTTGTCCTTAATGATTCAACTGCACATTAACTAAAAAGATTTGAAGGGAGTGAAATTGGCTAGGAAAGCACCCGTCCTGTCTCACTGTTTTTTCCCAGATGATGCTATACTATTTTTGAAGGCTGATGAGATTAATTGTAGGGTCATAAAGCGGATAATTGAAGTATATTGTCAAGCGTCAGGACAAGCAATGAACCTGGAAAAATCAAGTATATTCTTCTCAGCCAATACTCCTTTGAGAGTCAAGGATGGGATATCAGCTTGTCTTGGTGTTCAGTATTCTGACCAAGCAGGGAAGTATTTGGGACTGCCTGTAGTATGGGGAAGGTCCAAGGCAGCAACATTGGCTGTGACTAGGGACAAAATAGGGGTAAAGTTGCAAGGATGGAAACAAAAACTCCTCACATTTGCAGGAAGAGAAATCTTAATCAAAGCGGTAGCGAACTCCATTCCCACGTATCCGATGACCTGTTTCTTATTCCCCAAAAAATCATGCATGGAAATCGACCGGCTAATCGCTGATTTTTGGTGGGGGCAAAAAGGTGAGGGGAGTTCTATTCACTGGAAGAATTGGAAGTGCATGACAAACAGTAAGGAGGAAGGAGGGATGGGATTCAGGGATTTGCTATATTTTAACAAGGCCCTACTTGCGAAGACGGCCTGGAGACTGGTCCAAAATCCAGCTGATTTATGGTGCAGAATAATTAAGGGAATTTATTTCCCTTATGGGAATTTTTTTGAAGCAAAAAAAGGCAAACAAGCTTCCTGGAGGTGGGTTAGTTTGCTGGAAGGCAGAGACCTACTTCTAAGGAAGATGTGCTGGAAGGTTGGAAATGGTGCAAGCATAAGGGTTTAGAAGGACCAGTGGGTGCCGGGACTCAATGGGTTTAAATTGCACAATGCAAATTTATCTGAGGAGGATGAAGGACTCTTGGTGGCTGATCTAATTTGTAATGGGAGATGGAACCTCAGCATCCTTAATGACAGAATCAGTAGGGATGAAAAGGACTTGATTTTAAAAATTCCTATACCAGCAGCTGATAGGACTGACTGTGTAATCTGGATGGCGAATAATGATGGTTTATACACAGTCAAATCAGGGTATAAAGTTGCCAAGGAGGACTTAGCACCTGCGAGGATTAAGGACCCAGGTACGTCATTTTCCACTCCTAAAGCACTTTGGAAGTTGATCTGGAAGGTAGTAGTCCCACCCAAAATCCAGCATTTTTTGTGGAGATTGGGATCAGGGGCTGTTGCAACCCGAGAAGTTCTGTTTAAGCGTAAGTGTGCTGCTACACCTATGTGCCCAATATGCTTAATTAAATGTGAGACACTTGAACATATGTTGTTTCTTTGCCCCTAGACGAAACACTGCTGGTTTGGGTGCCCCTTAGGCCTAAGATTTAGTAAATGGACAATGAAAAGCTGTGAAGAATGGTTGTTTGACTTGCTCCAAGGTAAGGGAGGGCTGGATGAATATGGTAAAGCCATTGCTGCCACCATGTGTTGGTGAATATGGAAGAAAAGGTGCAACTGGGTTTTCAAAGAGGAACCTCCAGATGCTAAAGAGGTAGTTCGTCTAGTCAATGCACAGGTTGATGAATTTTGGGAAGCTAAAACAAAGTCCAAACCTGGCGGCAAGAAGGTATTTGAGGAAAACATTGAACGGCAGAGGCACTGGAAGGCACCTGCACCTGGTACCGTGAAGATTAATGTGGATGGCTCGTTTAGAGCATCCATGGGTGCAACAGGCATAGGGTTGATCTGTAGAAACGCTAAAGGCGAATTTGTTGGTGGACTGGGAGGTGTTGTGTCTGCAACCTCCCCATTCATGGTGGAGTGTCTAGCTCTGAAAGAAGCCTTACTGTATAGAAATAAATTCTCTGATTCAAGAATAATTTTTGAAACTGATTGTGAATCCTTGTATAGGGTGATTAAAAGGAAAACTGTAGTTAGTTCTGAATGGAGGTGCTGGGATGTTCTGGCAGAGATTATTGGCTTGCTGAAGTCTATGGAGGGGGTGTCGATATCCCTAGTTTCAAGATAGGGGAATAAAGTTGCCGACTATATGGCAGTTGAGGCTGCAAAGAAGATGTTCCAGCTTAGTTGGTTGGAGTGTATGCCATCTTCTATAAGCAACATTTTGCTGCGAGATTTAGTGCTGGCTAGTAATGATTCTGCTGGTATAACTGCTGCCAAAGGTAGGGAAGGAGTAGGATAGAAACATGATACAGATACATGGTATAGATACTGTTAGGATATTTGATTTCATATAGGTTTTTTAATTGTTTGGTAAGAGGTGTGATAGTTTGTATGCTTAGGATTTTATTGAGTGTTTCTTTTTTTGGCTTCGGCTATTGGTAGTTGTACTCCTTCTTTTGTTATTAATAAAATTGTTTGTTTTGGCCAAAAAAAAAATCCTCAGGATGTATATTAACTTATTAGGTGCTTGAGTCTCTTCCATTGGGTGAAAGATTAAAGAAAAAAAAAGTATGTTTTAAAAATGAATTATTAGATAATTTTAGATATGAAAATGAATCAACATGTCACATTTTAAAATAATTCTTTCAAAAATTAATTACAAATATTATATTCTAAAAATAAATAAAGAACATCAACGCACTACAAACATATAAAATTTACATAATATAAAAGAAAAGTATGCTGTATAAATAGTCAAATTATTAAATAATTAATCATTGCTAAAAATAATTAGTAAGGACAATTTTAATTTAATCAAAATAAATAAAGCAATATTATATATATATATATATATTTTCCCACAATATTATTTAGTCATTACCCCATTATTACGATGTTATAAGCTTGTAATTGGAATTATGGGCCGATTAACTCCCCCCATGACTCTAGCAATTCGCACAGAAATGAAATAACAATTGCGCGGGAACAGAGGAAGGAACAGAACATACACATACACACACAGACGCAAAGTGTGAAGGTAGCGAACTCCACCACCGTCTTTCATGTAGAAATTGCACGTATCGGTTCGGAACTCCACAACCACAGCATTGATCTCAATTGGAATGGTCGCTGGAGGAGGAGGAAAATGACGACGAGGCTCCGGCTTCCTTCTCTTTCTTCTTCCCCTTCTTCCCATGCTTCTCACGATGCCCTAATCGTGGCTCTATGAATTCCGAGATATCCAGGCGCACACCTGGATCATTCGCCTCGTAACTTCCGCCCAGCATCATTGAGTTGTTTATCGCCTGGAAATTGCTGTTCACGTAAGTGCTCAACTCCTCCGATTCTTCACTCCCATGAGATTGCCCTAATTTTTCTTCCAGTTCGCTTCGCAGGGTGGCGCCGGTGTTGTTTCCGGTCAGGGTGATGATCCTTACGCCGTCATCTTCCTCGTCCTCCAGATGCTGGGCCGATCCTGACCCGGATGATTTGTGGAGATCCGTAACCCGGTGAGTGATGGCAGATACCATCTCCCTGATTTCTCTGTCCAGTTGCTTGTGCTTCTCTGCTTCGGCGGATGCAGATTGGTTCAGTCTAACTTGTTCTGAAGGCATTTTTTGAAATGTGAAGTGATGAGATTTTCTTCTTGTGAGAATTTTAAGTAGGAGTACTTGTCGTGTTTGTGTGATTGTTTATAGAAGAGGAATTTATAGGATCTATAGCTTCTTGAGTGGATCTTCCGTGAGAATAAAGTAGATGGAATTGGAATGACTTGAATGGCAATTAAAGAACTATGTTTCATTCAAAGTTGGAAACAACATAGAAGAAAGGCTGGAGAAAGATTGCTTCGTTATCACTTTACCAAATATTCCTCAGTAGTTCTTGTGCTTCTTGTGATAATCGTTTTGAAGCTAATGTATCACTGTTTTGGGGGTATTTCCCCTTTCTGAGCGAATTAAGAGTTGGTTTGAAAAAACTATTACAATTCAGCTGATAAAATTGAATCTGGTTATGTTTATATGTGCGAATTTCTTGTAAACTTGGTTCATATTTTTTCATTGAAGCACTAGGTAACTACCTCCCTTGAAATTAGAAAATCCCAGGTTTATTGAATTGGAAGTCTAGAAGTTAATACAGCATAATTAAACCCGGATCAGACTGGCCGGTTTTGCCCTCAGTTAACACCAGTTTAACTTTAATATAACCCACCCGATTAGTTCAGTGACCGGTTCGATTTTAATAACCTGGTTAATACACATATGTAAACTGATACATTGCTCACACAAGCTCTGTTCTGACTTCTGCCCTTCTGGCCTGAGTTAATAACATAACGTTGTTCTAGTTTAGGGGAGACAGGAGAGCACAAGATCTAGTAGAGCTTTGTTACATTGAAATTTGAATGTGCAAGAGAGGCTGCATTATTTATTACTTAAAAATAGGGTTTTTATATATTTTTATTTATTTTCATAATCTTAGACGAGATAACTCTCTAACTGTGGTTTGACAAAGAGTTTGGGATTAAATGATACTCTTTCCGGTTCTAATTATTGGATCACTTTTATAGTGCAATTTGTACTATAAAAGTATTTCTATAATTAAGAGCGGAAGTAATAATGTAAAAATAGTAGTAGGATGCATGATAAAATGTGATATCCTAAACGGTGGATAAATCTTGTATCAGGTATGGTTGATACATGATACAGGTTGATATATAATAGAGATAATGATATGTCGATTTCCTGCCTAGAAATACCATAACTGATGATGATCCTAATGAGCTATGTATGATCATTATTTTTAATAAAATCTTAATTATTATTTACGGTATTAAGCTAAATATATTGATCTAGGTGTTACTTAGATGAGATTCGAAGTTTTGAACAAAATCCATATGATTAATAGTTTATCAATAATATAATATAATATACTATATATGGATATTGGATTGTCGTTTATAAAATGATGATTTAATTCATTTTGTCCTCAAATTAACTGTTTGGGCCTCGAGGGGCATAAAAAACCTCAACTGTTTAGTTGTTTAATTTGATTCTCATAATTTAATTTTAAAAAAAATTGATTCTCATAATAAATATATTGTCATGAAACTAAGTAAAATATAAGAGAGATTAAGATGAGGAAGATGAAGAAATGCAAGAGAGAAATGAAGAGCAATGAGGGAGTGATTTTTCTTTCTATTTCCTCCTTTAACTTTTGATACATGCCTATTATATATAGGCAATAGACCTTTCACTTCCATTACAAGAGTTACATATAAAAGAGTAAATCTACATAATGGTATAACATGAAGTTTTGTAACTTATTTACATTAATCATAGAAAACTCCCACTAAGTCATTCATATCATATGTTACATGGCTTTAAGTGTAGAATTCCAAAAGACTCATCTTGAAAGGTTATGGACATACACACCAATATTAGAATATTTATAACACTCCCCTTGAATGTCCATTATGAATGTGCCTCATTAAAAACTTTAACTAGGAAAACCCAGTGGGATAAAACCTAGCTAAAGAAAAGAGTACATCATTCATCGATACACTTTCTTATGTTGTCTCATTAAAAACCTTTCTAGGAAAACCCAGCGGGACAAAACCTAGATAAAGGAAAAAGAGTACAATGTGTATCGTCTCCCCCTCTTAATTACATGAGATTTTCTAATGCTGCCTCATTAAAAACCTTTCTAGGAAAACCTAGATAAGGGAAAAAGAGTACAACCAAGGTTGTCAAACTCACGAGTCTATGCAAACTCGTGACAATGATGTAAACTCGTATCGTAAGCTCGAATCGGTAAACTCGTAAGAGTTTACTTTTATCATTAAACATGTATTAACGGTGTATAATTAAATAATTATAATATAAAAATAACAACAATTTGATTTAAATATATTTTAAATCCAAATAATTAAAATTAAATATATCAGCATTCATAATTTATTATACCTAATAAAGAAATTTCTATAAAATTCATATATAAAGTTGTTGAGGATGACAAAATTGAAAAAAAATTAACACAATTTTGTAAGCTACAAACGTAAAAACGGTAAATTCGGTCTGTAAACTCGTGAGTTTATACGAGTTTACAGTTGACACGAGTTTGCTAGAGACTTGACTCGATTTAGTAAGGTAGAAACGTAAAGACGGTAAACTCGGAGAGTCAACTCGCGAGTTTGACAACAATGAGTACAACGTATATCAACTTGTCATTCTTAATTGCATCTGATTTACTCCCCCTGATGACTACATTACTTCCAATGTCTTTGTGTTGGTGACGAACTATATTTCTTGGTAATAAGCCTGATACATTAGTACCATTCTTCATCTTCTATGCAGCATGATACATTAGTATTCCAATAATAGTAAAACATGATACTTCTGGACCAAGTAGTTCTTCAACGATTAATTGTCTTTTCAAGCTCTTCAGGAGTTCCAATGATGTTGATATTATCAACATAAACAACAATTATATCAAACTCATTTCTATATCCTTTCATAAAGATGCGTGGTCATATTGGGTCATTTTTTGTACCCTTCTTTCAACAAATATTCCTTGAAATTATTAGACCACATGCGCCCTAATAGCTTCAGGCCAAAGGACTTATTTAACTTAATTGAATATTGTGCTTAAAAACTTGAATTAGATGTTTTTTTTTTACATCTTGAATCCTTTAGGAATTCGTACTTTTGGTACATTAAATCCTTCAGAGACATATGTTTCTCTCACCACAAGTCCTTCAGGGACATTCATATTAATATCACTTTTAAGTGAGCCAAAACAAATAAGCATTTACAACATACAACATGCATTAGGTGCAGATCAAGCTCTTCTTTTACTGCTAGGCTAATCAAATAACAAAAGGTATTTGCATTCATTACTGGTGAATATATTTCTTAAAAATCAATAACAGGTCTTTGTATAAAAACTTTTGGGCTACAATGCTTGCCTTATATCTTACAATTTCACCTTTTTCATTTCTCTTTCATACGAAAGCCCATTTGTATCCAACTGGCTTTACATCTTCAGGTGCATGGGCAACAGGTCCAAAGACTTTTCGTTTTGCCAGTAATTTTAATTCAGCATTAATAGCATTTTTCCATATGGGCCAATTCTTTCACTATTGGCACTCGATAATGGATTTTGGCTCGTGATCCTCATATCGTTCATTACATCCTATGCTACATTATAAGCAAAGATGTCGTCAACGTTGACTTCATTTCGGTCTCATCGGATTCTATCCATAACATAATTTATTGAGATCTCATACTTTTCATATATTTCAGGTACCTAGGTCTCTTCTGGGACTACAACATTCACTTCTAGAGATATCTCTACTGGAGATAATATCTCTTCAGGAGATGGCTCTTCTGGAGCAACTAATTAACTTTTCTTAATTATTCTCAACTTGATCATCTATATTCTTAGCTCCTTTTCTCTTTTGAGGATTTATATCTTCGAAACCGATGGACCTACCATGCTTCAGGCATACTTTCAATTCATTTATAATAGATTGTCCTTCAAGGACATCAATAGGAGCATTAGCAGCTGGACATGTGACTTTGTCACTTTCTTTGGGTCAGTAAATGCTTCTGGCATTCGATTAACTAAATTTTGTAAATGAATTATCTTTTGAACTTCCAGTTCACATTATTTTGTACAAGGATCAAAATGAGCCAATGATAATTCATTCTAGCTAATCTGTTTACCCAATTGCTTATTTTCTCCCCCTCATGTTGGGAAAACTATATCAAATCACAATTGACTAATCATGCAGTGTAAGTCTCCTAAATCCATTTGTTTCCTTTAGAAACATCATTCTGTTTCATTTAGAGACAAACAAGAAGAAGGATGTACTTGCACAACATTTATCCATTTATGTGCATTATGGTCGAATATTGCACATTAAAAACTTTTAAGATGGAATTAATCTGGCTACTGACCAAAAAACAATTTTCTAGAGAGAATTTTGTTGGCTTATATAAATGCTGCAACATACAAGATCAAATATACCAACACATAAATTTTGTTCTTATAAGCATTCATCCAACTTATCTATGGTGGCTTGGCTTTAATATATAATTCGTGGATCATGTAATCTGGAAATTACGCGCTTAATTTATTCAAACACCAAACATTATTGCAAACTCCATGTTGCAATTATTTTTACAAACTTCAGGTTGCATTCTTACAAACTTCTGGCTATAAGCTAATAATCTCACATGTAACCAGATGCATCTTTCAAATTTGTATGGTTTACATGTCATTTCAATGGGCCTATATAATAATGTTTGATATATTTCCAGAGATCCATTACCAATCATGACCAATGATATTTTCATAGTCAAATCTATTTGAGAACAAACAATACATAATATATAAACAATATGCTGGTTATTCATGAAGAATCTTCTGGTTCTTCAATGGATGTTAATACATAATCTTATTTGCATTATATATATATGACTCGGATGATTAAACAAGTCATGCCAACAATAAATTTATTTAAATCAGTAAACTTTTGGTTTACTGTAACATAACTCAACCAATCATAAACTTTTCAATTTCCATACATTATCTGACATTCATCTTAGGAGATCTATTAGACTTTGTGTGAGAAGTATATAGCTTTTCAACTTTTCAAAAATTTGATCACACTTGTATTGTATTATAACTCAACTCACACTTGTTTTCTAATAATCTCCTCCTCAAGTGTGAGTTCTGTATGTCAAAATTACTTTCAAATCCTTTAAACCTCGAAATGAAAAAACATATTGATTCTTCAAAAATAAACATATAATATTGCATCACTAGATGATCTAATAATATACTTCAATTTGTTTATATATACAAAATATATAGTCCAGCACATATGAAAATATTCATAATTAAAATAACTTAGAATCACACAAATTTAGAATCACACATATGAAAATTCTCCAGCACAAGATTTTCATGGCAACAGATTTATAAGATGGAGTCACAATAAATGTAAATAATAAGAACAACAAAAGGTAAGCTTTATATTACCTTATGGACTTATTTATTTCTCTTGAGCCTTGGCTTTAAATAAAGATGAACATATTTCTCTGTGGCTCATTGCTTCTTTAATATTTCATTGGCCGACATAAATCTCTGCAAATTATTGTCTTCTGGACAATATTTTCTAAGGCTACTAAAATCTTATTGTATCATACAATATTTGAAACATAAACCTTCATGGCCATAATATTAATAATAAACAAATGTCACTCTCTTATCCACCCTTCATTTTTGGGTGTGAACAAGACCTATACCTCTTTCATGGGTATAGAAGACTAAAGGATCAAATATCTTATAAGTATAAATCACTGTGCGTAATAGTAAATTATTGTGCAATCACGTTTTAGTTACTGTGCGGAATAATAAATCATTGTATATAATAGTGAATTTCAGCTACTATGTAAAATAGTAAATCATATGAAATATTTAAAGATATTGTATGAGATATTAAAACCTTATAAACTATAAAATAGTGGGGAGTAAATATCACAATATCATGAATTTTCAACATATTGCCTAATAGTTTTCCTTTTGTGATTCTCTTCAATAATATTTCTCTACTTCAAGTGAGAATTTGAGTCATCATGATTACAACAATGACTATGCACAAAATTGTAGCCACAATTACACCTTATGTCCATGACCAATTCATTCATTACTTCATTCACTTCTGGAAATGGAGTCATGCTTATTAGATAAGATTCATGATTCTTACAACAAAAACTTAGTATTTTGTTTCTCCACATGAGATCAAGAAATTAATTCAGTATATTTCTTAAAACATCTTTCACAATATTGCTACTATAGGAGCAAATTGTTGGATACACTAATTTATAATAAACTTTTGAAAGAATAACCATCTTTTGGTTGTCATTCATTTCCTTTAATATGTTCTAAAGAACAAGATAATCTTTTAATACCAAATGTTCAATTTTGAGACTTCATGCACTACAAATTTAAATTTCATTATAAAATAAAAAGAAATTTATGAAATATAAAACACAATATAATAACATAATGAATTCATAAAGACAATAATTCATAAATTATGATATTACAATGAAATTAAAACTTATAGCTTCAAGCCATTTAGTTTTAATGGCTTTAGGCTGTTTGATTCTCATGGCTTTAGGTTAATTAGTCTCATGGCTTCGAGCCAATGATGGGAATTTAGAATTTTATGGCTTTGGATCATTTATCTTCAGGATAAATAAAAGTTAAATATATGTTTCTAGCCATCCAATAAAATAAAATATAAAAAAGTATATGACTTCAAGTCATATAATAGGGAATCAACTGAATATGGCTTCTAGCCATATAATATAGTAATAGAAATTAAAGGAATATGACTTCTGGCCATATTATATTTAAAATAATAAAGCAAAATGCATATAACTTCTAGTCATATAATTTCAAAGTAGAAACAAAAAGACTATGGCTTCTAGCCATATAATAGGAGATCAGAATAATATGACTTTTGGTCAAATTATTTCAGAATATGAAATCAGAGGTGTATGGCTTCTAGCCATACTAAAATAACAATATTAATAATAATATTATGTTAAATATAAAATAACATAATAATAATATAACAATAAAAGTAAAATGTTATGTTAGTAACAATAAAAGTAAATTGTTATATTAGCAACAATAATATAAATGTTATGTTAGTAACATAAAAGTAAATGCTTAATTTAAATGTTATGTTAGTAACATAATATAACAATAAAAGTAAAATGTTATGTTATGTTAAAGTTAGTAACATATATTGTGCAAAAGTAAAGTATTATACAATAATGTTAATAGTAAAACAATCGTAAATTACTATGCATGAATAAAATTGATGGATGAATAATGATAAATACTAAGAGTACTATATAAAATAGTAAATAATCTCCAATCTTAACTATGGAACCCGATGTATAAAAACAATCGGTAAAAGAGTATTTTTAATTCCATATAATAGTTTAGATTATCCCAGATATATAAATAAACATATAATAAAATCATTAGCGAAAGTAGATGAAAACGTTAAAGAAATTATATCTTCGTTATAGCTATCGTGCTGATAACGTGTTATGAAACTAAGTAAAATATAAGAGAGATTAAGATGAGGAAGATGAAGAAATATAAGAGAGAAATGGAGAGAGTGATTCTTCTTTCTATTTCCTCCTTCAACTTTTGATACATGCCTACTATATATAGGCAATAGACCTTTCACTTCCATTACAAAAGTTACATACAAAAAAAGTAAATCTACATAATGGTATAACATGAAGTTTTGTAATTTATTTACATTAATCATAAAAAACTCTTACTAAGCCATTCATATCATATGTTACATGGCTTTAAGTACAGAATTTCAAAAGACTCATCTTGAAAGGTTATGGACATTCACACCAATATTAGAATATTTATAACATATATGAAATTATGAAACAAATAACAATAAAACATGATGTTATCTCTCCGCTGCCTATCCTTTTCCCTAATACGATATCGTTCCCGTGTATTCAATATCCGCTCCCTTATTTTAATTTTTTACCCCTCGAGGGGTACATTGCATTAATGCATTCACAATCACTTCAAGCAACATCAAATTAATTAAAAAAATTTGTAATATAAATATAAATAAGTAATTATAGTTATATGTTATCTCCTTTTATAAATATAAGAGTCACTTAACTAATTTTGATAGATTTAAAAAGTTAAATAAGTTAGTTAATTATAATAAATGTAGCATAATTTCTTTAAAATACCCTTATATAGCAATAGATTATGCTCTCTCTAGTTTTATTATAAGGCACTAATTAACAATTCTCACAAACCAAGAAAAACCATTAAAATCAATAAAGTTATCTTAAAATTTAAGTAATTTTTAATATTACTCCTATTAATTACACCAAACTCTAATATTATATTAATTATTACTCTCACCTGCTATCCTTATTAGTGATGGGTATACATGGAAAAAAAAATAATTAATGCTTCTTGAGAACGAGCAAATTCCTTATAAAAAGGACCAAATAAATTTGATAATTAATGTCTTATAATAAGGACCAGAGGGAGTATTAACTTATAAGTTAGGTAAATTAGTTTAGACAAAAATGATAAATATGAGATATAAACGACTTAATTCTTATATTTAGAATTAAAATCCAACACTCAACTAGCTCTTATAAACGCTAAACCCTTTTAATCAATTGATTAAGTTAATTATTTATAAAAAGAATGTGCTGATTTATAAAACCTTAATTAATTTTGTCTTCTAAATTAACAACATTTCCCCAAACAATCCCTATTAAGTGCATATGGTAAAAAAAGTTCCATCAAATTATAGTTCCAATGCAAATAAATTAAAGACTGAATACAACCTTCCTTTTTTATAATTAATTAAATTATTTAGCGTTTTAAATCTACCAAAATTTGTGAGGTGACTCTTATATTTATAACCGGAGATAGCATATAATTATAATTATTGATTTATATTTATATTATAAAGTTTTTAATTAATTTGGCGTTGATTGAAGTGATTGTGGATGTAATGTACCGTGGAGTTCAGTTTCTAGCCAGGGGGGAAAAAAGGCAAGGGATATTGATATTGTCCGGGAAACGGTGTCGTATGGGGGAAAAGGATTGGCAACAGAGAGAAGTTACGTCCGATGTTAACAAAAGAACAGAATCAGTACTAAATTAAAACAAATGAATAATCAAGGGTCAATCATGGCTTTATGTTTTTTATTTGAGTTTAAAAGGCAGCTGTTAATGACTTATACCAAAGGATTAAACCTGTAACCACCGGGAACCGGTTACTGTGCTCGTTCTTTGGACGAGCACAGAGAGATCATCCATACAGACGAGTTCTGGACCGTTTAGATCAGATCTGGACAGTCTAGATCTAATTTTTTTTTACTTTTTAATTTTTTACAAAAAATAATTTTAATGGGTATCGAGAACATTTTTACATATTTGGTGGCATGGCCCATTCGGCTTTTTTCCCTATTTGCCACTTTTTAAATAAATAATTACCATTTTGCCACTTTTTTCAAAATATTTCCCAATGTGCCACATTTAGTCGACTAAACCACGGTTTAGTCGACTAAAAATCGGGGAACTTTTTTTTTGAATGTCCCAGACATTTAGTCGACTAACCCAAGTGAGTTAGTCGACTAAATATATTTAGTGTGGGTTAGTCGACTAAATGTCGGCAGAGGGGTTTTTTAAAAACGACGACTTAATGGAACCCTAATTGATTAAATTGTTCCCCAAACCTCTCTCCCTCTGTTTTTCTGACTATATTGCTACTGAATCCGTTAGTGGGTTGCGGAGGAAACTTCAATCTAGTGGCATTTGCGCCGTAATCAGTATGTTTTCATCTCCATTTTGTGATTTCCACCGTGCGTCTCTCTAAATTTCACTCTAGGGTTTTCTCGCGGCTTTTTTAGAATATGCTCAATTAAAAAAAACCCGGTAGGTTTTCTAAACCCGATCGGCGTATTTAATTCAAAATTAATCGTCATTAATTTTTGAAATTCAAATTTTAGATCTGGATTAAAA
Source organism: Acacia crassicarpa (assembly GCA_034222035.1). Lineage (NCBI taxonomy): Eukaryota > Viridiplantae > Streptophyta > Magnoliopsida > Fabales > Fabaceae > Acacia > Acacia crassicarpa. Next base: position 37,125,085 of record JAWXYG010000005.1, on the reverse strand, counting down.
TATATTAATTATATCTATATGATCAATCTAAACTAATAATATTTATTTAATCCGTATTAAAAGCCGATCTGAAATTCGAATTTTGAATCTAGATTAAAAATTATATTAATTAAATCTATATGATAGATTTTATCTAATCTATTTATTTAATCCAAATTTAAAAGCCTTCTGATTTAATTTATCTTTATAAATTAAATCCGAGAAATGATATCTATCTATTTAATTAAATCTGATATCTATCTCAGATTTAATATTAAATCTGATATAGATATCAGATTTAATTAAATAGATAGATATCGTTTCTTGGAAAAATCTGATATCTATCTCAGATTTAATATTAAATCTGAGATAGATATCAGATTTAATTAAATAGATAGATATCGTTTATCGGATTTAATTTATAAAGATAAATTAAATCGGAAGGCTTTTAAATTTGGATTAAATAAATAGATTAGATAAAATCTATCAGATAGATTTAATTAATATATTTTTTAATCTAGATTCAAAATTTGAATTTCAGATCGGCTTTTAATACGAATTAAATAAATATTATTAGTTTAGATCTATCATATAGATATAATTAAGGGTTAAGGTACATTTTTACCCTTAAAGTATGTGCTCAGGAGCAATTTTGCCCCTGAAGTTTTCAGCGTAACAATGTTGCCCCTGAAGTTTAAAAACAGAGCAATGTTGCCCCTTCGTCAAAAACCTTAACGGTCAACTAACGTTGATCGTTAGTTAACCGTTAGGGTTTTTGACAGAGGGGCAACATTGCTCTGTTTTTAAAGTTAAGGGGCAAAATTGCTACTTTTTTGGGAGCAATGTTGCCCCTGAAGTTTAAAAACCGGAGCAGCCCCTCTGTTAAAAAGCCTAATGTTGACCGTTAGGGTTTTTAACGAAGAGGCAACATTGCTCCGTTTTTAAACTTCAGGGGCAATATTGCTACGCCGAAAACTTCAAGGGCAAAATTGCTCCTGGGCGCATACTTTAAGGGCAAAACTGCACCTTAACCCTATAATTAATATATTTTAATAAATATCTAAAATTTGAATTTCAAAAATTAATGACGATTAATTTTGCATTAAATATGCCGATCGGGTTTAGAAAACCTACGGCTTTTTTTTAGTCGAGCGTATTCTGAAAAAGCCACGAGAAAACCCTAGAGTGAAATTTAGAGAGATGCAAAAACTATGGTGGAAATCACAAAATGGAGATGAAAACATACCGATTATGACACAAATGCCACTAGATTAAAGTTTCCTCCGCAACCCACTAACAGATTCAGCAGCGATTTAGTCAGAAAAACAAAGGGAGAGAGGTTTAGGGAGCAATTTAGTCGATTAGGGTTCCATTAAGCCGCCGTTTGGGGTTTTTAAAAAACCTTTTTGCCGACATTTAGTCGACTAACCCAAGTGGGTTAGTCGACTAAAATGGGTTAGTCGACTAAATGACTGGGATATTCAAAAAAAAAAAATTCCCGATTTTTAATCGACTAAACCACGGTTTAGTCGACTAAATGTGGTACATTGAGAAAAATTTTGGAAAGAGTGACAAAATGATAATTATTTATTTAAAAAGTGACAAATAGAGAAAAAAGCTAGCCTATTCTCCATTATCATGGTTCATGACACAGAAAAACACAGTGATGAACTGATGATTCAGCAGCAGGCAAACGTGGCAAAAAACCACAAGCAACGCCACGCCTCGTCACTGAGTTTTAAGCCGAGTTTGATAGGACAGGTTTTCCAGATATGTCAGGAAGATTCCAGTTTTTTTATAAAAAATAATCTGTAATAAAAATGAATAAAGTTATAATAATTTAAATCAATATTTATAATTTATTTTAAAAAAATTAGAAAAAAATAAAGGGAGAATTATAATAAATGATTTAAGAAAAATAATATTTATTAAGAAGAACCATAAAAATAGTAATTATTTTGAAGGACAAAAAATTAAAACATTAATATAAAGAGACTAAGTTGCCATTGGTTCTATAATTTTTGCATAAAAAGGTGAGAAATGAAAAAAAAAAACGTTTTGGAACAATAATACATGACAATCTTTTTTTGGAATGAAATATCTAATTAACCACAAAAACAAAACCTACAGGTCAATGTTTACGAACTTTTTTTTTTAAAAACAATAATATATGGCAACCTTCCATTCCATATAAAGAAAGAAAAGTGACAGATCATGCAAATTGGCTTCGGTGATTCAAAACACAAGTTTGAAAAATCTACAATACTAAAGGGGTAAGGATTAATCAGATTTTAATGATTATAACAAGAATCGAATTAAAGGAAAACAAGATAAAAAAATTACCGGAAAGAAGAACTTGAAGATCATAGAATAGAGGGGTGGATGCCTGGGAGATCTTTGTAGATGAAAGAACCTATGATTTCTTCTTCACAAAGAGATAAAAAGTTACCAATAGGGACTCTAACCTGCATATTCCAGATTCTGATTTGATCTCTATTTATCATTTTCAATTAATTACTTCGGATTCTGATTTAGTTAGAGATAATATAGAAAATTTGACCAAGGGCAATTTAGTCTCTTTATATTAATATTTTAATTTTTGGTCTTCAAAATAATTACCTTTTTTATAGTTCTTCTTAATAAATATTATTTTTCTTAGATCCTTTATTATAATTCTCTCAAAACTAAATTATTAATTTTGTTTTTTAAATCAATCTGTCAGCTTCCTTGGCTGTTTTTTAAATATAAAAGAGATGGCTTGGCCCGGATTCTCATTCTGCAGAGTGCGGACGCCTAGAGACCCTTGGTGTTGAAGCAGAGCATTGGACGCTGGTGGCGTGGCTGATTCTGATAAGTGTGAAAAAGATGATACTGGTGTCGTTGATGGCGGCGGCGCTGGAGGAGTACACGGCGTTGCTGTCGACGGCGGCGGAACAGCTCTTCCTCTCCGCTCCCCTCCCCAGACGGGTTCAAGTTCTCATCCTCCGTCGTCTTCCTCGCGCTCGCTACAATCCACGCCCTTCTTCCCATTAGTTCCAATCACGAAGCTCCTCTCTCTCCCCCCCCTCCTGCATCATTCTCCACAGGCGGCAGAGCATATATATATAGCCGTGAAGAACCAGAAATAACTTCTTCTTCTTCTTCTTAGAACTTTAGAAACTTCAAATTGTTTCCTTTTTAACTTCAATTAACTCTCGCTTTACTTGTTTTCATTATTACTGTTATCTCATTATTAGACAACTTTGGTTCATATCCGACCAAGAACCAGAGTCCTTAACTGCCTTATTAGCTTTTTTTTTTTTTTTCCATTAAATGTATTTTTCGGGATTATCTATATGTAGATATTTATAGATATTATCGATTATGGACAAAACTGGCGCTATCTATATGCAAGTCTTAGTCATCCGGTTGGTTTCTGCGTTTAGAAGAACTGATAATTCTCTGGGATAGAGAAGGATTCTTTAAAAAAGAAAAAAAGAAAAGAAAAAAGAAATCATAATATCGCGCACATTAAAATGAACGGCGAGTCTCAACCTTAAAAAAAAATAAAAATAAAAATAATCTAATATTTCCCATTGTACATATCCTCCATCACACTAATTTTGCAGGATACTAGAACTTATAGTACTATAGATTTGACGAATACGATTTTTTCAAGGAAGCCCTTAAAAAACACATGAAATAATGCATGGATTGATTCTAGCCATAACTTGGGGTTTTTTTTTTCAAAAAAAAAAATAATAATACTTCCTTTTCTTTTTTGGTAAAAAATTAATACTTCCTTTACTTTCTAATATAATAACCATTTGACTAGTTGGAAAATATTAGAAAAGCTAAATAATAAGTTACTTTAAAATATTTTTATTTGTATTTTTATTCAAACTAATTTTTTTTTATGACTTATCAATTGATATATAATAAAATAATTCACATAAAAATTTTAAAGATGTTTAAGTAACTTATTTATCTTCTTTAATTTACCTAAATTAGTCAATTTTCTTTTCTATTAAACACACGAGGTAGTAAACATTCAAAGATTAGGAGCTTAGGTCATCTGAATTGATTTTATATTTTATTGTAATTTTTAAATTAATTTTGATGATTTAGGCTTGTAAATAATAAATGAATCCAAACTAATCTGATGTTTTTTGGCCAAAATAGTCCAACTGCTGTGAAGTCCAGTGTTTTAAGATTCAAATTCCATAGTTCTACTTCTATCACTTTCCTCAATAATTCTCATATTTTAATTAACATATTGAAAAGTAAAAATAAGTGCGTGTTATGAATATATTATATGGATGACTCATTATAGGCATGAAGGCCCCTACTACTGTTAAGGTGGGGAGTGGGTAGTCACCCAATACATTCATGGTGAGGAGTGGGTAGTCACCCACTACATTCATGGTGGTGAATGGGTAGAAGCTACATAAAACTTTCCCACTCTCCAACCACTATAAATAGTCTCCTACCCCCTCACAAATGTACACCGAACAAACTGAATGAGAATCTCTCTCTCTTGAATCTCTCTTACTCTTGTTCTCTATCTTTTACTTCTTCTATATCCTTATATTTATAACACGTTATCAGCACGAGAGCTCTAACGAAGGTATGATGATTTTATCTACTTTCTTTAAAGATATACATTTATTTATCCGAGTTCTTTTCTATTATTTATATTGTTATTATAGTATGGTCAAAAGCTATACGCCCCTTGATTTATTATTATGAAATTATATTACCAGAAGTCATATTTCTTTAATTCTTATTTTAATATTATATGGCCAGAAGCCATACTGTAACACCCCCAATTTCTAACAGTTATAATAACAGAAATTTAAATAATTTTTATAAATAAATTAATCAAATTCGAAATAAAAACAACATTGGGGAGTGTTACCGCCGCACTTGTACTGGGACAAGCGCAAGGCTACTTGTTACAATTAAAAGAAAAATCCAAACTTAAATAAAAGTATTTTATTCAAAGCATAAAATAAATAAATAAATAAATAAAACTAGCTAGCATTCTCATTGTTCTTCCTCACTTCTCACTGCTAGCCCCAACAGCCCCAACTTTGAGACCTGTTTCACTGAAAATCTGCTCCCCCGAAGGATCGTCGCAGCCCATAAACACATACATCAGCAAAAGCTGGTAATCCTAATAAACAAAGATGATACAAAAATAACAATAACAATAATAATAAATATAATGTTAAATAAAATATTCACATGATATAAAAAGAAAAAGATATATATATTTATATATAAAATCTAAAATATTAGTTTCATATCAAATGTCATTCATTAATTTTTATTAAATTTTATTTGGACCCGGAAACCTGCCAGTCCATTTAGTTTAGTGGGAAGAGAACCATGGTAGACCCGGAAACCTGCCAGTCTACCCTGTGACCCGGAAACCTGCCAGTCACAATCAATTGGCCATAAACATAATAATATCATATCTTCCTAGTGTGCACACCTCTTCCCAAAGTTGCTACTAGTGTCCCGGAAACCTGCCAGACACCACTTTGAGAAGAACGGATTCTCAATTTTCTCATCACATAATATTTCGAGGCATAAAGCCTAAGGGTTGTGTTCATCACTTTGGGGGTACCATCCCAAAGCTATCCTCCCACTGTTAAGTTATTTAAACACACACACAATACAATTTTTAAATTATTTCTATGAGTTATAGTGCCCAAATTGAGTTTATTAATATTTTATATTTATTTAATCATCTTCCCTACACCTTTTTTATATATATTTAAATATAGGACAAAATATTTTACATATACTTAAATATAGGATAAAAGGTATTTTTCATATAATCTATTCGTAACCTATTTTATTGTGAGGAGGTCTTATATGAAGGAAGAATATATAAAAAAAAAAAAATCAAATATAGTATCAGCTAGCACAATACAATATTTATTATATCATCCATGATATTTCATATTGGCAACATTCCGAGGGCAACACGCATAAGGCAGACATTCAGTGAAAAGGGATATACATACATATGTGATTCAAGACCCAAGGACAAGGCACGTACAGGATCATTGTTCAATGGAAAATTGGTGATGCAAAAGCTAATCGCGCAATTCGAGGACAAGAAAAAAAGGTATTTATACAAGAAAGTAAAATAGGATGTATAAAAGAAGAAGAAGAAGAAGATACAAGGTTGTTCTGGGAATTAGGATTACCTATCGAAATATAAAATTACACTAAGACTCATGAGATTAGGATTACAAAATTTACATAAATCTAACCTACTCATGGGGATTAGGATTACAAAACTTACATAAATCTAACCTACTCATGGGAATTAGGATTACAAAATTTACATAAATCTAACCTACTCATGGGGATTAGGATTACCTGGCCTTCATTCTTGCTAGCGACCTAATTTTGATTTGATGCACAGAAAGAGGGTTTGAGAAGAAAACAACGGAGGAGGAAAAGTATCCTGTGTTTTTAGGTTTTTGACGGCTAGACCTAAATTTATAATTAAAACTTAGGGTTTTAGTTATGGGCTGGGCCCTTTAACTATTCCCAATTAATAAATTAACAACACAAACAGTATAGATTTCTAGATTCCAATATATTATTATTATTATTTTAATATGTTATTATTAATTCTATTATTAATCAGGGTATTACAAATATAAAATAAACAGATATATATATATTCTATATAATAAATAGAATATATAATACGATTTTCTAATATAAATAAAAATATATAATATGAAATAATAATATAATTAATATATTCCTATTACAATTTATCACGATACAATATATATATATATATATATATATAATATTTCAATTACATTTTATATTCCTATTTATTCTAGCTAAAATTTAGGATCATATCTAATATATAGGATCTCTAATATCACTACCCAACAGTAAGGTAAATTAAAATGACTCAGTTATATTTTTAATATAAATAGAAATGGATTATATTATATAATCTAATTAATATATTCCCAATTAATAAATTCTTAAACCATACAATTAAATTCTAAACAATTTATTATTACTATAATTATTTCCAAATAATAAATTATAGAATAATATAAACATTATTAAATTCTAAATCTTTATTTACTATATTGTTATTATTATTAAATTTCATTATTACTTTATTATTTTTATTATTAGTAGTATCATTATCATTATTATTGATAAAAATACGGGGTATTACACATACCCTTCGATTTATTATTATGAAATTATATGACCAAAAGTCATATTTTTTTAATTCTTATTTTAATATTATATGGCCAGAAGTCATACCCTTTGATTTATTATTATGAAATTATATGACCAGAAGTCATATTTCTTTAATTCTTATTTTAATATTATATGGCCAGAAGGCATACCCTTTGATTTTTTTTAATTATGAAATTATATGATCCGAAGTCATATAACTTTCATCTTCTTATTGTATGGCTGGAAGCCACAGTATTTAACTTTTATTTATCCTGAAGATAAATGGCCATAAACCATAAAATTTTGATATTATATAGCCAGAAATCATGTAGATTTTTTTTTTTGCTCAGAATAGTAACATATATTGATACTAATAATAAAAGTTACATGAAACGATTACACTGTGACAACACCAAACATGAAACGATTACACTGTGACAACAAACTAAACAAAAGCAAACCAGAATAGAAAGACTAACAAGTACAACAACACCAAACCAATTGTAAGGAAGGCTAGTCACCACAAAACAAATAGGAAAAGAGCAACTTCAAAGACTCCATAGGCTTCCTTGCCATCCGAGGTTAGAAAGAATATGAAAGAAAGTGTTGGTTGCAAAACCCACCCGATCGGGCACATCTCCTTATAAGAAAAAGCTGCACATAGGTCAGCTACACAATCACCCCTACTTGGGGAGTACAAAGAACACCCAACTTCAGACGAAACAAGCCAAGTGAAGTCCTGAAGAATACTCTTGCTCATCCAATGAAGCAACCTTGGTGACATCAACCACCCACCAAACAGATTTTGACTAACATAAGCGATATGGATTCGCCCCCATCTATCAATCCTAGCAATGGTTTTCTCACAGATTAGGCACAAAAAAGTAGCAACCATCAATAAAACCCTTTCCCCAAAAACACAAATCCAATCCACAAAACGGAACACCATCATAATTACCCATAACCACACCATCACAAGACAAACACAAACATCAATTGACCAAATCCACAGCATCAGAAGACTTAAATAAATATGAAGCGAGAAAATCAAACGGAAAATGAAAATAGAGACACCCCCTCCATCGGAAACCACCGACGAGCCAGAGGCCACCGGCGCGCAGGAGACCACCGACGAGCCAGGAACCACCGTTGAAGGGGACATCGAAGCAAAAACTCCCACCGCCGAAGACGAGGGAGGACCACCAACGCCACCAGAGAGCAGAGGGCCACCGAAGCTGGGAAGGCGGTGAGGCCGGAGACCAGAGGAGAACCGGCGCCGAACAAGAAGGACGGCCACCCTTCTATATCTCCGTTCCGACCTAAAACCCACCTGCACCTGACTCAAAGAGAACCGATCTGCACTTCGGCCACTATTGTGGATCAGGAGGACGCTCGCTGGCGGCATAGTCGCCGCCGGCGAGGCAAAAACCCAGGCGGAAGAGGACGATCTAGGGTTTGGCGAGAGAGAGTGAGAGCGTTTTTTTTCTCTAGAAATCATGTAGATTTCAACTTATATCTTAGGACTGGAAGCCATAATATTCAACTTTTATCCCGAAGGTAAATGACTAAGATTTGAGATTATTGTTGCTTTTATATGTTACTTTGATTTCCTTTATGAGTTCTTTTATATTATTAGTATTGTTATGATAGTATGGCCAGAAGCCATCTTATTATATGACCAGAAGTCATATTTTCTTGACTCTTATTTTGATATTATATGGCCAGAAGTCATATAACTTTTATCTTCTATCTTATTGCATGGCCGAAAGCCATAATATTCAACTTTTATTTATCTTGAAGATAAATGATCTGAAGCCATAAAATTTTAATTTTATTGCAATACTTTATGAATTATTTTTGTAAACCTTATCTTATTATCATTAGTGTGTCATAATATTTGTTTATTCAAGATAAACGACATATATATTTTATGTCTCATGTTTATCCTGAAGATAAACGATGAGAAGTTATATAGATTTAATTTCTTATGAAAAGACAAACTAGCATGAAGCCAGGAGATACAAAATGGCTAGAAGCCATATTCATTTAATTTTCTATTATATGACCTGAAGTCATATACATTTTACCATTTATTTTATTGAATGGCTAGAAACATATATTTAATTTTCATCTATCCTGAATATAAAAGGTCAAAAGTCATATAATTCTAAATTCTCATCATTGGCCCGAAGCCATGAGACTAATTAGCTTAAAGCTATGAGAATTAATTAGCCTGAAGCCATTAAAACTGAATAGCCTGAAGTCATAAATTTTTATTTTCGTAATTTATGGCTTATTTGTTGTCTTTATGAATTTATTATTCATGTTATTATATTGTGTGTTATATCTCATAAATTTATTTTTATAATGAAATTTAAATTTGTGTTTCATGAAGCATCAAAATTGTATATTTGGCCTTATAAGACCCTCTTGTTCTTTAGAACAAATTGAAGGAGTTGTATTACTATCAAAAGATGGTTGTTTCCAAAAGCTCATTATAAATGGATATATTCAATTTGCTCATGCAGTAACAAAATTGTGAAAAAGATTTTAAGAAATATGTTGAATTAATTTCTTGATCTTATATGGCCAAACAAAACAATGCGTTTTTGTTGCAAATATCTTGAATCCAGGCTCAACTTCATTCCCAGAAATGAATAAAATAGCAAATGAATCTAATTATGGCCGTAGATATAAGAGTGAACATGTCCATAGTCTAGGGCATGATCAAGATTGTAATCATATTGGTTCAAATTCCCACCTGAAGTAGAAAAAAATTATTGATAAAAACCACAAAAGGAATACCATTGGGCATAATAAATATGTTGTAAATTCATCATATTGCAATGGTATCTTGCACCCCACTATTTTATGGTTTATAAGATTTTGATATTTTCTATAGGATCTTTAAATCGGTCCGAAATACATTTCATACACTGATTTTACTTTTGTGTACAATGATTTTACTATTTTGCATAGTAATATTGTATAATAATTTACTATTTCGCATAGTAATATTGTATAGTGATTTATTATTTTGCACTGTGATATATACTTATGAGTTAATTGGTGTTCTAAAGAGGTAAGTGCTTGTTCACACCCAGAAATGAAGGATGGACAAGAGTGTGACATTTGTTTGTTATTAATATTAAGGCCCTGAAAGCTTATGTTTCAAATATTGTATGATACAATAAGATTTTAGTAGCCTTGGAAAAGTATTGTCTAGAAGACAAAACTTACAGAGATTTATGTCGTAATAAGTATAGAGGCTAATAGTCTTGAGGACTAATTAGCATATTTTGCCCAACTCTGTAAGAGAGGCTAATGTTTAGACTATATATATGACAGTGTAAATTTGATAGAAGACTCCGGAAGAACTAATATTTTATTACCTGAAGCTCGTATAAAAGAAACATATTGAGTTTTAAAGATATCTACAAAAATAGATATCATATAAAAATACATGTTATTATAAACCAGAAGTTTACATATAATAATACAAATTGGAAGTTTGGTATAAACTAGAAGTTTACAAATAATAATGTAAGAGATTGTAATTGTAAACCAGAAGTTTACAAATATAGCAAATCAAATGTTTGCTAATGATGCCAATAAGATATTAAAGAGGCAATAAGTTGCAGAAAAATACATCCATATTTATTTTGAAGCCAAGGCCCAAGAAAAATAAATAAGCCTAGAAGGTAACATGTTGTTTACTTTTTATTGTTATTGTTATTTAAATTTATTGTGATCACATATCATAAATCTGTTGCCATGAGAATTTTCTGCTGAAAAAATTTTACTGTGTGATTCTAAGTTATTTTGATTATGACTATTTTCATATGTGGTGGACTATATATTTTACATATAAGTAAATTGAAGTATATTATTAATGAGATTATCTAGTAATGTAATATTATATGGTAGTTTCTGAAGAACTAATATATATTTTTCTTTTGAGCTTAAAAGAGTGTGAAAGTGATTTTAAATACAGATATAAAGAAAGTATATTTGTATGACTCACACTTGAGGGGGAAATTGTTAGAATACAAGTGTGAGCTAATTTTTGAAAAGTTATATACTTCTCACACAAAGTCTAAATAGATCTCTCAAAATGGATGTCAAATTATGATTTAAATCATAATTTTATGGAAATTGAAAAGCTTATGATTGGTTGAGATATATGTTATAGTGAACCAGAAGTTTACTGATTCAAACAAATTCTCTGTTGGCATGACTTGTTTGATCATCCAAGTCACATATATGATAAGATTGTGTATTGACATCCATTGAAGAACCAGAAGATTCTTCATAAATAACCAACATATTATTTATGAATTATGTGCTGCTTGTTCTCATTGATTATGATGGATATCAGTATTTCTGGAAATATATCAAACAGTATTATATGGGCCCATTGAAATAGCATGTAAACCATATAAATTTGAAAGATGCTTCTATAAGATGGTTACATGTGAGACTATTAGTTTGCAACCTGAAGTTTGTAAGAATATTTATAACCTGAAGTTTGCAACAATGTTTGCAACCTGAAGTTTGCAATAATGTTTGAATAAATTGAAGCGCACTATTTCTAGATTATACGATCCAAGAATCATGTATTAAAGCATCTAGAAATAGCTAGATCAATGCTTATGAGAATAAAATTTCTATGTTGGTTTATTTGATCTTATATATTGCAACATTTATATAAGCCAACAAAATTCTCCCTGTATAATTGGCTTTTGGTCAGGAGCTAGAAACATTCTACCTTAAAAGGTTTGAATGTGCACGACAATGCACATAGATGGATAAATGTTGTGTAAGAACCCCCTTCTTCTTGTTTCTCTCTAAATGAAACAAAATGATGTTTTTAAAGGAAACAAATGGATTTAGAAGACTTATACTGTATGATTAGTCAATTGTTATTTGACATTGTTTTCTCAACATTATGGGGATAAAATAAACAGTTGGGTAAATAAATTAGCTAGAATGAATTATTATTGACTCATTTTGATCGTAGGACAAAACAATGTGAACCAGAAGTTCAAAAGATAATTAATTTGCAGAACTGAGCTAATTGAATGCCAGAAGCATTTACTAACCCAAAGAAAGTGACAAAGTCACATCTCCCAGCTGCTAATGCTCCTATTGATGTCTCTAAAGGACAACCTATTATAAATGAATTTAAAGCACGCCTGAAGCGTGGTAACCCATCGGTTCTAAAGATAAAAATCCTCGAAAAAGAAAAAGAGCTAAGAACATAGATGATCAAGTAGAGGATAATTAAGAAAAGTTAGTAGCTCCAGAAGAGTAATCTCTTGAAGAGTTATTATCTCTAGTAGAGATTTTTCTAGAAGAGAATGTTGTAGTCCTAGAAGAGACTCAAGTACCTGAAATATGTAAAAATTATGAGATCTCAAGAAATTATGTTATGAATAGAATCTGATGGGATTAAAAAAAAAAAAGAAAAAAGAAGTCAACGTTGACAACATCTTTGCTTATAATATAGCATACGATGTAATAAAAGAAAATGATAATCATGAGCCATAATCTATTAGTAAGTGCCAGAAGCACAAGTCCCCGAAGGACTTAAGGTGCCAGAAGCACATGTCCTCAAAGGACTTAAGGTGCCAGAAGCACATGTCCCTGAAGGACTCAAGGTGTCAAAATCATTTAATTCAAGTTCTCGAGAACAATACTCAATTAAGTTAAATAAGCCTCTGTATGACTTGAAGCAATCAGAGTGCATTTGATATAATCGTTTCAAGAAATATTGTGAAAAGAAGAGTACAAAAATGATTCAATATGCTTATGCATTTTTGTGAAAAGATCTAGAATTGAATTTGTTATAATTGATGTTTATTTTGATGATATCAACTGGAACTCTTGAAGAGCAATTAATTGTTCAAAGAACTACTTAGTCCAGAAGTACTATATTTTAGTGATATTGGAGCACTGATTTATCTTGCTTATTAGTAAAATAGTTATTCACCAATACGAGGACATTGGAAGTAATGTTGTCATCAGGGGGGTAATACTGACGTTATTAAAAGGGGGAGTCAATACGTGCTGTACTCTTTTTCCCTTATCTAAGTTTTGTCCCATTGGGTTTTCCTGGAAAGGTTTTTAATGAGGCAGCATTGGAAAGTGTATCAATGGATGATGTACTCTTTTCTTTGGCTAGGTTTTAATCCCATTGGGTTTTTCCTAGTTGAAGTTTTTAATAAGGCACGTTCATAATGGACATCTACGGGGAAATGTTATGAATATATTATGTGGATGACCCATTATGGGCACGAAGGCCCCCACTACTGTTAAAGTGGGGAGTGGGTAGTCACCAAATACATTCATGGTGAGGAGTGGGTAGTTATCCACTACATTCATGGTGTTAAGTGGGTAGAAGCTACATAAAACTTCTACACTCTCCAACCATTATAAATAGTCTCCTACCCCCTCACAAATGTACACCGAACAAACTGAATGAGAATCTCTCTCTCTTGAATCTCTCTTATTCTTGTTCTTTATTTTTTACTTCTTCTATATCCTTATATTTATAACAGTACGGTAATAGATATTGTTTTTACTATTATTGAGCAAATGTTAAAATGAAGCAATGAACTATATATATATAACTTATAAATAAAATATTTATTCTCTTCACGCCTAAACAATTACTTAGGAAGGAAAAGCAATATGCCAATGAGCTTTAATTCAACTGGCACCTGCTCCTTTTGGGGACATATCACATGCTCCAGCCGGTGTGTCATTTGTGTACTAAGTGTGTTTATCATTTGATCTTATCAAAAAAGAAAATAAAACACAGATACATTAGTCTATAATTCTTCTTGTTTTTTTTTTTTTAATAGTAAGATATTTCAATGATCATATCTGGCGGAGCCACACATCTTTCTGTGGGTGCAAGTGCACCCATAAATTTTAAGAAGATATATATATTTTTTAAGGGACTTTGTAATAAGTTGTTTAAGTGGAGTGGTGGTAATCTCACTAGTCCCACATCAGATCCTGTGTTCAAACCCTCGTATGGACAACTTTCTTGCCTATTTTTAATATCTTATCACATATGAGAAATCATAATAATTTTTGATTATGTAACATCTGAGTCTGTCTTGTATGGACAACTTTCTTGCCTATTTTTAATATCTTATCACATATGAGAAATCATAATAATTTTTGCTTGCATGTTATTTGATTGTGTAACATCTGAGTCTGAGTATCTGTATGCCATAGGATTAGAGTATATTGTTCTATTTAAATTGATTTCCTCGAAAATACTTTTCAATTGAACCCAATTTCTGATCCTAAATTTTACGAAAGTGTAGGTTACCTTTTATCCTCCTTAAAAAAAATTTTTTCCCCGAATCCCACTATTAATTGTGCATCCACAAAAATTACATCCTCACTCCGCCATTGATATCTAGAGTTGGTAATACAAGCTCGTCCCTTTGGATTTGAGCTACTGGATTAGGTTAATAAGACTTACATCGATACAAGTTGGCGGATTAACCCGTTCAAATCGTTTTCTTTGGTTTTTTGATCTGGTGCCTTAAGTTAATCATAAAAGTTTTTGTGGGTTTTTAATTCTATTTCCTTTAATTTAATTTCACTCCGTTTCATTTTTCTTTAAAAATGAAATGTGTATATATGTAGGTTAAATGACCGAATCAAAAAAAAAAAAGAATGAAAATAAATTTTGAGGTGATATTGTTGGATTAAACTAAAATTAAATGAAATTAAGAAGTATTTTCTGAAATGATTTAAAATAATTCAATCTTATTGAAGCATGAAAGTACCAAACGAAATACTTCAATTTTAATATAAATGTAATTTTAATTTCAAAATACATAGATACTCCATGCTGGTTAGTACTATCCCATTTTTTTTCCCCAGGAACAAGAAATGGATTTATTCACACTTTTATTTCAAATCGGGATAAAAAGTATTGGAACTTTTACATTTTTTTTAAAAATAATTAACCAGGCGGCTAACTTGTCACGGGTTCGAGTTAGTTGGATTTGGGCTAAAAAAACCTACATCAAAATGGTTGCAGTTTTTGCACCAAGTTTAACGGGTTGGGTAGGTTTGGCCTGCGGGTTGCCCTCTGCATCCAATTTTGAATAGTACTGGTTGGTCTATTATACTTCAAAGAATTATAGGTAGAAGCAAGGGAGTCCACATTCCCTGCTAATAATTACTTGCTTCTTAGCTGCTTAGACTCAAAACGCGTCGTTCCATGTAAAAAGAACCAACAGCAGTAAAGCACCGAACCAAACCAAAAGCACCGTTTTCCAGCCCAAAAAAAAAAAAAAAAACACCCACTGTTTACACGTGGGCATCTTTTTAGCTGGAAAATTTCCCGCGAAAAGCAGTGACAAAGTGGAAGAAATTAGACAAACATTAATAACAGAGGAGGTGGATGCGCGAAAAAAAAAAAGAAAAAAAAACCCTCCTTTGATTTGGAGTAGTACCATGCTATCCTTAAGAACAAACTCAATCTCGCTTTCGTTGCTGAGAGGAAAGACGCCAGTTTTTTTTTTTTTTGCTTAGAAAAAGACGCCACTAGCGAGATAGCGAGAGGGATGGAGTGAAAGTGGAGACTGAGAGGAAGTTATCATTGACTTTACATCTGTGTTGGTGGTAAGTGTAGCACTTTTTTTTTCAGCAAAATTCATCACTTTTTTTCAAGGTTATTTGACTTTTGATCTATGTTGGTGGTAATGAGATTGCTGATAGAAATAATCCAATTGTTGCGGAACCTTCCATAGCTAACGGTATGTACACAGAGGATCAATCTGGGTCAATTCTCAAAGATCTATTGCGGAACCTTCAACGATTCCAGGAACAATCCCGAACGTTCACTTGACTAGTGCAATTTCTTGCTGGGTTTTCAGGTGTACCCCTGTGATCAATACATGCTGCAGAAAAAAAAGGCAATCGAATAAATTCAGTGCAAAACAGAGATGGTAGGCACATAAATTAAATAACTGCATGATAAGAATGACCTTGCCCAAATCATAAACCCGTCTATAGTCCTTTATGAATCCAACCATTTTCTCATCGTAATCAAATCCTGGGTTCCACGCCTGTGAACCATAGCCAAAAACCCAAAACACTATGGTTGGTTGATTCTGAAAAAGAAAAAACCACTGTAAAGAACGGTTTCATCAAATCAAATGAAGTTGAAGTTTGAGACGGTAAGAAACTTAGGAAGAAGCCATCATGACTCATGAAGAGATTTTTTTTTCTCAAAAAAAGACCGAAAGAGATAAGGATGGAGAGAGAGAGGGGAAGGCAACTGGAAAGGAAGGTGTTAATTTTTTTTTGGCTGGAAAATGGTGCTTTTGGTTTTGATTCGGTGCTTTACCGTTTTTGGTTCTCTTTACATGGAACGACGCGTTTTGAGTCTAAGCAGCTAAGAAGCAAGTAATTAGAAGCAGGGAATGTGGACTCCAAGCGAGGTTGTCAAACTCATGAGTTTAAGGAAACTTGTGATAGTGACTTAAACTCGTAACTCGAATCGTAAACTCGTAGGAGTTTACTTTTATTATTAAATAGATATTTCTAGTGTATAATTAAATAATTAAAATATAAAAATGACAATAATTTGATTTCAATATATTTTAAATCCAAATAATTGAAATTAAATTCATCAATATTCATCATTTATCATATTTAATAAAGAAAAATCTATAAAATTTCTATATAAAGCCGTTGACAATAATCAAATCAAAAAAATTAACACAAGTTTAAGAGTAACTTAACATGGTTTTCTAAACTAGAAACGTAAAAACGGTAAACTCGGTGTATAAACTCGTGAGTTTAACCGAGTTTACAACTAACACGAGTTTACCAGTGACTCGACTCGTTTTTACAAGCTAGAAGCGTAAAAACGGTAAACTCAGAGAGTCAACTCGCGAGTTTGATAACAATGAGTAGGAGACATATTACTCTTTATTATTCATGGATATGTCTTCATAGTCAATCTTTACAATACTCTCAATAACACAAGGGAGATAATTTGTTTAATTATAAGTGTCTTCGTTCTGCTCTTTCTTGGATTGCCAAATCCTCTTTATTCTCTCCATCTACTGCATCACTACAGTTTTTGGATTCAATCAAACAATTTACTTAGATGACTGTCAAATGAAAGAAACATGAAATATTGTCTTAGAGCATATTATGGTCTCTCTCTCTTTGTTCGCTAGATTATGTGTACCATTACCCTATCCTGCTTCACATTTCTTTTCTTTTTTTTCTTTGTCACCTTTGATATTGCCTTTGTGATGTAATTCAACCTTTGTTATTAATGTCAACACAAGGCATTTTCGTGTTATTAAATAAGGTACTTGTCCTTATGTGTTTCTTATATGTTTATCCTTCTAATTAGAGGGATAAGGACATTTTATATTATTTTTAATTTTTTTTTATTGAGATTAAATTTATGTTTGTTTTTGAATTTTTTTTTGTACCTAGTATTTTAAATTAATTAGTTTCCAATTCTGCATAACGAAAATATCTGTCCTGTAACACCAGTATCTAGAAAATTAATTAATCTAAATAAATAAAATTTAGATTAAAAAAATGTGTTTGTCTCTCTAATTAAAAAGACAAGCAATAAGAAATACATTAGGACAAGCACCTAACGTGAACCCGTTATTTTAAATGGTTTAGTAACATATAAAATAAAATCTTTCCATTTCCCTTTCTCCCAAGGTATTTTCTGGGAAAGCTCAAGCACATCTAAAAACAAAACAAGTCCTTAGCGAGCAAGCTAGACTTTATCGAAGTCAAGGACGAAGAAATTAGCAACATACATCGTGCCACCATCGTTGTTCTTGCATAGCAAATTCTACACCTATTCCACTTCTTCTTGTTGTTGTCTTCTCCGTTTCTTCAAATTTCTACATTTTGGCCAACTGAGCATTCCTCTCTCTTCCAAATTCTGAAGCGCAACATATCAAACATGAATCATACCAAAACCGGAGCTTCACCATCATCGACGACTCGTTTGTCTGCATCTGCCAAACCCTTTACGTTCAATCGCGGCAGCCAACAATCTACTTTGAAAGCTCCTGTTAATTCCGGCCAGGAACCTACTCTGTATTCGCCCGATCACCGTAGCTCCGATCCTTTTGGTTCTCTGCTTGATTCATTTCCTAAATTCAACTCAAGTGCTAAGGGTAACTTGGTATTTTCTTCCCCTTTGATTGACTCTGGATTTGCCCATGAGGAAGTTGCTGCAACTTTTCCTATTGAGCTTGTTTCTCAGACTCAAGCCGACGAAGAGACCCTTTCGCAGCATCCTCCGATCGATTTTGAAGTAAATGATGACTCAGTTGTTCTTAATGAGTCGGAATTAGATATGCCCAAGGCGTTTTCATTACCCTTACCCGCATACTGTTCAAACATTACTGATTTAGGCTCTGGCACTTGTACTGGGCACGAACTCAATCATGAGAATCAAGAAAACGATTGTCGTGATGGTTTGTTTGGCGCTGCAAAAGATGATGGCGGTTCATCTTCAAGTGGGGGCATTCGTCCAAAAGGTCATTATTCTGGCCTACAAAGTTTCTTCCATTTTTATTTTTCTTCAAACTCTTTTTTTGATTAATTTTATTACGTTATTTCATTTTATATATAGTAATAAGCTTTTTCGTCTCTTGTTATCATTAGTATTATTAATCTGTTTTCCATTTTGAGTTCAATGCCTGCAGTTTGTCCAAAATTCAATTTCTTTGGCATGGCATTAATTGGTTTGATTGTGATATCATTGATACGGCTTTTGTTCTGGGGCATTAATGTGACATATCTAATTACAAAGTTTACAATGGATTTCATTTGATACGTGTGGCAATCCTTGAGCCTGCTATCTTCTGATCGAATTAAATTCCTTATGATCACTTACAAGGCTCGAGTGTTCAAGTCAGGGGCACGTAACTTAATTATCATAGGCGAGCAGGAATTTCTACAAGAAATTTTTACTCTATATGACTGCTAAAAAAATTTATTGACGAGTCTAAAAATCGCAGCGTAAACTCTTCTCCCTCCAATCTGAGATATAAATATTAAATAACCCCTAATATTTTTAGACATATCAGCCTTCTAATAGTCTTGGTTTATGCTCTTGGCTTAGTTAGATTCCCATCTTTGTTGTTTCCACTTTCCAATGTCCCATGCTATCCTGTGTAATTTGTTATTCATCAAATTGATATAGAAACTTAAATTTTTACGGCTGCCAAGGGCGTTAAAAGACTGTTATTGCCAATGATTGGCCTCTGCCCTCTGTTTGAGTATCATTTAGCATTTTGGCTAGTTTGCAATTGATGTTTCATTTTGAATTTTAGAACAAACTTTGACAACCATGCATGACACATTAGAAAATGATACTTCATGGAATGATATGTTCAAGTATCCATGCTGTTGATGGTTTGGATATTTGTCAAGAAGCTTCTGATGGTATTTTCAGTAAAGGCAAGGCATAATTTTGGTTAAAGAAATTTTTCCAAATCTACAGGCAAAATGCAAGGTGGTGCCAAATCAGGCTCTGTTCTGAGATCAAATAGTGATACTTATCCATTCATATTCTCAGCACCAGCTATGTCATCTTCTACAAAGTTGAATTATGTTTCTCATGGTCAAGGCTGTCGTACGGCTTCTGGGGCAACATGCAGTGCCTCTATTTCTAGTGGAGCTCCAGATGGGCAATACTTCTCAGAAGTTCTGTCTTCTACAGGCAACATTGCCTCTCACTCAATAGGAAGTCTTCCTGCAGAAATACATGGATCATCAAGTTATTGCTCAGTTCTTTTGCCTTTTGATACATCAAGGAATATGGATCTCTTGACAGGTGGTTGGAGCATTATTGATGATAAGGACTGTTCTAGATCTATTGTATCTGGTGCAAAGGACTCTTTACACATATTTAATGCTGAAGGCAAGGGAACTGATGACGGTAACACACAGAAGCCTAAGAAGATTGGCAAATCCGTATCTTTTGATGCTAGAGATCAGTTAAAGTCTGATGACAGCAATAGGGGTATTTCCATTCAAACTTCCAAAAGTTTAGGTGATAGTGATTCTGATTTGGATTCTCCTTGCTGGAAGGGAAAAAAGACTTCTCAATCTCCTTCAGAAATTTTGGGATCAGTACAAACACATGAATTTGAGAAGGAGCTCAAAAAAGGCAATACTTTGAATCCTTTGGCTCCTCAGTTCTTTCCTGGAAATGCTGAAGGAAGCAGTCGTCTTGGCAGTAAAAAGGTTAAAGGTGATATTGTATCTTCTGAATCCAGTGCGCCGTTAGCTGTTAACTTGTTGCCAGGAGAGAACAAACAAATGAAGACCGTTATGGCAGATGAACAATCTATAGAATTAAAGGGAGTTGAGCTTCTGCATTCTAAAAACATGAATGAAAGTGTGAAGGCATTTAACTTTGTCAGTGATCCAAAATGTAGCCTTTTACTAAATTCCACTTGCATGACTCAGCCTGTTTCTATAGTGGCTGCTGGCCAGGTTGAAGGCTTGTCAAAGGAAGCTAAAGATGATATGACCAAGGGGTCAACAAGAGGTTCTTTCACTGTCAAGTATCACTCTCCAACTCCAACTTCATCGTCATCTGAAGCTGGTGTTGTTACTAATCTTTTTGAAACACTACAAGTTGTATCCAAGTCTTTGAGTGATTCTCCTAAACTTGATGTTCAAACAATGGTTAATGCAATGCGTAGTCTTTCAGAGTTGCTTGTACAATCTTGTGTTCTCAAATTAGATTCATATAAACAGCACGATCATGATACAATCCAGCACATAATCAATAACCTGAATGAGTTTCGTGCAATTTACAGCAGCCAAATGATCTCAGCAATTCAATCAACTCAAACAGGAAGTCCTGATCTTCTTGGTAGGTCATTAGAGCTTCCCAAGGTATGTCAGATTGCACTTATCTATGATTTTAACCTGTTGTGAAATTTATGTAATTGTATTACTCCAATATCGATCTCACAAATATGGGTGTTAATGGTTATTGGTTATATCTTGGGTCAATCATTTTCCAATGTGTTGTTCTTTGAACATGTGCATGTGTTTGTTAGGACTCAAGAAAGGGAATCGAGGAAGCAAGTGTTGAGACGTTTGCTGTTCAAAAAATGCTTCATAATCAGAACGATAATGGGGGGCAGCGTAACAATGTTTCTAAAGTGATTGCTGAGAGGGAACAATATTCTATAACATCAAGCAGTGATGTAGTGGGCCCCGAGAAAGGAAATGAAATCTTTCCGGTTATTAGGAGAAATCTTGGCAGAAATCTTGATGTTGAGGAGCACTTGCACCCCCAGGCTTTGCTGTACAAAAAATTATGGCTTGATGCTGAAGCAGCAATGTGTCACATGAAACGGAAAATTTATCTCAGGCTTATGGAAACTGGGATGGATGTAAATCATACTAACCTTGTGGTAAACTTTTCACTCTGCATAAAATATTAGAGAATCAGAAATATACTTTTTGCTTTACCAACTAATAATTACGTTCACTATCAAGCTTTGCAATAGGCTTTACTAATCTACTCGATGCCTCTATGAAATCCAGGACTTGTGGAGATGACAGTGCTTTGTTACAACATAATTGGAGGCAGTACCTGTAACCACAAAGTGGTTATCTGAAGTGCAGTCTGTACATATGCATGATTCACTATTTCTGGTTTGAGTTGCTGTTCCTTGAACAAAAGCAGCTGATTCATGTGGCTGTAGTTAGATATCAATGATTGGACTTGCACTCTGCACTTATCCTCTGTTCACTATTCTAGGTTGAGTTGCTGCTCCTTGAACAACAACAGCTGATTCATGAGGGTGTAAGCAACATATTTTGAGAGCATTTAAAGCAGAAATTCCAGTCAACTTTTGTCATTATCCAGGCAAACCTGTCGAGGTCTGTTTTGGTTACAACAACCAAGGTTAAAGTTTTTTCACTCAGGTTTTACTCCATGTTTCCATTCAAACCAGGGAAATATTAGAATTTTATTCATCTACTTTTTCTCAGTGAAAAGACTAAAAGGCTGAAATTTTCAAGAAAATCTAGGCCTATTTCAGTAATTTCGTTAAGGTCTTGCTTATTATGCAAGCATGACAGCGGGAAAATTCAACAGGGAATGACACAGCATGAGTGTGATATATATAGAAACTTTGGAATGTTTAAGCATGAGATTGGTAGAGAATGTGATGTGACATAAGAGCAACTTGGAAATATCAAATATGGCCCCTTCCGTTGAATGCTCTTGCTGGTGTATCGGCAGTTATACAAGCAAAATACGATAGCTTAGCGGGCAAACAAGACGAAGCCGCCTCTGGGGAGGGAGTGGCCAAGTATCATTATCAGTTGTAGTTCACATATTATGATGTAACAGCCAATATCTCCCCGTGCAACAGAGAAGTGTTTTCTCATAATTGTGATGATAGTTTATATGATAATGTTAAGTATTTGAATTGGGCGTATAAGAACAAATTTAGGTGGCATGATTAATGAAAGTATGCTGCCAAGATAATCAACATGTGGTGTTAGAAGTTTTTTTTTTGGGAAAAAACTCATAAAGCAATACTAACAACAAGAAAAAACTCATTTGTTATCATGTGGCTCAATAAGATCAAATATAACCTATATTATATTCCATGAAATTTTATGATAACTGGAATACTCCACATGTTATTAACAACAAGAAAAAGCTTAAAAAGTTCTTAAATCTAGATTTGGATACTCCCCCCATCTTTTGCTCCTTTTCTTCTCATCATATCTTCATCTTTAGCTTAAAAATTGAACTTTTAATATTTAATATCTTTTTTAAAAAATAATATTTTAATATTACATAAAATTGAAAAATAACTAGATATTTTACAGCAATAGCTTATCCATATTTCTAAATTCATATTGCATAACGTCCTACTCTCATCTTCAATCAGTCCAAATTAGTTTCATGTTCCTTATTATTGCGACATGAAAGAATTTGTTGGATGTAAAGCCCTTTGTTGAATGCTCAAGTCTAAAAAAGTCTGGTTTGAAATTCTAACACAAATGGGAACTAGGCTAACAAAGTAACTGGTACAAATATAACCAACCCCATTAGGTAATTGTAACCTCTTGCTGGCGCTCTCACCAACAACTACATTCCAATGCTCTTCACATTAGGCATGCTTTTGCTATTTGCTGATGCAACCAACTCATTTATAACTATATATTGATTTTTCAGTATTGTTTAATTAAAATAATTAAAGCTTTTATTTATTTACATACTCATGAAAATAGATGAATGGATAAATATCACAAGACGAGGGCCCCTATGAATGGAGATATTCTCCATCTTTAGGTTGAAGTACAGCTGAGTACTATACTAATCCAAGTACTAGAGAAGAAGATTACATGAAACTACAATCTGTTGGCTTCCTCTTCTTCCCCAAAGTTTTTCCATCAATTGATTTTACTTTCTCTATTTCAACCGAGCTTAAAATCTTCACGGAATGATATTTTCCTCTACTATTTTCTGCCACTTAAAGCCGGAAAGGGTTTAGTAAGGAAACGAGTAAACGACCAAGAACACACCATGAACCACTTCGAGCCTAAGAAAATAGAAGGGAATTTACTATCACGGTCACTATTTACATAAAAGGGGATTATTCATGATTGTGCCATATAAATAAAGGAAATAAAAGAATAATGATATTTAATAACATTAAAAGCATTTTGGAGATACAATTTCTTCTTTTTTTTGATACACATAGTAGGGAAGGGGGCAGGGTTCGAACCCTGGACATAGGGGAGGAGAGTCAAGCTCACATACCATTGCGCTACTAAGGCGCTGGCTGGAGATGCAATTTCTAATACGTCTATATTTTGCATATTTTCATTAGTCCATTAAATATCATTAAACACATGATTGAAAAATGTCTGTAGATTTAATTTCTATCAATCCATTAATTATTATTATTAAAAGTTTGAGGAATTCCTAAAAATGTCTTTGCAAATCTTTCGGCAATCTTTTAATCATCTTTAAATGTGGGATAGTAATCCTTAATAATCTCCTTTTTTTTTTTACTAGAATATGGATTGTTATATTTATATATTGCGAATCACTATGGTTGGAAAATGTCTAATGATTATCAAAAGCTGAAATATAAGCTACTCGAGAATAAAACACAATCACTATTTCTAAATCAAATAATTACAATTACGACATAATTTATGGGGATGGAAAAAACGGAACCATCACTATTTATGAGGATACAATGTCATTGATGGAAGGAAATTGCCACACCTATATTGCTGTTTTTAAGGAAGTTTTTTTGGATCAAATGGAAGAAGGAAGTTATAAAATAAGGAAATTAGAGAATTTAAGAATTACTAATTTCCACCCCTCGTCCTTGAGGTTCAACTGGTAAAGAGGTCGGATACTCTTACCAAAGGGAAGGGGTTTGACCTTGAAGTTGGTCAAGACACTAGGGGAGGCGAGTCCTAACTCATAGGTGCCTAGGTTAACGCCTGAGGGTAATAGACAGCTCATCCTGCCCTTGAATCGTGAGTGAAACCGACTCCTTTCCTAAAATTTTCTTTTATATATATATATATATAAGATTTAGTACTTTCCAAATATAATTGATAAATCAATCAAATATGAAAAATATATAGAATTATAAAATAATATGAAATGATGATTAAAATGTGTATTAATGACGAATGAATCCGACATTCTGACCCATTTCTTATAGAACCCAATATTACAAGTTTTCAAAAATAAAGTTGATTGATGATTACTAATACATTTCTCAGCACACTCTAATTTAGTGGGAATATACTTTCACTTCTTTCCAAACACGATACTGAGTTGTGGATTTAGGGATAGGATAATCCCATTGTTAGGAGTGCGTATTTATCTTTCAATTTTATATTACCTGAAATCCTAAATATAAGATTTAATTGATTTTTTTTAGAATTATTAACAAAATTAAATAAATTAGTTTAAAATATTTATATTTATTGTTTTTCCTTCAAACTAATTTATATGACTTATAAAGTAACATATAATCTAATAATACACAATATAAACTACAATTAAGTAATATATTTAACTTTTTTAATCTCTATAAAACCAGTTAGTCTTGTATTTCAGATTATAGGGAGTATTTTTTTTTTCCCCAAAGCAATTGAAATCCAGAAATTCTTTGACCATAAAGTCACAGTTACGGACTAAATTCCCTGTATATCTCAGTGTTATGCACAAATAGGGTGAGGGGTTAGTATTAATAGCTCAGTAATATAATAATATTCTAAAATAATGATAATGAGGAAATATTTTAAGGACAAAACTTAGTTTAGTCGATTATATTTAGTCCATCCCGTTCTCTCATATTTTCTTTAAAATAATGATAATGAGAGAATATTTTGACAACAACCCTCATAATGAGATATATATTCTTTTTCTTTAAAATATAAATTAGTTATAAATTTTATTTTCAATAAAACTCTTGTATTTCTCTGATCTATTTATAATAGGGTTTAATGTTTCTGCCTTCACATTCACATAAAAATGAATGGGAAGTGAATGTGTTCTACTAATATTTTCTTTCTCTTCTCTTTATAATGGATGAAACTCACTTGTATGTGAGTGTGATAGAAAAATTTTCTGCAGTAAAAATAGAAACATTAAATCGTTTATAATATTTCTTTTGAATTGATTTTTTTCCCCCATAAAAAAATGCGCATATCCTCAAACTAACAAAACACAAAACACAAGACATTCAAATAAATTATAAATTCAGCTTAAAACAGTTGACAAAAAACAAAATCAAGACTTGTAATTTCTATTCACAATATCTGGAAGTAAAATTTTCCCAAGGGGAAGACAAGAGTAGGTTTGGTTTTTAACTGAGTAATTATGATGTACTAACTACTAACTTTGTACTAACCAAAAATTACATAATTTTCCCTTAATTAATAATCGTTCGGCGATGTTTAGTTGGGGGCGAATGGCGGGCGTTCATATGTAGACTTGTTTCAAAGTCTGTTAGTTAGAGATGTACCCCGCCCAACTGAAGCCTTCCTTACACTTCCCGCAAAATTTCAAATCTTTTTCATCTCATCTCCCAAACTGACCTTGCTTCTGATCTTTCCCTCTCTACATCCGCCTCGTGCCTTTGTGTGCGAATCAAACAATGAAATCAACCCTCCAACCTCCGAAAACGAACCTCCCTCAATCCCTTTCTTATAAACTCATTCCAAATGAGACTGAGACTGAGAAAAGCGAAGGGACAAACTCTGGCGGGAAGGCTCAGTTTTTGAGGTCCTTGAACGCCCAAAATGATGCAATCTGGGGTTCCCCTCTGCAACACTTGTGGGGAACAAGTAGGATTTGATGCCAACGGCGAGGCGTTTGTCGCCTGTCATGACTGCAATTTCCCAATTTGCAAAGCTTGCTTTGATTTTGAAATCAATGAGGGTCGCAGAGTCTGTTTGAGATGTGGCACTCCCTATCTAGGTGACCCTCTAGTCTGTTTACTGTTTTAGACTTTGTCTTTCTTTCACTGTGTGGGCTTGTTGTTTGCTTTATACTCCCTTCAAAAACTCTGGATTTTTTTGTTGTTGTTGTTGAATTTGATAGGAAAAGCAATGGATCATGGTGACACAGAGGTTTTGGGGAATCGATCCACAATGGCTACCCAACTAAGTAATTCTCAGGTATTGACTTGCTTGTAACTCAAAACATTATCAGGCAACTACTAAGAAGACTTAATTTTGGAGAGTGAAAAGTATATTGAGGAGAAACAAGGAAGTTCAAGATACATTCATATCATTTTGGAATACTAAATGGTTTTTGTTTACATTTGCATTTACATCACTCCTTGAATTGTGCAGGATGTTGGACTTCATGCTAGGCATGTTAGTACAGTGTCAACAGTGGATAGTGGTAAAAGAGATATAACATGACACACATTTTTTGGTAACAAATTTATTTTGGAATTAGTTATTGATCATCATATGAACCTGATTTTTTCTTGCTTGTAGACTTAGTTGATGAGTATGGGAATCCCATTTGGAAAAATAGAGTTGAAAGCTGGAAGGAAAAAGATAAGAAGAAGAAGAAGAAAAAGGAGGCACCTCAGGTTGAACATGGACCACAAATTCCACAAGAGCAGCACATGGAAGAAAACCAGTAAGTGCTATCAGTAATGGAACAGTTCTACCAAAGTGGCCAATAAATGACTAAAATTGATTTTTCCCAGAAAAACAAAATTTCCATATCTTCCTTGAGGCCAGATCAACCTTGTGTACAGAAAAATGTAGTTTTCTTGTTATTTTAACAATATTAGATGGTACTTAGAATCGCAAGCAGTGGTTGCTAACATATTTAATTCTATACGTTCTACTGGGTGTGGTATTAATGGTTTACTTTTTCATCCTGTCGTTACTGCTAAAACTGTGAGTCCAGTTCTGGTATTAATGATTTTCTTTATCTAAACTAAGCTTGCTGTTTTGTGATGCAGGCCATTGGATGCTAATGAGCCACTTTCAAGAGTTATTCCAGTACCAAAAACCAGACTCTCACCATACAGGACTATAATTATTATACGTCTGATAATCCTAGGTCTTTTCTTCCATTATCGAGTTACAAATCCGGTGGATAGTGCTTATGGTCTTTGGATGACATCTATTATCTGTGAGATATGGTTTGCATTTTCCTGGGTGCTAGATCAGTTCCCTAAATGGTCTCCCATCAATAGGGAAACTTACATTGACAGATTGTCTGCAAGGTAAAAGCACAAAAATTTGTTCACACCATGCTTTATGAATTAAGGGTGGTTTGGACATAAAAATCATTTTGTACTAGAATGAAATGAATCAGAGCTTTGATATAAACCATGATTGTTAGTTTTTGCAAAAATATCATTTCAAAATTGTTGTTTTGTTTCCGAAGCAATATAATGTGGTTTTCTCATTGAAAAAGCAACAAAATGTGGTTTACTATCTCTTTCTCTGTTCAAAATTATGAGTTTATGCTGAATCAGTGCTTAGGATAGTGATGCTCACTCCTATAATACCATGCCAGGTATGAAAGAGAGGGCGAAACTTCTGAGCTTGCTGCTGTGGATTTCTTTGTCAGTACAGTCGATCCTTTGAAAGAACCTCCATTGATCACAGCTAATACAGTGCTTTCTATCCTTGCGGTGGACTACCCTGTGGATAAAGTATCATGTTATTTATCAGATGATGGTGCTGCAATGCTGACATTTGAGTCTCTTGTGGAGACAGCTGATTTTGCAAGGAAATGGGTTCCTTTCTGCAAAAAGTACGCTATAGAACCTCGAGCACCCGAGTTTTACTTCTCTCAGAAAATTGACTACTTGAAGGACAAAGTGCAGCCTTCTTTTGTGAAGGAGCGTAGAGCAATGAAAGTAAGCATCTAGAGCTTCCTTGAATCCGGATCCTCTAAAGTTTGTGAGATTCTATGTTAAGTACTAGTATTTTTCTTTATATATACATTGTCTTACACACACGCATATTCATAAGAGGTAAAAAATAAGTACCAGTAATTTACATAGAACTTCACGAATCTCAGGGAATCTAGACTCAGCTTCCTTATCCCTGACTTCTAAAAAACAAAATGTATTGTCTGCTTCTTAGATCATCCTCTTCTTAACTACTATCCAATTCTTTCAGAGAGACTATGAAGAGTTTAAAATAAGGATTAATGCTTTGGTAGCAAAGGCTCAAAAGACACCAGAGGAGGGCTGGACTATGGGTGATGGAACACCTTGGCCAGGAAATAATCCACGTGATCACCCGGGCATGATTCAGGTATATCTCTTTTTTTCTGGATATAATCAAATCTCAATGCCATAGGCACAATTCGCTGCCTAACCTTTGCTTTTGAACTTAAAATTACTAGAATGGAAAGAATGTTGCTGATTTTCTGAAACTAACAGCAGTTCAACCAAAACCTCTCTGTTTTGTTTTTTTGTTTTTCTGTCGATGACCCAAATTGAAAGATGGAATAGAGAACTAACACAAATTTCATTAGCAGTTCGTTGATTTCGTTAATTTCTGCCTTTGTTTCCCCTTGTTCAGTTTCTACGACGTTTCTTATTAGCTTTTCTTTTATCCATATTGATTGCTCCGTTCAAATTCAGATGTATGTTAGTTGTCCTTGTATCATTTGAGTCAATATGCGTCTTTCTTGTTCCCAGCAAAGGGAGAGTACTTCTTGATTGCTTATTTTTGGATGTCTTCTCTTCTCTTCTCTTTTCTTTCTTAACATTAACTGGTTTTATTGATAAATTATTGGTCCCACTACATGCTAGACCTTTATCTGCTTCTCATAGGCTGCCACGCTCTCTCAGAAAAATTGAATCGTTAAGAGAAACTTCCATTCATCATTTACAGGTATTCCTTGGAAGCAGCGGAGCCCTTGACATAGAAGGCGACATACTTCCTAGGCTGGTCTATGTTTCCAGAGAGAAAAGACCAGGCCACCAGCATCACAAGAAAGCTGGTGCTGAAAATGCACTGGTACTGATAGAAACTTCAAACATATATAGTAATTCATATGATCACATTAAGATTTTATAATTCTTGATGTTCATCTGGATTCATGCAGGTGAGGGTGTCTGCAATTCTCACAAACGCTCCCTACATTCTCAATCTTGACTGTGACCACTATGTTAATAATAGCAAGGCTGTTCGTGAAGCAATGTGTTTTCTGATGGATCCAGTAGTTGGTCGCGATTTGTGCTATGTTCAGTTCCCCCAGAGATTTGATGGCATTGATCGTAGTGATCGATATGCCAATCGCAACACAGTATTCTTTGATGTAAGTTTTAAACTGTGATTTTTACCTCCTTGACTATTAAGCTAACAAGTATTTAGAGAATCTCTCTGCCTAGTCATGATTTCCTAGCAATTTTCCGCACTTAAAACCAGATTGTAAGATTGTGCATAATATTGATCTGGTGATGCATCTGTATAAATAGCTTCTATGTAAAAATCATGGAGACAACAATTACTTCGTCGTATCGATGAATCATGAGTTTAGTGAAGTTTAAGAGTCTATTCATTCTCCCCTGCAGGTTAACATGAAAGGTCTTGATGGCATTCAAGGACCAGTGTATGTGGGAACTGGATGTGTTTTCAATCGGCAAGCACTTTACGGCTATAGCCCACCTTCGATGCCTAGCTTACCAAAATCTTCTTCATCATGCTGTTGCTTCTCCTCCAAGAAGCCTGCCAAAGATAACTCAGAGGTTTATAAAGATGCAAAGCGGGCAGAACTTGAAGCTGCCATTTTCAATCTCAGGGAGATTGAGAGTAAGTTCATTTAACTATGTCAATGACATTTAATCATATATCAGATTCTTCTATGCTTAATATTCTTCTGGTATGTTTCATTTTCCTCACAGATTACGATGAGTATGAGAGGTCAATGCTAATTTCACAGATGAGCTTCGAGAAAACATTCGGCTTGTCATCTGTTTTCATTGAATCTACCCTTATGGAGAATGGAGGAGTGCCTGACACTGTGAACCCCTCCACACTGATCAAGGAGGCTATTCATGTAATTAGCTGCGGCTATGAGGAGAAGACTGAATGGGGAAAAGAGGTTAGTTAGGCAAATTAGTAAAACATGTTTCAAGTTAATTCCTTTCATTTGATACTTCCACTTCCAAGTTCCATCTTTTTCCTCAAACTATAAACATTCTCCTGCCTGGTCAGATTGGTTGGATTTATGGTTCAGTCACAGAGGATATCTTAACGGGCTTCAAAATGCACTGTCGAGGGTGGAGGTCAGTTTACTGCATGCCCTTGAGGCCTGCCTTCAAAGGGTCAGCTCCCATCAATCTGTCTGATCGGTTGCACCAAGTTCTCCGATGGGCACTTGGATCGGTTGAAATTTTCCTCAGCAGACACTGTCCTCTCTGGTACGGTTTTGCCGGAGGCCGCCTCAAATGGCTGCAGAGAATGGCTTACATAAACACCATTGTCTACCCATTCACTTCCCTCCCTCTCGTTGCCTATTGCTCCCTGCCAGCAATTTGCCTTCTCACAGGAAAATTCATCATCCCAACGGTAATTAACTAAATTTCCTCCTCTTTAGTAACCGAAGAGACAATGTATAGATGGCTAAAAATTTATTCTTTATGATTCCATACAGCTTTCCAACCTTGCAAGTGCGCTCTTTCTTGGTCTTTTCCTCTCCATTATAATAACCAGTGTGCTTGAGCTGCGATGGAGCGGTGTCAGCATTGAAGATTTGTGGAGAAACGAGCAGTTCTGGGTGATAGGAGGAGTTTCCGCACATTTGTTTGCTGTGTTCCAAGGATTCCTGAAGATGCTGGCTGGAATTGATACCAACTTCACAGTCACTGCCAAAGCAGCAGATGATGCAGAGTTTGGAGAACTGTATATAGTGAAGTGGACAACAGTCTTGATTCCTCCAACAACCCTTATTGTGGTAAACTTGGTTGGTGTAGTTGCTGGCTTCTCTGACGCTCTTAGTGGAGGATATGAAACTTGGGGACCACTCTTTGGGAAAGTGTTCTTCGCTTTCTGGGTCATTTTCCATCTGTATCCCTTCCTTAAGGGTCTCATGGGTCGTCAGAATCGGACTCCAACCATTGTTATTCTCTGGTCAGTGCTTTTGGCCTCAGTCTTCTCTCTTGTATGGGTCAAGATTAACCCTTTTGTGAACCGACCCGACGCTTCAGCTCTCTCCCAGGCCTGCATTTCCATAGATTGTTGAATTAGTACTACGGAATGAAGCTTGTGGTGGCCAGCAAAATTTTGGGATGTTCTCTTTAAGAATTCAACTTATGATCCTGTGTCATATGTACTGTATGGAGTTCGAGTATTGGCTTGAGACTTGAGTATATCATATCACTGTGAAAAATGAAAATAGTGTTCTTTGTTTCAGTATAGACATTGAAATTGAAATAATAGAGACAAATATGATTGACACACATGTAGCTAGCTGTCCACTTTCTTAATTCCATGACTTTGTGCATTATATTATAGTTCCTTGGACCTGGTTGTGCCAACATATCTTATTATTGCTTTTCCTCTGTCATAATTTTCTGTGGGCTCTGTTCTTTTAAGTTTTTTTTTTTTTAAGAAAAAAGAAATTTAAAAAAGAGAGAAAGAAAGCTTATAGCAACAGTCTACTGCGTAAAATAGGAATGTGGGTCTGTGGGATGAGGATTTGAAATCAAAAGTTGATTTAAGAGTGGTTAGTACATGGTACGTGAAAGAACTTAGAAATCCTTTTCATAAAGAAGGAAAGGAAATCAAAATTACGGTGAAGTAAAAAAAGTTCTTTAGTCCTTTAATGTATATTTATCAAACGTGTAAAAAAGTTTTCACCATCCATAATAGAGTAGCCAATCATATATACATAAATATGGGAAGGAAGGAAGAAAAACGTAAATGAGAAGGGTTTGATTTGGTATTGGAGTAGCTACCAAGTCCAAGGGTATTTAATTATTACATGCTCCTTTATATATAAAAAAGAAGAACAAATAAAGGAAGAAGGAAGCGTAAGAGTAAGGAAACAAAAATGCCAAATATTATTCACATGAAATAACAAACTCAGACAGGGAAAAAGATTAAATTTGGCTTCTTTTACACAATAGTCTGGTTTGGGGGATATCATCTTTTTTTTTAAAAAAAAATATATTATTTTGTCGTTAGCATTTATCAATCTGCTGAGAATGATTAAAGGTAGGTATTAGAGCTGGATGCCTCTCTAATCCAGCTTTCAAATATTCTTCCTCCTTTATTCCTTTTTGCCTCCTGCCTGCGTATGAAATCAATCTTTTTTAAGTTATTCATAGTGCTAAAGTTCAATTCTTTCGTCATCTATACATTGTACACTTGATTATGACGTGATCATTGTTTAATATTATTTGATCTTTTTTATTATTCCTGCCAAGTTATAAATATACTTGTGTTGAATGATCATATAAGAAGTAAATTGATTTTATTAAGAGTTATTAATTATTCAATAAATAAATATTTTAGAAATTAAACACGACATGCCTGATAAAACACAGCATCATTTGAAGTCTTAAATGTTCACATGGCAATCCTTCCCTGGCCGCTTTTATAAAAATTTGGTAAAGCCAATCTTCATTTCAGCCTTAATTAATTATAATTATAATTATAATTATAATTAAAATACAGCTCAGGGTTTAAGTAACAAAAGTGGCACCCCACATTTGACTAGTGTCCCCAAAACATCATTACATGGAGCTTTCTAAAATTTATTATCTAACCTACCTAAAAATTCATGGGTAAAACTATCTTGATTCTTGACCACCACGCACACCCAGCAGCTTCAAGTGACCCCACCATCGAAGAAACGCCTTCCACAGCAACAGTACTGGAAACAATGCTTCATCGAAGGAACCGAACCATAAGAACAAGAAAAATCGAAGCACAAGATTTTGAGTTCGAGCCCTGCTACGGTCCTACCCTACCAATGTGAGTGCCGTGTTGACTTGGTGGACGTACAAGCGCTCGGGAAATTAACCAAAATAATAGTTTTTTTCAAAAAATTTACTCATCTGAAGCACTGTTCAAATTATTTATTAAAGTAATGCTGATGTGATAATGGCGTCAGAAAGTACGACCCCACTAGTGGCGTCGTACCATCTGACGCTACTAGTGGCGTCGTACCGCGTGACGCCACTGTGTCAATTTTTTTTTTTTAAAATAAATATTGAATCAGAGCTTGTGATTGGACCCTGTGCACGCCACGTCAGTGGCGTGAAACAGGTCCATGGCGTGGACCTGTTTCACGCCACTGACGTGGCGTGGGACCCCCCTGCGCCACCGGTGACGTGAACCTTAGTTTGAAAAATAGTTTGGGATGTGTTTTAATTTGATAAATATTTTTTTTTTGTTTTTATTTTGGTCAAAATCCCACAAGCGCTCACCCAAATTTTTTTCCATAAAAAAAAATAAAAGAAAAGAAAAAAGAGAAATCGAAGCACAAAAAACAAAGCTGAAAACGGGTCCACGTTTTTCTCTTAAGTGCTTCTTAGGTGCATTTTTCTCTAATTAGAGGGATTATGAATTTTTTTAATATTCTTTTTATTTAGATTAGATTATATGTTGGATCCTGAAATTTTTTTGCACCCAACATCTCAAATTAATTAATTTCCAGTTTTACATTTAGAAATATTTTTCCTGTAACCCCAATATCATTGAAATTAATTAATTTGAAATACTATGTACAAAAAAAATTTCAGGATGCAACATATAATCTAATTTAAATAAATAATATATATATATATATATATATATATATATATATATATATATATAAAGGTGATAATCCCTCTAAATAGAGGGAAAAGCATCTAAGGAAAAAAAAAACACCTAATGTGAATTCCCGAAAACCAAAATCAAAGAAATCGAAATTGAAGGAAAATCGTTCAAAAAAAAAAAAAGGAAATCGAAGGAAAAATATCAAAAGGAAAAATGAAATCTTTAATCAAAGAATCATTTAGAGAGAGAGAGACGTCTTGACAATAAATTTTGTAGCTATTTTTTGGGGAAAATCTTTTTCGGGGCTCATATTACCAAAAAAATCCTTTTCAGAATCTGCATGAGTTGTTAACAGAGTTGATATAGTTATTAACGGGGTACTGATATAGTTGTTAACGTGGCTGATTTAATTATTAGTAAATTGTTGTTAATATGGTTGATTTAGTTATTAATGACCTACCCGTTAACAACTATATCAATCTCATTAACAACTCACGTTGATTTTAAAAATCCCAGAAAAAGGTTTTTGGACCTGTTCTGAGATTTTCAGAATCTTAAGATCTGTTTTTTAAGATTTTTTTTTAGTAATATGTATGGGCTGTGAGAAGGATTGTCCCTATTTTTTTATTCAAGTGACAGTGATATTGATACTACCTCCGGTCCTAATTATAAGGCATAGTTGACTTTCTTTGGAGATATTAAGGAAGCTAAATAAGTTACTTAATCATTTTATATGTTGTGGATCTTTAGATTATATATTAGTTTATTAGTTAAACCAACTAGTTTGAAGAAAAAAATAAAAATAAAAATAGTCTAAAGTAATTTAATTAGTTTCCTTAATTTTTCCAAAAAAGTCAACTATACCTTATAATTAGGACCGGAGGGAGTATTTACTTATCAGAAAGGAACGAGTTATTAGCTCCTGGGTGACACAGTATACAAGTACATAAATACAAATACCCTCTTCCCCTGCAATTACAAATCTCACTCACCTTTTTCCATTCCCTGCCGTTGTATGTTTCCCCACTTTCCACTTGATTCGTCTCTCGCCCTGTCAGCTCAAGCCTTGCCTCTCTCTCTTCCTCCAATCTCTGAGCTATGAGGCCTCCGTCGCCGTCACTCCTCATTTTCCTCCTCCTCTTCTTCCCCACCATCTCCAACTCTGCCACCCCCTCTCCCGCTTCCTCGCCATCTCCACATTCTCCCTCTCACTCTTCCCCTTCTCCTTCTTCTCCTTCTCCTTCTCCTTCGTCTTCTCCTCCCTCTTCTTCTTCGTCGTCTTCTTCCTCTCTGGACCCTAAGCAACTCAAAGCACTCCAATCCCTCAACATACCTACCTCCAAGGACCCTTGCTCCCACAATGCCACTCTCTGCGACTCCTCTAAACCCTTTCGCCACATCGTCTCTCTCCGCCTCTCTAATTGCTCCACCTTCGTTGCTCTCTCCTATACCGCCCTCAAATCCCTCTCCACCCTTCAGTCCCTTCAACTTCTCAACTGTCCCGTCACTCCCATTCGCTTTCCTCCTGAACTTATTTCCTCTCTTCGCTCTTTCACCTGCGTCAGAAGCCTCCGCAAGGTCTCCGGCGTTTGGCTCTCCCGCCTCGAGAACCTCACTGATCTCACCGTCTCCGATGTCCCCGTCAAAGCTTCGGGCCCTTTTGTTATTCTTGGACGCATGAACAAGCTCAAGTCTATCACCATTTCCCGCGCCAATCTCACTGGTAACCTCCCCAAGTACATCCACACAAATCTTACCCATGTCGATTTATCTGGTAATCACATGAAAGGAACCATACCCACCTCTATTACTATGCTGGATGGCCTGGAATTCTTGAATCTTTCGTCCAATGAGCTACATGGTGAGATACCCCCTTCCATAGGAAACTTGATTTCCCTTAAAAACCTTTCCCTGGCTTCAAATTCGTTCTCTGGGTCTATCCCGGGCTCAATATCGGCCATACCAGGCTTGACTCATTTGGATCTGAGCTCGAACCAGCTCAATGGGACGATTCCCAAGTTCATTTCACAAATGAAGAACCTCAAGCACTTGAATCTGGCGAACAATAACCTGCGTGGGGTTATGCCTTTCAACTCGACGTTTATAAAGGGTTTAACAGTGCTCAAGCTGAGTGGCAACAGCAATCTTTGCTATAACCATACGGTTCTGTCTTCGAAGTTGAAGCTTGGCATTGCTCCTTGTGATAAGTATGGAATGCCCATGTCTCCTCCTCCATCAAAGGATTCCTCTGTAGATGATAGCAGTGATTACGGTGACAGTGATGAGGATGATAATAGCCACAAGAAAGAGCATCACCATGGCCCAAACAAGGTCGTTCTTGGCATAGCGATTGCGCTCTCCTCCATTGTCTTTCTGATTATTTTCTTAATCCTCTGCTCAAAATGTTGCCGGTGAACAAATTATAGGGTTACCTGCTTTATAGTTTAGATTAGGACAATCGATAATTTATGTGGATCATTGTTTGATATGTTTATTATACACTAGAGTGTATGTCCTGAGAAAGTGAGAAGATAAAATTTGGAAGGAAGGGTGATAGTCAAAACAGAAGAAGGGGAAAAAAAAATTGAAATTGATCAATTCTTTTTTGGGGTGAATCGGGGTAGTGTCCAATAAAAGATGAAGATGAAAAATGGAGGTAATCATTAAGTTGGCTTTCTATTTTTAGTTGCTTAGATCAACTACTTGTGCATTGCTGTAAGTTTTACTTTGAATTCGATTATTTGTCACTGTATCACTTGCTGTTTTGGTTGAAAGGTAGAGGTGGTGCGTGTAAGATCTTGAAAGATACCTTTTTACTTATGCTATATTAGCATTAATTTCTCACCCGTTTTGGTTTCATTTGTTTATTGTGCTCTATGGCATTTAATCTTTTCCTATTTTCTTTTGATTGTATACTTAGCTTTGCTGGAACAATATCGTGTTTTCATTTGTACTGCCATCCAAAATTGAAACTTTTAAGAATCGTTTTCATTTGTATGTCCTATATTTATTTTTTGTTATTGTCCTTGAGACAGTAGTTTTATTTCAGTTTTCATTCAGCGACCTTGGCCATGATAATCATTGTTGATGATTTGATTTGCTAGAATAATAATGAAAGCTTCTGGGTATGTATGTCCGGTTCAATAAAATTGTTCATCCTATGGTGTTGTCTCTCCTACACTTATTATGCACCTAAATGAGTTTTCATTCAATTCTCTTTTTCAAATCAGATCAGAAATACTCAAATGAATTGAGTATTAACAATCATACGCCAATTCTTCAGGATTGGCCATACAGTTTCTGATGTTGATCTGTTATCTGTTCTTTTGCTGTTCTTAGTTCTTTTCAATGAATGACCAAAATAAAAAAGGTTTCAGTCATCCATAATTAATATTAGGTAATAATTTGTCAATTTGAGAAAAAATTTGTTAAACTATATGGATTCAAATAGGAACACTTGTTTTCGAGCAAAAAAAAAAAAGGAACACTTGTTTATGTAAACTGATGTGACTTGGATGTGCGTGTTAGACATTACGTTCGTGAACACTTCAAATATGATCTGTTTCAATATCTGTCTTTGGCAATATCCATTATTTCTAACACAAATCATAATATGCCTCTTTATACTGTATCTAGTCATCGTCAATTTTATAACCAAGACTTCTCTTATATCTCCATTTCTTTTTTCGTATAATTATCATCTTTATATATATATTGACATCATATCTCCCATCAAAGAATGATTTTTTTTTTTTTTTGGCTCTTGGGGTTTGGGTGTTGTTTTATTTATAAGTTAAATGAATGTATATCGTTAGACAGTTTGCAGATAGAGTTCATAAACATTTTAGAGCTGTCCAACTAATATTTTCTATATTCATTCAGATTTCAGATAATTTTTGCTATCATATCTTTTGCTTTTGCATTGAAGGGCCTGAGATGTATGTGGTTGTCATCATCTACCTTCCTTTTTAATCAATTGTCCATCCTGACTTGTTATTATGTTAATTATTAATTAATTGTGATATAAAGATAAAAGTGTTTGTTGGAGACCTTCAAAATTACTTATTAATGTAAATTGAGACAAGGCACCTTTTATATATTTATTTCGTATACCGTAATTCACGATTGAAAAGTTGATTTTGAAGACTCTAATTGTTATTCTAAACAAATAAGTCTCCTAACAATTAGACCCCGTTTGGTTCAAAGAATTTGGAGGAGGGAAAGGGAACTTAATACAATTCCCATGTAAAAAGAACGTTTGGTTGCCCAAGTGCCTGGAACCTAACTTCTCGAGCCCACCACTTTTCCCTCATATGTGGGAAATTGGGATTTTGGTGGGATCTCAAGTTCCCTGGTTAATATTCACATTTTTAGATAGATTTATCCCTGAAATTCAAACTTAACGGGAAAGTTCGAATTTGGTGGGAAAGTTTGAACTTTGCGGAAAAATTTTGGGTCACAAATTTGAACTTATCAAGGACATTTTTTAAAAAAATATATTTTAGCAAAAAAATATATTTTCTTTTTAATTTTGAATTAATTTCTTTTAAGGGTAAAATAGACATTTCTTAATTCTTTACCAACTACTATCCCTTTATTTTCTTCCTACCAAATAACTCAAGTCATATTCCCTCATCTTTTAAATCTTCCTTTCCCTTTTCTTTCCCTCTCCCCAAATTCTTTGAACCAAACGGGGCCTTAGTTTGAGGCCACATGTACGGATTTGTTTGGAAGCTTAGACACATAAACAAGATTTTATATCTGATAAGGACATGCCGGAGGTACAGGGTTGGTGGATGGGACGATTGCTGAATGTGCATGGCGTGTGACGGTTGTAAGTTGCGACTACAAGATGATTAGATTCTCTCTTATGATTAGAAAACATTATTCAAATTTAACCATTGACTTGACTTAGGAAATGTAAATTTCTTACATGGCGGTATTTTTTAGAAAATAATAAGTCATTTAAACGAACCCCATTAATCGGACAACCAAAATTTATGCGTTCATTTTATTACGCCCATAAAAAAATTATATCCTTTAACTTTATTTCATTAGCATTGTTAGCTCATGTATATAGGCTAACAATGTTAACAGAACAAAATCAAGGTATTTAGTAAAGAGAAAAAGGGTATTTAAAATTTGAAGAAAATTATTTTTAACTGTAAATTGGTTTTCCCTTAAACAAAAATATAGTGCAAAAGATTAAAAGGAAGAAGTACTTACATAAGTCTCGAAAGTTGGTCCAAAAACCCAAGGGGTGATCATGGCTGACGAAGTAGGGGAAAACAAGAATTTGGACCTGTTTGGGATTGCTGTGAGAGAAGTGGCTTTTGTTTCTGATGGGCTTTTCTTAATGGACTTCTTTCTGATGGACTTTTTTCTGATGTGATTTGTGTTTGGGATAGCAGTGACAGAAGTGGCTTTTGTTTCTAATGGGCACTTGTTTGGCATAGCTTTTAAAAAGTATATGAGATGGAAAATGACAGAAAAGGGCATGTATCAAATTTTTATATATATATATATATATATATGGTGTACAAAATGTGATAATTTGGGATAAAAATTAAAAATAAATGAAGTGTTGAATAATGCTTTATTTCACTCGTTCCGAGTTCCCACCATGCTCATGCCATTCAATTAATTTCCCGTAATGCCCCTGCAATTTAATTCCGTGGATATTTTATTTAATGTATGTTTATTATCTAAAAAATATCTGCGTCATATCTATTAAAATAAGGCAAGTTCTTTGATATTTTCCTTTTTTTTTCGTATTTAAATTTTCCCCTAATGCCCCAATGCTCATGCCATTATTCAACGCTACAGGAGTGGATCTTCTCGTCGTCGATAAATAATGTGATAATTTAGCATTATTCTACACGATATGCCTTTTTTTTTTTTGGGGCAAAATGGTCTTTCAAAAAAATGAGAGCTTCAATGAACTTCAATGAGATAATAAGCAATGGGAAAGTGGCTTAAAAAAAAACACTCCATTAACCTCCTAAGACCATCAAAAATTTTGGCTTCCCAAACACTATTTTTTTTCTTGATGGATTTATTATTCCATTTAATAGGATAATAAGTCCATTTGGGGTGTTCCCAAACAGGCTCTTTGTAATGGCGATCCATCATTTTCTTAAATTAAAGGGGTTTAACATTAGTGTTTTGTGTAAGCAGTTATTTCCTATTAAACCCAGTATAAAGGTGGATGTTCTGACCGGAAAAAAGTATAAAGGTTGATGTGAAGCAGCTTTTTGCATATGAGATGCCCTTGAAATTCACAAAAGTAGGCGGCTCATGTAGTGAACCTCTCGCGTGGCTTCCACTTGCTATTAAAAACCCTGCTTCAAACAAGGCACAATCCTAAATTGCAATTTCCCAGCATAGCAGCATGTTTAACCATGTTTAATTTGATTCCCTCTATAAAGATTGATAAAGATAGTCACGTATCAGAAATGGACATCAGAATCTCAAGGCAAATTGAGACTTCCCATAAATTATAACACGCCCCTCCACTGTTAATCTGCAGAAAAAGGCTTTTTCCAGTGAGAGTTAGATGGGTCATCCGTGATTTACAGAACATATATAGTATATTCCTAATTCCACTCCTAAACAATGTAACATTGTCACTCAGCTAAATTGAATGTCTCCAATGATTCACCAGAAACCTCTGCAAGAACAGATTCCTTCTTTAAAATGGTGAAACCGATTAGAATCTCTCAAGACAATCTCTCTCTTGGTTGTCTTGGACATGAACTTAGCCATCTCATGGCAGTCACCACAAACTCGAAGATTTTTAGTGACCCTAATTGTCCTTCCTGGTGGTAAATTTAATATACCAAATGCAATGGCTAATTTCTCACTGTGCCCACACAGAGCCACTTCTTTCTCCATGTCACTTGCATTTATCAAGGCATACTTCATATTTGGAGAATACCCTTCGTCCTTCATTTTTATTCTGAGTTTCTTCAGCAATGAGTCTATCCTCTTGGCTTGAGGATGTGAAGCATCCCCAGCAACAAAGATATTAAATTTGCCCTTGACCTCTATCCAACTACTTCCTGGACTCTTTTTTAGTCCCTTCTTACCAATCCTCTCCCTTAACTTCTTCACTTTTTCCCATTTTTCTGCCTCTGCATAGATGTTAGCTAGAAGAACATAATATCCTGTGTTCTCTGGTTCTAGCTCAAAAACACGCTCTGCAGCTTTTTCTGCTAGATCCACATCATGATGAATCCTGCATCCACAAAGCAAAGCACCCCAAGTACTAGCATCCGGTTTAATTGGCATTTTCTCAATAAACTTGTAAGCTTCGGATAGTTTTCCGGTACGAGCAAGGAGATCCACCATGCATGCATAGTGTTCCAACTTTGGCTCAATATTGAACTCTTTTTTCATGGAATTAAAAAATTTCCATCCTTCATTTACTAATCCAGAATGACTACAAGCATAAAGTATGGAAGTGAAGGAGATCTCATCAGGTTCAATACCTGAACTCTTCATCTCTTTAAAGGTGGCAATTGCTTCATTTCCAAACCCATGCATGCCATAGCCAGCAATCATAACAGTCCACGATATCAGATCCTTTTTAGGAATCTTATCAAAGAGTAACTGTGCAAGAACCAGAGACCCGCACTTCACATACATATCAAGAAGTGCATTGGAAACATGAGGATCAGAAGAATATCCATTTCTCAAGATGTGCCCGTGTATCTCTCTGCCTCTATCTAGAGCTGCTAGGCTTCCACAAGCTGGAAGGACACAAGCCATTGTAATGCTATCGGGTGTTGATTCTGTTTGCATCTCAGCGAAGAGTCTAAGAGCTTCATTGGGAAGACTGTTTTTTGAATAACCTCCAATTATGGTGTTCCATGAAATAACATCCTTAATCGGAATTTCTGAAAAAACTAAATGAGCTTCTTCCATGCTTCCACATTTTGCATACATGTCCATTAGAGCATTAGAGAGAGAAAGGTTCAAGCCCATGTTCTTTCTGATGTAATTGTGTACTTCCGTACCTTTTTCTAACGAGCTGCTACATGCACAAGCATGAAGAATGCTTGTCAAAGTATAACTATCTGGCTTCACATGTTCTCTTTCCATTTCATTGTACAACCGAATTGCATCATCATATAAGCCTCCTCGCACATAAGCAGCGATCATTGAAGTCCAAGAGACAACCGTTTTTTGACCCATCTTTTTGAAAACTTGGATGGCATCATCAAAATCACCACATTTTGAATACATGTCAAGCAAAGTATTGCTAAACATGATTTCCCTATCAAAACATGATTTTACCCCGTAACCATGAAGTGCCCTACCCAATGAAAGTTTCCCAATATTTGCACAAGCTACAAGAACACTAACCAAGGTAGCCAAATCCGCTTTTACCCTTGAAATAAGCATCTGAATGAAAACCTCAAGCCCATTTTCGGATGAACCATTCTGAACATACCCACTTATCATAGAGTTCCACGAGATAACATCTCGATCACCCAATTCATCAAACAACTTGTGGGCACTCTCAACTCCCCCGCATTTGAAGTAAGCCGCAATAAGAGAGTTAGCCACAACATTATGAGAACCAACGCCCAATTTATAAACATAGCCATGAGCCATTTCACAGTCTCCTGCCTGTCCCAAGGCAGCAAAACATTTCATAATACAGGAAAATGTATGAGAATTCCCTTCAATGCCCAGGTTCTGCATTTTCTTGAACAGATGTATACTCTCCCGGTGTTTGCCAATTTTCGCATATTCATACATCATAAGGTTCCAGAGGAAAACCTTATCATTCAGGATCTGATCGAAGATCCGTCTCCCTTCTCTTAAATCTCCACAATTCACATACATGAAAACTAGTTTTGCACCTAAAATCCCTTCAATTACAATGCCATTGGAAGTGATAATCGAATGTACCCGTTTACCATCTTGCAAAGACTTTCGCTTAGCACACAGCTGCAAGATGGAACAATAAGTTTCCAATTCAAGCTCGGATTTTTCTAAGCTGATGAGTAAATCTACTGCACTTTTAAGATTACCCACTTTACAGAATTCATAAATTTTGGCATTTACATCCATGTTGGTGGCGGCGTCTGTGGTTTTCACAAGCAAGGCAGAGTGACCAACACTCGTACAAGAAACATCGAAATTTGAATTGAACAGACATGGTCGTGAAGATTGTCCCAAAAAAATGAAACACTTTGGAGATTCCGCGAAGCTTACCTTATTTTTATGGCTTTGATAATTAGATAGGGAAGTGCCAAAGTTTGGCAAGCTCTTCATGGTCAACATTGCTCTGTTCCTAGGTCTGAGAAGAGAGCGAGAGGAAATTACACTGTCTAGTGCATGTTACAAACGAAACGATAACCCAAAAACATAAAGCAGCAGACTATTATATTTCGTTTTTACTGTTTTAATATTGTATATACAGGTTGGGCGCGTGTTTACACGCGACGCTAGAATTTGTGGACCAGCAATTTTGGGAGGAAATTAGGAGACAAAACATGAAAATATAAGAAATGGAAGAACGATGATCTGTGATGCTAATTCATTTGTATGTTTGAGATATGAGCATCTGAAATTTTCATGGGAAGCACGTACGCAGGTGTTTTCGGTTCTCACCATGTTCTTCGCTATCCCACGTTTGCCCCCTTCAGCAAACAGTGGAATTTAGGAAATTCATCTCTTGCGCTAAAAGGTATTGATAACTTCCTTTCCAATTTGCTTGATTCCTAAGTCTTTTCCATTTTTTTGGGTACCACTGAGAAAGATATTCAAGTTCTCTAAATTAAGAACAACAGTGACTTGAAGGATGACCAGAAATGAATGTATTTTTCAGTTTTCACTTTTAAAGGAAAATGCATTTTTTGCAAATCATAAAAAGTTCTTTATAAAATGAATCACCATAGCTTGGTATGATTCTTAGACTTTAGTATTGGATTTAATAACTTATGGTTGCTGGGTGCGCGGATGAGAGACTGAGAGGATCATTCTTTGATGCATCTTGTTGAATTTGGCAGAGTTTGCAGTAGGACTCCCACCATTGGTTCCCCTGAAGGATTATAATCAGTTTGGCTTCACAAACATTAGATGTGGTGCAGACAAAATTGGTAACAACCAAAGGAGAAAGCAAGTCTCTGGAAGAGGTGAAAAGGGAGATGAAAACCAGAGACCTCGAACATTTGATGGAAATACATCCAAATCACCTGAACAGGAAGAGATAATTTCTCTGCTCAGACGAATACAGTTATCCATATCGAAGGGTGACTTGCAAGGGACTCATAAAAGAAGTTCTCCTCCAGACAAGGACAAGCCCTCTGTTGAATCAATTCTAGATGTTCTTCGAGAATCAGGAAAGCAAGTGAAAGGTAATCCT
Organism: Acacia crassicarpa; assembly: GCA_034222035.1. Lineage (NCBI taxonomy): Eukaryota > Viridiplantae > Streptophyta > Magnoliopsida > Fabales > Fabaceae > Acacia > Acacia crassicarpa. Next base: position 37,080,201 of record JAWXYG010000005.1, on the reverse strand, counting down.
GGCGTTTGGAGCCATGGAAATCATTAGTTCTTCAAGTTGAGTTTATTGTGTAGGTTGGAGATTTTGTTTGAACAGAGCAGTAGAATTTCTGAAAAAATCAGTGGGGTTAACCTCCACTGTATCCTTAAAACAGAGTTTTAAGCATACAGATGGATTTTACACATGTGGAAAGCAAAAGGTTGCGTCAATGTAGAATGTAAAATTCCATTTACTTTGCATTTTGTTTCTCATCATGGTGATTTTTCTTTCTGCAGATGAAGTTCCAAAAGAGACCGCAGAAAACAAAACTCTTACAAGAGGTGTGGCCGAAACAGAGCAAGAGGTAACAGAGCATCCACGAGAATCAAACTTTAGGTTGACGAGACTGCCATCAAATTTTGTAAGGCAATCGCCAATTCCATCTATTCCATTACCAAGAAGAAGCGTTATCGAGGTAAGCGATGAAGCATCCGAAGCTAAGCAAGGGCAATCTGAGAAAACACTGGAGAGAATGAAACTTTCAGAGCTAAAAGAACTAGCCAAGTCCAAGAAAATCAAAGGTTACTCTAAACTTAAGAAACGTGAACTCATCGAAATATTAAAGTCCTAGATAACAGTCCTACTGACTGTAATCGGGTCAAAAAGCCAGATTTGGTTGGTTTAAAAAAAAAAAAATTGGTTTAATGATCACACACAATTCTTGTGGTTGAAAAAAGTTGACTAAGAAGAGAAATCAAACATTCTCAGTAAATTCCACCTCTGCACATGAAGCAACAATACGGTTCATTCTCACTCTACCTCCAGAGCAGTATTTTCTGAACTAGTGTGATCATTGCTTTGTCCTTGATCTTTGAGCCTCCCCCTCCATCCGTTTACTAATTTAGGGCAACACATTCGTAGTATGACTTGATTGACTTCAATGTGTCATGGCCTCACTTGATACTTCATTGTATTTGATCTCTTATTTGTGTCATCAAACAAGAGCAAATCTGTTCTTGAGCTTTAATAAGGCCTATATTTGATGTTTGGGACAGATGAGCCAGATTTTTGGGTATGTTGGCCTTTTCTTGTAGTCTAAAGAATGAATAGCAGTATTCATTATTCACAGCCAATAATAAGCTGAAGATGGTAAAAATTTGTGAACTATACGAGGACTTCATTTTAAAATATGTTGAAACTATAGGACTCAAGGTTTAATTTTCCTGAAGCTACATTCTAAATTATAAACAAAATATTTGAAGTTAAAACTTAGGGCCCATTTACTTCGATCCCATTACACCTTGCAGCGCAGTACAATGCGATGTAATGATAATACAAAGTGATATGAATTATAGGGCTAGTGTTTAGTTTGATTTATATTTCTCCAATCTTAAATATAGGAAATAATTTGTAGTATAAATTGCACTACAAACTATATCTTATATTTTGGACCGGAGGTGTATCACACAAAGCCTATTTTGCCCTTAATATAATCTTTGTAAAAAGAAATAGTCATGAGTCATGGCGCTGCCTCATCAAAACCGTTACACTACCTCATCGAGGATTATCCGATAACGATAGTTGTGGTGGTGGAGGCACGGTAACGGTGATGTGGCGATGGTGATGGCCATGGCAAGTGGTGACAACAACAACGGGAGAGGAGGAGGTAGTGGCGACAAGGGGCGGCGACGGTAGTGGAGAAGGAGGCAGTGGCGATAGTGGCGGAAGAGGAGGTAGTGGTAGTGGCAATGGCAACAATGATGGCGATGGAGGAGAAGATAGTGGCAGCGGCTGTGGGAGAGGAGGAGGTAGTGACAACAACAACGATAGAAGCAACAAGATGGAGGAGGTAGTGGCGGCGACAATAGTGGAGGCAACGGCAGCGGAAGAAGAGAAGGTAGTGGAGGCGACAGCGATGGTAGTTGAGGAGGTAGTGGCAGCAACGATGGAGGTGACGCGATGTCGGTGGAGGAGGTAGTGGCGATGGCAATGGTAGAGGTGGCGGCGACGGTTGTGGCATGGTGGGTAAAATGAGACAAATGAAACTAAATGACAAATTAGACTTTTTCAACTATGTAATGTGATGGTAACAAGTATTCATGAGGAGGTATGAATGAGGATTGTCAATTTTTTTGTAATCATCATTACCATGGTAAACTTTATTACTATGCTAAAGAACAACCAAATACTTTTCTTTTGATTACGCAATCATGATTATTATAGCAAGGCATGTAATAGGGTTGAACAAAAAAGGCTCTCAGTGATTAATACTCTTTTTTTAATAGTCCTAAGTTATATTAGGTTTCCAAATAAAATGTTATTCTTCCGATCCTAAATATAGGATATAGTTTACTATCCTGAGGTAGAAGTATTTTTTGGAAGTTAAAACGTATCATATTGCGCTACCCCAAAAAGATAAAAACACTCCCTTTGATAATTGATAGATTATCCAAATCTCCAACTAGACGGGTCTAAATTCCAAATTGAAATCATCAGAAACTCTTGTATTTGCGCTTATAAGTCGCTTTTCACCACTTTGCCTTGAATAGCTTTCCCTTTGTAATCAAGGGATGAAAAAAGAGATGCAGACTTAAAGAAGCATTGTCCCGATGTAGTTTTCCCTTTTCCCGGTATGCGATACTATGGTCTCTGTATCAGGGTTGGTTAAAACTGCGTCTGACAATTGAGAAAAAAGATCACGAATTGATTCCTAGCTTCACCAAATTTGAATCCTAATGGAAAGGTACGTATCTCGATCATTTCCCCTCTTGATTTTGCTTAAGAATAACGAAAACCTTTTCTCATCTTTTCCACTATCAGTCAACATTGAATATATCTTGTCGGTTTTACTCTTAATATTCACGGGGAAAGAAATTTTGGGAATTTACAATACCACAGTAAGAAATTAACATTTTTTATAACCAGCACATGACAACAAAAGCTTTCGAAATGTGGAGGCCAAGTTTATGCTATAACCTTCAAGAACGAAATTGAAAGGAAAGCAAAACAAATGAGAGAGAGATAAAGGAATAATGAGGATAAGCTCTTTTTTATGGTTCTGAAACCTTGTTTTCCTAACTAACAAAGAAAAGATATTTATCTATGCCCCTACAAGTGTAATAGCTTCTTCATAAAAAAAAGAAAAGAAAACACATTTTCCTCGAATCAATACACTCATAACACCACCCACAATCCAAAGAATGCAATAGGAAAACAATTTGGCAATGACTTGTCAAGGTGGTAACTTGCTTAAACCGAAGCTTCACATCTTCAGAGCAGAGGCAGAGAAATATCAATTTTGTCGTGGTTAAGGATTTAATGTGGCCACAAAGCATGCCCAGGAATCAACCACGCAACCCACAGCATGTACAGGCTTGAAGAATTGATGAAGGGAAGAATTGAGTGACTCCCCTGTCAGAACATATTTACACGGAAAAACCACGGCAGAACAAAAGCTATCACCAGGCAAGCCATCAAGAAGTTACAAAATGGCTGTCCACGCCAGCATCCACAACACATGCCAGATGATGTTGATGAGGTGCTGTGGTTGTCAACGAATGTTCTTTCATTCCACTCTTCCATAAATCCATGATCAGCAACGCCCGAAACATTTTTGGCAGTTTCACCACATATTTCACACAATCTGTGAATTGAAAGGTAGTTCAGTTATTCATCTATGATAGATTGTAAGATTAAGACAAATATTTATAAGACTGTACCATCTCGACATGAAACTCATCGGAAAATTTCTGGGAGTTTACCATCAGAACTAAGACTCGCGGGGGGGGGGCATCCATAGCACAGGTTAGATGGGAGATTAAAATCTAAGCAGTATAAATAGTATTTTGCAAATATTAAGCACCACAGGAACTACAAAGATAAAAGAGGGGGTCGGGGGGGGGGGGGGGGGGGGGAATTATTACACTAGGAACTTCAAAATTTCAAAGAAAACATAATATGCACAAATAGTGGAAATGTTATGCATGAAAAACCTGTCTCCACACTCAAATGTCTTTGCCAATAGCCAATATTCAAATGTCTTTACAGAAGGAAATGAAACAAATCTGAAAACAGTTTTTTAAGAATTAAGACACTTACGAAGCACTGGAGTACTGGACTGAAGGCTAACCTACTTAGCTTCTCAAAATATTTATTCAAGTACAGGTGAGGATGTCCTAGGATATATAGCAGAGCATAAAATGCATAACATTTGAAACAAACTAAAAGCTATAATTTAAGACTTTGCTTTCGTAGAATTAAAATTATTGCTACCCCAGCAAAGATTCTTGAGCAACAACAAACACAGAATTTTAATACTGAAATGCGCCAGCTTTCAGAATTACCTCCAAACTCACTCACAACATATCACAGTTGGAAGTATATAGTTAATTGTCCATAACCCTTAGTAATGACTCAATAGAGGAAGCTATCATGGAAGAGCCATATGATCTTATAGTAAAAACCCCTTCAATTGACCGCCCAACAAATTTGAAGATCAGTTGAAAGTAAACCTAGGTCGTGACTAAACAACAGCAAAAGTCAAACATCAAGTTGAAGAATGTTACATAGAAACTCAACGAACTAAGCTACTGCACTTGGCAGGGGGTTTGTAGAGCCCAAAGTTGTAGCCATCGTCCTACCTAATGACCCAAGATGGATTATTCCACTGATTCAATACTTCAAAACTAATCAGTAGAGAATGATGGAGAGTAGAAAGAGAATACTAGGGGGAATAATGAGAAACTACGGCAAATTGTTCTGCGTGTAGAAAACTCTGATTCTACTTATTTTGTCATTTTTCTTACACCTCCCTTTTCTTCTATTGTTCTGCGTCACATAGAAAATCTGAATAAGTTTGTGATTTCTGCGAAGAACCAATTGACAGTTCTTTTAAAATCCCAGAGGGTGTCTGAGTGCACTAGCCCAATTCATCCTACAATGAACTCCATTAGGTATGGGCTCTTCACATGTTCTGATGGCCAGGAGTACACCAAGGTCTAGGTACAATTATGATGACAGTGATCCTCTGACTAGAGGTACAGAAGTAGAAAGCAAAACAGCTACAAGCTACACCATCTGATTCAGAAATGATGAGTAAATTAAGTGAATCCCAAAAGCTTAGCCTCAGATTTTAGGCCCTGTCAAGGTGAATCGTAGGCAGAAGCAATAGCCATTGCTTGCATTTTAAGTACAGATAAACAATACTGTAACTAAAGAAATTCGTAGTTCATGCTCACATTGCATCAAATGCCATATCTGTGGAATTCCAATTATTCTGATAACAAAATGAAATGTATCTATTATTATTGTTGAAGAATTAAAATTTCAAAATTTTGAGGTTTATATCTGCTGCCTTCATCTCTGGTAAAGGTATAATAAACATACAGCTGAAATCACAAGTGCTAAAATCCAATTGAAAGAGATACCAAGGAAAATGCTAGAGGGTCTTAAGGAACCAAAAAAATGTGCTAAAATGGATAATATAGCGATGATTAGAGAATAGAAGATGCCAGGAAAATGTGATAAGAAAACAACACCATGAACATGGTCAATGCAGCAGAATCCAAGGTAAAACATCAAAATTAACATTACTGCTAATCAAAAAGCCATAACAAACTGATTTTTAGCAAGAATCAGTTACCTGTTTCCTTTTAGCTTGAACCATGCCTCAGCACAATGGCTGTGCGCAATACCCAGCTCATCTTTACACGCACAACCAAGCTGAATTAAATCTCCATTAGAGGCACTGTTTGTAGGGCTAGCAGCTGCTGAATCTGATGGTTGCCCAGAAGCAAGATGGCAAATCCTACAAATCCTTTCACCCTCCACATTCTCGCTAAACTCTCTGCAGCTACCAGACTTTATGTTGATCACATATGAATTTTTATCCGCTTCAGACGGCCGTTTTGGTGATTTCATGGATGCCTTGTTCAACTCCGATTCATTGACCCTGGCTTCCAACTTCCTATTATCTCCATTCACACCCTCTGTCTCAGCAGAATCTATTGCAACCACGGTCTCAAGTACAGCCCTGTTATGCAAATTCCTTGAATTATAACTTGTTCCTTGATCAACTACGGGGAATGCATCACTGGTATTTTGCTGATCACGCATGCCCCGATCCATAGCTCCTGCAGGCGCCTCATGTAGTTTCTTATTCAGCCCCGGATCATTGCTCATCCCTTCTGAAGTCACATCTCCACTTTTGATAGCTCCACTCAAGCTGCCCCCAGCTACTCCATCGGCAGACCCTTCAACCGAATCAGTTGTTTTCTGTCCTGTCCCTTCATCAACGAGATCCGATACCTCATCACTCTCTGGCTTTCTTGCCTGATCCATCAGGCCAATAACGATCTGACTGAAAATCTTTTGTTAAAAACCTGAAAAAGTGCTCTCAGAAGCACTTACATCCGCAAATATTAAACCCAAGAACTTTATCTCCTTAAATAATATCAAATGAACAATGTGACAGGATAAAAGGCGCAAATCTACAGTTTTGAATGGCCCACTTCAAGCTTCCAAACATTGTCACAAACCCTCAATTCTTCAGATGCGAAAGTAAGGATTCCAAACAATAGGAAGGATCACCTCAATCACACGGAAGCAAGCCCCAATCAAACCGCTTAAGAGAAGTATTTATTGCAAATATTAAATTATGACGGAACTTAGAACATCGGGGGCGTGTTTTTCAATCGGACCCAGCGGCGTTAAACCACTGTAACATCTGGGTGTTTGTTGGAGAAGGAATGTTTAATATAAAGGAAAAAAGCCAAGGTTAGGTAAAGAAAGGAACCGAGAGGATGATAAGCAAAAAAGGAGGGGGGGGGGGGGGGGGGGGAATTGAGTGCAATTGAATCACTTGCAGTGAAATTGGTTCAGGGATAGTGAGCCGAGAAAGCAAGGGATGAGGGTTTGTCTTTATCGGCCGGCAATACCAAAAAGACCCTTCTAAAGTAACCGAAGCATATGATTCAGATGCAAAGTGCAAAAACTAAATATATGTATTTGCAGAAACTTAATTATCACGTTCATGAATCAAGATCTGCAAATTAAAAACAAAGATTACGAAATTTTTGTAGTGTTTATCTGCTTATCGTTGACGCTGTGAGTATGTGACTGCCTGCCGTAACAAGTAGAGTTGAGCCGCCAAGGAGAAGTGGAATCCCTATTGAGGCTATTCCGAAATCAATTTATTGAAAAAGTATTCTTTGGATTAATTGCGGTATCGTGATCTACTAACTATCCAATATACAGAAATATCGGCCTATAATAAGAAAAATGGGATTTTGACCAAAATAAAAAAATATATATATTTACCAGATTAAAACACATCCCAAACTATTTTTTAAAATAGGATTCACGTCACAGGTGGCGTAGGGGGATCCCACGCCACGTCCACACCACTGGTGGCGTGGACTTGTTTCACGCCACTGACGTGGCGTGCACAGGGTCCACGCCACCAGATGGCGTGGACCAATCACAGGCTCTGATTCAATATTTATATAAAAAAAAAAAAAATTGACACGGTGGCGTCACGCGGTACGACGCCACTAGTCGAGTCAGACGGTGTCGTACTTTCTGTTGCCATTGTCACATCAGCATTACTTTGGTAGATAGTTTGAACAGTGCTTCAGACTGGTAAATTTTTTTAAAAAAATTATTATTTTGGTTAATTTCTCTAAGAAAAATCGTTATCTCCAAGTAATTATATGAATATGGTTGATTATTTAAGTTATAATAATTACAAATATCCATTGAGTTTAAATTATGAAGGGAAACTTATTTATAAACAGATTTGTTACATTTAGTGCCTGATTGTATTTTAAACAAGAACATCTCCAATAAAAATATATTGATCCAGGTAAAAAAAAAATATGTAGAGTAAATTTAGGAAAAAGATTATGAAAATATCAAAACCGCAAATCAATTTTATTTATTATTTAATATTTAATATGTTATACCAAATGATACCACGTTTTAGCATGAAATATTTGATTTGGGATTTTTTTAATTTTGAGGGTGTTTAATTAATTTTTTTTTTCCCAATTGCTCTGTGCATTAACTTTTGTATAATGGATAGGCTAAAGTATATATTTGGTCTTTTATGTTTGCCTCTAATATCTGTTTTTTCCCCTTTATACACAAAAGTTTAAGCGGGTGAGCTCAATCACATGTTGCCAGGTCATCATTTCAATTTCTTTGCTATGCCAACTACATTATCTCAATTTCATAATAAAATGGGATTTATATAATATTTATGGAATTGACAATTCAAGTCTTTTTTTTCAAAAAAAAAAAAAAGACAATTCAATTATTAAAGTGATTCTTAGTTCTTATTACAGGATATTATCATATAACGAGAAAAAAAAAAAGAAAAAGAAAAAAAGATATACGACATTAAACGAGTTTCTACTTTCTACTTGGTAATTCTTTTTTTGATATATCATAGTAGGAGAGGGAGACAGGGTTCGAACCCTGAACATGAAGGAGAAAGGTCAGTTAATACTGGCTCCCATACCACTACGCTACTAAAGCGCTGGCTTCTACTTGGTAATTCTATAATGATGAAAAGTCAATATTATTTTCATTTATTGATTCTAAAACTTAAAAATATGAAAAAAAAATTAAGAACCCCGCATCAGGTAACATGATTGTGGGGATGATAATGATTGATGGGCTTTCATGTCCTTTAATTTCATGGCATGCCAATGCTATAAATCAAAATTAATGTCATTTAACATAAATAGAATGATTAACAAGATCATTAGCATTTAATATGAGATGCAAATAGATATTATAGCTACACTTGGAACCTTATCCCTCTACGTCATTTTCGTACCATATCTTTATTCTTTGTTGGCCGTAAGCTAAGTAGGAAAGTGTCTAACAAGATTTCAACAAATTTAACTAGGAAAGTGTCAAATAATATTAACAAACAAATCATACTTGTATTTGTCACATTAAAAAAGTTTGAATTTGTCAATGTGTGGCCCAAACTAAGATAAGCACGATAAATTTCTGCGAAAAACCATGAATTATTTAATCGAGAATGTTTACAATTTCATTTACATTTTTTAATGAATAAATTGTAGTAAAATCACGAGTAATGGATGATCTGAGTCGCGCACGAACACGCTGTCCTACGCTGTCCTATAGAGTTATTCCGCAACCACCAGCAAAGAGGAAACGGTACTCCCCAGGATTAAACATACCCTTCTCGCTTGAAACAGCAAGGCGGCAGAACTGGCGAAAGTAATTGGTAATCGACAGTAATAAAATAGGCAGAGGAGTGGAGAGCCAACGGACGTAAAACCATTTGGACGACGCGTCAAAAATATTTTCATAAAAAGTGCAGGTATCATATATTACTCGTGCGCAGGGGGGGAAATCGCCGGATTTCCACTACGTTTGCCTCTTGGTGGCCCATTGTTGTGGGCGCGAGCCCACTATTCCTCTAAGCCCTTTACAAGCCCAACATCACATGATTCTATATATAGGCTTGTACTCTCCTTTCCCCAAGCAATGTAGGACTTGTTTCTTTGACACACTCACACATTTACTCACATGTTTTGCTCACATGTTTACAACAATCCCCCACATGTGTCAAAGAGACCCGCTGTGTTACCCATAGAACTATAACCGTTGTATCTGGTGGTCCTTAGAACTATGAACCAGACCTAGACCAATAATACTTAATACACAGATATGTCAGTGAAGCATGCTTCTATGAACTAACAAATCTTGGTGTGTATTAGAGGCATTAATGGTCAGATTATATCCTAACATTTCCGTTGTTAATCAACGATTTTGCGCGTTATGACGGCCATGCGCGCGCCTGGTGCATAACGAATGCTCTAGAGATTTCGCCACGATCTCATAGGAGCGGCCACACTCCACATTCGTAGAGGTGATTTCATGTAAGTGTGCCTGCATTGAGCACACCGTCTTGTATGACTATGAAATCATTAAGAGCTCTGCTCACCCTCAAGACATGCATTCTAGCACTTCCTCATTGTCACAGGAAGGGACAAACAACTTTCGTGCTAGTCGAAATCGACGAACGACTTGTTCTTACCCATTGAACCTTCTTCATGGGATCACCAATCACAAAGGTTGGGTTGCTATCGCTGTCAATTATGTGTAGGCTTTAGTCCCATTCCTCTCTACGTTTCAACAATCATTTTCTTCCCAAGGGGTTTTGTTAACGGATCCGCCAAGTTCATTTCTGACTTTACATAATCGATTGAGATAACACCATCCTTTAGCAGCTGCCTTATAATATTATGTCTCAATCGTATGTGTCTACTTTTACCATTAAAGGTTTTGTTCATTGCTGTGGCTATTGCTGCTTTATTATCACAATGCAACGACACTGATGGTGTTGGTTTGTCACCCAGTGGGATATTTGCTAAGAAGTTTTTCAACCACTCAGCCTCAGTACCAGCTAACTCCATAGCAATAAACTCAGAATCCCTTGAGGACGGTGCTATTAAGTTTTGCTAGGCTGACTTCCATGTGACTGCACCACCACCAAGAATAAAGACATAGCCACTAGTGGATTTTGTTTCATCTGAATCCGAAATCCAGTTAGCATCGTTGTACCCTTCTAATACAGTGGGAAACCCACTATACTGTATTCCATAATTCATAGTACCTCTCAAATACCGTAGTAATCTTATGAGAGCCTCCCAATGTTTACTGCCTGGGCAATGTGTATACCTGCTCAATCTACACACAGCATATGCTATGTCTGGTCTTGTATAATTCATCAAATGCAACAAACTCCCAATGATTTGTGCATATTTAGATTGAGCTATTGGATCTCCTTCATGTTTTGTGAGATGTACACTACTATCATAAGGAGTACTTAAAGGATCTTCATTAAACTGTTCAAACTTTCTCAGAATCTTCTCAACATAGTGTTCTTGAGAAAGTTGAATACCATGTTCATTCCTTATGATTTTTACACCCAATATTACCTTTGCTTCTCCAAGATCTTTCATATCAAAATTTGAAGCAAGAAAACTTTTTGTCTCAAGCACAACATTTAAACTAGTACCAAAGATAAGCATATCATCCACATATAAGCAAATAATCACACAATCATTATTCACAACTTTTATATAAACACATTTTTCTACTTCAAAAGTAGAGAAACCACCACTTATCAATACTTGATCTAATTTCTCGTGCCATTTTTTAGGTGCTTGCTTCAAACCATATAACGACTTAACTAACTTGCAAACTTTCTTTTCTTGCCCAGGAATGATACATTCTTCAGGTTGAACCATATAAATTTCCTCAGAACTCACCATTTAGAAACGCTGTTTTGACATCTATTTGATGTATAATAAGGTTATGAATAGAGGCTAATGCAATTAGGACTCTAATAGAAGAAATCCTAGTTACAGGTGAGAATGTATCAAAGTAATCAATATTTTCCTTTTGGGTAAAACCTTTGGCTACTAATCTAGCTTTATATTTATCTATCGATCCGTCAGGAAAATATTTTTTCCTAAACACCCATTTACATCCAATAGGTTTTGCTCCTAAAGGCAAGTCTATTAAAATCCAAGTTTTATTTTGATTCAAAGAATTTATTTCAGTTTTAATAGCTTTTTCCCAAAACCTTGCATCTGGAGAAGAGATAGCTTCATAATAATTCATAGGTTCACCTTCTACTAAATATGTATAGAAATCATCTCCAAAAGAGGTTTCTTTTCTTTGTCTTTTACTCCTTCGTAAGTTTTCAACTATATCTTCATTTAAGTTTTGTTCAGGAATTTGTTCAATTCTCTTAGGAATATGCTCAACTTTTAAAGGAAAAACACTTTCAAAGAATTCTGCATCTTTAGTTTCAATAATTGTATTGTGTTCTAAAATTTCACTTTTTAAAACTAGAAACCGATATGCAGGACTTTGTTGAGCATAACCAATAAACATACAATCAGCAGTTTTAGAACCTATCTTTTTCCTTTTAGGATCAGGTAATAATACTTTTGCTAGGCACCCCCACTGTAACATCCCAATTTTTCTAATAGTAACTAATTAATTTTAGGAATAAGTTTGAAATAAGAAAGCTACTAGGCTCTTGATAATCGGTATTTTTCGATGCAATCAGGGTAAAGAAATCAGATATTAACTTGAATGGTAGATGGTTATGAAGTAGATAAGCATGTGATATTTGATCGGAAGATGAGTATTCGGTAGTTAGATGGTAGATGGAGATATGTATGGTAGCTACATATGAATGGTAGTTAGATGGTAGATGGAGATGTGTAGTTACATGGTAGATGGACATATGAATGGTAGATAAATGGTAGATGAGTAGTAGATGGACAAATGAATGGTAGATAAATGGTAGATGTGTAGTAGATGGACATGTGATTTTTGAAAAGTAGTTGAGACCCAAACTCTATAAATACCTCACCCCTTCTCATTTCTTTCACAATACAAGCACTCAAAACACATAGAGAGAGAGAGAGAGACGAGGAAGGAGAGTCGGAGAATGATGATAGAAATTATTTGGTATTAAGAGCATTGGAGTATGGTAAAAATAAGCTTGGAATTGAGGTAACCTTGGTTATTCTTTTATATACTTGTCAAATGTATATATGTATTCATATTTATTAACTGTTTTGGGATTTGTTGTGCCTATGGAAGGCTTAATTTGAAATCTAATAAAGTTGTTTTGATGAGATTGGATATTCTTGGATCCCTTGGTATCACTTTTCTTTTAACCGGGTTCAGTTTGACACCTCCTTAATTGTGATTACAAGGAGGGGAGCCATGTTGAAGTTATGAGTAATGGATATGTTTCGTTGGATAGTTATGAGTAATGGACATGTTTTGTTGGAGGATGTGTTATGTGTTAGATGGCTCCAGTCAACGGTTATAAGAGGTGATCAGGGTGATAAGGATGATCCATGCATCAATATTTGTTTGGCAGATTGCATATGTGATATCTCTTGTGAAATATTGGAAAGTAAATTATGATGTTTTGGAACCCTTTTTGAGAGGAAGTTTTGGTAACCGAGTCGAGAACTTTTGTGAAAGGTTTATATATATAAAAGCATATATTTTAATTATTGTGAATTTATAAATAAGTTCTCGATCTTGGTTTGCATGTATATTTCTGAATAACCAATGGTTACGGGGATCTTTGGATCTTACGGTTATTATGTTTATTTTTTTTTTCAGGTGAATAATTTAGTAGGGAAATCAGGGAAGGCACATATGGAAAGTTCATGTTATGTTATTTTTATTTGTCATGACCATAAGACTTCCGCATTTTAAAAACTCTGGTATACTATTTTGGATTTAAATTGGCCCTGTATAAATGGATTTTTACCTTTGTCCATATTGTAAATATGTATTTGGATGTTGAATATCCTACATCTGAGGTATTCCAAATATTTTGGCCAAGTTTTCGGGTATTGAAATTGAGGTGTTACATTTTTGGTATCAGAGCCAAAAGGTTCTGGCCAATTTGCTGATTTCCTAACAGTTTTCTAAAAAAAAAGAGGTCATGGCAAATTAAATTTCATAACGTGTGCACTTCCCTACATTTAGATTTGGAAATTTATTTGGTTAATTGTTTAACCTGTCTAGTATCCTTTTGATATCTATGATTGTTAATGAGGATTTATGGTTTGAGGTTGTGATTAAGATTAGATTGTGAATAAGGTTTGATATTTTATCAGAGTGGCGCAGCGGAAGATGATGAATTTTGAGGACAAAATTCCTTTTTAGGAGGGGAGAATTGTAACATCCCAATTTTTCTAATAGTAACTAATTAATTTTAGGAATAAGTTTGAAATAAGAAAGCTACTAGGCTCTTGATAATCGGTATTTTTCGATGCAATCAGGGTAAAGAAATCAGATATTAACTTGAATGGTAGATGGTTATGAAGTAGATAAGCATGTGATATTTGATCGGAAGATGAGTATTCGGTAGTTAGATGGTAGATGGAGATATGTATGGTAGCTACATATGAATGGTAGTTAGATGGTAGATGGAGATGTGTAGTTACATGGTAGATGGACATATGAATGGTAGATAAATGGTAGATGAGTAGTAGATGGACAAATGAATGGTAGATAAATGGTAGATGTGTAGTAGATGGACATGTGATTTTTGAAAAGTAGTTGAGACCCAAACTCTATAAATACCTCACCCCTTCTCATTTCTTTCACAATACAAGCACTCAAAACACATAGAGAGAGAGAGAGAGACGAGGAAGGAGAGTCGGAGAATGATGATAGAAATTATTTGGTATTAAGAGCATTGGAGTATGGTAAAAATAAGCTTGGAATTGAGGTAACCTTGGTTATTCTTTTATATACTTGTCAAATGTATATATGTATTCATATTTATTAACTGTTTTGGGATTTGTTGTGCCTATGGAAGGCTTAATTTGAAATCTAATAAAGTTGTTTTGATGAGATTGGATATTCTTGGATCCCTTGGTATCACTTTTCTTTTAACCGGGTTCAGTTTGACACCTCCTTAATTGTGATTACAAGGAGGGGAGCCATGTTGAAGTTATGAGTAATGGATATGTTTCGTTGGATAGTTATGAGTAATGGACATGTTTTGTTGGAGGATGTGTTATGTGTTAGATGGCTCCAGTCAACGGTTATAAGAGGTGATCAGGGTGATAAGGATGATCCATGCATCAATATTTGTTTGGCAGATTGCATATGTGATATCTCTTGTGAAATATTGGAAAGTAAATTATGATGTTTTGGAACCCTTTTTGAGAGGAAGTTTTGGTAACCGAGTCGAGAACTTTTGTGAAAGGTTTATATATATAAAAGCATATATTTTAATTATTGTGAATTTATAAATAAGTTCTCGATCTTGGTTTGCATGTATATTTCTGAATAACCAATGGTTACGGGGATCTTTGGATCTTACGGTTATTATGTTTATTTTTTTTTTCAGGTGAATAATTTAGTAGGGAAATCAGGGAAGGCACATATGGAAAGTTCATGTTATGTTATTTTTATTTGTCATGACCATAAGACTTCCGCATTTTAAAAACTCTGGTATACTATTTTGGATTTAAATTGGCCCTGTATAAATGGATTTTTACCTTTGTCCATATTGTAAATATGTATTTGGATGTTGAATATCCTACATCTGAGGTATTCCAAATATTTTGGCCAAGTTTTCGGGTATTGAAATTGAGGTGTTACACCCACACTTTCAAATATTTCAAATTTGGTGTAAAATTTTTCCACAACTCATAAGGTGTCTTCTTAGTTTTCCTATGAGGTATTCTATTTTGTAGAAAACATGCAGACAACAAAGCTTCCCCCCACAAGTTATTAGGAGCAGCAGAACTTACGAGTAAAGCATTCATCATTTCCTTTAAGGTTCTATTTTTCCTTTCAGCAACACCATTAGATTCAGGTGAGTATGGGGGAGTTACTTCATGGATTATTCCTTCCTTTTCACAAAAATCATTAAGCAACAAGTATTCTCCTCCTCTATCTGACCTTACTCTTTTTATCTTTTATCTAATTGATTTTCTACCTCTGCCTTGTATAAAAGAAATTTTTCAAAGGCCTCATCTTTATTTCTAAGCAAATATACTCTAGTATATCTTGAAAAATCATCAATAAAAGTAATGTAGTATCTCTTTCCACCTCTTGTCTCTGTTTGTTTTAAATCTCCTAAGTCAGTGTGTATTAGAGACAACAATTCAGTTTCTCTTTGAGTAACAAAATGTGTTTTCCTAGTTTGTTTTGTTTCTGCACATACTTCACATTTATTAATATCATTAATATTAATTCCAGAAATTATCCCAAGATTTTGTAATCTCTTTATTTAAGATCTATGTATATGTCCTAGTCTAGCATGCCATAAATCAAAGGAATCAATCAAGTAAACAGAAGAAGAAGCATTATCATTATTTCCATCAACACTCAGTACAAAAAGACCCTGATTACAATAACCCTTTCCTATCATAACATTGTTCTTCGTCATAATAATCTTATCTGATTCAAATGACACCTTAACCCCAGATTTTCCTAATAAAGCCACAGAAATCAGATTTGCTCTAAGTTCAGGCACATAAAGAACGTCAGTAAGCGTCAATGTCTTTCCTGATGTGAGTTTCAACTCCACTTTTCCTTTTCCTTGAACTTTTGCAATTCGTGAATCAGCCAAATAAACTTGGTCTTCTACTTCTTGGAAAGTGGAAAACATCTCCTTAGTTGCACAAATGTGCTTGATAGCCCCAGAGTCTACCACCCATTTTTTCACATCAGCGACTAGTAAGGCTTGAGAAAAGACCATTGCAACGATAACCTCATCATCACTGTTTTCATCTCTAATAACCAAATTTACATTTGGCTTTGGAGGATTTTCGTCTCTCTTACGTTTTTCAATTCTGGCCTTTTTCCTACACTTAGCAGCAAAATGTCCTGGCTTGCCACAGAAAAAACAACTACCATTCTTCTTGAATTTGGGGTTAGAATCACTGGGTTTATAATCAGATTTCTTTTTGTATTGGTGTTTAGAATCGTACCTCTTGTTGTGCAGCTTTGCTTCCAGTAGATTGGCTTTTGCAGTAATTTGCTTTCCCTTTTCTGCTTGTATTGCCTTCCTGTTTGTATCTTCTATAATGATGTGTGTAATCAGATCTGACAGCGACAATTGTTTCTGCTTGTGCTTGAGTTGCTGCTTGTAATGATTCCATGTCTCTGGTAGTTTTTCAATTAGTACTCCAGCCACGAATTCATCTGGCAAATTGATGTTTTCAGTCCGAAGTTCCTCTAACAGTTTATGATACTCGTTGATCTGTAGTTTGACATCTTTGTCTTCACTCATTTCCCATCTGTAGAAATTTCTGACAACAAATTTTTGTTTTCCAGCATCCTCAGCGGTGTATTTCAAAATCAGAGACTCCCAGATCTTCAACGCCTCTTTGTACACATAATACACATCGAACAGATCATTAGATAGAGTACTTATGAGGGTGTGTCTGCAAACCTTATTAGCATATGTCCATGCATCCTTCGCTGCTTGGTCAGATTCTTGTGCAGGTTGAGGTTGAGTAAGAGCAGCAGCCACACCGTGCATGTCAAGGACAGAATAAACCCGTTCCTGCCATCGTTTGAAATTCTTTCCATCAAAAACCTCGATCTTAGATGTATCGGGAAAAGGTTTGGGAAGTGGCATCGCAAAAGGCACCGCTGTGGAATTGGAATCGGGAACATCAGAATTCTGAGGAACGTTGTTAGCAGCGTCGTTGTCCATACTCGTAATAACTCTATAGATTGTAGTAAAATCACGAGCAATGGATGATCTGAGTCGCGCACGAACACGCTGTCCTATAGAGTTATTCCGCAACCACCGGTAAAGAGGAAACGGTACTCCCCAGGATTAAACAGACCCTTCTCGCTTGAAACAGCAAGGCAGCAGAACTGGCGAAAGTAATTGGTAATTGACAGTAATAAAATAGGCAGAGGAGAGAAGATTGTATATTTTCTGTACCGGTAACTCCGTCGGAATCCCTTTTATAAACACTGTCCGTGGAGAGCCAACGGACGTGAAACCATTTGGACGACGCGTCCCTCATGACCCAACAGACACCGCCAGAAAAGGCGAGTCTATCCGCTAACAACGGTAAAACCAGACAAGCACTCGACCGTTGGCAATTGTTGGTCACGAAGGGTTCTCAACTTTTGAACCCCTAAAATAGAGCCTTTTCGGTAAGCCTCATAAAAATAAATTATTATTATTATTTTAGTAAACTAAAATAATAATATTTCTGGGGAGCAAAAATATTTTCATAAAAAGTGCCGGTATCATATATTACTCGCGCGCAGGGGGGGAATCGCCGGATTTCCACTGCGTTTGCCTCTTGGTGGCCCATTGTTGTGCGCGTGGGCCCACTATTCCTCTAAGCCCTTTACAAGCCCAACATCACATGATTTTATATATAGGCTTGTACTCTCCTTTCCCCAAGCAATGTGGGACTTGTTTCTTTGACACACCCACACATTTACTCACATGTTTTGCTCACATGTTTACAACAATAATAAATCATCTACTGTCTTATGTCAAAATGGATTAATTATTTCTCGAGCTCAGCAAACCATGGTTCAAAACGTTCTGGAAAAGCCAGACTCTCGCTGAAGCTCGTCAGTGTGGCGGACCGAAGGTGATGGCAATGATCAAGGATGAAGACGGTGACGATGGTGGAAGCTACGGTGGAAGGTCGATAGTGGATGGCCGATACGTGGTGGTTACGGCGGAAGTGGATCGCGAGAGGAAGGACGATCTGGTCCATGGCTTGCATCGCAATAATGAAGATGATAGACCGATGGAGGAGCAGAAATGATTCTGATTTTGTGTCCTAGAATAGAAAAGTATAAATTTTTTGCTTCTTTTTTCTTAAAAAAAAAAAAAATTTCCTGCACAAAAATAAACCGTTCATTCCGGAAAAAAAAAAACTGAATTTACTAAATACAATTCTATCCATTTTTATTTTTGAAAACGGATTTTTTAAAAAATCATTTTAGGAAAATTACTATGCACATTCTAATAGATCCAAAAATACTAAAATAAAAAATTGTAAAAACACATGTTTTTGGGATTAAAATATAAAAGATATATAATTAATTTATATATTAGTAAAATTAGTTAAGTTGATTACTCACGAGTATTAAAAAAAAAAGTATATAAATTTTGTTAAAGGGAAAAGTATTTCTCCTATCACTGGAGATAGAGTTATCTCCAGTGACCCTAAAACTACGTCGTTTTGAATTAATGAAGGATGTGTTTGTAATTTCAGGTGAATTAATGAAAAGTGTTTCCGTAATTTTGCACCCTTCATTAATTCACCTAAAATTACAAACACACCCTTCATTAATTGAAAACGTTGTAGTTTTAGGGTTACTAGAGATAACTCTATCTCCAGTGACAGGAGAAATCCTTTACCCTTTGTTAAAATACAATTATTTTTAGTTATTTATTTTGAAATCTACATTATTAATTGCATGCATTAATGCGTTCGACCAATATAGGCAAACTCAAAAAAATAACAAACGTGAAAAACAAAAAATATTAATATATTATGTTTAAAATAAAAACAAACATTTCAACAAACTCTTGTTTTTAAAACTGAAGGGGGTATTTATTATAATTAAAATAAGAAGAAAAAAAACTAGGTGGGTGAGAAAAGTGAGAATCAACGAAGAACATATTTTACTTCAAGTTGCTATTTCTTGTTAATTAAAGCAAAGAATCAAATGCTAAGAAATCCGTCCAAGCAAACAGACTAAATTTAAGAATATGAATTTTTAGTTCTGAGGATCGAATATTGCCATAACAAAGTTTTTAAAATTAAGTACCGTGGAAAAAGATGAGATTGACTAGCGTCCTTTACTTTTACCATTTCCTTGTTGTCCTCTTCCCCTCCACTATTTATCTCAACCTTTGGGCTGAAATCTGAGTAGTTCAAATTTAATGATCTATAAAAATAATATTTTAAAATATTATTTATTGCAATTTTAAATTATCATAACTAAAATTTAACCCTTTTTAAATTTCTTTAATAAGGGTAAATGAACAATTTTATACATGAACTTTGCCTCAGGGAGCGCCCAGCACCACGAACTTTTTTTGGAGCAAAAGTATACACTTGGTTACGTTTTGGGAGCAAAAATACCACGGGCCGTTAGTTGACCAGCCGTTGACCGTCAACTTAGATGGAGTGAAGAGTAACGCGGGTGAAATTACCATTTTACCATTAGTTTTAAATTTTTTTAAAAAAACCAAAATACCCCCTGCCGGTGGGCCCCGCCACCGGCGGCCACCCTTTTACCCTTAGTTTTAATTTTTTTTAAAAGAAAAAACTAAAATACCCCCGGTCGGTGGGCCACACCACCACCGGCCACCCTTTTACCCTTAGTTTTTTCTTTTTTTTAAAAGAAAAAACTAAAATACCCCCGGCCGGTGGGCCACACCACCACCGGCGGTGGTGGTCGGCGGTGGGGTGGCCGGTGGTGGGGCCCACCGCCGGGGGGTATTTTAGTTTTTCTTAAAAAAAATTTGAAACTAAGGGCAAAAATGTAATTTCACCTACGTTACTGTTCACTCCATCTAAATTGACGGTTAACGTTTGATCAACTAACGGCCCGTGATATTTTTGCTCCCAAAACGTAACCACGTGTGTACTTTTGCTCCAGAAAAAAGTTCGTAGTGCTGGGCACTCCCTGAGACAAAGTTCATGTGTAAAATTACTCCTTTACCTTTTTAATAATTTGATATGTTATTAATATTTTTATAAAACATTGAATCTGAAACACTCAAATTCTAGTCTAAAGTCTAAGATAAGTAATGAAGGGGGAGAGGATGAGAAAAGAACAGTAGCTAATCCCGAAAAAGATACATTAGTTATGCAATATATATTTGGAAATATTTTATAATTTAATACTTAAACAAATTAAAGCTCTTTTGGTGGTATAAAGCTGTTTACCTGTTTAGCAACTTCTGTTACCCGTCATACAATAATGCAAAGACAAAATATGGTTTTCCTTCAGATGAGATAACATGGCATTATTTTAATGAACTCTCTCCTAAGAAAGAAATCTGTGATAATTATTTCATAAAGCATCTGATGACTTCAGCTGGATTTAGCATTATAAATTTCACAAGTAATTATATTCTAGAGTACTCACATGGTATTATGTTGGCATGAGGCTATGCTGCAACTGTCGCAAAGTCAATTCTCTTTCTTTTTCATACAATTTTGTTTGCCCTTCCATTCTTTTCCATACAATTTTTCGCTTATATTACTGTCCTTATAAGATCTGTTTCTTTTATATTTATCAATGTTTTCCTAATAAATCCCTACTGATTCTCTTTCAACAATAATCAATGAGGAAAGATAATGAGGGAATTAAGGAATATGACTATAATATTTTAGAAAATATATATTATATTAATTACCTTAACTAACATTCTTAAACTAATCAGATTAAGTGAATATATTTTATATTAAGGATTAGAATCCAGAGGGAGTAACTCACAAGAACCTGAGTTCAAATACTGTTGATGTAAAGCTATTTGTAAGTACTCTTCTCAATCTGTGTGTGTTATGCTTGCGCGGATGCTGTACCAATATTCATTGTATAACTCTTTGTTCTTAGGTTCAACTAACAAAGGAGTCAGACATTTTCACCGAAGGGATGAGGTTTAATCTTAATGTTGGTCAAAGCGTTGGGGAGACATCTTAGCTCCTTAGTACCTATGTAAACGCCTGAAGGTAATAGATGGCTCGTCATGCCCAATATTAGTATTACCTAAGAGGAAGGGAGATTTTGTCCTGCTTTTGGATCGTAAGTGAGCCTAACCCCTTTCCAAAAATTTATATATATATATGGGAAAAACATTTCTCATGTTGTAGGAAAAATGTTTTCTCATGCCACACACACATAAAATAGTAGGACCCGCATATATATATAATGAGCATTATATATATATGCGGGTCCCACCATTTTATGTGTGTGCAGGAATCTTCTTTTTCTCATGCAACATGAGAAAAGTAAACCCCTATATATATATATATATATATATATAAATTCTCTCTATCATTCCAATTTTATTGGATGTACTCATTGTAAATTGTAATTACTCTTCTAATCCTATTTATATGATAGAAAGAGAATATTTTTTTATTTTTTTATTTGTAAGTCACATTATTAAATTTTCTTCTGCTAATGTACAATTTTATCAACCATTTATTAAATTTTGAGGCAGAACGAAAGTCCAAAAGTAACTCTTAAATAGGATTGCTATAATCGTTGTTTTTTAGCATTGAAACATGTCCTACCCCTAGTTAGTTGGGGGACCCAACTCATTTAAAGTTGTGTATGAAAAAACGGAAAATAATGCAAGTTATACATTGCCATCATGTCCACGTTGACAAAGGCTTCCCTTTCAGATTACCGATTCAGTGAGTGGACGAACAATTGGATCATTCAACACGCATTAACCACAAAGAACGGACCTACCTTTAGATGACGTCTGTCGCCAAGGCTAACAAGTTTCAGAGATTCCAAGAGAACCCAAAAGCCATTGAAATTGGATAGAGCTTCTGAAGTTGACCCAAATGCCTGCAACCACAAGCGTCTTTTGCGGTGTCTGGAATTTGCATTAATCACAAATTGTCGTCTCCGAATGAAGGGAATAATTGTAATTGACATTTCTCATAGGGAACAGGACAATTAATTGAGATCTACTACTTGTGTTTGTGGTCATGTCGGTAAACCTTTCCTCTATCACCAGTCTTAAAACTTTTACTTGGACCGCAGAAATACAAGTCTCTCCCACCTTTCCAAATATGAAACAGAAATTTTATGTTCCCAAAACGTTCAAGAACACCCAGAAACTTCGCATGATCCTGATAAGGGGAAATAGTTTATGTACAAAGTTACTTGCTTTGGTCATGTCTGTTTCAGAAGGGTTAAAACTTTAAGCCGTCTAAAGTAATTGTTAGTTGTTTGGCACGAAATCAGACATGCCATGGGACATACATCTTTCATGGATAAAACACCTAGCTGTAAGTTAACAATGCATGACGCAGGGAAGAGATTCCTATGAGTATCTTTTCTAATATTGTAAAGAGGGTTAATGCAGTCTTTTGCATTTCCATGTGTAACGATTCATTCGAGTGCCTGCTTGGACCGATTCTTCTGATTTGGATCTCTCATAATGCTCAGGCATGCTATTATTAGCATGACCAAAGTGTTGATGCAAGACCTACTAATAGTTGAGATGTAAAGGAAACAGATCACACTGCTTTGTCACCGGGGTCCGGAAAGCTCGATGGCTTCAATAATAAATGAAGGTTCATCATGCCCATCACTGTAATTTCTGGAGAAACTGCAGTTTCTTTCGTCGTAAACGTTACCTCCACCGTGTGATTCATCCTCCGGCTGCTCCTGTCCCACTAGGCCTTCCAGGATCCTTAAGATTTCCGACATCTTTGGACGGAGGATGGGACGTGATTGAGTACATTGTAAAGACAGCCTCACCGCTTGTTCCAACTCTATTGGATCAAAACGTCCCCTCAGATCCCTATCAACTAGAACTTCCAATCGCTTTTCCTCAAATAATGTTTTAACCTGTAGGAGTTCAAGTTGTTGCTCAAAAACTGGCTACTGTAATATAAGTATTAAAGATGTCAAAAATTATCTTACAGACAAAAGTGAAGCAAATTACCCAATCAAGAATCATTCCCTTCTGGATTTGACCATTTCCAGCATCCAAAGTCTTCTGCCCTGTAATGAGCTCCAAAAGTAATATGCCAAATCCGAAAACGTCAGTTTTTTCAGATGACTGCCCGGTGGAGAGATATTCGGGGGCAATGTGTCCTACTGTGCCTCGAACTGCAGTAGTGACATGCGAATCTCTTTGATCCAAGAGCTTAGCAAGACCAAAATCACCCACCACAGCTTCAAAACTTTCATCCAGCAAAATGTTTGCGGCCTTAACGTCCCTGTGGATAATTTTTGGATTACACTGCTCATGTAAATATAGAAGCCCACGAGCAGCCCCAAGAGCAATACACATTCGCCTGTTCCAGTCCAATGATGGCTTTTCACGGCAAGTGTCTGCAAAATAGGTTGCAGACAACCAAAACAAAATAAAATACACACACACAGAACAAAACTGTAAAATCCATAGAAACTTTAATTTCATGTGTGATAAGTGTGTTCTATAGAGAAGGATGATTCTCTTTAAGCAGATTTCCAGATGATCATGATATATCACCACTTGAATTGTCAGAGAGAAATGGTTTTTTTGCTTATAATTATTGACTTCTTCGTCAAAATACACATGAAAATCTGTCTCCTGACTTCACCATGAAATCATATTAGTTTAATGACATTAGTTTGAAGCTTAGCTTTCTTATCCTTCAAAGTACAAGTGGCAGGTAACCTGCCCTGACAGTTGATTATTATACAGCCAAGTAGAGACACGGATCTACATGAAACAAACCTCTCAAGCGATCAGCAACACTGCCATTAGGCATGTATGGGTACACAAGTAGCCTCTCATCAGATGTCATACAAAATCCATAGAGACGCAGGAGATTCCGATGCACTGCCAAGCCAATCATCTCAACTTCAGTTTGAAATTGTACTTCTCCAGTGTAATTGGGATCTTTAAGCCTCTTCACTGCCACTGTCATTTTATTTGGAAGATTTCCTTTGTAGACAACACCAAATCCACCTTGTCCTAGGATATTTTTCGGACTGAAATTGCTAGTAGCAGATTGCAATTCACGGAAGGAAAACCTCCTCAAATGACCAATGTCAAATTCACAATCTTCCTTCACTGCATATTTCAATCATTACAATTGGCCAAAATATGCGCGTATTGAGATGAAGAAAAAAACCGCGAGTGTATTATTTGAGGAAGTACCATAAGATGTATACAAGATGCGCGATCTGTACCAATGCACACAGCAGATAAGCAGCACTATTGATATTAGAAATGTACAACTAATGCCAATGGCAACAGAAAGCACCCGATGGTGATGACTACTGACATCCAGTGATGAACCAGTTTCTGCAATTAAGCTGTCATATATATGTATTCCACTCAACAGATTGTTTGAATTTGATTTGACACGGTTTAAATATATATTACCATTTAGTGGATTTGAAACACCCATACAAATTTGTGCTGATGAAGATGCACAGAGGAAGTTGTTTCCTGAAATACTGTGTTTGAACAAGCAAAACATCAAGTAATGTAAGAAACAGGTTAGGTGCATGTAACAAAAGGTTAAAAGTTAAAAGAATTACAGAGAATTGATTTCCAAAAGCATTAACGGATGCCTAGCTAAAAATATAACTAATTCATGCAAAGTAAATGGGATTTGTGTCTTGTGAGTCTAATGAGATATGAGTTACCAATTTTATCCCATTAAAAAGAAAAGGGAAATGTCAAATTTTCTCACCTGTATCCTTTTGCTAAAATTTTTGGAATGGGACCACTGAGATTATTGAATGACAAGTCCCTAGAAAGTATAATTGTCTTATCAATCTTACTGAGCGAATTAGAGGAAAATATAATGCAACTTTAGAAGAGCACATACAAGAATGAAAGGCCTGTGAGATTCGCAACAAGCTGAGGAATCTGCCCAGATAGTTTATTTCTACTGAGCCGCCTGAAAAACTTAGCATGAATAGATTAGGAAGCACACAGTTAGAGTAAGAATAATGAATGAAGTAAATAGACAGTAACTAAGACGAGGCAAGCAAGACTCACAAGTAGCTAAGATTAGTCAAAAAGCCCAGAGAACTAGGGATTTCACCATCAAACTGGTTGCCAGAAACGTCAAGAGTCTGAAGCTCCAAAAGCTTTCCTATCTCAGCTGGAACGGGTCCAGATAATTGATTGTTCTGCAACAACCTAAAACAGTAAATTGGGAGGGAGCTAAATTAGTGATTGATGAAGGCTTATTGTCCTTCCTCACTATTCTCCTATTCCTCCATTAGAAGGTGACAAAACACGACGTAAGTTTAACATGACAATCTTAGAAATAAACCAAGGAAACAAGAAGAGGCACAGTTCACATTGAAATTTAAAGATGGTTGGTAGCAAAAAAGCTCATAAACTAGGCTCCTTCAATATTCTAACAGCTCCAAAATATATTAGGAGGGAATGTAAGCAACAAACTGTAAGTATAGATCATTTCTTCAATTGAATGTGTCCAAAAATAAAGCAAGAGAGTTCACTCACAGTGTTCGGAGGTGGCTCAAATTTCCAATTCCTGGAGAAAGCGTTCCAGATAAACCCATACTGGCCATATCCCTGACAAAATAGCGAATTACCGCAACACATTAGAGAAAAAAAAAGATAGTATCAGTTTATGTTGAAGAAGAGATGCCAGTAATTAACAAGTCAAATATCGAAAGTGATGGAAGCAAATATACATAAATTAAAAAAAAAAATTTAAACTCGATTCATACTAAGTAACGTTAAGGAATAGAAATTGTAACCACTTACAGGGAAATAACATAGCCCACAGCAGAGCAACCGACCATGTTCCAAGTACAAGGATCAACCGAATTAATATCCCAACCGTCCATAACTCGCAGCTCGTCCTTCATTTTATTCTTCATTGACATCAAAGCAGCAACTGAAAAATGCAAAGTTGAACCAAGTCACAATAAACCAACACTTGCCATCGAATAGGCTAGGCTTAAACATTAAAATGCCAGACCTTCATAGTTCACACCCTTTGGAGAAAGAAGACTGTCAGTGTCAGCAGCAGCAGCCAACCAATTCCAGAGAAAGAAGACGAAAAAAACAATCCATTTCACATCTTCCATGAAACAAGAAATCAAATCAAGCAGAGGCCCGAAAAAGCCTGAAACTTTTTTACTGGGATCTTCACTGCTGAGCTTCCAGTTACTTTGCTTTGCGTCAAAAAGCAACCAACCCCTTTTGGAATTTCTTTGTGCCGCCTCGAGAGTAATGAAGTTGGACACAACTAAGAAAATAATTATTAAAATCGAATCAAAGATCGTAAGACCAGTAAGACAGACAGCTCGTGATTTAAGAACATGGCAGACACTGTAGCTTGGTCTCTGGTCTAAACAACAGTGCCAACCTCGACGGCCACGATTCTGTGTGGTTAGTTATATGTTTGCTGGTCTGGACGGGTAGTGGTCAAATCCGTTACATCCGTCTGATAATCGAGTATGAGCCTAAATTAGGAATTGACGATGGAGATTCAGAGGTCGTTAACGAGCCTATGTAGATATATTAATGGGGATTTTAGTCTGCGTCCAGGAAAGCTCGCTCATGGCGCGAAAATTCGAGTTACGGTCCCTCGGATGCCTCGGACTCGGAGCCCAAGATGGCGGCCTTTCAACGACGTCGTCTATTTGACTCCGTGGTAAATTAGGAATTTTGTCTCCATATAACAACACTATATGGGAATATGGGATTTCAAAAAAAAACTCAGTCTTCTCAACAACTTTTATACTTTAAATTTTTTACACTTAAAAAAATTCAAGCATGTAACATGTTAAAAGAGAAAAGTAATGGGAAAAAATTGTATCATAAATCTTATTCATAGGGACATCCTTTGGCATCATATTATTACTATAGGTAAAGGATTTCTCAATAAATTATTTCAACTCACCTAAAAACTACGTCGTTTTAGATTAATGAAGAGTGTTTTTATAATTTTACACTTTTTATTAATTCACCTAAAATCACAAACATATCCAATATTAATTCAAAACGACGTAATGACTAGAAAAATACTTTTTTCTATTATTATTTACATAAATATAAATATCACCATCAATGTTGGGCAAAAACGAGAGAAATGAAAGAAAAATCCTAGGCATAACCAGAAAATAGTTGGCATTTGGCAATGACATAAATAAAAGGAGAAAATGAAGATATGGCATTAATGAAAAACAGATTGCATTACATTTCACAAGGGACATGTTTGCATCATTACCAGTCAGCCACATATTAACATTAAGATCCTTTACATGTGGGACCCCCCCTTCCAGCTAAGGGTTCAACTGTTCAAGTCTCCCCGGACACAGGCTTTTTGACCAATTTGGCACCGACCAACCACACTATGAGACGTAGACGTATACAAAGAAACTAGGAAAGGAAGGTAAAGAAGGTAAGGGCTACACGCCTGAGGAAAATACAGATCCACCACAAGCATTTGGGATTCAAAAGATATATGAAGACTGATGGATCAATTGCAGCCATCCAGGAACAATGTCCTAGTGCCCCACCAAAATTGTAGTGGTTAGGCAGGCCGCAGTATATGGTAGTTTAGACAAAAAAAGATGGTACTCCTTTGTTGACTTCATCAACTCATCAGCTAGATTATACTCTGCCCAAAACTTATCATCATGTTCCTGTCAGATGCGTGAATTGTAGCCCTATTTGCCGCTTCACGTGGTCTGGTATCAACCTATTAACGAGTTCTGGAGATGCTCCAGATAGCTGTAAACACAAAACATCAACGTTTAATTATAAAAAGATCCAAACTTATTAGTTGTAAGGAAATGAATTATTAGTCATGCAAAATGTAACTTTTATTGTTATCCCATTCAGGCCAAAAATGTGTGGTTGTGTTATACCATCTGCTCGACCGAGTCTTTTATAGAGAACATGAAATGCTTTTTTTTTTTTTTTTTTTTTGGGGGGGGGGGGGGTGAGGGACAATGCTGTACTGTGGAATGGATAACAGTCAGCTCACCAGACAATTCTGAAAACGTTAGGCCTGTTGAATAAATTTTCGTTCAGACTGCTAAACCTAAGAATTACTGATCTTAGTTTCCATTTTTTGCAATTAACGTCTTGGATTGTTTTTATCCATGGTCTTGAAACTATAGGGCTTGACAGTTGACATTTTACTAGATAAAAAATGAGACAAATTACAAAATATAAATAAAGACGCTTACTTCCTGTCCAAAGTTGAAGAGTACTGGTAATGGACGCCCATTTGACAGCCGTGCATTAGGTTCTCGAAGCTCATCAAAGAAAGGATGTGCACATGCTTCTAGCTGTAAAATAAAAATAAATTCTTCACAAACTGTAATGCTTCGCTTTTGAATAATAGATGCAATATTACTAAATGAAATATCACAATGGGAATGATCACACTCACCGCAGTGCACCGAAGACTTGGGGAGTACTGCAGAAGCCGGGAAACAAGATCAATTGCTTCAGGAGGCATCCTTTTGTCGAATATCTACACAGATATGAAGCATTAGAATATAAGGGAATCTTCTATATCTATATAATTCTTATTTTAAAATGCAAACCTTATGCCAAGGGCGTGCTTTTAGCTGGGGGAACCTAAAATCATTATAATTGGGATTCATACAACGGACTTCCTCCCGGGTGGGTGTTCCAAGAACCTGAAATATAACAGAATTGAACAAAGCTCGCCTATTGAAACAAAATGGCATGAATCTAGAAAGCATAAAGGTTCTAGTAGTAATTTCACCTTTATAATCTCCACAAGCTGGTCTACTGCACTTCCACCAGGAAACAAAGGCTACAAAAATTCCAATTTGAACCAGATAATACTTAGAGACAGATACTAAATAATTAAGAACAATTTTGCAATTCATTTACTTAATTACTATTCCTCCAGTCTTTAATATAAGATATATTTACCTAATTTGATTAGAATAAAAAAGTTGGTTAAGTAAGTTAATATGACATGTATTTTCTAAAATATCCTAGGTACCTTCCTTAATTTCCTTCTTCTTTCTCCTCTTTGATTATCGTTGAGAAAGCATCAATTAGGGTAAATTAGGAAAAGATTGACAAATATGAAATTTTTTTCTTATATTTAGGACCAAGATCAACTCTCCAAATGTCTTATATTAAGGACGGGAGGAGTATAATTATAATTAAAATACAACAGTGAAACAAACCTGGCCTAGAAGAAGTTCAGCTAGGACACAGCCAGCTGACCAAATGTCAATTGAGGTAGTATACTCTGTGGCACCAAATATAAGTTCTGGAGCTCGATAGAAGCGTGAACATATGTATGATATATTAGATTCCCCTCTGACCTGGTCAGACAAAAATCCAAGGTAACTAGAGGAACATCACAATGAAAAAAACGAAGAGAAACAAGTTTTATTAGGAGAAATTATAATTCTAAATCTTTGCCTACTTGGTTGAAGTGAAAAATGGGAGAATCAAAATAGAGTAAGGAAGATGAGGGATGCAACTATACATGTATAATTCAAAAAGATTCAAAATATTTAGGCTGATTAGTTATATAATGAGGTCCACATACCAGCACTTTTGCACTTCCAAAATCACATAGCTTAACTTGATGTGTACGAGTATCCACCTGTAGAATGCACAAAATGACATTAGAGCCCAAAGGGAAATTATATTCAATGTTTATTCAGTAAGCATATTTAAACCAAATGACGTTAGAGCCCAACGGGAAACTATATTCAATGTTTATTCAGTAAGCATATTTAAACAAACCAGTATATTTTGAGGCTTCAAATCTCTGTGGCAAACTCCTGGAACGGTGTGGATATAAGCCAAACCCCTGAAAATCTGCAAGCCCACAGCAGATTTTGATCAGGAAGTGCATATAAAGATCAAAGAAGTTTTCCAATCATCAGATGATTTGAAGCATACCTGGTACATATAAAGTTTCACATAAATAAGTGGCATTCTCTGATTAGCATTGCTATAATGCATTATGACCTGATACAGGCTCTGGGGAACATATTCCATCACCAGATTCAGATATAGCTCATTTGTACTTGTAGTGGAAAAGAAACAATGCTTCAAGGAGATCACATTTGGATGGTCCATCACTCGCATTAACTGTAATTCACGATTTTTGTATCTTCTGTCTTGTAAAACCTTCTTAATGGCCACTGCCTCGCCAGTTTCTAAACATTTTGCCTGCAGGGAAAAAAATATTAGCAAGAGGCAAAGTATGTGGAAACTGCAACTGCTATGAATTATAGTAATAGAATACCTGGAAAACAATCCCAAATGATCCATTTCCCACAACACGTTCTGCCATGTAACTAATAGTCTATAGAAAACATCACAGTAAAACCATTATAACTTTCAATCCAAGATTCAGCAAGGGTCAGAAGTATGATTATCCATTTCAAAAAAAACAAGTAAACATATATGTTCATTCCTAACTAGTCATTCAGAAAACATCCAGAATAAATTAGATTACAAAAGAGTGGAGTTCACAAGAAGAGCACCTGTTTGGGTTCCCCATTTTTGCCTCCAATAGTTGTAGATATGATGTGACCGGTGAGTGACTCGTTCCCATTGACAGAGGCAGACATCTCCTGCCAACAGTGTCGCATTTAGAACATGCCATGAGGAGTATTAGGAAAAGACTAGGAGAAATTGGTGATAATATAAAACTACCATGGTCAAAATAAGCCAGTAAAAAGTCAGAATCGATAACTTCAGTGACACTAACTTCGAATAACAATCTTAGAGAAAACATAGAGCAAGAACTAAACAAACACAACGCGATGAAGTTGAGAACGAATCTGGACATATGCAATAACTGTCAGAAAAGTATAATTAACTGAAAACAATAAGATGAATGCCACAACAAAAGCAAGCACGATCCAGTGAAAGCTATCAAAAGCTCATAACGAATTGAACCCAAATCATTTAACAACCCCGAATATATTAATATTAGACCCCCAAGTTAAAATCAGCGATTTAATAGAAGCACCAGCATCAAACAAGAAAACAGAACAAACCCATTTGAAAAGCTCCCGCAGAGGAAAAAAGTAAACATGAAAATTTAGAAACAACATGGAATACCACAGATCAACGAGAAACTGGAGTTATCCATCCAAGTCATTCTTCCTTTAAGCTGAAAAACCAAATAAGCGAGCAAAGCAGCTGAATTTCCAACAACCCACCCCCAAAAAAGCCCTAATGTCTGCTTTTCTGCTTGGAGAGATGAAAACGATTAAACAAAGAATAGACACAAAAATCATAATTTTGTACATAGTCCAGATTCATCTTCCCAAGGAATCAAAAGACAAGACTTCCCCCTTCGTTTTCTCACGGTTACTCAAGCTTTCTAAGCAAAGAAACCAACCATCAGCATTTGAAGAAGCTGAAAAGAATCCGGAAGAGTACCTTATCATCGGCCATGGAGGAGGGAACAGTAAAAGAGGAATCTAAGGAAGGAAGAGGGAGAGGGAGAGGGAGAGGGAGAGGGAGAGGGAGATCATGGTGTGAAAGAGGACCAGGAAATGGAGGTCCCAGCAAGCGAAGACAAGTCCATGTGATTCCAGCTTTCCTTTTTCCTTTCCGTTTTGTTGTTTATTTTTATTAAACCAAATTCTCTTTCTTTTACGGCATTTGAGTTTTGGTCTTCTCCCCAATCATGGCCGAGTCTGAGAACTTTTTCACTACAATCTCGCATGGTCCTAAAAGTCCTCCACTGTTGGTCGCAATTACGACAAATACCAGAAGGAGAAGGGGAAGACAGTGCCTTGGAACCAGATACCAAACTTACCCACAGATAAACCCACATTCCGTCCCGTTGGTAACTTTTGGAAAAACATTCTATCCTTGTTACTCCAACTATAAAATCTTCCTTTCGAGCAAAAAAAACTATAAAATCTTCATTACTGCCAAAAAAAATTATTATTTGTATTTTTATTCATCAATTTATTTTTATTTTTTATCTATATAATTATATATATGTAATCAAGGTTTCTCATTAATTTATCTATAAATTACCTAAATTATTTCTTGTTTTTATTCAAATTATATATTTTTTAGAATATGTAGACATGTTTGTGAAGAAAATGTCTTAATATACTTATAAAATTGAATACATTTTTTTAAAAAATATAAATCTACCTACAAGTTATACTAGCATGCTCCAAGATTCATATTCTTCTTCCTTCTCGGCTATATTTTCTGATAACAGGACCAAGTCATCTAGGTACTTATTTCCAAGATTCACAAGACCTATATGATTTTACAGAGTTATTTTTATCTACTCCTGGATCCTTAACTCCTCCTAATGCACTTCAGCCCAGCTCATCAAACTACCAGCCTATTGTACTCAAGTACCGGCCTAGGCCCAAGAAGACCGTCCAGGGTCTCTAGACCTCTTTGAACTCTATCTTAATCCACTTGGATATCTTTGTGATTGTATTAATGCCAGTAACAATGACAATCTCTCTCCTGATCACAAACTTATCTATAAGTGGTGACTCATCACCAACAAAGTGTCGACAGATTATCCTTTTGGAAAAGCAACTTTATTAAAGTTTCAGGTGTGTTTTGCTTTCTGCTAAGTATCTATACTAAAATTTACTTTGTGGGTGATGCATCTGTATTATTATCCTGGTGTGTCATGAGTGTTTTTACTTTCCAACTCATTTTGTATTATCCTGATTGTCGTCTTGTAAGTCTGCTCGCCTATATAAGCAGAACTTCTCTTCGTTGTGGAACAAGTCATAATCACAATAAAATATTCAGATCGTTCCTAAATGCCTTCCTTCTAGTTTTCCTTTTTATTATACTAAAAGCCTGAGTTCTTAGTATGTCATTTTCATCTTTATCTTAGATTCATGATATGCTCTGCACTTGCTTTTTCAAGATAAACTTGTGCAACAAAACATAATCAAGATCATGATCCATTTATGAGAGTATTGAAAACAAATATATTGATAAGGCTAGTGTATGTGAACCCTGAAAGGATTCAATGTCCTTGAGCATGAGATGAGAAAACTCGAACTGTCTATTATATTAGAATCTAATTTTAGGAAAAGTGAAAATTATGCTGAAAGACTAAATTTATCAATTAATTATCGAGAAGGACATCAAGTTTATTATTTAAATAATAAAAATTTACTCATTGAACTACTAGAATTTACCACCCAGTCGCCCACATAATGTAAATTTACAATGAAAAAGATATATAACACTATTTATCACTCAAATTATTAGGTTATCAAATTCGGACCAGATTGGCCTGATCAACCCAAAAATTGGAGGCTCGACCATGTAACCAATCTGGGTAGATCTCTAACTTGGGACTTTGGCAACCTGGGGTGACCCAGTCAACTTGGCAAGTTGCTTGATTGCTCGAGTTGCCTTTTAAAAACAATTAATATATCTTTTGTGGGCTATGAATTGTAGACGGCAACATTGAGTGAAGTTAATGATAATTTTTGTGTTAATAACTATTAGTTCGTTGACTGTTAGGGTTTCTAACAGAGGGGCAACATTGCTCCGTTTTGAAACTTTAGGACCAACATTGCTCCTTTGAAAACTTAAGGGGCAAAATTGGTACTTAACCCTTCCTAAAATAATTTTTCAAGATCACAAAGTATTTTTTAGTACCAGCCAATATCCTCAGTCAGTATCTTGAAGTATCTTTTTAGTACCTGTCAGTACCCTAAAATATTTTTTCAACATCCTAAAATAATTTTTTAAGATTATGAAGTATTTTTTTCAACATCCTAAAATAATTTTCAAGATCATGAAGTATTTTTTCAGTACCAACCAATATCCCCAGTCAGTATCCCGAAATATCTTTTTAGTACCTGTCAATATCTTGAAATATTTTTTCAACGTCCTAAAATAATTTTTCAAGATCATAAAGTACCTACCAATATTTTTTCGGTACCCGTCAGTATCCTAAAATCTATTTTTTGTACCCTTAATATTTAAACAAAAAAGAGGGATCAGATGTATTTTGTGTCAAAACAACACAATATTAAAGAAAAGAACGGTAGTGGATGGGAGGTCGAAGAGGACCTCAGCTGGATCCTGACATAACATACTCTATATGGACAATATTTCTCTTTCTCACTCTCTTTAGAGTTTGTGTCTCATTTCCATTTACTTTAGCTATTAACCCGAAATATCATCTTTGTAAAATAACTAATAACATTTTTTAAAAAATGGTTAAATACCAATTTTGCTCCTGAAGTATACGCCCAGGAGCAATTTTATCCCTTAAGTTTTCGAAGGACGGTCAACTAACGGAGGGGCAACATTGCTCCGTTTTGATACTTCAGGGGCAACGTTACTCCTTCGAAAACTTAAGGAGCAAAATTGCTCCTGAGCACGTACTTTAGGGGTAAAATTGGTACTTAACCCTTAAATGATTGATTGTAGGAATATTTTGTTATCATTTATCTATTTTAATATTTTGCTAGGAAGAATATTTAGTGATTGATAATTATACTATCATTAGATAGTGGATTGATGCTATCATGTCAATAAATCAAAGAAATTACAAAGAATGCTGGATAAGTATATGATTATATTTTGAGTGATCTAAAGTATTGAATTGATATTTAGTACTTAGATGGTACCATGCTATAGTGAGAATTTAGATGTTTTTTTTATTTATTTTTTATTCCATACAGGTCTGGCCCCTAGATTAACTCTGAGTTGACCTATTGACCTACTACCCCAACTAATCTAAAGACTAGTTTGAGTTTAATAACCTTGCAAATAACGAAAACTTATAAGTACTTGTTTGGATAAGTGTTTCCACAAAGTTAGAGGAAAAAAAAAAAGCCCAATGGAAATATCAGTGGGAGAATTACACACAGGTCCTAAGAAGCAGACCTAATTACGCACAAGTCCCTTCAAATGACAGAATTACACAGAAGTCCCTAGGGACTTCTGTGTAATTATTTCATATGAGTAAAAGACCTTATTGCCTATTCTCCTTCTTCCTTCTCCTCTCTCCCTTTTTCATCTCTCGCTTCCAGAAGCTATTTATGACAACAAATGTATGTAATAACAATAGAAAATGCATATATTAACAACTTTTCAAAACCTAAATTTTTTCACCTCTCACTTCCAGAGGCTATTTATAACAACAAATGCATGTAATAACAACAGAAAATGCATATAATAACAACAACTTTTCAAAACTTGGATTTTTTCGCCTATCACTTCCAGAGGCTATTTACAACAACAAATGCATGTAATAACAACAGAAAATGCATATAATAACTGTAACATCCTGAATTTTGAATCTAATATCTTGAACATAAACCTATTTTGGAAAGACTAGAAGGCTCTATTTTCAGAAAGTGATAAATTTGAAATCAGTATTTTGTGGGCCCCGTGAATAGTATTTACTATTCACGTATACGTTTTTACTATTTACAAATACGTATTTAAAAAATATATATATATATGTTATTCGCAAATACGTATTTAATACTTGAAATTTGTGAAATATGAATAGTGTTCACTATTCACAAATACGTATTTACTATTTAAAAATACGGTATTTACTATTCCTAAATACGTATTTACTATTCATGCGGGACCCACAACCAAAATAATTCTTCCTCCCGACACAAAACTCTCGTGAACTTTGAAAATTTTGTCAGCGGGACCCACTCAATAATAATTTATTATTTAAATAATATTATATTATAATAATAAAATAATATATATTAAAATATTATTAAAATTTTTTAAAAAAAGAACGTTCACGGGGGCGGCTGGAATGTCACGGGAAAGTTTTCTTTTTAATTTTTAGGAAAATTACGTAAAATGACCCAGAGACGAAAATTACACTTAAAGACCCATTTTCCAACTATAAATAGACCTTCCATTTCATTTCATTCTTCACAACTTCTAAGAGCCATAGAGAGAGGCAGAGAGAGAGAGAGAGAGAGAGTAGAGAGATATTTGCTTGAGAGTTATAATAGCTGGTTGGTGATTCGGGTATTAGCAAGTAACAGGTAACTCTGAATATTCTTCCTTATACTTGTGAATTATGTATGATTATAAATTTGTTTGTTTACTATTTTGGCAAGAATATTTAGAAAATATTTATGGTTTTAAGATCTGGTGTGGGAATTTTGACTTGCAAATCTGTAGAGGTACTATTTATACGTACGTTACTATTCACATATACCGTATTTACTATTCATGTTACTATTCACGTATACCGTATTTACTACTCATTTTACTATTCATGTATATACCGTATTTTACTATTCACAAATACGCATAGTATTTTACTATTCACAGATACGCATAGTATTTTACTATTCATAAATACGCATATCAATGTATATAATGGTATAATAATGCATTATTTTTGAGTAAATACATTCATCATGGCGGTTGTAATGAGATGGGTGGAGTAAGGAGGGAATTGAATGATAAGAATTGTTTATGCCACCACTCGGTGCACAGTGGATGGTACTTTTCAGGGCCCCATCTTCCATGTTTTCCTCTGGCCGGGATTTCATTGGAGATGTGGGACATGTGACACCTCCTTAGTTGTTATTTTAAAGGAGGGGAGCCATAGTCCAGATTTAAGCTCTATACCTTTGGCCGGGTATATCTTAAGTTTTGGTGAGCTTGAAACCATCCAGTCAAATGAATGAGTTTCTATTGGACTATATGTTAGCCTATGGTTCCAGTCAGCGGTATACGGTTGGAAGGGGATATAAGGGAGGCTGCATACTGCATAATGCATTTCTGAACAGTTCAAGAATTTGATATAATGATGAATAATCTGTAAAGACATGAGAAGAGAACTTTTGAGATATATATGTTTTATTACCTTCTATATTGATGACTATTAGTATAAATTATTTTGTATGAGAAATTATGGAATCTACATATATATTTGAAATCAGCCCATATCTTTTTGTCATATATTATTTGCTCGTGTACGGTAGAAATATTCAGTAGTTACTGAGACGTGGAATCTCATCCCATATTAACATTTTTCAGGTGATTATTCTAGTAGAGAGCAAGGGAAGGCACCTATGGAGTGAGCTCTGGAAGCTCTTTTGTACTCCTATAGTTTATGTTATGTTATTTTATTTGCCATGAACCTAAGACTTCCGTTTTGTATTAAACTCTGAAATATTTTCTGGAATTTACCCTGATTATGTATTACGGGTTTTATTCGAAATGGTAACATTGTAAAAGGATTTGGATATTGTTGAACTCTTTTGAAGGTATTTTCAATATTTTGACCGAGTTTTTGGGTATTAAAATTGTGGTGTTACATTTTTGGTATCAGAGCTGTAACGCCTCATTTTCAATACCAAAATCTTGGCCAAAATAATAGTAACACCTCCAAATATAGGATATTCAACACTCAAACACATATTTACAATATGGCCAAAGGTAGAAATCCATTTATACAGGGCCAAAATAAATCCAATAAATAAGAGTTATTTTAAAATGCGGAAGTCTTTTAGGTTCATGGCAAATAAAATAACACAACATAAACTAAAGGAGTACAGAAGAGCCTACAAAGCTCACTCCATGGGTGCATTCCCTTGATCTCTACTAAGTTATTCACCTGAAAAATGTTAATATGGGGTGAGATTACACATCTCAGTAACTACTAAATATTTCTACCGTACACGAGCAAATAATATATGACAAAAAGATATGGGCTGATTTCAAATATATATATAGATTCCATAATTTATCATACAAAATAATTTATACTAATAGTCATCAATATAGAAGGTATTAAAACATATATATCTCAAAAGTTCTCATCTCATGTCTTTACAGAATATTCATCATCATATCAAATTCTTGAACTGTTCAGAAATGCACTATGCAGTATGCAGCCTCCCTTATATCACCACCTCCCTTATACCGCAGACTGGAGCCATAGGCTAACACATAGTCCAATAGAAACTCATTCATTTGACTGAATTGTTCCAAGCTCACCAAAACTTAAGATACACCCGGCCAAAGGTATATAGCTTAAATCTGGACTATGGCTCCCCTCCTTTAAAATAACTAAGGAGGTGTCACATGTCCCACAACTCCAATGAAATCCCGGCCAGAGGAAAACATGGAAGATGGGGCCCTGAAACAAGTACCATCCACTGTGCACCGAGTGGTGGCATAAATCATTCTTATCATTCAAATCCCTCCTTACTCCACCCATCATAATACAACCGCCATGATGAATATGTTCACTCAAAATAATGCATTATTATACCATAAAGTTTTATACATCAATATGCGTATTTATGAATAGTGAATACTATGCGTATATGTGAATAGTAAAATACGATATATATACATGAATAGTAAAAATGAAGAGTACATACGGTATGTATACGTGAATAGTAAATACGGTATGTATACGTGAATAGTATTATGAATAGTAAATACGGTATACGTGAATAGTAAAATGAATAATAAATACGGTATACGTGAATAGTAAAATGAATAGTAAATACGGTGTGAATAGTAAATATGGTATACGTGAATAGTAAATACAGTATACGTGAATAGTAACATGAATAGTAAATACCGTATTTTTAAATAGTAAATACGTATTTGTGAATAGTGAATACTATTCATATTTCACAAATTTCAAGTATTAAATACGTATTTGCGAATAACATATATATATATATATATATTTTTTAAAATACGTATTTGTATATAGTAAAAACGTATACGTGAATAGTAAATACTATTCACGGGGCCTACAAAATACTGATTTCAAATTTATTACTTTCCAAAAATAGAGCCTACTAGTCTTCCCAAGATAGGTTTATGTTCAAGATATTAGATTCAAAATTCAGGATGTTACATTTCTCCCCTCCTGAAAGAAAATTTTGTCCTCAAAATTTCGCTATAATAAGAATTCTAACCTATTTAAATAAATGAGGATAGGTTTGTCGCATGCTCTCCTCCGTTTCCCAAGTAGCATCTCCGGGAGCCATTCCTTTACACACAACCTTTACAAGCTAATATCCTTGTTCCTCAATTGCTTATCCCCCGCATCAACAATCCGCTCCGACTCAGCTTTATATATCATATTATCCCTAAGTCCTATCTCTTTCCCAAACATGCTCACCAAGCACACAACACAATTTTCGTTCATCCTGTACCCAAAGTAATATTCAGACACAGGATCCACTAGTTCCTTATTTGAGCGCTTGGTTACACTGGCCTCACAGGCCAGTTCATTCTTCCTTTCTGCTTATTTCATTGTATTACCACGACACTGGATATTCAGATCTTACAGCTTAAGAAGCTACCCTCAGGCCATAATAACCACAACATGATATAATCTGATTATTCTACCAACCTTAAGATAAACTTTAGACATACAGGTCTAATGTTACCATGATAGGCAACAAACACAATACTAGGCACATAAGTCTTATAGCCTAGAGATACCACCATATGCAAACTAGCTCAACGGGTCTTACCGCTTCAAGCCTCTGCTCGTCTATCCTATACCCGTGCTTCCTCAATTCAAGTTTAAGAAAACACTTACTTACTAAATCTAGCTTTCACCAATGGCAAGTAATTCAAAAACAAGTACATTTGGCAAGATTCCGCAAACTAAGTATATCCACAACAGTTTCCAACCTCTTCTAACTTGTACACCTTCCACCACAATCATAATGTAAAAGTCAATTCTTGTTCGAATTTCGCAAGGATTCATTCCATGAGACATCATAGTTTATAAATGTCGATTACAAACTGGTCTTAAATCCTGTTGTAAATATTGCGTAAAAATTTCCAAACACAGCAAGTGCATTGGTAAGTTCAAAATTCAAATACTCAGGGACCTAGCAACTTATTTTAAATAGTCACCAACTCCGAATACATTCCAGGTTCCAACTTATTCTACTCAACTCATCCATGAAACACTCAATTCATTATTTCTAAAGAAAGATTCTATTATCAAGATCATTTCCTATGCTAGTTAAACAGTTGGCAATCTCTGAACACCTTATACATGTTGGTATCACATGATTCGAATTCAATCCTTAGTATCTCAAAGACATATACTAAATATCATCTGTTCCTCTCATAGTTATCTATTAATCACACCCAAATAACATACTAATATTGTAACATAAATCACCGGATTTCATACTTTCATAATTAGACATACTATCTTAACTCAGATTGAATTCAAGTCTATTCTCAAATATTCCCAGACATTAATAGTCAAGTTTACAATTTGATTCTTATAACCTCAACATCAACTGATAATTCGTGTTTCCCCAAAAATACCCATTATACATACTAAGATCATGATTCACAATTCCTTAATCTAATTCTTGGATTATACGAAGACTATCTACAACCTCAGCAGCATTCACAAGGTTCTAATTCTACCTCAACTTGCAATATCACAAAGGCTCATTTCGTTCTTAAGTTCTATTT
The DNA here is from genome assembly GCA_034222035.1 of Acacia crassicarpa. Lineage (NCBI taxonomy): Eukaryota > Viridiplantae > Streptophyta > Magnoliopsida > Fabales > Fabaceae > Acacia > Acacia crassicarpa. The sequence goes on along the minus strand of JAWXYG010000005.1, from coordinate 37,039,508 downwards.
CAGCTTAGATTAAATTAAAGCCTATCCTCAACATTTACTATATTCATTCTAACATCTTACTGGCATTCCTAAGGATCACCATTTCATACCTTTCCATCGATCTTCCAACATGTTTATCCAAAAACCTTAGTCTTTGAATTATCTGTGACAAATTCATAGAGTTCTTCGGATACTCAGAGAGTGAAGAATGCTCTCGGGTTAATTGGTACAACTCATCATCATTTCAAATCTTCGGATTCTCTCCGGTTCATCTAATATTATTAGGAAGTCACCCTTCCCAAGATTACTATCACCTTAGCACGCTTACGCTTAAAATCCTATTTTCAAATGTCAATTCCGACATCTTGAGTCAGCTGCACATCCAATACAGATTTCTTAGATAAATGTGCGTATAAACGTCCAAACTTATTTTCTTGAAAACACAGCTAGCAATAAATGCCATAGTGATTTCTGTCTGCAAAGGTCTAGGAAACTGCGACCCCTAACGGTGGCTAGGGTGCACTAGGGTGCGGTGCCATAAAATTTTCCGCATAACAACAAAGTCTACATGATTATGAGCCAGCGACAGATGAGAATCCAATGCTGCTTAACAAAATCTAGACGTTACTAGCCCAGCTATAAACCGAGTAAAGAAAGAGTAAATGTTTCACGTTCTCTCAAACTTCACAAAACCTCCACATATTCATTTCCTCTCCGATCGTAACCTTCACTATAACCTTCCACATTATCCTTAAACATGGCCGGTTCAAGTAACTCTATTCCAGTCTCCGATTCATTCAACCCTTTCTTTCTTGAAGCCTTACTTCATGACTATCAGACTAACATGTTGTCTGATTTGTCAAACAATGCATCATACCCTTATTCTTCTTTACTTCCCCAAAATCCCGTAAGTATGAACGTTCATTCATCTGCCTCAACGATTAACATTCCTACTCCTCCTCCAAGGATACAAGATTCTATTTTTACCACTACTAACAGAAAGGAATCTGAAGCAGGTCCATCAAGGCGACCTGTCCAAAGGTGTCGTAATGTGGCAGAACTTATGGAGTCTACGGTACCTTCTCAACCAAGGAATCCTGCTTCTACCTTGACTGAGACTACTAATCCATTTTCATGTGGTTGCTGCCATGTTCTACGAGAGATTATTCATACCAATGGACTTCAATACCATAAACTTGAAGTTCATGGGAGGATTGGTATGATATGCCACGCTGTCTTTCACCAGGACGTACAAGGAGGTTCTTCCAGTCCTCAAGTATTTGACTTTGGTAAGAAGAATTTAGATGATGTCAAACATTTTCTAGAAAATTATTGTTTGAATCAAAAATCTTTAGGGTATGTCCTGGTGTCGGATCCCCTATCAGCCTACTATGAGGCCCTCTGTGTTGGTTTGGAATGGACTAAAAATCAAAATGAACTCCCTAATAGTTCATTTCCAACCAATACAGAAAATATATCCAATAAAGGAAAAGAGCTCATGGTTGTAAATAATAATCCTTCAGTCCCCATACCTAGTAATCCATACCGATCAAGAGCTGAACAAAATATTAGAGCTGCATCAATGTCAATAGATGATCTTAGAGACTTCTTCCATTTACCTCAACAAGAAGCGGCTCAACAAGTTCGTCTATGCAAAAATGTTCTAATGAAAATATGCCATAGGGGAGGAATAAAGCATTGGCCGTATGTAAAAATTCGAAGCACTATGAAGCAAATAGCTAGATTGAGAAGAACAATGTCTTCTGATGGTCCTCTCTCAAGTGCAGCCGCTCAGGAAGAAATTAATAGACTTAAACTTGAGATAGTCGAAGCTTGCGGTGGGATTGTACCAACTGTTGTTCTTGATGCTTGAATTAATATAGTCTACTCTTCTTAGCCTTCTTGCTAATGTTTGTAATCTCTATTCTAGGATTCATAAGGATTTTCGAGTTTTCCTGCCAAACTCAACTTTATCTTATTAAATTCAAACTTAAGCCAGTTATTCTGTATAATCAAGACTATGCCCGTATTCTGTTATGGTATTGTCATCTGTTACTCATATAAATTAGCTAGGTAAGTGAAAATCTAGCGAAAATCTCTTCATACTTTTTACAACGGCAACTAATTGAATAAACATCAAATAGGGGCTTAGTCTTTCAATCACTTTCCTAGACACCAATAAAAATATTCATCCTAGAAAGTAATTTTGGGCCTACAGAATCCAATATTCAATAAATTTTCTACTTACCAACTTCCGCTACGCAGCTCTGAAATTTAATCTCAATCACATCCTCAAATCATAAATCCTCATTATCAATCACTTGAATATTTTGATTAACCCATTCTTCTCCTATCATGATTGTCACAAGAAAATTGGTAAAAAGAATCCAAAGCTATAAAGGAAAATGCACATGTTATGATATTTAATTTGCCATGACCTCAAAATTTTTATTTAGAAAACTGATAGGAAATTTACAGATTGGCCAGAACCTTTGCTCTGATACCAAAATGTCTCCGTGGTGCCCATACACCGTGGCAACATAACGTACCTCAGCCGCTAGTTTTACGCACCGCCTCACGGCGCAGGGTACGCCCATACGTCCCAGTGCAACCAGACTCCCTGGCCATGTCGGGGTAAGAGCCAATGCTTCGCCACAGATCACACTGTGAGAACCCCCGATCATGGTTACCTTTAACTAGCTCTGATACCAAAAATGTAACGCCTCATTTTCAATACCAAAATCTTGGCCAAAATAATAGTAACACCTCCAAATATAGGATATTCAACACTCAAACACATATTTACAATATGGCCAAAGGTAGAAATCCATTTATACAGGGCCAAAATAAATCCAATAAATAAGAGTTATTTTAAAATGCGGAAGTCTTTTAGGTTCATGGCAAATAAAATAACACAACATAAACTAAAGGAGTACAGAAGAGCCTACAAAGCTCACTCCATGGGTGCATTCCCTTGATCTCTACTAAGTTATTATTAATTTTTATAAAATTCTTCACGGGCGGCTGGTCACGGGTTTCCTTTTTAGTTTTTAGGAAATATTTATGGTTTTAAGATCTGGTGTGGGAACTTTGATTTGCAAATCTGCAGAGGTACTATTTATACGTACGTTACTATTCACGTATACCGTATTTACTATTCATAATACTATTCACGTATACATACCGTATTTACTATTCACGTATACATACCGTATGTACTCTTCATTTTTACTATTCATGTATATATATCGTATTTTACTATTCACATATACGCATAGTATTCACTATTCATAAATACGCATATTGATGTATAAAACTTTATGGTATCAGAGCTAGTTAAAGGTAACCATGATCGGGGGTTCTCACAGTGTGATCTGTGGCGAAGCATTGGCTCTTACCCCGACATGGCCAGGGAGTCTGGTTGCACTGGGACGTATGGGCGTACCCTGAGCCGTGAGGCGGTGCGTAAAACTAGCGGCTGAGGTACGTTATGTTGCCACGGTGTATGGGCACCACGGAGACATTTTGGTATCAGAGCAGACATCCTGGCACGGAGTTAACTAAGTTACTTCAAACAGTCTGATATCTAGAAAGGGGTTTTGTGGTTGGCAATCAGTCCCCGTGAATTCGGCGAGCCTTCCACAAATACACCTGCCTAGTCGGATTGTATGAGTAGCGGAGTTAGGTTCTAAGCTTTCAAAAGTGTTTTATCTGGTATGAACCCGACTCAGTTACAGTAAACCATTGGTGCCGAAGGTAGGGCCGAGTCTATGTGGATCAGCCAATCAGTCACCCTAGCACGGTGAGGCTCCCATGATAGACGCCTACCTGGCCAATCGGTTTGACTAACTAAGTTAGGCTCTAAGCCATGGTTTTAAAAGTATTTCGAAAAAAACAAGTACAAGTACTGATACAATACTGGTGTTGTGATACAAAAAGGACGTACATCCTAAGGAAAAGGGTTAGGCTCGGGAGGCCTTGATATAGAGTAGATGGCACAGAATATGGTTTCTGTTGTTAAACTTTAAGACTTTTGATATGGGAATCGGAATCTAAGTTAAATCCCCACTCAGAGTTTCAAGGGAAGTGGTACAGAGAAGTCGGTACGACTTAAGTTTTCCGGTAGACAGTAACCTACTGTTTAGGTTTCCCTTGGATAGTAACCTATCGATTTAATGTCCTTGTCAAAATAATAACTTGTTAAGGTACCCTGAGAAGAAAATCCCTACCTTGTAGAGGCCAGACACCATGCGTGCAAAGGGGCGTGGCTCCGGGGACGAAGATCTTTTGATTAAGTCCTTGACGGTGGTGATCAATTGACAGAAGAGGGAAAGTACCCAGTAATTCTGGGGAGACAGTTATGTCATACTAGTGCCTATGAGAGTTGTAGGTACCCAGTAGTAAGTATATTAATATTAGTACCAAGAATCAATAGACATTATGAAGTTAATATTGCTTAGGCGAGAGAAATCTCAGAACTATGACCCCTGTGAAAGTAGGAACCCTGAGAAAATATGAGTGAGTTTTGCCTAGGTTCCAAATACCTAAGAGATAGTTCCTTAACAGAACCATACGAAAGCTGGAAACCTCAGTAGCCACCAGGTTATGGTCTCAAGGTGGGACCAAGAACCATAGAGATGCCTGAATGTGAGGAATTCAGTTTCTTTCTCTATTCTGATTGAAGGGGAAAAGTAATAATTTTCGAACTTTTCCTTAAACTCTTCCCACGTCATCTCAGCATTTCCTTTTGTTTTGGTGCTTTCCCACCATTCTTCAGCTGCTTTCTGCAACAATTGTTCAGCGACCATCACCTTTTGTTGTGAGCTAATCTCGATAACTCTGAAAATCTTTTCTACACGCTTCAGCCACTCCAGTGCTGCAATCGGATCTAGCTTCCCCTCGAACATCGGTGGAGTAAACTTCCGAAATTTTTCCCAAACCTCAGTAATAGGTAAGGGATGATACTGAGAATGAGAACCGCTACTACCTCCATCTTCAGTGCGAGAATGACTTCCTCCCCTAGATTGATGGTCAGAAGGTGTGACTTCCAGAGCCTTCTCCTTTCCTTCCTTACCACCTTGGCCTCTTCCTTTTGCTAGTTCATCCTCGTGTCTATTCACTTTCTCCCTCATCTCCAAGATGACGTCTCGTAACTCTGCCAAAAGGGCATTGTTATCCTGAGGATAGGGACCATCTTGATGCGGAGGGAGACCTCTTTGGGACGGAGCAGGGGTTGAATTAGTTCTTCGAGTTCTTGCCATTATCTCCTCCTATGATTAATACTATAAGGACACTAAACAAATAAAAATAGCTAAATAAATTCTAAATCTAGCAAAGGGAAGTGCTCATGTTATGATATTTAATTTGCCACGACCTCAATTTTAGGAAACTGTTAGGAAATCAACAAATTGGCCAGAACCATTGCTCTGATACCAAAAATGTAACACCTCAATTTTAATACCCAAAAACTCGGTCAAAATATTGAAAATACCTTCAAAAGAGTTCAACAATATCCAAATCCTTTTACAATGTTACCATTTCGAATAAAACCCGTAATACATAATCAGAATAAATTCCAGAAAATATTTCAGAGTTTAATACAAAACGGAAGTCTTAGGTTCATGGCAAATAAAATAACATAACATAATCTATTGGAGATCAAAAGAGCTTCCAGAGCTCACTCCATAGGTGCCTTCCCTTGCTCTCTACTAGAATAATCACCTGAAAAATGTTAATATGGGATGAGATTCCACGTCTCAGTAACTACTGAATATTTCTACCTTACACGAGCAAATTACATATGACAAAAATAAAAGGTAATATAATGTGAATTTAATATACTCAGATATTTTTAGATATACCGTTGTTCACATCAAATGCCTTTACAAAATACTCATCATTCTTTATTGAATAATTCAGAAATGCACTATGCAGTATGCAGCCTCCCTTATATCCCCTTCCAACCGTATACCGCTGACTGGAACCATAGGCTAACATATAGTCCAATAGAAACTCATTCATTTGACTGGATGGTTTCAAGCTCACCAAAACTTAAGATACACCCGGCCAAAGGTATAGAGCTTAAATCTGGACTATGGCTCCCCTCCTTTAAAATAACAACTAAGGAGGTGTCACATGTCCCACATCTCCAATGAAATCCCGGCCAGAGAAAAACATGGAAGATGGGGCCCTGAAAAGTACCATCCACTGTGCACCGAGTGGTGGCATAAACAATTCTTATCATTCAATTCCCTCCTTACTCCACCCATCACAATACAACCGCCATGATGAATGTATTTACTCAAAAATAATGCATTATTATACCATTATATACATTGATATGCGTATTTATGAATAGTAAAATACTATGCGTATCTGTGAATAGTAAAATACGGTATATACATGAATAGTAAAATGAGTAGTAATTACGGTATACGTGAATAGTAACATGAATAGTAAATACGGTATACATGAATAGTAAATACGGTATACGTGAATAGTAAAATGAATAGTAAATACGGTATATGTGAATAGTAAATACGGTATATGAATAGTAAAATGAATAGTAAATACGGTATATGTGAATAGTAAAATGAATAGTAAATATGGTATATGTGAATAGTAAATACGGTATAAATAGTACCTCTACAGATTTGCAAGTCAAAGTTCCCACACCAGATCTTAAAACCATAAATATTTTCTAAATATTCTTGCCAAAATAGTAAACAAACAAATTTATAATCATACATAATTCACAAGTATAAGGAAGAATATTCAGAGTTACCTGTTACTTGCTAATACCCGAATCACCAACCAGCTATTATAACTCTCAAGCAAATATCTCTCTACTCTCTCTCTCTCTCTCTACCTCTCTCTATGGCTCTTAGAAGTTGTGAAGAATGAAATGAAATGGAAGGTCTATTTATAGTTGGAAAATGGGTCTTTAAGTGTAATTTTCGTCTCTGGGTCGTTTTACGTAATTTTCCCAAAATTATAAAAGGAAACTTTCCCGTGACTCGCCCCGTGAACGTTTGTTTAAAAATTTAATAATATTTTAATATATATTATTTTATTATTATAATATAATATTATTTAAATAATAAATTATTATTGAGTGGGTCCCGCGGCCAATTTTTTCAAACTTCACGAGAAAGTTTGCAGAGAATTATTTTTGGCCGTGGGTCCCGCAAAATACTGATTTCAAATTTATCACTTTCTGAAAATAGAGCCTACTAGTCTTCCCAAAATAGGTTTATGTTCAAGATATTAGATTCAAAATTCAGGATGTTACATTTCTCCCCTCCTAAAAGAAAATTTTGTCCTCAAAATTTCGCCATAATAAGAATTCTAACCTATTTAAATAATTGAGGATAGGTTTGTCGCATGCTCTCCTCCGTTTCCCAAGTAGCATCTCCGGGAACCATTCCTTTCCACTCGACCTTTACAAGTCTAATGGTCTTGTTTCTTAATTTCTTGTCCCTTGCATCAACAATCCGCTCCGGCTCGGCTTTATACGTCATGTTATCCTTGAGTTCTACCTCTTCTACTTCTATAATGTGGGAAGGATCCGGTTGGTATTTCTTCAGTTGCGATACATGAAAGACATCATGAAGGTTCGCAAGCTGTGGAGGTAATGCAATTCTGTAAGCTACCGGTCCAATTTTCTCCAAAATCTCATAAGGACCCATAAAACGAGGTGAAAGCTTCTTTGCTCGTATTGCTCTACCAATGCCAGTCATTGGTGTGACTCTTAAGAATACATGTTCGCCCACCATGAACTCCAACGGTCGTCTTCTCTTGTCAGCATAACTCTTCTGTCGACTCTGAGCAGTGAGAAGTTTCTGTTGAATCACCTTAATCTTTTGAGTCGTCTCGTCCACAAGTTCTGGACCTATTAAAATTCGCTCATTCAATTCCGTCCAGCAAATAGGAGATCTACATTTTCTTCCATACAAAGCCTCATAAGGTGCCATCTCAATGCTGGAGTGATAACTATTGTTATATGCAAACTCCGCAAGATGAAGATGATCGTCCCAACTTCCTTTTAGTTCGATTGCACAAGCCCGCAACATGTCTTCCAGAGTTTGAATAGTCCTCTCAGTCTGCCCGTCAGTTTGAGGATGATAAGCGGTACTATAACTCATCCGAGTTCCCATAGCATTCTGCAATGCTTTCCAAAATCGTGAAGTGAATCGTGGATCACGATCAGATACGATGCTATTCGGTATCCCATGCAATCTGACAATCTCCTTCATGTAGATCTTTGCTAGTCTCTCCAATGAGTATTCTGCTGCAATTGCTAGAAAATGAGCTGACTTAGTTAACCTATCGACAATTACCCAAATGGCATTATGTCCGGATGTCGTTAGAGGAAGCCCCATGATGAAATCCATAGAGATGCTGTCCCATTTCCACTCTGGGATATCCAAATTCTTTAATAATCCAGGAGGTTTCCGATGTTCGATCTTGACTTTCTGACAAGTCAAACAACAAGTGACAAAGTCAGTCACATCTTTCTTCATGCCCCGCCACCACCAATTCCGCTTGAGATCATGATACATCTTGGTTGCTCCGGGATGGATAGTGTATTTACTCCGATGAGCCTCCTCTAGTATGAGCCTTTTTATTTCTCCATCATTAGGTATGCACACTTTTCCTTTATACCTTAATATCCCATCTCTATCGATCCCAAATTTCGATTCTTTTCCTTCTTCAATATCTTCCCTCACGTTTAATAGATACTCATCTTCGAGCTGAGCGAATTTAATCTCTTTCCAAATTGTGCTTTCAATAGTTAATGCTTCCATGGTAGCGACCAAACCTGACATTACATCAATAGATGTACTTGGTATCTCCTCGAGCAATTTATGTTCTCTGATCATCATCTGGGCTACATGGATTGTCTTTCTACTTAAGGCATCTGCTACAACGTTCGCCTTTCCTGGATGATACTTCAATTCGAAGTCGTAGTCCTTGATAAACTCCATCCATCTCCTCTGTCGCATGTTGAGCTCCTTTTGGTCGAACAGGTACTTCAGACTTTTGTGGTCACTATAAACTTCGAACTTTGAACCGTAGAGGTGATGCCTCCAAATCTTCAGAGCGAACACTACTGCTGCCAGTTCTAAGTCGTGAGTAGGATAATTCCCTTCATGTGGCCTTAACTGTCGAGAAGCATAAGCTACTACCCTACCATTTTGCATTAATACACACCCAAGACCTTTCTTGGAAGCATCTGTGTACAAAGTAAAGGTCTGAGCAGGATCTGGAATTATAAGTACTGGTGCCGTAGTCAACTTAGTCTTCAAATTTTGGAAAGCTGCTTCACACTTTTCGTCCCATACAAATGGTTGACCCTTCCTTGTTAACTTAGTCAAAGGCATAGCTATTTGCGAAAAGCCCTTGATAAATCTCCTATAATAGCCAGCTAGACCTAGAAAACTCCTGATCTCAGTCACGGACTTTGGTCGTTCCCATTGGAGAACTGCTTCAACTTTAGTATGGTCCACTGCAACACCTTCAGCCGATACGACATGGCCTAGGAATTTTACTTCCTTCAACCAAAATTCGCACTTAGACAGTTTCGCATAGAGCTTGTGCTCCTTCAACACTTGTAGCACGATTCTAAGGTGCTCTTTATGCTCTTCTTCATCCTTAGAGTAGATAAGGATGTCGTCAATGAAAACTACTACAAATTTATCTAGATATGGTCGGAAAATTCTATTCATGTAATCCATGAATACTGCTGGAGCATTTGTTAGCCCAAATGGCATAACAAGAAATTCATAATGGCCATATCTAGTTCTGAATGCAGTTTTTGAGACATCTTCAGCTTTGACTCTCGGTTGGTGATAACCTGATCTGAGGTCGATCTTGGAGAATATGGATGCTCCCTTCAACTGATCAAGTAGATCGTCGATCCTGGGTAAAGGATATTTATTCTTTATAGTCACTTTATTCAACTGGCGATAGTCAATGCATAGTCTCAGGCTCCCATCTTTCTTCTTCACAAAGAGTACGGGCGATCCCCAAGGAGATACACTGGGTCTGATAAAACCCTTTTCTAACAATTCCTCGATCTGCCTCTTCAATTCTGCTAGTTCCGATGGAGACATTCGGTAAGGAGCTTTAGATATAGGTTCCGTTCCAGGTACGAGATCAATAGAAAATTCTACTTCTCTCTCTGGGGGTAAACCTGTCATTTCTTTCGGGAATACCTCCGGAAACTCGTTTACCACTTCGATATCTTCTATCCCTTCCTCTACTTCTGCTTGAATGGAGAAAAACACCATGTACGCAAGACAACCATGATGAACAGGCTTTTCATCTTGTACTATAGACAATAATTGTGGTCTATTATGACTCATAGAGTCATCCGCAAGAGAGATAGTCTTCCTCTTGCAGTCAAGGATGATGTCATTAGCTGACAACCAATCCATTCCTATTATTACATCGATACCCTTCGTGGGTAAACAAACAAGGTCTATATTTGAGATCCTATTATCAATCTCAATCGTACAATTTAAGCAAGCCCTAGAAGTTTTTACTGAAGCTCCCGCCGGTGTAGAAATAATCATATAATAAGGCAATTCACTCACTCTTAAATTCAATCGAGGCACACAGTCGTATGATATAAAAGAGTGTGTGGCACCAGAATCAAATAAGGCTTCTACTTCAAGACCTTGGAGTTTGAGGATACCTTTAATTAGATTTGGTGAAGCACTTGCCTCCTGATGTGATAGTGCAAACACTTTCCCTGGCACTGCAGTTCTAGCATCCTTGGCCCCTCGAGGCTCCTCCTCACAAAATCTGGAAATGTGTCCTGGCTTTCCACAGTTGAAACACGTCACACATGGTCCTTGGTGTATTCTTCCACACTTGGCACACATCTGATTGTTGGCAGTGCTTGCAGCAGGAGCTGTGGATCCCCTATATGAACTCTGACCTCCACTGAAGTGACTCCTTTGAGGTCCTTTGAATTGACTCCTCGGTGGTCTGCTGAAATGACTTCTTTGGGGTCCAGTAAAATAACTCCTCGATGGTCCACCAAAATAATTTATACTAATAGTCATCAATATAGAAGGTATTAAAACATATATATCTCAAAAGTTCTCATCTCATGTCTTTACAGAATATTCATCATCATATCAAATTCTTGAACTGTTCAGAAATGCACTATGCAGTATGCAGCCTCCCTTATATCACCACCTCCCTTATACCGCAGACTGGAGCCATAGGCTAACACATAGTCCAATAGAAACTCATTCATTTGACTGAATTGTTCCAAGCTCACCAAAACTTAAGATACACCCGGCCAAAGGTATATAGCTTAAATCTGGACTATGGCTCCCCTCCTTTAAAATAACTAAGGAGGTGTCACATGTCCCACAACTCCAATGAAATCCCGGCCAGAGGAAAACATGGAAGATGGGGCCCTGAAACAAGTACCATCCACTGTGCACCGAGTGGTGGCATAAATCATTCTTATCATTCAAATCCCTCCTTACTCCACCCATCATAATACAACCGCCATGATGAATATGTTCACTCAAAATAATGCATTATTATACCATAAAGTTTTATACATCAATATGCGTATTTATGAATAGTGAATACTATGCGTATATGTGAATAGTAAAATACGATATATATACATGAATAGTAAAAATGAAGAGTACATACGGTATGTATACGTGAATAGTAAATACGGTATGTATACGTGAATAGTATTATGAATAGTAAATACGGTATACGTGAATAGTAAAATGAATAGTAAATACGGTATACGTGAATAGTAAAATGAATAGTAAATACGGTGTGAATAGTAAATATGGTATACGTGAATAGTAAATACAGTATACGTGAATAGTAACATGAATAGTAAAAATGAATAGTAAATACCGTATTTTTAAATAGTAAATACGTATTTGTGAATAGTGAACACTATTCATATTTCACAAATTTCAAGTATTAAATACGTATTTGCGAATAACATATATATATATATATATTTTTTTTAAAATACGTATTTGTATATAGTAAAAACGTATACGTGAATAGTAAATACTATTCACGGGGCCTACAAAATACTGATTTCAAATTTATTACTTTCCAAAAATAGAGCCTACTAGTCTTCCCAAGATAGGTTTATGTTCAAGATATTAGATTCAAAATTCAGGATGTTACAAGAGCTAAAGGTTCCATGGCAATTTTGTTTATTTTCTAAAGTGATTTCTTTAAAAAAAATTTTTTTTAAAAAAAGTTCGTGGCAAATTAAATATCATAACATGAGCACTTCCCTTTGTTAGATTTAGAATTTATTTAGCTATTTTATTTGTTTAGTGTCCTTATAGTATTAATCATAGGAGGAGATAATGGCAAGAACTCGAAGAACTAATTCAACCCCTGCTCCATCCCAAAGAGGTCTCCCTCCGCATCAAGATGGTTCCCATCCTCAGGATAACAATGCCCTTTTGGCAGAATTACGAGACGTCATCTTGGAGATGAGGGAGAAAGTGAATAGACACGAGGATGAACTAGCAAAAGGAAGAGGCCAAGGTGGTAAGGAAGGAAAGGAGAAGGCTCTGGAAGTCACACCTTCTGACCATCAATCTAGGGGAGGAAGTTATTCTCATACTGAAGATGGAGGTAGTAGCGGTTCTCATTCTCAGTATCATCCCTTACCTATTACTGAGGTTTGGGAAAAATTTCGGAAGTTTACTCCACCAATGTTCGAGGGGAAGCTAGATCCGATTGCAGCACTGGAGTGGCTGAAGCGTGTAGAAAAGATTTTCAGAGTTATCGAGATTAGCTCACAACAAAAGGTGATGGTTGCTGAACAATTGTTGCAGAAAGCAGCTGAAGAATGGTGGGAAAGCACCAAAACAAAAGGAAATGCTGAGATGACGTGGGAAGAGTTTAAGGAAAAGTTCGAAAATTATTACTTTTCCCCTTCAATCAGAATAGAGAAAGAAACTGAATTCCTCACATTCAGGCAAGGGGAATTACATGAAGACGAATTTATTACTCGCTTTTTAGAGTTGTCTAAATTCTGCGGATATTCACAGAACAACTCTAAATGGTTGAGTGCTCGATTGGTTGAAAAAGCTAGACCAGACCTAAAAACAGCTCTATCACCGTTCCTTGATGAAACAAGGGATTTTGAAGAAATATGTGACAAACTGCGCACGATAGCAAGGAACAAACGAGAAGAGGAAGCTGAGAAGATGAAGGGTTTTCAGGCCAGATCTACACACCTCATGAGACCAACGGGAGGAGTTACTAAGAAGCAGAGTCACAACTTCAGTAATGTGAATACGCGGTTTAGCCAACCATCCAGAAATCACTTTGGTGGACCATCGAGGAGTTATTTTACTGGACCCCAAAGAAGTCATTTCAGCAGACCACCGAGGAGTCAATTCAAAGGACCTCAAAGGAGTCACTTCAGTGGAGGTCAGAGTTCATATAGGGGATCCACAGCTCCTGCTGCAAGCACCGCCAACAATCAGATGTGTGCCAAGTGTGGAAGAATACACCAAGGACCATGTGTGACGTGTTTCAACTGTGGAAAGCCAGGACACATTTCCAGATTTTGTGAGGAGGAGCCTCGAGGGGCCAAGGATGCTAGAACTGCAGTGCCAGGGAAAGTGTTTGCACTATCACATCAGGAGGCAAGTGCTTCACCAAATCTGATTAAAGGTATCCTCAAACTCCAAGGTCTTGAAGTAGAAGCCTTATTTGATTCTGGTGCCACACACTCTTTTATATCATACGACTGTGTGCCTCGATTGAATTTAAGAGTGAGTGAATTGCCTTATTATATGATTATTTCTACACCGGCGGGAGCTTCAGTAAAAACTTCTAGGGCTTGCTTAAATTGTACGATTGAGATTGATAATAGGATCTCAAATATAGACCTTGTTTGTTTACCCACGAAGGGTATCGATGTAATAATAGGAATGGATTGGTTGTCAGCTAATGACATCATCCTTGACTGCAAGAGGAAGACTATCTCTCTTGCGGATGACTCTATGAGTTATAGTAGACCACAATTGTTGTCTATAGTACAAGATGAAAAGCCTGTTCATCATGGTTGTCTTGCGTACATGGTGTTTTTCTCCATTCAAACAGAAGTGGAGGAAGGGATAGAGAACATTGAAGTGGTGAAAGAATTTCCGGAAGTATTTCCGAAAGAAATGACAGGTTTACCCCCAGAGAGAGAAGTAGAATTTTCTATTGATCTCGTACCTGGAACGGAACCTATCTCTAAAGCTCCTTACCGAATGTCTCCATCGGAACTAGCAGAATTGAAGAAGCAGATCGAAGAATTGTTAGAAAAGGGTTTTATCAGACCCAGTGTATCTCCTTGGGGATCGCCCGTACTCTTTGTGAAGAAGAAAGATGGGAGCCTGAGACTATGCATTGACTATCGCCAGTTGAATAAAGTGACTATAAAGAATAAATATCCTTTACCCAGGATCGACGATCTACTTGATCAGTTGAAGGGAGCATCCATATTCTCCAAGATCGACCTCAGATCAGGTTATCACCAACTGAGAGTCAAAGCTGAAGATGTCTCAAAAACTGCATTCAGAACTAGATATGGCCATTATGAATTTCTTGTTATGCCATTTGGGCTAACAAATGCTCCAGCAGTATTCATGGATTACATGAATAGAATTTTCCGACCATATCTAGATAAATTTGTAGTGGTTTTCATTGACGACATCCTTATCTACTCTAAGGATGAAGAAGAGCATAAAGAGCACCTTAGAATCGTGCTACAAGTGTTGAAGGAGCACAAGCTCTATGCGAAACTGTCTAAGTGCGAATTTTGGTTGAAGGAAGTAAAATTCCTAGGCCATGTCGTATCGGCTGAAGGTGTTGCAGTGGACCATACTAAAGTTGAAGCAGTTCTCCAATGGGAACGACCAAAGTCTGTGACTGAGATCAGGAGTTTTCTAGGTCTAGCTGGCTATTATAGGAGATTTATCAAGGGCTTTTCGCAAATAGCTATGCCCTTGACAAAGTTAACTAGGAAGGGTCAACCATTTGTATGGGACGAAAAGTGTGAAGCAGCTTTTCAAAATTTGAAGACTAAGTTGACTACGGCACCAGTACTTATAATTCCAGATCCTGCTCAGACCTTTACTTTGTACACTGATGCTTCTAAGAAAGGTCTTGGGTGTGTGTTAATGCAAAATGGTAGGGTAGTGGCTTATGCTTCTCGACAGTTAAGGCCACATGAAGGGAATTATCCTACTCACGACTTAGAACTGGCAGCAGTAGTGTTTGCTCTGAAGATTTGGAGGCACCACCTCTACGGTTCAAAGTTCGAGGTTTATAGTGACCACAAAAGTCTAAAGTACCTGTTCGACCAAAAGGAGCTCAACATGCGACAGAGGAGATGGATGGAGTTTATCAAGGACTACGACTTCGAATTGAAGTATCATCCAGGAAAGGCGAACGTTGTAGCAGATGCCTTAAGTAGAAAGACAATCCATGTAGCCCAGATGATGATCAGAGAACATAAATTGCTCGAGGAGATACCAAGTACATCTATTGATGTAATGTCAGGTTTGGTCGCTACCATGGAAGCATTAACTATTGAAAGCACAATTTGGAAAGAGATTAAATTCGCTCAGCTCGAAGATGAGTATCTATTAAACGTGAGGGAAGATATTGAAGAAGGAAAAGAATCGAAATTTGGGATCGATAGAGATGGGATATTAAGGTATAAAGGAAAAGTGTGCATACCTAATGATGGAGAAATAAAAAAGCTCATACTAGAGGAGGCACATCGGAGTAAATACACTATCCATCCCGGAGCAACCAAGATGTATCATGATCTCAAGCGGAATTGGTGGTGGCGGGGCATGAAGAAAGATGTGACTGACTTTGTCACTTGTTGTTTGACTTGTCAGAAAGTCAAGATCGAACATCGGAAACCTCCTGGATTATTAAAGAATTTGGATATCCCAGAGTGGAAATGGGACAGCATCTCTATGGATTTCATCATGGGGCTTCCTCTAACGACATCCGGACATAATGCCATTTGGGTAATTGTCGATAGGTTAACTAAGTCAGCTCATTTTCTAGCAATTGCAGCAGAATACTCATTGGAGAGACTAGCAAAGATCTACATGAAGGAGATTGTCAGATTGCATGGGATACCGAATAGCATCGTATCTGATCGTGATCCACGATTCACTTCACGATTTTGGAAAGCATTGCAGAATGCTATGGGAACTCGGATGAGTTATAGTACCGCTTATCATCCTCAAACTGACGGGCAGACTGAGAGGACTATTCAAACTCTGGAAGACATGTTGCGGGCTTGTGCAATCGAACTAAAAGGAAGTTGGGACGATCATCTTCATCTTGCGGAGTTTGCATATAACAATAGTTATCACTCCAGCATTGAGATGGCACCTTATGAGGCTTTGTATGGAAGAAAATGTAGATCTCCTATTTGCTGGACGGAATTGAATGAGCGAATTTTAATAGGTCCAGAACTTGTGGACGAGACGACTCAAAAGATTAAGGTGATTCAACAGAAACTTCTCACTGCTCAGAGTCGACAGAAGAGTTATGCTGACAAGAGAAGACGACCGTTGGAGTTCATGGTGGGCGAACATGTATTCTTAAGAGTCACACCAATGACTGGCATTGGTAGAGCAATACGAGCAAAGAAGCTTTCACCTCGTTTTATGGGTCCTTATGAGATTTTGGAGAAAGTTGGACCGGTAGCTTACAGAATTGCATTACCTCCACAGCTTGCGAACCTTCATGATGTCTTTCATGTATCGCAACTGAAGAAATACCAACCGGATCCTTCCCACATTATAGAAGTAGAAGAAGTAGAACTCAAGGATAACATGACGTATAAAGCTGAGCCGGAGCGGATTGTTGATGCAAGGGACAAGAAATTAAGAAACAAGACCATTAGACTTGTAAAGGTCGAGTGGAAAGGAATGACTCCCGGAGATGCTACTTGGGAAACGGAGGAGAGCATGCGACAAACCTATCCTCATTTATTTAAATAGGTTAGAATTCTTATTATAGCAAAATTTTGAGGACAAAATTTTCTTTTAGGAGGGGAGAAATGTAACATCCTGAATTTTGAATCTAATATCTTGAACATAAACCTATTTTGGAAAGACTAGAAGGCTCTATTTTCAGAAAGTGATAAATTTGAAATCAGTATTTTGTGGGCCCCGTGAATAGTATTTACTATTCACGTATACGTTTTTACTATTTACAAATACGTATTTAAAAAATATATATATATATGTTATTCGCAAATACGTATTTAATACTTGAAATTTGTGAAATATGAATAGTGTTCACTATTCACAAATACGTATTTACTATTTAAAAATACGGTATTTACTATTCCTAAATACGTATTTACTATTCATGCGGGACCCACAACCAAAATAATTCTTCCTCCCGACACAAAACTCTCGTGAACTTTGAAAATTTTGTCAGCGGGACCCACTCAATAATAATTTATTATTTAAATAATATTATATTATAATAATAAAATAATATATATTAAAATATTATTAAAATTTTTTTAAAAAAGAACGTTCACGGGGGCGGCTGGAATGTCACGGGAAAGTTTTTTTTTTAATTTTTAGGAAAATTACGTAAAATGACCCAGAGACGAAAATTACACTTAAAGACCCATTTTCCAACTATAAATAGACCTTCCATTTCATTTCATTCTTCACAACTTCTAAGAGCCATAGAGAGAGGCAGAGAGAGAGAGAGAGAGAGAGTAGAGAGATATTTGCTTGAGAGTTATAATAGCTGGTTGGTGATTCGGGTATTAGCAAGTAACAGGTAACTCTGAATATTCTTCCTTATACTTGTGAATTATGTATGATTATAAATTTGTTTGTTTACTATTTTGGCAAGAATATTTAGAAAATATTTATGGTTTTAAGATCTGGTGTGGGAATTTTGACTTGCAAATCTGTAGAGGTACTATTTATACGTACGTTACTATTCACATATACCGTATTTACTATTCATGTTACTATTCACGTATACCGTATTTACTACTCATTTTACTATTCATGTATATACCGTATTTTACTATTCACAAATACGCATAGTATTTTACTATTCACAGATACGCATAGTATTTTACTATTCATAAATACGCATATCAATGTATATAATGGTATAATAATGCATTATTTTTGAGTAAATACATTCATCATGGCGGTTGTAATGAGATGGGTGGAGTAAGGAGGGAATTGAATGATAAGAATTGTTTATGCCACCACTCGGTGCACAGTGGATGGTACTTTTCAGGGCCCCATCTTCCATGTTTTCCTCTGGCCGGGATTTCATTGGAGATGTGGGACATGTGACACCTCCTTAGTTGTTATTTTAAAGGAGGGGAGCCATAGTCCAGATTTAAGCTCTATACCTTTGGCCGGGTATATCTTAAGTTTTGGTGAGCTTGAAACCATCCAGTCAAATGAATGAGTTTCTATTGGACTATATGTTAGCCTATGGTTCCAGTCAGCGGTATACGGTTGGAAGGGGATATAAGGGAGGCTGCATACTGCATAATGCATTTCTGAACAGTTCAAGAATTTGATATAATGATGAATAATCTGTAAAGACATGAGAAGAGAACTTTTGAGATATATATGTTTTATTACCTTCTATATTGATGACTATTAGTATAAATTATTTTGTATGAGAAATTATGGAATCTACATATATATTTGAAATCAGCCCATATCTTTTTGTCATATATTATTTGCTCGTGTACGGTAGAAATATTCAGTAGTTACTGAGACGTGGAATCTCATCCCATATTAACATTTTTCAGGTGATTATTCTAGTAGAGAGCAAGGGAAGGCACCTATAGAGTGAGCTCTGGAAGCTCTTTTGTACTCCTATAGTTTATGTTATGTTATTTTATTTGCCATGAACCTAAGACTTCCGTTTTGTATTAAACTCTGAAATATTTTCTGGAATTTACCCTGATTATGTATTACGGGTTTTATTCGAAATGGTAACATTGTAAAAGGATTTGGATATTGTTGAACTCTTTTGAAGGTATTTTCAATATTTTGACCGAGTTTTTGGGTATTAAAATTGTGGTGTTACAATAACAACTTTTTAAAACCTGGATTTTTTCGCCTATCACTTCCAGAGGCTATTTACAACAACAAATGCATGTAATAACAACAGAAAATGCATGTAATAACAATAGAAAATGCATATAATAACAACAACTTTTCAAAACCTAAATTTTTTTCGTCTATCACTTTCAGAGGCTATTTACAACAACAAATGCATGTAATAACAACAGAAAATGAATATAATAACAACAACTTTTCAAAACCTGAATTTTTTCGCCTATCACTTCCAGAGGCTATTTACAACAACAAATGCATGTAATAACAACAGAAAATGCATATAATAACAACAACTTTTCAAAAGGAGCTCAGTCACACATGATTTTAAATTCTTCTCCAACTAGCTTCAATCCAACGGCCATGAAACAATGAATAGAGTAAGATTTAATGATGAAGAAAATAGAGTGTTGGTGACAATGGGATTACAAACAAAGGAGACTAGGAATGAGGTGGTTGAAGGTCGAAGAAGGTCTAGAGGTGTAGAGAGAGTGTGAGAAACAGGAAGACCGATGGTGGTTGATGGTGTGGAAGGTGTTAGAGTGTGAGAGACTAAGGGGTGGATGGGAAGGTTGGAAACCGATGGTTGAAGGAGGGAGGTTCTGCGCAATCCAGATCAGGTCCAGGTGCTGGTTCTCACCATCGGTGAAAGTGATAGTGGCTGACGGTTGACGTGAAGGGAATCTTGCCGGCGGTAGTGGTGGAGGAGGAAATCGCCGGCGAGTGGGAGCTAAAACGCGAGAAGGAAAGATCGAAGGCCTAGAGATGAGAGAGAGAGAGAGGAAAAGGAAGAAGGAGAATGGGCAATAAGGTCTTTTACTCATATGAAATAATTACACAGAAGTCCCTAGGGACTTCTGTGTAATTTTGTCATTTGAAGGGACCTGTACGTAATTATGTCTGCTCCTTGGGACCTGTGTGTAATTCTCCCAATATCAATGGTAAAAAAGTCCAATTGGATGTGTTTGGATTAACTTTTCACCCATTGGGGCTTATGCATAAAAAAGTTCCTTTTGCCCAAACGCTCCACAGCTGAGCATTGGGCTTGGAAAAAGCTCCTTCTCTCTCGTCCCTTTCAGCTCAGTGTGTTCGAGAATTGGTAGGAAAAAATACTCCTCTTGTCTCTACTAATTCTTGCACCAAATGGGTCTAAACACAAAAAGAAGACACCACAACCCTTGAATTTGAGAGCTCCAAATGGTACAAGAAAAGTGTTAAGAAAAATACAAGAGGAGAAGTGGAAGAGAAGAAGAAAAGACGACGAACTTGCCTAGTGAAGACGAAGGAGAAGTCGATCAAAGCAGGAAAGCAGCGCCGGAGAAGACTCACGCTATCTTGCCTTTGTTGTCAGAGAACAATGGTCAAAGATGAAGATGAAGATGAAGATAAAGACTCACGTTGGAGAGACAAAAAACAGTGAGAGGAGCGGTTGCCATTAGAGAGATAGATGAAGTAAGTTTGAGAATTAATTTTTTGGAGAAAGAGACGGAAACATAGGAAGTCTTTGGAAAAATGTGGAAATGTGACAAAATATTTTTTTGGAGAGAGAGACGGAATAGAGGAAGTCTCTGGAAATGTGGAAAAATATGTGCCACACATATCAACAAATTGGGTCAAATATACCATATTCGTAATAGAATTAAAGATAAACTTTTTTTAATACGAGTAATAATTTAACTTTCTAATAAGATTCATGTTATTTTCAGTCATCTTCCATTTCAACTGATTTTCAAATAATAATTTAATCGTTTTAGTTTGAACTCTGACACTGTCAATCCAAACACAAATCACATTTACAATATGACTTTTATACTCTCTTACTTCTACAAAAATCAGATTGAAAATAAGTCATTTCTCCTACCGCTAACCTAAAAGGGT
Source organism: Acacia crassicarpa (assembly GCA_034222035.1). Classification (NCBI taxonomy): domain Eukaryota; kingdom Viridiplantae; phylum Streptophyta; class Magnoliopsida; order Fabales; family Fabaceae; genus Acacia; species Acacia crassicarpa. The sequence goes on along the minus strand of JAWXYG010000005.1, from coordinate 37,018,488 downwards.
AGTGGAAGACTGAGGTGAATTTGGTCATTAGACTACTTCTCCCGATGATTTTGTGGGTCTCAGAGATAAATCTTGGAGACCTAACTTACTTGGATTTTGTTTCTTTCTAAAATAAATCTTTGTGCAGATTTCTATGAAACAAATTATAACAAAGGGTTAAGGAGTAAGTTTACCAATAAACTATTGGTCCAGGAGCAGCCAGCACAACAAACTCTTATATGGACCTTAAATACAAATAAACTTTTGAAAACATTAAATCAGCACAAAGCCGTTTGACACTGTACAACCTCCGTTTGTTTGTTTTTTAACTATTCTATTAAATATATTACTTCTGAGAAACATTACATCAACTTTTCTGTAAAGCAGGTAGACGGGTCCCACGTAATAAAAGCTTAAGACAAAACAAAAGACAACTGGATATAGGAAAAAAGCAAAAGGTAAAAGAAAGTCCTGAGAGTTCGAAATGACTACCAAGACAAAAACTAAATTGAATCAAGAACCATCAGCGTCTTCCATTTCCATTTCTACGCGTCTTGGCTATTCAGGAACCTAATCTCTTGGATTCCTAATGGCCTTCGCTTCTTCTTCCAGAATTGAAAACAAAGGGGGTAACGGTAGATCTACCCACCGATTGGGCACACCCCCTTATTGGTGAGTGCAGCAAGAAGGTCAGCTGCCTTCTCCTAACGAGGAGAGAACTTGATCGAGCAACTGGGTTCTGAGCGAAGTAAATTCAGGACGTCTTCGAGGATTCCATATGCCTGCCATTCGCATAGAAATATAAACGAGTTGTCTTCCTCGTTGGAACCGGAGAATGTCGCGCTTGACATCGCACTGAAAATCTCGGAATTCAACGACAGCAAGTCCGGGGAATTAAGATCACTCTACCTACTCCTCGTAGCAACATCGGATATGACTATTTTATGATTGAACCTGTGCGCAGGTTTCTTATTGTTAAATATGTTTGAGTTCTGGTTTGATTGATCCCTCTAGACGAAGATTTTAAGTTCAGGGACCTCTGTTATGTCGGAAGGAACTCGAAGGAACCTGGAGCTGATGGAGGAATTGAATGTCTTGATGTCCTCAGGGTTAACCTTGTACTTGCGAAGAGGACATGTCGAGTGACATTCAAGCCGGACGGACGTTGTATTAGATATCAATTTATTTCCCTCAATTTATTTTAATCAGACGGACGTTTCATGGTGTCTAACGGCTTTGTGTTCATTTAAGGTTTTCAAAAGTTTATTTGTATTTAAGGTCCACATAAGAGTTTATTGTATTGGACGCTCCTGGACTAATAGTTTATTGATAAAATTGCTTCTTAACCCTATAACAAAAAAGAAAAGAAAAGAAAATATATGTAAACTAGTGTCAAACTTTAAAACTTAAAGGAAATGATGGTATATATTATTAATTATTTTTCTTTTGTTTCGATGGGTACAATGGTCTTTTGGTATTGTTAAATAGCAGTCCTAAATCCTAATGTCTTGTTTTTCCCATCTCATTTACTCATGCAAAGTCCACCATTCCAGCCTCCAATCTCTAAATGGAATGAAAAATGCTAACGCTTTTGACAACGCTGGATTCCCATAAATGCACTTCACCACTCTTTTCCTCAAAAGTTCTAATTAGGCTTTGAATTGAAATAATAGTATTATTTTCATGTAACTCCCCCCCCCCCCCGGGGAAAAAATAAAAAATAAAAAAATAAAAAAATACCAAAGATAGTTTGCCAACCAAATCCCCTTCGCATTTCAACTTTTATGTTAGTATTACCACTCTTTGATGCTTTATTTTATTATTTATAATTTAAATCCTAAAAATCATATAAAGTTCAGTCATTTCAAACCATTACATGTTTGTGCTGAGATGTTTGGTTTTATATTAAAATATGTATAACCAAGTGCCTGTTTAAGAAATACTAAAATCATGGTTTCAAAAGTCTTTTTTCGCAAGTTAAGACAAAACTTCTCTCATATACTTATCTCGAACACTATAAAAACACTTCTAAAAAGATATTAAAAAAAAAAACCGCAGTAAACTCCATCCAAACTAGTTTTGGTGAATCTAAAAATATAAAGCTAACAACATTCTTACTTTGATTTTACTTTATACTTAGATAAAGATCTAAGGAGGTCGACCCCAAAAAAAAAAACCAAAAACGAAGAACTAATGAATATAGAAGTAAAAAATTATCAAGCGTATTTTGCCTATGTGAAAATCAAATAATTAATTTATTATGTATGATATAAATTAGAGTCATTTCTCTATATATAGGCACAGAATTAAAACAAATAGTGAATTGCATTGTTCATAACATCATTTGACTCAATTATATTTTTTTTCCCTCTTAGACTCATTTCCGCATGCATCGCTGAAATGCGAATGATGATGAGACTGAATTGAAATTAATAATAAAAAAATATAACCATGTTTTTTTTTAGTAAGAAAATTTTAAGAAAGGACTTGGACTTACTCACAATTCAAAGACAAAGTGAAATCTCCCTTCCTTCTAGATGATACCAATGTTGGGCAAGGTGAGCTTTCTATTTCCTTCAAGCGTTTACCTAAGCACCCAAGAATTAAGATGCCTTCTCTGACACCTTCACCAACTCCAGGATCAAACTCTCTTGAGAGAGTGTCTGACCTTTTTCACAATTAAACTCAAAGGATGAGAAGCTAACAAAATTATAATCATGTTTATTCCACGCCATTTTAATACTTTGTCCAATTCTACACATGAATCATAGTAGGTGAAAGAAATTAAATATTACTCCTAGTTATATATCAGTTAGGCCTAAATTGACACCGTACGGAGGCCCAGACTTCCTTCTAGAGTGCCTTCTTTTTCACCAGAAAAAATAGTTTTAATGTCTATTTGTCCAACCACCTAAACAATATATTAACAAAGGCTAACGGTTTTCCCCAGGCAACAGTTGAGTAAAAACCCGCCAAATCGAAATCCACATATTAAAGAAATTTTAATTCAAAGCCCTGAAGAAAGGGATTGTTATTCAGAAAACGATTGTTCAACATTTATTCCCAAGCTTAAGCCATTTTTATTCGAATATGAGAACCCAGGAAAAATGGCACGCCATTGTCTGTTCTGTTTGGTGGGAAGTTGCTGTTCTACAATGTCAGCCTTCTCCTGTAAGGCTACTTCAAAAATATGCATGGTTGAGTTTTCAGCTTTCGCTTCCATTTCACTCATTCCTATTACCAACTCCTTCGCTTCAACTCGAATTCATACGAGGCAAAAGCCCTGCTTTGGCCTCATTTTTCTGGCCATGGATTGGTGGGTTGGCTTTAGAACAAGTAAGAGACGCAGAGAACCCGAAAACCGGACTTGTTTCTGTAGGAAGAAGCAAGAATGAATCTTTAAACTGAGTATTTTTGATGTTAGATAATTGTTATAATGGGTAAACAAGGGTCTCCGAGAAGTCCTCGTCCAGATTTTCAGAAAGGTGAATTAGCATCAGGAACAATGAAGGATTACCAGAATAGAAGCTCGGAGAAATGGAGGAGGATGACAGGGGGTGATAGCCGTTGGAATTCGAAGACGTTGTTGCTTCATGGGTTGAGAAGTGATTCTTCAAAATATGGTTCTTGTAGGGGCATTTATGTTGGGAAGAAACATTTGTGGCTCCAAAAGCACTTAAGGACCATTCTTGTCATGTTTGGATTCATGAGTTGCCTTCTCCTGCTTGATTCTCTCATGGTCTCCTTCTTTGATTTTGCAAATCTTCAACATAGTTTGGCCAATAACAACTCAACTGACTCTCAGGTACAACCTTCTCTGTTTATCACAAAACGTAGTGATGATATAATCCTCTCTTCACCTTGTCTGTGTCAGAAATGGTAATCACACCAGATTTGAACTTGTCATAATATATGATATCTGATGCATTTTGTGCTCTAATGTCAGGATGGAATTTCATACATGGACAAGCGACAATCACCGATACAGATGTATGATCGGCTTCTAAACCTGGCTTCTAGTGCCCTTGCACAGGTTTGCATTAGAATCTTCCATCTTATGCATGTTACACTTCTCTCTCTCTCTCTCTCTTTTTTCCTAGCTTGTTTCCACATGGCTCTAGCTAGTCTAATTACTGAAACTTCCATTAATATTTTAGAGGGAGATCAAGCAAGAATCATCAAATTTGTGGGAGGAACCATATGGGCAGGCATCTTTTTGGAAACCTTGCGCAGACAGAAAAGTTCCGAGCAATCGAGGTATACGAATTCATTTTGTTTGTTCTCTGAACCATCAAATCGTTTTCTTTATATATTTTTCGATATTAAATCGTCTATATTCTGTTATATGTAGAGATATTACGTTTAAACAGTGAATTTATCAACAATCTGTTGATATTCTGAAACAGGGAAATCTGTGAAAACTAATGGCTATATATTAGTCAGTGCAAATGGAGGTCTTAATCAACAACGAGTTGCTGTAAGTATTAAAACTTAGCATGCTTTAACTTACATATTCAGAACTGAACTCAGCATATTACTAAAGATTACATATCTTGATCAGGTTCAACATTAAATCAAACTCCACATTCGACAAGAAATTTAATTGCCTAGTCTGTCTTACAGCCACAAAACAAACTAAACTAATTCCACAAATTGCAGCATTGTCATCATAATTGCAAGACGAAAAATGCCATTATAACTCTGCAGGGTTGATTTCAAAAGTCTTCACTTTGATGGATACAGTAGTTCCTTACTATGAACAAACATTAAATAGGATTATATGTATCTAGATATCAAGCATGCAGATCTTTATTGTAAGGATGATGTTGTGTGCTTTTAGAGTTTTCATTGAGGCGTAATTTCAGTAACCTCAGCCATGGAAGTGATTTGACCGCCAAAGTAATTTCAGATTTGCAATGCTGTAGCTGTGGCATATCTCCTCAACGCAACCTTAGTTACTCCAAGGTTTCTTTACAGCAATGTATGGAATGATCCTAGGTATGATATCGTTTTATCAAACCAGAAACATAATTCTTTATAACTTTTTTATTTTCCTATTAATCCGTCCCTTGAGCAACTGAGTAGTTGATCAAAAAGTCTTATTTTTTCCCTAACTAATTAGCAGGGTCGTTTTTCAACTGTTCAGTCGTTGATTCACATGTTTGATGCATAATATGCAGCCAGTTTGGTGACATATATCAGGAGGATTATTTCATGAATATGATGAAGGATGAAATCAATATTGTGAAGGAACTCCCATCTCATTTGAGGTCGTTGGATATAGAAGCAATAGGCGGCCAGGTTCAGCATCTTATATATTATTGAATATCAAAACAAATTACACTTGTTTTCTAACAAAGTATATACTTTGCCTTTTAGATTACAGACTCAGATCTCGTGAAGGAAGCAACAGCCAGTGACTACATCAGAACTGTGCTTCCTATTCTTCGAAGAAACGGAATTGTTCACTTCCTTGGATATGGAAATCGACTTGGTTTTGATCCATTTCCTTCTGATATTCAGGTCATAAAGTTTCCTTTTCTGTCTAGTTTTTCAAACTTTGACTTGTCTTATTGGAAGTCTGAGTTCCAATCATATATCAATATCTCAAAGAAATCTCTTCTCCTTGTGACTGAAAAAACTGCAGAGGCTAAGGTGCAAATGCAACTTCCATGCTCTGAAGTTTGTGCCCAAAATTCAAGAAGTTGGTGCATTGTTGGTCAGAAGGATTAGAAAATATAAAACTGCACGAAGCAAGTTAGATAAACATTTACTGGGGAAGTTCATCCAGAACAGTGAAGATCATAATGCTGCTAGAGGATCAACCAAATACCTTGCCTTGCACTTAAGATTTGAAGTTGACATGGTAGCCTATTCCCTATGTGAATTTGGAGGCGGGGAAGATGAAAGAAGGGAACTTAGATCCTACAGAGAAGCACATTTCCCTCTTCTTCTCGAGCGATTGAAAAAATCAACGCATGTTTCAAACTCATTTTCTTCATCAAGCTTTTCATTACATTAGTTTTGATTAATCTACAAAGTATTTATGTTCTAACCTGTAATATTGATCTTTTGTAGCCCTATATCTCCAATGGATTTGAGGACATTGGGAAGATGCCCATTGACACCAGAAGAAGCAGCACTTGTCCTAGCCGGTCTCGGTTTCAAACGTGGAACATACATATACTTGGCTGGTTCTCAAATATATGGGGGAGACTCAAGGATGCATCCCTTTACTAGACTCTATCCCAACTTAGTCACAAAGGAAAATCTGCTATCACCCAGTGAACTAACACCTTTCAGAAATTTTTCATCCCAGGTAACCTGTCTCGATATCTAGCTAGTTTTGAGTACAGATCATTTTCATTTCCATATTTCAGATGAAAAGCAACTAAGAAACTTAGGTAGTAAGAAATGTAAGAAAATTATGTTTTGGATGGCCCTTTAGAGTTTTCATCTGATATGAAGGTACTTCTTATATATGCAGCTGGCTGCTCTGGACTTTATAGCTTGTGCAACTGCTGATGTATTTGCCATGACTGACTCTGGAAGCCAACTTTCATCTATGGTATCTGGATTTAGGACCTACTATGGTGGTGGTCATGCTCCTACCTTGAAGCCAAACAAGAAAAGGCTGGCGGCGATTTTGTCAGCGAACGAGACTATAGGGTGGAGTGCCTTTGAAGACAAAATAAAGAAGATGATTGAGGAAGGTCAGAGGGCTGGCTCGAGGAGACATGGCCGAAGTATTTATCGACATCCAAGGTGCCCGGGGTGCATGTGCAAACACCAGCAGCCCTTTGCGTTCTGAAACTGTGTATACAACGGAATTTCATTTGTCTGATATTTTCTGAACAGTTTAGTCAGCCAACCTTATAAATCATTCTCTACAGATAAAAAAATTAGATCTTTACCCAAAACGAAATTGGAATTGATTTTATTGCAGTTAAGGCATGCGATTGATTTTTGACTTGCGGACAGTATCTTTTGTGTTCAAGGTTAGAAACTACGACTGGTGGTTGAAAATGACAAAATTGAAGATGTATGGAATAAATAAATTCTCTGCGTATGAAGAAGAAAATAATTGGATTTGGGGTGTCTGTTTCCCCTTAATTTCCCCAAAGCTTACAAATATTTTTCTTATGTTTTTTATTATTAGATTCTATATAAAATGAGTGATATTTTAATGTTTTCTAAGCAAAAAATGGTACATTTTTCATATTTTTATAATTTTTCAAAGATAACAGTTTTAAAAAGAAACTGCACAATTCTAAAGTATATTCGCATGTTGACATTTCTTTTTTTTTTTTTTTGGGGGGGGGGGGGGGGGGGAAGAAAGAAAAAAGAAAAAGAATCATGTTTTACATTGGGGAATAGCAACAATTAGCATGTTGATCTCGACACCAGAAAACCTCATGGTGTGTTTTCTATATATACATAAACAAATGGAATGTTGGTTGCCTCCATACTAAATGAGCTTCATCTTGAATCCAACTTTCTCCACAACTGAAATGTTCTCCTGATGATAGGATCAGCTGAAAAGCCTTCTGCGTAAGCGCTGATAGCTGTTAAAAGGCCCTTTAATCTATCGCCATTGTCCTGCATCCAAAAAAAAAAACAATTTTATATAAATAAAACCTTGTATTATCAAGCATCATAGAGTAAAAATACTATTTATATTGTTTGCAATAGAAAATAATACTACCTCTGGTCCCAAATATAGGACAAAGTTTGTACTACAATTTGTACTACAAACTTTGTCCTATATTTAGAATCGGAGAAAGAACTATTTATGTCGACTTTGGAAACAATACACAAACTTGGCACTAGGTTAGGCTTCTCAATGAATTCTGGCGAAAATGCCCAAGCATTTTAAATTAAAGGAGCATCTAATCATTTATTGTATCAGTTTTCTTTTCCCCAAATATATTCAAGCCATTTATTTTCGTAGTTCAACTATCAGAGACATCAGTAAAGCTGGGGGAGACTACACAACCAGAATTTGCACTCAGACTCCACAATATATAAGAAAACAAGCAACTTGAGATTTTCTACAGTACAAGCACAAAGACGAAATTATGGCACCAAAACTGGCTTTTCATATGACGAACTTAAAAGTCTCTTTAGTTGGACTATCCAGAACACAGCAAAACCTTCCATAAATATATCTAATAAAACTCAATCTCTTGACATCATAAAGCACAAACCTCTGGTTTCTTAAACGAGAGATCACTAGCAGCAAATGGTACCATATAGAAAGGAAGATCAGAACGCAGCAAAGCCTGCATTAGTTTAAAGATATCTTGTATAAGACAACTTAGTAGATTACAAGACAAAAATGTTGAGAAAAAGAGAATAGGGGAAAAAGAAAACAGAATATCAGGCTTCAAAAGTATACCAGTTCCTTGCTTAAGAGAGCCTGATCAGCATTTGCAATCAAGGCCTACGAGGAAAAATGCAAATTAATTGAAATTTCAATGTATTGTGGTGATACAGGAATAATTTGAAGGTGATTCCACTCATAATTTACATAGTAAACCCTCTATTATCAGCCATGCAGTTGCAATTTATAAAAATGGGAAACAATACACTCTACAACAACAAAATAACAAAAAAGCATCATTGCATTGAGTGGAGTCGGCTACATGGATTACATGGCACAATCACGCTTTGAATTATTCCTAGGGAATGGGCAGTGAGTATTAGAAAATTTTTCCCTCTCTAACTAGACTTCTGAATTCCAAAAAAGGAAGAAGGGAAGTCTTTACTTGCCATCAACAAGTAGAATGTGATCAGATTTAGCGGACAGATACTTTTGTGATTGTGCCACTATCACCTGCAAATGCCTTCTGATCCTTGATTCCCAAATTCAAGGGATGGAAAAATTGGACTTTTAGATGGCAAGAAATGGTCATGGGCAAGGTTGTCAAGATCGCGATTTTACTTAAGATCGGAAGGGGTAGCAAGATCGTAACTCGTGGGATCGGCACGGATCGTAAAGATCTTACTTTTTTAATTTTAGTAAAAATAAAAAATATATATGGATATAAAATAACATTTAACACACAACATAAAAATATATAGCATTGGAAATAACATTTAATAAGTTCTAAAAGACAATTCAAAACATTAACTTGAGCAATCAGAGACTAGTGAAAAATAAAGAACTGAAAAATGAACAATCAGAGGCACATAGCATTAAGGGGCAGGAGATTTAATTGATTAATTAAAAAAAAATATTCTGCTGGAAAACAAAACAATAAAACAGAGGCAGTGAGCGTGAGCCAGAGACTAGTGAGGCACAAAGCAATAATCAGAGGTGATTTAATTGATGAATGCATGATGAGTCGAGACCGAGAGAAGAGAGGAGAGGAGCAATGACCTAAGTCTGCAACTACAGTGAGATCAGAGGTGGACGCCGATCGTGGAGACTGGAGAGAGCTACTGGAAGTCTGGAAGCCGACGCCGACCGTGGAGAGAGCTGGAATCGGAGATGCCTCGTGCCGACGATGGAGAGTGAAGTCAGTGAACCGAAGATGGCCGCCGTTGATGGTCGCGATTTAGGGATTTCAGAAAGCCGACGCAGCTGAGAAAAGAAAACAATCGATCGATGGCAAGGTAAGTCAATTTAGGGATTTCAGAAACGGTTTCAAGCTCGGGTAGTGGGGCGGGTAGGCGGGTTTTTCGAATGGGTCACCCACCAAGCAGGATCGACTATACAGATCCCACCTCCGATCCGATCTTGACTGGGATCTGGATCGTTTTTCTTGCAAAAAATAAATCGCCGATCTTACGAGCTGGATCGGCGATTTTGACAACCATGGTCATGGGAGCCATTACTTGCCATTCCTCTCCGTCCTTAAGAAAACCCTCAAACAAATGGAACAACCCACTTTGCCTATTCCCTTTCATTCCTTGTTGCCATCCATTCAAACGCACCCTAAGATAACAATAATGATATTGAGACAACCACTGAAAGATACATCTAAATACTAATTGCATCAAAACCCCCCAATTATTATGTAGTATCACGAGTCAAGTTCAAGTGAGATCAGGGTAGCCATGAAACATAATAACGTGGGTCCATGAAGGCATTATAATTAATCAAGGATACCTCTTTAATGCGCTCCTCAGTTATTTGATCAACACATCCCAACAACCTCTCCAATGTACCTGTTCATGTAAATGATGAAATACAACCACCCATGTAAAACAATATCTCACCCACATTATGAAGAAGGCACTCATTATTTTAATCCCAAGACTAAAGCATAAAGTTGCAAAGTGCTTTCTGAAGTGCTAAACCCAAGTGAAAGAATGCAAATGAAATAATGCATCTAAAATCATACTTTTCATACTAATGGAAGTTAAGATAGTCAGGAACACACATTACAACACTGGGAAAACCATGCAGATAAATCTTCCAGAGTGTTCCCCGCAAGCTTGGCATTCTAATGTTCACATATGTAATGTAGTAATTGTATATTTTTGAAAGAGGAGAAAGAATTAAAGAACAAGGGTCAGGAAAATAATTAATTAAAAAACGGGAAAAATTGATCAATGTCTTTCCAATTCTTAGTTTTCTAAGATGCCAAGTTTGAGGATTACCAAACGGAGGAAGCCTGGTAACAGTAAGATGCTTCAGAAAATAAAAAAGAGTGTCCTTCATTAGTTGAGTTTGCAGAAATTGGAGACCGACCTTAGTGGTAAATTTGACTTCTTGAGATGTGATGAAATGCTTGAACAATATCTCATACAATTTTAGAAAATTTAACCCAACCTGTCAATTCAACCTTTTGGAAAAGCAAAGAAAAATTAGTCAAGACTTACCAAATTTACTGATCAATTTTGCTGCATGCACATCTCCAATTCCATCAACCCCTGCATTAGTAAATTGTAAAAGCACTAATTTAAAACTTTTTACACTTGTCAAAATCCTTGAGAAATGATAAAGAGCTTATATAACGTTATTTCATTAGAATGGCAAGGACAATCAAATCTTCACATTCTCTTTGGACTCCTGTTTTATCATTTGTCAAAAAGAAACACCAGGGCAATGTTGATACTAAAAGGATGTCCAACAGATTGCGTAGAACAGTCCAAAAGTGTCTGTTTGAGTGATTTGCATGATGAAGAATTAAATTAATAAAGTCACTAATTACATTATGTTTATTTTACTTCCCTCTTACTATGTTTAGCATGTCTTGCATGCTCAAAATGTTGATTAGGTAGTGAAAACTTGTACCTGATGAAATACAGGTCCTAAATGTCTATTACATACATGTAAAATCATTTATCCCTCAATTTGAGCCAAAACATAATGATTTGAAGCCTTAATTGTATGACTTTACATATATTTGTGGTTAGATGTGTTTAATGGCCCATGCACTTAAAAAGAAAATAGATATAAAATTGGGGGAAAATCATGTGCATTTAATTTCTATTGAGCCTTTGCTCTAACTACAACTAATTATAGAAGTGATTATAACCCCTGTGTCTTTAACTCCTGAAATACTCCAAGTGATTTATTATCACGACAACCCTATCCAGACGCACTCTGTTACCCTATGATTTATCGGTGACCGATAAGTAATTAAATGCAAGCCCGGCTTTTCAAAAGGTAATGATCTGACAGAGAGAAGCAAACATAACCTGGTATATTGTCAGATCTGTCACCAGTAAGTGCCATCATGTCAGCAAACTGAGAAGGTTTCAGACATCCATATCGTTCTGTGAACTCTTCAACTCCAAATGAAACTATCCTGTTGAAATGGAAAATTAAGAAAAGAAAAAAAGTAATTAAAGCCAAAGAATGTCAAGATCGAACAACTGCTTCAGTTAGTAACAACGATGGCAACCAGTCATGCATACAAGTATACATGTTGCTAAATTATTCAAACATGTTTTGAATCTTTCACATTGGTTGGCCAAAAAACAAGAAACTTACTAAATTGATTTATGAGGAGGTAAATAACTGAATAGTATACAGCATCAAGCATGAGCAATTAGTTTGTATATCTTGACGCATTAATGACTGGCACAGGATGTTTATGAAGTCCAAAAGCTCATTATTTTCCTGTAAAGCATTAAATATAAGCTGGACGAACCAGTTTCATCAAAATCTTTAAATAGCCAACTGTAGACCTTCTAATAGAGCATCTCCAAGGATTTTTTTTTGGGGATACAATAAGTGCAAGCAAGCTAGGGAAAAAACAATATAATTAAATAAAATATAAAAACTCAAACAAATTGCACTATTCATAAGTCATGAATAGTACGTTTTATTTTTTAAACTCCATGCAATACATACGACACAGACAGTCTAGTTATTGTTTAAAATTTACGACCCAAAAAAAAAAAAGCAGGCATTGCACTAGCGTGGGTTGTCACATATACATAATGTTCAAGCTAAAAACAAAGTCATTTTGGTCCTTTTTCTAACATCCATGAATATTTTTAAGCTTTTTTTTTAAAAAAAAAAATATTGAAGAAGTTATGCGACGGTTGTTATTGGCAATTGAATATAACACGACTTGTCAAGAAGATCAAAAGGAATTATTCAATGCTGTTTCATATATGTTGATTATACATCTTTTTAATTATTTTCACTTTTAATTATTTATTTAACTATGACAAACCAAGTACCTTTTATATATATAGTCATATATTGTAAACAAATAAAATAAACGTACAGATACGTGTGAGTAGTGCTAGTGATTCAACTAGTCAGATTGATGTACTGCAACTATTTTTCTACAACTTCTATGACTAGTCTTTGATGGTCATATTTCATTATTTTGAAGTCAGGAATTGGTGTTAGTGTGTTACTAATTCTTGCACTGAAATAGTTGCTAGGACTTGACATAAAAGCAGATATCATCACTGATACTAACTGATCACCACGTGGCGCAATTCTAAGGAGACGTAATGATGGAGATATAATCTGAAAAAAGTCTTTATCTGGGGAGACAACCCGTACCTGTCATCATCATAAGAAAATTAATGCTTAGTCATATAAAGAATTGCTAAAGTAGTCATATCAAGCTCGACTTTGGAATGACCATTCCAAGAATATTCCCACAATTGTTGGTTCCTACCTAATAAGTGATATTTTACCATCAAACAGTTGCTTGCCCACCGAAGATTAGAAAACTCGAGAATTTCTATCAAGCCTCAAATCACAATATTATTCAGGAAGCCAAACTGAACATGTGCTTCAGAAGAATGATATTTTAACAGCATCAACAGTCTCACATATAATAAAAACGCTTTCAGAATAAAACAGGGGCTAATGGTTATGCCAACAACACCAAGTGAAATCCTCAAATATAAAGTAGTGAAATCTGCATTTATCACAAATCTAGGTCACATTCAACATTTCTATAAGACTCTGAATCATGTCCCTTCTTTCTTCAGCCTTTTTTACTTATATAAAATGAAAATAATACTCAAGATACATTATGATGCAATGTAATCAATCTCTTCAGAATATTAACATTCAAGTCATCTATATGATCAACCCAAGATGTCAAAATAACACTTCAAAAAAACACAATGAGTAAGGAGAACAAATCTTGATAAAACTGAAATTATCATTGTATATGAATTCAATATATAGTACACAAACAAATTACTGAAGCCTTACTTTTTCGGATTTTATTTTCACTACTACTGAAAATAGGAAAAGTAGCCACTTTAGCATTTTATGATGTGTTGAATTTCAGGTGTTTTCTGTGGCCAATACATAATTCAACACCAATTATAAGTGGAAAGCACAGGTTTTGGCCCCCAATATGAATGCATTCTTAAACTCGAATATTGCAGTCTTCATCTGGTGAAGAAAACAGTATTTTCACAGTCCCAAAAAGTCTATCAGAGTTAGGGATCTCTAAATACCTTGTACCCAGCATCAACACTCCTTAAAGCTAAGGTTCCAATCACATCATCTGCTTCTACACCTGGTACCTGTCTTGGGGCATGTTTATATCAGCTAAAGAACACAATGGATGTCCTCCAGAAACCTAAATCAACAACATATACTTGCCTCAATGACTTTTATGGACATGGCCTTGATGGATGCTTTAAGGTATTGAAGTCCCTGAACAACGGTATCAGGTGTTGGGGGACGATTGCTCTTGTATGAGGGGTATAGAGTATGCCGAAAGTTTAGGCCTTTAAACAAAGTGTGCATAAAATTAGGATGCAATATGTCAAGAAGCTGTCACTCTGCCAAATAACAAAAATGCCTACAGAAAAACATCATCAATAATGAAGGTAAAGGTTCAATTAATGAATAAACCATTAATAAGATTACTTCAGTGCATAAAATGAACCCACCCAGCCCAATGTGAAGTATGGCAGCACAAAGAGCAGGAAATACACAAGTAGCTCAAGGCCATGCAGAACTAAATCATATCTTACAGTTCTAAACATAGAGTATGACCATTAATGGAGCAAAAGAGTGTCTATAAAAAATGGGGAAAAAGGTCACAGGAAGGCTCCATTTTGTTAAATTGATTTGACCTAAGAGTTATAACTGAAAATCAGTTATTCTCCAAAATCTACAGTGTGGCTTTCTTGACACGTCCCTGAAATAATTGAACTTGTTATCTAGAATACTAGATAATGAGAACAATAATGTTACCAGAATGAATAACCCCAGAGATACATCTCCACAACAACCTCAAAACGCTCAACCAATGTCACCCATACATAACCACAAGTAGTTTCATAATTTCTGAGTGCGGCTGAGACTGAAAATTTAACATACCTTTTGCTGAAAATCTTTCTTTTGATGAAATACAATTATGAGCAAAAGGAATTCCTGAAAAGAAAAGGTTTTCCATATTAAAACTGTACCAGAGCATAGCTTTGCAGACCAAAGCAGCACACAATACGTTAGGTAGAGAAAGTATTTAAAAATGAATTTAACATTCTTAAAATGGGCATGACCTAGTGTCAGTAGGACAGTAGGCCAGTAACTTCAAGAAACATTTTTCCACTCATCTGAAGTTAAGGTATCAAGAATTCCGCTAAAAATGATTTTCTTTACTAATAATAATAATTTTCATCTCAACACAACCATGATTACCAGTACAATCAGGAAATCACTCAATTCACAAGGGTACACACACAACACAAGCCTACCTAGGGACAATCCAGAGACTTTTATTAATGATTATCTCAGCCCCAAAATTACAAGAAAGCATAAAAACCATCAACAATGTGTTAAAAAGATAACATTTAGGATGACAGAAAATCCAAGAGAAATAAACATACAGGAAAAAATTATGACTCACCATCATGATCAAATACTACCTGCATGCAAAGAAAACCAAATTACATCAGCAACATTAACTGATTAGAATGAGTCAGTCGAAGAATGTCCAATATTATGTAATGAAAAAATAGTAGTAATGTAAAATTTTAGGAAAATGCTTGCATCTTTTACTTTAAGATAAAACATAATAATTTGCCACAAACATACCGCCACATGGGAAGGAATAAATTCCAGAACATCAATTAACTGCAATAAAGATAAATAAGGATAGTCAATATATAAAATCACAAGCTGCATATTTATATATAATTTCATAATTATTTCTATGGGACTTAAAAAGAGTGTCAATAAGGAGTAAATGATTTTAATCTACATTTCAGGTGCTCAAAAAAAAAATAAAAAACAATGACCCAAGATGAAAAATATTTGCCACCAGCAGCTCCAAAAGATTCCTATCCGACAAATTAGAGAAAAAATCAAACAACTTCATATAAATACAGCTTACAAGTGATAGAGCTGTAAATATTGTCAAAACCCAATCTCCATTTCCATCAGCATTTGTCAGATGACCATGGTGCAACTTTGCTATCACACAATCAAAAGGAATTAACGGCAATCAGATACTTGAATTTAAAATCAAGAACCCAAGCAAAGAGTGGAAGAAGAAGTTGCATAATAAATCTCCCATTAGAATGAGAACAATGCAGTTTTAATCAGTGGCAGAGTATTTATAAACCCAAAATTTGTAGCGAACAAGTCAAATTGTTATTGTTCTTAACATGGCACCTCTTCAGATCATCTAAGAAGAGTACAAAAATCACCGTATTTGCATCTCCAAACAACTTATTCAGCAGATGCAAGGTAAGTCAGCTATAAAACTCAAAAGAATATGGAGAAATGAGATTTGGCACAAATCTTGGGTTTTCAAAATGGTGAAATCTCCAGCCATATGATCGATGATTCAAGTTTTCCTAGCATCAATAAAGCATAATCTTAAAGATCAAATCATCTCAACATTTTTGTTAGTTTTGATTTTTGGTGATGTTAATATCCTATAATCTTAAAGATATAATCATCCCAACATTTTGGTTGACTTAGATTTTTGGTGCTGTTAATAATACTCCATGACCTACTTTGGTTGTGGAGGATGGGATACAATGTTAAGAACCGCTTAGTAAAAGGCCTGAGAATGATTAGATCAAAATCTCTACAAAATTTGAATTCTTACCCTTATCAGAATGATCAGTTTTATGAATCACAAAAGAGAAGTACTCAGGTCTTGGTCGTGTGATCCAATCAATACCTAGTTTTCTTATCTTCTCCCTCATTACTACTATGTTACCTCCAATTTCCTTTGCTAGCGGAACCTATTCTCCTAGTCAAAAGCTTCACACATTCTATTCATCAAAATCTTAATTATTCCGTACCTTAGTCTGCCGTGAAACCTATCAAACACAAAACCTTATCCTCAGATGCACAGTTCACAGCACCCAAGCAGCCTTAAATTAACTGTTAATCACCCCTTCCTTATAATGCTGCCAATGAACTTCAATAAACCAATTTTCTGCCTCTGATTCACCCTCAAAACCATTGTTTGCAAGCCACTACATCCTGAACCCCACCCCCCAAAACCTCTTTCCAACATCTGTACATCAGCTAGTCCTACGTAACATTCCACACACCCTAAAAGATGTAAAATGAATAAATTGATCTATAGAGTGTGAGGGACAATATCAACAAAGAGAGTGTGCATTAACATATGTGTCACATACCTAAAAGTTTGTAGTAAGCCCGATATATTATTGATGTACCATCAATGAGCATAACTCTATCATTCATTGGATCAGTGTTTGCTGCTCTTTCTCCCGTGTTAACTGCACCAAGCGGCACAACTTGAACTGACTCATATCTACTTTCTGAAGACAATGTCACATTACTCTGACAAGTTGTGTGCGCAACTCCAAGTGAATCTGAACTAGCATTACTCGATGCACTAGAATATGTCTAATAAACATGAAACATAGGAAACAAAACAATTTTAAAGATGAATAAATTAGACATTTAAAAACAAAGCCGCTGTTTATTTGCTCAATATATCTGACCTCTGATCACACATATATAATGATGAAATATGAACTTAGTTTGCTAACCAAATTCATTCTTTTGATTTCCATAATCAAGAGAAGTTCCAATGAAAGTAACGTCTTTTCAACCATACATCACAAGCTTTATAATTGAAATATGTAAGCAACACATAAATGCTTATTCCCTGGATATAAAGGTTTTACCACTTAAACTACACTGTCTTCCTAGTACCAAAGCCCAGCAATACCACAGACATTAAACATGAAGGGAGTGAGTGTGATCTGAAAAAATGTGCGCTCTAAAAAATTAATTTCGAAATTTATTACTACTGCTTTCACATAAGCAATCAAGAAAACTTCACATCTAGAAAAACAGCAGCATTTCAGTGACAATGATATCTTGCCAACGCATATTATACTCTATACTGACCTTCAAGGCTAAGTTGAATGAAGAATGAAGCAGCTTCGGTCTTTTGATATTGTAAAAGTAGTTCTTTTCATTGCTTGAAAAGTTTCTTTCAAAGCATGTGATGCCCCTCCAAAAGGAATGAAAATGGGTAGACAAGAATCGATAGCATGCCATTTATATAAGCACTGAAGGTGATTGTGGCATGGAAAACGAGCTTCTAGATGGTTCCATAACCTGAAACTTCATGTTGGGCATCCGTTCATCAAGATAGAGAACGATGGTTGAATACAGTAAAAAACCTATCTAGTCACTCTTTTCATGAAAATATTATTTAAAGAACAACATGAATGAAGCACAAGTTCAACATGGCCCACCAATAGTAGGCACAAGAATACCCAGTCTATTAGGGTGCCCAACTAATCAACAATTATTGGTATTCAGAAATTTAATCATGCAAAACAAAAATAAAAAAGCTTAAAGTCTTGCTTCCTATCAAAATCCAGTGAAATATTTTGCGAAAACACATTGCATCAAAAAAAAAAAAAAGCTTTAATCCTTGCTTCCTATCAACAAACGCTGAAATGTTTCGGGAAAATACATTGAAGTTTGACCATGAAACCTAGAATCCAACCAAAAGAAAATACAATAACTAAAAGGATTACTGGAAAAGTGGAAATGAAGCAATTAGGCAAGCTTAACAATTAAAGTGGAAGTACCCATGTTGTTTAGTAATAATGGAGCAATTTCTTTTAGTGTTGTACAACTCTAGTTATGTTGTAAGATATTATACTGTGACATTGATTCCAAAAGCACCTTGTTGAGTTTGACAACTAAAAACACAGTGTTTTTACCCTTTAGAAGGTAAGCAAGAAGCAACCAACAGAAAGAGAATTTTTTTTCCTTTCTAAGAAGAAATGTGGTGAATGCAAATAAGAAAAAAAATGAAAAGCAGATAAACTAAGTTGCAGCGTTTTTCGTGTGGATGGGAGCGGACAAATTTGTAAGAACATGGATGCAGTCTTTAAAAAAAGAAGAAAAAAAGAAATGTCAGATGCTCATCGCGAGTGCAGGTATATGGCTCTCCCGCTACGCTTGAGGGCAATGGACAGAGAAGACATTCCGTTCATTTACAGATAGTTCAGATACTAGGAAAAAAGAGACTTCTGTAACCTATAAGTGCAGAACAATAACTGATAGAAGAACATTGGTAGAAGAGCAGATAATACTTACGATCAAACATTTCTCTAGCTTCGTTCTCTGCTTTGCTCCGCCACCGTCTAGCTCGTCGACTTCGTGCGAGGTTTCAAGAGCGACGTCTATTGGAGTTCAACGGAGGGAGCATATGCTGCCATTACTCACCCGAAACCTCTTGAAACATCCTCGCTCCAAAAAGCCACGAGGGAAAAATTCAGACTGACTGAGGGTTTTTCATTTAATTGGATAAAGGGCAGAAGTGTCCAGAAATTTCATAACAATGATACTATTTTATAATTGGCAATCTGATGGTTAGCTATAAAGAAACCTATTTTATATTTTTATTTTTTTTAAACTAGTTTTGTTGATACTTCCTCAATAATAATTAAATAAAAAAAGAATAATTAAATAGAATAAGAAGTATAAGAATTAAAAAAGATAATTATAATGTTTTGAAAAAAAAATATCATATTAATAATTTAGATAACGTCTTTAATATATTTAAATAAGTTAATTATCTTTAACCTATTTAAAATTAGGTGACCACCATGGTGTTTTGGTCCCAAGCACGGGTCGGATTTCTTTCATTGTATTTTCTTATCATCCCTCATGATCCTTAAATCATGTCCATCCATTTAAATCTAAAAGGTAAAAAATGAGTTACGTTATCAAGTTATCATTTCTTTCACTTTTCTCTAATCTTCTCGATTAAAAGTTTAGATTAGTTCCTATTCCCAATCAACGGTCCATATAGGTTTATAAGGAATTTTGAGAAATTAAGATAATGAAAAGACTCCCCAAGAATATGGTCTCATATGCAATCTATATTCACTTTCATCAAGTTCGGGAGTTTACTATCCAAACTTATAATTTTTACTTTAACTTACAAAATCGTGTCAAGTTACTTTTAAGCTCATTATAATTATAAATTCAGCTAAACTCATGAATTCACTCAATAAGTTTATCGTTTTTACGTTTCTAACTTATAAAATCAAGATAACACATTTTTAAACTCGTGCTTATTTTTTAAATTTGATTATAATTAGTAACTTTATATATAAATATTATAGAAATTTCTTTATTGATGAGTATAGTAAATTATGATGGTTGGTAGATCTGATTTCAATTATTTATATTTAAAATATATTTAAATTAAATTATTGAATTATATTAAATTGCATTGCCCCTTAGTGTTTTCATCTGTTGTGCAACTTACTTCGAACACTACATCCATGTTGATGAGTATAGTAAATTATGATGGTTGGTAGATTTGATTTCAATTATTTATATTTAAAATATATTTAAATTAAATTATTGAATTATATTAAATTTCACTGCCCCTTAGTGTTTTGATCTGATGTGCAACTTACTTCGAACACTACATCCATGTTGAGATAGGATCTCATCATATATGTAGCTTGTGCAACTGCCGATGTCTTTATCTTATATTTTCTGAACAGCTTTGTAAGCCTCATGCCTCATAAATAAATCGAAGGCATGCAATTGATTTTCGACTTTAGGACAGTATCTGTTGTGTTCAAGGTCGGAAACTAGGATTGGTTAATTGGTCATTAGGCGGGTAACAGCCTTATGAGAGACTGAATACAACTCAATTGAAGAAGATGTAGGGAACAAATAAATTCTCTATTCATATGAAGGATAAACTAATCCAGTTCAGCTTTATAAAAATACATGAAAAATCAAAAAACACAAATATTTCTCTGGAAATGATGCTTTTCCTCTAAAACCGTTGTTCTTCACAGTTAAGAACAGTTTTATGACGGAGGGAAGAACCGATTAAGGTTGAAAGGCAAGGTGTAGAACTCTTCATTTCTGCTATCTCCTTTAAATGTTCTAAACTTAGCCCACCATGGCATTCCTCTGTCTTTGGCACTATCCTTGTAGTCAAGTGTGTTGTCCAAGAACACAGCAACAAGCAATGCAACAGTTGGAGATGAGAAGAAGATAGTATTAAGGAAATCATTGAACTGCACAAGACAAAAAAGGCAACAACAAAAAAATTAATAGATGCTGAAAGATAATGCATTAAACTATAAGATGATAGGAGCATTAAACTCACCCATCCGGCTCTGGTATGGGCAGGACCGTGAAGGGCCTTGGCTGAGAACTCTCTGAAATATTCTGGAATTGACAAACCCAAGAAGAGAGCAACTCCAGTAATAAAGAGATTCCTCATTGAGTTCATGTTAGTGAATTGCAAAAATGATAGACCAACAGAAGCTGAAAATAACACAGAAAGATTACGTTAGTATGGAGAAAGAAGCAAAGAGATGGTGTGATAGAATTAAAGATTGGAAATGGTAGTGGTAGTACTCACACACAAGACCAAACAAAACACAGTAAACAGCAGCGAAAATAGGGAAGGGTATTGAAGCAAACAATGCCCCAAATTTTCCTGCAAGAATAAGCAAATTATTAGGTTTGAGTTAAAATGGTTATGAAGTTACATAAGTAAGGTATTAGTTTAAAACTAACCAAGCATTGAGAAGAATATCATAAAGCCAGCTGAAATTTGAATGACCCTGCGGCTTCCTACCCGAGTGCTTCCCAAAAGCCCCACATTCTCACTGTCAAGGGCCTTAAAAAGATCAGTTTCATGTCTCCCATGAGAAGTGAAAGCTAAAGACTCATTAGAAACAACGCTTACACAGAGACTGTTGAACCGGTCAATGTTCCAAAAAGCCCATTTAGCAAGATTCCAATTCCTTGCCAACCGATACCACGACTCAGAACATGAGCAGGAGGTGGTGTGGCACTTGCTAGACGCGATGCAGCTTTATATGCCCCAGTTGACTGTTAAAGAAAAAGATTTTTACTTTTTTCCATCACTGACCAACAAGGCAACAATGAATTTCTATATATTACAGAGCAGATGCATTGTGTAAATATGACATGACAATACCTCAATCAGTGAGACTAAAACAGCAGCCATCATTCCAAAAGCATGGCCAGCATCAAATGTGGGAGCACCCCATTGAAGAGGGTATGGAATTTTTATCCTGCCACAACAACAAACTCAAAAGTGAGTAATTGCCACAGCTGAAAAATGTATATAACCTTTCTGAGAGTATGAACTTGTCTGTGTTGTTTATGTCAAAACAAAAATGTTACAATCTACTCATTAACTTCCACAGAATTTTTTGAGAGAAGTCTCACTTCCTGCTATTGTTGAGGTTTAAAAGATGTTGTCACTAACCACGGAGCAGAAGAAATGAGGTTCGCTCTGTCGGTTCTGCAGTGTATTTGAGTTAATTCAGGGCGGTGTTTGTATGCTCCACTAGCTGTTAGGAGGTGTGCATAGGCCCATATCACTGTGGTTGATATGAGCAGCGCAAATCGCTCTAGTATTGGTTGTTGTCTTATCTTAAAATTTTTCAGGTACTGCAGACAATAAATAGAGCATATCACAATTAGAAAGCCTGCACGTCCTAATTGCTTATTTATTCTTATATAAGAGGCCTGCATGTCCTACTTATTTTCTTTACATCAAGGGACAATGTTTGTTTCAGTACAAGGATCAAACTTCAAGATGATGAAATTTTATATTGCCAAAGAGCTATTGTCATTAGTCACACTTTCAGAAAATTAGAACTTATCCATTGAGCAATTTGACATGTAAAGAAGTTTGAAAGAAGTTTGAGAAAAAGAGTGAATTTAATTTGTACCTGGGAGAAGGCTACAAACAGAATAAGCATGGGGATTCCAATTTCAACGCAGTGTCCAACCTGAAAGAAATTTCAAAACAGTATAGCATGTGGTACTAACAACAAGGAAATACTTTTAAACTCCCTCATTTGGGAAGTCTGAGAATTGGAATTTGTAACATGAAGATTGATGTTATACCAAAGGGAAACCTCTATCAAATAATCCAAAACCAGTTAATGCGATTACAGGAACCATCCCAAGTGGGCTGAAAAATCTGCATGGAAAATGAAGGATATTAAATACTTGACTTGTAGAATGAGACATTTAAAGTTTCATTCTTTGACTTTCAAAGAAGCACACACCTTGAACAAATAGCCCACAATTGACTATACCCCAAAATAATTTGTATGCTTGATGCTACTATCACAGCACCTTGCACTGCTCTCATGGTGTTGAGAAATCTCTGCACAAGTATATAAACCCATTAGTTATACAACTCCAGAGATGACACTGCCACATTCTCTGATTATCAAAAGCAAAGAAAACAACTTCATGATATGTAAAAAAGTTGTGAAGTACTTTTTCAAGCTAATATCATATACAACAATTTGGTTGCAACATTGTTTATACGCACGTTTAGCTTGAAGGAATGTATGTAGAAATTACCAAATGCGGGTCTTCGATTCTTTGCAGAGAAGAATCATGAATTATTGATATAATTGGAACCATAAATGCATAGGACCCTCCCACCACGGTGGGTAGCCGGGTTCCGAACAGAGTTTGCAGAAGTGTATTAATCCCTTCCACAAAAAGTAGAGTCTGTACCACCCTCACTTTATCATCCTGAGACAATAAGTTGAAATCAAAACAAACCACAGAGACATTAATTTCAGAATCTTCAATTTTCTCAGCCATGAGACCCAACCCTAAATGCTATCTGGAGGTTTTGAAATGAAGGAAAACGAATCTAACGTAGGAACGGTTTACTTACATCACTTCCACCCATCAAAGGAACAAGGAATGACGGAATCATCACAGCTGTTCCTAGGGCCAAAATGTAATGCTGAAAACCCAGAGCTATTGTCTCCCCTGTGAACAGAGCATACAGAGAATTACTCACATCGAGAGAGAGAAGAAAAAGGGAGAAAAAAAGGTAAAAGCGAGAATGCAGCATAGAAAAGATTCAAACTTTGCATACCCCAAGATGGGTTTGAATCAATACAGTACTCTAAGCCTTGAAGTTGGTCCATTGGTGGGTGGCTTATCTCTTCTGGCTTCACAGCTGCCATAATAATCTATCTAATCTCAACTCGTTCTGATACTCTTTTTCCTTACCGCCAAATCCTACTGTTTATGACGCATAAGAAACAAAAACAGCCCGAGAAGAAGAAGAGGAAGTATTCTTAGGAACTTTGAAGTGTTTTTGAAGATATTAGCAGATTTAATGGCAGTGAAAGAAAGAAGGCGGCCACAGAACCTGACAGTGAAATGAAGAGAGAAGGAGCACAGTGACGTTGAAAAAAGCAGAAAAGAAAGAAAAGGTGGGCAGAGAAAGCAGAGAGAGCAGAGTTGAAATGAAAGACCTTCACTCGGAACCCACTAGTGAGGAGTGAGAGATCTTGGCATTTGTTTATAGCGAGTTCATCTCAATCAGTCGTCGCCCTTGTGCTTTTTGGATTCATGAAAAGGTTCCGTTAACTTCTCCATAATCCCAAAATTACCCCTTAAGGAACTTCCAAAACTCTGAAACTGAATGTTACCGTTGCATTGCCTCTCTGACACCGATCCCATTGGTTGTCACAAGTAACTCCATCGCTGTAAAAAAAGTTGTTGTTCGCAACTGTATATTTGATCTTTAAAAAAATGTTAGTTCATTTCACCTAAAATGTGGGATTCATGCATCTCAGATTTCTTACCGAATGAGGGTACAAATATATGGAAAGAAAATTATGAGAGTCAATGATAATTTTCATTTATGTTGACTATATTCATGCACAAAAAATTGAAATTTTTAACGCACGAGAACTTTCTTTCGGGTCAACAACGCATAAGTACTCGAATTTGAGAATGTGTGTGTGTGATGTGCAAAAAGAGAGAGAGAGAGAGAGAGGATATATATATATATATATATATATAATGTTTAGCAAGTTCCTATGACATTTTTCTTACCTTTATTGTTACTAATGGATATTTTTATGAAATTTTAAAATATATCGATAAAAAAATTACAAATTTAGAATGTCCTCAAAAGACAATCATGTGTTGGGGAGTTGGTTTAGTAGCTAAAGGATCGGATTATGGTTTTATTTCTTTTTTTATTTTTATTTTTTATTTTTGGTTTTGTAGCTAAAGGATTATGCTTTTCTTTATTTATTTTCTTTTCCTTTTGCCCCCCAATATGCTTTAACTTTGAAGTACTGGTGGTTCGAAGCTAGATTTTAGTATTGTGCTCTTGAAATCATTTTAAAAAATGTAGACTTCCTCAGAAAATTAATGTTTCTTTTCTTTAGAGAAAAATAAAAAATGTAGCCTCTTTAAAGCATTGTTTGTGCAATTTCAGCTAGGGGAAAATATATAAATGTGATTAGAAATCTTGCTTTTTTCCAAATATTTGTTACTTGTCGGATACCTTTGTCAGTATTTTATAATCAAATCTATCTCAAGTTAAAGAACATGAAACACATTCTCTCCTTATTTTTTTCCTTATTATCTCTTATCGACCCATCTGAGCTATTGATTGAAAAAATGAAACAAAAATTAAAATAGTATTATGACTTTTTATATCGATTAAATAGACCTGAATTAGAGATTATAAAATGACGAAAGAAACTCATCCAAAAAAAAAAAGAAGTATCGTAGTCGTAAAATAATTTTAAGACATTCCAGAGGAATCTAAGATATACATATTTTAATTTTTTACTCTATTTGGTAATCCAATTCTTAATATAAAAAATATTTATCTATTTAAGTAGATTAAGAAAATTAGTTAATATGACATGTATTTTTTAAAATACTATAATCTCCTTCTTTATTTTTTTTTTATCTCTCTTACTTCTATCATTGTTGAAGGATCATAAATAAAAATAAATTAGAAAAATATTGATAAATATGATAAATAATCCTTACACTAATTATTAATATTAACTCTCCGATTAAGTTATACATTAAATACGGAATGAGTAGTATTCAATATACTAGAGCCGGGAAATCGGACCGGGCCCATCGGGCCGGCCCTTTTAAGCTCTAGCCCTGTAGGGCTCGAGCTTGAAAAATATGCCTGAAATTTGAATTTGGCCCTACAGGGCCGGCCCTGTAGGGCCTCGGGCCGGCCCTGCAGGCCCTGTTACTGTAGCATTTTCATTTTTTTTTAAAGAAAAAAATTAGTCAAAGAGTGCCAAGAGGAAGAGGCTAGGAGGCACATATATAAATACATAATAACTATACTCTGATTTTATGATTTGATATATTATTTGTTGCAGATAATGATTATTATGGATGTGTTCATAATGCGGGAGAATAAATTCATAACATTTTTACTCCTAAAGCACAGCCTTCTGCTCAAAGTGAAGCACAATCAAATATCTATGAAATTGATAAGAGTGATGAAGAAGGTGACAATTGAGAATGATAGTGGTATGCTTTTATATTTTATGTAAGTTATCTGATGTTGTTTAGTTTAATACTTCTTAAGTTTTATGTGAGTCAATTGTGGACAATAGTTTGTTTTTTATTACGAATTAATGAATGTATTTATTTGTTGGATGATTTGTATTGTTTAGATATTAATGTTGATAATATTTATTTGATAGATTAGAACTTTAATGGTTGCAATTTACTAATTATATTTCTTTGGAAAAAACTTAGAAAAAAAATAATTAAAATTTTGAATAGTAATTTCCCGACCCTGGCCCTGGTATTATCGGGCCGAACTTTGAAAAACAGATGTTTTCCTTATCTCAGACCCTATAAGGCCCAAGCTCTGGAGGGCCAGGCCCTGTAGGACCGGACCGACCCTGATTCCCAGCTCTACAATATACCCTTAGATAACTTTGTTTCTTTTCAATAAGATGAGGAGTTAGGAAAATTTACCCTGGTGGTGAGAATCTTGTTTTAATTTATCATCTGATACTTTCCCTCGTGGCTCGTTATAAGACGGAGTTAATTAATGTTATTTGTATCTTTATTAATGTATCAGTAAATATAGTTTAGTAGTACTAAGTAGCTTAATGTAGTTAAGTGCGGGGTGAAGGCGCAGAAGAGGAATCTCCAACGTCTCTCTATTCATATGCCCAGACAAACCACTTTGATATTTGAGCCTCTCATAATAATCATCATCATTATCGCTCTTCTTTTAATAAAACTTATTATTATTATTAAATTATCTTTTCATGCTGCCTCTTGTGCCTCTTGTTTTTATGGCCGTTTGGCATAACAGTGATACAAGTGATTTTTTTTTAATAGACTTTTGTTAACGATTTTTTTTTTGTTAGACTGTTTATGATGTAATTTATATTTGGGATTACAGTGACAGAAGTAGCTTATCTTGAAGTTTGGACGAGTGGCTTCACAAAAAAAAAATAGCTTTAGGCTTTAACGCCTATCACATAGTGAAGCTTTGCCAAACAGCCAAAAAAACAAGTTTTCACATCTGATGGACTTATTTTAGCTTCTGATGCTATCCCAAACAGGTCTATTATAAGGCACCGGCTAACAAGTATATTTGGTCTTTTTTATAAGGCATTTGTTTGTTCCCAAGTAGTATTAATTATTTTTTTTCCATATATGTTTTTAATTAATAACAGTAGTAGGTGAGAGTAATAATAAATATGATTTTAAAGTTTAGTGTAATCAGTAAAATAATTTTATTGATTCTAACTGTTTTTATTGATTTGTAAGAATTGTTAGTTAATGTTTTATAATAAATATTAGAGAGAGTACTAGATAACATGCGCAATATTATTATTAATATTATGATGTTGAGATAATTAATTTAGACTTCTCCGTCCCATCAATAATTTAAGCATCGAGTCCCTTGATGATTCCAGTCATCTTTTCCAGAGTCAATCGACACTATCTTTATTTGGGCAAAAAAAAAAAAAAAAATCAACAATATCTTTATTTACATGTATACCCATCGGCGGACCCACACTGGTGCCAGTGTGGGCAAGTGCAGACAGTAAAATTTTAATAATACATATATTTTTTGAAGGAAGTCAATCTCAACTCTTCTAAGTAGCCTAGTTGGTAATAAGTCCATAGAGTTGAGTGTAATATCCCGTGTTCGATTCCTCCTGGTGCTTCTTTCATATATATATTTTTTTCCAAACAATGAAACACATCCTAACACTGGGCGTTTCTTTCATATATACGCTGGCACAACAAAAACAGCACCCAAGGGGTTTCGAACCCACGACCATAAGGGTGCTCAGCATCCTCTCTACCAGATGAGCTACGCAGTCTTTCATTCAGATGTAAAGACGTAAAAAAATATAAAAAGACACCTTTCATTTAGTTTACTTATCCATAATTTATTGATTACAAATATTATCTTTTCATCCTTTAGATGTTAATTTATTTTGTTTTGGATTACTTGCTGATTACTTACTAAATTGGCATAGAGTGCAAATTATTTAGTTGCTTTGGAATTGGAAATTATAGCTTCAATTGCTTAGTGTCCCTATTCAAAAAAAGATACAATCTTATAGGTTCCAATAGAGGAAGCATTGAGATGAGTTAGCTTATAGGTTGCAACATGTTCCCTAATCTTGTTAAACTTTTTTATATGTTAAGTTGAATTTTTCTTTCTTTTATTGTTTATATTTATTTGATTTTTAATGTATTTAAAACTTTCCTTAAAAAAAAAAATTCACCCCTAAATTCACTCACAAATTGTGCACCCACAAACATTAATTCTTGGGTCCGCCACTGTGTATACCTAACCTCATCCATTAACTTCCTCATGTTTATAATAAAGGAGCAATTTGGGAGTTGATTTTAATCTTGATATAAGATATAACTTTTATATTTATCAGTCTTTTTATAATTTACCCCTATTGATACTCTCTTAATAATAATTAATGATGAAAGAAAGGGGGAAAAAAAGACAAAAAAGATAACCAAGTTGTTTTAGAAAATACATATTATATTTTGACTAATTAACTCAACTAACTCTCTTAATACAATTAAATTAGATAATAATATCTTATATTAAGGACTAGCCAATAAGCCAACGAGTACTATTAAACTTGTGTGCGTCTTGAAACCAAAGTTTAAATTCTGATCGAGTTGTACATCTGGCAAAAAATAAAATTCTGAGTGGTATAAAGTATTGAGACAGTTGAATGTAGAACATAGTAGTAGTTTATTAGTGATCCTAGGATAAACATAACCCATGAAATCTGATAACATGCTTGTGGCCGGCATCATCACTTTTGAGAACTCCATTTGGGAGAAGACAATTAACTTTCTTCTTCTTTTTGTTGTTGTCGCTGCTGTTGCGATCGAGTCTGAATCACAATTATATATTATATTTATCCACATGCATCCTTTTACTTTATAACTTAACCTTCAAAAAACATTACCCTATGATCCCGTAATCCCTGAATCTCTCAAACCTAAACCTTTCTCCTCAAAAAAAAAAAAAAAAATCAACGTAGTAAACCCAGTAAAAGTTCTCTGGCTCAAAGGTCTCTCTTCTTTGCAATCAAAAGTTGACCACCGCAACTTAAAAACCAGAAAAATAACATAAAAAAAAAGAACCTTTTATTCATAAAACTCCGATGAGAATTATATTCAATGGCACTCTAATAACTCATGATACTCCTCCGGTCTCTAATACGAGACATATTCATCTAATTTAATCATATTAAAAAAATTTGTTGATTTAATTAATATAACATGTATTTTATAAAACATTGTCCAAACCAAGTCACCTTCCTTAACTAATTCCCCAATTCCCTCCCATCTTTTGTTATTGTTGAGGGAGTATCAACAGGAGTAGATTACGAAAATATTGATAAATATGAAAATATGTCTTATATTTATAATTGTAACGCCACAATTTTAATACCCAAAAACTCGGTCAAAATATTAAAAATACCTCCAAAAGGTTTAACAATATCCAAATCATTAGATTACATTACCGTTTCAAATAAAGTTTAACCCTTAATCAAAATAAATTTCAGAAAAATTATTTCAGAGTTCAATACAAAGCGGAAGTCTTAGGTTCATGGCAAATAAAATAACATATCATAAACTATAGGAGTACAAAAGAGCCTTCATAGCTCACTCCATAGGTGCCTTCCCTTGCTCTCTACTAGGATATTCACCTGAAAAATATTAATATGGGATGAGATTCCACGTCTCAGTAACTACTGAATATTTCTACCGTACACGAGCAAATAATATATGACAAAAAGATATGGGCTGATTTCAAATATATATGTAGATTCCATAATTTCTCATACAAAATAATTTATACTAATAGTCATCAATATAGAAGGTAATAAAACATATATATCTCAAAAGTTCTCTTCTCATGTCTTTACAGATTATTCATCATTATATCAAATTCTTGAACTGTTCAGAAATGCATTATGCAGTATGCACCCTCCCTTATATCACCTTCCAACCATATACCGCTGACTGGAGCCATAGGCTAACACATAGTCCAATAGAAACTCATTCA
Source organism: Acacia crassicarpa (assembly GCA_034222035.1). NCBI lineage: Eukaryota > Viridiplantae > Streptophyta > Magnoliopsida > Fabales > Fabaceae > Acacia > Acacia crassicarpa. The sequence goes on along the minus strand of JAWXYG010000005.1, from coordinate 36,988,189 downwards.
TTTGACTGAATTGTTCCAAGCTCACCAAAACTTAAGATACACCCGGCCAAAGGTATAGAGCTTAAATCTGGACTATGGCTCCCCTCCTTTAAAATAACAACTAAGGAGGTGTCACATGTCCCACAACTCCAATGAAATCCCGGCCAGAGGAAAACATGGAAGATGGGGCCCTGAAACAAGTACCATCCACTGTGCACCGAGTGGTGGCATAAATCATTCTTATCATTCAAATCCCTCCTTACTCCACCCATCATAATACAACCGCCATGATGAATATGTTTACTCAAAATAATGCATTATTATACCATAAAGTTTTATACATCAATATGCGTATTTATGAATAGTGAATACTATGCGTATATGTGAATAGTAAAATACGATATATATATACATGAATAGTAAAAATGAAGAGTACATACGGTATGTATACGTGAATAGTAAATACGGTATGTATACGTGAATAGTATTATGAATAGTAAATACGGTATACGTGAATAGTAAATACGGTATACGTGAATAGTAAAATGAATAGTAAATATGGTATACGTGAATAGTAAATACAGTATACGTGAATAGTAACATGAATAGTAAAAATGAATAGTAAATACGGTATACGTGAATAGTAACGTACGTATAAATAGTACCTCTGCAGATTTGCAAATCAAAGTTCCCACACCAGATCTTAAAACCATAAATATTTTCTAAATATTCTTGCCAAAATAGTAAACAAACAAATTTATAATCATACATAATTCACAAGTATAAGGAAGAATATTCAGAGTTACCTGTTACTTGCTAATACCCGAATCACCAACCAGCTATTATAACTCTCAAGCAAACATCTCTCTACTCTCTCTCTCTCTCTCTATCTCTCTCTATGGCTCTTAGAAGTTGTGAAGAATGAAATGAAATGGAAGGTCTATTTATAGTTGGAAAATGGGTCTTTAAGTGTAATTTTCGTCTTTGGGTCATTTTACGTAATTTTTCTCAAAAATCAAAAAGTAGCACCCCGTGAACCTCTCAGCCGCCTCGTGAAAAATTTTGAAAATTTTTAATAATATAATATTATAAATTAAATAGTAAAATATTATTACGTGGGTCCCGCGTGAATTTTTTTCAAAACTCACGAGAAAGGTTGTCGCTCACGGGAAGTTTGCAGAGAATTATTTTGGCCGTGGGTCCCGCATGAATAGTAAATACGTATTTAGGAATAGTAAATACCGTATTTTTAAATAGTAAATACGTATTTGTGAATAGTGAACACTATTCATATTTCACAAATTTCAAGTATTAAATACGTATTTGCGAATAACATATATATATATATATATATATATATTTTTTTTTAAAATACGTATTTGTAAATAGTAAAAACGTATACGTGAATAGTAAATACTATTCACGGGGCCCACAAAATACGGATTTCAAATTTATCACTTTCCAAAAATAGAGCCTACTAGTCTTCCCAAAATAGGTTTATGTTCAAGATATTAGATTCAAAATTCAGGATGTTACATTTCTCCCCTCCTAAAAGAAAATTTTGTCCTCAAAATTTCGCTATAATAAGAATTCTAACCTATATAAATAAATGAGGATAGGTTTGACGCATGCTCTCCTCCGTTTCCCAAGTAGCATCTCCGGGAGTCATTCCTTTCCACTCGACCTTTACAAGTCTAATGGTCTTGTTTCTTAATCTCTTGTCCCTTGCATCAACAATCCGCTCCGGCTCGGCTTTATACGTCATGTTATCCTCGAGTTCTACCTCTTCTACTTCTATAATGTGGGAAGGATCCGGTTGGTATTTCTTCAGTTGTGATACATGAAAGACATTGTGAAGATTCGCAAGTTGTGGAGGTAATGCAATTCTGTAAGCTACCGGTCCAACTTTCTCCAAAATCTCATAAGGACCCATAAAACGAGGCGAAAGCTTCTTTGCTCGTATTGCTCTACCAATGCCAGTCATTGGTGTGACTCTTAAGAATACATGTTCGCCCACCATGAACTCCAACGGTCGTCTTCTCTTGTCAGCATAACTCTTCTGTCGACTCTGAGCAGTGAGAAGTTTCTGTTGAATCACCTTAATCTTTTGAGTCGTCTCGTCCACAAGTTCTGGACCTATTAAAATTCGCTCATTCAATTCCGTCCAACAAATAGGAGATCTACATTTTCTTCCATACAAAGCCTCATAAGGTGCCATCTCAATGCTGGAGTGATAACTATTGTTATATGCAAACTCCGCAAGATGAAGATGATCGTCCCAACTTCCTTTTAGTTCGATTGCACAAGCCCGCAACATGTCTTCCAGAGTTTGAATAGTCCTCTCAGTCTGCCCGTCAGTTTGAGGATGATAAGCGGTACTATAACTCATCCGAGTTCCCATAGCATTTTGCAATGCTTTCCAAAATCGTGAAGTGAATCGTGGATCACGATCAGATACGATGCTATTCGGTATCCCATGCAATCTGACAATCTCCTTCATGTAGATCTTTGCTAGTCTCTCCAATGAGTATTCTGCTGCAATTGCTAGAAAATGAGCTGACTTAGTTAACCTATCGACAATTACCCAAATGGCATTATGTCCGGATGTCGTTAGAGGAAGCCCCATGATGAAATCCATAGAGATGCTGTCCCATTTCCACTCTGGGATATCCAAATTCTTTAATAATCCAGGAGGTTTCCGATGTTCGATCTTAACTTTCTGACAAGTCAAACAACAAGTGACAAAGTCAGTCACATCTTTCTTCATGCCTCGCCACCACCAATTCTGCTTAAGATCATGATACATCTTGGTTGCTCCAGGATGGATAGTGTATTTACTCCGATGAGCCTCCTCTAGTATGAGCCTTTTTATTTCTCCATCATTAGGTATGCACACTTTTCCTTTATACCTTAATATCCCATCTCTATCGATCCCAAATTTCGATTCTTTTCCTTCTTCAATATCTTCCCTCACGTTTAATAGATACTCATCTTCGAGCTGAGCGAATTTAATCTCTTTCCAAATTGTGCTTTCAATAGTTAATGCTTCCATGGTAGCGACCAAACCTGACATTACATCAATAGATGTACTTGGTATCTCCTCGAGCAATTTATGTTCTCTGATCATCATCTGGGCTACATAGATTGTCTTTCTACTTAAGGCATCTGCTACAACGTTCGCTTTTCCTGGATGATACTTCAATTCGAAGTCGTAGTCCTTGATAAACTCCATCCATCTCCTCTGTCGCATGTTGAGCTCCTTTTGGTCGAACAGGTACTTCAGACTTTTGTGGTCACTATAAACTTCGAACTTTGAACCGTAGAGGTGATGCCTCCAAATCTTCAGAGCGAACACTACTGCTGCCAATTCTAAGTCGTGAGTAGGATAATTCCCTTCATGTGGCCTTAACTGTCGAGAAGCATAAGCTACTACCCTACCATTTTGCATTAATACACACCCAAGACCTTTCTTGGAAGCATCTGTGTACAAAGTAAAGGTCTGAGCAGGATCTGGAATTATAAGTACTGGTGCCGTAGTCAACTTAGTCTTCAAATTTTGGAAAGCTGCTTCACACTTTTCGTCCCATACATATGGTTGACCCTTCCTAGTTAACTTTGTCAAGGGCATAGCTATTTGCGAAAAGCCCTTGATAAATCTCCTATAATAGCCAGCTAGACCTAGAAAACTCCTGATCTCAGTCACGGACTTTGGTCGTTCCCATTGGAGAACTGCTTCAACTTTAGTATGGTCCACTGCAACACCTTCAGCCGATACGACATGGCCTAGGAATTTTACTTCCTTCAACCAAAATTCGCACTTAGACAGTTTCGCATAGAGCTTGTGCTCCTTCAACACTTGTAGCACGATTCTAAGGTGCTCTTTATGCTCTTCTTCATCCTTAGAGTAGATAAGGATGTCGTCAATGAAAACCACTACAAATTTATCTAGATATGGTCGGAAAATTCTATTCATGTAATCCATGAATACTGCTGGAGCATTTGTTAGCCCAAATGGCATAACAAGAAATTCATAATGGCCATATCTAGTTCTGAATGCAGTTTTTGAGACATCTTCAGCTTTGACTCTCAGTTGGTGATAACCTGATCTGAGGTCGATCTTGGAGAATATGGATGCTCCCTTCAACTGATCAAGTAGATCGTCGATCCTGGGTAAAGGATATTTATTCTTTATAGTCACTTTATTCAACTGGCGATAGTCAATGCATAGTCTCAGGCTCCCATCTTTCTTCTTCACAAAGAGTACGGGCGATCCCCAAGGAGATACACTGGGTCTGATAAAACCCTTTTCTAACAATTCTTCGATCTGCTTCTTCAATTCTGCTAGTTCCGATGGAGACATTCGGTAAGGAGCTTTAGATATAGGTTCTGTTCCAGGTACGAGATCAATAGAAAATTCTACTTCTCTCTCTGGGGGTAAACCTGTCATTTCTTTCGGGAATACCTCCGGAAACTCGTTTACCACTTCGATATCTTCTATCCCTTCCTCTACTTCTGCTTGAATGGAGAAAAACACCATGTACGCAAGACAACCATGATGAACAGGCTTTTCATCTTGTACTATAGACAATAATTGTGGTCTACTATGACTCATAGAGTCATCCGCAAGAGAGATAGTCTTCCTCTTGCAGTCAAGGATGATGTCATTAGCTGACAACCAATCCATTCCTATTATTACATCGATACCCTTCGTGGGTAAACAAACAAGGTCTATATTTGAGATCCTATTATCAATCTCAATCGTACAATTTAAGCAAGCCCTAGAAGTTTTTACTGAAGCTCCCGCCGGTGTAGAAATAATCATATAATAAGGCAATTCACTCACTCATAAATTCAATCGAGGCACACAGTCGTATGATATAAAAGAGTGTGTGGCACCAGAATCAAATAAGGCTTCTACTTCAAGACCTTGGAGTTTGAGGATACCTTTAATCAGATTTGGTGAAGCACTTGCCTCCTGATGTGATAGTGCAAACACTTTCCCTGGCACTGCAGTTCTAGCATCCTTGGCCCCTCGAGGCTCCTCCTCACAAAATCTGGAAATGTGTCCTGGCTTTCCACAGTTGAAACACGTCACACATGGTCCTTGGTGTATTCTTCCACACTTGGCACACATCTGATTGTTGGCGGTGCTTGCAGCAGGAGCTGTGGATCCCCTATATGAACTCTGACCTCCGCTGAAGTGACTCCTTTGAGGTCCTTTGAATTGACTTCTCGGTGGTCTGCTGAAATGACTTCTTTGGGGTCCAGTAAAATAACTCCTCGATGGTCCACCAAAGTGATTTCTGGATGGTTGGCTAAACCGCGTATTCACATTACTGAAGTTGTGACTCTGCTTCTTAGTAACTCCTCCCGTTGGTCTCATGAGGTGTGTAGATCTGGCCTGAAAACCCTTCATCTTCTCAGCTTCCTCTTCTCGTTTGTTCCTTGCTATCGTGCGCAGTTTGTCGCATATTTCTTCAAAATCCCTTGTTTCATCAAGGAACGGTGATAGAGCTGTTTTTAGGTCTGGCCTAGCTTTTTCAACCAATCGAGCACTCAACCATTTAGAGTTGTTCTGTGAATATCCGCAGAATTTAGACAACTCTAAAAAGCGAGTAATAAATTCGTCTTCATGTAATTCCCCTTGCCTGAATGTGAGGAATTCAGTTTCTTTCTCTATTCTGATTGAAGGGGAAAAGTAATAATTTTCGAACTTTTCCTTAAACTCTTCCCACGTCATCTCAACATTTCCTTTTGTTTTGGTGCTTTCCCACCATTCTTCAGCTGCTTTCTGCAACAATTGTTCAGCAACCATCACCTTTTGTTGCGAGCTAATCTCGATAACTCTGAAAATCTTTTCTACACGCTTCAGCCACTCCAGTGCTGCAATCGGATCTAGCTTCCCCTCGAACATCGGTGGAGTAAACTTCCGAAATTTTTCCCAAACCTCAGTAATAGGTAAGGGATGATACTGAGAATGAGAACCGCTACTACCTCCATCTTCAGTGCGAGAATGACTTCCTCCCCTAGATTGATGGTCAGAAGGTGTGACTTCCAGAGCCTTCTCCTTTCCTTCCTTACCACCTTGGCCTCTTCCTTTTGCTAGTTCATCCTCGTGTCTATTCACTTTCTCTCTCATCTCCAAGATGACGTCTCGTAACTCTGCCAAAAGGGCATTGTTATCCTGAGGATAGGGACCATCTTGATGCGGAGGGAGACCTCTTTGGGATGGAGCAGGGGTTGAATTAGTTCTTCGAGTTCTTGCCATTATCTCCTCCTATGATTAATACTATAAGGACACTAAACAAATAAAAATAGCTAAATAAATTCTAAATCTAACAAAGGGAAGTGCTCATGTTATGATATTTAATTTGCCATGAACTTTTAAAAAAAAATTTTAAGAAATCACTTTAGAAAATAAACAAAATTGCCATGGAACCTTTAGCTCTGATACCAAAAATGTAACGCCACAATTTTAATACCCAAAAACTCGGTCAAAATATTAAAAATACCTCCAAAAGGTTTAACAATATCCAAATCATTAGATTACATTACCGTTTCAAATAAAGTTTAACCCTTAATCAAAATAAATTTCAGAAAAATTATTTCAGAGTTCAATACAAAGCGGAAGTCTTAGGTTCATGGCAAATAAAATAACATATCATAAACTATAGGAGTACAAAAGAGCCTTCATAGCTCACTCCATAGGTGCCTTCCCTTGCTCTCTACTAGGATATTCACCTGAAAAATATTAATATGGGATGAGATTCCACGTCTCAGTAACTACTGAATATTTCTACCGTACACGAGCAAATAATATATGACAAAAAGATATGGGCTGATTTCAAATATATATGTAGATTCCATAATTTCTCATACAAAATAATTTATACTAATAGTCATCAATATAGAAGGTAATAAAACATATATATCTCAAAAGTTCTCTTCTCATGTCTTTACAGATTATTCATCATTATATCAAATTCTTGAACTGTTCAGAAATGCATTATGCAGTATGCACCCTCCCTTATATCACCTTCCAACCATATACCGCTGACTGGAGCCATAGGCTAACACATAGTCCAATAGAAACTCATTCATTTGACTGAATTGTTCCAAGCTCACCAAAACTTAAGATACACCCGGCCAAAGGTATAGAGCTTAAATCTGGACTATGGCTCCCCTCCTTTAAAATAACAACTAAGGAGGTGTCACATGTCCCACAACTCCAATGAAATCCCGGCCAGAGGAAAACATGGAAGATGGGGCCCTGAAACAAGTACCATCCACTGTGCACCGAGTGGTGGCATAAATCATTCTTATCATTCAAATCCCTCCTTACTCCACCCATCATAATACAACCGCCATGATGAATATGTTTACTCAAAATAATGCATTATTATACCATAAAGTTTTATACATCAATATGCGTATTTATGAATAGTGAATACTATGCGTATATGTGAATAGTAAAATACGATATATATATACATGAATAGTAAAAATGAAGAGTACATACGGTATGTATACGTGAATAGTAAATACGGTATGTATACGTGAATAGTATTATGAATAGTAAATACGGTATACGTGAATAGTAAATACGGTATACGTGAATAGTAAAATGAATAGTAAATATGGTATACGTGAATAGTAAATACAGTATACGTGAATAGTAACATGAATAGTAAAAATGAATAGTAAATACGGTATACGTGAATAGTAACGTACGTATAAATAGTACCTCTGCAGATTTGCAAATCAAAGTTCCCACACCAGATCTTAAAACCATAAATATTTTCTAAATATTCTTGCCAAAATAGTAAACAAACAAATTTATAATCATACATAATTCACAAGTATAAGGAAGAATATTCAGAGTTACCTGTTACTTGCTAATACCCGAATCACCAACCAGCTATTATAACTCTCAAGCAAACATCTCTCTACTCTCTCTCTCTCTCTCTACCTCTCTCTATGGCTCTTAGAAGTTGTGAAGAATGAAATGAAATGGAAGGTCTATTTATAGTTGGAAAATGGGTCTTTAAGTGTAATTTTCGTCTTTGGGTCATTTTACGTAATTTTTCTCAAAAATCAAAAAGTAGCACCCCGTGAACCTCTCAGCCGCCTCGTGAAAAATTTTGAAAATTTTTAATAATATAATATTATAAATTAAATAGTAAAATATTATTACGTGGGTCCCGCGTGAATTTTTTTCAAAACTCACGAGAAAGGTTGTCGCTCACGGGAAGTTTGCAGAGAATTATTTTGGCCGTGGGTCCCGCATGAATAGTAAATACGTATTTAGGAATAGTAAATACCGTATTTTTAAATAGTAAATACGTATTTGTGAATAGTGAACACTATTCATATTTCACAAATTTCAAGTATTAAATACGTATTTGCGAATAACATATATATATATATATATATATATTTTTTTTAAATACGTATTTGTAAATAGTAAAAAAGTATACGTGAATAGTAAATACTATTCACGGGGCCCACAAAATACGGATTTCAAATTTATCACTTTCCAAAAATAGAGCCTACTAGTCTTCCCAAAATAGGTTTATGTTCAAGATATTAGATTCAAAATTCAGGATGTTACAATAATCAAGATCAACTTCCAAATATATCTTATATTTAAAACCCCAAGAATATATATATATATATATATAGGGAAAATCATTTATCCAGTGACTGGACCTAAGAAATTTTTCTGTGAACCACTAATACTATGTCGTTTGGTTAAATATAATGATGGGGTGCCTTAATTAAAAAAAAATGCTTAAAATCATCGAATGGAGAATCAAATGACTAGGTTTCCCACTAACAATTTTTTACAAAATTTGAATAAAGATGTTTCCCATCGCATCTTCCAGACTGCCGCTAACAATTTCTCGCAAAATTTGAATAAATGGCTAGGTTTTTTAATCAAATTAGTTTAGAATCATCGAGATTACGCATAAGAAAGCCGGATAAACGAAATACCTAGAAGGTTACAGCAAGCGAATCCGTGACATTGAGAGAAAGAATGGAGAATCAGATTCTTTTATATTCCATTAACGATTTGATTTCCAAATTTAGATATAAGGTTTTAATCCATTCGCTGGAAATAATTCTCTTTACAATTTCTTAATGATTCTGTAGGTTTGTATTCTTATCCCGGGATATGTTTTATTCCTATTTCTTCTTCACGATAGCGCTGGATCGAAAATTGAATCATGGGTGTTTTGTTTTTTTAAAAAAAAAATTTAAGGCGCGCCTTCACTAGCCCAAATGGTGTAGTTTCCATTCACATGATAGATTGTTAGGTCCAGTCATTAGACAAATGATTTTCCCATATATATATATATATATATATACACACACATACATACTAATCATGAGAAGCAAGTCTGTGTTCACACACATGAAGTTTGCTTTTTCTTTTTCATAAAATAATATACTCGAGAGATAACAAGATTTGATCAAAACACATGCATTAAAGAGGAGACATGTACGTATGCACACACATAATCCCTTAGCTCGCAAGTATATGGTGCGATGCCTCCCACATGTAGATGAAAAAGTGACCTCTCAGAAAACAAACACTTGAGTCAGCCTTCTTTTTTCAGATTAAAATAAAAAGACATATAAAACGATGCTCCTAAGTTATCTCCAAAGGCACAATGCCCACGTATATATCCGATTCATCAGACCTCAAGTAAGAATGTTATCACTAATAGCAAGCCATCAGAATAATTAATAAGGTAATCTCAAAGCAAAGGATCTCATCTTTACTTTTGTCCGGGCCTAGTCAAACGAATAAAGCAAGAAGGGAATTATGATGGCATATTGTGGAATGGAATATCCAAGGAAGCCATGAATCCATCCTGATATAAAAGAACGTATAGATAGATGCATGATAGTATATATGGTACTATGCAAAGTCATTATAAGATGACAAGGTGGGTCTTTGTTTTTGCTTTTTTTCCTTTTTTTGTTATTTTTTCCCCGGCTAGGACGTGGAAAAGATGATGCCGTAATGACTATTGAGGGTAAAGTAAAAGCAAACATTTATTTTTGACTGGAACCACTAGGTCCCATCTTCTTCATCACTTGTTCACTTTTCTGACTGTACTGACTAGCTGCAGATTCAGCTGATGATCTGGTTCTATGAAACTTTGACTTTGCACAGTACAGGGATAACAGTGGCTGAGATATATGAAAGTAGTGCCAACTTCCAAAGGGATTTTTAATTGGGTCTTCTGAAACTTTTTATTTCTACACTGAATCTTTTCGGTATGCTTTGTGTGTATATTGAAAGGGAATGTGATAAATTAAGGAGTAACTTGAAGGTGTCAATTAAAAAAAGAAACAAATATAGACGTGGCCACGTGGGTATTAATTGGAAACTTTTTTCGGTAGTGAGGCTCTCGCTGGATCAACAAAAAGCAAGGAGGATTAGGGGAAGAAGGACATAATGGCAATGATTATAAGTACAAGCATTACTATTCCTTCCATCTTTTATTAATCAATCATGCAGTTTAAATTTGTGAATAGATGTATATTTAAATTTAGGGTTAATTAGTAAATTTGTTTTAGAAGTATATATTCAGAAGTAATTTTACTTTGAAAGTTTTTTTTAGCTTGATGTAGCTTTGGAAGTAAAAACAAAAAAAGGAGTAATTTTGTCCTTTTCTGTTAAAAAGTTAACGACCAATATTACTTTTTTAATGGTCAACATTAATTTTTCAATGGAAAAGAATAAAATTGCTATGTTTTTAAATTTTCGGGGCTACATACGTTGAGCCAAAAAAAATTTTTAGGGTAAAATTACTAACGTATACTTCCAAAGCAATTTTACTACTTTCCTAAAATGTATTTATTTTAGGTTTGTGAAAATATGTATTGCGTTTTTTTTAGCCTTACCTCTTGTTTATTATATTTTTGTATTTATTCTCTCCCATATATACTCCATACACATATGACAAATCGAGAAGATATTTTTCCAAAACATTTATGACGTTAAGTAATTTTAATTGTTTTCTCGATTAACATAAATAAGTTATTTGAAACTTATAATGAAGGGGGAAAATATCTCCTTCAGTCCACAATATATAGTGTTACTAGAAGAATAACTTTATCTAATATATAGTAAAGTCGCTATTAAGATAATTAATACTTATTTCCAATTTTACATACTCATTAAATTTTTAAATACGGGGTAAAATGGGAAAAAAAATCAATTTAGGATATACTCCCTCCGGTCCTAATTATAAGACATATTTAACCACTTTTGGGGAGATTAAGGAAAAGAGTTAAATTAGTTGATTTTACACTTTTTTCCAAAATCCCTTATATAAAATTTAAATGACAAAAGTATAAGTAAATCAACAACCACTACCACATACCTCTCTATCCTATAATTTTCATTTCCGCTCATTTTCTAATTAAAATAATGGTCTTGTTATATATATATATACACACACACACACATATATATGCATACACACATACAAAATATATAGACACACACCTATGTCCACACACACAATATATAGACACATATGTACACACATAGGTATATATCGGTGTGTATGCATACAAACACACACACACACAAAATATATAGACACACACACACACATATCTGTGTGTGTGTATCTGTTTATATGTGTATGTCTACACACACATATATAGAGACATACATATATGTGTATATGTGTTTATATATATATTTGTAAATTAATGTTGATTGATTGATAAACAAATTAAAATCTAACAAAAATTTTATTGACTAGAAGAGTTTACACACTTATATACATATATTTACTAAAAATCAACACACTTGAGAGAACAAAATAGGAGTATTTTAGGAAGAAATTCACAAAATTTAGAATATTGTTTTATAATTAGAACCAAAATGAAGCTCCAAATGTTGTCCTATAATTAGGACTGGAGGAATAGTTGTATTTAATGAACTAATTATTACTCCCTCTGATCCTAATTCTAAAAATACTTTTGTAATATAAATTATACTATAAAAATATTCCTATCATTAAAGCCGAAAGATATTAGTACTTTTTATTTTTCATGAATTAGTTGAAGCGCTCTATTTAATATGCTGTCAGGAAAGTCACAGAAAAACAAGGGCAGGTTATGGTTCTGTTGATTTATTTGAGAGAGAGAGAGAGTAGCTGGAGCCGGGAGGGCAGCGACTTGGGGCCACTTTTTCAACATGGCTACATTGCCTGCGTCCAGTTGCCACCATTTGTGAGGACTTGCCCCTTGTTCAGTGCCTGTTTTTCATTAACCTCGTTTTGTGTAAAAGCCTTTTCTAATCTCTCTCTCTCTCTATATATATATATAGAGGACTGAGAGAGTATACTCTATGCATATTATGTATTATTTTCAGTGGATAAAGTTAACTTCACATTTCTTAAGGAGGGGAATTCCAGTATCCTTAAACTTGGAGAAAAATATGTGATTTTTCTGTTTTTTCTTTCATTAAAAGTAATATATTTAGTCATTCATTTGACATTCAAAAATTATGGAAGCTAAATAAATTACTTAATTATATCAAATATTATTTGGTATTTTTGAAATACTTATATATATATATATATATATATCACTATTTTATATATCAATTTTAAGTCAAACAAATTAATTTGAAAGATTTTACCAAAATAATTATTTTAGTAAATATCCTATTTGGTCCTTTAAAAAAAACACGGACCCCTTTTTCGTCCCCAGAGATTAAAATAAGACATTTTTATAGACTAAAAAAAGGTTTTTGAAAATTTTCGAGGAACCAAAATGGGGTCTTTTTTTTTTTTGGAAATTCATCCTTTTCAGGAACTAAAAAAGGGTTTTGTTGTTTGAGGGACTAAAATAGGGTCCGTATTTTTTTTCAGGGACCAAATAGGGTGTTTACTCTAATTATTTTGAAGGAAAATGATAAACATAAATACTTTAATTATCTTTCTTAATTTCTTCAAATTAGTCAACCGAGCCTTACATTAAAAATCAAAAGTAGTATAGTAAAGCATTGTTTTAGGAATTAAAAGGTCGAAAGAAAAATTAAAATCATGCCAATTTGTGGTATTTAGAAAGGAAATTGTTTAGTCAAAATCACTTTATTTTTTGAGAAAATCTGATTTAAAGACGATTGAATTATCTAAATTTTAATTTGAGTTACTAAACTTTATAAATTATTAAGTAGGTTATGTAAGAGATTTAGAATTTAAGATAAATTATTTCTATATCCTTTGTTATTAAAATTTGTTAAATTTACCAGTTTTAGATAAATTTTTCTATTTCAATCGTGTTATTTAGATTTTTTTTATTTATTTATCATATTTCTAGTGATTTTAAGATTAGGAGAAGCTGTGGTGGAGACAACATTACACTACAGTTAGAATGAAATCAATTCCTACCACTAATCCCTTGTCCTTGGACTCAACTGGTAAAGGGGTCGGACACTCTCACCAAAGGGGGAGTGTTCGATCTTGAAATTGGTCAAGGCGTTAGGGGAAGCATCCTAGTTCCTGGGTGCCTAGGTTAACGCCTGAGGGTAATAGACGGCTCGCCTTGCCCAACATCGGTATCACCTATGAGGAAAGGAAATTTCACCCTGCCTTTGGATCGTTCTAAAATTTTTCTACCAAAAAAAAATCCTACCCCTAACAAAAACATCCATGTTCACACATTGCCGATCCTTTTTCGCCTGTACCTCTCTGCCCCGGACCCCTCCCTCTGTCTCTGTTCCATGTAAAACAACAATGCTTCTACTTTTTTATCCTTCCAAGGCCTACTCAGTTATTTTCTCTCACTCAATATTTTCCGATTAACGTGGTCTGGTAGCTCCATGTTTACATTATGTGTTTTTTAAGTGTTTATATCCCTATTAAAGTTATGAGCATATTTTTTTAATTTTTTTATATATTATATTTTAATTATATGTTATTTTTTGACATATTTTTTATACTTAATATCTTAAATTAATTAGTTTCTATAATACTGGTGTTATAGACAAATATTTTTTAATGTAGAACTAAAAACTAATTAATTTGAGATATCAAGTGTAAAAAATATATTAGAAAATATCTCTAATAAAGATATAAGCACCTAAAAAATACATAACATGCGTGCACACTCCATGTTTAATATGATCATTATCACTTAGTTTACTACTAAATCATGAGTCAATGTCCTTTCATTCACTTTCTCCCCTATAGGCCTAACGGCCTATCGTGTCCCACTCATCGGGCAGGTATATGCCTAATGCAACGCGCTTCACTTTTTCATAGAACTAATAAAACAAAATAATGAGATTGGGCCCGATTGAGATTGCTGTAGGAGAAGTGATTTTTGTTTTTGATGGACTTTTTTTAATAGATTTTTTTCTGATGGACTTTTTTCTGATGTGATTTGTGTTTGGGATAGCAGTAGCAAAAGTGACTTTTGCTTGTAATGGGAACTTGTTTGGCATAGCTTAAAAAAGATATATGAGATGGAAAATGACTGAAAAGGGTATGAATCAAATTTACACACACATATATGTGCCGTATAAAATGTAATAATTTGGGATTAAAAAAATCAAAATACCTCAATGGACTTCAATAGACTAATAAGCACCTCAATGGGAGCTTTAAAAAATAAAGTCCATTGTACTTTAAAGCCCATTAATTTTTTAGTGTCTTCAAACAACCCCAAAATACTTGATGGACTTATTATCCCATCTAATGGGATAATAAGTCCATTTTCTTTGTTCCCAAACAGGCCCATTATCCGCAAACCTGACCCATCTCATTACATTACTCGTGGGCCAGTGTTACTCAAAAGACTTCGGATAGTCACAGCGGCGCATATACAAGATGTGTAGTTATGGATAGTCATAGCGGTGTATTCAAAATATAAGATTTAGACTAATGAGGATTGATATAGTTGGCTAAAGTATTGACCTTCACCTTAAAAGGGGGAAGTTTGATTTCCGCTAGTTGATGTAGGGGCCTCATTGGTGGGCGATCTGTAAATACCTCTATAAGCGCACTTTAAACCTTAAGGCATACCTTGACCCTAGTGAAATACTGGTATTTACCCCACTTAAACTTTTTTGTATATATATATATATATAAAGATGTAAAACTCAGTTCATACTCGACATAATGTCTGTTAGGGGTGAATTTAGTTCTTAGTCTTTGGTGGTTTATATTTTGAATTTTAAGTTTAGGCTTGCCACTTCTAAACAAAAAGAAAAAAGAAAGACTTCAGAACCGGCTTTCCTTCTATGCAATTGCCATCCGTTGCAGTGAAACGTTGCCGTTTTGGCTCAAAAAGCTCAACATTTGGCTTTTTTTTTTTAAAGAAAAAAAGAGGAACTGACTGGTACTAAAAATATACTTTAAAATACTGAATGGTCTTAAAAAAATGCTTCATGATCTTAAAAATTATTTTAGGATCTTGAAAAAAAATTTCAGGTACTGACGAATAATAAAAAGATACTTTATAATGCTGAATGGTAATGAAAAAATACTTCAGGATCCTAAAATTATTTTTAGGATCTTGAAAAAATACCAAATGGCACGAAAAGGATATTTCAAGATAATGAAAAAACATTTCAGGATATTTTTCAGGGTACTGTTAGGTACTAACTGGTATTTTAGGATACTGATTAGTACTAAAAATATACTTCAGGATATTTTTTCACGATCCTAAAATAATTTTTCAAGAACATTAAGTATTTTTTAAGTATAGTTCATTTTCTTAAAGTATGTTTTTAGCACTCGTCAGTACTTTTAGTTATTGTTTTTTTTGTAAAAAAAAAAAGGCTACATGTTGAGCTTTTTGAGCCAACGCGGAACCACAGTGGATGGCAATCGCATAGGAGGAACGCCGATTTCAAAGTCTTCATATCCTAAATATATGGTAGAGTTTAATTTTTTTAAAGAAAATAAAGAAGTCAAATAAATTACATAATCATATCATATATCAATAGATTATACTACGTCCGGTCATAAATAAAAAACATAGTTTGTAGTATAATTTGCACTATAAACTATGTAAAATCAGATAAATATATTAGTTTATAAATTAAACAAATCAGTTCATAGAAAAATGGCAAATATAAATATATTAAAATAATTTAATTAATCTTTTAAATATCTCTACAAAAATCTTGAAGTACAATTGTAATAGGTGGGCAACGGTAGCTTACTAGCTTAGAACTAGAAGTGAAGGTCTGCGTTTGGGCTGCTTTAGAAAAATGAAGACGAGCAGAACTTTTGTTTTTTTTAATCTTGGCACCCCTTCAAAAGTGACGGAACTTCTTCGGCCAAGAGTGAAGAAATTTGGAGAAAATGAGTGCATCTTCTTTCTTTTTTGGTGAACAGTGCATCTTTCCCGCAAAATAAGTGAAAACTCATATTCAACGCAAAATTTATATACAACCAGAAAGGGGCATATCCTTTACAGGCAATATTATGTAAAATGCACTGTTCATTATTTTTGTTGTGCTTTTTAAGGATTCGCTTATTATGAATATGATTATCCAATTATTATTATTATTTTTTTCCTCTTCCTCCTCTCCAACCACATCAAATGAGCATATCAAAATCTCTATTCTCCCTTCCAACCGAACTAATTGGAAGGGTTCACAATGCTATACTCACATTTTATTTCCTGATTTGACAAAATATATATAACACATCTGATCATCGAACATACCACTAAACAAAAATTACATAATGGGTAATGAACGGCTCAAGATCTTTTCCTGTTTTATAAATTTACCAGTTACTGGTTACTACACACTCGAAAAAATGCTAGGATCTGATCTCCGATTTCCTATCACTGGATCTTTTCCCCTCTGCCTCTCGCCGTTTTTGCTGCCTGTTCAACCAAACAGGGGTCATTGTGTTAAACATAAATAAATAATTCTATCACCAAAATATCAGCTGGCAGAATTCAGAACCAATCTTGCGCACAGCAAAATACCGAACTTATTAGAGGGAGTCAATCGCATGCTTGATATGTCAATAAACAAATAAAAGAAAAACACCACGGCTTACAGAAAAAGAAACGCCAGACATTTTGGCAAAAGGGGTAAAGGAAAGTTGAAACAATATTTTTAAGACTCTACATGCCACATCCGCCATTTTTAGAGTTTAGTTTCCTTTTAACAGCATAGATATGGGCAATAGAAATGTAAAATTAATCAAAATCAATACACGGCGAGGAATGCACAAACAAAATAAACTTACGCATATAGCATGTATCCGCCACCAGCATTGGAAGCAGACAGAATTGCTGCATGAGCCCCAGCAGTAGATACAGAATCCTGCCCCACTGAGGGCAGAGGAATTTTATGATCACCATCCACCTGAAACAAAGTAATTCACTAAAACCTCGTGAGCATAATAAAGTATGTCATAGAAGGTGCAAATTATATACTTAGATGAATACCTTATCCCACTTGGATTTTTTATTCTGTCTTCCATCTCTATTGGGAGCATCACCTGTAGAGGGCACCAAATGTGAAGCACTAGCAGTCACAGCAGACGAAGCTGCAGAAAAAGTCAATATAACACCACCATTATAAAATCAACATACATCTAATAGAGAAGGAAAAACATTTAAAAAACAGCTTCATCTAAGTGGTTTGTGAACCTGGAACAGGAAGGTTGATCCTGGGAACACCAGCTACTGTTACACCCTGTGTTCCCCCAGAAATAAAATCAACCTTTTGCGCTTTTTTCTTCTCCTGCTCCCTCCTCTCACTTTCACGCCTCATATCAGCCTCTGTTTTTCAGAAGATAAAAGGCATGTAAAACAGGGTGATATTAGGGTAAATGCTGAAAAGAACGCCTTTAAAATCAGTTATAGCTTCAAGGTGGAGTAACAGATGCAGTCCCACAAACTTCAAGACAAGTTTGCCAAGCATTTTTGTCAAAATGATAACACCATCAATGTCCTTGAAGGAAGAGAATCACAAGCCTAAAATAAATTATCAATGTAAAACTGCAACCAAGAAAAGAGAAAAGGCTGAAATACCACACGCCTTAGATCCACTGTCACAACATAAACAATCTCAATAACCTCATGACAGAATATAACAAAATAGATTTCAAGATATACATGAAAATGAGCCCAAAAAAAAAAAGCATGTGTGTAGAGAACCCAAACAAGAAAGATGCAGAGGTAAAAATTTTAAGGACCTATTTGATCATAGAAGTCACTTGGGTCATATCCGTGAGGGTCAAATACGTCTTTACTGAAGCACGATCCTATTTGATCAATACCCTGATATCTCACTGCATGCAGCAAGAAGTCAGGGTTCCGATAATCCTTTCTGTTGCGAACTTCTGCATTAAAACTTTTTCCAGCCTTCTTATAATGGAGAAATTTATTTATTTTCCTCTGCAATAGCACAAAATGAAAGTCAATAATAAGAGAAAAACGTGCAATGTCAAAATATATTCCTATTTCCCAATGGTTAGTATTAAATTTAGAGGAATAAAACACATTCCATTAATCTCTTAATGAAAGAAAATACATATGAGCTTTTATATAGGCAAACCTAGAGCTAATCCTAGAATCTAATCTAATCTAATAAATCAAAATAAATCAAATCAAAATAATTAAGATATAATATCCCAAAGTATAATATATCCATATCTAATCCTAAGATATAATAAATATCAAACTTAATAATAAGATAATGATTTAATCTAAATAATCCATAATATTCTAACACTCCCCCTAAAATTAGAGAGTATATGCTGATCATTCTCAGCTTGCCTTGAAATCCTTCAAACTTTAGATTGCATATCTTATTTGAGCATAATGCCTACTTCAATCTTCAGAAACCTGCCACGCCTATTTAGAAGTCGGTTGATATCCAATTCTAAAACAAAAGGTTGTTGTAGCTTACATGTGAAGTTCCTGATTGCGGTTTTCCATTAAATTGACCACAGCTCCAATATCCTTAGGCTTGTACTTCTTGAGTCTCGAAGGCCCTTTTTTTTTGGTGGGGCTTGTACTCATTTTTGAGTCTCAAAGGCCCCTTATTATTTTTTTTTTTTTTTGCCTGGGCTTGTACTACTTTTTGAGTCTCAGAGGCCCCCCTTTTTTTGCCTCGGCTTGTACTCCCTTTTGAGTCTTAGAGGCCCTATATTTTTGTCTGAGCTTGTCCTTTTTAAGTTTTAGAGGCCCTTAATGTGTAGCAGAACATGCCTAAAAAGAATCTCGCGTCCCATTCTCTAGAAGTCTTGTCATGTCTGATTGCCTCTCTTTTCAAGCTCGACTTTGGACCTTCACCGCCTTCTTTCACAAGCCATCTATGAAGGATAGAGGTACATTAGTCTCGTCTCCTTCCTTTCCTTTCTCCGTTCAGTTTGACGAAGTTGGATGAAGAAACGAAGGTCTTTCTGGTTTCTCTCTCCTCGGCAAAACTCTGACGACATTGGATCTCTTCTCCACTCGTGGTTGTTTCTTTTCCTACAGTGGAGGAGGCAATACTTTCCAATGTTGTGAAGCTCGATTCTTCTGATGGTGGAAGAAGGTCGCTGGTTCTATTGCGGCACTCTTATGCAATGACCAACGAGTTCGCAACTTTCAGGCGAGAGTTCAGCAGTTTCCGGCGATCTGAGTTTTTTGGGGAACTTTTCCAGATTCCTCTCCCTCCGCTTTCGTAGCACTCACTCTCCTTTCTAGTTTGTGAATGGAGGTCTGAAGTCGCCGGCAACTCTACTATTCAATCTGAAGTGTCACAGCCTCTCTCTGTGGATCGAGTTTGTCGGTAGTAGTGCATGGAGATGATGACGGTGGTGGTTGACGGTGGCTCATTTGAATCAAGCTCACGGTGGTCTTTTTTCCTCACCTCTGGCTTGTTCGAATCAAGCTTTCTCACTCTCCTCCAAGCTTCTCGTTGCAACACCGGCGATGGTGGTTGACAGTGAGAGAGTGAAGAAGTAAGATGAAGGTCCGAAGTTGCCCTTGAATCTTGTGTCTCCCGGCGCTGTGTATCTCACTGGCTCTCCAACCCCATCTCTCGATTCTATGCTTGAAAAACTCACCTTACTCAACGTGGGGCACGGAGGAGAGAACTTTAGGAGGCAGTGAGTCACCATGATATGTAAAGCATAGAAATATTAGAGTTAGTGAGTTAGTTAGGGAATTAGGAAGAGAAACAAAGAGGAGAGACACAGAACTACTACTGCATGTTTTCATTCATTATTCAAGACCCCTCTTACATTAGTCTAGGCTTTCCTTATATAAGATAGGTTAATAATGAGTTAGTTCGTAGTTAGTTGTTAAATTGTTATTACGGTTGGGAATTAGTTAGGAACTGCTTATGGAAGTCTAAGGCCATATCCTATCTTATATAAGGAAAGCCTAGACTAATGTAGGAGGGGTCTTGAATAGTGAATGAAAACATGCAGTAGTAGTTATGTGTCTCTCCTCTCCGTTTCTCTTCCTAATTCCTCTTGTTTCTCTTCTCACTCCCTCTAATTTCTGTCCCTTAACCCTCAGATTTCTTAATTCTCTACAACCTATCTATCACACCATCGCCGAAGAAACATAACATAACTCTTTATTTTTCTTCAAGGCTCTGATACCATTTTGAATTTAAAGGGATAAAACACACTCCATTAATCTCTTAATAAAAAGAGAATACATATGAGCCTTTATATAGGCAAACCTAGAGCTAACCCTAAAATCTAATCTAATCTAATCAATCAAAATAATTAAGATATAATATATCCATATCTAATCCTAAGATATAATAAATATCAAACTTAATAATAAGTTAATGATTTAGTCTAAATAATCCATGATATCCTAACAGTTAGGAACAAATAGTGTTGGATTCAAAATTTTACAAAGAAAATTCCTAGACAAAGAGAGAGCTAAAACACACAAAATGTTTTTGCAGGGATAATAAACTTAGTTTAACATCTCATTACTGTGTTAAGCTTCAACCCATTCTACAGACAGCAATCATGGACTCTCTCTCTCTCTCTGCACACAAACATTATGTTAATTTCCAAAAAGGAAGGAGATACATATCTATACCATTTTCATAAAATACAGCATCAGTTTAATTTTTTTCATACTTCTACAATTGTTATATTATAGGTTAATCCATCACGAGCGTCCCCTTTCTACAACTGATGCCACAGCCACCTGCACTCTTAGCATAATTATTCCAGATAGTCAACATGAACAAACTAAGGAATCCAAAATGGCAACATAAAGTAACTACAGCACTTTAAAATCCAGTGAGGTATATACTGATATGCTTATTCTATATATTAGTAGAAGCTGAAATATCAAAACTGAAACGATATAAAAGCCAATTATTGCTGAATTAATGACATGACTTAGTTTCTCAATATTCGAAGCCAAAGGTAATCTGTTTTGGTGTTTTGTGTGTGTGTGTGTGTTTTTTTTTTTGGGGGGGGGGGGTTAATAACTAAAAATTACTTATGTTCAGGTAATTTAGATTATAAAAATAATTACTCAAAACTAAAATGCCACTCTTGAACAAACTCAAACCAGAGAAAGAAAACTGTACAAGCAAACAAAAACAAGGGAGGATGAACAGATCACACTAGTTTGGTTCAACATACACACAATCATTTACAATGTATCAAAAGAGTACTCAATAAATGCTACATTGTTATTCAAAATGAAATTATTAGAAAAAATAACAATAGAACTTACTTGTAACTCCAGAGAGCATTGAGCTTTTGATGGTGGAGGGAGAAATTTACCCAAGGGGTCTAAAGATTTTTGCTCTTCTTGCATGGCTCCTCCGTGTTCTGAAATATCTGATCCAACCATAGCATCATGGTTCATGGTATCGGATTTCAAGGGCTCAGAAAACTGAGGGCTGCTAGCATCATTGTCAGGTGTCAAAATTGGAACTGTTCCAGATGGTGTTCTACCAAGTGAATCACCTATGAGAAAACATTCTATAATATAAGAAGCAAAGAGACAATGTATGTCTTGCCAGAGCAAAACAGTGGAATAAAATCAAACAAAGGCCGCATAAGGCTTTTTCTTAGCATGGTAAATAGTGGGCAAGAATTATCTTGTTTCACTCCCTCTGCCCCCTTCTCAAGACCCAAATAATGTCCAGGGACAATAGTGCGTTTCTTAAATAAATATGCATAAATGTTTGATCATGCATTTTACTAACTCAGATCTCAGACGTGAAAAGTTTGCATGAGTACATGAACTAGACCTTTACAGATGATTTACTACATTTTAATTCAATTCGCAATCACTTTTACAACTGTTCAACGGCTTAAAAGTAAAACAATAGTTCACATTCACTTATTATCAGATACATATGACTGAAGAAAAATAGACTATCCAAAAAATCGCGTCCGATTATTCCAAAGGGGATCATTGTCACTATGAAATTCTTAATTCAGCGTATTATGCTTGAACACTGAGCTCAGTCTGGAGTAATGTGAGATGATGCTCAACACGTGAGGGGAATGAAGTAAGTGGGACAAACACTAATCCAAACTGTCCGTTAAATAATAACTTCATGGTCAACAAAAGTCTTACCATTTGCTGGTTGACGGTCTTCCCCAAGAGTAACTTGGCCACTACCATCAAATTCTCCTTCCTGTGATGAAACCAATTAAGACTATTATTCGAAAGAAAACGATAACACCAAGCGACTCAGTCCAAGTAGCCCCGGGGGCGCAAGCACCCTTAAAACAACTTCTAGGATGGGCAGAGGTATCAGTTTACTACTAAAATGCCTACTGAAGCCTAAGGTCATGCAAGGTTTCATTAAATGATTGATCGATTTTCCAGTTTCATCGAAGTTCCGTCAACAATTTTCAAATAAAAGGAAGAGATAAGAATGAAATCTATCTATTAAGTAGGCCATTAGCAAAGTTTGTGTGAAAAATACCCGGCCTAGAGATCAGAAAAAGTTTGAGTACGACATAAATGCAAGGAAGGAGTACCTCGGGCTCAGGTGACATTGCCACTTCATCGTGGGCATAGTCCACTATCGTCAGGGCCCCTCTCCTAATCCTTCTGGAATGCGATGATACCGCCCGTCGCTCCTGCTGCGAAACCGCCGCATTAACTGAAGGTTGTTGCGGCGTTGAACTCCGAAATTTAATCTTCTCCGGGGTCATCCCATCATTGGAAAGTGGCGGAGTATCATGCGCAGCAGAATCAGAGACGGCGACACTATCAGTTACAGGCATTAAATCATCATCCACAGCTCGAGCATCTCTATCATCACCATGTTGCTCCCCTTCCTGTCCAGCAGGAGCCAAATTTTCCTCCACGTCCTCCATTTCTTCGTCTTCATCGTCGTTGTACATGGATAACAAAGCAATCCCTTCAGCTTGCTTCTTCTTGGATGCCATTGGAAGCTAGGGTTACAGCGTAAATCTGAAGGTGTGCAAGTGCAGTTTGCGATAAAGAAAGTAGAAAGGTTAGGGACTAAGGGTGTTAAAGGACTAAGTTGTGAATCGAAATGGGAAAACAGAGGAAAGCGAAGTTTTGAGGAAGATTGAAAAAGGAAATGGAGAGGGAGCGACAGGGGTGCGGAAAACAGAATCAGGAAGGGGAAAGAAGAACGGAGGAATGATGTGTGGGCTACCAAAAGTATCAGCCTTACGTTGAACTTGTCGTTGGGTTCCCTTTTTCTTAACTCATGTTTTTTGCCAGAAAATATCATGGGTTTTAAGGGCCCAAATCCGTCGCAAATGAACTGGTGCCGACTTCTTTCCGGGCTTGATTGAACTCAACTCTATCCAGGCCCACAGGTCAACTAGTGTTTAGTTTGTTTTTTTTTTTAAAATCAAAATAGAAATTAGAGACCGAAGCCGCGAGGCAAAATCGCTCGTGCAAGAGAGGAAAGCAAGGGATTTAAGTTTACCTCCTTTGCCCTTCCCTTCCTTTATCTCTCTTTTATTATAGAAGAATGTATCTATTTATCTCTCCTTCTCTATCTCCTCTTCATTAAATATCTTCATCATTGGATTGAGTTTCAATGGATAGGATTTAAAGTTATATAAAAATATTATTATTACATTGAAGATAACACTAAATAGTATTAAATTCCAACTATTAAAACTTAATCTAACAATAGAGACATTTAATAGAGAGGAAGTAGAAAGATAAATCAATTGAGACATTTTCCTTACCGTCCTTTGCCTTTTACCACCATTAGATTGACATTTTAATGATCTAGATTGTACATCTCATAAAAATATGTAACAATATATAAAATAAATGTAAACTACTAAGAGTTAATCCCAAAAACTATATTATTATTATATCTTTCAATTTTATATAACAGTTTAGATTAAATTTTAATGGTTCAAAAAAAAAATTTTGTAGTTTTTAAGAAAAAATTGTAATAATATTTTTTATGAAATATTGAATCTAAACCATTGAAATGTTAATCTAATAGTAGTTAAAGGTAAAAGAGAGTAAAGGAGAGACTAGAGCTGGGAATCAAGGCCGACCTGTGAAGGGCCAGGGCCTAATAGTACCAGCCTTTCAGGTCCCGTGGTAAGAAAAACATATGTTTTTCAAAGTTTGGCCCATAGCACTAGAGCCAGGGCAGCTCTCTAGTATCCGAATTCTAAATTTTAACTATTTTTCCTCTTTTCTTTTAAAGAAATATAATTAGTAAATTACAACAATTAAAATTCTAATTTATCAAATAAATGTTGTCACCATTAATATCCAAACAACACGAATCATCCAATAAATAAACACAATCACTAATTTATAATCAAAAGAAAACTATGTTCACAAATAACTCACATAAAACATAATAAGCATACCACTAAGTGACATTAGTATGATAATTATTATTGTCGTTGTCATTTTCGCCACTATTATCAATTTCAACGACATTTGATTGTACTTCGCTTTGAGTAAGCTCTAGTTCATGAGTAAGAATATCATAAATTTCTTCTCTGGCATCATAAACACATCTATATTATTTATTTGCAACAAATAATAAACCAAATCATAAAATTAGAGTATAGTTATTATATATTTATATATTTGTACTTAAATAAATAAATAACTCTATAACAAATATAAAATACATATAAATTAATATGTGAATCCATGCATTCAAAAAATAATAATAATAAATTAAAAGGGCTTATAGGGCCAACCCAAAGCCCTGCAGAGCTAGCCCTTTTAAGCTAGAGGCCTTACAGGGCAAGCCTTGCAGGGCTTATTTCATTAAACTCTTCTAATTTTCAAACCTGACCCTTGAAAGACCAGGGCTTAAAAGGGTTGGCTCGATAGACTCGGCCTGATTTCCTAACTTTAGGAGAGACAAAGGAGGGGGAAAGACAACGGAGAGAAGCTAAATTCGAAAACAACAGAGAAAGGGAGGAAGAAAGAAGAGGGAATGGATACCAAAGGAACTAGACAAATAAAGGGAGAAGAGAATATTTAGAGAAGGGAGATTTAATAATTAGTTTATGCAAATCATTCAAAGGCTTAATATAATTAAGAACCTAACTTTATTTATAAAGCTTAAGAAATAATAAAAAATAATAATTCAAATTCAAGTCTAAATTCTAAATAAAATAATAATATATGTTCTATTTTATTGAGGTGCTGTGAATATTAAATAAATATATCTTGATTCTAATGGATAAATATCCTTATTAAATACTCATGTTTTTAACTAATCCCTAATTATCCATATATAGTCCCATATCCCTTCAATCTCATTTCTAATTTTGGATAAGAGGAGAGTGATCTTTAAAAAGTTCATTTTAATCACTAAAGAGGAATAGAGGTTATAAAACTTTGATTTGTTCTGAAAATCATTCTTATGAATCCTATAGGATGTATAAGTGTGTATTTAGTGGCGGTTGTCCTCTTTTTTTTGAAAAAAAAAAATCATGGAGCCTGGCGAAAAATACAAATAGTGATATATATCAAGCAAGATGAAGCTAATATGATATGCTCATATCAAAACGAACATCAAACCCCACAATGATCTCTGAATCTTTTATCTTTTGCCTTTTTTGACCGACAGATGACCCTCAATAAAAACCAGGCAAAAGCCACAATAAATATATCGATTTAATTTAATGACAATAACAGGAAAAATATGGTTTTTCCAATTAAAATATATCAATGTGCCATCATTCTGCGAAGTATTAACAATTTTACTTGAAATCGATTAAAAAAAAACGTTTTTTTGAGCTGCATAGGAGATAACATGATTTACATTTGCTTAGTGAAAGGAAGATGATTGGGTTTGTGGGTCAGTCTCTAAAGCATATCTGCGTTAAAAAGGGGCAATGATGAGCTTTATTAAAATAGTGAAGTGATAGGGGTGAGTCAGATTTGTAGCAAACATGGAAAAAAAAAATGCATAAAGCAAAAGCTCATTTATAAAAAAATATATATATATAAAATCAGTTGTACCGTCCAAATGCTTGTTTTAGATCATGTTTGTAATCCTCAAAAGTATTTATTTCCATTTATTAAGTCAAAACTCATCTCTTGTACTTAAATACGATTGAAATCTTATTTTTGAAGATTCTAATAATCACTATTTGAAACAATCACTAAATCATATACATATAATATATTTTATTATACTATTATTTTTAACTTGTTCAAATTTTGCATATCACTTTTACAAGAGTATAGTCATATTTGAGTATTGTCAAACTTAATTAGAGACAATTTTTAAAAGACTTTTATGTATTAGACAAATCTAAACTTTAAAACTTATATTCAAGTTGTCATAGCCCCTTCTACTAGAATTAAAGTCTATTAGTAATTTTGCACACGTTTTAAAACTTCAAACATGTATTCTTCCTTTCTTCATTCATGTGTGTGTGTGCTATTTTGTATTTATTGTTGTTAAGAACACAAATGTCTAACCTCAATGGATTAGTAGATGATTTATATGGGATCTGATATACTCTCCGGGATATATATATATATATATATACATGCTTATATACCAAAGAGATTATAATTGTTCTATGATGCTGCTGAGGAAGACACCAAAGAATATCAGATGATCACTGTACTACACGAATATGGCGTTTAGCCAATAAGGGGGTGGGGTGTGTGCACAATGAGACTGAATAGTAAAATATGATGAATCAAGAGTGTGCACCTATGAGGTTAATCTCTTATTTATAGGGATTTACTCTAAGGTTTTAGTCTTTGGACTGTGCACGTCCTAGGCACTTGTCTCTACTCCACTACCAGTACATGTTTGTTCCATTACCTGTATTGCCTATGGTTATAACTGAGATTATAAGGTGATTAGCGTTTTACGTGATTAAGAAAAGCTTTTGCCATAATGTCATTGTTAGGCCACATCATATCTAAGCCCAATACACAAGTTCCATAACAATTCTCATATATTAACTTTGTTTGCATGTATAAATACTCAAGTCCTAGACATGATATTTCAATTCAACCCTTTAAAACCTTTTCTACTGGTACTAATTAACAACTATTGGTTTCGAGCAACAAAAAAAAAAAAAAAAAAACTACTACTACTACTATTGGTCAAATACGTATATTCTTTTTAGCCCTGTGATTTGCCTGTCGAAGATGCTATAATAAAGTTGCAAATGATTGAACTTTAGTAACCTTTTATTGGCAGTCAAAAGAAATAAACTTTTATTTGACGTATCATATAATAACGAGATGTTCTCCTGTGCAATGCCGGTGGACTCTACGCGGTTGCTTTTTTCAGAGACCGAAGATCACTTTAGGATCCGTTTGGATGGATTTTTAAATAAAGTACTTTTTTTTTAGTGTTTATTTTTTAAGCTCTAAATTGGAGCTTTTAAAAGAAGCAGCACTTCGACTTTTTTTCGTGACTTTTGCTTTTTTAAAAAACTATAATCTAAACACATAAAATAATTAACAAAGCATTTTTTTGGCATTAAAAAAGTACTTTTTTTCTAAAAAAACTCATCCAAATGAGGCCTTAATAAAGAGATACGAATTTACAAGCCTTTGACGTTAATTTAGGTGAGGTTTGTTGTAAGTAATGTGTGTGGGTGTGTGTTGTGTCAAAGGAAGAGATTGTAGGGTCAAGTAATAACAAGTGATTTTACGTTAGTAAATGAGTTAAGATGAGAAATATACTTACTTACACAGCAAAAACAGAGTTGCAATCAGGCAATTTTCCCCTCCCTTGTGTGTGATTTAGCTACAGTACTGCACTACTATGCACTCTTTATAAGAAATATTCATCTAATTAATCTATCACTGTAATAATCACTATGATGAGTTTTCAATGTTTATAACCGACATCTTCAACCATTATTAAGAGTGTCAATGGTTATATAACCACTCATTTAATTGTATTTAGGTGGATTAACTAACGAGTTAATTGTTATCAGAGGGTATGCGCCAGACAGAGGCAGAATTATGGGGGTTGGGGGAGACCCCTAAAATTATAGAATTGAACTCATAGGTTTAGGAAATTATATTTTGCCTCATAAAAAATTGAATATTTTCACTTTAGTCCCCGTTAAAACTTCATGGATGTACTAAAATGAAAATATTAAAATAAAATATTTATAGTGTTGAAATGTAATTTCATAAACACTGCGCTGTATTTTGTAATTTTCGTCCCTCTAATTTAAAATCCTGGCTTTGCCCCTGGCGATGGAAGCTTTGAGTATGCAGCTTTGAGCTTTCAAGCAACTTTTCTTCCCTCCTCTTGTATTTTACCTTACCGATGAATTCTATTATTTTCCATAGTTTTGCTCACCCCTTTTTTGTAAGAATTGTTTGTTTAATCTTGGGGAGTGCCGCTTCTTATCTACTAGTAATTGCAGAATAGTTTTTAAGAACAGTATCCTCGGGCTTAACTCGAATCAACTCTCCTATTTGCAAGTAATGCCGCTGATAGAATCTACATATCACTGTAGAAGACTTAGAAGATCCATTGAATTGTATAACAATCTAAAAGCTGCCACCAACAATGTTCAGAGCTAATACCTGGTGATATTTTGGGAGCGCCTCAAAGTAGGTGTTCTCTGATTCATTTAGTTGGTTGCAAAGGAAGCATGACATGATATTTTTTTGTTCTTCTTCTGGCTTAATAGACCCACATGAATTCGGTCTCTCTTTCTATTTCATGACAGATAGGTATTCACACTCTATTGGTATCCATGTGCGTCAAATTGGGTTTGGTTATATCTATTAAAGTAGTAGATACAAATACAAATATACAATAGCCTTTATATTAGACAGCCGTATACCACGTTATATTTTTATAATTTTATTTTGGTATTTTCCTATTGTAGTAATATTGAGATGGTTCTCACCTTCTATTTTTGCAGACATGGCTAGATTATTGGAAAAGATTATATGTAAATAATGCCTTAATAAATTGATAAGCTGGATATATAATTTAAAGATTAAAAAAAAAATGAAGACACGGATCTGAACCAAAACAGCAGGAGGATGCCGGTGGAGGACGACGACGGTGAGGAGGACTGCGCTTCACTCCTTAATCATGTTTTTAATTTTAAGGAGATGAAGAGCTTGATTTTTTCCTCAGATTTGTGATGGCAAAACAAAAAGCCAACCGTCGGCAAGCTCTGAGATCTGAGATGATGAAATCGACGGCAGAACATGGTGGCGAGATTTGCGACGGTGAGCAATATAATAACTTCTAACTGTGGCTCCTTTATAAATTTTATCTTCAGTGGATGATGGGTACGATTCAGATATGGTTTGATTTTTTTATTTTTTTATTTTTAATTCTGGTTAGTGTTCAATGGTGATTCCATTTTATTGTTAACTCTTCCTTTCTCTCTTAATTTCTTATCTTAATCTCATATCGTTGCTTAAAAATTGCGAGAGTGTATGTGAGATGAGGGCAGAAGGAAGTGCATTGAGTGGATATATGGTGGTCATATTCATTGGTCCTGGAATTTGCTTAACCTCTCCTTTTTCATCTTTATATTATTGGACCCCTCGTAGTCCAAGGAAGTTCGCCACCATCTTCTTCATCATTGCTTAAAAATAACTTTTGGTCCCCTTTTGTGACATTCTTGCAAATACATGGTATAATCTCAGTCACAACTGATGACGACGTCGTTTTTAAAAGCTATTCCACAACAACTTATTAATTGGAAGCGGCACTCCTCAAGATAAAACAGACCCTATAAGGTAAACATAATAGCAAAATATAAAGCAATCAGAAGGTAGAGAGAACAAGCCAAAGAGAAAGAGAGTGCTCAAGATTTCTAAACGAGTTATTCAAACCTCTTGTAGGCAATACTTTTTATGGGCCTCTAATACACTTAAACGTTGAAAAAGAATCAATTGCAATAAACACGATTAACCCGAGCATAGGGGCAATTGTAGGATTTCAATTATATTTGCCTTTTAGTGATCTGTTGTTATGCACGTGAGTCCACTCTTCTTCTTTGATTATTTACTAGCCTAAATTCACAAGGTATAATATATACATTTATATTCTTTATCTCCCTAACAATATGATATTGTTCCATTTCACACATCCACTTCACTTTTATGTTAACACTCCAACATATATATGGTGCTTTCTTTTAATTATGTGTTGTGCGATTTAGTTTTAGATCTCTGATTCGCATTTTCAATCAAATATCCAGATCTGCGATTTTGGCCTCCTCACCTTCGCTGTCCTCCGCCGGAAAATTGGCCGCCTTCATTGAAGAAGCGATGACATTGTGTAACATCCTCAAAATTTACTTAACATAACAACTAATTAAGGGTTCATTAACAATTAAATAATGCTCATCATTAACCAACATATCAAAATTAAACCAGAGTATGCAGAATGAGCCCTAACGTGGCAATATACAATCAACCAACACATACCAAAAAGGCGGAAGCACTACTGTCGGAAGAAGTAGCCTAAGCTTCCAAAGTCTTCCCTGATGGACCTGGACGAGAGCTATCACCTGAAAAATGTGGGTAACCATCAATCCAACTTATTACGAGTAATAATATGAGCTAATGAGGTGCCAAGTGGAACAATTTATATAACCAAGTATTAAAAATATAATTCACCAATTTACACGTCACGAAAATTTAAATCATAAATTTTATATAAAAAATTATGTATCACAGTTCTCATTAACAATTCCCAAATTGCCTCCCACCAATCCAACCGAACCGCCTTATTTCCTCCGACTAGACCCATGGGCTAAGTTACATCCATGTTACTGGTGACTCAAAAAGCTCTCTGGTCATGTGATGAGGACCGGCCAAAATCCTCAGAGCACATGTCCCAGACCATGGGTCTTTCCCCCTTATTGAACTAGTGGGGTGTCGTACGCCCATATTGAACAAGTGGGCCCGTCCCTTCCTGAACATATGGGACAATAGAAAGCCAACCATCATGCATTAATGGAGGCCTCACCACGTGGTGGAATAAAATACTCCATCTTCCCAATCCAACTCTTACCATAATTATCAGAGTAAATATTATGATATTAAAATGAACCTTTCTTATACATGAGATAGTAGATATGATAAATATCATGATATTAAAATAAACAATTCTTATACATTAATAAGTAGATATGATAAATATCATGATATTAAAATTAACCATTCTTATACATGAATAAATAATTATGATAAATATCATGATATTAAAATGAACAATTCTTATACATGAATAAATAATTATGATAAATATCATGATATTAAAATGATCAATTCTTATATATGAATAAATAAATATATATTCACAATTCAAATCATAAAGTCCCACAAGGCAATTTCTATTAAAATATTTACAATCATTTCACAAACACTCGCAGGCAACATATCAATACCCATAAAAAGTGGAAAGTGGTTACCTCTCGCCAAAGCTAATTATTATTACGCCGCTCCTAATTCAAAAGTTCAAACACATGCTATAAGATGATCACCATTCCTGGAACACAAAATTCGTCCAGATTTTTGGTTAAACTTCGGAAAATCATATCTCCCCATCTACACGTCCGATTCAGGTGTTCTTTGGCTTTTTGGAAAGGTTGAGATGTCTACTATTTACTATAAAAATTTCAAGATTAAACTCAAACGTTTGCCATTTCAAAATCAAGCTCAAAAATCGCTGGTCACCAAAAGTTGGAGAAAACATTTCAGATTTTGGCTAAAATTTGGAAAATTATATCTCCCTCGATTCTCATCGGAATTTGACGAATTACCTATCAAATTAAACCTCTATGTATCTACTATTTAACTAGAAAATTTCAGAATTTAATGATTTTTTTTTTTTTTGTCATCCCGAAATGCCACGTCATCCACTGACTCCAGAAACATACCGGGAATTTTCCAGATTTTTGACTCAACTTTGAAAAATCATAATTAAATGTAGAAAAATCCTTTTGGGTTGATTCCAAAGCCCAATTAAACCTTAACCTGTCTAGTTTCATCCAAAAATATTACTTTGGGCCAGAGTCATTCCAGAAATCCGTTTATAGCCCAATACGCCTCTGCTGTACGAATTAAGGTCCTGAATCAGAGGCTGTTTTTTTTTCAAAAATATGTTTCTCCCAATCCAGAACCCAGAAAATTACAAATTATATACCAAAATAATCCTTGAGGTGTCTAGTTTCTCTCTGTAAAATTTCATAATTTTTCAAGTCCATTTACTTGGTCAAAAATTTAGTTGAACCTAACTGACTCTGCAGAAAATCCTTAAATCAGCAACCCACGTTTTTTTCCAACTTCCATTTTTATTTCCAGAAATTATGATCTAAGTTTCACCTCATACAAAATCTCATTTTAAACACTTTAAACACTTCAAAATTACCAAAATATATTCCAAAACATAGGAATATTCAGCTGGGCGAAAATTACAATTAACCCACAAAATACCAAACCTTCATTATAACCTCATATTCTTCATATACTATGCTTGTTCCTTCATTTTAGGCCTCGAACTCTAACTTTAAATCTTTATTCATATCTTTCTTTATCCAATCTGACTCAAAACAAAATATCATGCTCATAGAAAATTTATTTCCAAGCTTCATAACCAAAGACACACATAATAAGGTGCATAGATGACTTACTTGTCTTAGGAACCAAATTTCCTTTGATATTTGCTCCTTTTAATCACCAAATATACTTAACCTTTTCCTTAAATCACCAAGAAAATAATAATCTTCAGCAACTTCATGACCTTAGAAAAATGGTAGAGAGAAATTTAGAGTTTTAGGACCATAATGCTTACCTTGACTTCAACTCTCCTCTTCTTGCTCAAGCTCACTCATGCCCTCATGGAAGAAATTACTCACTCTCTCTTTTCCTCTCTATCAGCCGAAACAACACCCAAATGAGAGAGTTGGCTCTTATTAAAAATGCTCCACTTTGTGCATGATTTCTTTATTCTCCCTAGCCATGCGTGTAGTGGTGTGTGTGTGGAATATTTGGATTCTATCTCCAATGCCAACATGTCCAAGCATAATTATTGTGTCCCAACATAATGATGATGTTGGAGTTGTGGGCATTTTTTTTTTTTTATGTTATCTTCTCTTGTGCCGTGTGGGTGGAGAATTGGATGGGAAAATATTACTCTAATTCCCTTCCCTTTATCTTGCACATGGCGTATAAGGTCATACATATATATATATTTTTTTATTATCATTTCCTCTCAACTCTTCCTTCTTGCACGGTTGAAGAAGGAATGGAAAATAAAATATGATTTCCATTTACTTAGTTATTCATGTAGGAAAAAATAAGAGAAGACACATGAATAAATAAGTATCTTAGGCTACAACCTTGATGAAAATTCATATTTCCCATTTATAAGTCCCATACATTAGTTATATGAAAATTTGGGATGTTACAAAATTCCCAAACAATATTTCTAATTTTCTAACTCCAAAATTTGGGATGTTACATTTCTCCCCCCGTTATTTAAATTTCGTCCTCGAAATTTGAACTTATACCTTCGGGGAATTATTTTAGACGTCTAGTCTATTTCTTTCTTATACATGCTTACAAAGCACACAACTCATCATACCACATTCTTATCCATTCTGTACCCAAGTATAGTTCTCAACCATACAGGACCCACTAGTCCATTCTCTAAGCACTTGGTTACTTAGGCTTCTTTGCCTGTTTCAATCTACCTTCTGGTTCATTCCATTGTTGTAGCATTGGATATTCTGGCTTTAATGCCTAGTAAACCACCTTTATGCCATTAGATATCAACTACCACCTGGTACAGTCTGTTCTGTTAGACTCACAACTTCTTTGGACACATTGGTCCCAAAGTTATCATACTTGTGAGCATTCCACACAGTGCTAATCACACAGGTGTTACGACCCAGGGACACCGCCCTGTGCCATCTTGCACATCGGGTCTTAAAGCCTTGAGCCTCTATTTGTTCAACGATCATCTGAGCCTCTTCAACTTAAGCTCTCAGACCACTTCCTCTTGACTAGCTCGGTGGCTATCAAGTACTATCTGGCTTAACCAGTTCATTTTTCTAGACCATTCTATCAGTTTCTGTTCCTGTAACAACATAGTCACCCAATGCACCGCTTTTCAATTCAAAACATCATTGAAGACAATTACGTCAATGGTCTTCAATTCAAAATATCAGTAATGACAATCACATCATTACTTTCAATATTGCTTCTATGTTGTCTCATATTCAAAATTCTAATTTTCAAAGTCAAATATTCAAAATTCTGTAGTAGCAGTACATTTTCAAAATCTCACTATAAAAAGTAATGCTTTCACATTTTCAAGGAAAACAAAATCGTTGCCAGTTCAAATTCATGAAAACACTTTCACTGCCGGAGTTGTTTCAGAAAACATTTAATTACTACCAGCACATATCTTTGAGCGGGATAATTTATTTCACAAAATTTAACAATTGAAAGCTCTCGTCACCACTTCAACCTTCCGGTACAGTGACATATCTCAATCCTTTCACACACTAACCACCGCAGTGGCAACGCACTTGTTGATTAATGTGGGAGAGTTTCCGTCCCCCCCCATAAGAGACCCAGTGTCTGCACTGGCACATTAATGGGCCACCCCACGCAAATCCCTCCTCGGGGAAAAGGACAATGTCCAAGAGCCCTGCTCCAATCGTCTGCGTGGGTCCCAACCAAACAAGGCAAAATACACGCCCCTTCAAGGCGAAGTATCTTGGATTGAGTACATTCACTGCTGGTACGATTTTCAGCTTCTCAAAACAAATCCCCTCAATTTTCAAATCTCTTGTTCAAAAGAACTTTATCAATGGCACACGACTCAAAAACATTCTAAACATGTCTGACAAGATCCAATAAACTGAGTACTTTTACAACAGTTTCTGACCTTTCCAGTTCTGTACTGCTTTCACAACCACATAATTCAAAATTCAATTTCAAATTCAGGATTTAAACCCATTCTTTGTGACAACATCATTTCAAAAATGACCATTGCCCTGGTCTCAAATTCTACTCAAAATATTTCATTTAGAAAATTCATTTCAGAAATTTCACAATTCTGCAGGTGCATTGGCAAATTCAAAATTCAAAATTTCAAACTCAGGAACTAGACAACTGCTATAGAAGGTCATTACTCCTACTAATCACATTTCCGACTCTATCGTTGGTTATCCAAGCCATTCATGGGACTTTGAGTCCATTCTTTGCCTATCATACTCACCGCGCTTCCACTGCGCTACTCTAGTTGGTCAACCTCTTCGGTGAGCATCCTTCGTAGGTAGCCCTCATAAACATCGGCACAACATTCTAGTATTCTCATGGCATCCGTAAGGATCACTATATTTCATAAACCTGCTAACATTTCCAAGATTCATATCTTACAATATTCAGGTACTGTCCTCAAACATTCAAATAAAATTCAGCAATCTCTACGAGGTTCTACCTCTACCTCATTTCTCAATATCATCAAGACATGTTTTAAATATCATTCTTACACCTCAGAGGTAATAACCATTTATACACAAAACATTGTTGACAATGCAGCACTAATCACAAGGTTCACAAGATTTACTTTATCACACACTGACCTAAACATTGTTTCGACTCAGAACAAATTCAAACTTATCTTTAATCATACCGCATTCGTTCTTACATTTTCTTAGCATTTGAAAAATTCACCATTTTTCATACTTCAAGATATTCAGATCTTACACCGAGATATTTCAAATTCCCAATACTTCCAGAGAGTCTCCTTTCTCGAGATGGCTTTAACTGATCAGACTCCCATTTTCAAATGCCAGTCTGTCATCTCGAACCAACTACACGCTCCAAGACAAATTTCTAAGAGACACGATCTTGAAATAATCATCACGCAACGTGTATTTGTCAAACTAAATTTCTTGAAGATACAACCGGCAATAAATGCTACACTGTGTTCTGTTTGGACCGAAAGTCTATAAGACTCCGACCTATAGAGGTGGCTAGGGCGTGTCAGATTGTATTAGGGTGCGGTGCCATAAAATTTCCATATAATAACAAAGTCTGCACTATTCTGAGCCAACGACAGATGAGAATCCGATGCTGCTTAACAAAATCTAGACGTTACTAGCCCAGCTATAAATCGAGTAAAGAAAGAGTAAATGTTTCACGTTCTCTCAAGCTTCACAAAACTTCCACATATTCATTTCCTCTCCGATCGTAACCTTCACTATAACCTTTCACATTATCCTTAAACATGGCCGGTTCAAGTAACTCTATTCCAGTCTCCGATTCATTCAACCCTTTCTTTCTTGAAGCTTTACTTCATGACTATCAGACTAACATGTTGTCTGACTTGTCAAACAATGCATCATACCCTTATTCTTCTTTACTTCCCCAAAATCCCGTAAGTATGAACGTTCATTCATCTGCCTCAACGATTAACATTCCTACTCCTCCTCCAAGGATGCAAGATTCTATTTTTACAACCACTAACAGGAAGGAATCTGAAGCAGGTCCATCTAGGCGACCTGTCCAAAGGTGTCGTAATGTGGCAGAACTTATGGAGTCTACGGTACCTTCTCAACCAAGGAATCCTGCTTCTACCTTGACTGAGACTACTAATCCATTTTCATGTGGTTGCTGTCATGTTCTACGAGAGATCATTCATACCAATGGACTTCAATACCATAAACTTGAAGTTCATGGGAGGATTGGTATGATATGCCACGCTGTCTTTCACCAGGACGTACAAGGAGGTTCTTCCAGTCCTCAAGTATTTGACTTTGGTAAGAAAAATTTAGATGATGTCAAACATTTTCTAGAAAATTATTGTTTGAATCAAAAATCTTTAGGGTATGTCCTAGTGTCAGATGTAACACCTCAATTTTAATACCCAAAAACTCGGTCAAAATATTGAAAATACCTTCAAAAGAGTTCAACAATATCCAAATCCTTTTACAATGTTACCATTTCGAATAAAACCCGTAATACATAATCAGAATAAATTCCAGAAAATATTTCAGAGTTTAATACAAAACGGAAGTCTTAGGTTCATGGCAAATAAAATAACATAACATAATCTATTGGAGATCAAAAGAGCTTCCAGAGCTCACTCCATAGGTGCCTTCCCTTGCTCTCTACTAGAATAATCACCTGAAAAATGTTAATATGGGATGAGATTCCACGTCTCAGTAACTACTGAATATTTCTACCTTACACGAGCAAATTACATATGACAAAAATAAAAGGTAATATAATGTGAATTTAATATACTCAGATATTTTTAGATATACCGTTGTTCACATCAAATGCCTTTACAAAATACTCATCATTCTTTATTGAATAATTCAGAAATGCACTATGCAGTATGCAGCCTCCCTTATATCCCCTTCCAACCGTATACCGCTGACTGGAACCATAGGCTAACATATAGTCCAATAGAAACTCATTCATTTGACTGGATGGTTTCAAGCTCACCAAAACTTAAGATACACCCGGCCAAAGGTATAGAGCTTAAATCTGGACTATGGCTCCCCTCCTTTAAAATAACAACTAAGGAGGTGTCACATGTCCCACATCTCCAATGAAATCCCGGCCAGAGAAAAACATGGAAGATGGGGCCCTGAAAAGTACCATCCACTGTGCACCGAGTGGTGGCATAAACAATTCTTATCATTCAATTCCCTCCTTACTCCACCCATCACAATACAACCGCCATGATGAATGTATTTATTCAAAAATAATGCATTATTATACCATTATATACATTGATATGCGTATTTATGAATAGTAAAATACTATGCGTATCTGTGAATAGTAAAATACTATGCGTATCTGTGAATAGTAAAATACGGTATATACATGAATAGTAAAATGAGTAGTAAATACGGTATACGTGAATAGTAACATGAATAGTAAATACGGTATACATGAATAGTAACATGAATAGTAAATACGGTATACGTGAATAGTAAAATGAATAGTAAATACGGTATATGTGAATAGTAAATACGGTATATGAATAGTAAAATGAATAGTAAATACGGTATATGTGAATAGTAACGTACGTATAAATAGTACCTCTACAGATTTGCAAGTCAAAGTTCCCACACCAGATCTTAAAACCATAAATATTTTCTAAATATTCTTGCCAAAATAGTAAACAAACAAATTTATAATCATACATAATTCACAAGTATAAGGAAGAATATTCAGAGTTACCTGTTACTTGCTAATACCCGAATCACCAACAAGCTATTATAACTCTCAAGCAAATATCTCTCTACTCTCTCTCTCTCTCTCTACCTCTCTCTATGGCTCTTAGAAGTTGTGAAGAATGAAATGAAATGGAAGGTCTATTTATAGTTGGAAAATGGGTCTTTAAGTGTAATTTTCGTCTCTGGGTCGTTTTACGTAATTTTCCCAAAATTATAAAAGGAAACTTTCCCGTGACTCGCCCCGTGAACGTTTGTTTAAAAATTTAATAATATTTTAATATATATTATTTTATTATTATAATATAATATTATTTAAATAATAAATTATTATTGAGTGGGTCCCGCGGCCAATTTTTTCAAACTTCACGAGAAAGTTTGCAGAGAATTATTTTTGGCCGTGGGTCCCGCAAAATACTGATTTCAAATTTATCACTTTCTGAAAATAGAGCCTACTAGTCTTCCCAAAATAGGTTTATGTTCAAGATATCAGATTTAAAAATTCAAGATGTTACATTTCTCCCCTCCTAAAAGAAA
This sequence comes from Acacia crassicarpa, assembly GCA_034222035.1. Classification (NCBI taxonomy): domain Eukaryota; kingdom Viridiplantae; phylum Streptophyta; class Magnoliopsida; order Fabales; family Fabaceae; genus Acacia; species Acacia crassicarpa. The sequence continues at coordinate 36,949,019 of JAWXYG010000005.1, read as the reverse complement.
ATTTTGTCCTCAAAATTTTGCTATAATAAGAATTCTAACCTATTTAAATAAATGAGGATAGGTTTGTCGCATGCTCTCCTCCATTTCCCAAGTAGCATCTCCGGGAACCATTCCTTTCCACTCGACCTTTACAAGTCTAATGGTCTTGTTTCTTAATTTCTTGTCCCTTGCATCAACAATCCGCTCCGGCTCGGCTTTATACGTCATGTTATCCTTGAGTTCTACCTCTTCTACTTCTATAATGTGGGAAGGATCCGGTTGGTATTTCTTCAGTTGCGATACATGAAAGACATCATGAAGGTTCGCAAGCTGTGGAGGTAATGCAATTCTGTAAGCTACCGGTCCAATTTTCTCCAAAATCTCATAAGGACCCATAAAACGAGGCGAAAGCTTCTTTGCTCGTATTGCTCTACCAATGCCAGTCATTGGTGTGACTCTTAAGAATACATGTTCGCCCACCATGAACTCCAACGGTCGTCTTCTCTTGTCAGCATAACTCTTCTGTCGACTCTGAGCAGTGAGAAGTTTCTGTTGAATCACCTTAATCTTTTGAGTCGTCTCGTCCACAAGTTCTGGACCTATTAAAATTCGCTCATTCAATTCTGTCCAGCAAATAGGAGATCTACATTTTCTTCCATACAAAGCCTCATAAGGTGCCATCTCAATGCTGGAGTGATAACTATTGTTATATGCAAACTCCGCAAGATGAAGATGATCGTCCCAACTTCCTTTTAGTTCGATTGCACAAGCCCGCAACATGTCTTCCAGAGTTTGAATAGTCCTCTCAGTCTGCCCGTCAGTTTGAGGATGATAAGCGGTACTATAACTCATCCGAGTTCCCATAGCATTCTGCAATGCTTTCCAAAATCGTGAAGTGAATCGTGGATCACGATCAGATACGATGCTATTCGGTATCCCATGCAATCTGACAATCTCCTTCATGTAGATCTTTGCTAGTCTCTCCAATGAGTATTCTGCTGCAATTGCTAGAAAATGAGCTGACTTAGTTAACCTATCAACAATTACCCAAATGGCATTATGTCCGGATGTCGTTAGAGGAAGCCCCATGATGAAATCCATAGAGATGCTGTCCCATTTCCACTCTGGGATATCCAAATTCTTTAATAATCCAGGAGGTTTCCGATGTTCGATCTTAACTTTCTGACAAGTCAAACAACAAGTGACAAAGTCAGTCACATCTTTCTTCATGCCCCGCCACCACCAATTCCGCTTGAGATCATGATACATCTTGGTTGCTCCGGGATGGATAGTGTATTTACTCCGATGAGCCTCCTCTAGTATGAGCCTTTTTATTTCTCCATCATTAGGTATGCACACTTTTCCTTTATACCTTAATATCCCATCTCTATCGATCCCAAATTTCGATTCTTTTCCTTCTTCAATATCTTCCCTCACGTTTAATAGATACTCATCTTCGAGCTGAGCGAATTTAATCTCTTTCCAAATTGTGCTTTTAATAGTTAATGCTTCCATGGTAGCGACCAAACCTGACATTACATCAATAGATGTACTTGGTATCTCCTCGAGCAATTTATGTTCTCTGATCATCATCTGGGCTACATGGATTGTCTTTCTACTTAAGGCATCTGCTACAACGTTCGCCTTTCCTGGATGATACTTCAATTCGAAGTCGTAGTCCTTGATAAACTCCATCCATCTCCTCTGTCGCATGTTGAGCTCCTTTTGGTCGAACAGGTACTTCAGACTTTTGTGGTCACTATAAACTTCGAACTTTGAACCGTAGAGGTGATGCCTCCAAATCTTCAGAGCGAACACTACTGCTGCCAGTTCTAAGTCGTGAGTAGGATAATTCCCTTCATGTGGCCTTAACTGTCGAGAGGCATAAGCTACTACCCTACCATTTTGCATTAATACACACCCAAGACCTTTCTTGGAAGCATCTGTGTACAAAGTAAAGGTCTGAGCAGGATCTGGAATTATAAGTACTGGTGCCGTAGTCAACTTAGTCTTCAAATTTTGAAAAGCTGCTTCACACTTTTCGTCCCATACATATGGTTGTCCCTTCCTTGTTAACTTAGTCAAAGGCATAGCTATTTGCGAAAAGCCCTTGATAAATCTCCTATAATAGCCAGCTAGACCTAGAAAACTCCTGATCTCAGTCACGGACTTTGGTCGTTCCCATTGGAGAACTGCTTCAACTTTAGTATGGTCCACTGCAACACCTTCAGCCGATACGACATGGCCTAGGAATTTTACTTCCTTCAACCAAAATTCGCACTTAGACAGTTTCGCATAGAGCTTGTGCTCCTTCAACACTTGTAGCACGATTCTAAGGTGCTCTTTATGCTCTTCTTCATCCTTAGAGTAGATAAGGATGTCGTCAATGAAAACCACTACAAATTTATCTAGATATGGTCGGAAAATTCTATTCATGTAATCCATGAATACTGCTGGAGCATTTGTTAGCCCAAATGGCATAACAAGAAATTCATAATGGCCATATCTAGTTCTGAATGCAGTTTTTGAGACATCTTCAGCTTTGACTCTCAGTTGGTGATAACCTGATCTGAGGTCGATCTTGGAGAATATGGATGCTCCCTTCAACTGATCAAGTAGATCGTCGATCCTGGGTAAAGGATATTTATTCTTTATAGTCACTTTATTCAACTGGCGATAGTCAATGCATAGTCTCAGGCTCCCATCTTTCTTCTTCACAAAGAGTACGGGCGATCCCCAAGGAGATACACTGGGTCTGATAAAACCCTTTTCTAACAATTCTTCGATCTGCTTCTTCAATTCTGCTAGTTCCGATGGAGACATTCGGTAAGGAGCTTTAGATATAGGTTCTGTTCCAGGTACGAGATCAATAGAAAATTCTACTTCTCTCTCTGGGGGTAAACCTGTCATTTCTTTCGGAAATACTTCCGGAAATTCTTTCACCACTTCAATGTTCTCTATCCCTTCCTCCACTTCTGTTTGAATGGAGAAAAACACCATGTACGCAAGACAACCATGATGAACAGGCTTTTCATCTTGTACTATAGACAACAATTGTGGTCTACTATGACTCATAGAGTCATCCGCAAGAGAGATAGTCTTCCTCTTGCAGTCAAGGATGATGTCATTAGCTGACAACCAATCCATTCCTATTATTACATCGATACCCTTCGTGGGTAAACAAACAAGGTCTATATTTGAGATCCTATTATCAATCTCAATCGTACAATTTAAGCAAGCCCTAGAAGTTTTTACTGAAGCTCCCGCCGGTGTAGAAATAATCATATAATAAGGCAATTCACTCACTCTTAAATTCAATCGAGGCACACAGTCGTATGATATAAAAGAGTGTGTGGCACCAGAATCAAATAAGGCTTCTACTTCAAGACCTTGGAGTTTGAGGATACCTTTAATCAGATTTGGTGAAGCACTTGCCTCCTGATGTGATAGTGCAAACACTTTCCCTGGCACTGCAGTTCTAGCATCCTTGGCCCCTCGAGGCTCCTCCTCACAAAATCTGGAAATGTGTCCTGGCTTTCCACAGTTGAAACACGTCACACATGGTCCTTGGTGTATTCTTCCACACTTGGCACACATCTGATTGTTAGCGGTGCTTGCAACAGGAGCTGTGGATCCCCTATATGAACTCTGACCTCCACTGAAGTGACTCCTTTGAGGTCCTTTGAATTGACTCCTCGGTGGTCTGCTGAAATGACTTCTTTGGGGTCCAGTAAAATAACTCCTCGATGGTCCACCAAAGTGATTTCTGGATGGTTGGCTAAACCGCGTATTCACATTACTGAAGTTGTGACTCTGCTTCTTAGTAACTCCTCCCGTTGGTCTCATGAGGTGTGTAGATCTGGCCTGAAAACCCTTCATCTTCTCAGCTTCCTCTTCTCGTTTGTTCCTTGCTATCGTGCGCAGTTTGTCGCATATTTCTTCAAAATCCCTTGTTTCATCAAGGAACGGTGATAGAGCTGTTTTTAGGTCTGGTCTAGCTTTTTCAACCAATCGAGCACTCAACCATTTAGAGTTGTTCTGTGAATATCCGCAGAATTTAGACAACTCTAAAAAGCGAGTAATAAATTCGTCTTCATGTAATTCCCCTTGCCTGAATGTGAGGAATTCAGTTTCTTTCTCTATTCTGATTGAAGGGGAAAAGTAATAATTTTCGAACTTTTCCTTAAACTCTTCCCACGTCATCTCAGCATTTCCTTTTGTTTTGGTGCTTTCCCACCATTCTTCAGCTGCTTTCTGCAACAATTGTTCAGCGACCATCACCTTTTGTTGTGAGCTAATCTCGATAACTCTGAAAATCTTTTCTACACGCTTCAGCCACTCCAGTGCTGCAATCGGATCTAGCTTCCCCTCGAACATCGGTGGAGTAAACTTCCGAAATTTTTCCCAAACCTCAGTAATAGGTAAGGGATGATACTGAGAATGAGAACCGTTACTACCTCCATCTTCAGTGCGAGAATGACTTCCTCCCCTAGATTGATGGTCAGAAGGTGTGACTTCCAAAGCCTTCTCCTTTCCTTCCTTGCCACCTTGGCCTCTTCCTTTTGCTAGTTCATCCTCGTGTCTATTCACTTTCTCTCTCATCTCCAGGATGACGTCTCGTAACTCTGCCAAAAGGGCATTGTTATCCTGAGGATAGGGACCATCTTGATGCGGAGGGAGACTTCTTTGGGATGGAGCAGAGGTTGAATTAGTTCTTCGAGTTCTTGCCATTATCTCCTCCTATGATTAATACTATAAGGACACTAAACAAATAAAAATAGCTAAATAAATTCTAAATCTAACAAAGGGAAGTGCTCATGTTATGATATTTAATTTGCCACGAACTTTTTTTAAATTTTTTTTTTAAAGAAATCACTTTAGAAAATAAACAAAATTGCCATGGAACCTTTAGCTCTGATACCAAAAATGTAACACCTCAATTTTAATACCCAAAAACTCGGTCAAAATATTGAAAATACCTTCAAAAGAGTTCAACAATATCCAAATCCTTTTACAATGTTACCATTTCGAATAAAACCCGTAATACATAATCAGAATAAATTCCAGAAAATATTTCAGAGTTTAATACAAAACGGAAGTCTTAGGTTCATGGCAAATAAAATAACATAACATAATCTATTGGAGATCAAAAGAGCTTCCAGAGCTCACTCCATAGGTGCCTTCCCTTGCTCTCTACTAGAATAATCACCTGAAAAATGTTAATATGGGATGAGATTCCACGTCTCAGTAACTACTGAATATTTCTACCTTACACGAGCAAATTACATATGACAAAAATAAAAGGTAATATAATGTGAATTTAATATACTCAGATATTTTTAGATATACCGTTGTTCACATCAAATGCCTTTACAAAATACTCATCATTCTTTATTGAATAATTCAGAAATGCACTATGCAGTATGCAGCCTCCCTTATATCCCCTTCCAACCGTATACCGCTGACTGGAACCATAGGCTAACATATAGTCCAATAGAAACTCATTCATTTGACTGGATGGTTTCAAGCTCACCAAAACTTAAGATACACCCGGCCAAAGGTATAGAGCTTAAATCTGGACTATGGCTCCCCTCCTTTAAAATAACAACTAAGGAGGTGTCACATGTCCCACATCTCCAATGAAATCCCGGCCAGAGAAAAACATGGAAGATGGGGCCCTGAAAAGTACCATCCACTGTGCACCGAGTGGTGGCATAAACAATTCTTATCATTCAATTCCCTCCTTACTCCACCCATCACAATACAACCGCCATGATGAATGTATTTATTCAAAAATAATGCATTATTATACCATTATATACATTGATATGCGTATTTATGAATAGTAAAATACTATGCGTATCTGTGAATAGTAAAATACTATGCGTATCTGTGAATAGTAAAATACGGTATATACATGAATAGTAAAATGAGTAGTAAATACGGTATACGTGAATAGTAACATGAATAGTAAATACGGTATACATGAATAGTAACATGAATAGTAAATACGGTATACGTGAATAGTAAAATGAATAGTAAATACGGTATATGTGAATAGTAAATACGGTATATGAATAGTAAAATGAATAGTAAATACGGTATATGTGAATAGTAACGTACGTATAAATAGTACCTCTACAGATTTGCAAGTCAAAGTTCCCACACCAGATCTTAAAACCATAAATATTTTCTAAATATTCTTGCCAAAATAGTAAACAAACAAATTTATAATCATACATAATTCACAAGTATAAGGAAGAATATTCAGAGTTACCTGTTACTTGCTAATACCCGAATCACCAACAAGCTATTATAACTCTCAAGCAAATATCTCTCTACTCTCTCTCTCTCTCTCTACCTCTCTCTATGGCTCTTAGAAGTTGTGAAGAATGAAATGAAATGGAAGGTCTATTTATAGTTGGAAAATGGGTCTTTAAGTGTAATTTTCGTCTCTGGGTCGTTTTACGTAATTTTCCCAAAATTATAAAAGGAAACTTTCCCGTGACTCGCCCCGTGAACGTTTGTTTAAAAATTTAATAATATTTTAATATATATTATTTTATTATTATAATATAATATTATTTAAATAATAAATTATTATTGAGTGGGTCCCGCGGCCAATTTTTTCAAACTTCACGAGAAAGTTTGCAGAGAATTATTTTTGGCCGTGGGTCCCGCAAAATACTGATTTCAAATTTATCACTTTCTGAAAATAGAGCCTACTAGTCTTCCCAAAATAGGTTTATGTTCAAGATATCAGATTTAAAAATTCAAGATGTTACATCAGATCCCCTATCAGCCTACTATGAGGCCCTCTGTGTTGGTTTGGAATGGACTAAAAATCAAAATGAACTCCCTAATAGTTCATTTCCAACCAATACAGAAAATATATCCAATAAAGGAAAAGAGCTCATGGTTGTAAATAATAATCCTTCAGTCCCCATACCTAGTAATCCATATCGATCAAGAGCTGAACAAAATATTAGAGCTGCATCAATGTCAATAAATGATCTTAGAGACTTATTCCATTTACCTCAACAAGAAGCGGCTCAACAAGTTCGTCTATGCAAAAATGTTCTAATGAAAATATGCCATAGGGGAGGAATAAAGCATTGGCCTTATGTAAAAATTCGAAGCACTATGAGGCAAATAGCTAGATTGAGAAAAACAATGTCTTCTGATGGTCCTCTCTCAAGTGCAGCCGCTCAGGAAGAAATTAATAGACTTAAACTTGAGATGGTCAACGCTTGTGGTGGGATTGTACCAACTGTTGCTCTTGATGCTTGAATTCATCTTGTCTTTTCTTCTTAGCATTCTAATTTCTGCTTGTACTTTTATACTAAGATTCACGGGAATTTTCAAGTTTGGATATTTTTCTCACCCATTTTCAATTAATCACATAAGTTCAAGCTCCAGCAGATCAATCTAACCTATTGTCAGAACTTATGTCCTAGCCGGACTTCGAAATTCTGAGTTGATAATTCTATCATCAAAATTTATATTCTAATTCCAACTTGTCACTCAAAATTATCCAAGTATCAATTTATCTGACTTCCTCAGAAATACTAAGTATTGTCCCTTTAATATCTACTGCACCCTATTTATCTAACAAACTACCCTGTCAAGAACTCAGTCAAAGACCCCCCATCCCGGAGCAGTAATGTATCTTAAAGTGATGTAAAAGAGCCTCTGTTCTATTGAGACATCAGTGTATCGGTGTAAAAGAGATTCGTTCTCTTGAGACAACGATGTGTTAGGAGCATTTGAAGGTGAATTAACGGCGGAGTGAGTTGTTCGTGTATCTACCATTCTCCCCACCAAAGGATGAAACCTAGCCTAATAAATGAATAATAAAGCAACACAATAAAACCACTAAACAGGGAAGGTATGTGTGAATATTGTATATTAACATAACAACTAATTAAGGGTTCATTAACAATTAAATAATGCTCATCATTAACCAACATATCAAAATTAAACCAGAGTATGCAGAATGAGCCCTAACGTGGCAATATACAATCAACCAACACATACCAAAAGGCGGAAGCACTACTGTCGGAAGAAGTAGCCTAAGCTTCCAAAGTCTTCCCTGATGGACCTGGACGAGAGCTATCACCTGAAAAATGTGGGTAACCATCAATCCAACTTATTACGAGTAATAATATGAGCTAATGAGGTGCCAAGTGGAACAATTTATATAACCAAGTATTAAAAATATAATTCACCAATTTACACGTCACGAAAATTTAAATCATAAATTTTATATAAAAAATTATGTATCACAGTTCTCATTAACAATTCCCAAATTGCCTCCCACCAATCCAACCGAACCGCCTTATTTCCTCCGACTAGACCCATGGGCTAAGTTACATCCATGTTACTGGTGACTCAAAAAGCTCTCTGGTCATGTGATGAGGACCGGCCAAAATCCTCAGAGCACATGTCCCAGACCATGGGTCTTTCCCCCTTATTGAACTAGTGGGGTGTCGTACGCCCATATTGAACAAGTGGGCCCGTCCCTTCCTGAACATATGGGACAATAGAAAGCCAACCATCATGCATTAATGGAGGCCTCACCACGTGGTGGAATAAAATACTCCATCTTCCCAATCCAACTCTTACCATAATTATCAGAGTAAATATTATGATATTAAAATGAACCTTTCTTATACATGAGATAGTAGATATGATAAATATCATGATATTAAAATAAACAATTCTTATACATTAATAAGTAGATATGATAAATATCATGATATTAAAATTAACCATTCTTATACATGAATAAATAATTATGATAAATATCATGATATTAAAATGAACAATTCTTATACATGAATAAATAATTATGATAAATATCATGATATTAAAATGATCAATTCTTATATATGAATAAATAAATATATATTCACAATTCAAATCATAAAGTCCCACAAGGCAATTTCTATTAAAATATTTACAATCATTTCACAAACACTCGCAGGCAACATATCAATACCCATAAAAAGTGGAAAGTGGTTACCTCTCGCCAAAGCTAATTATTATTACGCCGCTCCTAATTCAAAAGTTCAAACACATGCTATAAGATGATCACCATTCCTGGAACACAAAATTCGTCCAGATTTTTGGTTAAACTTCGGAAAATCATATCTCCCCATCTACACGTCCGATTCAGGTGTTCTTTGGCTTTTTGGAAAGGTTGAGATGTCTACTATTTACTATAAAAATTTCAAGATTAAACTCAAACGTTTGCCATTTCAAAATCAAGCTCAAAAATCGCTGGTCACCAAAAGTTGGAGAAAACATTTCAGATTTTGGCTAAAATTTGGAAAATTATATCTCCCTCGATTCTCATCGGAATTTGACGAATTACCTATCAAATTAAACCTCTATGTATCTACTATTTAACTAGAAAATTTCAGAATTTAATGATTTTTTTTTTTTTTTGTCATCCCGAAATGCCACGTCATCCACTGACTCCAGAAACATACCGGGAATTTTCCAGATTTTTGACTCAACTTTGAAAAATCATAATTAAATGTAGAAAAATCCTTTTGGGTTGATTCCAAAGCCCAATTAAACCTTAACCTGTCTAGTTTCATCCAAAAATATTACTTTGGGCCAGAGTCATTCCAGAAATCCGTTTATAGCCCAATACGCCTCTGCTGTACGAATTAAGGTCCTGAATCAGAGGCTGTTTTTTTTTCAAAAATATGTTTCTCCCAATCCAGAACCCAGAAAATTACAAATTATATACCAAAATAATCCTTGAGGTGTCTAGTTTCTCTCTGTAAAATTTCATAATTTTTCAAGTCCATTTACTTGGTCAAAAATTTAGTTGAACCTAACTGACTCTGCAGAAAATCCTTAAATCAGCAACCCACGTTTTTTTCCAACTTCCATTTTTATTTCCAGAAATTATGATCTAAGTTTCACCTCATACAAAATCTCATTTTAAACACTTTAAACACTTCAAAATTACCAAAATATATTCCAAAACATAGGAATATTCAGCTGGGCGAAAATTACAATTAACCCACAAAATACCAAACCTTCATTATAACCTCATATTCTTCATATACTATGCTTGTTCCTTCATTTTAGGCCTCGAACTCTAACTTTAAATCTTTATTCATATCTTTCTTTATCCAATCTGACTCAAAACAAAATATCATGCTCATAGAAAATTTATTTCCAAGCTTCATAACCAAAGACACACATAATAAGGTGCATAGATGACTTACTTGTCTTAGGAACCAAATTTCCTTTGATATTTGCTCCTTTTAATCACCAAATATACTTAACCTTTTCCTTAAATCACCAAGAAAATAATAATCTTCAGCAACTTCATGACCTTAGAAAAATGGTAGAGAGAAATTTAGAGTTTTAGGACCATAATGCTTACCTTGACTTCAACTCTCCTCTTCTTGCTCAAGCTCACTCATGCCCTCATGGAAGAAATTACTCACTCTCTCTTTTCCTCTCTATCAGCCGAAACAACACCCAAATGAGAGAGTTGGCTCTTATTAAAAATGCTCCACTTTGTGCATGATTTCTTTATTCTCCCTAGCCATGCGTGTAGTGGTGTGTGTGTGGAATATTTGGATTCTATCTCCAATGCCAACATGTCCAAGCATAATTATTGTGTCCCAACATAATGATGATGTTGGAGTTGTGGGCATTTTTTTTTTTTTTATGTTATCTTCTCTTGTGCCGTGTGGGTGGAGAATTGGATGGGAAAATATTACTCTAATTCCCTTCCCTTTATCTTGCACATGGCGTATAAGGTCATACATATATATATTTTTTTTATTATCATTTCCTCTCAACTCTTCCTTCTTGCACGGTTGAAGAAGGAATGGAAAATAAAATATGATTTCCATTTACTTAGTTATTCATGTAGGAAAAAATAAGAGAAGACACATGAATAAATAAGTATCTTAGGCTACAACCTTGATGAAAATTCATATTTCCCATTTATAAGTCCCATACATTAGTTATATGAAAATTTGGGATGTTACAAAATTCCCAAACAATATTTCTAATTTTCTAACTCCAAAATTTGGGATGTTACACATTGGGTCTGCGATTTTGGTTCACATCTGTTTCTTTATTTTCGTATTTTTAAATTAGTTATCCAGCTAATGAAACTTATTAAAGCATTATTTACATATCATCTTGTTCAATAATCATCTAGAAATGTCTGCAAAATTAACAGAGTTAGTGACATATCAAAAAAATTAACATCGTTAACTTTGGATCTAAATCTAGCGACACATCAAAAAAAAATTAACACCATTAACTTAGGATTTAAGTCCTTTTAAAATTATAGAAACTAACTGTTTTAACGGGGAAAGGAAATTTGAGGAATCAAAATCACCTCTTCAAAACTTCAAGGACCTAAACTCAAATCGTTTCTTTAAAATTTCAAGGACCTAAACTCAAATTGTAATAAAACTATAAGGACCAAAATATATTTAACCCCGGCAAAAACTATTTCAAAAGAAATTGGCAATCCAGCTACTGGTTAGGGATACTCAGGGCCGTTTGGGATAGCTTTAGTAAATGTGACTTTTGTTTCTAAATGACTTTTCTTGATGGACTTATTTTTTAATGGACTTTTTTTTAAAGTGATTTGTGTTTGAAATAGCAGTAGCAGAAGTGACTTTTGTTTGTGATGAGAACTTGTTTAGCATAGCTTTTAAAAAGATAGATGAGATGGAAAATGACTGAAAATGGCATGAATCAAATTCACACACACACATATGTGTTGTATAAAATGTGATAATTTAGGATAAAAATTAAAAATAAATTTAAATTTGCTAAATAAAATAGTAAAATTCCATTAAATAAAGTACAACACAATGAAGTGCTTAAAAAAACCTAAAATCAAAATTTCAATAGTCAGCCACAAATTTCATATTTGTAATACTGAACAGGGCAAATCAAAATTTCATTTCAAAATTTTCTAGTGAAATAGGGTGATAGAATTGGAAAATTTATAATACTGGAGAATAGAGAAGAAACATATCATCCAAAATTTAGCTTGAAAAGACAAAGGCATCATATCATCAGAGGAGAGGGGCACGGATTGGGGAGGGTGGGACGGTCATTTACAAATGGAGCCCATATGTAAAATTGATGGAGAAGAAGTTGATGAGATAATAAGCTTCCTGGTGTAGCTTCCAAAAAAAAAAAACCTATGAAAGCATGAAGTCAATCAAATAAATAGTTTATCCAAACACCTAAATTTTTTTTGATGGACTTATTATCTTATCTAAAGGACTTAGTTTACCAAACAGGCCCTCAGCTCCGCTGGTGTGTCCCCCACTCCCCCCCTTTCCATAGTAAATCTTAATCCTTATTAATAATTTTGTAAATTTAGAGTCCCAGACTGTGGTTTTGTTCACTTTAATGAACATAAAAATTTAGAATGTGTTATGCATCCTAAAAAATAGAATTCGAATAGTACTGTGGTTCTATTTATAAGTCTATTTTAATAAAAAAATTGTTCTATATATAAGTTCAGTTTCATGTAATAAATGAGATTGTGACAATTTTATGTATATTAATTATATACTTATAAATATAGAGAGGGAAGAAACAGTTGAACAATAATCAATCATAAATAAAGATAAAGTTAAAAATTTATCCCATAATTATTAATTTAATTATTAATTTAACATATAAGATTTGAATAAAATAAACTTATAAAAAAATATAGAGTGGTAAAAGTTTAGGAGTTAAAAGGATATAAAAATATATTTTTATTAAAACATATTGCAAATGAAAATAGTGAAAGTGATGTGACGGAGGAACACAAATGTTAGTGAGGGGTAAAGCGTCAGAGTGTACTTTATTTAGAGAATCAACATTGAGGCTCAGCTTTGGAAAAGAGAAAAAAAGAATCCAAGCATCCTTATTTGCCCCCACATCAAATCAAAATAAATAAAAATGCTACTCCAAGAAGTAACAAAGAAAAATAAGATATATGAGAAAGTTGCATACACTGCATTAAATTGTGAGCCCTCACAAAGTTCACTGCCATATCTTTATTTTAATTTAACTATTTTTATTAAGACTTCTCATCAATTATTGATGAGACATTAAAAAGGCTAACAAGTTAAAAGCCCTACACGGGCACGTCACGTCAGAAAAGAAAAACTAAGCCAATAACGTATCATGCTCTCGTTTTTTTCTTTTTCTGGGTTGAAGACTTTTCTCTTGAGTATCCAATGTGCCCATCATTAGATCGAGCAGATTATTCAATGCCTGGCAATAAATTTTACGAAACCAGTATAGTATTACTTCTATATAATCAAGGAGTTAATTTTAATCTTAAATATTAAACTTATTTTCTATATTTATTAATTTTTTTAAAAAAATTATCTATATTAATATTATCTTAATGAAAAGGATAAATATAAAGATGAAGGAAATTAAAATAAAAAAATTATCAAAATGATTTAAGAAATACATGACATACTAACCAGCTTAACGAATGTTCTTAATTTAATTTAATTAAGTAAACATGTCTTAGATGAAAGACACAACTGAGTACCTATTTTCCAATTTTCTAACTCCCAACACTGGAATGATTAAATCCTCTCACGTCAAAATAATGAGGAAGATTAGAATATTTTAAAAAAGATATGTCATATTAATTAACTTAACTAACTTTTTTAGTGTAACTAAGAGCCCGTTTGGCCTAACTTATTTTTAGCTTTTAAGTTACTTTTATGCAAAAGCTAAAAAAAGAGCTTTTTTTAAAAACCTAAAAGTTGTTTGGTGCTTATATAAATTTTTCATCTTAAAAGTTGAAATTAAAAATAAGTTGTTTGGCAAAATTTTTGTTATAAGCACTTTTTTTAATAAAAATTAATTTAAAAGGTATATTATAAAATATACTATGGTGGCTGAGGTGGTGGTGGCGGGCCGGCGGCGGCGGTGGTGGTGGTGATCGGCCGGCGGGCGGTGGTGGCCAGCGGTGGCGGTGTTAGTGGCCGGCCGGTGGCGGTGGTGGTGGCCGGCCGGCGGCGACGGTGGGTGGCCGGTCGGCGATGGTGGTGGCAGTCGGCCAGCGGGTGGTGGTGGTAGGCCATGGTGGGTGGCCGGTGGTGGCGATGCTGGTGGCCGGTCGGCGGTGGTGGTGGTCGGCCGGCGGCAGTGGTGGTCGGCCGGTGGTGGTTGACCGGCGGTGGTGGCCTATCGGTTGGTGGCGGTGGTGGTGGCCGGCCGGCGGTGGTGGCCTGTCGGCCGGTGGTCAGCCGGCGGCGGCGGCGGTGGCCGGCCGGCCGGCGGTGGGGGGTGGGTTTTTTCTTTCTTTTTTTTAAATTCATTTATTTATTTAAAATTAAGGGCAAAAAGGTAATTTGAACCGAATTTGCATATCATAGGTCCTTTGTATTTCTTAGTCCTTTTACAAATTCAACGGATTTCTAGGGGTTTTGCAAATTCAAAAGGTATTTATCTGGAATTTTCCTTTGAAAAAATAGGACTTAAAAAAAAGAGCTTAAAATAAGCTCCTCTCACCAGCTTTTTTTTTAAGAGTTTTTTTGTTTCATTGTAAAATAAGCTCTTATAATATAAGAACTTATTTTAAATTCTGTTTGGCCTAACTTTTACTTATAAGCATAAGATAAGCTGAAAATAAGTTAGGCCAAACGGACACTAAATTAAGTAATTATTTATTAAATTAAGGAGATAGCGAAGTACCTGGCTATTTTCCAGGTATCTAGCCCCAGGGCTGGAATGATTAAATCTTCTCACGCCATATTATGCTAGTAATCATTGTATATTTAATTATTTATATACAATTGTATTTGTGTATGTAAATAATTATTATAAATAAAAACTTCAAACAGCCTTACGAGTCAAACAAAAATTTTAAATTGTGGGGAAGACGAATCATGGCAATTCAACGTGTATGCATCTATCTCAAATCTCATGGAATTTAGAATATCATAGCATTCTCAAAAGCAATCTAGGACCCAAGAGTGCCACTTATAAGTTATAGGCCCTAAGATTCTCACGCTCTGGTGGGTACATTTAAAATCACGCTACACCCCTCGTCTCTGGGTTTAACTGGTGGGGGTTGGTCTTCCTTACCTTTAAGGAGGGGGTTTGATCTTTGTGTTGGTCAAGGCACTGGAGGGGAGATATTCTAGGGATCTAGGAAGCAGTAATAACGCTGATAAAAGTGGAGGCATGTGTACTCTTTGACCAGTATCCCCTGTGAATTGAGTTCCAAACGTCATAGCCTTTGACTATGGGTAAACTAAGTCCAACCCTTTTTCTAAAAATTATATATATATAAAAAAAAAAACCACGCTACTATACAGCACACACATAGCGGCTATACAGTAGACACATAGAGGCGGAAAATCCTCCAAGAGCTGACCAATACATTCAATGGTTCAACCAACCTACGAGAGACTGTACTATATAAATTAAAGACCACTTAAATTTCATCCTAAAGGTTCACCTAAAATGTAGTAAAATACAAAAATGGGTACACCTGAAATGATGAGATAATACTATAAAATATATTGAAATTTCCTTGTTTGGAGACACACCACTCAAATTCTGGGCGTCTTATAGATCCCATTCACATTTTTTTCTATCCAGGAAAGAAAAAACAATTCGTCAAGTTAGCTTGTTCAGATGAGAATTGTCAAACAAATTGTATATAGTTGACTCATTGACCAATGAAACCACAAATATTTAGCCTCCAATATTGACAAAGTGAAACCGAGAGAAGAAATTGCTCAAACACAGACACGAAACCCGCAATACCAGTACTAGCACACGGCATGTAAATGGTCCCTTTGTTTTTTTTTTGGTCAAAAAAATGGTCCCTTTGGGTCAATAATATAAATAAAAACAAACAAGATATGGCCAAAGCTTATAGGTGTATCCATCTATCTTCTCCACCTTCTCATCTTCTTTGTTTCTTTTTTGTGATTAAAGGCAAAGGTTGCATATTCCCTTGCCACGTGAAAATAACAAACTCACCACTCAATTTAGACAAATAAAAATAAAGCAAAAAAGAAACAAAGTGAAAGAGAAACGCAATATTAAACCATGAAGCAACCTCTTCTGTCTTGTACTCCTCAAAAAAAAAAAAAAACTCTCTTCCTTTTGGTTTGTGAGAGTTTTTATAAACGTTCGCTTCCTTCCTACAATCCTACCCCACTTCTTTTTCTTCATCTTTTTCCCACCCTTTTTCTTTCTGAAACAATATTTTATAATACAGAGTACTCGGAGGGAAACAAGGATGATCCAAAAACTCAATAGCCAACACCACTCCAACTCACTGCGCGTGCAAACAACTCCCGAGAATCAAGGAATTAGGAATGTGTTGCTTTAACGGGACGGAGCCCCAGAGGGTTCCAAAGAGCGTGGTTGGTTTGTGATTACTAACTGTCTTGGAAATCGCAAAAAAAGAGGAACGAGTTGGGGAGCGACTCAGCTCGGGTCGTGTGGGTGAATGTCTTTGAGCAAACCCAGGACCTGTTGCATGCTGGGTCTTTTGCCGGGTGACTCCGCCGTACACAAGTACGCGACTCGCAGGCTCTCCAGAACCTCGCTTTCCCAGTCGCAGCTTAGTCTCAGCCTCTCGTCCAATGCGCGCTCTCCATGCCCTTCCCTCACCGCCTTTCTCACCCGAACCACCGTCTCCGCCGTGCCGGACATCCCTGTTAACAGCTCCATCAACACCACACCGAAGCAGTAAACGTCCGTCTCTGTCGTGCAGTTCGGGCTCTGTTGCTCCTTCCCGATGTTTCGGATCCCAAAATCGGCGATCCGGGGCTCCAAGTCGTCGGCGAGTAAGATATTTGAAGCCACTAGGTGGCCGTGGACGATGGGCTTTGACCCTGCATGGTGAAGATACGCTAGGCCCCTCGCAATCCCGACGGAAATACGGTGTCGTGTCAGCCAACTCATCTTCTCCGGCGGGGATGAGACCTGCGATCCGGATTCGTTTTGAATCTCCCACGTGTCACCAGTCCAATCCTCCACGTTGGTTTGCCCCGTTGGCAGCTCGCGTATCCACCTTCCTAAATCGCCGTTTGACATAAACTCGTACAAAATCAGCTTCTCACTCCCTAAAATTCCATAAAGAAATATCAACATTTGACAATTTGATATGGAAAAACAACAAATATAACCAACACGATGGGAACCACAAAATGACAATTCATATTGAATTTGGTGGTGGTCTTATCGGAATTGTCGCTAAAATAAATGAGACTGCTAATGCAACTTTATGAATAGACTCCATAATTTATAGCCATACGTAATAAATTGCGAGTGCAGTATTTAGGTGAGATTGGTTACACAAGGGATTACCGAGTTTGACATTTAATTAGCAACCTACAACTGAAGCAGAGCATTTAATGTGAGAAAGTCAAAAAAATATACAAACAAATTTGAAAGTTGAAACCTATGAGAAATTTTAGTACGGCGACTACCTGCAATGCAGTATCCGGAGGGTGGCAATAAATTGGGGTGTTTAAGCTTGGACAGGTCAGTGAACAGTGCGATTGCGTCATCGCTATCGACGGCTCTGGCATTCTCCAGCACCTTGATTGCCACGTGGATGTCGCCGGGGATGACGACGGCTCTGTACACGGGCCCACACCTTCCCTCCGCCAGCAGCGACTCCTTGCCGAAGTGCGACGTGGCAGCGATCAGGTCCTTGAAGCTCAGGTTCATCAACGGCTTTTCGAACATGACCACCGGCGCCGACGATGGCTCCTTCAAATCCGCCACCCACGAGCTTCCTGACTCCGTTTCGAACGCGAAAGGCCCCGATTTGTCCAACTTTATTCCCAAAGGCGCCGGCTTTGAGATTGCCCATTTCCTTTTCTTGGCCAGTATTCTCTTCTTTCTGTAACTGCAAAACACCCATATACTCAACAGAACCGCCACACATGCTGAAACAGAGGACACCGCCACAACCAGAGTTTTGTGTTTGTGGTGGTGCGTCGAGGTTTTTAAAGCACGAGAGGAAGGAGGATCAAGACTGGGGGTATTAGATTTATTCTGAGCGAAGCCTTTTCCGGCGTCAATGAAAGCTGACTTGCCAAATTGTTTGTACTTGTCCAAGTGAACCAGTGAAGTGAAGTTGTTCCGAGAAATGTTGAAGAACTTGAGGTTTTCCAGAGGAGGGAAATCAAAAGGGAAACTACCATTGAAAGAGTTGTTTGACAAGTCCAAGTAATTCAGCCTGCTGAGAACAGAAATGGGTTTTACGCTTGCTTTGATGTTGCAGCTTGAGAGGTCGAGATGGTATAGCCCGGTGACGTTTTGGAACTCAGAGGGGAGAGTCATCAAATTGTTATGCGAGAAGTCGAGAATTGTGAGGTTCGAGAACCCAGAAAGTCGAAGGAGATTGGTGAACCTGTTGTGTGAGAGATTGAGACTTTGGAGCGATGAAAACGAGGAGTTTTTTCGTGTGGGGAACTGCAGCTCAATGCTGCCTCCAAATTTGTTATTAGAAAGATCAACTTTTAATAGGCTGGGAGATGCCCAAAGCCAACGAGGTACATGGCCTTGGAGGAAATTCCCAGAAAGATCAAGAACCTGCAAGTTGGTCATATTCCTGATAAAAGCCCAAGAGACAGCCCCCCTCAGATTCTTGGAAGAAAGGTGTATTGAAGTAATAATCTGAGAAGATTTAGAACAGTTAGGACCTTGCGTATGGAACCAGGAAAAGTTGAAGCCAGAGACAGATTGAAAGGCCTTGGAGACCAAGTCATGGTCGGTGCCGTTGCAGGAAGAATCCACAAGGATAACAAACAAGGCAAGAAGAATACAGAATCTACAAAAATAGGAGCTGATGATAACCTTAGCTCCCATAGCCCCTGTTTCTGAGAGAAAGTTAGGGGCAGGTTCTGGAGAGGAAGAGGAACTTTATTATTATCAGTGTTGGTGTTTTTTGGAGGTCACAGTAGTGGGAAACAAGGGCGTCATGTTGGAGGGAGAAGAAAGAGAGGGAGAGAGATAGAAGGAGAAGTTGATGGAATTTGGATATACAGTGAATGGGGTTGACTGAGAAACCTGAACGACGTGCTGGTAGTTTAATATCATCACGCTGGCTGATGCGGTGATTGCGATTTTCCCATTTTCTTCTTTAATAAGACTGCACCAAAATGCCATCAAGCCTGTCAAATATGGCTACCTGCTCTAATTTTCCATTAAACTTCATATCCTTTAATTACACTATACCTGAAAAATAAAATACAACTTTTTACCGCCCCTTAACAGGTTTTTGTAAATTTTTATATTTTACCTTGATGTTTTTTTTAATATTATCAACTCGTGTTGAGTTTGGGGTGTGTGACTATCTCTTTCAATATAAGTGTCTCACATAAAGGGATTTAGACGTGTCTTACACCGCTAGACTAATTTTATATAGATTATTTTACCTTGATGTTGATTATAACTGACCTTTTTTTTCCTATTATTCAACTAAGGGAAGTAACTCATGCCCCTATTATGATTGGGTTAAATTCACAATCTTATACTTAAGAAAGACTTACAAACTTGTTTGAATTAATATTAGAAAAACACGTTCATACGATATAAGATAAAATTTCTCTTACATATTCACCTCACCTCGCACACCTTAAATCACAATAGAAAAACATATTCTACGCACCACTAATGCAAAAAGATACTAAACTTGGTGTCATAGAGTCAAAAGGCCCTAAAATAATTAATTGACTGTATGAATTGATATACCGACCCGAGTAATGACTTAAGAGACTCAACTATCTAGATAGTGCTTCATATTGATATTATTGTTGATGTTGATGAGGAACAACATGTCTGTTTTTGTCATGGATGGGCAGATTCTTCGCGAAAGTTTTTACTGTCTTTTACAGTAAAGGAGCTTCGTTACTCAAGCATACGTCAGATTCACTTTGATTAAAGTTATATGGATTTATTACATGAACAACTAGTAGTAGTTTATTACCGACATACATCTCCATTGCTCTTTTCTAGAGGAGATGATGCAAAGCAGAAACTAGCCCAGAAAGAATATTTTTTTTAACTCTCACAAGGAATTTAATGGGGAAGAACAACTTCACCTAATTGTATTTATACCTATATATATTTATTTCAAGTAAGCTCTAGCTGTTTCCACTCACTTGGAGAAAGTCACGGAGTTCACACTCAAATTTTTTTAGTGCTCGCGGCTCAATAAATTAGTCTTTAATTTTTCTGACTGAGGTTCTTTCTCTGCAACACTGTCGGGCGAGAATTAGAAAACTAGATTCATAAAAATATCAGAGGCAAATGATTCCATCAACAGTTCAACACGTGCATCTTCGCCTTCGAAAAATAAGTTAAGCTTTCATCTCAGAATTTCAGGCAAGCAGTAACAGAGTGACAATAATGAAGAATGGTAAAAAAAAAAAAAATGGATCCTCTGAGACTGATATTTTTGAAGGGGCTTATGTGGGTATTTAACTAGTCCTCGTTGATTGATTGGGATTGATACGGGAGAAAAAGAAACAAACAAACAAACAAGGAAATTGACTGATCGGTATTTGTTTGGGGAATCAATATAAAACTAAGAACAGAGAAACGCGTGGAAACAACGTCATTCACAAAATTTGGACATTCCCTTGCTTAAGTCTAATTTCTCTGATGCCAACAGATCATGTGCCTACCTTGACTTGATAATGCTTAGTCTTTCCACCTCACCTTTTTAAGTCTTCATTAGTCAAGATTGGCTAACAAATCATGTTATAGGACGTTTCAAAGAATGAAACTAGTAATTCTGCTCTTAATGATATTATAACTACACTCGTAATTTAGTTTTTATATATATGGATCAGCCAAAGACATCCCCTGTTTCACATAATGACAAATCAAGCGCCAAAGAAAGCTAACATCAATTTCAAATTTTTGGGGACAAGCTGGACAAGAATAGACACGGGGCAGAGTATAGTGGTTTAAAAAAACTGCATATATATATATATATATATATTGGGATGATGGATTTGGAGGTTGGCAAGTAAGATTCCCCCACTAATTCCAAGTACTAGAGGCTATCTCACTCGTTTCTCCCTCTTGCTCTTGTGTGTAGGTTTGTGATTATAAAATTATACTATGTCAAGTGGCTGGTATCACCTAATCCATTAGCTTCCAAACCCCAAAATTCCATTTTCATTGACACCTCGAACTTTTCATTTGCAATATCAAACCCAGACATTGAGATCTGAGGATTATTATATAACTGTCACCATCCCACGCTTACAACCTTCATGTGGCCCGCCACTAGTGATTCCATGAATCACTGTTTGATTCAAACAACATTCCTGTTTTTTATTGTTTTTCTTTAATTCTACGAGGCCAGTGAAAATGACATAAACTCTTGGTCCAAAAGCATTTGGGGAGTTTCATTAACTGAGGAAGTAGTAATAATAATAACGCCAACCTAAAAAAACAATAGACTGAAACTGAAACTCTAGCTCGAACTCAAACACTACTGTTGGTGCTTGGAGAAAACTTTGAAGAAACCAATTCCATCAAATCCATCTCTGGCTTTCGTTCTGAACTATTGTCCTGATAACCCATAAGCAAATTCATGTTCAGGTTTGGATGATTTCCACACCCATATAGAAGTGATGAATTGGAGGGTGGTCCGTTGAGCAAGTGAGAGAGATAAAGATCAGATTGGGAGTGTTTAATGGGAGTGACGGCCTCCTCAGTGAGGAGATTCTCATAGAAGCTTGTTTTGTTATCTGGGTTTGAAATGGAATACACAAATCCAGACCCTGTGGTAGTCACGTCAGTGATAAAATGATGTTCACCATCTGTTTGACAAAAGTCCAACGGGAAGCAAGTTGAGGAATTCTCAGAGTGTTCAGCATCAGCAGCAGAAATATACTGTTTGTGATTCAGGTTGTCAGCGAAAAATCCTTGCAAGAAGAGCAATTCCTCATCAAATGGTTCAGCTATTACAGAGTTGGCGTTAACAAGAGCAGATTCAGAAGAGCGTTCAGATTGGTTTTCTGCAATGTTGTTCTTCTGGGCTGTGTTATTTTTTAGCAGGGTCTTGTTTCTGATGTAGTCTTCAAGTATAGAGGGACGTGTCCTTTTGTGATTTGTGTGTGTGATTTTCTTCTTCCTCTTTGAATTCTGTCTTCTTTTAGTGGCATTCCAATGGTTCTTGATTGCGTTCTCTGTTCTTCCTGGAATGCTTTTTGCTATTTCTGCCCAACGATTCCCAACCTTGGCATGTGTTTCCACCAGTATCCTCTCTTCTTCTTCACTCCAACTATCTTTCTGAAACCACATGAACCATGAACAAGATTGTTGACGGATACATATGTTTTAATTTTCTCTATAACGAAACATTCATAGAACATTAAGAAATTCACGTGACATCATGTAGCAGTTCAGCCTTTGTACATTCAGAAATTCAAGACGAATCAAGATCTAACAAGCCATGTATATAAATAGAGATGGCGCGAATGGTGTTGATTGAGGAAATGTAAAAGTAATCCCGCCATTATTTTAGTTCTCAAGTTAGCTTTTCAGCAATCAATAAACCGAACAAAAATTAGGTTAAGATTTGCAGATCATACCAATTTAAGATGAATCCTTGGTATATCTTTATCTAGATGCTCTGTAATTATGGAAAGGTAAAAAAAATTTGGCGGGAAATGAAAAAGAGAGGTAATCTTTGAAAGATTTGCCAATCTCTTGATTATAGTCATACTTTACATAGCACTGGTTGAAAAATGCTTATACATTATATATATTCAAAGTTCAAACAAAAAGTTTTATACATAATAAAAATGTTTATTCATTATAAATTACGTTTTCAACATAGTATACCATCACAAACACACTCTAAATAAGTTATTCTAGATTCAAAAAACGTCAGTGGATGAGCAACCTTATTTAAAGTTGTCCTGAGGAGTAGAATCAAAGTCAAGGGAATGTGCAATTTAACATGAAAATTTTGATCACACAGACAAGTAATGAGGAAGAAGAAACCTTAATATCAGGGCGCAAATGATTATGCCATCTCTCTCTACACTGCTTGCCCGCTCTTCCATCCAATTTCTCAGCTATTTGAGCCCATTTCTTCACACCATATTGATTCACCAATCTCACCAATTTCCTGTTCACCAATCCACAATCATCTCGGTAGTTTACAGATATTAATGTATAAGAAAACAACACACATAGAACAACTAAAACACAAACTAAATTACAAATATAACAAGTGACGTCCTTAAATAGTTCCACGTACCTGTCTTCTTCATCAGTCCACTGTCCTTTGATCAAGGACACACGAGACCCTTTCTTCTTAATTCTCCTTCCCACAGTATCTCCACCACCACCATCATGATGCTTCCCCGGAACACTGTTTCTGAAGCACAATGGTGGGACTTGAGCGTGTGTCCAGTTCAAAGCTTGCTCATTTGGTAACACAAACCCATCAATGAAACTTGATCCTGATCCACTGTTAGGCCAAACAGTAGAAGCCATGTGATTCTGTGCGTGCTGGCTCCATAAGAATCTGTCGATGGGTGTCAAAGGTGGGACTGATCGATGCATGGGATGTTGATGATGGAACAAAGTCGAATGTGATGTCCAAGAAAAAAGAGGAGGAGACTAAGGTTGTAATAGACAAAGAAGCTAATTGAAAGCCCCATAATGAGCCACAAGGATTTACACTCATTTATTTCTGGCATGTAGTAACGGCTATGAATTAATAATTACGTAACTCCTTAGCTTCCTCCTCAGCAAAAATTTAGGGAGTGAAGAGGGATTAGTGGATTGGTTATAGATCCATCATCCATTATATTTTTCACTCATTTTGATTTTCAAAATTCTAATAGTGTCTTTACTGTTTAAGTTTCAAGTTTGAAACATATCGGCTGAATTTTGTTCAAGCATGTTGGATATCTATAATCTCTGTGCTCTCAATTTAGTATTTATATTGTCATGGGAATTAAAAGTTGCCAAGTAATACTGTAGTTTTTTTTTTTGGCTGTTGGTAATGAATTATTACTGCGTTTGAGTGATGGGAAAAAAAATTCTCAGGCCATTAATATCCTCTAATTAGTGACATTAATATGTAATTAATGTTTTTTATAGTAAAATTTTCATTATTGTAATTCCATAATTCTATTATATTTGAGTTTCTAACACACATCAGTATGATTCACGGTAACGTTGGAGTGTGTTATCACACAACTGGGCCCCAAGGGAGAAGCCGCAACTCAGTTGCCCAAGCCCATCTGCAAATGATAATGTCTCCCAATTAGCCATTTGCTTTGCCTAGGTGCTAATTTGGGCTTTCATCCACTTGGGCCTACCTTCTCATAACTTTCAGTCCTGGTTTGTGTCATTATACTCTCTTCAGTCTTATACTTTCATCATGTATCCAAAAAAAAAAAAAGTATTATACTTTCTTTGAACTTGGAAGCATATCTTAACCTTGGTAGGATATTGGTGTTTACTTCAACCTAAAATTTTATATATATAAAAAAAATGTTAATACAAATGGCGGGTATGTTTAAAATTATTTTTTAAAAAAATGTAAGAATGAAAAACTGAATCCCCAAATCCTAGGTAGATCCGCCATTCAATATATTTAATTTACTAAATATAATAAGTACCATAATCCTCTGTTACCTCGCCACGTATATATGTCTGGCTCAGTGGTGTCTTGTCTTGTAAGGGCACAAGTGCAAGAGGAAATGACAAAATAAAGGACCCACAAAATTTGACTAGAATAAGGACTCACAATCTGCAACGCAGATCCTGAATCTGATCTCCCTGACTCTATGTGTTTGTGTTGCTCTCTATTGCCTCGACTGAATTATTCTCCTTATCATTAAGATATATTTATTTAATTTAATTATTAAAGTTAGTTTAGTTGATTATTATAACATATTTTTTAAAAATACTCAAGTTGTTTTTGCTTTTTAATTCTCTTATTTTCTATAATTCTTAATTATTACTGAAGGAACATTAATAGAGATAAATTTAAAAAAAATTAATAAATATAAATCATATCTCCTATATTTAGGATGAAGATTAACTCTCCATATGTGTCTTTTAATTGTCTGTTTGAGAAATACTCAAATCGTGGTTTCAAAAGCTTTTATCTGTAATCGAGACAAAACTCTCTTAATATACGTATCATGTAAATCATTTTTAAGAATCTAAAACACAAGTACTTATATTAAAAATAGAAGAGGGTACTACATTACAATTACAATTACAATTAATTATAAGCGCGCACATGCAAGAGATAGAATAATGCAGCTTGGTTCAATAGGGATGGGATCATGCAAATAAATATTTTTTCCTGGTTTTAAATATAAGAATCAGTTGATTTTTTTTTTGAAATGTTAAAGAAGATAAATAATATATGTTGTATATCATTATGTTATTTATTAGTTTATGAGTCAGAAAAGTTAATTTGGAGAAAAATAATGAGTATAAATATTTTAAAGTAATTTAATTAGCTTCCTTAATTTATCTAAAAAAGTCTATTTTAGTCTTATATTTAGGACTGAATGTGATAATTGGGGTAAGATAGATTCACATGTTAAACTATTTTTCTAAATGCATCCAACATCTTAAGTATCTAAATATAAGATATATTTACCTAATTTAATTAAATTGAAAAAGTTAGTTAAGCTAATATTCCCTCCGGTCCTAAATATAATACAAAGTTGAATTTTTGGAGAGATTAAGGGAGTTAATTAAATTATTTTAAAGTACTTATATTTTTATTTTCTCTCCAAACTAATTAGTTTGACTAATCAACTGATATATAATCTAAGGATACATAACATATAATATGATTAAGTAACTTATTTAATTTCCATAATTTTTTAGAAAAAGTCAACTCTATCTTATATTTAAGACCACAAGAAATATTACATTTTTTTCTAAAACATCATAATCGTCTTTTTTAATTCCTTCCCTCCCTCTCATCTTTGATTACTGTTGATGGAGCATTCATAAGTGTCAATTATGAAAAGATTGACACACATATAAACTATTACCCTTGGTCTTAATTATAAGAATACTTTTGTAATGTAATCCTAATTATAGAAACATTTTTGTAGTGTAAATTACACTACAAAAGTGTTTTTATAATTAGGACTGGAGGGATATATCTCATATTTAGGATCAAAATCAACTCCACAAATGTGTGTTATATTAAGGACCGAAGGGAGTATATTTTTACATGAAGTATTTTTCTAGGTGCATTTTGCATCTTGAAATATTTTTTGGTGTATTTAGTACCTCAAGTATTTCTTTTTTGACACCCGTTCAGCCTATGTGTCTCGAGCACCAACGTATAAAAAATATTTTAGAATGTTAAACGTGGACACACCTAAAAAGATACTTCAGAATATTGAATATATTACAAAATACTTTATGATGCTCAATCTACTTGAAAAAATTATACAGGCTCTATTTAGTCAAGGCTACCCCCACTACAAAAATTTTCGGATTTTGCTACGGAAAAATTCCGTAGCAAAATCATTTTGCTACGGAAAATCAAATTCCGTAGCAAAATCCTTCGTCGCAAATTGCGACGGACAAGAAAAATCCGTCGCAAATTGCGACGGATTTTCCTTTCCGTCGCAAATTTGCTACGGAAAAAAATTCCGTAGCAAATTTGCTACGGAAAATTTTCCGTAGTAAATTGCTACGGAATTAATTCCATAGCAAATTTGAATTTTGCTACGGAATATTTTCCGTAGCAAATTCTTTTTTTTTTTAATTTTTTCTAATTTATTTTTTTTCTTTTTATATTTTTAAATTTTTATTAAAAAATTATTAAAAATTACATAAAAAATTATTTAAAAATATTAAAATTACATAAAAATTATGGAAAAAATTGTATATTATTATTATTATTATTTATATATATATATATCATGAATCATATATTTATGAGAAAGCTAATTGGGAAACGTAATTATATAATAAGATATAAATAACCTACAAGCAATAAACTACTATTAGCAACAGGGATACAACTTTTCAAGAATAGCACAACGCTATTAGATATACATAGAGAAACAAAATATTCCCAGCGTTTTAAACATCCGAAAAAGAAAAAGTACATAGTAAAATGAAGACAACATTGACGCTATGAATCCTATTTTTGAACCTAAGACAGAGAAGTTCCCTTCCCCTTCTTAGCCCCTCCAATCTCAAAATGCTGCACCTATGCAAAAACAAACAATTGAATTATCAGTCAAGTGTGATACAATATGCCAAAAAAAAAAACATAACACATGTAAAGCACGCCATGATTGATATACCAACCTTAATAAGGTGTTGGGATACATGTTTACTACTTAATCAAAATACGACACCAACAATATGAAATTGTTTTCATGAGTAATGTGCTGGTACAACCATTATGAAGATTTTTTTTTAACACCTTAATGAGTAGTAGTTATCCCCTACGCAAGGAATTGTTTAGACTGTCATGTTAAACACGGCCAAGACATTCATAAACAAGAAATGATTTCAGAAAATTTTCCTCCCATCTGGTGTCTTATTTTTCACATTACATAGCTTCAGGCTTATGGAAACTCAATTTCAGACAAGTCACTAACTGAAACGAGAGACATAGCAAAATACAGATGCTCACCTATGTTCTCTTCTATGCGAAGAACAAAATGTCTGCAGAACGCAAGTATAACTGCTTAGGAATCATTGAGAACAAAATTACAAACTGGGGACTAGAAAGTCATCATTAATCTCACAAGACCTCCTGCTGCTGTCAATAGCTGGTTCCACAGGATGTGCCTCTCCATGTCTTAAGAAAGCCCGAGCAAACAATTCACCTAGTTAAATATTTCCTTTATTGCGGTAATAACTTTTTATTTAAAAGAAGTAAACTGGATAATCCTATCAGAGAAGCTCTTATATGCTCTTATCTTACCTGTTTTCTTACCTTCAAGCCTTATAATGCATTCCGCTCCCTTGCTAATAACTTTCAATACTCCATCCCATGCCCATTTGTTGGCATCCCATTCATCAACCCTAAAACAAACTCCAAACGTGTAAAATGTTCGGTAATTACAGGAATAGCACTTAATAATCAGAGGGTTATCAAAGAGTAGGAAATCAAAAAAAAGGTTTGCAATCTGGAAATTTCGGGTCTTACAAGCAAGATGTAGAAACCTAACCATGGTAAAGATGCATTAAACAAATCATACGCATGTCAGACAAGGAGTAAAGATTTGAGGTTGATCAGAAACATGTAAGAAGCTGCACTCTTCCTTGGGGGTATTGCACAAATAGTGGGACACATTAGCTTGACACCAGAATTTCTAAATTCCAGCTGGTCATTTTTTCCATTAAGTGACATTATTCAAATATTAAAAAAATCAAACGTGATCCTTCTAAGTTCAACTCTCCTGTGATTAGCAAATTGAACCTTCATCAATCTATTGCAATCTTCTAGTTAAACCAATTGCTGGGGAAATAAACATATGTACCCTAAAGCCCAAATTGCAAAATCAATAAACTAGCAACACACATTCAATTTTTTCTTTAGTTCTTTTCAATGAAAGACCTCGGAAACATAGCTAAAGCTTTTTTAACATATAAACCTAGCATTCAGAAACTTGAAAGAGAACGAGTTCCAACCCGCTTCAGTATCTTGGGACTCGTCCACGCTTTATTGAGCGACGTCGTCTTTCTTGTCCTCCGCTTGCATTGCAACTTCAATGCCAAAGAAATGAGAGGAGAAGAAGAAGGAACCCGATATTGGAGAATTCTGGGCTCGCAGTTTCAGAGACACAGTGAACGCAGGGGAAGAAGAGACGGGAATGTCCGTCTCGTTTTCATTCTCAGAGGAGTGACGAACAAGCAGCCATAAAAGGTTGAATTGGTGAAAAGCACCAAAATATTAATTTTTAAATATTTTTTACCTAAATATGCTGAACCACCACAAGCGGCCGCGACTAAGATTCCGAGAGGCTGAGAGTATGAAATCGACGAGGGTGAGTGAGAATGTGAGATTGACGAGGCTGAGAGAGTGAGATCGAAATCTGAGAGGGGCTGAACACTGAACCAAAACCCTAAAAAAACCACAACCAAAATCAAAAGACCAGATTCACAAAATGAAACCATAATAATAAAAACCTCAAAACAGAGTCGATTCATTACGAGAAATCAAGAACTAGAGGTCGAGACTGAGATTCGAACGTTGAACCAACAGAAGCCGCCGAGATTGAGATCTAAGAGTGAGAGGCCGAGACTAAAATCTGAACATTGAACCAGAAGAAGCGGCCGAGAGGTTGAGCCTGAGGGCGACGATGAGCTGTGATCTGAGAGTGAGAGCGCCGACGAGCTGAGATCTGAGAGAGATAGCGAGACGAGCGAGATTTGAGAGTGAGCCACAGACTTCACGATAGAACGAGAAGGAAGGAAGGTTTGAGACTTAGGTTATTTTTAAGCAAGGGTTACAATCAAAGAGGAAATTTGCTACGGATTTGAAATTCCGTAGCAAAATTTGCTACAGAATTCTAAATCCGTAGCAAAAATTTGCTACGGAATTTTTTTCCGTAGCAAAATTTTGCGACGGAAAAATAAATCCGTAGCAAATTTTGCTACGGAATTGCAATTCTGTAGTAAATTTTGCTACGGATTTCAAATTCCGTAGCAAAATTTTGCGACGGAAAAATAAATCCGTAGCAATTTGCTACGGAATTTTTTCTGTAGCAAAATTCCGTAGCAAAATTCAGTTTTTCTTGTAGTGCCCAAGGCAAGTGTCATATGTATGTGGCTTCTTTTCAATTAAATTATGTTATCACCACTCGCATTTAATAAAGAAATAAATTTTATAAAAAAAATAAAGAAATAAATGATGTACTTGGGGGCTTCCAACTCAGCGGGTCGACATGGTCTAATAAGCTTTCGTCTCCCTCTTCTAACATATAAGCTGGATTTCTGCAACTGGCATCCACCATAAAAATATATTATCATTCTGTTAATTAAATAAAATTAAAATAAAAAAAAGTCATCATCTTTAAGGAGGAAAAACCAGACTGGGGTGCTTGTGAACACTGTTTTAAAAAACACATGATGATTTTTCACAGTCAAGTTCTTAACATTATAAAACTGTAATATGCATACCATGTGTACGTGTGTAGAAAAGTCTTGTTTAAAAGTTAAAAAACAAGTAGGTCGTAATGATAAGACTTAAAAATGAAAATCACGGAACCATGCAATGTGCAGAGCAATTTTGACTTCAAAGTTTTAAAAAAGCCTTGGCCGCTATCCGTGAAAACTTAAAGCAAGTTCCCCTTCACCCTACTTGGCACGCAAGCGTGTGATGAAAAGAATCATGACCGACCATTAAGCTGACTTCCTCCTGCTTGGCGTTGACCCGCTTGGGGCGGCGCTGGCGGCCTTATCAACATATTGGGAGTTCCAGCTACGTACCGCGTGATGACAGTTGCAAGATGGGATCGTGACAAGATCAACGGTGGGGATGCACCGGATGACAATTGCATTGGGAGTATAAATAACTAAAACCGACTTCATGCTGGGGGACGATTACACGTCAGCAGAGCTGGTACACGTGGACGTTATGACGACCACTCGTGGTGATGCGTGGATAAGGTTCAGGGTTGTTCTTGTTGTTTCGGGTTTGTCCTGGAAAGCAGGAAACAGTCGTTATTTAGGACTCTGGTGTCCAGCTGAGATTCTACAAATTTCTTCCTGTGAAGCAAAGAATATGGGCTGTGGAATATACGCAAGGCAAGGCTCAGGGAAGGATCACTTTTACTCCTTTGATCTTTATTATTAAAGCACACTAATTATTAATTCTCACGTATCAATAAAAATAATTAATTGAAGTAATTTTTAATATTATCTTTATTAATTATAGTAAACTCTAATATCATATTAATTATTATTCTCACCTATTACCCATATTTATTAGGAATATACATTAAAAAAATTAATTAATATTTCTTAAGAATAAGAAAGTATGTAAGGATGACTAAATAAACTTTAATCTTTGTGTCTTACGGGGGAGAGAGAGTACTGTTTGTCCTCAAATCTCGTGCTTCCACGCCATCAAACCTCACATACATGACGTAACTTCTTTTGTCTCGAGTACACGTTGTTTCTTTCACTTTCCCAGTTTTAACGTGATTGTTCTTTTTTTTTTTTTTGGTTCAACATTTTTAACGTGTTTGTTATATGAATCACCTTAATAATGTGTTTGTTTGAAATACCTTTAAAACTTAGCTAACTTTTCATTTATAATTTATGATGATTAGTTTTGTATCGATTTACATAGTTCTAAATATAATCCCAAATAAGTATATTTTAAGTGATTATATTAGAAAAAATTCATCTCATAAAATAAAACACAAAAAAACACTTATTTTAATGGTTCCAAAACCCATGTTAAGGCTCGATATCTCCGTAACTGCTCCCTTTGTCGGTCCCAGGACGATTGGAGAGTTTATTTTTGTTCCTAATTGTATAGAAGCTATTAGCTCTTCATTTTCTTTTTAAATGTTATCACTAGTATTTAATTCGAGCTTTGTGACTATCCTCCTGTCAACATAAACATCTCTTTTAGGGGACAAACTTGATATTTAAAAGGATTTAGAGATGCGTTACATCTCTAGACCAACTTTATATTACTAGAAACTATTAGCTCGTTAATCACAAGAGCTAGTGGCTATCCTCATCCTTTTAGAGATGCGGTAGATCTCTTCTTTATAGAGATATAACTTTTATTTAACCATGGAGAAGAAAACAGGATTATTTTGCTAAACTTTATCATGGTCTTAATGTTGAAGGCAATTTTTGCATATGTGATCACCCTCCATCTCTTTGAGCTAGCAGAGAGAAGCCAGTGAAAGAAGCAACGGAAGCTAGGATTTGTACTTTGTGTCCTCTTATATATGAGCTAATGGACTTCAGTTTTTATTTAAAAAAATAGAGAGAGAAGTAATCCCTAGTAACAATGGCACATTGTCATCTGATCTAATGATATGAGAAATCTCTATCAATGAAAGGTCATCAGTTTAGTTTCACTTACAACTTTATGCAGTTAGTGTTTGCCTCTTCAATTCAGAAGTAGTTCTCTCTATCACTCTTATTATAATATATATATATATATATGACCGACTCGTCGAAACAAATCACGGACAATTATGTCATCAACAACTTTATCTAAAAAGGAAAAAGATTTGGGGAAATTAGAATAAGGTCCTAGCTCCTAATAAAAGGATTTAATGACTTTGATAACAATTGAAGAGCATACAATTATAAGTTCTGACATAGAAAATGATAATAGGTTTATTCTAATCACTTATCCTCTTACAATAAATATCATATATTTCCTTCGGAGAGTGCTTTATAATAATTGCCAGGGAGGATGTAGTATTTTTCTATGAAGTAATATATAAGTTTAAAAATATAAAGTATTATTGTGTTTTTAAATTGTAATTAATAATTTTTAATGAGTAATAATAATCAGTCATTCTCATCTTTTTTCATATAAGATAAGACACTAAATGAAGATCATCATGAAAATAATGTATTTCTTAATGTCATTGAGTGATTTTTTTTTATTTTATTAATAACATAAATTACTTGAAAACATCTTATAATTTTTTTCAAAATAATATTATGCTTTAGGTAATGTATAGGCTCAAATTTGCTTTATTCTGTAATGTTTTGTAATATTGTTACTCGTACATTGGATTAGAACCACCAATGACCCTAAAAGATTCCTCAGGCAACAAGCCCCGCCCAAGCCCTCCTGTAATTTCAGGCAGTGAGCTTCCGATTCAATGCCATCAACTTCCTAATATCGAATTATTTCATTTCATGTCACGTTGCTAAACTAGGAAGGAATATATTAATGGGTTTAATGTTTCTGTTTTTATTGTAGAATTTTTTTTACCACACTCACATAAAAAGTGAGTGGATCTCATTGTAAAGAATAGGGAGGAAAAATATTAGTAGGATTCACTTGCTTTTATGTGAATGTGGCAGAAAAAAAATATTTCTGTAGTAAAAATAGAAATATTAAACCCTATATTAATTGGCCAAAACTTTACTCCCGATGTGATATTTATAATAACTTGATAACTGAATGAGTAAATATCCTTTCTGGTCTTTGACAAAAAACACGGATCCTATTTTGGTCCCTTACAAAAAAATCGACCCTTATTCGTCATTTTTATGGACTAAAAAAGACATTTTGAAAATTTGTAAGGAATCAAAATGTCAATCAATCGACCCTTATTTGTCCTTTTTATGGACTAAAAAAGTTTTTTTTTTTGGTAAAAGACTAAAATGGGGATTGTGTTTTTTGTCAGGGATCAGAAAGGGTATTTACTTTAACTGAATTATACAAATTAAAAAGGGGGTTAAATTTAGTTAAAAATAATAAATATATATATCTTAAATAAATTTCTTTTTTTAAGTATACCTTTATTCATGAGAGATAAGTAAAAGTGAGAAATAGAGTAAATATATGTATTTCAACATTTTAATTAATACAATACATATAATTAATGAGGGGTAAAAATAATAATAAAAAAACTTATTAAATACTTAGACAACTCTTGTTAAACTTTTATAAAAAGATTAGAGTTAAAGACCATTTTTGCCCCAAAAATACACATCGAGAACCAATTTTGCCCCGAAAGTTTCGTTGTGAGCAATATTGCCTTAGAAGTATAAAAACATTGCAATGTTGCCCTTCCTTTAAGGTTTCATTAACAGCCTTAACGGTCAACTTTAGTTGACTTGGTTACGTTGACGTGAATTGTCTACGTGGCATCTTTGTCACTTTTTTTGGGGGGGGGGGTAAAGTAGCAATTTGCCTTGAAGTATAGCTTAGGAGCAATGTTGCCCTGGAAATTTATTTTTGGCTCAATGTTGCCTTGGACGTCTAAAAATGTAGCAATGTTGCCCCTCCATTTACAGTTTTAACGGTCAAACGTTAGTTCCCTCCACAATGGATTGTGTCATTAAAAATGTGTCTATAAATCTGCTTCCGTCCTCCATTTTTATTTGCAATTTTCCTTGTTCTACAATAAATTTTCCTTTGAGACTTAAAGGTAGAGACCACTTGTGATGAATTCTAAGTGATTTAAATAATTAATTGTATTTGACACTTTTTGTAAGCTTTGTTCTCTTAGTCATTTCTTTTTATGTTGCACCAGAGGTTCGTTAGTCGATCGCATAGATAATTCTGTAGGCGAGTGATTATTGTTTGGAAAAATTTGTTTGAACTGCCTACGATGTACTCATTTTATCTTCTGTTCAGACAAATTTGTTCTTATTTTTTTGTTTGATTTGTCCAAAACATTTTTTCCGAACAAATTTCACATGCGAGTGATTATTGTTTGATTATGAAATGCCTATGATGGAAGACACTAGGGGGAGAAAGAGTAGGTTATATTTATTTTTTAAAAAATAAAAATTAATTGTCACCCCCACTCCCTCTTGTCCTAATTATAATTATAAGACCCAGTTGAATTTTTTTTTTTGAGAAATTAAGAAAACTAAATAAGTTATTTAATTATAGTACTTCCGGTTCTAATTATAAGACCAGGTTAACGTTCAACCATTAGGGCTGTTAATGGAGGGGTAACATTACTACGTTTTTAGACTTCTAGGGTAACATTGAGCCAAAAAGAAACTTCCAGAGCAACATTACTCCTGAGCGTGTATTTTCAGGGCAAAATTGTTATTTAACACATAAAAAAAAGTGACAAAGATGCTACGTAGATAATCCACGTCAGCATAACGGAGTCAACTAATGTTGACCGTTAGGGCTATTAATGGAACCCTAACGGAGGGGCAACATTGCTACGGTTTTATGCTTCCGGGGCAACATTGCTCTCAAAGAAACTTTCAGGATAAAATTGGTCCTCGGCGTATATTTCTGGAACAAAATTGATGCTTAACTCAAAAAAGTAAAACAATTCAAATGTAAGGTTTTTATAATAAAAACCAAAGGAAATAGTATCAAACTGACGTCGGGGAGGTTGGTTGGCGAAGAGGACGGCCCCACCTGTTAATTCAGCCTTACCTAAGTCGGATCATCCACCACTCCACATATTTTAAGTAAAGCTTAAGCTTCTTCATTTCCTCGAGGAAATATAGGTAAAGATTCTAACTTTGGGTGTCGGAGATTTGAATAATGAATTGAATTACTTAAATAATGGAGGTAAAAAAGACAAAATTTTAAGTTTTCAATATATGCAAGTTTAACACATACTCCTTGTCCTATTTGAAATTTAATGTGGATGTCATTTTCACGGAAAAAAAAACTTTTAATCTTCATTAACTTTACATTAAAATCTAACTATAATATCTCATCAAAACAAAATCTACAAATATAAATTAATGGTGAAATTTTGCTTTAAAAAAAATAGTGAAGTGTTTTATATATAGGATTAAGATATATATATATATTTTTGCTTACAAATAAAATTAGAATATGGTAATTTGAAAGAGAGAGATGCTTACTGTATCTCAAAGATGATACTCCCAACCATTTTTCTTTCATTAAGATGGTTAAATTATAAAGACAAGTCGAGTTCTAACAAATGGCCTATTTAAACATACTAAATTGTACATGATCTTCTTAATTTTTGAGTCATTCATAAAAAAAAAATTCCTAACTTCTAATATTTGACATGAAACCCCTTCCAAACATTTAAGTTTGATTTAATTATCCTTATTCTATTATTTTTTTATATTTAACAAATCAAGAAATGATATGTTATTGACTATGCACCCTTCTTAAATTTTTTGGGCAGGATAACCCCATCAAATTTTGAATTATGTAAAAATATTTGTATAAACTTTAATCAAGTCATGAATAAATAAAACAGTTTGTATCGACGTAACTATTAGACCCTATGTATCTCGAGATCGAGTTTTAGAGGAGACACTTATATTAAGAGGGGTAGCTCCAAACCCTAAACACTGAACCAAATAATAATAGGAGGAAAAAAATCAGTTTGTTGTACTGTATTTTATTATTAAAATAATGAAAAAAATTGACAGGAGGAAATCATTGTATAAACTTAAAAGTTCATGGGGTATTTTTTTGTTAAATATTAAAAATATTTATATGTAAAAAGTTAGGAAATTTATAATATAATATACTTCTATAAAAACAATCATATTTAGTCATGATGGATTGGGGGTAAATGAAATATTTATTTTGTTTGCCATTAATGAAATATCACTCTGGTCTTGTTTATAAGTTCTTTTTGACTAAATTACACAAGTCATTGAAAGGTAGTTGACTTCAAAGTTGTCAAACTCACGAGTTTAAACAAACTCGTGACAGGGACGTAAACTTGTATCGTGAACTCGAATTGTAAACTCGTAAGAGTTTATTTTTATTATAAAATAGGTATTAATATTATATAATTAAATAATCAAAATATAAAAAAATGACGATAATTTGATTTAAGGGTTTAATGTTTCTATAGTTGTTGCAAAAACTTTTTTTTTCAGCAATCATATAAAAGTGAATGAATCCTACTAATATTTTCTCTCTTATCTCTTTATAATGGGACCTATTCACTTTTATGTGAGAGCTGCAGATTTTCTGCAGCAATTGCAAAAACATTAAACCCTTGACTCGTGAATTTAACTGAGTTTATACTTAATATCAATTTACCAGAGACTCGACTCGATTCAGTAAGGTTAGAAACGTAAAAACGGTAAACTTGGAGAATCAGCTCACGAATTTGATAATAATAGTTAGTTTCATGATTATGGGATAAATTTTTAACTTTGTCTTCATTTATGAATGAATATCTTTTAACTTTTTATTCTTTATCTATTTTCATTAATACAATTAGGATAAGCAAAATTATCGTAATTTTATTTATTATTTAAAAAATGACTGATAAATGAACAAAATATTTAGCTAAAAAAAACTTATAAATTAGACCAAAGTGATATCAAACTTAGCTAAAGCTAAAGAATAAATCAAATGGAAGGGAATGGTGTCGGTTTATTTGTTGGAACAAAAGCTATAATGGGATTTTAGCTTAAGGAAATTGTCTTGTAATAAAAAAAGGAAAAAGCTACAAAAAGCAAGAATGATGATGAGCAATCATAAATCATAAAATGTGAATAAAGTAGAAAGAGAAAGAAACAATAATACGGCGGTATATGCTTTCTCTCTTAAACGCATCTCTTTCCTCCTCTCTCTAAGGCCAAAAGTTTCCTTCTTTATTAATTACGAGAAAAGGCCCTCCACAAATAAAGGCCACACACTCCACCCCACCCACCTTGCATAAACACAAGAGCTTCCCGTGTTGCAGGCCTATCACTAGAAAAATACCTTCATTCACTTCTCTCCTTTTTCTCTCTGATTAAAACATTCCAACTTCCAGTTTCCTTCGCCGTCAATGGCCGACGCTGCTTCCAACAAAGCTTCCAGCAGCGGCGCCAACAAGAAGGTCGGCGGTAATACCCTCTTGTTGGGTCGATTCGAAGTCGGTAAGCTTCTCGGCCATGGCAACTTCGCCAAGGTTTACCATGCCCGCAATGTAAAATCCGGCGAAGGTGTCGCCATCAAGGTCATTGACAAGGAGAAAATCCTCAAGAGCGGCCTCGTCGCTCACATCAAGCGCGAGATCTCAATCCTACGACGAGTCCGACACCCTAACATCGTTCAGCTCTTCGAGGTCATGGCCACCAAGGCCAAAATCTATTTTGTGATGGAATATGTTCGTGGAGGTGAGCTATTCAATAAAGTCGCTAAAGGTCGTTTGAAAGAGGAAAGTGCCAGGAAGTACTTTCAGCAATTGATCTCCGCCGTCAGTTTCTGCCACGCGAGAGGGGTATTTCACAGGGATCTCAAGCCTGAAAACTTATTGCTTGACGAAAATGGGGATCTCAAGGTGTCTGATTTTGGATTGAGTGCTGTATCTGATCAAATTCGGCAAGATGGGTTGTTTCATACATTTTGTGGGACTCCTGCTTATGTTGCCCCTGAGGTATTGGCTAGAAAAGGTTATGATGGGGCAAAAGTTGATGTTTGGGCTTGTGGGGTTGTTCTGTTTGTTTTGATGGCTGGTTACTTGCCCTTCCATGACCAGAATGTCATGGCAATGTACAAGAAGATTTACAAGGGTGAGTTCAGATGTCCCAAGTGGTTCACACCCGATCTCACTCGGCTTGTGACTCGTCTTCTTGATACAAACCCGGAAACCCGAATTTCCATCCCGGAGATCATGGAGAACCGGTGGTTCAAAAAAGGGTTCAAACAGATAAAGTTCTATGTGGAGGATGATAAACTCTGTAACATTGATGATAAGATGGACAAGTTTGATGATATAGAATCAATGTCGGACCACTCAGTATCAGAATCTGATTCCGAGGTAGAAACTAGAAGAAGAAACGCTTCACTTCCAAGACCAGCGAGCTTGAATGCATTTGACATAATATCATTTTCTCCTGGTTTTGATCTTTCTGGGTTGTTTGAGGAGAAGGGGGATGAGGCGAGGTTTGTGTCTGGTGCACCAGTGTCAAAGATCATATCAAAATTGGAGGAAATTGCGAGAGTGGTCAGCTTCACTGTGAGGAAGAAAGATTGCAGAGTAAGTTTGGAGGGATCAAAGGAAGGCGTAAAGGGGCCATTGACAATTGCTGCAGAGATATTTGAACTAACACCTTCTTTGGTGGTGTTGGAGGTGAAGAAAAAAGCAGGGGATAAAGCAGAATATGATCAATTCTGTGACACTGAATTGAGACCCGGGTTGAAGAATTTGATGAGAGAGGAACCTGCTACTTCTTCTTCTTCACAAATACCTAGTACAGATCCTGAACCACCTCAACAACTACCTTTGGATATTGATTCTCCACATCACATACCTTCAGATACCGAGTAAGTTGTAAAGAGTTGTAGAGCAGAAGATAATGGGGTATGCTTTCTTTTATTTCCCCCCCCCCCTGTGCTTAGTAGATGGTGTATGCAAAAATTTCCCCATGATTTTCTTTCGTTTAGGTCTGCCCCTGAAGTGGAGCATTAGACTGTAGACGCTACTACTGTATGTCTTATAAACTGTACGCTCAAAAGCTAATCTCTTATAGAGAGCATGGATTGCATTTCCAAACGTCTTGGCTTGTTGCTCTATGGCTACTTTTATTATTATTATTTTTTACATCACTTATTCCATGTAATTACGAAATAGCTGTGATCTTTCCTGCTTGTCCATTGAAATTTATCTAGGGTTTGGTTTGAATGCTTCATATAAACTTACTATTTATTTAGCGTCTTAATCTGAAATTTGAGATTGGAGAACAGACTGCCATCTCCATTGTTGGAGGAAAGAAGACATCAATACCAAAGGATGTTAACCGCTTTAAATTCTCTACTTAATTTCTATACAAAAGGTGTTAGAATGTTGGGCAAATGGAACAAAGGACTTTTGAACGTGATTAAGTAATATACTTATGCAATTGGTGTATCTGATAGATCATTGAGCGTTTGGAGTAGCTATCTTGAAGATCAACAACAAAACTTTTCACATATACTTACTTTATACATCTTAAATCACGATAAATGAAGGTTTCAAACAAGCCCTTAAGTGATAGGGGTATGAGTGTTCTAAGCTGTTCAACACTGCTTGGCAATGAAATTCGTTGGTGACGCCCTAGCTTTCCATTTTGGTGATCCACACCGAACTGCTATTAGAACAACAGAACATGCTGACTGCAGCATTTGGATGAGTCTTGGAGTTCCATCTGAGAACAAACTACATTTCTAGAACAGTGAATTTTGAATTTTGGAGCCTCATTTTTCAATCCGATGTACGAGGCCACATGAGTTTATTCTCAGTTTCAGTACAAGGAAAGGAAATTCAGACTTTACAGCTAGATCATGGACGTGTTCATGATGATAACTCCTGTTGGGGATTCAACCAGATAAGTTTGACAGCAAGGAAAGATTACAAAAGGTCAACAAAATATTCGTACTCTTAAGAACATGCCTAACTTTTCATCTTTAAGCACGGGCCTCACAAGATCACATAGCCTCAGAATGTGATTGTCCGTTTACATGTGCCCCCAAGTCAAGAAAGCCTCTAGCCTCTATGTGATGGATCTGGTCCCACACTTATGTGATGGATCTGGTCCCACACTTCAGAGAGGTCCATCTGAGAGCCGACTAATTATTGCCTATATATAGCAAAACAGATAACAGAGAGTTGAAGTGAGGGCCTCTGAGGACTTATCTTAGAAATGGCAAACTTTCTGAGCACTTTCCAAATTATAGGGATGACATGACTGGGATTACATTGCAATCTGAAATCGCTGAAATGA
This sequence comes from Acacia crassicarpa, assembly GCA_034222035.1. Taxonomy (NCBI): domain Eukaryota; kingdom Viridiplantae; phylum Streptophyta; class Magnoliopsida; order Fabales; family Fabaceae; genus Acacia; species Acacia crassicarpa. The sequence continues at coordinate 36,908,672 of JAWXYG010000005.1, read as the reverse complement.
GCAACATTTAACATGTTATTGTGCGTGTCATCCTTGCGCAGGGCCATACTAATCTTCTCTTCTCTGTATCGTTCCAATTTAACATGTTATTAACAGATGGGACTCACCACTTCTTCCTTTTGTCTTTCTTAAGATTTTATGGATTTTAAATTTCAAAAAATGCGAACCATAAAATGGATTAATGAACTCTCTGGCTCTGATTGAACTGGAGTGGAGATAATAAAAAGGAAAATCTTTTCATTGCTTGCGAGTTCTCCGGAGGAACATGAATTTTCTGTGCACCTTGGAGAATTTCTTAGAGTTTAACTTACACTTCTTTATGCAACAACCCAAAAAAAAAAAAAAAAAAAAATCTGTTTTTGAAAATTTCTCTTTTTATAAAGTTAATTATTTATATGGTATCCATGAATGATCAAAAGTTACGATGATTTTCCATATACAGTTTCAACTATATATTTTTAATCTAAAATTACACTTGATTCAAGTAACGTTTCCACTTAGCTCTAGTATATTTCTTCATTTCTTTTAGGATTATGGTGTATCTAGCACCTTGAAGTTTTGAACAAAAAAAAAAGCACCTTGAAGTATTTTTCCATATGCATCCAGTGCCCTAAAATATTTTGTAGTGCACCTAACACCCTAAACTATTTTTTGGGTGCATCTACCACTTTCAAGTATTTTTTTTAGGTATATCCAATATTTTAAATTATTAAGTGCAAAATTGCATAAAAAAGTATTTTAGGGTGTATAGACATCTCTAAAAAATACTTTAGGGTGTTAGGTGCACTATAAAATATTTTTGTGTGCTGAATGTACTTAAAAAAAATACATTAAAGTGCTAGATGCATAATAACATTTAGAGGCATTTAAGGTTTTTTTTTATAAAAGAAATCAAAGAGGCATTTAAGGTTGGATAACCGAAACGAGAGGAATTTAACAAGACCAGTAAAGTTTGATCGTTACGACCAACTATATATGAATAAATGCTAGGCATCCAGCACTTTAACTACCCATGATCATAATGATATCTCATTTAACAATTTTCCTTTACATGCTAAACCTTTTTTTTTTTTTTTCCGGGGATAAACTCATAAAAGGGATATGAGATATAGCTTATACCTAGCAACCAAACTAACAATGTCAGTAATGTTCTTCTTTTTAATGTTAAAGAAAGATCCCCCACAAATCAACCTTGATTTCTCGTACTAGCAGATACACAACTTTTCTTAACAAACAGTATATGAAAGAGATTAGTGAATCCTTATGCGTTGAATGATAGAAGCAGCTTTCATAATCATGATATTTTTTTGTATAAAATGGGGTGCAAAACGTGTATTGGATAATTAAGTTATGGGATAATGGGTAGTTTTCTGCCAAAAAGGGGACAAATCAAAGCTGAGATGAAAGAAAAAGGAGGTAAAAAGATCTGATAGGTGATAACAAGCCTGTCGTCTCAGGATTTGCTGATCAACGATGAGCAAATTAAAAGATCATTTTGTCATTTTACGTACATATCATCACTGTCAAAGCCAAGATGTCATCACCAAACACAACCAAAAATCTTTTCTAATGTCAATATTATTTAGGTTTTTCCTCTGATTATTCTGCTTAATTGACTAATTAATAATACGACAAAGATTAGAGATACTACTAGAACCTCATTACGTGACAAAAGAAAGAAAAGGGTTCATACTTCAAAGTCATGACAACAGGGAGCACGATAAGAGTGGAAAGGACAAGTTTGATCGTATAAGATAATTATCAATATCAATCCTCAATTTCATTGGATTAACCGAGTTAAGCCCTATGGATGTACGCCAAACAAGGCAGCTAGGAGCCTGGTTAAGTCTTCATATATCTAAGAAATTTAATTTAATGACAGCTATCACTATCAAATCCACCGTCCAAAATTGCATCAAGATTATCCGAGGAGAAACAAACCAGTGCGGTTGTCCGGAAATAAGGACGAGACGGGCTTACAAGTTACAAGAAAAGAAATTAAAGATCCCTGTTTAGAGCCAGTGTTTGGAGAGCTTTTGGTGAAAAAAAACTCAGTAGAAACACCAGAAAAAAAAAAAGTCCAGTGGAAGTTCGTTTCAGTAGTAGCTGGGCTTTTGACAAAAAGCTCCATCAAAGTTGAGGCTATTTTTAGTTATTTTTTCTTAAAAAAACTCCAATACGGTGAGTGGTTGGTTCACTTTTAGCTCCCTCCCAGTTTCCCACTTCGAAATACTTTAGTTATTTTCTTATACTTTTAACAATTTCTATATTTCTATATCTTTATTCTTTCTCTTTCTTCTAAAAACATAATTTGGGATTATAACTTCAAAATTTAAATCCTTTTATGTAAATTCTTTATTTTTCCTTTTTCTTTTCAGTTTTAAATATAAATATATATTTTTATCTCGCAATATATACAACTAATATTAGTATATGTAGTATTCAATAAGATTCATGCCTTTTTTAGTTATTTTTTTTTTAATCTCAACTAACTTTTTAACCGCTAACTCAAATATGTTTTCATTTGGAAAAAAACAATTTCTGTCTTTGTCAATCCAAACAGAAACTACATTTACAATATGACATTTTTCCTACCTTACTACTGCAAAAGTTAGATGAAAAATAAGTCACTTGTCTCACCGTTAACCCAAACATACTAGTGGCTTCAAGCCAGCTGGCTGGTCAAATAAGACATGTCGTAAGGTGTTACATTATATATGGCCATGTTTTCCTCCTAATGCTCTGGCACTCTTGTGATGAGTCACAAATTAAAGAAGTAATACGTACCTTGACAGAGACTCTTGCGTGTATTCAATAACTTGTGCTACTTTTTAATCTCTTGGTTGGGGAGACATCTTATTAAGATTTATTTTAATTTAATCCCTCAAACGAGATAGTTGCTGATTAGGTAGAATGACACTTTTATTTAGAATTGAAAAGCTCAAGTTTTTATATGCAACTTATTATAGGTACTGATTCTTTTAGTTGAGTTGTGTGATGCAGACTTTAGGAATTCATTTGTCCTTCCTATAACTTTTCCTTTTTAAAAAAATCTTCATGGTAGGTTTTTATAGATGTACCAAACAAGGAGGGAAGACCCACCACATATATAAATAAACACACATACATACTAATCACTGATTTTTGTCTTGATACTTTTATGCAGGACGATTGTATACCTCCAAATTTACAGATGTGTACTGAATTTTCTGCGTGGACTTGAGGAAGTTCTATTCTTTACTAGAACACCTTTCATTTATGGTTGATGCATGGATTTAATTTTATTTTTAAGAAATAATTAAAATAAAAAGTGTCATACACAAACAGAGGAACTTATTTAAAGTGGAGAGATGTGTTGCATTCTCATTCTCCATGTCAAGTGTGAAACATGAGATTTTTGCATCTTACTTAAAGAGAGCTCATTAGTCTAAGAGGCAATCCTTGTTAGTTATCCTTTTTTTATTTTTAAATTCAGATCAAAATAATAATATAAGAAAACGAGATTACATGGTAGCTTCCCTTGTTAGGTAACCAATTTGCGCTGAGTAAAATTTGAAAGAAACAGAGAGAAGCCTGACCGTGAACGGAACGGCGATGTTGCTTGGCTTAGCGAGGAAAAGGAGGGGCATCGGCGCCGTGGGAGACGATCTTAGGTGGTTGTCAACCCGATATCGACATTGCTTTTCTCTTTTGTGAGGGACGAAACTGTAAGAACGACGGTGTTTCTTGGCTCAACGAAGAAGAGGGGCTTTGGCGCGGTGAGGGACGATCGTGGGTCTGTCATGTAACAACTTATGGAATGGATGAATTTGATTTAGACCTTACAGCTTCAGTTTATTCAATTATGTAGGGAAAAAGACAGATAAATATCATCTCAATTTGTAAAACCTCAGAAGTCCACTAATTTGTAAAAAGACTAAGAGATGCTAAAAGACCTTTCAGGGTTATGCAAATTCGTACAGATTGGTGTGAAATGACGATAATGTCCAGGAGAGAGAGATGAACCCACGACTCACAGGGCGATGGTCGCTGTCTTAAGCCTCCGCCATCGAAGCCACCCGCCTCCGCCGTCGATCCCCCGCCCGTGGATGCCGCATCGGATGACGCCGGTGAAAAAGAAAAAAACTGAGGTGCGTTGGCGTTGAGAGATCTTGAAAGAAATTGGAAGAAGAAACGAGCCGCGTTGGCATTTAAGTAGTGTTCGATCGAGAGACTACGTCTGTTTTTTTTTTTTAAAGAGCTTATAAAGCTCTTTTTTTTCATTATAAAATAAGCTCTTATAATTATAAGAGTTTTTGTAAAATCTTGTTTGGCCTAACTTAGACTTATAATTAGAAGATAATCTAAAAATAAGCTATGCCAAACATGCACAGGAAGCTAATTAAATTACTTTAGAGTATTTTCATTTTTTCCTAACTAATTAATTTAACCAATAAACTAATATATAATCTAAGCATACACAACATATGAAATGATTAAGTAACTTATTTAGTTTCCTTAATCTCTCCAAAGAAAGTCAACTAGGTTTTATAATTAGGACTGAAGGTAGTACTAAAGTAGTTAATTGAAATACTAACGTTGTTAATATCTATATATTATGGTAAAATAAAACTTCCATAAAAAAGAAATAAATGATGGCTTTCATAAAAATTCTTGTAAAATCAAAAATGAAGTTTTCATTATGTACATGTTAAATTATGAATTAGTAACTGCATCCAATCTTTAAAAGAATCTCAATTATTTCGAATTTTTTCTTTTTGGAATGAAATATTTACAAAATCCCCATGAATAGGACTAAACCTTATATTGTCATTCAAAACTCAAATTTGTGCCCTGAAGATTATAGCCCCAAGAGATTTTAAGTTGTTAAAATAGATACTGAAGTCGTTAATTGAAATACTAAGTCGTTAATATTTATACATAAGTTGTTATTCAAAACTCAAACTTATGCCTTAAAAATTATAGCTTCAGGTATGTTGGGTTTTGGGGATCTGAAATTGTTAAAATGGATATTAAATTTGTTAATTGAAATACTAACATTGTTAATATCTATACATAAATTAAAACCAAAAGCCACAACATCTGGAAATTAAAGCCTATATGAACGATTCAAAAGTGAGCAGTAAAAGTCACAACATCTGGAAATTAAAGCCTTTATGAACTATTCAAAAGTGAGCAAGAAAACCACAACATCTAGAAATTAAAACCTATATGAATCATACAAAAGTGGGCAACAAAAGTCACAACATCTACACAAAAGTAGGCTAAAATTTACCAAATCGGATCCATACAAAATAAGATAACACATTAGTTAATAAGTGCATAACATGTTGCCACAAACTCTGGATAAAAAAGCCTATAAACTATTGTGTTAATCGTTGTTGTTTAGTTGTTGTGGTCTTCATTTGATCTGGAAATAAGACTCAAAGCACGATTTCTTACTGAATTTCGAGGATGATTTACGACCCACCACAAAATATCATGCCGGAATTGTGCAACTTGTTCCTGCATAAATGACAAACATCAATCGCGCAGTCCAATTTACAACAACTCAGTATCAAGAAAGGTAAACAAAGCAATTTCATCTATTCCTCAAATGGCATGCATCAAGAGAGACATAGCTACACAGGTAGTCAGGAAGTGTACTAATTATTGATAAAGTGGTACAACCAAAAGATAAGAACAGCAAGGTAGTAACAATCACAAAAGATCCAAGCCCTAGTTTAAAAAAGTCAAACACAAGAAACGTTGTATCTCATCAATTTTCCAGAGATTAGATCACGTCCACCAAGATTTGTGCACAGATTAATCTTGCTCCAACACAAGTTCTGTGAAAAAGAAGGGCAAGTTCAGTAATCTGACAGTAAGGGGGTCGGTAAAGTTAGTTAAATACCAAGGCGCCTTTCAGCCTACAAATTGATTAAGATTTCACTGATCTTTCACCCACTTCATGATAAGGAAGTTAACGAGATCTTTAAGACAAAATGAATCCCAAGGTTAGGCATATCAAGTACATTTAGCCTAAATATACAGACGCTACTGCAACAATGCTAGTTCAACACAGTAGTGCAACACCACTGCAACAACGCTAGCTAGTAAAATAGAAATCACCATGAGATATATAAGAAACTAGGAAGTTAGAACTTGTTATGCTAGACCCACGAATTATATGAATGATAGTCGGTTGATATGTCACTAAGTTTGCCTCTAGCGCTTGGATTTGTTTAACAAGCATCCGGTATATCAGTACCCACCAATAAATATGCACAAGTGACAAGTGCATTCAACAAAACATATTGTCATTTACAACATCACATTAGCTATTGATAACTTATCCATTGACCAAAAACCAATGGCCTTGAACTATTGAAAAAAACATGCAATGGTCTTATAAACTAATAATTGGCTTCTTCAATGTCTTCAAAACTGCCATTATTTTAGAAAAGCTCAGTCTCAACTCTGGATCTCTATTGCCACATTCATTATTCAAACATGTTTTATAATAGCAATTGTCTCACTCTTCTGTTTAAGAAAAAGCCAAACAAAAAAAGAACTAATTATTCTAATTTTGAATGGTCAGTTGGTCAAAGCCTATCAAAGCAACTGGACGACCATAATAATTTAATAATAAATATTAGAGGCTATTTAATAGTTGTGTTTTGTAGTTAGTTTCAGTTTATAATTAGTTAGCATTTTAGTTAGCTGATGTAACTATTTTAGGAAATTAGTTAGAAGCAGTAGTTATGAATTTATTTATACATATTATCTATAAATAGCTTGTACATACACTTTATTACTCAATTTAATATAATCAAATTCATTTTCTTTTCTTCCTTTCTCAATATGGTATCAGAGCTACGAGTCATTGACCACATCTGATTTTTTTCCCTCTCTCCCACAAATAACCTTTACTTTTTATTCTCTCATCTGACTCTCACTGTCATTTTCTATAAATATTCCCTTCTCGATTTTTCTCTCTTCACTGTTACTTGAACCCTAAATCCTTTGTCTTTGAGTATTTTGCTCGTTTCTTTCGTGTAATTGATTTGTTCTTTAATGGCGATGCAGCAGCAAATGACCTCCTCTTCTTCTCTAGCCAGAAATCCTAGCAGTGATTCAACCAATATTTCTTCTAATTCAATTCACAACATTGGTAATTCCTTTTATCTTCATCAAAATGAAAATCTTTCACTGATTCTCGTTTCGCCTATTCTGTCTGGTCCAAATTATCACTCTTGAGCATGAGCAATGAAGATGACTTTGATGTCCAAGAACAAGACATGGTTCATCGATCAAGCGTCTTCTATTCCAAGCAGTATTGATCCGCTCTATTCGGCTTGGGAACAGTGTAATATGATAGTCCTATCGTGGTTTAAGAGATCTCTCTTGCCAACACTTGCTCAAACATCTTGTGGATAGATAGGGTTTGTGATGTCTGGACGGACCTACGAGATCATTTCTATGGTAGTTAAAAACTGGATTTATCACTGTGATTTTACGTTTTTACGATTTTTTTCTTCATATTTTACTAATTTTCCAAAAGCTTTCAAGTTTTTACGATTTTACCACGTTACAATTTTATGTTTTACGATTTTTCATTTTCCTTCCGTTTTCAGGTAAAATCTACATTTTTACTACCATGATCATTTCTCACAGAACGATATTTTTCATTTGGCAGATCTTCAAGAGGAGATCGAGGGTCTAAAACAGGGTGATTTATCAGTAAATGACTATTTCACTAAGCTCAAAATCCTATAGGATGAGTTTAATCCTTTGTCTTATGCTTTATTGTTCGTGTAACTCTCGTTGCCACTGTGGTGCTGTTGAAACTAAGTGTCCTAAAATTGGTACATCTACTAACTAAAATGCTGACTAATTGAAACTAATTATAAACTGAAATTAACTACAAGACAGAACTGAAAAATAGCCTCTAATAATAAATGAAATAGATTTCCAAGCAATTTGCGAAGGAAATAACAGGATCAACACCACCAACTAAATCAAAAGATCAAGAAGGTAGGTTAGAAGAGTATGGATAAGCACGGAGCAATATGACTTGGAAAAGATGACAATATTAATATAAAATCCAAGTGTCTTATTCCAACTCAGTTGCATATATATCGTCAGGTCTGGTTTTTGTATGTACGAATTTCAGAACCAAGAACAGAGAGGGAGGGGGAGTGAGAGAACATTTTTAGTACAAATCATATACCTCAAAGACGGCACAAGAAGCCTCGCGAGACTTAAAAGTTTAAGCATTTTTGTACACTAATGGAGTTGGTGTTGAAGGTCTTAAGAGCGGCCAAGGCGTTGGCAGCGACGATTGATTAAGGAAGTGACTTCGGCACAAGCTTTTTGTGGCAAAGATCAGATACCTCCTATGCCAGCAATCTCACTATCTTGCAAGATTAGAACTCTGATTTGGAACTAAATACGGCGATGACGAGACAAGGAGATAAAAGGTAAGAATGGAGAAGTGAGGAGAGCGAAGGAAACGGGGGATGAGGGACATTGACTTAATTTGCCAACATTTTCAAATCTCATATTCCCTCTCCTAATCTGACATGGGATTTGATGAGTCCGGATCCTCTGAGAATCTACATTCTCAGTATCCTTCAATAGTTCTTAATCTCAACTGTCCAAAAATTGATGTGAGGATCTAGAATCACTGATTTCAAAAAGCCACATGCGGTAAATATAAAAATTGTAAAACTCTCTCTGGCCGTTAGATTTATTTTTAGACGGCCTAGATTAAGATTCTGAGGGAAGAGGAGGGAAAGATACTGAAATTATCCTCTTCCGGGATTTGAGATATTGGACGCCATGATAATCTTTTTTATATATATTTTAGAAGTATTTATCTGTGAGTTCCCTTTTTTTTTTTTTTGGCTGAATTACTATCACGAATTTGATAAATTGATTAAATTATTATCTCTGGCTATATTCGTTGGTTGACAAAGAAAATTCCTGACCACAAAGACAATTTCTTACCACTTCAGTTCTGGTTAACTAAATTTCTTATCACTTCAGTTCTCGTCAACTAACTGCAAATATCTGTGTAAGTATTGGTATAATCCAAACACGTCATCAATGAGACAATTAGAAGAGAAATGCTTGTGCTGATAACATATTTGATACTACCTCTCCTTCTTATATTTATTCTAAGACATATTTATTGAGTTGATCTTGATCCTAATTTATTATTGATGCTCCTGCGACAATAATTAAGAAGAAGAGAAAATGTGAGAATTAAAGAATATGACTATGATGTTTTAGAAAATACATGTTACATTAACTAATTTCTTCAATTTAATCAAATTAAATAAATATGACTTATATTAAGGACTAGATAAGTAACATCTTAGGAAGATCAGCAGAGACGGCGCATTTAAGATTATTATTAGAAGGCTTAACTTGTTTTTGTGAACAAAGATACTAAAAAAAATGCAATAAGGCCTAACTAAACTCAGAGGATAGAGGAAGTACAAAATATGAAAGAGAAGGCTCTTATTATTATTATTTTCCTTGTCTAAAATGCAAAAAAATTATCACAAGCAGAAAGTAAAAACTGAAGTGCCGAGCAGAGATTACAGTTTCACCAACCTCTCCAGGAAACACCAAAACTTCAAACACAACAAAACAATGGCTGAAGTGTGTTCCGGATAGCTACAAATCACAGAAAACCTGCAAAAATTGATCAAACCAAATCCTTTCACCAAAAAGAGTATGATCAGAATTCAGACCAGATTTTTTTTTTTCAATCCCACTTTCCTTATTAGAGAGATCTCTCTTCACTATTCAAACTAGGATATCTATGCCAATTTGACTAGACAACTTTGTGGGAACTTGAAAGCCATGCATTTGGATAAAAACCTATCCATCATTCTCACTTCCTCGCCATTCCCACACTATATCCTTTAGAGAAGGTTTTAAGTTTTGGTCTCTGAATTGAATATATTCCAATGTGTCTCCTGATGTCTTCTTCACCTCCACAAAGTGAAACGACGACGTTACTTCAAAAATCTCTGCATCTATACCAAGTTGCCCCTTTCTCCCTACCTTGCTACCCTGCAATTTCACTGTACCGTTCTTCTTCAAAACCTTGAATTTGCTATCCACCTGAGCTATCTCCTCCAGTTTTGAAACAACCGTGGAGGCTTCTTTTGTGGTGGTGAATCTGGCCTCGTGTCTTGAAGTCTTGTCTCTCTCAAACAAAGGAGAAAGGTCAAATCCTGCAGACAGAGATATGAGGTCAAATGCATTGAAACTAACTGGTTTCATGGATCTTTCTGCTTCGTTTTTAGGCACCAAGTCATCATCTGAAGTCGATTTTGGTAACAAAGGTGCTTCAATCTGCTTATATCCCTTTCTGAACCATGATGTTTCCTTTATCTTGGAGATAGTTACTCTTCTTCTAGGGTTTGGATCAAGGATTCTGGAGAGAAGCTTTCTTGCCTCAGATGGGAACCACTTTGGATACGTAAACTCTGCTTTTCTAATCTTCACGTACATTGCAATTAAATTATTGTCTTGGAAAGGAAGAAACCCAGCAAGAAGAACAAAAAGAATCACCCCACATGACCAAGTATCAGTTTTGGCTCCATCATAGCCTTTCTTGTTGATCACTTCAGGGGCAACATAGGACGGAGTCCCACACAATGTGTGTAGAAGCCCATCAGATTTTCTGGATTCCCTCAAAGCACTTAGTCCAAAGTCTGAAACTTTAAGAACCCCATTTTCGTCTAGAAGAAGATTCTCTAGTTTCAGGTCACGATGGTACACCCCTCTGCTGTGGCAGAAATCAACAGCTTCAATGAGCTGCTGAAAGTACTTTCTGGCTACGTCTTCCTTGAGCTTCCCTTTGAGAAGTTTGGCCAAGAGATCTCCACCTTTCACGTACTCCATGGCGAAGTAAATCTTGGTCTTGCTAGCCATCACTTCGTAAAGCTGCACAATGTTTGGGTGCTTCACCATGCTCATCACAGAGACTTCTCTCTCGATTTGGTCATTCAAGCCAACTTTTTCAATCTTCTCTTTATCGATGATCTTCATTGCAACAAGTTGCTCAGTATTCAAGTTTCTAGCAAGATAAACCTTAGAGAATGAGCCTTGGCCTAGCAAGCGGCCAAGCTCATATTTCTGCATCAAAATTTTGCCCTGCTTCTCCATCCTTAAAACCTATGCAAGAACAGTGAAATGGGTTTCAGGCCTTAGGGGTAAAAAAAGCTAATCCATGTTCTGCAGATCTGCATTTCCTTCTTGGGTATGCTGTAGCAGAAGAAGCCATCTCAAAGGCCTCGATCGGAAGCTACTTTCGGGAACCACATCCCCATAAGAAGGGGTTATTCCGTTTCCTGTGTCTATGGAGGATCAAAGCGTTGGCTGATTCTCTTTCTTGTTTGGATACAACTTCTTCCTTCATATTTTGCTAACTAGTCAAGATCCCAAAACAAATTCCCTAACATAGCTGTGACAAAATTAAGATCCTCACGCATAAGGAAATTTTAGCAGGTTCAGAAATTCTTATTTACCCCTTCTAAATATGGTAAATAATTGGTGGGTGTTAGAGTTGTTGCATTCATTTCTTCTGCAATTTGGGATATTCTGGAATTTACTAAATTTGTCTTGGGATTTCTTTTTTTGCAGATATTGAGAAAGAAGCGGAGGAGAGAATGAAAAAATTCAGATTTTCAAAAATAATTAAACTGTTTGTCTTTGAGTTGGCCTTTATTCTTCCCAATAATTCTGATGAGTGATGAGCCTAGCTGATCAGTTCCATACACTCATCCCTCTGGAAATATGGCGGTTATACATATTTAAATCTAGTTACTAGTAGTATGTTTTAACTTTTACGTAAATGAATAGCAGGGAATTTGTAGTAAAATTGGGTGATTGATTCGGATTAGAGTTTCTTTTTCATGATTCATCGCCTTCCATATTGAAATTTGTCTATGCTAGCTCCTTTTTCAATTGAAGCAAATAACAAAAATCAATAATTGAGTTAAATGATTATTGAACCGACCTAATATAATATAGGAAAAATGACTGAAAAAATACTATTTGAATTATTATTCTTAACCCAATAATAATGGGATGACCAGTTGGAAACTTTTAAAGCTGAAAAAGACAGATATGCATGCAAGGTTAAGAAGCATTTTTGTCCCGAAAATTTTCGGCCAGAAGTAATTTGGCTTCGGAAGTTCTTTTTTGAGTAATGTTGCTTCGGAAGTCTAAAAACGTAGCAATGTTACCCCTCCGTTTATAAACCCTAATATTGACCATTAACGGAGGGATAACATTGCTACATTTTTATATTTCTGGGGCAACACTGCTCTAAAACAAACTTCCAGGATAAAATTGTTCCTGGCCGTATATTTTCAGGATAAATGATACTTAACCCTATGCATGCAGATAACGGATGCAGTTGGCAAGTGCTACTATAGCATCTAACAAAATTAGAATTGTGATCCCTGTACAGATGGACGAGGAGGAGAGAAACAAGGAATAAAATCCAGCAAGATAAATTGGAATTACACAATAAAGGAATTGCCATATCAGAGAAATGACCAGACAGGTTGGGCTTGAGAACACAAATGGAAACAGAGGAATCCACCAATGAAGTGAGATATCAAGTGGTCATGTGGATCCACGTGGACTTGAGTACAGCAACACATGGCAGGTCAAGGTCACAAGTTGCATTATAAGAGAATGAAACGCCCCCCAAGTATATAAGTGGTAACTGTGAGCATGTTTGGATCTGGTAATAAAACAAGTGGTTCAGTGACACGTAATAATGCCCAACAAGTGTAACATCAGAAAGTTCAATCAAAACCTATAGGCTCTCCCGAGAAGAACACGGGACAAATCTTCAAGAGAACCTTTCTATTCTCCACATGATTAATTTGTAAATCGAAACAAAATTCCTCACAATAATTACATCGTAAATCATAAAAACTATTATAAAAAAGTTAATCCAAATATATACTTAAACTAGTTATTGGAGTTTGGGAACCCAAACTATATAAGGGCCCTATTTGAAGATAGTCTTCCCAGTGTGCGACTCATAACAAGAACAATTTACGTATGCACGTTGGGTAAGTTTACGTGTCAGTTGAAGGGAGTGAAGCGTGTTGCATGCAAAACAATGTGTCGAAATATGAAGTATACACAGGTTGGTGCATTTTCATCCACACGTCAACAAAATTTCATGGCGGATGAATATGATCACACAACTACACGTACGCACGCACTTGCGTATGTGGTTTGCCTACTTGATAAAGGGTATTTGCCTCCGGAGTCATCGAAACTCCATCACTTTGGGAAAAAATCTATGCCTCCTTTGGTTTCATTGGCGGTGGCGCCTCACTGCCCGTTAATTAAGAATACTAACCTAGTATTGGGTTTTCTCAAGTTTTAAGGTTTGATATAATTAAGCAGCACAACTAATAACTAACCAGATCCTTCTTCTCCCATGAAGTACTTTCTTGTGTCTATAATATAAGAATTAATTGATTTTTTTTGGAAGGATTAAAAAAATTAAATAAATTACTTAATCGTAATAGTATACTTTATACATCATTAGATTATATAATTTGACGAATTAGACTAGAAAAACGATAATAAATATAAATACTTTAAAATAATTTATTTAACTTCTTTAATAATCTTTTTATAAGAAAAGTCAACTGGGTCTTATATTAAGCATGACAGGCCCTTGGCTTTTTTCATACAAGCCTTTGGGGGGAATTCAGAACCCCTAACCAAACAAGTGACTGCGCGTGCTTATACTCAATCTATATTTTAATTTAAGAAACAACTTATTATACATACTCTTTAATAATTTATTATTATTATTTGGTGGTATATATTGAAGCATATATGTTAAGTTGAATATTCTGCACCTTTTTGCTAGCTGGACTCTCCTTCAAGTCAGAGGCGAGGCTGAGATATTATATTCCAGGTTGAAGAGCAAGTTATTGGGAGAGAGACACGTTTCAGAGTTCAGGTGAATGGTGTAAGCACTAGCATAACAATCTGCGGACATATGTTTACCTCTGAGTTCTGGCTCTACCCTAAAAGCAAAGGCCACAATCCTCTAACACTAGTCTTGATTGATTAGCACGTCACCAACATTATAAATATATAGAATATAGAATTCTCTTTATTTGTCGTCGCACCTCACGTCATCATAATTCCATGGAGTCTATTTTTCACACTCGACACAGACATCAATGTGCGGAGTCGAGGAAGCCAGGGGATAGATCGAACTGAATAAAAGTTGATCCACAATTGAGCGGCATTTTAATCACAAAATGACCTATCCCTAACCACCTTTTACAATATTGTTGCTTTTATATATATATATATATATATATATATATATATATATATATATATATATATATATATATATATATCCTCAACACCCTTTTTTTTTACATGCATAAATATCCTCCCATTTTCAAGCAAATCTATATTCAAGCTATTATCGATCCCTATGAGCACCTTAAAAGAGATCCGAATATCTCGGTTCATCATGACACGAAGGATTAGTCCATTCCACTAAACTCATGTCTCTATTGGATATATGCTTTTCACTCTTCATAGTGCATGTTTGGATTAACACTAGAAATTGATTTTCTATCGTGATTTATGATGTATGAAGTAAGTATATAAGAGAAGTTTTGTCTCAACTTATGTGAACGTGCTCTCTAAACACTAACTCAAACAATAATCTTACCAAAACTCTTTTCGCTCGTCCTTTGGGTGAGCAGCTGGGTTGTCCAGATCGTCCATATTTTTTTTTGTATCTTTTTATTTCTTATAAAAATATTTTAATTGGTAGAGAAATCTAAAATAAAAATAATATCTGAATTAACTTTTTTAAAGATAATTTTTTTCATTTAAAAACAAAAAATAAAGAAATCTGGACCGTTTAGATCTCATTTAAACGGCGTAGAGTTCCTAATCTTATCAAGTGTTAGACACTTGCTAATTCAAGGAAATGAAGAGTAGTGAAATATGGAAATATTTCAATAATAAGTACTGCACCTCGTGAAAAATGGCACGATTTACATGCATGAATATACGTACATTGGAAATATCTCAATTTTTGCTACATAAACATATTAATTAACAAATACTTCGTAATATATCTATGCATGAGTGTTGAAATTGGAAGTATGTATGTTAATGATGGTATTGTTAGTTCGTAGGTAAATGATACACCAATTACGCAGCCCCACCCATTTATAGGCGTGGCCTCTCATCCTCTGTCCATCTGGTTTTTCTTCTTCATCAACTCTCGCCTCTTTCCCCTACAAACTCTCACTTTCACACACTGTCCTCTGTTAAACCTCTCTGTCAAACATGAAAACGCAGGTCGACGACCATGCATTCTCTGACTTCTACCATAACTGGTTTCTCAAACTTGAAGACATCCTTCATCACCTTATGGATGTCGACGTCCTCTCTGAACAGAGCAACCAGGTGGCAGTGAACGACGATGACCAACACCTTCAGGCTTTGGTCTCCACAGTCACAACCCACCTCAAGGAATACTACACTGTTAAATGGGCTTCGGCTCGCGACGACGTTCTCCCCTTCTTCTCTCCTACGTGGCTGACTCCTTTGGAGAGTGCTTACTGCTCCTGGCTCACCGGATGGAAGCCCTCTGCCGCCTTCCGCCTCCTCAATTCTTTTGTCGGCAAGCCTGGCACCGCCATGGCCGCCATAACGGAGGAGCAGAGGAGGAAGATAGAGGTGCTGAGGATGAAGGTGAGGGTGGAGGAGGAGAAGGTGGAGAGAGAGATGGAGAGGCTGCAAGTGGTCGTGGCTGACCGGAAAATGACAGAGCTGGCGAAACTATCGAGCCGCCGCCATGACAACCAGGGTAGTGTGGCGGAGGGGCTGGTGGAGGTTGCGGTGCGGGGGGTTATGGGTGGGCTGGAGAAAGTGATGAAGGCGGCGGATTGCGTGAGGCTCAAGACACTGAAGGGGACGTTGGATGTTCTGACTCCATTGCAGAGCGTGCAGTTCCTGGCTGCAACTCTGTCTCTGTATCTTCGTCTCAGGCAATGGGGGATCAACACTCACATGGCTGCTCTCAAACTGAATATCCAGGACTAAATTGTAAATCTGTAGGCTTTAGCTTGTTTCAGCTAATCAATTTTGCTCGACTTTTGCTGCTCTTCTTTCATTTAGCATATCTCCCGGGGGACAATGAATTTTACGAAAAAAAGACTTTGGAACTAATGGATGTTGGTATAAACGGTAAGCGGCTTGTGTTGCTTAAATAAAATTTTTAGTTTGAGTTTGAGTTTTGTGAACGTAGAAAAACCTTATTAGAAAATTCATCTACCATAGTCAGGTGTGTGATGGGGTCCGATCCAGATTAGTTAGAGCGAAACTCTAGATACCGGAAAGACGAAAAAAAAAAAAAAGGATGCCACAGATGATCATCAAATAATGGCTAAGCGTAGAGCGTACACAATTTCCGTAAGCTAGGAAGAGAAAACAGAATAAATCTCCAAGTTATGTTCCATATCCATGTCAAATCAAAAATTGGCTCTGTGACGTGATAGAACAGAAGCAGGTGGATTGAATATTGATTAGCTTGAAGGTCTCAATCAAGCTGGCGCACCTTTAAGATTCGAAACCATCTGACGTTTAAAGGATTTGCTCCAAAATAAAAAAGACAATTGCATGCACCTTAACGTCACAGAGGAGACATGACATGGAATCACTTTCTCTGCTTAAAAAAAGATAGGTAGTAGAGTTCTTCTCTTCTAGACTGTTTAGATTTGATTTTTTTTTTTATATATTTTTTAAAAAATAATTTTAATAGATATAAAATTTAAAATAAAAATAATCTCTCAACTAATATTTTTTCAAAAAAACGATTTTTTTTAAAAAGAAACAGTTAAAAAAATTAAATCTGTACGGTCCAGATTTAATAGGTAGATAGAATAGGCGGCGAAAGTGGTTCCCACATGATATCATTATAATTTCACGCACACAAACATATATATATATATAAGAGAATAGAATTCAGGTCCTCATTTTTTGGGACAACTCCGTTTCTCTCGGGCGTGAGACATTGAATAATTCTGGTACACAAGCCTATCGTAAAATGGATTAGACTCTGTAAGTCATCTTCTTTGTTACCACACCACTTACCAACATGCTGCATTTTCTATCAAACAATCTAATTCTGTATCTATAACACATCCATCAGGCAGGATTTTCATTAACTTTATGTCGGTCTTTTCTTGTGTGCGTCTTGGAGATGCAGCAAGTAGCTCGATAATCATAAACCAAGTATCAGTTTCACTGACAGACCTATTTTAAAAATTGTTGTTAGACATTTTACTAAAATATACTTTTATTTCTTTAAGTTTCACCTAAGGTTTATTTTCGATTCCTTAACTTTGTAAAATATACTTTTAGCTCTAAGTTTTAAATAAGGCATACTTTTGGCCTCTTAACTTTATAAAGTATACTTTTAGTTTTAAAATTATAACATTGTTAATGTTGCTAACAAAAAACGCTGACGTAATGAACTCACTAATAATATTTAATTACACAAATTAAATATATTCTTCAATTTACCTATATTTTAAATTTAGAATCATCACTTAAGTTTATACAGTTATCACTCGAGTTTTCATTTTCCGTTAGCAAAATTAATAGTGTTAAAATTATAAGACTAAAAGTATGCATTATAAAGTTAAGGGCTAAAAAGTATATTTTATGTAAATTTAAAGGACTAAATGTATATTTTAGCCTAAATTTTTTTACATTTCTAACTTATATAACAAAAAAAATACTAGTACATTTTAAACCACCCCGCTTTGAAAACATCACAACACACCTTTATTGCAACATGAATAACTAATAGCTATGTTATGAACCAAAGCACTTGCAACAGAACAAGGACGACTTGCAACAGAACAAGGACTGATATATATATTGATGAACCACCAACTGGGAGATGGATAAATGAGTGAAACACAAGTTATGTTGCCTCTTCTGATAAGATCTGCAGTTCAGCCCACCAGAGTGGAGAAAGTCCCGGGGCTGCCATGTCAGGTGAAAAACCAATAACATCCCTTAATTTGGAGGTTATGTCCTTCATTGTGGGTCTCAAACTTGGATTAGGTTGAGTGCATTGATGGATCACCTCACAAATCACGGCAAGTTCTTTCTCTTTGAAGGAGTTAAGGGAAGGATCTATCATATAATTGATGCTTCTCTTGCCATTGGAAAATTCACCAGCCTATGAAGTTAACAAGAATTATTTTATTGCAGAGATCATGATAAATGTAGGTTTAGATTTAAACTAGCATGTAGATCTAAAAAAAAGAAACGAGTAACAATGGGAAGGAGAAAAAAAGATCTGTCGATATATGTATTTGAAGCTTACCAATTTCTCAAGCTGTTCTTGTTCTTTACAGTCCGGTAATTTTCCAGAAATGATTTCAAATAGCAATTTCCCGAAGCAATACACATTATCTTCAGGATCAGCATCAAATGATAATTCGGAATCCTTTGAATTTTCTTTATCTTCAATTGAATGGGTCAACGTGATCTGTGCAACCTAGGGAATGGGTATAAAATACACCATTATTTAGGATTCAACATGTAATGAAAGTTATCAAGAAAAGGATAAATCACTCCCCATTTCATAACAAAGTCCCTAAATTACAAAATATTCCCCCTTAGGTTAAAATATACTATTATCCCAAAGTAATTTGAAGAACCATTGTATTGGCTATCAAATTGAGAAAGCTGAATGTTTTATAGTGATCCAGTATATATTTAATACTTGTTATATCATATAAATAATAGAGATATATACAAGTGTACCTTCGCAATTGAGGAAAATAAGAGACATATACAAGTGTACCTTCTCAAAGAAAATTAGAGATATATACAAGTGTACCTTCGCAGCAAAACAATCTGTTAACAAGACCGAATGTGAATCGAGCTTGCAATGAGCTATTGGTGGATTCAGGTCATGGTGCATGTACTGAAGACAATAAGCCACGCCCATAATAATCCTCATCCTCGTAGGCCAATTGAGGTGTTCAAGCCCCTCAGCTGATTTATTTATTTTCAATAGTCCACAGAATTAGCCATTCAATAAAAAAAATTTACATAATAAATATACTCACACTTTTCTATGCCAAAAAAAAAAACATTAAAAGAAAGAATATTACCATGCAAATGCTCAAATAGGGATCCATTTGGAACATACTCAGTCACCATCATCCTGTTAAATGGCTCTTCTTCGTCACAGTAGCCAATAAGATTGATAAAGTTTTTATGTTTTATTCGAGACATGGTATCAATCTACATCATATAAAGAGAAAATTAGCAGCAGAGTGGATTGAGAATTAAGATCCATTTTCTCAATTAAAGTTGGAGCCATTATATTGAATCTTTCTTTCCATTGTCTTTAGAAGAAACAAACCTTTTTCCGATAGTCAATCTCCATATTCTTTGACCAGTCTTGGGCAGAAGCAATCATAGTCGATGAAACAGCAATCTCGGTTCCATCAGATAGAGTTCCCTTGTATACGGTGGCTTGAGGAAGGCTTATAACAATATTACTGAAACCCTCACAAGCTACCTCCAACTCTGCTCGATTTAGCTTAGGGACACCTGGATTTGATATGAAAAAATTGATGACAGGAGAAAATCTACACATTAAATTGATTGAAAGCCATTGGCTGAGCTCATAACTGATTGGGGCTCAAATATGATGACAAGAGTAAAAGGCTTGCGATCAAAAAATGGAGTGAGTCAAATTCTATTCATTATGTTGGATTTGTATAAATTGAACGCGCAAGACAGTATACCTATAAGAGTTTCTGTACATATGATATTTTTTCAAAGGGTGATCATTACAGATCAAGAAGCTTTCTAGGGGTAGTTTGAAAATTGATGTACATCATGCGAAAATGTTTTGATTTCTTATCAAAGTTAATAGGTTTCTTTAGTCAATTTTTAAGAGAAGTAAATTCCCATGACAAGGCTTCCGTAAGAATATTTTAATATTCCCTGGATACCCTAAAACATCTTCAAAAGAAGTGGTGAAACCGATAGCTGCAAAATGACATTATCAGTTGCTTTTATAATTAAGTGAACAGTTGAAACAGGTGAAAAGCTCAAAAAGCAAGTTCAACTTAACGACAGGCTGTCTGCAGCTCAATGTAATAAATTGCAATATTTGTTCATTGTTAAGAAAATCACCTGTCACAAAAGCTTTCTGTAACTGTCCACTTAATCCTGTCTTCCATGGCCTAACTGCTTTTACTGCTCTCTTATTCCAAAGGCAAAATATGGCAACAGCAACAATGACCAGCACAAGCACACCTAATATAATAATTATGTACTTCCAAGCATCTCCAGAAGCCTTATCTTTAGATGAAGGTTGTTGATTTGATTCATTTCCAGAAGAAGCAGGTGAAGGCAATGGCACAGGTGACGGATTTTGTCTGGTGTTTGATATAGCCGGAAAGGCTCCACTACTCAATGTAGTTGGGAGACTAATGATCTGTTTTGTAGGCCCACCACTAAAAGGTGAAGCTGCAAGATTACTGGACTGATCCAATAATTTACGGCGTATTTGAGCAATTGCTGACTCACCTGAACATACATATTGCAAAGAGTATTTTTATTGTCAATGAGAATCATAAATTTCTATCAATCAATGGACCAAAATTCAGATGTGGATATTTCACTCACTAGGCTCATTGTCTAAACAGTTCTTTTTATATTCATGGCGTTTCTGAAGCTTGAACCTTAAAAGTAGAGTGAACACTGTTAGTAGTTAGAGGACAATGAAAGAACAAGACTTTTATGTATGCTTCTTGAGATACTTAATGGGAACTGAGTTATGTACTCACAATGGCAACGTCAAGGAATTAAGGTATTTTGTAATTGCTCCTTTAATTGGAATGACAAGCGATTGTCCCATGTTGCATAGTTTGAAATTGCTCTGCCACACGCTGCCAAAGCCATGCATAAGTTCCAAAAAAATGTAAATTCAAGACCACATGCAAACGTGGCTGACTATATAAGACAAACTAGGGGTAATCATAAACGCCAGTAGATGAAACTTCACAAAAAGCCTAATATCAATCAAAATTTTCTGGTTGACTGCTGAATGTAGCCATTTCTTAGTTATCAACTAGCAACTCCTCATACAAGGATAAATCAAATTTTCATCCCACTTAAGATTATTGTTCTATAGAGTAAATGTCAAAAACTTAACTCAGTCTTTAAGTATAGATAGATCTAGTACATCATGGATTTTTATTGGTCATAATGTGTGAGAATACGAATAGTAAAGTTAATTAGGTAAATAGGAAGAGAGCATCGGAAAGGTCTCTGATATCATTGTTAATGGTAAAAGGAAAAAAATAGAGCACACAATAATATAGGATTTAATAAACACCTATTAGACAATTACATCAACCATATTCCAAAAATACTCCTTTTACCCTTGATAATGGTATCAGACACCTTTGATACCCTTTTCCATATCATTCACCTAATTATTGTTACTATTCCCATTTCTATCCCCTCATGTCAAGCTATGTGATGGTCAATTTAACATATATGCAACATAAAGGTAGCTAGTAGATAAGCTCAGTTTTCCTCCCTTGAGTTCCTTATACCATTAATAAAAATGCTGAAGTTATTCCCAAAAACACCTATTTTAAAGCACCAACCAATCAATTCTTCTCCCAACCACCCATTTGTCTTAATGACTTTGGAAGACAATGCAAACAGTAAATGTCATTATCTCATTTAATAAAAGAATAAAAGTTAAGATACACTTACCAGTGCCCAAGTTTTCTATTCATGCTACAATTTTCAGCCACCTCATGAGATGTGCGGTCGTCAACCAATTGTGTTTTAGAGAGTAATTCAAGCTTCCCAAGATCTTGAGGAACATTGAGTTCAGAGTTGTTGACAAAAAGGAACCTAGGTTAACATATAGTTTTATTAGAGATAAAAATGCTTTTAAATATGGTGATTTAGTTTTAGGAACGGCATCCTGCCAAAAAGAGTAAGCTTACAAGTCTTTTAGGAACAACATCTTCTCAAATCGTGCTGGAACACTTCCAGTCAAGCTATTGTCCCTCAAATCCAACAACTCCAGCTTAGTCAAGTCTCCAAGTTCTTGAGGAATGGGGCCAGAAAACTTATTTTTACATAATACACTTCCAGAAAAACAGAGGAAGCTAATCAGGAAAAGAAAAAACATTGAGAGGAAAGAAAATAGGAAAAATCCCTCTAAGGTCCCAAAGAATTAAAAAAATGTTAAAAAAGTCTTAAAAAAATTCTGATATTAAAAAGGTCCCAAAGAGTTGTTAAAATTTATAGGAGGAGTTGTTAATAACCTAATGAAGAAGTTGTTAATTAGACTTTTGTAACATTTTTTGGTCTCTTGGGACCTTTAGCGGATTTTCCCAAGAAAATACCAATCTTATGATTTCTCTGTTGGTAAATGAAATAATAATATATCAAAGGTTGGACAAATCAAATAGACGAGAAACATATTTACATGTCCAACAAAATAAGTATAATGATGGACTTCAAAAGTGTTCATATACACACCCTCCTAAAACTAACAAAATAAACAAGCCAAAGCAAACCAACGGTTTCCTTTTGATTCAAAAATAGTAATCCTCCGATATAGGACATAGTTTGAAGTGTAATTTAGGATCAGAGGTAAGGTAGTAATTGCTTAAATCTTCACATGATTGAAGGAACACAACTGACACAGGGCAATCTTAAAAAACTACATCATTACGCAGAAGATGGGAAAGGAAAGGCAAAGTTGCAAAAGGCTAGCATAGAGTCAAATGAAAGGTGCGTATTGGGACCAATCTGCAGCAAACTAATATAAAAAACTACAGCATAGCACAAACTTGAAGTCTCATTTCGGTTATACTTTGAAGTATCAAAACTTTAGAACCAGAGGCATGGAAACATATGTCGAATACTTACAGATATCTTAAGTTGCTTAGTTTCCCAAGCTCAGGAGCCAGTGTACCTTCCAAAGATAGCCCACTTAAGTTCCTAAAAGAAGAAACAGGAAGGCACAAACTTAGTTCCCAAAAAAAAAAAAAAAACCCTCTACTCCGTATATTGTTGGAGAACAATAAAAAGGAATCTTTACTAAATCCATATGCTCTGTTACAAGCATTTCTAATTCCTTCAAAAATATTTGACTTGCCGGAAATCTTAATTGAGATCGAAAGGAACTTACAGCATTTGTACTGAATTGTCAATACATTGAACACCCACCCAGTCACAAGGATCAAGATCATCTGGTTTCCAGTTAGCCAAAGCTCCATAAGGATCAGAATCTATTCTAGCCCGGAACTTTGACAAAGCCATTACTGCATTTTCATACCAGATAAGGTGAAAATCATAGGTCATAAGGGAATACATTACATGTTACCTAGAAAAGGAATAAAAGGAGGCAATATCTAAAACTCACCTTCATCATTAAGCGACCAACATGTACAAATACCCGACAGACAGATTAAAGCACAATAAATTCTGGTCCAAAATACATATGAGCCCCATCTAGAATCCATTGCTTTGTAAAAGCCTCTTGGCTTCACGTTAAGTATACAAAATCGAGGTTTTTTTCCCCTACACAAATACCCCTTCAATCTACACGTACCTCGCAACCAGCAAAACAATTCACTAACTACAAACTACTTTACAAAAAGCAAAAGAAATGCAGGAAACTGGTTCCGAAGATAACATCAGGGTCCCTCATGATTATATTTATTTTCTTCCTCTACAGATTGTTCAACAAATGCATAACCCGGCTCAAAATCTTCCTTTCAATGCCCCCTCCGCAATATGGCTGGAGCTGAAAGCAAAATTTCACCACAAGAAGAAATTAGCCAAATGAAAAGAACTTGTACCAGAGAAGTGGGAAAATACTAAAGAAGGAAGACTCAGATGCCAACCAATACCATAATAAAGAAGGAAGAAGGAATAACCTCATCACCAAGCAAAGTCTCTGTTTTATCAGAATAAAAAAAGAAAAAAGTGTGAAAAGCAGAAAACCATTGATAAAGAAAGTGAAAATACCATGCAGGAAGATGACAGCGTTAACAATGGAGGACGATGATGATGATGAACAAACAGAAGAAGATAATGTAATGCGGCAGGCTGGGGGTGAATGAGAATCAACAAAAAAAAGGCAGCAAGAGGTCCCCAAAAAAATCAAATATTTTTTAAGTTGCTGCCTTTTTTTCACGATGATCTGAGAGGACCCTCTCTTAGACCATCATCTGGGTTTCTGAGCTTCCGTCCCCCTCTCCCTTGCCCCCAAGCCCTGAAGATGAAAAAACTAATTTTTTATTTTTCCATCTCATTTCCATTTTTTCCCCTTCTTTTAAAAATTTTAGGAAATTTTCTTTGAAGAAGTGATGAGTCCCACGAAAGGAGGGATAGGGTAAGAGGGATCCCACTGGAACACTTTGATCAGCGGTCAAACAATGGGGTGTGATCGGCGGCGATGAGGAGTGGACGATGGATGAGAAAGAGTGGTAGAGATGGGCCCACCTCCGAAGAGGTCGGAGCGACTGGCGCACTTTTGTTGTGCATCGAAACCGTTGACGAGGGGCCCACATTTCGCGCGCGCTTATTTATCTCTGTGCTTGCATGCTTCCCTCTTTAGGCAGGCTTCGTTGCCAACCTAAAATGCCACGTTGGTCGTTGGGAGTTAACCGTTGGATCAGCGCAAGCATGTTTATCTTAACTGATTGCTTCCATGGATTTGGTTAATTTAAGGAATGAAAAGAGATGCACATCCCTACTACTAAAGACAACATCAAAATCAAAACTAATATAATATTACTATATTAATTTAAAATGTGAGGATAAGAAATAGGAAAATCTCATATTACGTTGTTATATTGAACAAATCTTGGGTCAACAACTCAATTTAAGATATTTAAATATTGGTTATTTTCTAAGAATGTTCTTAACACATCGTCAAAGAAATGAGAAAAGGGAAAGTCGGATGTACTCATACCCATCATTGCTCTCCCATGTGCCCTGAGGAGTGTGCAGATGCCATGAGAAACCGTCGATATCGCCGTGAGGAACCCTATTTGTGCCAAAAAGTTAGTATGAATTTCTTCTACTATTTTGTACAAAGCATGTTGTTGGTTTTTCCTTATTTTGAGATCAATTAGTCACCATTTAATGCTTCGGATTTGCCTTCTATCGTGAAATCAAAGTTGAGAGAGCATAGTGAAAACTGATAGTGTCATTTGTTTTTGCCCTGTAGGATTGATAAATGTAATTTCTGTTGGTTTGCCTTTATGAGATCTGTTTTTTTGGGGGCTCTCTCATGGAAAACGTGCCTAAAAGAGGAAGAAGCATTAGAACAAATTTCGTTATGTATAAGGCATCATTTTTTTTTTTTAACATTTTCTTGGGTCAATATGACTCTTTCCTGTTGGAATTCTTTTACTGTCCATAATCTCCCATAAAATACAGTCGTGCCAAAATTGATTTGCTGGTCTTTTGGGGAATCATTCAGCTTCATATTGATTGCATTTTTTGTCAAAGTCTTGATTAAGTGGTGCAAATCCAGTATGTTGGTGCCTAAGATACCTTATTTTTAATCCTAATAATGTTCACCCCCATGACCATCCCCTGGATTGATTCCTGATTCTTAATATATGAGTATGTTCTTTTCTGAGCATTCCATACCGACTCTGCATTGCCATTTTATCCTGCAGAAGGTCTACAAATGGCTGACTCAGTTGTTGATAGCTGTGGACTATCCACACTCTAATCGTGCACTCTATAGAGATCTTAAGGTATTAAATATTCTCTTTGTACTAGCAAAGAAGTTCTTTACATTATGTACATGGTAATGTAACTTTTTTATATTTCAGAAGGATGCATAAGCTGGTCTTGGTTGTGCAATGTGCTTTGGTGAAGAGGCATCAAGGCATGGTATGTCCTATTTGATGGTTTATTATTTGTTAGTAACTAGGTTATAGTTGATGGTCCAAGCCTTCATAAATAAGCTGTTCTGTGTTATGACTAATATATATACGAGATCAGAAAGAGCTAGACGAATATCAGAACGTGTATTGTATTAATGCAATCAGCGAATCCTGCAGTTTCAGTGTATAACGTTCTGTACAAATCAGCAAGGATAATAGACCAGTAACAGAAATAGAACGAAGGAAGGATAGAAGAGTATAGAGGGAAAACGTCACAGAAAGAGAGAAAGATTCCCAATAACAACTCACACGCCTCTTAACCTCTTTTGTCCTTATATAGCTTCTACTCTTCTATTTCTCTCAGCTTACACGATTTCTTCTTAAGCCTTTTGCTCCTCCTGATAGGCCTTGTGGCCTCTTCTGACCCAATAGGTATTGGGCCTTCCACATCTGACCTTGTCATATCTTTAGTCATTACATTACCCTCTCCTATAAAAGAGATCTTGTCCTCAAGGTCGAAGTTAGGATACATAGCAGATAACGTATCAACAATTTCCCAAGTAGGTGTATCCGAGCCATCCCATTGAACCAGTACTTGTGTGAGCCATTGAGTACCATCGTGAATGAGGCGAGACTTCAAGACATGAGAGGGAGTGACAATAGGACCTTCGGGAAGTGAAACTAATGGTAAAGGAACTAATGGCTGAGGAGGTACAGTACCAAAGAAACGTTTCAGTAGCGATACATGAAACACAGGATGAATTTTAGCCGTGGTGGGCAGCTCCAAACGGTAGGCAACACTTCCAATTCTCGAGATAACCTTGAAAGGACCAAAGTACTTGAAAGCTAGTTTGTGGTATTTCCAGAGCTCAATAGAATGCTGTCGGTAAGGTTGCAATTTAACCCAAACGAATTCCCCTTCCTGAAATTCAACATCAATACGTTTCTTGTCAGCATAGTGCTTCATCCGTGCTTGAGCCTTTTGAATATTCACCTTGAGAGTCTGTAATAGTTCATCTCGTTGACACAATTGCTTATGAACATCAAAAGGGGTGTCATCTAAAGAGGAATGCCGGAGAAGAGGGGGAGGGTCCCTCCCGTAGACAACCTTAAAGGGCACCATACCGATGGATGTCTGAAAAGAAGTATTGTACCAATACTCAGCCCAGGGTAAGTAGCTGATCCATTGCCGAGGATTATCGAAAACAAAACAACGAAGGTATAACTCAACACATTTATTGAGTGCCTCAGTTTGACCATCAGATTGGGGATGGTAAGCAGAGGTGAAACAGAGTTGGGAACCTTGCAACTTCATTAAATGGCGCCAAAAACTGCTGGTGAAAGTTTTATCCCTATCGGTCACAATAGTGCGAGGAACGCCATGCAGCTTAACAATGTGGGATACAAAAACCTCAGTGACCTTCTTGCTGGTAAAATTAGTAGGAAGTGGGATAAAATGCCCGTACTTCGATAAACGGTCAACTACTACAAATATTACAGAGTTGCCATGTACAGGAGGCAAGCCAATAATAAAATCCATAGCAATGTCTTCCCATATTTGAGAAGGAATGGGCAACGGCTCTAAAAGTCCAGCAGGGTGCAACTGAGAAGTTTTAGCTTGTTGACATATAAGACATTGTTGAATGAATTTCTTAATGTCCAAACGCATAGAAGGCTAGTAAAACAAATGTGCGACACGATAAAAAGTTCGCAAGAAACCCGAATGACCACCAACCTTCGAAGAGTGAAATTCCTTTAAAATGAGATTTAACAGGTCCTCATCATGATGTGGGATTACTAGCTTGTGGTTCCAATAGAGATCTGACCCCTTTAACTGGTATTTCCCGACATCCGAAGTGGCTGTAGACACTCGGTGTTTGAGGTCCTGGATGAAAACAGAGGACCGAACCTTCTCATGTACTGTATCCATGAAAGTAGCTTGGACCAACGACAGGGCCATACTGAAAACGCGTGAAAGAGTATCAGCTGCTTGATTATGCTTGCATGGTTTGTACTCAATGGTAAACCGATACCCTAGTAGTTTAGGTAGACACGCCTCTTGTTCTGGAGTTTGAATCACTTGATTACCCAAGTGTTTGAGGCTATCGTGATCCGTTCGAATGATAAAATGGTTCCCAAACAAATAGTGGCGGAATTTCGACACGGCCTCTGTGATCACGAATAGTTCCCGTACATACACCGATTGCGTCTGCATCCGTGGGGATAGTTTCTTCAAGAAAAAAGCAATTGGGTGTCCCTCTTGACTTAGGATGGCGCCAATTCCAATTCCTGATGCATCGGTTTCAAGGATGAACAGCTTAGAGAAATCCGGCAACAAGAGGACTGGAGCGTGCGTGATGGCGAGTTTCAGAGCGTCGAAAGCATTCTGTGCTTTTGGTGTCTAGGTAAAAGCGTCTTTGGCCAACAACTGTGTCAACGGGCCAGCTAGTTGGGCGTATTGGCGAATAAAACGCCTATAGTAACCACTAAGCCCAAGAAATCCCTTCAATTGAGTGACCGTGCGTGGACTGGACCATTGTTGGACTGCAAGCACCTTAGAAGTATCCATCTCAACACCCTTTCCAGAGACAACATGACCCAGGTACTCTATCCGGCGTTGACCGAACGCACATTTGGACATTTTGGCGAATAACCGATGCTCTGCCAAGGTACCCAAAATGACCTTGATGTGCTCCAAATGTGCATCCCAGGAAGTGTAACACCTCATTTTCATCACCCAAAAACTTGGCCAAAATATTTATAATTCCTCCAAAAGGGTGTATCATTATTCAAATCATTAGATTACATTACCGTTTCAAATAAAGTTTAACCCTTAATCAAAATAAATTTCAGAAAATTATTTCAGAGTTCAATACAAAGCGGAAGTCTTAGGTTTATGGCAAATAAAATAACATAACATAAACTATAGGAGTACAAAAGAGCCTTCATAGCTCACTCCATAGGTGCCTTCCCTTGCTCTCTACTAGGATATTCACCTGAAAAATGTTAATATGGGATGAGATTCCACGTCTCAGTAACTACTGAATATTTCTACCGTACACGAGCAAATAATATATGACAGAAAAGTATGGGCTGATTTCAAATATATATGTAGATTCCATAATTTCTCATACAAAATAATTTATACTAATAGTCATCAATATAGAAGGTAATAAAACATATATATCTCAAAAGTTCTCATCTCATGTCTTTACAGAATATTCATCATTATATCAAATTCTTGAACTGTTCAGAAATACATTATGCAGTATGCACCCTCCCTTATATCACCTTCCAACCATATACCGCTGACTGGAGCCATAGGCTAACACATAGTCCAATAGAAACTCATTCATTTGACTGAATTGTTCCAAGCTCACCAAAACTTAAGATACACCCGGCCAAAGGTATATAGCTTAAATCTGGACTATGGCTCCCCTCCTTTAAAATAACTAAGGAGGTGTCACATGTCCCACAACTCCAATGAAATCCCGGCCAGAGGAAAACATGGAAGATGGGGCCCTGAAACAAGTACCATCCACTGTGCACCGAGTGGTGGCATAAATCATTCTTATCATTCAAATCCCTCCTTACTCCACCCATCATAATACAACCGCCATGATGAATATGTTCACTCAAAATAATGCATTATTATACCATAAAGTTTTATACATCAATATGCGTATTTATGAATAGTAAATACTATGCGTATCTGTGAATAGTAAAATACTATGTGTATATGTGAATAGTAAAATACGGTATATATACATGAATAGTAAAAATGAAGAGTACATACGGTATGTATACGTGAATAGTAAATACGATATGTATACGTGAATAGTAAAAATGAATAGTAAATACGGTATACGTGAATAGTAACGTACGTATAAATAGTACCTCTGCAGATTTGCAAATCAAAGTTCCCACACCAGATCTTAAAACCATAAATATTCTCTAAATATTCTTGCCAAAATAGTAAACAAACAAATTTACAATCATACATAATTCACAAGTATAAGGAAGATTATTCAGAGTTACCTGTTACTCTATAGTTTCCAAAATTACTGCAAGGCTTCCCTACGTTCCTTCTCTCTCTCTCTCTCTCTTTTTCTCCCTACCTTTCTGTGAGTCTTGAGTGATTGTATGTTGTGAAAGAAATGAGAAAGGATGAGGTATTTATAGAGTTCGGGTCTCAACTAATTTTCAAAAATCACATGTCCATCTACTACACATCTACCATGTCAATCTACCATTCATTTGTCCATCTACCACGCGTCTACCATACACTTCTTCATCTACCGTCTAACTACCATTCAATGTCCATCTACCATGTAACTACCGAATACTCATCTTCCGATCAAATATCACATACTTATCTACTTCATAACTATCTACCATTCAAGTTAATATCTGATTTCTTTACCCTGATTGCATCGAAGAATACTGAGTACCAAGAGCTTAGTAACTTTCTTATCTCAATATTATTCCTTAATTTCCTGTTTCAAAATTTGGGATATTACTAACTCCTAAATTCTACTTCAGAGAAAAAAAAATACTCTTACTATAATTACATGATAAATTTTAATTACCATAAATTGGTCTATCCTATAATATTATAGTTCTAAAATTTAGGATGTTACATTCCTCCCCTCCTAAAAGAAAATTTTGTCCTCAAAATTTCGCTATAATAAGAATTCTAACCTATTTAAATAAATGAGGATAGGTTTGTCGCATGCTCTCCTCCGTTTCCCAAGTAGCATCTCCGGGAGTCATTCCTTTCCACTCGACCTTTACAAGTCTAATGGTCTTGTTTCTTAATCTCTTGTCCCTTGCATCAACAATCCGCTCCGGCTCAGCTTTATACGTCATGTTATCCTCGAGTTCTACCTCTTCTACTTCTATAATGTGGGAAGGATCCGGTTGGTATTTCTTCAGTTGCGATACATGAAAGACATTGTGAAGATTTGCAAGCTGTGGAGGTAAAGCAATTCTGTAAGCTACCGGTCCAATTTTCTCCAAAATCTCATAAGGACCCATAAAACGAGGTGAAAGCTTCTTTGCCCGTATTGCTCTACCAATGCCAGTCATTGGTGTGACTCTTAAGAATACATGTTCGCCCACCATGAACTCCAACGGTCGTCTTCTCTTGTCAGCATAACTCTTCTGTCGACTCTGAGCAGTGAGAAGTTTCTGTTGAATCACCTTAATCTTTTGAGTCGTCTCGTCCACAAGTTCTGGACCTATTAAAATTCGCTCATTCAATTCCGTCCAGCAAATAGGAGATCTACATTTTCTTCCATATAAAGCCTCATAAGGTGCCATCTCAATGCTGGAGTGATAACTATTGTTATATGCAAACTCCGCAAGATGAAGATGATCGTCCCAACTTCCTTTTAGTTCGATTGCACAAGCCCGCAACATGTCTTCCAGAGTTTGAATAGTCCTCTCAGTCTGCCCGTCAGTTTGAGGATGATAAGCGGTACTATAACTCATCCGAGTTCCCATAGCATTCTGCAATGCTTTCCAAAATCGTGAAGTGAATCGTGGATCACGATCAGATACGATGCTATTCGGTATCCCATGCAATCTGACAATCTCCTTCATGTAGATCTTTGCTAGTCTCTCCAATGAGTATTCTGCTGCAATTGCTAGAAAATGAGCTGACTTAGTTAACCTATCGACAATTACCCAAATGGCATTATGTCCGGATGTCGTTAGAGGAAGCCCCATGATGAAATCCATAGAGATGCTGTCCCATTTCCACTCTGGGATATCCAAATTCTTTAATAATCCAGGAGGTTTCCGATGTTCGATCTTGACTTTCTGACAAGTCAAACAACAAGTGACAAAGTCAGTCACATCTTTTTTCATGCCCCGCCACCACCAATTCCGCTTGAGATCATGATACATCTTGGTTGCTCCAGGATGGATAGTGTATTTACTCCGATGTGCCTCCTCTAGTATGAGCTTTTTTATTTCTCCATCATTAGGTATGCACACTTTTCCTTTATACCTTAATATCTCATCTCTATCGATCCCAAATTTCGATTCTTTTCCTTCTTCAATATCTTCCCTCACGTTTAATAGATACTCATCTTCGAGCTGAGCGAATTTAATCTCTTTCCAAATTGTGCTTTCAATAGTTAATGCTTCCATGGTAGCGACCAAACCTGACATTACATCAATAGATGTACTTGGTATCTCCTCGAGCAATTTATGTTCTCTGATCATCATCTGGGCTACATGGATTGTCTTTCTACTTAAGGCATCTGCTACAACGTTCGCCTTTCCTGGATGATACTTCAATTCGAAGTCGTAGTCCTTGATAAACTCCATCCATCTCCTCTGTCGCATGTTGAGCTCCTTTTGGTCGAACAGGTACTTTAGACTTTTGTGGTCACTATAAACCTCGAACTTTGAACCGTAGAGGTGGTGCCTCCAAATCTTCAGAGCAAACACTACTGCTGCCAGTTCTAAGTCGTGAGTAGGATAATTCCCTTCATGTGGCCTTAACTGTCGAGAAGCATAAGCTACTACCCTACCATTTTGCATTAATACACACCCAAGACCTTTCTTGGAAGCATCTGTGTACAAAGTAAAGGTCTGAGCAGGATCTGGAATTATAAGTACTGGTGCCGTAGTCAACTTAGTCTTCAAATTTTGGAAAGCTGCTTCACACTTTTCGTCCCATACATATGGTTGACCCTTCCTTGTTAACTTAGTCAAAGGCATAGCTATTTGCGAAAAGCCCTTGATAAATCTCCTATAATAGCCAGCTAGACCTAGAAAACTCCTGATCTCAGTCACGGACTTTGGTCGTTCCCATTGGAGAACTGCTTCAACTTTAGTATGGTCCACTGCAACACCTTCAGCCGATACGACATGGCCTAGGAATTTTACTTCCTTCAACCAAAATTCACACTTAGACAGTTTCGCATAGAGCTTGTGCTCCTTCAACACTTGTAGCACGATTCTAAGGTGCTCTTTATGCTCTTCTTCATCCTTAGAGTAGATAAGGATGTCGTCAATGAAAACCACTACAAATTTATCTAGATATGGTCGGAAAATTCTATTCATGTAATCCATGAATACTGCTGGAGCATTTGTTAGCCCAAATGGCATAACAAGAAATTCATAATGGCCATATCTAGTTCTGAATGCAGTTTTTGAGACATCTTCAGCTTTGACTCTCAGTTGGTGATAACCTGATCTGAGGTCGATCTTGGAGAATATGGATGCTCCCTTCAACTGATCAAGTAGATCGTCGATCCTGGGTAAAGGATATTTATTCTTTATAGTCACTTTATTCAACTGGCGATAGTCAATGCATAGTCTCAGGCTCCCATCTTTCTTCTTCACAAAGAGTACGGGCGATCCCCAAGGAGATACACTGGGTCTGATAAAACCCTTTTCTAACAATTCCTCGATCTGCCTCTTCAATTCTACTAGTTCCGATGGAGACATTCGGTAAGGAGCTTTAGATATAGGTTCTGTTCCAGGTACGAGATCAATAGAAAATTCTACTTCTCTCTCTGGGGGTAAACCTGTCATTTCTTTCGGAAATACTTCCGGAAATTCTTTCACCACTTCAATGTTCTCTATCCCTTCCTCCACTTCTGTTTGAATGGAGAAAAACACCATGTACGCAAGACAACCATGATGAACAGGCTTTTCATCTTGTACTATAGACAACAATTGTGGTCTACTATGACTCATAGAGTCATCCGCAAGAGAGATAGTCTTCCTCTTGCAGTCAAGGATGATGTCATTAGCTGACAACCAATCCATTCCTATTATTACATCGATACCCTTCGTGGGTAAACAAACAAGGTCTATATTTGAGATCCTATTATCAATCTCAATCGTACAATTTAAGCAAGCCCTAGAAGTTTTTACTGAAGCTCCCGCCGGTGTAGAAATAATCATATAATAAGGCAATTCACTCACTCTTAAATTCAATCGAGGCACACAGTCGTATGATATAAAAGAGTGTGTGGCACCAGAATCAAATAAGGCTTCTACTTCAAGACCTTGGAGTTTGAGGATACCTTTAATCAGATTTGGTGAAGCACTTGCCTCCTGATGTGATAGTGCAAACACTTTCCCTGGCACTGCAGTTCTAGCATCCTTGGCCCCTCGAGGCTCCTCCTCACAAAATCTGGAAATGTGTCCTGGCTTTCCACAGTTGAAACACGTCACACATGGTCCTTGGTGTATTTTTCCACACTTGGCACACATCTGATTGTTGGCGGTGCTTGCAGCAGGAGCTGTGGATCCCCTATATGAACTCTGACCTCCACTGAAGTGACTCCTTTGAGGTCCTTTGAATTGACTCCTCGGTGGTCTGCTGAAATGACTTCTTTGGGGTCCAGTAAAATAACTCCTCGATGGTCCACCAAAGTGATTTCTGGATGGTTGGCTAAACCGCGTATTCACATTACTGAAGTTGTGACTCTGCTTCTTAGTAACTCCTCCCGTTGGTCTCATGAGGTGTGTAGATCTGGCCTGAAAACCCTTCATCTTCTCAGCTTCCTCTTCTCGTTTGTTCCTTGCTATCGTGCGTAGTTTGTCGCATATTTCTTCAAAATCCCTTGTTTCATCAAGGAACGGTGATAGAGCTGTTTTTAGGTCTGGTCTAGCTTTTTCAACCAATCGAGCACTCAACCATTTAGAGTTGTTCTGTGAATATCCGCAGAATTTAGACAACTCTAAAAAGCGAGTGATAAATTCGTCTTCATGTAATTCCCCTTGCCTGAATGTGAGGAATTCAGTTTCTTTCTCTATTCTGATTGAAGGGGAAAAGTAATAATTTTCGAACTTTTCCTTAAACTCTTCCCACGTCATCTCAGCATTTCCTTTTGTTTTGGTGCTTTCCCACCATTCTTCAGCTGATTTCTGCAACAATTGTTCAGCAACCATCACCTTTTGTTGTGAGCTAATCTCGATAACTCTGAAAATCTTTTCTACACGCTTCAGCCACTCCAGTGCTGCAATCGGATCTAGCTTCCCCTCGAACATCGGTGGAGTAAACTTCCGAAATTTTTCCCAAACCTCAGTAATAGGTAAGGGATGATACTGAGAATGAGAACCACTACTACCTCCATCTTCAGTGCGAGAATGACTTCCTCCCCTAGATTGATGGTCAGAAGGTGTGACTTCCAGAGCCTTCTCCTTTCCTTCCTTACCACCTTGGCCTCTTCCTTTTGCTAGTTCATCCTCGTGTCTATTCACTTTCTCCCTCATCTCCAAGATGACGTCTCGTAACTCTGCCAAAAGGGCATTGTTATCCTGAGGATGGGGACCATCTTGATGCGGAGAGAGATCTCTTTGGGATGAGGCAGGGGTTGAATTAGTTCTTCGGGTTCTTGCCATTATCTCCTCCTATGATTAATATTATAAGGACACTAAACCAATAAAAATAGCTAA
Organism: Acacia crassicarpa; assembly: GCA_034222035.1. Taxonomy (NCBI): domain Eukaryota; kingdom Viridiplantae; phylum Streptophyta; class Magnoliopsida; order Fabales; family Fabaceae; genus Acacia; species Acacia crassicarpa. The sequence continues at coordinate 36,873,240 of JAWXYG010000005.1, read as the reverse complement.
ATAAATTCTAAATCTAACAAAGGGAAGTGCTCATGTTATGATATTTAATTTGCCATGACCTCAATTTTAGAAAACTGTTAGGAAATCAACAAATTGGCCAGAACCTTTTAGCTCTGATACCAAAAATGTAACACCTCATTTTCATCACCCAAAAACTTGGCCAAAATATTTATAATTCCTCCAAAAGGGTGTATCATTATTCAAATCATTAGATTACATTACCGTTTCAAATAAAGTTTAACCCTTAATCAAAATAAATTTCAGAAAATTATTTCAGAGTTCAATACAAAGCGGAAGTCTTAGGTTTATGGCAAATAAAATAACATAACATAAACTATAGGAGTACAAAAGAGCCTTCATAGCTCACTCCATAGGTGCCTTCCCTTGCTCTCTACTAGGATATTCACCTGAAAAATGTTAATATGGGATGAGATTCCACGTCTCAGTAACTACTGAATATTTCTACCGTACACGAGCAAATAATATATGACAGAAAAGTATGGGCTGATTTCAAATATATATGTAGATTCCATAATTTCTCATACAAAATAATTTATACTAATAGTCATCAATATAGAAGGTAATAAAACATATATATCTCAAAAGTTCTCATCTCATGTCTTTACAGAATATTCATCATTATATCAAATTCTTGAACTGTTCAGAAATACATTATGCAGTATGCACCCTCCCTTATATCACCTTCCAACCATATACCGCTGACTGGAGCCATAGGCTAACACATAGTCCAATAGAAACTCATTCATTTGACTGAATTGTTCCAAGCTCACCAAAACTTAAGATACACCCGGCCAAAGGTATATAGCTTAAATCTGGACTATGGCTCCCCTCCTTTAAAATAACTAAGGAGGTGTCACATGTCCCACAACTCCAATGAAATCCCGGCCAGAGGAAAACATGGAAGATGGGGCCCTGAAACAAGTACCATCCACTGTGCACCGAGTGGTGGCATAAATCATTCTTATCATTCAAATCCCTCCTTACTCCACCCATCATAATACAACCGCCATGATGAATATGTTCACTCAAAATAATGCATTATTATACCATAAAGTTTTATACATCAATATGCGTATTTATGAATAGTAAATACTATGCGTATCTGTGAATAGTAAAATACTATGTGTATATGTGAATAGTAAAATACGGTATATATACATGAATAGTAAAAATGAAGAGTACATACGGTATGTATACGTGAATAGTAAATACGATATGTATACGTGAATAGTAAAAATGAATAGTAAATACGGTATACGTGAATAGTAACGTACGTATAAATAGTACCTCTGCAGATTTGCAAATCAAAGTTCCCACACCAGATCTTAAAACCATAAATATTCTCTAAATATTCTTGCCAAAATAGTAAACAAACAAATTTACAATCATACATAATTCACAAGTATAAGGAAGATTATTCAGAGTTACCTGTTACTCTATAGTTTCCAAAATTACTGCAAGGCTTCCCTACGTTCCTTCTCTCTCTCTCTCTCTCTTTTTCTCCCTACCTTTCTGTGAGTCTTGAGTGATTGTATGTTGTGAAAGAAATGAGAAAGGATGAGGTATTTATAGAGTTCGGGTCTCAACTAATTTTCAAAAATCACATGTCCATCTACTACACATCTACCATGTCAATCTACCATTCATTTGTCCATCTACCACGCGTCTACCATACACTTCTTCATCTACCGTCTAACTACCATTCAATGTCCATCTACCATGTAACTACCGAATACTCATCTTCCGATCAAATATCACATACTTATCTACTTCATAACTATCTACCATTCAAGTTAATATCTGATTTCTTTACCCTGATTGCATCGAAGAATACTGAGTACCAAGAGCTTAGTAACTTTCTTATCTCAATATTATTCCTTAATTTCCTGTTTCAAAATTTGGGATATTACTAACTCCTAAATTCTACTTCAGAGAAAAAAAAATACTCTTACTATAATTACATGATAAATTTTAATTACCATAAATTGGTCTATCCTATAATATTATAGTTCTAAAATTTAGGATGTTACAGGAAGCACTGTAAATCAGTATATCGTCGAAGAAAATTAACACAAACTTGCGGAGGAAGGGTCGAAACACAGTGTTCATCAATGCCTGAAAAGTTGTCGGCACATTAGTTAGGCCGAAGGGCATTACAAGCCACTCGTAGTGTCCATGGTGTGTTCGAAACGCCGTCTTGGCTCTGTCAGCCTCACGCATTAAAATTTGATGGTAGCCAGAGCGCAGATCGAGCTTCGAGTAGAACACAGACCCGTGTAGTTCATCGAGTAGTTCATCCACTGTGGGCATAGGAAAAGCATCCTTCACTGTGACAACATTGAGAGCTCGATAATCGACGCAAAACCGCCACGTGCCATCCTTCTTCTTAACCAAGATCACAGGTGCAGAGAACAGGCTTACACTGGGTTGGATTAACCTGTCATTGAGGAGTTCGTCCACTATGTTCTCAATCTTAGTCTTCTGGCTCACTGGGTATCTATACGGTCGAACCTTCACTGGCACGGTATTGGGCAGCAGCTCAATGGTATGTTCATGGCCCCTCTGAGGGGGTAAGCCCTGTGGCTTCTCAAACACCGTGGTGAATTGCTGTAATAGATCGCCCAAGTCAGAGGGCATGTCACCACTCGAATCCGGTAGTGCTGATGTGACAGGTTCTAGGAGGAAAAACTCAGCACACGTATGGGTGTTGTAATCCCTCATTAAGTGATGGTAATGGCTCTGTGATGTGGTACTACCCTTGGAACCTTTAAGAGTAACCCATTGTCCATCCTTAAGGAACTTAATCGTAGCTGTACTATGATCTGCGACATGGGGTCCCAACGTCTCTAACCAACACGCACCAATTACCATATCTACTGCAGCAATAGGCAAAACCAACATGGTTAACGACAATGTGTACCCACATATCTGAACAGGGACATTACTTACTTGTTGGCTGGTATGCATTGTCTGTCCAATACCTCCCAAGATCCTCACCTCCTTCGTATATTCCACAGGCAGTTGCAAATGTTGAACAATGCGAGGATGGATAAAATTATCCGAACTCCCACCGTCGAGAAGGATTTGGATTTCTGCACCTAGTATACGGCCATTAAATTTGATGGTTGCAGCCCCGTGTGTTCCTTTGGCAGTTGGTAGCGATAAATGATGTAAAGTCCCTTCGATTGAACTGTCTTTAACCTCGGGTTCTACCCACTCTTACGGATCATCATCTCCGACTAGCATCATGAGTTGCTTCTTCGTGCAACGGTGACTGGGAGAAAACTTTTCATCGCATGTATAACACAATCCTTTCTCTCGCCAAATTTGCATCTCGGCGAGCGTCATCCTCTTCAATGGTAACCATACTGGGGTTGGTAATAGCGAAGGGAGGTTAGTTTTTCCGCCGCCACTCATCGTAGCAGATCATCCTCCCACGTTATGTGGTGATGAAGCGGATGATCCTCCGGCATTTTGTGTTGACGCTGAATTTCCCTTACCGGTCGTACTGGAGCCATTGAATTGGCTGAGCCCATGGACCTTCGTGGATTTACCCCACTCTGCTGCTTCTGCAAATAATCGGGCAACTGTCATGGCGTTTAAAACAGAGCTCGGTTTCTGCACTAGTACATCGCGTCGTAATTCTGGTTTTAACTGTAATATCCCGAATTTTGGACCTAAAGACTAGAAAATAAGCCTATTTTTGGAAGACTACTAGGCCCTATTTTTGAAAATGATGAATTTGGAATCAGTAATTTTTGGACATGAATAGTGTTTACTATTCACATATACGTATTTACTATTCATTAAAATATAAAAAAAAAATGTGTCACGGGAGTATTTTGTACTCTGGGGAAATTACCATAAATGACCAAAGTACACTTAAGTACCATTAATGATCTAAAAGAGAGAGAACTGATAGAAATTAAATCCTATCTAGAAAACCATGAACTAAGTTTCTTAGGCCAGGACATATTTCAAACAAATGAATTTTTGCCTAGAAGCTGGTGTTTGCGGAAGTCATTTCCGTGACTGGCAAGGCGAATAAGAAATCAGATATTAACTTGAATGGTAGATAGTTATGAAGTAGATAAGCATGTGATATTTGATCGGAAGATGAGTATTCGGTAGTTAGATGGTAGATGGAGATATGTATGGTAGCTACATATGAATGGTAGTTAGATGGTAGATGAAGATGTGTAGTTACATGGTAGATGGATATATGAATGGTAGATAAATGGTAGATGTGTAGTAGATGGACAAATGAATGGTAGATAAATGGTAGATGTGTAGTAGATGGACATGTGATTTTTGAAAACTAGTTGAGACCCGAACTCTATAAATACCTCATCCCTTCTCATTTCTTTCACAACACACAAACACTCAAGACTCACAGAAAGGTAGGGAAAGAGAGAGAGAGAGAGAGAGAGAAGGAGAAGGAATGTAGGGAAGCCTTGCGGTAATTTTTTGGGAGCTATAGAGTGACAGGTAACTCTGAATATTCTTCCTTATACTTGTGAATTATGTATGATTATAAACTTGTTTGGCAAGAATATTTAGAAAATGTTTGTGGTTTTAAGATCTGGTGTGGGAACTTTGGTTTGTAAATCTGCAGAGGTACTATTTATGTGTATGTTACTATTCACGTATACATATCGTATTTTACTATATACTGTATCTTACTATTCATACGTACTGATTTACTATTTATCATTTATGTATATTTACCGTATTTTACTATTCACTTATACATACTAAATTACTATTCACGTATATGTCCCGTATTTTTACTATTCACTAATCACATATACGCACAGTATTTTACTATTCACATATACGTATAGTATTTTACTATTCACAAATACGCATAGTAATTTACTATTCAAAAATACGCATATTGATGTATATAATTTTATGGTAGAAAAATGCATTATTTTAGAGTGAACTCATTTATCATGGCGGTTGTATTGTGATGGGAGGAGTAAGGAGGGATTTGAATGATGATAAGAATTGTTTATGCCACCACTCGGTGCACAGTGGATGGTACTTGTTTCAGGGCCCCATCTTCCATGTTATCCTTTGGCCGGGATTTCATTGGAGTTGTGGGACATGTGACACCTCCTTAGTTATTTTAAAGGAGGGGAGCCATAGTCCAGATTTAAGCTCTATACCTTTGGCCAGGTGTATCTTAAGTTTTGGTGAGCTTGGGACAATTCAGTCAAATGAATGTTTCTATTGGACTATGTGTTAGCCTATGGCTCCAGTCAGCGGTATACGGTTGGAAGAGGATATAAGGGAGGCTGCATATTGCATAATGCATTTCTGAACGGTTCAAGGATTGACAAAATGATGATGAATATTTTGTAAAGACATTTGATGAGAACTTTTGAAATATATATATTTATATATATATATATATTTACAAACATATTTGAAACTAGCCCATGTTTTTGTCATATGTAATTTGCTTGTGTACGGTAGAAATTTTCAGTAGTTACTGAGACGTGGAATCTCATCCCATATTAACATTTTTCAGGTGATTATCCTAGTAGAGAGCAAGGGAAGGCACCTATGGAGTGAGCTGAGGAGGCTCTTTTGTACTCCTATAGTTTATGTTATGTTATTTTATTTGCCATGAACCTAAGACTTCCGCTTTGTACTAAACTCTGAACCATTTTTGGAAATTTATTTTGAATATGAATTATGAATTTTATTTTGAAAGGTTACGTAATTTAATGATTTGGATATCGAAAATCCCTATTGAAGGTATTTCAAATATTTTGGTCAAGTTTTTGGGTAATGAAAATTAGGTGTTACATTTTTGGTATCAGAGCTAAACATTCCATGACAATTTTATTTATTTTCAAAAGTGTTTTCTTAAAATTTTGTTTTTAAGGTCATGGCAAATTAAATATCATGACATGTGCACTTCCCTTTATAGTTTTGGATTACATTTACTTAATTTTCTTGTGACATTCATGATAGGAGAAGAATGGGTTAATAAAAAAGAAATATTCAAGTGATTGATAATGAAGAGCCTGGTTGCGGAAGATGGTAAGTAGAAAATTTATTGAATATTAGATTCTGTAGGCCCAAAATTTCTTTTTAGGGGATGAATATTTTTATTAACCATTGGTGTCTAGAAAAGTGATTGGAAGACTAAGCCTCTATTTGATGGTTATTCAATTAGTTGCCGTTGTGGAAAGCATGAAGAGATTTTCTCTAGATTTACACTTACCTAGCTAACTGATATGATTAACAGATGACAATACCATAACCGTATACCGACATAGTTTTGATTAAACGATAAGTTAGAATAACTTGCTTAAGTGTGAATTTAATAGATAAAGTTGAGTTTGGCAGGAAAACTTGGAAATCCTTATGAATCTTATAATAGAGATTACAAACATTAGCAAGAAGGCTAAGAAGAGTAGGCTATATTATTTCAAGCATCAAGAGCAACAGTTGGTACAATCCCACCACAAGCGTTGACCATCTCAAGTTTAAGTCTATTAATTTCTTCCTGAGCGGCTGCACTTGAGAGAGGACCATCAGAAGACATTGTTTTTCTCAATCTAGCTATTTGCCTCATAGTGCTTCGAATTTTCACATAAGGCCAATGCTTAATTCCTCCCCTATGGCATATTTTCATTAAAACATTTTTGCATAAACGAACTTGATTAGCCGCTTCTTGTTGAGGTAAATGAAAAAAGTCTCTAAGATCATCTATTGACATTGATGCACCTCTTATATTTTGTTCAGCTCTTGATCGGTATGGATCACTAGGTATGGGGACTGAAGGATTATTATTTACAACCAAGAGCTCTTTTCCTTTATTGGATATATTTTCTGTATTGGTTGGAAATGAACTATTAGGGAGTTCATTTTGATTGTTAGTCCATTCCAAACCAACACAGAGGGCCTCATAGTAGGCTGATAGGGGATCTGACACCAGGACATACCCTAAAGAGTTTTGATTCAAACAATAATTTTCTAGAAAATGTTTGACATCTTCTAAATTTTTCTTACCAAAGTCAAATACTCGAGGTTTGGAAGAACCACCTTGTACGTCCTGGTGAAAGACAGCGTGGCATATCATACCAATCCTCCCATGAACTTCAAGTTTATGGTATTGAAGTCCATTGGTATGAATAATCTCTCGTAGAACATGGCAGCAACCACATGAAAATGGATTAGTAGTCTCAGTCAAGGTAGAAGCAGGATTCCTTGGTTGAGAAGGTACCGTAGACTCCATAAGTTCTGCCACATTACGACACCTTTGGACAGGTCCCCTTGATGGACCTGCTTCAGATTCCTTCCTGTTAGTAGTTATAGGAATAGAATCTTGTATCCTTGGAGGAGGAGTAGGAACGTTAATCATTGAGGAAGATGAATGAACGTTCACTTCTGTGGGATTCTGAGGAAGCAAAGAGGAGTAAGAGTATGGTACATTGTTGGACAAGTCAGCTAACATGTTAGACTGATTGTCACGAAGTAAAGCTTCAAGAAAGAAAAGGTTGAATGAGTCGGAGGCTGGAATGAAGTTGCTTGAACCGGTCATGTTTAAGGATAATATAGAGGGTTATAGCGAAGGATATGAACGGAAAGGAAATGTGTATGATAATTTGAAGCTTAAGAGAATGTGAAACATTTACTCTTCCTTTACTCGATTTATAGCTGGGCTAGCAACGCCTATATTTTGTTAAGCAGCATCGGATTCTCATCTGTGGTTAGCTCAGAATCATGTAGACTTTGTTGTTATGCGGAAAATTTTATGGCACCGCACCCTAGTGCACCCTAGCCACCGTTAGGGGTCGCAGTCTCCTAGACCTTTACAGACAGAAATCGCTATGACATTTATTGCTAGTTGTGTTTTCAAGAAATTAAGTTTGGACGTTTATACGCGCATGATAATTATTTATCCAAGAAATCTGTCTTGGGTGTGCAGTTGATTCGAGATGTCGGGACTGGCATTTGAAAATGGGATTTTGAGAGTAAGCGTGCAAAGGCGATAGTAATATCAGGGAAGGTGATTTTTGTTAAAGTTTGAAATTTGAAACATTTCGAATTAAGGCCGAGTACCTTGTAGAGAGAAAAATTGGTGATCTTTAGGGATGTTAAGAAAATGCTGATATGAATTCGGTATGATTGAGGATAGTCTTGAATATGATTTAAGTTGAAATGTGACAATTGAGTACCTTTGAGGTAGTATTAGAACTTTGTGATAATATTGACATTGTGAGAAGAGCCTTTGTATGTTTTAGGGATCAAATTAAGAATTGTGAATCACAATCCTAATATGTACAATAGGCAATATGATTTCTTAGCTTAGCTGATATTGAGGTTCTAAGAGTCAAATTGTAAATTTGATGATTGACATTTTGGGAATATCTGAGGATAGTATTTGTATGACTTGAGGTATTATGAGGTTGCTAGCTACAGAATCAACTTAGGGAAGGATCTTGATTATGAATTATTCCCTTTGAGTTACAGGTGAGAGTTAGTTCCTTGATGGAACTGTATGATAGATAGAGCCTGGAAGTGTTATACAGGATGACATCCTAAAAACAGTTGTTTGGTTTCTGAGTATGTTTGAAAAATTGAATTTTGAATTTACCAATGCACCTGCGGTATTTGAGAATTTTCTGAATTGAAATTTTGAGCAGAATGCTTTCAACTGAGTTAAAGTTCAATTTGAAGTAGTTATTTTTGAACAATGCTGTTTCATTGAAGGGATCCTTATGGAACCAAGAGCGTGAATTGAATTTTGAATTTTATAAATTGAATTCTTGAATGAAAAGTTTTCAATAGAATTTGAGACCAGTTTGAATGGTCTGTTTGTGAAATGTGTTGTCTCATAAAAGGGGTTTTTTTGTTATAACCCAGAATTTGAAAATTTAGTTTTCAACTTTGTTGTGGTAAATGCAGTACGGAGCTGGGAGAGGCTGGGAACTGTTATGAATATACTCGGTTTGCTGGGTCTTGCCAAATGTATTTAAAATATTCATTTTTGAATCACTTGCCATTGATGAAAGCTAGATTGAATAGTGAATGTGTTTTCTTGAACTTAAACTGGCAACGAATATGCTTTTTATGAAAATACTAGTTTTATAAAGTGAGATTTTGAAAATGTATTGCGACCACAGAAAACTTTAAATATTTAAATTTGAAAATCAGGAAGTTGAATTTGAGACAACATAGAAGAAGTAATGACATGACTGTCATCGCTAATGTTTTGTATTGAAAAGCGGTGCAAATGGTAATTATGTTAATATAGGAACAGAAAATGATAGAATAGTCTAGAAATCTGAACTAATTAAGTTAGGTATTACGTGCTAACTACTGAGCTATACAAGAAAAGCTAGTTTGAGAACTTGAATTGAGGAAGCTTGAGCATAGGGTAGAAGAGCAGAGGCTCGAGGCGGTAATACCCGTTGAGCTAGTTTGCATGTGGTGGTATCTCTAGGCTATAAGACTTATGTGCCTAGTATTGTGGTAACATTAGACCTGTGTGTGTCTAAAGTTTATCTTAAGGTTGGCAGAATAATCAGACTATATCATGTTGTGGTCAGTATGGCCTGAGGGTAACTCCTTAAGCTGTAAGATCAGAATATCCAGCGTTGTGATAATAGAATGAAATAAGCAGAAAAAGAAGAATGTATCAGTCGGTGAGGCCAGTGTAACCAAGCGCTCAAATAAGGAACTAGTGGATCCTATATTTGAATATCACTGTGGGAACATGATGAATGAAATGTTGTATAATTGTGTTGTGTGCCTGGTGAGCATGTTTGGGAAAGAAATAGGACTTAAAGATAACATGACATATCAAGCTGAGCCGGAGCGGATTGTTAATGCAAGGGATAAGTAATCGAGGAACAAGACTATTAGACTTGTAAAGGTTGTGTGGAAAGGAATGGCTCCCGGAGATGCTACTTGGGAAACGGAAGAGAGCATGCGACAATCCTATCCTTACTTATTTAATTAGGTAAGTAGAATTCTTACTATATCAAATTTTGGGGACAAAATTTTTTTTTAGGAGGGGAGAAATGTAATATCCCGAATTTTGGACCTAAAGACTAGAAAATAAGCCTATTTTTGGAAGACTACTAGGCCCTATTTTTGAAAATGATGAATTTGGAATCAGTAATTTTTGGACATGAATAGTGTTTACTATTCACATATACGTATTTACTATTCATTAAAATATAAAAAAAAATGTGTCACGGGAGTATTTTGTACTCTGGGGAAATTACCATAAATGACCAAAGTACACTTAAGTACCATTAATGATCTAAAAGAGAGAGAACTGATAGAAATTAAATCCTATCTAGAAAACCATGAACTAAGTTTCTTAGGCCAGGACATATTTCAAACAAATGAATTTTTGCCTAGAAGCTGGTGTTTGCGGAAGTCATTTCCGTGACTGGCAAGGCGAATAAGAAATCAGATATTAACTTGAATGGTAGATAGTTATGAAGTAGATAAGCATGTGATATTTGATCGGAAGATGAGTATTCGGTAGTTAGATGGTAGATGGAGATATGTATGGTAGCTACATATGAATGGTAGTTAGATGGTAGATGAAGATGTGTAGTTACATGGTAGATGGATATATGAATGGTAGATAAATGGTAGATGTGTAGTAGATGGACAAATGAATGGTAGATAAATGGTAGATGTGTAGTAGATGGACATGTGATTTTTGAAAACTAGTTGAGACCCGAACTCTATAAATACCTCATCCCTTCTCATTTCTTTCACAACACACAAACACTCAAGACTCACAGAAAGGTAGGGAAAGAGAGAGAGAGAGAGAGAGAGAAGGAGAAGGAATGTAGGGAAGCCTTGCGGTAATTTTTTGGGAGCTATAGAGTGACAGGTAACTCTGAATATTCTTCCTTATACTTGTGAATTATGTATGATTATAAACTTGTTTGGCAAGAATATTTAGAAAATGTTTGTGGTTTTAAGATCTGGTGTGGGAACTTTGGTTTGTAAATCTGCAGAGGTACTATTTATGTGTATGTTACTATTCACGTATACATATCGTATTTTACTATATACTGTATCTTACTATTCATACGTACTGATTTACTATTTATCATTTATGTATATTTACCGTATTTTACTATTCACTTATACATACTGAATTACTATTCACGTATATGTCCCGTATTTTTACTATTCACTAATCACATATACGCACAGTATTTTACTATTCACATATACGTATAGTATTTTACTATTCACAAATACGCATAGTAATTTACTATTCAAAAATACGCATATTGATGTATATAATTTTATGGTAGAAAAATGCATTATTTTAGAGTGAACTCATTTATCATGGCGGTTGTATTGTGATGGGAGGAGTAAGGAGGGATTTGAATGATGATAAGAATTGTTTATGCCACCACTCGGTGCACAGTGGATGGTACTTGTTTCAGGGCCCCATCTTCCATGTTATCCTTTGGCCGGGATTTCATTGGAGTTGTGGGACATGTGACACCTCCTTAGTTATTTTAAAGGAGGGGAGCCATAGTCCAGATTTAAGCTCTATACCTTTGGCCAGGTGTATCTTAAGTTTTGGTGAGCTTGGGACAATTCAGTCAAATGAATGTTTCTATTGGACTATGTGTTAGCCTATGGCTCCAGTCAGCGGTATACGGTTGGAAGAGGATATAAGGGAGGCTGCATATTGCATAATGCATTTCTGAACGGTTCAAGGATTGACAAAATGATGATGAATATTTTGTAAAGACATTTGATGAGAACTTTTGAAATATATATATTTATATATATATATATATTTACAAACATATTTGAAACTAGCCCATGTTTTTGTCATATGTAATTTGCTTGTGTACGGTAGAAATTTTCAGTAGTTACTGAGACGTGGAATCTCATCCCATATTAACATTTTTCAGGTGATTATCCTAGTAGAGAGCAAGGGAAGGCACCTATGGAGTGAGCTGAGGAGGCTCTTTTGTACTCCTATAGTTTATGTTATGTTATTTTATTTGCCATGAACCTAAGACTTCCGCTTTGTACTAAACTCTGAACCATTTTTGGAAATTTATTTTGAATATGAATTATGAATTTTATTTTGAAAGGTTACGTAATTTAATGATTTGGATATCGAAAATCCCTATTGAAGGTATTTCAAATATTTTGGTCAAGTTTTTGGGTAATGAAAATTAGGTGTTACATTAACCCTCCCACATAGCAATCAAGGATAGCGGCTTCAGAAAGCTCCACGATCCTATTTGCTAATGTCATGAACTGGCTATTGTACTCGTCTAGTTTGCCCAGTTGAACCAATTTGAAAAGCTGCGATCGAGCGCAATCAAATTGGGATGGCCCATACTGTTCTTCGATCGCCTGAACTAGAGCAGACCAATGTGGAGTATTGGGCCTTCCACATCTGACCTTATCATATCTTCAGTCATTACATTCTGGAATCCCATATTCTATGATAAAAACACAAGGTTTCTCAAGTATTATAAAATTGCTTACCAAATGATGTTTTTTGTTAAAATTTACCGAATGATTTTATGATAACACTAGGGGTCCTCATTCCATGCTTAGAGTTATATGCTTGTTATGTGCTTATACCTCTAATTAGAGGTATAAACATATATTTTTTTAAACATTTTTTTATATATTGTATTTATTTAGATTTAAATTATATACTACTTTCTGAGATGTTTTTTGCACTCAGTATCTCAAATTAATTAATTTTCAGTTCTGCATTTGTCTGTAACACCAATATTATGAAAATTAATTAATTTGAGATATTGAGTGTAAAAAACAAACTAGAAAGTAGCATATAATTTAAATCTAAATAAATAAAAAAATTAAAAAAAATTAAAAGAATATATGCTTATATCTCTAATTAGAGATATAAGCACATAACAAGTATATAACCCTAAGCATGGAATGTGAACTCGAGAGGGATAATGGTTTGTCCATATGTTTGTTGATATCCCAAGAAACTTATGTCTTTTGATATGATCGTCTTTTATGAGAACTTAAGATAATGGATAGAAAATGTTGTGGTTTTTTATTTTAGGATCAAGTAGTAATTTTGCTCTAGAAGTATAAGCCTAAAAGCAATTTGTCTTGGAATTTGTTTGAGCTCAATTTTGCCTCGAATGTTCCTGTTCTTTTTCTCTGAAAGTATAAGTAGTAATTTACACTCACTCGAGGTATCACACTCGAGTGTGATATCCCCTCACTCACATTCACAAGCTAACTGTTAAGGTGTGTTCTTCCAATGTTCCTGTTCTTTCCCTAGTCAACCATTGATAAGAATCAAGAAAATTATTGACGCATACCAAGGGTTGATTAAGAAGATTATCACGCATAAACTGAAATTTGGAAGATTAACATCAGACAAAAAAAAAAGAAGAAAGTATATTATCAACACGTAACAGGCTGGAACGAGGCACGATCAGGTCTGTCCAAGGAGGCGACGCGCCTAAGATCGTGAAGCCACCAGTCCGTCCGAGTACGAATGCCTCAGCTCCGCCGTCAGTCCGTCTTTCGAATGCCTCAGCTTCTCCGATCTGGTTTGGGTCTACCCGGTTTCAAGCTTCTGTCTTGGTAGGGAAGGTTTTTGTGAAGATGAACTGGATTGGTCTTACCTCCGTGGGGGTTTGGGTTCAAATAGGAAGATGAGGTTTTGGCATTTGGAGGAGCTGGGAGGTGTTTGTGGAGATGTATGCAGTAGTGGATATGCTATAATAGATAGCATTGGAGTGTGATATTATTATTATTATTATTATTTTTTTACTTCTTAATTTCATTTTAATATTGTAATAAAATATAAGAAAAAGGGATCTCATTTTCTTTAATTTTCTATTTCAATATTGATAATGATTAACTATTAAAATTAATAATCATCATTGAAATTAATAATAAAATTATATAATATTGAAATCTTATAATCATAATAAATAATAAATATTCCTATTTGAAATTCAGAAATTAAATAGAAAAATCAAATTTATATGTATAAATTAGAAGTCCATTTTTAAATTTTAAATATTATAAAAAAAATTATAAAGGATCGGTTATCACACTGGAGGAAATTTGTATGGCAGTGAGTGAGTGGAGAGGACATCACACTTGAGTGTGGAAGTTTGTACAGTAGTGAGTGAGTGGGGAGGACATCACACTCAAGTGTGATAGTGTGAGGGTATCACACTCGAGTATGAAAGTTTGTACGGCAGTGAATGAGTGAGGAGGACATCACACTCAAGTGTGATAGTGTGAGGGTATCACACTTGAGTGTGGAAGTTTGTACGGTAGTGACTGAGTGAGGAGGACATCACACTCAAGTGTGATAGTGTGAGGGTATCACACTCGAGTGTGGAAGTTTGTGAGTGAGGAGGACATCACACTCGAGTGTGCTAACGTTGTAGATGTTTGTTAGTCTCATCGTTAGTGGAGAGCACCAAACTTTCGGGGCAAAATTAAGCCCTAAAAAGAGGTAACATTGCTCCTGGACGTGTACTTCCGAGGTAAAATTACTACTTAACCCTTATTTTTATAAATGGTATGAAAATGTTTCTAAGTTTGGAGGTTGATGATATGATTGACCATTTATTAAATATTTTTAACTATTTGCAATTGTATCTTCCAAGTGTCGACTTACCTAAATAGTGATATGGAATTGAGTGAAGTATTATGTGTTTCATTATGAATATATAATACTATAAACTGAACGAAAAGGACCAAAAGTTGGGAAAAACTAATTAAATGTAGTAGTGATTGGGCTGGAACAATTTAGTTTTCTATTTCTATTTTCCTCCCTATTGTAAGTTTTCTATATCTGCATCATAATGTATTATTTTAGTAAAGTGCATACATGTGGCAGTTGGTGATGCACAGCTGCTTTCTAATGTATTTCTTGGAAGCAAAAGATTAGATTTATACCTACCAAATCGGAGCTACATGTATTATAAATATTTTAAATGTGGAGTGAAGTCTAACTTTAATTTGGAAACACTAATGGCATAAATTCGGGCCCCCCCGCCCGGCCCCCGGGGGGGGGGGGGGGGATTAAGCCTTTCGATATCAAACTGGATATACATATATTTTAAATATCTTCTGTGATATACAGGTTAAGGTAATTGGATTTACATTATGGTGAAGTTGTTGGGTTTCTTCTTTCATGAAAGAAGGAACAAATGGGCTGATTATGAAGTTTTTCATGACTACGGCCACACATCCATCAACTTTACGTGGTTGTGCTGTAGAAGTGAAGTGACAATACCCGTTTTGAGAACAAGGAGTGTATGACAATTTGAAGGGTAAAAATCCCTTCACCATTAATGGGGCATGATATGCATAGTCTGTAAATAGCAGCAGTGATATGATATATCAAGGTTAAAGTTCGTGGTTCTTCAATTTTCCATGGTATGTTGACTCTTGGGTTTTTGATTGGTGTGCAACTTTATGATAAACGTCCCCATTTGTTTATGGTTTAAATGGTGGATACTATTCTCTCTTATCTTTATTATGAGGGACCAACTAACAATTCTTATAAAACCAATAAAAACATTTAAAATCATTCAATTTGTCTTAAAATTTAAGTAATTTTTAATATTACTTCTACTAATTGCACTAAACTCTAATATCATATTAATTATTATTCTTATCTACTACTTTTATTAATTATGGGTATACATGAAAAAAATATTTAATACTCTTTAAAAGCAAGCAAATGCTTTATAAAAGAGATCAAATACACTTGTTAGTCATGTGCATTATAAAAAGGACTAAAGAAACTATATCTCACTTCCTCATTTTATGTACTCCTCATTTTACGAGGAACCACCCTTTCTGTCCCTTCATTTTCTTAACTACTTGATCGTGATGTTCTAATATTATTTTATCAGAAAATAGAGTTTCACAACATTTGGTTTTTTCCACGTGTTTGTTCTTTGCTGATATTACAAGTTGGAACACAGTGCAAATTACTCATAAAAGTGTGCTTAATATCAATAAAAGTTTCTTGGTTACCAAATTGACGGTTTATCTTAATAGGGATCAAGTAAGGGTACCTTTGGATCAATTAAAAATCAACTTCTTAAGCACAAAATTATAAAGTAAAACAGTTCAAACCATTCAAAATTAAAATCACTAAGAAGTAAAATGTTTAAGATGGAAATTCTCGAGTCATGAATTCTATTCACAACAAAATTAACAAGGATTTGGATTTTTGCAAGTTCTTCTAGTATGGTCAGCTTCATGGCATCTTGCACAGTGGTAAATTTTCTTGTTATGGAATTGTGGTTCATGTCTTCTAATTCTTAGCCTTTCAAGGGATCCACTGAATTGGGTGGTCAAAAGAATATTTGACCTAATATATTGTCCAACATATAGTCATTAACGTTTGGCATATGTCAATTATCACAATTGGAGTCATGCATCGACTATATATAAGTTTTTTCTTGAGATGTAATTTTATAGCATTCATCAACATAATCATATACGTTGCCATGAGTAAGCTTGATTGCTGCACAAGTGTGTGCACACGGAATTCGTGACATTTGTCATTCTGCACAGCTACATTCATATAAGCCAAGATCAACCTCTAGGTCTTCATAAATTGTATGGACACAAACCTTATTCTCTCTGCATCTCCAACATTCTTCTCAAATTGTCCACCCACATGATAAAAAACACAATATTTCTTTTTCAGATGTTGACCTGAAGAAGCCATTTCTTGTGCAAGCCTATATCAAATAAGACAATTTTCATTATCATGTATATTGTAATTGTTATCATCATCACTTTATAAAAATGCACATAACATAACTAAGCTTCCAAAATTGATAAAAGGAAAGTGATGAAACTTAATCAAACACTTTTTAAGTAACTCAAGACAACTTACAGTTTTAGACTAAGGACCAATCGACTCATATTTGCAGCTTTCAATTCCTTTCATAATTGAAACCAACACGGCAGTCATAGGTAGATGAAAAGTTTGTATAGCGCATTTGCTTCGTCAGATCGCTCTCCTACGACTTCGTTTTGCTAATTTCAGTTATTAACATGTGTGATAAATGCATTTAATCATAATACCGAAGTGTTTTGTACGAGTTTGAGTCTTGATATAAATGATCTATCTTATGAGGCAAACAGAAGAAATAACACAGTTCCAGGAAAAAGCTCACCGAGATGATTGTTTTTTTTTTCATCCCAATTCAAGGAAAAATAATATGATGGCGCTCATGTACATATTGTCGAACACATCATTGCTGTTGTACACGGAACTGGATTGTCATGTTGTGTCTGCTCAAATCCTCATAATACCTTCATTGGAAATCACAACTATACATATAAAGGTGAAGCAAAAAGACATTATATTCAATGAAAGAGGTGAATGTGATGCTGCTTTTGCCCCCAGTTAGTGCTCCTAACGAACACTCCCAACTGTATGTGCAATTAAAGAGGGCCCTACCTAACAGGTTTTGATATAATTTTTTTTTTTCGGATACAGAAGAAAACAAAAGTAGATTATCGCGAGAGACCACGATAATTCTTGTATTCTTTAACAGAGCTCTAGATTCTAGTTCCTTCCATGAAGCCAAGCTTAATGAATACACTTTGGCTCTATGCCTATTTGGGTTAGTGATAGAAGCGGTTTCTTATCTTCTATCTAATTTTTACAGAAACTCAATAGGAAAAAAGTCAAGTTGTAAATATAGTTTGTGTTTGGATTTCTCATTTGATTTTTATAGTAGTGGCTTTTTTTAAAATTAACGAGTGTTTGGATTATTATTTCAAAAGTAAGTTGAGATGAAAAATGACTAAAAAGTATATGAATTTGATTCAATACTACATACATACATATGTGATAAAAAAATTATTAAAAATAAAAATGAAAAAAAGAGAAAAGGATTTTTTTAAAAAAAAAAAATCATTAAAAGTGGGCTAAATCATTACTACTTGCGGATGTGTCAGCACACTCAAACAATCCACAATGCGGACCCCAAATCAATATACAATGCTCAAATGCGTCTACTGTTCCCTCTGCGAGCTTTTGGATTAGAGTTTTTTTTTGTAAAAGCTCAGTTTAAAAAAAGTCACCCCAAACACTTAAGATCGGGCTTTTTCTCCACCTGACTTTTTCACTGGGTTTTTTTGCCCAAACGCTGTCCAAACAAGGTCTAGTCTATATAGGGTGACGTAATAGGTTTACCTTTCCTTATTTTTGCGCAACTCTAGATTAAAAAATCTCACTATCTTGAAATTCTTAATGTTGCTACTGAAGCCTAATCCAAAGTCGCACAATAAATAATCATTGGTTGTTGTTGGGGGTATTTTTCTGATCTCTCTAATCATTGGATTCCACACAAGACCGACTACTCACATCTAAGTACATATATTAACTAAAAGGGATTAAGAAATAAAGATTTAACATTATAATGAACTTATTGTAGTCTTCTTTGCCTTATTTCAGACTATCACTATGTCAAGGCCTTTAATGAATTTTCTGTCGTTAGGATTCTTATCTCCGATTTTCTTTTTTTAATAACTTAGGGAAAGGGATATAGAAATAATTCTGCCTAAATTCTAAATCTCTAATTATGTTACATAACCTAATTAATAATTTGTTAAGTTTAATAACCTAAATTAAAATCTTGATAATTCAACCGTCTTTATATAAGATTTTCTCATAGAGATAATTATTCTTTTTCAGTTCTATGCAGATACACAATGGGGGATGAATGATAATGTTGATGATGTGATGTGAACATCAATTATAAGGGGCACGCAAAACAGCAAGTACAGTAAATGAAATTGTTAAAATAAAAACAGTAGAAGAAGATATTGAATGAATTTATAAAATGCATGACTTGTTAAAAAAATACAGTTCTCAATTTATAATAATGTTTTATTCTGCCTTGAATAGCAATGCTTATACTCTTGTTAGGAACATCACTAGAAAAGTATGAATCCTTTTCAAGATTGTCTGTCGAGTAGTTATCAGAAAGAATTAGAGAATAAATTTTGGTTAAACTTGTGAACTGGTAACATCCCACATTAAGTAGAAATCCATCACTTTGGGTTTGGGGAGTGAAAACAAATAGTGTCATTTGTTTCAAGCACTCAATAAATTGACTGCGCACTCTCTTATTTTTCGTTCAAGGCAGTTTCCAGAGAGTAGAAATCTTAACATGAAACTGACTTTTTCTTTCTAGAATTGAACATCGAGGCCAGTGTTTTAGCAGGGAACACAAATTTTTTCTGGCACCAGAAAGAACAGCGCTGTAGCTTCACTGTTATCAAAATGGGCCAGACCAGCCCATGACACTGGATCATAAATCATAAATGGTCTAAATTTAATTGGGCTAACAACTAAAGTACAATCCCACTTAAGTTTGTCCACGGCCTAAACATACTATCCGAAAAAGAACAAAAAAATAATAATAATAATTGTCCCATTTGCCAGTCTTCTTGCCCTTTTTGAGTTGCATGAGGTTTCAGCTGCAAATTAACAAATATACCTTCAGTGATTGCTAAGTTAATTGGTTTTAGGAAAGTTTGTATGATAATTACACTCTTAGAGGCTGTGATAGGAGTCATCCTTTTAAGAATATAATAGATGATGTTAATTAGGTTAGTTAGTGAAAGCAAGCAGGTTATGGTTGCTCATGTTTACAGAGCATCTATGCAAATTGAAGGGCCAGGTAATAAAATTTGGTTGTGAAAAGAAATTACGTTCAAAATTGTTTCGTTAGATCAACTTAATGTAAGGTTTTATTAGATCCTCCAAGGTTTTGAGTTTGAACCCGACTCAAAGGAGACACTTGTGTTAAAAAAGGTAGCCACAATACCTGAACTGAATAATATGTGATAATATTTATTAAAAAAAAATTGTTTCGCTTTTTGGTTTTATCTTTGAAATCATAATTTTTATAATCAAATCTTTTAACTATAATTTTTAGATTAAAATTTCTAGCAAAAAGAATTATTTAATTTTTATTTGTTTTAAAAAAATTGAAATAAAATAATCACTTTAAATGAACCTATA
Organism: Acacia crassicarpa; assembly: GCA_034222035.1. Taxonomy (NCBI): domain Eukaryota; kingdom Viridiplantae; phylum Streptophyta; class Magnoliopsida; order Fabales; family Fabaceae; genus Acacia; species Acacia crassicarpa. The sequence goes on along the minus strand of JAWXYG010000005.1, from coordinate 36,853,169 downwards.
CGGGAAGGGATCGCTTAAAATATCAAAATAACAATAATTAATAAGCTCATTTTGTTTCTATTAAAAAGAAAAGGGTTGAGGTGCAATTTTAATAAGAAAATTTTTCACCATGAGCATATGATAGTTAAGTTTTAAAGAGTGTAAAAATAAATATAATCTTTTAAAAATAGTATTGTTTTAGAGATTCCATTAAATTGACCTAAATGTCATTATAAAGCTAGAAGAAGAACGAGTGAATCTCACATCTAGAAAGAGATGGACATTTAGGTTAACTGAAGGAATTGCTAAAATAGCTCCATTTTTACAACATATTATCTTCTTTTACACTCTTTAAAATTTAATTGTGTTAGACTTGTTCATAACCCAAAAAAAAAAAAAAAAATCAATCCTTACACCTCAACTCAAAAGAAAATATCACTTTGCTTTGGTCCTATTCTTTCTTTGTCGTTTTTATTTTGGTGAGTTCATATCCATTCATTAATTTCTTCTCTGAAGGGATAGATTACCAAGTACGAGCTTCAATATATATACTCATTCTCGAAGTCAACACAGTGGCTAGAAAATAACCCCTTTTTTATGTTGGTGATAATTAACTTACTTCTGAAATCACTAGTCGTTAAACTAATTATGAGTCAACATAGTTTTCGTTTGATTCTATTGATCAAAGCATGACGTCAAACAAAAAAACATGAAATGATAATGGGGATATTGTAAATACTAAATAAATAAATAATTAATGTGTGTTACATTTTCCATTTGTAGATATGGTTGAAGCAATCCCTAGGGAATGGTAGGTTGAACATCTTCATCAACGAAATACTAGAAGATCAAGACTTCTAATTGTTTTAAAAGATTCTCAAGATGTGCTTAATATAATTGATAAATAATGTCAACTCTCTCACGCAAAAGCAGACAAATCAGACATTACATATATATTCTGGAGCTATCTATATATTTATGTATATATAATTTAATTTAATTTCTTAATCTCAATGATAGGTCCTCTTATCTATAGCTAGCTCCCTTGTATTATCCCACAAGTAATTTCTCTCTTCAATTCCAAACCCTTGACATAATATTCTAAGGATCGACAAATGTCATCAATAAAGTTAAATTCTTTGGAGTTTGGTGTGTTTCAGCCAAACCTAATTCCAGAACCGATTCCTTAATTTATGCCGTTCCCTTATAAAGATCAAATTAATTCGGCTTAATAAATTGAGGAGACAATATAATGTTCTCGCTGTATGATTTCCTGCTTCATTTCTGGTATGGCTCATCCACCTTTCCCAACTTCTATCAGCAAACTCATAATAATGGTAATTAATTCTCCTTCAATTCCGGCTTTTTGAATATATAAATATATATATGGGGATCAGCATTCAACACAATACAGCGCCAAAAAGGGAATTACTTTTGTGTTCAAACGCCAGTCTGATCATAGCTTATATTAATTGCATATCTGTTACAGAATAGAACAAAACTTAACCAGCTGTATTTGTTACAAGAAATGATTAAACTTATTGGGCAATATTATAATTTCTGTAACAAACTACTTATGCTTGATTAGAAGTCACTCGTGTTAATACAAGTGATATGGGAATTATGACAAAGACAACGTTAAGCCAAACACCTTATATAATTATATATGTGGTGAGATATTCGAGAAAGCTGGGTACATGGATCACAAGTCAACAAAGTTGATGAAAATTTCAACTCCTCCATTCCCCTAGCTTGCTTCTTCTAGCTATTACCTTCGGAGGGAAAAAAGTTCAAATGTCAAACAAGTAGGTAATGAATGTATATATATATGGTCTCTATATCCCACATTTCATTCTCTTTTACAGCAATATTTTAACTTTTGAGACTTTTTGTGGGATAAAAAGTGAAATAATATTGCCTGCGGATATCTGGCCGGTTTTTTATTTTGGCAAAGGTTAGTGGTAATCTTAGATTCTGTTGACTACGGCACTATCCATTATTGGTCGGACTCTCAACTTATTTTTACTTGCATATTAATTAAGTATATAAAGGCACAGGCTGCTTTTTGAAAGTGCCACAAAGGCTAAATTATCATGTTCTTTTTTATGCACATTTGATCCCACCAAGATTGACTATATCAGATGCAACCCCCCAAGCTCCCCACAGTTTACTCCATTATTAAGCTTTTCCAATCGCTAATATTCTTCAAAATTGACCCAGAAAAAAAAGGACAAGATCACAAGTCATGGTTACACATACATATATGATTGAGGCTAAGAAAACACATTAAAAGAAGGGAAAAAGAAAGACTACATACTGCGAAATTTCACGTGGAGACAAGAAAATACTAGTTTTGTAATGGAAAGAAAGTCATAGTTTAGGTGGGAAGAAATTGAAAGATTGATGTGGGGGGATGGACCCTACAAATACATACACACACTGCGTTGAAATTAATTATAACTAGCTACTCTGGTGAAATTGACAAAATATACAAAAAAGGAGAGAGAGAGAAGTCTCTTGCTTGGTGAGGGTCAAGAGCAATTAAAATAATCACGAGGAAGCCAGAGATTTTTACAACTGTCAATTGGGAGTTGTCACATGATCTCCAACCGTACAATCCATGGACCATTTTGCATCTGTACAAGTAGCCTCTCCGAATAGTAATATTGTTGGTTAATTCTCTAATTTTTATCTTTCTATATTATAACCATACAAAGTCTTTCTAATATCTTGATGAAACTCTGAAACTCGCAAAACCAGGTATATATATATAATATTATTTTTCTCCTTACTATAATTCTTCTGTGTCTCCCCCGTTCCTACTTTGATTTCTAGATTAGGTACATGTTGCACATGCGTTCAATAGGGTTGGAAGCGAAGAATGAAGAAGGAGCAACTGCAACATAAATTATATTCAAAGACCGTTCACTGCTTTTTGTTGTTTGATTTCTTTGTACTCTTTTGGGCACAGCTTCTTATGCGATTAGATCATGTTCCTTCATCAGTTTCTGGGTTTCTTCCTCATCTTCTTCTCCTCACCTCCTTCCCTTTAGGTGTGTTTCTGACTAGGTTCGTAAAATTTCTTCTCTTTCTCATTCTAGATGGTTCTTTTACGTAGAAGATTTTGACTAGGTAATTCCGTCAGTATTTCCATGGTTTTTTTTGGTGTGATATACAACACTAAATGGAATCCTGAAATTAAATAGCTAGCAAGCTGCTACTTGATAACTCCTCTCAGATAACCACTTTTCGAATTTGTTAAAGTCCTAGGTATCTATCTTTCCTTACAAAGTAAGCTTTTTCCTCCGGTTTCTTTCTGGTCTGGATACGTGTGTGTGTGTTTGTGTGTTTTCTTGATTCCTTCTCTATTTGCTGTTTTCTATCTACATATACAGATTTCGATTTGCTATAGTGCTTATATATAAAAGATTTCTATGTTTTGATCGATGAATGACTATTTTCTCTTTCCTTATTACTTAATCATATCATAGTCTTTTCTTCGAATAATGAATCATTATTGTGTATGGTCAACAAATTAAACATTGGATACATATGTGTCTGGCCGCTGAGATATAGATCAGAACCATATATATATATATATATATATATATATATATATATATTGCACCGGATTCCAAATTTTAGTAAAAGCTTCTTGTAGCTAGGGTTAGAGATGAGTTGGGTTTGCTTTCTTTATACTAAAATTCTTAATGTTTGAAGGACCCAACGACTGCGTTGCGTGGGAATTAAATGACATAATTATACACCTAGATGTAATAGGGATAATTCAATAAATGTCCTCCCATCTCCTTGTGGCATTTGCCGTACAAGAATATTGAATGCACTTAAACAAGGTATTCAAGTTTACGATTGTCATATAGCTACAACAATACTAATAATAACAAGTACTTCATGCTCAACATAAAAACTATACAGCCTGTGCGATCTCTGATCTACTTTGTTGTACACTTTTGCCAACAATTTTCAACTGTAGACATTGATAATATAAATATGATCTCGTGTGTGTTTCAGTGAAATGCTAATATAACCAAGGGAGAAGCTGGTGGAGAAAGAGACTGTGCCAGTGATCTGATCTTGAGCATTATTATCACAGAATAAAAACAATGTCGTCACCAGAAGGCTTTCAGATAGAAGACAAGAAGAATAACAGGTGTACTGATCAGGAAGACACTTCATTGGGATCTTCCCATCAGACATGTTCGTCCTTTGACTTGAATGAAGGAGCAAGCATGGAAGAAGAAGAAGACAACAATGGAACAGACTGTGATATGGTCATGGCTGGGGAGGATAATGAAGATGATGATGAGAAAGAGAAGAATAATGAAGAAGAAGGTGATTCCACTAATAATAATAATAGAAGCACGAGGGAAGAAGTGAATGAAAGAAGAAGAACAGTGAGACAGTATGTAAGATCAAAGATGCCTCGCCTTCGATGGACTCCTGAACTTCATCTCTCATTTGTTCAAGCTGTTGAAAGGCTTGGCGGTCAAGAGAGTAAGTACAAGATCTACTCATCGATCATTTTTAGACAATAAATCTGATATATATATTTAAATATGTTATATCCTCGTCTTCAACCAAATCTGGCAACAGATCAGATAAATACTTAATTAAGGATTTTTATTTTTTTAAGTTAAATCTTGTCGCGATCTGTGCGGTGTAGGTGAAAAAGAAACAGTTATATAAAATGTTGGCATGACTATTTCTGCATATATTTGTGCAGGAGCCACACCCAAGTTGGTGCTTCAGCTAATGAATGTGAGAGGGCTCAGCATTGCTCATGTCAAGAGTCACTTGCAGGTACATGACACAAATTAAAAAGGGTTGTATAAGATGATTGAGTTAGTTACGTCCAAAAATAAGATAATTAAGTACTGCTATCAATCTCTTTGAATTGGCTTGCTTTGAAAAGTTTTTTTTTTCTTTTTTTTTTTTTGTTAATTCTTTTCCTTGTAGTGATTCTATGTTTAATGAAATTTTATTTCAGATGTATCGAAGCAAGAAACTTGATGAGACTGGCCAAGGTGAGATTGCTGTAGATCCTTTTCCTTTTTTGGCCAAACATATCATTTTCCTTTCTATTGTTTATGTACATTTTAAACAACCTAATTATTAAAATCCCATGCAAGAGTTTCCCGCTCAATACTTTGAAATTACCAAGTTAATCAACATTATCAACATTATTGATCAACTACTCCTCTAGTCTTTTAATTTATATAAGATGTTTCAGACAATTTTCATGTTGATCATTATCATGAAAAGCTGTTAGATTGTTTTATTTATTCAAAAAAAAATCCCAATATGTAAATTATACTAAGCGATATTTCATAATACTTTTTCCAAGTTATAAGAAAGTTATTAAAATTATATATCAATGTAAAAATGAAACATCATTTGATATTTTGACATGGTACGTAATTATAATTTAGAACAACTTTTATTTTTGGGAAGTACTTTATAGAAGATACTAGGAACCTAGATTTCACTATAACATATATAGATTTATGACACATACAGATATGCAAGCATAATTTTCATACCAGGAACCCAGATTTCTCTATTCATTTGTTGGGTAAAGGATGCTGATATTAAATTTTTGAAAGATTCAAACTGACATAAACTGGTGGATGATTCAATTTTAATTTAAAAATGTAATAGCGCAGGATAAAAAAAAAAATCTTTTAACCATCAAGATTTTTAAATAGTGATGTTAATATATATATATATATATATATATATATATATATATATATATATATATATGTTTCAAATTTGAGCCAATAATCTTTGGAATGAGTAGGACAGTAGGTATATGGGTGCAGAGGGACAAAAATACAGGACATTGTGCACCCCTTAAATATGGAGATCATATCCCTTACTACATAATTCTCATATACAAAGAAAAGTTGATCCACTCAATAAATATGACCTAAATTGTTTTTTTTTCTTTCAATTTTACCCCTTATTTATAAATATATATTTTTCACCTTTTCTTTTTCTATTTTTAATAAGGGCAAAATTGTAATAGTCTCATTTATTTCTAATAGTGAATTTATGAGTAAGACGAGAGTAGTATATATGTTTCTGATGTCTCCTATCTCTCTAAAGGGAGATTAGAATGGGATAGGGTTAGGGTTAGGGTTGATAAGATATGATGTGACAATTGTGATGAATTTATTGTATTTGTGCATGCACCGCAGTTGTTGGTGGAAACAGATGGAGGCAACAGGAAGGTGTTAATAATTATTCTCAGAGATGGATATCGTCGCATTATTTTCAGTGTGGGAGGCCTCCTCATGAATATTTGAAGATGGGAAACGGCGGAATCATCCTCGCAACTAATTGCAACGACCATACAAAACCAACCGATTCATCATGGTACGTATACGTAATCAAATTAAAGACGATTTTTGTAAGTCAATGCATGATGATCCATCAGGTGTACGTTACGTTAACCCCCTAGCTAGAGCTAGCTAGCTAGCTACTTGTTCTTGTTGTTAACTATCTGATCTGATCTCTTGGGATGATGACGACGATGTGACAGGCAGCAAATACAGTGGCACTTGGATCGTCAACCTGATCTGAAACTGCAACAGAAAATGTGGCCTCCATTAATGGAGACTACGAACGCTCATCAATGGAACTTGAATCATAATGCCACCTCAAAACCAGATCCACATCACTCTAACTTGAATCATAGTCTGAAGCAGCTAGATTTTCAGCCCCCGTTTCGGATCCAGGTAACAAAAATATACTTGTATACAACAGACATAAAAATTGGAGAGTTATTGATTTGATCATGTGTGTGTGTACAGCTGCGGGAAGAAAAGCAATGGCTGCCTGATTTGCAGTTGGGGCTGAGTCTGGGAGGTGGCAAAGACATCCAAGAAATTAGCACTGAGCTTTCACTTTCTTAGAACTTAATTGGGTCCCTTTTTTACCCGCCTAGGCCCAAGCTTTGACCCAAAAACACCCACACGTGTCACTACATTTGTTGTTAATTAGGATTTTTTTTACTGTAAATGAAACGGAACAATGATTAATTAAGAGCTGCTCCTTCCCCAAACCACTTTGATTAGTACGAAATTTTTTAAAAAAAAAAAACCAAAAAAATTGTTTTTGAACTAACATGGCGGGGTGTTTGTTGACGGTAGTGTGGTCTTAATATGAATAGGTGGTGGTCTCAAAAAATAAAAAATAGAAAAACAAAAACAAGAAAACAACTAAAAATTATTTTTGTTTTTGTTTTTTTGTTTTTAGAAACAACTTATTAAAAAAAATTTTGCAAACAATTTTTTTGAAAAGAAAAAAATGTTTTGGAAAACAAAATCAAAAAATCCCTAAATCTTATCAAATTTAGATGGTGCATATTTTTTTTAAATTTTTTAAAAATATTTTAATACATACAAAATCTGAAATAAAAAAATATGCTAACTATCATTATTTTTAAAAAATAGCTTTCTATTTAAAAAATCATCAGTTAAAAAATAAATTTTATAAGATTAGACGATACAAATTCGATAAGGTTTGGCTGCTGATCGCTCATCAATGATGAGCAACCCTTTACCCTTCTTTTAAGTGCTAGCTAGGGCCATTTTTTCATAAATAAATTTATTTCTGATACTTATTACATTGAACCAAGGAGGCTATGGCCCGAGAAGGGGGAAAATAATAATGAAGGAAGGTGGATCAATCTCTTAATTAGGTGATTTATACTTTAATTTCAAATATCTAAATTAAAATAAAACATAAAGAAGATCTTTTTCTTATCTTTTTTATCCTTTTCTCTTTATCAACTCATCTGGGCCATTGATTAAGATTTGGGAATATGAGAGAGATATTAAAGTAGTGTTGTGATTGATTGGGCGAATATGATTTAGAGATGATAAGAGATAATGAGAAAGGGACTATTAGAGAAACCCAACCCGTATATATATACTACCTCCGATCCTAATTATAGGAAATGGTTTACACTTCTCATGTTGTATGAGAAGAAGAAGATTCCTACACACACATAAAATGGTGGAACCCATATCTTTTTTATGTTAAAAAAAAAACTCAAGCAAGGAAATGGTGGGACCCACATCTTTTTATATCTATGACATGAGGATATACTTCTGACTTCTCCTACAACATGAGAAGTGTATTTCCCTTATAAGAACATTTTTATAGTGTAATTTATACTACAAAAATGCTATTATAATTAGGACGGGAAGGAGTATATATATTAGCACAATCAAATTGCTAGAGTATATTTGAAACATTAAATATTTAATATGTAAGCAAGTTTTGAGAAAAGTTGGAGCCATATTTTTCCGCCAAAAACATAAGGGATTCTCCTAAAATTAAAAAGTTGTGTGACTTAGTAATTACTTTAGTTCTAACCTGCGGACATAAATTTCTTAATCAAAGTTCAAAGTTCATTAATACGATATTATTTGGGTGGATTTTTAACATAATCTGTGGACAAAATTAATTAATTGAAATTAAATATTGCATCTGATACATAGTGAGTGTAGGGCCAATTTAATAGGTTGGCCCTGTATACAAGACATTCTATGAGAGCAAGGCCCAAGAAGGGTTGCCTAGTAAGTCCAGCCCAAGTTTATATTTAATTACACTACATAGTCAAGCCCAGGAGCTTATATGACGCGTTTGATCTGGAATAAATGGTGCAACCCTCGCAATCCGTGCAGATCCGGAAATTACCAGATCAATTTATTATAAATAGGGGTAGCTTTGGTGAACCAGGTGCAATAGCAAAAAAAAAATAATAATAAATAGGGGTAGCTAGGTCAAAGGGAGGCACACATGATCAAGCCTCTTCATGGGTTTTTTTTTTTTTGGGTCGAAGCCTCTTCATGGGTTCTCCCAGACGAAATTCTTCTTCCTCATTATTTTGTAGTACACTTTATAATTAGCAATTCATCTTTTCCTTCGCCATTAATTTCGTAATCACTTTGTATTTTCGATTTTTATATCATGCTAAATTCTACATTGTCGTTGACCCTTAAAAAATCTTGAATATAGAATTTTGGTTCTACAATTTGGCACCATCCGTAGAGACCCGACAGAGAATTTCATTATCTTCTTTGTTGATCTTTCGGAGAGAGACTTTTCCTTTAAGTGCATTCTCAACAATCCACTATGACGGATGCACCTATCAATCTTCAAAAGTATCTCAATGAACTAACTGTTTTTTTTTGTAGGAACAAACTCAACAAATCTCTACCCAAGCAAGATTGGCTGCCCAGTAGGCCAAATAACTCCAACGCATGGAGGAGGAAAATGACGCAATACGTCGACAAAATTCAAACCTGCGGCTACCGAAACAAATCACTACACTCTCCTTGCAAATCACTCACATTCATACCCAACATATATTTTCTTTCTTTTTTAAAGGCCCATTTTGGTGTGTTGTAGACTTGTGGTGGTGCTACTAGCACATATACTGCACACCCAAAAGTCTTTGTTTAAGAAATATTAGGTTTCTAACTAAAAATCATTTGTAAAGGGGAAATCTTTAGATAACTTGTTGACCTAATGCGAATTAAAATTAATGCATGTAAAATGGTATGACCCCAAGTAGAAATTGGGAGAGTCAATCTTAAAAGTAAATGTCTTGCAATTAAATGCAATCATTTAACCAATGATTCCATAAGTTCATTTTGTGCATGAATATGAGCTACAAGATACATACAATATGCATTAAAAGCTTGTAAAGTAAATTCACCAACATTATCAAGACGTGTTTTCTTAATAGGATAATCATGATAATATCTCTAACAATTAAGCGAGTAATCTCACAAATGCTAGGTTACAAGAAGATAATAAGCAAACATGCGACCATTTAATTGATGCATCAATTAAAACCTTATAATACTTAAATGGTTAGCATGGTAGGTGTATTGGCCCACAAATATCTTCATGTATCCGTTCTAGAAATGTGAGAGACTCAATTTCTATTTTATTTGGTGAGAGCCAAATAATTAACTTTCCCTTGGTACATGCAACATATGAGAAATCATGAGATTGTGATATTTATTTACACTTCAGGATATGTCCACTTGAATTCTCAAATATTTTCGCATCATGATTGACCCAATGTGACCTAACCGATCATGCTAAACATTAAATTAATTAGTAAACTTTTTGTTCACATTGGCAAACTGTTGTTTTATATTGGAAGACTTCTGGTCTATATTGGTAAATTTCTAGTTTACAATAACATGTGTTTCAATTGTGTTTATAAATGTATATTATAAGTTAGAAGAAAAAACATGAAAACTTTTTAATATGTATTTTCTACTAGAAACTATATATATAATAGCAAGACTTTCCTTATTATTTTTAGTTTTTGTTTATATATGATATCCATTTCTATGGATATTTTTAGAACTTAATAAACTTTTTTTTTTTTGCTTAGTAGAATAAAATGCATTATCAATGCATAATTTTGTTTCTTCAAGTAACGAAATATTAACTCTTTTGAATTGAAGCCTTTAATTAAATTTATATTACTAGACATAGTCTAAACGTTGGCTTCTTGCATTACCAAGGAAAAAAAGTATTTATCATTTTTGAGTATGGTGAGGATTGTTGCACTATCAACGGGACATAAATCTTTAAGATTTATGCCAATAAGATTCATTCTTCATTCAAAGAGACATGGAAATAAATAAAAACATTACGATAAAAGCAACTTTAAGCATACTAAAGCATAACAGTTCAAATAGACAAAGGTAATTTATGCCAAGAAATCAACAACATCCACATGGGTAATATTCATGTCCCCATACTCAGAATTCTCAGCCTTATCAACATGATTTATTTCAATCTTTCCCTACTTCGGGTGAGAATTTGAACCATTACAATTATGACCATGGCTACACCTACGACTGTGGTCACGTCTACGCCCACGACCACAATTAAATTCAAACATTAATACATTCACTTTGGGGCATGTCATTGAGCCTGTTGGACGATATTGATAATTTTTCAACAAAAGCTCATTGTTTTGTTTGGTTGCATGAAGACAATAAATTAATTCAACATATTTCTTAAAACTCTTTTACAGCATTGCTACTTTAGGAGCTAATTAGATGCATCCGTTCATAATGAGCCTTTAGATATTCATGTCCCCATACTCAGAATTCTCAGCCTTATCAACATGATTTATTTCAATCTTTCCCCACTTCGGGTGAGAATTTGAACCACTACAATTATGACCATGGCTACACCTACGACAGTAGTCACGTCTACGCCCACGACCACAATTAAATTCATTCATTAATACATTCACTTTGGGGCATGTCGTTGAGCCTGTTGGACGATATTGATAATTTTTCAACAAAAGCTCATTGTTTTGTTTGGTCGCATGAAGACAATAAATTAATTCAACATATTTCTTAAAACTCTTTTACAGCATTGCTACTCTAGGAGCTAATTAGATGCATTCGTTCATAATGAGCCTTTAGAAGGATAACCATATTCTGATACCATTTCTTTTAACGTGTTTCAAAAAACAAGTGGGTCTTTTAATGAGTAAAGTTCAGTTTTGAGACCTTCATGAAAATGGTGGCGTAGCGCGGATCAGGAAAGATAAATTAGTTCTTTCGAGTAATGACAAGAGCCAAAAAATCAAATTTTGTATGATTTAACATAGTTCAAACTAATATAATAAAAAGAAATTCTTAAATTCTTAAAATATGAAAACGCAATATAATAACACAAATGATAATAATAGGAAATTCGTAAAGACATTAAATAATTCATAAAGTGAAATATTAAAACAAATTTATAACTCTATGGCATCAGGCCTTTTAGTTCTCATAGCTTCGGACCAATCAATATCAAGAAAAGAAATTAGAGTTGTATGGCTTCTAACGTTTTATCTTCAGGCTAAATAAAATTATATGGCTTCTGGCCTTTTATCTTCAGAATAAATAAAGTTATATGATTTCTAGTCATTTAATAAAACAGAACCATAGAAGACAAAAAAGTATATAACTTTTGACCATATATAAAAAGGAATCAAATGACGATGGATTTTATCCATATTGTAAGATAGAAAAAGGTATATTGCTTCAGGCCATATAATATATATCAAGATAGAAATCAAAGGAGTATGGCTTATAGCCATAATATATCAAGATAAAAAATCAAAAGTGATATAACTTCTAGTCATACATTCTCAAAAGAGGAAAAGGAATATGGCTTCCGACCATATAATGAGAAATCAAATCCACATGACTCCTGGTCATTTATTTTCAGAATAAGAAATTAGAGCAATATGGCTTCTAGCTTTATAATTTTAGAATATGAAATCAAAGCAATATGACTTATATCAGAATATGAATTCAGAGGTGTATAACTTTTGGCTATGCTAAAATAACCATATCAATAATATAGAAGAACTTGTAAGGGAGATTAAAATAAAATATAAAAACAATAATAATTTTCAATATTAGCTATGGAACCCAATGTTTTAAACAATCAATAAAAGACTCTATTTAATTTCATATAGTGGCTTAGATTATCGTTAATAGATCAAGATCAAATAAAGATATGGTAAAAGAAAGTAGAGAAAATTGTTAAGGTAACTCTAAGAGAAGTATACATTTGTTAGAGTCATTGTGCTTATGAAAATATATATTTTGGATAAGAGAGCAAGAGACAAGAGAAGAGAGAAATTTAAGAGAGAAAGAGAAGAGTAATTATCATTGAATTTCTTATGTGTGTTTACAATACTTGCATAAAGCCTCTATTTATAGGGCTTCATTAGTCTTGTAGAAGAAGACACTATTAAACAAAACTCGAAGAGAAAGCCCCTTGTTTTCTTAGAGAATAAGTCTCTTGTGGTTTGGCGAGCCAGACTTGTTGGCTTAAGAAAGAAAAAAAATAAAGATAAAAGAGTATTAAATGTAGACAAGTAAATGTTGATTAGGATATAAGTCAATGGGTATCCATATAATTAATATTTATCATAGTAAATACATGCTTTATATTTTATGCATCAAAGTTTTGCAGCTCATTTATGAAACCGACTCTCAACGTACTGCCGGCCCCATATGCAGATGAGATATGACTTTGACTTTTTATTGTGATCACAGTCACCATCACTTTTTCCTCTTCCCTCTTCTCTCTGTCTCTCCACATACCACCACTTTTTCCTCACCCCTCCTCTCTCTGTCTCCCCCACATTGTCATTTCTCATCCTTTTTTTTTTTTTTGTGGCTTCCAACACTCTCACTCTCACTCTCCCTTTCTACGACTCCCATAATTACAACATCTTCCCTCCTCTCTCTGTCTCTCCCATTGACATTGTCCCTGCTCCCTCCTTATCTCATTATCTCAGCATCTCTCTATCTTAACAGCCAAATATTTAATCTAATCCATTTTAAAATACCGCAAACGGTAAACATAAAAATTTTAGTGTTGAAAAACAAAAGATAAAAATTTTAAAAATAAATAACGTGTTTTTCTTTGAACACTTAGATCAAATATTGGACGGCTAGATTGAGAGATACTGAGAGATAAGAAGAGAATAGATACTGAGATAATCTGCCCCCATTGTCATTTCTCATCCTTTTTTTGTGGCTTCCAACAATCTCACTCCCCCTTCTTTCTATGACTCCCATAATTACAACAATTTATTTAGTTTACAACATTCAAACCTTGCCGCCCTCAAACTCCCAAATCAATCACTAACTTCAGCATTAGTGATTGTCAAATTAACTCTCATTAATTAATAGAATTCAGCAATATTAACAAAGCACAAACACATCAACTTTTTGCTTTTCCCTCTTTTCCCCTTTTCACTTCTTTGTTATTTGCCTCTGCCTCTTCCATTATCATTGTACACAAAACCCAATTTCTCTGATACCTTCATTTTCCTCTTCATCAAGGAAGTACCTGACTTATATTTAAAAGGAAAAATCTCTCTTAGATCCCAAGAGACCAACAAAATCCTAAAAATGTCCTTAAGAAAAGTTATATATCAAAAAAATCCCAAGAAGTTTTAATCTTACAGATGAAGTTGTTAATAATTTCATCTGTGGGATTAACAACTTCCTAAAACTTTTTTGATATTAGAATTTATTGTAGGACTTTTTTGAAATTTTGTTAGTCCCTTGGGTCCTAAAAGAGATTTTCTCTATTTAAAATGGAGGGATTCAATTTTTGTCAGAGCATCTAGCATTTAAAGCACCTTGATAAAGAGGTTGAAATTAAATGAGACCCTGAAGATGATATTTATTTAGGGTTTAATATTTCTGTTTTTACAGCAGAAATATTTTTTCTACCACACTCACATTAAAAGTAAAAGAGTCCCACTAATATTTTCTCTCTCTTCTTTTTACAGTTGAATACTTGGATCCACTCACCTTTTTTATGTGAGTGAGGAGAACATTAAACCCATTTATATATAATGGTTTACACTGTTGCCGTGCACCTCAATGGCATACGAAACATCCCACAAAATGCATGAACATTCCGACTTATCTTCACGCAATAATTGATAATCGTATTTACACAGTTACATATTTCAAAATTTTCATTGAGAGGAGTAGAAAAATTTATTCTGACAAAAATGAGAATAAGCAATCCCGCCTGAATATGGACAACAACTTGTGTAGTTGTGTGTGTCACATACAAATTCCTGATGTCTGAAGAGTCAGCACGAGATCAAGGAGCACAGACAAAAAGAGAAGACATATAATAAAACATCAGATTTCACAAGTTTGCTCGCACTTGTCAATTGGCAACTTTAAGAGAGGCTTTGCTTTTATTAATCACCCAAAGGACTTGATTGCTCTGAGCTCTCCATGCAAAATGCAGAAACCAAGATGATCAAAAACATATACTTAGTAAGAACCAATTCACTCAAACTGATGTACTCACCTGCAATATCATGGGCCATAATCGACATGAGCTCGCACCAAACATGATGAACAAGCCAGAGTTCCCATCTCTTAAATTTTTAAACGCTGAGACTTGTGGGTGGCTATTTCCTGCACGGAAAATTTACATGTGACCTTTCATCTTTCTCACTAAATAAACACCACGGAAGACACTAACATGAAAGAATGAGGCCACATCACCTGAGAATAACGCACATGATCATCGTGCAAATTCGAGGTTTTTACTATTGTTTCCCACTTGGTATTATTGCTGAATGTTGTATGAGAATCCTGGTTTACAGATTGGGAATGATTGCTTAAATTTGAATGGTGCAATGGATTCCTTACTGACACCAAAGGCAGGGCACGCCAGAGCCATGACTCGGAAGGCGATTTCGGTAACGGTGGAGGAACAGGACACAGAACAGATTCACTTGAATCACCAGCAGCTACCACTATTGCCTTCTTGTTGGTATCTGAATCCAACATGTTCTTCTCTTCCAAGGCTTGTGGTTCTTTTGCATCATGAGAAGATTCTGGGGAAAATGAATGTGAAGAAGACGAAGATGATAACTTTACCGCACTCACAGAATCTATATACAATGTCTTCTCAACTGTTGGGTTATTTTCTTGATCGCTTCCATGGTTTCTGCTCTGGAAGTTCAGAGATCTGCTAGATTGACAAATATTCTCAGCCTCTCTAAAATCACAAAGCAACTTTGCTCCTCGAAGTGGATATTGAGGTCTACTTCGACAAGGAGATACACCAGAAGCAGCAGTCCTTGAACGCCTGAATGGAGACAACCTATCTTGTTGCTGAGATTCACCTGAGTTATGAGTAAACCTACATGATTGACTCATCCACTTCTTCTTCACCTCCCTTGAGTCCAGCAATGCAGCTTCAGAGCTCGACTTGTTCTTATAAATAGCATCAATGGCCTGCAAGAACCATGCATTACATATTTTAATTCAGACAAGAATGTTCCAAATTGTGTGTGCCTGTGTGTGTGTCTTTTTTACCTTTTTTACTACATGAGAGCCTTTGTTTGGTTTAGCAACCTCAAAAGCAGACATGGGAACTATGTTCCTCATTTTCATGCCAGGCACAGGATTTAGCAAGCACAACGAATTCTTAATGCGTAGTTGGGAAATCAGCCCACAACCTTTTGCTGAAACATTTGTAGAATCATATTTATCATCTTCACTTTCTTCTTCAGTTTCACAGTGGTTAGAACTTTTTATAATGTCGGTGATATAATTCTTGAGCAGAAGCTTCTTTTCTTCACGGAAGGATCTGTTAATTTCTCTAGCCTGTTGTACCACCACAGATATTTGCTTTCCTGAAGAAGCGTATCCTGGAGCCTCTAAAGTCATTGCTTTAGCTGCGGGTAAGAATCGGTTCATCATGAAGTCGTCTCTAATTATGTGATCCGTGGGAAATGTTCCAGACTTTTTGGCTTTCGAATTATCTAATTCTAACCCACTTATCCCGCTTACACTACAGTTCATTAAGACTGATTCTGGAGGCGACATTATTGTATCCAGGGCATCAGAATAAACATCATCATCACCATCGTTTTCATTGGTTCCTCTTCTCTCAACTTTTGTTTCTTTAGTAACAGGAGGCTCCTTGGGTTTGGATCTTCCGAGGATTTTTTCCCAGTTGAAGGGAACAGTAGGTTCTGCTAATTGTTGTATAGTGGCGTTTGATTTAGGATAGAGAAGAATGTGCTTTTTGTCCAATGTTTTCTGCGATGCAGAAGCAGAACGTCTCACAGACAGAAGAGGGGCTTCAATATTCAATCTTTTTTCATCCATCTTGTTCAACAATTGAGGTTATTAACAGTATCGGCAGCGAGGCAGAAAATGTGTAGTAAGTATCTCCAGTCCTCCTACTATGAAATTAGAATCTGGATTAAGAAAGATAAAGAAAGACGAAGAAGATTATTAACAACTGGGCACCTCCTGCCTATAAGCACTCGATACAGTCAAAACAATTAACAGGTTCTATATTGGGAGAACGGAAGAGCAGATCCAAAGACGCAAATATTGATTAAGAGTTTACCCCAACATGACACTGAGCAGAGAAGCAGAGAAAAATGTCATAATTCTGTATTGGAAGTCTGGGAAAAGAGCCTTGATTCCGCATTTGTACAGAAATTGAAAATGGGAACACCGTACATCTCTCAGTGTTACATTGAACAGAGGAAAGACAAAATAATTTGTTATCACAGGTTCAGACTCAGAACCAGGAAATCCTTATCACCGACAAAAAGAAGTAATAAAATAAAAGCAGATACCCTACAGCAGAAGAAGAAGAAGAACAAAACACTCTCTATAACAAAAAAGATATGAAATGACACGCATAGGCACAGCAAGAGAAGCCAAATGTTTCTGGTTCCTAGACCAAAGCATTTGACACGATCATAAAGTAACAAACTTAACCAGAGAAACCCAGAAAGTGGAGGATATCAAAAAGAAAGGCATTGAATTATCAGGAGTAAGTAAAAGAAGAGGAAGTGAGGGTTACCTGGAGAAGAAAAGATTGAGAGGAAGGGTAGGTTGCAGGGAGAGCGGAATGAGTGAGAGGAAAGAAAAGGAGAGGGGCAAGGGATGGATGGAGACAGAAGCTTTAGTAAGCATCTTTTGCTTTCAAAGCATTTTTCAGAGTTGGTTTTGGGTGAGCAAATGGAAAGAAGAGTCAGCCAACATAGTGACGCTACATTCTCAAATCAACAAACGTCCCCAAATATCCAAACGACAGTATCCCTGCTTTATTGGACTTTGCTCCTTTTACATACTACTCACCCCCGGTTCTAATTATAAGAGTTAGTTGATTTTTTGGGAGAGATTAAGAAAGCTAATTAAATTACTTTAAAGTATTTTTATTTTTAATTTTTTCTTCAAACTTATTAGTTTGACTAATAAACTAATATATAATCTAAGAATATTTAACATATGAAATGATTAAGTAACTTATTTAGCTTCCTTAATCTCTCCAAAAAAAGTCAACTAGCTCTTATGATTAAGACCGGTAGTATTTATTACCGATTACTGATCGAGCTATCTACTCTATTTCATGTTCTGTTTTTTTTTTTTTGGTCAAAACTCTATTTCATGTTCGACCAAAAAATATCTACTCTATTTCATGTATTTACTGATGACTACGTAGTTTATTACAAGTGTGAATTGTAAGGTTCCGCTACTTTCTGTAATCTTTTTATTACAATACATCAATTAATAATTCTCATAAATTTAAAAAAAATCATTAAAATCATTAATTTTTTTAAAAAAAATTAAGAAATTTTTAATATTACCCCTACTAATAATACTAAATTCTAATATTATATTAATTATTACTCTCACATACTACCTTTTTAATTATGTGTATACGTAAGAATAATCTTTAATGCTATTTGGAAACAAGTAAATATTTTATTTTAAAAAAACCAAATAAATTAGTTAATTGATGACTTATTAAAAAAACTAGAAGGTGTACGTATATGATAAGCCTGTAATTATGAGGGGATTGGACTTTATACATCTTTATCCAAATGTGGAGAGTGGAGAGCTGACAAAGATGGGATGAACTAGTTTTGGGCAGCGTTGAGTTGGTTTGTGTCACGTTTGGATTTCGGAATATTAGTTGTTATTAACTAAGATCTGGAGATAGTTACGTCATTAATTACAAATTAAGAATGGAAAAGAAACAAATCAGAAAAATACAAGGCGGCGTATCACGTGATTTGAATTGGGTGGGGTGGGGGGCATATAGAAGCAGATCCGTCCATATTTCTTATTATGCCACGTAAATTCATTTGAGCCGTTGATTAAGAAGATAGGAGAAAAGTCAAAATAGTATTGTAATCTTTTAAATTGATTGAACAAACGGAAGAGGATTCTCTCTTCATCATTTTTCTTATTTTCTCTCATTAGCTCATCTGGGCCATTGATTGGAGAGAAAAGTTAAAGTGGTATTGTGATTGATTAGATGTATAAGATTTAGAGATGATAAGGGATAATGATAGAAATCCAACCCGAACAAACATAGTTTAGAGACAATGAGAGATGATGAGAAAATGTCGATGAGAAAAACCTGACCTGCTTGCTTGGAATAGTGATTAAAGTCTTCAAAAACAGCTTTTCAATCATTATTTTACGGTATACCACTCTGGTCCTACTTATAAATCCATTTTGACCAAAAAATTTGGTCTTATTTATAAGTTCTCTTTCATATAATAAATGAGATTATAATAATTTTGGTCATATTAATTGTACCAATGAAAATAGAGAGAAGAAAGAGTTGAAAGATATTCATTCATAAATCAAGGTAAAATTGAAAATTTATCCGATAATTATTAAGCTAACTACCTCTTAGTGATATGTATGATTTAGTTAAAAGGGACTTATAAATAGGACCAAAATGGTATGAGGTACTCCCTCTGATCCTTATTATAATGCATTAACTAACAATTATATTTGGTCATTTTATAAGAAACATGATTATTTCTAAAACATATTAATTATTATTATTATTATTATTATTATATATATATACTCATAATTAGTAAAGGTAGTAGGTGAAAGTAATAATTAATATAATATTAAAGTTTAGTACAATTAGTATATATAATATTAGAAGTTACTTAAATTATAAGACAATTTTATTAATTTTAACTATTTTTATTAGTTTGCGAGAATTATTTGTTGATGTTTTATAACAAAAGTAAATGTGTTGGAAGAATTATGTTATTTACGTGGATAAACATTTTAACGTTAAGTAATGTTGGGGTTGGGAATCCAAATTAGTGTCGGCATGTAGAGCGTAGAGTCCCCGTGAGAAGGGGCGTCATGGGCGACCTGTGATACCGAGTGCAGAGGGAAAAGTTAAAGTGGGAAAGGAGGAGGTGGAGCCCACCCAATTCAGTTGACATTCAATGGCCGGGCAAGTCTTGCTGCGCCATGACCATGCGTAGCTGCTTGTGAATGATTTGAGTAGGGGACAAAACACAAATAATTACCTACCGCCACTCTCGATGGAGAAAAGAGCCAAGAGGACGTGCCTAAAGAGAAACAGCCAAAAGAAAGAAGGAAGAATCCCACTATGCCTGAATCGAATCATTGAAACAATCTTTCTTGTTAATATGAAAAAAACCAAAAATGTACTACAAATCGAATTAAAAAAAGCCCAGTTCTGGACATTTAATATGTGTTGCGTTTTTTACTTGTTCCTTGGCAAAAGGCTATTGGAAATCTGGGATCAAGTTTAGCCAGAGTCCAGAAACAACAACCTCTCTGACTCTGAATTTTGTTTCCCGTGAACTTCCCCTATTTTTCTATTCATTTCTTATCTTCATTAAAAGTAAAACTAGAGAATCTCTCATCAGTTGGAAACGACAGATGCGAATTATTTATTTATTGCGTTTGATCAAACACTGATATATATATTTAAAGGGTCCTGCTTTCTGAAACAGACAAAAATTGAGAACACGATGACTAGTTTTAGAGGAATATCTTCTTTCTCTGCTAAAGGACACTAGATTTACGCTTCCAAACTCACTAGCTAGTAAGTAGATCTAACGTGTTTCTGGCTTTCTGCCCTTTTGAGATTTGGGAGATTACAAAATTTGTGTCTATGCATGATGCCAAAGGTTAGAGTTTCTACTGTGTTGTTTAGATGAGCTAACATTACTGGATCAAGCGTGTACACGTTTAAATTTATTGTAATATATGATTTGGGTATTTTAGAGGTTGAGGTTTATTATAAATTGAGTTTCAGTTGGATAATGATGAACTGATTTGATTAAGTTTGGACTTGATGGATAGGTAAAGGTTTTATAAAGTTGAATCAAAGTTTAATGATCAATTTATTTCCTATCTTATTTGATTATTGTTGGGAAACATTAATATAGATAAATTAGAAAACTATGGATAAATATGGGTGGAAAAAGAAAAAGAAAAAAAAAAGGGTCCTACAATGGAGTATTTATATGTAAGAATTTGGAATTGGAAGTGAAAATTGAGAACTTAATTTCTGTAGCCAGATTAAGTATACTAAATCAGCGCATTTGTTGACATGTAATTGTGATAATGATGTAGATTGATCTTGATTCTGGGCAATAACGATCATAATTATCATCGATAGACGATAATACACCATGATAAACTCTAATCCTAAAAGGTTGAGAATAATACATATATAGGACACCCACGAGTTTCAGCAACAAAATGAAACCAACATTCCAATATAATATATGGAGCACATTATTAACCATACAGAATCAGCAGAAACACAAAGCCTCGTCTTTGTCACCTTCAATGTGTTCCTGATTTTGTTCACACCACCTGTTATGCTCCCATTAACGCCTAGATGATCATGGAAGCAGCAGCAAAGTGATTATGCTTCTTTGCAGAAAAATAAAATTACTGCTGCTAACAAGGAATCACATAACTTCAACGCATTGCTGCTGCAAATGGGTTCCTCTTAAACTCCAACGTACGGTATGTCTTTCTCTCGCCTGCTTTTCCTTCAGTCTTGCTCCATGGAAACTTGTGCTTTGCCATCTTCTTCTTCTTCGCTGGCACCCCCATAACATCTCCAGATTTCTAGATGCATCACAATTTATCATCAGAATTTGTTATTTTCATGAGCACTAGAATTGAAGTACGATTTTTCATGATAGTGAAATATAAATACGGTATCTTACTTGCAGACAGAAGCCCTCTTCAATGTCACAGATGGGGTAGTCACTGGGGCAGCAATACTCTGATCCGCTGCAGCAAACAGCGTTCTCATATTCACAGCAACCGTAGATCAGGCAAACATCAAGTAATTCATAAATGCAACAACACGTCTGATTTACAGCACAATAGGAGTAGTCTCCGCATTCACTTGGTGAAGGCGACGGTGAAGGAGGAGGAGGAGGAGGAGGCGGCGGAGTTACTGGTGGTGGCGGAGGACTAGCTGGAGATGGTGCGGAAGACTCTTGGGTAGGGTATGAAGCCATGTAGTCAATTGCACATTTCCCATATTTCTCCGCAGCGTTCCTTTTAAGTAAGAAATAGCCATCTAGTCCCCAATCTGTTCCCCAAGAATTCTTCACAATCCAGTAATCTTCACCATCCTCTGAACCATACCCCACAATCAGAACCGCGTGATCAATATCATCTGGATCACTTGAGCAATCCCCATCATAAATCCCCTGTTCCAACAATCACCAAACAAATTCCAGTTCATCAAACTCTGTATTCATCCCCTGCTTTTTATGCATTGATTTGTATCAGTGTGTTTGGTTCAACTTACACTAGTATAGAGTTGGAAATCCAATGCAGAGCCATCCATACCCGCACTGATAGGCTGCTTCACTGTTGCACACAGAAGAGCACTTTCTGTTTGTGTCACATCAGTGTATCCATCAATGCTAACTAGTTTTCTGTTCTCCTGATTCACCAAAAAGCACTCTAAACTCTAAATAACACAAATGAAACGAGTGTGTGTATTAATAACCTCTATGAGCAGAACCATACCTTAGTGATGTTGCAGGTTCCATCTGTTCCAGTGTATGGATAATCAGTTTCTGTGTCAATCCCACCATTTCTTATAACCCACTCGAAAGCATAATCCATGTACCCTCCTTCACATCCATCATTAGTGGTATCACAGTCCACAAGCTCTTGTTCTGAGAGACTGATGAGTTTCCCTGTGTCTATTGCATTTATTCCTTCTATGGCTCCAGTGGTAGAGAATGCCCAGCAGCTTCCTGAGGTCAATCAATTTCAGAGGTATATCATTGCCAGTAATGAATGCTTGGATAAAAGTCTCGAAGATACTTGTTCTAATAAACTAATACAAGGGGCAATACAAAACTAGAAAGAACCAACTTATCTCAGTAATAGTTATAAGTTATCCAAAAGAAGAAACTTGGTTGGGCCGTTTCTACCAAGGACAGCTAAGTTGTCACGCTCCACATAATTATGAGAATTCAAAGTAGACCCACAACTACATGTGAGCCTTCTGAAGCACAGTGTCTCGATAATTATTGCTTACATTTTTACGTGAGACAGAAAGTACTATGTAATGGGATTAGGTGAAGAACATAAAAAAGTGATGAGGTTTCAATAAGAGGGAAACTGATTAGACAAAAGCTAACAACAGTGTAAAGTTAAATAGTAAAAATATGAACCCCCCCCCCCCAAAAAAAAAAAGTTAAACAGTAAAATTAAAAGCTTACCACAGTCTTCTTGGTTTTTAACACCAGTAACAACCCCCTTCTTTCTCCAATCTAATGAGGAAGGCGCATCTTCACAAGACTCATCCTTGAAGTGGAAGCCACCATTGATGAGATCTCTGCCTCTTGTCTTAGTTGGCTTCTTCATCTTTGAAAAATATTTTCTCCTGAACTCTTCATTGGTCATATCAGCAAATCTGTTGAGTCCCAAACGGTGCGCATTGGGAGAAGTACTAGTCATTGCATTTTTCTCTACGACATGTTTCAGATTCCTCTTGAAGATCTCAAACCTCATGGCTGCTTCTTCAGGGTGTCCGTAAAACCTTCCATGGTCCTTCTTCCAGTGTTGGAACAGCTCAAGAACTTGTTCTTCGTCCGAAGGATACTTAAAAAGTTCATAGCCTAAGATGGAATACTTACTAGGAAAACCATGAGAGAGACAAGCCAATGAAACCCAAATGAAGAAGATAAGAGAGGCCTGAAGTTTCTGTGATGAACTCATTTTCTCTACTGGGTTACTTGAAAATGTTGGTGAAGCAAGGGTTTTTGGATTGCATTATAAAGAGGGCGATTGAACTCCCAAGTTTTGACCAAGCCTACCAGTCAGCACATGGGAAACAAGCAGCAATTCTCTACGTAAATGGACTTTCCACGAGGCATAAATGAGACTTGTAAAAAAATTCGGATGTAGTTGACCATAGGGCTAACTTAGTAGATAACAAATAGTTAATTTATGCTTCTTCCTTTTTGTTGTTGAATTTTTTGGAGCAAATTGTTTAGGTGTTTCTCTAATAGCCTTTTATCCCTAGCAGCTACTTGACGTTGCGAAAATAGCAATCTGACGGTCAATCTGGGTTTTTGAATGTAGGTTAGACTTTCGGTTCAGCATCTGAATTTGCAGATGCCCCCCCATTCAACATCCTTCCTCTTATTACAACTTTTTATTTTGTTAAAAAAATAAATAACTCCAACGGGCCCCAAAAGAGAATGCCGTACAAAAATTCTGACTCGTTGTTTGGGATAGGTAGAATTTAAGCATATTATCTACAACTTGGATTTTTTGTTAGGTTTATATTTAACATAGAAATCCAAGGTGATATTTATACTATACTGTGTGTGATTTATAAATAACATAAATTGTCATAAATTTTACATTGGGTGTCTGTGTGTGTAGAAAACAATTAAAGGCAGAGGAACTTGTTCAGCACAAGCACTGTATATATATATATATATATATATATATATATTTTGCAGAGCAGATATTATGAAGAAGAAGAAGAAGAAAGACGGCAACTAACACCATATTTCAGGCAATAAATAATTGAAGAATAGGGGAATGGATGAATCAAAGTAACAAACCAGGAAATAAGAGACTTGTGGATAAATAAATTCAAGTTCAAGGCGCAATACTCCATAGGTGCCAATTGTGTCTGTCTCATCATGAAAAAAAAAAAAAAAACATGTAGCAGCTACCTTGAAATGGGAAGTGGTAACCTTGGAATAAAAGCGTACTGGTACGATTAATAGATACAACTAAAATACTACCTACAGTTTTTTTTTTAAAAAAAAAATTGTACTGCGAAGACATCTTAATTTATGATAGGAACACATCTTATTATAATTATTTTTTTATACATAAATTTTAGGAAAGGGATTGAGTTTGTTCATGATCTAAGGGTAAGTCAAAATCTCCATTCCTTCTAGGTAATACCGATGTTGGGTAAGGCGAGACGTCTATTACCCTCAGGCGTTGACCTAAGCACGTAAGAGCTAGGATACCTCCCCTAACGCTTTGACCAACTCCAGAATCAAACTTCTTCCCTTTGGTGAGAAAGTCCGACCCTTTTTTTTACCAGGAACACATCTTATATTTATGATAAGAGGTGACAAAAAAGTGCACATTTAAGATACCGAACAAAAATATTCCACCTTCTATTCATCCCTCCCAAGAAAAAAGATTAAGTTCTTTAACAATATTTGAATTGGGCCATAAACTAGTGATTGCCTTAATTAAAATGGGCAGAATAAGAGGCCCATTTAAGTTACGCGTGCAAAATTTTATCATTATTGCTGTACCTTCAAAGAGTAGGGTTTTTTTTTTTTTTTTGACAGTTAGACAATACTCTCTCCCGTCTTAATTATAAGATCAAGTTTATACTATAAATATTCTAATATAGGATCAAATTTGTAGTGTAATTTACACTACAAATTTGATCTAATAATTAAGACCAAGTAGGATTTATTATTTATTTTTTTTATATTTGTACCTTATTGTTTCAATGGATCTGAATCAAAGTAAAACTTCCCTAGTAGTATTAGGTTATCTTACCAAACCAATGCAGCTTTGTACCTGGTCGCATTAGCTCTGATAACATCATTGTAGCTCAAGAGGTGATTCATTCTATGCGTGTGATGGGAGGGAAGAAAGGGTTCATGGCAATTAAGATCGATCTAGAAAAGGCTTATGATCGGGTCAATTGGAAGTTCCTTATTAATTGCCTGCATGAACTTCACCTTCCTTTGAATATGATCTAGCTGGTGGAGCATTGTGTTAGCACTGCAAATTTCCAGCTCCTGTGGAATGGGAGTAAGGCAGAATGCTTTAAGTCTTCTCGGGGTGTCAGACAAGGGGACCCCCTCTCGCCCTATTTATTTGTGATATGTATTGAGAAATTGGCACATATGATTCAAGAAAGGACGGAAAGTGGTGCTTGGAAACCCATCAGGCTCACGAGGACGGGCCCGCCGGTATCTCACCTGTTTTTTGCTGATGATATTATTTTATTTACGGAGGCTTCGGTGCACCAAGCGGAGTTGGTCCGAGAATGTTTGTCTCTTTTTTGTGACTCCTCAGGTCTAAAGGTTAATTCCTCCAAGACTCGGGTTTTTTTCTCTAAGAATATCAATCACATTAGAAGATCTGAGCTTAGTAGCATTCTTGGGTTTACGCTAACACCAGACCTTGGGAAGTACCTAGGAGTGAAACTTCATCATGACAGGGTTGTGAAGGGCTCGTTTCAGGAGGTTTTTGACAAAGTCAAAGATAGGCTGGCTCATTGGAAAGCGAACTCATTTTCTCTTGCAGGAAGGGCTACACTCATCTCTGCGGTCTCCTCTGCTATTCCTGCTTATACTATGCAAACTTCTCATCTTCCCAGTAATGTATGTGAGGATTTGGACAAGCAAAACCGCTCCTTCTTATGGGGTGAAACAGTGGAGCATCGGAAAACCCACTTAGTAGCTTGGGAGGATGTGTGTAAGGAGAAAAGGCGGGGTGGGCTGGGGTTGCGGCAGGCAAAAACTCATAACCAAGCTCTCCTCATGAAGTTGGGATGGCGACTTGTCACACATAGAGATGCTCTTTGAGTGAAGGTGATTCGTGATAAATATAAATGTGGAGAGGACATACTTCCTAGCATAAATAAGAGACGTCCTGGTTCAAATGTGTGGTCAGGTATAAAGAAGACATGGCAGTCAGTGTCGGATGGTATTGTTACTGATCGGGATACTAATTCAGCAAAGTGGAAATGGGAAAACCATGGTAATTTCACAGTGAAATCTGCTTATCAGGTGTTATCAGGGGATGACCAGGATCAGGGACAGGATTGGAGTGGTTTATGGAAAGTCAAAGCTCCCCAACGGTGTAAAACTCTGTTGTGGCTGGTAGCTCGGCAGTGCTTGCTTACTAATGCGAATCGGAAGTGTAGAGGTTTGTCTATGGATGCGAGTTGTGCGCTTTGTGGACACTCATGTGAAGACACTATCCATGTATTCCGGGATTGCACACACTCGAGGTCTATCTGGAAGAAAGTGGTACCTTCTTCTAGATGGAGCTGGTTCTGTAACATGAGTCTCTCAGACTGGATTTGGGGTAATATAGGGGGAAGATCGGAAGCTAGGAGGCGATGGGCTTCAACGTTTATGATCCTGTGTTGGTGGCTCTGGAAGCGCAGGAACTTACTTGTATTCGAGAAGAAGTGGACCTCAAATGATAGTCTTATTGCAAGTACATCAGCAATGGTTAGTTGCATGACACGCACAAAAGATCGTCTAGCAGGGACGAAGATTCAAGGGGCAATCCTTGCCCCTAGTAGAGAGTCATGGCGACCACCTGAGGAGGATTGGGTGAAGGTTAATGTGGATGGAGCTCATTCAATTATTACTACGAAGAGCGCCTGTGGGGGACTGGTACGTGACTCCTTCGGGAAGTTTCTAAAGGGCTTTATTTACCAGATTGAGAATGGTGATGCGCTATCAGCTGAAATTTGGGGGTGTCTCCTTGGACTTCGTATGGCATGGGCTATGGGATGCAGGAAAGTCTGGATTGAGACTGACTCAACGGAATGTCGGGACTTGGTTATTCAAGGGGCTGAGCACAATCATCGGGATAGTGATCTGCTTTCGCAGGTGAAAGCCATACTAGATAGGGATTGGCTGACGAAGATTACCTATGTGCCTCACACGTGCAATAACGCAGCAGATTTCTTAGCTAAGACAGGGCTTGAAGGCACTCAGGGCTATCAGGAAAGTTATCTTCCTTCGGATACCCTACAGGGTTTGATTTCTAGGGATTGGAATGGTTGTAATATTGATCTAGGTATTTGCTGAGGTTTCTCTTTGTATCAAAAAAAAAAAAAAAGAATGTGGATCAGTATTTAAGACGATGGTCAACATCAGCATCAACGTCAACATCAGAACCGTGCCCATCCATGAAGAAATATCCACTTGAAATTCAATGCTAATTGCTATAAATATACAAAAGTGTGGATGCCCATTATCGACCCAATTCATGATATTATATTGTAAAGCATGAAGGAAGCACATGGTTGACACCACCACGCCTACAATTGGGAATTGGAAAAGCAAATGAATCATTTAATATGCTGGGCGGAGATGTGTTGCAAGGAAGTAGATATTGTATTTAATTTAGAGAGGTGTGAGCTTCCAGAGGCTATAAATAGCCTAACATTCAACACACATGTACACAATTGTTATAAGCAGAGTGAATGAAGATTGCTCTCAAAGTTCCTCTCTAAAATCCTTGTTCTGTGTATTTCATTGTTCTCTTTAGTTTTATAATACTAATTGAATTAATTGTGAAGTTAAAAAAAAAACCCTCCCATACTAACAACAAAAGGCTTGTCCCGCGCTAGCCAAAGAAATAGAGAAATAAAAGAAGGTATTGATAAAAATATAAAGAATTAACTTTGTCTTAAAAAGTTTTTCCGGTAAGTAGTGGGTATTTATAAGTTTTTTTAAGGGAAATCTTGTCATGGGGTTTACAAAACATAATAATTTTTCCCTACCGTTAATTTTAATTGTATTGATATATAAATATGTCACCCAATACTTATCACCCATCAATCAAAATAAAGTTAAGTATCATTTTTATTTATTAAAAGACTCACCACATTTCATTAAGTATTGACAACTTTCATTTACCATATAACAAATATAAACTATTAGCTTATTGTTAAGGAATTACCACAAAATTTCATTAGGTATTGACAAATTTCGCTTACCAAGTAACAAATTTATATTATAAGGTCATTCACAACTTTTGTCAAGACATTTACCATATTTCATTAGATTTTAACAACTTTTATTTATCAAGTAAAAAAATTCATATTAGCAGGTCATTCACAACTTTTCTTAAGACATTCCCGACATTTTATTAGGTTTAGCAACTTTCGTTTACTAAGTATTCTATCTAATTCTTATTATAAGACATCAACTAACAATTTTCACAAACCAATAAGAAAGGTAAAATCAATAAAGTTATCCTACAACTTAAGTGATTTTCAATATTACCCCTATTAATTGAACTAAACTCTAATATTATATTAATAATTACTCTTACTCTTACCCTTATTAATTATGGGTTTACATGAGAAAAAAAATAATTACGCCAAGCGCCTCATAGCGCGATGGCACTAGGGCCAGCTTTAGGAGCTGATCTTTCCCCTTGTCCAGGGTTCGAACCCTACCTCCCCCTCTCCCCACTGGCTATATTAAAAAATAATAATAATAATTACTATACTTTAAAACAGGCAAGTATCTTATAAAAAAGACTAAATATAATTGTTAACCAGTGTCTTATAATAATAACTAGAATAAATCATAACAAATCTACACATTTAATTCATTCACAATTTTATTAAAGTATTCCTCACATTAACTTTTAATAACTTTTTCGGCCACAAAGAAATGCGGAGTAAAATACTCCCGCTCCTCTTCATCCTTGGCAGGTAACTATAAATATATGCACACATGCAGAGAAACACGTGCGTCATTGTAAAATAAATATTAAAATATTGCTAATATATATTAGTGAAATTATACAAATATCTGTCTGCCCCATTGTTTTATATTACAGTGTACTAGCCTCTTTCCTTGCTCATCGTCCTTATTGATTAGGACTCCGACAAGCGTGAAACTCGTGCAGAGAACTTATCTGTCTGATTCCTTGGGGCTACCTTTGTTTTTTACCTTCCTTTACAAATCCCTTCACATGTTTAAAGATTGCGATCTTTTAGGCTCTAAAGATGCCTCATTGCCAAACGATAAACATAAGGGACACTTTTATCAAAAAACAAAAAATGGTTTATCAACATAATGCCGCATCACTAAACATACAAGGGACGCATCTGTATATAAAAAGCATGGCATTTCACAACTTGGTATCTCGAGATAAATAAGGATATGGCGAGTTTACTTACGATCAACTTGTTCCTGCTCTGCTTCCTCTGTTCTCCACTCATATTTCTCTCTTCTTCCATCCCCACTGGCTTCTCCATATTGACCGACCATGAAATCCTTCCAAAGTTCACTACAGAGGAACAAGTGCACGCACTTTTCCGACTGTGGCAGAAGCAGCACCGACGGGTCTACCCAAACCCGCAAGAAGAATCCAAGAGATTCCGGATCTTCCAGAGCAACTTGAAGCATATCAATGAAGTCAATGCCAAGAGAGAATCTCCCTCACAGTCTCGTCATGGTCTGAACAAGTTTGCAGATTTAAGCCCCCAAGAGTTCAGGGAAACCTACTTGCACAGCGTAAACATGCCGGCCGACTCCGTTACCAAGTTGAACAATAATATTAAAGATGACTCGTCCTGTGATCATGAGGTGCCTGATTCTCTAGATTGGAGAGAAAAGAATGCTGTAACTGCGGTTAAAGACCAAGGAAATTGCGGTATATATGATGATCTTCCTTTTTTTTCCACATTTAACAGAAAAAGTCAGGCTTTAACTGAATGATGGTTGATTGAATGTGTGATAATTAATTGCAGAAAGCCATTGGGCATTCTCAGTGGTGGGAGCCATAGAAGGAATAAATGCAATAAACACCGGGAAGCTGACCAACCTTTCAGCTCAACAACTGGTGGACTGTGACCCAAGAAGCTATGGTTGTGCGGGAGGATTCTACTTTGACGCTTTTGGTTGGGTTATTGATAATGGTGGCATAGATACAGAAGCTGATTATCCTTATATAGCTACAAACGGTTCTTGCAAGGTCTCCTTCTATTATTATACTGACCTTGTTAATAAAAGTTCGCTAATCTGTGTCTCTAGACTAAAATAAATTCTGGGGCTCCCTTGCTTTTTTGTTTCAATTGCAGAACGGAATCAAAGCTGTGAGTATCAGTGACTTGTCTTATGTAGTATTTGCCACAGACGATGAAGTCAAGTGCGCTGTTGCTCAGCAGCCTGCCACCAGCAGTGTGATTGGCGTGGATTTCCAGTTTTACACCGGTGTAAGCGATAAGTAATCTCTACAAAAATTTAAGAGTTTAATTAATTAGAGAAATAATTGAAACCATATAATGTGGAGGGAATTAAGTGAGTCAAATTTGCTGAAGTTATTTTGATGAAATGACAGCCCCAGTATAGACCTATATTGAGATTTTGGTTTTGTTAAACAGGGAATCTATGAGGGTGATAACTGCGATAAGAATTCGACGGCAACAACATTGGTGGTGCTGATAGTAGGATATGGAACAGAGAATGGTGAAGATTACTGGATAGTGAAGAACACATGGGGAGAAGAGTGGGGAGAGAAAGGGTACATAAGGATGAAGAGGAACGCTGCAGGGTGGACCTATGGGATATGTGGTCTTAATTATGCTCTTGGTTTGCCAACGCAGGATACTTCTTCAACATCCTCATCAATTTCCTATGGTGGTGTCTTCCAGGCCTAGCTACAGCCTACAGATATATATATATATATGCGGGCGCGCGCTCTACTTCTTTCTTACTCTGTATGTACGTATAGCAGTTGGACATGTTGCTTACGTAGTTACATGTCTTATCTCTGGCAATAAATAAATGTATCGTACCTACGTGCTTGTGTGCAATTATATATGCACACAGCAGCACCAGGGTAATGCTTCAAGTTATTGTATTTATTAAATAATTATGATGATGCTGTGTAAAATTCAGAAGTTCAACATGAACAGGGAATAATAAGAATCTTTTATATAAGATCTGAGGACCGTAAGTAAGTAGTATCAAATTAAGGAGTGGAGACAAAATAAAATGAGCAAATGAGCGGCAGAGTTCACGGGACTGAAGTCTGCCATTTTTGGTATTGAGTTCATCACGAGAAAAAGATAACTATACGAGACAATATTTAGCTTTGGGCTTTTCTTCTTTCTTTGTGCTACTCTCTGCCATTCAAAAGCATAAGCTGGACACTCATTGCAATGGACAATTTACGTCAGCAAGTTCGTACAAATGGGTCCAAGGCAACACTGAAAGAAGAGGTCACCCGTTGTGGCAAACTATCTGGAACGGAGATGTGGAAACTGCCGGAGCAAGGATGGTGTAAACTGAACACTGATAGGAGGCAACACCACAACGATCCTCGAGATAGTGGGGAATGGCCGTCTGGGTTCTACCGGATTCAGAAATGTGACAGCAAACAGGCCGAGGCCTGGGGTATTCTGGAAGGACTACGGTTGTGTGGGAATTATACCATTAATTAAATTAAATACAATTGTTACGAGAAGCGAAAACTTTTCATGTTCAAAATCTTAAAAGGGATTATACCCTTGATCAAATTAAAAAAAGAAAAGAAACCCATGTATGAAGGAAAAGGAGTGGATTGGAAGTTGCGGTAATCATAGGAATGAAGCTTATAATAGAATATTATAAGTGTCTTGGCAATATGGAATTTTAGTTCTCTGACTAGTTCTCAAACTTGCTAGCCTCCTAAATTCTGCTTCTGAGCTGAATTTGCAAACTACATTTTGCCTCTTCAGAGTCTCCATGAGATGAGATTCTCACCAATCAAGTTACACATTGACGACCCTCAATTATTAGCCTCATCGATTAAAATGCACTAATTAAATAGAAATTCCTGTGATTTTCTTAATTGCAGGCCGCAGGATAAGGTTTCCTCAAGATAACTTCAGATCCTCATTTGTCGTTTCTAGTGTTCGAATGTGACTTTTTGGGATACTTTTTTCCCTTGATGATGTATAAAGAGATAGGTAGGGGTCTACAAATGACTTCAGCTAATGAATAAATCAAGATGCAAGAGTATGTGAATTCGCATGTCCTTTTCATTTTTCGTAAAATTTTGGCTTTATAAAATTATGGTGACGAATAACTAAAGAGTGAAAATGATCAAGATGTGGAATAATCAATCATGCGAAGGCTTAAGGCAATAGAATATCAAAATTTAACTGTTAAAGAGTTGAGTCTATCTTAATTTTGACAGGGACAAGGTTCCCCAAAACATACTAACGACAGTGTAGGGTAAATTAATTATAATCGGGTTAGGTGGTCGGTGAAAATAATTTGCGAAAAAGCATTTATTATTCCCCAAAGCATCATGGCTCCACTTGGCACAGAATATTCTCACAACTTGTAACATGGCATTCATCAGGTTCATTGGCCTTTTCCTTTTACAATCTTATCAGGCACATACACAAATCCTAACTAGGAATCCAATTCACAAGACGTTGATCAGTTTAAGACGCAATCAAGTATGGTGAACACAAGGACACAACAAACATGGTAATAATTCATAATCTAAACGGCTCAGTTGGTGTTAATCTTACAAAACATCTGTTTTGAAATTCTAGCCAACGAACTTAGATTGCAACTTACGATGGTGTTGGCGAAAGAGCATGTATCATCTCCACTACTCCCCGCCGGAATATCCACCACATACGACTCTATCGCCACCGTTTTCCCTTCATATCCTTCACCTTCCTCCTCATGCAGAGTGATGGTGGACCTGTAGTTCAGAAGCCGGTGATCCCCACCGATCATGCTAAATTTCATCACATGCTGATCATCATCAAGCTTGTCCAGCCTCTCCATGCTGACTCCGGCCGGCATGCCGGACATAACCACGACCTCACGCACACTGCCAACTCCACCGTCGCCGGCCAGTATGTTGCAGCTCCTTATGAACTGCTTGTAACCCTGTGGATGATCAAATCTCCTGATCAGGGACCAAACCAGAGGCAGTGGTGCGTCTATGATCTGAACCTGGTTCGAGCCACACTGGTTTGGTGAGAGGTTTGAGGTGTGATGAAGGCTCAGCATAGCGAGCATTTTTGGAGACCTTTGGCCACCAAGCATCCGGTTTTCAGAGTCCTCTGCTTTAGACTCCGTTAATTGTAATCATCTCAAGGAACTTGTGGCTGTGTGTATTTATGTGAGAGGAAAGTTTGTGGCTGAGCGAGAGAGGGAGAGGGGGGAGGAGAGAGGGAAGGGGGTGGGAGAGAGAGAGGGTTTACGAGCTACAAGGTAACACTGATCACATAAGTCTTTTTTTCAGAAAAAATTTTGGTCCTCGGTATAATTCTAATTTTAAAGTAATAAATACGATTTTTATAATTTTATTCTTATTAATTACAATAAAAAAAATCGTGTTGACCATTCATAAGAGGGTAGAATTGGAAGGTTAGCCTATAATTAATGAGTTAACTTAATCTTTAATCTATAATTAATGAGTTATCTAACTCTTTTACTACTTAATTGAGACTTATAAATAAAATAGAAGAGATAAAGGTTCCCAAAATAGGAGAAAGTGAGGTTGGGGTATTGGCTTGTTTTGGAGTGGAGTCTCGGTGAGGCAGCAATTTAATACTCTGGAGTGTTTCTAGGGGGGACCATTCAATGTTTCGGTGATAGTTATCCTCTTTGTCCGGAAGTGTGAACTTAGAGAGTAAATTATGGCACCATTTCTTGAACTACGTTAAAATCCATATAGATCCCTTCCTTGAGAATTGAGTTAGCTTGGAATATCTGCCGACAAGTTGGCACAACTGATACAAATACAGTCTACAAAAAGCAATTGAAAAGAAAGAAACCCCTGAGGTCACTAAGTGATTTGATCATTTATTTTTGGGGAGGGCGGTGACAGGTTGAGAGATAAGACTATAAAAGCCCGGATGGAATGGTACTGAAAACAGTTCTGGACATCCCCTTTTCTTCTATGTAGAGTTCATCTCAGTCATTTGCCACTAGGAAAACGAAAGAATCCTTTTTCCATATGCAAATAATGAATCTTTGACACCTAAGTTGATGTCTAACGGAGATTAGTCTCTACCTACCAAAAAATTCTCCGGTTCAAGTAATAATCTAGCAGTGCTGTCTTAAGCAGTATGAGTCTTCTGAAAAAAATGTAGACCAAGAACGAAACAAACACTTAGTGAGGTTATAGAGTATGATCTTTTTGGTTAATGATCTATCTAAAACTTTGGTTTTAGATAGAGTATTATGGCCCCGTGTGATCATTAAGAGATTTCACCTAGTAAGATGAGACTTTGTAGTTGTTGTTGTCATTGTTGTTTGCTGTCTCACTAAAATTACTGTTGGCTGCTAGTCAGGTAATGTGAGCTTAATATAAGAAGAAATAGAAGACAATCCAGGTATAACACATAAAATCACGGCACAGAGAAAAGCTATGCAACGACAACAATTATCTACCGAACAATAATCTCTGGATACTATTTCTGATGATTAATTTGCATGTTGGTTGTCTGCCCTTTGTAAAATATCAAGCTTGCCCGATATTGAAGATATTAGACTAGACTATCTAAAGTTCTGCACTCCAATTCTAAAGAGTATGGCTTGATTAACTTGCACACCAATCATTTTCAGATATGTTGCATGTTATGGTCATGGTCCGACTCCGCATTTAAAGTTCCTCAATAATGATATGAACAACTTCATACGCTTAACAAGGTTCTTCCTCCTAATTCTTCCGATTTGTTTTTGTCATTTTGGATTTCAGAGACAAACAAGAATCTAACATGTTGAGGTCGCATGGAAAATTAGGAATTGGCATTTTGAACTTGATCCAGTCTCTAGAATATGTTCTGGTTCATCCATATATTTTATAGATTTTGGTTCAAGGAAAGACAAATTGAGTGAAAAGTGTCCTCTTATTGCATAGTGTGGTAGTGCCTGAGGTTGAAGCAAAAAGTTCTGGTGATTTAAAAGAAAATTCTGCTCACACCACATCTATTTTGGTAGCCCTGTTTTTCTGCCCATAGTCTTTATTGGGAGTTGAGTAGGAAGGGTTGACTAAGAGATAAGTTCATAGAACTTGAGTTAATTATTTCTTATGATCCTATCCTAGTTCGATGTACTTTTCACCCCCTAATAAAGTCACTTTTCTTCAAGGAAAAGATATCCATCAACATAAAATCTGCATACCAACAGCAGGTAATTTTCACTTCCGTAATGCTATCTATAATAGTATAATTTATCCCACTAAAATGCCAACCGATCTCAATGAATCCAAGTTAAATGAGGCTCTTTGGTGTTCTCATTTCTTGCTAAGAAATAATGAAACGACAAATATGGATACTAAAGAAGAAATTTGTACAGACAGCAACCATACAATGTCACATCTTATTCACAAACCCCATCCAAATCCATACGCAATCATATAATAATGAATAACTGATACTTAACCTAATGTAGGTCCACCCCACAATACCAAACTTGACCCTTTGAAAAACGGACTCTCTTACTGATCGAAGGCTTGATTCAACAAGATATTATTTTCCCCACGCACTTTTATCTTCCCTTGCTTTAGTTATCTAAATAGCCTTTTTCTTTCGTTTATCATTCCGTAATTATCTTGGATTAGATACTTTTCAACAACTATTAAAACCTCAAAATTAGGTATGGCGTGTCCAGACCCGTTTGAAGATGAAAGGTGCTGAAACATAATATGAAGAAACCGGAAGTTGTATGCAATTGATTTATGAATTGAAGATACTTACTTTAAATCGTCAAATTGATAGTGGTACTATCTGCATTTGCAAACCGCAGCAAACAAAGCATCTTTTTTTGTTGTTTCCAATTCCATTGCCCAGAGAGCAAGGGACCATTCCCGCTCTGCCTGAGATTTTTGGCGCAGCGGAGGCGGGAAGTGGGACAGAATTTTTTTTTTTTGCTAATAAAAAGTTTTGGAGGGGTTCGGCATCAGTCCCCACCAAGGCCAGGGTACGGCCCCGGGCTCTATGAGCACTTACTGGGGACTTATGAGATCGCCTACTAAAGAAGTCCCAGTGACGGCAGAGGGGATCGAACCCATGACCCAAGGACCTAGTCCTGGATCTCTTCCCATCTATGCCAACTCTACCATACCCACACATAACCCATATTGAGCTGGTATCCCCGTCATTCAAAGCCTAGTTTTAACCAAGAATTTGGTCCATAACCCGATCTGCTGTCATGAGCCCAATAAAAAAGTCCGGCTCTAAACACGACAATGATAATCCACTAGGCCCAAATCAAGGATGACCACCAACAGACAATGCGTCTGTCTGGGACGGGAGGTGGGGACTGGGAAGCAAACAGAGAGGGAAAAATAAAAATTAGTACGGGGTTAACACAAGTGGTACATAGTATGTCGCTTAAATAAAGTCTCAAGTTCGAACCTTGTGAATGTAGAAAAACTCCGCTAGGAGACTTATCCACCATAACCAGGTGTGTGACCCAAGTTGGATCCAGATTAGTCAAGATAAAGTTCTTTTTTTTTTTTGTCAAAGTCAAGATAAAGTTTTGGATACCGAATGGACAACCGAAAAAAAAAAAAAAGTAGTCCCCCCCCTCCCAAATTTAATAATTAATACTTAAGTTTGTGTTACACTCTTTCAGTCTTTTTTTTTTTATAAGAAACAACTATCAAAATCAAGTAAGTTAAAATGTTAGATAAAATTCATAAATATATGTATTTTTATTTTCAATTATATCCTTGTAGAGTGAAAAATTATTACCAAAATAATCAGTGACGTATTTATTTGAGTAAAAATAGAAAGATTAGTTTAAAATTTTAGGAAAAATAGATTTGTCTCTTATATTAAGGAACACCGCCAAGAAAGAGATTATTCCTCATAAAAAAGATCGAATTAAGTATTAATTTGTACGAAAATCTATCTTATACACTTAGGATTGTAGGTAGTAGGATAGTAGGATTTTGATCCTTAACAAATAAAGAAACTTTTAAGTTTGATATAATAATTTATAAAAATATTTAATTTGTGCGTCATGTTAATTTGAAACATATTTGCTCACTAATAAGTAAATAGAAATTCATGTTAGATTTTGATATAAGAATATGTTAATATTTTAAATAATAGTAAATACATTAAAAATTAAATTGAAAAATCTCCCCATACATTACAGGTCATAAGCCTACTGTGCTGTCTATACCCTGTCCTCCGACTTCATTTCATTATTATGAATCACACTTGTTCATCCAATCCTTTTCTCTCTCCCCTCATTAATTATGATTCCACCCACACCACGTACTTGTTCTTCTTGTTTCATTATTATGATTCTCACCTTGACCTTCACTCCTCTCCCTGCCACTCAAAATCACAGCTTCCATCCCTCTAGAACCAGTTTCAGAGCTCATCCTACGGACGAGCTCTCCCTGCTTGTCTATATGGACGAGCTCTGGACTGTCCAGATTTGATCTGGACGGTTCAGATCTGATTTTTTTTACTTTTATATTTTTTATCTAAAATAATTTTAATTGATAGAGGATCTAAAATAAAAATAATCTCTCAACTAACATTTTTTTAAAAAATAATTTTTCATATAAAAAAAATAAAAAACGAAAAAAAAACAGATCTTAGCCGTCCAGATCTAGCTCTGGACGGCTGGATCTGGACGAGCAGGGAAGCTGAGTCCCCATCTCTATGCTTCTTGGGGCACTATTCTGCCCCATTTAATGCCTAGCCCCTTCAATGCTTACTATGTCGATCCAACCCTATTTAATATTCATTCATGTTGCCTTCATTTCAAACAATAACCTGAAAACTAAATCTTCACTTCTTGTTCTCATCACGTTATTGCTGGTAATCCTTCGAGTGAGGCTTGTGTTTACGCTTTTGAGGTCTTTATTGTTGGTGCTTTGATTCGAGTGGCATGCATCAAGAAATAGTTGCTGGGGAAAAAGAAAAGGTGAACACAACACTCATAAGTAGTTGCTTTACAGTAACAGTGAAGGTAATGATGTGCAGGTATTGTGTGTCCAAGCATGTTTGGGTTGTAATGGGTGTCTTGTTGTGAGATTTTGTTGGGTTCTGCGTTGGAGTTTTTGTACATTACATTTGCTGCGTATTTAGCAGTTGGTAGAGGTTCCATTCTTATATAGTATAATAATGGGAATATATTGGAAAGCGGCTCACCATAGAACAAAGCAACAAGTGCACCTTATCACCAAATGCTCTCTGTGGGCCCCCCAAACTTTGACCCACACATAACCAAACAGGGTTCGATCTGAGCCCACAAATTCATTTTATATATATATACTCTGATCCTATTTATAAGTCCCATTTTGATCAAATTACACATACCAAAGAGAAGTAGTTAGCTCAATGATTATGAGGTGAATTTTCAACTTTACCCTCATTTATTATTGGGTGCTTTTAACTTTTTCTTCTCTCTCTATTTTCATTGGTACAATTAATATGGGCAAAATTGTCACAATCTCATTTATTTGGTCAAAGAGGACTTATAAATAAAACCAAATTGTTTTGGTCAAAAGGGACTTATAAATAGGACCAGAGTGATATGTATATTAAAAGGTTTAGGTTAGAATAGTCAATGGTACTTCATCAAGGTCAATATATGCCTCTAAGCCCAAAGAATGCTTGTAGAGGTACTTATGAATCACCTATCAACGAGGCCCCTACATCAACCAGCAGGTATCGAGCCTCCTTTCTTTTGGAGTGACGGTGGATACTTTACTCAACTATATCACTCCTCAATAGCCTACAGATTCAATTATACTCGTGTGCCATATTAATTTTGTAAATTTTAAAATCTTTTTTAATCATAATTTATAATATAAATAAGTATATGTGATAAACCAAACCATTCATCCATATATCACTAGTAAAATCAAAGGTTTTTTCCCCCCTTTTTGGCCGACACAATTTTATAGTCAAAGCTCCCCTTGTAATGTTATGGTTGGAATTTATTCATCTTTTTTTTTTTTTTTGCTTCTTATTTGACGAACGGAATTTTCTCCATCTTAAATTCAAATAAAACACATTTTCAAGTTTCGAAAAGAAATTAAAAAAAATTCAAAACGTGATATTTTTTGTTAGAGTTTGAATGAAATATTCCACCTGATAGCAAAAGCTAATGACGTGAGTCAAATGCAATCCGACAATTTAAACACCCAACAATATAGTAGTATTATAGCAAAAAATATAGTAGTATTATGTAGTACTAGCACCAAATCAATCTAATTAATTAAGCAAGTTTGCTCCATGTTTTCCCAATTAAAAAAAAAAAACATGTACATTTAAATAATCATGATTGAGCTGTGAAAGTGAATTCGGATATACTTAAATTCGGGAGAATTTAAAATACACTTAGGGCCCATTTGGATAAGTTTTTTTAAGGGGAAAAAACACTTTTTTAATGCAAAAAAAATACTTTTTAAATTAATTTATGTGTTTAGATGATGTTTTTTTTTAAAGTAAAAGTTACAAAAAAAAATCAAAATACTGCATTTTTTAAAAGCTACAATTTAGAATTTAAAAAATAAACACAAAATAAAAAAAACACTTTTTTTAAAAAACTCGCCCTTAACTCAATAAAGTGGGAATAAATCAGAATATTTGCATAACAACACATACACTGTTCCGTCCTATCTTTAATGCCGGACCTAATTTTTGGTAAGTTGGTCCTAAAAGTAATATGTACTCCTTTTTTTCTATTTATCTTATATTTATCATTTTTAAAACTAATTTACTCAATTTATGGACTTATAAATAATATAATTTTACACAAAAATATTTAGAAAAGATCATATCACATGTGTTATAATTAAATAATTATTTAATTTTATTGATCTCCTAAAATTAGATAAAGATCGAGGTCTTTTATTATATTACTAAGGCTAAAATATACTTTTAGTCCTTTAAGTTTACATAAAGTATACTTTTGGTCCCTTAACTTCATAAAATATACTTTTTGTCCTAAGATTCTAACACCGTTAGTTTTGCTAACGAAAAATGCAAACTCAAGTGATAACAGTATAAATTTAAGTGATGATTTTGTAATTAAATACTATTAGACTTAAATTTAAAGTATGAGTAAATTGAAGAATATGTAAAATTTGTGTAATTAAGTGCTATTAGTCATCACTTGAGTTCGCTGCATCAGCTTTTTTCCGTTAGCAACATTAACGGTGTTAAAATTTTAGGACAAAAAGTATACTTTATAAAGTTAAGGGACTAAAAGTATACCTTATGTAAAACTTAAAGGACTAAAAATATACTTTATCTTATTCCTAATTAAAGACAAGACAAGAATAATATGCCATTTGCGTATAATAACTCACATATTTCAAAAAATCCTAATATAGGAAAAGATTATTAACGATCAGGGAATCAATTATGATGTTTATCCTTTGGATAGGTAGCATCAACCTATCTAATCTAAACCATTAAGATCTCATCTGAATGATTTAGATTGGATAAGTTGATAATGCCCATTGTTCTTAATTATTTCATCTCGAATGAATCCTGATGATTACCTGTACAGTGGATAAATATTGTTAGGTTCTATCATTTGGGTTGTTGATATATTTGAGATTACTAAAATACTAAAATATTGGGGGGTTTTTTTTGTAAAAAAAAAGAGTGAGATTAAAAGGAAATAAATAATGATTAAGATAAATACTTAGAAGAGAAGAAGAAAAAAGGTGGAGGATGGAAGCTCATGGTCATGGATCTGTACAACTCACATGGTTCCCACCAACGTCTGCGTCTAAATGAATGAGCGGGCCACACTCTTGATGGGACCCACTTAACCATATCGATAACTTCATTTCACTTTTCTTATATCAATTTTTGTTGACCATGATTTCTCATATCAATTACCCCCATAAAATTACAATTAAATCCATTTACATGTCATTCATTTTTATTATAAACATTTATTTACGAACTTTAGATGAAAATGTAATATTATTTTTTATGTAAAATTCACTGTCATATTGAGTTCTCTCTGTCTCTTTTAAAGAATCCAGAACAGTCGAAATGTTTTGAAGAAATACAAAGGCTAAAATATTTTTTTCGAACTGTTTTTACTTATGAAAGAGAAATCCATTTTGAACTCAATAATCAACATTCAAGTTACGGTCAAAGAGAAATTGTTCAGTTTATGTCTCTGTCGTGTCGGGTTAAATGGGGTTTACTAGATATTAATTGAATTAATGGGTCCACATTACTACTTTAGTGTATTTTATAAAACGGATATAAACAAATCATATACCCTCGAACCTGCATTTTCAACTCACCTTTTGATCTCTTCTTTTTTTTCCCCCTTTTAACTAACCTACAATGAGACTGGCTCTTGAACTGCCCGCCAACTTATCACCCGATAAAATTAAGAAGATAACTAATATCTCCAGTTCTAAATATAAAATAAAATTTATAGTGTAATTTATACTATAAAAGTTTTTTATATTAAAAAAAACATAAAAAGACTTAATTCGGTGACAACTAATATTTCATATATAGAAATAGAAGTAATAAAAAGTTATTAGTCACGTGCATCATCAATACTCTTAGTCTACCCCCGGGGGCGTTTACTCTTTCCATCATGAAGTATATCTTAATTATCTAAACCATATTCGTCTGATCTTTATTATAGAGCACTAATTAATAATTCTCATAAACTAATAAAAACAGTTAAAGTTAATAAGTTTGCCATATAATTTAAGTAACTTCTAATATTACCCTTATTAATGATTATTAATTATATTAAACTGTAATATTATATTAATTATTACTCTCACCCACTACTCTTATTAATTAGGGGCATAAATGAAAAAAAATAATTAATACTCGTTGAAAACAAATAAGTGCCTTATAAAAAGGATCAAATATATTTATCAGTTAATATCTTTTAATAAAAACTAAAGGGAATAGTTAATAATACATTATAGGTACAAACTGAATTTCCTACATTTGTATATTCATTCATTCATTCATGTAAAGATAGATGTGATTGGGCATAGATGTTCACTTGTTATAGCTTCTCCTAAATAACCTCTTTTATGTTTATATTTAATTGTTTATGTATATGCAAATATTAAAAATGCATATCAAAGGCAAATTGTACGTCCCAATGGCATAATCACCCTGCTGAACTATCTAATTTCAGGTATGCAAGATGCACGAGATCTGTTTCCGTAGGTAATACTTATATTCTTCCTTAATACTTTTTGCATAATGCATGATCAGTTTGCCAATTCAACCACAAGATCTTTTTAGTGATTTGCTTGTGTTTATGGGTGCAGTGCCTCCAGCATACTATGCTCATCTAGCAGCTTACAGGGCTCGATTCTAAATGGAACCTGATATGCATGAGAATGCTAAAGCACGCGGTGGTGGGGCCAGATCAAAGGATGGTTCGGTTCGGCCATTGCCGGCTTTGAAGGAGAAGGTGAAGAATGTAATGTTCTACTGTTGAATCCCAAACAAAAAGAGAGGTTTTTTTCTGGTAGGGAGGATAAGGATAGGTCTAAAGAGAGAAATTGGAGTTGAAATGAATATATAGTTTGTACATGTACAAGCTCTGTTCATATATTGTAACGCTTCTTAACTTTCTGCATGCAAAAAATTTGACTCTCTCACTCTCAGTGCAATGCTTCAGTAAAATTTTCAACTTCACTTTTTGGTTCACAAATTCTAACACTGGCTTGTTTATTATCCCTCCATTCCTTACCTAACATCGCTCACCTGCACTATAACTTCAGTTGAAAGCTGAGGATTTACTGAAGTTTAGATAAAGAGAAAATTAGGGGAAAATAATATTAGGATGTAAATTCTAAAAAATATTTTACCCAAGTTTTTCTTCCTTCTCTCCATCTAAATATAGACTTAGATTGCGTGTCAATGGATTTATCTGGGTACCAAAAAAATTCATATTGCCAGTGTCTATATTATACCCAACTTCACTCCTCTTCTTCCTTCTTCTTATCCAGTCTCTCTCCCTATGACTTAGCTACCTCCATCCATCTCTCTCTCTCTCTTCTCTTGCTCTGTCTCAAAGACTTCATTTTTACACGGGGGAACAAGTTATTGCGGGGTTTCAATGAAGAACACAATCAGGTGTTGCATCTCTTGCATTCTTCCCTGCGGAGCACTGGATGTGATCCGCATAGTTCACTCCGATGGCCGCGTCGAAGAAATCAGCGGCTCCGTTAAGGCCTCCGACGTCATGAAGTTGTACCCCAAGCACATCCTCAAGAAGCCCTGCTCCCCGTCCTCTGCCGATGACGGCGACCCCAAGATCGTCGTCGTCCCCCCCGATGCCGAGCTCCAACGCGGCAAGATTTACTTCCTCACGCCAGTGGAGAAGAGCCGGGCCAAATCGTCGACGGCGGCGACGAAGAGCAAGAAGAAGAAGGAACAGAGCGAGAGAGCGATGACGAACAGAGATAGCAATAGCAGCAACGTTAACGACGCTGTGGCCTTGGCTAATAATCTGCAGATTCTCTCCTCCGATCGGTACTTGACTGATATACTCTCCGAGAAGCTCTCGACGCAGAGAGATAGAAGAAGAGGGCGCGTCGCCGTTTGGAGACCTCACCTTGAGAGCATTCTGGAGTCTCCGACGATTGATCTCCAAAACGGTGGTTCTTGATTGGTTCCCAAATCTTCTGGCTTCAACGAAGCCTTCATCCTTTTATGATCCTTATATCACAGGGTTTATTAATTTTTAAGAGACGTTTTGAACCAACTCTTTTTTGTTCTTCCTTTGTTTCTTCTTTCTACTCCGCCACCGCTTCTTCTCTGTACATAGGCTTATAGATAGAGGAACGTGGTTAAAAGAAGAATACGTAAAAACAATTATGTTATGGATTTTGCGAGTGGGTTGCTGATGAGCTGGAGGTCGATAATTATATTTTGGAATCAGATTAGACCACAAATGGGTCCGTTTAATTCCATTTGCAGAAATAGTTGAGCTTTTACAATCTTTTGAATGGTCATTGTTCACTTAATTAGTGGGGGCGTATGTTATAGATCAAATCATGGGTGCTATAAAATTGTAATTGTGATATATAAAGGTATAAATCCAGAACTTTCTATATTGCTTTTGATTTACTGTTCGTGAAGAAGTTTGATCGATTAGTGCATGCATGGATATTCAAAAGATCGATCCCACTTCTGCTGTGTCGGTAATTATATGTTCATCTGTAATTCTGTTAATCATAATGAGATAGATGATTGCCGCACGATCATTTTGTTAATCTAAGCTCGCATTATTGGAGTAACTTACGAACTTCTGTTCTGAGATACAGTAAATTCTA
This sequence comes from Acacia crassicarpa, assembly GCA_034222035.1. NCBI lineage: Eukaryota > Viridiplantae > Streptophyta > Magnoliopsida > Fabales > Fabaceae > Acacia > Acacia crassicarpa. The sequence continues at coordinate 36,808,218 of JAWXYG010000005.1, read as the reverse complement.
AGTCAATAGTTTAAGTATATTCAGATTAGGGTTAAGGCACTTACTAAGTGCATCTAACACTCTATATATATATATATATATATTCTTTAAAGGTGTAAAACCATCTATGAACATTGAATGTCAAGCACTCAGGCCCGATAAATATGACCTAACACTAATACTTTTTGTGATGGGGCATCCATTAATTTTGCATATACATATGTAACGGTGTTAAATTAAATTTAACGATTCTAACATTTTTTCTTCAATTTTAAATCAGTATTTTTGCATATCTGAAAAATATATAATGTTAGATGTGTTTTTCATAGAAGTTCATGGGTATTTTTAGACTGTCACCCTTGAGATTATTATGCAGAGAAAAAAATTTAAATAAATCTCAGGAACAAGAAAGAATCTCTCTTATTGCCATCGTCATGGAGCGTTGCTTGTCGGGGCCAGTCATGCTCTAACGCTAAAAGCTGACCTAATGCTTCTCACTTTCCCGTATAAACAGTGATTCCAGATTTGCAGTTCCTATATCGTAATAAATATATATATATATTCAGGTAAGAAAAATCTTAATATATACATGTATATATAAAAATAAATTCAAGTAGACTTGCTCTCTCCATTTTATAATAATATTTTTGCCCTCCAAAACGAGTGGAGCTACGATTGATTCACTGGGTTAAGAGCTATAGAGGAATATATGCAGTGGGATACCTAAAAAGTAAAGAAATAAATTAGAATTTTGATATGTAGAAGAGGAAATGAATTAATTAATTGGAGATATATTGATAAGCAAATTAAAGGTGGTTTTGCATGTGGGGATGTGATATAGTGAATAATGATGCTATTTTTTTTTTTCACTGGAAAGCACTCAGCAAGAGGTTTGGTGAACAAAAAGGTGACAGGCAAGTTCGTGCATGAAAGAATGATTAAAATTAATGAGATCTAATCTGTAAAAACCAGTTCATCTGCTGGCATATTTATGTCAGTCCCCCGTATAAGTGGGTCAGGGGAACCTACTCGTTAATCTTCTTGTCTTGTTCCTTTTTTTTTTTTTTTGGGGGTAAGGAGAAGTCTAGTGGAACTACATCTCTCTGGACACTTTACAGAAACATCATAAAACCTTTTTCCTGTCTCATAATTGCATAGTGCATCACTGTTATTGTGCTTCTGAACAAATATATATATATATATGTCGAGCCAGTTTGCAAGTGAAAATGTTCTTTTGAGAGCGAGTGGTTTAGGATTAGAGAGTTTAAGAACAATTAATAAGTGTGACGGAGGGGTTAAGTTAAGCCACTGTTGATGGGAGAATCAGCCCAGTTCCAAAACTCTGGCAGGGTTTTCATTGGAATCATTGCTATATATTAAATAAATAAAGAAGCCAACTTTGAGTAAGGAAAAAGGCTTTGATGGGACTTTTTGACTTGAAGGGTGACTCTTATTGCCAGGTGAAGAAAGTTTCATAAAATAAGAAGCTGTCGTATACATATTTACTGAGGGGGTTGACAGATCGACTTTATGTTATGAACTTGATGATCATCTTGGACGCGATCGATGTTCTAAATTCTAATTATCAACCAAAGTGGAAGGAAACTTTTCAAACCTACCCTCACACGTTCAACAACGGAAGAATGGTGAGAGTTAATTAGATCTGGTTGGATTTGAGTTTTGAAGAAATAATCTGAACAAAGCTTCCAAATTTAAAAACTTAGGCCCCGTTTTGTTACACGGAATATTTGAGGAAGGAAATGAAAGGAATGGAAAGGAAAGAAAAGGAAGATTAGGAGGGAACTTTAAAAATATGAGTTGTTTGGTATACTAAGGAAAGGAAGTTAGTTGAGGGAAAATGTAATGTTTGGTATGAAGAATTGAATGTTAGTTAAGTGGGAAGATTATGTGAAATTCCGAGATTAACCCTAAATAAAAAAAAACGAAAAAAAACTTATGCATAATTTCAGATCAGCCAAAAATAAAACATTCAAACTTTAGCAATACGTTTGAACGTAAGTAACTAAAAAACGAACGCGATCGAACTAAAATTTTGACAGTGACCAAACTTCTGCATAATTTTATATAAGAACAGCAGAACGAAAGTAAGTTCAAAATTCAATACTTGACAACAACCAAGCTTGTGTTATGTTTGTTTGTTAGAAGAAGCAAGTACAATAACATAAACCAAATTTTCGAGAATTTGCAAGAAGCAAGTAGAGTAACATAAACCAAATTTTCAAAAATTTGCAAGAAGCAGGTACAGTAACATAAACCATCGGGCAAAATTTCACACAAAATCAACACTCATTTCGACTTACCTGCATTCGAGAATCGTCTCCCCTCCCTTAAACTTGTCCTTCGACTGTCGTTTAAGCAACTTTCAACTCATCCTTGTCGCATATCCTCGTTCTCGCATCGAAGGCGGAGATTGAAGCAACAGTGTTTTTTAAGGGGGCTTTTTTGTCTGAATTTTCACTCTCCTGGGAACATTTGGATCTTCCCGCCTATTTCGGATGGAATCGACTTTCTAATGGTTGATGGAACTTTCATACAGGTGGGAAGATTATTCTATGGAAGATGCGCCAGGCAAACATGTTTTTTTCGAGGGAAACTTGTTATCTTCCCTTTCCATCGTTGGCTTTCACTCTAACAAACAAGGCCTTAGGCTTTCAACAACATGGGAGGAAGGTTTTGAGAACACTAGATAAAATTGTCCTTCTTTCTCAAAACAATCTAATCTAATATTAGTACTCCTCCTATCATAAATTGTAGGAACTTTTATGAAAATAATTAAAGATAAATGGGATAAGAGAGTAAGGAATAAGAGAAGAGAGAAATTCAGTAAAGAAAGATCAGATTAATTCTCATTCACTTTTGTGTGTCATTACTATGCTAATACAAGACCTCTATTTATAGGCCATCAAGAGTCACCAAAACCACAATTAATAAAAACAACTTGGAGAGCAAGTTGAATAAGTTGACTTGGATATGAATTGATGGGTATCTACTATCTACATAATTAATATTCATAACAACTCCCTTTGTATATCCATCATGAATGTGTCTCATCAAAAACTTTAACTAAGGAAACTCAGTAGGACAAAAACATAACCAAAGAAAAGAGTTCATCATTCATTGATACATTGTCCAAAGATGCTTCATTAAAAACCTTTTTAGGAAAACCTAGTAGGAGAAAACCTAGATAAGGGAAAAAGAGTATAGTGTGTATCAATTCTTTCTCTTGACAACGTCAGTTGAGATCTTTGAGTCTCCTAAACACCGCTGTCATAGACAAGCTTTTCAAAGATTATATTTGGAAGTGACTTCGTGAATAAATTTGCTAGATTTTCACTTGAACGGATTTGCTAGATATCTATTTCATCATCCTTTTAAAGGTCACGAGTGAAGAAGAATTTTAGTAAAACATACTTTGTTTTATCACCCTTGATTAAAGCCGGGAAATCGATGGGCTCGGCCCTTTTAAGCCTTGGCCCTTCAATGACCAGGTTTGAAAATTAGAAGAGTTTAATGAAATAAGCCCTGCAGGGTTGGCCCTGTAGAGCCTCGGGCTTAAAAGGGCCAGCCTTGCAGACCCTTTTAATTTATTATTAATAATTTTTGGATGCATGAATTTAATATGATGGTGATTTACTAATTTATATGTATTTTGTATTTGTTATAGAATTATTTATCTATTTAAGTACAAATACATAATAATTATACTCTAATTTTATGATTTGGTTTATTATTCGTTGCAGATAAAGATTATGGATATGTTCATGAACGGGAGAAAAAATTCACGAGATTCTTACTCATGAACCAAAGCGGCAAAGCCTACTCAAAACGATGCACAATCAAATGTCGTTGAAATTGATGATAGTGGTGAAGATAACGACAATAATAGTCATCGTACTAATGTCGCTTAGTGGTTTGCTTCTTATGTTTTATGTGAGTTATTTGTGAACATAGTTTGCTTTTGATTATAAATTAGTGACTGTGCTTATTTGTTGGATGATTCGTGTTGTTTTGATATTAATGTTAATAATATTTATTTGATACATTGAAACTTTAATTGTTATAATTTACTAATTATATTTTTTTAAAAAAATTGAGGAAAAATAGTTAAAATTTGGAATAGTAACTTCCGAGCTCTGAAGGGCCGACCCTGGCCCTAGTTCTCTTAGGCCAGGCTTTGAAAAATATATGTTTTTCTTACCCCAGACCTTGGAGGGCCGGCCTTGATTCCTAACTCTACCCTTGATGTACTCTACTTTTAGTTGGACAATACATGCAGCGTTATCCTCATATAAAACTGTTGAGATCATTTTTCCTGAAGATAAACCATAAGTGTGTGGTTCGTTTGTGATGTATTATTGGCCTCAACTATACATATTCTCAACTTGCTTCATGTATTGCTAGAATTTTTGCATGGTTAGATGATGTGGCTGACTTAGTCTGTTTCATAGATCATCATGAGATATTTGCACCTCCAATGTAAATAGATAGCCTGTTTGTGATTTATCATTGTGTAGATCAGACAAAAATCCAGCATCTGCATAATTAACCAACTAATTCAAACTTGGATACATTTGAGTAAGATAACCCCATATCCATAGTGCTTTTGAGATAACGAAGAACGTGTTTTACTTCATTCCAATACCTACGTATTGGTGAAAAACTATATATATTGCTAAAAATTAGCTCAAACGATATATCAGAACGTATGTGATTAGCAAGATACATCAATGCTCCAATAGCACTAAGGTATCATACTTTCGGATCAAGTAGTTTTTCATCATCTTCTTCACTAATGAATGTGACTTATCCATGTAAAAATGCCCTAGGACCTTTATCGTCTAAGCTTCTTAATATACAAAGATCAAATATTTTAAGTACCAAATCTACAATCAAATACGGAATTTTATTCTTCTCAAGTCCTTCATTTCAAATTATTTCTTCAAACAACTAATTGTCTTTTGAATCTCTTCAGGATTCCCAATGACGTTGACAACATCAACATAAACAACAAATATAACAAACTCACTTCAAGATCTTTTCATAAAGATACATGGGCATATTGAATCATTTTTGTATCATTTTTTCAATAAATATTCACTGAGATATTTAAATGACATGCACCCTAATTGCTTCAATTCATACAGGGACTTATTTAACTTAATTGAGTATTGTTCTAGAGAACTTGCATTTAATGCTTTTGGCATCTCAAATCTTTCATGGACTTGTGCTTTTAGCACCTGAGTCGTTTAGAGACTTGTACTTCTAGCACTTGCTAATAAATTTTAGCTCATGATTCTCATTATCATTCATGATATCAAATGCCATGTTATGGGCAAATATATCACCAATATTGATTTCATTTCGGTCCCATCAAATTCTATTTTTAACATAATTTATTGAGATCTTATTATTTTCAAACATTTCATGTATCTTAGTTTCTTCTAAGATTACAACATTCTTTTTTGGAAATATCTCTTATAGAGATAATAACTCTTCAGAAGATGACTCTTCTAGAGTTAACAACTCTTTAGAGGATGACTCTTCTAAAGCTAACAACTCTTCAGGAGATTCTTCTATTGGAACTACTAGCTTTTCTTGATTATCCTCTACTTGATCAGATTCTTAGCTCCTTTTCCTTCTTAAGGATTTTTATCTTTAAATCCGATGGGCCTTACATGCTTCAAGAGTGCTTAAGATTCATTCACATTAGGTTATCCTTCTGGGACATTAATTCTGATAAGAGCATTAGCAGCTAGAACATGTAACTTTGTCACTTTCTTTAGGTTAGTAAATGCTTCAAGCATTTGATTAGTTAAATTTTGCAAATGAATTATTTTTTGAACTTCTATTTCATATTGTTTTGTACAAGAATTAAAAAAAAGCCAAAGATAATTTAGTTCAGCTAATTTCTTTACCCAACTGCTTATTTTTTCCTCATAATGTTAGAAAAAGCAATTCATCAAAATGGCAATCGGCAAATCGTGCCCTAAGTAATTCTCCTATAGATTGTAAATATTTTGTGACTGAAAGAGATTCATACACAAAATATATCTCCATCCTTTTCTGAGGACCTATTTTAGTGTGTTATGATGGTGCTACTGACATATATACTACACACCCAAAAATCTTTAGATGGAAAATATTAGGTTCCTAACTAAAGACTATTTATAAGGTGGAAATCTTTAGATAATTTGTTGGTCTAATATGAATTAACTTTACTACATATGAAATGGCTTTTGGTCATGAAGGGCTGCGTAAATGGATTTTTTAGTACTATGTTAGAGTGTACACCGTCCTGAAAGCTACTTTTGGATGCTCAAACATACTTTATGAGTGATTTTCGTCTTTTTGAAGATGTTTGTTAAGACTTTTTTTAATTGGGATTTTTTTATTAAAAAAAAAACAATTTAAGGCATAAGTCATAATTTCTTGCTTTTAGTTTTTCCACCATAAACAGAGAAAATAAATTATGAAAGAAAAATGTCGAGTCCTGTAACATCCTGAATTTTTTTTTTACCTGAAACTATAATAGATTAATTTATGATAATTGATTTATTAGGTATTTAGTATGAGTAAATTTTTAAGGTTAGAATTTAAATATATATTTTAATAATATAATAAACATATTATATAGTAATATATTATATATAGTAGTATGAATGAAGAAAGATAAAAAGTGACGGAGGAAAGAATCGGAAAGAGAAAAGAAAGGAAGGAAAAAGAAAAAAAAAAAAAAAACATGCGGGACCCACGGCCAAAATAATTCTCTGCAAACTTCCCGTGAGCGACAACCTTTCTCGTGAGTTTTGAAAAAAATTCACGCGGGACCCACGTAATAATATTTTACTATTTAAATTATAATATTATATTATTAAAAATTTTTAAAACTTTCACGGGGCGGCTGAAGAAGTCACGGGAAAGTTTCCATTTTATATTTGGAAAAATTACGTAAAATGACCCAGAGACGAAAATTACACTTAAAGACCCATTTTCCAACTATAAATAGACCTTCCATTTCATTTCATTCTTCACAACTTCTAAGAGCCTTAGAGAGAGGTAGAGAGGGAGAGAGAGTAGAGAGATATTTGCTTGAGAGTTATAATAGCTGGTTGGTGATTCGGGTATTAGCAAGTAACAGGTAACTCTGAATATTCTTCCTTATACTTGTGAATTATGTATGATTATAAATTTGTTTGTTTACTATTTTGGCAAGAATATTTAGAAAATATTTATGGTTTTAAGATCTGGTGTGGGAACTTTGACTTGCAAATCTGTAGAGGTACTATTTATACGTACGTTACTATTCACATATACCGTATTTACTATTCATTTTTACTATTCACGTATACCGTATTTACTATTCATTTTTACTATTCACGTATACCGTATTTACTATTCATGTTACTATTCATGTATATACCGTATTTTACTATTCACAGATACGCATAGTATTTTACTATTCACAGATACGCATAGTATTTTACTATTCATAAATACGCATATCAATGTATATAATGGTATAATAATGCATTATTTTTGAGTAAATACATTCATCATGGCGGTTGTATTGTGATGGGTGGAGTAAGGAGGGAATTGAATGATAAGAATTGTTTATGCCACCACTCGGTGCACAGTGGATGGTACTTTTCAGGGCCCCATCTTCCATGTTTTCCTCTGGCCGGGATTTCATTGGAGATGTGGGACATGTGACACCTCCTTAGTTGTTATTTTAAAGGAGGGGAGCCATAGTCCAGATTTAAGCTCTATACCTTTGGCCGGGTGTATCTTAAGTTTTGGTGAGCTTGAAACCATCCAGTCAAATGAATGAGTTTCTATTGGACTATATGTTAGCCTATGGTTCCAGTCAGCGGTATACGGTTGGAAGGGGATATAAGGGAGGCTGCATACTGCATAGTGCATTTCTGAATTATTCAATAAAGAATGATGAGTATTTTGTAAAGGCATTTGATGTGAACAACGGTATATCTAAAAATATCTGAGTATATTAAATTCACATTATATTACCTTTTATTTTTGTCATATGTAATTTGCTCGTGTAAGGTAGAAATATTCAGTAGTTACTGAGACGTGGAATCTCATCCCATATTAACATTTTTCAGGTGAATATCCTAGTAGAGAGCAAGGGAAGGCACCTATGGAGTGAGCTATGAAGGCTCTTTTGTACTCCTATAGTTTATGATATGTTATTTTATTTGCCATGAACCTAAGACTTCCGTTTTGTATTAAACTCTGAAATATTTTCTGGAATTTACCCTGATTATGTATTACGGGTTTTATTCGAAATGGTAACATTGTAAAAGGATTTGGATATTGTTGAACTCTTTTGAAGGTATTTTCAATATTTTGACCGAGTTTTTGGGTATTAAAATTGTGGCGTTACATTTTTGGTATCAGAGCTAAAGGTTCCATGGCAATTTTGTTTATTTTCTAAAGTGATTTCTTAAAATTTTTTTTTAGTTCGTGGCAAATTAAATATCATAACATGAGCACTTCCCTTTGTTAGATTTAGAATTTATTTAGCTATTTTTATTTGTTTAGTGTCCTTATAGTATTAATCATAGGAGGAGATAATGGCAAGAACTCGAAGAACTAATTCAACCCCTGCTCCGTCCCAAAGAGGTCTCCCTCCGCATCAAGATGGTCCCTATCCTCAGGATAACAATGCCCTTTTGGCAGAATTACGAGACGTCATCTTGGAGATGAGAGAGAAAGTGAATAGACACGAGGATGAACTAGCAAAAGGAAGAGGCCAAGGTGGTAAGGAAGGAAAGGAGAAGGCTCTGGAAGTCACACCTTCTGACCATCAATCAAGGGGAGGAAGTCATTCTCGCACTGAAGATGGAGGTAGTAGCGGTTCTCATTCTCAGTATCATCCCTTACCTATTACTGAGGTTTGGGAAAAATTTCGGAAGTTTACTCCACCGATGTTCGAGGGGAAGCTAGATCCGATTGCAGCACTGGAGTGGCTGAAGCGTGTAGAAAAGATTTTCAGAGTTATCGAGATTAGCTCACAACAAAAGGTGATGGTTGCTGAACAATTGTTGCAGAAAGCAGCTGAAGAATGGTGGGAAAGCACCAAAACAAAAGGGAATGCTGAGATGACGTGGGAAGAGTTTAAGGAAAAGTTCGAAAATTATTACTTTTCCCCTTCAATCAGAATAGAGAAAGAAACTGAATTCCTCACATTCAGGCAAGGGGAATTACATGAAGACGAATTTATTACTCGCTTTTTAGAGTTGTCTAAATTCTGCGGATATTCACAGAACAACTCTAAATGGTTGAGTGCTCGATTGGTTGAAAAAGCTAGACCAGACCTAAAAACAGCTCTATCACCGTTCCTTGATGAAACAAGGGATTTTGAAGAAATATGCGACAAACTGCGCACGATAGCAAGGAACAAACGAGAAGAGGAAGCTGAGAAGATGAAGGGTTTTCAGGCCAGATCTACACACCTCATGAGACCAACGGGAGGAGTTACTAAGAAGCAGAGTCACAACTTCAGTAATGTGAATACGCGGTTTAGCCAACCATCCAGAAATCACTTTGGTGGACCATCGAGGAGTTATTTTACTGGACCCCAAAGAAGTCATTTCAGCAGACCACCGAGGAGTCAATTCAAAGGACCTCAAAGGAGTCACTTCAGTGGAGGTCAGAGTTCATATAGGGGATCCACAGCTCCTGTTGCAAGCACCGCTAACAATCAGATGTGTGCCAAGTGTGGAAGAATACACCAAGGACCATGTGTGACGTGTTTCAACTGTGGAAAGCCAGGACACATTTCCAGATTTTGTGAGGAGGAGCCTCGAGGAGCCAAGGATGCTAGAACTGCAGTGCCAGGGAAAGTGTTTGCACTATCACATCAGGAGGCAAGTGCTTCACCAAATCTGATTAAAGGTATCCTCAAACTCCAAGGTCTTGAAGTAGAAGCCTTATTTGATTCTGGTGCCACACACTCTTTTATATCATACGACTGTGTGCCTCGATTGAATTTAAGAGTGAGTGAATTGCCTTATTATATGATTATTTCTACACCGGCGGGAGCTTCAGTAAAAACTTCTAGGGCTTGCTTAAATTGTACGATTGAGATTGATAATAGGATCTCAAATATAGACCTTGTTTGTTTACCCACGAAGGGTATCGATGTAATAATAGGAATGGATTGGTTGTCAGCTAATGACATCATCCTTGACTGCAAGAGGAAGACTATCTCTCTTGCGGATGACTCTATGAGTCATAGTAGACCACAATTGTTGTCTATAGTACAAGATGAAAAGCCTGTTCATCATGGTTGTCTTGCGTACATGGTGTTTTTCTCCATTCAAGCAGAAGTGGAGGAAGGGATAGAGAACATTGAAGTGGTGAAAGAATTTCCGGAAGTATTTCCGAAAGAAATGACAGGTTTACCCCCAGAGAGAGAAGTAGAATTTTCTATTGATCTCGTACCTGGAACAGAACCTATATCTAAAGCTCCTTACCGAATGTCTCCATCGGAACTAGCAGAATTGAAGAAGCAGATCGAAGAATTGTTAGAAAAGGGTTTTATCAGACCCAGTGTATCTCCTTGGGGATCGCCCGTACTCTTTGTGAAGAAGAAAGATGGGAGCCTGAGACTATGCATTGACTATCGCCAGTTGAATAAAGTGACTATAAAGAATAAATATCCTTTACCCAGGATCGACGATCTACTTGATCAGTTAAAGGGAGCATCCATATTCTCCAAGATCGACCTCAGATCAGGTTATCACCAACTGAGAGTCAAAGCTGAAGATGTCTCAAAAACTGCATTCAGAACTAGATATGGCCATTATGAATTTCTTGTTATGCCATTTGGGCTAACAAATGCTCCAGCAGTATTCATGGATTACATGAATAGAATTTTCCGACCATATCTAGATAAATTTGTAGTGGTTTTCATTGACGACATCCTTATCTACTCTAAGGATGAAGAAGAGCATAAAGAGCACCTTAGAATCGTGCTACAAGTGTTGAAGGAGCACAAGCTCTATGCGAAACTGTCTAAGTGCGAATTTTGGTTGAAGGAAGTAAAATTCCTAGGCCATGTCGTATCGGCTGAAGGTGTTGCAGTGGACCATACTAAAGTTGAAGCAGTTCTCCAATGGGAACGACCAAAGTCCGTGACTGAAATCAGGAGTTTTCTAGGTCTAGCTGGCTATTATAGGAGATTTATCAAGGGCTTTTCGCAAATAGCTATGCCTTTGACAAAGTTAACTAGGAAGGGTCAACCATATGTATGGGACGAAAAGTGTGAAGCAGCTTTTCAAAATTTGAAGACTAAGTTGACTACGGCACCAGTACTTATAATTCCAGATCCTGCTCAGACCTTTACTTTGTACACAGATGCTTCCAAGAAAGGTCTTGGGTGTGTATTAATGCAAAATGGTAGGGTAGTAGCTTATGCTTCTCGACAGTTAAGGCCACATGAAGGGAATTATCCTACTCACGACTTAGAACTGGCAGCAGTAGTGTTTGCTCTGAAGATTTGGAGGCACCACCTCTACGGTTCAAAGTTCGAGGTTTATAGTGACCATAAAAGTCTAAAGTACCTGTTCGACCAAAAGGAGCTCAACATGCGACAGAGGAGATGGATGGAGTTTATCAAGGACTACGACTTCGAATTGAAGTATCATCCAGGAAAGGCGAACGTTGTAGCAGATGCCTTAAGTAGAAAGACAATCCATGTAGCCCAGATGATGATCAGAGAACATAAATTGCTCGAGGAGATACCAAGTACATCTATTGATGTAATGTCAGGTTTGGTCGCTACCATGGAAGCATTAACTATTGAAAGCACAATTTGGAAAGAGATTAAATTCGCTCAGCTCGAAGATGAGTATCTATTAAACGTGAGGGAAGATATTGAAGAAGGAAAAGAATCGAAATTTGGGATCGATAGAGATGGGATATTAAGGTATAAAGGAAAAGTGTGCATACCTAATGATGGAGAAATAAAAAAGCTCATACTAGAAGAGGCACATCGGAGTAAATACACTATCCATCCCGGAGCAACCAAGATGTATCATGATCTCAAGCGGAATTGGTGGTGGCGGGGCATGAAGAAAGATGTGACTGACTTTGTCACTTGTTGTTTGACTTGTCAGAAAGTCAAGATCGAACATCGGAAACCTCCTGGATTATTAAAGAATTTGGATATCCCAAAGTGGAAATGGGACAGCATCTCTATGGATTTCATCATGGGGCTTCCTCTAACGACATCCGGACATAATGCCATTTGGGTAATTGTCGATAGGTTAACTAAGTCAGCTCATTTTCTAGCAATTGCAGCAGAATACTCATTGGAGAGACTAGCAAAGATCTACATGAAGGAGATTGTCAGATTGCATGGGATACCGAATAGCATCGTATCTGATCGTGATCCACGATTCACTTCACGATTTTGGAAAGCATTGCAGAATGCTATGGGAACTCGGATGAGTTATAGTACCGCTTATCATCCTCAAACTGACGGGCAGACTGAGAGGACTATTCAAACTCTGGAAGACATGTTGCGGGCTTGTGCAATCGAACTAAAAGGAAGTTGGGACGATCATCTTCATCTTGCGGAGTTTGCATATAACAATAGTTATCACTCCAGCATTGAGATGGCACCTTATGAGGCTTTGTATGGAAGAAAATGTAGATCTCCTATTTGCTGGACAGAATTGAATGAGCGAATTTTAATAGGTCCAGAACTTGTGGACGAGACGACTCAAAAGATTAAGGTGATTCAGCAGAAACTTCTCACTGCTCAGAGTCGACAGAAGAGTTATGCTGACAAGAGAAGACGACCGTTGGAGTTCATGGTGGGCGAACATGTATTCTTAAGAGTCACACCAATGACTGGCATTGGTAGAGCAATACGAGCAAAGAAGCTTTCACCTCGTTTTATGGGTCCTTATGAGATTTTGGAGAAAATTGGACCAGTAGCTTACAGAATTGCATTACCTCCACAGCTTGCGAACCTTCACGATGTCTTTCATGTATCGCAACTGAAGAAATACCAACCGGATCCTTCCCACATTATAGAAGTAGAAGAGGTAGAACTCAAGGATAACATGACGTATAAAGCTGAGCCGGAACGGATTGTTGATACAAGGGACAAGAAATTAAGAAACAAGACCATTAGACTTGTAAAGGTCGAGTGGAAAGGAATGGCTCCCGGAGATGCTACTTGGGAAACGGAGGAGAGCATGCGACAAACCTATCCTCATTTATTTAAATAGGTTAGAATTCTTATTATAGCGAAATTTTGAGGACAAAATTTTCTTTTAGGAGGGGAGAAATGTAACATCCTGAATTTTTTTTTTACCTGAAACTATAATAGATTAATTTATGATAATTGATTTATTAGGTATTTAGTATGAGTAAATTTTTAAGGTTAGAATTTAAATATATATTTTAATAATATAATAAACATATTATATAGTAATATATTATATATAGTAGTATGAATGAAGAAAGATAAAAAGTGACGGAGGAAAGAATCGGAAAGAGAAAAGAAAGGAAGGAAAAAGAAAAAAAAAAAAAACATGCGGGACCCACGGCCAAAATAATTCTCTGCAAACTTCCCGTGAGCGACAACCTTTCTCGTGAGTTTTGAAAAAAATTCACGCGGGACCCACGTAATAATATTTTACTATTTAAATTATAATATTATATTATTAAAAATTTTTAAAACTTTCACGGGGCGGCTGAAGAAGTCACGGGAAAGTTTCCATTTTATATTTGGAAAAATTACGTAAAATGACCCAGAGACGAAAATTACACTTAAAGACCCATTTTCCAACTATAAATAGACCTTCCATTTCATTTCATTCTTCACAACTTCTAAGAGCCTTAGAGAGAGGTAGAGAGGGAGAGAGAGTAGAGAGATATTTGCTTGAGAGTTATAATAGCTGGTTGGTGATTCGGGTATTAGCAAGTAACAGGTAACTCTGAATATTCTTCCTTATACTTGTGAATTATGTATGATTATAAATTTGTTTGTTTACTATTTTGGCAAGAATATTTAGAAAATATTTATGGTTTTAAGATCTGGTGTGGGAACTTTGACTTGCAAATCTGTAGAGGTACTATTTATACGTACGTTACTATTCACATATACCGTATTTACTATTCATTTTTACTATTCACGTATACCGTATTTACTATTCATTTTTACTATTCACGTATACCGTATTTACTATTCATGTTACTATTCATGTATATACCGTATTTTACTATTCACAGATACGCATAGTATTTTACTATTCACAGATACGCATAGTATTTTACTATTCATAAATACGCATATCAATGTATATAATGGTATAATAATGCATTATTTTTGAGTAAATACATTCATCATGGCGGTTGTATTGTGATGGGTGGAGTAAGGAGGGAATTGAATGATAAGAATTGTTTATGCCACCACTCGGTGCACAGTGGATGGTACTTTTCAGGGCCCCATCTTCCATGTTTTCCTCTGGCCGGGATTTCATTGGAGATGTGGGACATGTGACACCTCCTTAGTTGTTATTTTAAAGGAGGGGAGCCATAGTCCAGATTTAAGCTCTATACCTTTGGCCGGGTGTATCTTAAGTTTTGGTGAGCTTGAAACCATCCAGTCAAATGAATGAGTTTCTATTGGACTATATGTTAGCCTATGGTTCCAGTCAGCGGTATACGGTTGGAAGGGGATATAAGGGAGGCTGCATACTGCATAGTGCATTTCTGAATTATTCAATAAAGAATGATGAGTATTTTGTAAAGGCATTTGATGTGAACAACGGTATATCTAAAAATATCTGAGTATATTAAATTCACATTATATTACCTTTTATTTTTGTCATATGTAATTTGCTCGTGTAAGGTAGAAATATTCAGTAGTTACTGAGACGTGGAATCTCATCCCATATTAACATTTTTCAGGTGAATATCCTAGTAGAGAGCAAGGGAAGGCACCTATGGAGTGAGCTATGAAGGCTCTTTTGTACTCCTATAGTTTATGATATGTTATTTTATTTGCCATGAACCTAAGACTTCCGTTTTGTATTAAACTCTGAAATATTTTCTGGAATTTACCCTGATTATGTATTACGGGTTTTATTCGAAATGGTAACATTGTAAAAGGATTTGGATATTGTTGAACTCTTTTGAAGGTATTTTCAATATTTTGACCGAGTTTTTGGGTATTAAAATTGTGGCGTTACAAGTCCCACTTTTTTAAATTGAAATAATATTATGATCCTTATTAAAAATCCTTATAGATGAAATTTTTTGTCCCAAATATAAATTCACTTAAAAGTTAATAATTATTATAGTACTTTGATTTAGATTCATGAGAAATTTAATTGGTGAGAATTACTTAATAATTTTTTATATAAAAATCATAATAATACTTTTATTTAAATCATTCTCATCAATTAAATTTTCAGTGGAATTTTTCCCAATTTTCCTAAAAAATGTAAGTACTTTAGTATTATAAATTTTTTTTTTCCAAATAATCCATTACCTATTTCTATTTTAAAAAAATTATGCCTTTTTCAATCGTTTACCTTTAAACTTGCTTTTCCATTAGTCATCCAAACAAGTTTTTGCATTTCTCTATGATGAATTGCTCTTATGTTGAATTTTGTTTTGATGTACTTGGATTTAGCATTGAACATATTTTCTTATGTTTTAATGAGATTATACATTATATGTGATCACTATGGTGTGTAATTGAATTAATTCATATCAAGTGTTCCGATTTTTCCAATTAGTTAACATTTTTCACTAATTTGTAATTTGGATTTTAATTTTTCTCTTATAATTATCATAAAAGTCATTTATGCTACCGTCAATCCAAACAAATTTCAATTTCAGAAAAACTACTTTCATTATTGTCAATTCAAATAGAAATCATATTACACAATTTGGTTTTTACCCAATTTTAAGTTTGCATAAGTCATATTGCAAATAAGTTATTTTTTTCACTGCTCTTCCAAACACACACTTGTCTTTCTTCTTACTTCTCCTTTCCATTAGTGGGTATAAAGTTGTCGTTCATCACAACTCCTTTTGCTATGGCTTTTGGTTTTTTATCTTTTTCTTATGTATATACAGCCTCTTCTTATCATAGGTTCAACAACAATAGTTCTTTAAGTGTAATCACAATATAGGGTTTCGACTCAATCCAAATAATCATTTTCAAATAAACACCAAAATAATCAAGATCCTTTGAAACCAATACCGAAAATAATAATATTGTGACTTGAATAAACCTGCCAATCACCTATTGAAATTTCAAATTCATGAAGAATAATTAAAACAAAGCCACACCATTCATCTGCCTAAAAACTGAACTAAGCAATATTTGGGGTGGGGATAGAGAGAGAGAGAGAGGAGTTCAAGAGGAAAAGGAGGGTGGGGCCAGGGAGAGGGGTGCAAGGAGGAGGGATCTTTGAACGGCATGTTGTAGATGATGGGTAGAGGCCGCCGGCAATGGGGATGAAGAGGCTGTTTGCTATATTTTTTATGAAGGAGGAGGAGAGAGAACTAGAGAAGAGTTAAAAGGAGAGAAGACAAAGAGAATGAGAGAAAGGGCAACTCAATCTTTTGCTTGAAATTTAAATATCTCATATTCCTACCTTATTCCTAATACCTCCTTTCATATAGGCATAACCTTTTTGGGATTTTAGTACTAAGATGATATTTTTATGGGATTTTTCATATGATATCTCTGTAGGGTATGGGGCAATTTTGGTCTGCACGTGTTAAAAATGGAGCAATTTTGTTCTTATGTCAATTAGTTTTGACCATTAGTTGACCAAATATATAGAGATAACAATCAACATGTCATTTACATTATTTTTGTTGAGGGATAAATTTATGCTGGAAGTCTATATATTAGTTACTTCATCTTTTTACAAAGTTAGATTTAAAAATTTCCAGACACATTTACCCTTTAGCAAAAATAATGTAGACGACATATGGATTACGAGCTTAAAAGAAGTCAATTAATAATCAAAATTAACCTAGATAACGGCTAGAGCGAAATTGCTATATTTCTTACACTTTTAGGATAAAATTAGTGCTTAGTGAAAACTTCTTGGCGAAAAATTCCCAGTCACTTTTAGGTATATCTTTGTGTTTGTCCAAAAAAAAAAAATACTCCGTATTTATATATTTGTTCATCAAAACAAAGAAATGTGATTGTAAAAAAAAGGGTTAAGGTGCAATTTTACCAATGAACTATTGGTCCAGGAGCGCCCAACACAATAAACTTTCAACTGGACTAAAAATACCAACAAACTCTTAAAATTGTAAAGTTGGCACAATCCGTTAGATAAACACATTAACGTTCGTTAGTTCCATTGGAGTTCTTGTAGATGTGCGTACACGTGTCAATTATTGCAGATGGCCTTTTTGTTTGTTTGTACAGGTGGCCCTTTTTGCTTTTTGATTGAGACGGGTTACTGGGTTCGAAGAAGTGGAAAGAAACAGAGATGGTGAAGGCGGAGTTGCAGGCGTCTGACGGAGAGTTCGAGAGAAGTAATCCCAAGTCCTGAATCAGAAGAAGACCCATCACTATTCACATTCTCTTTCTGCCTGCAGAAAGGGAAGAGAAGAAGAGGGTGTGGAAGGCATTTCGGTGAGCATGTTGAAGGGAATAAAGGAGTACTGGAACAGAAGAGGGCACCGGAGATTAAATGGGTTGGATCGCCGGAGGAGGAAACAATTTTGAATTCTCATCAGGTAAAATGGCGACTGAAAAATTTTCCCTGTGGAATCGTGGACTATAAACACCAATCGGACCATCGATGACTCTTTTTACTACTTCCTAATCCTAATGTGTCCGTATTTGTCGTTTACTTGCTTCGTCTTGGAAAGTAATGGCGATTGTGATGGTGGTGGTGGTGGAGCCACTTCCTTTAATATTTATTATTCTCTCCACTCCGTCCACATTAGTTGTATTTTCGCCCTCCAATCTCCTTCTTCCTCTTCTTACTTTGGCTTTAATTGATTTTTTGTGTCATTTCGATCTTCCTGTACAGATCCAAAATTATCATGACCGGCGCCGGACATTTCCCCCCCCCCAATCTCCTTTTCGATCACTTCGATTGTCATTGCTTCAGCTGCGGCCTCACGTTCGGCTACAACCTCCGTGTTTCAGGTGCAGATCTTCAATTTTCTTTCTCTTCCATTTCCTCCTCCACCTTCCGTCTCTTTTATGAATGAAAATCGTGATCGAAAAGGAGTTTATCGATTTTGGAGATGTTAATTGCAATTTCAAGTCATAATTAGGAACAGATCTGATGTTAATTGCGATTTTGGAGATGTTAATTGCGACTTTTGTATCTTTGGATTTTCTTTCTTTCTGAATTGCTATTCCTTCATTATCTTCTTCTTTTTAGTTTCTTTCAGCATTATGCATAAAGGGAACAGAGAGATCCCTCTTTTTCCTAGTGGTTCCTTTAATTAGTTTTTGCTCGAGGATTACAGGGGTGATTAGTTTGATGGGCACTATTATATGTCATCCTCGTTGTTGCTCTCTTCATTTCCGTCTCAATCTTCATTGTGCACATTCAACGGCATAGTTGATGAAACCCTGAGATTTCGAAAATGTTGCAACTTTGCTAACACGTGTATTCCACATCTGCAACATTTTCGGTCAAAGTAATAAAGTAACAGACGTTAATTTTGCTTTTAACGGATTGTGCCAACTTTACAATTTTAAGAGTTTGTTGGTATTTTTGGTCTAGTTGAAAGTTTATTGTGTTAGGGTCTCCTAGACCAATAGTTCATTGGTAAAATTGTACCTTAACCCTGAAAAAAAACATGGAGCGGTCGAGCTGAGCCGATCTGACGCCAGCCACTTTCCACGGCCCGTCTCGGACTCGGTGGGTTCCTCTCAACGTCACGCGCCCTTCCCCGGCGACCCAACGCCTCTACCGTACCGCATTATCCCACTCTTTCCCCTTCTCTCATGCGTCCGCCACTCTTCTTTCCCTCCTTCCCTTTTCTATCTCATCGTTCCCACGTTAACCCCATTTACCTCTCCGGCTTGTCGCCGTTTTTTCTCCGATGGGGGATTCGCGTGATTCTGCGCCGCCTGTGAACTATCCGCGCTCGATGCCCGTCCGCGAAGATTGTTGGACCGAGGAAGCTACCTCCACCCTTGTCAATGCTTGGGGCCGCCGTTATATACAGGTCAACCGCGGCAATCTCCGTCTGAAGGACTGGCAGGACGTTGCCGACGCTGTCAACGCTCTACATGGTCACACCAAGAAGACGCTTAGGACGGATGTTCAGTGCAAGAACCGAATCGATACCATTAAGAAGAAGTATAAGGTTGAGAAGAATAGGGTTTCCTCTCCCAACGGGGCTCCTTCCACTTGGCCCTTCTTCGATCGCTTAGACGTTTTGATTGGGCCTTCTATGAGTGCGAAAAAGGCGTTGCCGTCGCCTCCGGTGGTACTTTCTTTGCCGTATCATAAAACCCCGTCCCCTGCATCCACGGTGCCGACGAAGGCCTGGGCTCTACCGCAGAAGCGGCCGGCGGAGGCACTATTAGAGGATGGATTCTTCATGAGGAATTATTCAGCCGCGGCCGCTGCAGCAGGGGCTGATGAGGATGAGGAGGACGTGGACGAGGAGGAAGATGAAGATGAAGAGAGGGAAAGCGAGGTTGAGGAAGAAGAGAGGGAGAAAGAAGGGATGAGGAGCCTGGCAAAAGCAATAGTGAGGTTTGGGGAAGTTTATGAGAGGACGGAAAAAGAAAAATTGAGGCAGATGGTGGAATTGGAGAAACAGAGGATGCAGTTTGATAAAGATCTGGAAGGACAGAGGATGCATATGTTTATGGACACGCAGGTTCAGTTGGGGAGGATCAAACGAGGGAAGCGATCTGGGTCTAATGGTGAGTTAGAACTTCTCCTTTTCTTCTCAAGTACTGGGTTGATGGCGTAGCATGAACTTTTGTTATAGGTTATGGGTCGCAAGGGGAATCCCCGTTGATTGTTGGTTGGAGGAAGAAAAGGGTTTTTTTTTAGTAGATTTTGTGTATAGAAAAAGCAACCATTTTATGTAATAGTTATTTTGTTTTACAATTAAATAAGCTAGTCGTGCTCGTGCGCTTTCCTACATTGTTATAGAAAGTTCTTCATAATTTATTAAAATTGTCCATGAATTGAATATATCATAAAATAAGAGCTTCCTCGTTCAAAGCTTTTACGTGTAATCACATGGCCTATAGTGGTGTGGCGTTTGTTGATTGCAGAGTGAATGGCATTACTTTGGTCTAAATTCATTGACAGTGAACTTAATATGTAAATTATTGCAAAGTTTTTTTCCTTCGGGGAAACCTAGCAGTTTGTTTTCTGAGGTACCTCTTCCTCGTCTCCTGTTCTTGGAGTAATTGCTTGCGAGTGAATGTTGTCATCAGCCAGGTCGAGGCTGCAGGTGCCAAAACCTCGTAACTCTGGTGCAACTGGGCAGGGTAGCCAATGGCCATATCAAAGAAGTGAGGCAACCAATTTAAATAAGTTAGAACAAATCAGAAAACTAATTTATGTAACCAAAATTTATAAAAGGAAAACTATCGTGCAAATTAAGTCATGAGAAGTAACATCATATGAAAAGAATAAACCCTTAACTGGGCACACAACCAGATACAAACTAAGAGCCCACAACCAGATACAAAATGAGACATAAAAGGCAGACCTAAGAAGCATTGCCATGAACACTGATCTGGACATGGATGTGAACTATGCTTCATCTTCGACATGTTTGTGCTTCATTGAATGATACGTATTTTCTTTTTGACCTGAGATTAATACATATCTAGCAGCTTGCAACAAGTATATAGCAGCTTCCTTAGGTCTAGAACAGTATACAGCTTAGCTAGCAGAACCAAGGAATAGGATTGACAATAGGCTATTTTTCTTACCTTTATGTGCTTAAAACTTCCATACTTGATTCCTATTGCCCCTTGGTTCTTGAGCGATTAAAGTGAAGACTGAAGACAAATATGTAATCTTGTATAAAAAACTTAATGATTTAGAAAGTGGTGGATTTTAAAGTTATCGCTTACTACAGGTTGGTTTTGACTCTTGGGTGAATAAAATGATGATGCTAATATGTATAAATTACTTGAAGGTGTGAAATGATTTTTTGGTTTATTTTAAACATGTAATTGAACTGCCAAGCTGGGCTTTCAGCAGAGATTAGGCATTTCTGATAAATGAAGCTCGAAACTTTGAATAATACTAGTTTTCATTACGAAATTGCGGTTGTCTCTGTCCTTTTGGAGACATCCTGCAAGAAAGCATATTTGCAAGCTGGGAGGAAGGGGATTCATCTGAATCAGAACAGTAGCTCCTTGATGTAACTGTTGGGTTTTTATGAGGTTTTTTCTATGAGTCTAGGACAGTAAATTAATTAACTTTTGCTTTGTGATCTTAATACGGTTGAATTACGTGGACCTGAATGATGTTATATTTCCTATCAGTTCAAATTTTGTTGTTGCTCATCTCCTTATTTGGTCTGCCTCTATTTGATGAAAAGAAGTTGCATTCTCCTTAAACGAAGTGTCTAATTCGAGTTTCATGGGTGAAAAAGTAGGAGTACCATTTATTTCGGAGAACCGGGTAAAGATTCTCCCTATTGGTGCTTCAATTCCATTCATAGTTAGCTAGTATAAATATCTTTGGCACCCAGAGCGTATCCTTGTTTGATTACTCTGCTCCTCGTAGTTTTGGAATGATTGCTCTGGACAAGAATGCTTACATTGTTAGGCATTATAGATTTTCGGTTGTTATTGCATGCTTATCCTATTATCCAGCTACTCAAGGTGGTGTGCTTTCTGAAGTATATTTGGTCGGATTTCATCACGTTAAATGCTACTCCTACTTATCTGTTGTCCTAATTGATATTTAAAATGACCATTCCTGGTGGCTAAACTGTCAAATGGAAGCTTGACTGTAGCCTAAATGTTTCTCTTGACTCGAACATGATAGGATAATGTGAACATTGCATCAATAAACGGTTGAAGCAGTTATTAATTCAGAAATAAAAGGTTGTAATCAAAATTGGGGTATGCAGTGTTAGATGAATTCTTGAATTCCTGCAATTAATGTTTTCTCTTTTAACAGATGGTAATTGATTAAGTTTGTTCATTGATACAGATACGTATAGCTAGCCAGGTGCGCAAAGCTTTGATAGTGGTTTCTGATTGGAAGGCCTTTTTGGGAACCTGTTTCTTTTAAGTATATCTGAAGCAAGCTGCTGATAGGGATGCCATAACCAAGTCAAATTTATCACGCTCTTTTAGCTGGATCTTTGTCTGGACGTTCGAGGCCCTTGTTGATTAATTCAATAACTGTACGCGTTCCACGTTGAGCTCACAAATACAAAGTCTAATTTAGATCAGTCCTGTTTCTAACAAGCTTTTCATCCCTCCTGTATGCTGTGGCAATTAACAGTGGAATAGCATTTCTTAGAAAAGTTTAAGGGAGAATATGTACTTTTATTTTCTTTTTCTTTTTTCTTCCTATAAACATATAGTGTCATCTTCTAGTTTTAACCATTTTAATAAACTTGAATACATTTATCATGGTCAAATGTTGCTGAGAGGAATGACTGCTGCTTTAAAACAAAAAACAAAAACAAAAACAAACAAACAAACAAAAAAACAAAAAAAAGAAGAAGCAGAAGTTTCCGGATTGAATCATAGGGTGTAACTTGTAAATATATATATATTATGTGTTCTATATGTTTGTTAATATTTTGATGGGTACGACACACAATTACTTTTAAAAAACTGATAATGATAATATAATATTAAAATTATGAAATAAAAGGAATCCAGGTGTGAAAAAAATGATTAACAAAGTACAATATAATTAATAACTAACCTCTTGGCAGACAAGGCAAGAAATGGAGCAACTCAATACGAATTTCCAAAATATGATTTAAAATAATTGTCGTTATACAAAGTCAGATGGGGTAAGTTTCAAATTAACAGCATGGATGGAAGGACTATTATTAATTACTAAGTCGATCCTAAATATAAGATAAAATTTATAATGTAAATTGCATTATAAACTTTATCTTATATTTAAGACTGAAGAGTATATCTATTATTATGGATTTGGGGGGGGGGAGGTGGGGATAATAATAATATTAATTATATATAATAGGTTATACATTATCTATTTTTCTAACAATTTTTTTTTGAGCATCCCTCAAATGATGGTGCCAAAAAAAAATTGTTCATTCATGTATATCGAAATAAAACTTTTTTCATATATTTATTTTTTTATACCTTAAATAATAATTAAAAAGTTGTTTGGTTTCAATCACTATTCCAAACAAATATAAAACATTACAAAGCATTAGAAGGAGGCGTCAGAAGCCGTTTTGACATCTGAATCAGAGAGGACAGGCATTTATCAGCATAATGACCGGACTTTTATCTAACCCCAAATCAAGACATTTCGACAGAAAGCTATTAATTTGCCTTCAGATGCTTTAAGCTAATAACAATGATCCATATGTATATACATATACAAGCTGGACTAGTAGTAGTATTACGATGTAAAGGAAAAAGATTATTGAGGGCTTTCGATAGAGGAAAGCTAGCCAGCTAGGTGTAGAGGTTCGATCACTAACTATAATATATTTAAAGATTATTTGCTCAAAGTAATTAAGGGGGGCGAGGTTTAATTTCACGAGAAGACTATATATATATATATATATATATATATATATATATATATATATATTCTAATAATATATTAACGATATACATTACTCTTCCTTCTTCTTTGTCTTCTCTTTGTGAGGAATATATGGATGACGCAGCTAGCAGAGGTGATCATTTCAGCGAAGAATGCTCTTTATCGGAATTAACACTTCTGCTCAATCCATCTTCTTCTTTCCTACAGCCCTGCATGTTATTATTATTCATAATAATACTCCCCAAAGTCACCTCATATATTTCTATCCCATATCATCAAAACATGAAAGTCAATTATGGAAAATTCTCAAACTGGCCTTGTACATTACTCTCTCTCTCTCTCTATATATATATATAATATGTATATGTATATATTATAAAACTTGTAATAGATATATTATTATCTATAAGTCATCAACGGTAACACTTTTTTTTTTTTAATATTTATTCTAAAGGAAGCAAAAACTACAACCTAACTCGTGTAACAACTAAAAAAAACCAACTTAGCTATCAGCAAGCTAAGATAACCTTTGGAGTGGAAAAGACGGTTAGATCAGAGATAGATCTATATCTAGTTTTTATTTACAGTATTAGTATTAGCCTCTGGACTTAGTGGGAGGGAAGACAATATATAATATTCATGTAACTACTGAAGAGAGAGATATAATATAATGTTGAACACCACACACACACACACACACATATAATGTTGAGCACCACACACACACACACACACATATATAGTACTTAATTGTTTCCTAATTACACAGATTATATATGTACTACCTCCGGTCCAAAGGAGCAATAAAAATCCGTATTGGCCTTAATTATGATTAGGATATAAGTATAAATATATATATATATATATATATATATATATATATATATATATATATATTTTTTGCCCAAAGATATAAGTATAATTGAATAATGAGCATACATGTATAATATATAGCAATATACACAAATACGAACGCACCCACCGAACAACAATGTCAAGTGCAAATGTGCAATTAACTTGAGAATGAAACCAAGAGAAACTGATTTTCCGTTCTCATTTCATTACAGCAATAACAAATGTTGTCTTTTAAATCACACGTAGCTGGACCTTCCTTAATTATATAAGACACAAACATATATAAAATCATTTGCCTCTTAATTAATCAGCAGCCCTCTCTGCTAAGTCACACACACACACACACACCCCCAACACCATTAATATATTATGCATATGTAAACTACCCCAAGCAGAAAAATCACTTCATCTTCAGTGTACAATTTGCTAATTGCAACTAGTTCTTAATTTGGTCTCCTACTTAATCAAAATTCCTAATGGCATACTTTATATTACTGTTTCCCCTTCATGTGTCCTGCCACAACCTGATTAGGAAATGTGACTCTTGCTTTTAAATACTTTAATTAGCTGACATGCCTAGAGTCCTTGTTCTTCATTTGAGCTAAAGCTGCATGCTCGTGTATATATATATTATACTTGTAATGCGTTAATTATATATAAGAAGATTAAGAGGCCAGACCATCTAATAACTTAATTAACCAGCACATAATATATATGAATTGACAGCTTAATATATTAATTGTATCTCTATTTACTTTCTGTCTTAATAGCATAAAGAAAGATGAAATTAAGTATGAAGAGAGTAACGAGTCTCACATCTGTGTGTGTGTGTGGATATACTCTCTCCCTATCTCTAACTTCACCCAGAGGTATATATTTCAAGAGATCCTCTGCCAATTATAGCCTCGTTCCTTCATTGCAAAATTTGGATTATTAAAATCCCAATACTAATATCAAAGCCTATTGCAAGCTATAGGCTAAGGACATTTCCAGGTTTACGAGGGGAAAAAGATAAGAAAATGTTATTTGAACTTCAAAATCATAGATAATTGATTTCTTACTAACGTGAATTGTCAATTGCTATAATTTTGTAGTTAATACCTATATTCTTGTAGAAAATAAGACTGAATTGGAGTTTAAGTAGTTTTTTTTAATCTTTTTTCTGTATATGAAAGAGGCACTTACGGTTTAGCTTACTACTGATTCAATCTAAGCTTCCTTGTCAGTGATGAAGGACTTGTTTATAAGGAATTAAACGGAAAAAAAAAAATGCATGAGACTAACCACAATCTTCCTGAGGTATATAAAAAACATTTAAGCAAAATTAATTTTAAAATAAAATTTTGTATATTTTAAAAAGAATTATCAATGTTCCATATCACTCCTATTGGCGCCAGAATTGAAAGTTTGATCTAGCAGTCTACCATTATGATATTTTGCTCAAACCTATACTTTCTGTCAATTTTTAAAATGGTACCTATACATTTTTCTCTTTCAATTAAATTCTTACATTTGCTCTGCTAGTTCAATGAGCTTCTATATATGGATTAACAGTGTTCAAAGAGCAAAATTACAATGGTTGACGGTTCTAACAAAACAAAACAAAAAGCATTAAATTACGTGAGAAAAACACATTAAGTACCAAATTAAAAATTGTGAAAAAGTATAATGGTTTCCCTTAAACAAAATCAATGTGATATATGTGAAGATTACACTACCCATCATCACCCAATATCACTATCTCCCTCTCCATAAAAAGCCAACATTAAAATTCTTTTTATCCCCAACAGAAAAACTAAATGCGACTCACTTCCTAACTCCAAGCTTGTTTTTCTTGCTTTAGGGACATTTCTGATGAATAAATCATCTGAAGATCTGTGTGTATGGACGTTTCTGTATATATAGAAGAAAGAGTGCACTACATTTAGTTTGAAATTTAAAGGTAAATATGAGACTTCTTGTTTTGTTTGCAAAGTATTTATGGTGGTTAATCTATATATAATTCAGATTGCGATTTCTTATGGCATTTCTGATTGGATTTTAGTCAGTGCCTGTGTGGATATATATTTCCAAGGTCACATGCATGCACGGCTTTCGTTAAACAATATGGACGTTGTTAGAATTTAAGAACAAATTGAAAATTTTTGCAAATTCAGAAGATTAGATTAACTAAATAGTTGGTTTTTATGTTTTAAATGGAGAGAAGAACATATTCATTGAAAGATTTTCGAAGGAAAAAGACGATATATACAAATATATATGAGATAGACATGAAGTAACATATTGAATTCTTATATATGAGGGTAAGGGGATATAAAAACTTAAACTCCAAGTAGGCCGTTTTCGTTCTCAGGTTAATTAAAAAAAATAATAATAATAACAGTTTTACGCTGTCTTCGTACGTAAGGTGTGTATGTATATATATGGTGTGTTAAAAAACACCCACGAGCTTAATTAATGTTTTTAAAATGTTAAAGACAAAATAATGCAGCATCAAACATATATGGTTCTCTCCAAATTCCCTTGGAGTGGAAGTTCTCCTTATCTGCGATGCTCTATTATTAGTCCCAGCAATCAACACACTTTCTTACCCCAAACATTGTAAATTGAAAGTTCAAATGTATCATTGTCCCGGTGGTACACCCAAGATGTAGAAATAGGTTCATACTTGATCAAATGTTTGTTGGAGATGAATTTAATTCTTTGTCTTATTTTGAATTTACAAGCTTACGCTTGCCACTTGTTTTTGTTTTTTTTTTTTTAAAGTATCATTGTCTATTTTCTACATGAACATTACAAATTCAACAGAAAAAATATAGCAAGACTCAATTTTTCATTACACTAGCTCACACACACACATGTAATAAACCCTTTTATGGACTTAAATGTGCGTATTTGATATCCAGCTTAACTGGTCGTTTACATATCCTTCTATCCTACATATTGGCATAGAAACATATTCAACTTCGAATTCACTTATCACACCACCTACCTAATCATACAGGTTATTATCAAATTCCTCTATCCGAGCATAAACTATATTCACCTTTTATTAAGATATTCTCGTTAAATATAATCTATGGAAATATATATACTATATCTACTTATAGCTACTGGTCTACTATCTACTAATTTATCAATTGTGTATAGGAAGCCAACTTATATGGCTTAGTTTATGAATATATAGTCCTTTTTTGGACCGTGCTTTCATGTTTAATCATTTAAGTTCTTGATTGATTTGACCCCCAAACCATTTGAAGTTAAGTTTAGATCAGATAGTAATGTAAGATACATTTAAACATGTCTAGTTATATTATAATTTGTTCAATTAGGAAAACATTGAGTCACTAATATATATTTTCTTTTAGCATTTTGGAAATTCTTTTAGTGATTCTTATATGGAGTCCACACAGCATTGGTATCTAACAAGATTTTAAAGAGGACTCATCCATATAATTTGGCAACTAGTGAGACAATCAAATGACAAAGTAACCAGACAAGCCAAAAAAAAAAAAAAAGACATGTACGTGCTTGATAGGCCACTAGCCTTGATCACATCCACTAACATAGTTATAAAATGAAGTGTTATTCTAAAAGTGTGGCCAACATTGAACAACTAATTAAACCCATATTTGAAGGTTCTTAAAAGAAAATGGGAGGGGTAATATATAAAAAGAAAGTATTTCTCTCCACACCAGCATTTGGAGCTGGGAGTACTGATATTCGCGCACACATATTAATTACTTATATGGCAAATTTGCTTCGACTGTACATGTATGTGAGGAAGTGAATTCGAGTATATTAATGTCCCTACGTCAACCTGTGTATGTAATTACATGCAACGTAATGACATGTGAAGGGCCACACAGGAAATGGGGAGCACAAATATCCAGCAGAATCAGAAAAATGGCCCAAATCAAGTATAAAGCAAACACCCCGAGGAGTATTTTAATTAGGGAACTGCAAAAACAGTGATTTGAATGATAGGAGAGAGAAAATCACCATGGGAGAGAGAGAGATTGTTCTTAATTCTCACTGTAGCCTAATCCCCATCACCACTCTTGTCAAATATTTGCTTAGCCAAAACCATCCGTCTCCCCATAATTTTTACTATATCCAAAAATTAGGGTTTTTACCACTGGTACGGTTCTAGGGTTTCGTACGTAACTACAGTACAAATGTAATCCACATACATATATACCTGGAATTTCCAAGTGTCTGATCTCTTATTTTGGGTTCTTTTGAAGCCAAATCTTTCATTAATCTATATGAAGCAGATCACATATACGAAGAAGCTTATAGATATATAGCTAGATAGATAGATGTATACCTGAAATGAAAGCTGAGTCATGGTTACGTTTTTTTTAAGAAGCCATTTGCTTGAGAGTGGTCTTGGCTGTCTGATGAGGTCCCTTAATTGGGGTTCTCTTCTTCTTCTTCTTCTTGTACAAAATTCCTCTCGCCTTTGCCTGACACTCTTTCACCTCACGTAGATACACCCTAATAGCTCCGCTTCCGAAAGGATTATTCTCCGGCGAGCCCCCGTGCTCTTCGAAGGCGGCTCGCAGGCGTCCGATGAGGGCATCGAGGCTGCCCCAAGCCTGCCTGAGGGGGCAGGTGCAAGGGGCAGGAGGGTCGGGTTGGCCGAAAAACACGCAACCTTGTAAGTGGACCTTAGTCTTTCCGAACTGGTCCAAGTAGCGCAGAAACTCTAGGACGTGGCTGTAGTTACAGTGAGAGAGAGAAACCGGAGGTGTCTGATTCTTCAGATACTGGCCGAACGTGTTCCAGTCTCGCCGCTTCTGAGACTCGTACCGGCTCAGCGGCGTCTGCTGTTTCTCTGCCGCCTGATCTCCGACAGCAGCGGCTCCTCGCCTCACCGACGACGAGGCCCCCTGACTGGAATTGCTTTGAAATTCGCTGGACACGGTGGCCATTGCTTTGTTTCGCTCAGAGGAAGTAATTGGTGTGGATGGTTGGAGATACCAATTGCGTGTGGTTTGGGGATAGTAGGGATGATAATTTGGGGGAGAAACGAAGGTGAAAGAATGTGGTTTAGTGCAGTGAACAAAGATGAAAATCACGTCTTCGTTGAGAGGACATGTTGTGGGCCCCTCCCAAGCTGCTTTTTCTTCCCCTCGTATTTTCCCTTCTTCTTTTTTCACCCATTTGCATCAAGTTTTTTTTTTTTTTTTTTTTTTGGTTAAGGGTATCCAATACCGTAAAGAGTATTTTAGGTGCATTTTGTATCTTAAAATATATTTTATGATACATCCTGCTTTTTAAACTATTTTTCTGATGCATCTATCACCTTAATATTTTTTTTTTCATGTACCTCTAGTGTTATAAACTATTTTTTAGGTGCATCAATCATCTTAAAATATTTTTCAGATGTATTTAATCCTCTAAATTATCTTAATTATTAGGTGTAAAATTGCACAAGGAAATACTTTAAGGTAATTGATGCCTGTAAAAAAATACTTAAAGGTACTGAGTGCATAATAAAATACTTTAGGGTACTGGATGTACCTAAAAAATACTTTAAAGTGTTGAATGCCCTTAACCCTTTTATGAAAAAAAAAAATTCTTTTTTAACTAATACATAGATAATAATAAACACTTTTAAGTGTTTAGTTATTAATTTTACATGGAGAAAGAGAGAGAGAGAGAGCTTAGTTTTGAAGGAAAAAACGGGTACATAAAGCTAAATTGATTTTCTTATATTATAAGGATGTTGGGGCATCATCAATAATACAATGATTGTTACTTTCACAATAGGCATTATGGTCTCACACACACACACACTTGGTAGGATTATGAGTAAAGAATTGTTGATAATTTTTGGTCCGAGAGTCGAGGGCAAACCAATTAGATGACTCATCAGTCGGTGCTTACTGCTTTAAGTCCAAGGCTAACTCGATTAGGGAATTTCATTATTGATCAGATCTCTTGCCATTATTCATTGGCCTCCATTTTTAATTAGATACACATCGTTATCACGGAGAGGTGACCTCATAATTACATAAATAAAATATAGTATAATAATTAAATTAAACGACCATCAAATCAGGGGTCTAGGGGATAGGATACATCTATAATAGCCCACCGAACGGAAATTAATATAATTAAGAGCATTGGTCAACAATAAATTTCAAAAAAAAACAAATAATAATAATAATAAAAGTTATCTTGATGTAATAGAAATTAAAGTGGTGGGCAAGGGCTTGTTGTACAAATGAACTTTAGTGAATAAAGATGATAAAAGATTAATATATTTGAGAAAGGTTCGATCGTTGTTGGTTGATATACAAGAAGGTTTGCTAGTCTTTATTTAAGGCGCTTTTCAAAATTTGCTGGGAAGAGTCGAAAACATATGGGGTTGGCAGACACAAACTTTGAATGCTGTTTGTGGGTTTTAAGCTCTAAATGTCAGGTTTGAGAGGGTACCTTTGTCCCATTGAAAACGACTTGTGCCTTATTATCGTCCCTCAATCAATCTCAAATGCCCTCTGATCTAACCTAATCTCTTTAAACCAATTCACAGTGCCCTTATATATATCAGTGAAAGTTTATAACTTTATATTGTTATTGTTACATCCGATCTTTAATATAATACCTCGTTTGTATAACAAATTATATTATATTATATTATACTACCAATAAGATATTAATTATATTATTAACAGCTGATCAAAGTCCGTAGTATTGTTTTTAAACGTGTTATTACCTTCAAAACATGGAATTGTACGTATTTCTTTCGTTAAATTTCTCCTATTTATGATGTTTAACCTTATAAAAACTGAACATGGATCTCCTTCTCCGTGTGATAGAAAAGGTATCATTATAAACATTTGGAAATTAGTCTTGGAACAAAAAGTTTTCCACATGATGACCTGCCTTAATGTTTGTCTCTAATAGGATGTCATTTCTAATTTATAGGATGGGGCATATATCTGACCCACAGGTTCATCAGTCTCAATAATGTAATATTCTTCCTTTCGTTTTTTATACTGTTAAATATCTAACATATATAAGAGTCACATCAATTCCTAAATTTTCTTTCTCAATGCTATTCCTTTCGGTTTTGAATATAAGAATCAGCTAATTCATAAAGTCTAAAGATTGAGAAAATTAAATTAGTTAGTTATTTGTATCAAATGTATTGTAGATTTTTAAATAGGTTAATTAAGGTGTTAATTTACCTATAAAATATTCGCAGATGTGCAATTAATATCATAAAATTTCCTTGAATGCAAAAAATACGCATGAATGTTTTGAAATGGTACAGAAATCACTCAATAAAAATTAGTAGTTATTAAAGGAATTTTGTCAATATGTTAAGAAGTTTTATGGTTAGTTAGACCTACTAGCTATGTGAAAAAAAGTTAATACTTTAAACAAAAACACGAATTGCATAAAATCTTTAATATAAGTACCAGAGAAAGTATGGAAGTTATCGGAGATTGATGTCATGCATACATTTAAAACCAAAATAAACTCACTCATTAGGTCTTTATTAACGGGATGAAGTACACTATATATATATATATTAACCATGCAAAAATTGTAATTGAAGAAAATAATTTATAAGTAAATTTCTACTGTCTAGCCAATATAAACATCAAGTGAAGGAAATGATTAAAATATAATCTATATATTCAAAATGATGACTGCCATTTTTTCATAAAATTGATCTGAGGGGATGCAACATATATATATTAGGGGGGGGGGGGGGGGGGGCGGGGTTGCATGCATTAATTTCCAAGAGCACAAGAGATGCTTTGTCATGAAATTAATCACTATTTCAGATGCAAATTATAGATAATAGATGTTTACTTCCACCGTTAAAGCTTGGGTTCACGGAGCATCTGATGAGACTTGAGAGAGACTGGTGGAGGGTTGGTGAAGGAGATAAAAAGAAGGGCAAAATACAGAGTAAACAAAACAGTGTTCGCGATTTGGACATTAAGAGAGTTATAATTACAATGAAGCCAGTTTGAACTTTTTTTATAGATTAAGGACAGCATCATACAGTGATTAATTACCAGTAAGGATACATACAAGTGGCCGGTTAAGTACAATGCCAATTGCCACCCCTAGAGAAACTAACCCCACATATATTAATTCAGCCAATTAATTTGTCTAGTACTCTAGTTGATCGAGGACGCGTTCTAGCTATATAACGTTTCAAATAATAAAAGAGATTCATTAATAATATCAGCTGGTATTATAAATGATTTATTAATACTTACTTATTAAATTCCCATAGAATTAGTATGCAAATTTACTTCAAAAGTTTTTTTAGATTTAATGTCTACCGATTTCAAAACGTAGTAATATTGCCTTATATATTTAAAAAACTAACTTTTGACGTTTAAAAATTAACGTTGACTAATGGTAAGTAGAAACATTGATTTATTCCTGGCCTAAAAAAAATTTTTAGGGTAACATTGTTCCTCAACGAAAACTTCTGAAGTAAATTTGCACCATAAGTCAATTCTTATGATTGTTGTTTTGTGATCATATTTTGGCAAAGATTCACACGAAATATGGAGTCTGATATATACATTTATATACATAGTTAAAAGAAATTGTTTTCTCAAGATTTGAACTTAGGATCTTCATATCATATGACAGCAAACTTATTCTTACTTCAAAGCTAACATTTAATTTGTGTATATAATGAAACAAATTAGGATTAAAGATATAGATGAGATGGAAATAGTTATAAAACGAATAGAAATAATGGAGTCAAAGTGTATATGTGTATGGGAGATCGAAGTGAGATATGGGTCCATATATATATGAGGGCGTCCCAAGAAGGGCATGATGATGCTGGTCGACGTCTGGACATTAACTTTCACATAGTCTTGTCTAGCTCATTTCTTGTTATATGAGTGGAATAAATGTTCTTTACGACGAACAAAACCACCCAAAAATAGTAAATTTTTCTCCAATTCTAGGTCCATTCAAACATAGATCCTCTAATAATATTACCATTCCCTCTTCCATTACTTCATCGTTTCTCGCATTCTCATTTTTTACGAGATCAAGATGTGATGTATTTGGGTAAATTTCTTGCAGATCCCACCCTCACGCGCACTCAACATTATTCCCTGCAAAAGCTAAAGCAACACCTGAAAAAACTCTCTCTCACACTACACACCACATAATTACATAATTAACCACCGTTTCTTAATAATAAGGTTAATTATATGTATGTTTCATTAACTCTATCCTTGGATAAGATTAAAGATGATCAATTTGCTAAAGTCGACTTTTTTACTCTGAAAAAAAAAATGGCTACAATGCGATTATACGCTTGTTTTCATTAAATTACATGAATTATAACATTACCACTATTAAGCTAGAAAGCAAAGGTCAACATGCTCGAACGTACGAAACGAAACTTCAACTAACCTTATCCTACATTTATGTATTTAGCTGTCTTTTTTTTTTTTTTTTTGCCTTTCTTTAAATCATTCCTTTGGTAACTTAAGTCTCACCCCCTTCGGATGTACATTGTAGGAATCCATACACGCAGCGGATTAAAATTTCTTACGAATTCCGTCCCGAGGATCACTCAGGTGCATTTAAATCAAGACTTAGGAATCCGAATCATACTTTTGGAGAATTCGTTCGTGTCTCGTTCTTTCTTGAATAGGTGGGCTACCTCCTCGATCAACAGAAGACGACTCTTAGAATCTTCTTCCTCTACTGGTATCCACACGAACAATCCCCGAACACGGCTACGGCAGCGTGCTAGTGCCTCGAATTGAGCGTCTCTCTCTTTTACGCTCTAGGGTTTCTCGCGGCTTTCTAATACGCTCGACTAAAAGTTCGGTTTTTCTAAACCCAATAGGCGTATAAGCGTATTATATAATCAAAATTAATCCTCATTAATTTTGAAATTCGAATTTTGAATCTGGATAATATATCAATTAAATCTATCTAATAGATCTAATCTAATATATTTATTTAATCCGAATTAAAACTAGATCTGAAATTCGAATCTAAATTAAAAGCCTTTTAATTTAATTTATCTCTTATAAATTAAATCCGAGAAATGATATCTATCTATTTAATTAAATCTGAGATACTATATCTCAATTTAAATTAAACAGATATATGATATCTTTATTCGAAAATCAAATGAGATATAATATCTCTATTTGTTTTAGATATTTAATTTATACAATAAATTAAATATAAAACAAATATCATATAATATTATTATATTCTCCATTAAATAATATTATTATATTAATTTTTGAATTTAATATATATATTTACCCCAGATTAAATTCAACATCCATTAAATCTTAGATTAATCTAAGATTCAATAAATCTGGACGCATTTGCTCGTGTTGGGTTATTCTTATGTGCGACCCTGTAGGCCCATATGAGATTGGCAGTGGGCCAAGACTGTATCAGCCCACAAGTCGCAAGCGGCCTCTAGCAAGACATTGCAACTACCCAATTCACATGGGGATCGATGACACGATACAACCTATCGTACAACCATGTCACGTCCCTTTTGTCACGCGATAATTTGGTCAAGGATGAGGCATGGATAATGTCAACTTCCTGTTCTTGACCACTACTTTCTCGATTCTCGAGTAGTCTAAAAGGTGAAATAGAAACTCTTTTCCATCACAGTATGACCATACATTTCTTAGACTCACTCATCGAGGGGCCCAATATTATCTCTCTACAAATGTGAGGGACAAATTCCATCTTGACCATTCACATTTCTCCGCATGAAAACCACTGATCACGATCCCAGCCTTTATCATCACCTGGTCAAAGGTGACTTTTGACTATGTCAAAGGTCAGTGACTCATCATGTAGGAATCCATGATGATCTCAGGTCATAGGGCGTTGTGATGCGGTTATACATGAGATAAGCTTATGACTTATACCATGCAGCTTTCTCATAGTGGGTCGGTCCAGCACCTTATATTCTTACGTTATGCCAAAGATTTATGGGCATTAATTCAGAAGGTTGAAATATATATTTGGTTTTATGAATATGTAGCTAGCTATAGCCTAGCTCATGGATATGCAAATAGGAGCATGATGAGGAGCCCTTGAAATTCCTCCAAGTCCGTGAACCTTTTGCTATAAATTTATTAATGTCTTGGCTGTACCAAGCAACCAATTAAATAAAAGTCTCTGCCATCATATTAACCTAGAGCCAACCCTAGAGTTCAACGGATCATATTCATCCTGGTAAGAAAAAAGAGGATCATATTCATCATCATAAAGTTAAATCTATCAACCCTCAATCGTAATATATATTCATATAAGTTGACTATTAAATAATACTACATAAAGTTGGCCCCCTCTTAGCGTCCAATTTAAGCTTTAATTTCCGTCTGAGATATTGGGGTTGCACCATTAATAATTCGTCTATTTGCGATCATCGCACATCTCTTTGTGGGGAAATTAACAGTAACTTTTATTCTTTAATACTTTTAAATAAAGCCAAAAGATCCAGGTTGAACAGGTTTATGTCAATTCATTCATTTACTTTGCCACTAGATAAAAATATCAAATCCAAGTAATAGATCAAGTTGATTCACAGTATAAATCTTGTCATATATTTATAATTACACTCACATTGTTGTCAGACTCGTAAGTTGACTCTCCGAGTTTACCGTTTTTACATTTCTACCTTAGAAAAACGAGTCGAATTAGTAGTAAACTTATGTTAGTTATAAACTCGGTTAAACTCATAAATTTATACATTGAGTTTACTATTTTTACATTTCTAGCTTACAAAATCATGTTAATTTACTCTTAAATTCATGTTAATTTTTTTTTGATTTGATCATGCTCAACGACTTTATTAAATATGATAAATGATGAATGTTGATGGATTTAATTTCAATTATTTGGATTTAAAATATATCTAAATCAAATTATTATCATTTTTGTATTTTAATTATTTTATCATACACTAGTAATACTTATTTAATAATAAAAGTAAACTCTTGCGATTTTATGATTTGAGTTTATGATACGAGTTTACGTCACTGCCACAAGTTTGCTTAAACTCGCAAGTTTGACAACATTCATTACACCCCAATATCCTATATATATATATATACACTTTGCTAATCATATAAAACCTATATTATGACTGTATAGAAACCAATATGTATTGAGTTAAATGAGTTATTTCTTAAGTTTTTTTTTTAACCATGAGTTATTTCTTAAGTTAAATATATATATAGGTTGTTTCCTTTTGATGAAGTCAAATTTCTCTTGTGCCTCCGTGGTAGTTCTAAATCATTTAGATCAAATTTTACAGTATAAATTATTTTGTTGACCTAAAACTATTATTAAATCTGAACCGTTAAGTTTAATCAACTTGTTTTGATGATATGATTATTCTTTAAAGTATTAAATATGAGCCATTAAGTTTAATTAGATGCTGTAAGGGTATATATGCATCTAACTTACCTTTGTTAAAATTAGTTTCTCTAATTACCATCTATGCATCCAATTTTCATATCCAAAAGAAAAAATGTAAAGCAACTTAAAATGAAATCCATGTTCATGGCAAATTTATATGTAAGGTTGTCAAATTCGAGATTTTCAGTAAACTCGTAGTAGTGAGGTACTCGTATTGTGAACTTATTTCGTAAACTCGTAAGAGTTTATTTTTACCTTTAAATAGATATTAATAGTATATAATTAAATAGTTAAAATATAAAAATAACAGCAATTTAGTTTAAATATTTTTTAAATTCAAATAATTGAAATTAAATCCACCAATATTCATAATTTATCATATTTAAGAAATAAATTTTTATAAAATTTATATTCGTAGAAACGGTAAACATAATTAAATCGAAGAAGTTAACACGAGTTTAAATGTAAGTTAATACGATTACGTAAACTGGAAACGTAAAAATGGTAACATCAGTATATTAACTCGTGAGTTTAACCAAGTTTATAATGATAACAAATTTACCAATGACTCGATTCGATTTTATAAATTAAAAATGTAAAAACTTTAAATTCAGAGAGTCAATTCGTGAGTTTGATAACAATACTTACATTCATATATATACACACACACACACATATTCGAAAAATTGAGAAGTGTCATGTTACTGTAGACGAGTGAGATTTATTATCTGTACCACCTTACACATCTTTAAAAAATAATAATAATAATTGTTACGGACCGGCCCAATAGGCCCAGGTCCAGACCTCGGCTTAACTACGCCTGCAACAGGATCTACGCTATATTAGGAAAGGATCCGAGACCCCCCGGATTTAGGATCTCATCAATGGAGATTCTCCTACAATCATGGGACCAGCCAATCAGCCCCTAACGGCACAATCCCAGATATGGCTCATTAAGGTAGAGATACGCACACCAGACTCCTCTATAAATAGAAGGAAGCCCTAAACAGGTGCACACGTTCTATCTCATGCTCTCTTTATCTTCTATTACACAGAGCACACACCCCACTCCCCTGGCTTCACGCCTTACTGTGTAACATGAACTACGTGAACTTTGATCCCTTTAAAGGGTATGTAGGCTCTAGGCTTGACAACCTAGTCAAGTCCAATCTCTGTGTTCTTAGGACAAAACAATAATAATAATCTATTTTACGATCAAAATTTGAAACAATCTAAATGGATCGCCGTGGAGACAAACGTATGTGGACAAACACAATCAAATAATAAATAGTCATAGTGTAGTTGAATCGTACAAGATTCATCATTTTGGCCATTATTAGCAATATTACAAATTAAAATATCAAAGATATTAGGAAAAATTATAATGAAGGACCTAAGAAAAATAATATTTATTAAGAAGGACCATAAAAAGTAGTAATTATTTTAAAGGACCAAAAATTAAAATATTAAAATAAAAGGACTAAATTACCCTTAATTAGATTTCCTATCTTCTCATTAACTAAATCTGGAATGATTTTTTCTTACATGAGAGTCTAAAGTAATTGATGGATAATAATAAATAGATATCAATTCAAATAATTCTTTTTCTATTGTAGAATCACTCAAGATTATTATGTTAGAGAAAATATAGGAAAGATGGAGCTTCTTATGGTTATAGGGAAAGGAAAGAGGGATTTGGTTTCTTTAACACGTTCTTCTCTTTTGATGGGGTTTTTCTAAGTTAAGAGCCTTTTACTTTATTTTCTGTTTATCTGGGAATGGAACAACGGGTAATATTGAATGAATATTAGGTACTTTTGGTTGCCTCAACACAAAAAATCTCAGGTCTAATACTGCAGACGGTTGCACAACGCACGAGGCTTCTTCTGCCACAACCATAAAAAGCTCCATCTTTCCTATCTTTTCTCTAGCATAATAATCTGGAGTGATTTTGCGATAGGAAAAGAATTATTTGAATTAATATCTATTTATTATTATATATTAATTACTTTAGATTCTCATGTAAGAAAAAATCATTTCATATTCAATTAATAAGAAAATAGGAAGAAAAAATCATTCCAGATTTAGTTAATAAGAATATAGGAAATCTGATTAAGGGTAATTTAGTCCTTTTCTTTTAATATTTTAATTTTTGGTCTTTTAAAATAATTACCACTTTTTATGGTCTTTTTTAATAAATATTATTTTTTTAGGTCCTTCATTATAATTTTCCCAAGATATTACTACTTTTGCTCTTTAATTAATATATAAAACACAATTAGCTAATTTGAGGAGATTAATTGAGCTAAACAAATTACTTATTTTAATATATGTTACATGATCTCTTTAAAATACTTATATATATCATTAGATTATATATTTACCAGTTTATAAGCCTGCAAATTAATTTGGAAAATAATAATAAGTGTAAATACGTTAAAACCAAGTAAACTTGCTTACCCTTCTTAATAATCTTCCAAAACCAATCAACCGAATCTTTGATTAAGGCTCGGCATAGTATTATTATTGTCATATTCTTCAATTTAGCATAACAGAGAGCAAGTTGAGAGGGTCCATCTATCTACTCTTAGCTTTCTCATGGAAAAGCAAAGACGTACACACGCATATGGCTAGCTAGTGCCCTCAATATGAATTGCTTTATCAAACCAAGACTCTTTACATTTTTTTTTTTGGTTAAAAAAAAAAGGAAGGAAAGATAAAAAAGCTAGTGGTGATGGTGGCTATTCAAAATCCAAATCTACACACACTTGATTTAATCAGAGATTAGATGCCTCTTTAATAAACTAAACCCCTTAAACCTAACTAAAGAATAAGCAAATCCACGTGAAATGGCCCCCACTCCTTGAGATATTGTCTCCTCTATATTCATTTTCAATCCCTTTATATTCAACACTTTATTTATTCCCCCCTTCACCACTCAACTTTAATTTCCCTCCCACACTTTACTATTTCATATTATTCTAAATAATAGTGTCAAGTGTGCATGCATATGGAGACTCGGTTTTAGTAGGCCCGTCCCTGTCCTGATCATGTCAGTACGGGCTTCAGAAGGGTAAAATAAAATCAAGACCAATATTATTGTGTTGTTAAGGAACATTAAACTTTAATTAGCTATAGTTTATCATTATCATATAAAGGGTTATTCATTTTTATTGAATAACTGAATTTGGTGTAAATTTCTATCTCTCTTTTTTTGCCAGTTATTTGGTGGAAAATTGTTGATCGTT
The DNA here is from genome assembly GCA_034222035.1 of Acacia crassicarpa. Taxonomy (NCBI): domain Eukaryota; kingdom Viridiplantae; phylum Streptophyta; class Magnoliopsida; order Fabales; family Fabaceae; genus Acacia; species Acacia crassicarpa. The sequence continues at coordinate 36,767,954 of JAWXYG010000005.1, read as the reverse complement.
GATTGCTATGCATTTGTCTTTATGATTCAAGTGCTGATGGGGCATTTAATTGGTCATATTCATATGATGCAGAACATGCATATGTTTCTGAAAGACTAGGCATGGTGCAAGATTTAGATTACAATTTGAGCTTTCGATTTTCCCCTTTTTAACTTACAAACGAATAGGCGAATATAAAGAGTACTCTTGTTTGTAATTTTACCACTTCATCTTTGCCCTTCCGGCCACTTTTCTCCTTGCCAATCTGTGAATCTCCGTTTTGTTTCTTCTTTTTCATTTAAAGGAAAAACAGGTACTCTTTTGCCCCACAAATCAAAATCAATGAAAAATTAAGTCTAGTTGATGCTAATACTTTGTTTTTTAAACAATATTTTGGCCTTAATTAGCTAGGGAAATATTCAAATTACACTTTTATACTTAGTCCCAAATGCATTGGTGATGGTATTATTCATTTTGGCACTTTTTGGATTCATGCTTCATAGTGTGTGTGTTAGCACAACTTGAAAATTTTATTATATTGAAAATAAAATTACACACACACACACATGAAAACCGGACGGATCATATAGTTCTATTACTGACTCACGTTGTGTATTTAAATTTGTCTTGATTTTATTATACCCTTTTGAAGCCCGTACTGACATGATCAGGACAGGAACAAGCCTACTAAAACTGAGTCTTCGTACGTATATTGTAATTGATTAATTAGTTTATGCTTAATTTTTGTGTATAAGTGTGACCTCGTCCTTTTGCCCCCCGGGACGCAAATATTCATAAAAATTATAGTATCATTATAAACTTTGATTGTTATGTAGCTAGTAATGTAGTTCATATCATTATTAAATGCATATGAGGTGGATTCTTGACTCCTTTATGAAGTGCATATTTTGCCTAGTAACCTATTTTTGCCGAAGCTTCGTATATCCCAATTCTCAAGAAACTCCCAAACCCAATAGGCATGATTTGGGCCTAACGTTCATTTTTAGAGCCCATGTTTTATGACTTGAATTCTCGCACTTGGACTATGCGAACTTGAAACTTATTAACTACCCCAAAAAAAACTACCCGATAATCTTATAACCCCAACAAAGAAAAAGAAAAAGAAAAAGAGAAAAAACCTGCCCCATAATCTGACTAGCTTGAAATAGTTGTTCTAACGAGTCAAGCCGAAGCTTGAAGATAATTAAGCTAGAACAAATTTCTAGCTACCACTAGTCCAAAACTTTCTGCAGAATTCAATCTCATTGAGAACACTACTGCTCTGTAGGAACGAACATGGTCTGTGAATCCGCACGTGTCCACCTCTCACCAAGAAGTCAGCACATTTAATGTTGTCCCTCTCATTTTGATGCAGTTTAACATCCACTGAAGACAGTAGCAGCTCCCACATAAGATATTTATCACTATATTCCTATTTATAAGTTCAGTTGGAGAATATTTTTTGATATTTGTTATAAATCCACTTTCACGATAATAAATGAGATTGATATAATTTTTCCCCAATCTGTGAAAAACGTTTGTTCATAAATGAAATGAGGATAAAATTAATTAATTTTTTTTATCAATTTAGTCTATATTTATTGAGTTAACTAGAATTAAATAGTTTGGATTTATAAATAGCATATTACATGTAATAGCAGTGGAGATTTCTCCAACATTCTGGAATCTAATTGGTTGTTCCTTTGCTACTCCATTCGACAAATCACTACATGTTTATTTATACAGCCATAGGGTTTATTTGCTTTCTTCGGCACTGTTCAAATCATCACTATCTTTCTTTTTTTTGGCTCGAACAAATCATCACTATCTAGGCATATACAAAAACGTAACCTCACCTTCGCTCTTTCGAATCAAATAAATGCTTGATAACCCATTTGCTATATATGCCCTGAGAGCTTCAGATGCTTTTACATTTTTAATAAGAGACACATCCAAACCCCATGATTGAACTTTCATTTACTATATTAACTCACCCTCGTATGTCTTGTTTTTGTGTGGAGTATTCGGTATTTTGGACTTACCTTTTTTTAATTAAAGGATTTATAGGAAGTTAAGACTAATTCAGATCGAGTCAGGTAGGACGATAAGGGCGACAAAGTTCTACAACTAAATATTTAACACTATTGTATTTTCAGAGCTCAAACTCGAGACCTCTCTGATTAAATTGATACAACCCCTTACCAGTTGAACTAACAACCCTTTTGTTTCAATGTCATTGCTTACCTGCAATGATAATCATGATTGTATTACTAATAGAATAGTTTTTTGTTGCTCTTTAGCATGATAATGATGATGTTAAAAAACATGGTAATCCCTGTCCACACCCATGTGAATACTCATTATCTTGTGATTGTTGAATTAGTTGTTGAAACTTGTACAAGCCCTAAAATCTATATATAAAAAGGGCTTTTAGATGATGTATTTTAGTGTGAAGTTTGGTAAAATTACCATGCTTTGTTCTTCCACTCTTTAAGTTTGTACATGAAGTAAAGATTCTATCCATTTGTTCAATGCATATGATTTTCTCACTTTGTTATCGAGTGATGTTATTTAATTTAAGAAAAATAATTAAATTATATATCAAAGAGTTTAATTAGTATAGTACACAGTACTACATACTGTAATTTTCTGTTTTCCCAAATTAATGATGACAAAAACAAAAACGAATGAGATGCATTAATTAAAACCACAGGAACGTAACAGAGAAAGGAAAAGAAAAGCAATAGCACATTCAAGATCTGAAATTGTCTGAAATCAGAATGATCCTGAAAAAGTGAACACTTTAGTGTATATGTGTGTGTGTGAATGAATAATGTACGTATAGAAAACAAATTAATATTCTTTTGTTCCAGTCAGCACAACCCTTTAATCATGGCGAATATAATCTTCCCAAAAGCACTTGACACCTTGTCTTTAAAATATTATTTAATAATACCCCATTGTCTTTTCTTTTTATTCAAAGTATATTACAATACTGATACCATATTGTTATTACCATTTTTTGTTACTATCGATATTACTACCACTTTTCCACTCTTAGATCAGAATTTTATCTACTTTTATAATTTATCTCTTCTATTAAGATTCTGATCTAACGATAAAAAAGTGCCAGTAACATTGGTAGTAACAAAAAATGGTAGTATCATATCCCATTACAATATTAGCATTATGATACCCCTTGTTTCTTAAAAACCTAAAATTTCCTGTATGAATAATGCCAGCAAATGGATTAATGTTCTCAATTACACCGCCTAAAACAAGCTAAATGTATTCAGAATAACGATATTAATTAATTAATTAAATGACAAAGATCTGCATTTCTGTATTGAGAAATTATTTATTCACTGTCCCCATGCAGATGCGCCGCTCCCAGGTTGCAGAGAATTTGTTCTCCCATATTTGGATTTTTTTAAGGTTTTTAATATACTTTTAATTTTAATTTTTTCCCATCATTGAAGTTTTAATTCAATTAATTAAATATGATTTGAAAAATATTAATTTAATAATATCAATTCAAGAAGAAAATAAATAGAGTATAAGTTCAAGAAATAAAATCGGATCGTTTAATTTTAAATTATAAGTATAAATTAATTTTATTGAAATAAATTAGAAGATAAAAAAAATATAATAACCATAGTTTTTAATTTATGTGTGGATAAGTTGTTAAGCAATAATTTACTCTATTTGAACACCCTTAATTAAGAAATAATTTTACATGACTATATCATACCCAGTATATGTACTACATAGATTACGATCATTATTAACTTTTCAATATTAATCTCTAACTGAGTTAGTATTAGAAAAATATATTTACCTAAGTTGAAATAAAACTCCTCTCACACATGTACCTTATAAACTTTAAATCATATAAAAAAAAAAGTAACTCTATCACTAATCCAAACTAGATGCATCTTTTTTTTTTTTTTAATGTTCATAAACATCACTTTCTTTCAATTATCTGTAGCATTTTCAAGTACTAGTTTATTTATAATAAATAAATAAATATAATAAAGGGTTAAGGGGCAAAAATACACCTGTAATTTACTTCAGGGAGCGCCCAGCACCACGTAATTTCAACTGGACCAAAAATACACATGTAATTTGCTTTTGGGAGCGCCCAGTACCACGACCGTTAGTTCGGATGGAAATGAATAGTAACTCGGGTGAAATTACACGTTTGCCCCTAGTTTTAGGTGAAATTACATTTTTGCCCCTAGTTTTAAATATTTTTTAAAAATTAAAATATCTCCGCCGGTGGGCCCCACCGCCGGCCGCCACCACCACTAGCAGCCACCGTCGGCGGTGATGGGGCCCCCCGACGGAGATATTTTAATTTTTTTTAAATATTTAAAACTAGGGACAAAAGTGTAATTAATATTTAAAACTAAGGGCAAAAGTGTAATTTCACCTAAAACTAGGGGCAAAAGTGTAATTTCACCCGAGTTACTGTTCATTTTCATCCAAACTAACGGTTGACTAACGGCCATGGTGTTGGGCGCTCCCAAAAGCAAATTACATGTGTATTTTTGGTCCAGTTGAAATTACGTGGTATTGGGCGCTCTTTTGGACAAATTACATGTGTATTTTTGCCCCTAAACCCTATAATAAATACATGTATATATGTAGGTAGTAGGTCTTGTGCCTTGTATGTATGCCATTTCCCTTTCAAATACCGCATTGATTTAGGCAATGTCAATTTACCATTTTGACCAAACCCTTGAGCCGGGGTTGTCTCTGTCGCTTCCTACAGCTCCTTGGAACCGCCCAGGCCTTCGGGCCTAGACCGTCATTTCAAAGTCAAAGGTGCCCCACAACTTCCGGACACACAAGTCATTCTCGTAAAGTTGGAGGCTATTTTGGTACTTTTGTGGGTGCTGTTTGCTCTCCGTCACTGTACTAACTGCGATTTCCGTTCAAGAATGGCTTGCGGAGTTGGCAATCTCCTTCTCCGTCTGGCTAACCGATTCTCTGAGCCCGTCCCTTACTCACTGTCACTCTCTTGGGCAGCTAAGTTGCTCTCACCTCTTCCTCACCCATTCTCTCTTTAAGTGTGAAGAATTTTCCACCTTTCTCCCTCATCGTTGTTCATTTATTGCTAACTCACATTCATTTACTCGTCACATATTAGCGAGGTTCCGTGCTTCATCTTCTGTGCGTGTGGGTCTGTGAGAGAGAGAGAGATAGAGAGACAGAGGGGAGAATATGCCGCTAGTGAGAGTGCAGGTTCGGAATGAGTACGGTCTGGGGCGGCCCGAGTTGTACAAAGGGACCAACAAAGAAGATCCTAAGGTTGTGCTGGATGGTGTGGTTGTGGCTGGCCTTGTTGGGATCCTGAGGCAACTGGGTGATCTAGCTGAGTATGTTTTCTTTAGTCTTCTCTATGAAATTCTCTTTTTGCTCAAAGGGTGCACTGTGTCTGAAATTTGAACCCTTTTGGTATTTCATCGGTAAATGGTGTCTTCACTTACTGCAATTTCGAGACTTTATTGACTTGTAGTTACGGGTTTACGAGAGATGTAGTTTAGCTACTGGAAAATGCTGTGCATGTTATATTTAGGGAGGAACTAAGAATTCACCTAGTCGTTGAAGTTGATATCTGTTTTGGCTTGGGTTAAATTTCAGTTGATAATTTGATATGACGAAACATTGTCAGCTTTTTGAGGGACCTAAGCTTGTTGGACGACTTATTAGTTCAAATACCCAATACATCAATACTTTGGCTGCTTTTGGATTAGCACAATATGTTTCTCGCCTCTTAACAATTTTGGGCGTTATGTCGGGGCAATGGTCAGTAGGAAGAATAAAGTAAAAATGTGCAATCATTCTGTTATTTCGATGAGAGGAGCACTGTGCTGTCTGTTTCAAATGAGACGAATGACCATTTGAAACAGACCACCTGGCATGCAAACCACCTGTTCGATGAAAAGCAGAAGTTCTGGTGATCTAGTTACTAGAGGAACTGCCAATCAGTTTTGGTGTTTATTTTTGTGTATACCCTCTGTGTTGCACAGAATTTCTAGTTGGAGTAGCCCATCAGATTGGGCCTCAAAGGAAGTTGAAAATATTTGATCCTGACTATAATGGAACTGAACATATGGGGAATCCAGTCTACTCTCTACTGTCTATAAAGAAAATTGAGGCAATTTTTATTATAAATATTTGTCTGATAAATAATTAATTATTGAAATTTTATGGATTTAGTTAAGATTATTGAGCAGAATAATGACTCTATTTTGTGTTGGATATTTCTCTCTCCTCATGCCCATTATTTTCCTCCAGTATCCTCTATCTCCTTTTCAGAACATGCCTCGGTTTCTAGTATGATTATAAACAGTTTCTATCATTATGTCAGAGTTATACTTGCTCCTGGAATCTGTGTCCTCTATTTAACTTTATGTTGCCAATCGAATCTCATGTATTTCTAGTGTTCCTTTTGGGAATTTGTGTCAATGTCTAACTAGAAGCTTAATTTACATGTAGCTTTGCAGCAGAGGTTTTTCACGGTCTGCAGGAGCAAGTACTTACCACAGCTTCTCGGAGTCATAAATTGATGCTTCGTGCTCAAAACATTGAAGCTTCTCTTCCTCTTTTGGAAAAGGCCATATTGGCACAAACAAGCCACATACATTTTGCGTACACAGCTGGTACATATTTTATGAGTTATAACTGCATTTGCCTGATTTTGATTCGGCATAACTTCTCTTTTAGACAATGGTCTTAGACTACTTTATTCTTTGGAATTTTATATATTGCAGAAAATTGTGTTTCCTTTTTAGGTGATATTTTATGTGTTATTGGGAAAAATTTAGTTTGTTGTTTGTTTTTACTACTCAGTTAGCTACCTGGCTATTGCTTTCAGTTTCAGGTACTGTGTGTTAGATTTTAGATTAACGCTTCTTAGTAATTTTTGGTTGTTGTTATGGAAGCCAAAAGGTATATAACAACAGTGAAAGAAGCCCAAACTCAAACTGAAAGTCTTGCCTCTGAAGCATGCTATATCACTAAGAGTACCATTTTAGCCTCTTCAAATTACTATTTGGCTAGGTCAGCACATATTTGTGCATTCAAGTGGCAGTAGAATAACTTAACATAGTTTCTGTTGAAAAACTTTGTATAGCTTTGAGCTTTTATGTTCTTCATTTTATTCTTTGAATTCCTCTTCTCCTTTTTTTTTTTTTTTTGGGGGGGGGGGGGGGGAATAGTCTTTGGAAATTCAGTGTGCCTTTTGATCAACATTTTAATATCTGCAAAATATGTGGTACTTGATGAGAGCACTTGCCCTTTCAGGTTGTGAGTGGCACAGTCGTGCAAAAACTGAACAAAATCATTTCATTTACAATGACTTGCCGCAATTTATTATGGACTCATATGAAGAATGCCAGAATCCTCCAAGCCTGCACTTGCTTGATAAGTACGTCACATTTTCTTTTGACTTCTTTCTCACCTCTCATTTTTGTTTTGAACATTGTCAGTATGGTTTGATGCTACATCTTGAATTAGTTTCCGTTTGATAAACAGCGAACTAATAAAGTAATTTTTTTCTGTTCTTTTATTCATTTTCATGAAACTTATTCTGTCCCGTTTTTCCTTTCCCCCCATGCTTTCCTTTGTTTGAAGGTGGTAACCACTTTCAACAAAGTCAAGTAAGCCATCTAAAACTTAGTTCAATTTCTAGCTGATGTACTAATTCCTCTGTATCATTCAGATATGATCCCGGTGGCCAAGGATCATGTTTAAGAAGATATTCAGATCCAACTTTCTTCAAGAGAGTATCGGCATATTCTGATGAAGCCCACATAGAGAAAACTGAAATATCTAGGAAAACTAGTAGAAGCAAGGTACCTTACTGTTTGAAGCATTTCTGTTATTCTTCAGTCAAACTAGATGCAGGCTTGTGCAAAATGCATGGAGCTAATGCAAGCCAAATAAACCTAACCAAAATATTTTTCATGAGTCATGGTTTCCTAAAGAATTATTAGATATATAGATACTCTCCAATCAATAACTTGGTAATTATGAGAAATATGTTGGACAGAAGAAAAGGTCGTCACGAAGAAATGGAGAAACTCTGCAGGGTGAACAAATGCATAGCAATGGTGGAAGGTACAACATCCTTTAATGGATTACAAAGTTATATATATGTATATATTTATTTGTCATGTTACTAATTCTTAAAAACTTATCACATGATGATGTTTAATTCACAGGCGAACTTCTTCCTCACAAACAGCTGATGTGGTGCTGGAATCAGATGTGGAGGATCATTCTTCTGTTGATTCAAGAGCTGATGTTGGACAGAGGAAAAGTTTGTCACGAAGAAATGGAGAAACTTTTCTGGGTGACCAAATGCATGCCAATGATGCAAGGTACAACATCCTTTCATGGATTGTTGATATTTATATACATATCTGTCATGTTACTAATTCTTAATTATCAATCACATGATGATGCATAATGCACAGGGAAACTTCTTCCTCACAAACAGCTGATGTGGTGCTGGAATCAGATCTGGAGGATCATTCTTATTCTGTTGATTCAAGAGCTGATGTTGGACAAAGGAAAAGTTTCTCACAAAGAAATGGAGAAACTCTGCAGGGTGAACATATGCTTAGCAATGGCGGCAGGTACAAGATCCTTTAATGGATTGCAGAGATATATAATTATATATATATCTATGTCATATTGCTAATTCGTAATAACTAATCACATGATGATGATGATGATGTACGAATCACAGAATGCTATTTGCTTCGCATGTCAAGGGGCAAACTTCCTCTTCAGAAACAGCTGATAAGGTTCTGGAATCAGATCTGGAGGATGATTCTTATTCTGTCGATTCAAGAGCTGATGTTGGGCTGAGGAAAAGTTTGTCACAAAGAAATGGAGAAACTCTGCAGGGTGAACAAACGCATAGCAATGACGGCAGGTACAACATCCTTTCATGGATTGCAGAGAAATATGTGTGTGTATGTGTGTTTGTGTGTCATGTTACGAATTCATAATAGTCAATCACATGATGATGATGTATGGTTCACAGAATGCAATTTGCTTCACATGTCAATGGGCAAACTTCTTCCTCACAAACAGCTGTTGAACAGAGGAAAAGTTTTTCATGTAGAAAAGGAGAAACTCTGCAGGGTGAACAAATGCATAGCAATGATAGCAGGTACAGCATCCTTTCATGGATTAAAGATATATATATGTGTGTGTGTGTCATGTTACTCATTTTCAATCATCAATCAAATGATGATGATGTATGATTCACAGAATGCAACTTGCTTCCCATGTCAATGGGCAAACTTCTTCCTCGCAAACAGCTAATGTGGTGCTGGAATCAGATCTGGAGGATCATTCTTATTCTGTTGATTTAAGGGATGATGCTGGCTACATTGAATGTGTTTTTCAGCCAAGTAATTCTGTGCAGTTTGATGAGCAGAAATGTAAGGAATCACCCTCTCCTAGGTTGACCCAAAAAACTGATTCTCTTCAGTCAGCATCCCCTACTATCGATTATAATTTTTCCCATGGTTCATTTGACAAGCAAATTGCTTCTACCTCTACTGGTCTTACTTGGGATGAAAAGGAAGAGATAGTGGATTCTGAGAGTCAATGGTGTGATAGGGGTGAAATTCCAAAGGTCCCTGTTAACCTTAATATGCATGAGGGTGAACCTTTTGCCCCAGAAAATAGTGATTTCATACATGGTGAGGAAAGAAACCTAACACCAGCCTCCAGCATGGTCCAGACAGATGAAACTGATAGTGAACCTGATAATTACTTGGATGCTCTTAACACTATTGAATCGGAATCTGAAAATGATCTTGATTGCGAAACCAAACGAGAGGCAGAGCAATTCACATCTCCTGTATCTTCTGAGGTCATGGGAAATGGAGTGGGAGCTACGTCTACTGAGCTAGACCATGATTTTTACAATGTTTTTTCTCATTCTATGTCTAATGTTTCTTTAAACAAAGAAACAAATTTGGATTTCCCTGAAACCCTGCAAGAAATTCATCCTCACATATCAGAGACACATATAACTAGTTTAAGAAATCCAGTTCAATCAGATGTTCCTGATAACATAGAAGGGACCAATATTTTAGTTGCTTCTTATGACTATGGGAGTCCCATCCATGAACCAGTTCCTGACATATTTGGAAATTCGGTTTTGGACTGCTCTGTGGGCCTGAATCCTTTGGATAATACCTGTTCTCTTAATGACACGGTGTCACCATGCATTGAATCTGTTCCATCAAATGCTCCTGAAAATATAGAAAGTGAAAGGAGTTTAGTTGATTCTCATGGCTCCGAGAGCCCCACCCATCATCAACAGGAGCTCCACCAACCTGCAAGTTATGTTTTGGACTGTTTTGTTCATGGATATGACTCTGGAAGTCCCATCCACGAACCAGTTCCTGAGATATGTGGAAATTCAGTTTTGGACTGCTCTGTGGGCCCAAATCCTTTGGATGATACCCGTTCTCTTATTGACACAGGGTCAACATCCATCAAAACTGTTCCATCAAATGCTCCTGTAAATATAGAAAGTATAAGGAAAGTTGATTCTCATGGCTCCGAGAGCCCCATCCATGAACAGGAACCCCACCAACCTGCAAATTATATTTTGGACTGTTCTGTTCATGGATATGACTCTGGAAGTCCCATCCACGAACCAGTTCCTGAGATATGTGGGAATTCAGTTTTGGACTGCTCTGTAGGCCCAAATCCTTTGGATGATACCCATTCTCTCATTGACACAGGGTCAACATCCATCAAAACTGTTCCATCAAATGCTCCTGTAAATATAGAAAGTATAAGGAAAGTTGATTCTCATGGCTCCGAGAGCCCCACCCATCAACAGGAGCCCCACCAACCTGCAAGTTATGTTTTGGACTGTTTTGTTCATGGGTATGACTCTGGAAGTCCCATCCACGAACCAGTTCCTGAGATATGTGGAAATTCAGTTTTGGACTGCTCTGTGGGCCCAAATCCTTTGGATGATACCCGTTCTCTTATTGACACAGGGTCAACATCCATTAAAACTGTTCCATCAAATGCTCCTGTAAATATAGAAAGTATAAGGAAAGTTGATTCTCATGCCTCCGAGAGCCCCACCCATCAACAGGAGCTCCACCAACCTGCAAGTTATGTTTTGGACTGTTTTGTTCATGGATATGACTCTGGGAGTCCCATCCACGAACCAGTTCCTGACATACATGGAAATTCAGTTTTGGACTGCTTTGTAGGCCCAAATCCTTTGGATGATACCTGTTCTTTTAATGACACAGTGTCACCGTCCATCGAAACTGTTCCTTCAAATGCTCCTGTAAATATAGAAAGTAAAAGGAAAGTTGATTCTCATGGCTCCGAGAGCCCCACCCATGAACAGGATCCCCATCAACCTGCAAATTATGTTTTCGACTGCTCTGATGATGTTCATATTCTTGACAATGGCACAGAGTCACCGTCCATCGAAACTGTTCTATCAAGTGCTCCTGTAAATATAGAAAGTAAAAGGAAAGTTGATTCTCAAGTCTCCGAGAGCCCCACCCATGAACAGGATCCCCACCAACCTGCAAATTATGTTTTGGACTGCTCTGATGATGTTCATATTCTTGACAATGCAGTGTCAGTGTCCATTGAACCGGTTCAATCAAATGTTAATGTTGACACAGAAAGGACTGAGAGTTTAGGTGATGCCCCTGAGTATTATCATACTGGGCAACAGGTGCCTCATATATGTGGAAATTCTGTTTTTGACAGTGCTCATAATGACTCACTGTCAGCATCCAGTGAGAATGCTCAACCAGATGGTTTTGTTAGTTCAGAAACAGCCAAGAATTTAGCTGACTCTCATGCCCATAAGAGTCCCATCCATGAACAGATGTCTCACGTATGTGAAATCTCTGCTTTATGCTCTGAAGGCACTAATTCCTTGGGTGATTATCCCACACTTAATGATTCGGTATCAGCATCCATTGAAATTGATCCATCAGATGACCCTGTTGATTTTGAAAGGACAATCAATTTAGCTGGCTCTCATGGTTCTGTGAGTACCATCCACGAACAGTTGCCTCACATCAGTGGAAATTCTGTTTTGAACTGCTTGGGAGGTACCAGTCCCTTGGGAGATGATCATACTCTTCATAATGCACTGTCAGCATCCATCGAAACTGATATGTCATCTGGTTCTAAAGGCTCTAATCTACCAGACAAAGAAGCAGATAGTATTGACAGTAATGTCTGCAAGAGTAAAGAGGCTCCTTCAGAGCTTCTTAGTGATCCTTCAGTTGGGTTATGGACTAATGGTGGATTATTGGGACTTCAGCCGTCAAAACCCCCTGATTTTATTTTGCCAAGTTCTTTGAATCAAGGACTTATGACTTTGACAAATGATACAGATTGTGTATCGAATTATAATTCAATGCTAAAGAGCAATGAATTTAGAGAGGATCAAGATTTATCGAAGATTGCTGAACTAAATCAAAAGGAACCAAGGAGATATGGTCAAAATGATGAAGATTTTGATAAAAACGAGGTACCTGCACCTGGAACCGTTGTCCCAGTTGCCCACACAGGTTTTACTGAACCTATTAAAGGAAGTGGGCTAAATTCACCTCTGCTGTTTGGGCTTGGTCATAAATTACTTATAAATAGCTTTTGCCGGAAAGTTTCATTTGATGAAAAATCTGGACCTGATAATTCTGTGAAAACTGGCTTATTGGAGCAGAGTGGACAAAATAGCACTGTACAGCAGTCACTCCCTGAGACAACTTTCAAAGAGCAATTTAGTTATGAGTATCCTACCTACTCGCCACCTCCTTCTCCTCCACTTGAACATATGAAAATATCCTTCTGTCCTGTTGATAGGTTTGAGACCTTCAAACTAAAGCTGAAATTTCCTGATATGAGTCACCATAGTGATAGTACAAGGGATGTGTTTCCTTCATTCTGGTTGGTCCCAGAGCACTCCATTCTTCTGCATGATTCAGGCTCCAATTCAGATGATGACGATACTTTTTGTAGATCTTCTACTTTTGTATCAGATGATTGTCTTAGTCCTCACTCTGACTATAACTCCGATCACTGGGAGTCTGATGATACTCCTGATATCAGTGGCGATGGGGTATATGATTCATCTCACAGAATATCATTAATTGAATCAAAGTCAAGTTCCCAAGAAGTCAGAGGAGTGACCGATGTTGATGTCAATATGGAAAATGAACATAATATGCTTGCTCAGGATAGCGGGGAACCTTCTTTATCTGGGCATTTACTTGATTTTCCTAGCTTTGATACTATGAACCCTGTTCTTGGAAAAGAATTTAATAATCATTCTGATTACGATGATAATCTCAAATTGCAAGGTCATGCTGAGTCTATACCACCCGCACCACCTCTTCCTCCAAATCAGTGGTGGCTCTCAAATCAGCGATTAGATATGATGAATGATAAACAAAATTGCATGTCAAAAGTCATTGAACAAATTAATTATCCAAATATTTCAGAATCTACATTGCAACTCAGGCCTACCCCGGTGGAGCAAAATCCAACTGATCACAAGTCTAATGACCATATTCTAGATAAATTGAGGAACAAGGTATTCATCTTATAGATTCATTTTTTTAAAGCTTTATGTTTATTCATCAATTCATTCTGTAACATGAACGAACAGAAGAAAGGAAATCAGGTGGGAATTGAAAAGGATGTGAATGAAAAGGAAGATTTTCTTCATAAAATCAGAACAAAAGTAGTCATTTTTTATTCTTAATAATTTTAGTAGCAGAAGATGATTCTTTTTTTTTTCTTAACTTTGATTTTTATTGTCACAGTCCTTCAATAAAAAGCATACAGAAACAGGAAAGCCAAATGATATCACAAGTCCCACTACAACAGACAAAGTTGCTGCAATTTTGGAGAAGGCAAATGCCATCCGTCAGGTTTTCACAATTCATCTTCTCGTTTCTTCTGTCACTCCTTTTTTTTTTTTCCTGAGCCTAGTGACTGTAAATTATTTGCTTATCACATGTGACTGATAATTATAACTTGGAAACTCTTCAGGTTATTTCAAGTGATGATGGTGAAGATGATGATAGCTGGAGTGAGAGTTGATGCGTTTGATAGTCACATCAGTTGGTCTGCAAGAAACAGTCATCTTTTGCCTTCTAACCAGAAGTTGCATGAGGCCTTGTTGTAGTGTATGTAAGTATGTGTGAATAAATCTTTCTTCATCTGTTATTAGTTGTAGTGAAGCTGTTATTTTAGATAGTTTTACGCCCATTTTTATTGATTCCTTCATTAGTTGATTTTACTTTGAAGGTTTTGAGCCGGGTTATCAGGTTAAGTCAATGTACTCTTAGATTGATGTTCGAGGCAACTACTCATACACAGAATGCAAGAAAATATGATAATTTTGAGTCATGAATCCCATTTGATATTTGGTATTACTAACCAATTCTGGACTTTTATGTTCTTATTTTCAAAAGTAGTTCCTGTTGATACTTGTATACAAGCGGGAGAGGATTTTCTCATTTCCCTTTCCCTCATTTTCTTTTCACAAGCCGATCTGGACTGTTGAAATCTTGATCCAACGGTCCAGATTAAAAAAAAAAATTTAACTGTCTTTTTCGAAAAAGACAAAATGGCAAATTTTTTTTTAAAAATCTGGACCGTTGGATCAAGATTTTAACGGTCCAGATCGGTTTGTGAGAAGAAAATGAAGGAGAGGGAAAATGAGAAAAACAGTACCTGTATACAAGCTAACTGGAATTGACCAAATCCTTTCTTGACAAACAATTTTTAACAATTTTCAAAAGCGTTGTCCTTTTGCATACTTTATTACGGTCCTGTACTGGGTGGCGTGTTCTTTAATTTAGTTCCTCGTAGAATTGGATTTTTCTTTTTCTTTCTTCTTTTTTTTTTTTCCATATTGCTTCTCAGTTTAATCATCCGTAAAATTAGATAATGTTTAGCTCCTTCTACATGATAAGCTAGGAAGATTCTTAGCTAAAAGCCGCCAAGGAGAGACTTGCACTTAATAGAATATACCATATATTCCATGAGATTATGTTATTTTTATTGTCTCTGATAAAGAAAAAGTTAAACTTGAAGAGAGAATATTAAAAAAAATATTTCAATAAAGGAGGAAGATACAAACACATAAAAAAAGATAGAAAAAATATTAATACATTTAGTGCCTGTTTGAGTTGGCTTTTTAAAAAAAAATGTTCACGTAATTGAGATAAAACTCTTCTCATACATTTAGGTAAATGTGTAAACGTAAATCTTCCACAGCTAAATAGGTATTAGTAATATATATATATATATAGGCTTCTGGTTAAACGCTCTAGTTTTACTATCAGGGAAATATTATCTATTTCAATAGAACGATTATTATATAAACCGTTTTGTTATGTGTATTTCAATAAAATAATTACCTTACTGTGTTCTTTGTCCTTCCTTGTTCCTTTACTTTCATTTTATTTTATTCTCATAATAATAATAAAAAAAATCTAAACATCTAAAAAATAAACACTCTAAAAATTAAGTTTTTCGCCCCTTTTTGCCAGCAACTCTAAAAATTAAGTTTATTACTGTGTTCTAGACTTGTAGCAAGAAGATTTATTCTTGTATTTTGTGAAAAGTTAAAAAAAAACTATAAAATATTTAAAATCTTAAATTTTAGTTAAAATCTTAAAATTAAACAACATATTCCTTATAAGTTGTAAGTAGCTTTGATCCTAAGAATAATTAAAAATAAAAATAGGCATCACGAGTTTACTTTGACAGCTTCTGAAGATAGTGAGAGGGATTATTAAAATGTAAGCTGATTGTAACCTTTTTAAAAGAAAAATTAACATCATGATGGTTCAACCATACTTATCAGTATCAATTTTTTTTCTTAATTAATTAATTGATGTGCCAATCCTTTCCTTAGGTAGAACCTAACATAGCTAAGCTTCCAATTTGCACAGACCAGCTGAGCAACTGCATAAAGATTGACAATAAATTATTAAAATAAAATATTGAAAATAAATCTCTTTGTAAGAAGATCGAAAAGGTACAAAAAAGACTTTTCTTGATTCATTTATTTTTTTTTTTTATATAACAAGTTGATTCACTAAACACATCTCTGCAAGCAACTTGCCCTTCCCTCACATCAACTGGCCTTAA
The DNA here is from genome assembly GCA_034222035.1 of Acacia crassicarpa. Classification (NCBI taxonomy): domain Eukaryota; kingdom Viridiplantae; phylum Streptophyta; class Magnoliopsida; order Fabales; family Fabaceae; genus Acacia; species Acacia crassicarpa. The sequence continues at coordinate 36,751,778 of JAWXYG010000005.1, read as the reverse complement.
TTCGTGGAATTAAAATTGTTATCCTCTTATATAAAATATTTATTGATAGGAATTAAATTTAATTTGTTGGAAATGGTTTTTTTCCCCCCAAAGGAATCTGTGGGCAAATTGAAATTTCTTTGTCTTCACACACAGCTTGTGATTAAATTCAACATGTTAAAAAAAAAAAAGGGTCTATTCAATGTAGATAGATATAAGGAAGCTTCTGAATAGGTATTTAATTAGCAAAAAAGTCTTTGCTTTTTAAAATGGAAGAGAGACTTTGGATGCAGAAGGAAGAAAAAAGTGAAACATTTTGAAGATAAAATAAAGCAAATTGAAATGAGGTTTCATTGTCCACATTAAGAAGTTGAAGAAGAGTGAGTTGGAGATGATCTCACTTTTCAAATTATTAATTATTAATTATATGAATGTCATGGTAATGATCATATATATTATATAAATAAAGATTCTTGCTTTTTTTAAAAAAAAAAAATTGGTAAAGAAATGGCAGATATTTGTTAAATCAAAAGCATTGCGTAGGAAAAGGGAACCAAACCCGCACGACCTCACAATATTATTAATAATTATTTAATTTTATTGCGGGCGCAAGCAAAAAGTTTAGCCACAAATCCATCTGAACCTGCAAAAGTTGGATTTCGTGTCAAAAGTAAATACCAAATACCATTATCCCAACAAGCAACTTACTTTACAATTCATCCAAATAAATAAAACGACTTCAAAAATCAACCTCTACAATGAAAAAGATTTTTAAATACTATTTCAACTACTTAAATTTAGAAAAAAAAAACTCAATCCTTTTCCTAAAATTTTATATATTAGAGAAAAGACCAGAAACATTTGTAAAGAATAGATAAAGGTGAGGTAAAAAAAAGAGTTTTTTATGTTTTGGCTTAAAAGATTGAAATACCTATTTCATACATTTTTTCAATACCTAATGATTTTGGAAAAACCATTATGAGTTTTGTCAAAATCATTACTTTTTTAGTTAATCTCCTTATTCAATTGGTAACAACCCACAAAAATATTACTCCCTCCGATCCTAATTATAAGTGGCAATATAGTTATGCTACTTAAGTATGAGACAACCCTTAATGCTAATTAGTTCAAATTAAAATGTTCATCAAGATGAGTGGCTTGTGATTAGAACTTAATGTCTTTACCGAGTTAATACCTTAATGCTAATTGGTTTGTTTTGTCTCTGTTGTTTCTGTCTTGCATATTTGTTTTGTCTTTGCTATTTTTGTCTTGCATATTTGTTTTGTCTTGAAATTATTTCAACTTCAAATTATTAGGATTAGAACTCCTTCATGTTGAACTCCATTTCTGGTCCTAAACTTTATAAAGGAGTGAGTTATCTTTTATCCTCCTTAAAAAAAAATTTCGGGGGCGCTGCCTCCGAACCCCCAAATCCCACTATTAATTGTGCACCCATAAACATCAAAACCTGACTCCACCACTGCCTAGTCCCTAGCACCCATCTAATTCTTTTCCTTAGGGCTATTTTGATTAATTAGGCGTGTTATTCTTTTGTTTTTTTTCCCCAAGTAATCCATTCAATATTTGAAGTCGCATTGAATGATCTAACAAATCTAAATTTAATTTGATTGTGTAACATCCTGATTTTTGAGTCTACAGACTAGAAAATTAGCCTATTTTTGGAGGACTATTAGACCCTATTTTTGATAATGGGAGTTTTGAATCAGTATTTTTGGGAGATGAAATACGTATTTACTATTTGAATAATAATATTATATAATAATATAATATATATTATATTATATTAATAAAATATTTTTTAAAAAAAATAAAATATTAAGGGTGGGCAACACGTTGTAAGTGCTGCCCACGAGGAAGGGGTAATTAATATCCCTTCCCCTTCCCATATATATATATATATAGGCGTGTGTGTGTGAATTAATATGTGGTGTGTGTGTGTGTCCGAAAGTGAGAGAGAACGTGGGAGAGTGAGAATAAGAGAAAGAGAAGAGGTGTGGAGAATGATGGTTTGATTTGAGGTTAAATTATTTGGTGATAGTAAATTGAGAGTATTGAAATATTGGTAGAGTAAGCTTGGAATTGAGGTAACCTTGGTTATTCTTTTATATACTTGTCAAATATTTATATGTGTATATTTATTTACTGTTTTGGGATTTATTGTGCCTATAGAAGGCTTGATTTGGAATCTGATAATGTTGTTTTGATGAGAGTGGATATTCTTGGAGCCCTTGGTATCACTTTTCTTTTAACCGGGTCAAATATGACACCTCCTTGGTTGTGATTTTACCAGGAGGGGAGCCATGTTGAAGTTATGAGTATTGAATATGTTATGATGAGAGATGAGTTATGTGTTAGATTGCTCCAGTCAACGGTTATAAGAGGTGGTCAGGGTAATAAGGGTGATCTATTCATCATTGACATATTTTATATTGTGAGATCTCTTGTGAATTATTGGAAAATAAATTATGATGTTTTTGGAACCCTTTTTGGGAGGGAGTTTTGGTAACCGAGTCGAGAACTATTTTGTGAAAGGTTTTTATATAAAGGCATATATTTTAATTATTGTGAATTTATAAATATGTTCTCGTTCTTGGTTTGCATGTATATTTCTGAATAACCAATGGTTACGGGGATCTTTGGATCTTACGGTTACTTTGTTTATTTTTTTTCAGGTAAATGATTTAGTAGGGAAATCAGGGAAGGCACATATGGAAAGCTCATGCTATGTTATTTTATTTGCCATGACCTTAAGACTTCCGCATTTTGAAAACTCTGATATTATTTTGGATTTATTTTGGCCCTGTATAAATGAATTTGTATCTTTGGCCAAGTTTTTGGGAATAACATATTTTTTTTAAAAAAAAAAAAAGAAAGGAAGGAAGGAACCACGAGGAGCACCTCGTGCTCTTTTTTAATATTTTTATTATTTTATAAAAATTACGCCTAATGACCCATTTTCCAACTATAAATAGACCTTCCATTTCATTTCATTCTTCACAACTTCTAAGAGCCATAGAGAGAGGTAGAGAGAGAGAGAGAGAGTAGAGAGATATTTGCTTGAGAGTTATAATAGCTGGTTGGTGATTCGGGAATTAGCAAGTAACAGGTAACTCTGAATATTCTTCCTTATACTTGTGAATTATGTATGATTATAAATTTGTTTGTTTACTATTTTGGCAAGAATATTTAGAAAATATTTATGGTTTTAAGATCTGGTGTGGGAACTTTGACTTACAAATCTGTAGAGGTACTATTTAAACGTACGTTACTATTCACATATACCGTATTTACTATTCATTTTTACTATTCACGTATACCGTATTTACTATTCATTTTTACTATTCACGTATACCGTATTTACTATTCATGTTACTATTCACGTATACCGTATTTACTATTCATGTTACTATTCACGTATACCGTATTTACTACTTATTTTACTATTCATGTATATACCGTATTTTACTATTCACAGATACGCATAGTATTTTACTATTCACAGATACGCATAGTATTTTACTATTCACAGATACGCATAGTATTTTACTATTCATAAATACGCATATCAATGTATAATGGTATAATAATGCATTATTTTTTTTTAGTAAATACATTCATCATGGCGGTTGTATTGTGATGGGTGGAGTAAGGAGGGAATTGAATGATAAGAATTGTTTATGCCACCACTCGGTGCACAGTGGATGGTACTTTTCAGGGCCCCATTTTCCATGTTTTCCTCTGGCCGGGATTTCATTGGAGATGTGGGACATGTGACACCTCCTTAGTTGTTATTTTAAAGGAGGGGAGCCATAGTCCAGATTTAAGCTCTATACCTTTGGCCGGGTTTATCTTAAGTTTTGGTGAGCTTGAAACCATCCAGTCAAATGAATGAGTTTCTATTGGACTATATGTTAGCCTATGGTTCCAGTCAGCGGTATACGGTTGGAAGGGGATATAAGGGAGGCTGCATACTGCATAGTGCATTTCTGAATTATTCAATAAAGAATGATGAGTATTTTGTAAAGGCATTTGTTGTGAACAACGGTATATCTAAAAATATCTGAGTATATTAAATTCACATTATTTATTCTTGTCATATGTAATTTGCTCGTGTAAGGTAGAAATATTCAGTAGTTACTGAGACGTGGAATCTCATCCCATATTAACATTTTTCAGGTGATTATTCTAGTAGAGAGCAAGGGAAGGCACCTATGGAGTGAGCTCTGGAAGCTCTTTTGATCTCCAATAGATTATGTTATGTTATTATATTTGCCATGAACCTAAGACTTCTGTTTTGTACTGAACTCTGAAATATTTTCTGAAATTTATTCTGATTATGTATTACGGGTTTTTGTTCAAAATGGTAATGTTATAAGAAGATTTGGATATTGTTAAACCTTTTGAAGGAATTTTTAATGTTTTGATCGAGTTTTTGGGTATTAAAATTGTGGTGTTACATTTTTGGTATCAGAGCAATGGTTCTGGCCAATTTGTTGATTTCCTAACAGTTTTCTAAAAGAAAGAGGTCGTGGCAAATTACATATCATAACATTTGCACTTCCCTGTTAGATTTAGAATTTATTTAGCTATTTTCTTATTTAGTGTCCTTGTGATATCTATAATTGTTATTGAGGATTTATAGTTTGAGATTATGATTAAGGTTAGATTGTGAATAAGGTTTGATATTTTATCAGAGCGGCGCAGCGGAAGATGATGAATTTTGAGGACAAAATTTTTTTTTTAGGAGGGGAGAAATGTAACATCCTGATTTTTGAGTCTACAGACTAGAAAATTAGCCTATTTTTGGAGGACTATTAGACCCTATTTTTGATAATGGGAGTTTTGAATCAGTATTTTTGGGAGATGAAATACGTATTTACTATTTGAATAATAATATTATATAATAATATAATATATATTATATTATATTAATAAAATATTTTTTTAAAAAAATAAAATATTAAGGGTGGGCAACACGTTGTAAGTGCTGCCCACGAGGAAGGGGTAATTAATATCCCTTCCCCTTCCCATATATATATATATATAGGCGTGTGTGTGTGAATTAATATGTGGTGTGTGTGTGTGTCCGAAAGTGAGAGAGAACGTGGGAGAGTGAGAATAAGAGAAAGAGAAGAGGTGTGGAGAATGATGGTTTGATTTGAGGTTAAATTATTTGGTGATAGTAAATTGAGAGTATTGAAATATTGGTAGAGTAAGCTTGGAATTGAGGTAACCTTGGTTATTCTTTTATATACTTGTCAAATATTTATATGTGTATATTTATTTACTGTTTTGGGATTTATTGTGCCTATAGAAGGCTTGATTTGGAATCTGATAATGTTGTTTTGATGAGAGTGGATATTCTTGGAGCCCTTGGTATCACTTTTCTTTTAACCGGGTCAAATATGACACCTCCTTGGTTGTGATTTTACCAGGAGGGGAGCCATGTTGAAGTTATAAGTATTGAATATGTTATGATGAGAGATGAGTTATGTGTTAGATTGCTCCAGTCAACGGTTATAAGAGGTGGTCAGGGTAATAAGGGTGATCTATTCATCATTGACATATTTTATATTGTGAGATCTCTTGTGAATTATTGGAAAATAAATTATGATGTTTTTGGAACCCTTTTTGGGAGGGAGTTTTGGTAACCGAGTCGAGAACTATTTTGTGAAAGGTTTTTATATAAAGGCATATATTTTAATTATTGTGAATTTATAAATATGTTCTCGTTCTTGGTTTGCATGTATATTTCTGAATAACCAATGGTTACGGGGATCTTTGGATCTTACGGTTACTTTGTTTATTTTTTTCAGGTAAATGATTTAGTAGGGAAATCAGGGAAGGCACATATGGAAAGCTCATGCTATGTTATTTTATTTGCCATGACCTTAAGACTTCCGCATTTTGAAAACTCTGATATTATTTTGGATTTATTTTGGCCCTGTATAAATGAATTTGTATCTTTGGCCAAGTTTTTAGGTGTTAAAATTGAGGCGTTACAGATTGCAACTTAAATAGAAAGCATTCTTGCATTCACATAGATTTAAATCCAAATCTCATGCTTAACTAGTCACTATAAACGCTTTTCACTGAAAAAAAAAAAAACTTTTTGGTTGACTATGAATGTTTAATCGTGTATAATATTCATTCATTTTCAAATCATACTACTACCTTCGATCCTAATTATAAGACATAGTTGACTTTTGTTTTTTTGGAGAGATTAAGGAAACTAAATAAGTTACTTAATCATTTTATATGTTGTGTATCCTTATATTATATATTAGTTTATTAGTCAAATTAATTAGTTTGAAGAAAAAAATACAAATAAAAATACTTTAAAACAATTTAATTATCTTCCTTAATCTTTCTAAAAAAATCAACTATGTCTTATAATTAGGCTGGAGGGAGTATTAGGTTTCACAAGGGAAATATGTTCATCCATAAAACTAAAACTTGGGATATTACTCAATTAAGAAACTAATGGATGTTTTTCATTTCCTTGACGTTTGCCCATAATATATGAGCCATGTGAAAAATAATCGTCAAAGTGTGAAAGCATGCTTCAAGGTTTATAAAAGGCATAAAGTGACCAAGAAAATTAGTATGTGTGTGGGTATTTTTATCAAATTTTCCTCAACCTTACCTTGCCTTGTTGACTTGTAGTTAATATATTAGGTAAAAAAGTGATTACAAGTGAGATTGATCAGTCTCTTTAATTTAAGTAATAAAATTTAATTCAGCTGTAGTATATAATAAGTATTGTGCAGAGAGATGACAGCAGTATTATATATTGTGTGCAAAAGTGAATGCACTGCTCTATATCGCGTATATATTAAAGTGTCCAATGTCAAAGATTGATGTTCCACATACGGGTGGCTTTATATCACAAATCCTTTTTTTTTTTTTCCAAATTTGAAAAGAAAAAGATAAATTTGGCTTTTTGGATCAGAAAAATATCCCTTTACAGCAAACTTTTGAAATGTTGATGATGGAATTTCACTAACAACCCCCCCAAGCTTTGGCCTTTTGAATCACTTTGCAAGAGACCTACCTGGATTGGGACCCACCCCTGCATGATGCTGACGCAGACTTCTGATGTGGACAAAAAGCTTCCCACTTTGAATCTCCCTTTTCCCATCCATCACTTTATACTCCACCTACGCTGTACTATTTCTTATTATTTATTTATAAATATTATTATTTTTTCTTTCTTCCTTTTTCACTTTTTCCCCCCTTTTCTCTTTTTCTCTTTTATCTTGTTCCTTTTCTCCTTTTTCCTGAAAATTGTTTATGACTGTACCAACTGTTTTGCGCTTTTCACCTTTTTTTCCCTCCTCACCTTCTTGCGCACACCCATATATATGAGAGTACTTCCGTCGTCTTCCTTCATCAACCTCACCCCAAAACCAAAGGCCTTGTTCGTTAAGAGTCCTAGTAATAGAAGATACTTATATATATATATATATATATAGCTTCTTCTTCTCCTCTGTGAGTTGCGCATCCGTTTTCTTGCTCGTTGTGCGTTAGCGCATCCGTTTAATTTCTTGCAGGGAACGAAGTATCTCGAGCGGAATGGCCGATGTGAAGAACGGCCAAGATAATCATGAGGGGATAAAGCTGTTTGGGGCTACGATCACGTTGCATCGGGCGAGAAAAGTGGAACAGAATAAGGTGGAGGAGGAGGATCGGACGTCGACGACGCCGGAGAAGAGGCCCGACAAGATCATACCATGTCCAAGATGTAATAGCATGGACACCAAGTTTTGTTACTTCAACAATTATAACGTTAATCAGCCCAGGCATTTCTGTAAGGGGTGTCAGAGGTACTGGACGGCCGGCGGCGCCCTCCGGAACGTGCCTATCGGAGCCGGTAGGAGGAAGGCCAAGCCACCTTTCCGTGGTGCGACTGGATTCTCCGAGGGATGTGGCTACGACGAATCTCTCGTCAGCGACGGCGGCTACCGTCGGTTTGGTTTGGATGAGGGGCTGGGTATTATGGACGAATGGCATGCTACGGTGGCTCAGAGTGGTTTCCGGCACCTTCTGCCGGCGAAACGGCCAAGGAATACTATTCCCGGTCAACCTTTTTAACCTCTGTCCCTTTCTCTATCTCTTACGTTTTTCTTTCGTCTCTTGTATATGACAATAATTAAAAAAATTTTAAAAAAAATGCTCCATACAAATTTGATGGGCTCGTTATGCGGTATTTTCGTTTTTAAAGAAATCTAATTAATTAGCTTCTGTACGTATGCAGTATCTTTGGACGAACGAGGGGAAAAAGGTTGATTAGAAATAATTTCTATATGACAAAAAAAGGAAATAATTTCTATATATTGGTATTATTAAATAACTAAATATATTAAAAATAAAAAAACTAACCTTTATCATATGTACGAAAAATATTCTTTTGCGCGTGATCCCTGATTGAAGGACTGATAACAAAATACACTACAATGCAATGCATTTCGGAACAAGAATTGTGTTTTTTTCTTTTCTGAGTCTGAGTATATGATGTTCAACTACTCCATATTATTGAGTTGGCCTGGCTTGGCCTTTTTTTTTTTTTTTATAAATATTGTGAAAAGGGGTTAAATAATTAAAATTATCTGGGGAAAGAACTAGCTCTTTGATGTTGCCACTCAACTTGATGTTTAGCAACCCCGTCCAAAACTTGTTGCTTAAATAATAAATTATTTAATTGATGAGGCCGCCACAAAAAAGGGGGCAAAGTCAATGAATATTGATGTTTATCTCTGATGGGGTTACGTACGTAACTAAAAATCTATGGTTAGACAAACTTGAACAAGTTTATACTGTATTAACGGATATTAATTTAGTTAAAAAAGTTTAAACTTGAATAAGTTTAATTATTAACGGATACTAATTTAGTTGTTAATAGTCTACCAATATTATTGTTAACGTTTATGAAATAATATCAAAAAAGGTCATAACATGTGATTTTTTCTTAAATTTTTTTGATGTTTTTTTTACTAATTTGGGTTCTAAGGTAGATTTTTCCAATTGTATTAGATAAAGAAGATGGGGGTGGTTGGCGGAGACAGAAGCGTGATCCACGAAAGCGTATATAGGTGTTAAATAAATCAACGTGTGTACAAAATCAGGAAATGGTCATCAATTACATTATAAATAACAAAAATTACAAATAGTACGAGATTAAATTGTGACATTTAATTATATTTTTTTACCAGTCTTTGTTATGACAATCAATTAATAAGGACTGTGTTTGTGAACTTGATCCTGATGACTCATTCCAGAGGTCGGCCACTTTATTCTTAATAAGTTTCATACTACACAATACAATACAACCTAAGAACCTGGATTTCACATTTTAAAAAACAATGACTTGGGAATAATAGTAATATACGAAGAAAGATTCCAATTGCAGGTTTAATTATTATCGTAGTCGTGACACGTGGGCTTGAAATTATTGTGTCTCTGTTTGGTTCTTCTCATGAGGTATCGAAGATGTTCGATAATTTTTGGATCCGTGTCCATTATTAGATATTTTTAATATTTGGGGGTCTTGTAATTTTATGTTACTAAAATGAGTATAAAGATATATAGATGCCTACTTTTCAAAGGAAAGGATGTGACATGATTGATATTATTGAAGGCCTTAACGTGGATACACACGCAAAAGAAGTTCTACTTTATTCAACATGTTTGGATTGACGTCTTAACGTCTAAAAAAGCTTAGCTTGAAAAAAAAAAAGTTCAATAGGAAAAAAACAAAAGCTTAGTAGGTCATATTTGAATGAGCTTATGAGTGACTGGGTTTGTTTTTGGAGGAAAAAACTCCTTTTAATTTCATCCTGAATTCCAGCTTCTGGGAGAGCATTGGAGCGTTCGACTGGTTGATTGAGATGGCTGATTGACAAAGACAAAATCTTGCATTTTCTTCCTTCTCCATCGTTGATTCTTCTCGCCTAAACCATCATCTCCGGCGAACTTCACTCACCACTCCTTCGTTTTCACACCTTGAATGCCGACAGCAACCTTCGACTTCCTCTGTTTGTTCCTTCACATGTAGTCACTCATAGATCTTTTATTCTTTTCCGACAGCTGTTTTTCAATGGCTGGGCACTTGATTCAGATGGTGGTTGTATTACTTCTTGAGGCTGGTTCCATAGGTATTTGTGGCTAAGCTTTTCAATCCTTTTGAAAAAATTATTTTTGTAACTGTCAATCTAAATACAAATCATATTCGAAATTTGATTTTTATTCTACCTTATTTCTTTAAAAATCATTAAAAGAAAAAGCCACTTTGCCAACTAACGAAAAGGGGCTCCTTATCTTCCAAGCTTTTTGTGTCTGTGTCCACACTTTTGTTTTCTTTTGTTTGTCATTTATTATAGTCATCCATTATCACTAACTGATTGAAAATTAAGACTTTTTTATTCTATTTAATTTGTCGTTTTATTCCCACCAATTAGAAGGGAATCGTATTCGTATCAAAATATATTCACCCATTGCTTCTCTTTTTTTTTCTTTTTAAATTTTTGCGTCAACTTATTTCCCACTAAAATTAGTCATTTATAAATCACAATCCACAACCGAATTTTTAATTGCCTTATCAACAAAATGATTCCTTCAATTATTTAAAAAAAACAAAACAAAATGATTCCTTCGTCCTAAAGATAAATACTAATAAGGAGCAGACTTTACAAAATTGAGTTATATAATTTTCGTTATATATATTTTTATAATAATTGATATTCTTACTAAAAAGGAACTAAAAAAATACTTTGATTAGAACAGAAACAAACAAAGGACGCGGACACTTGAAAGTCCGCGTCGCTGATAAAAGATCCACTGAATGACGTATCGTATTGCAACTTTGCAATTTGACCATCCATCTTTGAACTTTTGGGACTAGAAAATATATGAAATAAATTTAACATTTAAGTTTTGCTCAATATCTTTAATTATTTTAAAGTAATCTGTGATGCATCAAATATTTTAAAATATTTTTCAAATACCTTCAATACCCTAAAGTTATTGTTTAAAAAAAAAAAAAAGCTTTAGTTTAGGTGTTTGATGCACCTTTATTTGGATGACATTTTGAAAGTTTATGGCAAGGTTTAAATTAATCCTAAAAAAATTACTTTTGAGCAAAACTTCTCCTATAAAAATTAATATTCTAAAGATAAAATTGTGCTGTAAAATATTTTATGGTAGTAGACACACCTAAACAAAATATTTTAAGGTAATGGAAGTAGGGTTAAGATATTATCACTATCAATGTCACCACTATTTTTTCACTGTTAGATCAAAATCTCAATAAGAGAGTAGGGGTGAGCATGGGCAGGGTAAGACTTTTGCCCGATACCCAGCCCAAAGAATGAATGGGCTGCATTTTGCAGCCCAATGTCTAGCCCAAAGAATGAATGGGCTGCCAGCCCTGTCCAATAAAAACCCTAACTATTTTCGGGTTGGGCAAGGGCGGGCTTCCCTTGCCCAAGTAGTGACATCTTGATCTATTCCTTAAAGATTTTAATTTATAGTTCACAATTTCAAAGCTCTTGAAATAGCTGAAGTATAATATAATATATTTATAATATATTTAGACATAATAATATAATATATTTTAAATAAAATAATATATGTAGAACAATATTTATTTAGATATATTTAATTTTCAGGGTAGGGCCAAATGGGCAGGGCAGGACCCCCTACCCGATGGTCAGCCCTGCCCAGTTATCAGACCACTTTTTTAGGGCAGAGCTGGGCAATTTTTTGTTGGGTTTGAATGGGCGTACTGGGTACCATGCTCACCCCTATAAGAGAGTAATAATAAATGTATATGAAATTCTGATCTAACGGGGTAAAAAAAATATTAGTCATATTAGTAATGACCAAAATTAGTAATGATAATATCTTATCCTACATAAATATTACAAATTAGCTTAAGATATTAGATGGTAATGGAAACAATATTTTAAAATGTTGGACGTCTCTTAACTCTATTTTTTTTAAAAAAAATAAGAATTAATTTTTTATAGTTGAAGATAAGAACCATCAACCTTTTCTTAATTAAGCAGCTCACATAGTTGACGATCCTTTATGATTGTTCTTCAGTGGCATAAAGAATAATCCAAAGATAACTTGTGTTCGTAATCAGGTTCTCTGAATTCCATACACATGAATTGAGATGGACAAAAAAAGCTAGAGCCCCTCCCTGAGACCGAATAGTGATGGAAAAAGAGGATTAACAATTAAATTAAATGAAGGAACTCATTGATCTTAGTTAAGCATGAGATTCATCACTGAAGGGGAGCCTCGGTGCCGTCAGGGCTCAGGTCAAGCTCCTCGAAGACGGCGCTGCATTCAGGAAGCGGTTGCTTGCGGATGAAGCCAAGAGGATTCGCCGCCAGAACCGGCGAAACCATGCCGTTGTTGCGGGTAACGCTAACCCTAGCCACCTGATTCCCGAGAGGCGATACATTGATCTCAGAACATTCTGGATCTCTGCTCTGCACAAGAACCACCTGGCACGCCTCATCTTCGTGATCTTCTTCGATCTCCACACTGTACCCACCCGTTCCGTCTGTAACTGCCTCCTTACTCAGCGTCACGTTCCCGCTTTCCTTTTCCCTGCATTCCAACCTCACAGTCGCTCCGGGCATGAAGCTGCTGAGGCGGGTCAGGAATTGAGCCCGGCAAGTGTCGCAGTAGACGGTACCCTGCACGAATAACTTATCGTGGCACTCAGCCAGATTCGATAGGGAGAGCAAGCAAAGGGCAGATGCAAGAAAGAGGATTGCGCCGGACTTCGCCATCGCCGATTACCGATTCCTTTCCTTTTATTGTTTCTTCGTTTTGGATGGGATTTTGATGCAGAGGGAGGGGCTGACTGTAATTGTGCGAGCGGCGGTCATTTTGTACCTCGATGACTTGGCCTAATTTTGGTTGCCCGTTATTCTCCTGCGGTTCTCCTCTTTCCCTTGTTTTCCGATCAACCATGGCCTCTATTGTATTCACCACTTTCAAATCACTGTTCGTGGCGGAATAATCATTATTATAATTAACATAGCCCGATTAGCTTTTAAATAATAATTTTTATGAGTGAAAAATATTTTGTTTCGGCTTAAGAAAAGACTCATGAAACTACGATTGTTACCGAACACTCACTTAACGGTAGAATGAATGAGCTATGTTTACAAGGGAATTAATGCGTGAAGGCCCATATCATGCTTTGATGTATTTTTTGCTCAAACGAGCTTTTGATGTATTTAGTTCTTAAAAGTGGACAAGTCCAACCGCGTGACAAATTAATTTTAGAATTACATTAATGCACAATAATATCTTGAACAGTATTATTGGACCTTTTTTTTTTTTTTTAATGGGAAAAGTGTTTCTTCAGTCACTAGAAATAGAGTTATCTCCAATCACCCCAAAACTACGTCGTTTTGAATTAATGAAGAGTTTGTTAATAATTTTAGGTGAATTAATGAAAGATGTTTCGGTAAAATTTATATGATTAAAAAATAAAAAAATTACAGAAACACCCTTCATTAATCCAAAGTGACGTAGTTTTGGGGTCACTGAAGATAATTCTATCTCCAGTGACTATAGAAATTCTTTACCCATATTTCATTCAGTATAGGAACCAGTTTCCCTGCTCATCCCGGGGTTCGTTCGTACGGACGAGCTCCTGGACATTAAGATCCAGATCTTATTTTTTAAAAAAAGTTTAATTATTTTTTTCCTGTATGGAAAAATCATTTTTTTAAAAAATGTTAGTTGAGAGATTATTTTTATTTTAGATTCTCTACTTATTAAAATTATATTTTATGAAAATAAAAAAAATCCGATCTAAGCCGTCGAGATTACGAACAAGCTCCCCTTACTCATCCCAACTCCCAAGGATGAGCAGTACAAGTGTTCATTCTAGGACTCTAACTCGATATATAGAGGGATTGCGGAACCTTGCACCATTAGATCAACTATCTATGATTATAGAAGGATCATACATGTGCTTTAAAAAAAAAAAAAAAAGACAAATCCAATTTCTTTGTTTTCAAGTCTCAGACAAGGGCTCTTGTGTGTTTGTGGATTGTACAGGATTTAGTGATTTACATGATCTTCAAGAATTTTGATTTCGTGGTGTTTTTTCTGAAGTTAGCTAGTTATCTGTTCATGTGTGCGGGTAGTTTAAGTCACATTTTTATAGTTCTAACTTTTTTTCTTTGCCGAAATTTCTTTAGTTTCAACTAAGTTTTCCGCACTTGTCTTAGATATAAATAAAACTTAGATTAATAACAGTAGAATAAAAGAATAAAAAAAAAATCAAAACTAAAGGAAAAAAGACAAAAAAAGTTATAATCATTATAATCACAATACTAATACTCGCTAAAGGAACCGAATCTAGTATGTATGTATATAGATAATATTTTATATCTCAGATATTATTATATATATATATATGCATATGATAAAAACAGGAGTTTGATTTGGGTAAAACATTTGTTTCTTTAATCATTTTTTCTCAAAGGAGCTAACATATTTTATATATAAAACAAGGTTGAAAAATGCACACAAATATATATTGCATGGAAATTTAATTTCAATTGAATGAAATATATTGAAGAAAGATGGTACCTTGTTCCCTCTGAAAAATAACGAAATTTATAATATTTGATTTCCCAAAGATTTTAACTTTTTGAGAAAGTTATCTTCCAAGTTTCCCTGTCTTATATGGCAGTTCCGAAGGAGAGTAGGTGCACAATAACGGACGTGATTGGGTGTTTGAACTTTGAAACATGACTTGCATCTATAAATCCAAAGGAACATAAGAAAAATAATGAATACCAAAGTTTAAACGTTTTGAACGGCATTTTCAACTTTCTTGTAAAGTCATAAACAGGTTGCTTTCAGAAAGAAAATTGCAGTGATGTGCCATCTGATCAGATGATCTCATTTCAAAGAAGTTTCCCGGAGTTTTCTGTAACTAGTACTCCGTAAGATTGGCCATTTGGACTGACTAAAGATAAAATAATGCACCATCAACACATAGCCAAACTGTGTTCAAATTATGTCCCAAATACAAACACGCTGAAGCTGTAGAAAGATGTGCAGAATGAGAGACTCTTATAGCAAATCTTCTAAATGCTTTCCATCTAGTCAATTGGGGAAATAAATAAAACCCCTAGGGCTTGCAAGTTTCTAGCACCAAACTTCTAGGTTCTATCGCAATAATGGTAAACTATGAACTGTCTTCCTGGGGAAGAGAAAAAGGAAAAACCACCGGAGTTGCATGGAGACTAGCCTTCTTGTATGGACAACATGAAACCCTTGTCAATGGCCTCGTCACTTCTTACTGCAAAATTAAATATATGCATATATCTCTGGTAAGGTAAGAAAACCAAGCCAAAAGAAAATCTTTTCCCCCTTGAAGAAGATATACTAAATGGTTTTGTAACCTACCTCGGCATCTTCACCTCCACCAGCCCGGTTGGTCTCCTTTTGTTCATCAGCTGTACATAAACGCAAGAACTTGATTCAATTTACAAATAAATCAAGACAAATTACATAAGTATATCAGAAGTAGGTCAGTAGGACACAGAAGTAATTAAACTAAATCTCAAAGAGCAAAATGCAACAGAACACCTGAGATAAGTTTAAAAGCACAACAAAATGGCATGTGTAAATAGTAAAACGTTGCAGGAATATATGTGTTGAAACTAAACAGAATATTTGATTGTTTCTAGTTCTATATTATTGATATCAGTTGGACCTTAGAAGGTAGGTCAACTTAGAATCTTTACCCTTGACCTAGCATTTTTTTGAACAATACCCTTGACCTAGCTTAAGAAAACAAGTTATATCTCTTCTAGAGTGCTTTCGTTTCTATCCTACATTGAAGCTTTCTACGAGTATGTGCTTAGAACAAAAGAGCAAACAGAGGATACATACAATTTTATGGCTACATGAATAGGATACTTCTACTATAACAGACATGGCTCCACAGATGAGCTAAATGGGTATTAACATGTAATATGAACTTAAAATAGAATAGAAACAAGAGGAAGAAACTAGGGAGTAACTAAGACAAATGAGAGAATAAAAAGACAGAGGACTATGGAAAGTATTACTCAACAAGACACCCGCATAAACAGCTTAATAATCCCAAAATAGGCATACTTGAATAATTCAAAAACTATTAATGAGAGAACATCTAGCTCTAACAGAAGCAATAAAGAAATCATTTAGTATAAGCCACTCTAGATTTCAAGAAAAACATTGGCACGCTCTAATAGGCACAAGTTACCAAATACTAATAATCAACTAGAAAATGTAACAATTTAACTTAGACTAATAGAGTCACAATTTTCCAACAATAATTAATAAGAGGAGGATGAGAGAAAAAATCAAAGCTAAAGGAAAGAAATTGGAAAAGTTGCATTCATGTTAATTCTATAATTACAACAGCAATGAAGAGATCAAGGATTTGCAAAGGTCATAGGATGAAATTTTTTTAACAAGCTTTAATGCTTTCAACCAGCGATCAAAACCAATAGCTTGATCTCATTTTTTGGTAATTTATTACCGTGACCAATAACACACACAGGAAGAAATAGCAATCCAAGCTTAAGTGTTATCAGCAAAGCATAGTAAACCACAAACAAGGCATTTCCAATTATCAGCAATATTCCATGTCATTAAGGAGAGAAGACACAAACAACCATACCAATTATAGCCAATGGCAATGCCATCTAATAATCCATAATCAAAAGAATATATTGGAAATACAGATGAGAGTGGCAAAGTGGATGACAAATAATCATTTCCGTTGTGTGATTACCTCCATCTTCAGGAATATCGGAAGTCCACAAGGTGAGATTGTCCCTCAGAAGTTGCATAATCAATGTGCTGTCCTTGTAAGACTCCTCACTCAAAGTATCCAACTCTGAGATTGCTTCATCAAAGGCCTGCTTGGCAAGGTGACATGCTCTAAAATGAAAAGTATGTTGTATAAGTTTTTTGAACAACAAAACAAGAGCCAGGTGAAAAGGGTGCCATAATGTCTGTCAGGAAAAGGTTAACATTAAGCGTACCTTTCAGGAGAGTTCAAAATTTCATAATAAAAGACAGAGAAATTCAAAGCCAAACCCAATCTGATGGGATGGGTGGGAGCTAATTCAGCCTCAGCTGTAGAGGAAGCTGCCTGCAAATGCAAATTATCAAGGGTCAGCCACTGACATGAACAAGGGGAAGTGTGGAACAATAATTGAAAACCTCTACTCTCACTGTCTTCACTCTTCAGCGAAAATTAAAGTCACCAAAATCAGTACAACTACTCATTGACTCCTCAAAGACCCTAATCAGCTCTCACCAGGCAAAAAGGGGGGGGGGGGGAAATAGCATTAAAAAACCAGATTTATAACCCATAAAGTTGGCAGCGCCTCATAGAGGATACAAGGTGGGAGGAAAGAGCAGCACAGAAACAAGAAGATTTTGAGAAGCTGCATTAACTAACATATAAAGTGTGCTTAGAAGCCAGGTTAAAGACTAAGGAGGCACAAAGAAAGTGCTCCAGGATAAAGATTTGGCAAACACTCCTCTCTACTTCCCCTCTGTATCTCACCAAGCAAGAATATTTTCTGGCACATATATCATCAAGAAGTTCAGAATTTCACATATTCGACAAGACTGTGAAATAGTTATTAGCTTATTTGACTCAACTAACCAGAGTTACAAGAATAAATTGTTAGATAAAAACTTGGTAAAGAAAGGCAGGATTCAATTAATACCATAATTGCTTCCACTTTTGCTAAATCCATATTAACATTTGCAGCTTGATGTTAGTAAAATACCTGAAAACCATTCAGTAACATTTTTCTTTTCTGACCTCAGATGCCAGATTCATGCCAATTGCCAAGCAAATACTCAATTCAAACACCATGAATCATAAGGTTAAGCGGTGAACCAACTTAACGACATTTTGAACAAGACAAAACAGATGATAATATAAGATTAATGAATTTGATTAGACCTGATATGCTTTCATGGACTGATCAGCTGCTTCTTTTCTCTCATCACCAGACTTGAACTCTGCCAGATACCGGTAATAATCACCTTTCCTACGTTATAGTAAAAAGTCAAAGAATAAAAATTCTGAAATTTAAAATTCTCGAGGGAAAAAAACCGAAAAAGGAAAAAGAAAAACTTTGAACCAAAATCAATTACATTTTGTAGAAAAACACTCTGGATTCACCACCAGAACACGAGGGAATAAGATGCTCATCCATAACACTCATAATATCGCTGCAGATATTTGACAACTCCGATTCCACCTTCTGTCTATACTCCTTTATACGTTGCACACTCAGATCGTTCCCCTTTGCTTCCTCTTTCTGCTCAATCGAAGACAGAATCCTCCAAGAGGCTCTCCTTGCTCCCACTACATTCTTATACCCAACTGAGAGAAGGTTTCGCTCTTCAACCGTTAATTCAACATGAAGCTTGGCTACGTTCTTCATGGCATCCACCATTTCTACAAAAAGCAAAAAAAATTAAATTGTTCTCAAACAATATTATTAAGGACAGCGTCAATTTTACTTGCGCAAGACCAAAACAAATCCTACCCAAAAAAAAAAAAAAACTCAGACAAAAAAAACTTCTGACGGGGAAAAATCTTTCGCAGAGATAGTTAATTCCCCCCAAGAGCATAGATTCTCATTACCCAAGAAATGAATAACAGAAACCTCACAAGAATAGAGTAAGGAAAAGACCTTCATAGCGTTCAGCTTGCTCAGCGAGCTTGGCGATGTAGACAAAGTTTTCACGTTCCTTAGTCGACGCCATAGCCGATCTGCTAGCTTCTCTCACTTCTTCCTCGCAGTCAAGTCTAAACTTTCTCTTTCTAGAGATGACGCCCTTTGGCTACCTCACTGGGTTTATAGCCATTTGGCGCAATGGAAAAGTTACAGGGTTGTCGTGGTTGGTGAACGACGGGTTGCGAGAACTTGCATATGTGAGACCGTGGGACATGGAGCCGGCCGAAGAACGAAGATGATGACCACTCGCGGTTGGGATAATGAACGATGAGATCAGTCCCGCTGTCCACGTGTCAGATCGAAGCTATGGAAGTCCTTGTCACGCACTTATCCAGAGATTGAGGTTATGGGAAGAAATATGATTGCTATTGAGCTGGCATCGGGTCGGATAATAAAAAAAATTCCTTTTCTTTTTTGCCGAGAAATTATTTTTACTTGTCTTTTTCGTAAAAAAAAAGTGCACTTTTTGGGCTCCACTTTGGACACAATTGTGTAAGCGCACTAAGCCCAGCCCTAACCAACAAATGTCTTTTTTTTTTTTTTTAAAGGTGAAAGTGCAATTTTACTAACGAATTATTGGGTTAGGAGCGCCCAACACAATAAATTTTTAACTGAACCGAAAATACCAACAAACTTTTAAAATTGTAAAGTTGGCACAATCCGTTAGAAGCAAAAATTGACGTCTGTTACTTTATTACTTTGACTAGAAATGTTGCAAATGTGGCATACACGTGTTAGCAAAGTTGCAACATTTTTGAAATCTCATGGTTTCATCAACCATGCTGTTGAATGTGCACAATGAAGATCGAGATAGAAATGAAGAGAGCAACAACGAGGATGACATATAGCAGTGCCCATCAAACTAATCACCCCCGTAATCCTCAAGCAAAAACTAATTGAAGGAACCACTAGGAAAAAGAGGGATCTCTCTGTTCCCATGTATGCATAATGCTGAAAGAAAATTTTTTTTAAAAAAAACAAAGAAGATAATGAAGGAATGGCAATACAGAAAGAAAGAAAAATCCAAAGATACAGAAATTGCAATTAACATCTCCAAAATCGCAATTAACATCAGATCTGTTCCTAATTATGACTTGAAATTGCAATTAACATCTCCAAAATCGATAAAATCCTTTTCGATCACGATTTTCGTTCATAAAAGAGACGGTAGGTGGAGGAGGAAATGGAAGAGAAAGAAAATTGAAGATCTACACCTGAAACGCCGAGGTTGTAGCCGAACATGAGGCTGCAGCTGAAGCAACGACAATCGCCATTACTTTCCAAGACGAAGCAAGTAAACGGCGAATACGGACACATTAGGATTAGGAAGTAGCAGAAAGAGTCATCGATGGTCCAATTGGCGTTTATAGTCTGCGATTCCACAAGGAAAATTTTTCAGTTGCCACTTTACCAGATGATAATTCAAAATTGTTTCCTCCTTCGGCGATCCAACCCATTTAATCTCCGGTGCCCTCTTCTGTTCCAGTACTCCTTTATTCCCTTCAACATGCTCACCAAAATGCCTTCCCCGCCCTCTTCTTCTCTTCCCTTTCTGCAGGCAGAAAGAGAATGGGAACAATGATGGGTCTTCTTTTGATTCAGGACCATGGCGAGAAAGAGATGATTCGTTTAGCATTTGGACCTGAAGCTCTGGTTCACTCTGTGGTAGTCAAAACTCGAAACGACTTGGGATTACTTCCCTCAAACTCTTCGTCGGATGCCTTCAACTGCGCCTTCACCATCTCTGTTTCTTTCAACTTCTTTGAACCCAATACCAGTCTCAGTAAAAAAACAAAAAGGGACACCTGTACACAAAAGAAAAAGGCCATTTGCAATAGTTGACACGTGTACATACATTTACAAGAATTCCAGTGGAACTAACGGATGTTAATGTGCTTTTCTAATGGATTGTGCCAACTTTACAATTTTAAAAGTTTGTTGGTATTTTTGGTCTAGTTAAAAGTTTATTGTGTTGGGCGCTCCTGACCTAATAGTTTGTTGGTAAAATTGTACCTTCACCCTTTCTTTTTTGATAAAGAAATTTTAGGAAAGGGGTTGGGTTTACCCATAATCCAAGGGTAGGGCGAAATCTCCCTTCCTCCTAGGTGATACTGATGTTGGGCAAGGCGAGCCATCCATTATCCTCAGGCGTTTACCTAGCACCTAGGAGCTAGGATGTCTTCCCCAGTGCTTTGACCAACTCCAGGATCGAACCCCTTCCCTTTGGTGAGAGTGTTCGACCCTTTTGCCAATTAAACAAATATTGTCACCAAGGGTTTACTCCTAAAGTGTTAAAAAGGGAGTAATTCTTTTCGGGCCGTTAGCCCCAATTAATTTTGGTCGTTAGTTGATTAAATATGTTGAACTGACAATCTATAAGTTATCGAGTCATTTTTATCAAGATATAAATTTGCTCCGGAAGTCCATGTCTCATTTATTTCATTTTTTCTAAAAAAATTAGATTTAAAATTTTTTGGGGAAAATTTGCATTTTAACAAAAAATGATGTAGATGACGTGTGAATTGTCAACTCAATATATTTAGTTAACTAATTGTCAAAATTAATTGAGATAATAGTCAGAACAAAATTACTCTTTTTCTAACACCTCGAACAACTTTCGCAACAAAATTACCCCTTAATCCTTCAATTTATTTAATAATTTGACGTCCTTCCCGCACATTAACTAATTAAATTAATAATGTAATTTATTAAAAAATTTATATGTTTTTATTGACGACTAATTAACCTAGAAAATAAGATACATGTCAATATGGTGACTGAAAATTAAAGATTATAAATGAGATCTTATGCACAAGTAAGGGCATTAAGTTATTTTCAATAAATGATACTCCCTCTGGTCCTAATTATAAGACCTAGTTGACTTTATTGGAGAGATTAAGGAACCCAATTAAATTACTTTCGAGTATTTTTATTTTTATTTTTTCTCAAAACTAATTAGTTTGACTAATAAACTAATATATAATCTAAAGATACATAACATATGAAATGACTAAGTAACTTATTTAACTTTCTTAATCTCTCCAAAAAAAAGTCACATAGGTCTTATAATTAAAACCAGAAGTAGTATATTATATTAATGACATGAGGTAGTATTTTCTTCTCGGGTTAAGTAGCAATTTTGTCTTGAAAGTACACCCCTAGGAGCAATTTTGCTTTGAAAGTTTTTGTAAGTTCAATTTTGCCCCAGAATTTTTTTTTGGGAGTAATTTTGCCTCTCCGTTAAAAACCCTGATCGTTAGGGTTGTTAAGGGAAGGGCAAAATTGCTCCAAACAAAAAAATCCGGGGCAACATTACTCCCATAAAAAACTTTAGGGCAAAATTGCTACTTAACCCAAAAAAATGTTAAAAGTACTATTTATGATATCACATATTTTTAATTCTCATTTATATAATATCTAGGGGTGGAAATAGACCAGCCCAGCCCAGGCTTCACCTTTAACAGGCCAAGCCTGTTCGGCAACAAAGTGGCATGAGCCAGGCCTATGGCCTGTTAGAGGCCATTTTTCAGCTTGAGCCTGACCTGTGCCCTGTTAAGAAGACCTATATTTTTTAAAATTTTATAATTAGGCTAATAGGCCACAGGCCTCAATGAAAAACGGGTCTACTTCAAACAGGCCAAAATAAGGCATACTTTAAACAGGTCGAATTATATAAATCAACAAAGGCAAAGATAAAAAAGGATTGCATTTTCATTAACGAGTCATTATTGCAAAATTTAATATTAAATATAAAAAAGAATTAAGTAGCATTTTTGCCCTGGAAGTATACGGCTAGGAGCAATTTTGCCTTGAAAGTTTTTTTTGAAGCAATTTTGCCCCGGAAGTTTTTTTTTTGAGCAATGATGCCTCGGAAGTTTTTGTTTGGAGCAATTTTGCTCCTTCGTTAACAACCTTAACAGTCAACTAACGGTCATAACGATTGACCGTTAGTTGACTGTTAGGGTTGTTAAGGGAGAGGCAAAATTGCTCCAAACAAAAGCTTCCGAGGCAAAATTGAACCCAAAAAAAGTTTTAAGGCAAAATTGCTCCTACGGGTGTAATTCCAAGGCAAAATTGCTTCTGAACCCTTTTTTCTCAAAGATAACATTTTGCCAATCCCTCCCCTCACCTTCTACGTCCAACCCTTTCCTCTCTTTTATTCTTTATTATTAATTTGATTTTTTTCAAAGATGAATGACCATACAAAAACTAAAAGAGAATTCCATATGCTTATATTGAGTTTAAAACAGGAAAATTAAAATAAAGGACCTAGATAAAATAATATTTAATGAGAAGGACTATAAAAATTGTAATTATTAAGGAGGGCCAAATAAACTTAAAAGTACTAAATTGCCCTTCAAATTCTCAGTTGCTTTCCAAATACAGAAAACAAAGAACAAAGCGCTTCTTCTCTTCTCCCTTGAATCCTATCTCTTTTGGACTTGACATCGCTTCTTCTGCGGCGCTCCTTTCGATGACGATGTCGCCTCTTAGAAGAGTGGTCGGAGTTGGAGGAAGTCGATGAAGAGGATGACGATGGAGAACTACTAGTTATGTCTTCTAGCTTCTAATTCTTTTTCCTATCACTCATCTAGGGATTTGAGGAATAGCTGCATGAATAGAGACGGCTCCGGGTCGAGGATATTCAATTGCAAAGATGGAAGAAGATTTTTCAACTTAGCTTCTCACAATTGACGCGATATGAGCAATTAATCTGTCTAGTAAATCCTTACATCGTATCTCCTCTCTCTTTTGATCATTCGGGTCCTGCTTTTATGAATACACTTTTATCAAATATCGCCGTTTTTAACTTTCAATACTCGATTTCTAAATTCCCAAATGGCCTCACCTTAATATTCATGAGAGGAGGAAAGAAGGCTCTTTGTTCTTTGTTTTCTGTGTTTGAGAAGCAACTGGGAATTTAAAGGGCAATTTAGTACTTTTAAGTTTATTTAGTCCTTCTTAGTAATTACAATTTTTATCATCTTTCTAATTAAATATTATTTTATCTAGGTCCTTTATTTTAATTATCCCTTAAAACAAATCTCACGCCTCAAGCTTTACAACTAATTTTGGTCATGATGATACAAATCTCTATTATAATAGCATTTTTATTTAATTACATTCACGCACATCCTACTAAGATTGCCCCAACTATTATTCTGAGCCCAACTTGACATAAAGGTCTATTCCTGTAAGGATATATATATATATTTTTTGGCAATAATTCCTGTAAGGATATTGATGAACCCTGAGATAGAATGTTGATCACTTCAACCTTCTACAGTAAAGTAAGACCCGTCTCATTTGTCGTTGCAATTTTACATTCACTAGTTACAACTTGCAAGCTAACGCCCAAAATTTTGAACATCCCCAGCTAAAAGAGATGTTTCTTCCTGCCTTATGCTGTCAGCAACATGAGCAATTACTCCCATACCAGCACTGTGAAGCTTCTCATCTTTCACCTAAAATCACATTGCAGAAATCCAAGTTAAGAACAACCGTAGAGCAAACCAACAACACTTCAGAAGGAAAATGTACTAAAGATGCTTATATATCTTTTTTGTAAGTGTTGATCCAATACATGAATATAGTAATGAGCAAAGAAAGGCCAGCTTGATGAGCGAAAGTTGACGTCAACTTTTTTCCATCCCAGCCGCTGTAATCCGCGTATAATCTCCTCTGTCATGAGAACACAAGTCAGCTTCAGTGGTATAGAGATTAATTACCCCACCTGGACCATTTCTGGTCTGTAATTTATTCCTTGGTAATAGCACTTACCTTCCATACTATCGTAATACTTGGTAGCGTTCTGTATATCTGGTGCATTTTGTGTTGCCTCCTTTGCTTTTGCCGCTTCAGGAGCAAAACTGGGGCCATCTGAGGGAACTGGGGGGCAATATTCCGCATTTACTACGTGCTCGTATCCATCAATTGATTGGTTAGGAGCCTGCTAATGAAACATACGAGATTAGACATTCTTGATAATTAAATTTAAAGTACTGTTCTTTTTCCTACTTCATCCATTAATTTATCTTTCTAGTTTGATAAACGCGATCCCTCCAAACGACTAGGAGTAACTACCATTACCATCATCCATCATGACTTCATAGCTCTTTTCAAAGGATTTTATCCCCTGGCCACGCATGGATAGATCTACTCATGCTTATACAACTACCATATCATTCAGTTCTTGATCCAAATGCATGTTTGGATTAGCGGTAAAAACTACTTTTCTAATGTGACTTACGGTGTACGAGTTAAGTATGTGAGGGGAGTTTTGTTTCAATTTGCGTGAATGTGCTTCTTAAATGCTAACTCATACAGGCTTGCTAACAAAGCTTTGCCACTGTAGTGGAAGCCAAAGAGAAGGACAGGATAGGCTTTTGCTTTTACGGCCAACTAATGAACTTAAGCAAACAGTTGAAATTATAAAAGCGTCTTGCCCATTTCAAATGCCAAGGCCCCAGTCAACAGTCAGACCAGCGAAGTTCTTGAGGGAACATAAAAAAAAGCCTTGACAGAAGTGAAAGTGAATGCATAATTATAGCCATGTGTGGCGGGCCCTTCATTCTGTCAGATATTGTTTTCAAATATATCAATAATGCCCCACTTTAGAGTGTGTTGTGAACGTTCTAAAGTCATGTACTTTACTTCATTTGTCATAATTATATTTCTCAGGTTGATATGTAGTCTTAGTCTAAATGGAGTACAGCACTACAGACCTCTATTTTGGGTGTATCAAGAAACGAGATCATTCTACTCTAGTCATACTCGTTAAAATAAATGCTTGATTTAAAGCCAACAAACTAGTTCAAAGCTTAGGCAGACAAGTTCCAACTTTTGAGATTAACACTGAGAATCCAACTAGCTGTTTAGTTTTCAATACAAACAGTTTATGTGAAAGTGAAGGACATATACCAGACCAATAACCAAAAGAAAAGGAAAAAGAAAAGAAAAAACATATCCAAAGTAATGGTTGTATTCACCTTTCTAATCTCAGTTTCCCTCCTTATCGAGGAAGTACGCCATCCAACCAGATCTATATGAAGTCAAAGAAATTACCATAATGGAGGGTGAATAGGAAAAAACAACGTGAGATTCAAGAGGATACGATCATACGAAACATTAGCATAAACCACACGAGATCTAAATGCTCCTAGCGCAGATCTACAAAATAAAATTGAGTCACTTGAGCACTAGATTGAGAGTTTGAGACATAAGAATCTATAGTAAGCACAGAAAGTCTTTTTTTTTTATCACTTACATGAACATTTCATCTTCACAATCAGAAGCCATTCTCAATAGAAGGGGTGGTTTGTTTGGTTTACCATCAGTGAGGAACAACTGACTGCCAGTTCGTCCATACAAAAGAGGAGCCAGAGGGGGAGCAAGCTTTTCAAGGATAGAAAAGCCAAAAAGAAATGGAAGCTGAAAAATATGGGCACAATCAGTTAAAATTCTTGCAACGTACAGATTTTCATTATAATAAAAGAAACATGAAGGGCATGTAAAAGCAAGAGCAAGTAAGGATGCAACATCTATATGAAGGATTAAAGTAAGGATAATATAGATATTAAACATCTTCAGGGTCTTGATTAAGAGCATAGAACTTTAATATTGCTTTCTAGCTGTCTCTTACATTTCTCACAATTACAAGAACGACCTCCAGCATTTTTATGTTTCAGGTTTCGAAGGGATAGCCAAAAAATGAAAGGCGTCATTTAAGTTCCTTTTAGTGCTAGAAAGTAATGGAGCCCAAACCAAATGATGAAAACATAACACTGACTTTGTATATATATAAGAAATAGGGACAGTTAAAGCAGAAATTAACCAACACTCACTAGAAAATAAGCTACTGAAAGCACTCAAAACACTAAATAAAAGGATAAAATGATGAGGCAAGATGAACTTCCTCCAACCCTCAGTCTGGTATTCGAGAGATCAGACCCCCTCTCCTCACAGTACTCAAAAGTCTGCTTAAACCTTACCAAACCCCCTTTTCCCAAATATATACATCAGCAAATTGCACCGCCCTCCCTCTCTCTCTCTCTCTCATGCGCACACATACACCAAACACACACAAACCTCACACACTCCTCACTTAGGCCTGGCCCATTAATTGTGGGTCCATGAGCTATGGGTCCATCAGACTGGAACTGAGATTGTGCAAGACTTGAGAACATTTTCTCCTCTTTCCATTCTTGATTCTTTCTATCTCCAAAAATCTTTCATAGATGCATCAAAGAAAATATCAAAACTTTTAAGGGGAAAAAAACGACATGCATCAACTCTAGAGACTGAGAGAAAATTATTTTCAGCAGATCCATATATTGAGAAATATAAAAGTTATGTCGTATCTCAGCTCAGAATTGATAAAAGCAACACAAAAATAAAGAAGGGGAAATTTTTCTGGAGGAAAAACTGAGAGATAGTCCATTCAGGAAGTAATGGAGCTCACGCATGAATTTGATCAAAACCAGTAGTTGAGAGATACAGCAGCATTAAACCCAAAAGACAAAAACAGAATAGAAAAAATATAAACACAGAAGGAGAAGGAGAGAGGAAAATATATAAAGAAAAAAATAATCAGAAATAAAAGTATACAACACCCATAATGAACTCCTTTACTACAGAGCTTCAATATGAAGATGAATATATGAAAAACTGCTAGTAATAAAGATAAAAAATTTAATGCCCTTGAAGCATTTGGAGGGTAGACAGATCTTCAGGCACTGGCAACATAAAGGTGCTTCTAAGCGAAGAAACATGACTGATCAGCCAAAATGTCAGCATCATGCATTGATTAAATATTCTTACGAATATTAGGATTTGGAGCTTAAAAAGCAATGTGTGACTAAAAGCATTAAAGCAAAAGATGCTGATGAGTATAAACAAATGACAATAAACAAACCAACTGTAGTTCAACAGCAAGATTCAAATGAAACGATTTTACATACTAACAAAAGTATCACCGCTAGTTATATTGGCCCGAACAAACCTGCTTTTTCCCCCTCACACCAAGATGGGGAGTTGCTAGGGTAATAAAATTGATTGGCTTTAATCCAGCAATCACCCCTCCAGTTGAAAAGCTCGTTCTCTCTGAATTTTCTATCATGCAATTTTTGCTAGGTTGGTCGGTATTACAGGTATGATATGAATAGAGAACAGCAATTGCACTTCTAGCAAATAGACCACCAAGAGAATGGGCTAGAAAGGATATCTTTTTTAAACTCTCTGTGTTCCCTACAATTTGCATGACCTGAAATAATAATAAAATTACCATACAATCTGAAGTAGTGAAAATATACTTCAAGTTATCAGAACCAAAATTAAAGGTCCTTAATCTAGATACGTTAGTTTGCATATGTTTCAGGACTCACTTCATCAGCCAATTGCTTTCCAGCTTCATCAATCCCAGCTAATGTCTTAGAGTAAGTGTTACAAGAGCTTGCTGCAGACATCAAATAATCATAAGGACTTCCACTTAATCATTTATTTCAGACCCATTGATTGACGCACTCAACAACTGTTCTTTTAAAAAAAAAACGTCCTTTATACACATTGCAGGTCAATTATCATCACTGCTTCCATAATAGACTAACTACTGTTCAACTGATATACAAAGACTCTGGCACATTATAAAAAGAAAAATGATCAACGAGTGAGAATATGGTTTTGCTAGCCAATTCAATCTTGACAGTGTTTAGCTAAATCAAAGTATATGTAGTTTGACTAGACCATATTATCTCATTCTGTTGGCTCCAATTAATCACAAAACCATTTTAAACTATCTCAGTGGTTCCATATCAGGTTTGATAACCTTTGAACGTGGGATACACACACTTTCCACCACCTTTAAATGAGAGCTTTAATCATTTTGCAGTAGAATAAGACATTCTGCAACTAGGCGTCTCTTAAAAAGTAACGGCTTAGTCTAAACAAAGATAATGGGTTGAACACAAGTAAAATAGATATGAACACTAGATACCATAAATTAGAAAAAAAATTCCAAGACTAGACCATTATCAAAGTAGATATAGTTCGACTAGACCATATTATCTCATTCTGTTGGCTCCAATCAATCACAAAACCATTTAAACTATCTCAGTGGTTCCATATCAGGTTTGATAACCTTTGAACATGGGATACACACACTTTCCACCACCCTTAAATGAGAGCTTTAATCATTTTGCAGTAGAATAAGACATTCTGCAAGTAGGCGTCTCTTAAAAAGTAACAATTTCGTCTAAACAAAGATAATGGGTTGAACACAAGTAAAATAGATATGAACACTAGATACCATAAATTAGAAATTTTTTTCCAAGACGCCTTTTAAGCTCTGATTCTGCATATGTCCAGTCACTTGGGCTGCATTAGTTGAGAAATAAGTCATCTACATACAAACTAAAATTAAGAGTGACAGCAAAAATAATGAAAAAGCCATGAAAATTGTTGAAAATACTCATTCTTCAATTTGCACTTCAAAAAACAAAGGAAAAGCTTCGAAGGAAGGATGTGAAATATTTTTTCAATCCATCCATCATCTTCTCTAAAGATAATCAGATGAGAGATTACATTTGTAGAAAAGAGAGAATCAGCTTTGTTAATGGGATCTAGATTTGAAATTTGAAAATAATATCCTAACAATTATCTCCTATAATCTTTAGATTTAATTAATCCCTATAATCATGGGATTCCTAATAAGATATTCTAATAATATATGGGATTTTAAACTCCACCTCAAGTTGGACTATAGATATCCTTCATGTTCAACTTGCCAATGAGATATTCAAACCTGTCCCTAGGTAGCCCTTTAGTAAGGGTGTCAACATTCTGCTCTTTAGATGGTATGTATCGCAGGTCTACAATACCTTCATCAACCTTCTCTCTTATGAAGTGTCTATCTATCTTGACATGCTTGGTTCTATCATGCTGAACCAGATTGTGAGCAACACTAATTGCAGCCATGTTATCACAATAAACCTTGATTGGCAAATTTATATATTTTCTCAAGCCTTCAAGAACACATTTTACCCACATGCCTTCACAAATGCCCAGTGCTACAGTTGTATTCAACCTCAGCGCTGCTTCTAACGACTAACTTTGCTTTTTTACTTTTCCATGTGACCAAGTTACCCCATACGTACGTACATTATCTAGAAGTGGCTTTCCGGTCATCTTGAACAATTCTACATTATGTTTATTAGTCTTCTTGAACAATAACACACGTCCAGGAGATCCCTTCAAATAACGTAGGATCCGATAGGCTTCATTCAGATGTTTTTGTTTACAATCATGGCATGGGAGTGCTGGCTGACCACACTAACTGCAAATGCAATGTCTGGTCCAGTATGACTGTATGAGACAGGTATATCAGTTTACCTACAATTTGTTGGTAATTTCCAATGTCCATAGCTTTGCCAAGGTTTGCTTCTTCATCTTAGAAGGTCCAGTTTATACTTTCTTAGGGAGATACAGATTCCTCCATTCGACCTAGCAACTTCCATCCTAAGAAAGTACTTCATTTCCCCAAGGTCTTTGGTTTGGAATTCTCATGCAGGGGCTATCTTGATTTGACGAATTCTACCTCATCGTCTCCAGTAAGGACTATGTCATCAACATATATAGCTAGAACAACCATCTTACCCTTATGAAGTTTAAAGAACTTGAGTGTATCTATGTCTTTTGAGTACTCGAGTGAATCTGTCAAACCAGGCACGCGGAGATTGATTCAATCCATATAATGATCTCTTCAACTAGCAGACTTGATTAGCCTTTTTCCTTGGAAACCTAGAAGTAACTTCATATACACCTTTTCCTCGAGTTATCTATTAAGAAGGCATTCTTCACATCAAGTTGGTGCAAACCCTAATCTAGATTGACTGCAATGGACAAGAGAACCCTTATTGTACTTAACTTGGCTACTGGTGCAATGTTTCAGTGTATTCTTCCCCATATAGCTGCGTGAAGCCTTCACAACCATTCTTGCTTTATCTTTCTCAAAGTTCCATTTGCTTTATACTTAGGAGTGAATACTTATTTGCATCCTACAGTTTTCTTCCCTTGTAGTAAATCTACTACCTCCCATGTCTTATTACGCTTGAGGGCTTCCATCTCCTCTAAGATGGCTTGCCTCCATTCAGGTATGGTCATGGCCTCATCAGTTGTGTCTGGGAAAGATGAGAGACAAATGCCCTGTATTTAAATGAAAGGGCTTTACAGGAAACAAATCTCTCAATGGGATATCAAGTGCATGATCTGGGCTTCTTTCTTACTGTAATGGGAAGATCAAGATTAGAAGTCTCTATTACCATTGTTTCCTCTCGACCTGCCTTTGGTTCTGACTCTTGATGAGTGCTAACAACCTGTGGCTTATTACCTCTTTTTTGGTGTCTTTTGAAGGTATTACCCCACTTGTCTGTGTCTCCCCCTAGGTAGGATTATCAAGGGTATTAGGATTATTATCATAGGCATCAGAAGTATCAGAGGTATGACTAGGTGTATACATTTTGAAGGTTAGGTCTTCTGGTTAATCTTTTGCTTGGAATTCACCATCCCCCCCTTGAATTACAGACAGGGGATCGTAATGGGTGTTTTTCATAGAAGGTGACATCACAAGTAATGAAGAGGTGTTTGAGATATGGTCACAACACTTGTATCTTTTTTATGAGTTACAATAGCCTAGAAAGATATATCGACGGGCTTTGGGATTAAGTTTGTTGGAGTGATAGAGATAGACATAAGATGTGCAAACAAAGATGTTGAGTGACAAAGTGTTCTTGGAGTTGAAATGGTGTTTTGTAGGACAGTGGTTGGCTCAACATTCAGTTAATGAGAAAGGTGGAGGTACGGATAGTGTCATCCCAATGATACTTAGGAACAATGCTACTGAACATAATGGCTTTGTCAGTTTCGAGAATATGGCGATTCTTTCGTTCAGCAATGCCATTTTACCGGGGTGTATTTGGACAAGTGCTATTGTGAACAATGTCATTTTCGGTCAGGAAGGTAGACAAGGCTTGATTGAAGTATTCAATCCCGTTATTAGTGTGTAATATCTGGATTTGGGTTTGGAACTTGGTTCGGATCATGTTATGGAAGTTAAGGAAGGTTTGATATACTTTTGTTTTATCTTTCAACAGGTAAATCCAACTGACATGTGTATTTAATCGATAAGTGTGATAAACCATTTGGACTTTGATTTGTTTGGTGTGCGGGATGGTCCTATGAATCACTGTGGATCATGGAAAAGGATTTAGAAGCCTAATATGGGATTTTTGGGAATGAGGTACAATGATGTTTGGCTTTTTCACAAGAATCATGATGGAAATCAAATGCATTTTTATTAGAAACAAGAGATGAAAACATCTAAGACATATAATCGAAATTTGGATGACCTAAACTTTTGTGTCATAACTCCAAATCACTTGTCCTAAGGAGAGACACTTTATTGCTAGACGTAATTCTATGACTATAACTCTCATCAAGGTAATAGAGACCATCAAGTTGCTTTGACTCCCAATCATTGTCCCCATCAGCAGATCCTAAAAAATACAGTAAGTAACAAAGAAATTAGCATGACATCGTTCATCATTTGTTAATTGACTCACTAATAGTAAGTTGTATTTTAGTTTTGGAACATGAAAATAGAGTGCAAACTAAGAGTAACAGAGTTTTTAATAGAGCCAAGTCTAGTCACAACAGATTCAGAGTCATCAGCAATTCACATAGTCATTCCCTTGGAAACGGGAGTATAGGATGAGAAAAGAGTCTTATCCTCAATAATGTGATCAAAGACTCCTAAGTCAACAATCCAGTAATTACCTGTCCACAAACCCTTTATTGCACCCAAGGCTTGTAAGAAATTACATCTTCTCACTACTGTGGCATTCAGTTGTTTTGTAGTCTGTGAGTATTTCCATGATCTTAGTCAGCTAGTCACTCAAGGAGGCCTCACCACCTTTTGAAGCTTCAACCACACTGCCTCCTCCTTTCCCCTTCTTGGGCTTCCAATCACTAGGTTTACCATGGATGTCCCAACAAGTGTCCTTTGTGTGCCCCTGTTTCTTGCAATAATCACAAAATCGTCGACCTTTGGAACCTTTTGATTCCATGGATCAAATAGCAAGAGTCGAGGCCTTTGGAGGTGTCGAAGTCACAGCGGAAGATTCTGAAGAATTGATTTGCGCCTATCCTCTTCCTTGCGTAGAATAGTGTAGACTTCACAAACATAAGGCAAGGGTTCCTGGCTGAGGATCCGAGCCTGAACATCATCATAAATTACATCAAGACCAGCCAACAGCTCATATACTCACTCCTCTTCTTTCTCTTTGCGATCCCCAAAAGTGTCAACTTGGTAATGATGAACTTTATCCTTCAGAGCATCAAACTCTTGCTAGAGAGCGAACTTTACAAGGTAGTATTCATCAAGAGGCCAATGATTTTGTTTTAGATCCCATACCTTTTTCTTAAAATCAAATATGTGGGACTTGTTCCCCATGAGGTTGTAAGTTTCTTGAAGAGCTTCCCAAATTTCCCACGATCACGAAGAGTCGGACCTGTGAGATTCGAGAACCAATGGTGAGTATCGGACTAGCTGGAGAACCCACGAACATGAATCGGACAAATTGGATCACGGGCTGTAGAAGATGACAACTATGGCCAATTTAGGTCTGCGAACAGAGGATGGCAAACAAAGGAGGCCAATCCTATTGGAATTGGCGATACCTACAAGGCTAACGGTGAGACTGGTCGACAATGAGATTGGGTCAATGCTGACGGATGACGGCACTGTGAGAACCAACTGTTAGTGGTCACAGGGAGCAACAGTCGATGCTCGATAGTGTGATCGGACGGTGAGCGGAAGTGACAGATCCGGCGAAACTCGACGGCGCCAAAAAAGGTTAATCTTTGATTATTTTCAAAGACGCTCTGATTCCATGAAGATAATCATATGAGAGAATAATTTTCATATCATTCAAATGAGAGGGTGATTACATTTATACATAAGAAAGAATCAAATCTGTTAATGAGATCTAGATTTGAAATTTGAAAATAATATCCTAATAATTATCTCTTATAATCTCTAGATTTAATTAATCCGTATAATCATGGGATTCCTATCAATATATTCTAATAATATATAGGATTCTACATTCTCCTTACCAAATGAACATGCATCAATTATAAATATTCCCCATGCTAGTGAGGCAGCTTTACAATTGACAGAAAAACTAAAACCGGGATCTCTCCTGCTGCACTCAACAGTCAATATTAGATTCCAAGACCCTGAATTCTCCTTTACAATAAAGCATGTGGAATGGGAGAGCTACATTAGATATCAGACTCATATGAAACAAAACCTATGTTTGGCAGCATCATTAGCAAAATGAGAATCTTAGTTCATTTTTAGAATAACTATTAACTAGATATACCATTTCAAAATAAAAGCATTAAACAGATGTGCTTCACAACGCACTTCTACTCAAACTTGAACTTAGAATTGTGCAAGAAACATTTAAAAAAAGATAAATAAATGTACCTAGCCATGATACCATGAACAAGAATGAGGAGATGATCAGGGTCATTATCCATATTCTTAGTACTTTTATCTATAGACTTTCCTTCCGCAGTAGCAGTGGCATCCATAGCTTTAGCTATAATACCTTGGTATCTCTGTCCACTATATGCACCTACACAAGTTTATCTGCCAGCCTTAATGTAAACAACTGGGAAATTATGGAATTAAGAATATTTTAATTATATTTGAAACCAATATTATTATGTTCATTTCACTAGAAATAATAATTTAAAAAGAGAGGGTCAAGAGAAAAAAGCCATGTAGGGTGATATATCTAAATTTAAACACACAAAAATCACACCAAGTATGCATAAACCACTGTCCTACATGATGATGGGGTTTGTAATCACTGCTATGGGTATACAAGTAATTTGACACTTTTAGGCCGACAGGATTATGCCTCTTTATTGGTCATGATGAGGAAGAAAATGGTATTGCACCGTTGCATCATATCTAAAGTTCTAGATCAGCATCACGTGTTATACCAGCAAACTCTTGCCCCATTGTTTAACTTGAATTCCAATTTTTAGAATTGAGCAAAGGCTACTACTTAATCTTCTAAATGAGTTAAAATAAGTCCAGAATCACACTTGAATTCTCATCAACTGCCTCCTTTCTCATTCTTCTTGATGCATTGTCACAATGGAAATTTTATTTATTATTTGCAGGAACATCAGGTGTCACTTAGATATTAAAAAATAAAGACTAGCATCCAATTTGCATCTTGAAGTCACTTCCATAGTCGCTGTACCCATGAGGCCAAAACTGAGAACTAATGATGCCAGTAAAACTTAGAGCTTTCATATGTATGATTGTAAGCTATTCAAATAACCCAATTAGTCACAACAAATTTTAAAAAATAATCAGGATTTTGCCAACATTTCTTTAAATTTCATACCCATATACTTGTGCTTTCAATCATGTGAAAAAGTAATATTGTAGATGTGTTGAGATTGAAGGATCACATTGAAGTACAAAACAAATATTAATATTATTGATCCTTGAGAATAAAAAAGGGTACAATGAGGCCTTTATATAAACAAATTAATAGGCTAACCTTAACCCAAGAAACTAATCTAATCAAATCCAATTAGATCAGATCAAATCATAATATCTTAAGATATATTTCTAAAATATAATATCTATATATAATCATAATAAATACTAAACGATATTCATAATAATAATAATACATACTTAATTTAATAATAAACATTCTATTCTTCAACACTCCCCTCAAGCTGAAAGCAACTTAATGTGAGTAGCAACAAATACCAATAATTTGTTTCTTCATGAGATCGTGGATGAGGACGTCCAAAAGTAACAATCCAACAGCTCCATCAAGAGCTGAACAACAAGTATCACAAGTGACCAAAACAACAACCAATAGGGACCAACCAGGGACCAAACAAAGCACCTCATCGGAGACAAAGAACGAATAGGTCACACAAGGACTACCAAACAACAAATAATTGCCTAGAACAGCCAACATGAACCCAGACCCTAAAACCAAACTGAATCAAGGAGAACTATAGAAGCCAACCACAAGCACAACAACCAAGACCAAAAACAAAAGAGCACTTCAAAAACGTTCTAGAAAATGTAAAAAACGAAGAACCTAACCACTAGAAACAAGTGAACATACACGAAATGCAACGCAACATTCAAAGCAGAAACCGGCCTACACACACTAGGAATGAGGGCTCGGAGAACAAAGCACGAAAAAAAACAAGCTCTCACGCGCAAGGAGGGAACACTGCCTGTGATGCACACGCGCCATCAAAACAAGATCGAACTGCCAAGGATGGGCAGATCAGAGGGTGGAGAGGCTGATGATGGGGCGCATGTAACGAGATAGCACAAAACACATAACCCTAACTCTCTCTTTCTCTCATTGTGTAGGACATGAGAGGAACAAAAAACAAACCCAGGGAATAAAGATTGGAACCCTAGAGATTGAAGGATTACATTGAAGCACAGGAGAAACACTAATAATATTATTGATGCTTGAGAATAAAAGAGAGTACAATAAGACCTTTGTATAGGAAAATTAATAGGCTAACCCTAATCCAAGAAACTAATCTAATCAAATTTAATTAGATCAAATCAAATTATAATATCTTAAGATATATTCCTAAAATATAATATTTTATATCTAATCATAATAAATAATATTCCTAATAATAATAATAAATACTTAATTTAATAATAAACATTCTATTCTTCAACAAGATGTGTCAAAGAGAGGTCATTGGCACGTAAAGGGTGGTTTTTTTGTTTCCTTTCAAGACAACACGAAGCTTCTTAGTTTTAGCTGAACTAGAGATTCTCAAAAAGGCAATAGAAACCTTCTGAATCAGCAGTTGATAATGGCAAAGTAATAGCCGAAAACTACGCATGAGCTACCCAGATACCACAAGAGACCAATGTACAAAAATGACAAGAGCACGTCAATTAAACCTCAAGCCACAACATGAAACTCCCGTCAGAAAAATGGCGCATAAAGAACCGCAAAAGGGGAAAAGCAAAGCTCTTCAAATTAAAAGAATACGCAAAATCCAAATTAAAACGGCGAAAGGGAGCCTGAGACTAATAATCAGCCAAGTCCAGATTATATAAATGGGGCAATCAGCAATCTACGCAATTAATAAGTACGGTAGAGAAGTAAGTAAAGCTTGAGAACTGAGAATCAAAATAACAGGAAGTAATTACTAGAAGCTAAACTCAAAGCCGAGCTGGAGGCAAAGGATGAAGAACAACGCAGCAAAATCAATGACGACGCATGATAAGACGCCTCGATTGGACCTTGCGAGATATTCTTTGTATTATCAATTCCCCAAGAGCTTCCACCCCAAGCGTGAACCAAAGGGACCATTGCCATATTAAAATAATGCACAAACAAAAAGTTCCCTATGTCTAACAACAGTTAACCCAAAAGTAAACCCCTGTACACGCAGAAAGAGCAAGACCGAGAGAAAACGACCCTAATTCTTATAATTCTATTTCTCTCTGTCTCAATTTTGAAAGCAAAGTCTGCGTAGAAAATGCCACCATTACCTGCTCGTTACACGGCAGCTGAGCCAGAAATCTATATATCCCTTCTCCTTGCAGAGTGAGTGGTTCAGATACAGTTAATGGCAGATTCTTGTTTTTTTTTTTCCCTCCCTCTTTTGTCTTTTTATAAGAAGAATGCTGCATCTTTGTTTTTACGCGAATGACAAAATAGTCGGAAAATAGAAGACGACTCTGATTCTAAATGGGAAAATGTACCTGATGTGATAGCAATGCAGGTGGAGGGAAAATGAGAGGCTGTGGCTGACACGGAAATCAAAGGAATAGAAGAAATTCTGGTCTGAAACCATGCTACGAGTCGCTCGAAACGAAGGGTGGGTCACCCACCCACCTGCCTTCAACGGGATTGGGTTCTCTCCGCGGCCAACCCTGTCCGCTGCCCGTTCTTTTCCTACAAACAACGCGCGTTTCTTCTCTTTTTCCCCCTGAAAACTGAACTCCATAAGCAGCCCAAGTTAGAGGACCTTAGGTATGCGTTTGCTAAATAAGTAAAAGCCGGAACTGATCACCAACCATTGCCAGCAAATGATAAGGGATTTGTTTTTCCACCACCGTATCCTCAAGGCATAGAGATGGTGAAATGGGTGTTTAGAGCTTTTCCCCCACAACTATGGGTCTGACTCAGGACAAATTCCGGATTAGTCAAAACCAAAAGTTTCACTAAATCGGGTGGGATGCAAAAAAAAAAAACGGAACGGAACGGATGGAATTGCTCTCACATTGCATTCATAATCACATGTATCAGCCAATGTGAGTTGGCATAGATGGTAAGGGATCCAGGACTAGGTCTTTAGGTCATGGGTTCGATTTCCTCTGCTGCGTCACTGGGACTCCTTTGGTAGGCGATCTCGTAAGTCCCCAGTAAGTATTCATAGAGCCCGAGGCCGTGCCCTGACCTTGGTAGGGGGACTGATACCGAACCCTTCAAAACTTTTTTGTACCACAAATAATAATAATAATAATAATCACATGCATCAAGGCTTAAACACCACCAGAATAATTAAAAATTTAATAATACAAATATAAACAATTAATAATAGTGGTACCCAAGCATGTAAGCTCTCCTTGTATTATACCCATCCATTTATTTATTTTTTTTTAAAAAAAACAATAGTTATATAGTTATACGAATATTTAATATAGGGCTAGATAACTCATTTGCAAAGATTAATAAATAATTAATTTAATTATTTGTAAAAAAAATTGTGTTTTGATTTTTAAAATCTTAATTAATTTTGACTTCTAAATATATATTTATACCATTTTTTCCAAACTATCCTATTAAGTGCACACAATAAAAAGATTTTCATCACAGGGTACTTCTTATGTAAATGATGAATAAAATTAATATTCTAGAAAAATCAACATGCATTTTTAATAAATAATTAATTTTATTAATCTTTATAAATGAGTTATTTAACTCCTATATTAAATACCACTACATTTGATCCTTAATATAAGAGTTAATTTTTTTTAACAACAATATAAGAGTTAATTAAGTGATGGATTTGCTCCTAAATATAAAATGTAAAGTCATTTTGTCTCATAGTTATCATTTTTTTTCTCAAACTAATTCACCAAACTTATAAGCTGATATATAATCTAATGTTATATAAGTTTTTTTTTCTTAAAAAAAAATCATGTTATATTTCTTCTAATTAATAATTCACTTGACTTACTTAATCTATCTAAATTAGTTAAGTGACGCTTATATGTAGAATTGGAGATAGTATATAACTATAATTTATTATTTATATTATAAATTTTTAATTAATTTGATATTGCTTGATTTAATTGTAAATGGAATTTGAAAGCATGCCGATCAATTCCAGCTTTTACTTAGCATATGAATACGCGTTTAACTTGGGCTGCTGGTGAAGTTCAGTTTTTAGACAGAGAGAGAGAGAGATAAGGCCAGAAGGGCATTACACAGGAAACGCACGTCGTTTGTGGGAAAATGACTGGCAGCAGATAGCAGCCAAACCGGCCTTCTTGAACTTGTTGGGTATATCGCCATTGTTATCTCCAATAAAACACGTTCATCACGAGCCGCCCGGGTAACTCTCCCTCTTGTGATCATTCTCGGAGCCCCGAACAACCAACAGCACTGAGATCATTTATTTTCACACTTGTTTATTGTGTGTGTGAAAAATGTTGCCCAGAATTTCACATTCTCATCTTCCAATCGATAACTTGAGCAAAGAATGAACCAGAAATCAATACTACCTCCAGTCTTAATTATAAGAGCTAGTTGATTTTTTTTTTTGGAAAGATTAAGGAAGTTAAATAAGTTACTTAATCATTTTATTTATTATGTGTCCTTAAATTATATATTAGTTTATTAGTCAAACTAATTAGTTTAAAGAAAAAAATAAAAATAAAAATACTCTAAAGTAATTTAATTAGCTTCCTTAACCTCTCCCAGAAAAGTCAACTAGCTCTTATAATTAGGACCGGATGGATTATAATAATTCTAGAAAACAAAATTCTGTTGTAGTAGTAGCAGGATATATTGAAGCTCACAAGACATTTATGTTGTCGTAGAAGCGGGATATATAGAACGTAACCAATTATATCATAAATAATAATTCTAAAAAATAAAATCTTTAGACGTAATTTAATAATATAATAAATAACAATTATTATATCTAATAAATAATAAATAAGACAAGAATAATAAAAATACCCAAACCTAACTTCACTCTAAATAATTTTCAAGTGAAATATTACAAGAAATGAGGAAGTACAAAATGTCTTATAGAAAAAAGGGGGAAAAAAAGAAAAGGAAAAAAAAAAGGCAATTGTGGATGGATTTAAAGGATGTGGGGCTTCCCTTTTATATCACAAGGTCCCCTCTATCCTTACAAAATTCCTCGATGGGAGATTTTTACCATTTTCAATCAATCTCCACCTTGACAAAATTCTCACATTCTTAATTTCTCTTAATTAGAAATTTTGATTGTATCTTCTATTCAATGTTCAATAATGTTTATCAAATCTAAACAATGTTGAAATTCAACAAAAGTCACTTCTTTTATCATCATATCAGCCGGATTTTCACTTGTCCGTATCTTTTGAATTATGACTCCACTTTCTTCTAAAATTTCTCATATAAAGTAATATCGAACATTAATATGTTTCATCCTTTCATAATAAAATTAGTTATTTGTTCGTTGAATAGCACTTTGGCTATCACAAACTATGGTGATGCTTTCTTAACTAATACCAAGCTCTTCAAGCAATCTTTGAAGCCAAATTTCCCCTTTCACAACCTTTGTAATTGCCATGCATTCTACATCTTTGGTAGACAAAGCAATTGTTGACTACAAAATAGACTTCCAACTAACTAGTGTGTTTGCAAAAGTAAATACATAACCAATAGTTTATCTTTATTTGTCCAAATCACCTGCAAAATCTGAGTCACAATACCCAACTAAACATTGATCATCTTCCTGCTCAAAGACCAATCCAACATCTACAATATTATGAATATACCGTAGAATCCATTTCACAACTTGCCAATGTTCATTTCCTAAATCATGCATATACCTACTCACAATTCTAACAGCATGTGAAATATCAGGTCTTGTACAAACCATTGCATACATTAAGCTACCAACAACATAAAAAGAGATATATGTATCTATATATATATATATATATATATATATATATATATATATAAAGGATCGATCTTCAAGCTTCCGCAAATAGACACAATGATCGTATTTGCTTCTTCTATACTTATGCAGCAATATACTTGTCAAATCGTTTATACTATTGTCTCGAAGACTGTTTCAATCCGTATAATGATTTTTCAATTTTGCACACCATATTCTCCTTTTCAAGAACTTTGAGTCCTTCTGGCTAAGTCATATATGTTTCCTCTTCCAAGTTTCCATTTAAAAATACAGTTTTGACATCCATCTAAACCAGTTCCGAATCTAATTGTGCTATCGCCAACAAATTTTTAATGGAAGAATGTTTCACAACTAGTGAAAATACCTCTTTGTAATCAATTCCTTCCTTCATAGCATAGCCTTTTGCTACCAATCTTACTTTGTAGCGCATATCACCTTACTTAGGAAATCCTACTTTATTCGCATACATCCATTTGCAACCAATTGCTTTCTTACCCTTAAAGAGTTTGGCCAATTTTCATGTACCATTTTGATAAAGGGACTACATTTCTTCATTCTTGACATTCCTTCGATTATCCTTTTTTGAGCTCTAGACATCCCATTTATAAGTTGAAGGAGTATCATCAGCTGCAATTGAGGTTGCACAAGCTACCATATCCATGAAAAGAAGGGCTTTCTTATTGTTCGTTTTGGCTTGCTAGTTGCTATTGATTCATGTTGATGTTGAGGTTCATGAGTTGAAACCTCCATCTCAACTTGCTCTTCTTCTTCTGCAGGAAAGTCCTCTTTTTTCCCCCCGCTGTACTAAGAAAATCAACTTTCCTTCAAACTCCACCTGCTTTGAAACGCCATCAGTTTGTTGGTATCTTCAACTTCAACCTTTCTCATCATGGAAGATTCATCAAAAGTAACACCCCTGCTGAATATAATCTTCTTTGTCTCTAAACACCATAAACTATATCCTTTGACTCTATAAGTGATCCCTAAAAAAAAGCTTTATTTGCTCTCGGATCCAATTTTGACTCTTTCACATGATAGTATGTGTAACACCACAATTTTAATACCCAAAAACTCGGTCAAAATATTGAAAATACCTTCAAAAGAGTTCAACAATATCCAAATCCTTTTACAATGTTACCATTTCGAATAAAACCCGTAATACATAATCAGGGTAAATTCCAGAAAATATTTCAGAGTTTAATACAAACGGAAGTCTTAGGTTCATGGCAAATAAAATAACATAACATAAACTATAGGAGTACAAAAGAGCTTCCAGAGCTCACTCCATAGGTGCCTTCCCTTGCTCTCTACTAGAATAATCACCTGAAAAATGTTAATATGGGATGAGATTCCACGTCTCAGTAACTACTGAATATTTCTACCGTACACGAGCAAATAATATATGACAAAAAGATATGGGCTGATTTCAAATATATATGTAGATTCCATAATTTCTCATACAAAATAATTTATACTAATAGTCATCAATATAGAAGGTAATAAAACATATATATCTCAAAAGTTCTCTTCTCATGTCTTTACAGATTATTCATCATTATATCAAATTCTTGAACTGTTCAGAAATGCATTATGCAGTATGCAGCCTTCCTTATATCCCCTTCCAACCGTATACCGCTGACTGGAACCATAGGCTAACATATAGTCCAATAGAAACTCATTCATTTGACTGGATGGTTTCAAGCTCACCAAAACTTAAGATACACCCGGCCAAAGGTATAGAGCTTAAATCTGGACTATGGCTCCCCTCCTTTAAAATAACAACTAAGGAGGTGTCACATGTCCCACATCTCCAATGAAATCCCGGCCAGAGGAAAACATGGAAGATGGGGCCCTGAAAAGTACCATCCACTGTGCACCGAGTGGTGGCATAAACAATTCTTATCATTCAATTCCCTCCTTACTCCACCCATCACAATACAACCGCCATGATGTATTTACTCAAAAATAATGCATTATTATACCATTATATACGTTGATATGCGTATCTGTGAATAGTAAAATACTATGCGTATCTGTGAATAGTAAAATACGATATATACATGAATAGTAAAATGAGTAGTAAATACGGTATACGTGAATAGTAACATGAATAGTAAATACGGTATACGTGAATAGTAACATGAATAGTAAATACGGTATACGTGAATAGTAAAAATGAATAGTAAATACGGTATACGTGAATAGTAAAATGAATAGTAAATACGGTATATGTGAATAGTAAAATGAATAGTAAATACGGTATATGTGAATAGTAACGTACGTATAAATAGTACCTCTACAGATTTGCAAGTCAAAATTCCCACACCAGATCTTAAAACCATAAATATTTTCTAAATATTCTTGCCAAAATAGTAAACAAACAAATTTATAATCATACATAATTCACAAGTATAAGGAAGAATATTCAGAGTTACCTGTTACTTGCTAATACCCGAATCACCAACCAGCTATTATAACTCTTAAGCAAATATCTCTACTCTTTTTCTCTCTCTACCTCTCTCTATGGCTCTTAGAAGTTGTGAAGAATGAAATGAA
Source organism: Acacia crassicarpa (assembly GCA_034222035.1). Classification (NCBI taxonomy): domain Eukaryota; kingdom Viridiplantae; phylum Streptophyta; class Magnoliopsida; order Fabales; family Fabaceae; genus Acacia; species Acacia crassicarpa. The sequence goes on along the minus strand of JAWXYG010000005.1, from coordinate 36,708,123 downwards.
ATGGAAGGTCTATTTATAGTTGGAAAATGGGTCTTTAAGTGTAATTTTCGTCTCTGGGTCGTTTTACGTAATTTTCCTAAAATTATAAAAAGAAACTTTCCCGTGACTTCTTCAGCCGCCCCGTGAACCTTTATTAAAAAAAATTTAATAATATTTTAATATATATTATTTTATTATTATAATATAATATTATTTAAATAATAAATTATTATTGAGTGGGTCCCGCGGCCATTTTTTTCAAACTTCACGAGAAAGTTTGCAGAATTATTTTTGGCCGTGGGTCCCGCAAAATACTGATTTCAAATTCATCACTTTCTGAAAATAGAGCCTACTAGTCTTTCCAAAATAGGTTTATGTTCAAGATATTAGATTCAAAATTCAGGATGTTACATTTCTCCCCTCCTAAAAGAAAATTTTGTCCTCAAAATTTCGCTATAATAAGAATTCTAACCTATTTAAATAAGTGAGGATAGGTTTGTCGCATGCTCTCCTCCGTTTCCCAAGTAGCATCTCCGGGAGTCATTCCTTTCCACTCGACCTTTACAAGTCTAATGGTCTTGTTTCTTAATTTCTTGTCCCTTGCATCAACAATCCGCTCCGGCTCAGCTTTATACGTCATGTTATCCTTGAGTTCTACTTCTTCTACTTCTATAATGTGGGAAGGATCCGGTTGGTATTTCTTCAGTTGCGATACATGAAAGACATCATGAAGGTTCGCAAGCTGTGGAGGTAATGCAATTCTGTAAGCTACCGGTCCAACTTTCTCCAAAATCTCATAAGGACCCATAAAACGAGGTGAAAGCTTCTTTGCTCGTATTGCTCTACCAATGCCAGTCATTGGTGTGACTCTTAAGAATACATGTTCGCCCACCATGAACTCCAACGGTCGTCTTCTCTTGTCAGCATAACTCTTCTGTCGACTCTGAGCAGTGAGAAGTTTCTGTTGAATCACCTTAATCTTTTGAGTCGTCTCGTCCACAAGTTCTGGACCTATTAAAATTCGCTCATTCAATTCCGTCCAGCAAATAGGAGATCTACATTTTCTTCCATACAAAGCCTCATAAGGTGCCATCTCAATGCTGGAGTGATAACTATTGTTATATGCAAACTCCGCAAGATGAAGATGATCGTCCCAACTTCCTTTTAGTTCGATTGCACAAGCCCGCAACATGTCTTCCAGAGTTTGAATAGTCCTCTCAGTCTGCCCGTCAGTTTGAGGATGATAAGCGGTACTATAACTCATCCGAGTTCCCATAGCATTCTGCAATGCTTTCCAAAATCGTGAAGTGAATCGTGGATCACGATCAGATACGATGCTATTCGGTATCCCATGCAATCTGACAATCTCCTTCATGTAGATCTTTGCTAGTCTCTCCAATGAGTATTCTGCTTCAATTGCTAGAAAATGAGCTGACTTAGTTAACCTATCGACAATTACCCAAATGGCATTATGTCCGGATGTCGTTAGAGGAAGCCCCATGATGAAATCCATAGAGATGCTGTCCCATTTCCACTCTGGGATATCCAAATTCTTTAATAATCCAGGAGGTTTCCGATGTTCGATCTTGACTTTCTGACAAGTCAAACAACAAGTGACAAAGTCAGTCACATCTTTCTTCATGCCCCGCCACCACCAATTCCGCTTGAGATCATGATACATCTTGGTTGCTCCGGGATGGATAGTGTATTTACTCCGATGTGCCTCCTCTAGTATGAGCTTTTTTATTTCTCCATCATTAGGTATGCACACTTTTCCTTTATACCTTAATATCCCATCTCTATCGATCCCAAATTTCGATTCTTTTCCTTCTTCAATATCTTCCCTCACGTTTAATAGATATTCATCTTCGAGTTGAGCGAATTTAATCTCTTTCCAAATTGTGCTTTCAATAGTTAATGCTTCCATGGTAGCGACCAAACCTGACATTACATCAATAGATGTACTCGGTATCTCCTCGAGCAATTTATATTCTCTGATCATCATCTGGGCTACATGGATTGTCTTTCTGCTTAAGGCATCTGCTACAACGTTCGCCTTTCCTGGATGATACTTCAATTCGAAGTCGTAGTCCTTGATAAACTCCATCCATCTCCTCTGTCGCATGTTGAGCTCTTTTTGGTCGAACAGGTACTTTAGACTTTTGTGGTCACTATAAACCTCAAACTTTGAACCGTAGAGGTGGTGCCTCCAAATCTTCAGAGCAAACACTACTGCTGCCAGTTCTAAGTCGTGAGTAGGATAATTCCCTTCATGTGGCCTTAACTGTCGAGAAGCATAAGCTACTACCCTACCATTTTGCATTAATACACACCCAAGACCTTTCTTGGAAGCATCTGTGTACAAAGTAAAGGTCTGAGCAGGATCTGGAATTATAAGTACTGGTGCCGTAGTCAACTTAGTCTTCAAATTTTGAAAAGCTGCTTCACACTTTTCGTCCCATACATATGGTTGTCCCTTCCTTGTTAACTTAGTCAAAGGCATAGCTATTTGCGAAAAGCCCTTGATAAATCTCCTATAATAGCCAGCTAGACCTAGAAAACTCCTGATCTCAGTCACGGTCTTTGGTCGTTCCCATTGGAGAACTGCTTCAACTTTAGTATGGTCCACTGCAACACCTTCAGCCGATACGACATGGCCTAGGAATTTTACTTCCTTCAACCAAAATTCGCACTTAGACAGTTTCGCATAGAGCTTGTGCTCCTTCAACACTTGTAGCACGATTCTAAGGTGCTCTTTATGCTCTTCTTCATCCTTAGAGTAGATAAGGATGTCGTCAATGAAAACCACTACAAATTTATCTAGATATGGTCGGAAAATTCTATTCATGTAATCCATGAATACTGCTGGAGCATTTGTTAGCCCAAATGGCATAACAAGAAATTCATAATGGCCATATCTAGTTCTGAATGCAGTTTTTGAGACATCTTCAGCTTTGACTCTCAGTTGGTGATAACCTGATCTGAGGTCGATCTTGGAGAATATGGATGCTCCCTTCAACTGATCAAGTAGATCGTCGATCCTGGGTAAAGGATATTTATTCTTTATAATCACTTTATTCAACTGGCGATAGTCAATGCATAGTCTCAGGCTCCCATCTTTCTTCTTCACAAAGAGTACGGGCGATCCCCAAGGAGATACACTGGGTCTGATAAAACCCTTTTCTAACAATTCTTCGATCTGCTTCTTCAATTCTGCTAGTTCCGATGGAGACATTCGGTAAGGAGCTTTAGAGATAGGTTCCGTTCCAGGTACGAGATCAATAGAAAATTCTACTTCTCTCTCTGGGGGTAAACCTGTCATTTCTTTCGGAAATACTTCCGGAAATTCTTTCACCACTTCAATGTTCTCTATCCCTTCCTCCACTTCTGCTTGAATGGAGAAAAACACCATGTACGCAAGACAACCATGATGAACAGGCTTTTCATCTTGTACTATAGACAACAATTGTGGTCTACTATGACTCATAGAGTCATCCGCAAGAGAGATAGTCTTCCTCTTGCAGTCAAGGATGATGTCATTAGCTGACAACCAATCCATTCCTATTATTACATCGATACCCTTCGTGGGTAAACAAACAAGGTCTATATTTGAGATCCTTTTATCAATCTCAATCGTACAATTTAAGCAAGCCCTAGAAGTTTTTACTGAAGCTCCCGCCGGTGTAGAAATAATCATATAATAAGGCAATTCACTCACTCTTAAATTCAATCGAGGCACACAGTCGTATGATATAAAAGAGTGTGTGGCACCAGAATCAAATAAGGCTTCTACTTCAAGACCTTGGAGTTTGAGGATACCTTTAATCAGATTTGGTGAAGCACTTGCCTCCTGATGTGATAGTGCAAACACTTTCCCTGGCACTGCAGTTCTAGCATCCTTGGCTCCTCGAGGCTCCTCCTCGCAAAATCTGGAAATGTGTCCTGGCTTTCCACAGTTGAAACACGTCACACATGGTCCTTGGTGTATTCTTCCACACTTGGCACACATCTGATTGTTGGCGGTGCTTGCAGCAGGAGCTGTGGATCCCCTATATGAACTCTGACCTCCACTGAAGTGACTCCTTTGAGGTCCTTTGAATTGACTCCTCGGTGGTCTGCTGAAATGACTTCTTTGGGGTCCAGTAAAATAACTCCTCGATGGTCCACCAAAGTGATTTCTGGATGGTTGGCTAAACCGCGTATTCACATTACTGAAGTTGTGACTCTGCTTCTTAGTAACTCCTCCCGTTGGTCTCATGAGGTGTGTAAATCTGGCCTGAAAACCCTTCATCTTCTCAGCTTCCTCTTCTCGTTTGTTCCTTGCTATTGTGCGCAGTTTGTCACATATTTCTTCAAAATCCCTTGTTTCATCAAGGAACGGTGATAGAGCTGTTTTTAGGTCTGGTCTAGCTTTTTCAACCAATCGAGCACTCAACCATTTAGAGTTGTTCTGTGAATATCCGCAGAATTTAGACAACTCTAAAAAGCGAGTAATAAATTCGTCTTCATGTAATTCCCCTTGCCTGAATGTGAGGAATTCAGTTTCTTTCTCTATTCTGATTGAAGGGGAAAAGTAATAATTTTCGAACTTTTCCTTAAACTCTTCCCACGTCATCTCAACATTTCTTTTTGTTTTGGTGCTTTCCCACCATTCTTCAGCTGCTTTCTGCAACAATTGTTCAGCAACCATCACCTTTTGTTGTGAGCTAATCTCGATAACTCTGAAAATCTTTTCTACACGCTTCAGCCACTCCAGTGCTGCAATCGGATCTAGCTTCCCCTCGAACATTGGTGGAGTAAACTTCCGAAATTTTTCCCAAACCTCAGTAATAGGTAAGGGATGATACTGAGAATGAGAACCGCTACTACCTCCATCTTCAGTACGAGAATAACTTCCTCCCCTAGATTGATGGTCAGAAGGTGTGACTTCCAGAGCCTTCTCCTTTCCTTCCTTACCACCTTGGCCTCTTCCTTTTGCTAGTTCATCCTCGTGTCTATTCACTTTCTCCCTCATCTCCAAGATGACGTCTCGTAACTCTGCCAAAAGGGCATTGTTATCCTGAGGATAGGGACCATCTTGATGCGGAGGGAGACCTCTTTGGGATGGAGCAGGGGTTGAATTAGTTCTTCGAGTTCTTGCCATTATCTCCTCCTATGATTAATACTATAAGGACACTAAACAAATAAAAATAGTTAAATAAATTCTAAATCTAACAAAGGGAAGTGCTCATGTTATGATATTTAATTTGCCACAAACTTTTAAAAATTTTTTTTTTTAAGAAATCACTTTAGAAAATAAACAAAATTGCCATGGAACCTTTGGCTCTGATACCAAAAATGTAACACCACAATTTTAATACCCAAAAACTCGGTCAAAATATTGAAAATACCTTCAAAAGAGTTCAACAATATCCAAATCCTTTTACAATGTTACCATTTCGAATAAAACCCGTAATACATAATCAGGGTAAATTCCAGAAAATATTTCAGAGTTTAATACAAACGGAAGTCTTAGGTTCATGGCAAATAAAATAACATAACATAAACTATAGGAGTACAAAAGAGCTTCCAGAGCTCACTCCATAGGTGCCTTCCCTTGCTCTCTACTAGAATAATCACCTGAAAAATGTTAATATGGGATGAGATTCCACGTCTCAGTAACTACTGAATATTTCTACCGTACACGAGCAAATAATATATGACAAAAAGATATGGGCTGATTTCAAATATATATGTAGATTCCATAATTTCTCATACAAAATAATTTATACTAATAGTCATCAATATAGAAGGTAATAAAACATATATATCTCAAAAGTTCTCTTCTCATGTCTTTACAGATTATTCATCATTATATCAAATTCTTGAACTGTTCAGAAATGCATTATGCAGTATGCAGCCTTCCTTATATCCCCTTCCAACCGTATACCGCTGACTGGAACCATAGGCTAACATATAGTCCAATAGAAACTCATTCATTTGACTGGATGGTTTCAAGCTCACCAAAACTTAAGATACACCCGGCCAAAGGTATAGAGCTTAAATCTGGACTATGGCTCCCCTCCTTTAAAATAACAACTAAGGAGGTGTCACATGTCCCACATCTCCAATGAAATCCCGGCCAGAGGAAAACATGGAAGATGGGGCCCTGAAAAGTACCATCCACTGTGCACCGAGTGGTGGCATAAACAATTCTTATCATTCAATTCCCTCCTTACTCCACCCATCACAATACAACCGCCATGATGTATTTACTCAAAAATAATGCATTATTATACCATTATATACGTTGATATGCGTATCTGTGAATAGTAAAATACGATATATACATGAATAGTAAAATGAGTAGTAAATACGGTATACGTGAATAGTAACATGAATAGTAAATACGGTATACGTGAATAGTAACATGAATAGTAAATACGGTATACGTGAATAGTAAAAATGAATAGTAAATACGGTATACGTGAATAGTAAAATGAATAGTAAATACGGTATATGTGAATAGTAAAATGAATAGTAAATACGGTATATGTGAATAGTAACGTACGTATAAATAGTACCTCTACAGATTTGCAAGTCAAAATTCCCACACCAGATCTTAAAACCATAAATATTTTCTAAATATTCTTGCCAAAATAGTAAACAAACAAATTTATAATCATACATAATTCACAAGTATAAGGAAGAATATTCAGAGTTACCTGTTACTTGCTAATACCCGAATCACCAACCAGCTATTATAACTCTTAAGCAAATATCTCTACTCTTTTTCTCTCTCTACCTCTCTCTATGGCTCTTAGAAGTTGTGAAGAATGAAATGAAATGGAAGGTCTATTTATAGTTGGAAAATGGGTCTTTAAGTGTAATTTTCGTCTCTGGGTCGTTTTACGTAATTTTCCTAAAATTATAAAAAGAAACTTTCCCGTGACTTCTTCAGCCGCCCCGTGAACCTTTATTAAAAAAAATTTAATAATATTTTAATATATATTATTTTATTATTATAATATAATATTATTTAAATAATAAATTATTATTGAGTGGGTCCCGCGGCCATTTTTTTCAAACTTCACGAGAAAGTTTGCAGAATTATTTTTGGCCGTGGGTCCCGCAAAATACTGATTTCAAATTCATCACTTTCTGAAAATAGAGCCTACTAGTCTTTCCAAAATAGGTTTATGTTCAAGATATTAGATTCAAAATTCAGGATGTTACAGTATGCAGCTGAGCAAATACATGCAAAGAATCGTATTTTATAGCAAGTTTTCCATATCATTGTTTCAATGGTGTCTTACCACCAATAGCAGCCAAATGGCAAACAATTAATGAGGTGACACGCATATGTTATTACCTTAGCCTAAAATTCTTTGCCCAAGCCAGCATTGGACAACATACACCGAACCTTCCAACAAAGTCTGGTTCATGTGTTTTGCCACTTCATTATGTTGTAATGTATTTTTGACGATGAAGTGTCTAACAATGTCATCATCCTCACAAATCTTTTGAAAAGGATCATTCGTGTATTGTCCTCCATTATTTGTCGAAGATATTTGATCCTCCTATCTGTTTGTGTTTATCATTGCCTTCCATTTGAGAAAAATTATCAACACTTCATCTTTAGTCTTTATCATATACACCCAAGCTCTTCAGGATAAATCGTCAACAAAGGTTACAAAATAATGTTTTCCTCCCCATGAAGGTGTTTTGGAAGTATGCAGAACATCAGAGTGAACATAATCCAAAATACCTTTTATATTATGGATAGTTATACCAAACTTAACCCTTGTTTGTTTTCCCTTTATACAATGCTCACAAAACTTCAAATTGTAATTTTTTAATCCTTTTAGCAATCCTTGATCGGAAAAACTTTTCAAGGATTTTGCTGCATCGAAAAATATATTTATTACTCCACTTTCTGCAATGATTTTGAACCCCTTTGAATCTAGAGTTCCTACAGAAATAAGATTTTTCTTCAAATTCGGTACATAAGGAAATTCTTTTAATGTTTCGATCAATCCATCATGGTTCTTTAATGGAACTGAACCAATTCCATATATGGTAAGAGAAATATTATATACTGTGTGGACAACTCCACATCTTTCTTCTTGAAAATCAGTGAACCAGTCTCGGTTAGGACACATAAGATGGCTACAAGATGAGTCCAACAACCATACATCCGATGGTTATGACGACATCATTGTAGATAGTAAGAAATATAAATTTTCACCATCACAGACAGCTACATTTTAGTCCATAACAGCCTTCCCATTGTTAGGTTTGACTTTGTTTTTCAACTTTGGACAATCCTTCTTAGAGTGGTATTTTTCTTGACATGATTAAACACATTCATCTTTGCTAGGTTTGGACCTCGATTTGGATCACTCTTTTTTTTTATTATTATTATCTCTTCTGGTTTTCAGTACATCCTCTCATGACTAGTGTCTCTGCTTCTCCACCTCTTTGTTTCTCTCTTTCTTTGTTCATAGTTGTATAAGGCAGAACAAACTTCTCTAAAAGTTACTTCCTCTTTACCATGAAGTAGAGTAGTCTCCAGGTACTCGTACTCATCAAGAAGTGATCCCAATAACATCAAGGCTAGATCTTCATCTTCAAAAGTCACGTCCATATTCTGCAAATCTATTACCAACTTATTTAAGCTGGTGATATGATCATTTATTATGGTACCATGAACATAAGTGAAGCAAAACAGTCTTTTCTTTATGTGGAGTTTATTCTAATTGTTTTTCTTTAAGAATCTGTCCTCCACTGCCTTTAGTAGTCTACATGAAGAAGTTTTCTTTGTGTGTGGATACTTCTATTCTCTTGAAAGATACGATCGAATGGTATTACAAGCAACACAATTGATGATCAGCCAATCTTCCTCCCCTACACTATCTGTTTTCGTTTCTTCAATAGCAAAGTCTATTCCTTGTTGTAAAAGGACATCAAGAACCTCACTTTGTCACATCTCAAAATGTCCCGATCAGTCAAAAATTTCAACTACAAACTTTGTATTGGACACAATTTGTCAAAAGCAAAAATTTCAACAATGAATTGTTGACATTTGATGCAAATTCTTTATTCTTTTTGCCCTTCATTTCTGCTCCACCAGATACTATTTAATAGTTGCCAACACAAAAGCCCCAAAAGTTTTTTTTTTCTAATGTGAAAGTTCAAACTATGCTACAACTACAAAGCATATCAAATAGAAGCCTGACTCTGATACCAATTGTTCCGGAATATAATTTCATTCCAAATAATTTACAAGTGAAATACTATAAGAAAAGAGGAAATACAAAATACTTTATATTTATAGAAGAGAAAAGGCAATTGTGGGATATATTTAGAGGGAGGGGGCTCCCCTTTATATCACAAGGTTCCCCTTATCCTTACAAAATTCCCTGACGTGGGACTTCTACAATTTTCAACAATTTCTTAGGTACCTTTAACATTCATAAGCCGACCATGGCACATGATTTCAATTTTTTTTTTTTATTGGACTAAGTGTTTTCCCTTTTAAGTTTAGACCACAAAGAGTTTTCCTTCTCCAAACAAATGATTTCATATTTCTACACAAACACGTGTAAGCCCTATTCTTTTTTTTTTTTTTTTTGGGTAAAGGAGCAATTTTATACATGAAGTTTGCCTCAAAGAGCGCCCAGCACCACGAACTTTTTTCTGGAGTAAAAGTACACACGAAGTTACGTTTTGGGAGCAAAAATACCAGGGGCCGTTAGTTGACCGTCAACTTGGATGAAACGCTGATATGGCGCTGATTTGGACTAATACTCTGATTTGGATGCTGATATGGACGGTAAATTTTTTTTTTAAAAAAAAAACTAAAATACCCCCCGCCAGTGGGCCCCACCACTGGCCACCTAGCTAGCCGCCGGCCGGCGGTGGGGTGGCCGTTGGTGGGGCCCACCGGCCGGGGGGTATTTTAGTTTTTTTTTTTTTACCGTCCATGTCAGCGTCCAAATTAGAGTGTCAGTCCAAATCATCGACACATCAGCGTTTCATCCAAGTTGACGGTCAACTAACGGCCTGTGGTTTTTTGCTCCCAAAACGTAACTTCGTGTGTACTTTTGCTCCAGAAAAAAGTTTGTGGTGCTGGGCGCTCCTTGGGGCAAACTTCATGTGTAAAATTGCTCATTTACCCTTCTTTTTTTTCTTCTTCTTCTTTTGAAATAAAATATAATGCATTTCATGTCATTGACATATTTACATGTAGATAAGAAGATGCAAAAAGTTAGCTGCGAACATGATATAAGAAAATTAACATGATAGTATTTGTGTCTCTTTGATGAGGGGTTTTATTTTGCTTCATTTTTGTATTTATATAATGTCACGTAATTGAGAGATTTTTTCCAAAGTTTTGGTAATCAACATGCCGACCTGGTAATGTTAATCTCATAACTAATGTATTGGAAGACAGTTATTAAACCTGTTTAGAACCTCTAGAAAAAACAATTTTATGCTTTTCAACACAAAACTCGTACTATATATATATTTATCTATCTTCATATATTTAATAGCGCATAATCACTTAAAATAATATAATTCAAACTCGTGCATAATAATTAATGATTCAATAAGCACCTTAGCTAAATATATGCATACTCGGCGAGGAGATAAAACCAGACCTATACATACATATATTGGCTCAATAAAAGTGGACCCAGAAAAAAAAGAAGAAAAAAAAAAAAAAAGAGGTGATGGATAAGTGCGAATACATATAACTTTTTTCCTCACATAATAGAACAAGCATGAGGATTATCATCATTGAACATGGTGACAGCTCTTTGATTGACCAAGGAGGAACCAATGGGCTGTTGGTAGTAGCCAAAGTCGTCGCCATTGTTATAGCCGTGAGTGTAGTAGTTGTACGAGGAAGCCCTTCTATAAGTAGAAGGACTACTGGGTATCGGAGAGTACGAGGTCACATGATGATCAGAAAACTCGCTCTCATAATTGTTATCATATTCATAACTATCATAGTCAATGTTTTTTTTGGTATAATCATAGTCAGTGTTAATGATGTTGTTGTTGTTGTATTGGCGTATAAAGCCATGGTACTCAGGGTTGTATGGGTATGGCCACAACTCTGCCCTTTTACCCATCTTCCTCACTGTCTTCAAAATCTGGTTTTTGTCTGCCCAACCCATCACTGTTACCTTCTGCATTTCCATGTCTATATCAACATCGTCCACTCCTGATTCATTGAGAGTAGTGTTGTTTATGTATTAACAAGAAATTGTGATGTTAATGATGTTTATTTTAATGTTGTTGAAAAAGTTTTGTGTATGTTTATTACCAGGTAATCTCTGAAGAGCTTTCTTAACCTTGGCCTCACAACCTGCACAGTCTATGTGCACGCACATCTCCACTATCTGGAAACCAAGACAAGACAAAAGTTAAGTCTCCATGAAACTGAACACTAACAAGATACTATAGCTACCTCCGGTCCTTAATATAATATCCATCTTGTAGTGCAAATTATACCACAAAATAGATCTTATATTAAAGATATGAGGTAGTATATATACATCAAGCTACCCTGATAATTAAGCCGATTCATGCACAGAAAATTGATACATGTTTCTCATATACGGTAAGCTTCACAAATGGGTGAAAATGATATTCCTTCATGCAGTTATATATGCATATGAACTTTCAATAAAACTGATGAGCCGAGAAGAAAACATGTTAAGTATGATATATACTTGTCTTGGGAACCAATAGAGACTTGTGTGTGTGTGTGAATACTTCATAGAGAGAGGCAGAAAGAGCAATAGCAAGGCTAAAGATATAATTATCTAACCGTCATTATAACGAGAAAATCTTGGCTTCTATTCTTCCGAAAGTGCTTACAAGCTATGGCTATATATGAGCTTCATATAAGGGAGAATTTATATATAGGTGCAGAGAAGCCCCTAATGACAGAACGAAGTTGCAGGGAAAATAATTGCAAGTTAAGAGAATATAATAATCATATGAAGTGAGCATATCCTCATCATCATAAGCCGAGTCTTTTTAGATTGTTTGGAAATTGCTATGCAATTGCTTAGAACTTGTATTGGGGAGACACTGCGAAAACAATTGTATTATATAATACTCCCTCTAATTATAGGAGCTATTTACCAGAATTTGAAGAGATTAAGGAGAAAAGTTAAATTAGTTAATTATAATTATTTTCCGAAAATACCCCTCTAAAAATTGGAAATTTATTTTAGACAAAATTAGTTGAATCCGCGCACAGTACTCTCGCTTGTCCTGATTAGTCCTAACACCCCGTCTTCATTCTCCGAGTTGGCAAAATATAGCAAGGCAGAATATACTAACCCCTAATAAATATATTGTGGGTTAACCCCTAATAAATATATTGTGGGTTAATATAGCGAGGCAAAATATAGCTGGCAAAATATTCTTGACACATTTATTTATTACTTCTAATTTATTAGTCCTAACACATTTATTCACTTTGGACAGATGGTTAAAAAAATATTTTAAAAAGAATATTAAAATTATTTTATTTAAAAATAAAAAATAAAATAGAACCTCTCACTTAATAGAATATAAGTGTATTGTTAAATTGATTATTGTAGAAGAAGTATTAGTAGGGGTAATATAGGAAAAATATGACAAAAATTGCTCAAAATTATTTTATGATAAAAAAAAGTATAATTGAGGTGTATATGACATTAATGAGTTACAAATATGATTTACTTTATTAAATATATAGATGTATTATTAAATTTTTATTGTCTTTAATTATTATTGAGAAAGTATAAATAGTGGTATTATAGGAAAAAGTTGATAAAAGTTAAAACTTACTCTTATAATTAGGACCAAAATCAACTCTAAAAAGTGCTTTTATAATTAGGACCGGAGGGAGTATATCATCTCTCTGTACTGTATATATAGTTTATGGAGTCAAATTGAAGGTGGTGGGGGATATAAAGCAATTAACCAAGTTAATTGATACTTTCGTGTCACCATCCATTTATCATCCTCTTAATTAATTGTCATTGTGATTAAGTGACATTTGCATGTATATGTAACGACTGGAATTAATAATAAATAATCATTTGAATGACGACTAATGCGAGGTTGATGTTTTGAAGGTTAAATAAATTAGTCGAGTTGTTAGGTATTGGCATTTCTGATTGGAAAGTTCATAGGAAAAGTCATTCCTTGATTACGTCTACGCTAGTTTTTTTAATTACTACACTTGATCTTAGCCAAAAGGCCGAGAAAGGTATAGTTTTTTTAATTACTAAGAGGGAACAACCAATGATATTTTTTTTTTCTTGCTTCTTGTTGTCATGACATGAACAAAAAGTCAGTCAACTACTTGAACTTAAATTAGTACCAGTACTCATTTGAATCATAAAACAAACTAAAAGATAATATACTTAGCAGCGGATGATAAATGACATGTTTAAATTATCAGTGTTGTAAAAGTACATTCACGTAGACCTTATATACTTACATACTCATCTCATATACTATAAATCATGTCCGCTAATCCTAACATATACAACTAATTCATCCATTAGCTTGACCGATTCATACTAGGAAAATTTAATTATCCTCTTTAGTTACCAAAAACAAAATAAGACATGAGGAAAACAAAATCCCAAGATCACCCTTATTGGTGCAAGTCGTAGGTCGGCTAGGCTACTTCAAATGTAAAGTTTGTCTTTGTATAGCAAGAGGCGTTAAGTGAGGTCGGCAAGACTAGTCTTCGTAATTAAAAAGGAAAAAATTCACAAGGGGGCACATGATTTTGGATCTGGAACTGGGTGTTTTGTTTTCACTTCTCAAAGTGCATCAGCTATTCGAATTGACTTATCTCCAACTCAAACTTGTGAACTTATCCAATAAATAGCTGTATAATAACACCTATTTTTTCCCATTCGACAGTTCAATCAAAGGTATGATTTATCTCTCACTCAGAGGTTGATGAATTTCATCCATTTAGAAACGCTTTAGCATGCATAGGCTTCAAATACATCACAGAACGTTATGAAGATATGAAAATTAATATCATTAACTGAAATTAAATACATCACAGAGATATTATGGAAGCACTCTAGAGTATGTAACTAAAGAAGTTATGGTAAGGTGCACAAGGTTTCCACAGTACAAAACTTTGAGCAATATCATGGTACCACTCTGATCCTATTTATAAGTCCATTTTAACCAAATATCACATACTAAGTAGAGGTAATTAACTCAATGATTATGGGGTAAATTTTTCAACTTTATCCTAATTTATAATTGGGTATTTTTCAACTTTTTATTCTCTTCCTATCTTTATAGGTCCAATTAATATGAGTAAATTGTTACAATCTCATTTATTACATGAAACTAAATTTAGAAATAGGACCAGAGTAATATAAAGTAGCATATAACTTATTCTCAGTCCAGACTATCCACTAAAGCTCAAGATCCAAGAAGGAAAGAAATGATGCTTTTATACCTGTTAATATATTATATATTATATTAATATTTGATATATTCTCAGGTTGAGATATTATATATCATTTGTTGATATCTGATGTATCTTAGAACTTTATTGTTGATATTATTATTTGATTAGATTTATTTAGGTTGGACTACATTAGATTCTATGATTAGTGTAGGTTACGCTTTGCCTATGTAAAGGCTCTTATATTTTCATTGATGCAAGGATAAAATATTAAGGATTCAATAATATTCAGAGTGTCTTATTTCCTCTCCACCACAATTCTTCAAATTCTAACATAATATCAAAGCTAATGGTGAAGAAGAAGAGAAAGAAGAATGGAGAACATCAATTCCTTTCCTTTTCAACTATAGTAGGAGATCTACTACTTAGTTGTTGTACCTCCTTGAGTGTTGAAATTAACGCTCATGAACTATCTTTTTATTGACAAGATTGGTTTTTCCACACATTCTCTCTCAGTCGTTCTCTCGGTTGTCTCAACCTATGAAAGAGTTCCTGACTCTAGTCACCTCCTCATCTAGTGCGTAATGCTACAAGCATGATCTTTCCTTTGCAAACTATCCAGTCCCATCCTAGATCTGTTCCTTGGAGAGTGTATGGTTCCATACTAGAGCTTTGTCCAAATCTCTTAACCATTTGGTTCCGCTTATATCTTTTGACCATCTGTTCTGCCCAAATCTTTCGTTCCTTAAAGAGTGTACGGTTCCATCCCAGAGCTTTGCCCAAATCTTTTGACCATCTGGTATGTACGGTTCCATCCCAAAGCTCTACCCAGATCTTTTGACCATCTAGTTCCACCCAAACCTGAAGACTGTCTGGTTCGTCCAGATTAGCTTGACGTCATTTCTATTTTGTCCAAATCGATGCTTGCTCTAAGATGTTACTTTTAGTCACCTGCTGCTATGGTTTCTCCTTCCGATTGTCGCTTCGAGTTTTTAGTACTCAAGATGATCTTGAGTTTGAAACGGTATCAAGATATTATATTATCTTATATTAGGATTAAGATGCAAAAATATATATATGGTTTAGCCAAAAGAACACCCAACATCAAGTATTTTTTTATATGCAAAAGTGACTATATAGTTGCAAAAGTTACATATTCCTTTAATATAGAAGACGTTGACCATGAAGTTGGACGGTTTGAGTAAAAATGGTGACATGTACGATGAAGCAGAACTTTGACCTTCCATCAGATGTTTCATCTGGCCACGAGGCAGTCCGGGTCAGCAAAGACTGTGCTCAAATGTTGCTTTAAGTGTTTACCTATAATCAGTGATTCAAAAAGGTAAGAGTTTGGTTCTGAGACCCATCTCGACTTCTTTCTTGGGGTGAATTTGGTAATCAAAAATTAGATCTAGTAAGAAGGAAGAGTTGAGCAAGCTTGTAAAGGCGAAGCAACGCTGATGTCGGCCGCTGCCATTGAAGTTTCTTTAAGGAAGAGTTGAGCAAGCTTGTAAAGGCGAAGCAATGCTGATGTCGGCCGGTGCCATTGAAGTTTCTGATTGCAAGCTTGTTCGAAATTTTGTCGAAATGGAATAACTAACAATGTTGTCGGAAGTAGTAGCGTTGGACGTGATGCAATCCCTCTCATTTTCTGTTATAAGCCTGCAACGCATCTTTGAAAACCCATTGCCTAAAAACCGACGCTTATGCAATCCCTCTCATTGAAACAAATCAGAATCATCAAGCCCAACTCTTCTTGAATATCTCTTGTTCAATAAAAATAGACCTGCCAAACCCATCGATGAATCTTCAACTACAGAATTATTTGCTGAACTCCATTTCAATGAGAGTCCTACACCATTCCTTTCTTCATTTGCCCCTATTTCTACTTTACCATCAACAGGCCTTTAAAAGCCTGATCAAAAAGATGTTTTTGACTCAAAACAGAGCACCCTTGAATCAAACACAATCATACGTCACAAGAGCAGTGACAAACTGACAACTATTCATCTTTTAATTCTAAGAGTCTGCATTTTTGCACGGAAGGTCTTGGTTTTGAGAGCTCATATGATATGGAAGACTTGAAAACTGGAATGGATAAGTATTGTTAGGAAACTCAAACCGAGAAAGTGAATACCAAGAAGAAGAATTTGGCTTCAGAAGATTCATATGGAGAAAGCAGGTGGTCAAGGATTAGGGGCCTAGAGTACATTTCTCCTATTTCATGCATAGGGAGCACTAAGAAGCCTTGGGTTTTGTTTAAGTCTTACAGGGACAATGGAAGATTTGTGTTGAAAATAATAAGAATACCCACACAGGAATTTCTTTATGCTTATAGAGAAAATGGAAGGTTGAAGCTACGTGTTGTTATGCTAGACGACGAGTTTTAGGAAGAACAAAATGATGATGATGATGCAGAAAGTATAGATGGGAAGAAAAAGACGACGGTGTAGTAAGTATAGTTGAGAGAGAAGAGAACAAGGAAAAAAAAAGTTTAATTATGCAAGAGATCGCAGTACTATCAACATAAAGTTCCACCTCATTGAACACATCACCAATTTTAGTCAAAAATCTAACTTCACGGTCAACGTCTTCTCTATTAATGAAATAAATGGCTTTTGATCCATTTTTGTAATCACAGTCACTTTTATACCTAAAAAAAAAACTTAGTGTTGGATGCTCTTTTGATCAAACCATATGTATATTTTTACATCTTAACCCATTATATTGATATTTGATATATCCTTATGTTGAGATATTATATATCAACAGTTGACATTTGATATATCTTAAAGTTTAATGTTGATATTATTATTTGACTAGATTTATTTAGGTTGGATTAGATTAAATTCTATGATTGGTCTAGGTTATGCTTTGCCTATATAAAGGCTTTTTACTCTCATTAATGCAAGGATTAAGTATTAAGGATTCAATATTCAGAATATCTTGTTTTCCCTCTACTACAATCCTCCAAATTCTAACATTACCATTATACTGGACCATGCTAGAAGGAAAGGAAAACTCGCAGAAAAGGAGAGTAATAATGCAGATAGATATGAGAAGAACATGTTCCTTTCGTTACTAGCATTCAATCTAACTTCAGCTTGAAACCACACCCCTCTGCTAGAAAAGCCCTGACGAATGAAGACTGGCAAATGATCACATATAGCACTCATCCAATCGGCTTTTATGAAGCTGAAATGCCGGGTTAACCCAGGCTCCACAGCTGCACTGCATGCCTGCCCAGTTGAAGTAACCCAAACGAGCATTGCAGCCCAAACAGAGAAGTTTATCCTCCACGTTACCTTCTTGTACTGCCAAAGTCAATCAATATGTGCATAGAGTTAGCATGAAGAGTAATATTATGGCAACAAAGTGAATTTATGAAGGGAATGCACAAAGACCTGCTTGCATCCACTTCATGGGCTCCACAAATAAAGAGGTACACTCTATTTGTTGCTTTTCCTTGTCCCATTGGTTGCCACTCCTCTTTTTCCACTTGAAGCTTGAGTCGCCTTTTCCATGTTGATGGGAAACTATATTCTCCTCTGAAGCAATAATTCTTCGGCATTTCTTGCACCTGTATATGGCATGAGATTTTGTTGTGGTTTTCAACTCTGAGCTACCAGGCTCGGTCATTTGGACTTCCTATGAAATATCCTTGATGCACTGCCAATTAAGAAGCCAAATACACTAGAGCCACATCTTAAAAGAGTCACTAGATGTGACTAGAAGCAACGGAAAAGAGAAATAAAAGCTTACTAATTGCCAAGAGTCACTAGATGTGCATGGAAGTAATGGAAAAGAGAAATCAAAGTTTACTAATTGCCAACACTAGATGATTACTACATAATCATAATGAACATAGTCTTCGACAGGGGAAAAACAAGACAATTCACAAAGACAAGGGATTAGGACTCATAACCCTCGCTGATTTTTGTATTTATCATTTACTAGTTTTTTTTTTAATATTAAACCAGAAATTCATTCGGAGGCAAATATTTCACACACACAACTCTCAAAAACATTCTTATACCTAACTCATAAATGTGAGACCAAAGTCTATCAATTGGTTCTGCAGTCTTAAATTAATTCACACACAAGTGCAGTTAAATGGTTTTGAAGGCTTAAACATCCCAAAACTAAGAGTATAGACAGATAAAATCGAATGAATTGGAAAGTAGAAGCATTACCACTGATCACTTAAAAGCTAGCTTCTAGTATTATTATAGAATGTAAGCGCTCAGTTCCTCTGATTCCCTTTCGCTGTCGCTGCAGCGGTTTCTATAAAACCTCCACCGTTGCCCAAAGGCCAAAACCAAAGAGAATGAACCACTGGAACGAGAAATGTCGCCGCAAGTGACACGGGAGTGGTGGTCGAAGTGTGACGCAGGGGCTGCCGTCGCGTGCTGTTCTTGGTCTTGTCGAGGGGAGATTGCGGAATTAGGGCACGATGGAACTGAAGGGCTCAGGATTCATCGTCAAACGACGGCGTTTACATATATAAATTTAATTTTAACTCAATGACATGAAACCAGCTTGAATTACAAGTAATCTCATGAACCTTAATAGGAAATCCTCCCTATACAGGTAATTTCAAACTATCAATTTCATGCCCCATAAATTTTATTTTTGTATGCATATGATACTTTCAAAGTAGACAAACTCCTTAAACTTGAAGTTATTTATAAATAAATAATGAATAAAATTAAGGGATAGGATATTGTCACTATTAATTTTATGTTACTACCAAGTCACTACCACTTTTTAACCGTTAAATCAGAATCTCAATAGGAGAGAGAAATGACAAAGATAAATGAGATTTTGATCTAACGGTGAAAAAAAGACAATGACAATTGGTAGTGACAATATCTTATCTCTAAAATTAATAGCATGAGAATTATCTATTTAAATATAGAGATAAAATATTGTTACTGCCAATATCACTACCACTTTCCATCCTTAAATCAGAATCTCAATAGAAAAAAAAAAGGATAAAAGTAAATGAGATTTTGATGTAACAATAGAAAATGATAATGACAATATCATATCTCTTAAATGTAAATGTTCAAATTCCAAAAAGCTTTATTGTACTTCAAAGGTTAATGGAAATAATTACATATAAGGAAGTTTAGGAATATTACATTGTTTATCCATAATTTTTAATTTTATAACACATCCAGCCCAATAATTTTAAAATACTTTTTGTTTAAGGGTAAAAAGGAAAATTTAACAACACTATAAAGTTTCTAAAGGTGCAAAAATGTATATGAAGTCACAAAATAAGTGCAATTTCCCCACATCTGTTACCTGCCCTTGACCTCTATTAATTTACTCTAATATAGGATAGGACTCACAAGATGTCCACATCAGTTCTTTCTTCCTTTTGAGCTTTCATTGTTTTCGGAAGATGGTGGATTTAACCAGGTCAAAACTACCATGGAATCAATTCAAAATCCAAAAGTTCATGATAAACGAAATTAATCTCAAATTCAACAAAGTTGTTCATTACATATACTATAACAAGTTAAAATCCAAGATTTTTGTAAGAACCAACAGTATTTTCAAGCTATAGTGTTGCTTATAACAAAAACACAGAGGTTTCTTCTAATTTTGTTCTCATCATATCGACTTGAACAAGAACAAATGAATCATTTCTTGCATCTGGCAAATGAGAAGCTCGCTTTCAAGAGAAATTTTTAGAAAGAAAGTTCCAAGAAAGCAGAATCACTTTCCTACAACGAGGAGGCAAAAGCATTGATCTCAACCTTATCGGAAAACAATGCAAGTTCAAAAGGAAGAAAGAACTGATGCAGACATCTTGTGGGTTCCATATGAGAGCAAGTTAGCAGAGGTTATGGGCAATTAACGGATGTGGGAAAAATTGCACCTATTTTGCATGTTTATGTACATTTTTGCACCTTTAGAAACTTTATAGTGTTAAGTGCCCCTTACATATAACTTTGTTGCCCTTTGTTTGATAAAAAGATCGGATTCATGATTTGGTCTTCTAAAATAAAATGGAATCAGTTTCTTTTACAATGTAGTCTTAGGGAAAATGACATCCATGAGGTATACTGGTATAGTAGTGTACTTAAACAACAAAATATGCTCAACACATATTGAATAACCACTAAATGCATGTTTGGATTAGTGATAGAAGCTGTTAGAACGTGGTTTACAGTGTACGAGGTAAGCATATAAGGGAAGTTGTCTTAACTTCCATGAATGTACTTTTAAAACTCTAACTCAAATAAGCACTAAATAATAATCCTACACCGCACCTATTTTTCTGTGTAGTAGGATGTACTGTAATGCATAATATTTCATCACTTCCCTATTGGTTAACGTATTATGGGGAAAAAATAAATAATGAACCACAAGAAAAAAAGAGGGGTTGAAGTCCAAGATTCCAGCTGGAGGGCTTCAAAATTGCTTATCACGAATAATAATTTTATAGCTTACTCCTTCATGTTTATTTGTGCGTTCCATTCATTCCCAGCAATCATCAAATGGCTGCTTTAAGCCTGGCACGCCTTAATCACCAATAGAGACGAGGAGGAAGATCAAAACCTTCTGCTCCATCTCGAGTATAAATATGATTAACGTTATTCCAATATTGTTTGTTCATATCAGCTGAAGTACAGCGGCGAGTCACACAGTCTCCTTTCAGTCTTGCTTCTTAAAACTCTCCTTGAATTCTATTAGCATCTTAAGGATTCCCCAAGAAATCCTGCCCTTTTCGCACATATAAATGATGTAATTCAAAAACATCACCATCAAAATGTAGCTGGTTTGTAGCTGATCTTCCCCTTCCCTCAACCTCTTTCTCTCTTTCGTAATGGAGCTTGGCTTGTAACATAACACTATTAACCAGAAACAGAACAACAAAGCAGGTTACCAAATCTTCACTATCAAAACATACCATTTTGGTTTGCAACCACTACTTGCCCCGGTTTTCGTCTTCTGTTCCTGAAGTTAGATCAACATCTGAGACAATGGTTTACTGCTCTTATAACTCGAATTCTTCAGCGGGGTCTGATATCTCAGAGGTTGTTCAATCCAGCTTCACATAACATTATTGATTCTAATGGAGTTTCACAAAGTGTGTCAGCGTCGTCACATTCGTGTGATCCTGAATATTAAGGAGAAGCTAGTGAAGTCCCCTGCGAAGATGGATAAAACGGGGCGTCAGAGGCAAATATTTAGACTTGAATATCTCATTTTTTACCGAATTTGAGGTCAAAGGAATTTGAAAATCAGAACAAAATCCAATAAGTGGCTTACCATTAAGTGTAGCATGCATTTTCAGATCATACTAACTGTATAAAACAAGTCGGGCATAAACTTTTTTGTCGAGAGTACCATGTAGACTAAATTATCAAACTTCTTGGTCTTCAACATAAACAAAGACCACATTTGCAGGTCCTGATGTAGCTATTCACTAATCTTTGGAACATATCCTTCTCGTTTCAGATCATCATAGAGAGAATTAAGTATGTCGTAAATCTCACTAGAATCCTGATGCAAACCATCACCTGCGAGAAACTCATGAAGTTGATTATTGATCTCAATCCAGCTACAACCAGGAGTTTTTGATACACCCTTCTGTTTCATCAACATCCTCATCCTTGCAGAATCATCCAACCTATTTGAATTTTCATACATTTTTGATGAAATAATATAGTTCCCAGAATTTTGAGGATCCAACTTCAGAAGCAGCTGCATAACCTGTTCACCTATTTCTACATTTTTCAGCCTTCTACAGGCACTAAGTACAGAACCCAAAACAACCTTATCTGGCTTTTCAGGCATTTTCTCAATGAGATCCCAGGCTTCATATATATGGCCAGCACGTGCCAGAAGATCCACCATGCAAGAGTAATGTTCAATTTTTGGAATCAATCCAAAAAATGTGCTCATCATATCAAACAATCTATAGGCTTCATCAACCAGGCCTGCATGCACACATGCAGAAAGCAACCCAACAAATGTTATATCATTAGGCTGCACAGAGCCACCTTCCCTTGCCATGAGCTCAAACAGTGACAGTGCTTCCTTGGCTTTACCATGAGAAGCAAGTGCAGATATCATTGCATTCCAAGAAGCCTCGTTTTTTCTGGGCATTTCTTGAAAAACTTGCAGTGCATTCTCCAAACTTCCACACTTAGCATACATATCAATTAATGCGGTGGCTACATAAATATCATGTTGCCATCCCCTTTGTGAAGCATATTCATCAATATGTTTCCCCAAATCCAAAGCCCCAATGGAGGCACACGCTGACAGCACCCCTGATAATGTGATTTTATTTGGATCAATATGCTCCTCTCTCATGCCATGAAATAGCACAATTGCTTCATCTGCCATTCCACTCTGGGCATATCTGTCACAATCGTCAAGCAGAAATATTAGATAAAAAATTGAGATTGTAGCAATACAAATTTATTATAAGATAAAAATTCATGATATAAATAAGAATAAAATGTTATCACCATTTAGTCCAAGATGCGTATCCATATACCACTGTTTAAGCTGATGCTCATGCAGTGATTTTGGTTTTATTGTTCATGCAATGTTACAAAGTATTAGCAATAAATATAGTCACGAAGTCTGATATTTCATAAATATGAATGCCCAATTGGTTACTTAGAACTAAGACAGGAGTACAGAATAATCAAAGCCAGCCAAATGATAGAATTAACTAAGGAACAAGTTTAATGATAATACTAACCCAGTTATCATGGCATTCCATGTGATGATATCCTTTTTAGCCATACTGTCAAAGATTCTTCTCGCAGATGCCAAATCACCACACTTTGCAAACATACTAACTAAAGCAGAACCTATATAAGAGTTCACGGTCATTTTGTGTTCCACGACAAACTCCTCCACCAATCTCCCCAAATCTAAATTTCCTAGCTCTCCACAAGCGCCAAGAACAGAGACTAGAGTCATTTCATCAGGTTCAAACCCAGCATCCTTCAATTCCCCAAATAACTCCACTGCCTCCTTTGCATAACCCAATTTTGAATATCCTGAAATCAAGGAGTTCCATGAAACCAAATCTTTCTCATTGATTTCATCAAACACCTTTCGTGCATAACCCAGTTCATTACACCTTGCGTACATGGTTATCAGTGAATGACTTATGTAACTATCGATGCTTAACCCATCCTTAATCACAGATGATTGGGCGGCACGGCCGTGATTAATCTCCAAAAGGTTAGCACAAGCAATGAAAAAAAACGGGTACGTGAAATTGTTGGGCTTTATGCCCAAGAACTTCATTTGGTAATAGAAGTGAAGAACAAGAGGATACTCATGCCATGTGGTGGCTAGCCCTCGAATCATGACATTAAATGCGTAGTCATTGGGTTCAGGGATTTGAGAGAAGAGAATAGAGGCGTAGGTAAAGTCTTTGAGATCAATGATTTTCGAAAGTAAATGGTTGGGTTTGGGTATTGAATTAACAAGCATTTGGGCATGAATTTGTCGAAAGGGTTTGGTGAATGAACATTTTTTCAAAAGAGATAGTAGCTTTTCAGGAAGGAATTCTGAGTGACTTGGTAGTACTACAGGGGCGATTTCCAAGCTGCGATGGCGGGAAAATAAGTGCGAGTAAGCTCGCGTTTTGAGCATTACAATTGCTGAAGTTAAATTGATCAGCAAGAGACAGATACATAAAAGCTGATTGGGAAGCATCAACTACACAGCAACATTTCCCAAAAGAACATTTAGATATGTGAAAGGAACCAGCAATAAAATTTTTGCTAGAGCTTCAAGTTTAGTCTGTTACCGTGGCCGTGTTGGTCAGATGAGGAGGAGCGGGCTCCAAGCTAATGCTCATTTGTTACCGTGGCCGTGTGGGTCAGAGGAGGAGGAGGGATCTCCAACCTCCAAGCTAAAGCTCATTTGCTCTCGTTTTCTTACCCCCACGATTGGATGAAAATTTCAATGCCATAAGTTTTAGGGTTAAGATGTAAAAATATACATGTGCTTTAGTTAAAGGAGCGTCCAGTAGAAAGTGTCTTTTTTAGGTATAAAAGTGACTATGTGGTTACAAAAGTAGAGCAAAATTACACATTGACCGTTAGTTGACCGTTATATGATGCTAACGTGGCAGTGGGGTTTGACTTCTCCGTTAAAATACCGCCACATGTTGCTTCTTCCCTCTCTTCCATTCTCAACTTCTTCTTCTTCACAGAAAGTGGACTAGTCAACGTACTTGCCAAAGGATTTATCTTCCAATTTGCCATAGTGACAAGCCGCCTCGAGAAGATCAGCGGCCGCATCGACAACTTGGGCCTTGTCAACTTTGTTTGATTCGTGGTGGAAAGTGGATTGTACCACCTCAGCAACAAGTTTGGCGCTGGAAAGAAGCTCGCTGGAGAAGTGTTTCTGGTGCGAATGGTCGTGGCGGTGGTTGGGATCAGAATCCATCGTCAGAAGAATATAGGATTTGGTATAAAGAAATTGAAGGAGGAAGATGAAGTGATTGGGGCTTCGGGACCAGTTCTTCTATATCAACATGGTGAACACAGGTCTTCACCGTTTGCGCGACTGGAAGCTATTTTTATATTTCTATATTTATCAATTTTATCTTTTGGTCAAATATCGATGAAGGTGTTAGCGGAGGCCTTTCACGCAGGTCTTCAACTGGGAAGTCTGGAGCCTGGGATAGACGGATTTTCTGAAAATGCTGAAAAAATTAGGACGATTACGAGGTTGAGGAACATCGCAATGACATCTGTCTCTCCAGGCTCTGGTATCTCCTAAATTTATGTATTTATTTCTTGTGAATATTCTCTTGTTCTTATTCTTCGACATAAGTGAATCTTTCGAGTTCAGTGGCATCAGTGTGACTCATTTTGGGATTCTAGTACTTCACTACTATTTGCACTACATTGAAGAGCATCCTCGAGCGTCAATGAGAACATTATTGCTGTAGCGTTCTTATTCAGAGGGCAACTAGGACTGTTTTATGTTTGCAGGAGATAATGTGGTTGCTTTGCATAAGACATTTGATGGTATCAATAACTCAGTCATGAGATGAGTGTCCATTTGGTATGAATGCTATGCATTCTTTTACTGTATGGATATGCATCAGCTGAAATCATCTGAACAGGGAAAGTCCAATGTAATCTACCAAGAAAAACAATGTCTAGCAAGCACGTCCTTTAGAAATGGAAGAGAGGGAAGGAGGAACATGTGGAAGTATGTTTAATGGAGAAATCAGATCGAGCTGGTCTCTCTGGTCCGCCTTTCGGGTCTATCTCTGGAGGAAGAAGAAGAAGAAGGTCCCTAGTCAAAATGCAAGTTTTGACCAGGGACTAAAATGAAAATTTTAAAAGTTTATAACGGGACTAAATTGATTTTTTTTAAATGTATCCGGGGCTGAACTGTAATTCATAAAGCATTAACATCCACGTCATTGTCCACGTCATCATTTTCAATACAGAAAAAGTCAACTAACGGTCAATGTGTAATTTTGCTCCACTTTTGTAACCACATAGTCACTTTTGCACCTAAAAAAAAGCACTAGCTACCGGGGGCTCCTCTGACCAAAGCATATGTGTATTTTTGCACCTTAACCCTAAATTTTACGTCTTATAAAACTATTATTATAATTTTAGTTAAAAATATATAAATGTTAACCGCTAAAAACTAATATTCCCTCCGGTTCTACCTATGTAGTATAAGATAAAATTTATAGTTTGAATTATATTATAAATTTTGTCTTATATTTAGGACTAAAAGTAAGAATATTTTTTTAGATTAAAATCTGTGTCATTAAAATTTTCATCTAATAAAATGAGAAAAGAAGGGAAAAAGTAGAGATGCCACCCTTTTCTAGGAAGTCAGAATGGAGGAGATCCTCTCATTATCTATTTTTTCATAAGTCCATCTAGATTATTGATTGGGAAGAGAAGAAAAAACCCCAAAGAGTATAACTTAATGATATGATCTTTCATATTGATTCGATGGGCATAATTTAAGGATTATGAAAGACAATGAGAAAATAGATTAGGAAAGAAATCTGACCTTGCTGGTGGTCATGGTTCCCTGTGCAAAACGATGGCGTTTTAGTTTAAATAACACATCAATCTGGTGGGTAAAAATGATTTGTCGCTCCGAACCTGAACCCAGCTCGGCCCAATGATGTTACCTGATAATACGGGTTTTGTTGGGAACAGCTCAAAAGAGGCTAGTCCAAGAAAAAACAAGGAACACCCAAAACAAGCTAGAAAAGCAACAGCCCCTCCTTTGCCTCGAAATGGAGGTAAGTGTTGGCTAAGGGGGACAAATGGAGGGAAGTACTTCATGACGTACCAATATTTAAATTTTCCTTGTACATTTTTTTTGCTCGGAAAAGATACTTGCATTACTATATAATAAGAACTCTTACATCAAAAGCATGGTAAAGGGAGGAACCCAATACAGCGAGCTATATCAGCATAACAGCAAGAAACATAATAACAGCAACCTACAACACAGATCTACCACAACACAACAGCAACGAAATACAACACAGAATGCAAACAGCAAACTAAAGCTAATGAAACAAAATACAGCGGAAATGAAAACATCAGCAAGCCCCACGCTCATCACTGGGAAAAGCACTTTCATCCACAATAATGTTAGCCTCCTTAGCATCCAAGATTAGAAGAGAGGACAAAGAAGGTGTTGGTTCGAAAACCCACCCAACCGGGCACACTTCCTTATAAGCCATCGCTGCTAGGTAGTCAGCAACTCTATTACCCCGTCTAGGGATAAAGGAAAAGGAGAACCCAATCTTGGTCGCAAAAAGACCAATTATATCATAGAGAATACTACGACACTTCCACTCATAAGAAGCAGGGGACTTAGCCTCAATGCAAGTAATCAACGGGAGACAATTTGATTCAAATACTACCTTGTCATGGCCCAAATCCACAGCCAACATCAGGGCTTTTTTTAAAGCTAAAGCCTCAGTCATAAAAGCTGATATAGATTTAACTTTGTCCACATACCCCTATTTAAAGGAGCCCCACTGATCCCTACACACCACACCAACAGCAGCATGAGACTTGCTCGGGAAAAAGGCACCATCAGAGTTCATTTTTAACACCCCAGGTGCAGGAGGTGCCCAGCAGGCGCTTCAAGCCGAGGATTTACCAGAAATAGCCAGATCAGAATGCATAATTTCATGTTGATCCCAGAATTCAGTATTGCTCCTACTCGCATATTCAATAACAGCACAAGGATTGGGTTCCACAAAGCTAAATACTTTTTCATTTCGATGTTTCCAAATATACCACAAAACCCAACAAACTAAGGAGATATCTTTAGGGCCTAGAGAGGACATACCAATAATTGTCAACCACCAACCTGTAAAGCTAGTAGCATTAGAGTAGACAGTGCGCACCCCCAAACCACAACCGAACCAAACACACCGCATCCACTGGCAATGGAAAAAGAGATGCTCTAGGCTTTCCTCAGCATGATCACAGATGGGACATGTGCGGACAAGGGAGCGTCTTCTCCTGAAAAGGGCTGCATTTGTTGCTAAGGCATTATTAAGAGCACGCCATAGAAATTGTTGCACACGGGGGATGATTCTAATACTCCATATGGATTTCCAGCAAGCCTGATTGGCACTAACAGAGGGGCCGGCCCTGTGATCATATCCAGATTTCTTCACCTTTTCAGAGTGATAGCCAACTTTCACAGTATACGATCCATTCTTTGACCCAGTCCATATCACTTTGTCCTCAAGCTCATTAGTTGGAATGGGAATCGTGAGATGGCCTCTTTGATTTCTTTTGAAATATAGCAAGCTATGGGAGACAGATTCCATAAACCGTCACAATTCATATCGCTAACTCTTCCCTTCTCCACATAGTAGCTGTTACTTTGCAGTGGCTTGGCAGGAAAAGAGATATCCGATACCCACTTATCCCCCCAAATGCTTATATTCTGGCCATTTCCAACATCCCACTGGATCTTCGGTCTAAGAAATTCCCGGCCCACAAGGAGGCTTGACCAACACCAAGAGGCCTTATGGCCCTTAACCACATCCATAAACACTGTATCAGGAAAATATACACTCTTCAGGACCTGCACCCATAAAGCATCGGGATTTGATAGCAGCCTCCACACTGTTTTAGCAAGCAATGCCTCATTCATTACCACCAAATCTCTAAATCCCATGCCACCTTGACTTTTACCCAGCGTGAGGAATTCCCACGCTTTCCAGTGCGTTTTACCCCCATTCACATTACCATCCCACCAAAAATTAGCCACAAGGCTATGGATCTCCTTGCAAGTTTTAATGGGGAAGCTGAAGCAATGCATAGGATAAACAGGTATAGCTTGGAGGACTGACTTAATCATAGTTTCTCTCCCAGCAAAGGAAAGATAGTTGTGCCCCCAGCCTTGGATTTTGTTAGCCACCCTTTCTTTGATATAAGCCAGAGCTTGTTGCTTAGTTTTGCCCCATAAACTTGGGATTCCTAGGTATTTCCCCGGGTCACCAGCGGCTGAAATATGAATCAGGTTGCACACCTCCTGTTGGACCACTTCCGGGGTATTGGACGAGAAGAAAATGGAGGACTTATCTAAGTTGATAACTTGACCCGAAGCCATACAGTATCGCTGTAGGATGGAATCTAAATGACGACAGTTATTAGGACATGCATTCATAAAGATCAAAGCATCATCTGCAAAAAAAAGCATGTGTGAGTACAGGACAGTTAAAGCTCAATTTAACACCTTTCAGCAAACCATCTTTTTGGCTTTTTGTGATCATTATAGACAAAACTTCTGCAACTAGTATAAAGAGGTAAGACGAGCTAGGGTCCCCCTGCCGTAAGCCCCTGCTTGGAACAAAAGAGCTCACTGGTTCCCCGGATAAACATAAATTCATCCTAACTGATTTGACACACTTCATAACCAGGGACACCCAATCAGAACAAAAACCAAACCGAAGCAAAGATTCCTCCAGAAAGGGCCATTCCACACGGTCATACGCCTTGTTCATATCCATCTTGAGGGCAAATTCATATTTTTTACTAGTTTTTTTTCCTCCTCAGATAGTGGTACACCTTGTGGGCAACAATGATGTTATCCTATATACACCGGCCAGGGACAAAGGCCCCTTGAGTAGGAGAGATACACGCATCAAGGAACGGCTTCATCTGATTTGCCAAGATCTTGAAAATAATTTTGTAGGAAAAGTTGCATAATCCTATTGGTCGAAGTTGAGAGACATGCTCCGGTCTCTCCACTTTGGGAATCAGCGTGATATTTGTCTCGTTAATAGGTTCCAAACTCGAATGACCAACGAAGAATTCTAGAACCATGTTGCAAACCGTATCACCAATATCAACCCAAGATTTCTGATAGAAAGCTCCCGAGAAACCGTCCGGCCCAGGTGCTTTGGAGCTTCTGAGACTAAACGCTGCTTTCTTGATTTCCTCCCTCATAACTGGCAACATCAACTTTTGATTCATATCTGGCATTATCTTGGCATCAATGCAATCAAGAACCGACTCCATATTTGCACCACCAGAGGAAGTGAAAAGTTGCTGGAAGAAACTAGAAATGTTCTCCACTACATCATCTCTCGCCATTAACCACTGCCCCCCATCATCCTTAATACAAGTGATGCTATTCCTCTGTCGTCTTTTAACTGTGGACAGATGAAAAAATCTTGAGTTCCTATCCCCCGCCCTCAGCCAGTTTACACGAGATCTCTGCCACCAATATTTTTCTTCAAGCTCATACACACGATCAATAGCCATTTTCACATCCTGGATGGCCTCAGAATTTGCCAAACTCAAGCTACCTTGAGAGAGAGAAGATAATTGTGATTTCAAATCCCCTAATACTTTAGCATTATTAGGGAAAGTATGCTTACTCCATTTAATGAGGTCTCCTGAGCATCTCTTTATTTTACCAGTGAAGGCCGCCATAGCACCATGAAAGCTACCCATAACAGAGTTCCAACTTTGTTTGACAACTTGATTGAAACTAGGATGTTGGGACCAGGATTCTTCAAATCGAAATGTCCTTTTTCTTTTTGTTTGGACCGGTTGGCACACAATAAACAGCAGATGGTGATCGGACCCAGCCGGGACCACATTGTGAACTTGGATATTAGGAAATAACTCCTTTAGGCGAAGATTTCCGAAAGCGCTATCAATTCGTTCATGCACCGTAGCCTCCTCTAATATGTTATTACACCATGTGAATTGGGGGCCATAAAAACCCAGATCATCCCAATCACAGTCGGCTACAAAACATCTGAAACTTAAGATTCTCCTCCATGCTCTTGGTGGTCCCCCAAGTTTCTCAGACTGAGATAATATTTCATTAAAGTCCCCCATGCATAACCAGGGCTCCTGGATATTTCGCCCAAGACGTGTAACCTCCTGCCAGCACAAAAGTCTGTCCCTCTCAACAGGTGGCGCGTAGACAAAGGAGATATATGAAGGGACTTCCATAACAGCTGAATCCACACGAGAATGAATAATATTGGCAGAAGAAAATAAAATATTTACCTGAATAATTTCTGACCACCAGACCGCAGGCCCACCGCTCTTCCCAACTGGATCCACTGGCCACTCTTCTGTAAAGCCACACCTTCTCCTCAATTTCCTTAAATAACTAGCCTTTTGCTTGGTCTCCATTAAGAACACAATTTGGGGTTTTTTTTTCAAAGGCACTCCTCCTTTAAGTTCCTGGCTGTCAAGGCAACCCCAAGACCTTGACAGTTCCAGGCTAAAATATTCATGGCGAACCGGTGGTTGGTGTTGGAAATTATGCCCTAGGGGCAATTCATTGTACTTTGGATATTTAAGTTATTTAAAGTATTCTCTTTTGTTATCATTTTCGTTTGCATGTTCGTATTAATAACTGCATCCCTGGATAATCTTATAGATTATCCTAAATGTCCCTGGTCGGTCATCTACACAGGAGTGAAGATGAAATAAGACCAGTATGACTTTGATGAGGTATGGAGATACGAATCAAAGTCATGGGCACTTTTAAGAGTACAAGGTGCTGGACCGACCCACTATGAGAAAGCTGCATGGATTAAGTCATAAGTTCATCTCATGTATAACCACGTCACGACGCCCTATGACCTGAGACCATCATAGATTCCTACAAGATGAGTCACTGGTCTTTGACCTAGTCAAAAGTCACCTTTGACCGGGTGATGATAAAGGCTTGGATAGGGATCAGTGGTTTTCATGCAGAGGAATGTGAGTGGTCAAGATGGGATTTGTCCCTCACATATGTAGAGAGATAATGCTGGGCCCCTCGATGAGTGAGTCTAAGAAATGTATGGCCATACTGTGATGGAAAAGAGTTTCCATTTCACTTATTAGATTACTCGAGAATCGAGAAAGCAATGGTCAAGAAAAGGAAGTTGACATTATCCATGCCTCATCCTTGACCAAATTATCGCGTGACAAAAGGGACGTGACATGGTTGTACAATAGGTAGTATCGTGTCATCGATCCCCATGTGAATTGGGTAGTCGCAATGTCTTGCTAGAGGCTGCTTGCGACTTGTAGGATGATACAGTGTTGGCCCACTGCCAATCTCATATGGGCCTGCAGGGTCGCACACAAGAATAATCCAACACGGGTAAAAGTGTCCAGATTCATTGAATCTCAGATTAATCTGAGATTAAATGAATACTAAATTTGATCTAGGATTTATATATATATATATATATAATTCGAAATTAATATATATATATTATAAATAGAGATTATAATATTATATATGATATTTGTTTAGTATTTAATTTATTTGATAAATTAAATATCTGAAACAAATAGAGATATTGTATCTCATTTAATTTCGAATAAAGATATCATGTATCTGTTTAATATAAAATTGAGAAATGCTATTTCAGATTTAATTAAATGGATAGATATCATATCTCGGATTTAATTCATAATGATAAATTAAATCAAAAGGCTTTAAATTTAGATTTGATCTAAATTCAAGATTCGGATTTCAAATCTGGCTTTTAATATATTTGATTACATTTATGAGATATATTTGATTGATATATTGTCCAGATTCGGAATTCGAGTTTCCAAAATTAATAAGGATTAATTTTGATTATATAATATGCCTATCGGGTTTAGAAATAAACCTACGGACTTTTGGTTGAGCGTATTAGAAAGCCGCGAGAAACCCTAGAGCAGATTGAGAGAGACGCACAAGAAGCGCTAGCACGTTGCCGCAACCGTGTTCGGGGATTGTTTGTGTGGATACCAGTAGAGGAGGCCGATTCTAAGAGTCGACTTTTGCTGATCAAAAGAACGAGACGCGGACGTGTTGATCGCCCACCTGATCAAGAGAACGAGACGCGGACGTGTTGATTGAGAAGGTAGCCCACCTGATCAAAGAGAACGGAACACGGACGAATTCAATATAAGGTATGATTCGGTTTCCCTAACCTTGATTTAAACGTCGTTGAGTGATCCTTCGGAAGGGATTCGTAAGGAATTTTAATCCGCTGCGTGTACGGATCCCAACAGTTGGTCCCATCCAACCACCGGCGTTTTGAGAATTAGAAGAGTTATGGGCCTCATCTGAGTTAGCAGAGCCCTTAAACCAACTGTCCGGGAAGTCAATTTCTCCTGAGCTTGGGAGACCGTCAGGGAGAGTGGGGACGTTCTTTGATTTACTCCTTGCAGACGACTTCACAGATCTATAATTTTTCCTCCTACCTCGTTGCGAAGGTTTCCCATTAGATCCTGTAGCTGGCGAACTTCCTAGCTCATCAAAGCTTAGTCTCCTCTGTTTCTTGGCAGCAATCGAAGAGGGCTCCAACTCACAGGGGCGTTTCAGCTGAAATTGCTTCAAGGACAAAGCCACCGCTGACACTGGAGAGAGACTATGAACCGGGGGGGAATAGTGGGGGCGATTTCATCCTCAACAGGGAATTCCACCCTATATTCTTGGTTCTCTTCAGAAGAATTTGGACCCCTTGATTCCACTATCAGGTTCGCTTGGTCAGGCCTAGAGGGGGTCCCTTTGTTGAGGGCCAAATTAACTTCATGGCCGGCAGAAGCATTATGAACTGGGCCCAAGTCACCAACTGGATGAGCCCCAATATCCGTGCAAACCAAAGACTGGTGGGGGCATGGAAGTGTATAATGGCCTTGAATCACAGCAGGCCCAACTGGAACGTCCCACTCTGCCTGTCGAGGCCCAATGGACAGCCCCATGTCCCCACTCCCTCCCGCCAATTGTTCCATCAGCAGCTCCAATCTTTTCCTTGTGTCGTTACCTAGTCTGACATCACACTCAACAAGGATAGGTAGCTTTTCAGAGGTCAACCTTGGATAAAGATCTACAGCAGAGAATAGGGCGTCTTGTCCCATCCGCGGAGATTTATGACAGATTATTTCCTTCCTTGGTTGACTCTCACTCTGGCAACTACTCACTCCAGCGTCTGACATTTCCCCAATTGGATCCTTCCTCTCCGAGCTATCATTTCCACTTCCTTTCATCACCGGCGACCAACTCCGGCGAGTCTTGCCATCTGAAACTTTTAGATTTAGTAGAGGGACTTCGCACCAATCCTCCCTACACACTACTACTACATCCTCAACAGTTCGCAGCCCCTGAGTACCAATCCAGCTCCCAAAGATAGGCCCCTTCTCATCAGAATCCTCTTCAGTGAGGACATATTTACACCCACGTCCCTCATGGCCTATACGTCCACAGGAAAAACAGAAATGCTGAAGCCTTTCATACTTCACCGAAACCCAGGCCGGGTCCTTATTTGCAAGCGAGATCCAGAAACCCGGTATTAAGGGCTCTTTCAGTTGCACCAAAGATCTTGTTCTGATAAAGCTTCTTTCTAACCTACCCCCAACCTTTGGGTTTTCAAGCATAACCGTTTCCCCCATAGCATCGCCCAGGATTTTGGCATTAACCTCATCAAAAGCTTCAAGAGGAACACTGTGGAATTGAACCCAGAAAGGAGCAACATCAAAGTTAACATCTTTTAAAACCATATGCTCCTCCCACACTTGAAGATTAAGCATAAATCCTTGAATCGACCAAGGCCGTCCTTTAAGAATGCGACCATACTGCTTAGCATCATGAAACCGAAACAGGAAAATGAGTTGTTGGCCGTCAAGCTCGTGCACTTCCAAGTCATCATCCAACTTCCACCCTTTCTTAATCATTGTAATAACAGTTGGGACATTTAATTTTTTCCCTGTAAGGATCTTTCCCACTAACGTACCACCATATTTCTCAACTTCATGATCTAGTTTTAGAACGACTTGTTTCAGGGCATTAACTCCATTACCACATTTACTACTATCACCTACCTCCATTCCTCCAAACTACCTAGGGAAAACCAACCCACACACACCCACTATGGGACTCTCAAGAAGGAAGATGGAGAGAGAGAAAAGAAGGAAAGGAAAGAAGGAAGGAAGAAAGAAAGAAGAAAGAAGGGGGAGAGAGAGAGGGAGATCGACTCTTCGCCGACGGAGGACAACGGAGCCGGGGGAACACTCACGAAGAGAGAGGGGAGCACTCACGAGGAGAGAAGCATTTTTTTACTCTATATTTTCCTTGTACATCTTCCTTCGTTTTTTTTTTTTTTTTTTTTGATATCATGATCTAGTATCAGATTTAGAGTTTGTGATTGTCTCTCCCATCAAGTAGTCTGTTTGGCAAGAGGGAAATGGAGGGGAAGAGAGGGGAGAAAAAAAATTTAATAGTTGGATTTTAAAAAATTAGAAAAGTAAGGTTATAAAATGTTAATAAAAATAAAAAATAAGATGTAAAACAAAGTAGGAACAAAATTAACTAAGAATTTTCAGCCCCACTTCCTTAATTTTTTTAAATCCAAGTCATAAAAAGTTTTCCTTCCTTCCCCTCCCCTTCAAATCTCTCATACCAAACAATAGAGAAAAACTCGAGACCTGGAGTATTTAGCGGAGTCTTATACTATTAAACCAACTCTATATTGGTAATTCAACCTCTAACCTCTTTCATTTAATTTTAAACGGGTATGGGTTAGCCCATACCGGTACTTCAACCCAGTGGCGGAGCCAGGATGTAATATTTGTGGGTGCACAATTAATAGTGGGATTCGGGGGTTCAGGGGTAGCACTCCGAATTTTTTTTTTAAGGAGGATAAAAAACAACCCACACCTTCGTAAAGTTTAGAACCAGAAATTGGGTTCAATTGAAAAGTATTTCAGAGGAAATTAATTTAAATAGAACAATATACTCTAATCTTATGGTATACAGATATCCAGATGTTACACAATCAAATTCCAAAGCAACATGCAAGAAAAAAATTATTATGGTTTGTCATATATGATAGGATATTAAAAAGTCAAATATCAGTGAAAGAGCAAAGGAGCAAAAAAAAAATGTTATAACTTACTAGGCTGTCCACCAGAGAACATGACACTTTCAATAGACTCAATACCAAACACCTACATAAATGAGAAATGAGGAAGGAAAACAATGAGAATACAAAAAAAATTTCATAGATAGGCCACAACCCTTATCCACCATTTGGGCCTCCTCACTTGTTTTAAGCCCTTATCATAGATAGGCCACCACAAGTCCATGCCTTAATTTGACCAAAAAAAATAAAAAAGTCCATGCCTTAAAAATGGTTAAGAAAGTTGTATAAGCATGGATTCGAACAGGGGATCTAATATAGGATTAGCTTCATTGCCACCACACCACCTAGGCCACTGGTTACAAGGTTCCTTTAAAAAATATATATATATCTTCTTAAAATTTGTGGGTGCACTTACACCTATAGAAACAAATGTGGCTCCGCCATTGCTTCAACTCATTTAAACCCATGTAAATGGGCTAGCATATAAATGGGCGGGTTAACCGGGTTTTAGGTAACCAATTTACATTTAACTTGTTTATTTTTCTTAAAAAAAACACACACATAAGCATTAAGCATCATCCAAATTCATCATTCTAATTTCTGAAATCTGAATCTAGTTCCATAATTACAATTCACACAACACAATATAAATTCAGACAAGTACCATCATTATATAATCTTGAGAGTTGATGGCTATTATGGTTATGGATTAGAGGTGACTGAATACTCAAATAGGAATAAATTTGGAGAATGCTTTAAGTGGAATGCGAAATGAGATTGGTAGTTGATAAAAAAAATTACACTAAATGGGCGGGTATAGGCAACCCATAGGTTTGCCCATAGCCCACCCATTTAAATCTTAAATGAACGGGTTTTAACCCAACCCATTATAAAATCTTTTTGGGCGAGCTCAATATAGCCCACATTGAATTTTGGACGGGTTTATGGGTTTTAGGTTGTATACTCAACCCTATTCACAATAATCTTTTGCCAATAACTATAATACGCATGGCAAGCCAAACCATAATATAGTGATAATAGCATGTTTCTTTGGGGTGAAAGAGGCTTATGAAGGCAAACCTTTTTGTCTTCTCAATACGAAATGCACAACATAAAATCAAAACTCAACTCCCACACAACATCAATACAACATAAAATCGAATACAATGATGCTTAGATCAATGTGACGTAAGCTAACGTCACGCTAAATATTTGTTGACCAAAAAAAAAAAAGAAGGTCGCATTAATTATTATTAATTAAATAATTGAAATAATTAAATTAAACTATGAACCAGAATCTACAAAAGTCAAATGCTAAGGCTTTGGCGAGACGTCCAAATCAGTCCGCGTTGTAATTTTGGTTAAACAAATCTTCATCTTCCCTATTGTAAATTAGACTAATTGGATACTGTTTGTGAAGCAGTGCAGAATGACAAACAATAATAGTTAGATTCTTTTTTCTTTTTCTTTCTTTACATTTTTTATGTTCGTTTTTTAAAAAATTAAATATGTCTGACTATTTACCTGGGTATTCTCTAACTGTGTTTGCCAATTGGCATCACCTTTATCATGTCAAAAGCAAATCTTTCAACTAAAATGGATCTAAAATGATATTCGAACATGATTTTGGAGACAACTAGTTTTTTTATTCTAAAATCATTGTGAAATTGACTTTTCAATGTCATTTTATAAGTTTATGTCAAATGGATTTTAATAAAAATACATCTAAATATAAATCACATGCATTGGTTGACTTATACCCCAAGTTTATTTATAAAATTTAGTTGGAATAAATATTACTTTCATAATTCAACAATTTTTTTTTGATATAACATAATTCAACAATTAATAATACTGCATATGTATTTGAAAATAACATCTACAAAAAAGGCCAATGTGTGTGTATTGTAGCGCATTTATTGAGGATTCAGGCTACCATTGCTGCTACATTCCTAGAGCCTAAACCTGATGCCTCTTTTTAAGAGAGTACAACTTTTACATACTGAATAGTGCTGGGAATCAGTGTGAAAGTTCCAGGTTTAACAGTGCTGACCATAGTAAGAAAAATATCTATTTTTTAAAGTCCGACTCGAGAACATCAAAACTAAGGTTAATTCTTCAGGACCTGAAAGTTACTATTCTAAATTTTAATTATTTTTTTTCTTTTTTTAAAGAAATATAATTAGTAAATTATAATAATTAAAGTTCTAATTTATTAAATAAATGTTGTCAATATTAACATCAAAACAACACAAATCATCTAACAAATAAGCACAGTCACTAATTCATAATCAAAAGCAATCTATGTTTATAAATAAATCACATAAAACAAAAGAAGCATATTACTAAGCGACAAAAGTACAATGACTATTATTGTCGTTATCTTCATCACTATCATCAATTTCAATGACATTTGATTGTGCTTCGCTTTGAGTAGGCTCTAGTTCATGAGTAAGAATATCATGAATTTCTTCTCCTGTATCATAAACACATCCACAATCTTAATCTACAAGAAATAATAAACCAAATCATAAAATTATGTTATAATTATTATGTGTTTGTGCATTTGTACTTAAATGGATGAATAACTCTATAATAAATACAATATATGTATATAAATTAGTAAATTGTCATCATATATGAATTCATGCATCCAAAAAATAATAATAATAGATTAAAAGGGCTTATAGAACGGCCCTTTTAAGCCCGAAGCCCTATAAAGCTTATTTCATTAAACTCCTCTAATTTTCAAACCCGACCCTTAAAAGCTCAAGGCTTAAAAGGGTCAGTCCAATGGACTCGACTTGATTTTCTGACTCCAATAAATCAAGTGTTTTGTGGTTGCTTGTTTATATTTTTTTCTATGTACAGTCCAACATCCAAGCCAACATAAAAGTAGCAATAATTAGAAGCTTCAACAAATATGAATAATTTCTGTATAAATACGTTTCTGTTTACTTCCTTCGGTCCTTTTTATAAAAAGCCCCAAATTTAAATCGGCTTGTTTCTTTTTATAAGTGTGCATAAAAGTTGTCTCATTATTTAATGATTTTTTTTTCATTTGTGCCCCTTATTAATTATATATTATTGTATTAATTAAAGAGTTGATACTACGTACTTATGTTTATTCTATTTTTTCCTCTTATTTGTCCCTTACAAATAAGGGTATACTTTAAAAAAAAATGTCAAGACATACTTACTATTTTCAACTAATTTTAATCACTTTTTTAAACTGTTTTAATCTCTTAAGTTTGCCTTTGAGCATCGATTAATTTCTAAAGTTTAATATTTATAAATAAAATCTCTAATGTTTTATAAACATACAAAATTACACGACATATACCATTCTAATTCTATTTATAAGTCTATTTTTACTAAAAAATTTGATCATAATTAAAAATCAATTTGATAGAGTTGGATTTATTTTTTATTTTTTTTAGAAATAGGGTTATAAAATTTAAATAAAAATAAGATGTAAAATAAAATCCCAACAAAAAATTAACTAAGAATTTTCAGCTCCACTTCTTTAATTTTTCAAATCCAAGTCATAAAAAGTTTTCCTTCCTTCCTTTCCCCTCCAATTCTCTCATACCAAACAGTAGAGAAGAACTCGAGGCCCACAAAATTTAACGGAACCTTATACTGCTAGACCAACTCTATATTAATAATTCAAGCTCCTTCATTTAGGGGAAATATCTCAAACATGAGTATACATGCAAAAAAAAGGGGGAAAAAAAAAGAGGAAAATCCACAGGCATGTCGAAAATATGCTTCTGGCTGGTTCACAATCATCTTATGTCAAGAACTATTACCTCCAGTCCTAATTATAGGAACACTTTTGTAATACGAATTACACTACAAAAATATTTCTATAATTAAGATCGGAACGAGTATAATACACATGGCAAGCCAAAGTCACTAATGATGTCATATTATAATAATAATAGCATGTTTCTTTGGGATGTTACAAAATGCACAACATATAAAATCAAAACTCAACTCACACACAACATCAATACAACATAAAATCGAATACGAAGTTCACAATAATGATGCTTAGATAAATGTGGCCTAAGCTAACGTCATCTTAAATATCTGTTGACAAAAAAAAAATGGCCGCATTAATTATTATTGATTAAATAATTGAAATAATTATATTAGACTATGAATCAAAACCTAAAAAAGTCAAATGCCAAGGCTTTGGCGAGACGTCCAAATCAGTCCGCGTTGTGATTTTGGTTAAACAAATCTTCATCTTCCCTGTTGTAAAGTAGAGTAATTGGATACTGTTTGTGAAGCAGTGCAGAATAACAAACAATAATAGTTAGATTCTTTTTTTTTTTTTCCCTTTTTTCTTTTTTACATTTTTTATGTTCATTTTTTAAAAAATTAATTATGTCTGACTATTTACCTGGATGTTCTCTAACTGTGTTTGCCAATTGGCATCACCTTTATCATGTCAAAAGCAATTTTTTCAACTAAAATGGATCTTAAATGATATCTGAATGATTTTAAAGACAACTAGTTTTTTTATTCTAAAAGCATTTTGAAATTGAGTTTTCAATGTCATTATAAGTTTATGTCAAATTGAATTTTATAAAAATACATCTAAATATAAATCCCATTGCATTCGTTGACTTATACCCCAATTTTTTTTTTATAAAATTTAGTTGGAATTGGTATTACTTTCATAATTCAACAACTAATAATACTTTCTCTGGTCCTAATTATAGGATAATATTTGGGAGTTGGTTTTGGTCCTAATTATAAGACAATATTTTAATTTTTGTCAATTTTTTTCCTAAAATACCCTTATGTTATTCTCTTACGTGTATTTGGTTTTTGCTAAATATATGTATGTGGGTGCATGAACTCTCCCAACCAGTGAAATTATTAAAATATATGTATATATGTCTGTATACATATGTGTGTCTACACACAAATATATATAGACACACACACATATATACGAATGTGTGGGTGCATATATGCGTAGATATATGTATACACACAGAGGCGGACCCATGTATACAATAGGGGGGCACGTGCCTACCCTTAAAATTTCCTCTTTTAAAAAAATAAAAATAAAAAATAATTTATTTTTTTAAAAGCCCTTCTATTCCTCCGGATAAACGTTGTGCAAGCTCTTATGGGGTTTAACTTGTATAATGAGTGGTGGTGCTCTTAATTAGTTTTTGATAATTTTTTTTCCTATTTGCTGGAAATTATTAAACTGTGATGCATCATTTATTAGTATTTATGGTCAACTCTTTGTTATATATGGTGAATAGGCTGAAAACTGGAACATCCACTTAACTGGATATTTAAGTGCATTAACATGCTAGTCACTGGTGAAATGTTTTATCTACTAACTTCCATTCATAATATTTTATGACTGAATGAAATGTTTTAAAGTTAGCATTAACTTTGCCTGTAGCAACTGCATCTGTGGAAAGAACATTTTCAGCTTTAAAATACATCAAGACTGCACTTCGCAATCAGATAGGGGATGAATGGTTGAATGATTGTTTAGTGTCTTATTTTGAAAAAGATATATTTGATAGTATTGATAATGAGGCAATTATGATGGAATTCCAAAAAATAAGGCCTAGAGGATAACATTATAATTGTTTTTATTATAATATACTTTTGTTATTAAAATATATGTTGTCCAACCTTGCTATTTTTAACAGTACTTAGTCTTACTTTTCCCTTTATATTATTTTATTTTTTAACGCATTTAAAGCTTTACTGTAAAGAAAATTTTCGGGGGCAGCCCCCCGCATTCCCGGCCAATGGTGCCCCCCTCCCATAAATTCTTGGATTCGCCCTTGTATACATATACATATGTGTATATATATCCATGTGTACACGCACATACACATATGTATATATATAGTAAAACTATTATTTTAATTAGATAGCGTGTGGAAATGAAAATTTAGATTATAGAAGTATGTGGCAGGAGTTGTTGATTCACTCCTACTTATGTCATTTTAAATTTATATAAGGACATTTTAGGAACATGAGTAAAATTAACTAATTTAACTTCTTTCCTTAATCTTCCCAAAATCAATTAAATGTGTGTGTGTGTGTATTGTTGGGCATTTATTGAGGATTCAAACTAATCTAACCAAGTTAGACAATACCGCCATTGCTACATTCTTGGAGCCTAAACTCGATGTCTCTTGTCAAGAGAGTACAACTTTTACGAGTTCGAGTTCATATAACATGTTTATAATTACATGCTTATACCTCTAATTAGAGGTATAAGCATATTTTGTTAATTTTTTTATATATTGTATTTGTTTAGATTTAAATTATATGCTGCTTTCTGAGATGTTTTTTGCACTCAGTATCTCAAATTAATTAATTTCCATAATACTGGGGTTATAGACAAATACAGAACTGAAAATTAATTAATTTGAGATACTGGGTGCCAAAAAC
Source organism: Acacia crassicarpa (assembly GCA_034222035.1). Lineage (NCBI taxonomy): Eukaryota > Viridiplantae > Streptophyta > Magnoliopsida > Fabales > Fabaceae > Acacia > Acacia crassicarpa. Next base: position 36,665,869 of record JAWXYG010000005.1, on the reverse strand, counting down.
ATCTCAAAAAGCAGTATATAATTTAAATCTAAACAAATATAAAATTAAAAAAAATATGCTTATACCTCTAATTAGAGGTATAAGCATGTAATTATAAGCATGCCATGTGAACCCAACTTTTACATGTTGAACCAAGTGTTTCTAGGTTACTTGTTTGTAGTTTTTTTTTTTAATGTACAATCCAACATCTAAGTCAGCATAAAAGTAGCAAAAAGCTTCAACAAATATGAATATTTTTTGTATAAATGCATTTATTTTTATTCCTTCCAGTCCTTTTTATAAGAGCCCTTAATTTGAATCGACTTTGTTCTTTCTATAAGAGTACAATAAAAGTTACCTCAATATTTAATGACTTTTCCGCTTGGGCCCGTCATTATTTATATGCATTAAATAAATGATTGATGATACGTATGTTTACTCTATTTTTTTTTTCTTACCTGCCCCTATAAATAAGGATATACTTAAAAAAGAAAAAGTATTTTAAGACATACCTACTATTTTTAATTAATTTTAATCATTTTTTAAACTGTATAATTTAATTATTAAACTTTCATAAATAGAGATTGATGACGGAGTAATTACTACTCTACATGATAAATTGAAAAAATTAATTATTTGGCCTCCAAAAAATGGTATCATCCAAGTCCAATTAAGCATTATTGCTGGGTTGCTGTAATATTTCTTTCTTTCTTTCTTTTTTTTTTAATAGCAAATGGGTAACCAAAGACTCTAGCTAAATCATATCAGCAGCAAGGATCTTTCGAGCTCCAGGTCCGCATGAAATACAAAGTGGAAACTTGGTAGAGATGATAGGCTTGCTTTAGCCAAGTGGTTAGCCGCCGCATTGGCCCATCGGCTGATGAGCTGGACATCCACCTTCCATTGTCGGCGAAGCATGCTTCTGAGTTCGTCCAGTAGTGTTCTGTCCTCGTGGGCCGAGTTGCTGGTACTTTGTAATAACTCTACTGCATCCGCTGAATCAACTTCTAGGATAACGTCTCTACACCCCAAGTCCCATGTACTTTAAGCCCATGGATACCTCCCCATAGTTCTGCATTAAGATTGTCACCATCTTCCCCTTTGAACATGAAGCCCCGGATGAACTTGCCAGAAGCATCACGTATAACCCCGCCGCTATCGATACCATTAATATAGCGAGAGTATGCTCCATCTGTAACATCCTGAATTTTGGACCTAAAGACTTGAAAACTAGCCTATTTTTGGAGGACTATTAGGCCCTATTTTTGAAAATGACAAATTTGAAATCAGTATTTTTGAATATGAATAGTATTTACTATTCACAAATACATACATGAATAGTAATTACTATTCACAAATACGTATTTACTATTGGTTAATACGGTATTTTGTGGGGTATGAATAGTATTTACTATTTAAAAATACGGTATTTACTATTCCTAAATACGTATTCACTATTTGAAAATACGTATTTACTATTCATGCGGGACCCACGTCAAATTATTTCCCTCTGCCAACACCCGTGAAGTTTGAAAAATTTTGCGCGCGGGACCCACTCAATAATAATATTATTATAATATAATATCTTATACTTTGGAAAACAATAGAAATAAAATTATTTCTAATAAACCGTGAATTAGGTTTTTAAAGTAAGGGTATATTATAAATAAGTGAATTTTTATCTCAGAGTGGGTTATCTCCGAAGTCATTTCCGTAATCGGCGGAATGATTATTTGAGATAGGTTGAACCGATATTTTGAAGCAGGACAGATAGTGGAACCTGTAGGAAATAAATCATAACTCAAAATCCTTGAACTAAGTAGTAAACAACTGCACATATTATGAATCAGTGAATTTTTGTCTAGAAGATGGTGTCACCCGAAGTAATTTCTGTAACCGTCAGTGTCCGACTTAAAATCTTCGGCAGGTTACGGAATACCCTAAATAGGATCAAAAATTTAGTTGACCCAGATATTTCTGAAGAGGAAAAATAGAACTTCAAGGCTGTGCTTCCGGATTCTTGAGAATTTCTAATATAACGCGATTAGAACACCGATCAGGGAATCTTTATAGGATAAATGCAAAAGAGTAAGAAAGTGTCATCGTCATGATGACGTCATCGATGACGTAAGCATCTTGATGACGTCATCGATGACGTAAGCAAATGGATTGGGCGGTTGAGATGAAGCCATGTTTAAAGTCAAGATCCAACGGCCAAAATCTGACCTGATAAAGTATGAATAGTGTCATGCTTTTTCACTATAAATAGAGGCTTCATTTCTTCATTTTCTTCACACCAAACTCAGAGAACAACAGTTGAGTTTAAGAGAAGAGTGAGAATTCTTAGAGTTAGAGAGAGAGTTTAGAGTAAAGTTCTTGAAGCTGGAGAGAATGAGCAGGAACTTCAAGGGTAAGTTCTCTAGTTCTTGAGTTTTAGCTTCTAGTTCTTGGTAATAGTGTAGTTTGATCCAGAAAACTAGAGAATAAATTCTTAAACTTGTTTTTAGGCCTTCTTGCATTGAAATAGTGCTGAACAAGGTTCTGCAAGGGATGTCCGAAGATTCCGGAGTCAGATTCGAAGGAAGTCCGTATACGTGAATAGTGCCGTATACGTGAATAGTGCTGTATACATGAATAGTGCCGTATACGTGAATAGTACCGTATACATGAATAGTAAATTACTATTCACACCGAACGGAGGTACGGACGCGTATTGTAACACTAACTCTGATGCTTATGGTATGCTTATATGTGATAGATAGTCTGAAATTCTGTTTTTGAAAATTGATCATACACATACAACTTGATACGGGTTATAGTCTTGATAACGCCGTTATGTTTTCCTAGCGCTGAGGACACGGATGTACACCGTGGCACTGGTGAATAGTGCAGACTATAATAACATGCATATTGCAGTGGCTGTGTTATGTTATTATGTGAATATATGAATAATGTATGTGATTATTGCTGTTTTGACATGAATATCTGTCATACATATTTGATACATAAGCATGAGGTTAACCGTTACCTGAGGTTCAATGGGTATTGAACCTCAGCTCTTACTGTAGCTTCAGGATTTTCGGAGTGAACAGAAACAGAAACAAGGGTAAGCAGCAGGCAGAAGGACTAGCTGGAGAAAGTCCTGTAGATATGTATAGTCTTTCGAACTCTTTGTATCAACAAACCAGTACACTACAGTGGTTGAATATCAGTTACTTTGTATTTAAAATCATTTCGTTGCTCTACTCTGGTTAAATTATTTTGAACTCTGATCAAATAATTTCGAAAATGCTTAAGAAAAGTTGGGGTGTTACATTTTGGTATCAGAGCAGACATCCTGGCACAGAGTTAACTAAGTTACTCCAAACAGTCTGATATCTAGAAAGGGGTTTTGTGGTTGGTAATCAGTTTCCTTGAATTCGTCGAGCCTTCCACAAATACACCTGCCTAGTCTGATTGTCTGAGTAGCGGAGTTAGGTTCTAAGCTTTCAAAAGTGTTTTATCTGGTATGAACCCGACTCAGTTACAGTAAACCATTGGTGCCGAAGGTAGGGCCGAGTCTATGTGGATCAGCCAATCAGTCACCCTAGCACGGTGAGGCTCCCATGATAGACGCCTACCTGGCCAATCGGTTTGACTAACTAAGTTAGGCTCTAAGCCATGGTTTTAAAAGTGTTTCGAAAAAACAAGTACAAGTACTGATACAATACTGGTGTTGTGATACAAAAAGGACGTACATCCTAAGGAAAAGGGTTAGGCTCGGGAGGCCTTGATATAGAGTAGATGGCACAGAATATGGTTTCTGTTGTTAAACTTTAAGACTTTTGATATGGGAATCGAAATCTAAGTTAAATCCCCGCTCAGAGTTTCAAGGGAAGTGATACAGAGAAGTCGGTACGATTTAAGTTTTCCGGTAGACAGTAACCTACTGTTTAGGTTTCCCTTGGATAGTAACCTATCGATTTAATGTCCTTGTCAAAATAATAACTTGTTAAGGTACCCTGAGAAGAAAATTCCTACCTTGTAGAGGCCAGACACCATGCGTGCAACGGGGCATGGCTCCGGGGACGAAGATCTTTTGATTAAGTCCTTGACGGTGGTGATCAATTGACAAAAGAGGGAAAGTACCCAGTAATTCTGGGGAGACAGTTATGTCATACTAGTACCTATGAGAGTTGTAGGTACCCAGTACTAAGTATACCAATATTAGTACCAAGAATCAATAGACATTATGAAGTTAATATTGCTGAAGCGAGAGAAATCTCAGAACTATGACCCCTGTGAGAGTAGGAACCCTTAGAAAATATGAGTGAGTTTTGCCTAGGTTCCAAATACCTAAGAGATAGTTCCTTAACAGAACCATACGAAAGCTGGAAACCTCAGTAGCCACCAGGTTATGGTCTCAAGGTGGGACCAAGAACCATAGAGATGTTAATGGCTAATAGATTCCCTATAAAGTAAGTGGCTACCCGATAGGGAAAATTGAGTTAAGAATTATGCTTGGAGCTAAATAGAAAGTGAAAGTCCACAAATAGAATGACCCTAGATAAGATGGCAGACATAGAAACAACGGTTTATGAAACTACTAAAGGATAGGAACCTGTTAAGATTTGAGTTCTCATTATAATGATTCAAAGACGATCACTGGTGCTACTTATGGAAAGTTTAACCGGAGAAGGATACCTACGGGGAGTTCTGATCTAGGAGGTTTACCTACAAGGATGCTAACCGGAAAAGCTGACTGGTCTGAGAAGACTGAGTGAAGCGCCGAGTAATGTGCCGTAGAGCAGAGCCACCGTGACGACGAACCGTAGAGTGGAGCCGCCGTGACAACGAACCATAAAGTAGAGTTACCAAGTGCATCGGTTCTCAAGGTATGTACATTATAATGAATCTCACATCGAGTAGGTTCCTTAGAGCGAAGGTTTCAGTAATCTAGTATATTGCCATGAGTCGCTCCAGTGCTATATAGCACATATTGTGTTTATAAGCTAGCAGAAGCCCACGGTTGTTAGACAACAAATACGAGAAGTGTCCCAAAAAGTTTGTGAAACCCGAGGATAACGGGCAAAGTTTGGAATAGCCAGATGAGTTAAGTAGAACAAACTAAGCATTATACATATGGTTTGAGTAGCCAAGGAAAGAGGTCCGAATACGTGTAATTAGTGATGACCTTCTAATGTTAGTTGTCTGATTCCTAAGTAAGGTTTTAAAATTGAATTTTTGAACTTGCCAATACACCTGCTGTATTAGAAATTTTGAAATTTATTTGTTCGAACATGTGGATTTTTTTTTTTGAAACTGAGTTTTCAAATGAAATGTTTTCAACAGAATTTGAGACCACAGCGATTATTATTTTGAAATGATATTGTCTTGTAAAAAAAAAAAGGGTTTATGTTAGAACCCAGAGTTTGAAACTGAGCTTTCAACTATGTTGTGGTAAAGTTAGTACAAAACTGGGGGGCCAGAAGCTGTTGTAAATGTACACGGTTTGCTGGGTCTTACCAAATGTTTTAAAACGTTTGAAATCGCTAGCCTTTGATAAATGTTTTTTTTTTTTGAACAAAAAGTTTTGGAGGGATTTTGGTTTGAGAAAATGGAAATCGCACCAGCAGTGAACGCACCCAATCCATAACATTTCGCCTAGGGCGTATGTTTTGATTAGTAAAACCTGACTGTCTATGACTGGACTGAGTTCCGCTAGATAGGGTTGCTACTTTATGTGCCAGTGTGAACACTGGGTCTCCTGAGAGAGGGGCGGAGGTTCTCCCACATTGTTGATAGTACTGTTGAGACTGGATTTGAGGATTGGGGTAAGGCGCTCACTGTACCAAATGGTTAAAATGATGGTGTGTACTCTCAATTGTAAAATTTTGTGAAATAAATTAGCTCCCTCAAAGATATGTGCCGGTAATAAAAGTTTTTGAAAATGATCCGGCAGTGAAAAATGTTCTCACGAATTTGTGATGGCAGCGATTAAGTTTAAAAATGTTATAGCACTATTACTTTGTGGTATAGTGCAGATTGTGAAATGTACTGAAACCACGGAAAATTTTTCATGTTTGAAAATTTGAAAATGAGACAAGAAAATAATTTTGGGTAGCAATGACATGATTGTCGACGCTATCGTGTTGAAAAGAAAAGCAGTGTAATTGGGAATTATGGTACAGGAACAGCAACTATTAGAAAGGTCTGGAATATTAAACTAGTTAAGTCAATTAATAGCTGTCAGCTATAGTGTTGAGTAAGTGAAAGTAATTCGAGAACTTGAATGGGAAAGACTCAGATGAGTAGATGCGGAAGGCCAATATGTGTTAAGCCGATAGGCTAAATAAATCAGGCAGTGAGGCCTGTGTAACCGAGTACTGTGAGAATAGACCAGCAAGTCCTGTAATTTAGTACTATACCTGGGTATAAGATTGAGACACTGAATAGTATGATGCGTGCTATTTAAGTTTGCATAAGGAAGGAATAGACTAGAGGTCTAGATAACCTTTTGATTTTATATTGTCAAATTTCGAGGACGAAATTTATTGAACGGGGGGAGAATTGTAACATCCTGAATTTTGGACCTAAAGACTTGAAAACTAGCCTATTTTTGGAGGACTATTAGGCCCTATTTTTGAAAATGACAAATTTGAAATCAGTATTTTTGAATATGAATAGTATTTACTATTCACAAATACATACATGAATAGTAATTACTATTCACAAATACGTATTTACTATTGGTTAATACGGTATTTTGTGGGGTATGAATAGTATTTACTATTTAAAAATACGGTATTTACTATTTAAAAATACGGTATTTACTATTCCTAAATACGTATTCACTATTTGAAAATACGTATTTACTATTCATGCGGGACCCACGTCAAATTATTTCCCTCTGCCAACACCCGTGAAGTTTGAAAAATTTTGCGCGCGGGACCCACTCAATAATAATATTATTATAATATAATATCTTATACTTTGGAAAACAATAGAAATAAAATTATTTCTAATAAACCGTGAATTAGGTTTTTAAAGTAAGGGTATATTATAAATAAGTGAATTTTTATCTCAGAGTGGGTTATCTCCGAAGTCATTTCCGTAATCGGCGGAATGATTATTTGAGATAGGTTGAACCGATATTTTGAAGCAGGACAGATAGTGGAACCTGTAGGAAATAAATCATAACTCAAAATCCTTGAACTAAGTAGTAAACAACTGCACATATTATGAATCAGTGAATTTTTGTCTAGAAGATGGTGTCACCCGAAGTAATTTCTGTAACCGTCAGTGTCCGACTTAAAATCTTCGGCAGGTTACGGAATACCCTAAATAGGATCAAAAATTTAGTTGACCCAGATATTTCTGAAGAGGAAAAATAGAACTTCAAGGCTGTGCTTCCGGATTCTTGAGAATTTCTAATATAACGCGATTAGAACACCGATCAGGGAATCTTTATAGGATAAATGCAAAAGAGTAAGAAAGTGTCATCGTCATGATGACGTCATCGATGACGTAAGCATCTTGATGACGTCATCGATGACGTAAGCAAATGGATTGGGCGGTTGAGATGAAGCCATGTTTAAAGTCAAGATCCAACGGCCAAAATCTGACCTGATAAAGTATGAATAGTGTCATGCTTTTTCACTATAAATAGAGGCTTCATTTCTTCATTTTCTTCACACCAAACTCAGAGAACAACAGTTGAGTTTAAGAGAAGAGTGAGAATTCTTAGAGTTAGAGAGAGAGTTTAGAGTAAAGTTCTTGAAGCTGGAGAGAATGAGCAGGAACTTCAAGGGTAAGTTCTCTAGTTCTTGAGTTTTAGCTTCTAGTTCTTGGTAATAGTGTAGTTTGATCCAGAAAACTAGAGAATAAATTCTTAAACTTGTTTTTAGGCCTTCTTGCATTGAAATAGTGCTGAACAAGGTTCTGCAAGGGATGTCCGAAGATTCCGGAGTCAGATTCGAAGGAAGTCCGTATACGTGAATAGTGCCGTATACGTGAATAGTGCTGTATACATGAATAGTGCCGTATACGTGAATAGTACCGTATACATGAATAGTAAATTACTATTCACACCGAACGGAGGTACGGACGCGTATTGTAACACTAACTCTGATGCTTATGGTATGCTTATATGTGATAGATAGTCTGAAATTCTGTTTTTGAAAATTGATCATACACATACAACTTGATACGGGTTATAGTCTTGATAACGCCGTTATGTTTTCCTAGCGCTGAGGACACGGATGTACACCGTGGCACTGGTGAATAGTGCAGACTATAATAACATGCATATTGCAGTGGCTGTGTTATGTTATTATGTGAATATATGAATAATGTATGTGATTATTGCTGTTTTGACATGAATATCTGTCATACATATTTGATACATAAGCATGAGGTTAACCGTTACCTGAGGTTCAATGGGTATTGAACCTCAGCTCTTACTGTAGCTTCAGGATTTTCGGAGTGAACAGAAACAGAAACAAGGGTAAGCAGCAGGCAGAAGGACTAGCTGGAGAAAGTCCTGTAGATATGTATAGTCTTTCGAACTCTTTGTATCAACAAACCAGTACACTACAGTGGTTGAATATCAGTTACTTTGTATTTAAAATCATTTCGTTGCTCTACTCTGGTTAAATTATTTTGAACTCTGATCAAATAATTTCGAAAATGCTTTAGAAAAGTTGGGGTGTTACACCATCCGTGTTAATCTTAACTCGCCCTGGCAGTGGAGGCCGCCACTAGTCCCTGGGAGTACCTGACCGGTGTTGTTGATTAGGTCCCCTACCGGACCTAGCTCTAGCGTCTTGCATGCTGGAGATCATCGCCATAGAATTGTTCTGTATCGCCACGTTCGATATGGTCTTACCTTCAAATATAGTAGAATTGTGCTGACGCCACACCCACCAACAGGCCACCGCAAAGAGATTCCGTCATTCATCCGTTTGCCTATTGCTTCCTCATTGACAGATATTCCAATGGATCTATTGTAAAAAATAATTAAATAAATAGTACAAATAAGTGGAAGAAAATACGAATAATGGTACTTTTAATCCCTTGATTTTGCCTTTAACCATCGATTAATTTCTAAAGTTTATATTATTTATCAATAAAATCTCTAATGTTTTATAAGCATACAAAATTACACGACATGTACTATATGTTTTTAACCTTTTTATTAGAAAAAATTAGTCATCTTACAAACGTCTTCCATCAACTCCTTTCTTGCAACCCTTCATACATCTCATTTGAATCAATTGCGTAGACACACACATGAAAATAAAATATAGAAATAACCACAAAAAAGGGGGAGAAGTCCAAGGGGATTTTAACCAAAATAATAACAAAAAAAAAATATTTACCAGATTAATGCACAGTCAAAACTATTTACCAAAATAAGGCTCACGCCACTGGTGGCGTAGGGGGGTCCTGCGCCACATCAGTGGCGTGAAACAGGTCCACGCCACCAGTGGCGTGGAGCTGTTTCACGCCACTGACGTGGCGTGTGCGGGGTCCACGCCACCAGATGGCGTGGACTAATCACAGTCTGATGATTCAATATTTAAAAAAAAAAATGACACGGTGGCGTTAGAAAGTACGACGCCACTAGTCGTGGCAGAAGGTACGACGCCACTACTTTCTGACGCCATTGTCACATCAGCCTTATTTTGGTAAATAGTTTGAACAGTGCTTCAAATTGGTAAATATTTTTTTTTTGTTATTATTTTGGTTAAAATCCCGAAGTCCAAGATTACAGCTGGTGCCTAGCTACCGAGGGCAAGTAGCCAATGACTATAGCTTTTTATGAATCAATATCAATGGTCAATAGTAATTTAATAAGTTAAACCTTCTTTCTTTTTTATTCATTCCCATTTCCAAGAGCCAGAAATTAGGGAAAACTTCAGTCGGTCTCATTGAAGCAAAAAAAAATTCAGTAAACTCCCAAAGCTTTCTGAAATTTAATTGTATCTATAATTAAAATGAAATTAATTTTTGTGGGTGAAAATACAATGAAACCTTTCTTTTATTTTTCAAAAGAGCATTTATAAGACGAGTAAAAAGATTCATAAGACCAATATATCCTATTAATGACTTATATTTTGAGAAAAACTTGTATACACAAGTAACTTATAAGAAGATAAAAAGTGACACTCATTTATCTTTTATGGTTTGAGCCTTGCACGCATTAAACACCAATATAGACGAAGAGATGGAAAAGTAAGACTTGTGCTCCTCCATTCTATCTGTTCATGCCTTCATGGACTGAAAAATACTTCCTCCGGTCCTAATTATAAGAGCTAGTTGACTTTTTTGGAGAGATTAAGAAAGCTAATTAAATTACTTTAGAGTATTTTTATTTTTTTTTCTTCAAACTAATTAATTTAACTAATAAACTAATATATAATCTAAAGATATACAACAAATGAAATGATTAAGTAACTTATTAAACCTCTTTAATCTCTCCAAAAAAAAAAGTCAACTAGTTCTTATAATTAGAACCAACAAATACCATAAGATATTTTATAGAGCAATAGTCAACGTGACTCCATTATTGTTTTGTCCATATAAGCTCTACAACAGTGGCGAGTCATACAATCTCCTTCTCAGTTTTGCTACTTTCCATAGCTCTCAATCGGTAGCTCCATCAAATCTTCCCCTCCCCAAAAAAAAAAAAAAATCTTGCCCTTTTCCCACATATTTGAACTATGTCGTTCAACGATATCAAGATAAAAATGTGGATGTTTAGTTACTGAATTCATCATTCCAATCCCTCAATCTTTTTTCTCTCATACGTAATGGAAGTTATGTCATACACCATCAACGGAAAACAGATTTTCACTCTCCAAAAATTATCATTCTGGTTCGCTCTCACAAATCGTCCCCCTGGTTTTCGTTTTCTGATCCTGATACAATAAATCAATTGAAGATCTCAGACGATGGTTTACTGCTCTTATAATTCGATTTCTTCATCTGGGTCTGATGTCTCGAGGCTGTTCGATCCAACTTCGAATAAGACTGTTGTTGATTATAATCGGGCTTCGCAGAGTGGGTTGGCGTCACCCAATTCGTTGGTCTTGAATAGTGAGAAGGGGGATCTGGTTAATTCCCCTATGAAAATTGGAAAGAAAGAGGCGTCTGAAGCGAAAGCTTTGGCGGCTATGAAGAACCACAGTGAAGCAGAGAGAAGGAGAAGGGAGAGAATTAATGGTCATCTTGATACACTTCGTGGTCTTGTGCCCTGCAATGCGAAGGTAATGTTTGTTTTTCTCTCAACTGGAAAATCTTGCTCATTTGTTTATAAGAGCTGAGAGCATTTGATACTGGCTATTGGTTTAGGATTCTTTTCAAAACATGACTATGATATATTTGCCTTTAAGTTTCCAGTCAAAATGACTTAAGTGATATTTTTCATTATATAGAGCTATTGAGTTCTTCCATTAGAAGCTGCTAATACAATGGAAAGATATCAATTCAATTCAAATTCAAACAGGACCAGAACACCCAAGATCTGGATTTATGCTGTAACCAAATTGGAGTATGAGGGAACATTACCAAGCAAGCTGTTTCTTGTGAGGCTGATGATCTGACAATGAAAGATCAAAGATATTTGGCTTGCTGTTGGAATTAAAAGGAAATATATGCCAAGTTTCATCCAACTTATGATGCTGATAATTCATTATTAATGGGAAGAATCGATGACGGATTAACTGATTTTAACATATTTTGATTCCTAACACAGTTTTCCAACTTCTTGTACAACTTTTCTACGATTTCCAGACTCACCCCAATGGCTTTATTTTTAATTACCCGGACAATTATGGAAGATCATGGCTATGGAACACTATGTTATGGCCCTTTAATATGCATGACGATTTAGTTTTTGTTTCTTCAAAAGAAAAATGAAGCTGTGCCTGTATTGTGCTGCAAGCACCACAACAATACGAGATTTGAGGCAAATTTTCATAACTGAACAAATGGTTTTTATTGCATCATGGTTGTCCTTGATCGATGAACTGACTTTTCTCCTGGTAATGTCAACTACAAGTTGGTTCTATCATATAGTGTTGAATTATTTATTAATTATGACATACAACTTACGGCTCTCAGGTCTCTATCTGCCATACATTTCAATCAAGTTTTCCCACATCACAAGCTGAAATGAATTAATATTTCTTGCTGGATATTATTCAAATGTGCAAGTTAGCCTAATGGTTTATGATTGTACTTATTTATTTATTTATTAATATGATTTATTAATTGATGAAAGACTGTGGGTTTCAATATTATATTGTTTTATAGGAAAATGGCTGTACGTTATGTGCTTGATCATGCGCCAGTGTATAGAAATGGTTCCTTTTCTTGATCAAGTCAAATCAACTAAATTATAAAACATTAGTTATGTTTGAAGTCAACTTTGGCGTATTAATCTTATGTGTGTCACTAGAAATTTCATTAATTCGTTTGCTTTTAAGTCTTTCTGTTGATGTAAACCTAGTTTCTGGCATGTAGTTTACAAATGATGGAAGACTTGACTTAATGTTAGGGCAGAGTCCCAGTTTTTATTCTTCTCAGTGCAATGACCGAATCAATTAAGTATATTACATAATACTAGTACTATATAATTGCATGTGGCTTGGATTATCTGTTTGTTTTCCAGCATTTAATATTCAAAATCTGCTAAACATTATTTTCTGTTGCTCTTATTTTTATGTAGTATTCCATAGAATAACCAACTTTGTCGAAGCTTATAATCAGCCGCTAGATTAGGTGTTCTCTGTTTGGAGTTATCTTGTAAAACATCAATCAGCTGATGTCTGAATGTAGAATTAAGTGGAACACGACTGATTAAATAATTTTTTTGGGAAAACATTTGTTGCAGAAGTTTTGACTTTGATTTGTTGGGTTAATTGTTTATGTACAGATGGATAAGGCAGCGTTATTGGCTGAAGTTATCAACCAAGTTAAGTTACTGAAGAAGAATGCAACAGAAGCAAGCAGGGGTTTTCTCATTCCAATGGATGATGATGAAGTTAAAGTTGAACCATACAATCATGAAGGAAGAGAAGGATCAATGTTTTACATGGCATCTATATGTTGCGATTACCGGCCGGAGCTACTATCCGACCTCAGACAGGCTCTAGATGGCCTTCAACTACAACTGATGAGGGCAGAGATATCAACTTTGGGAGGAAGGGTGAAGAATGTATTTTTCTTTAGATGCTGCAAAACAGAACATATTAATATTGAAGCATGCCAACTTGTTCCAAGTACTGTCCACCAGGTACTAAGTTCTGTACTAGAGAAGGCTTCTAGCTCACTGGAATACTCTCTGGGAATGTCACTTCGAAGCAAGCGTAGAAGACTTTGCTTCATTGAAACATCAACTTCATCATGAGCTGTGCATAAGGGAATACCTATTTCTCTTATTTTCCTTCTTCAAAGTCTTTTGTTTTGGCTCTGAAGGGAAAATATAATGTTTCTTAAGAACATATATGATTCTTGTGGAATGTGCTGCTCATGCCGCTGATAGTATCCTCTATACATTGATCTTTGTCAGTCAAAATATATGTGTACTTAGTTGGAACATTGTGAGTTTTGGTTTCCTGTCTTGGACATGGAATGGATCCTTTGTAGTGTGGATCACTGTAAGCTTAATAACTGATGGGAATTTTGTGTAAATCATTTGTGAGAAATATGCATGATTGTACTTGCATGTTACTTGAAGTTTAAAGCTAGAAGAAATTTAATTTTGTAGGTCCTTGAGCTCACTGCACTATAGCTCTTCCTCAAACTGTATTTTACTTTCTCTAGTAATCGTTGGATTTGGATTACTCCTGCGGTCCAAATATATTACTGCTAACAGTTAATGCTGCAGTAGACATCTAGTAGTTCTCTTCTCTGCCAAAAAGTTCCAAAATCCAAACTAACTCGGCTTCAGTCAAATAGGGAGAGAAGGTTCTTTTCTTCGTTCTCTTTTAAATCTATTATTTATAAACACATTGGATTTCTTGCTCAGCATAAACGCTGCATAATAGGGGATCCATTCCATAGTCGCTTTGCAGATAGGATTGAGTTGGTCCTATTAGTTTTTTTTTTTTTTTGGAGGGGGGGGGGGGGGGGGTTTGTTTTCCAGGAGATTTTCTAGATATAATATAATGTGAAATGGATGTTTTAACAAATTACAAAATATTAAATGTCAATCCCAAAAAAAAAAAAAACTAGGCTTTTTAAATGGTGACGATGTTCAAAATTTCACTGCAATTTTAACCTTAGTATTAGGAGCGCATTTGGAAACTAAAGTCATTTTTTAAAAAAAAAAAAAATGTTGTAATCAATATAGGTTTCATGTATAATACTATGGAATCTGAAAAATGATTTGCGCTATTTTTAACTAGTAATAATACTGATTTTTTTTAAAAGAAATAGTTTTTAATTGTTCTTTTTTTTAAAAAAAAAGATCAAATCCATTAAATAAAATAAAATAAATTACAAATCAAACTTCTGACATCATGATTGCAAAGAGTTAAAAACATTATAATGTATTTTCTTTACCCAAATAAAACTAATCCTACTAAAAAATGCTAAGAAATTCCTCATACTGCATAGAGAAGGTTGATTGTTGAAAAAGGTTCTTTGAAAACAAAATATAGCAGTATCCCATCCCAAAAAATAAATATGGCATAATTTGCAAAATTGGAGTTAATTATATAACATACGGACCTCCTTTCATCTAAGCACCAGTGGTCTAGTGGTAGAATAGTACCCTGCCACGGTACAGACCCGGGTTCGATTCCCGGCTGGTGCATTTCAATTTTGGCCTTCTTTATCTTTTATCCGCTTATAACATTTCACTATCTGTTCTATCTTTCATATATATATATATGATCGCTATCGGTTCTTCAAACTTAACATACTGCAGCATATTATTTCCACTCACCCACCTCCTTAGTGCCAGTGGGTCTTTTGCACTCTTCATCTTTCCTAGTCTCAAAGCCATCATCACTCCCAAATTGTGACCAAGTCCAACAACACATATTTCATCACCTTATCAAACTTTCTATCACCTTTACTGTAGATAGAGGCGGACCCACCTATACAATAGGGGCACGTGCCTACCCTTGAAATTTCCTTTTTAAAAAATAAAATAAAATAAAATAAAAATAAATTTATTTTTTTAAAGCCCTTCTATTCCTCCGGATCAATGTTGTGCAAGCTCTTATGGGGTTTGACTCGTATAATGAGTGGTGGTGCTCTTAATTAGTTTTTGATAATTTTTTTCCTACTTGCTGGAAATTACTAAACTGTGATGCATCATTTATTAGTATTTATGGCCAACTCTTTGTTATATATGGTGAATAGGCTGAAAACTGGAACATCAACTTAACTGGATATTTAAGTGCATTAACATGCTAGTCACTGGTAAAATGTTTTATCTACTAACTTCCATTCATAATATTTTATGACTGAATGAAATGTTTTAAAGTTAGCATTAACTTTGCCTGTAGTAACTGCATCTGTGGAAAGAACATTTTCAGCTATGAAATACATCAAGACTGCACTTCACAATCGGATAAGGGATGAATGGTTGAATGATTGTTTAGTGTCTTATTTTGAAAAAGATATATTTGATAGTATTGATAATGAGGCAATTATGATGGAATTCCAAAAAATAAGGCCTAGAGGATAACATTGCAATTGTTTTTATTGTAATATACTTTTGTTATTAAAATATATGTTGTCCAACCTTGCTATTTTTAACAGTACTTAGTCTTACTTTTCCCTTTATATTATTTTATTTTTTAATGCATTTAAAGCTTTATTGTAAAAAAAAATTTCGGGGGCGCCCCGGCCAATGGTGCCCTCCTCACATGAATTCCTGGATCCGCCCCTGACTGTAGATGCTACAGATAACCCTTTTTCCACTCAGTGGAGTGCCCATTCTGATTTCCACAGCCTCATTATACATATCCCACGTGTCTCAAACGCATCTCTATTGATGGTTTTTTCTGGAAACGGATATGCCCAAATGGCACTATATTAGTTAGAAGACATTCATGGCCATAAATAATATTCTCTGCTTCACTACTCTGTTTTTCTATGGACAAAGACATACCCTTCTCTTCTTTTCTTTCTTCCCGAATCTCTCTCTCGTCTTGCTTGTCTCAAGCTTATCTAATTTTGGCATTTAGATATTGTGGTCCACAGTTTGGGGCATCAGCCTCTGTGAACTCCAGATTATTTTTATTGTACCGTGTATTTTATTTGTTGTGTTTAGCAGTAAGAGATTAAGTAGTTAAATAAGAATCTGCAAATTTGGGTTGATTATTTGTTTTTGGATTAAGGCATTTTCCTCCGTACATGTCCTTTCAGTTGGCTTCACACTAGGGGTTCTTAGGTATCACTTTTCAATTTGTCATTTTCTTCTGATGGAACTAAAAAGAAAGAGCAATTTGTGTTAGGTTACTTAGCACGAGCCTCTCTTTCTGCTGCAAGATTCTGCATAGAGAGAAAGAGAGGTAAAATGAAGGTAAGGTTATGAAAATAGCAGGGTGACAAGAGAAAACCTAGATCCATTAGATGATGAAATATCTGCTAAGAGTGGTTAATTCAGAAGCCAAAAGAGAAAAAAAAATAAAATAAAAGACAAGGCAAATGGTGCCTCCCTGGCTTCTTCATGAGGGTGAGAATATTCTGTGCTTGCAACTTACTAGCATTGAAATTTGAAAGTATATTCATAAGAGAGACACATTACATGACTCTTTTTGTCTCCCTGTTTTATGTCAATTTCCCTTCAAATGTATAATTAAGATTTCAAAGAATCTAATTTGGTAGAGTCCTAACCAAATTTATGAAGTCTGCCTAAAGTTGTACCAAAGTTGTATTCTATGTTAGCTTTTGCTGACTCTCTTCTTTGGGTTAAAATTTTTCACATATAACTTTGCATGTTGTCCTAACTTTGCCCACACTAATGCAATTAGTTAGTGAATCAACATACCAAAATTAAAATGCTTGTGTCAACTATCTGACTTCTTCAGTTTTAAACATCTAGTGATATTTCACCATACATTTTCTTTTTGGAATCTCCCAGCTCAAATCTCAATGATACATCTATAACACAAGAGATCAAGGACGTACATATAGATGCTAATGAAACAATAATAAACAATTGGGACTCTGCTTCACTCTTACTGTGGGGAAAACTTGACAGAAGCAATCAGACATGCATGTGAGAATATCATAGCCACTCATTCAAAATAAGATTTTGCAGCCAATTAAGAATTTAAAAGATGACAATTTAGTGTGCCAAATGATTGACACGTGTGCCCTGCCAGAAATTTATGATTCCTTGGGGGAACAAGTATAGTGAGCCTCCTTGATTCCCACATGAAGGAGATCATAGACGAATGCAGATAATTAACAGTTTATTACCAAAACAAAATACTAGTATATTTAAAGGGATAAGATATTGTCACTACCAATTTTATGTCACTACCAAATCACTACCACTTTTTCACCGTTACATCATAATCTTATCTACTTTTATTATTTCTCTTTCTTATTGAGATTCTGATCTAACGGTGAAAAAGTGATAGTAACTTGATAGTGATATAAGATTGGTAGTGACGATATCCTATCCCATATTTAAATATCTAATTTTAATTAATTGTGATTGTAATCATCCATTAATAGTCAACTTACGTATCAGGCAAGAAGGTTTTCAAATTGAATTGGTAGGAATGGAAGAGTAGGTCCCACTTACATCAACCCACTCATAATTTATAGACTAGTGATCTTGGAATGGTGTTGCACGGGCAAAGAGATAGACTCCGTGTTAGTGATATTAAGCCAAATAGAATTTTTTATATTAAAATAAATAACAAGATTAAATCGTAATGGAACAATAAATACATCATTTGAGATCTCGTGCATTTAATACCCCCTGAGATTAAACTGGGACAGCACAGCACTGCTCCTCTGCCTTGGCTCTGTTCTTTCCCTGTTTCATACATAGTCCACATGCGCTCTTTCTGATTATCTTTCTCTCTCAGTGCCGCACAAAAGACAAATAGAAACAGAATTATATAAAGATACAAACCCACGACAGTTTTTGGAGTCTCTTAGTGCGTGTCTTCCTCTGACGAACCAAACATGTCGTCTACTCCTCCGTCTTCTTCTAATGGGGTACTATCTTCCATAAAATTTCATGTCCTTGCACGCATCAAAAGGTTTCTCAAACCCAAAGCGGCCCGGGTTAGCTCTGATCCATCTGATAAACTCGACATGTCAATTACCAAAGCCGACAGCAACAACATCGACAAGGTTGAGAATTGTGAATCGGCGATGCAAGCCATGGGGAAACAGAGTTTTGAGGAGGACGAGGAGGAGTCTGTGATATCGTTGAAGAGGTGTGTGAAGAAGCTTCATTTTGGGAGCTGGGAAGAGAAGGAGGTGACGGCTAAAGAGATTGAACGCTTAGCCAAAGAAGATATCAGGGTAAGCAAGCTGATAACAGAGCTCGGAGTGGTGCCGGAGCTGGTGTCAATGGTGGCGTCGGAGGTACCCGGTCGGCGGCTAGCAGGGCTGAAGGCATTGGTTCAGCTCGTTCGTGGAAGTTACAAGTAAGTTTTTATAATTTTTATTCTCTTCTGTTTCTTTCTTTGATCTTTTGATAGCCCAAGGACTTCATACTTTGATGCGAATCGGAAATAAGTAAACTTGATGGGAAATTGGTAAATTCAATTGGTTGATTTTTTAAGAAATTCTTCGATGCTATTGGTTGAGTTGATTCCAATACAGAAAACATGTTCTTTGGTTTTCATTTAGAGGATGCATGACTTCAAGGGCCAAGGCTTTTCTTCTCAAATTTGGCCACAAGTTTAATTATCCAAAATTGTTTGATATGAAAAAATATGTAAGAATTTATAACATAAATACAATAACTTGGTTGGAGTAGAAGTCCTATGTCAAGCAAGGACACTTCCGTGCTAGATTGTCATTGGCCTTGGCGGGTATGGTTTAAATGAGATGATTTTGTCCATTTTTTCCATGAAAATTGAAAACTTTAATGCTGGTATAAAATGGAAAAATGAGAAAACGTCCCCAATTTCCATATTAAAGAAAAAACAAAAAAAGAAAGACACTGCGTGTGAGGTTTCTTGCACTACAGGCTGTAAACTTACGAGTAACCGAAGCAATTATGGCTTACATTAATGGCTCTAAATCCAAGTATACAAATGTAGCCAGTGTTCTCGGATCACCCTGCTGAAATGGGCATCATTCAATAAAATAACATAATTAGAGTTAATCCTCCAATTCTTGCTTCGCTGTCCACTACGTTGCTGGGTTGTAAGGTGAGCCATACAAGGGAACAGTATCACTCTTGGGGCGACATTTTTGTCTTCAAAATGAATAAACAACAGATTATTAAAGTCCAGGATAGTTATTCAGATTCTTTCTTGTGTTGACGTGCGCTTTAGAGCACAGATCTTTATTTGAGATCCTCGTTGACTTCTCCATGCAAGAAATGTTGATATTCCCTAGTAGTAGTTGGCTTGGCGTATTCTTATTTCTTTAATATGAAAATTACATCACTCCCATAAAAATAAAAGAAATAAATGACTGAAGAACATTGAATAGTTGACTTCTTATGCTGACTTAAGTACAAATTAATTATTCAGTACAGGCTTTCAGCCTAACTATTGACAAAGCTGAAATATGATTTGCTTCTTGTCCTAATTAAGTTTGTTACTCTTTCAGAATCAAGGCTTTAACAGTGGAAGCAGGTATATTCCCCAAGTTGCCAAAGAGAATTGACCTTGTAGATGAATCAACTAAAAGGGAATGTGCAGAGCTGCTCTTATCATTGTCATCTCTAGCAAACAGCCAATTTCCTATTGCTTCACCAGATTTTCTACCATTCATTAAAGACATTATGGAATCAGATTCAAATTTTGAAACCAAGCAATTATACTTGGGTGCTTTGTGCAACCTCTCAACTGTTATAGAGAATGTGGGGCCTTTGGTTTCTGCTGGGCTTGTGCCAATCCTCTTAGGACTGTCCTCCATTAAAGAGAACTCAGAGAAAGCACTTGCCACTTTGGGGAACTTGGTGGTGACCCTGATGGGGAAAGAGGCAATAGAAAATAGCTTAATGATGCCAGAGAGCTTGATAGAGATTTTGACATGGGAGAATAAACCAAAATGCCAAGAGTTGTCAGCTTATATTCTGATGATTCTAGCTCATCAGAGCTCAACACAGAGAAAGAAGATGGCTCAAGCAGGGATTGTCCCAGTGCTACTTGAAGTGGCTCTCTTGGGAAGCCAATTAGCTCAGAAGAGAGCACTAAAGCTGCTACAATGGTTCAAAGATGAGAGGCAATCAAAGATGGGGCCACATTCTGGGCCACAAACGCCAAGAATGGCAATGGGTTCGCCTATAAACACAATGGAGGCAAAAGAGGGAAAGAGAATGATGAAGAGTTTGGTGAAACAGAGTTTGCATAGGAAGATGGAAATTATTACTCAGAGAGCCAATGCCCCAGGGGACCCTACTAAGTTGAAATCATTGGTTATCAGCACAAGTTCCAAGAGTTTGCCTTACTAATGTGTTCCCTCCTCCTTTTCTTTTTCTTTTCTTTTCTTTTGAGTGTATCAATTTTTCCTCTTTAGAATTAGAATTCCCTCATCTGTGCCGTGCCTTCACCAGCAGCCATTGATGGATCGGAAATTCATAGAATGCTAGGAATGACATCTAAAGAAATATCACATTTCTTCTTGTACATCTTCAGTTCTTCAACTAGAGGCCGCGGCTAAAGGAAAACTTGATTTGTCATCTTTTTCAACAAGGCAAAAGATATGACATTTAAAATTCAAATGCCAGAGTCCATGTTAGAAAAAACACATCCAATAACGGTACTTAGTTCCAAGGCATGAATCAGCCGGCCAACATCTCATGAACAGGTTATATGATAATGCTCCTAATTGTTCACGCAGAATAAGACGCATACGGAACGTCACACAACGTCACACACCTCATTGTTTATCTTTATGCGCTAATTCAGACAGATCAAATTTAATGATTTAGAGGGGCAAAAAGGGTCAACTTGTGAAAAGTAACCTTGTACAAAAATGTTAACATATAACATTGAGTCAAGTATTTCCTATTTCACTCCAAAATCCTCTCAAATCATTACAAATAATCTCACTCTAGAGAATGATACAACAAATGGCCCGCCTACTGCACTAAGCAACTGGAGGCCACTGGCATCCTGAATCCAAACCTCGAAAGACTACATGGAATTTGACGTAGGCTGGATGACATCAGATCAAAACGGGACGAGGAAACCACCTCAAAAAACATTAGTAACAACAGCAGTTAAGGCCGCCAATGAGGTTTAGCAGACATGAAAAGTTCAAGGAAATAACAAGCACTGTTAAACATTCATTCCCCAAAATCAAACTTAAACAGCAACAAATGGTACTTTTCTATATTAATAGATCAGTAAATGTCACACTGAGCAGTTTTGAGAATGAAAGAAAAAACACAAAATGTGAAGTTATTTTCAGGACAGGTAAAAGGAGGAATTCAACATGTTAAGAGTTTATTAGAATCGAAAAGCGTTCCCACAAGATAAATTTGACACAGGCTAAACCACAATCTTCATTCCAAGAGTTTGATAGCCACGCTCATTTCAATAAGTTTTGCTCAATTAAAATTACCAGAAGCTTAGACTTGTCCTAAACAAAACAAAATCTAAAAAAATTGAAACACACTTTATAAAGGGAGCAAAGGATGAGAATCTGACAATTAAAACATTGTTCCGGGTGAAGCACATCACAGTTAAAAGCAAAGCCACAGTAGCCTTGTCAGGACTTAGGCACCAATCTATAGAAGCACCCAAACAACCAGACGGCTCAAAAGGAAGGTTGGCGAAAAATAATAAAGAAGACAGACAAGAAACATCCAGATATACAAAAGCAAGTCGTTTATTCTTTAGAAACATAGCAAAGAGGATTGCTATGCCCAAGAGAACGAAATCAATTTATAGTTTTTCCAAAACAAAAATCTATCTTTCAGAAAAATCATTTATATTTTTTGCCTATCCGTTAACCTCCAATAGGTTCAACATGTAGTAGAATAATGTAATGCATAGCTGTCAAAACCATATAAATATACATTGCTCAGGAAGAATAGGTAAAAATTGACAAATGGGCCAAAACCCAAAAACATTATGTAAATGATAGACATATCCATCACACAACAGCGACAGTTTATTGATATCACTCACCGCGGCATTTCCATATGATATTAATAATTTTGATGGCCGCAACTTTGACAAAAGATTCCTTAGCAACTAGGGAGAGGCGACTCTCTTAGAAGAATAGAGACAAAGTGTCACAGGCAACACCCGTTTAATGGCACAGGGGATGAATGGAGTAAAAAAGAGACTTTCATTACAAACAGGCTTCTACATACCCTGTTTTATTTTCGGCGCCAAGAAGAATACAGACAGAACAAGTAGCGCATATGTCATCTGACTTAGGTAGCGAGATGGGAATGAGATTTAAATTTAGCTGTCACAGGAAACAGAAGCTCAACAGTGTCAGGGTTGTTTGGCAGGAGGGAAATAGGGGAGGGGGCGAGGGGAAATTTTTAAGAGTTGGATTTTTAAAAAAATTGGAAAAGTGGGAATACAAAATTTTAATAGAGATAAGATGTAAAATAAAAGAGAAAGAAAAATTAACTAATAATTTTCAACCCCACTTCACTAATTTTTTTAAATCCAAGTTCAAAAATTTTCCCTCCCTCCCCCTCCCCTCCAAATCCCTCATACCAAACAGCCCCTAATGTCTGAAGGAATAAAGTGGCTCAACTGGAATAGGGAAACATATATATATCGAATGATGCAGATTTAATTAAATCAGCAATCAGTATTGTGGAAGAACCACTCCAAATAGTGCAATTTGTATGGTATATCCTCTGATACTAACGAAGTTGATAAGGAAAAGGTAACATTTATTGTGAACGTGCACATGCTCATTATATCCTTCATCGTCTCAAGTTTCCATTCCTTTTTCTTTTTTTATTTCATTTTTGGTTTTTTGGCTCTTAATGATCAAAGGGGCAGAGCCTAACATCAAAGGCACAAAATGAAATGTAGTATTATTTTAATGCAAGGACAATTAAAACATTATTTAACATTGAATGAACAGCTTGCAAACAGCCCCTTGATGTCAGCTCGACTAAACTTACATAAGTTGAACCCAAATTATTAGCCTCGCAAGCTATTGGAGGACAAACCCTGTTTGTTTGGATTTTAAAAATTCCAAAAATACAATTATATTCATCATCCTTAAGTTTATATAAACATAATTGTTAACTTTTATGGTCAGAAAATACTGTCCTTGATTGCAAAAATGCAGGTGTAATTTAAGTTTTCTTAGAAATAAATTAAGATTTACACAAAAATCAATTCAGCATAGACATTGCCAGATCAAGTTTCAGCGAATCCTCCATCAAAAAAGAACAAGCATACTCAAGGTTGGCATTTTCAAACAAGCTTCAGTTCGAGTGCCAAATCAATAACAAATCTAACATAGTATGCAGAGTCTCAAAGGGCTTGCCCCAACTGGTTTACTCTTTCAAACTTGAGAATTTAGAGACCAGTGACAAGACTATTTCAAGATTTACTCCAATAGAATACAAAGCCCAGATAGTGAAACAAATGCTCAGCAGCCACATAATGACCAAAGATGCACATGGCAACATCACCAACAATTATGGTAAACACCTTGTTTCCTTGCTAGGAAGCATAAACACCTTTGTATCTATTGAATAATTCAAAATCCTGTTTAGAGAAAGATCATCTAACATAACGTTCTACAAATCTTCATATAAATACTACATTCAAATACTAAGCAAACTTATGTAAGCTTTCACTAAAACCTATCACAAATAGGAACACATAGAAGCAGAGGTAGTGAAGCAGCAACAAATTCACAGCAGTCCATGTAATCAAAACCAAAGTATTCATTGTCTGGATTCACGAAATCAGCATAACCATTTAAGGCATAAGCGCCCAAGAAGCCATCAAAAACCTGAATCAAACACCCATTCAAAACTCAAACCAGGAATCAACATTTTTAAAACTAAGGATGAATATTTAATAACAAAAAAACAAAACAAAACAAAACTTGCAAGTTGCCAAGGTTAGGAAGGTATCCAAATAGAAGTTTAAAATGAACTTATGAAAAGAGAATACGAAAAATAATCCCATGTGAAGGCCGGGATTAGGAGTTCCTTTACCGAAGAATGTGCAAATCACATCAAGGACACGTATTAAAGCAATTAACAACTGAAAATCAAATGCAATACTACCTCAGTAGTAGGGCGGCATGCCTTGGTACATTCCACCGGGAGCCATCCTTGGCATTTGCATGGGCTGTTGATGCTGCGAGGGAACAGCAGATGAGGGCAAATTATAATGCGAACCGTCTGGATATCCTCCGGAAGGCATTCCAGCAGAAGTTGGAGGCATCCTAGCTCCATAATCACCGGAAGTAGGCCCACTGAACTGAGAGCCACCATAAGCCCCTCCAATTCCAGGACCATACCCCCCAACGCTGTTGGGAGCTAAGGTAGAGGGAACCTGAGTACCATATGGCGGCAATGAAGACTGCAACCCATAAGTATTACCAGGCACTGTCATGGGGCCCTGATGCGCACCACCAAATCCCCCATATGAAGAGCCATGACCGCCATAATTTGATCCCATCATAGGGCCAGGTAAAGATTGTTGCGGTTGTTGTGCTGCCATACCATTACCTGGCAACCCAGGAGGGCCCTGATTAGTAGCTCCTGATTTTCCCTTCTTGTTATCCATGGCCAATTTACAGAGAACTTGATGCCCATCAACAGTTTTGACTGGCTCAACTAGAGACGCTCTAGCACCCTCCTCCGTTTTGTACACAAAGAATGCAAAACCTTTGGACTTTCCATTACCTTTATCGAACCCAAGAGGCCCTTCTTCGATTTCCCCATACGCTGAAAAGTAATTCAACAGTCTCTCCGACGATATATCAAACGGAACATTACCTACAAAAATTTTTCGAGTAGAAACGTCACTTGTGGCTGCGGCAGCCGCATTAGTCCCTTGAGTGGCCGATAATCCAGCAGCTGCAAGCTGTGTCACCGTCATTCTCCCGTCAATTTTCTTGCTGGGCTCTTTCAAAGCCAATATAGCACCATCAACGTGCTTAAACGTCACAAAGCCGTATCCTTTGGACTTCCCGGTATTTTTGTCGAAAATAACGATTGCCTCGTCGAGCGGTCCATAGGAGGAGAAAACACTGCTGAGTGTCTCTGTGGTGGTTTCCCCAGCAAGCCCCCGAACAAAGAGCTTCCGAAGGGTGGAGTCACGGTCGGCGACGGAACGTATAGACTCGAGAACGTCAGGGTGACTAAGAGCAGCGGATTGAAGCAGGTCTATAAGCTGTTCTTGCGTGAAGGGTCGGAGGATCTTGCGGATGTCATCCGCGCCAAGGGGGGTTGTTGAGGGCACAGAATCGTCGGTCCCGTTCTCCTCGGTTTTGCGCTTCTTTGAGAAATCCATAGCAAAGGAACTTCGGTCAGGATTTGGTAATTAGGGATTCCTGTCTGGGAGGGAAGAATAGAGAGGGTGCCTCTCGTGACCGGAGAGCGAAGAATATACAAAACCCTAACCCCACAGCGGCTAAGCAAGATGCGGGCTAGCCCACCTTCTCCCACAGTCACATTTATAAAAGAAGAAAATTTTGGGAAAATTACGCGCAGGTCCAAGGAACAAAAAAATTATAAAGAATCCATTGAAATCACCAAATTACACAGAAGTCTCAAGGGACTTTTTTGATATTATTTGTACGGGAATAAAATCCAGATTTTTAAATGTTGCTGTAAATATAGGCATTTCCTATTGTAAATATGGTTTTTTCAGTTGTAAATTGTCAGATTTTAAATTTTGTTGTAAATGCAGCACTTCCTGTTATAAATCTAGTCTTTTTCTGTTGTACATGATCTCTCTACATTCAAAATCCAAGTATTTAATGTTGTTGTAAATATAAGCATTTTCTGTTATAAATATGACTTTTTCTGTTGTAAATGGCCAGATTTTAAAGTTTGTTGTAAATACAGCACCTTCTATTGTAAATTTAGCATTTTTCTGTTGTAAATGACCTTACGTTCAAAATCTAAGTGTTTAAATGTTGTTGTAAATACGGGCATTTCCTGTTGTAAATATGACTTTTTCTGTTGTAAATAGTCAAGTATCTAAATGTTGTTGTAAATATGACATTTCCTATTATAAATACAAATAATATCAAGAAAGTTCCTTGGGATTTCTTGTAATTTGGCAATTTCAATGGACTTTTTTGTAATTTTTTTGTTTTTTGGGACCTACGCGTAATTTTCTCAAATTTTTATCCTTTGATTTCATACTGTATTTATTTAAGACACTAGTTTATGTTGTTTTTTTTTTTTGGGGGACAGAATATTCTAATTTATTTAGCAGTAACCAAAATTAGTATTTTAAAAAAATAGTAGTGACTAAAATTGATGGTGACAATCTCTTATTCTTTTTTTATAACATTAGTATATTATTGATTTTCGTACAAATATTGTTAGTGACTTAAAAAAGATAGGAGTAACGAACATCGTTAAAATATAATTTCTTTATAATTTCTTTCCAGACAAAAGCTACACCAAATATGCACAATGATATACTATTGTAAATTGTTTGGATATATAAAGCTTATGTAGTATTGAGATTTGATTTTTTTTTTTAATAAAAAGATAATCAATACATAATGATTAATCATTAATCAAAATCGATAGTCGTAGGTTGAGTCATTTACAAGTCAATATCAGAATTTTGGATTGGGGGTGGGAGGGTGGCTATAATGCCCCTACAGCTAATGAAGAAAATAGAAATTAAACAATATGTCCAAAAATATCTTCCACTTGGAAATATAAGCACTCACATGAATAACTGGTCAAAAGCAAAATTCTTTTAGCTAACGAAGAAACCCTTTTAATTCGTCTTATCTTTTAAATTTATGATTTTTTTTAAAAGCAATTTTACATAATGTGCAAATTATAAGGAATTTTATAAAGAAGTAATCCAAATGCACATGACTAAACATGATACTATCTCTAATCCTAATTATAGGAACACTTTTATAGTGTATTTTGCACTATAAAAATATTCTTATAATTAAGACTGGAAGGAGTATTTAATAAAAACTAACACATTTATTATAAATTAACTAACTTAACTGATTTTTTAATATCTTTAAATATTTAAATCAGTGAGCTAACTCTCACAGTAAGGAGTAAGGACAGAAATAAGTATATATTTAGCCACTACTTTGTTTTCCAAATCTCGTGACACCACGCCACCACCCACATAAAATCCGACATTTAATCATTGGCACTCACTCATGTCTTAAAAATAAGACATGGTTAATTTTTTTTCTTAGAAATTAAACAAGTTAAATAAATTACTTGATTATATAATATATTATTGTATATTATTAGATTATATATCAATTTATATATTAGACAAAATGGTATGGAGAAAAAAGACAAAAATGAATATTTGAAATAATTTAATTAGTTTTCTTAATCTACTTAAAAAAAATCAACTTTATTTTATATTTATGATGGGAATAGAGGGTTTGGTATGTATAAGGAGGAAATTTATAAGGGAAAATCACTGTCAGGTCCCAAGGTACAAATATAATTATAAAAAAAAATCTCATGCCAGATTTCCCTAACAAAAAAGTCCCGATGAACTTTTGTGTGATTAGCTGTTAATGTGAAATGACAAAGTTGTCCCCAAAATAAACAAGGAAATGGCAAGTGAAAGGAGGCTCGTTGTGCGTAATCTCTAGATATTCAAACTTCTAATGTTGTGACGATGCCCAATTTGTCCAATTATGTAGCAATCTCCCCAATATATGTTTCATGATGTTAGCGAATCTTTGCACATTTAAGCAAGTACCAAATTCTGAATATCGATTTCTTTTTGCATATAGCTTTTGACTCCTATTTGATTCATTGATACCATTTTCTTATACCTTTGTTTATGTTTGTTCGACTTTACTCTTATTGTTAGAAAAGAATGTAGCTTTTGAAGTTGGGTATTTTTTTTTTTTTAATTCCATTCTCTTCATTTTGTATCTTATAGACATTATACCTCTTTTGTAGAGTTCAAATTCGCACAACTTAATATTTGAACGCCATATGATATTTGGGTTTGATATGATATTCAGTTGTCAAAGTAGCCTCATGAAGTTGTCAAAATAGGTTGATGAAGTTGTCAAAATAGGAATAATCACTTGCTAATTTTCGCATAAGCTACTAACGTGAAATTCGAAACAATAACTACTAAAGTTCCAAAAATTCTTCGAGTATGAAAATATCGTTGGCAAAATAGACTGATGAAGTTGTCAAAATAGGCATAACCACTTGTTAATCAATGCATAAGCTAGTAATGTGAAATTTGGGACGATAAGTATTGAATTCAAAAAATCTCCAAATATGAAAATATCATTGTCAAAATGGTTGTTGATATTGTCAAAATAGGTATAAAAAGTTGTTAAAATATATAGAAGCTACTAATGTGAAATTTGGGACAATGACCATTGAATTCGAAAAATTCTCTAGATATAAAAATATCGTTGTCAAAATAAGCTGATGAAGTTGTCAAAATAGGCATAACCACTTGTTAATCTATGCATAAGCTATTGATGTGAAATTCGGGATAATATGTACTAAAATTGTTAATATAAGTAAGATAATGTGCTTTTGGAATTTAACATAAACACTAATATGAATTATGAAGTAGATACAACCAGTCTCCATGTAATAATTATAAAAACATTGTCATTTATACAATAACCCTAGACACAATTGCAATTTGTAACACCCCAACTTTTCTAAAGCATTTTCGAAATTATTTGATCAGAGTTCAAAATAATTTAACCAGAGTTGAGCAACGAAATGATTTTAAATACAAAGTAACTGATATTCAACCACTGTAGTGTACTGGTTTGCTGATACAAAGAGTTCGAAAGACTATACATATCTACAGGACTTTCTCCAGCTAGTCCTTCTGCCTGATGCTTACCCTTGTTTCTGTTTCTGTTCACTCCGAAAATCCTGAAGCTACAGTAAGAGCTGAGGTTCAATACCCATTGAACCTCAGGTAACGGTTAACCTCATGCTTATGTATCAAATATGTATGACAGATATTCATGTCAAAACAGCAATAATCACATACATTATTCATATATTCACATAATAACATAACACAGCCACTGCAATATGCATGTTATTATAGTCTGCACTATTCACCAGTGCCACGGTGTACATCCGTGTCCTCAGCGCTAGGAAAACATAACGGCGTTATCAAGACTATAACCCGTATCAAGTTGTATGTGTATGATCAATTTTCAAAAACAGAATTTCAGACTATCTATCACATATAAGCATACCATAAGCATCAGAGTTAAGGTTACAATACGCGTCCGTACCTCCGTTCGGTGTGAATAGTAATTTACTATTCATGTATACGGCACTATTCATGTATACGGTACTATTCACGTATACGGCACTATTCATGTATACAGTACTATTCACGTATACGGCACTATTCACGTATACGGACTTCCTTCGAATTTGACTCCGGAATCTTCGGACATCCCTTGCAGAACCTTGTTCAGCACTATTTCAATGCAAGAAGGCCTAAAAACAAGTTTAAGAATTTATTCTCTAGTTTTCTGGATCAAACTACACTATTACCAAGAACTAGAAGCTAAAACTCAAGAACTAGAGAACTTACCCTTGAAGTTCCTGCTCATTCTCTCCAGCTTCAAGAACTTTACTCTAAACTCTCTCTCTAACTCTAAGAATTCTCACTCTTCTCTTAAACTCAACTGTTGTTCTCTGAGTTTGGTGTGAAGAAAATGAAGAAATGAAGCTTCTATTTATAGTGAAAAAGCATGACACTATTCATACTTTATCAGGTCAGATTTTGGCCGTTGGATCTTGACTTTAAATATGGCTTCATCTCAACCGTCCAATCCATTTGCTTACGTCATCGATGACGTCATCGATGACGTCATCATGACGATGACACTTTCTTACTCTTTTGCATTTATCCTATAAAGATTCCCTGATCGGTGTTCTAATCGCGTTATATTAGAAATTCTCAAGAATCCGGAAGCACAGCCTTGTAGTTCTATTTTTCCTCTTCAGAAATATCTGGGTCAACTAAATTTTTGATCCTATTTAGGGTATTCCGTAACCTGCCGAAGATTTTAAGTCGGACACTGACGGTTACAGAAATTACTTCGGGTGACACCAACTTCTAGACAAAAATTCACTGATTCATAATATGTGCAGTTGTTTACTACTTAATTCAAGGATTTTGAGTTATGATTTATTTCCTACAGGTTCCACTATCTGTCCTGCTTCAAAATATCGGTTTCACCTATCTCAATAATCATTCCGCCGATTACGGAAATGACTTTGGAGATAACCCACTCTGAGATAGAAATTCACTTGTTTATAATATACCCTTACTTTAAAAACCTAATTCACGGTTTATTGAAAATAATTTTATTTCTATTGTTTTCCAAAGTATAAGATATTATATTATAATAATATTATTATTGAGTGGGTCCCGCGCGCAAAATTTTTCAAACTTCACGGGTGTTGGCAGAGGGAAATAATTTGACGTGGGTCCCGCTTGAATAGTAAATACGTATTTTCAAATAGTGAATACGTATTTAGGAATAGTTTATACCGTATTTTTGAATAGTAAATACCGTATTTGTGAATAGTAAATACTTTTCATATTTCTCAAAATATCGATTAAATACCGTATTTATAAAAAGTGAATACGTATTTGTGAATAGTAACTACTATTCATGTCCAAAAATACTGATTCTAAATTCATTTTCAAAAATAGGGTCTAATAGTCCTCCGAAAATAGGCTAATTTTCTAGTCTTTAGGTCCAAAATTCAGGATGTTACAATTCTCCCCCCGTTCAATAAATTTCGTCCTCGAAATTTGACAATATAAAATCAAAAGGTTATCTAGACCTCTAGTCTATTCCTTCCTTATGCAAACTTAAATAGCACGCATCATACTATTCAGTGTCTCAATCTTATACCCAGGTATAGTACTAAATTACAGGACTTGCTGGTCTATTCTCACAGTACTCGGTTACACAGGCCTCACTGCCTGATTTATTTAGCCTATCGGCTTAACACATATTGGCCTTCCGCATCTGCTCATCAATTTCATCTGAGTCTTTCCCATTCAAGTTCTCGAATTACTTTCACTTACTCAACACTATAGCTGACAGCTATTAATTGACTTAACTAGTTTAGTATTCCAGACCTTTCTAATAGTTGCTGTTCCTGTACCATAATTCCCAATTACACTGCTTTTCTTTTCAACACGATAGCGTCGACAATCATGTCATTGCTACCCAAAATTATTTTCTTGTCTCATTTTCAAATTTTCAAACATGAAAAATTTTCCGTGGTTTCAGTACATTTCACAATCTGCACTATACCACAAAGTAATAGTGCTATAACATTTTTAAACTTAATCGCTGCCATCACAAATTCATGAAAACATTTTTCACTGCCGGATCATTTTCAAAAACTTTTATTACCGGCACATATCTTTGAGGGAGCTAATTTATTTCACAAAATTTTACAATTGAGAGTACACACCATCATTTTAACCATTTGGTACAGTGAGCGCCTTACCCCAATCCTCAAATCCAGTCTCAACAGTACTATCAACAATGTGGGAGAACCTCCGCCCCTCTCTCAAGAGACCCAGTGTTCACACTGGCACATAAAGTAGCAACCCTATCTAGCGGAACTCAGTCCAGTCATAGACAGTCAGGTTTTACTAATCAAAACATACGCCCTAGGCGAAATGTTATGGATTGGGTGCGTTCACTGCTGGTGCGATTTCCATTTTCTCAAACCAAAATCCCTCCAAAACTTTTTGTTCAAAAAAAAGAACATTTATCAAAGGCCAGCGATTTCAAACATTTTAAAACATCTAGCAAGACCCAGCAAACTGTGTACATCTACAACAGCTTCTGTCCTTCTAGTTTTGTACTGATTTTACCACAACATAGTTGAAAACTCAGTTTCAAACTTTGGGTTCCAACAAAACCCTTTTACAAGACAACATCATTTCAAAATAACCATCACTGTGGTCTCGAATTCTGTTGAAAACATTTCATTTGAAAACTTGATTTCAAAATGCACAAGTTTGAAAATAAACTCCGAAAATTTCAGAATAGCAGGTGTATTGGTAAGTTCAAAAATTCAATTTAAAAATCTTACTTAGGAATCAGACAACTAATCCTTAGAAGGTCATCAATAGTTACACACATTCGGACCTTTGTCCTTGGCTACTTAAGCTATCCGTCTCTTATGAACATCACCCACTATCCTCGGGTTTCACAAACTTTTTTGAACACTATTCATATTCGTTGTCTGACAGCTATGGGCTTCTGCTAGCCTATAGACAATATATGCTATATAGCACTGGAGCAAACCACTAGATTACAACAGTCTTTCTTTAGGGAACCTATTCAATGTGAGATTCATTATAATGTACTTACCTTGAGAACCGATGCACTGGTAACTCTACTTTATGGTTCGTTGTCACAGCGGCTCCACTCTACGGTTCGTCGTCACGGTGGCTCTGCTCTATGGCACATTACTCGGCGCTTCACTTAGTCTTCTCAGACCAGTCAGCTTTTCCGGTTAGCATCCTCTGTAGGTAAACCTCCTTGATCAGAACTCCCCGTAAGTATCCTTCTCCGACAAACTTTCCATAAGTAGCGCCAGTGATCGTCTTTGAATCATTATAATGAGAACTCAAATCTTAACAGGTTCCTATCCTTTAGTAGTTTCATAAACCGTTGTTTCTATGTCTGCCATCTTATCTAGGGTCATTCTATTCGTGGACTTTCACTTTCTATTTAGCTCCAAGCATAATTCTTAACTCAACTTTCCCTATTGGGTAATCACCTACTTCTTGGGAAATCTATTAGCCACTAATATCTCTATGGTTCTTGGTCCCACCTTGAGACCATAACCTGGTGGCTACTGAGGTTTCCAGCTTTCGTATGGTTCTGTTAAGGAACTATCTCTTAGGTATTTGGAACCTAGGCAAAACTCACTCATATTTTCTCAGGGTTCCTACTCACACAGGGGTCATAGTTCTGAGATTTCTCTCGCCTAAGCAATATTAACTTCATAATGTCTATTGATTCTTGGTACTAATATTGGTATACTTACTACTGGGTACCTACAACTCTCATAGGCACTAGTATGACATAACTGTCTCCCCAGAATTACTGGGTACTTTCCCTCTTTTGTCAATTGATCACCACCGTCAAGGACTTAATCAAAAGATCTTCGTCCCCAGAGCCATGCCCCGTTGCACGCATGGTGTCTGGCCTCTACAAGGTAGGAATTTTCTTCTCAGGGTACCTTAACAAGTTATTATTTTGACAAGGACATTAAATCGATAGGTTACTATCCAAGGGAAACCTAAACAGTAGGTTACTGTCTACCGGAAAACTTAAGTCGTACCGACTTCTCTGTATCACTTCCCTTGAAACTCTGAGCGGGGATTTAACTTAGATTCCGATTCCCATATCAAAAGTCTTAAAGTTTAACAACAGAAACCATATTCTGTGCCATCTACTCTATATCAAGGCCTCCCGAGCCTAACCCTTTTCCTTAGGATTTACGTCCTTTTTGTATCACAACACCAGTATTGTATCAGTACTTGTACTTGTTTTTTCGAAATACTTTTAAAACCATGGCTTAGAGCCTAACTTAGTTAATCAACCAATTGGCCAGGTAGGCGTCTATCATGGGAGCCTCACCGTGCTAGGGTGACTGATTGGCTGATCCACATAGACTCGGCCCTACCTTCGGCACCAATGGTTTACTGTAACTGAGTCGGGTTCATACCAGATAAAACACTTTTGAAAGCTTAGAACCTAACTCCGCTACTCAGACAATCCGACTAGGCAGGTGTATTTGTGGAAGGCTCGACGAATTCAAGGAAACTGATTGCCAACCACAAAACCCCTTTCTAGATATCGGACTGTTTGGAGTAACTTAGTTAACTCTGTGCCAGGATGTCTGCTCTGATACCAAAATGTAACACCCCAACTTTTCTAAAGCATTTTCGAAATTATTTGATCAGAGTTCAAAATAATTTAACCAGAGTTGAGCAACGAAATGATTTTAAATACAAAGTAACTGATATTCAACCACTGTAGTGTACTGGTTTGCTGATACAAAGAGTTCGAAAGACTATACATATCTACAGGACTTTCTCCAGCTAGTCCTTCTGCCTGATGCTTACCCTTGTTTCTGTTTCTGTTCACTCCGAAAATCCTGAAGCTACAGTAAGAGCTGAGGTTCAATACCCATTGAACCTCAGGTAACGGTTAACCTCATGCTTATGTATCAAATATGTATGACAGATATTCATGTCAAAACAGCAATAATCACATACATTATTCATATATTCACATAATAACATAACACAGCCACTGCAATATGCATGTTATTATAGTCTGCACTATTCACCAGTGCCACGGTGTACATCCGTGTCCTCAGCGCTAGGAAAACATAACGGCGTTATCAAGACTATAACCCGTATCAAGTTGTATGTGTATGATCAATTTTCAAAAACAGAATTTCAGACTATCTATCACATATAAGCATACCATAAGCATCAGAGTTAAGGTTACAATACGCGTCCGTACCTCCGTTCGGTGTGAATAGTAATTTACTATTCATGTATACGGCACTATTCATGTATACGGTACTATTCACGTATACGGCACTATTCATGTATACAGTACTATTCACGTATACGGCACTATTCACGTATACGGACTTCCTTCGAATTTGACTCCGGAATCTTCGGACATCCCTTGCAGAACCTTGTTCAGCACTATTTCAATGCAAGAAGGCCTAAAAACAAGTTTAAGAATTTATTCTCTAGTTTTCTGGATCAAACTACACTATTACCAAGAACTAGAAGCTAAAACTCAAGAACTAGAGAACTTACCCTTGAAGTTCCTGCTCATTCTCTCCAGCTTCAAGAACTTTACTCTAAACTCTCTCTCTAACTCTAAGAATTCTCACTCTTCTCTTAAACTCAACTGTTGTTCTCTGAGTTTGGTGTGAAGAAAATGAAGAAATGAAGCTTCTATTTATAGTGAAAAAGCATGACACTATTCATACTTTATCAGGTCAGATTTTGGCCGTTGGATCTTGACTTTAAATATGGCTTCATCTCAACCGTCCAATCCATTTGCTTACGTCATCGATGACGTCATCGATGACGTCATCATGACGATGACACTTTCTTACTCTTTTGCATTTATCCTATAAAGATTCCCTGATCGGTGTTCTAATCGCGTTATATTAGAAATTCTCAAGAATCCGGAAGCACAGCCTTGTAGTTCTATTTTTCCTCTTCAGAAATATCTGGGTCAACTAAATTTTTGATCCTATTTAGGGTATTCCGTAACCTGCCGAAGATTTTAAGTCGGACACTGACGGTTACAGAAATTACTTCGGGTGACACCAACTTCTAGACAAAAATTCACTGATTCATAATATGTGCAGTTGTTTACTACTTAATTCAAGGATTTTGAGTTATGATTTATTTCCTACAGGTTCCACTATCTGTCCTGCTTCAAAATATCGGTTTCACCTATCTCAATAATCATTCCGCCGATTACGGAAATGACTTTGGAGATAACCCACTCTGAGATAGAAATTCACTTGTTTATAATATACCCTTACTTTAAAAACCTAATTCACGGTTTATTGAAAATAATTTTATTTCTATTGTTTTCCAAAGTATAAGATATTATATTATAATAATATTATTATTGAGTGGGTCCCGCGCGCAAAATTTTTCAAACTTCACGGGTGTTGGCAGAGGGAAATAATTTGACGTGGGTCCCGCTTGAATAGTAAATACGTATTTTCAAATAGTGAATACGTATTTAGGAATAGTTTATACCGTATTTTTGAATAGTAAATACCGTATTTGTGAATAGTAAATACTTTTCATATTTCTCAAAATATCGATTAAATACCGTATTTATAAAAAGTGAATACGTATTTGTGAATAGTAACTACTATTCATGTCCAAAAATACTGATTCTAAATTCATTTTCAAAAATAGGGTCTAATAGTCCTCCGAAAATAGGCTAATTTTCTAGTCTTTAGGTCCAAAATTCAGGATGTTACACAATTGCCAAAAGACAACTAGTCAATACAATCAATATGTACGATATCTTACTTCACAACTAATCCTAGCTATAATCAAATTTAACAACCTATTTGTTTATCTTCTTTTGGTAGCTCTCGTCCTTTAATTCTTTATGCTATTGGTCTTGGTGAAATTTTAGATATTGACCTGCAGAAGGATGATAAGCTTGTTGATTTGGGGGAGCTTACGTGAATTTTGAATGGAGTTTTCAGTGTGTTGCAGTAGAAAATTATGCACCAATGACAACCTCCTTCAAAGTGGAGTTTGCCAAAGACTGGTTAAAGATATTTTCTAACTTATCAGGTGTAGTACGCAAACTTAACTCTTTCGCCTTAATTCCTACTTCACGTGAAGCAAAAGTAGCATCTACACAACAAATATATCGGCCATAAATACTAAAGAGCAAGAGTATTTTAGTTGTCAAAATGTGTTGACATCCAAACATCAATACTAGATAAATTCCACAATTGTTATCAGACTTTCAAGAGGTACAAATTCAGTCGATACAAGTAAGCCAAGTAAGTAAGAAGTCTGGAAATACATAGAATCAAAATACCATCAAACAATATCGGTAATGTCAATAATTGTAAGAAATCTTTATGTTTATCTCACAACAACAGTTCATTCCAAGTTAACATTAAGTAACATGAATGCAGTGATATGCCTTTACATAATTTAAAATCCCATAAAGACAGTAGAGTCTAATGTAACCTTACCATGTGGCACTTGGCACACATAGACACTAGCCTTAATTGAACTACCACAACAATTTTTTTTTTTTTTTTTAGAGCAATCAATGACTAAAAACAAGTGAAGATGCAACTAACAACACAACAAACCATTCAAAATTTGGGACAATAAGTGGACAACTTCAATACTTATTATCCCGAATTTTACATTAGTAGCTTATGCATATTTTGACAATATTAACAACCATTTTAACAATGATATTTTTATATTTGGAGAATTTTTGAAACTTCGGTACTTATTGTCCTAAATTTCACATCAGTAGTTTATATATATTTTAATAACTTCTTATGTCTATTTTAACAACACCAACAACCATTTTGAAAATGATATTTTCATACCTGGATAATTTTTGAAACTTTAGTATTTATTGTCTCAAATTTAACATCGGTAGCTTATACGTATTTTAACAACTTTTTATACCTATTTTAACAACATCAACAACCATTTTGATAACTACATTTTCATACCTGGAGAATTTTTGAAACTTCAGTACTTATTGTCCAAAATTTCACATCAGTAGCTTATGCGTAGATTAACAAGTTGTTATACCTATTTTGACAGCTTCATTAACCTATTTTGTCAACAATATTTTTATATCTGGATAATTTTTAAAACTTCAGTAGTTATTGTCTCAAATTTCACATTAATAGCTTATGCAAATATTAACAAGTGGTTATGCCTATTTTGATAACTTCATAAGCCTATTTTGACAACTTCATGAGGTTACTTTGACAACTGAATATCATATGGTGTCCAAATATTAAGTTGTATGAATTTGAACTTTGTAAAAGAGGCATAATGTCTATAAGATACAAAATGAAGAGAATGGAATTAAAAAAAATACTCAATTTCAAAAGCTACATTCTTTTCTAACAATAAAAGCAAAGTCAAACTGACAGAAACAAAGGTATCCGAAAATGGTGTCAATGAATCAAATAGGAGTCGAAAGCTATATGCAAAAAGAAATCGATATTCATAATTTGGTACCTGCTTGAATATGTAGAGATTCATTAATGAAACATATACTAGGGAGATTGCTGTGTAATTAGAAAAATTATAAATCGTCACAACATTAGAAGTTTGAATATGTAGAGATTCGCGGACACAAGATGCACGACGCATGACGTGCCTCCTTTTGCTATATTCTTGAGGAAAATTTTGTGATCCTACATTAACAACTAATCTTTTTTTGCTCAGAACTACATTAACAACTAATCACACAAACATCCTAGAGACTTTTTTATTAGGAGAATTTGGTATAAGATTTTTTTATAGTTATGTTTGTATCTTAGGATCTAACATTAATTTTTCCACAACATAACTCACTGAGCCATTACTATGTAAAGGGGTTTGATTCATTTCAACAATGGAAGTCAACGAAAAACTATAATCAAGGCAAAGTACAAGACTTACTAAAAGGCAAGGATCTTGCAGAGGACATTGTGATAATTATCTGTCTGTTTCTATGAGTCTGTACTAATAACCTATCATGTACTATTACTCTACTATATAACCCGTTCCAAAGAAAAAGTTTGTCATTTCCTGAGGAAAATTAACTCACATTTAACTTTTACGAGTCTCAAGTCAAATCTCCGAAAATCGTCGGCAGAAATCTTTCACTGCAAAAAAAAAAAAAAAAAGGGTAAATAACGTCGTCGCAGTGACGGTCGTGGAGGCCGAGATATGACTGTAGGATAAGGAAAAAGGTAGCGCACAGTGAGTGTCAGTGAAACTAAAATCGGTTTGCCGAAGACGCGGGAAAATGGCCGATGGTTGGTTGGGTCCCACATCGTGGAAGACCTTCCCTTTCTCGTACCCCAGACTACCTTCCGCGTCTTCTTACCCTTCTCCTCTGACCTCCTCGACCATGGCTTCATTCCCTTCTCAGCATCGCCAATGTCGTTGTTCCTCAGATGCTAACCCTAGTCACCCGCAACCCGCATTGCTCGTCTTTTCTGGTACCTAATGGCTTCATTCACCCAATACCATGTGGTTCATTATTTCATCCCCTTCTTTTAGTGTGTTGATCTAAGCGTTTTTTGGAGTTTGATGCGTAGGTGGGACGGCGTTCAATGGCGTGGTGGAAGAGCTTAAGAACTTTACCACTCGTGTCGCTCATGTTCTACCTGTCTCAGATGACGGTGGAAGTACAGCTGAAATCGTCCGAGTTCTTGGTAACTATTTTTACTCCTCTCCAGATCATTCTGTGAAATCTTGATCTTATCTTCCCGGAGGTTTATGAGTAAATATTCAGCATGAGATTTTTAAGCTTATTAGAAATATGATTCGTTGATGTGATAATCTACAGGTGGTCCTGCTGTTGGGGACATACGTTCCAGGTGTCTGAGATTGTCTAATCGTAGTACGGCGGAGGCTCTTGCAGTTCGCAGTTTGCTTGGTCATCGTCTATCACTCGATCCACATCACGCTAAATCAGAATGGTACCACTTAATTGATGCCGTGAAAAGCCTTGTTCCTGCTGTGAATAACATTTTTATCCTTTGGCAAAATCAGAATGGTACCACTTTAATGTTAGATCTCTTATATTTCCATCCCCACCATTCTATACTCCGTTGGAGCTGTCATTCAGATTGACTGTACTTTTGATCACATATCCACAGGGCCAATAATGAGATTAAAAAAATTGGTCACACAATAGTGCGTCATATTTGCTAAATGTGCTAATAGTGTACCTAAAATTTAAATTATTGGTTTTCCCAGTTAGTGTTGGTGTGAAAAAACTTGGAATGTAAATCTTGATCCTTGCGGAAATGTCTCAGAAATCAAGCTAAAAAGAAAGGCTGGAATAGTTATATTTGTATAACTCAAGGCTTTATCACTTCAATACTTCTGCCTCAGGAGGATGTCAGTCTTACCCTAGATCCCTTCAGTCAGCAAATCTCTTCCTTTTTTAATCTCCCCCTTCCTCCACTTTTTCTGCAATTTTGTGATGTCTTAGTTTATCATCTTCAATTATTTGGGTTTATTTGTGCGAATTATCCATTAGTGCTATTTGTTTTTCCTCTAGTTCTGGTGGAAGTGTAGATGCTAACTTATGCTTTCAATATATGGGATGTGATCCCTTGTGCCAACTGACCATACATCTTAATCTAACGGGGGAAAATTATTTTGAATATTTTCTTCACTCCTCTTTGTGACTCGCTAAATGCTATTGTCGAGTAACACTGTTGGTTTAGCAGTTAACTGAGTTTCCACAATGTAGGTACTCTATTGTGGAGGGGGATCACTGTCTATGGAAAGGTGTGTCAAAACCCTACAGGGAGACAATTCGTGCCTTTCTGGCTTATTTCCAGAATCAGGTGACCTCCCTCTATGCACAAACTGATGCTTTTTTATTGGATTTCTCATTCTGTCAATAAACAACCTTTTTTTTTCATAATTATTTTTTTGTCTTTTTATGGCAATAAACATCCTTTCTCATTCTGTTTAAATGGTGAATTCTTGATCCCCATTGTCAATTTTTCTCCATAAATTTTTATTTTTGGCAAGCAGGGGGCTACTGTTTCTCAGAGCCCCCCCCCCCCCCAAACAAAAAAAAAAAAAAAAACCCACACACACACACAAATGGCATATTATGCCTGTTTTGTAAATTTATAATATCCGCTCTTTGCCTTTGTTTGCCACTACAAATATTTTTATCAAAATTGTTATTTTTATGGCATGTTGTTATATATTGTTATTGTTATAAATATTGCCACTACTCTTCCTATTGTTATTTTCTAAGTTGTTGTAAATGCTTCCAAGTTGCTTGCATCTTTTTTGCTCTTTCAATATTTTGGCATAAAATATGGGCTTTATTTGTCTTTCTGCAGATTATTCGGCGATCCGATGAATCATTTTGTTTCAGCAATGGAAGGTCTTTTATCTGTAATTTCCTATTGATTTTACTTTAATATAGTGAATTTAAGGGTCTAATTGTTTAAGTGCAGCACTGGCCTGACTGTAACATGAATGCTATAAGCTGATAGTGATTTGTTTGGTAGAATGTTAGATTCCTTTTTAGGTGAGAAGAAGGATATATATGCTTTGGCTATACTTGTTCCTAGGTTTGGATGTTCAGTAAGAGGCTAAAGTGATCGATAAAAGGTCCAATTATTAAGAAAAGCCACATGGAAATAGATTATGCATGGGCTACAAGAACAGTCCACTATCTTACCATGTGAAATAAAACTAACTTTCTGAATTGAAATAGATAACATGCCAGGGACTTTATACACTAGTATCCTTACTTTTTTCACCAATTTATCCACTTTGTTTTAGTTTAGTCTAATGGATCACTTTAGTTGCAGAGGCTTTGAAGGACGATTGTTATTTTAAGAGACTACGTAATGAATCTTCTTGAAAATTTGGACTTAGGAAGGAGTAACCTTCTTTGCAATTATTGTTATCAAAACTGAAGCACAAAATTAGATATGGAGTCAAGAACCTTTATTCCGCCTTTTCCTTCATAGTAGTGAATACAGTTACTTTCCTTTGCAAATCATAACCTACTGTATGTGCAATTTGTATTTTATTTTGGTGACTAGTTGTGTGGGCTAAGTTGGTTCCTCATCCTATGTAAACATAAGATTATCCTACTAAGGGCGTGTTTGGTTTGAGGGGAGGGGAGGGAAATTGATCCCCTCCCCTCATTTGGTTTAAGATTTTGGAGGGGAGGGGAGCCAAAATCTTAAACCACCTTCCCCCTCCCCTCTTAAACCAACTTAAGGATCTTTTCCCCCTCCCCTCCCCTCTAACAAACCAAGCAAGGTAACATGCCCTCCTCTCCCCTCAAACCAAACACACCGTAATGGTAATATGCTTTTGGCCAAAG
The DNA here is from genome assembly GCA_034222035.1 of Acacia crassicarpa. Classification (NCBI taxonomy): domain Eukaryota; kingdom Viridiplantae; phylum Streptophyta; class Magnoliopsida; order Fabales; family Fabaceae; genus Acacia; species Acacia crassicarpa. Next base: position 36,623,914 of record JAWXYG010000005.1, on the reverse strand, counting down.
TAGCAGTCTACTTAATCATAATTACTCTGTCTCTGGCCAAAAGGGATAAAACAACTTTTTGTCTAATACCATTCTACAACAACTATACTGACGTCTTATAAACCTTGCAGCATTGGGAATTTCTTTTTTGCAGGAGCACGCATATTTTTTCAGTCCTTGGATGCTGCAATATTTTTGTTTTCACGTGTATCAGAAATTCCCACTGATAGCCTGGTCTTACCAGTGATTTCAACCAATGATAGGCTTACATTAGGATGTGAATTATGGGTATGGTTGATGGATCCATATCTTATTAACATTGTAACCATGATATGGTTCCATAGAATTATTCTTCTGGGTGTATATTTTTCATTTTGAAAGTAATTGATCTAAAATTTCTCAAAGGTGAGTTCTACACCATTTTTAATCCGGTACACCGTCTCACAACTTCTTTCAATCATATTTTAGGACGGAACTATAATACGAGGACAGAATGAAATTTCTCATCCAACTAGTGGATCCATGGAGCCTGTTAAAAAGGTTTGCCAGTATGTTATCTGTGATAAGATGTTTACTATTACTGTTTTACAGCATTTTGGATTTGGTTGAACTTCTATTGGTAGAAAGGGAACTTTGCTGTAGTAAATTTTATATGCTATGCAGCCGCCAATTGACTATGTAGTTTGGCCTAAAGAGTACCTGTTAGGTTATAGATTTATCAAAAGGAGATCCTTTCCTTCTCATATCCACTGTCAAGTGCTGACACTTAAGTCCTATCTTATGCTAAGGACTCCTTCATGCTAAAGCTTGGTACTTTTATGGCCTGGAAAGCCAGTGAAGGAACCCCAAAAGTGGAAAAATGAACTTGCATTTGTATTTTGGGGAATAAAAGGAATTAGGATTTAATAGGCTGAAGATTAGCCTTTTAGTGGATTGAGGATGGAAGATGGTTAAGGTCAATTCTATGCTTGTAGGGGCCAACTAGTAGCTGTTTGGCTGCTTTGATTTCTTATCTTAACCTACCTACAAGAATTATGCATCTGATTGGTTTTAGGTAGTGTCATGCAAGGAACATTGAGGTTGATGGAAAGGATTATCAATATTGTCTGTCTAAGATTAGGTCTGGGCAGGTTAGAAATTTGAGGATAGAGCATAGAAGCTTTTAGAACAAATTAAGATAGAACTAGAAGTTGAAGAGGAATATTAACTATGTTTCACCCCTAGTCACACATAGGAATTTATTGGATCCTTAAACCAAGAGGAGAGTAGTTTGCTGAATAAATCATATAAATGAATTTGAACTGAAAGAAAGCATTACAAATATTTCAACAGAAACCTAGAATACCTGTTAGATTGAATGTCATAAAATAGGTTTTTAGGGTTAACTAATTCCTTTGACATGCTTTTTCTTTTAAAGTAGGTGATATGAAATAACTTCGCTCAATAAACATATGTTAATATCCAAGCCAATAAATGTTGGTTTTTTATTTGAATAATCACAAAATTGTTTTCTCATATCTACTTTCTGTAATTATTATAGTTTTTTTTTTTTTTTTTGGAAAAATTGATGTGGTTAAAGTGAAAAGCTATATATAATATGTTTGTTATGCTATTGATTGTTTAGTTTGTTTTTTGGGTTTGGGGGATTGCTTGTCCTCAATTTTTTTATCTTCACCAATAATTTCTTTTCTCTATAAGTGAAATTATTAAGTTTTTGCGTTGTGCTACTGGTTCTTGGTATTTGTATTGTGTGCTTCTAATCTGTTGAAGTTTTATACATTCATGGACAGGAAAGCTCTTCAACTCCAGCACTTCCTTCAAGAATAAAGCGGGTATTCTACATGTCAAGTGAAGGGAAAAATTTGCTTCATGAGGTTAATAAACTCAAAAATTAGATAGATGATGCAAGCATGGAGGCATTTATCATATTTGTTTGAATGGAACATGTATTATATCTTTCTGTATTGCATATCATGTAAGTAATATTAATAAAATATTATTATTAACTTTTAATTCCTTCTCTCTTAGGTCTTTCCTGCTGCTAATCCTGCTGTACTAGAGCAACTGAACAATGTGGATTGCATTGTCTATGCTATGGGTTCCCTTTTTACTTCGATCTGCCCTTCATTGGTAAGATTCTTGCTATTAGTATATATTTTGCATGGTTATATGGCATTTCTTCTCAATGAAGTGACATAGTTACATAATCATTCATTTTATTTGAAATGGTATTGATTGTGTCCTCTAGTTCTAAAATGGTATTTTTGTAATATTTTGATATATCGTAAAATTAATTGATATCCTCTGTGATCATTTAATCTTGATATGAATTGTGTCTAATGTTTATCTACTGTATAGAGCAATATTTTATTTGCTACAGGAACTTTAGTATTTCTTTGGTCAATTTGGTTTCACTCTGATTAATTTACTTGCCAGCTCTCTAAGAAAATCATTTTGACGTAATTTTATTACAGCTAATTTGTAATCTAATGTAAATAACATATAGGTTTAAGTTCTTAAGGCAACTTAATTGTACCATTTTCTAGGTATTGCTGGGAATTGGAGAGATCATATCCTCAAGATCCTGCCTAAAGGTATTTTCTTATCATGTTATTATGATCTTTTCCTTGGCTCATTGGCAAGAGTGATATGAGGTTGGGGTCTCCATAAGATGCGTTTTTCATTTAACTTATTGGAAAACAATTGCTAGGACTGTAGCTTGTTCAAAGTGGCCCAACCTTGGCATAACTGTGCTGCTTGATTGAGTGCAAAGTGAAAATGGGCATAGGTTGATTTCCTTTGATATGGTTGCAACTTGCAAGTTCCAAGTCCAATGACATCTTGCTTTTTGATATGATGAGACCCAAGACTCAAACTTCCGTCCATCATAGGGCATGAGTGCTACAATTAAGCGTTTTCCTAGTGACGAACATGTCTCTTTTCTAGATAGATGAAACTCTGTTTTATTTAATGATATATATATAGATAGATATATTTCTTGTTTACTTGCGTGGTATTATCCAAGCTCTTTCCTTACTTGCACATAGACTGCACTTTACATTGTTTAGGCTACTCAATGGTGGATTAGATTTGTGTCTCACTCATTGAAATTTATGCGACTTATTTTCTATGTTGTTAATAATAATAATTTGAGGAAAAAAGTTGACAGGTGCTTATGTTAAATGGCACACGTGACCGGGAGACAAGTGGTTTTTCTGCTTCATGTTTTGTTACTTCCATTACTGATGCTCTCAATCGAACATATGGAGATTCCTTTAATCGCTTACAGAACCTGGTAAGTGTCGAAATCCATTGATCACCAAATTACCTGGTGCCAAGTACAATTAAAGCATACGATTTATAACTAACTTTGTTAAGGAGAGCCAGTATTGACTTATTAGGACTATTTTTCATAACTAGAGAAATTTCACAAAACTATAATTCCTAGATTTAGTTTATTTGACTTTTTTTTGGCTACTCTAGAGACACATGTAATCTATGTGGTAGATTATTTTCTTATACTTCAAAGTTCTGTCATTCTCTTCTTGACGCGATTTCATCTTTAATTAAAAAGAAAAATTGTGCAGCCTGGACAGTATATTAACACTCTGTTGGTTCCAAGAGATGGTGAAATTCCAGTTGATAAAGAATGTTTGGCTTCCCAAGGAATACGTGAAGTGGTATGTTGGTTTATAATTCAAAGTAGTCGTGACCAAGAGAGGAAATTATCTTCTTTGCTGAATCGAAATATAGGCCAAGTGTTTTTAAACTTCAAATGGACAAATTCATAGATAGAGCTTGTATATCTTTAGGTGGTATGTGACTTACATGACGTTTGGGTGTCTGTATTCCATGAACCTGACTTTTTCCCGAATTCAACAGTAGGTTTTGGTTGTCCAAAATAGACACCCAAACATGCGCTTAGTTCGGGAATTATGAAAAGGGCTTGCTCAGCGACATTGGACCACATAACCACCAAATATGATTATCCAGCTCAAATGTTAGACTGAATAACCACAATGGTGATTGGTCCATGAGAGTAAAAAAATGTTTGTTTGAGTTAGCGTTAGAAAAGTATGTTCAGGCAGGTTGAAATAAAACTCCTCTTGCACACTTACTTTATAAACCGTAAATCACGTTGAAAAAGTAATTTTTACTACTAACCCAAACTGGCATTTAACTCTTCGGTCCTTGTTCACAATTTTTTTTTTCCACGTGAAATTGGTTTCAAAAAAGCTTGATTTTAGGGTGTTTGTTTGACCAGTGTTTTGTCATTTTATCAGTTGATGCATGTTAAAATTGTGATGACATTGCTATGTATGCTCTATGATGCAAGATCATTACCTTAATTAAATGTTCATCTCCCATTTGTTACTTTTGCAGATAGTTGTGAACTCGATACGTGATCCTAAAGTTGGTGTGATATATGACCCCAAATCCTTGATACAAGCTCTTGCTGATCTAATAGACATATATATGAAGTCACAGGTTACATTGGGGCAAGCCTAATATTTTGCCATGTGACTGTCGAATCGAGTCCTTCTGTGGTTCCCTATTCCCAAGTTATAAGCTATAGATAAATTATCTGATAAACAGCAAATTTTCCATGGCGCAGTTTTTATCTTGTTACTGATGTTTACTTATGGCAGTCTTGATTGCAGGTGATTCTTTCTACAACTATTATTGATTCATATGTAGTCTTTCTGTTATGAATCCTTGATTATGAGGAATCTTAGTTGGTACTGATTCCTTTTTTTCCTCGTCAAATTCTAGGGGATTCTCTCTGTTCTCAGTGGGTGCTGATGACTGTCAAAAAATGGTTACTTTGAATTGTATGTGTTTTTTTTTTTTTTGAGCAAATTGTATCTATTAATTTGATCATTAGTTATTGAACATTTAATTGTACCTGTATACATAATCTTGAATCTTTGGTTTGTTCTATTATTCACCCTTCTTTTTCATTCTTCTTCCAATATATTGTTCCTTTTTCCCAAATTCTCCGCGGAGCAATAACGAGTTGATTTTTGATTCAGTGACTTGCATCCACTGTTGGCTGGCTTAAGGCCCATTTGGATAGGGTTTTTTTTTTTTGGGGAGAAAAAAAAACTTTTTTAATAATGTTTTTAAATTAATTTATGTGTTTAGATGATTTTTTTTTTTTTTAAAGTAAAAATCGCAAAAAAGAAAGAAAGTAAAAGTGCTCATTTTTAAAAAGCTCCAATTTAGAGCTTAAAAAATAAGCACAAAAAAAAACATTTTTTTTAAAAGCTCATCCAAATGGGCCATTAGTACTTTGGAATTACATTCCTCCTCACCATAAAAAATAATAATAATAATAATAATAACAGTTATTTTTTTATGTTCATATTTAATTACTTTATTTTTTGGAAAAATCCCACTTAAACTTTAAAATCTTAAAATATGTGATTTTACAATGAAATGAGCTACCAATTGTTTTATTGATCTCATTATTGTTGTTGTCAATAAGATTTTAGAGTTTAAGTGATATTTTTCTATTATTTTCTCTCATTTTTTTATACTTTAGAGAAATTTTAAATTTATTAAATGTATAAAGTGAAATAATTTTTTCCATAACTGTTATTTTTTTCTAGGAAACTTATCATTAAAGAAATATAGATTGAAACTTTAAATTTAAACTGTTATCCCTTTTTGTGTGCCGAATTTAGATGATCCAGATTTTATCACTGTAATGACTAGTAAAAGCATCATGTTCTCATAATACAATGATCGTTTTGAGTTTAGAATAAATTTTCTCTATCAGTACTTGCAATTTAGATTTTCTGAATTGAGAATGCATAAATCATTAAATATTTATTCTTTATATGAATCATTCAATATTTTCACACAGGCAGGATTTGGAAATTATCTGAGAAAAAGAGAACGTAATCAGTTTACAAATAAGCATAATGTGCAATTTTTTCAATGTCAGCGTAATATGTAAACCACAGTTGTGTGACGAAAAATATTAATTTAACCTATACATTTTCGTATGCTAGTTTATAAAATGTGAATAAAACATATTTTAAATATTAATAATAAAAATAAAAATCGTCTTAGGGCTCGTTTGGTATGGGGAAGATTTAAAAAGGGAAAAGAATTTAAAAGAGGGAAATGAATGGAAGGGAAGATTGCGAGGGAAATTAAAAAGTTAAGTTGTTTGGTAGACATGGGAAGGGAACTTAAGTTGAGGGAAAATGAATTGTTTGGTATGAAGAATTTGGTGTTAGTTAAGTGGGAATGTGAGGTGAAATACCAAAAATGCCCCTAAATTTTAGGCTCCTCCATCTTGACCCTCGGCCGTCGACTCCGCGCACAGGTGAAAAAAAAAAGACAATCGCGTGTTGAGAGATTGGAGGAAGAAGATGGTGGGCACGCAGGTGTGAAGGAAGAAGCGGCGTGAAGTGAAGGAAGAAGGAAGAAGAGAAGGAGGCGGAACAAGAAGAAGAAAATGGAGTGCACACTGAAAGAATTAAAACTGAAACCAATTCTTGAGAATTGGCGAGAGAGTTCCAATTCTCTCTCCAATTGCAATTCTCGAGAATTGGCGTAGGAAGAAGACGGTGGGCGCGCAGGTGTGAAGGAAGAAGCAGTGTGAAGTGAAGGAAGAAGGAAGAAGAGAAGGAGGCGGAAGAAGAAGAAGAAAAAAATGGAATGCACACTGAAAGAATTGAAAACCGAAACCAATTCTCGAGAATTGGCGAGGGAGTTCCAATTCTCTCTCCAATTGCAATTCTCGAGAATTGACGTCGGTTTTCAATTCTTTCAATGTGCACTCCATCTTCTTCTTTTTCTTATGTTGCATCTCCAACTGCCCCGTCGGAGACTTTCTTCTCTTCTTCCTTCTTTCACTTCCTTTTATCTTTTCTTCTTGTGTTGCGTCTCCAACTGCCCTGTTGGAGACTTTCTTCTCTTCTTCCTTCTTTCACTTCCTCTTCTTCTTCTTGTGTTGCGTCTCCAACCGCCCCGTTGGAGACTTTCTTCTCTTCTTCCTTCTTTCACTTCCTTTTATCTTTTCTTCTTCTTGTGTTGCGTCTCCAACCGCCCCGTTGGAGACTTTTTTCTCTTCTTCCTTCTTTCACTTCCTTTTATCTTTGTGCACTGATGGAAACTTTCAAACCTGCATTGACCTTGTGTTGTGTCTCCAACTGCCCTGTCGAAGACTTTCAAACTTGCGTTGACCTTGTGTTGTATCTCCAACTGTCCCATCGTCGATTTCAGGTGAGGGTCCTTCGTTCAGCTCCTATCTTCAATTTCAGCTTCGTCGAGCTGTAGGGTCGATGCTCTTTTTTAATAAACACCTCCACTGTATATAGGGACTTTTTGTCCGTAAAATTCACTCCCCAGGAACGAAAATGCTATCCCGCCAGTTTTGGAGGGATTGAACTTTCCCACCATTGTGGGAAGATGGAGGCTGGCAGGAAATCAATTTTCAGGCATATGGCGCGCCAAATAGTTTTCATCTGTGGGAAGCCTCTCATTTTCCCTTTCCCTCAGCTTAAATCAGCGTACCAAACGGGCTCTTAGTTTTAAATCTTTCCCTCATATTACATCTTTGGTGAAAAAATAAAAAGTATAAAGTTTTTTTTTTAAAATTTAAATTAGATTTCGTTCTTCTAAAATTAATTTTTTTAACAAAGAAGAAATCAAGAAACAAAATATACTTTTTTTAAAGGGAAAATTCCATAAAAATACCACTTGAATTTACAAAACCCCCAAAAGTCCGTCGAATTTGCCAAAAGACTGAGAAGTGATAAGGACTTTAGAGGGATATGCAAATTCGAGCCAAATGACCATTTTGCCTTTAGTTATAAATAATTTAAAAAAAAAAAGAAAATACTCCCGTGGTGGGCCCCACCGCCGGCGGCCACCACCCCAACTGTCGGTGGGCGTCGGTCGTCGGCTAGCCGCTGGTGACCGGTGGTGGTTGTCGGCGGCCGGCCACCGGTGACCGGCGGTGGGCGCCGGCCGGGGTGGTGGCCACCGGTGGTGGGGTCCATCGTGGGGGTATTTCTTTTTATTATTATTATTATTTATAACTAAGAATAAAATGGTCATTTGACTCGAATTTGTACATCCCTCAAAAGTCCTTGTCACCTCTTAGTCTTTTTACAAATTTGACGGACTTCTGGAGGTTTTGCAAATTTAAGTGTCATTTATTTGGAATAAAGGGTTTTTTTTCCCCCTCTTTTGACCTGTGTATTCCTCTGTTGTTGGATTGCAGTTTCGATTTCTTGCCAAAAAATTACAGCTTGGATAAGATCTTGGATAAGATATTCATCACTGCGGCACCCCACTCTGGCTGCTTTGGTCGGAGGGTGGGACACTGGGAGAGGCTTCTTGCTGCAATCCACTTCTTACATCTGATCGGCGAATTTGAAATATGAACTGGGAAGGAACGGAGAGGAGGCCAGAGAGGGATTGAGACAGAGATATAGCAAAACTCAGGGAAAATCTCTTGCTATAGGTTAGATACTGATTCTGCTGCATATCTTATTAGTCACGCCCTTCTCATTCTTCTTGCGCTCTACATGTTTGTTGAATTGTCTCAATGGCTTTATCTTCGTTGCCTACTCATCCGTTGTCTCTCCCTATTACCACTTACCGTTCAAAACCTACCCTTCTCTCTTTCAAACGAATAAACTTCAATTTCTTCGTCCCTTTTTGTTCCACTTCTAGCTCGTCAGCCACATTCACTCCCTCCCCAATACAGCAGCTCCCTTCTGACTTTTCTCCCTCACAACTCTTGGATCTCCTTCGTCGCCAAAAAGATGAATCCTCAGCGCTTCGTATATTTGAATGGGCCTCAAAGCAACCCAATTTCGTACCCATTTCATCCATATACGAGGAAATCCTTCAAAAGCTTGGGAAAGTGGGGTCTTTTGATTCCATGATGCTTGTGTTGAAGGAAATGAAGTCTGCAGGTTGCCTTGTTGATACTGGTGTTTTCCTTATTTTCATTCAGAGCTACGCGAATTTTCAGTTATATGAAGAAATTGATACTATCCTCCGAGTAATGGAAGATGACTTTGGACTGAAACCTGACACACATTTCTATAATTTCTTGCTGAATGTCCTTGTCGATGGCAACAAGCTTAAACTTGTTGAAACAATTCATTCAAAGATGGTTAGTAGTGGAATTCAGCCAGATGTTTCAACTTTCAATATCTTGATAAAGGCTCTCTGTAAAGCCCATCAGTTAAGGCCTGCCACTTTGATGTTGGAAGAGATGCCAAGTTATGGGCTGTCACCGGATGAGAAAACATTCACAACATTGATGCAAGGTTTTATTGAGGAAGGTGACATGAAGGGCGCATTAAGGATCAAAGAACAGATGGTAGAATCTGGGTGTCTGCTGACCAATGTGTCTGTTAATGTTTTGGTAAGTGGGTTTTGCAAAGAAGGTCGAGTTGAGGAAGCCCTGAGTTTTATTCAAGACGTATCAGATGAGGGATTTTACCCTGATCAAGTAACTTTTAATGCTTTGATGAATGGGTTGTGTAGAATAGGGCATATCAATCATGCTCTGGAAATCATGGATGTTATGCTTGAAAAGGGATTTGATCCGGACTTATATACCTACAACTCCTTGATCTCTGGATTATGTAAATTGGGAGAAGTTGATGAGGCAGTTGAAATTCTCCATCAAATGATTTCAAGGGATCGGTCCCCAAACACTGTTACTTATAACACACTGATTAGCGCCTTGTGTAAGGAGAACCATATTGAGGCAGCAACTGAACTTGCTCATGTTCTTACAAGTAAAGGTATATTACCTGATGTTTGTACATTCAATTCTTTGATACAAGGTCTCTGCTTGACTGGTAACCATGAAATTGCGATGGAACTATTTGAGGAGATGAAGATGAAAGGATGTCAACCTGATGAGTTTACATACAGCATATTGATTGATAGCCTCTGCACAAGAAGGAAAATCGGGGAAGCTTTGATCCTACTGAAGGAAATGGAGTCAAGTGGTTGTGCCTGTAACGTTGTGGTGTACAATACTTTGATAGATGGTTTGTGTAAAAATAGAAGAATTCAAGAAGCAGAGGAAATCTTTGATCAGATGGAACTCCAAGGGGTGTCAAGAAATTCAGTAACCTACAACACCCTCATAGATAGTCTCTGTAAAAGCAAGCGAGTTGAAGAAGCTGCTCAGCTTATGGATCAAATGATTATGGAAGGGTTAAAGCCTGATAAATTTACCTATAATTCATTGCTTACATACTTCTGCCGAGGTGGAGATATAAAGAAGGCAGCTGATATAGTGCAAACTATGACTTCAAATGGCTGTGAACCAGACATTGTTACCTATGGGACCCTTATTGGAGGCCTATGTAAGGCTGGCAGAACAGAGATTGCAAGTAAGCTTCTCAGATCTATCCAGATGAAAGGTCTGGTCTTGACTCCACATGCTTATAACCCCGTAATTCAAGCTCTCTTTAAAAGGAAAAGAACAAGAGAAGCCATGAGACTATTCAGAGAAATGATAGAGAAGGCTCATCCACCAGATGCTGTAACATATAAGATTGTTTTCCGTGGCCTCTGTAACGGCGGAGGTCCAATTCAAGAAGCTGTTGATTTTACCGTTGAGATGTTGGAGAAAGGACATCTGCCAGAGTTCTCATCATTCGTCTTCTTGGCAGAAGGGCTTTGTTCTTTATCCATGGAAGACACTCTTATTAAACTCATTAATATGGTCATGGAGAAAGCAAAATTCCCCGCAAATGAAATATCTATGATCAGAGGCTTCCTCAAGATCCGGAAATTTAAAGATGCATTGGCCACGTTAGGCGGTATCTTGGACAGACGAACGTCCAGGAGATATTAGTGGTGAATAGTTCGGGTGCAACTTTATGTGCAATGGCGTTCTTAAGTGTAAAGCCCCTCATTACATGTCATGTCACAAGGCTGCTGAAGGCATTGTGAAGCTTGAGACTTAGAACTCCTATCCAGCCTCAGTCTCCTTTTCTGGAGGTACAATGCAAAATGTTGGGGATCACTGAAATGGTGGGCTCGGGATTTAGGGATATAAGAATGGAATTCACCCACTTCAAGAAATTTGTTATACAGGACTGAGTTACGGTTTTGTATTTGACTTGGATGTTGATCTTGAATTCATACCGTGGTTGAATATTGTAAGCTTGTTTCACCTGAGTTGTAGAATTTTCTTTTAACCAATAGTCGCTTGAATATTAATATTAGTTAGAGACATTTGCCGCTTACTCTCCATGGTCCCACCTCTATGTTTTAGTTCACCACCGCTGGCCCCTCATTTGAGGATGGCGTGCCCCCTTAAATCTACCACCACGAAAATTTAGGCTTTTTTTTCCCTATTTGTCACTTTTTAAATAAATAATTACCAATTTGTCATTTTTTTCAAAATATTTCTCCATTTGCCACTTTTAATAGACTAAACCACAGTTTAGTCGACTAAAAGTCGTGGGTTCCTTTTTTTTTTTTGGTTGACCGCGCATTTAGTCGACTAACCCACTTGGGTTAGTCGACTAAATATCGGCTGAAGGGTTTTTTAAAACCCCATTTGCGTCATAATGGAGGTCTTATCCTATAGCAACCCTTCCCCACCCCCAATGCTCTGTATTTCCTCAGTTTTAGTGCGACCCATCAAAGTTTAAGCTCATTCCACCTTGTTCGAGGTATTATTGTTGTGTAATCGTTGTAGTTTCATTTTGTTCGGCTTTTCTTTTTTGTTTGTTAGTTGAAACGCTCCCTTTTGAGCTGACAAATTGATATTTGAAGGATGAGTTCAGGTTCAAACATGCTAGTTATTGTGATCTACCATAGTGGGAGGCATTTTGAAGGTCCTGAAGGTGTTCAATTTGAAGGAGAAACGAAAATGATAAAAATCAAACGGGGAACTACGTACAACGAGTTGAAAGAAAGAATTCACCAAAAATTGGGGTTACATGGCAGCCAATGCATTCATCGGGTAATTGCCAAAGTGGAGACTGTAGTGGGTAAGGAACGTGTATACTACATTAGGAACGATATATGTGATGATAAAGACATAGAGTGTGTCATAGATGCATTTGATAATCGGAGAGTACAAAATTTTATTGAGATATATGTTGAGCTTGAATCTGGTGAATCATCGTCTATACCCATGCATACAAGATCTGCACAGTATTATGATCAAGAAGATAGACCTGTCGGTGTATCTGCACCTCCACAAGTCTTAAGTCAGGTAACATTGACAGATGAAGTTGAAGATGAGGAAGATGAGAATATGCACAGCGATAACGAGGACGATCTTGAGAGGTTTATTCTACTAGGTGACAGCTCAGATACTGATGTAGAGGGTGATTTTGATGCTCACATGGACCCAGTAAACTCGAGGACCGTAACAATGCCACCGCTTCGTGTTGACCCAGTTAGTAGTGGTAAGTTAGTAAACTTTAGTTGGGTAGTTGTATTTGTAATATGTATATATTGTTTTTGAGGCAAAAATCATATTTCCTAATGCAGGGCCTGAGAGTGACCCATTTTGGAACGAAAGCCCTCACTATTCCTCAATTAATTGGGCGCTCTGTGACGATGACATGGACACGTTGTATGGTGATGATGACAAGCAAGATGGCTGGCGGTTAGGTGATCCATTATATTTGGATCAACAGTTTCCTTCTAAGTCTGAACTACAGCATGCCGTGAAGTTGCATTGCATGAAGTCTCATCGTACAGCCAAAGTTTATAAAAGCGATGAGCGTAGGTTGTTGATGAGGTGTCAAAATCATGCTAACGGTTGTCCCTGCAATATGAGGGCAATTGTCCAACATAATGGAAATAGTTGGGTGGTCCGTAAGTGGGGTAACGATCACACCTGCCTGAACTAGAGTCTTACCCGAGATCATAAGCAACTGGATTCAGATGTTATATGTGCAGCCATTATCAGTAGGTGATCTTTATTTTTTTGTTTCAGCCATTAAGAGAAGATCATTTAGAACTTGTTTTGTTTTCACCAGGTATGTTAAGAGAAGATCTAGCTTTAAAACCAGTGTTGATACAAGAGAGGATAAAGCGTCTGTATGGATATAATATAACATACAAGAAGGCTTGGAAGGCAAAAATGAAGGCGATTGTGAAGTTATATGGTGATTGGGAGGAATCATTTGCATTCTTGCTCAATTGGCTGACATACATGACGCAGTGTAATGTGGGCTCTGTTTTTAGGCTTGATACTGATGAGTGTTTCGACGAACGTCATTTTTATAGCGACAAACGCGTCTTTCGCAGGGTTTTTTGGACATTTCACCAAACCATAGAAGCCTTCAAATACTGTAAGCCCATACTTCAAATTGATGGCACCCACCTGTATGGAAAATACAAAGGTACTATGTTGATTGCGACTTCACAGGATGGGGATGGGAAGATCCTGTCCATTGCCTTTGTTGTTGTTCCTCCCGGTGAGAAGTATGATGATTGGTGGTGGTTTTTGTGTCTCCTACGTGATCATGTGACGCAAAAGCCAGGCATTTGTTTGATATCTGACCGTCATGCCAGTATCATAAGGGTGGTTAAAGATCACCGGAATTGGCAGCCTCCATATGCCTATCATATGTATTGCCTACGTCATGTCGGGAGCAATTTTAATACTAGATTTAGGGATATAGCTTTGAAGAAAACCCACATTTGCATCATACTCTGTCTCTTATCATATAGAAACACCAAATCAACCACAAAAACCCAACAAACCAGCCAAAGCAAGCACAAAACGGGAACAAGCAAATGATTTCGCATTTCAGCAAAAACTACCGTGGAAATAACAAAATGCAGATGAACACATACCTATACGACGCAAATGCCACAAAAGTGAAGTTTCCTTGGCAACCCACTAACAGATTCAGCAGCGATTTCGTTCGAAAAACAGAGAAGGGAGAGGTTTTTGGAGATTTTTACACTATTAGGGTTTCTCAGCCGCGATTGGGGGTTTTCTAAAAAACCCTACTGCCGAAATTTAGTCGACTAACCCACTCGGGTTAGTCGACTAAATATCGCGGGTTTTTTTAAAAACCCTCCAGACGACATTTAGTCAACTAACCCGAGTGGGTTAGTCAACTAAATTTCGTGGTCATCCAAAAAAAAAAAAAGAACCCACGACTTTTAGTCGACTAAACCACGGTTTAGTCGACTAAAAGTGGCAGATGGGGAAATATTTTGAAAACAGTGACAAAATGGTAATTATTTATTTAAAAAGTGGCAAATAGGGAAAAAAGCCTGAAAATTTATGTGTCTATATATATATATATTCTCAGCAACTTATCCAGGCAGAATGTAAAACAACGTTTAACACCATATGGTAATTGAAAATACAAATCTATATTAACAATGCACTGCTAAGTATTCATCTGGTCCCAAATGTAGAGCCTGGTTTATAATATAATTTGCAGTATAAATTAAGTCTTTTATTTAAGACTGGAGATAGTAAAAATCATGCAACTAACTTCATAAGTCATTCTAGACGGCATCAATACCCATTGGCAGCATCTTGAATTGATGACATTGAGTGTTCGAAATTTCCTCATTGATTGAAGCATCTAAAATCAATGTGATTGAGTAGATTAAAAACCAGTTAATGAAGGTGGAATATCACCTAGAGGGGGTGAATAGGTGATCTTAAATAATTCTTTTACAGTATAATGGATAAATAATGAAAGCAGTAAAGAAGTAAAGAGAAATGACACAGAGGAATTATACTAGTTCGATCCAACTGCTTAACCTACATCTAGTACCCAGACACTCTAGGATTTTTCACTAACTCACAAATATAATTACACACTCTGTAACTCAGGATGATCTTTTCTCCCTAAAACTCACTCCCCTTACAAGTTGTAATCGTACACCCACACTCAAGATATCACTACCTTGAGATTTGAACGAATGTAAAACAAATGATAAAACTCTCTTACAGAGTAGATGAATAATAAACACTGAAGCTCAATAGTATCCGAAGATATAAATAGAATAGAAATTGATCGCTTTGAATGCTTTGTTTGTGTATGCGTTGGTTCTTCTTGATGAATTCAATCATTTGAGTATTTAATTTATAGTAGTTGAAGATTGAAGGCCGTTGCAGGATTTGAATTTGTTCGTTTTAATGTTTGAATATGTCCATTGAGAGCATTTAAGCATCCACGCCTATTTCGGCAGCAAGGGCTAGCCTTAATTGGGTTCAGCGCGTTGTCTCTGTTTCACGAAACTCTCAGTGCTTGACAGCTCATCAAAATTCAAACATTGATTAAACATCTGAAAATCACTCAAGAAGATGATTAATGATATCACAAATAATATTGAATGATGTATATGAAGATATAAACAAGTAATCAAATCATTTGAATGAAGTTACAGATGATTTGTGTTTTGCTGATATATCATACTCGAGTAGCCATACTTATATACTCGAGTAGCCTTTGCAGAAACACTTGACATATGCTCATTACTCATCAATACTCGAGTAGCCTATACCCAATACTCGAGTATCTCTATGGTTCAGATATACCAAAAGCTTTGATCTTGATCATACTCGAGTAGCACTTGGACTGTGCTAAAAGAGATAAACTAATTAAAATAAATTAGCAAGTCATACTCAGGAATTCAGTTTATCATACTCGAGTATCACATTTGCCATTCTTGAGTATTTGGACAACCTGAGAGCAAGTATTACATTGAAACTAAGCATACTCGAGAATTGCTTTACCCATATTCGAGTACCTTACTCATACTCGAGTTTCACTTACCTTATACTCGAGTATTGCTCTGATATGTGAAGGTTACTGTCGGCGATGAAGTCATATACTCGAATATTCACAAACCAATAGTTGAGTATCATATCAGAAGTACTCTGCAATGGTTGAACTATCTAGCCAATACTTGAGTATCTGCTTACATATACTCGAGTAGCCTATCAGAACTAGTGTGTGATAGTTGATCTGCCTGGACAATACTCGAGTATACCTTGTCTATACTCAAGTATTGATCTCTGAAACACTTAAACATATATATTAGTTCAACTATACTCAAGTATCACAATGTCATTCTCGAGTATTCATGAATGCATATGATCAAACATGATTCAAAACCTTAAATGATTTCAAGTCTTGTTATCATCAAAACTTTGAGAACTAACAATTAAAACTAATGAACCATAATCAAATTAGTAAACTTCAAATCAATTAAATGATTGATCCCATCTTAGAAACATTGCTGAAGATGATGATCAAACAAAAAGAGGTGTGTGAGTGGGTACCCTCAATTTTAAGTGTTAAACCCACCATGTCAAGAGGAGGAAGAAGAAGCAGGTGAAGAAGATAAAGAAGCCAATGGTAAGAGGGGACCCAGAGGGTCCAATAGGCTTGTGTTTAGTGGGTTTGTTGGCTATGCTTATATTCATGAGTGACCTAGTTGACAGAGGCTACACACACACAGCAAGACGACAATGGCTTACCTTACAGCTCATGGACCCTTACCTTAGTGGCGGGACCCATTTGTTTAATTAAAATAATTCCTCTAAACTTTAATATAAGAGCAATACCATGGTTTATCTTAGTTTTAAATATAAGATTTTAATTAAATTTGTCTTCTAAATTTATAATTTTTACTATATCAATTGTACATATTTAGAGTAGTTTAAAAAAAAAATTATCAAATGATAGTTCCAATGCATTCAGCAAATTGGATCTTTTGAATTTATTGTAATCAAGCGAGGCTTTACATTTTAGAAGGTTACTCAAACAGGTATTTGCAAATTACCAATTTACAATCCTCATGTTATTTGAGGGATTGAACTAACACCTTGCAAGATCTAAACCCATGCCTTGTAAGATATGTCCTTTTTCTTTTGTTTTGTTTCTTAAATCTAAACATTAAATTCTATAAGTCACATTCTCATAATTTGTACCAATTTTCATTGGTGTGGGACCCATTTTTTGTTGTTGATGATCACTTTCATGCTCTTCTGTTTTCCTCGATCTGCATCATTGTCTCTACTGTTTCACTTGACGTTTTCGGTGTGTAGTACAGTGTTTTCGTGTTCCTCCCTCTAATTAAAATTATGATTTCAAACTTATCAATATTCGGGGACAACACACGCACACGCACGATCAAAATTAGCATAATTTTTTTGTATCTTTTTTTTTTCTCTATATCTCGTACGTTGATTTTGGGATTCGATTGCTTTTATTTTAATTTTTGAAATCTCAATTATATTTCTTTGGTCAACAGTTATTTTGGAATCTCAATTAAACATGCTTACAACAGTTCAACTGTGTGGGGACAGATTCTTAAGACAGGAAATGTTGTTACTGTCCATCTTACTTGGCAAGTTCGTGAGATTCTTCAATCCCTTTAAATAATAGGTTTTGATGGCCTTTACAGCAGTTTGGTCTGACATACCCAAGAATAAAGGTGTTAGATCTTATATTGCGCTCTGCAGGAAGCAGGAGTTTCATATTTTATCCTCACTTTACCCTAGTCAAGTGGTTCAGCAATTCGTAAGATATCTGGTTCCTTTATCTAGAGTTCCTGATATTATCAATGGTCAAATAATAGTTCAGGAATATATACAGCCCGTGATAGTTATTGTTTGCTTCACTCCACTGTTGGAAATCCCGGCCAAGAAATAAATGATGTGATTTTATTTGGAAATCTTTGCAGCTGCCTCCTCAGCTTAAGTTATTGCTATGGAAAATTGTTCGACGTTTCTTACTAACAACTCAGTTATTATGAGCTAGACATTTGATTGCTTCTGAGGTATGTTATTTTCGTGGTTGTATTGATGAGTCGTTAGTTCATTTGTTCTTATATCGCTCTTTCTCCAGAGTCCAGAGCTTGTTGGTTTGGTACCATTATATTGCCGGTTATAGACTTGACACTCACAAACCCAAACAACAGTGGATAATAACATGGCCGTCGTCAAACCACAACTATTCCAGTAATTTTATGCTCCCTCCGGTTCTAATTATAAGACAACATTTAGAAGTTAGTTTTAGCCTTAATTATAAGGCACAATTTTAATTTTTGTCAACTTTTTCCAAAAATACCCTTATTTTATTCTCTCAAGTGTATTTGGTTTTTAGTGAGTGTATGTATATGAGTGTATAGAATCTTCTAGTTAGTGAAACTTGTAAATTGTTAGATTTTAATTTATTTATCAATCAATTATATGTGTATATATATGTGTATGTGTGTGCACGCAAAAGAGTGTTTATCAATATATATATATGTGTGTGTGTAAATATCTGTATGTATGTATATATATGTATGTGTGTAAATAGCTATATGTATTCATATATATATAATAGTAAGACCATTATTTCAATTAAAAAGCTTGTGAAAAGGAAATTTCTAGGTTGGAGAGGTATGTGATAAGAGTTGTTGATTCACTTTTATTTATATCATTTTAAATTTATATAAAGACATTTTAGGAAAATGAGTAAAGTTAACTAATTTAACTCCCCTATTTAATTTTCCTAAAAGCGGCTAAATATGTCCTATAATTAGGACGAGAAGGAGTAACATTTTTACCTTTTCAATTACCAGCAGGTGATCAAGTCGGCACAAGCTAGGGCGAGCACTGCTACATCTCAATTATTACAACAATACAATATCATTGAACTGCCGATACAATCAACGACCAACTAGTACAGGGTGGAGTGGGGCATCTTTTTCTGCAGACCTACAATGCTCAACGGGTTCTTCAAGATCAACACTTATCTCTCAAAATTTATTTTGCTCGCAATGATTTCCATGATTGAGTGGGTTCATATATAATCCTAAAATTAGACTTGGGGTCCTCCAAATGCAGCTACAATATAATCACTTAGGGATGCATCCTCAGACAGCAGCAAGTACTTCATCTATCCAAACATATTTCCAATACATTGTAAACTTGTTAAGTGATCCCATTTAAAAATCATTACTAAAACTAAAAATGTCCTTTGAAATCTTTCTTACCTTTTACATGATATTAGTATATTACAGAGATACTTTGAAGCTTATATTTTTCATCATGAATACATAGTTAGTTACGTTTTCTTCTCTTCACAGTAAGCTTGAAACAATATAGTTTTGGCTTGAAAAAATAGTAATCCGTCGTATCATTACTACTAGTATTACTTTAATTCGTTACTCTATTTCGTTAGATTACTTATGATTTCTACCTAAATGTCCTTTCTTTTTTTATATGACTATCTGATTTAGTTCGATAGATTCAAGTATTGCAAAAACTTTAATCGAGGGTAGTATATTCTTCTCAAATGTATTCTTTACATTCATTACAAACCTGAACTTAAGATTATGTTTAATCGGTTAAAACCCCTTTCACTAGGATCGATACATGTTAATGCATAAAAATTCTATTTACTTATGGATTAATGTTTTTTTTTAATTCATGGATTAATACTTTTTATTTAAATACCACTTTGTATTCTAGTTGAATAGGCGGTGATGCAAAGCTTTTGGTAGGAGTTTCACTTTGAGGCAAAAGCTTTTGCTTGGGAGTTAACTCGCAGGCAACTAGAGTTCATTGGGAGGATTTAACTTGCTAGCTGGCTGCTCTTTCTTTCTTTTATTAAAATTTAATTTCCCATTAAGCCATTTTCCAAAAGAAAACCAAACCAAACCACTAAGATATGATACTGACTCCTCAAATCAGTGGGCGGTGCCGTGTTTAGATTCATCATAAAGTCACCTAGAAATGGAAAATAATTCATATTCTGATAACAACTCTAGCCGGTTAGCTGAAGCACTTCCTTTCATTCTTTTTTTTTTTTTTCTTTCATTTTCTTGCTTCCGATCGATATGATTCTATAATAATTTTCGATATGATTCTATAATTATATATAGCTGTCGCATGTGAACCTCTCAAGCTGCTATCTTGCATGCATTATTAGCTCCCTTATCGTTTGCCCCCCAAAAAAGGGTTCTCTTATTGTTATTATGTATCAACTAGGCGACTCTATGTTTGTTAAATGGCTGAGGCAATTTTATCCAGAAATTTGTCCGGAAGTTTGTTGAGGGTAATTTTACCTCAAAAGTTTCAAAAAAGGAGTAATTTTGCCTCAACTGTTATCTCAGTTAATTTTGACTATTAGTTGACTAACTATGCTGCGCTAACACATTTTAGTGTTATCTACGTCATTTTCTTTTAAGGTGCAAATTTCTCCTGAAGGTTTTAAATCTAACTTTCAGGGAAAAAAAAACGAAATGGACAACATATTAATGTCCGGCGTAACTTTAATTTGCACTTTAATAAAATTGACGTGAATGACATATGAATTGTCGGTTCAACATATTTAATCAATAAAAGATTAAAATTAACAGGAATAACAGTCAGGACAACATTACTTCCTTTTTTTACATTTTTGAAGTAAATTTTCCTGAAAAACTTCGAGGGCCAAAACTAGCACTTAACCCAACTTTATTAAATGAAAGAGTTGGTCATTTCACTGGAAATTAAAGGAAGGTAGTAAGTAATAAGTAGCGAAAGGAGCATACTGAAGTTCAAAAGCCGACAATAATTTTACCGAAATATAAAACTTTTAATGCCTTACACCATCAAGATCCATCCTGGCTTTTATATAATTTATTTTGTCAGATGATGCAGGCAATTTTTTTTGCTCGGAAAAATAATAATAATAATAATAATTCTGACTTTGGCTTGCAAACGCAAAAAGGAATCAATCGTATGAGACGTATCACGGATCACAATTTTGCCCCGTGACTTGCAAGCCGGTGGAATGCCACAAAAAACTCTCATTTTTTATTTTTTCCGTAGAAAAATCATGAAAGAATAATAATGAACACCTTAAAGATTCAATCATAGTTAGCTTCCCAATAAAACATTCTTAAAAATAAATTGCAAAACACTCACTCCTCTTGTCATATTTACAAGGGAAAGAGTAAAAAATGTTTAATCTTATTTACAGGTTACTTTATCAAATTTTGACATGATTGTAAGTAGAATTTTATTATTTATTTATTTTTTATATAATCAAGATTTTTCTTTTTGAGACTTAGTATAGAGGAGTTTCACCTCTCTCAATAAGTGTGTCTTTTAAGATTTGAACTTATGCTCTTTTTTTACAGAGTAAGGTCACTTATCACTTCACTTACCTGCTTGTTGGTCAAATATTTGAGAGGTTGGACATGTGGGGTCTCATTTATTATTGCTTATACTTTATTCTCATGGGGCATTTACTATGTGTTATATAATATATAGGGATAAAATTGAAAAGTTACTCTCTCTTGTTTTTAATATAAGATATTTTGGGAGCTGATTTTAGTCCTAAATATAAGATTTGATTTTCATATTTATCAATCTTTTCTTAATTTACCCTTATTAATTCTCCCTTAATAATAACCAAGAGAGAGAATAAATAAGTAAAATAATTAGAGCGTTTTAGAAAATACATGTTATATTGACTAAATTAACTAACTTTATTAATCTAATTAAGTTAAATAAATATATCTTATATTAATATTATTAAATTTTAAAATGGAAATAATGAAGTTTAAAGTTTTCTTCAGTTTTAATAAAAACGGAGTATAAATTGAAGAGAGGTGACTCGTGCGTATAGTTAAGACATTTAAGTTTTAAATGTCATTCTCCTAAAAAAAAATGATGTTCTTTCTATTGAATCACTCAACGTAAAAGAACAACAAAACTGTTTCACCAAGCATAGGCGGCTCAGCACTCTTAAGTTAAACCTCCAATTAATTAAGCTAGCTGATGCAGGATGAGGAAGGAGAAAGGGAGAGGAGGGAAGAAGAGAAAGAGGAGGCTGAAGGAGATGAGAGAGAACAGAAGAGAGAAAGAGAGAAGAGAGGATAACAAGAAAGGACAAAGGGAAATCAAAACCGAGAGGGGAGAGAAATGTAGAAGGAGAAAACTCAATAATTCATATTATTTAATTATAAAAATGTTTACAAAATAAAATGCCTAGAAAGTTATTTATAGTTCCAACTCTAACTCTATGAATTAACAAGAGATTGTGAATAACAACTAATAATAAAGACAAAAGGACAAATCAACATTAAAACAAAACGTACATCTTTAAATCTTATTATTAATCTTCAAATTTTTCTCCATAATTTGTGAATATCTTAGAATCTTCATTTAATCATTTTCTTCTTAATCTTCATTTCCATCACCATGTAGTACAAGTGGTAAAACTAATGTTTTTCAATTCCCTTACATGGCTGTAACATTGAGGTTCCCCAAAAAACAAGCCATTGAGTTTCAACATGACACAGGCTAATATTACGTATGCCGCTAGCGAATGCATCCAAGAAGGCAAGAGGCCCTATAGCTTTTATCAGAAAATAAAAATCAGTGTCCTCTAGCACCCACCAAGTGAACCCACCACCATGTTAGTACAACTTCTCCTGCAATTTCCTGCCTCTTCCATCTATAAATGACCCATAAGCGTCCAAACTGTCATTCACGGACCTTCTAATCTCTTTGTTTCTACCACCCATATTTCCAAATGGGTTTCATTTTCAGGCTTCATTCTCTGCTTCTGCTCCCTCTCTTCTTACAAGCTCTGCTTGTGACTCTTCACCAAGCAAGAGCAGCTAAGTTTTTCAATGCGAGTAGCTCATTAAGAGGGAGAAAGCAAGCAAGTGGGTGTAACTTGTTCATAGGAAGCTGGGTCATTGACCCTTCATATCCTTTCTATGATTCTTCAAGCTGCCCCTTCATAGATCCTGAGTTTGATTGCCAGAAGTACGGGAGACCTGATAATCAGTATCTTAAATACTCATGGAAGCCTGATTCATGTTCAATGGCCAGGTACACTCCCATTAATGGCTCAAAATTTTCTGACAAACTCTTTTTTTTTTTTTGGTTCCCAGATTCCATGTTTGAGAGATAGTTTGTCTAGAATTAAAAGAAATGTTGCCTCTAATCAGAATAGTCTTGAAGGTGTTTGATAAATTGGGTGAGAGCTTTAATGCTTGAAAACTTGCTCTGAAGTTGGCTTTTCATGAGTCTGGTTTCTTTTTAATGGTGTTAGGTTCGATGGGAAGGATTTCCTGAACAGGTGGAGTGGGAAGAAGATAATGTTTGTAGGTGATTCCCTGAGCCTGAACATGTGGGAATCAATGGCATGTATGATTCACGCGTCGGTGCCCAATGCCAAGACCAGCTTTTTGAGGAAAGAAACACTATCTACTGTCATCTTCCAGGTCAGCTATTTCTGTTTCTACTTTCCTTTTTTCCTAATGTTCTTTGTCTGCTTTACTACACAAGTGTTATTGTTCAGTGTGTGCTTTTTAAGGCTTCCAGTCCTGTCTTTCTATCTTTCTTCTTTTTACGTTTCTCTCTATCTTGCCTTTTCTCATTTCTGGTTCTTACCCTTATTGATGCTTTTCAGTTTCCATTGTTCACTCACTTCCCTCCTACTGCATTCATTATAACTGATAGATTAAAAAAAAAATTATGATGAGTTTGAGTAGATGTAATAGATGTGTTGAGCAAAAAAGAAAAGAAAAGATGTAATAGATGTGGCTTGAGTACTTGATTGGCAATGGAGTAAATTACAATAAAAGTAGACCTTTAGCTTTGAAAATAAAAATAGAGCCTTGAATAGGATCGGAATCCTCTTACTGGGCCAGGGGCAATCAAAATAGGGACAGTGAAAATACTAAAGCTTCCACCTAAAGGAGGGAAGAAACAGAATAGATCTCACACCGATTTGATTTTCTTGTAAGGAACGAAGCCCCGAAATCAAATTAAAAAGTACTAGTAATCAGTTTAATATTGGCTAGTCGTATAATAACTATTTGCTTTTAAATCTTGTTAACAACTATTGAAACCTTAAAAGTGGGCTTTTCAATAGTAAGTACGTGAGAAAAGTTTTATTTTAATTTATATAAACAAGAACTTTTGAGAATGTTAAATGTAATCTCAAACAAATAATAAAAATAAAAGTGGGCTATGAATGCCACTTGACAGGCTGTGACGCAAACTTGCCAACCTATGGCTATCATTATTAAGTTGGCGGCTCTCTGCAATTATTTGCTTCCTTATGTTTAATTTTAATCTAATCTAATGAACCACAGAACATGGCTCTGTACCCTACTCTCTCTGTATTTAATAGCTTTTTTCAGTATTAGTATCATTTATGGCATTTGAAACCGCAATATGCATTATGTATTATACAAACCCAGAAAAGATTTATGCCTAAATAAATCATTTGAAGATTCTACATTAGTCATGATGCGACAAGAAGCCCTCCTGCAACTTCCATTCAGAGTTTCAGACAATCATTCACGAGATTTCAAACGACCAAATTTATTGTAGTTTAATTGATCTCACCTTTTGCCAATTAATTTATGCTTTTTTTCTTCTTTGAATGAAATATTGGAATTCAACATTATCGGCTGCTGATAAAAAAATTCAAAAAAGTGGCCATGTGAGTATGTTTGGTGGGTTGATTACTAGCGCCACTATTTGCCACGTGAATTGTTCATTTGTTTTTATAAGTTCAGCGTTTATCCTCTTGTGAAGAGTCAATTCCGTGATTCCAAGTAATTTTTGCATTTATTGCCCGTTTTTTTTTCCTTCCCTTTTCTGTGCTTTAAAGATCAAAGTTAATCTCAACCATCCAAAATGGACGGTGGGGATGATGGTGTATTGGGTGAACTTGTGCAGGATTATGGCGTAACTTTACACTTATACCGCACACCATATTTGGTGGACATAGTTGGAGAAAACGTGGGGCGAGTTCTTGAGTTGAACTCCATAGAAGCTGGAAAGGCATGGAAAGACATGGACATGTTGATCTTCAACTCCTGGCATTGGTGGACTCACAAAGGACAATCTCAAGGGTATGTTTTTTTTTTTTATAAGAAAAAGTTTTGGAGGGGTTCGGCATCAGTCCCCCACCAAGGCCAGAGTATGTTTTTAATTAGCTTCTAAATGTCAATTCTATCTAAGAATGGCCTAATGTGCAGAATCTAAGCAAGAAAAATCCTTTACTAATACATGGGCTTTTGTGGTTATGTTGCTTCATGAAGTGTAATCTTTTTTGTATCAGCTTATTCATTTGATGTCCTTTTATGTTTCTTAGTAAAATCTGATGGTTTTGTTTATGTTTGGTACAAACCAGATGGGATTACATGAGAGATGGCCCCAAACTGGTACAAGATATGGATCGTTTAGAAGCATTTAATAAGGCACTAATGACCTGGGCTAATTGGGTTGATCAAAATGTTGATCCCACCAAAACCAAAGTCTTCTTTCAGGGCATTTCTCCTACTCATTATCAGTAAGTAAATCTCATCTCTTGCTTACGAAAGAGGTCAAATTTCCCATATGACGAGTCTGTTCATACTGAGATGAGAATATCTGTTTTTTTTTTTTTTTTTTGGGATATACTCCCTCCAATCCTTAACTATAAAAACTAGACAATTATTTTGCAAATATTAAGGAAATTAGTTAATTAAGTTATTTGTAATATATATGTGTTGGTTTGCCATGATATCCTTTTTAATCATGTGCATATAACTCCCTTCTTATGTACAACCAATAAGATACTTTGGAAAGAAAATTATAAATTTTACAGATAAAGTAGATTAAAATCTTATATTTAGAACCCAGATGAACCGTTTTTTTTTTTTTTTGCCCCTATTTTAGAACCGGAGGTAGTATTAGATTTGTCTTTCTATGAAAATAAGTTAATTAAACTAATTTGATGGGACTTCAATTAACATTATATAACTTCAATTCTTTCTCTAATTCGTGAATTTTGGGACTCTAATAAATTCTACTCCTTCCGGTCCTTAATATAAGACATATTAGAGAGTTGATTTTGGTCTTAAATATAAGACATAATTTACATATTTGACTATCTTTTTCTAATTTTCCCCCTATTGATGCTCCCTCAACAATAATTAAAGAGAAGATGGAATGAGAGAATTAAGAAAAATAACTATGTCGTTAAAGAAAATACATACCATATTAACTAACGCAACTAACTGTCTTAATCTAATTAAATTAGGTAAATCTATCTTATGTTAAGAACATGAGGAGTAATAGAGAAGTTCTGAGATATGTTTTTGTGTGATTGACCACAGAGGCAAAGAGTGGAATCAACCACAGAGGAGCTGTAGCGGAGAACTAGAACCATTATCTGGTTCATCTTACCCTGCAGGTCTACCACCTGCAGCAACTATAGTGAACAGTGTGTTGAAGAGGATGAAGAATCCAGTTTATCTACTTGACATTACACTCCTCTCACAACTAAGAAAAGACGCACACCCTTCTATCTATAGTGGGGACCACGCAGGCAATGACTGTAGCCATTGGTGTCTACCTGGTCTTCCTGATACTTGGAATCAGCTCCTCTATGCAGCTCTCGGCATGTGAGGTTCATCACCCGTTTGATTCTTTCTTTAAGTGTTCACTAGCTCAGTGATTTTGTGAAACAGAGAGAAGCTTCTTCATTACTTACATCTTAGAATTATAGGCTTCCTGAACCACCACAATTGATGGTTCAAAAGGAAAAAAGCATGTACAAGGGAATAAACTGAACTAATCTTTATTGAATCACAAAATGATATTTAATTTCATATTATTCGATGACAGTTCATATGAAGTCCTGCAATTTTTAACAGTTCAGTTGAGTGAAATGTAATGTTGTTCCGCCTAATTTCTTTTTATTTGTTATACGATCATTTTCTTAATTCTGCTATTAGTTTCCTCCCCTTAGTTTCCATTTGCAAATACAATTATTCATAACAATATTTAGTACCGTGAGGAATCCAATTTTCGTTGTCCCGATCCTTCTTTAACAATGAAATTTTTATTCCAGCGTAAAATATGGTGTACGTGTGCATGGATAACTGGAAGTGAGTTTGACCAGAATTAACAAAAGTACAAAGCATATTTACTTCATAAACAAGGGAGAGTCACCCAATTAGGTACGGAAACACTTCACATAATTGCTTAACTAAAGCACCAACAGACAGGACAGCCATGCAAAATTCTGCAAGCAAGAAAACGTAAAATCAGAAGCAATTATTCATAGATCATATAGATCAAACGGCCAAAAACACTCATACCATTAAGATCACAGCTTCGAGGCAAGCAGAGCATCTAGTAGCCAACATAAACAGCGGCGTTCACTATGTAACACTCATCGTTCTGGTCGAGCGTTTCTTCAGTTGAGCAGACAAGTCCACCATTCACAACCTCAAAGCTCACAATTTTCCCACTGCAATGGTTTTTCAGAAGTGGAGAACATAGCATTTCATGTAAAAAATTTTGTCTCATGCTCATAATTAGCAATAACTACCATTCTTAAACAGTTGGAAATTTGAACAGTTGCTAATTCTCACATACTGAATATTCTTTATATTTTATACTACCTCAGTCCTAAATATAAGATCCAGTTAACTCTTTTTCTAGAGAGATTAAGAAAGTCAAATAAATTATTTTAAAGTATTTATTTATATCTATCGTTTTTTTCAAACTAATTAGTCTGACTTATAAACCGATATATAATATAATGATACACAACATATACTATAATTAAATAATATATTTAGCTTCCTTAACTTCCTCCAGAAAAGTAAAGTAGGTTTTATATTTAAAACTGGATGGATGGAGTACTAAGGAAAGATCTGATATGTAGAGGGCTAGTATACTCACTAAGGAAACACAGACTTGATTTTCTCCTGATCCAAGTTTCGTTGAAGAGGAGGAGGAACACCCAGTTTGACATGCAGTTTCATGTGGTCAGATGTAACACCAGGGATGCTACCTATTCCAAATTCACCATTCCTTTGAATTAGGATAATGAAAATGATGTATCAATAGAAAAAGACCCACTTTCATGTGTTCTGTTCATAACAGAGTTTATGGTGTGTGTTCATGTAAGAGTTCACAAATAGATTGAGAAAGAAAGAGAGAAGTACCTTTTCTGAAGGCTGGGATTGAATTGGACGCAATAGCATCTCTGCAAGCTCTCATGGCAGCAGCAGTTATGTCCTGCCTGTTATATCTCATATAGGTTAAAAAGATCTTATCTTTGAGAGAGAAAAGCTATGAAGGGGATAAACAAAACAATAAATACCCATGAAGGTCGTATCCAACACCCATCTCTACGAACAGGAGCTTCATCTCTGGAATTGGTGCTTCCATTTTGAGCTGGTACACCTTCGAGCTCCTTCAAACTTCAATCACACCACACAATTCAGAGTCTTTTGGAGGCTCTCACTCTCAGCATTTTGTTTTGAACAAAAATGAAACCTGCGTGTTTGCTCGCATGTCTGCCAAGTTTGCAGTTAAGTGACACGTTAGGGTGATCTGGCAACATAATGTGTGTCCCCTAATCTCTGTTTTTTCCGGCGAGCCACGTCTTGCCCTCAACGCAGAGATTAGACTTGGAAAAGCAGATAAAGATCCCGGTTGCTGACAAATGCTTGTCGTCGTCTATGTTCTGTTCACAAAAAAAAATTAAGTTTGATTTTATGCTCGAGGCACACACAAGTACTTGGAAAATTTCTTTTTCTCGTGCGGTTGTAATAGTAGAAATATGAAATCCTACCTCTGGTCCAGTGGTCCTAACCCAAAGAATAATATATATATATATTAATCTCATCAATAAAACAAATTAAATAATCTATAGATTTAACAAGAATTTGATTTTATTTTTGAGAACACTTACTTTAATTATATTCATGTTTTATAAAATTTTCACAATATTTTTATAACAGAACGAATATAATTATATAATTTAGTATGGTTTAAAAGGAAGTGAAGAATGTCCCAGATGCATGGTATGTATTACGTAGACGTGAAACATAGGTACAGATCAGGAATGGCCATGAATGAAATTACGAAACTGTCCGATGATAGTAACAAAGCAAAATTACCAGAAGCTAATAGAACTCCTTCCACCTTCTCAGTTACCTATCGCATATACTTCAGAAAACTTGTTTCAAGGAGAACGTTAACATAAAAGAACTATGATTAGCACTGGAATAATCAAAATGGAAAAGCTGGAATTTTATCATAATAACAAATATCCATTATCACAACAAGCACGTTCACATGCGATGGAGGACCGATACAGTGATCTTAAAATAACACTATGAACGAGAGCTTATTACACTAGACTGAAACCTCACTTTCCCGCTGAATCAATCAATACAGACACTGCTCTCTCTCATGGTGATTTGGAGAAGACCCGTTTGGCCCTCCTAATAGATCCTACTGCTGTTAGCCTGTTATATCACAAAAGATTATCAGACTAAAACTGAAATGTTAAATTTAGATATGATTATGTTAAATGGAGCATCAGAATATGCACAATGCAGGGATTGCATGAATTAAAGTCAAAACTAACCGTTCAAAGTTGTTCATTCAGAACTCAGAAAATCACAAGTCAGTAGCCGACATATACAGCAGCATTCACAATGTAACAATCATCGTTCTTGTCACCCATTTCTTCCACATGCACCCCACTTGAGCATATCAAACCTCCATCCACAACTTCAACATTCATAATTTTTCCACTGCATTTTTAAAAGTAAGATTTAAGATTCTGTGCCGAATGTAAACAAGGAGGGCCCAAAAAAACCTGAAGTTTTTTGCTTAGAAATATGAAAATTTAACCATCCAGAAAAATAAAATAATAGATTCCGTAACTTAAGTTTCAGAGGAAGTTGTCTCTACTCTTAAAAATATGAAGATTTCTCAGTCATAACAAAAGTATCATATCCTGATAGCCACTAGTGAAAGATCAAGCACTAGTTTCCATAAGTGTAAGTACTCACTAGGGAAATACAGATTTGACTTTCTCAATATCCAAAGATTGCTGGAGAGAATGGGGGACCCCTAACTTGATCTGTAGTTTCATCTGATCGAAGGAGACACCAGGAATAGAACCTGAATCATACTCCACTAATTAGAATTGAAGAATATATTGAAAAATCAAAACCCCAAATAAGCTTCCAGAGTTTTTAATCGACATTGGTCAATCATCAGAAATTGTGTAACAATATTAGAATATTGATGCAATAGCCAAAACAAAAAATCCATTGTTCAACTATTTTAAGTTGTCCCTTAGAGAACTACAATGGAAGATGTCCGCACATCATAGTTCAGACAACACTTGTCCCGAAAACAATGGGAAGTAAAAAAAAAAAAAAAGTGAACGGATGATATTGGATTACCAAAACCTATCAGCATGTCTTTTTAATTTCGTATCCCAGGATGCCAGTTCAAATGGCTAAGTCAACCTAGTAATGGATACAGAGAAATATTTCACACCTTTCAGTTCTTCTTATTAAAATTTTCTTGCTACTTTCAACATAAAACGAGTGTGAGAATGGCGCCTAGAGTAAGCTCATCAAGCAAGTATGTATTGAGAGTCAGTAAACTCAGTCAACGAAGGAATAAATCAAGTTTCCAGAGCAGAAGCAGTCACAGGCTATGTTTTCCCAACTAAAATTCTCTCGTTATAATATTATTACTAAGTTTTATTGTTTAGTTTGAACTTTGAATGCATTTGTATTGAGGTCAAGGCACCAGCCTCAATTACCAACTTAATTCACAAAATCCCATGATCAATCTAAAGAAGAAAAATCATATGCAACAATTACCGATTCTCACGTTCAAAAACATGGCTACTTAAGTTCATTCGTAGACATCAGAATAATTTCAAAAATTAAAATAGTCATTTAACGAAAACTCAAGCATGCCTCTTCGGAAAGCTGGGATTGAATTGGAAGAAATAGCATCCCTGCACGCTCTCATTGCTGCAGCTGTTACGTCCTGCCTGTATTAATGCGAAGTAATCGATCATTTCTATACATAAGAGAGGGCGAGAAAAACAAGGGAAAAGGAAGATAAAAAGGAAATAGAATACAACACCCGTGTTGATCATAGCCGACGCCCATCTCCACGAATAGAAGTTTCATGGGTGGGGATGAACCACTGTACTCAGCTCGTTCAACTTCCATAGGCGCAGATGTAGCTTGAGTTCGACAAAAAATTCGAAGACGTAGGAACTCAGATTGGTCTGGGAATGAGACAGATGGGCGGAACCGGAAATGACGTAGAGAGCTAATTCTGCGGCAACCAAGATTGGGATAGGAAGGAACCCGCCGATTTAGAGCCAGACCATCGATCATTGTTCTTCGAAGATTGTCCAGCGTCAGTGGAATCGACATGGACTTAGAATTCGGGTTATCACTTCTGGGAGTCAAGAACTGACCCGAATTATTTACTGCTGGGCTCGTTTTTGTCAACATTCTGGGCTTTTTGGACAAGAAGGATATTTCTCTTATCAGTTTAATTTGGTCACTTTTTTATATAAAAAAAAAAAAAAAATTGGTCACTTTTTTATCAACCCTTGGCCTCTTTCATTTCATCCTATAGAAATCTGAAAAATGAAAGATAGATATAATATTTGTTCTTTTAAGTTTGTTTTTATCTTAATTTGGGTCGTTCAAATTTCAAATTATAAGTTTTGATCTCATAAATTTTATTTTGTTTAAAAGGTCCATATAATTTAATAAAAACCTGAACCATTTTTTCTTTGAAGAATAAAAATTTATGGATTGAGGAATCAAAATTAAATTGAGAATAAGGGATTAAAGATTGTATTAATAAAAAATAAAAATAATATGATTTTTCTTATAAATTTAAATATTTTTCCTTTCCTTCGAAATTGATCCCCATCCAAGATTTAATAAGGATATAAGATACGTCAGTTGCATGCACTGCCCATGATTTTAAGAGGTTAACTTACGTACAATTTTTTTTGCCGTTCATTTACATACAATTATATTATACATACATATATTCACACTCATAGTATATAAACTCATACATATATTACTATCTTTTATTTTTGCCAACAAATTATATATATATATTCATCATGAATGAATAACATAAAGCCGCGTCTGAATGTGTTGAATCGTAGTATAGGTATAGGATATTGTTTGAAGAAAAGGTTAAGCAGTTATTTTTGGAATAATGAATATTGAAAAAACGTGTATATATACATTATTTTAATTTTTAAAATCATTGAAAATTCTCATTATATTGTTGATAGTTTACAAATAACATGACTTGATGTAGATTTTGTATGATATATATATAGATATAAATTGAGTTATTTATGAGTGGCTTTAATGAAAAATAATTCAAGTGAAGGAAATAAAAAGGCCGTAATTATTCATTCACGGATTAGAGATAAGAGTAGTGATAGTAATGAAGGAATAGATGAATTAATATTAATAATACTATGAATAACGTTACGTTTAAATGTGATTTACATGAAAAAAAAAAAAGAAAAGAAAAAAAAAGGAGACAAGGGGGAAGCAGAGTTTGCTCCGAAAGCATAGCATCAACAGCATTATTAGCAGTCAAAGCATACAAGGATGTTGGTTGAATAGGATCAGCAAGTAGCAGACCTGCAAAAGAATTTATGTTGCTGGCTGTGGCTGTGGCTTTGTACATGGCACGACCTCGCCTTGTCCCTCAATTCCTCGAACGCCCTCATCGTCTCCACATCGTATCCCCCAGCAAACTGTCACCCAACACAACCACGGTCAATCTGGTCCCTAATTCCTTTCTTACTGATATTTATAATATTAATTAATAATAATAAATATATATATTTACCTGATGTACACGGAATGCAAACCTAACTCCTTGCACGATGAGCTCTTCTTCTTCAGGACCACCACCACCTCCTGCTTCTAGCTCCGCTGATACCCTCTTCATGTACTTCATCGCCAGTTTTACTGATGCCAGCTTTATCTGCTCACAAACATCCACAACATTATCATTATATATTATTCCACCTACATTGGTACTGGTACCTTCATTCATTCAATTATTACTTGTACCGAACACCACTTCAATACTAGCTCAACCACTACCCCCTTCTGTTCTTATCATAAGCCATTTTTAAAGAATTGATCTTAATTTTAAATATAAGACGCAGTTTCCAAATTTGTCAACATTTTCTCAATGTACCTCTATTGACACTCATTCAACAATAATTAAGGAGGAGACGAAATGAAAGAATAAAGGAAAATTACTATGATATTTTAGAAAATACATATCATAATAACTAATTCAACTAACTTTCTTAATCTAATCAAATTAGGTAAATTTATCTTATATTAACGACTAAAAGAGGATTGTTTAATCAAATCTATTCGTTCACCATAACTAACGGTAACAAATCACTCTCCAGGTTCGCCCGATGTTAGTGCACCAGGGACCAAGGACTGATTTTAGGTTTCTCGGAGTTCACAGCATGTGCGCATGTTGTCGTTTTGTTGCCAGCACACTAGTTCTTTGGTGCTACCACATGCTCCCAAATGTTTTTAAATTCCCCATCTAGAATCTACAATATACTAATACCCGTGTGTGCCCATCCTACCTAGATTTATTACTCAGCGAATCCAACCAAGAACGTTACATAAAACATTACAAAAAGTAAGGTTGTTCCCAGATACAAGACATTTTTTCAAGTAGATTATCATCTTTATTAACTAATTAAAAAATAAATAGATTGAAATAACATACCTGGCTGACATATCCTGTATCAAGCATCCAATCCACAGGTATGTGAAAGACCTTGTATCTATGTGTTGCAGATTCTCTCATCCTGGAGATACTGTAAACCCCATGCTCTAACCTGCCAAATACCATACATGTTTAATTAACACAATATCCTGTTCGCATTGAAAAATCCAAGTTGGCTCTGAGAATGAAAAAAGACAATACTTGTCGAATAAAGACTGGATCTTCTTGAGAGCAGGAGCACATGGTTGGCGAGGATCGTCCCGGAAGGAAGAAGCCTCGGATACTAACTTCTTCAGATCACAATATCCGAACGCCGCCTCTCGCAGCGCGTCTGCCTTTTGCTCCGGCCATTCGAAGTGTTTCAGCACAGCTCTTTCATCCACCTAAATATAATCATTAAGTCCATTACTTAATCCTTAATCTTCACATTATCACAAGACATAATTATTCTTAATTATTAATTTAAATTTGATTGATTAAATTACCAAATAAGAGAGCTCTTCGTCAAGCCATTTAACAAATGACACAACGTCTTCAATGCTTGTGAAAGCAGCACCCTCCACCTCCTTGATCAAGAACCTTATGAAATCTCCTTGGGTTTCCACGTCTGTTTTGATCTGTAACCAAAGACACAGTTTAAGGTTAATTTTGATTTACCACCTTAAAGTCCACTAATATCTCTGACTAAGCTCACCCAAATGTTTATACTAGTTTCAGTTTGGCTTCATTTCTACTCAAAGTTCAAAAATGGGGACCAAAAAGTAATGCCATTAGCTGCAGGCCATGATATTTGCAGTTTTAGTCCGATCTTTGCAGATTTCGAATCTCAAAATTGTCTCATCTACGAAACTAGCCCGAGACAATTCAAATTAAAGGAGTAAAAGTGGGACTCATGCTTGGTCAGATATGACGTTGACCCAACGATAGGGGCAAAGTTGAAATTTTGCTAAATAATGAATACTGTTTTTTTAAAACTTTTACTTACTGCGTGTAAGTGAGCTGAACGGTTCTCGATCTCACCGATCATGTCACGGGCATTCGCCGTCGTCGGAACCTCCGCCACGCCGGAGCCTGATTCCCGCCGGGAATGTGAGTCCCTCCGCATTAACGAATGGTAAAACTCGACCACCTCTGGCACTCTCCTCACCTTGGCTGGTACTGGCTTGTTCCCTTTCGGCGGCGGAGGAGGAGGCGGTGGAGCCGCCTTGGATGAAGCCGCGCGAGGAGGAGGTGGTGGTGGTGGTGGAGCAGACTTGGACGCAGCCGCACGCGGAAGTGGCGGCGGAGGCGGTGGAGGTTTCGGAACTACCTGCTCTGTTTCACCGTTTCCATCGGAAGCATCAGAGCTTGTATCAGAAGATAATGGCGGCGATGGAGGTAACGACGACGACAACGACGACGGTCTTGGCGGTGGTTTTGGAACTCTGGGTGCACGGGATCTGACATGAGTTATCGCTGACTCGGCAGACTCAGCTAGCTCCTCTGAGTTATTCCTCGAATGTCTGGGTTTCTCTGTTTCTATTTCTACTACCTCTCTTGTCAAATTAACGCTACTTTCAAGCTGCTTCTGAATATGAATGTTACTATCTTGATTTGAAGAACTCTCTGCGCACTTAACACCTCTCTTCAAATTCTTGAATAGATTCGACTTAACAGAAACATCCACAAGCCCCTGAAACCTTTGTGAAGAAGAAAGATCATCGCTGTCTGATGCGTCTCTTTTCTCTGCATGATCCAACACAGCTTTTTTTAACTCTTCAATCTTGTCCTCCAACGTTTTCATCTTCATCTCGCTTTCTCTTCTCTCATCTTCAACCCGACGTTTCAACTCGTCTAACTCAGTAACCAGTCTCAAATTCTCTGCCTCCAATTCCTCCACCCGCCTGGCATTCATCTCAATCTCGGTTTCCTTGGCACTAATCTCGTTCTCCAAAACAGGCAAAATCGCGACGGACTCTTTCAAGAGCTTATGCTCAAGAAGCTCCGTCTTCAACCGAGACTCCCTCTCGCGCAGCTCCTCCACGATACGGAGGAGCTCCGTCACATCAGGCGGTCGAGGCTGCACTTGTGCGGAAGAGCGGGGGAAGTAGGCGCCGAAGGAACGAGAGAAAGCAGATTTGTGAGAACTTTTATTGCCGGAACCGGCAGTGGTGGAGGACGGAGTGTGTTGCTTGGTGGGCGGCGGCGGCGGAGTGTCGGATTTGTGGATGTGGGCGGGCGATTTTTGGAAGCCCATGGCCATCCGGACCTTGCCGGCCACCATTGATGGAAGTTAGCGGTGAGTTTTGGTAAACGTTGGAATACAGTATTATTAGGGTCCTCTGGTTTTCAATCTCATGGGGGTGAAACCTAACAAAGATGTCCTTGTCTTGTCTCTGTGTCTGTCAGCTAGTAGCAACGAGAGAGAGAGAGTCTGAAACTAGAGAGAGAGGAGGGAGGGAGAAGGGAAAAAGAGGCACAAATAACGAGGAATGGTCTTGGATGCGAGTTCAGGGGGAAAATAAATTTGGAGGCAGAGAGAGAGAGAGAGAGAGTGGGACATAGTAACTGGGAAGTGAGGGAAGTAAACGAATACGGAGTACAAATTGATTTTAAAAGGAGAGGAAAATTTATTGGAACACATGTAGCAACACGTTTGAACCACCTTTTTGGTTACCCTGGTTCCAACGGTTCTATTGGTTTCATCAATTTCAATTTTTTTAAAAAAATTAAATATTTTACTCCCAATCTCTTTCGTTTTCATTATTTTTTCATGAGTTGATGTGAATGGTACTAACTACTACTTGATTAATTAAGCTAACGGTTCCATCTCCATTCGCAGAGTCAAAGAGAATGATCAATGACCATGCCCTAATTAAAATCGCCTGAAATTTTAAGTATGTTAAAAGAAATCGTAAGTTTGACCATCTCTTTCAGGAAAAATGGATCTCACTTTTTGATATTTCATCTGAGACAGAACTACTTCAGATTCAAATGGTTGGTGCATGCAAGTCTTGGCTATCTTGGACAGTTTGACTAACGAAGACTGGCACGCCTTGCCAACTTGAGTGTTATTATGTTCTTATTCACTACGTGAACGTACTTACAATGATATTTTAGTGAGAAGTTCGTTCGGTTAAGATAGATAAAACTCAACTGGTATATATATATTTTATATTGTACATCACTTTAGAAAAAGCAACTTCTATGGTGGATCTAAAATAGACACCACGAAGATAAATGCTAATTAAAAGGAAAATAATTAAGAGGGAGATCCAAGCAAGGATAGTGAGGGGAAAATACGTACACTGCTTTCGATCTTATAATGAAATTGGAATGAAAGTGTTAGTTGCGAAATCTTGAAAATATGGATAGGGTATTTGGGGGGAAGATGATTTGAGTTCAGTTACTTAAACCAAAGGAAGAAAGAAAGTGGATACTAACTTTTCTTTTCTTTTCTTTTTTTATAGAATAAATTTAAAAAAGAAAAGAGGTTTGATGGAGAAAACATTAAATACGAATGGAGAAGGACAAAAAACATAATCCTTGGGAAGAAAGCAACTGCAACTTATTTCAACACTTCAGATATCCTTTTCGAAAGCAGATGATATAATTGAGGAAACTTAAAAAGAGTGATATATTGATAATATCTGCTGTGCAACTTTACAAATCGGATGCCCCCTCCCCATTTTTTTTAAACGATGCCCCCAATATTAGTTTTGTGGAACAGGAGCCCCTATTATTACTTTTTTTAAAAAAAAAATTATATATTGCACAATAATTTTGTATAGTAATAGTAATTTATGTATTCACTGTACAACTATATTTATTTTCTATGGCAAGGGCTGTTTTAGTGCCCGTTTGGTTTACGGAATCAAATATAATGTAATGAAATGCAATGATGATGATTAATTACTTGAATTTGTTTGGTTCAGCATTAAGAAAAAAATGGTGTATATGTATAAAAATAGGGTAAAGGATTTCTCCCGTCACTGGCTAGTGAGCCCAAAACTACGTCGTTTTAGATTAATGAAGGGTGTGTTTGTAATTTTAGGTGAATCAATGAAGGGTATTTCGGTAAAATTCATATGATAAAAAGATAAACAAAATTACGGAAACAACCTTTATTAATTCACCTAAAATTACAAACACACCCTTCATTAATCCAAAACGACATAGTTTTGGGTTCACTGGAGATAACTTTATCTCCAGTGACTAGAGAAATACTTTTCCCATAAAAATATTTCGTTGGATTATATCAAACATGAGAATATATGGAAATAATATAACAAGAGACAAAATTACCTCTATCTATGATTCTATGCATATATTTATTACTATACACTCGGGTTCATAGATTCCCCTCCCCCCCCCCCCCCCCAAATTTTTGCAGTGTATGCCTTGGGTTCACAGTTTTTTTTTAAAAAAAATATTTAATCATGAGAATATTATGCAATGTACATATTGGGTTCATGGTAATTCTTTAATACTTAATGGTAGGAATATTTTTTAATGGGATGTTTTAATTTTTTTTTATTGGTGGCATATATATTTTTAATTTTTAATGGGGAATTTTTTTAAATTTTCATATTGTTGACTAATTTTTTAATATTTAATGGTGATAATTATTTAATATTTAACAACATACGTTTATATGTGAACACTTTGATCAATTTAAAAAATTGTTAAGAGAATATAGTTGTCTTTTTCACTTGATTACACAATTTCTACATCCTCATTCATATATAATCAGTCCTAGATGTTGATGTAATTATGATTACAAAATATATATAAATCTAACCAAATACTATCAGGATTACATGTAATCTCCTATATATCACACAGATTAAAAATGGTGGAGGCATATGTTAATGTGATTTAGCTATTTTAATTTTATGAGTTTTTGGTTTTGGAATGTTACTATTACATCGTGAACCATCGTTGTCACTGTGCATGCACTTTTCAACACTGACAAGTGACAACTAGCTAGCTAGCTAGGCCCCCAATATACGTCTTCATGCGTATGGTAGTTAAAATCGCGCTTAAAACGTAAAAAATACTGCTTTTACGCTTTATTACGGGCAAAACGTGTTACGTGGTGGAAAAAACGCATCAGAGGTAAAAGCGTAAAAACGCAACGTTTTTACAAAAAACGCCGAGTTTACTAAGGGATTTAAGTGAAAGTTTTAAAAGTTCTGGAGAGGGACTAAAGTGAGAATTTTCAAACTATTTTGGGGCAAAACTGAAATTTCAAAAACATCTGAGTCCTTTTCTGTAATTAATAAATAAAGATCATTTTACCCCTAATTACACTTAATTCAATACAAATGTTCCTAACTCAATTTAGTATTTAATCATACAATAATGTCCCAGAAAATGCATTAAAAATCCCAATTTAATCATGTAAAATCATATAAAAAATATGGTTTGATCAATGACAATATTAGACATTTTGATTGATATTGCATTGATCAGTATATGTGTATATGAAGGCAGATACCTTATATACATGTGCAGGTAAAAACTCCGTTTTATTTTACGATTTTGCGTTTTACGATTTTTCATTCTCCTTCCGTTTTTACGTAAAAACTACGCTTTCACTACCATGTTCATGCGGTTCATCTCGTGCCATCTCATTAAATCTGACGCTCGCGTTTTACTTCTATCTCAGTTTTCTCGCTTGCTCGATCAATAACTCATCAAGACAAAACTGATGAACTCAAAAAATCCAAGAATGTCCGTAAATGAATCTCCATATTCCCTCCAAAATCATTATTATATTGCAACTCGATCTAGATAATAACCTGTCTTTAATTGAATCCATAAATATTATTCAATCCATTCCTAAGTGTAGGATTTATATATGTTGTAATAAATTAAACGTGCACTACAAACCAGGTCATATATATAGTTAGGATATATATATAGGAGAAGATTTTCTAAATTATTTATTCAATTATAATTATCAATTACGACATAAAAGAAATTAAATGTGAAATTCTTGAGTAGTCTACCCCTCTAAGCTAAGGAAAAGTGTTCTCTTTCGGCTTGGTACTCAACGTTTTCCCCCCTTCTCCTCGGGGGAGGAATGGGATAAGACGTCATTCTTTTCTTAAAGGTCACCCCTCTATTCCATTCCTTCCTGAAAGTCAGGAATGGCCGGAGCAAGATTCCAGGCAATCTGGGGGGAGCTCTCCTGCCACTGATATTATGTCTACTACTTGCGCCGTTACCTTTTTGGTAGTCTGAGGTGCACTCGTAGACCATATCCGCTTTCGTTCCCCCTACTAAAGAATCCGTTCGTTCGTGCCCCATCCCCATAGTGAAATTTACCATATATATAAAGCTAAACAAGCATTATTTACTTTATTTAATTTAACGTACTTCAAGATTCCACAATAACCATATAATCCAATGGCATGAAAACTCTCTATAAGTGGGAGGTTACAAATTCATTTCTACTTGTAACATCAAGTTGTTAATATATTATTCCTCTTCGAACAAGGAGGTATGTGGCCGGACAGCTTGCTTCATGTTAAATCTCCTTAAAATAGTGGTTTTGGAGGCTAGACTAGACTCGATTTTTTTAACCAAAGTTAAAGACTTGGCAACAACTTACTATTTTCGGTAATAAATATAAAATAAAGTTTATAGTACAATTTGTTCTACAAAATTTATTTTATATTTAGAATCGAATCGAAGGGAGTATTATTTTTGATGAAGTGATTAGGGGTGACTTATAATTATAAGGAATGGAGTGTTAGAAAATCTATGTTAATTACTTACAAGAATAATAACCATTGTAAACAAGTTTGATTTTTTTTTTTAACCAAAAATCATTTCTTTTAATTTATACTACTCCGATTTTAGCTAGTTCATTTTAATTAGTTCTCACATACTAAAAAATAATAATTAAGTCGTTAAACATGTCTTAAATTAATAATTTGTTTTCCTAAGTTCGTCCTTATTAAAATGTTCTCTCCCTCCTTGCATTTACAAATTATTGTCACCTGATCTTTTCTCTTCATCTCATTCCAACAAGAATCAAATAAGAGTATAACTAGAAAATAATAATTAATTAATATCCTCTAAGTAGATTTACGTTTAGGATATAAAAAATTTCCTCTATAATTAAGTAGACTTATAATAAGGACCAACGTAGTAATGTATGTTGTTTAAAACCATATATATCATTTTTTACTGGTGTATTAAAACTTTCTACCTTGGGGCTCATCTTAAAAGTTAAACCTATGTAGATATAGTGAAGAGGGTATTAATAGATTGAGGTGAAGATGATGAACATCGAATAGGGGATAATGAAAACGTGTCATGGAAGGAAGAAGCATTGAAAGGAATGTATGAGGTGGGAGGAGTCGGGAAAGAGAAAGAGGAATCTCAGATCAAAGAGTGTGTGTGTGTAAGTGGTCCTTGCAAATTAATGAAGGAGGAGATAATAAGATATAGAGAGAGGATGAGGCCAACGAAGCATATAACATAAAATGCTGGTTCCTTCAAAAATGGGGACTCCAACCTATTGCGATTTGGGCCTCATTTTGGTCTCTCCTTTCCTAATTATCATACCACTTTCTGCAATATATAATCTGGACCATCTCACTCACTTGTTCATTTCATGCCCTTTCTTTATTGCTTTGCTTTGCTTCCTTCCAATGCCCCTTATTAATTTCATTATCACTTTCATTTTACGCCTTTGATTTTATTTTGGGTTCATATATTTACAATTTCATCAAACTTTGATCATGTTCTTATAGCTTTAAATCATTACTTTTGGCTTTGCAAATTTTTTTTAGTATAAAAAAAGTTTAGGTGAGTTGGTCTAGCGATTCATTAGGATTATAACATGCTTTTTAGCTTAAAGAACGCTTACATATATACTTATAGATCGCCAACAAATAAAACCCTCATATCGGTCAAATTTAAACTTACAACTTGTAGAGTTGTAGTTATAAGCTAACCTCTTTCCTAACTAGATCAGCCTAATCTGTCGGTAGCTTTGACAATTTTATAAAAATTGGTCTAAATTTATGTCTAAGGATCAAAAGAAAATTAAAACTTGTTAAAAGTATTGAGACTGGCCATTAAACTCAGATAAATTTTTTATGAAGCTATTGAGTTGAAAACCAACAATTTGAAATTTTAAAGACCAATGATCAAAATTTTATCAAATTATAACAACAAATAATCCTTTTTACTCAATATAATTAAGTTTGCACCCTACGGCACAACTTTTCTTGTATATCTGTCTTATAAAGTGAAAAATCAATTTTTTACTACTAATTCAGAAGCACGCAATGTAACTATTTCAAGATCCTACTACTTTGAGGACACTTTCATTAATGCCGCATGTGTGTTTGATAAGCAACGCAACGGCCTTTTCCATTCACAATTTTTTTTTTCCCCCACCCGAAAGTTCATGCATATTCAATTAATTTATAATCCTGGCATGAAAAAATTAAATTAAATCGGCCGGACTAGTGTACAGACTATACATAATTTGAATATTGTGTTCGTCTGTATGCGTGTGGGATTGAGATCGATCTCTTTTCAATGATGCCAATCAAACACCTTTGCGATTGCAACTGCGAAATGAAGCGTATTCGAGTTCTTAGAGACAGGGATAGGAATTGACGATGACATGCTCTGCAACTTGTTTATATCACTTTTAAATTATTTTCTATTTTTTTAAAAAATTAAACAAGCAATATTTTTAATAAAGAAAAACAATATACTATACCACATTCTATTATACAACTCTATTCTTAAATTTATAAGTTCTTTTTGAGAAATTTTTTTTATCCTTATTATTATAAGTTCACTTCCAAGGCAATAAATGCGATTTTACAATTTTGCCATTATTAATTTCAATATACAAAAAAAAATTATATATTCTTGTTGACTCTTGTAATTAACTACCATTTATAAATGATAAAAATCAGGATAAAATTAAAAATTTACTTCATAATTAATGAATTAATTAATTCTAATTGATATGTTAGAATTAGTTAATTGAAACTTATAAATAAGACTAAAATAGTAGTTAACTAAAAAATATGTGTGTTTTGTGGAAGTAATTAGAAGTTTGTACTTCTTAGTAGATGAACACTTGGATTAAAACATGGTAGTAAATTTCTCCAAAAAAAAAAACATGGTAGTAAAAAAAAAATTTAAATTGAACTAAATGAAATAGCAGCTGAACGATTCTTGTTACCCATGTTGCATTATATTATTAATTC
The DNA here is from genome assembly GCA_034222035.1 of Acacia crassicarpa. NCBI lineage: Eukaryota > Viridiplantae > Streptophyta > Magnoliopsida > Fabales > Fabaceae > Acacia > Acacia crassicarpa. The sequence goes on along the minus strand of JAWXYG010000005.1, from coordinate 36,581,113 downwards.
ATATTTCAATAATCACATGTTATATTAAAACCCCCCATGAATTGTTGACCATAGAAAGGGAGTGGCATGAACTTGAGTAGTGGACCTAATTATAATTTTTATGATTTTTATCGCAAGCACATCTTTTTATTATAAGTAATTAATCCAGACTAACTTAGAAGGTATGATAGAGAGCGTGAAACGAAAGTAATGTTGCATAATTCAAGCTATTTTTTCTCAAATGGTATTTATTTATTCATATTAATATTGTTACAGGTAACCAAATGGAGCATAATGTAAATAATAAATAATTAAGCATATGCACTTGTTTAATGCAAAGCTAAAAACTGACAGAGGGTATTATTGTCCGCTGTGTGTCAGTGTGTCTGGTCAGTTTCAGAGAGGCCCCGCGGTCCCGTGAAGAAGATGTCAGGAAGGGAAATAAAAACCCAAAGGACATAAATGCCCCCGGTGGCGGTTGATCTCATGGCCTCCGTGACCCTGAGCCCCGCCCATAGGTCACGGTGGCCTCACCCTCAAATCAATCCAAATTCAGACTCAATATCAATAGAAGTTAGGTCTGATGAGAGTGTACAAATTTGAGGAATCAAAATCTAGGTTTTCCTATAAGTTTGCCAAAATACACCTATTTTGTTTTTTTGGTTGCCCACCCAGTTCATCAAGCTTCGACCCGACTAATTTGGATCTGATCCGCGTTGCGCACCTGGCTTTGGTGGGAGAGTCTCCCAACAGGTTTTTTTGCATCCACAAAGCTCGAACTATTTTTACTCGAAGCTATTCTACGTTAAAACCTAGATTTTACCATATGTTTGCCAAACACCATCATTTTTGTCCAAATTGAATCAAAATCTAGATTTTGGACAAAGCTATATTTTAAATATTTGTCTCTTTTTCATGCCCTCTTCAGTATTTTTCAGTTCTGATATGTATCCTTAAGTATTTTTTAGTACCTTAAATATTTTTTCAAAAGCAGTCATTACCCTGAAATATTCTTTCAATACCCTAAAATTAATTTTTAAGATCATAAAGTATTTCTGGCCAGTATTCTTAAGAATCTTTTTGGTATCGGTTAGTATCTTGAAATATTTTTTTAAGATTAGTCATTACCTTGAAATATTTTTTTAATATCCTAAAATAAATTCTTAAGATCATAAAATATTTTTTAGTATTAATCAGTACCCTTAAGTATTTTAATTTTGTACAAAAATATATATAATTTTCGGCATTTATCATGAAATATAATGTTTATAATATATAAAATACAACATTATCCTTTATATGCAATTATACAAAAAATTAATATCTTTTTTGGTAAATTTGACTCTGAAAAAGCTATTCTGGTAACAATATCCGAACACTATTATTTTTATTTAAATGTTATTCTTCAAAAGCTGTACTCAAACGGGCTCTAGTTTTTCACATCATGGTGAATCAAAATTTAAATGAGTAAATACCTTATTTGGTCCCTGAAAAAATCACGGACCCCTTTTTGGTCCTTCAGTAAAAATAACTCATCCTGTAATCCCTGATCACATTTGGGACACTTCACTGCATGTGTCCACTTCAACCTAGAAGGCCTAACATGGACGGTTTTTGGATTTTATAGGGATTACGAGATGAGTTATTTTTACTGAGGGACTAAAAATGGATCCGTGATTTTTTTTCAGGGACCAAATAAGGTATTTACTTAATTTAAATTGTTATTGAGAGATATACCCTAGATCTAGTATTCTACGTATCTACGTATAATGTCTCAAATGTGATTACTTTTAATAAGAGATGATGAATATACACCATCAAAAAGCTCCACCATCTCCATCTCCATCTCCACGCCTACCCTGACCTTAATCGGATTCTCGTTTTTATTTTAATACTTTGTCAGAATTCCTTAAAATAATGTTTCCCAAATTATGCTTGTCCTGCAATATACTACTACTATATACAGTCAAGATAATGTCTCAAATTGTAGTGCTTATCAATGATACCTTTCATATTATATGGTGCTAGATTGGCGTATTGAAATCTTGATGATTCGTAGTTATTTTATATTTTTCATCTTTTTAAACTAATCTGCCTATCACATAAACACACATACAATCTAATGTTACATAAAAATATTTTAGAAATTATGCCACATAAGTTTTAATTAAGTATTTTTTTTTTAACTTTTCTTAATTTTTTCAAATTATATAAAAGGTCTTACATTATGGATCAGAAGATTATTAAAATAGTATAATCCAACACATGAATTAGACTTGAAGCCTTACATTCATTGGTGTTTAATTAGGTTGGATTTTAAAACGGGCAATTCAGAGTTGATTAACTGCATAAGTTTTGGACGCCATGATTGGGCCAAGCCCAGTGAATCTGCACGATTATTCTTCCCCTCTGGGTTTAAGAAAAGGTATATGCGCTGGGGTTGCACTTAGTAGCGTAATGGTTTCCATGCCAGCTTCTAGAGCTGGTCTTCCCCATGTATGCGGGTTCGATCCCGATCCCGCCCCCCCTCCCCTTTCCCCTTCCCTTTCCCCTCACATGTATGGGAAAAAAAAAAGGTACATGAGCTAACACAGTTGGTTAAGACATCTACTTTTATTTTAAAAGGGAGGAGGCTCGATACTCGCTAGTCGATGTGAGGGCCTCATCGGCGGACGATCTATAAGTATCTCTGTAAGCGCTTATTGGCGGACGATCTGTAAGTATCTCTGTAAGCGCTCTTTGAGTATGGAGGCATGCCCTGACTCTAGTGGGGTTCTGGAATTTATCTCTACCTAAACTTTTTTCTTATAAAAAAAAAAAAGAAAAGGAGAAAATCATATGGGATTGAACCAAATTAGAATGGCATGCATTGATCTGACACAAATTATACGAGTACTGTCTACATCTTGTAAACACCGCGGTTTTCTAAAATTTTTATTCCTTATATATATTGATATGTGTTTGTGCCTTTTTTCAAACAAAGCGGGTCAAGAAGAATTAATCCGCAGTACCAGTACGTTTGATGAATTATAAATCTGACTTCTCAAGATGAGTTTCAAGGTCCCCTTGCTCTATCCTTTTTATAGGCAGTAAGTTGGGAAAATTCCATTAAAGACCACATTACCAAATTTATCTCAGGGCCAAAACATTTTGAAATTTTATTATACGATCAATGATCAAAATGAAAATGGATTTTGTATGTAAAAAGACAATAATGTTCCCTTCTTTATTTTTTCTTAAAAAGGTTCGTTCTTCGCCACGGCCCTGTTAGCCGGTTGTTGAAGCTCCAGCACTGATTGGCCAGAGTTCCAATCAGTGAAAATTAACGTATCATTGGAGGATTCTACTTGTTCATAAAGAGTTGCAGGCTTGTTCATGATGAGTAGAACCATGAGCAAGTCTGCAACTCTTCATGTACAAGTAGAATCCACTTATGAACAACACATTAATGTGTCATTTATAGAAAGATTTCACTTGTTCATGAAGAATAAAATCAAGAACAAGTGTGCAACTCTTCATGAATAAGTAGATACTTCCTATAAACAATATATTAATTTTTTGTGGTCAGAGCTCCGACTTAGTGGCGGCCAGTGACAGGCCACCAGAGCTCCAACAACGATCAATTTTTTTTAAAAAAATAAAGCAAGGTATATTATTATTTTTTTACCTATATATATATATATATATATATATATATATATATATTTTGCCTTTGAAGGTTATATGATCCTTTAATAAATTCCCCCCTCAAAAGTTTTGGTGTTTAAATGCTCGTTTTCTCCAAAACCTCCTCCACGGTTTCCTACTTAGCTTACTGACACGTTTTTGTCACCTTTTTTTTTTTTTTAAAAAAAAATCAAAGTAACTTATCTTACTTCTACGAATATATTTTGGGCCTTCGCAAAGGTTGTGATCGGGTTGGTAATACGGGCTAGCCAGCAGACCGAACGGTGCAAGCCTATGTGGTGAGGGCTGAAAAATGTCCCTAACTCCTGGATTGGTGGCTTGAGTCCATATTCTTACTTGCCATAGATCGTTTAGTTATTAAAAAATATATCAAAGGAAAGGATATTTAAGGGGGAAGTTAAGGCTTTAGACAAAGAATCTTTTTTTTTTTTTTGGTTTTGCTCGAGTCAAAGAATCTTATATACTATTAAAGCTAGAGTGCATACAAGTTGGGTAAAATTCTGAAAGTACACTTGAGATTATACGAGGTAAGAATATATGCTTAAATTAAAGCTTTTCCCAATCAAATTTCTTGCTTTTTATTCATTCTCTCCTTGTCTGACTCTCAACCAAATAAATGGCGGCTTCCCCAGCTTGCAAGCATTCTTTTATATATATATATATTCTCATGTATTATTGTAACTTGAAGGCTAAGGTTGTCACGTTGTCATTTGTATAAGCTGTTGCCATTCGTAGAAGGATTTACATATAGAACACGTGCCACATGTTACCTTACTTCACAGCCATCTCTTCCCCCTTCTGAAAACGATATTGCAACCATTATTTGCTTCACCCTTTTTAAATTTTTCCCTAATATGTAGCTAAAATATATATATATATATATATTCATTTGCGCAAACTTACATGTCTTTTCTTGATGGACTTGGCTACTATCTACTTCCCTTCCCATTCTCTTAGTTTCTTTATCTCAATTGTTGGATTGAAATCTCAACGGTTCAGATTTAATTTTTTTATAAAAATATTATATTATTAAAAAATATTAATAAAATCCTTAAAAATAATATCTTTTATAAAAGATTAAATCTGAACTGTTGAGATGAAGAAAATGATGAGAGCCAACTCCTTTTCTCTACCCTCCTAATTTGCGTAAACTTACACGTCTTTTCTCTACTCGCTCAATCTCACACTACAACGTTTAACTACATACACAGTAAAAAAAAATTATTTTCTCTATCATCGGTATTTCTTGGGTTTTCTCTTTTAATGAAATTCAGTTACATTTTTTTTTTAATTCTTTCAAAATCGGTATTTTGTAGTTTCCCCTTCTAACTTTGTATAAAATTCAGTTACATAGTGAAGTCGTGAAAATATTAAAAATAAAGTGTCACAAAATTTTTTAAAAGAAGCAACCCGACTCAGGACATGTTGGCTGGATTACATTAATCAACAAGTTAGGTCCTCAATTTAGGATGATACAGTTGCTCCTAAGAAAATTTAAAAAACGAGAGCACTCTTCCCTTTTCAATATTCTGGTCAGACGACGGCGAGTTCTCCAACGAGATATTAATTACTTGTGACCGAAGTAACTCTGTAGAATTCGGAAGCATATCGATCTCATCTTCAACTACGTGTGTGTGTGTGTGTGTGTATAAGTGTAGGTTAGCATATATAATCATGGGTTGTCCTCCAAAGAAGAGGTTGAAGAAAGAACAAGGGATAAGGCAACAAATCAACATCATATAGATAATCATGAAGACAGAGAACATGAAGACAGAGAAGTCTCGCTCTCTGCGTGGATATATAAAGCATGGCTTAGCCTGCTGTTTGCAGGGCTGTATCGGAATGAACGACAACAACGAGGTGGAGAAGATGGATTTCAATAACAAGACAGCGAAAAGATGGAGACAACTCAGCGGCGAGACTCATTGGAAAGACATCCTCGACCCTCTCGACCTAGACCTCCGCAAATACATCATCCACTACGGGGAAATGGCACAAGCAGCATACGACACTTTCAACGCGGAGAAGAAATCAAAGTTCGCCGGAAGCAGCCGGTACGCGAAGACTGACTTGTTCTCGAAGGTGGGTTTGGAGAAGGGAGAAGGGCATCCGGTGAAGTGTCGTGTGACAAAGTATGTGTATGCGACGTCGGAGATTGATGTGCCGGAGGCGTTCATGGTGAGGTCGTGGTCGAGGGAGGCGTGGAGTAGGGAGTCGAATTGGATAGGGTTTGTGGCGGTGGCGACGGAGGAGGGGAAGGCGGCGATGGGGCGGAGGGACATAGTGGTGGCTTGGAGAGGGACGGTGCAGACTTTGGAGTGGGTTAATGATTTTAAGTTTATTATGGTGTCTGCTTCAAAGGTGTTTCAGAGGGACAGTGATGCGTCTTTGCATCAAGGTTGGTACTCTATTTATACTTCTGAAGATCCTCGTTCTTCGTTCAATAAGACCAGTGCCAGAACCCAGGTATGTCTTCATGATTATATCAAACTTTTTTTTCATTGTTTCGAAGACGTATGTTTAATCCTATTCAGTTCTCTCCCTGTCCCTCTCTCTAACATACGACAGCCGATACAGATTTTCTCAATTAAGAAAAGCTAAGAAATCGGTTGTTCTGGGGAAAATTTTGAGACGTGATCATTACTGGATTTTTTTAATTTTTTTTTAATGTGTCTTCTTCTTGCGTTGGTCCTTCGATATAAGATAATGGATTCAACTAATTTAGGTAAATTTAAAAAATTAGTTATAATTATTTATTTAACATATGGGTTGCTTTCTCTAAAATAGCCTCTTAAATCGTTTATATTGAACCACCCTTGATGTTGATACATGTGCAATTAATATATATGAATATATAGTTTAGAGAAAAAATGATAATTATAGATAAAGTGTATTGAAGTTTTATATTTAAATTCAAATACAGACCTCAACTATTTTTTTTTTAAAAAAATATTAGGGATCATATGTAGTACCTCAGTCAAATGAAATACATTATGATATCTTAAGATGATGATCAAATGGCACAGTTTTAAATTTTTTTAATTACTCTAAAATTGTGCAGTTTTGATTTATTTTTAAAAAAATAAAAAAAAATCGAAACTGCACAATTTCATTATCTTAAAATATTAAAATGTCATGTGGAATCTAGGGGGAAATTGTTTTGTAAGGTTTTAGCATTACAGATAAACAATGCCCAAGATAATGCACTAGTTGATGATGGACGACTAGTATCAGCTTGTATAAAAAGTGGATGAATAATTGAGTGGGGCAACTCATCATTATGAATCAATAAATATTCAATACACCAGTATGACTCAATCTACTATAGTACCTATCTCTCATCCTTTTTCTACCCTTTAAGCGGCATATCTCAGATCATGGACATTATAATAATAAAGTTTTCATCCATATGTTTACGCTGTTCAGGTTCTGAGCGAGATCAGAAGATTGGTGGAGTTATATAAGAACGAAGAGATAAGCATAACTATAACAGGCCACAGCTTAGGAGCAGCACTCGCTACCCTTAGCGCAGCAGACATAGTCGCAAATGGCTTCAACGCACCCATAGATGAACCTTCAAATTCATGTCTGGTCACAGTCTTCGCTTTTGCGAGTCCTCGTGTGGGAGACTTAAACTTCCAGAAGATTTTCTCAAAGTACAAGGATATTCGAGTCCTACGGATTCGAAATGAGCTAGACATCGTTCCAACTTACCCTCTAATAGGGTATTATGACGTAGGGGAAGAGCTGAGGATCGATACGAGGAAATCCAAGTACTTGAAGAGCCCTGAGAATGCGTCAAGCTTGCATAACTTGGAAGCTTATATGCATGGAGTGGCGGGAACTCAAGGAAGCCAGGGAGGGTTCTGGTTGGTGCTGAATCGTGATATTGCACTTGTGAATAAGACTATGGATGCTTTGAAAGATGAGTTTCTGGTTCCTGCGTCTTGGAGAGTTGAGAAGAATAAGGGTATGGTTCAACAGCCTGATGGATCTTGGAAGTTGATGGATCATGAAGACGATGACTTTTGAATCTCTGAGGCCTCATTCATATATCATCACTAATTAATTAAACTACATTCATACTGTAGATAACATTCATTCTTGATTTCTTTCTTTTGTAAGTCTTACTTTATTCTTTGTTTTAACCATATTGGAATTATATTCATTCCAAAACGATTGATAAAATAATCCACAAAAGTTTATTGTTTTGGGAGCTGTCATGTATAATGTTGTTGGTTTGATTTCTTGGGTGAATGATATATATGGATTACTTGTTTCGTTGGTTGTCTCCCCTTTTCTATAGGTGAGGTCACGTGTGTACGCAGAAGAAGTGATTCTTTTGAGGGTTAAGATGTAAAAATATACATGTGTTTTTTTTAGGAGTGCTCAGTAGTAAATGTTTTTTTGGGTGTAAAAGTGTACACGTGGTTACAAATTAGGTGCAAAAATACTGTTTGACCGTTAAGTTTGACTTTGACCGTTAAGTTTGACTTTGACCGATGACGTGGCATTTCAAAGGTGCAAAAATATACATGTGATTTGTTAAGAAGAGCGCCCAATAACAATTTTTTTTAATTTAATAATTTTATTTCAAGATCCTAAAATAATTTTTCAAAATTATGAAGTATTTTTTCAGTATCAGTTAATATCCTTTTAGTACCGGTTACTACTTGAAATATTTTTTTAAGATCCTAAAATAATTTTTCAAGATTATAAAGTATTTTTTTTTGTACCAGTCAGTATCCTGAAAGTACTTTTTAGTACCAATCAGTACCTTAAAATATTTTTTTTCCAGTATCAGTCAGTATCCTTTTAGTACCGATCAATACTTGAAATATTTTTTCAAGATCCTAAACTAATTTTTCAAGATTATGAAGTATTTTTTCTGTACCAGTCAGTATCCTGAAAGTACTTTTTAGTACTAGTCAGTACCCTGAATTTTTTTTTTCAGATACTGACTAGTACAGAAAAAATACTTTATAATCTTGAAAAATTATTTTAGTATCTTGAAAAAATATTTCAAGTATTGACTGGTACTAAAAGGATACTGACTGATACTGAAAAATACTTCATAATCTTGAAAAATTATTTTAGGATATTGAAAAAATATTTCAAGTGCTTACCGGTACTAAAAAGATACTGAAAAAAAATATTTCAGGGTACTGGCTGATACTAAAAAGTACTTTCAGGATACTGATTGGTACAGAAAAAATACTTCAAAGTATCTTTTTAGTACCAGTTAGTACCCTGAAATATTTTTTTCAAATCTAAAAATAATTTTTCAAGATTATGAAGTATTTTTTGAGTACATGTCAGTATTCTAAATATCTTTTTAGCACTCGGTAGTAATTAAAATAAAATTATTGAATTTAAAAAAATTGTTGTTGTGCGCTCTTCTTCACAAATCACATGTGTATTTTTGTACCTTTAAAATGTCACATCATCGGTCAAAGTCTTTAACGGTCAAAGTCAAACTTAACGGTCCAACGGTATTTTTGCACCTAATTTGTAACCACATGTACACTTTTACACAAAAAAAAAAAAACTGTAGAGAAATTATAATTAGTTATTCTCTCCAATGAGCTGTCATCTCCACTACCTAAAGGAAGGAATCTGAATTATGAAAAGCACCAGACAACCTAACACACTCAGCTGTCTACCTAACACACTCAGCAAAAGTCTTCATTTTCTTTGATAGTTTATTATCTTTCCATGTATATATATATGTGTACAATTGGTTCAGTGGAATATAATTCAGATTACTGATTTATCACTCACATGGTATCAGAGCGTATGTGAGAATTCCTTCATTCAAAGTTCTGGTTTGCTGTGTCAGTGCAAGTCCAGCGTTCTGGACGTTGTGGGTAACTGAAACAGCAAGAACGAGAGAAGAAGAAGGTACCAGATTCTGAGATATTGCCCACTGCAACATCATCAGAACTTGTCCAAACGTTACCTAGTCTTGTCTGACTCTGTAACATCAGTCTCAACTGTCTGTCGCATCGTCCGCCATCGTCATCGACTCTGTTTCTCTCCACTGTGTTGCTGTGTTACTGCTACAGTTTTTTCCTCAAAACAAGAAGCAGGAACAAGGAGTGAGTCGGGCTTAGAAGTCTTTTAGCCAAATTATTTTTCAGTAATTGAACAATTTTTTTTTTGGTAATTTGTAAGTACCAAACAGTCATTACTCTTTGGTAGATATCTGAAATTTGAAGATCAGTATGTCTACTATCTCTGATGCCTCTTCATCCGTACCACGATCTGGCCCCAATGATATCTCAACTGCTCTTCTTGTTTCTGAAAAACTTACTAGTGACAATTACAGGGAATGGTCTCAGTCTATGATCCTTGCTCTAGATGGCCGGGATAAACTTGAGTATATCACCGGTGAGGCGAAAAAGCCCTCAACATCAGACACCAAAGAATTTCGGAAATGGAAGTCAGAAAATGCATTGGTATCTTCTTGGTTGATCAATGCGATGTCCTCATCAATTAAGAAGAGCTTTATGTATCTTCCTTCAGCATTTGAAATCTGGGAAGCACTCCGAGAGACATACAGTTCTGTTGGGAATAGGTCCCGTATATTTGATATTAAAAAGAAGTTGTGGGAACTAAAACAGAACCATATGTCGCTCGACAATTATTATCTCGACAAATCAGCACTTTGGCAAGAATTTGATGCTCTAAAGAATAGAACACACCATTGTGGGGCTGATGCTCGAGAAGATCGCAAAGAGAAAGAAGAAGAGCGAGTATATGAGTTGCTAGCTGGTCTTAATATGGCTTATGATGATGTTCGGTCTCGGATTCTCAGTCAAGAACCTCTACCTTCTGTACGAGAGGCTTACTCTATCCTGCGTAATGAAGAGGATAGACGCAAATCAATGCTTCAAAATCATTCCGCTGTTGCCACTCCTGAAGTCTCAGCTCTTACTGCTCGTTCCTCGAATCCAAGAGGCTCCAAAAATCAACTATTCTGTGACCATTGTAAGAGATCAGGGCACACAAAGGATACCTGTTGGGATCTTCATGGTAAACCTGCAGATTGGAAGCCAAGGAAAGGGAAAGGAAAAGGCTATGCAGCTGAAGTTTCCAAAACTGGTGGGACTCCCCAGGATGATCCACTAAATAAAATCATGGATATGCTGGCCACACTTCAGACTACAAAACAACCTACTGCCTCGGTAGTAAAAAGAGGTAACTTCTTTAAAGCCCTCGCTGTAATAAAAGGTTTGTGTACAGGCAATTGTTGGATTATTGACTCAGGTGCCTCAGATCACATGACTGATGATAAGACTCTTTTTACGTCCTATACACCTATTACTAAGGGCATGACGGTACGGATTGCTGATGACTCAGAATCAGTTGTCACCGGAATTGGCACTGTTAAAGTTTCTCCTGAACTTTCTCTTCACTCTGTATTGCATGTTCCTAAGCTAAAATGCAATTTACTATCAGTTAGTCAATTGGCCAAGGAAGAACGATGTCGAGTTAATTTTTTCGCTACCTGTTGTTCTTTTCAGGATCTACTGACGGGGACGACGATTGGGAGTGCTAAAGAACTTGATGGTCTTTATTACCTGGGTGAAACTGAAAGTCCCAAGATTCAATCTTGCAATAAAGTGTCTCTTCCCAGAAGTGACAACCTTGAGTTATGGCACAAGCGTTTAGGGCATCCCAATTTCAATTACATGTCACAACTGTTTCCCTCTCTCATTTCCAATCAAAATGCATCTGTTTTTCATTGTGATTCATGTGAAAAAGCCAAACATCACCGTACTTCATTTCAAAAAATTCCATATAAACCATCTCAACCTTTTTCCACAATTCACAGTGATTTATGGGGACCTTCACGAACCCCAAACAGATCACACTCAAAGTGGTTCATTACATTTATTGATGATCATACCCGTGTCAGTTGGGTTTATCTATTAAAAGATAAAACAGAAGTGTATCAAACCTTCCTCAACTTTCACTCTATGATCCAAACTCAGTTCCAAACCAATATAAAAATCCTCCACACTGATAATGGAACTGAATACTTCAATCAAGCCCTATCAAGCTTTCTCACAGCTAATGGCATTGTCCACAAAAGCACTTGTCCAAATACACCTCAACAAAATGGCATTGCTGAACGGAAAAATCGCCATATTCTTGAGACTGCACGAGCTATTATGTTCAGTAGCAATGTTCCTAAATATCATTGGGATGATGCTGTTCTCACTGCCACCTTCCTTATTAATCGAATGCCAAGTAAACCATTGTCCTATAAGACTCCACTCCAGCTCTTACATACATACTTTAACCTTCCCTACTTGGAAAACACTCTACCACTTAGGGTATTTGGTTGCACATCATATGTTCATCTCCATCACAGTAACAAACTTGATCCGAGAGCTATCCGTTGTATATTCCTTGGCTATTCGCACTCTCAAAAGGGTTACAAATGTTATGACCCAATCTCCAAACGTCTCATTGTAACTTGTGATGTTACCTTCCATGAAAAAATTCCCTATTTTTCCCAGTCTGAAATTCAGGGGGAGAATGTGAATGATTTTCAGACAAGAGAGACACCAGAAGTTGACCATACTATTGAAGTATATACACCGAGCCTCTCCCTTACTCCTAATACTTCTACTCCTGATACTTCTGATAATCCTGATAACGTGCCAAAGACTGTGCCAGTTTCAGGGGGAGACACAAACAAGTGGGGTAATATCTATACACGACGACACAAGGAAGGTAATGAGCCACAAGTTATTAGCACTCACCAAGAGTCAGAACCGGAAGCAGATTCAAAAGAAACAGAGGTAACAGAAAGTTCTGATCTTGATCTTCCTATTGCTGTAAGGAAAAAGCCCAGATCTTGTACTCGATATCCCATTGAAAATCATGTTTCCTACAAGGCTCTTTCATCTAAATATAAAGCATTTATCTCTCATCTTGGTAGCATCAGAGTACCAGATACAATTGATGAAGCTATGGCTACACATGAATGGAGGCAAGCTGTTATGGAAGAAATGGAAGCTCTCAAGCGAAATAAGACATGGAATGTAGTGGATCTACCTCAAGGAAAGAAGCCCGTTGGATGTAAGTGGGTATTCACACCAAAGTATAAAGCAGATGGAACACTTGAGAAATACAAGGCTAGATTAGTTGCAAAAGGTTTCACACAGATCTATGGGGAAGACTACACAGAAACTTTTGCACCAGTAGCTAAGCTAAACACAATTAGAATTCTCTTATCTATTGCAGTAAATCTAGATTGGGGTTTGCATCAACTTGATGTCAAAAATGCCTTTCTCAATGGAGAACTCAAGGAAGAAGTGTATATGAAGCTACCGCCAGGGTTTCCAGGAAAAAAGCCTAATCAAGTCTGCAAACTCAAGAGGTCATTGTATGGCTTGAAGCAATCTCCACGTGCTTGGTTTGACAGATTCACTCGAGTTATGAAGAAACATGGATTCACTCAAGGGCAGAGTGATCATACATTATTTGTTAAACACTATAATGGTAAGATGACTATTCTGACGGTTTATGTTGATGATATAATCCTTACAGGAGATGATGAGGTAGAGATCAATCAAATCAAGAAGGCCCTGGCACGAGAATTTCAGATCAAAGATCTTGGAGAGATGAAATATTTTCTTGGGATGGAGGTTGCTCGATCTAAGGGAGGAATCTATATCTCCCAACGAAAATATGTACTTGATCTTTTAAAGGAATCAGGGATGACAGGCTGTAGACCTAGTGACACACCCATCCAAGTTGACAAAATAAATGAAGGAGCAAATCTCGGTAAATCTGTTGACATAGGAAACTACCAACGAATGGTAGGCAAACTGATATACTTGTCTCATACTAGACCAGACATTGCATTTGCAGTCAGTATGGTCAGTCAACATTCTCATGACCCCAAGCAGAAGCATTTAAATGAAGTCTATAGGATCCTTCGATATTTAAAGGGATCTCCGGGACGTGGCTTACTGTTCAAGAAGACTGACAAACGGAATGTAGAGCTATTTACTGATGCTGATTGGGCAGGTGATCAAGATGACAGGAGATCCACTTCTGGATATTGTACCTATGTATGGGGTAACTTAGTCACATGGAGAAGTAAAAAGCAAAGTGTAGTTGCAAGAAGTAGTGCTGAAGCTGAATATAGAGCTGTAGCATTGGGAATCTGTGAAGCCATATGGATAAAGCGAACCCTTGAAGACTTAAAAAGGTGCATAAATCTGCCGATCAACGTTTATTGTGATAACATGGCTGCAATCAACATTGCTCACAATCCAGTCCAACATGATCGAACCAAGCATGTTGAAATAGACAGACATTTCATAAGAGAAAAGGTTGATAAGGGTATTGTTGATCTAAGATATATACCATCTAAGGAACAAACCGCAGATATCCTAACCAAGGGACTATCAAAGGATGGATTCAAATATTTGATTAGCAAGTTGAACTTGATTGACATCTATAGTCCAACTTGAGGGGGAGTGTAGAGAAATTATAATTAGTTATTCTCTCCAATGAGCTGTCATCTCCACTACCTAAAGGAAGGAATCTGAATTATGAAAAGCACCAGACAACCTAACACACTCAGCTGTCTACCTAACACACTCAGCAAAAGTCTTCATTTTCTTTGATAGTTTATTATCTTTCCATGTATATATATATGTGTACAATTGGTTCAGTGGAATATAATTCAGATTACTGATTTATCACTCACAAAAACATTTGTTACTGAGCGTTCCTCAGAGAAAAACACATATGTATTTTTACACCTTAACCCTTCTTTTAAATATTTTCCATTTGATGGTAACACTTGGTGATATTACCCCGGCCGGGCAAGATTCTAGGTGAAATGGTGCAATTAATTTGTCGTAAGCAACAATCAATATAGGAAAGATTCGTTACTTCTTATGAAATCAAACCATCTTCATCTATATATTTATTCATATCCTTAGAAAGATTTACATAATCACATTAAAAAATATATATACCATGTATCAAATTTACTCTTATAATTGCGTCCCCACCTCTTTATGTCTGTTCCCTTTGAGTGATTCTTACGTTACTTTTGCTTATATAGTATACATTTATTATTCTTTTGTTAATGAATAATTATTGAAAGAAAAATACACAAGAGAAAGTGTATCAAATCTCCATGCTCATGACATGAACTTTAGTATTTAATTTTCTTTTCTTATTGTTCCTTGAAAGAGCCACTTGAATGCATCAATTTCAGGTAATATGAATCCGACTTCAAATAAATTTACCCCTTTTAAATAAATAAAGTCGGTTCATAAAAAAAATCACGCAAAATCATTAGAGATAAGTCACATCCGAATAATTAATTTCATCTCTGTATTTTCCCTTGCAAAACAGAATCACTGTAATCTGCAACTATTACGTCCATTAGCATGTCTCTGAAGCATAAGGTGATCAATTGCGACAAGAAAGTGAATCATCATCCAATTTGTTGACAATGAAAACACCATTTAAGCATACAACCGTCCTCATTTCATGGCGTAGTTACTACTGAAATCTCCACTGGTCACAAATTGTGAAGTGCAAGAAGTAGTAAGGCCAGGAATAGTGTAAGTTCCATCCAACAAACCCTTCGAAATCCATCTATAAGCAGCCTCAGTTAAATGCAAACCATCCCAGCTCACATATTTTGAAGGATCATCACATGATACCGCTCCTGAGTAGCTGCATACTGCTGATTCATTGTAATTGTACGGACCTCCACCTCCACAGCAAACTTCCACAACATTTTTGCCAAATCCTGAAATAGCAGCAAGCATATAAATAGATATATGAAACCCAGAAGCTATACATGTTCCGATGCATAACAAGTTTGGAGTACAGGAGTACCAAATTGTTCCGGAGAATGGTTCAACTGAAGCACGGCATTGAAATAATCGGCGTAGATGATTTTAGTGTGAGGATACAACAGTTGAAGATTATTGAGTTCAGTTTGAAGCATCTTATTGTGGTAATCAAAAAATGTGTTTAGCCATTTTAAGCAGCCGGATTTGTCATACTCGTCTTTGTCTTTAACTGCAATCCCAGTTAAAAGGGATGGATTGCATCCCAGTGGTAGATTTCCTGGAATCATTAGTGTAACAGCCCCTAAGTTAATCAGCTCCTGCAATGATGAATAAAACATTCAAGTGTAAGCAAATGACTTGGATCATCATAAAGGAGAGAAAGGAAGTATGTTGGATTCTTCAGAGAAACTGTTAAGTAACCTCACCCAGAATAAAAGTGAGATAACAACACTTTGTCCTAAATATACAAGAGCTTTGGTGTAATGTAAACCAACTACTCCCTCCGTTTCTTAACAAGATTCACCTTAATGAAAAAATTAAACTACAAAGTGAATCTTATATTGAGGACATGAGGTAGTATCTAAGAAAGCAAAAACCAGTTAACTAGTGATAATAGAGTGAGTTCATTTTTTCATTTTAGATATTCTTTTTTCACTCACTCTCCAAGAAGCGATAAAAAAGGTTGTCCATTGGCATTTGGCAACTTCCATTCTGTCATCAGAATCGACATTAAACTCAAGACTTAACTGGAATAACCAATACGAAAGTAAGAATCCTTACACTGATTGCTGAAGTGATTGCAGAGACCACTTGTGGCACGTAAGTTTTTAGCTCTTCCAAGCTCATTGGTTGAGACAAGGGATAACCATAATCATTGCCTCCAATCTCTCCCACAATAAATAAGGCGTTGCCAAGAACTTTTTTGCAGCCTGCAAGACTAAAATCTTATACAATGCTTGAAACAGAAATAGGAATTAAATTACAAGAGAAAGCTAAGAAAGAACTCCTAACTTGTAGAAGATGTAACTACTACCACTGTTTCCGTGAACCTCTGTTTTTTCCCCTTGAAAAAATTTATACCAAGTTCACAATTAAGACTCCATCAAACGTTCAACTTATTTGGTTCTGGTTGGTTCATTGGGTTGGACGTAAAATTCAAAACTTAAGGCAAGTAATTAATTTAACAGAAAAAATGGATTACTTGAAGAGGAGTTGCAGAGAGAAGGCAGAAATTCCTTGAACCAATCTAATTGAACCCTCAGAGAATAGTAAGCAGCTTCTTCGACATCAAAACCCTTCTCTTCAAAGAATACACCGTCCAACGCAGTGGCTCCGGCAACCGCAAAATTCACTCCTTGCTGTGTATTCCAATCCTTCACATCCCCATTTTTTATACCTAGGTAGGGTTTCACCAGTGGAAGATGCAGAGTTTCCGCTGCCCAAACCCAAAAATCAAGAACAGTGACATCAACGAATCAGAGAAGAAAAAAGAAATGCCAGGAAAACGCATGATTTAACGTTGAGTTCGTTGTTTGGTACCAATGAAATCGAGGATTAAACGGCCATCGGAGCATCGTCCGGTGGGGCGATGAAAATAGGTTGATCCGTAAGGAGGACGCAAGCAATCAGGACGCTGCGACGAGGAAATGAATCGCAAGTTTCCGGTATCGGTGAGGGAATCGCCGAAGCTGAAGATCGACGTGTAGCATCCTAATACGGTGGCGGGGATTGTAAATGATACAGCTACAAGTAGGGCTAGCCACTGTGCTTGCAGAGACCAAACTTGACAAGACGAAGCACCCATCATTGTTCTAACATCATCTCATTATCTCAATGATGTGATTCGTTCTTTTGTAGGCCATTTTCCACTTGAAGCCAATTAACTCGTGGCACTCGTGGAACTTGCTATGATGTGACGCAAGAAGATCCACTTTTCAATAATTCAACTGGTAACGGTATCTGTTTACTCTTGGAGCTATTTTACAATCTCGGAACAAGTGATTTTTACATTTGGTCCCGCTTTCAACTAGAAATCCTTGAGAAATAATTTACTGGATAAAATTCCCACATGAAATTTCTCTTTAACAAGTCAAACTCCCTTACATGTATCATTATTATTCCAGATTAAAATCAAGAGGGCATTTAAGGAGGATACAAATCATTGTACACGAAGCAGTTAGCAGCAGCAACGCGTGATTCCCATTCCAGCAACTCTTTGCTGGTGAGAACCTTTCTTTGGTCCCGTAGCTGTTGCAGTTGCTTCTGTCAGATCATCCTCTGTACGTACCCACACTTGCAGCAACACAGTCCATCAGTAACATGACCAAACAACTCTAAAGAAAAGCAACAAGATAATGCGAAAGCTCATCATCAGCCATATTATCAAAATATCCAACATGTGATGCATCTAGCCTAATTACATATCAAAAGGCAGAAAATAAGATTGACTGTTCCATTCATGGCTAACATTTGTAGTCCAGCATTTGCCTTCTCCATTGTGGATGGCATCACCAAGGCCGGTGTGGTCCCAATTCTTGATCACATTGTATGGGCCATCATGAATCTCCACTTCAATGGTATAACCTCCATTGTTGATGAGGAATATGATGTTCCTTTGTCCACAGCGGATCATTGTTGAAATATCCTGCACTGTCGCCAATAGTGACATCCCACCAAATTGTTCATATTTATGACCAAAATCATTTTCAGGATATCAAGTAAACTTTTCTGTTAACCTGAAAACTCCCATCCCCAATGCAAGCAATTACACGCTTATCTTTTGCAGCTTGTGCATATCCAAGAGTAGCACCTGCTGACCAACCAATAGATCCATATTGCATCTGCAATTCAAAACTGAAAGTTTGGCATTGCTAATTTATGTTATGTTTATTGTTGTAGAATTAAAAAATAGTGATAGAAGAGAGACACAAAAAGTAGGGTAGATGAAGAAGATAGAGAAGAGAGCTTCAACTACTCTCTTCTGTATTGCATACCAATTTGATCTTGCATAAATGGAGGAATTACTATTTATAATGCTATAGCCTCCTTCAAGTCCAAACTAATAGTTAGGTAGGATTAGTGACTAATTACCCTACCATTTATCTATTTTATAATAATTAGGTCCCTAAATACATAAATGTATGGTTTCATATCAATACCCCCTTTCAAAAACATCATTGCCCTTAAGAATGATTGACAACTAAAACACAAACTTGAACAAAAAGAAAAAAACAATCTAATAGAGTGAGACAAACTGAAAACAAGCTTCATAAAGCTTCTAATTATGGAAAATCTTCAGCGAAACAGTCTTGAATTTTGTGACTTGACCTCTGCTATACCTTCACCATTTTCTTTCTACTAAGAGAACATATTCTCTCACAAAGCATCTTAGTTAACTTGCCCCTGAACCAAATTTGTTGTACAACCTGTGTAGGAGAATATTGAAAAAATGAGAGCCATTTTTTTTTTTTTTTGGTATGATGAGAGCCAATTTTGTAGCAACCTCTCACTTATATATTCAGACCTTTTAAGACCCAACTGCAGCAACAAACTTGGGCCATGTTCTTCAAAGGAAAAGCCCAAATACTCATCTGACACCAACCAACTCAGTAGACCATCAAAGTACTCTATGAACCTTGTCTTCTGAGCTTGTTAAGGATCCCACCATATGCAGGATAGATGGTACTTGCTGCTTTTTCCATATATAGCACAATCCCATGTATTATCCATTGTATATTGAAGAAAACCAGCACTTTTTTTTTTTTTTGCTAAAAGAAGCATCTTGATTAACTCTCGATTGAACCAAACAAAAATCTTCGAGTAAAAAACCAAACAAAAATCAGAATTCATTCTTGTAGGAGAACATAGAAGGTGAAAAGCCCACATATGATACCAAATTGTAGGCCCATTAGTCAAACAAAATTGTAGAAAAAACTTTAGGTTCTTTTTTCTATTTGCCACTTTTTAAATAAATAATTATCATTTTGCCACTCTTTTCAAAATATTTCTCAATGTGCCACATTTAGTCGACTAAACCGTGGTTTAGTCGACTAAAAATCGTGATTTTTTTTATATTTCAGTCATTTAGTCGACTAACCCACTTGGATCAGTCAACTAAACATATTTAGTTGACTAACCCACTTGGGTTAGTCGACTAAATGTCAGCAGAAGGGTTTTTTAAAAACCCCCCAACGGCGGCTTAATGGAACCCTAATCGACTAAATTGCTCCCCAAACCTCTCTCCCTCTGTTTTTTTTGACTAAATTGCTGCCGAATCCGTTAGTGGGTTGCGGAGGAAACTTCAATTTAGTGGCATTTGCATCGTAATCGGTATGTTTTCATCTCCATTTTGTGATTTCCACTATAGTTTTTGCGTCTCTCTAAATTTCACTCTAGGGTTTTCTCGCGGCTTTTTCAGAATACGCTCGACTAAAAAAAAGCCGTAGGTTTTCTAAACCCGATCGGTGTATTTAATGCAAAATTAATCGTCATTAATTTTTGAAATTCAAATTTTAGATCTGAATTAAAATATATTAATTATATCTATATGATAGATCTAAACTAATAATATTTATTTAATCCGTATTAAAAGCCAAAATTTGAAATTTGAATCTAGATTAAAAAATATATTAACTAAATCTATCTGATAGATTTTATCTAATCTATTTATTTAATCCAAATTTAAAAGCTTTCTGATTTAATTTATCTTTATAAATTAAATTTGAGAAACGATATCTATCTATTTAATTAAATCTGATATCTATATTAGATTTAATATTAAATCTGAGATAGATATCAGATTTTTCCGAGAAACGATATCTATCTATTTAATTAAATCTGATATCTATCTCAGATTTAATATTAAATCTGAGATAGATATCAGATTTAATTAAATAGATATATATCGTTTCTTGGATTTAATTTATAAAAATAAATTAAATCAAAAGGCTTTTAAATTTGGATTAAATAAATAGATTAGATAAAATCTATCAGATAGATTTAATTAATATAATTTTTAATCTAAATTCAAAATTCGAATTTCAGATCGGCGTTTAATACAGATTAAATAAATATTATTAGTTTAGATTTATCATATAGATATAATTAATATATTTTAATCCAGATCTAAAATTTGAATTTCAAAAATTAATAACGATTAATTTTGAATTAAATACGCCGATCGGGTTTAGAAAACCTACCTGGTTTTTTTTAGTCGAGCGTATTCTGAAAAAGACGCGAGAAAACTCTAGAGTGAAATTTAGAGAGACGCAAAAACTATGGTGGAAATCACAAAATAGAGATGAAAACGTACCGATTACGACGTAAATGCCACTAGATTGAAGTTTCCTCCGCAACCCACTAACGGATTCAGCAGCAATATAGTCAGAAAAACAGAGGGAGAGAGGTTTGGGAAACAATTTAGTCGATTAGGGTTTCATTAAGCCGCCGTTGGAGTTTTTAAAAAACCCTCTACCGACATTTAGTCGACTAACCCACTTGGGTTAGTCGACTGGGACATTCAAAAAAAAAAAAAGTTCCCCAATTTTTAATAAACTAAACCACGGTTTAGTCCACTAAATGTGACACATTGAGAAATATTTTGAAAAGAGTAGCAAAATGATAATTATTTATTTAAAAAGTGACAAATAGAGAAAAAAGCCAAAAACTTTAGCCCTGATTTTTAAAAGATAAGACCCATATGCTCCTGCTTTTCAAAAGTTTTCTGCCCTTCCAAGAATATGCAAACCAACTGTAACCCTTTATTTGCCATAGGTTAAACAGTGCTGAAAACAGGATAGACTGGAGAAAATATGACTCTACATGGCATCAATTGGAACCCACTAACATGTGATGTCTTGTTCATAGCTGCACACCTGGCCATAGGGTACAAAACATCCTTAAAACATTCAATAGAGTCAGAGCATGAAGAATCATTAAGAGTAGAAGTGATTTTCACATTAGCAAAACATTCTTGGGTAGGTGATGGAGATTCCTCATCTTTAAGAATGACAAGAACTTCTTGCTCTTCGTCATTTTTCTCCTACGCAAAGAAGAGTTCTTGTGCCTCTAGGTGTACTTCTTGAGTCTCATCCTTTTTTGGACAAGTAGAAACTTCTTGCACTTCTTGTGAAGTCATTTGAGAACAACCATCATCTTCTTTATCTTTCAAGAGTTTTCTTGCCTTCTCCAATCGCCACTACAGATATAATTCTTTCGCTCTAGCGATAAAACGAACCTCATGCATGGTTCTTGGCTGAAAGAGTTCGACTGAATCACGGATTTCATCTATGCTTACAACCAGGTACTCTTCTGGCAAATGGAGCTGGAACCTTATGACATCTTCATCAAAAAATTTATTATACGCCTTCACACTGCTAAGTTGCCGAGACCACCACAGCTGTTGACGCCACCGCTGACCATGGAAAGTTGGGAATGAAGAGGAAGCCATGTTTCTTGACAATCTTGATCGGGTTTGTACCATCCACCATAGTTTCAATGATAACCGAAAGGAAACAGAACCAGAAACGGAGGGAACAGAACCAGGAACGGAGGACACAAAACCAGAAAATGAAAGAGGACAGAATCAGAAACCAGAGATGAAGATGACAGAACTAGAAACCAAGAAATAGAACCATAAATGAATTATGGCATAACCAAAACCAAGAAACAGAACCAAAGATGAATTATGGCGGAACCAGAAACAAGAAACAAAGAGATGCAAAAACCAAGAATAGAAGATGACATACCCAGAAACCAAGAATTGAATATGATAGACCCAGAAACCAAGGACTGGAGTTGACAGAGCCAGAAACAAAAAGGAAAAAAAAAAAAAAAATCCAATTTCAGAATTGAAAGAATTGAACCAGAATGAAAAGAATAAAACTAGACCCGAAGAACAGAAAGAGAGCAGACTCAGCAACAAAAGAGACCGCCAAGGAAGGACTGCTCTGATACTACTATTATGTTGATTGTTGTAGAATTAAGAAATAGAGATAGAAGAGAGACACAAGAAGTAGGATAGAAGAAGAAGAAGATAGAGAAGAGAGCTTCAACTACTCTCTCATAATTCTGTATTGTGCACCAATCTGATCTTACAGAAATGGAGGAATGACTATTTATAATATTATAGCCTCCCTCAGATCCTAACTAATAGGATTAGTGACTAATTACTGTACTAATTTTTTATCTTGCAATTAGGTCCCTAAATGCAGAAATGTACAATTCCATGTTAATTTATTATGTTAGCCATAATTGGTTGTATTGTTCATTGCCGAGATTTTATTAATATCACCTATAGTTCTCAGGGAGACGCAGCTTTCGACAGTTGAACCAAGAATCTCCTGTTTCAGCTATGATGGCAGTATCTCTATTCAGCATGTTCTGTTCAACAGATTTAAACAATGAACTAAAAGGAGAAGTTACATGATAACTAAGTCTGGATGCAATGACAAACACACGAACTGCATAATGAGGAATTTGGTCAAGCAAATGAAAACAGACTCTGAATTCGCTACATCTTATATGTTATCGATTATTTTGTTCCCTGTCCATGAGAAATGTTCAAAATCATATTCAAATCATAGAAATGTCTTAAAATAATGGATCTCTTTAGGGACCCATAAGGTTACAAACTAATATTGGTTTTCATACCTTTAAGATGCCCCATATATGAAGACCAATATTGGTTTGAATCTTAGACAGAGTACACTCTAACAACTATCTTGTATGAAAATTCCAGTTTGAACTGAAATTCGTTATAGAACAAGTGGATAAGGGTAGAAAGTTCAAACTATTCAGTCAATTATACTCTAATACCATGTCAAAAAGCCAAGAATCCTAAAAAATTAAGCCATAAAAAAAGTAAACCTAATTTCACGTAAATCAATGCATATTGTTGACAACCTTACATGAATATCAAGTTATTCATCAATACAGCAGCTAGTTGGGCTTCATGTTTGCATTCTTGAAGAAAGTAACCATTTGTAGAGCACAAACCAGACCTGGTACAATCTTATACAACTTACCTGAATGTGCTTAAATGGAATATTAACTCTTAAAGGTTCATTGTTCTGCCGCTTATAAGGAATGACACGGGGGACAAAGATGCGCTGGTAATTCTCCAAAGCAGAGCTGTTTCTCTTAACCTTCTTGGACAATGCAATTAAGAAATCAGCCATGAAAACCCATCCCAAGGAGGGACCATTGTCGATGGTCACCGATTAGGCTGTACAATTACCGCTTTCTACTTGTGTTCCGACAATGAGTATCCAACAGAGCTGTAGTCATTGACGATACGGCCAACAAAAGTATAGGCATCAGCAGACTCCACTATCTCACCACAAAAGGTTGTGCTAACAGCACCCTGAAATGTGGATGATGCTCTGGTAAAAGCCCCTTCCCTGAGGGCATAACAGCTATTGGATACCGACTGGCTTCAAATAACTCCAAAAGGCCCTTTTGTGCCCTTGCCACCTTAAGTTTTGGCCCCCCACCGTCACTGGCTTCACAGCTTTGTTTACGAAAGCAGCTGTTGCTTCCACAGCAGCTTTTAGTCCTAACCAGTTGCTCACACTGCATAGAACAAAGTATTTTACCGTAATAACTCTCAAGGGAAACCAAAAATTCTGGATCCTCTTGACGCATTTTAAAATCGTGAGTAGTGGCAATGGCCCAAAGCAAACGATGCCGAGAGGGACATACTCTATTGCAGAGGATATAAAGTCAATCATATTCTTAAAACAAGTGCAGTAAATTACACATACATTAATAGATGCAAGTAAGGAAAAGAGGAAGTCATACATTGGTGCAAGGTAAAATGGAACAGGGTCTCGGGCAATAGTTGGATGAGGAATTCAAGATAAACTACAGCTTATGCTGATATAAATGAGCTCATGTGCATTATCCAAGTTATTTACCACTGCCTGATAAATCATTATTCATCACTAAATTAGAGATCAGTTCTTTAAGGAAGAGATCAGAACAAATAAACTGAACATAATAATAATAGTCACTACTCACCTGGAAACAAGTGACTGTCTTAAAGCAGCGTAGCTCTTGGGTGAAATCGGGTAAACCGATTGTATGGTCACTGAATAAAGAGCTTTTTCATGGGTTTATGAAAGCTTTTGAGACGTTGGTCTATCGGGGGTTGCATGGTCACCGAATGAAAAACGGAGTTGGGACAGGTCATCTTTTTGGCAAAAAAATGACGTCGCTTCTCGCTTCTAGCTAGCGCAGCAGATGGCAGCGGACCATTACTGCAAAGGAGGAAAGCTAGCTCCTAAAAAGATAATTCAGGATACTGAATGATATAGGAAAAATTCTTTATGATCTTAAAAAATTATTTTAGAATTTTAAAAATATATTTTAGCGTACTAGTGGGTATTAAAAGAATATTGACTGACACTGAAAAAATAATTTATGATCTTAAGAAATTATTTTAGAATTTAAAAAAAAAATTCTAAAGTATATTTTTAGTAGCAGTAAGTACCTGAAATATTTTTTCAGGATCATAATATAATCTTTTTGAAATCATGAATTATTTTCTTAGTACCAATCAGTATCCTGAAGTATTTTTTTAATACCAGCTAGTATGGTAACATATTTTTTTAAGATCCTAAAATAATTGTTTAAGATCATAAAGAATTTTTTTTATTTCATTTAGTACCCTGAATTATCTTTTTAATATTAGGCAGTAGCTTGAATTTTTTTTAATAAATGGAGTCAGGTCATCTTTTTAGGCAGAAAACGACATTGCTTCTCGCACAGCGGATGGCAACGAACCTGCAAAGGAGGAAAGCCAACTCCATCTTTTTAATAACCGGCAGTAGCTTGAAATTTTTTTTTTTTAAAGGGACATGTCATCTTTTTGCCAAGAAAACGACGTCGCTTCTAGCGCACAGGACCATTACCGCCGAAAGAAAAACCATGTGCTCTTTTCATGTCTTTTTTTTTTGCTCAAGATTTCATATGTCATTTAGGTGGAGAGATCTGGACCAAAAAAAATTTACGTGGAGAGATGATGATAGGAAAAACCGAATAATTGGGAAACCACTATCGTTGGTTCGTCCCATATTAATACAAGGAGAGATATGTCTCCATTCATCGCCCCCCCCCCCCCCCAAAAAAAAAAAAAATTTTTCTCTCCATAATAATATAATACTTTTCCTTTGATATAGGTCATGGGTATCATGTGGTTAAATTCACGAACGTAGATGACTATTGGAATGCCCTTACCGGTGGACCTTGGATGTTGTACGACCATTATTTGATTGTTAGACCCTGGGAGCCTATGTTTAATCCAGCTACTGCCAAGATTGATAGAGTTGCTGTCTGGATAAGATTCCCGAGAATATTTCTGGAGTATTATTACAAGGACGCCTTAACTTTCATTGGAGACAGGATAGGGGAAACGCTGAAGGTAGACATCAATACATCTTCTCATCTGAGGGGACATTATGCTAGATTATGCGTTCTTGTCGATTTAACTAAACAGCTGATGGCTGGATTTTTGATTGAGGGACAGGAATATTATATTGAATATGAGGGCCTCCATATGTTATGCTCTAGCTGCGGCTTTTATGGCCATAGACACGAGACTTGCTCGAGGAAAGCAAAACAGAGCACGGATGGAACCAGTGAGGGGAACTGTGGGGATCAAAATAACAAAGAGCAGCAAGTTACAACGGATGCAATCGGTAATAGTAATGATACCTGGATAGTAGTTCAAAAACCATGTCGGCCAAGGAAAAATATTGAGAAACAGGGAGAACAGTCCAGTAAGCCTTCGGCAGGATCAAGGTTTGCGACGTTGGCTAATGTGGAGGGGAGTGTAACGGTTGGCACGGTGGCAGGTACCTTTGCGTTCTCTGAGCAGGGTACAGCAGGAGCGAAACGGGCTACAATGAAGCGCACTAAGAAGGTATGGAAGGATACGAAGCACAGAGCAGAGGTAGTTGGTACGACATTGAGGAAGAATGAGATAGTGGAATTGGAAAAGCAAGAACCAATGGGATACAAACGTGTGGACAAAAGAATGAGAGAGAAATTGGATTTGAATGAGGGAGGAATGAGTGGAGTCTTAATGTTAACTATGGGGGAGAAAGCTACCGGGGGTGAGGACAGGCCTAATTCACAAGTGGGCTATATACAAGTGGATAAATCCATTAGCACTATTGATCCAGCCTCAAACCCCTATGACCCTGGAGCTGACGGAATGTTGGAGCATGACTCAACTCAACCTGGGCCGACTATTGATGGGCCTGAGGCTGATAGCCCTATGCTTATGGAGAAGAGTGAGGAGATGGACAATGTTGATTTGGTGATTGATACGGTTGTATCTGAGACTCAATTGTCTCCGTAATGTCTGGGCCTTGCTTTTATTTATTTAGGTTTTTAATGGATTGTTTCTTCTATTGGAACACTAGGGGGGCCTGTGGCAAAGGTCTTCTTAGAAATATTAAACTGCTTACTAACGGACAAAAGCCTAGTGTTTTAGTCCTCAGTGAAACCAAGACTGACAACTTGAACAGGTTTAAGTCTCTGGCTTACTTAGGTTTTGACTCAATCAGAATGGTTCCTAGCTCGGGACGCTCAGGAGGATTAGTGCTAGCTTGGAATTCTTCGAGAATCTCGGTAACAATTATGGAGGAAAACCAACAATTCTTCCATTTCAAATGTCAGAGTGCTACCCTCCCAATCTTCTTTCTCACAACTATATACTCGATTCCTCACTCAAATCATTGTGAGGCGCTCTGGAATCACATATGGAGACTGTCAAAAGGAATTAAGGATACTTGGAGTGTTATGGGAGATTTTAATGATATTTCCTCAATTGAGGAACGTATTGGGGGAAGGATTGGCAGCTTACGACGTATGGAGTGGTTTCAAAGGAAAATATCCGACTGTTGGCTCGTTGATTTAGGAGCTTGTGGACCGAGAATGACCTGGAGGGGGCTGAAGTTGGCTGGATGTAGTCGCCTATTTGAGCGTCTAGATCGAGCTCTAGTTAACTGTGTTACTCTCCAATCAATGCCCGATTCTTTTCTAAAGGTACTTCCAAGAACTCAATTTTCAGACCATAATCCCATTATCCTTTCTGTGGGTTTTAAAAATTTAAATATGGGAGTTAGGAAACCTTTTCGTTTTGAAGCAATGTGGTTATCACATGACAACTTTAAAGATTTTATTGACTCTAATTGGTCTGTCCAAGAGAATCTTGAGACTAGCCTTGTTAATTTACAGCAACAATTAAAGTTGTGGAACAGTGAGATTTTCGGCATGGTAGAGAAAAAAAAGGCCGACTTACTTGCTAGGCTGCATGGAATACAAAATTCCAAAAGCTACCCTTTCTCCAGCTTTCTCTGTAATTTGGAAAGGCAGCTTCAACGTGAATTGGAGGAAGTCCTTAGAGCTGAGGAACTCAAGTGGTTCCAAAAATCAAGAACATCCTGGATTTCGAAGGGCGACTGGAATATACGTTTTTATCATCTTAGCACCAATATCCGGAGGAAGAGGAACAAAATTCTGGCTCTAAAAGATAATAGTGGCAATTGGGTGGAAGATGAGGATGATGTAAAGTCCCTAGTATTATCATATTTCAAGCATCTTTTCCAGGAGGAGGAGATTTCTGATCGGTGTTTGTCTACTACAATCTCCTTTCCTAAATTGGCGGAACTTCAACTTAAGTCTTTGGGAATCCCACCTTCAGATGAGGAAATTAAAGCTGCATTATTCTCAATGGGACCATATAAGGCGCCAGGCGATGATGGTTTTCCCCAATTTTTTTCCAAGAAAACTGGGGTAAAGTGGGTCCGAATGTATGTTCTTTTGTAAAACAGGTTTTTGAGGGGTCGCTGTCAATCAAAGAAGCGAATAAAACTCTGATTACTCTCATCCCAAAAAGAGATAATCCTGAGTACGTCCATCAGTTCAGACCAATATCCCTCTGTTCGGTTCACTATAAGTGTGTTACCAAGGTGATTACTGGGAGATTGAAAGGTGTCATGGATGAGTTGATTTCGCCTTTTCAGGCAAGCTTCATCAAAGGCAGACAAATTCATGATAATCTAGTCATTGGACAGGAAATACTGCATACTATGAAAAAAGCAAGAGGGAGGAAAGGTTTTATGGCTTTAAAGATAGATCTTGAAAAAGCCTATGACCGCCTTGACTGGATGTTCCTTAAGCAGACCCTCCTGGAGGTTGGTTTAGAGATGGAATTCATTAAGCTGATCTTGGACTGTGTTTCCTCCACAACATATTGAAATATCTTGCTTTATTTCTTTAGGATTAAATAAGAATAAAAAAAAAAGAATAATAATAATAAAAATAAAAATAAATTAATTAATTAAACAATATCCATTATTATTATTATTATTATTATTATTATTATTCCACCTCCAAGCTCACACGTACACACACTTTACATAAATACACACACACAATCAGCTTTTTGCCATAATTCCCAGTGCACTTTCGGTTAGCAACGGAACACATATGCATCATCATTCAGCCAGCAAAGCACACGATGCAATGCTCCATTATATTCCATTTGTTCCTTCATTATTCATTCATTATTCAGTCCCAACACCGAAAGTAGAAAGAACAAGAGATCATGGACAGCAAACACCACGTTTCCTTATCGACGAATCCCATCGCAGCTAACATCCATCACGCAACAAAACAACAGAGTTCCCATACCTTCTCATCCTTCTCCAGCCCCACGACCAGCTGCACCACAACCCTCTGCTTTCCCTTTAGCTTAGCATGGCAGCAACACCAACACCCTGCCAGCGCACTTCTCCACTTCCTCTCATTATAAACCGTAGCCTCATGTTCTCATTCACTCATCCCCACCAGCAAGAACTGAGAAGGCGTGAGGTGAGTGTGAGGCCGAGAGAGAGAGAGTAAGTGAAAGAGAGAGAGAGGGACGTTGGGACTGTATGTGTGTGCCTGTTTTGTAACTCGGTGAGAGTCGAGAGCAAAGGGTGGATCCGAGAAAAAGAGTGAGATCTATCTGTGAACCTCCTCATCGTGCGTGATCTGCAAATAGGCCAGGAAACACCGTGGAACCGAGGAAGGAAAGAAAAGAGCTTGGGCCGTGATCGATCATACTCCCCTGCGTTTAGTTCCGAAAACAGAGGTAAACACCGGACCTAGCTTTTCCGCTTAGCTCCATGAGTCTCCTAAGTAGAAAGCTGCACACTTAGAAAAGAGAAACAGAAACTTGTTGACAAGAAAATACGTGTGTGTTGCTGTGTATATTTCTGCATTTTCCTTACGCTGTTTTCGGACTCACAAACAGAGTGTATTTTGCTGCTCTGTTCCTAGGGTAAACCTCTGTGTTTTTCTTTGAAAATTTTACAGTAAATAGTACACTTCTAAAGCTTTCCAACAAGCCAAAGAACACAGAAAACGGACGTGTGGATTGAGAGAAATAATTTCCCAAAGTTCAGTCAAAAACCTGGAATGTTTTCTGTATCTCTGGTGAACAGTGATTTTCGTGTTTGATTTTGAAATAGCAAACATCTGAGTTTTTAAGTGAAATTTTTACAGTACATAGAAGACGTCTTAAGCTTTCCAAAAAGCCAAAGAACACCTAAAACGGACGTGTAGAATGGGAGTTATGATTTTTCAAAGTTGAGCTAAAAATCTGTAACATTTTCGGTATGGTTCTGGAGCAACCAAATAACGTTGCATTTCGGACCTAGTAAAAATTTGAGTTTTGATCTGAAATTTTTACAGTAGAAAATAGACTCCTTAAGGTTTAAAATAAGCTTTGGTTCACCCTAAACGGAGATCTACAACTCCAGTTATGAATTTTGGAAGTTGAGTCAAAAACCTGCAGAATTTCTGGTTTGTTTCTGGTGTCAGTGGATGGCGTTGGATTTCGAACTGAACAAACAAAATCATAAAATTGTGATATTTTCCAGTTAAATAGTAGACACATAGAGGTTTAATTTGATAGGTAATTCGTCAAATTCCGATGAGAATCGAGGGAGATATAATTTTCCAAATTTTAGCCAAAATCTGAAATGTTTTCTCCAACTTTTGGTGACCAGCGATTTTTGAGCTTGATTTTGAAATGGCAAACGTTTGAGTTTAATCTTGAAATTTTTATAGTAAATAGTAGACATCTTAACCTTTCCAAAAAGCCAAAGAACACCTGAATCGGACGTGTAGATGGGGAGATATGATTTTCCGAAGTTTAACCAAAAATCTGGACGAATTTTGTGTTCCAGGAATGGTGATCATCTTATAGCATGTGTTTGAACCTTTGAATTAGGAGCGGCGTAATAATAATTAGCTTTGGCGAGAGGTAACCACTTTCCACTTGTTATGGCTATTGATATGTTGTTTGTGAGTATTTGAAATGATTATGAATATCTTAATAGAAATTGCCTTGTGGAACTTTATGATTTGAATTGTAAATATATACTTATTTATTCATATATAAGAATTGATCATTTTAATATCATGATATTTATCATATTTACTTATTCATGTATAAGAATGGTCCATTTTAGTATCATGATATTTATTTTATTTACTTATTCATATATAAGAATTTTTCATTTTAATATCATGATATTTATTCTGATAATTATGGTAAGGGTTGAATTGAGAAGATGAAGTATTTTATTCCACCACGTGGTGAGGCCTCCATTAATGCATGATGGTTGGCTTTCATTGTCCCATATGTTCAGGAAGGGACGGGCCCACTAATTCAATAAGGGCATACGACACCCCACATGTTCAATAAGGGGAAAAGGCCCATGGTTTGGGACATGTGCTCTGAGGATTTTGGCCGGTCCTCATCACATGACCAGAGAGCTTTTTGAGTCACCAGTAACATGGATGTAACTTAGCCCATGGGTCTAGTCGGAGGAAATAAGGCGGTTCGGTTGGATTGGTGGGAGGCAATTTGGGAATTGTTTTAATGAGAACTGAGACATATAATTTTGATATAGAATTTATTATATAAATTTTTGTGATATGTATATTGATGAATTATATTTTTAATATCTTGCTATATAAATTGTTCCACTTGGCACCTCATTAGCACATGTTAGTATTCGTAATAAGCTGGATTGATGGTTACCCACATTTTTCAGGTGAAAGCTCTCGTGCAGAACCATCAGGGAAGATCCCAGAAGCTTAGACTACTTCTACCAAAAGTAGCACTTCTGTCTTTATGGTTTATGTGGGATGATTGTATAATGCCACGTTAGGGCTCATACTTCATACTCTGATTTACATTTGCATATTTTAATTCAATAATGGGCATTACTTAGTTGTTAATGAACCCTTAATTACTTATTATGTTAAGTAAATTTTTGGGATGTTACAATTTGGTATCAGAGCATATGATTCTGATAACAATATGCATGCATTACATATAGTGGCAATATACAATCTTCACACATACCTTCCCTGTTTAGTTATTTTGTTGTGTTGCTTTATTATTCACTTATTAGGGTAGGTTTCATCCTTTGGTGGGGAGAATGGTAGATACACGAAGGATCATTTCGCCGTTTATTCACCTCCAGACGCTCCTGAGACACTACTGTCTCAAGAAAACGAAGCTCTTTTACATCGATACACCAATGTCTCAAGATGACGAGACTCTTTTCTTTGATTCAAAGATACGTTAATGACTGTCATGGATGCACGGTTTCAACAGCTGAGGAGGATTTTCAAGAGAAGATAAGAGAGAAAGGAGGTATTCCCATGCCAATGAATAATGACGTACTCGAGTCTAGTATAGAGGTATCACAAAGAGCTGAGCCGGGTGGCTCAATTGATCATGAAGAAGCTATTAAGAGTAATGGGGGTAAAGCATCATCGCAACTCAACCTTGAAGACCTAGCTAACAACAAGGTTTGAAAGGATGTTCATTAGCACAATCCTGAGAAATTTAATGGAGAATTGGATCCATTGAAGGTTGAGGCTTAAGAGATAGATAAAGTGGCAGAATAAGGATTATAATGCTAACTTTAGGGCTTCTGATATGGAGATAGGATATAATTTAATTCCCTACTTTGTGTTATGGGAATATATAGGAAGTTGGTATAGTATGGTCTAAATCCTATTAGGATTCTGAGGATAAGTGTGCTTAAGGAAGATAAATCTCGGGATGGGCGACCTCCTGGGAAGTATTATAAGAATTTAAGATTCCTTTGATTTAAGGTCTTAGTACTTTAAGGTATGACATAGAGATGCTGTGAGGATGCTAGGTTGAATAAGGAAATGATTGAGACTGGACTTGAACCTAATACAAAATTGAAATAGTGCCTAGGTCAAAGTGTGAATGAGGTTGCATTAAGGTTCCAATACATGAGAATAGGAATCCTATTAATATTGAATGGTGAATTAGATCGAAATGTGATTAAGGTTGTCTTAAGGTTTTAGTACTCAAAGGTAGAAACCCTGTAAGTATTGATTGATATGGTGCTATGAGCAATGCTTTGGGTATGATTGAGGGTTGTCGATTAGATGAAAGAATAATGTTAGAATAGGCTCTTGTGATATTGAGGACTGAAATGGATTTAGAACCTTGTGTGTTGTGTTTTGGTTATGAAGATGACATTTGAATGTTTCAAGGTTTAAACTAGAAATGAGAATTGTAATCCTAGTTTGTATATTGGGTATTATTGAGGTAATATGATTTCTTGGTCCAAACTATGTTCTGGATTGTGAATCTGATAATTACGTTGTTTGGGGTTATTTGAGGATCAGACTATGAATTGTGATCTAAAGATCTAACTTGACAGTTGAATGATTCTTACATGTGTGAATCGACCCGAATGAATTGAGGTATTAGGATATGGTGCCAAGTGAATTGAATCACTTAAGGTAGTAGAGTGTGGCACCAACGTATATGAGGTATCTAGAGGTTACTAGCTGCTAGGGGATGATTTTAATATCTAAAAAAAAAGAAAAAAAAGAAAAAAAAATGATTGAGAGTAGAAACCCTGATAATAATGACTGATGTTGTGTCATTAGCACGTTATTGGAGGTATGTTTGAGGATAAGCACCTATTTGATATGGGGTATTTTGAGGTTGTTGGTTGTTGTATCAGCTTAGGGAAAGATCTCGAATATAGAATATTCCCTTAAAGTTATAAATGAGAGTTAGTTCCTTAATAGAACCGTATGATAGCTATAACTTGAGAGGTGTTATACATGATGACCTTCTAAGGACAATTGTCTAATTCTTGGTTATGTTTGAAAACTAGAATGTTGAATTTGCCAATGCACCTGCTAATTTTGTGAAAAACTTTTGAAATAGAGTTTTCTAAAAAAAAAAAAAAAAAAAAAGCTTTCAACCGAAATTGAGACTAGGGTAGTAGTCGCTATTGAAATTATGCCTCATTAAAGGTTTTGGTGGGGCTCAGGTTTAAAATTGAATTTTGAACTATGTGGTGTAAGGCAATACGAAACTGGATGAGGTCAAAAAAAAAACTGTTGTAGAAATACTCAGTTTGTTGGGTCTTGCCAGCTATGTTTAAAAATATTTGAAATTTTGGGCTAGTTATAAAGCTCATTTAAATTGAAAATTTGTTGGATGTGACATGAGAGGTTGACACTTGCACCAATGGTGAATATTCCCAATCTAAGTAGTTCCACCTTAGAGGGGCGTGCATTTTGTTTTATGGAACTGGCACTAGCCGTGATTAAGAACTGGTCAGCTGGGAAAGCGGTGCACAGTGGTGGCCGTGATTATGGACTGGCTTGACTGGGAAAGCGGTAAGGAGCCTTTATTGGAAATGTTAGTATGGATACTGGGTCCCTTATAGGGGGATGGAAATTCTCCCATATCGGTCGGCAGACACGTTGCCACTTCAGTGGTTTGGGTATGAAAGGATTGGGATATGCCGTTGTACTAAAAGGTTGAAGTGGTGGTGAGAATTTTCAAATGTTGAATTTTGTGAAATGAATTATTCCATTGTGTGTTAAACCGGCAGAAAATGTGTTTCTTGAATTTAGGCTGGTAAAGGATGTATTTTCTCAAAATTGGGCTGGCAGCGATTATGGTTTATTGAAAATGAAAAAAAAAAAATGTTTTGTGCAATTATAAAAATGTACTGCGACCACTGAAATTTTTTTTTTAATATTTGAAAATTTTGAAGTTTATGTAATAACATAGGGAAATAAAAAGCAATGGCGTCATTGCCATTTGCTAATGTATTGAAATGAAAAGCGGTGCAGTTGGCAATTGGGTTGAAACAGGGACAGAAACTGTTAGAATGGTCTAAAGATTTGAACCGGGTAGATAAGAAATGCTAGCATGCTAAGCAAGAGAAAGGTGGTATGAGAGCCGAAGTTAAGGAAGCGCAGACACGGAGTAAATGAACAGAGATTCAAGGCAATAAGACCCGGTATGCAAGTTTGCACGGGGCCGTATCCCTGTGTTGTGAGACCTATGTGTTTA
This sequence comes from Acacia crassicarpa, assembly GCA_034222035.1. Taxonomy (NCBI): domain Eukaryota; kingdom Viridiplantae; phylum Streptophyta; class Magnoliopsida; order Fabales; family Fabaceae; genus Acacia; species Acacia crassicarpa. The sequence goes on along the minus strand of JAWXYG010000005.1, from coordinate 36,546,169 downwards.
GTGCTGTGTGAAATGTTGATTGCATAGTGACTTTAAATAAATATGTCTAGAATACATTTTGAGGTTGGCAAAACATTCAATCTGTACCAAGTGATAGATAAGGAACGTTAGCTTGAGGGTAATTCCTTAGGTAGTAAGTTTAGAAATCCAGTGTTGTGGTAGTAAAATGCGTCGAAAGGCTAGCAAATGATAAGCCGAGAAGACTATTCAGACACTCGAGGACATGTTAAGAGCTTGCGCCATCGAGTTCTCAGGTAGCTGGAATGAGCACTTGCCATTAGCAGAATTTGCATACAACAATAGTTACCATGCCAGTATTCAAATGGCACCTTTTGAGGCCTTGTATGGTCGGAAGTGCAGATCGCCATTGTGTTGGACCGAATTGAGTGAAAGAACCATCATTGGACCAGACTTGGTAGATAAAACATCACGTAAGATTGAGACGATATGACAGAAATTGTTGACAGCTCAGAGCCGACAGAAAAGTTATGCGGATCGTCGGAGAAGACCATTGGAGTTTAGTGTGGGGGATCATGTTTTCTTAAAGGTTTCGCCCATGACGGGCATTGGGAGGTCTATTAAGGCAAAGAAGTTGACTCCACGGTTCATAGGGCCGTATGAGATTTTGGAGCGAATTGGGCCTGTTGCCTACCGGATCGCCTTGCCTCCACACTTATCTCAAGTGCACGATGTGTTCCATGTGTCACAGTTGAAGAAGTATCATCCAGATCCGTCTCATGTCATTGAACCTGAGGAAGTCGAGTTGAGAGAGAACTTGACTTATATAGCAAAACCAGAAAGAATCTTAGATGTCCGGGACAAGCAACTGAGGAAGAAAACCATTCGACTTGTGAAAGTCTTATGGAAGGGTATGACACCCGGAGATGCAACTTGGGAAACAGAGGAAAGAATGCGTCGAGACTTTCCGAACTTGTTTGCTTAGGTGTGTAGTTGTACTTGTCTTGATTGAACTAGTGCATTTATGGTTGTGTTATGTCAATGTTTGAATTTGTGTGACATAGTGATCTTTTGTTTTGATGTGCCTCATGCCAAATTATTTTGGTAGTGTTGTCTTGACTTTGTTGATGTATGTTAAAAGCTTAAAATATGGATTAGCTTCCATAATGACTTGTTAGGAATTTTGGGGACAAAATTCTATTTAGGTGGGAAGAATTGAAATATCTTGCTTTATTTCTTTAGGATTAAATAAGAATAAAAAAAAAAGAATAATAATAATAAAAATAAAAATAAATTAATTAATTAAACAATATCCATTATTATTATTATTATTATTATTATTATTATTATTATTATTCCACCTCCAAGCTCACACGTACACACACTTTACATAAATACACACACACAATCAGCTTTTTGCTATAATTCCCAGTGCACTTTCGGTTAGCAACGGAACACATATGCATCATCATTCAGCCAGCAAAGCACACGATGCAATGCTCCATTATATTCCATTTGTTCCTTCATTATTCATTCATTATTCAGTCCCAACACCGAAAGTAGAAAGAACAAGAGATCATGGACAGCAAACACCACGTTTCCTTATCGACGAATCCCATCGCAGCTAACATCCATCACGCAACAAAACAACAGAGTTCCCATACCTTCTCATCCTTCTCCAGCCCCACGACCAGCTGCACCACAACCCTCTGCTTTCCCTTTAGCTTAGCATGGCAGCAACACCAACACCCTGCCAGCGCACTTCTCCACTTCCTCTCATTATAAACCGTAGCCTCATGTTCTCATTCACTCATCCCCACCAGCAAGAACTGAGAAGGCGTGAGGTGAGTGTGAGGCCGAGAGAGAGAGAGTAAGTGAAAGAGAGAGAGAGGGACGTTGGGACTGTATGTGTGTGCCTGTTTTGTAACTCGGTGAGAGTCGAGAGCAAAGGGTGGATCCGAGAAAAAGAGTGAGATCTATCTGTGAACCTCCTCATCGTGCGTGATCTGCAAATAGGCCAGGAAACACCGTGGAACCGAGGAAGGAAAGAAAAGAGCTTGGGCCGTGATCGATCATACTCCCCTGCGTTTAGTTCCGAAAACAGAGGTAAACACCGGACCTAGCTTTTCCGCTTAGCTCCATGAGTCTCCTAAGTAGAAAGCTGCACACTTAGAAAAGAGAAACAGAAACTTGTTGACAAGAAAATACGTGTGTGTTGCTGTGTATATTTCTGCATTTTCCTTACGCTGTTTTCGGACTCACAAACAGAGTGTATTTTGCTGCTCTGTTCCTAGGGTAAACCTCTGTGTTTTTCTTTGAAAATTTTACAGTAAATAGTACACTTCTAAAGCTTTCCAACAAGCCAAAGAACACAGAAAACGGACGTGTGGATTGAGAGAAATAATTTCCCAAAGTTCAGTCAAAAACCTGGAATGTTTTCTGTATCTCTGGTGAACAGTGATTTTCGTGTTTGATTTTGAAATAGCAAACATCTGAGTTTTTAAGTGAAATTTTTACAGTACATAGAAGACGTCTTAAGCTTTCCAAAAAGCCAAAGAACACCTAAAACGGACGTGTAGAATGGGAGTTATGATTTTTCAAAGTTGAGCTAAAAATCTGTAACATTTTCGGTATGGTTCTGGAGCAACCAAATAACGTTGCATTTCGGACCTAGTAAAAATTTGAGTTTTGATCTGAAATTTTTACAGTAGAAAATAGACTCCTTAAGGTTTAAAATAAGCTTTGGTTCACCCTAAACGGAGATCTACAACTCCAGTTATGAATTTTGGAAGTTGAGTAAAAAACCTGCAGAATTTCTGGTTTGTTTCTGGTGTCAGTGGATGGCGTTGGATTTCGAACTGAACAAACAAAATCATAAAATTGTGATATTTTCCAGTTAAATAGTAGACACATAGAGGTTTAATTTGATAGGTAATTCGTCAAATTCCGATGAGAATCGAGGGAGATATAATTTTCCAAATTTTAGCCAAAATCTGAAATGTTTTCTCCAACTTTTGGTGACCAGCGATTTTTGAGCTTGATTTTGAAATGGCAAACGTTTGAGTTTAATCTTGAAATTTTTATAGTAAATAGTAGACATCTTAACCTTTCCAAAAAGCCAAAGAACACCTGAATCGGACGTGTAGATGGGGAGATATGATTTTCCGAAGTTTAACCAAAAATCTGGACGAATTTTGTGTTCCAGGAATGGTGATCATCTTATAGCATGTGTTTGAACCTTTGAATTAGGAGCGGCGTAATAATAATTAGCTTTGGCGAGAGGTAACCACTTTCCACTTGTTATGGCTATTGATATGTTGTTTGTGAGTATTTGAAATGATTATGAATATCTTAATAGAAATTGCCTTGTGGAACTTTATGATTTGAATTGTGAATATATACTTATTTATTCATATATAAGAATTGATCATTTTAATATCATGATATTTATCATATTTACTTATTCATGTATAAGAATGGTCCATTTTAGTATCATGATATTTATTTTATTTACTTATTCATATATAAGAATTTTTCATTTTAATATCATGATATTTATTCTGATAATTATGGTAAGGGTTGAATTGGGAAGATGAAGTATTTTATTCCACCACGTGGTGAGGCCTCCATTAATGCATGATGGTTGGCTTTCATTGTCCCATATGTTCAGGAAGGGACGGGCCCACTAATTCAATAAGGGCATACGACACCCCACATGTTCAATAAGGGGAAAAGGCCCATGGTTTGGGACATGTGCTCTGAGGATTTTGGCCGGTCCTCATCACATGACCAGAGAGCTTTTTGAGTCACCAGTAACATGGATGTAACTTAGCCCATGGGTCTAGTCGGAGGAAATAAGGCGGTTCGGTTGGATTGGTGGGAGGCAATTTGGGAATTGTTTTAATGAGAACTGAGACATATAATTTTGATATAGAATTTATTATATAAATTTTTGTGATATGTATATTGATGAATTATATTTTTAATATCTTGCTATATAAATTGTTCCACTTGGCACCTCATTAGCACATGTTAGTATTCGTAATAAGCTGGATTGATGGTTACCCACATTTTTCAGGTGAAAGCTCTCGTGCAGAACCATCAGGGAAGATCCCAGAAGCTTAGACTACTTCTACCAAAAGTAGCACTTCTGTCTTTATGGTTTATGTGGGATGATTGTATAATGCCACGTTAGGGCTCATACTTCATACTCTGATTTACATTTGCATATTTTAATTCAATAATGGGCATTACTTAGTTGTTAATGAACCCTTAATTACTTATTATGTTAAGTAAATTTTTGGGATGTTACACATATAATGTGCTTTGGAATGGTGAGAAGACTGAGTATTTCGCTCCTACGAGAGGTATTAGGCAAGGTGATTCTATCTCTCCTTACCTTTTTGTTCTATGTATTGATCGACTCTCTCATTTGATCTGTGAGGCAGTTAATTCGAAGAAATGGTGTCCAATTAAAACTTCCAATTTAGGCCCGGCAATCTCTCATCTAATGTTTGCCGATGACCTTCTTCTTTTTGGAGTTGCCACTGTGGACCAAGCTAGGTGTATGATGGGTTGCTTGAATGAATTTTGTGGGGCTTCGGGGGAGAAAGTTAGCGTAGCTAAATCCTCTATTTTCTTTTCTCCTAAGGTTAATAGAGAGGCCAGAGGAAGGATTTAGTAGATTACCAAAATGAAAATTACTAATGAGATTGGTAAATACCTAGGATTTCCTTTATCTAGGAAGAGGAAATCAAGAGAAAGTTTCAGTATATTGTGGAAAAAGTGAATTCAAAATTAGCTGTTTGGAAGGCGAATACACTCTCGTTAGCAGGAAGAATTACCCTCGCGAAGTCAGTTCTAAGCTCGGTTCCTATTTACCCGATGCAAGTGGCGCAACTACCTCTAAGTATATGCAAAGAAGTTGAGAGGCTGCAATGCAATTTTATTTGGGGAATCACCAGCAACCATGGTTACCACAATGTCAGTTGGCAGACTCTAACAATGCCAAAGAATTATGGGGGTTTAGGCTTTAAGAACTTGGCCTCAATGAATAAGGCTCTTGGGTGCAAACTAGCGTGGAAATTGACTACTGGCGATGGAGGTCTCTGGAGTGATGTCCTTGTTCATAAGTATATAACAAGGAATGAAGAACACTTATTTGAGGACAAAGCAGGGGATTCGGCACTATGGCACTTCATTTGTAGACAAAGTGGGTTTATTGACAGAGGCTCTCGCTGGAGAGTTAGGAATGGTTTGACTGTAAATTTCTTTACTGATGCTTGGATCGGACAAGGGATATTTATTAAGGATCACTTTTTGAGGAATATATCAGCTTTTGAGAAAGAAAGCAAGGTCAGCGAATGGACTATCGCTGGTCAATGGGATTTTGGTAAACTGAATACAATTGTGTCCAGTGATATAATCAAAAGATTATCAGCTACCCCCCCTCCTTTGGCTGAGGCTGATCATGATGTGCTAATTTGGGGTGGTGCAGCAAATGGGCTTTTTTCAGTGAGGTCTGCGTATGATATGATTGAACCTCCTGCTCCCACTTTATTTCATCATGGTTATAAGCTCATCCGGCATTGGCAGGGAGCTGAGCGAATTAAAGTTTTTCTTTGGCTTGTCTTTCATAATAGATTGCCTACTAATGAATGGCGTAGCAAATGGAGTACCTCCTCGGCCTTGTGTACTAATTGCAATCTAGAATCGGAGTCAATTATTCATATTTTAAGAGATTGTCCGTATGCTAAGGAGATGTGGTCAGACTTGGTCCACCCCAAGCATCTATCTGGCTTTTTTAGTGCCCATCTACGTGATTGGCTATGTCTTAATCTCAAAAGAGAACTAGGTAAATTTTCACAATCTAATTGGAGTTTTATCTTTGGTGTGGGAGTTTGGAAATTGTGGAATTGGAGGAATCAGCTGATTTTTGAGGAAAATTTCAAGAAACCTAGCTGTCCCGCGAATATTTTGCTTCACTGCTGGCCCTCTTTTGTTCAACAATATTCTCAATTTATCAGAAATGGGGACGAGGTGAGGAGAGGTGCACGGTGGTCTCCTCCCCCTCATGAGTGGTTTAAAGTTAATGTCGACGGCGCTGTAACGTCTACTAGTAGAATCGCCAGCTGTGGTGGTGTCCTCAGGGACTCCGGAGGAATTTGGATTGCAGGGTTTTCCTGTCAGTTAGGAATATGTAACCCACAGGAAGCTGAAGAATGGGTATTCTTGAAAGGAATTCAATATGCAAGGCAAAAGGGGCTCAGATACATCATCGTGGAATCTGATTCATTGGAGTTGATCTCATCGCTGTCTCGTTCTGCTGATTCTAATTCTGAGAGTCTGATCATGTTTCAGATTAGGAAACTATTAGCCTTAGATTGGACAGTCCAGTGGAGGCATATTTATCGAGAGCAAAATCAAGTCGCTGACAGGCTAGCAAAGGACGGGTTGTCCAATTCTTGCTTTTTTGAATGTTGCCCCTCTTTCTTGAGGCATTTGATGTTGAGTGATTGTATAGGAATTAATTCCTCACTTTATTCTAATTTAAATTAGAGGCTTTGCCTACGTTAATACCAAAAAAATATGTAATACTTTTCCTTTGTTGTAGAAAAACTCAATTATCTTTTTTTAGGAGACTAAAAAAACCAATTAAATAATTGTAAAATATTCTCCTAGTCTTTAATATAAAACATATTAAAATTAGTTAAGTAAGTTAATATCACATATATTTTCTAAAACACTCTTATCATTTTCCTTAATTTCCTTATTCCTTTTCCTCCTTAATTATTGTTAATGGAACATCACTAAGGGTAAATTAGAAAGAATGTTAACAAATATAAAAAATTACGTCTTATATTTAGTTTTTTTTTTGCTCAGAGTCGTATATTTAGAATTAAGACCAACTCTCTAAATTTGTCTTATTTCAAAGACCAAAGACATTATTTATATTTATGGTTTTTACCCCAAACAAATTTGTCTGACTTATAAATTGATATACCACGTTGGTTCTCTTCTTATTTATAAGTTCTAATTGACTTTATTTTGGAGAAATTAAAGAAGCTAAATAAGTTACTTAATTATATCACATGTTGTAATGATTAAATTATATATCAATTTATAAGTTAGACAAATTAGTTTGAAGAAACAACTACAAATATAAATACTTTAAAGGAATATAATTAGTTTTCCTAATTTACATAAGAAAAAGTCAATTGTGTCTTATATTTAGAGCTGTCAAAATGGGCTGGACTCCATGGGCCAGCCCATCAAGCTCTATGTTTAACCCCCATAATTTTAACCCTCATATGATGGGGTTATTTTTGGCCCTAACCCAAAATAACCCCCACTCCTATGGGGCTATCATAGGGCCACCCACGGGTTGTGAGACAGATGCAGCCACTCAAACTGAGAAGCAGGAAAGAATTGGCTCCAAGGAACTGCAGATGCTGTGAGACAATATACATCGCCAGGTACTTAAAAATAAAAATAAAAATGCTACCTCGCAAAGTACTTAGAAAAATAGCGAAAAAAATAAAAATAAAATAAAATTAATATGCTAACTCGCGAGTATTTAAAAAATAAATTTAATAAAAAAGAAAAAAAGCAAGTGTGCAAGATAGTTAAAAAAAACTAAATAAATGAAATTAAAAAAATAAAAAAACTACCTCACGTACTACCACGCGATGTAGTCAAAGAAAGTAGCCAAAAAATAACATGTTAAAAAGTATTTGAAAAAATTAAAATAAAATATTAAAAAATAAATAATAGTTACCTCAAGAGGTAGTACGACAACCTTGCAGTTGCAGGATACTTTAAGGGAAAAAAATGTGAAAAAAAAAGTTTTTTTTAAAAAATAATAATAATTGTATCTTGTAAGGTAGGACGACTACCTTACAAGGTACTTAAAAAAACTAAATACATAAAAATTGAAAAAAAAAATAAAAATATTACATAATACAACTACTCACAAGGTACTTAAAAAAAGTAGTGAAAAAATAATAATTTAATTTAAAAAAAAAACCAAATGTCTCTCGCAAAAAAAAAAAAAAAAGCAAATGGCCATGTTTATCTAAAATGATTTTTGGCCCACGGGGTTGGCCCTAACCCTTAGGGTTTTGGCCCGCGCGGGCTGTTCAACATTTAGGCTTTTTGGCCCTAGCCCGCGTGGGCTAGGGCCTAACGGGTTGGGATGACCCGTTTTGACGGTTCTACTATATTTAAGACTAGAAGTATTATAATTTAATTATACACAATATGTGTTATAATTAAGTAACTTATTTAGCTTTTATCTAAAAAAAAAATAACTTAATTAATTTTATTAATCTCTAAAAAAAAATCAATTAAGCCTTTTATATTTATGACAAGTTGTGGGACCCATTTAAGGGAAGGTATAATTCCTATAATTTATATTTGGATCTTATAACATAAGGTTTAAGTTATGATCATTTAGAATATGAGCCACTGCCCAAATGCTTGCCTTACTAGTTGGACCAAACAATGCGTCGCAATTTACTTTGAGAGAACTAAGAGTAGGCTTGCGCCAGGTCCGGTCTCTCTTACTAATGTCTTTCGCCTCATCCTTCATTATCTTTACATCCTAACCGTTTAATTTTGGTCTAAGTGTGCAGAAGGAAACACATCATCTATTTCAAATTATCACAACAGTAATTTGAAATAGATGATGTGTTTCCTTCTAGACCCTTGGATTAAAATTAGATGGTTAGGATATGAAGATAATAAGAGACGAGAAAGGAGGTGTTGGTGAGAGTATCTAGTTCTAGCTTGGGCCACGTTTTAGAAATAACTTTTTTTTTTTTTTGTCAAAGTTTTAGAAATACATACGCACAAGGTACAACAGCAGGATTCTCATTATTATTACATGATTGATTCCGAGTTTGGCACTATATTCTTCGAGACAATATCTTTTTTTTTTTTTAACAGTCAAATTCACAAACACAACCACACAACGCAAGCCTGGGCCATATATAGTTGCTAGATATCAGGGAGGTTTGGATCCAAAAGCGCTTAACAACAGTGGACACAGCCTGGGCTAGGTATGAATGGAAAACCTCAATGGGCTCATTGGGAGCCCATAGTTGGGCTCAACTTTTACGTGGCAGCGAGGGATGGCGAAGCATCTTTTATTCTTATTTTGAAACAACAAAATACAAAATCTCCTCAGTCCTTAATTCTGAGGGTATGAGGAGAGTTGCGGCTGTATTACCTCCTAGAATTGATGCAGGTTTCGATTGCTTGGCTTGGGGGCCATCCGAGGATGGACAATTCTCTTTGAGGAGTGCTTATTCTATAATTGAAGCTAATCCTATCTCTCTTCAGGATAAGATTTTTAATGTGGAAGGTAGTTCTGAACAAGCTGCCTACTAATCTTTGGCGGAGCTCGTGGTCAAATTGCTCTGCTAGTTGTGGCATGTGCCATTCTGTGCAGGAGGATATTCTACATATTCTTCGGGATTGTGCTTATGCTAAGGATATGTGGACGGTATTGGTTAAGCCCAGGTTTAGTTCCTCTTTTTTTGCATTTGGTTTGCGAGATTGGCTGGAGCTGAATCTTACAAACCAAATTGGCCATAAGTGGGAAGGAAGCTGGGATCTTTTTTTTGGGGTGGCTATATGGAAACTCTGGGATTGGAGAAATCGATGTATTTTTGTTGATGATTTTGCTAAGCCCACTAATCCAGATTTGGTTATATCTTCTCTTTGGACTAGATTTCTGCCTACTAATGGTCTTTTGAATTGTGTGAATAGGAGATGTAATGAGCAGGTTACAAGATGGGAGAAACCACCTTTTGGTTGGTTTAAGCTGAACGTTAATGGGGCTAGTGCGCTCCAGTCTGCTGCTGCTGGGTGCGGAGGAGTGATTCGTGATTGTTTGGGTAACTGGATGGTAGGGTTTTCTAGGTCCATTGGTGTTTGTAATGCCACGTCAGCAGAGGAATGGGCGATTGTTGAAGGGTTGCAGTTAGCATGAGATTTAGGATTCAAGAAGATCATTCTGAAATCGGATGCGGATTGTGTTATTAATATGATTCTAGATCTGTCTTTTCCTTCTTGTAGTAATTTAGTGTTGAAAGCCAGAGATTTGTTGGGTTTAAACTGGCAAGTGGATGTTAGGGTGATTTCCAGGGATTTAAATAAAATAGCGGATGTCTTGGCTAAAAGGGGTATTTCTAAGTCTAGTCTTTTGAAGGAGTGTCCTCCTAGCTTGAGGGTTTGGGTTGATCAAGAGTGTTTGGGAGTTTATTCCCCTACTGTGTAATATTTTCCTCATTGTAGGCTTTTAAGCCTTCTTTTATAGCCAAAAAAAAAAAACAAAAAGAAAAAAAAATTGGAATGGATTGTCCTAGGGTCAAATATAAGATGGCTTGTAAACACCACCATGTCCATGTATAAGTGTGTACATTTCTCTCCCTCACTGCTAGGGTTTTCCTCTTGCGCCGTCAAGATGTGGTGCCCGGACTCTTGGGCGGCCATTCCTCCCTGTTTGGTGGAGATTACCGTGGAGCTTTCCGGTGGTTGGAATGAACCAATTAAGAGAGTTGTTACGCCCTTGGTCATACATTACTACGTACAATTCTGGATCCTCTTCCACGAAGAACGTGTAACTTGAGAGACATAAATATAACAAGGGATTCTTGCCTTTTTAATAGGACAACGTCGATATCTCTTTAGTAGCTAAAATTATACGCAAACTTGATTTATTTTGAGAGTGGTGTCCTACCTCATTTTAGTGATATAGATATAATAAATTTTGATATTTCACTCCTAATAATTTTAAGATTCTTATCCGGTTAATCAAGTTTAAGCATAAATTTTGCATCTAAGTGTATTTCTTTTGTATCTTTGACATTTCAATTTACGTCCAACACAAATTAAAATTAAAGATTTGAATCATTAAATTCAAATTATCAATAATTAGAATATTCCCTGATTCATCATTTGAAAGAGTTTAAGTGTGAACTTAGCTTGATCATCTTCAATTTCTTCTCTTTGTCTATATATGTAGATAATATTCTAGACACTAAGGAAGTGTATAATGGAATTAATTTGAAATTATTATATACACCCTCATCACCTTCTAGCCCACCAATCTAGCTAATCTTCCATTGTTCTATTACTTGATACGTTTGATTGGATAGGGAATTGGCTTTTCAGCTAAGCAAAATGCTTAGTAGGGAGTGCTAATCACCCATAAACATCCATCTTTCTTCAGGGAAACCGGTTCCGATTGGACAGCGCTTATCGATCTAAGCCCAAGAAATTGCCTAATACTCGAGTAGAAAGCAATGAGCGACAAGACAACGCACTATAAATCGACAAAGTATATAAGAGCGTGCACCAGCAATTCTTCTCGTTTATCTATTGGTTGACTTTTAATTTGATGGGGGGCAATAAGTGTGGTATTCCACTTATCATCACTTTCACATCCAAGATTACAAAACCTGCATAATCAAACAAATAGCGACGACAAAACGTGTTGTCTTATAATAAATCGAAATACTAATTCGTGTGTGCATGCAAATCTCTTGCAGAGCAAGAGAGGTAATTAATGAATATTTTGCGTGGCTGTAAATGATTGGTGATTAGTTTGTGGCTAAGACCCGAGCGACCTACGTTCAGATCAGAAGACGATCGAGGTCACTATAGTGCATGCCAGCTCGTCCATTTTCATAATTAATCATCACATCAAAGCTCATCTCTTTTTTTTTTGGGGGGGGGGGGGGGGGGGGGGGGGATTTCACACTTAATCCTAAGGACTAGGAAAAATAATAGTCTTATAGTAGATAAATTCTGAATATGAAATTACATTCTTATTTTTAGATATTATATAATATTAAGTTATATAACTAGTTAGGTTCAAGTGTTTATCAATAGTTATTTTAGGACTTGTCAATATAAACATATCCACTTATTAACAGAACTGTTTTAGTTAATATGGATGGGTTTGTCAATAGTCACAACTTGTCAATATAATCATGTTTACTTGTTAACCAAGTTGTTTTAAATTATACTGGAAAAATGACAATAGTTAACATAGATGAGTTTTGTCAATAACCATTATTTGACATGTTATTATAAACATATAAACTTGTCAAACACTAGAGCAAAAAATGGTTTTAAGACCGGACGAAAGAGGTATGTAAGACTGGATCTGCGACCGGTCTTGTTCCAGACGGCCTTAAAAGTGTAATTTTTAAGACCGGATGAATGACCGGTCTTAAAAATTTAGACCGAACTTTTGAAATATCCGGTCTTAAAAGTGTTTCAAAATAATTTTAAAAAAAACCCAAATGAAACAATTGGTCCCAAATCACCAATCTGGTAACATTTTGAATGTTTCTCCATCATCAGTGACAGAGAACCAAGAGAAGGTTGGAAGCAATACCAATAAGAAAAACAAAAAAGAAGAGAAAATTGAAATCAACACTAACAAGAAAAACAAAAAAGATGAATACAAAGTCCAGAAATAAGAAAATATAACAAGAAATAGAAATCATTCATCATGGAAATCGAATTTGAATCAATATAAAATCAGAAGTGAAATTGAAGTCCAGATCTACAAAAAAATCAAAAACTTAAAGCAACTAAATCTGAGCAGGATCCTCTTATCGATGCTGGCAAAGCTTCAAGCAACCAAAATCAAAGTCCAGATTTGAGCAGGAGCGGTCAAGGTAGGAGGAAACAAACTTAAGCAAGAAGAGATCTGGGTTTGATTTTAAGCTAGATCTGTGCAAAGATGGTGTGGGAGGAGCCATAGATCGAAGAGGAAGGAGCCGTCGTCATCTAGAATCCTCGAAGCAGTACGCTTGCGCCGTTGCTGAGGATTGGAGTTGATGTCATCGCTAAACCCTCGAAGCATCTCACTGCTAACGTTGCCAAGGATTTGATTGTGTGGCTCTTAGGATGACTTACGAAGATTGCGAGTAGATTAGAGGAAAATGATGTCATTCTTGCTGAGGATTTGACTCGTTAGGCTCTTGGTACACTTGTTGAATCTATAACTAAGCAAATGTTATATCTCCAAGAAGACAAGCACGCTCACAGACTTAACAAGTTTAGCGAATTTAGTTTTTTTTTTAAAACACTTTTAAGACTGGATGTTTGTCAAATAGGTATTAAAAGTATATTTTTAAGACCGGATCCTTTATAGTCCGGTCTTAAAAATATACTTTTAAGACCGGATTATAAAGGATCCGGTCTTAAAAATATACTTTTAATACCTATTTTTACAAACATCCGGTTTTAAAAGTGTTTTATATATTTGTTGGAAATTCAGATTTAATTAGTTAGCATATACGATTATATTGTGCAATTATTTTAATTCAGTTGTTAGAGAGATTTTAGGAATTAAATGAGCATATCATGGTTCTTTGAATTTTGTAATTATATTCCTAATTGTAATCATCTTAATTAAGTTGTTAGAGAGATTTTAGGAATTAAGTTAGCAGATCATGGTTTTTTGAATTTCATAATTATATTCCTTATTGTAATCCCTAGATTATAGGAACTGCTTAGGTCAGAAGATTATTTATTTATTAGCATCTGTATATAATTCCAATTAAGTGAAGGAATAAATCATCGCATTCTCGGACTCATCGGCGTCTTCTCACAATATTTATGAAATTGCCACCGGTCATATTTTTAAGACCGCATATTTTATAGTCGGGTCTTAAAAGTGTTCTATATATTTACGAAATTGCCACCAGTAATACTTTTAAGACCGGATCTTTTATAATCTAATCTTAAAAGTGTTCTATATATTTACGAAAGTGCCACCGGTCATACCAAAAAGTTCTTTATATTTACGAAACTGCTACCTGTCATACTTTTAAGACCTGATTCTCTATAGTCCGGTCTAAATAAGGCGGTCTTAAAGCTCTTTTTTGCACTAGTGAAAATAGGCATATACACTCATCAATGTATAACTTACCATTATATATAAACGCATAAACATGCTAAAATAGGCACATAAACTTGTCAAAATAGACATATACCACCAATATATAACTTATCAAAATAGATACAAACACTACTATAAATATAGTCTATAACGTCCATTTTTTGGGGCTTTCTACATCCTTTTACATAGGGATGTCTATGTAGAGGATGTAGAAAGAGAGAGAGTTAAGGCGTCCCAAATTTCTTTTGGAACACCATAGGGCTTCTTTTTTTTTTTTTTTTTGAAAAACCCCAAACTGCAATGTTCGGGAGTAGCAACGGGCGACCATTGAAGACGAAGGAACGAACGACAGTGGTAATCATAGAGGAACAAATGATAGTGGTAATCATAGAAAAAATCAAGCAGTGCAGAGCTATTAAAACAGATTAAGAACAAACTATCTAGATCTATGCATAATCACGAATAAGAACAAACCATATCGTAGCATCAAATTGCAGTGAAGAAATAACCAGAAACCCAAATCAAGCAAAGAAATAAGTAAATCAAACCAAATCGAAGTGCAAGAAACCGAAGTGTCGGAGATCATCCTTCATTGTCGCAGATCTAGAGGTGGAGTAGAAGAAAAAGGAGATTTGAGAGTGTATCGAGATGAGTTCAGCACCGCCGTGCTTGCCTTCTTCTCTATCCAGCCTTCCAAACACGTTCTAGCCTCCTTCAGCACAGTGCCGCGCGTTGTCTTTGGATATGAGGAGAGTGTACTTTTGCTGTGTCATTGTCATCGTATCCGAATGCATTCTCACCTCCTTCAACGCGTTTCGCCGTCGGAGAGGGAGGCTATGGTCGTCGTCGTGGAAGTCGTATTAGAGAGAGAGGCATTGGAGCCATAAGAGGCCGTTGAAGATGGAACAAGCGTACGAGGGTGAGAGAATGACTTTGAAATCAGTTTGAAAAGTCATGGATGATGAAGATGGATGTTTTGAACCAAAAAAAAAAGGGTCATGACTTTGGCATCCCAAAACATGTTTTAGGATACTAAAAATACTTTTTTTGGCGTCCTAATTTTAGGACGCCAAAAGTCTCAGCTATGGTGCCAAGTTTCAGTTTTAGGCATCTCAATTATAAATTAGGATATCAAAAGTTACTTTATCGTCCTTTTTCTAAATTAGGACTCCAAAAGCATCCAAATAATTACAAAAATGTCACTATCTTTATTTTTTATTTCCCCTTTTTTTAAAAAGGACGTCTTTTAGGGAAGTAAAAGTCATTTTTTGTAGTAGTACACTCGCCAATGTATAACTTATCATTATAAGCATATAAATTTGCTAAAATAGGCATATAAACTTGTCAAAATAGGCATATAAACTTGTCAAAATAGGCACATATCGCAAGTGTATAACTTGTCAAAATAGATATATACATTTGCCAATATATAACTTGTCAAAATAGGCACATACACTTGTCAATGTACGTATAACTTGTCAGAGTAGACAACATATACACTTTTCCATATATAACTTGTCATTATATGAACATAATCTACAATGGAATATATGTTAAATGTTGTCATTTTCAAGTACAAGTTAAAACAATTCTCATTAACAAGTGGACATAACTATATTGATAAGTTATAGAGTAACTATTGACAAGTCCATATATATTAATTAATTAAAACAACTCTCGTTGGCAAGAGGATATGTTTGTAATGACAAATCTTAGACTCATGACTGACAAGTACTCGAACCTAGTCATATAAACTTAATATCATATAATATTTAAATATCAATTACTAAGGGCAAAAAGGTAATTTTTCATTTGAAATTTTTATTATTGGGTCCCAGGGACTCTTTTTTTTTTTTAAAAATAGGAGAATCTACAATAAGACTTTTTATTATTTTTTTTGGTCCTTGGGACCTAAGTGTGATTTTCCCTTTTTTGTATTGCTCATTCTCTTCACTAAGAAAAATTTTAAATTCATTTTATTAATTTTTTAAAAAATTTAATTCTCTTTTGGTCCTATTTATGTGATCAATAGAAAAATATTTTTTGTTCTATATATATGACACATCATTCGATTTTTCATATGAACGTATAGAACCATTTATTTATTATTATGTTGACTTTATTTTTATAGGGTATAATAATATGAGGTGAGGTTGGAAAGTTGTTAAATTTTATGGTAGAGTTAGTAGATTTTAAGGTTTTCCTAATCTATGTGAAACATATTGAAAGTGAATTATAAATAGGATCATAAAAGTATATATTATACGTACAAAGTTTATACACTAATAAATGGATAGTAAAGTTATATATTATTCATACCTAGACAATTTAATTTAGTGATGTGACTTATAAATTAGATAAAAAAAACTTCTCTCCACAACTTATAATAAATAGGATAATCCTTCAATTTAAAACTTTTTTCTAACAGCACTACGATTTGAGCTTCAAATTTGTGTTTATCCGCGAGACCACCACTATATATATATATATAGGCGCGCCGCGCGTGTGTGTCTATATATATACTCCCTCCGGTCCTAATTATAAGGCATAGTTGACTTTTTTGGAAAAATTAAGGAAGCTAATTAAATTACTTTAGAGTATTTTTATTTTTATTTTTTTCTTCAAAGTAATTAGTTTGACTAATAAACTAATATATAATCTAAAGATATACAATATATAAAGTGATTAAGTAACTTATTTAGCTTCCTTAATCTCTCCAAACAAAGTCAACTATGCCTTATAATTAGGACCGGAGGGAGTATATATATATATATATATATATTCACACTATCTACTTTCCCTTGGCATAATATTGGAAACGGAAAAACCTAACAATACCTACCTCTCTTTACGAATGAGGTATGCCCTCTTACCTTTCGACTTGAAGCTCTTCATTATCATAGTTTTCCTTCATATTTGTTTTTTTTTTTTAAAAAAAAAATTTCCTTATAGCCACTAAACTTTTACTTTCAATATGAATTATGCTTATTCAATAATTTTATTGGTGAACTAACACTGAACAATGAATGACGTGGGATAAAAAATATAAATTGGTATAATATATAAGATCTATATCAAACAATAATAATACTTACAAGGAAAAATTGTTGGATAGCTTAATTTTTAAATTTTGTATAATGCATAAATAGGACCCATGTCTAATTATTAAAACATAACAATGTTGGTACATTGGAATGAACAACATACAATCCATATTATGAAGGGGAGAAAATTAAATCATAATGCTTAGATTATACTAATTTATATGGAAGGTGTGTTAATTAAGCGATCAATTCATACGAACATTTATGATTGTTTTAAGATAATAATAAAGAAGTAGCTAAACATACATTTTAGTTGAAACTAGATTATTGAATTGTAGGAATGTAAGAAATCAATTTCAAATTCTTTCCATTATATGAAAAACATGGTTAAAGAGTTTTTTTTTTTTTTTTTTGGGGGGGGGGGGACAAACATGGTTTTTTTTTTTTTGAACAATCTTGGGGACAAACATGGTTAAGGAAAGTCTTCAACACACAGTAATATTTATCACTATTCAAGAAAACATTCCACAAGTACATTTCATTTTCCTTATCCAAAAATGATATGATATGATATGATCAATCTTATTATTAAGAGCTTACTCAGGAACCCAAGGTTAAATATAATAACTTTAGAGTTATTGGATTGAGGTCAATCTAATCTTCGTACGTGGAAGCTCACATCATATATACCTAGTCCAGTAATTTTACAATTACAACTCGGAGGCACACGCTAGATCTCAGTTTGTCAACAAACGTAAGCAATCACTACGGGCGATAACTACCAAATAACTTGTAGCATCACCGTCATCATCATTCATCGTTATCCCTAATTAAAGTAAAACATATCAAATTAATTTTGAACGAAAAAGGGCATGTTTTCAACAAGAGAAGATAAAAATAAGGATATGATCGAATGTAATACACACACGTAGGATTTATCATTTGTCATGTCGTCATGTTAAGTCACCCCAAAACTACGTCGTTTTATGATTAGAGGAATTAATAAACTCTCAAAATGACGTAGTTTTAGGGTTAGAGGAATTAATGAAGAATCTTTTGGAAAAATTCCTAATAAATATAAAAACAAAAATACAAAAGTACCCTTTATTAATTCTCCTAACTCCCAAAACAACGTAGTTTTAGGGTGACTTGACATAACCTTATTTCAAGTGACAAGATAAACGACAAACACACATATATAATTCTCATTGAAAATTAGGACATGTATAGCCGATCGACTTATCAGCAGCGTGACTAGCTGTTAATTAATACTCCCTCCGGTCCTAATTATAATACATAGTTGACTTTTTTAGAGAAATTAATTAAGCTAATTAAATTACTTTAGACCTTTTTTTATTTTTATTTTTTTTCTTCAAACTAATTAATTTAACTGATAAACTAATATATAATCTAAAGATGCACAACATATGAAATGATTAAGTAACTTATTTAGGTTCCTTAATATCTACTTGGATCAGCTGGAAAGTTGGGTATGACAAATCGGCCCTAAAATTAATAAGTTGAGCTCTGCTTTCTCACTCCAATTTGCTGCTATTTTACTGGGTACACGGTGACAACTATTGATGATATCCTTGTTAATGACTTTTGAATCAGCATGGAAGATGAACTTAACTCCAATATCTGCCTACTTTAAATATTTTATATATTCTGTGATCCTATAAATACCATACTCAGCTCCAAGATTTTGATACTCTCACGATCTACCTAGACATTCCCGATTCAGAAACAGTCTAGTATTTAAGGTCGACGATCAAATCCTAGAAAAGTGTGCATTATATTGTAAGTTTGGAGATAAGTATGGGAATGATGCTGAAGATAAATATGGGAAGCTGGATGAGGAGGTTATTGGAGTGCATTACGTTAGTGTTATTTCTTGTTGTAGGAAGTGAGACACGACCATTGAATCATCCTACGACAATGGTGATGAGCAACATGGTCCCACGCTCGTACGTAATTGCTGAGGATGGTGAACCGCCGTACGATAGGGTTCACAGATTGAGTCCTGGAGGACCCGACCCTCATCATCACTGATATATCCATGTTCATATAAATTCGACTGAGTTTTATGTTTGCTGTCAAGGTTCTAACATAACCATCCTCCTTTATCCGCACCTAAGACCCGCTGCGAAACACAGGCGGAGTTTGATATATCCATCATTGTACCACGTAAAATCTTACGATACTATACCACTGTTTCTCCTATTATCTTCTCTGTTTTTTTTCCCCCCTGGCTTGGAATGTATTGCTTTTATATTTAATTTACTTCTAGTTCTGAACTCTATCTATATCAGAATCCTTCCACTACAATCCACCGCTTGAATCTTCTGAGATTTTTTATTAAATAACAATAAGCCAGCATTTTTTTGTGCATCTCCTACACGAAACCAGGTAAATGCACGTTCAAGGATATAGATCAAACTAACTTGTATATAGCAGAGTAATTAAGCACAGAAGTTTTCCATAACAGTCCTTATCCACAAATAATTAGCATGGTTATATATTATCAGTGCATCCGAAGTCATGCTGTCGATCAGTTCAATCGTATACATACAGTAAGCTCGATTAAGCCATGAAATCCACATGCTCAAGGTGTGAATTCCAGAAGCTGACACGTGGAGCTAGTTTGGTGGAAGAATATCGAAGAATATTTATTCTCTAATCCATAATATAAGAGCCCATGACTTCTTCTTTTAGATATTAAAAAAGCTAAATAAATTACTTTAATAATAGAATATAGAATATGTTGTGTATCATTATATTATATATTAGTTTATAAGTTAGAAAAATTAGTTTGAAGAAAAACGATAAATATAAATATTTTAATTTTATAACCTATTTAATTTAGTTTCCTTATTTTTTCCAAAAAAAAGTCAACTAGTTTTGATTGTTATTGTCAAGTCTAAGTAGTCGAGTGAGTGATCAATATAAAGTTGGTCTAGAGGGGTAAGGTTTAACTAAATCCCTTTAAATTTTAAGTTTGAGTCCTAAAAGAGACACTTATTTTGAAATTGTAGCTATATACCCTAAAGCTAGAGTAGTCAGTTACTAAAAAAAAAAGACACTTGATAACAGGGACGGAGCTTGGAATAAATATTTGGGGCGGCCAAATGTATAAATTTTTGAGCTAAATATATAGAAAAATCCAATGTCCATTATGCTCGACAGCCCTTGGGTGTGCTTGGTGAAGCTACAGATCATACTCTATAATGACATCAATATGGTCATTGGTGATAAAGAGGCAGTGATGGTGTTAACGAAACCAACGGTAAAGGAGCCGGTAGAAGGCCACTTCGTGAAGGCGAACGATGGTGCGATGCTCATCTACATGTGGGGTTTGATTCCCCTGTTTCGGATGTGAGGAAACAGGGGAGGAGAAGGTCATAATAGTGGAAGTACCCCATGCATGAAAGCACGAAGGTGAACCTCTAAAAGAAGACATATGGCCTCGCCATGCAAGCCTGACGAGAGTGAAGCAAAATGTGGGCATGGAATTAAGGCGACACTAAAACAATCCTAGACCTTGAGGCTCATAATGAACCATTAATATGCAGTGATTTGGCATTGAGAAGGAAATGGAGATATGTAATGGATAATTATCCTCAAACGTCTAGCCAGGGTTAAGAAAGACGAAAGCTTGCAACGTGCAGAGAGGGCAGTCGACACATTAGAGAGTAGACGATGTACATTCCCTGCGTTGAACTGAACAATTTTTTTTTTTTAATTTTGGGGCCCCTCCTTGTCCCTGCTAAGTTCCGTCCCTGCTTGATAATATGATTAAGAAAAGACACGGGATATCTGTTCATAAAATCAAAAAAAAGAAAAAAGCGGTCAGAGTGAATTTATATTGAAGGGGTTTTAGTCAGAAACTTACTTTGATGGGTTAACTGAATTCAGTATTAGGAAAAGCCATCGACATTGCAAGTCCCAAACGGTAAACTTTTGAGTTACTTGGTGTGGGTTACGTACATTACTCTTGAAAATTGCCCGGTCCATGGTTTGTTATAATTTTGTATTGATTAAATCACTGTGCAACTGTGTCTAAGTTCACTGGGATATATATTCAGGGAGATGCACCAAAATAAGAAAAAAAAATACTGGATTAGAGCTGTTTCAAAACTATTTCCCTATTTAATGTAGTCAAAGTCTAGTGGCATGAGTTTGACTCACGTCATTGATTGTGGCATTTTTTTTTTAAAAAATATATATATATTGAGTGGCGTGAGTCAAACTCATGCCACTCAATATCCATTAAAAAAATGGTGACCATATTTTTTTAAAAAATA
This sequence comes from Acacia crassicarpa, assembly GCA_034222035.1. Taxonomy (NCBI): domain Eukaryota; kingdom Viridiplantae; phylum Streptophyta; class Magnoliopsida; order Fabales; family Fabaceae; genus Acacia; species Acacia crassicarpa. The sequence continues at coordinate 36,524,939 of JAWXYG010000005.1, read as the reverse complement.
ATATTATAATAATAATATATGATATAATAATAATAATAATAATAAATGAAAAAAAAACTTGAATAATTTAAAACTCTACTTTATTTAATCTGGAATCAAAAGAAAGAAAGTATGAGGTTTAAATAACTTACTAAAAACACACTTTAAAAGAGTACGCGTTACAGTTTGGTTATAACAACAGATCCCAAAATGAGGGATCTATATATTTGTTATACATCAAAATTTTGGAATCTGTTATTATAACCAAACTGTACCGCGTAATCTTTTAAAGGGCGTTTTTAGTAAGTTATTTAAACCTCATACTTTCTTTCTTTTGATTCCAGATTAAATGAAGTAGAGCTTTAAATTATTCAAGTTTTTTTTTATCATTTATTATTATTATTATTATTATTATTATATTAATTTTTTAAAAAATATCTGGCGTGTCACCACTTTTTTTTTTTAATGGAAATTGAGTAGCGTGAGTTTGACTCACGCCACTCAAAATATATATATATATATATATATATATATATATATATATTTAAAAAAATGACTGCCAGTAGGCTTTGATTGCATTAGATAGTGAAATAGTTTTGAAACAGTTCCAATCTGGTAAATTTTTTTTTGGTTCTTATTTTGGTGCATCTCCCTATATATTCACGAGCTTTTAAATCTTTTTTGGTTCATTTTTAACGAAATATAAATCAAGCACATTTAATCAACAGACAAGTGGAGATAGAAAAGCTTGAACTAACCAAGTTCTCACGACAATGATGAGATCACTGAGAGAGACTTCACTTTTGTTCAGTCTCTAAATTAAATTTGCTGCCCCTATATATTCATGATATTAATTAAAATATTATGAGAGAACTTTCAATATATTTTCAATGTAAATGCATCATTTAGAACAAAAAAATGTAAATACATCATAGTCCAAAAACAGGAGACACGTGAGCCTTAAAATTAATTAATAAACAGAGGTTTTGTGTTTAAATTTATCTTTTCTTCAAAAGAAGAAAATTTAACCACTTAACCATGTATATTATAGTTAGATTTTTTTTACTATATATAGCACTACATATCCATATAATAGAGACTGGAAGGAGTGAAGGACTAATACTTTATACTCAATTATTATTTTTCAATAAGTTTAGTTTGAGCTATTTATTTTAATGGTCGTATCTCAGTACATAAACGAACGATCCAAATTTAATCTCAATTATTTTGTTATTTAGAAAATTTTATCAGCTCAAAACCAAACTGTCATTAATTGCTCTTTTAGTACTAACTTTCATTTTCTTCTGACTCATACGAGTATATCAAGAGAGGATAAAGATTTGAAATGTTTGCAATCACTATTATAGAATTCAATGATTATTCTCAATCATAAATTACGGTTTCAAACTGTCACATATGAAAGCGTTATACATACTCAATTCTGAACTGTCATATATGCACCATAATATATTGAGGGTATATATAACAGTTCTTTATCAATAACCCTAATGTATTGACTTTTTTTATTATATATATTTAATTGTTATTAATTGTTTTTATTTAGTTTTATTGTTAATATTTATTATATAAAACACAATATAATAATTGATAATAACAAAATAATAATATTAGATAAAGAGTTTTATTTATAATATTCAAAATTCAATACATTATATATAAGCATTATAAAATTTAAAAGAGATTAATCATTAAACATCTAGAATATTTTCTTATAATTTTTTAAATTAAAGAAAATTCTATAATATTCTCTAATGCTTTTTTTTGTAAATTGTTGATCAAGTATTAGTACTCCAAAGTTCTAATAACTGTAAAAGGATAATATAAATATAAATATCAAAATATATATGGTAAATATTGGCAAATATTAAAACTTGAGCAATTTCATATCTAATTTCAACATACCTTCTAAATTTTAGAAACGTGAGAGGGTAAATGTACAAGTAGCTAGATTGTGATTCAACAATTAAGCTGCTAAAAAGTAGGAGAAAAAATATATTGATATTGATTTTAGTTTATATAATATAGAGTAATCAGGATTATTTTCACTGCAATAAAACAATAACAAGAAATTCAACATTTTAACTCATCGTTTTTTCATGCTCTCTACTTTTCTCCATTATTTTTTCTTTGTTTTTATCTTCAAACCAATGACCATTATCAGAAATTAGATATTGTTTTTTTGTCTCCATTCTTCTTCCTAGATAATCCAATGACGCTGAGGCTCAACTAGTGAGCTATCGTTATATAAAAATAAAATAAAATGAAACTAGAAATATTGATTGAAAAAAATGAAAGCATATTTGAGGAAGAATCAAGAGAGGAAGGAGCTGCAGAGTTAAGATCCATGATAGTTGTGGAGGATGGAACCTACAGTAATGTTGTTAAAATTGAATTTTTATGTAGAAACAGAAGGAGGTGATAGAAACGACATGAAATGTAAAGTTTCTACCTCTTAAGATTATGATAAAAAATTATACATATACATGTAAAAAAACACAAATCACTAATCAAAACTCAATGAACAACTTTATATTTTAAAGGTACAAGTCACATAACTAAATAAAACATAAGTTCAAAAACACAAAAGGAGTTGCTCCTAAAACTAAATTCCAAAACATCAAAAGAATAAAGTTTTACAATTCCTAAATTATATAACTGATTAAAATTAAACACATCATCCTGTATTAGTTGCAAGTCCTCAATAATGTCCTATTCTCTTACTCTTATAACTTGTTCATTTGCAAGACTTGGAATGTCCAAATTATGACCATCCATTGGTTCCCTTACTTCAACTTCAATCAAGCTTTCTTTATTATGAGCATCAACATCTAAGTTGTCTACATCTTCTCAATATTTGTAAAAATTTACGTTTTTACTGTTTTTTTGTAGCATTTTTACCTGTTTATACTGAGGACCGTTTTTACTTACGTTTTAACACTTATTACTCTAGTAAATTATACTAGTTTTTGACAACAATATCTGTACTGTCAAACCAAAACCAATGGAAAGAAAATTTATAAGACCTGCTAGGGAAGCTAAAAAACATTTAAGGTGTTGGAAAAGTTGGGTCAAATCTCCATAATCCCACCTCCTAATAGTTGATATTTTGCAGAATCCTTCCTATTTTAGATGAAAGAATACTTAACCATTCTTTGTGAAGAACTGTAATGTATGGTTCATAATTAATATTTTTGTGCGACTTCCGCTGCAACATATACAACGTTCATTTATGGTAACTATTATTTATTAAACATTATATATATATATATATGTGTGTGTGTGTGTGAATCTGTAGTAGCGAATAAACAAGTTAATGACAGATTGGATCATTCCCAAAATCGGCGTGTTGGTAGATGTCACCCGACAAATAATTGAGGATGTATGTGTGTGGTCTACTTTCCACAAAACTCAAAAGATTTTGGCCATAATAATTTGAGGGGATTGTTAATTACCATAATATCCAGAAAAGGATGCGCAAGGATTTCACTAACCCGCGATCTCAATTTTCCATGCGTGAACTTGATGTCTTGAACCTTCGTGTGATGGTATTTGACGTACGGCTCTGTCTCACCCACCATTGTTGTTTCTTTAATCACTTGCTTGACGTTTAACTAATTGGACATTATTGCTTATCATATCTCGATCATAAAGCTACAAAACAAAAATGTTAAAACTTAAAAGTTAAAATACAAACCAAATTACAAGAAAAGTCACTTTACATAATACAAGAGGAATGAGTGCGTATATAAAGCCAAATATCACATTTTTTTCTGTATTCGTTGATCTTTAGATTTATGGAGCACAGATGTGGTTCCCACTGATAACCAATTTCATTCAAAAATTAAGATTACAAAGCCGGATTAAAACATAATGGCCGTTTGGGACAAAACCATTTGTCGTTTACAACAGGGTTGATATTGAGGATCAACTTTACTATACTCTCTCCAATTCTTTTTATAAGAACCCAAAATTTGAATTGTTTTAATCTTTTTTAGAAGAGCCCGACTTTGTCCAAACATTTAATTAGTTTTTTTTTCTTTTTATTTTTACGATTTATTAATTATATGTATTGCATTAATTAAAATGTTAGTCATACTTATATTTATGTTATTTCTCTCTTACTTGCCCTCATACTTATAAAACAAAGTTTACTTCAGACATACTTATTATTTTTAATTAATTTTAATTACTTCCTTAAACCATATAATTTGGTTATTGAGTTTTTATAATAGGAAGGGAGTACATAACATATACATGCAACTAGGGGCGGCGGAGCTATGGGACTAGGGGTGGCTGTCGCCGCCCCTAAAATTTAAAGGCCCATGAAGCTCCGTTGGTGCCTCCTTTGTGTGAAGTCTTGCTCTAGCTCCATGCTTTCTCTCCGTTGGTACTTCCCCATGGTGAAGAAGGCTCCAGCGGCGAACAGACCAAAGGAGGAATGGCCAAGGTCAGGTGGGGGCGAGATGTAGCTTCCTCCTCCGATTGATCTATCTCTCTCTCCCCCCTAGTTTTCACTCCTACGGCCTATTAGCTCTGTTATCTCACGAGGAAGAAGAAGAGGGTCTATGATTTCAAACCTGATTGGCCTCTGGTCAAAATGCAAGTTTTGACCTGGGACCAATCGGAAAGATTTAAAAGTCCGTGGAGCTAGGTACTAAAGTGACAATTTGTTAACAGTCATGAAGCCAAAATGTACTTTTTGAAAACTAAGGGCTTTTTTCTATAATTTCTCCAGTTCTTTTGTTCATTGATTTGTAGTTTTCCGAAATTCTAAGACCTTTTCTATCATTTTCTCTAGTCCTAAAGAATATTAATTTTTATTCCAAATGACATTTTCCACATTCTCCAATTTTCTTCTAAAAAACCTACAATGCAAAATTAAGCACAAGTAGCATTAAAAGTCTAAAAATTTATTTGCATGAATAATTAATAAATCATGATCATTTTGTCTCTAATTAGACTTAATTCAATACAAATATCCTTAACTTAAATTAGTGTTTAATTATACAATAATGTCTATGAAATGTATTAAAATCCTAAAATTAATCATGAAAAAACATATCAAAATATGGTTTAATCAATTAAACAGCTTAACATATTTTTGTAATAGATTTCTTTTAATTTTTTGTATATTAGGTTTTTATTGTATTTTAAGTACTTTCATTTATGATATAATATTTTTATTTTCACCTTCCTAACTCCACCACTGCATGCAGTGTCGTATCTGGCATGCGGAGTCTTTTGGCGGTAGGTACGTCTACGCTTAACTGATATATGGGGATTTTATTATATGGCTACAATAGCGAGTATCTACGTGTTATAGAATTGTTTAGAAACTAATAAGTGTGTGGTCTTTCTTTTTTAAGAAATCCAAGCCTCGCAATATATATTGGTAAGATTAGAACTTGTAAAGCCTTCTGCCAAGTGCTTCATAGCGCGATGATACTAGGACTAGCCTTAGGAGCTGGCATTCTCCTTGTCCAGGGTTCAAGCCTTATCTCCCCCTCCCCCCACTGGCTGTATAAAAAAAAAAAAAAAAAAAAGAACTTGTAAAGCCTTCTACAATATAAACACGCGTCATATATGGCTGCTCTTGGGAGGATGGTCTGAATATTTAAAAAGCAGTGGAAGACGGTGGGATAGTGTGGCTGTGCGTGAATTAATTATACTTTAAATTAATTTAATTAACTTCTTTAATTTCTCTAAAAAAATTAATTAATAAGGTAGAATTGAAAATGGTGATGATGCACCCCCACAGCATCTTCGGAAAGTCCTTTTTGTTTTTTGAAAATAAAAATATAATATTTATCCCAAGGTCGTAGTGACTATAGCTAGTAAGTAAAGGTGGGAAACGAATGAATAATAAGCAATAAACAACAATTGGGTTCTAGAGTGCCCAAGGATGGAAGAAGTAAATAACAAAAAGATTTAGAAATTATTTTGATTAATTAAACAATAAATGACATGCATGCATGAATCTGGAAGCATATATATACACCAGCTATCTAATTTAATTTAAACGATGTGAATTTTATTATTTTTAATTATATTTTAGTTTCTTTTATTCAAAAAGGAAGTGCAACTCATAATGATAATAATTTCTTCATTATTAATCAATCACAAAGATAAATTTAAATTTAAAAAGTATAAGGAAATTATATATAATAAAATTCCAAACAGTGAATGTCGCATTCCATGCCATGGAAGGTCGGTAGATAATGATCCACTTGAAAAAGGCAATAAACTTTTTGCGTGTGCAAGTATGCCGCCAAGTGAAGTTCTTTTTAAGGATCAAAAGCCATAATTAATGCATGATGTCAACAATTAATTAAGCATTCGTAATTAAACTAAAAGAATTTTACTCTTTGCAGTTGCACATTGCTAGTTAGTAACATGGCGTTTAGGTTTATTTACATCCACGTGAAAAGTAAATATGCATTGTGATCGTGATGACGTTGATCTACCTAGAGATTGATCGTGTCATTTTGGATGATATATTATATACGAAACAATTCTAGGGGAGAGGGACGGATAAAGTAATTTATGGATAATTATCTGTGAAATTTACTATTTTTTTAGTTATACATAATTTCACAGAAATATATTACGTACCTTGTTTTTTCATACAAACAACTAATGCCCTATATTAATTCACGCCAACAGCTTCCTCCTATATATATATATATATGCGCTTCTACGTGAATCGGTGAATCTTATTATTATATTGGTGTTACTATTAAGATACTTGGTGGGGCAGATCGATATGGTATCTACAGCCGACAGATTAGTCTTAAAATATTGAGAAGTACGTACATATAGTGGGGTTGAGTGTGTACACGCGTATGAGCGAAATCAGCAGTATTTCTTTTTCAATTTCCATGTTATTTTACCCACTGAAGTGGCTTCAATTTGGAATCTAAAAGAGCTCAACACCAATAAACTTCTTGTGGTTGATGTGTCGTTTATATATATATATATATATATATCCTATTTCCTTTCACAGATAATCAATATCCGATACTTTTGCTAGCAAGGTAAAAGATCCAATGCATTCACCAACCGTGTGTATTTGCCCGGCTGCCCCTTTAGGATGTGTTAGAAGTTTAAGATCTTATCTTGTTAGTTAAGATTATGATTAGTGATTGAATGCTATAAATATATGTCCCAGTTAATGTGTTAAGTGTGTGGGATAGTAACATTCACATCATATTAAGAAAGAGGTTAATGTGAGTTTTTCTCTAGAAAGAGAAGTCCTTTCTAGGTCCGTAAAGTTAGGGTTAAAGGTTAATTATGCCCAAATGAGAGATTATTATTGTCAAACCTAACTGGGTTAATTTGTATACTGTAAAAACTCATTTGTTATTTTGAACAAAAAAAAAAACTCATTTGTTATCAATGAAAATTCTTCTTAATTTTTTTGACGTGATGCCTCTCCTGAGTTTTTTTTTTTTTTTTGAATAATATATGATTCAAACTTAGTTCACCTAGTTCGTGATCTAACTAATCTCCTCTAAATTAAACTGGGTACCCTTGGGTGTGTCCTTGCCTTGATAATCTGAACATACAGCATCTTCAGTCCTCGCTTCATATTCAAGCTAATACTACGTAGTAATTTGATAGTTATTATCCGTTAATTTGATAGCTTACATTGGTTTATGTTGCCATAGTCAATGACATTGGTTTATTAAGATACGTAGTTCAGATGTTCTCTATATTCTTGTCTATGGAGATGAAACTTTTATCACAGATACATAAAGTAGTTTTTACTCCCCTTAAAAACATTTTTTTAAAAAAGAGAAGTAAAAAATAAAGGCAATGACATTTTTATAATTATGAATGAGAATTTTAACATAATAAGCGTCCCTTTTCAAATTGGGACACCTAATGTAGGATTTAAGTGTCTCAATTTTTATTTACGACACCTAAAGTCTCACTTTAGGTGTCCAAAATTAAAATTGGGAAACCTAAAATGAGACGCGTACTTTTTTTTTTTTTTTTAAAGGCCCTACAATATCTTTATTTATTACTTATAGCGTCCTTGTTTAATGGGGAAGGCCGTAACTCTAACTTTCTACATCTCCTAGATAAGCGTCCTCCTATAAAGAAAGGGATGTTGGAAGTGAAAAAAAAATACGTTAACAAGATTTTTTTGTAGTAGTGATAGTTTATCTTAAAAAGTTTCTGAGATATCTAACTGGAACTACAAGTCATGGACTTCAGCTAAAATAATCATCCATGCATAAATCATTGATACTTTAAGCGTATCGAGAGAAACTTTTGTGTTTTGGTCATCTGAGAAGCAAAGCCACAGTAGCAAGATCCAGCACCCAAGTATATAACATAAAAGTATGGCCTCATCAGTTGTGGCAGAAAGTTACTCCTAAGCGAGCTGCATGCAAGTTAAATTCACAAGTGTGACTTGGATTTTGTGTGATAGTCTAGGAACAGTATTCTTCACACCCAATCTTGTTCTTCATTTTGTTAGAGAAGGAGCTATCAAGAAAGAAATTAAAGTAGTGCATATATACATTTACATTCCTCTGCTTAAGTTGCTGATGTTTTTGACTGAATCAGTGTTAACTCAATCTTTTATGACTTTCAGACAAGTAAGCCCCTTCAATTGAGGGGGATGTAAGTGTAACATTCCAGGCGCTCGCTTGTGGATATTGTCCGCTTTGGCACACACAAGGCCTAACACTCTTTTATGACTTTTAGACAAGTAAGCCCCTTCAATTGAGGGGGATGTAAGTGTAACATCCCGGGCACCTGCTTGTGGATATTGTCCGCTTTGGCACACACAAGGCCTCACGGTTTTGTTTCTGACTGGGCCTAGCCCATCAAAACGCGTCCACAAGGGAAAGGTTTCCGCATCCTTATTCTTTCCAATCGATGTGAGACTTCACACTCTACCCCCCCTTGGGGCCCAGCGTCCTCGCTGGCATATCGACCCGAGCCCTGACTTTAATACCAATTGTAACATCCCAGGTTCCCGCTTGTGGATATTATCCGCTTTGGCACACATAAGGCCTCACGGTTTTGTTTCTGACTGGGCCTAGCCCATCAAAACGCGTCCACAAGGGAAAGATCTCCGCATCCTTATAAGGCATACTTCGTTCGCTTTCCTAATCGATGTGGGACTTCACAGTAAGAGAAGTCATTTAAATGTGTTAGTCAGAGTTGAGAGAAAATACAATTCTCATTTAGCTAAAAATAATTCCCCAATCTTGTAGTAAATCTAAATTAGTACTACCTTGACTCATCTTACAAGATGTCTTCTAAGAATTGTTTTTATCCTTTTTTTTTATAAGACATTTTGATAGTTTTAACAAGTATTAAATGCCACCTCTGGTATTCAATACAGTAGCTGGACAAGTCGTTTGTTTTATTCAATCATCGATGGAAAACCTCAGTTCACTTTTTTTTGCTTAATATATAATTCTTTTTCTTAAAGTATATATCCCTGATGATTGCACATAGAGAGTTCTCATCAAGAATAGTTACTATGCACAAATTAGAAATGGTACTCTAGGTAAACTATCACTTCTTATTTATAAATAACTAACTTAAATAACTTCCTTAATATTTACAAATTGATTATCTAACTTTTACATTTAATATCAGATATGGAGTACTATTTTTATACATGCTCATATTTAATAAGAGTAGTAAGAAACTAGAAATTAACATAATGTCGGAGTGTTTAGTGTGATTGATTAATAAAGGGAATTAATATTAAAAATCACATGAATTTTATAACAACCTGTTTTTATTTAATTGGTGCTCGTACATTAATTAGAAATATCTTACAAAATGGAAGGAGTAACACTGGAAGAACAAACATGTTTTAGAGCATTGAACCCAACACAGATGAAGTTAATGGCGTGGAAATAGACTCCCGTTTGTTGGGCGAACAGATTCAGGGGGAAAAAACTCCACTGAAAAGCACTTTATTACATGTGGGGAAAAAAAAAAGACAAACTGAAAAGTCAACGCTTTTTCACGAATAATTAGTAATCCATATATAATCAATGATGCCGAGGATCGGGACCCCCAGGACTGAGTCGACTCGGCATCATCGTTGTTCCCTTCTCCACTGAAGCTTCATCAACAGCTTCTACTTCTACCCTGAAAGTCACCTTTGACTTTGACTTCGACCATGTCACATCTTCCTTCAATCCTGGAAAAATGGCGTCACGACGAGATTCAGAGTATGGAAAAGAGCAGAGCACCAACATGAGGCAAAACCACAACCTAAATAACTTGGCCTTCGCCATAATATTCACAGATTCTCAACTTACAATGAGAATTGATATATGTAGCTTAAGAGCTTAATTTATAGGTGAAAGGCGCCATAGATGAGACTTAAGTGCTATCTCTTTCATAGCCCATTAGCCACTAAAACTTGTAGAGAATGACATTAAAAATAAGACTTTATGTACGTACTAAAAAATGCTCATTTTGCAATCATATCTTTATTTTTCTATAATATATAAGAATGTAAAACTGCTTTTTATAAACGTAAATCCTTGCAAATTGGCATTCCCATTGAGGAAGCTGATGCAGGAATGACAAAATGGGGATTCATTTTAGGGGTACCCTACGCATTATCAAGGAACAAAATGCCAAAGATTCTCTCCTTTATTAGTAGTCTAACTTTATATATATGGTTTTCTATGGGCAAGAGGGAGCCCCGTACCAATTACAAGTTTTATGATTTGGTCCAAGTTAAATTATTATTATGTTTTATTCATTGGGATATAAATGGGGAGTCCGGATCTTCTCCTTGTCACTTTTCTGCTTTTCTCTCATCATCTGTTCATTCTGGCCGTTGAAATCTTGATCCAAGGGTCAAGAGGAAATTTTAGAAAAATCGCATTTCCAGAGGAAATTTTAGAAAAATCGTATATGCGATTTTTCTAAAATTATATGTGATTTTTCTAAAATTTTCTCTGGACCTTGGATCAAGATTTCAACGGTTAGGATGAGACTGTGAGAGATAAGAAGAGAGCTGCTCATGAGAGAATCTCTTTCCTATAAATGGGAACTAAAAAGGCGGCATAACCGAACAAAGTCTTAGACACCTTAGGGTCTGTTTTTTGCTTTTTTTTGGCTCAGAACCTTAGGCTCTGTTTGGTATGGGGATTTAGGAGTTCACATAGCATGCTTATAATTACATGCTTATACCTCTAATTAGAGGTATAAGCATATTTTTTTATTTTTTATTTTATATTTTATATTTGTTTAGATTTAAATTATATGCTGCTTTCTAAGATGTTTTTTGCACCAAATATCTCAAATTAATTAATTTCCACAATATTGGGGTTATAGACAAATACAGAACTGGAAATTAATTAATTTAAGATATGGGTGCCAAAAACATCTCAGAAAGCAGCATATAATTTAAATTTAAACAAATGCTATATGTAAAAAAAATTAAAAAAATATATGCTTATATCTCTAATTAGAAGTATAAGCATGTAATAAGCATGTAATTATAAGCATGCCATGTGAACCCTGGTTTGAGCCAGTCGATGGGTTAAAAAAAGGTATGCAGATGTTTGCAAAGCAACTTTCTCTCTCTCTCTCTCTATATATATATATAATTAATCTGATATTGGTCACCGTAAACATATATAGCCTAACATCACCTAACATTTTTTTCGGTCAAAACATAAACTGACAATTTTTATTTTGTCAAAGAAAAAATAACCTAACCAATATAGCTTAAGAAATATAGCTTTTTTCTTCGAATGTTATCATCCTTAATTAATTGGACTTAAAGAAAAAATCCCTTTAAAAGACAACTGAATTAATTAAATTTTAAATTGAGCCGTGAAATTTAATAAATTATAAATATGATTTTAAAATTTGATAATTTTATTTTACTATCCTCCACTCCATTCCCATTTTCGCTACCTCTCTCCCCTCCCTCTACTGCTAATGACCCCTTCCTCTGCTACTTTGTCGATGAATGACAACAACGAGTTGTAGTAACCAACCGCATTCAATAATCCAGCCTTTTCAAAGAATGTAAAAGAAAACCTAGATTAATCAGGTCCCTCACAATTCTAATGGTGGTTGAACTCCATTAATGGCCTTTGGAAAAGCTTCAATCTATCCGTTATAAGATTTTACACTTTCTGTTAAACTAAAAGAAAAAGTGTAATTATAAAAAATCTTTCAATAGCAATTACCAATTCCTTAATGACATTTAGAAGTTGGGATTTACAAGAGTATTTGTTGATAGAAAAAACGTTAAAAAGAATATACATACATACATACATATATATATATATATATATATATATATATATATATTAATGCATATATATATCAAAGGAACCAAGTGGCCACTTGGCTCTATTAAAGTGGGGGGTTTGAACCTCACCTCCCTCATTTTAGATGAATCTTTTTTTTTTTTAAAAAAAAAAACCATCGCCAGATTTTCAGCCGGCGGCGGTTGCAGGCCATCCAGCGGCTGGTCGCAGTGACCTTCTGGCAAAGATCATTTTTATTTTTTTAAAATTTATTTAAAACTAAAAGCAAAAGAGTAAATTCACCCAAATTTATAAATCTACATATGTTCCTCAGTACCTTTAAGTTCTTTAACAAATTTAACAGATATTTAGGGATTTTGCAAATTCATATAGTATTTAAATGAGATTTTCCTTATTTTTTAAGTTTATTATTTTCAAAATAAAAATATACCGGGATTTTCCAATCTCATACCAGGTTATAAACACCCGTAAGAGGGACCAAGACCGAACCACACGTTAACTTTTTTTTTCTTTTTTTCATAAATAAAATTTTAAGTAGGGGTAAATACTGGTATCTCACTTGGGCAAAGCACGCCTCCAAGCTCATAGAGCGCTTACAGAGATACTTATAGATTGCCCTCCAAAGAGGCCTTTACATCAACCAGCGCGTGTCGAACCTCTTCTTTTTTGGGATAAAGGCTGACACCTTATTTAACTATATCAATCCTCTTTGGCCAACCATACTTCAACTTGAACCATACCTCAACTTTTTTTTTTGATAAATAACCATACCTCAACTTCCCATCTCAGCTCTCAATATTATTGGAATGGGCTGATTGTTGTGGATTGGGTCGGATTGTATAGGCCCATGGATTGAGTCATTATTTTTTAAATTAGAGAGGCGACACTGTTTTACCAAAAAAAAAAAAAGACAAAGAGAGAGAGAGAGAGAGGCGACACTGAGTTTACTCACGATAGATTGGGATCTATTCCCCATATGGCCATATCTAGCATCTTTTGTATTCCATTTTTTCTCATGTATCAAAAAAAAAAAAAAAACAGAGAGAGAGAGAGAGAGGCGACACTATTTTAGCTTGAGGATACAAATGAGGTCAAATCAAACTGATCTCAAGTCTCAACCTCTCACTTCCTCTAAATTCAGGGTTTCATGTCTGAATTGGTGTTTAAAAAATATGTTCATGCAGGTTAAGATAAACCCCTCTCATATATTTACCTTATCCACCGTAAATCATGTCGGAAAAATAGCTTATATTACTAACCTAAATAAGTGCGGTTCAAAACTCACATATGCTTACTAATTGAATTGAAACTAATGGAATAAATTTTGTGGAAATTGGCCAGGGCTAAATTAACCACGGAAAAGTTCCTTGGCTAAATTACCTATAGAATTCTGTTGCAAATTCCATGAAAAATTTTGTTGCTGAGGAATTTTTCTCGGGCTTATTCCGAGACAAAAATAAAAAATCTATTAAATTTTATAATAAAAATAATTTTAATAATATTATAAAATTGATTATTAAATAACTTACAATAAAAAAAAATTATTTGTAATGAATATTATATTATGATTTGTTAATATTATATTTATAAAAATAATATTTATAGCATTAAAATTATAGTTATTAATTAATTCTATTTAATTTTAATTATTACAATTATATTATTAGTTATTAATATTATACTTAAAGTTTTCTACTAAAATAATATTTATAGTATTATATTAGTTATTATGTAATTTTATTTTTTAAAAATAATTATTTATTAATATTATATTTATCATTTTATATTAAAAATATTTTTTATAATATTAAATGATTATTATTAAGTATTTTTAATTGAAAATATAATTCAGTTTAGAAAAAAAAATTGGCTAAAAATGTACTTATAAGAAGAATTATTAAAGATTTCAAATTTTTTGAATTTGAAATTAATTAATCATAAATATATAAATATTTGTCTGAACTTTTATTTAATTCATTATTAGTTTTAATAATATTATATATATATATATACACAGGATATTGTCACTACCATATTATGTCACTACCATTTTCTCACCATCAGATCTATTATTTGATTCAACGGTCTTGATTTACCCTACTTAAAACCTTCTTCATTTTCCATATTTCTCTCTCTTTCTCTTTCGTTCTTTTGATCGTCGCCAGGAATCGCCGCCGTCCCTCCCCATCCTCTGCGCCCCTCTTCCTCACTCCATCATCCCTCTTCCTACCCTAGCCATCGCTCCACTCCCTCTCTGCTAGGGTTTCTTCCTCTTAGGGTTTTCAAGATTTCTCCCAAACAGAAGTACGGAATGCAGGGTCTCTCTCCTTCACGTCCTCTTCTTCACCATCAGATCTATATATATATGTAAATTAAAACTCGAATCGTTTGAATTGCTTAGGCCAAGCAACTGGATAGTAGTTGAAGTTTCAATTTGCCATAGGATTTCGAGAAAGTGCAATGGAAACTGGAGACTGATAAGGACGGGAGAAAATCCCCGCTCACCCACCGCCACATGCAAACAAAAAAGATAATGCCCACTGTAAAACCTAATGGTCATCCCATTGAATTTCTTCTGTAGTGTTCTGTTTTCTCTTCAACTTCATTTTGTCCTTCAGTTTTCTCGATATATTGTCAGTTGAATTCTGTTCTTTAGTTGCAACTCAATAATTTGGGGAAAAAAATGCAACTTAATTGCACGATCCTCTACATCATGGTCGGAGAATGCAAGAAGAGGGACGTTTGGTTAATTTTGTTAATTTCCAATTGTGGCGCCATTGATTATTTGGAGAATGAAAGAAGAGGGGGAGGGATGACGGCGATAAAGAGAACGGAAGAAAAAGAGAGAGAAATGTGGAGAAGGAAGAAAGTTTTAAATAGGTTAAATTAGGACTGTTGGATCAAATAATAGATCTAATAGTTAAAAAATGGTAGTGACATAATATGGTAGTAATAATATTCTACCTCTATATACACATACATAACATATATATATAACATTATGTAATAAAGCAAGTTCATTTCAGCGCAACTAGCGAAGAGTCGTGCACGACGGTTCCAAGAGCATGAGGTTGTGGGTACATGGCAGCGTCAATAGGTGACAAATGGCTGCATGAGGAGGAGACACTTGGCAGGCTGTGGGAAGGGACACATGGCGCACAATCAAGCTAACGTGTGGCAGGTGCTAGAGCTAACATGTGTGATGATCGAGGTGACCTCCCACGGACATGACATGGCTTCTCATGAAAACTTCCACATAGCATTTGAAAATAAAAATAAATAAATTTAAGATTCCATTGCAAATTTCCAACGGAGTACCGGTGAAATTGAAATTCCGTCGGAAATCCATTTGTGACATATGCATTTGCGATGGAACAGATTCTATTGAAATTTTGTTTCTCTAATCTGTTTATGTCTGAAAAGTTGAAGTCCATGGCAAATTTTGTCAGAAATCAATGTTTTTTTTGTGTGTGTGGTGTAAGCCAAGCTGGAAGAATTAATCCCTCATAATATAGTAAATCTCAATATTTGAATATTTATTGAGAGAGATTTTCACACTTATTACATAACAATATATACCTCAAAATAGACTATCTTAAATAAAAGGATACATGTGCTTAATTAAAAAAAAAAAAAACTAATATATATGTATGTAAAGATGTGTGTGTGCGTGGTTAAATGGCAACATCAAATGTATAACGTGTGTTTGTTTACTCATCTAGGAGATTCCCATGTACGATTCAAATCACTAGGTGGACCACTACTAGCATGAAGCTAATGAGTATACATGAGTTTATAAATGCTCTACAAACCCGGTCATATCCTACGTTTAGGCCGATAAGAGGTGGTATTATTTTACATATAGCTTTACAAACACAGCCATTTTCTACATTTAGGATCAGTGGTAGTATTATTTAACATAAATTGCATGCGACTTAGCATATCATGAAATGAGGGTCCTATCAGTTTCCATGATGACCGACTTTGAAAAGAATTAATTGGCTTAGCAACTTCTTACTTGAAACTGGCCAAATTGTTATTTCGGCCTCTTCCTCTCTCATTGATTGATTAAATTATATCAATGGCAGCAATTAAGAATGTCATTAACTGTATTAAACTTTGGGTTAACCATACTTTTAGTCTTTATAGTTTGAGTCAACTTAGGTTTTAGTCCCTGTAGCTTGTTTTTTTGGGTATTAGTCCTTATAGTTTTGCTCAGTTAAAAAGTTAGTCCTTCCGTTTGATGATATGATAAGGCAAACAGAACTGACATGGCTAACTAACACAGTTATTATATGATGAGATGGAGGAACACATCGACAAAGTAGCTTACTTTCCCATCGGAATTGGTTTCCGTGCCTATATATCTACCTATCTGGACCGTCCAGGTGAGATCTGAAAGTTTCAGATTTAATTTTTTTATTTTTTCAAAAAAATTATTTTAATGGGCCTTAAATATAATCTTTTAACTAATATTTTTTTAAAAATAATTTTTTCATTTTAAAATAACCAAATTTAAAAAAAAAAATCTGGACCGTCCAGATAAGATATAGGCTCCTCATTTGGATAGGTAGAGAAACCGGTTCCCTTTGCCATCTTTTTCTTTTTATCTCTTTTTTTCTAAAAAAAGAAGAATCGGAATATTTGTCCGACTGAGCAAAACTCCGTCGTTTCTTTTCCTTCCTTCTTGTCAGAAACCAGCGAGCCAGAATTATTGCCAAGAAGCCTTCCGCATGATTTACCTTCCCTCCCTAAAACTTTCTGAAACACCGATCTAGAGAGATAAAGAAAACGCCAAGTCAATAAAATTCAATCAGATAAATGGGTTTTTGTGTTTCTCTCGTATGAACGAAACAAATACTATAGGTACAAATGTTTGAAAGATGAAGAGAACAAATAGGTGGAGTTTATTGAAAAAAAAGGGTTCTGATAAAATCAAGCAGAGTTTGAGAAATTTTCAAAATTTTCATTAAAAATTGAAACTTTTCATGAAAAATAAAGCCGAATAATCTGAAATTGTCAAGGCTGTAGACTTCGAGTTAGACAAGTTAGGGGATGGGAATGGAATTCTTGACTCTCCAAATAAACACCTCAAAATCAATTGTGACTGAAACTGTTTTATGGTAACTAGTTATGCTGCTTCTGCAAGTATTTTGCAATATTAGTCTTGTTTATGTAAGTCTCAGATATTCAAGGTAGTCAGAATTACAGCCCCATCTTCTCCAAATTCATCGGTGAGCTCTTTTAAATCGATCTCTTCTTGTCCACCGAACCCGAGCGACAATACCCTCTTCGCCTTCACCATGCAGCCACTGCGAATCGATCTCCTTTCCTCCACTGAGCATCCTTCGTGCCCTAGATTGCCTTCCGAATATGCGACGTTGTTTTAGGGTTTTTTGTTGGGTTATATTTTTTTTTTAGAAAAAGAAAGCTCATTCAGCAATTTTGCCCATTTGTTCTTCCATCTCAGCATATAATTACAGTGTTAACGGCCATATCTGCTCCGTTTGCCATATCATCAGATGGAAGGATTAACTTTTTAACAGGGTAAAACTATAAGAACTAGAACCCAAAGAAATAAACTACAGGGACAAGGAGCAAAGTTGACTCAAACTATAAGGATTGAAAAGTATGGTTAACTCTTAAATTTTTATATGGAGATTCCCGTAAATAATTAATGTTCAATTTGTACGAGAAAAGTAAAAAAAAAAAAACGTAGGTCATTGCCCGGCACTCAACCACACTGGATGTTAGAGTTTAGTTCATCGAGCATGGATTAATGAATGATCCAGTAATCCACAGTCAAATAATTTATTAATTAGTGTAAAAAGTAAATTAATTAATCTACTAAAAGTGTGGGATAGTGTGAGATAGCAAGCAAACAAATGATTGATAAAATTTAACTTGCTTTGCAGAGATATATAATCCTTTGGCTTTGCTTCAGAGTTCAGACCTCCATTTCATCGATCGCTCTTAATGCAGCTCACAACGTTTTATAGAATCATGTATAGGGACTTAAAATCCAAATATTTTCCAGATTTATACCAGAATATTGTAAATCTTGCAGGACCTTTTTACAAAGATTTATCTCATTACTCCATTTATAAGGTGTTTAAGAGCATGTTTGGTTTTTTTTTCCTTTTTGTTTTTTTTTTTGGGGGTTGGGATATTGATCAAACTGTCATTAATAAAAACAATATTCTTTTTTGTTGAGAGTGTATTTTTAGAATATTGAAAATTTTCTATTAGCAATTTGGTCAATATATATGAGATAAAAAAATTTTCTCCTCTCAAACCCAACACGTACACAGGCATTAGTCCTTAATTTATTTAATCAAAACGTCAAATGTTACATGAACTACCGCGCAGAGGAAAGTTCACCACATTAGAGAAGAAAACAAACAACCTGATTTAATTTTCTGGGTGGCATTGTGAAAAAAAATGTTTTTTTTTTTACCTGTGACAAAAAAATGGTTAAAACCTTGCACTTGTGTAAACTGTACCTATATAAAGCCCAATTATTGGATTTCTATTTTGTTAAAAAAAAAGAGTAGAATGACACTTAGGTCATGAAAAAGAGAACTAATGACAACTAGGTCTCTAATAAATTAAAAAAAATAATTATAAATAACAATTCAAACAGTTGTAAATTCCAATGTCTCAATCACATACAATTTTTAAATCTTAAATATATCCTTCAATTTTCAATTGAAATTCTTACTTGCAATTGTTTGAACTGATATTTGTAATATTTTTTTACATTAAAAAAAACTTTTTTTTATATTGAGGTATTTAACTATAATTAATTTACTCTTTTACAACTTCAATGAATTTTTTTAAAAAAATTCCTTCTTTATTTTTTCCTCATTATAGCAAATGCCCAACCTCGTACATACTGCGCGAATTTAGTGACAAAAATTTTGTCGTTAATATAATCAGTTTAGTAATAAAATTACGTCGCTAATTATTTAGTGATGATGGATTTTGTGATCAAATTTTAAAATTTTAATTTACTTTCGTTTAATATTAAAATAAAACTCAACCCTCTATTTTGCAAGCAACAGCAAAGATGAATCATTACTCGAGACCTTTTGTTTGATTATTAAACGGAGCTTGGCTTCCAACATTGTGGTGATTTATAATATCTTTCAAGGAGTATGGATATGGGCATCTATTTTCTCCTCCTAACAGTTTTGAGGTGTAATGTTTAACATGCTTTTTTTTTTGCCATCGTTTAACATGTCATTTAATTTGATCTCTCTCTCTCTCTATATAAAATCGATTTTGGGTTCTCCGGAAAATAGAAAAAATGAAAACTTTCTAATTAATAGTTTCTGAATAGCTCCTTCATTAATAAACTAGCCCGAAATGACCTGGCAATACCTCATCTAATTAAGTACTACCTCCGGTCCTAATTATAAGAGCTAGTTGACTTTTTTTTGGAGAGAATAAGGAAGCTAAATAAGTTACTTAATCATTTCATATGTTAAATATTATTAGATTATATATTAGTTTATTAATCAAACTAATAAGTTGTTCGCCTCGCAAGTGTACGAATTTCGCAAGTAATAAAGTGATTAGTAAAGTATCGTTCCCACGAAGATTTGTTTAACAAATTGGTCAAGCAAGAGGCATAGTGAATTCAATCAAGTTGAGCTATAATAAAGTTTTGAGTTGGAATGAGAATTTTTAAAGACTTTTTCTAAAACTAAAAATTGATAAAGGCAAATGACTTGTGACTTCAAAAAATATGGAGCCTAGGATTCTTCTTCCCCTTTTGCATTTCATAAAACTTGGTTAACTTTCTCTCTACTAGCATTTCAATACATATATGTGTTAGTCTAGAGTTCAAAAACACTTGAAACGCTCTCTCAAGTCAAAATCAAGTTTCTCTTCTCACTAAAATGCACAATCTCTTGCTACAATTAGTAAGAATCAATAATTAAGCAACAACCCTAATGTGACAATGCAAGGTTAGTAAATATATCTCTATTTTACCAACAAACCATCCATTTATCAAGTAAACTTCAAGACAAACATGATTTCAATCAAGTTCTACACCTAGATTAGCTCTCTCGAGTCAAAACCCAAGTGAATAAATCATCTAAATGGAGGCCAATCACTTAGAAGCATTAAGCCAAGGTTGAAATCAACACATATATATATTTATCTACCAAAAGAGAGGAAAGTTCAAGTATTAATCCATACAAAAGGGTAAAAGAACCCTAGAATGAAAGGTTTAGCTACTCATGTTCAAATACAAAGAGATTCTAAGCAAAGGAACTGAATACATGAAGAAACTAAGAAGAAAGGAGAGGAAAAGAGGAAAAACCAAGGTGAAATCTCCAAAATCTCCTTTAGGATGAGCACCCAAGCCTCCAAGATTATCCAAATCTCTCTCCCAAGCTCTTCCCTTGTGTGCCCACTTGTTTCCCTAGGTCAAGAGTGTGTTTTTCGGCCCTTCCCTTTGGTATAAATAGGGTTTTTCTGTTTCTGAAATGAAAAAACGCGCAGCTGTACTTTCAGCATTTTTTTACGACTGGCTGCGGCCAGTTGCGACTTTCCGCGGAAACTACTGGCTGCGGCCAGTAGTGACTTTCCGCGGCCAGTTGTACAGGTTCTTCTAATTTTGCACTGCTTCACCTCCTTTCTTTCTTTCCTTGTTTCTTGATTCCTATAATGCTTCAAAGCTTGTTTCCACCTTCCTACAAAAGAGGAAGGAATTATCAATTTTCAATTAAATCACAAACTCTATAGGATAAAACAAGGATTTATTTGATATTTGCCTTATACTTTGATATGCACATTTTCCTCTATAACTTCATTTCTATGCACATTTCGAACCAAAAATAGATAAAAGGGGAGAGAAAATGTGCTGGAATGTTGTCAATTTCTAAGAGTTAACACACCCCCAAACTTAAATATTTGCTTGTCCTCAAGCAAAAATATGTATCTTTACTAAATTTCTTTAATATTTGTCATTGATGCATGAATACATTTATCCTCATCTACTGCTCAAGGAGTTATATACAACAGGAAATCAACTAAATATGCACGAAAGAACACTTCATAGATTTAAAACATGCTTTTCAAGAATTTCCCAATGTAAGTGTGTGAATGGAGTTGACACACATTCCTTTTGCTCTTGCCAAAGTTAAAAGCAACAATTTAAATCATATAACTATATTCAAACAATCAATTCCATCATTCTCTAATTTCTTCCTCTTTTCTTTTAATTCACTTCACTTGACTTAAAAATCAAAGGGACTTTTCAGCTTGTAATGGGGCTAGGGGTTAAGGTTCTCAAAAGAAAAGGTAAAGGATAAGTAACAAATACCTCAAGATAGATCATAACCACTTAAGAGGTTTCTTCCTTTTCTCATTAAACACACTCCCCCAAACTTGAACCAAATTGATCTTTTCCATATCAAGCCTTCTTGGATTTTTTTTTTTTGAATCATCATTTTATATATATATATATATATGTACTTTTTTTTTTATATGTACACTTTTTTCTTTTTTTCTTTTTTTTTTTGGGCTTGATTTCCATACACTGTGAACCCTTGTACTTCTTACATTCCTTTCTAATCATCTGACACTCTACCCATCACTATATTCCACAACCCCAATAAATTATCATCTATCTCAAAGAAGGAATCATGGTTTTTCACATTAGCTAAGGTAGGTAGATGTTAGGTCTTTTAAAAAGAATTAATAATTGGTTTTTCAATAAGGCTCAAAATAAGGGTTCAAAAGGGAATAGAATCAATTGGGTAAGCTTGAATGGCTCAATCGCATTTTATGAAGTGCCCTAATCCTTTCTTTAAATCTCATGAAATAAATCAAAAGCTTTGAAAAAGTCCAAAGATTATTTTGAAATCAACAGTTTGAAACAAGAGGCATATAACCTAATTTGCTACAAAGCCCTTCAACAAAAACATCCAGAATAAAGTTAACTCCAATAGTGCTTTCTTAGTTTAAAAATTCCTGAATAACATGATTCATCACAGCAAAACATCCATCAATGCACATTAAACAAAATTTCCTATTAAACATAAAAGATTGAACAGTAATTTCTATCATCGGATCATTCAAGCAACTTTGACAAATACCTAGAATTTCAGTTCATTTTTAACATACTTGACAAACAAAAATTTAAGCATGAGAAATTTCAAACATTCCAACAATTTTCTTTCAAAAACAGTTCAAAATTTTCAATGCGCATTCATCAAAGTATCAAAAATTTTCAAAATTGCAGCAGACTTTCACCCCCAAACTTAAAATAGACAATGTCCTCATTGTCAACTAAAAGAATGGGAAAGGAAAGAAGTAACACCTATACCTGATTCAGCTCACATCCACAGTATTTACAAACTAACAACTATGCCTTCAGTATACTAGCCACAACATTTTCAAAATTGCTTCTATTACTAGCTATCAGTAGCTAGGAGATTAACAAACACAGCAGGCAATTCATGGAAACAGAAAATTGTCTAAACCACTCAAACTAGCCATCAGTAGCTAGGAAATTCATATTCATATGCTAACAAGAGTGTCAAATAGCAGTGGCTATCAGTAACCATCAAGAATCAGAATCAGATATCCACATCAAAAAGCTATCAACAATCTAATCCAAACCAGAGGAAGGCACCGACTATTGATCATTAAAAGCAACAAGATTGGCACAATAAGTCAGAAATCCATCAGCGAAAATTGCAGCATAATCTAAGTAGAAACCCTGCAGTTGGATTTTACAAACCTATGCAAAAGTTTAAATAGAACAAACAAACAAAAACACAAAAACAATAAAGCACACTCAACAATAAACACATAAAACAGGAAAGAATTTATTCAACCTATCCTAAAAAGAAAAGAAAAGATCCCCCAAACTTAAAATTCATCTAAGGCCAAATCTGCCAGCTGGGATTCCAAGCCTAAACCTAGTCCTCACTTCCTTAGGAAACCAGTTTCTGTCTCGAAGTGAACTTGCAAAGATTGCAAAGGCATTTGATAATCCATTTCAATGTGGTAGACCAAAATATTTCAAAAGATCATGTCAAGGGCAAGAGAGAAGTGAAGGGACACAAATTTATGTACAACAAAGAGTAGTAAAACCCTAATCAAAGAGTTTTACAATACCAAAAGAATTTAGCTAAGTGACCCAAAACTTTTTATATAGCAAAACACATGCTCCATACAGAAATTGGTTTCAGCGGATGCAAGCATCGGTAATTGCATAAAACCAAATTATCTCAGTGATTTTCAAAGCCCATTGTCATCTTGTTGACTAAGGATTTGGTCTTCCACAATGAAAAGTTGAGAATTCCATTCAGGAGGCAGAGCATGTCAATTAAGCACACATTCACAAAGATGCAAATTTAGCTCAATAACAAAACTCCGCAATTTGTCTGAAAACTTTTTTTGAAAATTTTGCACAACCTGATTCTCACAAGCATAAATTTTATGCTGCAAGAATTGAGGTGAATGCTTTTCATTTGAAATCCCTGACCACAGTTTTCAAGTCATCATGTTTCTAGGAGCAAGTTAAAGTGCTTAATTAACCATTCATGCTAAGAACAGTATGGAACATGTATCAAAATGCACCAGCAATCACATAACATGTTTCCACCAGCAATTATCAGTATGACAACATACTACTCCTCAAACCACCATTCAAATTCAAGCCTAATTCTCAATGGTCCCAATACTTGAGAGAGCATAACTTCCAAAATCATTCAGCATGTGGGTCATCAAGAGAACAACTAGCAGCAAGTTCATTTTGAAAAATTTCCTCCCTATTTTTTTTTTTGGGTTCAAACGCAAGTCATGAAACCTGACTATTAGGAACATATTTAGTTCTCATGGTGACCAAGCATATGCAGAACCGTCTAAGAAATTAAAGCTCAAATTGTATTTCCAATCCAGAGCCTAGCAAAACCAGCAAGAAGTACACTAATTCTCAGATTAAAATTCATCAAAGCAAGCCTCAGGTTAGCATGCTTTTAGCACTAAATCAAAACCACAGTTGCATAATATGACCACTCAACTCTAATCTGACCAAACACCAACCCAAAATAGAGAAAAGCATATTGAAGTTCAAGCTAACCACATTCAAAAATCTACTTGTGATCGGTCTGGAAATGCTAATCAGAACCACATTGACATTGAATCAGGATATCAGTTCAATCCACCCACAGTTAATCACATTAAATCAGAACCACAGTGAATGATGTTCTAATCCTTATCCCAACCATATAAGTTCAAGCCTAAGTTCTACATGCTTCAACATTTAATCAGAACCATAGAGGCTTCATACGACTGAGGCTAAGAAACATCAACTCTAATCTACACAAACCCAACCCAAAAATAGAGAAAGGTTCAAGCTTTACCTTAGACAGGAAGAACAACACGCACAAACCAGAAGCTCAGGTGGGTGAGAGATATGGGGACAGCAAACAGGGATCAGGAATCAATTTTTGTTCCTCAGCCAAGCACACAGAATATCGCAACGGACAAAAACTAAGAGACAAGCTTAGAGTGTCGCAACACCACCACAGCCCACCGGCCAACCTCGTCGTCACAGCCGTTGGATTTAGAATGGAGAAGGCAGAGATCAATGGAGGAAGAGGCATCCGACGGTGGTGATGGGAACAGGGGAGAGCATCTGACGATGAAGGAGGAGAACTTGGAAGGGAAGAAGACAATGGCGGCGTGGTGGATCTTGGTTGCAGGCCGACGGTGGCTGGAGGTGTGGCAGTGAGGCTCACCGAAAAGATTAGGGCGTGGTTGATATTGAGCAAGGGAAGATCTGAGAGCCGAGAGATGAGAGATTTGAAGGTGAGAACAATACGTTCAGATTAGGGATTGGGATCCGTGGGTTGAGAAGACGAGAATCGATGGAATGGGGAGATTGGGAGACATACGGTGGAGGCGCAAAATAGAAGTGAAGGGGTGGTGGTTAGGGTTTGATGGGTATGGCTGTATGGGGATGAAATGACAATTGGGGATTAGGGTTTTGAGATTGGGGATGAATATGGTCTCAATTGCGGTTAAATTCATTTGGGTCAATTGGGATTTACTCAAACAATGAAGGGTAAAGTAGGAAGAGGAAAAAATGTATTTATATATATATATATATATATATATATATATATATATATAATTTTATTTTTTTGAATTTTTTTTTAAGAAACTGAAAATAATTCTTAATTTAAAGAAAAACATTTGCCTCAGGGATTTTTTTTTTTTTAATACGAACACTGGCTGTAGCCAGTGCAACACTTTCCATGGAAAGTGAACACAGAGAGCACTTTCCATAGCCAGTGCAACACTTTTCGCGAAAAGTGAACACAGAGAGCACTTTCCATAGCCAGTGCAACACTTTCCGCGGAAAGTGAACACAGAGAGCACTTTCCATAGCCAGTGCCACACTTTCCATGGAAAGTTTTGCTGTCAAAAACAAAACCAAACAACAAAGTTGCAAAATACAAGAAACATTCCCAAGTACCACAAGAATCACTCAATAAGCTTTATACCAATCATCCTCAACCAAATTACTCAAGATCAAACATTTTAAACCATCCAAGACCATAAAGCACACATACACACATATTCATAGGGAATACCACAACACATCAAATTTTGAGCATTCAAGTCATAAGCACAAGTATATTTCACATAGAAAATCAACCAAATGATCACAAAGCCACAATATTACTCAAAATTGACAAGTCATCATAATTTCACCCCAGAATCATGTATATATGAGTTTAGAGTCAAATGAACTTCCCTCAAAAGCATTCCCCTCTATAGCTCATGAATCCTTCTTCCTTCATAATTACTCCTCTCAGCTGCAACAGTCCAATTCCAAGTTGGGTACCCTTTTCTTCCTACAAAACACAAGATCAAACATAAACCTACTAAAGAGAAAATGAAGACACACAACACAAAATGAAAAGATTTAGTTTAGAACTTGGGTTGCCTCCCAAGAAGCGCTTAGTTTATAGTCTTTAGCCTGACTCTTCATGGTGGTCACTCATCATTGACTAAGTAGATAGTGGACACAAGCCTATCCACATCTCCACCCCAATAATGCTTCAATCGTTGACCATTAGCCTTGAATCTTTCACCTTTCTCATTTTCCAGCTCCACATCTCCAAATTTAGATGCTTGAACCATAGTGAATGGACCGGACCATCGAGATTTTAGCTTTCTCGAAAATAGCTTCAACTTGCAATTATAAAGGAGGACCCTTTGACCAGGTTCAAAACTCTTGGGGATGATTTTGCTGTCATGATCCCGCTTGGTCTTCTCCTTGTATATCCTTGCACTCTCATATGCATGTAAGCAAGCTTCATCTAACTCATTAAGTTGAAGTCGCCTCTTCTTCCTCACGGCTTTAGGATCAAAATTTGGCTTTTTGATAGCCCAATAAGCTCCATGCTTCAATTCCATCGGTGAGTGGGGTGCTTTCTCAAAATAAGCATACTTGAGATGAGAAGGTAATGGCTTCGACTCTAGAACCGGAGGAACTTCAACAAGATCTTCATCAAACTTCTCAAAGCTTTTCTCACCAATCAAGAATGCCCCTAAAGGGTCTTTGATCATAGAAGTATATGATTCCTGAGGAATAATTTCATCTAATATATCTACAAAAGAACATTGAGTTGAATTGGCATGAAATTTCAAGCCCTCTTGCATGTTGAATATCACTTGCTCATCATCAACCCTCAAAGTGACCTCACCCTTCTCTACATCAATGAGAGTCCTTGCAGTGGCTAAGAATGGATGCCCAAGGATTATAGGATCAACATCACAATCAAGCACTACAAAATTCGTGGGGAAGATAAACTTGTCAACTTTAACTAGGACATCCTCAATGATTCCTCTAGGTGTAGAAATGCTACGATCAGCCAAGAGCAAAGATACCGTAGTAGGTCTTGGCTCTCCCAAGCCTAATTGGTTGAAAACAGCTAGAGGCATCAAGTTAATACTTGCACCCAAATCACAAAGAGCTTTACCATTAAAATTTGTCCCAATGTTGCAAGGGATGTAGAAGCTTCCCGGATCTTTAAGCTTAGCAGGTAACTTCCTTTGAATGACCGCACTACACTCTTCAGACAATGCCACAGTCTCAAATTCATTGAATCGTCGCTTCTTAGACAAAACATCTTTAAGGAACTTAGCATATTTAGGCATGCTCTCCAAAGCTTCAGCAAAAGGAATATTCACATGGAGTTGTTTGAACATGTTCACAAACTTTTTGAACTGAGCATCTTCCTCTTTCTTCTTGAATCTTTAAGGAAAAGGTAGTGGTGGCATAAAAGTAGGAGCGGTTGGCTTTCTCTTTTTCTCATCATTCATCTCTTGCTCTACCTTCTTTTGTTTGCCAAAATCTTGCAAACTTTCTTCAATTTGCTTTCTCTTCTTAGTGACATCTTCTCCCATTGCACTTTCTTCATCAACATCAACAATCACTTGATCATCATGCTTTGGTAGAGGAGTAATTGAGCTAGGCATATCTGGTAGCACTTTTCCGCTTCTCAAGTTAATGGCTTTGCACTCCTCTTGTCCAACTTGTTTTGGATTAGGAATGGTATCACTAGGAAGACTGCTTCTTGACATAGCATTCACTTGTGATGCTAATTGCCCCATTTGCACTTCAAGATTTTTAATAGCAGTTTCATGGAGAGAAAAAGTAGCCTTAGTTTCAACCCTTGAAGATTCCACCTCAGATAAGATTCGAGCTAGCATCTTGTCCGTTTTAGACTCCTCTTCCTTAATAGGAAGTTGCCTTGATTGCATTTGAAAACCGGGTGGAATAGGCTTAGTACCAGATGTAGACCCATGTGCTTGATTCAAACTGTTACCTTGACTCCAAGAAAAATTGGGATGAGTTCTCCAAGCACTATTGTAGGTTTGTGAATAAGGGTTGCCTTGAGGATGTTGAAACTTGCCCATGTAGTTAACAGATTCAGTGGCCATGTAAAGAGGACAATATTCAGGCATATGGACATCATGGCATTGATCACATACAATTGGTGTGGCATGAACAGAATGCACACCTTGAGAAGTTCTCTTTTGCATTTGAGACTCTAGCACATCAAAACGCTTATTCATAGCGGATAAGAGAGTTACAATTTGTGAGGAAGAGTCTTCTTTTGCATTAGGCATAGCTTGGTTAGTCCTCCTATCATTGCCTTGAGTATTGTTTGCAGACAATTGATCCAACAATCGAATCACCTCATTCACAGGAACATTCCGGTATCCTCCATTAGTCATAGAATCAACCATTGCTTTAGATTGAGGATTAAGTCGAGTACAAAAGATTTGGACTACAACCCATTTGTCCACCCCATGATTAGGGCATTGCTTCATTAACATCTTGTATCTCTCCCACGCAGCATAGAGATGCTCATCTGGATGCTGTCTAAAGCTTAGAAATTCATCCCTAGCTTCCACAGATTTGTCATCAGAAAAGAATCGAGCTCTAAACTTAGCCTCAAGATCGGTCCAAGAATTGATAGATCCTTCCGGAAGATTGTTGAACCAATCCCTAGCCTTGCCTTGTAAAGAGAGAGGGAATAAACGTAACCTCAAAACATCTTCGGGAACTCCATTCTGCTTGAAAGAATCACATACTTCCAAGAAGTACATCAAGTGCTTGTTGGCATCTTCATTGTAGAGCCCATGGAACATCCCATGCATTTGAAGCATTGTTATCATAACCGGCTTGATCTCAAAGGTACGTGCTTGCATTTCCGGCATCCGTATGCAAGATTGAGGACCTTGCATATTCCGACTAGCAAAGTCATTGACAGTAGCTCTATCATATTCATCGTCCGCCATGGTTTCAGATGCAGATTCAGTCTCTCCTTCAATGAGAGGCACTTCGTCAATGAGAGGCACTCCGTCAAGTACCACTACCAATCCGTCCGGATGCAAGTTTTGCATATACTGAGATGGTACCTACAAGAGAAACAAGCAAGAGCGAGTATCAAACTAAAACAAAAGTAAATAAAAGACAAAAAGAGAAAAAAAAAATAGTAAACCTAACTAAAAGCTCAAGCGAAATTTACTAGCACAAGCCTAAGGTTGACCAAAGGATTTGTTTGCACAAATCCCCGGCAGCGGCGCCAAGAACTTGTTCGCCTCGCAAGTGTACGAGTTTCGCAAGTAATAAAGTGATTAGTAAAGTATCGTTCCCACGAGGATTTGTTTAACAAATTGGTCAAGCAAGAGGCATAGTGAATTCAATCAAGTTGAGCTAGAACAAAGTTTTGAGTTGGAATGAGAATTTTTAAAGACTTTTTCTAAAACTAAAAATTGATAAAGGCAAATGACTTGTGACTTCAAGAAATATGGAGCCTAGGATTCTTCTTCCCCTTTTGCATTTCATAAATCTTGGTTAACTTCCTCTCTACTAGCATTTCAATACATATATGTGTTAGTCTAGGGTTCAAAAACACTTGAAACGCTCTCTCAAGTCAAAATCAAGTTTCTCTTCTCACTAAAATGCACAATCTCTTGCTACAATTAGTAAGAATCAATAATTAAGCAACAACCCTAATGTGACAATGCAAGGTTAGTAAATATATCTCTATTTTACCAACAAACCATCCATTTATCAAGTAAACTTCAAGACAAGCATGATTTCAATCAAGTTCTACACCTAGATTAGCTCTCTCGAGTCAAAACCCAAGTGAATAAATCATCTAAATGGAGGCCAATTACTTAGAAGCATTAACCAAGGTTGAAATCAACACATATATATATTTATCTACCAAAAGAGAGGAAAGTTCAAGTATTAATCCATACAAAAGGGTAAAAGAACCCTAGAATGAAAGGTTTAGCTACTCATGTTCAAATACAAAGAGATTCTAAGCAAAGGAACTGAATACATGAAGAAACTAAGAAGAAAGGAGAGGAAAAGAGGAAAAACCAAGGTGAAATCTCCAAAATCTCCTTTAGGATGAGCACCCAAGCCTCCAAGATTGTCCAAATCTCTCTCCCAAGCTCTTCCCTTGTGTGCCCACTTGTTTCCCTAGGTCAAGAGTGTGTTTTTCGGCCCTTCCCTTTGGTATAAATAGGGTTTTTCTGTTTCTGAAATGAAAAAACGTGCAGCTGTACTTTCAGCATTTTTTTACGACTGGCTGCGGCCAGTTGCGACTTTCCGCGGAAACTACTGGCTGCGGCCAGTAGTGACTTTCCGCGGCCAGTTGTACAGGTTCTTCTAATTTTGCACTGCTTCACCTCCTTTCTTTCTTTCCTTGTTTCTTGATTCCTATAATGCTTCAAAGCTTGTTTCCACCTTCCTACAAAAGAGGAAGGAATTATCAATTTTCAATTAAATCACAAACTCTATAGGATAAAACAAGGATTTATTTGATATTTGCCTTATACTTTGATATGCACATTTTCCTCTATAACTTCATTTCTATGCACATTTCGAACCAAAAATAGATAAAAGGGGAGAGAAAATGTGCTGGAATGTTGTCAATTTCTAAGAGTTAACATAAGTTTGAAGAAAAAAATAAAATTACTTAAAAGTAATTTAGTTAGCTTCCTTAATCTCTCTAAAAAAGTCAACTAGCTCTTATAATTAGAACCGGAGGGAGTATTATCTTATGACATAAAATGTCGCCTTCATTAGCTTCTCTGCAGAATACAAAAGTTCCAGATCATATCTGTTATTTTTATATTTATGCAGCAAGATATGAGAAGTGATAATGTGGTCTTGAAACTCATAACGTAAAACAAAAAGATATTGTAGTTAAATTTAATCTGCAAATGATCTGCAGATTAAGAGATATCTGTAAAGAACATGGATCAAAATGCCCACTTCAAGAAATTAAAAAAATACCCACTTTAATAGGATGTACGTGGATAGTGGATTGAGATGAAAAGGGGAGCTACTTTTGCACGAGATTCATACAACTAAGTGGAGATTACTATTCTTTTCCTATTTTTCCCTTAATTCCCTTAAAGTCACTTAATTTAAATTATGCAAGCCACCCCACTTCAAAGATTACAGATTAAAAATTTGAGTTTAATTAATTGCACAATTGAAAACATCGAAACTGTTATAAAGAGAACATTTTCTTTTATATTTTTGCCCTTCATTCTAAGATCTAAAATTTTAGTTAAATATGATAACTAAGCTATCGCTTTCCAAAATTATCTTGGTTACAAGATGTCAATCCAGGTTTGTGTCTCTCGGCCTCTCCAGTTACACTTTCTTAATTAACATATCCTAGAACTGTTCATTATTTTCACAGCAATTGAAATGTTTACTGCTAGCGGTTCCGGTAAGTAAGCTGATTTATTTACTGCTTGAGACTAATATGATCAATCATGCATGCATATATAGTATATACACATATATACATGAAAGGCTACAACTTATGGAAATGATAAAGAAATAAAGCACACACAAAAGACATTGACTAGATAAAACATAACAACAGTCCTTTTATGTGTTATTTAGCTCCCACTAGAACTTGGACGTACGTGCAAACATAAATAATTGGTGGGGCTCTTCAAAAGTCGACAGGACGGTTTTATGGAAATATAGAGTTATGTTTTACTCTAAACATATATGTTTTCGCAAACGAAGAATCCAATGTGGCTGATGAGGCTCATAGTCAATCATATATATTATATGGAGAAATCCAATTGATCACTTTTAGCGCATTAGTCTTTTACACATATCACAAGTTTTTGACCATTAGCATAAGTGGTCGCAACAGTACAAAAACAAGGACTCTGATAAATATTACAATATAATTGTGGTAGTGATGCGTTCATCATATACTCCACTATAAGCAAAACAACTAAATTAAAGAAGCTTTTTTTTTTTTTTCCTGCCCATGTAACTATATATATATATATATATATGTAGCTAGATCCTCTTTGCTTGGATATAACACGTCTGGTATATTCATCAGAATCTTGAAGCATAGCAAAAGTATAATGGCCAGATCCGACGTGAGTTTGTTTTTGTTCACTTTGCTCATAATAATGGTGTGCGTAACCATGCCATTATCAGAAGCTCAGGTGGTGAAGAATCACAATGATCTATCTGGCTCTGAGTTTATGAGCAATGTGAAGGTCAAATTTAATGGCAGATCCCAGCCCAGTGGTGTTGAGTTCAGAAATAATAATGGGAAGGGTGATATTAATGCCGAAGGATCTAGGAAATACCTGCGACCAACAAGGGTGAGCCCCGGAGGCCCAGATGGACATCACAACAAAATCATCGACAACGTCGTTACTAAAAGGACTTGAGGTTGATAACAATACACGCACTGCGTACTTTATATATTGTTGCATCCATATTAATACTACTTATAGGATTAGTACCACCTTTGCTCTCATAAGCTTGCCCGTATTTTAGTTCTGGTTCTTCATCAAGTTTTAAACCATTAATTTTAGTCTTTCCATAAGTAAAATAATTCCATTTTTTATTAAGTTATAGAGACTAATGTTTTCAATGAAATGGAAATTGAGGAACCGATACTAAAATAAACTCAAACTTGAGGGACCAAAGATTATATTAATCTTAACTAATATTATATGTTTTTGGTGATTTTTTGTAGGGAGGCTGAATCTTTTCTTCTTCAGATTTGCAGGGGGAGAAATCAGGAGTAGCTATTTCATGGAGAGAGCCTAATAAACAGAACATGGAATAGGGATAGCAATAAAACGCTTCATTCTGGACCACCACAGCTTTGCCATGTACGTGGCCGGAATAAATTGTGGTCATGAAGTTTATTTTTCTTTTTTTTGGAATAAATTTCATGTTTTCAGTACTCTAATTATTGAAGTTTAGATGCCTCGTGTTAAAGTGCTGTGAAAATCATAAACGCGCGGCGACATACTATTATATTACGATTACGAATAATATTAATAATACTTCGTAGTATTCTAAAACTAATGCGTGAGAGAGAGCGGGTAGAGAGACATATGCGTGGGGGAAACAATTTCCAAGGTTAAGGTGCATTTTTGCCAACAAACTATTACAGAAAGAACATCCAGCACAAATATTAATTAAGTGTACCTTAAATACCAACAAACAATTAAAAATGAGCAGATTTACCAATGAACTTTTACACAGGTGTAGTCAGCACAACGCCGTTAAAAAAAGTTAACTGACCGTTATCTAAGGTGCAAATTGGCTAACGAACTTTTACTCAAAGAGTACCCAGTACAAAAAAGCTTTACTTAGGAGCTCCTACCACAAAATTCTTAATTTCACTAAATTAAATAATTTTTTTTCTCAATTCTCATTATTTAAAACTACTTGTATAGATATCTATAGACAAAAATTACTCATTTGCTAAAATAAACAAAATTTTTAATTAAAAATATAATTATATAATTTAAATAAAACTCAAGGTGTCTTATAATTTATTATATATGTTTAAAAAAAATTATATAATTTATTTTTATTTTAGAAGAAATTTATGTGAGTTAAGAAATTCATTTAATGTTAATAAAATTTAAAAATCTATTATATCCGGAAAGAAATGGAATGAGTTTAATTTTTATTTTTATAAAAAGAACTTAATGGATATCAACGTTAACACTTAATAATATAAATCTGGCAACTTGATGATATTTTTGTTAATTAAATGATCTACTGATTATATGAATATGAGATTTGTTAAAAAAATTTAAAAAATCCCATAAATAATTTACTGAGGCTATTCCAAGATACTTAATTAGTGACAATTTTTTTCGACAAGTCCCATATTGATATTATCAATAAATAATTTAATTAACAAAAATATTATCAAGTTGCCGGATTTATATTATTAAGTGTCAATATTGATATCCATTAAGCTCTTTTAATAAAAATAAAAATTAAACTCATTTTATTTCTTTCTGGATATAATAGATTTTTTAGATTTTTTAAATTTTATTAACATTAAATGAATTTTTTAACTCACATAAATTTCCTCTAAAATGAAAATAAATCATATTTTTTTTTTGTTTAACATATATAATATATAAGAAATTGGAAAACACCTTGAGTTTTATTTAAATAATATATTATGTTTTTAATTAAAATTTTTGTTTATTTTAGCAAATGAATAATTTTTATCCATAAATATCTATACTAGTAGTTTTGAATAATGATAATTGAAAAAAAAATTATTTAATTTAGTGAAATTAAGAATTTTGTGCTGGGTGCTCCTGGACTAAAAGTTCGTTGACCAATCTATACCTTAGATAACGGTCAGTTAACTTTTTCTAACGACGTTGTGCTGATTGCACATGTGTAAAAGTTCGTTGGCAAATCTGCTCATTTTTAATTGTTTGTTGATATTTAAGATACGCTTAATTAATATTTGTGCTGGATGCTTTTTCTGTAATAGTTTGTTGGCAAAAATACACCTTAACCCTTTCATATTTAGGGGGAACTCTTTTCATCTGGACAGTTTAAATTTATTTTTTTCAACTGCCTATTTTTAAATTAGAAAATTATTTTTTAAAAAATATAATAGTTAAGAGATTATTTTTATTTTAAATTTTCTACCCATTAAAATAATTTTTGTTTAAAACATTTAAAAAAAAAATCTGAACCATCTAGATGGGAAAAGCTCATTTTACTCATCCTTTTGGATGAGTAGGGAAACTGGTTCCGTACGTAGGTGAGTATTTTACAAATATTACTAGTTACTAACCACTTCACTAATATTACTAATTTTACGTAGTAATAATATCAGTGGCGGATCTTTGATGAGGCCAGCGGGGGCCATGGGCCCCCCAAAAAAATTAATCATACAAATTGAATGTAGGAATGTAAAATCTTTTTGTCTACAGAATGTGGGAATTATTCAACCAATTAATTAAATTTAATGGACAATGAAAAATTAAATGTGATTGATTGATTATTCCAATTATGTCAAAAATCCGTCAGTATCACTCATCCCATTTTCACACGGGTTGGGTTTCTCTCATTATCACTTTCTCATTATCCCTCATCATCTCTAAATCCTATCCATCTAATTAATCACAGTACCACTTAACCTTTTTCTCACCTTCCCAATCAATTGCCCAGATGAGCTAATGAGAAAAATGATGAGGAGAGAATCCTCTTCCATTTTGACACCCTTTGGCGTAAAGTTCAACATGCAAACTAGATTCAACATAAAAGCTGGATAATCATACTCCTTTGGTCCCCAATTTTTTTTTAAAAAAAACATTTTCCCCCTTTTTATTTTCGTTCCCTCCCACAGTCCCGCTCAGAGATGTTAAACATTAGGGAATGCTTCTATTATTCTCCCAATCTCCCTTGATAACTCAAGAATGAGAACAAGAGCGAGAAACGCGCCTGTTATTCTCCTAATCTCCCTTGGCAACTGATTGATTTTTCGGCTCTTGCAGGTAAATTCTCCCATCTTATTTCTTTGCTCTGATTTAACTCTATATTTACTTTGTCTGGTCTTGATTCTTTTCTAATATAAGAAATTTCCTAATCAGTAAATCTCATTGAAATCATCGAGTTTGATAAATTATTTTCTTGTTTCTTTCTTTATTTATTTCTTTGTTTTCATTTTTTTATTTTGTTTGCTATCGGTGAGAAATGATAGTAATAGATATCTTTATTGTCTTCACAACTGAAACTGAAATTGTCACTCCCCTATATTTGCCGGTTTATAACGAATATTACGATCTTTAGATAAATATTTGGCCTCTTCCAAATATTTATCTCAAGATCCGCCACTGAATAATATCAATTTTAATTTACGGTAAACCGCATTTGCCACGCAAGTGTGTGTAACAAATTTTATTTGCCGAGAAATATTATGCATTTATACATATTTTCTCCATATATAACTAGTCTCAAGTCTCACCCGTTGCACTAATCTAAATTAATTAGCGTAATGTCAAATATTAGCTTTTAATTTGTTACGAAATGACATGATGTCCTTGTGTAAGCAAAGAAAAAAGAAGAGGGGGGGGGGGGGGGGGGACATTTCGCCACTGGTCATCGGAGCTATCAACTCCACCACTGGCCACGTTCACGGCCATTGGAGGTACGACGTTAATTTGCGCGATGACTAGAGAATTAGTAAAATAGAGACTATCTTAAGATCAATGACTATAGCTACTTTAAGAAATAGCAATAGTAACAACAAAAACTTACACAGGTACTACTAACATTTAAAAAGTTAGGGTTTGGAAGTATTAGTGATGATCATTTTGTTGTCATATACTTCCTACAGTCCTAATTATAAGACCTAGTTTACTTTTTTGGAGAAATTGAGGAAGCTAATTAAATTACTTGAGAGTATTTTTATTTTTTTCTTCAAATTAATTAATTTAACTAATAAACTAATATATAATCTAAAGATACACAACATATGAAATGATTAAGTAACTTATTTAGTTTTCTTAATCTCTCTAAAGAAAGTTAACTAGGTCTTATAATTAGGACCGGAGGTAGTATATAAGTACATATAGCCAACAGACATAAAAGAAAAGTGAAACATAAATACTTCCTCTTATCATAAGTATATAAAACTCAGTTTATTATTATTATTTTTTAAAAAAAAATTGAGGAAGCCAAATATGTACTTAATTATATCATAAGTTGTGTTTTATATATCAGCTTATAAGTTAAAAAAAATTAGTTTGGAGCTTTAAAGTAATTTAATCAATCTCTTTAATCTCTTTTAAAATAAAACTAATTAGATTTTATATTTAAGACAGAAAGGAAGTAGTAACAAATAGCAGACGAAATAAAGGAGCCTAGATAGAAAACCCAATGAAAATCTACCTGGGGTTTGCAGTAAGATAATAATACGTTGGAAGAAATAACACCAAGTGAACTTTAAAGTGAACATCAACATCAAATTCCCAACTGCTCAAACAATATATGCATAGCGCGGAAACGACAAGCTTTCAGTGTGTTTAGGCTGACGTTTCTGTGAGTGTTCGCGTGCAAATTCCAGTGGGCGTTTGCAAAAAATGCCAATGAGAAAAAAGCCCAGTCTTCACAAGGCGGTGGCTTTCTGCCTTTTTTGAAGAAGGCTGTGGAGCATTGAAATTGAGTTATGACAGCATAATGTATATATGTATGTATGTAGCGGCGGAGCCACACTAGTGTCTATGTGGGCCAGTGTAGACATAAAAAATTTAATATATATATATATATATATATATATATATATTGTGAAGGACTTTTATTACAATTTATTTGGTTGGAGTAGTTGGTTGTAACTTTCCACATCTATCTATAAGTCTTGGGTTCGAACGTCCTCATATATACTTTCCTCTTTTTTTTTTTTCTCAGTCCTCACCGATCCGTCCTCCAAATCGTTCAGCACTTCAGCCACGCCGATCTCGTCTCTATTTGCTACCACTGCTCTCCAAATCTCTCACCCACGGTGGTCTCGGCCCCCAAACTTTCCCTCCGTGGTCAGCGTCGCTGTCCCTTTTAGATCCACCGTTGAGTGCTTCTAACTCCTCGGCCGTTGCTTCTTGATTCTGTCTTCTAGCTCCTTCGTCATTGCTTCTCGATTCTTTTTGAGGTAATTTTCGATTCTGTCTTTAGCCAATGCATAGATGATAGATCTGTTGAATCAACCAAGCTTTTGCATAAATTCTCAATATTAAAATTTCTACACATGTTTGAATTTTGTTGTTAGGCTAAAATTTACTGCAATGGGCATGTTTATACTTTATACACAAATTCTGCTGAGAAATTTCTGCACATGGCGACATTTGTCTTTGAGTTGCACGTCACTGCAAATGGCCAGTTTCTGCATAAATTCTCTGAATTAAAATTTCTGCACATGTTGGGTATCATGTCTTAGGCTTAAAATCACTGCAAATGATGATGATGCTGTGCAAATATTTCTTTGATAAATTTATGCACTTTTTGACCTTTTGGGATAGAAGAAGTACTCCATATGGCCATGTTTTAGCACAAAACTGTGTTTGGGTTGTTACATACTTACTGATTCTGGTTTGAGCTAAAAAGCGGTTTAGGCATCTGAGTTTTATTATAAAATTCTGAATTTGAACTGCCACACAACTTGGATACTGTTTTGGTATGAGAAATAATGTTTTTGCTCAAATTTAATGTCAAAATTTTGCACAAAACGTACTTTTGTTTTGGACAGAAGTTCTGTGTGAAGTGCTGCATGTGTTGAGTTGTGCTGAAATTCTGTTAAAACTTAGTTTAGGCTGCTACTAAAATTCTGTCCAAGCATATGGAAGTTCTTGGTTTATAATAGTGGCTCAATTTAGAAACTCCTCATCTTGACTCATTCTCGTATTCTTTTGTTTTTTAATGCGTTTAAAACTTTATAAAAAATTTTTAGGTGCGGCCCCCGAATCCCACCGTTAATTGTACACCCACAAACCTAAAATCCTGGGTCTGTCACTGAATGTATGTAGTGGTGGAATGGTGTGTTGGCTAGCCAGGGCCCAAAATCTTCTAAAATTTGGTAAAATATATTATGTATTATATATTATTTAATTTAGATAAATAATTTGGCCTTAGCTAATTTCTTATCAAGGCTCGGCCTATCTAACCTTCTAAAATTTATTAAAATATAAATATTTATTGTATAATATTTTATTTTGGCCAGTTGATCTCTTATCTTATTTTTAGTTACACTCTTTTTTTCCTTTTTTTTTTTTACTTTTTTCCCTCTCGCAATTCACAAACATTCTCCACATGCTTCCTCAGTTCCTCTTCCTCCACTCTGCTTTGTGCTGTCCAGTCTCCATCCTCAAAGTCAGAAAGTCTCCCTCTTACTCCGAGTCCGATCATTGTCTTTCATTTTGTTGGTGTTAGTGGGAGGATTTTTCGGAAGGTCTTCCTCCTTCCTTCAGGAGTTTGCGAGGGAAAATAGTTTCCCTCCTAAATCCAAAATTTTGCGAGGGAAGAGGTTTCCATTGCAAAATCTTGGATTTTGTGAGGGAAGATTCTTCCCTCGCAAAATTTTAATTTTGCAAGGGAAAGTATGTTCCCTTGCAAAATTGTGGATTTTGCGAGGGAAGAATGAGAATTTGCGAGGGAAAAAAGCATTTTTGCAACGGAAAATTGGTTTGTAAAGGCATTTTTTGCGACGGAACTTTTTCTGCCGCAAATCAATTTTGCAACGGAAAATAGCTTTTTTTGCGAGGGAATTTTTCCACCGCAAAAAACAGTTTTTTTTTTTTTGGGTAGTGATTCGCGCCTTCTTCTCTTCTCGGTTTACTCATTTTCTGCAATCACTACTATAAAAAAGTCTTTTAACGTCCTTTTTTTGGGGAACGCCTATGTAGGAGGTGAATAAGTCAAGAGTTACAACGTCCCATATATTTTAGGACGCCAATTTAAGACATATGGTGTCTTAAAATTTTTAGGATGCCATATGACCTTTTTTTTTTAGAAAAAGCCCCCAAACCTGAGGCCTTAACGCCATTTGTGAGCATCTTCAGTGCCCACATGGTAGCCCATAACAATTTTAAAACTTTGTGGCCAAATATTCACCAGAAAAACAAAAAAAACATTCGATTTAGATCCAAAACAAAAAAGCATTGCAGATAAACAAAGAGAGGGAGGGAGGGAGGAGCATAAAGTAAGAACTAGACTACTAGATCCAAAATTCCAAATCAATCAGAAGAAAAGGAAAAACAAATCACAGTAAAACTAGAGGGAAAAAAAACAGATAAAAACAATAGTAAAGGGAGGAATCAGACTCAACCACAGAGGTCGCTTCTATTGCCGGCAAGGGAGGAACTTTGGAGGAGGCAGTCGCGGCTTGAGAGGAAGATCTGGAACCTGAAGATCCACGGCAAGCGTGACCAATCCAATGAGAACAATAGCTGTTGCCACGGTAGGAAAACCAAGGGAGGTAGCAGTCAGACTAGATCGATGCAACGGCAATGGAGGCGACCAAATTTGCTACTCCACATGTCCGACGAGGAGGAGTGGTGGTGAAAACCGAGATAATGAAGTGATGAAATGAGAATACATCAAAGACAAAGACGGCAAAGATGAAATAAAAGAATGAAGAATGAGAAGCCATAGAGGCGGCAAAGATGAAATGAAAGAATGAAAAATGAGAAGTCACAGGATGTACGCATCTGAGCAAAAAGAAAGAAAAGAGTTGATGTAAATGATGGGATGGGGGAGTTTGAAATGAGGGTCTGACAAAAAAAAAAAAAAAAACAGGTCACATGATGAGATTTTCAAATGGCTTTGGTGTCCAAAACTCATTTTGGACACCAAAAATACTAACTTCCGCGTCCTAAATCCATTTAGGACGCCAAAAATTTTAAACATTTTAAATTAAAATTACGAATCCAAAAGTTACTTTTGACTTCTTTTTTTTAAAAAAAAAAAAAGGACGCCAAATCCTTGATATAATTACCAAAATGTGACTGTCTTTATTTTTTACTTCTTTTTTTCAAAACGGACGTCTCTAAGGGAAGTAAAAGCCATTTTTTGTAATGGTGAGTTCGGCTCGCCATTAGGTATAGAATTCCTTCTCGTGTTTGAGATATTGTCAACCTATTTCTTTTTGCAACATATTTTTGCTATGATCAATAGATAAGATAAATTAGAAGTTGTTTAGACCCCATAATTTGGATTCTGTATGTATTTTGCATCTCAAATTAACACCTTTTTTTTTCTCCTTTGGGCCTTGCAACTATTTATATTATGTTTCTTCAAGAGTCAAGACTTTGAGGTGGATTTCCTTCTCCTAATTGATAGTTGGCGAAACAAAATAGAAAGAATAAGCCTTTTTTTTTTCATTGAAGAAAATCTTCATTTGAATCCATGAATGTCATCCTCACAAAATCTGTCCTCAATGGCTTGATCCAAAGAAGTTATGTGCCTAATCTGTTATCGTAAAAGTAAAGTAATGTATATATTACTTGTTTGCTATTTGATTATATGCTTGCTGTTATCTACTTTTTCTCAAACTTGAAGTAAAAAATAGCATAATGATTATTTACAAGTTATAATGCAATGGTTAAATCTTAGAATCATATGCTTTTGAATGGTGCTATGGTTTGTTCTGTTTATAATTTGATAACTATATCAAAATGAAACTAAAGATGGTTCAATCTCCGTTTCTGAATCATATGCTTGAATGGTGCTATGGTTTGTGCTGTTTTTAATTTGATAACTAAATGATACTAAAGATACTTCATTTTGAGTTTTTTTTTTTTTTTTTGATACAAGGTGATAGGGGAGGGGGGATCGAACCCAAGACCGGGAAGGGAGAAATTAATCTCAATACCACTGCACTACTAGAAGTGCTGGTTCATTTTGAGTTATTATTTGCATTATTTAACGCTTACTACTTTCCTGTTTCTCATATTGCTGTATTACAGTGCGTATTGGATATGGGGGAAGTTTGCTTTCTTCTCTATTCATTCAGTCAAACATCTCTGTGGGTGCCGTTGGGGCTCTTTTTGGATTGCTTGGAGTCATGCTTTCTGAACTCATTACTAATTGGTTTATGTATGATAACATGTTGATCATAAAATTTCTCCTATTTGAAATCTAATTTCCTGAAAAGGAAAATTTCTGGGCTTATATCCGACATGTTATATTCTTTTTTTTTTTTTTTTTTTTTTTTTGCAATTTTCACCACTCTTCACTCTTGTGATTATCGTTGCAGTCAATCTAGCTGTAGGGATCCTCCCACATGTGGACAATTTTGCTCATATTGGAGGGTTTATTACAGGATTTCTTCTTGGATTTGTGTTTCTAATCCGTCCTCAGTTTGGCTGGTTTAAATAAAGATTTCTCCTGGCTACTCTTCTGCCATAGTTAAATCTAAGTTCAAAAAATTTTAGTACTTCTCCTAGCTACTAATTATATCCTTAAAGATTTTGTCAATTTAAAATATTGTTGTCTACAATTTTAGGTATGCATTTTTTCTTTAATTATATTTTAAATAATTTTATTATACATATAATTATTATGTTTGTGTTTGTAATATCTTTAGGACAATATTTAGTTCATTACTCATTGGACTGTAAGAAGAAAGTAAAATTCTTATTTGAGATATCTAATGAAAATGTTAGTTTCATCTTATATCTTGTTAATTGTTGGTTATTATTTACTTGTATTTTTAATATTATGTCATACTATTTAGTAAATAGTTCAATATGTTTATTTTTTTGTTCGGGTTAAAAATATTTTTTGGTTTCACCACTGGATGTATGTATGTCATAGCTAGCACAACAGATTAAATCAGACAATTCAATGCAGATCACTTGACTTCTACTTTGAAGACACATAATAATACAGTAGGATTGTTTTTTTAGGAAAATGATATTTAAATACTATATGAAATTTTAAAATCCCAAGATGTTTGTTAAAAAATTAAAATGGTACAAAGTTTTTTTTTTGGTAAGAAAAATGGTACAAAGTTGATTGAGAGGAATATGAGATTTTGAAAATTAAATATTTTTATTAAAATATGTCTCACATACTTTTCTTTTTCCTCACCCTTTGCTCCTCTTTCTCTCTCCTCACCCTCTATCCTCTTCCTCTTCCCAACGTCCTCTCTCTCTCTCTCTCTCTATATGACGTGAAGGCGACGATGATGGTGGAGCAAAGGTGAAGGTAGAGCAAAGTGAAAATGGTGGAAGAAACTAGTTTCCACTGAGCTTTTTTAGTTTCTGGCGAAGTTCTATAGTTTCCAGCGAGTTCATGAGTTTTCCGGCAAGCTTATGAGTTTTCTAGCATTTGTGGCCTTTGACAAAATTTGTAATGAGATTCACAATATCAATAATGAGTTTGACAAAATTTGTAGTGGTTTTCACAAGAGCAATAATCCTGACTTGCATATTTTCATCAGCAACCGCTTTTTGTCAAAATCATTACAATTCTTGTCAAAACCATTATTAAACTTGTTAATCCCATTAGAAATTTTGTAAAGCCTGTTATACTATTCACGCTCTTCTTCCTCAGCTTTCGAGAAGTCATGAGTTTTTCAGTAAGCTATGATTTTTCTAGCATTTATGGCCCTTGACAAAATTTGTAATGGATTCACAAGATCACTCATGAGTTTGACAATATTCGTATTGGTTTTCACAAAAGCAATAATTGCAACTGAGATTTCGACTGAAGGGAGACAGAGGGGGGAAGGAGGGAGGGGGGAGAGAGAGAGTGAGACAACCATTTAAACTAGAGCTTGGTCTTGATTTTGTTCTGGAGCTTCCATGGCAGCGGGAAGACGAAGAGGAAGAGAGGGTGAAGAGAGAGAAAGAAGAAGAGATGACATAATGTTAAATTCATCAACATTATAAAATATTAATTTGATCCCCGTCACCTTTATCTCCTTTACAAATATTAACAAATTTTTGGGGGTTTTTGACGTTTCATATAATATTTATCTAGGATTCTCCCTTATTTTTAACTTTAATTTGATGGTATTATGGATATCCAAATACTAACAAATATCTTAAAGTGGTAAACAACAGGGAATAACATCACTCAATTAATCATTTGTTATTTCATTCCTCAGAACTAATTTTCAGGATAATTAAGATTCAGAGGTCATTAACATCCCAGGATGAAGAGGTGAATGAACATGTGACCTCCCTCTTGTAGTTGTTGTTTTATTTCACTAAACTACAAAACCTTTACCAACAGGGTTACGTCAGGATATCAGGAGTTAGATTGTTTCTATTGTCTTGTACTGATCCAATTTTGAGTTGAGCTTGTATAGATATCTACTTAACACCTTAATATAATATATACTTAATTGGGGAGTTGATCTTGATTCTGAATATAAGATATGATTTTTATATTTGTTAATCTTTTTAATTAATCCCTACTACTATTTTTTAACAATAATCAAAGAAAAAAGGAAAGGAAGGAATTAAGGAAGACAATTATAATATTTTAGAAAATACATCTCCATAGAAACATATTACCTTGTTTTTTCATTCGATCAACTAATGCCCTATATTAATGCACGCCAACAGCTTCCTCTTTGTATATATGTGTGTATACAATATATATATATATATATATATATATATATATATATATATATGCGCTTCTAGTGAATCGGTGAATCTTAGTATATTGGTGTTACCATTAAGAAACTTGGTGTGGCAGATATGGTATTTACAGCCGACAGATTAGTCTTGAAATATTGAAAAGTACATATAGTGGGGTTGAGTGTGTACACGATGAGCGAAATCAGCAGTATTTCTTTTTCAATTCCCATGTTATTTTACCCACTGAAGTGGCTTCAATTTGGAATCTAAAAGAGCTCAACACCAATACACTTCTTGTGGGTGATGTGTCGTTTATATCCTATTTCTTTTCAACGATAATCAATATCCGATGCTTTTGCTAGCAAGGTGAGAGATCCAATGCATTCACGAAATATATATGCATGTGTACTTGCCCAGTTGCCCCTTTAGATCACCAGTATCTGGTATATTTTTCACATCCTATTATTAGGTATCTGAGTAATCGACTAAGTCAGATTAGGTTTTCTAATTTGGATGTGTTAGAATATTGA
The DNA here is from genome assembly GCA_034222035.1 of Acacia crassicarpa. Classification (NCBI taxonomy): domain Eukaryota; kingdom Viridiplantae; phylum Streptophyta; class Magnoliopsida; order Fabales; family Fabaceae; genus Acacia; species Acacia crassicarpa. Next base: position 36,480,154 of record JAWXYG010000005.1, on the reverse strand, counting down.
ACCATGGTTAAAATATTATATCTTGTTAGTTAAGATCATTGTTAGTTATTAGACCCTATACAATAGATGTCCTAGTTAATTAATGCGTTAAGTGTATAGGATAGTGAGATCCATACCATGTTTAAAAAGAGATTAATATGAGTATGACTTAGCTAATATGATTAATAAGTATGTATCACAATTACTTTGTAAGAGCATTAGGCTCTCCATTGTTAATAATACAATGAGATTCTTCATCTTATTTCTCTTAATTATTCTCTAATCACACTAATTAACACTAATAGTAATTTGGTAGTTATTTTCCGTTAATTTGATAGCTTACGTTGGTTTAATTTGCCATAGTCAATGCCATCCACACGAACTCTCTATTGTAGTTCAGATCAATCACTCTTTACTAAGATATGTAGTTCGGATGTGTTCTCTATCTTCTTGTCTGTGCAGATGATACTATTATCACCGATAGTTCTGAGATATCTAACTGGAACTACAAGTCATGGACTTCAGCTAAAATAATCTTCCATGCATAAATATCATTTGATACTTTATGCGTATCGAGAGAAACTTTTGTGTTTTGGTCATCAAAGAAGTAAAGCCACGGTAGCAAGATCCAGCACCCAAGTAGAATATACAAGCATATGTGGCCTCAGTTACGTTGTGGCAGAAAGTTACTCCTAAGCGAGCTGCAAGTTAAATTCACAAGTCCTGCCTTGGATTTTGTGTGATAGTTTAGGAACAGTATTCTTCACACCCAATCTTGTTCTTTGTTTTGTTAGAGAAGGAGCTATCAAGAAAGAAATTAAAGTAATGCATACATATACACCTTCATCTGCTTAAGTTGCTGATGTTTTTGACTGAATCAGTGTTAACTCAATCTTTTATGACTTTCAGACGAGGCCCTTCAATTGAGGGGATGTAAGAGAAGTCAATTAAATGTATTAGTCAGAGTTGAGAGGAAATACAATTCTCATTTAGCTAAAAATAATTCCCCAATCTTGTAGTAAATCTAAATTAGTATTCCCTTGACTCATTTTACAACATGTCTTCTAAGTGTTTTTATCTCTCCTTTTTTTTTTCAAAAGAAAAAACATTTTGATAGTTTTAACAAGTATTAAATGCTACCTCTGGTATTTAATATTGTAGCTGGACAAGTAGTTTGCTTTATTCCATCGTTAATGTAAAACCTCAATCCACTTTTTTACCTAAATTTATAATTTTTTTCCCTAAAGTATCCTTGATGATTGCACATGGAAAGAGAGTTTTTGTCAAGAGTTGTTACTATGCACATAATTAGAAAGGGTAATTTAAGTAAACTAGCACCTACTAGTTATAAATAACTAACTTAAATAATTTTTTTTAATATCTAAATTGATTAAGTACTATGTTTACATATGCTCATATTTAATAAAAGTAGTGAGAGACTAGAAATTAACATAATGTTGGAGTGTTTTATGTGATTAATAAAGGTAATATTATAAATAACTTGAATTTTATAACATACTTAATCTTTTTAGGGAAAATTAAAATCAATGCCTATAGCAGATAATATTTATTGAGAAGGACCATAAAAGTTGTAATTATTTAAAAGGACCAATTAACAAAATAAAAATTTAAAAATACTAAAGTGTCCCTTATCAAACCTCCTACATTTTCTCTCACATTCTATATTTAAAACTAATATAAATTTTTAAATTTAATTAAATTAGACACAATTTCTCTTATCATAGATATTTATAGAAAAAATAACACAAACATATTTAAATTTTTTCAAAATTATAATTTCATTTTTAAAATTGACACAAACTTTGATTGAAAAAATATATAATAGGAAAAACTCAATTTTTTTAATAATTTATTATAAACATTAAAGAAATGTTATATATATATATATATATATATATATATATAGGGAAAAGTGTTTCTCCAGTCACTGGAGATAAAGTTATCTCCAGTGACCCCAAAACTACGTCGTTTTAGATTAATGAAGGGTGTGTTTGTAATTTTAGATGAATTAATGAAAGGTGTTTCGGTAAAATTCATATGATAAAAAAATAAACAAAATAACGGAAAAACCCTTCATTAATCCAAAACGACGTAGTTGGGTCACTGAAGATAACTGTATCTCTAGTGATTGGAGAAATCATTTACCCATATATATATATATATATATATATATATATATATATATATATATATATATATATATATATATATAATATTATAATTATAACTAATAGGGTTATGTTCAACACCAGCGTGCCTTCCAATATGAACAGATATTAATCCATTATTATATTTCAATTTTTGATACAATATATGAATATAGTAATGTTTTATTTTTGTTATTTAAGCCTACCCAACTAGTTCTAATAAGATAAAAGAATGTGTTTAATTTTCTATTTTGGTTGATAAAGTTTCTTTTGATAGAGCTTTATTTTCTTGATTTACATATAAATCAAGAAAAAACTTAATGATATAAAAGGGTTAAAGGGCAATATCTATGTTACTAATAATAATCAAATTATATAATGATAAGATACCGAATGCATTTAATTTTTTATTTTGGTTGATAAACTTGATGGAGCTTTTTTTTTCCTGATGTATATAAAATTAAGTAAATCAAGGGAAAAAAAACTTAATGATATAAAAAGGTTAAAGGGCCAATATCTACCTAACGAGTAATAATTAAATGATAAAATGATATGATTATATAGATATTAGTTAAGATTACAAAATGATGATTTTGGCGGTAGTAATTATGATGGAAAAAATTAAATCATTTTCAAGGGTAATTTAATATTTCTAAATTTATATTTTGGTAATTGGTCCTTCTAATTAATTTCAATTTTTATAGTTATTTCCAATAAATATTTTTTTTATATAGATCCTCCTATCTAATTCTCCCATCTTTTTAACTGTTTTAATTTTAGTGGTACGACGCGCACATTAATTAGAAACATCTTATAAAATGGAAGGACTAACATTGGAAGAACAGACATGTTTTAGAGCATTGAACCCAACACAGAAGAATTTACTAGCATGGAAATAGACTCTGATAAGTTCAGAGCTTCCCCTGTTTGTTGGGCGAACAGATTTAGGGGGAAAAGCTCCACCGAAAACCAATTTATTACATGCCAAAACAAAACAGACAAAAGACAAACTGAAGTCAACGCTTTTTCATAAATAATTAGTTATCCATAATCAATGATGTCGAAGATTAGGACCCCCAGGACTCAGTCGACTCGGCATCATCGTTCTTCCCTTCTCCACTTTATTACATGCTCAAACAGAAAAGTCAAAAGACAAACTGAAAAGTTAACTATTTTTCATAAATAATTAGTAATCCATGATCAATGATGGCGAGGATCAGGACCCCCAGGACTGAATCTACCCGGCATCACCGTTCTTCCCTTCTCCACTGAAGGTTCATCAACAGCTTCTACTTCTGCCCTAAAACTCACATTTGACTTTGACTTCGACCATGTGACATCTTCCTTCAAGCCTGGAAAAATGGCGACACGACGAGATTCAGAGTATGGAAAAGAGCAGAGCACCAACATGAGGCAAAACCACAACCTCAATAACTTGACCTTCGCCATAATATTCACAGATTCTCAACTTACAATGAGATTTGATTTATGTAGCTTATTAAGAGCTTAATTTATAGGTGAAAGGAGCTATACATGAGACTTAAGTGCTATCTCTTTAATAGCCCATAAGCAACTAAAACTGGTAGAGAATGACATTAAAAATAAGACTTTTATGTACTAAAAAATTCTCATTTTGCAATCATGTCTTTTTTTCCCTATAAATATATAAGAATGTAAAACTACTTTTTATAAACGTAAATCCTTGCTAATTGGCATCTTATGAGGAACCTGATTAATCGAGCTTTTCTTTTTCATTCTTTGAAAAAGCTGGATTATTGAATGCAGAGGAAGGGTTCATTAGCAGTAGAGGGAGGGGAGAGAGGTAGTGAGAATGGGAATTAAGTGAGGGATAGTAAAGTAAAATTATCAAATTTTAAAACATTTCACCAGATTTATAATTTGTTAAAAATTTAATGATTCAATTTAAAATTTAATTAATTCAGCTGTCTTTTAAAGGGATTTTTCCTTTAAGAAAATTGGAGAAGTGTGATAACAAAATTTTAATAAAAAAATTTGTAAAATAAAAGATTAAGAAAAATAATTAAAATTTGTATGTATTGTATCTACCTATATATTTAATAATTTTATACGAAGCTAAATGTTTTATGAATTATAGAATTAATTAATTTTGGCTTCTCCCGATTCCGATCCATGCACTCTTTTTACTTTCACGCCCCTCACACCCCAAAAATAAAAAGGAAAAAAAAATCCTCTTATTACTTTTCACTCAAATATTAATAAAAGTTATTATTTTTAAAGAATAAGAACTAAAGTCCCAATCAAAAAAATAATATTAAAAAAATCTCATAACTTATTAATACTAACTCTTCTTGTTAATGGTTATTCTTTCACTTGTCATTGACAAGTTATGAGAATTTTCTAACATTATTTTCCTTATTTGGGACATTGATATCATCTTTCCATATTTTTATTTCCTTGTATTTTCCTCCCCATAAATTTTTATCTCTCAAGTCTCAATTTCTTGAAAAAAAGCACGTTTGAAAATGCGGGTTATCCGACGTCATATAGTTCTCAGGCTAAAAACAAATTAAATTATAAAGTCCAATTAATTAAGGATATTAACATTCGAAGAAAAAAGCTATATTTCTTAAACTATATTTGTTAGGTTATGTTTTCTTTGGCCAAAAAAAAAAATTGTCAGATTATGTTTTGACCGAAAAATATGTTAGGTTTTGTTAGGCTATGTTTACGGACACCAATATCAGATTAATTATATATACAGAAAAAGTAGCTTTGCAAACATCAATAGACTCTTTCTATTTTTCTTTTCTTTTTTTTCCCATCAACTGACTCAGGTCAACATTGTGAAACTACTTGTTTGAGTTAGAGTTTGAAAAACACTTTCACACAATTGAGATAAACTCCTCTCACACCCTCGTAAACCATAAATTATGTTGGAAAAATAGCTTTTACTACTAACTTAAACAGACACTAAGTGTATGCTCACCAATTGAATTGAAACTAACATAATTTTTTCCATGGGAAATTCTGTCAGGAATTTTTCCATGGCTAAATTACCCACGGAAATTTCAAATTCCGTGGAAAATTTTTTGCCAAGGAATTTGTGGCTGATTTCGAGAGGAAAATAAAAAATTTATTAAATTTTATAATAAAATAATTTTTATAATTTTATGACATTAATTATTAAGTAACTTAAATAAAAAATAAAAATATTATTAGTAATCAATAATAAATTATTATTTGTTAATATTATACTCATAAATTAATAAAAAAAATATTTATAACATTAAAAATTTAGTTATTAATTAATTATATTTAATTTTAATTATTATAATTATATTATTAGTTATTACATTATATTAAAATTTTCTACTAAAATAATATTTATATTGTTATATTAGTTATTATTTTATTTTATTTAAAAATAAATTATTAGTTATTAATATTATATTTATAATTTTATATTAAAAATAGTATTTATAATATTAAATTATTAGTTATTAAGTACTTTTAATTGAAAATATAATTAAATTTTTTAAAAAAAGGCTAAAAATATACTTATAAGAAGAATTATTAAAGATTTAAAATTTTTTGAATTTGAAATTAATTAATCATAAATATATAAATATTTGTTCAAATATTTTTTTAATTTATTATTAGTTTTAATAATATTTTATACACACACAACATATATATAACATTATGCAATAATATAATGCAAGTTCATTTCAGCGCAACTAGCAAAGGCTCACGCACGAGGGCACCAGAAGCATGAGGTTGCAGGCAAGTGGCAGCGTCAATAGATGACAAATGGCTGCAGGAGGAGGAGACACTTGACGAGCTGCGAGAAGAGACACATGGCACTATTGAGTTGACACGTAGTTAATTGCCGCCTGTAATAAGGTGACCTCCTACGGATGTGACATGTGGCTTTTCATGAAAACGTCCACATGCCATTTGAAAATGAAAATAAATAAATTTGCGACGGAAGATTCCATTGCAAATTTCTAACGGATTTCCAATGAAATTGAAATTCTGCCGAAAATCCATTTGTGACGTATCTATTTGTGATGGAACGGATTTTGTTGGAAATTTCGTCGTTAATTTGTCTCTGTCAGTAAAGTTGAATTCTGTGGCAAATTCTATTAGATATCAATGTGTTTGTGTGGTGTGAGCCAAGCGGAAAGAGTTAATTCTTCACAACATAGTGAATCTCGATATTTGAATCTTTATTATGAGAGAGATTTTCACACTTACCACATGACAATAAATACCTCAAATAAGACTACTTTAAATAAAAGGATACATGTGCTTAGTAAATATAGACACACACACACTATTCCTCCCATCCTAAGTATAGGACATACTTTGTAATATAAATTATATTATAAATTATATCTTATATTTATAATTGGAAATAGTAATGTATATATATGTAAAGATGTGTGTGTGCGTGCTCAATTGGCAACATCAAATGTATAATGTGTGTTTGTTTACTCATCTATGAGATTCCCATTTACGTATCAAATCACTGAGTGGACCACTACTAGTATGAAGCTAATTAGTGTGCATGAGTTTATATACATGCTTTACAAACCTGGCCGGCCATATCCTACAATTAGGATAAGAGGTAGTATTATTATACATATAGCTTTACAAACCCAGCCATATCCTACATTTAGGATCAGTGGTAGTATTATTCAACATAAATTGCATGCGACTTAGCATATCATGAAATGAGGGTCCTATCAGTTTCCACGATGACCGACTTTGAAAAGAATTAATTGGCTTAGCAACTTCTTACTTGAAACTGGCCAAATTGTTATTTCGGCCTCTTCCTCTCTCATTGATTGATTAAATTATATCAATGGCAGCAAGAATGCCATCAGCTCTATTATATTTTGGGATAAGCATACTTTTAGTCCTTATAATTTGAGTCAACTTTGATCTTAGTCCCTATAGCTTATTTTTTTTAGGTATTCGTCCTTCTAGTTTTGCTCAGTTAAAAAGTTAGTCCTTCCATCTGATGATATGGCAAACGGAACTGACATAACTACTAACACTGTTATTATATGATGAGATGGAAGAACACATCCACAAAGTAGCTCACTTGGCCATCTTTTTCTTTTTATCTCCTTTTTTTTTTCAAAAGAAAAAAGAATCGGAATATTTGTCAGACTTAGCAAAACTCCATCATTTCTTCTTCTTCCTTCTTGTCAGAAACCAGCGGCCCAGAATTATTGCCAAGAAGCCTTCCCCATGATTTACCTTCCCTCCCTAAAACTTTCTGAAACACCGATCTAGAGAGATAAAGAAAACGCCAAGTCAATAAAATTCAATCAGATAAGTGGGTTTTTGTGTTTCTCTTGCATGAATGAAACAAATGCTATAGGTACAAATGTTTGAAAGATGAAGAGAACAAATAGGTGGAGTTTACTGAAAAAAGGGGTTCTGATAAATCAAGCAGAATTTGAGAAATTTTCAAAAATTTCATAAAAATCGAAACTTTTCCTGAAAAATAAAGCCGAATACTCTGAAATTGTCAAGGCTATAGAATCCGAGTTAGACAAGTTTGGAAATGGGATTCTTGACTCGCCAAACAACGTCAAAATCAACTGTGACTGAAACTGTTGAGGTAACTTGTTATGCTGCTTCTGCAAGTATTTTGCCATATTAGTCTTGTTTATTATGTAAGTCTCAGATATTCGAGGGTAGTCAGAATTACAGCCCCACCTCCAAATTCATCGGTGAGCTCTTTTAAATCGATCTCTTCTTGTCCAGCGAACCCGAGCGACAATACCCTCTTCGCCTTCACCATGCAACCACTGCGAATCGATCTCCTTTCCTCCACTGAGCATCCTTCGTGACCTAGATTGCCTTCCGACTATGCGACGTTGTTTTAGGGTTTTTTGCTGGGTTATATTTTTTTAGGGAAAGAAAGCTCAGTCAGCAATTTTGCCCATTTGTTCTCCCATCTCAGAATATAATAACAGTGTTAACCGCCACGTCAGCTCCATTTGCCATATCATCAGATGGAATGATTAACTTTTTAATTCTCAACAGGGTAAAACTATAAGAACTAATAACCAAAGAAATAAACTACAAGGACTAGGACCAAAGCTGACTCAAATTATAAGGATTAAAAGTATGGTTAACTCTTAAATTTTTATATGGAGATTCCCGTCATTAATTATTGTTTCATTTGTACGAGAAAAAGTTTTAAAAAAAACTTATGCCATTGCGCAGCACTCAATCACACTGGATGTTAGAGTTTGGTTCATCGAGCATGGATTAATGTATGATCCAGTAATCCACAGTCAAATAATTTTTATTAATTAGTTTAAAAAGTAAAGTAATTAATCCATTAATTTTGTTAAAAGTGTTAGATAGTGTGAGATATTACCTCCGGTTTTAGGGCCCATTTGGATGAGCTTTTAAAAAAAGTGTTTTTTTTTTGTGTTTATTTTTTAAGCTCTAAATTGGAGCTTTTAAAAAAAGCAGCACTTTGACTTTTTTTTTTTGTGACTTTTGCTTTTTCAAAAAAAATATCGTTTTAACACGTAAATTAATTAAAAAAAGAATTTTTTTCATTAAAAAAGTACTTTTTTTCTCAAAAAAAACCCATCCAAATGAGCCCTTAATCATAACACCGAGTTGACATTTTTTAAAAAGATTAAAGAAATTAAATAAATTTTTTATATATATATAAGGAAAACTAAATAAGTTACTTAATCATATCATATCTTATGTATTTTTAGATTATATATTATTTTATTAGTCAAACTAATTAGTTTAAAGAAAAAAATTAAAATTAAAATAATCTAAAGTAATTTAATTCATTTCTTTAATCTCTAAAAAAAAAAATCAATTTGGTCTTATAATTAGGATCAAAAGGAGTTCTAAGCAAAAAAAAAAAAAAAAGATTGAAAAATTTAACTTGCTTTTCAGAGATATATAATCCTTTGGCTTTGCTTCAGACCTCCATTTCATCGATCGCTCTCAACGCAGCTTACAGCGTTTTATAGAATCAAGTGTGTGTACGGACTTAACATGCAAATATTTTCCAGATTTATACCAGAATATTGTAAGTTTTGCAGGAACTTTTTACAAAGATTTTTCTCATTATTTCATTTATAAGGTGTTTAGAGGTATTAGTCCTTAATTTATTTAATCAAAGCGTCAAATGTTACATGAACTACCGAGCAAATTAAAGAGAATGGACAGTGAAAGTTTTTTTTTGGTCGAAGACAGTGAAAGTTCACCACATTAGAGAAGAAAACAAACAACCTGATTTAATTTTCTGGGTGGCTTGTTAAAAAACAAAAAAAAAAGTTTTTTTTTACCTGTGACAAAAAAAAAATGGTTAAAACCTTGCACTTGTGTAAACTGTGCCTATATAAAGCCCAATTGTTGGATTTCCATTATTCTTTAAAAAAAAAAAAAAGGAGAATGACAATTAGGTCTCTAATAAATTAAAAGAAATTATAAATAACAATTCAAACAGTTGTAAATTCCAATGTCTCAATGGCAAACAATTTTTATGTCTTAAATATACCCTTCGATTTGCAATTGAAATTCTTGCAATTGTTTGAATTGATATTTGTAATATATTTTTTTACATTAAAAAAACTTTTTAAATATTGAGGTATTTAAATATAATTAATTTTCTCTTTAACAACTTAAATGATTTTTTTTTTCAAAAAAAAATCCTTCTTTATTTTTTCCTCATTATGTGTAAATGCACAACCACTTATACACTGTGAAAAAACAATAAATTAGTGACAGAATTTAGTAACAAAATTTTTGTCGTTTTTATAATCAGATTAGTAATAAAATTACGTCGCTAATTATTTAGTGAAGATGGATTTTGTGATAATATTTTAAAATTTTATAACTAATTTACTTTCGTTTAGTATTAAAATACAACTCATTTAACCTTCTATTTTGCAAGCAACAGCAAAGATGAATCATTACTCGAGACCTTTTGTTCGATTATTAATCGGGGCTTGGCTTCCAACGTTGTGGTGACTTATAATATTTTTCAAGGAGTATGGATTTGGGCATCTATTTTCTCCTCCTAACAATTTTGTAATGCATATGATCTCTATATGTAATTAGATTTTGGGTTCTCCCGAAAATGGGAAAAAATGAAAACTTTCTAATTAATAGTTTCTGAATAGCTTCTTCATTAATGAACTAGCCCGAAATGACTTGGTGATATCTCATATAATTAAGTAGTATTATCCTATATCTCTGCAGAATACAAAAGCTCCAATCGTATCTGTTAATTTTATATTTATGCAGCAAGATATGAGAAGTGATAATGTGGTCTTGAAAATCATAACGTAAAACAAAAAATATTGTAGTTAAATTTAATCTGCAAATGATCTGCAGATTAAGAGATATCTGTAAAGAACATGGATCACAAAATGCCCACTTCAAAAATTAAAAAAGTACCCACTTTAATCGGACGTACGTGGATAGTGGGTTGAGATGAAAAGGGGAGCCACTTTTGCACGAGATTCATACCATTAAGTGGAGATTACTATTCTTTTCCTATTTTTCCTTTTAATTCCCTTAAAGTCACTTAATTTAAATTATGCAAGCCACCCCACTTCAAAGATTACAGATTAAAAATTTGAGTTTAATTAATTGTACAATTAAAAACAACGAAACTGTTATAAAAAAGAAAATTTATTTCTTTCCTATTTCGCCCTTCATTCTGAGATCTAAAATTTTAGTCAAATATGATAACTAGCCATAGTTTTCCAAAATTATCTTGGTTACAAGATGTCAATCCAGGTTTGTGCCTCTCGGCCTCTTCAGTCACACTTTCTTAACACATCCTAGCACTGTTCATTATTTTCATAGGAATTGAAATGTTTAGTACTCCCTCTCCCTCCGGTCCTAATTATAGGAACACTTTTGTAGTGCAAAAAGTATTTCTATAATTAGGACCGGAGGTAGTACATATTAGCGGTCCCAATAAGGAACTAAGGAAGCTGATTTAGTTACTGCTTGAGACTAATATATACATATCTACATGTAAAGCTACAACTTATGAAAATGATAAAGAAATATAGCACTAACAAAAGACATCGACAAAATAAAAACATAACAACACTGTCCTTTTATGTTTAGTGTTAGCGGTCCCGGTAAGTAAGCTGATTTATTTACTGCTTGAGCACATATGGAACCAGCTAGGGTACATTGCGCTTAGCATCCACTTCCATCAACTGCGTCTTTAGCGCAAAATAGTGAAGCTTTTGCCTTTTTTTAATAAATGTTTTAAAGCACTGGCTGGTACTAAAAAAATACCTCAAAATATGATATTGAAAAAATACCTCATAATCTTGAAAAATTATTTTAGGATTTTGAAAAAATATCCTGAAGTATATTTTTTGTATTAGTCAATACCCTGAAATATTTTTTCAAGATCTTAAAATAAATTTTCAAGATCTTTCAGCATCAATCAATATTCTTTTAGTGTTTGTCAGTACGCTAAAATATTTTTTCAAAATCCTAAAATAATTTTTCAAGATCATAAAGTATTTTTCAATACCAGTCAATATTTTAAAGTATCCTTTCAGTACCAATCAGCATCCTAAAATAATTTTTCAAGATTATGTAGTATTTTTTCAATACCGATCAGTATTATAAAGTATCTTTTTAGCACCCGTCAGTATCCTAGAACATTTATAATATAAAAAAAAGGCAAAAGCTTCACTGTTTGCTCGAAGATAGCCCAGTTTTGGAGAAGATGATAGAAGTGGATGCTAAGTGCAGTGGACGCTAGCCGGACCTGCATACACACACATATATATATATGAAAAGCTACAAATTATGAAAATGATAAAGAAACATAGCACACACAAAAGACATCGACTAGATTAAACATAACAACGACACTGTCCTTTTATGTGTTATTTAGCTCCCACTAGAACTTGGACGTACGTGCAAACATAAATAATTGGTGGGGCTCTTCAAAAGTCAACAGGACGGTTTTGTGGATATATATATATATATATATATGGAGAGTTATGTTTTACTCTAAACATATATGTTTTCGCAAACGACGAATCCAATGTGGCTGATGAGGCTAATACTCAATCATATATATTATATAGAGAAATCCAATGGATCGATCACTTTTAGCGCATTAGTCTTTACACATATCACAAGTTTTTGACCATTAGCATAAGTGGTCGCAACAGTACAAAAACAAGAGCTCTAATAAATAGTAGAATATTGTGGTTTTGATGCGTCCATCATATACTCCACTAGAAGCAAAACAATTAAATTAAAGAAGCCTTTTTTCTGCGAATGCAAATATATATATATATATATATATAGCTAGATCCTCTTTGCTTGGATATAACACGTCTGGTATATTCATCAGAATCCTGAAGCATAGCAAAAATATAATGGCGAGATCCGACGTGAGTTTGTTTTTGTTCACTTTGCTCATAATAATGGTGTGCATAACCATGCCATTATCAGAAGCTCAGGTGGTGAAGAATCACAATGATCCATCTGGCTCTGTGTTTATGAGCAATGTGAAGGTCAACGTTAATGGCGGATCCCAGCCCAGTAGTGTTGAGTTCAGAAATAATAATAGGAAGGGCGATATTATTGCAGAAGGATCAAGGAAATACCTGCGACCAACAAGGGTGAGCCCCGGAGGCCCGGATGGACATCACAACAAAATCATCGACAACGTCGTTACCAAAAGGACTTGAGGTTAATAACCATACACACACACATATATATATATATATACTGCGTACTATATATATTGTTGCATCCATATTAATATTCCTACTTATTCCTCTTAAGTAGTTTGTCGTTATTTTGGTTTTGGTTCCTTAAGTTCTAAATCATCAGTTTTAGTCCTTACATGAGTAAAATGATTCAGGATTTTTATTGAATTATAGAGACCAATGTTCTCAATAAAAAGAAAATTGATGGACCAAAACAAAAATAAAAGCAAATTTGAGAGACTAAAGATTATATTAATCCTTACTAATATTATAAGTTTTTGGTGATTTTTTGTAGGGAGGGTGAAGCTTTTCTTCTTCAGATTTGCAGGGGCGAAATCAGGAGTAGCTATTTCATGGAGAGAGCCTAATAAACAGAACATGGAATACGGATAGCAATGAAACGCTTCATTCTAGACCACCACAGCTTTGCCATGTACGTGGCCGGAATAAATTGTGGTCATGAAATTTTGTTTTTTTGGAATAAATTTCATGTTTTGAGTATTCTAATTATTGAAATTTGGATGTCTAGTGTTAAAGTGCTGTGAAAATCATAAACGGCCACATACTATTATATTACGATTACGAATAATATTAATAATACTTCGTAGTATTCTAAAACTAAAGTGTGAGAGAGCGGATATATATATATATATATATATATATACATACATACAGTGGCGGAGCTAGGAATTTTAATTACGGGGGGCGAAAAAGTACTATATCATAAATAAAAAATACTTGAAAAAAAATACTTGGAAGGTGTAGTGTAAGACCTCTTTCCAATGAAGCAAGATTAACTTCTTTAATTACCTCTTTATTTTCAATTTTAGGAGACTTTGAAAAAGGAGTCTTAGTATTTGACAATTCAACATTAGGAGTAAACGAGGCAAGGACTCACTATGCTTTCTTTTAAAATAAGTATCAATAGTAGTACTCTTCTCCATAATAATCACCTACAAAGAACCTTAATTAATTCACAAATTCCATATCATATATCATAAATTTTCTAACTAAACCCTAACTTTATTTTCCTCAAATCAATATATAAAACAAATCAGAGAGACTTCAAAGATACATATTAAAACATCATTACATAAGAAATTAAAAATAGAGAAACGCTGTTGTAAGAATTAAGAATGAATGATTGGGAAAAAAGAAAAGAAAAAGAAGAAGCCTTGTGCAGTCAAAAAATTACGAGGAGATTAGGAGAAAAACATTCAATGAATCAATACAACTAATTGAGGATGAGGAATCAATACTGTGAATCGAACCACACAAAAAAAGCGAGCTCACCTTGCCTTGTGCGTGCGAGACTGCGACTATGCGTATTAATACATTACAGTTTTTTTTTTCATGACCTCTCAATATCTAAAATACAAAATACTTCTTTGTATTTCTTTTTCAAAAAAAAAAAAATAGGGGGGGTGGGGGCCCACCCTAGCCCCGCTCTCCCTCCGCCCCTGTATATATATATATATATATATATATGAGTGGGTGAGTATTCTCCAAATATTACTAGTTACTAATCACTTCACTAATATATGCGAAGCGCGCAAACGACAAGCTTTGCTTTTAATATACAGATCACTTGACTTTTACGTTCAAAACACATAAATATAGTAGAGTAGGATTGTTTTTCACGTTAATTTGATGGTATCATATATATCCAAATACTAATAAATATCTTAAAGTGGTAAACAACAGCCGAGAACATATCACTCGATTAATCATTTCCTATTTCATTCCTCAGAACTAATTTTTCAGGATAATTAAGATTCAGAGGTCATTAACATCCCAGGATTAACAGGTCAATGAACATGTGACCTCCCTCTTGTAGTTGTAGGAGAGTTTTATTTCACTAAACTACAAGACCTTTACCAACAGGGTTAAGTCAGGATATCAGCAGTTCCTTGTTTCTATTGTCTTGTACTGATCCAATTTTGAGTTGAACTTGTGTTCTTGATATAAGATATGCTTAGACAGTTGATTTTGATCCTGAATACTCCCTCTGGTCCTAATTATTATAGGAACACTTTTGTAGTGCAATTTACACTACAAACGTGTTCCTATAATTAGGACCAGAGATAGTATAAATATAGTTTTCATATTTGTCAATCTTTTTTTAATTAGCCCCTATTAATGCTCATCAACAATAATATTAATGAAAAAAGAGAATAAGGGAATTAAAGAAGATGACTGTGATATTTTAGAAAATAAATGTCATATTAATTAACTTATTTAATTTAATCAAATTAAATGAATATGTTTTATATCAGAGAGTAAAATTCTCCATTTCACTCAAAAAAAGAGAATGAATCGGGAGCAGATATAAATAACCAAGGGTGCAACAACTGTATTATTTGTAGTTCCGCATGTGATCATATATGTAATACTAATAACTATTAAATTAACTAGGTTGAAGCTGAAAGGCTATGATCAAATCATCATAAAATATTCCGTGAGCAAGCAGAATTCAAACAATCTAAAGAGTCTGATTCGAAGATGGGAGACGGGAGGACGGAGGGTGACGGTGGACAGAAAGCGAAGGATGGAGGTGGTAGTAGACTGACACCATCAGAGAGCATGGGCACTGATACACGCGAGAAGAAGGGTCTGAATCAGTTTGTGACTTTTCGAAGTGGATCTACCGGGAAGCCAACGACGACTAGGGATACTGGGAGAGAACCAATGCCATCAAAGGAATCCCGCCTGTCGTACAAGGATAAACTTCTATGCCTGGGGGAGTCTGGGCTCCTGGAACCTAATTTCTCTGCAGCGAAAGCCTTGACTGGATGGAAGGATTACTTTGCAAGCACTAATGAGAAACAGAGTTCGCAAGTAATGGAGGAGGCCGAGGAGGGGGTGGAGCAAGAAGAAGAGGCAGTGGATGTGTGGCGCCGGACTGGTAAACTCCCGAAACTCCAAGTTACCGCCGAGGAGTATGAAGCCTGGTGTAAACCATACATGAATTCACTTATTGTTAAGCTCCTTGGAAAATCTCTCAACGTTGGATTTATGAGACTTCGAATGGAGCGCATGTGGGCGTCAAAAGGACCATTGAGGATTACCCCTTTAAATAATGGGTATTTTCTAGTTTCCTTCAGCTCAACGGAGGATAGAGACTACGCTCTGCAAGAAGGACCGTGGATGATTGCTGATCACTACTTACTGGTTCAGCGATGGCGGCCGAATTTCAACCCCTGGAAAGCTGATCAACAGAAAAGAGTAGCGATGTGGGTTCGGATTCCTGATCTTCCCCATGAGTTATACAATGTCGAATCGATTAGGAGGATTGGTAACATGATTGGGAGAACTCTCAAAATAGATCGAACCACCGCGTTCTCTGAAAAAGGGAGCTTTGCAAGGATGTGTGTCGAAGTTGATCTTCAGAGACCGCTGTTACCTGGATTCAGCCACTTGGGCGAAGAGCGTAGGTTTGAATTTGAAGGGCTTCATCTAGTCTGCTTTTCATGTGGAAGATATGGGCACCGTATGGACCAGTGTACCGCTAATACTACAAGCCAAGAACCTGGCAGCAAGATTGCAATTGATCCAGTGGTGGCCACGGCGGAGCCGGAGAAAACACCAAAGAAGCAGGAGGACACGATGGCCAGTTCGAAAGGGAATAGTCAACGCGTTGATTTCGGACCCCAAATGTTGGTGAAGCGTGATTTTGGGAAGAGAATCCATAAGGCGGTTTCGGTGGCCCCTGATTCGGTGAAGGGTTTGAAAAAGGAGGGGAAGGTGCAGGAAGGAGTTAATGTTCCCCTAGATTCACGGGCACCGGGAAAACAGGGGGTGGATTTGGAGAAAATAAAGACGCGTGAGAAGGAGCCTACTCGTAAATTCGGTGAGGAAATTCAGAATAAAAACAAGGGAGAAAAGCAAGAATGGTTGCAAGTGGGGTCCAAGAGAAAAGCAGGGTCCAAAGTGAAATCACGTGGGAAAGAGAACAAAATGGCCATGGAAAGTCAATCATGTGGAAAGAGAAATGGAAATTTGCCTAATGGATTCACGGGTGTTGTGCATTTAAATATGAATGGGCCCGTGATGATGGATGCAAATATGGACAAAGAAAAAAGCAGTGGGCCCACGAATTTGGGGTTGATGGCAGCAAACTTAATTATTAATGAAGATGGTGGACTTTTAATTCACCAAGTTGATCAAGCACGAACGGCTGAAGAAGTAATTACTCAATGTGCGAATGAAAATATTGTCGATACTGATATGGTACAGGAGAGTGATCAGGGGGATAGACTCCCCATACAACATATTGTGTCCTCATGAATTATCTCCTCTGGAACGTAAGGGGTGCTGGGGCTCGGTCTCTACCTTCTTTAATTCGAGGAATAGTTCGATCTTTTGGGGTGGATTTTGTAGCTCTTTTTGAGACTAGGTGTAGCAATTTGAAAGCTCAACAGATTGCAGCGACAATGGGGTTTCCCCATTTTAAAATAGTTGATGCGGATGGTTTTAGAGGTGGCATTTGGTGCTTATGGTCCGATAATTTTAGGCATGTGGAGGTGTTGGAATCAACGAATCAATATGTGCATGTTCAATTTACAAGTCAACGTATGCAAGTTTGGGAAATGTCTTTCGTGTATGGAAGTCCCCATATTGTTATCCGTCGGACGCTGTGGCGTGATCTCATGCGTTTAGCTCTTTCAATACAAGCTCCTTGGTGTGTAGGAGGTGATTTCAATGCGACTTTGGCTAATGATGAACGCTGCTCATGGAGGTCTCCAGGCTATTCGGATAGGGAATTTTGTCAGTTTGTTGACGACGCTAGGCTAAATGATCTAGGCTTCGTTGGACCACCTTTTACTTGGAAACGAACTGGGGTGGAAAGCAGGATAGATCGAGTCTTGGGGTCCAATACTTGGCAAGAAACCTTTCCTGACACACTGGTGACGCACCTTAACTGGTATAAAAGCGACCATCGGCCCCTCCTCCTGCAAACTGAAGGTTTTGCCATGAAGCGCAGAGTGGACAGGCCATTTCGTTTTTTAGCAGCTTGGGTTCTGGATGAGCGTTTCTCTCCTTTTGTTTCTGATAACTGGAAAAATGACATCCCTTGGTCGGAGAATGTTGGTAATTTTACTGCAGCCTGCGAGCAATGGAATGCGAAGGTCTTTGGTCACACAAATGCAAGAAAATACCAACTTCTTAGAAGATTGAACGGAATCACCAGAACCGAGACTCGTTTTGGGCTCTCAGTTGAGTTAGAAGAGCTCCAACATGTCCTTTGGAAACAGTTGGAGGAAGTCCTCTTACAGGAATCACTGATTTGGGCTCAAAAAGCAAGAAGTGACTGGACGGTGGAGGGCGATAGGAACACTCGGTATTTCCACTCACGCGCTAATGGGAGGAGGAAGAGGAACTTCATTGGAGCGTTAAGAGGAGGTGATGATTCGTGGGTGTATGATAGCGGGGCAATTAAGCAAATGACGGCAGAATATTTCTTAACGGTATTTACGGAGGATCAAGTCAGGCGGCCTTCCCTCAACTGTAGCATCTCTTATCCAAGGATTGACTCCACAGAGTTAAGCAATCTGGGGAGAAGCATCACTGACACTGAGATTAAGCATGCCTTATTTAGTATGGGGGCACTGAAGGCACCTGGACCCGACGGATTAAATGCTTTATTCTATCAGAGCCAGTGGCAGGTAGTGGGGGGTTCCGTCTATGATTGCATTAATAAATTTTGGTCTAACCCTTCTTCAATTCAGGAAATTAATGATACTCTACTGGTGCTTATCCCTAAAAAGGACCACCCAGAAGTTGTCAAAGATTTTCGCCCGATCAGCCTATGCAATGTGATCTTTAAGATTATTACAAAAGTTATTGCAAACAGAATTAAGGTGGTATTACCAAGTGTGATTAGCCCTCATCAATGCAGCTTTGTTCCTGGTAGACATAGCTCAGACAATATTATTGTCGCTCAGGAGGTGATTCATTCCATGCGTCAGCTACGGGGTAAACGTGGGTATATGGCCATTAAAATAGACTTGGAAAAAGCCTATGATCGGGTAAACTGGCGTTTTCTCCGGGATTGTCTACAAGATCTTAACTTGCCAGAATCCTTGATTAATATTATTTTTGCTTGTGTTTCTACCCCAACTATGCAGGTGCTATGGAATGGCGAAAAAGCAGGTTCCTTCTCCCCCTCTAGAGGTATCCGACAAGGGGATCCGCTCTCTCCGTACCTGTTTGTTTTGTGTATGGAACGTCTAGCACACCTAATTCAAGAGCGTATTGAGAAAGGGGATTGGAGGCCCATCTGTCTTTCTAAGGGTGGCCCTCCCATATCTCATTTGTTTTTTGCTGACGATATCGTGCTGTTTGTTGAAGCTTCTATGTTTCAAGCTGCCGAGGTTAAATCTTGTCTGGACACTTTCTGTATGGCCTCAGGTTTGAAGGTAAGCGAGGCTAAAACTCGTGTGTTCTTCTCCAAAAATGTGAACCATTTACGACGAACGGAGATTTGTGGATTGTTGGGGTTTCAAATTACTCCTGACCTGGGTAAATATCTGGGAGTACCTCTTCATCATAAGCGGGTTACTAAGGGGAGCTATCAAAGCATAGTGGATAAGGTGCGTGGCCGACTAGCTAGTTGGAAGTCGTCTTCTCTATCCTTGGCTGGCAGGTCTACTCTGGTAGCGTCTGTTACTTCGGCCATTCCGGGGTACACGATGCAAACAGTTTCTTTACCTAAAGGAACGTGTGAGGATATTGAGCAGCTTAATAGGAGTTTTCTTTGGGGGTCTTCTCCTGATAAAAGGAAAACACATTTGGTGGCTTGGGACACTGTCTGTCAACCAAAGAAGATTGGGGGGCTTGGCTTGAAACATCTTCACCGTCAGAACCAAGCCTACATGATGAAGCTAGGATGGAACCTGATCAAAAGGAGGGATGACTTATGGGTTAAAGTAGTGAGGAGTAAATACAAGTGTGGGGACGACCTTATACCACTCATTAACCCAAAGCGAAAGGGATCTAATACATGGTCAGGAATTAAGAAGTCTTGGGAGAGAGTATCTGCAGGAATAGCGGTTATTAATGACTTGGGGGCTATTCGTTGGACCCATGATCGTAATGGGGAATTTAGTGTTAGGTCCGCATATCATGCCTTGTCTGAAGGGACAATGAGGGAGGATCGATCGTGGCATTATCTGTGGAAGCTAAAAACATTACCTCGGTGTAAAACGTTCCTATGGCTTGCTCTCCATAACAAGTTGTTAACTAATATGGAACGTGTCTGGCGAGGGTTGAGTGGGGATGGGAGCTGTTCCTGGTGTGGGGCGGCGGTAGAAAGCATCATTCATGTGCTCCGCGATTGCACGGATACAAGGAAGCTATGGGTGGCAGTGGTGGATCCAACGACTGCTAATACTTTTTTTCACTCAGAGTCGCAATCATGGATTAGAAATAATATCCATCGGGTCCATGATCGTGGTAAGGGAGGATGGAGTGCGTTCTTCACGACAACCTGCTGGCTGTTATGGCAACGGCGAAACTCCAGAATTTTTGAGAATAAGTCTACTAGTAACGAATCTATTATTGGTAGAGCTCAGTCCATTATTTCTATTATAGCCAATGCGAAAGGGTTACTGAAGGATGTCAATCTCCAAGGCAGACCGGACCATTCTAGTCATGTAAAGTGGGAGCCACCAGTTATCGGTTGGACCAAGATTAACGTGGACGGAGCCTGTGCTCAGAATCAAGTTGCAACCTGTGGAGGTGTTATGCGTGATGCAAGCGGTTCACTCATGCATGGTTTCATGTTTAGAGCTGGGGAACCTGCAGATTGCATGTTGGCTGAGCTATGGGCCGTGTTATTTGGCCTGAAGATGTGCTGGGACTGTGGAGAACGCCGAGTGTGCATGGAGTCCGATGCTGAGATGGTCGTGTCTCTGATTAATAATCCTATTCCGACGAGTCACCCAGATGTTGATGTGATCCGAGAGATCAAGGCTATGTTAGGACGGAACTGGGAGGTGCAACTGCGCTGGATCCCACGTGAAGCCAACATGGCTGCAGACTATGTTGCAAAGCAAGCTTTTGACGCTTGGCCGGGCTTGCATCAGTTTCACACCGCTTTCGCTGATTTAGCTGCTATTCTGGAAAAGGACATAGGAGATGTAGTGTCTTGTAGTGGCGTTGCTTGAGGGCTTCCCCTCCTCTTTTTGTATCAAAAAAAATATATGTAATACTAGTTAGAAAAGAGCTATGGGTTGCAATATTCTGAGTACATCCCCAGTTTACCCCTAATAAAAAACACATCCGCTGAGCCATAAAGATGAATCTAATATGGGCCCAATAAAAGCTGAGCCCACTAAGGTTTTGCAAGCCTATAAAGACCAATCTTTCGGCTACGGAGAATTGGAAGTCTATTACTACATCCGGTCCTAAATATTGAAAGTTTATTATAAACTATATTATATATTTAGGTTCAAAAGGAGTATATCGGATCCAATAATGAATTATATAGGTAAATTGAATCCATGCCATGAGTTGTCATCGAAAGGGAGAACCAGTGCAAGATGCTAAGGAATGATTGTAATTACAAAAAGAAATTCCACAATAAGTAAAAAGCATGTGATGAAAAATTTTGGTATAGAAAATGACAACAGTTTCATAATATTCACTTATTATTAAGATTTTAAGGTGGTTATATTCATTCTTCAGACTTCATTGTGGAATGCGAATATGGATATTTTTCAAAAGGAATGTAAAATTGCTTATGAAAGGCATTTGTCAATTGTCATTACTACTGAACGGAAAATTAATAGTGGGTTTGGAATTAGGTTTCCTCATCCAATAAAGTGGAAATCCAAGGTTTAAAGCGTTTTGGTTTGGGATCTCCCTAAGCTTTTGAAGAAAAAGTAGACCATTATTATAAATAGATGTAAATTTTGAATTATATTAGATCAAATCTATAAATATTCTATATATGTATATGTATATATATATACATATATATATATTCCTACAAAATCTACTCATATATCTTTTATTTTGTGGATAATATAATAAATATCTTAAAGGCATGGGGTCATCAGCTGTTATTTTCTCCAAAAATCCAAGAGAAGATAAAGGCACGTGGCGGAAGATGCTTGAGGAACAGGGTCCTGAATAGTAATTTCCGCAAAATGTTGATAGAGCTTATTGAATAGGATCTTTAGCCATAATTTTCACCAAAATTCAAAGATATAACGTGGTGATAAATCAAAATAGATATAATATACTATCCCCTCCGATCCTAATTATAGGAACACTTTTGTAGTGTAATTTACACTACAAAAGTGTTCCTATAATTATTAGAACCAGAAGTACGTAACATTATATGGATATATCAAAGAGTCCTATGCCATGAAGTGATTTCATTTATAAATAGAGGTTTTATAGGCCACTCTTGACACAATCAATACTCCAAGAATTATGAGCAATATTATTTCTTATAGTTTCTAAACTCCTCAATTGGGGAGGGATGTAGCCTAATAGGAAAGCTTGTTTTATTTATTTTTGTTTGACTCTATGAATTTCCATTTATGAATATTCTTTATGAATTTATATTTATGAATACATTAGTTTATTTTAACTATAGATTTGCTTTGGCTAACCACCAATAGAATCTAATATATGAGTAATCTCGATAGATTGAGAGGTGAAGGGAGAAGTTAGATCTAGAAAAATACACACAAATTATTTAGACTAGGAATAGTTTTAGATATTTGTGTTGGTAAGAACTATAATTTCATGGTTTAATTAGTCGTGTGAGTGTCGTGAGAACGAGTTTAACACTAATTAAAAAGGGACTAATAATTCAGGAGAACATTTTAGGAATAGTTTGTTACTATAATTAATTAAAGAATCAACTCAAAATAATAAAAATTAGCAACCTGTGGGTGAAATCTTGAAATCAACTCTTTAAGTGATGGTTATATTCTCATACATATTACCCTCCTTATTTTCTTCTTACCTAAAACTCATTTGAATTAGTAAATTACAACTTCCTTATAGGTACGACCCGCATTGCAGTTTGTTTATAGAGATTTCGTATTGATGATTAGCAATTGACGAGCAAGCTAAGTGTGTCGAAGTTCTGTATTAATAATAAGTTCAGAATGACATATATATCCATGATCTTCAGACAACAGATCATTCATATTCCATAGTCAATCCGGGACTGAGTCGACTCGGTCTCCCTCTCAATGGTGTAGGACACATTCAGGGCAGTTGGGGTTGAGTGGCGACATGCTCGGTGCTCAAACTGAAAGAGCCGCTCAGGAAATGTGACGAAGAGGACAATTCATTAGTAATCTTCATCAATTTAACCTGAGCTTCTGACATGAACAACCTCATCACCAACAGCAGCCAAGTCAACAAAATCAAACCCACGTACACTTGTTCTCGCCATCATTTATTAGCTTGCAAGCTACTCGCTACTAGCTACAGTACTTCCAGGCCAGATTCTGATCGATTTATATGTTTATCGGACTTCTTGTGTATCCATGCAAATGGGATATAAGTGGTATATATAGAGAGAGCGTTATAGCCTTCAAAACACCAATATTAATTCCAGGCTTTCTGTCTTCCTCTAAATCAAGTGGACACAACGCACCAACCACTATCTTAGGTCTAATTTTGTATATATTTATATATGACCTAATACCATCCTTTGTATAAGAGGTTACGGTTCGTCGTTGCCAGAAAAAAAACTATTAATCATAGTGCGACAGGGTGGCGAGCTCGTCTTTCTTAACAAGATTAACTTTTGATTAATAAGAGATCTGGATTGTCTCAGTATCAGTATCGGATCCCTCAGTATCCTCAGTATCGTTCTATCTGACCGTCCAAAAGTTGATCTAAGAATCCAGAATCATTATGTCAAAAACCGCGCGCGGTTTTTATAAAAACTTTAAAAATCCCTCTCTAGTCGTTAGATTCATTTTTGGACAGCTCAGATTTACTTTTGAGGGATACTGAAGCAAACGCTTCTGAGGAAATCCCCTTCCGCTTTACTTCCAACGGTATGCCTATGTATGTCCAACTTTTAGTTGGAGATTACAGTATGACGGGGCGTTGGCACTGAGCAATTTATTTTCCCTTTATGGACAAATTAAAAGGAGGAAAATTTCTTTTGGGTTAAGGACTAAATTTGCCAACAAACAATTAGCTTAGGAGCATTGGTCACAAATAAGTTTTAATTGGACCAAATTTACCAACAAACAATTATTTTTGTTAAATCCACACAAAACCGTCATAAGCCAACAAACGTCTGTCTGATTTGGATCTGACTTCCACCTCAATGCCCAATGGCTTTATCAGGTTTTTTTCTTTGGTCAACAAACTATGTGCCTGCACTTGAAGTAAGAAGCACGACTCAGACGCAATGAATGATGAGAGATTCAGAAACAGAAAATCAAAAGCTCACTGAAAATCAGAGAAAAATAGAGAAATAGTGGAGCTAAATCTGATAATGTCTCTGACAGCTTTTTCAAGGAGTGAGCAAAAAATGGAAGTTACTTGTTGTTGTGGGTTTGTTCTTAATCGTGTTTGAGCCAAACCTAGAATAAATCATTTTCATGTTTTATTCAAAGGGTTTGACTACAACAGCCTGATTATCATACTAATTGAAATTCAAATTCAGAGAGACGAAGAATCAATAAAACGGGGGGGAAAAAAAGATTGTCCATTTAACAAATCTTTTAACCTCTTATTTCAGAACTAAACCCACCAGCAAGAAAGTAAGAACAACCGAACAACATGATAAATCAGTCCAACCCAGAGTCAAGAAACAGTAAATGAACCAAAAACCGAAATGGGAGAAAGCACAGAGAGCAATCTGATCTATACCTGAGAGACAGAGACCAAAGCGATTTCGTGCCTGGCTTTTGAGGTTCAGAAGTTTGTGGAGCACAAGAACAGAGTGAGGATGGAGGGAAGGTGAGGGGTATTCAAGGCTTGCAAATGGAGTGTCTGTGTAGAGTAAAAACCTGAGGAAGAGAATCTCTTTCGTTTATAATAAAAATGCAGAACCAGCTTGCTTTTATTCCCTCGAAATCTGATATCTGAAGTTTATACAGAGAGATAAGTCTGCTTCGAGCACAAGAACAGACGGACGTTTACCGGCTTCTAACGGTTTTGTGCGGATTTAACAAAAATAATTGTTTGCTGGTAAATTTGGTCCAATTAAAACTTATTTGTGCCCAATGCTCCCGAGCTAATTGTTTGTTAACAAATTTGGTCCTTAACCCATTTCTTTTCTTCGTCCACGTAGATTAGCACCTGTATATAGCACTTAACGCCTGCTTTCTTATTGTTAATGTAGAAAAATCTAGATATGATACATCATTTCACTATTACATTGTTGTTATTATTGTGTGCATTTATTTACGTACTGCCAAAGCACCACTATATATTTAGGTGCATTGTGCATAGAGCAAGGAGAGATTATGCAATGGAATAGCAAATAGGGAGTGAAGGTTTTTTGGAAAAAGGAAGTGAAGGGATATTGAAAAGATGATTTTCATCTCCATAGTTGAAGACCTTATCTCTTTGTACTATCCTACTTTTACATTTATTATAAGACTAAAGCTATCTTCCAAGGCTACCTGAAGTATCATCTTTCTAATGTACCTTACAAGACAACTCGTCGTAGTTTTATTGACCCTTTTTTTTTTTTTTTTTTTACTATTTTGACAATGTCGGCAAAACACCTTCCATACACGTTGCACTTCTTTACTTCTTGTCTTCTTCAACTTGTCGGCAATGTATCAGTGTCAACAAGCTTCCTTATATCCTTCTTTAGGATCTAGATCAAGTTTCTTATTCCCTTGCCTAACAACCTTACATGAAGTCTGCTCAAGTATTCAAATAACCACTCACATCTTTGTTTTTCTCTTTCCCCAACCTCTTGAAGCATGTGCACATGCGCGTGATGAAATCATTCTTGAGGCTAACAAATCGGAATCCTGAATTTAGCCGCTGCTTGTCAAGTATGAACGAAAAGAATTTTTTGGATTCTTGTATTCGATTAAATTTGTAGTGTTATTATTTATCATAACGTCGCTAGAAAAATCTAGATTAAATTATCTCATTATTATATAGTTGTAATTAGTTAAGGTACGAATGCATATACTTTCACGGGTTGGGTTTCTCTCCTAATCCCTTTCTTATTATCCCTTATCATCTTTATATTATATATGTCCAATCAATCACAATATTACTTTAATTTCTCTCTTCTCTTCCTAATCAACGGTCCAGATAGACCTGTAAGAGAAAAGGAAAAAAAGGATTATGAGAAAATCATCTCCCTACTTTCATCTCCCTACTTTCACCGCCAAAACACCATCATAAGATTATATAGGTGTATATATAATGCAAATGTTTGGACTGACAGGTTTTATGGGTTTTTTTTTGGCAATTATTTTCAATGCAGGAAAATAAGTCGCAGTCAATTTTAGGGTCAAAATCACATAAATTCCATGAAAAGGAGAACAGATTACTACGTTAAATGTCATCAAATGGACTGTAAACTGATCAATAACCAACATATCTTCCAAAATTACTAGAAGCATAAGTATCATATCAGATTTCACAATATCTAAAACCCAGAAGAGGCCAAAATACAACTATTAAATCACAGAATTTTAACGTTGTATGAGGTTGTATGATATCAACAGATTTGTGAGATCCAATCCAGTGTAGACATCACAAGGGAAAAAATATAACCTCGTCGCCGACTTCAAATGATGACAAATAACCTGAAGTTATTGATATCTGATATAGTAGGAAAAATATACGGTAGAGAAGTCAAGAAATTATAGTCCACCTAAATCTACACTCTACACTGACCTCTGAACGCAACAGTTTGCCGCTCATCAAGTTTGAATCTCCTTGGACATCAAGTGGAGGGCAAGTTTCTGAACCTTCCGAAAGTTCACAGTTGTTAAGGAGTGACCATAGCTTATTTTCTATAACAAATTTAAAAGAAAAAATGAGGAAAGGACAGGAAAGCAGATGAGGATATTTTTTCTTCATAAATGGGATGATTCAGCATCAACAAGTTATTGTTATTCACAACTGCTCGAACTATTAATTCTTTCGCTTCCTCATGCTTCTTTTTCAGCATGTTGCAAATCTGCAAGAAATCACACTTAAAAATTTTAAACAATGGTAATAATTTACTTTTCTCTTTTCCCCTTCTAAGATACTGCATGCCTGGTTGAAAATAAACCCTTCCACTGCCGTTGGCTTGGGAAAACTTTACTCCCTCTAATTTTTTATATAAGACATATTTTTCATAATTGTTCATATTTTCGTAGTTTGCCTATTAATACTCCCTCAACAATAATTAAACAAGAGAAAGAATGGAGGAATTGAAGAAGATGATCAACGTATTTTAGAAAATACATGTCATATTAACTAATTTCTTTAATCTAATCAAATTAGGTAAATATATCTTATATTAAGAACCAGAGGGAGTAATATAAAAGAGATGGTGTCAAATTTTAAAATAAATGCAAGTTCATATGTAACGTAAACCTGGGTAATTTATAAAGAAAAACATAGCTAGTTCTTTTTTTACTCACATCTTCAAGTTCCTTTGTATATGCTTCAGCCTTTTCAACATTGCTGTTATCTACGACTAATGCAGAAGTTGGTAATTTTACTTCCACCAGGTTAATCTCCGGTGGACGTGGAAGTTCCAACGTGGGAATATTGCAGAGTAAGCTATTGGACCTACTCTCCACCTGAATTTCATGAAAGTAAAACTAGGGATTTATAAGGAAAATTAAAACTGATATTGACAACATTAGGGATTGAAATCCTCATATCACTGTATGTTATCAGTCGTCATCAAATAATACAGTGCATCAGATACTATATTCCCAAACCTTATTATACCTTTCCAACAACTTTTTCTGCACACCCCTTAGAATTTCTGCAGTTATTCAGAAATATATCACTGGTCTAGCAAAGAAACAAAAGAAACAATAAATAATGAAAATAACCAGCCATCCAGTAAAACCTGATTTCACTAGGAGAGTGATGGAGTCGCTT
Source organism: Acacia crassicarpa (assembly GCA_034222035.1). Taxonomy (NCBI): domain Eukaryota; kingdom Viridiplantae; phylum Streptophyta; class Magnoliopsida; order Fabales; family Fabaceae; genus Acacia; species Acacia crassicarpa. The sequence goes on along the minus strand of JAWXYG010000005.1, from coordinate 36,452,196 downwards.
CAGGGACCTCAAGGGCGCTAAATCTGCTTCTGAAACCTGCAAATTTTTATTATAGTTGTGCTGAAACATGGTTAAGCATGTGTATGATTTCTTTTCAACGAAAAGGTATTGAAGCTTCAACTAGTTATCGATTTCTTCCTACATTACATATTCTTTATTAAAAAGAGAAAGAAACAAGAAATGCATTCCTACTACGAGAGGTGCGGGAGAACCTAGTGGGAAGAGAATAATGAATCAGACTACACCATTTTTAAAAATATGACCCTGGCCTAGATGGGAGTACAATAGGGATGACAATATGGTGCCAAGGGAAGTCATCGAATTCCAGACCTCATTAGTGTTTTTCCTCTTCAAGAAAGGGGTCGCAGGCTTTTGATTTGCAGAACTGTCAATAAGATTATCAATCTTTGCTGCTGTGATGCCCCGCATTTTCATATTTTCAGAGTTTGCCGGGGACTCAGTTTCTTTCTGACGTATAGGAGTTGGTAATGCCTTGTCAGTTTCAACACCCCTAAGATAACATATGAATTGTCACTCAAAACCAATAGCAAGTTAATTAACTAATAAAGAATAGGGCAGTATTACACTTAGCATCATACTTTGCAGTCTTAAAGCCGCCGATCTTGAAAGCTTTAATTGAAGAAAGTTTATTTTCTTCTCCGGTTACCCTTAAATTCTTAAGGAGTTCCTTGTCTGAATTTTGAGCTTGAAGATTCACAGGCACCTTGTTAGCATGTCTAGCTGTTTTCTCAGTTAAGCAGGAAGGATGAACATGAGAACTGCAAAAAATACCAACAAAAAGCAAAATTATGGGCCATCACTATGACAGTCCCCAGAAAGTCTTGTTGAAAACTTGAACATTTGAAAGAAGTCTGGCAGAGGTAATTATATGGCATAATCATTTCAAAACTAAATTAATACTAAAACAAGCATTAACATGCAGAAAGGAAACAAAAGTAAAAACAATTTCAGAGTCCAATATTGAACAGTTAGCAATATAGTGAGGGGTCTAGAGTAAGTAACCTGATAAAAGTCCATTGTGAACTAACATCCGTCGAAACATTAAGGCACAAGTTGTTTAACATGAGAAAACTAGAATGTGATCATTAACACACATCCTTTCAATGTTTCATAATAGGAAGTGATTTTCATTGATCCAGTCAATGGATTAGGAGTACGTATATGTATGATAATACATAAATATGCATAATCTACAAATTCCACCCCAGTATATTCACATATTTATTGATCCATTCTTTCAGGTTTTGGCCTCAATCCAGGAAAGCTACTTAGCATGTAACCTGGCTGAATGTTTTCCTCAAACTCTGTTTCTTAAGGATAAATAGTATCAGCAGAATTCTTTTACCAATTTAGTTCATATTATGCATCTGCAAGTCAGCAAAGCTTATCAAACAGAGTCCTGTTTATATGATGGATGCTGGTGTGTATATTGTACTTCAAGTTGAGTAGTAATGGTCAAGTGTTGCTGCCTTACCTCAGAATATGAACATCTTTAGAGGACATACTAGTTTCTAGCAACGTGATTTTGCTTTTCTTTACTTCCTTGAGAATTGGCTGTTTGGTCTCAGCTAACTTTCCTCCACTTTGAGTACCATCAGAAATAATACCTTTCCTAGTCATGATCACAAATGACAATCACAATCATAACAAATAGCAAAATAAAGTTCAGAAAATTAATGCAATTACTTATATTGGTTAGAAATATAGAAACTTCTAGGAGATTATTGAGCACAAGAACAGATATCTTACATGGCATTACTAGGAATTTTAATATCATGTTTGCCATCAATTGATACTAATTCATCTCTCACTGATTTGGTGGTAGGTGGAGTTGAATCACTAACCAATCTGGTTCCACATCCTGAGTCATCTGATTTGAAGCTCTCCCTGTTGAAAGCTGAGTGAGACACAATACCATTGAAAGGCAACTAATTAGATATGTTAAGACAAGCGTAGCTTACCTTGCTTTGGTCATGGATCCAAGATGCATGTCACCAGTTTTTTTGTAGTCAAAGGAGATTTCCTTCTTCCCAAATGTCAATGAATTCTGCTTTAAAGGAACACTCTCCCCTGTTTTGCAGAAAAACTTTGATTGCATGCCTTTGATTTCTCTATCTTTCATTAGCATCTCTTCATCAACTACAGGTTTACTGGATCCACTGAGAAAAAATTGTTAAAAAAAAAAAGCAAATTCAATTGAAACATGCTCTTTGCACCTTCACGTAAATACTTTTATGTCCAATTCAGATGGTATAGGATAGGGATCAGAGTGAATACAACCATCAGCAACTCAACTTATTATAGAATGAAATTGGTAACAGCTATTGATCTCTGATCCAAAAGACCATAAATAATTAAACCTGCTTGCTGTAGCCAAATGACCCTCTGAAGTTGAACTTTGGTTTTCCTTGATTTCATTATCAAGCAAAACCTTCTTTGACACATCTTCTGAAGTATTATTTTCAAAACTTGAATCATTGTTAACTGGATGAGGGTCATTTGTATCTTCTACTTGATTGTTGCTGCCAAACGCATTATCTTCTTCATTAACACTTTCTAAATTTTTCATTTCAAGTGTGGATGAAATCTCTAATGGTGACTTTACTCCATCAGGGTCCACATATGTTGCCTTATTATTGATGACACTTTGCTTACCACCTGAACCTGTAATTATTCTTGTTCCCAAAGTATGAAATTCTGTATGACCTGTAATACTGTCTTGATTTGAAACAATGTGGTCAATAGATTGAGAAGGTGGGTTATGGATATCCTCAGATATCGATTCTGAGGTATGTCTCTTCATAGGTATTTCTCTTTTTTGATCCTTCTCTTCTGTACTTAGAGTTGAAGATCTAGCTTCAACTAACATGTCCAGCTTCCCAGACGATAAAGCTTTTGGCGCAGAATCACCCTGAATGAAATCTAGATCCTTTTGATCTCCTACCATCATCCCAACTTTTGAGGTTTCCACGGTCTCTGATGATAGAGGCTTCAGAATCATGGGAACATTAGATGCATGAACATGTTCATTATTATTGGTTTCAGGTTCTTTAGCAACTTCACTATCAATTTTGTGTGAAGTAACTCCTTTTTTAGTCAGATCCAAGGTGGAGGCCTTATCTCCTTTCAATAAGCTTGAATCAAGATTGAAGCTATCCATCCTGAACCATTAAAAGAAGCAGAAATCATGAGCTTCAAATATGAAAATTGCATTGATGAATAATTTCTTCTACTTACTCGTTGAAATCAAAGTTGAAGTCAAAACTGTGTCCTCTTCCTTCTTTTGCACCAGAACATCCTCCTCCTTTATTCTCCTTAGCCTTTGTGGATTTATTGGGTGAGCAGGAAAGGTCAAGGCCTGACATGTCTCCCACTTTATTCTCTGAAGACTTTGCTGGTTTTTTTGGGGAGCATGAAAAATCAAGGTCTGATATGTCACCTTTATTCTCCTTAGACTTTGAAGGTTTTTTGGGCGAGCATGAAAAATCAAGGTCTGACATATCCATCTTAAATGATGAAATCTTATCAAACTCACCATCCAGATTGAAATCCATGTCCCTATTAAAAAAAGTGATATATTTATAACTACTTTTTAGATGAAAATGATTACATACCTTCAGGAAAAGCAAAATAATTCACATTTAACTTAATTCAACATATTAAACTCCCCCCAGAATATGCTCAAATTATGAATAGTAAAACGTAAAAACAATAATCCAAACGGGGGTTTCATTGTGCACTGTCAGTAGTGTACTTAGTAGCCTTATTTTATTTAAGGGGGAAAAAAACTCTACCATGACTTACAGTTTTCCGAAATTGAATGTCTTTTTCTTTCCTTTAGTAACACTGTCAAAATTAAAATCCATTGCATCATCATCTGTCATAGATATTGATTTCCAGGAGCTAAGAAATTCCTTGCCAATGTCCTCTTCTGTTCAAAATAAAGAAAGTAATAGTTTCATTATATCGTTGTTGTAGCTGAAAGAAGTAACAACAATTGGAGTCCGCAGGGTTAGCAAGAAAATGAAATCTCATATTTATAAGAAATTTTAGAACTTAGAATTTTGCAGTAATACATAGAACAATCAAAACAAGATATTATATAAAATCAGTCACGTAGAGTAGCTAGCGTATCAAATATCAATAGCATCCCTCAATTACGAGGGGGAATGAAACTCTGTATTTCAGCATGTTTTGTTCTCTCCTAACTCGATTTTTTCTTATATCATGCTTCTCAGTTCGCATAAACAGTCCAATAATGAGATTCAATGTAGCAAGGACTCTAGTGACAGCAAGGCTATACGGCAGCGCCTATAGATTTCTTTTTATTGTCATAGTTCTTTCTTTTTGTTGTCATCCTTCCTTATATATGTTATAAGCCATCACCTGACATCATTGCTAAAACAAGACTCCAACAAGGAAATGCGTAGTGTGATGTCAAACGACATTCCTTACTGCTTTTCACACTTAATTCCAAGAAAATACTAGGAAGAGTATGCTTGTGATGCTAATGGCATCCTGGATGCAAAGGTAAAGTGGGAGAATAACCTTTCTGTGAAGTTCCTTCCTTCGAATCTGCAGATGAGGTTTTCTGTTGTTGATCTGCCATTATTTGAGACGGGTAAACCTTCCTGTCACTCCTCAGCTACACTGAACCTGTCATGTTCCAATTAAAACAAATCAGTTAAAAATGAAGTAGGAAAAGAAAAAATATTAAAATAAAATAAAAAGAGCATCAATTATGATAGATATTTGGGGAAAATGGAAAACACTCAGGTGTAAATGTAAAAGTGACAACAGCAACAACAACAAAAAACTCTGCGACTCAGGTAACAGCAAGAAAGAAAGAAAATAAGAATGGGAAGTAAAATAATGTTATCAAGCACTTTTTGAAGTCAGCCATAAAAGCAACTTTTTTTTGACTCAGTTCGAACACAATTAACCACTTTCAAGTTGACACAAAAATAGAAAACGAATTTCTAGTAATCTTTATATTCTGAGGCATTCGAGTAGTGTCTGAAAGCCATGTATGAACAAGATGACCACAAGAGAGAAGAGAAGACTGAATCCATCTATAAATTTGCGGATATACAAAGTCGCAACCTAATCCATGTGCTGGAGAGACTCTTAAGTATGAAGGGAAAAACAAGTTAGTCAAAACTTCATTAAATTTGAGTAGAAGACAGTAGAATTAATAAAGATAAGTTTAAAAAGGAGCACAGATCATATGCCGAGAAGCACTAATTTAATCGAAAGCCGGTTGAACTACAGTACTTTTGCAAAAATGAAGAATCAAATTCACCATGGGCGGGCCTATATTACACTCAGTGGAGACAAATGCCCCACTGAAACCTTTGAAACATGAATAGTTGATTAATATCCTTTTAATTTTTGTTCCAGATACTTTGACGAAGATGCCTTCGTAAGCCAATTGATTCGGCAGCTCCGCCAAGCCACTGAAGAATGACCATTTTAAACTCAAGCTTCTAAATAGTTGAAGAAAACTCGAAACAAGTCATTTGCCGGATCATGCATCATAAATACCTTAAGAATTTTCTAAATAGATGATTATATAAAGAGATCGATAAACAAAATGACCATCACGACAAAACAATCCAAAGCAAATTGAAGAGGGCAGAAGAATAACAGCCGATTAAACACCATTGAAGCAAAAACTAGTAATATAAGCTTTTTGAAAAAACAGAAGTAAACTCATCTTTATTCAAAACCGTCAATATTCAAACGATTATAAGACCAGATTATAAGCAAAATTAAAATGAAAAATTAAAACCAGAGAAAGAAACGGTGCAACGGCGTCCAAATCAGGGTAGACGACCACGCAGGGAACAGATGACGCGGGGAATAAATTCAAATGCAGCTTCAAAGCCAGAATGAACTAATCAATCTCACCGGAGTTTGGGAGGAGACAAAGCCTAGTGTTCGAACCTACTTCAGTACTTGCCCGAGAGCAACCACGCAGTGCTAACAACGACGGACGGCGTCCGACGGCGAGCTTGATCAAGCGCGGAATGCTTGTTCGTCGACGAAGAAAAATGAATCCCTACTTCTTACGAGACGAGAGAGTGCTAATAAATTTGGACTACATGCATGAAACGATTACTTTTTTTGTGCATCGACCAGAGAGGTATACATTACTTCAAAGCCAAATGAGCAAGTTGACAGCGCAGACACTTTTTTTTTTTTTTGTTGGACCATGCAACGCAGACTCGAAAACAGAGAGGGCAACCAAAGAGAGAAAAAAAAAAAAAAAAGGGCTAAAGTACCCATTTTTGGTTCTTTATATTTGCTTCATGTATCCATTTAGTTCTTTAAGTTTGTAAAGTACTCGTTTGGTCCTTTAAAATAAATTTAAATTTGTAAAGTGCTCGTTTGGTCCTTTAAAATTAACACCGTGAAGTAGACTTAACGGAAAATACTAACTCAGCAATTTTAAACGATGATTGTGCATTTAAATGATGACAAAGCAAGTTTATATGTTACTTTTTTAATAAATTAATATTTTAAAACCTATAAATTGAATTTTAAACAATGACTGTGTGTAACGTCCTCAAAATTTACTCAACATAATGACTAATTAAGGGTTGATTAACCACTAAGTAATGCTTCATTGCTTGCCAAAATATACAAATAAATCAGAGTATGCAAAATGAGCCCTAACGTGGCAATATACAATCATCCAACGTATACCAAAAGACGGAAGCACTACTGTCAGCAGAAGTAGCCTAAGCTTCCGAGGTCTTCCCTGATGGACCCGGACGGAAACTATCACCTGGAAAAAATGTGGTAACCATCAATCCAACTTATTACAAATATTAATATGTGCTAGTGAGGTGCCATGTGGAACAATTTATATAACAAAGTATTTTAAATAAAATAATATATATAATTCGCCAATATCCATATCACAAAATTTCATATCAGAAATTATGTATCACAGTTTTTATTCACACAATTCCCAAGATACCTCCAACCAATCCAACCGAACTGCCTTATTTCCTCCGACTAGACCCATGGGCTAAGTTATATCCATGTTACTGGTTACTCAAAAGCTCACTGGTCATGAGATGAGGACCGGCCAAAATCCTCAGAGCACATGTCCCAGACCATGGGTCTTTCCCCCTCATTGAACTTGAAAAGACCTTCCTTACAAAACATTAATTAACCTTAATTAACAAATAAATAAAGAAAACCCTCCGCTTACTATAGTAAGTGCAACGGAGTTCAAGACACAACATTCGCCCACAAACGCATCACAATAAAATCCGAAACTCTGGGCACAACTGTTCGGCGGAAAAAAAATGTAAGCTCACAACTTTAATAATACCAAACTCCCATCATAGAAGTGTTTACCAGAATACCCACACGCAAACCTTAATTTACAATCCTCCACTTCATTATAACAAACACTAAAATAACATACCATTTAAAATTAAACCTTTAGTTCAGTAGCAAACTCACAGTTATTCCAAAACAGCTAAAACAGTATTTTTAAAACATGTGGGCCCTATAATGGCAATATAGAGATCATTACAACACCATTACCCAAAAGAGGCTTACAAGGTTCTCTACAACTATGCCTCTGGTTGCTTCCCTTTGCTACTAATGGTATTAGAAACCTCGCCTGAAAAATATTAATATTAACGGGGTGAGACATTAAGTCCCAGTAACCAAAATTAATTTATAAAATATGCAGGAAAGGATTGCAAGTCAGAGAAACGGGATTGTTAACAAAATAATAACAACAACTTCAATAATCAACTAACCATCCTCACATTTACCATCCTGCTCCTCCTTATTTCCTCATGGACATGGATCAGCCCATCAGTGTTAGTAACCCGGCCAAGGTTAACTATCACCTCAAGGAAACTGTTCCCTCCCGTGTCACCACCAATATACCGTAACAGGGAGGTGTCCGCCCAAAACACTCAACTCAAATCCGGGCCAGGAATAAGAGTGAACCAATGGGCACAAATTCTCCCTCAGTCTCTTCCACACTTCCCAACAAATTTCAAAATTAATAACAATATGAAATCATAATTATCAAAACATAGTACGATATACTACCCCATACAAAACATCTTACAACAATTAACACAATAATCACCATTACAATAATTCCAATAACAAAATTCACTCACATATATTCATACAGATTAGAAAATACACTGCTTCTCTAAATTAGCAACATACTCACATAAACACACAATTTCAAAACACATGTTACTAGTATTTATGAAAATAAGATTTAGTAAACACCTTACATTCCAAAACATGCATATAAAATAAATTAACCCCGGTTACCTCAACTCCAGGCCAAACCTTATCTTGAGAAATTAAACTCGATTAATCACCGGTCACAGGTAAACTCTACATTATCACAAATATAACTTATATAACTCAAAATACACAAATAATAATAATAATAATAAATTTTTGTTATAAAACTGAAAATAACCATTTTATCCTTTAAATTTCCAAAACCAAACCGATCAAAACTTCAATAATATCTCCATTAACCCAAAATAAATTATTTATACATCTTTTAATTGGTAGAAATATAAAGTAAGATGTAAATCCTAAATCTCTTAAATAGAAAAATTAATTTAAATTCTTGCAACAACATTTCAATAAAACTAAACCGGTCAAAACTAGTTATTAAATACTATATACATATATACAGTCTTCTATTGTTAAAACTCAAAACTTTTTCAAAATCATAACCTCAAAATTTTCACTAATCAACATGATATTACTTTCATTGAAAAGAGAAAAATATTTAGAACAACTTTCATAAAGAAAGTTCATTGAAAAGAAGTTAATTTAGCTACTAAAATTATCTTATAAGATAAATAACATACCTCAAAAGACCCAAATATTATATCCACCTTCTTCTCTTTCTTTCTCTTCCGTACTTTCACTCTCTCTCGGCGCGCACACACACACAAAGCCTTCATACATATATATAAATCCATACCACCGTCTCATGGTGGTTTTATTATTATTCTATTATATTTTTATTAATATTTTAATACCCCCACGAGAATCACGTCTGTCCCTTTTTTTTTTTTTTCTCCCTTCTTTTCTCGCCTGCCTCATGTCTCTTTCTTTTTTTTTTTTAAATTTCTTTTTAAAATGGGCAAACTGCGACAAAGGCCCAAACTTTATTTAATATTACAATAATTACCTATAATTATTTTATAATTACATTTAAATCTTAGAAATAAAAATTAGGATGTTACAACTCTCCCCACCTAAATGGAATTTTGTCCCCAAAATTCTCAACAGGTTATAATGTAAACAATCCTCAACATAAGATTTCAACACAATCATCTTAGGGAGACAACAATATTACCAACTATCACACTACATCAACACATCAAAAATTACCAATATAATTACATTATTATACCTCACAAGTTTGATCACAAACAGCACAATCGTAGATACCAATACTACATAACACACAAACATAACTAAGCAAACAGACTAGGAAAGTCACGCCGCATTCGCTCTTCCGTTTCCCATGTAACATCACCAGGAGACATACCCTTCCAGAAAATTTTTAAGAGACGAATTGTTTTATTTCGCAATTGCTTGTCTTTTACATCAAGAATTCTTTCTGGCTCGGGTATGTAAGTCAAATTCTCTCTCAATTCAATGTCCTCGGGTTCAATTACATGGGAAGGATCTGGGTGATATTTCTTAAGTTGGGACACATGGAATACGTTATGCACGCTTGACAGGTGTGGTGGCAAGGCAATCCGATAAGCGACGGGTCCCACGCGCTCCAAAATCTCATATGGCCCAATGAATCGAGGAGTCAATTTCTTAGCTTTAATAGATCTACCAATGCCAGTTACTGGTGAAACTTTAAGAAACACATGGTCCCCTACTTCAAATTCCAATGGTCGACGCCTTCTATCTGCATAGCTCTTTTGCCTGCTCTGGGCAGTCAACAACTTCTGGCGTATCATTTCAATTTTCTTTGTTGTTTTGTTCACCAAGTCCGGCCCAATTACCGTTCTCTCACTTAACTCAGTCCAACAAAGAGGCGATCTACACTTCCTGCCATAAAGTGCCTCAAAAGGAGCCATTTGAATGCTCGAGTGATAACTATTATTGTAAGCAAATTCAGCCAATGGCAAGTGACGATCCCAACTACCGGGTAACTCAAGGGCGCAAGCCCTCAACATATCTTCGAGCGTTTGAATTGTCCTCTCTGTCTGTCCATCAGTTTGCGGATGATAAGCGGTACTGTAATTCAACCTTGTTCCCATAGCCTCCTGTAACGCTTTCCAAAAGTTCGATGTGAACCTTGGATCACGGTCTGACACAATATTTATAGGTATACCATGTAACCTGATAATCTCATTCACATACAATTGAGCTAGCCTTTCTAAGCTATATTCAATATGGATAGGGAGGAAATGAGCTGACTTTGTCAATCTATCCACAATAACCCATATGGCATTATGGCGTGCTGCAGTATTCGGTAATCCGACAATAAAGTCCATGGCAATGCTGTCCCACTTCCACCGGGGAACCTCTAAAAGTTGAAGTAACCCTGGAGGTTTCTGATGCTCAATCTTTACTTTCTGACAAGTCAGACATTTCATTACGAAATTTGTCACATCGCGCTTCATCTTAGGCCACCAATACCCTTGTTTCAAATTTCGATACATCTTAGTAATTCCCGGATGAATGGTATATTTGCTCTGATGAGCCTCTTCAAGAATCGTCTTTTTGATTTCCTCATTATCTGGTACACAAATCCTTTTCTTGTATCTCAGTATGCCTGTATCACTAATATCATAGTCAGTTACTTCACCATTCTCCAACCTTTCTTTAACCCTTTGCAACCGATCATCTTCCATCTGGGCCATTCTCAAGTCATTATAAAAATCAAAATTTCCTTGCACCGTACTCATAATTACCTCAGATCTTGGTTCGAGATATACTTCTGATAACCTTTCTAGAAGGTTATACTCAGTCACACACATGTGAAACATGTGTATTGACTTCCGGCTTAAGGCATCTGCAACTACATTTGCTTTCCCCGGATGATACTTCAACTCAAAATCATAATCCTTTAAGAACTCCATCCATCTTCTCTGTCGGTTGTTCAACTCCTTCTGATCCATAAGATACTTTAAGCTCTTATGGTCACTAAAAATCTCGAATTGAGTTCCGTACAGATAATGCCTCCAAATTTTCAAAGCGAATACGACCGCTGCAAGCTCCAAATCATGCGTTGGATAATTCTCTTCATGAGGCCTTAATTGTCGAGAGGCATAAGCCACGACTTTACCATCTTGCATGAGCACACATCCCAATCCTTTCAATGATGCATCCGTATATATCGTATACGGTTTATGTGGGTCAGGTATGATGAGGACAGGTGCAGTGGTTAACCGGTTCTTCAGCTCCTGAAAAGCTGCCTCACACTTTTCATCCCAAATAAACGGTTGTTCTTTCTTTGTTAATCTAGTAAGTGGTGCGGCAATTCGAGAGAATCCCTCAATAAAGCGACGATAGTAACCTGCCAACCCAACAAAACTACGCACCTCAGTCACAGACTTCGGTCGTTCCCACTTCAACACAGCATCAACCTTGCTTGGATCTACAGCTACTCCATTAACCGAGATCACATGACCTAAGAACTTCACCTCTTTCAGCCAAAATTCACATTTACTCAGCTTCGCGTACAGCCGATTCTCTCTTAGGATCTGCAATACTGTTCGAAGGTGTTCCCGATGTTCCTCCGTACTCTTCGAATAGATAAGGATATCATCAATGAATACCACTACAAATTGATCCAAATAAGGTCTAAAAATTCGATTCATATAATCCATAAACACTGCTGGTGCATTAGTCAAACCAAAGGGCATAACAAGAAACTCATAATGACCATATCTGGTACGGAAAGCGGTCTTTGGAATGTCATCTGCCTTCACCCTCAACTGATGATATCCCGATCTCAAATCAATTTTTGAAAATACTGATGAACCAACCAGCTGATCCAGCAAATCATCTATCCTCGGCAACGGGTACTTATTCTTGATAGTGACTTTATTTAACTGCCGATAATCAATACAAAGCCTCAAGCTACCATCTTTCTTCTTCACGAACAGAACTGGTGATCCCCATGGAGATACACTTGGCCGAATAAAACCTTTCTCCAACAGATCTTCAATCTGCTTCTTCAATTCTGCTAACTCTAAAGGTGACATTCATAATGAGGGATTGCATATAGAAAATTGCAATATATAATCTTTACACACCTGCTTCCCTTTTATGTTGTGTTTTGTTCTTCTCCTTATTTTTTTTTTTTCCATCTTTGGTGGCTTTCACCCTTGGGTGGGGAGAGATGGAAAATATTAGGCATGAGGAAGTCACGGATAACGTTCGTGTAGACGCCGATAACAACGATCAACAGGGATCAAATGGGCCTCAGGATCACATAACCGAGGCTGAGATGTTGCGGCAACTCTATAAGTGGACCCGTGCGACAGAGGAACGGTTGAAAAGGCTTGAGGAGGATAAAGCTAATAGTGGGCCCATAACCCACAGGTCCCAGGATCGAAACCTGGCTCTGATACCAAATTGAAAAGACCTTCCTTACAAAACATTAATTAACCTTAATTAACAAATAAATAAAGAAAACCCTCCGCTTACTATAGTAAGTGCAACGGAGTTCAAGACACAACATTCGCCCACAAACGCATCACAATAAAATCCGAAACTCTGGGCACAACTGTTCGGCGGAAAAAAAATGTAAGCTCACAACTTTAATAATACCAAACTCCCATCATAGAAGTGTTTACCAGAATACCCACACGCAAACCTTAATTTACAATCCTCCACTTCATTATAACAAACACTAAAATAACATACCATTTAAAATTAAACCTTTAGTTCAGTAGCAAACTCACAGTTATTCCAAAACAGCTAAAACAGTATTTTTAAAACATGTGGGCCCTATAATGGCAATATAGAGATCATTACAACACCATTACCCAAAAGAGGCTTACAAGGTTCTCTACAACTATGCCTCTGGTTGCTTCCCTTTGCTACTAATGGTATTAGAAACCTCGCCTGAAAAATATTAATATTAACGGGGTGAGACATTAAGTCCCAGTAACCAAAATTAATTTATAAAATATGCAGGAAAGGATTGCAAGTCAGAGAAACGGGATTGTTAACAAAATAATAACAACAACTTCAATAATCAACTAACCATCCTCACATTTACCATCCTGCTCCTCCTTATTTCCTCATGGACATGGATCAGCCCATCAGTGTTAGTAACCCGGCCAAGGTTAACTATCACCTCAAGGAAACTGTTCCCTCCCGTGTCACCACCAATATACCGTAACAGGGAGGTGTCCGCCCAAAACACTCAACTCAAATCCGGGCCAGGAATAAGAGTGAACCAATGGGCACAAATTCTCCCTCAGTCTCTTCCACACTTCCCAACAAATTTCAAAATTAATAACAATATGAAATCATAATTATCAAAACATAGTACGATATACTACCCCATACAAAACATCTTACAACAATTAACACAATAATCACCATTACAATAATTCCAATAACAAAATTCACTCACATATATTCATACAGATTAGAAAATACACTGCTTCTCTAAATTAGCAACATACTCACATAAACACACAATTTCAAAACACATGTTACTAGTATTTATGAAAATAAGATTTAGTAAACACCTTACATTCCAAAACATGCATATAAAATAAATTAACCCCGGTTACCTCAACTCCAGGCCAAACCTTATCTTGAGAAATTAAACTCGATTAATCACCGGTCACAGGTAAACTCTACATTATCACAAATATAACTTATATAACTCAAAATACACAAATAATAATAATAATAATAAATTTTTGTTATAAAACTGAAAATAACCATTTTATCCTTTAAATTTCCAAAACCAAACCGATCAAAACTTCAATAATATCTCCATTAACCCAAAATAAATTATTTATACATCTTTTAATTGGTAGAAATATAAAGTAAGATGTAAATCCTAAATCTCTTAAATAGAAAAATTAATTTAAATTCTTGCAACAACATTTCAATAAAACTAAACCGGTCAAAACTAGTTATTAAATACTATATACATATATACAGTCTTCTATTGTTAAAACTCAAAACTTTTCCAAAATCATAACCTCAAAATTTTCACTAATCAACATGATATTACTTTCATTGAAAAGAGAAAAATATTTAGAACAACTTTCATAAAGAAAGTTCATTGAAAAGAAGTTAATTTAGCTACTAAAATTATCTTATAAGATAAATAACATACCTCAAAAGACCCAAATATTATATCCACCTTCTTCTCTTTCTTTCTCTTCCGTACTTTCACTCTCTCTCGGCGCGCACACACACACAAAGCCTTCATACATATATATAAATCCATACCACCGTCTCATGGTGGTTTTATTATTATTCTATTATATTTTTATTAATATTTTAATACCCCCACGAGAATCACGTCTGTCCCCTTTTTTTTTTTTCTCCCTTCTTTTCTCGCCTGCCTCATGTCTCTTTCTTTTTTTTTTTTTAAATTTCTTTTTAAAATGGGCAAACTGCGACAAAGGCCCAAACTTTATTTAATATTACAATAATTACCTATAATTATTTTATAATTACATTTAAATCTTAGAAATAAAAATTAGGATGTTACAGAACTAACGGGGTGTCGTACGCCCTCATTGAACTAGTGGGCCAGTCCCTCATTGAACAGGTGGGACAATATAAAGCCAACCATCATGCATTAATGAAGGCCTCACCACGTGGTGGAATATATTACTTCATTTCCTCCCAATTCAACCCTTCCCATAATTATCATAATAAATATCATAATATCAAAATTCTCAATTCTTATACATAAATAAATATATGCAAATATTTCACAATTCAAATCATAAGATTCCACAAGGCAATTTCTAATAAGATATTCATAACTATTTCACAAAATACTCACAAACAACATACTAATACACATAATAAGTGGAAAGTGGTTACCTCTCGCCATAGCTAACTATTATCACACTGCTCCTAATCCAAGAGCTCAAACACACGCCAAAAATCAATCTACCACAACCAATTTACTAACCATTAATAACTCTTCTAAAAATCTACATAATTAAAAGTATACATATTTTTAACAATAATATATTTAGAATGCTTGAGGTGGGTAAGTTATGACGGGAGTGAAACATCGAGGAGACTATTAATTCTTCTTTCGAATTTATTATTAATTAATAACTTCCTTTTCTATTTAATATTAATAATACCCCTCTTTTATTTATAATTAATTAATGACACCCATTATTATTTATGCCTCATTTAATTATGATATTATTTATTATTATTATAATTATTACTATTTTACTATTTATTATTATTTATCTACAATTATTTTAAACTCTCAAACATTTTAAATTAGGAATTTATAAATATTACACCACGTAAAATATGCTTCAAAATATATATATATATATATAAGACAATAATCATGTTTATTTTTCTCAAATGCAATCTTATTCATTTATATATATATTTACTTACTATTTGCATCTGGGGGATTTGAAATTCAAAAAGATCCAACTTATTCCTAAATGATAGGATCTAGTCTATTTATTCTAATTTTATTTCACTTGTAATATCATTTACAAAATAATATATATACTTTCAACACAACACAGTGAAACTCTCTCCATATGCATCGATACATATATACTTCATACTTGTAGAATACCGCAAGGTTCCTCTTTATTTTCCTAAGTCATATATATATTTATAAATAAATAAATAGCAACCTTCATGGTTAATGATCACCACGTTTGTGCAACGAAAATATGGACATACAATATATTATATATTAAACAACAAGGTTTTTATTTTTATTTTTATTTTCCCTTTCCCATGAGCAATGCAATATATATATATATATATATATATATATATATATATATATCATCAAAATCCTTCCCTGATCTTTTATACGTATGCCGCATCTCATATATGTATTTTATATATATATTTGTTTTTTTAAACAACAAGTTTTTCTCATACTTTCACACACACACACCCATATATACATAACAATGCCATAAGATTCTTGTTTCTATTCTCAAACCAATGGTGTCTTTCTAACTAGGCATGACAGCAAAATTTTTTATATATATATAAACCTGACAGTAAGCAAATTCCAATGATTTTCATGCATACAAATAGATATTAAGGTTTCCCTTTTCTTCTTGTTTGTGCTGCGGCTTATGTGTATTCAAGAGCAAGTTTTCATCGATTCAAGATTTATATGGATACAAACAGTGAGCTACATTCTGGGTTTTATAAATCATCATTCATGAAACTAGAGGAAAAGGAACTCGAAGACTCACCTCTGGTAGCTTCTAGTTTGTAGGTGTGTTCAGGTTTTTTTCTTTTTCACCGTTGAAGACTGTGTGTTTCTGTTTGGGTTACGTCTCTCTCTTGGTGCTTCTCTCTCTAGGTGTGTTTTGAATCAGAAAGAGAATATCGGATGGAAACTATGACTCTCGGGCTTGGCTCCTTCTCTCGCGTTTTCAACCTCGGTGTCACACTCTGCTCTTTAGTTTCTAAACAGAGCAAGCTTAAATGAGAATGGATGAAGCTCTCTCACTCTCTTTCTCCTTCCTCACTCAGCTCACCAGCGTTCCCAGTCTTGCTCTCGGTCCAACGGTGATTGAGCAATGTTAAGACATGGAAGACATAGAGCAACAAGTATATATAATGGCTGGCGAGTCTGGTCCGATAAGGAGAGGAAAAACGGACTGAGGGTTATTCACCAAGGGTTAGCGGCATTGTGCTCGAGAGACACGGTGAGGTTGCTTGATGATCTCGGTTATCCCGTGGAAGACGCTGAGCACTGGTGATATACTCATATACATATATAGAGTAGCTGGCAGTTTTGGTTCGAGAAGAAAAAGAAACAGACCGAAGGGCAAATAGTTAACGTGTTCGGCGTGGTTGGGGGCTCGAGAGAAATGGCGCTGTTCTGAGTTAGCTGACATGGGAGACGTGGGTTACTTATTTCTCGCTGCATCTGCGTTTTCGAAGAGGCCGCTGTGATTTTTCTCTTTTTTTTTTTTCTCCCCCGCTGATCTCCCGTTGTGTTTGCGTGTCTGGGCCGCAGAGATGTGGTTGAGAAAGGAGTATGAATGTATATATATTGCTACCTCCTTATTTGTCACGTGTTGGGCTGATTAGTGAATTGAAGGCGTGGAGAAAATGAATGAATGAAGACAATGGGTTGGTTTATGCCAAATGAAGAATAGGGCTCCGGATTGTGTGTTGGGCCGATGGAAAAGAATGAAGAAGTAGAGTAACTAAATAATAGAGGAGTATGGGCTTGTTTGCTATTTAATGATTCTGCAAGCATATGATCCAATAATTAATGCCACTAATTTTATTTCCTCCTTTTCTCTCTAATATTAATTAGCCATTAAACTTCAACAATTCTTTCTCAAAAATTCTGATTAGGCATATCCTTGTCTCATCAGATTAGGCTTTGACTTTGCCACAAATTTATTTGTAGTTGGATACTTAGCTAAATTAATTATATTGCAACTGTTAGATACATGTTAGGAATTAATCCTTAATTTCATATAAGGATTTTTCTTTCTCAATTAATTTTCTCTAAGCCACAAAAATATTAATTCCATATATATATATATATATATATATATATATATTAGGCTTAAATTATTCCTTACTTGAATTGATTCCTTGAATTTATTCTTTTCTCGAATGTTTCAAGAAAATACCTCAAATAATTATTCTCATTTTTTTTTAAGGCCAAAATTTCTTATTTATTTTCCAAAAGATATTCTAATTTAAAATCCCAAAATTTGGGATGTTACACTGTGTGCTTAAATGCCTCAGACGAAGAACATATACCCAAAGTTTACTTAAATAAATTTCAATTTACAGGATTTAAAATATTAATTTATTAAAAAAGTAACATGTAAGCTAGCTTTGTCAGCATTTAAGTGCACAGTCATCGTTTAAAATTGCTAAATTAGTATTTTCTGTTAACTCTGCTTAACGGTGTTAACTTTAAGGACCAAACGAGCACTTTACAAACTTAAGGGACTAAATAGATACTTGAAGCAAACATAAAGGACTAAATAGGTACTTTAGCCAAGAAAAAAAAATATGTGGTTGGTCTAGCGGAATGTGGCGCTAAATTCTTTTAAGAGGTTTAGGGTTCGAGCTACGGTAAAACCACTCATAATCCGTCTTGTATGGAGCTACCACTGTTGAGAAAGTCATCCTTACCAACTTACCACTACAGAACCCAGAATGGTTGCACACTAAACAAATGAAAGAAAAAGACAAAACAAAGCCTAGTCTAGAGAAAATTTATAACAGCAACATAAGAGCTCACAGAAAAAATTTGGTCAAACTCTTCTCATTTTATGGGATATTTATATTTTCCAAACTAATCCACTTAATTTTAGTTGCTAGAAGCAGAATATTCTATCACAACCTCGCAAGTTACAAGTGGAAAAAATGACAGAGGAACAAAGTGAGTACCAAATGTTAGATATGACAAATATTATAATCAGATAATTCACTTAGCTACCATAATCTTTTAAAATCAGTTGAATACTTTCCTAGTCCTTTTTTTAGGAACCCAAAATTTAAATTCCATTAATTTTTTTTAGGGTTAGGATATTGTCACTACCAATTTTATGTCACTACCAACTACCAAGTCACTATCACTTTTTCACCGTTAGATCATAATCTCAATAGGAAAGAGAAATGATAAAGGTAGATGAAATTCTGATCTAACGGTGAAAAAGTGGTAGTGACTTGGTAGTGATATAAAATTGGTAGTGATAATATCTTATCCCTTCTTTTTATAAGAGTTTGAGAAAAGTTATCTGAACATTTAATCAATTTTTCCCAGTTTTATCCGCATTTAATTATATGTATTAATTGCTTGTGAATGCATAAAAGCCCGTTGGAAAACTCACCCATCATAACCAGATGTATGATGTAAGTCGCATACAAATTAATCGAAGCGAAACTCTAGATATCAAATGGTTAACCCAAAAAAAAATATATATATATATATTGCCTTAACTAAAATGTTAGTGATATTTATGTTCACTCTATTTCTCTCTCTTACTTACCCATATAAATAAAGGTATATTTAAAAAAGTAAAGTTTATTTCAAATATGCTTATTATATTTTACTAATTTTAACTATTTTTTCAAACAATATAACTCAGCTATTGAACTCTTATAAACAACGAGTAGTACATCAAGGAGATAATAGAAAAGTGCAGTATTTAATATGTACTGTACACTAAAAATTTAAATTTTATTTCGATATTTCTTGGAAAAATTGTTAAAAAGTGCCGCTTGTCTCCTCATTTCTAATTTTTTTAAAGCTGTGGCATGGAGTTGGCGGGGTGAAAAACAAAATAGTTGGTCCCCGCCACATTCATGCAACAAAGCCGTTGGGGGAGTGACAGGCTGGACATGTGAGGGGCTACACTTCATCCACGTTTTCCCTCCCTGTTTTTTCCTTTAAAATCTTTTAATTTTTTTAATCCAGGCCTTCGTCTTCCCTGGGTTGGTGAGACTGAACTGTTGAAGAAACTTCATAAATAGTTGACTACTGCCACCCGATTACGCAAGGCGCAACTAAATGCACAACCAAACCATACAATTCATGCCATAGCTTCAACCATATCCTCAATTCTACATTCATCAATGGTGCAAATGGTTCAGATCACTGAAACCACTCTCATCCACCCTTCTCGTCCTCCCTTCACCGATGACCATGCCCTCCCTCTCTCTCACCTCGACACCGATCGTAACCTCCACCTCACTTTCCGATACCTTCGTGCTTACGTCAATATCCACCCCTCCTCCTCCGCCGACCCTTTTCTTGTCATCTCTTCCGCCCTCTCCCAAGCTCTCGTTCAATACTACCCACTTGCCGGAAAACTCCGTCGACGCCAACATGAAGACCAGCGACTCGAGATTTGGTGCTCCGCTGGGCAGGGCCTCCCTTTGATTCGGGCTAATGTGGATTTCACGCTTGAGTCCGTGAATTATCTCGATGATCCTGAGTCTCCTTTCCTCGAACAGTTGGTTCCCGATCTGGACATGGACGGGGCGATGGAACACCCTTGTGTTCTGCAAATCACGGTGTTCAAGAACGGTGCGTTCACTCTTGGGGCAGCGATACATCACTCCCTGTGCGACGGGCTCGGCGCGACTCAGTTTTTCAGTGCGGCGGCCGAGTTGGCCCGTGGAGCTACCCAAATATCTCTTGAGCCGATTTGGAACCGTGAAAAGTTGTTGGGTCCTCAGGATCCGATCCGAATTGATTCGCCGGTGATCCGAGAATTTCTGCATTTGGACAAGGGGTTCCTGCCGTACGAACAGAACATTGGTCCAGTCGCGAGAGCCTGCTTTCCTGTGAGAGATGAGTGCTTGGAGAAGTTCAAGCGCTCGCTGTTTGAACAATCTGGATTGAACTTCACCACTTTTGAGGCTTTGGGTGCATACATTTGGAGATCCAAGTGAGTAATTTTCTTCATAATACCCTTGCTTTTGCTCTTTGATGTGAAACTGTATGTAATTGCTCTGTTCGATGTAGGCTGCATTAAAAAGTAATTGAAAGAGAAGGATGTGAAAGTGACAAGCTGAATTTTCAACTTGATCACCTTTTTCTTAAAAAATATAAAACTCAAAGGGAATTCATCGTTTGTTGTGGTTGGTAAGTGATATATAATATATTCATTCAGGAATATTAATCATATAGAACACTGTACTCTCAATGATTAGTCTTATGATCTGTACAAGTGAGGAGAATTTGGTATTGAAATCAAAAAAATTCTCAGTGGACAAAGTTTGTAACAGAGCATTACAAGAGATGATATCATGAGTACAATTTACATTCTGTTATGCACACGTATCTATTGATTTAGTCTACATAGATTGGATTTACGAGTCTCTCCCAGGAAAATCACATAAAAATTGGCCTCAACGACTAATCTCGTTGGTAAAACAGGGTTAAGGCCGCAGGGATTGAAGGTGATGATGAAGAGATAAAGTTCGCATACTCAATCAACATAAGGAAACTGGTGAAGCCGCCGCTTCCAGTAGGCTACTGGGGCAACGGTTGTGTTCCAATGTACGTGAAGATGAGATCAAAGGATGTGATAGAGAAACCCATATGGGAAACGGCAGAACAGATAAAGAAGAGCAAAAGCAATGTGAGTGATGAGTATGTGAGGTCCTTCATTGATTTTCAAGAGAAGCATTATGGGGAGGGGGTCACAGCAGGTAAAGGAGTGAGTGGGTTCACCGATTGGAGACATTTGGGACATTCAAGCGTGGATTTTGGGTGGGGAGGTCCAGTGACTGTGTTGCCTCTTGCAAGGAATCTGCTTGGAAGTGTGGAGCCATGTTTCTTCTTGCCATATTCAACAGCAAGCTCAGGGAAGAAGGATGGCTTCAAGGTTTTGGTAACTTTGGCTGAAGCTGCCTTGCCTGCTTTCAGAGAGGACATGCAATTGTTTTCAAATGGCCACGAAGTTGGACAGTCATCAATATAATGGTAAATCTCAGGAAAATGAGAGAAAATGAATACGGTTTAATATGTTATCTTTATTTTCATTTTCATTTCATACAACTTAATTTACTGTTCTTGGAGAGATTGATGCAATCCAAACTTGACAAAATGAGCAAATGCTGTTAATAATCTGATTATGGTATCCTTATGTAACACTGCTAGATTGGGGACCTTACAAGTGATACTGTGACTGATTTTAGTCCATGCATTCCATATTTGTTGGATTTTCAAGTGGTTGAATTAAATGATAGATAAATAAATATGTACTTTCTCTTATTTTTTTAATAAGAGAATTTTAGATGTATTCTTCTGATGTTATTTATAAGAAACAAATATATTTATTAAAATTTGTAATTTATTTCCTCATTAATAAATGAGTCCTCAATCAATTATTAAGCTACCAATCAATTTTATTAATACTCCCCCAACTCTAAATATAAGATTTAGTACAAGAGCTTTTTCCCCACCTAGAATATAATGTCTTAATTCACTTTATTTTTAAAATTTTCTAAACTCTCCTTATTAACTGTGTGTATGAAGAGAGTCTTATATATATTTTTTCTAATGCATATAATTAAAATGAGTATTTTAGGAAACTTAAGACATTTTTTTATGAATAATTAACTTAACTAATTCACTTAATCTCTTAAAATTAGTTACTAAACTCATAATGCCAATGGGAGGGAGTATATTATACAACTTATTTTCTTAGTTCTATAATTTTATTTGAAACTATAATTTTATTAATATAATATTTTTTAAATTAGTTTCTCATTATCCATAAAAAGTAGTTAATGGTTTAAAAATTAAGTTCTCGAGACAAACCATTATTTTCTATAAACTATTTAAGATTTGTTTAAAAAATCAAAAAATTAAGATTACATCACTTATATAGTTATATTCAATGCTACAATTTTGAGAAGGATGTTAATCCTAAGTGGAATGAAGAACTCACACTCTCTGTCCTGGACCCCAAGTTTCCAATAACATTTGGTGAGGTTATTGTATTTCTTTAATATGAACCTTCCCCAGCAAGTTTGATGTTTTACATGTCTCAAATATGATAAAGTACATAGCTTTTCTTTTACTCAAGGGTAACTAAAAATTATTGTTCATATTTTAATACCTATGCCAATGGTCGTCTAGGAATAAATACAATAACATCATAATCAGACGTAAAGGAGGAGGGTTGTGTTAGGCCCTGTTGACCAACATAAAACTCTTTCAAATCTAATGACATGAATGAACAAAAATGTGAAATAAGAATAAATATCTCAAGAAAAAAAAAAAAATAGTCAAACTCAATTGTCAATCTAAACTAAATGCACAGACATCCATCTAAATATTTGAGGAGTAAATATGATTGTCAAGACATTTTGGATATTATAGTGATTATTGTATGAATCTGCCTGTTCAAATGAATTTAGACTTAAGCGTGAGACATGGATGAACACAGAAAAGCCTACTTTACATCCTGCTATCTCAGCTCAATTGCAAGGGAAGTTTGAGGTATCAAATGAAGATGTTGAAAATTTGAAATCTGTCAGAAATGAGATGCGTATTGCTGTCAATTCTCTTCTGAAGGTAGAGAACTAGTGACTATAGACCACATTGATATTGCACATGTTCATTCAGTTGTTCTGCTGTCAGATACTGCCTTTTGATTATGAGTAGGCAAAACTAGTGGTGAATAGTAACCAGAATCTTTTCATCCTATTGGCATAAACATTGCTGAACAAAATTTTGAAATATGCACACAACGTATTTAACAGAACTTATGAATAATCTGCCTTGGGAAAAAACATCAAAACACAAAATATTGTTTTACTTCTCAAGCTATAAAATTGTGTGTTTTTATGGATTTTGCTGCTATTCATCTTTGATGTATATTTTCTGATGACATGTGCTTCAAGTCTCCATTCCAATGGGAATTCATGACAAGTACTGCCCTCTATCGGTGTCATCGATAGCTCGACATGGTGGCGATCGCTTTTTGTTGGATATAGTACAGGGCATGTACACAACACCCCAAGAGCAGGCTGAGATTGCTGCCAAACCTAAATCATCAAGAAATGTTGTCAGTGAGGAACAATCTGCTGAAATTAACAAAGAGAAGGTATTGCCTTCTTGAATTAGATACACATAGCACTAAAATTCACTTTATTGTAATTTATAATGTAGCTAGAATATTGCCATGGTTCATTTACCCATTAATTTATAATTTGAAGACCTTTTTTAAAGTGGAAGCTGACTAGCGATGAATTTGTCAATAATTTTGCTTGGGTTTAAACGTGACATTGCTTGTTTCATTTTGTTTCTTCATTTCTCCATGTTCTTGACTAGTGATGTCCCATGATTTTTCCCTATGAAAGATACATCAATCAAGTATATAGTCTAAAGCCAATATACCTAATGCCTCTAGTATACCCATTGCTATTTATAAAGATGCCTCTCATTTCTTTTTTGGCATAGTTTAGATAAATTTGGGTCAGAGATGCATTCGCTTTCCCTTACCCAGTTCATTCTATTGGTGAAAACTAGTGCTTTGTTATTGGACGATATGTCCCCCTGATCTGAATAGAAAACATGCAAAAAAGCTGAAACATGCAAAAAAGCTGTGTCGTGGGCTCACAGGTCGGGTATTTTTCTCAGCCCCAATACCAAACGGGTATTATTGTGAGGGAAATAGCCATGTTGGGATGGCGAAAGGCCATCCCAAACAGACACATCATTGTTAATAAAGCTAAACTTTGAAGTGGATGGAGGAACTACAAATAATATCCTTTTTTTTACCAGGTAGAATTGAATTTGTATTTCTATATAGGGTCAAGTAGCAATTTTGCCCCGAATGTACACATCTAGGAGCAATGTTGAAAAGACCTTTCCTTACTAAATAATATTTAATCATAATATTTTCATTAAACTGGATTAACAAGAGCTTAAGAAAAATTCTTTTCTTTACAAAAATAAGTATATCGGAGTTCAGGGCACAAATTTTAATTTCACCCACAAACTTACCACACAAAAACCAAAACTCTAGGCACAATTGTCGAGCAAAAAAATACACAGCCTACGAGTTATACATCACCAAATCTACAACAAAGGTTTATACCAAAACATTTCCACACAAGTTTTGACAGTGTATCTACTAAAATATTATATCGTATAAAATAAAACCTTTGGTTCAACGGTAAATAAACAGTCATCCCAACGGTTGAAATAGTATTCTCAAAACATGTGGGCCCTAGAATGACACATGGTACAGTCTATCAGTGCTAGTATACCTGGCCAAGGTTAGCTAGTCATTTTAAGAATACTGTCCCCTCTCATGTTACTACCAATATACCATAATAGGGAGGCATCCGCCCAAAACATTCAGCTCAAATTTCGAGCCAGGAATGAGAGAGCCGATGGGCACAGTTTCACCCAAATCTCTTCCACACAACCCAACATATCCATAACACATAAACAATATATCACTATAATTTTTAAATGCATTGTACAACATGTTATTCCATATACAACCACCCACAACAATTATCATAACAATCACCACAATAACAAGATTCACTCATATATACCTACAGAATAGAAAATACATTGTTCACCAAAATAATTACATATTCACATATGCACAAAATTTTCAAAACACATATCAGTAGTACATATGAAAATAAGGTTTAGAAAACACCTTACAGTTCGAAACAAGCATATAAAATAAATTAACCCAGGTTACCTCAATTCCAAGCTAAACCTTATCTCGGGGAGTAAAATGCGAACAATCACCGGTCACGGATAAACTCTACATTATCACGATTATAATTTCATATATATTTAATTATGCAAATTCAAATAAATATATATTATTATAATAAAAACTAAAAATAACAGTTTAATCCTTCAAATTCCAAAACTAACCGATTAAAATCTCAGTAATTCCTCTATTAACTCACAACAAAATTTATACAACTTTTAATCGGTAGAAATATCCGGTACGATATAAATTCTAAATTTCTTGAGTAGAAAAATTAATTTAAATTCATACAACAATCAATCAAAAATTCTAAACCAATTAAAACTAGTTATTAATCATTTTATACATATATACAATCATCTATTATAAAAATTCAAAACTGTTCCAAAATCATAACCTCAAAATTTTCACTAACCAACATAATATTATATTCATTGGAAAGAGAAAAATATATAGAACAATTTTTATGAAGGAAGTTTATAAAAATTAAACCTAAGTTAGCGGAGAAGAAAAACTATCGAGTGTTGCTAGGTTTAGACGACTAAATCTAAGTTTATAATTAAAATTTAGGGTTTAGCTATGGGCTGAGCTTTTTAATTATTCATAATTAATAAATTAACTTCACAAACATTATAAATTTCTAGATTTTACTATATTATTATTATTATTTCTATTATTTTAATTAGGGGTATTACAATTATAAATAATAAAAAGAGTAACTAATAATTTTATTTAATAATTAAGGGGATTAAAATATTTAAAATTTATTATAAACCTTTGGATACAAGACTAATTAGTAAATTAATTAATTAGTGATTTCGGACACGTGAATCATCCATTTGACTAATAAAAATTTATAATAACACAATACATTATTAATTCACTAATTAATTATTCTTTCACTAATTAATTAGTGAATTAATTATTTGACTAATTATTATTTTCTATTTAAGCTTATCTTATCTATCTTAGGGTACTCTATACATAATAATATGTAACATATTTCACAAAATATTTTTATTAATTCACTAATTATTATTCTCACAAATTTCTTTAATTAAATTTAGCTAATAATATTTTACAATTTATATATCAAATTATTAATGTACAAAATATTAAATAATTAGTCATCTATCTTAAGGTTTATAATAAATTCACTAATTAATTAATTTACTAATTAGTCTTGTATCCTAAGGTTTATAATGAATTTTTAATATTTCAATTCCCTTAATTATTAATTAAAATTATTATTTACTCTTTTTATTATTTATAAATAATTAGAATTGTTATTTATAATTTTGAATATAATTTTATATATATATATATAAGGGACACCACTTAAGTGGTGTCACTACAAAAAAAAAAAAAAGTATCGTTTGTCACGGTTGACTTGTAGTAATACAAACCGCTACAAATAAACATTTCGATGCAAATTAGTAACGGTTTTAAGCCAAACCGCCACAAATTAGTAACGGAAGCATTGGCGCCAAATGGTGACCATTTTGCTTCAATTTTTGTAGCAGTGACACAAAACATAAACGCTACAAATATGGCGCCAGCGTTGGCGTGT
Source organism: Acacia crassicarpa (assembly GCA_034222035.1). Classification (NCBI taxonomy): domain Eukaryota; kingdom Viridiplantae; phylum Streptophyta; class Magnoliopsida; order Fabales; family Fabaceae; genus Acacia; species Acacia crassicarpa. Next base: position 36,425,160 of record JAWXYG010000005.1, on the reverse strand, counting down.
TATGGCGCGAAGTCTGTTGTGGTTCCTTCCTTGCGGTTTTGTCAACAAAACCGCTACAAAAATTCGAAACGTCACAATTTTGTCACGGTGAGAAGAAAGCGTCACCTTGGCCGCGTCCAAAAGTTAAGATTTGTAGCGGTTTATGCTATAACCGCTACAAAATTTATTCTATAAATAGTGTCCATACAGCAACTACAAATATTCAAAAATATTCTAAATCAGGATTATCACTAAACGAACATTCTCTGCTTGGTTGTTGAAGATGAGAGCTGATTTCGGGAGATGAGAGCTGTAGATATTTGCCTCCCTTCTCATCATTTAAGCCGAGGATATTCATTTAGTGAAAATCCAGATTTAGTTACTCCATTGACTTGAAGACTTCTCCTCTTCTAAAGATTGTCCAACATACCATCAGAGATTGGGTCCAATATAGACACCAATCTCTATAGGAAATATCTCTAATCAAAATGAGTCAGTGAGTTTTTCTAGGGAGATCGGTGGCTATACTGAATCCGAATCTTCACCGACATATTGGACAATTTTCAATAAATTTGTTAACCTCTATTTTAGGGAAATTAAAGAAAATAATTGAGAATCTTTTTATTGTAATAAAGAAAAAAACCAAACTAATTAGTTTGGAATTTTTTTTAAAAAAATATTAAATTTGTAGCGGTTTAACTGAAAACCGTTACAGAATTTCAAAGGTTATGCATTTTGTAGCGATTTATTAACCGCTACAAAATGTTCACCAAGAATGAGGTACAATTGTCGCGGTGGACGTAGCGGTCTTATACGAACCGCTAGTAAGGGATTAAGTTTGTAGCGGTTTTCTAACCGCTACAAATGTTCAACAAGAACGAGGCACAATTGTCGCGGTGTTGGTAGTGGTTTTGTCGTAACCACTACAAAGGTATTAAGTTTGTAACGGTTATTTCTTGTAACCGCTACGAAATGTAACGGTTTTTATAACTCTTTTTCACTTTTGAAATTCACGTGCAGTTTTACTCTTTTACTGTTCACATCTCAACTTCAACTTTTACTTTTCTACATCATGGTTTCTCACGACAAGAGAAAAGAGAAAGTAGTTGAACCAGAGAGAAGGCCTATAAGGGGTAATAGTAGTAGTAGAGGGGGCCGTAGGAGAGGGCGTGGGGCTCTAAATATTCCTCTTCAGCCTCCTCAGGTAAATATCCCCCTTCAGCCTCCTCAGGTCCCCCTTCAGCCCTTTAGATTGGGAATGAGTTTGATGAGCTCTTTGCAAATGACCTAATCCCAAATCCAGAGACCCTAGAGACCGTAGGTGGAGATCGAGGCGCAAGTCTGTCTCTTGAGGACATCCTCAATGAAGAAGATGAGGAGATCGAGTTTGAGATTCCCATAGCGGAAGTGGAGTGGTTTCTCGACCAGGAGAACAAGTGGGACCAAGGGAACCCCCAACCATCGTCTTCTCGTTCCACCGGATTTGTGGTGGATGTTGAAGGTAAGTATAAGTAGTTTATTGGCAAAAAATAAAATTTAAATTTCTGACGTGTAATGAAAATTTATTTAAATAAAATACAACAATTTTGTTATTATTGTGCAGATTCACATGGAAACATCAGCAGGAGGACGTTGGATGTTCACACGCTCAGTCAGGAGGACGGCTATCGCGTGATAGCCCCCTGGAACATGGACATGGACGATCTGCAGCGATGGTCACTTGTTGAATCGATTCCTGGTTTCCTGTGGCCTTAAAAGCAGAAATGATAATCCCTATATTCAATACTAAAAATTTGAATTACACTCAAATATGAAATATGTGTTAATATTTTGAAATAAATCATTTAAATAAAAAAGAAAGAGGTAATACTATTATTTTATTATCTCTTTATTTAATGACTCACCATTTTTTAACTAATTAATTTATTTTCTAATTTTTTTGTTTAAAAAATTAAACGTTGGTATAAATGCAGAAAATAAAGACACATTCTTTTTTACCAGAAATACAAATTAATCATGTGGGAGACCGATAAAGAGAGATGGGTGCGAAATCTATCTTCTTATCCGCATCCTCTCCGACCAATAGAGAGTTGAAGTCCTTGCCATGGCTCACAGCTGTGACTGTTCCTAATCAAACACAGACGTTTCTGCTTCTGCTTCTACTTGTACAGCAGCCATTGCTTCCTCTACCTTCCCGATTATGGCGTCCACTCTCGGCACTTCTTCAATTACGACCTTCCCTTCTCGATACCTCCCCTCTCCTTCGAGAATTTCCCTTCATTCTCTCTCTTTAGCCACAAGTACATTATAGATTTTCCCTCTTTATTAACATACTTTCTTTTTGGAGTTTTCTATTGGAGATGAAAGTGAGTGTTTGCAGGCACTGCTTAATTGCTGACTGTTTGTTGTTCTTCAGCTCAAAGCTATGGGCGCAAGTTTTACGGAGGAATTGGAATTCGCTGCTCAAAGGGAAGGTCTCGCTTCTCAGTGGCCAGCGTTGCCACTGAACTAAACGCTGTAGAACAGGTAATTAGAAGATTTCAAATTCTCGTATTTGAATTAAGTTTACTTACCGCCGCACTTTTGTGTTTGTCTGCGTTTCGTAGAGCATGGTTCATTGGTGTAGGAAAATGTCAGTTCAAAATAATGTCTTTGGTTTCTAATTGGGGTTCCTGTGCTCCAGATGTTTTCTGGAAATACTTCAATTCTTTTGGGCTATTCCTAACAAAGTGTATGGTGAAACTTTTCCTCCTTAAAGCATCTGTTAGCTGTTTAGTGCGCAGTAGCAAATATCTTAGAAATGAAGCATATAGACGAGAATATGTTGTTTAATGTCATGTGTGGCATGAAAATAAGGATAAGATTCATACCTCTGCATTTTCCCCTTTTTAATGTTCATGCATAACATGTCAAGTCTGTAAACTTATCATTTCCAGGGTCAGAAGACTGATTCTGAAGATAGCCAGAGGCCAGTGTACCCATTTTCCGCTATTGTAGGACAAGATGAGATGAAGTTGTGCCTTCTACTTAACGTGATTGATCCCAAGATTGGAGGGGTGATGATCATGGGGGACAGAGGGACAGGAAAATCAACAACTGTTAGGTCATTAGTGGACTTGCTTCCTCAAATTAGGGTTGTTTATGGGGACCCATATAACTCAGATCCAGAAGATCCAGAGTCCATGGGTGTGGAAGTGAGAGAACGTAAAACAAAAGGAGAGAAACTTGAGGTTGTGTTGACTAAAATCAACATGGTTGATTTGCCATTGGGAGCTACAGAAGATAGAGTCTGTGGGACAATTGACATTGAAAAAGCCCTCACAGAGGGTGTCAAAGCATTTGAGCCTGGTCTACTGGCCAAAGCCAACAGGGGAATCCTTTATGTTGATGAAGTTAATCTGTTGGATGATCATTTGGTTGATGTTTTACTGGATTCTGCTGCCTCTGGCTGGAACACAGTGGAGAGGGAGGGTATCTCGATCTCCCATCCGGCTCGGTTCATCTTAATCGGCTCAGGAAACCCAGAAGAAGGGGAGCTCAGGCCACAGCTTCTTGATAGATTTGGAATGCACGCTCAAGTAGGAACAGTGAGGGATGCTGAGCTAAGAGTGAAAATCGTGGAGGAGAGAGCAAGGTTTGATAGGAACCCAAAGGAATTTCGGGATTCTTACAAGGCAGAGCAGGAAAAGCTTCTGGGGCAGATTGCTTCTGCAAGAAGTAATATTTCTTCAGTTCAGATTGATCAAGATCTCAAGGTGAAGATCTCCAAGGTTTGTGCAGAGTTGAATGTGGATGGACTGAGAGGAGACATAGTGACAAATAGAGCTGCAAAAGCTTTAGCTGCTCTCAAGGGAAGGGACAAAGTGAGCGCAGAGGATATTGCTACAGTCATCCCTAACTGCTTGAGACACCGCCTGAGGAAGGATCCATTGGAGTCTATAGACTCAGGTTCACTTATCATTGAGAAGTTTTATGAGGTATTTAGCTGATGGTGCCGTGATATATAACATGGTCCATTAGCCCTTGGGATTGATGAGCATATTACTATTTCTTTTATTATTACGTTGGGATTTTTCACCGCACTTTAGGCATAGCAAGATGAAATCATGTACACTTGGTTCAAATGAAAGTACGATTATTCCATCGCCAATTTGAAAAATATTATAAGATGATGATAGCGCACCTGATGTGATACAGATTATTGGAATCATCAAAGAAACTGAATCCTATTTTTGTTTCTTGTCATGTATTCATGTTTATAGTTAAACATATGCATAACATCAACTTGGATTTTTTTACATGTCATGTAAAGTATTAATGTCAAGAAAAAATGCTAGCACTACATTGTGGCTCTGATCATTCCACATTTTAAGATGCTCGAGCATATATTTCAGTGACGCAACAATTGATGATTAGAATAGCCGAGAGACTCGTGATTCCAACTTCGATTTTCGATTTTCTATTTATATTAAAAGGAGCCATTGAGTAATACTGACTAGCCATTACATAATCAATTTATATATAATATGTCATCCCTTCAAGCCGTCACTGTTTATGGCGTATCAATGGCTCTCCTCACAAATTACTATTCTTAAGCCATGTAAACACTGTAGATGAGCCGTTTCACAATTTCGGCTCACAGGGAAGTACAGGCTCGTTGAACCAATATACAACAATCCTTAGCCTATTAGATGAGTCAACTATATAGATTGTTTTTGTTCAACACCATTGTGTTGCATAGACATTATCGAATCAAAATAAAAGGGGGGAAAAATGAAAGTGAATTATTTACACGTTTCTATTTGCCATGAATTGGTTATACATATGAGACGTTATAAAACATACACAGTGAGTGTGGTCTTTATTCTTGAGCAAAAAAAGTGAGTGTGGTCTTTATTTAGTAGGGGGCTATAGATTCTAGAGGTCTGAAACTAGAAGCTTTTATTTCTCACTAATAAGATTATTGGCCTACAACAAAAGGCATCATACAATCTTATACAACAACAATAAATAGCCTTATCGGTGTAGTTTGCAACATGGGTCGCACAACAATCTTATAATGAGAAAAAAATCTATGAATATATCACTGCTTAGGATTTAGAACTACCCTGGAGTATTAAGATGTCATTTTCAGTGAGTCCTCCCCATATGCTAGGCCTCAACTCCAGAAATGCCGGTGGCCGCTGGTATATAAGGGAAGCTGCCCTGATTAACATCGCCGCAGTAATAGCCCAGATAACATATTTCTTATTATCAACCTTATAATCAAAGAAATGTACTAGATGCTTCTTTCCCATCCATTCTTTTTCCACAGCTCTCCTATTCTCATCCTGCATAACCACACCATGATGTCATATGGTTTATCAGATCTCAAATGACGATCATCATGCCGAGGTACAAAAAATTTTTAAGGAAAAATTGGAACTGGAGTAATACCTTGAGGAACATCTCCAATGGAACATCAAATAGAGCTTCAACTTCATTTGGATTTAGAACTGGAGTAAATGCATCATTGTTTGACAGTATGCCAATCACAGGAGTTATTGCTACACCATACTGCACTTGAAAATACCTGTATGTCAGGACAGATACTTATGCATGGCTTTAAATTAGTTAGTCGCAGAAGATTAGCAGGCAGAATTAGAATTACATTATGAAATTATGAATGGAATTATAAATTAGAAATTAGAAAGCATTCAGAGTCATAAACCAGCCAGGCTTAAGCCACTATCAGTGAAAGAACTGAAACAGCAAGATATGTCAGGGAGTTAGGAGGATGAGAGAAGGAAAGGAATCCCACTAAAAAAGAAAGAGAAAAAAGAAGGGGAAAACATGTTCAAATATAAATTGCTTCGGTTTGTTTAGAGAAACTGCATTCTTCAAAATCTCTCCTATCAAGGCTAGAACTCTAGAAGCAGGTGAGTGGGCAGTACAAATACTACAAGTCTACAACAACAAAAAAGCTCTAACGGCTGATTTCATATAGTGAGTGGGCAGTTGATATTAAGGGCAGCCTAGTGCAGTGCACAAGGCTCCGAGCCGAGTGATTCGGCAGTGAATTGGCTAAAACATTGAACACAGCAGAACTGAAAGCTTGGCACACCTATCCTTCCTTTTATCAATCATGAATTCTGACACAGTATATGTTAGGTAAGGATTAAAAGTTTGAGCTAAGGTTCTGGCCTGCTGTCTCTTTTTTGGTTCTGTTAATCTTTGCTTTCTGATGTACTCTTCAGTCTTAATATAAAACATATTTTTTTAGTTTGATTAAATTAAGAAAGTCAATTGTGTTAGTTAATATAACATGTATTTTTTAAAATACTCTAGACATCTTCCTTAATTCTTCGATTTTCTTTTCTCATTAGAGAAGCATCAATAAAGTAAATTAAGAAAAAATTAATAAATATAAAAATTTTGTTTTATATTTAAGATCAAAATTAACTCTATAAATATATCTTGTAATAAGAACGAAAGGAGTATAAGTTGCTAATTAGTGCCAAGAGTTGTTATGACTTATGACAAATAGAACTCAGAAAAAGCTTACAACTATGGCAAAAGTGGGTGTTCATCATGTGAAATCGGCTACTAATATTGGGAAATTACTAGAGGAACTCAATTAACATTAGAACTCAAACTTCACTAGTTGAATTTTATTGTATATTCCGGACAAATTATGTCTTATTCCATCAATCCTTCATTTGCACGTCACCTCATCAACAATGAATCCAGCATTCTGACCAGAAATATTTTTTCTGCGTGCACGTGTAACAATAACAACAGAATGCACACATTCCCACGATGGTTTATTAAAATCATCGTCAATATATCTAAAAAAATAAAAATTGCAGAAAGACTTATGAATAATCAACAAATACCAGTCTAACACTGGCGTATGCTACTAAGAGTAAAAGTTACATAGAACGTAAAAAAAAAAAATCATGTTCATACCTTAGTGCAAAATGGATCAAGAGAAGTAATAACACTAACAAGAGAAGGGTCCAAACCAATCTCCTCCTTAGCCTCCCTCAAGGCCGTTTCTACGTCGTTAGCATCGCCTTCTTCTCTCTTCCCACCAGGCAGCGCAACTTCACCTGCAAGTCGCAACCACACACACGCCCCTTTACTCGGGTCACTCAAAGGAGCGAACAACCTCAAGATTTCCAGTTTTTCAGAGACAACGGGAAGCCAATACCTGAGTGGGTTGACAGAGACGAAGCCCTCAAAGTGAGAAACACGCGTAGATTCCCATCGTCCCCTTCGAAAAGGCAGATCAGGACGGAAGCTCTCTTGGTGGGTCTAAATTGGCTTGACGACGAATTGTTGAAGCCGCTAGGTTCGGGGCTCCGACAATGCCGAATCAAAGCTTGTAATCTTTGAGAGATTCTCGGGTCTTCCTTATTCGAACCCATTTCACTCAACCTCCTCTGACCTCGATCTTTACAGCTTCAATGGAGAATACCGTACACGATCGTAAAAGGGTACAAATTGGTGCCAGTTCGTCTCTACTTGCTAGAAGATCTAATTAAGTGACATCAACACTCTCGAAGAAAAGTTTAATCGCCTTAGATGAATAGTGAATAACGTGCCAAAACAATCTTGTATCGAAAAGTGTGGACCCAACTTATTCGGGCTTTACTTTTCTCATGTGTTTCATGAGAGAAAGAAGATTCCTACACACACATAAAATGGTGGGACCCACATATATATATATATATAATGCTAATTATATATATATGCGGGTCCCACCATTTTATGTGTGTGGCATAAGAAAACATTTCTCCTACAACATGAGAAATGTTTTTCCCAATTATCCAAAAGGCCAAATTAATACTTAAACTAAACGTGCAACTGCATCCAGCAAGCGGCATTAAGGAAGTTTTATAGATTAAAATATTATTCTTTTTCTTTTTCAATAGATTGGTTTAAATCTGACGTCAACGTCTTTATTCCTGTTTGCAAGTTAGTATTTTGAATTGATTTACACAGAAAAAAGTAATATTCTGATCCTTAATATAAGATATATTTGATGAATTAATTTTGGTTCTAAAAGTAAGATAAAACTTTCATATCTTTCAATCTTGTTATAATTTACCCCTGTTAATACTCTCATACTCCCTCAACAATAATCAAATAGGAAAAGAAAATAGAGGATTATAGAAAAGGACTAAGATATTTTAGAAAATATATGTCATATTAATTTAATTAATGGGCGAAGGGGCAAAAATACACACGAAGTTTGCCCGTGGGAGCGTCCAGCACCATCAAGTTTTAAAAGGGGCAAATGTACACACGAGGTTAGCTTTTTGGGAGCAAAAGTGACACAACCCGTTAGTTTAGGTGAACTCTGGTTAACTTTTGCCACCTGTACCGTTAAATGCTGACTGAGATTTTTTTTTTTTTTTTGTTAATTTGAAAATGCCACAGCACCATTGTTGAAAGAAAAGAAAGAACTTCCCATCGGGAGGAGACCAGAAAACTAAACCTATTGGCCAATCGAGCGAGGAAGAGATTTGAGTTAGCGAAGAAGAAAATGGGGAGCTAGGGTTGTTTGTGGGTGTTGGGTGAAGGTCGATCGATTCGGTAGATGGTGAGCTAGGGTTCTGGAAATGCGAGCATAGCGACGGCTTAGATCGACAATAACGGAGGTCGGTAGCTTCCATTCTTCGAGGTTCCTGCAACTACACCAATTCGACAGTGTGTTTTCCTTTGACCGCTCATCACAAATTTGACGTTATACCCTGAGAAAACAGAAGTTGAACTTCAAACACCACCAAAATTTGTAAGCTCCCAGACATTCTTTTCTCGTCCCAGACATTCTGAGCTATATAATCGGCTCTGTGTGAAGATTTGTTCTTTCTTGAAGAAGACAATGAAAAGAGGGATTTTGAACACTGTTTGGGACTAAAGCTTGAGTTTTGTTGCTGTTGTTGTTGCTGATGCTGAATCTTGGAAAATAGATGACAATGGATCGAGGTCTTTGGGGTTATACCGATTCCAGAAGGGAACAACAATTGGGAAATCGATCTGTAACGATTCTACAACAGAATCAGAATATCGAAAATGCCTTGTTTAATCAAGGAAGGGAATTTCGTTTCTTTCAATCTGATCAATTACCAAACAACAACACGCCTTCTTCCTCTACCGTGACCAACGAGGAGCATTATTCTGCAAAAGATTGTGATTTTTTTGATGTTGTTTTGAGTTACATTAATCAGATCCTTATGGAAGAAGACATGGAAGATCCAGCCCGATAATGACAACTTCCGTTTTATGTTTTCGTTTTTTTTTGTTTTTTTTTTAATTTACTTTGCACTGAATCCAGTCAGCATTTCCTTTACTCAGTTGGCTTCTTGTCAGTCCTATTCATCGGCCACGCCATCAAAGCTTCCACACTGACGTTGACCATTTGGTCAACTAACGGGTTGTGTCACTTTTGCTCCCAAAAAGCTAACCTCGTGTGTACATTTGCCCCTTTTAAAACTTGGTGGTGCTGGACGCTCCCACGGGCAAACTTCGTGTGTATTTTTGCCCCTTCGCCCTAAATTAATTAACTTCTTTAATTTAATTAAATTAGGTAAATATATGTTATATTAAAAAATTGCATGACGTAATATATTAAAGGGTTAAGGAGCGATTTTACTAACAAACTATTGGCTCAGGAGTGTCCAGCACAATTAACTATTAAGTGAACCAAAAATACCAACAAACTTTTAAAACGGAGCGCCCAGCACAACGCCGTTAGCAAAAAGTTAACTTCCGTTATCTAAGGTGCAAATTGGCCAACGAACTTTTATTTTAGGAGCGTCCAGCACAAAATTCTAAATTTTACTAAATTAAATAATTTTTTCTCAATGTCATTATTCAAAACTACTTGTATAGATATCTATGGACATAAATTACTCATTCTTTAATTTTCTCAAAATTATAATTTGCTAAAAGAAACAAAAGTTTTAATTAAAAATATAATTATATGATTTAAATAAACATCAAGGTGTTTTATAGTTTATTATATATGTTAAACCAAAAAAAAATATATGATTTATTTTTATTTTAGAAGAAATTTATGTGACTTAAAAAATTCATTCAATGTTAACAAAATTTAAAAAATCTAAAAAATCTTGAAATAAATAAAATGAGTTTAATTTTTATTTTTATAAAAAGAGCTTAATAGATATCAACGTTGATACTTAATAATATAAATCCGGCAACTTGATGATATATTTGTTAATTAAATGATCCATTGATTATATGAATATGAGACTTGCTAAAAAAAATATCTATATAATAAAACATTGTTAATTAAATGATCCATTGATTATATTTGTTAATTTTTCTTTAACATATATAATAAAATATAAAACACCTTGAGTTTTATTTAAATCATATAATTATATTTTAAATTAAAAATTTTGTTTATTTTAAAAAATTATAATTTTGACAAAATTTAAGAATGAGTAATTTTTGTCCATAAATATCTATACAAGTAGTTTTGAATAATAACAATTGAGAAAAAATTATTTAAATTAGTAAAATTTAGAATTTTGCGCTGGGCGCTCCTAGAGTAAAAGTTAGTTGGCTAATCTGCACCTTAGATAACATAGGTTAACTTTTTGCTAACGACGTTGTGCTGGGAACTCCTTTTTTAAAAGTTTGTTGGTATTTTTGGTCTACTTAATAGTTAATTGTGCTGGACGCTACTAGGCCAATAGTTTATTGGTAAAATTGCTCCTTAACCCTATATTAAAACACCATATAGGCAAAGAGAGGGGCAAAGTGGTGAATAGCTAGATGAGCCAAGACAAGAGCTCTATTGCATGGTTCATGACAATCAAACGAAGTTCAGAAAAGATTTATTTATCAAAACTTGCAAAAGATAGATTCCCCAAAAAAAAAAAAAAAAAAACAAACAAACAAGGATAGAAGCCTTGAAATTTCAGGATGACAAAATGAACTGGCAAGAAGTTCCTGTATTTAAACAAGACAAAGCTAACAAATTGACAAGCCAAAAATATAGCTTCAGATTTGAGAAAGGATAAGCTGACCCAAACAAGTTAGGGAAGACAAGCTAGCAGTTCCCAATTGTTTCTAGAATTATTTCTGAGGCTATAATAAATAACCTGCCAACTTTTGAGCTTACATTTTGTAAGCAACAATTAGAACTCCACTCTTTTCCTTTCTTTAAATACATACACATGGAAATAAGATTCTCCAGAGTGCATGGTGCAGGTGAAGACCTTCAGGTGGCTCCTCCTAAAAGGCAGATTATTGACGAATGTAGAACGCCAGAGGAATGACACAAGACCAAAATCGCACTCTCTGTGAAGGTGGCATAGAGAACATTAATCGTGTTTTTAAGGATTGCCCCTTAGCATCATCAGTATGGAGGAAAATACTACCCACAAATATGAGCATAGATTTCTTTGGTAAGGATTTTATCCAACGGCTAAGTCAACTTCTGAAGTCTCCAAAGGCTGGCAACTCCTAGAAGGTTAGTTTATGTATCACAGCTTGAAAAGAGATCATAGATTGTTTAGACAGGAAACTTTTACGACAACGGTTATTATCATACAAGTTGGCTCCATAGCTAACCATACTCTATAGCCCTTTACATTTTGTTTCAATACCCTTGTATTTGTAATTATTCTTAATGAATGAAATCCCATTCCATTCAAAAGAATAAAATATACCTATGTTGAATAATTAAAATAGTAATCTCAAACTCAACGCATTACAGAATCCTTGCTTGCATCCTCGGGAATCTTGAACCTAGGGTTTTGCTCCAGGAAAGCCGGGGGCCGTTGATACACCACTGATGCAGCCCTAATCAAGATCCCAGCAGTTAAACCCCATATCAGATACTTTTTATGATTGGTTTCGTAGTCAAAGGAATGTATTATGTACTTCTGTCCCATCCACTCCCTCTCCTCCTGACAACGATTTTCATCCTGATTCAACTAGAAACATAAGAAAACTGTAGGTGAATAAGAAGAATGTACAAGACATGAATAGAAATTAGCGCAGACCTTGAGAAACATTTCTAAAGGTGCATCAAATACTGATTCCACTTCACCAGTATTCAGAACAGGTTTGAATGCTCTCTTGTCATGAAGAATGCCAACGACAGGAACCACTCTCAGTAGGTGCTACAAAATGGAATTGGGGAATAAAACCAATTAATTTTTAAAATTGGGAGATTGGAAGCATCTTCCTACCAAGCAAACAAATTAGGAAAAAACATATTTATTAAATTAAACCCATTAATCTAGTCCAGATATAGTAATGGTTAGATCAGTTTGGTAAAGAAGGTCATTAAATCTCACAATTTGTATGAATCACGATGGCATCTCAGATGGCTAAGTGTATTTCATTCACAGGGCTGCATCATAAACATACTCCTTTGAACCATAATAAATCTAATGCAGCTACTGCAGATAGTATATACCCAAACCACCAAGTAGCAACATGCCATGGAAGTTTTAATATTAATAAAATCTCTGAAAATTATATAGGTTGAAAATCTCCAGCTTAAGCCACTAGATAGTGGTAATGGCCATAGGTATGAATAGATTGCAGAAGTTCTCTGGTTTAAACAACAATGCAACTCCTAAGAACCACATGAAAGTAAAACAAGTATTGAAATGAATTATACTTGGATTAAATGCATAAAGATGAAAGGTGAAACAACTTTTGCATATCTAGTCAAGTGTCTCCAGAATTTGCAAAATTAACGGAAAAACGCATGATGCTTAGAGTTTTGAACATGAATAAGAACCACCGCTCTTGTTACTTATCCCACCAAATAATTTCCACTCTTTTCTTCCAATTACTACCCTCTGCCATTCAGGGGTTCTGTTATGATCACAAATGAACATAGTGTATGACTAAAGGGCAATGTATATCTTAACTAATTCTTCTAAGCACTGAGAATCCCTAGTCTTGGTGCATGTAGAAAATTGTCTCGCCAAACCATCATTTTTATGACAAAGCGTGCACATATGCTTGAATCTTATATGCTCATGGAAGATATACGGCCATGCCAGTTATCTGCAATACTATGTAACTTTTACAATCAGTGATACCAGAGAAAACATTTTAATGATTTTCTACACATAGAAAAAAGGTACCAAAACGAATCATGCAGTGTGAAAAATTATTTGGCATACAAGGATGCCGTGAAAAAGCTCTCTCCACAAACGTGGAACTAGTCCTTAGGCAGCAGAAATAAGACAGAAAAGCGAATCATAATCCTTGAATCATTAGTAAAGAGAATATATCTCATTACTCAGGCCAAACTCACTAATTGTCTAATGCCCAAATATCACTAATCATAGTGTGTAAGCCCCATCTGGAAAAACTAAGACAGGTAGAAGAACGATAAAGTGCTTCACAATTCTGCATACATCTGACAACAAACTAATGCGTATAATTCAGAAAAACCCGGTATGTCACTGACCACCTGAAATCCATATCTTCTGGCATGAAAATATTTCATAGAACAATTATCATAGAATTAATTTTACTGCAAAATTTCTTGCTATCGATTACAAGAGAACCCTCAATTTTACAATTAGCCTACCATAATATAGAAATCATCAAAACTATAACAATTACTTCAACTGGTAAATGATCAGAGAAAATCATACCTTGGATAAGAAAGGTTCAAGAAACGTAACGACATCGACAAGTTCAGGGTCCAACCCAATTTCCTCCTTCGCCTCTCTTTTTGCAGTATCCTCATCATCCTTATCCCCTTCATCTGCTTTCCCACCAGGCAAGGCCACTTCACCTGTAACACACACAACAAGAATGCTTAATTCCTTCTCTACAATCAAACAAAATTAAGGATATGCTTTCCTACGTTTAAAGTTTAAAACCCCCAAATTGAAACATATTCTCATTGAATCAATCAACATCACCCATCCCTAACTCTACATACCCGAGTGAGTAGACAGCTTGGATGATCGCTTAGTTAGAATCACCCTTAGCTCCCCAGCATCCCCTTCGAAAAGGCATATCAAAACGGCAGCTCGTTTAGGTCTAAATTTTTGCGGGTCTTGAGCAATTGGAGTGGTCGACTCTGGAAACCCGACTTGGGAAACAACCTTGCCGTCATTTTCTTCCATTGTTTGCTCATCGATGTCGTCATGAAATGACGGGGCTTTGTAAAGGCGAAGCTGCTGAGCTAAGGCGAGAAGTCTCTGAGATCCCACATTATTTTTGCAGTTGAGGGCGGAAGAAGAATCCATGAATTTGGAGGAGAGAGATAGTCTGGGTACCAACGCGGTCGTCGCCAGCCTTCTCAGTATCGAAACCATGACTGGTTGATAAGGACCATCCGTATCAATTATAGAGTACCAGTATCTTTTTTGATCAAAAATCTTCTGGAAAATAGAAATTAATTCGAAAATGCATGGGTAGATTCTTCGATTCGCATTGCCCAAAAAAAAGATTCTTCGATTCGGGATCCAACTGTTTTTTTTTGTAACAAATAAATAACTTGAGAAGTTCATTGGATGACAGGGAAGCTGTGCAGGGAAAGGAACTCGGGATAGGATTTTCTTATCTTTCCATCCTTTTTCCCCCTTTTTTAGCAATAAAATTAATATTGTGATAGTTTAGATTTGATCTCTTGTAAAATATTTTTTACGACTCTGGTCTTATTTATAAGTTCTTTTTAACCAAAAAGTTTAGTTCTATTTATAAGTTCATTTAACCAAATAAATGAGATTATGAAAATCTTACACATATTATTGTAGAGGGAATAAAAAATTGAAAGGTATTCATTCATAAATGAGGGAAAAGTTAGAAATATACCCTATAATCATTGAGTCACCTGCCTTTCCTTGATATGTGTGATTTAGTTAAAAGGATTTATAAATAGAAGTGGAGTGGTATATTGTTTATACTGCAATTTAACTCTTCTCTCTTGTTTGTTTATACTCACGTAGCATTATAGCGAATATTTATATCATTGGTCAGCTGCGACCTGCTCAGACATAGAGTCTTGTTTATTTCTTGGTTCTCTATGTATTCCCTTCTGTGGTTATAAAATTCAGTTTCATACTTGAGAAAAAGACATTCTTAGCCAGATGGCTTGAGAAGGGAGAAAAGCCTAGATGCAAAAGGATGCTGAATAAACCAGAATATACACCATGTTGTTGGAAAGCTTGTACATGGAAACCAAACTGTAACAATCTGCAAAGCCAACCCCACCAAACTTACAAAATCTCTGTGACACCAAGAAGAGGAATAGGTACAAGGAAAATACTGTTCTATCTAGATCTCCATTCTCCAATTCTCTCTGAATATACATGATTACCAACCCCCCCCCCCCCCCCAAAAAAAAAAAGGAAAAAAAAAACAGAAGAACGATAAACCAATCAATCACACTCATTCTCCACTGCCAAGTTGTCCTCAGATTCACCCCAAGTCCAGTAATCTCGAATTGGAAGTAACCGTTAATAAATAAGACTGCTTTTTTCTACCTTGGCTTTCTGCAAATTGGCCTACTGAAGATTAATTTGACTCAGCTCAAGTCATACAGTAACAGGTAAGGATTTATTGCTTTCCTCATGGACCACAGTTTTCTGCGAGGCAGGATAAGACAATCGCCTGGTTTTTGAAGTCACTTTTTTTGCATTAGCCACAGGAGGTTTAACTGAAACAGGTGTTTTCGGTGTTGATGGGTTCTTGTCCTTTTGAACCTTCTTTGGCTGCCTAGTTTGAGCTTTCTTGGGTTTAACTGGCTTCTCAACGACACGGCTTTCCCACGGGCGAGCAGCAATCCAGCGTTCCTTCCAGCTCCAACCCCAATTAGCTTTGTTAAGTTCATAGCTACCGAGCCCTTGGTTAGCGTTAGCCCTCCACTACAGTCACAAAGATATGCGTGTGATTTTCAGTAGTAGGATCTGGTGACATAAAGCCAAGAGACTCAGTTTTCTATGGTTAACCTACCTGATGAGAGAAGGCATAGGCCATGGCTCTTTCCCGCTTGACGGAGGCTTCTTCTCTATGATGTATCCTTGCCAAGGTTTCCTCCATGGTTTCAGAACCACCGCTCCATTCCACCTGTGATTTGTTTCAACAATAAACTTCGGAGAAAGGGAAACAAAATTGGGTACAAACAAGCTAAAGTACCCATTGAAATTAGATTTTTATTAAGTATGTTTTATTTATTCACATTTAGCCAGATCTTCATGAAATGATCAGAGTTAATTTACAGATTGAGTTGCGCTTAGAGGAATTGTCCAAATTAAACAGCATTAAGAAATTATTTCAAAAATCAAAACTAACAGAAGAGAGAAGGCAAAGATGGGAACAACGCAATTGATATAACTGAAGGTCATGCAGCAGATAGGACAATTGACCCATCAATCAGAACAAGATAACAAGCCGGCACTTAAAAGGACACTTCATAATTCCAAACATAGTTTTAATACGGAGTAACTAATAAATTTACAGAACATACTGTAGAAATAAACAAATACACCTTTAGAATAAAAAATAAAATCTTCACAAGCCATCAATCCACACAAGGCAGGAGCAAGAAAGGCTACCTCTAAATCATGGAGCTTTGCCTCAAATTTAAGTTGAGATTCAAGTTTCTTCCGCCTGATCCTCTCTTCAGTGACCATACAGATTCGGCGAGCTCTAATCTCAGCCTGAATCATGCTCCATTTATGAATATGACTTACAGCTCTATTGGCTTGGTCTTTAACAGAATGACCTTGTATTTGGACCTTAAGTTTTGCACAACCTTTCAAGCGCCGTAGAGATTTTCTAGCCTGGCAAGTGAAAAATCCGCATGGGAAAAATAACAACAACAATTACAAAATTAATGCTATGTGTGATGCAGCATCTGTCAACTATAAGCACAAATGATATGCATATTAAGGGCTATAATGAACATAACACCTACTGAATGAAGTAGTTACATTAGATGTTTTACATAAACTTCAAAGCAGCAAGGTTTTCCAACCCTATCAGTAGATATCATACCCTCAGCAGTGAAAAATGAGTCTTAATTAAAATGTCGAATTTAGTGTTTGTCAAACTTTTTACAAACCAAGCTGATCCTTAAAAATCATACTGCATAACCAAAACTGTTTATAAATGGGGGCAAAGATGTCAACAAAGAATTCAGAAATGAGCTCCGAATATATATATTAAGCCACAGAATCCTTATTCCTGAAAACATATGGGGGAAATGATTAGTTTTGGAAACGTAGCAAATAGATTTAATATATTATTCCATGGAAAACATCCCCTAAAATGCAAATTATAAGCTGACAAACCATAATATGATAATAGCATAACGATATTGACGCAGGATAGTGATAACCAGAAAGGGAAGCACATTTTGGAAAGAAATCAGATTTGTTCTGCAATAAATAAAACTAGATTGAAGAATTAAAAAATTCTATTTTGTTGAAATATCAAATTTACACACCAAATAAGCCCGGAATGCTGTCTGGATCATCGTTGCAGCAACGGTTTCAACTGATACCCCAGGTGACACAAGATTTGAATCCTTAGTGCCATTTGTTAAATTGCTCGAATCTTTTCCTGTATAATTCTTCAACTTCAATGCAGTTTGTTTCTTGGATCCCTGTCTCATATGGAGATACAAATTTTCATGTTACTGCAGCCCTAATAAACACAGCGAACTCCAAGTACATTGTAATAAAAGGCATTGCTGCTACTTAAATAATTATCCAGGTACATTAAGTCTTTTTTAACATAAACTATCAGCCATATGTATCATGCTAAACTCAGATAAAAATTTATCGTCCTTAATGTCTTGCTTGAAAAATAACATAATTTAAAGGTGTATAGTAGTCTAAGACTAATTATAAAGCATTATCAGAAGAGTTTAGTTCAGTTTTTAGCAGCAAAGAACTGTATTTTGATAAAACATTGACATCAAAGGAGGAAGAAGGACAAAAGCTTCAGAGCCAATTTGCTGACATGATGAACCCCTATATAGTAAATTTTATGTCCATACCATGAAGCATTAGCACTAATAATCTGAATGATTAATAAGCAATCTTTGTATAACTTTTAAAAAACAAAATTGGTTTTTGAAAAAAGATGATCTACCAGTCTGAACTGACACGTGTAAATTCCCACTAGATTAATTGGAAAGAAACTGAATGACAGAAAATGCAGTGTACCTTTGCTTTCTTTGAATTGCCCTCTTTTGATTTTCTTAAGCTAATTATTGTCTTAAACCAATCACCTGAGCCCATCCCCGATGCAAAGTAGCTTCTTTCAAATTAGCATAATCCTGGCAGAATTTGTGATAAATCTAATAAAAATTAGCATATCATTGCATGAATAAGGATTCAGTACACGAACCATAATCATAAGGAATTAACTGATCTAAACAAAACTTAAAAAGATAGAAACTTTAATGGTAATAAAACAACATCGAAAATTCTGTCGGTCATTTGTGATTTCTATATCAAATTAAAGTTACCTTTTTAAACAATAATCTCTCTGAGATTACATTCCCATAAAAGATTGAAAACTGAATATCTTTTTGCATGTTGAGCTGTTAGTGACCAAGTCCATTATATTTTATATGCATATTTATATATCTATAACTAGAGTGGAAACACCGTACCACTTGTGCATATTAACATATCCACCACTACATAAACCACTATGGCACCCTCACAATCATACACGTAATTATGATAACAATAACAGGGTGTGCCAGACCTGGAAACGAGACAGAAGCTCCGGAAGGTCTTAAAATTGCCAATTGATTTGTTACCTATTACATGAAGATCAGAGAAACAGACATTTAACCTAGTAAATCACAGTTTGTAAAAGTCTAAAAGAAGAAGATGCAGTTAAATTGCACACTTTGAACCAAATTATAGCTATTGCCTATTACTCTATGTCATGCTGTCAGAGCTAATCCCAAACAAGGCAACAACCAGCTGGTTTCTTCACAGTATAAGAAATCCCAACAAAAATTATCCTACTACTAACCGAAAATTTTAAAAAGAAACTAAAACCATTGGAGGATATTGTATTCCCCATCTAGCTCATACCAACTATGGTGGAAACAAGGATCAGCTTGTCAACGGTATGAAAACAATGCATAGTTGCTTATCAAACAGACACCTTAAAACCCACCTCACACAATAACCAAAGAAGCAAATGGAGTTACCCAAAATCACAATAGTCAACCCATTCAAGCAGCCAAAACAGTACAAACAAAGACCAACGAAAAAATGCATCTGGGAGAGACTGGCATACCAGAGAAGAAGCTGTGAAGAGTCTAACCACAGATTTTTTGGAGGAAAAAGAGGCGGCAATAATATTAGCAGAAGTAAAGAAGAAGAAAAGCACAAAAGAGAGAAAAATAGTCAGAAAAGGAATAAAAGGTGGGTGTGAAATATGGATTGCCATGGCCCAAATATCAACTTTAATTTTCCTCAAACGATGTGGTAGAAGACGAGAAATAAGAAAAAATAAAAAAATAAATAATTATACAATAGTCTCTCTCTTGCATCCCCCAATTTCAAAGCCTTAACCGACGCATCCGTTCCAACTCAGAAGATATCGTGTGCAGCGTGGTCCAGCGTAATGCATGATAAGCATTATCATTGGTTGGTTGGATGGAAGTTGAGAACTCAACAGAGGTTGTTACAGCGACGGCAGAACAAATCAAGGCGGTATTTGATGGTGGTGGGTCCGCTTGATTTTTTGGCTTCTGAGTATATCTTGTGGAGGTGGACGTCAATTTGTATTTGTAAAATAAAAAATGAATCCGTATTCAATTATTGGCCATGTATTTGGATTTGGATGAAGAGGAAGCAGAGAGGAAGACATCTTCGCGGGAAATGACGAGTCAACTAGATTCATTATTATGGTGGTGGGATCAGGTACAACTGGAATCTTTTTGCCTTTAATAAGGTTTAACGTGGCAGGTTGTCTGCCGTTGGTGAGGGAAAACGCCACCAACGCATAGGATTGGTTGACAAAGCGCAGGTGATTGGTGGGCTTGGGCTTAATTTAATGATTAAAAAGAGTCTGGTCCCGGCGGGGCTCGAACCCGCGACCTTCGGCTCATAAGACCAACGCTCTAACCAACTGAGCTACGGGACCCGACATTTATTACTTGTTTTATTTGTTAATTTCTCAGTTAATGATAATCATCACTAACAACCGCGGTATTGACTTTATCCGTGTCTTATTAGTTAATTATTGCTAAGTGGTTTTTGGGCAATTTTTTTTTTTTTTTAAAGTGCTAACCACGATGGACATTAAACAGCGTTTATTTAAGAATGATATTAATTCTTGGCCCAAAAAAATGTTATGCAGTTGATATTAAAAAATAATAATGATAAATTTTTACATTTTTTTTAATGAACTTTTCACTGATACTTTATATTTTTTTCTGACGAAAAGGTTACTGATTTAGGATTGAGATCAGAGTTATGTTGTGGGACCATACAGAGTTTCTACTAGTCTTGTGATCTTAATTTGATGAAAATCTAAGAGAACTTTTGGACAAAGCAGTTTACCGGGCTCGATCGAGTAGGGTTATGAAAAGTAAACAAATGAGAGAAATGAAAATTAAATTGACTGGGAGTCTTCGCAGGGAAATAAGATCAACGTGTTGAACCATTCAAAATCTAAAATGTTTATTTCATAACATTATTTGCTTTTATCTCATCCATTAGCTTATATATTTTACATATCAGAGGTTGGATGGCCTTGAAAGATATGTGTGTGTGAAGGCAAAGAAATATTTTTCATTTCCTCATTTTATTTTAGTAGTATATAGCATTATTGTTAAACTCGCGAGTTAAATTTTTTAATTTACTCTTTTTATATTTCTAATATATAAAATCTTATTAATTCACTCTTAAATCTGTGCTAGTTGTTAACTCTTTTAAACTCGTGAGTACATCTATTAAATTTACTACTTTTAGGTTTTTAACTTACAAAAACTTGTTAACTTGATCTTAAACTATTGCTAACTTTTTCGATTTGATCATATTCAACAGTTTTATATTTAATTTAATTTGGTTTTAAACTCTATAGTTAAATTTAACTTCAATTATTTAAATTTAAAATATGCATACATCAAATTGTTGTCATTTTTTATATTTAATTTTAATTATTTAGCCATATATTATTAATACCTATTTATAAAAAAAAACTCTTATACGTTTATATTTTGAGTTTATGATACGAGCTTACATTCTTATAATAAGTTTGTCTAAACTTGTGAGTTTAATAACCTTCACATAAAAGCTATAGGCTCGCACCAATTCAAAACACAAGTCATATTCCAGAAAAATTTTCTAGCCCATATATATATAAGTCGGTTAGAAAATAATTAATATTTATTTGTTTTTTTTTAAATATATATATAGTTGAGCTTAAATGTAGCTTCTCATATATTTTTTATACTAAACCCCTCAGATCTTTAAAACTCCATTCATTAATGTGAAGTTCTTAAATTGCTTTGATTTAATACATATTTAATGAGTTAGGCGTTTTTTCTTAATTTTGGCAAAGTGGTCAAGGGGTGATTTATATCCTAGACAGTGGGATATATGGGAGTGCATTAAACCGGAATAATACAAATACAAGCAATAACCTAGTTCGATGAAATAGCAAGCCGCATGCAAATAATGATAATTCATACATGGGCGTACGGGAGGTGTGAATTATAGTTAGTAGTCGGAGACTAATAATAATTAAAATGATATTAGAATTTAGCGTCACTTATAAATATAATATTAAAAACTATTTAAATTTTAAAATTAATTTAATATTTTTAATTGCTTTATTCTAGTTTATAAGAATTATTGTTTCGTGTCTTATGATAATAAAAGCGTCTGGTTTCTCTACACGGCGCTCCCTCTCCCCATCCCTCACAGTTCAATACAGGCCGTCCAAATCTTGATCTAAGGGTCCAGAATGTTTTTTGAAAAAATCACATGCGGTCACCGCACCGTATGCGGTTTTTTAAAAAAAATATTCTGAATCTTTGGATCAAAATTTGGACGGCCTTAAACTGTGAGAGATGGGGAGAGGGAGAATTGGGTAGAAAATCCTATTCCGTAATAAAGACTGTCGGGAGTATGTTTTTCAACCCCCAAGAATCATAACCACGTTAAAAGTCAACAATTCTGACTAATTATTCAAAACCGTAAAGCGTTTGAATTTCTAAACAACCTCGTTTCGTCTTTTTCAACCACCGAACCAAGAAACCGACCCTCACTTTCATTGAATCACATGTCAACAAGGCAATATAATACAAATCACCATGAATAAACAAGAGATGGAGGTTATTATTAAACATCTTCATCGTCCCAAAACCAGGAAAAAAAAAAAAAAGCAACGCAGAAAAATAAAAATGGGTTTTGCAGATGGAGAAGATCACTCACTTGGTTTTGGCCTGAGGGTGATGATCGTCGCAGCTTTTACGATATTCGCCGTCGTCTTCTTCATAATCGTCTTCCACTACTACGTCCGACGCCGCCGACGAATTCGTCAGCTGAGCCTGAGCAGACGCCTGGCCGATCAACCAGTTTATCAAATCAGCGCTCAAGTTTTGCCGGTTGATGCCGAATTACGTTCTCCGAACGGCGACCATCAGGGGCTTGACTCTTCCGTCATAGCTTCGATTCCTAAGCTCTGGTACAAGCAAACGGACCAGTTCAACGACGGCGAAGCAGTAGAGTGCTCGGTTTGCTTAGCTATTATTGTCGAAGATGCAGCCGTTAGGGTTTTGCCTAACTGCAAGCACGTGTTTCATGTTGATTGTGTTGATACTTGGTTCGCTTCCAACACCACTTGTCCGATTTGCCGTACTGTTGTTGACCTCACTGTGCAGTCCGGCGGTGGCGCTGTTCAACCCACGGCACCGCCGGTAATAGAGAGTGGCGGGACGGTATGAATATGCATTTAGTGAAATGGAGTAGCATGTGACATTATTTATTTATTTATTTTCCCCGATAGTTATCATTTTGTTTTCTCTCTGATTATATTAATATTACATATTTTTTTGCCAACCATATTTATATTAATATTTTTCCATAGGAGATATAGAAATGAGGCTCTTCTAGTAAATTACGTACTGCCTTTCTCATTGGATAATTAATGATTAACTATTTGCTTCATTGGAATAATGTAGAATTGTAGATGATATAATTTTGTTAAAATATTTTTATATGTTTTTTTTAAAAGATAGCTTTCTTTTAATAGAAACATAATTCATATATATTATACATATGCACGCACAACTAAGCATTATTTATCATTCTAAGATGCATTTTTTAATTTACAATCATTCGTCAAGGAAACACGAAAAGAATTTAATCGTATTTAAAAAATGCTTGATAAATATAGATAAATTGTATGTCTGAAAGTTTTGGCATCTTTTCATGAGCCACATCCCACGATCCCTTTTTTGTTGTTAGCTAATAAGCAATATACGGTTAACTATCTAATTCATGTTTGAGAAAATATGAAGCATAATAATCAAAATAATAATAGAGGGAATTTGAAGAATTCTTTTTTTTTTTTTGGGGGGGGGGGGAAAGAAAAGGTCACCGATTATTTTCTTTTCTTTTTTTTCTTTTTGATACAAAATAGAGGAGGGAACTCCCTCAACTTATGCCATTATTGCCACTACCTCAACCCTTGTCAATATCCAGGATTTGAGCTAAACCATCGAAAGCTGCATGAAACTGGTGCAACCCAGGCCAACCCTCAAAAGCGTACTTGGCCACATAATCTGCCGCCGTATTCGCCTCACGAGGTACCCAACGCACCTCCACCTACCACTCACGAGCTAACAAGAGTCTTATTTCTTGAATAACCTCATCATTTGGATGATTCAACAGACTGGGCCCATTAATCAGCGTCACCACCTCCAATGCATCAGATTCCAGCACTACCCGGCCATTCCCGGAGTCCCAGCACATTTTCAAACCAAAAAGTATGGCCCATAATTCAGCAAGGAAGCTATTCGCAGGCGTCTCTGCTTTAAATAAGAACCCTTCCTGAAGTGTGCCACTTGCATCACGAACCACCCCCCCACACGTTGCCACATTATCTTGGGAGCATGCCCCATCAACGTTAACCTTGACCCAACCCTCTCTTGGTGGGACCCAAACGCTGGATGTTGAACGGACGTGATGCCCATTCAGATTGACCCCTCGTAGCACCGTTGCTGCTTTCGACACAGAAGTAAGGATAGCATTAGCACGATGAATAATGGAATCATTGTTCCCCCTCGTGTTCTGGAAAATTCCGGTATTGCGGCGTTGCCATAGTAACCAACATACAGTTGAGAAAAATTCACCCCAACCAACATCCCCACGGTTACGGTTCTGGTGAATGTTCCTCGTTAGCCATACACGTTCATCATGCCGGAAGAACCGGATCCTGAGCTTTGGATCCACCACCTCCAACCAGAGATTCCTAGTTTCCTTGCAGTCCCGCAACACGTGAAGAAGACTTTCTGATGTTGCCCCACACCAAGCGCAACCGCCCTCCCCCCCATACCTCTTCGGATTCGTTCAGTGTTAGTCAGGAGTTTATTATGGAAGGCTAGCCACATAAAGGATTTGCATCGCGGTATAGTCTTCAACTTCCATATACGTTGCCATGTCCGATCCACTCTTGCCAGGTCACCACACAAAGCACTATACACAGATTTAACACTGAACTCCCCATTCCTCTCGTGTTTCCACCGCACACCATTCGACTGTGGCTCCACTAGAGTCCCAGAAACCACATGTTCCCATACCCTCTTAATTCCAGTCCACACATTAGACCCCCGTCTGGATTGGTTAATATCCGGGATCAAATCATCCCCACAACGGTACTTACTTCTCAATACTCTCACCCAAAGATCATTCCGCTTTTTGATCATATTCCAACCTAACTTCATCGTATATGCTTGATTTTGGCGATGGAGATGGCGTAAACCTAGGCCCCCATTGTTCTTTGCCGTACACACAGTATCCCAGTCCACCAGATGGATCTTCCTGCTCCCAGGAGAAGAACCCCATAAGAACTGCCTATTCTGCTTCTCAATCTCCTCACATGTACCTTTTGGTAAGGATACAGTTTGCATGGTGTATCCTGGAATGGCTGATGTAACAGATGCAACAAGTGTGGTTCGTCCGGCAAGGGACAAAGACGTTGCTTTCCAGTTAGAAAGCCTAGTCCGCACTTTATCCACAATCGCTTGATAGCTACCTTTCGTTACCCGCTTATGGTGTAGGGGTACACCAAGATATTTACCAAGATCAGGGGTCACCTGAAAACCCAACACATTGCAAAGCTCTGTTCTCCTTTTGTGGTTCACATTTTTCGAGAAGAAAACCCGAGTCTTGTTTGCATTCACTTTCAACCCAGATGACAAACAGAACTGGTCCAAACAATTCCTAACCTTAGCCGCCTGATATACATCTGCTTCGACAAACAGGACCACATCATCTGCGAAAAATAGGTGAGATATAGGAGGACCCCCCGTACATAGTCTAATGGGTTTCCAGTCGGCATTATCGATCCGCTCCTGAATCAAGTGGGCCAATTGTTCCATGCAAATGACAAACAGATATGGAGATAGAGGATCTCCTTGACGAACACCCCTAGATGGGATTATTGAGCCTGCCCGCTCACCGTTCCAGAGAAACTGCAATGTTGGGGTAGATACACATGAGGCAATGATCTCAATCATTTGCTTAGGCAAATCAAGTTCTTTGAGGCAATCCCGTAGAAAGCCCCAATTCACCCGATCATATGCTTTTTCTAGGTCAATTTTAATAGCCATGAACCCTTTTTTACCCTGTTTGCCATGCATAGAATGGATAACTTCCTGAGCCACGATAATGTTATCAGAACTATGTCTTCCAGGAATAAAGCTGCATTGATGAGGACTAATGACTTGAGGGAGTACCGGCTTGATCCTATTTGCTACAACTTTTGTAATGACCTTGAAAATCACATTACAAAGGCTAATCGGCCGAAAGTCTTGAACTACTTCCGGGTGGTCTTTCTTAAGGATGAGAACAATCAGAGTATCATTAATGGATTTAATGTTGGCTGGGGAGTGCCACATGGACTTGATGCACTCACACACAGAATTGCCTACCACCCCCCACTGACTTTGGTAAAACAGAGCATTTAGCCCATCGGGCCCGGGCGCCTTCAAAGCCCCCATACTGAAGAGAGCCTGCTTAATCTCAGCATCCGTAATGTCACGTTCCAGGCACCTTACTTCCACAGGGTTAATAGCAGGGAAAGATACAGAGCACCCCAGCGGCGGCCGCCTTCCTGACTCTTCGGTAAACACTGATGAGAAAAAAGAGGCCACCATCTCCTGAATTCGTGCGCTTTCATATACCCAGGTCCCATCCAAACCTTTGAGAGCACCAATGTAGTTTCTCTTACGCCTCCCATTAGCTCGTGCGTGGAAGTACCGCGTATTCCTGTCTCCATCTACCGCCCAATCACTTCTGGCTTTCTGCGCCCATATCAAAGATTCCTGTAGGAGAACCTCTTCCAACTGACGCCAAAGCGAACGTTGAAGCTCTTCCAACTGAACCGTCAAACCAAAGCGAGCCTCAGTTCTTGTGATTCCATTAAGCCTAGCTAGTAACTGTCTTTTTCTTGCATTAGTGTGCCCAAAGACCTGTCTGTTCCACTTGCCGCAAGCAATAGTGAACTGATCAACAGTCTCTGTCCATGGTAAGTTGTCTTTCCAGGCACCTTCAACAAAAGGCGAGAATCGTTCATCTAAAACCCACGCCGCAAGAAACCTGAATGGTCGCCGTCCATGGTTCATACACTTATCTCCATCTAACTGCAGAAGAAGGGGCCGATGATCGCTTTTATACCAGTTAAGATGCTTCACTACTGCGAAAGGGAAAGTCTCTTGCCAACTAGTAGATCCCAAGACACGATCCAGTCTACTCTCAAACCCCGTGCGCTTCCATGTGA
This sequence comes from Acacia crassicarpa, assembly GCA_034222035.1. Lineage (NCBI taxonomy): Eukaryota > Viridiplantae > Streptophyta > Magnoliopsida > Fabales > Fabaceae > Acacia > Acacia crassicarpa. Next base: position 36,398,193 of record JAWXYG010000005.1, on the reverse strand, counting down.
AGGGAGGTCCAATGAATCCCAGGTCGTTCAACGCAGCGTCTTGAACAAAAGTACAGAAATCTATGTCAGCTCCCCTTGAGGGTCCATTCGATTCGCGTTCATTATTCAAAAGAGTTGCATTAAAATCCCCTCCCACGCACCATGGAACGTGAATTTTGGAACATAACTGTAGCAAATCATGCCAAAGTGCCCGGCGCGGAATATAGTTTGGACTTCCATACACCAGTGTCATCTCCCACACTTGCAAAATCTGGTTCGTGATATGCACATGGATGAACTGGTTTGTTGATCTCACAACCTCCACCTGTCTAAATTTATCTGACCAAAGACACCAAATACCCCCTCTAAAACCATCCGCATCCACAATTCTGAAGTTAGAAAAACCCATAGACGCAGCAATTCGCTGGGCTTTTGAACCACTACATCTAGTTTCAAAAAGTGCCACAAAATCAATCCCAAAGCACTGGACCAATCCACGAATGAGAGACGGAAAAGACTGAGCTCCGGCTCCTCTTACATTCCAAAGGAGGAACGTCATTTATGACCTTCATAGTGTGTAGGGAGACTATCCCCATGACCATCCTCTGCAACCATCTGAGCGTCCACCATCGTCCCACTTGACCCCATATTGTCATCCACACATGGGATTATATTCATATGAGCCGTCCCACTTGCTGCTGCCTCCATTCCCGTCGGGATACACTTCAACTCACTACCCTCTTTGCAAACCAAATTAACTCCATTTGCCACAAGCCCACTTTGTTCCTTGGATGTTGGGCCCGGTTTACTTTCCTTCACGCTGGGTCGCTCACACACCACCCCAACGTCCATGTGTTTGACCGACATAGCCTCCACCTTGACCCCTTTCCCTTTGCCGTGAGGTTGGGAATTATTATCCATTCTATTCTCCTTGCCACGTGGTCTAGCTTTAGCGCCAGCCTTCCTCTTTGACCCAACTAAAATCCACTCCTGATTTCCTCCATTATTATTAATTGCCTCTCCCAAACTCCGTGTCTCATCCTCCTTCCCATTTCCTTTTTTAACTGATTCCTTTCCCATAATACCAGGATTCCCATTTCCTTTTTGAACTGATTCCTTTCCCTTAATACCAGGATCCCCATTTCCTTTTTTAACTGATTCCTTTCCCTTAATACCAGGATCCCGAGGTGATTGGGCACCATTTATTTCCCCTTGCCCCATATCCGCCATCTTCATCGCAGATTCCTTTTTAACCTGCTGAAATCCATCCTTGTTGATTTTCTTACCAAAATCACGCTGGACTAGTATCTGAGGATCGTAATTGACGCGATTCTGAACCCCAATCGAGTCGCTTGGCCCAGCATCCCCTTTCCTCAGTTCCTCCGGCACCACCGTAGACCCCGGTGGAGTTGCAACATGGTTATCGTCAGCTTTTTGTGGCGGTGAAGAACCCTCGCACTGATCCATACGATGTCCATACCTCCCACACGTAAAACAAACCAAATGGAGGCCCTCGAACACAAACCGACGTTCTTCACCAAAGTGGATGAACCCTGGACAAAAAATGAAACATTTTTTTTAATACTTAGAAAAACGTAATATTGGAAATCATTTGAATCATATACCCCCTCAGGTTTTTAATATAAGAAAAGTTTACCTAATTTGATCAATTAATGAGGTAATATGTATTTTCTAAAATATTCTAGTCATTTCCCTTAATACTCTTCTTCTATTTCCTTTTTAATTATTGTTGAAGGTAAATTAGAAAAAGATTAACAAATATAAAAAATAGATATAATATTTAGAATTAAGATTAACTTTTTAAATAAGTCTTATATTGAGGACCAGACACAGAAATAAGTATAATGCAACCTAGGCTCAATAATGATTTTCTTTATTGCTTCCTAATCAATCAAAATGTGTATGTGCGAATCATCACAAGGCAAGGATTTTTCTCTTCCCGGTTTAATTCATTGCTTCCTAATCAATATATACATGTGTGTATGCGCGTAAGTAATGATTATTCTGGTGGACAAATCATTTCATGGAACTGCCAGGGGCTAAGGGCACCTTTGGCAGTAAAGCATGAAATCTGTAGGAAAAAAAGCTCTATATTGTTTTTTAAAATGGAGACAAAACAAAAACAGAAAAGGATACAAAAAATAAGAAGAGCTTATGGTTTGGATGAAGAATTAATGGGTGGTGGAGCCGGTGGGTTTGAGTGGTGGTTTAGCTCTGATGGGCGGAGGAGGTAACCATTGATATCTTCTCTTCTTCTGAAAATATAATACACACAAGGGTGACCTCTAGTGGTTGTTCTTTGCCAAATTATATTACTTTCACATATGGTCCTCCCAAACAAGGGGAAAGACTTAAAAGTCTGGGAGAAAATTGTTGAAATTTCCAGGCATATAATTGGTGCGTGGCTTTGTGAAGGTGATTTTAATGAGTTGGTGATTTATTTTGGATTGTGAATTAATGGACTTGGGGTTAAAGGAGCCAAGTATACTTGGAATAATAAGAGGATGGTTGCTGCTCACATTAAAGAAAGAATAGATAGGGCACTAGTTAATGTTGAATTTAGATAGGCTTTTCCCAAAGTTCAAGTATTCCATGAGGTACCAGTGGATCTAACCATCATGTCTTGGTTATTGAAATGTGCTTCTGTGGAACTCCTTCCGATCTTAAATATAAGATAAAATTAATTTTTTAAAAAAATATTAAGAAAGTTAACTAAATTACTTTAAAATATTTATATTTATCATTGTTTCTTCAAATTGTTTTATCTGACATATAAACTACTCCCTCCGGTTCTAATTATAGGAACATGTTTATAGTGCGATTTGCACTATAAAAGTGATCTTATAATTAGGAACGGAGGTAGTAATATATAACTTCATAATACATAATATATGATATGATTAAGTAACTTATTTAACTTCTTTAATCTCTTCAAAAAAAGTCAACTCTATTTTATATTTAGGATCGAAGGGGAAGTACTAAAACCCCTTTCTCTTTTAAATTTGAAAACTGTTGGGCTAAGCATCCTGATTATATGGGTGTGGTGTATGAAGGGTAGAGTGGGGTAGATGGGGAGGTGGATGATAAGGAAGAGGAGTTTCTTTTGAGATTGGATGGTTGCATAAGGGAGCTGATTAAATGGAGTGGCAGAGTGTTCCCAAACTGCAGAAAATTGATTAATAACCTGCGAGGGCAGCTTCAAAAATGAAAAGAAGGTGAGCTGACAGAGGAAAAATTTAAGGTGTGTTTGGTTTGAGGGGAGGGGAGGGAATGAATTCTTTAGAGAGGATATTGACCAAATTGTCATTAATGAAAAGAATATTTCTTTTTATTGAAAGTGTATTTTTGAAATACTAAAAATTTTCCATTAGCTATTTAGTAAAGATGAGAGAAAAATTTCTCTCTCCCCCCCCCCCCCCTCTCCACTCAAACCAAACAAAATCTTAGGGAAGCAGAAGCCTTGACAGTTGAGATTGAGGAGATTTTGGATCAGGAGGGAGAAATAACGATGGCAATGATCTAGAGTTTCTTGCTTTGTAGAAGAGATAAAAATATCCCTCTAAAGTCTCAAAGGAACAAAAAAATATCAAAAAAGTCTTATAAAAAATTCTGATATCAAAAAATGTCTCATTAATAACTCATTCAATAGGTGATTAACAATTCTATCGGTAAGTTTTAACAACTCTTTAATACTTTTTAACATCAGAATTGTATGTGGGATTTTTTTGACTTTTTTTTTTTGTTCCTTGGGACCTTAAAGGGGTTTTCCCATAAAATACTAAGTTCTTCCATTTATCTACAACAAAAAGGAGGAGATGCAATGCTATTTTGAAGCTGAAAAGAGATGATGGGTTGTGGATAGAAAGCCGTTTGGGATAACGGTGGCAAAAGAGACTTGTTTTCTATATGACTTTTACGGAATTAAGATATGAAAAAAAGTCAGATTGTAAATGTAATTTGTGTTTGAATTGACGGTGACATGGGTGATAATTTTTCCAAACAGAGAAGTATTTGAATGATTATCTGAAAAGAAAATGACTGAAAATGGTATGAATCTTATTGAATACTACATATATTATTTAATTGTATAAATTGTGATAATTGAAGATAAAAAAATCAAATCTAAATTTGAAAAAAATAAACAAATTATTAAAAAGTTTTATGAACATGTTGATACTAAATAATAATATATTGCTAATTAGATTAGCTATCTGAGGTACTGAATAATAGTTAGGTTGCTAATAAAAAATTCTATAAACATGTATGAATCTTTTTTCCATTCTCTCTCTCACTCATTGCTGATTGTTTTTCATCTTATTTTTCTGACCTTTTTAAAATAGTTAAGTCCTAATTGCAGATCGTTTGATGAGGTGCTGCGATATGTAGAACCGAGGATTCTGTAAACAATATTCTTATGGCACCAGTTACAGCAAGCGAAGTTAAAGAGGCTACCTTTCAGCTTGGTGGGATGAAGGTGCCTGGTCCAGACGGCTTCAATGGCAAATTCTATCAAGCTTCCTGGTCTGAAGTGGGAGGGAAGCTTCCTGGCAAATAACGTTTTGAGTTTTGACTGTTGTGTTGTTTGATATTGCAGTATAGCTATGTTGTAAACGCTATTCTCTTTTGGTGATTAATAAAAATCATATTTGGTAAGACAAGAAAAAAAAAAAAAAAGGACTCAAGAGACCGGAGAGAGTATTTAGAACCAACAAAATTTATATCAAGGACCAGAATGGTATATCAGATAAATGCGTGCTTTGGGAAAATTAAGACTTACAGTTTTTAGTCAGAATTTGCTCTCTACTATTTCGAATAAAAATCCCATAAATGGTTTCACTTACCTCCGTCCGTTAAATATAGGCTCTCGTTTCTAGAAAATATGCTTGGTTTAAAATATAGAGAATAAACAATAAAGTGGAATGCCTGCCCACCAAGCTCCAACCTGTGCCTCTGTTGATTCAGGATCACCACTGAACGGCTGAATCACAACAACACAGAAGCAGATTTTTAAGTCAAAACTAACATTTATTCCATGATAGATATGCTTTTGCTCTTTATGGAAAGAATTGTTGAGAATCTTCAACCCAGAAACGGGAAGAGAAGACCGACAACATGTGTGTGTGTGTTTGTCAAAGAAAACAAAGACAACATCTCCAAAATATTATAAGCCAAACGATTTCCAATTCCAAGATGCAAGGTATTAATCTCCAATAAAACTTAACAATTGGACCCACTATCATAAAGCCAATGTCGACTAGTCAACACTCAAAATACACTTTGTTATTCACCTCCCCCGCAGTTGCAATATTTAATACTAGTCATTAATATGAGATCTAGGTTGTAGCATAAAAATCGTGTCAAGGAAAAAATTGGTGTTAACATTAACGAGCAAGAGGATGTATTTCTTCAAATGAAATTTCCAAGTTATAGTAAGATAAATAAAATTGCCACCCGAACCATGAGCGCCAGTGAGGAGAAATAAGCATCAGAAGCCAAAAAGTTTCCAACTTTAATGATGCAGCTTTACCCCCACAAGCAAAGAGGTTGTTTCAAGGACTAGAAACTGTAAATTCCAGGTCACATAGAAATATGATTACAATTCACAACAGTATCCATCTATCTATCTATCAATCAAGCACATCCAACTTGCTTTCCTCTATCCGAGTCGGTCAGTGGAGAGGATTTGGACGCTGCTGGTAGAATTGTGGAGCAGCTTCCAACAGCCAAGAGGGATCAATGGATATAACGTTACGCATGTATTGCTTATCAGTGGATACGAGAGAACTGTATATTACCCACTTTGGATTCACTCTGCATACAATTTTCACCGAGCTTCAGCTACTCACACAGTATGTGAATGCGGACGTAAGCAAACATGACAACACTTGAAAGAAAGCACAATTAAAAGTGCTCAAGTTTATCAGTACAAAATAATTAAAAAATAATAAAGTTACACTATTTATGAGCCACAAACAATCTCTCTCATTTTGCATACTATGTAACACTATTCTACATACTAAAAAAGTTACACTATTTATTAGCCACACACAATCTCTCATTTTGCATACTATGTAACACTATTCTGCATACTAAAAAAGTTACACTATTATTTATTAGCCACAAACAATCTCTCTCATTTTGCATAGTAACACCATTCAGCATACTAAAAAAGTTACATTATTTATTAGCCACCAACAATCTCTCTCGTTTTGCATACTATGTATCACTATTCTGCATTACTAAAATTGGTTCCGGGAATTACCTGAATAAAACTGAGGATGGATGAATATAAACTTCCTGCGAGCCTCTGATTGTCTTGTACATCCCATCATTGCTGTATGCCTTTTAACAAGATATAGAAATAAGAAATTTAAAATGTCACCAAAAGAATGAGTAAAAAAACGAATTTTAAAAGTGTCCCAGGCAAGTCAAGGGGTCACTCACTTCTAGACGGCATGCATTTGCAAAAAACCCAGAAGTAACTGCTTTTCTAACTGCCTGGAAAATGTAAAACATATTTTTAAGAAAGCCCTTCTCGATCAACAAAAACAAACAAGCAAACAGAGGAACTTAATGCAGCATCAAACCAAGATATCATACAATTAAACATCCAATGAAGGGAGAAAAATAAATAGTAGAAACTGATGAAATAGGGAAATTAAAAGCTGCATGAGCCAGTTGTCCCATCCCATATTTGTCATTCATGAAGAAGGAACAGTTATAGAAAAGCTTCACTGTCTTTCGTGGTTTCAAGGTGGGGAAAATGTACGAAGCCTTAACTTTTAGCATTGACATGGAAGAACAGCAACTTATAATGATAAAGTTATATGACTAAAAGTGAGTAACATGAAAAAGAAAATCAAACAATTCAAAAAAGCTACTGGTGGCGTCATTCAGAAGTACTAAATAGAAAAATTCCATGACAAAAGAGGAAAGAACTTGTCTAAGTTCTCAACATTAGGTTGTTCACATTCTAGAAAAGCAGCCCCATGGTTCAACAAGTATGCCAACCCCATGGTTCAACAAGTATGCCAAGTAAACTAACAAAAGCGTCATAAAAACCTACCCGCATATCTCCTTCACAAGATTTTAAGACTAAGCCTATCCTTTGTGCAATTCTTTTCAGTTGTTCCCTGACTTCAAGAACTTTTCTCTGCACAGCATGTTCACATATAAATCGAAAAGTGAAAAAAAAGGGAAAAAAAGAAAAAGAAGACAAGCACCAGAATAAAGCCTCCTAAAGTACTGAATTATACACACCATAGCATGATAGTTCACATGGTTCTTGTGACACCACTGTGAAGATTTACCAGACTGAAGAAATGCCTTATATACATTAAGGAATGTTACATGGTCGCCCTGTATCAAATATAAAAGATCATATATTAAGGAACGCTAGGCATAAAAAGCGAAACCAATTTTTTTTTTTTTTTTTAAAAAAAATCAACATAATTACCTCCGCAGCAGCAAATCTCAATTTTGCTTCATCAAATTCCCTTTGTATCCCTCTCCCAGAGATCCAGATAGACTGCAAAAATAATTGAGACTGAATTCAACTTCTGATCGTTACTTGTTCCCAACCACAACAAAAAAAATTGTTTGTATAATTTGCCAACTTCTTTAGATAATAGCAGCAAATTTGACTTAGCAAAACACAATGGATATACACTTTACTTGGATGGAGAGAACAGCAGCGATTGTAATTATCTCCTCTGAACATCCACATTGGCTAGAAGCTATCAACATTTTTGAGATCATAGGGTCCTTAAAAAATAGGAAATATGATATAAGTAATGCTTGTTGAAAGCTAACTGTGAATACTCATTTCTGCTATTGCTATACTTATGGGGCGTTGACCATCTTCCTGGCTTTCTGAATCAAGTTCGTCTCATATAACTATTATAATGTCATAATAACGGTAACAATAATCAATTCTACCATAAATGATTCTAACATGATTGTAATAGAATCTAAATCATACAAGTGGAATTTCTGCAACTTGAAACCCAGTTGGTGAAGTAAGTTTAGCATCATCATCCAAGACACCAAGTGAGTAAAGAACTTCCAGTGCTCGGATCATAGCTTCAGGAGATGGAGACGCTGGCCAGTCAAAGCCCAATATATTATCTATACCCAATGCTTTTAACTGCAAAGTACCAGAGACAACACATGTGCAATGGATTCTTAAGATATAATTATTATTCCAAATCTCGAAAAACTTGGTAGAAGGATTTTCATTTTGGCCTCATATAACAGATGCTAGAGTTAGAGAAAAGATACAGCATGGTTCAGAACACGAATACGATAGTTGGCAGTGCCATCATGGAAATTTGCTCTCAAAGCGCTCACATAATTCATCTCAAATAACATCATTTTTCCCATAAATGAAATATATCATACATCTTAAATTACAGGATCAGTTATAGTTCAAATATAATTCAAGTGCTCATCATAAAACCCCTCATCAAATAGGAATTAATTTAGTTTACAAATCTTGACTTGTTGAGAATTATGTTTTCTCTTTACACAATACTTTGAGCTCATTCCCTCAAGATATGTCAACGAATTGAACAACCATGACAGCCCATGTATGCAGCCATGGAGCTTCCGATATACTCATGTAAGATTATTATCAAAATTTCAGGCCATAGAAAGTAGAATCAGATCTATTGAAAGAATATAATTGGTAAAACAATTAAATAGTTCTTAAAAAGAAAAGAAACATGGCTTTTCAGTTTTATAATATTATTTATTATGACGAGAACTTTTACTTTTTAACATTTTTTTACTAAATTAAATGAGGTCATCAAAATTAGAAGTTCATTCATACAAAATCTTATCCCAGAAGAAATTGCATTTCTGAGAAGAAAATCACCAAATGACCACCAGAAGAAATAAGTTGACTGAGAAAATAAGTTGCAGCAAATCAACACAACAAAATTGCTAACCTGGATTACACATGAAACAAGGTTTGATCTCTGTATCTCTGGAATTCCCTCATCAGGCATGTCCTTAATATAATACTCTTCTGTATACATCCTGGTTGCAACATGGGTTATCAATGTCAAAAACAAGCCAGAAAGCAATTAAGTGCCAAGGGTAAGGAAGGAGAAGCTATAACTCATGCATCACCATGACAATTTACACAGAGAGTCTAGGTAAGGGGAACAGAAAAAAATAAAATGTATAATCAAATGTACACAGGAAATTGCTGGATAAAAGGGCCAACAAATCTTGAAAGAGAGAACCACGTATATGGACTTGGGTCGGTTCAGTTGGGTCCTTAAAAAGAGTCCATAAAGGTTGAAATATAATGAAACATGCACATAGAAGGTTTCCTTTTTAGCTCGTTCTTATGAATAAAAAAGGGTACAGACCCCTCTAGTTTTAAGCCATTAAAATATCTTCCCTTTATGCCAACATCCTCGTGGCACAGAGACATAGAAGCCGTTACTACTTGCCACTGATATATATATTTTTTTTTTAAAGAAATCCTCCAAATAGTTAATCCTGTTAGCGTCAACATAATGCAGTCATCCATGAAAAACAAATAATCACTAATCTTGTCAGGCAAGACTTAAATGTTTGATATCCAAACCTTGAATGCATTCTAGAGAAGCAACCAAGCAAATTTCTTACTGGGATATTCTCACAGCTTCCAACTGATTTCAAAAATTTAGGGTTCCAACGTCCAAAAGATTTTGAAGCACTTAAGTCAAAAGTTAGCCACACATTTGCATAAATAAATTATGGCCATTCGCAGAAAACACAAGATAGCTAAGGGTTACAGAAAAGCCACAGGAATCATATCTAAGAGGCCCTAAAGTCTAAACCATATTAAATTGTTATCCCAAAAATTAATCAAGAACCTTGATGTTATTTTTCTCAAAAAGGTACAGCCACATGTATAGCAATATAGCATAACTAAACCATTTACTTCAATCATCATGTTAGAAATCTATTTAAATTTTAAATTAGAGAATCCCATAATTATCTCATTGATTGTAATCCCTGATCTAGTGTTTTCAGTTTAGGATATAATATCTTATTGAAATCCCTTTATTTTCTCCACCAATTACTCTTTCTAGAGTCTATATATTGTACCCCTTTCTAGTTGAATAAGTAATAAGAGAGTATTATCTTTTCGCCTCTTATTTAAAAATGGTATCAGAGCCAAAGAGTTCGATCATAACTCAAGAGGGGCGAAAGAAATAGTAAGTGTGTGGGAGGCCGAGAGAAACACGAGAGAAAGAGAGTGACAACATATAGGGATTCCAAACGACAGCAAGTTACATGACACCGCCACCGCTATTAGAATTGGAAGGCGCCAATCGGCAAACCCCCAAAGGCCTGACGAAATTTCAAGCAGCGCATAACCTCACACACCACCTCTGCTCCAACACGTGAATCCATGCACCATCGCCGTTTTCAACCAGAACATGGATTCTCCTAGTTTCCCTCCTTTATTCAGTACTTTTCCCAACAATTCGAGAAATCCCAGAGTCAATCCCACAGCTCTTATGTCATGAACCAATTATCAAACTCAAAGCAGCATTGTTTCTTCTTCCACCTCTAAGGTTTCAGAGATGGCACCATAATTCTCAAAAAACCAAATTATGGTCATTAACCATAAACTTCATGGAAAGAACTACCTCCGCTGGTCCCAGAGTGGGATGAGATATATATGTGGCAAGAGGAATGATCAGTATATTAACTGAGAATCTCCTCAACCAGCCTATGATGATCCAAATTTTGACACCTGGTTTGCTAAGAATAACCAAGTGATGAGTTGGTTGTGTAACTCGATGACTCCGGATTTTAGTGAGGGCTACCTTCTTCCAACCACGACAAAAGAAATCTAGGATGTAGCCAAAAGAACATACTCCTCCCTTGACAAAATCGCTGCGTTGATCCATCTAAAGTGACAACACCGTAATTTGAGACAAGGTAACAAGTCGGTAACTTAATAAGATAATGCTTTGCTAAAATTATAGCAAGAACAAGATTTGTTGAAGTTCATCCATGGAAAAACATCAAGGATGCTCAACTGTACAAGAAGATAATGGAAGAAGGAAGAATACATGACTTTCTCCTAGGCTTAAACGGCCCATTTGAGGAGGTAAAGGGTAGAATTATGGGGATTAAAACCCTTACCACATCAATTTAATGTTTTCAACTTTGTGCAATTCAAAGAAAGCAGAAAACTCCTTAACCACAGTAGCCCAAGTCAAATTGAAAGCTGAACACTTGCAGTGAAAGGACCACAAGGTGAACGAAGGAACAACAAATAGTGCAACTATTACAAGAAGGGCCATATCAAAGAAGAATGCTAGAAGCTACATGAAAGGCCAACAAATGGAAAACAGAACTTCCAAAGTCATCTTATCACAGCTGAACAAAAAATTGAGGCTGATGATCATCTGAGCCAGGAAGAATTGCAGGTGCTTCGCAAAATACTTGACAAACAAAATAAATTAAATTCGATGCCTAGTATTAATATGGTGCAATCAAGTAACTCTATTATAGCTTTCAATGCTATGATGACTAGTGATAATATTTGGATTGTCAACTTAGAAGCTACGGATCATATGACCGGTAACAAAACTATATTTAATAGCGTTAAATTCTATCATAAATAACTCAAAGTCTAAGTAGCTAATGGTGTATTCACAGAGGTTGAGTATTTTTTGGGTATAGAAGTAGCAAGAACCAAAGGGCATCAACATATCTCAACGGAAGTATACCCTGAACCTGTTACATGAAACAAGAATGTTGGGTGCCTAACTTGAGTAGAAACCAATGGAAGAAAAATGTCCTCTTGAGATCAAGCCACAAGGTGTTCTAGTTGACTTGGAAAAATACAAAAGACTTGTGGGAAAATTGATATACTTAACCCACACACGTCCAAATATTAGCTGTACAGTTGGAATAGTAAGTCAATTCATGCATCAGTTATAGGAAGAGCACATTGAGGCTGTATAAAGAATTTTGAGCTATCTAAAACTTAATCCTGGTAGAAGAATCTTCTTTAAGAAAGGCACTGCCAAAAACATCAATCTACATAATGCAAACAATGCAAGGGATAGAGAGAATAGGAGATCAACCTCAAGGTATTGCACATATGTGTGGGGAAATCAAGTTATGTGGAAAAGCAAGAAACAAACTGTGGTGTCAAGAAGTAGTGCACAAGCAAAGCTGAGAGCTGTTAATGATGCCGTATGTAAAGGAATCTAGGTCATCATGTTAATGAAGGAGTTGGGAATCCCATATAAGGGATCGATGTAGCTCTGGTGTGACAACTAACAAGGAGGCCAATACTGAAATGGTCAAGAACCCAGGGGATCATGATAGAACGAAGCATGTTGAGATAAACAAATACTTCATTACAGAAAAGATAGAAGAAGGGACCATGAGTCTGTCCCACATACAATCTACAAACTAGATTGCAGACATTATGACAAAACCACTGGGCAGAGTTAAGTTTGAAGGATTTCAAGGCAAGTTGGGAATGAATGATATCTACTCTCCAGCTTGAGAAGGAGTGTTATAAATCTATTTAAATTTTAAATTAGAGAATCCCATGATTATCTCATTGATTGTAAACCCTAATTTAGTGCTTTCAGTTTAGGATATAATAGCTGGTTGCAATCTCTTTATTTTCTCCACTAATTACTATCTCTAGAGTCTATATATTGTACCCCTTTCTAGTTGAATAAGTAATAAGAGAGTAGTATCTTTTTGCCTCTGATACACATCAGACATCAAGTCTTATCAATTGTAAGACAATTTAATATATCATTGAGGAATTTATCGGAACTGACAGATTATCAGGTTATCATTCTTCTTCATCAGGAAATCAAATGTCACAAATAGAATTATAGAAACACAATTTTTCAATTTAAACTATGGAGGTCTTTCAAATATGAGCATTGATGTCTAATCCCTAAAGCAACAGATGATAGGGTGAATTGACTAACATCAATAAGAATCTAAAACATCATACTGAATTAACTAAAAGAAAAAAATTAGCCACAAAACCTAACAATTTGCAGTAAGAAACCTGTAACACTTTCCCGGTCGTACTCTTCCAGCCCTTCCAGTTCTTTGTCTAGCAGAAGCCTTAGATATGGGTGCTACAACGAGATTTTCTATATCAGAAATCTGCAACAGAATTGGGGAGAAAATAAAACATAAGAATGGCATCAAGACTATTAGAGGAGGGGAAGATAAAGCAGAGATAAGGAATCTCCAGACATAAAGTTACTAAAATATTACTTAAAACTGTTCAAATTTTAAAGTAGTAGTAATAAAACTGAACTACAAGAAGATGGAAAAGTTTGATAAGAAATCAACAGTGCAACATCGTTCTTAGTTCTAGCAGGACATGAAGATGAAATCATCCCATACTGAAAACTACATGTTTCTATTGTTTTCATGATTCAATAATGATGGTGTGTACAATTTATAGAGAAATTAACGAAGATTCTGAAATCTACTGGAAAAATGTGTAAAAAGGGAAACCAAGTACAACTCACGTGCACAATTTTGTCAGGTTAAGGTAAGATGGGAGAGGAAAATGAAAATGCAAATTGAGATAGTGGGTGCTAAGTCTGGTAGGTCAGTGTTTGTATCAATTAAAATTTGAAGAAGATGAACAAAATTTTGTGAGTTTGAACTAATCATCTCACAGGTCTCATGCATATTTACAACCATCTGAGTTGAAAGGACACAATGAAAGTACCGGATTATAGAACCGCTGTTTTGAGAATCCACTATCAACAACATATACAATGCCCTGCACAATCAGAAGAGCAAGGATAAAGAACGCGGAACTATGTTGCCCTTGATTAATCGGATACCTTGAAGAACGCAGTACTATCAACAACAATATTTTACCTCTAATGTAATTGATGTTTCTGCTATATTTGTTGAAACAACTACTTTCCTCTTCCCTCTTGGAGCGGGAGAAAACACCAATTCCTATTATGAAGTTAATCATTCATCATAACTTTCAGAAATTCAATGAAATCAAAGTACAAAAATCATTTTGAAGGAATAAGGTTCATGAATGTGTAAATCATGTGTTATAGACCTGCTCAGCACGAGGAAGTCCCGAATACAGAGGCAAAATGATCAATCCTGGCACAAGAAAATATGCAGTATGCAGTAGCTTAATGTTTGTCATTAGAAAAAACACTGGATGAGTGAAGAGAAACTCTTTATCACAAGTCAATATAACCTTTAATACGGATAGAATTCAGGCATTAACAACGTATCATAGACTAAGCCTATAGGCAAAACACACTAGTTCACTCATAAAAAGGGGAGGGGGGGGAGGATCAACTAATTCTATAGAAAAATCCAATAAAACAACCAATACAGCACAATAACCCAACAGCAGCTGCTAAATAACATGATCACCAACACATTCAACAAGTTCAGATCAATCACATTTGTCCATATGTTAGTTCAATCATCGACTAGATAAAACATTCTTTTATGGAATAATAACAAATTAATAACAAAAATAACAGAATGGGTAGTTATAGAAATGAGAGGCAGTTAGAAGTACTATTGCCTATAAATAGATATCAAGCACCCCATTTGTAAGACAGATTATGAATTATATAAATTAGTGTGTTGCTCTGTTTTTGTTCTCATCTCCTCTATTTCTCTCATCTCTCCTCTGTTTCACCCTCTCAAATCCTCTCTTCTCTATTTCTCTCTGATTCTTTCCCTTTCTCTCTCTTTCTTACTCCAATACCATAACATTTTCACGCAGTGAAGGCTCTAAATAGTACCTCATTCCAAAACCAAGAAGAGGAGAGTACTTCCTTGACCCCCTATTTAGTTGGAAGGGAAATTAAAATGAATTCAATTTTATAAAAATGGATAAATGGGGTTACAAAATTTTAATAAAGAGAATATGTAAGATAAAAGAGTTAGGAATATTAATTAAAAACTTTTAACCCCACTCCTTTGTTAGACTCTCCCCCTCCAACCAGACTACACTTCCCTAGGCAACAGGTCTTGCACACGCATTTTCTCAAAAAGAAAAATACTGTATCATAAAATTTCCCTGATTGGAACTTCATTCTAGGAGACAAAACTACTGAAGCTTACTCCAAGCACTCTTTCTGGCAACACTTCACAAACAATGTGTAGAGCCACAACTAATTTATGCATGTTCTACTTGCTATTATTTGTAATTAGTGAGAGATGAAAATAATTAAACAGATAGTAGCCTACATATGAACTGCATATAACATAGTCATATACCTGAAGAGTTCTTTCTACTAGTTTGAGTTTCTTCATTAAGCAACTGAACAGAAGCATCAATATCATCTTGCCCAGTAAGGAAAACAAGAATATCACCTGAAGGTTCCTGAGAATAAATAACACAATACCATATGAAAGCCCAAGCTCAAAATCAATTGTTCAATTCTTCAAGTTAGTTAAACCGTGTTTTGTGCTAATATCTCAGTTAATCTTCTAAATGACATTTCTGGAATTCACCAACAAAAT
The DNA here is from genome assembly GCA_034222035.1 of Acacia crassicarpa. Lineage (NCBI taxonomy): Eukaryota > Viridiplantae > Streptophyta > Magnoliopsida > Fabales > Fabaceae > Acacia > Acacia crassicarpa. The sequence goes on along the minus strand of JAWXYG010000005.1, from coordinate 36,382,668 downwards.
CAAACCAAGAAATAACAAGTCAGTACCTTAAGTTACTAGGAGTTGACGAAGCAGACATGCATAAATTTTAAGTTAGCACAGGGGAGTCTGCCAAATAAAAGGTAAAAATGGAATTGCAATTTAGGGTTATTAAATTCTTATGACCCCAATATAGAACTAAACTCCAAATTTATTTCCTTACCCACATGCTTTAGAATATATTAGTAGCAATGACAGAATGATTCTGTTCTAAAATCCAATCATAACTGATCAAGTAGTTATAAATTACCAAGAAACATTCACTTAGGATGTACTCTTCCATGTAAAACACACTTCTATGTAAAACATACATACACATCCATAGGGCAGTCTGGAAATATCAGAATTTTGATTACTGCACAAACAAGATTTCAATTTGGATTCTTGAAATACACTAAAGATAAAACTTATAGCTCCAAGGAACTTGATGAGCCTCTCAGTCGGCCATTTTCTCTACTTGTCTTCCTTTTCAGTCATCCAGTACTTGCTTTTAGGTATTTACACAAACTCATTGTTGGTTAATGAGCTATATTCCAGTCAGGAGTCAAACCTAGCAAAATCTACCTTGATTGGAGATAACTATAATACTTTAACCCATTTTAGCTTTCAGATATGAAGATAAAGTTGTAATGAAGGGTGCTGAACTAGAGGGGTCAAGAGAGAATCAAAATTACCTGCTCATGAATCAAAAGTACTGTTGAAACAGTAGCCTGAACATAATCTGGGACAGGTTCCTCAGCATAATTTATTTCTACATTGAAGCCTCTACCCTGGGAATCACAAGGTAAATGACAGCCAAATCCTAAGTGAAAAACATGCACTCACAAATATACATGAGTCATGCATCCAAAACAATACCTCAACAGACAAGATTGCTGGCTCCATCAGTAGTCCGCCCTCCATACTTTTAAGTTCTCTACGCTTTTTGCTGTTAGAAAGCATATATGATAGATTTAATAACTGTTTTTAACTCATGAGCAACAAGCAAATGATTCAAATGTGCTAACTCAAGGCAGTAATCCAGCAACAAGGTTTTCCAAGTTCAAATAATGTAGAAACACTATGATATAACCAATCAAATATTGACATATCACATTATGACAATTTCTATTTTACTATCCAGAATACATAAAAAAAATCTAACTATAAAGTTAATGAAGCAGAGGCATGCAGAGAAAATGAGAAAAGTAATAGTGATTGCAATGTTAAGAACAGAAAAACTCGCTGCAAATAGTTAACTAATTACTCTAAGTGAATTCAGTGAAAAATTAATTGATTGAAGATATGATGTTCAACACGTTTTATTTTTCCCTTGTTCTTTTGGAAGGGCAGGCAGGAAGAACATTGAAAGATAATAGTCATATGGATATAGAGAGCTAATTGATAAAAACGTTATTTCACTTTTAATTGTTTTAAGAACCTCTGCCGATAATCTTTTGCTGGTCCTTCAATATCTGTAAGTAAAACCAAATCTGGTGGATCCTAAAAATTTGGTATTCACTGACAAGGTTATTTTACAGATGAAATATTTCATTCATATCAAATGAAGATCAGTTCTACGCATAGAGTATCCAGAAGATAGTTGAGGTCAGGACCAAAGAAAGAAAGAAAGCCATAACCAAAGCAAATAAAGAGGGCAAATTCATTCAATGATCAAATCAAAACCTTGTCCGGAAGAAATCAGCCATCGACTTTGCTTCAATTGTAGCAGAAGAGATAATCAATCGTAAATCTGGTCGACGCCGTTGAATCTGGAGGGGGTGGGGGGGAACAGAAGATATACTGAGAGGTCTAAAAATTTCCCAGATAAATACCTTTTGGTTTCTAAAACTTTTGCTGATAAGATTTGACCATCAATTTGATACCTTTTTCAATAGTCCAAGTAAAATATCAGTTGAAATTGATCTTTCATGAGCTTCATCTACCATTATAACACTGTGACAAGAAATAAAGGAAGAAAAAAGTTCACGGCAAGAAATTTGAATCCCCTCGTTGGGTAACCATAAATTTGTAAGATTCCATGAAAGGACCCTTCCAAATCACTTATTAAGCCATGGATGGACAAGATCCGGCATCCTTAACCATTATTATCAATACCAGTAGATTCATGGCCACTAAGAAGCTCTACTTCTACACTTCTTTCATTATCAAAGGTTTAAATGAGAATAAATTAATGAAGAGAATTAAAGAAGAAATAAGAAACCAAAACAAAAGGCACAAAGAAATGGAAAAATACATTATAGCAAGAGAACCTTCACTACCCAGCATAAGAGACCCCACAAACAATACAATCAATAAAATAGAATAGAGTAAAAAAGCAATCAGCCAAAGTTAAAAAGGGGGAAAAAACTCTGCTGACAAACTATGGTGCCTCTTCCAACCAAATTCACTACTAAGATTAGCAGACACAACAAATTACAGAAGTCCATAAAACCCACCGTTCTTGAAAAGAAAAAAGACCAAAAACCAGACAGTGACAAAACTGAAAGTATCAGAGCGAACCCTATGCTCCTAATTTTTTTTTTAAGAAAAAAAAAAGAATCATTTGAAATCTTCCAGGAGACTTTGAAATTAAGGAAAAAAATATACACGTACTCTCCGTGCTTCATAAAAATCTAAATTCCTATAATATCACCACTCTGAAAGACTGAAACTGCTCATCAACTGTGTCAATTCCACCAATTTGTATGTCATTTTAAGTCTGCATCTCAACCAGAATCTGGTGTCATAACAAGTACCTATATTTGGTCAGAAGTGGATCATCCATCATCTCCCTCAGCAGCACACCGTCTGTTAAAAACTTTACTGCTGTTACATCCTGTGCTGCCAAAAAGGGAAAATTCTCAGTGATTCTGATAAGGATTGGTTAATGGATTTACTTATATCACAACTCTCAACTTATTTCATGTAGATCCATTCAAATGATAACATGATTATTCAAAAGAAAGCATCATCAGGGATCTAGAGCTATCTTTAAGAGAAGCATATAAAGCTTGCAAATATGGGTAAGGACTTTGAAAGGTCAAGGGACAGTTGAGGCCTCACTGGTTTTGTAAGATCTTCAAATCTGATTGTGTAGCCTACTTCCTCACCAAGTTTGACTCCCATCTCTTCCACGACTCTAGATGCAACAGCCTATAAAGCACCAATTCATGATCCTCGTAAGATAGATATGGTAAACATCTCATCTAAAGACATATCACATATTTTATCCTCAGTAGATGCTTCACATAAAACCTCAACCAAGGTAAATCAAGCTGATGCCAAAGAATCCATTTAAATCAAATGTTAGTATGCTACAGTAAATGGCAGTAAGTAGAATAACTGCAATCAAAGGGAATTCCTTAAGGCCCAGATGCCTCTTACCATAAGCAGCTCAAACAATTACTTTGGACAGTTAGAATTAAATTTCAGTAGGAAGAACCTATGCTTTATCCCCAAAACGAACATCTAAATTATGATATATGAAGTTTGGACCATTGAGAGGCATTCATGAACAATGTTAAGCTGTTGGTATACTCATTACCCAAGTCAGTATAAAAATCATACTTACAAGGTTTCAACCAAATTAGAGGAATAGTCTTTAATTGTAGTGAAACTAAAGTAAAGGGTATAACTCTTAGTATAGTTACAGTACTCATGATTAAATATAAATGAAGGTTGAAAGTTCCTGAAACTGAGCACATAATAGTATGTTTGGTTAGTTCCTCGCTTATTCCCTTAACTTCTAGATTTTTTTTTTTGCCAGAAAATTAACTTCAAAAGTTTTATCATCTACAAAAGATCAAGAATAATTAAAAGGTTGCAGGAACAAGTGGAACCTGGACAGCTAGCCGTCTTGGTTGAGTGCAAGCTATTACCCGACCACCATCAGTCCAGCCTGCCTCTTTGATATACTGTAATTTAGGGAGGGGAAACAAAAAGATAAGTAATTAAGATCATAAAGTGAATCCTTGAAATATTTAATTACGAAGGCCAATGCAAGAAAACAAACAAACAACAATACACTGTAGGTGTTTAGAAGTTTCTTGCGCTTACAGGGAAGCAAAACTTGCAACTCTAACTTCAAAATATGAGACAAGTTACAACAACAGCTCAAGACCCATCTCAAATGTTGGCATTTCACAAATGATTCAAACCAAAATATAAAAATGGTAGGCACTAGATGCAAACCTGAGGAATTTGTGTAGTCTTGCCACTACCCGTCTCGCCAACTATGATAGTAGTAGCGTGAGTCTCCACGAGATAGAGTATGGCAGTTCGGTATTTGTAAACAGGCAACCGCTGCCTTTGCTTCTCCATACTCGCATACCCATATCTGCAAATTCAATGGAGCACTAAGGACAGTGCCCAAGCATGAAATATAAAATACCCTCTGCAAACAGCGAAGTATATGGATACCCGGAAGAGGAAGAAGCAGAAGCTGAAAAGAAAAGAACGCCGCCTTCTTCATCGTCGACAAGGCGAGGCTTCTCGGTCCCTGGTTTCCAAAACCCCGACATTACTCTGGCTAATGATCAGGCGGAGCTCCGCAGTGGAACCGCGGGAGGGGAAAAAGCTGCTGGGGCCTGCGGGCACAGTACATAACCGACCTGAAACCCGTTTTCATTTCGGAGTCCGGTTTCATCAGTAGTTTATTTGATTTTTTCAGTTTTCCCTGTAGTCCTATACTCCTTATCATCCTTTTCCTTTTTCTATTGTTGAATTAAGATCTCAACTGTTCAGATTTACCATATGAAAAAAATATTATTATAAGGGAAAAGGAGGGAAAAAATGGTAAAAAATGATAGTAAATCTAGATCGTTAAAATGTTAATCCAACAATAAAAAAAGAAAAATGAGGGGAAATGATGATAAGGGATATAGGACGAAAGTCAAATCCCACCCAAACTTGGAATTAGTTGCAACATTTCAAAGTTTAAATTTATAGAAAAGTATATAAAGGATTTTAAAAAAATAATATTTATTAAGAAGAAACATAAAAATGATAATTCTTTTAAATGATCATAGATTAAAACATTAAAATAAGAAAAACTAAATTACCCTTAACCACAAAATATTTTGAGACTTGTCCCCCATTTTTTTTTCTCCTCCTCCTCATAATACCTCTCACTCTTCTTATCCAACTTTTAATCTTACTGCTAAATTGTTCATGCCTGGAAATGCTAAATTGAAGTAAAACTGTTTAGGATAAATGTGATGCTATATATGAAACAGAAGTCATCCACGGATTAAACTTGTAAAGGGTATCAAATGCTAGTACTAACAGAGGGCAACTGCTATAGAGTTGGTGTCAATTATTGAGTATACCAGTGATCTACTTTGGAATCGTGGTTTTTATCTTAGTATATCTGTCTTACTCAAAGAATGAAACTTATTGTCCTTCTGCTTCATATTAAAAATTTAGAGTAAGAAGTGAATACTTCTGATTCTAACTCTGCTGTATCATCAACTTAGGAACCAATGTCTGCAAACAAGAATCGAAAATTCATTTTGGTGTTACATTATAGATATCATGTTGGCAACTTCATTAACATCAACACTTCTTTTCATTCTCAACCGTAGGAATTAATAAAAGTTTGCTTTCCATGTCTGGAATCATGGAGTGTCCATGTTAAATTACATTATTTTTTGTGTCATGAACTGTTACTCATTGTTTATCTTGGTTTTCCTTATAACAGGTTAACCAAGGAGAAAATAACATGTCGGTTCGTGGTTCTTGAGAATCCAATCGTTATTTTTGGAAGTCAGGTAAAAACATTTTGCACCTACAAGTTTGCTTCTCCCCCTCTCAATTTTTTGCAATATGTTCTTCCACAATTCTGTTTTTCTATGACCTCTCACCGCATTCCTGAACGGTTTGACAATCAGACTAGAAGTTGGATAAGAAGAGTGAGTGGGTACTATGAGGAGGAGGGGGAGAAGAGATGGGGGATAAGTTTGAAGGGATAAAGACCATTTTTGCCACGGAAATTTTGCTAGGGGATATCCAGCACCTGGAAGTTTTTTTGGTATCATTTTTGCCCTGGAAGTTTACAATATAGCAATTTTGCCCATCGGTTGATCTTGACCGTTGGATTGATATCATTTTTGCCCCAGAAGTTTACAAAAATTTGCTCCTAAACAAAACTTCCGGGTGCTGGATCCTCCCTAATCAATACTTTTGTGGTAAAATTGGTATTTATCCCTAAGTTTCAAAATAATTTATGGCTAAACGTAATTTAGTCTTTTTTATTTTAATATTTTAATTTCTGGTTCTTCAAAATAATTATCATTTTTATGGTTCTCCTTAATAAATATTATTTTTCTTAGGTCCTTTATTATAATTTTTCCTTAAATTTAACCCTCTCATTTTTCAATTTTTAACTATTAATTTCTTTTTGTTAAGTGACCGTTATATTTTTCATGAAAAATGTCATGTCAAATTATGAGATGACACATGTCATTCAACGTGGAATCACATATAAATTACTAATTTCATAAAACTCCTTAAGCTTTGATTAGTTGCAAAGAGCCCATTGAACTTTGATCAACTACAAATAACCCATAAAATTTCAAATTTAAATTTAACCCCCCCTAAAATTTTAATTTATGATATTAAACCATATAACATTACTTTCTATCATTTTAATGAATTTATTAAACATTTTATTATCATTTGTAAAATGGTTATTCTGTATGGTAAAAACTAGAAAAATAATTGAACCTCAAATTCAAGAAAAAAATATGCATTATTAATTTTAAAAAAATAATGAAGGAAGAATTACCCTTTGACAAAAATGTATTAAAATGACACTTTTTTTTATATTTTTTAAATATTATTCTTCTAGTTTTTTTTCCATACAAGAAAACTATTTTAATTTACAAATGATAGTAAAAAAAACTTAATAAATTTATTAAAATGATTAAAGTAGCAACATGAGGTCTATTTATTATAAATCAAAATTTTAAAGCAATTAAATTTAAATTTTGAAATGTCAGAGTTATTTGTAACTAATCAAAGTTTAGGGGGTCATCTACAATTGTTTAAAGTCTATTGGGTTTTATGAAATTAATAATTTACACGGATATCACATATGATGACACGTGTCATGTTATAATTTAACGTTGCAAAATTTCGATTAAAAAGATAACTGTCACTTAATGATATTGAGTTAATAGTTAAAAAAATGAAAGGTCGAGGGTTTATATTTAAACTTTAAAATGTCATAAGGTTACATGCAATTCGCCCAAAGTTCAGGTTGTTTTTATAATTTAGCCCCTTTATAGGTATAAAGTTCATTTGACTTTTTTTTTTAATTACACATTTGATTTTTTTTTTTTTTGGCCTAGAAGTGCATTTGACTTGAGACTTGAGCGCAATTTCCGCACAAATTAAAGGCCAATCATATGACCCAATTATTATTTTGTCTTAAGAAAAAGTGTTCTGCAAATGTAGTGTGACTTTTTTAATAACCTCCTATAATTAATAAACTTCATAGAGAATAATTTTATATGTTCAAAATTTTAACTAATTTTGGGTGAAAAGGAAATTCATTAAATGAATGGTCAAAAAATTACAACTGAAGAGCGGAAAAATACACCGAGGACGAAATTACAAAATGAGATTAAAGCTAGTGAAACACTTTTGGGTATGTACGACCAGAGATTTGATGTGGCCAACAATTCCATCAGTGGTGAACGATTCATGATTGAAAATTCTCCAGTTACAAACTTCCCAAAGCTTTCAGCAGGTGATACAGAGGCCAACTTTCCAAGAGGCATCCAGAGATGGTGATCTAATAATTAAGTGGAGCCAACTTTGAATACCCATTTTGAAGAAGTCTGACTGCATGTCATTAGGCAAAATTTTCCTCCAAACCGAGGATGGCAAGTCGCAGCCTTTGAAGACATGGTCCAAGCTTTCCCCAGAGGCTTGGCATAGGGGACATTGGTGGTCATTAGTCAATCGTCTTCTGAAGTGTTCTTCATTAGTCAGTAACTTCCCTTTCAATAAGAGCCAAGAGAAGGTTTTAACTCTTTGTGCCATAGGTAATTTCCACAGGGTCGGCCAAAGGGGGTTGTACTCGTTCCAGTTCAATCTTTCAAGGCTTCGGTACGCAGATTTCGTGGAGAAGTTCCCTTTTTCTGTTAAGTTCCAAGAGCAGGGAGGGGTTCTTAGATCATGAACAACAGATATGGAAGAGATATCCTTTAATACATCAGGAGGTAGTAGGTGTTGGAAGAGGGTCCAATTCCACGTACCATCTTCCTTCAGAAATTCTGAAATATCCTTAGAAAAATCAGACTCAGGGATAGGGGAGTATGAGATATATTTCAGAGGACCATGGTCTCCTACCCAAAAGTCATTCCAAAAGGAAATTTTCCTACCAGCAACTGGATTCCATTTGATCTGGAAAGAAGTGTCTTCCCAAATCTTCAACAAGTTTTTCCAGAGATAAGACATCTTTGCTCGGCGAGTTCCCCTCATTAAGCTAGTGACCGCATATTTCTGCTTCAGAACCTTGACCCAAAGAGAGTCTGGCTGAGAGTGGATTTTATAAATGAGTTTCATCATGAAAGCCTGATTTTGGGAATGAAGGTTCAGCAAGCCACAGCCCCCATGTTGGATAGGTTGGCATAATTCCTCCCATTTAATCAAGTGAACACCATGATGATCCTTCATATAGCCCCAAATGAATTTGCGATTGATCTTTTCAATCTTCTCACAAGGATGAGGAAGTAGAGTGCTTTGCATAACATAGAGAGGAATGGATGCCAAAACCGACTTGGCCAAGGTGATTCGACCGGCTAACGAGAGGGATTGGCTCTTCCAACCGGCAAGTTTGGATTGAAGTCGTTCTACTATATAACCATAGGTGGAGGATGAGACACGACCATTTAGAAGGGGAACCCCTAAGTATTTCCCTAAGGAGGTTGTACTTTGGTATCCCAATCTTGCACAGATATCCCTTTTAACATGAAGTTCAACATTCTTCGAGAAGTATATCTTGGTCTTTGCTTGACTGACTACGTGGCCGGAGGAGATACAGAATTCCTGCAGGGTCTCCCTTATCAAGTCTGCCTGGTATATTGATGCATGACCAAAGAGAATAAGGTCATCGGCAAAGAAGAGGTGAGAGAGCTTGACCCCTTTTTGACCCAATTTAATTGTCTTCCAGTCCCCTTTGCTAACTTTGGCTGTAATGAGTTGGGAAAGACGTTCCATGCATATGACAAAGATATATGGGGAGAGGGGGTCCCCTTGCCTTACACCCTGATTTGGAGTGAAGGAATTAGAGGGTTCCCCATTCCAAATAATCTGCATAGTTGGGGAAGTGATGCATTCCATAATTAGACGAGACAGATTCTCAGGGATGCCTACATCCCTGAGAGTATCCGCAATAAAATCCCATCGAAGCTTGTCAAATGCCTTTTCCAAGTCAACCTTAATAGTCATCCAGCCAGATTTCCTCGTTTTTCCTCGCATAGAATGAATGACTTCTTGTGCTATAATGATATTATCGATGATACTTCTCCCTTGAATGAAGCTAGACTGGAATGGTCCAATTAAATCAGGCAATATAGACCGTAATCTATTAGCAATAGTCTTGGAGATGATTTTGTACAAAACAGGGCAGAGACTTATCGGTCGAAATTCAGTAATAAGGGTTGGTTTATTGACTTTAGGTATTAGAGCAATCAGAGTTCTATTCAAGGATGGATCAAGGGAAGAACCTGTCCAAAGTCGAAGAGCATACTCGAGGATACTAGGGCCGACGATATCCCACTGAGATTGGAAGAAGAGAGCATGGAGGCCATCAATACCAGACGCTTTCAATGGCTTCATTTCAAAGAGAGAATGCTTGAGCTCATCCAGAGTCACCTCCCTCTCCATAGCCAGCATATGAACATCAGTAATTTTGGGAAAGGCTCCCTGGAGTGAGAGCGGGTGAAATGTGGGATCATTCAAAGAGTAAAGGTCCTTAAAAAAGTCCCTTGCAAGGTTTGCTAGTGCTTCCTCGCTTTCGACCCAGGACCCGTCGGACGATTTAAGCCGATTAACGCTATTCCTTTTCCTTTTCATTAAGGCTTTCAAATGATAATAACCAATGTTCCTGTCGCCCAGACATAGCCACTCTGAAGATGATTTTTGCAGCCACAAGAGTTCTTCCTGGAAACATACATCCTCCAGCTCTTCCGATAGCGTAGTTTCAAGGTCGAGAAGAAAGTCCGAGGAATAATCAGGTTGATCTTCGAGTTTGGCCTGGATACCTTTGATTCTATTGAACAGCTTACGCTTACGCTGACCGATTCCTCCAAACACCTTAGAGTTCCAAGTTTGGATTTCCTCAGTGAAGGAATTGATCCGATGTAAGAGGGGCTCCTCAGAGCTCCACACACACTTAACAATGGTGGAGAAATCTGGATGTGATATCCATGGGGCCAAAAACTTGAAAGATTTATGAGAACTATTGGGTTGATCCCCGGATCCCAGGTTGATATGTATCGGCCTATGATCCGATTTGATTTTGGCAAGGTGGGTCACATGGCATGAAGGAAACGATTGGACCCATTGTGGGTTACAAATGGCCCGATCAAGGCGCATGAATAGTGAACCTCTTTTCCATGTGAATTTAGGGCCCTGTGAGCCCAAGTCAATAAGGCCATTAGCGTTGATGAAGTTGTTGAAGAGGTTGCAGCCATGAGCTCTATAGGCAGATCCACCTTTGCGCTCCTCATGTCTAAGAATTGCATTAAAATCCCCAGCCAAGAGCCATGGAGAAGACAGATTCGAGTTCAGGATAGAGAGGTCTTGCCAAAGATATTTTCTATACTGGGCCTGCGGACTACCATATATTGCGGTAAAAAGGAATTTTGAATTTTGAGAGTTCCAGGAGACCTCCATATGAGCAAATTGGAAATTGTTCGCCAAAATTTTAATGGACACTTTAGATGACCATAAAATCCAGATGCCACCAGAAAAGCCAGATGCTTCAATACGATGCGAGTGCTGGAAGCCCAACCTCTTGATGACTTTATCTGCCTTTGGACCTGAAATTCTTGGTTCCACAATAACAAATATATCCGCTCAATGATTAGTTGCATAGGATTTAAAGGTTGAAGGGAACTTAATGGCATTAGCTCCCTGGCAATTCCAGGTTATAATAGATAACATTAAAATATTAATTGGAAGAGGGGGGAAGAGAAGCAACTTCCCTGGCTAACATCATTGGATCAGCGTTTGATAGCTCACTATGGATATCTCTGGCTATTTCCTTCATATATTTGTCAGAGGTTCCTGGCCCAACTTGATTGGGCTTTGCCCCAATGCTGTGAATAGTAAGCCCCGAAGCAATTTTAACCCCCTACTCTTGGAGAGGGGATCATTTCCTTGGGCCGGAAGTGGCTTTTTGGAGCTTTGACCACTAGGCCCAATCAGGTGTTGACGTTGGGGAAGTCTGGAGTCGTTGACGAGTGTGGCAGTGTTAAAAGCTTTATCAAGAGACGTGGTGACAGCCTGCACAGTGTAGTTGGGAGAGTTAAAAAGGCAATCCTTATTAGTTGCCTGGGGTCCTGACACTTTTTGTCTGCTTCCAGAGTCAACTTTTTTTATTCTTTTGGGTCATTCCCCTTTTTCCTTGGAGGAACGGTTTCAGCATTCGTAGGTATGTTTTCCTTGGTCATCACGTACACCTCCTGACCATCTCTGTCCAGATCGTCAACCTCGTTCATCGCTGCATACCTCGAGGTGGATATCACAGTTTTGCTGCCATATGCCTTGTTCTTTTTGCCTCCTTTGTCAGTGATACGTCGACGTCGCTGGACCTGCATCCACTCCCCAAAGTGCGCTGATTTGCGTGCCACCAATAACGGGTCAATTTCCTTGGGTGTGGTTACTAGGTGGTTTTCTGGCGAAACGTTGTTTTGCTCATCCATTTTTTCCGGGCATGAAGCTTGAAGATGCTCATATCTCCCACAATGGAAGCAGATTGTAGGCAATCCCTCATATTCGACGTAGATTATTTCACCATCTACTTGGATCTTTGAGATTAATGGCTTGGTGAGGTCGATGACAGCGACGATTCTGGCGAACTTCCCCCTATCACCGGAGTCAGTGTTATAGTCGACTCTAATAACCTCCCCGAACACACTGCCAATGGACCTAATGATGCTTTTATGATAGTAACGCGCAGGAAGTCTGGGCAGTCGAATCCATCCAGTTACCTGATTGATCACATGCTCATGGGATTTGAACGACGATGTCCAAGGCTGTACTGTAAGATAGTGGCCAAAAATCATCCAGGGTCCAGATAAAAGTGCAGTTTGATAATCGAGGTCCTCCTTAAAACGAACCAGGAAACAGTCATCGGCAAGATCAATAAGCTTAAACTGCCCTGATGGTTTCCACATGTTTTGGAGTTGCGTGCGAAGAAGACGATAACCGATTTTACGCCCCATTAGCTTGACGACCACTGCCAATCCTATCCTCTTGTTTAAAGTTTCCAGGACATGGTTTGCAAAATCGACGGTTGGAATATTACCATTGAGGCCGATAGAGACATCACCCTGTTGAATGATAATGTCATCTTCTTCATCTGGAGAGAAGTTAGTCCCTAAATTTAAGAGTTTATCCCTGAACGATGGCACCTTTTCACCAGCCATGTCAGATGGGTCCTTAGCATTTGGAGGTTCCGAAGCCATTGCGATCTCAGGGACGCGCTCAGTAAGGGGTGCTCCATTAGCAGTAGGAGAGGATAAGACAGGAACAGAGGAAGGTACTACTTCCATCACCGAGTCATCACTTGATGTTATTGCGTTCATGGAGGGGAGCTCGGGAGTTTCGGGGACACATTCAGAGGGAGATGGAACAACAGTCACAGCGGGGAGAATGGGGGATTCAGCAGGAACAGAGGAGGGTTCCTCCTCCATGTTGTCATGAAGCTTGGCACGTTTGGAGGAAATGTCGTCTTCAGGGTGGTTTGGCGGTTCGCTTTTCATGGTGGACTCAAATGGAACAGGATGAAGCATGGTGGCAGGACGAGGAGAGTTCTAGAGAGAAGGGGGAGCTTCTCGCTCTAACGCCATCTATAATTTTAACTAATTTTATAGAACTTCTTAATCCATCCTTTTTGTTTGAAAAAAAATTGCCCCTAACCTAGCCACCTCCCATAAAGAAGGGATACACACACACTCACACAACCATCACTTTGCCTACCTTGGGTTAAAACCCACAACTTTCTAAAGGTGGGTGTGATTTATCAATCGAGCTATTGGCAAAACCATTAAAAGATTTCATCCCTCCCTTAGATCGTGTGTGAACCTAACCTCTTTCTTAAAATTTTTTATTAAAAAAAAAAACTATTAAAAGATTGTTATAGTAAGAATTATCAAATTAGCTAATAAAATACAGATCTAATTGATAAGAAACTGACTCATAATTCATAAGACTATGAGTTTATATTCCACTGTTAATATGAGGATTTTGTTAGTGGATGATTTATGAATACATCTGTAAACACCTTTAAACCTGTATGCATGTTTTGACTTTGGTAAGCTCTCATAATCAAACTCACCTAATTTTTTTTTTAATATAATAAAGAACCTGTTAAATCAAAGACTAGAATATACCAGCAAGGGCAACTTGCAAAGGATTTCTAAAAGTAAAAGGATTGAAAAATGTCCAACTATGCAATAACTGTACAGTAGAAAAGTTTTTAGGTTACTAGGTTTGTACACTTGTCTAGAATCATTAACCATATAAATCATACCCTCCCTCGAGTCCTTAATATTAATTTTTTTAATTGAATTAAATGATTTAAGAAACCGAATAAAATTAGTTAGTAGTAATACATTTATAAGAAATGATTTTTTTTTCCTAAATATGCCCTTATCAATAAGGGACAAATAAGAGAGAGAAATAGTAGTGAATAAAAGGATGAAAGAGAATAAATAGGAAAACAATGAGCAGACATAGAGATAATATGATTAATTATGTATAAAATTAGTGAAAACATATATTTGAAACCCCAAACTGAATTTATAAATGACAAAACCAATCAAAAAATTAAAATCTTGTGAACATGAGTAACTTCTAGTAAAACTACTCTTTTCTGTCAATTAATTATTTAGTAAAACAGTACTCTTTTGTATCAAATAATCCTTTGAAAAAAATTTGCAGTCTATTTATTTGATATTTAAATTCCACAAAAATTATTGAAAAATATATAAAGTACATGAAAAATCACACAACTTGTATGCTTTTAAACAGATTGAGTGTGTAGATCTAAGTAAGGTTCAGACCACTATTGGCACCAAAGACTAGCTCATACGTCAAATGTATGGTAGAAAATGAGTAGAAGTCAAGAGTTTAAATTATCTTAGTACTAAAAGGAAATAAATCAACTCACTAGTACATACATTAAACGGCTGGTCCACAATTTGCTTCTTGTTAGTGTAGTCGACAATTCTACCATCATCTATAACGAAAGACAAACCTATCCCAAGAATCTGCAATAGTCAGCATTCCCCGTAGACAAGCTCTGGATAAAATACAACATGCAACTTGATCCACAATGAAAATAAATAAACCTCAAGATTCTTTATAATCAAAACTTCCTCTGACAAATTTAATACATTAACCGCTCCTTACCATATTAGGCTAGTCTCGCGCAAGCAGGCTGATGTTTCTACACTATCACATTCGCAGTAAAGGCTACTAGTATCCCCTTCCTCTTCCCCTTCCTCTTCCACCCCAACCCCGACCTCTACCCCTTCCACCGCCTCTTCCGCCACTGGATAATCCTTCAAGTGCTCTATTAACAAGTTGATTTTGGAAACTACCGGCACCTCGACCCTTCTTCAAAGCATTATTATTGGCTCCATTAGCAGCAGTTGCCGGCCGCTTTGCTCTGCAGGATTCGTAACGAAAAGTTTGAGTTTGAGCTGAAGTGAATTTTTTTGACATGGTACAAGGGTCCATTATGACCAAATTATCAAGAGTTAAATTCTTGCACTCTTCACTCCTTTGAACTATAAGATCAAATTTCAAAACAAAATATGATGGGTCAAATGCTTGGTAAGCACTTAAAACCCAGTGGACAAGTTATGGGGCATGTTGAGAAGACTTCACAAGCCTTCCTCAACAGCTCCACGTTTGAAAGTATATGGTCTCTGAAAAGATTCAATATAAAACTGATCTGACATTTAGTTGGAAACTGTGAAAGAAGGTATCGTACCCGAGGGCTGTTGTGGCTGATGATGCCTTTGTTTTTGTTGTCTCCTTCCAAGAAAGGTTAATGATCTTATCTCCAATAAACGATGGTGTTTTGGCATGCAATGGCTGCAGGGTCCCAAAAAAGAAAAAAACAGAGACCAAAAAGGCAAGAGGGGGGAGAAAAAAGAGTTAGTGACAAAAAATTAAGTGCACAAACATGTCAAAGTAAAAAAAAAAAAAAAAAAAGAGGGTAATATTGCATGTATTTTACCTTTGTCATCGCCAATATGTTATTGCATGTCCGTAACCCAGTAGTTGTGTTCTGTTTCTGAGTTTTCTGCAACATGAAATAAAAACAAAAAACTTTAAGCAAGCAACATACAATAGGACAAAGGAGGTAAGAGAAAAGACTCTAAGCCCTGAGGACAAAACTCACGATTTTTTCCTTTGCTTCATCTGTTTTAGCAGCTGCCATAGATTTGTTGTGCTCAGCCATTCCCTGAGTTAATTTCTTGATGGTAGCCCGGGTTAACTCCTCAATGTTATTCAATCTGGGGAAAAAAACCAAAAATCTCATCAGGAAATCCAGAACATTTACCTGATGAAAACCATAGGAAGCATGTAGAGAGAAGTGATAAAAGGTCAATTGTATTACATTACTCAAACAAATGTATCACACTAGCATACTTGTTTGAGTTGGCGTTAGAAAAGAATGTTCACGCAAGTCGAAATAAAATTCCTCTCACACACTTACCTCGTAAACCATAAATCATGTTGAAAAAGTAGTTTCTACCGCTAACCCAAAAAGGCACATACAAGGAAGTTATACTAGTAGACTAACTAATTAAAATAAATAAAGCTGGTCCCCAAAATTTATAACTAATTCCTAAAGACAGAAGAACCCTAAAGATAGGGATCACAATAACTACACAGTAACTAAAATAATTATGGTTATGCACACAGTTTTTTCCACTCTCTCCCTCAAATTGCTAAGTGAAGTTCATACATCACATAGCCCTTTGTAAACATATGCTACTTGGTTGCGACGGAACAAAATAAGCACCAGTAAGGCTCCTTAACTAGCTTCTTTCCAATAAAATGCCCACCCCCTCAATGTGCTTAGGCAGCCAGCTTAGCATGGCCATCTTGAACTGGACAGTGAAATATCAGGAACTAGTTCATTGTCACAACAATCAACATTCATTGATGCCTTAGGCAGCCAGTAAGGCATGGCCATCTTGAACTGGACAGTGAAATATCAGGAACTAGTTCATTGTCACAACAATCAACATTCATTGATGCCTTCAGCCTTCCAGATCTTTCAATATTATCTTCAGTCATGGTAGTTCACATACTCTAAGGATCATTGGTGTAAACTCAGCTTCATTGCTGGACCTTGTAAGAGCCTTTAATTTTATGCTTCTCCAAGTCACAAGATTGCCTCCTAGGCATCAAGTGTGAGCCCCTCTCCCTTCTTGAATAGAATTCTTCTTCTGATTTACCCTTCTAATTCTACCATACTCTATGCTCTGAGCCGTTATTCTTTGAGATTATGCATAAATTACTTCAACACTCGTACAAGCCATATCAGGTCTACTATGTGAAATGAATTATGAAGATAATCCAATGAGAGAATAATTGTTGTATTATTCAGATGAGAGGATGATTACATTTATACACAATAGAGAATCAAATCTGTTAATGAGATCTAGATTTGAAATTTGAAAATAATATCCTAACAATTATCTCCTATAATCTTTAGATTTAATTAATCGCTATAATCATGGGATTCCTAATAATATATTTTAACAATATATGGGATTCTACACTCCCCTCAAGTTGGACTATAAATATCCTTCATTTTCAACTTGCCAAGGAGATATTCGAACTTGTCCTTGGTAGGGTAGTCCTTTAGTAAGGATGTCAGCGGTCTACTCTTTAGATGGTATGAATTGCAGGTCTATAATACCTTCATCAACCTTTTCTCTTATGAAGTGTTTGTCTCTCTCGACATGTTTGGTTTTGTCATGTTGAACAGATTGTGGGCAATATTGATTGCAGCCATGTTATCACAATAGACCTCGATTAGCAGATTTATACATTTTCTCAAGTCTTCTCATATGCCTTCACAAATGCCTAGTGCGACAACTCTATATTCAGCCTCAGCTCTACTTCTGCCGACAACACTTTGCTTTTCACTCCTCCATGTGACCAAGTTACCCTACATGTACGTACAGTATCTAGAAGTGGATTTCCGGTCATCTTGATGACCTACTCAATCGGCATATGTAAAAAACTCTACATTCTGTTTATCAATCTTCTTGAACAATAACCCACGTCCTCCAGGAGATCCCTTCAAAAAACATAGGATAGAGTAGACTTCATTCAGATGCTTTAGTTTAGGATCATGGGAGTGCTGACTTACTATACTAACTGCAAATGCAATGTTCAGTCTGGCATGAGACAGTTATATCAATTTTCCTACTATTCGTTGGTAATTTCCTATGTCCCACAGCTTTGCCAAGGTATGCTTCTTGATCTATTTTATCAACCCATATTGGTGTGTCAGTAGGTCAGCAGCCCATCATTCTTGTTTCCTTTAGAAGGTTCAGTATATTTCTTTGGGAGATATAGATTCCTCCCTTCGACCGAGTAACTTCCATTCAAAGAAAATACTTCATTTCCCCAAGGTCTTTGATTTGGAATTCTCATGCCAGGGCTTTCTTGATTTGACTGATCTCCACCTCATTGTCTCTAGTAAGGACTATGTCATCAACATATACACCTAGAACAACCATCTAACCCTTATGATATTTGAATAATAGGGTATGATTGCTCTGCCCTGGAGTATATCCATGACTTTGGAGGACTCGAGTGAATCTGTCAAACCAAACATGTGGACAAGAGAATCTATCAAACCCTGGAGCTAACTTCATATACACATCTTCCTTGAGTTCTCAATTAAGGAAGGCATTCTTCACATCGAGTTAGTGCAAACCCTAATCAAAATTGATGCAATGGACAAGAGAATCTTGATTGTATTTAATTTGGCTACTGCTACAAAAGTTTCAGTGTAATCTTCCTCATATACCTGCATGAAACTTTTTACAACCAGTCTTGCCTTGTATTTCTCAAAAGTTCCATCTGCTTTATACTTAGAAGTGAGTATCTATTTGCATCCTACGGGTTTCTTCCCTTGTCTTATTACGCTTGAGGGCTTCCATATCCTCTAAGACGGCTTGCCTCAATTTAGGTATGGTCATAGCCCCATCAATCGTGTATGATACCCTAATACTGTCGAGATAAGAGACAAATGCCCTGTATTGAAATGAAAGGGCTTTATAGGATACAAACATCTGAATGGAACATTAAGTGCATGATCTGGACTTCTTTCTTATTGCAATGGGAAGATCAAAATTAGAACTCTCTGTTACCACAGTTTCCTTTTGACCTGCCTCCGTTTTGAGTCTTGGTAAGTGCTAACAATCTGTGGCTCATTACATCTTTTATAGGTATTACCTTACTTGTCTGTGTCTCCTCTTAGAGTAGGATTAGAGGTATCAAGATTATCTAGAGTATCAAAATTATCTAAGGTATCAAGAGTATCAGGGGTATGACTAAGTATATAAATTGTGAAGGTAGAGTCTTCTAGTTGATCTTTTGTCAGGAATTCACCGTCTCTCTCAACCTGAAGTATAGACAGGGGATAGTAGGGGGTGTTTTCATGGAATATGACATCACAGGTAATGGAGAGGCTTTTGTGAGTTACAGTACCCAAGGAAGATATGTCAAAGGGCTTTGGGATCAACTTTGTTGGTGTGATAGAGATGGACATGAGAAGAGCAACCAAACACCCTGAGTGACAAAGTGTTCTTAAAGTATGGGAGGTCATAGTACTTGTGTAGGAGCTAAAGTAATGTTTTGTAGGACAATGGTCATCTCGGCATTCGATTAATGAGAAAGGTGGTGGTAAGAACAACATCATCCCAATGAAATTTAGGAACATTGCTACTAAACATAATGACTCTAGTTGTTTCGAGAATATGGCGGTTCTTTCATTTAGCAATGCCATTTTGCTGGGGTGTATTTGGGCAAGTGCTATTGTGAAAATGTCATTTTCAGTCAGGAAGGTGGACAGGGCCTAACTAAAGTATTAAATCCCGTTATCAATGTGTAGGAGCTAGATTTGGGTTTGGAACTGGGTTTGGAACTAGGTTTGGATCATGTTATGGAAATTAAGGAAGATTTGATATATTTCTATTTTATCTTTCAACAAGTAAACCCAATTGACACGTGTATGGTCATCAATAAATATGATGAACCGTTTGGACTTTGATCTGTTTGGTATGCAGGATGGTCCCCGTAAGTCACTGTGAATCATGGAAAAGGGTTTAGAAGTCTAGTATGGGATTTTTTGGGAATGAGGTACGATGAAGTTTGGCTTTTTCACAAGAATCACAATGGAAATCAAATGAATTTTTATTAGAAACAAGAGATGGAAACATCTGAGCCATATAATTGAAATTCGGACGACCTAAACGTTTATGCCATAACTCCAAGTCATTAGTCTTAGGGAGAGACACTTTATTGCTAGACTTAATCCTATGACTATCACTCTCATCGCACTCCCAAGCGTCATCCCCATCAGCAAATCCTAAAAAAGACAGTAAGTAGCAAACAAGTTGGCATGACATTGCTCATCGTTTGTTAATTGACTCACTAATAGTAAGTTGCATTTTAGTTTAAGACATACAATACAAAGCACAAAGTGTAGCAAAGATTTTAACAGAGCTAACTCCAGTCACAAAAGATTCAATGTCATCAGCAATCCGCACGATCATTCCCTTGGAAACGGGAGTATGGGATAAGAAAAGTCTTGTCGTCAGTCATGTGATCGGAGGTTGAGTCAACAATCTAGCAATTACCTGCACACAAACCCTTTTTTGCCGCCAAGGCTTGCAAGAAATTACCTCTTCTCACTACTGTAGCAGTAGGCTGTTTTGTAGTTTGAAGTACTGCTAGCATTTCCATGATCTTACTCAGCTGTTCACTCTGGGAGGTCTCACCAACTTTTGAAGCTTCAGTCACATTACCTCTTCCTTTCCCTTTCTTGGGCTTCCAACCAGCAGGTTTACCATGGATGTCCCAACAAGCATCTTTTGTGTGCCCCTGTTTCTTGCAATGATCACAAAATGGTCAACCTTTTGGAACCTTTTGATTCCGTGGATAGAACAACAAGAGTCAAGGCCCCAAGTGTCAGAGTCGTAGCGGAAGTATTCAAAGCATTGATTTGCGTCTATCATCTTCATTATGTAGAATGGTGTAGACTTCATGAAAAGAAAGCAAGGGTTCCTAGCTGAGAATCCAAGCCCGAACATCATTATAAATCACATCAAGGCCAGCTAGTAGCTCATATACTCGCTCTTTTTTTTTTCTTTGCGATCCTCAGAAGCATCAGCTTGGCGATGATGAACTTTATCCTTCAGAGCATCAAACTCTTGCCAGAGAGAGGACTTTGCAAGGTAGTATTTATCAAGAGGCCTGTGATTTTGTTTCAAACCCCGTACCTATTTCTTAACATCAAATATGCGGCACTTATTCCCCACAAGGTTGTATGTTTCTCAAAGAGCTTCCCAAATTTTCCTTGCTGAAGAAAGATACATAAAACTCTTCTTAATTAAGGTGACATAGCTTCCATCGAAAGCAAGAATCATGGATTGAAACAATTCCCGATACTTGTCACTACTAAGTTTCTCAGAAGCAAGAGGAGCAGTGAAGATGTCATTAGCACCAATTCGTGGAACAGGAGAAGAGACTTCAAGATCAAAGGAAGCAGTAGAAGTCAAATTGACCTTTAATGAGTTTTTACTGATGGAGTTTTTTTTTTTTAAAAAAAAAAAAACATTGTTGTGAGTAAAAAGAAAAACTAAAGTTACCGGGTATGAGAAGACCTAGTAGCAAATCACAACACCAACAAAAGATTGATCGATGAACTCTGTTGGACTGAACAACCACGGATTGGATAACAAAGATGGATTGACGGCACTATGAGAGGAGAGTCGAGAAGAGGACAGGTTCAACGCTGTGAGGGAGTGGAATGACCAAGCAGCGATCACAAAGAGTAACTGACGATGAGACTGGGTCAACGCTAGATGGTGTGGTGAAGACGAACCAGGATGGACTGAGGTGTCAGACAACCACCAACTTGGAGTTCGATGAAGACGGCCTGAAGAATGCTTTAATGAAGACGGACCAAGGAGGTGATTGGAGCTTGACACAACATTGAGCAAAAGCAGTGAGATTTTCCAAGAAACTTGACGGTGCTTGAAAAAACTAGGTTTAAAGTAACGCGCCAAAAAAATTATGTTAACTCTGATTGTTTTCAAAGATGCTCTGACACCATGAAGATAATCAGATGAGAGAATAATTGTTGTATTATTCAGATGAGAGAGTGATTACATTTTACACAAGAGATAATCAAACCTGTTAATGAGATCTAGATTTGAAATTTGAAAATAATATCCTAACAATTATATCCTATAATCTTTAAACTTAATTAATCCCTATAATCATGGGATTCCTAATAATATATGGGATTCTACAAATTACTCCCCCCCCCCCCCCCCCAAAAAAAAAAAAAAAATCCCACACCAAAACTTTTATCAACTATCAAATCATTTGCCTAAGGGCGACAATCCTTAAGTATTCCATGTTATATATTTAAGCATACTCTTTGGCAACAAAGCTTATATCTCTCAAAGTCACATATGAATTGTACTTGGTTTTTGTTGAATTCAGAGCGATAAAGCATACTCTATTCATCTGTAAATAAAAGAGTACCTATGGGGCCCTTATATAGGCAAACCTAGAGTTAAGCCTAGAATCTAATTTAATCTAATAAATCAAATCAAAATAATTAAGATACAGTATCCTAAGATGTAATATATCTATATCTAATCTTAAGATATAATAAATATCAAACTTAATAATAAGATAGTGATTAATCTAAATAATCTTTAATATTCTAACACTCTTCCTCAAGCTGGAGAGTATATGCTGACCATTCTCAACTTGCCTTGAAATCCTTCAAACTTCAACTTCCTGTGCCTCATCTCTTTCTGCGGCTCTCGGATCAACAGTGATGGTGACGGAGCAAGACGGTCGTATGAATCACCTCTGGCTCGTTCAATCAAGTTCACGGTGGTCTCTCTCCTTACCTCTGGCTTGTCACTCCTTACATTTTTGGGATGGCTCTAATCTAGTATTATGGGCTTGTACTTATTTGTTGAATCTCATAGGGCCTTTATTTTTGTTTGGGCTTGTACTTTTTTTTTTGTTTGGAGGGGGGTGTTAGAGGCCTGTTATTTTTGCTTGGGCATGTACCACTTTGAGTCTTAGAGGCCTGTTATTTTTGCTTGGGTTTGTACTTCTTTTTCAATTTTAGAGGCCCCATATTTTTGTTTGGGCTTGTACTTCTTTTTAAGTCTCAGAGGCCTGTTTATTTTCACTTGGGCTCGTACTTTTTCGAGTCTCAGAGGCCCGTTATTTTTACTTGGGCCTGTACTTCTTTTTTGAGTCTTAGAGGCCCGTTATTTTTGCTTGGGCTTGTACTTCTTTTTAAGTCTCAGAGGCCCCATATTTTTGTTTGGGCCTGTACTCCTTTTTGAGTTATTTCTGTTTGGGCTTGTACTCTTTTCTGAGTCTCAGAGGCCCCATTATTTCTTTGAAAGAGTCATTTAGGTGGGAGAACGAAAGGATCCATGATTCTGGTCAGAAAAGATCACTGGAGGTCACTGTTCACGACGACGCATGGGTGCCACATGCTGGGAAGGTGGTGGCGCATGGTGGTCACGCGCTGATCAGATCACCACCATGTTGTAGGGTTCTACCGATTAGCACACGCCGATTCCATCCATGGTGGCAATGTAGCTCCACGCACCTTCCTCAAGTAGATCTGGAAGTCGCGATCCTGCTTATCACTGTGCTCTCAGTCGCTCTCTCTCGCTCTTGTTTCCCTCTATCTATGATCTCGGCCTTCCTCTTCATCACTGTGATTTTTGACATAGTAGGTGCAATGGGGTGGTCACTGTTTTGACGATCATAGTGATCAGACTCACTATGTCAGACGGAAGATTTTCAAATAGAAGGCCCTAGCTCTGATACCATGTTGAATTTAGAGGGATAAAACATACTCTATTCATTTGTAAATAAGAGAGAGTACATATAGGCCTTTACATAGATAAATCTAGAGCTAACCCTAGAATCTAATCTAATCTAATTAATCAAAATAATTAAGATACAATATCCTAAGATATAATATATCCATATCTAATCCTAAGATATAATAAATATCAAACTTAATAATAAGATAATGATTAATCTAAATAATGCGTAATATTCTAACGGTTGTGAATGCCTATTTACACCCATTTAGTTTCTTCCCTTTCAGCAGCTTCATCAAGTCCCAAGTCGTTTTCTCAAGTGCATCAATCTCAACCTTCACAGCAGCTATCCTATTCTCATTTCCCAACGCCTCTTAACAAGGCTTTTAGGATAGGAGTTGTAATTAGCCTAGTAAGAGGCGCTCAAGTTTGGAGAAGGTTCTTATGCATCCTAGAAGGTGACCATTCTTCTATTCAGTCATTACTTTGTTGTGGTGCATTATGCAAGACTCATGTTTTGATAATATCATAAGCGCGAAATATCAAGCTCCCATCAGATTTGTTTTAACAGAAAGATCCAAGACACAAGTTTAACCATCAATCAATGGAACAAGCTACTATGCCTTATAAAAGATAGCAAAAGTGGGTTACAAATGCAAAGTTTCCACTTGCAACTGTTCAGCACTTTCACCCATACTAAGCTTCTTTTTCTTTCATTTTATTTTCCGGCTCAGAAATCCTTGTCAATTTATTGGAATAAAGGACAAGATCTCCATTTCCATGACACAACACGTTGACAAAAGTAGGAGTGATCCATTCTTAAGTTTAACTGGATTTGGCTATGATTTTAGAAACGTTATTTAGGCTGAAACCCTAATAGGTTGATATAGTGTTGTGAAAGATTCCAATCGGCAGCTAAGATCAATTCCTTCTTCACCAAGATAACTAAAGCACTAACATGATCATGGTTCAGTTTATTGTTCCAAAACTCCATAGCCTAGCAAAACTGATACTCATAATTCAAGTATCCAAAGATCTACAATGTGACAGTACTGATGTTATAAAAAACGTATTATATACAATAAACTTAGGTTGATGTGAATGCCAATTTTTTAACAACTGGTAGGGGTTTAAATTCCCAACTTTTGTATAAGAAGAAAATCCAGTAGTGAAGGGTTTGCCCTTTACACATATTCATACTCCTAGCATCTCACCAGAAGAAGACCAAATTCCAAGCATATCAATTTTTTACTAAGCATGGACAAACTTAATTTCAAACATCTCACATTTTTTACATCAACACCAAGACAATGTGTCAACACACCTCTGATACACATACAAACAAGTCAAAATAAACAAATTTATTTTTCGACTCAGATACATGCCTAATGCATCTTGGATATGCACTGAGTATAGCTTAGACTCAAGAAACATGGCTCAAGCACAGATGACTACATAACAGAAAAATGGTGAGTCATTTATGCACAACTCATTTTGACAAGTTATTTTAAAAATACATAACAGAAAAATAGACAACACATTTTGAAAAGTTATTCTAAAAATACATGACAGAAAAATGGTGAGTCATCTATGCACTTCTTCTCAGAGAAAAATGATACCTCTCAGTAAAATCCTTAAAGTTTTCTGAAAAGTCCTCTCCAAGCCTATCAGAAGGTTGGCCAGTAACAATCTTGTAGCCACATAAACTATTAGTGGCATTAGGAACCTACATATATAAAGTTCAGTTAAAGCACTGTATAGAAAAAGAGTTGCTCAACAAAAGTCTGATCTCTCTTCAATGCCCAATCAGGGCAGTATAATCACCTTATGAGCTAGATGATGAAATGTGTACAACAAACACTCAACATACGTGAAGTTCGTTTCTTCTCCACTCTTTTTCCAAGGCATGTATTTCTGAGTGGGGCAAAGTAAAGAAATTCATCAGGACTGATGTAAGAAGAAAACAGATTATTTATTAAAATGATATGAACATAGGAATTAAAATGTTCAAATAGGTACGGCTCAAAGAAGAGTACAGCATAATTGAGAAACCCAAGAACAATATGGTAGAAATAGGTTACTTCTTTCTTAACTTTCTTCTGAGAAGAAAGCATATTTTTTAAAATAAAAATACACACATATATACATAGGTTTCAAAAAAGACCTAGTGACAACTGAGTAAAAAAATGCAATCATTCATGAGAGAGAGATATAAAGGAAAAATGCAATCATTCACAAGAGAGAGATATAAAGGTTTGATGAACCCAATATAGCCAGTCACCTTATATCCCAAACACTATGTTGATGACATAAAATATAATGGCATAAATATAACATACTGTAAGTCTGTAACTATAATATCAAAATCCTAAATTTATGCTGCCAGCCACAAAACATTGATGTGCCATAGTTGCCACTTAAGAGAAGATATTTACCTTCAGCAACTGAACTATGGAAGGAAGAATTTGGCGTGAATCTTGCGGTGTTGTGTATGGGGAAAATTCAGCCAAGGATTTCAGCAAATCTACTTTTCTCTCTTCAGGAAGCTGAGGGAGAAGAAAGATCATTTTTGTAAGAACAAGTTTCTCAAGCAAGGGGAAAAAATTCTCAGCTAAAAGATTGTAAGAAATTATCAGCCCAGATTCCGTTAATCCATAACCTACATTCAGTCAACTAAGAACAAACCCTCGACTTATTAGCTGACTAGAAGAAATATCATGCAGGCAATTCCATATTCATATCACAACTAAAAGCACCCAACCGTCAACTTTTGCACTGAATTTAGTATAACAGATAATGAATGGAGGAAGTTTTTAACATTTGATGTTTGACATAAGAGGAAGGAAGTGTTCATTTTTTTCTTGGGGCTCTGGATAAAACAGAATTTTCCTTAAAAAAATCTTCAAATCTATGATTTTACAACTTCTAACCAAAGAGAGTTATTATCATCTGGGTAAATATGATTCCCTTTGATCATTTTTATAAGAGACAAATAACTAATTCTCAAAAACCAAGGAAAGAAGTTAAAGTCAGTTGGGTTCCATAAATGTGTTACAAATATAAATTTCTTTCCCAAAATACTCTCATTCAATAATTGACTGGTGGCTTTTAATAATTGATCCAAACAAGAAGTTGTTGTTCCTTATAAATAGGACGAAGAGCACTCTTCAAATATTCTTTTAAAAAAAGACTAGAGGGAATATGTCATTATATGTATGTATATATAAACAGTTAAGACAATGAAAGTGTTCGCACATGGAGAAGTCAATCAAAACTCAAGATTCAATGACTTGTAGAAGAAATTAATGATATACAATACCGAGAAGTAATCTATCAAGCATGTGTCAATATCTCTACTCTAACGGTTGAGGAAAAAAAAAAAAAGAGCAACTTCAATATTGTAAGAGGATCTCCATTAATGGGGCACAAACATCCTTTAAATCTGATTGTTCATAACCACATAACATTTGAAACAAAAAATCCATTAAATCATTTGACTAAACACATCTAAGATCAAATGCCTATTTAAACTAATCTTAACAATATAGCACCCAAAAATAAAGGAAACAACTCCTTGCTCTTAGAGGAGTGACAAGAGATAAGAAGCCTTCAAAAGAGAGAACCCAGCCCTTGACGTAAAATGTTTTTTAAGGTAAGAAATAAATGTGTTCATTTTCCTTACAGAGTTACAACCATGCCATACACATGTTGTATTGCACAATATACAGCACAATGATGTAAGGGTCGATACACTTATCAACATATTTTGAGATGGATAATGCAGCATATACAATGTTGAAAATGTGACTTTGATGGATAACATGTAAGTTTGGGAACAAGTTAAAAAAGCATTATTGCGCTTTACAAGACAAAACTCTCAAATATTTACCTCATACAATACAAAATCACTTAAAATAAGCTAATTTCAACAAGCACCACATAAAATAGAAAAGCAGGAAGAAATTTAAAAAGCACGCTGAAAAAACCAAGATGGGTGTAGATCTGATTTTTTTTTTTTTTTTTTGGGGGGGGGGGGGGAGGGGGGTACTGAGTATGAGTGGCACAAGGAAGGCCAGAAAAGGAAATGGCAAGGAATGGTTAACTTGGTCACATGAGGATTGTGCAGAGAGGAGTGTAGGTCTTATTGTTGAGAGGGAAGCCTAGAGAGAATTTTTAGAATGTGGGGGAGCACCTGGCCTCTCAAGAGCCAGAAGTCTTTAGGTTCTTTTTATTTGGCTTAACTCTCTGTACTTGCTTGGCTTCACCTCCCTCTCTCTTCTATAATCGGTGAAAAAGCTGTAGCTCAATATGTGTGCATATGTGTGTAAAATCAGGGTTTTGAAGTTAACAGCACAAACTCATGACGCAACAGCACAAACTCATGAAGTTAAAAAGCAATGGAAAATCACTTGAATAAATTATATGCTGATTATTGTTGCAAATAAAAAAGATCTATTATTTACCTGGTCAAAAACAGGTAAGATGAACTTGTTTATGTAGTTGAGAAATTTGCCGCTAGGTGCACCCCCCTGTAAGCCAAAGATTGAGCTCGTCTCAGAAATATCAAAATCAAGGAATATATAGAAAAGAACATTAAATTGCCCTTACCACAACAATTGGAAGTGCTATGTGAAGGCATGATATCAACCTGTCAACGTGATCTGCATCTGAAACCTGCATTTTACCATTAAAAGAAAATAGCTATTAAAAAATCCATAACAACCCAAGACAATACAATAACTACATTCATAGTTTGAACTCTTATCTGAGTATTACTGGATAACATTCCAAGACATAAATCAACTGCTCAACATGCTCATTGTGACATCCTCAACCCACTCAAGCAGAATATTCATCCTAAAGATTTGCCCCTAACATGAAACCTAGTGCTTAATACCTTTGAAAAATACTACCATTCTCAAAGACAGGTGAGATTTAAAGTGTGAAAAAGAACACGTCAAGAACAGAGAATAAATTTCAATAATTCTGATCAGTACTATTGCAACTCAAACCAGTAAATAAAACACATCCTTAGCTACATTAAACCCACGATAGATCTGATAGTAGTAAAACCATTCCATATGAAAATAAAATAAGACAATTCCTGATGAACAGAAGCCCTGATGGGAGACATAATTAGGATAATTTTATTATTATTCTGAGATCATTTGAATTCTTTGTTTTATTTAAATTAGGACATTTTATTTAAATTAAGATGCCTAGGCTATCTTTCAGATTTCATTTTTCAATTAAGATTTATCTTCTATTTGAATTAGGATTATCTTATCTTTATCTTCAAGAATTTGAGTAGTTTTGAAGAACTAGAGTTAAAGGACTAGGACTCTATAAATAGCCCAAGGGCTAAAGACTTGTAGTTCGCTTTCATGCTACTGAATAAGATTTGAGAACTTTTCCGCTGTCTCCTCAATTTCTCTCCACATCTCCATCAGTTCTCTCTATTTTCTCCCTCTTCTCAAATTCTCTATCCACTTCCTTCCTGTTCCTCATTTACCATCATTGGCTTACATCACACTCATAAACAGAAGAAATCACAATAGTAAAATCAATTCAATGATGACCATTCCCGCACAAACAACTTCCTATAACAAAAAAGGAACAAAAAAGTAAATTTCAACATTTCTTTTCAGTACAATTAGCATAGACTAATAATTAAAAGCATCCTCTGTTTGATCAAAATCCTGATAATAGCTAAACACTTCCAAAGGGCAAAAGGATCTTTAGATTCCAGATTAATCGAAATTACTAAACATAAAGAATCTAAATAATTAACTACTATGCAGTGATTGTAACAATCATAAATCCCTAATGAACAAAATAACCCAGAAACCATTAAAAATGGCACTTACATTGAACTGTGCATCTAGATCAGCTTGCCCTTCAATGATTCCAATAAGTTCTTTCATGCGCTCAGGTGGAGCTTGATCGCCAAAGAGACTCAAGCTCTTCAAGAAATCCATGAACATTCGAAATTCTGCACCAGTTACATCTTCTAAACTCTACAACAGCATTCAACCGCATATTTAAACCCACTTATATATTACCAAATTAAGCATATTAAATAGACAAAAATACTAATAAAATAATGAGTCAAGAAATTACAGATACCTTCTTTATCAGATCAGTTATGTGTCTTTCCATTTCCTCTTGGGGCTTCAACAGTTCTGTTTTAACAGGGAAAACCTAAAATGAAAATAGTTATCATTCACTTCTAGATAAAAGGCATATTGTCATTAAACAACCATCAGAGTCAGCCATTTCCCTCATTACCTTATCTCTAACAAAATTTATAACCTTTTCACGAATAGCATCATCTGTACTGGGTTCTTCAACACTCCCAATGTGCTTAAACAAAGCCGTCAATGAAGCTGCATTAAAACAATTATCAGATACAGTCTAAATGAAGTAGCAATTTCAAATTTATGGAACCTCTAAAGCATATCAAGAGATTAAAAATCCAAATAAATATTTTACAAGGATTTCAGGGATAAAGAATGACAATTTACATTATTTAGAGTAAACTATCAACAGGTTCTTTTTTTTCTTTATTAAATCCTGAGATTTTGCTATCTTAATGATGGCTTCATTTCTGGGGGCAGAATGAGCGATTAGTTGCCATCTGCTTCCTATATGATAATGTATTCAACCATGAATAAAATATGAAATTCCAGAGTCGTGAGTCTGAAATTCTTCATGCCTCATTAGTTCTTCATACATGATGTGAACTTCTCAGAGTACGAAAAAATTAAGAATAAAGAACTACATGAGGAAATTCAGCCTGCTATTAAACAAACGAGTTTAAAAGAGCTCTAAAGTACAAAATACCACAGCCACTGAAAAAAAAGTCCCACATAGAACTAGAATTAAGCTGTCCAGTGCCATTGTCATTGCAAATTAAAAATTATAGACAGTCTAAGGCCACTAGAGCAAGGATTAACATTAAACAGGATGCTGTAGTTTTTCTATCCAAAATTTTGCAGCTTACCATCTTTAAAAGCATGGGTCCTTTGTTCAAAAAATATATTTCTCACACTAAGACATACAACGCACAACTCAGCACTCATCACACTGATGAAACACCTAGAACTATAGTAAGTTTATCAAAGTTTAGTTAAAGCATCTCAAGACTGAATGCAAGTGCCAAGTGCCAATGAGTTGAAATTTCCAATAATACAATCTAAAATACACTTCAATAACATTTACAATGTCATAACCTAGCTATTGTAGCACAGCTACATGACTCTGTAATAGCAGTTTGGATAAACATCAAGCCAACCACGCCATGAAGGAAAAGAAGTTGAAAACTGGACCGCATGTAAAAGAGGAACTTATAAATTGAAGGTTCTTAACAAAACCAAACAATGGCATCTCCACTTCATAAAAACATTTGTGTTCATTTCCACTTCACGTTCGTTAACATGTATTCTACTTTTTGATTTCCTAGAATGTTGTCTACCATATAAACCTCTCAATCTCTCTTAAAGATATTTCAGCTCGACACATATACATTTCTTAAGATACCTTTTACATCCTGCCTCAGAAGAGACATAAGAGCCTTGTGTACAGCATCACGCTCCACAAATTCCTCTGAAACAAGAAAACAAGATCAGAATTGTTATAGTAGTTGCTCAAGTTCTTATGAATAGCATACTTCAGAAATTATAACTTACCAGATCCAAGAATTTGTACAAGAATATCAACAATCTTCCCAACATGTTCTGGTGTATCCTTGCAGAAAAGGGGCAATCCTCTGATTGCTTGAACCCGAACCTTTACAGAAGGAGAAGAACATCAGAGAAAACAAACTTCCGAAAATAAGCCTCAGGACAAAGAATTGACAGTGGTAAGACAATGCAGAAATAATCCTCTTTCACTATCTATGTTTAAGCTTATATATACAGCATTTCATTTCTCAAATATTTTGTAAAAGAGAGTATGACAATGCACTACACTAAAATATAGTTATGCAACATGAGATGGATGTATAAAATCTTAGGAAGCTTCTCGTGCCAATTAAGAGATTGATTTGTTTCCTTTTTTCAAACGGTTTCTTAGCTAAGAATAGCAAGCTGTAAAGTCATAGGATTGGCAAATGTGTTTGTGAAAGTGAAATACTGACCCCAAGCTCTTCTTCCTCAACCAAATCAAGATGTGCGTAAAGGGCATGGTCTGAAAGATCCGGGAAGAACTTGAAGAATCGGGGAATGAGCTGGGCAGCCAGTTGCTTCGCCTTGACACTTGTCTTAGCTGCATCTATTATTCCCTGGTAGTCACTCACATTCTGCAAAATCCAGCACGACAATTAAATCCAACTGAAAACTCTAGGATTGCACCCTAAGATCCTTTAAGAAAGGCAACCAAATGAGAGGGAAAAAATATCGAACCTGAGACTTATCCTTGGCATTGTTGAGTTGCTCCCCGTATTGATAGAGCTTCTCAATATAAGCAGCCTCCTCGGAAGGGTCAGTCATTGTGGCCTCTGCTGAAGCTGATCGAAATTGACCCACAAAACAAAATTAGCATATAGAGAGGGAAAGAAAGTTTTTGTTTTTTTTGTTTTTGTTTTTTGCAGAGAGCTTCTACAAAGTAAAACAATAGGGTGCGAAATGTCTCCGACAGTTCAGTTCCACCAATTCTGAGTACCTCTTGGGGAAGAGGAAGAAAACGAGTTCGGTACCTGGCTGAAGGGTTTGAAGTTAGTGTGGGAAACAAGGAAAGAAGACGAGGGTATTGAGGGTATTGACGGCCTGGACTAAAGGTCTAGTCTCCGGATTGATGGGGTCGAAGTTTTTATTATCCTCGGAAGAGAAGAAACGCCTGAACTCGGTCCACGTAAACGACACACAAAAATTGTAAAACGACAGTTTGCCAGCGTGTAGTCGAGGAAACAACGCCACCGTTGCCTGTTGGTACTTGGCAGCAAAACGGCTATATGTTTCCGATCCAAGTACAAGCGCGTGTTTTTATTTTGGGCTGCAATATACAGAAGTAAATGTTTCTTTTTTTATAACTTGTACATTTACAGAGTTTAGTTCAAACCAAGTTATTAGATTCACTGAACCGGTTAGGATATTAGTTCAAAAATTAGCAGGTTAGATCAAAATCAAATCGATGAGAAAATGAAAATTTCAAGATTATTAATATAAAATTATTAAAAAATAAAATAAACCGGGCTAATGCCTAAACTAGTTTATCAACTAGTTCGCCAGTTTCCATGCCGAAATGGCCACTCCCATCTTGATTTAATAACAATTGTTTAAATTCACAACCTCACATTTAAAAAAAAAGTGTATGGTGTTGTTTGAAACTACAAGAGCTAAGAAATAAATGTTCGCTGAAGCAGTACAATAAGGCGCTAAGTTAACGTAATTGATCCAACCTAGTTTGTTTGCACTTGACTGTAAAAATGTTAGTGGTAAGACTCCATATTTAATTTTCGCAATCACACTTCATATTTTCAACTTTTGTTCAGTTATAGTGAAAAAATCTTGAACTTTAATTGCTACATGCTCGTCATTATCTCGTTCGTCATGGACCATTCTCGACTAAATTCACATTCTCAGGGAAAGCCTAATGAGTTTAATGAATAGTTTGAAAAATCAAGAACTCCATAATTTTATCATTAGACTAGAAGGTTATTAACAACAAAGAAAAATGTGTTAACTATGAATTTTACTGATCAAATTACTTCCTTTGAGGTCAATTGTTCACATTTTCAAAA
The DNA here is from genome assembly GCA_034222035.1 of Acacia crassicarpa. Taxonomy (NCBI): domain Eukaryota; kingdom Viridiplantae; phylum Streptophyta; class Magnoliopsida; order Fabales; family Fabaceae; genus Acacia; species Acacia crassicarpa. The sequence continues at coordinate 36,349,554 of JAWXYG010000005.1, read as the reverse complement.
CTTGCATGATAAAAAAGGATAGGAATTAAAAAGGTTAACATAATCTGGTCATTATAATTTACCCCCATTTTTATTTTTGTCCTTAGAATCTGAAAACTTAGGTTTTCATCCCTCAAGAGATAAAATAGTCCAAATTTTTACTAAAATATAGGGCCTAACATTTTTTTATTAAAAAAAACTTGAAGCATCAAAACTTTTTTTTTTTTTATACATGTATCATTTGAAATTATAAACATCAAGACCAATATAACAGAAAACATAAAGACCAAATATTATATTAGTCCAACAAGAAATAAAGTAACAAATTTCTATGACAAGAAATTCGGATTTGTCAATGAGGAGTGACATAGTTGGCTAAGGTGTCGACCTTTACCAAAAAAAAAAAAGAAATTTGATACCCGCTGGTCGATGTAACGATTTTGTTAATAGGCAATTTGTAGATATCTCTGTAAGCGCTCTTTGAGCATGGAGGCATGTCCTAATCCTGGTGGGGTACAATGTCTACCCCCACCTAAACTTTTTTGTATCAAAAAAAAAAATCGGATTTCAAGGTGCTGGTTTCACTCTTTCATATATTAAATTTTCAAGAAGCCAATTTCCAAACATTATTAAAGGTATGTTTGGTTTAGGGGGCAGGGACGGACCTACACTAGTGCCACTGTGGGCAGGTGCAGACATAAAATATATACAATTTGCAAGAAATTGAATAAGGGTATGTGTAAGTGGAACAGATGGTTAAGGCTTTTATTCTTTTGCTCTCAGGTCGACGGTTCAAGCAGAGGTGGTTCCCTTTTCTCTCTTTTTTTTCCCCCTTTTCCATCGCCCTCTCGCCGTCTAAATACCTAATCCCACAGAAATTCCCAAATCTCCATCGTTGTCCGACGCTGCCTGCCTCGTCCGTCGTCCGCTGTCACTCATCGTTGTCCCTCGTCTGCCGTCGCTCATCGGTGTCCGCCGTCGCTCATCTTTCTCTTTCTCGACATCGCCCTTTGTTTCTTCTTCTTCATCAGCTGAGCCATTTCCTGTTGGTACGAACAAAATCCTCCTCCTCCTTCTCTATGGGTTTTCCTTAGAATAAAAATATATAAGTTCAGTCTTGTTTTCCCCCCAATTTATGTCGTTTTTCTGTTTCTCTCTTGCCTTTAATTTCTTCATTTCGCGGGTTTTTTATTTTTGGCAATGTTATTTGGATTTGGGGATTTTCAAGTGGGGTGAAATCGCAAGTTCGAATGAGCCGATGAGTTTTGTAATACTGACTAATAATCGTTTGATTTTTAATATATGGATTTTGAATGATTATGGAATTGTATGTTACAAGGTTTTTCTGAACCATTTGTGAAAAAACTCTGAAGGCGTCTTCAACTCTTCCAAGTTTTCCCAGCTGAATAATCTGCTGATTTTGGTTGAAAACATGTCTACCTTGTTCACCTATTGATCTAAAGATTATACTTCACTGTTTGAGGGACTATTTACAACTTGGTGACTCAATAGTATAGATCCCTTAACCAAGGCAATGTGGATAGGGTGCTTAGATGTAGTAATTGGTTATTTACTTTCTAAACTAAGCAAACAAAAAGACTTCCGGGCTGCTTCTACATGTTGGTGGCCTTTTATGGGCAGTTTCGATTCATCAAGATCTGCAAACTTGCAATCCATTCTTTAAAGTTGGCAGAGAAGCAGAAGCTTAACTGTGAACTTGCAATCCATTCTTTAAAGTCAATGAGCCATACCCCTGAAATTGTCATGGATTTCATGTTATAAGGAATTGGATCTGCATTAATGAGAACTGTAAAATGTTTCTTTGTAAGTTGGCGTTTTCTGCTACAAGCAGCCTAAATGCTATAATATCATTTCACAAACAACATATTACGTTTGTAGATTCGATATGCTTATGAGTTGCTGACAAATCCCACGTGGAAAAGAGACTATGATCTATTTGGCATTGATGAGCAACTTGTGAGTACTTTTTTCAGGATAGTTCCTTTGAACATCATTTCCATTTTGTAAGAGCTGTCCCAAGATTTTTTTTATAACCTATTTACTGTCAGCTTATATATGTTCTCTTTGATTGACAAATTGCTCGGTGGTAGCATATTATTGAGGCTGCAAGCAACTTTTATGCAGGGAAAAATACTTCAGCATTGGACTTTCCTTTACTAGATGCCCCTTCTTTTGGTTAGTTGAGACTTGTAATATATATGAATGATAGGCATTTATATAATGAAGTAAATTCTTATACATATAGTCTGCTTTACATTTCAGAGTCTGTTGATCACTCTTATAAAGTCATCACAACCAGCGACTTCCAGTCTTTATTTCCAGATACAAAGCCATGGCTAATTCAGGTATAAAAACTTGTTAGAATATGCTGACATACTTCATTACATTATATTATTCTAACTTCTAATAACTTGATAGAAGTGGCTTTCTGCTTTTGTAAATATATAAATAATTATTGGGGCCTCTTCTAACTTACAAGTCTGGTTTAAACCTTTAATTCCAACTTTGGGGTTGTTTGTTTCATTTACTTAAACAGTTGAAGGAAATAAAACAGATAGTGACAATACGTAGTTATAGGCTGTGAACAATATTTTCCAATATGCTGATTAATGATTTTGAACATAGTTGAAATTATGGTTTGTACTTTGTTTATATTCTTTTATTTTTTAATGTGTTTAAAACTTTCCTTAAAAAAAAAAATTTCGGGGGCGCTGCCCCCGCATCCCACCACTATTTGTGCACCCACAAACCTAAAATCCTGGGTCCGTCACTGTTAGGGGGAGAGGAGGGGAGAAAAAATAGGAAGAGAGAAAAGGGGTTTGTGGTGGGGTCACAAAAATTTCCTCTCCTTTTAACATTTTTCCTCCATTTTCCTTTCCCTCTCCTCCCCTTCTCCCAATCAAACACACCGTAAGAATTCAATCTAAGGAAAGGAAAGGGGGGAAACAACAGCACAACAATAAATATGAAATTGAGGGGGGAATTAGAATGCCAAATGTGATCTCTGACTTAGTGAAAAAGATTCCCTCGATTTCTCCACATCCTGATCCAGTTGAAAAATCATAAGACTGGCATGTCCAATGCTTGCAACACGTCCTTGAACTCAAAATCATGTGTTTCCTTGTTGAACCTTTCGACCAACTTGTACCTCACATCATTCAAATAAAATGCTCCCCGTATTGATAGAGCTTCTCAATATAAGCAGCCTCCTCGGACGGTTCAGTCATTGTGGCCTCTGCTGAAGCTGATCGAAATTGACCTACAAAACAAAATTAGCATATAGAGAGGGAAAGAAAGCTCTACACAGTAAAACAATAGGGTGCGAAATGTCTCCGACAGTTCAGTTCCACCAATTCTGAGTACCTCTTGGGGAAGAGGAAGAAAACGAGTTCAATACCTGAAGGGTTTAAAGTTAGTGTGGGAAACTAGAAAAGAAGACGAGGGTATTGAGGGTTTTCATTCCATGCACATAATTATGTGCTTCTTAGATGCTCATACTTTTAATTAGAGGTATGAGCATTTTTTTTAAAATTTTTTTATGTATTGTATTTATTTAATTTAAATTATATATTGCTTTCTGAGATTTTTTTTTGCACCCAGTATGTCAAATTAATTAATTTCCAGTTCTGCATTTGTCTGTAACACCAGTATTATGGAAATTAATTAATTTGAGATACTGGGTGCAAAAAAAATCTCAAAAAGTAGTTTATAATTTAAATCTATATAAATACAATATATAAAAAAATTAAAAAAAATTAAAAAAATATGCTCATACCTCTAATTAGAGGTATGAACACCTAAGAAGCACATAATTATGTGCATGTAATGTGCATTCCACGCGCCTGGACTAAAGGTCTAGTCCCCGGATTGATGGGGTCGAAGTTTTTAGGGAAAATTCGTTTGAGGGCCCCTATTGGACAATTAATTCCAGAAAATGCCCAAAAAATCTGAAAATACAGAAAAAGGCTCTGAAATTCTGACAATACCCAAAAAGGCCCAAAGATTCTGACGAAGTTGTTAGTGGGGCTGATATAGTTGTTAACCGGGCTGATTTAGTTGTTAAAAAAAAATTAACAACTAAATCAGCCCAGTTAACAACTATATCAGCCCCCCGTTAACAACTATATCAGCCCCATTAACAACTATATTAGCCCCCCGTCAGAATCTTTGGGCCTTTTTGGGTATTGTCAGAATTTCAGGGCCTTTTTCCGTATTTTCAGATTTTATGGGCCTTTTTTGGAATTAATTGCTCAATAGGAGCCTTCAAACGAATTTTCCCAAGTTTTTATTATCCTCTCAAGAGAAGAAACGCCTTCTGAGCAAAAAAAAAAAAAAAGAAACGCCTGAACTCTGAAGCTACACGTAAACGACACACAAAAATTGTAAAACGACAGTTTGGCAGCGTGTAGTCGAGGAAACAACGCCACTATTGCCTGTTGGTACTTGGCCGCAAAACGGCTATATGTTTCCCATCCAAGTACAAGGGCGTGATTTTATTTTGGCTGCAATATACAGAAGTAAATGTTTCTTTTTTTTATAACTTGTATATTTACAGAGTTTAGTTCAAACCAAGTTATTAAATTCACTGATCCTGTTAGGATATTGGTTCAAAGATTAGCAGGTTAAATCAGACTTAAACCGGAGTTAACTTAAAGTCAAACTTGTGAAAAAATGAAGATTTCAAGATTATTAATATAAAATTATTAAAAATAAACCGGGTTAATGCCTAGACTAGTTTATTGACTGGTTCGCCCGTTTCCATGCCGAACTGGCCACTTCCATCTTGATTTAATAACAGTGGTTTAAACTCACAACCTCTCTATTTAAAAAAGCGTATAGTGTTGTTTGAACTACAAGAGCTAAGAAATAAATGTTTGCTGAAGCAGTACAATAAGGCGCTAAGTTAACGTAAAAATTGATCCAACCCAGTTTGTTTGCACTTGACTGTAAAAATGTTAGTGGTAAGACTCCATATTTAATTTTCACAATCACACTTCATATTTTCAACTTTTGTTCAGTTATAGTGAAAAAATCTTGAATTTTAATTGCTACATGCTCGTCATTATCTCGTTCGTCATGGACCATTCTCGACTAAATTCACATTCTCAGGGAAAGCCTAATGAGTTTAATGAATAGTTTGAAAAATCAAGAACTCCATAATTTTATCATTAGACTAGAAGGTTATTAACAACAAGGAAAAATGTGTTAACTATGAATTTTACTGATCAAGTTACTTCCTTTGAGGTCAATCGTTCACATTTTCAAAACTTGCATGATAAAAAAGGATAGGAATTAAAAGGGTTAACATAATCTGGTCATTATAATTTACCCCCATTTTGATTTTTGTCCTTAGAATCTCAAAACTTAGGTTTTCATCCCTCAAAGAGACAAAATAGTCCAAATTTTTACTAAAATATAGCGCCTAACATTTTTTATTTAAAAAAAAAACTTGAAGTATCAAAACTTTTTTTTATTTTTTTATAAATGTATCATTTGAAACTATAAGCATCAAGACCAATATAACAGAAAACATAAAGACCAAATTTTATATTAGCTCAACAAGAAATAAAGTAACAAATTCCTATGACTAGAAATTCAGATTTGTCAATGAGAAGTGGCACAGTTGGCTAAGATGTCGACCTTTACTCCAAAAGAAATAAGGTTTAATACCTGCTAGTTGATGTAACGGTCTTGTTGGTGGGCAATTTATAAATATCTTTGTAAGCGCTTTTTAAGCACGGAGGTATGTCTTAGCCCTGGTGGGGTACAGTGTCTACCCCCACCTAAACTTTTTCGTATCTCCAAAAAAAAAAAAAAAAATCAGATTTCAAGGTGCTGATTTCACTCTTACATATATTAAATTTTCAAGAAGCCAATTTCCAAACATTATTAAGAATTCAACCTAAGGAAAGGGGGAAACAACAGCACAACAATAAATATGAAATTAAGGGGGATTAGAATCCACATCCTGATACAGTTGAGAAATCATAAGACTGGCATGTCCAATGCTTGCAACACGTCCTTGAACTCAAAATCATGCGTTTCCTTGTTGAACCTTTCGACCAACTTGTACCTCACATCATTCAAATAAAATGATTGAGTTGTTTCTATAAGCCATTTTGCCTCTGAGTCACTGAGTTTGCTAGTAAATACAACATCCCCACGAATAAGTACCAGATCCTTGCTCTCTGCGAATTCTTTGTAAAAGGACACAGTCATGTAGGGAGCTGTTTGAGTTCCTCTGGCCTTGTAATCTTCAAGACCAGTGAAAATCATGTGTGGCATTTGTACTGCAACAAAAAAGTGGGTATGAATGAGAGAAACTATGGGTAAATAACAAAGTCGACAACTAAGAATCTGATTTAACTTTAAGATGTTTTATTTCAATACAAGTAAAAACATAGTTAAACAAAGTATAATTATAGAAATCCTAGTATCTTCAGCTTCAGCCTTCACTAAAAGCAAAATGGCAAAACATAATATTTTTCTTTGCACCCTCAATCATTTTTCGATACTTTTCAAAGTTAAAACTTGGAAAAGATGTCCTTTAAAAACTTCCTAAAGATAGTGTTGACCCAAAGGTGTTTAACAAGGGGTCTCCTTGTATTTATTTCTCTTAGAATTTAAAAGAATTCAATTTAAAGTTTAAAAATCTGAAAAATACGCCTGCTTTATCAAGCATTTCATCTTCCATCAATTACTAGTACTATTATACCTTGGACTCGGGCATGCAAACTAAACCTTTTTGGTTCATATCCTTTTATTTATAAGAAGGCAAGAACCAAATAATGAAGTGTTTCTTCTTCACTGTCAGTCTTCTGAGCTCTCTCTAACTCAACCCATTTGCCAAAAATAACCAACCCACTCCTATGGGTAGGGAGAATTTTTTGACACGCAACAAATGCTAGAACTCAGTTCTCAGTTCTAAGTCACAGTAATGACTAATGATTAATTATCAGAACAAATAATCAGGGTCAGTATATTTTCTTTTCCTAACCTTGAGCAAACATTGTCACATAACCACTTCCTCGCCAAATGGGAATGACAAAATATCGGCTGCCAAAAATATAAAAAAGCTGAGATATCTTTCCCTCAATGAACAAAGTTGAGATTTAAGAACATGAAATGTTGGGAAAACAAATATAAAACTAGAACAAAGTAAAATGACACTACCAACTCTCAGCTCTTTGCTCCAGTAAGTGGTAAAGTTTTGCTTTCATAGATGCTCCAATATGACCTCTTCCCAGATGATACTAAATAAAACAGCCAAATCATTTAGTTGAAAAGGGAAAAAACGAAATTTATTTAAAACAAATCTTCTAGGCAGCTTGTGCACAAGTTTCATCGAAAACCGAAATATATATAGCGCAAAATCAATTATGAGGGCAATGGAGGAAACCGGATTGACTGCCACTACAGATCTCAAAGTATGTATTCATAGATACGGTTAGAATTAACGTTTTGCATTCCACAGCAAGCCAAAGGCTAAAAAATAACCAATAAGAAAAGTAAAAAGCTCCAGTCCTCCCTAGTTTCTTAGTCGTATCAAATCCCAATTGTTTCAAGTCTAGAACCATCAAAACGCACAGAAACACATGTTAGCAAGGCAAAGTGCAGGCAAAATAATTCACCGGATATGAAACATTACATCGTCCCAAATAGAAGCAATCTCTTCAGGCGATCGATCTTTTACTCTATCAAAATCCACAATAGAATCCAATGGCTTGTGCTGCAAAGGAGTGAACCCTGTAGCGAATCTCGATGTCCTGCAAAAGCCAAGCGAAGCCCATTTCAGGAAATCCCCAGGAATATCCAGCTTTGGCAATTTCTGAACACTTGCTCCAATGGAAACTGCAGAGAAGAAGCCTTTCGAAGAAGAGGATACAGGCAATTCATTGGAGAACACAGTTCTCGCCGCATAGGCTACGTTCCGCGAAATTCTTGACAATTGCCGTTGCATTATTGGTTTCGAAATGAATTTGAGAGCGTAAATCTCAGGCTTTACACCTTCCCTTTGGGTCTCCGGCGTTCTTGGTGGGTGCTAGACTACAGACTTTCGTAATGTGCAAATTGAATCCAATTAAGATTCATCGAACATTTCGCCTCCGCCTTCACCCGACCACTTCGCAATCTATGAGGTTATTGACTTAACTGAAGTACGGAACTTCGATTAACCTCGGACGTCGGAATTCTGAGACGGGGCTTAAACGGCACCAAAAATAAAAACGGCAGTTTGTCAGCAAATATTGGACGGGAACTCCAATAGGCCGAGGGATTTAATTTCACAGATAAGGCCTGCTGATCAGGCATGTGCCTGAGCAAGCCCATGATAAAGGCCCATCTACCTATTCCTGTAATTCTGTTGATATACATACGGATTGACCTCTTTGATAATTAATTCAGATTTTCAAGTTAATTAATTTTAAAAAACTTTGCATGAAGATCCAAGGAAATCTAAGACTAGTTTTCTTTAAATATAATGTGAATATGGTCAGACCAATATATACATATATAATGTGAATATGAATCGATTTTCAGCCAAACAAAATAAAGAAGAGAAAGAAATGATTTGAATTTGAATATAATGTAATAAATGTTGGATTCAAATTTTAGTAGTTTAAATTTATTTATATATTTTAATAAAATTATACTCTTTTGGTCATTAATATAAGATAAATTTAATGAGTTAATCTTGATCTTAAATATAAAACATAATTTTTATATTTGTCAATATTTTCCTAATTTATCCTTGTTCATACTCTCTCAACAATAATGACGGGGGAGAGTTATAATTATATTAGAAAATATTAAACCTGAACGCTTAAAATCATGATCAAGGGTAATAGAGGGGAAAAGGAGAGAAAGCAATTCTTATTTTTAATACCAAAGTCAATCCTTATGTAGTTCTTATATTTAAAATCAGAGAATTTTCTTTAACCAATTCATAAGGTTATTTAGAAGAATTTTCTTTGTTGACCCATACTTGGAGATATTTGTACAAATGCTGAAAGGATAAGAAATGGCATGACTACAGAAGGAAGCTATGGGATAATAGAAATAAGTGTATTTTTCTCAATGACTCTTTAACGCCTGAGCACATTATTGGGTCTGTTTGGGTTGGCGGTAGGAACGGTGGCTTAAAAACTATCTGACTTTTATAAAAGCTCGGTAGGAAAAAAGTCAGGTTGTAAATATGATTTGTGTTTGGATTGACATTAACAAAAGTGGCTTTTTTCCAAACAGAGACGTGTTTAGGTTAGCGGTTGAAAAGTCAGTTAAGATAGAAAATGACTAAAAAGGGCATGAATCTTATTGAAGATATATGTTGTATATATTGTGATAATTGAAGATAAAATTTAAATTTATGTAAAAATATAAATTAATAGAAAATTAAATTACTGGATAAAAAAGGGCATACATCATTTGTGGGATTTCAACTTAAAATATAAGTTTTAATTAAATTTATGAAATAAAAGAATAATAAATAAATAATCTATTATTATTATTATTATTATTATTATATAATTAAGTTTAATGTCATTTTATCTAACGCGCCTCCTCCTCATGGAAAAAACACTTTCAATATTAATATAAAATAAATCCTTTCAGATAGGGCCCAGAAATAAATAACAAAACAAGGAAAAATGGGCCCCACTCTCAATATCGACGTTTGTGCCACGCCAGTGCAAAAAACGCTTGGTCTGATAGCTTTTTGCTTAATGAGCGTTATTCAAAAAAGCCCAGCAACTAAAACGCTCCTCCAAACACCTTTTTATAGGCTTTTTTTTCAATGCCAACGCTACTGGGTTTTTTGGGTGAAAATGCTCCCTAAACGCTTAATCCAAACAGAGCCATTATTGCTGTTTGTTCCATTGTTAATCACACCTCTGAAGCTAGTGGTCCTCTCAGGCTTATTGAAACAACTGCATTGATGGTAGCTTGTGCTCTTTGTACGAGTATATATTAGTTAATAAATTCAATTTCCAGTAAAAAAAAAAAAAAAGAAGAAAGACAAACATGTTGCTCTGACGTTCATGATTTACAGCCACAGCCTGCAATGTGAGACACATAACGCTGGTTTGCAAGGCGTTTGATCATACCCCTAAATTCTAGTCTTCTCATAAATATTTCTTTCACGAACGGCCTGGTATTGAAAAGTTTGAGCTTTTCAAAGGGAAAAGGAAAAGGCAAAATATGATTGCATTCTTTTGGTGAGTGACAAACCAATGCTAATTGCTATGTTTGATACATGGGAACCATGAAGTACAGGAGTGGAAATGAGGATAGGACACAAAAAAGGCACATTTAGTATTAGGTAGCCTGGTTCTATAAGGAACCAGGTTTATCAAAATAGATGGAACTGGCTTCCACAGCTTGGACCATGAAAGTCTAATATCTTCCACGGAATCCAAATTCATTTCTATTTTACCCTCACCTTCACAAGTTGATCAAGTTGATGCTGAATTTTTAATCTAAACACTGCTAAGACTTCATGGAGATGATAGTTGCTGCCGTAAATAGTGCCTCTTTCCCAACAGACAAAATCTCAATATGCCTGCACCAGGACAGACAAAGACAAAGTTAAAAACTAGGTGCTACATCTTTCATAACGTTGAAGGAAACTCAAGTAACTAAATGTGCAGGACTCATAATATCCCGTCAGCAAAACTAATTGGACAATCAAATTATACTCCTGAAAAGCATGTTTCTTACTCATCTGTGTTTCTCAAACAATCAAAAGCAGAGATAACGCTCTGGCAAATATCCACAAGAGCACTAAGTCGCTCTTCTTCATGGCAAGCAATTTTGTCCTCTGAGTGTCCCTCAGACAATGCCAATGACAATTGAGCCTACGAACAACAAAATCCATTCAGAAAAAATGATTGACACTATCAAAAGGCTGGTCAACCATAATTGAATATTAAATTTTTTAATAGTAAATAAAGACTTCACCTAGCTTACACTAACAGTGAATTTAAAAAAAAAAATCAACAATTACATATTTTGATGAGAAAAAGTACCTGGAAACCATGAGCCAAGAGGAATTGAACTATGTCCGAATCAATCTTTTTAATTGTGCTCTTAGTGGTGGCTTTATTTGAAAAGCATTTCAAGGCCGCGCTAAATGTTTCATCCTCAGTAGAAACATTTGCTCTACGAGTCCGAACAGATGGCTGCATTGTTGAATAACAGTAATCAAAACCATGGATGGGACAGACTTTGTTACCAGATGTTGAACAATCTAACTGTTGAATACCTTAGGTATGTACTTCCAGAGATATTGTACAACTATTTCCAGCTTCCATTTAGGTTCGGTGAATATCTGACATCATTCTCATCAAATGAATATATCATTAGTCATAGCATCACAGTCAAGCTTTGTGAACACGCAAAACACAAACTGAAAAATTGAAGGCACAGAAGCTTAGAGAACATGAAAATTCAAGCCTCTTACAGTGTTTGCGTTAAAACAGAATAACCAATAAATCCATTATATTCAAATATGAATGTGGTAATTGAGAGAAGAATATATTCTTATTTCATTGATTATATTGTGATACAGTATCTCCTTATATAGAGATAAGACTAAACAAATAAAGAGAAAAATAAGGAGTAACAGATGGAGAAAATGTAGGAGAGAATAAAGGAGAATTAGAGTATAATATTCCCACACTCTCTCTCAAGTTGGATCATAGATATTAATCATGTCCAACTTGCTTATGCAACTTTCAAATGAAGGTTTGAGTAACCCCTTTGTCAATACATCGGCAGTTTGAAGATTCGTTGGTAGATAAGTGAGACAGATGATCCCTTCTTCTACTTTTTCCCTGATGAAGTGTCTATCTATCTCCACATGTTTCGACCGTTCATGCTGAATAGGATTTAAGGCCATGCTTATGGCAGCCTTATTATCACAATAGAGTTTCAGTGGTAAATCCACGTTGACTTGTATCTCATCTAGAACCCGTTTCAGCCACAATTCCTCCTTTATCCCTTGAGCTAGTGCCCTCAACTCAGCTTCAGCACTGCTTGTAGATACGACCCTCTGTTTCTGGCTTTTCCAGGTAACTAGGTTTCCCCATACGAAGGAGCAATAACCAGAGGTTGATCTCTTGTCAGGATGACTTCCTCCCCAATCTGCAACAGTGTACATTTCAACAGTTCTTCGTTCCTGTTTCCGAAAGAACAACCCCTTGCCAGGAGTGCCCTTTAGATACTTCAAAATTCTGTAGGCTGCTTCCATATGATTCTTCTTTGGCTCACTCATGTATTGACTGGCAACACTTACAGCAAAGGCTATGTCAGGTCTTGTATGAGAGAGATAAATCAACTTTCCAACAAGCCTCTAATATCTTCCTTTATCGATAGCTTCTTGGTCTGGATTTTCTTCTTCTTCTTCAATCTCATCCTCTGAGTCACCTTCTATTTCCTCTTTATTATCTGACTGAGATTTCTTCTTTCTCTTTTTCTGAACCACGATAGGAGTTGGTTTGGGACTACAACCAAGCATGCCTGTTTCTTTTAGAAGATCAAGTATATACTTTCTTTGAGAGACATAGATGCCTAGTCTTGACCTAGCAACCTCCATCCCAAGGAAGTATTTCAAGTTTCCAAGATCCTTGACTTCAAATTCTTTCCCAAGTGCAACTTTTATCCTAGATATTTCCTCAACATGATCTCCTGTAAGGATTATGTCATCAACGTACACAATGAGGATGCTCTTCTTTCCTTCCTCTGTTTTGACAAACATTGTATGATCTGATAATCCTTGTTTGTAACCCTCTGACTTTAAGACTTTGGAGAACCTGTCAAACCATGCCCTAGGAGACTGCTTCAGGCCATATAATGATTTCTTCAGCTTGCATACTTGATCTACTCTGCCTTTTTCAAACCCTGGAGGTAGAGTCATGTATACTTCTTCTTTTAGCTCTCCATTTAGAAAAGCATTCTTGATGTCTAACTGATGAAGTGGCCATTCTAGGTTGACTGCCACAGACAGTAGTACTCTAATAGTGTTTAACTTTGCTACTGGTGCAAATGTTTCTTGATAGTCTAGACCATATGTCTGAGTGAACCCTCTTGCTACCAAGCGAGCTTTTAATTTGTCTAGAGTACCATCGGCCATATATTTAGGGGTAAATACCCATTTACAGCTAACAAGTTTCTTGCCTCTAGGTTTTTCAACTATATTCCATGTTCCATTCTTTTCTAGTGCTCCCATCTCCTCCATAACTGATTTTCTCCATTCTGGTATCTGCATTGCCTCTTGGATGTTGTTGGGAATGCATACTTTATCCAGATTAGTAACAAATGCTTGGTAACAAGAGGAGAGAGCCTTAAAAGACATATGTTTTTGAATTGGATGCAATGTGCAAGGTCACTGTTGTTTTCTAAGTGCAATTGGTAAATCAAGGTCAGATTGTTCACTAACCTCTTTAGATACTACCGTTGCTACCTCTTCTGATGTTGCAGGAACAACCACCAGTTCTGACTCCTTTGGTGCTTCAGAAGCAAGGGTTTCTCTTTCCTTTGATTTTTGTTTCTGTGAGTACACCAACCCATCCTTATACCTATTTTTCTGCTTTTCTGTATCTCCCTCGGTTAGTTTAGTTGTGGCACAGGAGATGGTGAAGGTGGTTCTGTCAACGGTGAGGGTGGCAGAGGAGACGGTGTAGGTAACGGCTCAGATGGTGAGGGTGGCACAGGAGACGGTGTAGGTAACGGCTCGAACGGTGAGGGTGGCACAGGAGACGGTGTAGGTAACGGCTTAGATGGTGTTATCACTATATACTCTCTGTTAGGTTCTGGTTCCCAAGTCTGAGGTTCATCACTTATACTCTCCCCCTGAATTGAAGACTTGGAATAGAAAGGAACCTCTTCATGGAAGGTGACATCATGGCTAACGAAGGTGTGTTTGGAAATGGGATCAAAGCAGATGTATCCCTTTTGAGTGGAAGAGGCTCTAAGAAAGATACATTTCACTGCACGAGGGTCAAACTTGCTATTAGAGTGCATATTGACATACACGGAGCAACCAAATACACGAAAGGGAAGGTCGATCTCAAGGTGGGTGGTGGGAAAGGTACTCTTGAACCGTTGGAGAGGGGTTTCAAAAGATATGACTCGATTTGGCATTCGATTAATGAGATAGGTGGCATGTAAAATGGCATGCCCCCAATAGAACTTTGGCACATTGCTAGTTAGCATTAGTGCTCTAGCAACATCGAGGATATGGGTTCAGCAATCCCATTCTGTTGGGGGGTGTTAGGGCAGGAGCTTTTGTGGATGATACCATGGGTTTGGAGGAAAACACTCAAGGTGTGGTTGAAGTACTCTGTGCCATTATCACTATGCAATACTTTGATGGTTGTATCGAATTGGTTTTTAACCATATGGAAGAATTGCATGAATGCTGAGGGAGCTTCAGACTTGTCTTTTAAGAGATAGACCCAACACAGGCGAGTATGGTCATCTATGAAAGAGATGAACCATTTTGTTTTGGTACGGTTTGGGACGCGAGAAGGTCCCCACAGATCACTGTGGACGGTAGTAAAAGGCTTGGATGGTGTATATTGAGCTCTAGAATAGAATGAGCGGTGGTGTTTGGCTAATTCGCATATCTCACATTTCATATTAATGCTAGTATTTGAACAGAGAGAGAGGAACATACGAGATAGGTAATGAAAATTGGGATGGCCCATTCTCTTATGCCATAACATGACGTCATCAGTTCTAGAGGTCGATACAAAATTGCAAACCCGAATCGGATGTTGGTGACTTACTTCATCATCATCAAGAAAGTAGAGCCCCTCGTATTCTTTAGCACGGCCAATTGTCATCCCTGATGATAGGTCCTGAAAAACACAATGAGAGGGCAGAAATGTGGCACAACAATTACTTTGTTTTGTCAATTGGCTAACGGATAACAGATTGCATGCTAATTTTGGTACATGGAAAACAGATTCAAGAGTGATAAACTCAGAAATCCGAATACTTCCTTTCCCGGCAATAGGAGCAAGAGAACCATCAGCAATTTTAACTTTTTGACTACCGGCACATGGGACATAAGTTGTGAATAGGTGAGGACAATTAGTCATGTGATCAGATGCTCCAGAATCGACTATCCATATTTGTTTATTCTGTGAGGCTTTGAGGGCGTGAAGAAAAATACACTTCTTTTCTAGTAACATCGAAGCAACAGTTTCTGAGATGGATCCCACAACTTCTTGAGGTTCCAACACCACCATTTCTTTGGTTCTTGTTCCACAAGTGTGACAAATGAAGGCCCAGTAATAGCCCAAGCCAAATGAAGACCAAAAAATAGGCCCAATGCGAGACGAGAGAGAACCACAAGTTTGGAGATCCGAGGATGACGGACCAGAGATGAATGATGACGAACTCTGACGACGTTGGACGAGGATGACAACAGATGATGTGTTGAGATGAACGAGTTGAACACGTCAAGACTCTGACTGCCAATAAAAAATCGCCCACTCACAAAGGTCGATTGCTTGAACTGGATCGAGCCACAGAGTGTGATGATGAGACGAAGGAACACCACGGATGTGTAGGCCTGATCGAGACAGGAAGATGACGGAACTTGCAGAGACGAGACTGGGACCTTTCACTGAGACTCGACTCTTGAGGACAAGATTGGGTGACGCAGAGAACCGTCGGACGAGCTCTGGAATTGCAGCAGAAGGACGATCTAGACTCTGACCTGGGACGGCACCAAGGCAGACGGACGAGTCGATAGTTGAATGAGACCAGTCAAACGAGACTGGGTGACGGTGGTGCTCAACGTCGGACAACTGATACGTTACAGTGGGTAACGCCAGATGACGTCGAGAAGGATCAGTTGAAGATGATGGACTGGTCGAGACTTGAGACGCTACAGTGGGTAACGCTCGGATGGTTTGAACTCTGGCGTCGCAGCTCCAATACCATGTGGTAATTGAGAGAAGAATATATTCTTATTTCATTGATTATATTGTGATACAGTATCTCCTAATATAGAGATAAGACTAAACAAATAAAGAGAAAAATAAGGAGTAACAGATGGAGAAAATGTAGGAGAGAATAGAGGGAGAGAATAAAGGAGAATTAGAGTATAATATTCCCACAATGAACATGGCTTTTTGCTTTTCGCAAGCAAAAAGCGATTGCCTCTACTCAAACCCTAATAGAAGGCACTAAAGTAATCCTATGCAAGGCTAGAAAAAGAATGGTAGAACTTCACTTTACTATGTATGGATTAATTGGCTATAAATCCTTATCAAGCCGGACCCTTCACTAATGCACATGTTTCATAAGGAAAGGCTTAACCCTATTATGAATTATCAGACCATCAGATCAGAATATTGAAAATATTCAGGAGAGTTTTTAGAAGCCACCTGAAGAAATTGTGGGACCATATCTTCATTATAAGTTAGTTCATCCAAAATTATCTCCACCAAAGGTATTCTGCACCAAAGTACAATATCACCTCCTTACTTCAATCAAGATGCATGACAAAGAAAAACTACAATTTTCAATAGAACAGCATAGTAACAATGAAGCAAAGGCCCGAAAAAAGAAAGGTACCTAAATCCATCAGCTCTTGTAGTATGACCTGCAAGATCAGCTTTGTTCCTTGACAAATCAAGTTCCATTATCTAAAATCATTGAGCATATCAGTGAAGATAGTTAAGCTGTTTCATGTATATATAGAAAGAGAGAGAGAGAGATCTGATTAAGATATTCAGAAACTTACCATGACCATAAATTTTTCCATAGAGGTGCAGGTGTTCTTTCCTACTTCAACTAGAGCAATTGACAATGAATTAAGACAATTTTTGGATAAGCTCGATTCAGCAATCTCTTCACACACTATATATTCATCGAGTTCATTTTTAAGTTGAGATAGTTGACAAAAAACTGTCAGGCAATTCTTCATCAAGGCTTTGTAGTTTGTTTTCCTTGATCCCTGCAAAACAATAAGATTATAAATATATTTCAGCAAATAAAAGTAGCAACACCTTCTAAAAGGCAGAATCAAGAAGCACAATATTTCTACAATAAGTGCTTGGAAAAAGAGTGAAGATATTCTCCTAACTAGCCATTTAATGCTAGAATATTTTGTGGGTTGACCATTTACACAAAATTTTCCAATGCTTTGGCTTCAAAAAGCATATATACCAGAAACACGTTGAGCAAAGACTTCCTTTCAATGTTCCAGTCCATGGTTGCTGCAATCGAAAAAATTTACTTAAAAGCAGTATAAGAATGGGTGCTGAAGATATTAGATATGAAGTTCAACTTCATACACACCTTTGTGAGGGAAAAAATCTCCTTCAAAAGCTGTGACAAGATATTGAAATACTAACATATTTTGTAAGAGCTGGAACAACAAAAATTAAAAAATAATACGAAATCATTAGCTCTATTTGTTCAACAAAATTATAATCAGTTCAGAACTTTATAAAAGGAAGCTTAACATCACAACAGTTATAAATGAGAAACCCGGTCGCTTACAATATAAGATGCAAATAAAAATAAAGTAGACCACGTATTATAAATGAGAAGGGAGTTTAGTCGCAACCAAATGTCAAATGGAAAGTGGTTTGTCCCAAACGAATAGAAATCATATATTTACCATGAACCCTCCCCCCTTCTGGAAGGAAAAAAAATGAAGCTCAACATAGTCTGAACAAATTCCTATTTCAACCAAGAAAAACATACATTTACAGAATTTTAGAACATAGATGTACTAACCTTAACATCTGATGCTTGGGATTTGGTCTTGGATAACATTTCAGCAAGCTCGTCAATTAGACAATAAAAACTCTGCGGTAGATGGAAAATTTTGGATGAAAATTAGTTTCAGGACTAAGTATTACATTGAGGTTTAGCAGGGGAAGAGCATCATGAAAAATCAAATACCAAGAAAACGATGCATGTTTACTGGACTGTAGATGCACTTGTTAAGTTGCTATAAGTTTAAAAATTATGTGCAAGGAATATTAGTCCACCTTATCCCTCAATACATGAAGCATGACCAAATTAAAGTTTCGAATAAAGAACTAAAGGACTATATAATAGAGCTTAGAGCAGGTGAGACCAACTCACAGAAGGGTCAAAAGGGTCACCAGATTGTTTGCCTGTCGCTTGATTGAAAGTACTGGCATTATCCACGCTAACAACAATCGGGGACCAAGCCTAAAATAAAAATAGAAAATGTTAAGAAGTTGTCCCAAGACTCCAATGTTATCAAGAATAAAAATCAGAATAGAATACATAGAGACAATTATAGTACTTGATATTACCTCTTCAACTACAACCAACTCTGACGAAGGATAAGAGCCAGGTTTGGATTTGTCTTCCTTAGGAAAAAACACACGAGGGAAGCGCTAAACCCAACAACAAAAAAATGGTTACTGGCGTCAATTGCATCTAGTACATATGAATATGAATAAGTAAATTGACTTCACAGTCAAATACCTTGTTTATCTCAATCAGAAGCTGATAACTGACCATAATTAACTCCAAAGACTTCCCCGTCCGCAGAATATGGAAAACCCCCTTACACATTTTGCTTAATAAATTGAAATTTCAAATTAAGCACATAGTTGACTGTAATATGCACAAAACTACCAGCAACAGAAACAAAAGCAGAATGATATTAAATAGTGCATAGGACACTTTGTCAACCAATGTGTCAAATTTCCAATTATGTCAAACCATCATTCCAGTACAATCTTATAGCCCGATTTCTCAGCACCAGTAACCGAAATGAAGTTGACACTACAGTCTAAAATGCATCCTTCCTTGTTGGTGAGAAAAAACGGGGGGGAAAAGAGGCCTTGATTGTTTCTTAAAGGGCAGTTTATTTTAGGCATTCACAGTAAGTGTGTGTGAGTATAACGGGAGGGGGCGAGAGATTTTACGAAGTTGGTGGTGTTCCATAATCTGAAACAATCGAAGAAGCACGAACAGCACTCAGGAAAGCAACCCCTGCATATAAGAAGGTAAGGAAGAAAGAAAGGAAAAATATAAGATCCTTTTAGCGTACAGCCGTCGTAAACCACGTTTGGGATGCCCAGAAATTGCATATAAAATGATAAGTGATCCAGAACCTAAGGAAATTCAATCCAAAGGACCAGCAACATCCACCAAGACGTACTTATAATTTAACAGTGAAACTGAGAAATAAATAACCAAGACCCAAAAGGCATTACTTTTGTGTTTGCTTTCTGAAGAACCAAACAGAAATTTCTGGGGATAAAAAGAGCAAAGCTATCAGTGAGCAGAAGAGAAGTGAGACACGTACTGTCATCGCGAGACTCTTGACTGTCCTTAGTTTCCGAGGCATCGAAAATGGCCAATATATTCTCCTCGAAGGCTCCTCCTTTCAATCTCATATTGCTAGTGCCAGGGTTCTCCATGGTAACCCCGATTCCTTGTTTCGCTTGCGAACGCCAATTTCTTCTATCTTAGTTTTGTTTAGATACTTTCCTCATTTCCCGCCATAATGGTGAACCCGAAAGACCGAAGCACCATACACCACCACTGCCCAACTGAGAAGGATTGGGACAGGCCGGAAATTTAAAAAAGGGAAAAGGAGCAACAAAAAATGTTGGCGTTCCGTTGCCGGGAATCGAACCCGGGTCTCTCGGGTGAGAGCCGAGTATCCTAACCGACTAGACTACAACGGATCGATGCAAGGGGGAACTATATAATTTAGATAACTTAAAAAAAAAAAATACTTCTATCGACAAATACCTATCCCAATATAACAAGCTTCGACCACTTAAACACAGCAGTATTCCACTTATTAGACTTAATAATATTCGTATATAACCTTATCAGATAGTGATATAAAAATAGAAAACTGCTTTTAAACTTCTGAATTAAATATTAATTCAATGGATTTTCCTTGCATTTCATGAAATTTAAAAGATAAATCATAACTATTCAACCTTATGAAATGTAATTAAGAGTTTTATATTATATATTCATTTTTGGGCCTTACATTTTCATTTGTGTTCAGTACTTGAGTGCTTAGGAGGCTTTTTTTTTTTTTTTTCCGATAGGATATTGTCACTACCATTTTTTATCATTACCAAAGTCACTACCATTTTTTCACCGTTAGATCAGAATCTCAATAAAAAAGAGAAATAATAAAAGTAGATGAGATTCTGATCTAACGATGAAAAAGTGGTAATGACTTTGATAGTGACAATATCATATCCTTATTTTTTTGTATATACGAAAAAGTTTTGGAGGGGTTCGACATCAGTCCCCCACCAAGACCAACAGAGACGGAACTTGGGATAGAACTTTGGGGGGGCCAAATATATAGTACTCATTAACTAATTAAAACTCAAAGAAAAAAGTTAACTCAACACTCATTATTTAGCATATACTTTTACTTTTTATCCTCAATCATATTGCATCTATAAGATAACTATTAAGAACACGAAGAAAACTCACAAATTCCTGAAATAAAAATTATGACCAATTTTGTTACAGATTAACTCAACACTCACATTTTAAGTCAGACAAGCTAAACATCCTGGATTTTAGAAACCTTAAACCTAATCCCTACAAAACAAAGAAGCACTAGATATGTGATTAACATGGCTATCATGCTAATTGCTTATTTCTCAGCAACAATTTATAGTATGCTTTTTGGTTCTGGCATGAAGCAGGAGTTTTAACCTATTAATTTCTGTGATTGTAAATCTTTGATTCAACCATAAATTTCATGTAATTGAACAGCACAACATTGGAAGGTAAGGCGCTGAGGTTTAGAATGAAAAGTCAATTAACTTCATCTATAGGTGTAATGTAGAATGGATAAAAGCATAGTAAAGAATACACTACAAAAGTAAATTTCATTAATAAGTTAAAAATTTTAGACAATTAGAATGGAATATAGAAAAAAATGACAAGATTAACATAAATCACACAAGACCCCACATGAAACAAAGATTGAATTATAAGCCCAAAAAATTTGGGGGCCAAAATTAAATTTTACATTATATTAATTTTTTAAAAAAAATCCTAAACAAATTTTTTTTTGGGGGGGGCCATGGCCTCCCCTTGTATCAATGAAGATCCGTCTATAAAGGTTAGAGTACGGCCCCGGGCTCTTTGAGCACTTATTAGAAACTTATGACTTACGAAATCGCCTACCAAAGGAGTCCCAACGACGGCAACAGGGATCGAACACACATCCCTTTGGAGCTTGACTAAATCTCATCCCATCTATGTCAAGTCACTTTGGCCTTAAGAGGACTGTTATTAATATGGCAATTTGCAAACCAGCTCCATCGGCCATTTATGACTTGGTTGGAGGCTTTCCAAATCGGGACCAATCTCTAGAAGCTCGTCAATGCTCTGTATACTACTATATGGCCGCTCTATATACTATAATGTGGCCCAAGTCCTTTTAATATTCCAAAAAAAATAGTTTGGTGGTTGGATATCATCAAAGAGAACAAGAAATAATAAAAAAAGGTTTTGTACAGCAGAAATAACGAATCCCTCATACCGTAGCATACCAAAGTTTAAATCCCCATTAAGAGGTGTCTATATTTAGTATTTGACAGTTCCTCAAACAAAATGATACATGTGCGGATGTGCCTATAACAAAATAATAACACTTAAATATTTATAAATTTGATTGATATTTAGAACCAAGCCAAAATTCTCAAGTGTACCTCACATTTAGGATTCGAGGGGAATTTATATAAAGATAGATCATAAAGATGAATTATAATGAATGTAGAAATATTTTGCTTTCGGAGATCTTTTATTATTAATTTGATTAACTATGAATTTTTGAATGTTATTTTTCCTTTTATCCAGGATTGTAAGTGTTGAATTCATAACCACAATGAAAAGTAAATATAAATGCTTCTAGAAGAGAAATTTGAAGCCATTGTGGAGATTGAATGCTTGATAAAGACCGTATACTTGAAATGTCAATGTGAGCATTTCTTGTTGTAAGGACAGTAACTAGAAAAGCTTAGGTAATTAATGAAAGCAAATTAATTAAGCAGTAGAGTTGAGTAGCTTTAATTAAATTGCCGTGCAATGTTGATAACTCATAAATATCTAAATAATGTAATTTTCTAATATATGTGGAGATATAAATAAGTTCAATATTTTCAGGAGTGTTAGTATTATATTGGGTTTAATATTTCTGCTTTTATTGCAAAATAAAAAAAAAAATACCATACTCATATAAAAGTGAGTGGATTTCACTAATATTTTTTCTCTTCTCTTTACAATGGAACCCACTTAGTTTTATGTAAGTGTAACAGGAAAAAAAAAACTGCAGCAAAAACAAAAACATTGAACCTTATTATATTTGGTTCCTCAAGTTTGTCCTTCTTTTAATTTTGGTCTCTTAAGTTTCAAATTCTTTCGGTTCCTCTATAGGTAAAGTTATCCAAGTTTTTATTAAGTTATAGAAACTAATGTTTTAAAATAAATGAAATTTAAGGGACCAAAACTTATGATTTTAAACTTGAGAGATCAAAACCAAAATGAAAGTAAACTTAAAGAATCAAATATAATATTTACCATTTTTCTAAACATTGAAATACTAACTGCTTAGAGGGAAATACTTAACAGATTTTGTGCATATTAAAATGTTTTCCTTCAAGGCTTTATTCACCAAACAACAAATATATAAATAATAATCCATTGACTCAACAATGTTTTATCCTACTAGGTTCATGAACAACTAAATATTTAAATAGATTATTAACTGAAAAATCTTGCTCAATAACTTCATTAAATAGCATATGACAATGACTTTACCAAGTATTTAAATTTACCCCTGACAGACCATTCAACAACCTGCTTTTCCAATAAATGGCGCAGTTAACTCAATGCACCATACTCTAGATGCTTGGACCATCTTCCCCCAAAAATTCTAATATTTTCATTATCGAACTTATAGTTCATACAAAATAAGCAACCCAAGCCAATAACAGAGTTGTATGAAACAAATCTTTAAAAAACTTAACATTTACATATCTCTTCATTATTGTGTTGCCTATTTAAGCAAGTGCGTGCATGAGGGAGGAACTTCAGTTCTGAGCTGATCTCTTGGTTGTGTTCATAACTAAGCATGGCATTGGCATTAGTAATTAAGCAGGCAATTCTGGCTCTTGTTTTAGTGCCATGGTTTTCACTTGCTATGGATGCTCATTACATTAGGCAATTGGCAGCTCAGTACAATGTGTCATGCCTTTTAGTGTTTGGAGATTCAAGTGTTGATCCTGGGAACAACAATGTTCTTCCCACCATGATGAAAAGTAACTTCCCTCCTTATGGGAAGGACTTCTTTAATGGCCGCCCTACTGGAAGGTTTAGTAATGGCAGGCTTGCCTCTGATTTCCTTGGTCAGATTCTTACCAACCCCTTTATTTGCTGCTTCTTCCTCATGTTTTGTTTTCTTAGGTCTAAGTGAAATAATAAACAACCATTTACATGTAGTTTCAAAGAATTTTCTTGTAAATCTCTTAGATCAAGTCTGTTTAGTATGCACTGTTGATGATATTTACCATATTACATGCAACTTGAGCTTTAAGGTCTGGTCATTTTAAAGGTGATCAAATCCAAAAATGTGGCAATGAAAGAAAGGTTTTTTAGAAAGATTTAGGAACAGTATCATCTCGCTTTCAAGAACAGGATCCCATCATTTCAGAAAACGATGTTTTTTGTCACTCAAATTTCTCTTGATGCAGCTGAGGCGGTAGGGTACAGAAGAATAGTGCCAGCCTTTCTAGACCCAAATCTGAAGCCATCAGATCTTCCATATGGGGTTAGTTTTGCATCAGCAGCTTCAGGATACGATGATTTTACTGCCAATATATCGGTAAATACTAAATAGTTGTGGCCTTTTTTTTCTGAATCATCATCCATAAAGTGATACTCCTCCGGTCCTCAACATAAGACCTGTTTGGGGAATTCATCTTGGCCTTTTTTCAATCTGACATTCTTGTTTTCCTTGATGAAATGAAACGGAGTTCTGCCAGTGTCAAAACAGCTAGAGTATTTTGAGCATTACAAGATCCATCTGAGGAAACAAGTGGGTGTAGAAAGAGCAGAATTCATAGTAAGAAATGCACTTTATATAATCAGTATGGGCACAAATGATTTCCTCCAAAACTACTTCTTGGATCCTACTCGCCCCAAACAATTCAGCATGCCTCAGTTCCAGAATTTGTTGCTGTCCCGCTTTTCTCATACCATTCAGGTCCCCTCTCTCTCCTCCCTCCCCCCCCCCCCCCCCCCAAAATAATAATAATAATAATTTTTTGTTAAGAATGAAGGAGAAAGAACAACAAAGATCATCAGACTCTGATTAATGAACAAATCTCAACAAACCAAACCCTTAAGTGTGAACCCCACTCTTCGGGATATGAGGTGAGTGTAATGTGGCACATCTGGGAAAAGAACAAAAAACGTCTTATAACGTCCGGATACCTCACCTCAAGGTGGATCTTCGTTAGGACAATGGGGGGCATGGCCAAAAAAAAAAAAAAATTGTCCTAAATATCTAATGTAAATTGGATTTTTTTTATCCTAAAATTTTATACATTTGACCCCAAATATTTTTAAAAATTAGTTAATGAGTATACATTTGACCCTTCAAATTTTATCTCAAGGTCCACCACTACCTCCCCTCTTGATAAGTTTCAAAACTGTAAGGAGTGACAAAAGCCCCAAAGCAAAGAATGTCCACATCTTAATATACACGGGACTTATTTGACACGCTAACACATCGGTGAGGAGATAACCTCTTTATATACCTAATCCATATGCCAAGACCATTTTGTTTAGAGCCTCTGAGTGATTAATCAACTAACTAACAAGTACAATTTCTCATATCTCCAACAATTTTCTTGGTGTGATTGAACTTTATATTATGTATCTCATAACAAGATGTTTGTTCATGTGAGGGGCAGGGGATGCATAAGCTAGGAGCGAAAAGAATTGTGGCGGTGGGGGTGCCACCAATGGGATGCATGCCACTGGCGAAAGCGTTGCAGAACAAGAGAAACTGCGTGCCAAGCTTGAACAGAGTCTCTTCCTCTTTCAACGCTGGACTCTTGCGCCAACTCGCCATCTTGAAGGCAAAACTTGGCTTAAAAGTTGCCTATGTTGATGTCTATAACTCCATTCTCAATGCTGTTTTGGACCCCAAAAAACACGGTTAGTTAGTACATTGCACTATCTCTCGTCTTTAGTATAGGATACATTTTGTAGTTAAAATGAATAATACATTATGGATTGGAGGTACTAGTATCAATCCAGAGCGACTGTTTTCTAATCTACTCCCTCTATCTATAATATGAGGGCTAGTTGACTTTTTTAAAGAGATTAAACAAATCATTTAAACTACTTAATCATATAATATATATTGCATGTCATGAAATTATATATCAGTTTATAACTCAAGCAAATTAATTTGTAGAAGAATAATAAATATTTGGGAAATTAATCTTTTGGTCCCTACAATTTTAACTTAGTTGTAACTCGGTTCTTACGCTTTTGTTCGATGCAAATTAGTCCTTATAGTTTTGACTTGGTTATAATTCAGTATCTAATTTTAATCTTTAGCTCACTGCAACTAAGTCCGTATACTTTAAACATTTTATAATTTAGTTTTTGACCTTTATTGATCTAAAACACAAGGACTAACTTATAAAATTGTTAAAATTATAGGGACTGGATTATAATGAGTTAAAGTTGAGGGACTGAGTTACAACTATAGAAATTGAGTTGCACTGAGTCAAAGTGTAAGGACTAATTCATAATCAAGTCAAAATTATAGGGACCCAACGATTAATTTTCCATATAAATGCTTTAAAGTAACTCAAATAGTTTCCTTAATCTCTTTATAAAAACGTTAATTGGATCTTATATTAAGAATTAAAGAATGGAAGTAGTATCATGTATATGTAACAAAGAGGATAATGATGATTTTGACAGGTTTTGAGGAAGCATCAAAGGGATGTTGTGGGACAGGGGCAGTGGAATATGGGGAATCATGCAGAGGAATGGATGAGTCTACATATGGTGCTAAGAGTTTAGGTGCTTATTATATGCTTATACCTCAATTTGAGGTATAAGTATGTAATTTTTTTATTTTTTTAAATTTTTTATATATTGTATTTATTCATATTTAAATTATGTGCTGTTTTCTGGAATTTTTTTTGCACCCAGTATCTCAAATTAATTAGTTTCCAATACTGCATTCAAAAATATTTGTCTGTAACACCAGTATCATGGAAACTAATTAATTTGAGATATTGGGTGCAAAAAAAATTCCAGAAAGCAGCACATAATTTAAATATGAATAAATACAATATATAAAAAATTTAAAAAAATAAAAAAAATTACATGCTTATACCTCAAATTGAGGTATAAGCATGTAATAAGCACCTAAACTCTTAGCACCATATGTGAACACGGAATGGAGACATGTTCGGATCCAAGCAAATACGTATTCTGGGATGCTGTTCATCCAACAGAGATGATGTACAAGATTATTGGTGATGCTGCTATTCATTCTGTCGCCAGAGAACTCACTTCATAGTTCATATATTTATTATATTGTTCTACTACTATTTTTGTTTAAATTATATATAATATCATGCAAATAATTTATTAATGCACTCTTCCTTTCTCAAGTACTTTATACTGAAATAAAGTATCATCGTCAAGGTTCAAGTGTGTCATCAGATCAAAGACATGCGATCGAGTTGGGTTAAAGGTTTTCAAATTGATGCCATAATCACTGGTTAAGATTGTATAGTTTCACGTACGGTTACACATTTATTGTTTCAGCTTTGTTGATTGTTTTGCTAACTACTCACTGCCTTTTTTTTTTTTTTCTTTTTTAAATGTTGAGCGCTCCGAAAAAGAAAAATATAATCTTATATATGGAACTTGAATAATCAATCTTATGCACCTGCATGCTTTGGTTTCACACGTAATCTTGTTGTGCAAGCACTTCACGTTTTGGGGTTCCATATTTTAATTTTTATCATCATCCTATACATTATCTTTATTTATTTATTAGGTCATCTCTTCATTAATCAATTAGTTTACCCCCCTACAAATGCTCCTTTACATTACGCCATCAGTAATTTTGATTAATTATTCTCCCCATCTTTATGTTAAACTAAAATGTTTTAACGTATATTTCACTAATTAAATCTGAGGTAAGTTTCATTGTTTATGGTTTATAATAAATAATACTACCACAGCTTATTATAAATTTTTTGTTTCAGATTATTTGCAGTTACTTCATAATATGCGCTCACACTCTGAAATTCAAAAAAATGAAAGTCAAAATATGATTTCTTAAATTTTGGACGATAAGAATGAAAGTCAAATTCACTTATTCATATAAAAGAATTAAAACTAACCTTCTAGAAGAAGTCTTAAATTAAATCCAAATAAATATTGTGGAAGTCATCAAATAGTATGAATAAAAAATCACGTTATCTCCTTCGAGTTACATCCCATGTATATGACTCAAAATCTGGTTTATGTGGTAGTAATAAATGTAACAGTACTCATATCATTAAGTCTAAACAAAAAAAGGTATTTCATGGTTTAAAAAAAATCCTAAAAAATACTACTTGTTAATCCCATTATTGGTATTGTTAACATGATTTTGAAGTTTAAGTGGTATTTTTTTATTATTTTCTCTAAAAAATATCATTTACCCTAGTTAATTTTCTAGCTAGGAATAAAAAAGGCAGTTATAACTTTTTTTTGGGGGGGGTCAAAGGTTATAAGTTATAACTAACTTATTATATACGGCATACCTTTGACTTTTTGAACCAAGAGACTTCATGAAGAACAAAGATTTAATAGCGTGTGAGTGTTACATAAGTGCATATCTTACAATATGGTTAAATTACATATATCTTAAGTACAACATATTTTATGTTGTAAGAAACAATATTATAATCGTTTTCTTAATCATCAAATCTGATGTACAATACCTGATGAGCACAAAACCTGCAAACATATATATACATGGTTGAATTAATCTGATCAGCCCCAACAAACTTGGGGCTTAAACATAAACAAATAAACTTAATTAAACAGCTAGCAATCTCTGTTCTGATCTTTCTATATAGAATTTTGAAACTGAAGAGAAAGCAATAAAACCATACACTTGATATTTCCTTGCCAGCTTTCAGATGCTTTGCTTAGCTGTTTGTGTCTATAACAAGAGGAGTTCAATGTGTAAATTACATGGAATCTACCTGGGAACAAGTCCCAAATAGATGAACAAGCACACAAGTCAAGATATAACTCATTAAATAAAGAATTTCCCATTACTCAAAATTCTTTCCCTTTTTTTTTTCTGCCTTCATGTTGAAAACACTGAAATACCTCTCAGAATTAGCTGGTCAGCAGATTAAAGCACAAGTTACCAACTCATTTAACAGAACAAAGCAAAGCTGATGAGCTGTCAAAAACTCAAAAGAGTCTTCATTCTGAGAATACATACCCACCTTTTCTTTATATATATCAAAGTTATCTTCCCCTCCAGCCCTCTTCAATTAACAAACATGGCTGTTGATAACAATCAAGGTTCAGCTTCTGGAGGCATTCTTGAGAACGTGTGGGCCAAAATCACTAACAACAATAATAGTGGATCATCACAATGGGAAGAACTGCCTGATCTGGGTGAAAGAGAAGGGTCTATGGAAGTTTTAAGAAGGCTTCCTAGTTTAGGAAGATGGATATCAATGGGAGCTGATTTCTGGGAAGGAATCTTAGATGGGTTTCCAGCTTGTAGCAGTAATATTGATTCAGAAATTTGCAGAGCTTTTGAGTGCAATAAGAAGGAGGTTGAAGAAGAAGAAACAGTGAGAGTGAGAACAGAGAAAAGGGTATCTGCAAAACATTACAGAGGAGTGAGAAGAAGGCCATGGGGGAAATATGCAGCAGAAATTAGAGACTCATCAAGGAAAGGAGCTAGAGTATGGCTGGGGACTTATGACACAGCTGAGGAAGCAGCTTTGGCTTATGATAAGGCTGCTTTGAGAATTAGAGGACCTAAGACATACCTGAATTTCCCAATTGAAACAGTTTCAAGGGCCTTAGGATTTGAACAGATCAAAGGAAATTTCTGCAGCTCCAGAAGAAAGAGAAGGTGTAGTGAGAGAGATGAAGCTGTTGGTGTCATGATGAATAAAGAACCTCCTGCAAAGAAGAAAATGGCAACCTTGGGAGGGATGATAGGTAATGAAGAAGATAATGTTTTTGAGTTTCAGGACTTAGGAATTGATTATTTGGAAAGTTTGTTATCTTCCTTTTGAGAGAACACAGTGTCAAAAAGGGCTATAGAAATATAGAAGCAATTTTCCTGTAGGTGTAAGCACATATTTTGATGTTCATATTGTAAAAAGGCACGTATTAAATTATCTGTCATTGTAACAAGAAGTGGAGAGAATTTTGTCAATCTATCATTGCCTCTATGGAGAATAATCTCTCTTCCTGGAGGTGTAACTCACATTGTTTCAAATATCAACAATTACCCATCAACTAATATATCAATGCATAAAACTTATTGGAATTCAAACTACTTACATGATACTTGTTTCCCTCAATATTTATTTTTAACGGGATTCAAATGTTTTAAAACAAAAACATTACGAGTAAAATTAATGTTTTTTTCAAAATCAAGTTATTATCAATTAATACATTTAATTAAGAGAACATTCAGCAGCTTCTTTATCTCGTTTGAGGATAATCCTCACCTCAAACTATATAAACTTGTTTGAAATACCGGTGGAAAAAATGACTTATGGAAAAGTCAGATAGGATAAAAATTAGATTGTGAAATATGATTTATGTTTGAATTGGTGGTTGCATAAGTAACTTTTACTCCATAAGCCAGGTTCAAATAAAGAGCTTTTACTCCATAAGCTAGGAAAGCTAGCTTTTTAAATAAGCTATTCTTACCTCATAAATTCAATTCGGAAATTTTTTTATCCAAATGAAAAAAACCCCATAAACTCGATTAAAATAGTAAATAAGTCTGATTGCCCTTCTTAAAAGCTATACCAAACATACATAATGACGCTTTCAACAGACGCTTACTGTTCTCAGAAGCAACTTTTTTCTTATAAGCCCAAACCAATGTTTTCCTTATAAGCCTTTCTTTTTTTATATAAAAATTTTAAGAAAGGGGTTGGATTCACCCACAATATAAGGGTAGGGCAAAATCTCCCTTCCTCTTAGGTGACACCGATGTTGGGCAAGGCGAGCCGTCTATTACCCTTAAGCGTTTACCTAGGCACCTAGAAATTAGGATGACTCCCCCAGCGCCTTGACCAACTCTAGAATCGAACCCTCTCCCTTTGGTGAGAGTATCCAACCTCTTTGTCAGCTGAGCCCAAGGACGAGGGGTTTATAAGCCCGTTAATCACATGCTAACCCAAACACCATATTCAATGGGCTTTTTTTTTTATATAATAAAAATTTTAGGAAAGGGATTAGGTTCACTCACAATTCAAGGACAGGGCGAAATCTCCCTTCCTTCTAGGTGATACCGATGTTGGGTAGGGTGAGCCGTCTATTACCCTCAGACGTTAGCCTAGGCACTTAGGAGCCATGATGCCTCCCTTAATGCCTTGACCAACTCCAGAGTCTCTTTAATGAGAGTATCCGACCCCTTTATCAGTTGAGCCAAAAAACGACGAGAGGTTTTCAATGGACTTTTAATCTCACTGAAATTTTGTTTCCTTGCACTAAAATTTTAAGGTGTCTCAACGCCTTTCCAAGCAAATAAGTTGCTTTTAAAACATGCCAACCCGTAAGTCAAGGGCTGGCCCGCCTCAACCCGCGGGTCCAACACTTGACAAGGTGGCAGAAAAACTATAAGGCATAAAGGCAGCACAAGGGAAGGGGACAATCAACCGGTGTGAAGAGAATCCACTTGTCCATCCGAGGGGCTTGTCACCCAATTGGAGCTTGCATTTAGGGAGGTACTCTGTATTACTACGTGGAAATGGCTTAGGTGTTTTTGGAACAATTGATATTGAAGACTTTGTAAAAAGATTAGTACTACATTCCATCTTTAATATAAGATCTAGTTTACAATTTATTAGAAGAGATTTAAATTTTAATATGGGAATTTTAGTTGTGAATTTCAGAAATTTCAATTATAAGTAAGTTCCCTCTTAGTGTTGTTTATGATGAATATATATGGTTCACACATGAGATTTACATTTTACTTGTGTGATTGGACTTTTTTGTTTTTCATTTTGGTCCTTAAAAGGTACTGTTGTAGTCAATTTAATCCTCGATGACTTTGATTTTTTTTTTTTTAATATATAAAAGACATACATATAAAAACCACCAATCAATCATGGGTCAGGATTGATTTGGGGACTCAAAAACACGTTGACTCAACAATTTTTGAAATAATTATATCAAAAAAACAATATTTGAAACAACAAAGAGATTAAGAAGCTGCAATCAGGAAGCCCAATGCACTTTTAATTAGGATGATACAAAATAGAATCAATCCTAATTTAACGGATTTGATTTGTTTAAATCAGATTAATTAATTGAATTGATTAGGTAAAAGGTTGGATTCAGTCATAATGGATTAGATGATCCAAATGCTGAGTGACGTAATAAACTTTTTTTTTTTTTGACCCAGTGCATAATAAACATCAAACACCAGCCAACTTCATAAATTATCCATTAAATTTGTATGATATATTCTTCATGTACCACTCTAGTTCCTACTACTAAAACATTGAAGAAATGAGTCATCTTTATTATAGGTTACTAAGTGGGATATTGATTATATTTTTACCAATATAATCAAATTTCTTCCTTTTTGTTCTATTCTATGACCCGTCAACCTTAAAATAAACCACACATCCTAAACCGAACCAGCAAAACAAACTCAAGATCCAGTTCCGTGTCTTTCTCTAGAACTGTCACAAAATTTTGATCTCTCTCCCTCCCTCTCTCTTATCATTTATTGACGACACTGTTTTGTCCACACAGACAGGCCTCTCTTAGATAGACGTCTCTTAAATGATGCAGAAACCAACAAATTACAGAAAGAAAAAAAAAAACAACTTTATATATGTTTCTTAATTAATCTCTACCATCAACATGACATTATCTTAATTTCCTTGTTGCTTTGTGTGGTAGAAAAACCATCCCAGATTCCCCTCTTAATTACTATCACAGACAGGACAAAAACGAAGAACTCCAAGAAACATGCGATGTTTCTAACTAACTGTCTGTGCTACTCGTGGTTTCTAAGAAGGTGCTGTTTGTTCCTATGGAATTAACGCCGGAGCTGCTGCTAGCACTTGAATCTAAATCTTGATTATAAAATCTTCCTGAGGAGCTCAGCTTATTACTAGGTTGATTAGAATCGAAAGACATTTCCATGGAAGAAGCTACGATTTCGGCGGGAAAATTGAGCAAGGCCTTAGACCCTCTCATTTTAAAAGCCGCTCGGTCGTAAGCCATGGCTGCCTCCTCCGCGGTTTCGAACGTGCCCAGCCATACGCGTGCTCCGTGCCGGTTAGAGTCTCGGATCTCCGCCGCGTACTTCCCCCACGGCCGCCGCCTCACGCCTCTGTAATGCTTCTTTCCGACGGTCCTGGTCGGCTCTAGCCTGCTCTGTAAGGCGGGCGGTTGCCTCTGCTGGATGAATGCGGCGACGTTGGCGTTGGTGGCGGCGGCGGCAGAGGAGGAGGAGGAGGAGGAGGTGGTGGTGGTGGTGTGAAGAGAATTGGCCTCGTGGAGGACTTGGTATATGACCATGTCTTGTGAGTCGTTCTCGTTGAAAGGAAGATCTGTCTGGGAGGCCAGAACCATGATTGACCTGTGAATTTCTACGAATTTTGTAGGATTAGCTTCTTCTTCCTCTGTTTCTGAAACTGTCTCTGCTTTGTGGTGGGAACGAAGGGTTTGAAAAGAAGCTGAAGATTATGCGAAGTGGATCTGGACTCGTATTTATCTTTGAAATTTAAGGCTACTGGTGGGGCCATTAGAATATTTGGTGCCATTGAGGAGGAAGAGGAAGGTGATAGGAAGTCTCCTATGTAGATAAATAATTTTAATTTATTTTTCTTGGTGAGCAAGCTAACTTTAGTTCATTATCTCTATAATAACACCATTGGTTTTTATCGATATTACAAATTTAACACTGTTAAATTCGGATTCAATGATTCATGTCAAGAGGCGATAATAAGAAATGGAAACTCTGACGGGGTCGAGGGGAATTTCATGATCGTGGTGATGAGTGATTCGGCAAAGGTAACCAACGTGATTATTAGAGAGAATTTTACTGATTCTATGGCATATTCCTTTCTATACTAAATATAAATATAAGATAAATGTGACCTTTTTTTTAGATGGCAGTATTAAAAAAAGTTAAATGAGTTACTTAATTATATTATATATTGTATATCATTAGATTGCGAATCATTTTATAAGTTAGGTAGAATTGTTTTAAAAAAATGGTAAATTTAAATATTTTAAAGTAATTTAATTATCTTCTTCTATCTTTCTAAGAAAATCATTTATAACTTATATTTAGGATCCGATAGAATAATTGATGATAGTAAGTAAATGATAACTAAGGATTATATTGTTATTTTTTTACCCCATATATTATAAATTAGCAAATCTGTTAATTGACGTGCCAGAGCTACTATAAATAATAGTAGTATTTTGTACATTTCATAAAGTCTCTCTGTTTTTTTTTTTTTTACCATAGAGTATCTCCTAATTTGTAAGCAGTCGTAAGTGAATATTAAAGGAAAAAGAAGGAGTTAGTGAATATGGATTCAACGATGGAGATGTGGAAAGTGTCGCTGGAAACGGACTCTTATGAATGTCTTCGGTTGATTCTTCATGCACATGGCAGTAATCACTGAGACCTACTTATCATCAACAAAGTCCAACAATTACTTCGAATGAACTAGATAGTGTGCCTTGGACTTGTAATTTCGTAGTAGACCATCTAGCGATAGCGAAAAGGGGTTTTGAGGCTAGACTTGGATTCATAAGATTTTGTAGCCGTCTAAGGAACTTATAATTTATAAAGTGCGTTTTTAGTCCTTAAAACTTAACATTGTTGATGTTGTTAACGGAAAATACTAATTAAAAAAATGTTTAAGTTTTAATTCCCATTTTAATTATTGAAAATATAATCAAAAGATGCTTAGGGTATGGTATCGTCTATCGTGGTATGCTGCCTCTTCGCGCTGTCCATCTTTTTGATTCAGAAATTCCAGCCCTCTTCTAATAAAGTACTAATATTTGCGAATGCTGTTTTCTCACCACTCTTCTTTCTCCTCTTATTTTTGCCAGCAACGAATAACTGGCACCCAATTTTATTAAATTGTTTAATCATTTGGATTATTTTAAATCCCTCTAACGTGACACTACTACTACTCCATCCAGTGACCATCCTAGCTATTTTATAAAAACATTTAGATCACTTTAAATTTCAATTAAATGAACATATCAAGTTTCAAAATAATTCCGTGGTCATCACATCCCACTAAGATACCTCTAACGCTCTAAATGACCTAACACATGGAGTCACGCCTCCACTAGGCGATGTGGTGGTGGGTGTTTTGGCCCCTAGCTATATATCATGTGTGCCCTTAATCCCAAGCAACGAAACAATCGAATTTGTGTGCGCATTGTGTGATGGTGATCCAGGTTTCTGGTTGGTTTGTTCCTCCTACGTTAGAGACAATTCAGGTACATGTAGCTTTTTTCTTTTTTATAGATAATATATTGTTGTTATATTGGTATATATGGTCAAGAACAAAGTTTTATTTATGTAAGAAATAACAACATGTGGTCGATCGCTTGTTTACTAAGACTGCATGCTTTTTGTTATTACATTTCTCGTTTTAATAATTTCACTCCCATCGGTAAGAATTGAATCTCTAACTCCATGTTGAATAAACTAAACCATCATTTGACACCTGGGTCAACCTTATTGATAATTTATCGTACTATTTTTAATCATATAAAAACATCATAGCTTTATTAAATTGTTAATTAAATATTGTGCCCGTGTGAATAAATAATAATAATGAGATCTAAAAACAATATTACAACCGTTCTATCCATAATGCACGAAAATCTCATTTACTCTAGAGTGCAAGCAAATAATGTTGTTGATGGTGAGGGAGAGACAGAGTGTGCATGCATAATAAACATAGCTAGCATTCACTAATTTTCATTCAACTGACAATTCTATAATTTAATTCGCAGTAACACCAAGTACTTGATTCAACTTACCATGAGTTGTATTATTGATCAATTAGATTTCGGATCAGGTTTTTCTCATTATCCTTTTTTCATTACCCCTTATTATCTCTGTATCACATCCGTTCAATCAATCTTAAATATCACAATCCTACTTTAATTTTGCTTTCCTTTTTTCAATTAACGGTCCAGATGGGATGGGGAGATATGAGGAGAAAAAATGCTTATGAGAAGATCTCCTTCCGTTTCTCTCATCATCCATTTTCTTATCATCCTCATAATCTCAAAATTATGTTCATACAATCAATCTAAAATATCACATCATCAAGTTATATTTCTTGGATTTTTCTCTCTTCTTCCTAATCAATGGCCCATATGGACTTATGAGGAAATAGATGATGAGAAATCTCCTTCCTCGATCGATTTGAATTAATTTGGACCCCTAATAAATTTTCTAAACTAAAAGGAAAAAGTAATTTCAGGATAACGGATGCTCCAGACAACAACAACAACAACAAATAATTGGTAGTTGAACTTTTCAAATGAGAAAGGACGAAATCATAGCCTTGATGGTTCATTCCCCCTATCTACACTCTCATTGAGGGTGGTGCTTCACAACACATTTGGCGTGCTTCACGCGTGTACATTGTGAATGATATGAATAATGACTCCAATAATACTTGAATGTACGTTCGCGATTAATTGTGTTAAAGGACACCAATATAATAATGCATTGTCTGGGAACCATGTGTGAGTTATTAAAATTGGATTACATGTGTTAGAATAACCACAATGCAACAAATTAGATAGTTATGGAGGCAAGATCATTGACGACATGACGCCCACTAACCATACAATAAAACAAACAATAGTATTCTGATCTTTCGGATTTTTCTCCAATTCTGATGAACTGGAAAGAACTTATAAAGGACACAATTTATGGTGTGATTAGTGTGTGCTCGCCCTTTTTATTATTACCAACCATAAGTGTCCCATCTGATCTGGAAATCGAAATGGACAACCATGGAGAAACAAGAATTAGAATTTATTAGCTATGTATATATATGTCTTAATAATGAATCGGCCAGATTGGACAAATAGTGTGTGTACACATCTACCAATGGAGTTGAGTTGGGTCTAGCGAAGAAACAATTATTAACAATGTGTGAGGGGTGTGGCCAAGAATTATTTTTGCCAACTATTATCTGAATTTTCTACACTGTATAAAGTATAAATTTTTTTTAAGACAAGTGATAATGTAATTATTATACTGTTATTGATTAGATATGCATGCGAAATTTTGATATTGAAACAGTGATATGAAATTTGTGATATAAAAACTATGATACAAATTTTGTGATATGAAAATTCTTATATAGAAATTGTGAAAAAAAATTTGTGATAAGAAAATTCTGATATGTAAATTGTGATATCATAATTGTAATACAGAATTTGTGATGTGTAAATTGTGATTTAGAGTTTGTAATGTGGTGTTGCAAAATGGAATGTCTGATATGTAATTTTGTGAATTATGAATTTAATACTTTGTTATATAAATTATTTCACTTAGCATCTCACGAGCACATATTGGCATATGTAATGAGTGGGGCAACTGGTTATTGAGGTTTTTGTCTCACCCTTTAATTTAACATTTTTTAAGTAATAATTCTTATGCTAGTCAATCGGAGAAAGCTTTGATGCTTGATTATTGTGATAACCTTTGTAAAGCCTCCTCCTTTTTATTTATATGGTGAATTGTTGTGTATTGCTACTATAGGACTCATGTTGCATACTTTGATGAATACTATGTTTTGGATTATACTATTTTCTATCATGGATAAATAAGTCAAGGGGATATTTTAGAAAATTGCTATTTAATTTGATATTGGGTTTGTAGTCAAATGAGTATATTCTGGACTTTGAAAAGTTTAAGACTCAAATGTGTTGATTAATTATAATGTAGTTTGTGAGTGGAGTTTTATGATCCTTGATGGATTTAAAATCTTTGGTTGATGGATAATTGACTTTTGACATTTCATAAACATTTGAGAAAGAATAGTACTAAAAAATTAGTTTTATCTCTGGGCTTAGCTTTATCTCTAGGCTTATGATTAAATACTATAAGGTTAAGTAGTAAATTCACCCTAAAAATATAAGCTTAGGAGCAATATTGCCTTAAAAGTTTTCTTGTCTTGAAAATTACAAAACGTAGTCATGTTACCTTATTCTGTTTAAAAACTAATATTGACCGTAAAAAAAATTAACGTCTACCGTTACCTTTTTAATGGAAATGGATAATATTGCTATATTTTGAAACTTTCAGAGCAACATTGAGACAAGAAAAACTTTCAAGGCAACATGATTTCTTAGCAAAAACTTTTGAGACAAATTTGTTACTTAACCCAATATTATATTCTGAGCTTCAAGAAGCTTAAGGCCCAACTACTAATCGGAATAACTTTATAAATGTGTTCATTTGAAATGACTTTGTGTACAATTGGAAATGTTCTATTATTTATGATAAATTTTAAATGACTAGTTTATTATTTTCTATAATAGATAGATATTTACATTAAATATTTTACAACCATGATAGTGTTTTTAAATGGTTACTTTTACTCTTTTTTTGATTAACTTTTGAAAGATGAATTGCAATCATTTCTATTATGATAAACCTTCGGATTTAAATTTTATCTTTTACGCTATATAATTGTTTATTATCCAAAGAATTGATTAAGTGTTTGGATAATTGAGTTTTAGGGAACAAATTTTACAAACATTTTGTATTAGAAATCCTAAAAATTAAAAACTTATAAAAGATATTTCTTATTTCATAAATATTGTAACTAATTTTGTATTTTTTAATTTATCTTTCAGTAATTGTTTTGTTCATATTTTTTTGTTGTTTATTTTGTTAATTACTTACACCTTTCAAAACATATTAAATTTATTTTGTTAAGTCTTTTCATTAATTATTTGTAATTGCGGTATATAGATAATAGTTTATTTTTTATTATAACTTAGTGATTGCGTTTGTTTGTTGCACAATACGAACCGTTTAC
The DNA here is from genome assembly GCA_034222035.1 of Acacia crassicarpa. Lineage (NCBI taxonomy): Eukaryota > Viridiplantae > Streptophyta > Magnoliopsida > Fabales > Fabaceae > Acacia > Acacia crassicarpa. The sequence continues at coordinate 36,311,191 of JAWXYG010000005.1, read as the reverse complement.
ACATTTATTTTAACATTTATGTATTAAATTAATATTTTTATTGTTATAATTTTATTTCTTTTTAAAACAAAAATAAAAATGGCTTTTGGCCTTGTAGGGCAGGCCCTGGCCCTTGAAAAACTACCATTTTTCTTTAGCGGGGTCTAAATAACCAATTCTTTTTACTAGCTCTAATTATGTTTATGAAGTCTGAATTTTAAAATACTAATGAGTGATTAACAATTAATCACGTTAAGGGGGAATTAAACTTGTTTTGCTGTTGGCGGGTCCGGTTTCTCTCACCTTCCCCCTCTCTCATTTTCTCTCACCCTCCGATATGGACCGTCCAAAACTTGATCCAACGGTCCAGATTTAATTTTTTTTTTTACTTTTGTCTTTTTTGAAAAAGAAAAAAACAATTTTTTTATTTGGACCGTTAGATCAAATTTTGGACGATCCAGATTGAAAGATGAGAAAAAAATGAAAGAAGGGAAAGGTGAGAGAATCTACTTCCGCTGCTGGCTAGGGCTCACAAGTGACAAACAAGGAATTGGGCTCGGCTAATTTTGTAATTCTAGAGAAGTACAGGGGCGAATGCATAAGGGGACTTCCCGCTTTAGCAGCTAACGATGATGACATCATCGATTGATCACGCGAACGCCTCTTTGGATGCTTTCGAGTGGGGTGACGCAAGGGTTTTGGGATGTATGAAGAAAATTATGGATTAGTGGTGTTAGTATTGCCAGGTCATCCATCATCGTGGGTTTCCATTAAACCGGTCAGTTTCTAAGCCGTTGGGTCCCACCAGTTATGGAATTCCTTGAAGTCCCTCGTCACTTTTCCTTCTTAGGTCCTGTTGGTACGTGAAAGATTCGAGGAAAGAAAGGAAAGGAATATAAGTGAAAGGAAAGGAAAAGAAAATTATAAGGGAACTTAAAAATGTGAGCTATTTGGTATATTAGGGAATAGAATTTAAGTTGAGGGAAAATGTGATGTTTGATATGAAGAATTGAGTGTTGGTTAATTGGGAAGGTTATGTGAAATTTCCACAATGCCCCTAAACCGTTTGAACGCTGGCGTTAGGTTCGAACGTAAAGCGCTAAAGGGACAACGTATTCGAACGAAAAATTGTGCAGTTGTTTATATCAGAACATTCTTGGAACAACAAGATGGCAGAAGCAGAAGTAGGCATTTTTTTACAGAAACAACAGTAATATAAATGTAAGACAGTAAAAGCCACATCACAAACCCAACATCGGTGAACACATCGTCTTCTTGTTCTTGTTCATGTTGTTCCACCTCCTCTTCACGGTTATTCTGGTCGACTTTCTCAAGAACCTTGTAGTGGGTGTTTTGGGTTCTGGGTGGGTTCTGCAATCAAGCACGGTGGAGACATGATCGGAGCAAGAGGGTCAGCAAAACAGCCATGAAGAAGAAGAACTGTGTGCAAAATTTTTCATGGCCAATTTTGTCACAGGATTTCACTCTCCCAGAAGATTTTAGCTTTCCCTCCATTTTTGGATGGAATGCAAGTTACTGCGTTTAAGGGAACATTGGAGAGGGCGGGAAGATTGAAGATTTTAGGTTCCAGGAAGATAGGCATGCCAAACGTGTTTTATTTTAGGGAAGTATCTCAAGTTCCCTTTCTTTGGCCAAGGTTTTGTGTAACAAATAGGGCCTTAGGAGTACTTTTCACATTTCAACTTTTTCCCTTCAAAAAAAGAAGGAAAGATCACATTAAAAATACAATTAAAATTAGAAACCGATGAATAAGGGAGTTTAACATCACAAATTTAAACTCAGACATATGGGAGGAAGAATCTGGGATTTGAAAATGTCTTCAAATGACCAATTATTTTGGGAGCTCAAGTTGTTAATATGTATTCTGAAATTGTTAATTGTGATTTTTACGTTGTTATTTCTATATCTAAGTTGGTTATGCATATTGTAATCAACAATTTCAACATACTCCCTCTCATCCTATTTATATAAGAGGCCGATAACTAAATTACGAGTTTTAAGAAAGTAGTTAAAAGTAGTTAAAAATAATAAATATATTGAAAATATTTTTTTTTATGTCCTTAATTATGAGAGGCAAATAAGAGAGATAAATAGAGTAAAAATAGATATCATCAACTTTTTGGAAAAAGCCATTGATATAATTAATGAAGGGAAAAATGGAAAAAACGCATGAAATATTGGGAAAACTCTTGCCGATTTCTTTTAAAAATGATGAGGACAATTCAAATTTTAGTCTTTTATAAATATGACATAAAGGAATACATATTAACAACTTAAAGCTTACCAAATACCAACAACCTTGTAAAAAGTATTTTGAAGCCACATATATCATTCATCACTTACTACTTTGTTTTAAAGAATAACAACTTAAGAATTTTAGTATATATGTTGACAACTTAAACTCCCTGAATACTGTCAGAGATAGATTGGTCATTCAAACAAATTTGCAAATCCAATATTATTTTTACAGGATTGACTTTAAATCTGTGATATTGAATTCCCTTATTTATATTTTCTCTATTTTAAATGTATTTTTCTGGAATTTCCCTGAAACACCTTTTTAATTAAAAAGTGTGGGGTGCTTTAAAAAGAATCCATGGCATTATACAAATTATTATTATTTTTTGGAAAACTATTATACATATTATTTATATCTTATTAATTTTTTTATATACTATTAATAGGTATAGATTTCATCATTTTTATATTTTTAAAAAATATTTAAATAAAAGTTTACCATGACAGCGATAATGATATTACCGACAGTTTATTGTTATAGAAAATTTAAAGCAAATTAGTTTTTTTAAAAATTTACCAAACCACGTTGGCATGCATATGAAATGAGTTTTTTTTTTGAAAGTACATATATTAGTTTATTGGAAGCAATCATGTTCGTGCACTGTCTAACACTAAATTAAATATGAGCACCTCTTTCAACAAAGATTTAAACTTTAGTTTGCCACATCGGAAGAGATTAGGCCATTCTATTACATCTAAGCTCCGTTGGTATGAAATGAGCTTTTGTTTCTCGAGTAAGTGATTAATGATTTAACACTCAACTCTTTTATAACAAAGATTAATAAGAAAGAATCTACCATTAGACATTAATATTTTATACTCTCTCGATGTAAAATAAATCTAATTAAAAATGATCTACTCTTTAATTTTGGAGCGGCTTATAAAGAAAGGTCATTCTTTTAACATTTTCATATCATATACAATTATACATATATTATTATAAGGTCGACGAATCAAAGAATATTCATGAAATTAATAACAGAATTCGTATTTTTTTTTTTTGGGGGACAATGCACGAGGTTATTTAGCAATGAAAGGAGACACTTATTTGGACAGAAGAAAATTTAATTTATATTCTTATAAAATATAAAACCGATCACTATTAAGTTTCTTTCTTTCTTTTTTGTGGGAGCCAAACGATCATTATTAATTGGACAAACTTTGGTTAACATGATAAGGGTTTTACTATTTTGGTTTGAAAAAAAGAAGAAGAAGAAGAAGAAGAACTTAAGACCAGTCACGTTGGTTGACAATTTGACCATGGAAATTCAAATTAACCTTCAGCCCCACGTGTTCATTTGTAAGCTTCTAGGAAATGAGCTTAGATTTTTAAAGGAGACATTTGATGACATAGCCATGACCTCCCCTTTTATTTAATTATCAAAAAAGAAAAAGAAAAAGAAAAAGAAGAGCGATTCAAACTTCGTTGAACCGAATAATAAAATTCCTCCAAATTTGACAAGTAGTAGTAGTTGAATTCTTGGTCGTTGTTGGGCCACCAGTTGGTAGTTTATCTAGAAAAAAGAATTAAATAAACTGAAGTAGATTAAAATTATTTAAGACTTCTTCTTGTTTCAGAATATAAATATTTATAGTGGTAAAAAAAAGAAAGAAAGAAAGAAAGAGTATTTCGGCTTGTCATGCTTTTATTTTATTGTATTTTTTTTGTTTTTATTATGCGGAGCATATACACATGTCATAATAATTAATTAAGCACGCCTTGTTTAAGTAAAATTAGTAAGAAATATGCACGTACGCCATAAATGAGTGATAGTAACATATGTATATTGAATTATAATGCGTTATAGTTGGACACATACATGCACCTGATGAATTGAATCGCCTGCCAACTTAAAAGGCGTAGACATTTTGACCTCTTTTATGGGTCAAAATTCAAAGTATGAGACGATCGAATTCTGAAATTAAACATATTTCAGAGTAAGACTTTGAGTTTGATTCCACTTTTGTTCTAACTTGATTGGCTAATTTATTAACAAATACAAGATAGGGTTATAAATATAACAGTTTTATAATAAGTTTGTTTTGTTTTTAAATATATATCTAAGAACTCAGTTCATTTTATCTTCAAAATATATAATTTGGTCATATATAGAAAGGTGTTTTCATTGAGAGTAGTTACAATATATATAGAATTATAAAAGGTATTTGAGGTAAAATAGCACATATTGCTGGTTGATTGAGATGCCTGGGTCTTCAAGGTTTCAGAAAAATAAAATAAAGACTATAATGATTCCAAAACGTGCATGGTATTTTTTTTTTTTTTAGTATATAAATCTCAAAAATTGAAGAAGCTTCTTGAGATCATAATCATGAGAAAAATAGGGTGAGTGAAAGCAGAGTCACAATTCAAATTTTTGACTCAGTGGCACAGAGAAAGCAAACACCCAATCTCAAGCAGAGAGAAAGTCAGATAATTCCTTAAGAGAAAGCAAAGTAAAATGTTACCTCCATTTTGCACTATCCTATATTTAGAATTGGAGGAAGTAATTTTCAACTTTCTTTCTTTCTTTCTTTTTCCAACCCCCCCCCCCCCTCCTTCAAGGATGAAAAATGGCCTTATACTTCTTTTTTTTTTAGGGTAAAAATGGCCTTATACTTTAATTATACGAAAATTTCATTATAATTGAAAGGTTGTGGGTTTGGTATCTCTTATAACCTCATGCCATTAATGACCCACCATTTTTTTTTCTTAAAAAAAAAAAAAAACTCTTTCAGGGGCTAGGTACTCTTGTCCAAACCGAAAATGAGGCAAGAGATTAAATATTGAAATATTGTAATATCAGGAAAGAAATGTGTTTTTATTTCTGGAATATATATATATATATATATGCATGTATGTATATATATGTGTGTGTAGGGTTTATCGTTTGTCATGTTACTTGACATAAGGTTATGTCAAGTCACCCTAAAACTACGTTGTTTTAGGATTAGAGAAATTAATAAACTTTCAAAACAATGTAGTTTTGGGATTAGAGGAATTAAGGAAAGATTTTTTAGTAAAATTTATATAATAAATACAAAAACACTTTTTATTAATTCCCTTAACTCTCAAAACATTGAGATGACTTGATATAACCTTATGTCAAGTGACATGACAAACAATAAACCTATATATATATATATATATATATATATATATATATATAAAAGTAGGAATAGTTTGGGAAGGATGCTTATAATTTTTAAATTTTATGCTTCAAAATCTGTTCCTCATGATCATATGCTTTTGAAAATCAGGTATGAAATTTAGTTTAAATACATGTCTCAGACGTAATAGTGTTCTTGTTTTAATGTCTTTATTGTAGCACTGTAGTAATATTTATTGTGAAACATAAAAGGTGTTTTTTTAAGCAATATGCCAAATCACGTTCGGGTTTATTTTTGTATTCTTTTCAAATTTTTTTTTTCCGAACTGTGCATAAGAAGTTAATAACTTGAAATAAAAAAATACTACTAACACTGAAGCTTTTTTTTGGTCGAAACTAACACTCAAGGTCAGAATTGACATTTTGACTTCTTTAAAAATGATACTAAATTTTGCAATCTTATATAACCAAAGCCTACCACCTAGGCTACTAGGGTCGCCACTCGTATGGGTTTTACCATGACCTGATTCAGATAGTCTGATTTGTGATTTTCTGAGTTGTTGACTAGGATACTGGGTGCTCACACAAAGGGAAAAAAATTACATTCTACACTAAAGAGTCAAAAATACACTTTCCAGAACGAGGCATGAAAAACGGGTTTCTGGGTGAAAATTTTCAAGTTTCCAAACTGATGGGCTTACTGGTTAAAGCTCTGGTTCAGTCACTCATTTCCTTCTGATTTGCCCAAGAGTCTTATCGGCAAAAGCCTTCTATGTTGGTTTTTTCTTTTTTTTGTTAAGAAAAAAAGGAAAAACAAAATAATGTTTGGTTGGACAGCCATAACTAATTTCATGGGCCCAGACTAAAATTTCCAATCAAATACTCCTCACACATATTTACTAAATTTAAGTAAATTAAGAAAGTTAGTTAATATAATATGTATTTTCTAAAACACTCTAATCATTTTCCTTAATTTTATCATTTCCTCACATCCTTGATTATTGCTAAAGGAGTATCAATAAAGGTAAATTAGAAAAAGATTGACAAATATAAAAATTATATGTTATATTTAGAATCAAAATCAACTTTCAAAATATATTTTATATGCTTTCTGGTCCTAAATATAGGACATATTTTGTACTATATTTAAGCCAAAAAAGGAGTGTTCAGTATTGAGGGAGTATATCACAATTAACATAGACTTGTTTGATTCAAATTACACCTAATTTTTACTGTTTAATTTCATCATAACGTGTTGGTTAAAAAGCCAATGCCTAGAAGCTTTTTCATCATCCTTTCCCTCCCTTCTGAAACACTTAACCAACTAACCCCATCACTAACTATACCTACTTTCTTTTGTTAGCCTCTCTGTTATTGTCCTTGCACTTGAAGAAAACACAAGCTTTACATATAAAAAGGGCATCATTAGGCCAAACACTTGCTGGCTTGTTAAGACTTTTTAAGAGTCTCCCTTCACTTATAAAGCATTAATATTTAGTATTCCAACTCTCCATTAAGTACACTGCAAGTTTTTCCTATTTAGGATCATAACAGAGGAAGAAGTAGAAGAAGAAGATAAGATTAGACAATGAGCACTACCAGATTTATCAAGTGTGTGACAGTTGGAGATGGAGCTGTGGGAAAAACTTGCATGCTTATTTCCTACACCAGCAATACCTTCCCAACGGTATGATTTCAAGTGATTCAGATTTGAAACTTTAAAGTGACCGTAATGAAGAAGCTAACTAGCTAGCTCTCTCTGTCTTTTTTTATAGGATTATGTTCCAACAGTGTTTGATAACTTCAGTGCTAATGTCATGGTGGATGGTAGTTCTGTGAATCTTGGCTTATGGGACACTGCAGGTAGGTTAGTCGTGAGATGGCTCTAAAAATTTCATGACTTCTCTAATTAAACATAGTGATTGATGCATAGTTTATGGATTTTACAGGTCAAGAAGATTATAACAGGTTAAGGCCTTTGAGTTACAGAGGAGCTGATCTGTTTTTGTTGTGTTTTTCTCTCATAAGGAAAGCCAGTTATGAGAACATTTCCAAGAAGGTTTTTCCCCCCTTCTTCCCTCTCTCTACATACAAATTTCTAAGCACTTGTTCAGATTATTATCACCCAAGTTTAACTCTTACGGTCTTTGATGGAATTATTGGATTTTTTTGACTAACAGTGGATATCTGAGCTGAAACATTATGCTCCAAATGTACCTGTTGTACTAGTTGGAACAAAACTGGGTAAGATGGATTCATCAAAGTAGCAACATAATCTTGTACAGTAATAATATTGTTCTGTTTATCTTTCCAGTAGAATAATTATTCCCCCCAACAACATTAAATATCACATGAAAATTTATATTCAGCGCGCTTAAAATAGTCTTCGCCTTAAAATATAGACATTGAAAAAGTAACAAGGTAAAATTAATACCTGGTGATATCTAGTAGTTAAGAATAATATTTAGCACCGTGTTTAGTACATATGGAGAAACAGAGGAAGTAAAGAAACAAATATGTGCTCCATCAAAATCTTTTAACACTTCCTTCAACAAGTTGGCTTCAAAACTTACACTGGTTTTGCACAGATTTGAGGGATGACAAGCAATATCTAAAGGATCATCCAGAAGCCACTCCAATAACTACTGCCCAGGCATGTGAAATCTCCTCCACAACTTTGATATGTATAATATATTACTCTCCAGTCTTTAATACAAGATATATTTAACTAATTTGATAAGGTTAAGGAAGTTAGTTAAGTTAGGTGATATAACATGTACTTTTTACAATAACCGAGTTATTTTCCTTAATTCCCTCTACTTCTTAATTATTGTTAAGGAAATATCAATAGGGGTAAATTAGGAAAAGATTGATAAATAATATGAAAAATATGTCTTATAATAAGGAATAGAGGGAGTATAAAATCTGACAATTCTTGTGGGGTTAAAAATGGCTGGTAGGGAGAAGAACTAAAGAAACTGATTGGGGCAGTAACATATATAGAGTGCAGCTCCAAAACACAACAGGTAAAGGTTTACCCTCTTAAGAACACAGTTCGTTCAACTTATTATTGAAAAAAGGAGTGTTCCTTTATTCTTATTCTTACTTGTGGTTTCAGAATGTGAAGACAGTTTTTGATGCTGCAATCAAGGTTGCTTTGAGGCCATTAAAGCCGAAGAGGAAACTACCCAAGAGAAGGACTTGCGCTTTCTTGTTTCATATTTTTTGACTCTCACTCATATAAACAAAATTGGAACCCTATTTTTGTTTATCACTATAGCTGTGATTCAAAATATATATAAAGACATTCTTGTATTTTTTTTATTAGTTCTTTGGGGGAAAGAATTCGTCTCAATAATTATTAGCCTTACTTTGTTAAATTAAATTGTGTTACTTTGCAGCTTCTAGCTGCTTATAATGTATGTTCTTATTCTGTTCTTGGCTTTATATAATTAGTACAGAGGCTTTATGGAAGCTGGAAATTCTCTTTGCAAACTTTCATCTCCTGAATCTAATTAATATCAAGATTAGATACTAGAGTGTTATTTTATGGAATAAAAAGTTATACATGAGACGCCAAAAAAAAAAAGTCATGCCACATACTCCCTCCGGTCCTAATGATAAGAGCTAGTTGACTTTTTTAGAGTGATTAAGAAAGATAACTAAATTACTTTAAAGTATTTGTATTTTCATTTTTTTTCTTCAAACTAATTAGTTTGATTAATAAACTAACATATAATCTAAAGATTCATAACATATGAAATGATAAAGTAACTTATTTAGTTTTCTTAATTTCTCTAAAGAAAATCAACTAGCTCTTATAATTAAGACCGGAGCTAGCTAATATATAATATGGATTGCGGTATCACGTGCACATAAGTTTAAGCATTGAATATATTGCATGTTGAATATTTATTGCAGACACATTAGCATTTAGTGAAAGCGCAACTTAAGCTGCACCACCCATATCCATCTCATGCTTTTCCTTTAGATTATCACCAAACACATTATTTATTGATATCATGTGCAGGGCTCAACCATTTGAAAACGAGTTTGAAACTTTTTTTCTCATTTATTAAAAAACCAATAAAACCCTTTTCCATTCTCATCACAGAGAGAAAAAGAAGAAACTTTGACACTATAAATAGACATAGGTATGTCAAAAATGTTTTCTTTTTTTTGATAAAGTTTATGGCCATTTACAGCTTAAATGCAACTAAACACACAGGCGGTGGTCCAGGAAGATATATATATATATATATATATATATATATATAGAGAGAGAGAGAGAGAGAGAGAGAGAGAGAGAGAGGTGGCAAGCATAGCAATATATGTGTGCATATGAGAGAGTTTTGGTGATTTAATTTTCATGTCATTTTTGGTGGAGACAAAAGGGCAGGAACAGAAAGAGGAAAAGATTAAAACCAAGGTTGAAAGCCATAAATATGAACGTGGGCATGAGCAAAGCAGACGATGGAGTTGCAGAGTAGCTAGGAAGAAGTAGGAGGAGTGAAAATTAATGGCGTAGTGGGGGAACATGAAGAAAAGGAATGGGTTATTGGTACGGAGGTGGCTTTATAATAATGACCCAATATTTGCACTTATATGTATATGAACTGTGTGGTGTGTCTTGTGTGTATGTGCAAGCAGTGAGAGGAGTTATGGACGAAAGGCCAAAAGGAGAAGGCTAAAAACAAGTTAGGACTTTGTTCTCAGGAAGGTCTACTTCAGTTTCTCAAGTTGTTTGATGCGATTTTAGTCCGACTTTTCTGTCTACTTCTCTGTCTGTCTGCCCCTAAACAATGATCACAAACGTCATATCTCAAAATCCATATGCTGTTTCATTACTGCTTTTGCTTCCCAATCTTTTGACTCATTTTATCATGTATACCCTATTTATTCTCTATCTAACAAACAGAGAGCTTCTTGTTTGTTTGACATCATCAGCATGCCCCAACATATACTTTGACACACGTATGAATGTGTTAAGAGGAAAAATAAAGGGCAAAACAAATATGACTGATTATAAACTACAAGTTTGATAGGCATAAGGTGGAAACAAAATGGAGGTGGCAATGAAATGGGCAAAAACTGGTTGCTGAAGTCTGATTAATTCCATCCTTGAAGAAGACGAATGTTATTGTGTCGCCAGAATGAAAAGACATATTTGCCTTTGATGATGATGGAAAAGATGAAAAATGGTACTCCCTCCGTGTTACAATACAAGTGACACTTCTAGAAGAAATGTCTTGATCTAAAATATAAGTAACTTAAAGAATAATTATTGTTTATTTATCAATTTTACTTATATAGTAAATATTTAAATTAAATGTGGTTTTTTGGTATTTCTCCCCCCTTCCCTTAAAACCTTATTCAATATGAGTAAAGTTGGGGAAAATATTTAATTTAAGACATATTTAATGAATTAACTATCATTAATTGATTGATGAATTAGTTGAAGTGATTTTGTTATATTCCCTTTGAACTTTGGTCCATATTATAGGAGCCTCCTAACTACTACTTTACAGAGACCAATAGAAGTGCCCTCTTCAATCTTTTTTATAAGTAACTTTTATTCTTATTGTGAAAATGAACTAACGGTTAAGATGAGTTCAAAACACTAAATGTGTTACAAATGTCACGTTTCTTCCAAATATGCTCCTATTTATAAGATGAGCATAGGAGAGAGAATGTGTAACAAATATAAGAAAGTATGAGTATAAAATATAAGAGAGAATGTGTGATAAATGATTAAATGAAAAATAATTAGTTGTGAGTGGGGGATAATTAATACAAAGATATGCATTTAATAGGGGATAGAAAAAAAATTAGATAAAATTTTGAAACACAAAGAAAAAGTTGCTTATAATAAAAAAAACCAATTCCAGTAGAGAGAAAGCTGTTTGTGAAAAGAACAAAAAACCGGAGGAGGGAGTAGTTTGTATCATTGAAATAAGGGCAAAGGAGCAAAAATGCCCATGATCTTTTCCCAAATGAGCATCTAGCACCATAGACAAATTATAGGTTCAAAAATGTTGCCGTTGGTTGAAAAACGTAGCTAAAATGCTACAGCCTTTTAATAGAGGAAAGGACTGTTACATTTTTCATAAACGATGATGGGTATTTTTGAACCTAAAATTTATTTAGGGTGACAGATGGTCCTAAAAAGTCATCACTACTTTCCATATTATACATCCTCCAATTAAAATTAACCTCTCTTAATTAGATTTTGTAATACCCGAGATTTTATTATTGAATTTTATTTTAGTTTCGAGGACGAAACTTGTTTTAAGGAGGGTAGAGTGTAATACCCCGGATTTTTATCAATAATAATGATAATGATAATGATAATGATACTACTAATAATAAAAATAATAAAGTAATAATGAAATTTAATAATAATAACAATATAGTAAATAAAGATTTAGAATTTAATAATATTTATATTATTCTATAATTTATTATTTGGAAATAATTATAGTAATAATAAAAGTTTAGAATTTAATTGTATGGTTTGAGAATTTATTAATTGGGAATATATTAATTAGATTATATAATATAATCCATTTCTATTTATATTAAATATATAATTGAGTCATTTTAATTTACCTTACTGTTCGGTAGTGATATTAGTGATCCTATATATTAGCTACGATCCTAGATTTTAGCTAGAATAAATAGAAATATAAAATGTAATTGAAATATTATATATATATATATATATATATATTGTAGCATAATAAATTGTAATAGGAATATATTAATTATATTATTAATAATTAGATTGTATAATATAATCTATTTCTATTTCTATTAATTATGTTAATATTTCATATTTTTATCTTATTATATATTCTATTTATTATATAGAATATATATCTGTTTATTTTATATTTGTAGTACTCCTGATTAATAATAGAATTAATAATATATTAAAATAATAATAATAATAATAATAATATTAGAATCTAGAAATATATAGTGTTTATGTTGTTAATTTATTAATTGGGAATAATTAAAGGGCCTAGCCCATAACTAAAACCCTAAGTTTTAATTATAAATCTAGGTCTAGCCGTCAAAAACCTAAAAATATACGATACTTTTCCTCCTCCGTTGTTTTCTTCTCAAACCCTTTTTCTGTGCATCAAATCAAAATTAGGTCGCTAGCAAGAACGGAGACCAGGTAATCCTAATCCCATGAACCTTAGGGTAGTCTTATATTAGGTCATGGAAATTTAATGGATGTTTGATCAACTACATAATATATATAGGTGCGTTTTTCTTTTTATCTTTGAATGATTTTTTTTTCTTTTTCTCTCGCCTCGACTTTCGTTATAATTGCCAATATGTATGTTAATTCATTGTTTCCTGAATCCTGTGGGTACGCCTTTTCTGATTGATCTTGCTTCTTCCCACCTCGATCGCCGTGCATGATTATAAATAGATAAATGTTATCCCATTCTTTTGTGCGTGAGGTATATATATTGAAGACTAATCTTCCTGTACGCTTTCTTGAATATTCAATAGTGAAAAATTTTTCAATCCCCCCTGTACGTTTTTTTTTTATTGATGCAAAAGAAAGAACTTTGATTTTCCCTGTGCGTTATGTACTGTGTGTTTTCTACAATGTTTTTTTTTTATTTAATATCTCCTATGCAATAAGATAAGATACCAATATGTTTAAATTTAAAAATAGCCTTATATCTATATTTAATTAAAATAATATAAAAAGATATATTTAAGAAAAGTAAATGATAAAAATAATTCATAAGTTTATTATGTGTGTGTGTTTTAAAACATTTTAATAGTGGGAGGATAGCTTTGGGATGGTACCCCCAAAGTGATGAACACAACCTTAGGCTTATGCCTCGAAATATTATGTGATGAGAAAATTGAAATATCCGTTCTTCCCAAAGTGGTGTCTGGCAGGGTTTCCCGGGACACTAGTAGCAACTTTGGGAAGAGGTGTGCACACTAGGAAGAAATACTTGATATACTTGATGGCCAATTTGATTGATTGTGACTGGCAGGGTTTCCCGGGTCACAGGGTAAACTGGCAGGGTTTCCCGGGTTTACCATGGTTCTCTTCCCACTAAACTAAATAGACTGGCAGGGTTTCCCGGGTCTAAACAAATTTTAAAAGATGATAAATAATAATATCTGAGTTAATGATAATGTATAGCTATGATGAATATGAGAAACTGATTTTGTGGATTATAAATATATATAAGGTATTTTCTCTATCATATGTAATTAACTTAACTATTTATTTGTTTATTGGTTACTATTGTTATTATTTTGTGTTATTTTTAACTATTAGGATTACCAGCGTTTGCTGATGTATGTGTGTTCATGGGCTGCGATGATCCTTCGGGGGAGCAGAATTTCAGTGAAACAGGTGCCGAGGGTTGGGGCTAGCAGTGAGAAGTGAGGAGCACAGTCAGCTGTTTATTTTACTTTATTTTGTTCTAATTAAAAACACATATATTTTGTTTAAGTTTGAATTTACCTTATTTGTAATAAGTAGCCTTGCACTTGTCCCAGTACAAGTGCGGCGGTAACACTCCCAAGGTTGTTTATTTCGAATTTTATTAATTTATTTATGAAAATCATTTAAATTTTTGTTATTATAACGGTTAGAAATTGGGGGTGTTACAGATTTAATTTCTTTTTTATTCAGTTTCTCTCTACATTACAATTAATAAATGTATTTATGGAAAAGAAAAATTTAATGCTATTGACTTTTTGCATGGAGTTTTATATTCTAGACTAAAAAAACCTTTTAGAAGGGGTGTTATATATGAGAGGGAGTATTGTGGATTGAAGGGGGTATGAAGCGATTTCTTTTTGTTCACATCAGGGACACTATAGTGCTTTTCATTATATATATCTCCTCTATATTTGCTTTTATATTACCATTCTACCGAACCTAATCAAATATAAATATTTTTATTCTCTTTTAGCAGATATCGAATGAAATCTTAAGCATGAGTATCAAATGTATTCCCGGGTAGGGGTAAAGTTAAAAACACATTATTAACCTACGTGTTATAGATATTGTTGTCAAACTCATTAGTTGACTCTCCAAGTTTACCATTTTTATGCTTCTAACTTATAAAAACGAGTCGAGTCAGTGGTATGTATTAGTTATAAACTCGGTTAAACTCACGAGTTTATGTACCAAGTTTACCGTTTTTACGTCTCTAGCTTATAAAACAGTGTTAACTTACTCTTAAATTCGTGTTACTTTTTTTGATTTGATCATGTTCAACGGTTTTATATAAAAATTTTATAAAATTTTCTTTATTAAATATGATAAATGATGAATGTTGATGGATTTAATTTTAATTATTTGGATTTAAAATATATTTAAATCAAATTGTTGTTATTTTTATATTTTAATTATTTAGTTATACACTAGTAATATTTATTTAATTATAAAAAGTAAACTCTTACAAATTTACGATTCGAGTTCACGATATGAATTTACGTCACTGTCATGAGTTTACTTAAACTTATGAGTTTGACAACCTTGCATGACTCGTTCACACACACATAATTTCTCAGAACTAGTTTTTGAATGAGTTTTCAGATTCTTTAATTAATTAACTTTGACTTGGATTGAGATGGAATTAATGAATCGGTGTTATGAAATTCTGCAAATGGCTTAAATATACAGTTAAGAAAGAATTGAAATTGAGAATCCAAATGCATATACTAGTACTAGTGGAGAATAAATAAAGGTCGTCCCCTCGAGTCAATCCAAAACCACCCTCAAAATATAACTGAAGTCTTTGCAATTACTAACTCCTCCACCGATTTCCAATCAAACGCTTCAAGCTTCCCTTTCTTCTCTTCTTGACTTTGAAACCTCCCTTATTTACTCATCAACAACCTCTTGCATTAGAATAATAATCCCTCTCTTATTTCTGCATTTCTCTATCTCTCTCTCTCTCTCTCTCTATAGCAGCTTCCATTAATACATCTGCAAGCAAAACCAGCCACAACACGAGAATCTGGAAAAAAGAAAAAAGACAAAGTGATCAGAAACCCACTCTCTCCTTCCCATTTTATTACAGCTTTCTCTTGAAGCCAAGATTCCTATTTCAGTCCCCAGCATGTTTCCCTTTCCTTGATCTATTTGCTTCTCGTCCTGAGGGAATTCCCTTCTACTTTTAATCTACAGTGAAACTATTTTCCCCCTCAATCTCTATTGCTATTAATGCAAAGGTAAGTGTAAGGAGGAGCAGGGAATGGGTAGTATTGATACTTTTTTCTTGTCTTCATTTTTCTTTTCATTTATGTCTTCCCTTTTTCTGATTTTTAATTTGCGTAAATAACAGGTGTGACTTCTTAAATAACTGATAAAATATAGATCAAGCACAACACAGCGAGGGGGATATTTAAGTAAGAGTCTATATATATATATATATAAAAGAGGTTATATATATGTGTTGGTAGTTAGCTAGGCTTGAGCAACAAAAGGGCAAGCTAGTTTCTCATACCAGTTAAGTTTTCTCTTTAGGTTAAATAATCAGACACGAGTCCACTAGTAATCATCTTCTTCAGCCATATCGTCAGATCAGCATGGCTTCTTCAAACCCTAACAGACACTGGCCAAGCATGTTCAAGTCCAAGCCTGCATCTTGCAACTCCCTCCACCACCAATGGAATAAGCATGACAACATCATGTCACCTCCAAGCTGCCACAGAACCTCCTACGCATCAGGTTTGTGATTAATTAATTAAGCTTAGTATTATTCCATATCACTATAGTTTTTATTTTTCAAAAGAAAAGTGTCAAAATTTACATATGGGTATGTGGCAGGAGGTGATCAGGAGGAGAGAAGTGCAGAGCCAAAGCCAAGATGGAACCCAAAACCTGAGCAGATTCGGATACTGGAAGCCATATTCAACTCTGGGATGGTGAACCCTCCAAGAGACGAGATTAGAAAGATCAGAGCTCAACTCCAGCAGTATGGTCAAGTCGGTGATGCCAATGTCTTCTACTGGTTCCAGAACCGTAAATCCAGATCCAAACTCAAGCTGCTTCGTCACCTCCACAACTCTACTTCTAATAATAACTCCTCCCATCAAACCCAAAACCTAAACAACAATTCCTCTCCCAAAGAAATCACGCCACCACCACCACCACAACCTAGTAAGCCATTAATTTCTAATATTGTCTTCTCCGACGACGTCTCTTCTGATACTGCACCTCCCATTTCTTCTACTCCGCCGCCGCCACCAACGCCTCAGCCTTTCTTTTTAATTCCTGTTCCTGTCACACAAGGTTTTTGCTTCTCTGAACTATCAAGTGTGGTTCAACCTCTAGGTCCTCGTGATCATCAACAACAAATCAAAACTGCTGGGTCTTGCACCAGTCTTTTGATTAACGAAATCATGAGCCCTTCACCTTTCAACAAGAATGACGTCCAAGACAAGGTTATACAAATGCAACAACACCCTCCAACCACTCACTCTATTTTCCCTCCCGCCAGGACCACTACTGTTACTGTTTTATCTCCAATAATCTCTCAGATTCAAGGTCATTGTTAACTCTTTATATATACATATTACATCAAGTCAATTTTTAGTTGTTTCTTCTTTTTGATATTATTTTCCGGTTGCCCCTTCTAACATAAGTATCTTCTCTAGAGGATCTAAGTGCCTTACACCATTATACCTACTGTTGGTCAATTTTTAATTGTTTCACTTATATGCATGGTAGGATTCACGATTCAGGCTAAACCTTGAGCCAACATTAATTTAGTATCTCGAATATCTATTCAAAATCTTTATATAAAACGGGCCCGAATGTGAAGATCTGTGATGCTTCTCTTGGATGAACGTGTGCATGGTTTTTTTTTTTTTTTGTATTAATGGATGGTCGTTGATGGATCTGTGTCAGGGACGGAAGAGGGTACGATGAAATCGACGGTGTTCATTAACGACGTCGCATTTGAAGTGGGTGTGGGACCCGTCAACGTGAGGGAGGCCTTCGGCGATGACGCGGTGCTCATCCACGTCTCCTCCGGTCAGCCAGTTCTCGTTGACGATTGGGGCATCACCCTCCAGCCTCTTGAGCACGGCGCATCTTATTACCTGGTGCGCACGTTATCGTGAAAAACTATGCTTTCAGTTTCTTTTTATATTTTCCAAGAGAGAAAATGGTTGTGGGTGTTATTAATGAAGGTGTGGTGGTAAAGTTGATTGTTTTATAAGTATAGGGCTTTTGACATTTTTGTTTATTTTTCTTCATTTTCTCATCTTGTTGCAGATTTAGAAGGAAGAAATATCTAGGCGGATCGGAGGAGGAGGACGAAACGGGATTTAATTACGCGCGCGTGCTGGGTTTCTCTCTCTCTCTTGTTATATATCTTGTTTGAGTTGCTATGTTGTTAGGGCATGAACTAGGGTTTGAGCTGCTGTATGGGGATGATATATAATATTAATTACCTTGCCTTTTTCCCCCAACATGTAGTATTACTTTGCTAAACTAAAAGCAAAGCGTTCTTATATCTATGGGTTTGCCGTATTATTGTTCTAATTAAAATGCCAAGTTATATATTTTCTGGTTTTGGCCTTTTGGGTGCAGTTTACTATTTATTTGAAGTGATGGTCAGCATTATTTAATAATACTACGTACTCGTATCTTATAATTGTTCTGTAGTATGATGCCAACCCTTGGTTTTTTGACGTAATATTGACAGCCCTAGCTAGCTTGCGTTCTAGCATAGTGCCATTACATTGCATATGGTATATATGATAATATCAGATAATTACATCGAAAAGCTCATATGGCAAATAATAATGAAGTACTTATTAGCTGCAAGAGCTAATAGAGATTAAAAGAACATTAGTGTGACTCCAAACATAATTCCGAGTTGTGTAAAATTATGTATGCCTATCTTTAACCGAAGAAAAAGATATATATCCAGGAGACTTAAATATGGCATTGTGTTTTCATTCACTACGGTGAACCTAACATTTGAGTACTATGAACAAAAGTTATGATGTGATTAACAAGTTCATGAATGAATTTAACAAGTTTTGTAATGAGTTTAACAAGTTCATTTGTTAGGTGAAAAGCGTCCCTCTATTAAACCCAACATCTGAGTTCTATGAACAAAGTTACAATGAGATTTATAAACTTGTTAAACTCATTTATGAATTTGGTAATTCTATTAAGGCTTTTGTTAAATCTCGCATTTACTATTCACTTTCTTCTTTCTCAAAACCCAAATACTGTTCAACTTGGGGGTAGGTTTGACGGTGGTGTGAGGTATGTTCAACAGCGGCGCTATAGATCAAGAAGAAAGTTATGTGCAACAGATCTAGAAAGAGAGCATAAACACAACACAACAGATCTGGAAAGAGAGTATAAACACAAATGACTCGATTGAGATTGTAAATGGATATAGTTTTTTGCATTTGGTTTTTGATCTAGTTTTTTGAAGATGGAGGTTGAAGACGATGAGACGATAATTGAGATTGAAGACGGAAGTGTCACAATTACTGCAGTGGGAAGAGGTTGTGGTCTCTACATGCGGTGAAGAGGAAGAGGAAGAGATGGAGAGGAGAGAGTAAGTAGAAGAGAATGCATAATAGTAAATTCATTAACATTTCAAAATCTCAATTTGATACGTCATATTTATGTCTTTTACAAATACTTTTATGACATTTATAAATTCTTTAAAGAGTTTTGAAATCTTATTTGGTATTTATTCGATTTTCTCAATTTATTCAAATTACCATTAAAAAAAAATCAAAATAAGAAAGCTCTTTTAGCATATTCACGATTGGTTTTTTTGCCGTCAACTAGTCAATAATGTTACCAAGTTTTACTTTCACTACTGTATGTCATTTCATTAAGAAGTAAGAACCGCAAACCCATGCTGTGTGCGACAATATGGAAGGGCCTGAACCTATCGTCACGTGGCTTTTGCTGCTCTGAGAAGAATCAATCGAATAGAAGAGGAGGAGGATGAAGGGAACACTTGTTGGCCTAACGTAACTGGCTAGTGGGGCGACACAAAGACAAATAGTTTGTATATAGAGCTGACCAAGATATTACGTTACTGGATATATAACGTACGACCTACTACGTCGCGTGTTGTTTGATGATAACAGTTTTTTCTTTCATATCATAATTGAATAATTGATATTGACGCGTCTCTTCAGCCATTGGTTTCGATGCATCCACCATCAATCAATCACGCGCACTTCCTCTTCTACTCACTTTCCTCCCTGGTCCTCGTTACCACTCTGTTTTAACCACACTCTGAACTTATTTATAAATTTAGTTTGATAAAAAAATTTGGTCTTTTTTATAAGTTTATTTTGACTAATTAAATAAGATTGTGATAATTTTGTCCATGGTAATGATGATGAGAAAGATTGGCTAGCCATGTTGGAAAGAAAAAAAGATGAGAGAGATTTGACAATAAATTTTAAAAGGTACTTATTCATAAATGAGGGTAAAGTTGGAAATTTATTCCATAATTATTGAGATACTTACATTTCCTTAGTATGTGAGATTTGGTCAAACTGAACTTATAAATAGGATCAGAGTGATATTTATAAGTTTCTTTTGACTAAAACATTTGGTCTTATTTATAAATCCTTTTGACTAAATAAATGAGATTGTGACAATTTTGCCCATATTATTATACCAATGAAAATAGAGAAAATAAAGAGTTGAAAGGTACTCATTCATAAATGAGGGTAAAGTTAAAAATTTATCTCATAATCATTGAGCTACCTACCTCTCCTTGGTATGTGTGATTTGGTCAAAAAGGACTTATAAATAAGACCAAAGTGGTATAAAACATCAACTAACAATTTTCACAAACCAACAAAAATAGTTAAAATCAATAAAATTATTCTACAATTTAAGTAACTTCTAATATTACTGATATTAATTGCACTAAACTCTAATATTATATTCACTCTAGTCCCTATTATAGACACAAACTAAAAATTCTCACAAACCAATAAAAACGGTTAAAGTCTTATTCTATAATTTAAATAACTTCCAATATTACCCATATTAATTGGACTAAACTCTAATATTATACTACTCCGGTCCTATTTATAAGTCTATTTTGACAAAAAAATTTAGTCCTATTTATAAGTTTCTTTTGACCAAATAAATGAGATTGTGACAATTTTGCCCATATTATTGTACCAATAAAAATATAGTGAGAATAAAGTGTTGAAAGATACCCATTCATAAAGAGGGTAAAGTTAAAAATTTACCTCATAATCATTGAGCTACTTACCTCTCTTTGGTATGTGCGATTTAGTCAAAAGGGACTTATACATAGGACCAAAGTGGTATCAATTATTACTTTCACCTACTATTTCTGAAAAAAAAAATCAATGCTTTTTAAGAATAAATAAGTGTCTTATAAAAAGGACCAACTATATTTACTAATTGGTGCCTTATAGAGCGAGTAGCTTCTTGTTGGATATAATTATTATTTTTTTAGCATTTGACTAAATGATTAATCTCTTATATATGTGTGGGTTTTTGAACGACAACCTAGATTTATTTATAAGTTTATTTTTAACAAAGCGTAAGTGGAATTATAAATAGATCAAAATGTTAAATAGGACGAATTCATCTTATCTTATTTAGATGATTCAGATTTAACTTTTTTAACAGGTGATTTTTAAATAAAAATTCATTTTTAAAAATATTTTAGTTAAGAAATTATTTTAATTTTAGATTTTTTATTTATTAAAATAATTTTAATTTTTTGATTCTCTACTTATTCAAATAATTTTTTTAAAAAAACAAATAAATCTGAACATTTTGGTTCTGTAAAAGAACAGTCACCTTGATGACTTTGTTTTCTATTATTGGATTTCTTGATATTTGCAATTGCAATTATGTTAGCCAACATGCCTAAGTGCCTGTTTATTTAAGTTTTTATAAGTGTTTTTACTATATATAAGTGGCTTATGTGAAATTGATTCTGTCTTGTTTTACGGAAAAAGATTTTTAAAACCATGATTGGAGAGTTTTTCAAACAAATACTAAGGAAGGACCGGATTTTTTTTTTCACTTACACAAAAAATATACTCCTTGCAGTCCTTAATATAAAATATATTTAGAGTTGATCTTAGTCTTTTATATAAATTTTTTTTATATTTATTAATTTTTTTTCTAGTTTACTCCTATTAATGTTCTCTCAACAATAATCAAGAAGGAAAGATAATTAATGAATTTAACTAATATGTTTTAGAAAATATATTTTATATTAAATAACTTAACTAATAACTTATATTTCATATTAAATAATTTCACTAACTTATTTTATATAAGCAATTTAGATAAACATGTTTTTATAAGTTTTTTTACATATATAAGTTAAGTATGTAAAATAGATTTTGTCCTGTGGTACGGGGAAAAAGAAACTTCTAAAACCATTCAAGAGTTTTTCAAACAAATGCTGAGGAAGGACCGGATTTTTTTTATCTTACACAAAAAATATACTCCTTCTAGTCCTTAATATAAGACATACTTAGAGTTGATCTTAGTTTTTTTATATAATTTTTTATATATATTTATTAATATTTTCCTAATTTACCCTTATTATTGTTCTCTTAACAATAATAAAAAAAGAAAGGGAATTAATGAATTTGACTATGATGTTTTAGAAAATATATTTCATATTAAATAACTTAACTAACTTATATTTCATATTAAATAACTTAATTAACTTATTTTATATAATCAATTTTGATAAATATGTCTCATATTAATAAGGGAGAGTATTTTTTCACTTTTTATGTGAGTAGAGGAGTACTACGAGGATATCAGAGCATTCTAATCAAATGAGTTACTTGTTCCCAGTAGAATTCTTATCAGCTGGAAGAAAGCTCTGTTGATGAATTAGTTTTATATATATATATATATTGTTAAGGCTAAATATAAATAATGAAATTAAACAACAAATTTTAATAAACGCGGGTTAACTTGATTGGAGAACCCACGGATTTTCACTAACGAATGTCTGCTTCTTCAGTATAAGATCAAATTCTGAACTATATAGAACAAGATTGTGTGTGTGTGAGACTATATGTATGTATGTGTGTATATATATATATATTTGTTAAGGCTAAATATAAATAATGAAACAACAAATTTTAATAAACGTGGGCTAACTTGGATTGGAGAACCCACTGATTTTTACTAACGAATCTCTGCTTGACTGCTTCTGCAGTATAAGATCAAATTCTGAACTATAGAACAAGATTGATCTCCTTGTATACAGTATGTTTTTGAGGCCTTCATTGTTTCATGGTCTAGCCTTTTATCTTCTTTCTTCCAATCCTGTTAGTTCCATACAGTTCATTTTCTTTGCTCTTGAGTAAACTGTGAGTGGATAGGCCGGGGTGGGTCATAATCATTTATTCGAACAAAGAAAAAAAAATACCATTTTATGATCTTGTAGCAACATATATCATTGGTTTGTGAAGTTTCATGGCGTACTCAGTTAGAGCAAAAAGATTCCAAGCAATGAGTATAATGTTATCACTACATTGTGCTTCTTGGTACTAGATGAGAAATTTGCATGCTTTGAACTTATTTAGATTCATCACATAGGGTGTCTGGGACATGAAAAAGATCATTGATTCAGATGGGGGAATTCAATCTAAAAAACTAGAACATGTAAAAAATATTATTTAATTGCAGGTTTTGAACAAGGATTGACTGCTCCGCCAAAAGAATTAAATTTAAAACTGTCAATTCACTATAGGAGTAGAACTGGTGCAACATGAAGCTAAGAAGGAACAAGAATAATGCTTTATGGTGACAAGAGGGTAAAAACAAGCTGAGTGAAAACCCAAAACAATTTTCTACTGCGACAATTCACAGTTTTCCATTAAGTCTGGCCTGTTTCTGCTTGGTTTAAAAAAAAAAAAAAAAAAAGAGTTGGTAACACCTAGCAAAATGTGGGAAATGCCTCAAAAGTTATGAATGACCTGATAGTGCAGATTTGTTATTTGATAAATAAAAGTTGTCAAAATCAAATAAATTACGGTGAATTCTTTAAAAACCTGATGGTTTAGATTTCTTACTTGGTAGATGAAAATTGTTAAAAACTTAATCAAATGTCATAATTTTCTTAATAAAACTTGTGAAAAATTTGATAGTGTAAATTTGTTACTTAGTAAACGAAAGTTGTTAAAGCTTAATCAAATGTTGTGATTTTTTTTAACAAAACTTGTGAAAAACCTAATAGTGTAGATTTTTTACTTGGTAAATGAAAGTTGTTAAAACCAAATCAAATTTTATGAATTCGTAACAAAACTTGTGAAAAACCTGATAGTGTAGATTTATTATTGATAAACGAAATTTGTTAAAACTTGATTAAATGTCGTTATTTCCTTAACAAAACTTGTGAAAACCTAATAATGTAAAGTTGTTACTCGATAAGCAAAAGTTGTTAAAACCTAATTAAATGTTATGAATTGCTTAATAAACCTAGTGAAAAAACTGATAGTATAGATTTATTACTTGGTAAATGAAAGTTGTTAGTAAAACTTAATTAAATGTCATGAATTTCTTTGACGAAACTTGTGAAAAACCTAATAGTTTAGACTTGATACTTGGTAAATGAAAGTTGTTAAAAACTAATAAAATGTCACGAATTCTTTAACAAATATTGTTATTTTACTAGATAATTATTCTTTTCAGAGCTCCATCTGCTTGGCCAACAGAGCTCTAGCATAAATAAGGGTATGTCGTTGGCTGTGAGGCAGGGTGGGTGAGGGTTACTCTTTCTTTTCTTTTCTTTTTCTTTTTTTTTTTTATAAAAAAGTTATCTTTAAAGACATTAAATCGGACACTAACATCTTTTTGATATTATAAATTTTTCAAAATACTTTTTGTCTTTTCTTCTTCTTTTTTTTTTTTACATAATGCATTCGGTGTTCTAGGACAGACCATCTTTCAAACATATCAACAGCCTCAGACTAATTCGATTGAGAACGGGTTGGCCTCTTTCAGGAGGAAGCCTCTACCACCCACGTGATGAGTATATATTTTATGATTAAATAGGTGTATATTTTATGAGATTTAATTGGAATTATTGATATTATATACCTATTTAATTATCTTTTATGAACTTTTCCATAATTGAATCAAACTTGGGATCAAAGAATAAATCGACATAAAATCTACTCATATCTTATTTTTATTGTGCAGGAAATATTAACTCATTTGGAAAGAAGTAGAAAAGGCAATAAAAGAATATGCAATCAGCCAAACTTGATGGTCCCCCGCAAGAAAAATATAAACAAAATCAATTGTGTGATGTGATGGAGTAAATTACAAGATATGAGATATCTTTGTAATAAGAAAAAGAGAATTAGCGACCCAAAACCTAAATTATAAATAGGAATGCAGAGACAAGAAAGAGAAGACGGAGGCAGAAAGATCGGGGGGCACAAAACGATAAGGGACGAAAAGAAGAAGCAAGGAGTAGCGGTTGAGCGTTTCGGTTCTCTTTATCATTTCCACGGAAAGACGGAAAGACTGTGGAGGCGACGAAGAAATTTTCTTTCCTCTTCTCCTTCTTCTTTGAATTTGAATTGTTATCTTTACATTTTTTTCGTTATGGATTTTATTAAAGCCATGTGTGGCTAGTTGGTTTTGCTACCTAGAGTATTATGAACTTGTTTGGGTTTTAGAGATTATTCCCACTAATTAGTTTTGCTTAATTTTATTTCAGTTTATTTAATCCTGTGTTCATTGTTATTGCTTATTGATTGGCCACCATTGAGCATGTTTTGGGGATTTAGGGTTGGACTTGAAAGAGGGAATCTTAAATTGACATTGGTAATAAATAATGTGGAATTAGGTTTAAATTTACCGTGAAGTTAGGTTTTAATCTAATTTGCGTCTAGGATAGGAATATACCTAGAAGCTCCACATAATCAAATTAGAGTGAGCTCGATTTAAATTGCATCTTAATTAATTATGTGATGTCTCACATAATTATTTGAGGTAGGTGTATAAGTGGACCGACAGGCACTTATAAACATTAATACTCTAGATTAGCTGATTAAATTAAGTCAAAGTTAATTTAATGGGGATAAAATCTAAGAATCAAATAAGAGATTAGTGACTCTAGGTTGCTCGTTTATTAGTGTGTAGTTTGTTTGTTTTAATTTTAGATTTTCTTTTCTTTTCTCTTAATAAAATTCAATTTTGGTTTTCTCAATTTAAACGAAATTGTGAGATTAATGCTTAACTAAAGTTGTGATATTAAGTCCTCGTGGGAACGATACTTTTTTTATCACTTTATTACTTGATACACACTTGCGGAGTTTATAGGCTTAAAGTTTTGCCCTATCACCACGCAAGCTACGTTTCGAACTCAAGATCCGTGGTTAAGTTAGGATAACCCTTTACTATCTGACTTAAGTGTTTTTTTTTTTTTGGGTCAGAATGTGACTTAAGTGTTTGGTGGTTTGGCTTTTCATATTTTTAAAGTTCTGTGTTTATCTTTTTCCCCGCATACAAAAAAAAAAAAAAAAAGAGATAGTACGTAATTGTTACTATTGAAAATGCATGGTTTAAACTTTGAAGGCTTCCTAGCTTTGAAAGAGTCCGAAGCCCAAATCTGAAGTTCCCACATAGAGAGGATTGAGATTTGAATGAATCTCCGAGAAAATGTGGAAGCAAGCAAAAATTGGTTAGCCCTCAATTTTGCCTCTAGCTGAACACCAAAGGGAGAAAAACAAGCGTGTATGGGAAATGGGGGCGTACAAAGCGGACGAAGATTACGATTATCTCTTCAAGGTTGTCTTGATCGGTGACTCCGGCGTCGGCAAATCCAACCTCCTTTCCAGGTTCACCAAGAATGAGTTCAGTCACGGATCCAAGTCCACCATCGGCGTCGAGTTCGCTACCCGAAGCATTAGCGTGGAAGATAAGGTCGTTAAGGCCCAGATTTGGGACACCGCCGGCCAAGAAAGGTAATTCGTTCAGTTATTACACATTCATTCATCGCACGCACCATTTTACCTTTTTGCATTCGATTAATGAAACATTGCTGCGTTCAAAGGCTTCTCTGTTTCTATCTTTTATATTTCCCGATGCTGAAGCGATCGATTTGTGTCGGGGCGTTCAATATGATGCGACAGGATCGCTTTAATTTTGTCACATTAAACCTGTTATTGGTATCATTATGATTTTCTAGACTTTACGCGCGCAGGATTTTGTAGTTTCTGGAATAATCACAGAAACTGAATAATACGTCACCTGAAGTATTTGCAAGGTTAGCGATATCTGAAGTTTGTCATAGTATGACAATAGTAAAGAAACTCAATGATGATGTTGCAATAGGAAAAGAGATATAGATTAAGATCGAAGATAAACACATGATGGGTAAAATTTTAGGGAAGCATCACTAAAACGTTTAAAAAATGGCAATGTAGATTAGGGTCCCTGTTCCTGCGAATTTCATGAATTTTTGAATGTATCCTTCAGTTTCCAAAGTTTCCCAGCGTATTACTCCAATAAAATACAAATCTGTAAATGTAATTCAACATAATTGATGTAGCAGCAACCCTATCAATTCATAATCCATGCAAAAACTTGACAAGTAACATCGATCACTTGAATCTGCATGATTATGTTATATCTAATTAGTTTGCTTTTTCATGAAATGAAGGTATCGAGCAATCACGAGTGCATATTACCGCGGAGCCGTGGGTGCTTTAATAGTCTACGACATGACACGGCGGGTGACATACGAGAGCGTGGAGAGATGGCTGAAGGAGCTAAGAGGTCACACAGATACCAACATTGTGGTGATGTTGGTGGGCAACAAGTCGGACCTCTGTCACTTGAGGGCGGTTTCCGTCGAAGAGGCCACCGAGTTTGCAGAGCGAGAGAACACATTCTTCATGGAAACATCAGCCCAGGAGGCCATAAATGTGGAGAATGCCTTCACTGAAGTGCTGTCTCAGATATATAGTGTGGTGAGCAAGAAGGCACTGGAAATTGGGGATGATCCCTCGGCTCTGCCTAAGGGACAGACCATTAATGTTGGCTCTCGTGATGATGTATCAGGTTTGAAGAATGCTGGATGCTGCTCTTCTTGATGAGTATAATGCTCTTGTCTGCTGTCTATATCCATGTATATGTAGATTCCATTGGATTGTCTAGAGAGCATCAAACTGTGAGCTTTATTTATTGGTTTGTTGACTTTGTTCTTTGTAGGCAAATCTGTTCCAACTTCCACGTTAGTTTTTATATTTTTAATCAATAGCAATTTTTATTTATACAACGTGTCTATTTTCATTTTTTGCAATCATTAGATGGCCCACTTTTAGTTAGAATTTAGAGAAAATCCCAGGGAACTTCACAAATGGAAATTACAAAATGAGGCTCCAATTTCAATATTCCTATGAGATGCTGTTTTATCAAAATGGGATATTGGAAATTCATGTAAAAAGATATAAATGTCCTTAAATATATATTATTAAAAAAAATAAACCCTGACGGGAGGGCTCCGGCGATATAGGGTGTGCATAGCAACTATTCTGTTACCCAGTCAGAAACAGTTTTTTCTGATTCTGTGCTTTGAAAGAGTTCTGAGAATCAGAATTACGTTTGTTAACCCATTTTATTTTTACCCCGAGAATTAGAATTACGTTTGGTGATGGTGATGGTATGGTGGCGGTGGCGGTGGCGGTGGCGGTGGGGCAGCGGTGGTGTTGGAGGTGGCAACGGCGGTGGTGGTGGAGCGACGGTGGTGATGAACGAGGGTAAATTTCTGCTTTGATTGATGGAAAAATAAATTTTGATTTTTTGCCCTGGAATAGAGAAGCTAAAATTTTTAGCTTCTTTTTTTTACTCCCTAGCACAAAAAATAAACCGATTCATCCCGGGAGCAAGAAAAAAAACCGGATTTACCAAACACAATTCCCATCCATTTTTGTTCCGAGGCACATAAATTAAGAAAAAAGTCATTCTGAGAGTATTACTATGCACACCCATAGCCTCACTGGCACTAGAACTCCAATGGCTGATGGGAATTATTATTTTGACAAAGTGGTGGGGGAGGGATTTGAACCTTTGAATATAAATCTGTGTGTGTGTGATTTGAACCTTTCAATATAAATCTCTGTGACTGTGTGCGTGTATTTTATATATATATATACGGAAAATCATGTATCCTGTCACAGTACCTATGCTTCTATCCAGCGAGTGTCAAAAACGACAGCGTTTTCTTAAATGATCTGATTCCATGGCTGAAACATAAAAAACAAAACAAATCCTTGACATGAGATTGCTGTCGCGCCAACGATGAAAAGATTAAAGCATAACAGTTGAGCAAATTGAAATCAAATTGCTATCAAATTGGACAGAATCAAGGGAGAATCGGAAAGGGAAATTGAAATCTTTAAGAATATGAACTATTATACGATTGGGTACTGAAATCCAGCACTATCACAGAACCTACCCTATCAAATCTGAAAGGGAAATTCCATGGCCAAAGATTAAACAGAGAGAAAAAAAAAAAACAAATCCTGTGCTAACGTAACAGAAATCCAGCTACCTACCTAATCAAATCTGAAAGGGAATAGTCCTAACAGAAATTGTCGAAAAAAAATCTTGTGCTATCAGCGTTTTCTTAAATGATCTGATACCCAATCGCATAACAGTACCCAATAGCAATTTGATTTGATTTCAATTTCCAGTATCCAATCAAATCATTATATTCATATTTTGAATTTCCCTTTCCGATTCTGAAATCATTATATGCAATTTGAAATCAAATCAATGCTTATTGATATGCATAACATCACAGACAGTTCGTATTTTGAAATCAAATTGCTATCACCTGGAGAGATTCACAAACAGTTGAGCGATTGGGTACTGGACAAGTGTTTTGTTGGATCAGTTCAAGGTTGCTACAATTCTGTCGTTTTATTTTTTATGTTTCAGCCATGGAATCAGATCATTTAAGAAAACACTGTCGTTTTTGACACTCGCTGGACAGAAGCATAGGTACTGTGACAGGATACATGATTTTCCGATATATATATATATATAAGTTAACTATTTATCTGTGATGCCAATTCATAAGTTTTATTCTGGAATTTGTCACATTTCATTATTTATTGACAACTTTCGTTTACAAAGTTAAAATTTTATACTATCAAGTCATTCACAAGTTTTATTAAAAAATTCACCACATTTAATTAATTATTGATAACTTTCGTTTACAAAGTAAAAAGTTTAGAAATTTTGTTAAAGAATTCACTATATTTCATTGGGTATTGACAACTTTCGTTTGTTAAGTAAAAATTGACACTATTAGGTCATTTACAATTTTTGTTAAGAAATTCATCATATCTGATGAAGTTTTAATAAAAGTTGTAAATGAAATGAATGTGAAGATTTTTATTACTTGTAAACAAAATTTGTGAATACCTAATAAAATATGGTAAATTCCTTAATAAAATTTTTGAATGACAAGATAATATAAATTCTTACTTTGTAAACAAAAGTTGTCAATAATTAATAAAATATAGTGAATTTCTTAACAAAATTTATGAAGGACTTGATAGTATTAATTTTTTACTTTGTAAATGAAAGTTGTCAATACTTAATAAAATGTGGTAAATTTTTTATTAAAATTTGTAAATATGCTCCAGTCAAAGATAAATAAGTTAACTTCTAAGTATTTGTTTGCCACATATATATTGAAGAGCATGACCACCAATGTTTTTCGAAACAAGTGGTGGAGGTTAAATCCACGACATAAGTGTTCTACATTTAAAAAAAAAAAAAATCCAACTATATTTTTTTAAAAAACCTTTTATGTATTAACATAATTATAGTATTAGAAAGAGTACTACATTACGTCTAAACTTCAAACTGCTTAGCTTTAAACATGTTAGTGGTCCAAGATTATTGGTTGATAGAGAATTAAAGTGACTCTACCAATGAATCACGAAATTATATGGTTCTTAAATATGATTTCTTAATTTATTCATAATTTATTTAGAACCTAGATTTGCTTCTTAGGTTTTTATGTGAGTTATTTATGGACAATAGTTTGTTTTTTATTACGAATTAGTGAATGTGTTTATTTGTCCGATGATTCATGTTGTTTGTTGGACTAAATAAAAAAGGGAAGGAAGAAGGTGAGTAAATATGCTAATTACTTACCCTCAAATTAGCTAGAGTTGAGAATCAAGGCCGGCCCTTGAAAAGCCAGAGCTTAATAGGGTTGGCCCTATGGAACTCAGGGTAAAAAAAACATCTATTTTCAAAGCTTGAATCGAGAGCACCAGGGCCAAGGCCGGCTCTACAAGGTCCGGAAGTTACTATTCCAAATTTTAACTATATATTTTTCCTCTGTTTTTTCCAAATAAATATAACTAATAAATTACACCAATTAAAGTTCTAATTTATCAAATAATATTATCAACATTAATATCCAAACAACATGAATCATCCGACAAATAACCACATTCACTATTTCGTAATAAAAAAACAAACTATTGTCCATAAATAACTCACATAGAACCTAAGAAGCAAATCTAGATTCCAAATTTAAGCTATTATACAATATTTCTATAATAAAATTAACCTTATGACTTGTAATGAGAAAATTGTCAATATAAGGAGCAAGCTAACTTTCATTTTCATTGAATATTCGAATAGGGATATCTCTTTCAACTCCTTATTAGATTAAAAAAATAGTAGGCCCTAACCCGAGGCTCTACAAAGCCAATTTCATTTAACTCTTCTAATTTTCAAGCCCGGTCTTTAAAGGGTCAGAGCCTAAAAGGACCGGCCTCATGGGTTCGGCCCGATTTCCTAGCTCTAAAATTAACCCTTCCCATGAGTTCTTGGCTTAATCCGAACAAATAAATAATTGTAGAAGTAAAATTTTAATAGGATTGAAAAAACAATAGCAGCAAAGTAAGTCCATTGATATATATGTGTGTGTGACTGTGGGTGGATGCGTGTGTGTATCTTTGATTTGTATTTTTAGGATTAAACAAAAGGATTTGTAAACCGGCCACAGAGCTTGGCCGCCCGTCGGTAGGGTTTATTATTTTTTTAAATAATATATATTTGAGGGCTTTATGCCTTTTTGCATAAATTTCCAATATCCCATTTTGGGAAAATAACATCTCATAAGAATAATGAAATTGGTAGCATCATTTTGTCTTTTTCCATTTTTAAAGCTCCCCGTATAGAATTTTCCCTCGAATTTATTCACAATAATCAATACAAAATCAATAAGCACAAAACCCAGATATAATTTTTGTGAGAAAGTTTTTCCTGGAATTCTGGAATAACACATTAATTTAAAAACTACATAAATTATAAAATATGCTGATATATATATAGGGAAAAACATTTCTCATGTTGTAGGAGAAATGTTTTCTCACGCCACACACGCATAAAATGGTGGGACCAACATATATATATAATTAGCACTATATATATATGTGGGTCCCACCATTTTATGTGTGTGTAGGAATCTTGTTTCTCTCATGCAACATGAGAAAAGTAAACCCCACACACACACACACACATATATATATATATATTTGGATACATGCCGATATGCTATTATTGATATATTGTAAATGTCAGTATTCAGGAATAGGAAGATTTATTTATTTATTTATTTTTAGATAAATGTACAAAAATCAAAACATTTCATTTTGGGAAAAAATTATGAGCCCTCTGTTACTGTTTATTTCACTGTTCCGTGAACTGCAAAAAATAAAAAAAATAATCTTATTAATTTTGTTCAAATAGCAAATAATAGAGGCATCGAGCAATGTTGCTATAAGATTTTTGCTTCAATTAATTACAAACAGTTATTACTTGCTGAAAAAACTATTGTTTTTACAACTGCAAACTTGACAGGTCATATATTTCTGGACAAAACTATGAACTAAAAATAACTTGACCCAGCTTATTCCAAAAAAATGAAAAAACTCGGCCCACAAAATATGTTACGTTAGTGACCCAACAAACAGGGAAAACATTCTGAGTAGCCCATTAATTATTCACACATCAGTACTCATCAAGCATTGCACAAAATCTCTCCAAAAAAAAAAAGCATTGCACAAAAACATTGGGGGGAAAAAAAACAAAGCAAAAGAATATCACTGAGGCTCTACCTTTGTTGAAGGAAAGGGTCCACTATAGCTAAAACCTTCTTGATGGTCATAAGGATGACGTAGCTTGCCGCCACGTGCCTCCACATCGATTTCTTCTGTGGTTGGATCTGATTCAGAAGTAGGGTTCAATCCAGCAAGCTCCATTATATTCTCAATCTCCTTTACCACCTCAGCCATTGATGGTCTCTGAGCTGCATATTCTCTGACACATCTCATTGCCAGGGCCACAAACTTCTCCAAACCATGTGGAGGAGTCACTTTGTTGATGAATGGATCTATGATGGAATGGAGGTTGAATAGTTCTTTCGATGTATCCATTACATTTTGTACCTCTCGCACTATATATTTCCCTTTCTCTATTGGCCTTCTTGCTGTCACTAGTTCCAGCATCAGCACTCCGAAGCTATATACATCACTTTTTTCAGTCAACTGTTGTGTCATATAATACTCAGGATCCAAGTAACCCTACAACAAAATAGACAAAAAGATAGGACTTTCATCAAAATTTTCTTTGCTAATATTTCATTCATTTGAAATTTTATTACAATATTCGATCCTTAATATAAAATTACTGAACTATAAAGTGGATCTTATATTAAGGACTAGAGAGGGTATATTAATCCAAGTAATCCTATAACTGTGAAAGGGATAGTAATAGAAGCTGGTCCATTGACTAGATGGTGTTTCAAGCATTTACTAACCATTGTCCCTTTGACTTGAGTAGTGACATGGCCCCTTTCAGTGTCAACAAGAAGCTTGGAGAGTCCGAAATCCGCAACCTTTGCGTTAAGGCGCTCATCGAGTAGAATGTTGCTTGATTTTATGTCCCTATGTATGATTGGTGGGTCGGCAAGTTCATGAAGATAGGTCAGGCCTCTGGCTGCACCCTGAGCTACTTTAAGTCTTCTCATCCAATCCATTTTGA
The DNA here is from genome assembly GCA_034222035.1 of Acacia crassicarpa. Taxonomy (NCBI): domain Eukaryota; kingdom Viridiplantae; phylum Streptophyta; class Magnoliopsida; order Fabales; family Fabaceae; genus Acacia; species Acacia crassicarpa. The sequence continues at coordinate 36,277,675 of JAWXYG010000005.1, read as the reverse complement.
TCTCAGACTTTCCTGTATAGATCAAGTCACAAAAACTATTAAAGAAATGCACTCGTGATGGAATATAAGAACTACTCCTTCCGGTCTTAATTATAAGAGCTAGTTGACTTTTTTGGAGAGATTAAGGAAGCTAATTAAATTACTTTAAAGAATTTTTATTTTTATTTTTTTCTTCAAACTTATTAGTTTGACTAATAAACTAATATATAATTTAAGAATATTTAACATATAAAATGATTAAGTAACTTATTTAGCTTCCTTAATCTCTCCAAAAAAAGTCAACTAGCTCTTATAATTAGGACCGGAGGTAGTACATCTTTTAGATAACTTCATATAGAAGGAAATCTATCTTACTTTTATATTTTATTCCCTTTAGACCTTATTATAAGGCACTAACTAATAAATGTATTTGACGCTTTTTATAAGGCACTTGTTGTTCCTAAGGAGCATTTATGCCCATAATTAATAAGGATAGTGGATGAAAGTAATAATTAACATAATATTAGAATTTAATGTAACTAGTAGGAGTAATATTGTAAATCACTTAAATTATAGGACAATTTTATTGACTTTAATTACATTTATTGGTTTGTGAAAATTGTTAGTTAGTGCTTTATAATAAGGACTAGAGGGAGTATTACTTTATGTTTAGTTTTAGCAGGTGGGGTGTTTAATCATTACATGTATTAAATGAGATACTACAAGTGTGTACTTTTTGTTAGAAGTGGATTGCAAATTGTCTCCTTATTAGCATATAAATGGGAGCTTTCATCTTTTGTAAAGACACACCCTTGAATGAATGAAAGTATTATCCTGAGCAACAAACAGAATGAATGAAAGTATTATGGCTTTTGAAATTCTCTTCCCCTTTGTCTCTCTTATTTTCTCCCTCCATTTCTGAACCTCTTTCCCTCCCTTATCTCTCTATTTCTCTCAACCTCCTCTTTTTTGCTCTTTTCTACCCTAGATCAAATCTATTTGAGTGAAAGTAGGTGTGTGTGTGAGTGAGTTTTACATCAATGCCCAGCACTGTTTTATGGCGTTCTTGATATGTTAGTCTTCAAACTAATTCTCATACATTCAGGAAAATGAATGTCAAAGTTCCAAAGAGACTTTATTTAGGGATTATCAACCACTTTACATATTTTCTGACAAATGCATGTGAGTTGCATTTAAAAACTTCTTCCGTTTCTTAAATCAATACCATGGATGAATGAGAATATAAAAATTGCAATCAATATTCACATATTTTCCAACAAATATGTGTGGGTGTTCCAAGACACTAATTTCAAGTTTTGAATAAATTAGACAAGCAAGCAGTGACACGTAATAATAACAAGTTCTTCTCCAAATTTACGAAGTGTGCCAAAATAAGGGTATTAGCACGTCCATTTTGTGGCAATTCAGAATTGGTAATTAAATATCAGGCATACGATCAAAAAATTGACAACTAAAATGATGAACCACATATATGTTAGAACTATCAAGATAGTTTATGAAGCGAATGGGCAGATTAGCAGTCTATTTGGTAATGATCAAAAGAAAAGAGGTGTGCTGCGCTTCTTGAACAAGTTTTTGCCCTTGTCCTGCCCCATTTCTTTCTAAATTCACCTCTACGACAAAATATGGATATCATTGATGAGGAGAGAAGGGGCTGGAATTTGGGAGTACCTGAAAGACTATCCATTAAAGTGCCGTTTGGAATATACTCATACACCAGCATTTGTTCACCTTTATCGAAACAGAAACCCGCAAGACTGACAAGATTCTTATGATGGACCCTTGATAGAAGTTCAATCTCAGTTTTAAACTCACCAGAACCCTGCATGGATTCTTTTGCAGCCCGTTTGATAGCAACTTGTTCTCCAGTGGGCAGAACAGCTCGGTAAACCTTACAAATGAGGATTTATTAGCTATTGCAGAACATTAAATAAGAAGATAAATTTAGAAAATGGAACAATGTTTCTAAAGCTGGTGTCAGAAGAAAAAAACTCTAGGGTCATGCCATAGAGAGCTCAAGCCTCCAGTTGCCCAATCATCTCAAAAAATATAAAAAGAGGAGGATAGCTATGAGATGTTACTATTGTAAACCTTTCCATAGCCTCCAGATCCAACAGTGTTGTCTTCAGAGAAGTTGTTGGTGTATTTTTTTAGATCTTCTAAAGAAAACCATCGTGCTCCTTTTAACTGTGGAGCCTTACCGCTGTTCTTGTTCAGTTCCCAGTTTACTGCATCAGCAAGGCATGTGATCAATCAAAGACTGCTAGAAAATTTCTTTAAAAGGGATAAATATAGGCCAAATCTGTATTAAACATATCTTACCAAAAGGGTTCAGTTCAGCAGATCTTTTTACTCTTTTCCTTTGACGTACTGCATATATTACTGCAAGAAGTACTAATACCAGAAGGATCACAACAGCAACTACTACACCAACTATAAGCCCTGTATGTGATGACTTCTTTGATCCATATGCTAAATGAAATGAGAGAGACAGAGTGAGTGAGAAGAATAAGCATTATGGAGCTAAGCCTTTTCAGTTCATAGCGAGACAGTAATTCACCTGCATCGAATCCATAGACATCACCAATGAAGAAGTAAGGAAGGAAAAAATTTGGGAAGTTGAGAAGCTGGCTGCTAATCACAAAAGCAATATTTGAAACTCCAGTTCTATTGAATCGATCGCTTGAAGATGGGAAGACTTTCAGGGACAATTGAAGGTAATCAGTAGATGGATTCCTGAACGGATTACTTAGAGAGACAGAATCCACTGGGAGATTTTGTGATTGAAAAGCAGTCACCAGAGATTGCTCAAGTTCTTTATAATAACTTGCATTACCAAGGTCTGAGAAACTAATAACTCTGGAAAATAGAGTTCCAGTGTATGGATATGAACATTGGCAGTTAGGACTGGAAATCTGACCAGAACTGCAAGGAAGAGGTGAGCAATTATTTGGCTGCGTTGAATATAAGGAACTGGATGTGGGTTCTTGGCAGTAACGTTTGGTAGAAGCTTCTGCTTCAAGGCAAATCCGGTTGCGAACTAGTCTGCAAAATTGTTAGATAACTGCCTCAAAGGAGAAAGACCAAAAACCAGCGGTTTGAACTACGCTGGATGAATTTGACATGAAATCATAAGTTAAAATTAAAAAATAATAGGTGATATAATTGAGCCATGAAACTTACACTACTGAAACTTTATAGTTCATGTTTTTCTGCGTGAAGTCGGTGATTGTATTATTCTCCAAATCAATAAGTTGCAAGCGGTTGCTGTTGGCATTGCCAATATCTAGGGTGCCATTGAGCTGGTTGCCCTTCAATACCCTGTTCCCACAATTAAACACAATCATCTTAGAACAATCATCAACACATATATCCAAGAAGTTATTGGATCAATGTGGGCATATTGTTGTCATTTTGCACCCCAATATCTGATTTAATGAGACAGTAATACTCACACAGACTCTAAACTGGGTTGGTTAAATAAGGAGACAGGTATCTGCCCTTGTAGGTTGGTGTTCTCCAACATTCTGACATACACTAAGCTTTATCAGTATTCATTGTTTGAGAAAATCTTGTGTCTTAAAAGATACCCATGTTCACATACAAACAAACATATTCAAAGAAAAGAGATAAAGGAAAAGAATGGAAAGCATTTGAAGGAGGGAGGTGATAGAGAAGGCGTACAATGTTGTCATAAGCGACAAATTTGAAGCCCATGAAGGAATAACAGAAGAATCGAAAGTATTGTTGCTCAGATCCCTGCAGACAATTTTATGGAAATATGAAAACCAAAATAAACACTGAACAGATTTTCAAGCATATATGTATGCGGGGTGCATGTCATGGACTTCTGAACAAACTGAAGGAAAAAATATGTCACACTTGCTTCTCAACTAAATGAAACAAATTTTACTTAATCATTGCACTTTCAATTGATCTAACACACTACTGCTTTAGTACTTACACATAGGCTAGAAGATTCATTCCTGTAAGATCTGGCAGAGAACCATTCAACTTATTATTTGATAAGTATCTGAAAATATAAAGTAAATATTTCCCTCAGTCTAATGATCTTTAAATACAAAGACTAGCTTACAGAACGTTTATTTGGTACTCTTACAGATCACCAAGATTTCTGAGATTGCTGATAGTTGAAGGCACGCTCCCACTGAATTGGTTCCCATCGAAACGGCTGTGGAAAAGGGAAAAAATATCAATCACAGAAAAACTCAAAAGGATTTGAGGAACGATAAACTGTGATGAAATACTTACACTGCCTGCAATGAGTTCACCCGCCCAATGGTATTAGGAATACTGCCATTTAATTGATTGTTATTAAGAAGCCTGGCCAAAAGAATATAGGAGAGGATGAAGAGTCAGATCAACATGTCTGCTGGTCTCACCTTTTGAGTAAAAACTGAAACTAATAAAACATTATAACATGGGGATTTTCAAGCTGTGTATTTTAGCGAGAGATTCCATAGGGAGAAAACAAGAGACTGTTAAGTTCTAATAGAACTTACACATGGATCAGACTCATATTTGAACTAAAAAGTTGAGCTGGGATTCCACCTGAGAGCCTATTGTTTCCCAAGTGACTGAAAAAAAGGGACATATTCTTAGATCCTTTACACTGAACCAGAAATTATCCATTCATGCCAAGAGATTATCAACCCAAATTGAGTGTTGGAGTTGACATACAAGTGCTTTGCCGTAAGCAGCTTTTCAAGTCCAAGTACTCCTGCTTTAGAGATTGGGATAGGTCCTTCAAGCTGGTTATCAGAAAGGTCTAGCCAAATAATATTGGTTAGATTGCCAACGGTAGGTGGAATGTTTCCACTGAACTGATTATAGTTCAGAGCTCTGCATGGAAAGCGATAAGATGATAGGTCATTCATAATTTAGACAGAGATAACGAAACACTGATATTTTCTTTAAAACATCATAATTTACACCTAGACATTCTCAAATATAAAACAGAAATGTTAAAGATGAAATCCTTACAGAAAATCCAGCTGCTGCAAAGATCCTATTGAAGCTGGAATACTACCAGAGAAACTACAACCAACCAATAAACTGGAAAACAATGAGAAATGTAACAGATCAGTTCCGGACAAAATTTTGTGAGGGAAAAGAGAAGGTGAAAATGACAAAAATCCTTAATGAGCAGGAACTCAGCAGAAGGTTCAGATGTTATTACAGTTTTTTTTTTTTTTTTTACTACTGTTGGGTATAACGAGAAATATTTCTCGTGCTTTGCACTGGTTGATTAATCTGTTATGATTAAAATCCATCAGAATATTAATCAAATGATTAATTTATTATCTGATCTAAGGGTTTTTTTTTTTTAAAATATTAGATGTATATGTTATCACTTCATTCAGATTTTTTGTGTCTTATTTTAATCGTAACTTTTAGAGTTGAATTGAAATTTAAATAAGGCGACTTCAATCTTCATAGTTAATCATTCTAATTTATTCAAACAAAATAAATAACCGATAAGCCTAAGATGAGAACACGCATAAGCAATTTGAGGGGGGGAAAAATGCATAAGTCAAAAATGAATCATGATGTAGTAGATCTTCTATCTCATACTGCTCTTCTGATAAATTTTTTGTGAGAAATTGGAAATAATTAGAAATTCTAGAGTAGAGGGGTTAATTTACCAGCATTAAAATTATATATTCAAACAATTATAAAATGTTCAAAATAAATTATATATTTAAAAATACGATAACTTTTTAATAAATAAGGAAAGAAATTATAAGATTTTATTTTTGAAACAAACTTTGAAAATAGTGATTAATTTAAGAAATAACTTGTATTTCATTTCTACCACATCATCCAAGTCATATTTAAAAATATGACTATGGTGAACAGTGCAGCAAAAGCAAAGATAATTTAATTATAAGATTTTATTTTTTAAACGAAGTTTGAAAACATAAATCAATGAAATCGTATGAACAATAAAAAGTGGGTGAACAGTGATTTAGTGGAGTAGATTTCATAAATATACAGATTCACTTCCTTACAGCGTTTTTAATTTTCTCAAATTTCCAATCTCCTGAGGAATTGTTCCTGTCAGGCCCTTGTTGTAAGAGAGATCCCTATATTGACAAAAGATGTCAGTATTCATTTTATAGATAAAAACATATTGGCAACTACAAATGAGCATTGCATTCAAAATATGAGTTCAGTATTGAGAATGTAATTTGAAACATTTCTTTTTATGAATTCAGATACCAATTTTGTAGTGTGTGTAACAATTGCTACAAAATGTGCAAACAAATCGGAAATACCCAAACTCAAGCTCAGAACTTTCTGGCAGCTGAGCATTCCAAGGTTTTAAAAACAGATAAAACGCAGTATAAGTATTTAATCAAATTAGCTGTGTCTAAGTCATTATGAGAGTAGAAAAAATTCAAGTGGAAGACTCACAAAGTGTCTAACTCAGATAATAACTGGATATCTGAAGAAAGCTTGCCCACCAAATTCATGCTTGCTAATAATCTGAAAAAAGCAGTCAAGACATAAACAGAAATAAAAAAAATAAAAAATTATATTGAAGGAGCCAAAGAATCCATGTACTGACATTGAGGTCACTCTTGAATTGGTGCATTCAATTCCTTCCCAACCACGGCCACAAGGATCTGAACCCACCCAACTTGGTGGTTTGTTCTGCCATGATTCTGTGAGAGATTGTAGGGAACTAACTGCAATGGTGCGATATGCATAAAAAGATTGTTAACAAGTGCTAAATTCTCAAATAAATCTCCTTAATACCAAATGAGCACCTTCATCTTCTGAGAGTTTCCTTTTAGTTTTAGACCCCAATGTGCAAGAAATGTATAGGATAAAGCTTTCAAGATCACACCAAAAATAAATTAATAACAAAAGGAAGTCCTATTAGAAGCAGAAGGAAATGGCCTCTCTCTTTTGCATATGTGAAAAGAGGAAAGAAATAGTTGTGAAAAATATAGATCAAATTCCAAAGAAAGTGTCAATTAGTTGAAAATATCCCAAAGTTTAATTGAACTTACAGTCCCGATAAAAGCTCTGCGCTGATACAAGCAGAGATTGGTATAGAAGCAGGAGGAGAAACGCTTGAAATACTTGTTCCATTTCTCAAAGATCCGATATCTGTTCAAAACACTCAGTTTAGAGTCAATAACATGGAATGGCCAAAACAAATAAAAAGAGCACCATGTATTTACGTGGGAAATAAAGCTTTTGGCACAACCAATTCGAATCGATAATAGACACTTGCTCAAGATGGCTAACTAGTACATTTGATCACATCAGTAACCATTTAATTCATAGTAGATTGTATAAAAAATTGTGGCCCAGAACATGGGAGTATAAAGACTTCTGACTGAATCCTTCTCATACTTACAAAAGAAGAAAACTCTTAGTTAACATGCATTTTATGAACAAACAGGCACCTAAGAAAAGATATCTTCAGCTGCCATTTCATCTCCAACACTTCATTCTTAAAGAATAGCTCAAAAATCAAGAAAGGTTGAACACTGTTGAGTGTTGATAAATAGAATTGCGAGAAGTTCGATATGAACCAATTCTAAAACAAGGAAGATAATACAACCACGTTTTAAGAGTAAATAGCAATCTGAACATTGTTTTCAATTTTGCTGAGGAAAAAAATTGAGAACTGAATCATCATATACAATGAGACATTTGGCCACTTTGTTTGCCGTCCAAGGCGATTAAAATAATCCAATCAACATAATATATTGCCAAGAATTGAGTCACTTTTATTTCTCTGTTAACAGGTCACAGCTAGAATGAACCCTGAGTTTTCTAATACGCATAAAATATGGTCTGAATTCTCCTATGCAAAACCATGCACGAAATATTACATAGTACAGACAAAAAAATGGCCAATATTTCAAAATTACCAACTTGCCACGTAGTTGGGACAGGCTGGGGCAGCCTGCGTTCTTTGTAAATAAGCGCGTTGAAGTGGTCGCCAGCCGGAGCTGGTTTGCCGGAGGCATATGGGATCATAGTATCGTAGCAGACAAAAACACAGAAATAAAAATTGTTGGAAAAAAAGTGAAATAGGTTCTTCTTCCCAAATTCAATGAGCCGTTTGTTTAATCTTGATGATGATGGCTCCTCGTCTGCTCACAAGATACAGCTTGTCATTGCATGAGGGAACTAAGCAATTCAACTTTTCTGGGCTGTTAATTTTTAATCAAAATCATGAAGCTTTTATAGTTTGCAACTCATTTACACCAAAATTTCTCCTAATTTGATTTGACAACTGCTAATAACGATGACACATAATTTGGATGGGACTAACTTCTATTGAAACTGACAAACCTCAATGTTTAAATACAAATTAGACGTTTATTTATGTATTGCATGGATTAAAAATTCTTAGCTTGTAAATATTACTACCACTCATCTTAATATAAGATCTCATTCGTAATGCGATATTTTATACTATTAAAGACTAAGGCTAGTATTTTGTATCGATAAGTACAGTTTTTGAAAGACATTGTGTAGCTAGTGAAAACAATGGTCTCTTTGAAGAATGCATCTCATGTTGCCAATTTTCATGGTTTTGACGAGGAACAGAATAATACCACTTGATTGTTCAAATGAAATTAATATAAAAAATCAAGTTTATGACAAAGCATGTGACAAAAATTCGGATAAGAGAAGAAAATCTTTCTCAACATGCATTTAAAAATTAAAACTGAATTTAAACGCAGCACCATACAATAATGAGCAATAAAATCAACAATGTTGTTCTTTCTTTCCTGCAAGATTTGCTCTGATCGCTACACCTTATAGAATATGGACATAAAAAACGGACCAAATGACATTTTATTTATGTACGTTTTGTTGAGGGGGTCTTTATTAGCAGTTTAGTCTTTTGAAAATGTTTAAAGCTTTAACAACTCGAAAGGGAATTTATACAACAAGATGGTTGAACTGAAATACCTAGTTCATACAAAATTCAAACATATATTAAGTACAAGAAGAAGAAGAGCTGAAGACACAGACTGTCTATTGAATTTGATTCTATAGAGAAGGTGGGGTTCAAATTAAAGCCAGTAGTTTGGCCCACAAATGCAAAGATTTTATTTTGTGGGGACAAGCACGTAGTTCTATGATTTTTTTTTTTTTTTATACATACATAGTTCTATGATTTTTTTTTTTTTTTTTGATACGACATAGTTCTATGATTTTGAGTGAACAAGGTAATGTCCCAACAGTTTGCTTGCACAGTGCTTTTAGGAAAACTACTGATTTTTAGTGTGTTTAGAAACTCTCTTAACAAATTTTCTAAATTCTAATACAGTTGTGCACTTAGGACTTGAATCTGAAAATACTTATTAGTAAAACCTTTTATGCGGTTAGCTAGGTACTGGTAGGCGAATTGAGTCCTTTTTTGTTCAATGAATTGATTATTGGTTGCTATTGCGTTAAGAAGTCTTCGGGATTAAAATAAGTTACTTGAAGGGAAAAAATGATGTTTGATATTGTTTTGGGAAAAGCTACTTAAAAGTTGAATTAATTTATATATATATATATATATATATATATATATATATATATATATTGTTTTTTTACTTTTCTTTATATTTGAACTTTTTGAAACTAATTAGAGTTGAAAAAGGAAAAATCCACTTTGCACTGTGAAAAAACCACGGTGAAGCTGCTTTTGATAGAACAGAGACATTAGATTGTGATATAGAAAAGCTACGGCCATACGGTGATTGAAGCATAAATTTGTGGCTTCTCCATTGGTAACATGAAGAGATAAAACTTGACCCAGGATGAGGGGAACAAACACCAAATTTAAGTGGGTGCTACCCTCTTTTTATGATACATCTTAATTTTTAAGTAAAAATCAATTTAAACATAAATTATATTACACTAATTAATTTTAATTCTAACGTACGCTTACGAAAGTCAAATAAAAGAAAATCCATTTTTACTACCTTTATCCAAACGCACACTCAACATATCATTCAAATTCAAACAAATGTCAAACTAACTCTTTTATGGCTTCATTATCATTACTTAAAAAAAGAAAAAAAAAGCCTGCATTAATTATGCGTTTTTATATCATTCTCGTGCCGTTCCCTTCATTTTTGTTAAAATAGTGACTCACGTTTGGTTGGACTCTTGTGCCGGCCGAATTTCATATCAGGCAGGATACTGCATTTTCTTTCAAGGAAACAAACAAGTCTAGTGAGGCAGGAGTAGGAGCAGTTAGAGAGAAAATTAGCCATACGTATTGAACGGCTGGAGATGAGGGAAATGCAACTCTGGCCATGGATTCTTGCATCCATCCAACTTCTTCCCAATAGCTTTCATGATTCTTGTATCTAATTTTGCTTTCCTACCTACTGCAAATATTAAATTAATAATTGTTGTTATATTCATTTAAGAAATCAATGTAATTTTTTTAAAAGAAAATTTTAGAAATTACGTCAAGGACGTCCATACTTGGGGGAAAGTAATCGAGGATACCATTTGGAACAACATAGTATAGGAATAATCTTTAAAAGAAAAGAAAGAATAAATATTTAAAGAATCTATTATACTCCCAACAAAAAAGTTAAATAATCTGAAAATTTGGTAAAGACGGAATATAGCCTTATACGTCTACTCGTACACTAAAATAAAGGGCGATCCATATGATGCATATTCCAGTAATGCACGCAACGAATTAAATTTTTTGGTGTCATACATACAAGCAGATGGAGAGGGTGATGTAGAGGAATGAATATGGGTGGGGCTCACTTTTCTTTATACTCATTATCTCTTTTCTCTCCATTCTCCATCTGTTCACCCGACGTCTACAGTCAAGTTGTGCCTATAAAGAATCCAGACTCATGCACTTGGATCATCGAAATGGCCTGGCCAAGGCGAAATAGGCCTCTGGTTTTACTAACAACAGCAGCTCTAAAACAATGATCTCACTTGGACAAGAAATTTTGAGACCAGGTTCAATAATACCTGCTTGTAAAAATTCAAAGGTCCAATCACAGCATTAATAGCAGTTTGTGCTAAAGCAGAAGCAGTTGGTAAAAGCGAATAAAACCTACCTGGGGAAAGCTTTTTCCCTTGATATAGCTCCTTTGCTAGGGGGTTGGCGGCCCACTGGTTCACAGCCACCCTACTCAAGGGTTGAAAACCAATTATCTTTCCATCGCTAGAGAAAACCACCTGAAATTTTCAAACTCCTATGAACATTACATTCATATTATCTATTCTAATAAATTAATTCTTCATAGGATATAATCTTCCCTATCAGCATCCTAGTTTTTCAAAAATACCTTAATCCCATACCTGAAAAATAGGTAGTAGTGTATAAACTCCTTTTCAATTCCAAGTTGCAACAAAACAGTGCATTTGCCAGTGCAAATGAAAAACACTTCAAAAAAGTTGGAAATCTGAAGTACCTGATAACTAGCAATGTCCTGTATAGACTCTTTTGCTTCATCTGCATCCATATTCTCTGAAGTAGAAAGAATCGAAACAACCTCACCATCAGATTTAGCTGCCCCCAATGTTCTCATGTAAGCCGGCAGTTTTCCAGTCCAAACTCCAATACCATCTTCCTTCTCGATATCACCTGACCAGCCAAAAGCATCTTTGACTTTCATAATAGCTGAGATGCAAAACTCTTCCAACTGTCCAATAAAAGATTCAAACAAGAAAAAACTACTTTTTAAACCAAAGGTACACTAAACCATGGAATAATCAGTAAGCATATGCTATGAGAAATAAAGGAATAAAAGCACATGAAGTTTTCCCACAAGCAATTATATGAGCGTGCTGCCTAGGTATATTTAATAGCACACAAACAGCGTCAGAAATAACAATGACAGGGCATCTGCTGTGCTAAGATCAACACAGATTTTGACATTATGGATTTGTTTCGACTATTTCAACACTCCACGATTTCTATAAATATAATTTACAGTGCTTAACAAAAGCTCAACATGTTCTAGATTCAATCTTTTGAAGTTAAATCATCAAGATGAACCTCAAATATTCCAGCTGATAGACTAAAGACCATCTTAAAGCATAATGGAAAAAACAGAAAATGAGGTGCTACATTGCTGAGGAACTTTGTAGCTCCCAATTCTTTCAGCAAGCAAGTTCAGCATATATTAAATTTACCACATAATCATAAGAAAGGATAGATTGCTGACCTTATTTGCATCCAAAGATTCATATAATGTACTGTGGACTTCAGATGATGACAGAGATCTAAGTTCCCCAAGGTGTTTTCCTCCCTTGGGTAAATGAGGCAAAAAAAGTTGGCCAAGAGCATTGATTGCTACAAGAAAGATGCCACTTGCAAGGGTGACTGACAATAGTTTCAATAAAGAGCTCCCCTGAAGAAAACCAAATAGTTGAAAGAAAAAAAGTCTAAAGTTGTGTTTATTATCAATGAAATGAAGAGATTAGTATGAATCAGTTGAACTTTGCCCAGATTTTCATATAGCACATATATAATTCACTGTAGCCAACCTACGCTTGAAGAATAAGACCAGGACAAAGCATGGATGGCTAATGTTATAGAGAGAGCTCTAGCAGGCTAGAAATAACTATTCATAATTAAATTATAGATAAGGGTACTGGGAACTATAAAGCATAATCATTATTGCAAACAAGGGGAGATAGCTGAAAATAAATGATATTATGATAAGTGATCAATGTTTTCCAACACAGACAAACAACAACAAAATACTAAAAGAAAGTACAAAATTTTCAAGTTCTTGTTTCAATGATTCTAAATATGTTATTGCATCTTGATCACAAACAATGAGGAGATCACTATAGCCAATACTTCACCCAAAAAGGCACCTACGCCACATTTGGTAACATCCCCACAAAAGCATTCCTTTTCCATTGAAGAAAAAATATATGTAATATCCCTTGCACTCTTATTGTCATTACTTAACAGTGATTTTAATCATTATTTTATTCAGGAGCACATTTAAACGACAGAATCACATTTTTTTAAAATTTCATTTTCCCTTCCGTTTCATTCGATTTTGCACAGTAGATAACCCCTTATCTCCCATAGATGATATCATACTGTGAAAGATCAAAGTCTCAAATGCTCATTTTTGCTAAGACTTAGAGAACAAACAACAAGCATTTGATTACCTTTTTATTTGACACTTTAGCAAATTTGGCAGCCATGCCACAAGATAATTGCTTATCACGAAGAGTGTAAGGATCCTCATAGTACATATCCAATGCTTCTGCCAATCCAATCTGCAATTTTGTTAAACTATATCAGAACCAGCATCAGTTGTATACAACATAGTAGAAGCATGGATTTCAAATAACCTTAGGAAACACTAAGAATTGCATCCAGCTATAGCTAAATATAATAAGAAATAGGATATAAATATACAAGTGTAATCAATAACAAGAAGTTCAGCCAGCATCAAATGTGAAATGGCCAGTTTTTCATAGTTTCATTCCATTCTCTCTCTCTTTTGTTCACCCACATATTTAGCAATTTGCTGTTTATTCATTTGATTCTTGTTTTTCTCATACTGCTGCGATGACGTTATGCTATTGCTATCCACATAACATATACATGACTAAAAGAGGAAACCACATTAAATCATGCCTTTAGAGATTTGATAACAGAGAAATGAGAGACTTCATTTGATCCCACATGTGAAAGTTCACTTTACAATTTTTCACTAAAAAACAAAGTCATTCCCCTACTCTTGGGTAGTCAAAACAGAACAGGCTCAGCTCTCTCACCACAAGTGCCTTAGGCATCCTACAGCACATAAGAATAACATACTTGACCTAAAGGTTTTCATTATTGCCTAATTTTCCTCATTTTATCTTACTCTTGCTTGAGAAGAGGGAAGAGGGAAGGGAAAGGAAAAGTCACAATAATTTGCATTATTAAGCCTGCTCACATACTTGAGCCATAGGCCATAACCACCACCACTGAATTCCCACAGAAGAGCCAAGTGATGATACACTAGAGTAAAAGTACCGCTGAAAAATCTACAGGCCAAAGCAAAAGGAAAGGATTGAGTACCATTTGAGAGTGGGTCAAATGAACTTCCCACCTATTATCTGCACACTTCTTCCAGCCTTCAAATTTTGCATTCCCCATTCTCTTGGCATCAATTTCTAATCTGTAAGCTGGTACATACTCGCTTGTCCAGGCACTAAAATCAGAACCACCCATCTTCTCTAATTTTGCATAACAGGATGGATTCCACCAGTGGTGCCTAGGCTTTGTCTTCACAAGCTTAAAGCTATTCTTCATTAAATTATAATTATCCAACAGACTCCTGGCATTTTCAACTATCTCATCTTCAAGTAATTTGTATATGACCACAGAGGAATCTTTTGACACTATTCTCTCAGACTTTTGAAACCAGCCAAATAGCGTATTTGAATTACCACCCCATGCATTATCGGCAAACTGTCTTTTAGTGTCTTGAAGAGAAGAGATACAGACAACTTCAGCAAGCATGGACACTAGATAGTCATCTGACAAGCTGAGCGTGAAAGATGCAGGGACCTGCTTATATGAAATGCATAAAGAGAACTGAACGTATCAGTATCAGGGGCCACCTGCATGACAAACATTTTAATATGACATTACAATTTACAAAAAGTGGACGTGTATATTAAATCAATAATCAATCAAAAGAAATCAAACGTAACAAACCTCTCTTGGATTTTCAAGATCCTCCATGTTTCTAACTGCTCCAGGTGGAAAGACGATCATGTCAACATTCCAAAGCTGCTGCAAAACTACTTGCCTAAACGTCATTGCAAGTATATTCTTTGATCCAGTGTTAAACATATCTTCGGAAAGATGCCTCCTGAGTTTAGAAGCTTTTTCTTTAACTTTTTGAGCTGGTAAGAACTGTCAAAACAATCATATTCAATATGATTATTCAACAGGAAGATCCAATTTTAATTATCAATTTTCATTGCAAGAAATTTCACCTCAAGAGAAAATATACAACTAAGATAAATAATCAATACACATTATGCATGTATACATTACACCGTATATATGTTTGTACACTGTATTATATGCACAAAGTATGGCACATTTTATTCTCCAATCTATTAATGAACCAATATGTGAATTAGTGTCATTTATTACTCAGAAAACTCTATGTATCATTGAACGACCCGAACACCAGGAAATTCGAATAGTCTTAATGCACTCAACCGAAATCGCATAGTATCAATAAATCAATAAAATTTAAAACCATCCAATGTCCTAGACAAAACAAGCAAAACAAAATTAATTAAGACCAAAAAACGAAGCGAACCAATCGAGTACAGATGGTACTGTGCTCGTCGGAAGGGCCTGGAAAGACGGTTTCCACGACCATAGCTGGCATGCCAGATTCAATGTGCTCGGAGGCAGCTTCACCGCCATCAGCCGCAGCCGCTGTCAAAGCTTGCTCGAAATCAACAGCTCCGACCAAAGTTAGACGAGCCAAGTCATTCTCGTATGTCCTCACACATGGGAGGACCTTGTCACTGGACTCAGCAACGGCTTGAAGCACTTCTTGCTCAGTGATTGGGATGGTTTTCCGAGGAGAACAGGAGAGGACCAATATGGACTTTTTAGAGTGACTAAAGTTCCCTGCTCGAAAAAATGAAAAGAATCTAGGATTGGGTCGAAGGGGAAGAACAGGAGAGAACAGTGAGGGACTTCGAACTGAAGCCATTGACAAGAATTCTGAGCTCCCAGTGATAAACTGGTTTTCGATTTGCTCTGGAACGTCGCGAGCAAATTAACCTTTTCCCCTTTCCCGGTCAAATGATAATAAGCGCGAATCAACCTTTTTGGGTTCATGTGGCCGGAAATTCCAAAGATTATGGTCTTCATTTCAAGCTAGAAGTGAGGGAGAATGACTTTTTAAATCCCAAAAAATAATTATCTGCGATCCTAATTATAAGAGCTGGTTGACTTTTTTTTTTAGAGATTAAGAAAATTAATTAAATTACTTTAAAGTATTTTTATTTTTATTTTTCTTCAAACTAATTAGTTTAACTAATAAACTAAGGGTAAATGATTTCTCCTGTCACTGAAGATAGAATTATCTCCAGTGACCCCAAAACTACGTCGTTTTGGATTAATGAAGGGTTTGTTAGTAATTTCAAGTGAATTAATGAATGGTGTTTATGTAATTCTGTTTATTTTTAAATCATATACATTTTACCAAAACACTCTTCATTAATTCACCTGAAATTACTAACAAACCCTTCATTAACTCAAAACGACGTAGTTTTGAGGTCACTGGAGATAACTCTATCTCCAGTGACAGGAGAAATCTTTTTCCCATAAACTAATATATAATCTAAGAATACACAACATATAAAATGATTAAGTAACTTATTTAGTTTCCTTAACCTCTCCAAAGAAAGTCAACTAGCTCTTATAATTAGGATCGGAGGTAGTATCAGAAAAGTTTGAGGTGAATATTGGAGATTAATAAGTTAATCAATTACCATTAGTAATTTATGAGATTTGTCAATGGCTAAATGATTTCTCCCGTCACTAGAGATAAGTTATCTACAGTGACCCCCAAAACTACGTTGTTTTGGATTGTATGTTTGTAGTTTTAGATGAATTAATGGAAGGTGCAAAATTATAGAAATACTACATACCCTTCATTAATCCAAAACGACGTAGTTTTGGAGGTTACTGGAGATAACTTATCTCTAATGACTGGAGAAATACTTTTCCCTTTGTCAATATATTATTACCCTTAGTTAGAACCTAGATGTCATTCTCCCTAAAATTTATCCTTGGTCTTATTTATAAGTTATAAAGTAAGGATTTTAAAATCCTAGATGAAATTTTTGTATGAATATACCATTTGATTTTTAATATAAGACATATTTACTTAATTTTATTAGATTAAGAAAATTAGTTGCTATGACATGTATTTCTTTTCTTTTCTTTTTTTGCTCGGGATATGACATGTCTTTCTTAAAACACCTAAGACATGTTAGTCATTTTTCTTAATTTTTTCATTCCTCTTCTTTGATTATTGTTGAAAAAGCATAAAAGGGGATAAATTAGGGAGGAAAAATTGATAAATATAAAAACTATATCTTATACTATTTATTATCAAGATCAAATCCAAGAATATGTCTTATATTAAAGATGGGATGAATATAATTTTACTCTTAATTAAATTTTCTTCTTATGGAGTCATGGTATAGTATAATAGGAATAAAGTTGAAAAATGAAAGTTAATAGGTTTTAAACCTTTTTATTCCCATTAAATGTTGAGAGTTACTTATAAATAAAGAGTTAGGGTATAATATACCAAAGTTCATTGTGCATCTAACACATAGACTCTTATTGAGTATAAAAGTACTCACAAACATTTAAAAAGAGTGCAAAAATGACACATTTGCTAAATAGTTTAGCTCTCGTTTATTAATATATGAAAGTACCAAATTACCCTCCAACCTAAAAGAATCCACCCCTCCTTCCCTCCCTCCCAACCTCTCGATCTCCTCTGCTCATGCTTTAACAAAATTAAATTCATCATCAACACCATCTTTGAAGAAACAAAACAGTAATTGAAAACATTGCATTTTATCTCATCCTCGGTCATTGAAAAAACTGATTGGTCATGATATCGGGAAAAGTAAATCCCAAAAGAGTCAAAATCAAACTCAAACTTCATTTATTGTTATCCATCCAAATGGTTGTTGTAAATATTATATATGGGTGTGTAAAAAAAAGAGTCTTTTTGAAATATAGAATATATTTAAATGAAGAGATGTATTTTGAGAAATCATGTTCTTATAAATTAAGGGATTTGTGTTAGTTCATGAATTTAACATATAGTTATGACTTTTTAATTGAAAAGGTGTAGTATTCAAGAGTCATCATTTCAAGGCATTAATTCACTGTCTACAGATATCGCAATTGAGGCACCATTTGAAAATAAAGAACTAGAAAATATCGACAATCTCTTGATAAGTTACTTTATATTCTGCCAGTTCTACTGTCTTGATTTACACAAGAAGGGTATGTTCAATCCTAGGGAGTATCGCTTCTTTGTTGTCGGTAGTTGCGGAATAACTCAATAGAACAGTGTTCTCGGACACGACTGAGATAATCCACTTCTTCAGTTTTTCAAATCGCTCGCGAACTACAACAATGGTTAGCAAAATCATTGACCCCAAAGTCAACGTAGTTGTCGCCAAAGAAATAAACAACATGATAAAACCAAGGGATAGGATATTGTCACTACTAATTTTATGTCACTTCAAAGTCACTACCACTTTTTCACCGTTAGATCAGAATCTCATGTACCTTCATCATTTCTCTCTCCTATTGAGATTCTGATCTAACAGTGAAAAAGTGGTAATGACTTGTTAGTGACATAAAATTAGTAGTTACAATATCCTATCCCTAAAACCAATTGTAAGTTTTTATGGGGGATTTGTAGAACTCTTGCATTTGAAATGGCAACATAAGAGTCAACAAGAACATCATCATTGGAATTACAGAACTTGCATGGACCAAAATGCCCATGACAATAAAGAAGAGGAAGAGAGGAGAGTTGAGGAAGACAGGGATATCGTAGTCGTTGATGCCGCTAGAGATAGTGTAGGCCACTGTAAAAGCAACCACAGCAACAAGGATAGCCACCGCAAAGCATGGCTTAGGCTCTTTCCTCCAGAAAATCCCGATTAATCTCTTAAATTGGAGCTTGATTTGGTGCTTGAGAGATGGCATCCATTTCACAGCCTCCCAATCTGGTCCACAATCGGCTTGGATCTAACACTTCAATAGAAGAAGGAACATGGTTATCTTGGTTCTATGACAATGAAGGATATATGAATTGTCTAGAAAATTGATTCAATAAGACAAAACAATAGTAATAGTATTTACCTTTGTATAGATTGATCTAAGCCACTCTCCCCTATTCTGAACCACGATGATAGTGGGTGGTTCCTTGAAGAAATGGTTAAAGAGACTAGTGTTTCAATTGAGACAAATATTTTACCGGTTCCCAATTGAAATACCACGTCATATTGGGCTCAGTGATGTGGATGATGAGGTGGCATGACGACAAGGCAAAATTGTTATATTTTGTAAACTTTCGGAGCAAAATTGCTCCTAAAGAAATTTCTAAATACTCATTACTCCTCAGTGAAAACTTTCCAGGAAAAACGATACTTAACCCTATTTTGATTGATGAGGTGACAAGCATTGGGTGCCGCATGCACACATCAGTTAAAGTTATTGGACTAATGGAGGGGCAAAATTGCTATGTTTTATAAATTTTTGAGGCAAAATTACTCCTAAAAATTTTTTCAGATGTCCACTACTCCTCATCGAAAACTTTCGGAACAAAAATAACCCTTAACCCTTTTTTAAAAAACATATTTAAAATTCAGGCTTTTAAAAAGCCTCAAATTTCAGGCATGGAAAACCATGAGTAGGATTTTAACCTATTAAAGCCTATGTTTATGTAGGTTTTGTGTAGGCTTTAAATTTTAAACTATTGATATAATTGTTGGTCCCCTTCAAGTCTGCACTCACTTTGATAATCCTTCCAGTTTTAAACCATAGTTTTTGGTCCTCCAAGTTTCATTTCTTTCAAAATATCACTAAAAATGGTTTTGCTCTTAGAGGGACCAAAACCAAATGGTTTTAAATTTGAGAGACCAAAACCAAAATGAAGGTAAACTTGATAGGCCAAAGATGATATTAACCCAATTTTAAACTTTAAATAAGCTTTGAGCCTTCTTAAAAGCTTATATTAAATTAAAATAAAACCTTAATTACATATTATTAATATGGAAAAGATATAAATATATTATATAATATAAGGGTAAAGGATTTCTTCAGTCATTGGAGAAAGAGTTATCTCCAGTGACTCCAAAACTACGTTGTTTTGGATTAATAGTGTTTTTGTAATTTTGTTTATTTTTTAATCATATAAATTTTACCAAAACATCATTCATTAATTCACCTAAAATTACTAACACAGCCTTCAATTTCATTAATTCAAAACAATGTAGTTTTTGGGTCACTGGAGATAATTCTATCTCCAATGACTGGAGAAATACTTTTCTCATAATATAAATATAGCATATGCTTCTGAAGGTTTGCAAGACGAGAATTAACAAAATGAGCTTAACCTATTTATACATATAGGTCTCGGTTTAGCCTATTTGTTAAATAGGCCGGGCCAAAACACGCCTTAACAAATTTATGCCCTAGGCCACATGGGGCTTATCTTATTCTAACCCCTATCATGATAAATTTGTGATTTGCTCTTAGGGTGACTTTTAGTTGTGATTTTCCTAATCTATATTAGCCTAATTAAATGTTAAAAATTCATTAAGTAATAAATGGTTAAATCCGGCAAAGAAAGGTAATACCCCTACAAATCCACAAATACGTCTGTATATGTATACGGGTTAGGTTTCTCTCATTGTCATTTTTTCATCATCCTTCATTTTTTTAAATCATATTTATCCAATTAATCTAAAAGGTCACAATATTATTTTGACTTTTTTTGTTTTTTCCCAATTTACCCCTTATTAAATAACTAATTACCATTTTGCCACTGTTTCAAAACTATTTCCCAATTTACTCCTATTTAGTCGACTAAATGGGTTTTTTAGTCGACTAACTCAATCATTAAAAAAAAATTAGGTTAAAACTTGGGAAGGACATAACTTCTGATTCGGGAGTTTGAATCAAGTGATTCTTTTTTTGATTCCACATAACTTTTCGAGATCTATGCACTAACGTAAAAATTAACTTTCAGATTTAATGAAGAGAAAGGAGGAAGAACACGGATTAGCTTTTTAGTATATATATATATATTTTGTCCCACGTCTTAGATTTTAATATATTTATATATATATATTGTGCAGGAGATACTAATAATTCATTATATATATATATATATATATATATATATATATATATATTAACAACTCATATTGTGCAAAATATTATATGATCCATATTGTTCAGGAGATATTAACAATTCATTAAATCAAGTGAATTGTTAATATTATATACCTATTTAGTTATATTTTAGATAATGTTCTATCACATAATATTAACAACTCATGTTAATTTTAACAATTCATTATATATATATATATATATATATATATATATATATATATATTAAATATATACATATCCTATCTTTATTGTGCAAGAGATATTATGTGATATAATAAAAAAAACATCAAATAAAAGGAAACAATTGATTAAATACATACATACATACATACATACATACATACATACATACATATTATGTGATCTATATTATGCAAGAGATACTAACAATTCTTTTTTTTTGAACACTAGGAGATACTAACAATTCATTAAATATATAAATATATATATTAGATATTAACAACTCACGTTAATATTAACAATTCATTAAATATAAATATATATATATATGTTCTGTTTCAAGAACAGGATTTATCGGACTTGACTAGGAGCTAAGCCTAGGGCCTACGTACCCTGTAAAAGGATCAAAGTCCACGTAGTTCGAGACACACACATGCGTGTAGCTAAGGGGGTAGGGTGTGTGCTCTGTGTGACTGTATGTAAATAGTCTAGGGTTAGAACGTAGAACTTGTAATGTGTGTACCTTAGGGTTTGACCTCTGTATTTATAGAGTTTACCTTAGGTAGGATATGTCGAACTTTGTGTGATCTCCGATGCGAGTATCTAGGCCGCTATATCTTATATGAAGATACCCCTTTATTTTAGGATATTTACCTGCTATAGATAGATTCCGATAGATATGCAATATATCTCCTCTTAGGCCTTACATTGAGTATGGACCCTGTTCAGATCCGTAACAGATGCCCCCAGCCTGGTAGTTCAGGCTTCTGAGCTGCCAGGATGTATTTTGCCCCCAGTCAATTTTACTAGCCGAGCTTTGCTGTCGTGGGTCTTACATTGCCGAGCTGAATTACGTTGATCCTGACTATCGAAGTGTCGAGCTAAATTACGTTAATCCTAGCTATCAAGACGGCTTACTTCGAAGATCAGAGGTCTTGTCTCAAAGATCCTAAGTAGTGCTGAAATGATTCGCCTACATTTGAATCCGGATGTTGATCCCGGCTATCGAAGTCGTCTATCCCAAAAATCCGAGGTAATGTCTCAAAGATCCGGGGTAATGTCGAGGCGGTTTGCCTGACTTCAAGGTCGGGATCTTTCGTATCCAAGTTGTCCAGGCTAGATTGTTGTGAATCTTACCCTCTTGCCTATCTACCGCGCATTGCCTGGTTGTGTCATAATGACCCCAGTTACCGATGTCATTTGCTCAAATATCCGAGGTAAGGTCTCAATGATCCGAGGTAATATCAAGGAATTCGCTCGACTTCTAGGTCGGTAACAATCTCAGCGTACCTCGGCGTTTCGGCACCTCCTTATCTCGGCGTATCATTAGCCTCGACAATCGTGATGGAGTCGAGACGTCATAGGCGTTGAATCAACCTTGGCTATCTCAATTTGTTCATTTGCCCTGCCTTGATAGAAGAAATAATAAGCCAATGAGATCAGACGCTATTGCTATATGTTTGGAGGGTTTTAATTATAACATCCTCCATTTTAATTAACATCATCGTTGATTAAGGGTCGATCAACCACTAAATAATGCTTCATCATTTACCAAAATATATAAAATAAATTAGAATATGCAAAATGAGCCCTAATGTGGCAATATACAATCATCCAACGTATACCAGAAAATGAAAGCACTACTGTCAGAAGGAGTAGCCTAAGCTTCCGAAGTTTTTCCTGACGGACTCGGATAGGAACTATCACCTGGAAAAATGTGGTAACCATCAATCCAACTCATTACGAATATTAATATGTGTTAGTGATGTGCCATGTGGAACAATTTATATGACAAAGTATTCTAAATAAAATAATATATATAATTTGCCAATATCCTTATCATAAAATTTCATATCAGAAATTATGTATCACAGTTTTCATTAACACAATTCCAAGATACCTCCCACCAATCCAACCGAACCGCCTTATTTCCTTCGACTAGACCCATGGGCTAAGTTACATCCATATTACTGGTTACTTAAAAGCTCACTGGTCGTGTGATGAGGACTAGCCAAAATTCTCAGAGCACATATCCAAGACCATGGGTCTTTCCCTCTCATTGAACCATTGGCGTGTCGTACGCCCTCATTGAACTAGTGGGCCACAATATAAAGCCAACCATCATGCATCAATGGAGGCCTTACCACGTGGTGGAATATATTACTTCATTTCCTCCCAATTCAATCCTTCCCATGATTATCATAATAAATATCATACTATCAAAACTCTCAATTCTTATACATAAATAAATAAATATGTATAAATTCATAATTTAAATCATAAGGTTCCGCAAGGCAATTTATATTAAAAATATTCATAGTGATTTCACAAAATACTCACAAACAACATATCAATACACATAATAAGTGGAAAGTGGTTAATAACTCTTTTAAAATTCTACATAATCAAAATTATAACTTATAATTTCATTAAAAAAATATACAAATTTTAATAATAAAATTGAAATGTTTGATGTGGGCAAATTATGACGGGATTGAAAAAATTTAGACGGACTATTAGTTCTCTTTCTATTTGTTACTAATTAATAGTACCCTTTTCTATTTATTATTAATTAGTAATCTCCTTTTCTATTTATTATTAATTATTAATTCCCTTTATTATTTATTCACGTTTTATTAATAATAACAATAATAATAATGTCTATTTATTATTATTTATTACTAATCAATAACCCCCTTTCGTTAATTAAATAAAATAGGAAAGAGTTAGATTATATCCTATTATATAGGAGTAAGTTAAATTAGATTTTGACCTTTTGATTTCTTGATATTATATCAACAAAAATAATTTCCATTATATATATATAGATAGATAGATAAAGCACAACAGCAAAAACTTCTTTTTTTCTTTTTCAACTTCCTGGGACATAAGGAGGACATATAAAGTTATAAAAATAAAAAAAAATAAAAATAAAAAAACAAGTTCTTAGTGGCCCTAACAAATGAAAATAACTATTTTTATTTTTTATTTTTGTTTATGATGTAATGCAAACAAATGCAAATGACCATTTTGTATAACTGTACTGTAATGTAAACGAATGCAATTGACACTTGGAACATTTTAATGTGGTTCAAATTTCCAACGCATGCATTCCTTGTGCAAAAAAAAAAAAAAAACTTTCACCTTGTACTATTTGAAATTTAATTAAAGCCCAGTTTGATGCGTTGAATCATAGTAGTTACCAAAATTTGAATTTTCAATGTACAAAAAGGTTCTTGTAACTTTATATTAAAAGGGTTAAAGTGCAAAAATACATATGTACTTTTCTCTAAGGAGCGCCCAGTAGCAAATACTTTCTTTGAGTGCAAAAGTGCACACGTGGTTACAAATTAGGTGCAAAAATACCGTTTGACCGTTAAGTTTGACTTTGACCGTTAAATTTGACTTTGACCGATGACGTGGCATTTCAAAGGTGCAAAAATACACATGTGATTTGTCTAGAAGAGCGCCCAACAACAATTTTTTTTTAATTTAATAATTTTATTTCAAGATTCAAAAATAAATTTTCAAGATTATGAAGTATTTTTTCAGTATTAGTCAGTATCCTTTTAGTACCGGTCAATACTTGAAATATTTTTTCAAGATCCTAAAATAAATTTTCAAGATTATGAAGTATTTTTTCTGTACTAGTCAGTATCCTGAAAGTACTTTTTAGTACCATTCAGTACCATGAAATATTTTTTTCAGTATCAGTCAGTATCCTTTTAGTACCGGTCAATACTTGAAATATTTTTTCAAGATCCTAAAATAATTTTTCAAGATTATGAAGTATTTTTTCTCTACCAGTCAGTATCTTGAAAGTACTTTTTAGTACTAGTCAGTACCCTGAAATATTTTTTTCAGATACTGACTAGTACAGAAAAAATACTTCATAATCTTGAAAAATTCTTTTAGGATATTGAAAAAATATTTCAAGTATTGACCGGTACTAAAAGGATACTGACTGATACTGAAAAAAAAACTTCATAATCTTAAAAAATTATTTTAGGATCTTGAAAAAATATTTCAAGTGTTTACTGGTACTAAAAGGATAGTGAAAAAAATATTTCAGGGTACTGACTGGTATTAAAAAGTACTTTCAGGATACTAATGGTACAAAAAAAATACTTCAAAATATCTTTTTAGTACCAGTTAGTACCCTGAAATATTTTTTTTCAAATCTAAAAATAATTTTTCAAAATTATGAAGTATTTTTTTAGTACAGATCAATATTCTAAATATCTTTTTAGCACCCGGTAGTAATTAAAATAAAATTATTAAATTAAAAAAAATTGTTGTTTGGCGCTCTTCTTGACAAATCACATGTGTATTTTTGCACCTTTGAAATGCCACGTCATCGGTCAAAGTCAAACTTAACGGTCAAAGTCAAATTTAACGGTCAAATGGTATTTTTGCACCTAATTTGTAACCACGTGTGCACTTTTGCACCCAAAAAAAGCATTTACTACTGAGCGCTCCTCGGCGAAAAGCACATGTGTATTTTTGCACCTTAACCCTAAAAAAAATAGATAAAAGAATTATTATTATTTATTATTATTTGAAGAAAAATAATGGAATAAAAATTACACCAACGCAATAACCACTATCGAGATGTTTAAGAGTAAATACAAGCGTTTTTTTTTTTTTTCTTTGTTTCTTCAAATATGTACATACTTAGCACATGACAGCAACCTTCATGATAGTAACTTTTCTCTTTTCATATGCATGAAGTACCCATATACGATTATATATATATATATGCAGCAGATTAACACACGCACACTCACAGCGAAGTTTTGAGTTCCAACATATGTATATATTTTCATATATAAGATAGTAGCTCTTCCTTTTCTCATGGACACACAGCACCTCAGGACAGCAATATATATATATATATATCCAAATAGTTTTCAAGTTTGGTATCTTTTATATACTTATACATTTACAGTGGGATTTTTCATTTCCGTTTAAACTCCTAAGATCGAGACCTATAGGCAGCAAACTCATGTGGAATCATGGAAGCAAGGAGGAGAAAGCTCAAAGACTTACCTTCGGTTTCAAGCACGTTCGAACACTCTGATTATCCCCTTCCTTAGCTTTCTCTCTTTCTCGGACTCTCTCTCTCGGTCTCTGCATCAACGTTTCTGTCTCTAGATGAATGAAGGCGACTAGGGTAATTATAAGAATTTGAGGGTCTGGTTCAAGAGAAAAGCTAATGGTCCGAGGGGCACTTAACACGGGGCTCGAGGAATATTGGAAGCATGGTGTGGTCTACGTTTACGTGTTGCAACTTGTATCACGTTAGGATCTCTCGCTGATCCGTTGCTGTGAGTTTATTTTATTTATTTAATTTTATATATATATATATATATATATATATATATATAACCGTTACGTGTTACAGCTTACATAAAAGCAAAGAAATAGGAACATTACCCAGCTATCATTTTTAACTGTTGCGTTGGATTGGAGAATGGAAAAATAGATTGGTGCAAAAAAGAGAATGGAAAAATAGATAGCTTTATGCTTAATAGAATATGGGCTTTGTGCCTAATAACAATATGGGCTGAATGGTTCTTATTGTTGATCTGTAGGTATTTTAATCCATTGGGTTTCAAATAATGGGAGGAACCAAAACACTGCATGAGCAGGGGTTGCACTGAGTAGTAGGGGTGAGCATGAAGCTCAGGAGCCTAGTGCGTCTACCCAAGCCCAGCAAAAAATCGTCCTGCCTAGTCCAGAAAAAATAAGCTCAAAAAAAACTGGGCACAATCGGGCTAGGCATTTTTGTGGGCAGGGTAGGGCATCGGGCAGGGCATGCTGCCCTGCCCATTTGGCCCTGCCCAGTATGTATATATAATTATATTTGATATAAATATTTTTTATATAATAATTAATGTACTTATATTATATATTTACTAAAATTCTAATATATCCATTGAGTATTTGACCATTAGTCTATTATATTACTAATAATGCTTTGTACTTAATAGACTATGGATGTTTTTTTTTTTAATTTTTCACGTATGTATATTTGACTATTTGTTGAGACATATGATACTCTTTTTAATTTTCAGACTCAAGTTGTAGATTTATTTGGAATATTCTAAAGCGTATAATTTATAATTATAGATTACATTTGAAGTTTACAATATTGCTTATCATTATTAAAACTATTTTTCACATAAGATGTGATAAAGTATCACCATTTGGGCAAGGGAAGCCCGTCCTGCCCAGCCCATTATTGCCCAGCCCAAAAATATTAGGGCTTCTATCGAGCAGGGCTGGACATCGGGCTACATTTTACTGCCCAATGATCCTTTGGGCAGGGCATCGGGCAAGGGTCTCGCCCTGCCCAGCCCTGTCCATGCTCACCCCTACTTAGTAGTGCAATGGTTTCCATGCCAGCTCTTCCCCATGTATGCGGGTTCGATCCCGATCCCGTCCCTCCTCCCCTTTCCCCTTCCCTTTCCCCTCACATGTATCCAAAAAAAAAAACACTGCATGAGCAAGCACAATAGAGGAGATTGGTTTATGCTTGTTACATATATATATATATATACACTAGAGCATGTGAACTTCGTGAAATTTAGAGATGGTTTTTGGGTCTCAAACCAAAATTATCCTACTTGATATATTTTTTTTTTTCATCTACCAGGCTTTCATTTGCAATTAAGTCCTATCTCCCTTTATTTGAAATAATTGGGTAAGTTTTAAAATTAAATCCCTAATTCCATTTAAGGATATTCTTTCTCAATTAAATTTCTTTTGGCCTTAAAATATTATTTCTAAAATATTTATGCCAAAAATTATTCCCTAATTATTCAAATTTTGAAATCCCAAAATTTGAGATGTTATATTAGTAATCTGCTAACTTTTTCTAATGTGAATAATATAGAAAAGACAAACACAAAGCAGATATAGCAAAGGCAAAAATAATGTAGACTTCCCTGCTTCCCCAAGTTGTGAAAATAACTCCTTTGGGATTAAATCAGCCTCGGCTTACCAACAACTTCGACTATCTCAATTTGCTCTTTTCGGATTCTCAAATAGGTATTGAACCTGCAGCTGTATCAATTCTTAAGCTGTATCAATTCCTAGATCTCATCCTCTGTCCATTGACTGTTGTTGTGTGGTGAGCCCGGAGGCTGCTATGCCGACGGCTGCTGCTGTAACAACCCAAAATCCGACACCTAAAACTTTAGCCAAAACACTTGGAATATCTCCAACATAGATGTTCAACATCCCAATTCCTTAAAATACATAACTGATTCAAATCAAAAAATATTTTTGAGTCATCATAAATTCTCAAAATATTTCATAATAAAATACAAAGCGGAAGTTTTGAAGTCATGGCAAATAAAACATCATAACATAAGCTCTAGGAGCACAACCGAGCCTTCAAGGCTCACTCCATATGATCCTTCCCTTGCTCCCTACTAAAACCATCACCTGAAAATTGGTAATATAGAGTGAGATTTGACATCCCAGTAACTACTGAAAGTTTCTACCGTACACAAGCAAATCACATATGGCAAAAAGTAAGGGCTGATTACACATATATTTGTATATACCATACTTTCATGCAACATTAATTATCACTATGTCAATGTAAACCGTACAATTATACAATATGCATTATGCAGCCTCCCTTATATCACCGTCCATCCTCAACTGCTGACCGGAGCCATAGGCTAATACATAGTCCAATAGCAACTCATCCATTTGACTGGACTGTCACAAGCTCACCAAAACTTAAGATATACCCGGCCAAAGGTATAGAGCTTAAGTATGGACTATGGCTCCCCCCCTTAAAAGAATACGACTAAGGAGGTGTCCCATACATGTCCCACAGCTCCAATGCAACTCCCGGCCAAAGGAAAAGCATGGAAGAAGGGGCCCTGACAAGTGTCATCCACTGTGCACCGAGTGATGACATACCACGTGGTAAAAGATCTCGACATATAAGTCCCTCCTTACTCCACCCCATCACAAATGCATCCGCCATGCAATACATATATTAAATCACCAATAAGATAATTAAATTTCAAGGTACAATAATTCATGCTTCAATTCATATAAATATCAATTTACAATACATACACATATACATATAATTCAGTCCTTTAATTTTAAATAAAAGGTAGTTACTCACAATCACATACAATTCACAAGTATATGAAAGAATATCCAGAGTTACCTGTTACTCCCTAGTATATAGGCAATCACACAAGTGTCACACCGAAGCTCTCAATGAGAGTCTGCAAAGTCATATATAAATATCTATTAATATAGATATATGTGTGTGTGTGTGTGTATATATATATATATTTTTTTTTTCATACTACCCTAGAGTTGCTCTTAAGAAGATTTAAATACTTAAAACTACCCTCCAAAATTGTGACTTAACTTCCAAAAATTATAACTAAAGTTGTAGACCTCTGTTTTAGGTGTTCTTTGGCTTTTTGGAAAGCTTGAGATGTCTACTATCCATTGTAAAAATTTCAAGATCAGACTCAAACGGTTGCCATTTCAAAATCAAGCTTAAAAATCGCTGGTCACCAAAAGTTGCAGAAAATTGTTTCAGATTTTGGCTAAACTTTGGAAAATCATATCTCCCTCGTTTCTTATCGGAATTCGACGAATTACCTATCAAATTAAACCTCTATGTGTCTACTATTCAAATGGAAAATCTCACAATTTTATGATTTTGTTTAGTCAGTTCGAAATCCAACGCCATCCACTGACACCAGAAACATACCAGGAATTTTCCCAGATTTTTGACTCAACTTTGAAAAATCATAACTTGAGCTACAGACATCCGTTTTAGGTGAACCAAAGCTTATTTTAAACCTTAAGGAGTGTAATTTATGCTGTAAAAATTTCAGATCAAAACTAAAAGTTTTACTGGGTCCGAAATGCTTCGCCATTTTGCTGCTTCAGTATCCCTACCGAAAATTTGCAGGTTTTTAGCTTAACTTTGAAAAATCATATCTTGGGCTACAGACCTCCGTTTAAGGTGATTCAAAGCTTGATATAAAGATGGTTATGTGGACTATATGTCCACAAAATTTCAGTTTTAAATGAGTTCATTTGCCCTAGTTTTTGCTTACTCGAAAACCCCTATTCCAAAGTGTATTTTCCAGAACTATCGGTTTGCAATGTATGTTGTTTTCCTATTCTTTCCTGGTGCATTATTCCGCATGACAGCAACATTATATGCGTGTATGGTATCTTATTATTCTCCTTCTCTTCCCTTTTTGTACTTAGAGTTTATACATGCACATATATTCAAACACCGAAGTCTTCTTCTCCTTTTCTTTACATACAATGATGAAACCTATTTATATATATATCTTTAGTGTGGCCAGTGAAACAAGTTCCAAGCTCTACCTAAACAGCAACCCTTATAAGTGTTTTATGCTCGCATGGATTCCCTCTTTGTTCTTCATGTATCAGCGACACACACACGCACACAGCCCGGGGTTGTTTTTCCTATTTTCTTTCTTCGTTTTCTATATACATATATGTATACATACCCGATGACACCACCCAGAAAATCCAAAACTAGAGGGATGAGAACTCACCTTCTTGCAAGCCGTGGCCTTCAAGGAGGAGTAGACACCTCTGTTTCGCTGAGGTAGAAACAGGGAACGGATGAATGTAGTAGCTAGCCTCCCACTCTCACATGCACAGCTCGGTTTTCACTCTTTTCCCCAACTCACTAACGCTCTCAGCTTGCTTTGGTTCTGTGTGTTTCCTCTAGCATCGTGAAGGTTAAAGAAACAACGAGTTTGGTTATATAGTGAGCCAAGGTACCAGACCGAGGAAGCTTAGCTAACGGTCCGCTGAGGTTGCGTTTCTGATTCCTGCTGTCTTGCGTGAGCAGCAAACCGCCGAAAACACCTGCAACGACGGGAAACCTTTGTGCTGATATGAAGCTTTGCGTGAACGTTGCTGTACGGTGAGGTAACCTTTTGTCGGTCATGGCGTTTTTGCAGAGATCACGAGTGGGCTCCAACTTCGCTGATCCGGTTTCATCGTTACCCTTTAGTTGGTTAGTTAAAGTTAATGGCTTGGGTTTTAGTTTGGTTTAGTTGAGCTTGGCATTCACGTGGTTCTTTTTCTTTTCTTTTTTTTTTTTCTCGTTCTGCTGCTGGATAGTTTAAGGGCTGATAGATTACCATTGTTTTACCCATCTCAACCTTTGGCTATTTCCGGAGTTATTTGGGAACATGGGCTGATCAGTTGCATGGGCCGAAGTGAACTATTCGAACAAATGGGCAGGTGTGTGTTATCAACAATTGGGTTTGTGTATGTGGTGGTATTATTATTATTTTCATCTTATTCTATTATTGTTATTATATTTATTTTTTATTATTTTTAATTGTTTCTAACTTTTCATGTTCACATATCGTAAAGAAATAAGCCCTAATTGAATTTAGTCTCTTCTAAGATTTTCGAGGAATACAAGCCCTATATTTTCAGTAATTAATATTATAATTACTCAGGCCAAATCCTAATAAAATTTCCCATACACATTTCTAAATTAAAGTCCCAAAAATTTGGGATGTTACAGCTGGCACGATGTAACACCTCATTTTCATCACCAAAAACTCGGTCAAAATATTGAAAATACCTTCAAAAGAGTTCAACAATATCCAAATCCTTTTACAATGTTACCATTTCGAATAAAACCCGTAATACATAATCAGAATAAATTCCAGAAAATATTTCAGAGTTTAATACAAAACGGAAGTCTTAGGTTCATGGCAAATAAAATAACATAACATAATCTATTGGAGATCAAAAGAGCTTCCAGAGCTCACTCCATAGGTGCCTTCCCTTGCTCTCTACTAGAATAATCACCTGAAAAATGTTAATATGGGATGAGATTCCACGTCTCAGTAACTACTGAATATTTCTACCTTACACGAGCAAATTACATATGACAAAAATAAAAGGTAATATAATGTGAATTTAATATACTCAGATATTTTTTTTAGATATACCGTTGTTCACATCAAATGCCTTTACAAAATACTCATCATTCTTTATTGAATAATTCAGAAATGCACTATGCAGTATGCAGCCTCCCTTATATCCCCTTCCAACCGTATACCGCTGACTGGAACCGTAGGCTAACATATAGTCCAATAGAAACTCATTCATTTGACTGGATGGTTTCAAGCTCACCAAAACTTAAGATACACCCGGCCAAAGGTATAGAGCTTAAATCTGGACTATGGCTCCCCTCCTTTAAAATAACAACTAAGGAGGTGTCACATGTCCCACATCTCCAATGAAATCCCGGCCAGAGGAAAACATGGGAGATGGGGCCCTGAAAAGTACCATCCACTGTGCACCGAGTGGTGGCATAACAATTCTTATCATTCAATTCCCTCCTTACTCCACCCATCACATTACAACCGCCATGATGAATGTATTTACTCAAAAATAATGCATTATTATACCATTATATACATTGATATGCGTATTTATGAATAGTAAAATACTATGCGTATCTGTGAATAGTAAAATACGGTATACGTGAATAGTAACATGAATAGTACATACGGTATGTATACGTGAATAGTAAAAATGAATAGTAAATGTGAATAGTAAATACGGTATACGTGAATAGTAAAATGAATAGTAAATACGGTATACGTGAATAGTAAAATGAATAGTAAATACGGTATACGTGAATAGTAAAATGAATAGTAAATACAGTATACGTGAATAGTAAATGAATAGTAAATACGGTATACGTGAATAGTAAAATGAATAGTAAATACGGTATACGTGAATAGTAAAATGAATAGTAAATACAGTATACGTGAATAGTAAAATACGTATAAATAGTACCTCTACAGATTTGTAAGTCAAAGTTCCCACACCATATCTTAAAACCATAAATATTTTCTAAATATTCTTGCCAAAATAGTAAACAAACAAATTTATAATCATACATAATTCACAAGTATAAGGAAGAATATTCAGAGTTACCTGTTACTTGCTAATACCCGAATCACCAACCAGCTATTATAACTCTCAAGCAAATATCTCTCTACTCTCTCTCTCTCTCTACCTCTCTCTAAGGCTCTTAGAAGTTGTGAAGAATGAAATGAAATGGAAGGTCTATTTATAGTTGGAAAATGGGTCTTTAAGTGTAATTTTCGTCTCTGGGTCGTTTTACGTAATTTTCCCAAAATTATAAAAACAAACTTTCCCGTGACTCTTCCCGTGGCTGGTTGTGGAAATAATTTTTCGTGGGTCCCACATGAATAGTAAATAATAATATAATATTATTATTCAAATAGTAAATTACTATTACGTGGGTCCCGCTGACAAAATTTTCAAACTTCACGAGAGTTTTGTGTCGGGAGAGAATTATTTTGGTTGTGGGTCCCGCATGAATAGTAAATACGTATTTAGGAATAGTAAATACCGTATTTTTAAATAGTAAATACGTATTTGTGAATAGTGAACACTATTCATATTTCACAAATTTCAAGTATTAAATACGTATTTGCGAATAACATATATATATATATATTTTTTTTTAAATACGTATTTGTAAATAGTAAAAACGTATACGTGAATAGTAAATACTATTCACGGGGCCCACAAAATACTGATTTCAAATTTATAACTTTCCAAAAATAGAGCCTACTAGTCTTCCCAAAATAGGTTTATGTTCAAGATATTAGATTCAAAATTCAGGATGTTACATTTCTCCCCTCCTAAAAGAAAATTTTGTCCTCAAAATTTCGCCATAATAAGAATTCTAACCTATTTAAATAATTGAGGATAGGTTTGTCGCATGCTCTCCTCCGTTTCCCAAGTAGCATCTCCGGGAACCATTCCTTTCCACTCGACCTTTACAAGTCTAATGGTCTTGTTTCTTAATTTCTTGTCCCTTGCATCAACAATCCGCTCCGGCTCGGCTTTATACGTCATGTTATCCTTGAGTTCTACCTCTTCTACTTCTATAATGTGGGAAGGATCCGGTTGGTATTTCTTCAGTTGCGATACATGAAAGACATCATGAAGGTTCGCAAGCTGTGGAGGTAATGCAATTCTGTAAGCTACCGGTCCAATTTTCTCCAAAATCTCATAAGGACCCATAAAACGAGGTGAAAGCTTCTTTGCTCGTATTGCTCTACCAATGCCAGTCATTGGTGTGACTCTTAAGAACACATGTTCGCCCACCATGAACTCCAACGGTCGTCTTCTCTTGTCAGCATAACTCTTCTGTCGACTCTGAGCAGTGAGAAGTTTCTGTTGAATCACCTTAATCTTTTGAGTCGTCTCGTCCACAAGTTCTGGACCTATTAAAATTCGCTCATTCAATTCCGTCCAGCAAATAGGAGATCTACATTTTCTTCCATACAAAGCCTCATAAGGTGCCATCTCAATGCTGGAGTGATAACTATTGTTATATGCAAACTCCGCAAGATGAAGATGATCGTCCCAACTTCCTTTTAGTTCGATTGCACAAGCCCGCAACATGTCTTCCAGAGTTTGAATAGTCCTTTCAGTCTGCCCGTCAGTTTGAGGATGATAAGCGGTACTATAACTCATCCGAGTTCCCATAGCATTCTGCAATGCTTTCCAAAATCGTGAAGTGAATCGTGGATCACGATCAGATACGATGCTATTCGGTATCCCATGCAATCTGACAATCTCCTTCATGTAGATCTTTGCTAGTCTCTCCAATGAGTATTCTGCTGCAATTGCTAGAAAATGAGCTGACTTAGTTAACCTATCGACAATTACCCAAATGGCATTATGTCCGGATGTCGTTAGAGGAAGCCCCATGATGAAATCCATAGAGATGCTGTCCCATTTCCACTCTGGGATATCCAAATTCTTTAATAATCCAGGAGGTTTCTGATGTTCGATCTTGACTTTCTGACAAGTCAAACAACAAGTGACAAAGTCAGTCACATCTTTCTTCATGCCCCGCCACCACCAATTCCGCTTGAGATCATGATACATCTTGGTTGCTCCGGGATGGATAGTGTATTTACTCCGATGTGCCTCTTCTAGTATGAGCTTTTTTATTTCTCCATCATTAGGTATGCACACTTTTCCTTTATACCTTAATATCCCATCTCTATCGATCCCAAATTTCGATTCTTTTCCTTCTTCAATATCTTCCCTCACGTTTAATAGATACTCATCTTCGAGCTGAGCGAATTTAATCTCTTTCCAAATTGTGCTTTCAATAGTTAATGCTTCCATGGTAGCGACCAAACCTGACATTACATCAATAGATGTACTTGGTATCTCCTCGAGCAATTTATGTTCTCTGATCATCATCTGGGCTACATGGATTGTCTTTCTACTTAAGGCATCTGCTACAACGTTCGCTTTTCCTGGATGATACTTCAATTCGAAGTCGTAGTCCTTGATAAACTCCATCCATCTCCTCTGTCGCATGTTGAGCTCCTTTTGGTTGAACAGGTACTTCAGACTTTTGTGGTCACTATAAACCTCGAACTTTGAACCGTAGAGGTGGTGCCTCCAAATCTTCAGAGCAAACACTACTGCTGCCAGTTCTAAGTCGTGAGTAGGATAATTCCCTTCATGTGGCCTTAACTGTCGAGAAGCATAAGCTACTACCCTACCATTTTGCATTAATACACACCCAAGACCTTTCTTGGAAGCATCTGTGTACAAAGTAAAGGTCTGAGCAGGATCTGGAATTATAAGTACTGGTGCCGTAGTCAACTTAGTCTTCAAATTTTGAAAAGCTGCTTCACACTTTTCGTCCCATACATATGGTTGACCCTTCCTAGTTAACTTTGTCAAAGGCATAGCTATCTGCGAAAAGCCCTTGATAAATCTCCTATAATAGCCAGCTAGACCTAGAAAACTCCTGATCTCAGTCACGGACTTTGGTCGTTCCCATTGGAGAACTGCTTCAACTTTAGTATGGTCCACTGCAACACCTTCAGCCGATACGACATGGCCTAGGAATTTTACTTCCTTCAACCAAAATTCGCACTTAGACAGTTTCGCATAGAGCTTGTGCTCCTTCAACACTTGTAGCACGATTCTAAGGTGCTCTTTATGCTCTTCTTCATCCTTAGAGTAGATAAGGATGTCGTCAATGAAAACCACTACAAATTTATCTAGATATGGTCGGAAAATTCTATTCATGTAATCCATGAATACTGCTGGAGCATTTGTTAGCCCAAATGGCATAACAAGAAATTCATAATGGCCATATCTAGTTCTGAATGCAGTTTTTGAGACATCTTCAGCTTTGACTCTAAGTTGGTGATAACCTGATCTGAGGTCGATCTTGGAGAATATGGATGCTCCCTTCAACTGATCAAGTAGATCGTCGATCCTGGGTAAAGGATATTTATTCTTTATAGTCACTTTATTCAACTGGCGATAGTCAATGCATAGTCTCAGGCTCCCATCTTTCTTCTTCACAAAGAGTACGGGCGATCCCCAAGGAGATACACTGGGTCTGATAAAACCCTTTTCTAACAATTCTTCGATCTGCTTCTTCAATTCTGCTAGTTCCGATGGAGACATTCGGTAAGGAGCTTTAGATATAGGTTCTGTTCCAGGTACGAGATCAATAGAAAATTCTACTTCTCTCTCTGGGGGTAAACCTGTCATTTCTTTCGGAAATACTTCCGGAAATTCTTTCACCACTTCAATGTTCTCTATCCCTTCCTCCACTTCTGTTTGAATGGAGAAAAACACCATGTACGCAAGACAACCATGATGAACAGGCTTTTCATCTTGTACTATAGACAACAATTGTGGTCTACTATGACTCATAGAGTCATCCGCAAGAGAGATAGTCTTCCTCTTGCAGTCAAGGATGATGTCATTAGCTGACAACCAATCCATTCCTATTATTACATCGATACCCTTCGTGGGTAAACAAACAAGGTCTATATTTGAGATCCTATTATCAATCTCAATCGTACAATTTAAGCAAGCCCTAGAAGTTTTTACTGAAGCTCCCGCCGGTGTAGAAATAATCATATAATAAGGCAATTCACTCACTCTTAAATTCAATCGAGGCACACAGTCGTATGATATAAAAGAGTGTGTGGCACCAGAATCAAATAAGGCTTCTACTTCAAGACCTTGGAGTTTGAGGATACCTTTAATCAGATTTGGTGAAGCACTTGCCTCCTGATGTGATAGTGCAAACACTTTCCCTGGCACTGCAGTTCTAGCATCCTTGGCTCCTCGAGGCTCCTCCTCACAAAATCTGGAAATGTGTCCTGGCTTTCCACAGTTGAAACACGTCACACATGGTCCTTGGTGTATTCTTCCACACTTGGCACACATCTGATTGTTGGCGGTGCTTGCAACAGGAGCTGTGGATCCCCTATATGAACTCTGACCTCCACTGAAGTGACTCCTTTGAGGTCCTTTGAATTGACTCCTCGGTGGTCTGTTGAAATGACTTCTTTGGGGTCCAGTAAAATAACTCCTCGATGGTCCACCAAAGTGATTTCTGGATGGTTGGCTAAACCGCGTATTCACATTACTGAAGTTGTGACTCTGCTTCTTAGTAACTCCTCCCGTTGGTCTCATGAGGTGTGTAGATCTGGCCTGAAAACCCTTCATCTTCTCAACTTCCTCTTCTCGTTTGTTCCTTGCTATCGTGCGCAGTTTGTCGCATATTTCTTCAAAATCCCTTGTTTCATCAAGGAACGGTGATAGAGCTGTTTTTAGGTCTGGTCTAGCTTTTTCAACCAATCGAGCACTCAACCATTTAGAGTTGTTCTGTGAATATCCGCAGAATTTAGACAACTCTAAAAAGCGAGTAATAAATTCGTCTTCATGTAATTCCCCTTGCCTGAATGTGAGGAATTCAGTTTCTTTCTCTATTCTGATTGAAGGGGAAAAGTAATAATTTTCGAACTTTTCCTTAAACTCTTCCCACGTCATCTCAGCATTTCCTTTTGTTTTGGTGCTTTCCCACCATTCTTCAGCTGCTTTCTGCAACAATTGTTCAGCAACCATCACCTTTTGTTGTGAGCTAATCTCGATAACTCTGAAAATCTTTTCTACACGCTTCAGCCACTCCAGTGCTGCAATCGGATCTAGCTTCCCCTCGAACATCGGTGGAGTAAACTTCCGAAATTTTTCCCAAACCTCAGTAATAGGTAAGGGATGATACTGAGAATGAGAACCGCTACTACCTCCATCTTCAGTGCGAGAATGACTTCCTCCCCTTGATTGATGGTCAGAAGGTGTGACTTCCAGAGCCTTCTCCTTTCCTTCCTTACCACCTTGGCCTCTTCCTTTTGCTAGTTCATCCTCGTGTCTATTCACTTTCTCTCTCATCTCCAAAATGACGTCTCGTAATTCTGCCAAAAGGGCATTGTTATCCTGAGGATGGGGACCATCTTGATGCGGAGGGAGACCTCTTTGGGATGGAGCAGGGGTTGAATTAGTTCTTCGAGTTCTTGCCATTATCTCCTCCTATGATTAATACTATAAGGACACTAAACAAATAAAAATAGCTAAATAAATTCTAAATCTAACAAAGGGAAGTGCTCATGTTATGATATTTAATTTGCCACAAACTTTTAAAAAAAAATTTTAAGAAATCACTTTAGAAAATAAACAAAATTGCCATGGAACCTTTAGCTCTGATACCAAAAATGTAACACCTCATTTTCATCACCAAAAACTCGGTCAAAATATTGAAAATACCTTCAAAAGAGTTCAACAATATCCAAATCCTTTTACAATGTTACCATTTCGAATAAAACCCGTAATACATAATCAGAATAAATTCCAGAAAATATTTCAGAGTTTAATACAAAACGGAAGTCTTAGGTTCATGGCAAATAAAATAACATAACATAATCTATTGGAGATCAAAAGAGCTTCCAGAGCTCACTCCATAGGTGCCTTCCCTTGCTCTCTACTAGAATAATCACCTGAAAAATGTTAATATGGGATGAGATTCCACGTCTCAGTAACTACTGAATATTTCTACCTTACACGAGCAAATTACATATGACAAAAATAAAAGGTAATATAATGTGAATTTAATATACTCAGATATTTTTTTAGATATACCGTTGTTCACATCAAATGCCTTTACAAAATACTCATCATTCTTTATTGAATAATTCAGAAATGCACTATGCAGTATGCAGCCTCCCTTATATCCCCTTCCAACCGTATACCGCTGACTGGAACCGTAGGCTAACATATAGTCCAATAGAAACTCATTCATTTGACTGGATGGTTTCAAGCTCACCAAAACTTAAGATACACCCGGCCAAAGGTATAGAGCTTAAATCTGGACTATGGCTCCCCTCCTTTAAAATAACAACTAAGGAGGTGTCACATGTCCCACATCTCCAATGAAATCCCGGCCAGAGGAAAACATGGGAGATGGGGCCCTGAAAAGTACCATCCACTGTGCACCGAGTGGTGGCATAACAATTCTTATCATTCAATTCCCTCCTTACTCCACCCATCACATTACAACCGCCATGATGAATGTATTTACTCAAAAATAATGCATTATTATACCATTATATACATTGATATGCGTATTTATGAATAGTAAAATACTATGCGTATCTGTGAATAGTAAAATACGGTATACGTGAATAGTAACATGAATAGTACATACGGTATGTATACGTGAATAGTAAAAATGAATAGTAAATGTGAATAGTAAATACGGTATACGTGAATAGTAAAATGAATAGTAAATACGGTATACGTGAATAGTAAAATGAATAGTAAATACGGTATACGTGAATAGTAAAATGAATAGTAAATACAGTATACGTGAATAGTAAATGAATAGTAAATACGGTATACGTGAATAGTAAAATGAATAGTAAATACGGTATACGTGAATAGTAAAATGAATAGTAAATACAGTATACGTGAATAGTAAAATACGTATAAATAGTACCTCTACAGATTTGTAAGTCAAAGTTCCCACACCATATCTTAAAACCATAAATATTTTCTAAATATTCTTGCCAAAATAGTAAACAAACAAATTTATAATCATACATAATTCACAAGTATAAGGAAGAATATTCAGAGTTACCTGTTACTTGCTAATACCCGAATCACCAACCAGCTATTATAACTCTCAAGCAAATATCTCTCTACTCTCTCTCTCTCTCTACCTCTCTCTAAGGCTCTTAGAAGTTGTGAAGAATGAAATGAAATGGAAGGTCTATTTATAGTTGGAAAATGGGTCTTTAAGTGTAATTTTCGTCTCTGGGTCGTTTTACGTAATTTTCCCAAAATTATAAAAACAAACTTTCCCGTGACTCTTCCCGTGGCTGGTTGTGGAAATAATTTTTCGTGGGTCCCACATGAATAGTAAATAATAATATAATATTATTATTCAAATAGTAAATTACTATTACGTGGGTCCCGCTGACAAAATTTTCAAACTTCACGAGAGTTTTGTGTCGGGAGAGAATTATTTTGGTTGTGGGTCCCGCATGAATAGTAAATACGTATTTAGGAATAGTAAATACCGTATTTTTAAATAGTAAATACGTATTTGTGAATAGTGAACACTATTCATATTTCACAAATTTCAAGTATTAAATACGTATTTGCGAATAACATATATATATATATATTTTTTTTTAAATACGTATTTGTAAATAGTAAAAACGTATACGTGAATAGTAAATACTATTCACGGGGCCCACAAAATACTGATTTCAAATTTATAACTTTCCAAAAATAGAGCCTACTAGTCTTCCCAAAATAGGTTTATGTTCAAGATATTAGATTCAAAATTCAGGATGTTACACACGACGATAGGAGGATCTGAAGTTGCCGAACGAGATCCTCTAAGTCTGCCAGTTTTTTATTAAGGCCATCAAAGACTCCTCTGAGTTCTTCCTGGTGATCCTTCCAACGATCTTCTCGTCATGTGGAAGCTTATGATCCAAATAGAACATCTAAATTTATGCCAGAGTTGAAAAGTGTTGCTCGTTTAAGAACT
Source organism: Acacia crassicarpa (assembly GCA_034222035.1). NCBI lineage: Eukaryota > Viridiplantae > Streptophyta > Magnoliopsida > Fabales > Fabaceae > Acacia > Acacia crassicarpa. The sequence continues at coordinate 36,236,531 of JAWXYG010000005.1, read as the reverse complement.
AAACATATGGTTTATGTGCTTCCTGATACACACCCCTGCTTAAAAGAATTCCCAAAGAGAGAACCTGGCGATTCTTCCAACTATCTTCTTGTTATGTGGATACCAGGAGAATTATAAGAAAACCCATGTGAAGCAGCTCAAAACTAAAGTCGTTGCTCAAACAACAATCGTTTCTCTGAATCCTTCGCAGGCTACTACGGTTCTTGATTTTGTTGCTGTGGATTTTCAGGAATTGCTTGTGGAAAGACATCTGACTGCTGCTTCTGTTGTTGACCATCTTTGGTCGCAGGAATCAAAATTTACGGTCCCCACAAACGGCGCCAATGTTTTGTTTCAAGAACATGATTTATCGAACTTAACTAGGAGCCAAGCCTAGGGCCTACGTACCTTGTAAAGAGATCAAAGTCCACGTAGTTCGAGACACACACAGGCGTGTAGCCAAGGGGGTGGGGGTAGGGTGTGTGCTCTGTGACTGTATGTAAATAGTCTCAGTTAGAACGTAGAACCTGTATCTTAGGGTTTGACCTCTGTATTTATAGAGTTTACCTTAGGTAGGATATGTCGGACCTTACGTGATCTCCGATGCGAGTATCCAGGCCACTATATCTTATATGAAGATACCCCTTTATTTTAGGATATTTACCATAGATTTTGATAGATATGCAATATATCTCCTCTTGGGCCTTACATTGAGTATGGGCCCTATTCAGATCCGTAACAATATATATATATGTGTGTGTGTGTGTGTTAAATATATTTATATCCTATCTTTATTGTGGAGGAAATATTATGTGATCTAACCAAGAAGAAAACATCAAATAAAAGGAAACAATTCATTATATATATATATATATATATATATATATATATATATATATATTAAAATCTAAGATATAGGACACAAACTAAGCATTAATCATAAAAAATAAAAATTAGATATTACACGCCTCAAACCTAAGTTATATATATTAAAAAAAGATAGAGACGCAAGGGACGAACACTTCCCATTTTGGTCCTCTTGTATCAATATATATATAATAATACAACCCTGGAAGCCATCTCTTCACGGCTTATCATCGGCTTCAGACTGAAATCACTGTTCATAAGCCGATAGTTTTTTGCCTCTGGCTGCGTGTAAGCCATTATGAAGAAAAAAAAAATGAAAGTCTGAATCAGAAAGGCGTAGGAATTGCGAATAAATAATATCACGGTTTGCTCGACATAATGGCCTGCTCGACAGAATCAAAGTCACGGGTTTGCGTAGGAATTGCTCTCTTAGGGTTAGATTTTCAGAAACTTTCTGGAAGTCAAACTCGGCTTTTGCTCTCCGCCTCCTCACAAGATCGTGCAAGATGAGACCTGTCGTCGTTGCCGTTGCTGTGTTGCTGTTTGGTTACTTGCGCCGCCCGACCTCCTGCGCTGTCTCTCGGGAGCAGCGTCTGTCCTACAACGTCTCTGTCCGAATCGACATTAGCAATACTAGATCCATCGTTTTGCCAAGGATCTCCAACGTGTCATGATCTCCAACAACCATATAGGTAACTTTTCCTTCAGCTTATTGATTCTGCTTTCTTTTTCTTTTTCAGTGTTGTGAATTTAAATTCATTCCCGCCAATTTTTCCCATCTGATCGTCCATAAAAGGACTCAACCACAGTGTCTTCAGCAACATCATCATCAGTTCTTCATCAATCCTCAGCAAATTTTCAGCAACACAGTAAGATATTAGATGTCAAATTTATGCTTCACAGTCCATGCTCACTTATCACTCAAATGCTCACTAATTTATGGTTCATATTTCTTCTATAATTCATCCTAAGCACTGTGTTTTCTCATTTCTGTAGGTTCCACCATGGTGCGACGTGCTTCATTGCAGGACGTGGATGATTCAGAAGATATATTATACATTCATCGCAATGATCCCATGTCGTCAAGTAAGTTTGCCTAACTTACCTTTTACTATAGTCACTTTTCATAATAAAATATGGACACTAATTTATATTACCCAAACTACAGGTGTCAATATATCTGAATATGATAAAGAACAGGTTGCATTACAAGAAATAGATTCATTGTTGCGGAAAAATGGAAAGAGTCTTCTTGACTTCCCTACTATGCCATTACCTAAGGAATTGCCTCAAATTGATGTCTCAAACCAGCTTATCTTGCAAGAGTTGAACTATGACAAACATGCCTTACAAGTAGAAGCAAACAACCTACAAAACTCACTAAATTTGGAGCAAAAACAAATTTTCAACAATGTTATATCATGTTTACAAAAAGATGAAGGTGGTTTCTTCTTCGTATATGGTTGTGGTGGAACTGGGAAGACATTCTTGTGGAATGCATTGACATCATCACTCCGAGCAAAAGGACAAATTGTGCTCACAGTTGCATCAAGTGGAATTGCTGCAACATTATTACCATCTGGTAGAACAGCACATTCCAGGTTTGCAATTCCGATTCAAATTACTGACTCCTCAATGTGTTCAAAAAAGCAAAATTCCCCTTTAGCAAATCTCATTACATCCACAAAACTTATTATATGGGATGAGGCACCAATGGTGCAACGTTTTTGTGTTGAAGCATTTGATAGGACCCTAAGGGATATCATGTATTGTGATAGACCTTTTGGTGGCAAGTGTGTTATTATGGGAGGTGATTTTCGTTAGATACTACCTGTTATACCAAAAGGAACAAGAGGCGAAATTGTCAATGCATGCATCAATTCTTCTTACCTATGGGATCACTACATCATTTTCCAATTGACCAAGAATATGCGGCTGAATTCTTTTGCTTCAAAGACTGATCGTGATAAGTTGGAGTGGTTCTCAAAATGGTTATTAGATGTTGGTGATGGCAAAATAGGGGACTCAAATGACGGTGTTGAGGAAATTGAAATACCTTGTGATTTGTTAATTTCAGGCTATCAAGATCCAATTCATGCGATTGTGGAATCAACGTATATAAACCTCTTGGAAAATCTTAATTCCAATGAATACTTCAGTGATAGAGCAATCCTGGCTCCAACTATTGAAATGATTAATTCTATAAATGAGCACATGTGTGCCATGTTGCCTGGAGAACCATATGAGTTTCTCAGTTGTGACTCAATTTGTAAGTCAAGTGAAGATAGTGATAGTTTTGACAACCTGTATACCACAGAATTTCTTAACACTATTAGTTGCTCTGGTATGCCTCCACATAAGGTAACATTGAAAGTAGGAGCACCTATAATGTTGTTGAGGAATATTGATCAATCTTCTTGATTATGCAATGGAACACGACTTCGTGTAACTAATCTTGGGAAGACTGTCATTGAGGCGATCACATTAAATGGTTCACATCCAAATCAAAAGGTCCTCATTCATAGGATGGACATGAATCCTTCTGAAAGCAGATGGCCTTTTCGCATGAAACGGAGACAGTTCCCTATCACCCTTTCCTTTACTATGACTATTAACAAAAGTCAAGGACAATCTCTTCGCCATGTTGGTTTATATCTTTCCAAGCCAGTCTTTACACATGGCCAATTATATGTTGCATTATCCAGGGTTAAAAGCATGGATGGTTTTAAGATTGTTGTGGATGATAATAGTTGTGCCAAAAAAAACAAAACAAGGAATGTTGTGTACAAAGAGATATTTAGGAATGTTAATTGATCAGAAGACATTATTGTTTAACATTGGTGAGATTTCATTTATAATATGCACTTTGAATCAACATTTATGATATTGATGTTCACCATTGTTATGTTTCATTTTTAATATATAGTCATTAATTGGTTGTGATATTATAATATTCCTTAAACACAAAAAACTTACATCATTTTGGAAGCAAAATACGTTTAATTAACCTGTGAAATAATATCACCCGTGCAACAGGAAGTCAAAGCTCGTTTTCATAATTCGGTGCCCTTCTAGTAATATCGGTTTGTGCTGTTCAGGCCATTCTCTTTTCTTCTCCCGCATCTTCAAGCTGCGTTTTGTGGACGATTTGGGTATGTCTTCCTTTCGTGTTTCTTGACTTTCTTGGTTGATAAAGGTTTTGGATTACCTTTCCTCTTCCCTCTCCGCCGTTTGGCGGACGGGAAGATTAGGGAAAGCAACGCGCAAGGGCACTGCTTTGTTATGTAAAAAGTTGCGTTTTTTTTTTTTTTTTCATTTGATAATGAAAATATATTGCGAATTGTGTTTCTATTCGCCATTTGCCCGTGAAACCTCCAGAGAAACATATATAAAAGGGAAAGAAGGATGGGAATTCAGGGTATGTAGGCTTCATCCGGTTTAAGGCGGTTATATTTTTTCATTACATGAATTTGAATTTCTAATTCATGCCAATGCTTGGGATCATCACTTGGATGTAAGGATTAATCTGTAAATATTTCTTAGCTTTCTTCGGTCTGTATTAGAACAACTAATTTGCCAGATAAATAAGTTCCAACCTCCAAATATTTTCCAAAATGGTTCTGTTGTTTTTCATAATTTCGGGTGGTTTGGTTGTTGACCTTGGCTAGATAATTAATTCAAGAATGCTACATAACTTTTTGCTAGGGCTTTTGTTGAACTGAAATCGACATGGAGCCCTAATATTTTCCCCTAGTTTTTTATTTATAGAGGTTTTGGCTTTGGCATGAAATGATAATTTGGGTGATCAGTTACAATCTGTTGGGTAGATGAATATTACATGTTTAATTGATTAGCACTAACGTGCTGACGAACTCCAACGGATATCTAGATAGATTTTCGGTAAAACATAGAATCATTGTTAATTTGTTATATCTGCAGAATGCAGAGAAGTTTCAGTTGCTTTCATTTGGACGATTGTAATTTTGTTCTGAAAGCAGGATTTAAGCTATGGGGAAAAGAAAGTCAAGAGCAAAGCCACCTCCCAAGAAACGGATGGATAAGCTTGATACTGTCTTCAGCTGCCCTTTCTGTAATCATGGCAGCAGTGTTGAATGCCGCATGTAAGCACTTATTTCCCCTTCAAAACCGTTAATTTGGGGCTTTGCTCTTTGCATGCCTTCTAATCATTTGCAAATGCTTCTAAATATGTCCTATATTATAATATATACCTTTGAAATCGTATACTGATTCTGATAATCGTTTTTTTTTTTTTTTGGGTTCTTGTTACAGTGATATGAAGAATTTGTTAGGAGAAGCTTCTTGCAGGATATGCCAAGAGAGCTTCGGTACGACCATCACAGGTACGTTCTAGGAGTTGTGTAAAGCATTTATGACATTAGTTCTAGTAAAGCTGGTTATTCAAGATAATATGCAGTTGTAGTTTTTATATGGCTATGTCCTCATTATTGTGGTTGTGTCTTCTATGTTCATTGATGTTTATGAAATTTAACTGTGGGAGACTCTAGAACTTGTTGGTTGCCTCTTCCGGCTTCTCTGTCTTGGCTTGTTTTTGTTGCTATACTCGAGATGTAAAAGGCTAAAAGAGTGACATGCTTAATACCCCTCCAGTGAAGGGAAATTGTTCCAAAACGACACCATTCCAAGGAAATCATGCCTTGCTGATCACGAGTCATATTCACTGAATCCATTTCGGATATAGATGATATTGCGTTAGACTTCAATTTTATTGACGAGATCTCATTTTTTGTGCAACACAACTCTTTTCTAAGTGACATGCTTTAATATATCTCCAGTGAAGGGACATCTTATTTTATTCTTTGGCATTTGTACATGATTCTTTATATCGTTCATGTTTTTGTGCCTTTTTGTACTAGTAAGTGATTTGAAGCAAAGTTTGCTTATATATCAGTCCAACTAATATTTTATTGAAGATATCTCTAATGATTCATTTTTATTGTGCATTTGCAGCTTTATCTGAGCCAATAGACGTGTAAGTTCAATAAATAATTAAATACGGTGAAACTTCCTCTCCCTCTGCTCTTTCTCAGATGTATCTAAAGAAATTTTGTTGCATCTAAGCAGATACAGCGAATGGATTGATGAATGTGAAAGGGTGAACAACCTGGAAGAGGATGGGGCTTAGCTGTGTTCTTCTAGGTTAAGATGATATAACAGGGTAGTGGAGGGGACATCTGCCCAAGTTCGCGCTTTCACCTGCCTGTAATTATGTACTCATTCTGGTATAAGCTTAGCTTTTAAGCAGGAGTTACTTTTAGTAATATCATGTAATATCAAATAATCGGGTGTTTAGATGAAGGGAACTCGATAAGAAGTTGGCATGCACGTGTTATAGTTGTAAAAGTTTATGAATTTATAGTACCTTTTTGTTGGATATCTAATTCTAGCGGGCTCTGTTTCGTATGCCGTTACAATTTATATATTAATTTTCTATTTTCGGTTGATTAAGAATATAATTTACCAATAAAAAGGAAAACTATTATCGACAAATACTATATTTCTCCACTACTTGTAAGGTGAGGGCTATCGACCACCCAGTTTCTCTAGGCTCTAACAACTCAGAAAATCTACTCTACTAGTGGATTTGAGTTTGAATTATTTAAGATTCGTAGCTTCTATTTGGAGGAGATCCTCTTAATTTTTTCCCTGCGGTTGGTTGCGATAATGGGCCAATCTATATTATTGATTGAAAAGAAGAGAGAGAAGTTAAAGGAGTGATAATTTTGACAATATGACTTATTTTTTTTCCTTGTTCAGATTTAATTAAACAAACATGATTTAGAAATTATAAATGATGATGAGAAAAAGAACAATGAGAAAAACTGGACCCATTCTATGGTGGGTAGAAATGCCTGAATCATCTCCCCCTCTAGAATTAAGCAGCCAACCAAACTTGCACATGGTGGGAACCGTTTCCTATTCCTTTCTCTACAGTAATAGCTGAACGTGAACGAGCTTATACACAGATTATGCCAAAATGATTACGATGTGTAGAAGTAATATGATCTTTCGTTGATCCAGGTTTAGTTTACAAATGTCATTGTTCTCAATCGTAACTGTAGGATCATGCGAAACAAAGTAGATTCAATCACTGCTGACCTTTTAGACTTCATCCCTTACTTTGACCCACAAAAACGAGTCAAAAGGAACTAAATCAATTATTACACACCCAATATTATGTACCATCCTCTTGAGAGTCTGTCCTGCAGCTTTGGCCTCTAAAAAGCATATAACTTGTAAAGAGTACATTAGCATAATTTTGGAAAATGAAGTCAGTGCTGTAGCATAACAAGTCAGTGCTGTATTCACCAAATTGCAAATCATAAATGCTATACATCAATTGTCACTCTACGTGATCATCTTCCAAGGTTAGAATCCCGTGTCCAGCAGTCTCGAATACAGCACTTCAGTGAGAATGAGCTATTCACATATCTGGCCAAGCCAAAATTTGACCTTGGCTACTAGTTACCAAAATGGAAATAAGTGAAAATAGCTGCCAATAAAATGAGAGGAAAGACAAAGATAACCCACCATAATTTTATGCAAAACTGGATTGAATGCAGCCTGTTCAACATCGCTCTGAGATCAATCATGTTACATAATAGTCGCTGATGTTCTCAACAAGATAGTCATACGGTGCAGCTAATCCAAACTCAGATGTTCCATTAAGTGGAGTGCCTCTGTTTGAAGCAGAATATACACGACCCGTGCCAACTTTTGCATTAAGTTTGGCCCTGCTCTTGGCAGGCCGTTTGTTTTCATGTGGAAACTCAGCAGAAAGCATTCCCATCTGCTTCTGAAGATCAGCAACTGAATCACTTGTTACCTTCACCTTGGAATTTTTCTTTCCATCTACAAGCTTCAGCTCCAACCGATACAATGCACATGCATCACACTTGTTCATCTCATATTCATAAAGGTGCCACTCAAAATGGTTCAGCGGTTGTGGGTCCATATAGTAGGATCTTTTCAGACCACCAAATTCGTTCATCACCTGCTTCCTAGATTCATGCCAACCACGTCCACTATAATCCGGCAATGACCTCTGCTTTCTGTTTCCACTCTCAAATGCTCTTCGAGGCTTATCAAAGAAGAGCCACTCTCTAATAGTTTCGCCCTCAAGAACAGATAGATCAAAAAGCTCTGCAGTCAAATAGGAAAAGAATCATATTAAATGGGAAAAAATATATATATATTCATTTTCAAAGTAGATACTTTTCCCAAAAAAAGGTATGCTCATCGAAGTTGAGATAAAAACAAACATTTATTACCAGGTGCATTCCATGGAGACTTAGTAGTAGCTGCTCCTTCACATTCTGGGATACCAACATCTCTTCCTTGTGCCTTTGAACGAAGAGCAGCAAAAAGCAAATTATCCTTTAAACCGATTCCTCCAGGTCGTAGGACTGGAGCCATGCCTGGTGGCCCTTCATTCAATGCTAGCGCAGCATGAAAGCTACTGCAATAGTCTTGACTCCACTCCAATCCTTGAGCAGGCCTTGGGCAGTCCCATAATGCACATTTTGGGCCTAAGAAAGCAGAAGGAGGAAGGCAAACACTTGGTACATAGCTAGTTACATGAGGAATGGTATCCTCCTCCCGAAAAGCTGAATCATTAAAACTAGCATAAAAGCTGCGATCAAAATCCTGATTTGGACCAAATTGATATTCTAGAGTTGCTCCTTCAAAGTTATTTGCCACAACTCCTGAGGTGGAATGTTTAAGCTCATCAACCAATGGGAATTCATGTTGCTTTTGGTCCTAACATACAGTTAAACAAAAAACTTGTTACAATTACAGGTGAGATCCGATATTGAAACCTGATCAGCATCAGGACAATGGATGAAACTATACTTCATGACAGAGCTTTCAGCATATGTGAATCTCGAAAAACAAATAAGCACATCGTTCCTATGAATGAAAAGGTACAAAGAAACAAGTAGCCAACCACATTAAAATTAGAGTATAATCATTCTTCCATCAAGGCAGATAATATCATCTGCTGACATGCCAAAACAGCACATATACGACTGATTCAGTGGCCCTGTTAACCTTGTTGACCAAAAGAAAAAAGTCACCCAGTAAAGTGTAAGCCTATTAAAAACTCCAACACCCAGTTTTTTACCAAGAAATGCTAGCTTAATATATTGAGAAAGCAATGTACTGAAGAATGACCCAGACTGGACAGTTTGACCAGAAAACCAAGAACTAGTACAATGGTCATTCTGTGAACCATGAAAATTTGCCCTATGAGGAACAGCTAAACCAGAGGCAAATCAGGTGGTTATGTCAACTACTCATAGTTTCCATACTTTGCACTCGTTCTTTTAGATTTTGTCCATGACTCTAGTGGAGCAACAAACCCACCCCTTCCCCTTCTTCTTCATCTTGTAATCTCCTAGCAATTGAATTTCATATCCTGGTTTGTGACTCTCCCTCCTGTAATGGCTAATGTCTTGCCTCACCATTTAAGCATCAGCTCCCTGCTGATCCTTTAGTCATTTATTTCCGAAGTGATGGCAGTCTTGTGTTTTTTTTAAATCCAAAGACTTCCAGTCTTGCTGCCCATGCCTTTAAGCCAACCGTAAGGCACCCAAATGAACTGAATTTTGTAGTTAGATCAGAAAAACAAATTAAAGTATTACTTAATTTAATCAGCCCCCCCCCCCCCCCCCCCCAGCAAAAAAAAAAAGTGTATTACGTCTGTCAATTATGCACTGATAGGATACGGTCATAGTTATCATATTTCCCTTCAAATTGTAAAACTAGAATATCATTGGTGTGAATGCGAACGACAAATGTAAGAAGATCATTTTGCAGTTCATTAGAAGATAACAACCATTGCTAAAGCATCTATATATACAATCACAGCAATTGTGTGCCACAGATTACAAACTGTAAAATGCTGAAACAGTCACAACCTCGGCCTACAAAAACACCCGACATTATTTCATAAATAACAATTAATCGCAGAAAATGATGGAGATCCTTACCTCTTGGAATATCACAGTACACCCAGTTTGCAGGTTGTGATCATTAGGTTCAGTCTTAGGCACTGCTAATGGACTGGTAGCATCATCTTCCTCCTCACAGAGGTGCAATAGCCGGCAGATATCGGTTGAGAATGACCCAAGACTGCCCCCCTGTGTTCAACCATAATTATCACAACTAAATCATGCTCTCATTGAAGGTCCAAACAAAAATATATCAAAATATCACCACAATAATTAATATTTCCATTCAATTCACATAACTCCATCAAAATAGGCAAATTATAGGTCTGACAAGATTTATTACGGAAATTACACAGTCAGCAAGTAGCAGTCAAGATGTGCTATATGAGCTTACCTGCTGCCAAGAAGAAGCAGGTGAGGGCTCATTGAGCTCTGCTTTCCACTCACGAAGCATCTGATGGACTTGCTCCTCAAGAACTGCAGCATCAACGGTACGGCTCTCCTTCCTAGCAAACTGCAGATCGATGAACATAACTTGCAAATCATCAACACGGTTCTTTGCCTTGTCCTTAAAGAGCTTGTGCGATGCTGACTTGCAGCTGGTCTTCGAAATCTTCTTCATTGTTAACCCCGCAAGTGATAGCAGCAAAACCCTGAAATTGCCAGCATACCACACTGAGTTTCAGTTTCCATTTATCACGATTCACGAATAAACGTTAAAAGAGGGAACCCAAAAAGGCATTTCCAACATTTACTTTTTATTGATTACGAGCAAAAGAAGCAGATTCAATTCCAAGATTTAGGAATCCAAGATTCTCATCTGAGATAGAAAACAAATTACAGTAAAAGATTCACCTCATTATCAATTAATTGGGAACGTAACAGTATGAGCAGAGACTCATATGTGAGTTAGGATTAAAAACAAAAAAAAAATATATATATATATATATATATATATTGCAGATAAAGATAATGCTATCATCCAAAAACAGTTTTAAAATATATATATATCGGAAAAAATCAATAAACCAAACAAAATGGTGAAGGGAAGAGTCATAGTACCGATTATCAATTAACTATTAAGTAATGATAGTAACACCGGCAGTGCCCAGGAAACTTGAAGTAACCCAAGCGAAGATCACAATATTCAATAGAAAATCGAAACCAGAGTTAAATATAGAAAGCGAACAGCCGAACGAAAGAAAGAGTAAGGATACTCGAGATCGATGAGAAGTTTGAGATTTTCTATCACACAGGAGGAAACAGAGAAGCCATGTATGCTTACCTTTCCAAGTCTCGAACAGTGTTGGTGGTTAACAATATGATTTGGTCCCCTCCCACTCTCTCTCTCTATTTCTCTTCAAAATACTTGAAGGCCAGAGAAACGCATACAAAGAGAGAGAAACAACCTTTTTCTCACTGTTGAAAGACTCTCATAGTCTCATCGCATGTCTCTCCTTCTCTCTCTCAAAAACGAGAGAGGGGGCAAAAAAGCTTAAGGGATATTACAAGTGACGACGAAGAATTAGTTCCTCCAAAGGCTCTTCGTGAAAATGACCGCGGTAAGCTTCTTTATTTTATTTTCCCTCTTTTTTTCCTTTGATCATCGAATAATATTATATTGTAAAAATCCCCCAAAAAAAAAATATTGGTGGGGAATACTTAAATCAGAATATTGATAATTTATATGTAGAAAATTTATTTTTTAAAAAAATTTAATGGGGGGTATTTACCCAAAGACCAAAAACAAATGTCAGGTTGTCAGCTACATTAATAAGAATATAAATAATTATGTGTCGCTTATAAAGTGAAATATTCAAAAGGAAAATTGCGGAAAAATACCATGTAAATTTTATTATCTAAGTGTATCTAAAATTTGTATAAGGACATAAGTATAATATATTTTTAAAGGATAAAACTCTTTATATATGCTAAAATATACTTTTAGTCCTTTAAGTTTTACATAAGATATACTTTTGGTCCCTTAACTTCATAAAGTATACTTTTGGTCCTAAAATTCTAACACCGTTAATGTTACTAACCGAAAATGTTGATGTAGCGAACCCAAGTGATGACTAATAGCACTTAATTACACAAATTTTATATATTCTTCAATTTACCCATATTTAAAATTTAAGCCTAATAGTATTTAATTATAAAATCATCATTTAAATTTACACCGTTATCACTTAAGTTTGCATTTTCCGTTAGTAAAACTAACAGTGTTAAAATCTTAGGATCAAAAGTATACTTTATGAAATTAAGGGACCAAAAGTATACTTCATGTAAACTTAAAGGATTAAAAGTATACTTTAGCCCTTTATATATTATGTATAGCCTATCTTCAACTATTTTGTAAAATGAAATACATTTTCACTTAAATGAGCATATGTTGCATGCAACTAAAAAAGAGTTTCATCCACTCAAGAACGGGTTGTGTTTCTCTCATCGTCATTTTCTTATCATACTTCATAATCTCTAAATCATGTACGTTCAGTCGATTTGAAAGATTACAATACTATTTTAACTTTTTTTTTTTAATCTTCCCAATCAACAGCTCAAATGAGCTTATGAGAAATAATGAGAAAAATAGATGAGAAGAGGATCTGTTTTCTTTAAGAACTCGGGTCTGTGCCCATTAGATACTTGTTGGAATCTTGTAATGAGATATATTTTTCCACAACTTTCCCTTGTTTAAATGACATAACAGAGAATACTTGTGAAATATTAGGATTTGTTTAGAATGGTAACGGAAGTTTTCAAAATTAGTTTTTCAATCGTAATTTACAATGTACAAAGTAAGTATATAAAAAGAGTTTTGTATCAAATTATGTGAACATGCTTATGGTAAACAACTCTAAACAAGTACTCACGTAATTAAACAACTCTTTAGAAACTCCCATCATAATTCTAAACAAGCCCTAAAGTGGAAAGACTATTGTCAGGGAAAGATACATGCAGTTATGTCATGATAAGAAAGAAAACTAGCAAAAAAGCTAATCTTGGTTTAAAAATGGTGATCAATGCCATACACACTTGAAAAAGAGTGGTCCATCAAATTAGGTATCGTCAAGTAGTTTGTTGCTATCAACTTCTCTCCTTCGTCCTAACAAAATTAATCAATTGATGGATGATAGATTCTTTATTTTCTGAAACGGTTTAAAATCTTTTCAGTAATGAATGAATTATGTCAAAACATGGAGGCATAAACTAAATTCTGTGTTCTAAATTGTTTGTAATAGTATAGATTTTGGGAAATAATTGACTTCCTATACAAGGTGTTTCAGGGCAATAGAAGGGACAATAATAATTAAAAAAGTTGTGAGATACTACCTCTGGTCCTAATTATAATAGCTAGTTGACTTTCTTTAGAGAGATTAAGGAAGCGAAATAAGTTACTTAATTATTGCTTATATTGTGTATCTTTAGATTATATATTAGTTTATTAGTTAAACTAATTAGTTCGAAGAAAAAAAAATAAAAATACTCTAAAGTAATTTAATTAGCTTCCTTAATCTCTTCAAAAAAGTCAACTAGCTCTTATAATTAGGACTGAAATGAGTAAAATTTAGAAGCGATCACTCATTCATGTTTACGCTACATCAAGGTTAATGTGGCTCCTTTTTTCAAAATAAGGGATACTCTTCTTATCCTTAATATAAGATATATTTTATCTGATTTGATTATATTAAGGAAGTTAGTTAAATTGGTTAATATAACATCTATCTTCTAAAACACTTAAGTCATCTTTCTTAATTCCCTATTTCCTCTCCTTTTTGATTATTGTTGATGGAGCATCAATATAGATAAATTAGAAAAAGATTGACAAATTTACAAACTTTATCTTATATTTAGGATCAAGATTAAAATCTCTCAAAATATATTTTATATTAAAGATTGAAGGAGTAAAATATTTTTGTTCATATGTTTTTTTTTTTTTTTGTATAGATTGACTTACGCAGAATTATTTGTCATCAATGGCTAGCAAAATAAGATAATATATTGATTTTGAAATTTGAAAGCTTGATTGTCATGTTTTATAAGTTAGTTAATATCACACGTATTTTCTACAGCATTCTAGTCATTTTTTTTTAATTTTCTTAATCCTTATCCTTCTCTATTATTATTGATGGAGTATAAATATAGATAAATTAAGAAAATATTAACAAATAAAAAAATATAACTTATATTTAGGAAAAAAATTAACTCCTCAAATATATACTATATTAAAAGTCAAGGAAGTATAAACTTTGAGCATTACCATAACCAATTAGAAGGCTGCGTTCCCGGTTTAACCTTCTTTTTTTTTACAAGATTTAAACCCTAAATTTAAAAAATATTGAGTTGATTCTATTGGATCTGATCACCATCACCATCAACTCTCTCTTATCATCTTCTTTTTTTTTTTTTTACATTTCCTCTTTTGTTTCAATTTCTCTCCTGAAATAAGGAGAAGAAAACTCTGGCAAGGGATAGAATTGGGAGTGAGAAATAAAGAAATGGAGAAAGAAAGGTGATTCCATTTCTCTTGCTAGCTAGAACATTTTTTTTTAAAAAAAAAAAAGCATAAAACATGAAATTGTGGTGTTGAAGGAAGAAGGATGAGGAGGGTAAGGAAGGAATAAAGGGCGCCTTCCACTACCATCCAACAAATTCTAGGATTGATGCTTCTCTTCATTGGACCGACCTTTACACGCCCACTGTTTATTGGATATGATCCCTTTTCTACTTACCAGCCTTTCCATTTTTTCACCATGCTTTTCACCTAATTCTTAATTCAGTGGCCCTGATTATAACATGAATAAAAATAGAAAATGATGGAAATTCGTTTGAGACAGTTGAGAAAAGTTTAAAGAAGACTTTTGAATGTGTTGGTAACGATAATTGAGGGTTTATCAACCAATATGAAGTCTTATAAAAGAAATGGAAGAAGACCAAAAAGAATACTTAATGAAGTTATTAAGCAAGATTTTTTTATTAATAATCTTTCAATATGATTGTTAATAGGACGTTGTGTAATCCATACAGTGAAATGTACATATATACATATTTTTAAGGGTGAAGTAGTAAATTCTCTCTTGAAGTATACGCCTAGGAGCAATGTTGTCATGGAAGTTTTTTCATGTTTAGTGTCACCCTGAAAATTTTAAAACTAGCAATGATGCCCTTTTTTGTTTAAACTTCCGGAGTGACATTGTATATGAAAAACTACTAGGACAACATTGTTCTTAGGTGCATACTTTCCGAGCGAAAATACATACGAGCTTTTTCCCAGGAGCGCCCAGCACAACGAGCTTTTTTATGGACCAAAAATACACATGTGGTTACATTTTGGGAGTAAAAATGCCACGAGCCGTGAGTCGACCGATAACTTGGATGGAACGCTGATATGGCGATGATTTGGATTGATAAGCTGATTTGGACGATGACGTGAATGATGATGGAAAGTTTTTTTTTAAAAAAAAAAAACTAAAATACCTAGCCAATCGGCCGCCATTGGCCAGGCCGGCGGCGGCGACGGCCGGCTGGGTATTTTAGTTTTAGTTTTTTTAAAAAAATTTACTTTCCATCATCGTCCAAATCAGCTTGTCAGTCCAAATCAATGCCACGTCAGTATTCTATCCAAGTTAATGATCAACTGACAGTCAACTAACGCCCGTGGCATTTTTGCTCCCAAAATGTAACCACGTGTGTATTTTTAGTCTAGAAAAAAGCTCGTGGTACTGAGCGCTCCTAGGGAAAAACCTCGTGTGTATTTTCGCTCCTTAACCCTAAAATGAATGTGTTGGTAAGTGACACAGCCCACAAGGGACAGCCCATGTAATGAAGGAACGTGTCTGAAAAAGAGGTGTGACGGGAAGTGGTGGAGGAGAGGCGTTGTAGCAAGAAAGGGGATGATGATAATTGATAAGCAATGGAATGGAATGGACAGACTTTATTATCACCAAACAAATACTATTAAATTTGATAACAAGTAAATGGCATCAAGTATTTTGTATGCATTCCAAACCAGAACTTGCTCAACACCATCTCATCACAATCACTAGAATTGCCTTTTCCCACATATTCTGATGATGTGCTCATCGAATATGGCAACTGATTCCAACTTGCACACCCATTATTATTACTAATACCCTCTTTCACATATCAATTGTTTACTGGTGTGTATCTTCTTGAATTATGAACAAAAGGCTTTTGTCATAATGCTCTTCAGGTGGAAGATGCAATTGCAGAAGAAACAGAGTATATGTGTTGTACGTGTCTGTGCCTTTGGTTGACTCCTTGGAGATTCATCGTACCCGATATTGGTTGAGTTGAGCGCTTAGTGGTTTGGTTTATAATCATGGCGGAAAATGATTTAGATTGAATTCACTGTAATTAGCTTTTCTTAGTGGACAAGCAAAACATGTTGTTAGTGTTTTGAGAGGAGTCCAAATGCTTTTTGCTTGCTGCTTCCACGTGGTCAGCCTTATCTGCTACACTGTTATGGGGGATTTTGACAGCCGACTGAGAAAAGAGGTAAGTTTAAGATGATGCGTTAGTACGGTTTTTTTTTTAAAAAAAAAAAACAGATGATTTTTTTTTTTTATAATACATTTTAAAGGAAATTGGATGTAATTTTCTTTTCTTTCCCCCCGACCGTGCCCTGTCATAATCACCGGGAGTGACGCGGATCCTCATTTAGTGGAGGAAGCAGTGAAATGATTGAATGGACTTTACACATTTATACAAAGGGGTTTTCACCCAAAAGATCTCTAAGTTTTTCTTTGATTGTTTATATTTAAAGGTAAATATCCTCAAATCTAACTTGATCTACTTTGATAAAGAAATTAAACTATAAAATACTTGAGGTAGTATTAAATGTTGCTAAGTAACTAGAGATACCAAAGGGCACTTTCTATGTGTGCGTGTGTGCAATTTTACTTGTATGTTTGGATAAATTTTTTAAGAATAATTTTTACAGTTTACAATGTAAGTGTGTCAGATGAGTTTTGACTCAGTTTGGAGAAAATAACTTTTTATGGGTGTTACCGAAACACAAGCTTAAATGATTTAAGAACCTGGCTCCGTTCTCAATGATCCATTGCATTTGTTCCAATAATAATTTGACCTTATTTCAGGCCCAAAAAAATTAACACTTCACCTGATCTGTCTCAGCATGTAAGAATGATATAAGCTCAAGGTGACAAGAAGATATTTCATATCACGACGGGTAATCAACCCAAACCAGAAGCAAATTTGATATTTACCCTAAAAGAATATTGATTCAAACTATATTCATCAGGTCAAGCAGCTTTTCCTGTCTTTCCATCTTCTATACCGCCCCGTCTAAAATTCAGGATTCCGCTGAGCCCTTGTCCCCTGGCCAGTTTTTCCAGTTCTTGAATGTTATGCTTAAGCAGTTCCACTTCTTGTGCAATTTCTTCATTTCTTTGCCGCACAGCCTGAATGAATGAAAATGAAAGTTGTGGGTCATGTACTCTTGACAAACTGATAACTTGTCTCCAAGTTAGCCAGAATTGAGAGGCATTGAAACATAAGCTACGAATTGTTCACCGTGATTTAATATTTGAGCACAGAAAAGAAAATAGATAACCAGGAAAGAACGCCATAATCCTATTTTAGCTTCCACAAAGTCTCAGATCGGATGAAAATAATGTGTCATACCCTATATATCTAATCCTCCATTTGAACAAGTTCAATAAATTAGACTTTTGGTTACCCAGTTATTGACTGAGCTTTTTCATTAAAGTTCAGACACAGGTGACTTTTTGATTGTCCACTTCGAAAAATATTATTGAATAAAGTACATTAGAAAGAATTATACATTGGCTCAATTTAAGCATCCCAGGTAAAGTTATAATCAGGATGAGATACGTCCCAAAGCATTACATTTGGCCAACAATGCAGCAATTAAGAAATGGATCCACCAACTTAGGCATATAGGAATTGATTCTCTTTTAAAGATTGAAAATGCAAGTTGTTCTGTATTATACTATGCTTCAGCCAACGGAAGGCCATATGAATAATGGTAAAAGAAATGTGACTTTATGCATACTAACCTATCAAAATCCCATTTCTGCCGCCTTAGATGTTTAGTTTTGCTTCACAAGGTGAAGGGGGAAAAATAGTTTCACTGCTCACTTGAGTCATCAAAGTGAATCTATGATAAATAAACTAAAAGTGGCAGAATTTGATTCACCATTTATCTCAGAGCTTAACAGGTCAAAATAATAACCATGAGACTATATGAACCATACATTTGGAAATCAGCATGAAGTGGAAACAATCTTGCAAAAAAAATTTAAAAAAATAATGACATATTTTATTTGGTCACATCATGTCATTTCTAGGTAAAAGATATAGACACAAAAAATAGAATCAAAATCTAGTAAGAAACAGTGTAACAGGTGTACCATAACAAAAATAACATTGAGAGTAGCTTTTAAAACTATTTAATACTTTGCATGTTCAACATCACATGCCAAGTGTAACGGTGTATCCACAGTCCACACTCTAAACAAATATCCAAGAACACATGATAACAGATATATGCCCCATGATTATGATCATGTTACCTCCAACTCTTGCTGGCGTCGCTCCTCCTTTCTTGCTTCAGATCTAGCGCTTCTTTGTACCTCAAAGATCAAGAGAGCACCTGCAACCTGTGAATATAAAGAACTGTCAAAGAAACAGGCATTTAAGAACAAGTTTCTCATTGAGAATGCATAAAAACTGTTCTTCAGCCCAACAATATAAAATAAAATAAAATTCTGACATCCTGTGCCCAATGGTAATAAACTTTCAATAACGGTTTTTTGTTGTCTCTCTCTACCATCAGTTCATACAAACATTGACTGGATAAAAGTTTTTACAAAGTTCTGCTAATTATAAATACAACTAAATATGTTCTACTCCCTTCGGTCATAAATATAAGGCCTAATTGACTTTTTTGGAGAGATTAAAAAAGCTAAATAGGTTAATTAATCATAATATATGTTGTCTATCGATAGATTTTATATCAGTTTAAAAGTCAAACAAATTAGTTTGGAGAAAAACAATGACTATAAATATATTAGAGTAATTTATTTAGCTTCCTTAGTCTCTCCAAAAAAGTCAACAAAGTCTTATATTTAGGACCGAAGGTGGTAATAATGGATGATATGTTGCAACATAAGTGAAACTAAAATGTTTGCATCAAGGACTGTAAAAACTCGGGCTGCAATTTCTACACTACATTTTCTATCTGGTGGTGGTCGTATCTAATTCAATTTGGGATTACCAATATGGCCAAACCTATAGATAATAACTGCTATTCAATTGCTTCTAAGTAATAACGGGTCGCACAAAGTATATTGCCTCAGTTTCAATCATCAGTCACAATGGCAGTGTACATCTCGAAACCACAAATATAAAGGAAAAGAGCAAGATTATGATTGATCTTTATAGCTTGAGAAAGAATTTCAAACTTTATGAAGATTAGGAGTGGTAGCTGGATTTAGTGCAAATGTGCAATAAGTTCAGAATCAGATTGTTTGTTAAGCCCTATTTCACAGAGTAATCATAAGTCTTGCTCGCAATCATGAAAGAATTTCAAACTTTATGAAGATTAGGAGTAATAGCTGGATTTAGTGCGATAAGTTCGGAATCAGATTGTTTGTTGAGCCCTATTTCACAGAGTAATCTTATATCTTGCTTACAATCATGTTCATCAGACTTTGAACCACAAGTAGCAGATGGCATCACAGCAGAATCAAAATAAGATACCATTATGTTAACTTGCTTAAAATGTAAGAATTTTAGTTGTACAGACAAAATCACATAACTGCTTTAGTAAATGTAAACATACAGTACCAAGAAGACAAAGACTTCTCCAATAAGGTCTACAGCAGCTTGAACTGCTTTTTCCTCGTTCAAAGGTCGAATCTCAACATTTGTTGCATGTCCATAGATGCGCCTTTGCATCCTTGTTGTGAGTCTATGGTTAGCCTGTTTGCAACATGCAAAAGTATGATAAAACATGTTTCAGTAACCCTCTGATCTTTACATCCAAAGACAGGAAATTCAAACTGCAAGACAATTCACAATACTTATATAGACCAGCAACAAAGCACTGTCTATTTCAACACTTAAAACAAGATTTACACAAGTCAGGAGGCATCATCAAAACTCTACAAAGCAATGAATAGCAAATATGTGCTGCGCACAATTGCAGCAAAAGTTTAACTTCTCTGCTTTGCACAGGATGTTTACAGTGGGTCAGAGCAGCTGGAGGCAAGGCTCAACTCGTTAAAAGGAAACTAATAGGACCCTCATAACTAAATAAAGGAATGACAGGACCATAAGCACTGCACAGCCAATGCAGAGACATTTATTTGCCTACTTGTTCTTCGAATTTCCAAAAACAAATGGTATGAGCTTTTTTCGTTGCACCAGAAGTTATACAAATTGCATATTGAAACTGGCACAATTCATTTACGCACTGGCAAGTTCCTTCTCCTACTCTAAGTCCCACATACCCGGGTCAGGGACACTAAACAACACGTCCCAATCTTCTAAACTCTTGAAGCGCAAGCATTGCATTCAAATGCTATATTTCCTAAAACCTAATGTTGACAATATAAACTGGAAAAACAGGGAAAAAATCGTCTTAAACACATCCGAGTTCGACATTTAACATTTTACATTCCACACGGATCCTGTAAATATTGTGCGCTGTCATCATAAAACTAACAAAATTATCTAATGCGAAAGCCGATGCAAGTAAATGTAAAAGGGACCACTATAGAGTACCTGGGCCATCCTAACGATGTGTTGACGGAACCTGGGGTGAATGGCAGCCTGCTGCTTGAGCCTAGCAGCAACGGGTTTGCTCAGGGTCTTCAAAGCAAGCGTCCCTAGCTTCAAGAGTGGAAGCACCATGATGCCTGTGGGAGTGAGATCCGATCTTGAACACCACTTTTTTTTAACTAAAACTTGAATGGAATGCCCAATAATGAGTCGTTATGAGCTAAAAGAAGAAATCGAGTTTAAAAAGGGATGGAAATGAATATAACAAGGGTCGTCGTTGCTGATTTGACCTGCAAGGTGGCGGCATTTCTTGACGAAGAAGATGGAGGAAGCGAAGCGTGGACCAAAACAAGGAAAATGTCGCTCGGAGAAATAGTTGGAAGTTAAACTGCGAATGGATATTTAAATAAAGGGTAAAGAAGCGCTTTAACACCACGAAATTTATCGCAATGAGCAACCAGCGTCATAAAGTTTTTTAGAGTAAAAGTACATACGAAGTTATATTTTATGAGTAAAAATCATACCACCATTAAAATTTTGTTGTAAATACAATACTTCTTGTTGTAAATCTAGCTATTTGTAAATATGACCTTTTTTTTTGTTGTAAATGACTAAATTTTAAATTTTGTTGTAAATACAGCATTTCCTGTTGTAAATCTTACATTTTTCTGTTGTAAATGACATTTCTATGTTCAAAATCCAGGTATTTAAATGTTGTTGTAAATATGGCTAAATTTTAAATTTTGTTGTAAATACAACACTTCCTGTTGTAAATTTAGCATTTTTTTGTTGTAAATGATCTTTTTATGTTCAAAATCCAGGTGTTTAAATATTGTTGTAAATATGACATTTTCTGTCGTAAATATGACATTTACTGTTGTAAATGCACCGTTAACGGTGGGCGAGTTTTGTTCCCAAAACGTAACTTCGTGTGTACTTTTGTTCCAAAAAAAACTTCATAATGCTGGGCACTCTTAAGGCAAATTTCGTGACACTGAGTACTCGTTTACCCTTAAATAAATAAAAGGGTTCTAGGTTTTGAGTGATGGTTCGGATTGGCTCGGCTGACCTCCCATATCTTGCAAAGGCGGGCCAACCAGACATGAGCTAGACCAGACGTCGTGCTCATGTTTGGGATGCTTTTCAACCTTCCAAACGTGCATGAGAGGGCCAATTGGTTTGAAAGATTTTGGCTCATGTGTTTGGGATCGATAGCTTTTATTTTTATTTTTATTTTTTTTTGTCAACAAGATCGATAGTCTTGAACTAATTTTTTAAGGGAAAGGTATTTTTTTCCCATAAGCCACAATTTGCAGCTTATCATGATGGAAGCTTTCGGCTTTTACCCTGGGGAGAGAAAAACAGATATACTCTTTCTCTTGATTTTATTATAAAACATCAACTAATAAGTGTATTCGATCTTTTTAATAAGATACTTGTTTATTCTCAGTGAATATTAATTTTTTATATATGCCTCTAATTAATAAGGGTAGTATATAAAAATAATAATTAATATAATATTAGAGTTTAGTACAATTGATATAAGTAATATTAGAAATTACTTAAATTTTAGGACAATTTTATTGACTTTAACTGTTTTTATTAGTTTGTGAAAATTATGAGTTGATGTTTTATAATAAAGACCAGAGATAATAGAAAGGAGAGCAAGCCATATTTGGGAGAGAGAGGAAAAATAAAGGGTGACGTGTGAGAGATAGAAAAAAAGAAGAAAATGGGAAGATGGTGTGAGAGAAAGAAAGATAGAGAAAAAATATATTGGTATAATTAATTTATACCCTCAGTCTTAAATATAAAATAGAGTTGACTTTTTAGAGATATTAAGAAACTTAATTACTACTTTCGGTCCTAATTATAAGAGCTAGTTGACTTTCTTTGGAGAAATTAAGGAAGCTAAATAAGTTAGTTAATCATTTCATATGTTGTGTTTTCTTAGATTATATATTAGTTTATTAGTCAAACTATTTATTTTGAAGAAAAAATAAAAATAAAAATACTCTAAGCTAATTTAATTAGTTTTCTTAATCTTTCCAAAAAAGTCAACTAGCTCTTATAATTAGGACCGGAAGGAGTAAATTACTTTAAATTATTTTATTTATCATTTTTTCCAAACTATTTTTCTCAACTTATAAACGGATATATAATCCAATGATACATCATATATAATATGATTAAGTAACTTATTTAACTTCATTAATCTCTCAAAAAAGTCAACTTTATCTTATATTTAAAATCGGAGGGAGTATGTATTACTAATTTGGACATATATTGAAAAGGCTAAATAAATTATTTTCCATTTAAACTTGCTTTTCAAAAATATTATAGTGTAGATGAAGAGTCTTAAATGAAAATCATATGCGTGACACAATTAGAAACCAAATTGTATAGACATGTGGTCCAATTAGTTATGTAATGTTATTTGATCAAATTATATATTGTAGCATTGCCAATTTCCAAGTTAACATTTTTCACTTTTTTGCAACTTTGATTTTTATTTCTCTCCAATAATTACCTCTAAAACCACTAATGTTACTGCCATTTTAAACAAGTTTTAGTTTTAGTAAAACTACTTATACTACCGTCAATTTAAACATAAATTGACAATATTACACAATCTTACTTTTACTCAATCTTAAATTTTCATAAGTCAAATTACAAATAAGTCATTTTTCTTACCACTATCCCAAATATAAATGTTTAAATTTAACTCAAATATTTCATTGAATCCTTATGTAAGATATATTTACTTAATTTGATAAGATTAAAAAAGTTAGTTGAATCGGCTAATATAACATGTTTTTTTTTTAAACACTCTGATTATGTTCTTTAATTCACTTCATCTATCTTTTACTTTAATATTATTGAGAGAGCATTAATGTGGGTTATTTTGGAAAAGATGAAAAATAAGAAAAAATATATTTTACATTTAAGACTAATATCAACTCCCTAATTAAGTCATACATTAAGCACCATATAAGTAATTGGTTTTGAATGAAATTGAGTTTAATTAAGAAGTTTTTTATTCATGTAAATTCGGTGGATAAACGTTTTAATAAAAATTAAATCCCTTTATATAAAATTTTTATTAAATGAAAAATAATAAATATGTGATCCTCTCTCTTGGGTTTTCTCCCGGATTGGAGAGGCAAGCCAAAGGTTTGTAATGGTCACAAAAGTAGCAGACTTTTTTTTTTTTGATACAAAGTGGTACCCAAAGCAAAAAAACACTATGTTTTATCCAAAAGGAGCAATCGTTCCAGGCTCGTATCAGCAAAGCGAAGAACGTGTAAGCCCGGCACTACAGATAAGCTAGATTTTACCAAATGGTCCGCTACGTTGTTATTCCAGCGGCGTATGTGAGATACCTCAACCGACCAGTCTCTTCCAAGCAACTGATGTATTTCCTCAATGATTGCACAATCAGCATGGAGTTCATTAACCTCTTGCTTTAACAGATCCACCGCCTCAGCCGCATCACACTCAAGGATCACTGATCGATATCCATGATCCCATGCCAGTTTAAGCCCATGAAGACAACCCCATAACTCAGTAGTAAGACTATCTCCATCCTCCCCCTTAAACATGAAACCTTCCAGGAAATTTCCATGTTCATCACGAAATACTCCACCGCAAGCTACTCCAGGACACATGTGCGAGTGCGCCCCATCTGTGTTAACCTTTATCCAACCAATAGGCAATCGCTTCCACTTCTCCACAGGTTCCCCTGTGCCACGTTTCTCTCCATTGGCTGTACCAAAACGAGCATGTGCCTCCTGGAGGCTATTTCGAATGGCCTTCACACTAGCCTGCAAAGTGTTGTTAGAGACCGACTTCCCTTCAAATACAAATGAGTTACGCCTCCTCCATATCCACCAACACGTGATGATGAATTGTTGGCTCCATTCATCTGCATGGGCATTTTGGCGACTGCAATGTAAGTTCCAACGGAACCAGTCCTCAGATGTTAATGCTGTGAACTTCCGCCAGCTCCGCTGGGGCACTGTGAGTTTCCAAAGATTGGAAGTCTCGGGACAGTCTCGCAATAGATGTAGGAGCGTCTCAGCCTCAGCCCCACATACTGGACACTGGGCATCACTACTCAATCCTCTTTTGACTCTTGATACATTCGTAAGCAATCTTTTATGCGCAACAAGCCAAGCAAATAATTTACAACGTTCTGGAACTTTTAACTTCCAGATTTTCCCCCACAAAGGATCAGGCTGGACCACCACGCTAGACAATGTGTCATAAGCTGACTTAACCGTGAAATCACCATGCTTGGTCCACTTCCAGCGAACTTGCCCATATGTCACAACATCTATTCCATCGTTCACTTTATCCCACGTTCTTTTAATACCATTCCACAAGTTTGATCCCTGTTTGTTCCTATTAATCTGTGGAAGTCTATCGGCCCCACACTTGTATTTGCTCCGGATGACTTTAACCCATAGGTCATTACTTTTAGTTGCTAGTCCCCAGCCAATCTTCATTAAATAAGCATGATTTTGTAAACGAGCATGTCAAAGTCCCAATCCACCTTTCAATTCAGGCTTGCAAACACCATCCCAAGCAATAAGGGGTATTTTCTGTTGGTCATCCGTACCGCCCCACAGAAATTTCCGATTACATCCATCCAATGTATCACAAGTGCTTAGTGGTAGGAGGGAGGTTTGCATGACATAGCCTGGAATTGACGATGTGACCGAAGATATAAGGGTGGTGCGCCTAGCTAGGGAGAGGGAGTTTGCTTTCCATGATGATAACCTTGATCTCTCCTTGTCAACCACAAACTGGTACGATTCCTTGGTGACCCTTTTATGATGGAGAGGAACGCCAAGGTACTTCCCCAAATCAGTCGTGAGAGAGAATCCAAGAGTCTCACAAAGCTCACTCCTTCGAATGTGTTTGACATTGTTGGAGAAGAAGACTCTTGTTTTCTGATTGTTAACCTTCAATCCAGAACTAGCACAGAACTTGTTAATGCAATTATTAATTATGTGCACCTGATCCATTGATGCTTCTGCAAACAGGATGATGTCGTCTGCGAAGAAAAGGTGGGATAAAGGTGGTCCCCCCTTATTAAGGCGAATTGGCTCCCAAGAGCCATCCTGGATGGCAGATTGGATGAGATGAGCTAGCTTCTCCATGTAGATGGCAAACAAATACAGAGATAGTGGGTCTCCCTGGCGCACACCCCTGGATGGGTGAAATTCTTCAGCTTTATCTCCATTTCAAAGCAACTGCATACTGGGCGTAGAAATACACTGGGCAATGACTTCGCGCAAGAATAAAGGAATATGAAGTTCCTGGAAGCATTGCAACAGAAAGTTCCAGTTGACCCTATCGTAAGCTTTTTCTAGGTCAATCTTGATAGCCATGAACCCCTTCGTTTTCTGCTTCATATTACGCATTGAATGAATGACCTCCTGAGCCATAATTATGTTGTCACTACTCTGTCTCCCAGGTACAAAGCTACACTGGTTAGGGCTATAATATGAGGGAGAATAGACTTCAATCTGAAAACAATAATCTTGGTGACAACTTTGTAGATGACATTACATAGGCTAATGGATCTTAGATCCCCCATTACTTCTGGGTGCTCCTTCTTTGGGATGAGGACCATAAGCATGCCATTTACCTCACGGATAGCAGATGGATTAGTAAAAATAGATTTCACAAAGTTCACTACAGATGCACATACCATATTCCACTGGTTTTGATAGAAAAGAGCATTGAACCCATCCGGGCCTGGGGCTTTAAGGGCCCCCATGCTAAAAATAGCCTCCTTTATCTCACATTCTGAAATGTCTCTGCTGCACCATCTTAGTTTTTCCGCATCAATACATGGGTATGACATGGGGCAATGAAGCTCTGGGCGCGCCGTATTCTCCTCTGTCAGAAGTTTAGAGAAAAAAGAAGTGGCCATAGCCTTGATTTTAGTATTATCATACACCCACATGCCCTCCATATCCCTGAGAGCCTCAATTCTTTTGGACTTTCTGCGCCAATTTGCACGAGCATGAAAGAGGCGAGTATTCCTATCCCCATAAACTGACCATTCGGCTCTTGCTTTTTGAGCCCACATGAGAGATTCTTGAAGTAGTACATCTTCTAGTTCTTTCCAAAGGGATACTTGCAGATCAGCATATTTAGATGTCATGCCATACCAAGCGACCGCTCTATTAATCCCGTCAAGTCTACAAAGAAGGCGTTTCTTCCTAGCCTCCGTATGTTTGAACACTTCCTTATTCCACCTCGAACAAGCGTGTGTAAACTGAGAAATGTTGTGGGTCTACGTAGATTCTTGGGTCCACGATTGCCGGACAAAGTCATCAAAATTCTCATGTAACACCCAAGCCACTATAAACCTAAAGGGTCTATTAGGCTTACACTTGGCCATCTCCGGGTTTAGTCGAATGAGTAAAGGCCGGTGATCAGATTTGTAGAAAGGCAAATGGGCATCCGAAGCATTAGGAAACATGTCCACCCATTTCTCATTAGCAAGGATCCTGTCAAGGCGTGCCTCAGAGCTGCCCCTCTTCCATGTGAATTCCAAGCCAACAAACCCTATATCCATCATATCACCCATCTCCATCCACCGACGAAAATCGCGATCATAAGAAGTCGGGAACTGAGAATTCGAACGTCTTTCACAATGGAGCAAAGTACCATTAAGATCTCCTCCAACTACCCAGGCATCTTGGATAATAGAGGCTAGTCTAGATAGATGGTCCCACAAAATCCGACGAGTAGAACAATTAGGACTAGCATAAACCACCGTAAGATACCAAGCATTACCTGTAGAGCTAGTCACATGAAAGTGCAAGAATTGGTGGTTTTTTTTCTAATAAAGAGAAAACAACAATGCTATCATCCCATAAGCACCAAATACCGCCACTGTATCCCTCACTATCCATAATCTCCATATTTACAAATCCCATGTATCGGGCTCTTTTCTGAGCCAACGGTAGGGCACATCTTGTTTCCAGAAGGGCAATAAAATTTAATTGATAATGATTTTTGAGGTCCCTTACTAGAGCAGGAAAACTACGTACTCCAGTACCACATGAATTCCATATCATGTAGTTCATTGGGAAACAGAATTGGTGTGTTGGGGTGTGGCACCCTCCCCCTCGGCCTTATCCTGCTTAAACATCTGCTCATCAATATTATCCTGTTTATTAGAAATATTGGAGTCCTGTATTTGGTCAATGTCCCCTGGAGAAGACAAACTCGGTGGCACGGCAAGTATGGAGTCCCCATGAGGTATCTCTACGTGATTAGCATGCGTCATGGGATGTTGGGGAGTTTCAATGGTATTAGGCACTATTTCAGCATGGCAATTAGTTGGATCCAGGGAATTCAAAGCATTAAAAGAATTAATATGTGATGTCTTGCTCCAAGTGGCCCACCATATCAATTACCAAATCTTCACATGTTGGTGCCTTACTTGATTTTCCTTTTATCCTCTCTTTATTTATACTCTTTCTCTTAGCCCCCACTTTTATCCATTCCATTTTCAGTTTACTCTTGGTCAACTCCTCATTAATAGGCTTTTTTCCATGCGCTATTTCCTGCTTCAAAACCGCTTGTTGTGATTCACTAATATCCCCAGAATCTCGCTTGGCAACGGGTGATTTCTTCTCAATTGATTGCTTCGAAATCCTAATCATACCATGTCGCTCATCTGTCATAAAAGCAGACCCGCGCACATCACGCCTTAACACCTAAAGTTTCCCAAACGAAGAATCACTGGGACTATCGCTTCCAGTGACGACGGTGGCACCCAAGCCTGGCTTCACCTCCTTTGTCAGCACGCCACATTCTGTGCTGACAGTGATTGCCGCCTCAACCGACTGAGTTCCCTCATCTTTCTGAACTGTGGGGCACTTATCCTTTTGATGCCCATATCTGCCATACGTGAAGCAAACATGATGAAGGCCCTCATAGATAAATGGCCTTTCCTCTCCAGAAATCACATATGATGGAACCAAAGGTTGTTTCAGATCAAGTTCAACGCAAATCCGAGCAAAACCCCCTTTATTGTAGATAGATGTAGACTTGTCAATTTTAATCATTTTTCCAATCTTATTCCCTATTCTACGCAGGGACTCCACATTGTAGAATTCAAAGGGTACATATGGTAACCGAACCCAAGCCGCGATCTGACACTGGATATTCGCCTTCCAGGGGTTAAAGTTAGGACACCAACGCTGTATAATAAGATAATGATCCTCTATCATCCAAGGGCCCTCCTGAAAGGCATAGTCCCTGTCCTCTTTGTTCGAGAAGGACACGATATAGTACCCATTGCTGATCGGAATGAGTTTTAATGGATCCTTTGGCCGCCACATGCGATTGATCCGGTCCTTAACAATATAGGTGTGAAAGTTTGCAGCCAACACCTTAATAATTAGAGAGTTTACCCACGGCAAACACCAAGCTGTATATTCTTCTGTAGTAAATTCCACAATTGCTGCTTTTCCTTCCTGACGTCGTTCTTTTTGGTTCTCAGCCTCCTCAGCATCTGCCTAATCAGTCTCCTTCACAGCATCCTTCTCATTCATTTGATGGAAATAGTTTTTCCACCCTCGAACGATGTCGTCCTCTTCATTATGCTTCATTAGGAATCCAACACATCCAGGGGCCAAGAGTTTGTCTCGGTACGACAAGCGACTTGGATCACTTTGTAGGTTCACATTGGACGCCCCAGCGGTCTCAGTACCAGCCTTCTTCCTGTTATCTATCTGCCCAAATACAAACCCTGAGTCACTCTTATCTTTTCCACTCCCTCCATCACCATCGCCCACCCCGTCTCCAGGCTCCTCCCTTACTCCAGGCGCCGGCCGCCGCCGATTCACACTCGCTCTCTTCACGTTGGCTCTCTTCTCACTCATACTGTTTACAAAAGTAGTAGACTTTAGTTATAAGCATTAGGGGTGTTCTTGGGATGGGAAACCCTATTCTCAATCCCACCCCAAAGAAGGGCTCCTGATCCCAAAAATTTCCCATCTAGATTGGAATCAGGGTTTTCTAAAAATTTTCATTTTTTCTCTAGTGACATTGGTCCAATTTCTGTATTTCCTTTAAAATAGCTAAGATATACATATCATATTGTACCAATTAGCCCAATACAAATATTTAAAACAAATTAAAATTACAAATTCATCAAAATTCTAATACATACACATATATTTGAGATAGTTTTAGATATTAAGAAATTTTAAGAAATATAATATATATTTTGGATCAATATTGGGATCAGGAAGTTCTCGATCCCAATCCTGATTCCGAATGTAATTTTTTTTATCCCGAATTTTTTTCATCCTAAAATTTTTGGAACGGGATTTTTCTGACGGAAAAATCTTGAATACCCCTAATAAGCATGGTTCATGGTGCGGTCCCATAATCTATACACAATCATGCCATGTATGAGGTCAAGGGTGGTGTTAATAACATTTTTCCAAGTTATAAGGCCGGTCCGTTGCAAATTAGATTGAACTAAGTCGATCAACGTTTTCATGATCCAACAATACTTGTGCAATTCCCACACTTCCATTTGTTTTCGCCTCAATCTGTTACAGTTCTAATTTTGTGACGGTTATGTGTGTGTACAATTATAATTTCTGCCTCAAATTGCACTACAAATGAGTTAATATATCAAGAACCAGATGTAGTATATAAAGTTGGGAATCAGGGCCGACCCATGAAGAGTCAGGGCTGACCTGAGAGCATCAGGGTTAGGGCCAGCCCTCCAGGACACGAAAGTTACTATTCCAAATTTTAACTATTTTTTCTCCAATTTTTTTAAAGAAATATAATTAGTAAATTATAACACAAATCATCAAACAAATAAGTACAGTCGTTAATTCATAATTAAAAACAAATTATCTTCACAAATAACTCACATATCCTAAATATAAGAAGCATATTCCTAAGCAACATTAGTACGATGACTGTCATTGTCATTATCTTCGCCACTATCATCAATTTCAACAATATTTGATTGTTCTTCATTTTGAGTAGTAGCCTCTAGTTCATAAGTAAGAATATCATGAATTTATTCTCTCGCATCATGAACACATCCATAATCTTTATCTGCAACAAATAATAAACTAAATCATAAAATGAGAGTATAGTTATTATGTATTTGTACTCAAAAGGATAAATAACTCTATAACAAATGCAAAAAACATATAAATTATTAAATTACCATCATATGTGAATCCATGCATCCGATTGTGAGTACAAATAAGAGTTTGAACATTAGATAGAAGAATGAAACTTCTATATTTTGTTAGAACACATGGGAAAAAAACTTTACCTGACTCCAACTTCAATTTTCAACTTTTTTTTATAAAAAAAATGAAAGGCCCAACGAGCCAGCCCTGGGCCCTCTAGGGCTGGCCTATGTGGCCCTCGGCCTTCCAGGACCTGACTTCACTTCTCACCTCCAATTTTGATACCCGATCTTTAAATGGTCAGGGTTTAAATAGGCCAGCCCGGCCCGTTTTCCCGACTTTTTTTTTTTGGTAAAAACTTTACTAGTATATTTAATTAGCATACAAAAAACCCACATGCTATAATATTATTAAGGCACGTTAATTTTAAAAGCTATATTTCGGCTATTTTTGGTTCCACGTTTTCGAGGCAAATTAATGTATTTTGCACGCTGAATTGGGCTTTTGAAATTTCAGAACATGTTTGGCAAATTCTTATCCCCAAAATCGAGCTTTAAGTACCAGCACTCCTTGTAGTACGATGATATTGGGATGTGTATCCCTCCCTTAGGTCCTTAGTTCGAATCCCCCTCCTCTCACCTTGTAATTAAAAAAAATGGAGCTTAAGTGAAAAGGACTTATCTCATAGACTCATTTTCGGAGCTTATAAAAAAGCACCTTCTCAAACGCAGCCAATAGATCTTGCAGAAGAGTTGAGACACAGCCACAAAGACTTGCAGAAGTGAAAAGGGTAGCTCATTCTTCTGTTTCCTAGGTTAATGACTTAGATCCCAAAAAGCTACACGTGGTGTTATTTTACAATTACCTGATATTTCCTCCGATCTTAAATATAAGATAATTTAAATTTGTTGAGAGAATTAATGAAACTAATTAAATTACTTTAATCTATTTTTTTTTCTCTAAACTAATTAAATTGACTAATAAACTAATAGATAATCTAAAAATATATATGATATAATTAAGTAATTTATTTAATTTTCTTAATCTTTCTAAAAAGAGTCAACTTTGTGTTATATTTAGGATCGGAAATTGTAATTCCTTGGTTGAAGGTATTATGCTCAGATTGGATGCCGGGGTGTTTCATGAGGCTTAACTGAGTATGGAATGGAGGCAAAAAGAATATAATTAAGAAATCTGATTCTACTGAGTTCGGTCAATTAATCTAATTTGTATGTTTGGAATGAGGGGGGATTCAAAAAATCATATTTTTAGTTGTAATTTATGATATACGAAGTAAGTGTGTGAGATAAATTTTATTTTTGATATATATAAATAAACATTTTTAAAATCATAAACAAACAAACGTGATCTAACAAGCAATTTTTATGGGCTTATAAATTCTAGGTAACGAGCATTTGATGGCTTTTCTAGCAGCTGTGTGTGCTACTAGGGTCTCTAGTTTCGTTTGATCTCTCTTTCTACACGTAAGAAAAAATTACGTGAGAAATAAACAAATCGACGTTTCCACTTCCAGCACTCATAGCCACGTTGGCGATCCGCGTCAGTTTTATCAAAGATGACCTCAGCCGTTAAAAGTGGATCCACATCAATGGCTACCATCACACGCTCTCGGGGAAAACGGAAAACCGCTAATCCATCCACACTGCCACATCATCGATCCGCGCATACAAACCCCTTAAAACGAATGATACACGTCGATGCATCCAGTAATATTAACGGTCAGGATCATCTTTTACTCTGCGCGCACAAATTTCGATTTCAAAAACCCTCTTCTATATAAACACTCCTCCATTGCCCGCTATTTCCATCTCCCTCCAAATATTCTGTGCTCTCTTTGAGATCTGTCTTTATCGCTAGGTTTCTAGTTTCCCATTCTGATTTGAATTCTATTCTGCGATCATGGCTCGTACCAAGCAAACCGCTCGCAAGTCCACTGGTGGAAAGGCTCCTAGGAAGCAACTGGCAACAAAGGCTGCTCGGAAGTCTGCTCCAGCTACTGGAGGTGTGAAGAAGCCCCATCGTTTCAGGCCAGGGACGGTCGCTCTTCGTGAGATCAGGAAGTACCAGAAGAGTACTGAGCTTTTGATCAGGAAGCTTCCTTTCCAGCGTCTGGTTCGTGAGATTGCTCAGGATTTCAAGACTGATCTTCGATTCCAAAGCTCTGCTGTCGCTGCTCTTCAGGAAGCCGCTGAAGCTTACCTGGTTGGTCTCTTTGAGGATACTAACTTGTGCGCGATTCATGCTAAGAGGGTCACAATTATGCCCAAGGACATTCAGCTCGCCAGGCGCATCAGGGGCGAGCGTGCTTAAGTTTGTGGTCTGGCATGTATAGCAGTGCAGTTAGGTTTCGCAAACTTCTCTTTTGTAGGTTTCCACATCTGCATGTTTGTAAGCACTGATGTATTATCTTAGTGAAGTGATGGATTTTGTTGTTGAAGTACTTTAAAGATTTCAATCTACTCTCTATTTCTTACTCTGATCGAAGGATTCCAAAATTAAAGTATCTAATAAACTGGTATGGGATTCTTATTTGCCTAATTCAACTGGGTGGTTGAACATGTATCAATGTCACTGGTTTGCTTGTTTTGATTAATTGAAGTCATAAAAGGATTGATTCAATGGTTAATACATCTGCAACATCAGGTAGAGAACTCTTTTCCCCCCCCCCCCCCCCCCCCTTTTCTATCCAAGGATAATTTGTAGTAGAATTCTTCATTCATAAATGATGAATCCGTGAATGATGCGTTTTATGTTAGCCTAATTCACTTCTAGTGAACCTAATAATTCTTTCCCACGCTGGAGGTATGGGAAAAAAGATACTATTTGCAACTACAAACAGGTAGTACTAACTATTAACTATAGACCGGCTATCACTAAAGCAACCTCTTCGCTTTTTGTTTTTAATTTTTCGATGGAATTCTTGAGTTGAAGTTCATGGATTTTCAGGGAAGATGCTGAGGAGCTTAGTTTTCTTGGACTTGGTCTTCATTGTGGCGGTCACTTGACTCATTTCTTTGCTTTTGCAATCCTTATTTGCATAAAAAAATTATAAAATTGGTGACCGAAGGATTATAAGCAGGGAGTGTTACAAGAAAGGCTTGATATTTCTTTGTTTCTACAGTTATCATTATATCCTAATTGCATTCAATCTAAAGCTTATACTCATTTGTTTAAACACGAGTATTTGGAAGAAATTTTGGTCACATGAAAATCCTTTTTGTAATGGTAGCTTTCAGAAGACAATGGCCACTGATTAAAAAGTATTTATGTTCACCGAAAGATAACATAAATTGCATTGTCGGTGACAAGTTGCACTTTTTTTTATTAGGGGAAGATTTCACATGATTAAATCGAGAGATTTTCCCAAGCCCTGGCTCACCCTTTATAATCTGCTTCGAAAGCAGAGGGTCCGCAACAATGGATAGCTATGGAGCGGAAGACTTGTTCCAAGCTCAGGCTCATTTGTATAAGCTCATATTCAACTTCATTAGCACCATGTCTCTTAAAAGTGCAATCGACCTTGGCATACCAGATACAATCCACAGCCATGGCCAACCCATGACTCTCCCGATGCTAGTCTTGGCACTTAAGATTGACCCTGCAAAATCTGGTTTTCTCTATAGACTCATGCGCTTCTTGGTTCACTCTGGCCTTTTTGTCAAAACCAAAGTTGGTAAAAGAGGCAAGGAAGAAGAAGAGGAGGAGGCTTATGATCTCTCACCTTGTTCCAGGCTTCTCGTCCAAGGAAATGCCCCAAACTTGACTTGTTTTGCACAGTGTGTTTTTCACCCTGCTCTGTCAGATCCATGGAAATTGCTGGCAGACTGGTTCTACAGAGAAGAAGTCAACCCTTTTCACTGTACGTTTGGGATGGGGTTTTGGGAGTATGGTAGTGAAAACCCTGAGTATGGCAAGCTTTATAATAAAGCCATGGTGAGAGACTCTGAGATGATGAACTTGGTGATTAGAGATTGCAGATCAGTTTTTGAAGGTATGCAATCGATGGTTGATGTTGGAGGTGGGAATGGAGCTGTGGCTAGGATCATTTCTGAGGAGTTTCCTGACATGAAATTCACAGTGCTAGATCTTCCCCATGTTACTGGGGATTTGGAGGATACTGAAAATCTCAAGTTTGTTGCAGGTGATATGTTTCACCATATTCCTCCCGCTGACTCCATTCTTCTCAAGGTATCTGTGTGCTGATATTATGGCATTTTTTTTTTGGATATAATTTGATGTTTTTTTTTTTAAATTTTTTTAATATAAGATATTATGGTATTTGTTTTCCACACACATGCACAAACAAAAGTCATATACGTTGCACTTTGCATTCTGTCACGGTAGCGGGCTTCTTTGAAATGGGCCAAATAGGGATATGGGCTGAGAATGGAATAATTGGGCCGAAGAGGATGTTAAAGGCAGTTATATAAGCAGAACGTGTTGTGAGAATTTTATCCAAAAAAGAAAAAAGAACGTGTTGTGAGAAGTGGATTATCCCTTGTTCTTGGGTTCAACTGGTAAAGGGATCGGACACTCTTACCAAAGAGAGGGGTTCGATCCTGGAGTTGATCAAGGTGCTGGGGGGAGGGACCCTAACTCCTAGGTGCCCAGGTAAACGCCTGAGGATAATAGATGGTTTGTCATGCCCAACATCAGTATGACCTAGGAGGGAGGGGGATTTCGCCCTACTCTTGAATTGTGGGTGAACCCAACCCCTTTTTCTAAAATTTTTATATAAAAAAATAAAAAAGAAAAAAAGAAGTGGATTGTGGGATTCTTTCTTTCTTTCTCTTTTTTTTTTTTTTTTGTGTGGGTATCCCGCCTGGTTCATCAAAACCTTCGGTTTTGACTTATCTGGATTCAAGTTCTGCAGTGATAAAGACAACTCTCCCAATAGTAGTAACTCCACACAAGACGGATTATAAGTGCGTTACAGGTAGATTGTGGGGTCCTTTCTTTTAACACTCCCTGCTTATAATCCCTTTAACATCATCTTAGGCCCAATTATTCCATTCTCAGCCTATATCTCCATTTAGGACTGGAATTGGTATATGTCAGGGATATAATTTGTGATCTCACAACAGCAGGTCTGAAACACTGATGATGTTTGAAGAAAGGGTTAGGGGCAAATTTTTCTAATATTACCTTGAAAGTTTTTTTAAGTTTAATATTATTCCGAAAGTGTTAAAATAAAGCAATGTTGATATTTTTCTTTTAAAATATAACAGGCAATGTCAGTTTTTTTAATGGTATGAGGTAATATTGCTACGTTTGGAAACTTTCTGGGTGGTATTGTACTTAAAAAAACTTCTTGGACAATATTACTCCCTAGGAAAAACTTTCGGGACGAATTTACATGTTAACCCTTGAAAATATGCAGGATGAATTTTAAAGAAAACAATACTAAGATCAAAATATATTTGGGGACAAAGCCACTGGTATTTTTTTGACATTTCCGGTTATTGGGAATATTGGCAGTTAGTATTACATGCCTACAGTGACGAAGACTCTGTGAGGATCCTGAAGAAATGCAGAGAGGCTATTTCAGGGAAAGGGAAAGAAGGAAAAGTGATAATAATAGACATAGTGATAAACGAGAAAGAGGAGAAGCATGAATTGACAGACCCAAAACTGTACTTTGATTTGTTGATGATGGTTGCTGTCACTGGAAGAGAAAGAGAGGAAAGAGAATGGAAGAAGCTCTTCTTGGAAGCAGGGTTCAGTCACTACAAGATAACACCCTTCTTTGGTTTGAGGTCTCTTCTTGAAGTTTATCCTTAATTAACACAAAGCCACTCATCACCAATAAGTCTCTCATAACTCAGCAACAAAATTTGCTCCTGGTCATTCTGCATCCCTGTACGGTGTCTTTAATTCAGTGTTCTGGGAAATAAAATGTTGTGTCATACTTAGTCTTCCATTGTGTAAAAACCATATCGTTCTATATAATTCTAACCTATAAATTCATTGATTTTCTGAAGTCTATTGGAAAGCTTGGTGACTACCGCAAAGACGATGACTTTGAAACCAATATATCTTTCACATTGGCTAATGAACAAGTTATCATCTTCTTCTTATATTTCTTAATAAAAATTTAGCCGATTCAATTTCACATTTACTAACTCAGCTTTCCTCCATACAAGGATAACTCTGTTGATTGTATCCTCTTCTGCGAATGCTGATCACAGTTGCTGTATCCCTATTAATCTCTAATACTTGTGCTTAACTCATTCATAATCATGTTACCACCTCTTCTTCCTAATATGAGAGCTAGTTAGATGTTTGATCAGGTTCTAACTTCTAAATATAAAATCTGGATTCATTTTGTCTCTCCATATTTATCATTTTTTTAAAAGTAAAATACTCTGACCACCCTTCTGTTTTGCTTTAATTACATAGACTTCCTCTCTATTTTAAAAACCCATAGAAACTTCCCTTAAAATTCAAGTAAAATAATCTGACCACCTTCATATTTTGCCTTAATTACACAAACCTCCCCTATATTTTGAAAACCCATAGAAACCTCCCTTAAAATTAAAATGTATGTTATACAAATCTCCTTTATATTTTAAGATTCTATTTCTATCCACCTAAACATTAGTTAACTGTTAAGTTTGACTTTTGAACTTTTTTTTAAAACCAAAATGTCCCTCTTCAATATTAGAATTATTTAAGTATATAAAACCAAATTAATACAACCAAAAATGTATTCTAATAGATTTTCTAACTTTTAAATTTGTTAACAATTTATTAGTTTTGATATTATAAATTAATTTTGACTTAAAAATATAAATTAAACACATATATTTTTATCAAATATAATAAACTATATAAGTTTGAGATTTCATGTGTCATTTAAATATCTAATTTAATAATTTTTTCACAAATATTTATAAACACATGTGATCCAACACATGTTTATTTAAAAACTTATTTGAAATTCAACATTATGTGATATTTACATTAACCAATGCTAAAATAATTAAAGAGATAACTATTTCTAAAGATAAAAACTCTTAAATTATTTAAAACAATATTAGACAAAATATAAAAGTAAAACTAGGGGTTAAGTATTAAGGGTAAAATAATAAAAAAATTATTTTTATAAAACTTTGATTAAAAAATATATTTTTGGAATATTTTTAGAATATTCTTAACGTAGTTAATTATTTGAACTTAAGTGCATGTTTTTAAAATAGAGGAGAGGTATGTGTAATTAAGGCAAAACAGAAGAGTGGTCAGAGTATTTTACTTATATAAGGGAGGTTTATGTAACATACATTTTAATTTTAAGGGAGGTTTCTATGGATTTTCAAAATAGAGGGGAGGTCTATATAATTAAAACAAAATAAGAGGGTAGGCAGAGTATTTTCCTCTTTTTTTAAACTATCCCTATTTATTACTATGATAAGGGAGTTTGCATCAATATGATTTAAGAGGTATTTAAGAGAAACAACACATACTTTTAAGAAATTAAATAACTAATTTAATTAATTTTCTTAATATCCTCAAATTAGTTAAATAGATTTTATATTAAACAAGAGTGAAACATATGATGATATGAATATATCTAACATTTTTTTCATCACAGAAG
Organism: Acacia crassicarpa; assembly: GCA_034222035.1. Lineage (NCBI taxonomy): Eukaryota > Viridiplantae > Streptophyta > Magnoliopsida > Fabales > Fabaceae > Acacia > Acacia crassicarpa. The sequence continues at coordinate 36,198,087 of JAWXYG010000005.1, read as the reverse complement.
ACAGGATTTGCACATATCTTCTTTCATGTGACTATAAGCATTTTTCAATATTTATGCATGCTTAAAAAGATTGTATAATTACCTTATTTGGAAATAAATTATACTTGTTATGAAAAATGAGAAGAATACAAGAGACATCTGGTATGAGAGAGATGAGCAAAACAAGAGAGAATTGGAGGGGAAAAAAAGAGTGTTTCTTATGTTATTTCTTATCCCAAATGTGTGTACAAGCCTCTATTTGTACCATTAGATGTTACAGAGATTAAATGTTAGAAACTCTTCAATTTGGGGGTTACAAACTATTGCACCATTCAATATGGATGAGAGGTAAAAAGTCTTATTCTTGGATGTTATAACATCCATACAATCATTATATTTATAACACTCCTCTTTGGATTTCCGTAAACAAATTTTACACCTCATTGAAACCTTATTAGAAAAAATTCATTGAGACAAAAACCCAGTGAAGGAAAAAAAGTACAAGATACATACTAAAAATGCCTCATTAAAAATCTTACCAAGAAAAACCTGTGGGACAATACCTCAGTCAAAGAAAAGAGTACAACATGATATATACCCCCTCTAATATGGTGATAATATCAAGTTTACTTCTCCAAAGTACGATATTATTTTTACTCCCTTTGATGACAACATCATTTTTATTCCACTTAACGACAATATCACCATTTCTCATTTTATTTCAATAGTGTTCTGATTCTTAATTCCTCACGTTGATTATCTCCAACATCTTTTCAAGCATATCTTCCCAACATATCTAAAAATCACTAAGATATATCTTGCACCTACATAATCAATTTGTTGTGGAGAAAATAATCTCATGTAACTATTTCTTAGAATTATCACTTCAAATCTCAATTTCATTATCTACTTGCATAAACTTAGTCATAACAAGAAATATCAACAACCTATGTAATAAATGTTATGAGAGAATAAATATATGGAACCTCTAGTTAAATTCAATAAATTTTTGTAGGCAAAATCATCATGGCAAAATTCATGATGTTTAAATCATTGAAACATTTAATAACTCAATATACTAGTCAAATAAAGTGCAAAATTATTCATTTCTAATATTTCTTGTGAGTAGATTATATATACTCAAATTATTACAAAACATTTTGTATATATTGAATGTTTTTCTAGGACATGTTTCTAATATTTTTGAATCCTTCAAGGATTCTCACGTAAACTTCACTATTTACCAAACTATATATATAGGCTATAACAACATCTAATAGATATATATTTTATTTTTATATACTCCTAGATTTCGAATATATGCAAAAATTATTACATCCACCACAATGATTATTTTGAGAGTATGTGACCATTTCAAATGCAATAATGATGACAACTTACAATAATTTTTTATGCATGATCTATTTTTCTATTCATCAGCACTTTCACATGCATTTATTAAATATAAACAGTTAGCGTTGAGGCAAACTTTCGTGAATATAAATGGGCAGCTAGCCAGCTACGACAACGAAAACAGACATCTAAGAAATTTTCTAAACGTCAACTTCTAAACCGCTACCGATTCCTTCTTATCCTACTCGACATTATTATTTCTCTTTTTGTATTATCTCGTTGACTTGGCGTATTTTATAATGTCATTATATATTCAATACAAAGTTTTACATGAGGTGTATTTTTAATCTTTCAAGTTTTCTTATGAGTTACTCACTCGGTCCTAATTATAGGAACACTTTTGTAGTATAAATTGCACGAGAAAAGTGTTCCTATATATACTTTTAGTCCTTTAACGTTATAAAGTATGAGTATGTTTTTTGTCTTATATTTCTAATACCGTTAGTGTTGCTAATGGAAAATATTAATGCAACAAATTCAAGTGATGACTGTGTAGCTCACAAAGAATGTTTAAGTTTTAATTTTTCAATATAATATATTTAAGGGTTAAGATGCAAAAATACACATGTGTTTTTGCTTGAGGAGCGCCCAGTAGCAAGTGATTTTTTTGGGTGCAAAAGTGACTATGTGGTTACGAAAGAAGAGCGAAAGTCAAGCTGCCGTTTAGCTGAAGGACGTTGACCGTTTAGTTGCACGGTTTGACCGAAATTGATGACGTGGAAGCTGACTAGGCATCTGTATAAGACAAGTGGAACATGAGTAGTGGATGACATGGAAAATGCCTGATTTTTTTATCTTCGAAAATGAAATTTATTTATCTGTTATTGCAAAATCTAAATAAAAAACATCCTAAAATCTAACACACACCAAATATAATCCATCGGGCAAATTGGGGAAAGCAAGATCTGGAGAAAAACTAGGGTTATCGACGCGAAGAGAAAGGAGACAAAAATCTAGGGTTCACGACGCGAACCTATATGCAGAAGAAGAAGGGATTGGGACAAAATTGCTGAGGGTAGGGTTTAATTCTTCGCGTGTCGGAGTGAGGGAGTGAACTTGTTGAATTCGCGATACACCACATCTACAGCGACGATAACAACGACGGTCACAGCGGCGATATAGAAGAAGGGAAATCGAGAGAGTCAAGCGGAACTCTGGAATCGACAAAGGGTGGTAGTGGAAAAGCTGATTTGCATGTGAGTGGGGAATATTTGAAAAGAACGTGTAGGCCAGGCAGCGACAAAAAGTGGATCCAGGTAAGCAACGATTGGGACCCATACATTTTTGCTTGTTTGTTTGCTTTCGGTTATAGTGAAATGGCATGGAGGCCCCTAATATAATATTTATTCTGTACTATGTAGGGATAATGGCATCGAAAGGAAAGGAGAAATTGGTAATCGAGGATGAAGACAGAAACATGGGCCAAAGGTCAGTACAAAATGTGCTTGAAAAGTATGAAGTTACAATAAAGGGGTGGGAAGAAACTAAGATTAGGTTGCGTGAAGGGCATAATACTGTAAAAGAAAGCATTTTAAATGCTGTTGGGGGTCGGGAAAGTAAAAATACAGTGAGGCAAGATGCTGAAAAAACAGTAGATGAGACCACAGTGAAAGGAAATGTGGAAGGTCTGATTGAGGAAATGGAATGAGTTGATGATTATGATAATTATGATGATATAGAGTTCCTTGGGGATGACATGAATGATGTAAATAAGGAAACATATAGAGTTGACCAAGTGTGTTATGATAACATAAGTGGAAAAGGGAAAGAAATTGTCCACGATGAAGAGGGGCACTGTAGTGAGGATTCCTTTAATAGGTTTGGCGATGAAGATAGCGATGATTGCACTTATGTAGGGCTAAGTAGTAGTTCAGATACAGAGGAAAGTGTTTTTGATGACTTTGAAGGCAGGGAGGTAAATGTGGACCCTTTGAGTGATAATGAGGAAGATTGGTTGGGCCGTGGAAGTGATGATGAGCCAATGCAAGAGCCAAATGTCCTTCAAGAGACACAGGCAGCAGCTACAAGGCCTCATTTTTTTGTTGGTATGACTTTTGAAGATAAAGAAGAGGTTAAGAGGGCCATAGACAAGTATGCAGTCACGCGTGGTGTCAGCTTGAAAGTTGTGCGAAGTGATAAGAGGACATACCAGGTGGTCTGTGAAGAGGGCTGTCCTTTTTCACTATACTTATCCACCTATGGGTTAAGTATAGGTTGGCAAGTTAAGTCACTGGAGTATGACCATAAGTGTGCACGTGTTTATAAAAATCAAAGAGCTTCTACTATGTGGTTGGCTCAGCATTTCAAACAGAAGGTGCAAGAAGCCCCTAACTTTAAGTCAAAAGACATGAAGAATGAGGTTCAAAGGGAACTGAAGGTCTGTGTTAGTCTGCATAAATGTAAGCGAGCTAAAAAGATGATTATGGAAGCAATGGAGGGTAGTTTCATAGATGAATTCAGTAAGTTAGAAGCATACTGTAATGAGTTAAAACTATCAAACCCTGGTTCTAATGTGCATGTGGAGGTGAGCGAAGAGGCTCTAGAACAAGGAAGAAGAGTGTTTAAGAGGATGTATTTATGCTTCAACGCAGCGAAGGTAATATTGTAAATTGCATCTGTTATATGTATTTAATGTAGTTGTTTAATGTATTAATTGTTATTTGTATTTAATGTAGATGTTGAAAGTACTAATTGTAGCTGTTATGTATACTTACAATATTTTTTTTTCAAGGTTGGCTGGAGACAAGGGTGCAGGCCCCTTATTGGTGTGGATGGGACATTCCTGAAAGGAAAGGCAAGAGGGATAATGTTAACAGCTGTGGGTATTGATGGCAACGACTCTGTGTACCCTTTGGCACTTGCTCTGGTAGAGAAGGAGAACGCACATCACTGGGCTTGGTTCCTGCAATGGCTCAGACACTCTCTGGACTTAGGAAATGGCGAGACAGTAACCCTCATCTCTGACATGCAAAAGGTAATTACATGTATAAAAACTGAAGTTATAATTCATAATGATTCTTATATTCTGAAATAACTGATATTCTTATAGTTGACGGTACTTTTTTTTTTTTAAATCATTGTCCCCAAGCTAAGATACTTGCTGAGCTTACGCATGTTTTCTTTATAACGTTATTTCATCATTGGACTCAAGCTTAGCTTATGCATTATATTCTGAAATAACTGATGTATCAGTCTAATTGAAATAGACTCATAAACTTGGTCTTCTATGCTAGGGACTAGCTAATGCAGTAGGTGACGTGCTTCCTGAGGATGAACACAGATTTTGCGCACGCCATATTTACGCTAACTGGAGTAAGAAATGGAGGGGCAATGAGTTGAAGAAGAAATTCTTTACTTGTGCTTGGAGTTCATATCCTCAAGAGTTCAAAGACAATCTCTCTGCTCTAGGTTTGTTGAAGAAGGAGGCAGCAGAGGATGTGGTCAGTTACAACGTTAATGCATGGGTAAGAGCATACTTTACACCAAGATGTAAGTCCTGGATGGTAGATAACAACATTAGTGAGTCGTTCAATGCGTCGATAGATGAGTGTAGATTCCTACCTGTGATTAGGATGATAGATGGAATTAGGTTAAATATGATGGCAAAGTGGGCCGAAAGTGAGGCAAATGTGAGTGGCTGGCATATTGAATTCAGTCCCAAATGTATGGATTTATTTGAGTGTAATAAGTTTCTATCAGTTGATTGTAGAGTCCATTTCAATGGGGATGAGGGATATGAGGTAGTTGAGGGACAAGATAGACACCTTGAAAAAATTTATCTGTCTACAGGAATGTGTACATGTAGAGCGTGGGATTTGACAGGAATACCTTGTCAACATGCTATTTGCGCGATGTATCACGCTAAGGTTGATCCCAAATCCTGAATCTCTCAATATTATCACAAGGAAACCTACTTGGCAGCATATAGAACAAAACTTCTACCAGTTAGGGGAAAGAATTTCTGGGACACTGAAAATTTCCTTCCCATGCTACCACCACCACTTGCAAACTTACTTGGACGACCACCCAAGAAAAGAAGAAGAACTAACGAAGCTACTAGAAGGAGGAAAATATCCAAAGTTGGTCCTCATGCAAGTGGCCCAAGTGGGTCAGCTCCTCCTAATAATACTGAGCAAATTGTTGTTGAAAGGTTGACAAGGCGTGGTAAGAGTCACAAATGCACTCGTTGCAATCAACCAGGACACAATAAAGCTACTTGTAAGGAGGTAAGTGATTCTGCCTTTTACATTAATTTCCTCGTGGTGTCTGTTTGTTTTATTTTTACACTAATTTACTTGCATTTGCTACTTGCTGTATGTCAGCCATCCACTGGAAACGATCGCCACAATACAAGGACAGGCAGGAAGCAGTCATCGCATCAGCCACGTGCACCCCAACAAGAACAACAGGCACCTGATCCTCTTAATTCCCAACCCTCTCAACAGCCACCTGACCCAACACAAGCCACCCAACAAGAACAAGTCACCCTGCCATGCCCATCTAATCCAACACACAGGAGATCAACACGCAGAACAGCTGGATATGGGTTTGGAGTAAGATATGACGAGACCACAGGATCTTCTGTCTACAATGTAATTTATAGTCATTTACACTGAATATAATGTAATTTATAGTTATTTACACTTACAAATTGTTGTCATGTGGTTACTGTAATTTCTTGCAGCCTGGACAACCTTCTGAGGTGGTTATAGAAGAAGGCAATCTAGCTGAGGGGGTGCACCACACTGCTGATCCAGAAACCAGGTTTGCTGTCCCAAATGAAAGAGAATTGCGAAAGACGAGGGGCTCTAACTCGTGACAAGGAATGGAGGGTTTAAGAGCCATTCAGTTTGAAGCCCATCCAATCAATGCCGCTGCACCTTCTGACCTTCCATTCCAAGCTCGAGGTCTACAATGGAGGGGACACCCCTCTGTGACAACCTCACAGCTGTTACAGCAGACCCGGACGCAAATTCAGAGGAACAAACTCAGACTAAGGAAGCATACTTAAATGCCGCTGTCACCAGTTCATTATTTAGCTTGCATTTTGGTTGGTTTTATTTTGGTAGTATTTTGGTGTAAAGAGGCATGGTAGCCTTCTATAAATGTTGGGGGTATTTTGGTTGATGTATGGTTGGTTTTATTTTGGTTGTATTTTGGTGTAAAGAGGCATGGTAGCCTTTGGTATTTTGGTTGCTTTTTGGCATTGTTTTGGTGTAAAGAGCCTAGGTCGCCTTCTGTATGATGACCCAATTCACTGACTTCTGTGGATATTTTGGAACAATGTTGACACTTGTGTAAAGTGGACCAGGTGTTATTAATACAATGGATGCATGTTTACAGCTGTGGATTCTGTACTGTTTATATTGGTGTATTGCTTATTGCACAGCATGTTGATGATCATTTGTTTTATATTGGTGTATTGCTTATTGCACAGCATGTTGATGATCATTTGTTTCTGCATCTCCATTGTACTTTTTAGGGCATGTTGATGCATTTGGTTCCTTTTGGGAGTTGGTCTTTAACATGCGTTCAGGTTCATATTTCATAAAATAAGTGGTGTGCTTGGACTTGTAGACATGCCTTTTACCTCCCAAATTTTTGGATAGCTGTGGTTCTTCATTTTGTGATCAAATGGGACCCATTCTAAGGATCACCACTCAATTCCAGTCTGCTTGCTACATTTCCAGTTTGCTTGCTATCATTTTAAGGACCCATTTTGTGATCAGATGCTTACTGTCAAGTGAACGCACAATCCATGTCTCACTATAATGTATAGAGAAGACTATCATGCACAATGAACAGTGATCTTATTTTTTCAATACAGAAAATTACAGTACACTGCGCAAGATTGAACTATAAAATACAACACATACACTACAACATTTAACCATGGTCTAATCCCTAAAACTAACAAAAACAATACACTTAAACCATTACATTTTAACAATGTTCTAATTTTCTAATCCATAACACTAACAACCAAAATACACATAACCCTTAAATTTTCATTACCACCAACACCACCCAAGTAAGTATCAGTGTTGCTAATGCAAGTTTCAACCTCAGTTGCACCTTCTTCATTTCTCTTTCTTTCACTTCATATCTAGCTTTCAGGTTCATCACCTCACCATCAACTTGGACAAGCTCTTCGTAAAACCTTGCGCCCGCATTCCCTCTTCGAAGTTGGTTGTTCTCATCGTATAGCTTGTCTATGTCTGTCAGTAAATCTTTGATAACTGCATTTTCCCTATCCCCAAACACACCATCGTGCCATTCAAAATATCCACAACCTCCATCCTATGATTCAACATATAAACTCACCATTCAAATTCATGAACCCATTCCATTTAAATTAATTCCACATCAACCAAATCTTACATGGTAGTAGTTCCGGCAACCATAAAACCTCCTGCCTGGGTTTCCTTCCGACCAAGACGTCCACCGGGGAGCCAACAAATTGTGATGGCAATAACGAATGGAACCTTCGTAGTGCTCCTCGCGACTGGGCCGTTTGAGGAAAACTACTTTCCTTCGCGAGTTCTTCTTTCCCCCTCTCGTTGATGTTGAATCCGACTGCATCGAGCTCCCACTCGATTCCTCATTCCTCACACCTCGCCTCATGCTCGACGTTGTGCACCATCGGGGATGCAAAGAATAATGGGGTTTGCAGACGGCAAGTTATGTTGCTGAGTATTGATGCCTAAATCGACGAGAGGGTTGCCGACGATAACCTATACGCAGACGCAAAGCTAAATCCATAGTATTGGGGACGAGGGTTGCAGACAAGATGGAGATGAGAAGCAAATAAATCGATGCCTAGGGTTGGAGACGAGATGCAGATGCCAAGCTGATAATTCTGATCATATATTATTCCTTTTGTTTTGGAGATTAATCAATTTTGAGATGTTTTTCTCTAGATCTTGCTTTCCCCAATTTGCCCGATGGATTATATTTGGTGTGTGTTAGATTTTAGGATGTTTTTTATTTAGATTTTGCAATAACAGATAAATAAATTTCATTTTTGAAGATAAAAAAATCAGGCATTTTCCATGTCATCCTCTACTCATGTTCCACTTGTCTCATACAGATGCCTAGTCAGCTTCCACGTCATCAATTTCGGTCAAACTGTGCAACTAAACGGTCAACGTCCTTCAGCTAAACGGCAGCTGTGACTTTCGCTCCTCTTTCGTAACCACATAGTCACTTTTACACCCAAAAAATCACTTGCTACTGGGCGCTCCTCAAGCAAAAACACATGTGTATTTTTGCACCTTAACCCTATATTTAAATTATAAAACTAAAATATATCATCGTTGAAAATGAAGTCAAGTTTTTTATATTTAGATTATTAAACTAATTTTTTTTAATACAATCAATATTTTGATATTAACTATTTCATTAGGTTTTTAGATATTTTCAATTTATGCATATTTTAAATTTAAGATTAATAGTATATAATCACACAATCATCACTTAATTTACACAGTCACCACTTGAATTTGTCGTGTCAACATTTTCTATTAGTAACATTAACAATGTTGGAATTATAGGACAAAAATTATACTTTATAAAATTAGGAGACAAAAAATATACCTCACATAAACTTAAAAAACTAAAAGTATACTTTAGACCATAATGAATATGCACCTTCAAAATGTTCACATGAAAGGTATGGGGAGTTTTTTCTCCCGAGTTGTATCTAACAAGTGATACAAAATATGATTTTGTGTAATGCTTCATCCTATATTTTTTATAAAGAACAACTACTAAAATCATTTTGTTCAAAATATTAGTTAAAATTAATAAATATGTAACTTTTGTACTTTTTTTTTTAAAAAAAAAATTATACCCTCATTTAGAAAGAGTGTATATAAGAGATAATAAGAGAAAATTTATTATTGTAGGGAAATAGTGAGTCATATATTTATTGATGGTAAAAATAAAAAAAATCAGTTTATTATTATTTTTTTTTAAAGAGGATTTGTTCCTTAAGGACAGCCTTTATGAGAAATAATGTTGCTGGATCAAGCGCGTATTTAAATCCCATCTTTCTGCATTATTTAATTTTCTCTCCATCAGCACTGTTCGTCACATGCATGACATCATTCAAATGAAGGCAAACTTTCGTGAATATAAATGGACAGTTCCAACAACGAAAACACATACACATCTAAGAAATTTTCAAACTCATAGCACCGTTCTAAAGATCAATTTCTAAGCCCCACCGACTCCTTCTTATCCTACTTAACATTAGTATTCATCAGAACAAGAGAGAGAGAGGGACCTGCAAAAATGGCTACGAACCAAGGTAAGGTAGACGAAGAGTTGTTTCAAGCTCAGGCCAATCTGTATAAACACGTACTCAATTACTTGAATTCCATGTGTCTAAGGAGTGCTATGCAGCTGAACATACCAGACATAATCTACAGCCATGGCTGACCCATCACCCTCCCTGAGCTTCTCTCTGCTCTTCACATAAACCCTGCAAAATCTTCCTATGTCTGTAGGCTCATGCGCTTACTGGTTCACTCTGGCTTCTTTTCAACTACCAAAGGTGACGGGGAAGAAGAAGTGAGATATGACCTCACACCTTCCTCTAAAATTCTCCTCAAAGACAACATCCCATGCTTGTCTTCTTTCGCTCAGTTCCTTTCTCATCCAGTTATGGTGCAATCATTGGAAACCTTGAGATTGGTTTATCAGCAAAGAGCCCACCCCCTTTCACACTGCACACGGGGTGGGAATGTGGGAATATATCAGCCAAAACCAGGAGTTTAACAGGTTCTTTAATGAATCTATGATTGGTGATTCAAGTATGATGAGCTTGGTGATTAAAGATTGCAAATCAGTGTTTGAGGGATTCGACACATTGGTCGATGTTGGGGGTGGCAATGGATCTGCGGCAAGGGTCATAGCTGAGTCATTGCCTAATCTGGAATGCATTGTGCTGGATCTTCCACATGTTGTTGAAAACTTACAGGACAGCGGAAATTTAAAATTCATCGGAGGGGACATGTTGCAGTATATTCCTCCAGCAGATTCCTTTCTTTTTAAGGTATGCAGACATTGATGAGCTCTGTAAATGAATTATTGACCAAGTTTAATTTGAAATTTGACTAAGTAACGATTATTGATTGAATGGGATTTGGCAGTTGGTTTTACATTGTTATAGCGACGAAGAGTGTGTGAAGGTGCTGAAGATGTGCAGGGAAGCCATTGCAAGCAAAGGCAAAGAAGGGAAAGTGATGATAATAGACATAGTGATCAATGAGGAGAAAGATGAAGCCGACATGAAAGATGCTAAGCTCTTCTTCGATGCGTTCATGTTGACTGCGATGGCTGGAAAAGAGAGAGAAGAAAAGGAATGGGAGAAGCTGTTCTTGGAAGCTGGTTTCAGTCACTACAAGATAACACCTATTTTTGGCTTTAGGTCCATGATTGAAGTTTATCCTTGAAATCCCTCCTCATCACCTTATCTCAATCTGCTCGCTTCATACGTTTGTTTCCTTATCTTGCTAATCACGTTTTCTGTTCCATAATCTAATCATTGGATTAGAACTTCAATGTTCTTGGGTAATTACTATAAGCTCTCAAGGAAGGACATAATTATCAAAAAATCCTAATAACATGTTAGGAGTATAAACTTATTACTACCTCCAGTCCTACATATAGAATAAAGTTTGCACTACAAACTTTATCCTATATTTAGGACCAGAAGGAGTATAATTTCTAAACAACAACTTGTTAGTGCTTGCTCCTCCATTGTTATTGGACTTTTTTAGGTAATTGAATATCTTTCTTGGGACCTTGTGTGTGGTAATTCCCCCTTAAAATGTCAATGTACTTCCTTCATTTATTGTCAAAATTGTCAAAATAAAAATGTTGATTGAATGTTATATTTAATCTTGATAATCATGTGATAGCAAAAGTGCAATTTTAAATCTTCAAGGTGACTTCAAGAAAATAAAAATTTATAATTAAAGTCTTGGTAAGGATCATATAATTGAAAAGCCAAACTAATCACAGAAAGAAATATGGAATTTCATAAGGAGTACCTAGACTTGATACTGGTCCCTTATGGATTGATCATCATGTTTGCCTACCGTCTCTGTCTGCTTCACAAACCACACATTGCAACCACCAAATATCAAGGTTTACTAAATGCTAGAAGGTTTAGGATTTCTTAGGTCTTGATCACAGAAACTATGCTCTGACAACTACCTGTGACTCAAAAATCATGCCTGTATGTATCACTCTCTCTGGTCATTGATATCATATCTACTTTTGTAGTTGAAATTCTTCATTAAAATGAATCTTATATTAAGAACTAGAGGTAGTATTTATTGAAAATAGAATCAATTAATATCTCTAAACAAACTATTCCAGGTTCTAGCCAACAAATCCATTAGTTTCTCAACTCTATGGGTAATCTTCGAAACTAACATAAAGATGATGACTTTCAAAATAAACTATCCTTCACTTTGGCTAATAACAGTAATATTCTCCTTCTTATATTTCTTAACATAAATTTAACCGATTCGGATTCACATTTATCAACCTCAAATGCTGATGCTTCATTCCTATTCTCAAATAATATGCCACTTATGACAATATTGAATATATCTAAAATGTTTTCACCACAGAAGACAAGATTTGCACATTTTCTTTCTTGTGACTTGTGAGTTCCAACTTTTTTCAATACTTAATTTGTGCAAGCTTAAAAAATTGTATAACTCACCTTATTTGACTGGTGCAATTTTAATTCATTTACCTTCTAACAATGACATCCGTGCTCAAAATAGAAAAATCATGTTGTTATTAACCTGTCAATATAGAGATAAATTATATTATTGTAAATATCATTAGGGAGAGAATCAAAGGTAGATGATTATTAGAAATACCTTATGCAATCTCTATGCATGATGCGCGATTCCCCCTTCTTTATTTATTCTATATAATCTGCATTTACCCAATTGAATACTATTATCAGCTTTTTAGTGCTACAAAAACCAAGACTAAGATGCCGAGAACACGCATCTTTATGCATAATATATTCTCTCTATCAGTACATTCTCCGTGCATTATATTATTTAGAGTTCATGTGTAAAAATACATATATGATTTGTTCTAAAGTGCTCCCAATACCAAATATTTTTTTTGATGCAACAATGATTATATAGTTATAAAAGTGAAGCAAAAGTACCCATTGACCCTTAGTTTAACTTTTTCTGTATTGAAAATGATGATGTGGATATTGATGAGTTCTGAGTTGTTATGAATTACAGTTCAGCTCCAGAATACATTTTAATAATCATGAACTTTCAAATTTTTCATTTTAGTCCCTGGTCAAAACTTGCTTTTGACCAAGGACTTTAGGTCAAATTTTGACCTTCTTCTTCCTCTAGAGACAGACCTGAGAGGCGGCCTAAGAATAGATGGTAGCACATACTATTCTGAGAATATCTAAGGAAAGAAGTAGCACATACTATCGCTTTTTCAACAACAGGAAGACAAAGGGTATTGGCCCTTGAAGCTTCATCAGTTGCTCCAAGCAAAGAACTGGAGTGATCTTTTATCTAGAAGTGCCCACTCTTCCAAATGAGGCATCTATATGAAGAAGCATAACACTCTTTGAGAAGTAAAAAGAGAGAAAAGGGAGAGGAGACATGGGATAGAGAGATAAGGGAGGAAGAAACTAAAAATTTACTCAAAACTGAAGACTTCCTGTGAAGATTGCGGCAGTTGTCTTTAAAGGTGAGTAAAGAGCCCAGGAAATAACTATGAAAATGTATATAAACAGTACATCCCTACTCTCCACTTAAATCATTTTTTTATGGGTTAAGGTGCAATATTACCAACGAACTATTGATCCAGGTGCAGCCAACACAATAAACTATTTTTTGGATCAGAAATACCAATCAACTCTTTAAAATGTAAAATGGGCACAATGACGTTAGTTTCAGATTTAATGCCATCTCCCTCTCTCATTCGTTCACCATATTCTCCAGTTTTACAATCCTAGTACAAAATGCAGAAACCAAAGCCAATTTGAATCAGTATTTCTTCTTTGATTCGGCCTAAAAGTTCAAGCTTTGAAGCTCCTAACAACAACAGGACCCATTCTACGCAAACCCAAAAGCCGAATCATGAGAAAAATGGTTCCAACAAAGCAAAGTTAAGAGCTTTGAAGATCTTATATGGCGACTTGAAAAAATCGAGGCAACCCATTTCTCCGGGCGCCAGATTCACTAGCTTTCTCCATTCACTCTTCAATTCGAGTGAGAACACAAAAAATACAATCATCACCAGTGGTGGAATCCAAGGTCATGCTTGAGTCAAACCCTATCATTCAGATCTACAGCTAAGAGATCAGTGAGGTTTTGTTAACGTGATAGTGGATGAAGATTGCAGGCCATGTGGACGAAAGAACATTCTGACAGAAGACAATGAAGAGAACGGGAATCAACCATTTTTTAAAACTTTATTACTCCGTAACTTTTATCATACACACATCAGATTTCTTAATAATCAGCAAGTCACGCATAAGCCAATAAATCGAAGACGCGTGAAGGAATGGGAGAGGGAGACGACGTTAAATCTGAAACTAATGTCATTGTGCCCAATTTACATTTTAAAGAGTTGATTGGTATTTCTGGTCCAAAAAATAGTTTATTGTGTTGGCTGCACCTGAACCAATAGTTCGTTGGTAATATTGCACCTTAACCCTTCTTTCATTCCTTATTGGTCTCAATCTTTTAGCAAGCATTTTTCCACCAGAAACAAAGAGGCAGAGGTATCCAGTTGAATTTTATCGTGCTTGCTGCGTTTAAAAAACTGCATGCGTTAGTAAAGAAATATTAGTTCGAAGATGAAAGCTCTGAATCTTACCTGTCCCTTTATGATGGCAGTTATCTTCAACTTCTGTCTCAACAATAGCAACTTGATTCTTTTAAGTATGACTGAATGCCGGAGTTCTGAGATTGATATATACCCATGCATGATACAAATGTTTCTGGCACAAACAAAGACATTTAGCCTACTGTGTGTAGTACTATTGCTATTGACAAATCTCTCAGATATATTTTTTAGTACACAAAACATAACAGCCATTGCCATTACAAACCCAAGTGCACAAAAAACAAGTTTTGAATAAAGAGTGAGCAACTCATAAGATGAAGACTTCAAAGCATTGTGTTAACATAATCTAAAGACAACGAAGCATCACGATTGGGTATTGCCAGATATTAAACCACTGATGTATATCATGAGACAAGAAAGCTCAACTTTAGTCAACTTGGTCAGAACCCTGATTCCAAGGTAAACAAAATGATACCTGAGTTTTGCTACCCACCAAGTATCGCAAGGTAAGCCCAAACCATTTCTACCCATCATTCTATTAAGGCCAAGGAAATCTTTTGAGGATTAGCAAAAAGAAAGTCATACTTTTTAATCACTTGATGATTGATAGCAGTTTGCCAAAATCTGACAATCACTTGATGATTGATAGCAGTTTGCCAAAATCTGACCTAAAGTCGTGGTCAAAACTTGCTTTGACCAGGGACTAAAATGAAAATTTTAAAAGTTCATGGGGAAACTAAATTAGAATTTGTTGAAATGTGCCTGGGCAGACCAAAGTATAACTTATAACAACTCAGAAGTCAGAACCCATTAATATCCACGTCATCATCCGTACTATCATTTTTTGTATAGAAAAAATCAAGCTAACGATTAATTGGTATTTTTACTCCACTTTTGTAACCATATAGTCATTATTGCACACAAAAAAAAAACTTAGTGTTGGGTGTACTTTAAGACAAACCACATGTATATTTTTACATCTTAATCCTATTTTTTATTAAATATAAAAAGTTTGAATTGAGACACAGATCCAAGAAATTTTCAAGCTCATAGCACCGTTGACCTTCTTATCAACTTAATTTCTTTTACAAGTAGTTTTATTCATCAGAAGAACAGAGGGATCTGCAATTCTGCAAAAATGTCTATCAACCAAGGCAAGGTAGACGCTGACTTGTTTCAAGCTCAAGCCCATCTGTATAGACACGTACTCAATTACTTGACCTCCATGTGTCTAAAGAGTGCTATGCAGCTGAACATACCAGACATAATCCACAGCCATGGCCGACCCATCACCCTCCCTGAGCTTCTCTCGGCTCTCCACATAGACCCTGCTAAATCTTCCTATCTCTATAGGCTCATGCGCCTACTGGTTCACTCTGGCTTCTTTTCAACTACCAAAGGTGACGGGGAAGAAGTGAGATTTGACCTCACACCTTCCTCTAAAATTCTCCTCAAAGACAATATCCCAAGCTTGGCTTCTCACGCTCAATTACTTCTTCATCCAGTTATGGTGCATTCATCGGAATCCTTGGGAGATTGGTTTCGCAGTAATGAACCCACCCCCTTTCACACTGCACATGAGGTGGGATTGTGGGAATATATCAGTCAAAACCAGGAGTTCAACAGGTTCTTTAATGAATCTATGATAGGTGATTCAAGTATGATGGCCTTGTTGATTAAAGATTGCAAATCAGTCTTTGAGGGATTTGACACATTGGTCGATGTTGGCGGTGGCAATGGATCTGTGGCAAGGATCCTATCTGAGTCATTGCCTAATCTGCAATGCATTGTGCTAGATCTTCCACATGTTGTTGAAAACTTACAGGACAGCGGAAATTTAAAATTCATCGGAGGGGACATGTTGCAGTATATTCCTCCAGCAGATTCCTTTCTTTTTAAGGTATGCAGATTTTATAAACAAAGTTATGTGTATATATATATATAGAGAGAGAGAGAGAGAGTTGAATTTTTAGTTCGTTAACCATTAATGAGCTCTGTATATGAATTATTGACCAAGTTTAATTTGAAATTTGACTAAGCAATGATTATTGATTGATCGGGATTTGGCAGTTGGTTTTACATTGTTTTAGCGATGAACAGTGTGTGAAGGTGTTGAAGATGTGCAGAGAAGCCATTGCAAGCAAAGGCAAAGAAGGGAAAGTGATGATAATAGACATAGTGATCAATGAGGAGAAAGATGAAGCCGACATGAAAGATGCTAAGCTCTTCTTCGATGCGGTCATGTTGGCTGCGATGGCTGGAAAAGAGAGAGAAGAAAAGGAATGGGAGAAGCTGTTCTTGGAAGCTGGTTTCAGTCACTACAAGATAACACCTATTTTTGGCTTTAGGTCCATGATTGAAGTTTATCCTTGAAATCCCTCCTCATCACCTTATCTCAGTCTGCTCGCTTTATACGTTTGTTTCCTTATCTTGCTAAGCACGTTTCTGTTCAATAAAGAAGGGACGTAATTACCAAAATATTCCTAATGACATGTTAGGAGTATAAACTTGTTATAATTTCTAACGCTACAGCTTGTTAGTACTTGCTCCTCCATTGTTATTAGACTTTTTTGGATAATTAAATATTTTCCTTGGGACCTTGTGTGTTGGAATTCCCTCTTAAAAATGTCATTGTACTTCCTTCAATTATTATCAAAATAAAAATGTTCACTAAATGTTATATTTAATCTTGATACTCATGTGATAGCAAAAGCGCAATTTTAAATCTTTGAGTTGACTTTAAGAAAATACAATCGTATAATTAAAGTCTTGATGAGGATCATATAATTGAAAAGCCAACTAATCACAAAAAGAAATATAGAGTTTCATAAGGAGTACCTGGACTTGATACTGGTCCCTTGGTGGATTAATCATCATGCTTGCCTACCATCTCTTTTTGCTTCAAAGATACCTCCACTGACCACACACTGCAACCACCAGATATTAAGGTTTACTAAATGCTAGAAGGTTTAGGATTTCTTAGGTCTTGATCACAAAAATTATGCTTTGACAACTACCATGTGACTCAAAAATCATGCATGTGTATAACACTCCCTCTAGTCATTGATATAAGATCCACTTTTGTAGTTGAATTTCTTCACTAAAGTGAATCTTATATTAAGGACTAGGGTTAGTACTTATTGGGGATATAATCAATTAATATCTCTAAGCAAACTATTCCAGGTTCCAGCCAACAAATTCATTAGTTTTCTCAAGTCTATTGGTAAGCTTCGAGACTAACATAAAGATGATGACTTTCAAAACAAACTATCCTTCACATTAATAGGTATGACTGTGCCCCTGTACCGACACCTATGATCACTGGTAGACAGTTTTCAACTAAGGATGAGAAAGTCATGACAGACTTGTCATTGTATAGAAGGGCAATTAGATTAGTGCAATATTTAACAACCTCTAGACCTGACATTGCTTATTCAGTCAATAAGCGTAG
The DNA here is from genome assembly GCA_034222035.1 of Acacia crassicarpa. NCBI lineage: Eukaryota > Viridiplantae > Streptophyta > Magnoliopsida > Fabales > Fabaceae > Acacia > Acacia crassicarpa. The sequence goes on along the minus strand of JAWXYG010000005.1, from coordinate 36,180,383 downwards.
TCAATTTCTTGCTAAACCTATTGAGGTACATCTCCAAGGGGTTAAGCAAATTCTAGGATACTTGAAGGGAACATTCCATTATGGATTACACATCAAACCAGTAAGATCCCTTTGCTAAATGACTTTTACATATGCTGATGGGGCTACAGATATTGATGATAGAAAGTCCACAGGTGGCCATTGTGTATAATTAGGAGGAACACTTGTATCCTGGTGTTCTAAGAAACAAAAGACAGTCTCAAGATCAAGTTCAAAATTTGAGTATCGTTCTCTATCTAATGGGGCAGCTGAACTTAAACGGTTATGCTACCTTATGATAGAAATCGGTCTCCATGTTCAACAACCCTCAATCATATGGTGTGACAATTTGAGTGCTCGAACTCTTGCTTCAAATCCAGTACATCATGCTAGAAGCAAGCACATTGAAATTGATGTACAGTTCATCAGAGATCAAGTTTTATTTGGATTAATAAAAGTCAGATATGTGTCTTTATCTCATCAAATAGCTAATTGCTTCACTAGAGCTTTATCTCATTCTCAATTTTTTAATTTTAGGAAGAAACTTGGTGTGTGTATCATACTCTCTTGTTTAAGGGGGAATATTAAGACTAATAATTGATTAGTCTCTTGTAAATAACTAATGTGTACTCATTATAGATCTGCTAGCTGTATATGCCACATGTATGGTTAGGATTGTTTTGTAACAATACTCATACTCCTATATAAAGCACAATAGCTGGAGGACCTAATTAGCTTTGCTCATTTCAGCCTCTCTTTTGTCTTATTCTTTCTTTGGCTAATCAAAAGTAATATTCTCCTCCTTATATTTCTTAATATAAATTTAACCGATTCGGTTTCACATTTATCAACCTCGAATGCTTATGCTTCATTCCTATTCTCAAATAATATGCCACTTATGACAATATTGAATATATCTAAGATGTTTTCACCACAGAAGACAAGATATACACATTTACTTTCTTGTGAGTGCCAGCATTTCTCAATGCTTAATTTGAGCGTGCTTAAATAATTGCATTATTCACCTTATTTGACTGGTGCAACTTTAGTTCACTTACCTTCTAGCAATGACGTCCGTGCTCAAAATAGAAAAATCATGCTGTGGTTAACCTGTCAATATACAGATAAATTATATTTATTGTAGATAGGCTATCATTAGGGGGAGAATCAAAGGTAAGCAATCTTTATGCATGATGTGCGATTCCCCCTTCTTTATTTATTCTATATAATCTGTATTTACCCTATTGAATACTATTATCAGATTTTCAGTGCTACAAACGCCAAGGCTAAGATGCCGAGAACATGCATCTTTATGAATAATATATTCTATCCATCAGCACATTCTCCGTGCATTATATTATTTGTTAACAATAAAAAGTTCGAGTTGAGACACACAGATCTAAGAAATTTTCAAGCTCATAGCACCATTGACCTTCTTATCAACTTCATTTCTTTTACAAGTAGTTGTATTTATCAGAAGAACAGAGGGATCTGCAATTCTGCAAAAAAATGGCTATGAACCAAAGCAATGTAGACGCAGACTTGTTTCAAGCTCAGGCCCATCTCTATAAACACGTACTCAATTACTTGACCTCCATGTGTCTAAAGAGTGCTATGCAGCTGAACATACCAGACATAATCCACAGCCATGGCCGACCCACCACCCTCCCTGAGCTGCTCTCTGCTCTCCACATCGACCCTGCAAAATCTTGCCATCTCTATAGGCTCATGCGCTTACTGGTTCACTCTGGCTTCTTCTCTACTTCCAAATCTGACGGGGAAGAAGATGTCGGATACGATCTCACACCTTCCTCTAGGCTTCTCCTCAAAAACAATATCCCAAGCTTGTCTTCTTACGCTCAGTTACTTCTTCATCCAGTTATGGTGCATTCATCGGAATCCTTGGGAGATTGGTTTCGCAGTAATGAACCCACCCCCTTTCACACTGCACATGAGGTGGGATTGTGGGAATATATCAGCCAAAACCAGGAGTTTAACAGGTTCTTTAATGAATCTATGATAGGTGATTCAAGTATGATGGACTTGGTGATTAAAGATTGCAAATCAGTCTTTGAGGGATTTGACACATTGGTCGATGTTGGGGGTGGCAATGGATCTGTTGCAAGGATTATATCTGAGTCATTGCCTCATCTGCAATGCATTGTGCTAGATCTTCCACATGTTGTTCAAAACTTACAAGACAGCGGAAATTTGAAGTTCATCGGAGGGGATATGTTTCAGTCCATGCCTCCAGCAGATTCCTTTCTTTTTAAGGTATACAGATTTTATAAAAAAATTCATAGTTGAATTTTAAGTTTCTCCAGTTCGTTAAGCATTGATGACCACTATTTGATTATTAACCAAGAAGGAAATTTAACTAAGCAGTGATTAATTGGTATTTGGCAGTTGGTTTTACACGCTTATAGTGATGAAGACTGTGTGAAGGTGCTGAAGAAGTGCAGGGAAGCCATTGCAAGCAAAGGCAAAGAAGGGAAAGTGATTATAATAGACATAGTGATCAATGAGGAGAAAGATGAAGCAGACCTGAAAGATGCTAAGCTGTTCTTTGATGCGTTCATGATGGCTGTGGTGACTGGAAGAGAGAGAGAAGAAAAGGAATGGGAGAAGCTGTTCCTTGAAGCTGGTTTCAGTCACTACAAGATAACACCTGTTTTTGGTTTAAGGTCCCTGATTGAAGTGTATCCTTGAAACCCCTCCTCATCACCTGATTGTTGTCTGCCCACTTTGTGTGTTTGTTTCCTATCTTGCTAGTTGCTAAGCACATTTTCTGAACAATGATCCAATCGTAAGATTAGAACTTGAAAGTTGAAAATATCAGTGTACTTCCTTCAGGTATTGTCAAAATAAAATTGTTGATTCAATGTTGTATTTGATGTAATAATCATGCGATAGTAAAATTGCAATTTCAAATCTTCAAGTCGACTTATACTATCAATATATTACATAAAACTTTTCAATTAAATGCATTATTTTCTAATATTATCGTAGGTGTGGATGCTTCATATTCTTTACCATCCTACTATATATCTATAATTTTTATTTTAGCTTCATTTTTACCAAATATTCTAAAGTTTATTAGCCATGTCATTGTATAAAAGGTTAACATCAGCCAAAAGTCACAAAAAGTTATAATTAGTCTCAAATAAAATATTTCTTAATCATTTTCTTAACAAAATAATTCATAGGATTCTTTCTCACTCTTTCTTTCTTCTTCTTTTTTCCGTCTTATAGAGAAATTATTAAAAAAAATAAAAATCCCAAATGGAACTCAAGGGGCCATAATTTGAATTCAAGTTGTTCCCTCTCTGCAAAAACAATTCTTAACTATTATAAAGAAGAAGAAAAAATTATTTGTCTCATCCTTTCATCCATTACCAAATATTGCATCTGTACCATCCAATAATTTCATGGCTTTTGAGTATAGTACACTGGGTTGGAAAAGCCATCAAGTTGCTTTTGATTACCCAATCACCAAAGTCTCAACAGCACCTCAAGCAAATTAAAGCGAATAGGTGAAGAATGATGAGGAAGCCACAATCCAAGACCATGTCTATGACACAACCTTGATGAAGATCATATTATTGGAAACCCAACTAATCATAGAAATAGAGTTTCATAAGTAGTACCTGGACCTGGACTTGATACTGGTCCTTTGTGGATTGCTCATCATGTTTGCCTGCCACCTCTTTCTGATTCACAGATACCTGCGCAGACCACACAGTGCAACCACCAAATATGAAGGTTTATTATAAACATTATACATATAGCTGAGAATATTAGTGGGTCTGCACAACCTAGTTCTGTTCCTGGGGTGAAGAACTGTGAGATCAATGAGCCAATTTCTTTGATTAATCTGAACGAGTTAATATAAAAAGAGAATTATGGACTATTTCCACTTCGACTTGTGCTTCAAAAGAAGCTAGGTAGCTCTGTTCTGGCTCATGTCCTTAGCTGTGAATGAGCATTTCAGTTTCTAGATCCAATTACAAATGCTTCCTATGGAAAGAAGGCACCGTGAAGTCTTCATAAGATTATGATGGAACTTTCATCATAGGGTTTAGGATTTTTCAGGGCTTAATCAAAAAGGTTATGCCTTGATGATTGCCTGTAATTCAAAAAGAACGGTGACTGTTTCTCAGATTTTAGTGCATCGTTTTTTAAAATTTTGTTCAGGCTCACGTGTATACAAAGATAATCCAATGCTGAGGACATAGATTCTTTTGGTAATACAGATCCAAGGGAAAAAAAAAATGTCGAAAAAGTCCAACAGAAAATTTTGATATCAAAAAGGTCTTATTAACAATTCCTTCAATAGGTGATTAATAACTCCTTCAGTAAGTGATTAACAACTACATATGTAGGTTTTAACAACTCTTTAAGATCTTTTTTATATCAGAATTTTCTGTGAGACTTTTTTAACATTTTCTTGATTCCTTAAGACCTTAAAAGAGTTTTCACTTCTACATTCACTATGTTTGAAAAATCAAAATTGCAAGTCGCTTTCATAATGAAGTGAAGGTTTCAATATTTTAGGTTGCAAGGCAAGTGGGCAACTAGGCAAAAGAAAAGTCTGCAAAACAATGAAGGATTTTTCTGCATCTTATTAATTAGCGTATTTAATTCCTATTTAAAATTTCAAACTGTGAGGGGCAACTTTTGAATTGAATCCTCTATATTTATTTATTAGTGAGGACAGAATAAGTGATAGAAAATCATACAATTTTGTGTACGAGTTAGATACCATCTTTGTGCATAATTTATTTTCTCTCTTATCTTTCATCTGTATCAGTGCTTTCAGAATACATCATTTAATTTTTATAAATATGAAACGTTGTAATTAAAACAAACTCTCATCTCAAAATAGGTCAACAGCTACGTCACCAATAAAACAAATATCTAAGATATTTTCAAAGCCATTGAACCCGTTGAAGGTGAATTCTTAATTGCCCATCTTTTCCTTCTGACCTTCTTAACATTAGTTTCTTTTACAGGTAGTACTATTCATCAGAGAAGAGAGGGATCTGCAACTGCAAAAATGGCTATCAACCAAGGCAAGGTAGAGGAAGAGTTGTTCCAAGCTCAGGCCCATCTGTATAAACACGTATTCAATTTCTTGGGCTCCATGTCTCTAAAGAGTGCTCTGCAGCTGAACATACCAGACATAATCTACAGCCATGGCCGACCCATCACCCTCCCTGAGCTTGTCTCCGCTCTCCAGATGGACCCTGCAAAATCTTCCTATCTCTATAGGCTCATGCGCTTACTGGTTCACTCTGGAATCTTTTCAACTACAGAAGTCCCTAAAGATAATGGGGAAGAAGAGGGATATGATCTCACACCTTCCTCTAGGCTTCTCCTCAAAGACAATGTCCCAAGCTTGTCTCCTTTCGTTCGGGCAATGTTTCATCCAGCTATAGTGCATTCATCGGAATACTTGGGAGATTGGTTTGGCAGTAATAAGCCTACCCCCTGTCAAACTGCACATGGGATTGGATTTTGGGAATATCTCAACCAAGACCAGGAGTTTAACAGACTCTTTAATGAAGGTATGGTTAGTGATTCAAGCATGATGAACTTGGTAATTAAAGATTGCAAATCAGTTTTTGAGGGATTCAATTCATTGGTTGATGTTGGGGGTGGAAAAGGAGCTGTGTCTAGGATCATATCCGAGTCATTGCCTAATCTGCAATGCACTGTGCTAGATCTTCCACATGTTGTTGAAAACTTACAACACAGCAGAAATTTGAAGTTCGTTGGAGGGGACATGTTTCAGTCTATTCCTACAGCTGATGCCATTCTTCTTAAGGTATGCAAATTTTATAAACAAGTTCACAGTTGAATTCTAAGATTCTCCGGTTTGTAAAGCATTGATGAGCACTGTATGAATTATCAACTAAATACTCCTCCCCAAGTATAGGACATAATTTATAGTGCAAATTGCACTACAAACTATATTTTATATTTAGAGCCAGAGGTAGTAGGAAATTTGGCTAAGCAATGATTTATTGGGACTTGGCAGTTGGTTTTACATGCTTATAGTGATGAAGACTGCGTGAAGGTGCTCAAGAAGTGCAGGGAAGCTATTGCAAGCAAAGGCAAAGAAGGGAAAGTGATTATTATAGACATAGTGATAGATGAGAAGAAAGATGAACATGATCTGAAAGATGCGAAACTCTTCTTCGATGTGTTGATGATGTCTGTGGTGACTGGAAGAGAGAGAGAAGAAAAAGAATGGCAGAAGCTGTTCCTGGATGCTGGGTTCAGTCACTATAAAATAACACCTATTTTTGGCCTTAGGTCCCTGATTGAAGTTCATCCTTGACGTCCCTCCCCATAATGTGATATCTACCCCTCTCGTATGTTAGTTTTTTTTTTTTTTTTAATGAGAAATTGCATCTTATGAACTGTAGTCTGATCATAAGATTACTACTTCAATTTTTTAAAAAAAAATATGTATCATTTTACTTCCTTCAATTATTGTCCGAGTAAAAAATGTTATTTGAACAGATGCAAAAGAAGGTCCAGAGCGTGAAGGTATAGGTTGAGTCTGTGCATTTTGTTTGTTTTAGGTAACAGATACCGTGTCTTTTGTTTGTTTGTTTAACTTTCATTGAGGATATGTATTGGTTGTTGTTTCTTTTTTGCTTTATTGATGAATTTGTGAGTGTAATATCTTTTAAATATTAATAAAATTGGCTCTTTTTCTGTCAAAGTAAGAAATGTTTTTTTACCGGATCAAAGTAAAAATTTTGACTGAAAGTTTCTATTTAATCTAATAATCATGGGTGTCACAGTTCACAGGTATAATTTTAAGGCTTGAAGTCGACTTATGTAATCAATATATTTTATTAAATTTTTAATTAAACGCATTGGTTTTTTTTTTTCTTTTTTGTGTGTTTATTAATAAGTTGTTTGATTGGATTTCATGGGCTGGGAAATGATTGCATGTAATCATGATGCATCAAACCGATTATAGTATATGGTTAGGCTTATATAATGTAAAGAAGATTACACGGCTAGAACTGATGAATAGAGATGTAAACATCATGTAATCAAGTGAAAAAGACACTATTGTCATTCTAATTTTTTAATTTAACTAAAGTATCCACCTATAAATGCTGTTGAATAATAAATAATTACCAGCATTAAATATTAAAAATATAATTAATTATATAAAATTAAAAAAAATATTCCCCCTCTAAAAAACCACCTTTAAAAAATATTAAAATATCTAATTAAATAATATTTTCACCATTAAATATTAAAAAACTATTATGAATCCATGATGTACACTACACAAATTGAAAAAATCATCTTGAACCCAATGGGTACATTATTCATATATGTGGAGACAGAGGTAATATATTTTTATGCATATGCATCATCTTTCCTTAATTAAGAACTAAACAAATTTATGTAATCATCATTACAGTACATTTTATTATATTACCTTTGATTCCATGAACGAAATGGGCACCAAAAGTATTGGTTTTTAATGTTAACATAGCTGCATACTTTCTAGAGATAATTATTTTTTAATTAAATTGTATATTTATTATGTCTTGACCAATAAAATTATATAATTTTATTTCAAGTAAAAATATAATAAAACATTTAAAAATGGGTAAAATGACAAAATAGGCACCTTTTTCTTACCTTTATACAATAAACATCCTTTAGAATATATATATATATATATGGGAAAAACACTTCTCATGTTGTAGGAGAAGTGTATTCTCATGTTACACACATGAAATGGTGGGACCCACACACACATATATAATGCTAATTATATATATGTGTGGGTCGTTCATGTGTATATAGAAATCTTCTTCTTCTCATGCAACATGAGAAGTTTAAACCCCTATATATATATAATATTTTATTTTGTCATTGTACCCATTTTTTAATGTTTTATTACATATATATATATAATATTAAATTTATCAAGCAACATGACTGGTATGTCATTATTAATACCGCTCGTCTACCCCAATATAAAGTTGATCTAGTGATATAAGACTGTTAGATTCTTCTAAATCTCTCTTCGGGTCTCAAAAGAAACACTTTTGTTAGAAAGAAAAGCCACAGTAAACGATTCCAAATATTTTAGTTATGAATAGTGGCTTCTATCATGTGTACATTTTTTGGGTGACGAGTCCAAATGTTCCTAAGTGTGATACATTTAAGCATCCCACCAAAGATGAATGGTCCCACCCCAACTTAGTAGTTTCTTGGGAGAAAACAAGTAAAAGAACCTTTTGAGAATTTCTTAAACGTGTCTATCTGTGTATAATTTTATCCCTTTCGGCAAAAGCAATTGCCTAACTCATTCTTTCTTCCATTCCCAAATATTGTAGCTGTACTATCCAGTAACCTCATTGGTTTCGAATATATTATATATCACTCGGCTCAAGTTGCACTTGGTTGCCCAATCACCAAGTCTCAACAGCACTCAATTAAAGCGTATAGGTGAAGAATGACGAGGATCCATCATCATATCCACTATAACTACAACTATAACTAAAGCCTTGATGAAGATCATGTCATTGAAAAGCTAACTGATCACAGAAATATGAAGTTCCATAAGGAGTACCTGGATTTGATTCTGGTCCCTTGTGGATTGCTCGTCATGTTTGCCTACCATCTCTTCTTGCTTTACAGATACCTCCACAGACCCCACACCACGACCAAGGGCTTCGAGGACTATGACAAGAGAGCTTGGGTTGAGAGAATTATGCAGGCAAGTACTTGACCTTGATCCTTCTCCTTCTTCTTCTTTGTTCCTTTGATTCAATTCAATCTTGCTGGTGTAATGACCAGGCTGAAAACAGAGACATGACCACAGCTCTGTCAGTCATTCAATCAAACATTACGGCTGCAACTTTCATGGCGTCGGTGGCCTTGACTCTTTGCGCTCTCATAGGAGCTTGGATCTCCAATGGCTCCAACAAATTCTTCCAGAGTGCTTTAATCTACGGCGACATAAACCCTACCACCATTTCCATCAAGTACATCTGCCTCTTGATCTGCTTCCTCCTCGCTTTCTCGTTCTTCGTTCAATCCATTAGGCACTTCGTTCATGCGACGTATCTAATAAGCACACCAGATTGTTTCATACCAGTGAGCAGCGTGGAGACGGCGGTGATAAGGGGAGATCATTTCTGGTTACTTGGTCTTCGAGCAATTTATTTTGCTCTCGATCTGCTGCTCTGGTTTTTTGGGCCGATTCCCATGTTTGTTTCTTCGGTGGCCATGGTGATCATACTTCATAATGTGGACTCTAATTCCAGGCCAATGCATAACACTCGGGCTCAAGGAAGCCAGCTTCAGAAAGCTAAGTTGGAAGGTTACGCGGGAATCAAGAAATAGCCATTAATTATTACCTTTTGTCTTGTATTTTTCATTTTGCTTATGAATCAAATTACATGCATGCCGTTTAAGTTCTTTAAATTTGATCATTAAGCTCTCAGTTTTTTTTTTCTTGGAACGAAACTTAAAAATAAAATATATATATATATATATATATATATATATCCGCACCAGATTACATTGAGCGTGAGAATGTGAGTTGGTTGTTTTTTTTTTTTGGTCAAAATGTGAGTTGGTTGTTGGCATAGCTATAACGTGTTCTCTGAACCGAAGGATTATAGTATTTCTTATAAGCTATGCTTTGTTTTTGACTTTTGTTTCACAAATCACAGGACAATGGCGTCCCGCGTGGGTCTTCCTCCATTCCTTATATATCCCACTTCATCTATTACTTGCACCCCAATAATCAAATACGTATTTATATTTATGGAATTTATGGATTAGGCTTAGCTCCTCTTCAGCCTAGCATCCACTGTCGTCCTTTGCTTTAATATTGTATCGTTTTGACGTAAAATGATACTGATCCTTTTTTTTTTTGTTTAAAATAACATTAAGGGTATAAAAAAAAGACTTTAGAATACCTAGCAGTACTGAAAAAAGTAATTTTCAACATCCTAAAATAATTTTTAAAGATCATAAAATATTTTTTTAGTACCAGCCAGTATCCCCAGTCAATATCTTGAAGTATTTTTTTAATATCTGTCAGTATCCTGAAATATTTTTTCAACGTCCTAAAATAATTTTTCAAGATCATAAAGTACCCATCAGTATTTTTCCAGTACCGCTCAGTATCCCAAGTCTCTTTTTTGTACCCTTAATATATATATATATATATATATATATATATATATATATATATATATATATATATATATATATATATATATATAAAGAGGATCAGTTATCATTTTGCGTCAAAACGACGCAGTATTAAAGCAGAGGACGGCAGTAGATGGCAGGCCGAAGAGGACCTAAGCCGAATCCGGAATTTATATTGGCATTGGAAGTGATTTCTTCTTATTCATACTAGCAATTATTAACAACATGAGAATCCGTTTGGACGTAGCTTCTAGAAAATGGTTTTAAGAATTTATGAAGTAAAAATGGATTTTAGAGAATAATTTTTGAAAAATAGCTTTTAGATAAAAATGATAGCGTTTAGATATTATTATCAGAATAGCTTTTGAATGGTCAAATTTACCAAAAAAGATATTAGCTTTTTGTATAATTGCATTTAAAAGATAAGATTGTATTTTAAATATTATAAACATTATATTCCAAAATAAATACCAAAAATTACATAAAATTGTTAGAAGAATAAATTTATACCCTTAGTAAATTATACAACATGATAAAAATTAGATCAAACATATATGTATTAATAAATTGTATAGATAAAAATATTTTTAACATATAAAATATATTAATATAATTGAATATAAAGGATAAGGTTGTATTTTAACATAAATATTTTTAGCACAAAATTTTTATCCATATAATTTTAACATAATTGAATATATAGTTGTACAAAAATATTTTAATACATAATTTTAGCACACTATCGCTCAGGCCCGAGCATTTGCATACAGGAAGAGCAAATGGTTTTTGCATTAATTATAAAAAATAAAAAATAAAAGAGAGAGCAAATAGAAATCCGCTGGATCACGCTAGAGGTGACAAGAATTGAAGATATATTCGCGTGGAGGGCATTTTGGTGATTTTGCAATGATGGTGGGCCCCATAAACTTTGCATAGAGAGCTGAAAGTGGAAAAAAAATCTGAATTTTGGAAAACTTAAATTTTGACAAAAAAAAAAAAAAAAGGTGTTTGTCAAACTTGTAACAGGGGTTTTGGAACCCCTCCATCTACGACCTTCCACGTATGAAAAAGCTTTTATACGATTAAGTTATAACGCTAATGAGCACTTAAATTGAATTTAAATTTATAATTTGGATTTCATGGTGGATTAAAACTTAAAAACAACAAAGCTACCTTACAAATAAACTATTTTCATTTAAGATTTCTAAGATGCAGCTAAACGATTAAAATGACACAAGTTTGACCAAAACAAATTATATGACAATTATAAACTATTATTAACAATTATTATTCTGAGCAAAAAAAATTATGGTGTAATAAAAGGAAATCTTGCGTCATCCCCCGTCAATGATGGCTTAGCAAAACAACACTCATTGGTTTCGAATGTGAGGTTGATTTTGGTGCTTGCAAGACAAGAAAGAAGCCACTTTGGACCAAGAATTTGAAAGCATGAAATGGACATGGAAGCATCTTTTTATATTCATGGGCTCTCAATTATTGATTATAACACAATCTTTCACATCACCCCACTGGGTTTTGAAACTTCACCAATTATAACTGGGCTGGGCTTTGGCCCACTTCACTTCACACTCTTTTTTCTCATGTTAAAAACTCAGATATTAAAACTAGTTTTATTAAGATTATAGTCATTTATATAAAAAAAAAAAAAAGATTATAGTCATAATACCCTCGTCGTTGGGTTCAACTGGCGTGGGGGTTGAACTTCCTCACCTTAAGGGAGGGGTTTCGATCTCTGTGTTGGTCAAGGCACTGGGGGAGGCATCCTAGGGGTTTAGGAAACAATGGAAACGCTGGTAGAGATGGAGGCATGTGTACTCTCTAGCCAGTATACCTTGTGGATTGGGCTCCAAACGCCCTGCCCTTAGACTGTGGGTGAACTGCCCAACCCCTTTCCTAAAATTTTATATTTTTTTTTAAAAAAATATTATAGTCATAATTTTTCTTGGAAAAATCGCTGAAAAATCTCCCATGGTAAAAATAAAAAAATGTTTAAAGATTCGGGTGAAATTCTTCTTCAATTGTATAATTTTTATCCTAAAATTTAAACAGATTAATATTTTAAACATTTTTATCCTAAATTTTTGGATATAATTTTTTTTTTTTTTTTAAGAATGGGGATTTGAAGAATAAACAAGTTGATAATTGTGGCGGTCCATGGCTCTACTAAAAAAGGGAAAAGCCTACCGCCTACGGGATCCCTAATTCAGAGCAAGGAGCATCAGATGTAGACCTCTTAAAGTCTCATTAATGGCTATCAATAATTTTGATTTTAATCACAATAATGGCACAACTCTGTCCTCTTTGAAAATGATATACTACTCTCTCTTTGATTTAATAGAACAAAAGAAAGAAAATGACATGTTCTGCTTTAAATAAACCAAACATTGAAAGAGGTATCAGCACTACCTGGTACCAAATAACTGAAAAGAAGACAAGAAGCTATAATTGTGGATGATTTTGGTTTTACCATTTTACTCCGTGTCCCCAATAATTCATCATAAAACACATTTTCTCGCCACAGAACCATTTGATTGTCAAGTGACATTAGCATACTTGTGATTAAAGATTAAGAGAAGAGAAACACTGGCTGGCTAGCAACGAAAGTATAGATAACAAGGTTACAAGTTAATTTAGGAGTGAAGAAGAGAGAGATATTTATGAGGTTCCAAATAAAAAGGCTTCGGAAGTTTCTATTTTAATGCATTCGAAACAGTTCTGAGATCTGAGCCAAAACAGAAAGAGTTCTGAGTTTACTGACAAAGACCAACCCTGTTGAGGGGTAGCTAGTGGCTACTACCTGCCCTTGTCCACCCTATCGTCCGCCTCGTCTGAAGCCTCAACACAACTCTGTACTCCCAGCCAGCCAGAGCCAGCATTTATCATTTAATTTAGTTAACACTTTTTAAATGAAATACTTCATCCCAGTCTTTCAACTGCATCGTGTGATTTTAAAAAACAGTCCCAAAAAAAAAAAGAGTGAAATGTGATAATAATGTAGGAAATTTAATTTTTTTAAAAAAAATATCCTATTTATGAATGATTAAAAAAGAGAAATATTTGAAAAAAAGAAAAAGAATGAAAATGTATCTAGTATAATAATTAATAATTGAAGGTAAAATGAAGAAAAATACATTTTTTTTAAAGACAAACTCAAGGAAGCTATTACTTTTAAGGACAGGCTCAGTCAAAAAATGTTCTTGTACATAGAGAGGAAGGGAGTAATAGCTAATCGGAGGCTTGTTTCGGTATTAAATACTGTATAAAATCTCAGCTGACCTTGTCTGTCAAATTTATTATTTTTTCTAAGCTCTTCTTAGAAAATACTACATAATTATAAGTTTTGAATAATTGATTTGTATTTATAAGAGAATGGTCAAAATTAGTTCAGAAAAATAAATATATACTACTTTTTTACTATGTCGTTATTTTTATTTTGTTTTTGAATTATAAAGGCAAGCATTAATGACCTAAATTATATAAGATAAGTGAGAGAAATAATAAATACAACAAATAAAGTATAAGCTTAATAAATACTACTTTAACAACAAACCTAAAATAAAGTCTATATTTTGAGACAGACTTAATTAAAGATTTGAAGCTTATATTTTAAGAGGAAGCATACTTATTAGTTATCTTAAAGTAATTTTTAGTTCAACTCTGTTGATAAAATATTATCTAAATAATAATGAGCGTCCTAAATTTGTGATACTAAAAAATATTTTAAAATACTAAATTTTCCAAGAAATAGTGGTTAATGCAAAAAAAAAAGAAAGAAAAAATTAGGATACTAGATATTACTGAATAAATACTTTAAAAATGTTGGATAGAAGTTGAATGAATCTCAGATAAAAAAGTGAAAGGGAGGTAAATGGTCAGTGCGAACGGCAGAAAAGGAGAAGCATGACAAGACAATGGAGGCTCACGTAGGATAGCAAGGCTGGGAGTTTCCGGGTCTCACGGATCCGGGTATCATGTCGAGTTAAGAGGAGTGAGAGAGAGAGAGAGGGATTTGTGGGGGGGGGGGGGGGGGGGTGGGTGAGTGAATGGGTCAGAGAGGGATTCATGGAGCTTTGGCCGTTGGTGGCCGTACGATCCAAACCCACTTGACGGTAACCGACAGCGTCTGATGAGACAAAGACTGGTCTAGTTCCTTTTGGCAAGTCGGAAGGGAGGCCCATGCCGAACCATATAGAAACTGACACGTGTATGGTATGGAAAGACGAGAACGCCCTCAGGGGGGTCAGAGACTAACAGACAGGAGAGGTGGGAGGAGGAGGAGGAGGACGACCACCACGGAAGAAGAAGCCACGTCGGGGAGCGTGCAGAAGATGAACATGGCTAAAGTACGATGAAAGCCTGATAGAGACAGAGAGAAAGAGAGAGAGAACCCGCGTAAAAGTCGAGGGGTTTCTTGTGGGCTTTCCAATTTATTTTCCAAAAAGTCAGTGTGGGGTTGCTGCCTCTCGTCTTTTTCACCCCCTCTTCCTTTGTTCCCCTCCATTTCTCCCTCTTTGTAATTCCCTTGGATGGGAAAAATTTGAGAAGGAGAATGAACTTGGAGGAAGGGATGAAAAGATTTTGAAACATAAAAGAAGATGATTTAAAAAAATATGAACCCGTTTAGTAGAACGAAGATTAGTGAAAGAAAGGGAAGATCCCAATCTTCCTATATATTTTGGGTGTTTGGTAAACAGAAAGTCTAGTCAGCATCTTCCAGTTAGTAATTATCTTCCCTTATTTGAGGGAAGATGATTTTCATCAGAAAATAGAAGGAAAACTGCAATCTTCTCATAAAAGTGTTTTTTTTTTACAAATTTACCCATGAAATTCAAATTTGTCGGGAAAGGTTGAATTTGTCGGATTTTTTTTTTCCCACAGGTTCGAGCTTAACGATAATATATTTTTTAAATATATTTTAGCAAAAAAGATATTTTTCTTTTTTATTTTGAATTAATCTCTTTTTGGGTCAAATAGACATTTCCTAATTCTTTACCAACTACCACCTCTTTATTTTCTTCCTAGCAAACAACCCAAACCATCTTTCCTCATCTTTCAAATCTTCCTTTTCTTTCCTTTCCATTTTTTTCCTTTCCTCTCCTTCCCCAAATCTTGTTTGTAGCAAACGGGGCCTGGAAGGTACTGACAAGACTTTCTATCTACCAAACATCCAAAATCCATGGGAAGATTGAGATCTTTCCTTTCCTTCTCTAATCTTCTTTCTACCAAACGGGTTTTATGAGTTATTTGGTAAGAAGAAAATGAAGGGTGGTAGTTGGTAAAAAAATTAAGAAATGTTTATTTTACTTTCAAAAGTAATTAATTAAAAATAAAAATAATTTTTTGCTAAAATATATTTTAAAAAAATATACTCGTCAAGTTCGAACTTATGTAAAAATAAAATTCCGCCAAATTCGAAATTTCTCGCCAAGTTCAAATTTGAAAGGTAAAGTTGTCAAAAAATGTGAACAATGATGTGGAAACTTGAGATTCCACCAATTTTTGTAGGATCTTATCTTCCCACATATAAAGAAAGATTGGTAGGTTCAAGAAATTAGATTCCTGAAAAGATTTGGCTAAACTACGTATCAAATAGAGAAATTTGCTAATGTTCTTTTCCCTCCCCACCATATCCATATACCAAATTGGGTCTTAGGGGTTATTTCAGGAGGGGGAGGGGAGAGAAAGTAAGCAGAAGAAAAAATTTGAATTTAAAAAAATTATAGAAGTGGGATAAAAGATTAATTAACTTTTTCAAAATAATAAATTTTGAACTTCTTCAAATAACTCATCTGCTATGCTATGTAGGATTAAAACAAAATGATTTGTTATATTTTAATTAGTCATACTATAGATGAGGTAGCATTCTTGAGTAGGAGCATGTAAATATTTTTTTATTTTTTGCATTTACATATATAACGGTATTAATTCATATTTAACAGACGATTTTAACTCTCATCTTAAATATTTATGGGTATCTTAATAATTTATAATTGCTAGAATCAAAGTACCCCTACATGCACATGGGTAAAAGCTCATAGTGATGCCTGCACTTTAACCCTCCATAATTCAAAGACAGTGAAACTTGTTCAAAGATGCAAATGCCTGCCCAACTTATGTGCAACGCAAAAGACATTCACAAATAACTAAATATATGTTGTAGATGGCTGGAAAAAAGTGAAAAGTAGTTATACCTCCCCAACTGAGTCAACAAGCACCTTTGAGTAGTAAATTTTGCAATAAGAAATTTTTTAATCATTTTTCCTTTTATATTTTTTCTTTCTTCAATTTATTTTGATTTTTGAAATTCTAAACTAAATTTATCCTTCTTGTTTGATTAAAAAAATGTAATAATTTTTTGTATAAAAAAAATGTAATTTTTTTAATTTTTTTTAATAGGAATAGTAGTAATAATAAATGGGAATGGAATCTTGGGAGAAAATTTCGGGTGCAAGTAGTAATATTAGTAGGGATGGGGGCAGTGGGGCTGGCTGGTGTGATTAGAAAGGTCAGGCAGGAGCAGGAGACTGAGGCATGAGTGGGAGAGCTGGGTGGTGATGGAGGCCCGAGAGGGGGACCCACACCCCCCCCTCTTGTTTGTTTTTAAATTATAATGTCATTTTAATCTCTCCCTGTGGGGCTGTGGGCCCCCCAGCGTCTCTATCTCATGGTGGGGCCCACACTCCCCCCAAGGCTGTGCCCCCGCTTGTATTTGGAATGTGCAGTGCCATCGGTTTTTGACGAACCCTGAAAACTTGCCTCTCCATTTTCCCCTCGTCACTTTCCACATGTATTTTTTTTGGATTGGGCTTCTCTCATCATCCTTTTCTCATTATCCCTCATACTCTCTAAATTAGGATAGGGTGAGACACATGTTCGATGCCCAACCCAAATAATGAATGGGTTGCATTTTGCAGACCGATGCCCAATCCTGCCCAATAAAAGCCCTATCCATTTTCAAGCTGGGTAAAGGCAGGCTTCCCTTACCCAAGTAGTGACGTCTTGCCCTACTCCTTGAATATTTTAGTTCACAGTTCACAGAATTTCAAAGCTTTGGAGATAACTGAAGAATAATATAATATATTTAAACATAATAATATAAAATATTTTCAATAAAATAATATATGTAGAACAATATTTACTTAAATATATTTAATTTTTCGGGCAGGGCCAAATGGGCAGGGTAGGTCCCTTGCCCGATGCCTAACCCAATTCAAAATTGCTAAAAAAAATTTCGAGCCACCTTTTTAGAACAGAGCTGGGCAATTTTTAGCTAGGCTTGGGCGGATGTACTGGACATCTGACCTGGGCACCATACTCACCCCTAATTTGTACTTTTAATCACTCTGTGTACATCAAACTTCCTCCTATCCTTATCCAAAAACTAAATAAATTCTTCATATTTTACATGGTCATGTATTCATAAATTAGTCGAACATGATAACTGATTCTAGCTATATTGAACTTATATTTCTTAATACGTTTTCTTCCTTGTTTAATTTCTCAAAGTGCAAGTGCATTATTAAATAGAGTTAAGGTGTAATTTTATTAATAGAGTTTTTTAAAAGAACGTCTTGGTACAAATAAGTTTTAGAAGAGGCATAAATATCAAAAACTATTTAAAATATTGTAGATTCTTGAAAACCATTAAGTTTTATTAAATCCCCATTAAGTTTACTTCAAGAGTAAATATGCAAAAATACTGATGAACTTTTATCGAAAGTATGTTTAGCATTATATATATTTTGGAGGTGTAAAAATACTGATAAGCATTTAAAATTGGAGAAAAAAGTCACCACTGTTAAATTTAAACTAACACCATGACATTGTATAGTGAGACACGCAATCTTTTTGCACATGCAAATATAATGGTGTTAGATCAAATTTAATAGTGCCGACATTTTTACTCACATTTTAAATCTTTATGAGTAATTTTGCAGCTTCACAATTTATATGGTGTTGGATGAACTTTTAATAAAAATTGATAGGTATTTTCGCCCATTGACCCTTCCTTCAAATTGGCCTTGTGAATTTAATGGTTATTTGATAAAATTTAATGGTCTTGGTGAATTTACACAATTTTAAATTATTTATTGTTATTTTGTGCCCATTTCTAAATTTAATTAGGTCAAAGCTTTGTTGATAAAATTGTACCTTTATCATGAAAATATTGATGCATTTATGTTATTGCTTGCGGAATATTCTGTTTCCTAAACTTCCTCACATGTAGAATTTTAACAAGCCATATATTATTCGTATATCATGTGCAATACTCTCTTATTTTTCATACTTGGTGCAACATGCGGGTCACATATTTTTATTTTTTTAAGGAAAAAAAGACACATAAATACTTGTTACGAGTATTAGATTCTCTTGGCAATTTCTTTTTGCATGTGGTAAATCATTGTATGGTGGTGGGCTAGCAGCTTTAATAATTAATACTTGTATGCAAATTGAGTTGATGAGGAATACGCGGTACGTACAGCCACAGCCTTTCATAACGACATTTCATATCCAGTTATCCTCATGGGATATAAATGAAGCTTCTTTGTTTGGCAATTTTCAATAATGTCACTCTAAGTAAAAATGTGAAACCACTCAAGAATATGAATTAGGAACCATAAAAGCGAATTGTTTGCATTTAGAGCATGAGTATTAATGGCCAATAATCTTATTGTCATTTGTATACTTTTCCCTTTTTTATTACAGCAGTGTAAATGAGTAAAGTGAGTTGAATTTTTAGAGGTTTACTAGGGTCAGTGTGTATCTTTTTTTTTTTTTTTTTTATACAGTCAGTAGGGGGAGGGAGAGACAAGGCTCGAACCTTGGACAAGGGGAAATGCCAGCTCCTAAGGTTGGCCCTAGTACCATCGCGCTACGAGGCGCTGGACAGAGTCAGTGTGTATCTAGACTCAATGGAAGTTTAAAACTTATAAAATTACTTATAAATAACGGATTAATAAAATCTTTATATTGAATACGGGATTTCAATATGTAACAACCTTGTGAATTATGAATTAAACCACTATCAAATACCAACTATACCAACATTTGTTGGCTTTGCTGGTCGCTTTAATTTCTATTAGATATAATAAAATTGTTTACCATCTTTGATCCAGCAATTAAATAATGAAGAATTTAATAGACTTCATTTTATATTTGGAGAAACAAGCCATTCATTGATGTGGGAAAAAAAAGTGCCATATGCTCGAGAGGATAAATAAATAAATAATGGGGTATCTCATGACCACGAGTAAAAAATATAAAGTGCTTGGTCTTTTCGATGATTTTCTTATGGGTGGATCATGTTGAATAGTAATTATTAAATTTATTTACAAAAATCCCTTTAAAGTCCTAAAGGATCAGGAAAATGTTAAAAAAAGTTTCACATAAAATTATAATGTCAAAAAAGTTTTATTGACGTATAACTCCTTTAGTGGGTAATTAATAACTTCATATGTGAGTTTTAACAACTCTTTGAGATCTTTTTCACAACAGAATTTTGTATAGGACTTTTTGATATTTTTTTAGTCCTTTGAGTCCTTAAATAGATTTTCCCCCAAATTTATTATCAGTGGATTTGTATTAAGGAAATAATTGTTGGTTATACCCGACAAACCAAACTGATTGCCACTGAGGAGATATAATAATAAGAATACAATTAGTGGAGGGATTAGGCTATGACTCTAATTATAGGATTAGGCAAACAATATGATAACAGCACTACCAATATGCATCACTAATCATTCTCATCTGTTGAACCCAGCTCTCTCTCACTTCATTGTCACAATCATTAATTCCTCAACAGTATATGTTTACTCTGAATATTTGGTCGATTATTTATGTTATCTGGTTGTCTTTTTATGTGTGTCGTGTGTGTGAGTACAGAATCTTCACATATTGTTTGAGTTTTGAATATTTACAACTGATGAGTTGGTGTGAGTACGAGCTTTAATTTTGGTAGTTTATAATATTAAAGGACACAAACACATACACAATGGACATGGTGGATATTGGTCGTTATTTTTTAGGATACTTAGGTAAAAAGACTACGAGGGAGGGGAACATGGCTGCACTAGCTTTTGTTGTCTAATGTATTTTATTTTCCACTACCCTTAAAAAATGTGTTTAATTGTATTGGGGTGCTATTTTAGAGAGATGAGAGATATAATGAGTGTGTAAGGTTAGAAAATGTGTATTAATCACAAGGATAAAACAGAAAAAATAGCATTAATTAAATTGAAAGCAACTGATCAAATTCTGGATCATGTTTTCCTTCTAAAAGTGCTATAAATTGTGGATCGGAGGGAGAGAGAATTAAAAGAAACATTTTAAATTAGTTAAGAAGGGAGAATTAAAAGAAATATTTCAAATTAATTAAAAAATAAATCTGTAGTAAATATACTTGTTTTTCTTAACAGGTTATTTTTTATAAGTAGGTGAGAGAGAGAGTGTGTGTGTTGGAAAAAATTAACTACGGGCTAATTTGGTAAAAATGCCTTTAATACTTACAAAATTTTAAGTGAATCCTATAAAAAGGGTTGGAACAATTCATAAAATATGATCTTATAAATAGGAATCTGCATGCAGAGATTAATTAAACTGCTCAGCTCCTACTATCCATCTAATTTTAGTTTAAATTATTATCATCAGCTCAAAAAAGAAAAAGAAAAATGGAATCGAAAAAAATTATTAATATAGCAGTTTTCAATGGTAATATCCAATCCATCGATACCATTAATTAAGTATATAGAATTTGTAAATGCACATTATTCACACGTGACCTCATCAACTATATGAAGCCCTGTCTTTGTGTTTCAATATCTTTTACGTACTGGCAATATATATATATATATATATTTTGGTGGAGTTTGAATGTCAAAAAGATTAATAATGTAATGGCTGAGAAGTTCTGAAATTAATATCCCTCTCGTACATTATGCAGGGAAAAATCTACTTTAATGCTATTTTTATATATGAAAGCACGTAGGAAAAAAAAAAAAAAAAACTATCATTAAAGTAGTGGGAGCTTGACCGCAATGTTCTCAACTTACATTGAGCCTTCATTCTGAGTATATTTTAAAGTTTAAATGGAATGGGTTAGTTATATCAAAATAATAATAATAATAATGAAATGAGTTTGATGCGTATTGAATTAATTGACAATGCATTGAAATATTACCTCTATGATCTTTTTATAAGTACAGATTCCAGTTTATCTAATTCTGGCTAGTTAAGAAGAGTTAGTTAAATTATAAAATATTATTTTCGGTCTTAATTATAAGATCAAATTGATTTTTTAGAGAGATTACAGAAACTAATTAAATTAATTTAAAGTTCTTTTATTTTTATTTTTTCTCAAAACTAATTAGTTTGATTAATAAATTAATATATAAATTAAGGATGCACAACATAATTAAGTAACTTATTTAGTTTTTTTAGTCTTTCCAAAAAAAATCAATCTGGTTTTATAATTAGGACCGAAGGTAGTATATCATCGAGTGATAAATTTTCAATTGTATCATTATTAATACTCCCTTTATGTAAGCCTGTTCAAAAAATAAGACCTTATTTATCGGGATATGGGGAGTATTTCACATATTGTGTTTCTACTCTTTCTTCTATCTCTACATTTAATAGAGATAAAATTGTAATATTGTCATTAATTAATATTTAGCATGACTTATAATAAGAATCATTTTTTTTTATAAAAAAAATGAACTTATAAAAAGGATCAAAAATAATGTGTGTGTTTATATAATTAAGTTATGATTCTAGATCCTTTTTATAATTTTTAATTAACTAACTCTTGCATACTAAAAGTTGGTTAATTTATGAATTATAGGCTAAAATTTTAAATTTTGCTTTATGTAAGAATGATTTCAATGGTCAATGTAAATAAATTATTTTTATTTATTGCAAATGATAGGGATAAAATTGTAAAAATTGCATCTATCACTCTGAAAATGAAATTATAATGAGAACCAAAATTTTTCTTAAAAAATGACTCATAAATAAAAATAAAATTGTACGATATTAAAAGCTTGGAGATCATTGGGATTATTGTCCTGGCGGTCAACGCTATAAGGCAGCTGACAGCTTGTTTAGTTGGAGGACAATTGTGGGTGAGACATAAAAAATTAAGCTTTTTCAACGGTTCCATCAAAATTGGTGAAATCAATTTTCAAGTGGGAAAATAAATCATCTAAAGACATAAAAAGCCTCTTTATGTGACCTCGTATGTGATCTAAAAAGGAAAATGGAGTGCATGGATCCAATGATTATTTAAATAATATTTTTATTCTAAGGATAAAATGGTCTTTTGGCTAATTTTCTTGCCTCATCTTTAAACCAAATAAAAACTTTCCTATCAACTCATTTTCTTCTGCTGTAAGTTATATACTTTTGAAAAATTTGCTAATGAGAGAAGAAAGTTTGCCAATGAGAGAATCCTATTCCTCAAAAGAATTCATGAGGACAATTTTGAAAAATGATTTGACCACCAAACGTTTGATTCAATTGACAAGAGATTAGGACTCTTCCACATGGTGGCACAGAGAAGGAAAAAAGGTCCAGCGCACAGTAATTAAAGTCCACTGAAAAAAAATGATACTATAATTTTTGGTATTTAGGAGAACTATTACCATATATGAGCCCTTTTTTTTCTTAAAAAAAAAAAATCTAATATAAGTCACTTTTTTAAGCTTCTGGCATAAGTCATGTGAATTTCGAGACCAACTTGTTAGATAAGCTTATAGGGTGATAGAATGAGAGACCAACTTGTTAAAGATAGGTGATTCAATAACCAATATACTATTAACTATATTTTTTATGCATTCTAAATTATATACGATTTTATCTATTAAATATAATTAATTAAGCACTTTAGTGTTTTTAAAATTTTTAATAATAATTTATTTTATCAAATTAAAATTAACAATTTTATCTTCAATTATCACTATGTGTGTGTAAAATATTCAATAAGATTCATGTTTTTTTTAAGCATTTTCCATCTCAACTAATTTTTCAAATAATCATCCAAATAATAGCACATTTGGGGGAAAAAAAAAAACTTCTCCCACCATCATTTTAAACACAAATCATATTTACAATCTAACTTTTATTATATTTTATGTTTACAAAAGTTAGATTGAAAATAGATCACTTCTGACATCATTATCCAAACGGGCACATAATCAACTTAATTGGAGATCTTAAACATGTCATCATCATCTGAATTAGCTTGAACCTTGATAAATAATTCATTTGTAATACAGTAGGAGGTCAAGAAAACTATTTGTCTATACTTCACCAAAAAAAAAAAATGAAGCAATTAAAATTTGGTTGTTATATCACAGTATGAGGAATAACCATTCAAATCATATGACTTAAAATGTTAGTTAAAAATAATAAATATTTTAAATATATACTATTCTTTCTTATTATACCTTTATATATATATATATAAAGTATATGAGAGATTACGAATGACATATATTTAATAAGAACAAAATTAAAAACGCTATTTTACAATTTTAGGAAAAAATAATTAATTCCTTATATTAATGGCCATCTTATAAGAGGGAATAGTGTTTTTAAAAATAGTGAAGTGAGTATTACTACAATTTTATATTTATAATCCCTCATAAAATAAGACTTTGAAATTTGTCTGTAAGGAGTCAGGTTTCTCTTATTGTCATTTTCTTATCATCCTTCATTATTTCTAAATCATATTCTTCTGATTAATCTATAATATCACAATATTATTTTAATTTTAATTTTATATTCTCGATCAATATCCAAAATAAACTCATGAGAGATAATAAAAAAAAAAAAAAGTTCTTGAGAGAATCTATTCCCTCTATAACCATTTCGCAAGGGGAATATTCACGTGGATATAATAAGAGGGGAGAAATGGCCGTGGCTTTGTCGGGAAAGAGAGTGCAAATGGGGACAAATCATTAAACATCAAAACTTCAAAAGAAGTCTCTTTCAATCAATGAACCGCAGCATCTTATCTTTTTTTTGCTCAGAACCGCAGCATCTTATCAACAACACCTCAAATAATATAACAATAAATGCAATAATGCCCTCCAACCATCAACTACAATAAAAATAATAATAACAATTACTCCTCCCGTCCTTTTTTTTATTTATTAGAGCTCAATTATTAAATTATGTCATTTAAAAAATAATTAAAATTAGTTAAAAAAAATTATTTTTTTTAAAACAAATTTTTATTTTTCAAGTATATTTCCATTTACGAAGAGTAAGTAAGGAAAAAAATAAAATAAATATAAATACTACCAACATTTTAATTAATACAATACGTGAAGAATAAAAAAAAACTAATTAAATAGTTAGACAACTATTATCAGATTTTTGTAAAAATAACCAAAACAATTTAAATTTTATCAGATTTTTATTATTTTTCATTTCTCTCCAATTACTTTCAGTCTTTTAGTTTGTCTTCTCTTTTGCAGTCTCTCTTTCCCAAACCCGAGCCTATGATATTTATTGTCTGGGTTTAAAAGCGATATCAACTTGCAACCAGGGGCAGACCCACGTTATATACAAGGGGCACTTAAATTTGAGATTTTCCTTAAAAAAGATTAATATATATTTAAATATTGCCCACCCTTAATATATTAAGACTACGCTTCGTAGTCAGATCAGGGATGCAATAGTTGAATGATTGTTCAGTGCCTTATATTGAAAAAGACGTACTTAATAGCATTGATAATAAGTCAATTATGATGAAATTCTAAAAAATGAAGTCTAGAATGATGACATTATAATTATTTTTATTGTAATATACTTTTGTTATTAAAATATATGTACTTGAACCAATTGAGTGCTCACTCTCCATTGTAATTTATGTAACTGCATTTCTAACAGCACTTAGTTTTGTTTTTCTAAATGACATGTCTGTGAAATAATTGCGTCTCTTATTACATCATCAGTATTCACTTGATTTCATGAATATTTTTTTGACATTCTTTTCTTTTCTTGTTTATATTATTTTGTTTTTTAATGCATTTAAAACTTTCTTCTTAAAAAAATAATTTAGGGGCGTTGCCTTGAATCCCCCCGCCAATAGTGCCCCCTTCAGTAATTTGTTAGATCCGCCCCTGCTTGCAACCTGATATTTATTTAAGATTTATGTCACTAGGCTATAGGCTATAGTACCATTTGTTATTCTTGTATCTTTCTGTTTGTTTAGATTAGCGATAAAAACTGTTTTTCTAACGTAATTTATAATGTATAAAGTAAATATGTGAGATAAGTTTTGTTTTGATTTATACGAATGCATGTTTTAAATGTTAACTCAAACAATCACTATATTCCTTGGTAATTGGTTTACTATAATATGGAGTATCATCTTTTTTTTTTTTTCCAACTTGTTTTATGATGTCATGCCATTTTATTCAGTACATTGAGTGAAACGATTAAAGAAAATAACACAGATAAAAAAGAAGTCGGGAATTTTATTTTTAGGACCAAATTAAATTGAAAACTTAACTAACATGGTTATATCTTTTAAAGGGCTAGGGCAAATCCTTTACAACGTCATGAATTGATTTATAGGGCAAGAGAGGTGCATGAATCTAGTGTACTTGACATTACTTCAAATATGATTATCTACCAAATATCTCTACGTATTTTGTTTTTTTTTTTTTTAAAAAAAACTAAAGATTCACCAATTGCATAGAATCCAATCCATTTTGATAACTGTGTTATGTACATATGATTCCATGGGTGATTTTTCGTTGTTCACGTCTTCCTATTCTCAGACGTATTATAACCCTTGTTCTTTCTAAGCGATCGATGTCGTGTAAATTAAGATAACTATTTCACATGTGTTTGAGTATTATTCGATTTTGGACATTAAAAACCGTCTCTCAAATCCAGCAAAATATTGGATCTGGGTGGTTTTAAAAATCTAAAATAGATGCCAACAAACGCACTTGCCAACTTCAACACACACGACAATCACGTACGTACGTACGTAGTTCCAATATCGACAGACTCAACACTGATTAGATTAAGTTAAAGCCAGAGCCTCAATCTCCTGTGGGTTTATTAAATCATGTAAACGAAAAAGAAATCATATCGATGAGATCGTTGTTTTTAATTACTTGTATTCAACAATAATAATTAAATTTGACCATCTCATAATGAACACTCTACCAAAAGAGCCATACTAAATATTCTCTCCGATCTTAATTATAAGAGTTAGTTGATTTTTTTAAAGAGATTAAGGAAGTTAATTAAATTACTTCAGAGTATTTTTATTTTTATTTTTTTTCTTCAAACTATTTAGTTTGACTAATAAACTAATATATAATTTATGGATACATAACATGTAAAATGATTAAGTATCTTATTTAGCTTTTTTAATCTTTCAAAAAAAAAAAGTCAACTAGCTCTTATAATTAGGACCAGAGATAGTAATTGTTTTGTCAGTGTATTCGGAAATAAAATTGTGAAGACCGATTTCGGTCGATTTTTCATGAAGCATACCAAATAATGAATGCTTTTTTGGGTCAAAGTTCTTTATGAAAGCAGTGAAGTTTTTAAGTTTAGGTGGGTAAGTAATGTGATCAATCAATGAGTAGAATAAACACCCGATAGGCTAGACACAAAAATTCTGCAAAAAAGGTGGAAGGTTAGTGGCATAACTAGGAAATATGATTTGCAGGAAACTATTTTAATAGTAAGTGACTTACAGCATTAGAGTGGAAAGTTTTTGGTCACAACAGGTCTTTTCACAAGAAAGTGAATATTTCAGAAGAACATAACTTGAAAACCAAGCCCTTTTAATTTCCCTTCATATTGACTGTATTTTAATTTCAGTCATTTCATCCTAATTCAATTACTAAAGGATGGGCTAATAAAAGAAGTCAAGGGATCACATTATAACAATATATTCTAAAAAAGGGATTCAATTAAAAAAAATAAGAAAAATGGCAGGAAAAAAACCTAAAAATTGGAAGGAAAAAAAAATCCTAAATCAAGTTTGTTGTCTGGAATTGATAATATGACGATTATAATTAATAAGCAAGTTCACAAATCATTTGATTGGAAATATGAATATTACAATTTTAACATTACTTTTATTATCATTCTTTAAAAAGAAATTATGGCAACCAAAATTTGAAACCTTTTTTGACATTATCATATTATATTATCTGATTGGGGATTCGTGATTGGCCGTATCACCACCGTAGATGTGTCCTCCACGAGAACGAATCCAAACACGACCCAACAAAATTGGTTTCTGTCCTTCTGAGTTTCTGTGGGGAGCTTTTTGGGGGAGAGATTCCAAGTCACTTATAGGCTTTAGCAGGAGGTGGGGGGTGGAGTAGACGCGAGGGAAGGCGCGTGGAGAAGGAGGGTGGGGACAAAACCAGATGGACAATAAGTGGTAACCCGTTTTGTCCGGGTTATCCGAGATAGGGTCAGGACCATCAGAATTATGGACTTGTAGGGTAGCCTCCCCTACTCCTCTCCCTTGTCATCACTTTTTTAACGTCTCTCTCTCTCTCTCTACGTGGTCATTATAACTAGGAATTCAAAAATAAAAGCATAAAAAACTTTTTGCTTGTATATTTTAAAAGAAAAGAAGGACAAAGGACGTGAATTATCTATACACATAGAGGCAAAATGCCATAATTATGTGGACCAAGTGGGAATGACTATAATGTAATTTTTTTTTTTAAAAAAAAAGCAGCGTGTTTTACAAAATATGATGATGTTTCTTTTTCTGGTTAGATAGATGAGTTTCATAAATTCTCCTTTTTCGCATTTCAGACAGCAACCTGGCGACCTATGAAAACTCTCTTTCAACCTCTTTCTTTTTTAACGTCCCTTCACAAAGATACCACCGGCCATGACCTTTGGATCACTTCATTGATAATGCATGTATTGAAAAAAAAAAAAAATACTGCTCCATTTGTTTTAGGGTTAAGGTGTATTTTTGCCCTTAAAGTTTGCGCCCAGGAACAATTTTACCCCTTAAGTTTTCGGCGTAGTAATGTTGCCCTTAAAGTTTAAAAACGGAGCAATGTTGCCCCTCCGTTAAAAACTCTAACGGTCAACTAACAGTCAATGTCAGGGGCAACATGGCTAAGCCGAAAACTTCAGGGACAAAGTTACTCCTGGGCGCATACTTTAAAAGCAAAAATGTACCTTAACTCTTTGCTTTATTCTCTCCTATACAAAATATAGGTATGTTTTGGGAAAAAAAATATATTTTTTTTGATGAGTTAGCAAGGAGATAAGAATGTCTCTAAGTCACTTTAGACCAATTTTTTCGACCAAAAAAAAAAAATTAGACCAATTTCTACTGAGTTTTGAAGTGTATTGAAATATCTTCATTCCTCTAAAAAAGTGTAATTTTTTATATTCAAATTTATATTATCCACCTTATGAGTGACACTCAACACAAAAACATAATTGGTTTCTTGAAAAAAATTATTGGTCTATAATATAAGTCAAATAGATATTTGTTAATTTTGCCCTTTATTATAGTGGCACACCCTGGGTATTGAGAAAGAAGAAAGAAGTGAGACAAATTTAAATAATGTGAGAGTCAATAAATTTTTCTGTCAATTTGAGATAAATTTAATGAGTTAACCACTTTTCATTAGTTTTGGTGATATATAATTAAAAGCGACTTGTATTTTTTCAGAAAAAATCACTTGCACACAATTTTCTCTTCAAATTATCAGGTGATTAGTCAAAATATTTAAAAGATATTTTATTTTTATCCTCATAATAATGGGATTATACAAATCGTAGAGAAATATTAAATTTATATCCCTTTAATTAATAAAAATTTAATTAAAACATTTGTAACAAATAAAGTAAATAATCTCCCAATTTTTTCAACTGTCTTCCATATATATACCACTCTGGTCCTATTTATAAGTCCAGTTTGACCAAAAAATTTGGTTCTATTTATAAGTCCAGTTTTGGAAATAAATGAAATTGTGACAATTTTACCCATATTAATTACACCCATAAAGATAGAAAGAGAAGAAACAGTAAAAAAGAACCCAATTATAAATGAAGGCAAAGTTGAAAATTTACCCCATAATCATTGTGTCAACTAACTTTTCTTGTTATGTGAGATTTGGTCAAAGTGGACTTATAAATAGGACCAAAGTGGTATATTTAAAATTCTGTATTTAAGGAAGCAGAGCAAGTGATATTGAAATTCAGATGTTAATTATTTATAGGAAGGTTGTAGCAGAAAATAAATGGAGAAAAAAGTTTGATGTATAGGCAGACACAATCTAAGTTGTAGGCATGGGCATTAATGATTAACTAACATGTCAAATATATATATATATATAAAAGCAACGAATAGCTGCAAATTTGCAAAAGGGTAGCCTAAGATGACTTTAGGATCTTTAGGCTTGAAAGTATATAAAACTTTTCAATTAATTTCCCAATACCCTAATTGGTTAGGCACAATGACCTGGATTTGTCATTGCTTTTTGTCTAAGAAAACAGCTAAACAATTGTGACAGGACTGTAATGGCAAAGTCAGAACTAATGGTAGGCAAAGTATTTCTAAAGTGAAAATAAAAATAAAAAAAGATTATTTTTTACATGTAATGTTAACTTTATATTTATCTTCCACTTGTCCATGCTTTATTGCTAATTCTCACCATTAATCACCAAATCCTTCCAAACCCTAATCTCACATCAACTAAATTATTTATTGATCGTGTTTATAAGTTATTTCTAGCATATTCCATAAAGTTTAGAAAAACCTTAAACTTCATTAATTTTTTTATAAAATTTAATAACTTTCTAATTTTATCCATATTTTATATACATTATATCTCATTTAACACAATAATAAATAAAAGGTAAAATTGTGTATTTATATAAAAAATTTAATGAGTGCCTTACAAATATATATATTTTTTTAAGAAATAAGACTAGAGGAGTTTTTTTTCCCCCAATCATCTACTACATAATGGTTAGTTTACTCAGGTAATTTTACAAATTTGGACAAAAGGCCATATACAAGATTGCAGAAAATGGTAGTGGTACAGTACTAGTAGTGTGTTGCTGGCCTCTCCGGTTGGTACGAACAAGAACAGGGTTCCAGAATAAGGATCCGTAACAGGATGAATGAATGGCACGGTCTACAACAAACAAAATCCCCAGTAACGAGTAAACCCCAATGTAAGAGAAATAATAGATGCAAGTGGTGAGTGATGATGATGAAGGAGGTTAAATTTCTCAAAACGAAAGCTTCAAAATTTGGAGGATGATTAGGGAGAGAAGAGAAAGATGAAGGGCATAGGTGTGAGATTTGGTGAAGTAGAAGGGGACAGAATAGACATCCGCCCGGAAATACAGGGAGACCGTACAGTCATAAATACCCTTTTGATTCAGTTCTTGTGATTTTTTCCTTCTTTTTTATTGGAATTTAACCAACACAATAGCCTCACAAGTGAGGTACTACAGGGAGTCTTGGTTCTTTATTATAGTTTCCATCTCTCTCTATCTCTGTGTCTCTGCCCCACATCACACCCAAACAGTCGCAGCATTACAGGTTTGCAGCAATCGCAGGCAGCACTGCTGCTGCTGCAGCAGCTTCACAGCCTAAAGACAAGCAAAAGAAAGAAAAGAGAGAGAGGGATGAGTAAGGAGAGAGAAAAGGCCATTTTTATGAGACTCCAACTTAAATTACAATGAAAGCTTGATTTGATGCAAACCCAAAAACGCCTCATTCACTCAGTCATTCAGCTCCTCAGCGAGAAAAAAGTAAAAGAAAGAGCACAAAAAAAGAAACAAAGTTAAAATTAGCAGAGAGTGATAGGTCAGTGGAAGGTGTGGGGGGAGAGAGAGACACATACACACACAGAGAGAGAAAGAGAGTCTCTTTCTTTTTGGAGTATTGGGTCAGCTTCTTTTGGCAATGCCAAAGGTGCTCCCACTCCCACATCACGCTCTCTGAAAAATGCTCAGGCATGAAATCACTCCCTTGAAATCCCTCCTAACTCCTCCAAGGCTTTTTTTATCTCCAGTTTCTTCGCGACCACCCTCTTTCCTTTGTTGTTAGATTCTTTGGGCATTGTCGCTAGGGCTTTTGTTTCTGTTTCTGTTTCTGTTTCCTGCGATGGGTTTGATCGATCTTAACACTACTGAGGACGACGAAACGCCGTCGTCTGGTTCCTCTGCTTCATTGTCTTCTCAATCCGGTATTAGCATTTCCGCCTCCACTTCTCCTTCCCCTTCCTCCGTGTGCTTGGAGCTCTGGCACGCTTGTGCGGGTCCAATGATCTCGTTGCCGAAAAAAGGAAGCATCGTCGTTTACTTCCCACAGGGCCACCTTGAGCAGCAGGCTCAGGATTTTCCGGTTTCTGCTTACAATATTCCTCCCCATGTTTTCTGTCGTGTCGCAGATGTCAAGCTCCATGTAAGTATACTTTGTTTCTGTTCCTTTTCTCTTTTATTTGTATGTTCAGAATTTGATTTCCTTCTGTCGGTAAAATGTAGGGTTTCTGTTATTCCGCTTATGAAATTGATGTTTAAACTTTAAAGAACTGCAAATTGTTTGTGCGTTTGTAGTTATGAACTGTTCTGTGCTGGAAGATCAGATTGGAAAATATATTCTTCTACTTCTCCTTTCATATTTTCATTAATATTTCCCAACATACAAGCCATGTAGGTGGTTACCAGACTATGGTTTATATTTAATCTTACGTGAAAAGCGTGTCGTTTTTCCCCCCCCCCCCCTGTGCAGGCGGAGGAAGGTATAGATGAGGTGTACTGTCAGGTGTCGCTGGTTCCTGAAAGTGAGGTGAGCTATCTTTACTTAAGCTGTTTGATTTGTTTGGTTTTTTGGGGGAGGTACTGAAAAAAGGAAAGAAAACGAGGAATCTCAACTTATCCATCGTGAATTCGTAAGTGCCTAGTCTTTGAGATCAAATAATGTTGGCTAGAAAGACTGTTTATCATGCTATGATACAGTATTGTGTCATAATACAAGTTATATTTATAGGATTAGAAACTATCAGGATCCTATACATATAGCCTCGTCCTCTGTCCCTGTTTTTGGTTCGACAACAACCCCACCAAAGGAAGAAGGCCAAATATAACCGGCATATTACAGTAGGAGTGAAAGACAGTTGAAGAGAGTCAGCGCCTTAGTAGTGTAGCGCCTGCCTTAGTAGTGTAGTGGCATGGGAGCCAGTATTAACTGGTTTCCCCTCCCCATGTCCAGGGTTCGAACTCTGCCCCCTCCTCTACCATGATGCATAAAAAAAAAAAGAAGACAGTTGAAGAGAGATACCTGTTAATCGAGTATCTTCTATGGTTGAATTACAATTTGCTTAAACTTGGTCATTGTCATAGCAAGCTGAAAGAAGATTTCGGGGAGGTGAAATCGATGCTGACTATGAAGATGAGGATGCTGCAGCTGCAGTGAAGTCCACAACACCACATATGTTCTGCAAGACCCTGACAGCTTCTGATACTAGCACACATGGTGGATTCTCTGTGCCCAGGCGAGCAGCTGAAGATTGCTTCCCTCCGCTGGTAATAATGATTTATGGTGTCTTTCTTCCCTTCCTGTGAGCGTGACCCTGTTCTAGTGTTTCTTTTGTCATTTTCAATTTTCCTTGTGCTTTCATATGAGGAAGCTGAGTCAGATTATGGTAATGAGAAATCAGTGTTTTGAAATGTAGTCGCTTATCCTTGTACTAAAGCTGTGCTTGCAAACAGAACCGTACCTGTCTTTCTGGATGTATGCTTAAATAGTTCTTTCATGGTAATGTTGGTGAAGTTTTATTTCAGGATTACAATCAGCAGCGTCCTTCACAAGAGCTTGTGGCAAAGGATCTGCATGGCCTGGAGTGGAAGTTCAGGCATATTTACAGGGGTATGCCACCTGTGTCTGTTATGTTTTGTTCTTAATTCTTATTCTGTTGGAGGCTATAATTTCTTGAGTTGACTGAAAACAATATCATGTTCTGGTTTCTGTTTTGAATCTTTGAATACATGAGCAGGGCAGCCTCGCAGGCATTTGCTTACAACTGGCTGGAGTGCATTCGTAAACAAGAAAAAGCTTGTATCTGGAGATGCTGTGTTGTTTCTGAGGTATGAAGAGTTGAATTCCGCTAGACCTTGAGTAGTTTTCCCAACCATGAATAACACTTTAAATTTCATGCCAGGGGTGAGGATGGAGTTCTGAGATTAGGCATTCGCAGGGCATCTCAGTTGAAATGTGGTGGTAACTTTTCAGTTCCTTCGGGCCTGCATCTTAATCCCAGCAGTTTCATTGATGTGGTGAATGCAATATCTACAAGAAGTGCCTTTAGCGTTTGTTATAATCCCAGGTAATCTTCTGCTTCCTTTGCCTTTTCTTCTTCCGTTAATGAAAAAAGGAATATCTCGTAGAGAGTGTTATGTTGGTTAATATACAGGACTTCAGAAGGATTTCTCGCTGTATTGCACAAGATG
Source organism: Acacia crassicarpa (assembly GCA_034222035.1). NCBI lineage: Eukaryota > Viridiplantae > Streptophyta > Magnoliopsida > Fabales > Fabaceae > Acacia > Acacia crassicarpa. The sequence goes on along the minus strand of JAWXYG010000005.1, from coordinate 36,146,645 downwards.
TGCCCAACTCATCTTGACACCTTTTTTGTTTGTCAGTTGTTGCTTCTTTTGTTATATGGTTCTGCCAGAGTTTTTCATGTTCTTAATGGTGCTTACCGTGCCTGCTTGCCTTCTACTGAGTCAACCTACCATCATATTGACTTGCAAGTTGACCAACATACAATTCCCAATTCCCAATTCCTAATCTAAATCCAGCCTTTTAGGTGATAACTATCCAAAATAATATCACAAGAACTCCTAGATGTGGCTATTGTTTCTGTTTTGTTTGTTTCTATCCTTGCTTTCTAATTACTGTCTTCTATATAATATGTCGTCGTTTGACTGTAGGGTTAGCTCATCAGAGTTCGTAATTCCGCTCAACAAATTTTTGAAGAGCCTTGATCAATTTTATTCAGTTGGAATGAGGTTCAGGATGCGTTTTGAATCTGAAGATTCTGCGGAAAGAAGGTTTTTCTTGCACGTTATTACAGCATTAGATTGTGCATCTGTGGCAAAACTTTACATAAATTTCTTTTTGGCAGATGCACGGGATTAGTTATTGGAATTAGTGATGCAGATCCTGTTAGATGGCCCGGGGCTAAATGGAGATGCCTTGTGGTATGGTTTTGGGGATCATTCTTTCACTTTTAATATTGTTTTGATTTACATGTGTGAGATTGCCTTGTTACTTTATATGCTTGTGATTGTTTTCAAACTTTTAATTTGTAAGCCTTAAGGACTGCTTGCTTTGGCTTCTGGAGACACCATGGGTCTTGTGTTTGGTTCTTGCCAATGGTTATGTCATGGCTTATAATTAACTCTGCTACATGATCTTTAACTGTATCTTAACATACTTAATTCTTATGTCAAGGTGTAGACAAGGCTTTGTGGGTTGTATTGACCCTTATATTGCTATCAGTAGAGAACCCAAAAGTTCTATTTTCCCTAATTTAGCTCAGGGAAAATATATATTGACGAGGCTTTTGAAAGTGGCTTTTGACTTTGATTTTAAACAAGTGAAGATGCCAGTCACCTATAATGTAATAAAATGGCTAGGATTCCAATTCCAGTTATAAGATTGTTGTTCCAAAATGAATGAGCGACATTAATCCTGATACTCATAGTGATTTTACACCATTCTTGGCCAATAGTATTATTCTACTTGGCTTGATTTTGCTTGTGTAATTGGGAATTTGTGCAAGTTTCACATCCAGCTTGGTTATGACTGGCAGCTCATTCCTATCAATATGCCTCTTATTTCATTTCAGGTACTAATAGTTATAACCTATTAATGGATGTTTCCCATCTTTGCAGGTAAGGTGGGAAGACATGGAAGGCACTAGGCATAACAGGGTTTCCCCATGGGAAATTGAACCATCCGGTTCTGCTTCCACTCCCAACAACTTCAATGCAGTTGGTTTAAAGAGGACCAGGATTGGTTTGCCTTCTTCAAATCAAGAATTTCCAGTTCCAAGTTTGTCTATTAGGAATCTTTTGTGGAGGTTTTAGTTTTTATTTTTCTATGCTAATACCTGCAATTTTTCTGATGCCTTTAATTTTCTGCTGTCAGATGGGATTGGAATATCGGACTTTGGGGAACCATTGAGGTTCCAGAAGGTCTTGCAAGGTCAAGAAATTTTGGGTGTTAATATTCCTTTTGATGGTATTAGTGCTCAGAGTCACCCCTTTTCTGAAATATGGAGGCGCTATCCTGGTTCAACTGTTCCTGGGATTGCCCCTTCAGGAAATAATTTCAGAATTTCACCAGCGCATTCTGATGTTTCATGCAATGGCATGAGCTTCGGTGAATCTTTCCGATTCCAGAAGGTCTTGCAAGGTCAAGAAATACTTCCAAGCCAACCATATGGAAGAGCTTTTTCTGTTAACGACGTCCAAGGAAATGGTCGCTATGGAATTTTCGACAGTTGTCAAAAGCCGGGTTCCCGAAATGGATGGAACGCCCCGGCACAGGATAATTCTGCCAATTTGCATCCTTCTGTTCCATCCGGGCAAGTATCGTCTCCATCATCTGTTTTCATGTTTCAGCAAGCAGTAAGTCCTACTCCCAACTGCGACTACAAGAACAACAGCATTACAAATCAGAGGATGGAGGGTAAAATGCAACATCGGGGACTGCATGCTTCTGAATTCAAAGTTGGGAAATTTTCATCAGTCTCATCTTATGAGCCTGGTTTCTGTGGGCAAACTCAGGGAAGAACTAAATCCATTGGCATGTTTGAGCATGATCAAATGGACACTTCACCATCTCACGATTCTGTTTCACCACGGGGAGATGGTCAAGAGCTGATTTCCTCCTATAAAAGTAGCTGCAGGCTCTTTGGTTTTTCACTGACTCAGGATAATCACATTGCAAATTGCAAATGAAGAAGAGGCCAGGGAGCAAAGGTAGTATGACGCAACTGTGTTAAAGCTAAGCTAGCTTTTATTCAGTTAGAAACCTAATGTTTTCCTTTAAGGTTTAATTTGATGTAATGCTGATATTTGATTTTAGTAGTGTAGTTGCTTTTCCTTAAAAAAAACTCGGAGGTTTACAGTCATATATGATGAAAATGTTCTAGTATTATAAATTGTAGGTGAGTAGTTTTGAATTAAAATTGATGAATATAATATATTCATTTCCTATGAGGTGCATGTTCTCATCCATTGACGAACTCTCTTAGATGAGGTACAGTTATTTTTGTCCGTCGAGTTTGTTTGGTTCTGCTAAATGTTGCCCTAAAATCATTAAGCTAAGACCGTTGCTTTAGGATTTAGGCGGGTCTCTGTCTATTTATGGTGAGTTTTGATCAATTGGACTATTTAGGCCAATCAAGCATGCAGATGCACAGCACGATATTTTGGAGGATCTTTCTTTTTTTAAAAAAAAGAAAAGAAAAAAAGATTGGGGGTTAATTTTTCAAAAAGTCGGCAGTTTTGCTATGATGCTGTTTAAATAGGCCGAATCCTTGGATTATGGAACAGGAGTGAAATGCTTCATAATAAAATTCATGAAAAAAATACTCCTCCGGCCTTGTTTTATTTATAAAGCACTTTTAACATGTTTCACACAAATTAAAAAATAAAAACTATAAACTGCAACAAACTCTACCTTAAAGTTCAGTAATTTTTTAATATTATCCCTATCTAACTACACACTTTTTTTTTTGGGGGGGGGGGGGACCATCTATAAAATAATAAATGAAATGTAAAATTGTACATATGAAATTTAATAAGAAATTTTGTAAATAAAATAAAAAAATTTCTTTTAGGAGTGTTATTTATTATGCCCCCTCAAGTAGGATAAGTAGAATGATAATGAATGATGTCTTTTACCATTTTACCTGAAATGGTCACCTCAAGTGGCCTTTGTGTTTTCCTGCTTTAGGCTGTTTATAATCCATGTTTTTATCTCCTCTCCCTTCCCAAAGAAGATGATGATGACAATAAAATATGGTTTCTGGAGAAGTCTGGACAATTGTTTTTGTTTTTTTAAGGGAGAAATAATTAACAGACTACGAAGTAAAAGTTGGGGGAATAATTCCCATACAATCTTTAAGCACTAAGGTCCTAGATGGGTAGGACACAAATCATAAATAGAGGACTTAGAAAGTCCATCCTTTGCAAGGCGATCCTGCTACTAGATTTTGTTCCCTGCAGATATGAATCAGCTGCAAACTCCAATCATAACGCATCAGTTGCTGGATCTGGAGTACGACCAGAGACTGAGAACCAATACTTACTGAGTCCTCCATTCAGCAAATCCACTAACAGCTTAGAGTCAGACTCACATATCACGTTGCGAAAACCCCTATTCCAAGCTAATTCCATGTCTGGACAAAGTTAGTTACAAAGATAATGTTGTGATATTTTTTGGGCCCAGATAATATTGTGGTTGGACATCAAGACACTTCTAACAATTACAATTGGCCACCAGCACTCCTTATAGTGCAATGGTATTGGGATGTCTATCCCTTCTTAGATCCTTAGTTCGAATCCCCCTCCCCTCGTCTTGTAATCAAAAAAATTACAATTCGCCCCATTTAATGCTGATTCCACTTTTGCTTTCATTCTTTGATTTTTTTTTATTTGTTTAAAAATTAAAGTGTGCCCTGAACACTTTTTTTTTTAAAAAAAAGGAGAACACCACTTTATTCATTTAAGAGCAAATCATACAAAGGAATTAGAAAACCAAAAGCTGGAACTAGAATGGGAGGTATCGAGATCATTATAAGGAGTCTTTCGTTCTCCTCTCTATCCAATAGAGAACTTTCCAATAAGAATAATGAGTATAACAAACACAAGTTATTCCAGTTAATAAGAAGCTGGCTCATAAATCGCAAGGCTGACGTTCAAATCTTGTTATCAATGCAAAAACTTTATTGATGAATAATCTATAAGTATCTTTATAAACGTTATTTGAGTTGAACGCGTATTCTGACCATAGTGAGGTCAAGCACCCAACTCACCTAAATGTTTTTGCATAATAAAATATTCTTAACATATTACGGGTGGTGTGGTGTGTATCACTAAAATCAATTACCGGCCAAGCATGTTCTGTTGTAACTCTTAACGGATGCCGTCAGATATCTTATCTTTAATTCTTTTTTAACACAAATTCACATGACATTACATTTACAGGCTTACGCAATACTTGACTCAATAATTTCTTTAGCGATAATCAATCAATTAAATATAATAAGGAGTCTTGCGTCATTTTCTACGTCATGAAACCATGATTAAATGAAGTACACGAAATTACTTTGGCACTGCCATTTGGGGCCTCACCAATAAATAAATAAAAAATGCGAGACCATATTCCAATTTCCAAGTCAAAGATTAGATGAGAAACACATATCTATTTTTTTAAATTTAAATTTTCTGCAATGCTGATGTGTAAAAAAGAACTGCCCATTGCGAAGTGCGTTTCATGTTCATCCCACTTATTTTTTTAATTGCCGGATATTGCCGACGAAAATATAATTTTAATATATTAATTAACTTGATAAATTAATGTGGTCCCTTTTGTACGTTCTTTATGGAACCGAAGAAGAATTTAGGAAGGTGCATGGTTTTACTTTCACACGGATGAAAGCGATTGCATTCACAAGACAAGACCCGACAAATAATGCATACGTTGGGGTTTAATTTTTTAATTTTAATGATTTAAAGTGATGAAACATTCCACATTTATTTATGATAGTTAATTTTCTTCTTTACAATTTTTTTAAAAAAGAAAATCCCTTCATTTTGATCATTGTTGTCAAACTTACAAGTTGGCTCTCTGAGTTTACCGTTTTTACGTTTCTAACTTATAGAAACGAGTCGGGTTAATAGTAAACTCGTGTCAGTTATAAACTCACAAGTTTATATATCGAATTTATCATTTTTACATTTCTAACTTACTCTTAAATTTATGTTAACTGTTTTACTTGAGAGCTTAACAGTTTTATATATAAATTTTATAGAAATTTCATTGTTAAATATGATAAATGATGAATTAATGTTGATAGATTTAATGTCAATTATTTGGATTTAAAATATATTTAAATCAAATTGTTGACATTTTTGTATTTTAATTATTTAATTATACTTTAATAATATCTATTTAATAATAATAAAAAAAAACCCTTGTGAACTCATTACTACCGGAATATCTTGGAAGTTACTCAAATTAAAACAACCTCTAAAATCTATAAATATTAGAAATTCACTTCTTTCTAGGCTTTTGTTTTTTTTAAAAAAATGTGATTTTTCATGGGGAAAAAAACTTAAACAGAATGCACTCTAAAAGAATGTTATAAAAATTAAAAAAAAAACTAAAATTTAAAATTCTTAAACAGCAAATTCATATATAAACTTCTATATCACGGGAATATCACGTGTGTGTATAAACCCTTAATCCATCCACAGATAAGCATCTTCATTTTAAATTTGGCCTTTAATTGAGATACTTATTTTTTTGTTGCGCTTGCACTTTTTTTTTTTTTTGGTTCAAAGCGCTTGCACATAAGTATCTTCATTTTAAAAGTAATCAATATTCAAGACACAGTCAGTTAATTCCTCCCCCTTCGCTAGTGTGATATGTCGTGATAAAATAGAAGTGGTTGGGATCAAGTCTAATACTCCTTTTGTATTTAATATAAGACATATTTACTTAATTTGATTAGATTAAGAAAGTTGGTTAAGTTAGTTAATATGATATGTATTTTTTAAAACATCTTAATCACATTCATTAATTCCATTATTCCCTATTTTTGTTGATTATAGTTGAAAGAACATCAATATGGGTAAATTAGGAAAATATTAATAAATATGAAAACTTATCTTATATTTAGGACCAAAATCAACTCCTCAAATATGTCTTATATCAAGGACCAAAGGTTTTTTTTTTTTTTATAAATTTAGTCAAGATTTTTTCTCTCGAGGCTTGAAGAGTAAATCATTATCACATTTTCAATAGGGTTAAGATGCAAAAATATACATGTGTTTTGGTCAGAGGAGTGTCCAGTAGCAAGTGTTTTTTTTTTGGTGCAAAAGTGACTATGTGGTTATAAAAGTGGAGCAAAAATACAGTTTGACTTTTTCTACATTTAAAATGATGACGTGGATGATGACTGAGTTCTGAGTTGTCATGAATTATAGTTCAACCCCAGACATATTTCAAAAACTTTTAATCTAGTCCCTCCAGGAACTTTTGAAATTTTCATTTGAGTCCCTTATCAAAACGTAGCGTCTTCTCCTGCTCACCTTATAGAAGACAGTTTTCAAACACCTGTTCAGACCAGAGCGTGAGAACGGAGAGCTGAACCTCTAAACCATCAACCCCATTCCCCTCATCACCTCCGTAATCCACCATTAACCACCACTACCAAAAGAGTGTGCCACTAATTGGGAGCTAAAACAGAGTCCGCGCTGCAAACAAAATCAAGCATAGGAAACTCACCTAGTTGCTGCTTAATAAAATCTGAAGCATCGTCAGGTTGTTGGTACTTTAAGATAGCTTGATTAAAGATGAACACAACTCATGATATAGAACTTGCAATTTTGACAAATACAGACTAGAACAAAAATGTGTCAGCCATTCTATTTTGCTCGGCTATGTCAGATACCTGAATAGGCCAACTTGGTAACACCAAGAGGCTAGAATTCAAAAGTCCCCAAGTCAAAAAGAGTTAATCAACGGATTCTATTCCAACACTTTCATGAAAATTTGCAGATCTGATCTCTGATTCTCGTACTACAGCTGATCATTTGGAGATTGGTGTAGTGAGGTTCAAAGCTACTGATTTGGCAGAGGAAAGAGGTGGACATAAATAAAAAAGAAGATGGTTGACGGTGGCTGGAAAAGAAGAGGGTGACGGAGGAGAGGAAGAGTGAAAGGTCTGACAGTGTGGTGTTCTTCTCTAACTGTTGATTCACCAAAGCTCGAGATCTCTCAGCAATGATTCACCAAAGCCCGAGCTCTCTCTCGACAAAAGAAGAGGAAGGTAGAGGAAGGAAGGAAGAAGGGAAGAAGAAGGAGGTGCAGTGGTGGTCTTCTTCTCTCACCTTCGACCCTCCTCTCTCTATTTCCAGTTGAAGAAGAAGAAGGTCCAGCCTCTGCAAACTCGTGGCGCTCATTGTCCAGAAACCTCACCCCACTGATTTTTGAAGATTCACCGGCGGTAATGGAGGAGTAGTGATAGCCGGCGACGATGGAGATGAAGGTGGATGTCGCCAGCAACAGGGAAGTGGAGAGATAAGGTGATGACGAAGGAGAATGCGTGAGCTCAGATAAGGTGAAGTGGAGAGATAAGGTGATGATGAAGGAACACGTGGGTAGTGTGTTTAATAGATAAATCAGACCCCCAATGTCACATCAGCTCATATAATGGACATTAGGGTTGGATAACGGTGGATGTGTATTTTTGCTCCACTTTTATAAGCATATAGTCATTTTTGCACCAACAAAAAAAAAAAACTTGCTACTGGACGCTCCTTTGACCAAAGCACATGTGTATTTTTGCACCTTAACCCTTTTTAATATGTATATTTTCTAAGATTTAAACTTGTTTTTTTTTCTCTTGATGGAGTGAAACCCCTAACCACATCAACCAACGGGATTACTATTATCAACTTCTCAAAGGATAAATAATATGAAGAAATAAATGCGACATATAGCCAAGCGCCTCGTAGCGTGATAGTACTAGAGCCAGCCTTAGGAGCTGGCCTTCCCCTTTGTCTAGGGTTCGAGTCCTACCTCCCCCTCCCCCTCCCCCATTGGCTGTATAAAAAAAAAAAAAGCGACATATATTTATATATTGACTGATACAAAAATTTTGTTTTTTTAGATAATTGGATATTTTTGTATAAATTTCGCAATGTTTTGGTGGGAAGTCACCTCACGGCATTTATGAAATGGACCCACCAAGGGTAAAAGAAGCACATGGAATTTTCTTACCCAACTATATCTCGTACCTTTTTGTGGGCAAAATTTAACCTAAAAAAAATAAAAAATCGGACCTTTATTTTGAATCTTAATTTCTTAACAAACTCGTCGAAGTTATTGTACACACGATTTTTCAGTTACCAACCAAACCGAAACATCCTTCTCAAGTTTCATGTTGAATAATTTTTCCACCCATATATCGTCGGTTTTCATTCCTCTGACACATAGTAGTGAAAACATAGATTTTACCTGAAAACGGAAGGAAAATTAAAAATCGTAAAATCGTAACGTAGTAAAATCGTAAAAACTTAAAAGCGTTTGGAAAATTAGTAAAATCGTTTTAATGAAAAAAAATCGTAAAAACATAAAATCGAAGTGATAAATCGAGTTTTTAACTACCATGCTCTGGCAAGATTGTTAAACACACAACTCACGAGGGATGTAAATTCGTATCATGAATTAAATTTGTGAATTCGTAAAATTTTATTTATATCATTAAATAACTATTAAATAAGTAAAATATAAAAATGATAGAAATTTAATTTAAATATATTTTAAATATAAATAATTGAAATTAAATTCAATAACATTCATAACATATCATACTTTATAAAAAGGTTCCTATAAAATTTATATATAAAGTCACTAAGTATGATCAAATTGAAAATATTAACACGGGTTTAAGAATAAGTTAACGTGATTTTGTATGTTAGAATAGTTAAAACAGTAAGCTCGGTATATAAAGTTACAAGATTAACCAAATTTATATATGACCGGACCTAATTTTATAACATTAAAACGTAAAACAGCGAAATGAATTGAAATATTCCATTTAGAATAAAAAACAATCCTCCAAATAACGAACTCTTGCAAATGGACGAATAGTAGACTTACTTTATTTTAATGTCATTTTAATTAGAGGTCGCTTGAATGAACTCGTTTGAAAGTTTTCTTAATTACAGTGACATTACAGGAATTAAGAAGCTCCAATAATTGAAAGATTGTTGGACTAATGAGTAAGAAAGTTGGAGAGAGAAATTAATTTCCGCGAAATGACGAGTGAATTGGTACGAAATTCCTCTTTTATTTCAATCAATACAAAGGAAGACTATTCTGAGCAAAAACAGAAAAAAAAAAAAAAAAACAAAGGAAGACTAGGGGTGTGCATGGTAACACTCCCAAAATGACTTTTTTCCTAATTTCTGTGCCCCGGAACAAAAATGAATGGGAATTGTGTTTGGTAAATCCGGTTTTTTTTTCTTGCTCCTGGGATGAACCGGTTTATTTTTTGTGCTGCGGAGTAAAAAAAAGAAACTACAAATTTTGGCTTCTCTATTCCAGGGCAAAAAATCAGAATTTATTTTTCCCTCAATCGAAGCAGAAATTTACCCTTGTTCACCACCACCACCGCCGTTGCCACCCCCAACGCCACTGTTGCCCCACTACCACTGCCCCGCCACCGTCGCCACAGCCACCGCCCCACCACCGCCACCGCCCTGCCACCACCGCCCGCACCACCGCCACCACCGCCACCACCACCACCGCCACCCTACCACCACCGCCACCCCACCACCACCGCCACCACCACCACCACCTCCCCCGCCCCCGCCCCCACCGCCGCCGTCCCCCGCCACCGCTACATAAATAATTTTTTGAATATAAAAATTACATAAATAATTTTTTTAGAAAATTTAAATTTAAGTTTATTTGTAAAGTATAATAATTATATTAATTATTAAAGAAAAGGACAAAATGGTAAAAATAACTCATTAATCTTTCATCTTCCTCCCTTACTATTTTTTTAACTCCCAAACAAGAGGAGGAAAAATGTGTTGCCAAACGTAATTCTGATTCTTGGAGTAAAAATAAAATGGGTTAACAAACGTAATTCTGATTCTCAGAACTCTTCCAAAGCACAGAATTAGAAAAAATTGTTTCATCTCAGAAACAGTGCTGAGCAACAGAATGGTTGCCATGCACACCCTAGGTTGCCATTTTACAACGTGAATCACTGCCCCCCCTCTCTTAACTACTAACTCTGGTTTTAGATATAAAATCAAATTTAATTTTTGATATATATTAAAAAATTAACTAAATTACTTTAAAGTATTTATATTTATTTTTTTTTCTTCTCTAAGCTAATTTGTCAGATTTATAAACTAATATATCACTTAATTATACATAGCATATGATACAATCAAGTAACTTATTAGGAAAATTCTAAATAAATACCAAATGAATTTGCAAAACTCCTAGAAGTCCGTCGAATTTGCAAAAAGACTGAGAGATGATAAGGACTTTTGGGGGATATACAAATTCAAGCGAAATGACCATCTTGCCCCTTTTGAGAGAGAGATGAACGAGAGAGAACGATTAGAGATTCAGAGCCTCCATCGCCGTTGAAGCCGACATCGACCTCTACCGCCGATGCCGCCTTGGACACCGCCACCTTCGATCATTTTTAATCATCATAATTTAAACTAAAATTCAAAATCATTTTTAATTCAATCATCATTTATTATTCCTCCTATTTTCGTCCAATCATTATTGGATATATATATTAGATGATTCAGAATTATCTTTTATAATCTAATCTTTTGCATATATATATATATATATATATATATATATATATATATATATATATATATATATATATATATATATATATATATATATATATATATCCATCCTCCCTAGATTAAACGTTATATTCATTAAATCTTAGGCATATCTTAGATTCAATGAATCTGGACATTATAGCTCGTGTTGGGTTATTCTTATGTGCGACCCTGTAGGCCCACATGAAATTGGCAGCGGGCCAACACTGTACCAGCCCACAAGTCGCAAGTAACTTCTAGCAAGATATTACAACTATCTAATTCATATGAGGACCGATGATACCATGCAACCTATCATACAACCATACTACGTCCCTTTTGTTGTGCGATAATTTGGTCAAGGATGAAGCATGTATAGTGTCAACTTTCTGTTCTTGACCATTATTTTCTCGATTTTTGAGTAATCTAATAATTGAAATGGAAACTCCTTTCCATCGTAATATGACCATATGTTTTTAGACTAACTTATCAAGGGGCCTAGTAATATCCCTCTACAACAATGCAGAGCTGACCCTTTTAAGCCCATTTATTTTTTTTAAGAAATAAATTAATAAATGGCCCTAACCTTTAATGCTTTATGCTTTATCTTACTCTTATCTCCTTGACTGCTTTAAACATTAAACACTAAGTCAGTCGATCTCTCATCTCTTGACACTCACTTACATATATGAGATTTTGAGCTCTAGACTCGACCTCTCGTCTTCATCTCTCACTCACAGATCGAGATTTTGTTCTCTAATATTGTGACTTTTAGTATACTCGGTAACGCTTTATATATCCTTCTTTCTCAATGTTTTGTATCACTTTTTCTAAATAGCACTTCATCTTTTATTTTTTATCATTAAAATTGTAATTACTTTATATTTTCTATTTTATATCATACTAAGATTTTACGTCGTGGATAACCCCTACAAAATCTTTAATTTGGTTCTACACAACTTTTCCCAAAAATTCATTAATTCTCGAAATGCAAGAACTCGTGATGTACCTATACGAAGTGGTGAAAGTTTAACATGATGAATTATAAAAATGCAAAATAAATAAATAAATAACCTGTCGTATTTTCACACCCTTTCTTCCATTTTCAATTCTCTGAAGTGACAAATCTATCCCAATTGCAACGAAACTATTCTCCCCATTCTAAGTCCCCCAACCCCCAAACATAAAATATGTATTCATTTCTACCTTAAATTTTATTAGTATTTCGAAAAAGGGAAAATTATAATAAAAATCTAAGAAAAATAATATTTATTAAAAAGGATTATAAAAATAGTAATTATTTTGAAGGATAAAAAATTAAAACATCAAAATAAAAGGACTAAATTGCCATTGATTCTACAATTTTTGCTTAAAGGTAAGAAATCCAAAAAAATGATTTACTTTTATAGCTTCAAGTCTTTGTGCTTACTATCCATTACCTATTATTGTTGGAACTAATTTCTTGAATAATATTAAATAAGTTTCCAAATCTAAAATTATTTTCTAGGCTCTATTATTGTTGAATCAATTTCTTGAATAATATTAAATAAGTTTCAAAATTAAAAAGTATAAGATGAAATATCTAGTTAACCAATAATAATAATAATAATAATACTTAGAGGTCAATATCTGGGAACCTCCTCCTCCTCCTCAGAACCTTTCATTCTATTGAAAGAAAGAAAAATCCTCTCCTCCTCCTCCTCCTCCTCAGAACCTTTCATTCTATTGAAAGAAAGAAAAATGAAGGACAATGCGAATTTGTCTTCAGTAATTCAAAATAGAAGTTTGAAAAAGATACAATACTAAAAGAGGCAAAGATTAATTAGGTTTTAATAATGATAACAAGAACTAAATCAAAAGAAAACGGAGAGATAAAAAATTACCAAGGAGAGGAGCTTGAAGATCATAGAACACGAGGGAGGTTTGGGAGATATTTGTCAATGGAAGAACCTATGGTTTCTGCACGGAGAGATAAATAATTATCAATAGAGACTCTAACCTGCATATTCCAAATTCAAATTTGATCTGTATTTATCATTTTCAATCAATTACTTTAGATTCTGATTTAATTAAAGATAATATAGGAAATCTGACCAAGGGCAATTTAGTCTTTCTATTTTAATGTTTTAATTTCTGGTCCTTCAAAATAATTACTATTTTTATGGTCCTTCTTATTAAATATGATTTTTCTTAGGTCCTTTATTATAATTTTCCCTTTCGAAAATATCCTTTATCTTATTTCAAAAGATCCTAACTGCCAAAAATTCAGATCCTTTATTATATGGGTTTATCGTTTATCATGTCACTCGACATAAGGTTATGTCAAGTCACCCCAAAACTATATCGTTTTGGGGTTAGAGAGATTAATGAACTTTCAAAACGATGTAGTTTTAGAATTAGGGGAATTAATGAAGAATTTTTTGGTAAAATTGATATAATAAATACAAAAACAAAAATACAAAAATACCATTTATTAATTTCCCTAACTCGTAAAACGACGTAGTTTTGAATGACTTGACATAACCTTATGTCAAATGACATGATAAACGATAAGCCATATATATAATAAGGGATTATTATCTATACAGTGACTGCAAAAACAATTAGGTGCAGTGAGACATGAATGATGTTGAGTGGATATGGGATTATTAGTTTTTATTGCCTTCATCTTGCTTTCTTATTTATGGACAGCGACATTCACGGCCAAGTTGATTATTTAATCAATGGAAGATTGTAGCAATATTCCTTTCATTTATTTCCTGTATTTGGTTTGGAAAGTTTGACCACTTTTTTTTTTTAAATTTCCTGTATTCCTACATTTATTTCAACCCCACAATTCCAAAAGGCAATTTAGATTCCTATTTTAACATTTCGGTTAATTATTTAATTCTCAATTTATAAAATAAAAAGAAAATTACTGAACAACCTATCACTCTATTGGTGCAAAACTTATTACATGTACGGATGTAATCTTATTTTTAACTGTGTGTAAATGCTTTTGATTCTATATATACAAGTTACTTCTTTAATTTCTTTTATTTGCTTACCCCAATTTCTCTCATGGGAAAAAGTTTTTTTTTTTTTTTAATAAGTAAATGGGGTATATGCCCCTGGAATATTTATGCTCGAAACTCTGATCATTAAGGTAGGCAACATTGTTCAGTGGAAGATGAACTTTCAAAGTTTTCATATACAGTTTTTTTTTTTTGCTCGAACATATACAGGTTATTGGAAGCATTACATTGTGGGATGGAATAATGCACCCAATATGTGCAGCATGTGCAATACATTGTAGAAGTTGGATATATTTGCAGAAAAAATAATGCACCCATTATGTGCAGCATGTGCAATACATTATAGAAGGTAGATACATTATCAAAACCGTTAGGTACTAAGTCTTCAGTTCTTCTTTAGTTAAGCAGGTCTTGAGCTTTAGATTGGCCTGCAGTACAATACAAAATCTCCATCAGAAAATAAATTTTATATTTAAAATAAATAAATAAATAAGTCAATACTTACCAAAATGAAACCGTGAAAATATGAACAATAATGTCTACTCTTTTTGCTTATCTCTTGCAATATCCATCTGTAAATAAAACTTACAAACTTTTCATCAAGTTTAAACAATCAAACACAAACATCAACTTCACACATACCTTTTGCTTCGGACAACCAGTTTTATAATGACCCTTTCCTTGACAATAACTGCAAGTCCTTTGTCGTTTTGTTAACATTTCTATGCTTGATTTTATACGTGAAGCAACCTTTGGACGCCCTTTAGTTCTGATTAGTTGGGTGGGATCACGCACATCATTAATGAGTGAAACTTGAGAAGCAGTACTAAGAATTGGTGAAGGAACAATTTTGGGAGTTGGTTCCTCTTCAATTCTCTTTCTCTTTCTTTCTAGTTGTTGTTGCAAAAATTCAGTAACCATAGTGTCAAGCCTTCTAATCTCAAAAATAGAATCTGAGGCTTCAGAAACAGCAATGTTGATTTTAGAGTGAACTGACCACAAAGACAACGCACTAACTTCATTAGTAGTTGTATCTGCATGAACACTTACAAGATTATCAACCTTATAGCTTGCATTCATTGTCCATCTAGACAGAATATATTTTTCAGGTAAGGTCATTATTTGTTTCTTCTTCATGATGTATAGAATATGTTTGCACAAAATCCCCATAGTCTCAAATTTTCCACAAGAACAATGAGCTGTGAATATTTCAGTTAAATGGTAGTCGACAATTGCCCACCACTTTTTATCAACTTCAGGAGACCCCACCCGATACTTGATCACATTTTTATCTATTGAAATCTTTTCATGAAAGTAATCATGTAAGGCAGCCTTCCACTCTCTTTTAAAGATCTCAAATAATTTTCTTGTGTAACTCTCTCCAGCTATTGCTTCAATTGGATGATTAGTCTCCAAAATTGCTTTTGTATTTCTAGTTTTGAAATCCTCATCTTCTTCTGCATCCCTCCTAGACTTGATTGCTTTGTCATATTGGGTAACAAAGTCATTTAACATCGTGTTAGAGTTGACGTATCCATCAAAGAATGAATTAATGCTCTCACTTCGGCTACTTGTGGTCATTCCAGCAAAAAAAGTATCTTTCAAGTATGCCTTTGCCCAATGATAACGTGAGTTATACATGTTGGACAACCAACTACCTACTTTAATATCATATTTAGTCGTCAATTCTTCCCACTTTCCTTCAAACTCATCAATGTCTCGACTTTTATACCACTCACGGAAGTCAATATCAAAACTATCTTTAAATTGTGTGCGCAATGCTTGACTATGCTCCATAACATGTTTTTTGATATGCCATGCACAAAAACGGTGTCGTGCTTTTGGAAATATATTGGCAATTGCTTTTCCCATAGCTTTGTCTTGATCAATGATAATAGCAATAGGAGACTTGTCAAACATACATGTCCGAAATTGTTCAAACAACCACGTAAATGTTGCCTCTGTTTCATCTTCTAACAAAGAGGCAGCAAATAAAATTGACTGCCCATGATGATTAACACCCACAAAAGGGGCAAAAGGAAACCTAAACTTGTTCGTTTTATAAGTCACGTCAAACACAAGGACTTCGCCAAAATGAGCATATGCAACTTTGGACCTACCATCTGCCCAAAAAACGCTTCTTAGTGTACCATCTTCTGCGAGATGCATATCAAAATAAAAAGATGCATCAAGAGCGGACTTCCTTTGAAAGTGTTTGATGATGCCTTGACATTCTCGTCCTACATTATTCTTTCTTTGTCTTGATAGAATAGTGCTAACTTGAACAGGACACTACTACAAAAAACCGATTTGGCGTCTCAGAAAAACGTCCTATTTTTAAAAAAGGAAGTGAAAAATAAAGGCGGTGGCATTTTTGTAATTATATGTGATAAAAATTGACTTTTGGAGTCTAAGTTTTAGACTTAGACTCCAAAAGTTTAGAAAAGAAAGTTATGTCGTGTAGCAGAGGATGGCTTTTGGAGTCTAATTTTTAAAATTAGACTCCAAAAGTCATGCTTTTGGAGTCTAATTTTCAGACTTAGACTCCAAAAGTTATGTCGTATAGCAGAAAAGAAGGTCACGTCGTGTAGCAGAGGGTCACATCGTGCAGCAGGGGGTTATGTGTGGGCCCCGCGAGAGACACTTTTGGAATCTAAGTTCTAAACTTAGACTCCAAAAGTCATGCTTTTAGAGTCTAAGTTAAAAACTTAGACTCCAAAAGCATGACTTTTGGAGTCTAATTTTAGAACTTAGACTCCAAAAGTGAATCAAAAAGAGAACAAATGCGGTAAACGAAAATCATAGCGGGAAAAACTATCACTTTTCACGCGTTTTTATTCATCCACTCTCAGAAACTCAGAACATTACTTCTATACCCATTCTCTAAACCTCATGAAATCTCTCACCCCTCTCACCAACTGCTTGCATCGTTGCTCATCCGCTCGCCTGTCCACCGTCACCTCACCGGCAGTCGTTTGCTTGTCTCGCCCGACGTCGCTCGCTCTGGTTGTTCGCTCAAGGTCACTCTTTCTCCCATGGCACTGTTTGTTTCTTCTTCATCCGTCCAGTTCTGTAGCTGCATCGATCTCCTCTTCAACCATTTCGGTATTTATACATTCATCTTCTTCTTTTACCTTTTTCCTCATTTGATTTTATCAATTCCTAATGGTTTTTTTTTTGGGTTCTGTTTTGTTTTGCAAATAAATGCAAATGGCTGCTCGTTTGGCTATGGTGTTGCCCCAATTCTCAGTTCCCTCGCCTCTGTTCATCATGTTTAATTTTACTTTGATATTCAAAGATGCTTTCTGGATTTTTTTTTTCCAGATCTGAAATTTTTCTGATATACGTTTAACGTCGTCACCGACACCGTCCTCATCTGTTTTTTTTTTTTAAAAAAATACTTAAGACGTCAAAAAAAAAATTAGACTCCGTATGTCTCCAATTTTTTGCGCCCCCCAGATATACGTCCCTACGGAAAAGGACGTCAAAAGCACAAAAAATAGGACTCCGTATCCCTGTTTTGTAGTAGTGGGAGTAATATTAACTTCTTTGTTCATAGCATTCACCACCTTGGAAATTTTTGATGACGTCAAACCCTCCTCAAAAAGCTTAGTAACAAATGATTTAGTGAAATTTGAGCGTCGTAAAACACTATGAGAAGGAAATTTCTTCACCTTTGAAGGAGTTATAATCAATGGATGATTATGTGCATCATTAAACTTCTCCACGATCCATAATCCATCCACTAACTTTACTTGTAACATCGCTGCACAATTTGTCCTTGAATCCCTTCTCCTTTTGACATTGTGATCACCCACTCTTTTATCATTTTGTTTCTTGACACCTTGCTTTGAGCACACATAATTCCACTTATATATTTGTTGTGTTTTCATATTCCTGCTAGTATAATGCTTACGTATTCCAAATCCCTAACCTTGTGCATAATCATTATAGAAACCATAAGCTTCTTCTGCCGTCTTAAACACTCTTCCTAAAATAGGGGCCTCACTCAATCCACTATCATCATCTCCCACAATTACTTCTACATTATCTTCACCATAATCACCATCTTCATCTTCCATGATTTTACACTGATCATCTTCTCTAAATTCATCATTGTCTTTCCCCAAATCAACAATGTCATCTGCATATACTAAACTTCCACTGATGTCAATGTCTTCAATAGTTGTTATTTGGGAGTGATCCATTACAAAGATGTGAAAAAATTGACCATTAGCCTGTACAATAATTACATCATTAACGAAAATAAGCATATTAAACTTGACGAAGATATCCAAATCTCAATAAACAAGAAAGCAAACATAGATAAAAACATATTTGCAGGTTCCTAAATCTGACAGAATATATAATTCAATTTTCATCTATTTCAATCTCACAAGAATATATTTACTAAAAAAACTTTTTCCCATGAGAGAAATTGGGGTAACTCCTGTAATCTATTCTTGAAACCTGATGAATGAAGCCAGATAAGCTTGGACCTCAAGGAAAGAAGCAACTGGAAATCAATTCAAGCTCACGAGGGAAAAATCAGCTCTTTAGCCTTTAACGAACACAGTTGATTTTTGTTTTAAAGAACACCCTGCAAAATAAATATGAGGAGAGTATGGAGACTACAGAATCACTTTTTCAATAGAGAACTAAACACATGCTATGAAGTTGAAATAATACATTTTACAAAGAAGAGAAAGAAAAAAGAGATGAAGAGGGAAGCAGTGAAGGTTTGAGATTATTCTAACCGATTAATCTCGTGTGGTGCTTCAAAATATTGGACGCACATGAAGCAAAAGCCACCAGATTCGCAATGGGAAAGGGGCCAGATTCGCAACGGCAAAGAAGAACAGTGAAGCCACTAATGAAAACCTTCCTATTTGAATTTTCAAAGATTCTCCATAGTGATAGACTGTCGTACATGTAATTAGTTTTGCACCAATAGAGTGATAGGTTGTTCAGTAATTTTCTTTTTATTTTATAAATTGAGAATTAAATAATTAACCGAAATGTTAAAATAGGAATCTAAATTGCCTTTTGGAATTGTGGGGTTGAAATAAATGTAGGAATACAGGAAATTAAAAAAAAAAAGTGGTCAAACTTTCCAAACCAAATACAGGAAATAAATGAAAGGAATATTGCTACAATCTTCCATTGATTAAATAATCAACTTGGCCGTGAATGTCGATAAGAAAGCAAGATGAAGGCAATAAAAACTAATAATCCCATATCCACTCAACATCATTCACGTCTCAATGCACCTAATTGTTTTTGCAGTCACTGTATAGATAATAATCCCATATATATATACGAATATATTATAATTCACCTCTAATGATTTTGTTTATAGCCCATAAATTTACCTTTAGGAGTTAGGTTGTAGTGAATCTTTCCCTAGACAAAGTTGAGTTAAAATTATATCAAAATGGAAAAAAATCATATTAAGAAAGTTAATTCAATATGGGTCATTTAGCCTATTTTTTGATAAAAGAAATGAACAAAAAAGGGCCCTCTCAATTAAAACGTGGCGAGGCGCTAGACCACGCAAGAGGCAATTGAAATGGAAAGGCCACGTCAACCTTCCACGAAGATATCCCTTTCCGCGCTACTTCCATTCATTTTGACAGAACCATATTATTATTTCATTTTTCTTTAAATATTTTTTTTATTAATATAATTTTTAGTCTTTCAAATTTACTCTCTTTTTGATTTTGATCTTTCAAGGGATCAAATGATCCTATTTTTATTTAATTATAAGAAGTTAAAGGATCAAAATAAGGTACACGTCACCACCTGACCAAGTGATGGCTGCTTACTCGGGCGAAAACGACATGTCGGATAGACATCCCATGTTCTCTCCTGCGAGTTGCTGCCACGTAGACAGCGACGCGCCGATTAAATACCCCCTGACCCGATCCTAATAGAATCAGCCAATGTGGGCTTATGACGTCGTCATGGCCGTGTTGTTGTTTTCCAAACGCGTCATGGCTTGGCGCACCGTCCGGCTCTCCATTTTATTTTTATTTTATTAAATTAAATCTCATCATATCTCTACCAATTCCATCACTTCATGGCCGGTGCTTCATTTTCTTATTTATTTATAAGTTTTAATTAATTAATTCTCACGTACCAACCAGAGTTAATTAGCTCATTAATTATGAACTAAATTGTTAATGTTGTTTTTATATATAATTGATTCTAAAAATTAATATGAATAAATGAGGTTTGTTTGTTGTAATTAATATGGATAAAAAATAAAAAATACATTTATTACTTTAAAACTAGACTTATAATAAGGATTAATTTTTTGTTTTGTTAAAATAGACTTATAAATAAAATCAAAGTAATATGTTTTTATCCCCCTCTTTTCTCCCGCCCACTATTTTTTTAAACAAAGATCCCTCTTCTAGACTTCTAGTATTAGTCAATGCTAATCACATTTTCCTCACCAGCTCGCACCATGCAACATTAGTATATATATATATATATTCTAGACCTTATTCAGATACTTTAAGTTACTCCCTCTGATTTTTATTATAAAGCACCAGCTAACTATTCTCATAAATCAATAAAAACAGTTAAAGCCAATAAAATTATCCTAAAATTTAATTAATTTTTAATATTACTCTTACTAATTACATTAAACTCTAATATCATATTAATTATTACTCTTACGCTCTACCTTTATTAATTTTGGGCATACATAAAAAAAAAAAATTAATGCTCCTTGAGAATAAGTATATGCCTTATAAAAATAATCAAATAAATTTATTAGTTGGTTCCTTATAGTAAGAACCAGAGAGAG
The DNA here is from genome assembly GCA_034222035.1 of Acacia crassicarpa. NCBI lineage: Eukaryota > Viridiplantae > Streptophyta > Magnoliopsida > Fabales > Fabaceae > Acacia > Acacia crassicarpa. The sequence continues at coordinate 36,125,810 of JAWXYG010000005.1, read as the reverse complement.
TATATTACAAGATATAAAACTCTAATTATCTCACAACCCATTTCATCTTGGTCATCACTTAGTTGCACCTTTTCTTAGGCATATAGCCTTACATATATTTTTTATTTCAAGATTTATTATTGTTTTGCAGGGGTGAAGATTGAACTTATAATCCACAAAAGCACATAAATAGTCCTTAAAATAAGATCCCGCTTGCAGTGAGATCTTAATATTAAGAATAGAAAGTAGTAATGTTTATAACTAACCGGCCATGCATCTTTACTAAATCAACCTTCCCACAAGTAGAGATATAAGAAGAGAAAATTTTGATGTTAAAAGAATGACAAAAAAGACTAGTAATACAGATTGGTGCGTTCCAAATGTGTGTGAGAGAATAAAAGACGAGTGTGGTGGGCATGGGATCGTGGCTTCCTGGAATGAGCGGAATCTGTTGACCGAGTCTATGACGCAACATGACGTCACCCACTGTTGGCGTGACGTAGCACTATGCGTAACTACCGTTGACGTTCGAGTCTTCGCCATTTTATAATTCCGCCTCTACCCTCACCTACAACTCCCCCCTCTCCCAATCTTCCATTTTCTCAACTCTCTCTCTCTCTCTTTCTCTCTACCCCCTCTAATAATGCATCAAGCCATTCCATATAGGACCTGGCTCCCCACCGGTGCACGTGCCTCTCGTGACCTACTATCCACGGCGGCAGCGACCCCTGGAGGCTTCTCCGGAGGAATTACTGCCTCACTTGACCTACTATCCACGGCGGCAGCGACCCCTGGTGGCTTCTCCGGAGGAATTACTGGAAAGGCCAATGGCATCGATCCCGGCACCGTGGCGACGATGGTATCGGAGAACGCCGTGATAATAATCGGAAAACAAGGGTGCTGCATGTGCCACGTGGTCCAGAGGTTGTTACAAGGTCTTGGAGTGAACCCTCCTGTGTACGAGGTAGCCGAGGCAGACGAGGACGCCGTGGCCGGCGAACTGTCCCGGAAGATTGGGTTCTGCGGCGGAGGCGGTGGAGATGGCGGCGAAGGAGTTCAGTTCCCGGCGGTGTTTGTGGGAGGGAAGTTGTTTGGTGGGTTGGAAAGAGTGATGTCCACGCATATCTCAGGCGAGTTGGTTCCGATCCTCAAGGATGCTGGCGCCTTGTGGCTCTGAGATGACTCTGACTTGTGTGATACATACATAGATATACATAATACACTTGTCCGTCCATGATGCCGTGCCTGCTTCTGATTGGGTCTTGTTTTGAGCTCATACTCGATCTCCTGGTTTTAATTTATGTGTTTTTTTCTTTTAAAAATTCTATACCTTGTGGAGAGATCTTGTTTCAATTTTGTTTCCCGAATCTTTGGAAACTTGTTTTGAAACCCAGGGATTAGAGTTTAGAGAGCTTTTGTACATTATTGATATCACACTGTTGAGGGTTTTATGGAAAGCTATGCAAGGGCTATTCCAGATTCATCCTGTTTATTCCCACTACTACTTCTATATTTCAATTTTACTGTGTCTAGCATAGCATATTGATTATTGTATGTAGTATAGATATTTAGTATAGGAGTTAGATTATTTATTTTTAATATATATGCGTTGGTTTTTCTAAGATAATCTCTTTAATCATGTGCATTAGAATCATTGATTAAAAATTCTTTAATATGTGTAATTAATAAGAGATATATTTTAGGGTGATAAAAAGTATAAATTTGAGAAGTAAAATGTATTGAGATCTTATATTTTGACCTAAAATAAACCATTTGTATAGCATGGCTTGAGGGATTTGAGGGATTTTTGGTTAAAGTGGAAATTGGAGTCCCACTCGCCCCCTTAAATAACATTATTGATATGCATGCTAATCTTATTTCTATTATTAATTGTAATTGTTGCTAACTATGTTGACTATTTATGTTTGGGAATTCCTTTTTCCTGCAGTAGGAAGTTTGCATTAAATTATGGGATAGGATATTGTCACTAACATTTTTTATCACTACCACTTTTTTACCATTGGATCAAAATCTCATTTACCTTTATCATTTCTCTCTTGTTGGGATTTTGATCCAACGATGAAAAAGCAGTAGTGACATTGTTAGTGACAATATCCTATCCCTTAAATTATAGAGATTCTTTTCTTCTTCCATACAATACTATATTTGTTGTGGCCGAGAGATTTTGAACAATGCCCTACAAAAATGGAACTAAGGGTATAGAAAACGGATGTGTTCTTGTTCTTGTTCTTTTTGTTTTTACAGTATTATTGGTATCTGGTTTGGGTTATGAATCTATAAATTCTTCTCAAATACAAGGAAATGATTCCGTCGTAGTTCTCGAACAAGCAATCCAAAAGATTCTGGAGCATCCTCAGGTTTAAGTATTGTTCCTCCAATGATCATAGTCCTGGTCTGAGTGCTTCTTGGCGAGCTCTATTATCGATTAATAAGTAAATATCTCTTGTAAAATATGAGCAACACCAAATCCCTCTAAAGCTCAAACCAACGTATCTCTTCTAGGATTTAGATTCAAAACCTAAAGAATTTAGTGGGGCCTTACATTAGTAGAACAACTCTATGTTGGTTACAAAACGTGTATCTGCTTCAACAAAAAACGAAAGAAAATGCTTAAAAAAATAATGGTTTGATTATATGATTAAAATATACCTTAGTTATTTTAAGTCACAATAGCAATGTGTGTTGCGAGCACACGTCAAAAGTTTAATTTTTTTTTGGTATGGCCATAATATTAAAATAATTAAAATTTCCTTTTCAATAGAGAGGTTACTTTTATCAGCCTGCTTCTACAAATTTTAATTTTTCCACTGAATTTCATAGAATTTTAACTTCTCCGTTAAATGTCATGGGATAGAACATCGTAACATCATTTCATCCCCCTCACACTAGAATCTTTTGAAACCAAATTGTTTCCGAGGAAAAAGTTTAAAATAAAGCAGCATTCCCCCCTTTGAATTGTACTACACCAAACATTAGATATAAAGCAAGATGCTGGCACCGAAACAATCTTAAATATAAAGTTTGAATTTGTAATGGTCAATATCTTTAGCCCATAATTTTCTTAATATTTACATGAATATTAATATGAACCCTTGCTCATATCACTTTCCGGTCTTTACTACCACCTTTAATTTACCTAATTCTAGGTGATTTTTGTCTCCCAAGGTTTAAATGTTGATTCAATGATTGGGTTGTTTAATCACTTTGATTATATGATTTGAAAATATAGGGGCAAACACTATCGTGTAATTAACAGAATCAAATACCTTTTAGTTTCCGCCGCTGAAAGCTTTAACATTTATTGACTTATGATGCTGGCAAAAGATGGATCCATCTGTCTAGCATTACAGTTGGCGAACACTGAATGTACTACCCTGCCCATTTAGTCACATGTGATTTAGTCAAAAATTACAAGTTTCATTTGAGAAACTCAAAATAGCGACTTTGTTTACTTTTTTGAGTTTTTAAACTCAATTTTGCCCAAAAGAATAAAATCTGAATTTGGGTTGGCATTGCAAGGAACGATTTGTGGTTGGAGTTGAAGGAAATGGAGTCCACTTGGTGGAGCACACACACACATGTATATGGAGATTGCTATCTAATAATATTCGCACTTGTCCATATTATTTTTAGTATATATACTCCATGAAAGATTTAGAGACATGGGTTCTGTTCAAGGACTCAGTTACAACGAACAAAAATCCTCTTTTTGATAAACGAACGTGTGTTTCCCAGTAGAATATGCACCATTCATTTTGTTTTCTGCAATCGTCAATGATCAATGCGGGTGGGGAAGGCAAATAATTGTGTCCAAACATTTTAATGCATATAGCTCTACTTCTGCATATTCTTGTCTACTATGGACACTTTTAAAGTCAAATTGATACGTAACTGTAGTAAGTGTTATCATAGAGTTTGTTTAATTTCAGGAACTTCATTTGAGATTAGGCAGCGGTACTACTACTCTAGTTTAAAATATAAGACTTAATTTATGATATAAACTATATTACAAACTAGATCTTACATTTAGGATTTGAGGATAGTACATAAAATGATAAAATTCATAAACTTTCTTTCCCCATAAACTTAATACCCTATAGCCTTGGGATATATGTCTGAGCATAGGTTTTGGGCCGGGCCTTTCTTTGTTGGGCTAGGTTTTAAATTAATTGCAGAAACTAATATTTAACCTTCAGTCTAGGCAGGCTGGGCTAGTGTTCTTCATTTCCCCCCACAAGGTCGGTGCTTGGTAGTTGGTACTTAGTTGGAGTTAGCATAATTTTCTGGAAAGATGGGTGAAAAGCCCATGTTTTGAAATTTTATTAGTCAGAATGATTTGAAATTGAGGATATGTACTTTTTTTATATGAAACCCTGCATATATCGGCATTTTAAAAAACATATTAAGTGCTCCTGTCTTATAAAATTTTCATTACACACACGTGTACGTACCACACTATCTTTTTGGGTTAAAAAAAAAAGTTTAGGCGGGTTGCGTCTCGGAACTCACCACTGAGGAAAATCCTTCCTTGATTTGATCAATGAGACTTTTACACTAATCCCCAAAGTTTCCAAACCTGAGCACGTTTCTTAATTCCGTCCTATCGACTTGTGCAATTTTTCCTATAAGATTATTTCCAAAATCTTGGCAAATCGGATGAGACCGCTTCTTGATTTGTGCATCTCCCCTAACCAAAGTGCCTTTATTCCGGGCCGTTGCATTCAGGATAATATTATCATCGCTCATGAAGTGTACCACTACTTGAGGAGGAAAAAGGAAGGACCAAAATTTGAATTTGTTCTTAAGATGGATATGAACAAGGCTTATGACAGAGTGGAATGGGTGTTTCTGGAGAATGTGCTCCTTCGATTCGGTTTTTGCGAGAGATGGGTTGCTATGATTATGAGGTGTGTGAGATCTGCTAAGATGAATCTTTGTTTATTAGGGGAAGCGGTCAGCTCACTTGCTCCTAGTAGAGGTTTACGTCAGGGGGACCCTATCTCTCCATATCTCTTCATATTGGTCGCTGAGGTCCTTTCACTTATGATTACTAAGAGCCAGGAGGGTCAGCGGATTAGTGGGATCAAGTTAAGTACCAGCTGCCCGGCCCTATCTCACAGTTTTTTCGCAAACGATGCTCTTGTGTTTATGAATGCCGATCGAGGTGATTGTCATCAGTTGGCTACCATCCTTCATCAATACTGTGAGGCCTCAGGCCAAGCTATTAACTTTGATAAATCCAGCTTGTTCTTCTCTGCTAATACTCCAAATGATATTCGGGGGATGGTGAGTAATATGCTTCATGTTCCTGTCTCTGAGGATCCTGGGAAGTATCTTGGTATCCCAAGTATTTGGGGTAAGACTAAACAACAAGCTTTGGCCTACATTAGAGAGCGCATTTCCAATAAACTTCAAGGTTGGGGCCACAATTTTCTTTCTTTTGCAGGGAGGGAAGTATTGATTAAAGCATTCATCCAGGCCATTCTGATCTTTCCTATGAATTGTTTCAAGTTTCCCCTTAAAACATGCAAAGAAATCCATAGCCTTATTGCCAACTTCTAGTGGGATGGGAATGCATTCGGCGGTAAGACGCACTGGAAGGCTTGGGATTATCTCACTATGGGGAAGAGACAGGGGGTATGGGGTTCAGAGACTTGGTAACTATGAATGATTCCTTGTTGGCTAAGACTGCATGGCGGCTCTTGACTCGCCCCGATGACTTATGGGCTAGAGTGATTAAGAGTGTATATTTCCCGAATTCGGTGTTTATGGATGCAGTGAAAGGCCATAAGGCCTCATGGTGTTGGTCCAGTTTACTGGGTGGTCGAGAGTTTTTGAGAGATGATCTTCAGTGGGATGTTGGTTCTGGACAGTCAATTAGAATTTGGGGTGATAGGTGGGTGCCCGGAATCTCCTTTCCCGAGAAGCCACCGAATTGTGAGGAGCCCATAGTCAAGCATGGGAGAGTTTGCGATCTTATCTCTGACGGCTCTTGGAACATTGCTCCTATTGTTCCTTTTATTGAAGAGGAAGTTAAGGAAGCTATTTTTGCCATTCCTATCCCTAACAATGGTTTAGAGGACAAACTAGTTTGGACTCACTCTAAGAATGGGGCATATACGGTCAAGGCAGGGTACCAAAATGAGAAAATGAGGAAATCTGGTGATACCCATAGAGCGGGTCCCTCATGTGTAGTCTCGTCTTCGTGCTGGAAATCAGTTTGGAGCATTAAAGTTATTCCACGGGTGCAAAATTTCCTGTGGCGGTCCCTGAATAGAGCGGTGGCTACCAATGTTGCTCTTTGCTCTAGACGGCGTGCTTCGGTTAGAGTGTGCCCTGTGTGTGAGGAAGCTGATGAATCACTTGAGCATTTGTTTTTCCACTGCCAATGGACCCGTTGCGTGTGGTTTGGATGTAGCTTGGGAGTTAAATTTGATTGCTCGAGAGTGGTAAACTTTAATTCTTGGTGGGTGATGATTTGCGGCACGAAATCAATTACTCCTTATGATTTGTCTTTACTGTGTTGGATTTTATGGTATATTTGGAATGGTGAATTGAAGAAGCCGGGGTCGGGTGTAATGGATGGATCCTCTGCTAGGTGTGATCGCTGGTTCCCCCCTGTTTCTGGGCAACTTAAAATCAATCTGGACGGAGCTTATGTTTCTGGTAGAGCACAGGGTGCAATTGGTGTGGTTTGCCGTGATCACTTTGGTGGCTTTAGATGGGGTTTCATCGATAAAATTAAGTCAATCTCAGCCTTTATGTCCAAAGCACTAGCTCTTAAAAGGGCACTGATGTTGGCGGTCGATTTGGGGCATGATAATGTTATTTTCGAAACTGACTGTCTTTTATTACTCTCATGTATTGATGCTAAAATTCCTGATTTGTATGACTGGAGAAGCAGAAGCATTCTTCATGATATTATTTGTCTCTTTTCTGACAGGGTTGGGTTTTCCTTATCTTTTACTCCTAGACGGGGTAATAGAGTAGCTGACTTTCTTGCAGCGATTGCTTATAAGGAGGTGTGCCCGATCGGGTGGGTTCATCAACCATCACCTTCTTTGTCCTCTCTTCTAACCTTGGATGCTCAAGAGGCTAATATAGTCATGGATGATTCTCAAGCTTCACATCTGGATCGAGGATCTGGCTGATTGCATTCTGTTCTGTTATGTTTTGGCTATTCTAATTAGCTTGGTTATAGATTGTATTGTGCTTACTAGTAGTGTTTGCTTGTAGTAGTTCGCTGTATGGATTATTATTGCTCTTCAGTTTCTGTTATAGTAGTTGACAATATTTTTTTTTTATTACAGACGAAAGCTAAAAGCAAATTAAACAGAGTAAAATGGGGAATTTAATCCCAAGTTATCTTGTGAAAGCACAGTCCGAAGATCCTCTGGACAAGCATCCAAAAAAGCAGATGACGAGAGGCCCTGCTTGGCAAGTCTGTCAGCTAATTCATTCTTCTCTCGAGGAATATGGGTGATCAGCAAATCCCATCTTTTACTAATAAACTCCTTAATTCTCTGGTATACAAGACTAAATCTAACCTGATCAGAATCACTTATTAAAATCTCCACAAGCTCTTTTGCGTCAGATTCAACCACAACTTGACGGAAACCCAACTCCCAAGCTAGGTTGAGCCCCTTAGCCATTGCCCATTGTTCTGCCTCGAATGCACTACAGGAACCCAAGTGATGTGTGAAGCCAGCGATCCACTTTCCCCTATGATTGCGAATAATCCCTCCACACCCTGATCGATTCTCTGATCTAGTGGCTGCTTCATCTACATTCAATTTGACCCACCCCTTCGCTGGCGGGACCCATCCAATCGCCCCTGGTGTTAAACGAACTTCGTCGTTCACTTCCTGCACCTGCACAAAACTTCGCCAGCTAAAATTAACAGCTAGCTCTGGGTACTTTGGCTTCTCAAATCCTTGCTGAAATATGTCATTATTCCTCCAAATCCACAGCTTCCATATGGCCACACCCCACACGAGATGCCAACTACCATTGCCACGAAGACTAACATCTCTCATCAGGTTTAACCTCCCCCAGTCCTTTAAGGAAGCAGCAAAGAACTGGTTTAGAAATTTGGGATTGATTAATTGCTTCCACATTCCTTTGGCATACTCACAGTCTCTTAGTACATGTAGCACTGATTCACTATCTTTATTGCAATAGGCACAAGTAGGATCTGCATTAGACCAATAGCTCCTCCGAAGGTTAGTAGGTAATCTATCCTGGAGAGCAATCCACATAAATACTCGAACGCGTTCGGCCCCTTGCCATTTTCAAATTCTTCAAAACATAGTCTCCTCAGCTTGCCCTATATTTCCTTCTAATAGTTCATATGCACTTTTAACAGTAAACACTCCACTATTAGTTCCACTCCATGCTAAAACATCATCGCCAGCTTCCAATCTAGGTGGCAGTGTGGCAATTGGCTTATGTATCACCTCACAAGGTAAAATGGTGTTAAGCTTTATGAGGTCCTAGCTATCGTTGGATATCCAATCTATGACCTTGCTACTTTCTTCCTCTACTGATAAGTTCCTTAGACATTTGTGGATCAAGGGTTGATCCTTCAGTAACCATATATCCTTGAAAAGTTCCACACTACATCCATCACGAATATTCCACTTCGACCCTTTATTGATTAGGTCACGTTGTTGTACAAGGAATTTCCACAATCTTGAATCCCCCTTGTGCATATTAAATAAATCATCTTCATCTCTTAGCATGTATTTATGCAAAAGAACCTCAGCCCAAAGGCCATTTGCCCTATTGATCAGCCTCCACACTGTTTTAGCTCCACATGCCTTATTCAGAAAGGATAATCTTTTGAGTCCCAAACCGCCTTTGTTTTTGGGTTGCAGTAGCTGGTTCTAGCCTATGGGATGATACCCCTGAATAGAATCTCCATGTCCCCAAATGAATGTTCTTTGAATCCTCTCCACTTCGTTACAGATAGCCATCGGAATACTTGCTATTTGCATCGGGTAAATAGGAACAGCCGCAAGAACTGACTTGGCCAATGTTATTCTACCAGCAGTGGATAAGCACTTCCCCTTCCATGCCGACAACTTCATCCTCACTTTGTCCACAATGTATTGAAAGGTATCCTTGGCTCTCTTCTGCCTTGATAATGGAAATCCCAAATAGTGGCCAATTTCCGAAGAGACTCTCATCTGTGTAATTCCTTCAATTCTCTGTTTAAGATCAGGCTGAACCTTTGGCGAAAAGAAAATGGTGGACTTAGAGAGACTTATCTTTTCACCAGATGCGTTGCAAAACTTCTTTAAGCAGTTCATCATACAAGAAGCTTGCTTAACCGTAGCCTCGCCAAATAATAGGAGAGCGTCTGCAAACATTAGATGTGAGATTGCTGGCCCCTGATTGGATACTAATATTGGTTTCCAATTAGCCTGGTTAACCTCGTCACATATCAAATGAGACAATTTGTCTATGCATAACACAAACAAGAGAGGGGATATTGGATCATCCTGTCTCAAACCCCTCTGAGCTTGGAAGTATTCCGTTGTGGCTCCATTCCAGAGAATGTTATAGGAGACCGATGTCACACAATCCATGATCAAACATATAAACTTATGGTTGAAACCAACTTCCTCAAGAACATGCTTTAGGAAATCCCATCTTAGCCTATCATACGCCTTCTCAAGATCTATCTTGATTGCCATGAGTCCTTTCCTTCCTCTTGCTTTCTTCATTGTATGCATCAGCTCTTGGCCTATCACAATATTATCATGTATCTGTCTGCCTTTAATGAAGCTTGACTGAAAGGGCAAAACTAAGGAATCCATCAGAGGTCTAAGTCTACCAGAAATCACTTTCGTTATACATTTATAGTGTACTGAGCAGAGTGATATTGGTCTGAAGTGGCCCATGATCTCTGGCATATCTCTTTTTGGAATAAGAGAAATCAGAGTTTTGTTATGCTCAACAAGGCTTTGTGTACCTTCAAACGCAGCCTTAACAAAATTACATAATGACTGCCCCACCACATCCCATTTGGACTGGAAAAAAAGAGCAGGAAAGCCGTCAAAGCCCGGGGCTTTGTATGGGCCAATGGAAAATAACGCCTATTTAATTTCCTCATTAACAGGAGTAGTACTCAAAGTCTGCATAGCATCCTCCTCCAGAGGAGGAAATTTAACTGTTGATTCAAACCAGTCCGACATGCTTCCCTTTGAGCAATATAGACTCTGAAAATAACCAAGAATCATGGACTTGAGTGAGCTCTCTTCCTCAATCCAGGTGCCTGAATCATCTTTCAACATCAGGATCATGTTACGGCGTCTTCGCATTGTAGCCTTTAGGTGATAATACCGAGTATTCCAATCACCCTTCGTTACCCACTCAGTCTTGGACCGCTGAAACCATTTAATCTCCTCTTTCATCATAATATCATCTAGTTCCACCTGAAGTTCTTTCTCTAGGGAACATAAATAAAGCGTTCTTGGATATCTGGGAGAGTTCTGGATTCCTTTCAGTCTAGCAACCAAGGCTCTCTTTTTTTTCTCAACAGAGCCAAAGCAATTAGCATTCCACTCAACCAGAGCTTCCTGCGTTTCCTGTAAAGAGGTGACCATGTTCCTACCACTTTTCCAACAATTGTTAAGCAGAGTATCAAAAGAACAATGGCTAAGCCACATGGCTTCAAATCTAAAAATTCTTTTAGAACTATCATTATTACCCTTCATCAATGATAACATTAAGGGACTATGATCAGAATAAGCAATTCTAGGGAGTACTTTAATTATTGCTCTGTTCAGGTCCGCAAGGAATTCTGCATTAGCCAAGCCTCGATCCAATCGTTCGAAGAGTCTCGCAAATCCGGTTATCCTTGGACCCTTCCATGTGAATTTGGGGCCATTAAACCCCATATCTGAGAGTCCGCACTCACCAATACGGTCGTTGAACCATTGAATCCGTCTGAGGTTACTAACCGAACCGCCAATACGTTCATCTGGTGCGATGATGTCGTTGAAATCACCTATCGCCATCCAGGGTACTGAAATTGAATCTGCAAGTTGTTTCATCTTAGCCCAGAGAACACTTCGGAGATTCGAATGTGGCACAGCGTAAACAGCTGTTAGCAGAAAAGAAAATCAGGTTTACCGTCGAATGAGCAATTCGCATGGATGAATTGCCTATCCTCAGAAATAACTTCAACTCGGACGCAGTCAGTCTTCCAGATCATCACTAAACCTCCTGATCGACCTTCGCTAGGAACCAATTTCAGAGCGTCAAATCCCCATGACTGTAGTGGGCGAAAGGGAAGAACGTTGCTGCACTTGGTCTCAGAGAGAATTATTAGACTAGGTTTGGACCCATCACAAACTACTTTTAAATTATTGAGGAGGTTTCGATGGCCCACTCCCCTAATATTCCAATAAAGGACTTGATCCATAAAAACCAATGTTTGAAAATTAACCCCAGGCCCTATTGAGGGTTTTGCGTCTCAGGTACCATAAACCCATTCTCAGAATCAATAGACTCATGTAACTCAGGAGATAAGCGAAAAGTCGGTCCAAATGTTTCGTCCATTGGGCCTTCGATTCCTATTGGATTATCTCCTGGGTCCAAAATTAAGACTCCCTCCTGGCCTTCACTATTCAAACCCTCTCCCTCTATTACCATTTGACTCGGCTTCTCGTGAATCTTCTCTTCTAAATTCTCGTTTGGACCCTCTATAATTGTATCTCGTGAAGTCTGCCCCTTATGCATGATAATACTCAGCTCACCCGTCCTTTTTACTCGTGGTCTCTTCTCGACTCGTATTCTCGTTTCATTTGTATCTTTGTGGACCTCCTGATTAGACTGAATATCCATGACCACCACGTTACTATCCTTTTTTGGTTTCTTCTGGTGTCGTACCACAGAGGACATACGAGGTTGTTGCCGCGCCTCCACTACCTGCAATTCTGCTCCCTGCACCTCGTGATTGTTAACCTCTATTTGTTGTCTCTCCTCCACGTCAGCAAGGATCTCAAAACGTGAACCATTTGCATTTGAAGGGCCCTCTTTGTTCTCTTTTTGCTTGCGTGGTCGCCGGGGTTTCTGGACTGTTCGCCATTGATCCCGGTAGGAGTTCCCATCAAAGTTTGCCTGTTGATTTTGTGGAATCACGCCGGACTGCTCCCCATCTCCGTCCTTCTCGTGTGTACTTTGTTGTTTCTTCTTCGAAGGACAAGTTTCACCTGTGTGCCCATATATTCCGCAGTCCCTACAAAGCAGATGCAACCCTTCATAGTGTAAAAAATAATCCTCCCCGTCTAGCCGGAACCCTGCCATCAGTTGTTTCTCCAAATTAACCAATACACAGATCCTGGCATAATGTCCACGCACATGGCCAAAGGTGTTTAAATCAATCTTCAGGGTGTCGCCGATTCTGTCTCCAATAATGGTCAATGCCTCACGATCATAATACTCTAAGAGAACATTAGGCATTCTTACCCAGACTGCTACCTTATTGATCTTAGCTCGGATAGGATGAAAATTTGGTTCCCATGGCCTAACCGTAAGGTAGTGATCATAGATCATCCATGGTCCTCCTGTTAGAGCGTTCTTATAGTCTTCCTTATTATAGAGCTTCACCACATAAAAGCCATTGCCGATATTGATGAGGTTTATTACCCCCTCTTAGCCCACAACGTCTGCAAACGGTCAAACAAAGCTTTATACCCAATGGTTCTGCCCAGTAGCTTGACTATTACCGCCTTACTCCACGCCTTGTAGAGACGCTTCCTCATCTTGCCAGAAAAAGCGAAGGTTGGAAAGTTCCGATGAGGGTCTTCAACCACCTTGCAGACTGGTTCATTGTCGTCCTCAGTCATGTCATCATCTGATAAATCATCCTCCTTCCTAGCCATCTCTTCATCAGCGCTGTCGTCATCCCCTGTTTTCCCTTTCAGCTTCTCTGCATAAGAAGCACCTCCCTTGCCTGGTTCTAACGCTTTTGTTCTGAGTTTTGGCCATCCCTCCAGTAGGTGTTATTGCTGCTGTTGTTTCCGTCATTTTTTATCTTTTTTGAGCTTCTCTTGAGGATATCGTCTTCCTCCCGAGAGAGAGGAACCAGAGAAACGGTTTTCGCAGGACTCGCCATTTTCTTTTTGACAATATTTAGTAATGCAAGTATTTGTTCCGAGCAAAAAAAAAAAAAGAAAGCCTTGGTATATATGTCTGAGCATAGGTTTTGGGCCGGGCCTTTCTTTGTTGGGCTAGGTTTTAAATTAATTATAGAAACTAATATTTAACCTTCAGTCTAGGCAGGCTGGGCTAGTGTTCTTCATTTCCCCCCACAAGGTCGGTGCTTGGTAGTTGGTACTTAGTTGGAGTTAGCATAATTTTCTGGAAAGATGGGTGAAAAGCCCATGTTTTGAAATTTTATTAGTCAGAATGATTTGAAATTGAGGATATGTACTTTTTTTTTATATGAAATCCTGCATATATCGGCATTTTAAAAAACATATTAAGTGCTCCTGTCTTATAAAATTTTCATTACACACACGTGTACGTACCACACTATCTTTTTGGGTTTTAAAAAAAAAAAGTTTAGGCGGGTTGCGTCTCGAAACTCATCACTGAGGTATATCTTCACGCTTAAAGAACGCTTACAGATATACTTACAGAACGCTTACTGATAAAGCCATTACATCAGTAGTGAGATTTGAACTCATAACCTTGTAGATTATGAGCCAACTCCTTACCAACTAGATTAACCTTTGTTGGCTTACATATCACACCACCACCTATAAAAAAACTGCATGTGTATATATGTCTAGTGGATCTAACGAAAGGGGCTAGTCTGTCCAATATAGCGAATTAAGATTCGAATCTTCATTAGAAGAGGTACTCACATTTAGTGCTTAACAGTACCGTAAATAAGATCGATACCCATGCTTAGCCAGTTAGCCCAAAAAAAAAAAGGTCTAGTTGGGCCATGTTGGCCCATTGTGGAACTCATAGCCAGAGCCTGGTGCTAAATACATACATTTTTATCTCAGCAGGGTAAAAACTAAAAAGAGGGAAAATCATTCCTATCCGGTCTGCATATCAAAAAAATTAGAAACAAACCCAGAATTTTCTCTAAATCTGAGGACTTCGGAGACAAGGTATAACTGATTCTGAAATCTTCTTAATTAATACACTTGTTAATCAATCATGAATTTGATCATGAAATTCTATGCAAAGTACTAGCTAGCGTTATGTATAATTTTTTCTTTGGGATAAGGGTCCTTTTTGCCCCGTAAGTTTTCGATCAATAGTACTTAACACCTGAAAGTTTTTTTTAGAGCAAAATTGCCCCGGAAGTTAACAAAATGGAGCAATTTTTCCTTTGAAGTTTTTTTTAGGAGTAATTTTGCTCTGAAAGTTTTTTTTTAGGAATAATTTTGCCTTGGAAGTTTACAAATTAGAGCAATAAATTAAAGGTCAAGATTAACGGAAGAGCAAAATTGCTACATTTTTAAACTTCTGGGGTAATTTTGCTCCAAAAAAAAAAACTTCCGAGTACTGAGTGTTCTTAACGAAAACTTTCGAATAAATAAGACCCTTATCCCATTTCTTTTATAAAAAATATAGAGTTTTAGATAAACATATATAGAGTATTATTAGTATTTTGCGTAGAACTTTATCACAAAATTTCAGAGGCTTGAACTTTAGAGGATCCAAATAATACCAATCATTAAACACACACACACACATAAAAATAAAAATAATAATAATAATAAAATTTAAAAAAAAAAGAAAAAAAAAAGCGGACGAATCTGTAGAAAAAGATGAAAACGACAAACTTCATCAAGTCTTGTGTGAGAAAACTGAGTGTTTGCAGCCTTAGCTTCCATGTTTAGGCCTGTTTGGTTTTAGGAAAACTAGGGGAAGGAAATGGAAAAAAATAATCTTCCGTTAGACTCAACTGCTTGGTTCACATTTTCACAGAAAAATATTTTTTTAACGGTGGGCTATTTTCTCTTAAACATGAAAAAATCGGTTCCCACCTATTTTGATGGGAACCCATTTTCCGGTGGATAGAGAAAACCATCCTATCCTTTGAAGTGCCGAACTTTCTGTCAGTACGAGTAGCACCTTGTGCGGCATTGATGACGACGACGAAGTCAATAATACCATGGCCATGTACATATGCCGCATGTCAATGGAAAGCTTCAAAGAAGGCGACAACTATGATAGCAAAGAGAGAAGATGACAGTAAAAAAGAAAAAAAAACTCAGACGCAGACAATTTTGTTGGTGGGGATACAAGGAGGAGAGACACTTGCCAAAAAATTTTCCGATCGGAGGGGATGAGATTTTTCCAATTGTGTTGAAAGAATGAAAGGAGAAGACAAGTTTTTACTAGGTTTGATTTAGGTGATTTCCATGACAGTGAAAGTGACCGAGGAAGAGAAGTGAGTGTGCACTTGCACACTCTCGAGGGGAGAGAGAGTACATATTTTAAATAATATTTTATCTTTTAGAGTTAAAATGATATTTTATCTCATTTTCCTACTTTATTTTCTTTCAATCAAACAAATTTTTTCTTATCAACTAATTTTTTTTTTTAGTATGAACCAAACACATCGAGACAAAATATTTCCATTCTATTCCATCCTTTTCATTTATATTCTTTTCTATTCTTATTTTTTCTTCGATCGATCCAATCGGGGCCTTGTAGATCTGCCATAAGTAATTTGGAATCATTCAGATTACTTTATAAGATAAGTACGTGTCATGTCATCATGCAATAAATTAAACAATTAATATTTAACAATAAAAATAACATGTGGTTTTTATACTCACCAACTGCCTATTTTTTTCCAATGTCTCCCTCCCCAACACACGCATCATAAGATTGCGAAAGTTAAACAAATCAGAAGTCACCCCAAAGGTGGAGCCAGAAATTGCTGCGGGGGAATTTTATAGAATAGAATCCAAATGTTTATAAAATTATATTTGAGCCCCACAAACATTTCAATATTTCTATTTTAATCCCTTTACTATAGAAATAATAGAGACTGACATTAAAAGTTTTATGAGGCTAAAATATAATTTTAAAAAACTCTGGGTCATTATCTGTAATTTTAGGGGGCGGGGGCCACCCCTAACACCCCCTGCCTCCGCCCGAGTCACCCCAATGATAATTACTGTGTGCCTGTGAGACAACACTCCTTTTTTATTACAGCACACACGTATCAAGGAGATATATATTATCGCCCTTCTTGCTCACCGTTATACTCGCTCTAGTCTTAAATATAAGATAAAATTAACTTTTTTAGAGAGATTGAAGAAGTTAATTAAATTACTTTATAGTGTTTTTATTTTTATTTTTTCTCTAAATTAACTTATTAATTTAATTAATAAACTAATATATAATCTAACGATACACAACATATGATATGATTCAGTAACTTTTTTAGCTTCTTAATCTCTCCAGAAAAAATTCAATCATATCTTATATTTAGAACTAGAGGGAGTATCTTGTTTGATTTTATCTTAACTTCATCGATGTTCCAATATTCCTTTGCTCTAGGTACTTTAATCCGATCCTAAATGTAGAAGTTCGGTAATTAATTTGTAGATAATAAAAAAATTAATTTAGTTAGTTATTTGTAAAAAAAATGTGTTAGTTTTATTAAGTCACTCCTTTTAATCATTCACATTGGAAGCTTCTCTCTTGATGAAAAATCCATTCATGGGTGCAATTAATAAGAAGAGTTTAAAAAAAATTATAAATTTGAGAGATAATAGATGGATTGAAGTCTTATATTTATAACCAAAACAATGATCTCTACTATCTTTAGTCTTAATTATAGGAACACTTTTGTAGTGTAATTTACACTACAAAAGTGTTCCTATAATTAAGACAGGAGGAAGTACTATTTAGGAAAAGAGAGAGAATATTAGTATGTTCCTTATCCGGTTATCCCATATGTGCATAAACGATAAATGGTCACTCAATAACCAACCAAAACAATAGGTTGGAGTGGTAGACCTTATTTGTAAAACATTAACCCCTCTCCTCAATTGTTAATAGGTGTACCTAAGCTGAAAAATATGATTTGTGCGATATCATTGTATGTCCAGTTCAATTAGTTTGGCACATTCAAGAATAAACTAAGGTAAACTAAATTGATTGAACTAGCTAGTACACACACGCACAAGTCAAAAAAAGTTTTCGGCATGTCAAAATTGATTTAAGGGAAAATAATCAGTTCAGATGTTGGGTCTGATTTAATTGATTTAGTTAAAATTGAATCAAGACAAATAAATAGTGTTTTTTTTTTTTGGCATTATATTGTTGAATGATTTATCAAGCCAGTAATGGCATGATATTTTCTTTGCAACATGCATGTTCTCAGGATTGATTCCCATAATATCCTTATTATTGGCATACAAGCCCAGCAAAATTATTTGGAAACGAAAAACTGAAACAAAAGAAAAAACTCAAAATAACAAATTAATTTAAGTTGAGACACTTAATAAAAACAGCAATAAATCCAATCAAAATGCAAAACCAAAGCGAATCTTCTACTTGTAAAAAATAATTCAGTTCAAATCGATTTCAGTCTATAATCGAACAAAATCAAAACTATAGATACTTCAATTCTTATAATAAACTATGATACTCCTCTGAGATTAAATATAAGACAAAATTTATAATACAAATTATACTATAAACTTTGTTCAATATTTAGACCGGAGATGATACAAAATACATTGTAGCTCACCCTAAACAAAACCATACTCGAGTGAGTATTCTATCGATCTACTTAATTGAAATGCCAACTATAATAACTTTATATTATATATGTTCTTGCACTAAAACAATAATGCACTGTAAGATTCAAAACAATAATATTTCCACCAAGGACAATATGTGCGCGCGCTACTTCTCTAGCAGGAAGCTGATGTTGTCTCATGTCTTAGTTTGCTTCAATCCATTGCTAAATGAAAAGAAACAAGAAGCATCACCTTGGACGACCAAGTTGGGAATAAGTTGAGGAGGCGAACTTTCTCTAACGTTAGTACTATTATGACCCTGACCCAGCACCACATGCTCATAACTACTCATATTGTAAGGAGAAGTGTAGTACTCTAAAACACCACCACCAGATCCATAATTCTTATTACTATTAGGTATTATAATTGATGATGTTGTGCACGTGTCACGATCATTACTTTTTCTTCCCGTTTGGTCGTTTGCTACTGTTTTATCATCATCATAATAATTATGATCCTTATTAATGGAACCACATTGTCTAGGTTGTGTCTGGTAGAAAACCTTGGACACCACGAGTTGTCCTTCTTTCTCTTCTTCGTTGGTTCCAAGGTGGTACTGATGCATCACCCAGCTTGTTTTTTCAGGCTTCCTTTTTCTTCCATAGTTTGTGTAAAGCACGAGTATCTTCTTGAACCCTTTGATTGCTCCATTAACGAAAACTGCTCTTGTTTTGCCTGTTTTGTGCCATCTAGTTTCGCCTCCTCCTTCTTCGTGATCTGTACAGTGAACCTTTCTTCTTTTTCTTGTTCCTGTTGTATATGCTTTTGATGGCCTGTGGAAGAAGTGCCGAATCTGCCCATCTTTCCTTACTCCTGCTCACCATTTTTCATGAAGAATATAATTACTAGTAGTGTTTTGTTTCCCATCAATCACGTCTAGTTACACCTACTTTCTCAGCCCTCTTTTCAACAAATTAATTATTTATGGAATGATGAAGTATATAGGAAAAAAATAATATTTATGTGTTGTGTTTTTTGGTTGTTACTATCATTACCGGGATGACTTGATTCAGATTAATACTCCCTCTAGTACTTGGATTGTGGAGTTAATCTTGACTCTTATAATATAAAACCTATTTTTCATATTTGTCAATTTTTCTTTCCTAATTTACTCCTATTGATCGATGCTCAATCAGTCTTTTTTTTTTTTTTTTGGGCTCAGAACCATGAGTCATAATCAAGTCAGAGAAATGGAGGGAATTAATGAAGACGATTATAGTATTTTAGATAAACATAATACATTAACTATCTTAACTAATTTCTTTAATTTAATTAAATTAAGTAAATAATATGTTTTATATTAAGGAAAGGGAGGGAGTTATTTCTTTCTACTAAATACAAAACAGGTCCTTTCCCTCAGTTTGAAATATTTGATCAATATACTTGATTTAACAACTGTGCAGTACATGCGAATGTTAGATATATAAGATCAAACTTTTCTTCAAATTGTTAGGCAACATACCATACTTCAGACAAGATAGAAGAATATATGAGAGAAATGCATGTTAATTTAATTTGGTTTGACGTTGAAAATCATGAAACATGTAGCAGTAATGTTAGATTTGGTGATTGCTAATATAATACTAAAGATGCTAAATAGGATCCAATCTTATACTTGATGGCTACTATAGATATCCATATATCAGGTCATGCGAAATTCAATTATCATAAATGGCTATATATCTTGAGTATTATATATCCATCCATCTGCTTAGACAATTTATAAACAAATACACATTTTTTTTTTCATAAAAATGAATTGAATCTTGATCGATGGAAAATATTATCTTTGCTTCTTATCAGGTGAGTTAATTATATGTATTGTCATTTTTTCATAGAATCTGATACATAAAATGCATTTAACACACAGATATATATGTGTGTAATTTGAGGACGAAAAATTGTTTTTTTTTTCCCCTAAATATTCTATCCTGACCCCCTCCTCTATATAGCTTGTGGATCAAGATATGAAATGGCATAAAGCACACACAAAAGTGGCCATGCCGATTAAACAAAAGAATATTTAAACTAAAACTCCTTATTTTACATAATAAAGTAATTAATATATCCGTGTTATATCTCCTAGAAGTTAAGCCCTTATCCGCACTAATAAATGCAGCAAGCTAAACAACTGCATTTTACGGTGTGTGGCAAGCCGTTTAAAATTGTGTTGAATTTGTTGTTGTCATATGAACTTCATTTATTTGTTGGTAATAAGATAGTAAGGACTTATTAACTTAAACATCTTGCTTGCTGCTGAGTTTGATAGCTATATATTGCCAACTCAAGTGAATAATAAAGGCATAAAATATATAATAGGTACCGTATTATTAGGCCAGAAATCCTTTTTATTTCATTTTCTAATGCCAACCATGCACACAATCTTTGTATTCTTGGGAATCTGATCTCTACCTCAAAAATCATAAGAATATACTATGAAACCATCCAAGTAGGGTACGTGGATAAAAAACTTAATACATTATTTTCACCCAGCCGTAATTATTATTTAATAATGAAATAATTTTTTGTTTATAGAACCTGAATTCATGCAGCAAAACCAGGCACAACGACCCCATCTCAATCAATTAAGCCCCCCCCCCCCCCCCAAAAAAAAAAAAAAAAAGAGGAAGAAGATAGCTAGGGTATTTGAAGATGAAAGTGAACAATAACCAGAGAATTGACGAGGAATAGAACAAATTAAATTTAAAATATAAAGATAATACCTGGTAGCTTTTCTGGGTGAGTATAGCAGATACCATTCTCGCCTTCAAGAGTGGGAATGAATTGATCAATTAGAGGATGAAGCTTACGAACATCACACTCAATCTTAGCTTCCAAATGCTGTAATATCTCTTGCTCGTTCGGATCAAACTTAACCCCAGATGGCAGCCCCGGCAATTCGTTAATAAGTATGTCCCCCTTGTTCATTATTACACAAATTAGACACAAAAACAATATCTTAATAATTTCCCAATAATACAAACACACACATGTAAACATATTAATAATCAAAAGAGAATTCCAAGCTTTAATTTATATGGGTAAGTACCTGATCTTGAAATTCTAGGGTATGTCCGCATGAAGGGCAAGTAATGGTTCGATTTTGTTCAGAGGTTTTGGGATTGCTTAATTGAATCCCTTCCTCATCTTGAGACTCATTGCACCATGTCATCTCTCTATCTCTCTGTGAGTTTCCTGCTATTATAATCTCATATATATCCCTAATTAAGCACACAGCTTTTCTTGTTTCGAGCTTATGTTTCAGCTCCTAATACGTGAAAAAGGATAAAGAATATTAAAAAGAGTAAAGCTTGCACAACAGCTTAATTAGCAATTGTCTCTTTTGGAGCACACGTTTTCCCCTCATCACAACGAATTTAACCGCTTATATATATACATACCAGAAAGAGAGGCTTCACTCTTTTTGCTTTTTCTCTGCTTCTGATTCTTGTGTGTGATTCAATGATTGAAGTGATGAATCTGTGTGGTTTCGCAAACTCCTTCAGAGAGAGAGAGAGAAAGAGAGAGTTAAGGTGAGGATCAAAGGGCATAAGTAAAGAGATAAAAAGAAAGGGTAAAGGAGCACAAAGTGAGATCTAGAAATAGGAAAAAGATTGCTTGGACCTCAAGTTGGATATTTTTTCCCGTATATACGCCTGTATCTCGGAATTAATGCGGCCTCAAGGGGGTAGGCCTAGCTTGACTTTTTTATCTTTAAACTTGCTTGACTTTTTTATCTTTAAACTTTATTACACTAATTAATTATATTGATATTGATTGTTAACATGAAATGGGGTGAAAATTAAGATCTTTATTACTTAATAGAAAATTACTAGTACTGCTATTACTTCTAAAGCTCAGATTGTAAAAGAAGGATAGATCAAGTGTTAAAAGGAAAGAAAAAGAAAAGAAACAAGGATGGTGGGTACCTACAAAAGAGTGGAGATGAGGCAACCTTATATATTCTTCTTCATTATGGGACGTTTCACCTCTTGATCTGTTATATATGTAGAGAGAGAGAGAGAGAGAGAGAGAGGGTTGAGCTTCAGTTTGAAAATAGGGTGTACTTAAAGCTATGTTAAAATTCATATACAATAACATACGAACCAACTATGAAGGATGTTTTGAGCAAAAAAAAAAAAACTACGAAGGATGTTGACATGTTGGTTACATTTATATGTAACTTGCACCGAACCGTGTGTGTGTGTGTGTGTAAAACACTGCACCGTATATTATTTCTAGTAATGTATTTATCGCTTTCTTCACGTAGACTTATCATTTTAAGTAAAGAATCTTTCTTTTTCTTTGCTCTCATTCTCTGCCTTCACACCCTTATTATAGGTATCCATCACACCTTCCCATTTATTCTTCTCTGGAATCAACTTATTATGTACGGACCTTCAAGTTTTAAATACCTGGTTTTCAAATTTTATTTATACTATCGCTTCCAAGTAATTATGTATAACCCAATGATTAATTATCAATTTATCATCACTATGAAATTTGACAAGTTTCCGTTGGGAGTTCCATGGCGGAAGGAATTGACGATCCAGGTGGATTGTTTAATCTTTATTCAGCTAATTAATTATTAATGAAACGAAGAAAATTAGTGCTGCTATAGTGAAGCAGAACACTTGGGGCTAGACGCGTCAAGACTTGGTCAAGGGAAAGTTGACGTGGAATGATATTAGTGGTTGAAGAGAGGGGTGCAGAGAAAAAGTAGGGCCTATGTGATTATTGGAGTAAAATAATTCTGCAGCAACCGACACGGCTCTCTGTGAGCTTATCAGAGAAGCTACGCAATAGGAAGCTTAAGCAGTAAGCTTCGTGTTGTGATTTGCCTTGGAGTATTTTATATATTTTCTCGTAGTAAACCTTGTTGGATAAGATTTTTAGGATATTTTTATTTGTTTTTGAGCTTGTCTTTTTTTGCTGGCCTATCCACATGTGAATGAACCAGGGCTTTCCATAATTGTCAGCTTACACCAGACCCATCGTTCCGTTTCATCCACAGGAAAACGGTACACGGCAATTGACGATGTTGTCTGTTTACATGGGGCAGATTTTTTCACTATTCTTGGAGTTACATAGCTAGTTTAGCTAATTTGAGTATATTAAAGAAATTAGGTAAATTACTTAATTATAAAAGATGTGATATAATCTCCCTAAAATACTCTTGAACTTCTTCGGTTCTTAATATTAATATAAGACATATTTAAAGAGTTGATATTAATCCTAAATATAAAACATAGTTTTCATTTTTATCAATTTTTTTAAAATTAAATTTACCCCTATTTGATGCCATTTAACAATAATCAAAGAGGAAATGAAATGAAGGAACTAATGAATATGACTAGAGTATTTTTGAAAATGCATTTCATAATAACTCAACTAACTTCATTAATCTAATTAAATTAGGTAAATATGTCTTATATTGAATACTAGAGGGAGTATGTCATTAAATTACTTATCAGTTTATAAGTTAGATAAATTAATTTTTGAAAAAATGATAAATATTAAAGATAAAATTGATTGAGGTTTTACATTTAGGACTGATATTACTCCTAACTAGCCCCTATAATTAGGACTAGAAGAGTACTAGATAATTAATTACTGATATTAGGTTTTTTATTTGAAGAGTCTACAAGAAAATGTTAAGAGGAAATTCCTTAAATTTTCTAACCATATATTATATTGCTCAAACACGACATGTATCAACCTGTTTTTTTTTTTTTTTTTGTAGATAGAAATATATTACAAACTATTACATTTACCAGCCATCTACCCTGTAGCAAACAAACATTCCTCGCAACTTCCTAATAACCAAACAAAATAGTAATACATTTGGCGGTTAATTAAGTAAAAGTACTTTTATGGAGAATTCTACTTTTCAAACCGGATAGAGAGATGCATTTGAAAAATTGTTTAAGAGTGTTCTAAAACCTTAGCTTGAGCCTTTATTATCTTCTGTAGTTCGATTGGCGGGGATTATACTGAAGGGCAAGGAACTCCTCATCACAAATATATCAACAGTACTTGTTACACACAGACTTGAAATATTTGATTTACTGCTGCAACATTATTCTAGCTTAGCTTTCAACTTTATACATAACAGAATACTCCTCAGATGCAATTCCGCTGACATAAAGTTCAATAGTATAAAAACATCTTATTAATTATCACATATTACGTGTGTGTTATAATTTCTTATAATTGGAAATCAATCATTGTTTTGTACAAGTTATCTTCTGGTCGCATGGTCGTTTGACTAGGTTCAATACTTAGGATCAAAGGAACTTGCTGCGTACGAAATTAAAGAAGGAACCCCGAAATAATAACATATATATAGCTAGGCTGCATATATAAAGCTATCTGATACTTAAACAGTAGTTTATCTAGACTAAATACCTTTGTTATAATAAGATTTACATCACTTAATTATCTTCACTCTATTTAATAACTACACCTAAAACAAATTGGATTCACTAATGTAGAAGGTGATCGTGATATCAAGAAAAGCATTATTATGAAAAACGATCATATATACAACGGCAGGGAACAATAGATGTAATAACTAATAATTTGAAGATGCGTGTGTACATATACAGAGAGTGGCGCGCGCTTTTTCTTTTAAGTAAAAGGAAAGATACTAATGATATAAATGAAAGTTTTAAGCGGAATTAAATATGCGGTTTCCCATTTGCAAAGAAACTTTCATGTCACTTGGTTGCAAACATCAGTTTCATTGTCATGTAACTTACGCGTAATTTGACTTCAGTTGATGGTCCTTTCGAAGAAGACTTCCATTAAAATGCGATCAGTGGAAATCAAAGACTTTTGGACGATTACCCTTTTCTTCGAAGCATCTTCTAGCACGTCATTTGATTGAATGGAATTCTCGATTTTAGCAAAGCAGTGCTTTATCGGCTAATAGTAAAAAATAATATTAAAAATGAAGTAATAATTTCAATGATAAAGAATAATACAAGAGAAAATAATATTAAACTTTTGTTTTATTTTATTTACTTTGCCTTTTCGTAAACGCGACCAAACATCCTTCTTCCAGACTCCATTATTACATACGATGTCAACTTAGAAAAGTACTATGAAGCCTTCGGTAGTTGAAAAATGGCGTGGTTTAATTTGGTTAGACCCGTATAAATTAAATTACTCCATCCGGTTTTAATATAAGATATATTTATTTATTTTAATTAGATTAAAAAAATTAGTTAAATTATTTAATATGACATTTATTTTCTAAAACACCATAGTTATTTTCCTTAGTTTCATCCTTCCCTCTTCATGATTATTGTTGAGGGAGGGGTAAATTATTAAAAGGTTAACAAATATGAAAAGTATGTCTTATATTTAAGATCAAGATAAACTCTCTATATTTTATATTAAAGACCAAAAGGAGTAACATATATGAAACCATGTACTTATTTTTTGGCCAAGCTCATGTATCTTCTTATTGAAGATTTGAAACATTGTTGGTACTTGGTACTAAATATAGAACCTCTACCAGCCACGGCTAGGGATTAGAATATTGGTTCACCGCCTTATAAAAAAAAACTATCTTATTCCGCTAGAACTAATCTCCACTGATGATAAAGCCCTATGCTTTTGCTTCATGCTCCGGAAATGCATACAGCAAAAACATTGCGCTTTCTTTCTCTTTTATTTACTGACAGAAGACTCCACGGTTTTGGGGTTAAACAACACCCAACTCCAATAACAAATCAATATACAAATATATTTTTTTGCTAAACCACTATATATAAAATATCAAATTATAGGGTTAATATTATTATTGGTCCTTAGATCGAACCTTAATTTTCATTCATGTAATTTCAAATCATAATTTTTAATTCTTATAATTTTATAAGGACTTGGTCTAAATTAAACAGTTAATTAGATAGATCAAAACCAAAATTAATTAGAAGTGTGGCGATTAGAATAAAAAACTAGGAGTATATTTAGGACAGAAAGAACCATATAAGTTTTGGATTACTACGTACGTATGTTGATGTTTGTTGTCCCGGGATGAGGAGACCTGATTGAGAAGAACACTAAAGAGCATACTACATTTTGGGAAATAATAATACATAAACACGCAACGCAAGAATTCAAAGGCCACTCATATTCAAAACTTTCTCAAGCTGAGGCATCATCACAACCAAGTCAAAGTGTAATTTCTCAGCTTGCTATCCCATTTACGGAAAACCCATTATTCAGACTTGACCTGCGATAGTGGGAAGAAAAGAGGAAACCCTACTTGTCCCTTCATCATTTTATTTCATTTGTGAGTCTTCAACCCTACCCACACGTTCCTTATTTGTTAAAATACGATTTTACGTTGCATTTATTCCTTTTAAAATGGAATTCAGTTAACAAATATGGAACACAGTTTACTAGTGCCTTTAGAAGACAAAGAAAAGTTAAGGCAGGACTAAGCTGATTTGTACGTACCCGTGTGTTGTTGTTATGACCAGTTGGGTCGGAATCTCTGACAGTCATTCAACATGAGCAGCTTTCACTCGTTTTAAGATGATCACAACTTAGTCAATAGACTCAACTTATTTGTAGGTTATAACATATGTAATTAAGTTTAAATTTATTACTTAATCTAGCTAGCTGTCATCTGAACCATTGGAGTCCAAATTACAGAGCATCAGACACCTGAAATTTTTTATTGGACACTGCTTTTGCTATGTCTTGGATTTTAATATATTGACCCAAAACCTCAAGACATTATATGGGTCATTTATGGTTTCATACTTATCCATTAATTAACTATCCAACCTAGCATTTCTTCTTATGTTTAAACTCATACTTAAGTACAATAATAACATCTCGCTTAAGTTTGAGTCTATCATTTTTTTAAAAGATATAACAGCTCATTCAGAAAAAGCTTATTTTCATTTGGGCCTCCATATTCATATACAAGAGTCTACCTGCTATTGAACCTCCC
Organism: Acacia crassicarpa; assembly: GCA_034222035.1. NCBI lineage: Eukaryota > Viridiplantae > Streptophyta > Magnoliopsida > Fabales > Fabaceae > Acacia > Acacia crassicarpa. Next base: position 36,099,041 of record JAWXYG010000005.1, on the reverse strand, counting down.
CCCAAATGTGCACCTGCATTTCATTCACTTTGTCATAATTTTTCTCCAAATGGGCAATCGAGAGATTGTTGGGCCATCATATCCATACTTTGTATTAGGATCTATTCGAGAAAAAAAAAATTTGAGTTGATGTGGCAAGTCCAAATCGGATAAATTAAGTCAGACTTAATAATATATATATATATAATAAAGTGAAAACAGCCATAAATTTGAGTCTTAGGTTTTTGAGTTAAAACGTGGCGTCCTTCCCTCATTTTTTATCCGTCTTCCCTATTTTCAAGCTTTGCTCACTATACCTAGAGCTGGGAAATGGTTGAGCCCGTCAGGTCAGCCCATTTAAACCCTACCCTTTAAAGGTCGGGTTTGTAAATTGGAGCTTCTAAATAAAGTTAGTTCTGTAGGGCCAATAGCTTAAAAGGGTCAGCCCGTTAGGTCATTAAAATTTTTTTTTTTCCCGGTAGACCGAGAGTGTCTGAGATGAAGAAAGTGAAACCCTAAAAATTAAATCAGCCTATCACTCTCTTATTAGCGTCTCAACTATCAATCTCAATCTCTCACTCACTCACGATTCACGAATCACTAGTATCACAACTCAGCTTCAAAGGTGAGCCCGACATAATGTTTCGATTGGCTTTCGAAGTGTCAGATCTGTTTGGTTGAAGGGCATCACTCCGCCAAGGCACCAACATATCATTAATTTATATATATTGTATTTGTTATAGAGTTATTTATCTATTTAAGTACAAATACATAATAATTATATATGATTTGGTTTGTTATTTGTTGCAAATAAAAAACTATGAATGTATTTATGATGCAGGAGAAGAAAACAGAGAAAAAATAGTTACAATTTAAAATAATAATTTCTGACCCTAGCCTTAGTGCTCTCAGTCTGAACTTTAAAAAATAAATGTTTTTCTTACCCTAGACCTAAAAGTGCCAGCCCTTTGAAGCCTAATTCTAATTCCCAACTCTACCTATACCATTTAACAAATGGTGTCAAGGCTTGCCAGCTTGGTTTTGTTATTCCCTCCTCACCGTTTTTGAACTTCACTCCCCATTCCTTAACAACCAATGTTGAGGCCAGTTATGAGAGCGCCAAATTTATTGAGAAGATTTATAGGAACCTCTTGCTTCATTCTCTATTCCTTAAGGGTGAAAATAGGTCAGACACCTATCAAGCGGTCTACAGTGTGACCTATTTAGGGTCTAGTCTGGGTCGACCTATTTGTTAAAAAAGGTCAGGACAAAGCTTTTTTAAAGACCTAAATATGTAAATAGGTTAGGCTTATTTTGTTAAAGTCTGGCTCGTAAGCCTTCAGGTTTGGCCTATGTACACATTAATAAATATAAATATATTTATATAATACAAATAACATGATATTTTTTTTATTTTTTATTCTTTTATTCTAGTACTACTAATTACTAAAAGCCTATATTTATATAGGTTTTTTTTAGTTGCCCATCCGGTATCTTGAATTTCGCCTTAGCTAATCCAAATCCGACTTGTCGTGTTGCGAGGACCTGACTATACATTTATATAGGTTTTGATGGGCTCAAAGTGTATAAAGCATATTTATGACTTCCAAGATCTATAATATGAAGACTTTTTAAATGTTTACATTGTAACTAAACTTTTAAAAAGGTTTCAGGCTCGACTAGGCCTTATAAAGACTCAGGCCTGAACCTAAAAAAAAACTTACACTTAGACTTAGGCCCAGGCTCTAACCATCTACCTTTATTACAGGCTCAGGTCTGTTTAGCCAAAGCCTGACCTATTTCCGTTCCTACCATCCACCTTATTAATGGTACGTAGAAGAGGAAGTGATAGAGAAAAAGAAGACAAAAGTTAATTGACAAGCATTTCTATTGATCTAAAAGGATTGAGTGAGTATTATGTGTATATTGGCAATAAATCCGTCTCACACAAGATATGGGAGTTACATTATATTGGTAAATCCGTCTCACACAAGATATGGTTATAACAAAACCGAAAAAGTTGCTAAACAACTAATAACCAAATACAATTGGCACCGCCTATTATGATATTATCTCTAACACACCATTTCTTTCTTTTGACTTGTCTCGTTTTTTTTAAAAAAAAAAAAAAAGCATGCGGTGGTTTTTTTTTTTTTTTTGGTCAAACATGCGGTGGTTTTTAATTAATAGAGTACGCTATTTTTTTTTTTTTTTTTGGGATACAAATAGAGTACGCTATTGTTTGTTAAACTGATAGCAGTAGGATCATAGCCTTTATGGGCCGGTTTTGACTTCCCGCTAGGCTCGTTAGGACTTTAATGAAGACCTTCAAGAATTTCTCGATTAACCACTAATTTCTTTTGGTTCTATGTACAACCTAACTACCTAAGCATCATTTTTTTTTTTCATACATCATGATAGGAGAATGGGGTAGGGATCAAACCCTAAATATGTGGGAGGGAGGTCAGTTAATACTGGTTTCCATGCCACTGCACTACTACTAAGGCGCTGGCTACCTAAGCATCATTCTATACGTTAGTATTTCACCATAGGCTAGACATTAATTGATTAATTGAAATGTTTTTGGAATAAACCCAGATGCTCTAATGATGTTATAACTTAACATCTTTGATTTGTGTTCCATGTGATATATCAAACATACTGAGAAAAAACAAAACTCTGTATTGTGCTCAAAATCATATACTTCTTTAGTATTTAATATATATAATGTACCACCTAATTAACTAACTTGATTAGATTAGATATATTAGTTAAATTAGTTAATATGATTTTTTTGTGAACTAATGTGATATGTTTTTATTAAAACACTTTAATAATCTTCTTTAATTCATTTTCACCTTCTCAAACTTGATTATTATTGATATCAATAGGGCTAGTTTTTTTTTTTTTTGGGGGGGGGATAAAAAATATATGAAATAGATTTTATATTTAGGATCAACGTCAATTCTCTAATCTTATGTTAACGACTAGAGGAGCAGTAGATTAGCAAGTTTCCTCCATAACTCAGGGGCATTTATATTTGTGACAACGTAATGTTATACAAGCCGTGTTTTATCAATTACCTAGTGTCAACGGCTTTTCTGTGAAGCATTTCCTAATAAGTAGTAACCACCAAATTTTTCTTCTGGCTTCGTGTTGTTTCTCAGATTATATATCATCTTTGATGTCTTTACAATTGTAGCAGATAATCAATGCACACACATTATTAAAGCCATTTAAAGAATACATCATCTATTAAATATAAAGGTTGACTAAAAAAATCACCTATTAATTTTTTTTCTATCACTGGGTAATATTAACCGTTATTATACGAAGATACAAAAAAACAAAAATCATGATTAAGATATATTTTGAAAATGAATTAAATAAGGGTTTAATATTTCTGCTTTTGCTGCAGAAACTTTTTTTTTTTACCACACTCACATAAAAATGAGTGGGTCCCAATAATATTTTCTTTCTCTTTTCTTTATAATGGGACCTACTCAATTTTATGTAAGTGTGACAGAAAAAATATTTTTGCACCAAAAATAAAAACATTAAACCCATTAAATAAATATTGCGGTCTTAAATTATAATTATAATAACACAATACCACAAACACATCTTTTCTATTTTCAACAATTGACCGCCCAAGAAATTGAATGACAGAATAATGAACTAAGGCTTCTCCTGATATCAAAGGGTTAAAAATCCACCAAACTTTTTAATGACTTTTTGTAAACCACAAATGCTACCATTTTTCAATTGTAGGTATTGCGTTTGCCTCCATCTTTTTCAAAATGCAAGTCAATTCTTCTACCAGTAATTAAAACGACTCTCCACCCCGTCTATAAATCGAATATTAAAAATAAACAAATTTATAAAATTTCATATTCATGCTATGTTTCTTAAATAGCTTAATTTAGAATATTGGATAAAGCTGTGAAAAGAAATATAAGATCAAAAAATTAAAAGAGAATGAAAGATTTTTTTTAAAAAAAATAGATCATTTCCATTTGTTAATTATCATCTAAAATTTTTTTTTAAAAAAATAGTCTATCTCATAATATTTCAAGGACCGGAGCAGTTAGACCATCCCTTGCTCTAATCAATGGTTTGATTTTAGTAAAAAAGAAAATAAAATACCACTTGAGTTTTAAAATTCTAAATTAGTTATTTCCTATAAACATGAGTTATCAATTATTATATTTTGTAATTAATACCTATACTTTTATAAGTAATAACACTTATTCAAAATTTTAAAATTCAAGTGATTTTTTTTTTTAATCTTTTTCCTTTGATTTTATATTGGAAGGTTCATTCTTTTTGAATCACTTTGAACCGATTTTTGAGCTAGAGCCCAAAGTTGAACCACGAACCTGGATGGTTTTTAAAACAGACCATTTTTTTTCTCCCACCTTATCGATAAAAAATCCTTATCCTTTTTCACAAAAGAACATGCTCCTCTTTTTCGAATATTTCCTTTTCTCAATTGATTGCACTTCTTTAAAAATCTCGATATATAATGACTATTGACTGTGATATGATATCAAACCGTTATATATGCAGGCTGTCACAGCCTTGGACTTGATCACCTAAATACTGTGCCGGCCTTAGCTTGATCACCCCTCTCGATTTTGCTAAGTCAGCCGAATCCCCTCGAGTAGGCAAGGAAAGGCAAAGAACACAAGAGAACTTTTAGAGAGAGAAAGAACTTAGAGAGAGAAACTCTTGGAACACAAATGCTTGAAGACTCTTGGATGGTTACAAATGAAGGAGGCATCCCCTATTTATAGCCTACCACCTCCTCAATGAACGGCTAAGATCGATTACATCTTACGATTATAATTGGTTCTCCAGAACCTTCCCTACAAATATCTAAATTTTTATGTACAACGTCTGTGTAAGCGCTTACCTCAGCGCTTTCTAGAATTCTCCGCACAATTCTAGTATTATCTACACATATTTACAACATATAAACTTGAGCATGTAAGCATTCTTGCAACGCCCTGTCTGCGTCTTTGTGCTGCCCGCATGTCCAAGTCCGAACCTCGAGCCATAGAGAGTGCCTTGTGCACGCAAAATATCCAGCGTTCCATATTGTGCGTGACACTCTCCCCCACCTAATCCAGTGACGTCCTCGTCACTGCACTGCACCAGGATCACCCTTGTCTCCATGAAATGGCCGGAACATTCGCACATGGAAGACAGGATGAATCTTCAAGTTCAAGGGAAGGTCCAACTTGTAGATACTCTTCCCTACCCTTCCCACGATCTTGTACGGGCCTTGAGCAAGACCCTGGAACCTATTGGTTTGATGGGGAGGAAGCTCCACAATCACCTTGTCCCCTACTTGGTATTAAGAGACTCATTCCTTCCCATCCGCGATCTCCTTCCTCCTCTTGGCCGACTTGCCCTGGAAGGATCTCGTCACCTGAGTTTTTCGGCCCAATGCATCACCCACTACATTGGCCGTAGTAACTTCATGCTCCATCCCATGGTCAACCTCTTGTCTAGGCGGCAACCTTACTCGGAGCCTTGGTGGCATGAGGTCTTCGTTCCTCTTCAATGCAGGGGGAAGATTCCCACGATCCTTCACATCAGGATCCACCACCTTCAAAGCCGCAAGGTAGGTGACTGATAAGCCAACATCCCGGTCACTGCTTGTCGTAGGTACTGTGCAACCAATCCCCTTCTCAAGGAAACACAATGAATCTTCACCCGGCATGAGGACAACTTTTTCCTTACGCAAGAAGTCCAGACCCAGTACCACATCGAAGTCGTCCATAGGGGTCACCGACAAATCCACGGTCCCCTTCCACGTTCCCATGCATAGCTCTACCCCACAAGCTACGCCATTGAGAGGCTTGGCAGGAGTGTTCACAGACTTCCACCATCCTCCTCGTGCTTGAGCAACTGAGAGACCTACCCGCTTGGCCTCTTCAGGAGTGATAAAGTTATGGGTAGCCCTGGTGTCCACCATCACCTTCACTGGCTTCCCATTCAGCTTCACATCAACAAACATGAGACCTTTACTCCTCGAAACAGGTTCCTCATGTTTGGCCTTCAAGGCATTCAAGACTCTGAGAGATCCCATCCTCATACTCGACTCCTTCTCGTCAGGTCCATCTTTCCCTTCAACGATGGCTGACAAGCTACCAAGCTTTGGACACTTATTCATATAATGTGGCCCTTTGCACACGTAGCAGCTGATTGTCCTCTTCTTCTTGTCCTCAGGTTAGTCCTTCTGGGAAGACTTGCCCACTCCTCCCTTGACGAACTCCTTACCCTTATCTCCCCCACCGTTCCCATGGTTGGCTTCAGAAGACTTAGATCCAGAAGTGTCACCTTTCTCACCCCTTTGATAATCAGTGAGGCTTTCTGCAATGGCAATGGCTTCGTCCACACTTGCTGCACCACGCTGTTAGAGTTCATGCTTGACCCAATTCTGAAGACCATCCACGAAGTAGAATAATGTCTCCTCGCTACTGAGATTAGGGATTTGCAACGTGAGGTCGTGAGGTCGTGAAGTCCCTTACATAATCCTGAATCGTAGTCTTGTGCTTGAGTTCCCTCAACCTCTTGCGCGCCATGTAGACCACGTTCTCAGGGTAGAACTATTTCTTCAGTTCCCTCTTGAAATCATCACATGTCTCGACCTTGCAAAGGCCCCTTTCCATGTCTGCATGCTTCCTACGCCACCATAACATAGCATTATCACTAAGGAACAAGGAAGCAGTACGTACCTTGGTTGCATCATCAACCAAGTTCAGGCTCTCAGATTATCGCTCCATCTGCCACAAGAAGTTCTCAACCTCCTTGGCATCATGAACGCCTTGAAATTCCTTCGGCTTAGGGAGATCCAGCCTCACCTCCCTTGCTCTACTGGTACCACCCACCAGTGGAGTCCTAGTCTGTCTCTCCAAAGAAGTCTTTAGAGAGTCGAGCTGTCCCTGCATCGCGGTAATAGCATCCATTACCTTTGCCTCGAGTCATCGCATGGACTCAGCTCGTTCCTCCTCAACATTGAGGTGCGAATCAAGATTCGACCTCAAGTTGTCCAATTGGCCAAGGGTGTGGATTTCAAATGTCTCAAAGTCACCTTCCACCTTGCCCACCCTATTAGCCACCCCGTGTAAGGCCTCCTCCAAAGCCTCCACCTTTGCCATCAAAGTGGCAATATCCATGGCTTGGCGGGACTTACTTGATCCTCAGGTCTTCTTTGCCTCCCGATCAAGTTGGGTCTCCCTACCCCTTCCTTCTCCCGACACCACCACGTCCTTAGTTGTGCCCGACATCCTTGCTTACCAAATGGCTACCACAAACCACGTTCACATCTCTGAACCTAGTTGCCTCGAACCAAAGCTCTGATACCACTTTGTCACGGCCTTGGACTTGATCACCCAAATACCGTGTCGGCCTTAGCTTGATCACCCCTCTCGATCTTGCTAAGTCAACCGAATCCCCTCGAGTAGGCAAGGAAAGGCAAAGAACACAAAAGAACTTTTAGAGAGAGAAAGAACTTAGGGAGAGAAGCTCTTGAAACACAAATGCTTGAAGACTCTTGGATGGTTACAAATGAAGGAGGCATCCTTTATTTATAGCCTACCACCTCCTCAATGAACGGCTAAGATCGATTACATACTACGATTATAATTGGTTCTCCAGAACCTTCCCTACAAATATCTAGATTTTTATGTACAACGCCTGTGTAAGCGCTTACCTCAGCGCTTTCTAGAATTCTCTGCACAATTCTAGTATTATCTACACATATTTACAACATATAGACTTGAGCATGTAAGCATTCCTGCAACGCCCTGTCTGCATCTTTGTGCTGCCCGCATGTCCAAGTTCGAACCTCGAACCATAGAGAGTGCCTTGTGCAAGCAAAATATCCAGCGTTCCATATTGTACGTGACAAGGCGCTCCAAAAGCTCGGCACAAATACATTCAGTTCCGAATTGTTATTAATTTTGGACTTATCATAACGGGTTATATATAACAATTGTTGTGTATTTAAGTTTGATAAGTCCATGATATACCCATTATTATGATAATAATTAACAGGAATACATGAACAACTGACATAATATATGGTAATGCTTACATAATGCATAATAAGGGTTCCACTTTAACAACCTTTATGTATCTACTAACATATATAACAATTCTTTCCAAAACACTGTTATATATCGTTGACATAAGTAACTGAAGAAAAAAAAAAATTGGGGGGGGGGGGTTGTTCTACTTTCGAGACCCCGCATATACATTTACAAACCAAATCACAATATATATTTATATTTTCCTTCATAGACAGAACAATACAAAAAATTAGAAGATATTTATAATCATTCATATACATATATACACTATTAAAACCAAAACATTAAAACAAATTAAATAAATCATCAGTCTCTATCAATTTACAGTCATACTACATATTATTTACGCTCAAACTAACATTACATAGATGTCGCCAACTCTTTAGCCATTTCTTCCATTTGTGAGTTGCTAAATATCATGCAAGAGGCATTAAAATAATATACAAATTGAGCATATAATATACCCACAATTGTATGAATAGTCAATACTTTCAAGACCGTGTGTGTTTATGTTCTTCACGTATTGTATCACGCAGTACCCACAATCACTACTCATGTCATGTAGCTTTAGTCAGTCATATATATAAACTATATATGTGCTTCGATTTAATATTATAGTCACTGGTAAATAATATATATACTTTTAGATGCTACCATTGGAAGGTGTATCTGAAGCAGACATTGTGAGGTTGCAATTGCTGAAGTCAAGACTATTCTCCGTTTGGTACATGTACACCGTTCTGAGAAGATATATAGAAATATGTAGGCTGAACTGAATTATAAAAGATGATGAATGGATAACTTAATGGTGGAATGTCTCTTATACGCATGGTCACCTGTCTCAATCCCCGCCCACAAAGTAATAAAATCAAATCTTTTTATGAATTGGATTTACCACTATGAGCATTTAGTGCTCCCTAAGTACAATAATATATCACCCTTCTAAGACAGTTACAAAATCAGTAAAAATAAATTTAAGCAGACCTAATGATGTTCCCACCATTTTATATAAAACGCAAAGAAGTAAGTTTTCCTTCCGTCTGGCACCATCCTAATGAATTCATCCCCCAGAAACCTTACATGTTGTTGCTTGAGATCTTCCTTCATGTCGTCACCCTGGTTATTGATTTGGTCAAGGCGGATGAACTTGATCTTGTCCTAGAGGTTGCAGGGGACGAGGTAATTATGGTACATGTGCCTGAAATGTCAAAACCAACATATCAAAATGTAATCATAGCTCTAAGTAGCCAACTATTCAGTCACAATTCAAGAAATACCTCATAAAGAAGTTGACAAGGTTTGAACTTGTTTTGTCCTTACTCAACACTTTAGAAACAAGCTCTTGGCTTACCACATCCTCTTGGTCAAAGACCTTTCTCTCAAATTTGATATATGTAAATGGGTCTGAAGACAAGATCTTGCTATTGAACTCCTGAAGGGACTTCCAAGTAGATTGACAAATGGGCTTACTTTGTAGGGAAGATTTCTTCTCGAATTGACCATTGAGGTGGGATGTTTCCTCTTCTTAGACTAAGTTAAGGTTTTGGAAGTAAGAGGGTTGGACTAACTGGGGGGTCTTGAAAGTGGGGGGCTTAGACTGATTAAGGGTCTTGTTCTGATTGGTGGGTAGCTTCTTTTAAGTAGTGGATTTCTTTTGAGCAGGGGGCTTCCATACTTTAAGTAGACGGCACGGCACACAATGAAGCTACCCATAGCCTATCTCATTATATCTGTGTCTTCGGTTAGCATAGGGAGAGAGTAACTAGGGTCAGTGTTTGTATTGATTTGTACCTTCACATGTTCATAAGGGATAGGCTTGTAATTAAGTGTGTTATCCTCCAAGTGGTTAAACATATGGCAAGTTGCAATTATATGATGCTCAGGGCTATTGGCAAAACACTCAACATCTGCCTCTCCCTTAAGTAGATCATAGGGGGAAATGTGCAACCGCCTTTGGTACTTTGGCTGCCATTTTCTCCTTGATGCTTCGTACGTAGTATGATCCTTTATCAACTCTTGTGTGAGAAACTATATTTATTCCTGCATTTCATTATAGTGTGTTTGAAGGTTTTAATACTTTTCTTCTCGGTTATTTCTTTGAGGTTACCAGTGATCATAATATTTTGTCTTGATTAAACAAAATTTGGAACCTTTAAGAAGACCAAGATGGGTCAGGCCCCAATGTCTTCACCAATACATCCTCATTTGCAAAAAGTCAACCCCTGTATTGTAACTCCATGGGAAATGGCTTGCTGTGCATTTGATAATAATGTTTATATTGATAGTTAATTTAAGACATTACACTACTACAAAAAAGAACTTTAAGACCAGGTGAAAACTGCTTTTAGACCGATTTTAGATCCAATCTTGATATAGTCAGTCTAAAAAGTCTGTTACTTTTAAGACTAGTTTCTCAATCGATCTTAAAAGTATATTTTTAAACCGGTTTTTAAAGATATAAGGTCTAAAATGTAACATTTTTCATGTCTCAATTAGCGTATTGTGCTCTATCAGTCTTAAAAGTCGCTTTTTAAATCGGTTGTGTAAGTATCTCTAGTTTTTGCTCCAACTAGCGTATTATGCTCCATTGGAATCTTGATGTCTTCCTTGTCAAGCCTGGGCATATCCATTCGCAAGAATAGAGCATTCTCGTGCTCTCTCACATCTCATGCTTTCCTTAAACCCGCTCTAACGCCATGAGACGCCGCCAAAAACATATTATCCATCACTCGATCCATAAGGTTCAGCATCTAAGACAAACTCCTCAGTAGAGAAAATGGATCAAACGCATCTGCTAAAAAGAACCTCGTCGTCGTCAATCATCTTCCTCTTATCCCTCTCACATTGTCCAACGTCTCCCCTGTCACAAAGATTATAAACTCCGACAAACACTCCTGCACCGTTTCCTTCGGGTCCTTAAAGATTTTTGCGTTTCTTACAATTCCACCTTCCATCTCCATCGATTTCTTCTACTTTCTCTTCTTTTCTTGATCAAATTTAACAACATCAAAGTGAGAGCGAGGAATTCCGGCTCTGCAAGAAGAGAAAATGAAACAAGAAAATGCAAGAATAAGAAGATGTAGCTGCAAGAAGAGAAGATACAACAAAATCAACTAGAAAATGGAAAATCTGAGTCGAAGAAAAAAATGAACAATCGACTTACCCGCGATAGCAGACGGGGATAATTCCAACGCGTTATTAAACGATCTTAAGGAAGACAAGCATTATGAGATCAAAGAAAGTTCTTAGCCCAATCAGTATTTGGTGAAGGTTTTGTGGTACTTGGACTTGATCCAGTTGAGGCTGATGGAGGTGCCCTGCTTCAACTTGGACATGCCAATTTTGGCCACACATTTGGTCTTCTCAAGTCCCTCTTTGACCTTTTGCTTGTATTTAGCGGTTCCGATGTGGTTGTTCTTGGCGTCAACGGCCATCGGATATAGGTTATCATCCCACTAGTCGGCCCATGATGTGTCGTGAGAGCTATTCCCTTCAATCTCTCTTCTCCAATCAGATATATTAAGTAAGAAGGGTGGGCCCACAGACGTTAAGGGAGGAACAAAGTGTCACGAAATTCAATTCAATTTTTGCCCAACGAAAAGGGTTCAAATGAAAATCTTTGAGATTGGTTATGCTCAATAACGGGTCTTAAAAGTTCACCTTTTAGACCAGTTATTCTTAACAACCAATCTTTAAAGTAATATTTTTTTTCTTTTTTCTTATGTTTTAGACCAGTTATTATTTACAATTGGTCTTAAAAATTTCATATTTTAGAACGGTTAAACATAACAGCCGGTCTTAAAAGTAATTGACTTTTTTTAAAAAAACATTTTAGACTAGTTGTTTGAGAAACCGGTCTAAATAATATCTTTTAGACTTCATATTAAAGGAATTGGTCTAAAAAGTTCTTCATATATATTAAACTTGTTACCAGTCATACTTTTTTTATTTGATCCTCTATATACGGTCTTGAAGCCTTTTTCTGTAGCAATGTTACTTCTATGAATTGGGGACTAATATTAATATTCATCACTTTATTAAAGATCTCCTTCACCTAAGGATCGTCATGAGAGTCATCTTTATTTTGCCTCGCTACTAACCAAAGTTCATGACAAGGATGTCTACTACCATCCCCACTCTCAGTAGCCAACTTTTAAACAATCTGAGCATACCCCTTTCACCCTCTCTTATAGAGATACTTATTGTTCTTCACCCTCATCCTATTCACTAGGCTTAGTTCCTGTAAAAACACACATCACTTGAGTTAATATTAAATAGATACATATAGGTCTTATGAATTGTGAATAACAATTACTTGGAATGTCAAGTCATGACATGAGATGACAAAATTTCTCCAATCATCAGGTTTAATGGTGGACTGAAGATCCACAAGAACTATTGTCTTATTAACCTCTTCAGGATTCAGCAAATACGCCTTTGTCAATGGATGACGGAATGTGCCCAGTGAATTACCAACCTTCTTAATGACAAATTCCCTATTGTAATCTTCATCTTCATGATATGCATATTGCAAAGAATACAATTCAAGTTAACATTTTTTACAAGTATATAGCAATTTATTAGTAGGCATACATACTTTGCCTTGATATTGTCCCAAATAACGCCAGTGTAATCTCTTAGTACCCTACTCCAGTTATCACCATAATAGGAATGTTGGTCCTTTCCATTAAGCTGATGTAGCTATTGAAGTGTGACAGCTTAAGATGTTGACCGTCATTGTTCCATGTCACGTGAAATCTTCTCCCCAAAGACTTTGCATGGTTCACAAAAGTCAAGGCGTAATAGCCTGAATTTGTAATATCCTGGACTCGTTCTAACACTTCTGCTTGGGCCTTGTTTATGGTGTGATAGGGAAAATCTTTATAGCCTATAAACTCCGCAAGTGCACGGGCCGTATCAAGTAATAAAGTGATAAGAAAAGTATCGTTCCCACGAGGACTTAGTATCACAACTTTAGTTAAGCATCAATTTCACAATTTCGTTTAAGTTGAGCAAAACAAATTGAATTTAGTTAAGATAAAGGAAAAGAAAATCAAAATTAAAATAAAAATAAGAAAACTACCACAATAATCAAATAAGTAACCCAGAGTCACTAATCCCTTATTAGCTTCATAAACCTTATTTTCACTAATTTAATTAGCTTTAATATCAATTTTGTTAATCTCGAATATAAATAGCTATAAGTACCTGTCAGTCCACTTACAACCCTCTCTTGAGTATAACTTGTTCTATCTAACATAGTTACTCAAGAGGCAACAAAAATCAAGCATACTCTTCAACAATTATATGGGGCCATTAGGTATATGTCTATCCTAATCGCAAATTAAACCGTAATCTAATCCCATATTACTTAATCTCATAGCCTAATTAAAACCCCCTTCGTCAAGGTAAATCTTAATGCTCAAAATCATATTCAATGATGGTCAATCACTAAATAGATAAATTTTAAATAAGATTAAGCAACCAAAATCAATATCAAATTTAACTAAATAATGAAAACAAAATCCAATTTACTCACAAGTTCATAGGTCCTCTAAGTTGTAAAACAAACTAGCCAAACATGGCTTTATTCAAATCCATAACAAAAAGATGAAACTCAGGTTCAAACAATAAAGAGAGAAATATGAAAGAAAGATTCTCCGTCACCTCCACAGTCCTTTTGTCCTTCCATGGAGATGATGAAGAGAACCAAAACGCTCAGCCCCTACTCCTCTGCTTCTTTGTTCCTTCTTGTTCTTTGTCTCTCAGATCTACTTCTTCTTGCTTCTTTGCCTCCCTATTTATAATTTAGGTCTTGGGTCACTGATTCTCCTTTTCTTATTGCAAAGATATCTCATATCTTGTAATCAATCAACTCCATCAGATCACGCAATTGATTTTGTTTATATTTTTCTTGCGGGGGACTATCGAGTTTGGCTGATTGAATATCCTCTTAATTGCTTTTTCTACTTCATTCCAAATCAGCTAATATTTCCTGCACAATAAAAATAGGATATGAGTAAATTTTATGTCGATTTATTCTTTGATCCCAAGTTTGATTCAATTACAGAAAAGTTCTTAAAAGATAATTAAATAGGTATATAATATCAATAATTCCAATTAAATCTCATAAAATATACATCTATTTAATCATAAAATATAAACTCATCAGGGTGGTGTAAGGTTGATATTAGTACCATTGGGAACGTTATCAAAAGTAGAGGCACTATCAGAACTAAGGGCATTACCCATGCCTCGATAAGTAGAAATGTCATTTTAATTGGAAAACAAAAATCATCTAGTCAGTCATAGGGAATAGAGCAATGGGTTTTCTAGAAAAACACAATGCACAACTAAGGTCAAAACCTACCTAGACAAGCAAAGTAAAAAATAAGGAGAATGCAAAATGGAGAATGTGAAATGTAGTAGAAAAATCACATCTTACAGTAAGAAGAACAAAGCACACGAAGGAATGCAACCTAGCTAGGGCTCTAAAAGGAAAAAAGCAACATAGGGCAAACATCATGACTCACGTGGCTTCCAAACCGAAGTTCAAAGAAAGCAGTGGAGGATGAGGTTTGGCTAGATCCGACTGTCGATGGCCGAAAAAGTTAACTGGAGTTATGAGGTTCCGAGGATGGTAAGTAATGTTAGATCAAAGACAAGCTTGTTAAGTGTAACAACTTGGGAAAGTAAAGAGACATGAGATACCAAGTATGTCTTTTAGAAGACTTGACGAAACTTGCTTACGGTCATAAGTTTAGAATCATTATGAATGGTGGCATTTTCTTATGGTTCTTAATTTACAACCATAATGAACCTTTGAATGAAAGTCCACTGTTTTAACATCACAATCGTTAGGTTTTGTAAACGGCGACAATAATTTAATTAAAGGTTAGATATTTGACATGGTATTCTGAAAAGTAATGGGTTTTACATAATAACCATTATTTATTTAACTTTTTTAATAAATTTTAAAATTGATTATTCAACCCCATAGTACAAACAAAAAATTAAAAAAAGAAATGAGAATTTGAATAAACTAACAAAAAATGACTAAATTAGTAACACTTGTTTACTAATAACCATGAAAGACAGTTTTTTTAAAAAAAAAAAAAAAAATTTGTTGGCTACATTGCCTTAACAATTAACTTCTTTTTAATATTCAAAAAATTAAAAAAACAATGGTGGTTTTCATTCACCACCACTACTGTTGTCCTCTACCTTTTCCTGCCCCTCCCCCTTGCTCGTCTCCTTCACGATATCTGAGGAAGGAGATAAAGGGTCTGACTGTGATCATTACAACCTAATTGTGCTGAAGGATGAAGTCTAACTTCCTGTTTAGACTAAAGGTGTGTTTAGCAAGATGCCTTGGGGAGCGGTCAAGGCTGGTAATGTCTACAAAAAAGCCTCCATTTGAGGAGGAGGTGGTGGTGGAAAGGGAAGAGCTTATGGAGGAGGAGGTGGTGGTGGAAGATGTGGGGCTTGTGGAGGAGGAGGGTGGGGAAGACGAGGAAGAGGAAGAGGGCAAGCATGGGGTTGAAGAGGAAGGTGAATGGAAATAGCTCTCTAACGTCTGACCATGATGAGGGAGAGAAGGACGAGGTTATTAAAAGGTGTTTTTTAGAAAAACACTATGAACAAAATGAATACTTCATCCTAAAATATTTAACTTTAAGAAAATTGGTACTTGGTGTCAAACCAAACGACATTTTGAAAGTGTGTTTTTCATTTTTGTACTTTAAATGACGGTTGTTTATTATGAAATGTCATTTCGTCATTCATACTTTACACTCAATTGACATAACCATTATATTTTTGTTTTCACTGATGTAAGATTGGAAGACGAATCGTTTGTTATTATTACATGACGGTTATTTCCAAAGAACCGTCACTTTTGTCACTAAATAAATAACGGTTATTAACTACAACTGTTATTTTTATGTTTTCGCGAATTGTGCCTCGCAATACATGACGGTACGCATAATTAACTGTTACTTTTAAGCGTTATGTATCCTTTTACATGACGTTTATTAGTTTTAACCGTTACCACTCTGATCCTATTTATAAATTCCTTTTGACCAAATAAACGAAATTGTGACAATTTTGCTCATATTACTGTACCAATGAAAAATAGAGAGAGAATAAAAGTTGAAGGGTACCCATTTATAAATGAAGGTAAAGTTGAAAATTTACCCCATAGTCATTGAGCTACCTACCTCTCCTTGGTATGTGTGATTTAGTCAAAAGAGACTTATAAATAGGACCAGGATGGTATATATCAAGTGTTAATCTATATTAGTGTTGGTTCTTTAATCACTCATTTATCATTAATACGACTATGACTTTTTTTAATTTTTTGCCCTTTTACAATTTTAGAGGTCAAAATTAATTTTACTCCCTCGATCATGAATTTTATGAATTTCAGAAGAGATGTGAATACATGAGACTTCTTATTGATCAATTTTTTCCCAAAAAAAAAAAAATCTACTAGTGCTAATCATTTACGGCAATTTTAACCTAAAAAACTTGTGCAAGTTTGGCATAACGATCTCGAGTCCCAACAGACAGTTGAAACACAAGTGAAATAATCCCATTAAAATAAGAACACACTCATGCGAATAATTAATGACAAGATTTATGAGAGAAAAATTTTAATTTTAATATCCTCTTGCAGTTTATACGTATGTATAAATCTTGATCTACCTATTTTATACACAAGATACATGTAACGAAAAAAATTAAATAAAATTACACATACACACATAAGATCACATGCATACATCAACCTCTAAATTGTTCAAAATGGTTGCTACATGAGCAATGGAAGGCCTACATTCCCTAGAATTAGCCACACAAGCCAAAGCAACTTTAGCTAATCTGACAAGTGGCTTTAAATCTGAAGGAATCACCAATCTTGGATCCAACACTTCACTATATCTCATTCCTTTTATTAATGGCACTGCCCATTTCACCAACAAACCTTCGTCACAGCTTCTTCCACTTAAAACCTCTAACAAAACCACACCTAATCCATACACATCACTTTCCTTACAAGCACCACCACCAAGTTTTTGATTATCATCCCAATACTCTTCATCCACATATCCCACTATTCCTTTTTTCTCTTTTGGTGCCAGAAAGTTTAGTCCATAGTCTGAGATTCTTGCACAGAAGTTTACGTCGATGAGGATGTTCGATGACTTAACACAGCCATGAACTATGGTTGGTGCTGCCACTTCGTGAAGATATTGGAGCCCTCTTGCTGTTCCTGTGGTTGAAATTTGATGGATTATAATGATGAGAGAGAAACTAAGAAACTCTAAAATATTATTCCTTTTTGGTCCTAATTCTAATTATAGGACAAAGATAGTTTATAGTGTAATTTCTAACGCAAAAGAGAGTATAAATAGGCCTCTATATAAGTAAATTTAAAGCTAATTATATAATCAAATTAATCAAATCAAAATATCTAAAATATAAAATACAATCGTGAGATATGATAAATATTAAATAATAAAATAATAATTAACTAAATAATTTGAAATATCACCTGCTGCGATTCTTAACCTCTTTGTCCAATCCAAAAGTGAAGCCCCGCTTGGGTTTTGATGAAGATAGAAGTCGAGGCTGACCATTCTCACGAATTGACTTAGTATGATTCTCTCGCCGGCGGCTTCTGAGAAACCGGTGATCGGAACTATGTTTGGGTGTTGAGCTGATGAGAGCCATTTCATCACTGAGGAGAATCCGAATCCTGCGTTGCTAAGGACAAGCCATGGGTGAATCCTTTTGACTGCTATGAGTTCTTCTTTGTCGAGTAAGCCGGCGTACACGATTCCAAGTCGGCCCTTGCCAACGATTCTACGGTGGTTGAAGCCGTCGGTGGCGGCGTCGATGTAGGTTAATGGGTATGAACGAGCACAGATTTTTACAGGGAGGGATTCTTCTGATTGTACCGGTTTCTTTTTGCAGGCGAGGAAGAGGATTATGCCGAGGACTAGGAGGGATATTGATAGGCCAAGCATAACCAAATCATAGGCAATATGGTTAGAAATACGATCGTTCATTTTTTTTTTTCTTTTTTTGGTGTGAAGTGTTGAAGAAGAATATGGGGGGGAGAGAGGGAGAGAGAGAGAGAGAGAGGAGGTGCGAGAGATGGAGTGGGATTGTCAAAGAGGCGTGGAAAAGTGGAATATATATGAGAGAGTTAACAAAGTTGGTGAGAGATCAAAGGCTTTGAAGACAAAACAGAACATCTTACAGTGTTTGACAAAATGGGTGGATATTGGTGAGGATAAAGTTGAAAGTTTTCCAATTTGATTTAGTTACGGTTGGTTCAAATGGTTGGCCGTCCTCCCACTGTTTTTTACATGCTCCCCCTTCCATAATTCCATAATTGACATTTAATTCACATAAAATACTACCTCATGTTCTAATTATAAGAGTTAGTTGACTTTTTTTGGAGAGATTAAGGAAGCTAAATAAGTTACTTAATCATTTCATATGTTAAATATTCTTAGATTATATATTAGTTTATTAGTCAAACTAATAAATTTGAAGAAAAAATTAAAAATAAAAATACTTTAAAGTAATTTAATTAGCTTCCTTAATCTTTTCAAAAAAGTCAACTAGCTCTTATAATTAGGACCGGAGGGAGCAAGAAATATAGTTAACTCATTAAATATATCATAAATTTAAAAAAAGTTTAATAAATACGTAATTGGACATGAGTATTAATTACAAAGACAAAACTGAAAATAAGTATTAATTATCTTGTAATTAGCTTATATTTTGAATCAAAATATTTTTTCAGAAGTGTCCAGAGAGAGGAAGATCAATGTGTTTCTCTCTGACAAGCTGTCTTTTTCACATTGATATCTATATCCCATTCAAAAAAAGATTTCGCATAAAATCGGTCAATTATAAGCTACAGAACAATCTAAAACATATGTGTGTGCATTGTCTCGTATGATTGTTTTGAGGTGGTGATATATAAATGTGAACCTTTGGATTTCGGTCGGGTATATATATGAAACTAGGAATCTTCTGCGACATTGATGCCCCTTAATTTCTGCAAAAAGAATTTATGATAATGCAAGGGAATCCGAGTTAGATTAAAGTTGAACAAAGAAGTGAAAGGTGTGTCGTGATGAGGCAGGTTCGGTGCATCCACTATGTGAGATGAGGACAATAAGGTTTGTTATATTCTAATCTTAAAGTTCTCGTGCAGAGCATATTTGGTTAGAACAAACACCAATAGTTAATGTTCGTGACTTCGTATACGAGTTTGATTGTCACACAAATTTCTGCTGCTTCCTTTTTCATTTGTATGTTAAGTATAATTTCTGTTGGCTTTGTTTGTATGCGAGTACACAGATTATATGTTAATAGAGTGTTTCCACCATCACTGAAAGTATTGTCCCCATTATTGTCAGCTTGAATCACGCTTTAGCCTCCACCTTACAACATTTTCTCTCCTTTGTTTAATTCATAATCTCATCTATAACAATGTTCAGGATGGCAATAATTAATAGCCATCTTTTTTTTATTGGAACAATAAATTGGTGTTATGAAGACGACGACCCACAACCATAAGTGTGTGGATGTTGTGGTGATTGGCCCAAATAGTTATATAAGGTACATGTTGGTCAGCCCAAAAGCATACTTTTGCTTTGGCGAACATAATGCCGATAGAATCAATCATTTTTGATTGGATCCTTTAGGCCTCAAAGTGTAAAAGGGCCATAGAAGGATCAAAAGAGCATACATTGCTACTAACAACCGCCACGCAGTGAGCACAGAGCAAACTATTCTTTCGCCTTTTACTAAAAAAAACAGAGGTTGTTTCTAGTATTTAAGTAAATGTCTGAGGATACTTTGTTCTTTTCAAGTATTCTTTTTGCATAGAAGAACGCAACTGTTGTTGCAAAAACCTGGTCCGTCCTGTCTAACATCAGTATCATCTAAGAGGAAGAGAGATTTCGCCTTGTCCTTAGATCGTGAGTAAACTCAACAGTTTTTCTAAAAAAGATTTTATAAAAAACAAAAAAAAAATTGTTAGTTGATATGGTAAACAGTTTACAGTAATAGTTGTAGGAGTGTAGAGGGTTTCTACCTTTACCAACAAATATGTTTCCTGAAATTCAAACTTTTGTTCTTCTAAGGGTTGGGCCCTCTACCCACCTCAACCAATGTTACTTTGTTCTTTTAATAAAATCAAAGAGAAGCAGGCAAATCTTAGAGACACCCCATTGGAGTGTGTAGATCTCTTCAAAGATGGAACAAGCGATGTTGTCTGCATGTTAGATATTTTGTGCCTTTGTGTTTCAGATAGAAAGAGAGAGAGAGAGAGAAGCAGGCAACACCCCAACAACATTGCGAGCAGTTATGGAGCGAGATCACCAACCAAGAGTACTAATTCAATTATAAATGAATTATGTCTAACAAGCAAAAATGTCACACAACTGTTTCGAACAAACTGAGATCTTACTGAGCACCCTTTGAGATATTTGTGAATTTTACAAGTTATTATAATGGCCCAAGCTTTGTTTGGGTGAGAAAAAGCTTATTAACGTTTTATTATTCCAATGTGGGTTTGTAGCGCCTAGCGACCATCAAAGTTAAAGCAAGGAAGGCAGTCAGTAATATATAATGGAAGCAGTAACAAGAGTTGCTCATTCCATATTTCCATTGGAGATGTACTGACCCACCCTCATAAATGTTTGACTCAGAACTCAGCACAGTATAGTGGTTGACATGGAAAGAGAGTAAGAAGTAAAAGAGGGTTCATTCAAAACAAGCAAAATGTAGTGTAGTAATTGTAATAATAATAATAGTCATAGTCCTTTTCCCAAAGGATACATATTAACACCTGAGGATCATTATATGCACTGCAGAGAGGAGTCGCAGTGGATGAAATTCTGACACCTCATAAATTTGAGACACAGGTGAAAAGCAGCACCTAACTAACCTCATTAATTCTTACCTGTATTGTCTATATAACATCATCGCTAGCTGTTCCAAGGCCCCAGCCCAAGCCTGAGACTGGCTTTTATTATTTTCAGCACAGTACAACCATTTACCCCTCATTCACATTGCTCCTTTTCAAACTTCTCTCTTTCTAACTTCAACAATATTATCGTGTGATACTTTTAAGTAATAGAAATGTATGTCTTTTTACCAAAATTCAAATTTCTAAGATATGTTGTTACATATAGAATTTTACAAGCAAGGTTAATTTGAAATTTACAGTGGTGAGTTGCCACTGAGATTTTTACAACCTTTAGACCCTAATCTTTTGTCTGAATCCAAACGTCCATTTCAATCTGTTATGAGGAAGGCCATCTGATTCCCCTTTTCTTCCAACTTCTCTGGAATTAGAAAGTACGGGAAATTAGGCTACACTTCCATGATCTGAGGCATCATCACAGTAATAAGGTGACAACTTGCCGTCTTTCTTGATAGCCTTGGTTTGGTTCTCTTGCAGCATCTTCACCACTCGTCTCATGGCGGGGCGGTTGATGGGAAGAGAACTTGTGCACATGAGGCCAATGTCAAGAACCCTACATATGTCATCTTTGTAACAAGAATCCAGCCTCGAGTCGATCACATGCTCCACTCCTTTCTGGTCCAAGGTCGTGTAAACCCACCTCACCAAATCCTTCTCCCCAAACTCAGGCTCAACAGGTCGCCTCCCGGTCACCAATTCAAGTATCACCACGCCAAAGCTGTATATGTCGCTCTTCTCATTCACCCTCAGTGTGTATGCATATTCTGTACACAATCAATCAATGCATATGTCATCATGTACAGCTCTAAATAATATTCTTTCAGACCACAGCTAGAACATGCTAGTTAAGAAACGTTTTCATATCAATATAAACAAGAATAATTGTCATTCTTTTCTACTCTAACCAATGAAAGTACATAAAACATGGGATAAGCACAAGTTTTGATACCATCAAGTATCAGTAAAACCAACCTGGTGCAATGTATCCACAAGAGCCAGCAATGACAGACATGGATTTGGTTCCTTTGCCATTGGTTTCAACAACCTTGGCTACACCGAAATCAGCCACCCTCGCACCAAAGTCGGCATCCAACAGAATATTGTTGGATTTTACGTCTCTGTGAACAATTGGGGGAACACAATCATGATGCAGATAAGAGAGACCTTCTGCAGCATCAAGGGCTATCTTATACCTAGTTGGCCAGTCCAACAACCCGCCTTTACTTCCATGAAGCGAATCACCAAGACTACCATTCGGCATGTACTCATAAACTAAGAGTTTGCAGTCCCTTGTGGTGCAGCAACACCAAAGCTTCACTATGTTTTTGTGCCTAATTTTACCCAAGGTTTCAACTTCAGCATCAAAGGCGTTGTCTTGAACACCACCTTTTTCAATATCCTCACTTTCCATTTCCTTTTTTATGCCTCCCCATAGCTTCTTTACTGCAACAACCTCCCCACTGGTAAGAACAACCTTGTACACTTTCCCAGATGATCCACTTCCTATGACACTGTCATCATCTAGGCAGTTCAGAATTTCATCTTCACCGAAACCCAGTTTATGAAATGACATCAATGTCCATCTTGATTTGTCAATGGCTCTTTTTGACCTTTTAAAGTTCTTATACTTGGAATAAAACCAGACCAAACCTACGACGAAGACAACAGTAGCAATGATGAAAATCATTCGGAGCAACCAAGAATACCCTCTTGCCTTAGCTTCATCTCTGCCATTACACAAACTGTTCCAATCCCCACACAAACCAGGATTACCCAGAAAACTTGTCATGTACATATCCTTGGCCAACATAGGAGGAAGTTCTCCAGAGAGATGATTGTAAGACATATTTAACCTATTGAGCTTCAAATTCTGCAATTCAGCAGGAACTTCGCCGGAAAATTGATTATTGGAAAGATCAAGAAAATTTAGCACCGACAAACTCCCAATTTCGTCAGGAACATTTCCACCAATCTCATTGTTTGCAAGATTAATCTCATTGAGTTTCTTCCAGGATCGAATCCCAATTGGGAGTTCACCTGAAATTTTATTGTTATGAAGATCAAGAGTCCCAAGCTGTCCAAGTTTCACAATGCTAGCAGGCAATGATCCATTGAACATATTATCATTACCAGAGAATTCTTCGAGGTTCTCTAGCCATCCAATCTCTTCAGGGATCGGTCCAGTGAAATTGTTCTTAGATAAAGTCAACAACGAGAGATTTCCGGCGCCGGCAATAGTTTTCGCGATTGAACCAGAAAATGAGTTATCAGCGAGTTCAAGTAGATACACATGTGGAAGCCCCCAAAAAGCCGCTGGGACTTCACCGGACAACCGATTGAAACCGAACCGGACACGCATCAAACTCCGACATCTTCCCAAACTCGCCGGGATATTACCGGAAAATGAGTTGTATATCATTAGAAGCTCTTCCAATTTCCCGTTTTCACACAGGGTCGCCGGAATTTCTCCCGAGAATTGATTGTTAGAAACGTCAACCCACCTCAAAGGCGCATTCTTTCCGAGATTACTAGGCAGTTTTCCGGTTAGTTTGTTAGCAAACAACCTGAGTTCATAAAGATTCAGCGAGTTTGCTATGCTCTCCGGCAACTCACCCTCAAATTGATTCTGGTAAAGGTTAAGGCTTTCCAATGGTAACCGACACAACTCGTCTGGAATCGTCCCACTCAGCCGGTTCATAGCTATGTCGACTAGCCTCAATGCCGTGAGGTTGCCCATTCCCCGAGGCAACTCGCCGGACAGCGAGTTGTTATACAACTCAATCTGCTTCAAACTCGTCATTTCAATGAGCGAACTCGGAATCGAACCTTCCAGGTTGTTCAACGCCAGGTCTAAATCCCTGAGTTTCTTCAGCTTGCCGAACGATCCAGGAATCACGCCGACCAAGTTACACTGAGTGAGCCACATGACCTCGAGATTCGCCAGGTTGCCGAGCTCCGGAGGGATCCGACCCGGTGAAAAAGGGTTGTAAGAGAGGTTGAGCATCTTGAGGGTGGTAATGTTTCCGAGAGAAGCGGGTATTGTTCCGTCTAGAAGATTGTAGACAAGTGAGAGTACCTCGAGCTTCTGAAAGTTGGCAAACGAATCAGGTATGACGCCGGAGAAGTTGTTGCCGGTTAAGTCCAGATACCGGAGGTTAGGAAGATCCGATAAGGTTGGAGGCAGAGCACCAGTGAGGAGGTTCTGGGCGAGGTCGACATGAACGAGGCTGCGACAGAGAGAGATTTCCGGTGGGAGGGCGTTGTTAATGGAGTTGTTGTAGAGGATGAGGGTGGTGAGGTTGGTGAGGTTGCAGAGAATTGAAGCAGGGAATGGGCCGGCGATGTTGGAGCTGGAGAGGTCGAGCTCGGTGACGGAGGTGTTGGTGGGGTCGCAGGTGACGCCGAACCATGAGCAAGGATGGGCGGCACCGTCGTTCCAGGAGGAGAGGGAGGAGTCAGGGTCGTTCATGGAGAGCTTGAATTTGTAGAGGGAGAGACCATCCTGGTTGAGAGAGATGACAGTGGGGGGAGGGATGAGAAAACAGAGCAGCAAAAACAGGGGAAGCATTGTGACAAAAGCAAAAGCAAAAGGGAATGCAAGAACAGAGTGTCGTTCAGGGATGAATTTGTGTGAGAAATAGAAAGTGTTAGAGAGAGAGAGAGGTTTGAGTGCTCTTGTTACAGAGCAAGATGAGAGAATAGGGAAGAACTGGGGCAGTACTCTTAGTAAGAGCAAATACCTTTTGCTGGGTTCGAAATTCTCAGGTTATAAAAAAGATCGCAGACTTGGGATTTGGGAAGAAGTGTTTTCTCTATAAAAAAACAAACAAACAAACAGATTTAATTTTGTTTACCATGAATACTGCACGGTTACCGGGGTGCATGTAAATATTATCGCTATGATTAAATCATGTTGCATACGTACTTAATAAGGGGATTGGTCAATTAGATTGTTCTGATACATTGTCAATTAGATTGTTCTGATAACACGAGGGCTACAGCCCTCTAAAAACAAAAAAGAAAAAAGAAATAAACAAGTGTATCACTTTGATCTTATTTATAAATCTTTTTTAACCAAATCATATAGACCAAAAAAAAGGTAAGTAGCTCAATGATTAAGGGGTAAATTTTCAACCTTATCCTCATTTATGAATATGTGTCTTTTAACTCTTTATTCTCTCTTTACTTTTAATGGTACAATAATATAGACAAAATTGTCACAATTCCATTCATAAAAGGAACTTATAAATAGAACTAAATTTTTTGGTCAAAGGGGATTTATAAATAGGATCAAAATACATATTAAATTAAGGATCGGAAGTGCCCCTAAATAAAATGTCGTCGCTTCTTTCCTTCTTTTTTTGCAATAAAAAATCATACTTTTAATGCATTAATTTAGGGCATATCTATCTTGGTTAATTATAGAAGTTGGTTTTCCAACATGATTTATGGTGTACAAAGTAAATTTAAATTTGTAAGAAAAATTTCATCATAACTTATTTTTTTTGCTGGATCATTTAACTTATGTAAATATGTTTTTTCAAAATCAATTTAAATAAGCTCTAAGTACGAGTCCGGATTCTCTCACCTCCCATTCTCTCCTTTTTTTCTCCCAGTCTCACCCAGACCGTTGGATCAAGGATCCAACGGTCCAAAACTAAGAAAAACAAAAAAAAAAAAGTTGTCTTTTTCAAAAAAGACAAAAAAAAATAAATTTTTTTTAAAGATCTGGACCGTTGGATCTTTGATCCAACAATCCACAGCCACCTGTGAAAAGATGATGAGAGAACCCGATGATGAGAGAATCTCACTCCCCCTAAGTACATGTTAAATTACAATGTAACCAAAAAGCGTACATAGTCCTTATAACGGGGCAATGCTATGCAAAAATAATAATAATAATAATAAAATAAAATGGTCAACTGGGGAAAAGGGAAATCATAGTATGGTACTAGGGGGAAAAAATGTCAGTACAAGGGTTACTTCAGTAATCTGGATTTGAATTGAAATTTTATATTAACCCTTTTTTTTTTGGTCAAAATATTAACCCTTATTAACAAGTTATAAGTTTACCATTGATAAATGTATATACCAGTGTTATTGCTAATAAGTTTACGTATGTAGACAAACATAAAATTTCATAACTCGAATCTATATTACTAAAAATCATATAGGAGTTCTTTAGATAGTAAGTTATGTTATAAAACTTTTATATATATATATATATATATCTACTTTTTTGGAGCATAGTACAATTTTTTAAAGAAAATGAAAAACATTGCAATGTTATGGAAATGATGATTTGAAAGTGGTGAAGAGAGGATAACAAAGGACGCCCTTGGGTTGCTCGCGCATTTAAATTTTCTGCAGTCAAACAATTCATTACTGTGCATGAGAATAGAATAGTATACTACTAGTAAAATGTGAAGAGTATATGATTCATGCTTGTGTATGTCAGGCACTGAGGTACAGTATTAGAGCGGCAACATATTGGATACGCCAGCTAGCTTTGAGGAGTGTCATAATATTATTTTTTGCAAATCTTAATTCGGTTCGATAGAGTGTGTCTCTTGGGACGATGAAGTTGTAGGATCTGATACGACATTTACGGATACAAACATAATCAAATGTAAAGAGCCTCTGTTTTAATCTCAGTAAATGCAAGTCCCAGATAAACCTTCTTTGCTTTTTGTGATATTTTGCGCTATCTTTTCCTGTTGCCTCTAATTCTTAAACCCTAGTCATGTTGACATCAAATTAATAGGTAGCAGCATGAAGCGATGAATTTAACTGTTCATATTTATGTCGTTTTAGTTACTTTACTTTGTCAGTATGTTGGCACAGATCTTGCTCCTTTTCCCAAAAGGAAAAAGGTTTGGGGAAGAAGCATGGGTGATATATGCATCTTGAATATGAAATTTGAACTGATTCCTAATAGCAAAGGATGTGAATTTGAATGTGTTGTGAGAAAAACATAGTGTTGGAATTAAGGCCTTCGTGTTTCGTTCTTGGCTCTCTTTTTAAAAACTACTACCCTACTGTATGCATGAAACTCGCTCCAACGCCACTATTCTCTTAGATAAATGTCTTCATAAATGCTAAAATGTTCATTTAATTTATGGATCTTCTAGTTCCTAGTTTCACCCTTAATGATCATCATATTAAATGATAAATTCAATAAGAAAAGAATAAGTTGTTACGATATTTGGGTGAATATAATTTTTTACTGTTTAAATTTATCTTCATTCTGATTTTTGTCTCTCAAATTTTAAATCAAAAATTTTGGCCCCTCAAATTTTATAGCTCAAATCATTACTAAACTAATAATTTAAATCAAAAAATAAGATAAATTTAACAAACTAAATATGTTATTAACCCCGATATTTTATAAAACTATGCTGTACACACAGTCACACATAAACGGCCTGGAGATTTGTGTCATTGTGAAACCATCACGCTTTCGTTACTGACTCATCTGAACTGCATCGATTAGATCATTCACCAACTTCCAAGCTTTTGCTTTTCTATGCTTAGTAATCATGTTTCAAACGTAAAAATTTAAGATTCAAAGAGTAAGAATACAAATAGGTTTTTCTCCTAAGAGCAATTAGTACCATGAATTTTTTTTTTGGAGCGAAAATATATATAAATTTTCAAAACTTAAGCAAATTTACCATCACCTTTACATTCCATTAATGTATGTTAGTTTTTGCTGGGGCCACTATATTCAAATAATAAAAAATGTTAATATTATTATAACATTTTGTAATTTCCCTCATTGCCCTCAACCACTCTTCCCACTCCAATCGACCGACCTTTCACCTGGCCCACAATTTTCTCTACGGTGGCAACCTCATGTGCGGCAACTTCTACCAGAGGCAGCAGTTGCTAATCTGAGTCCCCGTTGAAGGATTGTTGCTGTGAAGTTATCGCCAATCTAAGTCGCGGGACTCTGTTTTCTCTTGCACGACGTTAGCCATCAACAACGAGGTTGTTCAATATATAGGTTCTTGATTGAAGGCCCTCTGGTTCTCCGACTATGGGTTGTGATCAAAATACTGATCGGTTCTATTATTGTGCTCAACTCAAAACCCCTCAATCTAGGCATCGTCTGAATTTCAATGGTGTGAAAGGTCACACAACTCCTAATCCGAACTCAGCCCCTTCAAAGCACCCAATCGAGGTCATAGCGAGAATTCATGACTACCCAGAGTGGAAAGACAAGCCTTTATCGGTTTTGCAAATCAATTCGAACTCGCAATCGATCTGGGTTAGGGCAGATTTTGGGCATAGAGATTTCACCCTTGATGGAGTTTCTGTGTCTGAAGAAGAGGACCTCGATGATTTTTACAGGACTGGCCTAAAGGCAATGCTTCCAAGGTAAATTTGTTATGGATTGTCCTTCTCTTTTTTTTTTTTTCAAATCGTTGTATGTGTATATTTATCCTTGGATCTTTTTATAATAAGGCTTAGATCTTAGCTTGGTGGATCTGTACATTTGAATGATGAGAAGTGGAGAGGCAAATTCAAACCCTTCTTTCCTTCTATTGAATCCGACGCTCTCATCAATTTCTATAGATTTAGGTACTGCATTTCATTCAATGATTGTTCTTTACAACATGCTTGGCTGATTCTAAAAATCTTTGTGCGTTTTTTTTGGCTCCTTCACCCAAAATTCAATTCTACTCTGGTTGTTATTTCTTTTTAATTTATTACAAATTTACTAATAATCCCAGTTACTAGTTCTTAGTCACAAAAAAAAGAAGAAAAAAATCTAGATACCAATAGCATAAGGGTTAAAGGCCTAATTTACCATGAAAATTTTACTAAGGGAGCGATCAGCACCCGAAAGTTTTTTTGGTACCAAATTTAACTCGGAAGTATGAAAAAGGTAGCAAATTTGCCCCGAAAGTATGAAAAAGGTAGCAAATTTGCTACCTTCTGGGGCAAATTTGAAACCAAAAAACTTCCGGGTGCTGGGCGCTTCCTTAGCAAAACTTTCATGACAAATTAGGTCTTTAACCCTTAGCATAATTAATTACATGTTACACTCTTTGATGCACGTGTATCACCAATTTGTTTCCCACCCTTGGGATCATGATCTCATGCGATTAAATGAAACATTTTATAGTATAATTTTAAAATTTCAGAGGGCAATAACAATATCTTTACCAAGACTAAGAACACAAAAATTTAAATTAACGACTTCAGTGTATTGTTTCACAACTTCATATCTCAATAAACCAACACTTATATCAAGGCATAGGTTCTCGAAGTGAATAATAACATATATATAGAGATTAACAACATTAGTATTTAAATTAATGACTTCAATATCTTGTTTCTATTTTATTTTCATCTGTCACATAACTTTGGGCAATTTGATCATTTGGTGAGATTCAAAAATCTCAAATTCCTCCATCATTTCTGACATGTGATTTCATATATTGATAGCACTTATTTCTCTTTTACCTATTTTCATAGTTTTTTTTTTTTTTGGGGGGGGGGATCCTCACATAATTGTATACATTGCATTAATTAAGAAATTGATGATATTTATATTTACATATTTCTCTCACTTACTCGCCTCCTTATAAATGGACTTAGCTTTTCTCTTCTTCTTTTTTTTTTTTTTTCCGTTCACTCCCATCTTTTACCCCTTTATGATTATTTGGTCAAGATTGAATGATCTACATTTTATATTTTATAAAATATTAGTACAATGAATAGAACGATGGGAAGAAAATGAAGAGAAGGATGAGAAAGAAAAATTAAATTTGAACCATTGAATCTTTATCAAATAGTTATGAAGGGGGTAAGGGATATGAGCGGATAAGCATGAGAAAAGAAAATGAGAGAAGTCAAGTCTCATTATATGTATTTCCATATTTAATAAAGATAGCAGGAAAGAATAGAAATTAATTTGATGTTGATATATACTTTTTTTTTCTTTTATTATAAGCTTCAAATAACCAAATTATGTTAATCAATAAAATAATTAAAATTAGTTACATGTAACAAATATTTATTAATTTTCCAACTACGCCCTTACAAGTAAAGAGAAAATGTGGGAGAGGATAAATGCAATAAATATGGTCAACAAGAGGTAAAATTGAAAAAAATACATTACATGTTTAGAAAAATCTTAAACGAAGTTTATATCTTAGAACATGCTAGTTCAAAAATTTAAAATTTAAAATAAAGGATTGAGGGGTAGTGTAATTAATAAGAAAAATATTGAAATCTACTCAAATTTTAGAATAAATTTAATATTTTAAAGTAATTTTTATTTACATACTCCCCCTGGTCCATAATAAAAATTGCTTCTAGAAAAATAATTTAGTCCACGATATGAGTCATTTTACGAGTAATGAATGATAATTTGTTATTTTTGTCCATATAATCTAATAATACACAATATATGCTATGATTAAATAATTGATTTAACTTTTTTGATGTCTCAAAAAAAATCAATTGACTATTATATGAAAAAACAAAGGTAGTATGTGATAAAATTTGTAACAACATTTATATCATATAACATAAGTTTACTTAAAATAAGCTAAACAATAAGAAAAGTATTTAGATTTGCTCCTCTAATGTTATATAAGACACTTTCAACATTTTTCACAAAAAGTAAGGAAAATAAAAGAAGAAATTATAGATTCATACAGACAGACTGAAGTGAGTCGGGTTGGGGCTCGTGAGATGATAGAGAAGCATCGTGGATTGTGTTGTCAGGTTTTACAGAGGGAGACATGTCCTCCTCCCTCAAATGACTCCAACTTGAAACCCGTGTCTGCGTTCATTATTGACTCTGCATGTTTGAAATTTAACTTCCCTTTGCTTCCTTTTTTTTTTTTTTTTTAATCACTGCGCCCTAATTCACTTAATATAATATATATTTAATTAATTTAATTAGACTAAAAACATTAATTAAATTAGTTTATTATAAAATAGATTTTTTAAAATATCTTAGTTATATTCTTCAATCTTCTCATTTCCTTTCAGATTAACAAAAATAAAAACTCTTGCATCCAAGTCAAATGGGTATGCATTCTCAAAATATAATGGGTTTGTTTGTGTTAACGGTGGCTTATTTTTTATCTGATTTTTTTAGAGGTCTAGTAGAAAAAAAAGTCAAGTTGTAAATATAATTTGTGTTTGGATTGATTACGATGGAAGTGGCGAAACCTACCTCAAAAAGTTAAAAGCTTTTTAGAAAAAGTTACCCCATACAATTTTTCCTTAACTCAATTTTAGGAACTTTTTTTAAAAAAAAAAAACGAGCGAATTTAAAACTCAACCCAAACATTTTACTTTTTATCTTTTTTTTTTCTACTAGTACTTTTTCCTAACTTTGAATGGAAAATGTTTGGCAACAGGCAAAATGGACTTATTTTGGCAACAGGCAAAATGGACTTATTATCTCATTAAATGGGATAATAAGTCCATCAAGTAATTTTGGCCTGTTTGGGAAGAGAAAAAAATTGATGGACTTATTGGGGTAATGGGGTTTTTTTTCTGAAGCACTTATGGGGGTGCTTATTACCCCATTGAAGTCCACTGAAAAGGAGTTTATATTTTTCAGACCATTATGCCCCCAAAAGTCCTGTGCCTTCTCTCTCCCCCATCCTCTCCTCTTCAATTCTTCTCTTCGCCTGCTCTCATCCGTGAGCAATTACTTCATCCCTGACTCTCTAGCGGTTTTTACAGGATTCGAAGTGTGAGGGAAAATATGAAAAATGAACTGGAGAAAATCCTCAGTTTTAATGGATAAGGATTTGGTCCATTGAACTTTTTCCCCGTGAGGTTTTGATAGAATTAATTGAGTTAAAAAATGGTTTCAGAATTCTTTTTTTTTTTTAATATAAAAAAATTAAAATAAAATCTTTCATAAAAATAAAAATTATTTTATAAAAATTAATTCAAACACACTTGAAGACTTTAAAAGGAGTGGTTTGATTAAGTACTTTATTGTATTGTAATTTATTTAATGGAATTTTACCATTTTATTGGGTAAATTTATATTTATTTTTGATTTTTTATCTCAAATTATTACATTTTATAGGGCACATATATGTGTGTGTGTGAGAATTTGCTTCATGCCCTTTTTAGTCATTTTCCATCTCATCCAACTTTTTTAAGCTATACCAAACAAGTTCCCATTACAAACAAAAGCCACTTCTGCTACTACTATCCCAAACACACATCACATCAGAAAAAAGTCCATCAGAGAAAAGTCCATTAAGAAAAGTCCATTAAAAACAAAAGCCACTTTTCTCACTGCTTTCCCAAACGGGCCCTTAAACTTCTCCCCAATGAGGTTCAGGCTCAATCGGAACCGGCTAGCGTCTTCTTCTCCCTATCGTGCACTGCGGTCCTCTTCGTTGAAGTGCTGTCGTTTTGACACCAAATATAGCTGCTGCCTCTTTTTTTTTCTTTTTTCTTTTTTAAATTTAATATTCAGGATACTAAAAAGATATTTTTAGGATACTGGCTGGTACTAAAAAATATTTTATGATGTTGAAAAATTAATTTAAAATGTTAAAAAAATATTTTAGGGTACTGACTGGTACTAAAAAGATATTTCAGGATACTGATTAGGATACCAGCTGGTACTAAAAACATACTTCATGATCTAGAAAAATTATTTTAGGATATTAATAAATACTTTAATATCTTAAAATAATTTTTCAACATCATGAAATATTTTTTTAAATACCAGCCAGTATCCCTAATCAGTATTCTGAAGTATCTTTTTAATACCACTCAGTGCTCTGAAATATTTTTTCAATATCTTAAAATAATTTTTCAACATTATGAAGTACTTATCAGTACTTTTTTTTTTAGTACCGGTCATATCCTAAAATATCTTTTTAGTATTTTGAATATTAAAAAAAAAAAAAAAGAGGCAGCAGCTATATTTGGCTTTAAAACAACGGCACTTCAAAAAAGAGGACCGCAGTGCACGAGAGGGAGAAGAGGATGCCAGCCGTTTCCGGCTCAATACGGATTGCAACATCATTACCTGGTTTTTTTTTTTTTGGCGTCAAAACATCATTACCTGGTATTAAACATTCAGAGTTCGTAACGTTTTATGGCTCAATAATTGATCCCCATTGATTAGCTTATCACGACCATCATACTTTTTTATTTCAACATATATATAGTATTAGCTTAAATAATAATAAGGTTAAATGGCTAATTTGTCATAAAAGTTTTGATAAGGGGCACTCAGCACCCAAAAATTTTTTTGGTAACAAATTTATCCCGGAAGTATGAAAAAAGTAGTAAATTTGCCCCTTCGTTAATTTTGACCGTTAAATTTGACTGAGTGTACACGTGGCATGCCACCTCATGACACGTGGCATGTCACTCATCAACACGAATAAGAGTTAAGTATCATTTTTGCCCTGAAAGTTTTCACTGAGGAGCTATTTTGCCTCAGAAGGTTTCACTAAAGAGCAATTTTGCCCTAGAAGTTTACAAAATGCATCAATTTTGTCATTCTTTTACACATTAAATCTGACTATTAAATCAGTCAAGGACCACACATGTCATACCTTGAAAAGTTCGAACTTGGAGTAAGAGAAAAAGATCCTTGAGATGTTGAGCTCAAAGTGGCCAGAATTTGTGAAGCCGAACTGGTCACAGGAATTGAAAGGTCTGTCGCAAAACCCAGAGGAAACATCACTTATGATCTAAGCAAATGAAACGCAAAACGAGAAATGAATTGTTCCAAAAATTAGTTCAGTAAAACAAATCAATAGTAATAAAATTTACATTTGTATAGACTGATCATTTGCTTAGATCATAAGTGATGCTTCCTGTAACTAGTTAGGCTTCACAAATTCTGGCTGCATTAAGCTCAATATCTCAAGGATCTCCTTCTCTAATTTCAAGTTCAACCTTTTCAAGGCATGACATGTATGGCCTTTGACTGATTTTATAGTCAAATTTAATATGTGTAAAAGAAGGGCAAAATTGATACATTTTGTAAACTTCCGAGGTAAAATTGCTCTTCAGTGAAAACTTTCAGGGCAAACTTGCTCTCAGTGAAAACTTCCGGGGCAAAAATAATACGTAACTCTTATTAGGTTGATGAGGTGGTATGCCACGTGTATACTCAGTTAAACTTAATGGTCAAAATTAATGGAGAGGTAAATTTACTACCTTTTTCATACTTCCGGGGCAAATTTGCTATCTTTTTTATATTTTCAAGGTAAATTCGGTACGAAAAAAACTTCCGGGTGCTGAGTGGCCCTTTATCAATACTTTCGTGACAAATTAAATAATTAACCCTAAATAATATTATATATACAGAGACACACACGCGAATATTAATTAAATCATACACAAAACTAAATAAATTTTAATTAGAGAAGTAAGGGGCTGGGAAGTTATATTCTTTTTTTTATATATATATAACGAACCTATCAATAGTAATATTCAAAAAACTTTGCATTCCCTCCTTTACTCATTTTTTACCAATCCACCCCTTATACGTATCTCCACACCCTTTTGGAAAGTGAAGTGTTAAAAAACAATAGTTATACACCCATACATATATCTCCACCCACCCTTGCTTGTTCCTCATCATTAGTGCCTCAACGCTGAAAACGACATCCACCTCATGTGCCACTTCCTAAAAACGACACTCAACCTCTCTTTCTCTTTATACATCTTATTTATAAGTCCAAATCAATTAACTTTCACATAGCAAAAAAAGTTGGTTAACTCATTAATGATGTAGATTTTTAATTTTGTCATTATCTATTATTATTAGTTCTAAAAGTAAACACGAATAAATTTTTATTGGTCAAAATTGAGATATAAATAGGATTAGAGTGTATCCCTTTCGTATCTCTGTCACACTCAACTACGTACCATAATACTACTACAACATTTTCATCATCCATTCCACGTCATATACTTTAATAAACCCATAAAAGATAATCAAGAATTTAGTTCCCAAATTGAAACCATTAATTCTTTTTTATCAAAAGAAAAAGATTTTAATTATTATTTGAATCGGGACTCCTCTCTACCGCCCTTCATTTAATTATAGCTATCCCTTTTAGCCAACCCAAAAATAAAAAGGATCTATTATATTCCTTATTCTCTGGCAACTTATTGCACAACGAATTTGCTCTTTCTCTCTATTTACTTTCCAGATATTTTCAAAAAGCTTATATGCATGCTTTTTGTCTTCAAATGTCACAAACAAACAATGGTGACGCATCCTGCTTTGCAAATTGACGTCACTTGATAAATTTTCTTAATTTACATGCCATGTTCTAATTAATTCGGATGCATCCATCCATCATATTAGACAACATAGTGCTTTGTTTATTAAATTTTAAGTAATGATTTATGCTTTTTTTTCCTCATGCATATATATAATATTGAGTTTTAACTTTAAGCAGTAAAAAATAAAAACTTTACGTTTCGTATCATTTGTATGATTTACTTTTCTACCACCCCTTCTGTATCTATGTAGAAACTCAATTTTAACAATACTAATTTGGAGAACCCCAATGCACAATTAGAAAGGGAAAAAAGCACATCAAGGCTTGAATAGGTGTTTGGGTTCACGATGATACTAATGATCGATTTTTTATTGCAATTATGGTGACTTTGTGGAAAGATAAAGCAATGATTACCGCCTGCTGGCCCCGCGGCCCGGGGGGAGAACTCTGATGAATGGGAGTGTTCTTGATACATGATAATTATCTGATTCTATTTATAAGTTTATTTGGACAAAAAAATATGGTTCTTATAAGTTATTACAAATCTAATTTTAGGATAATAAATGCATCTTTTACTTTTTTGCCCTTAGTCATTGCATGAAATAAAAATTATGTTGATTTTTGGAGCCAATCATAAATAAGAGGAAAATTGAAAATTTAGCCTATAATTTTAAAGTTAACTAACTCTCATTAATATATGAATGTTAGTTAATTTATATTTATAAATAGGACTAGAGCGGTAGTGACTCTTTCTTACTTGAGAAATAATAGGGAAAACACATAATGGCTAGCTGGATTAATTATGTCTTTTTTGTATTTACATTTTTTTTCTATTGAAAATATTAAATTATCAACAAAATTTAGATTTGGCAACTTATGAAGAAATAATAGGAAAAACACAGATGACATTAATTAGCATATGTGGCTATAAGTTAATAATATTTATACATTTTTTCAGTCATTCTCCATATAAACTTTACTTTTTAAATAATCACCCAAATAAATTTCAATTTTTTTAAAAATATCACTTTTATTATCATTAAACTAAATATAAATCATATTTACAATATGATTTTTATCCTATCTTAAATTTATAAAGTCCTATTAAAAAAAAAATCACTTTTGTTAACACTAATTCAAATAGGACCTGGTTCATTTACTTCATCTTTAAGTTCACGACTTTGTGATTCCTTTTCCATAAATAGAATAATTCATTGCTCAAATACTCTTTTTAATTTCTCATTCTCAGATGATTACAACACAGAAGGCTCAAACATGCACTCAAAAGCAATTCATTAGAATGAACGCAAACACCCACAAACGTACGCCTCCTTAAGTGCTTAGCGTGAGCCAATGTAATGCGTCAGTGTGATGTCACACACAATTAACTCAAATTAATTATATGTACTCATACAAGGTAGAGATTATATTAGAGAAGCACTCACGCAACAACTTTAAAAAAGTGTTTACATTGCTCTTTTTACATATCTATCTCGTGCAATAAAAAATTACTCAGGTTAATCCAAATAGCCTAAAGTCACCTCAAACCACATATATTCCTTAATCAATTACATTACTTGCGTTTGTTCATAATATATTCGTTTTGGCTTCTTATTGCTTCATGGTTATTGTACCCGAAAGAAATGAACAATAAAATAATATCCACTGATTGATCAGGTGGGGAAAGAAAAAGACCAAAGTGTGGGTCTTTTCAGTGGTCCAAGTGAAGAACGAGGCGAAATATTCCCCCCACAAATGCTACAATGATTTTGAAACATTTTAAAATAAAGAAAACATCCTTAACTTTTGAAAACCATAAATTATATTTACTAATTTGAATAATATTTGAAAAGGACCTATATGATTTTTTCATGCATGTACTAAAGATACCCCCAACTTATAATTAATTTAGGACTAACTAAC
Organism: Acacia crassicarpa; assembly: GCA_034222035.1. Classification (NCBI taxonomy): domain Eukaryota; kingdom Viridiplantae; phylum Streptophyta; class Magnoliopsida; order Fabales; family Fabaceae; genus Acacia; species Acacia crassicarpa. The sequence continues at coordinate 36,061,773 of JAWXYG010000005.1, read as the reverse complement.
TTATTTAGGGAAGTGAAAATCACAAAAGTGAAAGTGAGCTATGTTTCTTCTAACGAGAAAAACTTGTTCTTACACATACTAGGGATCAAACCCAAGAGCGGACCCAGCATGAATACCGAGAAGGGATTTTTAAAATGATTGATGTATGTGCTCACTAGTTGAGTTGAAAAGGTAAAAAGATGACCAACAGTTATAATGTATGGATATTTAGAGTTGTGAAAAAAGTATAGACATTAAGTGTCATTCTATTCTTAGGAGTGGATATTTTAAATTAATAGAAAATACTCTTTTTTAATACAAGAAAGACCAAACGATAAAACAAAAACTAACTAAGATGCAGGATTGGAATCCTCCAAACTATTCTGGACATCCTAAAAATACTCTAGCAAACTAAAAAATTATGTTTTTATATATAATAAAATATATCAATTAAAGATGTACATACATATGTGTGTATTGCTTTGTGATTCAAAATAGAGGATCGAGTTTTATATGGCCATTCACACATGGTTGTGTGTACTTAGATAAGGCGAGGGCTCAACGCAACAGCGTCTCTTGCCTTTTAAATGCACATGATCAGATATTGTCCAAACGAGATTGATCATTGGAGATCCGTGGTGACCCTAGGCAAATTGAATTCCTTCTCTTAATGCAAATGACAGTTTCTTTTGAGCATGCTTTAACGAGGATTTGGTGGAGAATTGCCATTTCTACAAGGAGGAGCAGGCAAACAGACAGATCCCCCAAGAGGTGGACGAAGGCTTTATGTAGCTAGAGGTGGATGGTTCGGTTCTGAATGATGGCAGAAGCGGCCGTACGTGGAGGAGTCATACATGATCACTAGGCGCAATGGATATGTGGCTTTAGCAGCAAGCTTACAACAGTTCCCTCGGTTATTGCAGAATTAATAGGAAAATTATATTGCATGAGCTGAATATCTGTTGGACTAGAGGCTATAGGAAAATCGTTGTATTCCTTTATTGTATTAATGCCATTAACCTTATTTTTGGGGGTTGTGAGTACAATCATCGCCCCTTTAAGGACATATATAGTTGATGAAATTAGGTATCTTGTTTATTGGGATTGACAGATGACCTTTAGGCATCTTTACAGGGAAAGTAATTATACTGCTGCGGATAGGCAATTTTGGCTTCTTTGATCAATCACCGCCTTTTGTTGAAGAAGTGGTTTTTGATGAAAGAAGATAGATTTGATGCTTTTGATGTAAATCTCCTTAGTTGAGATATTGTCATCCAGTTTGTAATCCCAAACAAAAAATAGAGGAGTTAGTTAAGAAAATTGATTTGGTCCTAATGATGATCTATAGAGTGGCGGAATCTTGTGTCACGGCCCTCCTTCGTCATAACGTAGTAGTTCCACCGTTGATTGTACCATATTACATGTTTTGTTGGAAACACATGCAAAAACAATAGAAATAATTTGTAAAAGACAATGAAAATATGGTTTGAGTCGTGACACAATGTTAGAATAAAAAAGAGGCACTCACCAGAATTAAATGAGCCCTTCTTAATAGATGATAGGGTGACAGAAGAACATAAAATAAATTAAAAACTCAGCAGTAAGTTGATGAGAGAAGGGAATAAAATAACTAACCATGTATGGCATAATAACTCTTAAAGATAATGTCCTTAGACATGACTAGTACCATATTTTTATTGTCTTTTAGAGGTTATTTCTATTATTTTTGCAGGTGCTTCCCATGCTTAAAAGGCTCATCAACTAATCAGCAAAATATGCCAAACTTTATGGGTAAATTTATCCGCTTTTGTTTATTTACTTACTACTGTGATTTTATTTATTTACTTGCTAATGTACTATTAGGGTCATGTTGTTGATGCTGTTGTGTGAATGTGTGTGAAGTTGATATAAAGAACATGGGTCCAAGACAAGGAGGGGGACGGAGCATGAAGAGGGAAGATATGTGGGGGACCAAAAAATCAAAGTTTTTGTGGCAAAGGAAACGAGATTGGTGGATGCAACCCATTTTAGGCTGTCCCATGCTCCTTTCATTATTGTCCTCTTAGTTACACACACATATGTATTATACTATACACACACTTTCTTGAATGTCTATAACTAATTAGAACTCACTCACTGAACTATGGCCTATGGGGGTAAACAAGTAAGCCTTTTTTCCCACTTTGTTGCTGCCTTTCTCTTCTTTTCGTACAATGCCTCACTATTTTGAATCAATGAATGATTAATTAGTGGAGTGAGAGATTTTGGAAGATCCTCTCTTCATGTTTTGTTCCTTTAATCCCTACTTGTTTATCATCAAATTGCATTTCTTATTCCTTAAACCTCCTCCTTTTTCCCCACATGGACTTGGCCCCCTAGGAAGTATATTCCAACCATATCATCTCTCTCTCTATACACACACACACACACACAGTACGAACATTGCGTTTGTTTTCCACCTGGCGCTATAACAAGGACAAAGGAAGATATTTATTTATAGGGAAAATCATTCTTCTGTGCATAAAGAATTAAATGAGTGAATGAAATTATTGGAAGAACAGTGATTGAGAGATGGAGCCTGTGTGAGCTTTGTTCTTCTCTCTCTAGCTTAGCTAGATAGCTAGGATGTTGATATGAGAATACAATTTATATTTGGGAAGAAGATTCTCTCATAAGCTTTCTTTCTTCCTCATTTCTTATTATCTCATTTAGATCGTTGATTAGAAAAATGAGAGAAAATCAAAATAGTATTGTCATATTTCAGATTGATTGGACCGATATGATTTAAAGATCATGAAGGATGATGAGAAAAGGATAATGAAAAAACCATAATCTATAACATTTGATTTAGTTGCTAAAGTGTTGTGTGGGGGATTTGCATTATTGTACTATATATATGTTCATTCATTCCTTTCTTATCTTCCCTCACATGGTTTGGTTTGGTGAAAGCATAGTCACCCAAAAACGATTCCATAACAACAAATGCAAGTGATCCAGTCTCTAACCCATTGGGACCCCTTAAGCCCACGTGCATGCTTTTTATAAATAACTAGTGTGCATGGTAAAATTGTTTTTCAGTACTAACTCATTATTTAAAAAAAGAAAAAAAACTACTGTTGTGTGTACAGGGTACAGACTTTGGTTACTTGCTTTTATAGATTGGCGTGCGGAAGAGAAAAGAATAAAAATGGGAGAATTACACACAGTGCCCAAGGAACAGATATAATTATGTATAAGTCCTTTAAAATGATAAAATTACACAAAAATCCCTAAAGAGTTATTAATGTCATAATACAGAGATGATAAGAAGGGAGATTCAAATAAAGAGAGAAAGTGATTCAAAGTAATATACTGGTGTGGCCAAAGTGATTGATGGATGGATATGGTTACTTGTCTTCTTAATCTATCTGTCCATCCACTGTATAATTCTGTCATCACATGTCTAGCTTGTTACCATAATTCTCTACAAATATGCGTGTTATATAGTGCAATCCACCATATAATATTTACTCAACCTTTTTCTTAGAAATTAAATAAATTAAATATATTACCAAATCATAAAACACATTATATATTAGTTCATAAATCATGTAAATTAGTTTGGATAAGTGTAAATATTTTAATATAATTTATTTCACTTTTCTAAAAAAAAAGTAGATTAACTCTTATATTAAATATAAAAAGAAATTCTAAAAATTAGTTGCACTAATTGATATGCTTTTTTTGAGCCAATGGATAGGCCTCATAGTTAGTCATGACTCATGAGTAAAGTTTTTAAAAATGAGTTTTTACCTGAAAACGGAAATAAAATAAAAAATCGTAAAACATAAAATCGTAACGTAGTAAAATCGTAAAAATTTAAAAGCGTTTGGAAAATTAGTAAAATCGTTTTATAATTAAAAAAAATCGTAAAAAAGTAAAATCGTAGTGATAAAACGAATTTTTAAGAATCATGTTCGTGAGTAATATTAATTGACACTGCTCACGTGCCATCGCCCCCATTTTCACTACACATACACACATGACAAAAATCAAGGATTTTAACTAATACAAAAGTTGCATCTACTTGTTATACCATAATTTAATAAGTCAATAATTTATAGTAAAGGAGTTACTACAATCTTTAGTTTTTTAAGTTTATGTCCTATTTTAACTTTATTTCCTCAAATTTTAAATAAAAGGTTTTGGCTCCTTAAAAAATAAAATGGTCAGGATATTTATTTAATTATAGTCACCAATATTTTAAAAAGAAAGAAAATCAAGGTTTTAGAACCTCTTGTTTAAAAATTAAAAGATCAATATTAAAATGAGGATAAATTTTAGAGATAATAGATTGTAATATTAAAATGTCTTGTTTAAACTCCGAGCTTATCTCTATTCTCATGTATTTATCTGTCTTTTTTTTTTTGGTTAAAAACAAATGGGGGAGGGAGAGAGAAAGAGAGAAGAGATAGAGGCTTGGGAGAGGGAAGGCATCGATTCGTTGAAGTCTTTTCGAGTTGACAATTCCCAAAAGATGAGTAAGGCCCCTGGGACAAGCAACCTAGGACTGCAGTATAGGTTCTTGTAGACCCCCCTTCTCTTTTTCTGATACAGTAACTCTAATTTTTTTTTAAGGAACATTTGCTCATGTTTCATTTATTTGACGTTGTCATCACATTGTTACCCATATTTTATAGGTTCTACTATTACTATTACTATGCTTGACGCTTTTCATGTTCATCTTAAGTAGCCTTATCTGATATATCTCGACATTGCATGTGAGATCACTAAAATTATTCTTTTCCCCCTCTACCTTTTGTCTTTACCAATTCCTGAAATTTATGTTTCCACCCCCATTTCTTTTTTTTTTTTTATAAAGGAAAGGCAAGCCGGAGCTTGAGAGTTAAAACGGGACAAGACCTAGTGAAGTCAAGCCCTTAATACAAAATAGAAGCCAAGACTATAAATGGCAGACCGACCGGTCTCTTAGGTACATCGAGAGACAGCTAGTAGGAACAGTCGGAAGTAAAACCAGGTCTGGCCCATGCTGGTCTTCATGGCCATGCTTAGCCATAAAATCTGCACAAGAGATGTTTTCCCTTGGAGAGTAGTGTAGCTGGACACTGCAATCCTGGAACAGTAGGTCCCGAGTGTCGGTGATAATGTCTCTTAATGGGTGATCAGTAGGACAATCTCTCATGAGTATATTGATTGCCTCAATAGAGTCAGAATATAGATGGATTCTCTGAAAGCCCATCTGATGTCCCACCGTTAGTCCCACCATGATCGCGAGAATCTCTGCTTCAATTGGTGAATGTTGCCCAAGAGATTTGTGGAATCCCATCAGCCAGTGACCATGAGAGTTCCTTATTACACCTCCGCATGCTGCTTGACGATAATGCCGTACAGAGCCGTCGACATCAATACGAACCGTGTCAACAGGAGGAGGGGTCCAGGACTCTTCTACAATCCTGCCAAGTTGAAAAATTTTGTGAGTCAGAACTTGATTTGAGGAATTTTCCATTAGAAGATAATTACAAAGATGTATCATCTCCCTGGTATGTGTCTCCTCGCCGTTGAATAAGAATTTGCATCTAGTTGTCCAGAGAATCCAGCACCCCAAACTAAAAACCCTTGGCCAAGATAGATTTTGGAATCTTCTGTTTGCTGGATTATGCCGAACATTCCAATTGAGCCAAGCCTGCAAATTACCTGAAAAAAACTTGGAAAAAAGATTAGTCCTTAAAATTTGTTTCCAGAAATCTTTTGCCCTATCACAATCCCTGATAATGTGAGTCACAGTTTCCTCACTATTACAAGGAAATGGGCAAATATTGTCATCAGTGAGGCCTCTTTTGGCACGAAGAGAGTTAGTAACCAATCTCTCATGAGCAACTTGCCACATGAAAAATTTAACCTTCTCAGGAATCTGCCATTTCCACAACGAGGCCCAAAAACCACTATCTCTTGGTCTTTCATGATCAGAAAGATAATTATACGCAGACTTGACTGAGAAGCAACCATCTGTAGCAGGTCTCCAAATGAAACAGTCAGGGAGATTACTAGATGGCGGCGGAATTTTGGAAATAGTATTTATGATTGAGAAAGGCAAAATTCCACGCCATTTATCAATATCCCATTGACCATTCCCAAGCAACTGATCGCGGACAGTGTCCTCCTCAATGATAACGGAGGGGTCAGCAACAAAAGCCATAAGGGGACGATCCATAGGAAGCCAAAGGTCATGCCAAAACTTGGTCCCCCCTCCATTGTTAACTTTTTTCCCCACTCCTGAAAGAAACTTCTCCCAAACCTGAGTAATAGCTTTCCAAGCAGGGGAGGAGCTTCTTTTCTTGCTTACCTTGGGAAGGGAAAGATTACCACAATTGTACTTGGCCCAGAGGCATTGAACCCAAAGATCATGCTTCTTCGTCAAAAGACTCCAACACAGTTTCATGATAAAAGCCTTGTTTTGACGACGAAGATTTTTGAAACCAAGGCCCCCTTGCTTCTTCGCCTGAGTAACTTTTTCCCAGGCTATAAGGTGCATTTTTTTCCCATCCTCCTCTTGAGACCAAAGGAACCTCCTGGAGATCTTGTCAAGCTCATTGATTGTACAAATAGGAAGGAGGGTTGATTGCATACAGTAGCTAGGAAGAGCCGAAAGAACAGATTTGATCAACACCGATCGACCAGCAATAGTTAAGAATTTACTTTTCCAAGCCGACAGCTTCTTTTTTGTTTTTTGAACAATGGGATAATAGGTGGTTCTTGTCACTCTCTTATGAATGACAGGCACCCCTAGATATTTGCCCAGGTCTGAAGTGAGACCAATCCCAAGAAGTTGACATAACTCCATAGCTCTGTTAAAGTTCACATTTAGGGAGCAAAACATGCGAGACTTTGCTAAATTAATTCTGTGGCCCGAGGTCTCACAAAAGTTTTTCATCACTCTACGAACCTCCTCCATTTGATTGGGCGATGCCTCAGTAAAGAGGATGAGATCATCGGCAAAGAAGAGATGAGAGATATGAGGGCCACTTCTTTTAAAGGAGAAAGGTTTCCACCGACGGGCCTCACACTCCGCTCTAATCAGGTGCCCAAGACGCTCCATGCAAAGAACAAAGATGTATGGACTAAGAGGGTCCCCTTGTCTGACTCCTCTAGAAGGGGTAAAGCACGGGCTTCCCTCTCCATTCCAGAGGATAGACATAGAAGTAGTTGAGACACATGCCATAATGAGATTGATGAGATTATCTGCCAACTGTAAACCGACCAAAGTATTCTTGATGAAGCCCCAATCAAGTCTATCAAACGCTTTCTCCATATCGATCTTAATGGCGACAAATCCTTTCTTCCTGCCCCTCATTCTCATGGAGTGGATAATCTCTTGGGCAATAAGAATATTGTCACAGGTGGATCTTCCAGCTATAAAACTGCATTGCTCAGGACCAACAATAGTGCTCATGACTCCTCTAAATCTATTCGCTAAGACTTTTGTGATAATTTTGAAGCTAACATTACACAAGGATATAGGGCGAAAGTCCCTTAAGGAAATAGGATTATCAACCTTGGGAATAAGGACAACCCTGGATTTGTTAATAGTGGTCATGTATGAGGGGTTATCGAAACATTGTTCAATGAAATCGCATATTATGGGACCAGCGATATCCCACTGAGATTGGAAAAAATGAGCTTGAATGCCGTCAGGCCCCGGAGCCTTAAAGGCTCCCATTGCGAAAGCAGCGTTTTTAATTTCAATAGCCGTAACTTTCTTTGCCAGCATATGCAGCTCATGAGTGTCAATGACAGGGAAATTGGAGCACAACTCATTCGGGTCTTTCACAGAGTCATCACGAGAGTACAAATTTAGGAAGAAGTCATGGGCCATCATTTTTGCAGTTTGTTGATCCTCCACCCACTCCCCTGCATCGTTCTGAATAGCATCAACTCTGAACTTCCTTCTTTTAATCACAGCGGATGCATGGAAGAACCTTGTATTTCTGTCGCCGCTCTGGAGCCAATTACATCTGGACTTCTGAAACCAGAAGAGTTCCTCCTGAGTAGCCACTTTATGATATTCATTCCAAAGTTTCTTCTCGAGTCTATAAAGTCCAGTATGCAGATTGTCCCTTCTGCTCTTATCAATTCCTTCAAGACGACGGATCAACTCACGCTTTTTCTTAGAAAAGTTTCCCACGCGGGTGTCATGCCAGTTCCGAGCGGTGGTTTGAAAGATTTGCAGCCCTTGAATCCAATTCTTTTCATGCCATGCTTCCTTAATGATATCCTTAAAATCATTTTCCAGAGACCAGGCAATTTGGTAAGAGAATGGTTTCTTGAAAATTCTCCTCTCAGGAGATGGATTAGTATTCACCACCACAATTCGATGATCAGAATTAAACTTGAGCTCATGACGAACAGTGAAGCTGGGAAATTGATTTAGCCAGGTAAGATTGGTGAAAACCCAATCCAACCTCTCTTTCAAACCATTCCATTCCCAAGTGAATTTTTCTCCTTGAACCCTGGCTTCAATGAGACTAGTGTCATCAATACAGTCCTTAAATTGACGAATTGAGGCCCAAGGGGGGTCAGCTCCACCAAGTTTGTCATTTGGAGATAAAAAAGCATTGAAATCGCCCAAAACCAACCAAGGAAGGGAAGCATGGGAGTCAAGAGAACGAAGAGAACTCCAAAGGGAAGCTCTACCAGCCAAATTTGTTTCCCCATAAACAGCAGTAACAAGATAACGGATACTTGTGCTCAACTCTCTAATTTCACAGTGAAGCAATTGGGTGGTGGAGAGGATATAGGTAATATCAAATTTGTCCTTATTCCAAAGAAGCCAAATACCCCCTGAAAAACCAGTAGATTCCACCCGAATCCAGTTGCTAAAACCAAGCTTGCGACAAACCATATTAGCTCTATCCCCACTAATACGCGGCTCCATGAGACAAAAAATATCGATACAATATTTATTAACAATATCTTTAAAAGTTAGAGGGAAGGTTCGGCTACCGGCTCCCCTACAATTCCAAGATGCTATAAACATAGATAAAAACAAATGGGCAAGGATGGAAATACTTACCTGGAGGATTGAGCCTCTCCATCAGATTGATGCTGAAGATTTGCTCCTACCGCAGGCGTTCCCTTGGCTTCTAAAAAATCTGGGGCGATATCCTCATTTGGGTCCCAGAGATCAGGCGGCCGAATGTTACTAAATTCTGCCAATTTACTTTTTCCTTCCTGGGAGGGCTCTCTCGCTTCAACCTTTTGACTATTCGCCGTCTCCAAGCTTCCATGGACAATATTATGGAGGCGATGGGCCTTTGAATTCCTAGAAGTAGATTTTTTATTGCCCACTTGAGGAATAGGATCAATGTTTTTGTTTATTGCATCTTCATTTAGTGGAAGAGGCCCAGGAAGGTCCACACCCGTCAAACTTGGCCCAGCTGGAGGTCCATGGCAATTATTTTGATTAATTCCCTCATGCTTGTGAGGCATGCCAGATGTGGCCCCTTCGAAGGATTTGATCGGCCCAATAAGAGGGAGAGGCCCAGCTGATTGGACTAATTTTGCTTTATACTGAATTTTCGTTTTTTGAGAAAAATCACCCCCTTTGTTTCCCATCTTGCCAGCTGTTCCTTTCTTCCTATCCACACCCGACGGCCTCAACGAGATTTCAACTTGCTCTGGTCCAGGCTGAACTTGTCCATCGGTCTGAGCAGCCGTCCCATCATCAAGATTATGCAGATCTTCAATCGGCGCGAATCTGGATTTCTGAACCATAGCCGTTGCTTTCTCCATAGCCGTTGCCTTCACCGTAGCAGCCCTAATCGTTCTCAGCCCAGAATCCGACGGTGACTGATGGTGGGTCTTGAATTCCGACCGGTGAACAGGCCGGCCACCTCGATTCCTTCTACTGACGAGCATCCACGGCCCGAATGTCTCCTCTGAACCCGTCATCAAGGTATTAACCGACACACGTTGTGATGGCTGTTGCGTTGAGTGCTGTGGAATCTCATGGGAATCCGATGTAGAGCATCTGTGAGGGCACCTTTCCTTCCCATGACCGAACCGCCCACAATCAAAACAAATCAGATTAAGGCCTTCATACTCTACGTTGAATATGGATCCAGCCGCAATTACTTTGGGAACCAGCTTTTTTTGAAGGTTAAGCTCAACGCAAATTCGAACAAATTTCCCCCTTTGAATTTTAGGTGAGTCATTTTGGCATTCCTGTAGAGTGTTCATGTCTACCCTTAACGTCCTTCCAATCCGATCCCCTAGCCGAGAGATACAGTGTTTGTTGTATAAGTGCATTGGGACGTCAGGGATTCGAACCCAAGTGGCCACCCTCCCCAAAGCATTCTGATATGGGTTGAAATATGGTGTCCAACGTTGGACAATAACACAGTGTTGCTTGATGACCCAAGGCCCTTCATAGAGGACCTTTCTGTAGTGTGATCTCCACAATTCTTGATCCTGAAAACGAACAACAAAGTAATTATTAGGTATGTCAATTAGCTCAAAGCTGGAAAACCCCCAAATTTTAGTCAACAAATCCTTTAGAACATAGAGGTTGAACTTCCTGCCAAGCACAGTGAGGATAAGAGCATAATTCCATGGCTCACACCACTCATTATACTCTTCCTCAGTGCAGGGTGCAACTGGATATAGCTCCATCAGCTTTTTCATTTCATCCGATGGGTCAGGAATTTTCCAGCGAATGTCTTTGTCTTGAGAGAATAAATCATCATCCTCCATTTCATAATCACTATGAGCGACACCATTAAATCCCAAGAGGGAAGCACGGTATGATTGAAACTTTCGATTACTTTCTCCATTTTTGGCTTCCAACTCTCTGCTATGAGGATGTTCAATTTCCTGAGAAGAGTGGTCGGAATCCTTTTCTGTCATAGCATCATCCATGATGGCCTGAGGGATTTCTTCCACTTTCTTTTTCTTTTTCCTTTCGTCATGACCCTCAGCCGGAGGTCGATCTGGGGGAAGCTTTCGCTGACCAGTATCAGCAAGAATGAGAGCGTTCTCTGGTTCACTCATTCGGAAAATCTACAGGTTTTGGTATGAAACAAGCTTTTACCCCCATTTCTTTTCACGCCATGTTAATCACTCATCAATTGCCTCCTCAATCATTAAAGGTACCAATAATAACACTTCAAAAAGTTGCGTATAAAGTGAACCCAAGAATAACAAAAAAGGCAGAAGTATTCGAGCACATTATATTGTGGGAAAATCCCACTTAGATCCTAAAGACAAAGGAAAAATATTAAAAAATTCTTGATGTAGATTCCTTTATAAAAAAAATAAGTTTATAAAGACCTTAATGATAATGACATAGATTCTAAATGTAAAATTACTTTATTAACAAGTCATAGAGTAATAATTGATAAGCTCATATATGTTAACTAAAAAAGCTTTATCTAACTATATTGACAAGTACGTGCATCTATGTTAACTAAATCAGCTCTTGTTGACAAGTGTATATAACTATGTTGACAAGACATATAATGGTCATTAACAAATTTATCTATAGTAGCTAAAATAGTTTCTAATGACAAATATATATAATTATATTGACAAGTTATAGATTAGTCATCGACAAGCTTAAAGAACTTTTTCATAGAGAAATCTACATTGAGATATTTTTTTTAAAGATCCTTAGGACCTGGGTGAGATTTTCCCTTATATAAACCTCACTTCTTTAATTTATTCCCCCCACCACCTCTCTCTCTTTTAAAGAAAACATAATCTCGGTTATAACTTTGACTTAATACAATTTAGTTCATGTAATTTTCACCATTACACGATCCTTAAATTTAAATTTCATGCAGTTCAATAGTATATTTTGAACCATTTAAAATATAAAATTATATTACTAGATTTTAAATAATTAAAATTATAGAGATTAAGTTATAGTGAATTAAAATTTAGGGATAGAATTTCAGTTTCGTAAAAAATATATATATATAAAAATAATAATTCCATGCTTGTTTAAATTAGCGGTGAAAACTACTTTTCTGACATGATTTACGGCATGCGATACTCAAGTATGTAAGAAAAGTTTTGTCTTAATTTATATAAACCTACTTTTTAAATTCCAACTCAAACATTTCGGAGTTGAGTCAAAAGTTGATGACTAAATTAGAACCAAGTTTAAAATATACGGTTTAGTATATTCATTTTCTCAAGTTCTTTAAAATATATATCTTAAAGTTGGAAATTTTAAAATACCGAAGCATAAAAGAGCAGTACAGAAATGAACGGATAATATCAATGTAGGTTTGCCCACCGGCCCTCAAATTGAGGGAAAGCGTAAGGAACAAATCAAAATGTACGAGAACCAGAAAGTGGAGCCAAGCCAAGAAGAAAAAATAAAAAGTGCAGGGTGATCAATTATTAGGCAAAGGGAAAAACATAATTTTGCTCCATCATCATTCAAAAGTTTTTTATTTTTTTGCTCAATTACCACTCGCCAGCATGCTTGTTCATTTTGTCTCTGCTAGTGCTCTGTAACGTAAAAGGGTTGCCAAATCTTTTTTCACAGTTCATGCAACTCATCATTACCCTACTTCACCCACCCCAAGTCCTCTTTTTTTTTTTTAATAAAAAATAAAAAAATCCTCCATAATAATTCAATTTTATTGAGGTTGGAAAGTGCATGGATATAGTATTAAAGTGGGTATTAACAGTTTCAAGTTCATAATTGTTTGAGCTTTGGCTGGCTGACACATTGATTATATTATTTGTACTGATGATGTTAAAGGTTTGCATGGATTAGCAATTGATGAGTTTTTACCATTCATATGGGTCCAGTTATGGCTATAGTGGTGTCATTTCTGAATTCACGAGCCTTGAAGGCATGATTTTAGAGTAGTAGGTAAGGATAATAATTCAAATATTAATTCCAGTTCCATCAGCCTAACGTAATGATAAGAGATTTTTGAATCTTGTAAATCAATTTTGTGGTTTCATTGTCTTGTGCTTTCTCAATCGCCCCCACAAACTCTTTCAATACTTCCTTTTGGAGCTAATACCATTATAAGCCTTTAAAATTTGATCGCCTTTTTTGTTTTAATCCTTATAATTTAAAATCATTAGTTTTTGTTTCTACAATTTCAAAATAAAGATTTACGCAGTTACCTAATTACCTAATCCAGTGGACCAGATTCTGGAGTGCAAAGTTCTCATCCACTTGAGATTCTTTCTCAGAGAAACTGATGAAGGAGAACGAAAATAAGAAGAAATATATGCCCCAACCTGAACAGGACAAATTCTGTCATCATTGTCCCCTCATATGTTTCAATATGACCTGCCAAACCAAATGATCACAGTAAATACATGATGCTTGAAGGGCAATAAATCAACTTCCACAATTTCATAATAGTGATTTTAAGTTTTGAATTTCTTGCATTTAATTTTCAAACTCTGTTGTTAACTGGTATGTTCTGCTCTTTTATCATGTATGAGATTTAATTTAATGTTAGATTCTCTCAATAATTGAAATCCCCACAACCTTAATGCCACGACTTGAACACCACAGACATTGTTGGTGGCATTCTTTTTGTCTTGTAATGTTCTCAATATTGTAGTGAGTAGAAAATAAAGAAAGGCACGTAACTGGTTTAAAGATAGTGGTAGTGTTATATTATATTCTATTTGGTCCTTATTATAAGTTACAAATAAAGTTTGTTTGGCATAACATTCACATGATTTAAAAGTTCAGTAGCTTCGTCTGAAGTTCAGTGGAGGAAAATTTAGTGTTTAGGATAGTGTTGGATTGTGATGGGCTTTTGGCCGAAAAACAATCTATCAAGAGAAGCCATTATTTGTAGCTTTTGGAGGAAAAAATCACTTTTACTACCACTATCTTAAACATAAATCAAATTTACAATCTGACTTTTAGAAAAAAAAAAAAAAAATCTCATCAAGGAAAAAGAGTCACTTTTACCACTGTTATCTCAAATGGGTCAATGATCATTCTACTGAAATTAAGAAGAACTGATTCATTCACTGATCAACTTTTCATCAAAATATATAATTTTTTTTCCCAACTTTACTCTCATTGAATAGCATAGATAATTACTACATTAGACTTCAAGTCTGCTTTCAATAAACTATAATATAGGCAATGTTTAGAAAAAAGTTAATTAACAACTCAACATGCGACTTATATTTTGGACGATCAATTTCTTCTAGAACGCACCAAATACAAGAGACCAGAAGGGAGTATCATGTTAGATATAAGCACAAAATTTTCCAAGACAATTGAACTATTAATAAACTAAGCTGACCTAAACGGCTCAACTAATGTCTTAATTTATGAGTGTACACCTAATCATGGAAACTTCTTTTTAGACTTGTCAACAACATATGACTTGAGGCCACATTTTCAATGACATGGCTTATCCCCTTGTCCCTTTCTTTCTTTTTCAAGAGACATTACTAGACAATGACAAACACAAACAAAATACAGCAATTTCGCTGGGCTTCCATGATCAACTACATATCAGAATTAGTCTCTTGTTCTAAGACCAAATAAGACAACTAAAATTTATAACCCAGTCTATAAGAATTTTTTAAAAATAATACAAGAAAAGTGTCACCTTATTATTATTTTTTTACATGTATAAATATCTTTCTATTGGAGACAATCCTATTTAAATTACTGTTGGGTACAAAACATGAACATAATAAAAAAAACGTTCCATTGCAATCTTGGAATCATGGTCAAAAGAGTTGGACCCATACATCAAAACAATAAGAAGCCCACATGCCTGAGCCCTAATAGTTTTGGTATTGGGCTTTGGGTTTTCGCTCTAGTTCTCAAAGGGGTCTTTGGTTTTTAACAGTTTTTTTAAGGCCGATTTGGGTTTATTGACTGAATAATATTGCAACTGCATAAACTGTAGGCCCATGAGAAAAATTCGATATCGTAAGGTTCAGTCTTGTGAAGTTGTGATGACCTCATAAAATAAAAGGGGCACGTTCAACGAATCACATTTGAGGGCTGGACCCAACAACGTTGGATTAACGAAACACTTGAAACAGTTGGGTTGATTTAAACATGTTCATCAAGCCAGCAATGTCTTTCAAACTACACAACCTTGAAGTAAAAGAATGAGTTATAAAATTTATGACCCCTTTATATCTAATATATATATATAAATTTATGACCTCTCATCCTTGGATTCAACTGGCGTGGGGTCGGTCTTCCTGACTTTTAGGGAGGGGGTTTGATCCCTGCATTGGTCAAGGCGCTAGAGGAGGCATCCTAGAAGTCTAGGAATCAGTAGTAATGCTGGTATTGGACTGTGGGTGAGCCCAACTTTTTTCCTAAAATTTTTTTATCAAAAAAAAAAAGTTATAAAATTTATGAAAGAATGAGTTATAAAATTTATAACGCAGAAGATTGAGGAGGAGTCTTAAAAAAGGGAGGAAAATATAACTTTTTGGTCTGTCAACTTTTCGTTGACAAAGTCCTTAAACTTGGCACAACTCAATTTTTATAGTTTATTGAATTAGAACAACTTAAGAAGTTCCTGTAGTTTTCTCATCCATTACAACTCGGGATCATATATAATTTATTAATTCAATAAACTAAAAAAAATGAAAATTAAGTTGTGTGAAGTCAAAGCTAGTTAATTAAATTGATAATTGAGAGAAGGTCCAGGGACTGAAAGTCTTAATATTTCCTTAATAATCAAAGGAAAAGGAATAACGTAAAAGAAAGAGAATACAGATACCAGTTTGCCCAGGGCAAGGCAAGAACAGAGCACAGATTCACAGCATAAATAAACCAACCGACCTCGGCTCTTCACATTTTCAATACGTTGCGTGTCTCAGCAAAACATTCCCACGCATTATCTCTTTCTTCCTCACTTATCTGTCTTCCACTCTTCCACGTCTTAAAAAAACATTAAGAAAAAACAAAAATTGAAAGCAAAGATTGCAGAAGATTTCAAGCCCAGTATATTATCCAAACTTGCACTTCATGTTTCCTGCAAGGCATTACAGACTCTCATTCCTATCCTTTCCTTATATAAACTGCTATGTTCGAGCTGGTCAAAATACGATACTATAGGAATTGAAGTGTTTGATCAAGTTTTTGAAAAATGGATATTAGAAGAAGCCATGTGGATGACGATCACGACGAGGAAAAGCTCTCTCTGTTACGAAACAAGGACGTGCCAGAAACAGAACGAAACCTCATTCAGAAAGCAATAAGCCAGACATTTCAGAGCACGGCTCACTTAGCCAACCTTCTTCCCACGGGCTCCGTTCTGGCGTTTCAGCTTCTGTCTCCGATCTTCTCCAACCTCGGCAACTGCGACGATGTCAGCCGATCCATGACGGCTTTCCTCGTGGCTCTCTGTGGCGTGTCCTGTTTTCTCATGAGCTTCACGGATAGCTTTAGGGACAGCAAGGGCAACGTGTGTTACGGTTTCGCCACCATGAGGGGGTTGTGGGTGATGGATGGGTCTACCGCGCTTCCGCCGCAAGTTGCGGCCAAGTATCGGCTGCGGTTCATTGATTTCGTGCACGCGTTCTTGTCGGTGCTGGTGTTTGGTGCGGTTGCTCTGTTTGATCAGAATGTGGTGAGTTGTTTTTTTCCGGCGCCGACGAAGGAGACGCAGGAGATGCTGACGGCGCTGCCGGTGGGGATCGGCGTGATAGGTAGCATGCTGTTTGTTGTGTTTCCTACTCAGAGGCATGGGATTGGCTTCCCTCTTTCCTCTACCTGACACTGAATTCGTTCTTTTATTTCTTTCTTTCTTTCTTTTTTTTTTTTGGGGGTTGAATTAATAATATTTGATTCTTTGTAAATGACAGAAATGAAAACTTGATTTGATTAAAGGGAATCAGTGTCTCTGGAGAGCAAATTATAAGTTGAATGGTATTTATCTCATTGTTACCTTTAAAATAGCTGGATTATGCTCTGTTTTTTATTAAATGAGGAGTGAGTTGAAGAGAGAGTGAAATGAACGTAAAAGTGTGTTGTTTTCTTTTTTGCCTTTTCATTTGGTCCATGGTGTGATCCTTTTTGAAAATCACGGTATATAAGTTTTAACCCTTCTCAATAAATCAATAAATGCACTTTCTAAAATTTAAACTTATCTTCTCATAACCGGAGAACATCGCTTACACTTCATCATGGTGTATTAAAGAAAATTTATGCTCTCTCAATAATAATCAAGAATGAGATGGAATGAATAATTTAAAGGAGATGATAATGATATTTTAGAAAATACATATCATACTAACTAAATCGATTAATTTCTTTAATCTAATCAAATTAGATAAATACGTCTTAAATCAATGCCTTCCCATGAAGCATAAACAAACTCTAGAGAATTGAATTTCCTGTAGCAACCAACAAATAGTTGAGATGAAATTTTTCACGCATTAGGTGTGATGGGGTTTGAGCTGAAAAATCCACCTCCAAATTAGCCGCAACTTCACTGCAACCCATCACTTTTTGACAAGTATAGTAATTATATATGCAGACTCATCTCGTAACACCGACTCCAAGTTTAGTGGGAACCAAAGAGGGCCCTTGAGTTGTTTCTAATGTTTAAATGTTTGCTTAGATCAGCGATATAGGCTGTATTTGTATTTCCAATTTATGATATACAAGGTAAGTTTATGAGATATTACTCTAATTCTATTTATAAGTTCATTTTGATTAAAAAATTTAGTTCTATTTATAAGTTCAGTTTCATGTAATAAATAAGATTATAAAAATTTCATCTATATTAATTGTACCCATGAAAATAGAGAGAGAAGAACTTAATCATATATGAGGACAAAGTTGAAAATTTACCTTCATAATCATTGAGTCAACTATCCCTCCTTAATATATGAGATTTAGTCGAAATAAACTTATAAATATGACTAAGTCTTATTTTGAATTACATGAATCTTTATCGCCAGTTGAAACAAACCCCAAATTAATGACATTAAAAAGAAGAAATTGATAAATGCATTGAGAAGGATATATGGCCAAGGCCTTTCCACGTTCGGAGCGAGCAAATCCATACGGCATTGACGTTAATACATCATTAGACAGATCATGTAATATCTGCTGGGTCCTTCATTCATTCCATAGTTTTGTTTTCTGGGTAAGATTTGGACGGCTCATTGAGCTTTGAGGTTTTACTTCTTCCTCTGTGAATCACACATTTCTTTTTCTGGTTTTGTATTTTTGTATGTAAATTCAGTACTGTCTCTATTTAACCGGATTTGCCTTCAAATTAGTAAAGCAAAATTAAGCCTTTACCCAATCCAATGGTTGATAATTCTTCTCACATTCATTGAATCAAACGGAGTTTGAGTCAGCCTCAAGGGATCTTGATTGTCTATCATGTCACTAATGTCCTCATATGCTCTTAGAAAAAACATTACATTGACGTGCTTGTATTTTTCAATGTAATTATATGATATTCAATCTCAATATATTAGATTGAAAAATAACATTCCTGATGTGATTTTTTTATTATCTTAAATATTTGAACCGTCAGTTTTGATAGGGAGAATCAATATTCTTATGATCGATCCAATCATTACGTGTTAGTGTGTTACTACTTCCATCACTGTGCATGTATTATCACTACTCCTTTGTTTCTTTTTATAAACAACAAATACATATTTTCTCATTATAAAAAACGGAAGGCCAATCCGGTTATAAATTTTGAATGTGCATTGGAAGAAACTTTTATTCCAACAATAGTCTTGTAAGAGCTGGTAATGTGGATCCAACCCAATAACCCACGGGGTTTGGTGTGAGTTAAGAGCTTAAGGCTAACCCTTTTGCAACCCGCAAAGGCCTACAGCATGTAGCTCACAGGTAGGAGCACACACTTTTGATTGTTTGATGATGATTTGATGTTTTCGTTTGTAAACTTTGACAAATTCAATGATTTTATTTCTTGAATTGTGGATTATGTTTTTGGCTTTTTGTAAGTGCAATATTGAAGTTAGGAAGACAAATTTGATGACTGATTTATATGTGTTTAAGACTTTCGGTTGTTCTAAGACAGTAGGGGGAAAATGGGGGAGAAAAAAAAAATTCTACACAACGCATGAGTTGATGTGAGCCACCTCACAGCCTGTGGCTGGAACGTATTCCTAGCTCTACCCTTGTTTAAAATTTTTTGATCAAGTTGACCTATTGGTTCATCAATTAACGACTTAACGTGCATTTCTCTTTTTTGGCAAGGGCATGCGTGAGAAATTATCTAAGGAGTAATTATCTTTATTGAGGGTGACTTCACGAGATATAAAAGCGATCATTAAATAACGATAATTAACATAAAGTCTAAGGAAAGAAAATAATCATTTTAAAGTATAGATTGCACCTCAAAATGTCATTACATGCTAATTACTTATCATGAGATTTCCTTTTATAATCATATCCATTTCTTTAAACCTCGTAACATTGTTGTCAAACTCGCGAGTTGATTCTCCGAATTTAACGTTTTTACGTTTCCACCTTATAAAAACGAGTCGAGTTAATAGTAAACTTTTGTTTGTAACGAGTTTATACACCGAGTTTATCGTTTTTACGTTTTTAACTTACAAAACCGTGTTAACTTACTCTTAAATTCATGTTAACTTTTTTGATTTGATCGCACTCAACGGCTTTATATAGAAATTTTTTTATTAAATATGATAAATGATGAATGTTGATGGATTTAATGTCAATTATTTAAATTTAAAATGTATTTAAATCAAATTATTGTCATTTTATATTTTAATTATTTAATTATATACTAGTAAAACCTATTTAATAATAATAGTAAATTCTTATGAGTTTACGATTCAAGTTCACGATACGAGTTTATGTCTTTGTCACGAGTTTGTTTAAACTCATGAGTTTGACAACAACGTAAATCGAAGTTATATCATGCATAAAGAAAGTGACCATTTTTACTATTATTGGGAAGTGGTTGTCAAATTCAGAAAGAAGAGGATAGTAGGTGTCAATGATGGTTACTTGATAACATAGGAAGTCCGTGAGATTTTTAGTGATAGAGAGGAATAGAGATGGAGAAAGACGCGAGATAAGGCATCGACAAAGCCTAGTCACATAGAATCCCCATTTCATCACCACCATTGGCCAATCCTCCCTTCTCTTCATTTCTCATTCACACATCTTCCCCCTTGCGATAAGGGGGCCCCACTTATCCTCCTCCCTCCGTCCCCTCTACTCTCCCCTCCACCGCAGTTCCCCTGCTCCCTCCCATCTCTCACCCTCCCATCCTCATCCCACGCTCCTCCACGATCACACTCCACATCTCACGCAGTCAAACCACAAGCACACCTCACAAGACACTGTCCCTGTACCTCGCTCTGCTACCATATCGTTTCTGAGCCACTCCCACCCTTCCCTCCATCTTTATATTACGGCCACATTTTTGGTTTTTTCGGTTTGGTACGTTCTTCTCTCTGTTTACCAGTTGATCCCATGGAGTCGCGAGTGTTGTCACGCGCTACCGCCTTCTCCTCCTCCCTCCCCAACCTCCGTAGGCTCCCGCGTGACTCTCCCAATGCTTCCTTCCTCTCCGTCAAGCCGATCGGGGCTGTTGCTGATGGCGGCAATCTTATCTGGGGAAGGCAGCTCCGTCCGTCGCTCTGCTCGCCGGCGTTGAGGAAGGATACTCCCCTCCGACCTTGCCTCGCCGCTGCCTCCTCTCCGGCTGAGGGAAGTGATTCCGCCGGGTGAGGTCCGTTCCCTCCGTTCTGACTCGGTCCACTCGTTGTCGTCTATGTCCTTATCGACTTTGTTTGTTTTGTTTTTACAGGGAGGCGAAAGTGGCTCCGGTTGGGTTTTTCAATAAGTATCCGGCGCTGGTGACTGGATTCTTCTTCTTCATGTGGTAGGTGTGCTGATTCGTCACATCCTCTCCTATGGTGCCTTTCTTTCTCCGCTATCTGAATTCATATGCGCTAATTCCCATACATGGCCTCGTTTCTCGCTGTGATCGCTTCGCGTTCTGAAATTACGTCTATGTCTTTTTACTTTTTCAGGTACTTCTTGAATGTGATCTTCAACATCCTCAACAAGAAGATCTATAATTACTTCCCTTATCCATAGTAAGTACTGTTGTTATGTTCGGCAAATTAATGTTTAATTTAGAGCTTTGCTTGTTATTACATTGATTAAGATCGAGTTCCTGGTTGATACAAGATGCTAATGAATGACATCCATGTTTCAATAATGATACGAAGAAGTCCATATACTGGCTCAATGTATTTATTCGAATCCAATAGGATCTCGTATTAAATTATAAGCTTCCTCTATCCGTTTCAACTTTTTAATATCTTGGGACGAAACACTTTGTTTCATGCTCTTGGCGACGTCGTTCAGCTTCTTTCGCATCTTGTAAAGGGAGGTGGGAAAAAACATTAAAAGAAAAGATTGAGATTGATGGTATATACAGTAAATCTCGGGCTTTATTATGGAAGATGAGCGCTCAAGTTGTACGTAAAAGTTGGTATGAACTATGAAGTGTAATGATTTGATGGTAATTGTCGCTGCTAAATAAATAATCAGTATGAGTAATAGACTTCAAGTACCTAATGGTAACTTTCCGCCAAAATACCCTACTCGTACTAACCAATAATAACCCATTGTGCGTGTGACTCTATGCAGCTTCGTTTCGGTTATCCATTTATTTGTGGGTGTGGTGTACTGCCTTGTGAGCTGGGCCGTGGGCCTACCCAAGCGAGCTGTAAGTAAACTTCAAATTCACGTGGCCCATTTACTCATAATCACCACCCATTTTCAAATTCTCTCCAAATTCCGCACTCTCTAGGGAGAACGTGATCAAAGTTTCGTGATATGAAAAACACTAGTATTAATTTATCATAATTTTCGTAAAAATCATTTTTATTTATTTATTTTCCCCTTATTTGTGAATGGTATGTATGCTGATACTTGAATGGCATATTTATATGTTGTGTAGCCGATGGACTCAAACCTGCTGAAGGTGCTGATTCCTGTGGCAGTGTGTCACGCACTTGGCCACGTGACCAGTAATGTGTCATTCGCAGCTGTTGCAGTTTCCTTCACACACACCATTAAAGGTGATCAAATTTTTAAACTTTGCCTCAAACTCTTTGTATTTTGTAATTTTGCAACTTAATCATTGTGAACTCTTTTGTTTCAGCTCTGGAGCCATTCTTCAATGCTGCTGCTTCCCAATTCATTCTTGGCCAGTCAATTCCCTTTACTCTCTGGCTCTCCCTGGCTCCTGTTGTTCTTGGTAAGATCTTCTCTTATCACTTTCCTTTTTCACCTTTGGTTGCTTCTCTCTCCCAACCTTCGCCTTCTTCTATCAAATTTTAATGTCATACATGAATATCCTGTATCGACTTAGGATTAAGAATATGCTCGCTTTAGAGCAAAGAAAGATAAAGGTAATTAATGTGTGTGTATATTTATTATAACTCTGAATCTGTTGTAACAGATATTAAGTGATTTGAATGAAACAGTTAAAGCAAGCTGATATATTGCCAACCATATCAAGAAAACTTCATCAAATATTTTCAAATCAAAATTTGACTGTTGCGGGGGAATATGCAGGTGTGTCAATGGCTTCACTGACTGAGCTCTCGTTCAACTGGACTGGTTTTATAAGTGCTATGATTTCAAACATTTCATTCACATATCGCAGTATCTATTCAAAGAAAGCTATGGTAATCATCCTCTTCTCTCCATTGCTCACATTGATCATTACTACTTAGAAATTGAGAGTTGACTGAACCTAGTTATATCGCTCCTTGCTACTACTCTCATGCTGCAGACTGACATGGACAGTACAAATCTGTATGCCTACATTTCCATCATTGCCTTGATTGTCTGCATACCACCAGCCATAATTGTGAGTAATTTAGTACTTCTTGTGGCCCTCGTGATGAACATCAAAATCTTCATGTAACCCATGGAATCGAATTCTTATCATTCATTATTTGATCACACAGTTTGAGGGGCCGGCGCTGATGAAGGGCGGTTTCAGTGATGCAATTACTAAAGTTGGTACTGTCAAGTTCGTGTCAGATCTTTTCTGGGTCGGAATGTTTTACCACCTCTACAATCAGGTGAGTAAATGCCACCTTATGAACTTGTACCCTGCAGTAAAACTAAACTAACTTTACCAAAGGAGACACGTATTCTTTCACATACAATTACACTTCCTTTTTTGTGTTAATTTTCGTCAAATACACATGATTGTGTGATGGATGTGGTGTGTAACAATATTGTTGGCATTCTAATCACCAGCTGGCCACCAACACTTTGGAGAGGGTTGCTCCTCTGACTCATGCAGTTGGGAATGTACTGAAACGTGTGTTTGTGATTGGTTTCTCAATCATAGTCTTTGGTAAGCATATTATTTTCTCTTCCATTTTGGACCTGTTGTTTAGTTAGTCTCAATTTTGATTACTTTAATAGTCTAAATGAATGTTTCTAACGTACGTACATGACAGGTAACAAGATCTCCACCCAAACTGGTATTGGAACATGCATTGCAATTGCAGGAGTGGCCATCTATTCTCTCATCAAAGCCAGGCTGGAAGAGGAGAAACGAGTGAGTGCAAATGAAACGATTGAACAAATAAATATATTCACAGCAAGTTGTGTATGATTATGCTTTTTGTGGGGTGTTTTTTTCATTTGTTTTGCTTATTGTGTGGCAGCAAGCGAAAGCAGCATAAGAAAAAAGAGGCGCACTTCTGAGCACTGGAAATCAGATCAATCATCACAGATTTGCTTCAAAAATAATAATAGAGTGATATGGCTCCTTATTGGATTATCATTTCCTTGTAATAATTTAAGTTTCCCCCTCGCTCTCTCTCTCTCTCTTGTTAATTTTCTCATACCCTTTTTTGATTCCACCAGAAAACAATGTATTGCTGATTCGCAATCTTCTCATGTTGACTGAACTCATGATTCCCTCGGGACATGTTAAAGCTTGCCTTTTCAATTCCCTTTGTCTCTTTGATAAAAAAAACAGAGAAAAGAAAAAATCACTCTGTCTCATAAATAAATAATGGTACTACCTGCTTCTCATAGGTGGTACTTGAGTGTTTGGGAAATCATAAAAACGTGGTTTTAGAAGTCTTTTTCTATAAGTCGAGATAAAATTTTTCTCATATATTTATTTTGTAAGACATGAGAATTATTTTCTAAAAGTCAATCTAAACGTACGCTTATTAAGGCAGCCAGCTAGCAGGAACAAGGAAGTCATTGCTTATTGAAAAGACTGATGATAAGCAGAATGAAAATAGAGGCAAGGAGGAAAAAAATTATTCCATGAGCTTTTACAAAATTTTCTCATCTTTATATGACTTTGAAATATTGATAGAAATAAATTCAACGAAGCTGGTTATTCCATCGACTCAGAGAGTTGGTTATATGCAAAAGAGGGGTGGAGTTCAGTTCCCAGCAGTATGTTTTAGGGAAAATCCTCTTCAAGGCCCTCTTTATCAAAAAAATTCTGGAATAGGCCCTAAAATTCTGAAAATTTCAGAAAAGACCCCAAGATTCTGAAAATTCTAGAAAAGGTCCTTCAGAATTTACGAAGTTATTAACGGGGCTGATACAGTTGTTAGAGGGGTACTGATATAGTTGTTAACCGGGCTGATTTAGTTGTTAAAAATCTCTAACAACTATATCAGCCCCATTAACAACTCACATTGGGTCTTTTCTGAAATTTTTAGAATCTTGGGGTATTTTCTGGAATTTTCAGAATCTTGGGGCATTTTTTGATATTTTCAGAATTTTAGGCATTTTCTAATTTTTTTTGGGTAATATGGCCTTTAAAAGGATTTTCCTATGTTTATATGGGTAACCCTTTTTTTGGTCTATGTGACTATCATTAATTCGGATGCGTCATTTGAGTCCAATTAATAAAAGTTTTCTCCACGTAAATGTTTCAATCCATGCCGTTGTTATCTATAGGTTGCTTTATTTATTTCTTCAATCTTTAATAAAAGCTCAAGATAACAAATAAATTAGTTTGAAAAAAAGATAAATATAAATATCTTAAAGTAATTTATTTAACTACTTTAAGTATTTTTTAAAAAGGTGGGTCTTATATTAATGTCCGTAATATTTATTTTTTATTTTTAAAAAAACAAAGAATACATAAATTGACAGTATTATGGTCCCACTGTCAGCAATTGTTCCAAGTCCACTTTTGTTACCAAGTCAAGAAAAAGTCGCCTGTTTGGAGAGAATCAAACGTAAGTTTGTCAAATATCATGCTACAGTATTTTACATTAAAATCTAGGTTTGAGATCTAAGACCTAAGTTTTTTTAAAAAATATTTTTTTCCAGATTTTTCTCTCTCCTCAACCCTGATCAGTATTTTTCAATACCAATGAGTATCTTTAATTATTTTTTTTTTACCTAAAGTATTTTTTTAAGATTAGTTATTACTCTTAAATATTTTTTCAATATCCTAAAAATAAATTTTAAAGATCATGAATTATTTTTTCAATATCCGTAAATATCTTTTTAGTACTAGTCATTACCCTAGAATATTTTTCAATATCTTAAAATAAATTTTCAAGATCATGAAGTATTTTTTAGTATCCTTAGGTATCTTTTTAGTACTCATCCGTATCCTGAAATATTTTTTTAAGATTAGTCGTTACCCTGAAATATTTTTTCAATATCCTAAAATAAATTTTTAAGATTATAAAGTATTTTTTCAGTATCCTTAATAATTTTTTTTAGTACCCGTCAGTACCTGAAATATTTCTTCAAGGTCAGTTTGAAATATTTTCTAATATCCTAAAATAAATTTTAAAGATCAGAAAATATTTTTAATACCAGTCAGTATCCTTAAGTATTTCAATTTTGTACACAAATTTATGTAATCTTTGTTATTTATTACAAAATGTAATGTTTATAATATTTAAAATACAACCTTAGTTAATGTCCTTTTAGTAAATTTGACTCTGAAAAAGCTATTCCGATAACAATATCCAAACACAATCAATTTTATCTAAAAACTATTTTTTGAAAGTTATTTTTACTTCGTAAATCTCAAAAACTATTCTCCAAAAGCTATTTTTATCTCGTAAATCTCAAAAGTTATTCTTTAAAAGCTACCGTCAATCCAGACGAGCTCTTGTATTTTATGAAAAAATTGTGTAGAAAAAGAATATTTTATGTGACAAAAAGCCATCGAAGTAAAAACAAAAATGTTGAGATTGACTTTGTGAAGTATTCTTTATATATGTTATATTATTCTCTAATTATTATTAAGGGAAAAATATTTCTCCCGTCACTGGAGATAAAGTTATCTCCAGTAACTCAAAAACTACATCATTTTGAATTAATGAAGGGTGTTTTCATAATTTTGTTTATTTTTTATCATATGAATTTTAACGAAACACATTCATTAATTCACCTAAAATTACACACACACCTTTCATTAATCTAAAACAACGTAGTTTTGAGATCACTGGAGATAACTTTATATTCAATAACTGGAGAAATACTTTTCTCTATTATTAAGCTTTATATAATGAGATAGGATATTATCACTACCATTTTTTGTTACTACCACTTTTTCACCGTTAGATCAGAATCTCATCTATGTTTATTAAAATGGATAGTGACAATATCCTATTCCTTATATAATTGCCGACAAGTTACAACTTACAATAATAAAGGATTGTGGCCAAGTCATGAAATGAAACTACTTTTGCAGTTGTTTCTGGTAATGAATAAATAAACCTTCTGTAATTGTTTGAATTTGTAAATACCAGATCAGCACTGATGGTAGTTCTTGTAGATTGAGAAATAAATAGAAGGCTGAATCCAAATCATGCTTGATAATATGGACAATAAATTTATTTGATCACTCAAGATAGGATATATTTTGATTGATTGTAATCATATCTTTTTAGGATTATTTTAGATTTAGATTTTACGCAGCATTACTTTTAATAATTGTATTTATGGTTCCATATCCAGTCCTAATGTTTTTTAAATAAATAAATAAAATTCATTTTAATCACTTTTTAGAAAAAAAGATACCAATTGTAATTTATATTGATAGGTAAATGATTTCTTCAGTCACTGGAGATAGAATTATCTCCAGTGACCCTAAAACTACGTCGTTTTGAATTAATGACGGGTGCTTTTGTAATTTTAGGTGAATTAATGAAGAGTGCAAAATTACGAAAACACCCTTCATTAATTTACCTGAAATTACAAACACACCTTTTATTAATTTAAAACGACGTAGTTTTAGGGTCACTTGAGATAATTCTATCTCCAGTGACAGGAGAAAAAAATACAATAGAAAAGAAAGAGGATACGAAAATATTTTTGCTACTGCACCCGGTTCACCAGAGCTTTACCCTGCCTAGTCTGGATCGAGGTTCTATGGGGCGCATATGCGGGGACCTCTCCTAGGAGAAGAGGATACGAAAATTAATTCAATTTTATAAAATATAAATGTTAAAGCCCAATGGAGAAGCCCATTACGAGGGAAGAGAAAAACGAAAAAGCACGTTAAACTGGGCCCAATGAAACAAAAACAAGAAACATCGATTCGACGATCGAATCGGACGCGAAAGATCCCAAAGAGCAGAACCAATCAGAGCGAAGCGTTCAGGAAAATTTTTAAAGAACTCCATTCAACAAAACGCAACAAAACACAGTTAACTTGTAATTCAATTTCAAACAACCTCACATCATCACCATGATCCCCACACAACACACGCACATTAATTAAATTGACCGAAACAACAACCCCCCCAAATTGAAAACCTTAAAATTAAAAGAATTAAAAAAAACGAGAAAAATCTGACAAGAACCTTGGCATAAAGGTTCATCGAAATTTGAACAACGTGTAGAGATAGAGAGAGAGAGAGAGAGGGAGAGACAAGTCAGACAACACAGATATCATTTCATCAAAATAAAAAAGGGAAAAACGCGAAAAAAACGAAAACTTATAAACAAAAGTTAATCTCTTTTTTGGGGGTTTTGTTTTTAGTCCTCGTTAATGAGTTCTCGTTTGACATCACGAACATTCATCACACCGTTAATAAAAAGAGAAACAAGAAAAAGGCCAGTATTTAGTATTTACGGAGGAAAAATAAAAACGAATTATGAAAGGTGGTGGAGGAATTGTACTTGTAGGAGGAGCCAGTGGAAACTGTTGTCGTTGGTTTATTTTTGTTTTTCGATTATTGTTATTAATATTATTATTGTTTTTCGGTTTGTTCTTTTATTCTTCAATCCTTGTTCTTTCTTTTCAATCCCCCATTGTACGCTGATGCTTTTTCTTATTTATTTTGTTATTTTTAATTTTTTCCCATCCCAGGATAATAATCTTGTGCCTTTTTCAATCCTTGACTATTACGGAATTTTGGTTTTAGAGAGAGGAAGGTAGAGATGAGACGGTATAGATAAGGCAAAAATATTGATTCTTTTCGGTAGCCCTAATTTTCTGGTTTTGGTTCCTTTTCTTTAACGTTCTGGATTTCTTCCGGGGTTTGAAGAACGGAACTTTGAGGAGATTTCGATCTTGATCGGCTTTCTTCAATGGAGGCCGAGTCTGCTTCAGACGGCGAGAATAATCGGAAAAGGGACGCCGCTGATGATTACAATGACGAAAATAATGGAAGTAACAAAAAAATTGTAAATTCCAATGAAGGCCAGAGCAAGCCCAAGCGTCAGATGAAGACTCCTTTCCAGCTTGATACCCTAGAGAAAGCTTATGCTTGTTCGTTCTACTCTCTTCTTCAATTTTCTTGATCTCCCTCTCTTTCTGTTGTTCTTTTTTATTTTTTACCTCTCTCTCTCTTTTTTTTTTCCAATTTAAAGATTTTGTTTGATATGCGTTCAATCCGTTTTGTTAATTGAATGGACTGTTTCTCTTGATTAGTGGAGACGTACCCGTCGGAGGCGATGAGGGCAGAGCTGTCGCAGAAGCTGGGGCTGTCGGATCGGCAATTGCAGATGTGGTTCTGCCATAGGAGGTTGAAAGACAAGAAGGACGCTCCGAAGTATCCAAGAAAGGCGCCACCGCCGTTGCCCGCTTCACCGACGGACGACTTGAGGATGGAGACTGAACTCGCCAATGATTATGGATCCGGGTCGGGTTCGGGCTCAAGCCCGTTCACGCGTTCAGAGTTGCGGAATGTAGTACCTAGGGGTGTTCCTGGGTACTATGAGTCGCAGCAGGCGCTTATGGAGCTCAGAGCAATTGCTTGTGTGGAGGCACAATTAGGAGAACCCTTGAGGGAGGATGGACCTATTTTAGGAGTGGAGTTTGATCCATTGCCGCCAGATGCATTTGGAGCACCAATAGGTATAATGCTCTGTGCTTTTGTTTTTTCCTCACATCAAGATTGTGGAACACTGGAACTCATGTTCAGTTTATGCTCTGTCTTTATATGTTTTATTGCTCTTTTTGTTTTGGTTAGAAGTTTTATTGCTCATTTTTATTTGTTTATTCATTTTTTGCTTGGACTACCGGTCTCTTACAGTCTTTTATAACAATTTAGCTGTTAAATCAAGTGGCATGGTTAGAATCTTCACATGATTCAATTACTTAGCTATCATGAGTATGTTGGTGTTTGTTGATGTGGTATCATTTTTCTTAAACGTTGTATGTTGTACTAATGTTGTAGTGATTAATATTCATATACTGTATCTTTGACCACCTCTGGGTCTTTCATGAGAGTAGACATGGTTGCTAGAATCAATACTTCTGTGGCATTAGTGGTTGGTAAACTTTTGTTTGTTTGTTTGGCTGCTGACATTTTTGGGACTTTGTTTTTTTCGTGGAGCAGCAGTTACTGATCAGCAGAAGCGGCCTAGCCTTGGCTTTGATAGTAAAGTCTATGAAAGACATGATGCTAGATCAAACAAGGTTGGTTTTCTTTTTCCTGTATTTAATAAGAGAATTGTTTATTAGCTACTCTGTATTTAGTTGCACGTGACTCGCAAGAGATCATTTTTTGTCATGATCGTCGTTGAGTGGGAGATAACTATGATGATTGAGTACCTTTCAGAATGTTTATCCTATTCACTCAAAATGTCTTAAGATTTTCAGTAGATAACCTGCTTGTAACAGGTATTCCTGTAATTTGCTTGCTGTTCTGATTTTCGCTATTTTTGAATGTCTTGTTCCTGTTGTTAGCACGAATATGAAATAGAGTATTTAGTGACTTTACGACAACATAGTAGTATTGGAACTAGTTTCAACATTCTCAGCTTGAGCCATTATTCATTTGAGTTCTTGTGTTTTGATTTGGCATATATTTTGTTTTTTATTCCTCTTTTGTCCTTTTCCCTAATGGTTTTGAAAATTATCTATTTCAGTGCTCAATTAATGCAACTTCAGATTATAAAATGCGTTCCTTCAATTCATAGAAAACATGCCTACTCCCTCTGTTATCAAATATAAGCGACAAATGAGGCTAGATACACATTTAGGAAACAGTTTAGCGTCTAAAAAAGTAGTTTATCTTTACTATCTTGCCTCCAGTAAAGATATGTAGGTGGGCCAATGGACATTACTCTTCATTGGAAAATGGAGAGTCCAATGGTTATTTATGAAGGGCACTTTTGTAAAGATAAATTTAAACATTTATTAAAGTTTGCAATGTTTCTTATATTTGATAGCAAAGGATTCGTGTAATTTTTGCTTATTTTTGACAATGGTGGAGTATTTTTTACTGATTTTAATGTAAGGTGCTCAATTTTTGCTTAAACATATTGTTAAAACATAATTTACTGCTTGATTGCTTTTCTTTGAGACACTGATTTTAATTTAGCTCCATTCCAGGCTACAAGGGCTTTCAATGAATATCCATTTCTCCCAAACCACTCCAGTATTAGATCTGATGCTTATGGACAATTGACACAAGCTCATTTACTTGATCCGATGGATGGTCCGGCCAGAACCCCATCTTTTGTGGTAAAAAATGAACTCTCCAGGATTCATGCTGCCCAAGGTCATTCGGCACGTGTCCGTATTCCATCACTACAAGATAAACAAGGACCTCCATTTCAATCACCCACTCGTGATGATGATGGCCCCTCTCAAAGGGAACCTTACACAAATCTAAATATTGGAATGAACTCTCACTTTGCTGATCACCCAATTGTTGGACCAGAAAACCCTTATTCTGCAGTTGGTGGGCCAATTTTCCATGGCGATGCAGTATTACGGGTGGACAGGAAACGAAAGGTATTCAGGCCATCTTTGGTAATGATTATTGTGTACTTTATTGAGCCTCCTTTTTTGTTTCTTTAAACATTTCTGGAGAATGCTTAGTGAGAAGTCTTTGCAGAGGATTTATAATTTCAAACTTTATGCAGAGTGATGATTCTAGAACTGCAAGAGATGCTGAAGCCCATGAAATGAGGATCCAGAAGGAGATAGAGAAACAAGATAACATTCGGCGAAAGGTTGTATTTGGAATGAATTCAATAAGCTTTTGTGAAGTTTATGAATAGATGTTGAAAGGAATGATGTTTCTGATCTGACTCCCTTTTATTTTTCCTCTGAATTTTAGAATGAAGAAAGAATGAGGAAAGAGATGGAGAGGCAAGATCGAGAAAGAAGGAAGGAAGAAGAGAGGTTAATGCGTGAGAGGCAAAGAGAAGAAGAAAGAACAAAGCGTGAACAAAGACGTGAAATTGAACGAAGGGAAAAGTTCCTGATGAAAGAAAATCTAAGAGTATGTGTGTTTGTGGGCCTTGTAGCTCTATCATCTGTTAACTAAATTTTTTACCGCTGAGGATATGTTGTGTATCCTACTGACCTGTATCATGTTCACTCTGTTAAAAGGCTGAGAAAAAGAGGCAAAAAGAAGAGCTTCGAAAAGAGAAAGAAGCAGAGAGAAGGAAAGCTGCTCTTGAGAAGGCAGTGGCCCGCAGAATAGCTAAAGAGTCTATGGAGCTTATTGAGGATGAACAACTGGAATTGATGGAGTTGGCTGTGGCAAGCAAGGGACTTCCCTCAATTATAAATCTCGACCTTGACACTTTGCAAAACCTTGACATGTTTCGTGGTGAGCAATGTAATTTTATATTGTCTAATTAACCCAATTTGGTTTGGGGTGAAGGGGAATGAGGTCCCAATACTGATGCTTCCTTGTTCACTGTAGATTCATTATGTATTTTTCCACCCAAGAGTGTAAAGCTGAAAAAACCTTTTGCCATCCAACCCTGGATCAAATCTGAGGATCTTGTTGGCAACCTTCTCATGGTTTGTTCTTATTATCACTTTTACTTGTTTGAAGCTGGTTGAACATTTGAGCTTTAGTCATTTACCAGTTCTTATGATATTTATCTTAGATTAATTTTATATTTATTTATGATCTTTTTTGAGCAATGTCTCTTTCAGCATTTAGTCTCTTGTACCCTGAAATTAATAAAATATTCTTCAGTTACCTTGCTGTTATGTCAGTGGGTTTCTGGATGCACTGCCTTCTTTAGCTCATGTTATCTTTTTAGTGTTATTTATTTAATAGGCAATAGCTTGATTTGTGGCTCCTGAGTTCACGGTTTGAAAGCTTTGGTGGTGTATTTCAGGTTTGGAGATTTCTGATTACGTTTGCAGATGTCCTTGAGTTGTGGCCTTTTACTCTTGATGAGTTTTTGCAGGCATTTCATGACTATGTGAGTCAATATGACCTTTGCTGGTATTTGGAGCTATTAAAATGAACTATTATTTGCATTTTCCCTCCTTTTTTCACTAACTTTGTGGTTTAATGTGCAAACTGTTGGATCTCAGGATTCAAGATTATTTGGTGAGATACATGTTGCTCTTCTGAAGGTGATAATAAAGGACATTGAAGATGTTGCTAGGACACCTACAGGATTAGGTACAAGCCAGAATGGGGCCGCTAATCCTGGGGGTGGCCATCCAGAGATTGTGGAAGGGGTAAGTCCAGATATTTCCAAAGTATTTTATGCTTTTTTAGTCAATCAGTAGAATTTTTTAATGGATAAATTTTAATGTAATGTTGTCTTTTTTAATTTATTTATTCTTAAATATCAGGCATATGCATGGGGCTTTGATATAAGAAATTGGCAGAAGCACTTGAATCAATCAACATGGCCAGAAATTTTCCGACAGTTCGCATTATCTGCAGGGTTTGGACCACGGCTGAAGAAAAGAAATATCACATGGTCCTATGCAAATGATAAAGATGAGGTTCATTGCTCTTCTTTATGTTAATTGATTGCGTTAATTTCAAGACTTTTGGGATTTCTTATGTTACGTCAACACATTCGCCATTGTTTAAATTCCAATTTTGAGGGGATCACACAATTTCGGATATTGCTTCTATTTGTTATAACAGCACTGAGATCTTTTTATGTTTAATTTGAATCTTGGGATGGGAGCATTTCTGCTGCCATTGAATGGGTGAACATTTGCCTGGATCTATTTATCACATACTGAACTTTTTCCATTTTTCTTTTCAAAATTGTGTTGCATTGACTAAAGGAGTAATGATTCTATATGTTACAGCAGGGTAGAAGTTGTGAAGACATCATCTCCACACTTCGCAATGGTTCAGCTGCTGAAAATGCAGTTGCAAAAATGCAAGAGAAAGGTCTATTAGCCCCTCGAAGAAATAGGCACCGGTTGACTCCTGGAACAGTCAAGTTTGCAGCATTTCATGTTTTGTCTCTAGAGGGGAGCAAGGGGTTGACAGTACTAGAGCTTGCGGAAAAAATTCAGGTGAATTGTCTCTCTTAATATTAAAAGCTCCATTAAGTTAGCCTCTTTGTTCTTATGCTTTTCTCCATCAGAAATCTGGACTTCGGGACCTGACAACCAGCAAGACGCCTGAGGCATCAATTTCTGTTGCTTTAACTAGAGATGCTAAGCTTTTTGAAAGAATAGCTCCCTCAACTTATCGAGTTCGAGCTGCGTATAGAAAAGATCCTGCTGATGCGGAGGCCATACTTTCAGATGCTAGAAAGAAAATTCAGATATTTGAAAATGGGTTTTCTGCTGTTGAAGATGCTGATGATGTTGAAAGGGAAGAAGAGTCGGAAAGTGATGAAGTTGATGAGGATCCTGAAGTAGATGATTTAGTAAATCCCCTTAGTGATAACAAAACATCTGAACAATATGATGACCTGAACATCTGCTCTATAAATGCAAGAGAAAATATGAGCCATGACATTGAAGTTATTCAAAATGAGTTTGGCAAGGATCTTCCTTGTGTTACTGAGAATTGTTCCAAGGATGCTGATTTTCCAAGTGCCATCACTGGACAGCACGGGGTTGTTGGAGATTTGAATACTGGAAATCCTGAAGATAATATGGAAATTGATGAAAGCAAGTCTGGAGAGTCATGGGTTCAAGGTCTTACGGAAGGAGAATATTCTGACCTTAGTGTAGAAGAACGCCTTAATGCTCTAGTAGCTTTAGTTGGTGTTGCAAATGAAGGAAATTCAATACGTCTTGTTCTTGAGGTATTTTTTGTTGCAAATAGTCTTGAATTTGGATTGAAGTTGCATCTGTTTACTAGTGCTCTCCTTTTTTTTTCTTTCCTATTTAATATAT
This sequence comes from Acacia crassicarpa, assembly GCA_034222035.1. Taxonomy (NCBI): domain Eukaryota; kingdom Viridiplantae; phylum Streptophyta; class Magnoliopsida; order Fabales; family Fabaceae; genus Acacia; species Acacia crassicarpa. The sequence goes on along the minus strand of JAWXYG010000005.1, from coordinate 36,027,226 downwards.
ATTGACGTGAAGGGCTTTACAGGACCGATTGGAGGCAGCAAATGCTCTGAAGAAGCAAATGTGGGCAGAAGCACAGATAGATAAAGTTCGGCAGAAAGATGATAATTGTAATAAATCTGATTTTCCATCTCTTACTGCAAATAAAGTCGAGACACAATATACAGGCCCTGCTGCAGAGGGAAATCAGAGCCCGTTGCCTGACATCAATATTAATAATAATGAGGCATCACCCATCACTGCAGAAAATCAAAAAGAAGTTCTCGGTGCACAGAATATGCCTATTGAAAAGCCCTCAGTTGTTCCAGATCTCTTTGTGGGTCCAGACAACTTACAGATTCTATCTGCACATGCTTCAAAAAGGTCTCGTTCACAGTTGAAGTCCTATATTGCGCATATAGCAGAAGAGATGTATGTATATAGGTCCTTGCCCCTTGGTCAAGATCGGAGACGTAACCGATATTGGCAATTTGTCGCATCTGCTTCTGGCAGTGATCCTGGTGCTGGCAGGGTCTTCACTGAATTACATGACGGCAGCTGGAGGCTTATTGATTCTGAAGAGGTAAATTGTTGAACTGTTGATTTTTCAGCAGCTGATCCATTCCTTTCAGATTAGTTCCTGGATGTGTTGGTTTCAATAGGTTTCCTGTGTTTGCTGGATACGTGGACTCCTACTCATTATTTCTACACCGTACTTTTATTGTTGAATCAAATCCAGATTTTTTGAAATTGAAGTCCTCAAATCATGGTTCTGATAAAGATAGCCTTAAATCACAAAAACATTTTTGTTCATGGCCCCCCAAAAAGGAATATTTTTGTTATTCACAAAATTTTGTTGCTCTATATTCTTAATTTCTTGGCTAGCAAGTCAAAATATTTTTGTGATTGATTCTTTGAGCTAGATTGCTATTTTCTTCAGGTGTCAAGGGTTATGTAAACTCGATCTATTCTTATGCTTTCATCCTAATTGTTGAAATGTATTTTGTTCAACTTTATGCAGGACTTTGATGCACTTTTGACATCCCTTGATTCACGTGGAATTAGAGAATCTCATTTACGCTTAATGTTGCAGAAGATTGAGAATTCCTTCAAGGAAAATGTTAGAAAGAATGCTCAATTTAACAAAATTGCTACCAAATCAATTAAAAATGAAGTTGATGAAGTGGAACTAGTTCCCGAATGCCGTGCTGGATCAGACAGTTCTTGCAGTACTCTTTGTGGTTTGAATTCTGACAGTACATTGGAAACTTCTTCGTCCTTTAAAATTGAGCTGGGGGGAAGTGAGAGTGAAAAAAAAGCTGCCTTGAGAAGGTATCAAGATGTTCAAAAGTGGATATGGAAAGAATGTTATAATTCATCAACGTTATATTCAATGAAATATGGGCAAAGGAGATGCAAACCACTGCTGGAAATATGTGACATGTGTTTGAATCCGTACTTCTTTGAAGATTCCCATTGCAATTTTTGCCACCAAACTTTTGCTACTAATAATGGATTTAATTTTTCTAAACATGCATTTCAATGTGGAGAGAAGTTTGATTCCAAAGGTATTTTTACTTGGGATTCTTCTCTTCCCTTGCGGATAAGGTTGCTCAAGGCCTTGTTGGCCTGTATTGAGGTAAATTGACAATAGCTTAGTATGTGTTTCAGTGATTTTCATTTAGACTTGTTGCCTTTCCAGTAGTGTATTTTTCCTAATAACTTAATGGTTAATTTGTTTTCTCGTTGTCTTTCAGGCTTCTGTTCCTCTTGAAGCATTACAATCAATTTGGACAGAAGAGAATAGGAGGCAGTGGGGAGTGAAGTTAAACAAATCTTCTACAACTGATGAACACTTGCAGGTTTTATGCCATATCATTAAGAACAAGTTTATCTTGCAAATCTTTATATCATTTTGAAGTTTTTGTATTTCTGAATTGGGCAATGCATTCTGCAGTTGCTGACCTTGTTGGAGAGAGCAGTACAGCGAGACTTCCTGTCATCAAACTTCTCTACGGCAGATGAAATGTTGGGATCAAGCTCTATGCCAGATGATGCTGTAAATGCTTCTACTGATAGTGAATCAGTTCCTGTGCTGCCATGGGTACCACAAACCACTGCAGCCATTTCATTGAGAATCTTTGAGTTTGATGCATCCATCAGTTACATACCAGTTGAGACACCTGAGCTACCTTGTGAAGAGAAAGAAGCGAGTGAATATGTGGTGAGTTCTCTGTCTCCTTGTTAACATCTAGTAGCTCATTTACCAAGCATTCTGGATTGAAGTTTCCCATTGGACGTGTTACATTTATTATGCTTATATTTGAGTGAGAGTGGAAGTTTAGCCAGAAAGCTTTTGTGCTGATCATATTTAGAAATCAATCATCTAACTTGTTCTGGTTTTCTTTTCTGCAGAAGCTCCCTTCAAGATATGCTCCCTTCAAATCTGGTAGAGCTATTGAATCAGCAGAATTAGACCATGATGAATTCATCAAGGAAGACAAATCTAATAGAAGTGTTCGAGGCAGCCATAAACGTGGACGAGGGTCTCATGATCAGGGGCGGGGCAAAAAGTTGGCTAGAAGGACACAACATACCGGGCGTCGAAATGCTAAAGGCGCTGAGAATTTGGGTCGAGGATTAAAGCAGCAGGGGAGAGGGACACAAGGACAAGCTGGTGGACGTGGTCGCCGAACAGTCAGGAAAAGAAGAGTGGAAAAAAGGGCCGTGGAGGACTTATTACTGGGCCACAAGGGTGCTGGTCGAAGTCCCAAGATAAGTGCAGAATCGTTGAGAAGTTTGGAAGAGGAATGGGACGGCGAGAAGGAATCAAGTCCCATCCAAATGGATGGTGTTGATAATAGTAACAGTGCTGATGAAGTGGAATCTGATGACAATGGGCAAGCAGTGGAGTATGATGAGCAAGGAAACTGGGAGGTGGGTTTCAATGGTGGTAGTTCCAACAGATGGGATACGGATATGGTTGAAGCGAGCGATGAAGAAGTGGTGGGTGCTTCTGAAGATGACAATGGCATTGAAGAGGGAGAAGAGGAGTTGGAAGAAGATTCAGAGGAAGAGGCTATGAGTGAGGGAGAGGATTCAGATGGTGAGGGCAATAATAGAATGATGGTAAATGATGAAGAAGAAGAAGGCTCAGACTCAGCTGTCTCTGAGGATTCTGATTAGAACATTGGTTATTTGAATTGTGATCAAATGAAGGGAATTGGATTGCATCCCAAGGCTGCATTGCAATTTTTTTTTTCGAAACATTGCCGCTGGACAAGTGCCTGAGGAGTCATCTCATGGCTTGGGGGATGAGAGAGAGAGAGAGAGAGAGAAAGAGAGAGGAGCCATTAGAATTATGATGTATATGCTCCATGAAAATGGAGCCCCTGTATTTTTAAAGTAGAGTTGAAGTTGAGGGCCTTCGTAGCCCGGCCTCATTTCGATTTTGTTTTTTCCCCCTAATGTCATAGATATTCATTAATTTATAGAAATATAATACGTTTATATTTAAGCTCGTCTCTCTATCTTTCTTGTTTGCCCTAAATAAATCGTTGGTTGGAAATTATCAAAGGTAATTGAGGTGGAAGAGGTAGAAGGCTATGTTGTGGGTAATTTCAATTAGGGTTAAGTATAAATTTTGTTATGGAAGTATATCCTCAGAAGCAATTTTGTCCTGGAAGTTTTTTTTGGAGCAATGTTGCTTCGGAAGTTTTTTTTGGGAGCAATGTTGCCCTTCCGTCAACGGTCAACTAATCGTTGACTGTTAGGATTGTTAACGAAGGGGCAAAATTGCTCCCAAAGAAAAACTTTGGGGCAAAATTGCTCCTGGGGTAAAAAAATGTTAAAACTGTTATTTATGATATCATATATTTGTAATTCTTATTTATATAATATCTAGGGGTAGAAATAGATCAGCCACTTCACCCTTAATTTAATCTGTTTAAAGTAGGCCTTTTTTTTTTTTTTGGAAGTAGGCCTATTTTTAGTTTGCATAGACTTGTTTTGCAGTGAGACCTGTGGACTGTTAGCCTAATTATAAAATTTTTAAAAATATAGGCTGCCTTAATAGGGTACATGCCAGACTCAGACTGAAAAAATGGCCTTTAATAGGCCACAGGCTAAGCTCAGTTTGTTGTTGAACAGGTCTGGCCTGTTCAGGATGAAATCTGGGCTGGCCTAACCTGTTTCTATCCCTAAATATTATATAAATAAGAATTAAAAATATATGATATCATAAATAACATTTCAAACATTTTTTTGGGGTTAAGTAGTAATTTTGCCCCGAAAGTGTTTTTTTTTGGAGCAATTTTGCTTCGAAAGTTTTTTTTTTTGGAGCAATGTTACCCCTCCATTAACAGTTAACTAATGGCCAACGGTTACGGTCAACTAATTGTTGACGGAGGGATAACATTGCTCCTAAAAAAAACTTCCGGGGCAGCATTGTTCCAAAAAAAACTTCTGGAGTAAAATTGCTTTTGGGGATATACTTCCGGGACAAAATTAGTACTTAACCCTTTCAATTAATATTAAAATTGAACAGTTTGAATTTAATGTTATTTACTATTACTAACAAAGTCTAACAAAGTCATACAAATAGTAGGATTTAGCCTACTATATTCATACATATGTTGGTGTGTTAGAAAGTCAGTATTCTTAATTTATAAGTAATTTATTACTACCTTCGGTCCTAATTATAAGAAATAGTTAATTTTCTTTGAAGAGATTAAGGAAGCTAAATAAGTTACTTAATGATTTTATATGTTAAATATTCTTGGATTATATATTAGTTTATTAGTCAAATTAATAAGTTTAAAGAAAAAAATAAAAATAAAAATATTTTAAAGTAATTTAATTAGTTTTCTTAACCACAGGCCCAGGGGAATATTTCCAATGACCAAAGCTTATGGTTTGTTTATTCGGGATCTGCATCATACGGAATAAACTTAGTAAAACAAGTTATATGTAGCATTTGTTATAAAAAATGTAACAGAAAAACACACACTAACAAATTTATTCTCTGTTTTGATACTAATACATTCAGTGATTGATATCAAAATGCTCCGTCTTATGCAAGCCCTACTTAGAAATTTGCAATTGCTTTATTCGATCTACTAGTGAAAATATTTCAAACCTGACACACAAACCAGCGAGACAGAAAGGCCTCTAACAGGAGATGGAAAAGGAGAAGACATTGAAAAATGACGTGCACAAAAGAGAACATTATACACAACCTACATTAAGGTAATCACCATGGTTCCTTATGGCCCTAAAAGTCTCTTAATTCCAGCTTTCTGCTTCGACGTCAACTTTGTTGGGAATTTGATGTTGAACTTAATCCTAAGGTTGCCTCTCCTTGAAGGTTCTTTGGGTATTGGCATGCCTTCCTTTAGGACAACCCGTTCATAGGTTGGATGTATTGCGTTGTTTATGGGAATGTTCAGAGTCCTACCATCCAGAGTAGTGAGATGCACGGTGTAGCCTGTTAGAGCTTCTGTAAGTGATATCTTTTGTGTCACTACCAAATCATTACCATCCCTTATAAACACACTGTGGGGTTTCTCATCAATGATGAATATCAGATCTGCAGCGATCACGTTTGGCTGTTTGTTTCCTTTCTCCGGGAAGGTGATCTTCGTCCCCTTTTTCCAACCCGGTTTGATCTCAATGGTTAAAATTTCCTCCATTGGTAAAGTTTTCCTGCAAAAAGAAACCAAATCATCAAAATGCAGCTTCCAAATGCAATAGAATTCGTGCATGAACAAAAGCTAGTTTCCTACAGAGGCAGCCTAGAACAATCTTTTTCTTAATATAAGATATATTTATCTCATTTAATTGGATTAAAGGGCTAGATGAGTTAGTTAGTTAATAAGATATTGTCTATTCTAAGATACCCTAGTTATTTTGCTTAATTCTTTCATTTCCTTTCTTTCTTGATTACTGATAAGGGTAAATTAGTAAAAGATTTTGACAAATTTAAAAACTATGACTCGTATTTAAGATTAAAATTAACTACCAAATATATCTTATATTAGAAATAGGGAGGAGCACCAATCTCATGGTTATTTCGCTGTTCAAATACAGGTTATTATGACATGACGGCTATATTAATATTGGACACAACCTTAATGTGCACGAATTTCGTAATCGATAGGTGTTTTAAACTGATCCTATGATTTTTCAGGTCAACTTGTGCTAAATATTTGATAGCTTCTTCTGACCAACAATAACAATATCCCACTAGCCGAGGCTTCTACCAATCCTATGATGAAAATAATATCAACCAATTAACAAAAAGAAAGGCTAAGTAAAGGGCAATTACCCGCTTGCATCTACATGTTCACATGAGATCTTCATCTTCTTGGTAGTCCCCTTATAGAGCTCCTCAAGGCAGCAAGGCAAAGTGTTTTCAATGGGAGGTGCCTTCCGTGGACCTTGACTCATATGCTTGCCTACTCCAAATGAGCTGAATATATCACCCCCAAATATATCATCCCCAAACATTCCACGAAAGGGCCTTGAGCCACCTCTCATGCCGGCGCCCCCGCCAAACATTCCATCAGATGGGCTTGGAAGCTCCCAAAAGGGGTTTGGAAACTCCCAAAAGGGGCTTGAAAGTCCTTTCCTCCCTCCCATTCCCCTCCTCTCAAACCAAACAGATCCACTCATCGCTTCTGTTCTTTTGCTATTAGGTGAACACCAGGAAACGATAGGTAGGGAGATATAATCAGGGTTAAAGCTACACCTACCGGACGCTGCTTGGGATGGAAATAATGAAAGAAGTTAAAGGCTATAAGTAAGTGGGGAACTATCACTGCATATTCTTCTTTCACCGAGTCATAAAGATCAAAGGAGGATGAACCATGACGACACATTGTCTACTTTAATTTCGAGCCATAAATGTAACTTTATGTCACTTTTGTTATGAAAATAACATATTTGGGATAAGAGAGCAAGAGATAAAGAAGAGAGAAATTTAAGAGAAAAAGAGGGGAGTCCCATTCACTTGTGTGTATCTAATGCTTGTACAATGCTTATATTTATAGATCTCTAATGGTCATAACCAAAGGTCACCACTAAGTTACACTAAATGCATAAAGATGTTCATTGAATTTCCCAATTGATATTCATGAATGGTGACTAAAATGTGGAAGGTCAAGAGTCAATAAACCTCAACATAATTAATATATTTACTCCCTTAGATGTCTATTATGAATGTGTCTCATTAAAAATTTTAACTAAGAAAAATCCAATAGGATAAAAATCTAGCTAAAAAAAAGAGTACATCATCCATTAATACATTGTCCAGCCTCATTAAAAACCTTTCTATCAAAATCCAACGGGATAAAATTTAGATAAGGGAAAAAGAGTACAGCGTGTATCAACTCCCCATTTTGACAACATCATTATTACTCCCCTGATGACAATAATGCTTCCAATGTCTTTGTGTTGGTAAAGAACTATATTTTGCAAATAATCAAGATAAATTAATGCTCCAATAGCATTAAATTATGGTACTTCTGGACCAAGTAGTTCTTCAAAATCTTTGCTAATTACTCAAAGTCGGAATTGGTCTTTATCCGCTTGCAAATACCTTATAATCATTGGGGGTGCATAATGAATGTAACTTATCCGTACGAAATTGCTTTATGATGTTCTCCTTGATATACAAAGATCACATTCTTTAGGTATTCGATTGGTAGTTTAAGACATAATTTCGTTCTGCTCAATCTTTCATTTCAAATTCTTTCTTCAAACAATTAATTTCCTTTTGAAGCTCTTCAGAAGTTCTAATGATGTTGACATCATTAACATTAACATCAATTATAACAAATTCATTTCTAAATCTTTTCATAAAAATGCATGGGCATATTGGGTCATTTTTGTACCCTTCTTTCAACAAATATTCTTTGAGACAATTATACCACATGCGCTCTGATTGCTTCAAGCCATACAAAAACTTATTTAACTTAATTAAGTAGTGTTTTCAAGAATTTGAATTAGATGCTTCTTGCATCTTGAGTCCTTTAGGGACTTTTATATAAATATCATTGCCAAGTGAACTATACGAATAGGTAGTCACGACATCCATTAAACCAAATCAAGTCATTCATTTACTGCTAAGCTAATCAAATAACGAAAAGTACTTGCATCCAATACTGGCGAATACGTTTCTTCAAAATCAATGTCAGGTCTTTATGTAAAGCCTTGAGCTACAAGATGAACTTTATATCTTATAATTTCACCCTTTTAGATACACAAAGTATTTACTAATACTAAAAAAAATATTTTATGATCTTATAAGAGGGTAGCGGGGAAAGGAGGAAAGCAGAATCTAATGGAAGGAAAAAGAAGATATGTCTGGAAGGTGCCCATTTCACCGGAAGGACCAGAACAGTTGAAACTTTCGAGAGGTGCTGAATATCATCTGTTTCAGGCCCTTGTCCCATAAATTAACCATTTCAATTGTTTCCTCAGTCACTCAAAACGGCAACAATTACGCGTCGTTTATAGGAAGTTTTGTGTGTCTGGAATTCCCCCCCCCCCCCCCCCCCCCCCCCAAAAAAAAAAAAACACTATATCTACAATCTTCATATTTTCTCCAGAGTTATTTTTTTTAGGGGTAAAAGATCCTTTTCCCCTAGCTTATGAGGAACGTGATAAAAGTTTACAATTTTTTTTAAATCATCAAATTCTCATAAAAATTTGAATTATTAATATTACTAATATAATGGGAAGGTGATACTAATCTTTTTTCTCCTTCAGAATCTCATCGATCTCAAGTAAAAAAATAAATCTTTCAGATATAATAGTTTCTAAAATTATTGTTATTATACAGTATTTTATAATTTAATTTTGTCTGTACCGCTTTTATAAATTGTGTAGATAAGATTTTAATCACTTTAACTTATTTATTTATGTTTGAAATAACAGTTTTATAAAATATTAAATCTAATCTGTTTTATTTTTTTTTTTAAAAAAAATCTGGTGATGGAGATGAGATTCTAAAATTAAAAAAATAAAGAATTATGAGATAACACAAACCCATTGTTCCACTCAATGAATATTTATACCTTTTCTCCATTAATAATAATAGCCAGGAACAGTTTGCTTTGACTAGGATTGAACCTTCATCCTCTTGTTGAACTCTTAGAATTAATATTCTATATGTAGTTATGTTCATTACATTATTATTTGTTAACCCCAAAATTATTTACGATAGTGCCAGCTTTTCAGTCAAAAAAAAAAAAAAAGATGCGTGTTAAAAATTCTATTCCAATCTAGTCCTATTTATAAGTCTATATTGACCAAATCTCACATACCAAGGAGAATTAGTTGATACAATAATTATGGGGAGAAATTTTCAATTTTGTCCTCATTTATAATTGAATATTTTTCAACTGTTTTTTCTCTCTCTATCTTCATGGGTATAATTGATATGAGTGAAATTTTCACAATCTTATTTATTACATGAAACTAGACTTATAAATAGGACTGAATTTTTTTTTTCAAAATGGACTTATAATTAAGATCAGAATGATACATTGCTAAGTAAGATGATAATTAACCTCACCTTTAAGTATGAGAACACAAGTAAAACAAAAAAAGAAAAGATTCTACACATCTTTCAAATGAGGGTTACAAAAAGTCATATTTCAAATGAAATTATAGTTTTCTTACTAAGTATCCTTATAATTCAATCATATAAATATCATCTCGCCAAAAACACTAGACTGGCAACTATGAATAGTGGGTTGGTCTTTAAAACAATAGAATATTCATATGTAACGTGAAATAGAATAGGAAGGGGGGAAATATTTCCAAGACCCCTTTTCTTATTAATGACCAAACACTACTTGCTTATGTTTAGATGAGAACAATTCAGGTTTGTTTATTCGGGACCTGCATCATAAGGTATTTAAAATTGAAATACACTTAATAAAACAAGTTATATATTTGTTATCAAAAGTGTTTTTAAAAAAAAAAAAACACTCTGAAACAAATATATTCTATGTTTTGTTTTGATTCTAATAAATACAGTGATTGACATCAAAATGCCCTGTCTTCTGTAAGACCTACTTAGAAATTTGCAAATGCTTCATTCAATCTAATTTTGCTGGGTTTTATTACTTGTGAAAATGTTTCAAACCTGACACACAAACCAGCGAGACAGAACGGCCGTCTAACAGGAGTTGGAAAAGGAGAAGATAATAATAATGATGTGCACAAAAGATAACATTATACACAACCTGCATCAAGGAAATCACCATGGTTCCTTATGGCCCTAAAAGTTTCTTGATTCCAGCTTTCTGCTCCGATGTCAACCTTGTTGGGAATTTGATGTTGAACTTAATCCTAAGGTTGCCTCTCCTTGAAGGTTCTTTGGGGATTGGCATGCCTTCCTTTGGGACGACCTCTTCATAGGTTGGATGTATTACGTTGTTTATGGGAATGTTCAGAGTCCTACCATCCAGAGTAGTGAGATGCACAGTGTAGCCTGTTAGAGCTTCTGCAAGTGATATCTTTTGTGTCACTACCAGATCATTACCATCTCTTGTAAACACACTGTGGGGTTTCTCATCAATGACGAATATCAGATCTGCAGGGATCACATTTGGCTGTTCGTTTCCTTTCTCGGGGAAGGTGATCTTTGTCCCCTTTTTCCAACCCGGTTTGATCTCAATGGTTAGGATTTCGTCCACTGGTAAAGTTTTCCTGCAAAAAGAAACCAAATCATCAAAATGCAGCTTCCAAATACAATAGAATTAGTGGAAGAACAAAAACTAGTTTCCTACAATATCTGAGGCAGCCTAGAACAATCCTTCTACGCAGTATGTAATACTTTTATACAGTACATAATACTCCTTCCAATCCCTAATATAAAACATATTTACTTAATTCAATAGATTAAAGGAGCTAGGCTAGTTAGTTAATATGATATTGTCTTTTCTAAAATACTCTAGGCATTTTGTTTAATTCTCTCATTTCCCTTGCTCCTTGATTACTGTTGAAAGATCATCCATAAGGGTAAATTAGTAAAATTTTTAACAAATTTGAAAACTATTTGAGACCAAAGTTAACTATCCTGATACTTAGGGACCGGAAGGAGCACCAATCTCATGGTGATCTCCTGGTTATTTCGCTGTTCAAATACAGGTTATGACATGGCGGCTATATTAATATTGGACGCAACCTTAATGTGCACTAATCAGTTTCATGATGACCTGATAGATGTTCTAAGTTGATTCTACGATTTTTCAAGTCAATTTGTAGTAAATATTTGACAGCTTCTTCCAATCAACAACAACAACAACACAACCTTATCCCACTAGGTGACTGATGAAGATAATATCAACCAATTAACAAAAAGAGGCTAAGTAAAGGGTAATTACCCGCTTGCATCTACAAGTTCCCTTGAGATCTTCATCTTCCTGGTAGTCCCCTTATAGAGCTCCTCAAGGCTGCAAGGCAATGTGTTTTCAATAGGAGGTGCCTTCCGTGGACCTTGACTCATAGGCCTTCCTTCTCCAAATGAGCTGAATATATCATCCCCAAACATTCCACCAAAGGACCTCGAGCCACCTCTCATGCCGCCGCCGACACCCATTCCCCCAAATGGGCTTGAAGACCCGAAAAATTCAGCAAAAATGTCGTTTGCATTTCTGGGATTAAACCTAAAAGTCGTTGGACCATTTCCAGCGTGGAAGAATGAAGTCCCACCGGCATCTGGAGGTGGCACCTGCCCTTTGAGCCCTTCTTCTCCATACTGATCATAAATTGCTCTCTTCTGGGGATCACTTAGAACCTACACAAGATCAATGTACAAAGTGAGACCCCCTTCATCAAAAACAGATCCTGGACCGCTGGACGACACAAAATTTTAACCTGATCACATAAAAACAGGGAAGGGGGGGTGCTAGCAGAGATTGAAAATTCAGAAAATCTCAATAACATCATCAAACATTTGATAACCGTTATAAAAGTGAAGGAAAGAATCATTTGGTAAATGGACGAGCTAACACAGATTGAATGACATCGACAAACAGTTAACTAATGTTCTTAAAGTGAAGGAAGTAATCGACAACTAGCTTTACCTCGTAGGCTTCTGAGACTTGTTTGAATTTAGCCTCAGCCTCTTTCTTATTGTTTGGGTTCTTATCAGGGTGCCATTTCATGGCAAGCTTTCGGTAAGCTTTCTTCAAATCTTCATCTGTGGCATTCTTATCAACCTGCAGAATCTTATAATAGTCAACACCCATACTTCGTCGTCTTCTGAGGGTTAGAACTTCGGAACGAGATTCTGCAAATACTCAGATTTTCCCTTTAATGGGTCTTCCCTGAAGCTTCGCTTCTATTCCTTTGCTATTAGTTGCGATGAACACCAGGATTCCAGTAAACGATAGATCGAAAGATATAATTAGACTTAAAGTTATCACTATTAGGGAAGGAAAAAGATATGTCTGGAAGGTGCGCATTTCACTGTAAGGACCAGAACAGTGTGGAACTTTCGAGAGGTGATGAATATCATCTGTTTCAGGCCCGGATTTGCCTTGCGCGCTAAATTAACCGTTCCATTTGTTGCGCTTAAACGGCAACAATTACGCGTCGTTTATAGAAAGTGCCCCGTTTTGTGTCTGGAATTTTTCTCCCAATCTACAATCTTCATATTTTCTCCCCAGTTTTTTTTTTTTTTTGGGGGGGAAAAATCCTTTTCCCCCAGCTTATGAGGAATGTGATAAAAGTTTACAATGTTTTTAAATCATTAAATTCTCATAAAAATTTGAATTCAGGAAGAAAATATCCTCAGAATCTCTCTCTCTTTCTCTCCTTTTTTTTTTCCTTCTCAGTTTCAAAAATAAATGATTGAGATATAATAGTTTCTAAAACTATTATTATAGTATTTTATAATTTAATTTTTTAGATTTTATTTTAATTGTAATTATGAGTTATGTAGATAAGATTTTAACCATTTAAATTTATTTATTTACATTTGACATAACAATTTTACAAAAAAATGAAATTTGAACCATTTGATTTTTTTTATCCTAAAGATGAAGATGAGATTTTAGAAAGAAAAAAAAAATCATGAGAAAACCTAAACCCATTGTCCCCCACTCAATGGATATTTCATACTAATACCATTTCTTCATTATTACTCCCTCCGGTCCTAATTATAGGAGCAAATTTAGGAGTTGGTTTTGGTCCTAATTATAAGAACAAGTTTTAACTTTTATCAAATTTTTCCTATAATGCCCCTATTTATACTTTCTCAATAATAACTCAATAATACACCTATATATTTTATAAAGTAAATAATGTTTGCAATTCATTAATGTCATATACACCTAAATTATACTTTTTTATATAAAAATAAAAAGATGATATATTAAAATTAAGGTAGATATTAACTCATAGAATCTGTCTCAATTTTTTTTTTTTTTGTGGAAAAATCAACATTACCCGTATCAAATCAAATATTGAAAGAGGAAAAAACAGAATAATGAATTATAGGTGTAAAACTACTACAACAACAACAAATTAATAACTTTCAAAACATGTTATGGACAAAAAACTTTTTAAAAAATAATTTAACGCTTTCACTTAAAAAGTCCTGGACTCGGTTTTTTTAAAAAAAAAAAAAATCAGAACTGTGAAAAAATCGGGTGCACCCGCAGAATCGGGGGAAATGAAATCCAATATTGATTCTTGACATGCAATCAGAGAGCGGTTTTCCTCTTATTGAAAAGCCCCTATATTGAGTAAGGGTATTTTAGGAAAATATACATAATTAACTAATTTAACTTCATTCCTTAATCCCTCCAAATTCTGGTAAATAGCTCCTATAATTAGGACCGGAGGGAGTACTAAATAATAATAATAATAGGGCTTTTTTTTTTTTCTAATTTGCCCTTTTTTAAATAACTATTTAATAAAATGTCACTGTTTGAAAACTATTTAAGCATCTGCCCCTGTTTATTCGACTAATACACTCATTTAGTTGACTAAAACGCGGGCTCAATTGTTTTTAAAAAATCCCGCGATTTAGTCGACTAAACCATGTAATTTAGTCGACTACATCGCAGGGACATATTTTTTAAAAAAAACCCCCGCGATTTAGTGACTAAATCACATGGTTTAGTCGACTAAATCGCGGGATTTTTTTAAAAAAATTGAGCCCCTCATTGTTTCCTGTTTTTTAAGAGTTTCAAATAAGTAGCAGTTTTGTTAGGATTGTTAAGATACATCCGAACAACAGGGGAAGTTGGAGGTACAGAAAAACAAAATGTTATTTTATTATAATAATATATTATTATATTACTTTATATTTTGTTATATTTGATACATAAGTGGGAGTGATTAGCAAAATATATGAGATATAGTTATAATTCATGTTGCGTTTTTTTTTTTTAAATAGTGAAACATCTTCTATTTTTCCTCCCATCAGGGACTACACATTTTTTTTTCATTCGTCGATGCATAGTTTAATTAAATATATGAGGTGGGATCCAGAAGCTTAAATTTTTTAAATCGGCTGACAATCTTTTCACATTAAATTTGTTGAAAAGAAATTTATTTTTTAATTATTGTTATTTTAATTGTTTCCAGTTTTTCAAAAGTTTCAAATAAGTAACGGTTTTGTTAGGATTGTTTCCTACTTTCTTGCTAAAAGTTCTTTCCTACCTATTGCTTTAAGTTGTTAATTTTCATACAAATCACATCACCTACTCAAAGTTTTAATTAGATATATCTGACATTATATATATGTGTAGCAGCAATAATATAGGCAGATCATTTGACAATATAAGCTTATTATTTTGGCGTACCTTGAATTGCACTTTTTATTTCTTTGTAATTATATTAAACGAATTAATAAAAATGTCAGGCATGCAAAAAAAATTAAAAACGTTAGAATAACGGACAAAATATTCAGCTTTAAATTGACAAAATATTACTTAAATTTTCTCCATAATTAATAACCCGATGTACTTGCTTAATGAGGGTTCTTTTTTTTTTTCCTTTTTTTTTATTGCATTTTTGTGTTGTCAGCAACATATATTAATAACGAATCATTTGTGTGTTAACAAACTAAATTTTTTCAGTGTTTAGCAAAAATACAATAAATATTTCTACCAAAATATATGTATATATATCCTACATTATACGCGATAAGGTAGGAAATAACTTTTAGCAAGAAAGTAGGAAACAATCCAAACAAAACTGCTACTTATTTAAAACTCTTACAAAAACTGGAAACAATAATACAAACGTTAAAATAACAATAATTAAAAAATAAATTTCTTTTCAACAAATTTAATGTGAAAATGTTGAAGCCCATTGAAAACGTGGGAGCTCAATTTTTTTCAAAAAAATCCCACGAATCACGGAGATTTTTTTAAAAAAATATGTCCCCGCGATTTAGTCGGGCAGATGCTTAAATACTTTCTGAACAGGGGCATTTTGTTAAATAGTTATTTAAAAAGAGACAAATTAAAAAAAAAAAAAAAAAAGCCATAATAATAGCTAGGAAAAGTTTGCTCTCACAAGTTGAACTCTTAGAATTAATATGCTGTAGCTGTATGCATTTATGATTATTACAGTATTGTTTGTTAACTACAAAATTATTTACGACAGTGCCAGCTTTTCGGTCAAAAATGTGTTAAAAAAATCTACAAATCAACAGAAAGTTGTTGTTTAAGGTGGTAACTGATCTCACCTGTAAAGATAAGAGCACCAAAAAATAAAAATAAAAACGGGATTCTACACATCTTTCAAATGAGGGTTAAAAAAGGTCATCTTTCAAATAAAATTATAGTCTTCTTTAACTAGAAATTCGCATAAAACAGTGGTTGTGTTGCTCCAAGAATCATAATCAGGAAACAGAATCATGATAAAACTAACAAGGAAAATCTACACGAGGGGTCATCTGAGTTCTCAAACTAAAAATATCGCAAATATGTCATATTCCCATAGACCTTTACACCACCTTCAACTCTTCATCTTTGCCATACTTGTCAACCTGCAAAGCTTAAAAGGAGATATATGAGAAAAATATATAAATATTTAATTCAAAGCTACGCTTTCATATGATTTGTGAGGCCATGTGTAGAATAATTCTGTTGCTCAAGTTTAGTGTAATGCAAGCTCCTATTCAGAATAATATCAAACTAACTTCTGAGATTATATATCCATGGCATAAGATCACATGAGAAATTAAGAGATGTTGGCATTTAATACAGGCATACATACATCAAGACAGATCTACTTATTGTAAGCTTAAAAGCAAACCTCTAATTATATCCTTGTATTAGTCTGAGTGAGCTCTGTGAAAACCCGTGTGACTAGTTTTGGGTGGGCAATGTGAAAATAGATTGTGATTGAGTGGGTTGTAGGTAAGCTCATAGTAAAACCTGTAGAGATCACACTAAGTTAATTATAGTGAGAAAGAAAGTCTCTAGGAAGCTCCAAGGGAATTAAATGCAAGTCAGCGAATGAATCAGGATAATTTGGCTGTGCTCATTTCTCTACTATTATTTATTTTCAGTTGTCTATATTTACCCAAGCTGACAAACACACTCTCGTTAACTAATCTTGGAAGCTTATCCTTATAATATCATACATCTCTCTCACATAGCACCTCTAGAATTTCCTGATAAATATGAAGGTATAACATCCTCTAAACGGCTAAACCTGAATATATAGGTCATACCTCAAGCAGAATAGTCTGTTGAGTATGCCATTAGGGAAAATCTGCACTTCAAACTTACCATACCAGCTTCTGTTTCCAGTATTTATTCAGATCATGCAAGGGGATCATTTTACAAAAGAACTATCTATTTTGCTAGTTCTTCTTCAATGAAGTTTACTTAGCATAAAAACTATAAAAAAAATAGAATAAAATCAAGAAGAAGAAGATACGAATACACAAAGAAAACAAGTCAATCTTTCAGATAGCATCAAGAAAATGTCCTCTGCCAGAAACAAATTTTATGTTTCTGAATGCAAAATTGTACCCTAATCTCCACATCAAACCACTAGACAAGTAACAACCAAGACTAATTTTTCTTCTTTCAAGTTCAAGAATGGAGAACCAGGAGTCCAAGACGCTATAAAAACATCATGTGGACAGAACAATGTAGTCTCATTCACGAAGCAAAGCCATAAATTGCAAATAATGATAATGTTATTACATAACAAGGTAAACATATCCTGTTTAATTTAATTATAAAGAGAAGGTTATGCCACATGCCTCCATATGACCACCAAACTAGAAAAACAGATTACTAAAATCTATTGTAGAAAATTAACAAACAGTATGAGAGCGCCTATTTGTACCCGGAAAACCCTGTGTGGACTAAACAATCAAATCTCCCACAAGAAATGAAGACATAGACTTTGAACAGTAGTGTTATGGATGGTTACTAATTTGCGAATTGCTATATATATTTCTCCTGGCTTAGCTTTGTTCCAAGTCTAGCTGTGTGAATCTGGCAGAAGAAAAGAAAATGAAGTATAAATCTGCCGTTTTCTTTTTCTCCAGAGTAAATTAGCTCCTGCATATCAATTCTGTGTTGAGAACCCTCTTTCTTTTCTTTGCATATATCATTATGAAGATAATTAAATGCAGAATCCATTCTTGAAGAAAACAATTAATCATAAGTAAAGAAGCCTCTATCTCAGAATGTGAGAAGCAAATAGATGAAATGTCGGCAAAGATCCATAATCTACAGTTTACTAGATGTAAGCCAGGGAACGAACCAGGATAATTTGACTGTGTTCATTTGTCTACTCTTATTTATTTTCAGTTGTCTATATTTACACAAACACACACTCTAATTTACTAATCTTGGAAGCTTATCCTTATAACATCATACATCTCTCTCATCTTGAAACTCTAGAATTTCCTGATAAAATATGATCATACAACATCCTCTAAACCTGGATATATTGGTCATACCTCAGATTATTCAGGCAGAATAGTTTGGAGAGCATCAAGAAAATGTCCCCTGCCAGATGCAAATTTGATGTTTCTGATCCACATCAGACCACTAGACAAGTAACAACGAAGACTGGGTTTCTTCTTTCAAGTTAATGAATGGAGAACCAGGAGTCCTAGACGCTATAAAAACATCATGCGGACAGTACAATTAAGTCTCATTTACAAATCAAAACCATGAATTGCAAGTCGCGGCAATGTCGTTACATAGCCAGGTAAACATATCCTGTTTAATTTAATTCAACAGCTAAAGTTACCCCCACATACTTACATAGAACCACGAAACTAATAAACGGATTACCAAAACCTATTGTAGCAAATTAACAAACGGTACAAAGGCGTCTATTTGTAAGGGAAAACACTGTGTGGACTGAACAATTAAATCTCCCAAGAGAAACGAAGGCATAGGTTTTTCATGAATTACCAGGTGAAACGAGCGTAATTCGGCGTCGTCTACTTCTTCTTGCCTCCCTTGGGAGAAATGCCCTTACGCCTAGAGGGGACAACAATCTCTCCTTTGAGGACTGGAATATCCATAAACTGAGACAGCTCACCGAACTTCTTCCGAAACTTCTCTACTTGATCGGCATCCAACATGACGCCCGATCGATCGCCTTTGTAGAATGGGTGGTTGCCGGACCACACATCCACATAATACTCCTTCTGAGTCCCTCCGGTAGTCATCACCAGCTCTTGATTGCAGTACACCTTCGCGTCCTCGTAGAACTGTGGGTGTATGTCCTTCTTCCTGCATGTCACTAAAGTTGCCCCTGTGCTCCTCACCTGAAAGAGTACAATTGTTTTTCGAGTAAGGGATTGGACTGAATTTCAGAAAACTGAGCAAAATAGAGGAAGAAGCGCTCTGAAGGAATTCGCCGATACATTTTTGGCGGGGATTGGCCGAACCGGAACGACAGCTTTTCCCTGTAGAAAGGTGTTTGTAAGAAGAGCCTGCGCCATTTTTCAGCTTCGGATAAGAAGGATGAGAATGAGACTATGTTCTAATGGGATTATGTGGTTTCCCAGGCCAGCTATTCTATTCTCGTGGGTACATTTATATTTGGGCAAATTTCAGTTAAGTCCCACAGATGCAATTTTATTGAAGTTAACCCAAAATTTTTTTTTGAAACGTCACTGCAACTAACGAACTTAAATTAAACTAAATTTTGTGGGTTAAAAAACAATAATGCCTTTTATTTTTTTAAAAAAAAAAGAGAGAGAAAAAGAAAATCAATTGTCACCAAAGCTCAACGTTTGATGGCTAGCAATTGAAGCTTTGGTATGGTCCAACCACTTGATATAATTTGTATTGTTCATATATTTATTCCACTTATTTATAAAAAGCTACACACTTGCACTTATTTGTGTGGGTCTTATGTCCATTTTACTTATTCATGAGGAGCTGGACAATTAGAAGAACAAGTGAAATAGATATATGAGCAATACAAATTAGGAAAAATTCCCTTTAAGGCCCAAGTAACCAAGATATTTTCAAAAAATGCCAAAGAAAAGGCATATGTAAGAAAAAACTCTGGGGCCTCTTTAAGTATCATGTTAGAAAACGTTAACAACTATATTAATACAACATTAACAATTAAATTAGTACACGTTAACAACTATATCAATATAATATTGTAATTTCGTTTTCTGATTTAATATCCAAAAAGGCCCAAGATCTTTTCTGACATGTAACTTTTTTTTGGGTATTTTTTGAGAATATCTTAGTTTCTTGGGCCTTAAAGGGGATTTTCCCTACAAATTAATTGGTTCACAATAAAACATAATGTCACGAATAAGTCCCATTTGTAAGTAGTGAACTCCTGAGCAAAAAAAAAAAAAAAAAAGAACTCCTTGTGAACAAATGGAATAAACATATAAATAACACAAATTAATCAAATAACAAGAAATCATAGGATTGTGAGCATATCACATTTTCAAGTGTCTAACTCCTCATAAATAAGTAGAATAAACATATTAATAACACACAATTAATCAGATAACGAGAAAACATAGGACCGTGAAAAAAATCACATTTACAAATGTCCCACTCCTCATGAACAAATGAGATAAATATATGAATAAGACTTATGTATATTTTCTCATTAGTTAATTAATTTATGTCGCTCATAGGTTTATTCCACTTGTTCATGAGGACTTAGACTTAGACACTAATGGGATCCTATTTTTCTTATTAACCAATTAATGAATAAATCTTATTCGTAAGTGTTCAACTTCTTATGGATAACTAAAATAAACATACGTACGATACAAATTAAATAAATTTTATCTGCAAGCGTGCAACTCTTTATAAATAAATGGAATAAGGATATAATCAACACAAATTAATTTTTGGTGGCTAGAGCTCCGACACCGGAGTTCAATAGCTGGTTGCCGGAGGCCACTTTAGCTAGGCAATCGTTGAAGCTCCTGTGACGATTGATTTTTTTTTTTTTTTAAGAAAAAGAAGTAATAACATCATTATCTTTTCATCCATAAAATTTAATTTTATTTTGATCAATTAAGTTTTATAATTCTTTGAAGGTTTCTTTGCAGGTTGATTGAAATAGAATTGTAACTATGGGTTGGCTGAAATTTCCCCTTCATATTTTTACACTAATTAATAATAATTATGTTATTTGCTACCATTACAAATTTAAAATAAATAAAAAAATT
Source organism: Acacia crassicarpa (assembly GCA_034222035.1). Classification (NCBI taxonomy): domain Eukaryota; kingdom Viridiplantae; phylum Streptophyta; class Magnoliopsida; order Fabales; family Fabaceae; genus Acacia; species Acacia crassicarpa. Next base: position 36,006,579 of record JAWXYG010000005.1, on the reverse strand, counting down.
CTGAATTTTTTAGGAGAAAAGAAAAGATAGGAAAGTTTTTTGAATTTGCAAAATTCCAAATAGATTTATTACCAAGAGTTGAGTTGATAAAAAAAATAAGAAACTTGATAAACAGTTTATAATTCATTTTTTTAAAAAAAATAATTTGATATTATTATTATTATATTTTTTCCGTTTCTGGAATCTTTTGTAATTCTCCGAAGTCTTCGATTTGATATTGGCCTCCAAGAAGCTTACATGACTGAGATTTACTGATGTTTGATGCATCTTATTTTTATTTTATAACGATTCTTGCAATATAGATTTCACAGGGGAAGGAATCTCGGAAAGTTGTGAGGACTGCGGAAAATGGAAATGTATCGCTTCGCATTTCTGCTTTCAGCCATATCCGCGACTCTCTTTCCTCTCATCAGCATCACTTTTTCAGCTGAACCAGTCGACGATTTCATCTCCGAATTGCAGCACCTCAAGTTCCAAATCGCTCGGTTAGGTAGTGGATAATATGCATTACCGATTGTATATTTGGTGCTGTTTTTACTCTTCTTCGATGGATGGCTTGGATTCGATCGCTTTTATAAGCATATCTAATTTCTGGTTTATCTTTTGGATCATCTTTGAACAGTAGTGTTATGGACGATTTACTACTTTGTGAATTGCTATATATACTTCTCCCGTCTTAGCTTTGTTTTAAGTCTGCTTGTGAATCTGGCAGAAGAAAAGAAAATGGAGTAGGAATCCGCCGTTTTCTTTTTCTCCGGCGTAAATTAGCTCCTGCATATCAATTCTGTTCTGAGAACCCTCTTTCATCCTGCATCACTTTTCTTTGCATGTATCGTTATGAAGATAATTGAATGCAGAATCCATTCTTGAAGAAAACAATCAGAAGTTGAACGAAAGAAGCCTCTATGACAAAGAATGTGAGAAGCGAATAGATGAAATGTCAGAAAAAATCCATAATCTACAATCTACCCTCTCTAGCATTGAGGTTGGTCTTCTCGCAGTTCTAAATAACTACGTCTTCATGTTTTCAACAAGTTCCAAATTTTTCTCTGCTTTTGATCCTCCCAAACCCATTCAGCTGTTTTTTTTGTGAGTCAGCGTTGGAGCATGATTAGGTAGCAAAACCCCATTAGCTTTCTTTCCTGTTTATGCCTATCTGATTATTTCCCCTTATTTAGGAGACTTAGAGTTCCATGGTAGTTGTGTTATAAAAATGTTGAAGAAATTTTTTCGAAGAGCATAAAATATTACAAAACAATGGATCCAGACAAACAGAGACACTGAGAGAAACTTGAAAAATGAAGCCCGACATTTCAAAGTTCCTTTGCAAGTGAAACTTCCTTGAAGAGACCTTTACATGAGGGAGGCCAAAAGGACAATCTTATCCGGCAACATATCTATGGATAGGGAAAACACCAGAAAATAGGAGCATTGGGTTCCAGTCTAAAACAAGCATCATAGGTTGCATATCAACCCAAAGCCTTTCACTCCTGCTGAAGTCTCTGAAATTAATGATGAAATATCTCCAAATGTGGAGGGCACAATCATGACATGAATATTTCTTACTTTCACTATTAATGAATACTTTGCAATGACTCCTTGTGCGCCCAAACTGGTCTTATCTATCTAATGTCATGTTATCTAGACAACTTGCAGGGAGTGGTTTATTCTGATATGCTATACTTTTATGTCTTCATCGGGGAGATGGGATTTAAGCACCATAGAGATTATTTCCTGCAAATAATATATTTGATAATCACATATTGATCTGTCTTGCAGGCTGATTCATTTCATACTGAGAAGCGAATCAAAGCTCTGGAGGAAGAGGTTTTGCATCTTCTCCCCTTTTTATTACTCTGCATCATTTTTCTTACATAACTGCTTGTCGTGGTCGTTCATATTAAACAGCATAGATCTTAGCATTTTCTCTTCTAGAATATTTACAAGTTACTAAATGATTTGAGCTAGACATGATAATTTTTAGGTACAACTTCTTTGGGCTACTTCAAGAAAGAACAACTTTGATCTCCATGTTTTGGAATCTAAAGCACAAGATGCTGAAAAAAGACTCAAAGAGGTCACTTCAGTAGTTGAAAAGGTTTAGATCTATGCTTTATTATTATTATATTTTACATTTAGTCTTTTCCTTCATCTAGTTAAAGAGATTTGTATAATGCATATTAAAAAGGAAATTCTTCTATATAATGAGGAAATAAATTATCCCACCAGTTAGGCTCCGAACATTGAAATCTGCAGTGCTCTACAAAATCTACTAAATCCTAATTAGTCATTAGTTTGGCCTTTCCTAGTGATTCACCTGCTATTGAGCTTTCTAGCACTGGTAGGAAAGATGAGTGAAATGGAATGCTTAAAATATTATTTGTGCTGCAAGAAAACGTGGAGAGAATTAAGATTTAAGAATGCCAGGAATCCCTTTCTTATGCAGCATGTAAAACATTGTTTTCTCACTAAGGGGTCAACGTTTGTAATTGTGCCATTATAATTTTTCTTGTTTTCATTCAGTTTAACGTTTCTTGCTACCTACTTTAGCTAGTTGCTGTTGTTGTTTTCCTCTTCCATTCAGATGGGTGACATAGTGACAGAGCAGTGGATTCAGGTTCAGCATCTTGAGCAGGCTCTTCACATTACTGAAGTAATGAAGTTCATCTCATAGTTTCTAATTGGACACCTAGATAAATACAGTACCTTATGTTCTGTTCTAAATTCTCTAAAATTTGTTATTGTCCTTGTTGATGTATGTGTGTATGTGCAAAGATGAGGACAATGAAGGCTCGAAGGTTAGCAGGCTTTACAAGATGCACATTCTTGAAGGTAACTTTTTAAATTTTTTTTATAACTAATTGGTTCACCTCAATCAACTTACGTATTTATTTGTCCTCAAGTTCTTGAACAGCATTCTTGATGATTTCTGGGCAGTAAGATCATATATGTTTGGTGACATGAGTATAGCCAATTCTCTCATCTCACAGGCTACGGATCAGATGAAGAGATCTTTTATATTGGCCAAAACCTATCACCACCAGGTCTGCATGATAACATAAAATTTATCTCCGGATTTATTGGGTTTGAGGGGAATGAAATCCACCTCTTATGAGATTTTTTTAAATACAAGTACTACCCCGTGACTAGAAGAAAATAGAGATAAAAAGGCTCAAATTTGCAAAAAATCTGGTCAATCTCCGTACATCATAAAATGGAAGAATAAAACAACCATATTCTGGGCATAGACAAAAACCTTCAATGACATGTACGCTTTTATGAGTTACATGACCGCACGAAGTATGCTAAATTGCTACTTTCAAGGAAATTCCAGCACATCAAATTCTGAAATTCAAAATTTTTGCATGTCAATAATCTCAGAATACTATTAACCATATCCCCTTTTTAAGGAACCATAGATCTATGTACTAATAAATTCTTTACCGCGCACATGTTAATGCAGCTTCAAGCTTTCATCAAGGATTTGATGAAAAGACATAAATCGACTGCAGCGTTTGTGAATGATGAATTAGTTTTCTTCCTGGTATGATTTAAACATCCTTTACCATCCAATTTGAAAATTGTAGATAATTCACTATGACATTTCTGCAAACCTTTGTCATTTGTTATGATGTTACCCTTTAATCAAGTTTGCATGTTTCAGGCTTCTGCTCTAATTATCTTTCCAGTGATGAGTGCCTGGATGTTGCTCTCATCAAGAAGTTAGAACACCAAGCACACACGACTTCCTTCCAAAGCAGAGAGTCCTCCATACTGCTTTGAGTGATAGCCTTCTCTCAACTCGTGCTTGGAGGACTAAGCCTGATTTGTTTCAGTGGTGGTGGACCGATCTAGTTTTGATATTGAATAGTAAATAGTACTGACCAATGATTCTCTCGGTTTGATTTAGATAGCTGGTTTTTTTGTTCAATTTAAATGCCCTAATCATCGGCCAAGCTAGCTGAATTTTGATAGTGCAGTTCTACTGCTATAGTTGAATACGAAACTACATGTTATTAGTCTGTCCTGTTAGCATGATGTTGCTTTCTTCTGTTTCACATAACTTACCCTCAATGAAATTGAAATGTTATAGCAGTTTTGTTGTTTATATTTCATGCCTTTTACAAGTAAATACAGGGAGAAATGACAAAAAAAGAATTTTAAAATTGTAAAATCCCAACTTAGGTTTGTTACCACAGATTGAAAAAATAATAAAGTAATTCACAACTCATTTTATGTGAAATATCTGATTTAGAATTTTACGATTTTAATGTTATTTTTTTGTCATTCTCCCGTAAATATATAAGGCGGATAATTGGAGAAAGATAGAGAGAGAAGGAAGAGTATACTTGGGGGGGGGGGGGGGGGCTGATACTGAACTTTATGTATATTTTCACTTTTTATGTTGATTATGGATGCTTGGTATTTTTTGCTCAGTGGATGCTTGATCTATTCTTACAAATCTAGTAGTGGCTTAGCATTCAAGTTCTCTGGGTTTCTTGTTTAAGAGCATTTGAACTAACCTTGCCTCCCGCCCCACCTCATCCTTATTGCTTAGCTTTCAAGGTGGCACCTTTTGGAACTTTGATTGGACTTTTTTTTTTTTTGAATATTTTAAAATTGAGTTTTTGATAAATTTGAAATATTAAAGGATATATAAAAGAAGACAAGAAAAAGGGAAAATCTCTTGAAAATTCTTATTCATTATATCACCTTTAAAGTATAAAAACAATTCACAAGCTATGTGATTCATATTTGTTTATGATATTTTACAACCACAACAATAAAGCCTCAATCTCTTTAAGGGGGCCAGCTACAAGAATTAAATTACGTCATTGCACCCTGTCAAAAATCAAATTCCAGGATAAATTATTAACTAAGAGATCTCGCTTAATAATCTTATTCAACATTTTCTTTAATCTTTTTCTACCTCTTTAACTAGGCTTCAAACAATTTGATCTATCTTTATTACTGGTGCATCTAATGGCCTTTGTTGTACATGTCCAAACCACCTCAAACAATTTTCTACTATTTTTTCTTCAATACGTGTCACTTCAACCCTTCCTTGTATAATTTTATTATGAATCTTTCCTAGTATGACCACACATCTATTTCAACATCCTCATCTTAGCAAACCCCACTTTGTGCTCATGTAGCCTCTTCAAAGCCTAACATTCACTACCATAAAACATTAATGATCGAATAGCATAGCAGTAGGATAAAATTTCCTTCTTACTTTATCAAGTACTTTTTTATCTCAAATAACTCTAGTAGCTTTTCTCCATTTAAATCACTCAGCTTGAATTCTATTATTAACATCTCCATCAATTTCACCATCTTCTTGCAAAATTGATCTCAAATATCTAAACATTGTCACTTGTGGGATGACATGATCTTCCATTTTCACCTCCAAATCACTTCTTACTCTCCAATTATCAAAATTGCAATGCATATATTCTGTTTTACTTCTATTCAGTTGGAAACCCTTCAACTCTAAGGTTCTTCTCCATAACTCAAGTTTAGAATTAATTTTTTCTCTTGACTCAGTCACAAGAATAATATCATCAGCAAAATGCATGCACTTAGGTTGTCTTTGAGATATGCTCAATTAGAACGTCTAAGACCAAGTTAAATAAATTAGGGCTCAAGATGGATCTCTAATGAAGACCAATCTTTATAGGAAAATCTTTTGTCTCTCCTCCGTTCTCACACTAGTTGTTACCCCTCATACATATCTTGTATGACCTTGATATATGCAACATGCATACTCTTTTTTTCTAAGGCTTTCTAAAGTATATAACTTGGCACGTAGTTGTAAGCTTTCTTCAAGTTAATGAAAATCACATGCAAATTCTTTCTTTTGCTCCGATACTTCTCTATTAACCCCCTCAACAAAGAAATCACTTTTGTTGTGGATCTTTCTGGCATGAATCCGAATTCGTTCTCTGAAATACAATTCTTCAATCTCAATCTGTGTTTAATTACATTTTCCCACAATTTCATTATATAGCTCATAAACTTCATCCTTCTGTAGCCAATGCAATTCTCAATATTCTCTTTTGTAAATAGTGACTAAAGTGTTTTCCCTCCAATTATCTAGCATTTTTTTTAGATTGTAAAATCTCATTAAAAAGCTTAGTAATCCAAAACACCCTTTTCTCACATAAACACTCTTTGACTTCAATAGGAATACCGTCAAGACACCACTTTGTTTATCATAATTTAATTAAAAATAATTTCCTTAAGCATATAAGAATTGAGATATGATACTCCCGTCAATTCATGCTATAAGCAAGGGAGAATATGTATAAAAAAAAAAAAAATTTAAAAAATGTTGTATTCTTAATTCTTAAATGCCTCCCTCCAAATCTCCCATTCGGAGTCAAACGGCGGGAATGGGAAAAGGAAAGTGAGTGCCTTTGGTCTACTTTTGCTACCATTTGGTTTGGACTTTTCTTCTTTATCTTTTCTTCCTTTCGGAAATAACGCAGCAACCAGAAAGTGATTTCGCCAATCACGATCCCAATTTAGCTCCCACCCTACAAAAAAGAAATTGATTAAAATATATCAGCAACACAGTCACAGAGCTAACAACTCCAACTGAAAAGAGCTCCATCAAGGACTTCTACCCAAAAAATTTAATTATGAGGTAAATAATTTCTCTCATTAATAAATTTAGCTATAGCGTTATACTACTTGTTTATCTGAACCATACCGTACAAATCATAAAAGACTCCAAGAGGCTTCTTCTACAGATTGCTTACTTTCTACTTCCCTGTTTCAAGATATTACTGTCTAACCATTTTACCCTGCAGGGCTTTTAGACTAGTCAAGTAGAGTAACTTTACACCTTTTGCTTTATAAAACTAACAGTTAACAACCATGATTGAAGGTGCACCTTCTTCAGTCTCTTTAGTGAAGTAATAATTAAATGGGAAATTGATTTTAGGTGGACGAATGAGGTATAGAAGCTTCTTTCCCTTCCATTTCTTCTTTTCATACTAGTTCATGATCCCTCCTTTATTTCCCTCTCTATCCCTTGCCATTGATGCTTATTCCAGTTCTTTCTTCAAAGTTTCAAAGGCGTTAAAAGAAAGTAAATCGCAACAAATCTTTCACCTACTAAGGAAAAAAAACTGAATTTGGTTATTGTTTTCTTCCTGTTGCAACTATTCAGAACATATCAGAAATTGTCTTTGATAATGCTTATCTTGTTCAGTTATAGGTTGATCCCCAAACTTACCTGCTCTTCTATGACCTTAACCAAGTTGATTTGTTAACATTTCACATCACTTTTCTCAATTATTGCACATGGACATGGCCGACCCTCAGTAGTTGGCTGGACTCAACTGCAACTTATAGATGGAAAGAGAACTGGTGAATGATCCAATCTACCAGGTCCAGGAGGAGCTTGTAGAAGGTAGAGACCATAATTTGATTTATTGAGGAAAGCTACTTGTCTGCAAATTTGGTTTGAAATTAAAAACCCATAAATGAAAAGCGAGAGTTTATTAAAGAAAGGAACCATATTTCTCTGTTTTTATGTTGAGGGAAGTTGTTCACTGTGTCAGTTAGGTCTGATGTCAATACTCATTAATTGAAATTTTCATTGCATTAAGTTCTTCCATTTCAGATTGATCACCCTTGATTTCAGAGCCTAAAGCTCTGCTCATAGGGAGGGTAACTTGAAATTGCATTACCCAATTGATAGAGATGTCAATTTTGATTTGACACTTGGAATACCTTTTCTGCTTTTTAATGCTGGGATTGGGATTGCTCAAATTATAGTTTGATATTCACAGACCCCAAAACTGTAGTTTTAGCTGTAGTCAAACTGTTCGAGAAAATGGCAAAGACAAAGTCAAGTACAATTAACCCTCCAAATTGACAGAGAAGAGTATAGAAAAAGAAAAGTTAAGAGCTTTCATAAAGGCCATATCTCCTAAAACGTGGTTAAAGTATTGGGTAGGTGCATCCCTTATTGTAGACAGGGCAAAGAGGGCACATGCTGCGTGCACCAAATGTCATTATGTTCATGTCCCACACATTCCTCAATCAACGCATAATTACACGGGCCATCCCTCGTTCTTGTTTCTACACTACTCTTGCTCTAAGAGCCTTATCCCCTCCCTCATGGCTTCAACTTTTATGGGAACACTATCATGTACCCCGCAATTTAAGGCTGTTCTTATGTCTTGATCACACTCACCAACTGGGTTTCTATGAGGGCTATATGTAATCTGCTTTGTTCATGAGGACAAATGATTCTGTTTTGCCAATAGGCACCATGTGGAACATTGGTAACTAGATTATATACCTAAGTTGTGGTTTGTGATGGATCTGCTGCCTGCAGGCCGGAAGATATCAAAGATTAGTTAAAGGTTTAGGTCTCTTAGGATTTGGCTATCACTGCAGAAAGATTTGGAATTTATAATGTAGTTTACCATATATTTGAAAAAAATAATTAGAATCTTGACAAGATTATTAAATTAGATTAACAATGGAGAGGAGGGGCCCAGTTCAATCAACTGAAGTTTCGCTCTTGTGGAGGGACCACAATCATCCAACATCATCACAAACGCCCCGTCCCATTTGCACCTAATGAGTGGAAAAATCAGGAGAGGGAAAAAGAAAAGAGTTAAAGTTCTCTATATAACATACTACCATAGTTGCACATCAGTATACACTCACACTTCAAACTCTCCAAGCCAAAGGCACATTCCTCTGTTTTTCTGTCACGGCATCCATGGCTGTTTCTTCCTTCTCAAACTGCATTTCTCTTCTTCTCCTCACAACCCTTTTCATGTCTCTGCAGATTCATGCCAGAGACAGTCAGTTCTTCAGCAAAGTCACCCATGTCACCATCCCCGCCACGACCAACAACAACAACAATGTTGTTAAAGAGACAGAGCTTTCCAAAAGGGAAGAACCAGTAAACAAACCAGAGCAAGAGCCTTCTTTCATGCCTGAGACTGAAAGCAGCTATGGCCTGTACGGCCATGAATCTGGTCAGTTTGCCCCAACCACCACCACCACCTACAAGCCATACAAGACAGAGCCCGAGCAGCACACAGACAAGTACCCCACCAGGTACCATTCCTACAACAACGATGCCTATAATACCAACCAGAATGAGTTCACCAACACCAAGCTCACAGGAACTGGTTACAGCAACAACAACAACTACCACTACAATAACAACTACAAGACCGACGCCTATGGAAGAAACCAAAATGAGTTCAACTCTATGGCGAATCAGAACAGCAACCATAAATATGACTACAACAATGCAGCCAACGACAGGTACTTCGACAACAACAAGAATGCTAATAATGACAGATACTTCTACGACAACTATGCTACAAAGAACAGTTACGTCACCAACAACAATGCTGCAAACAACAGGTACAAGGTTGATAGGCAAGGTATGAGTGACACAAGGTTTATGGAGGGTGGGAAATACTTCTATGACATTAACTCTGAGAAGTATGACTCTGCCCTCTATGGAGATTCATCCAAAGGAGTGAACACCAGGGGCTGGGAAAACAACAGGGGTTATTTTGGCAACAACAACAACGCAAAATCCTATGAGAACAATAATTCCTTTGAAGGGTACCAGAACCAGCAGGAGTTTGAGGAAGAACCAGAGGAGTTTGAGCCATGAGCATGTTGGATCGTGGACAGAGTGAAGAATTCACTTTTCCTTTTGGGTGTTGGGTGTGTCTGTCTTATGTTTTCTTATGCTTTAGATTAAAATATTTACAGGAATGTCGAGGAATATGTTTATTTATGGTGGCTTCTTACTGAGCCGTAATACTATCAGATCTTGTCTCTGGATTTGCATAGTTTGTGTCATGATCTGGAAATTTGCATAAAGTATATTGAGAACGGGCTATTTCTACTTATAGCTATAGGAAGTGGTATAACTGAGGTGATCTTGCTTCTTTTTCTCTTTTATCTTAAATATTCATTTCTAAGTTATTTTGCTCTTTCAAAACATCCCCACTATAGAAGGAGATAAAAAGGAAAGGAAGAGGAAGCAGAGACGGACAAAAACCAGAAGTTAGCAGTGTAATTTCCCAATTATGGTCATAATTGTCTCCTACCTAACCACCTAGAAGATCATAATTCTGTTTCTATGAAGGTTATCACGTGTCTGCATTTTTGTTGGATACTGCAAAGGAGTATATTGTTAGGCTCTGAAGTTGATTAATACATATCCATTTCCTTGTATTTATGCCCCTTGGCAGCATATTGGACAAATCATCTTCCATTAGCTGCTGATATGACCTTCTCTTGCAACTGGGGACAAATCACTTTCCCTAATTTTCTTACACTGGTTTGTTCACAACTGTGCATAAATTATCTCATTTCTCTTTAAATCTTGTTTCCTGGGACCTTGTACACGGAACTCTGAATTTGTTACTCAAATTTGATGGGTTTAGGCTCAAATTACCTATTGAAGTGGAAAATCTAAATATGGCAATGTGATTCTTGTCTTGGAACCCTATTTTTTTCCCTTGGTGGTCATTGGACAACAGTATTGTGAAACTACATTATAATCAGATTTGAAATTTATGCATCAAGCAATAAGCGATACCTGACTAGAAACAAACTACATAATCACTGAATCACACGTTACATCTGACATGCCCCAGTAATGCCAAACCATGTTGGATCCCATTTTAAGATAAACTTGTAAAGTATCAAGGATTCAACAAATTTTATTATAATTTAACATATACCGTGACTAAAGCAGTAGGCTTTTATACTTTATTAATCTCAAGTAGGTGGTAAGAAAACCCAAGACTGTTGCAAAGGCTGTTTCAGCTTTAAAGTTTAATATAATAATTGAAAGGTCCCATAATTTGATGTCGCTGAAATTAGTAAATGATCCTACCTCCATAGATAAAGTGAGATATACTGATCAATGTGCGTGCTTGTGGAGGGAGCTAACCATTTAAAGCTGAACGCACTAGCCGGCAATAAATGTGACGGGGCAAAGGTAAAAAGAAAAACAGAAATCTCCATCACATATTAATTATTTACTTTAGCAGTTGTGGAAGGTTGTGCTTGCACCATCATTTTCTGCCTCTTCATATTTGAAGAAATAAACCAGAAACCAAAAACTAAAATAAACTCTTATGTCACTAAAAATCAAATTACAGTTAATTACTTAATCTTAGTATCAGCTTCTCAATGACAGGAAAAGGATAAAATTTCTGTCAATCTCAGTTTAAAGGAATAGAGCTGTGAAGATGCTGCCAATTTGGCTTTACAGTAAGTGCACGAGTCGAGAGAATGAGCTAATCCTTTTTAAAGGTCAATTGTTTGTTTACGTATTTATTTATTTTTAATAATTTTTAGTACCAAAAAAGCTTAGGTGAACTGAGTCCCAGAAGTTCATAAAGGCCAGAACATTTCTCCAAACTTAAATAACACTTACAAAAATATTTACAGATCACCTACTAACAAAATCTTTACATCGACAACAAAATTTAAACTCACGATCTTATAAGTTAGAAGACAAATTTTTATTAACTGGACAAACCCCTATTGTCAAGATAATTGTTTATTTAGTGATTTTGTAAGTGGGAAGAGGCATTCTTAAAATAATGACACAAATGTGGTTGGTCTTTTCTTTCGCCCGTGATTGGCGGAGGGACAAGGTACCATGTTTGATTAAACTTTGTTAAGGTCATAAGTGGAGGTTTCGGGTCTACGAGTGGGTCACCAATTTTCTTTGACTTGGGGCTGTAGAGGGGCAATCTACAGCACTGGCATATTATGTGTCCTTAGCTAGATGGCAGTATTTAGCTTTTGACACCTAAAAAGGTTAAATCTTTAATTATAAATTAGAAAGAGAGAGCACTTAAAATTGTTGTTAGGTTAAGGAAAAGACAAAGACATACTATACCAAACTAATTATCCTACCACGTTGGGCAGTTAAACAGGGAATAGAGACTCTCCACTTCTTTTATCATCTACTTCCCTTCATTTCTTTATTCGCACAGTTAGATCAACTCTAAACTATTAAGATTTAACTTAAATTTCAACTATTTAAAATTAATCTAACGATACGAATAAAAAAGTTGAGGGAAGTGGATAATAAGAGAAGTGGAGAACTTATTATCCCCGTTAAATATGTGGTGGTGTCTCTATTAACAAGGCTATGGCTAGAATTATTATAGATTGTTAGTTTTATTAACGTTTAAGTTTTACTAGAGAAGGGTTATTTATCATTTTGATGGCTTAGCTTATGTGTATGTTTTAAATTGGCCACCCCAATTTTCCCCCCCCCCCCCTAATTTGAATATCACTGTCATATGTTAAATTTACGTGGTTTCTTAAAAATTACATACACACAATATTTAAGAATTTAGAAAAGAATCACATAATTTTTTATTTTTATATATTATAAAATTACAATTTGTTTTTCCACTTTTTGTAGACATTACATTCAGTAGTTTTTCTTCGCAATCTCATGTTTTATTTTGTCAATTGGGAAGAAAAATTCAAAACCAAAGTGAAGGCTGGTCTAGTTTTCACGAAAATCGAGTGAAGAACGTGTCATTTTCTCCTAAAATCATTTGATGTTTTAAGTTTGAAAGTTGAAACTATGGTATTGGTATGTGAAAATAAAGATCAAGTTTCAACCATTTTATATGGGCGTTGAACAATGAAGAGTGTTAGTTGCTTTTTTTTTAAAAAAAAAAATATGAAGAGTGTTAGTAGCTTTGATGAGACAGAAACAAAGGATTAAATTAAAGTGCAGGCCTTGAAATAGGCAATGAGATGGCTTAATCCATTCTGGTAGGGCCCAATTAATGTGGAGAACGTGTTGCCTCAATTCTTAAACCCTGTAGTGGTTTCTCTTATTATTTCTTTTTTCATCATTGCTCATAATTTCTAAGTCATATCCGTTCAATTAAATCTAAAAAGTTAAAAAATGAATTACGTCATCAAATTATCACTCATTTAACTTTTTTCTCATATTCTCAATCAATGGTTCATATTTGTTCATCTTCTCAATCAACGGTCCATATAAGGTTATAAGAAATTGAGATAATGAGATGATCTCGTCTCATTCTTGTAGTGCCCTATTTAAGGTTTGTCCAATAATTTTTGTTTGATATAAGGGTTTGTCCAATAATGATAATACATCATTACCCCTCCCCCCCCCCCCCCTTTTTTTTTCCTTTTGGTACTTGTTCCTAAGTCAAATTCCAAATGTCTTTAAAAAAACCTTAGAATAAACTGTAATCAAAGTAAGAATATCAAAATATAATAAATGACAGAAGCGATATATAATAATTCTTTTGACTGACCGAATTTAGTTTATCTGAATAGCTTAATCTTTTTGTTATTTTAGCATTTGTGATTAAATGATTTATAATGGTAAGAAATTATAAGTAAGATTTTTGGTTTTTTGTTCTTAACATTTATGCGAATAAAGCAAAGTTTATTATATTGTCAATGTTCAAATGTTATGTTGATTGATTTGATTAGAATCCTCATTTTATATTTTTTTTTATATGTTTCTTACGTGTTTGTCCTTATAAAAAAACACATAAAGAAATATTATTGATATTTTTTTTATTTATTTAGATTAAATTATATACTGTATCTTAAAATATTTTTTGTACTCATTATCTCAAATTAAATAATTTTCAAGATACTAATATTATTGAAAAAATATTTATGAAAACACGACTAAGAAGTACATAAAAAACATGGAATGAGGATCTAGTTGATTGAGAGAAATAACTTCCTCTCACATGGTTAGATGTACATTGAGAGAGTTTGTTGTATATTGTACAAACATGATAATTAAAAAGCCAGAAGTTGTACTGAGTCATTTTTAGGGAATGAATTGCACCATCCACCAAGCCATACTTGAGGTTTTTCATTATACTCCCTCCACTCTTTATTATAAAACATTAATTAATAATTTTTACAAACTAATAAAAATAATTAAATTTATTAAATTTATCTTAAAATTTAAATAATTTTCAATATTATCCCTACTAATTATACTAAACTCTAATATTATATTAAGAGTTTAATGTTTCTGTTTTTTATATAGAAATATTTTTTTTATCACACACACATAAAAGTGATTGGTTTCATTAATATTTTCTCTCTCTTCTCTTTACAATGAGTCTATTCACTTTTATGTAGTAAAATTTTTGTAGCAAAAGCAAAAACATTAAACCCTTATTAATTATTGGTGTACATGGAAAAAATAATATTTAATGCTATTTAAAAATAAATAAATACCTTATAAAAAAGACTAAATACACTTATTAGTTGGTGCTTTATAATAAAGATAAAAAGAAGTATATAAAAACAATTGTCTCCACCCCCGTATCTTTTTTGGGGGCCAAGTTTGATATAAAGGCTTTTTTGGTTGGGGATTTTAGTGGAGTTACCTTGGGCTCTATCTTAAAGTTCGGGACGTTCAAAGAACTAACATTAGTTGTTTTGAAGGACCAACAAAGAAAACCATGAAAGAGTATGCTTCCTCCTCAGTCTCTAAACATTGTTTTATTTTCGACAATTTTATTTCTCATTATCTGGGAGGTTCATGGGATTTAGAAACTTCATTTGATGTTTTTACATAAGAATAAATTAAAATTTTACTAATAAGATTTTATTCTTTAAAAGAAATTAAAACAACTTAACATTTTATTCTATCTTAGAATCAGGTGTCTTCTTTATCAAACTAAAAATGTACACTCTATAAACCATCCATAAAATGAATAATAAGTTACAAATGTTCTTTTTCACTAAAATATTTATCTATATTATTATTATTATTATGGTAGAATATGACTGTATGAGTAACGTTTACAAAAAAGCTTGTCCGATGATTTCACTAAATTGACGTCAAACACTTCTTCAAATCTTAACTTAAACAAAAGGTTGTAAGTTCAATCTCATGACAGATGCACAAGTTTTTTTCATTGGGATCACATATGTCATAATTAAGTAATTTATTTAAATTATTTAATCTCCCTAAATTAGATAAAGAGGTTTTATATCTAGGATCCGACATAGTTTATTAATTTTTGTTAGGTGATAAAAATGTCGCTTGATTCAGTTCATTAATTCATAGAAAGGAGTGTTTTTTAGAGATCCAAGGAAACAAATGGCATAAGTTATTTATATTAATTATGACCTCCCTCGTTATCACCATAAGTTAATTGACAAATCGGTGCAAAGAGTAACTTAATTAGTTTATTTTCGTTTTAAAAAAAAACTCTATTTTATATAAATTTAAACAATTAAAAAAGAAGAAGGACAAAATCATTTAATTCTACCACTAATAATATAATAAATACTCTGTCATTCTCTTTCGTTCTAAGCAACAGATAAGTGTTCTTAATTATATAGTGGGGTCCTTGTAATCAAATGGCATCAAACTCATCTCCTAAGTTTTTTCTTTAGGGTAAGCTCGTAGCAAGTTTGAATTATCTATAACTATAATTAGTGTATGAGTTATGACAAAAACACTGTACGTACTCATTTTACGGAAGTCAAATAACATAGCTATCAGTGTTCCCAAAAAAAAAAAAAACATAGCTATCGTAGCACGATGGCACTAGAGGCAGTCTTAGGAGCTGACTTTCCCCATTGTCCAGGGTTCGAGCCTTGCCTCCCCCTCTCCCACCGGCTGTATCAAAAAAAAAAAAAAGTTTAGCCAATGGGGGAACCAGATCCTCTCACAGTCTCCCCTCTCCTTTTCTCTCATAGTCTGATCTGGACCGTCCAAATCTCGATCCAACGGTCCAGATTTTTTTAAAAAAAATTACTTTTTTTATCTTTTTCGAAAAAGACAAAAAAATAAAAATATGTTTTTTTTAAAAAAATCTAAACTGTTAGATCAAGATGTGAACGGTTCAGATCGGACTATGAGAGATAGGCAAAGAGAGGGAAGAGGAGAAAATCCTCTTCCGCCAAGGGCTAGCCTATTGCAATGCTCTATCTTAAAGAGCATTTATATTAAATTGAATCTAGCTAGACCGTTGAGATTATTATTCCATCAGCTAGTAATGAGTTTATGTAAACAATGTTTAAGAAACTAGCCACTCTGTGTGAATGAACCTCAAAGCTTCTTAAATTATTGTTGAAGTCGCATGTATTGCGACCAAGTCTATGACTTGAACACTAACACAGAAGACCTCCACAAAACGAAATCCATTGAACCAGCAATCTTAAGGTCTTCTTTAGTGCTCTTTCTGTTGCTTGATATAAAAGTTAAACAATTAATTTTAATAAATTTCAAAAATTAGTTATGTTAGTTATTTGTAATAAATATATACTGATTTTTCTAAAATATCATCTTTCATTGTGACTATCTTTGGATGAAAACCCTTTTATATATATGCAATCAATATGGATACTTTGAAGAAAAAAATTATAAAATCGAAAGATAAAATTGATCAAGGTCTTATAATTAGAACTAAAATCAACATCAACTAGCTTTTTTTTATTAAGTACACGAGGCAGTATAAGCTCAAGAAATTCATATATAGCGGGCAAATAAAAAAGTGGGATCCTTTCCCCATAAAGATAAGTGGCCATAGGATAAATGTTATTGCACGTCGTAACTCGGTATATACCTTCTAGATATTGAACGCCACTCATACTCGATATGGAACCGGATATGGTGCCTATCCAAAGGATAGACACCATCTCCCTAGCTGATCTGGACCGTCCAGATCAGATCTGGACGGTCCAGATCTCATATTTTTTTAAAAAATATTTTCTAAATGAAAAAATGATTTTTTAAAAAAAGTGTTAGTTAAGAGATTATCTTTGTTTTAGATCTTCTACCCAAAAGAATTTTTTATTTTGAAAAAATAAAAAGTAAAAAATATGAGATCTGAACCGTCTAGATCTGATCTGGACAGTCCAGATCAGCTAGGGAGATGGTGCCTATCCAAGGGATAGGCACCATATCCGGTTCCTACTCGATATACCTTCTAGATGCAAAACTCACCATTAAACTCGAGTACGAAAGCATGTTCCTCCGTGAAGAGATTTTCTGGATACAGGAATCTCGTAGTCATTGGATCGGATTTGTGAGGGCAATCACAACACACATTATTATCATACAAAGGCCAATAAGCCTATGTACCACTGTCTACAAGTTGATCACAAAAATTGTAGCCAATCGGCTAAAGTGTGTGATGTCCTTATTATGCTTAAGGGTGGAAACATGTTAGGCCTGTTATGTAAGGAAGTGGCTTGAGTTTGGCTTGTGGCCTGTTACAGGCTAAAATTTTGGCCTGAGCCTGGCCTGGCCTGTGGTCTGTATTTTTTACAGGCTAAATGTAAACAGACTTAAAACAGGTCAAATGTAAACATGTCGGAAATAGGCTTACAGTATACAGGCCGAAAACAGATCTAATATAAACAGGCCAGAAACAGGCTTACAGTATACAGGCCGAAAACAGGCCTAATATAAACAAGCCGAAAACAGGACTAATGTAAATAGGCCAAAAACAGGCCTGAGTGAGGGAAATTGATTTAGGGGGTTCTTAATTTAAAAGGGCAAACAAGAGGTTTTAAGTGAAGGAGAGAGGAGGGATATTAATTAATCTTTTTTATTAAAAAAATTAATTATTCTTAACAGGCCGGCCTGTTAGGCCTAAGAGACCTATTTAGAGGCCTAGGCTTGGCTTTTTAAGGCAAATAGACTTTAAAATAGGCCTTGACCTGGCCTTTTAGCCTGACAGGCCAGGCCTGACCAGACTTTTAACAGGTCAGACCACAAGCCCCTGGCCTATTACCCCTAATTATGCTCGCCCCATCAATACAGCTTTATTAAGGGTAGAAGCATCATTGACAACATAGCACAAGAAGCTATCCACTCAATGCCAAGAAAAAGGGCAGAGTGGGTTGGAAAGGGTTTTGACAGAATCAGTTGGGATTTTATTGAAGATACATTGAGAGGCGCATGCATGCATCTCCAATATGTTGATACACCTAATCCTCAAATGCATCTACTCATCCTCCAATCCTCCATGCAAGTCATCTGGAATGGTGTTCCCTTTATTAGCTTCAAGCCGGCTCAAAGAGTTAGATAAGGAGACCTACTCTCGCCTTACTTGTTTGTCCTTTGTATGAAGCATTTTACTTGTTTGTCCTTTGTATGGAGCACCCACCTCAAGTGATATATGCAATAAAGTAACCAACAAAATTTGGCAGCCAATCCAAATGGAAAGGAAGGGCCTCCTTCTTTCCCACCTTTTCTTTGCCGATGACTTAGTTTTGTTCATTACTATCACGCCTTCCCAAGTAGAACTAGTCAAACAAACACTAGCATAATTTTGTTCATCTTCAGGACAAAAGGTCAATGAAGCCAAAACAAGGATTTTCTTCTCCAAAAACGTCCCTTCCCTAGAAGCAAAAGGCATTTGTCAGGATCTGGGATACAAAGAAATGGTACCACGTACTTCGCAAATACCTGGGAGTGCCCTTAATTCAAGGAAGAGTAACTCAGGCTACATATCAATACATTGACGCTTGCACAATCAGTATTGACAAGTATTCCTCTCTTATGCTATACAGTCAACTAAACTGCCAGCGCATACCTGTGCTAGAATACACTCCCTTATTAGGAACTTTCTATGGGCCACAACAGCACAACATAAGAGTGTTCTTCTCCTCTGATGGAGTGAAATATGCCAACCGAAGAAACATGGACGGTGTGGCTTTAAGGAGATCACAGGAATGAACTCGGCTTTAATTTCTTAATGAAACTCGCTTTTGCAATTACTACTCAGCCAACTACCTTTTGGGTGCAAATCATGCGTGCCAAATACGGTTGGAAGAATGATAGAAAAGGAAAAGAAAGAACGAAGAATGCCTCACATTTGTGGAGGAACCTTGAAAATATTTGTGATGACATGGGGCTGTGTATGTTCTGGAATATCAAAAATGGGGAGACAATTCGATTTTGGAGAGACTCACGGGTTGGAGATCTATGTCCACTCCATCTGTTATCTTTTGCCCCCATATATGAGAATGAAGTACCAAAGATAATCAATCTCTTTACTTCAGGGGCGGGACAACGGAAATGGGAAAGCTTTCAACAACTTCTTCCACGAGAGATTTTAAACAAGATAGCACAAATCAAGCCACCAACAGCAACCGATCAGCGGGATTTCTGCCACTGGAAATTAAATAGCTCAAGAAAATTTACGCCTCCATTAAAGCTGAGGATTGGAACGAGATGAATCCTAAGTGGTCTCTAGCATGGAAGTTGGAACTGGCCCGGTCCCTAAAGAGTTCGAACCTTTCTCTGGCTTACTCTGCACAATAAGCTCCTCAACGACAAGGAACGAGCCAAGAGATACATGACTGATAGTGGTCGATGCTTGATCTGTGGAAGTGATACAGAGGATCTCAACCACGTCTTCAGGCGATGTAAATTAACCAAGGCCTGTTGGAAACTGATTTTACCGAATCAGTTACAAGCACAATTGTTCGGGATGCCATATGACAGATGACTCAAGGAGAACCTCAGACCTGGTCATCAAAGTTCTTGGACGCTACATTCAGTATTCTCTACTGGAAGTTATGGGAAGCGAGAAACAATCAGATTTTCAACGATGAAATCACAGAACCACATCGGCTAGTAAACCAAGTGCTCTCCCTCGCCATACAAGCCATGCAAAGGAAGTTCTAGCCTCTTTAAATCTTCATTGAACGGGCCCAAGTTGTTTTCAGTAATTATCTGTATTAAGAGTTTAAGACCTTACTCATCTTCTGTTATGGCTTTTAATCTGCTGATGTATGTTTTATCAATAAAATTTGTCATTCCCATTTAAAAAATAAAATTGGCGGTAACTCAGATGGCAGAAAGGAAAACAGGTGAGAAGGTGGGGCTCACAGGTCCAGGTGGAGGGAGAGGAGTGGCTTCTAACTGTAATAACAACGTGGACGTCTTTCCTTTTTGCGTCCGGTGACGGGGAAGTGGGACCCCCACTGGACATATGACGTGGCGGACGCTAGTGAGTTGTGAATAAAATTTGGAAGTCCGTTGTAAGAAAAACGTCTCTTTTTTAATAATCTTAATTCATTAATATTGGACATATTAATGAATTAAGATTATTTTTTCTACGTTTTTTTAAAATAAATATAATTACTAAAATACAACAATAAAATTCTAATTTATTAAATAAATGTTGTCAATATTAATATCTACGCAACACGCTTATTATAATAATTAAACACATCTACTAATTCATAATCAAAAGTAAACTATTGTCTACAAGTAACTCACACAAAGTATAATAAGTTTACCACTAAGCAACATGAGTACGATAATTATCATTTTCATCATCTTCACCACTATCATCAATTTCAAAGGTATTTGATTGTGCTCCGCTATGAGTAATAAGCTTTTCTTCATGAGTAAAAATATCAAGAATATCATCTCTCTCATCATAAATACACCCATAATCTTTATCGACAATAAATAATCAACCAAATCATAAAATTAAAATATAGTTATTATGTATTCGTAATTAAATAGATAAATAACTATATAATAAATGTAAAATACATATAAATTAGTAAATTAAACGGTCAAGTTAAGTTAACGAAATCAAAAAAATATTTAAAGGGTTTAACGGTCCATCCTTTTAAACTCTAATTTATAAGTTCAACCTTTAAAGGAGCTGATTTAAAAAGACTGACTTGAGAGACTCTGATTTTCCAACTCTAGTTGTGAATGCAAAGCCGTCAAATGTTTGTTTTGGCAGTTGTGGAAGGAAGGAAATTGGTTGATGCCGCCAGTTACGAATTCTTTGGCCTCTTTCTCCTTATCATAACCCACACGGCACACCTTTCCATTTTATTTGTTATATATATATATAATAATATAAAGCTCCCATCTCGATACACTCTATTTCCACATTTTTTAGAATAATTTTATATAATTCCTACTTAGAATATCTTAATCAACTGAACCCCCGCTATTCCACAAATACTGTTACGACAATAGAACTAGGAACTTGTCTCGTTTGCTTTGGAGTCTTACTTACTTGACAATGACGTCCATTATATTATACTCCCTCCGGTCCTAATTATAAGATATAGTTGACTTTTTTGGAGAAATTAAGGAAGCTAATTAAATTAACTTAGAGTATTTTTCTTTTTATTTTTTCTTCAAAGTAATTAGTTTGACTCACATACTAATATATAATCTAAAGATATACAACATATAAAATGATTAAGTAACTTATTTAGCTTCCTTAATCTCTCCGAATAAAGTCAACTATACCTTATAATTAGGACCGGAGGTAGTATTAATTAGTATGCTTTTTATCATCTGCTTTTAACATTGTAATATTTTTTTAAATGCTTACAAATTTTATAGAGATTTCCTTCACCCACCATTCAACCCCAACAAAAAGACAAGCCAAATTATCAGATTCTCATTTTAGTTTTTGGGTTTATTCATGATATATGCCATTTGCCTTCTTATATCATTAAGAAGTTGACATTTTGTATCACTCTCAATCTTGCAAAAAAATAAAAAAATCGAGAACATTAGAATATACTGCATAATTTTGGACTTAGAAACATGGCTAGACATTAGTCCAGGAGAGAGAGCCTATCATACACGATAGGCGAGCAGTAGGTTAAAAACTCTTGATAATTAAGGTAACAACAAATAAATTTCTGATTCTGGGCATAGAAGAAGAAAGGAAATCTATCACAGGGAAAGCAAAGAAAAAGTAATAGAAGAAAGATAACAAATCAAAAAACAAGGCCAAAGCGTGTGCCCAACAGTACTCTAGGTGGTAAGTTTGTTTCAGTTTAGTGCAATAATCAACATTAATGAATATGTAGTTGCACTAGCAGCTACCAAGGGGAAAAATAATAAAAATTGCATTAGCTAGTAGGTTACCCGTTAACGCAAGGTGCTCTACACTGATCTAACATCACTTGCGATGTAAGTTCTTGTTTACCAATCACCAGCTACAAAAAATTGCTTGTAACCTGTAAATGTCTTTTCATCCCTTTTACTACCAACCAAACAGGCCATTAATGCCCTCAATCTCAACCGTTTTGATTTATACGTCGACCCCATGCTGAAAAAAAGCTTCTTATTTTTTTCTTTTTTAAGGAGGAGGATGATCGGAAAACGCTTCCTTTTCAGTTTTCACAAACGGCCGTTCAAGTGTCACTGCCCCCAGTACAATTTTTAAATATGGCGCTAAATTAACGGTAAAGGCATTCATGTAGTATTTATTGTAAAAATTAATTTGTTTTTGGATTTTATTTTAGAAATGCGTTAGTTTAGGTGATTCAGTGATTGATATTCAAGGCTGAACATTCAGGTGGGACCCAAACTCTTAAATGTCTATTGTTTAGGGAAGGCAGAATGCTAGTCAGGGGACACGTAAGTACTTGGGCCATTTGGTTTCCCCAAAAACAAATTTCTCTTCGCTCTCTGTGTTCTTCTCTGTGATCACCATTAACCTCAACTTCTCGGAGCAGGGCAGAGAGAAGCCATGGTTAGAGAGGTAATAATTCTTCTCTTCACTGCTGCGATTCAGCACAATAGCAAGAACCAAGATAGATATATAAATATGTGTGTGTGTGTGTGTGTGTGTTCTTAGTATGCCTTCTTTGTTTCTATTATCTTCTTCTGCCACTCAGCATTCTCTCTTCTGGTGTTTGATATTTCAATGTTGTCCCAGTGAAAGATCATAATTTTCTTGGTCTTTCAATGCTAATTCAGTCATAGATCAAGTAATTGGATTGGCGTGTGTAAATTGGAAACTTAAGCGTTCTTCCTCTGGTTTAGCTCATTATGTGTGGTTATTACCCCTGAGTCTCGTTGCTTACCGTTGGACTTCTTAAAGACTCGGGAATATTTTTCTTGTTTGCTTATGGGTTTTGTTGCATGTCAAGTTCAGAGGAATAGAAATGAATCTTTAATCGAGGTCGTCATTTTGTTTTTGGGAATTGTGAAGATTGGAAACTGTTTGATGAAAGTAATCTTTAGAATATTATGCATCTAAAGGTCTTAGATATTTGTGTTGGAGGGCTAGTGAACGTGGAAGGAGACCATTTCAATCAATGTAGGTAAAATTTGTATTTTTCTCTGTGGACTGATGTAGAGGACTGAATATGATTGCTTTCTTCTAACCAGGAAGATGATGACGGTGTAGTCGGCAAATCCGTAGTCCTTTGAATTTACATTTCATTAAAACCCATCCAAGGTCTTGTCAGAACTCAGTACCTTAACAGATAGACTCTTCCTAATTATGTTCATATGACATCAATTAGAATGGGGTCCTTAAAATGAGAGGGGTAAAACTCGGTCCCCTTAGAAGAATCTTGCTAATTAATCGTTTTAGTCCGATGAGCATGAGGTAAATTATTTTCATTCATAGAATTAACATGTCAAATTGAATGGTTTAGGAGCACAGTTCACTCAATTATATGTATTATTGACAAGTGATAACTGTATTAGTTAAAACAATCTGGCAGTGTCACATGATGTGGGCCAAAGCCGAAGGGCAGCTAAGAAGTAAAACAGAGAAGAGTTTTAAGATGTACGACATGGGTGTGAGGAATTAGATCTGAAAAAAAAATATCTGGAGAAATAGCCCATACTAACCACTAATGATTCACTTTCCCTTTTAAGAATTGTCTACTGAAGACTGATCAGAAGATAATAATCTTGCCGACAGTTCATTCTAACTAAGGTTATACCATGAACTTGCTTTTAGCATTCAAGAGTAAGAAAGATGCACAGAGTAAGTTATTTATGGGATTGTTTTGAAAGTTTCTTGGAAGCTTTACTAGTAGTAGGGCTGCTTAATAACTTTGCTGCATCGAAACTGGAATTTAAAACCCAGTTTTCTTACCAACTGGACTGATTGCCATAGGTGGATTTACTGAAGAATTTGCTTCACTTCACCACTGACAGAGCCTCTGCCATTTTGTTGATTCGTTCTTTCTCAAATTCATAATACGCTCATCAAGATTCATTGCCAACAATCTTTTGCATTTACACTACCTAATGGTACCTTTTTGCACTGCGCCTTTCTTTTGTTCTGGCTTCTTTCTGTTTCATTATAAACATTGCTGCAACTTCTCCTATTCAGTGAAGTTTTGTGGTGAACTTGCTTAGATGAACTTAGGCACATAAATCTCTTTGGTAACTAGGAGATTCAGCTGCTCACGTATCTTCTTATAGTATGAAGCAATTTTAATGTGTCTCTGTTTTCAGAATGATGAGATGCCTCTTGGGTGGCCACTTGGGCTCAGCTTTCTGTACACGAGACTTAGAGTTGCAGAATCACACCCAGTTGCTCCAGTGGGGTCTTACTCATTGCACGTACCATCTTCCAGCTTCTCCTCATTCTCATCCTCCAACCTCGATACAGAGGTAATAACCTGAACTCACCTTCTTCATTGTTTCTTGCTTTTCCCCCATCAAATTAAGGAAATGTACTTCTAATCAATTTTGTACTTTATATTAACTCCACTAAAAATCTGTAGATAGATTATCAACCTGGTAATAAAGAAAGTGGATCTGCAGTTAAAACATACTTTACACTCATCCCTACATAATTGAATTGGTCTACTGGCATTTTAACTGCATCTACTTGTGTCTGTATCTAACTTCATAGTTTTATAGGCTGTACAATTATCTTAGATATTTATGGAAAGGAATCATGTACAACGCCCAAGTGGCTGACAATTACTTCACTGTTTTCCCAAAGAAGAGGATCCACTTGTCCTCATAATTGCTTGCCATAACAGTGGCTTTAAACTTTAAGGCATAGAGTTAATGCAGGCTTCCAATGTCGGAAAAAAATGAACTTTACTCAGTAAAAGCATCAGCAAGTCCCACCAAAGATCATGTGAAATAAATTACTTCTTTTAACATGTACCGTCACGAAAAAGTTAGGAACTTGTAAATCTTCTCTTGTTCTCACACAGTTTAATGATATCACCGTTCTTGTTACAAAACCAGTCATCTGCATCTTTCTTCCAAGACAATAGTGTATCTCTTGGGAGGCTAATAGGCCTTAGAGCTGGTGAAAGAAGGGGACGCTTGTACTTCCCAAACTCATTAAATTTTGAAGAAAGTGAGAACAACAATAATGCGTTGGCAAAAGATGATTCTAAAGTACATGAACAAGTGGATACATCTCCAGGCAATATATGTATACCCATACTATTTGATGCGTTGCTGCTCAAGACCAGCAGAAATAAGAGGAGTTCAAGGAACTGAGCATTATTATTATTGATGGTGAGGCTAAATACATATTACACACTGTTCCACTTCAGTGCAGATTTTCTCAACTCTGTTGTTATAGTCGGAATTCAAAGATGGGTTTCTGTTAAATTTTTCTTGAATTCACCATTTTAACTTTTTGCCAAGATCGTTGTTTGTAACTTTGTTCTGTTTCATATTGTGGGCACCTAATAAAAGGGACGTGAAGTACTCTAGAGTTCTAGAGCTATTGAATCTTACAGAACTCATCTCTACCCCCCTTTTTTTTTGCCTTAATTCAGACTAAGACTCAACTTGAATTTTGAATTCAGTATGTGAAATTTGAAGCAGATGGTGGTGGACCCTGGTCTAATTGTGTTGGGAAAGTTTTAAGCTCTCATTTTTACAGTTAAAGATGAATCTTAAGAAAGTCAAGTATGGAGGAATATGGAAAAAGAAATTTAAATTAAAAAATTAAACACAAAAAGATCAAATAGAAGGAGGAAAAGAAAGGATTGAGATAAGTGCAACCGTTAACTTTTCATCAAAAGGTGATGTCTTTTTAGTCATCATACACTTTTTGATAACCTAAGCAATGATAGCAAAGGCATCCTAAGTATCTTTGAGATCATCAATATCCCTAATGAGTTTATAAGGCCAACCTGCCATGATATTGGGGAAGAAGAGTTCAGCTCACAGACAATGAAAAACAAAAAACACAAAACAAAGCATATTGACGATATTAGTATATAGATAAACGTTACTATAATCACGGGGCCGACTATACTTGTTGGAAATTAAGCTTTTTGTAGGTTTAGTTTGAATTATGATTATGATATCTCCTTGATCATGGGCTAACAATTTATGGATATAAAATATAAATAATTGATATTTGTCGATGTCAAAGTAAATGAAATTCACAAACGGTGTTAATAAAAACACAACTATTTTCTCAAAAAATGGTTGCTCATAGGACGGTTTTTAACGACGTAACTACAAGTATTATATAAAATATAGATAACTTGAGTTTAAGATACATAAGGAAGTTTACATGTCATTAGCCTATAGGCTTATAAGGTCATTAACCTCTTTTGTCTCCATTTCATCCTGCTTGCTACTTAAAAAAGAAAAACAATTAAATGATTTTAGGACTTGAATAAATTAAGTTGAGGTTAAAAAGAAAAAGGGAAAAGACACATAAAGACCAAAGCAAATAGCAAAGGACATAAATGTGCTTCCAATTTCAAGAATCCTATAACATGTTAGTGCTCTATTTGTCTTCCGTGAAATTAAAAGGAAATGATACAAATACCATTTACACAATTTTCTTTTTAAAAAGTAACCCCAACCCCTGCCAGCGAACGTCAACCACCGGCAACCTTTGATTACGCTTGCCAGTGGCCAACGACATATCCCTCTAGTGAGAATAATTGATCAATTTTAAAACAGATAATTGTCATTTTCATATTTGTAGTTGTTATTTTTAAATCCAAATTTAGTAAACTCATATCAAGTTTAAAAATTAATTCATACATGCCTTCTCATTTTCACAATTGTTTTTTTTTTTTAAAAAAATTAGATAGTTGTCATTACTCATTTTCATATTCATAGTTGTTATTTTCACATCTAAACTTAGTAAAACGATATCCATTAAGTGGTTATTTTTAAATGGATAGTTGTTATTTCTATGTTTGAAGTTATTATTTTCAAATTCAAACTTGGGAAAACCCGTGTCAATTATAGGAATTAATTTATATTTGCCTTCTTATTTTCACAAGTGGTCATTTTTAAATATATAATTGTCATTTCCATATCCAGAGTTGTTATTTTCGAAACTACCACCATCTGTTGGATATGATTAGTTTGGATGATGTCTTATATAGATGCCATTATTAAGAGCAAAAAGCTTGTATATTATATTTATCTCCTACATTGACTAACTACTATATATTTAATGTAGATTAGTCCAAGTTGAATTAAAGAGATTAATCAAGAAGGAGATAAGAGATTATGAAAAGAAGAACTTGCAGAAAGATGTCAAGGAAGTAAGAAGTTATCAAAGTATTTTGAAAATAATCAAGAAGAAGAAGAGATATTGAAGAAGGTAGAAAATGACGAAGAATGATCAAGAGAAGAAAGAAAGAGTTGAATTATGGAGAATGATTACGAGAAGAAAGAAAAGAAAGAAGAACTTGCTAAATGGAGTGAGAATATGATTATTCAAGTTCTTAGATTGATTCTAGAAGTCTCTACGATGATATGAAAGTTGGAATGGGTCAATTCGGAGTTAAAATAAGCTACAATTGCATTCCTGAAGTCATGCTCAAGCATAACAATGTCATACTTAAGTATGGTGCATTTCCAGCTCCTTTCACACATGAAATCTGCTCATGCTCAAGCATAAAAAATGCTTGCTTGAGCAAGAAACCTGTGCTTGCTCGAGCAACAACGTTCTTCAGCTACTCTGTTCAGTTCTGTTTCTGGCGACGTCTGGTAATTCGATGATATCTCCCAAACTAGAGATTGGATTGAAGTGAAACCAATTTTGTTTAAAACTAGACTCCCAATGCGTCATTTTGGTATAAAATTCAAGTCCAAAGAAGTTTAAATCAAGTAGCTATGATTTTTTGAAGTTACAACAAAAATCAACGTCACAGTTCAGACCCAGCTTTGGTATTTTAAGCATATCTCACAAACGACAAATCCAAACGAGCTGAAATAGTGCCATTTGAAACTAGACTCAAATACCTTTCCAAAAATATCAAGAGCATGAAAAAAAAAAGATCAAATGAAGGAGATATGATGTTTTGAAGTTGACAGTCAGTTCAGAATGTTGCAAAAAACACTGATCAAGAACAACCTCCATTCATCTGATGATAACGGATGAACCACAATGGTTTTGGAGCTGATTCTTCTTGCATTGGAAAGAAGACTCAAAGAGCTATATGGGGATAAGTGATTTTCCAAATTTGGAGTTATATCGAAGACGTTACGCTCACAAGAAATTGACTATTGTGCTGTCAATACTCTTGTTTCTTGAAAGTCAATAGAGTTTGATATTTGGACAAGATCATAGTAGCTAGGACACTCGAAGGCAGTCTACTCGAGCAAGGAATTTGGGATGCCCAAGCAACATCAAGCTCATAACAAAGAAAAGTAACATGGATAGTCTTGCTCGAGCAGGGCATGTGGAATGCTTGAGCAACATCTGGGTAAAAGGAAAAGGCAGGATGTGCTCTTGGAGAGTCTTGCCCGAGCAAGGGATAACAGTATGCTCAAGCATCGTCGTGGTAATGGATTTTGGAAAGTGTTGCTTGAGCAGAGCATTTATCATGCTCGAGCATCATTGGACTGATCAAAGAAATATGCAAGATAAGGAATCTTGCTCAAGTAGAGTATAAGGACATGCTTGAGCAAAGGAAAGAGTATGCTCGAGCATCACCAACCTCCTTTGTATTCTTTCGCCCCTGCATGACCTGTGCTTGATTAGATGGAATACCTTGCTCGAGCAACAGCGAAACAAATCTGTTCTTAAAAAGGCGTAAGAAGTTGCTTGCCCAAGCATGCCTTTGCGAGTTGCCCGAGCATTGACGATAATGAATGACTTTTGGAAGAAGCTTGCCCGAGCAAGCTTGGTTTCATGCTCGAGCACTAGGTGATCTCGTTCTTTGAAAACACACTTTCTCATAGCTTGCCCGAGCACACTACTTATTCATGCTCTAGCATGATCATCCCTGATTTCAAAACTCCGTCTTCGTAAATTTTAAAATCATCGTGTGTGATTTCATTTCCATATATCATTACTCATTACTATTGCAAACTGTTTTTAATCAGTTTGCTAATGAGTTTCAGATGATTTTATCATAGATTATCAACAAATTGGCATAAAGCAATTTGTGTGTCAGAAGCATTAAATGCTACGTTAGAAAACAGAGGAAAGCTTCTGAGTCTAACGGATAGTTTAAACATTCTCACGAAAAGCTTGAATACACTCAAGACGGAGCATTAACGAAGTCAATGTTAAACATTTTATGATTAAAATTGGATTAGAGCTCAACGGGCAAAAAGCAACAAAAGCTTCAACGGCTACTTCCAACTGATCTCCAACGGTCGAATGCTCACAACGGTCGAAACACAATAACCTATAAATTGCAAAGTCTTCAAACTGGAAGGAGTGACGGCGATAGATGAATGAATCGATGAAGCCAACGAAATGATTTTACTACTTAACAGTCGATAGTTCATACACTCTGTTTCTCAATGTTTATATGGTTTACACTAGAGAGTGAAATGATTTGATTGTACTTCAATGTTTATTCATCTTCTCTTCTAGAGAGAACATTTCTGATTATTAAATCATTGTAAGAATCTCAAGTCGTGGGACTTGGAGATTGGGTTATCAGTTTACAACTTGTAAGAGGGAGTGTATCCTAGTGAAAGGATAACTTCGAGTACAAAGTGTGTAACTGATTGAAAGGTGTATCTCAGTGAGATATTCAGCTTCACAAGTGCTTGGTTGAACTTGTGCGATTGTATAGGCTTCTCTTATGTCTGAATTAAACAAGAGGATAGTGGATTGAAAATCTCAAGTAGAGCTCGGGGACTGGACGTAGGTAAAGGATTGGGCCGAATCAGTATAAATCACAGTTTGCATAATCTCTTCTCTTATCTCTTATACATCTAGTATATGCTTATCCGAATATCCAATTGTTGATTTAAAAGATGTGAAAAGATTTTCAAAGTTTCAAGTTTTTAAACTTTACCCAATTCACCCCCCCTCTTGGGTTCAGCCGGTTCTTCACCATCCACTCATTAGTTTACTCAAGCAAAGAAAATGAACTTTATGGGAGCAAACAAGATAGGAAGAATTGGGTTATGAAGGAGTAGGATGAAGTAGTTGATTCCGTGAAGAAACCCCTTTCATCAAACGAAGACGGGTTAAAGGTCTATTTTATCTCGAAATTCTTTCAGAGAGCAATTTTCCCCCGGAAGTATTAAATCTGAAGCAATTTTGTCCTAATTTAACAGAGTTAGACAATCAACAGTTAGTTGACTCACTTTTGCTAAGGTGACTCGGCCATGTAAGATAGTAATGCCACATATTACTCCACCTGTTATGCCACATCATCATTATCATCACCCTCACCTTCCCTTCACACCTTCGTTGTCTACCTCTTGGGCCTGACTTTCCTCTTCTACACTTAGTGTACACTGCCCTCATTTTCTACAAAATTGCATTGTTTTGGTGTAAAACAGTGAAAATGATGCCTTTTTTCTTAAAAATATTTCATGGTACTGACCAGTATTGAAAAAATATTTAATGATCTCAAAAAAATAGTTTAGGATCATGAAAAAATATCCTGAAGTATATTTTTGGTATAAGTTAGTATACCTCTAGTTCTAATTATAGGAACATTTTTGTAGTGCAATTTGCACTCCAAAAGTGTTCCTATAATTAGGACCGGAGGAAGTATCCTGAAATAATTTTTCAAGATCATGAAATATTTTTTTAGCGGTACCCCGAAATAATTTTTTAAGATCTTATTAGTACGAGTCAATACCCTAAAATATTTTTTCAAGATCCTAAAATAATTTTTCAAGATCATGAAGTATTTTTTCAATATGATTCAATATCCTAAAATATCTTTTAATATCAGTAAGTACCCTGAAATATTTTTTGAAGATCCTAAAACAATTTTGGATAACGGCACCAGTCAAACAAAGGTGGTGGACGACAGATTTGGGAAGGGGATTGATAGGGCAAAACAAAACTCCGCAAGTGCACAGGCCGTATCAAGTAATAAAGTGATAAGAAAAATATCGTTCCCACGAGAACTTGGTACCACAAACTTCAGTTAAGCATTGATTTCACAATTTCATTTAAGTTGAGAAAACTAAATTAAATTTAATTAAGAGAAAAGAAATTAAAACTAAAATAAAAATAAGAAAACTACCACAATAATCAAATGAGCAACCTAGAATCACTAATCCCTTATTTGATTCTTAGATTTTATCCCCACTAAATTAACTTTGACTTAATCTGATCAGCTAATCTAGAGTATTAATGTCTATAAATGCCTTAAGGTCCATTTATATACCTATCTTAATTAATTATGTAATGCCTCACACAATTAAATAAGACGCGTTTTGAATCGGGCCCACTCTAATTTGATTATGCGGAGCTTCTAGGTATATTCTTATCCTAGACGCAAATTAGATTAAAACCTAACTTCATGTTAAATTTAAACCTAATTCCACATTATTTATTCTCAAGGTCAATTTAGGATTCACTCTTCCAAGTCCAACCCTAAATCCCTAATGTTAGTTCTCAATGTGTTTTGATGATTAACAACAAGTGTAAAACATGTTTTGAAGTTTCCAAGATGTTTAAAAATCATCTGATAGTTGCTTACCGCAGTATGGGTCTGCATACTGCAGTAAAGGGCCTTCCAGAAAGGAAATAATCTTTCAAGTTAAATCAATACTGCAGTATAGGTTTCTTTACCACAGTATTGGACCTACAGAAGGTCATCAGATTTTTGAAGTTAAGTCAATACTGCAGTATAGGATGACATACCGCAGTATTGGACTTCCAGAGAACAATCCAATTCTTCTAGTTAAGTCAATACTGCAGTATGGAATGCTATACCGCAGTATTTGGACTTACAGAAGGCAAGCAAATTTTTGAAGTAAAGTCAATACTGCAGTATAGGATGACATACCGCAGTATTGGACTTCCAGAGAGCAACCGTGTTTTTCAAAACAAGCCAATACCGCAGTATAGCTATGTATACTGCAGTATAGGGACATCCAGAGAGCAACTAAATTTCTAAGTCAAGCCAATACCGCAGTATAGGCATGTATACTGCAGTATAGGGCCAACCCGAGAGCAATCAAATTTTCTCACCCAAGTCAATACCGCAGTATGTATTTGGATACTGCAGTATAGACTCTTACAGAAAGCTCTCAAAATTTTATAACTATTGCATACTGCAGTATAGGTTTTCATACTGCAGTATTGGGCAATCACGGGGACTCTCAACTTTGACAAAAACTCGCATACTGCAGTATGTTAGTTGCTTACCGCAGTATAGAGCATATGTTTCAAAATCAATCACGATGTTTTTGTCTCTGGAAGTTGCTTACCGCAGTATGACTTTGGATACTGCAGTATGGACACTTATGCACAAGTGCCATACTCCAGTATAGAGGAACATACTGCAGTATACAACGGTCAAAATTGGTTTTTGAATTACGTGAATTTGCAAATCATTATTGTTTGATCTTATTGCTTCCATAATTCATTCAATCATATTCCTAGCTATGTTTAACAAGTTTGTTGAGTGAATTTCAGCAATCACAGATGAAGATCAATGAAGGTCAAAGCCATAAAGCAAAAAGTGTACAGTGCATTAAATGCACTTCTGCAAATCAACCTATTCTCAGCTAATCCATCTGAGCACGCCTTCTAAACGTTAAAGTATACTTACTACAACAAGTAAAGTTATCTCCAACGGGCAAATCCTCAGAGAGCCACATCAGACTTCATCAAAGTCTTGGATTAGCAGAAGTTTAGAGAGAGAAGATGACCAGAACCCAAGCTAATCACTTCCAACGGTTGGAATCATCCTACAACGGTCATTTAATGTTCTCTACCTATAAATAGAGAGCATTAACTTCTTCTCAAGCTGATACAACTACTTAGAGCGAAAATTTATTGAGTCATTTATTGTATCAAGCTTTCATCTGTATTGTATCATTTTGATACTTAGTACTTCAGTGTTTATTCTATCTACTCTTTGAGGGAGTTATCATCTTGTAAATCATTTACTGATTGTGATAACTACAAGTCAGGGGACTTGGTAGTTAGGGTGTATTGATTACAACTTGTAAGGGGGAGTGTGTTCTAGTGAGAGAACAGCTCTTAGTACAGAGTGTGTAATCAATATTTGATTATAGTGGATTGAAAATCCCAGGTGAGGCTTGGGGACTGGATGTAGGTCAGAGAAAGGACCGAACCAGTATAAATCTTGTGGTGCATTGCTTCTCTCCCTCTCTCCTCTGTTTTACCCTGTGTTCATTA
Organism: Acacia crassicarpa; assembly: GCA_034222035.1. Lineage (NCBI taxonomy): Eukaryota > Viridiplantae > Streptophyta > Magnoliopsida > Fabales > Fabaceae > Acacia > Acacia crassicarpa. The sequence goes on along the minus strand of JAWXYG010000005.1, from coordinate 35,973,238 downwards.
GTCAAAAACAGAGTAGACTCTTTAATTTTATAAAGATACCCAATTCACCCCCCCTCTTGGGTATTTAGCTCCAATCTTCATTTGGTATCAGAGCAAGGTCTTCTCAGAAGAGCTTAACCACTCGAGAAGGATCACTATGGAAGGAATTCTTCCAGATGGAGCTTCAATCAACAGACCTCCCGGTTTCGACGGCGAACACTACTCTTTCTGGAAAGCCAAATTTCGTGTGTTCGTGATGGCAACAGAATATGGTCTATGGAGAGTCTTTGAAACTGGAGACTATGTTCCAGTCAAGGTAGAAGGAGGCATCACTGTGCCCAAGACAGAAGCCGAATTTGATGATAATGATAAGAAGAACATTACTCTCAATAGCAAGGCTATCCTGATGCTTCAGAGTGCTCTTAGTCAAAAGGAGTACTTTCGTATCTGTAATTTATCAACGGCTAAGGAAATGTGGAAGGCGCTGGAAATAGCTTATGAAGGAACCTCCGGAATCAAGAAAAATCGCATCAACATTCTAACCACTGGGTATGACCTGTTGCGGATGAAGCAAGGCGAGAGTATTGGAGAATTTTAGTATACTCATCTGACCAATTAGCTAGCAGCCTTAGGAAAGCTTTTCGATCAAGGGGCTCAAGTGAGGAAAATCCTCAATATTCTGACAAAGGACTGGGAAGCTAAGGTTACTGCCATTGAAGAAACTCGTGGAGAATCAATGACTTCAGTTGCTGCATTGTTTGGAAGCCTATCTGAGTATGAGAGCAAACTGAAGTTCAAAAAGGAGTTAGAAGATGTCAATGGTGGCAACAATCGCAACAAAGGAGTGGCTCTGAATGTGGAAAAGGATGAGGAAGATGAAGATGAGGATGAAGAAATTGGGATGATGGTCCGGAGATTCAAAAAGTTTTATAAGAAGGATCAAGGCTTCAAGAAGTTTCAGAAGGGAAGCTCAAGTTATGAATCGAAAAAACCTATCATCTGCTATGAATGTGAGAAGCCCGGACATATCAAGGCAGATTGCCCTCAGCTGAAGAATCAGGAGAAAGATAGGAAAAAGTTCAAGAAATTCAAAAAGAAGGCATATGTGTCAGCAATATGGGGAGATAGCTCATCGGATGAGGATGAAGCTGAAGAAGACGAAAGCGAAAAAGCCAACATATGCCTAGTCGCTGAGGAAGAAGAGCAACACAATGAAAGAAATGAGGTATATGAATCTCTTCCTTCCTATGATGAATTGTTTGCTGAATACAATGTTGTTCAAAAGGAGTTTGAAAAACTTGCAGACAAGTATATGTCATTGAAAAAGAAAAATTCCTTTCTTGAGCTGCAAATTGAAAACCTCTCTTCTCCTCAATCTCTGATTTGTGATGAATGCTCTATCATAGAGAAAAAGAATTCACAACTTACAAAAGCACTTGAGAAATTTACTAAGGGAAGTGAAATGCTCAATGTGATTTTGAAACAACAACGTTTTACAAACGATAGATCGGGGATTGGTTATAGACCAGACTTTGATAAGAAGAAAGGAAAGAAAAAGAATGGACAAAAGTCCTATATGAATTATTTTACTAAATCTGTTCATTCCTCAAACCCTTTTGCACATTGTACATATTGCAATAGGAAGGGTCATTCTACTTCATCTTGTTTTCATCGAAAAGAAAGAAAAGCTAAACCTGTAGGAAATTATGTCTGGGTACCAAAAGGAACATATGTTCCCAACGTACATGCTAACCCCAAAGGACCCAAGAAAAGATGGGTACCTAAAACTTGATTTCTTGTGATCTGCAGGTATGTCTTAGAGCATCAAGGCCAAACAAGTGGTACATCGATAGTGGATGCTCTAGACACATGACTGGAGACAAATCAAAGTTTTTATCAATAAAGCCAAAAGATGGAGGTAGAGTCACATTTGGAGGTGATCAATCTGGGAAAATCGCTGGCATTGGTGAGATAGGCAACAATGAAGGCCCACTCATCAAAGACGTCTACCTTGTAGAAGGATTGTGTCACAATCTCCTAAGTGTGAGCCAAAGCACCGATAAGGGTAATTTGGTAATATTTGACTCTGATGAATGCTTTATTGTTAAAAAGGATTTGATCTCTATGAATGATTTGAAAAACAAAGCCTTATTTAGAGCACCTAGAGATGGAAACTGTTATACTTTGAACCTCTCTAGCAATGCTTCTGTTTCTGAAAATTGTTTTGTCAGTAACTTGAATGAGAGTTGGCTATGGCATAAGCGATTAGCTCATGTCAATATGTATCAACTTGACAAGTTATTGAAAAAGGATTTGGTTATTGGCATTCCCAAATTGAATTTCAAAAATGATATGATTTGTGATGCTTGTCAAAAGGGAAAACAGACCAAATCTTCTTTTAAAGCTAAAAATGAGATTTCAACAAATAGACTCTTCAACTTCTTCACATGGATCTAGTTGGACTAGCTAGAGTGAAAAGTCTTGGTGGAAACTTATACACTTTGGTCATTGTTGATGATTTTTCTATATTTTTATCATCAAAAGATGAAACATATGATCAGTTTGTTGCTTTTGCCAAGAAGGTCCAAAACGAGAAAGGTTTTTCAATTTCAGGTATAAGGACCGATCATGGTGGAGAATTTGAAAACAATGCCTTTGCTGAGTTTTGTGATAGTATGGGGATCAACCATAATTTCTCGGCACCAAGAACACCACAACAAAATGGTGTTGTGGAGAGAAAGAATCGAGTACTCACGGAAATGGCCCGGGCAATGCTGAACGAATATAACACTTCACAAGTGTTTTGGGCTGATGCGATGAGTACGGCATGTTACATCTCCAACCGAGCCTACATGAGAAAGAAGATGAACAAAACACCATATGAAATCTACAAAGAAAGAAAGCCGAATCTCAGTCATCTGCATGTCTTCGGATGCAAGTGCTATGTGCACAATAATGGTAAAGATAATCTTGGTAAATTCGATCCTAAATCTGATCTAGCTATTTTTATTGGTTATTCAAATAGGAGTAAGGCATATAGGGTGTTTAATACTAGGACTAAGATTGTTGAAGAATCTATACATTTTGTATTCTGTGAATCTGAATCTGATAAATCCTTGGATGATGAAGAGGAGACTATTTTCAAAAACAAATTCTTTTCGAAAAATGCTCCTACTCCTTCTGAAAATTCTGAAAATGTTTTTGAGACTGATCCTGAAAATAACTTAGAAAATCCTGATCAGTCTCAACCTAGAGCTTGGAGATTTATAAGGAATCATCCTTTAGACCAAGTCATAGGTGATGTGAATCAAGGAGTTAGGACCAGAAATAGTACTTTGAATGAAGTTACATTTTCTGCATTTATTTCACATATAGAGCCCTCTAAGATAGAAGAAGCTCTTTCAGACAATGATTGGGTGATTGCTATGCAAGAGGAGTTACATCAATTTGATAGAAATCAAGTTTGGGACTTGGTGCCTAGACCCAAAGACCATCCGGTAATTGGGACAAAATGGGTATTCAAGAACAAACGTGATGAGTCAGCCATCATTGTGCGTAACAAGGCTAGATTAGTGGCCAAAGGTTACAATCAAGAAGAAGGAATAGACTATGAAGAGACTTATGCTCCAGTAGCTAGATTGGAAGCAATAAGAGTTCTTCTAGCATTTGCATGCACAAAAGGTTTTAAACTCTATCAAATGGATGTCAAAAGTGCTTTTCTAAATGGTTTCATTCAAGAGGAGGTGTATGTTGAACAACCCCCAGGTTTTGAAAATGAACACTTTCCGGATCATGTTTTTAGACTTAAGAAAGCCTTGTATGGTCTTAAGCAAGCTCCTAGAGCTTGGTATGAAAGATTGAGTCAATTCTTACTCAATCAAGGATTTATTAGAGGAAAGGCTGATACGACATTGTTTATCAAGAAAAACAAATTGAATGAAATTTTAATTGTACAGATATATGTTGATGATATTATTTTCGGTGCTACTAATGACTCTTTGTGTGAGGAATTTTCCAAGTCTATGCAGGGTGAATTTGAGATGTCAATGATGGGAGAGCTCAATTACTTCCTTGGACTGCAAATCAAACAACGTAAGGATGAGATATTTATATCTCAAACCAAGTATTTAAATGATTTGCTGAAGAAGTTTGGAATGGACAAGTGCAATGGGGCTGACACACCAATGAGCACAACTACTTCTTTGGATGCTGATGAAGAGGGCAAGGATTTCAACATCACCAAGTATAGAGGAATGATTGGATCATTGCTCTATCTCTCCGCAAGTCGCCCGGACATCCAATTCAGTGTTGGAATGTGTGCTCGGTTTCAATCCGCTCCTAAAGAGTCACATGCTGAAAATGTGAAGAGGATATTCAGATATCTCTCTGATTCGAAGACTCTTGGGCTATGGTTTCCTAAAGGTCAGCCGGAGCATCTTGTGGCATATTCAGATTCGGATCATGCTGGCTATAAGACGGATAGAAAGAGTACAAGTGGGCAATGCGAGTTCTTTGGCAACTCACTTGTCTCTTGGTTTAGCAAGAAGCAAACTACCGTGGCTGTGTCCTCAACAGAAGCTGAATATGTGGCTGCCTCAAGTTGCTGTGCTCAAGTGTTGTGGCTGAAGCAACAACTTGCTGACTTGGGAGTGCACTTAAAGGAGATCCCAATACTATGTGATAATACTAGCATAATAAGCTTGGCCAAGAATCCCGTGCAACATACAAGAACCAAGCATATTGATGTGAGACATCACTTCATCCGGGATCATGTCCAGAAGAGAGATGTGAAAGTGATGTTTATTCCAACCCATCTTCAACTAGCTGACATCTTCACCAAGCCTCTAGCCAAGGAACAATTCACTTTCATAAGGAGAGAATTGGGAATGGTAAATCCCAATGAACTGTGAGTTATTCTCTCTCAAATTAATGTTAGATGTGTTATTGATGATTAATCTTTACTAACTTAAGCATCGGAGAGTTTAGCCTTTGTTCTGCAGGGTGTTTTGATGTTTTAGAAGAGCTATACCGCGGTATGCAAATGCTATACCACAGTATAGGGTGTGTGAGAGGCCAAATCTCCAAGTGTGCAAGATGCATACTGCAGTATGTAAGTGGTATACTGCAGTATGTCCATCGGGGTTTCAGAGTTTCAGACATGCAAGAGGTATACTGCAGTATGTAAGTCATATACTGCAGTATGGGGTCAGACAGAAACGAAGTTTCAGGTATGCAAGAGGCATACTGCAGTATGTAAGTGCTATACTGCAGTATGGCCATCGGGTTTTCAAAAATTCTCTCAACATTTTTGAAGTCCAGGTCAGTATACTTCCATCCTTACTGCAGTATGTAAATGAAAGTATGCTATACTGCAGTATGCAAAAACCTTACTGCAGTATAGAGGTCTGTCTATATATACTGAAACGCCGTGTTCTTTCATACTCGCGTCTATACCACAGTAAGACCTAGCAGTATCGCATCTCTCTCTTCCATCTCTCTCTGAAACCGTCACAAATCTTCGTCAAATCCTTACAAATCCTCACCAAATCTCTCTCATTTCCTTCCCAATCTCATTCTCACCCAAACCCTAGCGTCAAAATGTCCAAAGATCAATCTCTCTCCAAACAACCCACTTCTTCTCTTCCACTCAGAGCACCGAGGTCGAAATCAATTCCAAGGAGATTAGATACCGGCATTGATCGTCATATTCCTGGAATTGGTATAACTATCCCAGAGGCATCTTCGCCAAATACCAAGAAGAGGGGAACTTCATCTAGAACATCTATCCCATCTTCAGCCGCAAAGAAGAAGAAGACCGGAGAGTCGAGCAAGGAACAAGGGAAGAGGACCGTTGTTCCTCAAAAGGCAAGGTCCAAGAGAGCTTCCACGACTGTCATTTCCTCTCCTTCGTCTGTTGAGGTTTCTGGCTCTTCGTCAGAAACTGAGTCTAAGCAAGATTTCTCTCTCGTGGTAGCAAATGCAGTTGAGGAGATCAAAATTCACAAGAATGCGCCAGAGGGATTCAAGGTTACTCCTGTCCTACTTCCTCCCAGTTTAAATGCCAAGTTCAAAGATCTTTTTGGGAGCCGAGGATTCTGCACTGTCACTTCTGTTGATCTGGAACAAGTCTACCGAGAGTGCAACGTGGATCTCTCACCATGGTTCGGGCCGTATGCTACGCTCGTTTCCATCGAGGCTGCCTACTGTCCTGAGTTGGTCAAGATGTTCTACTTCAACATGGCGACCGATCACATCTTGGACTCGGAAGGAAGACTGATTGAGGAAAGGGTCACAACATCAGTCAGAGGAGTATGATTCACACTGTCTGCCGCCATCCTCAACAAGATTCTCAAGGTGGTTAATCCTCCAGAGGCATCCACACCGAAATATTCAAATGAGGAGGTATATGCCACACTTTTACCCGGTCAGGACATACCGGATGATCAGAGGGTTCATTTGACTTTCAAGCCCTCGGAGATGCCACATTTGCACCGCGTGATATGGTACGTGTATTCACGTAACTTTGTGCAAAAGGGCGGGAGCTACACGCACTTCACGCAGAAGGACTATCGTTTCTTCACTGCCTTCATCCGCAAGCATCCGCTCAATATTGGGCAGTGGCTGTTCAAGGAGATTAGCCACTTCAGGTTTGTGTCCCACAAAGGATCCTACATGCCCTTTGCATCCCTGGTTTCACTGATAATGTACTACCATAAGATATGGTATGTGGGTCCTCCCGAGCAGATGAAGTTTATTCCGACCTTCGGCAAGACTTAGCTCAACTTGATGAAGATTCAGTTCGAGCCGGAAGGATCTGGGCAGTCGAGAGCTCCACCGCGGTCTCAGACTCGTGCATCTCAGTCAGTTGCACATGAGGCCCAGTCTGCTCCACCACCACTACCTTCAGATTTTGATGAGCGGATTAGAGCAATTGTGGATGCTGCACTTGTATCTCACCGAGCTATGATGAAGGCAGAGTTTGATATGATTCGGACTGACATCAAGTTGGGGGTTATGGATGTGATCGTGGCTCAGTCACAGGTCCTCTCTGAACTGGTCAAGGTGAAAGATGCTATTGATGATCAAGGGCTCAACTTGGGCTCTACATTGTCAGTCACCTTAGCTGCAGCCTCAGATGCCAGAGACAAGGCTCAGCAACTCCTTCAGCACTTTGGACTTGGTGGCTCATCTTCATCTTCATTCGGCTTCACCACTGGTCCATCCTCTTCGACTCCTGTTCCGGAAGCCCAACCATCTATACCCGTATCTCAGCCTTCCCCAAACTCACCAGAACCTCACTTCTCACCACCATCATCACCCACTTTCTCATTTCCTAGTCCACCTCATAGCCCACCCCACACCACATCTTCCCCCGTCACCCCTACCACAGAGATTCTTCCTGGCCCATTCCCATCTCCACCTACTCCATCTACTGAGATTTTCCCTACACCTTCTCCATATGCAGAGCCCCATGATCTCTCCTTTGATCCAAACACAGCCATGGTGCTCTATTCTCCTCCTGTCTTTGTTCTTGACACCGAATTTGTTGATGACAAAGGGGGAGAAGGAGAGAAAGATGTAGATGTCTAGTGTCTAGATTTGTATTAGTGTTTAGATCTGTATTTTGATATTTATGTAGATTGTGTTCTGATATCAGTCATTATCAGTGTATTCATCTTTTCTGATATCAGCTCCACTTGTATGCATCATATTTTATGAATATATTTCAAGTTGTTTATGTTCTCAAATTCATATCTGATGCCAATCTCTGCCTTTCATGCTTGAAAATGCAAAACTGATTGTTTTCTGATAACTTCACATTGCTTTCTGAAAACTTCAATTCAAAACAGAATACATCTTTCAAATTCTTTAAAAAGAAAGTTTACAAGTGTTGTCATCATCAAAAAGGGGGAGAATGTTAGTTCTCAATGTGTTTTGATGATTAACAACAAGTGTAAAACATGTTTTGAAGTTTCCAAGATGTTTAAAAATCATCTGATAGTTGCTTACCGCAGTATGGGTCTGCATACTGCAGTAAAGGGCCTTCCAGAAAGGAAATAATCTTTCAAGTTAAATCAATACTGCAGTATAGGTTTCGTTACCCCAGTATTGGACCTACAGAAGGTCATCAGATTTTTGAAGTTAAGTCAATACTGCAGTATAGGATGACATACCGCAGTATTGGACTTCCAGAGAACAATCCAATTCTTCTAGTTAAGTCAATACTGCAGTATGGAATGCTATACCGCAGTATTTGGACTTACAGAAGGCAAGCAAATTTTTGAAGTAAAGTCAATACTGCAGTATAGGATGACATACCGCAGTATTGGACTTCCAGAGAGCAACCGTGTTTTTCAAAACAAGCCAATACCGCAGTATAGCTATGTATACTGCAGTATAGGGACATCCAGAGAGCCACTAAATTTCTAAGTCAAGCCAATACCGCAGTATAGGCATGTATACTGCAGTATAGGGCCAACCCGAGAGCAATCAAATTTTCTCACCCAAGTCAATACCGCAGTATGTATTTGGATACTGCAGTATAGACTCTTACAGAAAGCTCTCAAAATTTTATAACTATTGCATACTACAGTATAGGTTTTCATACTGCAGTATTTGGCAATCACGGGGACTCTCAACTTTGACAAAAACTCGCATACTGCAGTATGTTAGTTGCTTACCACAGTATAGAGCATATGTTTCAAAATCAATCACGATGTTTTTGTCTCTGGAAGTTGCTTACCGCAGTATGACTTTGGATACTGCAGTATGGACACTTATGCACAAGTGCCATACTCCAGTATAGAGGAACATACTGCAGTATACAACGGTCAAAATTGGTTTTTGAATTACGTGAATTTGCAAATCATTATTGTTTGATCTTATTGCTTCCATAATTCATTCAATCATATTCCTAGCTATGTTTAACAAGTTTGTTGAGTGAATTTCAGCAATCACAGATGAAGATCAATGAAGGTCAAAGCCATAAAGCAAAAAGTGTACAGTGCATTAAATGCACTTCTGCAAATCAACCTATTCTCAGCTAATCCATCTGAGCACGCCTTCTAAACGTTAAAGTATACTTACTACAACAAGTAAAGTTATCTCCAACGGGCAAATCCTCAGAGAGCCACATCAGACTTCATCAAAGTCTTGGATTAGCAGAAGTTTAGAGAGAGAAGATGACCAGAACCCAAGCTAATCACTTCCAACGGTTGGAATCATCCTACAACGGTCATTTAATGTTCTCTACCTATAAATAGAGAGCATTAACTTCTTCTCAAGCTGATACAACTACTTAGAGCGAAAATTTATTGAGTCATTTATTGTATCAAGCTTTCATCTGTATTGTATCATTTTGATACTTAGTACTTCAGTGTTTATTCTATCTACTCTTTGAGGGAGTTATCATCTTGTAAATCATTTACTGATTGTGATAACTACAAGTCAGGGGACTTGGTAGTTAGGGTGTATTGATTACAACTTGTAAAGGGGAGTGTGTTCTAGTGAGAGAACAGCTCTTAGTACAGAGTGTGTAATCAATATTTGATTATAGTGGATTGAAAATCCCAGGTGAGGCTTGGGGACTGGATGTAGGTCAGAGAAAGGACCGAACCAGTATAAATCTTGTGGTGCATTGCTTCTCTCCCTCTCTCCTCTGTTTTACCCTGTGTTCATTAGTCAAAAACAGAGTAGACTCTTTAATTTTATAAAGATACCTAATTCACCCCCCCTCTTGGTTATTTAGCTCCAATCTTCACCTAAAACATGCTCAATGGTGGCCACTCACTAAGCAATAGCAATAAACACAGGATTAAATAAACTGAATAAAATTAATCAAAACTAAAAAGTGGGAATAATCTCTAAAACGCAAACAAGTTCATAGATTCTCTAGGTTGCAAAACCAACTAGCCACACATGGCTTTATTCAAATCCATAAAAAATATGAAAATTCAGGTTCAAAGAAGAAGAAGAAGAGAGAGGAAAGAAAATTTCTTCGTCGCCTCCACAGTCCTTCCGTCCTTCCGTGGAGATGATGAAGAGAATAGAAACGCTCAGCCTCTACTCCTCTACTTCTTCGTCCCTTCCTTCTCGTTCTGTGTCTCTCTGATCTTTTCTTCCGTGATCCTCTTTCTTGTCTCTGCCTCCTTATTTATAATAATTTAGGTCTTAGGTCATTGATTCTCCTTTCCTTATTAAAAAAATATCTCATATCTTGTAATTTACTCCGTCAGATTACGCAAATTAATTTTGTTTCTATTTTTCTTGCGTGAGACCACTGAATTTGACTGATTGCATATCCTCTTATTGCCTTTTCTACTTCATTCCAAATCAGCTAATATTTCCTGCACAATAAAAATAGGATATGAGTAGATTTTATGTCGATTTATTCTTTGATCCCAAGTTTCATTCAATTATGGAAAAGTTCATAAAAGATAATTAAATAGGTATATAATATCAATAATTCCAATTAAATCTCATAAAATATACATCTATTCAATCATAAAATATATACTCATCAAACACCCCCACACTTAAACATTTGCTTGTCCTCAAGCAAAAAAAAGAGAATTTATTATCTGAAAAGAACATTGCCTATGAAATTCCTAAATAGAGAGTAATAAACCACCACACTTGAATCATATCATCAAATCTTATTTAAGTTAATGTTTTATAAAAATAAGTCACTAAGCCAAAAGAGTGTAACAATCTCTTAACGTCCCATGATCAAAAGATCGGCAAGCAATAAGTTCAACTATAAGATTAGTAAAAGAATATTATGCTACTTAATTTCTCTAGGAAAATTCAAATGCCCCCACCAAACCAAGCTTTTTATTTAATTTATTAAGAATTCTCAGGTAGGAAATAACTCATTTTGTCTTTTTTTTTTCCTTTTTCTTTCTTTCTTTTTATTTTTTATTTTTTTTTGTTTCTTGAGCCGTTGTAGGTCCCCTTTTGACGCGACCCTGCACATGGGTGATGCAGCACCGGTTACTCAGTTACTCCAACAGGCACCTCAAGAGGCTTTTAGCCCAACTCATAACCCTCTTTGACTTTATCGTTTGACGCGAGTGCCAACATTGGTGATGAAGTGCCCCCGGTTACTAAGTAAGGTCTAGAGAAGTCATTGAAATTGTTTTTTTCTCTTTTATTTTTCCTGAGTCATTTCCCTACACAAAAGTTTTACTTGGTTAGCAAATATCATCATCTAATTTTCTAAAGGAATCATGTAGCAAAATATTCTTGAACTAATAATTTGTTGATCACATTACAAACTAATCCTTATTCTCATAGTCTATCTCAAGATTGCAAAAAAAACTCAAGGCTTAGAGACTTGGCTGAAACATTTTTTTTTCTATTTTAATTTTTGACTTGATAATATTCTCTAAGATGGGGAAAGCTCAAAATTAAGGTCAATCCTCAACAATGCAAAAATCTCAAATTAACAAAAATCTTTTCAATTGCATAAGGACAAGCATAATTCAAAGAAATTATGTCATAACCAAAGGAATTATATCCCTCCCCCACACTTAAATCAAACATTGTCCTCAATGTTGCAAAAAATAAAGAGGGAAAGAAACTAGTACTCCCCTGGTTTAGGCCGCTAACTCTGATGTGGAGTGCTAAAACAAGACCTTGCAGCAATAATAAGAGTGATCTTCTTCAAACCTGAATAAAACTGAAAGAAAGAAAGAAAGAAATAATAGAAAAATATGCAAACAAAACCCTTGGGTTGCCTCCCAAGAAGCGCTAAATTCAAAGTCTTCAGCCAGACTTCTCAAAACAAACCATTAATCATAAGTATCAAACACTATAATTACCTTGTCTTCATTTCTTTTCACACAAGGTATCACATACAAAAATTGATCATTCAAGTTAATTACTTGTACTTCCTTAATCATAGACAATCTTGGATTACAAGCAATCACTGAATTCAAATTAAGCACAACATGCATATCTTTGAAAATAAATATAGGCACATCCAAGAATTTAGAGCATCCAATAAAATCAACTTGACTCTCATCAGTAAGAGTCAACACTTCAAGAGGAGGGTCATGAACAACAACAATTGGGACATCTACATCAATTTGATCACCAAAATCACAATCCTTAAGCTCTACAGCCGGAACCTCTTCTAAACATCCTCTATTCTCATTTAAATCAATTTCAAGTTCACAATCACTTTCTATATTGTCCATAATCTCATGTAATTCCATACCTTCAACTTCCTCACAATAATCATTATCAGCATAAGAAGTAGTCATCAGATTTAAGGAATTATTTTGCATCATACTTTTAAGGGTTGAAAAAATTTGACTCACATATACCTTCATATTTTGAACACTTACCCCAATATCTTGAAGATTTACCCCAATATCTTAGACACTTGAGTCAATGCTAGCTAGAATCTCCCTTTGCTTTCTACTAATATCTTGGACACTTGAGTTAATGCTAGCAAGAATCTCCCTTTGCTCTCTACTAGATTTCTCTAATGCTTCCCCACACTCTTCAACTAATCTTTCCAAATTAGATTTTTCCCTGCACTCAATGATGTGTTCTTCAACATACATATAAGAGTAACAAGGAGGGGTATTTTCATAAGAACAATAGACATGTGGATCCCTAAAATTTTGTTGCTCAAAACCTTCACTAGGACAAAATGAGTCATCAAAACAAGCTTGGTTCCTAGTGAAATCATCTCTCACAAAATGACCAGTTGTACTATATGGACAATGCTCAAATGAATGATTCCCTCTACAATAAACACAAGACATGCAAATATATTGAGAAGAATCAACATATGGAATATAACAATCATTTATGCTCATTTTATGTTGCCAATATTCATCCGCAGTCGTCGGGAAGTGTAGACGGAGGATTTGCTAGCCGTGAACGCCGTCAAAATTTTACAGCAAAATCGAAGCTTCTCCACGGCATTGAGAATCTTCGTTTGGCCATTTTAGAAGCACAACAACATAGTTTTGGTTTCTCCACTTGACTTCAATTCTGAGCTCATTATCTTCACCAAACTTTGTTGCCTTTCTTTTCACTTGGTATAATTTGTGTAGGAACTATTGTGATTTAAGAATATAATTTTTGGTGTTGGATTTACAGGGAGAGCTACCATCGGGTTGGTTAAGGCTGACAAAACAGGAAGAATTCAACCTTTGATCATCGGCCTCTATTTTTCATTGCGTGAGAAGGGCCCGGAGTTGAGATGGTACGGGGATGGAGGTGTGAAGGGAAGGAGGGGATGATGATAATGGTTATGTGGTGTGACAGGTGGAGTAATATGTGACATTACTATTCTACTTGGCCAAGCCACCTCAGTCAAATAGGTCAACTAACTGTTAACCGACTAACTCTATTTAATCAAGGCAAAATTAATTCCCGAAAAATTTTCGGGGAAAACTGGCTCCTTAATGAAGAGTTCTTGCCTTTAACCCAACCCAACTAATAAAGGGAAAGGAAAAAATAAGAAATATAATAAAAGACTGCCCTATACTGCTTCCCTAAATGTCTAATTGTTGTTCATTGGTACACAGGTTCTTGTTGCGAGGTAGCCCTCATAACAGAGAGGAATTTGCATGCAAAGCCAGAAAATAAGGGGAAAAATACATAAAGCAGAACAAAACCCTCTTTTTTTAAGGACGTCTTTCCTCTTCGGCAAACTTGAATCTAGCTTCGTTTTGTAGTTAGTTGAGTGAGCTGAAATCAGATGGCTTTCTCAGCATGGCGCTTGAACACAATTTCCAAGTCAAGAGGAGCGAAGAACTCTCTAACACCATTATAGTTGTGTTGCCGTGACGGTCGTGACTTCCTCAGTGCCGGTGAGCACGACATCTTTTCTTGTATTCTTGCCTCTTTCGTCGTCAGGGTCGTTGTACAAGCTTCCTTGTCGTCGTCGTCGTCGTTCTCATTCCCCCTCAGCCTCGTGTTTGTGGTATTCATAGACGGTACTGAAATTCTTGCAATTAAACATAAGCCATTTCTTTGCCTATGATTCTAACCATGATTCTATCTGTGACTTTTTAGGGGGAAAAAAACCATGTTAAATCTTCAAATATACCCGAGGAGCTCAATCTGAATGAAGATAACGATAACAATGATCCATACTCGAGGGCTTGAGAGAAAAGGACATTCAAAGTGATTTGAAGGGCTCTTGCCGTCAAATAGTTCAGGAGTTCTGGGTCTTCGGTGAGGTTGGTTTTCGGCGAGGAATGAGATGATAATGGGCAATTTTATCATTTTCTTTTAATTTTAAAAAAGATAAATTAGGAATTCACATGTTACAGGGAATACTGAAATGGGAAGCTCCTATCTATCATTTATATCGGTCTTCCTTTACATTTATATTTGGGTTAAAGGAGCAAAAATACACATATGCTTTACCCTCAGGAGCGTCCAGCACCATATGCTTTTTTTTAGAGCAAAAATATACATGTGGTTATCATTTTGGAGCAAAAGTGACACCCCACCGTTAATTCAACAAACGTCCATCATGTGTGTACTTTCACCTGCACCAGTAAGCTTATGAAGCCCGAAATCACCATGAAGGTCATTCACCTTCTCTCAGCCCAGCACGAAAATATACCTACATTCCTTTATCATTTATTAAATTAATGGCTTACCTTAGCCAACGAAAACACAGAAAGAGATCACAGCATCACAAAAGGAAATCACACAAACCAACGAGTTCCACGGGTTGAGTACAACAGTGACAAAAAAGCCATCCCTCCACCATGCTTCTTGAGACACACAATCTTTCTTGAAAAACAATCATAAAACATAGTGCTTTTAACGAATGTTCTTGAAAAAACAGTCATACCTTTTAACGACTGATTTTGAAAAAACAATCATAAAAATTAATACTTTTAACGACTGTTATTTAAAAAATAGTCATAAAAAAGAGTACTTTTAACGACTGTTCTTGAAAAAATAGTCATAAAAATACTTTTAACTACTGTTCTTGAAAAAACAGTCATAAAAAAAATACTTTTAACGACTGTTATTTAAAAACAGTCATAAAAAATAGTACTTTTAACGACTGTTCTTGAAAAAACAGTCATAAAAAATAGTACATGTGCACAAACACCTTTGTTTTGTTGCTCGAAAACAAAGTACATATAGCTGGTTTGAGAACCGAAATATAGACCTTGTGGTATGGTTATGTTTTATATATATATATATATATATATATATATATATATATATATATATATATATATATATAAGTATTGCTACTCATGGGAATAGATTTACTGAACCGACACACACACACACACACACACAATCATGGGAGTGTATGTATCCGGTATTAAGGAGTGGGAGGGTTTGTGTTGTTGCTGTCGTGTCTCAATGCGTCGGGTTCAACTGAGGGAAATGTACATGAAGAGAGCAAGCAAAATGAGAGAGTTCAGGCGTTAATTTATGTGAGGTTCTTTCTTGTTAATAACACGTTTTTGGGTATTTGTTTTTTCTTTTGCTTTAACCCAAAGAACACGATGCAGCAGAGGCATAACAGATGTTTGTTGAATTAATGGTGGGGTGTGACTTTTGTTTTAAAATGGTAACCATGTGTGTATTTTTGCTCCCAAAAAAAGCTTATGGTGCTAGGCACTCCCGAAGATAAAACACATGTTTATTTTTGCTCCTTTATCCTTATATATGTCTTCATGTGTCTTTTTCCAGCGGAAAATGAGGTTAATAATATGTGTTTTTCTAATTTTAAAAATGTCTTTAGTTAATAATAGCAAAAATCCCGGCCAGAATCGAAAGGATATATGAGATTTTTTTCCCCCAAAAGCAAGATTAAAAAAAGGAGGGAGAAAGATATATAAACACCATATGAAATTTTAAAATCTCAAAACATCTGTTAAAAAATTATAAGGACACATAAGTGATTAAGAGAAATATGAAATTTAAGTGTTTTTACTAAAATGTCCCTATTTTCATCTCTTCCTCTTCTTCTTCTCCTGCTCCCCCCCCCCCCCAAAATCTCTTGATGGTTGTCCCTATCTACTCCACCTGTGATGCCTCCAAACCCCTCTCATGGCGCAACAAGTATGGCTGGAGAGAATGGAAAAGTGGGAGAGAATGTTTTCGTTAGAGTGCTGATGGCAAAGCCGAGTTAGAGCGAAGGTGAATGAAGATTGAAATTGGTGTGATAGAGGAAACTAAGAGGCTGAGGAAAAAGAAAGTAAACAATAAAACGAGCTCAGGAGGTTGAGGAAGAAGAAGGTAAAAAGTAGAACGAGCTTCATAAAATTTGTAATGGGAGTAACAAGTTTAGAAATGGTTTTAACAAAAGTAAAAAGGTGATTAGGCTGAGGAAGAAGGTGAACGATAAAACAAACATCACAAATTCGTAAAAAGATTGACAAGTTTAGTAATAGTTTTAACAATAATTGAAAGGGTTAAGGTGTAAAAATACACATGTTCTTTACCCTCAGGAGCGCTCAACACCATATGCTTTTTTTTTTTGTGGGCAAAAATACATACGAACTTTCTTAGATGGAGTAAAAATACCATCTCCATTAACTCCTTTAAATGTCTGTTACTTTTTTTGTCTGTGAGTCCCACAATTTCCACATGTCATCTTTTTCTCTCACTTTCGTCTGACACCTTCGTCCTTCTCCTTTCAAACTTTCTCTCTCTTTTGAATATCCAGAACCAGCTTTCTGTATAATTCAATCATTATATTATGATGGCTAATAAGTTGCTCTGTTTTGGGTATCGCTAGGTTGTCTGTTTGGATTCACGAAAGCTAACGAGCTATTTGTGGGAAGATTGGCTCAACTGGGTTTTGTCTTTTCCTTGATTGGAGAAATCATCACCGGAAAAGGAGCTTTAGCTTAGCTCAACATTGAGACAGGGGTTCCGATCAACGAGATCGAGCCACTTGTGTTGTTCAACGTCCTATTCTTCTTCGTGGCTGCTTTGAATCCTGGAACTGGTAAATTCATTACAGATGAGGACGATGTAGAGTAAAGGGTGAATGATCGATGTTGAGCTCGATAAATATTTGTTCAACTTCTAAGATAAGTGAATTAGACTTGTGTAAAACATCGTTGTATATCCCTTTTTCTCTAATGTTAGCCGCAAAAATTAGATGACGCATATCTTGTGATATTTGTTTGGAGTTAAGATAAACAATAAGGAGGAGCCTTTGTGTGCTAAATGAATGCAACTTCTGACAAGAAAATTAATGAGTAGCCTTTGTTTCCTGTAATGTGCTTAGCATTGGTTTAGTTCTGCTATCTCCATGTTTTTGCTAATGCTTAATTATTTTCGAAAGGAGAGAGGAAGAGAGAGAAACAAAAGTTTCAAAAAGAGAGAGAGGAAGAGAGAGAAAGTTTGAAAGAAGAAGAAGTGAGGAAGGAGAAGGACGAAGGAGTCAGACGTAAGTGAGAGAAAAAGATGACATGTGGAAATTGTGGGGCCCACAAACAAAAAAGGTAACGGATCTTTAAGGGAGTTAAAGGAGATGGTATTTTTGCTCCATATGAGAAAGTTTGTGTGTATTTTTGCTCCCGAAAAAAGCATATGGTGCTAGACGCTTCTGAGGGTAAGGCACATGTGTATTTTTACACTTTAACCCTAATTGAAATGATTTTGACTAAAGTAAGAAGGTGAAGAGTAAAAAGAAGGCTAAAGAAGAAGAAGGTGAATAGTAAAACGGCTTCACGAAATGCGTAATGGGATTAACAAGTTTAGTAATGGTTTTAACAAGAATTGTAATAGTTTTAACAAAAGTAAAAATGTGAACAATTAAAAAAAAAGGTGAATAGTAAAAAGGTTTTAAAAAATTTGTAATGAGATTGACAAGTTTAATAATGGTTTTGATAAAAGTAAAAAGATGAATAGTAAAAAGGAGGCTGAGGAAGAAGAAGACGAACAGTAAACGACTTCACAAAATTTGTGATGAGATTGATAAATTTAGAAATTGTTTTGACAAAAGCGTTTTCCGATGAAAACATGTAAGTCACGATTGTTGCTTTTGTGAAAACCATTACGAATCTTGTCAAACTCATTATTGCTCTTGTCCATCCTATTACGAGTTTTGTCAAAGGCCACAAATGCTGGAAAATTCATAGGTTTGGCGGAAAACTTAGGAACTTGTTAGAAACTACAGAACTTCACTGGAAACTGAAAAAAGCTTGGTTGAAACTGGTTTCTTCCACCACTTTGCTCTACCTCACCTTCGCTCCATCAACATCGTCGCCTCCGCTTCACAGAGAGAGAAAGAGAGAAGACGTTGGGAAGAGGAAGAGAGGGTGAAAAGAGAAAAAGAGAAGGGTTAAGTAGCAAATTTGCCCCTGAAGTACACGCCTAGGAGCAATGTTGCTCTGGAAGTTTTTTTAGTCTCAATGTTGCCCCTTGAAGTCCAAAAACGTAACAATGTTGTCCTCCCTATTAACACCGTTAATTTTCATGGTTAAAAAATCCTACATGGCGGTCAAATTTCCTTGTCATCCATCTACCATTCTCTATCTATTGTCCACATCAACATCTCCTCGCCACATCTCTCCTCCCTCCCTTTATCTTCATCACTTAACCTTCGATCCTTTCTCATGTAGCAAAAAAAAAAAAAAAAACCTTCGGTCCTCTCCCTTATCTTCCCCTTAGCCACTCTACGTCATCGCCCCTCCACTAGCCATGTCGCCAATTTTCTCATTGCAACAATTCTCCTGTATACCTTGTCAAAGATCTAGAAGCTTGAAGATGAAAACTCACCTTGGCTGGACTCTATAGCTATGTAGGGGTTCGAGCTTTCAGGACCTAATCGAGCTTATAAATCAAGATCACGGGAGGGATAAAGATCGCAAGAGGGATTGATCATGTCTCATGAAGTGGAAGATACGACACTCTTCATCTCTTCGGTGTTGCCGTGTTCGTGGACAATGATGACGCTCGATGACCTCCTTTTTGTTCATTTCTGCCGGATTTTCATTAAGAGGATGAGAGAGGGAAGGGGCTTTCATTGAGAGGTTTGATTTCATCCATTTTATTGGATATTTGCCGTCAGATCTAGGTTCGATTTCATCAATTTTGTTTCATTGACGGATTTTCAAATCAACATCTGACACAAAATCAATTGGGATTGCCGATTTTGTGCTTGAATTTATGATTTTTCTTCTGCTTCCTCTTCAGATGCCGATTTTCTATTTGGATTTATGATTTTTCTTGTTTCATTGCTACTTTGGATTTATGTTTTGCTTTGACTTTGATTGTTATCTGGGTTGGTCCATGCTGGTTTATTTTTTTGGTTTGTGCTAGTTGTTTTAGTTTTCAGAACTTTGGTTGGCCATGCTGATCTTCATGGAAGGAGGGGGCAGTGGAATGAAAAGAAAATTTTGTGGGTTTGTTTTTGGTTTATCAGTTGTTGACAAGTTGATGGTTGTTTACAAGTTGAGGAAGACGATGAGATGGATTGCAAAAAATGAGAGAGGGGGAGGGATTAGCTGACGTGGTAATGAGTTAGGTTATTGAGTGCCATGTCAGAATGCCATGTAGGAGTTTCAGTCAAACAAAACAGTTAAACTTAACTCAGAGGCAACATTGCTACGTTTTTGGACTTCAGGGGCAACATTAAGATTAAAAAAACTTTCAGGTAATATTGCTCTTGGGCATGTACTTCAGGGGAAAATTTGCTATTTAACCCAAAAGAGAAAGAGATAATGACGAGAGAGAAATA
This sequence comes from Acacia crassicarpa, assembly GCA_034222035.1. Lineage (NCBI taxonomy): Eukaryota > Viridiplantae > Streptophyta > Magnoliopsida > Fabales > Fabaceae > Acacia > Acacia crassicarpa. The sequence goes on along the minus strand of JAWXYG010000005.1, from coordinate 35,953,560 downwards.
ATATATAAGATACATTTTAGTAAAAATATTTAAATCAAAATCTCGTATTCTTTTCAATCATCTTGGTATCTTTTTAATTTTTTAATAGACACTGAGGTTTTAGAATTTGGTAAGATGTTTAAATAGCAAAAAGTAAAACCCTTGCGTAAAATTGCAAAACCCCTTCTACTTCGGTGCCCTGCTTCATAAGCGCCCCTCCGTGACGATGTCTACTGCGTCCCTCGCCGCCGCGAGGTCTATCGCGCGTTCCGCCGCCTCCCGATCATTTCGGACGGCGAATTTGGCTACTGGCGCCAGAGCGAGACCGGCATGTCCGCCATTTGGGATCCCAAAGCGGATCTCACTCTCTAATCGCATGTTCAGGTAACTGTGAACAATCCCAATCTGAAACCACCTTTTCCTCTGGAGAAAATATTGAGAGTTAACAATATATGCTCACTGTTCCATTAAAGGTCGCCTGTGGAGCTGAGCTGCTGTGTGGAATCGATGCTTCCTTATCACACTGCTACTGCATCTGCATTGCTCACTTCCATGCTCTCTGTATCTCGCCGGTCGTACGGTTGGACCCCTGAAGGTATTTCTTCTTTCTTTTTATGGAATTATGTGTTCAAGATGATATCTTCTATATGTCTGGTTCGATGGGAGTGTTTTGTGGTTATTTTGATTTGCGTTCATGGAGAAATCTGATACGGGAAGGACTTATTTTCTTTTTGGCCTCAAATAAGCTTAATTATATTTGACGTGTGCAAGTATGCAATATTTGCTCTCTTTAGCACTCAACCCTATTGAATTATTGATTCTTTAATCGTTTCTTACCCGTGTAACATAGCAGCTTTTGTTCTTTTGTATTGTAGCCAACAAACTTATGAAGCATTTGTAAGGTGTAATAAAATGAGGGATTTCTTTCGACTCTAATAACAAGAGTAATAATACTAGTTATAATAAGGAGGGAGGACCTTACTTAAACAATATCTATATTTGTCCAAACAATTATTTTCCTTTTCGGTGGAGCAGGGTAGATTGTGTGAGTTACTTAAGTAAAATGCAACTTTGCAATTTTTTTCCTCTAGAAACTTAGTTTCGCTTTCCCATTAGGGTCTCTCTCTTGCTCCAGCAATAAAAGGATGTCCATTATTTCCTTTTTGTAGGGCAAGAGAAGACTAGATGAAGATCAAGCATCAAATTTGTCTCTTGGGTTGTGAACTCCTCTACAGTGGTTTAGGTGAGAGGAGTGGATTTCTGAATTTAGGATTTTACAATTGATTTGGGCTGATGGTGCATCTTAATGGTTTTTCTTGATATGATCTTATGCATATTACTTGTCTTCAGCATTTCCTCACAATAATGAATCTTCACCTGAAACTATTAACCAATTATCTCATCTCATTCCCTCAAGAAAGAACTACCATAGATTGACACTACTAGTTCCTTTCATATGGTGAAACTTGTGCTTATATCCATGGATAATGATTTTGACTTAATTTGCAATCGTTTGAGCTTTTGCTTAGAATAATAAAATTTCTTAAAGATTTTTCTCTCTGCTTATATGGATCCTAGAGGTACTGGGTAACCATGCAAAAATATCTATTGCATCTGATTTAGCCTCGACAAGTCAATACTTAGTTAACAAAGTAATCATACGAAGATCATACTAATTTATTGTATTCACCCAGATTGCAATGATGATGTATAATGAGTGAAGAAGGGTTCGTGCAAAGTTTAATGTAGGTGCTCTTCTTGAAAGGTGGTCAACTAAAATTTTGTTGTAGGATTTCACTTAATTTTTACTTCAACTTTGTATTCTACAATGTTAGAAAAGCAATCACTGGGGGTTGCTGGATGACACTAAACCGCAGTTACTACATTATAATTTGGTTTCTTTCTCAAAATTGATAACTTGATGCTATTATATGTTGGAGTGCACATGCATGCGGTGTAAAAAAGTGGTAAATGGCAAACCACACTAGGATGCTATAATGTAAGTTATCATAGTTCTTATAGGATATTACTGAGGATTTTTTGTAATGTATCTCGACTTGTATTGCCTGACCGGCTCTGGGCTGCATAGGTTGATTGGAATGTTAAAAGCATTAATTTTTTAAATCTGAGGTGATCTTATTGTTATAGTGCTACTCATATTCTAAAATTTTTGCGTTAACACCTATATATTACTTTGCATATGACAAAGCAACTTCTCTGGTGTGTTGGTACTGTTATAGAATAACTGAATAAGATTCTATTGTATTTACAAACTTTGTATGAGAATATAAATATACCTTTTTCTGCTACTTCCATTTTGACCTGACTGTTTTTTTGTTTAGGGTCGTGAACGTTTGCTCTTTGGCCTTAGGATTGGGGAATTGGCAAGTAGTGTTACAGTGTTACTTCTTTACCTTGTGATTCTAAACAATTTGTATTATGGAGAATCACAATTATTCTTCAGTATGATTAATAATAATCGTTATATCGTTTTGGATGATATAGAGTTGCACCTTTCCTAAGTTATCTTCCTTTTGAAATGTAGATGGATGATTCTTGTCTGTGGGTGCGACCTGTGCGTACTTTTCATGCATGCTCCACTTTGCTAGACCTGCTTGGAGATTCTTGTTGTTCTCCTTGGTTGGATGTGAATTTTTTTTATTGTACAAGCATTGAAAGCCGAGCATAATTGCTTGAAATTTAAAAATGGTTGTTCTATCGTTTCAAACATAGTTGAAACCTTTGGAAACGTGGGAGTGGTCAAGATTTCATTGATTGTCGATGATGTACAAGCTAGTATGGCATAGTGGCACGCCGTTTGCCTCTATCAATAGTGGGTTCTCATTCTATGCACATAATTATGTGTCCAATTATGTGTTCATACCTTTATTGGAGGTATGATCATATTTTTTTTTAAATTTTTTTAAATTTTTATATATATTGTATTTATTTAGATTTAAATTAGATGCTACTTTCTGGGATTTTTTTTTTTTTTTCATCCAGTATCTCAAATTAATTAGTTTCCAATCTTGCATTTATCTGTAACACCAATATCATGGAAACTAATTAATTTGAGATATTAGGTGCAAAAAAAATCCCAAAAAGCAGCAGGCAATTTAAATCTAAATAAATACAAGATATAAAAAAATTAAAAAAAATATGCTCATACCTCTAATAGAGGTATGAGCACATAATTGGGCACATAAGAATGGGCACCAAATGTGAACTCATTAATACTAGATTCAATCCTACCCGTTAATAGTTAAAGACAAAACAAAAACAAAAAAACATTGTGTTACTCAGCTGCAGCTTCAGCTATTTGTGACATGAGTAATACTACCTCCGGTCCTAATTATAGGAGCTAGTTGACTTTCTTTGAAAAGATTAAGAAAACTAAATAAGTTACTTAATCATCTTATATGTTAAATATTCTTACATTATATATTAGTTTATTAGTTAAACTAATAAGTTTGAAGATAAAAATAAAAATGAAATACTTTAAAGTAATTTAATTAGTTTCCTTAATCCCTCTAAAAAAGTCAACTAGTTTTTATAATTAGTACCGGAGGAAGTAATAAAAAAGGACATAGTGGCACGCAGTTTCTTTTGCTGAAATTAAAATTATCGCCCATTCCCTCCCTTTTGTAAAAATTTGTATTCTTTGAAAATTATACCGTTTTAATTTCAGTGGGCGGCTTATTTGTAGGTAGTTGTGTACAGATATCAGATTTTGCTACTGCTTGCAGTGAAATTTCTAAGATAGACCGTAGAATTCTCGAGTCAAAGACTCGAATGCAATAAGAGGGGACGAAAATCGTGATTATTTGTCATTTTTATTAGGGAAGTGAATGTAATTTTGCCTGTGATCTAACATTTTCAAAAGGACGTTACATTTCTTTTATTATGTTCGAGAAACCTCAAGACAGGGATTTGAGCCAGGTGATTTGAGTGTCCTAATAAATCATATTCTCTTTGATTCTAAATATAAGACAAAATTGTAGTGTGAACCAGATGTAGTAATACTAAATCGATCCACGCTAAGAAAGAGGAGGCATCGAAATCAAAGTTAACTTTTACAAATTTGTACTAACACTTTAGATTAATAGTATACTGACTCCTAAATTAGAATGAATTTAAATACCTAATTTCATCATTAATTATGCTTCCACTTTCTTCCCAGTTCCTTCCATATCAGCTTCCGAGACACAGAAAATGAAAAAGATAGTATCGAGGTTTATATCCCGCCCTTTCTTGAACTTCAAAGGTCCAACTTTAGGGGGTACAAGACTCTATTATGATAAATATTTAAATACTAAACAGGAATTGATGTCCACGAAAATAAGTGTATTAACACAATATTATACTTTATCTTCGAGTCCTCTGCATACAGCCGACAAAGTTAAAATATCATAACCCCATACATAACACAACACCTTTCTAGTGACTTCGACTTCACCCAAAAAGATACCAAAAAAGTTCAAAGGGAATTACATGCTAATTTTTGTAAGCGAAGGTATATCCAAACCCATCCTTCGTCACAAGTCAAAATACTTTACCTTGATAATATCCATGTGCTTGGTAAAACAAATCATCAAGTCAACTTTCCACTGTTCAGAGGAATCATTCTTCAACCACGTTCACCAACTCATATTCCACTAGAGAAAGGTTATTATCCTCTTTGACTACAAATTTTGCAGGATCAGTGACCTCAATACGACCCCATTTGTCAACAGCCAGCCTCATTGATCCCTTAAACATGTCAATCTTTGCATTTCGAAGAATTACTGTAGTATCTGGCTTCATCAAATTCACTGTAGCACAAAAAAACAAGCCACATCACTTGTGAGAAACAAATGTTTGGAAAAACTACTCTATAAATTCGGTCTACATAAGATAAGAAAATCAAGTCAGTCACAACTCACAAAGATGCATATAAGCTTGCCAAAATGTTTATCTAACATGCTCATACGTTTTTTCGTCATTCATCTAATTTATCTCCTCTTACATAGTCTAAATAAGAATCTCTCCTTAAATTGGTGTGCTTATTTCTACTCCGCCAAGATATATGCCTATCCAGTATGCACATGTTACCAATTAACCAAAGTATCAGAGGTCTACTACCCATTAAACTTGATTCTAAAGCTAATGTTAGCCAAACCAAATCTCTATAAACGATATAGACCACAATTACTCTAAAAATTGTTTCAGAAGTGAAAATGAGCAGGAATACGAGTAACCAAATTCACAGAAATAACTTGTCCATGTTTCCTGCATATTTTCAGTATTCTGGTCCCATTTTCCTTCAGCTAGGGATTGTCATCCATACTCCTGTTGTAGCTTTCAGTATCCTCCAAAATAACCAAATGATGGAAAACTGCACATTTTGGTGCCAACAGTACTACTCTTTCTAATTATTAACCACCAGTGACTCATTCACAAGAATGTTAAAGATGTTCTAAATTGAAGATTTGGAAAGGGAAAAGAAACAACATAAACCAAATATAGTTGTTTATCTATAGATTCTTAATATATGAATATAGTGAGGATACAATCAAGGCCCCTTTGATTCAAAGAACCAAAAGTACACCTCCACACATATACAGGAACTTTAATTTGCCTCATAGAATTAAAAACTAAGGCATTTCAGGCATTAGTTTACCCAGAAATATCCAGTTAATGCAGTTAGAAATAAGGGGAAGGGGATAAGATGCGCCCAGTCATCATTCCCAACACAGACAGAGTCATGTTATCACCGTTCTCCTACTATCACAATAATGCGCGCGTTCACCAAGGATGCCAATTTTACACTGTTGAACAAAACAGCTCCAGAGAAGCTACAAAATGCATCCCTGATCAACTTAAAGAGAACGACATTGGCAAAAATTACAGAACATGACACAATCCATTCAGTCTATAAAGATTCACAACCTGCACAACACTTTGTCAAATCTCATAAATACGAATCTCGACACACATAGAACTGAGACCCTTACTTGTGATTGTGATTCCATGAGAATGGTTCCAATGAGTAAGGAATTGGGATTTCAAGGACCCGGGCCAGATAATTAAAATTAGGCATTTTCATCGGATGAGCAAAAAAACCTCCGAAGAACCCCTCTTCTAAAAATCATAATCGGTACGCCATCGAAAAAGAAAAGAGTCACAAAATCCCAATATTATAGAACCCATACTAATGCAGATCGTATCAAACAAATCCCAGATAAAAACAACGAAAATTTTAAACAATCAAAAGGCATCTCATCAGAGAAGTTTCCTTTTTTGGTATAGAAAAAAAAAAAGGCAGAGTTCGGACCTTGTTCATTGCGAGCGGTGAAAAGGATGGTGCCAGTCTCGTCGCCGACAAGGCACTCGGCGATGAGAGTGGGACGGAGGCCCTGAGAAGAATTCGAGGGTCGTCCTTTCTGCAACACGGTATTGGCGGACAAGACCTTAACGACCAAGGTGTGACCGTTGGTTCCCGGTTTAAGTTGATCCACTTTGACGAACACCGGCATCCTTTTGGCGGGTTTATTTGCTATACCACCCTGCTGATTCGAAGCCATTGTTTCCGATCCCGGATTTCTGTGTTTTTCTTTCACCGACTCACAAGTACAGCGAAAGCAATATATGCCTATGGGCTACTATCAGTCTATCAGCTTTCAACTAATGCTGATCGACGTTTCTTCATCTTCTTTTCTTTTTCTGTTTGTAAAAAAGCGACACGGCGTTTGTCTGGAATCGTGCACGTCACGTATTGGGAAAAAAACTTTTTTATAATTAAAAACCCCTGCACCTCCATTAGTTTGTGTTTTTGTTTATGCTAGAAAAACAAAAAGGATAATTTCTACTTTTACTCGTCACTTTTATCACTTGCTGTAATTAGTTGATATTATAAAATTTATCTCTTTAATTAATAAATGATTTTTTAAAAAAAATTGTAGAGACAACAATGTCTATTAGATGTGCTTTTCTATTCCTTGTTATACTCTTATATTGTTTGTATGGAATATGAAAGGAAATATAATTCTTATGTTGTAGAAGAAGTGTATCCTCATGTTATAGATACAAAAAAATGTGGATCCCACCATTTCTGTGCTTAATTTTTTTTTCTTATATAAAAAAGATATGGGTCTCACCATTTCATGTTTGTAGAAATCTTCTTCTTCTCATTCAACATGAAAATGAATCTTAAACTTTTAATAAATTTAGATGTATTAATTTATTTGAAGACCCATATTTTAAATAAACTTTTAAAAATGTTTCAAGCGGGATTATGCCTTTTAAAGGCTTCAATCTTAAAAATACTATATACATAACTTATTCAAGTTTGAGTATTGGATGTTTATTGTAGCCTCTAGCCTACTTTTGTGTACAAGTGGCAAACGTAAGCTTGAAATTCAAAATACACACGACCTAAGACAAAGAACTAAATTTATTGTAGCCTATTTAATTATAGTCTAACATATTTTCACCCTATGTATCTTGTTAGTTTTACTATTTTAGCCCCAACACAAAATTGCACTCCCATATATAAAGTATTTCTAACATGTTTCACACAAACTAACAAAAACTTTAAACTTTATTAAATCTCTTTTAAAATTCAACAACTTTCTAACTTTATCCTTTTTCAATACTCCTTCTATTTTTTATTATAAAGCACTAATTAACAAATACATTTAGTCTTTTTTACAAGGCACTTGGTTGTTTTCAAAAAATATTAAATATTTTTTTATGTATGCTCATAATTAGCAAGGATAGTGGGTGAGAATAATAATTAATATAATATTAGAATTTAGTACAATTAGTCGGAGTAATATCAGAAATTACTTAAATTTTGGGACCAATGTAATGACTTTAACTGTTTTTATTGGTACGTGAGAATTGTTAGTTGATATTTTATAATAAGGATCAAAGAGTACTCCCTCAGGTCCTTATTATAAGGAATCAACTAGCAACTGTATTTGTTTCTTTTTATAAGAAATTTTCTTGTTTCCAAAACGCATTAATTATTTTTTAAGGGTAGTCGGTGAGAGTAACTATTAATATAATATTAGAGTTAGTGAATTAGTAGAAATAATATTAAATTTAAATTTTAAGATAACTTTATTTATTTTAACTATTTTTTCTTAATTTGTGAAGATTGTTAATCGGTTATTAAAGGTGGTACACACGGAGTTGGCTCCCATCCACTTCCCTTCCCATCCTCTTCTTCATCTCAACCGTTAGATTGAAAGATTAACAGTTTAGATTTAATCTTTTATAAAAATATTAATAAAAAATTAAATTATTAATAAAATATTTAAAATAATAGTTTTATAAAAGATTAAATCTCAACGGTTAAGATTTTGATCCAACGGTTGATATGAAGAAGAGGATAGAAAGAGAAGAGGACCATAGTAAATCCCAGTAGACTAGTACGCAATAGTTTTCTAATTCCTTTTTCCGGCCTTATATGTACAGAACCGTACAAGTAATTTGCAAAAACCCCTCCCTTTCTGGCTCCTATTCTGCTCCCCAAACACTCACGATGTCCTCCGCCGCGGCTGCTGCCAGGTCCTTCATTAGCTCCGCCGCATGCCGAACTGTCAGGAGGGCGAATATGGCCGGTGGGGCTAGGGTTAGTCGATCGACATGTTCACCGTTTTCCATCCCCAAGCGGAACTCACTCTCTAATCCCATGTTCAGGTGACCTCTCTTCTCTGTTGGCTATGTATTTAAAGCTTACAATGTTTCGAATTTTCTAACTTAACTTCTCGTGACAGGTCGCCGGTGGAATTGAGCTGTTGTGTGGAAACGATGCTCCCATATCACACTGCCAATGTTTCCGCATTGCTCACTTGCATGCTCTCGGTATCTCGCCGATCGTACGGTTGGAATCCAAAAGGTATTCGTTCTTTCTCTTTATGGAATTATCTGTGTTTGTTATATGCGTCCTAGATGATGTCTTGGTTATTTTTATGATTGAATTTGAGGGCTCTTGTTGTTGATGTCATTTGAAATCCCTAGGGAAATCTAACAACTAACATGGGAAGGACTCGTCTTATTTTGGCTTCAGGCAAGCTAGATATACCTGGTTCTATTTATAAGTCCCCATTCACTTGATTTATAAATAGGACCGGCGAGTGTGTGGTTTATCTTTTTGCGTATTTAATCCTGAAATATAATTGGACTTCTATATTTTTTTAGGGCCTGCCGAGGAATCATGATCTTTATTCTTCTTCGTGGATCAAGCTTTTAAAGCTGAACTTTACGAGTTTCATGTATGAAGTGTTTGAGTACTTTTTAATAAAATTGTCGGGAACATGCTCCATAACAAACACTTGTTTAGGTTTTGACTTTTGAGCCTGAGTCGTTTCTTCTTTCTCCTTTTGTCTTGTAGCAAACGTACAGATAAAAATGGAGAATTTCATTTTATGTAATGAAATCACGGTTGATTTGCCATACCCAATAGTATACAAGGTGCAAATTTGTCCATACAATCTTATTTTCGTTTCTTGGAATAACTAAGAGTATCTCTGCGCATGTACATAGAGTTCAAGATAAATTTTACTGTTCATTGCTTATGGATGAATGGTGTGATTTTCAATAGCTTCTATAAATCAGATATATTGATATCCATATATTGATCACTGCCTTTCATCCCGTGAAATAGAAGCATAATCCGATGCTCATAATGGTTTCAAATTAGTCTGCAGTAATTTATTTATATATTTTTTTCGGAATAATTATTCAAATTTTACTGGTTGCTGATATATGATTTCTGGAGAAACTGGGTAACCATGCAAGGAGATGAATAGCATCTAATTTAAACTAGGAAAGTCAGTATTCACTTGAAGTAATCATTTGAAGATAATACTGATCTATTTGATTGTCAGATTGCAATCTTGATATCTACTGAATGACAGAGGTTTCCAGGAAAGTTATATATGGATGCGCTCTTAAAAAGACGTTTAAGAAAATTTTTGTAGGGATTTCAAATGCGTCCTTCATGTTTGTATTTTGCAATTTCAGACAAGCATTCAGTGAGCATCGTTAAATGGCCCTATTATGGCACTTTGGTTTCAATCTCAAAATTGATGATCTTATGCTTTTTATATATTGGAGTCCCCATGCACGAAGTGCAAGTTGATAAATGGCTTACCATATGAGAATCCAAGGATATGAATTATCATGGCCCTCTTGGATTACTCATGTCTTTCTTAAATAAGACTCTTAAAATTTTGTTGCATAACTGGTTATCTTAATTGAATCCTTTCGAAGTCCTTTGTAACGTAGCTTGTATCTTTAGGTCTGTCTGTATATCTCTTGGCTCGCTGCCCGTGTTTCTTAAAATGTTAAAAGCATGATTCTTTTTAAAAGCTTGGCGTTTATTGTACTTGTATAAGTTATATTGCTAATTAGATACCAAACTTTTGCCCAAACGAGAATACCCCCATATATTGCTATGCTTGCTTGAAACTAATCTCTGTGAAGTGCTGGTGCTACAAGTGTCTCATGGACTCCTGAGGATGGAGTTTCTTTAATACGCAGGATGTGGTTCTACTGTATTGCTACGGACATTATGCCATACTGCGAATTCTTAGCAACTGTATTCCCTTCCTTGCTTGTTTCAGTGTAGGATTGGAAACTCGCAAAATACTTGGTTTCCACTTGTTTTACTCTGACGTGTAAATTTTATGATGTGGATTTAAACGATAGGGCATTTTGGAATTTGACAACTATAATTCAATATGATTAGCTGCTTGCTCTTTTGTTTTATCTGTTTCACATTTCATAAGCTATATCTTCTTGTCTTGTAGATGGCTGATTGTTGTTTACGGGTGAGAGGTATTGCGACTACATTTCAGTGTATTTTGCCAGACATGCTTGGAGGAATTTTGTTGTTCCCTTTGTTCAGATATGAAATCTCTCGACCAAATAAAAAACAGAGATTGAGGAATTCTCAAGACTAACATGTATCAGCATCCGGAGCATGATATAACGCTAGAAATGAGTGCTCTATTATTACAAGTTTGTTGGGCCAATAAATACTATGAACGATTGAAATGTGTCTTGACTGCAAATAAATACTATCTCCATTATTGGGAAGATGGTTTCAATAAGTGTTATGGTATTTGGACCTAGAGGATTGGCGAATAACCCTGCTAATTTGGGATGATATACAAGTTGCTTGGCTCAAGACCCATGTCTATTGGCTACAGTCTTTGGGAGGAGATGGCTAGGAGCAGGGAGCCCTTTTGCATTGGCCTGGCCTTCGACGTCTTTTTCCCCCTTTTTTTGGACTGACCATAGATGTTAATGTAAATACTAGTACCACGCAGAAGTCAAACTTGTCATCTAGAATGTCCAGCCAGGCGCTTTCGGATTCCCAATGGTTTGTCACTTAGTTGTCACTTTCGTTATGCATATTGTTTATGATAATGCAGATACGAGGAAACATTTTTTACTTTTCGGAATGTAATTTCGAGTTTTGTTCATATGATAAACTAGAGTTCAGTTTCAAGTACGACTTGTACATCACTTTGAAGTTTTACTGCAGTATAGCAGAACTTGCTTAAACAACGATGCAATAAATTAACCAACATTGAAAAACCATGAAATTTAACGATAATACGTTTGAGTATGATAAAAGTCAAAAAAATTAATTATCCAGTCCTGGTTTATGGGATGTGAATGCAAAGAGTGCTTAAGAAAAGCCTGTACATTGTATTCAACTACAAGCAATTCTTTATTAAAATAAGTTGTATTCAGTATTCACACGATATCATAGCTCCCTAGTGTTCATTGGATACAACTGCTGACAGAATTAACAAGTCAGAATCCCTTAACACAGATAAATTCTAGTGGCATCAACTGTATCCCAAAAAGATGCCAAACATGCAAAAGGGAATTGCGTGCTAATTTAAGTAAAAGAAGGCATAACAATCCGTCCTTCAAGTCATAAGTTTTTACCTCGGACAATATCAGTTGCTTGGTGATCAAATCACCAGAGTCATCTTTGCACTCCAAAACAGAATCATTCTCCAACTACATTCACCAATTCATATTCCACCAGAGAAAGGTTGTTATCCTCTTTGACTACAAATTTTGCAGGTTCTGTTACCTCAATTCGGCCCCATTTGTCAACAGCAAGCCTCATCGATCCCTTGAACATGTCAATCTTTGCATTCCGAAGGATTACTGTAGTCTCTGGCTTCACCAAGTCCACTGTAGCAAAAAACAAGCATCACATTATTACATAATCGAACACATCTGATATAGATATTCACTGAAGAAGGGAAGGCTTTATTGAACTTATCCCTCTGTGGTATTTTATTGGGGAAATTTATCTTTCCTTTCTTTCCACCTCCTAACTCCTAAATGGAACTTAGATATAATACCCTACAGCCATATCACTAATCAGAGTATCCAAGGATTTTAATTAATTGACTTGAAAGCTCATGTGTAACTTAAACTAAATCTCTACAGCCAATATAAAACCCAATCTATTGCATATCTGAGTCTAGTGACTAACTGTGGGCCAGAGTCATTTGTCAATCAATCCATGCTCCATATCAATAATCAGAGTATCCAAGGATTTTAATTAATTGACTTAAAAGCTCACGTGTGACTTAAACTAAATCTCAGCAGAGAATATAAAATCCAATCTATTGCGTGTCTGAGTCTAATCCCATTTTTCTCCGGCTTTTGGTTACCTAATCAAGCCTAGAATTCGTCATCGCCACAATCCTGTTTGCTTTCTATATTCTACCAAGTAACTAAAGGAACAGAAATTTCACACCGAAGAGTCAATGTCGACAGCACTATCTTTCTAATCACTAATCATCAATGACTAGTTCATCATTTAAAGAGGTTAAACAATGTGGATTAGGAAAGGGAGGAAAAACACTTGAAAACCAAAAATACAAAGTTGGTTATCTGCAATGTACTAGTTTACCCAGAGCATAATGCTAACTCTTTTTGCTTCAAAGATGCCAACACTGTTAAAGTAAATTGACAAGAGAGGCATTACTGGCTAAGTGATGACATGAATAATGAGCACATGATTGTAATAACTGAAGAAACCTTGACGGGTTTCTATCTTAACCTTGTAACAGAAATATTGGAACACATCAACTCAAACAAACAGTAAAAAAACTGTTGTAACAAGTTCACTGCAGCTCAAGAAAGAGACCTCAAATACCATGACCATAACCTTCACAGCAATACTTTCTTATCGCAATAAAATCATGTTGTTACTTGTTACCATTATCCAACTACCACAATGACACGCCTGTTTCCCCAGGCTTTCAATTTCACACCCTTTAGGCAAAGTAACTCGAGAGGAGGTGCAAAATCCATCCTTGATCAACTAAGATTGGCAAAACATACATAAATAATGATTAAGATCCACTTTATCTATAAAGTTTCGCTGCGGGTCAAATACAAAAAATTTGACTTATGAAACATAAAAATCGATTGTGATGTCATGAGGGCGATTTCAATAAAGTGGGATAAAGATTTCACGTATCCGACCCAGATAATAAAAATAAACACTTTTCGTCAGGGAAGCCACATTATAATCACCACCCTAGATCCAGATGTGAAAAACACCTCCGAAGTCTCACTTTCCGATTTCCATAATCAGTGCATCACAAAAAACCCCCCGAAGAGTCCCACAGATGCGCGATCGTAATTTCACAGAATCCACAATAACGTAGATCCGATCAACGAAATCCCAAATAAAAATGAATCGTTCGAGCAATCAAAAGGAAACACACAAGATAAGTTTGCATTTTTAGCAACGGAAAAGTATTTTAAAAGAAAAAAAGAAAAAGGAAAAGGGGGTCTCGGACCTTGTTCGTTTCGGGCGGTGAAAAGGATGGTGCCGGTCTCATCGCCGATGAGGCACTCTGCGATTAGAGTTGGACGAGGGTTCCGAGAAGAAGCGGAGGGTCGTCCTTTCTGCAAGACGGTGTTGGCGGAGACAACCTTAACGACCAAGTTGTGACCGTTGGTTCCCGGTTTCAGTTGATCCACTTTAACGAACACCGGCTTCCTCTTTACAGGTGTGTTGGCAGTAGCTCCTTGCTGATTCGACGCCATTGATTCCGATCCCCGGATTTCCTTCCTTTTTCTTTCCTTCACTGGGCTCACGATCGCAGCTCTATATCAAATTATCATTCACTTGCTTGCGAGTGGAGACTCGTGCTGATAGATAGTCATTCCTCCTTTTTCGTCTTCCCGTACGTAAACAAGCGACACGTCGTTTGAGCCCAACCGTGAACGTCACCCACTCACGTGACAATAATACACGGGAAAATTTCAGTGAGGCCCGCTGCATCAATTTTATTCTCATCAACATAAAAAAAAAAAATGTATGTATATATATTTTTTTAAAAAAAATCTTCACGACACCCCTTAATAAAAATAAAATAAAATTTTATAGGTAAAATAATAATAATGATGTTCATGTTCTTACTTCATTTTTTTAATAAGAGTGTTGTCAAGAAATAAAAAAATTAATTGAAATTAACAACATATATGGGGAGTAACAATAACATTTTAACTATTCACAAAATAAATAAGAGGATTTACAAAATAAATAAGAACATTCACAACAAAAATGAAGAGGTTTAGGGGGAAAAAAAAATAAAGCAATGACATCATTATGTTTTTACTTTAAGATTTAATTTCATTTTGATCTAAATGGTTACAGTAAATGTTCAAAATTATGGGTTGACTGAAACAAAATTATCATAATGGAGGCTAACTGAAATCTTTTTATAATACAAATAAGGGGAAAGAAACAAATTTAACAATAAACTTAGGGAGAATCACGTACATATAAAGACAGTTAAATTATCCAAATTTAAATTTGGGTTACTAAACCTAACAAATTATTAATTAGGTTATATAATATAATTAGAGATTTAAAATTTAGACAAAATTCCATCTATATCCAATAATTGCTCCAATTCTTTTTTTTTTTTTTTGGGCTGTCTGATATAGTGGTGCCTAATCTCCCACCATATTTGTTGGGTATAAGAATTCTATCATTCGCATGAAAAATTTGAAATCACCAATCCAATCACAATATCCTCATCTTCTTCTTATAATGTACTTGGAATGCAATGTCAGTAGAAGAAACTAATTACCAACCAAATCCTTTGTTAGTGTCGATGCAACGATTGGAACCTCCAACGATAAACCATGTCGAGCTTAAGATTCCAGCCAATTTTAGGTAATAGCCACATCTGCTTCTCCATTTCCGCCATGGCCAAAAAGCTTTCACTAGAGCTAATCTCTCTGACGCATTCTAATTCCCTCTCACACAAGAGCTAATCTCTTGAGGTCTTCTCTTTTCTTCATACCATGGGTTATAAGTTAGGGGTATTATTAGAAAATAACCAACATTTAAATATTTTAAATTGGGTCATTAACCCAATTTAAGATTTATTAAGTTTACTAACCTTATATAAAATTTTTCGATTTCAACCGTTTTTATATAAAATTCCAACATAAGGTTATGTGCAGAATTGCAAGACCATAAAATTTCTACAGGTAAAAGAAGTATATAAAGTTCAAAATGGGGAATTTTTAACAATTTCGTTAACCTGTCCTAAACTCCGTTAAATTACTGGGGACCCACCAGAAAGTCACGTGTCCTCGATCTGCTTTTCTCGCCAATCATCTTCTTCATTATTCTCCTTCGATATTCATAAGCTTTGCTTCACTTCCTTCAATCTTAGGCCCCAATCTCTGCAATGCCTCCTTCTTCCCCCAAAATCGATACCCCTTTCCCCAATCTTTGCATAAATACTTCCCTTCCCGAATCGCACGTATCAAAGATTTCCACTGAATTATGCTCTGCATGTAGAGTTTGTTTTCAGTGTGTAATCAGAGAATCGTAAAGTCTTATTAAATTAAGGTAAGTACATGGGTATATATATACAAGAGAGAAACTAACAGTAATCTCTACAAATGTGGATCTAACTAACCTACAATTGTGGATCTAACTAATCCATATCATAACACTCCCCCTCAAGTTGGAGCATATATATTGATTATGCCCAACTTGTTACAAAGATAATCAACACGTGTGTCATTTAAGGCTTTTGTTAAAAGATCTGCTAGCTGGTCGTTTGATCGCACATGCCCTGTAGATATGACATTCTCTTTGATCTTATCACGAATAAAGTGGCAATCGATTTCTATATGCTTTGTACGCTCATGGAACACAGAATTCGATGCTATATGGAGTGCTGCTTTATTGTCACACCATAATTTCGCAGGTAAAGTCGTGATGATGCCAATTTCCTTCATGAGTTGAAATACCCACACAATTTCCTGTGTTGATTGTGACATGGCTCTGTATTCTGCTTCTGCACTTGATTTTGACACAACTCCTTGCTTCTTACTTCTCCAAGATATCAAGTTTCCACCAACAAACACACAATAACCTGTAGTGGACCGTCTTGTAGCTTTAGACCCTACATGATCTGCATCACAGAAGCACTCAACTTTAGTGTGCCCATAATCTGTATAAAGAATGCCACGACCTGGGGAACCTTTCAAATAATGCAAGATATGCTCTAAGGCTTCCCACTAAGCGACTGTTGGAGCTTCCATGAATTGACTGAGTACACTGATTGAAAAGGTTATATCAGGACGAGTCACTGTCAGATAATTCAGTTTCCCAATGAGTCTTCTATATCGCTCAGGAGATGCAAATGGCTTCAATTTCTCTGGATCAATCTTCTTCTTCAAGTCATCGGGAAGTTTAGCAAACATGCTATCATTAAGATCTAGGAATGGATTCGAAATCATGGGAATGGTACTCAGTGTAGCACCAAGTTTTCCAGTTTCCTTTAATAATTCGAGAATGTATTCCCTTTGGGATAAAAGGATTCCTTTCTTGCTTCTCAATACCTCAATGCCAAGGAAGTACTTCAATGAACCTAAGTCTTTTGTTTGGAACTGGGAGTTAAGGAAGATTTTAAGATCTGAGATTCCAGATATGTTACTCCCAGTAATCACAATATCATCAACATACACTACTAGAAGAATCATGCCTGCACTGGAATGCTGGTAAAATACAGAGTGATCACACTTACTTTGGCTTAACCCAAACTTCTTCACCACACCACAAAACCGATCAAACCAGGCACGAGGACTTTGCTTCAAACCATACAATGACTTTTGGAGATAACACACTTTGCTAGACTCCCCCTGAGCAACGAACCCAGGTGGTTGCTCATATAAACCTCCTCAAGAAGATCACCATTCAAAAAAGCATTCTTGACATCCAATTGATGCAAATCCCAATGATAAGTGGCAGCCAAAGAAACAAGAAGACGAACAGAAGTAAGCTTAGCCACAGGGGAGAATGTCTCAGAATAATCAATGCCATAAGTTTGAGCATACCCTTTGGCAACAAGCCGAGCTTTCAACCGTTCCAAGG
The DNA here is from genome assembly GCA_034222035.1 of Acacia crassicarpa. Classification (NCBI taxonomy): domain Eukaryota; kingdom Viridiplantae; phylum Streptophyta; class Magnoliopsida; order Fabales; family Fabaceae; genus Acacia; species Acacia crassicarpa. The sequence continues at coordinate 35,936,138 of JAWXYG010000005.1, read as the reverse complement.
AGCCATCAGCCTTGGTCTTAACAGCAAACACCCATTTACATCCAATAGCCTTCTTGCCAGAAGGGAGATCAACAAGAGTCCAAGTACCAGCCTTTTCAAGGGCCATCATTTCTTCTTCCATCGCTGCACGCCAACCAGGGTGAGTCAAGGCTTGGTGAAGGTTGGTAGGGAGAGAGATGGATTCAAGGGTGGCTACAAGGGAAGAGGAAACGGGGGACAAACGCTGGTAGGATACAAACGATGAGATAGGATAAATACAATCAGCATATCTCTGGGGAGGATGGTGAGGACGAGTACCTTTTTGGAGTGCAATAGGCAAGTCATGAGATGGGTCAATAGTAGAATCAGGTACAACCGGGTCTGGAATAGGAATGGCAGGACCTGGGGAAGTAGGATCAGGAACTAGGGAGGTAGGAACGGAATCCGACGGCAAAGCAGGTACTGGTGAGGGCATAATATTGGCAACATCAGCATCATTGACAATCTCAGGTTCCAGAACTGCAGCCTGTACTGGTGAGATAGGAACAGGATAAACTAGGATATCGTCAGACTCAGAAACCACAGAGGAAGATTCGGATAATATTGAAGACGGGAAGAAAGAAGAGGACTCATGAAAATTCACATTTGCGGACACAAGATAACGACATAGATCAGGGGAGTAACACCGATAACCTTTCTGAACCCGAGAGTATCCAAGAAAGACACACCGTAAGGACTTTGGATCGAGTTTACTCACATTGGGACGGACATCCCGAACAAAGCAAACACAACCAAAAATTTTAGGGACGACAGGGAACAATTTAGTGGTAGGGAACAAAATGGAATAGGGAATTTCACCATTAAGGACAACTGAAGGCATGCGATTGATAAGGAAACAAGCAGTAGACACGGTATCAGCCCAAAAAGATTTAGGGACACTGGAGTGAAACATGAGGGCACGAGCAGTTTCTAAAAGATGACGATTTTTTCTTTCAGCGACACCATTTTGAGCAGGTGTATCAACACACGAGGATTGGTGAAGAATGCCATGACTATGCATATACTCTGTGAAGGGGGCGGAAAAATATTCTTTCGCATTATCACTTTGAAGGATTTTCACAGGCGTATTAAACTGGGTTTGAATTTCAGCACAGAAATGACGAAAATGAGTAAACAATTCAGACCGTTGTTTCATTAAGTAAAGCCAAGTAGTTCGAGAAAAATCGTCAACAAAAGTGACAAAATATCGATAACCAGTTTGTGACAAAACTGAACAAGGACCCCAAACATTTGAATGAACTAACTCAAAGGGGGACGCAGCCCGTTTATTGACTCGGGGTGCCAAATGAACACGTTGGTGTTTGGCAAACTGACATGACTCACAATCTAAAGAAGACACAGACAAAAATTGAGGATACAACCTCTTTAGGGACGAAAGGGACACATGACCAAGACGACAATGGACTTCAAAGGGAGATGACTCACTAGAACAAGCAACAGAACGCGGCACTTGATTATCAAGAATGTAATGTCCACCGGATTCATAGCCTCTACCAATAATCTGCTTCGTCGTAAGATCCTGAATCAAACAGTGGTCAGGGTATAGTGAGATAAAACAGTTCAGATGACGAGTCAGTTTACTTGGAGACAAAAGATTAAAAGTAAGATCGGGCACATTAAGAACTGAAGAAAGTGAAATGGATGTAGTGGGCATAACAGTTCCTGATCCAAGAACGCGGACCGGAGAACCGTTGGCGACAAATATGGAGGATGGGTTGGCATATGGGGCATATGATGAAAATAAATGATGGTTACCTGTCATGTGGTCGGTGGCACCTGAATCAATGACCCACTTGGTGGAAGTAGTAGCAAGACCAGAAGACAAAGTACCTGTAGCGAGAGCCTCTGCAGATGATGGACCAGAATCAGACTGATCAGGTGTCTAAGCAATATGAGCAAGGCCACGCTGTTGATCACGCTGACGTTTATTCTGCAATTTGTGACAATTCTTCTTAATATGACCAGGTTCCTTGCAATAGTTACAGATAATACTGCCAGAAGTTAGAGGTGGAGCACTGGTGTGCTGTCTTGATCCATAATTCTTGTTCTCAAAGGGACCGCGTCCAGCCAAAGCATTGGCATTGGGATCAACAGATGGACGCACCAAACTATCAGCACGAAGAACTTGTGAGAACACATCGTCAAGAGATGGAAGCTCCTGACTAGACAAAACTTGAGAGCGGATGGTGTCATAAGATGGGTCAAGAGCTTCAAGGAAACTGATGATAGCTTGAACCTCCAAATTCTTGATACGGGTTTGAAGATCAGCCTGTGGAGACATAAGTACCTTCATCTCTTCATACAACTTCTTGAAGTCTATGAAGAAATCCTTCAAGGGACGACCCTGCTGCTGGGAGCGATAGAATCCTTTACATACTTCGTGAATCCGAGTAAAATTCCCTTTACTAGAGAACAGAAAATCAAGATAATCCATAATTTCCTTCACTGTGTTGCAATGACTGACAGAAGCTAAAATCTGTGGTTCAATAGAGTTCCGAATTTGAAAGAAGATACGGGCATCTGCTCTAGACCAAGCCAGACTAGCATCAGTATCACCGGACGGAGGATCCTTAGTTAAATGAGCTTCCTTCTCAACACCCAAAAGGTAAGCTCGAACAGTCTTGGTCCAATCATTATAATTGGTCCAATTTAATTTGGAATCAGTAATTTTAGCAGACATAGGCAGCATCTCAGATGTCTTGGATTCAGCCAAAGAAAATTAATCAAAGACTCACAATAGCAAGACAAGAAGTTCGTCAAGTGAGGAGCTAATAAATCAGATTAAACAAATAATCCCAAACAATACCTTTAATATTGTACTGTGCCGAGAGAAGGAACCAAATCGCAGACACCAACTGGAATGGCAAGTTTCTGAACCTAAACACGAGCACCTTAAGGATCTCTCGAAAATGACCAGTTGACACCGAAGAGCACAAGACGTGACTAAATAAACCAGCTGGAACGAACCCGGATGCAGCAGCAAACAATACCAAACGTATAAACAGGACCAAACGTGAATGCAAAGATCCACAAATCAAAGCAAGAGGATGACACAAAATGACTGGAGGCACCAAGTCGAACTCAGGGAAGGAAATGGCGATGAAAAACACGCCAGATAATGGCTGCACGCAACGTTGGTGAAAGACGCAAGCCTATCTGACAAGTTGAACGTCCGCGGTAACAGTCGCACACCAGGAGAGAGAAAAGGGTTCTAAAATATATATATATATATATATATATATATATATATTATTAACCAAGCTCTGCTACCATGTAATCAGAGAATGGTAAAGTCTTATTAAATTAAGGTAAGTACATGGGTATATATATACAAGAGAGAAACTAACAGTAATCCCTATAAATGTGGATCTAACTAACCTACAATTGTGGATCTAACTAATCCATATCATAACACAGTGAATTAACGTTTTCCCCAGATAAATTTCCTACAGCCAACTTAAGCTTGTACCTAATAGCGAGTGTTACTTATTGACGTCAATTTTGCTTAGTGGTTATATTTAATAGAACACTGACTGGGAAGCAAACAAGCCGCATAATAGGTAACAGAGAAAAGGAAAAATAGTAATAGTACATAATTTGTAATACTTGCATAAATGAACTAAGCAATAAGTTATTCTCACTCTTTTGAGGACAAGTTCAATGACCTCAACAAGAGGTGCAAGAAGGTGAACGACATTCTGGGCTGAGGAACGCTTGCGAAGTAGCGGAAAACCAAAGCTAGCTCGACACCATGGATTTTATCTCCCAAGATGAAAGAAGAAGAGAGACAATTACGCAATTCAATGCATCTCTTCTTTAGCGAAATGTGTGCCTACCATAGTCCATAACAGTTGCTGTCGCGGTATTGCCAATGGCACTCCGCCGTCCAACGGTCGGCAGAGGTCGGGACAGATCATCATCCGGCTGCGGCACCTCTCAGGAAACGATGTTCTCACACGATGGAAAGTGGACTGAGGGCGGTGGGAAGCGTGAAAGATGACTCCGACTTCGATTCGGAGTCAGAGGCACTTCCCGACAAGTCGGTGGAGGGTCAAAATGGTGGGTAGGAACAAGAGGAGGAGGATGAGATGAATGAAGGGACGTCAAGATCAAGCCGGAAGAGAGAGGAAAGTAACGTCGTCGTCGCGGGTGATGCAGCAACTGAGTGGGAAGGTGACGGCGGTGTTCGAGCTGAGGACGAAGAGAAGATCGCGTGGGAGAAGAAGTAGTGGATGAAGACGAGGCTCTTTAATGGAGTAAGTGTACGCCTGACGCTCTTTTATGGAGGAGAAGGTGGGAGTTAAGGGCGTCGATCATGGCAGCCGATGGAGCTGGGAAATTGACCAAAATAGTTCAATTTTTTTAAAAAAAATTACCAGACTAGTTCACTGTTCAAAATATATACCAGAATAATGCAGTCTTTTCCGTCTGTCAGTGTTGCGTATTGAGTTACGGCTTGCTCTCTCGCGCCACTGTGCGATTTCGTGAGGGTGCTAAACGCCATGTCTTGTCGTGGCAGGGGAGCAGGCGCCAGATTCACTAGTGGCGTGGGGGCTAGGTGAATCACTAGTGGCATGGGGGCCCCACGCGCCACTTGTCTCGCGTGGGACCCTCACGCCACTAGTGATGCAGCTCCCTCCCACGCCACCAAGCACTAAAAGGCTGCCACGGCTTCTCTTTCCGGACTGAAGCAACTGGAAAGATAGAAAAAACCACTGAAGCCAGCTAAAAACTGAGCAGAAATTGACCTATCAGATTAAATTCAACCCGTGAACTCCCTTCCCCCACGAAGATCCGGTGACCCTCTTTTTTTTTTCAGCATGTCTAATTCACTCCTCCATTCATTATATAATTGTCTCATTCCACTCTTTACACTCATCCCTTATCCGACTCCTCTTTCTTTCTCTCTTATAATTCATCCCTTCATTCATCAACAAAACTCCCTCACAGCGTATGTGTTTTTTTGGTTTTGTTTTAATTCCATTGATAAAGTGTTCACCTATTCCCTCTTTGCCTCCATCTCTCATCTGTGACTATTTCTTTCCCTCTTATCATTGAATTATTCATCCGGAAAACTACCTCCATTTCTTCATTATGTTCTTGAATTAGTTTTTTTTTTGTTTAATTCAATTCATAAAGTGTTTCTTCTTGTATTATTCAGTTACAATTTGTGTAGTTATTATTTGTTTTATCTGTAGTTTAATATTGTTTTTCATAATATTAAATAATAAAAAAATGAGTGACATTCGGTCATTTGTATATTTAATGGTTCTAAAAATATGGGTCCAAACGGTTTGAGCTTTGAAGGTGAAAAAAGAGGAATGTTTATTGGTCAAGACATGTCTGCTGACGAATTACATGAGAAGATTCGTCGAAAGTTAAAGCTGCAACAGAATCAGGTAATTTCTTCAGTGACGGGTAGACTGCCTTGTGGAAACCGGAAATATATGGGTCTTCAGATATCCGATAATGAGGATGTAAATTTTTTTGTTCAAACATTCAACGATAATCGTATGTCCCAATTCGCTGAGTTATATGTGGATATCGAGATGTTAGAAAAGGGCGTACCAATACCGACGCATGGACGCCATCAATCACAGTATATGGCTGGTCCCTCTCATCAACCAAGACAACCAACCGTTGTGCTAGGAGAAGAAAACGACGACTATATGGTAGATGAACTTGACAATGAGGAGGAGGAGCAAGAGGAAGAAGATGAAGACACTTTATTGGAAAATGATCATGATCAAAATGATAGTGATGCAGACACAAACATCAAGGTAATAATTTTATAATTTTAATTTTAATTTTTACTGGTAACCATATTGTCGCAAAAATGATATTATGTGTGAACATGCAGATATCACACCGTTTTGGAATGACATTCCACATTATGAGGCTGTAAATGAAGATTACTCGCATGAGGACATACTAGATGTGGAAGGCTTGGGCCGAGGTCCGTGGGCAAGAGGAGACGAATTATATTTGAAACAAGAGTTTGGGTCAAAGAGTGATTTGCAAGCCGCAATAAAACATTATTGCATGAAGGAACATCATGAATCTTTTGTGGTTGAGAGCACAACAGCCAAGTACTCAATGAAATGTCAGAATGAAGAACAAGGTTGTCATTGGAGGGTTAGAGCAATTAAATCGAAGAACAGCAACACTTGGGTAGTAACTAAATGGGTTGGAGCTCATAGTTGTGTGAACCAAAATCTCTCCCAAGATCACAAACAACTAGATTCTGAATTTATTTCTGAGGTCATAATAGGTATGATGCACAATACAATTTGGTAAATTGTGAATTTATTTGTGTTTGTGAGTGAACATAAGTAACATTCTAGATGTACACTTTTTTTGATTGGTTTTGCAGACATGGTGAAGGAAACACCTTCCGTACCTGTGATCATGATACAAGAAAGGGTGACTGGAACATACAGTTATCATGTTTCGTACAGGAAGGCATGGAAGGCTAAACAAAAAGCAATTGCTAAGATTTACGGTGATTGGGAGGAGTCATATGCGTTCTTGCCAAGATGGTTCGAGCACATGTTGAAATTTTCCCCGGGATCTATTTATCATATTCAACATAGACCGTATATTGTTGATTGGCGGGTTGTTAATGGGATTCGGGTGTTTCAACGTACATTTTGGACCTTTAGTCAATGTCGTGCAGCGTTCCAATGGTGCAAACCTCTAGCTCTGGATCTGGTACACTGACTAAGAGTCCAGTGGGTGCGCTAGAACCAGGCTCCGCAAATCCACCAAACTCGTTAAGTGCTCGCAGTAGCTGGTCACAAACCTCCTGAACCTGCGTCTTATCAAACTGAGCACTAAATTGGGGAGAATTCATCCACCAGATCCACTCTACCCCATCTACCTGCATTTGCCCAGTGAAACAAATAACAACATTGAAATTACGTTATGGATAATATAATGAAATATGCACGATGAAAATTGGAAGCAAGATCGGTCTGTACCACATGCCCAATTCTAGGGACCTGCCTCATCATAAACCGTCTGGTGTGTGTGAAGTACCAAGTCATGTACTCAGAGTTTGGGGAAACCAGCCCATCCGATGGCTCTGTAGTCTCGATACGCAAATGTCATGTGTTCCACACCTGAATAAATGCATCTAGCTTGTCCTCCCAGTCATCACTCATCTTACCGCGTAACATCAGATCATGTGCACCCTTAAGCTGTGCAGCGTGTCGGGGGATGTGCTGTTTCATGCCAAATTGCCGCATGCAATGATCGGGTTGGTGCATCTCAACGATGTGGAAACAAAGAACGGACGTGACCGCCCTCCACCTGTCCTGCATCTCAGCATCTACACTGATAAAGTCATATCCGGCATCCCTATACGGCTCCCACTTCACCTGAACATGTTCACAAATGCAAATTAGTTTACTCTTTTTGGTTCTATAATCTCAAATTTCTTGTACATACATTGTCTCAACCCATCTGGTCAAGCTGTATCCGATATGTCTTCAGCTGACGTCGCAATAACCGCAACTCGACATTGTTGAACCTGCAATACGTAACTCAATATCAGTTAGTGAAGTGACCTTCAAATAAGAACATAAGCAGTTCAAATAATTAATTATTTCATATTGCTTCCATACCTGCGTCCGTAATGATCACCTGCGTCAATTGCCTCAGGGATGGGAGGTGCTATGGCAGGAAATCTGGACCACGCCCATATCTGCAATAACAACAAACAACCCCCAATGTCTTTAGCTGAAGCTGACGTGGCCTGGCATAGCTCACGAAACAGAATGGCGAGTACAGCTGACCCCCAACTATATGTAGCAGTCTCTGTAAGGTCACCACCCAGTAATTGTATATATCGGCAAGGGACCTCATGGCTGGACTTATCACACAACAGCGTTCCACCGAATAGGCGCATGAGGTAAGCACGTGTGTACAAAAGCTGACTCTCAACAGTAGCTGAGTGGTCCTCCCAGTGTCCCCAATGGCCGTCAAACCATACCATCTTGATGTTTCCGCCAATCAATTCAGATGGGAGTGGAGTCACACCCATGTGTTGCCGCATAATTCTTACCCAGTTGCCATCCGTTGGACAGTAACCACTCGACCCTCAGTGGACAAACCTAAAATGGCCTCTACATCCTGTAGAGTAATAGTCATCTCACCAATCGGCATATGGAAGGTGTGGGTCTCCGGCCGCCACCTCTCAACCAAAGCAGAAATGAGGTATCTGTCAATCTGCATCAACATAAAGTTCAGAACAAATATGTAAGGGGCTTTTATTATCCGTCTCATGTATATAACTACTTACACAAAGAATATTAAAACCTACTGGGGGTTTCTTCATACGAGCCACGTGCCAAAAACCTGCACGCATAAGGTGCTCCTGCAACTCTATTGGGATGAGATCTGGGTCCTGCATATCTGCCGCAGACCCCTGTGAGGCTCGCTTGACCCTCAACACATTGCAATCTTCAGTATTCCAGACAACTTGTGATCGGTGCGACAGTTGGACCTCCTCATTTAGTACTCCCCATTCTTTGGGGCCGGGGTTAATATTGCTCTCGTGTTGGTCATCCATTTGACTAATAAAAGTTTACAATTACACAACACACTATTAAGTCACTCATTATTATTCTCTAAGTAATAAATTAGCGAATTAATTATAGTAATTAATTATTTGAGAAATTATTTTTCTCCATTTAAAGGTTATCATATTTATCTTCAGATACTATAAATAAGAATATACAACATAATACAAAAAAGTTTGTATTAATTCTATAAAGCTTATTCTCACTAATTCCTTATATCAAATTTAGCTAAAATTAATATTTTACATTTTATCTATCAATTTATTATTTTACAAAATATGCAATAATTAGTTGTACATCTTGAGGTTTATATAATTAACAGACAAAATAAATAATTAATTGCCTAATTAATTAATTTATCAATGATTAGTCTTCTATCCTAAGATTAATAACAAAGTTCAAATATTGTAATAATTATACAATAATTTTAATAATTATTTGAGCAAAATAAATATTTTTAATAATTATAATTTTGATATTTTAAAAATAAAAATAGTAAAAAATTTTAATAATTGTTTACTTTTTATTTAGTTTAATTATTTATTATCCTACTGATTTTTATATTTATCGTGCAATTAATGTATATAATTACAAGTTAAATCCTATTTTAAACAATAAAAAAAACAAAACAACAAAATTAAATGTTAAACATCTATCCTACTATTATATGTTTATTAAGCATCTATAATTATTTTCATGTATAATAATTTAAAATTACTTCAAATTATTAAACAATAAACATAACAACAAAATTAAATATACATTTATGAAGCATCTATAACAATTTGCATTTATAATAATTAAAAGTTACTTTGAATTATAAAACAATAAATATAACAACAAAATTAAATGTTAAACATCTATACTATTATTATACATTTATTAAGCATTTATAATCATTTCCATCTATAATAACTAAAAGTTACTTCAAATTTTTAAACAATAAACATAACAAAAGGAATTAAATTTTAATGATGCAAACGTGAAGTCACATACAATTTCAGTCTCCTTCTTCTTCTTCTTCTCTAGTAGTTTCTCAGCCTTTCACAGATAATTAAAAGTTACTGATGAGAGAGTTTGAAGAAAGAAAAAAAAGAATGAGAGATGAGGGCTGGAGGTGAGGGACGAGGTGTGTGTGTGGGGAAAAATAAGGAATGAGAGATGGGAGGGCTGGGGCGGTGTCTCTGTGTGTGTCCGGCGGGGGGGGGGGGGCTGAAGAAAGAAAAAAAGAATGAGAGCTGGAGGTAAGGGACGAGGTGTGTGGGTGGGGGAAAAAAAGGAATCAAAGATGGGCTGGGGGTGTGTGTGTGTGTGTGTCCGCGAGGGGGGGGGGCTGGGTTGCGTGTTACAGGGGGAGTAGGGGGCTCAAAGGAGGTCAGAGCAGCCTTTGACTGCCTGCGTGTGTGTGGCGTGGAACAACGCCGCGCCACTTGTGTCGCGAACGTGGTTAGCGCCACTCGTGGCGCGACACGTGCCCACGCCATATGGCAGGCGTGACCACGTGTCACGCCCTTAAGGGCGTGAAACTAGGCCACGTAATTACAAGCGCCCAGTCCTCCCACGCCACCAATCAAACCTGCATCCCCCCCCCTCCGCCATTGGTTTGTCACGCAAGCGCTCCTCACGTTATGAGTGACGTTAGCATTATTCTGGTAAATATTTTGAATAATGAATTATTTTGGTATTTTTTTTTAAATGTTTCTATTTTGGTCAATTTCCCCGATGGAGCTCCTTTCTGAGCTTTTTCAAATGGTCAAACTGATTCCCCCCCCCCCCTCCAAAAAAAAAAATCAAACACTGGCTTAATACAATGACATGTCACCATCCTGTGGGTCTCATATGTCAGTAAATTGACGGAGTTAACGGAATTGTTAAAAATGCTCCGCTTTTAAAATTTTATGTACTTTCTTTTTTATCTTTAGAAATTTTATGGTGCTAGAAGCCCTAAATGTGCCTATATTTGCTCTTGAAGTTTATAGTACTTTACTTTAACCTTTTCCATTTCAAAATGACAATTTGAAATGAGTTTATTCGTAAGTAGTTTGATTTTCTCCACTTTTTATGTTTTATTTTCATTAATTGATTAAAATTAATTATCAAAGTTGAAATTGTTATGCAAATTAAAAATAAAAAATTTATCTATTATTAGTTTTGCAATCAGATCCATCGGCTAGTGGTGAATCGATCAAAATTTTGATCAATGTAGAGTGACTCATACTCAAATTTAATCGAAAATACTTAAGGAAGTTTTTCACGAGTGATATTGATGTTTTATACACTTATACAGTTATAGAATTAATATTGTAGTCGTTTGTAGGTATAATAGATAGGACATCCCATTAAATTAGTATCATGCATCAGGATAAGAAAATGCATATTAATGAATGTCCCATGCATGCATGTAGCAAATAAATAGCAGATATTTATCCACACGAAGCTTTAATTTGGGATAATATTAATTAGAACAGAGAATGAGTTAAGGAATTCTTCAAATGTTTTTATCGATTTTATGAATGGGAATGAGTACTTATAAACAACGAAGTACAAATCTACAATTTCAAAACAGAAAAAATAATAATAATAATACGTGATTGAAGAAGGAAGAATAATTAAGCAAGATCTCTATTATGGGGCCAAAAAAAAACTTCTAATAATTAATTAAGTTCATTCTTACATTTAGAAAGTTGGATGAAGTAATATAACCAAATAATCTTCAGGCGAAAAAAAAAATCAACAAATAATCAAACTTAAAAAGAAAAATGAAATGAAAGAAAATCCTTAGATTTGGAAATACTCAAGACCTTTTTTAACACTAAATACTCAAGACTATTGTAAGACTTTAGACCAAACGAGAGCGCGCGGGCGAGAGAGGGACCCTCCAGTAGCGCCGATGCCGGAGGAGCGTGATGCGATGAACCGTAGCAAGAAAAAGGTTCGTGCTGAGGATGGTGAATTCTGTCACGATCAGAGCATGGCTACAAGGGAGAAGCCCTAGATGCTATCGGGTACTGTAGAAGTGTAGAGGGTGATGTGGACCAAGGAGAAACAGGTGGAAAGAAAGATACGAATATGAAGTCAGGATCGTTTAAGGAGGCACTTAACCAGCGATCAGAAGAACCTGAGGAAGAGGAGGATTGGTGGAGCGATGGTCGATGGAAAGCACGTATTAGTGTGAAGACGACGCCGAGGGGGCCCCATGTTACTATCCCTCGGAAGGAGAAGGAGCGTCTTTCAAAAAGATGGAGGAATGTAGTGATCATGTTTCTACTTGGACATATGGTGGATTCGGTATATTTGGAAACAAAAGTCCAGCAGTTATGGGCACCGCAGGGGGAGGTGGAGACTATTGACATTGAAGCGGGTTTTGTGGTGGCGAACCTTAGGAATAGAGAAGATTATGAACTAGCCTTGACTGGTGGCCTGTGGCTGTTGTTTGATCATTACCTTGCAGTCCAACCATGGAGGGAGGATTTTGAAGCGACGGAAGAAAAGGTTACGAAGATAGCTGCTTGGATTTGCATCGCTGACCCCCTAGATTACTATCCTGTTTGTACTGGGTTCGCAAGTGGGGAAGGTGATTAAGTTGGATATGACAACCATGAAGCGTAAGAAGGGAAGGTTTGAGCGAATTTGTGACGAACTTGACTTCACCATACCGCACCATTAACGTCAATGATTATTATTAGTGATTGTGAGAGGAAGATACAATATAAGGGAATTCATCTTATTTGCTTCAAATGTGGCCGTTTTGGACATGATGCGGATCATTGTACTTTCCGTCGCGAAGGGCAACCGGCGTCAGGGAGTCATGTGGGAGTGGTAGTAAGAAGTGAAGATGGAGGGCGTAATTCTACGGTTGTGCCGGAGAACTCTCAGCTAACGGCGCCGCCGCTCTGTATGATTCTTGGATGGTGGTTTAACGTTACCGCCGACCTCCACGTACATGTCACTAGTAGGGACTGTAAAGAGAGTGATGATAGGCGGTTTTCCAGGATATTCGGATGAGGGTGGGAAAGGATCCTGGTAGGCTTATTTCGGAAATTGAGGAAGTTGAGCAAGAAGTTTCGAACCAGGGAGTTACGAGAAGCCGCTGAAAGACGTGTCAAATATAATGCATGAGAAACGTGGCGCATCAAAGTTAAAGGAGGCAGCTTGAGTTATGAGTAAACTTAATGGGTCGGGTAGCAAGAGCTTGATTGTTGGGCCCAAAAAAGTTGTATTTGGAGTGAGTGTGACACCGTTGTATTTGGAGAGAGTGACCCCGCTGTATTTGGAGGAACATTCCCTATGCTGAGGGCTGATTAGCCGGCGAACCTTGGAAGTATTCACTACAAAAAAAGCAGTTTTTTGCGGCGGAAAAATTCCCTCGCAAAAAAGCCATTTTTCGTCGCAAAACTGATTTGCGGCGGAATTTGCGACGGAAAAAGTTCCGTCGCAAAAATCGCCATCGCAAAACAATTTTCCGTCGCAAAAATGCCATTTTCCGTCGCAAATTCAGTATTTTGCGAGGGAATAATTTTCCCTCGCAAAAGTTGAAATTTGCGAGGGAAAAAGTTTCCCTCGCAAAATTCTGAATTTTGCGAGGGAAACTTTTTCCCTCGCAAAATGCTTAAATTTGCGAGGGAAAAACTTTTCCCTCGCAAAATTTAATTTATTTTAAAAAAAATTAAAAAAATTATAATTTGCGAGGGAAACAATTTTTCCTCGTAAAATTCAATTTATTTTTTTAAAAAAATAAAAAAAATCAGAAATTTTTTTTTAAAAAATTAGATAAAAATATAAAAAAATTAGAAAATAAAAGCCTTATATATCATAAATATTTTCTTGATATACCTGCAAAATGATAGAGGTTTCAATGAAGGTGTCATGTACTTTTAATAGTGTATGAAATTCTCAAAATAAAAATCCAATTACCTCATCAGCCAAGAGAACCAAACCTAGTACAAAATCAGCCCTAAATGTTCTACCCCCAAATAAGAATCCCCATCAGAGACAGCTCCAAAACTATTGTCCTCTACATCATGCACTATAACTGAAAGAACCAAATCCACATAAACTGCATAACAAAACATTATAAAGAATTATTACCTCCACAGTGAGTCTAGAATCTCCCCTCTTATGTTGTTGAAGCAAAACAGGCACATCATCTACAACTTTAAGGATATTGTTGAGGTCTACAGAATTAATATTTTGTCATGCCTAGAGTTAAAGTTACAAAAGCAAATTATTCTATTTCAACTTTCAAGGGCCATGCCAGTAGCTATCTAAACAAAGTGCTGAAGAATAACGAAGCTATGAGGGAAAGTGGGAATTGTTTGGAGGCGAAATACAATCTTGTACTTTTATTCATCTCATTCTTAATAATTTTTTATTACTATAAAAAAAATGATCTCAATGTTGATGTTACAAAGCATGATATCCATAACATATACATTAAATAAGGCAATTTCCTCACAAGCAGCGAATGAAAAACTGTCCACAAATCTAATGGTTCACACATTTTCTTGGTGTGGAAGAAGGAATTGGATTTGCAGGGGGGAAAAATCAAGTACAGTAAAGCTAAGGGGCAGTTTCGGCATATAGCACAAACCAGAGATTATTATTTTTATGGATTTCAGCAAGTTGCCTTTTCTTCCTTCCTTCTCAAAGCTAACGCATCCTGGCCAATAGAGGGAGAGAGAAGAGAAAACTCCAAAAGAACCCGGGAGAAGCAGAAAATTAGGAGACTGGAGAGTTGAAATTACTTGATGACGGTCGACGGAGTGGGTAATGGCAGACAGTGAGAGTTGAGACGCTGAGAGCTGTGGTGGAGCGTGGACGCCGACGGCCGACGGTGAGCGTGATAAGGGACTGAGGTTGAGATCTGGAAGGGAATTAGGGTTTTTTCGGCAAACAATCGTTCAAGATCAGGGGTCAAGGTTGGAGACGAGCAAAATGCGAATGGCTTTTTTTTTTTTGCTATTTGTATACAAAATTTGTGAGGGAACCATTTTTCCCTCGCAAAATGGTCACTTTTAGCATTCCGTAAGGCAATGGTGACTTCACTCTCAAATACCTAGCTGTGCACCAATTTCTTATAATATATCAGCGAACTACATAAGATCATCTGATTAATGTCGGGTATAATTTGAGGAATAGGTAATTCCATTTCTTTGTATGTGATTGTGATGATTGATTAACTAGTGACTGTCTATGATAATTGATAACTTCTACTGGAAAAACAGCATGCGCACACAACCATCAAAAAGTTTATGGCGATAAGAAAAATAAAATAAAAGTGAGAATGAAATTTAAGTTCCAAGACATCAATTTAATGTTAATTAAAAAAATCTGACAAAATAAAACAGAAATATATATACATTCAGACAAGTATAAATTTTTTTTATCGAATAAGATAATTATAAATTGTATTAATACATTTGAAACTTAAATACCTTATCTATAGTAAAAATAATAAATATGTAATTATTTGAAAATAAAAATATAGAAGATGATAGACGCTAAAGCGTGTTAAATTGTAAGCGAGCAATATATAATATATATATATATATAGGAATGTGATAATTAATAGTGAAAATTTTCTTGGAACACGAAATGTAGCACTAGCAGTGTGCACTAAAGAACTATAGAGTTTGCCGAAAGCAATAATTAATAATAAAATCAACAAAAAGAAAAGTGGCCAAAGCATGCTGTCCCGCGTAAGAAAGTAAAGAGACCACATCATACTGTGCATGGGACAAATAATTCTAGGTAGAAAAGATAGATAAGTGCAGAACACAGATGGGACACGATTATGAAGCAGGCAGGCAAAAGGTAAAAAGAAAAGTTGAATCAGACGAGTAATGAACATTTTTTATGGCAAAAGAGAAAACCAATCAAGCACCATCACATAGAAAGTGAAGGGCGAAATATCGAGAAACTGAAAAAGCAGGCACGCGCATACCGATATAGTCGGTGAGGACTCTTCCGTCGGAGAATCGACCGGCGGGTTTGCCTGGAAAGGTAGTTCCATAAGGCTCTTTCCAGACCTTAGACAGTCCTCTTCGGATGTTCCCGGTGTCAGCGTAAGAGTCGCCGAAAACGAATAGTTTCTTGAGCGAAACTTTAGGGTGGCGAGAATGGTGACGAGCCTCGAGTTGCATAATCCATTGTCCTGGAATAACAAGATTGTCAGAAACACTGATTAAGGTTAAAAAATGTGAACTTTGGATTGGTGGAGAAAACTAGCTAGAAGGCTGAAAATGAGAAGAGAATAGAGAATAGAAAGAGTAATAAAACCTGAGAGAAGTAGGATGAGAAAGAGAGAGAAGAGAGAACGAAGGAACTTGTGGTGTGAGGCCATAGAAGAGCAATAAGCAGAAAACGGCTTTGAGGAAAAAGGGAATGACGGAGTCGGTGGAGTGAGGAGGTGAGAAATCCCCGGAAATGAGAAATAGGGAATTGCCTCAATTTTTTGCGAGCGAAAAAAATTCCGTCGCAAATTTTGCGAGGGAAAAAATTTTCCTCGCAAAATGGCTATTTTTTGCGAGGGATAAAAAGTTTCCTCGCAAAATGGGGGCTTTTTGCGAGGGAAAAAGTTGTCCCTCGCAAAACTAGGCCATTTTGCGAGGGAAATTTTTATCCCTCGCAAAATTTGAGGAAATTAGGGAACCATTTTGCGAGGGAAAAAAAATTCCCTCGTAAAACGGGGAATTTTTGCGAGGGAAAAATTTTTCCCTCGCAAAAAGTGACCATTTTGCGAGGGAATTTTTTTTCCCTCGCAAAAGTTGGGGAAATTGGGGGGAAAAAATCCCGCCAATTTTCCTCCATTTTGCGAGGGAACCATTTTTCCCTCGCAAAATGGTCACTTTTTGCGAGGGAAAAATTTTTCCCTCGCAAAAATTCCTCGTTTTGCGAGGGAATTTTTTTTCCCTCGCAAAAGTTGGGGAAATTGGGGGGAAAAAATCCCGCCAATTTTCCTCCATTTTGCGAGGGAACCATTTTTCCCTCGCAAAATGGTCACTTTTTGCGAGGGAAAAATTTTTCCCTCGCAAAAATTCCCCGTTTTGCGAGGGAATTTTTTTTCCCTCTCAAAATGGTCCCCTAATTTCCTCAAATTTTGCGAGGGATAAAAATTTCCCTCGCAAAATGGCCTAGTTTTGCGAGGGACAACTTTTTCCCTCGCAAAAAGCCCCCATTTTGCGAGGGAACTTTTTATCCCTCGCAAAAAATAGCCATTTTGCGAGGGAAATTTTTTCCCTCGCAAAATTTGCGACGGAATTTTTTTCCCTCGCAAATTCCGTCGCAAATATGACTTTTTCTTGTAGTGATTGCTACAATGGAGGAAATTAAAGGTGCAATTTTTAGTATGGGAGCTTTGAAGGCCCCTACACCGGATGGTTTAAATCCCTTATTTTTCTTAATCGTTGTGTTGTGGGAGGTTGTGGGTTCTTTTGTAACTCGACTAGTACAACAGGCCAGTTTATGAGAATCCTGAAGAGGTTAAACGTATTAATGAAACTAATATTATGCTGATACCCAAAATTAATGCTCCACAGACTTTTACGGATTTCCACCCCATCAGTCTTTCAAATAAGGTATACAAGATACTAATGAAGATTTTAGCAAATAGGTTAAAGCTACTGGTTGATGTCTTCGTTGGTTGCCCCAAACCAATGTAGCTTTGTTCCTGGCAAAAGAGTCTAGACAATATTATCCTGTTTCAAAAAATTATTCATTCAATGAGAACAACGTAACGAAGAAGAAAAAAGGGGTTCAAAGCACTAAAAATTGACTTCAAAAAGGACTATGATAGAGTCCCGATGGGATTTTGTGATTAAATGCCTTTGGGAATTTAATGCTTTGTTGATATTATTACTCAGAAATATACCCATATATATGCAACTTCTATGGAATGATATAAAAGGTCTTGTTTTTGCTCCTTTCTCGTGGCATTAGGCAAGGTGACCTATCTCGTTGTATTTATTTGTTCTAGTAATGCAGAAATTTGACCATCTGATTCAAAATGAAGTTGCTTCTGGTAATTGGCTCCCGTTTTCGTCTATCGAATAATAGGACACCGATCTAGCATTTGTTCTTTACAGATGATTTAATTTTATAGAAGCTAACATGAACCAAAAATGAATTCTTTTAAGCATGCCTAGATTTTGCCTGGCTTCTGGACAAAAAGTCAATTACAGCAAATCCAGAATATTTTTCAGTAGTAATATTAATCATATCCGCATGCGAGAGATTAGTTCTTTTCTTGGGTTTTACCCCAACGGTGGGTCTTGATAAATATCTGGCTTACCGTTACATCCTTCCAGAGCATCTAATGGCAAATACCAGGATGTTTTGAACAAAATGGATTCTAAACTTTCTAATTGGAAGGTTAATTGCTTGTCTTTGGCTGCTAGACATACACTGGTAGCTTCAGTGGCCTCTGCTATTCCTTCGTACACCATGCAATCTACTCTACTTCCAGTTAATACATTCGAGCTTATTGATACGAAGTGTCGAAGCTTCCTATGGGGGAGTACTGATTCTGTAATGAAAACCCATTTGTTGGCTTGGGAGGATGTTTGTAGAGTTAGTACATGCTTGTACACTACATCAACCTCCAGATTTTATTATTGATGCTCTTCATACTGATATAGGCAGCACTTAATGCCTTGCGCTTGTACTACATCCAAAAAAAACAGAGATACTCAAGACTTGGATTCTCTAAATCAATCCTTACCATTTTTTTATGAAAGAAAGGATCAAAATGATGCTACAAAAGATTATGTAATCATAGACATTACCTTGCTACTAAATGTAAAAACTAGATAAATTACTTGCTTTAATCATAAATATAGGATTCAATCTACTTTATCACCATATTTATTATTTAATACCCTTATTGATTGTATAAATAAATGCTTTTTATCAATAGTAGTTACTATAATGCAAATAATTAGAAAATTGTTCTAGGCAAATCAGCAGATGCTTATTATACATAATTAATTTAACCAACTTATTTAATATCCATAATTAATTATCTAAATCTTATATTAACAACTTGAAAGAGTATATTGTAGTAGTATTTTTCGTTTTTTTTTATTTAAAAAAACCATTCTTGACTTCTAATTTTTTTTGCCTCAAAATTATAAAAACTACTAATGTTCTATTGACTTTGAATGATAAAAGGAAAAAAAAAACGAAAAAAATGACAAGCACGTCAAACAATAATAACTAAAAATATAAACAAAAGCGGCAAAATCTTTCTAACCACCGAATTGAAAAACGGGGACATGTTCAAAACCGACCGTAAGCTAAGCTAGTTGCCTTGTTTTATATCTTTCCCAAGACAAGTCCGACATTTCCTCGCATCTCCCCTCACAGCCACGGAAAACAAACAAGCCCCTGTCTCTGTCGATCTCTATCTTATTCTCATTCCTCATTTCTCAAGTTTTTACTTCCCTTTGATCATATAATCTATTCTCTTCCCAAAATGTCAAGATTCCAAAGAAATTTATGAAACCATTAAACAAATAGCGATAAAGGGCTCTAGCTCTCTTATCATCGCGAACGACTTTAGCGATGTTTTGATTCAATTAACTATCTGTGGGAGTAGGTGGTGTTTTCGTCAAGACCCATCTTTTACAAAGCTTGATTTCTTGATCGTTCACTTGTTCTATGGATTCTGATTTCTGGACATCGCGTCTCGCCGCCGCCAAACGCCAATATGCGCTTCAGCAGCATCAAAGTTCCCAATTAGGTTGGTTTTGAGCTTCGTTTCATTTCTTTTCCTTCCCAATTTGTCTTACTATATAAAAGATCAAAGTTTTAAAACTTGGTGTGGTCAAAAAAATCTGACTTTTGACTTTTTGGGGAGCCAGATCGGTTGGGAATCTATGATTTTGTTGTGGAAGACGAGGTTCGACCTGATTATTCAAGCTCTTATGAAGACGTCGACATCGCGTCCTTGTGTTCGAATCTCGATGACGAGCACCCGTTTGAATCTAGAGCCACGGTACGACGAACTGCTATGTTTTCGTCCTGTTTCGATGTTGTTTTTTCTTGGTTGCAAGCCCAGATCTATGAGTCATTTGAAACGTCTGTTTGCTTAGTATTAACTAGAATGGTGTGTTGGTTTTATAAAATCCATCATTGTTGTAAAATCAATATCAAGATTGGTTTATTCCCATTTAGGGGGGGCCAGCTTGGAGAACTCATGATGGGATTTAAGCTTGTGAGGTGAGCTATTTAGATGGATATTTCTGACACTTTTGCCTTACCAGTTTCTCGGGTAAACAAAGAACTCTTTTCTGCGTTACATGTATGATAAAACCGAAGTCAATGTGCAAGATATTATTTATCAAATGCCCTGCCCTGCCCTGCCCTGCCTTCTTGAGTGATCATTGTGTTGCTTTCCCTGCTTTTGTCTTTTGCTGATGCTCTACTACAATGGATGGCCAGAATGTATATGTATGTTATGGCAAAAGTGCACTTTTAATCCTGAAATTTCACTCGAGTTATGTTATAATCCCTAAGCTTGTTTTGGTTCAATCTAGTCTTCAAAGTAACAAAGTTTCTAAAACTGTTCATTTGCTTTTTGCTTCTCCAATGCCGATAACTGTATAGACAGAATAATTCAATGTAGCGTCACTCATAACTTTAGTTGACTAAGGCCAACTCGGTAACTTATCCTATTCAGACATGTAGTTCAAAAAGACGTGAATAAGGCATAAACAGAAGTGGATATAGAGGTTGATTTTTGGGTGTTAAAACTGATCGGAGGATGCAAAATGATAATGGTATGGTGGCTGACACTAGTGTCTTATTCAGCCCGTAAAGCCATATGGAATGCCATTTCAACTCTTCAAAAGAGTTGATGAATGTTAGGGAAAAGGACATTTTCAAATCGTTTGAAGCTTTGGAATTGAAGGCTACTTGGGGGATTTGGGATCTTAACCCACTAAATATAACCCAGTTGTAGGCTATTCTCTCTTAGGCAATGAGGCATTAGCGTGACCCTGAGAATTTTAGTCATTTTTTCAGTCCCTCCCTCCCTCTATTTTTTTTTTTTTAATTTGGAAAAAATTGTCTCATAATAGAACTTTTTGTGCTGATATGATCTTGTAAACTTAAAAGTATATCATGAAGAAATTCAACAGTAACAAAATGTAAGTGAATATAGCTAGAGAAGAAAAGCAAGGCTCTGAGAATTATGTGAATTTGAGGATGAAGAATTTTAGCTATCACAAATTTGAGACGTGTTTTGTGTTTTCAGTTCCGAATTTATATTGGCTTATGATTGGCATGCTTATAATTTTAAGGTCTTATTTTCTAAAACTACTGGTAGTTGCTAAGTTCTATAGCCAATGTGGTGGTACTGATTGTTTTTGAGATGACAAGTTTCTCGATTATGGTTGGTTTGAAGAATGTTTCAACTTGAATGATATTAAGCAGAAATCAGAGAGGCTGAAGATCAGTGCATTGCAACTGACCTTTAACTTGAACTGATCTTTAATTTCAGTTATAAGGTTTCATTCTTTTATTTTCTCCCTTGCAGATTTGTCCAATATGCTCCGTTAAAGTTGCAAGGGACATGTTGGGTCATATAACGCAGCAGCATGGACACTTGTTTAAGATATCCTTTACATGCAATTCTCATTTAAAATTTCCAGCCATATATATATATATATATTTGAAATTGCTGATATTTTCGGATCATGGGTTGTTACTGTCCACACTAGATCAGCTCAAAAGCTGTAGTTTTTTTGGTAAAGATCTATAAATGGGTTTATAAAACTCTTTGACTTGCCCTTTAACCTTGGGACTTGAAGGATTGGCAAAAGATACTGTAGGATTTTGGGTGTACTTGGAATTCAATTGACTCACTAAGTACACACGAGATTGGAGTATCAATATGGACTATGATCGCGTTAGAAGATGCAACCTGGAGAGGAGAACCAGAGAGAGTAGTTTTTACGGGAGTTTTCTATTGGTTTCTCAAAAATAATCCCACAAACCGATATAATCACATGTCTCACGTATAGGTGGTTATCGTGATTTGAATTTGAATTTCAAATCATAAAGATTAAATTCCTCTATTGGATATCTTTCCATATTTACATAATAGCCCTAAGGCTATGATCCACCAAGGATGGACTAGGTATATTACAACAGATACATTTGTCATACTAGAGGATCTGATATGATATGAAATGAAAGTTCAACTCAAGCTTTTTAATTGATAAGCCATAGACAGTGTTTGATTGCTTCCCTTAACTGAGCAACACTTACAGAGACGACGCAAGTTACGTAGAGTTGCTGTTCCAAGCAATCAGGCTTTATCTTTTCTGGGTCGGGATCTTCGTGAGGCTCATTTGCAGGCCCTTCTAGGCGGAGGCGGCAGTGGTTGGTCAAGCAGTGTTAATGCGCCCAGCGCCGCAGCTAGTGATCCATTCCTATCCTCGCTTATTTTTAATGTTCCTGCTTCTGAAGCAGAGGATATTTCAAAATCCGTATTGACAACTTGTGAAGACTCGTCTCCAAAGAACCCAACACCATCACATATATGGAAATCAAGGTACTATTAACCTTATAATTGTAGTGAATGTTAGATTACTTAGCTCAACAATGCCAACTAAAAAAAGGCCTAATCCTAATAACTGCTTCTTGTAGTTTTGAAGCGTCGTTGAGTAATGAAGAGCGAGAGAGAAGGATGAGGCAGGCGGCCGGGAGATCTGGCTTTGTGCAGGATTTGTTTGTGTCAACTTTGTTGGGTGACTGATTTGGAAGATGCAAATTTCCTGAACAAATGAATAGCAAATCCCATTGATTCTCAGGATCTTTGATCAAAAGGATTCGCTGCTCTTACTTAAGGCTCAAGAGCTTCGTTATAATTATCCATTGACACCAACCTTCTATAGACAGTCACTCTCCTTCATAAATGTATTATTGTTTCTTTCATTGTTAGAGAGGGGAAAAGAAAGAAACTAGTTTTTTAGCTGTCCGTCATTGCTCCTTGTAATATATGCATCTGCTTGCCTTATACTATTATGGCTTTCCTATTTTATCAAGGATCAGAGGTAGTAAGTTTTATTATTGAAGAGATCAGTAAAAATTGCTTAAGCGTAACAATAAGGGAAAATCAATAAGGGAAAATGCATTTAAGAGCCCTTTTTGGAGAAAAATCCTAAAAAATGTCTCAAGATTCTGAAAATCCCAGAAAAGGACAGAATCTACGTGAGTTATTAATGGGGTTAGTTATTAACCGGAGCTGATATTATTGTTAATATGACTGATTTAGTTGTTAAAATATTATTGTTAATGTGACTGATTTAATTGTTAACGGGTATTGATTTTGTTGTTAATTTGACTGATTTCGTTATTAAACTTTAATGAATTTATACCAGAAAATGCTCTTAGACTTTTTTTAGGTTTTTTAGAATCTTGAGACTCTTTTTAGGATTTTTTTTTTTTCTAAAAAGAGCTCCCATATGGATTTTTCCTAACAATAAATTTACACACTCACACATGGTAGTTCAAAGGTTCTGTGTCTGGTTGAATAGGCGCTTTTATCTAAAGGAATGTCTACTAATCCCGCTGGTTCTATGTCATGTTTAACTATTAGATAGTTTAATCTTAGCTTGTGCGTGAATTAAATTTTACGTGAAAAGGATTTGTTCATCAAAATATAAACATCTACATGGTCCGCAACGAAAAAGTTTCACAGAAAATTGATTCACGTGGGCGGCTGCTGGCCTTCAACGACCAGCCTCAGGGATCAACCAATTGCCATTTATGAATGGCAGGTGGGATCAAAACGATCTCTAATCCTTGCCATACAACCTTGTTTCAACTACTTGTTTACATACAAGTATACAACCTTGCCATGCTTGGCCTAAGTCACAAGCATTCACATTTTCTCTCTCCTCTGTTTCATTTCTTCTTCTTCTTCATCAGCTAGCTTGACTGTACAAGGAAACGCCATGACGGTGGCGCTAATCCTTCTCACTTGCACTGCCTTCGTCCTCTTCATTCATGCAGCTAGTTTCTTATTCCACCTCTCTCCACACGTCTCTCTTCACCCTCTCAGGTCCTCTTTTTTTCTTCATTCTCTCTAAGTAAATTACTCTCTTTTAATTCTTCTATTTGTTTACTGTTCAATGGCTACTGATCACTGTTTTTCTTACGTTTCTTTACAGTTTCTTGGGATTTGTTGGGTGGTAAAGTGAACAGGACAAGATGTATCATCTGCAGATATGCTCCAAAGACACCAGATTCTTCAATTACAGAACATTATGATTTAGCCGTCACCGTTTTGTAAGAATTATCCTACATTTATTTGTGGGCATAGCATAAAGCTCTCCTAGTTGCTTTTAGCGTTTGGCTGTTTTAAGAAGTACTGTAGAACGTTCGATCAAGATAGGTGCTGAGTTCGATTCAAAGTTTCCAGTTACTTGGCACACAGGTCATATGATCTGCTCTGCTAAATTTCGTAACTAGAAGGTTTCTAGTACGACACAATTTTCCTGATCAAGATAGGTGCCGAGTTCGATTCAAAGTTTCCAGTTACTTGGCACACAGGTCATATGATCTGCTCTGCTAAATTTCATAACTGGAAGGTTTCTAGTACGGCACAATTTTCCTGATCAAGAATGTAAAGAACAATGATTGGAGGAGCACGAAAATGTCGAATCAGAATGTCTGTAGTAGCAATCGAGGGAGAGATAAAAACAAATTAATTGCCTGACATCGGCAGGTAGGACTTTATTGGGGAAGGTCATGTGCTTGGGGATAAAGTTCGTTAATGACGCAAAAAAGCAGAGATATCTTCTCACGTCCATTTTCCCATGGTTCTTATTCATAGCCATGACCTTTTTTTTTTTTTTTTTGAAAAAAAAAAGATTAAAAAAAATAAACTATTTAAAAATATTTATACTCATCATTTTTTTAAAACTAATTTATCTGATTTTTAAATTGATATATAATATATGAAGATATTCTGTGAACCCCTTAATTAATCACTCTAAAAGAAAAGGTCAACTGGGAGAGTATTTTTTCCGACCAAAAAAAAAAAAAAAAACTGGGAGAGTATTTTCGATCAAGGAAGCATGTGGCACAGTGTTCACCAATAGTAAAGGAAAAATTCCCAAATTAGGAAAAAATGTTAAAAAAGGTTGAGAGCCTTTTCTTATATTATTTCGTAAT
This sequence comes from Acacia crassicarpa, assembly GCA_034222035.1. NCBI lineage: Eukaryota > Viridiplantae > Streptophyta > Magnoliopsida > Fabales > Fabaceae > Acacia > Acacia crassicarpa. The sequence continues at coordinate 35,911,335 of JAWXYG010000005.1, read as the reverse complement.
GGTTAACAACATCAGTAGATCACACTAAATCAGTCACATTAATGACAATATTCTAACAAAAATCAATGCTCATTAACAACAAAATCAATATCCGTTAATAATTAACGTTTTATGAAATAATACTGGAAAAGACCTTAGTCTTTTTTAACATATGATTTTTTTCTGGGTCTTTTTTAACAATTTTTTGTTACTTTGAGAATAGGTGTCCCAATAATGAACCAATGCTTACGAACCTGACCTTATCCACTAATCCACACTAGAACAACAAATCTCAAATGACCTTATAATCCCAAGCTTCTTAAAAAGCCTTCTCGGTTCTCACTCGATCCAACCGTGACAATCCGTCACTGTTACTCTATATACTTCAAATTTGCTGAACTCGGAATCCGTTGGGTATTTAAATCAGATAAAATCTCTGCAAGGATAATTAAAAAATTATAAAAAAGTCACATACCAAACTCCTATTAAAAAGGTTCCTAAGGATTACATTGAGGTTCATTAAGAATTTGACGTTACCGAATTACCCTTTGCCAATTTTGACAAGTGCATATGCGAAACTTGACAAGTGTTTTTGCTTATTTTCACAATTATATAAGCATACTATAATAAACTAAATTATCCTCCTTAAAGAAATTTTGAAATTTCATAAGTCCATGTCTCAAATTTTATAGTGCATATGCGAATTTGTTAGATTTTTGTGTAATCCCATAGATTATGAATAAGAAGTCGCGTCGGTTCGCAAACGGGACTCTATCTGATTGTTTCATCGTCTATAAATAGACATGAGTGCGGCAGAAAAATTGTCTTGTTTTTCTAATACTACGCTCCTATACATATAGTTTAATGTATTTTACTATTAGTTTCATTCGTGCGATTCTGAAAACAAACTCGTTGTGTTCGCTTGGACTTCTGATTGAAAGTGTCATCATTCTGAAGATGAAAAATCCGCTCTTTCTTAGAAGACAATTGCTCATCAATCTTGGGCATCCATATAGAGGGAGCAAAATGGTCTTAAGGAAACAACGTAAGTTAGGCCCAGATTTCTTCATAGTTCATTATCATATTCGGCAGTCTTATAAGTTTTTACTAATTTTCTTCTTAATGCAGTAATATTATATGTTTACAAATTATGCATTTTAATTATACAAATTCTTCTCTTAAGAATATTTCTATCTTGAAAGTATTTTTTTTTTGGTCAAATATCTTGAAAGTATTTTCACTAACAGAATTTTGGTAAGTTTTTATGTCTATTTTCATAATTGTATGAACTAACCTTTAGATTTTCTTACTTAAAGAAGTTATGAAACTTCACAAGTTACAATCCCAACTTTCAAAGTCCATATACAAATTTTGATAAGTTCTTATATCTCTCACAATCGAATGAGCCTACTTTGACATTTCTTACCTGAAAGGTTAAATTTGACAAATTAATATCCCAACTTTCAAAGTATACGAATTTTGACAAGTTCTTGTACTTATTTTTACAACTGCATGTATCAACTTTGACAATTAGATTTTCCTACGTGAAGAAGTTATGAAATTTCACAACTTAATAGCCCAAACTTTCAAAGTGCATATGCAAATTTTAACAAATTCTTAATTTTCATAACCACAAAAGCCTAACTTTGACAACTAGATTTTCCTACTTATAGAAGTTATGAAATTTCAAAAGTTGATGTCCCAGCTTTTACACGTGCATATACTAATTTTCACAACTTCTTATGCTATTTTTAAGCATGAGCCTACTTTTATAGGAATATTATATCAAATCCATATAGAAAAATCTAATAGTCAAAATAGGCTCATACAGTTGTAAAAATACACAAAAGAAATTGTCAAAATTTACATATACACTTGTAAAAGCTGGGACATTAACTTGCGAAATTTCATAACTTTTCTAAGTAGAAAAATCTGGTTATCAAAGTAGATTCATACATACAATTGCGAAAATAAGAATAAGAAGTAATCAAAAATTGCATATGCACTTGCAAATTTGGGAAATTTAACTTAAGAAAATTTCATAATTTCTCTAAATAGAAAAATTTAGTCGTCAAAATAAGCTCATGTAATTATGAAAATAGACATAAGAACTTATTTAAATTAGCATATACACTTATATAAATTGATATATTAGCTTGTAAAATTTCATAGAAATAATTGTCAAAATAGACTTATACAATTATAAAAATAGGCATAAAAATACACTTATAAAAATTGGTGAGGACAATTTAGTAACTTTACATTTCAAAATAATCACAATGCAATCCCCATAAAAATGGTATGAGACTTGGTAGGAGATTTTTTTACGATCTTTTATGGTTATTATAGGACCTCACAATTGATTTTCCCTTTAAATTATTAGGTGACGGATCGTAATCTAGCATTCTCCAGAATGTCTATATATGTTTGGGCCATCATAGATCACCCCGTTTCTACTCATACCCAATCATCAACATTCAACATCTATTCAATATCAGTTGACCAACAAGTATATAAAATAACAGTATACCTCTTCAATTCTGTAAACATATAAAACCCACCTCAATTTTTAAACTTTTGTAGCACAACTCAAGGATGAGGTTTTAGGGTTTTTTTTTTTTTTTTTGGTAAAAGTGTAACCATGTTATAAGTTAAGGTGAAGGAGCAATTTCGCCAACAAACTATAGGCTCAGGAGCACCCATCACAATTAACTTTTGACTGGACCTTAAATACCAACAAACTTTTTAAAAAGTAAATTCAGCACAAAATCGTTAACTCCGTTATTAATTCCGTTACATCCACCTCTTCTTCCACATCTCTCCTTCCCTCCCTCTTCCTTGCCATTGCCTCCATCTTCTTCATCTTCAGAGTGATGAACTCTAAAGGCGGCATCCATTTCAAATTCAATTTGCCCTCGAAATGGCTGGACAATCCCCTCCTGAAACCATATTAAATCAAAATCAGAGGTAATTTTAAAACGACAGATCTAAAAATCAAAACCCAGAAATTGACAGGATCGAGTGAATTTAACCAGGGCATCAAAGTCTGAGAGAAAGCAAGTCTCATGTTGCTTGGCCGGTGAGCATTCTTTCTCCGGCAATCACAATTGCTTTTACCAAACCACTATTCGCTTTGAATCCGGAAAATTCCTTGTGGTCCTTCCATACCCGAATGTTCTTGCTATCAGATCCTGTATACAACAATCGTTGCATGCCGCAAGCGAGTATATGTGATTTTGGGACAAGGGTTCTCGGTTACTTTTGCTATAAGTTGGTTTTAGGTGTTTTTGTAATTCTAGGATTGGATGTGTTTCTGCATTCTTGGCATCCTCTACGAAGATGAAGAAGATGGAGGCAATGGCAAGGAAGAGGGAGGGAAGGAGTGATGTGGAAGAAGAGGTGGATGTAACGGAATTAATAACGGAGTTAACGATTTTGTGCTGAATTTACTTTTTAAAAAGTTTGTTGGTATTTAAGGTCCATTCAAAAGTTAATTGTGATGGGTGCTCCTGAGCCTATAGTTTGTTGGCGAAATTGCTTCTTAACCCTATAAGTTATGACTTTCCCAGGGCAAATTACACCAGGCAGGCCGTAAAAAAGGGGTTTGGCTAGTATTCTCTTCCACTCCCATCCTCTTCCATCCTCTTTTTGATCTGGACCGTCAGATAAAAATCTAGACGGCTCAGATTGTTTTTCAGAATTTACCGCATGCGGTACAAATTTTACATTACAACCATGTTGCCCCTTATCAATGAAACAATGTGAATATAAGCCGTGATAACAAGATGCTACCCCATCTAATACAAAAAGCATGCAAAGGGACTTACTAATTAATCAGTCTGAAGTGTGAGAAGAAACTCAATTAAGAAGAGAAAAGCAATAACAGAAGTAACATTATGAACTTATCTTACTCAAACATGCCATTCATTAAGGTAAACTTACAGACCCGTAACATATCATACACAATAGACCTTCATCTCTGTTTTTTCAATCCATCCCATCCAAAATGTTATAGTTACCAGAGAGCAGAACAGCCTATTAGACATACTTTGACCCTTTAATACAGAGACATATATCACACTGATGAAAACCGACACAGAAAACAGGAGATTGCACACATTCTTTCTAACCAGAGATCTGGATAGTCTTCACATCAGGCTTCTTAACCTCTTCCTTTGGAACAGTTACAGTAAGAACACCATTCTCCATGGATGCCTTCACCTGATCCATCTTAGCATTCTCCGGCAGCCTGAATCTCCTCATGAATTTGCCACTGCTTCGCTCAACGCGGTGCCATGTGTCGTTCTTGTCTTCTTTCTCGAAGTTCCTCTCGCCGCTAATCTGAAGCACCCTGTCGTCTTCAACCTCCACCTTCACCTCCTCCTTCTTTATCCCTGGAAGATCCGCCTTGAACACGTGCGCTTCCGGGGTCTCTCTCCAATCCACACGAGTGCTCACAAATGCAGAATTATCTTGAGAATTGGTTGACAGAGAAGAAGGGAAAGGGAAATCCTTGAAGGGATCCCACACATCGAGGGAGAACGGATCGAAAACGTTGCTCCTTCGGCCACCGAAGAAACTTGGGATGAGCGACATCTTCAAGAGAAGAGATGATCAGCAAATAATCCGAGCGTGATTAGACTTTGTGATTTGTAGAATACCTTCGCTTGATTCCTCTTTGATGGTGGAGAAAACGGACAGGTCGGGTATTTAAACTGAAGGAAGGAGAAATCTGGTACTTACTCGTGAAATGGTGAGATTTCTAGAATGTTTGAGAATTTTCAGTCCACCGACCTCCAAGGAAATGTCCAGAATCACACTGTTGCTTGGGCTCTAAAGCCCAAGTATTTCGATGCTTTTAAATTATGAATAATAATTTTATTATTAATTAATATTAATAGTAATATGTATATTTATATAATTCATAATTTATTAATCATAGGATATTGTGGATGTTGCAACACCACGTTCATCTTAAATCAGATATTTTCTTTTACCTCGCCCCATCATTTTCTCTCATTTTCTTTTTTCTATCGTTGGATTAAAATCTCAACAGTTTAAATTTACTATCTTTATTACCATTATTTCTCATTATAATAATATTTTAATCATATGATAAATCTAAATCGTTGAGATTTTAATCTAACGGCAGAAAAAAAAAATGATGAGAAGGAGCAAAGGAGAGAAGCTAGTCTCCTTGAAAGTTTCCTTGTGATAGTGGAATAATGATGATGATGAAGAAATGAAATTGAAATCGAAATTATTGATTTCAAATAATAAAAATTAATCCCCAAGCCACTGTATTTTGACCTATTTTAATAAGTCTCTGTAGTGTTTTACTATGTGATTATAGCTTCATATGATTTATTCTTAGATCTATGTAGTTTTTTTTTTTTTTTAAAGTTTTGTCATGTCCTTATAGTTTCATGTGATTATACTTGCTTTTTTAATCACGTTCATGTGGTTTAAATCTAAATTCAATGCCCGTGTCAAATGTCCATGTGGTATGATCCTATTAAAGTCATTAAGATATCAATTTGTTAAATTTTCATGTCCTTAATTTATTTCATCTATTTTCCCCATAATTAAATTGCTCTCTCTTACCCCCGTAATTAGAATCAGTGAAGATTAGGGCATAATTGAAAAGATTAGTAATTAATGTTTTCCTATACTTCTAAAATAAAAATAATTAGAGTGTGTTTAATAATTTACTCCAAATCGTGGTTTTAAAGATTAAAAGTTATTTTAGGTTTTGAAGAATTTTTCAGCTACTTCTCTTTTAAAATCATTATTTAACTTAAAATCATGTTTTTAATGGTGCTGCTAAACACGCACTCAGCTCGAACATATTTCCTTTTTTTTTTTTTTTCAAAAGTAACATTTTGAAGAAAATAGAGGGATCATAATCATAAAAATAAATATCTGGGACGCTACCCTTTAAGGTTGAATTATGGAAACTTGAGAAGTTGGAAGAAACCCCTTAGCTTGAATAACTTTCATTCATTCATTCTTTTTCCTTCGAATAACTTTCATTCTCATGCGTATTAAAATTTCATTATGAAAAAACGAAAAACAGAATTTATAGGAAGAGGATACCAATTTTTTAATATCCTCACAGCCCAATATAGTTCTATTTTTTTAAAAAAAAAAATTAGTTCTAACTTTTTTATTCTAATTAATATTAACTGGTCTCCTTTCCTATGTCAGGAATCGAAACCTGACCCCCCTATCATAATGTATATAAAAAAATATATATATATATATATATGTAAGTGGGTGAAGAGTGAAGACAACAAAGGAAATATTTTTCGGCTATTCTAAATCAGCTTTTTAAGAGTAAGCGTTCAGCATCCAAAGGGGAAGACGAGCATGACATGAAATTCCCCCATGAACCCAAATCTCCCACTACTCTCGCTTTCTAAACTAATTCAGAGTGAAACGCAACTCGATCCTATTGCAACTACCAGTAATTTCTATTCCGCCTCCAAATTCTTTTTAGCAATCTTCATTTGCAGAGCAGCATTTAAATTGCCTAGACATCAAGTTTTAAATGAAGTCAAGCAAACATAACAAGTCCAAGATCGAACAATAATTGAACAAGAGAAAAACAAGCTTAGTGTATTTCAAACAACACAAATCCAGACCATGACACAAACCCACAAGCCTTACAAACTAACACCTTAGAGCAGAACACACGATTTTACAAGCATACACCATTACAAGACGTAGACTCAGAGACAGACATACATACATAATTACATATATATATTTATTCTCCAAAACAAACCCAGAAAACCCAGAATGTCAATTTAACCAGAAATCTCGATGGCTTTGACATCAGGCTTCTTCACCTCTGCCTTAGGAACAGTGACAGTGAGAACACCATTCTCCATGGAAGCCTTCACCTGATCCATTTTAGCGTTCTCAGGCAATCTGAATCTCCTCATGAATTTGCCGCTGCTTCGCTCAACGCGGTGCCATGTGTCGTTTTTGTCTTCTTTCTCAACGTTCCTCTCTCCACTGATGTGAAGCACTCTGTCGTCTTCAATCTCCACCTTCACTTCCTCCTTCTTCATCCCTGGAAGATCCGCCTTGAACACATGCGCTTCTGGCGTCTCCTTCCAGTCAATTCGAGTGCCCACAAATGCAGAATTATTCTGGCAAGACGTTGACAGAGCAGAGGGGAAAGGGAAATCCTTGAAGGGATCCCAAACGTCGAGTGAGAAAGGATCGAATACGTTGCTCCTTCGACCACCGAAAAAACTTGGAATCAACGACATTTTTCTGATCTTGGAACTTGAGTGATGATAATAAAAGAGCTCTCAGAAACTGCTTGGCTTGATCACTGAACTTATCAACGTTTCTTTATATGAGGCGTACGATGGGGATACATCGGGTATTTAAACCAATGGGAGGAGATTTTCCGGAATGGCCTCAACTTTTCTAGATTTTTCGTTTTAAAGCATTATGCGGTGATTAAGATTTGATGATAACTTTGGCGAGTTTCAAGCTCAAGCTTTGGACCCCAGCCGTAGGGGAATGTGGAAGGATCCAGATTATTCTATTATGTGGCTACATATTCTGGGCTTCCTTTTATTCGACTCTCCCGGCCCTCATTAGATAGAGTCAAGAAATCGGAAGTCGGGCTGGCCTGTTTAAATTTTAACTTTTTAAGTGTCGAGTTTATAAATTAGAGCTTATAAATGAAATTAGTTTTTTAAAATCGAGGGTTAAAAAGCCCTTAGGCCCTTTAAATATTTTTTGTTCTTGTTTTGTTAACTTAACTATTTATTAATTTACTAATCTATATTTACTTTCTTTTTGTTACAAAATTATTTATTCATTTAATTATTAATACATAATAACTATACTTTAATTTTATGATTTGATTTATTATTTGTTACAAATAAAGATTATGAATGTATTCATGATGTGAGAGAAGGTATTTTTGATTTTTTTACTCATGACGAAGCGCCTACTACTTAAAGTGAAATACAATCAAATGTCTTTGAAATTGATGATAGTGGTGAAAAAGATGAAAATGATGGTCATCGTATTCATTTTGTTTAGTGGTAAGTTTGTTATGCTTTGTGAGAGTTACTCATGGACAATAGTTTACTCTTGATTATGAATTAGTGACTGCATTTATTTGTTGTATTAAGCATATTGTGAAGACATTAATGTTAAAACATTTATTTGATAAATCAGAATTTTAAGTGTTGTATTTTACTGATTATATTTATTTGAAAGAAAAACGCAGGAAAAATAATTTTAATTCATAAAAATGTTTTTATACATTAAAGGGTCATCCCTAACCTATATGCTCTCAGGCTAGGCCTTAAGAAACAGACATTTTCTTACCCCAGCCTTTACTAAAAGAGCCAATCCTTTTAGGCCTTGACCCTTTAAAGGCTAACCTTAATTCCCAATTCTACTAATATATGACTATCTTTATGCCCTTCCATCATCGTGATTTTAATCATAGTTCACATTTTCAAGCTTCAATATATTCCTTTGATGCTACTTATAGGATGGATGAGTATTTTGTTATCCTTAATATAAACTAACTCAATGAATTTATCGTGTTAATCTACAATTTTATCTCTAGCCTAGTTTTCAATTCTCACTCACTCATCCATCAAAATATTAAAGAAGGTTCAAATTTAAAAGCTACTACCTCCAATCTTAAATATAAAACATAATTTATAGTATAGTTATATTACGAGCTATGTTATACATTTAAAATCAAATGAGTTTTAAATATTAAGATAAATTTAATGACATAGAAAAAGAAAGATAATTAATTCATTAGGCTTGCACTTAAATTAATTCAATTAAATACTAATTGTTAGAATCGGTTGATACCCAAGAGAGGGTGAATTGAGTGTAGGATAAAAACTTAATAAACTTTGAAAATCTTTTCGCATAGTAATATGCATGAAAGTAATGAATTATAAATTCATAGACAATTATCCAAAACATACATGCTGAAATAAAAGGTTAAGGAAGAGAATATGCAAACCATGATTTATCCTGGTTTGATCCAATCTGCGATAACCTAAGTGATCCAATCTAGGCCCTAGATACCTGCCTGTTCTACGAGTGTTCTAGAGAATTGCCTTTATAAATTCTAATAGAAACAACCTCCACTTTACACTCACATAGGTGATTCCTTGTGATGTAACTCAACATACATCATCTGAACACATTAAATTAAGAAACCATTAAAAGTCCAAATGCTTACCCTCATATATGCACTGTCTATGAGTATGAGTTTAAAACTCCACAATGCTCACAACCAATTATCACTTAGTTGTCTCTTTAAACCTACTTTGTGGGATCTCTACTTATCTAGGTAGAATTACCGCAATGATCAACAACTAATAGGCCTTAAACCCATTTCTTTCGACAAATTCTCAATTAACTCTCTAGGAATCCCTTTGGTTAACAGATCCACTATATTCTCCTTTGACTTCACGTAGTCAATTAAGACGATTTCACTAGAGAGTAGCTGTCTACGACGTATATGTCTAGACTTAGCGTTATACATGACGTTTTTGGCCGTACCAATAACTGTTTGACTATCACAGTTTATACATATTGCCGTATTGGCTTTGACCAATTAGGAATGTCCTTAAGAAAGTTACGAAGCCACTCTGCTTCCTCACAACTTTATTTAAAGCAATAAATTGTGCTTCCATGGTTAATCTTGCAATGTAAGTCTGTTTGGATGACTTCTAAGATACAGCACCAACACCAAGAGTGAACGCATATCCACTGGTGGATCTTGTTTCGTCAGAGCTAGTGATCCACTTTGCATCACAATACCCTTCCAAATTGCAGGATACTTCTCGTAATGGAAAGCAAAGTTTTGAGTGCGCTTTAAGTAACCTAAAACTTTTACCATAGCTTTCCAATGATACTCCTTTTGTGCTTCAGCTTTGCCAATATTTTTCAACGGTCGAAGAGTAAAATCTACAGGGCTATATTCAAACTCTTGAATTTCTCAAGAATTTTAGCAATATAGTGTGCTTGTGATAAAGTCAATCCTTCAGAAGTTCTATAGATTTTAATTCCGAGAATAACATCTACTAGACTCATATCTTTCATGTTAAATTTACTCATAAGCAATCTTTTAGTAGCTTCAATCATTTGATTATTACTACTTATTATCAATATGTCATCTAGATAAAGACAAACTATGATAAACCCATTTTCAGTATTTTGAATATAAACACACTTGTCACATTCATTAATATTAAAATCATTTGATAACATAACTTCTTTGAATTTCGTATGCCACTGTTTCGGGCTTGCTTAAGTTCATAAATGGACTTTATCAAGCGACAAACTTTTCGTTCTTGTCCTGAAACAACAAATCCCACAAGTTGCTCTAAATAAATCTCTTCTTCTAAATCATCATCTAAGAAAGTTGTTTTAACATCCATTTGATGTATCTCCAACCCATTCATCGTAGCTAGTGAATGGACGCGACGGATGATCAGACGAGATGAAACGGAACGACGTTAGCAAACCAGTACAAGTCACATTGTTTATGTTTCGAAAACGACCGACACTGATTTGAAGAAACATGAAAGGGCAAAACCAGAATTTTTTTTTAAAAAAAATCGGAACTATTTTGGAATAAATAAAAATAATTTAAATAGATTATTTTATGATCTTAAACATGTGCCAGACGGCAGTGTCCGTATATATGGTGGATCAAGGTCCACCTACGTAACCTCTCTTCCACAAAAGTGGGGTGCCCTAAGGGCCAATTTAGAGGAATAAAATGGAGGCTTATATACCCTTCTACTTCTCCTATTTGTCCAATGTGAGATTTTTATCCACACCCTTATTTCACTTTCCTTTTTCCTCTTCTTCAACCCACTTTTTAATCATAACCATGAGATTTAGGGGTAAAAAAAAATCCAACACAATTATGAAAGGAGAGTAAGCTTATGTTATTCCAATACCACACTCATCAAAGCTCACAAAATGTTATTCAACAGACCAAAACTCATCAAAGTAACGATTACCGGAGCTAAGAACACTCTTACAAGCATAGACACCAATTCTTCTGACATGACACAAACACTATTAAATATATAAACCCAGAGAAGAAACCAGAGAATGCTATAATGCCATTGTTTCTAAGAAATATGGATGGTTTTCACCTCTGGTTTCTTAACCTCTTCTTTTCGAACGTTGACAGTGAGAACACCATTCTCCATGGAAGCCTTCACCTGATCCATTTTTGCATTCTCCGGCAGCCTGAATTTCCTCATGAATTTGCCGCTGCTTCTCTCCACGTGGTGCCAGATGTCATTCTTGTCTTCTTTCTCAAAGTTTCTCTCACCGCTGATCTGAAGCACCCTGGCGTCTTCAATCTCAACCTTCACCTCCTCCTTCTTTAGCCCTGGCAGATCCGCCTTGAAGACATGAGCTTCAGGGGTCTCATTCCAATCCACCCGAGTGCTCACAAGCGCAGAATTATCTTGAGAAAGGGTTGGAAAATAAGTGGGGAAAGGGAAATCCTTGGAGGGATCCCCTAAGTGGAGTGAGAAAGGATCGAATACGTTGCTCCTTCGACCACCGAAGAAACTTGGCACCAACATTTTTCTGATCTTCGAACTTGAGCTCGTAGAAACCGGTTGGGGTTGCTGCTTCAGCTTGATCACTGGAATTATCAACGTTCCTTTCTCTGAGGCATACGGAGGGGATCCATCGGGTATTTAAACCAATGGGAGGAGATTTCCGTAACGGCCTCAACTTTTAAAGATTTTTCTGTTGCGCTATGATTCGGATTTGATGAAAGCTTGAGCGAGTTTCAAGCTCGAGCTTGGGACCCCAAACCGGAGGGGAAAGTGGAAGAATCCAGATTATTCTGGACTTCCTTTATTCGACTTTCCCGGCCCTCATAACGATCTCAGTTCTTCCATGATTCATCATCCTAATTTAATCCTTTCCGTATTGGATGGAAGAGCACTTTTTTATCGTTTAATCAAAATTTAAATATAAATTTAATAAAAATATAAATCAATTTTAAATTAAAATAATTTACATCTTTAATAAATTTTCATATGACTATATTTTTATCCGATTTCTGAAATTGAATTTTATTTTTAATAAACATTAATTAAATAATCCGGGTAGCTATATAATATATGTGCATTATATCATTTATTTTATTTTATATGTAATATATTATTAAGAAATTACATATAGTACATCATAATTTTAACAATAACTATGGGAAAAAATAATTTTAAAATATTTATACAGCTATTAGCATCATAATTTTTTTTAAAAAAATAAATTTAACTAAAAATTAAGAATTTTTAAATTTTTCTGACAAAATTACCATAGCAAATTTCTAATGGACCGTGACTAATTTTGCCACGAAAGAATTCGGTCTGAAATTCAAATTTTTTTAAAAAATAATTTTTTGAAAGATACAGGCAAGCCGTAGCTTGAAAAAAGATAAGAGTTAGACTATAAAATCCAGCCCTCAGAACAGCAACCTAGGTGCTAGGACAGCAACGGCAGGCCAACTGGTCTTTCAATGCCATGTGAAGGCAACCTTCTGGATCCACGGAATTAGAGTTACGTCCTCACTCGCAGGAATAGCATGTCCTTCTTTTGCCATGAAGTCAACGCACGATATGTTGTCTCTCGGGGTGTAAAGAAGGTTGACATTTCAATCTTGGAAGAGAAGGTCTCTGATCTCGCCGATGACGTCACGCAGAGGATGGTCAGTGTGACAGGAGTCTTTCATGAGAATGTTAATGGCATCCAGTGAATCTGAATAGAGCAGGATCCACCGTAGCCCCAATTGAAGGGCCGTTTTTAAACCCAGCAAGATGGCGTGAAGCTCGGCCTCGATAACAGAGCAAAAGCCAAGGGATTTGCAGAATCCTATCAACCAGTGTCTTTGAGAATTTCTGATAACACCTCCACAAGCTGCTTGGAATTGATGCCGCACCGAACCATCAACATCGATACGGACCACATCTTCAGGAGGGGGGTCCACGAATTTTCAATGTCCTTGTCAAAACTAAAAATCTGGTGTGAGAGATTATGGTTGGCCGTATCTTCCACGAGAAAATAATTACATAAGTAAAGCAAATTTTCTTCTTACAATCAATAATTTTTTAAGCATGGATACTGTAGCAAATTTTAATAATGTTTTAAGCATGGATTCCATGGAAGAAGATAATCTCAGGATCTTTTTTCTCATTTTCTTCTTACAATCACATCTCCACTCTTGATTATAAAATGAATAGTCTAAATTTAATATTTTGTAAAACTATTATTATAGTGTTTTATAATTTTTTTAAAAAATTGTTTGAATTGTAGTTATGCTTTCTGTAGGTCAAATTTTTATGGTTCAATTTTATTTATTTATGTTTATGATAACAGTTTTATAAAATATGAAATTTGAACTAACTATTATTTTTAATCTAAAGGACCGAAGGGATTTTTTTAAGAAAACAAAAATTAGATAACGTACTGCGATAGAACCCAAATCCAGATTCCACGCATAAAGTAAAGGTTCCCAAAATTCCACACATAGAAAAAACGATCCACACCATCAATAGCAAATGAGCAATGTACATTAATGAATCAAAATCAGTTTCTACAGTTGAACACTGATTTGCGACTTGCCGGTCTTTACTTGAAATATTCCAATAATACAGATGAAATTATTCTAGTTCAGGTCAAATCTTGGTATGAGATACAAATTTGGCTAGAAATTTTTTAGGTTCAATATATATATATATATATATATCAAGTAAAAGTGAAAATTGAAAAGGATAATCTTTAAAGGAAGTCAAATTGGTTGTTTCATCAAGCAGATTTATCCAAGTGTCAGTAATTTTCCGCATAAAAATAAGGAAAAATACATTTAAGGGCCCTTTTTACCCCAAAAAGGCTCAAGATTCTGAAAATCTGAGGGCATTTTCTGGGACTACTGAGTTGTTAATGGGTCTCATATAGTTATTAATCGGGGTTGATATTGTTGTTAATGTGACTGATTTAGTTGTTAAAATATTGTTGTTAATGTGACTAATTTAATTGTTAACGAGTATTGATTTTGTTGTTAATGTGACTGATTTAGTTGTTAAATTTTAATGAATTTATAGGGCCTTTTTTTGAATTTTCAGAATCTTGGAGCCTTTTTATGGTTTTTTCTGTAAAAAAGACCTTTAAATGCATTTTCTCTAAAAATAATGACACTTGAAAATGCTTCTCTAATTTCAATATTTTAAGGTTTGTTTGGTACCACTTGCGATCCTAATTATAAGAACACTTTTATAGAATAATTTATACTACAAATATACTACAAAAGTGTTCTTATAATCAGGATAAGAGGAATTAGGAAACATTGAGATAGGGATTCCAATTGGGTCAGGTATTGGCCTAAATTATAGTGTTTAGGACGAGACACCGAGGATAACTGGGCATTAGAAGTACCATGAGGGTGAGATTATCGCAAAACCACATCCTAGTATTGTATTTTCAATTATGAGATTGTAAATTGTGGGGACAACAATATCCTCGGCTATAATATTTTTCCGAACAAAAAAAAACAATCTTTTAACCTTGGAGCCTTTCTCAAAACAGGAAAACAAGGAAAATATTTGGATAATTCATTTTTATAGTGACTATTTTTTTGTCTTCAATTTGTATACCCTACTTTTAATAAATGGACGAAGACAATTGAAGTTGACAATTCACTTTTTTTCTCCCCTGATTTAATCAATTTCGTTTTGCTCTTGAAATACTTAGAATAAATGGACCATTTATGAGTTTCTACACCTTGACCATTTTGTTTTCCCCTGATTACATTTTGTTTAGTGTATAATTTTATGGGATATGATATTATCACTACTAATTTTAAGTCATTATCAAGTCACAATCATTTTTTCACCGTTAGACCAAAATTTTATCTACTTTTATTATTTCTCTCTTCTATTGAGATTTTGATTTAACAGTGAAAAAGTGGTAGTGACTTAGTAATGACATAAAATTGGTAATGACAATATCCTATCCTATAATTTATTCTCCAACAATTTTGACTAGTAAAAGGATTCGCAGATTTCTTAAGAGGCAGTGGAAGAAAACAGTTGTCTTCTATTCTCATGGAGAGGAAGATCGGGGAAGAAGGGCACACTCTTTAATGTTGGAGTAGCCAAAATAAATATATAAATCTTTAGGTCGCACCTCTACGATTCTTATCAAGGTTGTATAGAGTAGTAACAGAGTTCAAGAACCTATAACGTTTTTAAGATGACATAAAAAATTTCATAAGACTGCACCTTCTCATAAGATTATGACTCACCCGAACTCGGTCTCATCAATAAGTTGAGTTTTGGACAAAATCAAGAACAAGGGAGAAACAATTACAAAAGGAAAACAAGCTTATATTTTATTCCAAAACCACACTCATCGCTCGCAACACTTCATACAACAGACCAAGACTCATCAAAGGTAACGAGAATGCCAGGGACAAGAACACTCTATTTTACAACCAGAGACTCCGATACTTCCGTTATGACACACAAACACCCAGAAATAAAGCAGAGAATACCAGAAAATGGCTTTGTTTTTAAGAAACCTGGATGGCTTTCACATCGGGCTTCTTCACCTCTGCCTTCGGAACAGTGACAGTGAGAACCCCATTCTCCATCGAAGCTTTCACCTGATCCATTTTAGCATTCTCCGGCAGCCTGAATCTCCTCATGAATTTGCCGCTGCTCCGCTCCACACGGTGCCATGTATCGTTTTTGTCTTCCTTCTCGAAGTTCCTCTCGCCGCTGATCTGAAGCACCCCGTCGTCCTCAATCTCCACCTTCACTTCCTCCTTCTTCAGCCCTGGTAGATCCGCCTTGAACACGTGAGCCTCAGGGGTCTCCTTCCAATCAATCCGAGTGTTCACAAATGCAGAATTGTTCAGAGAAGAAGTAGAGAGGGAAGAGGGGAAAGGAAAATCCTTGAAGGGGTCCCAGACGTCGAGAGAGAACGGATCGAAAACGCTGCTCCTTCGGCCACCGAAGAAACTTGGAATCAACGACATCTTCTAATCTTCGAACTCTGAATCGAAAGCGGTAGAAAGTGCTTGGACGAGCCTGCTTTGCTTGATCGATGAAGCTAACTCCTGCTTCTTCCGATAGGGGATACATCGGGTATTTAAAGGAATAGTAGGGAGAAGTCTAGTATTTTCCAGGTCGGTTTTTGATATTTCCAGAGGGACCCCTACCTTTCGCGATTTTTCTCTCCCATCTCATGGCCTAATCTTGGATACCGACCGAAAACGTCTAGATTATTACGTGGGCTTGGTAGCCCATCAATTCACATTATTTAACCCACAGAAGAAAAAGAATAACCCTATGACTTAGATTTTTTTTTTTTTTTGGTATCAAAAAAGATTTTTCCCCCCTGTTGTCACCGAAGAAAAGTTTGATCCAGTTGGTAAAGGAATGAGTTCATAAGCATAAGATTATGGATTCGTATCCTATCAATGTGGGGATTTTATTTTCATGGGTGATCTATAAGTAACTCTAAGGGTGTGCATGGTAACACTCTCAGAATGATTTTTTTCCTAATTTCTGTGCCTCAGAACAAAAATGGATGAGAATTGTGTTTGGTAAATCCGGTTTTTTTTTTCTTGCTCCTGGGATGAATCGGTTTATTTTTTGTGCTAGG
The DNA here is from genome assembly GCA_034222035.1 of Acacia crassicarpa. Classification (NCBI taxonomy): domain Eukaryota; kingdom Viridiplantae; phylum Streptophyta; class Magnoliopsida; order Fabales; family Fabaceae; genus Acacia; species Acacia crassicarpa. The sequence goes on along the minus strand of JAWXYG010000005.1, from coordinate 35,894,646 downwards.
AAGTAAAAAAAAGAAGCTAAAAATTTTGGCTTCTCTAGCAAAAAATCAGAATTTATTTTTCCCTCAATCGAAGCAGAAATTTACCCTCGTTCACCACCACCACCGCTCCACCACCATCGCCGTTGCCACCTCCAACACCACTGCTGCGCCGCCGCCACTGCCACGCCACCGTCGTCGCCGCCGCCACCACCACCACCACCACCGTCACCCCACCACCACCCCGCCTCAGCCGCCGCCACCACTGCCACCACCGCCGTCGCCGCCACTCCCACCACCACCGCCACCACCACTACTGCCCCCACCACCACCACCCCTCGCCATCGTCATATAAATAATTTTTTGAATATAAAAATTACATAAATATTAATTATTAAAGAAAAGGATAAAATGATAAAAATAACTCATTAATCCTTCATCTTCCTCCCCTACTATTTTTTTAACTCCCAAATAAGAGAAGGAAAAATGTGTTACCAAACGTAATTCTGATTCTCGTAGTAAAAATAAAATGGGTTAACAAACGTAATTTTGATTCTCGGAACTCTTCTAAAGCACAGAATCAGAAAAAACTGTTTCATCTCAGAAACAATGCTGGGCAACAAAATGGTTGCCATGCACACCCTAATAGTACTCTTTGAATTCGAAGGCGTGCTCTAGTCTCAATGAGGGCCCCATACTTGCTAAGCCCGCAAGATTCAACTCACCCAAAACTTTTAAATATCAAAATATATTGTTTTTTAAATCTATAAAATATTATAGAAAATCCAATTATACCATAATAAGGTCTAAATATGCTTTTCTGTCATTCTGTGTGTGTGTAACATAATTAGGAAAGACAAAATGATACACCTCTGCTCCTTAATGTATAACATAATTAGGGAGTTAATGTTGGTTCTAAACATAAGACTTATTTTACATTTTTATCATTTTTTCCAAATGAACCCTATTAATAATCCCCCTCAACAATAAGTAAGTATAAGAAGAATGGAAGGAATTACGGAAGATGATTAGAATATTTTAGGGGAAAAAAAGATCATACAAACTAATTTAAATTTCTTAATATAATCAAATTAGTTTAATGGAAAAACACTTTTCATGTTGTAAAAGAAGTGTATTCTCATGTCACACACACATGAAATGGTGGGACCCACATATATATAATTAGCATTTTATATATATGTGAGTCCCACCATTTCATGTGTGTGTGGGAATCTTCTTCTTCTCATACAACATGAAAAGTTTAAACCCCATAATTGAATTAGATTTTACATTAACGACACGAGTAGTATAATTAATTAAAAGTTTTACAATGTATCAAAGCAAATAGAAGAAATGTACTTCCACAGGTTATTAATATAAGATATATTTAGAGAGTTGATCTTAGACCTTGTTACGGACCGGCCCAATAGGCCCATAACCGGACCACGGCCCAACCATGCCTAGAACAGAATCTACGCTATAACAGGCAAGGATCTGGGATCCCACTGATTTAGGATATCATTAAAGGGGATCTTCCCCAATCACGATCCCAGGATATTGGCCCCTGATTTCTTGACCCCGGATACCGGTCATTAATGCCGAGATACTCGCGCCTAACTCCTCTATAAATAGAAGGAAACCCTAAACAGGTGCACACGTTCTATCTCATGCTTTATTTACCTTCTGTTACACAGAGCACACACCTCACTCCCCTGGCTTCACGCCTCCAAGTTTACTGCGAACTACGTGGACTTTGATCCCTTCAAAGGGTACGTAGGCTCTAGGCTTGACAACCTAGTCAAGTCCAATCTCTGTGTTCTTAGGACAGAACATTGGCGCCGTCCGTGAGGAACCATAAACTTCAATCCCCGTGACCACTGATGGCAAACACCAGAAGCCATAGCAGAAACCCTCAGCCGGTGGAAGGAGACCCCCGGCCAAGCCAGCAGCCACCGGACCAACCGCGGAGAGAAAACACCCCGGAAGGACATGTCTCTGACACGACAACCTCCCCTTCTGCGGAGGAGCAGCCACAGCAGGAAGCACATACAGAACCCCCGGTGCGAGGCGTCCAGGCGGTCGAAGCCGACGTCCGCATCCTACGGAGGATGCAGGAGTAATTCCTACAGAGGTTGGAGAGCAAGGAAAAACGATACGACTTGCAGAGACAGGCCGACTTTGAAGCCTTCGGCCAGATGATAAGGGACGCGCTCGAGCAGGATCGCCGTGAAGGAAACCACAGGAGGAATCACAGGCGTGGAAGGAGGGCCCCCGTGGATGACAGCAGTTCCTCGAGCAGCTCAGGGCCGAGGAACAATCGCCGCGACAACAGCGAACCAGAGCGAAGGATGAGTGCGGAGCAAGGCCGACCACGGTCTCCAGAGAACCACGAAAACCATGGTGACGGTCCTAACCGCACTGATCGAGCTACCAGAGATGGCCGAGACCGAGAAGAACGCCGCGTGGAGGACAGAACTCCTCGGACTCATAGATCACCTCGCCACGGATCCCCCTGGGAATATCGAGTGACGTACCTGTCGAACTCCTGCAGATCCCCGTTCTCGAGGGAGGCAGCGACGGCCCGTTACCCAAAGCATTTCGATCTGGCCGACCTTCTGAAGTACGACGGGACCCAAGATCCACGCAAGCACCTGGACGTGTTTGAAAAGCTCATGTGGGTCCGACAAATTAGAGGCTCGGTTGTCCAGCGTCTCTTCGCGGCTACTCTGAACGAACCGGCGCACAGGTGACTGAATTCCCTCCTGGACAAATCCATCCGGGGCTACGAAGACCTCGGACACAAGTTCGAGCTGCATTTCGCCACCAGCAAAAAGCAGCCGAAGACCGCATTCACGTTGAGCAAAGTGCGACAGAAGAAAGGCAAGGCCCTACAGAAGTACCTGGATCGGTTACGAGACGTGGCCATGCAAGTGCGATCATTGCCTGAGGAGGTCCATGTACACTGTCTGGTCAACGGGCTGGACTCGTCATCGCGACTGGCCCGACATCTGTGCAAGAACCCAGTGTAACATTGACCGAGTTCTACACCCAGGCAAAGAAGTATCTGGAGGTGGAGCAGATGGAGGCGGCCAACGCTAATGAGCCAGAATGGACGAGGAACACCACGCTCAGCGATGATGAATGGCCGAGAAGGTCAAGGGCCGAACCACGAAGGCGGAACCATGAGAGTCGAGCCAAACCTGACCGGGCCGAGCAGAAGGCCAAGTACGATAGCTACACCCCCCTGAATGTCCCTCGGTCTCAGGTATGGAAAGAAGTAGCCCAGGCCAAGATGAAAAGGGTTGACAAGCCGAGGCCGATCAGAGGCCGCTCCAACACGGACCGTACCAAATTCTGCACATTCCATGACTGCCACGACCACACTACGAACGAATGCTACGACCTCCGCAATGCCAAAGAGAAGTTTGTGAGAGAAGGAAAGCTACGTCAGTATGTTATCAAGACCCAGGGAAAGACAAGCGGCAAGCGCAACGACCGTGGCCGCACCAGGAGTCCGCCCAAGGAGACCAGAAAGCCGGGGAAGAAGCAGAGGACAGCCTCGGACGATGAGTTTCCCGACGTGGATTTCCAGTGCAACGTCGTCAGCGGAGGATTCGGAGGCAGCGGAGACACTGTGAGCCAGCGGAAGAAGTATCTCCGCGAGGTACTGACCGTCCGAGACCTCCCCAAGTTCAAAGAAGACCCCAAGAAGCCGAGGCCGCCTACCCTAACCTTCACCAACGAAGAGCTGAAGGACGTGATACCTGGCCATCTGGATGGACTGGTAATCACTGGAACCTTAGTTAATTGCCGAGTTAAAAGGATCTTTGTTGATGCAGGGAGCTCGGCCGATATCATAAGCTGGGACGCCTATAAAAGGATGCACCTCGACAAAGAGGATCTCAAGCCGTGCAAGACCACCCTGAATGGTTTCAACGGTGAACAGTCCTTCCCGAAAGGTTACATCGACCTCAGGCTGACCCTCGAGACCAAAGAAGCCTTCAAATCCAAACGAGTAAGGTTCATTGTCGCTGACTTTCGGTCCCCGTACAACATCATCCTAGGTCGACCCACTATCCACAACTGGGACATACTGGTGTCCACGAAGCACCAGAAGCTAAAGATGATTAACGACAAGAACCAGGTAGTGGTGATATCCGGAGACCAAAAGGAGTCTAGGCAATGCTACTTTGAAGCTCTTCGGGTCGAGGAAGGAGGACCTTCATCTCCACCTCGGCTCGGATCCAACGAGCAAGTAGCCAAAGCCGACTCAGAGAAGCGCCCGCGGCAGCCGGTCAACATGGTAGAGCTCGACCTTCGAGAGCAGGATAATTCGAGGCCCAAGCCGGAAGGAGAACTGGAGGAAATAATGTTAGGGGCGAATCCCTCCAAGACCGCCAAAATCGGCCGAGATATGGAAGATAACCTAAAGGCTCTTATGACCCATTTTCTAAGGCAGAACCAAGACGTCTTCGCCTGGACCTCGGCCGAAGTACCCGGCATCAACCCCCACTTCTGCTGCCACAAGCTCGGCATTTGGCCGGGGTCTAGACCCATGGCGCAGAAGAAGAGAAACATCGCAGACAACAGACAGAAGGCCCTCGAGGACCATATCGAGGAGCTCTTAGCGGCTGGCTTCATCCGAGAGGTGCAATACACCACCTGGCTCTCCAACGTAGTGATGGTCCTCAAACCCAGCGGCAAATGGAGAGTGTGCATAGACTACACCAACCTCAACAAGGCCTGCCCAAAGGACTCCTACCCGATGCCCAATATCAACAAGCTTGTGGACAACTCAGCCGAGTACCAACTCCTCTCCTTCATGGATGCCTACTCCGGCTACAACCAGATTGCCATGCATCCCGACAACCAAGAGAAGACCGCCTTCATGACGGATAAGGCAAATTACTGCTACAACGTCATGCCATCCAGACTGAAAAATGCCGGGGCCACATATCAGAGGATGATGAACCGAGTTTTCGAAGACCAGATCGGATGCAACATAGAGGTCTACATTGACAACATGATCGTCAAGTCGAAGCTTCCAGAAGACCACATCCGGGACCTAGAACAGACGTTTGAAAAATTAAGAAGACATCGAATCAGGTTGAACCCGGCCAAATGTGCCTTCAGAGTTTCGGCTGGGAAATTCTTGGGCTTCATGCTGACCAACCGTGGGATCGAAGCCAACCCGGACAAGTGCAAGGCCGTCCTCGACATGCAACCCCCGAGGACCAAGAAGGAAGTACAACAGCTGACCGGCCGACTGGCCGCACTGACAAGGTTTCTCCTGAAGTCAGCCGAGAAGGCCCTACCTCTATTCAGACTACTGAAGAAGGAGACCCAGGGCGGTTGGAACCCCGAGTGCGATGCTGCTTTCGCGGAAATTAAACGGTGTCTGGCAACCCCGCCGGTACTAACCAAGCCGGATATATGAGAGACCCTATTCCTCTACTTGTCGATCGGCGATGAAGCCGTCAGCGCCGCCCTGGTAAGAGAAACCGAGACCGGACAGAGATCGATCTACTTCATCAGCAAGGCCCTGCAAAGCTCGGAACTCCGGTACCAGAAATTGGAGAAAGTGGCCTTCGCCCTACTTACCGCGGCCAGAAGGCTCCGGCCTTACTTTCAAGGACATCGGATAGTGGTACGAACCAGCCAGCCGATCCGCCAGATCCTCCACAAGCCCGACCTGGCAGGAAGAATGACCAATTGGGCCATAGAACTGTCCGAGTTTGACATCGCTTTTGAAGCCCGGCAGACAATCAAGTCCCAGGCATTGACCGATTTCATCAGGGAACTCACCCCAGTAGTAACAAATGACGGGACCTGGAAAGTCTACGTGGATGGATCCTCCAATGCTAAGGGCAGCGGCGCAGGAGTTATCGTGGAAAGCCCACAGGGGGTCGCTACGGAACACTCTCTCCAGCTGAAGTTCCCGACCTCCAACAACCAAGCTGAGTACGAGGCTCTCCTGGCCGGACTGCTTCAGGCAAAAGACAATGACGCACAGCGAATACAGGTTTTAACCGACTCGCAGCTCGTCATGGCCCAGATTGACGGCACCTATCAAGCAAAAGGCCCTCTTATGGCCAAATACCTAAATCGCGCCAAAGAGCTCATAGCCGAATTCGAGGAGGTAACGGTCTCCCACATCCCAAGAGAGGAGAACACCAGAGCCGATATCCTCTCTAGGCTCGCAAGTACTAAAGGGCCGGACAATCACAGGACCGTGATCCAGCAAAACCTGACCGAGCCGAGCTGTGTCATGGCCATCTCAACAGGCCTTGACTGGAAGAAGCCAATTGAAGACTACCTTGAAAGGGGAATCATCCCTACCGACTCGACCGAGGCCAAAAAACTAATTAGGGAAGCCGCGCTCTACGCGACGGTCGATGATCAGCTGTACCGAAAGGGTCTACTGTAACATCCTAAGTTTTGGGATTTGGAATCTGAATATTTTATGGGAAATTAAATTGTGAAATTTGCCCTAAAATGAGTATAAAATTAATTATTGGAAATTTAGGCTTATTTTTCCCTTAAATTTATTTTGGGGAAAAGAACAAATTCAAATAAGGAATAATTTATGCCTAAAGTTATAGAAGTAATATATGATAATTAAATGGTAGAATTTGGCCAAATGATTAAGTTAATTATTTGGAAAATTAGGAATTTGTTTCCTTGTAAATAAAATCAAGAAAATATTTGCAAGAGATAAATTTTGGAATTTAAGGCATATATTTTCCCATAAATTAAGGACAAACAATTAGGGAATAATTTTTAGTATTTAGAGATAATATTTTAAGGCCTAAAGTAATTTAATTGAGAAAGAAAATCCTTAGATGAAGTTAAGGATTTAATTTTAATAACTATCCGAGCTTGGAAATGAACTTGGGCAAAGTTGAAATCCAATTTGATGACTTAATGGCACAATGACTTAAGAACCTATCTAATTCCTTGACAATTAGTATCTCACGTATCACTACTCCTTCGGTTTCCTTATATTTTTCTAGCCCATGAACAATATATAATCAATTATCTATATTGTAAGGTCTAACCCATTATTACATTTACCTATCTTCTCCTACTGTCCCAGCAAACATGAAAATTCAGAGGGAAATATAAGATTAAAACAGCAAGTTAAAAGGCCCAATACTCATTCTCATGTGTTCATTGTCCAACATAGCCCACAAACATTTAATGGTTTAATCTTCTCGGTCAAACACGTAGAAAGTTCACAGAGGAAAAAAAGAAAGAAAGAAAGAAGGATAATAATAATAATAATAACAACACAGCTCTTATATTTGTGGAACACGTTAGAGCAGAAACACGTAAACTAGCTTCCAAGCAGCGCCGTAACTCCCTGACACTGCAAATCACTTTCGGCTACCAGCGACTGTTCACGCAAGATCAAAAGGACCAGCAACGCCCATGCCTCTTGAGCCCAGTGCACTTCCCCATTCCCTCCTTATAACCATTAGCACCCTACTCCCCCCATTTCTATATTTATCCTCTTCGGTCAAAACTCCAAAATGCAGAGAGTGAGCTGGGAGAAATGCTGAGAGCATGAGTCAAAGAGGGTAAGTCCGAGAGGAAGATGAGAATGAGAGTGAGTGATGAGATGGAGTTGAGAACTGAAAGTATTAGAACATGAAAGGAGTAATGAAACCGTGAGCAAGAGAGGGAACGTTGGGACTGCGCATGTGTGTGCTCTGTATTGAAACTCAGTGAAGCTGAGAGAAAGAGAGCAGGAGAGGAGAGTGAGGAAAGTCAAATTGTTTTCCCTGTTTTCACATCACCAAAACAGGGGCACGTTACACAATGGGAGAACGGCTGTGAGTCGAGCAAGCGACCAAGGTAACCATCGAGTCCCTCCCTTTAGTTTCTACCATACTCGACGCAAGCTTCTGAGCCCAAAATCGTTAGGATCATAGCTAAGTCTATGTGTACTTGTTGTCAAAACGCTGCTGCTTATTAGAAGGAAAAATAATAATAAGTAAGTCGCTGTTATAAACTTTGGGGAAGCTACTGCCATATAGATAGAGAAAGTTGATGTATATATATATATGGCCGTGGCTGCATAAGACGAAAAACATTGCACATACTATACTTATATATGTTGCGTTGCTGTCATATGAAACTTAAACGGGGAAGTAGGATACCATATCGTTTCAAACATATATATAGATATATGTAAGAGTGTATCAGTGTATATATATGTTGCGTCTGCGTTTGAAAATTTAAGAAAAAGACAAATGAACATATGTATTGCCGTGGGTTTAAAAGAATTGAAACAATGGCTGTTGTATATGTAAGTGTATATATATATATATAATGTTTCACGTTGGGAATCATGGGAAAAAGCTGTCTAAAATGTGTGTGTGTGTGTGTATAAACTCAATGTGGTACTGGGAAGTCAAAAACGTTGCACACTTATGTATATAAATATAAACATGGAACCAAAACTTGGTTATTTTCCTGATAAAAAAAACGCTGCTGTGGGTTGAAATGTATATCCATAACTTTATATATATATAGATTAGTGTGAACATTCAAATGATAAGGATAGTGAGAAAAGAGTCGAAAAGTTGTCAGGTGTCCTTTTCTTAATCAATTAACTTCATAACCTAAACTTATGTGTACACACACCCACATGCGTTGCTGATAAGAGGAAAGGTATGGAGTTTAGGATCATTACAATTTTTTTTGTACATGAAGATGATAGGAAAAAGTAGCCTTATAAATATATAGTAATAAAATAAATAAATAATAATAAATAGTAAATAACAATAACAATAATAATGATGATGATGAAATAAATATCATTATTACTATTATTAGAAAAGGGGAATAAATAATAAGGGAAATATTAATTAGTAATAAATAGAAAGAGAATTAATAATTACAATGGTCTCCCTAATTTTTCTTAGTTCCATCATAATTTTCCACTTCAAGCATTATAAATTTATTATTAAAATTTGTATATTTTTAAGTTTTATGAAATTATAAGTTATAATTATAATTTTGAATATGTAGAGTTTTAAAGAGTTATTAATGGTTAGTAAATTGGTTGTGGTAGATCGATTTTTGGCGTGTGTTTGAGCTCTTGGATTAGGAGCAGTGTGATAGTAATTAGCTTCGGCGAGAGGTAACCACTTTCCACTTGTTATGTGTATTGATATGTTGTTTGTGAGTATTTTGTGAAATCATTATGAATATTTTTAATATAAATTGCCTTGCGGAACCTTTTGATTTAAATTATGAATTTATACATATTTATTTATTTATGTATGAGAATTGAGAATTTTGATATTATGATATTTGTTATGATAATTATGGGAAGGGTTGAATTGGGAGGAAATGAAATATTATATTCCACCACGTGGTGAGGCCTCCATTGGTGCACGATGGTTGGCTTTCTATTGTCCCACCGGTTCAATGAGGGACTGGCCCACTAGTTCAATGAGGGCGTACGACACCCCGACGGTTCAATGAGGGGGGAAAGGCCCATGGTCTGGGATATGTGCTCTGAGGATTTTGGCCGGTTCTCATCACATGACCAGTGAGCTTTTGAGTAACCAGTAATATAGATGTAACTTAGCCCATGGGTCTAGTCGGAGGAAATAAGGCGGTTCGGTTGGATTGGTTGGAGGTATCTGGGGAACTGTGTTAATGAAAACTGCGATACATAATTTCTGATATGAAATTTTGTGATAAGGATATCGGCAAAATATATATATTTAAAATACTTTGTTATATAAATTGTTCCACATGGCACCTCCCTAGCACATATTAGTATTTGTAATGAGTTGGATTGATGGTTACCACATTTTTCCAGGTGATAGTTTCCGTCTGGGTCCGTCAGGAACAACTTCGGAAGCTTAGGCTACTTCTTCTGACAGTAGTGCTTCCATCTTTTGGTATGCGTTGGATGATTGTATATTGCCACGTTAGGGCTCATTTTGCATACTCTGATTTACTTTTGTATATTTTGGTAAATGATGGGTATTACTTGGTGGTTAATCAACCGTTAATTAGTCGTTATGTTAAGCTAAAATGGAGGACGTTACATCTACACTGCCCGATGATGAGATGTCTCAGCGAATCCGAAGCAAAATATGTGCTAGCCGAACTCCACGAAGGCAGCAACGGCCATCACATGGGGGGCAAGGCCCTCGCCAGAAAGGCACTACGCGCCGGCTATTATTGGCCCACTATGAAGCATGATGCTGTGGAAAAAGCCAAGACATGCGACAATTGCTAGAAACATGCCAGGATCATATGGCCGCCGCCCACAGAATTGCAAGGAATGCTAGCCCCTGGCCCTTCTACAAATGGGGCATGGACATCCTCGGACCTTTCCGACCTGCGCAAGGGCAATGCAGATGGCTCATAGTCGTGGTAGACTACTTCACTAAGTGGATCGAGGCGGAGCCACTCGCCACAATTACCACGGCCAGAGTGATGAAGTTTTTCCGGCACAACATCGTCTCCCGTTTCGGGATACCAGCCGAGGTCGTCACGGACAATGGGACCCAATTCATGGACCACAGATTCCAGGCTCTGATGTCCAACCTGGACATTAAACAGCATTTCTCGTCCGTGGAACACCCGCAGTCGAATGGCCAGGCCGAAGCCGCCAACAAGATCATCCTGGACGGGCTGAAGATACGAATGCTGCAAGCCGACACCAACTGGACCGAGCAGCTCCACAGCGTTCTCTAGGGATATTGGACAAGCGTACAGTCTTCGACCCAGGAAACCCCCTACAGGCTAACCTATGGATGCGAAGCAATGATCCCGGTCGAAATCGGACAGCCATCCTGGAGAAAGGTCAGAGCCAGACAAGAAGGGCAGGAGTCAAACGACGACGCCTTGAAGACCGATCTGGACCTCATAGATGAAATCCGGGTCGCGACGCACTGCCGGGAATTAGCCGCCAAGCAGTTACTCGCAGCTAAGTACAACAGAAAGGTCAGACCCCGGTCATTCAACCGAGGGAACCTGGTACTCCGACGGGCCGACATAGGCAAAAAAAATGCCAAGGACGGGAAGCTGGCGGCAAACTGGGAAGGCCCCTACCGGATCAAAGAGAAGCTCGACGGAGGAGCATACATCCTCGAAACCTTGGCACGGAAGCCGATCAAAAGAACATGGAATGCCGACAAGCTGAAAATCTACTATAGCTAGATCCCCTTTTGGTAGTGTTTGTTTTCATTGCTTTCATTTGTGTTCATGTTATTTCTTCTATTCTCGAGTTATGACATTTTCTAATCAAGTTGCTTTGTAAAGCCCCTTAGGGCTATTTCTTATCAATAAAGGATCCCACTGAGGAAATTTACGAATATGCACAAAATTTGCTTAAGCATGAAGCCGAAGCCATAAAGCTCAGCTAAAAACAATAAGACTGAGGCCTAGAAGCTCGGCCAAGAAACCGAATACCGAGGCCATTAAGCCCGGCACCGGTAAAAGGCCCTGAGGTCATTTACCCGGCCGCAAAAACTTAAAACATCTAGATGTATGAAAACCGGCCGTTGTACACCGACAGGCATTGGTTAGAGCTCGGCGAAGGCACCGTACGCGGCCCTTCGCGAAATTGACGCGTCAACGCTCGCCCAGCTAAGTATACAGATTACCATGCCGACCCTGATCAGGTCAAAATGTCTGACCCTGGGCGGACGAAGCCTCGGTTAGGCACGTGATAGTTCTGCCTTTACGCCGGTAAAATTTAATCCGACTAAGTGAAAGTTGGAGTCCGACTATCAGAAAGGCGGACCGAGGCAGTGCGGTTAGTTATGCCTGACGAGGCTGAGACAAGACAACCCTGCCCCAACCTCCTACGCACTAAATATGGTAGAGTACCAACGGCCTGTACGCATGCGGCCGACAAACACTTAAACTTAGACGAAAGAATGATGAAATCATTCATTGTTTAAGTTACCCAAACGGCCTGTACATACACAGCCGACACGCATCTAAGCCGAGACAAAAGGATGGTGGAAATCATTCGTTGTCTAAAGGTATGCGAACTAAAATAGAGGAATGATGAAAACTTAAATAGTTCATTGTCAAATATAGGCAAAAGGATGGTAAATGCCAAAATCATTCATTAAAGCGTCTGTACATAAGGGCCCAAGGCCAGAATCGTTCAAAAGTTACAAGGGCACCAACGCCCCAAAATAGAAACAAACAAACAAAAGCTAAAACTACTCGGAAGGCTCGGCCACGGGGTCTTCAGTCTCGGTAGGCTCGGCCTCAGTGCCAGCAGGACCCTCGGCGGTAGGAGAAGCATCGGCGGAACCCTTGACAGTAGGAGGCAGATAAGGGATCAGAGTCCCGTCCTCCTGTACGAAGGCACGGTGATCGTATCCGGCCACGTTCAGCTCAACGCCGGGGTTAAAGTACCGGATCTGCGTCAGAGCCTGCTTAAAGCACTCTTCGGCAGTCTGCACCAGTGCGTCCATTGCCTCCTGGCGAGCCGCTACCTCTGCAGCAAGGGCTTTCTGAAGCTCGTCCTTCTCCTCAGCCAAGGAGTTACGCTGCTGTTGGAGGACCTTCATTGCAGCAAGGCCCTCCGACATCCCCTTCTGGGTCCGGGCACACTCCTCAACCACCTTCTCGGCACCCGCCCGGGAGAGCCGGAGCTCCTGATCAGCCTTCACCGTCGCAGCCTTCGCAGCACCTCGCTCCGCCCGAGCAGCGTCCAGTTCCACTTGGACCACATCTCGCTCGGCCTAGGCCTTGACGAGCTCCTCTTCCGCAGACCTGGCCTTGGCCTCAGCCACTTCCAACTCCTCCCTGAGGTCGCCTACGGACGCGGCCTTAGCCTCCGCCGCAGCCACGCCCTTCGTCAGCTCCTCCCTCTCGGCCCTCAGTCGCTGGCACTCGGCACTAACCCGGGAATACTGCTCCCGCACCAGTATCAGCGCTTGGATGTACCCCACCGAGCGACATAACTCCATCTGGTTCAAGTGCAACTCATCTAGGGCCGGTTGAGTCAGCGAAGCACTACCCATGAAGTGCCGGGGAGGAAGGAAAGCAATGTCTATCTCAGGAACTACCCCCTCGTTCCATAAACGGCCTCGGGGAAGAATAGACCTTGGCCTCGTTGGAAGAGGAGGAAGTGACAAAGGCGAGGGCGGACCCGGCAGGGAACCAGTCGGTTCATCAAGGAAGAATTCGGCCTCGATCTCCTCGTCAGAAATCAAGACTTCCTTCGCCCTGGAAGCTGGAGATACGGCAGCGGTCTCTTGCCCCTCAGAAGCCGGGGGCCTGGTTGCAGGGAAAGACTGGGCAATTACCGGGGAAGATGGGGCGACCTCAGCAGTGGAAGGACCTTGACTAGCTAAGCCCTTTTTTTACCTTCTTCGGAGCCTCGGCAGCACCGGCGCCTTCAGAAGCACCCCGCTTCTTCGGGTGACTGGGTGAGGCGGCAGCTGGATTCGCCGCACGGATATACAACGAAAGTGAGCTCATATCTCAGCCTGAAAAAAGGAAAAAGAAACCAGGTCAGATTCATGAATGCAAAAAACCAATACAAGAACGTAAATAATATGCTACTAGAAACCCTACTGGTAGGAGGCAGTGGCTCGGCGCCATCCCCAGTTATGAAGAAGCCAGCCGGCTTCACGCCGTACTCTGCCACAAGAGCCTCCAAACGCGGCAAAGCGGAGGCCGACTCCGGCAAAAGGCCTTTGCGCGAGACCTGGAAGGAGGCGGCCTTGACCTTGAAATGGTCCTCCACCCAGTATAAGGGGAAGCGACCACCCCCTTCCAAGAACCAGGGCCGCCCCCCAGGCATGGCCTCGACTTTGAAAAACGCCCCCTTAAAGCGTTTGAAGGAGTCAGAGAAGGGCGTCATCAGCTTGCGCTCCGAATTGATCCGGAGGGATACCAACCCCCGCAGCTTGTCACTCCCCTTTGGCGGGCTAGGGGTAAAGGGTCCAAAGAAATAGAAGAAAAGGTTGGCCGTGCACGGTTTGGGAACCGGAAAATGGCTGCACAACCTCTCAAAAGCTACTAGGTAAGCACAACCATTCGGATGGAGCTGGGACGGGGCAAGGCGAAGATGCCGCAGAGCCTCCATTTGAAAAGGGGTAAGAGGAAGGGAAGCCTGCACCCGTGCCAGACAGTCACGGTAGAAGAAGAAAAAGTCCGGGTCACCCTCTGACCGAGCCGAACAGACAGGCTCATCGGCCACCGGACACCGGAGGACGCACCCGGGCATGGCCGGGACCTTTAACCACGTGATGTCTGCATCAGACATCAATGACTAGGTCTTTAACACCTCGTGCGATACCCAGCTATACTGTCGGCACAAGGCCTCAGGAGGACTAGAAGAGTCCGAACCCTCAGGCTCCGAACGCCACTTGGAAGACCCAGACTTGGGAGCCATTAAACCTATAAGCAAATAAATGAAACTAGTATCAGTGAAGTGCGAAAATACCTGGCACAGATATACTAGCGGGCGATAAAGTCTGCGGACGCGGACGAACAGGGGCGCTAGAATGGGAAGCCGGCGCGGACCAGTGTCGGCAAGAACCAAGTACGGAAGAAGCCTCGGCATCTCCAGCGCAAGCCATCAACGCAAAAGCCTCCGCCAGGCAATCCCAGCAGGGGCCGAGATACCCCTCCGAGGCGGATGTCTGACAAACGGCAAAGGGGCCCTCATAGAAATTGAGGGGTTGAGCCATCAGCACAGAGGGTCCGGAACTGGATGAGGTGCCTACGCCGGCCCCACCGAACGACTCGAAAGGAAGAGTGCGTGCCAGTGGGCGGAAAGGACGGCGAGGGTGCGAAACTGGAATCCTAGCCGAAGCCGTGCGAGCCCCGGCCCGTCCCGGACGAACGGCACCACCTTGACGCAGAAGAGCCAGAATGGACGAGGTAGGTGGCGCGCCCCCAAGAACCCAGTAAGTGGCCCGGGGGAGGCGCGTACAGAGGAACATTTCTTCCTCCGGCGTCAATGACGCCCTTGGTCTAGGAGCACTCCTACCTCTCACCATGTTTAGAAGCCTAAGGCACTAAAGAATTGCCTAAGGGCAAGAAACAGGACGAACTTCAGGGTAATGACGCTAGAAACACCCAGAAAAACCACTTTCACATAGAAAATGATAGCACAGACAGCGATTCCCAGAGTAAACGGTAAAATGCAGAAAACTACCGAACAAATACACAAGGGAATAGGCGGAATACCTGTGTGAAGAAAATAGAGGGAACTGGAACTCTGGAAATGACGAACGACGAAGTCTCTACTGTAAGAGGCTTGGGAAGAAACCAGAGAATAATCTGGGAAGAAGACTGAAGTAGTGGGAAAAAATGAAAGAGAAGCAAAAGGAAAGCTATTTAAACCAAAATCCCGAAACGGCAGGGGTACAACGGTCCATTCCCGTACAGACGCGACGGGATTGGCCCAGCACGACGCAAGCGTGATAAATGCGCACAGGCCTCGAGAAGCGGAAAGGCGCGGCGGTTGCAGACCACACCCACTCAGGGCCTGACAGCTGTAAAGTTGCAATAATGACACGCGCGGGGAAAGACCCGAAGCGTTCAGAGAATCCCAAAAGGCAGAAGGTTCGGGTCCGGAATCACTGCAGGGCGAGTACCCATCCGGACAGAATGGACCCCGCGTTCAAGGCGGGACATCGTGGAGGAGGCATAATAAGCTGACCATTGATCCGGGCCGAACTGATGGCCACGGCAGCCGAAAGCCGACGCAGCCAAAAATTGAGGCCTCAGCCATATCCGGCACTGGGGGCAATATGCATCTCGGCCGTCCAGAAGCCTGAATAACCGAGCTGGGGGGCAACTATTACGGACCGGCCCAATAGGCCCATAACCGGACCACGGCCCAACCATGCCTAGAACAGAATCTACGCTATAACGGGCAAGGATCTGGGATCCCACTGATTTAGGATCTCATTAAAGGGGATCTTCCCCAATCACGATCCCAGGATATCGGCCCCTGATATCTTGACCCCGGATACCGGTCATTAATACCGAGATACTCGCGCCTAACTCCTCTATAAATAGAAGGAAACCCTAAACAGGTGCACACGTTCTATCTCATGCTCTATTTACCTTCTGTTACACAGAGCACACACCCCACTCCCCTGGCTTCACGCCTCCAAGTTTACTGCGAACTACGTGGACTTTGATCCCTTCAAAGGGTACGTAGGCTCTAGGCTTGACAACCTAGTCAAGTCCAATCTCTGTGTTCTTAGGACAGAACAGACCTAAATATAAGAAATACTTTTCACATTTATTAATATCTTCCTAATTTACCTCTTTTTGATACTCCGTCAACAACAATCAAGTGTTAGTTTTCCAAAATATTAAATCTAAACCATCTATTTTTTTTAATTTGAAAGTGGAAATGGGATTTTGAAGAAAGGAAGATAAATGATTCTTAGACAACCTAAACCCAAATTCCATACATAAAGTAAAAGCTGACAGAATTTATTTTTTATTTTTTAAAAAAAGAGGCTGACATGAGCCACACCATCAATAGCAAATTAGCAATGTTCATTAGAAATCAAAACCAGTTTCTACAGTTGAATATTGATTTGCGAATTGCCAGTCTTTACTTGAATTATTCCCATAATAGAGATGAAATTATTCTTGTGGAGGTCAAATCTTGGTATGAAGTATGTTTGGGCTCAGATACAAATTTGGCTAGAAACTTTTTAGGTTCAATATATACATCAAGTAAAACTGAAAAGTCAAAAGGAAAATCATTGAAGGAAGTCAAATTGATTGTTTCATCAACCAGAGTTGTCAAGTATCAATAATTTTTCGCATAAAAATAATTTCACCTGGAAATACTTCTCTAATTTCAATATTCTAAGGTTCTATTTGATATGAAGCACTGTGGTAGGATTAGGATTGAGTCAAGTATTAGGACAGTGTTGTTTCGTATAAGGGAATAAGAATAGTCTCAGATTGAGAGTACCACGAGGTGAGATTGTTGTAAAGCCACCTCCCCCAAATATTACGCCTTCAATGATATGATTGCAAAAGATATTTTTTATACTTTTCACGCAGCCTTTCTCAAAACAGGAAGACAGGAAAAATATCTGGATAATTCATTTTTATACTGACTATTTTTTTCTCTTCCATGCGTATACCCTACTTTTAATAAAGGGAAAAAGACAAGTGAAATTGACTATTCACTTTTCTTTTTGTTTCTGATTTAATCAACTTCGTTTTGCTCTTCAAATACCACATTTAGAATAAATCGACCATTTATGAGTTTCTACACCTTAATCATTTTGTTTATCCCCTGGTTTTGTTTGGAGTAAATTTATTCTCCAACAATTTTGACTAATAAAAGGATTCGCAACTTACCAACGGGTTGGCACAAGCAGTAAGAAGGGCACACTCTTTAATGTTTAATGTTGGAGTAGCCAAAATAAATATATAAATGTTTAGCTCGCACCGCTACGATCCAAGTTTCGCCTGTTATTGCTTCTACATCAAAATTCTAGGCCATGAAATTTTGTATTGACGGTTTTTGGCGCAATTGCATTACCCTGCTCGGATTTCGATCTTGCTACGATTTCAACAATTATATATTTATCCTAAGTTAATCAAGAATCTAAATGGAGCCCAAATAATCTCTCTTAAATTATTTTAAAAAAAATTTATCATTAGGGAACAGTCCCTCTCTGTATTATGTCAATCCCAATCCTCAAAATGCTGCTTCCCAAAAGGCTCAGCACCATGTCTCCATATATTTGTGGTATGAAGTATCTCTCCACATGCTTGCATAGTCCGTCTGGTCTGCTTTGATTCTTATCAAGGTTGTATTGAGTATTAGCAGAGTTCAAGAACCTATAACATTTTTAAGATGACATACAAATTTTCTTAAGACTGCGCCTTCTCATTAGATTTTAACTCACTCCAACTCGATCTCATCAATAAGTTGTGTTTTGGACAAAATCAAGAACAAGGGAGAAACAATTACAAAAGGAAAACAAGCTTATATTTTATTCCAACACCACACTCATCACTCACAACACTTCATATAACAGACCCAAAACTCATAAAAGGTAACGAGAATGCCAGGGACAAGAACACTCTATTTTACAAGAAGAGACCCCGATACTTCTGTTATGACACACAAACACCCAGAAATAAAGCAGAGAATACCAGAAAATGGCTTTGCTTTTAAGAAATCTCGATGGCTTTCACATCGGGCTTCTTCACCTCTGCCTTCGGAACAGTGACAGTGAGAACCCCATTCTCCATGGAAGCTTTCACCTCATCCATTTTAGCATTCTCCGGCAGCCTGAATCTCCTCATGAATTTGCCGCTGCTCCGCTCCACACGGTGCCATGTATCGTTTTTGTCTTCCTTCTCGAAGTTCCTCTCGCCGCTGATCTGAAGCACCCGATCGTCTTCAATCTCCACCTTCACTTCCTCCTTCTTGAGCCCTGGAAGATCCGCCCTGAACACGTGAGCCTCAGGGGTCTCCTTCCAATCAATCCGAGTGTTCACAAATGCAGAATTATTCAGAGAAGAAGTAGAGAGGGAAGAGGGGAAGGAAAAATCCTTGAAGGGGTCCCAAACGTCAAGAGAGAATGGATCGAAAACGCTGCTCCTTCGGCCACCGAAGAATCTTGGAATCAACGACATCTTCTAATGTTCGAACTTTGAGTGAATGTAACAATCGAAAGCGGTAGAAAGTGCTCGGATGAGGCTGCTTTGCTTGATCGCTGAAGCTGAGGACTCTGCTTGATCCCATCAGGGATACATCGGGCATTTATAGGGATAAAGGGAGAAATCTAGTATTTTCTAGGTCCGTTTTTTATATTTTCAGAGGATCCCCGACTTTTCTGGATTCTTCTTTCCCATCTCATGGTCTATTCCTTTAGTACCAAAATAGTGGGGAAATCGGGTCAAGTCTATCAAGGCGGCCTATTTAACCCCAAACCCTTTAAGGATTGAACTTGTAAATTGGAGCAAAATGAAGTTAACTTTGTAAAGCCAAGCCCTATGGAGCCGAGGATCTAAAAGGCATGACAAGCTCATTAGACCCTTTAAACATGTTTTTTTTTTCATTAACTTGGTTTAACCATTTAATTTACTAATTTATAATTATTTTATATGTTTTTTAGAGTTATTTATTCATTTAATGACAAATACATAATAACTATACTTCAATTTTATGATTTGGTTTATTATTTGTTTCAGATAAAGATTATGGATGTATTAATAATATGAGAAAATATATCATTGATATTTTTATCAATAAAGCAGAGTCTACTATTTAATGTAAAGTACAATCAAATGTCTTTAAAATTGATGATAGTGGTGAAGAAGATGAAAATGATAGTCATCATACTCATGATGCTTAGTAGTAAACTTGTTATGCTTCGTGGGAGTTATTTTATGCACAATAGTTTATTCTTGATTACTAATTAGTGACTATGTTTGTTTATTGTAAGTGTGTTGTGTAAATATTAATATTGACAACATTTATTTGATAAATTAAAACTTTAATTGTTGTATTTTACGTACTAATTATATTTCTTTAGAAAAAAAAAAGTAGGAAAAATAATTTTAATTCATAAATATATCTTCCGGCCCTAACCCCTGTATGCTTTTGAGCCGGGCCTTAAAAAACAAAGATTTTTTTTTACCCTTGACCCTGGCCCATCAAAGATTGTCTCTAATTCCCAGCTCTAAGTATTGATCAACCCTTTCACTTAATTTTTTTTTATTCATAATTATAAAGTTATAAGTTTGAATCTTACAATATGAGAATTTTATTGGTACACGATCTGTAAATACTTTTATAAACGCTCTTTGAGTCTGAAAGTATGTCATAACCTTGATGAGCCCCTGAAATCTAACTAACTCAAACTTTTAAATATCGAAAACGATTTTTAATGTTATCTATAGAAAAGTATGCTTTTATGTGTGTGTATAACATAATTAGGAAAAACAAAATGATACACCCCCTAATGCTTTTATGTGTGTGTATAACATAACTGGGAAAGACAAAATGATACACCCCCTATCCTTGATGTATAACAAAATTAAGGAATTAACGTTAATCCTAAATAAAATACCTATTTCATATTTTTATCAATTGTTTTTTTTTCCCAAATTAAATCTATTTACTATCTAAACAATAATTAAGTAGAAGAGGAAGGGAAGGAATTGCTGAAGATGATTATAATATTTTTTTAAAAATAAAGCGTATTAAATAACTTAACTTTCTTCATATAATCAAATTAGATTTTATATTAACGACAAAAGGAGTATAATTAATTAATATTTTAAAATGTATCAAAGCAAATAGAAGAAACATACTCCCTCGAGTTTATAATATAAAATATATTTAGAAAGTTAATATTAAACCTAAATATAAAAAATATTGTTTGTATTTATCAATTTTTTTTTTTAAATTTACTCTATTGATACTCTACTTACAATAATCAGAAAGAAGAGGTAACTAAAGAAAATAACTTGGATGCTTTAGTAAATACATAATATAACAATTAATTAACTAACTTTCTTAATATAACCAAATCAGGTAAATATGTTTTATTTTAAGGAGCAAAGGGAGTAATTAGAAAATATAAACCGCCTAATGAAATGCTTCTATAAGAGGAAGCGCTCACAGCTCGGGATTTCACTGTAGGAGAGGAAGCGCTCACAGCTCGGGATTTTACTTTAGGAGAGGAAGCGCTCACAGCTCGGGATTTTGTCCACTCCGACGGGTCTTGGGCATGGGAACGATTTAGCCAAGACCTTCCGGATCATGTCCTTGCCATTATTTCAGGATGCAAGCCACCAGAAGAAGAGGACGGAGTGGCACAGAGCTTTTGGGATCCTTCTGCTGATGGGAGTTTTTCCATTTCTTCTGCTTATGATCTTTTGGGTGGTGAGGATGCCGTTGAGTCTGATCGTTTGTGGGAGGTTATACAGAGGTGGGAGGGGGCATAGCGAATGAAGACCTTTCTCTGGTTGGCTGCTCGGCAAGGCCTTCTCATGAATGCGGAACGATGGAGACGCCATATGACTCAAACGGACCAGTGTACCAGGTGTGGTATGGGGGTGGAGAATATCGATAATGTCCTAAGGTACTGCACGTTAGCGAGAGAAGTTTGGAACCTCTTGATGGTGCCTTCTCAGGGTGCACTAGCTGCAACAGTCCCCTTCAGGGATTGGTTGCTGCAGAATTTATCTAACCAACAGTGGTATGGTGGAAGCCAGGCAAGGTGGTCGAGTTTGTTCGGCTTGGTATGCTGGCTGCTGTGAAAGGCACGGAACCTGGCGATCTTCGAGAATAAGTCTACTCAACCTAGTCAACTGGTCCGAGAGGCATTGATACTCGCAGAATTCAATCATCAGGCTGGAATACGGGTCTGTAGTGTAAAGGGGATTGGGAGACCGAGGGAGGAGAGGATGATTCGTTGGCTCAAGCCTTCACCCCCTGCTGTTTCTCTTAACTGTGATGGGTCCTGGAAGAGGGAGTCCTTGCTGGCTGGAGTAGGGTGTTTGTTGCGAGATCATGAAGGTACGTGGGTCGCTGGTTGCTGTCAGCACATCGGGGTGTGTACCTCCCTCCAGGCTGAGCTTTGGGCGTTGATGGATGGCTTGGAGTTGGCGTGGGCCTTGGGTTTCAGGGATGTTCTGGTACAAGTTGATTGCTTAGTGGCGATACGTCTTGTACAGAGTGTGGATGGTTTTCCAAGGCCGCATATGAGTCTTGTGCAGCGAATTCAACGTCTCATGGGGCAGGACTGGCGAGTCACGATAACTCACACCTTTAGAGAGGGCAACCGATGCGCAGACATGTTAGCTACATATGCTTTAAGTTTGGGACCAGGGTACCATAGTTTGCAGGATCCACTGGAGGACCTACGCCCACTTCTCAGTGAGGATGCTAGGGGAGACGGTAGTGTCAGACTTTGTTATCGACCCTACAGATCTGAGTTGATCAGTCCATTTTGTAACAAAAAAAAATGCTTCTATATATCGAATATATATTTTTATTGTGTTT
The DNA here is from genome assembly GCA_034222035.1 of Acacia crassicarpa. Lineage (NCBI taxonomy): Eukaryota > Viridiplantae > Streptophyta > Magnoliopsida > Fabales > Fabaceae > Acacia > Acacia crassicarpa. Next base: position 35,872,655 of record JAWXYG010000005.1, on the reverse strand, counting down.
AAGTCATAGAGATTAATGTAAACTAAGAATATTAAAATTGCAAAAAATTCACTTCAATAACTTTATAATTTGAGAATTTCAAACTAAGGATTCCTACTTAAATGTGTTCTCACTGTTAGACTTGGCTATCACCCAAGAGGGGGGTGAATTGGATGTCTGATAAAACTTTAGATAACTTTGAAAATCTTTTTACAACTTACTTAAAGCAGTTCATATGACAATGATAATTGTAAAGTGATATTCAGTCAATCAAACAGATATGCTAGAAATATAAGAGTATAGGGAAGAGAATATGCAAACAACGATTTATACTGGTTCGGCCCAATCCTTGACCTACGTCCAGTCCCCAAGGTCCACTTGAGATTTTCAATCCACTGCCTCCTTGTTTAACCGGGCACAAGGGAAAGCCTTTACAAACTCACAAGTTTAGTCGGGCACTTGTGTAGCCTTTACAATCTCTTACCGAGATACTCTCCCTTACACACTGTAAAGATACAATTACACACTCTGTAAACGAAGGATGGTCTTCTCACTCTCAGACTCCACTCCCCCTTACAAGTTGTAATTGATACACCCTCTCTTAAGGTTCCTCAACCTTAAGATTCAACTGATAATGAAATCAATGTTTATGAACTCCTCACGAGTAGATAAAGAATTAAACACTGAAGTACAAAATCGATCATCTCACTCTCTACTGTAAGCTATATAAACATTGTGAAACAGAAAGTATGAAAGTTAATCGTTGGATTCATAATGTTGGCATTTTGTCATTGCAAGCTCTAGTCTCTAACCCCTTCTATCTTAAAGGCTTCTCCTTTTATAGTTGATGTAGAGGATGTAGAGTATTCGATCGTTTGAGCAATTCTTCGCATTTAGTATATGACCGTTGGAGGAAATAAATATAGCCGTTGGAGCTTCTGACATCATCATCTGCTTTTTGATAATCTGATGTTAATCCTTCACATAATCATCTGAAACTCATTAGCAAATTGATTAAAAGCAATTAGAAAGAGTAATGATATGTAGAAATGAAATCACAATCGATGATTCAAGATTTTACGAAGTCGGAGATTCAAAGCAGAGGTAACCTTGCTCGAGCATGGACAGATAATGTGCTCGGGCAAGCTACGTTGAAGATTGATCACTTTCGTCAATGCTCGATCAATGCACGTAGGTATGCTCGGGCAAGGATCAAGCAGAGGCGAGAATTTGTGAATTCAATGATGTTGCTCGAGCATGATTTTTCTCTGCTCGAGCATGGTGCTCGAGCATGCCCTTTCACTCGACTAGGGCATGCTTCAAACAAGGCTTGAATAAAACTTCAATCATCATTGATGCTCGAGCATGCCAGAAATCTTGCTCGGGCAACGTTGAGACAGAGAACGAAATGGATTCAGAAACATACTTGCTCGGGCAGCCTTTTTCTTCTGTGACATTTTCATGCTCGGGCAAGTGTCTTTCAGAGGTGGAGAATGAAGAGTTGATCGATGTTGCTCGGGCATGTTTTACTTCTGCTCGAGCATGGTACTCGAGCATGCTTTCTCAACCTGCTCGAGTAGACTATGTTTAGCCTTGCAATATATCAGCACAGAACGATGTTGCTCGAGCATACTGATTTTCTTGCTCGAGCAAGGCTGCAAGGTATTACAGAATCTTTACTCGATGATGCTCGGGCACTCCAATTGCTCTGCTCAATTGTGAAATTATGCTTGGGCATTAGGTTCTCTGCTTGAATGGCCATCTCTGAGAGTTATGCTTCTAGCTACAATTATCTTGTGCAAATTTCAAACTTTCAAGAAGCAATTACATTGATGACAACAATTTCCAGCAAGGATAACGTCTTCAGTGTAAATCCAAATTTAGAAAATCATCCCATTTCAGAAATCTCTTCAAATATTCCTTGCATTTCAACAAAAATCAACTCCAAGCTAGTTGTAGTTCGTCCATTAACATCAGATGAATGGAGGTTGATCTTATCTAGCATTTTTCCAGAATCCAGAACAAACTATCAACTTCAAAATATCATAAATCCTTCAATTGATCTCATTTTTCTTCATTTTTGATGTTTTTGAAAAGGTATTTGAGTGTAGTTTCCAATGGCTTTGGTTTGAGCTCAATTGGATTTGTAGTTTGTGAGTTACACTCAAAATACCGAAGGTTGGTCTGGACTAGGACGGTGACACTTGTTCTAACTTGTAAAATTCATATATAATTCATCTGACCTCCTTTGGGCATGAATTTTTGTCACAAGTACGTGTTGGATGTCTAGTTTCATTTGTCGCTGGTTTCGTGTCAATCCAATTCCTGGTGTGGGAGATATCACCGAATTACCGAAGGTCGCCGGAAACAGAGCTGAACAGAGGAAGCTGATGGACTACCTTGCTCGAGCAAGGTTTTTCTCTTGCTCGAGCAAGGTCGGATTTTGGGCAAAAAATGGCCTGAAAGTATGCCTTGCTCGAGCATGCTTTCCAGCCTCTGCGAGCATTAGGGTAGAGCAATGGGCGGATTAGGTAACCCGAGGCCAAACCCATAGCCCGCCCATTTAATTTTAAATGGATATGGATTAGCCCATACCCGTACCTCAACCCATTTAGACCCGTGTAAATTGGCTAGCACATAAATGGGCGGGTTAATCGGGTTTTAGGTAACCCATTTATATTTGACTTGTTTATTTTTCTTTTAAAAAATATATATATAAGCATTAAGCATCCATCCAAATTCATCATTCCAATTTCTGAAATCTGAATCTTCAAAGTTTCATAATTACAATTCACACAAAACAATATAAATTCAAACAAGTACCATCATTATATAATCTTGAGAGTTCATGGTCATTATGGTTATAAATTAGAGGTGACTAAATACTCGAATAAGAAGGAATTGAGGGAATGTTTTAAGTAGAATGCGGAATGGTATGAGTAATTAATAAAAAAATTACACTAAATGGGCAGGTATGGACAGCCCGTAGGTGTGCCCATAACCCGCCCATTTAAATCTTAAATAAGCAGGTTCTAATCCAACCCATTATAAAATCTTTTTGGGCGGGCTCAATATGGCCAATTACATTGGGTTTTGGGCGGGCTCATGGGTTTTGGGTTTCATACTCAGCTCTAGCGAGCATGCTTTCCAGCCTCTACGAGCATGCTTTCCAGCTCTCGCAAGCATGCTTTCCAGCTTCCGCAAGCATGCTTTCCAGCTCTCGCAAGCATGAGCTTCTGCAAACATGCTTTCCAGTCCGTAAGCATGCTTTCCAGAATTGCCTGAAAAACAATGTTGCTCGAGCATGAAATCAGGCATACTCAAGCAAGGTACTGTTCATGTGAGAGAAAACGCTGAAATTGCACAAATGCCCCAAACAAATTAGTATTCTTTCGGAAGCTTGAACTTGCTCATTTTAACTTCAAATTGACCCGTTCCAACTTCTATTTGATCTCAGAAACTTGAATATTGATATTTTCATAATATGTAACAAGTTCTTCAAACTCAAAGCTTTGAAATTACATAAATGCCCTCCAACAAACCAGTATTCATTTGGAAGCTTGAACTTGCTTGTTTTAACTCCGAATTGAGCTGTTCCAATTTCTGTTTGATCATAGAGACTTGAATATTGATATTCTCATTATATTTAACAAGTTTTTCTTTCTTCAAACTTCATTCTTCATTATATTAAACTTTGTATCTATATTAAATATAAGCATTAGTCAGAATATAAGATAAATATAGTATACAAACTTTTTGCTTTAGATAATGACATCAATATAAGACATCATCAAAAGTAATCATAACTAACACTCACTTGCTCATTAATTATAGTAAATAGCTAATGAAGTAGAGATTTTGGATTTTGTTAAAATTGTTCTCACTAAAGAGGGAGATGTCTGATTTCAAATTGTTCTCACTAAAGTCTGTGAATAATTAGATATCTCCCTCTTTTTAGGTTTTATTATTTTTAAATACTTAAAAAATCACAAAAAACATCTAAGAAATATGTAATTTTCATGGGGGAAAAAACTTAAACAAAGATACACCCTAAAAAAAAAGACTATAAAAATGGAAATACAAAAATTTAAAATTTTTAAACAATAAACACTTAAATAAACTGTCTGTATAAAAGGAATTTCAATTTCTAAATAAAAGCCAGACACATATTAGAGAATACGTAGAGAGTTTTATATAGATTAATTTCGAAATTAAAAATTTATATTTTAGTTTTTAGTTTTTTAAAATAAAGAAAATTTTAAAGATCTTTATTAATAAGTTTTCCTGGACTCTTACTTGTAAATTATATTGTGAAAAACTAAGAAAGAAAGAAAAAAGCAATTTAAAAAGGAAAATGAGCCTGTATTTTATTCCGAAACCAAATTGCTCAAAAGGCCAGGATCAAATGTACATGAAACGATGATACCGTAGGGATTCCCAGAACCACGCCGCTTAACCATCACTCACTTTCATTTCTGACTCACAATCACATACTGGTATCAACAAACCAAGAACGCGCTAAAGCAGAGAATGAACAGAATAGCATTGATCTGTTTTAAGAAATCTGGATGGCTTTCACCTCTGGTTTCTTAACTTCCTCCTTTGGAACGGTGACAGTGAGGACACCATTCTCCATGGAAGCCTTCACCTGATCCATCTTAGCATTCTCCGACAGCCTGAATCTCCTCATGAATTTGCCCCTGCTACGCTCCACGCGGTGCCATGTGTGGTTCTTTTCTTCTTTCTCGAAGTTCCTCTCGCCGCTTATCTGAAGCACCCTGTCGTCTTCAATCTCCACCTTCACTTCCTCCTTCTTCAGCCCTGGAAGATCCGCCTTGAACACATGCGCCTCCGGAGTCTCCCTCCAATCAACCCGAGTGCTCACAAATGCATAGTTATTTTGAGAAGTGGTTGAGAGAGAAGAAGGGAAAGGGAAATCCTTAAAGGGGTCCCAGACGTCGAGTGAGAATGGATCGAACACGCTGCTCCTTCGACCACCGAAGAAACTTGGAAGCAACGACATTTTCTAATTTAATGAGAATATGTAACAATGGAGAAGATTGGAGAACGAGAAAGATTGAATCTGATGCAAGAACAGTTGTATTGGTATTTAAAGGAAGAGGAGGAGAAATATAGTAATTTGGGGTAGGGTCTAGATACTTCCAGAAAAATCAGAAGAACCGAGGTACGCATTGAACATCATCCGTTGTGGAAGTTTCCAGATGATACGTGACGTCCAACCCCAATAAGAGTATTTTCATCTGCAGAATGGACGCTGATAAGATTTCTTCCTTTGCCTGATAATTGCGATTACCTCCGCTTCTCTCGTTGACAGACATAGTTTTTGGACCCATAAAAAATTTCAAAACCCATATAGATGCTCTTAAACCCACAATTATTTACTAGATTTTTATATGATATAAAATAAGGGTAAAGAATTTCTCATGTCATATCTCCAGTGACCCCAAAACTACGTCGTTTTAGATTAATGAAGAGTGTTTCTGTAATTCTGTTTATTTTTTAAACATATGTATTTTACCAAAACACCCTACATTAATTCACCTGAAATTACTAACAAACCCTTCATTAATTCAAAACGACGTAGTTTTGGGATCACTGGAGATAACTCTATCTCCAGTGACAGGAGAAATCTTTTTCCCATAAAATAAAGGCAAAACTTCAGTGACTTCCCATGGGGAAGAGTTTTAGCCAGCTCAATAAATTTTGAAACTCCCCGCCACTTTTAAGTTAAAAATGAAATTAAGTTTTGTAGGTAAAAAGACCATAATACATTTACCTCATTTCTTGAATCAAATTATTTGTCTTGGAATGCCCTTATTTATTTTGTAAATTCTTTTATTTGTCTTGTGAATGGTCAAAATAATGTTTTAAACTCCCTAAGCTCTTGTGAGTTTCCTTATTTGGCTTGCAAATTTTCTTATTTATCTTGTAAATGACCAAAATGTTCTCACTAACTCTATGATTTCTCTTAAATTCTTTTATTTGTCTTGTAATAAATGGCTTTATTTTGTCTTATAAATGCTCTTATGGTGAAAATAAAGTAAATGCATCATTATTTTCATCCACAAAACTTAATTTCATCTTAAGCGGGTGCAGTGAAGTTTCAGAATCTTATGGGGAATTGATTAAAATTAAGTCTCTTCGTAGGGGTGGAATGAAACTTTCCCTAAAATTAAATTTAGGACAAATTATGTAACTCCATTTGTTGTATGGTAGCCAAAAATCTGATTTTTCGATAGAGTACAATGACGTTATATGATTAATCATGTAGCTAAGAGTGTTCAGAATTTTCCAGTCCCGACCCGAGCAAATGTTTGAGACTGCTTTTACAAGATGTACAATTACCACCTCTTATCTTGGATTCAACTGATAAAGGGGTCAAATACTCTTACCAAATGGAGGGGGTACGATCCTAGAGTTGGTCAAGGCATTAGAGGAGACATTCTAGCTCTTGAGTGTCTAGGTAAACGCTTAAGAGAAAACTTGAGCAAAGTCAATCAGAAAACCCGCACTCATCAACATGAGTATCAATACCAACTTATCAAATCATTCTTAGAATCTTAGTTGTGACCAATAAAATTTTCAATAAGGAATTTTTCCTCTTTTCCCCAAAATTATATATTATCTTCAGTCCTAATTATAGGAACAAAGTATTCCTATACTTAGAACTAGAGGGAGTATAGTATATCTATATCGTTACAGAGAATTTTAATTTTTCTTTTTAGTAGAAATATAAGGTTACAGAATAAATGAGAATGAGAAGAAAAAGGGGGGAAAAGGTTTAGAAACATTCTTAATTTTGTTAATACTTCCTCCGGTCCTAATTATAAGAGTTAGTTGACTTTTTTGGAGAGATTAAAGAAGCTATTTAAATTACTCTAAATTTTTCTTATTTTTATTTTTTTCTTCAAACTTATTAGTTTGACTAATAAAGTAATATATAATTTAAGAATATTTAACATATGAAATGATTAAGTAACTTATTTAACTTCCTTAATCTCTCCAAAGAAAGTCAACTAGTTCTTATAATTAGGACCGGAGGTAGTAGTATTTATTGAGATAGCACAGGCCAGGAAACAACGTGATGAGCATCCAAACTCTGGGGTTGGATAGTGAGACGAAAGGAAGAAAATGAGACTATATCTAATTCAATCGTACATTAATTCCGATGAAAAGACAAATAAAGACTTCTCTATCCAAGTTAACGTTAAATCATTCGTAGCGCCTTCCCTTCTGAGGAGCTCATTCAACCTGTCGCATGACCAGACCAGAGACCACGTTGGCACATAAAAGTCAGTTAATGCATGATCCGGACGTAAATTTGCATGCTTGCCTTTATTCTGTATTCATGAAAACACTTTCGTAACCAAGCCATACTCCTTCCCTTTTTCATCCTACCAAGCCTTACTTCTTCCTTCACTTGTTAGGTTTATTATATAAGATAATCAGCAAAAAGACAAAGACATGTACTTTTTCCGGTCCTAATTATAAGAGCTAGTTGATTTTTTTAGAGAGATTAAAGAAGCTAATTAAATTACTTTAGAGTATTTTTATTTTTTTCTTCAGACTAATTAATTTAACTAATAAACTAATATAAAATCTAAGAATATACAACAAATGAAATAATTAAACAACTAATTTAGCTTCATTAATCTCTCCAAAGAAAGTCAATTAGTTCTTATAATTAAAACCGGAGGTAGTATAACATTTGGATATAGAACACAAAATGTGCACGCAGAAGCAAAATAAATAGAATTTATCAAACAACATTCTTTATTTAATTTGAAGCAAGGTTATAAAAGACGCCCATAGAATACATTTATTTCTTTGTTACCCATCATAAGGTAATTTGATTACAAGCGAGTAAAGTAACCCCACCGAATTTGCAAACAAGCGATATTCAATTAACACAAACGCAAAAAGCAGAGCATCTCTTTCATTTCTGCTGTTAACCAGAAATCTGGATGGCCTTCACCTCAGGCTTCTTAACCTCTGCCTTTGGAACTGTGACGGTGAGAACACCATTCTCCATGGAAGCCTTCACGTGATCCATCTTAGCATTCTCCGGCAGCCTGAATCTCCTCATGAATTTGCCCCTGCTTCGCTCCACGCGGTGCCATGTGTCGTTCTTGTCTTCTTTCTCGACGTTCCTCTCGCCGCTTATCTGAAGCACCCTGTCGTCTTCAATCTCAACCTTCACCTCCTCCTTCTTCAGCCCTGGAAGATCCGCCTTCAACACATGCGCTTCTGGTGTCTCCTTCCAATCAATTTGAGTGCCCACAAACGCAGAATTATCCGGGGAAGACGTTGAGAGAGCAGAGGGGAATGGAAAATCCTTGAAGGGATCCCAAACATCGAGGGAGAGAGGATCGAATACGCTGCTCCTTCGACCACCGAAGAAACTTGGAATCAACGACATTTTCTGATCTTCGAGTTTGAGTAAAGATAGATAATAACAGGAGGAAAGAGAAAAAACTGCTTGGGATTGTTGCTTGTGCTTGATCACTGAAATTGGCAACGTTTCTATGGGACTTAAGGAGGGGGATGCATCGGATATTTAAACCCATGGGTGGAGATTTTCCGGAATGGTCTGAATTTTTCTAGATTTTTCTTTTCAAGGAACTGTGTTAGTGTGTTATGATTATGATTTGATGATAACTTTGGCGAGATTTAAGCTCGAGCTTTGGCAAGCGTAGGGGAATGTGGAAGAATCCAGATTATTCTATATGCGGCTATGTTCTGGGCTTCCTTTATTTAACGTTTTCGGCCCTCATAACTATTATTTGTTCTTCCGGCATCCATCATTCCCATTTTATTCCTAGTTCACACTTTCCAACTTAGAATATTCCTCTGGTCCTTTTTCCCCAACATTTTTTGCTCGTATGGACTAGTTGACTAGAAGGCTACTTCTTTATTTTTATTTTCGTATGTTTATTATTAATAGGGTTAAGGTGCGATTTGGCCAATAAACTATTGACTCAAGAGCGTCCAACATAATTAACTATTAAGTGGACCAAAAATACCAACAAACTTTTAAAATGGAGCAAAGAGCACAACACCGTTACCAAACCGTTAACGTCCGTCATAAACCCTCATAAGCACTCGTAATTGTTAAATCGCCTGAATGCGTTCAAATTGGTAAGTCGCCATAAGCACTTGTAATTGTTCGAAAGCGAATAACTGAGAAGAATTTCGCCTTTATTGAATTATCGTCGTGAGTGAACTTGAAGCCAAGACTGCCCAAATACAAAATTTACAACACCCAATTGAATATTTAAAACTGAGGAAAGAATTACCAAACCTAAGTTAAGAAAATGAGCTATTGACTTTGGGATTACCTATCAGTAGTAGATTGATCGACGCGCTAAGCATCGGATTTAGGGAGGGCTTGCGAGTGCCAAGGAATTGGTTACGGTTGCACAAGCAGGGGATTTAGAAGATCCATTTAGGGTTTACAGAATTTAATTATCAGCTAATCAGACTAGGGAAAATCGAAGAAAGAAATCAGACCAGCGAAGCATTAGAAATTGAAGAAAGAAATCAGAAAGACAATGGAAATCAAACATCAAAGTTCGAAAGCAGCGAGGGAAAGGAGCTTCTATTATCGTTTACTCCACCATTTCTCTAGTTCACTCACCGTCAGACCTCATTTTTCCAGAGTTTTGAACCCTAGCTCGCTCGATTTCTCTAGCTCCTATGTTCTGCAATTTTGGAAGTGTAGGTGGATCCGAAGGGAGGACTGACGATTCAGGAGGCGGCGATGAAATTGAAGATGGAGGCAATGAAACTGAAGAAGAAGGAAAGGTTCGGCTCAGGGAAAAGATTACAGAAAATTTGGGATTTTTGTTTTTTTAAATGAAGTGGGACCCACCTAAAATTAACTAACGTTAGTTAGGGGATTTAGCAGTTTGCTAAAGGTATTGTGCTGGTTGCTCCATTTTAAAAGTTTGTTGGTATTTTTGGTCCACTTTAATAGTTAATTGTGTTGGACGCTCTTAAGCCAATAGTTTATTGGCCAAATCGCATCTTAACCCTTATTAATATAAGACATATTTATCTAATTTAATTAGATTAAACAAATTAAATAAATCATTTAATTATAACTAACATATATGATATGATCTTTCTAAAATACTTATGTAGGCTTCGTATCCTTAAAGTAGAGCCTAATTTGTAGTGTAATTGATGAAGTATATCATTAGATTACATATCAATTTGTTCAAGTACTCAATTGGATGAAGCTAGCTATGTTAATTTTACAGCTCATCATTCAACCCCCTTAACAGTAGTTAACATAGTTAAAAAAGAGCCTGGAAAAGATTTTCAAATATAAAAAAGATTCAATTAGCACGATAGTAATGGCAAAAGGAAGGAGATCCTTTCGTCGTCCATTTTTTATAAATCCATCTTGACTGTTAATTGGGAAGAAGGAAAAAATCCAAGGAGTATAACTTAATAATGTGACCTTTCAGATTGATTGAACGAACAAGATTTAAAGATTATAAAGGATGAAGAGAAAAACCTGATTTGATGGCAAAACGCCATTTGCATCACCAACAACAATACGAAGCTTTTGCTTCTGCACTGGTGAAGTTCTTCTGCACTTGAAGTTATGTTGATGAGAGAGTTTACATGGTTCATGTACAGTATGGGATCTTCAAGGTTGCAACCCTTGTAAGATTCGGCTGTCACTTGAATCGCTAAATCTTTAACTCGAAGAATACAAGAACACTACACAACATAGTAACCAGTGAGTTGCCACAAAGTTGAGTTCGGATTCAACTCTTAATGTCATCCATAGCCTAAAGCTCTGTTTTTTATTTTGAAAAGCGAAAAAACAAATAATTTTTTCCACACTATTTTAACGGTGTTTAAGGGTAAAGGAGCAATTTTACATATGTGTTTTTTCCCGGGAGCGCCCAGCACCACATGATTTTTTCTGGACCAAAAATACACATGTGGTTACGTTTTGAGAGTGCCCAGTACCACGGCCGTTAGTTAACCATTTGGTCAACGTTAACTTGGATGGAAATGAATAATAACACAGGTAAAATTATACTTTTACCCTTAGTTTTAGGTGAAATTACACTTTTGCCTTTAGTTTTAAATATTAATTACACTTTTGCCCCTAATTTTAAATATTAAAAAAAAAACTAAAATACCCTCCGTCGGTGGGCCCCACCACCGGCCACCACCACCGCCGGACGTCACCACCGCCGGCCACCACCAGCCGGCGGTGGCAGCTGGTGGTGGGGCCCACCGGCGTGAGGTATTCTAGTTTTTTTTTTTTAATATTTAAAACTAGGGACAAAAATGTAATTAATATTTGAAACTAAGGGCAACAGTGTAATTTTACATGCGTTACTATTCATTTCCATCTAAATTAACGTTAACCAAACGGTCAACTAACGGCCGTAGTGCTGGGCACTCCCAAAATATAACCACATGTGTATTTTTTATCCAGAAAAAATCACGTGGTGCTAGGCGCTCCTAGGGAAAAACATATGTGTAAAATTACTCCTTTACCTGACGTTTAACATAGGCTTTGAGGGTTAAATGATGAGCTGTAAAAATAATACAGCTGGCTTCATCTAAGTGGGCACCTGGACAAACTTGGCGTGATTTGATACAAGTTTATTCCTATATTAATTTATAAGTTAAATAAATTGGTTTTCAGAAATGAAAAATATGGGAGACAAAATGAAATTATAAATCTTATATTTAAAACTAAAATTTATTCCCAAACTAGGTTCTGCATTTATGATAAGTGGAGTACCTCATCAAATTTATTATGTGTATGTCCGATTTTTTCTCTAATTTATACTGTGTGCACGTTCAATTTTACCTCATCATAAATTCAAAATCAGTTTTTACCTTTGATTTATCATTGATTATTGATTTGCCACTTGCCAGTCTTTACTTGAAATATTCCCATTATAGGGATGAAATTATTCTAGTTCAGGTCAAATCATGGTAAAAAGCAGGGTAGTTAAAAACTCATTTTATCACTGCGATTTTACGTTTTTACGATTTTTTTCCATTGAAACAATTTTACTAATTTTCTAAACGCTTTTAAGTTTTTATGATTTTACGTTTTACGATTTTTTATTCTCCTCCCGTTTTCAGGTAAAATCTACGTTTTCACTACCTTGGTAAAAAGTATATTTGGGTTAAGACACAAATTTGGTCAGCAAGATTTTTTGGGTTTAATATCACCACAAAAATTTTAAAATGTAATAATGTTATTAACAATTAAAATATCAATGTTGCCCGTTAACATTTTCTTTTGGAAAAGAAGGGGCATTAGCCCATAACAATCTTTTTGCTCAACTACACAATAACAATGGAATGCAACTCCCTTCAAGTATCTGAACAAGATATCAAGAATGTCTTGGAATTGGGCGATTGCATATCTTTTTATTTTTTTCGCTAGATACATGTATCTCTTATTGGAGGTAATCTTGTTTGAGGTACTATAGGATATTAAGTATGGACACCCCTTTTAGCAAGATACGAACAATAATCTTTTTGAATGCCGAACAACTCATCTATAGTTGCAATAGTAGTGATTACTTTCTAGCATTTTCACAATCCTCAATCACGTGGTAATTTGCATAGGTGGAAATTAATTAATTACTGTAATATGAAAATTATAGGGAAAATTGAAAAAAACAAAACAAAACAAAAAGAAGTCCATTAAGAATATTATTGATGTAAATAACCTAAATCAAAATCCAAAATTTGAGTATTAGTGCTTTCTATATATAAAAATTTATCAAATCATTGTCAACAATAAAATTTTCAATAAAAAACTTTCCCCATTTTCCTAAATTTATATACACTGTATATAAGGTAACAGTAAAAAAAGTCATATCAAATGTTTGGTAAAAAGTTATTAGAAACTTATCAACGAAAAAAGTGGGAAAAATGGTTTAGAAGCATGCCTAATGTTTTTAATTATTTCCTAAGACATCAAGAAAACAATTTGATTATCAGAATAATGGCATTGGAAAATGAGAGATTAATGAGAATACGAGACGAAGGGTAGAAAATGAGATTATATCAGTCGCACGTTAGGGGCTCAATGAACTTCACTGGATTTAATTCACAGTTTCATATGCTTCATTCTGTCCTTTCTCACGACCTAACCAGTGACACATTCTTCAATTTAATGCATGATCCGGACGTATGGTAAATTTGCATGCTTGCCTTTATTCTATTTTTATTCATGAAAACACTCTTGCATACCAAGCCTCACTTCTCTTTATCGTACACTTGATCATCATTCCCACCCACTTCCTTTTCCATGGCAAATCCTACAAATCCTTACTCCTTTCCTCACTTAATGGATTCAGTATTAGATATTCAGCAAAAAAACAAAGAAATAGATCAGATTTAGAAATAAATACAAGTTCTCAAACAACACTCTTTAATTAGAAGCAAGGTTACAAAAGACGCTCATAGAACACATTTATTTCTTTGTTACCCATCATAAGGTAATTTGATTTCAAGCAAGTAAAGTAACCCCACCGAATTTGCAAACAAACGATATTCAATTAACACAAACCCAGAAAACATGAGCATCTCTTTCATTTCTGCTGTTAACCAGAAATCTGGATGGCCTTCATCTCAGGCTTCTTAACCTCTGCCTTTGGAACGGTGATAATGAGAACACCATTCTCAATGGAAGCCTTCACCTGATCCATCTTAGCGTTCTCCGGCAGCCTGAATCTCCTCATGAATTTGCCCCTGCTTCGCTCCACGCGGTGCCATGTGTCGTTCTTGTCTTCTTTCTCAACGTTCCTCTCGCCGCTTATCTGAAGCACCCTGTCGTCTTCAATCTCAACCTTCACCTCCTCCTTCTTCAGCCCTGGAAGATCGGCTTTGAACACATGAGCTTCAGGGGTCTCCTTCCAATCCACTCGAGTGCTCACAAACGCAGAATTTTCACGGGAAGAAGAAGAAAGAGGAGTGGGAAAAGGGAAATCCTTACAAGGGTCCCAAACATCAAGAGAGAAAGGATCGAACACGCTGCTCCTTTGGCCACCAAAGAAACTTGGAAGCAACGACATTTTCCAATCTAATGAGAATATGTAACAATGGAGAAAATAGGAGAACGAGAATGATTAGATCTGCTGCAAGAGCAGTTGTATTGCGTTCTATTCAATGGTGGGAAAGTGTGGGATACGGGAGGTATTTAAAGGAAGAGGAGGAGAAATATAGTAATTTGGGGGAGGGTCTCGATGCTTCATCCGTTGTGGAAGTTTCCAGAAAAATCAGAAGAACCGAAGTACGCATTGAACATCATCCGTTGTGGAAGTTTCCAGATGATACGCGGTGTCCAATCCCAATTAGAGTATTTCCACCCTGCGGAATTGACGCTGATAAGACTTCTTCCTTTGCCTGATAATTGCGATTAACCCTGTTTCTCTCTTTTTTTTTTTTTTTTAAGGCCAAACCCTGTTTCTCTCGTTGACAAACTTAGTTTCAACTTTCGACCCACAAGAAGGGGGAAAAATTTTTCAAAACCCATAGATATTCTTAAACCCACAATAATTCACTATATTTTTATATGATATAAAATAAAGGCAAAATTTCAGTGACTCCCATGGAAAAGAGTTTATTTTAGTCAACCCAACAAATTTTGAAACTTCATTGCACATTTTAGGTTAAAATGAAATTAAATTTTGTTGCTAAAAATACAATATTGCCCTTATGTCATTTCTTGAATGAGATTACTTGTCTTATGAATGTTCTTATTTATTTTGTTAATTTTTATTTATTTTTTGAATGACCAAAATAATGTATTTAACTCCCTAAGCTCTTTGGAGAAAAAAAAAACTCCCTAGGCTCTTGTGAATTCCCTTTTTCTTTTTTGTAAATGACCAAAATGTTCTTATTAACTCCATGGTTTCTTTTGAATTTTTTATTTGTCTTATATATAAATGCTTGTATGGTAAAAATAAAGCGATGACATCATTATCTTTTCATCCACAAATACTCTTATGGTAAAATCAAGGTTTTGAAACCCAAACTGGTCATTGAACTGGTGGGCGTACTGGCAGGGACGGAGCTAGGATTTTTCAACGAGGGGGGCAACATTATAAAGCAAAGTATATAGGAGTTGAAAAAAAAAATTTATGGAGATGCACAATTCTTAGACAAACAACTTATGACAATAAAGTCAATCAATATAAATTCTCCTAAAGTCAGCAACAAATATTGAATGCACTTTTTAGTTGATGTTAAATTTTTAAACACCAGTCATGGACTGGACGGAGGAACGTTTGCTTGATGGTATTAGTAACGGCAAAGACCCGCACTTTACCACCACCCTCCACAGATTGGCACAGGCGCCCTGGCGGATAAAATGCCAATAATTGTTCCTTGGTAAAGGTTAACCTGAACCTCCGGTTGCACATCACAAAGATGTCAACAAGAAGTCCAGAGAAAACCCTACCAGCCAGTGTGAAATACGATTCACTGGGAACTTTATGATACATTTCCCAGCAAAAGGAATCCACACAGGGTTCTTCTTCCAAAGGGTAGATCACCCGAGGAAAGAAGAAATAAACAAACAGTGGCATCATCCACCAAAACGACCACTCGCGACATTCCCGGGAAAATGGCCATAGAACCTTATGTTCTAAATTGACCAATAATCTCTTAACCCCCAACAAATGTGCAGCATCAAAGAGCGCAACCGAGTACCACTCCCAAAGGAGTCTGGTAAACGATAGCGAATGCTTTGATGCCACATAATAGTTGGCAACGCAAGATGCAGACCACATTGGACGCCAACACCAGCCAGCAATGACTGGGGTACGGCGGAATGCAGGTGCATAACGTTGCATAAGGGGAACAACGCGAGCTCCAATATCCTCTACTAAGCTTGAAAAAGAACTATCGTTCAGGGTCTCACGTTTACCAACTATTGAAGACTGAAATGTATAATACCATTAGTAAGAAAAAAATTAATCTGATTTCTGTTTTTTATTCTTTTCATTCTTGATACATTTTACACGGCGACAACTACAATCTAATATTGAATGCTACGGAGCCACATTACATTCATTGCATAAAATCAAATAATCTTCTCATTATATAGTATATTTCGAGAGGACAAATGGCTCGTAATGAACATC
Organism: Acacia crassicarpa; assembly: GCA_034222035.1. Lineage (NCBI taxonomy): Eukaryota > Viridiplantae > Streptophyta > Magnoliopsida > Fabales > Fabaceae > Acacia > Acacia crassicarpa. Next base: position 35,856,510 of record JAWXYG010000005.1, on the reverse strand, counting down.
TCAAGTTATGTGTACATAAAAGTCTAAAATTTGTTCTCTTCTATTCAATGACCAATACCCAGCTCCCCCATTTCTCTAGACTGGGATCACCAAACTCTTTTCCTACCTAAGTATATCAAGCCACCTTATAAGAAATTAAAGAGATCTTTTAACAATCATGAAAATAAAGTTGTCCGAGAGTGATGAGGTGCCAGCGTGCCAATCACTTTGTCTTCATGATTAATTATTTAACTGGAAATCAATTAAACACACTTACCAAATTGAAAGGGAATCCAAAGCTAATTTAGGATTACCAAGGAGACCAGCCAAAAGCACCAGAACCTGGAAATACCATGTCTCCAGGCATAACATCAATGCTGACGCCGCTAATAGTTTGAAAAACTCCAGCAACCTGGAGAAGGCCTGCAATGAGAACCCACCCCAAGTAAGCTTGAACCTATTACTCTTCACTATACACACAAATTGAGCAATCCCATACAATGATCCACCACAACAAGATTAACACCAAGGAGGCCCAAGCTCAGCTTGTACACAACAAACCAATTCAAGTAGCCATTTTTTATAAGGCTAAAGCCTCTCTCTTTTAAACCCCCCCCCCCCCCCCAAAAAAGCCTTTTTTTATCTTTTTTTTTTAATAATAATTTTTAAAAAAAACTTAGGGGCCATCTCTGCCATTGCATATTGGGTTAAGGGTCAATGGTGAAATCGGTATTAATTAAAAAATATAGTTTGATTAAAATAAATAAAAATGTTCATATTTTAATAATAAAAATATTTTTTGGTCAGAAAAATATGGAAGGATGTGATATGAATAATGGAATGAGAGGAGATGTAATATTATATTGATTTCCACTAATTTATTCTTTTTAATTTTTATATTTCCTTATGTTTATACATGGGAGGCAGTGCACTTAATATCTGAATATTTTGAATCAAGAGATTTCACTACTAGAAAATGACAAAATAGCGACGGAATTTGCGACGAAAAAAGATCCGTCGCAAATTTTGCGACGGAAAATAAATTCGGTCGCAATTTGCGACGGATTTTAAATTCTGTCACAAAATGTTGCGACGGAAAAGTAATTCCGTCGCAAAATGTTGCGACGGAAAAGTAATGCCGTCGCAAATTGTGACGGAATACATTTTCCGTCGCAAAACTATAAAAAGAATTTGGTTTTCTGTGGAAAAAGTCCGCCAGTTTGCGACGGAAAGAGAAATCCGTCGCAAAATTTTGCGACAGAAAATTTATTCTGTCGCAAAATTTTGCGACGGATTTATATTTCCGTCGCAAAACAAAAAAAAAAATTGGTTTTCTGGTGGGAAAAAGTCCAGCCAGTTTGCGACTGAAAAATAAATCCGTCGCAAAATTTTGCGACGGAAAATTAATTCCGTCGCAAATTGCGACGGATTTTCAATTCCGTCGCAAAAATCCAAACAAATACAACGCTCCCGCTGCTCATTCCGCTAAATCCCTAGACTTTGGCCCAAATCCCTCCATCGCCTTTCCTTGCAGCTAATTGAAGTTCGTCCCCAGCTGTCTTTCCGTTCATCAGCGTCTCCTCTTCTCCATCACCGTCGTCGCCATCCATTCCCTTCTCCCTCTTCATGCTGCGAGAGAGATGATCGGATGCTGCTGTTACAACCCATCCTTTGTCTCTTCAATCCCAGCCTTCCTCCATCGACTCCTCTCCCACGGATACTTTTCAGTTTTCATCTGGGATGAAAGCCTAGGTTTGCAAATTGGTTGATAAAGAAGGTACGGAAAAATGCAACATTGTCAAAATTATAAGACTATAGTTGTTCGTTTGATATTATCAACTCTGCTCATATTATTAATAACTGCAGTGTCAGAAATAATAGCTGGCTTTCTATGAAGTTGATCTTCTGCTTTTCTTTAGGGAGTTCAAACTTGAAGACTCATTCTTCACGCCTTGAAAAATTAAAAATTAGAAGTTATTCATAATCTTTTTTTACCTTCCTAGTTTATTTCTTAAACGTACATTGTGCTTTTCCCTTTGAACGAGACTGGGTTGACGCACACAAGGGCAACGAGTGGTGTCTCTTTGATTATTTAATAGATGATGATTCCTTTATCTAGGAAGCAACAATTCGGTTTAACATTCATCAATTACTCTCCGGTCCATAGTTTTGCTCTTTTTGTTATTTTATTTCGTGATTAATTTAAGCGTTGCTACTTGCTAATACCTCCAGAAATGGCGCTCTATAAATAATCATTACAGTGTGGAGAGATTCCAGTTCACAATGGAGCAGTATGAAATTCTAGAACAGATTGGTAAAGGTTCCTTTGGTTCTGCCCTGCTTGTGAGGCAGAAGCACGAAAGTTAAGGTAAGATCTTTATATGGAAGAGAAGAGATATAGAATTCCTTCAAAAGTTAAAGGCAAAGCTAGCAGCTGATTTAAATATTCACACACTGGCGGGTTTTGGAATGAAAATCATGTTTTTATAGACACTGCTTTAATTTGGTAAGCGGAATAGTTACAGTTTTAGATACGTATGAATATTTTACTGGCGAAAAAAATGCTGCATGCATAATAATATACATATATAAATGCATATAATTTATCAATGCATCTTTATTCTAAGTTCTGATTGGGGAAAAGAGTAAATTGGTGTGCTGTTAAATTCTAGGATGCAAAAGAAAACATAAGATGGATTCAGAAGAATACTTACAGAAGTGCTCCAATATGAAATGCCAAAGGGTAAGGGTTTGGGCATTTTTGTTAATGTCTTTATTCTCAAAGCATGCAGAACTTGTACTTTATATTGTAGGCACAAATGTAGTCAGGCCTTACTCTTTGGGGCTTAACATCAAAACAATACACTTGTGGGTTAAAATGTGCCCTGTGTTATGAAACCATATATTCATCCTTTTTTGCCTGTGCTAATAACTTTCTGTGCTGTTTAATTGATATTAATGCCTTCCTTGTTCTACATTTTAATCATGTTTATTTTAAGTTAATAATTGCATAAACCCTTATATATTCTCTCTGCTTTATTCTTGATGTTTGTGTCCCTCTAAATGCCATTTCTTTCGAATTTGTGTATATGCAGTGTTAGTGCTTAGGGATTTGATATGCATTATACAATAAGAGAGGGAACTTGGATGTATAATTATGTTGCCACATTTTGCATTGTAGGTTGCTGCTGTTAATCCTGTTGTTGGGTCCCATGTTTGGGTAGAAGACTCTGATGTATCTTGGATTGATGGTGAGGTTTTGGCAGTTAATGGAGAAGAAATCAAAGTCCTTTGCACTTCAGGGAAGACGGTGAGTATCCATTTCTTGTGTAGAATTATTTGATGCTTTAACTTTTTATATAGCAAAGGAAGCAAACAGTGAAGGAATCTTAATTTATTATTAGAAGAGAGGAAATTATAATAACTATTTTTTATTATATTATATTTGCTTATATGCATCGGATATTAAATTTCTGTATAATGTATAATCTTGGTAGTTAGAGATATTTTAGGATCTAATCGGATTATGGAATTTGAATTTTATTTGTAATTGCTTTTTTGTTTTATAATTCCTAGATATTAGGATCTTCCATTTATAATTCCTAGATATTAAAATCTTGAAGGCATATGAATAATAAAAATAAAACACTCAAAGGATTTTGTACATTTCTATTTAATTTCGTAATTTTTTATATAATTTTCTTTTTTCAAGAATCGAGTTTTGCGACGGAATGATCGAATGACCATACTGGTGCTTCAAACATAGGAGATGATGAATCATATGCAGATTCTACTTCAATGACAAGGGTGACCATATTGCTGCTGTTTAGACTTTTTTTTTAATTACATATTGTTCACAACATTATTATTTATATTTTGTTTTCTCTATGTAAATTCTTTGGGATTGTTATTATATATTTTTATGGTATACAATTTTTTTCCTATTTTTTATGTAATTTTTTTAAAAATTATTTTTTAAAAAATAAAAAAATATTTTTTAAAATGATTAAATTTGCGACGGATTTAGAAATCCGTCGCAATTGCCACCCCTTTTTTTCACAAAATCCGTCGCAAAATCGTTTTGCGAGGGAAAAACATGGTTTTGCGACGGATTTTTCCCGTCGCAAAAACCGTTTTTTCTAGTAGTGCCCATTCCCGGCAGTCTGAAGAAAGTGGTGAGAGGGAATGGATTAACTCAATGGCCCACACAGTAGCGGTTAGACATTTATTGCATTTATTACTTGTTTTATGCACCACAATATTTATTTCATTTTACATGTCTTATTTGTTATGTATTTTTGTCTTTGTAGGAAAACTTTATGAAGCTGTCGCAGGAGAGAGACTCACAGCGTGAGACTGACCCCTCATCCTCTGTGTCCAATAATGATAGTCTGTTCTTTGAGGCTACATGTGGATTTAACAAGAAAGGGAGAGTCTTTGGATACGGTGCTGCTGCTAGCCGACTGAAGCCAACAAAGCGCTCCTCATCCGGCATTGAAGATGTTTCTCCAGCTAAACGTATTTGATATTGATAATTTCCATTCTCTTGTCCATTCAAATGAAGTTCAAATAATAAATGTACTTGATATTGTTTTTGCAGACGAGATGAAGAAGATGAAGGCTTTGACAGCACAGATGACTCAGGAACAGGAGCGGATGCTTGAAGAGCAAGAGAAGATGAGGCAGATGATGATTCAGGAACGAGAGATGATGGAGGAGCGGATGACTAAGGAACGAGAGATGATGCAGGAGCAGATGAGGCAAATGCAAGAGGAGATGATGAGGCAGATGCAGCTTCAACTCAAGTCCCTAATGAACAAGGGTTCGGGGTCGACTCCTGGTGATGATGGCCATGCTGGTGATGATGATGATGATCACAATGCTGTTGTTTAGACTACTGTTTAGAATTTGCTCTTTGTAACATTGTTAAACTACTTTTTAGTATTTGGTATTTGTTAGATTACTCTTAATGTGCACTCCTTATAATTATTATTATATCCATGAATCACTACTTTTTGTACTCACTTTTTTAAAATTAAAAAAAATATATTTTTTTAAAATAATTATTAGTTTTGCTAAGAAATTGTTTCTGTAGCAAACGATCAAATATGGGGAAATTTGCAAAATTTCAAGTTTGCTACGGAAAAATAAAAAAAACAAATAAATAAATAAAAACAAAAAAGAATTTGCTACGGAAAAAAATTCACGGAAAAAATTCCGTAGCAAAATTCAAATTTGCTGAATTTTTTCCGTAGCAAATTTGAATTTTGCTACGGGATTTTTTCCGTAGCAAATTTGCGACGGAATGGAATTTTCGTCGCAAATTGCGACGGATTTTCCACGTCCGTCGCAAATTGCTACGAGGAATTTTGCTACGAAAAAAATCTGTAGCAAAATGATTTTGCTACGGAAAATCCATATTTGATTTTGCTACGGATTTTTTCCGTAGCAAAATTCAAAATTTTTTGCAGTGTTTTGGGATCCTAAAAAGGCTAATGGGCGTTAACAAGAAGGCACAGGAGGTCGTGGCAGGGAACAACTAGGAACTTGGGAAGAAGACGTTTGCATATCAGAAAATAAGCCTTACAAATCTTCTCTTCTCAAGGTAACGAAAAGGGAGAGAGAGATTGTCTTCTTCATTTTTTTACTGAGAATAGAGACAGAGACCAGATTAGTCGGTGAAGCCAAGAAAACATATCCTTGGTCGGCTTCTCTCTCTCTGATATGCAACTCCTCCCTCTTCAATCCCTAACTTGTCCTACCTCTTCATCTTCTCCTTCTCCCTCCTTGATCTGTCGCATACAGCCTCCTTCTAGCCGTTGTCATTGCCATTGTTACACAAATCTAAGTAAAAATCGAACCCAAATCTTCTTCTACTTCTCGATCTGTGTTTTCTTCTGATTCTCCACTTAATTTTTTTTTTATTGAGTCAATGACTCCTCAACTTGGCCAGTTCAGACCGAGTTGGTCGAGTTGACCCGGAGTCACCGAGTCAACCCGAGTTTCGCCTAACTCGGGCAGGTTTTTGGCGGGTTCGCCAATTTTCGGTCTAAACCGGTTGGTCCAGTCTAAGTTCCTAGACCATGGTAAAAATAAAGCAATATATCATTATCTTTTCATCTACAAAACTTAATTTTATATTCAATGAAGTGCAGTGAAATTTCAGAATCTTATGAAAATTGACTAAAATTAAGCCTCTTCCATAGCGGTTGAATGAGATTTTCCCTAAAGTAAAATTTAGGACAAATTATATAACTCCATTTATTGTATGATATCCAAAAATCTAGTTTTTCAATAGAGTACAATGATGTCATAGGATTCATATAACTAAGGGTGTTCAAAGTTTTCTAATCCTGATTCAAGCAATTGGCATGGGAAAATCACGTCCTGGATATATATATATATATATAGATTTATCGTTTGTCATATTATTTGATATGAGATTTTGTCAAGACGTTCTAAAACTATATCGTTCCAGGAGTTTAGAGAATTAATGAAGAGTGTTTGGTATTTTTGTTTGTATTTATTATATGAATTTTACCAAAACACCCTTCATTAACTCCCATAACCTCAAAACTACGTCGTTATTAAAGTTAAGGAAATTAATGAAGGGTGTTTTGATATTTTTATTTTTGTATTTATTATATAAATTTTACCAAAACACCCTTCATTAATTCCCCTAACTCCCAAAACAACGTAGTTTTGAAATGACTTCACAGAACCTTATGTCAAGTGACATAACAATTAACAAACGATAAACCCTATATATATATATATATATATATATATATATATATATATATATATATATATATATATATATATATTGTTGTAATAATATTTTGATTTGGCAGTTCAGGCTATACATTTGTTTGAGACTGCTTTTACAAGATGTACAATTTATCTTGATACTTTCATATTGGTTGAGAAGTCCACCTTTTGGAACATCCCAAGTTAAAATCATTTTGTTTTCCAGGGCCCTCATTGCTTATATGTCTTTGTCAGTATATCGGTAAGTTTCATATAACTCTTTTAACTATATATACTCATTCTAAAATTTCGTTTGTTCCCATTAATGCTCATCATACAACTTTCTTTCTTCTTTTTTTTTTTTTTCATAAATGTCATAATTATTTAGGCGCGCAGCTTTGGTTAGTTACATCTAGATTAAACTATTATGACATTAGCATATGATCAATATGTAATACAAAGCAGTGTTTAAACCAATTTATTCACACCCAGAAGTGTGTATGTTCTCCCCTATTTATATTAATAGAGATTTAGAACAAATATGATTTCTACTTGTTATCCTACATTTGCCCCTAACGCTTTCCCAGAAAACAATTTGTTTTCGTAATTCGGTATAAACAATAATCTCCTACTCAAGGAATGGATTTAAGATTGATTCTCTTTAAGAACAATGGCAGCATTATAGTGGGGGGAACATTTTTCAGGAAATCTTGATGCTGATCAGGACGAGAATTTTTCAGGATTGTGAATGATTTCCCCTCCTAAGTCCTTCGGGACGGGATCATAAATGTGGTTTCCTGATCCCATCCCATCCCAAGAACACCCTTACATGTAGCCGACCCAACTAACAGGGTAAGACTTTCTTTTGTTGTTGCTAGTAACGAAATATGTACGGTAGAAAATATAATATTAATTAAATGATGAATACGTAATATTTGCTTGATATTCTATTAAGGAATTATAAAATGAAATTTATATTTTATTTAGAAAGAGTAAAATAATTGTGAAATATTTTTTTAGCTAATGCCAATGCCGCCTTTGCTTAAAAAGCTCTACTGTTGCTAAAGGGTTTAAATGTTGATTCACATGGTATTTATAGATGTTTACACATTTTATGTAATCTTAAATTCAAATTAGATACTCAAAAGTTATTTGAATTCTGACTAAATATCCTGAGTCAGTAAAATATACTAGGATTCTAGGTACTCCTCCTAATACATAAAATAGAAGCAGACGTACCCATTTATCTTTTTAAATGCTGAAGAACTCATCTGTAACAGCAATTTTAGATTAGTAGTGACTACTTCAATTTCTAGCGTTTTCACAAACCTCAATCACATTGTAATTTGATATGGTGGAAATTAACTGATTGATAGAGGAGAAAAATAATAGAGAAAACTTGAGCAAAGTCAATCAGAAAACCCGTACTCAACATGAGTATCAATACTTTTCTCAGAATCTCAGTTGTGACCAATAAAATTTTCAATAAGGAATTTTTTCTCATTTCTCCAAAATTATACTACCTCCAGTTCTAATTATACTATAAAAGTGTTCCTATAATTAGGACTGAAGGGAGTATATAGTATAACTATATCGTTACAGTTTTTTTAAAAAAAAAGTGGAAATGTAAGGTTACAGAATAAATGAGAATGAGAAGAAAAAGTGGGCAAAAGGTTTAGAAACATTCTTAATTTTGTTAATAGGATTTTTTGAGATAGCACTGGCCAGGAAACAATGTGGGCATCAAAACTATAGGGTTGGATGGTGAGACGAAGGGCAGAAAATGAGACAATCTAATCTCAATCCCACATTAATTCCGATCAAAAGACAAAAAAAGACTTCTCTATCAAGTGTCAACGTTAACGTTATATCATTGGTAATGCCTTCCCTTCTGAGGAGCTCAATGGATTTCACTCGCTTTAATAATTCACACTCTCATTAACTTTTATCTTCTTCATTCAACCTGTCGCATGAGCTAACCAAAAACCACGTTGACACATAAAAGTCAGTTAACGCATGATCCGGACGTATAGTTAGTAAATTTGCATGCTCGCCTTTATTCTGTATTTATGAAAACAATTTTGTAATCAAGCCTTACTTCTTCCTTCACTCGTTAGATTCATTATGTAAGATATTCAGCAAAAAGACAGACATGAAGAAGATTTAGATATGGAACACAAAATGTGCATGCAGAAGCAAAATGAATAGAATTTCTCAAACAACATTCTTTAATTAATCTGAAGCAAGGTTACAAAAGACGCCTATAGCATACATTCATTTCTTTGTTACCCATCATAAGGTAATTTATTACAAGCAAGTAACCCACTGAATTCTACAAACAAACAGTATTCAATTAACACAAACCCAGAAAACAGAGCATCTCTTTCATTTCTGCTGTTAACCAGAAATCTGGATGGCCTTCATCTCAGGCTTCTTAACCTCTACCTTTGGAACTGTGACGGTGAGAACACCATTCTCCATGGAAGCCTTCACCTCATCCATCTTAGCATTCTCCGGCAGCCTGAATCTCCTCATGAATTTGCCCCTGCTTCGCTCCACGCAGTGCCATGTGTCGTTCTTGTCTTCTTTCTCGACGTTCCTCTCGCCGCTTATCTGAAGCACCCTGTCGTCTTCAATCTCCACCTTCACCTCCTCCTTCTTCAGCCCTGGAAGATCCGCCTTCAACACATGCGCTTCTGGTGTCTCCTTCCAATCAATTTGAGTGCCCACAAACGCAGAATTATCCGGGGAAGACGTTGAGAGAGCAGAGGGGAATGGAAAATCCTTGAAGGGATCCCAAACATCGAGGGAGAGAGGATCGAATACGCTGCTCCTTCGACCACTGAAGAAACTTGGAATCAACGACATTTTCTGATCTTCGAGTTTGAGTAAAGATAGATAAATATAATAACAGGAGGAAAAAGAAAAAAACTGCTTGGGATTGTTGCTTGTGCCTGATCACTGAAATTGGCAACGTTTCTTTGGGACTTATGGAGGGGAATGCATCGGATATTTAAACCCATGGGAGTAGATTTTCCGGAATGGTCTGAATTTTTCTAGATTTTTCTTTTCAAGGAACTGTGTTAATTTGATGATAACTGTGGCAAGTTTTAAGCTCGAGCTTTGGCAAGCGCAGGGGAATGTGGAAGAATCCAGATTATTCTATATGCGGCTATGTTCTGGGCTTCCTTTATTTGACGTTTTCGGCCCTAATAAGTATTATTTCGGTCCTAATTATAAGAGCTAGTTAATTTTTTTGGAACGATTAAGGAAGCTAATTAAATTATTTTAGAGTATTTGTATTTTCATTTTTTTCTTCAAACTAATTAGTTTGACTAATAAACAAACATATAATTTAAACATTTACAACATATGAAATGATTAAGTAACTTATTTACCTTCTATAATTTCTCCAAAAAAAAGTTAACTAGTTTTTATAATTAGAACTGGAGGTAGTTTTTTTTTTTTTTTTGGGTATATCGCATAAGTACTATCTTTATTCCATCATCCATCTTTCTCATTTTATTGCTAGTTCACAGTTTCAAACTTCAATATATTCCTCTGCTCCTTTTTTTATCCTTTAATTAAAAATATAAGGGTAAAGGATTTTTCCAGTTACTAGAGATAAAGTTATCTCTGGTGAGCCTAAAACTACATCATTTTAGAGTAATGAAAGGTGTTTCCGTTATTTTGTTTATTTTTTATCATATGAATTTTACTGAAATACCCTTCATTAATTCACCTAAAATTATAAATACATCCTTCATTATTCCAAAACGACGTAGTTTTAGGGTCACTGGAGATAACTTTATCTTCAGTGATTGAAGAAATACTTTTCCATTTATTTAAACTATATAATTATATTTTATGAAAAGTATTTCTCTAGTCACTGAAGATAAAGTTATTTCTCATGACCCCAAAACTACATCATTTTAGATTAAAGAATAGTGTGTTTGTAATTTTAGGCGAATTAATGAAGGGTGTTTCAGTAAAATTCATATGATAAAAAAATAAATAAAATTATGGAAACATTCTTTATTAATCCAAAACGACATAGTTTTGGACTCACTAAAGATAACTTTATCTCCAGTGACTGGAGAAATCCTTTATCCTTATATTTTTAATTAAAACTTTTGTTTATTTTAGTAAATTATAGTTTTGACAAAATTAAAGAATGAGTAATTTTTGTCCATGAGTATCTATATAAGTAATTTTGAATAATGACAATTTAGAAAAAATTATTTAATTTAGTAAAATTTAGAATTTGGTGTTAGGCGCTCTTGGAGTAAAAATTCGTTGGCCAATTTACACTTTAAATAACAGATGTTAACCTTTTGCTAACGGCGTTATGCCGGACGCTCTCATTTTTAAAACTTTGTTGGTATTTTTAGTTCACTTAATAGTTAATTATGTTAGACGCTCCTAAACTAATAATTTATTAGTTAAATCGCGCCATACCCCAGAAAACAACAATCTTTTTAAATGCCGAACAGCTCATCTGTAGTTACAATAGTAGTGACTACTTTCTAGCATTTTCCCGATCCTCAATCACGTGGTAATTTGCATAGGTGGAAATTAATTAATTACCGTAATATGAAGAATTATAGGGAAAATTGGGGGAAAAAAAGTCTATTACGAATTTTATTTGTGAAAATAACCTAAATCAAAATACAAAATTTGCAGGGTATTAGTGCTTTCTATATATAAAAATTTCTCAAACCATTCTCAACAATAAAATTTTGAATAAAAAACTTTCCCCATTTTCCTAAATTTATATACGGTGTATATAAGGTAACAGTAAAAAAAAAGTCACATCAAATGTTTGGTAAAAAGTTATCAGAAACTTGTCAACGAAAAAAGTGGGAAAAATGGCTTAGAATCATGCCTAATGTTTTTAATTATTTCCTGAGACATCACAGAAAACAATTTGATTATGAGAATATAATGGCATTGGAAATTGAGAGATTAATGAGAATACGAGACGAAGGGTAGAAAATGAGATTATATCAGTCGCACGTTAGGGTCTCAATGGACTTCACTGGCTTTAATTCACACTTTCATATGCTTCATTCTGTCCTTTCTCACGACCTAACCATTGACGGAACTGGATTCTCAGCTCGTCTTCACGGACGAGCTTTTGATCGTCCAAATCTAAATTTGGATGGTCCAGATTTTTTTTAAAATTTTTTTCTAAATAAAAAAATCATTTTTAAAAAAATATTAGTTCAGAGATTAGCTTTATTTTATATTCTCTATCCATTAAAATTGTTTTTTATTAAAAATAAAAAGTAATAAGATCTAAACCATCTAGATTAAATCTGAAAAGCCAGGAGCTCGTCCGTGCAGAGATGAGCAAGGAATCCAATTCCAACCATTGACACATTCTTCAATTTAATGCATGATCCGGACGTATGGTAAATTTGCATGCTTGCCTTTATTCTACTTTTATTCCGGAAAACACTCTTGCATACCAAGCCTCACTTCTCTTTATCGTACACTTGATCATCATTCCCACCCACTTCCTTTTCCATGGCAAATCCTACAAATCCTTACTCCTTTCCTCACTTAATGGATTCAGGAAACTTCAAGAAAGTGCGCAGATTTCTTCCGGCTCCGACAACCATTAAGAAGAATCTACGACAGGGATGATCTGCATCGAAACGGTGCGTTTGGTCTTATAGCATGCTGAACGATACCTGAAGCATAAAACGAGGCGTTTGTCGGAGAAAGCTGTAACCAAGCTGGTCATAATTTTCCATCAAGATCTATTTAAATTTTAATCTCAAAAGTCTAATAAATTTAAAGTTTTAAATTTATAATTTTTTACATAATAAATTCATTTTTATGAGAAGTGATAATTATAAATTATCTTTATTTTTAACCTTGCATATAAAAATTAAATTAAATATAAATAGTTAAAAATAAATTTAATAATCACAATTTTATCTATCAAACTTATGTTATGAGCATAAAATATGCTCCCAAACTGAAAAAGGTAAAGAGCAGAACAAACTGAAAAGACTTGCCCAAACACACGAGTAACATAACGCATCAACTTGCAAGTCACAACAACGAAGACCTTTTTAAATCCCTTGCTAACTGTCTTATTCATAATACTCATATCCTATGACCCTTACAAAGTCAGATCCCCACTTTTAGGTTGCCTCTTCTGAGACAACCACTTCGAGCTTCCCTAGCTATATTCTATGCCTCGCCCTCCTCTACAATCTCATGAAAAAGAATTTGAATCCACTTTTGAATGAATAATATTTACAATTATATCACACTACTTGATGAAAGGAATAAGATGCAAATTTCTTCCGTAAATTTTCGCTGAAAAAGAATATTGTCTTAGAAAATTTTTCAGGTTTAATAAATTTCAAAATCAAGGCAATATTACTTCATACCGTTAAAAAAACTAACATTACACGGTATGTAGTAACATTACTTAATTTTAACATTTTTTAGAAACAAAAACTTCCGGTCAAATTTCACCCTTAGCCTTTCATACTAATGAACATCACCATCAACGTTTTCCTAGTCTCTCATGAACGGCAGAGATTCCTCCGACATTATAGTCAGCAACGAATACTTGGCCTTCAGTGAGATTCTGCCATCGTCCACACAGAGCTTTGCTCCGGTTACCACCCAATAACCCGGCACATCCTCTGGGCCCCTCACCATCTCTTTCGTGTCCACCAAGTTAAGCATCTTCTGAGCCCTCGTCGGCACCGGCGGTCCTTCCTCATACACGGCCGAGTTTATATTCACCTTTGCTGACTTCTCCGGCGTGTTCTGCAGCAGCTCCTTGCTCAACCTCGTGCTCATCAACGCCGAGAAAAACCCCGACTTTCGAGACTCTGTTGAAGCTCCGTCCCACTCTGATCGGCGACATTTAGCCGATGAAACAGAGGAGAATCCAAGCCTGAGGAAGAGAACCTTCTTCATGCCTATGAGCTTCACCTCGAACCATGCCTTAGTAACTATACCAACGGACTCGTCTAAATGGGTGGTGTTGTTCTGTACTGGTGCTGTACATACGTGAGAGAACATGTTCCATTTCACAGGTTCATAGTACCCCTTGTCCACTGATTCATCCGTAGGATTATAGCTATGGTCGTACGAGACATCGAGGATGCTGGGAATCTCTGAAAGGTGCTGAAGATGGATAGCTAGGTGGTCGTTTTTTCTACCTTCTAAGTACAAGCGAATCCCAGTTACAGGCCTATTTCCAGTGTCAACCTGCGAAATTAGTAAAATAACTAATTAATTAATTGAGGATGAATTCTCAGGAACTATATTCCATGTTACATAATCTCATCGATCACTAATGAATTTACCTTGGCAGTATTAACAAAAAGCTTGGGTCCCATGAGAGTGAATTGAAGAGATGGAGACATGTTCCTTCTCTGTATGTGACCAAATCCGAGAGGCAGATCACCATACATGGGAGCCCATAGCCGAGGTAACTGGAATTCCAGAAACTGATGAAGCTCTTCTATTGGAGGCTTATCTGCAAAATTCACACGTTGTTTATATAGGATCATCTTGAAGAGTGTGAGTGTGTGCTCGCGCGCTAGACCAAAGGTATTAGGGAATAGTGAAACTCACATCTAAGGTATAAGTTCACGGCGTGACTCAGAAAAATACTGCCTGGAACAGAACTACTGAGAAGGGAAGTAATAGGCACAAATGACATTGATATCACATTAGGAGACTGTGATATGGTTGAGAGCCACTCGTTGAAAGATTGGCCAGCATCAATTCCTCCCCTTCGAACTGTAATGCTTTGAATATCCTGTACAAATATTATCCAAATCCGTCACATGCTACTGGTTGATCACATATTATTGGTCACTTCAATGGAATTTGAAAGAGATTACTAACATCGTTCTTGGAGTGGCCTTTCACAATTGGTCTCCCACTAAAAGGAAGAGATTGGCGAAACCCCCAAGACTTAGCATGATCGTCCTGCATAAAGGGAAAAAAGAACATTAAGACAAAATACAAATTCTGCAGTGTCCCCTTTTCAGTAATTGAAGTGTAATGAATCTGTTTGTACCTTGAGTTTTCCTGATACTTCGGCAGCATTATTGACATTAGAAGTTTGGTTTTGATCACCAGAAAACCTCTCATCAGCTAATTGCTTTAACAGTTTCTTGACCTCACTGGGCTCAAGGTTTGACTTTTTTGACTGCTTGATATGAATCACATCCTTACCTCCCATCTTCACCCCAACAACAACATGAGTCCCATAATTGGCAATAAACCTGAAGAAGAATAACAAAACACACTTCAATGCTCATCCAAAATACGTCACCATAATAACATTATGAAGAAGATTGAGGAGGAAGTCAACAACAACAAGAACAAAGAGGCTGCTTACTCAGCAAGGGCAGAGGGGTTCCATGAAGAAGGCACTTCCTTTATCAATTCTTCAGAAAGAGTAATATTGGATCTGCATAGCTCAATGTTATACAATGTTATGAACCAACCATCTACAGCCAGGCTTTTTGTGGAACCTGCGTCCTTTGCCCAGCCCCTTTTCATGTCAAACATCGCATTGAATTGTCCAGACGGGACTTTTCCCGTTAAGCCCAGCTCTTTATTGAATAGCTCTGACATCTGCAATATCAAAAAAAAAAAAAAATCCAAATAATGACTCAACAGTACTAATAATAACTTTATACCGAGCTACAGAGAAACCACTTAACCAGACATATAATCATTATCACGAGACAAGAAGTGAGCAATCACCTGATTAAACCTCAGAACATCGGATCGAAACCTAGTGCGCTCTCCTTTGTCGCACTTGATGGAAGTTGGAACGTTAGGGACGACAAGCCCACCTGGGAAGCTTAGGTCCCTTGTCTGATTCGAAGCGAAGGAGATCAAACTAGAGCCAGAAGGTCCATTCTTGCAAGCTGAAAGTCGAGCTATATCTTTGGATATATCAAAACCAAGACCAATGACGGAAACGGCTTTCTCCGCCGTCAAGTGAGGCTCTAATCCGGCATTATTACAAGTGAAACCCATTATTAGATCTTAGGTTAGTCGTCGGTCTATTGAGATTTCTGGATTTGTAGAGACAGGGGATATTAAGAATGAGGGGAGGAGGAGGGAAGACGACCCCATTGAGGAAGTCTTTGCTGTTTGGAATTCCACGGTTGGAGGTTTCAAAGGTCGACGCGGGGGAGTAAAAAAAACATTAAACTTTACTAGTACGTTAGTGAAAGTGACTGGGAATTGTTTTAATAAAGGTTCAACCTTTGGACCTTGGAAGACGGTGATACAGACAGCTGGTGTAAACACACAGAGACCGAGGTACAAGGAGTCGGCTAGCCTGTGAGATATCTCCACGTGGCAGATTGGAGTTGGACGGAGAGTCTCGTAGAATAATTCATAACTCGCGTGTTGATTCTTGACTCGGAAAACGGTTAACGCGAAAGAAGAATCCATGTGACGCACTAGCGTGTGTGACTGTAATTTCCCTCCAACTAACCACCCTTTTGGAAACATCGAATTCATTTCATGAATTTTTTTTTTTTTTTAATGTGTATAGTACGCTATAATCAATCAATCCATTGAAACTCCAGATTTATCAGGCCTAACATAAATTATTTTCTGCCTAAAGTTGTAGCTCTTTTTTATTCTTTAAATAAGAATAAATAAAATACCATGTGAAATCATGAATATATAAGAATATTTCTCGTGTTTATAAATATCATCAATGGTACTTCCTCTTATCATTAATTATTATAAGGCACATTTACTTAATTCGATTAGATTAAGAAAATTAGTTAAGTTAGTTAATATGGCATATATTTTTTAAAATATCTTAATCATTTTCATTGATTCTCTCTTTTCCTTTCCTCCTAACTAAATTATTATTAAGAAAGCATCAATAGGTGTAAATTAGGAAAAGATTAATAAATATGAAAATTGTATCTTATATTTAAAATTAATATATATATTCTCTCGAAATATATCTTATATTAAGAATAGAAGAGTACATGGTTTGTCTCAGATACAATGCATGAACCATATTTTAATACTTCAGGTCAAAAAACAAAAGTCAAGGCAACATCTAAAAGAGAATGAAATCTCACATTAGTTCATGCGTGATTTGAAATCTCACCCTTCAGCTGTGTAAAGACATTTTTTTAAAAATTAAAATGTGTTTTTAATTAGAGAACAGATCGATACAATGTATAAATATGTTTTTCATAGTTCGTTTTTAAAAATAACAGATCAGTTTTAGCTTATATATATAGTTGATCAGTTGATTTCAGACTAAGCTAGGTAATAATGAATATCTTTAATTTGAATTTTATGTTTTTAAATTAAAGTTGGATATGGTTGTTATAATGTGAATAAACTATTAAAAATATATTTTGAAAAAAAATAAAAACCAGGAACAAGACATTTAAAAGGTGTGGAAGACTTGGTCTTCTCCCTTTTGTCGAAACTTCACTGCATCTCCATCGGGGGAAAGCTGTCCGAAATATTTGATGATATGATGATTGAAAAACCGCGTGGAATATGTAATTTACCAAAATAACCAACCTGGCGTAGACTTGGACTCGTCTTCATATAACTTCATCAGTGATGAGGTGGAGGCCCTTGTTTGGGATCAAACTTGAAATTTTAGCAATATAATTTGACTCCCTAAGACCACACGCGCAGGAACCATATTAGTTATGTGAAAAATCAAATGTTTGACTTCGCATCACTAACTATTTTATGTCCAAAAATTTGGCAACAGACTTACAGACAAGTCTCATTATTGTTGTGAGGAATGTCAAATGTGCTAGCTAGCTCTCTCACCTTGAGAAGATTATATGTTTTTTCCTTTTCTGGGTTCATCAGATCACGATAAATCAACACTAAAACAAAATGTTTTTAAATATTTTCTTTAAACTTCAAATCTTGTAGAATTTCCATTTCATTTTTCCCTCTTCCTATTTTCATTTCCATCACTATGTCATTTTGTTTAACAGTACGGACCATTCGTGGAGCTTTCCACAGTGGAGGATCAGTTGTTTCAGCACAAGGTCGATAATAACAGTTGCAGGATGTACAAAATGGGAGAATGAATGATGAACTTCTGGAGGCAGAACCAGCTTGTCAAGTTCAAATAGCAGAACCGCATCGCATCCGTTTCAGCCTCTACTATCAATGAGAGCGTGTATTACTCATCGATGACGGTTAGTTAAAATTTTAAGAAAAGAGTGGAGAGTTTTAGGTACCATGAGCCTATTAAAATTTAAGAAGCCTAATAAAATTTCACTATTAGATTTTCTTTTAGCTTCCCAAAAAAAATTCTGTACGGTAAGATCCTCTAATATGTTTTTCCTTGTCCTATAAAAATTAAATAAAATCGTGATCTATCATATATTTAGAAATATTGTTCAATTACAAGATAACAATCAAAATATTAATAATTTAAGCTAAATAATCTCATAATTAATTTAGATTTATATTATTTCTTAAAATTAGCTAACAATTCAAATATTATCTAATAATTCTAATTAAATTAGTCTAAAATAGTCCCTAAAATAAATGAATAAGGCGTGGATAAAATATATAAAAATTCATCCAATCAGGTAAAGAAGCTGAGAAAAATTGAAACTGATGCATTAGTCGATAATCGATGCATTAAAAGCAATCCAAAGGAACCCTCTAGTCATACCTTGGGTCCAGAAGATTATATGTTGCTATGGTCAAATTTTTGATACTTTGCCTTCCCTTGCTTTTAAAAGTTTGAATACATACACTAGATCCAAAGCTCTGATATATAGTTGGACTTAAACATTAGTGTATTTTTGGAGCAAGGTTAATTACCTTGCCTCAAATTGTAGTTGAGCTTGGGAAAGGGGGAAAAAAAGGTTAATTGCATTAAGAAAATGATATTTGTGATAGTGGCAGAAACAAATAACTTTTTGCTAAAAAAAATCACTTAAATTTAAAGCAATTTTTTCGTACGTCTCGTTTTCAGCTTTTCCTTGTATTTGAATCATCTAAAACTGATTTTTTAAGATATTATCCAAATAAATGTTTGTCAAACTAACTATTTAATAAAATTTCATACAAACCTAAATCACATTATACATATAATTGGTTTTTTTTTAATACATCATAGTAGGGGACGGGGTAGGGTTTGAACCTTAGACATGAGGGAGGGAGGCCAGTTAATATTGAATCCCATGTCACTGCGCTACTAAGGCGGTAGCCATATAATTGGCTTTTATCTTAACTTTATTTTGCAAAAACTAGTTGGGATAAAAGTTATTGGTGCAAATGTTGTTCAAACAAGTCATTTATTATTGTTAGACTTCGGCTACTTTCGAGGCTTCAATAACATTGGCTTCGTTTGGATTCACATTAAATACAGCGTTGAAGGCAAAAATATTCGGTGGCGGAAAAGCAAACGATTAACAGTGCAAAAACGCAGACATAGGAGTGTTTGGATGATACGTTGGCTTCTTCCATTTCCCTCAACGTTGCTGAGCTTTTTGAACGCTCCAAAATAGAGCTTATTTGTAACGCACCGGATTAGAGGGAGAAGGAGGCTACTGTTCATCATCTTCTTCCAAGAGGCACCAGGATTGGAGGGAGAAGGATGCTACTATTCATCGTCTTCTTCCAAGAGGCAGCAACCAGAGGGTGTGAAGACGGAGGAAGTGGCTCTCCAACTCTTAAGGAGTATAAAGAAGGAGTAAGGAGATCGCAACTCTCAGGCGTAAGGGGATCACTCATCTGCTACTTGCCGTCATCCCCTGCATTGCTGAACTCGTCTCTCTCTGTTTTTCTTCAATGGTGCAATGCTCTCCGCCTCTCCCTCGTTGGTGCTCCTGCTTTCAGTTTTTGTCGATCTACTGCATGTTGTCCGATTCTATGCTCTCCGTGCGTCTGTGCCGATTTGCGATGCTTCTTGAATTTTTGTTCGGCGGTTCGTGCTCAAAATCTGTGTGTGGTGCTCTTTGTTCAATATATCTCAACTGGGGCCTTGGACTTGCGTCTCTGATCTCTTTTTTTCTCTTTAAATATTTCTTCAGATTCTCTTTTACTTAGATATGATATATCTTTTGGATATATCCTATATAACATATGGATATATGTAACTATCCAATGCCTGCTCATGCGTGATGCTTTATTTGAATCAGCATCTTTCCAAATGATTTTCTCCTCCACAATTTTTTATATAATATATTATTAAAAAAATATTTAGGTTTAGTAATTTAATTAGTTTCTTCAATCTCTTAAAAAAATATTAATTCTATCTTATATTTAGGTTTAGTGGGAGTATTTAATAAAATTCATACCTTTTTTAGTCATTTTTTTTATCTCAGCTGACTTTTGAAATAGTAATCCAAACACTCCTCAGTTTAGAAAAAAACCACTTCTATAAAAGCCAAATGGACAATCCAAACACAAATCATTATCTATAACCTAACTTTTTCCTACCGAGCTTTTTTTAAGTCAGATGGCTTTTAAGCCACCGTTTCCTACCGCCAACCCAAACAGGCCCATTGTCTCATTTCTAAATTTGAATGTGAGTTGCCAAAAAAGGAAAACCTTTTTGGTTAATTTAATCCTTCAGCTTGTTTAAATTTTAGTTTTAGTTTTTATAGTTACGAATTGTTATTTGTAGTCTTAATATTTTCATAAAAACTTAATCTAAATTTGATGTTGTTATTTACAGCCTTACAGGGACCAAAAGTTTTGGTTATTGTTTTCATGCTCTTTATGATTTTGGCTTTGGTCTATGCAAATTTTTTATTTTGTCTTTATACTTTTATTGAGTTTATATTTTAGTTTCTATGCTTAGCAGCATGAAAGTTAACACCGTAATATTCAAACTAAATCCTTAGGAAACTTTAAGGGTTAAGAAATTATGATTTTAAATTATAAGAACCAAAACCAAAATTTGATTAAGATATAATAACCAACAATAAGATTAACCCTACCACCAAAACAAAGATATGAACCGTTTTTTTTTTTTTTTTGGGGGATGTTTACATCCTTATGGCAAACGGGTTTGGATCTTCTCATCATCAATTCTTTGTCCATCTCTCATTATCAGTAAATCTTGACCATTAAAATCCTGATTGAAGGACCCAGAATAATTTTTAAAAAAACGTACGAGGTTTTCATTACCGCACGTGATTTTTCAAAAAATTATTCTGGGCCTTTGGATCAAAATTTCGATGACCAGGATCAACTTGTAAGAGATAAAAAAGAGTCTGCTCATGAGAGAATGGTCCTCCTGACAGGCAGCTATATTTGGGAAGCCCAAAACGGACTTTTAGCCGATTGAGAAGCATTATACATGTTTGGGAAAACTTTTTAAAAACTCATTCTCAATCTTACTTTCCACCGAATTGCTATAAGCTAAAATTTGGAGCTTTTGAAAGTTCCTACTGAAAAAGCAAGTTGCACCTCTCTCTATCTCTCTCGGATAGCTTTGTCCTCTCTCTCTGAAATCATATCGCAGACTAGAAGATGATGATGATGATTTGATTGAAATCAACCTTCCAAGCACAATTTATGTGGCTTAGGTAGAGAGCTTGAGCAGAGATTAGAATCAAAGTTGCTAGATTTTCTACCAGAAGCCATGTTCAAGCAGGAAGGTCTGATGGAGCTATTAGCAGAGATTATTGAGATGAGTGAGGATGAAAACTTGATAGAGATTAATCATCAGATTGCATGAGAAATCAGAGCGTCTATTCCGTCGATAATGACGCCTAGCTAATGATGCGTCAAGTGGTCGACGGCGATCACCGATAGAGTGCGAGGAGAGACGGTGAATGAGGTGTTCACGGGTGAAACTAATTTTTTTTAAAAAAAAATGGCATGAACATTCTGGAAGAGCCTCCAATTTAATTATTTAGGAGAAATGGCTACATCATTTTATTATTTGCAGAAATTCTCAAACAATGTTATTTTATGGAAGTTGAACATGAGAGTATAGGTTATATAGATACTATTAGTGTAGATGAAGAGTCTTTCTCAACTAATTCTGATGCGTCATCTTCAACTAAAATGAATCAGATTCGTGACATAATTATCAACCAAATTGTACAGGATTTGTGATCAAGTTATTTATGTAATATTATTTGATCAAATTATGTATTTTAGTATTGGTAAATTACTAAAATTTTAGTTAGCATTTTTCACTATATTGTAATTTCAATTTTAATTTTTCTCACATAATTAATTATCTCAAAAGTCACTTATGCTAAAGTTACAAAAGCTACTTATGTAACCGCCAATTCAGACATAATACACAATCTGACTTTTGTCCAATCTTACTTTTTCATAAGTTAGATTGCAAATAAATAATTTTTCTCACCGTTGTCCCAAACACGTCAACCTGTTTGGATTAGTGGTGTGAAAAGTGATTTATTTTCTATCTGACTTTTGCAGAAATATGATAAAATAAAAGTCAGGCATAGCTTCAGAAGATAAAATATATAAGTCTAGTGACAGCCCATCAAAAGTAAAAGCTTGATAATTAGGTGTTTAGAATAACTTCATACTTGATAGGCTTCAAGGTCTGAAGTTTATTTTTTTGTGAAACCACATCACGTTGCTTCTAATCCCATCACCAAAAAGCAGACTACTATGCCAATGTGAGTTGGCATAGATGGTAAGGGATCTAGGACTAGGCCCTTAGGTTGTGGATTTGATCTCCTCTGCCGTCACTGGGACTCCTTTGGTAGGCGATCTCGTAAGTCCCCAGTAAGTGCTCATAAAGCCCAAGGCCGTGCCCTGGCCTTGGTGGGGGACTGATGCCGAATCCATCCAAAACTTTTTTATACCCAAAAAAAAAAAAAAAAAAAAGCAGACTACTATTTCTCGCTAAAATGACTGTTGCCCCCCTCCCAAAAGCAGTCGTACCTCTCTCCTCTTGCCTGTTACTCTCCTCCCAAAACTAGACATATATTTTGAAAAAATGAATGTCCAGTTTTATTGCAAATGAATGTCCAGTTAGAGATATATTTTGGAAAAATGAATGTCCAGTTTTATTGCAAATGCACTGTAAGTTTGTAATTAGAGCTGTCAAAACGGGCCACTTTGGCCTGTTAGGCCCTAGCCCGCATGGGTTAGGGCCAAAAAGCCCACATGTGAAGTAGCCCACACAGGCTAAAAGATAATTGAGCCCTAAGGGTTAGGGCCGGCCCACGGGCCAAAAAACATTTTATATTTACAACACATCCTTTCATTTTTATTCAGATATGGAAATATAATTCTGGAAGATTACCAAATATCATTCTCAACTCTGTTCAAACATATCAATTTTTAACTACAAAATTAAATATAAAAAAATATTTTTTAAGAGTTTTTAGAGAAATTTAGAAAAAAATTCAAATATCCATTCATACCATTTTCAGTTATTTTTCATTTCAACTAACTTTTCAGAGGCTAGGTCAAACAAGTCCCTATTTAGGGGGAAAAAAAAAATCCTTTCTGTCAATGTTATTCCAAATACAAATTACATCTACAGTATGACTTTTAAGAAAAAGCTCAACCAGAAAAGTCTAACAGGCAAAAAAAAAAAAAAAAAACTATTCCAAAGCCTAAGACGCTAATTTTTTGTTGGTTTTTTTTCAACCTTGGCCCACTTTTGTCGTTTAAACAATGTAAAGTACTTGTGTCGTACCATTTGGTGTATGTAGAAATTACTGATTTATCTTCCATCGAGCAAAAAAGAAGAGATTACTCATTTCTTTCATGGAGGTCAAAAGGTCAATGCATTACGAGGTCGTGCTTAGCCCTTGCGCGTCGAAAGACAAAATATAACAGACAAGGAATCATTGAGTAAAAGATTTGGGCCC
This sequence comes from Acacia crassicarpa, assembly GCA_034222035.1. NCBI lineage: Eukaryota > Viridiplantae > Streptophyta > Magnoliopsida > Fabales > Fabaceae > Acacia > Acacia crassicarpa. The sequence continues at coordinate 35,832,940 of JAWXYG010000005.1, read as the reverse complement.
GCGGTAGCCCTATCTTAGCCCCATAAAAATAGGGGTTATTGTGGGCTAGGACAAAAAATAACCCTTTTATGGGGGTTAAGGATGGGGTTTAACAGGCTGACCCGTGGGGCTCAGCCCGTTTTGACAGCTCTAACTATAACCATAGTTTTATCTTCATCTGAGTTGGTTTACTATTAAATTTATTGCAAATGCACAGTTGTAAATCAAATGATTTTTATTCTTCATGTATATTTTGCATACTTTCAAAATTTTAGGTTCATTAGTAACAAATGATCACCTTCATGATCAAATCAAAAACTAATTTATAGAGAATAGTAACTTCACTTTTTTATTTAGCAAATTTATATTTATGTTTAATTGTTTATCTCAGATTATATATGTGTGTCTGTTTGTGTGGGATTTAAAGCCATCGAACAATTCACACCGCCAAAACAAAGGGAATCTTCAAAAGGATCTTTGGGCCTCTCCAAGATTCCGACCCTCGACAAAGATTCCTCATCTTGTTCCCGAGACAAAATCAATCCGACCATACCTTGTATTCATCCAAACCAGGCCGAGCGACGTACCTGAAATCGCCCTCTACGTTCATAATCTCCTGGTTCCCATTCATGGTGATGATGGTGCCACCACTTCTCGCTGCCTCGCGCTTCAATTTCTCGAGGAAATGGAGGATCTTAAGCTCTTCGCCTTCCCGATCAAGAACATCCCCGCCATGGACCACGGTGGTGGACCCTCCAATCCAACGATCGGACTCATCTATGAGGCTTTACTAATGAGATGTGGGTGTGAGACAGGAACGGGAGAGAGACGACGATGAGAGGCGAGATGTGGGTGGGGAGCACATAATCTCCCTTATCCTCCTCTCCTCCTCCGGTCATCGTGAGCAGTTTTTTATATATATTTATATTTATATTTTATTTGTTTGGATTAAATTATATTATATCCTAAAATATTTTTTTGCATCCATTATCTTTATTTAATTAATTTATAGGATGTTGGTTTTATTTTTAAAAAAAAATTGAATGCAATACTGAAAATTAATTATTTTGAGATATTGGATATAAAAATTATTTTAAAATGCAGCATATAATTTAATTTAAATAACTATAATATATAAATAAATAATATACTTACTCAAAAATAGAGGGATGAGCATGTAAGAAAAGCAAATAAGGATGTGAAGCCGAAGTGGGTGAGACTGGAAATTAGGTTCAACGCTCGGTCTCATGGCTCTAGGTTCAACAGGGCTTATCTTTCATAAGCCCAATAAGAAAAACGCTTACCCAAACATTTATTCATTGGGCTTGTTTTTCACTTGCAAAATTTCCAGTGTAATCAGGCTTTTCTTCTGGGTAAAGGCTTACCCAAACATGCAAACTATGTGTTTTTGTTTGATCTGGTCTCTCAAGGCCTTCGGGCCTCCCATGTTTTTAGGCCATGAATGGGCTTCTTCTGGTTATGCCCAACAAATGGGCTTCTATCTTTTTAGTTTGTGTATTGTTGGGCTTCCATCCAAAAGCGGCTTGGGCTTGGTATCGTGTATTTTGTGTTTTTACGATTTAGTAATTGATGTTAAAAAATACCTCCATTTTTAACATCAATGACTAAATCCTAAACATTTTTTTTAAAAAAATAAAAATAAAGAGACGCCTATAAAATCAAAGATGTAGTGCCATTTTCACATCGGTTAAAAGAAAATAACTCTAAATATATGCAAACTCTAACTCTATGAATATAATTATAACATAGTGATGCATATGGTCCATGGAAAGTTGATAGAGATTTATGGTATATTATTCAATGGCAATTGTTTTTAGTCAATATTTTAAGTGAGGGCATCAGATTATTATTATTTATTTTATCAAGACATTTAACCAACTTTGAATGTGAGGTTTAAAGCACAAAAAGTTGCCACATCTCTTAATAAGTGCATTACTCAAGACTTAAATTTGTGTTTTTCTACTTATAAAAGTAATATCACTTACCACCTCAACTAATAGCTTATAAGTCTGCATGAAAATATTTCAAACCTACAAATTTTTTCCCCAATTTTAATTTCTTTCGTACTCCATAAACATAATGTTTGTGTAACAAACAAGGTTCAACGCCCAAATCAAACTTTGCAATTACATAATAATGATATTTTTCTACCTATTTATAATTATTCATTCGCTGTTCATTTATAATTCGTTAAAATAAATATCATCTATGTGAGGGAGATAATTTTAGTTCAATTTAATGATAAGAAAAAGTGGGAGGGATATAAATATTTTTTTTTCTGCTGTGGGAATTACTAGATATGTTTTTTTTTTTTTACATCAAGAAAGTGGGATCATAAGATTTGGTAGGTATTCAAACTTAAAATAATCTTAATGATACCAAGAGTATTGGTTTTAGTAAAAGTAGCTCTGGTCGTTTAAGTATGATATCTTAAATTTGAGTTTACATGAATATAAAAAATATCTTTAAAAAAGTCATCCTCAATTAGGTAGGATAATACTTGAATTATTATTATTTAAAAAAAAAAGAAAAAAAAGAATGGCCTTGATGATTAAGTTCCAGAACATTTGGCTGTGCTAATGACAAGTTGTCCAAGTGGTAATACAAACTATAGTACAGAATTCAATCTGGCATTGTTTGGCTGTGGACTGTGGAGTATGAACTCAGCTGTAAAAAAGTCAAGTTTTGTAATGTGTGTTCACAGGACAGCACACTCTACATTCTCCCTGACGTGCCTTTCGCAGTGTCCCAAGTCCCAACGACCACCGTCCCTTTTCAGTTTTCACCTTCAACTTGACAGAATCACCCTCCTCCTTTCATTACTGTCTCTTCCTCATTATATTTCTTCTAAATTTAAAAACTAATAATATCAATTTTAATACGGGGAAAAAATAAACAAAGCTCAACGGGTGAAAATGATCGAACAAGCATAATATTAAACTATCCTAGCTAGTGCATTTTCTTGTTTTAATATTTCCCTTAATAATAATGATAAACAACATGGCCCCCAATCCACAGGTTAAACTGTCCGTGAGATGCTTATCACTCGGCAAGAGAGATCATATTGGTTCTCTTTCTAAGTCCAGAGTTATTTCATAGTCATTTCATCGCTTTCAAGTAAAGGTAGATTTAGAGTAAACTCAAGTGGAGTAGCTAGGTGTAATAATCCCGTAAATGTCAACCGAGGTACTTCCTCTTCCTCTGATCTTTATTATAAGACACTAATTAATTTTTTTCACAAATCAATAAAAATAGTTAAAATCAATAAAATTGTCATAGAATTTAAGTAATTTCCAATATTATCCCTATTAATTACACAAACCTCTAATATTATATTAATTATTACTCTCACCTACTATCTTTATTAATTATGGGAATACATGAAAACGAATAATTAATACTTTTCGGGAACAAGCAAGTGTTTTGTAAAAAGGACCGGATAAACTTGCTAGTTGGTACCTTATAATAAGGAACAGAGGGAGAATATCTCATGTGTGTGTGTATAAAAAAAGAGAGAGAGAGAGAGAATGAGTGAGAGAGAGAGAGAGATAAACTCAAGTGAGTTATAATGGTTATATGATATTATTACGTTTCTATGCATAACACATATATTTTCTTTTATCTTTTTTCTTATTATTTCCCTCTAATTACCATAGTTAACATAACTCTTTAATTAAATCACAATATAAGGTGGATTTGGAGAAAATAATGAGGTAAGTTAGGATATTTCCCGATTGGTATGAGCATTGAAATAAGAGAGAATGACATTGAAATCCAAATTAAGAGAAATGATGTTAGAAAAGTCTTAATTAATAAGTAATAAAGAAAAATAAAAAATGAAACAGTTACCATTTAATGGATTTTTTTTAGTTGGGACCTTGAATATTATTCCCTATTAAAATAAAGGGATTGGGCAAGTAACAAAAAAAAAAGGGATTGGGCATTTTATTTTAAAGTACGGGAGCGTGTCACTATCTAAAAGTTCAATGCAAAGTAAACCAATATTCTACCACAATAATTAGTCAACACGTTAGAGTTGTTGCCTACGCGCATCATATGCGTTTTTTCACCACACGCAACCCCATATTTTACACCAACTCTCTTTTTTGTGTTTTTTCCACTTTTATAACTCCTCTATTCCCCATGTGTCACATTAAGGTGTTACACAGTTTATCCCTCGCAAGCAATAGCCTACAATTTCTTCACAATATTAATTAATTATATGTATATAAGTTACTCCTTCTCATCCTTCATACAAACCATATTTATCTTGGTTAAATTAATAAAATATAACATTTTTTTAATAACGTCTTAATTATCTTCATCAATTTTTTATATTTGATTATTATTGAAATGATATTAATAGAGTTAAATTTTAAAAAAATATGTTTTCTATTTAAAATCAAAATAAATTCGCAAAGCATATGTCTGATGTTGAAACCTCTCGAGCGAGTATATTGTTCTAGTGTATTCGGAAATCAGCATCTAGTTTTCCGATTCACTTTTCAAGTTTCTTGTCAAAAATAGTGAAAACTATTTCTTCCTCTTTTTTTTAAAATTAATACTTAATGGATATTCACACGTGTTTGATATTGTACTTTTGTCTTGCCATCAAAACGTATGGTCAAGGTTTGCTGCTTGACACGTACTGGGCTGAAGTATTTTTATTATTATTATTATTTTTTAAAGTGTACGGATCGATTGAGTCAATGGAGTCAATGCGCGGATGCTGGAACGCGGATTTTGATATGTAGGGCCCAACACGTGGCACATTCAGGGACCCCACATGATTTTTTCCTAACAATACAGCGCCCCATTGCTGTCTGTGTGAGGCATAGTGTAGCTGATGCATCCTCTAAACTCTTCCATTCAAAGATGCGTTTCTCTCTTATTCAGTTCAGCCTTCAAAGGCTTCAATGTATGTAGTCGCTCTTTCCTTTCGTCCATTTCCTTCTTTCTCAACAAAACGTGCTCAAATTTTCAGTTCACCGTTCCCCCCCCCCCCCCCCCCCCCCCCCATTGAGTCATCCGTGTAGTTAATAATTAGGCATGGAAATAGGCCAGGACAGGCTAGGCTTTGGCTAAATAGGCCTGAGCCTGAATGCAAGCTTTTTTTTAGGCTCAGGCCTGAGTCTTCATAAGGCCTAGTCAAGCCTAAAACCTTTGTAAAGGCTTACTTACATTGTAAGCCTTTAAAAAGGCCTCTATGTAGACCTTTTTTACAAGTCTTAAAGGCTATAAAAAGGCTTTACTCACTTTAAACCTATCAAAATCTATATAAATATGAGAATGAAAAAATAAATATTATATTATTTATATTGTACAAATATAAATATATTTATTTAATGTATAAATAGGCCAAGCCTGAAGGCTTACAGGCCAGGCCTTAAAATAATAGGCCTGACCTATTTACACAGATAGACCTTTAAATAGGCCTTGGCCTGGCCTTTTTGACAAACAGGTCAGGCTTGAGCAGGCCCTAAATAAGCCAAGTCGTAGGCCGTCTGATAAAGACCTAGCCTATTCCCACCCCTATTAACAATCTATTGAATTATTTAAATAAATCATATATTCAGTTGGTGGAACCATTTTTTGGCCAGCTAGCTAGGGCTAAACTGACATTCTAAAGTTTGTTAGTACATATATGTATTTGTTACATATTATTTTATTTTTGTTAATAATTTAGTCTTAGCTAATCTCTTATATATTTTCTCCATGGTTTGGGAAACCGGACCGGCCGGTTTAGACTGGCCGTGAAACTCAGTTTGGTGCAAAACCGGACTGACCTGGTGAACCCGGGTGTAAATCGCTGGGCTACAAGGGTCAACCCAGTTCCAGTAATTTTTTTTTCTTTTTAAAAAAAGGCAATCTGATTTGAATATCTGAATATGTCACAAGTATATCTGAATATGTTACAAGTATTGAAGTTGTTACGGACCAGCCCAAAAGGCTCATAACCAGACCACGGCCCAACCATGCCTAAGGCAGAATCAGCACCATAATGGGAAAAGGTATGGAATCCCACTAATCTAGAATCCCATTAATCGGGAATCTCCCCCCAATCGTGGTCCCGAGATATCAGCCCCTGATATCTCGGCCCCGGATATCGCTCATTAACCCGAGGATACTCGCACCAGACTTCTCTATAAATACAAGGAAACCCTAATAAGGTGCACACGTTCTAACCTATGCACTATTTACTTCCTGTCACATATAGCATACACACCACCCCCTGGCCTCACGCCTCCAAGTATATTACGAACTACGTGGACTTTGATCCCCTCAAAGAGTACGTAGGCTCTAGACTTGACAACCTAGTCAAGTCCAATTGATCTGTGTTCTTAGGACAGAACAGAAGTATATGGTTATTTTACTACTGATCTAAAGTATTGAAATGATATATAGTATGTGAAATTTAGGTTGGTGTGATGAGAAATTAATTATTTTCCAATTTTTTTATACTTCACCGATCTAGCCCGGGTTGATTTCGGTCTGACCCACTAACCCTTAACTCAGTATCTCGATCGGTTCAGTCACCGGTCTGGGTTTCAGAACCTTGATTTTCTCTATAAGAACAATATTTAGTTCATTACTCAGTACGCTATGAGGGGAAAGTAAATTCTTACTTGAAATACCTACTGAAAAAGTTAGTTTATCTTATATCTTGTTTTGTTTTATAATTGTCGATTATTATTTATTTATGTTTTCAATGTTATGTGATACCATTTTGATCCTGTTTGTAACATCCTGAATTTTGAATCTAATATCTTGAACATAAACCTATTTTGGGAAGACTAGTAGGCTCTATTTTTGGAAAGTGATAAATTTGAAATCAGTATTTTGTGGGCCCCAATACTATTCACGTATACGTTTTTACTATTTACAAATACGTATTTAAAAATATATATATATATATATGTTATTCGCAAATACGTATTTAATACTTGAAATTTGTGAAATATGAATAGTGTTCACTATTCACAAATACGTATTTACTATTTAAAAATACGGTATTTACTATTCCTAAATACGTAGTTACTATTCATGTGGGACCCACGACCAAAATAATTCTTCCTCCCGACAGAAACTCTCGTGAGTTTTGAAAATATTTCACGCGGGACCCACGTAATAGTAATTTACTATTTGATTTATAATATTATATTATTTAAAATATTAAAATATTATTAAAATTTTTTAAAAATGTTCACGGGGCGGCTACTTAGTCACGGGGGGAGATTTCTTTTTAATTTTTAGGAAAATTACGTAAAACGACCCAGAGACAAAAATTACACTTAAAGACCCATTTTCCAACTATAAATAGACCTTCCATTTCATTTCATTCTTCACAACTTCTAAGAGCCATAGAGAGAGGTAGAGAGAGAGAGAGTAGAGAGATATTTGCTTAAGAGTTATAATAGCTGGTTGGTGATTCGGGTATTAGCAAGTAACAGGTAACTCTGAATATTCTTCCTTATACTTGTGAATTATGTATGATTATAAATTTGTTTGTTTACTATTTTGGCAAGAATATTTAGAAAATATTTATGGTTTTAAGATCTGGTGTGGGAACTTTGATTTGCAAATCTGCAGAGGTACTATTTATACGTACGTTACTATTCACGTATACCGTATTTACTATTCATTTTTACTATTCATGTTACTATTCACGTATACTGTATTTACTATTCACGTATACCATATTTACTATTCACACCGTATTTACTATTCATTTTACTATTCACGTATACCGTATTTACTATTCATTTTACTATTCACGTATACCGTATTTACTATTCATAATACTATTCACGTATACATACCGTATTTACTATTCACGTATACATACCGTATGTACTCTTCATTTTTACTATTCATGTATATATATCGTATTTTACTATTCACATATACGCATAGTATTCACTATTCATAAATACGCATATTGATGTATAAAACTTTATGGTATAATAATGCATTATTTTGAGTGAACATATTCATCATGGCGGTTGTATTATGATGGGTGGAGTAAGGAGGGATTTGAATGATAAGAATGATTTATGCCACCACTCGGTGCACAGTGGATGGTACTTGTTTCAGGGCCCCATCTTCCATGTTTTCCTCTGGCCGGGATTTCATTGGAGTTGTGGGACATGTGACACCTCCTTAGTTATTTTAAAGGAGGGGAGCCATAGTCCAGATTTAAGCTATATACCTTTGGCCGGGTGTATCTTAAGTTTTGGTGAGCTTGGAACAATTCAGTCAAATGAATAAGTTTCTATTGGACTATGTGTTAGCCTATGGCTCCAGTCTGCGGTATAAGGGAGGTGGTGATATAAGGGAGGCTGCATACTGCATAGTGCATTTCTGAACAGTTCAAGAATTTGATATGATGATGAATATTCTGTAAAGACATGAGATGAGAACTTTTGAGATATATATGTTTTAATACCTTCTATATTGATGACTATTAGTATAAATTATTTTGTATGATAAATTATGGAATCTATATATATATTTGAAATCAGCCCATATCTTTTTGTCATATATTATTTGCTCGTGTACGGTAGAAATATTTAGTAGTTACTGAGATATGTAATCTCACCCCATATTAACATTTTTCAGGTGAATAACTTAGTAGAGATCAAGGGAATGCACCCATGGAGTGAGCTTTGTAGGCTCTTCTGTACTCCTTTAGTTTATGTTGTGTTATTTTATTTGCCATGAACCTAAAAGACTTCCGCATTTTAAAATAACTCTTATTTATTGGATTTATTTTGGCCCTGTATAAATGGATTTCTACCTTTGGCCATATTGTAAATATGTGTTTGAGTGTTGAATATCCTATATTTGGAGGTGTTACTATTATTTTGGCCAAGATTTTGGTATTGAAAATGAGGCGTTACATTTTTGGTATCAGAGCAAAGGTTCTGGCCAATCTGTAAATTTCCTATCAGTTTTCTAAATAAAAATTTTGAGGTCATGGCAAATTAAATATCATAACATGTGCATTTTCCTTTATAGCTTTGGATTCTTTTTACCAATTTTCTTGTGACATTCATGATAGGAGAAGAATGGGTTAATCAAAATATTCAAGTGATTGATAATGAGGATTTATGATTTGAGGATGTGATTGAGATTAAATTTCAGAGCTGCGTAGCGGAAGTTGGTAAGTAGAAAATTTATTGAATATTGGATTCTGTAGGCCCAAAATTACTTTCTAGGATGAATATTTTTATTGGTGTCTAGGAAAGTGATTGAAAGACTAAGCCCCTATTTGATGTTTATTCAATTAGTTGCCGTTGTAAAAAAAAGTATGAAGAGATGTTCGCTAGATTTTCACTTACCTAGCTAATTTATATGAGTAACAGATGACAATACCATAACAGAATACGGGCATAGTCTTGATTATACAGAATAACTGGCTTAAGTTTGAATTTAATAAGATAAAGTTGAGTTTGGCAGGAAAACTCGAAAATCCTTATGAATCCTAGAATAGAGATTACAAACATTAGCAAGAAGGCTAAGAAGAGTAGACTATATTAATTCAAGCATCAAGAACAACAGTTGGTACAATCCCACCGCAAGCTTCGACTATCTCAAGTTTAAGTCTATTAATTTCTTCCTGAGCGGCTGCTCTTGAGAGAGGACCATCAGGAGACATTGTTCTTCTCAATCTAGCTATTTGCTTCATAGTGCTTCGAATTTTTACATAAGGCCAATGCTTTATTCCTCCCCTATGGCATATTTTCATTAGAACATTTTTGCATAGACGAACTTGTTGAGCCGCTTCTTGTTGAGGTAAATGGAATAAGTCTCTAAGATCATTAATTGACATTGATGCAGCTCTAATATTTTGTTCAGCTCTTGATCGGTATGGATTACTAGGTATGGGGACTGAAGGATTATTATTTACAACCATGAGCTCTTTTCCTTTATTGGATATATTTTCTGTATTGGTTGGAAATGAACTATTAGGGAGTTCATTTTGATTTTTAGTCCATTCCAAACCAACACAAAGGGCCTCATAGTAGGCTGATAGGGGATCTGACACCAGGACATACCCTAAAGAATTTTGATTCAAACAATAATTTTCTAGAAAATGTTTGACATCTTCTAAATTTTTCTTACCAAAGTCAAATACTTGAGGACTGGAAGAACCTCCTTGTACGTCCTGGTGAAAGACAGCGTGGCATATCATACCAATCCTCCCATGAACTTCAAGTTTATGGTATTGAAGTCCATTGGTATGAATAATCTCTCGTAGAACATGGCAGCAACCACATGAAAATGGATTAGTAGTCTCAGTCAAGGTAGAAGCAGGATTCCTTGGTTGAGAAGGTACCGTAGACTCCATAAGTTCTGCCACATTACGACACCTTTGGACAGGTCGCCTTGATGGACCTGCTTCAGATTCCTTTCTGTTAGTAGTGGTAAAAATAGAATCTTGTATCCTTGGAGGAGGAGTAGGAATGTTAATCGTTGAGGCAGATGAATGAACGTTCATACTTACGGGATTTTGGGGAAGTAAAGAAGAATAAGGGTATGATGCATTGTTTGACAAATCAGACAACATGTTAGTCTGATAGTCATGAAGTAAGGCTTCAAGAAAGAAAGGGTTGAATGAATCGGAGACTGGAATAGAGTTACTTGAACCGGCCATGTTTAAGGATAATGTGGAAGGTTATAGTGAAGGTTACGATCGGAGAGGAAATGAATATGTGGAGGTTTTGTGAAGTTTGAGAGAACGTGAAACATTTACTCTTTCTTTACTCTATTTATAGCTGGGCTAGCAACGTCTATATTTTGTTAAGCAGCATCGGATTCTCATCTGTCGTTAGCTCAGAATCATGTAGATTTTGTTGTTATGCGGAAAATTTTATGGCACCGCACCCTAGTGCACCCTAGCCACCGTTAGGGGTCGCAGTTTCCTAGACCTTTGCAGACAGAAATCGCTATGGCATTTATTGCTAGCTGTGTTTTCAAGAAATTAAGTTTGGACGTTTATACGCGCATTTATCTAAGAAATCTGTCTTGGATTTGCAGCTGACTCAAGATGTCGGAATTGACATTTGAAAATAGGATTTTAAGCGTAAGCGTGCTAAGGTGATAGTAATCTTGGGAAGGGTGACTTCCTAATAATATTAGATGAACCGGAGAGAATCCGAAGATTTGAAATGATGATGAGTTGTGCCAATTAACCCGAGAGCATTCTTCACTCTCCGAGTATCCGAAGAACTCTATGAATTTGTCAAAGATAATTCAAAGACTAAGGTTTTTGGATAAACATGTTGGAAGATCGATGGAAAGGTATGAAATGGTGATCCTTAGGAATGCCAGTAAGATGTTAGAATGAATATAGTAAATATTGAGGATAGGCTTTAATTTAATCTAAGCTGAAATAGAACTCAAGAACGAAATGAGCCTTTGTGATATTGCAGGTTGAGGTAGAATTAGAACCTTGTGAATACTGCTGAGGTTGTAGATAGTCTTCATATAATCCAAGAATTAGATTAGGAATTGTGAATCATGATCTTAGTATGATGGGTATTTTTGGGGAAACATGAATTATCAGTTGATGTTGAGGTTATAAGAATCAAATTGTAAACTTGACTATTAATGTCTGGGAATATTTGAAAATAGACTTGAATTCAATCTGAGTTAAGATAGTGTGTCTAATTAAGAAAGTATGAAATCCGGTGATTTATGTTATAATATTAGTATGTTATTTGGGTGTGATTAATAGATAACTATGAGAGGAACAGATGATATTTAGTATATGTCTTTGAGATACTAAGGATTGAATTCGAATCATGTGAACAATGCTGAGGTTGTGAGAATAATATTTGAATGTTTTAAATCTTAGTCTAGGAATTGTGAAACATGAATGTTCTATGGATATTATTGAGGACACATGATATCTCTGTCTTGCTGATATTGAAGTTCTAAGAGTTGATTTGTAATTTGACAATTATCATTTTTGGGGAAAGTTTGAGGATAGTTCTTAAATGATATAAGCTATGGAGTATGATGAATCTAGTATGAATAATCGGGGTTTTAGAAATAGGATGATGAATCTGAAAGTTGGTAGGGGATCTAAAGGGTTGCTACTAGTATAAATGTAATATAACAGTTCAACTTAACAGTTGTATTGATTCTTTAGGAGACTGAATTGATTGAATAAATTGAGATATTAGAATATGGTATTAATTGATTTGAGAGAAATAGGGAACAAAATGTGATACCAACATGTATAAGGTGTTCAGAGATTGCCAACTGTTTAACTAGCATAGGAAATGATCTTGATAATAGAATCTTTCTTTAGAAATAATGAATTGAGTGTTTCATGGATGAGTTGAGTAGAATAAGTTGGAACCTGAAATGTATTCGGAGTTGGTGACTATTTAAAATAGTTGCTAGGTCCCTGAGTATTTGAATTTTGAACTTACCAATGCACTTGCTGTGTTTGGAAATTTTTACGCAATATTTACAACAGGATTTAAGACCAGTTTGTAATCGACATTTATAAACTATGATGTCTCATGGAATGAATCCTTGCGAAATTCGAACAAGAATTGACTTTTACATTATGATTGTGGTGGAAGGTGTACAAGCTAGAAGAGGTTGGAAACTGTTGTGGATATACTTAGTTTGCGGAATCTTGCCAAATGTACTTGTTTTTGAATTACTTGCCATTGGTGAAAGCTAGATTTAGTAAGTAAGTGTTTTCTTAAACTTGAATTGAGGAAGCACGGGTATAGGATAGACGAGCAGAGGCTTGAAGCGGTAAGACCCGTTGAGCTAGTTTGCATATGGTGGTATCTCTAGGCTATAAGACTTATGTGCCTAGTATTGTGTTTGTTGCCTATCATGGTAACATTAGACCTGTATGTCTAAAGTTTATCTTAAGGTTGGCAAAATAATCAAATTATATCATATTGTGGTTATTATGGCCTGAGGGTAACTTCTTAAGCTGTAAGATCTGAATATCCAGTGTCGTGGTAATACAATGAAATAAGCAGAAAGGAAGAATGAACTGGCCTGTGAGGCCAGTGTAACCAAGCGCTCAAATAAGGAACTAGTGGATCCTGTGTCTGAATATTACTTTGGGTACAGGATGAACGAAAATTGTGTTGTGTGCTTGGTGAGCATGTTTGGGAAAGAGATAGGACTTAGGGATAATATGATATATAAAGCTGAGTCGGAGCGGATTGTTGATGCGGGGGATAAGCAATTGAGGAATAAGGCTATTAGCTTGTAAAGGTTGTGTGTAAAGGAATGGCTCCCGGAGATGCTACTTGGGAAACGGAGGAGAGCATGCGACAAACCTATCCTCATTTATTTAAATAGGTTAGAATTCTTATTATAGCGAAATTTTGAGGACAAAATTTTCTTTTAGGAGGGGAGAAATGTAACATCCTGAATTTTGAATCTAATATCTTGAACATAAACCTATTTTGGGAAGACTAGTAGGCTCTATTTTTGGAAAGTGATAAATTTGAAATCAGTATTTTGTGGGCCCCAATACTATTCACGTATACGTTTTTACTATTTACAAATACGTATTTAAAAATATATATATATATATATGTTATTCGCAAATACGTATTTAATACTTGAAATTTGTGAAATATGAATAGTGTTCACTATTCACAAATACGTATTTACTATTTAAAAATACGGTATTTACTATTCCTAAATACGTAGTTACTATTCATGTGGGACCCACGACCAAAATAATTCTTCCTCCCGACAGAAACTCTCGTGAGTTTTGAAAATATTTCACGCGGGACCCACGTAATAGTAATTTACTATTTGATTTATAATATTATATTATTTAAAATATTAAAATATTATTAAAATTTTTTAAAAATGTTCACGGGGCGGCTACTTAGTCACGGGGGGAGATTTCTTTTTAATTTTTAGGAAAATTACGTAAAACGACCCAGAGACAAAAATTACACTTAAAGACCCATTTTCCAACTATAAATAGACCTTCCATTTCATTTCATTCTTCACAACTTCTAAGAGCCATAGAGAGAGGTAGAGAGAGAGAGAGAGAGTAGAGAGATATTTGCTTAAGAGTTATAATAGCTGGTTGGTGATTCGGGTATTAGCAAGTAACAGGTAACTCTGAATATTCTTCCTTATACTTGTGAATTATGTATGATTATAAATTTGTTTGTTTACTATTTTGGCAAGAATATTTAGAAAATATTTATGGTTTTAAGATCTGGTGTGGGAACTTTGATTTGCAAATCTGCAGAGGTACTATTTATACGTACGTTACTATTCACGTATACCGTATTTACTATTCATTTTTACTATTCATGTTACTATTCACGTATACTGTATTTACTATTCACGTATACCATATTTACTATTCACACCGTATTTACTATTCATTTTACTATTCACGTATACCGTATTTACTATTCATTTTACTATTCACGTATACCGTATTTACTATTCATAATACTATTCACGTATACATACCGTATTTACTATTCACGTATACATACCGTATGTACTCTTCATTTTTACTATTCATGTATATATATCGTATTTTACTATTCACATATACGCATAGTATTCACTATTCATAAATACGCATATTGATGTATAAAACTTTATGGTATAATAATGCATTATTTTGAGTGAACATATTCATCATGGCGGTTGTATTATGATGGGTGGAGTAAGGAGGGATTTGAATGATAAGAATGATTTATGCCACCACTCGGTGCACAGTGGATGGTACTTGTTTCAGGGCCCCATCTTCCATGTTTTCCTCTGGCCGGGATTTCATTGGAGTTGTGGGACATGTGACACCTCCTTAGTTATTTTAAAGGAGGGGAGCCATAGTCCAGATTTAAGCTATATACCTTTGGCCGGGTGTATCTTAAGTTTTGGTGAGCTTGGAACAATTCAGTCAAATGAATAAGTTTCTATTGGACTATGTGTTAGCCTATGGCTCCAGTCTGCGGTATAAGGGAGGTGGTGATATAAGGGAGGCTGCATACTGCATAGTGCATTTCTGAACAGTTCAAGAATTTGATATGATGATGAATATTCTGTAAAGACATGAGATGAGAACTTTTGAGATATATATGTTTTAATACCTTCTATATTGATGACTATTAGTATAAATTATTTTGTATGATAAATTATGGAATCTATATATATATTTGAAATCAGCCCATATCTTTTTGTCATATATTATTTGCTCGTGTACGGTAGAAATATTTAGTAGTTACTGAGATATGTAATCTCACCCCATATTAACATTTTTCAGGTGAATAACTTAGTAGAGATCAAGGGAATGCACCCATGGAGTGAGCTTTGTAGGCTCTTCTGTACTCCTTTAGTTTATGTTGTGTTATTTTATTTGCCATGAACCTAAAAGACTTCCGCATTTTAAAATAACTCTTATTTATTGGATTTATTTTGGCCCTGTATAAATGGATTTCTACCTTTGGCCATATTGTAAATATGTGTTTGAGTGTTGAATATCCTATATTTGGAGGTGTTACTATTATTTTGGCCAAGATTTTGGTATTGAAAATGAGGCGTTACACTGTTTATAAGTCATTTTGACTAAAATTTGGTCATATTTATAAGTTCATTTTAACCAAAAAATTTGATTCTATTTATAAATCCTTTTTTAGGTAATAAATAAAAGTAGATTGTGACAATTTTATCCATATTAATTGTAGCAATGAAAATAAAAAAAGGAGAAAGAGTTGAAAGATACTTATTCATAAATGAGAGCAAAATTAAGAATTTATCCCATAACCATTTAACTAATTACTTCTCTTTGATAAGTGTGATTTAGTTAAAATGGACTTATAAATAGAACTAAAGTGACACTATTTAATAAATAATTCAATATATTTATTTTTTAGGCCGAGCTAAAAATATTTTCTAACTCTGCCACAGCATATATTTCATTTACATACATATCTATACGCCATATAAAATTTGTAAGAATTTATAATTTATCTTTAGCCACGTGCATAATCCTAACAAGAACTTTTTGAAAAAACGAGAACCCTCATCAATACTTTTTGGCACAAGAGAAACATTGCTCTCGTGAAGGGAAGCGTGCTCCTCTTAAATGGATTATTGAGATGGCTGGTTTGGTTGCCCACGCAAGACTCTTTTTTTTTTTTTTTTTTTTTGCTTCTGCAGGGTATATCCCCACAGCCAGTAGTCATAAGACTAATCCTCCACCTCGGGTCAGCGCACAAAATGGTAAAAAACTGGCTACAGAATACTTTTCATTCATAAGAGTTGGAGATTGAACCCCTACGCAAAACTTCCTTTAATTTTGGATAATAATGACTTTTCCTAAGAATCCTCTCCTCCTCCGGCTAATTCTGAGCAAATAGATGATTTCAGCGGTATATGGACAATTAATTATTCTGACAAAGCACAAGTGTGTTCATCGAAGATACGCATAACTGATTGCAATGACACCTTATTTAGAGATCCATTACGTAACTAACTCTGAAACCATATTTTCAAAAGTCTTTTTTCACAAATTGAGATAAAATTTCTTAGGAAAATTCTACTAAAATACAAACTGAATTTGTAAAACCCCTAGAAGTCCTCCAAATTTGTAAAAAGACTCAGAGGTGACATGGATCTTTTAGGGTTATACAAATTCATGGAAAATGACTACAATGCCCTTCTACTTCTCTCTTTCCTCTCTTTCTCCTCTCCCTCCCTGCCTGAAACCAGATCCGCCGATCTACCGACTACGCCGCCGTCTACCTCCATCATGGACGTCGACATCGACGCCAACGCCGCACCCACCGACGGTGAAAAAGAAAAAAAAAAAGAAACACACGAATGAGAGAACGAGAACAAACAAACACGAGCGAACAATAAATTTTTTTTGGTCGATCCGGAAGAAACTAGAAAAAGAAGAGATGAGTGAAGGAATGAAGGAAGGAGGAAGAAGAAAGAAGACACTGAAAGTAAATTTTGTAAATGGGTTGAAAAGTGTGAAGTTGTAAAATATACCATTCTTTATTTTTATTTTTTTTAAATGAATGTTTAAAAATAAGTTATTAATTAGTAACAAATAAGAAAAAGGCCCGTCAAACAGTGACCAGTATTAGGAGGGCTGTCTATTTCATACGCGCAAGCTATAATGAATTAGATAAATAGGATTTCGTCCGCATATATACACCGAACTTTGATGTGGAGACCAAAGAACTTGTTTCCATTGGCATATCGAGGCAAGACTGACTATTCTATTCTTATATTTCAAAATATATGCATAATTTCGGACCTACTATACTTTAAGTAAAATAGGAATATTTATTCAACCCAACAAGTACAATAAAATAAAATATTTGGACGGCTGTTCTAGAGTCTAATTAAGTCACGCCACTTTTAAATAGTTCTAAACATGTTCAATGAACTAGATTTTAGTATGACGTGATCTCCACACATATAATACGTTATAGTAATATGTTTGATATATAAATCCTTCCCCAACCAAAGAGACTTACTCCCCTTCAAATAGAGAGATGTTTTCAACGGGTTGAATTTCTCTCATCATTATTTTCTCATTATCTCTCATAATCTCTAAATCACATCCGTTCAAATCAATACAATACTACTATTTTAACTTTTTTTTTCACTTTTCCAATCAAGGGCTCAGATGAAACTAATGAGAAAAAATGAGAAATAAGATAAGGAGAAGATCTCCTTCTGTTTTCAACCCCGTTGAATGGGGGAAAAATTGGTCGAGTGTTAACTATATATCCAACGAAACCCTATACTAGTAATACTTAAATCTGATTGATTGATGTTGGATATCATTTTTCAACTAAATTTATATTTATGATGACGATGATAATTATTTATATCGGCTGTATCCTCTTGCTCCCCTTTGTTTTTATTAATTTTGTGTTTATACAGATGAATCGTTTACGGGATGTGTCTCAAATTTTATTTTGTTTTTTCTGTACATTATGGAAGAATCATCATTTGATATTTTAGTCCCACTCTGATCTCATACACAATATAAAATTGCTTATGTGGAAATAAAAAATATTATTCGCAACTAACCAAAAAAAAAAAAAACTTAACATTAGAAATGAGTCAAATGACTTGATATGGTTTGGGCTGCATTAATATTTAGTGAATTTCGACCAAAATATACTTAATTTTTTAAGTTACGTACTTTGAAAATTTTCATTTGTAAATTAATCTTCAATTTTAAGTCATAAAAATTAACTCTTTTCAGGAATATATATATGCTCTTTTTTTTTTCTTTACAAACATTACTTGATGTGTTCATCTCTACGTATTAAGAACAACAAACATAAACTTTCATATCATTCGAAAATTGAATAATTATTTATGGGAAATAGAAACAAAAGAATGGAGTTTTAATTATATGAACATATTAGAAAGAATAACATGGGTTAAGACCAGTTTTGGTGGACTGAAACTGTGGTACGACATAAGTGTTCCATATTTATGAAATGAGTTTTTGTTTTGTTGTATATATTGATTTGAATTTGTAAAAGTATCCCTTACTCGGGGGATAAAAGACCAATTCGTATTGTTGGGGAATCCACAGGCAGTGGTTTCCATATAATAATATTTTGAATAATATTCAAACTGTGTGAGAGGAAAAGAATTGTTCAAACGTAACATGTTCAAATATGTATATATGTAACTCTTGACTGGAGTGATTGTAGGGGAACAACGGGACAAACATGAAAAGGAGCAGACACCACAGCTAGCGTTTAGGTTGAATTGATCACATTCTGACTCTAAATGGAAAAGTTTGATGGTATTGGATTATTAGTTGCCTTATATTATGGTGTGGGAATACACAAATCAGTCACATAAATTGTTATTGCCATTGACACGCAGCCAGAGAACTAGGCCGGCAGGGCTCAGTTTGAAACTGTCCATCATGGTCACATTAGCCTAAACCACATGCTTATGATAAGGAGACAACTAGGGCGGCAGGGCATGTCCTCCCTCTTGTCAAATAGGTTCTCATTTTATGAATATAATTATGTGTCTAATTATGTGTTCATATCTCTATTAGAGGTATGAGTATATTTTTTTTAATTTTTTTATATATTATATTTATTTAAATTTAAATTATATACTGCTTTCTGAAATTTTTTTTGCACTCAATATCTCAAATTAATTAGTTTTCAATTCTGCATTTATCTGTAATACCAGTATCATAGAAACTAATTAATTTGAGATACTGAGTGTAAAAAAAATTTCCAGAAAACAGTATATAATTTAAATTTAAATAAATACAATATATAAAAAAATTAAAAAAAATATGCTCATATCTCTATTAAAGGTATGAGTACATAATTAGGCACATAAGAATGGGCACCAAATGTGAACTCCTTGTCAAATACACACACAAACACATCAAAAAATAACAATATATATACAGAAAATTCAAGGCAAAATTGTACATCCATGTAAAAATTTAATGATGTAATTTTTGCTAAGCATAGATATATAGTTGAACACTAAATATAGGTATCTCTCTTAATAAGAATTTGACCATTGGTTCACCATGTTATAAAGGACTAGCCCCTTTTTACTAGACCCAACCTATGTCGGTAATTAATGATGTATCATTCTGATTCTATTTGTAAATCCATTTTGACCAAAAAATTTGATCCTATTTATAAGTCCAGTTTTATGTAATAAATGAGATTATGACAATTTTAACCATATTAATTGTACTCATGAAGAGAGAGAGAGAAGAAACAGTTTAAAAACAATCAATCATAAAATGAGGGCAAAGTTTAAAATTTACCCTATAGTCATTGAGTTAACTACATCTCGTTGATATATGAGATTTGATCAAAAGGGGCTTATAAATAGAATCAGGGTGGTAATTTATGTATCACTCTGATTCTATTTATAAGTCTCTTTTGACCAAATTGCATATATCAAGGATAGGTAGTTAGTTCAATAATTATGGAGTGAATTTTCAACTTTACTCTCATTTATGATTGGGTTCCTTTCAACTCTTTCTTGTCTCTCTATTTTGATTGATACAATTAATATGGGCAAGATTGTCATAATCTTATTTATTTGGTTAAAAGGGACTTATAAATATGACCAAATTTTTTAGTTAAAAGGGACTTATAAATAGGATTAAAATAGTATAAAGTAAATGGGTAAAAAAAATGACGCATGCTCTCTCTCTCTCTCTCCCTGACATGCAAATAAGATCATATGAGCATCATCTTTCAATTTTACCTTATTTATTAGCGATGCTTTTTGGAGGGGATAAAAAAAAGAGAGAGAGGTGAGAAAAATTAGATTATAAGCAAAGTTGGGGAAAAACAAATTTAAGAAGGACCTAATAAGGGAACCACTTTTTTCAATTTTGATGAGGTGAATGTATAAAAGTAATTATAGTAAGTAGTTAAGGACGACGTACTATGAATGAAAGATATAATAGAGGGTTGAGGGCGATGATCCTCGTGGCTGAGGAGGAAGTTTCTTTCTTTCTTAATTATTAGTAGCAGAGAGCATTATGAGGAGGATGGATGAAGGTGTGGAGAAGGAGGCGGAGCCGCGTACCTCCTAGGTAAAATGAAAATGGAATAGTTAACCCAATCCAATAATTAAATTCACCAAGAAAAAAAAAAGACCACAGAGAGAGAGAGAGAGAAAGGAGACCGAGTAAAATAACATAATGGTTGGGTTGTTTTTCACGTGTATGACGGAAAACGCGAAACCAGGGAATCCATGGTGGCGGCTCTCTCTCTGACGCGTGCCCCCTCCCATCCTTTTCTCTTGTCCTTTTCCCCTTTGGCCCTTGCCGCCTCCCCTCCCCTCCCCTCCTCCAAATAACAACAACGCTATCCAAAACTCACTCTCTCCGACTCGCTTTATTCTAATTCTAAATTAAATGCCGGCGGGCCCCGCCTCCCATAACTGGTTATAGTCCCGTCCCATTGGGTTTGTCTGCCCCCTCCCCAACCCCGCTTGCCACGTAATTCGGAGACTGCCCCTCACAGTCAAATCTCACGCTGACTCTACCCCTTCCCCCCCCCCCCCCCCCCACCATTACCCCCCCATGTTACCCTCCCTTCTCCTTCTATAAAGCCCCCACCTGCTTCATTGCTTCCTCCCCACTCCTCTCTGCTACACAACCCACCACTAATTCTCTCTTCTCTCATTCATTGACGTTGCTTTCAAGTTATGGCTCCCAGGGAGAAGCCTGCCGCCGTCAAATCTAACCCCCACCTCGGTCTCAAGGAGGTGCATTTCAGGGGCGTTAGGAAGAGGCCTTGGGGAAGATACGCCGCTGAGATTAGAGATCCTGGCAAAAAGAGCCGTGTTTGGCTCGGCACTTTTGATACCGCTGAGGAGGCTGCCCGTGCCTACGACGCTGCCGCTCGGGAGTTCCGTGGGGCCAAGGCCAAAACCAACTTCCCTTACCCTTCTCACAATGGCAACCACCAAACTAGTCCGGCTCAGAGCAGTACGGTCGACTCTTCCAGCCGTGACCGTGAGCCTGCTCCTAAGACGGATTCCTCGTCCTTCGACCTCAACTTGTCCTCCCACGCTTGCGGATCTGTCACCAGCTCCGTCCGCTTCCCTTTCCAGCAGCAGTTCCCGTTGCCGGCTGCCGTGTTTCCTGGCACTCTTCCGCAGGTGAATCAGGCGTTTTACTTCGACGCGGTCTTCCGCGCGAGCATGGCGGCGGGTCAGGCCTTCCATGGAATCATGTTCGATCAGCGCCGTTCCTCGGCGGGTGAGTATCGCTCCGGCGGAGTGCAGAGCGATTCCGATTCCTCCACGGTGATCGATCTAAACGTCCGCGATGACGAGAAGACTCCTCCGAAGGTGCTGGATCTCGATCTCAACGAACTTCCTCCGAAGGAAATGGCGTAAAAGTCTCATATCCGAGACCACCAGCCTTGGCGTCTTAAGCTTCGGGATTAATTATAGAGTTTCTCTTTAGTTTATGATCAGAGAAAGACGGCAGTGTCCGTACGGAACACGATGATGAAAGGTAGAACAGATCGGGAAGAAATAAACGCCCATGTGAATACGTAAAAGATTGTCTCCATTTTTTGCGACAGATCCAGAGACTACGAGTTTCAATCTGTTGTTCTAAAGCACAACGCTGTATGGAGTTTTTATTTCTATCAAATTATGTAGCTTAACATTGAAAGCTCAAAATTAGTAAATATTATTATATTTCCAGAGGAATTCATTATCCATGAACTTATGGCATGGAAATCTTGTTCTCGACATTTTTGTTGCTTATAGTATCGGAGACGCGACGGGAAGTTGTCGGAATGTGAGAATATATCGGCGACGCTTAGATTAGGAGATGCGCGAGTTATTTATGTGGATGATGATGACGTGGGTAGTATCGTGCCTTTTTAGTCCAAAAAAAAAAAAAAAAAATAGCAACGTACCGGACTGACAAGGGAGCGTTCTTAAGGCAGGGAGCTGTGGCGCCGCCACCTGCCACGTAGCTGTTGCTTATTTCTCGTTTTCCCATTGACATTCGTGCCCCACATCACTGCTTACGTCATGACTCATGACTCTGGCCCTTGTGCTGTCCAACCTTTTTCCCGAATGATTTTTTCTGGTGATAAATTCCTTGGATGAATTTTAGTTTCCAGTAGATGAATGGATGAATTACCTTTTTTTCCCCCCCTTAAAAGAAAAATAGAGACGCAGGGGTTAATAGCTTCAAGCAGGGTTATTAGGGTTAATAATCTTGATTGGCCACTGAACCGTTGTGAGTAATAGGTCGATTGTCATATCGAAGTTACACCGAAACTAATCTAGATTAGAACCAGACTAGTAAGGAAGTGAATTTAAACAATACTAATATATTTTAGAATATTTTTAGAATTTGATAATTTTTGAGTATGAAATGATAATATTTTTTAGTTATAATTTTTTTATTAAAAAGTAGACATCTCAAGCTTTTCATATAGCCTCAAATTGTAAATTTTGAACATTTGTAGAATTATATATGAATATTTAAAGTTAGAAAATTCTTGATAAACATCAAATCGATCAAACCAACCGAACTAGTTAAGTAACTAGTTCGCTCGATTTCATGGTCGAATCGGCAATTCCTGTCCGATTTTAATAACTGATTTCCGGTAGGATTGATTCACAACATTCATTTGTAGAGGAATTTTTATACCACTATACTACTTCCTCTTGTTCTTAATATTAGACATGATATTTACCTAATTTGATTAGATTAATGAAGATAATTGAGTTAGTTAATATGACATTTTTTTAATAAAAAAACAGCCTAGTTATCTTCCTTGTATCTCTTATTTTTTTATTTGATTATTGTTGAGGAAGTGTCAATAGAGATAATTTAAAAAAAGATTGACAAATATAAAAATTATACTTTATATTTAGAACGAATATTAACCCCAAAATATATATTATATTAAAGACCGAAAAAGTAGATTCAATTTATAAGAAATTTGGTTGGGCCTATGTATTAATGAAGATGACATTGGAAGAATTAATTAATAAATGTCAATGTAGAAATTGGAGGAATTTGGTGGGATTTTGAGTTTTATAGGAAACCTTGCTTGCCTACCAAATCTTTGCCTTTTGTATAGTCATTTTAATCATTTTGTATGCCGCTGAATCCCCCCCCCCCCCCTTCTTGTTTAGGTGATAATAATTGTCTTTTCCTCCTATATCTATATTTATACATTATAAGAAGTAAATCCTCTCATGATCTCTCTCTTTTTTTTTTTAATTATCCTTCATGAGCTCATCAAGATCTTTGATTTGAGAAGAAAAGGAAAAAAGTCAAAGTAGTATTATAATGTTTTTAGATTGATTGAACAGACACGATTTAGACATAATAAAAACATGATGATGAAAGAGAAAAGTCAAAGTAATATTATTAACTGGTCTTCCTTCCCCATGTCCAAGGTTTGAATCCTGCCCCCTCCCCTACCATAATGTATATTTAAAAAAAATGATTATACCAAAAACTCGTCGCATTGGATGTTGTTATTGATGAGGGTATTCACTATTTTATTATCACTTACACATTAGAGTGAAGTTGGTTGCTGAATTATTTATATATGTGTTGACGTGAGGAGCACTTAATTGCAATCAGGGGATGGCATTTTACAGGTCAGGGTATATAAATAATTAAATGACATAAATACATGATTCGTTAGCTGAAGGGTTCAACTCGAATCTTTAGCACATTAATTACGGGGGGAATAGTAACAACGACAAGGTCAATAAATTTTATATTACATGCATTTCTTTCTGGCCGGTGTTTCAAGCTCACACACACATACACACATGCAAGTTGAAACTTGCTTGCATATAAAATTTGATTATTCAAAAAAGCACGAAGCTTCCATGACTGCGCCGTAAGCGTTGTCCCTTAAAACACACTTCCTCAGAATTGCCATTATCCTCACGCCTGACTCATACTTACTACTCCACTAATTAAATAACTCTTTCTTTCTTTCCTCCCAATTTCGTCTACATACACTGCCTCTATTTTGTTTTTAATTGTGGGAAAATTAATTTTAAGATCCTTATAGTTTTCCTTAATTTGAATTAGGTCCCTAACGAATTTTTTTCCCCTTTTTCTTTCATTCATTCCTTTATGTGTCCACCGTTAGACAATTTTCTCTCTCTTTTTATTGAGTCTTTGTATATATACCACTCTAATTCTATTTATAAGTTTATTTTGACCTAAAAAAATTGGTCCTGTTTATAAGTCCAATTTATGTAATAAATGAGATTGTGACAATTTTAACCATATTAGTTATACTTGTGAAGATAGAGACAGAAGAAACAGTTGAAAAATACTCAATCATAAATGATGGCAAAGTTGAAAATTTACCCCATAATCATTAAGTTAACTACCTCTCATTGGTATGTGAAATTTGGTCAAAATAGACTTATAAAAATAACCAAAATGATATGTGTATGTTCTGTATGAAGAACACAGAGATTGGACTTGACTAGGTTGTCAAGCCTAGAGCCTACGTACCCTCGAAGGGATCAAAGTCCACGTAGTTCGTAACAAACTTGAAGGCACGTAGCCAGGGGAGTGGGGTGTGTGCTCTGTGTGGCAGAAAGTAACAAGAGCATAAGATAGAACGTGTGCACCTGTTTAGGGTTTCCTCCTATTTATAGAGGAGCTTGGTGCGCGTATCTCCCTATTAATGGGGGATATCTATGATTGAGCTGTCAGGGGCTGATTGGCTGGTGCCATGATTGTAGGAGAATCTTTACTGATGAGATCCTAAAAATAGGGGATCTCGGATCCCTTCCTAATATAGCGCGGATTCCCTTATAGGCGCCATTGGGCCGAGGTTCGGACTTGGGCCTATTGGGCCGGTCCGTAACAGTTGCCCCCCAGCTTGGTCGTTCAGGGTTTTGGACGGCCGAGGTGCTTTGTACCCCGGTCCCGCTATAGCCGAGGTCCTCTGCGCGGACTGAGTCGGCTTTCGGGTGCCGTGGCCATCAGTTCAGTTTGGGACTGTGGTCGGCTTAATCAGTTCCCGTCCTGCCTTTTTGCCTTTTGGGATTCTCCGGACGCTTCGGGTTTACCCCCACATGAGTCATTATTGCGGCTTTACAGCTGTCAGATCTTTAGTAGAGGAAGTCTGCAACCGCCACGCCTTTTTGTTTATCGAGGCTGATGCGCATTTATTGCGCTGGCGTTGTGCTGCGCCAATCTCGTCACGTTTGTACGGGAATATACCGTCGTGCCCCTGTGTTGGCTTTTAAATAGCCTTCTTTCTTCTCGTTTCTACTTTTTCCCGCTATTTCATTCCCTTGCCCAGAAATTTCTCTAATTTCTCTAGAGCTTGAGTGGGGATTCCTCTTTGTTTGAGACTTTCGCCGTCTTTCAGCGTTCCAGTCTGTTTCATTTTACTTACACAGGTATTCCGCTTATTCCTTTGTGTATTTGATCGGTAGTTTTCCGTCTTTTACCGTTTATACTAGGACTTGCTGTCTGTGTTTTTGTTCTTCGAGAACTCTGGGTTTTTCTGGATTTCTGTTACTGTCACTGTACCCGAAATTCTTCCCAAACTTCCCGTAAACACCGGTTTCTAGTACCGTAGGCTATTGATTATGGCGGGAGGCAGAAGCGTTCCGCGACCGCGGGCGTTGCTGACGCCGGAGGAGGAAATGCTCCTCCGAGCGCGCCTTCCTCGTATGGCCTATTGGGTTCTTGGGGGTGAGCCTCCAGCTTCAGGGATTCTGGATCCTTTATGCCGAGGTGGCGCCGCGCGTCCAGGGCGAGCTGGGGCTCGTCCTTCTTCGGGAAGGGTTTCTGTTCCCATCCCACGTTATCCTTTCCGGCCGCTTGCACGGGCTCTTCCTCTCGGGTCGCCTGGTGGGACCTGGGTTGGCTCCTCTTCCAGTTCCGGGGCCCCGGCGTTGATGGCTCGGCCCCTGAGTTTCTACGAGGGTCCTTCTGCCGCTCGCCAGACCCCCGCCCCAGAGGGTTATGCCGGTCCCTACTGGGACTGCCTGGCGGAGGCTTCCGTATTGATGGGAGGTGGTAGAGATGCCGAGGCTTCTGCCATGCTCGGCTCGTGTCGTCATTGGTCAGCCCCGGTTGTTCCATCTCACGTCCCCGTTCGTCCGAGTCGGCCATCTTTTGTATCTGCTGTTATGCCTGTGCCAGGTATTCCTGCTTCTTTGCTAATACCGGCTTTGTTTATTTTTATATAGGCTTATTTATGGCTCCCAAGTTCGGATCTTCTAAAAAGCGTTCGGAGGACGGTGGTTCGGACTCTTTCAGTCCGCCCGCAGCCTTGATTCGCCGATACGGCTGGGTATCGCACGACGTGCTGGCTACGACGTCGCTGATGTCGGAGGCGGACATAGCACGGCTGGAGGTCCCGGCCATGCCTGGATGTGTGCTTAGGCGTCCAGAGCCCGAGGAGCCCGTCTGTGCGGTTCGGTCCGAGGATCGGCCGGACTTCTTTTTCTTCTACCGGGATTACTTGACGCGGGTGCAAGTTTCTCTTCCCTTCTCCCCCTTCCAGATGGAGGCGTTGCGGCATCTTCGCCTCGCTCCGTCCCAGCTACATCCGAATGGCTGGGCGTATTTAGTAGCCTTCGAGAGGCTCTGTGGCCATTTTTCACCTCCCATAGTGTGCTCGGCCAACCTTTTCTTTTACTTCTTTGGGCCTTTTACCCCTAGCTCGCCGAAAGGAAGTGACAAGCTGAGGGGGTTGGTGTCCCTCCGGATTAATCCAGAGCGCAAGCTGATGACGCCCTTCTCCGACTCCTTCAAATGTTTCAAGGGGGCGTTCTTCAAGGTCGAGGCCGTACCGGGGGGCGAGCCCTGGTTCCTGGAGGGCGGTGGTCGTTTCCCTCTGTACTGGGAGGAGGGCCATTATAAGTCCAAGGCGATCTCCTTCCAAGTGCCGCGGCAGGGTCTTTCATCCGAGTCGGTCTCCGCCCTGCCACGGATGGAGGCTCTTGTGGCCGAGTACGGCGTGAGACCGGCCGGCTTCTTTATAACCGGTGATGGTGCCGAGCCGTCCACCAGTAGGGTTTCTGCTCATGCATTTGCCTATGTTTTTATTTTTGAATTCCCTTTTCTGGATTGCTGGCTCATTTGTTCATGTATTGTTTTCAGCGAGGACCATGGACGGTTGCCGTTGTATGCTCGTTTGGCGAGGGCTGTTGCGCCGGCCGGTCGCCAAAAGAAGCATGCGGCTACTGCTGATGCCGGTACTTCTGTTGCGCCGGCTTTAAAGAGGGCGAAAGGTCCTATCGCCGAGGGTCCTTCTTCGGTCATGACTCCCAAATCAAACCCTGTGGAGGAGATTCCGGCTTTTGGGAGTCAGGAGGTGTCTACTGCTGCTGCTGATCCCCTCCCGGCGGTTGAGCCCCCAGCTTCTGAGAGGGGAGAGGTTGTCATTGCCTCTCATGGTCTGAGGGGGAAGGACCTTGTCGCAGATGATGAGGAGATCGATCGGCTGTTTTCTCCTGCTGGCTCATCATCACCACCGTCTTCTCCGGTGCGCCTTCCTCGTCCACCACCTCTGCCGACAGGGCCTTCCTCGGTCTTCCCCCGCAGCTTTTTGTGGGACAACGGGGTGGTCCCAGAGGTCGACGTGGCCTTCCTCCCTCCCCAGCATTTCCTGGAGGGCGCCCGCCCTTTATCCCCAGATGCAGAGGACCGTCTGCAGGTGGCCCAGAAGGAGCTCATCAAGTCAGTGGGCTATCTTCAGGCTCTGAGGATGGTGAGGAACCTCTATGCTCGGACTGACGCCGAGTGTACGAGGCTAAGGGAGGTGTAGGCCGAGTTGAGGCCCCAGGCTGCGGCTGCTGCAGAACTGAAGAAGGAGCTGGCCGAAGTCAGAGCAAGGGCCAGTTCTTCCGAGGACGAGCTTATCGCGGCCTGGGCGAAGCGTGACGAGGGCAAAGCCGGACTGGAGGAGGTTAAGACTGAGCTGGCTGAGGCCCGGTCCGAGCGGGATTCGGCCAGGGCGGAACGGGATGTCGCCAAGGCTTCAGCGGTGAAGGCTGACTGGGAGCTTCAGCTGTCCTGGGAGCATGCCGACTCTGTGGCCGAGGAGTATGCTCGGTCCCGACAAGGGATGTCTGAGAGCCTGGCTGCGGCCAAGGCTTTAGAGGAGCAGGTCGCTTCTTGGGCTGCCGAGAAGGAGGCTCTCGAGAGGGCCGTGGCTGCAGAGAATGAGACTTCCCGGGAACTTTCTGACGCCCTGGTGGAGACCACCGAGGCGTGCTTTAAGCAGGCCCTACTCCAAATCCGGCACTTCAACCCAGGGGCCGAGCTCAAGGTGGATGGATATGACCATCGCGCCTTTGTGCAGGAAGACGGGTCCTTCCTTCCTTTTGAGCCGCCAGCTGCCGAGGATCTTGCCGAGGGTGAGGTGGAGGATGCCGCCGACACTGAGGCCCTTGAGGCGGAGAATGTCGACATCACACCTGGCTCCTAGTCCTAGCCTTACTTTTGTTTTTGTTGTAAGTTTTTGGTGCGTTGGTGCCCTTGTAACTTTGAATGATTCTGGCCTTGGTGCCATTCTTGTACAAATTTTAGCAATTGATGCCAATACTTTTTCTGTCTTTATTTTGGTGAATGACTTTGATTTTTACCGTCCCTTTTGTCTTTAATTGACAATGAACGATTTAAATTCGCATCATCTTCCTATTGCACAGCCGAGCTCGTGTGGCTATCGGAAGCCGGAGGTGGTTTATGTTCTGTCCTCATTCTGCTGTCCCGTTTTGTGCCTTCACCGGCTGTACGTGCGTAGGCCGCCTGGGCCGCCTAGGTGACTTAGGCAGTGGATAATATTACCATTCTTTTGCCTAAGTTTGAGTGTTTGTCGGCTGCATAAGTACAGCCGTTGGTTCTCTACCACATTTAGTGTGTGGGAGGTTAGGGCAAGGTTGTCTTGTTTCAGCCTCGTCAGGCATAACTAACCATACTGCCTCGGCCCGGCTTTCAAGTAGCCGAGCTCCAACTTTCCTTTAGTTGGATCAAATTTATCCGATGTAAGGGCGGGGCTACCACATATCTAACCGAGGTTTCAACTACCTTTGGTCGGACATTTTGACCTGATCAGGGTCGGCATGGTAGGCCGCTTGCTTAAACGGGCGAGCGTTGACGCGTCAATTTCGCGAAGGGCCGTGTCCGATTCCTTCGCCGAGCTCTAACCAATGCCTGTCGGAGTACAACGGCCGGTTTTCGTACATCTAGATGTTTTTTGGTTTGGGCCGGGTTTGTGACCTCGGCGCTTTTTACCGGTGTCGGGCTAAATAGCCTCGGCTTTCGGTTTCTTGGCCGAGCTTCTCTGCCTCGGTCTGTTTGTTATTGGCCGAGCTTCATGGCTTCGGGTTCATGCTTAAGCTTTGTGCGCATTCGTAAATCTCCTCAGTGGGATCTTTTATTGATTGAAAGAAATAGCCCTACGGGGCTTTACAAAGCATCGTAATTAGAAATGACATAACTTGGACTTTAAATGAAAAGAAAACAAATGCGAGTAAAGGGGACAATCGTAAAAGCAAACAAACACTGCCAAGAAAGAGTCTAGCTATAGTAGATCTTCAGCTTGTCGGCATTCCATGTCCTTTTGATTGGCTTCCGTGCCAAAGTCTCGAGGGTATATGCTCCTCCGTCAAGCTTTTCCTTAATCCGGTAGGGCCCTTCCCAGTTTGCCGCCAGCTTCCCGTCCTTGGCATTCTTGTTGCCTATGTCCGCCCGTCGGAGTACTAGGTTGCCTCGGTTGAAAGACCGGGGCCGGACCTTCCTGTTGTACTTAGCCGCGAGTAGTTGCTTGGCGGCTAGTTCTCGACAGTACGCCGTAACCCGGATTTCATCAATGAGGTCCAAGTCAGTCTTCAAGGCGTCGTCGTTCGATTCCTGCCCCTCCTGTCTGGCTCTGACCTTTCTCCAGGATGGCTGTCCGATTTCAACCGGGATCATTGCCTCACATCCATAGGTTAGCCTGTACGGGGTTTCTTGAGTTGAAGACTGTACGCTTGTGCGATATCCCCACAGGACGCTGTGGAGCTGCTCGGTCCAACTGGTCTTGGCCTGCAACATCCGCCTCTTGAGTCCGTCCAGGACGACTTTGTTGGCGGCTTCAGCCTGGCCATTTGTCTGGGGATGTTCCACGGACGAGAAGTGCTGCTTGATGTCCAAGTTGGACATTAGTGCTTGGAAACGATGGTCCATGAATTGGGTGCCATTGTCCGTGACGACCTCGGCTGGTATGCCAAAACGAGAGACGATGTTGTGCCTGACGAACTTCATCACTCTGGCCGAGGTTATTGTGGCGAGTGGCTTTGCTTCGATCCACTTAGTGAAGTAATCAACTGCGACGATGAGCCATCTACATTGCCCTTGTGCCGGCCTAAATGGTCCGAGGATGTCCATGCCCCACATGTAGAAGGGCCAGGGGGCTGGCATTCCTTTCAACTTTGAGGGTGGCGGCCATATTATCCTTGCATGCTTTTGACAACTGTCGCACGTTTTGGCTCTTTCCATGGCGTCATGACTCATAGTGGGCCAATAATAACCAGCGCGTAATGCTTTCCGGGGGAGTGCCTTGCCCCCCATGTGGTGACCGTTGGCGCCTTCGTGTAGCTCGGCCAGCACGTATTTTGCTTCAGAGTCTCCAAGGCAACGCATCATGTGCCTTGCCCTCCTTCTAGCGCCAAGGGCAATGGAGTCCCTTCCTGTATAGTTGGTCGTCCACCATGGCGTAGAGGGCGGCTTCACGGATCAGCTTCTTTGCCTCGGTTGGGTCGGTTGGGATAATTCCCCTCTCGAGGTAGTCTTCAATTGGCTTCCTCCAATCGGCCCCAGCCGAGATGGCCATGATACAACTCGGCTCAGTCAGATTCTGCTGGATCACGGTCCTATGGTTATCCTGCCCCTTTGTGCTGGCGAGCTTAGAGAGGATGTCAGCCCGAGCGTTCTCTTCTCTGGGTATATGGGAAACTATGACCTCTTCGAATTCAGCCATGAGTTCTTTAGCTTTAGTCAGGTACTTAGCCATTAGTGGGCCTTTTGCCTGATAGGTGCCGTCTACCTGAGCTGCGACGAGCTGCGAGTCGGTTAAAACCTTTACTCGCTGGGCGCCATTATCCTTGGCCTGAAGCAGTCCGGCCAATAGGGCCTCGTACTCGGCCTGGTTATTGGAGGTCTGGAACTTCAACTGCAAAGATTGTTCGGTGGCTACCCCCTGTGGGCTTTCTACGATGACTCCTGCGCCGCTGCCCTTTGCGTTGGATGAGCCATCAACATAGACCTTCCAAATCCCGTCATCTGTAGTGGCCGGTGTGAGTTCTCGGATGAAGTCCGCAAGCGCTTGGGACTTAATCGCCTGGCAGGCTTCGAAGGTGATGTCGAACTCGGAGAGTTCTATGGCCCAGTTGGTCATTCTCCCGGCTAAGTCGGGTTTGTGGAGAACCTGTCTGATCGGCTGGCTGGTTCGGACCACGATCCGGTGTCCCTGGAAATAGGGCCGGAGTCTGCGTGCCGCGGTAAGCAGGGAGAAAGCCACTTTTTCCAGTTTCTGATACCGGAGTTCAGAGCTCTGTAGAGCCTTGCTGATGAAGTATATCGGCTTTTGCCCGGTCTCGGACTCCTTTACTAGGGCGGCGCTTATGGCTTCATTGCCGTTTGAGAGGTAGAGGAACAAGGTCTCTCCGGGGTCCGGCTTTGTGAGTACCGGCAGGGTTGCCAAGCATCTCTTGATTTCTGAGAAGGCGGCGTCGCAGTCCGGGTTCCAGCCGCCTCGGGTCTCCTTCTTCAGCAATTTGAAGAGAGGTAGGGCTTTTTCGGCCGACTTTGGTAGAAAATGCGTCAGGGCGGCTAGTCGGCCTGTCAGCTGCTGTACCTCCTTCTTGGTTCTCGGGCGCTGCATGTTGAGCATGGCCTTACACTTGTCCGGGTTGGCTTCGATCCCTCGGTTTGTCAGCATGAAGCCTAGGAATTTCCCTGCCGGAACTCCGAAGGCACATTTGGCCGGGTTCAACCTGATTCGATGTCTTCTTAACTTTTCAAACGTCTGTTCTAGGTCCCGGATGTGGTCTTCTGGAAGTTTCGACTTGACGATCATGTCGTCTATGTAGACCTCTATGTTGCGCCCGATCTGATCCTCAAAAACCCGGTTCATCATCCTTTGGTAGGTTGCCTCGGCATTCTTGAGTCCGAAAGGCATGACGTTGTAGCAGTAATTTGCTTATCAGTCATAAAGGCGGTCTTTTCTTGGTCGTCCGGATGCATGGCGATCTGGTTGTAACCGGAGTAGGCATCCATAAAGGAGAGGAGGTGGTACCCGGCCGAGTTGTCCACCAGCTTATCGATGTTTGGCATCGGGTACGAGTCCTTTGGGCAGGCCTTGTTGAGGCTGGTGTAGTCGACACATACTCTCCATTTGCCGCTGGGTTTGAGGACCATGACTACGTTGGAGAGCCAGGTGGTGTACTGCACCTCTCGGATGAAGCCGGCCGCAAGGAGCTCTTCTATGTGATCTTCCAAGGCCTTCTGCCTATTGTCCGCAATGTTCCTCTTCTTCTGTGCCACGGGTCTCGACCCCGGCCATATGCCGAGCTTGTGACAGCAGAAGTGGGGGTCAATGCCCGGTATTTCGGCCGAGGTCCATGCGAAGACGTCTTGGTTCCGCTTTAGGAAACGGATCATGAGAGCCTTTAGGCCGTCCTCCATACCCCGGCCAATTTTGGCGGTCTTGGACGGGTCTTCGCCTAGCACAATTTCCTCCAATTCTCCTTCCGGCTCGGGCCTCGGATTGTCAAGTTCTCGGAGGTCGAGCTCCACCATGTTGACTTGCTGTCGCAGGCGCTCGCCAGAGCCGGGTTCGGATACTTGCTCATTGGATCCGAGCCGGGGTGGAGACGAGGGTCCTCCTTCCTCGACACGGAGAGC
This sequence comes from Acacia crassicarpa, assembly GCA_034222035.1. Taxonomy (NCBI): domain Eukaryota; kingdom Viridiplantae; phylum Streptophyta; class Magnoliopsida; order Fabales; family Fabaceae; genus Acacia; species Acacia crassicarpa. The sequence continues at coordinate 35,799,504 of JAWXYG010000005.1, read as the reverse complement.
TTCGAAGTAGCACTGCCTTGACTCTTTCTGGTCTCCGGATACCACGACTATCTTGTTCTTACTATTGACCATCTTCAGCTTCTGATGCTTTGTGGATACTAGTATATCCCAGTTGTGGATCGTGGGTCGGCCCAGAATGATGTTGTACGGGGACCGAAAGTCGGCGACTACGAATCGTACCCGTTCCGATTTGAAGGCTTCCTTGGTGCCAAGAGTTAACCGGAGGTCGATGTAGCCTTTTGGGAAGGACTGCTCGCCATTGAAGCCGATTAGGGTAGTCTTGCAGGGCTGGAGGTCCTCTTTGTCGAGTCTTGCAGGGCTGGAGGTCCTCTTTGTCGAGGTGCATCCTCTTGTAGGCGTCCCAGCTTATAATGTCGGCCGAACTCCCTGCATCCACAAAAATCCTCTTAACTGGACAATTTATCAGAGTTCCGGTAATTACCAGTCCGTCCAGGTGTCCGGGTATGACGTCTTCCAGCTCTTCATCGGTGAAGGTCAGGGTAGGCGGCCGAGGCTTCCTTGAGTCTTCCTTAAACTTAGGGGGGTCTCGGACGGTCAGTTCTTCGCGGAGATATTTCTTCCGCTGGCTTACGGTGTCTCCTCCTCCACCAATCCTCCGCTGACAACGTTGCACTGGAAATCGACGTCGGGAAATTCGTCGTCCGAGGCCGCATTCTGCTTTTTTCCCGGATTTCGGGCTTCCTTGGGCGGACTTCTGGAGCGGGCGCGGTCGTTGCGTTTCCCGTTCGTCCTTCCCTGTGTCTTAATCACGTACTGACGCAGTTTCCCATCCCTCACGAACTTCTCGATTGCGTCGCGGAGGTCATAGCACTCGTCGGTCGTGTGGCCGTTGCAGTCGTGGAACTTGCAGAGTTTGGAACGGTCCGTGTTGGAGCGTCCTCTGATCGGCTTCGGCCTGTCCACCCGCTTCATCTCGGTCTGGGATACCTCCTTTCATACCTGGGACCGAGGGACGTTCAACGGGGTGTAGCTGTCGTACTTGTTCTTCTGGTCGGCCCGGTCGGGCTTTGTTCGGCTGTCCCGGCTGCGTCGTCTCGGGTCGGTCTTCGTCCTTCTTGGGCGTTCCTCGTCGCTAGGCGGGCTCTTCCTAGTCCGTTCGGGTTCGTCGGCATTGGCAGCCTCCATCTACTCCATTTCCAGGTACTTCTTCGCCTCGGTATAGAATTCGGTCAAGGTGTACGCTGGGTTCTTGCATAGGTGACGAGCCAGCCGGGATGATGGGTCCAGTCCATTGACCAGGCAGTGTACGTGGACATCCTCGGGCAATGACCGTACTTGCATGGCCACGTCGCGGAACCGATCCAGATACCTCTGCAAGGCCTCACCCTTCTTTTGACGCACTTTGCTCAAGGTGAACGTAGTCTTCGGCTGCTTTTTGCTGGTGGCGAAGTGTGGCTCGAATTTTCGTCCGAGGTCTTCATAGTCTCGGATAGAGTTGTCCGGAAGAGACGTCAGCCACCTGTGCGCCGGCCCGTCCAGAGTAGCCACAAAAAGGTGCTGAATGACCGGGCCGCTGATCTGTCGGACCCACATGAGCTTCTCAAAGGTAACCAAGTGGTTTTGGGGGTCTTGGCTTCCATCGTACTTCGGCAGGCTGGTTAAATCAAAGCGCTTTGGGAAACGGGCTGTTGCCGCCTCCCTCGAGAACGGGGATCTTCCCGTCTCCGATAAGTACGTCACGCGATATTCCCGAGGCGATCCGTGGCGAGGCCGGGGAGTTCTTTCCTCCGCACGGGTTTCTTCTCGATCTCGGTATTCCCTTGCATGCCGATCGGTGCGGTTAGGACCGACACCGTGGTTTTCTCTGTCTCCCGGGGACCGTGGTCTGCCGCGGTCTGCAATCGGGCGCCGCCTCGGCTCGCCGTTGTCGCGGCATGGGTTCCTTGGCTCAGAGTTGCTCGAGGAGCTGCTGTCGCCTGCCGAGGCTCTCCTTGTATGACCGTGACCCCTGCGGCGGCCTCTCTCGCGGCGGTCCTTCTCGAGCGCTTCTTGGATCATCTTACCGATAGCTTCAAAATTAGCCCGCCTCTGCAGGTCATCGTGTTTTTCCTTGTTCTCCAGGCGCCGCATGAACGATTCCTGTGTCCTTCGCATCATGCGGACGTCGGCATCAACTGCCCGGGCATCACGCGTTGGAGACGGCGCGAGTGCTCCTTGTGGTCGCCGGTCTTCCTGCTGCGGCTGCTCCTCATGGAGCGGCCGTTCCCTGTCAGGGGAGGAAGTCACCGTGTCAGTAACATGTCCTTCTGGGGTGTTTCCTCTCCGAGATGGTGCCGGCGGCTGGCTTGTGGGTTTCCTCCCACCGGTTGGGGTTTCTGCTGTGGCTTCTAGTGCTCACCATTAGTAGTCACGGGGATTGAAGTTTGCAGTCCCCACGGTCGGCGCCAATGTTCTGTATGAAGAACACAGAGATTGGACTTGACTAGGTTGTCAAGCCTAGAGCCTACGTACCCTCGAAGAGATCAAAGTCCACGTAGTTCGTAACAAACTTGAAGGCACGTAGCCAGGGGAGTGGGGTGTGTGCTCTGTGTGGCAGAAAGTAACAAGAGCATAAGATAGAACGTGTGCACCTGTTTAGGGTTTCCTCCTATTTATAGAGGAGCTTGGTGCGCGTATCTCCCTATTAATGGGGGATATCTATGATTGAGCTGTCAGGGGCTGATTGGCTGGTGCCATGATTGTAGGAGAATCTTTACTGATGAGATCCTAAAAATAGGGGATCTCGGATCCCTTCCTAATATAGCGCGGATTCCCTTATAGGCGCCATTGGGCCGAGGTCCGGACTTGGGCCTATTGGGCCGGTCCGTAACAGTGTATAATAGCAATTATAGAAATTGTAAGGTCTCTGGCCAACTCGCTACATATTACTTCCTTTGATCTTAATCATAATATCAAGATTACACTACAAACTTAATCCGACAATTAAGACTGGAGATAATATTTCCACTTCAATAACCTTTTAATATTTAAAAAAAAATCCAATTTTAGGGTGTATATGATAACAGGGGAAGATTATGGAGAGTTGGAGGAAATGGTCCCAGTTTGAGTGTTGGCGATGCTGTGAGAAGCGGTTGGTGATGGCTCGAGGGGCGGGACACGTTGCAGGGCTTCTCCCATTTCTTACACAAGAAGCGGGTCCCAGTGACTCTGGCATCATGCGGAGGTGGAAGGAGAAGTTGCTTCGTTTTCGGCTAACGGAGTTTTTAATGTTAGAACATATTTGACAGTTTTAAACTTCAGGGATTAGCGGTGGAAATATAAAGGTCCTAATTTTTAAAAAAAAAATCTTCAGGACCTAATTTAAAATTGACCGAAATTGTAAGGGCCTGCAAATTAATTTTCCCTTGAATTATTTTTTTGATACAAGGGCCTGCAAATCTTCAGGACCTAATTTAAAATTGACCGGAATTATTTTTTTTCCATGTCCATGTGGGTTGCACGTGTAATAGGGCCCTTCCCTTTGTTTTTGCATTTTGCCCCCAGCAGGATTGACGCTTACGCGTAAAATATGGGCAAAGGCAACATAGGTGGGACCCTCGTAGGGAGGCCGTACGAGAAATGAAATGATTCATTAAAAGGATAAAAGCGGCGGCCGCTCCTGGTGGTGGGACCCGCCTCCACCGCACTCCCACCACGACACATCATTAGTATAACCCGTACGTACATATTTTATTTCTACGTACCCTATCAACTAAACATTTAATCTCCGCCAAAAAAAAAAAATTAAACATTTAATCAAAACCTTATTGTTAATCCCGAAATAATTTAATTAGCAGCACACAGCCATGTGACTCGCTTCGCTCGTGATTAAAGAAGTTAAATAAAATATATATAGGATATCGTATATCTTTAGATTACAATAATTTAAAGAAAATATTTTTTTAATATCTCAAAAAAAAAATCAAACTCATAAGAGGAAGTAATTAAATATACATGCCGCCTCTTCCACTGAGGCTATTATAAGTTGGATGGCTGGCGGCTGTAATTTTGAAAATAATTTCATACGACGTGTCGTTTATGAAATATGACAAGTATACGCTACGTTTGGACGACAAAAGAAGGGAAAACAAGTGGGGCGGGAGGTGACAATAATTGGGGATAAGTTGGGATTGTGTTCTGCACCCACCAATGGAGATGAGAATATTATAGAAATATGATCAAATCTAGCAGATTTTTGTTGGCTGAAAAAAGGATTACAATAAAGGTGAATTAGAATTATAGAGGAGAGAATAATTAAAGGATGAGGTTGAAGGTCTGTATCAATTCGCGTTTGAAAAGTATGTCTATGTAAATTAAGACAAAAATTATCTCATATATTTACTTTTATATCATAAATCATGTCGAAATAGCAACTTTCACTGCTAATCCACACAAAGATCGATCTGTAGCAAATATTTGTGGCAACAATGATGTGTCATGTGTAGGGTTGAGCAAGTTGTCCAGCGGTCCGGGGTAACCCGACCCGGTCTGACCCGGTCTGGTCCGGTTCGCTGGAAAAAAAATCAGTCCGAGACCAGTTTGAGCAGACCGGACCAGACTGATCTGCTCGGGCTGGACCAGACCTCGGGCCAAGGGATCAAGCCACCTGGTCTGGTCCAGTCCGGCCCGACTAATTATTAATTTTTTTTCCGTCAATTATTGTATTAAAAGAACTTCAATGATGTAGTTTTTTTTATTCTTGTTGAATGTTGTTGGAGATTGTTATGGATTTAATTTTATGGTTAGGTTTTAAATCCCAAACAAGCCTTGAACTTTGAAAAAAAAAAGAAAAAAAAACAAGGGGTCCTGGACTGCCCTTGTCCAGTCCAGTCCAACCCGAGCTCGGGCTGGTACTGGACTGGACAGGACCTCGGGCTGATTTTTCCAGCCCGAGGTAATACCTGGACCAGACCTCGGGTAGGGGCCAAATCCGGTCTGGTCTGGTCCATGATCAACCCTAGTCATGTGTATATGTATGTTAAAATTTGTGAGAGTAGAATGGAGAATAAGAGTCGACTTGACTCTTAAGAGAGGTAAAGCTGGGAATAATGGCCTCGTCGGCCCACCTTGTCCAACTCCTGAAACCCCTCAATTATGAAGCCTAGCTCTTATGCTATTGGGTCAAAATCGGGCTCATAGGATTTAGTGAAGTTGGAACGTAATACTTTGAATGAAACTTAAATCTTTTTTGAGGGACTTAAATTTATACTACATGTTAGTTAAATTTTGCAAATTACGATCTTCATTTTAATACAAAATTAACTTTCAATTTTTTTCAATATAGTTATTATTTTGCTTCAATTAAGATACATTGTTATTAAAACTCTTAAATTTCTAGTTAAGATAATGATCTAATGTTTAAATTGGCCTATTTTTTCAAAGTTAAAATGAATAAACCAGGATGGAAAACCAAATAAATCAAACCATTTTATGAAATTAAAAAAAGGAAAAATTATAATAAAGGACCTAAGAAAAATAATATTCATTAAGAAAGACCATAAAAAGTAGTAATTATTTTGAAGGACCAAAAATTAAAACATTAAAATAGAAAGACTAAATTGCCCTTAATCATATTTTCTATATTATCTCTAATTAAATCAGAATCTGATTGATTTTTTTTTTTGATACATAGAATCTGATTGATTGAAATTAATAAATGGAAAGTTTCAGTATAGGTCTTCCTATGCCGCCAATCAATATGACCCTGTTACTCCTGTTTTTGCCCTTATAAAATCCGTATGCTGTTTACTCTTTTGGAATGGGATCTCCCTTTTTTTTCAAAATTTTATCATTGAAATGGGTTTTCTTTTGAAAAAAGATGCTAATTATTTTTTTTACCAGAGAAAAAAAATGATACATTTAAATAAATTTAAAAACAACGGTGTCGCAACAAATCTTCCACAAACATGTCATGAATCCTTTAATTTTCACTCAAGAAGTCAAAAACTTGTGGAAAGGTACGGAGAAAGTAAACCTTACATATAAGAATATTATCATGACTCTTAGAATATTCCAAATTTATATTAAAGTTACATTTTAATATTAACAATAAAAATTCAAATTTAAATATAATAATTTTGAATTGAAAAATATGATATATTAAAAAAATTAATTTTAAAATAAATGAAATATTAAATAAATTTATATCATTAAGTATTGTAGGAGGTACAATACTTAATGATATAAATTTATTTAATATTTCAACAGGAGTAACATGGTTATATTGTTCGGCGGCATAGGAAGATCCATACTGAAACTTTCCATTTATTATTTTCAATCAATCAGATTCTACATATCAAAAAAAAAAAATCAATCAAATTCTGATTTAATTGGAAATAATATAGAAAATTTGATTAAGGGCAATTTAGTCTTAATGTTTTAATTTTTGGTCCTTCAAAATAATTACCACTTTTTATGGTCCTTCTTAATAAATATTATTTTTCTTAGGTTCTTTATTATAATTTTCCCTTAAAAAAAAGATAATAAGAATTAAATATTTGCAATATCATTAATAATATAAAAATTGATAATTTTTTAAAAAATAAAAGGGTCTAAACGAGCTAACTCTCAACGTTATAGTGTTGACTTTTTTTTTGTTACCCATGTAGTATCAAGAGTTTCGCCTTAATTAATTTGAATCTGATCTGAGTTACACATTTAATTATGATGGATAAGTTTCTAAATAGGTTGACCCTTTTGAACACGATTGTCATTTGATAGGCGAATTTACAAACCCAACCATGTTTTTATCAAAAAATATACAAACCCAACCATGGTGTTAAAAGGCTGGCGCGGCCGTTTTCTTGACTACGGTGGTGAGAGGATAGATAGAGAGAGAATGGAGAAGCGCGCGCTTACAAGTTGACGACGCGTCCCATATAAAAGGCCACGCGGGTGGGTTGGGTCCCACTCCCACCACTATGTGGTTTTGTTGACTTCAAGCTCTTGTGTTTTTCGGACAGATAATTGAATAATCTTAAATTTGTATGTGACGGGGAGTACCTCGTCATTCGCCACGTTGGGTGCCATGAGAGAGAGAAGATTGTTAGTTAATTAATATAATTAAATATAGTTCGTTGTGGAGGGAGAAAAATAGCCGAATTGGGGCTGGGGTGCATGTGGGGAATTTAGTTTGGTGGGGCCGGCTGCGGTCTATTACTCACTATTTTTTATTATTTTATACCTCATTTTCTTTTAGAATTAGGCATTTTTATAAATAACTTTTTCTTTTATGTCTCAAAAGTTCAATTATTTCTTTTCACCTATATTAAATACATATTTTATATCAATTACTCAAATTCATCACTAATTTTCTTTCATTTACTCATTTATTACATATTTTATATCATGTTTTATACTCAGACTTTATCATATTTACTATTTATTCTCTCTGTTATGCTCTTTTTTTATAAATAGAGATATATTTAAAAAACATAATATTTTTGACACATTTATTATTTTTAATAGTCTTTCTTATTGGTTAGTTTGTTTTAGGTAATAAGAATAAAATTTACTTATAAATTAAAAACCTTTTTTACTTGTGATGAGGCATATTTTGTTTGCGCTTGAGGTGACATCTGCTTTTCAAACATTTATCCCCTTCTCTCTTATTTTCTCATTGATGATCGGCTATTAAATCATACAACATCAGAGGGGCGGCGCCTTTTCCTCCTCTTTCTACCTTCCCTGCCTCCCTCCACAACTCACTCGCCTTCCCGGAGCGTGCTTCCTACTCTCCTAAGACCCATGCTTCTGTTCTTGCTTCTGTTGTGCTTTTGTTAATGGTCCTCATCATCACTTGTAACTTGAGCCCGCATCTATTGACTTTTGTATTCTGTGCTTAGCTTCCTCAACCTCAGCTACTCTGTTAGCTTCCCAATAACGGGTTTAACCAATTCCATGTCTCTATTGCCTATACTTGAGACCTCGGTTTTAATTTTGTCTAAAAGTTTTTACCGAGGTCAAGTTTGTCCTGAAATTTTTTGAGGGACAATTTTAGGCCGAAAGTATAAAAAATGAAGTAATTTTGTTATAAGAGTTATTCTAGTTAATTTTAACCATTCTTTGACTAAGGGTTAAAATGTATTTTTGCTTTAGATTTTTTTTTTTTTTTTTGGCTCTGAGCTCTAGAAATTTTTATCAAAGGATAATTTTACCCCGAAAGTTTTTCAGGGAGTTTTGCTTTGGAAGTTTCTAAAATTGAGCAATTTTACTCTAACAGATATCTTAATTAATTTTGACCGTTAATTAACTAAATATAGTAAACTGATAGTCTACATGTAACATGTCATTCAGGTCAATTCAAGGCAAGATTGCTTTTAACACTTTAAATTTAATACTGTTAAGAAGTTTTAATTTTGATATCTATATTTCTAAAGAGTTCTAGTTATAATTTTACGCCTAAGTAGAATATGTCTTGGTCAATAGTCCATGCTACTCCCTCCGGTCTTAATTATAGGACATATTTAACTACTTTTGGGGAGATTAAGGAAAGGAGTTAAATTAGTTGATTTTACTTTTTTTTCCAAAATGCCCTTATATAAAATTTAAATGACAAAAGTATAAGTAAATCAACAACCTTGATCACATATCTCTCTATTTTATAATTTTCATTTCCGCACATTTTCTAATTGAAATAATGGTCTTGTTATATATATATATATATACACATATATGTGTGTGTCAACATATGTACACACACGCATATATATACATACACACACACACACAAAATATATAGAGTTATAGACACACATCTGCGCACACACGCACACACAATGTATAGACACACATACACACACAGGTATATATGGGTGTGTATGTGCGCACACACACACACACGCATATAGAGGCACACAAAAAAAAATAGGGAAAATTCGTTTCAGGACCCCTATTGGCTAAAAAATTCTAAAAAAGGCTCAAGAAATTTGAAAATTTGAAAAAAGGCCCAAGGATTCTGACAATTCCGGAAAAGGCCCTGTCAGAATTTACGCAGTTGTTAATGAGGCTGATCAAGTTGTTAGCGGGGTACTGATTTAGTTGTTAAATGGGCTGATTTGGTTGTTAAAAATTTTATTTTTTAACAACTACATCAGCCCATTTAATAACTAAATCAGTATCCTGCTAACAACTTGATCAGCCTCGCTAGGGCCTTTTCCGGAATTGTCAGAATCCTTGGGCCTTTTTTCGAATTTTCAGATTTCTTGGGCCTTTTCTAGAATTTTTTGGCCAATAGGGGCCCTGAAACTGATTTTCCCAAAAATATATATAGATGTGTGTGCGCGCGCGAATACAAATATATATATTTGTACATATAAACAAACACGCGCGCACACACACACATACATACATATGTGTGTGTATCTATATATATGTACACACACATATATAGAGACACACATATATGTGTATATGTGTCTATATACATATATTTATTAAAAATCAAACAAACTTGAAAGAACAAAATAGAGGTATTTTAGGAAGAAATTGACAAAACTTAAAATGTTGTCTTATAATTAGGACCAAAATAAACCTCTATATGTTGCCTTATAATTAGGACCGGAGTGAGTATTATTTAGTGGTATAAACACCACTTCAAGGAAGTCAGCAATGCTTAGCTCAGATTCAAGTTTTTGTAGGAGTATAGAGACTAATATTTCGAATAACAATAAGTATAGTGAGAAAAAACAACAAATTAAGGTATAGAAATAAAAACAACATTCGTTAAAAGAATAAAAACTTAGAATGGTTTAATAGGAAAATAAAATAAAATTGAGTACTCTAATGTCATTGCTCTATTTTGTGATCACACTCGTACGAGAATCACATTGATTGTTGGCACAAGAGAATAAAATATCATTCCAAACGAAAGTATTCATTTGCCCCTTTTAAGCCTCTTGTTTATCGAGCGACTTGGATTCCCTCCCAATACGAAAGGGAGCAATTATTTTTTATTTTTTTGGCCAACGAAAGCAATAAGTACATATCATTTTTAATTTGTATCTTTCAAATTAATTATTCACTCACCTATATTTTATATGAGAAAAATATACATGAATATGAATATCACGTGAACTTCCAAAATCAAAAAAAAGTCTATTAAAATTTGCATAGAGAGGGGATTGAGGGTGAATTTGGGTTTCGTTTCTTAATGTATGTGACGAATAATCAAATGCCTATCAGATTATAACTCTACATTCTCTCCTTCCTCGGCTCCTCTCCGTCTCTTCCTCTTCTTGTTCGATCCCGCTCACTGCCTTCCCTTTTGGCTTCCGACGGCCGGATTGATGAACCCAAAGGGTTTTTTCACCTCCCGTTGGTGGTTGAAGGATCGATGGAAATGGTGATTGTGGTGAAAATGACGGACTTGAGGAAAAGAAGATAGAGATGGCGATGGTGGAAAGAAACCCACGACGGTGGTGGCGAAACCAATGGTGGAGGTGTTGCTGTGTTGGTGTAGTCAAAGATCGTCTTCCTCTCTGGTTTCCTTTTCTTTGTTATCCAATAAAAAATTATCGCCTCCCCTCCAATGCTAATTTCAGTAGTGGTGAGAATGGAGAGGACAATAGTGATGTTGGTGATAAACGGAGGACAACGATGGTGAGATGAAGGATGGTGGTAATGAGGACAATCAAACGACAAGTTAAAGCTGTTCGGTTCGATGGAGAGAAAAGGATGGAGAGCAAGAGGGAGTTCGAGGGTGGTATTGCGTGACATCCGGTGGTGGTCATGGCGGATCTCAATGGTGAATGTAAGATTTTTGACTGCGGTGGCAGTAAAGTCTCGTCCCTTCTCCTTCGTTGTTCTCAACATATTCTTCCTTTCTGGTTTTTCAAAAGTCGTTGGCCAAATCCCCCATAAAGTGTCAGTCGGTTCTGATCTTCTTCCGACAATGGTTATCTCAATGTAAAAGACCACGCAATATTAGCCATGGGTTAGGTTCTTCGCCGAAGCTTGGACTCCCCGAGACATCTTCGATCAAATTCATCAAACTTCTCTGCCTGAGGTTCATCATCAAGCTCGGAGCTCACCTCTGGTTCGCTCGAAGAGTTGCTGCTCCTCCATCTTAGGTTGAGCTAAAATGCGAAACAGAGGAACCCTTCGTCTTTGCTTTTGGTTGATTTTTTTTCTTGTGTTTTGATAATTACCATTATTAAGTTGTCATTGTCCATACATAAGTTGTCAACAACCTATTAGACGTCATCGACAACTAAAGTATAAGTAATGACAGCATGAGCATGGCAATTAGCAACAACCCCATTTTTGCTTGATTAGAGCTTGATTTTTGTTTACTTTTTGTTAACTGCTAATCTGCTATTATGAATTTGTCATTGCCCATGCCCAGGTTGTTAACACTCTATCAGGTGTTGCTAACAAGTTGAGTATAGGTAAAGATAACTTCATAATAACAATTAACAAATTGGGTATAAACATTGACAACTTAGGATGCTCAAGTTGTCAATGTCTATACCAAAGTAATTTATCACATTTTTGAAATTGTTACCAAAGCTCCGCCCACAAGCACCGGAGCTTTGATGATAGGCAGGCTGGCTGGTTGGGATCTACTCCAGAGCTCTATCGGCTAGCCGACGATTGTGCTCCGGCGAGGTGCCCTTTTCTTTTTTATTTAAAAAAATGAGGGGCATTACGGTAAAATTACTAACACTTTAAAATCTCAATTTAATTCCCTGGACCTCTCTATCATGTACAAATCTGAAAAAACTTTTAAGGTTTTAGTAATTGAAATGGTATTTACAAGGTTTTGAAAACTGAACTGATCATTGAACCGGTGGAGGTACTGGGTCAAGAGTTAGTAGGTTAGACTGGTGTTAATTAAAAATATAATTTAATCAAGGGGTTTAAACTTCTCATGTTGCATGGGAAAAATAAAATTCCTACACACATATGAAATAGTAGGACTCACACACACATATATATAATACTAATTATATATATATGGGTCTCACCATTTTATGTGTATATAATATGAGAAAATACTTCTCCTACAACATAAGAAGTGTTTTTCCCTTTAATCAAACAGGGAAAAATATTTATATTTTGTGGTTTGGAAGGACAAGATGTGATAATGGACCCTTGGAAATATAAGAAGATATACAAAGAGATTAGAGTTTGTGACTTTGTGTGGCCAAAAAGTAAAAAGAGATCACGGGGCTGGGTTTATGTGGCTAAATAGTATAGCAATAAAAAAATAGGATTCTTCTGGCATTCGTGAGCCTTACTGCCTTAGACACGAGTGTGTCAGATTTTTTCTCTTAAACTATGGGAACCAGTTTCCCTGTCTATCCAAAAGATAGGTAGGGAGAGCTTGTCTCATCTGGACCGTCCAGATGAGATCTGGACGGTCCAAATTTAATTTCTTTTTATTTTATTTTTTTTAAAAAATATTTTCATAGGTAGAGAATCTAAAATAAAGATAATCTTTCAATTAATATTTTTTCAAAAAATAATTTTTTAATTTAAAAATCACCAAATAAAAAAATATTAAATCTGGACCGTCCAGATCTCATCTGGACGGTCCAGATGAGACAAGCTCTCCCTGCCTATCTTTTGGATAGGCAGGGAAACTGGTTCCTAAACTATGCCTTCATTCTCTCTCTCCTCACTAACCCCCTACTCATATGTTTCGATCAATCGCTCTCTCTTTCTCTACTGCAAGTCTCCTTTTCACTGAGACAAATCTGAGAGTGATGGGATTAGGATTAGGCTTGGCCAATGCGAGGAAAATCCTTCTTGCACTTAGGGCAACTATGGATCTGGCATAAATAATTGATCCTATCTGATCAGAGCATAGGTTCTAGCGATACAAGGGCGAGATAATTGAGTGTTGCAAAATGGCATGGGAGCGAACTCTGTTTGTGGAACACTTTCTCTTTCATCTTCACAACTCCTCCCAACTCTTCTTCATCTTCTTTGTCTTGTTCTTGCTCTTGTGGTGTTTCTTCCTTTCTCTGGCGTTTTAAACTTCCGTTGTCCTCTCGATTTTTTTCCCCTACTCCTTTGTTCCATCGCTTCTTGGCGTTGGCGGCAACTCCATTCTCACTCGCTTGCTAGTGCTATTCACCACCGCCACCACACAACGACCACCTTCCTTCACCACACCTAGCTCGGATCCCTCTCTCTCTCTTCCTTTTATCTTTTTTCACTGTAGATCCGACAACAAGTTTCTGTTTCAAGTGACTTTTTTATTTTGAAAAAACACCCAAACAGTCTGTGAAACAGGCTGAGTTGACTCTCGGTCAGCTTGGGACCCCGGTTTTACCCCTAACTTGAACCGGTTTTTCGACTGGTTAGCCGGTTTTCGGTCCGAACTGGCTGATCTAATTCGGGTTTTAGAAACTTAGTATTTGCATGTCTGTTTTCCTTTTCATATCTCTTGCATATAATGCCATCATTTTTTATTCGTCAGAAAAAAAAAAAGATTTGTGTGTGTGTCAATGGGCCTATTTGGGAACGACGTTAGCAAAGCGATGGCGGTGAAAAAGCTCATAGAAGGATCAGTGGAGAAAAAGCTCAAGAATCAGTGTTTGGGTTAACTTTTTCTTCACTGGGCGTTCAGTGAGCGTTGGCGGTAACTGGGAGAGCGTTGGCGGCAGGATTGAAAATGACAGATCTGGAGCGAGGTGGTGGAAGCATGAGGAATAGAGAGAAGAGGGGATCTGAGGCTTGATTGAGTTTGGGCAATCTCAGATTTGAGAGATAGAGCGATGGTCATGGCTGAGGGAGATGAGTGAGAGACAGAGCGATGATCATGGCTGAGGTTGAAATGGGCGTGATAGAGAGAGAGTGTGGGAAAAAGATGGACAGAGGCAATGAGAGAGAGAATGGAAAAGATTGAAAAAAAAAAGAGTATGGAAAAAAGGATTTATCCTGTTTATAGAATTTCTTATTAGCAGCTTAACTATTATTTAATCTAATGCCTCATATGCTTGATCCAATTAATCAACCTATTCATAGAATTTTTTTAATAATAACTTTTTTAAAATTTAAATTAAATTTTTTTATGTTAAATATCACAATATATACAACTAAATAATATATGTAGTATTTAATATGATTCATGCCATTTTCAGTCATTTTTCATCTCAACTGACTTTTTAAATAATAATCCAAACACTCGTTAGTTTAGAAAAAAATCACTTCTATAAAAGTTAAACGGGCAATCCAAACACAAACAAGCTAGCTTTTTTCCTACCGAGCTTTTCTAAAATCAGATAGCTTTTAAGCCACCACTCCCACCGCCAACCCAAACGGGCCCAATAAAGAAATTAAGTTGAGGGATGAAACACACATCGCTGCAAAAATATCACCAATCAAAAGGCAAGTAACAATTAGGATTTGGCTTACATCCGTTGCCTATATTTGTCTATTGCATCCGCTACCTTAATATTGCATCGTTTTGGCGCAAAAACTATGAAGCTCTTGCCTTTTTCTTCAAAAAAAAAAAAAGATATTTCAGAAATTGACGGGTACTAAAAAGATACTTCAGAATATTGACCGTTGCTAAAAAATTCTTCTTGATCTTGAAAAAAATATTTTAGGCACTGATTGATACTAAAATGATATTTTAAGATACTAACAATTACTAAAAAAAATACTATCTTAAAAAATTATTTTAGAGTATTGATTTGTACTAAAATGATACGATATTGATTGGTATTGAAAAAATATTTCATGATATTTTAGGATCTAAAAAAAAAATTTAAGGTACTGACTGGTATTATATATATATTTTAAGATATGTTGTTAATATCATAAGGTATTTTGTCAGTACTGATCACTGAAGTAACGGATATCGACAACAGATGAATGCCAAATCCTAACAATTAAGGGAGTGAGGGATTTGAATCCTAATTTTTGACGTATCCCTTTGTTATAGTACTTCTTATAGTCTGCTTGTCGGTCACGTTATTAATAAAACATTGGGATGCAATAGAAAGATAAAAAGTGAAGCTTGCAATATGCTCTTTCAAATCTCTTATTACATTATTTTTTTTTTCCACCTGATGTCATTACATTAATTTAAATTTAGTATCTTATGTTATCAATTTTTTTATTTGGTTTTAACATTCAAAAGAATATATTATCTCACTCTTGCCTGTAGTTGATTTAAAATTATATTCATAACGAACGCGTTTTCAAAATGTAATGATAGTAATATCGTATCTTTTGTCATAAATAAGTTAGGGATAGGATATTGTCACTATTAATTTTATGTCACTACCAAGTCATTATCACTTTTTCACCATTAGAATTTCATTTACTTTTATTATTTCTCTCTCCTTTTGAGATTATGATCTAATAGTGAAAAAGTGGTAGTGACAATATCCTATTCCAATAAGTTAAAGAGAAAAAAATATAAAAAGAATTTTGACATTATAAAATCTAAGTTTATTATTAATATCGACAAAAAAAATGACGAAATTTACAAAGCAATTCATAACTTTTTATGTGAGAAATAGCTAATTTTAAAATTTTCAATTTCAAACTTTTTTATTTTTATCTTTTTCCCAAAGTTAAATGTTTTACACTTAGGTGTGATCAATTCATTAAAAAATTATTTATTGCCTATTAAAATTTATATGAGATTTTTTTTTTTTTTTTTTTTAAAAAACTTTACGCCTCTGGAAACTGAAAGGCTTTGACTGCGTCTGAGAAAAAGCGACAAGTAGCTGTATTTCCCGGTATCGTATTCCGTAGGCGCAACGTCAGCAGGAAGCAGGGCAATCTGACGAGCTCCGAACCTGCTTGTGAATTTGAACTTGTCCCGCGTTGTTTGCAATTGTAGGAGAGGTATTGTCTGTGTGGGCATGATCGATCGAAGATGGGGAGGGTTTTCCTAGTTGATTTGGAAGGCAAGTATTACAGATGCAGACACTGCGATGCTCCTCTGGCTCTTGCCGAAGACGTTATCTCTCGGGTACTTTCTGTTTTCCTCTCACTTTTCTCACTTGCTTCTTTCAATTCGTAGTTGAAACGATTTTAGACACGCCTGCCTTGGGATGGAAATTGATTATTTTTGGGGAAGCATTTTGTTTTGTTGTTGTTGTTGAGTTACTTCGATAATCAATCAAAACCCCCAGGGACCGATTGATTAAATTGATGGAACTTGATTGCTTCGTGTATATTGTTAATTTCAGAATATAAGACTTATAATTTCTGTTTGTTGGCTCTCTGACTTTCTGGGAAATTAGGGCAAGACTTAGCTTATTAACCTTATTATCAATGGAACGTTGAATTGATATTTGACGGATTTGAAGGTTTACTGTGAAGCTAGCATGTAATACATGGTGGGGGCGTATGTAACTGGATATTGGCAAAATGAAATTTAAGGTGACGCTGGCGTAAAAATGGCGGTAAATGTTTAGCTCATGAGCCAAGGCGAGCTATCTTTTCCGAAATGAAGTTACTGCAAGTTACTATTCTGTAAAATTTTGACGAGAGAGGGTGATTGGACAAGTGTAGTTTTACTTTAATCGGCAAGCAACGGTATGGAGAGAAAATTAATGGTGGGAAAGCAGGGACGGACGGACTTCTCTGACACATAAATTCGTCGTTCCTTTTTAGGGAGATGTTCTGGGGAAATAAAGGTTGCGTTCCTGCTACCATGTCACAGAATTTCTGGTAAATGGAACAACTTTGATTAGAGAACAGAAGCTGGCTTTTGGAAGTGAGACACGACAAAATGCTTTGAGGAGTGGGGTAGACCATGTTTCATATGTATTTAAATTTCGGACTAAAAGCAAATATGTTTAAGTAAAGCATTGAGAACTGCTTTAAAGTCACTTTATCTTAGTTCCTTGCTGGTTGATGTTCTTACATGGCTTTTTTTATTCTTATAGTGCACGCTATAGATTTTCCTTTTCTCTGAGTTTCTTATTTTCTTGTGTATTGTATACTTTCGCTGTACTAGGGCTTCCCCTCATTCTGACATTGGGACCTTCTCTAAAACTTCGTTTTTGCTAATGTATTGTATTTGTATATCTTCACTTCACTTGGGCTTTCCCTTGTTCTGCCTTTGGGGTCATCTCAGAAACTTGGTTTTTGAAAAGTTAGGAAGTCCATACCAAAAAAAAGAAGAAAAGTTAGGAAGTCTCTTCAAAAGCATACAGTATTAGAAATTTTGATATGCTTGAGTTGATACTTGATGGTTAATTATAGTATTGGGAATTATTTTTTGTACAACTCTTTGAACATTAATGTTCTTGCTCGTTGAAATCTTACTGTGCCTTTGTCTATAAAAGTTGAGCATAGTGTGTATCATCAAACTTAAATTAGACATCGGGCCAGGTGTATCTAAAGTTTTTCACCCATTCTTATAGATGACTGTGGTCACACATCTAAAGGCCCCAGCTTATGATATTAACTTTCAAATCAATTCACCTAACGTCCCTGACTAAGTGAAGTCCTCAGTACCTGAAAGGGTTGTTTGAATATTATTTGATCCTGGATTTGAGTTTTATATTACCTTGATCCCACCACGTTTTAATGTTGTATAGAATTTCCAAGTTCATCATGGCTTGAGTGCTTGTGGACTCTGCTGAATAAGGATTTGTTACTTTTGCTAACATGTTTCAAGACATGTTATGTAGATTCCATATTTGCGTGTTTTGGACATTTTAGGTGTTAGCATTGTTTTGCAGTGGTGAGATCCATACCATTGGGAATTTAATGCTTTTAAGGCTTGAGCTGGTATTTTGGTGGATAAAGAGTACGCTTTTTGGCATTAAAAAAATACATAGTATTGAAATTATTATTATCCCCCTACATAACATTGTTATTGATTCTTTCTTTCTTTTTTTTTTTTTTGGGTAACAGTTATTGCTTCCTTCAAAACAAAATCAAATTGTTCGATATCTTGATAATTTTTGTGTACTAGTCTCTGTCTAGTGTTTATGTAAGCATAGTGATGCTTGAAATGGAATTTCATTGCAGGAGTAAGGTGTTCATATAACTATTGACGTTTCTTCCACATTCCTGTTATAAGTTATAACACTTGCACGCACATGTCTGCTGTCTTTCATGATAATATAAATGAGTTAATTAGTAACTCATTATGCTTGCTGTCTGACTCAGATTTTTATTGAAAATTGTTTTATTCCTGAATGTTGAAAATATGTCTAGCTCAACATATGGTTCGGCGATCTAACTTCTTTTCTTGCCTTTGTGATGTAATCAGTCCTTCAACTGCCGCAGAGGGAGAGCATACCTATTTAGTAATGTGTAAGTTGTTTGAAACGTCTGCTTCTTTTTCTCCATTTCTTGTTTACTATTATGATACAGAGATGCTCTGATCACTATTTGTCATTTTGTGATGGATTTGATTGAAGTTTTTATTTTGGTCCTACCCTTCTCCAAAGTATCTGTCCTGCTACCAATATGGGGAAATAGTAAAATCCAATGAAAAATTATCAGTTATTCGATTTCAGATTTTAATTATCGATGACCTTTGTAACAGGGAAGCCTACTGCATTGTCAGAATATTTATGTTGGTTCCTTATCAAAGTCACTTATAACGTCAATCTTACACAATAATATCAAAGCCTCCATTGTGCCCAGCAATATGGAGTTATAGAAGTTTAAAGGAAATCTGAGGCAAATGCCATGTGAGGGGCCAAAGAAGAGGATTGAAGGGGGAAGAGAAGATTGCAAGGACTTAAAAATCAAGCAGTTTTTCAGTCAACTAAAAATTTAATGAGTTTGGGTCCTATCCTATTTTAGTAAAAAAATGAGTGTGCCATTTTTCTTTTGTAACCACAATTGTCACACTTGAAACCTGGAGAACAAAGTGTAGCCATCCAGGCAACTCGCCCTCTAGTAGTAAGTGTGACAAGGACGTTGGAGTTCATGTGACCTCTTCTGTT
The DNA here is from genome assembly GCA_034222035.1 of Acacia crassicarpa. Lineage (NCBI taxonomy): Eukaryota > Viridiplantae > Streptophyta > Magnoliopsida > Fabales > Fabaceae > Acacia > Acacia crassicarpa. The sequence goes on along the minus strand of JAWXYG010000005.1, from coordinate 35,780,623 downwards.
CATAGGTAGTGTTTGGATAAATGACAAGGAATGAAATTGAATAGCAAAAGTGAGTGTGGGGTTGGCCATTCTGAGATTATCTTAAAGGATGAAATGATACAACAAGGGATGGCCTCCAAGACCGCTCTTTGCCATCCAAATTCCCCCTACATATTTTATTTATTCTTTTTTTTTTTTTGGTTTTTTTTGGGGGGGGGGGGGGGGGGATAGAATGATTTACTCTTAATTGAAGATTATAACTGGACTCTCTACCCTAGTATACTCATCATGTTTATTTTCATGTGCTTATGTTGGGGGAAAAATGATTTTTCAAGCCTTTCCATTTCATTTAGATATTTGCCATTATATTCCATCCCCGCATAAACTCTCAAGCATAACTTCATTTTGAAAAGCTGTTGCAAGTTGTGACAACGAGCATTTGTCTGTGCAAGCATTGTATGGGAACTGAACAGTGAGGTAATGGTAAAATTTACTGAACTCTTGTATATTGGAGCTTCTGTGCAAACTTCATTGCGACCCCACAATGGTGGAAATAGAATAATCTATTGTTTTTGGACCACAATAAATCTGAATGATTTTCTATTGTTTCACTTAGCCTGAAGTAATGCAACGTTAATTGGCTTTCTGTTCTCCCTCAACATGTTTGCTATTTCTCAGATGATGGTTGTTTTTATTCTAGAGGGTGCCGCTTAGAGCCAAACTAGTTCAACCACTTACTTTCTCCAACAATTAATGTATTCATTAGCATTTTCCTGAATAAATATCTTTTTTTCATGTTTTGTTCATTCGTTTCTGGTCTTTGATAGGGTAAATATATCACTTGGGCCTCAGGAGGAGAGAATGATGATCTCTGGCATGCATACTGTTGAAGAAATATTCTGTTGCTGCTGTGGACAAATTCTTGGATGGAAATATGTAAGCTTTACCGTACACATGAAGTTTCTTGTCGTACTTTAATTATGTTAAAGTATGAGCATTGTGTAAGCATTTGATTCAATGTAATTTCATAATTAGATTTAATCAATCTGACAATTCTATGGGAGTTTTATGAACGAGTTCGTGAAGTGCAGTACATTCTTTTATTGAAATCACATCTCTGGAGGTCCTGAATGTTGCTTTGCAAAAAAGTTTATAAATGAAGTAATCCTACAACATATTGTAATTTGGATAAGCAAAACTCCTTTTCCCGATTTTAATCCACCGTGAGAGAAATGTTTGACCTGCGTCGATGGTGCTCCACATTTTTTTTCTTGCATTTCATATATGATAAGAATGTTTTCTGTCCTTCCAGAAGGTGATTAGAAATGCATCTGTCGTGCTATGTGATTTTTAAAAGATTTTTGGGGGCATTAATAGAATTAGGCGAGTGGTGGCTTGTGTATTTATTCAGAAGGTTTATGTATAGACAGAGGCGGATCTACATGTTAAGTTGTCCCCCCCCCCCCCCCAAAAAAAAAAAAATTCAATCTGTCATTTTTTTCCTCCCCTCTCTATTTCCCCCCCGGTCTCTTACTTCCTCTATTGCCACTTGTTGTCTCTTACTTTCTTGTATTTTGAGAAAATTAGAACTCATGGTTGAATGATTGTTTAGAGTCTTATATTAAAAAATATGTATTTGATAGCATTGATAATGAGACAATTATGATAGAATTCTAAAAACTAAGGCCTAGAATGATGATATTGTAATTATTTTTATTATAATATACTTTTATTATTAAAATATATGGTGTCCAGCCTTACTATTTCTAACAGCACTTAGTCTTGCTTTTTTCTTTATATTTTTTTAATTTTTAATGCATTTAAAGCTTTATTAAAAAAAAAATTTCGGGGGCGTTGCCCTCGAGCCCCCATATCCCCCTACCGATGGTGCTCCCCCTCCATAAATTTTTAGATCCGCCCCCTATGTATAGAAGTACGTCCCACAATGGCATATATGTCCAGCCTTTTGGTCTAGTTTCCTACGGTCTTAGCTTCTTATTCTTTTCCTTTTCCTTTGACATTTACATTGTTTCATGAATCAGCAATGTCTTTGATGGTACAGTAATTTTTAATACAATTATTTGGCAGTATGATCAGGTTTGATGACGCTGTAGTTTTAACTGACACTGGTTTTGCATTTCTTAAGGTTATGGCACATGACAAGAATGAGCGATACAAGGAAGGGAAGTTTGTGCTTGAGAGGTATTAGTTTAAACCCCTCGGAGTTCTGGATTTATTAATTTGGACTCGGGAATGTGAAACGGATAATATATTATTTGTTTATGCATCTGACAGATGGAGAATAGCTGATGGTGTTGCTGAGGAGTTCAATTTGGACGCCCGTCCTGGTTCAAGCGATGCTGAAAACCCCTAGCAGGTTGCTGCTTTCCTTGAATTCAACTATCATTAGCAAACTCCGGCCAAACAAGAGAGGAACTATTGTTAGCAAACATACACCTAGTATATATCATGACCATCTCAATTGGAGCAAGTGACTGTATTAAACTTATCTCAATTGCAGCAGTTATGAATCTGTGAGGCTGAAAAGCTTAGTATATATAATTGTTGGGGTGACAATAGTAGTCGTGTCCCAAATGCAGATTGCAAGTGTGTCACTTTGAATATCTCTAATTTGCGAGATCTGGGTTTTTACTCCAATAAATTCACACATCAACTTCTCCATGTTTAGACAAGATTGGTTGCGATTATAAAGAACCTCACTACCTCCAATTCCATCCTAATACAAGGCAGCCTTGCCAATTTGCTGCACCTTTACTTTATCTAGGGCCTTCTCTTGCAGATGAAATGGTAAATAAGCGTGCATGTTATAGTCATAGTCATATGTTGGCGCAACTGTGATGGAGTTGATTGGTTATGGGAATACTTGTTCATTTGTACAAACTAATGCATAAACACGCTACTAGTCATGTGCATGGGATTGCATTGGGTGAATATTTTGCAGTGGTCAAAAGGAGATAATCATTGGACATCTTTTTGGACGGCTTCTGGGAAAATAGTCTTTTCCTTGAACAGTTGCAAGGACGTGGCAATGCGTGGTTTATGCTCCATTACGAAAGGCTTTTGTCCAAAGTGAATCGATGAATAAGGGTTTTAATCATTCAGCATTTTGACTCTTAACAAAGAATATCCTAATGATAATTATTCATGAATGAAGGCAGGATATGTGTGTGGAGGCCTATCTTTTCAGCTACACGCTTGTGACCAATGAGACAGACCAAACTTTTGAATTCAAGCCACCAATCAATGTTTTCCACTCTGCTACCTTGTCTGCGCTTAAGCATTAAAATAATCCTAACAATAATGGAATGCCACCACCATATTTAACATGTCCCTGCCGCCTCTGCAATTCATTATGCGGGACCCTAATCATGAATCCATTTTTTCTTGGGATGAAGAAGGTGAAAATGTTTCCATGTGCCTTGTTCCAATATACACTTAAAAATATCAAAATTAAAAAAAAAATATGGAGTATATTATATTCAAATAAGTGATGTGATAGAGGAGGAGGCGGCCTAAAACTGTAAAGTAGGAGTGGTGAAGAAAGACGGGTAGAGAAGTGGGATTGAACCAGGAATGCAGAGCAATGGATGAATGTGAGTGATAACTGGGACAGGGTACGCATATCTGTATCAATGGTGGGATCCACCATGAAACACACGACAGCAGATTCCAAAGAGGGAAGAAAATAAGTGATAATAATAATAAAAATAATAATAAATGAGATTGGGAGGGAGGGGGTATGGGACGTGAAAGATTTGCCAATAATAATAATTTATGATTCGGAATTCAGACGGCTTATTATTATAAAAGAATTGAGTGTGGGATGAGGCTAACTTGTCTCGAATTGAGGAATGGGCTGGGCCCACACAGTGTGTGTGACAGACAGAGAGAGATAGTCCAAACATTATTAATTAATAAAATAATTTTGTTGTTATGGGACGACTTTCTCGGCCCCCGCAGCCGCAGCCGCAGCCGCAGCCGCAGCCGGCACAGGGCCTCTCATTCCACGTGATCCACTCTTAACTCTTTCCTTTTTTAAAAATAAAAATAAATAAATTTTACTTATTGATTTCATTTTCTTTTGCGCCTTTAGAAATGATGGAGCATCTGCCACCAATTTACAAGCCTATTGTATTACAGGGGCATTAATTTAATTTAATCTTTTTTTATGCCCATCCTCTTTACACTCATCTCCCATAAAAAAATTAGAGACTTTTTAATGCCCAATAGGATCATGACTTTTGATAATTTTTCCAGAGAAGCTAACAAATGCGCAAATTGAATTCCTCACAAAGCATGTGGGGCCTACTTTCAATACCAGAATTATTATTTGTGTTGTCCCAAGACACGGCAGTCTTAGAACATGAATACTCTATCCGTCTTGAATTTAGGGTGTAGTGGAATTAATAGGAATAATATTAAAACTTAAAAGTTACTTAAAGGATAGAACAGCTTTTATATTCATTCTCTTACTTATATTCTTTCTATGGAGACATATTTAAAAGAAACATAATACTATCTCCGGTCCTAATTATAAGGCATAGTTGACTTTGTTTGGAGAGATTAAGGAAGCTAAATAAGTTACTTAATCATTTTATATGTTGTATATCTTTAGATTATATATTAGTATGTGAGTCAAACCAATTACTTTGAAGAAAAAAAGAAAAAAAAATACTTTAAGTTAATTTAATTAGCTTCCTTAATTTCTCCAAAAAAGTCAACTATATCTTATACTACGTAATTAGGACCGAGGGAGTATTATTGATATATTTATTATTTTTAGTTAAAATTAAGTCTCGGTTTATTTTATAGAGGAAAGATACAGCAAAGAGGGGGTGGTGGGTGTGTGGAGGTTGCGCCGGCGCAGTCACTGATGATGATGATGTAGGGGAGAAGCATGTAGCATGGTGCAATGTAATAATGCCTTTTGCTCTGTCTTCGTGTTTTTTCTATTAATTTTTTTAAAAAAATAAAAAAATGAATGTAGAGTATTTATTTATAAATATTGACGTGTCTGCTGCTCTGCACTGCACTGCACACAAACTCGCCATTCCATGAGTGTGAGTGTGAGGTCACTCGCCCCGCCAGATTCGTCAGGTCCCATCTCCCACTATCTCGCCACGTGGTTCCCATTTCCCTCTCCCTCCCTGTCCCACCACCCCACCCCATTTCTTTCCCGTTGCCTTTTGCAATATTAAAGAGTTGGGTTTGGCGCCTCATATTACTCCTTCTTTTCTTTATTATTATATATAACACTTTAGTTCTATTTATAAGTTTATTTTTACTAAATCTCACATATTAAAAATAGATAATTAACTCAATAATTATAAGATAATTTTTAAAAATTTTCCCCATTTATGATATATATGTTTCAACTGTTTCTTCTTTTTCTATCTTCATGAATATAATTAATATGAATAAAATTGTTACAATCTCATTTATTACATGAAATTAGACTTATAAATAGGACCAGAGTGGTAAGGCAATAACGAACAATTCTCACAAACTAATAACAACAGTTAAATTTAATAAAGTTGTTCTACAATTTAAATAACTTTCAATATTACCAATTTTAATAGTATATTAATTATTATTCTTACTCACTACCCTTATTAATTATGTCATACATTAAAAAATAATAATTAATGTGCTTTGGATGTACCTTGTAAAAATGACTAATACAATTGCTAGTCAACGCCTTATAATAAGTACAAAAGGGAGTATATTTTTCTTTCAGAAAGTTTCAGTCAGCTCTAAATTACTTTCAGTCAAGTTTAAAATTTTCTCAAATTTTACTACACTTATCATTAAAATGAAATTAGTTTTTATGAGTGAAAAAATAAAGATGTATTTCTTTTATGTTTTGTAAAGCTCTTTTTAAGATAAATAAAAATATTTACAAGACAAATAAATAGATTCAAAAGAACTTGGGAAATTAAAAACTCCATTTACAAGATAAATATGAAAATTTACTAGACAAATATGACATTTATAAGAAAAATAAAGAGATTCAAAAGAAACTAGAGAATTTAAAATATTTTAGCCATTTATAATGCAAATGTGGAAATTCTAAAAACAAATAAAATAATTTACAAGACAAATAAAGTAAGGTTATCATTATTCTAATGGATTATAATGTATATCAGATAGGGTCAAATTAGAAAGTTGTTAACTTTTATGATAGAATTAATAAAATTTTAAGTTATATATTTTTTTTTATCTATATTAAATATGTTAGAAGTGTTTTATAAATAGGTTGAATGAATAACTTACCAACAGACCCAAGCTTTATTGGCATCTCTTCATTTCTTTATTCATATGTAGATAGTCCATCTTGTATTTTCTTATGACTATACAACTCTCGTATTTAAGTATTATCAAAACCGATTGAGCGTAGCTCATCCAAGCATTCACCATGACTTAAACTTGAGACCTTGTATTTAAATATTATAAGCAAAGGCCTTTTCAGGGTGACTGATGACAAAATTAATGACTTCAAAGTAACTCACCAAAATGGCAAAATCAACAAAGGTTAGTTAATCTAGTAAGTTTGTCTTAAATTTGAATCATCCCACATTTTCACCCCTAAAAAAATATTCTACCTGATGTGAAATGACGAAATAAACTTATACCAGTAAGTTGGTACTTTATAATAAAGTAGATGAAGTATATCCTTATCCTTTTTTTGAAGATACAGGCAAGGTAAGCAAGGTAAGCTGACGCTTGAGATAGAAGAAAAAGGCTAGACTATGGAAGTCAAACATAAAAATACATTTAAAAAAAAAAAGAGTAAGAACTAGGGATTACAAGCCAATCGGTCCTTGAAGGCCATATCCCGGCATCTTGCAGGAATTGTCGGAGTTAATAACACGTCTGCATCGGCAGGTGCATCATGGCCTTCCTTAGTTCCTTTACCATATAGTCGGCACATGTGATGCTGTCCCTTGGGGTGTAGTGAAGTGTCACGTCCCAGTCCTGGAAGAGAAGATCTCTGGTCTCCCTGATAATGTCCCTCAGAGGGTGGTCATCATGACAGCAGTCTCTCATGAGGATATTAACAGCATTAAGGGAGTCAGAGTAGAGAAGGATTTTTCGGAATCCCATCTGATGGCCCAGCTTCAATCCCAGCAAGATGGCATATAGCTCTGCCTCAATAACAGTACGGAGACTAAGGGATTTGCAAAACCCCATCGGCCAGCTCCCTTCAGAGTTCCTGATCACTCCTCCGCAAGCTGCTTGAAATTGGTGACGTACCGATCCGTCCACATCAATTCGAACTGCATCAGCAAGAGGGGGAATCCAAGATCTCTCCTCGTGCTTGTCAAGGTGAAAGATTTGATGAGATAAATTATGATTGACATTACTTTTCATAAAAAGATAGTTATATAAATGGAGTAACTCCCTGATATCTTTGTTTTCACCCTGGAATAAAAAGGTACATCTGGATGTCCAAAGGATCCAACATCCTAAGCTGAAGACTCATGCCCATAAGAAACTGTGAAACCTTCCTTTTCCAGGGTTGTGTCTAGTATTCTAATTTAGCCAAACCTGCAAAAAATTGAAAGAAGTAATTAGGTTTTAAAATTTCTTTCCAAAAATTCCTTGCTCTCTCACAGTCCCTGAGGATATGGAGCACGCTCTCCTCACAATTACAATGAAACAGACAGAGACTATCATTTGCAAGACCTCCTTTGGCTCTGAGAGAATTGGTGATAAGCCTCTCATGACCAACTTACCACATAAAATATTTAACTTTTTTCAGGAAGTTGCATTTTCACATTTGGGACCAAAAAGCTGCTTGTACGAGTATATCCTTATCCTTAATTAATCTCATTTCACCACTAAGTGAGGAGTGAGGGCCTCCTAATACCCTACTATTATAAAATCCCACGTACGAGCGTCCTTGCTTCCTACTAGGTACGACGTAGTCATGATACAACTGTGTCGTCTTGTACTATTTGACTCCCCATCCTTAACCCCAATTAATGCTCCCTCCCCAAAGTCCCACTACCTCCATCAACCACTCCTGACATCATCACACTCCCCATTATTCACTCTTCCCTCTTCAATGCCCCTTACGTACGCACTTGCTCTTCTTCCTTTCCTCACTCTCTCCCTCTTGTTTTTGTCAAAACCCCACTTTACACTCTTTACCACTTACCTCATCCCTATATATATGCCTACGTATTTTGCTTCTAATTCACTCTTTTTTCACGTAGCACGTACTTCTACGTCCTCAGCTATAGCTTCCCCAAAGCTCAATCCCAACTAAAAAGTTGGCCTGCCAAGGGAATCAATGTACAGCTATGGGATTTGACGGACAAAACAGAGTTTTAACATCCAAGCTAGTGTGGTCACGTTCAATTATGAAGACACCAAACATGCATTTTATGTCGGCCGATTTGAAAACACACAATGAGCTCAGAGAGAGAGAAACAAACGCCAAATGCCACTTCCCCTTCGTTCGTTAAAGCCTGCACTTAATTCAACGTCAATATGGAATCCGAATCAAACCCCTCTTTACACTATTCCCACTTCACCCTTCTATTTATTCTTTACTATATATCCTCTTCAACAATGGAACCAAACCAGCTTTTCCTATCCAAAATCACGTACGTAGTACTATCGTATTAATACTACCCTCTATTACAACATCAGGAAAACAGGATACGCGCGCTGAACAGCGGGTGGGTCTCATCTGCGTGGGCGTGGGCTTTATCAAAACGCTGCTACCATTTTCAGAACCAGAATTCTGCGCTCTGTACCCACCTGACCCTGAAAGGAATGCCATCATGCCGACACCCACACGCCCGCTTCCCACACCATTTCCTCCTCTCACTCTCTCTATCGTTGCGCGTGCCTCCCACTCTCGGCGGCCCAGCCCTCCAACGGTCGCTCGTTCCGCGCACTTGCCATTTTTTCTACGATACATACTACGGCACGTCCGCACGTCGCTGTTTCGAGGACGGAAACGAAAATGGAAAGCGAAAATGACGATTACAAATATATACACAGCATCTTTTCTTAGCTTTTAGGAGTAATATATTTTTGTTAGTAGTAACATACTCGATTCTCAGAGTCATCGATGATGATGATAAAGGCTACAACGCATAATGGATGAACAGAATTAGGGTAGATAGAAAATAGTACAAAAAGACATTGACTAATCTTCCTAAGGATGAGATACAAAATGCCCGTTCAAGGCCACACAGGAGGAGGTTCGTTCAAGTCGATCGGCAGGCCTCGCCGAACAAGACCGAGGAATGAAGCCGTGGGAGAGCTCTCCGGCATCTGATGATGGCCACCACCATCCACGGAGACAGAACCGTCACGCCGGTTGTGAGCCATGGAAATGGGTGGTGCAGGCGAGGGCGGAGGATGATCGAAGGACACGTCCTTGAGAACACCCGCATGGAGAAGCTCGTTCAGCACGAGGCGACCAGAGGGGATGGGGGGCCAGCGATGATCCGAGGTCGGGGCGTTGAGGTCGAGGGAAAGACCTCCGGTGGCCACAGGAGCCGCAGGGAAGTTGGTTTTAGCCTTCGGGCCACGGAGGGAACGGGCAGCACCGTCGTAGGCCAGCGCTGCCTCTTCCGGCGTGTCGAACGTGCCGAGCCAAACGCGCGTTTTCTTCCAGGGGTCGCGAATCTCGGCGGCGTATCGTCCCCACGGTCTCTTTCTTACCCCTCTGTAGTGACCCTCGCGCGACATGGAAGAAGAAGGCGATGGCGAAGACGAAGAAGAAGTCATGAAACGAAACGAAGCTTCGTTCGTATGATCTCTCTCACACTTGCACAACAAAAGCCTTCGCGGACCTAAGTGGGGGAAAAGAATGAAGGAGTTAGTGGGTGAAATAGGAGGGACCCATGCAGCCTCCCGTAATCGTCGGTTGGGCGGCACAACAACACTCACCAGGCGCTGTTCCTTTTTCTTTCTCTCGTTTCCTTATATATATATACACAAAAGGAAGAAAAAAAAATGAAGATATTTAGGATTAAAAACAAAACCGGAATTTAAGGATAGCCGTCCGATTGTGATGCCTGTTAAAATGAACTGCTGTGATTAGAGGGACGGAAAAACACGCGGAACAAGAAGTGCGTGGAAGAGGGAAGTGGGACCCAGGGTGGGAAAAAAGGCGCCGCCCGATTGGATTCGGACTTGGACGCAGGGAAGCGGATATGATAGGATCATGTGAGTGACGTAAGCCCTACAGAGAAAATTACGCGCCTGACATTTTTATTCTCATTCTTTGAAAGTATTATTAAAACAAACGAATAAATTATATTTTTTAAAATTTTAATTAACTTGAGTTAAGCTATAAAAAGGTTGAAAATAGTGAATTTAATTGGTGGGTATAATTTTTAAAAAAAAATTAAAAAGAGAAAAAAATGAAAAGAGGGAATTGAAGATGGTGGAGGTGTCTGAGGGAGAGGGAACAGAAGGAGTTGGGCCAAGACAGAGAGACGGGGAGGGTGCATCTGGATGGCGTGTTTGACTCGCTTCCTCCTGTCTTTTATCTGACACTTTTTATTCACTTTTAATTTTAAATAAATCAAATATATTATATTGGATATATTTATTTTAATGGGTATTAAAAAGAAAGGCGTGTGTGTTATGTGAGTGGGTGAAAGAGAAAGGAAGTGTGAGAGTGAGAATGACTGCACCAACCTGACACGCCATAAACATACAAAAACAGGGAGGTGGGGAGGGAGTAATAATGGTCACGTGAATGCTATTATTCGTTTTTATTTATTTATTTATTTTTGAAAAAAAGAAAATATGGTAAGTGTGTGTGTGGCATACTGGTATTTACTGTGTGAGGGTTTTGTTTGTTTAATGGTGGGGGAGGCGGAGGGGGGAGGTGGAGTTGGGTGGTGGGTGGTGGGTGGTGGTTTGGTCAGGGGGGGACCATGGTTTGGTGATTCTCTGCACACAGACACGTGTGTGTTGTTTGTTGTTTTTTTAACTTTGTTGTGTTTTCAAAAATGTTTACTTTTTCTTTGCTTTGGCCTTTTGAAGCCATTCTTGATAGTTGATAGGACGGAGCCTTTCTTTTGTTGCCTTCTCTGTCGTCTTCTTCTCTCTTTACTTTAATTCATTTATCGCCATTCTAAAATATATGTGTCTTTAATCATTTTGTATTCGAATTATCTTTTGATAAAATTATTCTTCTAAGTGCAATCACTAGAGATAGTATGTAAAAAAAAAAAAATTATAAATTTAAGAAATAAGTGGACAGAGGTCTTTTATTTATAACTAAAATGTACTTACTTTTTAGTTCAAAGAAATATACTTGTTGACTAGCTCATTTATGTAGAATCGGAGAAAGTATTTACATATGGATTTGCCATTGAATAGTGCATGTTTGGATTAACAGTAAAATTAATTTTCTATCATGATTTACGGTATACAAAATAAATTTAGGAGAAAAATTTTGTTTGAACTTACGTAATCATACTTTTCTAACATCAATTCAAACATATTGGCATGTATTCTCAATCTTGAAGTTAGGATCTTCAGCTAAGTTAATACAGCCATTTTATGATCAGCTGAATCAAACCTCAGCGGCTTTGCATAAAATATACTGAGCTAGAATAATGAAAGTACATTCAAAACGTTATTGTTCTCTTTTCATTACTTGTTTAGTTTATATAACGCGTACCACCATTTCTTCATTTAAACACCAACAAAATAATCACCGTCTTTAAAAAGTTTTAAATGGTGCTCCATAATTGCCATATTCCTTTCATATGTAAGACAAATTTACCTAATTTAATTACATTAAAAAATTTAGTTGAATTAGCTAATATAATATGTATTTTCTAAAATACCAAAATCATCTTCCTTAATTCCTCCACTCTCACTTCTTCTTTGTTATTGTTGAGGAAGTATCAGTATCAGTAAGGATAAACTAGAAAAATATTGATAGATATGAAAATTATGAACATGTTTCGTTCAATCCCATTATACCTTGAAGTACAGTGCAATGGTAATCCAATGCAATATGAATTACAGAGCTAGTGTGTGGTTTGATTTTTAAGAAAAGTACAATGAGTTATTTTTAAATAATGATTTAGAATTGTCAAGCCCTGGGAAGAGCCTTGACAGTCAGAAACTTAAGGGACATGGTAATGAAGTTTCGTCCCTCTATAATCTTCCTGATGGAAACCAAAAATAATTCACTAAAGTGTAAGAAGGCTCGTGTGAAGTGTGGCTTTGTCAATGATTTGTATGTTGATCCGTGTGGTCTGTCTGGTGCATTAGCGTTGTGGTGGCTAGACAGTATCTCTGTATCTGTGCTATATAAATCTAAAAACATTATTCAGGTCTATCTGGACTCAGGGAGTTTGTGTGCACCGAAAGTGGTTACATTTGTTTATGGTCCACCAATAGAAGGTGAACGCAGGGAAGTGTGGAATATTTTGAGGCGTCTTGCAAGTGGTATATCAGTTTCATGGCTGGTTCTAGGAGACTTTAACGATCTTCTTTCCCAAAGTGAAAAGGAGGGGGGTAATCCAAGATCCATGAGAAAGATTCTAAACTTCCAAGGCCTCTTATCTGATTATAATTTGCTTGACCTGGAATTCAAAGGATCCAAATTTACTTGGTGCAACAAGAGGGGCAGCAGCTTGGTAAGGGAGAGGATTGATCGAGCATTAGGAAATGTGGAGTTTCGGACTGAATTTGACCACGCCATGGTGTTTCACATAGAACCTGTGGGCTCGGATCACCACGCCTTAATTGTTGATTGTTGTTATACTGAGGTAAAAACTGTAAGAGAATTCAAGTTTGAAGCTAACTGGGTGTTACATGTAGATTTCTTAAATGTTGTAAAGAGTAGCTGGTTGGTGCAAACTGTTCTTGCTGATGATCGCCTGCTGGACCTCATCCGAAGATTGAATATATGCAGAGAAAGACTTGTGGAATGGAGTAGGAAGGAATTCCCAAACTTCCGGAAGACCATTGACCATTTGTGTAGTAGACTCCTTGCTTGTTATGAGGGTCCTTTATCTCAGGAAATGTTGCTAGAAGCTGAGAATCTGGTAGGGCTAATTGAAGAAAATTGGATTAAGGAAGAAACCTATTGGTGGCAACGATCAAGAATTTCATGGTTGAAGAGTGGTGATCAAAACACCAAGTTTTTTCATAGTAGTGTGATTCAACGTAGACAACGCAACAAAATCCTTCGTCTTAAGGGTGAAGATGGGTGCTGGTTAGAAGAAAGAGGGGCAATTCATGACTCCTTCAACAAGTTTTACAGGACTCTTTTCTGTGCTGGTGATCCTAGACCGATGGAGTTGGCTCTCTCTTACGTTAAGAAGGTGGTAACCGTGGAGGATAATATGGCTTTAATGCGTCCGGTTACTGATCTGGAAATTGAGGATGTGGTGTTTCAATTAGGGGCCAATAAAGCACCAGGCCCGGATGGACTCTGCATTGTTTTTTCAGTCCTCTTGGAAGGAAGTGAGTAAAGAGGTGTGTGGCATGATGCATGATTTTTTCGATGGGCGTTCGGGATTAAAGGAGATTAATGCCACCAACATTGTATTGATTCCAAAGGTTGACAAACCAGAGGGAGTTAATCAGTTCAGACCTATAGGACTTTGCAATGTGACCTAAAAATTATTGCAAAGATTCTCACTAACAGGATGAAGGGGCTAATGGATAGGATTATCTCCCATAATCAAAGAGCTTTCATTGTTGGCCGAGTCATTCAGGATAACATTATCCTCACACATGAGGCATTCCATTATCTGAAGAACAAAAAATCAGGGGGGAAGTGGGAGTTTGCCCTGAAAATTGACATGAACAAGGCATATGATCGAGTGGAATGGGATTTTTTAGCGGCTGTGATGACGAGGATGGGGTTCTCTAGTGGCTAGGTGAAGTGGGTGATGGAGTGTGTTTCCTCGTCGGTCTTTACTTTGAAGGTGGATGGACATAGTGTAGACACCTTTCAACCTGGACGTGGCGTTAGGCAGGGGGACCCCTTACCCCCTACCTATTCATTATTGTCTCAGAGGTCCTCTCCTTGATGTTGCAGAATCACATTGATCGGAAAGATCTAACGGGGATTAAATTGGCATGTAGAGCTCCAACTCTCTCTCATTGTTTTTTTGCTGACGACGCTATCTTATTTTTAAAGGCTGACACAATAAACTGCAAGGTCTTGAGGAAGATCCTCAATGTCTACTGTCGTGCCTCAGGACAACTGATTAATGTTGAGAAGTCGAGTCTATTTTTTTTAGCCAACACCCCTACATTGACTAAGACTGAAATCTCGACTGAGTTGGGGATTAATTACTCTGGCCAAGCTGGGAAATACCTTGGCCTGCCAATGATATGGGGACGTTCTAAGTCGGCGGCATTGGCTTTTGTACGAGATAAAATCGGATTAAAATTGCAGGGATGGCGGCAGAAATTACTAACTTTTGCTGGCAGAGAGGTTTTAATCAAGGCGGTAGCCAATTCTATCCCTACATATCCTATGGCATGCTTCTTATTTCCTAACAAGTCATGTGTGGAGATTGATGGCTTGATCTCTAACTTTTGGTGGGGCCAAAAAGCTGAGGGTGGTGCAATTCACTGGAAGCAGTGGAGGCAGATGACGATGAGGAAAGGGGATGGTGGTATGAGATTTAAAGATCTGCTTTGTTTTAACAAAGCTTTGCTTGCTAAAACAGCCTGGAGGCTCCTTAATAATCCTGCAGATCCATGGTGCAAGACCTTGAATGGAATTTATTTTCCTAAGGAGAGCTTCATGAGGGCTAGGAAGGGAAGACACGCCTCTTGGGGATGGTCAAGCTTGCTAGAAGGAAGGGACTTACTACTCAAACATCTTTTTTGGAAAATTTGCAATGGGAAATCTGTTTCCATTTGGCACGATGCATGGGTCCTGGGATTAAACGGCTCTAAGCTCCATTGCTGTGAGGGATCTGTGGAGAATGATAGTAGTAAGGTGGAGTCACTCATCACTAATGGTTGCTGGGATACTGGACCTATTTCTTCAATGTTATCACCAGGGGAGATGGAGCTGATCTTGAAGACACCAATACCCTCTAATGGAAGAGCTGACCGTGCTATTTGGCTAGCATCCAGGGACGGCATTTACACCGTTAAGTCGGGTTATGTGGTGGCGCAAAACTATTGCGAGGGGGAACAAGTTAAGGACCCAGGTACGTCATTTAATATTGCCAAATCTACGTGGAAAAGTATATGGAGGGTCATAGCTCCTCCTAAAATCCAACATTTCCTTTGGAGATTAGGAGCTGGTGCTATAGCAACTCAAGAATCACTCTTTAAATGTAAATGTGCAAAAAGCCCTGTCTGCCCTATTTGTTTGTCTGAGTTGGAAACTATTGAACATTTGCTTTTCTTATGCCCATGGACAAAACATGTCTGGTATGGTATCCCCCTGAGTCTTAAATTTATCAAGTGGTCCATGAAAAGGTGTGAGGAATGGTTATGTGAAATGTTATATGGCAATGAGAGGCTGGATGAATATGGGAAATTGCTGTTTGCTGTGTCTTGTTGGTGGATTTGGCGGAAAAGATGTAATTGGGTGTTTAGAGGTGAGATGCTAGATGCAAATGAAGTCACCCGAATCATTATTGGATAGGTAGACGAATTTTGGCGGTCTAAGTCCAGATCTGTGGATAGAAATGGTAAAGTGTACAGATCTGATTTTTCTAAAAGTGCTATTTGGATTAAACCCCCCTCTGAGACAATTAAAGTCAATATAGATGGCTCTTTCAAATTGGCCACAAGGGATGCAGGCATTGGGTTAGTAGGAAGAAATAACATTGGTAGTTTTGTTGGCGGTCTAGCCAAGGCTGTTGAGGCATCTTCTCCTTTTATGACAGAATGCCTAGCACTGAGAGAGGCCTTGCTGCACAGGAACATGTTTGCTGGATCTGCTGTGATTGTGGAAACTGATTGTGAAAGTCTCTTTAGGATTTGCAATAAAGATTGTTTTGCAGGTGGTGAATGGGAATGCTGGGACCTTCTTGAGGAGATCGCTGGTTTATTAAAATCTGAGACGAGAGTATCATTGTCCCTTGTTTCTAGACAGGGCAATAAAGTTGCTGACAAACTAGCAACAGAGGCAGCAAAGAAGATGCACCAGCCATCTTGGCTGGATCATCCACCATCTTCTTTAAGCAAACTCTTGTATAATGACTCTCTGGTACCCAGCGGTGTTCGGTCTTGCAGGTCTGCTCCACACGACAGGGAGGGTATAGGCTGAGCAATTAATCTACGCCCTGGCCCTGTTTTGTTTTGTGCTTTCGTAGGGACTTCTTTTAGCATATGTTAGGTTTAATTGTTTTTTTTTCCTTGTGCGCAGTGTGTTAGTTTGTAATGCTAGGTTTTTTAAGTGCTTTCTTGGCTTCGGCTATTAGCGTATGTACTTCTCGTTTTTTGATATTAATAAAACTGACTCTTTTGGCCAAAAAAAAATGATTTAGAATTAAAATCTCACACAAAATTTGTTTTACCATTAATATAGTCTTTGTAGAAAAAATAATTAAAAGCCATCACGCTGCTTCATCATATCTGTCATGCTACCTCGCAGAGGACAATCCTTGGCGATTGTTGTGTTGGCAGAAGCAATGGTAACAATGGTGTGGTGATAGCGAGGGGTGGTGGAAGTGGAGGAGGAGGAGGTAGTGGTAGTGATGACAAGTGGTGACGACAACAACAGTGGAGGATGAGATAGTGGCGACGACAATGGCAACTATCATGGCAATGATGGTGGAAATGGCAGTAGCAATGTAGGAGGAAAAGGTACTAGTGGCGAAGGCAAGTGGTGACAATAACAACAGTGGAGGAGGAGGTGGTGATGGTGGGGCAGCAGTAACAATGGATGCGGCGACGGTGGCGGCATCGTTGGAGAAGGAGGTAGTTGCAGTGGCAACAGCTGTCATTGTGGCAACATCAAGAACAGTGGAGGTGGTAGTGGTGGTTGTGGCATGGCACGTATGGCAAGTAAAACAAAACAAGTGAAACAAAGACAAATGAGGCTAAAAGGTAAATTGGACTTTTTCAATCATGTAACAAAGTAGTAATAAGTATTCAAAGGGGGAGGTATAAATGAAGATTACCAATTTTTTGGAAATCATTATTACCATGGTAAACCTTATTACCATGCTAAAAAGCAACCAAGTACTCTTTTTTTAATAATGCAATCATGATTATCATCACTTACATACAATGTGGTTTAAGTAAGCCAACTCCATATCTTATATTTATGATCAAGATCCAATTCTTCAAACGTGTCTTACATTAAGGAGAATAAGAGTAGTTTGCAACAACTATTTAATTTCGATCTATTTGCTAGTTTTTGTAATATTTTCTTAGTCATATTAATTTTTAGGGGGCCTCGATGAAGAATGAATAATATGGATGAGTATTTCTTGGAGTTGACGATAATATTTTTTTAATCAAATATAGGACAAGTTTTACATTAGATGTCTTATTAAATTTGTATCAAAAGTTTGACAACTTCATAAACTCTTAAAGTTGACTATTTATATGGGTCAAAACTATATTTAATACTGCTTGTTAATCCAAAGAAGCAATAAATGTAAAATATCTTGGTCAAGTCAATATATTAATGTCATCATGTATAATAAAATATATTTGTGCAAGCACATAAAAACACGCTTAATAAACTATAAAATATGAAATAAATCACTATTTTACCACATATTTGGCCTATATATATATTAGAGTACGAAAAAGAATATGAAAAAGAACGACATTGACAGTCAAAAGGAATAAGAATGACTTTCTTTCTATCAAGAGACGGAGTTTGAATTTGGGAAAAAATAATTCTCTTCACATGGGTCGTAGAAAATATAGACTGGTCTGGTTTTATAAGAATCATGAGATCCTACTCGAACAACAACTTAATCAACACACATACGATTTGTGAAACAAGACAAAGCATCATTTTGGAGGTTTAAGATACTACTAGCACAAAACTATATTATTTGTCAATACTTATGTGAACTCTCATTCGCGCCTCCAGAAAATTCTGAGTGTCATATTGAAGAATGCCATTGGGAAAAAACACTTCGTTTTAAGGGAATGAAATTCCCAGATGACTTGTCTTTATGGGACTAGAACATTAAACAATTCTCGGGGGAAAACTCATTAAAATAACTCAAAGTAATGTAGTGCACTCGTAAATGTAGTTATGATCTTGGTTCTCATATGAAGCCTGTGGAAAAATGCAGCTGCCTAGAACTAGTTTCAGTTCTCATTGTAAATATGAGCACCAAGAGCTAATTACCACTACATATAATTCATATATAATTTGGATAGATGAGATTGAATTTTGTTACTCCTACATTTTTTTAAAAAAAAAATATTTTGATGCGTATAGAATCTAGTATAAAAATAATCTATTAACCGTCAATTTTTTTAAAAAAATAATTTAAAAATCATCATTTGAAAATATTAAATTGATTCATTAAAATTCTGTTTAAACTGTGTAGATCTCACCATATTGATTAACTCTTGATGGTCATGTTTGCGATGACAACCGAAACTGGTTCCAAAACAGCCTATGTTAAACATAAATTTTATATCTTTCGAACTTGTGGAACGTAATATAGGAATTCTATTTTCAATTAATCAGTAAAATGATACAGCATCCTCGGGTTTATTCCTTTACTAAAGTTCAGATATCAAATATTATCCCTCCAAAAAAAAAAAGTAGTTTAAACATCTATGAAACTGATAGAGGGAGTACAGCAATGTACAGAATTTTCGGATTTACAAAAGCTCGTAGAAGTAGTCCAATTTGCAGAAGAAACACAGAATGGACGACAGCTACACCAAAAGATAAGATTATCTGCCATTCAAGCCACCAAAATGAGGAGGAGATTGTTGAGAGTGATAGATCAAACTGAAGGCAGAGAACAATAGGACTTGATGGGGGTATGTGTTACGATGAAAGCAAGATAGGGCCAGTCTCAACAGCGTTTCGGCCATTGCCATAACTTGTATGCCTGTTCATCTGGATGTCACGGGATGACTGGGTCCTTGCTTTTGCATATGGTGCAGCCCTTGCTGCAAAACAAAATCACACACTCAAGTTCTCATTCCAACATAAAACTTGATCTCTCAATACTTTCTCAAGATGGTTTGGTAGAACTTGAGAACCATGGACATATGTCCCACGTTGAGAGTTCAAAATTCCAGATCAGTAGTTCTGGGAAATCAATAATATAACCAAATGCAGAGAGTCATGAGTTTAAAATATTATGTGGTGCTAGGTCTGCACAATGCCAACAGTGGTCTGCACAATACCAACAGTGGTCTGCACAATACCAACAATGGTCTGCACAATACCAACAGTGGTACCAGGATGGAGTGAAACATGATGCCATTTAATTGGTAGAAGCTGGATGGAGTGAAACATGATGCCATTTAATTGGTAGAAGCTCTTAAATCATAGAGGGATGAAACATGGATGATGTTTTGATAGTTGAACCTAGCAGATAGTGAACACCCTTACCTGCAAGTTGCTGAGCTCGGAGGATATTTTGCCGTCTTTTCCACCAGCAAACTGAACAGGTTACAAGAATTAGAAATGCTAAAGAAGCACCTAGTCCAATGCCAATTATACCACCGACAGAAAGGTGAGATCCGCATGTAGGTAATCCAGGGATACCACACAGGTCAGCATTATCGGTAAAACTGCAGTCATGCGCAAGTTTAGTAGTGCAGATCTGAAAACATTATCATCCAGGAAAAAAACAGCACATGGAATATGATGACATACTTGAAGCTAGCTCTGTGCAGAAGTCTTCCTCCTAGACTTGCAGGGACCCTTCCAGACAGTAAATTGCCATTAAGATTCCTGCATGAAGACGTATTAATACAAATTTTACTTCTTTTTCTTTCTTTCTATTCTTTTTGCCTTTTTAAAGAAAATTTATAATATATAAGCACAAGATCATACAGTCTCTTTAGCGATGTCAACTGTCCAAGGCTTTCTGGGATCGATCCATTGAAAAAGTTGTAGGACAGGTCCCTGCATGAATACATCACGTTCAAAAGTAACATTAACATGGAAGCACGAGGTACACAATCATGGAATGAAATAGATCACTCTTTTCAATAACCAAATGGTGGAGGCTAGCTTCAACGGTTCCTAGAAAAAGCATGAAAAAAAAAACTGAATTTTCTCATTTTTCATCAATGCAATTTTGAAATACATTTAGCGTTCTTAAGTATTCCACCAGGATCTTTTGACCAAAAGAGAGCATCTTCCACTAGAATCCAGGATCTTTAACGAGTTCATCTAGATAGATGACTCTAATTTTCCTTCTAATTATTATGTAATGCCAACCCTTACTTAGCAATTACAATCAGATCCATGTTTACTCCATGGATAATTCGCAATACTAAGATAAGAATTCAACCCCTCTTTGGTCTGGCTCGTAACTTCTATCAATAATAGGACCCCATGTATTCACAATACTAAGAAAAGGCCACATGTGATCTAACAAACTCAAGAAACTGTTTAACAAGCTCGTCTTGTGTGTGGGTATATCTTGTCCCATAGATTTTGCTAATGCTTCAATTGCCAGGCATGCTTTAGCTAAAGCTTGATCCATGAAGCAGAACTGAAAAAGGGATTGACCCACCCTGCATCATTTCCTAACTCTACTTTTTCTTCTGAAGATAAGAATCACATATTGCCATAGCAACTTCTCCTTTCTGACAAAATATGGATATATATATCCCAACAAAAATTCTTATTTCTTTATTTTGTTGAAAGACCTACCATATTTTCCTTGATACATGACTAAAATGAAAAATGGAACACTAGTAGAAGTTTCATTGTTCTACTTAAATGGTCAGAGTTAAGCAAAACTTGTCACTACATTGTGAACTTGTAATAATAAAAGTAAGAATAAACATCTGTATGAATTCCTTTGATGACCAACTACATGCATAACAGATGTTTTATAATGCGGTAGTGCACATAGGCAATATGGGAGTTATGTCGTATTGGCTGAAAATTAGTAATAGTAGTATTGAGGAATAAAGAATATTAATCATTAGTAACTAGCTGTGCCCCAACTGGTTGATGACTTGGGGGAAGCAAGTCCTGGCTGTCATTAACCAACTACCTTGTGCCTTTGGAGTCTGTGAGAGATGATGAATAATCAAATAAAAAGATCAATGTTGCCCAGTCTCTGGATTTTTAACAAAATTTATGACCCCTCTGAATCATGCATGTAATTGCGGCTTAAAGTTGAGTCAAAAGTGGGAGAGTAAGGGAATAAGTTAGAAATTAGCTTGGGAAGAAGTCTCACTATCTACTATCATAAAAAGAGATATGTCGGATGGCGAAAAAGAAATATGCTGAATCATTGTTAGAGCAACATTATTTACTTGATATGTTCACGAGTCATAACAACTCAGTCTTTAGTCAGCGTATAAATTACTGAGAGTTCCAGATAGAGATTCAAATCAACGGAAAGAATTTCATAATAGGTGCACTCACAGCACTTGCAGTTTTCCTATTGCTCCAAGTGAGGATGGAATGGCCCCACGAATACTGTTTCCACTCAAGTTCCTGCAATGCCCATGTAAACAAAGATCACATATAGGGAAAGAAACCTGCTGGTTGTTTCTATTCCTTAACAGTAAGGAGTTAAAAATAAGGAATATAAATAAGGCTGAGCAAATTATTCAACTATTGATATTGGTTACTTTTTTTATTCAACCAAGGCCTGCATATTTTATTATGAACAATGCTTCATAAATGATATTGGCATGCACGCATTTACAAAAATTTACACAAAATGTGTATGTGAATTGCTCAGGAAATCAGGAAACAAACGAGAACTCACAAGGTCTGCAGGTTGTGCAGTCCAGATATGTCATTTGGCAAGAAACCCTTCAAACCCTGGCTGTCAAGACCTCTGTCCATCAAAAAATCAAGCACCAATTAAAACCAAGATATTGACATTGAATAATCAAAATAACTAAGCATCTTAGTGGTAATAATCTCTTTTCAAGGTAAGATATGGAATTTCAGCTTATCTTAGTGATAGGAATTTGGGAATGTGGGTATGCTAATTTATTAGTGCAAGTGGGTAAAAACAAATAAAAAATTTCAATTGGTCTAGCGATGTAAAGCTCGGCTAAATCCCTTTAGGTCTTGAGTTTGAATCCTAAAGGAGACACTTGTGTTAGGAGCAAAAGCCACGAACCCTGAACCAGATACCGGATAATACTATAAAAAAATTTTAAAAAAAATTAAAATATACTAATTAGATTTTGAATACTATTTTTCACTGTGTATAGAGGTACATGTGCATAATCTACTTCAATCCATTTAGAAGCTCTCATGCTGAAGAACTGATATTTGCGTATCATACGTCTATAACTAAAAGATCACATTATGACCACTTCATTACAAAAAGCTTAAGCTGTTAGGAAGTCAGAGGATATGTTTTAATAATATCTCCAAAACTGATGTAAAATAAAAGCCTAAACAAATACAGAACATACAGTCCATCAATGACCCATGTGCCACTTTTTCTGTCTAATTGACAATCTACTCCAGTCCACGGATGTTGCTGAGGAACACATGGATCACCATTCCACCCAAACCTGGGGGGAAGCGCCAATGCCTTCTTCAATGATTGTAAAGCCCTAACTAAAGTGAAAGCAATCATCATTCAAAGCTGACAAACATTTTTAATTACCAGAATAATTTCACTACTATTAATAGTAAGTAAAATAAAAAGAGTACGGCAGCAATCAGAAAAAAAGTGAGACAAGAGACAAAATACAACACTCCTAAAATTAGTGAATATGAACACAATATAAGGGCTAAACCAGTTTTATGTGGTTCCCTTTAAAGCAATATACACAAGTAACATAGTATCATGAATTGGGCAGGCTGATAGGAAAAGGAAAAGGCACGAACTGCATTATTTTATATCAATAACATATTCCCTAAGCTTGCATGCATTGCCGGCGTTTCCTAGTCATTTAAGTTCTCCCACAAACTGAAGCAATTTTTTTCTGTCATATAATTAATTCCACAAATCGTAAGGATCAATATTCATCATGAAAGAATTGTAACTTGGAACATAATGTTAAGATACAACTTATACCAATACTTGGAAACATTGCTATTTGTATGAAATATTAAAAGCAAAAAAAGTGCCCTGTTGATTAAATTCATGATTCTGGGGGTAAATGTTTGTAAATAACAAAGCAAGAATCAGCTTATGTACCTTCCTCTGACAATGTTTTTGACTCGACCGTTATAATCTCAAATATCTCAATGGCACTGATGATGGCAAGACTACCTTGTTTTGGCTTCAAGGTTATTGTCAAAGTCCTCCCATTAACAGTAAAAGTAGTATTAAGCACAAGGGCAGTAAATCGATTACCGCTCAATTCTATAATATCTATATCTTCAAAAGCATTATCGCCATTTATCACGATGTCAAACACTCTTTGCCCTGCTCTAGTCACTGAATTATCAATCTCTGCAAAATGCAACCAAATGGAGTAGTTTCGGCTGGGATCCACATCCATTTTATATGTTAACTCAGGCTGACTATCAGTACTAACAAGTGCCGAGCGATAAAGAGTTTCTGGATAAAAGTTTGGCGGAAGTGAAGCCTGTTTGACCCTATCTTCAACAGATCTAGGTCTATCTGAATCCTGACCAAAACTTTTCACGTGGTCCCAAAATCTGTCCCCTCCCCAAGGATCCCCTCCATAATCTATGCCAAATTTCGACTGTCCAAAACCACAGCTCAGTCTTTTGACTGTTCTAAGTATTATCTCTTGACCCCACTGTGGACCAAAATAATAGGCTTTATCATCAATTTGAAGAATCTCAATCGATAGGATTGCTGGGTCACCATGACCTGTGCTATGGAAACATATAGAGACAGTTCCATCCATTAGAAAAAGAAGTGCTTCAGCAAATACTTGATCATCCTGATTTGTCCAGCCCGATTTTAAAGAATATATTTGGGTGCCACCAATTGAGATATCAAATAGTGGTTCACTGGTAGCTCTAGATGATACAACAATTCCGAAGAAGATCCTGACTGAGTAGTGCCCTTTCGGCACTCTATGAATGTTGTAACAATTTGAAGGGCCTTCGGACAAGGGGAAGTAGCGGAGAGTTTTAAGAGGAGGACTAATGTAATTTGGATGAGATGCATTACCAGGTATGCCACCTGTATATCCAAAGTCCTTATACCAGAGGGTGCTTGTAGGTCTTGTTTGAACATTTTGACGAGCCCCGCAGCTTATGCGCATAGCATATGGTGCTGCAAATAATCAACAAATTAGAGAAGAGAAGAAAGAGATGAAATTTCTGAGGAATACGAATGAAAATCATTATTGTCTGATATGTGCAAGCAATCATTCTGGTTCACCGAAGTATAGATTAACCAAGAGAATAACGTAAGACAGGTAGAAACTATCCCTTAATATGCATTTTTTCAGATTGCAATGAGAGAGGCAAATGAGAAATGTAATCAAATCCCTGAGATGTTCAAATTATACGTGGCAGCATGTGGCTCACATATGCAGAGTTCATGTTGACGAAGCACGATGAACTCTAGAAACTTGACACGGTATCAATTATCCCCCAGAGTACTCATTTGAGTTCCAATGACTCGGAAATCAAATTGTAAAGAAAAGAGTTCACAATTGATCCTCCATTTTTTAAATGTTGACTTCTTTACGATTATCATTCTCAAGGTCAAAGTATTCAGCAGCAGAGCAACTTGCATTAGTCAAATAACACTCTAGATAACGCATTAAGCAAAATGCCATTGACTACTGACGATTTATTAGACAACAGTAACCAAATTATTATTTTTTTCCAGAAAATTACAGTCGGGCTATTTTTCTTTTTGAAGGGATTTTGGATTCAGATTAAACGCATAGGCGGAAAGACGTTTCACAATTTTGCCCTTCTCTGTAGCGGCGTAAATTTCTCAGATGCCAAATGGAATTAAATGGCTGGACATTATTCAAAATCGAATCAAAACAAAGTAAAAACGGAGATGAAGGGAGAGAATACGGCACTGTATTCAAATTTCAGCTCAAGCGCTACATTACTAATCCACCCACCTTAGCTATGATAAATAAGAACTCTAAGGAGATCCACTCCACATCAAAATGGAACTCAATCGCATTGAAGGATCACAGTTACCTGAACCACGACCGGGGAAATGGAGTGGAAATATATAAACCCGAACTCAAAATCCCAAGCCTATTAGCGATCCCACATGTTCGAATAAACAAAGAAAAGGAGATAAGAGCCACCAAAACTTACCTCGTCGTGCTAAACACGAAGTAAAAGCTGAGCAGAGGATGAGCGCCCATGGCAGAAGAAATCTGAGCATTGTGGAAACTGGAAAGTGATTTCCTGCTTCTCTCTTATACTGCCTCCTCCTTTTTCTTACTTCACATCTGCACCTCCTTCTTGCTTTTCAATAGAGAGAGAGAGATGGGTGCTTGCATAAATGCCTTGGCCAAGTCTGAACTCTTCTGAGCTTTTATGGCACCGTTGAGAATTTACTATTACTAAACTTTACGCAATTAGTTGTCCCGTGACTCCGCAACGAGACATAACCGGTGGCGCGTCAACTGTCCATTATTAAGATTGTTAAGATATAAAAGATGCAATCTTTATTGAGAAATTGGGGCAAGCCTCCCTCCGTATCCTTTTGTGGTCCTACTTGCTGACTGTTATTGTGAGATGACAGATAGCATGGAAAAGAACAAAACATAACAAAAATTATTTTTTGTTTTTTTTAACATATTGTTATTTTTAAAAAATTCTAAATAAATATCATTCAAGTCTGTTAACATTAACAGGTGTAAACGAAAAATAAGTCTTAAAAAACTACTCTGAGATTTTGAAATGTTGTAATTTTACTAAAATGTCCCTTAAATTTTTCTTTAAAAAAAAAACCCTCGCTAGTGTCGGGGCTCCGGTAGCTGGCACCACCCCGCTAGTGGGCCTCCAGAAATCAGCTATGGAGCTCTGGTGACGACTTAAATAATGAAATTGACTATTTAAGTATAGAGATTGACTACTTGAACTCCATAAGCTCTATTAAGCGTTGTTGACAAGTTGAATAAAGATAATAACAACTTAAGTGTACCCATTAATAACCACGAGAATGTAATTTGTCAATTGATATATTCAAGTTGTCATCCTCTTTCTTCAATTTATTAATGACGCTGAAATAGGGTTTATGGAGCTTAAATAGTCAATCCATATATTAAATTAGTCAATATCATTATTTAAGTTATCATTGGAGTTCTGGTCGTCGGTTGGAGTCCCGATGAAGGCTCTTTCTTTTAAAAAGAAACTTAAAAAGATATTTTGGTAAAAATAAAACATTTTAAAATGTAATAATAATCCCTTAAAACCTATTTATCATTTATGTTAACAGATTTTTTGGAGTTTTCCAAATATAAATAGCATTCATTTAAACTTTTCCCTCATTCTTTTATTATAGTTAGTTTTTTTTAATTTTTCCTTCGATATCATAGTAATAAAATAACTCGTTAGTATAACTGTAATACCGTATTAGTTTTATAACCAATCATGTTGATAATGATAGAGCAGTGAGATAGTGAATAACAGATTGATAATCATTAATATAATTTGGTGTTAGTTTATTACCATGCTAGTCCCATTTAGCTTAAAAATAATGAGAAAGAATTAATTATTTAATCCTCATAGTTAAAGTTAAGACAACTCAATTCTCATAATTTCTTAATTTATATATATATATATATATATATATATATATATATATATATATATATATATAAAATCTGAGTCATTTTTAACTCATTCATTGTGGGAAGCACATAAAGTGCTTCTCATCTATGTACTTCTTACATGTTTGTCCCTCTAATTAGAGGAGTGATACATTTTTTTTCTTTTTTTTATATATTTTATTTATTTAGATTAAATTATATGTTATTTTCTAAATTTTTTTTCACTCAATATCTCAAATTAATTAATTTTTAATTTTATATTCATAAATATTTGTCATATAACACCAATATCCTAAAAACTAATTAATTTAAGATATTAGGTATGAAAAAAAATTTCAGAAGGCAGTACAGAATTTAATGTTAAAAAAATAAAAAATGTCTCATCCTTTATAGGGACAAACAAATAAAAAAGTACATAAGCGACAAACACATAATATGAACCCAGACATGAGACTGGCAACAAATTGGAACCTACTTAGGCCCTGTTTGTTATGCTAAAGATTCAGGAAGGGGAGGGAAGATTCATCATCTTCCTTACAAAACACCATTTGGATGCTCCATCTTCCCAGAACCAATTTTCCGGCGGCTCACCATCTTCCTTCATTTATGAGAAGATTGGTTCCCTCCCTTTTCGGTGGGAACTTGATCTTCTATCGGAAAGATATTGCCAAATGACCATATTCTCCTTCTTCAATCCATCCTTCCTCGTTGTTGCTGTCGACGTCGAACGTCGCCTCCGCTTGCTTCCTCCTTCTGCAAATCTCGCTACCTCCTCCTTTAAGCAAATCCTGCTATCTCTTCTACCTTGTCGTCAGGTTGTAGGGATGAAGAAGGGATCTGACACTTTCTTTCTTTCTTTTTTTTTGTGTGTGCGTTGTTTCAAGTTGCAGGGATGTAGGAGATTGAAACTGAAAGGTTTTTTGGTGTGCTATTGTTGGGGTTGTAGGGATGAAGGAGATCTGAAACTGAAAATCTTTTTGGTGTGCTTTTGTTGAGGTTGCAAGGATAGAAGGAGAGTGATTTTTTTTTTTTTTTGCTCTGTTGTTGGCAGATTGCAAGGATGAAGAAGGGGGAGGTTTTTTTTAGGGCAAGGGATATTTTGGACATCTCAAAGCTTATATTTTAATTATAATTTTTTAAAATTATCATCTTCCATCTCAATTTTCATGTCTACCAAACAGAACACCTCTTTTAAGTTTCCTCTCTATCTTCCCTTCCATTCCTTTGCCCCTCTAAGTTCATTTTCTTCCTTAAATCTTCTTTGTAACAGACGGGCCTTATAGGAAGACCTGATCGTGGAGGCTTCAAGAAAACGTCTTCGAGTTTCTACAACGGAGCTTTTTTTCGCCTCTGAAGCATGCTCCGACAACAATTTTCTCTGGTTTTGGGGCTTTGTTTCTGCGATTCTGGTTTTCCACATAGCCATCGCAATCAAGTTAAGCCACCTCATACATGCAATTTTGTAATTGGGAGGTTTGTAGATTGCGGCTGGGGGACCATCATTCAAAAGAACAGTGACAACCCTGCAGATTTTTAGAGTTCGGTCGATGAATCTCGAAGCTTCCTAGAAAGTAAAGGTGAAGATGTAATCCACGGTTCCGTCGAGAACAAGGCTTTGTTTCTCCAAATCATTGAGAGAAATGAGGTCGATCAATGAGGTTTTCCTTGACGAGATTGCTGATGAGGAAAACCTATTTATGAGATTCTCTCTTCATGAGAACTTCATTAGTCAAGTTGCAGAAGAACACAGAGATAAGTTGATCGAGGTTGACGGAGCCGAAGCTGACACGATAGATTGCTCGGAATGATTCATGGAGGAAGAAGAGTGTTCATCGTTAACAAACGAATTGACGCATGTAAAAGAAACTACAAGAAAGACAAATATCAGAAAACGATGCAAATTCGTTGAGGATTACTACAGCTGCTGGCAGAGTGTTAAGAGAAAGCAAGGAAGTGGAGGAAGAAGAAAGGTACAGTAAAGAGAGAGAAGAGATGAGTAAGAACCTGACATTTTACTAATAACAAGATGCAGAATTCATTTCCCTATCTATCAAGGCTAACGAGAGCCTATCCTATCTAGACCATCTAAATGGGATTTGAATGGTTCAGATTTAATTTTTTAATTTTTATTTTTTAAAAAAATTATTTTAATGGGTAGAAAATCTAAATAAAGATAATCTTTTAACTAATTTTTTTTAAAAATAATTTTTTCATTTAAAAAAAACCAAGTAAAAAAATTAAATCTGGACCGTCCAAATTCCATCTGGACGGTCCAAATGAGATACGCTCTCCCTGTCTATCCTTTAGATAGGCAGGGAAACCAGTTCCAACAAGATGCAAAATATGCAAATTTTGTCCTCGACGTATGAGATGAGTTAAGAGTGACTCAGATTACGTAGATGTTAGTTATAGTAAAAACAAAAGTGATTATTTTGATGGCTGTAATTTTTATGAAAAATAAAATTTAAATTGCTTTTAAAATAGAATGTGAGAGAAATTGAAGGAGATAATGTAAGAAATTTAATTAAGAGTAATTTAATATTTTTAAATATATATTTTGATTATTGATCTAACTTTCCCAAGAGAATTTGTAGCACAGCTTCAAAACAAAATTTTTACTTTATTCAGAAGCATGCTCAGTTACAAAACCTATAATACGATACAAAATCTCAATTTAATTTAATTTAATTATTATTATTATTTTTTTTTTTGTGATCTGTCAATTTTAACAAGATTCGTAGAAACTTAAAATTCACTAATTTTAAGGTCTTAAAATCCATCATCCAGTAATATCGTTTTTACCTTAAATTGAGATATTGAAAATGACACGGAGTTACTATCATTTTACGATCTAAAGTCATGCATGTGGATAAGATCTATAAGTTGTAGTATATGCTAAAACAAATCTCAATCATTTTTATTGATTTTTCTTAAAAAGCTAGTGGGATGATGACGAGGGCATGTCTATAAATCATTACACCTGACGTCCTAAAAGGCAATAAGAATTTATCACTACAACTAACAAAATAGGCCACAGTATGCATATTCAACCTATTAAATTCATTATTTGGTTAATATATTGTCTTACTTGAGTTTTCAGTTTATCACTACTTGAATTTACATACCTAGCTTCTAAATTAGATGCTCACAATGATTGCTGCTTTAATGTTGACATGCCCTTTTTCTAACATGCATATGTATATATATACATTATCATCTCTATATTGATTTCCATTTTCATCTCCATCAAAATCAATTTCAGTGTACCAAATGACCCTTAATGAATAGTTTGTTCAGTGTCAATTCTCTATCAAATATTTAGCAGAAGACTTTAAATCAATTGAACAAATTCCCTATGTGTTTTGGGATAATGGTAAAGAAAATAACTTATTTACAATATGATTTATGTAAAAGTAAGACTGTGTAATATATTTATATTTAGATTAACGGTAACATAAGTAGCTTTTGTGAAATTGAAACTTGTTTGGAATGATAATAACATAAGTGGCTTTCGAGACAATTATAAGAGAACAATTAAAATCAAAATTATAAAAAAGTGAAAAATGTTAAGTTGGAAAATTTGACAATACTTAAATACATAATTTGATCAAATAATATCATATAACTAACTAAATCACATATCTAGTCCAAGTTGCTCTTTAATTGTGTTGCAAATATGATTTATAACAACTTCAGAACTGAAATGTGTACATTACATAAAGACAAATACAACCGCATTAATGATATTGTTCTTGATTAATCCTTTTGTCGTTGCAAACTTATTTGGCCTCTTCTTTCATATCAGCACCAAAGAAATCCTGTTAGTCAGCAACCATTGCATTCAATTCCAACCAAATTCTTTAGGCCAATTTGTTAAATAATGTTGATGAGAATAATATGAGGAAATAATTATTCTGTATTGCACAAACCATGAGTCTCTTGCACAAACCCAGTGTTAAATCTATATCCCTCATTTGTACGCCTAGAACCCATGAAGCAATGACCGACCCTCAGAAGTATGACTCATGATTTGAACTACACATTGTTATAGGTTATAGTCTTGATTCCTGCTATGGAAAACTTATTCCTACTTACAACAGGCTGGAGGTTCTTCCATATTTGCAACATGTTTTCTGGATAAACACCTAGGTTCAGAGTATTCAAATATTAATAACTTGACCCAGTGTCAGGTAGATTGCATAGAAATGAAACCAGTTAGAATTAATCATGACAAGAAGACCAACACAAATTCTGCTCTGATTACATATTCACAATGAATAAAAACACCATTTTGAAAATCAAATCACATTCAAGAACAATAAATTTCTGATGCAGAGCTTTTCAAATTAAGACATCAAATAACTCTGAACTTTCTGTGGAGATTTGGCGTTTTTTTGAAACATTTAATATTAGAGGAGCGCCAACTATACATTTTCAAAATGTGACCCTACATAAGATGCTGCAGCAAATACAGGTGGAAAGTATTGAAGACCATAAAACATTGGCTAGAGCAATTTTTGCGTATGACTAAAGGAAACGCATGGTACAAACTCTACCTTATAACCCTTGGGCAATACCCATCATAAACTACAGAAGGATCCACTTCCTAAGAGAAACACCGAAGACAAACTTCTCTGAATGAGGAGTCCATCTAACTAAAGAGAAAGTGCAAATTATTTGAATTCATGAGTGCCCTATTGAGGCATGAAGGA
This sequence comes from Acacia crassicarpa, assembly GCA_034222035.1. Classification (NCBI taxonomy): domain Eukaryota; kingdom Viridiplantae; phylum Streptophyta; class Magnoliopsida; order Fabales; family Fabaceae; genus Acacia; species Acacia crassicarpa. The sequence goes on along the minus strand of JAWXYG010000005.1, from coordinate 35,749,103 downwards.
GAAAAGGTTTCTTGCTTGATCTTCAAACAACCTGTTCAGTTACATGGGCTCACTTGTGCTTTTTGGTCAAATATTTGTGGTTCAGAAAATAATGATACAAAAACATTGCTATACTTTATCCTATATATCTCTTAATTTCAAACCCTTTCAGTACTTATATAAACTTACAAATTACTGCTATAAGATATCCAAAAACATTAGATGTCCAAACTCACAATATTTTTTAAGATATCATAGGACTATAGTAATAGGCAGATATTGGAAATGAAGTTATTTAAGAAGTCTAAGTCAGTTTATCCAAAATATACATTGCACGAAAATTACTGTACACTAACATAACAAAAACAATATTATAGCAGCATGTGATTTCAATTTGGTTATAGTAAGAGGTGCTATTTTCTCAAGCATGATGGAGAAACCTATTTCAAGACTACAGCAAATCCTTGGGGTTCTCTGTTTGATTGGGTGACACAAGATCCAAAGGGGCTACAAGAAATTGGAAACCTCCTGACCTCTACCAATAACCAGGAGAAGAAAATTTGTAATCTCTTAGGTCCAATTCCTTCTGGAGGATTATGTTATGAAGAATTGTATGTACCACAGCCATGCTATTCTTCCTCCTTCCATGCCACATTCTCCGACTTAGCAACACAAGGTGATAACAACATTTACTCCCAGGACCCATATGATTTTACGCAATTATGTTTATCTACTCCTGGATCTTCAACTCCTCCTGATCCATTTCAGCCTAACTCCTCCTGGATCTACTAGGATATCTTTGTGATTGCATTGATGACAATGATAATGGCAACCTCTCTCCCAATCACGAACCTATCTGTAAGTGATGACTCATCAACAACAGTGTGTGGGCAGCCTATCCTTTTGTGAAAAGCAACTTTATTAAAGTTTCACGTGTGTTTTTACTTTTTATCATGTGTCTGTACTAAAAGAAAGTTTTTAATATTTATAACCAAATAAATATAAATACTATTTAACATAGGTAAAACATTGGCAACCAGGTTCCTGCCTTTATATATACATTTTGTTATATACATGGACATCAGTTGAATACGAAAAACTGGAAACAAATTATCCAAATACTAACAGATGGCATTGGGCAACAACAAATGAAGTGCAATGAAAAATGATATCAAACACCATTGGACATTCAAATTGATGTTCTAGAGCAGAGTACAACAATACCTAAGGAAAAAAGATCTTACAACATAAATCTAAAACCATCTTTCGCCAAACTGGCAATCAAATTTTTATTCTACATCTTACTCAAAAAAAAAAAAAAACATTTAATATATGAAGATGAGGATGGGAATAGACCATGCAAGGTCTTCTAAGCATTGCCTTGCAAAAGGATATAGATGGAAAAGTCTTTTGTGAGCCTTCTATATGCAAACATAAGAATGTACACTTGTCATTTTATGCTTTTTGTGAGCAACACCTGTAATCAGTGGTCATTTCAACCCAATCAAATCAAACTTGTTAGCATGAAAGGAAATAGGTACTAAAAAATGTTCCTTCAGAATAAAAAAAGCAGTAATGATCATTTTCGTAAGCAGAGGATCTAAGAAACCTTCTTCAATTCGTCTTCAATGATTCTGATCGTTGCTTTACAGAGTAAAAAGAAATTATCTATAATAGAGAATAACTTGCAATGATTTTTTTAAGAAGGAAATTACTTTAACGGGTATTAATTGAATAAGTGTTAATGTAATTAAGCATGAATTAATTTAATAATGTGATCACCTAATCGGTTTTTATTAAATGGGTTTTATAAGATTTCATGTATAAAGTTGAGGATTTACTAGATAACTAGATATATATTTTTGCTATGAAAAAACCCCTCATAAACTTCAAGTCAGTCTTATATTACAAATCCATACTGTTTTAAGGTTTTTTTTTTTTTTAACATTAGACTTTTTAATACTTACTTTTTACTACTAAATAACTATGTGAAGCTAGTGATGTTAGATTCTCTGAAAATACTCACCTATTAATTTGGGTGGAATTGGATTTTAGTCAAAATTAAGTCAAACAAAGTTTTTGAACACTCTTATTTTCACCTCTATTTATTATTAGAATTTTAATTTTTATTAAAGTATTACTCAGATCCTAAATGTACAACTTAATTTTTAGTGTAATTTAAGACATACATTTAGGATCAAATGAGTATTATATATCCATATACTTCTTGCCAACGGTTATTTCAAATATTTTTTCTGTCAACCGTTTATATAGTGACCCGACTTATTTCTGAAACATCTTGTTGTTATATATATTTTGGCATATTCATTTGCGAAAATTCCATTTAAATATTAATGAAATTCTAAAACCCCTAAATATGTCGGTTAAAATTTATAAAAAACTTATAAGTGATAAAAATTAAATTAAGATTTTAAAATGTTGGTGAATTTACTCTTCTACCTTCATTTTTAAATAAATTTTAAAAAACAATAATGACCCTCGCCAAAGGGTCAACGCGGCCTAAGATCCGGTGAGTTTTGTTTTGTTTTTTTTAAATGAAGGTGTGAGGGTGGGGTTCAAACTCACCCCACCTTCATAAGGGACTAAGTGGCCCAACCACTAGACCACTTAGTTCCTTTGATATATATATATGTGTGTGTGTGTGTGCAAGCACGCATTAATAAATACATATATTCTTCTTAATATTTTTTTCCATAAAAAAAGCTCTCTTATAAATCTCATTACAAGTGTTGCATGAATCTCATTAATAAACTTGTTATTTCCATTATAAATTTTTATAGTGCTCAGATTTCGTTCAATGTTGTAAATCCCATTATATATGTATGCATTAATATATAAGTTTGTATGTATGTGTATGTGTATATTTTATAATATATAAAGATGATATATATATATAATTAATGTGATTCACATAAATGAACAAAATCTAAGCTCTTTAAATAAAATGTATAATGAGAATAACAAGTTCATTAATAAGATGTACAAGGTCAATAATGGGTTTATAAGTTCACTTCTAAAACTATTTGTTTACACAGTAGTGATATTTTTTGTTTCTCTTTTCATCTTCAAATTTCTGTCTAACGGAGACCAGGATGTAATCTGGGGTGTGAAAAATGAAAAATATGATTTTTTGTTTTTTGTTTTTTGTTTTTTTGTGTGTTTTCCTTACTTGTGCTTGATTTTGAAATATTCTTATTATCCATTTTTCATCTTTCAATTTTAACTATTATAAATTAGAAATATATTTTATAAATACATTTCTAAATTTATTAAATTTATATAGAAATATATTAAATATAAAAATTTGAAATAAAAATGAAATTTACTCTAAAAATTGAACTTGTAAAACCCATTACTGAACTTAAAAATCTCATTAATGAATTTCTTTTTTCCCATTACAAATTCTGTTCAAAGTGTTGAGATTTTGATTGGTCTTGTGAATTCTGTAACGCCACAATTTTAATACCCAAAAACTCGGTCAAAATATTGAAAATACCTTCAAAAGAGTTCAACAATATCCAAATCCTTTTACAATGTTACCATTTCGAATAAAACCCGTAATACATAATCAGAATAAATTCCAGAAAATATTTCAGAGTTTAATACAAAACGGAAGTCTTAGGTTCATGGCAAATAAAATGACATAACATAATTTATAGGAGATTAAAAGAGCTTCCAGAGCTCACTCCATAGGTGCCTTCCCTTGCTCTCTACTAGAATAATCACCTGAAAAATGTTAATATGGGATGAGATTCCACGTCTCAGTAACTACTGAATATTTCTACCTTACACGAGCAAATTACATATGACAAAAATAAAAGGTAATATAATGTGAATTTAATATACTCAGATATTTTTTTAGATATACCGTTGTTCACATCAAATGCCTTTACAAAATACTCATCATTCTTTATTGAATAATTCAGAAATGCACTATGCAGTATGCAGCCTCCCTTATATCCCCTTCCAACCGTATACCGCTGACTGGAACCATAGGCTAACATATAGTCCAATAGAAACTCATTCATTTGACTGGATGGTTTCAAGCTCACCAAAACTTAAGATACACCCGGCCAAAGGTATAGAGCTTAAATCTGGACTATGGCTCCCCTCCTTTAAAATAACAACTAAGGAGGTGTCACATGTCCCACATCTCCAATGAAATCCCGGCCAGAGAAAAACATGGAAGATGGGGCCCTGAAAAGTACCATCCACTGTGCACCGAGTGGTGGCATAAACAATTCTTATCATTCAATTCCCTCCTTACTCCACCCATCACAATACAACCGCCATGATGAATGTATTTACTCAAAAATAATGCATTATTATACCATTATATACATTGATATGCGTATTTGTGAATAGTATAATACTATGCGTATCTGTGAATAGTAAAATACTATGCGTATCTGTGAATAGTAAAATACGGTATATACATGAATAGTAAAATGAGTAGTAATTACGGTATACGTGAATAGTAACATGAATAGTAAATACGGTATACATGAATAGTAAATACGGTATATGTGAATAGTAAATACGGTATATGAATAGTAAAATGAATAGTAAATACGGTATATGTGAATAGTAAAATGAATAGTAAATATGGTATATGTGAATAGTAAATACGGTATAAATAGTACCTCTACAGATTTGCAAGTCAAAGTACCCACACCAGATCTTAAAACCATAAATATTTTCTAAATATTCTTGCCAAAATAGTAAACAAACAAATTTATAATCATACATAATTCACAAGTATAAGGAAGAATATTCAGAGTTACCTGTTACTTGCTAATACCCGAATCACCAACCAGCTATTATAACTCTCAAGCAAATATCTCTCTACTCTCTCTCTCTCTCTACCTCTCTCTATAGCTCTTAGAAGTTGTGAAGAATGAAATGAAATGGAAGGTCTATTTATAGTTGGAAAATGGGTCTTTAAGTGTAATTTTCGTCTCTGGGTCGTTTTACGTAATTTTCCCAAAATTATAAAAGGAAACTTTCCCGTGACTCGCCCCGTGAACGTTTGTTTAAAAATTTAATAATATTTTAATATATATTATTTTATTATTATAATATAATATTATTTAAATAATAAATTATTATTGAGTGGGTCCCGCGGCCAATTTTTTCAAACTTCACGAGAAAGTTTGCAGAGAATTATTTTTGGCCGTGGGTCCCGCAAAATACTGATTTCAAATTTATCACTTTCTGAAAATAGAGCCTACTAGTCTTCCCAAAATAGGTTTATGTTCAAGATATTAGATTCAAAATTCAGGATGTTACATTTCTCCCCTCCTAAAAGAAAATTTTGTCCTCAAAATTTTGCTATAATAAGAATTCTAACCTATTTAAATAAATGAGGATAGGTTTGTCGCATGCTCTCCTCCGTTTCCCAAGTAGCATCTCCGGGAACCATTCCTTTCCACTCGACCTTTACAAGTCTAATGGTCTTGTTTCTTAATTTCTTGTCCCTTGCATCAACAATCCGCTCCGGCTCGGCTTTATACGTCATGTTATCCTTGAGTTCTACCTCTTCTACTTCTATAATGTGGGAAGGATCCGGTTGGTATTTCTTCAGTTGCGATACATGAAAGACATCATGAAGGTTCGCAAGCTGTGGAGGTAATGCAATTCTGTAAGCTACCGGTCCAACTTTCTCCAAAATCTCATAAGGACCCATAAAACGAGGTGAAAGCTTCTTTGCTCGTATTGCTCTACCAATGCCAGTCATTGGTGTGACTCTTAAGAATACATGTTCGCCCACCATGAACTCCAACGGTCGTCTTCTCTTGTCAGCATAACTCTTCTGTCGACTCTGAGCAGTGAGAAGTTTCTGTTGAATCACCTTAATCTTTTGAGTCGTCTCGTCCACAAGTTCTGGACCTATTAAAATTCGCTCATTCAATTCCGTCCAGCAAATAGGAGATCTACATTTTCTTCCATACAAAGCCTCATAAGGTGCCATCTCAATGCTGGAGTGATAACTATTGTTATATGCAAACTCCGCAAGATGAAGATGATCGTCCCAACTTCCTTTTAGTTCGATTGCACAAGCCCGCAACATGTCTTCCAGAGTTTGAATAGTCCTCTCAGTCTGCCCGTCAGTTTGAGGATGATAAGCGGTACTATAACTCATCCGAGTTCCCATAGCATTCTGCAATGCTTTCCAAAATCGTGAAGTGAATCGTGGATCACGATCAGATACGATGCTATTCGGTATCCCATGCAATCTGACAATCTCCTTCATGTAGATCTTTGCTAGTCTCTCCAATGAGTATTCTGCTGCAATTGCTAGAAAATGAGCTGACTTAGTTAACCTATCGACAATTACCCAAATGGCATTATGTCCGGATGTCGTTAGAGGAAGCCCCATGATGAAATCCATAGAGATGCTATCCCATTTCCACTCTGGGATATCCAAATTCTTTAATAATCCAGGAGGTTTCCGATGTTCGATCTTGACTTTCTGACAAGTCAAACAACAAGTGACAAAGTCAGTCACATCTTTCTTCATGCCCCGCCACCACCAATTCCGCTTGAGATCATGATACATCTTGGTTGCTCCGGGATGGATAGTGTATTTACTCCGATGTGCCTCCTCTAGTATGAGCTTTTTTATTTCTCCATCATTAGGTATGCACACTTTTCCTTTATATCTTAATATCCCATCTCTATCGATCCCAAATTTCGATTCTTTTCCTTCTTCAATATCTTCCCTCACGTTTAATAGATACTCATCTTCGAGCTGAGCGAATTTAATCTCTTTCCAAATTGTGCTTTCAATAGTTAATGCTTCCATGGTAGCGACCAAACCTGACATTACATCAATAGATGTACTTGGTATCTCCTCGAGCAATTTATGTTCTCTGATCATCATCTGGGCTACATGGATTGTCTTTCTGCTTAAGGCATCTGCTACAACGTTCGCCTTTCCTGGATGATACTTCAATTCGAAGTCGTAGTCCTTGATAAACTCCATCCATCTCCTCTGTCGCATGTTGAGCTCCTTTTGGTCGAACAGGTACTTCAGACTTTTGTGGTCACTATAAACTTCGAACTTTGAACCGTAGAGGTGATGCCTCCAAATCTTCAGAGCGAACACTACTGCTGCCAGTTCTAAGTCGTGAGTAGGATAATTCCCTTCATGTGGCCTTAACTGTCGAGAAGCATAAGCTACTACCCTACCATTTTGCATTAATACACACCCAAGACCTTTCTTGGAAGCATCTGTGTACAAAGTAAAGGTCTGAGCAGGATCTGGAATTATAAGTACTGGTGCCGTAGTCAACTTAGTCTTCAAATTTTGGAAAGCTGCTTCACACTTTTCGTCCCATACAAATGGTTGACCCTTCCTTGTTAACTTAGTCAAAGGCATAGCTATTTGCGAAAAGCCCTTGATAAATCTCCTATAATAGCCAGCTAGACCTAGAAAACTCCTGATCTCAGTCACGGACTTTGGTCGTTCCCATTGGAGAACTGCTTCAACTTTAGTATGGTCCACTGCAACACCTTCAGCCGATACGACATGGCCTAGGAATTTTACTTCCTTCAACCAAAATTCGCACTTAGACAGTTTCGCATAGAGCTTGTGCTCCTTCAACACTTGTAGCACGATTCTAAGGTGCTCTTTATGCTCTTCTTCATCCTTAGAGTAGATAAGGATGTCGTCAATGAAAACTACTACAAATTTATCTAGATATGGTCGGAAAATTCTATTCATGTAATCCATGAATACTGCTGGAGCATTTGTTAGCCCAAATGGCATAACAAGAAATTCATAATGGCCATATCTAGTTCTGAATGCAGTTTTTGAGACATCTTCAGCTTTGACTCTCAGTTGGTGATAACCTGATCTGAGGTCGATCTTGGAGAATATGGATGCTCCCTTCAACTGATCAAGTAGATCGTCGATCCTGGGTAAAGGATATTTATTCTTTATAGTCACTTTATTCAACTGGCGATAGTCAATGCATAGTCTCAGGCTCCCATCTTTCTTCTTCACAAAGAGTACGGGCGATCCCCAAGGAGATACACTGGGTCTGATAAAACCCTTTTCTAACAATTCCTCGATCTGCCTCTTCAATTCTGCTAGTTCCGATGGAGACATTCGGTAAGGAGCTTTAGATATAGGTTCCGTTCCAGGTACGAGATCAATAGAAAATTCTACTTCTCTCTCTGGGGGTAAACCTGTCATTTCTTTCGGAAATACCTCCGGAAACTCGTTTACCACTTCGATATCTTCTATCCCTTCCTCTACTTCTGCTTGAATGGAGAAAAACACCATGTACGCAAGACAACCATGATGAACAGGCTTTTCATCTTGTACTATAGACAATAATTGTGGTCTACTATGACTCATAGAGTCATCCGCAAGAGAGATAGTCTTCCTCTTGCAGTCAAGGATGATGTCATTAGCTGACAACCAATCCATTCCTATTATTACATCGATACCCTTCGTGGGTAAACAAACAAGGTCTATATTTGAGATCCTATTATCAATCTCAATCGTACAATTTAAGCAAGCCCTAGAAGTTTTTACTGAAGCTCCCGCCGGTGTAGAAATAATCATATAATAAGGCAATTCACTCACTCTTAAATTCAATCGAGGCACACAGTCGTATGATATAAAAGAGTGTGTGGCACCAGAATCAAATAAGGCTTCTACTTCAAGACCTTGGAGTTTGAGGATACCTTTAATCAGATTTGGTGAAGCACTTGCCTCCTGATGTGATAGTGCAAACACTTTCCCTGGCACTGCAGTTCTAGCATCCTTGGCTCCTCGAGGCTCCTCCTCACAAAATCTGGAAATGTGTCCTGGCTTTCCACAGTTGAAACACGTCACACATGGTCCTTGGTGTATTCTTCCACACTTGGCACACATCTGATTGTTGGCAGTGCTTGCAACAGGAGCTGTGGATCCCCTATATGAACTCTGACCTCCACTGAAGTGACTCCTTTGAGGTCCTTTGAATTGACTCCTCGGTGGTCTGCTGAAATGACTTCTTTGGGGTCCAGTAAAATAACTCCTCGATGGTCCACCAAAGTGATTTCTGGATGGTTGGCTAAACCGCGTATTCACATTACTGAAGTTGTGACTCTGCTTTTTAGTAACTCCTCCCGTTGGTCTCATGAGGTGTGTAGATCTGGCCTGAAAACCCTTCATCTTCTCAGCTTCCTCTTCTCGTTTGTTCCTTGCTATCGTGCGCAGTTTGTCACATATTTCTTCAAAATCCCTTGTTTCATCAAGAAACGGTGATAGAGCTGTTTTTAGGTCTGGTCTAGCTTTTTCAACCAATCGAGCACTCAACCATTTAGAGTTGTTCTGTGAATATCCGCAGAATTTAGACAACTCTAAAAAGCGAGTAATAAATTCGTCTTCATGTAATTCCCCTTGCCTGAATGTGAGGAATTCAGTTTCTTTCTCTATTCTGATTGAAGGGGAAAAGTAATAATTTTCGAACTTTTCCTTAAACTCTTCCCACGTCATCTCAGCATTTCCTTTTGTTTTGGTGCTTTCCCACCATTCTTCAGCTGCTTTCTGCAACAATTGTTCAGCAACCATCACCTTTTGTTGTGAGCTAATCTCGATAACTCTGAAAATCTTTTCTACACGCTTCAGCCACTCCAGTGCTGCAATCGGATCTAGCTTCCCCTCGAACATCGGTGGAGTAAACTTCCGAAATTTTTCCCAAACCTCAGTAATAGGTAAGGGATGATACTGAGAATGAGAACCGCTACTACCTCCATCTTCAGTGCGAGAATGACTTCCTCCCCTAGATTGATGGTCAGAAGGTGTGACTTCCAGAGCCTTCTCCTTTCCTTCCTTACCACCTTGGTCTCTTCCTTTTGCTAGTTCATCCTCGTGTCTATTCACTTTCTCCCTCATCTCCAAGATGACGTCTCGTAACTCTGCCAAAAGGGCATTGTTATCCTGAGGATAGGGACCATCTTGATGCGGAGGGAGACTTCTTTGGGATGGAGTAGAGGTTGAATTAGTTCTTCGAGTTCTTGCCATTATCTCCTCCTATGATTAATACTATAAGGACACTAAACAAATAAAAATAGCTAAATAAATTCTAAATCTAACAAAGGGAAGTGCTCATGTTATGATATCTAATTTGCCACGAACTTTTAAAAAATTTTTTTTTTTAAGAAATCACTTTAGAAAATAAACAAAATTGCCATGGAACCTTTAGCTCTGATACCAAAAATGTAACGCCACAATTTTAATACCCAAAAACTCGGTCAAAATATTGAAAATACCTTCAAAAGAGTTCAACAATATCCAAATCCTTTTACAATGTTACCATTTCGAATAAAACCCGTAATACATAATCAGAATAAATTCCAGAAAATATTTCAGAGTTTAATACAAAACGGAAGTCTTAGGTTCATGGCAAATAAAATGACATAACATAATTTATAGGAGATTAAAAGAGCTTCCAGAGCTCACTCCATAGGTGCCTTCCCTTGCTCTCTACTAGAATAATCACCTGAAAAATGTTAATATGGGATGAGATTCCACGTCTCAGTAACTACTGAATATTTCTACCTTACACGAGCAAATTACATATGACAAAAATAAAAGGTAATATAATGTGAATTTAATATACTCAGATATTTTTTTAGATATACCGTTGTTCACATCAAATGCCTTTACAAAATACTCATCATTCTTTATTGAATAATTCAGAAATGCACTATGCAGTATGCAGCCTCCCTTATATCCCCTTCCAACCGTATACCGCTGACTGGAACCATAGGCTAACATATAGTCCAATAGAAACTCATTCATTTGACTGGATGGTTTCAAGCTCACCAAAACTTAAGATACACCCGGCCAAAGGTATAGAGCTTAAATCTGGACTATGGCTCCCCTCCTTTAAAATAACAACTAAGGAGGTGTCACATGTCCCACATCTCCAATGAAATCCCGGCCAGAGAAAAACATGGAAGATGGGGCCCTGAAAAGTACCATCCACTGTGCACCGAGTGGTGGCATAAACAATTCTTATCATTCAATTCCCTCCTTACTCCACCCATCACAATACAACCGCCATGATGAATGTATTTACTCAAAAATAATGCATTATTATACCATTATATACATTGATATGCGTATTTATGAATAGTATAATACTATGCGTATCTGTGAATAGTAAAATACTATGCGTATCTGTGAATAGTAAAATACGGTATATACATGAATAGTAAAATGAGTAGTAATTACGGTATACGTGAATAGTAACATGAATAGTAAATACGGTATACATGAATAGTAAAATGAATAGTAAATACGGTATATGTGAATAGTAAATACGGTATATGAATAGTAAAATGAATAGTAAATACGGTATATGTGAATAGTAAAATGAATAGTAAATATGGTATATGTGAATAGTAAATACGGTATAAATAGTACCTCTACAGATTTGCAAGTCAAAGTACCCACACCAGATCTTAAAACCATAAATATTTTCTAAATATTCTTGCCAAAATAGTAAACAAACAAATTTATAATCATACATAATTCACAAGTATAAGGAAGAATATTCAGAGTTACCTGTTACTTGCTAATACCCGAATCACCAACCAGCTATTATAACTCTCAAGCAAATATCTCTCTACTCTCTCTCTCTCTCTACCTCTCTCTATAGCTCTTAGAAGTTGTGAAGAATGAAATGAAATGGAAGGTCTATTTATAGTTGGAAAATGGGTCTTTAAGTGTAATTTTCGTCTCTGGGTCATTTTACGTAATTTTCCCAAAATTATAAAAGGAAACTTTCCCGTGACTCGCCCCGTGAACGTTTGTTTAAAAATTTAATAATATTTTAATATATATTATTTTATTATTATAATATAATATTATTTAAATAATAAATTATTATTGAGTGGGTCCCGCGGCCAATTTTTTCAAACTTCACGAGAAAGTTTGCAGAGAATTATTTTTGGCCGTGGGTCCCGCAAAATACTGATTTCAAATTTATCACTTTCTGAAAATAGAGCCTACTAGTCTTCCCAAAATAGGTTTATGTTCAAGATATTAGATTCAAAATTCAGGATGTTACAAATTCCATTACACATACATATATAATATCATATTTACATTCCTAACAAAGAATCAATCTTTCTTTTAGTTGTTGAATATCTTTTTGATTGATTAATGTATGATATTCTGAGTCCTCATTATGAATGGAATCGAAATGGTCTCTGGATTGAATAATAATTTTAATATTAATAATTCAAAATTAATGCGTATATATATATATATATATATATATATATATATATATATATATATATATATATATATATATAAAATAGGATTCACAAGATTGTATAAAATCTGGGCACTATAAATAAAATTTGTGATGAAAATAATAAGTTCATTAATAAGATTCACAACACTTGTTTAAGATTTACAAGAGTTTTATTGATGAAAAAAATATTAAAAAAAATATTTGTATTTGGTAATATATATATATATATCAAAAGAATTAAGTAGTAGAGTGATAGGGCCACTTAGCCCTTTATAAAAGTGGGGGCACACCTTCATTCAATCTTTTACTTTTTAAGAAAAGATTCAACAACCCCCCTCCAAAAAAAAAAAAAACCCTCACCCCAGATCTTAGGTGATGGTTGTAGGCCCTACGACGGCCGGTCTTGATAACCTTCTAGTGAGGGTCATTTTTCTTAAAATTTAAAAACTAAAGATAAAAGGATAAATTCATTAATATTTTAAAATCTAAATTTTTGTCATGTTTAAGTCCTTTACAAATTTTAACCAATGTTTGGTGGTTTTGAAATTTTACTCGGTATGTAAATGTGATTTTCCCTATTCATTTTTATCTTCAATTTTAATTTGATACTCGTGGTTTTTCTTATTAAATCTTATAATCATATCCTGGTGGCCCAAATAGATTTTATACCAGGTTTAACAATGATAACAGAGCAAAGTCGTAAGATTAAAGGCTTTTACAAATAAAATTAAAAGATTTAATAAAAAAATACACAGCACAACATAAAAATTTGAAAAGAAAGTAACAAAGAAAGGCTTCCCTTATTTTTTTTGGAAAATTTTAAATAAATATCGCTTGAATTTATAAAACCCCCAGAAGCCCGTCGAATTTGTAAAAAGATTGAGAAGTGACAATGATTTTTTAGGAATATGCAAATTCAAGCAAAATTACCATTTTGCCTTTAGTTTTAAATAATGAAAAAAAAAGGAAATAACCCCCACCACCACCACCGGCGGCGGGAGGGGGGCTGGTGGAGGTGGTGGCCGGCGGTTGCTGGCGGAGGTGGTGGGGCCTACCGTGGGGGGTTATTTACTTTTTTTAAAAAAATTATTTAAAACTAAGGGTAAAAGGGTAATTTTGCTTGAATTTGCATATCCCTCAAAAGTTCTTGTTACCTCTCAGTCTTTTTACAAATTCGACAGGCTTCTAGGGTTTTATAAATTCAGGCGGTATTTATTTAAAATTTTCCTTTTTTTTTTTTCGCCCCATCTGGTTTTTTTTTTTTTCTTTCTCGAATTCGCCTCATCTGGTTCATCAGAACTTTTCTGATTAATCTGGATTCGTTACAAGTCAGACCTAAAAGAGAGTTCCCCATGCCATTTTTCTCATTCTAGGCTTTCCTTGTGAGTGTACCCCTCGACTATTATTTTGTTTTGTTTTGTTTTTTTATACAGACTATTATTTTGTTGAAAACCACTAACCAAGTAAACGAACAAAAATTTGGGGTTGGGTTCTAATGGTCACTGCTCCCAATTTTGCGCCCTACACCTGAAAACGATGCACGTCTAGCACGGCGGAGAAGGCAGCGGCGGAATCTCTGTCCAGTTTCCAGCCGGCAATTTCTTGCCCACCTTAATCATTCTTGGCACCCTTTGCGTTTGCGTGAAAGCAGCAAGGGTGCCCAGTGGCCGTGTGTGTAGGATCTTTAGCCTCCAATGTCACTATCAAAATCTCCGGTTGCTGCCAATGAGGATAGCGACCCACCGATGGAAATGGAAGTAGAGGAAGATCCCGAAGAAGAAGAATATGAAGAAGAAGATGCCGTGGAAGAAGAATATGAAGACGAGGAAGATCCCGAGGAAGAAGAATATGAAGAAGTTGAAGTAGAGGAAGAAGTGGAAGAGGAAGAAGAGAAGGGGGAGGAAGAGGAAAAAGAGGAGAGCAGGGAGGAGGAGGTGGAGGAGGAGGAGGAGGAGGTGGAGGAGGAGGCAGACGAGGAGGAGGAGGAGGTGGTGGAGGTGGAGGAGGAGGAGGAGGAGGTGGCGATGGAGGAGGAGGCCGGCGAGGACAAATTTGAGGTGTCAGAACCTCCAGCAGATGCCGCTAAGGACCCTGAAGGTTATCTAGTTCATAGTTGCTACTGATTTTATTTAATTTTTATTTGTCTTTTAAATTTATCTTCAAACATTTATGAGACTCTATCACAAACTTTTGCTTTTGTTGATTGCGCTTAAACTTGTTTGTATGTAATGCTAGACGTGAATGTCTTGTTGTGCTTGTTATTTCTTTGTTTTTAAAATGGTGTTGTGCTCTTGGTTCTTCAATCTTGTTTGGTCTTTCATTGAGGTATAGAGGGAAAGTGTAATGGCGAGTGCCAAGGGACGAATTTATAGGATTGGTTTCTTGTATGAGGGGCTGAAACAACTATAGTCTCCTTCTTCTATTATGTTGGGGGATAGTCAACAACACAGTTCAAGATTTTTTCTTTTTTGTCCATATATGTTTCTGGATTGGGAATGTCCATGATAAAATGTGAACTCTAGGTGTTAAAACACAGTAGGGAAGCTGGTTATGGCATTTTTACAAGTGTCCTGTTGTACTTTCAAGTGCGCCAAATTACGGGAATTGGGGGCCTTTTGAGAAAGCTGTTTTCCATAATTTGCATGGCCTCTTACATAGTGAAGTGCCCCTTCAGTGGGTAATCTGTCCTCTGTTTTCTAGGATATTTTGGTTGAGAGGATTTTCAGGCTTTTGAACCAATGGAATTTTTTATCAGGAAAGTCTGTCTTGCCAATTAAAGATTTCGTTTTTAATTTAACCAAGGTTGGTCTGGTTTGAAGCCCAACCTTGAACTGATCCAAATCCAACCATTATTGGTTCTTATAAATGAACCAAACCAAAAGAACGTATGAAATTGAGTGAACAACCCTTGGTTCATGGTATGTTATGATTCTAATGTCTAGTTCCAAACTTTTCATTTGTTGACTCTATGATATATAGATAAATTATAGGCACTAGATTACGTATGAAAGATAGAACAAAAAAAATATAGTTTATGCCGACTTGTATGGACACTTTCATTTTTGGTGGACAGAAGGAATGGAAAGTTATTTCCTGAAATATAGGCTGGTAGCTAGTAAGGGAAGAAATATGAAGGGTCTTTTTTTTTTTTTTTTGGGGGGGGGGGGTATTTGGCTTGGTTGCGCGCGGTTCAAATGATTTGGAGATTTTCAAAACCATAATCTAAAGTTGCTAAACTGATTGCATTTCCTTGAAACTGAATAGAGCAAGTCCAGATCCTGAATGATACTAAAGAGATTGATGGCTTGCTCCAGTTGGATGAAGAACTTGTTAGGCAAAAGTAGTTAGTAACTAAATTAACTAAGTCTATTGGTGCTTAATAACAAACTTATTGTTGAGGTTGGCTAGTTTGAGTTCTTAACTAACGAACTCTTATATGGTTGTATAACAGAAGGAAGAAGGTGGTTATGAATATAATTTGATGGTTGATCCAATTATGTTATTTTGATTCTCTCTTTCTCTATCCATCTGTCCTCTTATTCTTTATATTTATTCCCTCTTATCTCTTGTCAAGTTGTATTGGAGCCACCGATTCTTAGATTTATGCTAGATGTGACTGAGTCACAAGCTTCCATCCATGACTAGGAAAATCAACTTTGTTATGGGGTAGTTGGTGAAAATAAAGCGACCTTTCTAGGAGTTTGCAGGAGATTCAAAGGGAAGATGTAAGGTAAACAATTTAATCCAAATGCCTATTTGGGTTGACAATGGAGGAATTGGAGGAGGAAGAGGTGATAGTAGTTGGTAGAAGTAAATTGACCATTCTAGGAGTTTACAAGAGGTTCAAGGGGAAGATGTGAGGGAATGAATTTAATCCAAATGCTTATGTTATACCTTTAAATGGGTTTGACATAAATTGTGAAGTACAATGCCTAAAATTAGGAGGGTGTGTGCAATCGGATTTGTTGAACTTGCTAAATAGTTTTGGTATCAAGGGAAGTTGGTGAAGATGCTACTTGGATCCAATTTTATAATTTGTAATGAATTTATTTTAATTTTTGTTCTAGGTATCACCCTTGAAGACAAAGGTTTTTAGGGCATAGGGACATTGTTAGGCTTAGGCATTATGTTTGAAACTGAGTTAGTTAAGTCTGTTAGTGCTGTTACTAATAGACTCAGGGATTTAGTTAATTAGAGTTCTGAAGTAACTAAGTCTTATGTTGTACTCCGTCCGGTTATAAGCAATTTTTTCTCTCTTGGGGTTGGTCCTTTATATACTTGTGTCTCAAAATTTACACTACATTTTCTTTTTCTATCCCTATTAAATACATATCTTTATATTAATTATCTCCTACTCACCACTAATTCTATTTCATTTAATCATTTATTACTCATTCTCTCTCATATTTTATACTCATTGTCTCTCATGTTTCTCTCTCCTACACTCTTGTCATAAATAGGGGCATATTTGGGGAAAAAATGACATTTTTGACACACTTATTGTTTTTAACTAATCTTAATTGCTAGTTCATTTTGCGCAATCAAGAAAAAAGTTGCTTATAAAAAGGACCGAAGGGAGTATTATAATAGAAGGAAGAGGGCAGCTGTGATGGTTAATGCTGTTATGAAATTCAAATTCTCTTTATTCTCCTATGCTTTCTGTTTCTACTCTCTTTACTCATCGCACCTCTACTTGATTGCTGAATATTTGCTTTTGTTTGATAATTTCTTTAAGGATGTTTGTTGGGAATCACACTACTTCAAAAATTCCAAACTAGTTCATTGTATGTAGTCTAAAGTTATATTCATAGTTATTAATAGTGCTTCAGATAGAGTTGCAGGAGCCACTTGAAGATATAGCACTATATAAAGAAATTCATAATATAATTGGATGACTAATTTGTTTTTAGAAAACAAAATTCACATAGGAAAAAACACATTATTTTGCTCCTTAAACCATAATTCAAGTACTTGATTCTTTAACTATACATCAATCTTTAACAATGTTTATGAGTCTAAGCATTATCCTATTCCTAAGATATTTAAACCAATTCCTCTTCATCAAATTCAGCGTCATTATAATTATCATTGTTAGGCAATCCCACAATTCTCTTTCATCTTTGAGGTTTTTGTTTGTTCATCAACCATATCAACAACACAAGATGAGAAGGGTGCCATTGTACTATGTTTCATTGGGGGATCTAATATGTTAGGTTGGCTCCTCACTTCTAATATTTAAAGACCCCTTATCCCAAGACAAATCATAATGAAATATGTTTTATCATCTTTACAATTCAGTTTTGATTTACATTGCCAATCAATCATTCATTTCCATGATGCATTTCTTTCGAGAATTAAATGCTTGACAAGGAATGGGAGGGTTTTAATGTTACTTTATTTGTTCTTCCCCCCCGCCCCCCATCGTGTGTGGTTTTTATTTTTTAAAGATAAAATAATTATATTGCAATTCATCTTTAGTTTAGAAATCTCAACATTTTTGCTTAACTCATTAAACAAATATATTATTTCGTATTTTTTTTTTAAAAATTATTAGATTGACTTTATGTATAATCTCATATGGCCAGATGACTTTATTTTACCTGACTAACAGAATTTGAATAATGAGAGCAAAGATATATGTATTTTTTAATTATGTGCTTAATGACAAAGGACATATGATTAGGGCAAGTAAGTCATAGTAAATTTGGTCGGTGGAACCCCCCAATTTTTTTTCCCTGAACCAAACAAGGGGAGGAGAGTAAAATCTCTCTACTCCCTATGTACCCCTCTAACCAAATTGGGGGTAATAGGTAATGGGCAGAGTGGCCGAGTGGAACGGGAGACCATCTGCTCTTTAAAATGGATAGTAATCCGCTTCCCATGATTTGGAAGTTATAAAGTCATCTTTGGGCCGGGGGGGGGGGGGGGGGGGGTGAATTCAAAAGGTGAATTTCTAATGTTAACCTTGTGTAAATGCAGAGGGAAGATTGAAGAATTTTTGTTTTTCGTTTTTTTTTTGGGGGTCAATGAAAAACTATGTAGAACCAAAGACTCCCCAAATCCGATATGAAGGGTTTGGAAAAAAATGTAGTGTGGATTAGTTGAACCTATCTGATCCATCTGACTCAACTGAATATCCAAGTTGTAGTTTGTACACTGTACACATAACCCAACTAAGCTCATCCCATCGCACTTCCTACTCTTTCTCACAATCAATCCCTAAACCACCTTCTTAAAGCCCTATCATAATAAATAAATCATTCAAATTTGAGTATATATGGAGGGTTGATTGAATCTACAGTGGCAACCGTTGAAAAATCACTTAAATTGAGGCTGTTGTTGCCTTATTTATTTGTTGTGCGCGTACGAGTTATAGCCACAGAAAAAGAAGCTCCAGAGCTATGTGAAAGGTGTCATGCTGCTGAAATAATGTAGCACCAAGAGCCATAGTGATAGTATTTTTGTAGAATTTAGAAGAATTGGGGAAAGGAAGAGGGAAAGAAGGTGAAGAACGGAACAGAAGAGAGGAACAAAGACAGAGAGATACAGAACTGCTGCACTACTGCATGTTTTCATTCATTATTCAACAACATCAATTAGTCTAAGATCCCATGTATATATAGGATAGTCACTTAGACAATTAGGTGATTCCCCAAACGGTTACTAACTAATTCCTAACTAACTAACTAATCCCTAATCGTGTACCCTAATTATTCATTTAGTTACAGCTTATATATCACATAGCATTGTTTTTCACGCTATAATACGAGCTATATCATGCTGTTAGTAACTGTTCAAATTAAATTTTAGCACATGGCATTGGTGGGCTTGTGCCTCACCATGTTTCAAGGTTCAAGCTAACGTGGTTAGCCATTGAAGCCAAAGTTCGAGTCATTGGCAATCCTAGAAAGCTGTAAATTAGTGTTTTTGCACCTGGCTTGTTGAAGATTGAGCCTCTGTATAGACTTGAATTTGATATAATTGAGGTTTGGAGTTGCGTCAAGGTGCTAAACGTATCAAATATCTGATCAAGCTTGATCAAAACCCAAATAAATTTCCAGGTCTTGCAAGACATCGCACTTGTACTGTTGATTGGACTGTTGGTGCAACTATGAGAAATGCGGAGAATTTATAAGTAACCATGCTATCATCTAAAGCATGAATGAAGTGTAGTAGTTAGTGCCCAAACTTTGGTTGCCCCAAATCTGACAGTAGCCAAGGCTTCAGTCAGTGTCAACTTGGTTTTCATATGGCTAAGATTGAAGTATATGTGATATCATATAAATAAGCCATCAATCTTAAACTTCGGTCAGTACAGGCAATAGCCAAGTTACAATATATGATTTAGTTCATTATTTACCCTTCAGAGTTCATAACACTTGTTTTTATTTCCTCCAGCAATTTTCAGGCCTCAGTCTTCATTTCTAGACATTTACTGATTGTAATGACAAATGACATTGGCAAATTCATTTAATTCTGATCATTGATCAGCTGCGTCTTTCAAATTTCACTTTGTTTAACTACTACTTGAGTAGCGTTCTGCTATAGTCAAGTCTTTCAAATTCTTCCCTATTGGACGTAATTTTATTGGCTGTATGGTGCAATTCAAATAATCAAATTCTTTCATTTCGATTTTCACGTCGTTGTAGATTTGAGCCAACACATGGAGTCTGAGGGGCAAGAGAGGAACTTGAGGCTAGTTTCTTCTGTAGCAGTAAACCCTGATACAGTGTCTGCAGAAAATAATGACTCGTGTAAGGTTCTTACAATGGAAAAGGAAGATTTTCAGCTGGAACATGTGACTCGAAGCAGTCCAAATTCAAGAATTAATGTGGGTTCTGCTGAAGATGATAAACATCAAGGATTAGATGTTGCTAATGAAAGTAATGGATCCCCTCTACAATGTAAAACCTTGGAAGCATACAAAGAACCAAGTTGTGATAGCAAAGTTTACTTATGTGGTGCTAAAGAGTCTGGGACAATCAAGTCATCCAGTGATGCTGGAAAAGATGTGGCTACTGACATCCAGCGGAAAGGCTGCTCTGTTGAGAATGCCTGCATTAGCACTCAGAATTCTATGAACAAAATAAAGCAATCGGACACACATTCGGGGGATGAAATGAAGCAAATGACATCAAGGTCTGGTGTTTATAGTTTCATTGTGCTCTTTTGCATTTACTTATCATATTACCTAAGTGTAGTATGATGTATACGTGGCATAATGCTTCTTATGGAAGTAACTTGTTCAACTTTAAGAATGCTCTTAAATTGCGTTACTCTAACCAGTAGATTTTCCAGATTTACTTCCCCTGATATGAGGACTCGAAGTCTTTCTCCCCCTGCTGGGATGAAAGATATAAACAAACGGCCAGCAATCATATGCAGCTTTTTTGCTAAAGGATGGTGTATCAAAGGTAGTTCATGTAGGTTTCTTCATATAAAAGATAATGTAAATAACACTGGCCAGCAGGCTGAAGGAGACATGTTTTCTACAAATTGCAAGAGAGAAAGGCAATCGGAGGAAGGTATATCATAAAATAACTTTGTAACTCAATCTGTCCGAGAATCTTCACTGCAAAGATATTTCTAATAAAAGTGCTCTCCTGTAACAGGCCTGAGAGGTCATGCTGAGACATCAGGAATGCCTGATGCTCGAGTTCCATTGGCTGCTTCATTGGTGAGCTCTTCTCTGCATTCTTCTGAATTTTCGGTAAAAGAGATCATCCAGGATGAACAAGAAGCAAGCCCGAGTCAGCGTCCATCTCAAGATAAACAGAAGTTTCCATTACTTTCGAAAGAGAACTTATCTTCTAAGAACCATGTCTTATCAATTGGTAGAGATAGTTCTACATCAAGGGATGTCTCGATTCCTGAAAATAGATCTATATTTAATGCATCAAACAACTATTTCAGCAGGAATCTCTCTTCTTATCCATCCTTTGTGGAGGGATTAGCTCCCATTGAAAACAGATATGCTTCCCAAGCTTCAGCTCCATCAAGTTATTCAATATCTTCAAATTTATCTGTTGGTGCAAGTACTTTGGATGCTCAAAAGCTGTTGAAAAGCGGCAAAGAGTATCATGCCCCTAGGTCCACTTTCTTGGGTTCGGAATGGGAGGAGATGCCTCTAACTAGTCAATCTGGAGTTTGGCTACATGCCACTGGATATAGAAGAAAAATATCTTCTTGTGATTGGGAGCCATCTGTACCTTTTCGACCATCATTTTTTATTACTTCAGCTGGTATATCATCTTCTGGAGATATGTATGACCCATTTCATCCTTGTGTTGAGATAACCAATATAGGAGATGGATCACTGAAAGCTTCCTTTTTCACTCATGGGCCTCCCATCCAGTCTTCATCTCAGGTGCGAACGTATGGTGATTGTGCTGTAGCTGGGGACAAGGTGGAAGATATTATCGACGACAAGAGTTCTGTTTCTTCTCATCACAGATTTTATGAGAATGAGGCAAACAAGCATTGTGCTCCTTCAGAAAAAGATGGCTGTGCACATGAAACAGAGACAACAGCCAGGACCTATCTAAACTCTCATAATGGTAAAGCAAGCATTGGAGAAAATACTGTTGCTGTTGAAGACAATATAAAAACTGAAGTTGAACAAACAGAGATTGGTGCAAGATATCAAGGTGAAGGATCGGGACTGAAAAAGAGAAGAGTAGATAAGGCTCAGAAAAACAATGAAATGAATGTTGATTTTCAGATGGATGGCAATATGCAGAATGATTCGAAGGCTGTAAAAATTTTTCGTGCAGCTCTTGTAGATTTAGTGAAAGAGTTGTTAAAACCATCTTGGCAAGAGGGCTATCTCAGCAAGGATGCACATAATAAAATAGTTAAGAAATCAGTTGACAAAGTTATTAGCACCCTACAACCCCACCAGATTCCGACCACCCTAGATGCAGTCAACCACTATATTTCTTCATCTCGATTAAAAATTGGAAAGCTTGTTGATGTAAGTGTCGTCTTGTCTTTGTAGATAGCAATTATACTATGACGTCATTGTCCTCCTTTTGACAGAAATCTCTCTAATTTGCAGGGATATGTCAATAAATACAGCAAGTCTTGAAATTCTGCCACCAAATACCTCTGTTGTACAGTTTTGGATCTGTTTGTGAGATCCCGACTCATGAACAATTTGGTTGAGTGTTGAATATTTAAGGTTGATAAGGAATGTTTTGAATTCTCTTTCAAAATTTTTACTTTATATTCTCTCTGTGCTTTTTACTTGCTTGTTCCATTTCCAGTGATTGCATGCTTTTGACAGGGTATGATATTTTAATCAGTTAATTTTATAATTGGATAGAGAAAGAGAGCTTTTATTAAATAGAAATTTAGTAGTGCCTTGGAACAGCCTTAAAAAGCACTTTTGCGCTTTATAAGACAAAACTTTTCACACATATTTACCTCGTATAACTCAAAATCTCTTAAATAAGTTAACAAACATATTTAAGGTTTTGTTGTTTCATTGCTGGTACTGCAGTTACTGAGGTTGAAATGAAATCCTTTTGCATACCTATATATTACTCAACTAGAGAGGCTAATTTTTATTGGACATTCTGGTCTTGAAAGAAGCAAATGCATGAAAACCTTGTTTGATTGTATTTTAGCATTTTATACCTGGGATAGTTTGTGCTTTACTGGTACAATGACATGCCATTTTAGGCATGGGGATATTTAAAACATAAAGAATCAAGAATTTTCTTCTGGAACTTATCCTTGTCCCAAGACGTTCTTTTTTCAGTTGTTTGCTTGCATCTCAAAGTTCATTGTATTTGCTTGTGTTGTCTGTTTGCACACTTGCATGGTTTCAAATCTTAGAAACAGCCTCTCCACTTGTCGGGTGAGGCTGTGATTATCTGTCTTTCCCAGACTTCACTTGGGGAGCCTTGTGCATTAAGCAAGCCGCCCTTTATCTGTTTGCACACCTTGTCTCTCACTACTGCAATGAGCATCTGGTAATGGGAGGATTCTTTATGGAAGATCGGTTTGATCAAAATGCAAGTGCTGGTAACTGAAGTTGACCATTGGAAACCGGCAGATCAGGTCTGATATTTATGATTGGCAACAGACTTAGAGTTTGGTCCCGTGCCAGAAAATTCAAATTCTTGGTTTGTCATGCTTTCTTGGTTAGGATTGGCAGCAGTGTTAAGAGTTTTGGTCTGGAATGGAAACGAGGCCAACAGAAGAGGAGTTAGGTGAAATGCTATGATCATTCATCATCTGAGTTGAGCTTTTTTTTTTTTTTTTTTTTATGGGCTTCTATTACATCGTGTCTGACTTTGCACGAAACTTTATATGCCTTATTCCCTGTTCGAGCTGAGAGTACCTTTGTGTCGGTTGCGTTATGTTTTGCGGCCAACTAGAAGTTGTCTTCCATTTATATCCTCCATCTGTTGATGGTTCATTCTGTCTTACACACGAACACAATTGCATAGTCAACTAATGAGAAACACTAATCCTACAGATATTTATACTGTTGTAGCCAGTTGTTTGTTTCACTGTTATCCCGGCCAACATGGGTTGCCATACTTGCTAAACGGTGATTTGGATGACAACTTTGCAATTACTCAGGTTAATGATCAGCTCTTTCGAGGAAGATTTCTTGGCAATAAAAACTTCTGAGGGGACATACGTTATCTATCTCTGCATTAATTTCTATCTTAATGGGCTGGACAATACAGGTGATTGGTTCAGATGTTAGTTTCATGAACAAATAAACACGAGAGTAATCTATTTACTGTTGTTTAATGTGCCAAAAATTTTTTTTAACCTTCACCGGGAGCCATCGTACCTACCTTTTTTATGTCAAAATAAAATAATTTTGGTTTGGAAATGACCTTTGTGTCTTTTAATAAAATAAATATGGTAAGAATTATTGTTGACTTGTTAAAAAATAATAATAGGAGATATAACATATTTCTCAAATTTTATTCTTCAAAAGGTTTTTTTTTTGGCCTTCCATGTATCAAACGCCCTAAAGAGTGAGGAGGTTTTCATTGAGAGGGGAGAAAAAAACATTTCAATTAAATTTATCATTTTAGAGGATCTGTGCATGTTCCAATAGTATTTCTTTTTCCCTCCGTTTTTTCTGCGGAGGTATATATACATTCATCCTTTTTAAATATAAAATATCCCAGCACTGTTTATCCATATATTCCACAAAGACAGATAGAATTCATAAATTTAATAAATAAAAATATCTTCATTACATATATGTAATATTTAAATATTTTTTAACTAATTGCATTTCCAACTAAACAGTTATGAAAAAGGGGAGAGAAGCTGTTAGTTAGAACAGAACCTCAAAATGAGGCGGGTCTAATTAAAAGCTGTAAACTTCTTCCTCCAAATCTGGATGTTCATTGTTTTATACCACCTCCTGTCCTTAATATTTACTTGGTCTTTTATTATAAGCTTCAAATGGTCTATTTGCATTAATTAAGAAAACAATTAAAATTAGGGCATTTTTACCAAAATATTGTTTTTTTAAAAAAAAATTACCAAATTAGAGCACTTTTGAAACTATTTACCGGGATAGGGTTGTTTTGGTTAAGTGCCGCTGGACAGTACGACGCCACTTGCTATTGCATCAGACAGTCTGACGGACTGGGTGTCGCGTCAGGCTGTCTGACGCGAGCCACACTTAGTGGCGTCAACCATGTTGACGCCACTAAGTGTGGCATTTGATAATTAATTGGATGCCACATAAAAGTGGCGTCCAATTATTTAAAAAAAAAATTAATGGATGCCACTTTTTTAAAGTGGCATCCATTTATTAAAAAAAAGGTATAATTATAATTAAAATTATAAATAATAATTTTAATTAATAATTAAGAGAATTAAAATATTTAAAATTTATTTTAAACCTATTAAACTCGCCTCATCCTGTGAGATTTGGGTGATGGAGATCACCCAAAAATCTCTGTGAGGTTCGTCTCACCCTCAAAGATTTACAATCTCCTGTGTTCCTCACAATTTGTGATCAGTATGACTGTTGCACCTTCTCTATTCACATTTTAATAAGTTTGACTTCACATTTCTACTACACCAGTCATCCAGGGAAAAACATTAATAGAGAAGGTGCAGTAGTCACACCGATCACAAATTATGTGGAACATAGGAAATTGTAAGTCTTTGAAGGTGAGGCGAGTCTCACAGAGATTTTTGGGTGATCTCCATCACCCAAATCTCACAGGATGAGGCGAGTTTCATAGGTTTAAAATAAATTTTAAATATTTTAATTATCTTAATTATTAATTAAAATTATTATTTATAATTAATTAAAATTATTATTTATAATTTTAATTATAATTATACCTTTTTTTTTAATAAATGGATGCCACTTTAAAAAAAGTGGCATCCATTAATTTTTTTTTAAAAAATAATTGGACGCCACTTTTATGTGGCATCCAATTAATTATCAAATGCCACACTTAGTGGCGTCAACATGGTTGACGCCACTAAGTGTGGCTCGCGTCAGACAACCTGACGCGACACCCAGTCCGTCAGACTGTCTGACGCAATAGCAAGTGGCGTCGTACTGTCTAGCGGCACTTAACAAAAACAACTCTATCCCGGTAAATAGTTTTAAAAGTACTCTAATTTGATAATTTTTTTTTTAAAAAAACAATATTTTAGTAAAAATGCCTAAAATTAGTTAAAGGTAATAAATATGTATTATTTTTCTAATTATGCCTTCATATGTGAAGAGAATAAGTGAGAGAGAATAAATGCAATCAACAAAGGATAAAGTTGGGGAAAACATAATAGATGTATAAACAAACATAAAATAAAGCTCATAATTTGGAACATACCCATTTAATGCAAATATAAAGATAGAAAGAATATAAAGTACATTACAAACTACTCCCTCTCGTCTATAAGATAAATCACTTATAGAAGAATACCTTAGCCCATAAAATAAGTCACTTGAAGAGTAGTTAATGCTTGTTTGTCACTTTTACCTATATAGTTAATACTTAAAAAATGTAAATTTTTGTATGTCTTCTCTTATTTAAAACCTAATTTAATATGCGTATAAAAAAAATTAATTTAAAATATATTTAATAAGTTAACTATTATTTCTTGATTTTGACGAATTAGTTAAAATGTCTTATCCTATGACACGCGTTGTAAAAGGCAGTAATCTCATAGTAGTGAAACACACACACACGCAGACAGGTGTACGTTTAGCTTGTGTTTAATTCCCTTGAAAGATTGGAGTGTTGAGAGCTTGGGCAAGAAGGAAGGAGCGAGGGTACACGTGTCAAAAGTGTTTAAAGATAGGGGACCCTATTATCAGTCCGAAGAATAGTCTTCACCATTCGTCCTTTTCGCACTCTCCATGGTTTCCTCTGTGCAACACAATCACAACCTGCCACTTGGAACCACTACCACCGCCCTTCTTCCTTCTCTATATTACCCACACACACAATCACACACGCTCACCTAGAGGTTTCAGAAACAAACACAAGATTACACAATATATAAGATTATAATCATCAGCGTTAATATAAGTTTGAGACGACGATGCTGAAGAAGATGTGGGATAACGTTGTGGGTGGCCCTCAAGCTGAGCCTGGACAGCTCAGGAAGCTCGACACCAAAGGTACGTATGTAGTACCTACCTACGTATACTTGTAGCAACAAAGCAAGCAATATAATTATGAAGTAGTGATTTATTTGTATGTCTATATGTTCAGATGGTAAGCGAGAAGGAAGCATGTTGACATCGCCGAAGTCGTCACAGGCATCGCCTAAGACGCCGATGTCCGGGAGGAAAGGCGACGGCGACAACGTGTGGAGGAGCGTGTTCAATCCGGGGAGTAACTCGGCCACCAAGAGCATTGGTGCTGAGATGTTTGACAAACCTCTCCCAAATTCTCCCACCGTTTATGATTGGTACGTACGTAGCTACTGTAATTCTTAATTAATTAAAAGGTTATTATCAATCTTCTGATCTCTCGTACATTTTCTGTTCTTCTTGCAATTCATTAAACCGATTCTTTATTACTTGACAGTTTTTAAAACCTGGGATTTTATTTTAAGATATCTGAAGATGTCTGTGCGAGCTAGCGATGCTTCTATCAACTTCTTTTACTCAACGAATTGAATCTGATTAGAGGAAAAGGATTTGTAGCATTAAATTGAAAGGTTTTATATTTATATAATCATCAATTCAAGAGGAGGTAATATGTTGCTGGTTAATTAAATTAAAAATTTATTTTCTTGAAAATTAAATTCAGATGGGAATTTAGTTTTTTCTCTGGTGAAACACTCGATCGGCTTTCATAATTGGAAAAATTATGAACTGCAGCTTGTGTTTACTAAAGATAATTACTTAAATTGATAAATTAATTATATATATCACGCCTTGAAATTTATATCTAACGTCTATTTCAAGTTAATATATCAATTCTGATATAACATAATTTCTTTACTTTTAATTAATATGTCAACTCAAACAAGCAAAACTCTCCGAAAAAACCATGTCATCACCTTTTGATTTTTGTCATTAATTTTAATTAGAATTCAACTTCTCAATCAATTTTTTTAAAAATTTTCGTCCAAGTTGAGTAACTGTATTTTTCCCTTATGAAATTCACAAACATATATCATTAATATATGTAATAAATCTCATGGAAGCAGTGCATGTTGATTGATCCTAAATTTTTACTTTTATTTTTAAAATCCCTCCATAGTTCAAAAGAGTATTTAGCAAGTCTGAGTTATTTTTGTAAGTGACAATAATTATAAATTGGTTCCAAATAAGGAAATTGATTTTTTTTTTTTCATTTCCATTATTTGTATGTCAGACTTCTTTGACGATATATGGTAAACTTTTGTATTTACGAGTGACTAAAAAATGTGAACCAATTTAGGTGGCCTCCTCAGGTTTGAATATTTCAGATTTAATTTCTATTTAATGGATAGTATTCTCTTAATTAACATCATTTAAAAATTAACGGTTGGAAATTAATATTAGTTAAATCTAACCATCCAAAACTGATCTGATCCGTCTAACAAGCTCTTGTCTGTATCAAAAGAAAGGAGGGTGATTAATTTGCTTGTCCGGGAACTTACGTAATTGTTTTATGACATGGCAGGCTCTACAGCGATGATTCAAGAAGCAAGCATCGCTAACTTGACAGCGAATCGAATACAGATGCTGTCCTTTCACCTTTGAAAATATCTGCCACGTGTACTCTGTTTCACGTGTCCTGCTTTTGATTATTCTGGTCCGTCCCGTCGTTTCCTGGGTGTCGTTTTTGGTTGTTAATTAGGTGTCAGGGTTCTATACTAGGGCAGGTTATCTGGAAATCTGCGTGTATGCTCAATATGTTCTGTGTATGTGAGAGGAACGTTTGCTCACTCCTTTCCCTATCACTTTTTGATAATGTTTAGCATCTGTCTTAATCATCGTGGGGTTTGTTAATGATGAATGAATAACGTATGAATGCGAACTTGAAAGAAAGAAACTCCTTCCTTCCCTTAATATCAATGTAAAATTCATAACAAAATAAATAGATCAAATCAACCAAAGGCAAATAACTTTGCATAAGTTGTTATACATACGTATATATATTGAGAGAGAGAGAGAGAGAGAGAGAGAGAGTAACCAATTCATGGTACAAGAAAGAAAGATTGGAACCTTTTGAGAGTATAGTGCGAATGATTCTAGTGAAAAACTGGTTTCATAATACAATACTCATTTCTAGAGCGGTATTCATTCTTGTTCCTCCTGTCACCACCATAGCCTTGCATTTCCATGGCCAGTCTTCTCTCCAGGTCACGTCTCTCAAAATTCCTTCTCAGATTCTGCCTTCCCACCTTCTCCTTCTTCCTTCTGCAACTACTCACAGGCACTGGCATGGCTTCCAAACCCATTAGCTTAGCCACAACCCCTGGCTCACACCACACCACACTCACTCCTCCTACAGTTCCATGCATAGACACACTCTTTTTCAACCTATTCTTATTCTTATTATTATTCCTCCTTAACAACCCATACTTATCTTCTTCTTCTTCCTCTTCCTCTTCTTCTTCAAGCAGATACTTTCTTCCTAAGCTTCTCTCACAGCAAACTGAGTTTCTTCCTTCTTGGAGGCCAAACCTGGATCGGTGCATGACATCCCTGCCGTCAAGTGAGAATCTTGGATACTGATTCAAGGCGTTTTGGGCAGATCTTAAGATGTCGGAGTTGTTAACACATGACATTCTTCCCCTCATGATTCCATCGTTGTAGTGATTACTCAGCTTAGATTTCCTGGCAATCTCTTCCTCTAGCTCTAACTGTAGTATAAGATCCTCCAGAGTTGTTGATGTGCTTTGCCTTGGATGATTTTCGTTATTAGTAGTAGTAGTGGTGCTAGTGCAGTGTTGGTTCAGAGTGGAGGTTGAGCCGTCGGTATTGCAGAAAGTTCTGATGCTTTTCTTCATCTTGGAGCCCAGAGGGTTCCTGAAGAAGAAGAAGGGCATGTCCTGAGAATTGTATTATGGTTTTGAAGGAGAAAAAGAAGAAGAGGTCGTACATGATATTGAAAGTGGGGTTCTGAGTTTTTCTTTAGTACAGAGGAGAAGTTGCTAAAGGAATTCACTGGAACGTGAATGGATTGAATGAGAGCGGTGTGTGGAGGTACCTTGGTGAGGTGAGTGATATTAGATGAGCCTTAATTAATAGCTCTCACATGATGGATGCACATACAAGTGAAGGGCTTTCACAGGTTTTACGTTTCTTAGCTTGCAAACTGCAAAGTTGTCTGCAAGTTTTTAAGACACAGAATCTGAAAAGTTTGAAAGTCACCTCATAGTTATAAGTTTCACTTGTATTAGCTGAGCGATATTATGATCATTTATTTTATATATAGTCGCGGCGGGAAGAATGGATGGAAATTATGAACCTCTTCAACCAAATGATTTATTTAATACCCAATTGGTAGATGAATGAATATATCACCGATAACAATAAAGGCTATATGTATTATATGGATGAAACAGTACGACCATTCAACCCCACATGTCAATGCAAGGAACCAGTTTCAGTAGGGCGAGCTCTCTCTGCTCGTCTCTGGACGGTCCAAATCTGATTTTTTTTATTTTTATATTTTTTATCCAAAATAATTTTAATAGGTAGAGGATCTAAAATAAAGATAATCTCTCAACTAACATTTTTTGAAAAAAATAATTTTTTCATATAGAAAAAAAAATAAAAAATTTGAGCTATCAGATCTGAGATCTGATGGCTGAGAGCTCGTCCGTACGGACGAGCTCCCCCTGTTCGTCCAAAGGACGAGCAGGTAAACTGATTCCGTCAATGTAATGTTTGGTCTTGAAATATTTGCTCGTCAATTAAAGTAATAATATTTGCAAAGTCCGCAGCCATAATTTGGACGTTGTAAAGGTGAGCGAACTGTAGAATGGACTGTAGGAACTTAATCACAAGGCATAAAAACAATGCCCAAGGCTGCAGAAGTTTTGTCATCATTCATTGCTAATCTTCTCCGTATCGTTCCAATTTTATCAGATGTCCCTTAAGGATCAAGTCTGCAGCAATTTCACTTTTCAAGCTTTGCCTTTGCACCATGAAATTCATGGCATTGTCACATAAAACCCAAATACCTATGCGATTTGCACGTTGGTGTTGATTATTATTATTATTATTATTTTGAAAAAAAAAGGGAAAAAATGAAGATGAAAACAGCTCTAACACCAAAGGCTTCATGCTGACATTTTAGGATAGCGGCACACAACCACACAATAAAAAGCCACCACAGCTATCATGCGGATTGTAAGAAACCTAAAGTGTGTCAAATGTAGGTACATATGAGATTCTCATTTTCTGTGCACTATACAAACTAATTTCAGCCTCCTACAGTATGAGGGAAATATTAAAGGAACAAGAAAACAGACGAATGATAAAACTGCCTGGGACTAATTGCCATTTCAGTATTAGTATAATTATGCAATGAGCAAAGAATTGGTCTAGGTGATGATCGCGCGTCATTCACCTCAAGCTAGCCGCAGTTGAGTTCAACAGTTTCCTCTTATATGCCATAAGCTGGAAAATGCAAGGAAGAGAAAGGGGGTTAATAAAAAGCTAACTAGTTATTCTTAATGTGTATGCCATATAGAGTCACGTCCATAAGGTTTACCAGATGGCCACAGCTAAAATTATCAGGCTTAAGTTCGGCCAAAGTTTCCTGCTCTCTCAACACTTGCAAATTATCTTTGCATGGATCTACTGAGCCTGCAGCTCTAATAATGTTGGCTTGATGCTCTTTTACCAAGCATATCTCAACCTCATCAACCTGTACAGCTGTTTGAAGGGCAACATACTGTAGGAAGTAAAACAAATTAGAATTAAGATCACATGTTAAAAAGGAATGTAATTTCTGCAAAGAGAATAACCTGGCACAGGTGCCTGACGGACAATGTAGGTCTGCAGCAGAGGTATGGCTGCTGCAAACTTGGTGTCCTTTTCTCGTCATAAGGCACAAGCATGAGGCAGACACCCAACTGAAACAATATAAATCACATAAACAATCCTATTATTCTGGCAGCGCAAGTGCTCAAGCAGAAACGAAATTCAGAAAAGAAATAATAATGGTAAATGATAAGGAAATGAACTAAGACACCACTTTGATGAATCTGCTGTGCCAATTTATAAGTTAACATGAGAACTCATACCAGTTGCGCCAGCTTGAAAACTGCCGAGGTTTTAGTAGTCTATAAAATTTAATTACCTCATCATCATTTTCTTCTAGGCTACGGAGATTATCAATCAATTTGGCAATGCGACTATTTCTGGCATTCTTGCCATTGACTCGGGTGTGACTCCGGTGACCATTTTTTCCCCAGGCAAGTGTACTAGAAGGACTCAAGAATTCTCTACTCACTTCAGGAGCATTTTCATCACTGGCACCATCTGCAGCAGTGGTTGCAGAGAGTGGAGGAAATTGTGCTTCTGGCGCTCTTTTACATCTTTTTGATCTGATTTCCATCAGCTCATCACCAGAAGAAGAACCCTTAGCCCCATCATCATCATTCATGTCCTCAGTATCATCAGATCCCTGAAGTTCAATCGTACTTCTACAATTCCTTCTTGCCCTCGAATGTGAAGTTCGATAGTTACCTTGTGACCTCCTTGTGATTGCTTTGGGATTGCGTTTTTTACCCAGCGCTTCTGCTTGTCGTTGAAGAGTCTGAGCAATAGATTCTTGGATCTGCTCACAAAAGATAAAACCTTTTCAATATATTATAAACAGAAGGAAATAACTTGCAATTAAAAAAGTCAGTAATCGACTATCAAGCATTTTAAACAACAAAACATTCTATCATTTGATAATCAGTAATCAACTGTCAAGTAAAAAGACTTCTTCACCTGCTTATTGCGAGCTTTTTCATCTTCATGCAGAGCCAATTCCTAGGCCAAAACCTTGTTAATAACATTTCTTTCCAGGTACTGAAATATAAAATTTTCAATGAGATGAAGTAAATCCAGGTTACCTCCTGCTCATACTTGTCTATATCTGGATAGAGAGCAGAAATTAAAGCATCATAGTTTGGGTCATCTCTCAGTGAGCGTCGGCTAGCACAATGTGTGCGGCAGGCAGGGCACTCATTGTTGCTGCAATAAAACAAGTCCCGATTATAGAGTGAAGGGAGGGTAAAAGAACTTCTGCTCCCAGACTAGGAATATACAGATTGCATATAATTCATCTCTTGAATAATATGCAGAAGGTAGCACAAACCCGAGTCGCATGGATTTGTCTATACACTCTCTGCAAAAGCGGTGCAGGCATTCCATTACAGTTCTTGTTTTACGAATGATGCCTACACATCAAATAGAACCAATCAATGATTTCTATATAGTTTGATACAAAAAACTAAAATAAGGTTTAAAATGATGCTTCCTGCACAATTTGCCCAAAAGTGGTCAAAACTCCATGCATCCACATACTTAAAAAAAAGCAACATAGATACAGTCCCTGATGGGAAAGCATAACCCCAAGAAATTTATTTGTTTCCTTCCAGTTTGTTGGTATTTTGTTGAATCACAATTCAAATTTATTGATAGTCCATTAATTCTCAAACTGGAAAATAGTTCTCTGGGTCCAAATTTTTCAGCAGTTTTTCTTCCTTGTATATTCCAAAGACCAAAAATAAAGTCTTTCTATGGCCACAATTTACAGATGCGACAAGAGCAGAGTGTTCAACTAAAAAGACAACAAAGAGCCACCTTCATGCCAAACATGAATCTGGTTCCCATATAAGCTATGACACAGCACTTCGAATAGCGGTAACACTAAATTTTGCTTCATCCTCATGTTCATATTTTGCCCGTTGAATATTTTAGTTTTCATGCTTTTTTTAGGAATTAAGTTAAGCATTATTTTTAACAGAGAAAGAAAGAAAGAAAGAAAATGCACACCTAGGCAGATAGGACACTGAACTTCCTTGCGTACATCTGACAATTTTATAACAACAAACCTGAAAATAAGCACCAATATAGAGAGGTATTAGCAAATTGTATAATTTAATATCAATATATAATATAATATAGAACCTATAACAAGCTACATTATTCATAAGCTGTGAACAATATGATTCATTATTTACACTTCATGCAATGCATGAGGAAACGTGGCTAACTATAACTTTAAAGGGGATGAACTGTTCCAAAAGGCCATACTCTCAAGTTTCTGGTCAAAGTGTATGTATTACCCTCTTAGAGATGGTAAGCCATACAGACAGATAAAGCTCAGCTGTGGCTACTTGACTGATAAGAAATAATCAACCTTGGAATTAAAAGGAGATGCTGAGAAAGATATAGGTGGAAATGTCTTCTTGAGATTGTATCATTATTGTACTCAGTAAAACATGTATACCTTCTCAGAAATCATATGAAGGAAAAAAGCCAATGGTAAATAACAAACTCTGATAACTAAGTCTGTCCTAAAGCAAATAATTTTCAGTTTTTCGCCATGAATATCATGTCACGTTTTTTTGGGGAGAAAAAAAATTTAGCTTATGCATGCATGCATGCACTCATGCATTTCAAAATTATTTGCTTATGCAGAGTAGCATGCTCTTGCAATAAACATTCACACGTAAAGAGCAATGGATCGTTTGGAGAAAGTAAGTGCCAAAAATGACGGGACTTCAACACCAGATTAAATGCTTCTCAAAGTGTGAATTCGTGGTCATGGTTAACATAACATTCAATGAACGCAGGCTTTTGGTAAAGTTCAGCATGAGTAAATAAGATCATAAGAAGATGGCATTTCATCAACCTAAAGCTTGCAATGCTCCACCACACCGTTGAGTCTCTTTCAAATGTTCTACGTTTCTCTCCGCGGAAATTTGAACTCAAAAGAGAAAGAAAAACCCAGACGAAATGACAGAATCCCATAAGATGACTAAATGCAATAACAATCCAACCAACAGCACAGAACAACGTTTCAGTTATCCATTCACAGATACGAACTCACGTTGAAGTCAAGAAAGTCACAACCCCACTACGGAGGATCTAACACTGAACTCCACCAAAAATCAGAAGTACCAGAAAACCAGAGAGAACCCATCACTGATGAATATCGAAAACCACCCCAATATTCTCGAATGCTCTTAAGACACATAGTTTATCCTCGAGAAGTAGCCGTAAAATGATATGAAAAACTAGTGAGATAGCACAGACCATGTCGATCCAGAATCCATCCCCCCATTCAAAAACAAACAGCAGCATATATAATCGATGGAAGAAGAGGAGGAGGAGAATCATATATATAGTAAACAAAGAAAGAAAGGCAGAGTAACAAATCAGCTCACATACTCTTCTTTGTCGCCGGTGCTCTCCGAAGGGCTTCGATCGGATTCTGAGGAATACATAGCGACGGGAAAAAAGATTATGAAACAACACAATCAACGAAAATTCAGGTAAATTGCATGAAGTAACTAGTTCCCGTCGTGAAAATTTTACGCCGGCAGGGGGTTTTGGGCACAATAACACGTACCCAATCCATCTTCTAGCTTATCATGGTGGTTCCTCTCGCTGTGTAAACCATCCTCTTCTGGTGCGTCGAACAAGCGCTTCTGTGCTGGCATTGCTTTTCTTGGAAGCAAAAAAATCCGCCAAGGGAAAAAAGCGAACGCTCCCAGAGCTACGCAATCTATAGAGGCCGGTGGTTGTGGCTATTGAGACGACGGTAGCAAGGTGTGACTCGGCGCCTTGACCTTCGCAGACAGAGACAAAGCGACGGAGAAAAAGAAAAAAAGATATGAAGAGAGAGAGCAGCGAGACAGAGCCGACTCGCGGTCGCGGCTGCGGCTCTACCGAATTTTCCTTTAGTATATATTTCCATGGCTGCGAAACACGAACCACGGTATCGCGCGTGAACACGAGTTATATAACCAATAAAAATTTGCCACGTCAAAGAAAGTAGTAATATTTCCGGGTTTTATCTAATCTGATAGTTTGGTCTTGTGGTCCGCGAAGCACTAGAATGTTACCCAATCGTGGATCTGGGAGGCCGGACGGTCTTCGTGAGCGAAGCCTCTTGAGCGCGAAATGGGTTGGTTGGCATATTCCATCTTCTTCAGTGATAAATATCATGATTATCAAATTTCAGGAAAAAGAAGAAATCAGAGCGTAATTATTATTATTATTTTGTAAAAAATAATAATCTCTATATAATATTCTTACCTGTTGGAAAGTAGAGCTCAGTGGCAAGTACAATTAAGTGACACGATGAATATGAAAGTTTCGAATGCATTACAGATTAGAGAAATGAAAATCTTTGGAAACGTACGTAATAATGGTGTGATGAAGCAATTAGAGACGTGCTTGTCGTTTGATTGGGTTGAGGTTGGATGGTTTAATCTCACTGTACTCTGATCGATCTGGGTATTTAAATTTGTCGTAAGATCCATTTTTAGAAATTAAATCTCATGACTTGGGTTACAATTGTTGCTTGTTTCTGTATATATGTTCATTTGGAAGCTTCCAAACTCATCACGTAATATTTTCATTTTCCCAACAAACTATATATTGCTTGCATCACTCTTCAATATAATATTAATATATTATTCATCCTAATTATATATGTTTGTAAATTCAGCATATAATGCAATTTCAAAGGGAGGGATGCCATGTCCTAGGATAGTGTGTTTTAAGTTCAAATTTTATTATCAATATAAATCAAAGTTCTTATTCGTAGGTAATCTTTAAATATCTTTTTAAACGTTAGAGGTGTGCTTTGACTCTAGTAAGCCTTAAAATCTAACTTACCTAATTTTTTCTAGCCAATTGAAAGAAAAAAAAAAAGGTTTGACTGCTTATCCAGTCACTATGTTCCTTGTTATATGAACAAGATCCACCGGCTTCCCAACCCTGGGTGGCATGCACGTGTATAAAACCTGCTTTCAAACTCAAAAAACGATTGTAAAAGTATTTACAGATTACTTACCAATAAGACTCTTAAAAGTATTTTCCTAAACCTTTTGCTTTTCTTCTAAAGTATTTATATTTCATTTGGCCCAAAAAATATCCATGCCCCGGGATTAAGGCAAGTGCACGGGTAGTTTGTTTTGATTCATCAATATCAAAACGCTTTTCGATTGTCAAGTTCACAACAGTAATTTGCAGATGCAGTTAAAAAGAAATAGAAAAATTCGAGATTAAATTAGCATCATTTATGATTCAATGTTTTTTTGTTTTTCCAAATTAATAAGACATGTGATAAGTTACTCCCCTCAATTCTAAATACTACCTCAGATCCTAAATATAGGACAGAGTTTATCGTGTAATTTGCACTATACAAATTTTATCCTATATTTAGAATGGAATTGAGTGTAAGACATAGTCAACTTTTTTAGAGATATTAAGAAAAATAATTAAATTATTTTAAAATATTTATATTTAAAGTACACAACATATAATATGATAAAGTAACTTATTTAATTTCCTTAATCTTTAAAAAAAAAATCAATTTTGTCTTATTTTTAGGATCAGAGGGAATACGTATTATGGATCATCATATCTACATTAGCAATAATCAATAGTCAAGCTACTGTTATTAATATTAAGAGAGTATGCACGATATACCATTAAAAATGAGCAAATCTAATTAAACAAACCATATATATTAGCAGGTTGGGATACTTAATTTACGTATTTTTGGATCCAACACATAAGAGACTACTTTATGGAGTCAGTACTAAGCAATTATAATTAAGATTAATCAATGTCATTTTTTTAATAAAACACTTGTATAACTCATACTCTGTGAACAGTTTTTTTACCAGCTACTCTTCGAACATCTGTCTTTATGTATTTAGCTCTTGAACGTGGCTTGTGATCGTTGCATTTTACAACTGCTAGGCTAGCTAATAAAAAAACACTTCAATGATGGGGCATAACTGCTAGGCTAATAAAAAACTGTTTTCGTAAATTTATCTCAATACAGCACAACCTTGTTAAAAGTTAAGTTGATCTATAAATTCACACACACATGTCCGTTAATCTTCACTTTCAGTTCCAAAAGAACATTAAATTTGAAACTTTAAAGCAAATACTTTTATTTTCTTTTTTGAACGAAAACTCTTCAATTCTGTTACCTTTGAATTTTTATGTTAAGTGATTGAGCTTCTATTATTTTTTTTTTAAAAAAAAACATAAATGCTTTACCTTTAAGTTACTCTATTTCCTTTTAAAGGCCGAGTGTTTTAGAGACATCATCTATCCTGTCAAACACCCTTTAAAAATATCCTAATTAGTAATTATAAGGGAAAATGATAGAACAAAAGGAAAATCTCATATAAAGACAGTTAAATTACCTAAATTCTAATTTGGGTTACTAAACTTAAAAAATTATTAATTAGGTTATGTGACACAATTAGATATTTATAATTTGGGCTAAATTACAAATATATCTCTTAGCTATAATCTATTTCCCTTAATTTTTATTATCCACGTCGTCATCGTCATCGTCATCTTCTTTGTTTCTGTTTGGTTTTTATTTAAAATGTGGTCGTGTGGGGTATTCCTTTTCTTCTCCTGGCATTATGGTGTTTGTCAATCGGAGGTGTGCCCGGAGAAATGCTACAATTGTTGCCTTCATCTTCTTCAGAGGCCAATGATCTCTCTGGACCTCTCCTTGCCATGGCTGTAAAAAATGGTTGGATCTTCCATTATCAATTATTCAAATTTTTCTAGGAGTTGAGATTTCATTAGACTCTAATATGTCGTTGTTGTTCTTGTCCCTCAATGCAAATGTGAGTTCTAAGCGACCCTGTTTCATTGCTCCGAGTTGCCACACCAAGAAACACAAATATACCTCATCTGATTTTAGATGGCAAAGAAACAACTGAGATTAAAGAAGAATCACCTTACAACCCAAGGAACAAAATCTAAAAGAATCAAGGAGGCTTCTGCCACAAATGTCGCAAGTATTACTTACCCTCTTTCCAGGTCGTGGCTGTGGCCTTTGATTTAGAAATACGATCTTGGCGCTGTTGATAATGTAATTTTGGATGCAGGAATTGTTGATATACTTCTGAATCTCATTCACGCTCACCACGGTAACTAGTGCCACACACATCGGCATTCTTGTTTTTCCTTTCCTCTTTTTCTTGATCATGGGTTAGAGTTAGGGGTATTATTGAAAAATAATCAACATTTAAATATTCTAGATTGGGTCATTGACCTAATTTAAGATTTGTTGAGTTTACCAGCCTTATATGAGATTTTGCTATTTCAACCGTCTTTATATGAGATTCTCCCTAAAAAAAAAGTCACTTGAATTTTAAAATCCCATTGACAATAAAAGTAATGAGATTAACTAAAGCAATTAACAACTCATTTAGTTGAGAAATTATATATTTAAAATTTTGAAGCTTAAATGGTATTTTCTTGGGATTTTTCCTAATCATAGTATCCATAATCAGGGGAAAAAAAAACTAAAGTCTCTGTCCAAAAATATATATTAAACGCAGTATGATATCTTTTATAATTATTTACATGTAATTATATTTCTCCACTTTGATTGAATTATATATATATATAATTTGATAATAAAAATATTTATAACTTTATTTCTGATATAATCAACCGTATCATACAAAAAAGTTTTATTTTATAATATCATGCAGACTTGTTTAAAAAAAAAAATTAATATCACTCGGCATACATAAATAAGCACGGCATACAAATAAACTATCGTGGCAATGACTAGCTCCCCCAATGACAGACATTTCTAGCCCAAAATTAAACTGGATGGTGTTTTTGTGCTTGCCTCTAATTTGGCATGAGATTTTATGAGAGAGATGTTATATTCAGAACTTACAAATAACAAATTTTTTTATTATAGATTTTATATCCCCTCATGTACTATATACGAGATGAATTTGTGGGTGGTTTAATACTATTTATAAGATATACTTAAATAATGTATGAAATTTAATCAACTTTTTTTCTACCCTAACAAAATAATATTAAATAATAAATGTTTTGCACATTACATATAAGAGAACCTACCAAAGAAGTAAAATAAATAAGAAAGCATTTGAAAGAAATAGTTTGGTCTCTAAGAAAGTTAAAATATCATATAATAATAAAAAAAGGACTCTCGAATGATTTCTTCTTTACAAGAAATAGTCAGGAATTGAGGTAAAGATTCTTTCATCATCATTCATAATCTTTAAATCAAATTCGTTCAATCAATATGAAAAGTATAATACTATTTTAACTTTTCTCTTCTCTTTTCAATCAACGGCCTATATGGGCTTATGAGGCATAATAAGGAAGATAGAACATGAGAAAATCTGTTTCCCAAAATTGCAGAACAAAGGGATATAAACTCATCTTAGCTCCGTTGACCAACACCTAATTGCATTAATTATTTCTTCTTTTTCGGATCCATTCATTCACCATTTCATCCAATCGATATCTTTTTAATTGAGGATATTCTTTATTTGTGTGTGTATATATATATATATTGAACTAAGGAGTGTAAAATATATTTAGAGATTGAGTTGATATTGGTTTTAAATATAAGACAGAATTTTTATATTTGTCAATTTTTCATGATTTACCTTATAGATGCTCTCAACAATGATTAAGGAGGAGGAATGAAAGAATTAAAGAAGATTATTATTAGGACCCGTTTGTTTCAGCGAAAGACGACGGTGGAAAGGGAAAATAAGCCAATTCCAACGAAAAATACACGTTTGGTTCTCCCATTTTCCCGCGAGTGGCTTTCCCGCGAGTTTGAATTTTCCCTCCTCGGCTGGAATGTGCTTTCCATTAAAAAGAGGCGGGAATGTAAAAAAGGTGCCGGGAGAGTTAAATTGTCGGACAAAAAGGCCCCTAAAACACTGTACCTATAATCATATTGCATTTAAGGCGAGAGCTAGAGGTGGACGAAGCTGTCCCTGAAAAATCTTGGAGCTCGACAAAGCTGTCGATTGAAGAAGGTTGGAAAATAGTAGTGTTTTCGGTGAAGGAGAACAGAGCTGCGCTTGAGGTCAGTATACATCAGAAAGGTTAATGTGTGATTTACCGGTAGTTGCAATTTGGGAAGGGTTGTTCAGTGGAGCTGGGGGGGCGACACACACACCTGAAATGAAAGCAATTTTA
This sequence comes from Acacia crassicarpa, assembly GCA_034222035.1. Classification (NCBI taxonomy): domain Eukaryota; kingdom Viridiplantae; phylum Streptophyta; class Magnoliopsida; order Fabales; family Fabaceae; genus Acacia; species Acacia crassicarpa. The sequence goes on along the minus strand of JAWXYG010000005.1, from coordinate 35,708,183 downwards.
CACAGACACTATTTATGCTTGCACGTTGGGGGCAGAGAGAGAGAGAGACGAGTGTGAATGGTCTTTATATTATTGTATATTAATGAGTCGCACACACTGTTTTAAACGATCTACACAGTTTGGAAATTGCTTGTTTGTGTGTGTACAATGTGCTGCTGTTCTGTTTAATTATGAAATGTGGGGAAAAAAGCAAATTAACATTACGTTCGAACGAGACTTCCCAGTTCGAACGTATGATGTGGGATGTTTCTACCAGAGTGAGTTGCATGTTGGGTCATAGGCAGTCGTTTAAATTCAGGTGATGGGATGAAAGTTACCAATTTATGAATGTTAAACAGTGGTAGTTTGTAAACAGGAGTAGTGGATTACTAGTGTCTTTGATAATTGTGTAGGTATGGAGCCACGTAGACGGGAAATGGTTGGATTGATGGCCGGGTGCTTAGCATTGCTACTAGCAATGAGGAGCATGGTTGTGGTGATGATAGTAGCTGTGGGAGCAGGTAGATCGAGGCACTTACCAGATAGGACTTTTAGACTAGATTTCCATACCAAGAGAGCGAACTTGAGGGCGATGATATATAGTAGTGACACCACTTGCTTCAACCAAATTAGGATGTACCGAGCAGCGTTTGATAAATTGTGTCACATGTTAGACACAATTGGGGGATTGAGAGCGACCAGACATATGCTAGTTGATGAGCAAGTGGCTATGTTCCTTCACATATTGGCCCATCATGTGAAGAACAGAGTAATTCAGTTTGAGTTTGGAAGGTCAGGAGAAACCATAAGTAGATATTTCAAACTAGTGCTCAATGCAACCATTAGACTTCAATCATTGCTTTTGAAGAAACCAGAGGCAATTCCGGAGGACTCAAATGATCATCGTTGGAAGTGGTTCAAGGTATGTACATCATGTTCATGTTTGAGAAGTTTAACTGAGTATTTAAAGTATGGTTTGACCTTAAGGGGGAAACCCTTTTTTCCCATTTCAGGGGTGCCTCGGTGCATTGGATGGTACGCACATACGGGTTCAAGTCCCTGCAGCACACAAGGGGAGGTACCGAAATAGAAAAGGAGACATAACAACCAATGTTCTTGGGGTATGCTCACCGGATGGGCAATTCATTTTTGTTTTCCCCGGGTGGGAAGGCTCAGCTGCGGATGGGAGGGTTCTGAGAGATGCTACAACGAGACCACATGGTCTACGAGTACCGCTAGGTATTGATATAAGGGTGCATTTGTGGGTTGAAATTATTTTATGATACTATTCCTTAACTTTTTTTGTTTTCGCAGGGAACTACTACTTGGTGGATGCAGGGTACAGTAATTGCCAAGGTTTTTTGGCTCCTTATAGAGGTCAAAGGTACCACCTGAATGATTGGCGACAAGGACATCAACCGCAAACTGCACATGAGTGCTTCAACATGCGACATTCTGCAGCCCGAAATGTCATAGAAAGGTGCTTTGGCATACTAAAGTTAAGGTGGGCAATATTGAGGAGCCCATCTTTTTATCCAGTGAGGCTGCAGAACAGATATATCGTCGCTTGCTGTTTGCTCCATAATCTCATTCGTCGGGAGGGTGTTCAAGATCCCCTTGATGAGCAGCTTGAGTCCTTTGACATTGAACCTGCAACGGACGAGAACACGCCTATAGTTCCTTTGGAAACTACAGATGTGTGGACTAATTATAGGGAACAAATTGCAAATGAGATGTTTGCTGACTTTGTGGCACAGAGATAAATGACAATGTAGTATATGAGTATTGCTAGGCGCACGAACAATTTTATTGCATAAGTTTATGTATTAAAGAACATCATGTTGCTATGTCATTCAGTGTTTGAATTATTATCTTATCCTATGTGCGTGTTGTGGTGTGGTTTGTTGTGACTTGATTGTTATGTTATTCCGTTCCTTTAGTTGCAATATTTTTTTTAATCTGTGTTTTTGTAGATGGATCAATCTCAGCAAGCAGGTGGTTCGAGGATGAAGATCTGGAGTGCTGTTGAGGATAGAGTCTTGGTCGAATGCCTTGTTGGTATGAGGTTGGAGCAAACGTTCATGGCGGACAATGGCTTCAAGCCCGGATATGCGAATGCTTTGCAGACCATGATGGAGGCCAAGCTCCCTGGATGTGGCATAAAAGCAACGCCCCACATCACCTCCCGACTGAAGACATTGAACCGCCTGTGGCAAATAGCGTATGACATCATTTACGGGCCCAACACCTCTGGATTTGGTTGGGATCCAGACACAAAACTTGTCACTGCAGATGCTGATGTTTGGGAAGAGTATCTGAAGGTATGTGATCTCACAATTGTGTTCAAATTGTTCAACTTTAGGACTGCAATTTTGCATGGATGTCTTCAACTGAATAAACTCAACTTACCTTCCAGGCTCATCCTAAGCACAAGGAATTTCGGACAAAACCTTTGCCCAACTTTGACTCTCTATGCATCGTTTGGGGAAAGGACCGGGCCATCGGTGATGAAGGAGAGTGTCCTGGGGCAATGGAGGAACAGGTTAATCTTGAAGATGACGACCTTCCGGATACACCACAAGATGTTCCGGATGAATCGGAGTTTTCACAAACAAATAATGACCATGTTACCCCACCAACAACTGCAACTGATGCATCATTAGCGCCAAAGAGAAGCGCAAATTGAACAACGCAGAGGTCATAGCCGAAGCATTGAGAGATACCGTCACACAGTTGGACAAGACCATGAGTACTGCGTTTGACAAGCTAGGCAACATGATGTCAACTCAAGATAAGCAAGCTGAACTTTCCAAAGAAGCTGAACTTTCTGCCAAAGAAGATGCCTTATTCATGGAGCTACTGCAAGTTGAGGAGCTGACTTGGAATGAGAGGAACATTGCCCATATGAAGATCCTTGCATCCCACAAGGGTGTGAAGGCATTTGGATCAATACCTCCAGAGTTTAAGCTGTCATGGATCCGTTCCTTGCTCAATCAGCATAGCATCTAGCAGCTGTGCACAGTATTGTAGTGTTTGAATGTTGAGTACGTTGCTGGGCTTTTATGTTTTTGCTGTTGTTGGCTTGTGTAGGGGTAACGCAGATGTGTCACTATTTTTTGGACACCTATCTGTCTTTTGTGTATGTAATACCCCGCACACATTTGTTTATATTTGTATTCTGTACAGGCCTGTCTTACATGCAGTATCGCAAACTTTGTACCATGTTCAAAGGTTCAGTTTAAACTGAACATGGTATAAAGTATGTGTGTAGCATCATGTTATAGGTGATATCAGTCAATGTATTGTGATGCAGGCCAACAAGACTATGCCTGGGTTAGCATATGTACTCACTTTTGCTAATTTATAAAAGTTCTTCACTGTTTATGTATATGTTCTTTGTAACAATTTCATTCAGACAAACTTTGATGCTGGATCAATTTTGACAAGCTGTATGTATTTACCTTGTGGTAACATAACTCAGGAAATGTCCATAATACTGTATCTGCTTTTTGTAACAAAAGAAAAAAAAAACAGGGCAACCACTTATTGAACCTGCTTATTGTCACCAAAAAACTGATGGTAACAATTTACTGATCTGCCCATATGTGAATAGGTTGCACTGACAGATGCAACTGATATGGCTACTGGTTTTTTTTTCGTTCGAACCCACAAGTTGTTCGATATCTTTCGTTCGAACGTTTCCATTTAGTTCAAACTAACCACGACATCAGTTTATCCATGGGAAGCGTTTTGGGCAATGTTTTCGTTTGAACCAAATGTTTTAGTTCGAACAGTGGTCCTGACAGCGCTTCAAATGGTTTGGTCCGAAAGTGATGAAATTGTCCAATCTACCCTTAGCCCTAATGTTAAGGGAGTTCGAACGACACCGAGATTTTTTTTTTAATCTCTTCCCCGCCTTCGTCTCTGTGCATTCCCCATTTTCTTACCCTGGTTTTTAAATTTTCAAAACGGTTAACCCACCCCCATGATCCTCTACTCTGACAACTATCTGTAACCTCCACCCCATCGACAGAACTGCAATTTTTTCGTCACATTGTGTTTAAGTTACTCGGTGGATGGTTAAGGAAAACCCATAGTGTGTTTCGGCCGCGAACGCATCCACATTTCTGGTTTCCTTACACTTGAAGTGCTTAGGCAATGGCAAGGGTGAAGATGCCGGGCGATCGCTTCTCGGCTTTGGGAATAACGAGGGATGACTTGAACAAGTACAGAGAACACAAGTCGAAGCTTCGTCGTGGCAGAAGAGCAGCTAGTTCGAAGTACAAGTCTGAAGAAGAAGGAGACGAATTGGAGGCAGCGGCGAAGTGGAAACACGACCTTGAGGCAAAGGAAGAGATGAAAAAACGGAGAGCATCACAACGGAAGCAAACCGCTAGTTCTTCCGTAGGGGCAACGACAGCTTCTGATAGTAACGCCTCTGCATCCCCTCATTCTTCTAAAGAATCTTCCCCCAAACAGAAAAAACAGAGGCGGGAAGAGATAAAAAGGGGGAAGCAAACCGTGGTGGCTATTGAAGAGGAGGAAGATAAGTCTGACCACTCAGCAGATGGGGAAGAAGATGAGCAGGATGAACAAGAACATCAGAAGGAGGCAAATGTCTCAGATACGTCGTCTGAACAACAGGAAGATGAAGAGGATGAACATGAGACAGATAACTCATCAAATGATAAGGAAGATAAACAAGAGGGCAGTGAGGATGTTGAGTCTTCTAATGAAGAAGAAGATGCAGGGGATGATAACGTGTCAGATAAGACATCCAATGGGGATGAAGAACAAGAGGAGGATAATGAAGAAGTTGATCATGTTCGGGCAAATTGTACAAGGACCTCAAGAAACAGCATATGACAAAGCTTCCTGAGGCAAAGCATGATTACAACTGCTCAAAACTGGAAGAGTATGACATCAGGTTAGTTGGGAAAAGCATATGTAGAATGAGTAGGATCAACTTTGAGACATTCGAGAGTGAGTTTGGTTTTGGCATAAGTGACATTCTTAGGCCTTATAGGGGACTGCTTGAGCTATCGTTGCCATACTGTGATAGTGTTGTGAAAGTGTTCTACTCTAATCTAAAAATTTCTAGAAGTGGAGTTGTGTCAACCTGCGTGAGGGGGCAAACCATAGAGATCAACGAGAAGCAGATACTGAAGTGGTTAAACATTAAAAAACCACAGTCCAAAGACACAACCTTCACAGGAGAAGAGATGGACAGAATCCTGCTTGAGGGTGGGGGTACAGAGGATGATGAAGGACTCTTCAGGCCTACACAAATGTCTGTTAGGTTTAGGGTGCTGCATTACCTATACAGTAGGAACTTTGTAAATAAGGGCAGGCACTACACTACTTTGAGCACTGAGGACAAGACCATCATGACATGTTTGATCAAGGGGAAGCCGTTCAGAATGGGGAAGAGGATTGTGGACACCATGCTTAAAGGTGCGAGGTTTGGGGTGAAAAACACAGAACTACCATACCCGACACTTGTGTCTCTTATTTTGGACAAGAACAAAGTGTGGTATTTGCATGAGGGTGAAGCACCAATCTGGACCCCTCAGTTTGATGATCAGTGTTTGCGCCGAATGCGAATTTCTGTTCTAGCAAAGCAGGCTTCATTATCAGACCATGAGGAGGAAATTCATACCAAGAAGGCATCCCCTGGCATGCCATCAGCTCCAACTGGCCCATCTGATTCACAACCCACTGATATTCATCATAATTCAGCAGATATGGGTGTAGTAGTTCGAAGAATTGTGAAGGAGGAGCTTGACATAATGGAGTCAAAGCTGAAGTCACAGCTTGACATAATGGACTCAAAGGTTCAGTCACAGCTTGGTGAGATGGAGAGCACTATAAGGAGTATTGCCCTTGACTTGACATGTTTGAGGGATTTTATCCACCTATATGCCACGGAGTTGAAGGAGTTTGCTGCTTACAAGGGCTATGAAAGGGCCCTTACTAATGAGTTTAAAGACAAGGTGGGTCCTTCTTCTCATGGTGGAAATGAAGTTCAGTTCGAACAACAAGAAATTCCCCCACCCAACACTGCTGAGGCTAAAGTAGATGACCATAATATTGTGGATGGCCACAGGGACCATGATGAATCACCTCTGGGGTCCAAGCAGTCGCCCACCATTGAACCACATGAGACACATGATACAGGTGCTGAGTCACAAGTGCCTGAGTCAGTTGGTCCCCATGATGAACATGTGCAGCAGCCATCAACTGAAGAGACAGTCGCACCCTCCCCACACCAATCCCCAACCCTTCATTCCCCTAAGCAACAACGTGTGCATCAACCCACAACAGAAGCTACCGATGATGATCTTGAACCAGTCACACCTCTGTCACTTGTGCCTCTACTTGAACCTGTTTAGCCTCCTGCTGCACCTTCCAGGCCAATAACAGACGCAGTCCCTTTGAGGTTCATTCCACCGACCTCTTTCAGATCTGTCCTTGCAGCAGAAAATTTGCCACATATATTTTCATCTGACCCAAGCTTTGCTGATCCACCTGCAAGGTCTGTTTCCCCCATGTATATCCCTGTGGACCTCCCTGGTTCAACCACAGCTTCAACTCCCAAGCCTGCTAGAAGGTCCCCAGCTAAGAGAAGGAAGAAGAATTAGGGAGACTTTATTTTTAAATGTTTTTGGGTTGTATGCATGGCTGAGGTGTATTTTTGTAGATTGCATTGTCGGTTTGACACCTGCTAAACCATTGCTATACTGGTTTTTTTGCTGTGACTTCCGTTCGAACTGGGACATTTGGTTCGAACGTAATATGTAGTTGTTTCTTTGCTATTTCAGTATTATCCTCTCATGAACTTTTATGCTCCATTACAGTGATCTTTTAGCTATAGTTGCTTCACATGTTTAAGCAGCATTTGAGAAGGCCAAATGCCTTCAATTTATTTCCTTTCACCCTACTGTGATTTTGGTATCATCTATGTTCATTTATGTCACTGTGCGTTATAGAGCTTTCATGTCCAGCCTTCTATTTCATAGGGTGAAGCATTTTATTTGGCAAATTTCCTTCTGGTTATTTCCTTGTAAACAAAATAGATACATCTGCATTTTATGTGCCTCTGCATTCTGCTGCTCTCAGTTATGTGCTGATATTCGTGCGTTTTGTTCTCCTTCTTTATTCAAAAATTTAATACAGTGTTAAACATATTGTGAACCTATTACTCTTCTTATTCACCCTCAGAACGAGACTTTTTTGCAGTTGGAAGCGTCATTTTTACTGATCTAACTTTCATTTTAATCAAATCGCTGCTACTTTGTTGTCGTTATTACATGAAGCGATCAGTTTTTTCAATCCACTCTCTCACGTTACGCAGAACCTCCATTGGCATCCTCTGATCAATTCACACGTTGTTCTTTTGGCCTCTGGATGCCAATCGTGATTGCAATTTCATATCCCATACATTGCAATTCGATTGTTCCTCGCGCCGTGTTCACGATTTCGGTAGGGTTCAATGGGCGCACTGTTCACACAACATCAATTCATCTTTTTTTTCTCTTTTTTTAAAAAGGGCATTTGTGGAAATTCACCTAATCTTCCCACTTAACAAACACCCAATTCTCCATACCAAACATATTATTTTCCCTCAACTAACTTCCTTTCCCTAGTGTACCAAACGGCTCACATTTTTAAAGTTCCCTCCCAATCTTTCTTTCCTTTCCATTCCATTCCTTTCCTTTCCTTTTCCTTCCCCAACATTCAGTGAAACAAACAGGGCCTTAGTGTGTTTTAGAAAATACATATCATATTAATTAACTTCTTTAATCTAATCTAATTATGTAAGTATATCTTGTATTAAAGACATGAGTAATATGACATGTATTTTCTAAAATATCATAGTCAACTTCCTTAATTTTTGCATTCCCTCCCCTCATTGATTATGGTTGATGGATCATCAATAAGGGTAAATTAAGAAAAGATTGACAAACATAAAAATTATGGCTTATATTTAGGACTAAGATCAACTCTTCAAATATATCTTCAGATTAGTAACTAACTTAATAACTTTAATGTAATCAAATTAAATAAATATGTCTTATACTAAGTATGCCAAAGTAATTGGATTACTTGTATTTTTAAGGGAAAATTGCACCTAGGTCTTGAGAAAGAGAAAATATGATAAAATGGTCACTTGAAATCTTAAATTTGCAGTGAAGTCCCATGACATGTTTTTGCAATATATTCCAATTGTAAAAAGTCATAAATGCCCCCATTGAATAAATAGAGAGAGGGCTCCCAAATCCAATTCGTCTTTTCTCTCCCCCAACAACTTCTTCTTCTCTATGCCATAGCCCTAGGTATTGGTTAGGACCTCAAGCAAGATGGACAAATCTGATGATGCAGGGTCCTTGGCTGGTTACCGAACTGGGGATGGGATGGACATGAAAATGGTAGCAAGGCATAAGGACTTAAAGGAGATTGTGGAAGCCATCAAAGAGAACTTTAAGTAAGCAGCGACGGAAAGAGATCAGAGTTTCTCGATATAAGTAAAGCACAACTTGATCGGAGTTTCAAGCAATTGAGGAAATTTTCAAATATAGGCTATTTAGTATACCTCCTTCACTTTGAATTCAAGTATTTTTAACACAAATTTTGCCTCAATTTTCTAGCATTTGCTTGGTTGCTAAAATTTTTACACAAATGTGTTGCATTGATATTATGTTGTTATGATTCATTCCAATTTTAACAAATGAGTGTTCTGATTTATAGAAAATGTGTATCATTCAAGCAATATTTTGAGCTTTATTTATGCTGTGTTTTTGTGTATATTATTCTTTGTTTATGCATTAAAAGTGGAAATTAATGAATATGGTGTGAAAATTTTGTGTTTGTAACTCTTGGTATACAAAGTCAGAATGTGTTGTTAATAAGGGCGGGATAGTTGTTAATATGAGTGATAAAGTTGGTGATGACAACTGTATTGTGCAAGTTGACAGTAGTGATAGCTAGTACATCTGGGAAAAATTTCCTACATTTATTTCATATAGGGGGTGATTTGTAATTAGTGGAGTTGCTAATATAATATATGTTAGGGGTTGTATCACTACAAAAAAAAAGGCCTTTATTGACGGACAAAACTGTCGTTGGAAAGACAAAATTCGTTGCAAAAAGGTCTGCGACGGAATTTACTTGGGAAAAACGGTCATTGCAAAAACCCTTGTTGCAAACGAAATTTGCACTAGATTTTGTGTCATCCAAAATCCGTTGCAAATTGTAATGGATATATTTGGACACAAAATTTTGTAAATTTGTTGCAACATGCATGCCTGCCCACATTTGAAAAATTGTGTAAATTCATTACAAATTGCATAAAATATGGAGAAAAGAAACCGTTGCAAATTGCGGAATTAGGAAAAAAAAATATAATAGGGCTCTTTCATAGCAACCACTTAAATAAAGAAAAAATATTATAAAATAAATAATATTGAATAATGTATTTAAAAAAGTGAATATGAAAAATGTATACAATAGCAATCCTAAAAAAAGATACATGAAAAAAATGAAATATAAACAACAATGTTGCCAACAAAATGAAATAAAAAGCACAACAACATAAATAGGGTCTATATACTAGCAGCTTAGTCATCCTCATCATCATCAACCGGAACCGACTTCTTAATTTTTTTTAATTTTTTATATATTGTATTTATTTATATTTAAATTATATGCTGCTTTCTGAAACACATTTCAGAAAGCAGCATAAATTTAAATATAAATAAATACAATATATAAAAAAATATACTCATACCTCTAATTAGAGGTATAAGTATAAGCACCTAATAAGTATCTAATTCCAAGCATGTGGACTCGTTTGTTTATTCAAAATGGTCACTTGAAATATATTACAAAAATGTCTCCAGTAACTTTACTGTAAATTTAAGATTTAAATGTACATTTGGTTGTATTTTCTCTAATTCGCATATAGGTGCAATTTTCCTCTTTCTAAATTTTTACCCAACTTCGGTGAGTCCGAGGAAGCGGAGGATGGTCTGGGGAGAAGCTAATGAGTCAAATTACTGTTCTCTCTGAACTATCGACAAGGAAGATGTTCTCTCTGCTTCCGCCAAATTTTTAATCATTTTTCTTTGAAGCCAGTTTACCTATTGTATATCAATACAAATCCTATATTTATTGCCAAAAACAACAGAAAAATCTTGCGCTGTCCATTGCTGCTTGGAGGCATTGGCCACTAAAAGTGAAGCTAGCATAAGCGTGAGACTCCACCTTTCCACTAGAGGAGCTTAACGCTTACAAGTGGATATTCAGACGCAGATTCGAATCGAATGCCGTGAATGTTGGTGGGGACGATTACACCCGGATAGTTGCAAGTAGCTGAGAGAAGTCTGATTGGAGGAAGTAGGCAGCGATGGGGGAGAGTTCAAGTTCGGGATTCAAGGAATATGTGGCCGGTTTGATCGCTGGGGTTGCCACCGTAGCTACGGGCCATCCCTTTGACACAGTGAAGGTTCTCTTTTTATCCTTGCATACTGTGTAACGTCTTTTCAGTCTAATTGCTCTAATGTCTGTAATGATACAATGGGTTTACTTTATTTTTTTATGGCTTTAAGAGATTCTTAATTACGTTCAATTTTTGGGGGTGTTAATGCTCTCCAGCTCCTAGTAATTTACGTCTAGGTTCATAGGGAAGTTGGATAATAGCATATGAAAGAATGCATTATTCTTTACACACTGCTGCATCTCGATTTCGATTATTCCCGGACCAGGCAGGTGTAAAAAGACATTTTCAGATTGCCTTCCACTGTTATAATTGTTTAATCATAATTTTACAGATTATTAGCCAATGATGATTGAAGAATTTGGCTGTTGTGCTGAATATTTAAGTCCTGATGTTGTGGAGTTTGTCTTTTTTTTTTTTTTTTTTGGGGGGGGGGGGGGGGGAATTTTCAGCATAACTGACATGCTTTAGGGCCATTTCTCTGTCTAATGGTAAAGTTTGCAAAAGATATGGATTGCGGTCACTTCCAGATTGTTTGGTGTTTTGTGATAATTTTTTTTGGGTGTTTTGAAGGAAGAGAACGGAAATGAATGCATTGTCTCCCTGATATTTGGGTGTTTGAAGTAGCAGTGGATTTGAGATGTTGTCTGCAGTTGCAGCACCAGAAGTTGGCAACTAAACTATACTCATTGTGGCATAGTCTCTGTTAAGGGAGGAGATTCAATCAAGTCCAGAGAGAATTGATTTGCTCAATACAAAACAAGCTTGGCTGCATGATTTATCAGAGTAACAATAGCATGAGGAGTGTGATAGTTTCAATATGCAGATGAATGGTAAATCTGGAATTGATATTTGAAAGCGCATACATATGAAGTGGTTGACGTTTATAAGGACTCTAGAAAACATTTTCTGGCAACCTTAATCTAAAACCTCAGTTAGATAGCAATTCTCTAATGATCTTAGTCTTTGCAATCTAGTTTTTCAGCCTGGGGGTTCTAATACACCTGACAAACAAGTTGTCCCTTCACTCGAGGACTCTACTGGGCAAGCTTCTTTCTGCATTCATACCCAGCCTATTATTCGTATAACAGCTAGATAAATTTACCATACAAGGAATATCTTCATCAAAGAATTATGGTCATACTAATGAAAGGTGATGCTGACAGCAAAAATAAATATCCTTCCTGTTTCAAGCAAACTTTTTTAGAGGTTCTTCTCTTTGAACAAATTGACGATGATTCCTGTTATTTGTGAGGTCTTCATTCTTGCTCTCTGTAGCTGCCCTGAAATTAACAACCTAGTCAACATCGCTGTTACTACATACACTTTAAGCTGTTCTCTTTGGAATTTTGCCAATAAAAAGCCTTCACTGGAAAGGTCGGTTCAAGGTGCTGAACCAAGTTGGGACTTGATCTAACTGTGTACAAAATACAGGAGTAAGTTCAAAATCATAGCTGTACAGAGATCATTGTACCTCACAACCTTTACAGGGGTTGGAATAGAAAGCCTATGCTAGGAGGGTATATTGTGGGTTCAGGACCACAGGAGGAGATCGGAGGCTGCTCCAAATCTGAATTTTGACCAAAAGAAAGTTGAAGCAGAATCTTGAGTGTGGCACAATATTGGATGGTCTGACAGATCATACAGTTGAGCTTGGCACAAACTCAGCAAATCAATTTGAAGGATAATTGACTGAATCCACTCCCCTCTGTTGAATTAGTTCTTAAAGTTAGCCTGCTATCTTGCCATTCCCAAATACTGACATGTGCAGTGGATAAAGTAAGTCAGTCTTATGGTTCTCTGACTGAGAAAACATGGGCTTTCAAAGAAAAGTACCCATAGTTGGCCCAAAAAATATAAGCTTACCCATACAAAGCCTTAAAAAAAAAAAGCTCAAGAAACCCTTCTGACGTATTGGCTTACTTCCTTAGTCTCAACGACGTACTCTTTTGCAAGCTATCTTAGAAAGCTTAGAGTTTATCATGTTATGGCATATTGCTGCTGATACATGGAGTCGTGGGTGCTAGCATGAATTTTGCATGGGCTAACTCATGACTTACATGTAACATGATTGATGGACTTAGAGATGGTTAGATCTGTAGGATTATAGCCCTAAATTAAAGACTTCACCAACTTAATCTGGAATTTCCCCAAGCTTACATTTCAACAACAATTTATTTTGTTCTAAAGCCTGGCTAATATCAATACTGCTCAATAACTTGATATTTGATGACATGTTTTACATATGCTAATTGACGACATAAGATATTATTGGATTGTAAGATGTGGTAATTCTTTATTTTATATCATAAATTTTATTGCCGGCTAGTGCTTTGGGTCCAATTATAGTCTGCTTTTGGATTTATAGTTTATCCGTATATTATTACTTCATGTGATAGGTTAAGCTGCAAAAACACAATACTGAGGCACATGGGATTCAATATAGGAGTGGTTTGCATTGCACAGCTAGAATACTAAAGACTGAGGGAGTATGTTTCTTGACTTTTATCTTGCGAGGAATGATTTTCTCTTTTATATGCATATTTATAAATATTGAATATATAACTTTGATGTGTATTAGTGCTGGCTGAAAACTTGCTGATTCATACTTGAAGTTATGAACATTGAGTGAGATCATTGATTTAGTGTGTGTTTGGCTAACCGTTTGGAGTTGCCAAACTGACTTTCTACAGACCCAGTTTTGCATATGCTTGTTTGGGTGACTCAAAACTGACTTTTGAAAAATGGAATATTAACCCATATGCGTTTTACAAATGGAAACTAAATTTTTGAGGAAAGTATGTATTTTGAGATACCTGTTATCATTCATTTGTGAAATTGGTTACATTTTAGCCTTTAACATCGGTTATGCTGTAATGGCAGAAGGAACACATATCCACCTGTTACAGTTCTTTGTGGAAAAGAAAGACATGACATTTCTTGCTTATCTTCATTAAAGCATATTCCGGATTTCACACATCTTTCATCGATTAGAAGCTTATGTTGTGATCAAAAAGTGGCTGCCTTATTCTTTTGTTCCATAGAGTCGTCATTTTAATATTATAATGTCTTATTTGTCTTTCCTGTCTATATGTCTTCCTTGCAAATACAATTCTTGAAACCTCTACTCGTGTTGCTAGTTGCTACATCCCCGTTTTGATTGCTGAAGCCAGGAAGGAAAATGATCACATAATCGCACTTTTATGGGGGCATTTTTTCCTCTCACTTGCAAGCTTTACTCCAAAAGTTTATAAATAAAAGGATTAGGTAGATATTCCTTAATCAAACATAACAGTGCCCATAAAAAATGAAAATCAAGAACGGGAAAATTGTTTATTGTTATTTGATTACTTGATCTGATTTACCTTGTGTTTTTGTTGTTGTTGTTGTTGTTTTCAGATTAGAGGACTTTATAGTGGAGCAACGTCATCTTTTATTGGGATGGCTTTTGAAAGCTCATTGCTTTTTGGAATTTATTCCCAGACAAAACTAGCCCTCCAGGTTTGCATGAAAGTGACTTGGATAAGTTTTATCTTGGTCTGTCATTTCATTTGCCTCCAGTTAGCAAAGCTGGCCCTCCTGGTTTGCATAAAGGTGGCTCAATACATTGTAGTTCTACCATCTACTTTCCTTTTTCTTTTTCTTTGTTAGGGTGGTCTGCCAAGCAGTGTACCACAGCCTCAAGTAATAATACCATCTGCTGCTTATGGCGGTGCTATAATCAGTTTTGTGTTGTGTCCATCAGAGCTGGTGAAGGTAAAATGAATATAGAGGTTATGCACGGTAGCATTGCTCATGGGAAATTCTTAGGTAGACCTGGCTACATCAAGCTAATTATTTATAGACATATGAGCATGTTGACATACTTCTTGGCGGATCATTTTCAATGATCTTACAAATATCTAGTCTTGATTGGCTGCACCTAAAATTTTTGCAGATTTAGTCTATTTGATAATTTCTTGTTGCCTATCTACTGTCTGTGTGATGCCAGTTTAAATCTGAACTTCCAGTGCAGGATGCAAATCCAAGGCACTGATTCTTTGGTTCCTGCGTCCAGCAGATACAAGAGTCCTCTTGATTGTGCCCTAAGAACTGTAAAAACTGAAGGGGTGAGAAAAACACGTCATATTCTGCAATATTGATCATTGGATTCATTAGCTGACAAAGTACCTCTCAGGTGGCTGGAATCTTTCGTGGTGGTTATACAACATTGCTGAGAGAATCTATAGGAAATTCTGTGTTTTTCAGTGTTTATGAATATGTGCGATATCACATGCATTCACATACTAAAGCAACCTCGTCCAATTACAGTAACTTGATGGACACGGGAATTGGGATCGTTTCTGGTGGCCTCAGTGGTGTAGCTGTAAGCATATTGACAACTAACCATATTTTGGGTCCCATTGAACCTGTCTAAACTTTGTATTTTTCTCAATTGTCCTTTCAGTTTTGGTTGGCTGTTTTGCCCCTGGACGTGGCAAAAACCATTATTCAGACTAACCCTGATAAAAACTGTCCGAGGAATCCTTTTCACGTCTTGAGTAATGTAAGCTCTCACAAATTATTTCGCCTCTTGTTTCTCAATTGCCAAAATGTAGAAAAATATCATATGTTATAGGTTAAAAATTTTGTTTTTTCGGTGGTAGATTTACAGGAGGGCTGGATTAAACGGGCTTTACACAGGCTTGGGTCCCACCGTTGCTCGAGCATTTCCTGCTAATGCAGCAGCAATTGTTACCTGGGAGCTAGCAATGAAAATGTTAGGCATTAAACATGACTAAGGTTTGTGCATCTCACGTTCTCAATACTGACTTCTAAATCTATATTACTTATTGAGTAGTGAAAAGTTTGTTATTCTCTATGCAGAGTCTCTCTCTGACATTTTTCCAGAGGCTAGAGACATAGAAGAATGGTTTTGCGTTTAACATGAGGATGAGCGAGCTTGAAGAAAGAAGTTGAAAGGGGTTGTGATTGCAAACCAACACCATCCCACTTCCCAATTTTTCTTGAAAAAATTATACTACCTCTAGTCCTAATTAGAGGACCATTTTTATAGCACTATACAAGTGGTTCTATAATTAGGATCGGAGGGAGTATATCATTTTTTCCTGCATTCACATGGATATGAAATATTGTCATTAAATTATTCTTATTGAAGTTCACAGCAGGATAATTGTTTCCCCAATTCATGGTGAATACTGAGAAAAAAACAGAAAATTCCAACAAGACTAAAAAGCTTGGCTTTCTGGGAGACAATTAGAGTACTGATAATTGATGCGACCATTTACGACTCTGACTCTGCCTCTTGACTTGAACACACGACCATGTGACGACTGGGTCATTTATCATCTGATCCAGTAATCTCATTGGCTCATTGGTTCTCTCTCTCTCTCTCTCTCGCGTTGCATTATTATTACCTTGGCAGTCATTGCAGTGGATCCCTACATTAATGAGCTTACTTAAGATTCCTTTTCCAGCCTCCTTTTATACAGTTCCAGTCAAATCTGCACCACAATTTCCCTCTCTGTAATGTATATCAGTAAAATGCATTAAGGGCCATGTACCTGAGTTTGACTGCAAGATAAGCTGTACCTAGCTTCTTGGCAAAATTAAGGCTAATATTGCCAACAGTTTTTTGTTTTTGTTTTTTTTGTTGTGTTTTGTTTTTGGAGTTTTCCTTGAACTGAAGGCATTTGTCACAACGAATCATTATTGTATTCTCATTATCTCATTGGCAATCTTGTCTGCCAATCCTTTCAATAGAGGTTATCATTTATCACCCTCTTCCTTTATTCCTTCGTGCAAGGAACTTGTCATAGATAATCAAAGCTTGAATGTCACGTTTTGCCGGTAAAGATAGTGGAATTACTAATCAAAATTGCAACTTTTTTCTCAAGAGACTCAATTAACATGAGAAAATTTTGCTTTTTTAAGTGCTTGCTTAGATTGGCATTTTGAAGTTCCAAGCTGACTTTTCAATCATAATTTTATTTATTATTATTATTTTTGGGGGGGGGGGGTGTTGACTTGTGCAAATGCACCTATCGTAAAAAAAATCAATTAACTCCTAAACTAGTTAATTATTTAAAAAAAATTTAATTACAATTAACGGATTCAGTTAATTTCGTCGTATCTAACACTTTTAGATAAATTTTTGTGAACTACTCATTTACAGGGATGATTTAACGCCTGTTTGGATAACCTATATAGTCAATTATAGGAGCCAACATCATGATTTTCTTGAAAAATATCTAAATGCCCGTTGTATCCATGTCAAAGTTAATTATTAAAAGAAAATCAAATACCATTTTAATATTACCTCCAATCCTATATATAGGACATAGTTTATATAGTTTATAGTGTAATTTATGTTACAAACTATATCCTATATTTTAAACTAGAGGAGTATTATATATCTTATAAGAAGTTTTTGAGAAAGTAATTAACGCAAGCAAATACATTGAACACAAAAGGAAACATAAATGTTTGGAGTGTCAGATGGTCAAGTTTTGCTTATTTCAGATAGAAGTACTATTGTGCTAGGCTGCCAGCCATATGGTGGCAGAAGATTTGACAGAAGACAGAGAGCATCTTTGGATAACAACACCATAGTAAAATTTAACCATGAAGAAGGTAATTTCAAGGGGGGTAATTTATTTAAAGTAGCATGCTTGCCTCAGATTATATAGTTAAGATCCTTCCTTCTCCATGATTATATATATAGTTAAGATGCATTCTTTCGACGCCTTTCATTGTGTCCAGCCAAACGCTTCCTACAGCTCCTCTTGGCGTCATCAAATTCTCCCAGCTCATGAAACCTGAAAAAAAGATACATTTTTGAGAGAAATTGGTAGCCAGTAATGCTAAATACAATCTCTACCCATGCATATACTTATATACATGCATGAATGAATCCGAGTAATTAACTTCAATTCCATTCATTTCAAGGCTCTGAGGATTTTGGTCTATTATTACCCTTTTCAATTCCTTCCAAATCCTCTTCCAAGGAAGAAATTAAAGGGTTTTTTTTAAAAAAAAAAAAAAACCTGTGTAGCTCACATGGATAGATTAAGGATGACAGAAAAAGAAAGCTAGTGTCTTTGTGCTGATGTATGAAATGACTAACACGTGTACCTTAATTACGAATTAAAAAATAACACTTTTTGTGGTGTCATAATTACCAAGACTCCTTATCAACTTAATTATAAAGTAATAACGGGACTGAATTTTACAGCAGTAACCATTAATATCCTACACGGTATTACTATTGACATGATATATATAAATTAATATATACTCATCATGTATGGGTACTATTAACTCATCAAGATACTAAGTGAGAAGGGGGGATCCTCCATATCAAATATTTTTGCCATTTTGTCTGTTTCTAAACCTATTAGGAATTCTGAGCTTACAATTAATCACAAGCAGAAATAATGCTATGTTCAAATTGATGATTAAAGAAGCTTTCATCTTTCCCACTAGTTAAACTGCTTAAGGTGAGCAAAGAATTACAAAATTCCAACCAAAACTCCCCACTCATAGTTGAATGAAAAGATTAGCCTTCAATATGACTAATATTGAAGAATACAATATGTGTGTGTGTGTGTTCTCAAAGTCAAGTAAAGTCAATATTTTTGGATTATCCCCATAATTCCGAGGGGGCCTATGAACCCTTCAAAAGACTTCGCTTGCAACAAAAGAACATATGAATGTAATTACCAACGAGCAATTCATCAGATTCACAAACAAAACTCTAAAAAGAGAGAATTAGGGTTTTGGTGAAGGGACCTGCTGCATTGTTGGCAAAACCTTTGTTGCAAGCCAGAAATGAGCACAGAAGCAGCCTTGGCATGGAACTCACAGACCTTATGGCGGCGATGGTAGTGCTTAGCCTCACTCAGATCACTCTCACAGCTTTCCACCTGACATGAAGGTGCCATTGACGATGACGAAGAAGACCATCTCTTGCTGTTGTTGTACAGATCTCTCATCTTCTTGTTCCTCCCATCTTCTTCTCCTCTTAAATTGAACTCATCAACTTCATTTTCGTCTTCTTCTTCATCTTCAACCTCTTCATCCTCCTCCTCCTCCTCCACCTTGCACTTGAAGCTCCTCTTACCCTCTCCGCTTCTTTCCATATAGGGAAGTTTAGAGTTTGAGAGAGAGGAAAATATATCAATAATGGGATACAAAAACCAACAATATATGGGGAAAAGAGCCATATAGGCTTTGTATATATATAGAAAGGGAGAAAGGTTAATTAATTAGATGCGAATTTTTATACATATCTTCTTACCCTTTAACTATAGCATGATACTATAAATTATCTTCAGACAAAATAACCTGCATGCTGTATATGTACTGTATAGTCGGATTTATTTAAAATATATTTCAAAAAAAGGTCTTTATTATTATAAAGTATATGTTTGCATTGGCGGCAGAACATGTTTTTCTAACGTGATTAATTTGTAATGTACGAACTAAGTATGTGAGAAAAATTTTATCTTATTTCGATTTATGTGAATGTGGTTCTCTAATGCTGACTTAAACAAGCCTTAAGTCTTCTCTTCAACACCAAAGAGTGAAAACTGAAAAGCAAAAGAAGAAGAAAAGAATTAATGGGATAGGACTACAGTGTCTGTCTTCCACTTCCAACACGAGGGTTTAATAGTGAAAGGTCAGAAACTAAAGACGCAACCTACTTTTTGATTGGTATGTTACAGTACAAGACGACACAGAGGGAAGCTTGCCTTTGCCCTCGTGGTTGGACTTTTCCTACAGTATAGTTTCGTGACTATTAAATATTAATAAGACATACTTAGCTGTTGTGTGATTTGTGAATTAATTAATTAATGGACATATCTGATTCGATTTAATTTTGCTTTAAAGTCTGTGGTCCCTCAAGCGTTAATTACCATAGCTTTTAACTCTAGCTAGACGTTCTAGCTAGTTTACCTTCATTGGCATCTTTCATTCGTTACCATCAAAATTAGGAAATTAAAAGCTAATAGCAAGATTTAAATTGGTAAGAAGAGGCCTTTGATCCTCTGGTATAATATTTAATTTACCCGTAAGGCTCGTTTTCTTACCATTTATGGTGGCTCCCGTGAAAGTAATTAAATATGTAAAGAAAAGAAACAAAAAGCATATATAGCTATACCCCATTCGCACTATGCTCATGCATGCTCAAAATTCTTTAATTAATATAATAATAACTAAAGATAAAAAAAAAACAATAAATATTGATTCAATTCCTTTTCTTTATTAGTAAAAGCGACAGTCATATATATATATACGTCCATGCATACAAGATTAGGTTAAACTCAGGTATTTGTCAACAGTAGTATAGATATGATATTATATTTTTGTATATATAAAAGATATTAATCCACGACATACAAATGAAACAAAAATATTAGTATAATTTAGCAAATGGGGTACGTACATTATAAGTAGAAAAGGGGGAGAGAGCTTTTAAAGAGAAGATAAGTTTGATGAACAAAGCATACGATAATAATGAAGGAAGAGAGAGTAAGAAGCATATAAATCCAAAGGAGAAAGAAATGAAGAGAGAGAAAGAGAGAGGTATAGGGGAGGCCCCAGTGAGTGAGTGAGTGGGTTATGTGTTAGTGGGACGATTCCTTTCTTCATTATTGAAAGGTGAAGATACCATACACATGAATGTGCATGAATTTTGATTTGACATAGCCTTTTGGACCTATTCTCTCCTTTCCTTTCGTCTTTCTTCATCAAAACGACGTACGACTTGAAACCTCTTCTTCTTCTTCTTCTTCATCCATCTGTTTGCTACCTGCCTGTCTTTATTCACCCTCTTGTCAATTAAACACCATTTCTTCCATCTGCCCCGTTCTTTTTTGACTCGACTCATGTAGGGATTAATTAATAATTGATTTAATTCCATGTATTCAAGTTTTGTAACTCTCATGAAAAATTATTCACGTTACTATATATTTAAATTATCCCCTTATTTGATGTCAACATAAGTTTTTTTTTTCCCCCGAATTAATACTGTAAGCCATTCATTCACATAGAGACATTTACAATACATCCCAGTCTCATCAAAGCTCCACCTAAGATGGTGGTTGATCAAAGATACAGAATTGCAATGTATATGTCCAAACACAACCTGCTAGTCCCTGTGAACAAGTAGCCTAGCTTCATCAACATCATCTTTGGAAGGGTGATTGTCATCAGATCCCTAGTGATAAGATTAATAGTCTCCAAACAATATGTATAGATAAGAATCTTTCCTGTAACCTCTGGACCAGCATAGATGATTAAGACCATTAATGAAACCTATCAATTCTGCGATCGCTGAGGGAATAGTACGTAGTGGTAAGTTTGACGTCAGATAAGTTTTCACAAAACAAAACAAAACAAGTCTCACACACGCACAACTATCATATGTTCAAGAAAGATGGATATGGTTTACATAAACAATTACTGAAACCGTATCACTTTCGATTTTATGCCATATGAAATTAATTTATGATAGCTAAAATCCGAATCCCTTAATTAATGTTATCATTCTTATAAATACTACTTTTTTTCTATATGATTAAGATTTTAGTCTTAATATTGGAATTAACTTACGTCTTGAATTTCAAACATATATATATCTTGCATAGTTTCGTAAAAAATTAGAATTGGTGGGAAAACTAAGAATTTATTTTAATAAATTTTAACACTAATTAACGAACTTATTTTAAGGAAAATGTTTTTATTGCAATGTGATTTTAACGGTTCTCAGCTTGTAAATAACCATGTTCAATATAGAAGACACAACTCTTGTGAGAGGACAATTAACAGAGTAAAACTATAAATAAATAGTGATCTCATTATATTAATCTCCATTAATGATGGCTATATATAGGACCACCTTTAGCCATTGCTGTTTTTATATAAATTGGTCCCCAGTTGTACAATTTTGTTCCATATATTTAATACCCTTTCTCACCCACTACTGCGTCAAACACTTCAAATTTCCATATCTCATGGTAATGTGTTATGTGTGTGAGTGTGTTTTCTTATATTATTTTGGATATTGAGTTGATTGATTATATATGAGCTATATGGTTTAGGAGGGTAACTAAATATTGTTGAATTTTTCAAACAATTATATTTTTAGATTTTTTCCCCAACATTTTAATTAATTAAGATCTTCAATTAATCAAAGAGGAAGGCATGCTTTTTATACCATCAAATTTCGATTTATGCAAAAACTATTTGTACACCGGACATAAAAATATTAGAAGAACTATAACAACAGTTCAAGAATAATGCACAAGAAAATAATAGCCACGAAAGATAAATGTACACATTGATACGCATATATTGATTAAATCCACCTGAAGTGTTCCACCCCCCCCCCCCCCGGGGGGAATTTTGGGTTTCTGAATGGAACATTTAAATATTGTTTTGGAGATGGCAAAAGATAAAAAGGAAAAAAACAAGAAGAAAGATAATGTGGCCAGTGACATGAGATTTCGTCCAACAGTGACGTACACAGGCATATGGCAACATAAATGAACAAGAGAATCAATTGAATAAAAGAGACATGAAATTGCTTTCTGGTTTGTTGCTTAGCAGTGAGTTGGACCGTTGGAGAATATAATTGACTCAGAATAATATGTTCGTCCACACTGAAGATAATGCAAATATCTAATTATTAATTCAATATTAAACACAAGTGGGAGCTCTCAAGCCACAATCATTAATTCATGATCACATATTTCTAAAGAGGCGAATGAATGTGCTAATTGACTATTCTGGTCCTTATTATAAGTTCGGTTGATCAAAAATTCTCAGTTCTAAAAGAATCATTAATAACCGTTTTTCAATTTTATTCATATTGAATGAAAGAAATAGATAAGGGAAAATGTATAACATCTTTTTTTCATTACTTATTAAAAGGAGGTAAATTTGAAAAAAAATGAATCAATTTAAGTCATATTGAATGCCTTCGTTTTTCATTTCTTAGTATGAGATTGGGTCAAATTAGAATTGTAATAAGGACTATACTATTTTTACAATTCTACTCCCTCCAATCCATTTTATAAGATTTTATTAACCCCAAACCAATAAATATATTAGTTAAGTCATTAAATTTTTAATTTGATAGAATTTATCTATATGTTTTACTCTTATTAAAAAAATGTGATTTTCAAAAAAATTTATTACCTATCATCTCTCTCTTCTTTCTGGCATTCTGCAATGAATAAAAATGAAATCATTAATCACCATGTTGACCTCTTTATATATTTGTAAAAAACTTCCTTCTAGAATACTTAATATAATTTGGAGTTTTGGACGTGAGGAGCACTTAGATGGATTAAAAGAGAGTATTAAAATAAAGGGAACTTTTATAATTCTTTTTTTTTTTTAAATAAATCATTTTCAACATGTTTTACTGAAATCAAGAAAAATCTTAAATCTCATTAATTTTGTCTTAAAGTTTAGCAACTCTCTAACTTTACCCATATTTGGTACACATACCTCATAAAAACAAAATTTATACAATAATAAATTAAGGGTAAAACTACACTTACATATAAACAATTTGATAAAGTCACGTATAAATAAGACAACCAAAATTTTCTCTACCTTATAAATAGAACCGAAAAGTACACACACATATATATATATTGCTGATTTATTCACTTTTTTGCATGAAATTATCAGAGTTTATTTTTAAGGAACAAAAAAAGAAAGAAAGCCACATGCATTCCCTCTACAATTGTCCTTATATTCCTAACTTAAGATCTAAAAAGATTTAGAAGCTTTTAAAGTTTATATAATGATCAAAGATATTGCTTTTTCCAGAATATAAATATTGTGCTTTTTGGTGTAGGTAGAGAGAAAGATATTATATGGTTCCTCCATTATTATTATTATTTTGTTCTAGTGTAAGTTGTAAGAATTTTTATTGAAAATGATTTCAGATTCTATCCAGGTCATTCTCATACATGTCCTTGATGAATATGACAAAGGTGTTTGCTTCCTTTTTCTTTTTCAACTCTTTCCTCTACATACCTATATGGATGTTTTTCCAAAGCCTATTATTAATTTTTGTTCTTCCCTACCTTTCTGTTGAGATTATTTTCCGCGTTTAAATGGACAATTTTAAAAGGTGGTAATGCAAAGAATCAATTCTGCTTCTTCAGTTTTATATCCTCTTATTTTTTTGTGCGGTTGAAGTTGAACAACTTATTACCAATATCTTTACGTGTTTTCTTTTTCTTTTGGAGAGTAGATACAAGTTAAAAGAAAGGTAAAATTGGATTCTCACTTCTCTAACCTTATACAAGATTTCAATTTATTTTTATTTTTTCAGTTTTCTAACCTGACACTATTACTCCTCCGGTTTTTAATATAAAACATATTTGAGTAGTTGTCCTTTATTTTAAATATAAGATAAAATTTTCATATTTGTTAGTCTTTTCTTAATTTACCCTTATTAATGTTTCTTTAATAATAATTAAGAAGGAAAGAGAATGAGAAAATTAAGAAAAATGACTAGGATATTTTAGAAAATACAGGTCATATTAACTACGTACCTCAACTAATTTTTATTAATCTAATCAAATTAAGTAAATATATTTTATATTAAAGAGTGGAGGGAGTAATTTCGTGGTTGGGGGTCATTCTTGACCTATAAATATTCACAAAGAAACTATGGGTAATCTAAAAATTTTCCCCTCAATATCATGCATCCCGAAAATGTTAAAAAAAGGGCAATGTCCCTTTGTTCAAATAAAAAAATATTGTCAACATTAAATTTTACCGGTTAATGTTATTTTAATACCAATTAGGGTGATATTGCTCTTTTTTTACACAAAAAAACTTCTGGATATCCGTAGTTCATTTGTGAATATTTTCAAGGCAAAAATTATTCTTAACCCTGATCTCATCAACAGAAAATGTTTATATCACAAGTTTAAATACTGACAAAGAAAGTTGTACACATAGAAGATGAGTCACACTCATGAGAGATATAATGTTCACATTTCATAAAAAGGTTTTCTTATATTTTGAAAAACTTATTCTTCACCTGAAAGATGAAATTCATGCTATATACGTTTTACATCATGGAAATCAGTGTTGTCTTGTCTTATTCTAAAACTGTCCAAGTGTTCTGCTGATTTTTTTGTATTTGCTGATGGTTTTTGAGGAAATAAAAATAACAGTCACGATGATAGCCACTAGATTTACATTTTTTTCATGATAACGTGTAATTTTGTATGGAAGCACCAAGCAAATATACGTATAGGCCTGTAGGATTAAGAACTACCAGCAATAAACATAAATGTACCTAATCCTCCTCCTCTAATATCCCCTCTAATTCTTCTTAATCAAGAATAATAAAGTATCATAATTGAGTCATCTTCAACTTGAAATAAACATGGATCGGAGAACACATAAACACTAATGCAACAATCATCTATGGACCAATGAACTCAATATGTTCAACTACACACCAAATATGAACCATACAAAATTTGGACGGTTCATATTTGTATAGGGTTCAAAATAATCTCTTAACTATCGGTTTTTCAAAAATGATTT
Organism: Acacia crassicarpa; assembly: GCA_034222035.1. NCBI lineage: Eukaryota > Viridiplantae > Streptophyta > Magnoliopsida > Fabales > Fabaceae > Acacia > Acacia crassicarpa. The sequence continues at coordinate 35,683,120 of JAWXYG010000005.1, read as the reverse complement.
TCATTTGAAAATTATCAGTTAACAATTTTAAATTTGAACTGCTGAAATTGTATTTGGATAGTGTAAACCTTGCCGTAATGATGAGCACAACTGTGATAAGCACTTGAATAAGTTCCACGAAAGCCTGAGACCTTAGCAATAAGCTTGCCTATGGGGAATTAATAAGCAATTTTCCCTTTTTTTAAAAAAAATAATTTTTCTGTGAGAAAATTGTTAGGAATAAGAGGGGGTTCTATTGCACAAGTCATCAATGGATTGCTAGTGCTATCAAACAAAGAACACTCACAAAATAAGACTTTAGATGGCTTCGAGATGATTCCAACTTACAAATAAATGAGAGTCTTCCCCTAAATATTTGACAATCTATACTAAGTTGCATTGCTATATGTACAATTTTTATAGAAACTTCTATCTCTATCATCCAATAAAGGTTCTATAGAAAGCAACGTTTAAAATGAATGTTGTGTGGATATTTTGTTTAGTGTGTATAGGCCTTTGTGTATGGGCTTTAATTCTCTTTAGAGCCTTTATAAATAGGGACCTAAAGTATGAACATTGTATTCATTTTTGATAAATAATAATTCATATTTTTGGGTCTATTTGTTTTGTCTATATGGTATCAGAGCATCAGGTTGATTTTTAAAGACCCCCACCCATTGACTAAGGTGGCTTTCCAAGATCCAGGTGGCTTAACAATTGGTGAGGTGGCTTTCCCAGTCCACATGGGCTTGTTTTGACCAGATTTCCTCGTTCACGGTGGTTTTGCAAGACTCATTCGTTCTTGCGATTTTCGTTCTTCCACGCGTTTCCCTCCTGGGTCTTCAATCCTCGCGTTCCAAGACCCACGGCCGTGCCTCCTATCTCTACCACGCCCAAGATCGGCGATGGCTGCTTGTTAGAAGGACGCCGGACCGTGAGAGCGAGTTCGCCGTCGGACCGTGCGAGATTTGCGATTTCCGTTGGAGATCACAGATTGACGCACTGTTTCTGTCTACCGTGAGCACCTGCTGCGATTGAAGGACGCCAGACCGTGAGCACCTCCAGATCGACTCGAAATTGTTCAAGACTCTCGAGATCGACATCGTGCACGGGACTGGACGCGTTTGCCTGCTGCAGCGAGGGACCTCCAGTAGCTCTCCAGTCCGTCAGAAATCCAAGAACGCTTGGGCAGTCTCCAGGTTGATTTTCTTTCTTTAGTCCAGATTGAACGGTGCGAGAATTTCAACTCTTCATCATGGTAGATCCAAAGGACAGCACATCCTCGCCAGCGTCTACCATTGATTTCACACATCCTCTGTATCTACACCCATCTGACACTCAAGGTACCACAATTATTCCTATTATTCTCACTGGCAATGATAACTATTCTGTTTGGAGCAAAGCTATGAGAATTGCTCTTCTTGGTAAACAAAAACTTGGATTTGTTGATGGTTCCTGTCCGAAACAAAAATTTGGTGTTGATTTGGGGGGGTCAGTGGGAACGTTGCAATGCAGTTGTATTATCTTGGATTCTGAATTCTTTGTCTCGTGAGCTGGCAAATGGTATGGTGTATCTTAGTGATGCACATATGGTGTGGCTGGACCTTAAAGAAAGATTCGACAAAGTCACAGGGTCTCGCATCTTTTCTATTCACCGTGAGATTAATTCACTGCAACAAGGGGAATTGTCTGTGGCCACATATTATTCAAAATTGAAGGAATTATGGGAAGAACAATCTTCCCTTGTGGCGATTGGTGCGACGTGCAATTGTTGCACATGTGACGCATCCAAGATTCAAAGGAATTTGGTGCAGCAACAGAAACTGCTCCAATTCTTGACTGGTTTGAATGAAACCTATCACATGGCTAGAAGTCAGATCTTGCTTATGTCTCCTCTCCCCACTGTGAATCAAGCTTTTGCAATGGTTACAGAAGATGAGGCTCAAAGGGCTCTTGTCGGGGGAGTGAACCCTACCGAAGGTATAGCCATGGTAGCTAGGGGGAGAGGGAAAGGAGGAGGCAAAGGAAGAGGGAATTCACCCTTGCATTGTTCTTATTGCAACAAGCGTGGACACATCAAAGAAAATTGTTACCAACTTATAGGGTACCCTCCTGACTTCAAAGGACTGAAAGGGAGGCAAGTTCAAGAGGTCAATCAGCAAGGAGTTGAGAGGAAGAAGGATACAAAAAAGGCTATGCATTCTTCAACTATGATCTCGCCATCCCTTACACAGGAGCAATATGATAGATTGCTTGATCTTTTGAAGAAGGAACCGGAAGAAAATATGCATGCTCTAACCGGTACAGGTTTGCTCAATTCTTCCTTTCATAAAAATGCATATGTCACTTGGGTGGTTGATTCTGGGGCAACCACACATTTAGTTAGTGATTTATCCTTATTAGACAACTATAAAGTATATTCAGGGCCTGTTAGAACTGTTAAGATTCCTATGGAGATAAAGTGTACATAACCCATATAGGAACTGTTAGATTCTCTAATGGCATAACTTTATATGGTGTATTATATGCTCCCATGCTTAAATTCAACTTAATTTCTGTATCAAAGTTAACTAAGGAACATAGATGTATGGTAGCTTTCTTTCCTAACCGTTGTTTGATACAGGGCCTTCAGGGTGGCAAACTGAAGGGGACTGGTAAGCTGATTGAAGGACTATACATTCTGCAATGTAACCAAAATGATATAGTGAATATGGCTAATGTTTGTCCCAAAGAAAGCAAACATGTTGATGTTGATGTATCTTTGTTACATAATAGACTTGGTCAAGCTCCTGTTTCTGTACTGAGGCATTTGTACTTGATGAAAGACAAAACTGTAACACTCAATAAAAATTGTGATATTTGCTTTCAATCAAAACAAACAAAGCTTCCATTTGCCCCTAGTTGCATTAAAACAAAAAGGATTTTTGAACTTCTACATATGGATGTGTGGGGACCATATCAGACTCCTACACATTCTGGATTTCGATATTTTCTTACGATAGTCGATGACTTTTCTCGTGCAACATGGTTGTTTTTAATGAAACAAAAATCTGAGACTGCGGGGCATATTCAAAATTTTATTGCTTATGTGGAAAATCAATTTTCTGTTAACGTTAGAAGGGTTCGTAGTGACAATGGTTTGGAATTTTTCAATCATACATTGAGAGATTTTTTCTTAAGAAAGGGAATTCATCATGAAACATTATGCGCATATACACCTGAGCAAAATGGTATAGTTGAAAGGAAACACAGAACATTAATGCAAGTTTCACGTAGTTTACTGATTCAATCCCAAGTACCGATTAGATATTGGGGAGAATGTGTAAAAACTACAGCCTATATAATTAACAGGGTTCCTTCTAGAGTTTTAGGATTTAAGACACCACATGAACTTGTTTATGGTGCTTTGGCTGATTATTCACATCTTAAAGTCTTTGGTTGTCTTGCATATGCTACAAATCTGAATAATGCTGACAAGTTGCAATCAAAGTCTGTTGCTTGTGTTTTTCTGGGTTACCCAAGTAATCAAAAGGGTTTTGTGCTTTGCAATATCAAAACTAAGGAAATATTTGTGAGTATACATGTTAGATTTATTGAGAACAGGTTCCCCTTCATAGAAGAGAGGGGCTCCCGGCTAGGGGGAGCATGTGAGGGTACTGCAGGTGATATATTCTGGTTTGATGGAGTACAAAGCCAGCATGAAGCTGAGTGCCCTAATGGTAGTACAACACAAGAGAATCAACCAGAAAATGATGATGCAGCACATGACAACCTACCAGAGAGTCAAATTGATCATCATAATGCTTCGAGCTCTGAATCTGAACCTGAAATAAGTCCAGTAAGGCCGGTAAGAGAGAGAAGACCACCTATTTGGTCTCAAGATTATGTATGCAATTTGATTTCACAAAGTGACATAGGTAAATCTGTATCTCAATTAAATAAAGGGTCCAAAGGTCATTGTAAATACCCTATTGAAGATTACATGTCTTATGAAAATGTTTCTTCATCCCATTTATGTTTTCTTTGTTCAATAGATTCCAATGTAGAACCTACTTCTTATAATGAAGCCATTAAGGATAGTAGGTGGATCAAGGCCATGAAATCAGAAATAGATGCTTTAGAGGCCAACAACACATGGGATATTATGCCTCTACCCAAGGGAAAGAAGGCAATAGGATGTAAATGGGTTTATAAGATTAATTATAAGTCAGATGGATCTGTTGATAAGTATAAAGCTAGACTAGTAGCAAAAGGATATACACAAGAACAGGGCATAGATTTTCATGAAACTTTTTCTCCTGTGATCAAGATGATTATTGTTAGAATTGTTCTCAAGATGGCTGCTATGTTTGGGTGGAATTTATATCAAATGGATGTATATAATGCTTTCTTGCAGGGAGATTTAGATGAGGAAGTATACATGTATGTACCACAGGGAATTGAAAAGGCAGAAAAAGGCATGGTATTCAAGCTTAAGAAATCCTTGTATGGACTTAAGCAAGCATCTCGCCAATGGAATTATAAACTAACTACTTCTTTGTTAACTGGTGGATTTCAGCAAAGTAAGCATGATTACTCGCTATTCATAAGAAAATATGATGATGGTTGTGTGTTAATCCTTGTCTATGTAGATGATTTGATCATCACAGGTAGTTCGGAGAGAAGAATTAATGAAGTGAAGGAGTTTCTCCACAAACAATTCAAGATTAAAGACTTGGGTGAGATGAAATACTTCTTGGGAATAGAAGTAGCTCGATCTCATAAGGGGGTTATTCTTTCACAACGTAAATATATTCTGGACTTACTCTCTGACATGGGAATGAGTGGGTGCAAACCATTATCGATACCAATGAGGCCTGGTTTAAAGCTTTTGGCTTATGAAGAAGGGCGAGATCGAAAAGAAGACTTATTAAGCAATCCTGAACGTTACAGAAGGTTGGTTGGGAGGCTGATTTATCTCACAAATACTCGTCCTGATATTTCATTTCCTGTGCAGGTTGTGAGCCAATTTATGCAAACACCTACCAAAGCACATATGGCAGCTGCACGGAGCATTGTTAGATACCTGAAACAAAGTGTTGGTGTTGGGGTGCTACTGAGTTCAGACCAGGATCTCAGTTTGTCATGTTTCAGTGATGCAGATTGGGGAGCTTGTGAGACCACAAGGCGATCAGTCACAGGTTACTTGCTCAAGCTTGGAGACTCTCTTATCAAATGGAAGAGTAAGAAGCAAGAGACTGTGTCACGATCATCGGCCGAAGCGGAATATCGTGCTTTAGGTTCAGGAGTTGCAGAAGTGGTTTGGGCCACTGGAATGGTTAAAGACTTGTCAATTCCAGCTACAGGTTCAGTTAGTGTGTATTGTGACAGTAAGGCAGCAATTCACATTGCCTCGAATCCTGTTTTTCATGAACGAACTAAACACATCGAGATAGATCTTCATTTTGTTAGAGAGAAACTTCAAGGAGGTCTAATTGATTTACAACATGTAAGTTCGCAGAAGCAAGAAGCGGATATATTCACTAAAGCCTTGGGCAAGGAAGCTCACAGCAGGTTGCTTAGCAAATTAGGCACAGTTAATGTATTCCCTGCTCCTAATTTGAGGGGGAGTGTAGAAAGCAACGTTTAAAATGAATGTTGTGTGGATATTTTGTTTAGTGTGTATGGGCCTTTGTGTATGGGCTTTAATTCTCTTTAGAGCCTTTATAAATAGGGACCTAAAGTATGAACATTGTATTCACTTTTGATAAATAATAATTCATATTTTTGGGTCTATTTGTTTTGTCTATAGGTTCAAATCTATTATCGAATCATCTAAAAATTATTACATATGATAATAACAACATCATTTCATGTATTGATAGAGTCACGTGAAAGAATATAATTATATACGAACCCATCTTTATATTTGTTTTAGTTTTCTCTAACCTTGTGTTTGGTTAACTAAGGGGAGAGGAGAGTAAATTTTGACCAAATTTCCCATGGAAATTTTGCAATATTCCATGCCACTACCCTCAACAAAAAAACCTTTTTTTTCCCTATATGAGATTTGAATGAAGTGGATTGGGGGAAGAACAGAGGATTGTGAAATCGCTTGAATTTGTCTTCATCAGTGATGGAGCTCGGGCAGGAGGAGTCACAATCGATGGCGGTGGATAGGGAATTTTGGGAGTCGTTAGAGCTACCAGAGGAGTCACTGGTGATGGTAGCGACGGAGAAGGAGGAGGAGGGGAGCATGGTGGGGAAGTAGTGGTGGAGGGGTAAGAGGTGGCTGTCGCGGAAGACGTCGACGATGGGGTAAAGGACGGTGAAGGAGAACTTGTCAAGGGAGATGGAGATGGTGAACTCGAAGTTGGAGGAGTGAGTCGGTGACGACTGAAGCGCATGGGAGTTTGACTTTCCCATGTGTTTGTCTGTGGGAAGCTTTGCTATTAGTGCTATATGGTAGGCAAAGAGGAGGAGGAGGAGGGGGAGGAAGAAATTTTCTCATGGGTAATTTTGTCAAGATTTGGTTAAAATTTTCTCTCTCCTCCCTCCCCTCTCCTTAAGCCAAACACAGCTTAAATATTGTTAATGCATTTTTTTATATATGAAAGATAGTTGAAAGCCTACATTACAAATAAAATAGTTACACAAAGGGGGAATTTTTAATCCCAAGCACTCTTGTTCCACCCAAGTTCTCAACTAAGTAGGGCAAACACTAAAAATAGCAGAATTGGAAATACGTACCAAACTACGCTAAAGCATCAGCGACTCTATTGGTGTCTCTGGGAATAGCCCTCAGAAAAACCTGCCATTCCCATCCTATCATTTCTCTAATCTTCAAAACAACTAAACTTATGGAATTTGACGGCCCTCTAAAATCAGATTGACCACTTCTTCGGCATCAGACTCCAATTCCACTTTCTTAATCTCCAACTCCCAAGCCAACTGAAGTCCTTCCAAAATAGCTCATTTTTCAGCAACATAGGATTGACAATCACCAATTGCTTTAGTGAATCCCGCAATCCGTTTCCCAGACTAGTCCCTTAACACTCCACCACACCTAGCCTGAGAGGAAACTAGAGCTCTTGCTCCATCAACATTGCATTTAAACCATCCTACCAGCTTCCTCCATCCCAAACTGTGAGAATTAACAGAAGGGTCATTGTCTCTTACAGTTACAATAAATTGAGTATAATTAAGCCAACCCATAGATATAGCAGCAACAGGGTTATCAAGCTTCTTAAAGTTATTGTTAAAAATACCACAATTCCTCCACTCCCTAAAGCTTCCAAATGGCAACAGCAAAAACTAAATTCCAGCGTTCTCCCCATCTACTGCTAACATTTTTTTTTCAAAGATTCAATACCATCCAATCTCTCAAATTAGCAAGAAAAAAGGATGACACATACCTATCTTTAACCAACTTGACCCACATATTCTTAGCATAATGACACTCCCGCAAGATATGCAGAATGTCTTTAACACCAGAGTTACAGAAATCACACATAGCTGAAGATAGAAACCATGAACTTCTCCATAATTGAGTAGGGAGCTTATTCAAAGCGACTTTCCACATAAAGACTCTAATTATTTTGGCCCCTTTCTATCTCCAAATGAGTTTAAATAAACAATCTTGAGTAGCTATCGGATTAGGCTCAATAAGAAAGTAGGAGCTCTTGACAGAAAAATTACCATTACCAAACGCCCCCATACTAGAAAATTATTATCAGTATTTGGCCTTAGAGGAAATACAGGGGCAATTCTTCGAATGCCAAATGGATTAATAACCAAAGCTAGCTTTCTAAGATCCCACCTTCCTCCTAACACCCAATCCCCAACAAGAGACTTTTCCTCTACTTCCGTTAATTGTTTCACACCGAAGTCTTTAAGAATAATTCCTTCACCATTCCAGCAGTCATTAAAGAAACTAACCGAGAGACCATTCCTAACTTGCCACTTACACCCTCTATCCACAATATGAGACTGAGAGAAAATAAACTTCCATAAATTTGAGTCACCAGACTGAAAAGATAATAACGATTCCCCATCTCTTAACATAAACCGATTAGTAAGAATCTCAGTGCATAAGCCTTCAGCTCCAACTATCAATTTCCATGCCAACTTCACACCAAATGCTTGATTGACAGAATTCAGACGTTTAACCCTCAAACCACCATATTCCTTTGGCCTAGAAATTTGCTCCCATCCAATTGAATAGGCTCCTCTTGAATTATTGTCATGACCTCATATGAAGTTCCATTGCAAACGTTCAACTTCTAAACAAACACCCCAGGCAGCCTTGTTACTTGCATCGGATACAGAGGGATGACACTCACTATCGACTTAGCTAACATAATCCTCCCAACCATAGACAATGATTTAGCTTTCCAACCACTTAATTTGGCTTGGACCCTATCAATAAGGTATTGAAAATTCTCCCTTCTCTTTCTATTACAAGATAGAGGGAATCCAAGGTATCTCCTTATTTCACTAGAACCCTACATCTGAGATAAATCAATAACCTTGCGTCGAGTACTCAGCGGCACTCTAAGAGAGAAAAATATTGATGACTTAGAATTATTAACCCTGCCCCCTGAAGCCATCATAAATTTCTAGGGACGCCTCATCATACACCTTGTCTGTTCCACAGAGGCAACCCCAAATAATAACAAATCACTAGCGAACATTAGATGAGACACTTTAAAGCTCGATCTAGAAACAAAAATAGGTCTCCACCTACCTTCCTCTACTATATCACATATCAAATAGGATAATTTATCCATGCATAAAATAAAGAGCAATGGGGAAAATAGGATCCCCTTGTCTTGATCCCCTTTTAGGAGAGAAAAACTTAGTTTTGGCACCATTCCAAAGTACGTTATACGAAACTGAGGAAACACAATTGATAATTAAATCAACAAAGTTTGGTTCTAACTTTGCCTCAAATAACAATTGCGTCAAGAAGTCCCAACTAATCCGATCAGATGCCTTTTCAAGGTCAACCTTCATTGTCATAAGCCCTCCCTTACTACGATTTTTACCCATAATATGAAGGATCTCTTGACCAACAATGATATTATCTTGAATACACCTACCTCTTATGAAGCTCACTTGGAATGGGGATATTAGATCTTTCACGACTTCCCACAGTCTAAAAGCTATTAATTTAGCAACACACTTATAATGAAACGTACATAATGAGATCGGTCTAAAGCTTGAGACTAACTCAATATGCTCTTTTTTAGGGATTAAAGAAATAAGGGTCCAATTTTCTCCATCAATCAAACACCTGCCTTGAAAAACATTCCTCACAAACTACAGAGGGCTAAACCAACCGTGCCCCAGTTTGATTTATAGAAGATAAATGGGAAGCCATCTATTCCCATGGCCTTAAAGCACCTCATTGAAAATAGAACCCTTTTAATTTCTTCATCATCTGGACAAGTAGATAGATTACCCACAATCCGAGGGTCTAATACAGGAAAACTAGATCTGGTGATTAAACCACCAGATCCAACGGGAATAGAACAGAAAAGCTCCTCAAAGTGGCATAGAACCATATTACTCCTCAGCATTATCAATCTATACTCCATCATCATTCTTAAGCATTACAACCTTATTCCTCCTCTTCCTCATTTTTTTTTTTATTTCAGATGGTAGTATTTAGTATTATGGCCTCCTTTTGTGACCCAAACTGCTCTGGATTTTTTAAACCATTTTGTTTCTTCGAGTTTCAATATTCTTTCCAGATCGCCCTGCAACTCAATCTCCAAATTACAGAGAAATGCAGAGTAGGGATAAGAATTAGAAATTTGGATACCCTATAATCTATTCAAAACTAACTGTTTTTGTTTCTCAACCATTCCAAATGCGTTTCGATTCCAAGATCCCAACGAACTCTAAAAACGATATAGGGACTGCTCCAGACTACCTCCAACATCCCACTCGCCCTCCAGGAAATCTTTATAATTTTCATGCTCAACCCACATGGCTTCAGATCTAAAACAAAGATCCCCACTACTCTTATCTTGAAACTCCTCATAAATAAGACAAATTGGGTTATGATCGGAGAAGAGAGTTCGGGTAAGTACCTGAATAGCACAATTAGGAATATCCATAATGGATTTGTCATTAGCCAGAGTACGGTCGAGCCTCCCATAAAGATGACTACAACCACCATTTTCTGACCTTTCAAAGTGAATCTAGGTCCAATCGAACCCAAATCCTCTAACTGGCATTTTCTAATGCAATAATCAAAGAGTCTAATTCTTGCATCATTCAGACCTATGCCTCCCGTTCTCTCCGACGCATAGAGAATGTCATTGAAGTTCCCAATCATAAACCACAGTTTCAAAATGGACGATGCAAATCTTTCAAGCTCATCCCACAATCTGAAAGGCATCAGGTAATGCATAGACCTCTATAAGAAGGAACTTCATACCTCCTCCGCTATCACACTTAAGATGCATAAATTGCCGCCCAGTCTGGCAGACCACAACATCAATCAACCACTTATTCCAAGTAGTCACAATCACTCCTGAGTGACCTATGCTCGGAACAATTGCCAGACTATCAAAACCCAATTTAAGCAAGCATTTAAGTCGATCCTTTGACTCACACTTTGTTTCTGATAAAACAAGATCATGCAAGATTTCCGGCAAACTACACGAAGGTTCTGAAGAAGCTTATTCTCGCAAGCTCCTTGAACGTTCCAATACAAAATATTCACCATTGTAAAAAAAATAACAAAAAAAAACCCAAGCGCAGACTCAAGAACTCTGGGCTTTCGGCCCATCACTTTGGTCCATGTCTTCATACGGCGTCTCCTCTACAATCTCATAGTCAAGGTCATATGGGCCAGCCCAAAACCTTCCTTTCAAACCATTATCCAGATAGACGTCCCCTAGATCGTAGGAATGACTTGAAAAAACAACCATCCCCAACTCCTCACCTTTAGTTGAGCCTATAACAGTATCCACAGCTCCAACTTTATGCTCTGCAGTGTTTTTCTCGTTTGACTGTGACTTACAAGAGATCCTCAGTAAATCACCCCCTGTCCATTCCTTCTGCATTTTATCCCTTGAGCGTTTATCACTTCGATGCTCCTGCCTTGCCACCACCTTTGAGCCACTACCTCTAGCTACATTCTCACTTTTTTTTTTGGCGCTTTTGTGTTCCCTCCTTTTCCTTTTTCCTCCATACACTAGTGCAAAAAAGGGCTTTAAAGACCGGACAAAATAGGTATGTAAGACCGGGTCTGCGACCGGTCTTGTTCCAGGCGGTCTTAAAAGTTACACTTTTAAGACCGGATGAACCAAATTTTTGAAATATCCGGTCTTAAAAGTGTTTCAAAATAATTTTAAAAAAAACCTCAAATGAAACAATCGGTCCCAAATCACCAGATCTGGTAACATTTTGAATGTTCCTCCATCATCAGTGACAGAGAACCAAGAGAAGGTTGGAAGCAACACCAATAAGAAAAACATAAAAGAAGAGAAGATTGAAAGCAACACCAACAAGAAAAACAAAAAAGATGAATACAAAGTCCAGAAATAAGAAAATATAACAAGAAATAGAAATTATTTACCATGGAAATCGAATTTGAATCAATATAAAATCAGAAGTGAAATTGAAGTCCAGATCTACAAAAAAATCACAAACTTAAAGCAACCAAATCTGAGCAGGATCCTCTTGTCGATGCTGGCAAAGCTTCAAGCAACCAAAATCAAAGTCCAGATCTAAGCAGGAGCAGTCAAGGTAGGAGGAAACAAACTTAAACAAGAAGAGATCTGGGTTTGGTTTTAAGCCAGATCTATGCAAAGATGGTGTGGGAGGAGCCATAGATCGAAGAGGAAGGAGCCACCGTCATCCAGAATCCTCGAAGCTTTGCGCCGTTGCTGAGGATTGGAGTTAATGCCATCGCTAAACCCTTGAAGCATCTCACTGCCAACGTTGCCAAGGATTTGATTGTGTGGCTCTTAGGATGACTTACGAAGATTGCAAGTAGATTAGAGGAAGAGGATGTCATTCTTGCTGAGGATTTGACTCGTTAGGCTCTTGGTACACTTGTTGAATCTATAACTAAGCAAATGTTATATCACCAAGAAGACAAGCACGCTCACGGACTTAACGAGTTTAGCGAATTTAGTTTTTTTTAAAAAAAAAAACACTTTTAAGACCGGATGTTTGTAAAATAGGTCTTAAAAGTATATTTTTAAGACCGGATCCTTAATAGTCTGGTCTTAAAAATATGACCGGTTACAATTCATAAATATATAAAACATTTTTAAGACCGGACCCTTTATAGTCCGGTCTTAAAAGTGTTTTATATATTTACGAATTGCAACCGGTCATACTTTTAAGACCGGACTATAAAGGGTTCGGTCTTAAAAATAAACTTTTAAGACTTATTTTTACAAACATCCGGTCTTAAAAGTGTTTTATATATTTGTTGGAAATTCGAATTTAATTAGTTAGCATATACGATTATATTGTGCAATTATCTTAATTCAGTTGTGAGAGAGATTTTATAAATTAAATGAGCAGATCATGGTTTTTTGAATTTCGTAATTATATTCTTGATTGTAATCATCTTAATTAAGTTGTTAGAGAGATTTTAGGAATTAAGTTAGCAGATCATGATTTTTTGAATTTCATAATTATATTCCTGATTGTAATCCCTAGATTATAGGAACTGCCTAGGTCAGAATATTATTTATTTCTTAGCATCGGTATATAATTCCAATTAAGTGAAGGAATAAATCATCGCATTCTCGGACTCATCGGCGTCTTCTCACAATATTTACGAAATTGCCACCGATCATACTTTTAAGACCACATATTTTATAGTCCTGTCTTAAAAGTGTTCTATATATTTACGAAATTACCACCGGTCATACTTTTAAGACCGCATATTTTATAGTCCGGTCTTAAAAGTGTTCTATATATTTACGAAAGTGCCACCGGTCATACCAAAAAGTTCTTTATATTTACGAAACTGCCACCGGTCATCCTTTTAAGAGCTGATTCTCTATAGTCCGGTCTAAATGAGGCGGTCTTAAAGCTCTTTTTTGCACTAGTGATACCTCTTTCAGCAATACCCGTCTCTCCACTACATCTGATGTGTCAGCATCCTCTATTCCCATATTACCCTTCTTGATATCCTCTTTTTCTATAGCAAGTCACCTCTAACTACATTCTCACTTTTGGTTTGGTGCTTTTGTGTTCCCCTTTTTCCTTTTTCCTCCGCACCTCTTTAAACAATGCCCATCTCTCCATTACATCCAAAGTACAGCATCCTATATTCCCATATTACCCTTCTTGATCTCCTCTTTTTCCATAGCAAGTCCCTCCTTCTCATCCGCAGACAGGACATCAAAATGTGAACCCTTTCCATGTTGCTAGAGACTTTTTGGTTGCTTCTCGCTACCCCCTTTTTTTCTACTAGGTTTATGCACTACTTGCCATATAAGTTTATCATAATTGCTACCTCCCTCCTTGGCTGAAACATTCACATTTGCACTCCCAAAACCTTCTCCAACTACTTTTCTTGTTTTAGTTGTCTCTCCTCCTATTACACAGGTCTCCGCTTTGTGACCATAAACACCACAATTGGTACAAAGCCAATAGAGTCCCTATTCAATATAGTAATCTTCCCCCGTGCAAAGAGAAATCTGACATGAGCTGCTAACTCAGATCAACTAGAACACATATTCAAGCATAGAGACCCCTAAGTTGATCAAAAGTATTAATATCGATCTTAATGGTTTCTTCTATCCTATTACCAACCAAGTTAATGTTGCATGATCATAGTATTCCAAACACACACTAGGCATTCGAACCCAAAGCGCCACTTTGTCAATGGTTGCAAGACGAGGCTAAAACAAAGGTTCCTATGGCCAAACGGTTAGGTAGTGGTCAAATAACATCCAAGGCACTCCAATAAGAGCATTAAAATAATCATCCCTATTTGAAAGTTTCACTACAAAAAAACCATTCCCAATGTTGATTAAATTGATGACACCCATCTTTGCCCATATTGATTGAATAATCGAAAATAATAGCTTGTAGCCAATATTTCTACCAAGTAGTTTCATAATGACAGCTCTATTCCATACTTCGTATAACCTCTTCTTCATTTTTTCCGAGAAAGAAAATGTCAGAAAGTTTCTATAGGATCCTCTTAAATGTGGCAAAGCGGTTCACTGTCTTCAACCTCATTTAGTCCACCATCAGACATAGAATCATCTGATACCTCTATATCCTCTTCAGTTTCATCTCTCTCCTTACCATTACGCTTAATCCCTTAAAGTTTTTCTGCAAATAAAGGCCCTCCAAGCCACTCTTTCTTCCCCATGCTACCCAGAGTAGGCCATTCTTCATCGTCTCTCGAACAATCTCTATTTTTTATCTTTTTTGAACTTCTGATAGTAAATCATCCTCTTCAGGCGAAGAGGGCACGAGACACACATTTTTCTTTGAGAGCATTAGCGCCATTTTGGTTAATTAATGCTTTTTTTTTTCGATATATATAATTTTTTATTTTAATTAATGCTTTTTTTTTTATTTTGGCTATGTTAATGTATATATACAATGTATGAAGCCCACCTTTGCTTTGAGCAACAAAAAAAAGCCCGCCTTTATTGGCCCAAAATGCTTAAAACAAAATCTTTTTGTTGAAGCCCAATACTTTCCAAGGTCATGTTAGTAAAGCAAGTCTGTCACCGCCCATCTCATGACCCATAAAGATAGCTATGGCCCGGCTTATAACGAATTGTAGGGTAATCCAATACCCTGCATAATTAATTATGTACCAAAAAAGTTAAGCACCGACAGAAAGATGAATTTTTAACAAGATTTTTTTTGCCCCCGAATTTTGAACAAGATTAATACTTTTTTTTTTTGGCCAAAAAGAGTCTATTTTATTAATAACAAAGAGAAATTACAAACACCAATAGCCGAAGCCAAAATAACACTCAGAAAATCCCTAGAAATACAAACTATCACAAAAACTTACCAAAAGAACAAGGACAAACAAACTAAAACTAGCCTACTGGAAAAGCAGAAATAAGACCATAACCATGACACAGCTCAGCCTTTAACCAATGCCCTCTTTGTCACGAACAAGATTAATACTTTACTATTTAGTCTTTCACAAATGAAAATTTTGTTTATTCGATCTCTTGTGCATTTTTTATTAGTTTGGTCCCTCAAAATATTTTTTAACTTCATTCCTCATAAATATATTTCTGAATTTAGGCCTTCAAAAATAAGATTAATAATAATATATTTTTATCAATCCATGAGAAACTAAACGAAGAATTACGTTAACTGTTAGAAATTGCTCTATCAGTGAAAGACCAAAATAATTTTTTTCACTGTCATTCCGAGCTGTACGTGGAGCTGTCCTGCCATTTTATTATAGGATAGACTGTTTGATTTTTATTTTTATTTTTTTCTCCCCAAAAATAGAATGTTTGATTTGAAATTTCATTATTGTATATAAATGTCATGAATCAATTTATCATGTGTGTGATCTATATTTTTCTCCATATTAAATTCCCTCCATTCACTATTATCAACATAGAAGATCCAAACAAGTCTGTCCTCTGTCCTTTTTTCATCATATAAAAATATTCCTAGATCAATAAATATAAAAAGAAACCCTCTTAAAATATTGGTTATGTTTTTTGTTAAAAAATGTATTAGGAGAAGAAATCATCTTCAATAATCTGGTAGGCCATGCTTCGGCGAAATAAAATAAAAACAAGGTAGGTGATGTTTAATGAATGGATGCAGACTCAGGGGACCCCATTACGCACTCATACAATAACATGGCCCCCCCTGGATGGCTTAACCCAGCTTGATTAGTGGCTTTTTCTCTAAATTAAATATACGCAAAAAAAAAAAAAAAAGGAATTGCCTTGAGGTTGCCAACCTCATCCTCCATTGTTTATCCAATTTTGGAGCCTTGGTGTCACTATGCTGTTTGGTGCATTATATAAAATTGTTGAGGGAGGCTACCTGCTATCAAAAATTCTATTCAATTGTTATTCTTTCATTGGACTAGCAAACCAACCAAACACACACACACACACCATTCTTATCACTATCACTATCACTATCTTTATCAAAATGATGTGACAAGTTGCTTAAATTTTCTTAAGTTAGCACCTGACTATCTCTCTCTCTCTCCCTCCCTCTCTCTCATCAAGTCAAATCCCTACTGCTTGCTATGTCTGCACTAAAAACCAGAGATTATGTGAGACAGATTTACCTGGGATTCTCTTGTGTTAACTATCATGGAATGGCACTAAATATTGACTCTTACAGGACAGGGCAATAGTTATTCTACTCAGCCACTAGTACTGTTTAAATATATGAATGTCTTGTAGATGTATGCAAAGAAAGTGGAGGCTTTGCATGTAATACAAACAAGTGGAGAGAAAAAAATAGTGATGGGGGTTGTGATAAGCCCTACCATACCTAAAATTCAGGTTTATCTAAAAGAAAACTAAGTCCATACTAGTCTAATTGTTCTAGTTGGAGGATTATTAATAAGTTAGAGAAGACTGCTAGTATAAATAAAAAAAGGTTAAGGAAAACGAATTTGATTTCACGAGACATCCCAATACAATCATTAATCTCTTATTCATACAAGTAGTCTTAAAACTAACTAATAATCTTCTAACTAACTGTAATAACCAAGTAACACTAATAGTGCCAACAACCCCATATTCATACTCGGTGCCTTCCTAGCATTGACATGAAGCAAGAGAGGTAGACAAAAGGTGATTCAGCATGACCAATTTTTCGAAGCACAAGTGTTACTGTGCAAAACCTGAAACTTCAACGTCAGTAGCAAAGATGAAGGGGAAGACACAGTAGTATTGCAAATAATCTCTCATTAATTGTTTGTGACAACCAAAGGATTTTAATTGCAAAAAACAAATGAACAGAATCAGATAATCAGCTTCTGATTGCTTCAGTAGTATTAGCATAGCAAATATGCCCTTAGTTTGTGACATAGTACTCTAGTCAATATTTCATCATTAATTGATTTGGCTTTATAATTTTAACTATTCTCAGCAGATACGCATAATCTCCGTGGCAAATCCATGATTTGGCTGATGGAACATCAAGTATAATCCTGGAAATTTCAACCAAATTTTCCAAAAGAACAAAATTCTATAGTCAATACTCATTAATAATTCAATACCAAGTCAGTTTTTGCTTCAAATCAGTCCATTCAGTCTCATCATCCCAATTTCCTTCCTTGGCCGGTTTCTCTCTCACAGTGGCCCAATGCTTATCTTACATGTGTGAGGGTTATCCAGTGCAGTGGGGAAATCATCATTTGAGCTAAATAATATAAAGATATATTCCATCTAATAATAGAAGTAATTAGGAAAAGAGCTAAACCACAAAAACCTGATTGATTAAGGGTAAGTAAATAAATAACAGATTTAGATAAGTGTGCTTATTACGCTCTATATCAAGACTTTTGGATTTTCTATGGAACCTTGTAGCTTAAGGGTTGTGGACCTACCTCAATTCACTTTCCTTGAAAATCCCAAGCAGGGTCCATAGTCAGCTCAAGTTTTTTTAAAAAAAACATTCATCATAATACTCTCTGATTGATTATTTGCTTTCTAAGCCACACATCATGCTCATGCCCCATGCTCTGCAGCTATATATATATATATATATATATATATATATATATATATTTATACTGTGCACATATGGACAACAAGAAGACTACAAATGAAGGGAATGTGAGTAAGCAAATCAATTAATATAGAATATAAGCATAATTGAGAGCATCATCATTATTCAGAATTTATGGATCTTAAATCATATTACTATAAACAAAAAAACTAAATTTCTTATTAATTTGCACATATGAGCTGTAGCTTGGGAGACTAACACACAAACTTCTTGCCCCCATCACGTTTTCTTCTCTTTCTTTATTGTTCCCTTAACTTAGTATATAATAGTATACCAATTATTTTTAGTGTCATTGTCAAGCTGGAAGAATCAAAAACTAAATTGATTCCTGCCACTAAATAAATAATATTGAGATCTATATCATCTCTGGACACACCTCTTTCACATTCCAAGGAAAGGAGGGGTTTAAATATAGTTCTTAGGGCCTATTGGTATTATAATACTGTAGAATAATCCCTCCCCACAGTATTGAAAAATCTTGAAGCTTCCACAGACAAGAGTCCAAACCACAAATGACTTAATATTTTGTGATAGATTCGGTATTAAAAGACCGTGTATGACCAGTTTCTTTACTGGAGTTTTCTATATGCTTACTTCTTGCTGCCTATGGTCCTAACCCCATGTATGACTCGTCACTGTTGCTGCTCATTCCTGTCCACTATATGATCTAGTGGTCCATTTTTATATTGCCATGTGGACTAGACCACAAGAAAAAAATAGTAATACAAAATTTCCACTAATAAACTATTCTAATTTGATAATGAAACCCGTGGAACAAGGTTCCTAACCCCCTGTCATGTTATGATGGTGATCTGAAAGCAACATGTGTATAAAACAAGCCTAAGAATATTCTGCATAAACTTAAAAACAAGATCAAGATGAGGAAAAAAAACTAATGGATGCGATTGGTAATTTATAAACTTTCTACCCTTTTTGGTCGTGTTCATCATTATTGGCAACAATATTGGATAAGATCAAGACTTTTGATGGTTCACAGATATTGCCTCACAAGGAAACAGGAGTGATCTTGATCAATGATCATGCCATTTACACAGAACTAATACAGTGAACTACCTCTTCTAACCTTTGAAGGTATTCAAAGCAATCATATGGTCTATGAATTATATCTGACAATTAATTAAAACCGACCAAGGGTTGTCAAATGAATTTAAAATAATGGGTTAAGAGAAGCACACCTCAGAATCATCTTTTGGAACCATCAATATTGCCAGTTATGTCATCATGAACCAAAGCATGTGTTCCCCTCTCGCGGTCTTTATATTTTTTGGACTATAAGACGGCCATCCCCGTCCCTGCACAAGTACAGGAGGTACACACTGTATAAGTCCACGATATGGAATACATGGTGTCCACAAAAATCCATTCACATTCTTTTGGACAAATCATCAAACACTTGGCATTCCTAAAAAGGAAGAAAAAAAATTGTGCAGTGATAATTGTGAAATGAAGAACAGTGATTTGAGCACAACCATTATCACCATTATGGAAAGGAAATAGTCAGATTTATCCATGCTACTGAAAAGCAAGAGACAGATAATTAGGACATCAGAGTCATTTCCCTTCTGCAAACACATGGGTGCTTACAGCTGTGGCCATAATCAAAGTTAAATGAATTATCAAATTGGAGAGTGAGATCTTTGTCTGCTCGTTGTTTATGGATTGGATTTCTTGGTGGTCCCTCAAGCTTCAACTCTCTCTTTCTCTCTATTTCTCTGTGTGATTTACAGGCTTCCCTTTAGGCTTTAACGTGCACGTTGGGTTTCTTTCATGCTTGCCAAACTGGAATCTCTTGTTCGGTGGACCGTGGTGGTGGGGTCCCTGAGAGGCTGCTTGTGGGTTGGTCGGACCCACCACCACCTCCGTCACTAAATTGACCCATGTCACTCCTAGGTATTCTCACGGTTAGGGCAGAGGATGTTAAAATCTTCCCATCACTTGTAAGATAAACAAATAGAGAAATATATGGCAAAAAAAAGTAGCACCAGTATTATTAACGCCCGAAAACCTCTCAATTCAAGGGTCTGAAGAAAATCATATCTACTAGGATCAGAACATGATACAAGAACACGTACAATCACCGAGAAATTTTCTGATGATCAAGGCAGGGTAAAATGATCCATAATGAATAAATCAGTGAAGATAATAGGAAAAGAAGCCAAACCCATTACCCACTTCACTTTATTGATTCACCCTGTAGCTAGTAGGGAAAAAAATAGCAGAGAATTATTTAGTATTGCATGTGATATATTATAATCAAGGGAATTCAATTACCAAGGTTGAAAAACAGAGAACGAGTCTGAAGTGTAGAATAATGTTGGGGAAGTAACTGAGGAGGGAGGAGGATGAGGGAAATCCCTTGGGAGACTACAAAATCCAATTGTTCCCTCATCTCTACTTTGCTTTATTCTTTTTTCCTTAGAAGCTGAGCTGCCCACCACATGGTTTCTGCATATACCTCAGGTCTCTCTCTCTCTCCCCTTCTTCACCTTCTGACACCCCATTAACGGTTTATTGTGTTTGATGAGAAAAAATACCTGAAACAAGGAAATTCGGTGAGAGAAAGAAGAAGCGATCAAGCACGAAACTCTTGGCAGTCAAAGATTTAGCTTCCTCTGGGAATTGGCACCAAGAATCGGTTGGGATATGAATTGTCGTTTTAGACGATGGTCCGATTGGTATGGTAAAGCATAACTTATCAGATCCCATGAATTGAGAAAATTGTTTGAGGTTCAGGCTTGTACGTCCAATCCAGATCGGCAAACGAATCCTCGATTTTGTCCTTTGGATCAAAATCAAGGTTCACTCTCAAACCCCACTTGTTTGTACCACTGAATGGAAAATTGAAAAGAAAAGAAGAGAGAAATATGAAAAAGGACACGAGAACTAGCCTGGGTCAATATGAACTTCATCCAAAAAATGCAATTTTTATTATTCTGTGACTGAAATGAAATAGTTTATAGATACACTGCTCAGCCCCAAATTATCCAACCACAAGATACAAATAAATTCTATCATGACCAATGTCTCCCCTTTTTATTGCTTTATTAACTACTCAACAAATTAAAAAGGAAAAAATTGTTAACTTCAAATTCCTGTAAATTTCTACGTTACATGGTTGCTTTTTGTCCCGTTAGCTTGGAACTTCCAGTCCTGTCCACCATAAAAAATTGTGCTTCGTTCATTAATACCTATAAATGTTTGATCAGATATTCTCTGAGATAAATATTTAATGAACACTGTTATTTAGACCGCTAAAAACACTAGACTAATTAAAAATCATGGGAAGTGAGATTTGCGCTAGATCGAGTTCTGCATGCATCTCTCCCTCTCTCTCTGTCTGTGCAAAGGAATGTTACGTAGTGTTGGGAAGGGGACTAATAGTGTCGTCCTCACAAATCAAGGTCTCTCTTTTCTTTTCTTGAACAACTCCCATATATTCTGCTTTACTTCCCTGTCCTCTTCTTGGATTTCGAATGTCTGTCTTATATATAATCCTTCCCATTATCATAAAATAATTAATAACCCCCTAATTCAGATTTTAGACCAGACCCCATCACGTGAAACTATACACAAACAACCTGATTGCTTACATAATTTATTAAATATGTTCGTCTTATAATGTTTAAGTCGCTACCCTCTCCCTCCCTCCTCCATTATCTCATCACTCTGCTTCATTCCAAAACCTCACTCTATTTTCTTTTCTTTGTCTGTTTACCATCTGTTTCAATCTTTCAATGTTGGGTAACTGTGAGAAAATGGTGGTCATGCCCCCAACAACGGATAACGAATGGCCACAGGTTCATCTCTCTCTCTCTCTCTCTCTGTCAGTCTCAATTATTATAACACAAATAAACCACCACCTCAGTTTTCTGTTGCTTAGCGTTTGGAGGCGAATATATGTGTACACAACATTCTTCTTATATATTTTACCCTACAACGCCACCGTCAACCTTTTTTCTCCTCTCTCTGTTTTTCAGATTGTTGATCATCATCAGAAGATCTCGTCCTCGTCGATGGGTTCCGGTGGGAGGACGGCGACAATGGAGAAACCTTCCGGTCAGGAGCAACAATCTCTCAAGTGTCCTCGTTGTGAATCAACCAACACTAAGTTCTGCTATTACAACAACTATAGCTTGTCTCAGCCCAGACACTTCTGCAAATCCTGCAAACGATATTGGACCAGAGGAGGTACTCTGAGAAATGTTCCTGCGGGAGGTGGTTGCCGGAAGAACAAGCGCGTGAAGCGTCAAACGCCTTCTTCTGCTCCTGATCACACCACCACTCCTTCTTCTTCATCTTCTCCTAGTGCTGCTAATAATTCAAGCCTTCCTTCTCATCAACCCCACATCGATGCTCATCATGTCCCTCCTCTGTTCTATGGGTTACCACCTGGTAACTCTTTTAATTCTGATATGAATCTTGCGTTCCCAAGGTTCAATAATTCTGGATCGTACGATCATCTGAATTCCCTGGGATTGGCTAGTTTTTCATCTGGGTATACCTCAAACGATTCACTTTTCTCGAATTACAATTCCATATTTGGTGGTTCTTCTTCAACTGCCATATCTTCCCTGTTATACCCTAGTAGTACTAATCCGCAGCAACAGAAGCTCATCAATGGAGGCTTGAAGGATGATGTTTTAGGCACTAATAACACTTTCCAGGGCCTGTTAGATCCATTGGAAGATCAGGTGAAAGTGGATGTAGAAAGACCAAACCAGATCATGGAACATGGGAGCTTGTTCGATTTCTATTCACCTTATTATTGGAATGACCAAACTAATAATGTCGGTCCTTCAGTCACTTCCATGATCGAGTAAAAACAGAAAAATCTATCTCTCACACTCACCCACTCTCTCTCTCTCTCTCTCTCTCCCCTCTCGTTTCAGTTAGTCATGGTTGGGTCCTTTTCTTTTTCTTTATAGCGCTATCTATTAATTAGGCTTTCTTCTCTTTTGTTCAATACACTACTTTTTTTTTTCCTCTTTTGGGTCAAAAAGGGGTTGGGTTAAAGACTGAGAAAGATACATATATGGGTAGCTAAAGATGAAAGGAGTTTTGGATCGGAGCGATCATGTCAGCTGCAAATAATAAACTCATCAAGCTTCAGCCTATTAATTGTTTTATGTATGCGTCGAAGGTTGTTGAGAACATTGCTCTGAGAGGAACCTCGGATCCTCTTCTCTCTCATCGTCCCCATGGAGTCGAATGAAAGTGGAACATCCTTGTTTTTGGTGCAACTTCTCCATAGTTGATCATCATCAGTAAGTTAATTAATTGGTCTTTGCAATGCACATATATATGTACGTCTTTCATATGTAAGAGACTTGTTCTTTGCTTCTTTACTTTTCTTATGTATTGTGATTAAGTTAATTAGGTTGGGGGTGGGGGATTTAATTATATGAGTAAATGCATCTAATATTTGTTCTTCCATTTTTGTGTTCTTTAGTTCTAAGGTTTGTTTTAGACTAGCTTAGGTGGTGGGACTTAGATATATTGGGTATAATTGTGTAAAAGAGAGGGAGATCATCATCAGATTATCCACTTCTATTATTTGGGTTTGCTCATCAACCTTTTGCTGTTCTTCATCGTTCCATAACTCTAAGAATTAATGTTTGGTTGTTTCAAAAGAGTTATTAAATTAGTTGAATGATTAATGTAACTAATTTGTACGAGTATTTATATATATAATTATAATAATTCAGGCATTCATCTGGAGTAGGACCATATAATGGATCTGTGGCTGAGCTTCAGAGTTCAGTACTGATAATGATCTGGAAACCAGAAAGTGAGTGGGGAAAATAGCGTAGCGCCCACAGTAAAACTGTACGTGCATGCATTATTATTGTATAATAGCTACCTATTTGGTTTCCCCACTAAAAATCCACTTTCATTTGAAGAAATTGTAGGGCACATAGCCCTCCACTTTACTGTTTTGGCTTCCATTTTCAAACCTGCATGATGTCCATAATTTTCCACATTAACGCGTCCTCAGCATGTGTATGCTAGCTGCTTCTTCACGCTTGACCTTTCCATTTGTTAATTTTCGATACTTGGAAATAACTAAAAAGTCCCAATTAAAAGGTCATTTCTTCATACGGAAAGATGTCATTTGCTTATTTGTTATAAGACTTTTTTATGATTAGTTACTTTCATTTTATGGGACCAAATAGTGATTTTTTGTAGTACTTATCTATCTCTAACATCTCTCATCTCCTCCCTTTGATCATCATTTCTGAAATTAAGGCTCTCTTTTTTTTTTTTTTTTATCTTGCTAACTCTATGAATTTCAAACTAATTAACACGGCATATATATACTGCTTTTGCAAATGTTTTGGACGGTCCAATTAGAGTGTTAATGTTTAATTAGCAAATCCTATGCAACTCCTTTGGTAATGCATTATTTTTTCATACAATATACCATTTGTGGTAGTACGTGGTGTAGGCCGGTGGTGAGCGCGGACACACACACTCTAGGGTTCAAGAGTCTAGAGCTAGTAGCTCAGACCTCAGACCTCAGACCTCAGACAATATATAATGCAGTTCTCTTTTGCATCAGCTCGTTCTTCATTTTAATTAATTACGTACGGATAAAGTTAATTGTTACATGGTTTATGAAGTGCAGTCAAATAGTAACGGTGAAATGTTCGTGTTAGCTTTTTGATACATTGATGATGAGGCATGGATCGAAGACCTTTGGACTAATTTCAAATTTTAAGGATAGGATTTATAACAAATTTAATCAGACAAAGAACTTGCGGTGTAGAAAAACCAATCTATACATTTTTTTTTTTTGGAAGTAGCTAGCATAGATTTATTTTGATTAATATACTAATTATTAATTACCTGAATTTGATCCATTCTTTTATGTTTGTGTGTGTGTGTGTAGGCTAAATTGCTCAGAATTCTTATGATTTTTAGGTCTTGTTCGTGAACAATCTCATGATGTTCAGAAGTTAACAAATACTAGTACTCCATCAATTGTGAGCAATATACTCTTCTATTCATAACTAGTATGCTAGCTGTTTTACTGATAGGAAATCCAAAGACATGCAGTTTAAAGTTTGAAAGAGTTATCTATATATAAGAAAATAAAATTTATGGTTATTTACAAACACGGCATGTTGCATGGATGAAAGTGAGATTATGTAAACACATTATGTACGAATCTAAGGTTTATTTTGATGACACAAAGGAGTGAACAGTGGCTTTTTTTCTTTTTTCTTTTTTCTATCTCTTGTCAATTGAACTGTACGTATGTATGGTCATGGCGGCGAATAAGTTGTAACTTGTAAACCTTTAAAACACGTTATGTCAATGGAGTCTGACATTGTGGCAACAATCAAGGAAACATTAGAGACTGTACATGCACAGTACAACAATTGTATATTACTCGTAGAAAACAATAATTAAGAAGACAAGAGGCTCCAACTTCCTAACCTTAGTCGCAGGTGTGGGGTAGAATTTGACGTACCATCCTTTTCTCTTGCGGGCCTTCACACACCCCACAATTAAACAAAGATCAACCATTTCTTGTTTCTTTTCACATCTACCTCAAGCAGCATATAACCCGGTGAGTAGTCCCTGTGTGTGTGTGTTTGTTTTCTTGCTAATAAATGGCTCTTAATTAAAGCAGGTTTAATTTGTATCGAGGCTAACTATTATTTGCATGATTTTATGGAAATATACCAAAGATGTATGGATATTTCAGAATTCATTGCGTTGATAGTGATGGATATGTATAACTAATTAATTGTGTTAGTGTGATACAAGTAAGATTAAGAAATTAAAGACACACATAATATAAAGGAAAGATCTAGAATAATTAAATAAGTCATGTTTCCATTATTATTATTATTATTATTGGGCCGAGTGTTGGCCTTTCTCTTTTGGGGCTGGTTTTGTGCTCCAACAGCCGAGCTGTATAGCTATGGAATAATGATTGAACTGATATATATACAAGGAATCTTTTATTATTATTTTTTAAAAAAAAAAAAAGATATACATGGAATCACAAGTGGCCAAGGAAAGTGACTTTTTGTAGTGTTACGGGTTTGAACAAAGCCCATACTCAATGTAAGGCCCAACAAGGGGTATATTGCATATCAGAATTTACCTATAATAAAGGAGGATCTAATTTTATCTACAATCCAGGTATATCTAAATCTATATCAGGTAGCTACGATATCTGTAACACCTCAATTTTAATACCCAAAAACTCGGTCAAAATATTGAAAATACCTTCAAAAGAGTTCAACAATATCCAAATCCTTTTACAATGTTACCATTTCGAATAAAACCCGTAATACATAATCAGAATAAATTCCAGAAAATATTTCAGAGTTTAATACAAAACGGAAGTCTTAGGTTCATGGCAAATAAAATAACATAACATAATCTATTGGAGATCAAAAGAGCTTCCAGAGCTCACTCCATAGGTGCCTTCCCTTGCTCTCTACTAGAATAATCACCTGAAAAATGTTAATATGGGATGAGATTCCACGTCTCAGTAACTACTGAATATTTCTACCTTACACGAGCAAATTACATATGACAAAAATAAAAGGTAATATAATGTGAATTTAATATACTCAGATATTTTTAGATATACCGTTGTTCACATCAAATGCCTTTACAAAATACTCATCATTCTTTATTGAATAATTCAGAAATGCACTATGCAGTATGCAGCCTCCCTTATATCCCCTTCCAACCGTATACCGCTGACTGGAACCATAGGCTAACATATAGTCCAATAGAAACTCATTCATTTGACTGGATGGTTTCAAGCTCACCAAAACTTAAGATACACCCGGCCAAAGGTATAGAGCTTAAATCTGGACTATGGCTCCCCTCCTTTAAAATAACAACTAAGGAGGTGTCACATGTCCCACATCTCCAATGAAATCCCGGCCAGAGAAAAACATGGAAGATGGGGCCCTGAAAAGTACCATCCACTGTGCACCGAGTGGTGGCATAAACAATTCTTATCATTCAATTCCCTCCTTACTCCACCCATCACAATACAACCGCCATGATGAATGTATTTACTCAAAAATAATGCATTATTATACCATTATATACATTGATATGCGTATTTATGAATAGTATAATACTATGCGTATCTGTGAATAGTAAAATACTATGCGTATCTGTGAATAGTAAAATACGGTATATACATGAATAGTAAAATGAGTAGTAATTACGGTATACGTGAATAGTAACATGAATAGTAAATACGGTATACATGAATAGTAAATACGGTATACGTGAATAGTAAAATGAATAGTAAATACGGTATATGTGAATAGTAAATACGGTATATGAATAGTAAAATGAATAGTAAATACGGTATATGTGAATAGTAAAATGAATAGTAAATATGGTATATGTGAATAGTAAATACGGTATAAATAGTACCTCTACAGATTTGCAAGTCAAAGTTCCCACACCAGATCTTAAAACCATAAATATTTTCTAAATATTCTTGCCAAAATAGTAAACAAACAAATTTATAATCATACATAATTCACAAGTATAAGGAAGAATATTCAGAGTTACCTGTTACTTGCTAATACCCGAATCACCAACCAGCTATTATAACTCTCAAGCAAATATCTCTCTACTCTCTCTCTCTCTCTCTACCTCTCTCTATGGCTCTTAGAAGTTGTGAAGAATGAAATGAAATGGAAGGTCTATTTATAGTTGGAAAATGGGTCCTTAAGTGTAATTTTCGTCTCTGGGTCGTTCTACGTAATTTTCCCCGTGACAAATTTTCAAACCTCCCGTGACTCTTCTGTGGAAATAATTTTTCGTGGGTCCCACATGAATAGTAAATAATATTATATTATAATAATATAATATTATTATTCAAATAGTAAATTACTATTACGTGGGTCCCGCTGACAAAATTTTCAAACTTCACGAGAGTTTTGTGTCGGGAGAGAATTATTTTGGTTGTGGGTCCCGCATGAATAGTAAATACGTATTTAGGAATAGTAAATACCGTATTTTTAAATAGTAAATACGTATTTGTGTAGTGAACACTATTCATATTTCACAAATTTCAAGTATTAAATACGTATTTGCGAATAACATATATATATATATATTTTTTTAAATACGTATTTGTAAATAGTAAAAACGTATACGTGAATAGTAAATACTATTCACGGGGCCCACAAAATACTGATTTCAAATTTATCACTTTCCAAAAATAGAGCCTACTAGTCTTCCCAAAATAGGTTTATGTTCAAGATATTAGATTCAAAATTCAGGATGTTACATTTCTCCCCTCCTAAAAGAAAATTTTGTCCTCAAAATTTCGCCAGAATAAGAATTCTAACCTATTTAAATAATTGAGGATAGGTTTGTCGCATGCTCTCCTCCGTTTCCCAAGTAGCATCTCCGGGAACCATTCCTTTCCACTCGACCTTTACAAGTCTAATGGTCTTGTTTCTTAATTTCTTGTCCCTTGCATCAACAATCCGCTCCGGCTCGGCTTTATACGTCATGTTATCCTTGAGTTCTACCTCTTCTACTTCTATAATGTGGGAAGGATCCGGTTGGTATTTCTTCAGTTGCGATACATGAAAGACATCATGAAGGTTCGCAAGCTGTGGAGGTAATGCAATTCTGTAAGCTACCGGTCCAATTTTCTCCAAAATCTCATAAGGACCCATAAAACGAGGTGAAAGCTTCTTTGCTCGTATTGCTCTACCAATGCCAGTCATTGGTGTGACTCTTAAGAACACATGTTCGCCCACCATGAACTCCAACGGTCGTCTTCTCTTGTCAGCATAACTCTTCTGTCGACTCTGAGCAGTGAGAAGTTTCTGTTGAATCACCTTAATCTTTTGAGTCGTCTCGTCCACAAGTTCTGGACCTATTAAAATTCGCTCATTCAATTCCGTCCAGCAAATAGGAGATCTACATTTTCTTCCATACAAAGCCTCATAAGGTGCCATCTCAATGCTGGAGTGATAACTATTGTTATATGCAAACTCCGCAAGATGAAGATGATCGTCCCAACTTCCTTTTAGTTCGATTGCACAAGCCCGCAACATGTCTTCCAGAGTTTGAATAGTCCTCTCAGTCTGCCCGTCAGTTTGAGGATGATAAGCGGTACTATAACTCATCCGAGTTCCCATAGCATTCTGCAATGCTTTCCAAAATCGTGAAGTGAATCGTGGATCACGATCAGATACGATGCTATTCGGTATCCCATGCAATCTGACAATCTCCTTCATGTAGATCTTTGCTAGTCTCTCCAATGAGTATTCTGCTGCAATTGCTAGAAAATGAGCTGACTTAGTTAACCTATCGACAATTACCCAAATGGCATTATGTCCGGATGTCGTTAGAGGAAGCCCCATGATGAAATCCATAGAGATGCTATCCCATTTCCACTCTGGGTTATCCAAATTCTTTAATAATCCAGGAGGTTTCCGATGTTCGATCTTGACTTTCTGACAAGTCAAACAACAAGTGACAAAGTCAGTCACATCTTTCTTCATGCCCCGCCACCACCAATTCCGCTTGAGATCATGATACATCTTGGTTGCTCCGGGATGGATAGTGTATTTACTCCGATGTGCCTCTTCTAGTATGAGCTTTTTTATTTCTCCATCATTAGGTATGCACACTTTTCCTTTATACCTTAATATCCCATCTCTATCGATCCCAAATTTCGATTCTTTTCCTTCTTCAATATCTTCCCTCACGTTTAATAGATACTCATCTTCGAGCTGAGCGAATTTAATCTCTTTCCAAATTGTGCTTTCAATAGTTAATGCTTCCATGGTAGCGACCAAACCTGACATTACATCAATAGATGTACTTGGTATCTCCTCGAGCAATTTATGTTCTCTGATCATCATCTGGGCTACATGGATTGTCTTTCTACTTAAGGCATCTGCTACAACGTTCGCTTTTCCTGAATGATACTTCAATTCGAAGTCGTAGTCCTTGATAAACTCCATCCATCTCCTCTGTCGCATGTTGAGCTCCTTTTGGTCGAACAGGTACTTCAGACTTTTGTGGTCACTATAAACTTCGAACTTTGAACCGTAGAGGTGATGCCTCCAAATCTTCAGAGCGAACACTACTGCTGCCAGTTCTAAGTCGTGAGTAGGATAATTCCCTTCATGTGGCCTTAACTGTCGAGAAGCATAAGCTACTACCCTACCATTTTGCATTAATACACACCCAAGACCTTTCTTGGAAGCATCTGTGTACAAAGTAAAGGTCTGAGCAGGATCTGGAATTATAAGTACTGGTGCCGTAGTCAACTTAGTCTTCAAATTTTGGAAAGCTGCTTCACACTTTTCGTCCCATACAAATGGTTGACCCTTCCTTGTTAACTTAGTCAAAGGCATAGCTATTTGCGAAAAGCCCTTGATAAATCTCCTATAATAGCCAGCTAGACCTAGAAAACTCCTGATCTCAGTCACGGACTTTGGTCGTTCCCATTGGAGAACTGCTTCAACTTTAGTATGGTCCACTGCAACACCTTCAGCCGATACGACATGGCCTAGGAATTTTACTTCCTTCAACCAAAATTCGCACTTAGACAGTTTCGCATAGAGCTTGTGCTCCTTCAACACTTGTAGCACGATTCTAAGGTGCTCTTTATGCTCTTCTTCATCCTTAGAGTAGATAAGGATGTCGTCAATGAAAACCACTACAAATTTATCTAGATATGGTCGGAAAATTCTATTCATGTAATCCATGAATACTGCTGGAGCATTTGTTAGCCCAAATGGCATAACAAGAAATTCATAATGGCCATATCTAGTTCTGAATGCAGTTTTTGAGACATCTTCAGCTTTGACTCTCAGTTGGTGATAACCTGATCTGAGGTCGATCTTGGAGAATATGGATGCTCCCTTCAACTGATCAAGTAGATCGTCGATCCTGGGTAAAGGATATTTATTCTTTATAGTCACTCTATTCAACTGGCGATAGTCAATGCATAGTCTCAGGCTCCCATCTTTCTTCTTCACAAAGAGTACGGGCGATCCCCAAGGAGATACACTGGGTCTGATAAAACCCTTTTCTAACAATTCCTCGATCTGCCTCTTCAATTCTGCTAGTTCCGATGGAGACATTCGGTAAGGAGCTTTAGATATAGGTTCCGTTCCAGGTACGAGATCAATAGAAAATTCTACTTCTCTCTCTGGGGGTAAACCTGTCATTTCTTTCGGGAATACCTCCGGAAACTCGTTTACCACTTCGATATCTTCTATCCCTTCCTCTACTTCTGCTTGAATGGAGAAAAACACCATGTACGCAAGACAACCATGATGAACAGGCTTTTCATCTTGTACTATAGACAATAATTGTGGTCTACTATGACTCATAGAGTCATCCGCAAGAGAGATAGTCTTCCTCTTGCAGTCAAGGATGATGTCATTAGCTGACAACCAATCCATTCCTATTATTACATCGATACCCTTCGTGGGTAAACAAACAAGGTCTATATTTGAGATCCTATTATCAATCTCAATCGTACAATTTAAGCAAGCCCTAGAAGTTTTTACTGAAGCTCCCGCCGGTGTAGAAATAATCATATAATAAGGCAATTCACTCACTCTTAAATTCAATCGAGGCACACAGTCGTATGATATAAAAGAGTGTGTGGCACCAGAATCAAATAAGGCTTCTACTTCAAGACCTTGGAGTTTGAGGATACCTTTAATCAGATTTGGTGAAGCACTTGCCTCCTTATGTGATAGTGCAAACACTTTCCCTGGCACTGCAGTTCTAGCATCCTTGGCCCCTCGAGGCTCCTCCTCACAAAATCTGGAAATGTGTCCTGGCTTTCCACAGTTGAAACACGTCACACATGGTCCTTGGTGTATTCTTCCACACTTGGCACACATCTGATTGTTGGCAGTGCTTGCAGCAGGAGCTGTGGATCCCCTATATGAACTCTGACCTCCACTGAAGTGACTCCTTTGAGGTCCTTTGAATTGACTCCTCGGTGGTCTGCTGAAATGACTTCTTTGGGGTCCAGTAAAATAACTCCTCGATGGTCCACCAAAGTGATTTCTGGATGGTTGGCTAAACCGCGTATTCACATTACTGAAGTTGTGACTCTGCTTCTTAGTAACTCCTCCCGTTGGTCTCATGAGGTGTGTAGATCTGGCCTGAAAACCCTTCATCTTCTCAGCTTCCTCTTCTCGTTTGTTCCTTGCTATCGTGCGCAGTTTGTCGCATATTTCTTCAAAATCCCTTGTTTCATCAAGGAACGGTGATAGAGCTGTTTTTAGGTCTGGTCTAGCTTTTTCAACCAATCGAGCACTCAACCATTTAGAGTTGTTCTGTGAATATCCGCAGAATTTAGACAACTCTAAAAAGCGAGTAATAAATTCGTCTTCATGTAATTCCCCTTGCCTGAATGTGAGGAATTCAGTTTCTTTCTCTATTCTGATTGAAGGGGAAAAGTAATAATTTTCGAACTTTTCCTTAAACTCTTCCCACGTCATCTCAACATTTCCTTTTGTTTTGGTGCTTTCCCACCATTCTTCAGCTGCTTTCTGCAACAATTGTTCAGCAACCATCACCTTTTGTTGTGAGCTAATCTCGATAACTCTGAAAATCTTTTCTACACGCTTCAGCCACTCCAGTGCTGCAATCGGATCTAGCTTCCCCTCGAACATCGGTGGAGTAAACTTCCGAAATTTTTCCCAAACCTCAGTAATAGGTAAGGGATGATACTGAGAATGAGAACCGCTACTACCTCCATCTTCAGTGCGAGAATGACTTCCTCCCCTTGATTGATGGTCAGAAGGTGTGACTTCCAGAGCCTTCTCCTTTCCTTCCTTACCACCTTGGCCTCTTCCTTTTGCTAATTCATCCTCGTGTCTATTCACTTTCTCTCTCATCTCCAAGATGACGTCTCGTAATTCTGCCAAAAGGGCATTGTTATCCTGAGGATAGGGACCATCTTGATGCGGAGGGAGACCTCTTTGGGACGGAGCAGGGGTTGAATTAGTTCTTCGAGTTCTTGCCATTATCTCCTCCTATGATTAATACTATAAGGACACTAAACAAATAAAAATAGCTAAATAAATTCTAAATCTAGCAAAGGGAAGTGCTCATGTTATGATATTTAATTTGCCACGACCTCAATTTTAGGAAACTGTTAGGAAATCAACAAATTGGCCAGAACCATTGCTCTGATACCAAAAATGTAACACCTCAATTTTAATACCCAAAAACTCGGTCAAAATATTGAAAATACCTTCAAAAGAGTTCAACAATATCCAAATCCTTTTACAATGTTACCATTTCGAATAAAACCCGTAATACATAATCAGAATAAATTCCAGAAAATATTTCAGAGTTTAATACAAAACGGAAGTCTTAGGTTCATGGCAAATAAAATAACATAACATAATCTATTGGAGATCAAAAGAGCTTCCAGAGCTCACTCCATAGGTGCCTTCCCTTGCTCTCTACTAGAATAATCACCTGAAAAATGTTAATATGGGATGAGATTCCACGTCTCAGTAACTACTGAATATTTCTACCTTACACGAGCAAATTACATATGACAAAAATAAAAGGTAATATAATGTGAATTTAATATACTCAGATATTTTTAGATATACCGTTGTTCACATCAAATGCCTTTACAAAATACTCATCATTCTTTATTGAATAATTCAGAAATGCACTATGCAGTATGCAGCCTCCCTTA
This sequence comes from Acacia crassicarpa, assembly GCA_034222035.1. NCBI lineage: Eukaryota > Viridiplantae > Streptophyta > Magnoliopsida > Fabales > Fabaceae > Acacia > Acacia crassicarpa. The sequence continues at coordinate 35,649,699 of JAWXYG010000005.1, read as the reverse complement.
TATCCCCTTCCAACCGTATACCGCTGACTGGAACCATAGGCTAACATATAGTCCAATAGAAACTCATTCATTTGACTGGATGGTTTCAAGCTCACCAAAACTTAAGATACACCCGGCCAAAGGTATAGAGCTTAAATCTGGACTATGGCTCCCCTCCTTTAAAATAACAACTAAGGAGGTGTCACATGTCCCACATCTCCAATGAAATCCCGGCCAGAGAAAAACATGGAAGATGGGGCCCTGAAAAGTACCATCCACTGTGCACCGAGTGGTGGCATAAACAATTCTTATCATTCAATTCCCTCCTTACTCCACCCATCACAATACAACCGCCATGATGAATGTATTTACTCAAAAATAATGCATTATTATACCATTATATACATTGATATGCGTATTTATGAATAGTATAATACTATGCGTATCTGTGAATAGTAAAATACTATGCGTATCTGTGAATAGTAAAATACGGTATATACATGAATAGTAAAATGAGTAGTAATTACGGTATACGTGAATAGTAACATGAATAGTAAATACGGTATACATGAATAGTAAATACGGTATACGTGAATAGTAAAATGAATAGTAAATACGGTATATGTGAATAGTAAATACGGTATATGAATAGTAAAATGAATAGTAAATACGGTATATGTGAATAGTAAAATGAATAGTAAATATGGTATATGTGAATAGTAAATACGGTATAAATAGTACCTCTACAGATTTGCAAGTCAAAGTTCCCACACCAGATCTTAAAACCATAAATATTTTCTAAATATTCTTGCCAAAATAGTAAACAAACAAATTTATAATCATACATAATTCACAAGTATAAGGAAGAATATTCAGAGTTACCTGTTACTTGCTAATACCCGAATCACCAACCAGCTATTATAACTCTCAAGCAAATATCTCTCTACTCTCTCTCTCTCTCTCTACCTCTCTCTATGGCTCTTAGAAGTTGTGAAGAATGAAATGAAATGGAAGGTCTATTTATAGTTGGAAAATGGGTCCTTAAGTGTAATTTTCGTCTCTGGGTCGTTCTACGTAATTTTCCCCGTGACAAATTTTCAAACCTCCCGTGACTCTTCTGTGGAAATAATTTTTCGTGGGTCCCACATGAATAGTAAATAATATTATATTATAATAATATAATATTATTATTCAAATAGTAAATTACTATTACGTGGGTCCCGCTGACAAAATTTTCAAACTTCACGAGAGTTTTGTGTCGGGAGAGAATTATTTTGGTTGTGGGTCCCGCATGAATAGTAAATACGTATTTAGGAATAGTAAATACCGTATTTTTAAATAGTAAATACGTATTTGTGAATAGTGAACACTATTCATATTTCACAAATTTCAAGTATTAAATACGTATTTGCGAATAACATATATATATATATTTTTTTTTAAATACGTATTTGTAAATAGTAAAAACGTATACGTGAATAGTAAATACTATTCACGGGGCCCACAAAATACTGATTTCAAATTTATCACTTTCCAAAAATAGAGCCTACTAGTCTTCCCAAAATAGGTTTATGTTCAAGATATTAGATTCAAAATTCAGGATGTTACAATATCAGGGTCTTGAATCACAAGGCTCAAGCAACTCAACCTAAAGTAAACTCTATAAATACAAAGGTCAAGCCTTAAGGTATACACATGACAGGTTCTACGTTTTAACCCAAGACTATTTACATACAGTCACACAGAGCACACACCCCACCCCCTTGGCTACATGCCTATGTGTGTCTCGAACGTGGACTTTGATCCCTTTACAAAGTACATAAGCCCTAGACTTGGCTCTTAATCAAGTCAAATAAATCCTATTCTTAAAACAGAATATGTAGCAATAGTGGATTGTTAACGTGAACTCCATGAAAGTAAATTAGAAGCAAAGAAAATAACCATTCATTATTGAATGGATGTTTTTATTGCACAAAATTTATGTCAAGTTGTCATTAAGTTCTCTTATTACATTTATTATTTTGCTATTAGCTAATTTTTAAAATGTGTATGCAGACTTGTAATTTTGCTTATAAACTTGACCTAATAGATATAAACAAATTAACTCATTTTATCCAATAAAAATAGCATTCAAACGAAATCCAATTGTAAGAGCCTGTTTGGTATACAGAAAAAGTAGGAAGCGTAAAGAAGATGAGAAAGTTCCCTCTGTAAGAACACGTTTAATTGGTTGCTAAATGTTTCCAGAACACAAGTATCCACATGCTCCAAAGTTTCTTTAAATATGAGAAGATTAGTTTCCACTAAAATTAGTGGTAACCCATCTTCTCTCATAGGTGAAAAAAGGCAAAATACAAATTTGTCTCTAAAAATTTTAAATTAAAGCGCTAAAAGTGAACCACACTTCTAATCAAATCTGATGATTAATGGAAGCATATAAAGGAGAAACCTCACTTGGGTCACAAACAGAGGCATTGCAATGTAATCACAGAGAAGAAGAAACTTGACAAGCCACGAAGCATTGTAGTCAAAAGCACCAATGACGCACACCACCATGTCGTTTCTGGCATTGCTGCTTATTCTCTTTACTTTTTTTTCCCCCTTCTCCTTCTTCTTCTTGAATTTGATCACTACTTCGTCTTTGCTCTATATCAGAGCTCATTTGATGCTTTTAAATCTTGCGAGTGATTCTTGACTTTATAATTTGTCCTTATGCACTTACTAGTAGCTACATTCATCTTTTTTACTAAAAAAAAACCAATAAACATTTGAAAACAATGATTTTGTTCACACACCCAAAAAAAAAAAAAAATCTTATTGAATAAACGGATTCTTTTGTTGAAAAATCAACAAATAAGTACAAAGAAAATAAAAGATTATGTTGTGAGTGTTACCTCAAGTTGCTCTATTTCAATAGCCATAAAGCAAGCGCAAACAGAATTTTGCTCTATTTCAACAAGCGGGTAAAAAGAATTTGACTCATAAATTTGAATTTATTTAGTAAATTCGAATTTCGTTAATAAATTTATTAATTACATTCCGTAAAAAATTATAATTTAAGGGGTATTCTAGGGATTTTATCTTTTTTTTTCCTTCACAATCACCACTTTATATTCTTCCTTATTTGCTCTTAATCTACGTTCGATTCCTATATTTATCCAAAAAACGCACCTTTTGAATTCCTTTTCAGTCACTCTCCTCCTCCGCGTGCCAAACGGGGCCCTAAGATTTATGTGATATATAATGGGTAAAATGGGAAGCGTGGGTCTGGAGGGATGGAGTTGTACTGAAAGGGTAGCCACGTGGGGCAACGTGAATGGTGTAGTTGAGGGACAAGAATCATTGTACTGTTGAACCAGTAGAAGCTCGCCAATTCAGGGGCTTTTAACCGACCTAAAGCTAAATGGAGGCAACAATAATGAACCTGAGAAAAAAAAAAAGGGAGGCGAGTCCCACGAAACATTGGCCCTGTATCAGTAACCCCTTTGTTGAACTAAAGACCAGTCTCAGTCTCAGTCTCAGTCTCAGTCTTAGTACTGATCATGAATGCCCCCCTCTCCTGGTGGGCCCACCACTTGCGTGCTTCATCATCATGTTCCAGTTTGCTTTATTCTGAGCCATTAAGATGAAAAAGGAGGGTGTGAGTCGCACATTCATGAGATCATGTTGCATTAGAATGTGGTGGGAAAGCCAGACACTGGATTCTTCCTCCTCTGCATGTGTGATGTATCACCCCCACTAGCTCCTGCTTTTTCTGCAGTTTTCTTATTCATACATTATAATGCAACTACTCAACTTTCATACCAAACGTCACTCCCATCGCCCAACCCCCCAGAAGATTCTTCTATCGTGTTTAGTCATTCAAATATTTCTTTTTTCTTTTTTCCTCTCAATTCGCAAGCTAAACTTATGGGACTCAGGGATCCAACCTTGAAAGCAAAAACCAGTTAAAGTTGGCTTCCATGTAATAAGCTAGTGAGGCGCTGGCTATAATTCTTTTTCAATACCATGTCTAAATATCATATGAATTAATTGTTGGAATATTTTAAAATAAAGAACGAGGAGATGCGTTTATTAAAAAGTCATATCTTTATAAATTAAAGAATTTATTTGAGAGGTTTATATGGGGAGTTATAACACTCAAAATTACTGATTTCATTTTTTTTAGTTTCTAAAAACACCTATGAAAAAGTGTGGTAACTATTACTTAGTGGAATGTTATTATTATTTTTTTATTATTAGAAAGATTGCGTTGGTTTTTAAGAAAATCTTACATACTATAAATGTGCAACCATTTATAGAATAATTATTTTAAATAATCATTAGTTATTGAAGTTATGTTGATTCATGAAAGTTTATGAATCTAACATATGGTTGTGATCTTTAATTGAAAAGATGTAGCTTTGAGAGGCACAACTTCAACGTGTCACTCTGTTCTTATAAATATCATGTACCATCATTTCATTTGTAACATATGATACGACATCATAAATCACGCAACAACAAGATATTAAAATCATTGTGTGTCCTTGAGTGCATACAAAAATGAAGTCAAATTATCATTTTTTTCAAAGTCATTGTTGTCTTAGCTTAAATATTGGGAATGCAATCAATACGCAAGAGTTTTCGTTGTATCCTATAGAAAATTAGTCTGTTAATCTAACTTGCACCTTATAAGATGGATATAATTGGGAGCGAATAAAACCTAAAGGAAAGTATTGCTCATATTTGAAAACAATGTGCAATATCTTATTCTTTAGAGATCCAGCCCCTCCAACAATCTTTTAGCTTAATTTCGTGAATCCAAATGGCATCTTTGGCGAAGTAGACTACAAATTTGTCGGGTTATTAGAAATATTTGATGGCAACAACTTTATAAGACGGTACTAGTTTTACTTTCTAGAAGAATTGATGGTTTGATCCTGAAACTTCACATTAAAGTCATCTTGAATTCACTATTTCAATGGCAAAAGAGAGAGATAGGTGTCTATTAATCTTTCTTTATTGAATATAGTTCATAGATTCATGAGTTTATTCAGGATCTGGTTGATGCAATTATTTAGCCTATTTAGCCTCAGATTGTGTGGTTTATCACTTGTGAAAACATGAAATTTTACTCGTGGTTAGAAAATGATAAGAAGTATTATGTATTTTACATTTACTAAATTGATAATTATCATGAGACATTCTATGGTTGATTAGATGAGTTGATAATTATCATGTTGTGTTCTGATTTTAATTGGAATGATTGATGAAAATATGTTATAGAATTAATGCATGGGTTGAACATGGTTTGAATAATTTCAAACAAATAACATGCACATGGATGAATTTATTGTGTCTCATCAATCATAGATAAAATTCCTTCCTTCATGGAAAGACTTGAAAAAAAGTCTTAACTAAACATAAAAAAATTAAATCTCTCTTGAGTAATTGGGGGATTATCTTGGTATAGAATATCAATGCATCATGGTTAATGGTATATGATACAAAAAGCACCAATGCTCATGAGAAGGTACTTGTAGAAGAGGAAGAATAGTCTCATAAGATCTCAAAGAAAAAGAAAGAATGATATAATTATAAATTCTTTTTTTTTTTTTATACATGTGAGGGGAAAAGTAAGGGGAAAGGGGAGGGGGGCGGGATCGGGATCGAACCCGCATACATGGGGAAAGCTAGCTCTAGGAGCTGGCATAAAAACCATTGCACTACTAAGTGCAACCCCTATAATAGCATGTTTGGCTATGATAATTTTAATAATTATAAATTCTAATTACATGTTTGGCTATGATAATTTTAATAATAGCAAATGGGTCATGTTTTGTTGTTGACATGCATAGAATTTTGATTGTTGTCATGGTTCTTTATTGTTTGACTCTAGTATGGAGTTGGTACCGCTATCAATTCATTGTAATAGTCAATTTACTCTTGCAAGGGCTCATAATCACATTTATAATAAAAAGTCGCGACATATTGGCATAAGATATAGCTATGTGAAAGATTTGATTTTGATTGGAGTACTTTCCATTAGTTATATATAAGATCTGAATTGAATCTTACAAATCCTTTAACGAAAGGTCTAACAATTTTACACATCCTTTAACGAAATGTCTGACAAGAGATTGGGTGCCAAAAATATCAAAAGGATGGGATTGAAGCCCTGTAAGCTTTAACCATCAATAGGAAATCCAACTCATACTTGACCATCATACCAAGTCTTGAGTTCAACGATGAAAGTACACTATCAAATTGGTTGCAAGTACTTGACTTTTTAATACATCACAGGTTGACAAAGTACTGAGTATCATGAGACTAGAATAAGGTAGGTTGAGCCTAATTTGGTTCTCAATGGACCTGTAAGTCTATATTTTCCGGAGCATTTATCATGGTGATGCTCTTGATAGAATCTATCTATAAAAGAGTGAAGTGAGGCCGCTTATATGAGTCAAAGAGCTTGACTCTAAAAAGCTCTCATGAAAAGGATATGGATACAAGGCTACTAATAAATGTGTCATTTAAAGAGGCATACAATGGCTCAAGATCTCATGCATAATTCATGCACATCTATTCATATGGGATAATTGGTTTGGAACTTAGTCTACTATATTATTTTTGATGGGTGAAATCATGTCTTACTTAGGTAAATATTCAAATCCTCGAGATATTTTCACTAACAACATGAAATTCCCGAAGTGATTATAGTTTGTGATCATTTTAAAATGGTCGGGAATCATTGAAATATTTTAAAATGAAGAGATGTATTTGGTGAAAAGTCACATCCTTTTAAATTAAAGAATTTATGTAAGGGGTTATAAATGGCTTCAACTAAAAAATGATAATGGGTTTATTTGGGTCAGTGATGGTAACGATGACTTATTATCTATCTAAATTTTGCGGAAGTCCGATATTAAAAAAAACAAAAAACAAAAATCAAATTGTAAATATGATTCATGTTTAGATTGATGGTAGCAGAAGTGATGGGGCCCACATAAAAAAGCTTAGAACTTTTTCTTAAAAGCTACCTCATGGGGCTTTTTTTTTTTTATAAGAAAAAGTTTTGGAGGGTTCGGCATTAGTCCCCCTACCAAGGCCAGGGCACGGTCTCGGGCTCTATGAGCACTTACTGGGGACTTACGAGATCGCCTACCAAAGGAGTCCCAGCGACGGCAGAGAGGATCGAACCCACGACCCAAGAGCCTAATCCTGGATCCCTTACCATCTATACCAACTCACATTGGCATCTCATGGAGCTTTTTCCTAAACTGAATTTTAGGAGTTTCTTTTTTTTTTTTTAAAGGCCCAATGGACTTATAATTTTATACAAACACTCCTCTTAAGACTTTTTTCTACTGCTAAAAAGAAACTTGTACATATGATTGTCCTTTCATTTTTTTCCAAAAAAAAAAAGTTATAAATGGCTTCGACTAAAAGATGATATTGGGTTTGTTTGGGTTAATGGTAGCGATGACTTATTATTTATCTAAATTTTGCGGAAGTCCGATATATAAAAGAAAAAAAAAGTTAAGTTGTAAATATGATTCGTGTTTAGATTGATGGTAGCAGAAGTGGCGGGGCCCACATAAAAAAATTTAGAGCTTTTTTTTTTTTCCTAAAAGCTACCCCATGAAGCTTTTTCCTAAACTGAATTTTAGGAGTTTTTTTTTTTTAAAAAAAAAAAAGCTCAATGGACTTATAATTTTATACAAACACTCCACTTAAAGACTTTTTTCTACTGCTATTTCTTTTCCTAGCTATTTTTGACTTAAAACTACCCTAACTCTCTTTCCAAAAAGGGCCGTTATCATCTCTTATTAATGCCTTCAAATAAATTGTCCTTTGCGTATGGGTCTGTGTGGTATGAGGGATTCGGGGACAAGGAGGGGAGATAAAATTTTTATGAGTTGAATTTAAAAAATTAGAAAAATGAGATTACAAAATTTTAATAAAAAAAATATGTAAGATGAAAGTGTAAAAAAACAAAACTTAATTAAAAAACTTTTAACGCAATTCTTCTCTGTTTTTTTTTTTCCCTCCCCTCCCCCTACGAAACATGGCGAAGATTGAAAGATAAAAAGTTAAAGGAAACATGGGGATGGGAGATAGGACGAAAGAGTGGGAGTTGTCAGTTATAATTGGCCCACCTGTTTCGTTTCTCTATTTTTTTTTTCTATCTTCTCTTGAGCCCTCATATCTTTCTTCGGCACACCAAAGATTTTCTCCTCTTCCTAGAAGATCTCCCTCCCCTCTCGTGCTTTCCTTTTCCCTATGAAACACAAATCATTGCTCTTGTTCTTGTATTCCAAAAATAATAATAATCAACATTTATAAATAGAAAAAAAATCTTAGAAAAAACAAATAAATGCAGGGAAATTTCATGTCAAATCATAAGAGGAATATGTGATTAACAAATGTCTTCAAAAAAGACTTTTGTACCCCCTTAGTTATATGGCAATTTTCAGAATAGGTGAAAAGAGGGAAGTGGATAATCTCAGTATCCTTCCATCTTCTTCCCTCAGAATCTTAATCTAGGTCATTCAAAAATAAATGTAACAGCTAGAGAGAGTTTTAAAATTTTTATATTTACTGCATGCAGTAACTTTACCGCATGCGGTTTTTGAAATCAGTGATTCTGGACCTTCAAATTAATTTTTAGACTACTCAGATGCAAAGATATTGAGGAATTCTAAGGAAAGGGCTTCTGAGACAATCCGGAACAGAGAAAGAGGTGGTAGTGGGTGGTATAGACGATGAGAGAGAATAAGAAAGAAAGGAGGGAGAAGATTGACTTATAGAGAGACAGAGATCTGGAAATTGCCATATAGCTCAGAGGCAAAGGTCTTTTTGGTTTGGAGGCATTTGTTTATCCCAGATTCCTCCTATAGTACAGTATGATATGAGATTTTATATATTGATAGAACCTATTTATCTTTTGTCAATTTTAGTTGTATATTTTTGGGATTTTTCCTTAATAATAATATACTAGTATATTTTTGTTTTTTTTTTTTTTTTGGTAAATCACTTTTAATGTCCATTCACTTTCATATATGTTACAAATGGATTAAAATTGGAAGTGATAAGCTGCCTTGCTCGAAGAAAACTTATTGAAAGAGATTTGCACTCGAATTCTCTGAAGGGATTATACCATTTATCAAATAAAAAGATATTGAAATTAGTCAATTATTTTAAATTTATAAAAAATTACATCGCTTTTGCAAAGTTATTCTCATATCAAAAACTTACTACTTTCTTCCCCATTTCATCGATTTTTCTCTCTATTTTGATCCAATAATAATCAATCACATCTAAATTAATTCACAAAACATTGGAATCAACAGCCTGCGTATTCAAGCAATAAACACGTAGAAGGAGGGGTAGTACTGTTATTCTCTCTACTTTAATACAAGTGAGGAGGAAATTAAAGGGAAAACTTTCCAGAAAACACAGAAAAGAGAAGGCTTTATTTGTATTTTGTAAATTAAAATGCCTTTGTGTAGAAGACTATAAAATACTTTTACACCCTATATTTTTTATATATAGGATCAGATAAATAAATTAATGTATATTTTATTTATATGGTATAGTGATGTTTGTTTTTGCCATGGTATATTATATATATAGTGATGACATGAATTGATTCTGTTCAACTGCCCAATTAGGTGCACATTATACTGTTACATATGCTAACTGAAGTAGCTAGAGTGTATTAATTTTTCTGTCTCAATACCTCAAAACCTACCTCTATTTGAAAATAATTGTGTTATTCTTCACAAAAACAAATTCTAGAGGCTTTGCACCAACCATTCTTAAACACAAACTGGCACCATAATTTGCATATTCATACCGGGTTTGGTTTTCTAGTTTTTTTTTTTTAAAAAAAAACAAAAATTAATAGATATTAACAATCTGAATTATAATTAGGATCAAACACACAACCTCCAACTCATGAATAAACATTTCGACATCACTAGGTTACAAGTAGGTTAACAATTTTACTGTACAAAACAGGTGCAATCCAATAATACACATCACAACCAGAAAACCCACGCAAGCCACATGGTCCATTTGATTATTGAATTCAAATCATGAATTAATTTTCCCATGCACATGTTCACCACTCACTCAGCCCTCAAACATTGACATTATTTTATCTGTACACATGCAGTACTCTGAATCACGTTAAGACCAAATCGAACTAGTTTTTTTGCCCAAAGCACTGTGAGTTTAATTTGAAGTGATCAAAAGAGCTTAATTGATTCTCATTCCTCACCCACCCCAACCCAACATGTTTATTATGGAAACATCTTTTCCTCAATCAACTTTTTCTTACTTCTCTTGAGATCACATCACCTTCCCTTTTGTGCATGCATTTAGTATGAGTCCCCTTAATTGTCCTTCTTCATTATTATTTCTACTTTCCCTTTTTTCACTACCCAACCGAACCACATACATGGTTTGCTTCCACTACAATCCAGCTACTCTATTACAACTTACTCCTTACTTATGTGTCCTTTGTTCATGTCTTTATTTGATTCTTATCACAACATATAACCCCACAAACTTCATATTTAAATCAATCATCAACAAGTACAAGCTAAAACCCAAATCACAAATCCTGTGTTCTATAAAAATGATGCGCTTTCTAATTCTCCTTTCACACACATTCAATACCCCACATCACAAAATTCTTTACTGTGCATTAATATAATGTATACCCAGAAGCACCCGGCCAATTAACAACCAATAATACTAGCTGGTGAGACCGCAAACAAACTAAACTGATAAAACAGAAAACAAAACGAAGGCAAGTCAAACTAAATATCTCACAGATTGTGCCTTCTCGATCATCTCTTCTGGATTCAGAGTGTGCAGTGTGAGATGATGATCATGGAGGAGGGTCATAGTTAGGAAAATCAGGCCACTGGTGATTCGGGATCAAAGAAAATGACCCACCAACAGTATCATTATTATGACTCTGAGAGTTTCCACTAGTGGAAACGATACTCATGGTGGTGCTCCACAGAGAGCCATCGGATCCTCTCTGGTTATTAACGTTGTTGATGAAGCTTTCAGACCAAACATCATGGTTATGAGTTGAAGCAGAACCACTACTCGCCGTGGTTGACTGAATCAAAACTTGGTCTGCTTCATACAGATCAGTCGTCTCTTCTTCCTTGTCTCTGATACTACTCATCTGATAAAACGGTTGCGGCGGCCGTATTGATGATGAGCCCAAAGGAATATCAGCACCACCGAACCCAGAAAGAAGACTCATCTGATTGAACGGCTGTGATGGATTCAGGGATTGAATCGCCGCCAGGGACGACAAATACCCACTGCCACCACCAGCACATGCACCGCCTTGATAAAAGGGGCTAATTGATGGGACCGCCAAAGTAGCAGCAGCAGAAGCAGAAGTAGAACTCGCGGTGGAAGGTTCGCTCTGAAACTCTGCCTCTCGCAACGGGGCGGAAGTAGCGTCGGCGGAAGAGGAAGAACTTCCTTTGGTTCGCTTGGGCTTGCGGCAGCCACCGCCGACGCGGACGCTCCTCAAGGTTCCGCCTTGTGTCCAGTACCGTCGACAGGCCTTGCAAAAGTAACGAGGCTGGGAGAGGCTATAGTTGTTGTAGTAACAGAACTTGGTGTTGAGAGAATCACACCGAGGACATTTCTGGGGTTGCTGTGGCGGAGCCTGAGGCTTACTGTTGTTCATGTCTCCTCCTTCTCGCTGTCACATACAAAGATACAACCAATATATAAATATAGAATAAAGATGTAGTATATTCCACTCTCTCGGAGTCTGATTGCGAACTGGGTTTTGCTTAGGAGAGAAGACAGAAGAGAATAATATGACTGTATGTAGGGGGTGGCTGGGTGTGTAACTATAAAGGAAGAAAAGGACTGGATTGTGGTGTGTGGCTGGAACGCGCATGCAGGGTGTATATATCTGAGTTATAAGTGCTGTGGGAGGAGCTCTACGTGTCTGTGTAATGTGGAAGAGAATCCATATTCAATATTAAAGCCAAAACCACGGGCGATCATTACCTTTGTCCAGGTTTTCCCCACCAACCTACAATCGACAAAACCAACTTCTCTCAAATTATTATAACAAGGAGAGAGAGAGAGAGAGAGAGAATATATTCACAAATCGTGGCTTGACATGTATGTATAGGAAGCATTCATAAGGAAGTGAACAAAAGAAGAGAGAAATGGAATGACATGTCGGAAATATTTATGGATTTTTCAGAAGCGGGGGGTTCAGTGGTGGTGGAGCTTGAAGGAGATGATGAATGAAGGTGGAAGCATGAAAGCTTCAAGTTTTAGAGCGATGATGAAGAACTGAAAAGTGGTCAGGATCTCCGGTACGAAAAAAGCAGAAGGAAGAGGGCACACGGCAGAATAAGTACCTGAAAGTTCAGAGGCGATATTTCTCCACCACAGAGACGTTGAGAGAGAGAGAGAGAGAGATCAGACGAAGGAGAAGGAGAAGGAGAAGGAGAAGGAGAGGGTTATGGGTGTAGATGAAGGACCACCGTACCCTGAGGAGTGAGGCGACACAGAAGGAAGGCGGTGATGGTGAATGAAGTGGACAATTCTTTTGTTCTGGTTCTCTCTCTATCTATCCCTCCTTTTTATTTTCCGTCAATTTCCACCACAGTTTCTTCAGTGCTCCATTAAACTTTCTGACATCATCCTCTATGGCATAGCTCCAACGCCAATTTTTTCTTTTTGGTCAAACAACGCCAATTTTTTCCACCTACGCTACGCTACATATTTTCATGCCACATTATTTACATCTAGTGGCCCTGACTTTGTTTTATAAATGAAAAAAACTTTCAAAAATTCCTCATGTCTTAATTTTTTTAAGAGAATTTTTTTGAAAAATTAAAATCACAAATAAATAATTTTCTACTAAGATAATACATGAATTTTTTAGGAATAATATGCAAATTTATCTTAGAAATGTTTGCTAAAGAGCAACCTTACTTCAAAATTTTTATTTGTTTATTTAATATTACCCTAAAAGCTTCAAGAAGTAAAAATGTTGCTTTATATACGATTAAAAAAATTAAAGTTGACTATTAAATTTTTAATGGTGTATAGGATTAACATCATTGAACCCAGAAATACTTCGAAAACTTTCGAAAAAATTTGCCCATTAAGCTTATATCAAGTGTAGTTAATTTCTTGTCAGTAGGAAGCAATAAATTTGATATTAAAAAAGTTAAGAGTAAAAAAATAAGACTTCTAAAATTTTAAAATTGGAGATCCGATTTAAGTCATCCTAAAGTTGTAGAAATATATTTTTAGAATTATACAAAGTTTCAATTTATACTTGATGGTGATATTTTACAAAAGTTTTACCCTAGTGATTTTTACTATTTTGAAGTGGCTTGTCTCGCATGTTTGTGCTTATATTTGCCTTAGTGTGTGTGTGTGTGTTTGCCTCGACGTCTTCACCTAGAGAAATGCTATCATCAACTTCGTCGAGATTATAAAATGCAGACAAATTTGGTGAGGAACTATAATTGATGTTGAGTATGATTTAGGAAGAAACCATAGCATTTAAATTGATTTTGATTGGATCTTCAAGTTTTGTACGTATTGTGTTTTGGCTTCATGTATTTGACGGACATGATTTTAATATACTCGGCCATCAACATATTCTAATTATAGAAATCTTGGCCCCTTCAATAAGTCAATATAACCTATATATGAAATCTAGAAAGATTAAAATACGGATTATGTATGTAGTATTTGTTAGAATTTAGGAGGAAATCCATAGGTTATGAATAAGAAGAAGGATTGAAAAGAAGAGGAAAAAATAAGAATGAATGTGTGTGTGGATAGAAGTCCCACATTGGTTAGTTAGAGAGAAGTTAGAGGGTATATAAACCCCAACTTAGCTGCTACTAATTGAGCCCTTGGACCAACCTACTTTTATAAAAGGGTGAGGATCAAGATGACTCTTAGTCTACCACACACACATTCTATTAAATTATTTTTTAGATTTCCGAACGTTATCATGAGATCAATCAAGTCCTCAAACAACTTCTAATCTTATATACCAGCAGTTCATCTTTTAGAAAGTATTACCTCCGGTCCTAATTATAAGAGCTAGTTGACTTTCTTTAGAGAGATTAAGGAAGTTAAATAAGTTACTTAATCATTTCATATGTTAAATATTCTTATACTACTACCTCCGGTCCTAATTATAAGACATAGTTGACTTTGTTTGAAGAGATTAAGGAAGTTAAATAAGTTACTTAATCATTTTATATGTTGTATATTTTTAGATTATATATTAGTTTATTAGTCAAACTAATTACTTTGAAGAAAAAAAATAAAAATACTCTAAAGTGATTTAATTAGCTTCCTTAATTTTTCCAAAAAAAGTTAACTATGTCTTATAATTAGGACTGGAGGTAGTATTATATATTAGTTTGTTAGTCAAACTAATAAGTTTAAAGAAAAAATTAAAAATAAAAATACTTTAAAATAATTTAATTAACTTCCTTAATCTAAAAAAAAAAAAAGAGTCAAATAGCTCTTATATCTCTAAAGTGATAATATGGTTTGGTCACACGTCAAAACAAAAGAGGACCTGTTTCGATGCCGGCTTTTTTAGTTCAGGTTTGCCAACCTGTGAGGTAGCCCGCTTTTTTAATTTTAAATTTTAATAAAAAAAATTATTACTTTGCACCTAATTTAAACATAACCTCAATTTAAATTGTTACTGAAGTTAAATGTGTTGTCATTTGAAGGTCAGCGTGATGAGGCATCCCTTTAATGGCTTGGTTGCTCATGTTTAATCAATACGCACCAGTTAATTAAACACGTGTTCAAGCGTTTTACGCATGGAACATCCTTAATGATGACCTCGAATTTATTTCCTTTTCCCTCACAAAAGATTAGTTTCGTCTTTTTAAAATGCAAATTAAATTAAAGGAATATCTAACATATAAACACGTCAAGAGACACATTCATAAAAATAAATAGCTACAACGTCAAAAAGAAAGTCCAACTATTGCTATCATTTGGATTTTGGGGCATTATTTTGCTCCATAATAAACAGTTTGATAAGGACAGGAGGAACACTTCAAGGACATGGATTTTCTTGCTGTCTATGGTTGGGTTTACAAAGATAAACGAGTTGTGTCCTATAGGCTCAACCTTTTATGGAGGTTCATCTTTGTGTCCTACAGGCTCAACCTTCTCTTCTTCCTTTCTTCCTTTTTCTTCCTTCACCCCTCTCTTTCCTTTCTTCTTCCGGCGGTTCGTTTCTTCTTCTAATCTCTCAATGCGAACACAAACCGCCTTAGTTTTTTTCCTTTTTCACCCGCGTCATCCGGTGCGGCGTCCGCGGGGTGCGGGTGCGGCTTCAACGGTGGAGGGTCAAGACGGCAGCGCGACCTTCGGCAGTCACAGTCGAGCTGAGTGTCGAGTGTCGGTTCATTTCTCTCTTTCTCTCTCGGTTCATCTCTCTCTCTCTCTCCTTGGACATTATCGTCATTTCACACGAATCTGTACGAATTTGCATAACCTTCAGAAGTCTTTGACATCTCTCAGTCTTTTTATCCGTCTTTTTCCCTTTCGATTTTGGAAATTATAATAGATCTATATATTGTTTCTTATAATAGGACTTTTTAGTACATTTATTAACCGGAACCCTCGCAGTGATTCTCTCAAATTAATTTTATAATGTATAATATAAAACTACTCTTATAGTACGGTATTATGTTAGTCAAATTCCTGCTTTGACCGAACTCACAATTTGACCAAATCTCAACGAATTTTAAGCTCCGGCCTGGAAGGATCGGAGCCGGTGTGGGGCCTAGAGGCTAAACGCTGGAATGAATTGCAACACGTACAAACTTGTGATAGCGGCTCATGTCACGTATTTATTTATAAGTCATTTTTAGCTAAGTTTTAAATATCAAAATGAGATAATTTATTTAATAATTAGCTTTATCCCTCATTTATTAATAAGTATTTTTTAACTCTTTCTTCCTTTTTTATTATTAATATGAGCAAAATTATCATAATCTCATTTAATATTTTAAAACTATACTTGTAAATAGGACTAAATTTTTTAGTAAAAATGACTTATAAATAGAATCAGAGTGATACTAAATAAATATGGGCATTTCTTTTAATCGCATATTCCGCTAAAAGCAACTTTCTTTATTCCTTTTATTTATATTTAATTTAAAGTGGGTCGCAATTGCTTCCAATCATTCTTCTTATGTGTGTCATAATCAAAATAATTAAAAAGGGGAATCTAGTTGAGTCTAGTAAAAAGAGTTAGACTCTCACTACGTGACGAACTAATATTAGAATCCTTGTTGGGATATGTACCCACATTTAATGCTTAACAATGTCTTAAATAAAATTTAGCATTAGGTGTGGTTTTAAGAAGGGGAATCCAAAATATCACATTAATGAATTAGCGAAGAGTAGCAAGTGGGGGTGAAGGGAAGAGACTTGAGTCTCTTGTTTATGCACTCTTTTTTTTTGATACAATCAGTGGGGAGAGGAGGAAGTAGGGCTCGAACCCTGGATAAGGGGGGAGACCAGCTCTTAAGGCTGGTCCTAGTGCCATGACCTACGAGGCGCTTGGCTGTTTCTAATTGGAGAGCATTGCAGATTTGCAGTTGCCACGTGTTGTGGAGGTATGCCACTGTAAATCTCTGCAATTTTGTATCGGGCCCGTCATAGATTGTTGAGGGGCTCGGCCTGTTCCTCAGCTTGCACCTTTCTACAGGCCCAAGTATCCACATGTTAATATCCAACAACATGCTGAGCTCCAAGCCCTTATTTTTTTTGTCAAAGTTGGGAGAGGTTTTGTACTTTTTATACCTTTTACATGTTTTTGACTTGACGTTGAAAATCATTAAATTCATAAATATGGTAGAAGCATATGGAATCTGGAAGCAAGTAATTATATCTACTTTCATCAAAAACCATAAATTTGTTATTGGGTAAAGGATTTCTTCAGTCACAAGAGATAAGTTATCTCCAGTGACCCCTAAAACTACGTCGTTTTGGATTAATGAACGGTGTTTCCGTAATTTTGCACCCTTCATTAATTCACCTAAAATTACAAACATACTCTTCATTAATTCAAAAGGACCTAGTTTTAGAGGTTATTGGAGATAACTTATCTTCAGTGATTGGAAAAATACTTTTCTCCTTGTTATTTTTCAAATATGCTCATAGTCTTTATTTATCAAATTTTATATTATAATAGATAGATAGATAGTGTTTATCGCATAAATTCTTAATGACCTTTAGGTCAAGTGGCATCTACTCCCCTCTATAGGAGGGGATCACAGGGTTCAAACCTGTGCTAGGTGTGTGTGTGAATTTGTTTGTTTATTTGTTTTTTTTGGGTGGTAAAAGTTTAGAGATGGAAGTAGACACCGATAACCTATCAAAGTCAAGGCACATCTTCAGGGTCAAAGAGCGCTTACAGAGGTACTTACAGATCGCTCATCATCAAAGCCTTCACATTGACCGATGGATATCGAACCTCCTCTCTTTTAGGGTGAAAACTGACACTTTAACTAACTATACTACTCCTCATTGACGTGAGTTTGTGTGTTATATAAACGGTGTGATTTCCTTTGACTCTTGTCAAAAGAAAAATTGCATATAGTTTTGTAGAAGTTGTCGGCCCCTTGCAATATTGCAATTTTTTCTCGTTGTAAGTGCATCTTTGCCTTAGAGTAGTGTGCATGATTGACAAGTTTTATGCTACAATAGATAGGTAGCATCATTTGGCACTCTGTAATTTAATTTTTCTTTCTCTCACCTATATATGCTATATCCATACCAAGCTCTCTCCCTCACACTTCTCACATCAGTTCCAAACCATAAGAATCTATCCCATTATAGACTTCTCTTTCATTTTGCAGAGATTTCAATAATTAGAGATTAAGCTTGTGAAGATAATTAATTAATCCGTTGGACTAAAGTGTATTCGTGGTTATGTGATCCTAATCTTGCCCTGTTAAGTTTTTGCTAGTCATGATCATTCTAGAATAGATTATATTTATGTCTTGTTGATTGTTCATTCTTGTGTCTGCAGATATATATATATATATATATATATATATATATATATATATATATGATTGTATAATTAAGAACTGTCTGTTGTAATTAAAATGTATGTTCTTATTATATGCTATATTATTGATGGCTTTTCTTTTTCATATTAAAGGAACAAATTATATATAACCTAGCCTGGCCTTTTTATTGTTGTGCTATTCTCATCATCAGTGCATGCATGCATATATTGTAAAATTTCTCTACAACTATTCATACCACTAATAATATGTCTAGCATTTCCAATATATTATTTTTGTCAATACAATTATATATTGATCATATTATTTAGACATGTGAAATTTCTTTCCTTGAACATAATGTTGGTAGGTATGGGTGCCTGCCTTTGATTATACAAAGTCCTTGTTGCAGTTATATGGATTGGAGCTCAACGTTCATCGGTCTATCAATTTTACTCACATTCTAAACGTTAAAAACTTAACTTCAGTGAGCGAAATTCTAGGAGATCTCTTCATTAAGCTAAGATTGGTACCGTCCTATCATGATAATTTCTTATTTTATTATTATAGTTTTCTTTGTAGCACAATTAATTTATATTAATTAATTTGCTTGCAATATGATATATACAGATGAAGAGAGGACAGAAAGCTCGCTGGTTTCAACAACGTAACTCTCGAAGAGTGGGGGAAATAGTGTCCATTTAGTTCATGGAATCGGAAGTAATATAAAGAAATGTAATGTAACATTATGTAATGATGATTCCATGAATTTGTTTAGTTAGAAAGATGATGCATATGTATAAAAATATCTCGTTGGATTACATCGAACATGAGAATAATATAGTATAGGAGACAAAATTACTCCAATCAATATATATATGTATAATGTACATATTGGGTTCACGGTAATTTTTTTAATATGTGCAGTGTCCAAGTTGGGTTTATAGTAAATTTTTAATATTTAATTGTGAAAATATTATGCATTATACAAGTTGGGTGAATAAGAATTTCTTACTATTTAATGGTCGAAATATCATGCACTACATTGTGTTCATGGTAATTTTTTAATATTTAATGGTGAGAATATTATTTTATGTGATGTTTAAATTTGTTTTAATGCGGAATGTATTTTTTACTGGAATTTTTGTAATTAATAAATATTTAACAACGTTTATGGTTGGACACTATGATCAATGTAAAAATTTATGATGACAATTGTGTATTTTTCATTTGAATACAAGATGCCTATATCCCCATTCATCGGTTCTAACAATGTAATCTTGATTATATCAATTTAGATTACAAAATATAATCATCTTTACATTACACATGCCCAATCAAATACTGTAATTAGTCTATTGCGTCAAGATTACATAGATCTAATCATCTGTTATAGAACAAATAAGATAATATTGACTAGTCTGTATAAATCGAGGAATATATGACATTATCATAACTTGCCCTTGAGACTTTTAACTTAACTTTTTCAAGTGTCACGGCCAATTATTCTTTGTAATTATTCTTTGTTTACTTCGCTAATATTGATCATGATGGCTTAAATTAAGGGAAAGTCGTGGGGGCACACTATTTCCGATAATTAAATTTGATGGCACATTTTGTTAAGTGAAATTTAGTTGCCTTTTGCTTTTCCTTTTAGTTTTTTCCCCCCTTGATCGGGACAAAAATATAGTTTTCGCCTCGAGTTTACACCATGTAACATTTTAGTCTTGCATGATTGACAATTGTGGCAACAAGCACTAAAATAGCCTCTGGAGTCTGGAAAATTGAAAACAAAGCCATCATTTTTTAATTTAAAACTTTTGCGTTACAATCTTGCATGTTTAGCAATTGTGCCAACGAGCGTTGAAATAGTCTGTTGAAAATTGAAAATATGACCGTCATTTTTAAATTAAAGCTTTGCGTTAGAGTCTTGCATGTTTGCCAACTGTGACAAAGAGCGTTCAAAACACTTTCAAAAATATAATCACCATAAAGTCAGGCTGGTGCCTATTGCACTTTTCGGTGATGCGTCACTTCTGCCCCTTAATTTAGGGTATTTCCTAAAAAATTTTTCATGGTTGTTTTTATCGTTAAATTTTATATAAAAAGAGTAATATTTTGATATCTTATGAGTAAAAAACCATTTTTTTTTAAATTTTTTACGATTTTTTAAAGATTTAAGACTCAAAACGTTTAGAGTTTTAAATCTTTTAAAAAATCGTAAAAAATTGAAAATATTTTTTTCTATAAAATATCAAAATATCAAATATATTTTATATAGAATCTAATAAATCAAAAGAAAGATTAAAAAAAAAAAGGAAAAGAAGAAGAAGAAGAAGAAGGTGGTGAGAAGTCCCCCAAAATTGAGAGGTACTAGGGTCGCAACACGAAAGGCACAACAAGCACTCCTGCTCAAGCTTTAGCTAGAATCCGGCATGTTTGACAACTGTAATATCAATCTAGCTAGATGGCGTATAACCTAATTTAATCTTGCTTTGCGGTTCCTTAATATATATATATATATATCTCAAGCTCTTCTAAAGACATGTCCTAGTTTTCTAAGACCATTGGTGGACCCACTTACATGAGGGGGGGGGGGGGGAGTGCCCCCCTTGAATTTTGATGTGAGGAATTTTTTATTTTTTATTTCCCCTTCTGGGTTGATACAAAAGAAATTAACATAAAGAAAATAAAATTACAGAAAGGAAACTAATCCTAATAAATCATTCAGATACAACTCCCGAGCAAATTCAAGGCACTCGCTAAAGAAAGTGGACGAAGACAGTCCATTATTAGCCAAAACATCTGCAACGCGATTCCTCTCTCGACTCACATGAAGTATAAAATTAGTGCCTAGTCTTTAATGTGAGCAATTAATTAGTGCCCACCCTTGATAATAAAGCAATTAAAATACATATGTACTTGAACTTATCGAGTGTCTAGTCCTTGATAATAAGGCAATTATGATAGAATTTTAAAAAATAAGGTTTAGAAGGATGACATTATAATTATTTTTATTGTAATATACTTTTGTCATTGAAATATATGTACTTGAACTTATTGAGTACCCACCCTTTATTGTAATTTATGTAGCTGCATTTTTAACAACACTTAGCCTTGCTTTTCTAAGTGACAGGTTTGTAAAATAACTGCCTCTCTTATTACATTATTAGTATTCACTTGATTTCATAAATATTTTTTAAATATTTTTTCTTTTCTTGTTTATATTCTTTTATTTTTTAATGCATTTAAAACTTTCTTAAAAAAAAAAAAAAAAAGCAGGGGCAGCGCCCCGAAACCCTCTCACCACTGATGCCCACCCTTAACTAATTTTCTGGACCTACCCCTGTCTAAGACAATCTTCACTCCACCCCCCACGTACTGTGGAATTGAGTTGTTGACCTCAACTCTCAGATTGAATGGGTGCACCAACAATTTAGTTTAACTCAAATTCTAAACATTACAGTCTCTTCATATGTTAGTAGAGCTGGTGTGTATGACATACAAAATCAATCTCTCTCTCTCCCTCTCTCTCTCTCTCTCTATATATATATTATATGCTTGCACCTTTACCAGCTGCTATCATTTTTTTGTTCAAGCAGATTCCCAAATATTGAAACCACAAGAATATTTGTGAATTGGTCATCAAGTTGTTAAAGATTCAGACTTGGGAATCAGATATTGCTGTGAAGCAACCTTATAATGGAAGCCCAGATTGAAGCGGATCTATCGTCACGTAATGTTTGCTCCATAAGTCTTCCAAACTTGACACAGAATTTATCTACGTATATATATATGCATGGCTGCCCAAAACGGCTTCTGCATGCATGCTTTAATTTAAGGTCTCATGTTTTGTTGAATTTGGCAAATGGACTTGTTGATGGGAAAAGGTGATTAAGTAAAGCCATTATTGTACAAATTAAGCATCGTTTTGTACATGCGTTGAAAGATTGTTAGAATCTTATAGCGTGCATGGCGTTGAGTAGTCACTTTAAAACTACCCTATCCCACGTACGATACAAGTCCTTTCAATAGGTTTTAGCCCATCAAATTTATAATTTAATAAGGACTTTAATAGTGTTAAATATGATGATGTGGTACTAACACATACAAATTATCTTGATGGAACGCGCGTTTCTTTGCCTATTTAATGTTAAGCAGGGGACGCATATCTCCAATCTGGATGGTTCAGATGGAATCTAGATGGTCTAAATTTAATTTTTTAATTTAGTGATTTTTAAATAAAAAAATTATTTTTTTAAAAAAATATTAGTTAAGAGATTATCTTATTTTAGATTCTCTATCTATTAAAATATATTTTTTTTAAAAAAATAGAAACTAAAAAAAATTAAATTTGGCTAGATCCCATTTGGAGATGAGATCACTACTACAAAAAGTGGATATTACTTCACTAAAAGACGTTTTTATTTTTAAAATGGAAGTAAAAAATATAGGCGGTGGCATTTTCGTAATTATTTAGCTAATTTCGATACTTAGGCGTCCTAAATAGGACGCCTAAAATTATTTTTTTGGCGTATTTTGAGGAATTTTTTGGCGCCAGGAAACTTTTTGGCGTCTTGAAAATAAAATCAGGACACCAAAATTGAATTTTAGGTGTCCTAAAATATATGTAGGACGCCTTAAATAAAATTTTTGGCGCATCTTGATGATTTTTTTGGCGCTGGGACTTTTTTTGGGCGCATTTTGAGAAATTTTTTGGCTCCAGAAAACTTTTTGGCTTCCTGAAAATAAAATCAGGATGCCTAAAATGAATTTTTTGGCCCATCTTGATGAATTAATCCAACATCCCCCACATGACACGCACTTGACTTTTCTTCTCTGCACACCATCCCTCATTTAATTTCATTTAACCCTTCTCTCCTCTGCACACACCTCATTTAATTTCATTTATCCATTTTCTCCTCTGCACACCATTTAATTCCCCACGTACGCCTTCATCTTCTCATTTGATTTGCACATACGCCTTTCTCTTCTCTCCTCTACACCCCATCTTCTATTTTGATCTATTCCTACTCCTTCAACATTCTTTGATCTGGCTGGGCGAGGAGACGGGGGCGAGGAGACAATGGCGAGGAGATGACGGCGAGGAGATCGAGCAACAAGATGTTAGAATCTGCACTTTGGAATGAGACAACGGCGAGGGTGAGGAGACTGAGCAACATGTCGCCAGAATTTGCATTTTGGAACAAGAGCCGTCATCGATTTCATCCAAAATGGTAGGCTGCCGCCAATAAGTGTTTTTCCAGATCGGACTCTTTTTTATTTTTCAGATCTGAGAGGGTACCAATTTTTGCAGATCTGAAAATCTCCTCATGGCGTCGAGACGATACTATGAACACTAAGTCTCTTGCAGATCTCGAATTACCCTGTTTTTTGCACTCTTGTTCCTTATTCCTTCCATTTTAGAGGATTAGAATTACTTGTTAGGTTTTTTTTCTTTTTTTATTGTATCTTCCTTGTTGTCTCTGTTTTGATGACTTTCTTTGTGTTCTTTTCTTGTTCTTGCTGGTTCTGGAATTTCATTTTTGTAACGTAAAAAAGCAAGGTTCTGAAAACCAGACTGGTCACTGAACCGGACGAGGTATTGGGTCAAGGGTCAGTGGGTCAGACCGGAGTCAGACCGGTATTAATTAAAAAATATAATTTTGTTAAAATAGGAACAAATTATATTTTAATAATAAAAAATATTTTATATAAAAAATAAGAAGATATTTAATATTATATTTTGTTCAATAATATTTAGTATTATATTGATTATTTTAAAAGAAGAGATCACAGCTTGCAAAATGTCTCTCAATTCAAATGGTCCACGGGTTCATGCTGACAACCAAGGAAAGTGTGCCAATTAAAGCAATCGTACGACACCTATCAAGTCTCATTAATGGTGAACTCCCCACCCACCCACTTTACACTACAAGGCAAGGTCTTGTATCTCTCCAATTACAATCAGATTTAGGCCTCATTTCTTCTTCTTCATTATCGCTCTCCCCTTGCGACCTGTTCCTCCTCCACTATAGCCCAAAGAAATCATACCCAAAGAAATCCTCCGAACACCGACGAAACTCGCCGCCATGGATGGATCTACGCCTCCGTCAACATCGCCGCCTATTCTCTCTCTCCATCTCTCTCTAAATGTTGACATTCTTCCTCCTCTCTTCAGTCAACGTTTTCTTCAAAAAAAAAATTGTGACTCGGTCAACTCGGCCGGGTTAGGCCGAGTTGACCCGAGTCAACTCGAAAACCTGGGTTTCTCGTTAACTCGGATCGGCTTTCCTGCCGGTTCGTTGGTTTCCGGTCCGGGTTCCAGAACATTGTAAAAAAGAAAGTATTTCTAGAATTTGATTTTTGATTTGTTCTTCCGTGGTCAACCCCGCAGGTTTTTTTTTTTAAAAAAAAAAACTGAAATATGGCGTCTTAAAATACAATTCAGGACACCAAAAGTCAAATTTTTGACGTCCTCCTTCCAGACATCCATTTGAAAAGGGACGTTAAATGGGCCTTATTTAGGACGTGTTTTAGGTTTTTTATAGTAGTCGACCTATCTTTAAATAGGCAGGGACGCATTCCTTGTGTTGATGTGTGGCTAGATAATTGAACAAGCTTACTATATTTCTTGTAGCTTGCGTGGCTAACTGATATTTTTTATTTTTTAATAAAAGAAGAGAATCATAATCAAACTTCACCGCAATTTCATTGGTCTTTTTCTCAGACACCACCACCATCATGTTCCTTAGCAACTCTCTTGGCTCTTGGCTCTTGCCTCATCATCAACCCATCTCTGTTCGCCAAAACCTGTCGATGTTCCTCCGCCTTGTTCGGTGACCCTTGATCATGATTATTACTGGTACTCTTTCTTCTTTGGAGTTTCCAGTGAAGAAGAAGAAGCTGGACTTGGCTTAATGGGTCTTCCGAAGTCAGAGGCGACAACCACGTCAGCGTCTCATGTAGTTCAAAGAAGAAGATGATGAACATTAGTTGTCGGTCTCCCCTCCTTAACCAGTAGTATTCTCTCATTCGTGATGAAGATGATGAACAGGGGAAGAGTCTCAAAGGATTCAGCGCGATGGCGTTCTAATTCTCTGATTTTTTTATTATTATTATTTTTTTATTTTTTTATTAGGTGAAGTATCACTTTTGTCCTGAAAGTTTTGGCTAAAGAGCATTGGGTATTAAATTTTTTTTTTTGAAGTAAAATTCCTCGACAGTTAGCAAAATGTAACAGTTAATTTTGACCATTAAATTTATATGATTTGCATACGTAACATGTCACCTTATCAATCAAAATCGGGTCAAACATCATTTTCTCTCCAGAAGTTTTCGATGGGGCGCAGTGGGTATTCTGAAGTTTTTCTTAGAAGCAATTTTGTCCTACCGTCGCCCAATATGAAATTTGACCATTAAATTAATCAAACAACACACACGTTATGTCATTTCATTATCCACATCACTTTAGTCCAATATGACATGGCATCACACCTCATTATCTATTTCTTGTCAAAGGAGTCATCGGTATATTGAAGGCATCGCTTAGCCTACGACGAGCATAAGAAATCAATAAGGAAAGTAATTAATCTCACCTTGTTGAAGAAATTATCGGTATTAAGGGAATTTAAGGGATAAACGAACTTAACAAGATCAGATTAAAGAACGCAGGAAATATCGTCTTCTTTGAGTTGTTGAAGGACACAGGGCTAGGAATCAAGGGTGCAGAGGAGGAAGCCAACCTTGTAAAGGTCGAATTTAAAGTCAGAGAGGAAGATCCTTGAGATGTTGAGCTCAAGGTAGCCAGAATTTGTGAAGCTGAATTGGTCAAATGGATTGAAAGGTTTGTCACAAAACACAGAAAAATTATTATTTATGATCTAAGCAAATGAAATACAAAACGAGATATGAATTATCCTCGAAATCAGTGTAGTAAGACAAAGCAATAGTGACAATATTTATCATTGTATAGATTGATCTAGGCCACCCTCCTCTATTCGTTGGAGTTGCTATATTTTGTAAAGTTCTGGGGCAAAATTGCTCCTAAAAAAATCTTCCAGATACCCACTGCTCCACAGCGAAAACTTCCGAGGCAAAAATGATATTAACCCTATTTTAATTGATGGGGTAGTAAGCATTGGTGTTATGTGTGCATATCAGTTAAACGTAACGGTCAAAAGCAATAGAAAAAGGCAAAATTGCCATTTTTTTAAAAAAAACTTATAGGCAATTTTGCTCCAAAAAACTTTTAAGTACTTAATGCCTTTTAGCTAAAACTTTCGAAGTAAAAATGATATTTATCCTTTTTTTTTTTAAATCACTTAGCCCCACGTAAGCTACAAGAACTGCAATCAGCTTGCCCAATCATCAAGCTACATTAGTATAATTGACGGTGTTATGCCACATCATTATATTTGATTCCGTTAAGGTCTTTATTAAATTATAGGGACTAACATTTTAGACGGAAGGAAACTTGAGGGACTAAAACCTATGCTTTGAAACTATAGGAATCATAACCAAAATAAAAGCAGCTATAATTTTAAAAAAAACATTATATTAACCCAAAATTCAATCTCACAAATTTCTTTTTAAAATATTATTTTTATTTTAACCATGCCCAGTATATAATTGCAATGTGGATGATCTAGTTTAGTTATAAATCGTCAACCAAAAAAAAAAAAAAAAACTGAAACCGTTGTTTAAACTTTAAAGAATATTCATCCTCCTGTAGTTTTTTTTTTTGTCCAACATCCTCCTGTAGTTCCAAATCTGTTTTTGACTACAGAAATCATCTAGATCCTTATTTTAATTCAAAAGATTTTGTAATTGATTTTATCTGGGAAAATTTCAGAAAAAATCATTTAAAATTGGGAAAAGATAAATCAGGGAATTCAATATCATAAATCTCAAATTAGATGTGTTGGAGGAATATAGAATTTATAAATGACTAGTTTACCTCTAAAATTGTTAATTGTGATTATTAACTTGTCACTCCCTATTCATAAATACTTAGTGATAATTGATATGTAGGGTGAAGGAGCAAATTTACCAATAAACTATTGGCTCAGGAGCGTCTAGCACAATTAACTATTAAGTGGACCAAAAATACCAACAAACTTTTAAAAAGGAGCATCCAGCACAACGCCGTTAGTAAAAAGTTAACCTCCATTATCTAAGGTGCAAATTGGCCAACGAACTTTTATTTCAGGAGCGTCCAGCACAAAATTCTAAATTTTACTAAATTAAATTATTTTTTCTCAATGTCATTATTCAAAACTACTTGTGTAGATATCTATGGACATAAATTACTCATTCTTTAATTTTGTCAAAATTATAATTTGCTAAAAGAAATAAAAGTTTTAATTAAAAATATAATTATATGATTGAAATAAACATCAAGGTGTTTTATAGTTCATTATATATGTTAAACCAAAAAAAAAATTATATGATTTATTTTTTATTTTAGAAGAAATTTATGTGAGTTAAAAAATTCATTTAATGTTAATAAATTTTAAAAAATCTAAAAAATCTTGAAAGAAATAAAATGAGTTTAATTTTTATTTTTATAAAAAGAGTTTAATGGATATGAACGTTGATACTTAATAATATAAATCGAGCAACTTGATGATATATTTGTTAATTAAATGATCCATTGATTATATGAATATGAGACTTGCTAAAAAAAAATAATAACTTAAGAGGCTTGAGGAAGGACAACTTAATAGTAGGTTAAAGAGCAATTTGGCCTATAAAAGTCCCATATCCGTATAAGCGATAGGTCATTTAATTAACAAATACATTATCAAGTTGCCGAATTTATATTATTGAGTATTAACATTAATATCCATTAAGCTCTTTTTATAAAAGTAAAAATGAAACTCATTTCATTTCTTTCAGGATATAATAGATTTTTTAAATTTTATCAACATTAAATGAATTTTTTAACTTACATAAATTTTTTCTAAAGTAAAAATAAATCATATTTTTTTATTTAACATATATAATAAAATATAAAACACCTTGAGTTTTATTTAAATCATATAATTATATTTTAAATTAAAATTTTTGTTTATTTTAACAAATTATAATTTTGACAAAATTGAAGAATGAGTAATTTTTGTCCATAAATATTTCTATAAGTGGTTTTGAATAATAACAATTGAGAAAAAAAATTATTTAAATTAGTAAAATTTAGAATTTTGTGCTGGGTGCTCCTAGAGTAAAAGTTCGTTGGCCAATCTGCACCTTAGATAACGGAGGTTAACTTTTTGCTAACGGCGTTATGCTGGGCGCTCCTTTTTTAAAAGTTTGTTGGTATTTTTGGTCTACTTAATAGTTAATTGTGCTGGACACTCCTGGGCCAATAGTTTGTTGGTAAAATCGCTCCTTAACCCTTGATATGTATGGTTTCAAAATATTACCCAGAAAATTATTGGTATATTGGAAACTTAAGTTATTAATATCCATATTGAAGTTGTTAATTGTAATGCGTAATCTACTTAGGCATAAAAAATAATAACTTAAAAATAATAATTAACAACTTCAATATCCATAATTTATCTCCCCAAATTCTGTCAGGAGTATGCTGGTCATTTGGAAAATTTTTAAATTATATATTCCTCTTTTAAGTTTGACTTAAGATTTGTGATATTGAACTTTGGTTTGTTTTTTTTTTTTTTTTTCCTCCCTTATTTCAACCGAATTTTTCTTGCAATTTCCCTTAAAAAGGTTAATCCGTGAATGCAATTTGGAAAAAAAAGAAGGGGGGGGGGGGGGGGGAGGGGGAAAAAAAATGGAGCATCGTCAACAGGTAGTGAGCCACTAGTGCTGATCCATTGTGAAGCCTTTCAGGATAAGCCTCACCTTTGGAATAACCCAAATCCTCTCTTCACTTCTGAGTCTACTTCCATGGCTGCATCTGCTGCAGCTCTCAGTTCCCTCTCTTCTCTCTCCCTTCCCTCTTCTTCCCGCTTCTCTCTCTTCTCCACCGCCAAATTCACCTTCTCTCTCCTCCCCAAAACCCCACAACCATTTCTCTCTACCTCCTCATCCCCCATTATCCCCAAACCCAAATCCACGTCCTCCGATGACTTTGATACCTCCTTCTTCGACAATGTAAGGCCAGAAGAAGACGTTGTCTTCAACCCTCCGGAACCTCCCGAAGGCTTCGTTCCCCCTCCTCCCGTCGACGACGGTCCGATGGAGACCGAAGAGGAAATCGCCGCCGCTTATGAGGAGCTTTACGGACCCGCATTCAGCGGTGTTTCTGTTCTGGGAAACGATGTGTATGTAATGGACTCCAAATTGAAAAAAGATACAGGGTTTCGCTCCAAGGGGAAGAAAGGTAAGGTTAAGGATGGATTTGAAGAAAAAATTGTACAGATCAGAAGGGTGACCAAGGTTGTACAAGGAGGGAAGAAGATGACTTACAGGATAGTTATGATCGTGGGTAACAAGAAAGGCCAAGTGGGTGTAGGAGTTGGGAAAGCAATGGACGTTTCAGAAGCACTTCAGAAATCTGCTGTAAATGCAAGGCGGAATATCATCACAGTGCCTATGACTAAGTACCTGACTTTCCCACATAGGTAGGTTTGATTGAATTTCCTCCATTCTTGTCGTTCTTTTGATATGTTGATTTGTATGGTGGCTGAGGCTTACAATGGTTATATCTGGATAATGAGGATTGATTTTGTCCAATCACTGATGAATAGAAGTATTTTTGAACGTAAACTTGATTATCTCCAAGGTGTACTCGAAAGACTATGACAGAGTGCTCTGCTTTTGTAAGAATGGTTGTTGAATTTTAAAAGTGAGTGCGCTGAACTTTGCGATTATTTGATCTAAGCATGTGTATAAGCTGGAATTTCTGTGTGCACAGCCACAATTTGATCAACTTTATATGTTTGTGAGTAATTCTGATGTGAAGTGGATCCTAGAAATCTTCTTCGACTCTTTGTTCATCTGTTTCAATTGCCATCTCGGCCAATCAGACTAAAAATGAACTCCCAAATTTTTTCGTGTCCCAGTTGTTCTGATGCTGCAAGTTGTATAACTGACCAGTAGTCGCGATATAGTTTCCACATGTTGTGTCTGAAGTTCACCCTTTATAGTGGATAGACAAATATCTCACACTTGCGCATTTTAAGAAAATCTGTTTCATGTTTGGTCAGAAAGAAACTGTTCTGCCTTATTGATGCTAAAAACAACAACCTGGAGATTAGTTACATTCAGTTGCTTAGCGCTGACATTTAAATAGCCCCAGTTGAGGCTGCGTAGCGAAGACATGTCAAATGCTGCTGAAATTGTGTATACCTAATTACAATTGGGCAAAAAAATTGAAAGATGGTGGTCTTATGAAATGGCATACTTCATTCTTCCTTTTTGGTCTGTATGAATTGAAGCTTAAGATTATTTTTATAACTCATCCTTGTGTGCTTGACTCTATGCATATAGAAGGTTATTGGGTTCCTTAGTCAATCATAGCAAGCTTTTCGCTATCTATAGGATGAATGGAAAGTTGTGAATAGTAACTCTATATAAGTCATTTAGTATGGTAGCATGAATGACTTCAGAATATGGAAGCTTATAAATTACTTTGACATCCAGTAATCAGATCCTTTGACTTCCCGTTCTAGCACATTATGTGTATAGTTTGTGTCAGAAACTGTAACTTGTTATCTTTATGCATGGCCTCCTGTAATTTGAACTGGTAAAATGATTTTTTCAGATCTGAGGGAGATTATGGAGCAGCAAAGGTGATGCTTAGACCTGCTTCACCTGGTACCGGTGTCATCGCAGGTGGATCTGTGAGAATTGTTCTAGAAATGGCAGGCGTTGAGAATGCTTTGGGAAAGCAATTAGGGAGCGATAATGCCCTCAACAATGCTAGGGCAACTGTTGTTGCTGTGCAGAAAATGAGGCAGTTCCGTGAAGTCGCCGAGGAGCGAGGTATTCCAATGGAAGAACTATGGAAGTAATGGAATTCATGAAGTTGCTATTCTCTGTGATTTCCATTTCATCCATCGATCTGTGGTATAGAAAGTGGATAATTGAACCATTTTTTGTTGTCATGTTCTCTAGGGTAAATTAAAAAGAAAGAAAGATAGCTGCTTGTTCAACTTGTACGAAAATTCGAGATATTTCATGATTGCCTTATGTCGTATTTCTGAATTCACTTCTGCATCAGCTGAATTTGTTCGCCTACTTCCTGATGTTACATATTTGAGTCGTCCTCGTTGAATTTTAAAAACTACACATAGGAGAGATGTAGCCGGTAGTCCATCAATTCTCACAATAAATATTTTTTCTCTGATACCAAAAGAATTGTATCTAAGGGTTTTTTTTTCACCTTAGGGCAGACACAAGCTTATTGAAATTTTAGTTGGTTTTTTTTTTTTTTTTGTGGGTTGGGGGGTTGTGCTCTGGGAATCACAAGTTCAATTCCAGAAAACTTGTTGGCATCAGTACCACAAAATCACATTTACCTTTTCTCTATTGAGTTGTAAGTAATAATTCTATGCGATGTCCCTAAAGGAATCTTCAACGAATTCAAAGATATGCAGTAGGAAAGTAATTCCTACTTTACAAAAGACCTTCACAAATTGACACTGTACAGAGACGCACAGAGTACTTATTTCCACAGTTTCACGGTATGATCATGGCTAGCTGAGGCCATCATTTGATTTTCTGGGGAAGCTCCTAGTCCAGCGATTACGTCCTTGTGAGCAGTATGAGTCCATAATTTACAGCCCTCAGTTGGAATCCAAAACTCCAGGGACTGCATTGATAAACAAAAAAATGTCTCATCAGGAGGTACTCAATTTCTTCATAAAGATTTTTTTGTTTTTTTAGGAGGATATGCATTTTAATGTTCTCAAAATGGTACAGGTCTCAATCGTTTGGAAAAATGCATATTAGAGCCCTTTTAACAGAAAAAATCTCAAAAAATGCATAAAAATTTTGGAAATCCCAAAAAAGGTCAAGGGCCTTTTCTGGTATAAATTCATTAAAACGTTAGTTGTTAACGTGGCTGATATAATTGTTAACCGGGGCTGATATAGTTATTAATGTGAATGATTTAGTTGTTAAAATATTGTTGTTAATGCAGCTGATTTAGTTGTTAACGAAAATTGATTTAGTTGTTAATGAGACTCATTTAGTAGTTAACGTTTTAACGAATTTATACCCTTTTTTGGGATTTTTCTATTAAAAGGCCCCCATATGGATTTTCCCCCATCATTTTATCCATCTTATGCCAATGCAGTTTAACTTCTGAAAGTTTTTGACTCAGCTCATTAATCTCCCATCACTTCATAGAAAAACAAAGCAAATATGCATGTTCCAGAGACCAAGTGGCAAATATAAACCTCTGATAAAACCAGAGACCAGAAATAGAGGAAGCATATGTCTATAAACAAACCAAAGCTAGTTTTCTATACCATCATGATCCCCTGCTACAGAAGCCATACAATCAATCTCAAGTTAACATGCATTGTTTCAATACATATTTTAGAACCTCAGGTTCTGCTATCAGAATAAATGGTTTAGAACTCATATTTCGCACATCCTGAAATCAATCTTTGGTTTATAGATTCCATTTACTTTAAAAGATATATTATCTGAAAATACAAAAGTAAAAATAAAATAAAACCCATGTGAGCATAATAGCATAAAGTGGGCCAGGAAACTTTCTGATGACAGATTAGGAATCATTATCTACACATCCAAGTAGTTTATGCTCCAGAAAAGGAGCGAGAATTCTTGGACAAACAAAAGAAAGGATGAAATCAGCATACACCTAATATGAATCACGTAACGATAAAGTGTTGCAGTGTTTACCTGGTTGCAACCAATGATTAAGAGGTTACAATAAACAGGATGAAATATGCACGATTGAAACTTGTTTCTATTTGAATGCAGTACTTGTATGCATTTTCCTTCAGACATAACGGACCACACACGTGCACTATCTTCACTTACAGAAGCAAGATAGTTTCCCGTTGCGTCCCAACAAATGGAAATAACATCTTTAACATGTCCCTAGCAGTTAATAAAGACAGTCAGATGATTAAGAGTTGCAAAAAATATGAAAATTATGCTGAAGGAACTGTGGTACAATATAAAAGGTGATCATACCTTCAGCTTGTATAAAAGTCTGTCATCCTCGATATCAATTAAATTAATAATATTTCCTGCAGCAGCAGCCAAAAAGTTGGCAATTCGAGGCTGGAATCTGACTTGTTTACTGCCTCCCTGCAGTTTATTGTTATAAACAATTGAAAAGTGACTTCCTGCTATTATGGCGGGCAATAAAGTTGTCTAAACAGATGAAAGAAATCTGAAAATTCCCCCCCCCCCCCCCCGGGGGGAATTTCACAATATTCAGATACTAACTAACAAACTACCCAATTTATTCACTGTTTACATATCGATTTTACTGTTTAGGTCCATGCTTAATGCCAAAAGCATTCATGAAAATTGCTCAGGGAGCCAGAATATTTCGAGACATAATTGGATGTGAAAAGTAGGCTACATAAATAGGGAGCTAATGATGTCTGTTGCTTTTGCAATCAACAGGAGGAAAATATAGCTAATCCATTCTTGGATTGTTGCTTTTGTCAAGATATTTAGAAATATTTTCTCGGGAGGCGTAGAATTTACGGTAGCCCTTATTGTTGAACTAGAGAAGTTAGCTGGTTCTGTAGGAGAGGGAACGGGAAGAGCCTTTTAGCAAGGGTTAGAAGAGTAGTACTTAGTACTAACAGCAACTATCTACTGGATTTGGCAAGAGAGATATGCTGCTACTTTCCATAACTGCAACGTAAATAAATGGAGATTGATAGGAAGAATAATTTATTGTCGGAGACTCTCATGCATATATTTGCTAGTAGCCATTCACAAAATTCTAGTTCTAATTGTATTTTAAATTACTAGAATTTTCCGTTGCTCTCTTAGGTTATTTACTATGAGAGTTTGTGCATACACATTTATCTCTTTGGCAATGAAATCTTATTAACCAAACATTTTACTAAAATTTTAATAGAATTTAAAGCGTGAATTCTTCATTAAATTCTGTTTGTCATGAAGAAAATAAAATTTTCATTTTGAAATTTGGCTAAGAGAACTTCTCGGGTAAAATCAATTATGGTCTAATACTAATCAAGACATTTCGAGAGATGGGCATATATGATAGTTATAAAAACAAAATGTGCATAAAACTATTCTTATTTCAATGGAGAAAACAAACCTTATTTATACGCACACAAACGCCTTGGTTGACATTCCACAATCGCATAATGCCATTGCTATCGCAGGAGCAAAGAAGGTCCACCTTTCTTGGGTGGAAGTCCAATGACATTACTTGTTCAGCATGCCCGGTAAGCTCAAACAATGATTTGTTTGCCTATAATATAAAACAAAAACATAAATTATATTGTCCAATTCGTATCAGTAAAATACTAAAATGCATGACTTGGGAATTCATATCTGAAGTCACAGAACAGAATGTTTGAGCAGGGTGAAACAGTTAATGTACAACTAAAGAAGAACATCAGAAAGCGTCTTTAAAATCCAAAGCAAGCACTGGCAACAAAAAAATTCACAGCAAGCAACTAAACTTAAACAAGAATAACAACTGCCAGGTATATAATCAAAACAAAGAGTTTTGATAAAGGTGTTTATATACTCAAATGCAAATGATAGAGAACGTGTGAAAAAAAAAAATGGAGAAAGAGGGAGATGCTTAAAATAGAACAAGAGGGGAAGAGTGGTAAGGTTTATCAATATTTTGAAACAACATGAAATATTTAGTGCGCGCGTGTGCAGGAAATGCAACCAAGAGAACAAAGTCATAAGTAACAGCTCACTTTGGCCGCATCCCATATTTTTATAGTTTTATCAGCAGAAGATGTTGCAAATATGGTTGAGCCTGGTCTGAACCGAACATCAGTAATGAGACGTGAATGTGCATCTGAAGTACTAACACAATCAAAAGTTTCCATATTCCAAACGAAAACCTGTCGTCAAAATTACAATCAGTTATGAACACACAACCAAGACATAGACAATGGATCAGATCTTGTTAGCTAAATTGATTGCATCAAATTACCTTCTTCTCATGTCCAGCACTTGCTAAAACCTTCCCGTCAGACGAAAAATGGCAGGACAAAACTTTGCTTTTGCATGAGTGAAGACACCCAACCTCCTCAAATGAAAAACCTTCCATATTGGAAAAATAAGACAGGATAAACATTTATTCAAAATCATTACAACTTGTAACATTCCAAGATTTCACCACTCAGACATTGATCCAAACAAAAACAGAGCAACAGAATAGTCTAGCATGAGCTTAACAATTTGAATATGTACTTTTGGTGTTATATCCGTACCCAGAAGGCTCAAAAGAAAACTAAATCAAAATAATTATCTCAGCACCACATTCAAATAAATAGATCAACAGTTATATCATAATTACTAGCTACATAAATATGCTACCTTTACTCATATCACATGTCGCAAAAGTAAGTTTCAGACTCCTGGAAGGTCCAGCTCCTTGATCAGCATGTTCATTCTCATCAGACAAAGGCACAATGTTTCGATCTACAGGTCTCCCATCTGCTGCATTCATACAGTCCTATTGTTGGTAAAACAAGGAAAGAAGAATTATTAGAAGATAGGAATACAATTAGGGTGTATACTTATAAAATCAGAATTTCATCAACGGGAATGCCTTTAAATGTGTTCTTTGAGGGTAGAAATGGAATAAGTAACTTCAAAATTCAATTTCTTGTGCGCAAAATTTGATTTACCATTCAAGGTTATATAAAATCATAGAATTGAAGCTGGTTGATTAACCCTTTATTTGATTATTATTCTTTGAAACTTGTCAAGAAGCTTAAGTCATGGTGTCTCCTCCCCCTTTCCAAAAGCATTGAATTTTACAAGTTCAAATTAGCATCCGATATTTGCTGTCAAGGAGGAAAGGCTATGAACTACCCTCAAGTTCATACTATTTTGTGTCATTGCTAGATTTTATCCTCACTTACGTCACAATGCCAGATCATTTTTCAGAAGCCAATAAAATGGGGAGACGCCTTCAGAAATATTGACCAATGAATATTAAAAGTCAATGAATTCACTAACCTGCATATCGTTACATAAATCAGTTTGAACCAGGGGAATCTTTGGATCTTGGCTGATGCAAATAGAAGAGTTTCCAAGACATATGGATGTCTGACTCCTAGGGGTGCATGCAAGCGCTTGCAGATTTTGTGTATCTAGCCCCTGAAACTGTTGCTCATAGTTTGGTGCTAGCAAAAGTGAAGTGAGTACCTGGTCCAGCAGTACGTGGGAGCTTTGGTCAATAATGAGATAATACTAAGTACGAGCTTATACATTTCAAGAAACCGTTCAAAAAACTGAATCCATAATGGAATCTTTCTTCCAAAGGTTCCACGATACATACTCCATCACCTACATCTAAAGGATATCCATTCAGCGGCACCAGATTGAGACCTTCATCAACTCCTGGAAAGATTATTAACCATTACGCCCATGGTAATATAAGATAATCTGTTGAAGGGGGAAAAGAAGGAAATTGGACGAAAGGACTTCTGTGCAAATACAGCAATGTCTCTTTCAAAGGAGTAGCAAACCATGACAGTAGAATATCACTATTTCTATCTTTCTAAACATATAAACAAAGGTATTTTCTCCCCCCACGGGGGGAGGGGAGAAAATAAAGTTTAACATGTTTTCATAACCCAGACCTGTGAAGATCCGAAAAATTAGACAATGAAGAAAATGAGCTATGCCAAGAAGCAAGTCTTGGGAGCAAAAGGATTCAGATTCAAGACAAACTTTTTTCTTCGAGAGGTCAAGTCGAAGGCCAAATACCTCTTTGTACTTGACCCAGGGGGTCCACGGGTATATTACTTCCTGACTGAAGGCCAATTCCACTATCCTGCAAGCACCAATAAATTAGATTCATTATGTAAAATACTAGGTCGTGATATTCATTATGCTATTGCTATATTGATCAATTATGGACCTACTTTCCAATATCTAGTTGCGGGCGGCTATCACAGTAAACAGAATATTAAGTCATTAAGGAAAAAAAAAAAAGCGGCGCCTCGTCATTCGGTCAATACTATATAACACTAACGACAATGAAATATGAGCTTCCATAAATCTATAAAACAAAATGTATTCCAGATTAAATATTTGAAATTTTTTATTTCTAAAACCAACAACATAGGATGAAGTGGAACAGCAATACCACTAGTGTCACTGTAGATCAAAAGATAAAAAAGTTACGTGACTGTTCTCTTACTCTACCTCAAACTTCAGTCTCTTTGCATTGATAAGTTGTAAACTTGGATTAGAATCTTCGGCTAGATATCCAAGATACTCTCTTTCATATACATTCGGTGGCAACAGGCAGGCAGACGGTTGCTCCATCATATCGTTAGCGGTGGGGTCGATTTGAAGCAGTTGAGGTCTCTGCTTAGATAGCTGAGGGATTCTAGGAGGGAGATTTCTTCTTCCGCTATTGGTCCTTTGAAGTTCCTGAAAATTGAAAACATGTGATTATGACAGGCCATCTAGCAACTCAAGTTATGAAAATCTGACAATGAGCATAAAATTACCACATTACTACAGGCTTCTGGCCCAATGTCCTCATGCTCCAGATTCCTTGAGGCATACATGTCATAGAAAACAGACCACCATTCATGCAAGAAACCTTCTGGAGACCGAATCACTGAGTACAAAATATTATGCTTTTATCCATATAATCAAGTCACGGCAACAATTCCCAACCAAGCAGAAAAACTGAAGTAATAGGTTCACCGGAATGCCATATACAATTAACAGGGCAAGTCCGTGAATCGGTAAAATATGATAAGGAGAATATTTGACAGAAAAAGCAAGGTAAGGAATTACTTCATTCCAGAGATTACCTCCTTAGCTTTATAAAAAAATTCTTTAATGCGGAAGCAGGGGAAAAAAATCAACCAGAAAATCCCTGGATATGAGTGTGTGTATGATAACGTTGAGGCGAGGGAGAAAACGCACACTTACCAACGGAAGCGTCAATACCATCTGATTCCTTTTGGAAAATTTCAGCGCTCGTATCCATTCCCCTTCTCTTCATGTAATCCAGAATGTAAAGTTGAAGCCTACAAAACAAAACCAGAAGCAACTCAAAATTCAGCAATTCGAACATAAAAAACAGAGAGCAAGCGGCCTTATTCGGAGAACTATACTCACATTTTATCGGGGTCCCAGTGGAGAGTTGAGGCCATGATCAGCGACGAGAGATAAAAACGAAGAGAGGTAGAGAAATTGAAAGCGGAAAGAAGAACAAATGGTATTGGGAGAATCAGAGAAGGAAGTCGAGTGGGGTTTGTAAGGCGAAACGTAAGAACTCAGGAGAAGGAAGAAGAGTGAGAGTGAGCCAAGCGGCAAGTGACAGTGCCATGCAAATGAATGCCTAAATAAAGGGAACAAGCAAACAAAATCGGTTTAAGAAATTAATAAGAGAGGGAGAGAGAAAGGGGAAAAGAGTCAAGCGCCTTGTAGCGTGATGACACTAGGGCCAGCCTTAGGAGTTGGCCTTTTCTCTTGTCTAGGGTTCGAGCCCTGCCTCCCCCTCCCCCCACTGGCTGTATCAAAAAAAGAAAGGGGAGAAGACACTCCCCTATCTCTTCTCTACCCATTCCTCCCCATCCTCACCGTCAAAATCTTGATCCCAAGATCCAAAAATATTTTGGAAAAAACTGCATAAGGTATTTTGACTGTATACAATTTTTTGAAAAATAATTCTAAATACTTAGATCAAGATTTTGACAGTCAAAATGAAAAATAATGAGGGATGGACAGAAGATGGACAAATGGAGAAACCAGAAGCGAGAGAAAGAGATCTAGAACATTAAATTGGGGTCCCACGCGTTTGCACGCAAATATTATCAAAATTATTTATAATCTTGCCTTCTACGAGTAATTTTTTATATTAGAGGGACTCACTTATGTATAAATGCGGAAATATAGGCTAAACCTCTGTTAGATTGGGTTACTCTCTAAGTCTACTAAGTAAATAGGTCAGACTCAGACCTATTATCAAGTCTTTTTAAGTAAACAGACAAAACATAATTTCATAAAGTCTAGCCTACAAATCTAATTTATTTAAAATATTGGATAAATAATGGGAAAAGTATTTCTCCTGTCACTGGAGGTAGAGTTATCTCCAGTGACCCTAAAACTACGTCGTTTTGAATTAATGAATGATATGTTTGTAATTTCAGGTGAATTAATGAAGGGTGTTTCCGTAATTTTGCACCCTTCATTAATTCACCTGAAATTACAAACATACCCTTTATTAATTCAAAACGACGTAGTTTTAGGGTAACTGGAGATAACTCTATCTCCAATGACCGGAGAAATCTTTTACCCATAAATAATTTATAAAATTACTAACTTAGTCTTAACTCTAAGTTTTAGATCTCATTTTGTAACACCGCCAATTTTCTAACAATTATAATAATATAAATTGCAATAATTTTTATAAATAATTACTGAAATTCAAAGTAACCAAATTTGGGAAGTGTTACTGCCACACTTGTACTGGGACAAGTGCAAGGCTACTTATTACAAATAAGGTAAATTCAAACTTAAAAAAAATATGTTTTACTCCAAACAAAACAAAACAAAATAAAATAAAATAAAATAAAATAAAATAAGATGAAGGTGCTTCCTCACTTCTCACTATTAGCCCTAACTCTTGGCACCTGTTTCACTGAAATTCTGCTCCCCCGAAGGATCATTGCAGCCCATGAACACAAACATCAGCAATTGCTGGTAATCCTAATAAACAAAAATAATATGGAAAAATAATAATAATAATAATAAATAAAAATAAAATATTCACGGGATCGCAAAAGAAAAATATCATATACATATAGTATAATATAAAATATCAATTTCACCATATCTATATATTCTCATCGGATCAAATATCATTCGTTAATTTTTATTAATTTCATTTGGACCCGGAAACCTGCCAGTTCATTTAATTTAGTGGGAAGAGAACCATGGTAAACCCGGAAACCTGCCAGTCTACCCTGTGACCCGGAAACCTTCTAGTCACAATCATCAATTGGCCATAAACATATCTTCCTAGTGTGCACATTTCTTCCCAAAGTTGCTACTAGTGTCCCGGAAACCTGCCTAACACCACCTTGGGAAGAACGGATACCATCATTTTCACATCAAATAAATATCGAGGGCATAAAGCCCATAAGTTGTGTTCATCACTATGGGAGGTACCATCCCAAAGTTATCCTCCCACTATTAAGTTATTTCAATCACACAAAATCATGAAATTCAATCTTGGCACAATTATTAATTTCTTTATTGAATATATCGGTTATTCAAGGGCATCATGACTTTCCAAATTATTCAAGAGTATAATAATTCAAATATTCGATATAAGAGCCAACACATATTATAACTCAAATACCTATCTGAGTAAAGTCTAATTATTTAAAATACACACATAATCAAATTCCCTATTTAAACTATAATTTAATTACTCACTACAGGTTCCTATAAGGTTGTCATGAGAAATTCCCATGACTATCATTTAAATCCCTGACTCTACTCATTATCCCTTTTTCTCATGGGTTCTTATGAGGTTGTCATGAGAAGTTCCCATGACCATCATTTAAATCCTTAATTTTTCATTATCCATTTTACTCATGGGTTCCTATAAGGTTGTCATGAGGAGTTCTCATGACCATCATTTAAATTTCTGGCTCTACTCATTATCCCTTTTTGGCTTTACTTCCTATAAGGTTATCATGAGAACTTTTAACTCTTATGGTACTCATGATAATAAGTATCATTTAATATTTTCAGACTTCTAATTATGTGATTAAAATAATTGGTACTTTGGGAATCCCATCTAAATCTTTAGGAGCTTTATCATCATCTGAATAAAAAAACGCACAAGAGAAATTCAATGCACAGGGGAAATTCAATCCAAGAATTGGGTATTCCATCATATGCGTGTACAAGTCAAGCCCAAAATATTGCTCAATCACAAAAAAACGGATGGGTATTCATATATAATTGAGGTACGCAAGCTGAGACAAAACAATTACATTCATTTGATAAAGAAGGAATTCGACAAATTGATCACAAGTTATATTGTTCTAGGGATTAGAATTTCATACATAACAGCCCTATCGAAGTCTATATATAAAACTAACCTATCGTTTATAGGGATTAAGATTACCTATCAAAATTTACATAAAACTAGCTGTGGACAATTGAGAGAAAAAGTATTCTCATTTCATTGATTTATGTTGAAATACAAACCCTCCTTATATACAAAATAGAGAGATAAGACTAAACAAATTAAAGAGAAAAATAAGGAGTAACTAATGGAGTAGATGTAGAAGAGTAACTAATGGAGTAGAGGCAGGAGAGAATAGGGGAGAGAATAAAGGGAGAAAATAAAGGAGAATTTAGAATATAATATTCCCACACTAGCCTAAAACTCATGGGATTATAATTATCTATCAAAGTTTTTATAAATCTAACCTAAGACTGATGAGGATTAGAATTACCTATCAAAGTTTTCATAAATCTAACCTAAGACTCATGAGGATTAGAACTACTGGTCTCCGTTTTTGCTAGCCTCCTAGAAAATAATTTGATGAGAGTCCAGAAGGAGGATTTGAGAAGAAAAAGTAGCGTGGGAGAAAAGTATTGAGCATTCGCTAGGTTTAGACGGATAGACCTAAGTTTATAATTAAAATTTAGAGTTTAGCTATGAGCTGGCCTTTTCTAACTATGGCTAATTAATAAATTCTTAAACAATACAATTATATTCTAAATTTTTATTATCACTATAATTATTTCCAATTAATAAATTGTAAAATAATACAAACATTATTAAATTCTAAATATTTATTTACTATATTATTGTTATTGTTATTATTATTATTATTATTATATTATTATCATCATTATCATTATTATTAATAATAATCCAGGGTATTACATCTCATTATTCAACAATGAGCTCAACTCTTTCATTTATAAATCGATCATATCAACTTCCTTTCTCTTTGCTCAATATGACAATGCTAGCTCACTAGCTCCCTCTCCCTTGATCAGTGTCGTCTGCTGAAGCATAATAATTACAAAAAGTTTATTTTACTGATGCCAAAACGAAATATAAGAATCCCAATAGTAGCAGGGGTTTGTCCTAGTTCATCTCTTTTGTGAGAACAATGAAAGAGGTAAAATACAATTTTACATGTCATTTGTTGTATTTGGTTAATTCTATAAAACGCACTTCCTTAGTCAACAAAATATTAAGGTTTACTTAATAATATAGGTCCTTAAAAAGGCTTTAGATCTTATTATATCTTTGGCTAAAGTATATTTTTAGTCTTTTAAGTTTTACATAAGGTATACTTTTGGTCTCTTAACTTCATAAAGTATACTTTTGGTCCTAAAATTCTAACATCGTTAATGTTGCTAATGGAAAACGCTGATGCAGCGAACTCAAGTGATGACTAATAGCACTTAATTACACAAATTTTACATATTCTTCAATTTACCCATATTTTAAATTTAAGTCAATAGTATTTAATTACAAAATCATCATTTAAATTTACACCGTTATCACTTGAGTTTATATTTTCCGTTAGTAAAACTAACGATGTTAAAATCTTAGGACCAAAAGTATACTTTATGAAATTAAGGGACCAAAAATATACTTCAGGTAAACTTAAAGGAATAAAAGTATATTTGAAAGCTCATACCTTAAAGAAACTTTTATTCAATCCTAAGCTTTAGATTTTCATTACAAGTCTAAGTCTATTTAATTAAAGTTTAACCTAATCTATTTTCAACCCTACCTCGGCTTAAAATCACAAAGGAACCTCAATAAATCTTTCATATCACTAAATTATAGGATTATTTAACATATTTGGTGTCTAACTGGACCGATTTTCCGATTCATAAAATCCAAACCAAATTAGTTTTATTTAACTTTTTCCTGACAATCACTTATGCCGAATTGTAGTATTAAAAAATTGATTAAAAAAATGTTAGTATAAAAATTATGTATAGTTTATGTAATCAATCTCTCACTCCTTTTAATCAGGTGCTGAGGCACAAGCAAGCTAAGGCCATGAGGAGGGATCAACGCAGAGTTGTTTTAATAGTTATATAAATTTTTTTAAGTTTTAAATTGATGTTCTAGATAAGACACTAAGGATGTGTTTGGTTTGAGGGGAGGGAGGGAAAAGAGAGAAATATTTTCTCTAATATTTACTAAATAACTCAGAAACTTTTCAATATTTTAAAAATATACTCTCAACAAAAAAGAATATTATTCTCATTAATAACAATTTGATCAATATCCTCTTTAGAGGCTTATTCTTTCCCTTCAAACTAAACACACCATAAAGAGCCTGCCGTGAAATCCAAAATTGGATTAGTCGGTTACGTGAATATCTAAAAATAAGATTAAAGAAAGTGTGAGATACTAATTGGTGACACACAAAGAGTGACAACGATTTTCAGTTTACAAGAAAGTTTTCTAGTCAATATATCTCTATGCATTACATAAGGTTTAAGAAGTAAGTATTATACGTTTAGTTAATACTCTGATTATTATTATAAGATACCAACGAATAAATGTATTTAACCATTTTTATAAGATATTTACTTGTTTTCATAGCTCGATAGAGAATTTGATAAGCCAATGATTTTTTCCCATGTTTTAGTTTTCCAAAT
The DNA here is from genome assembly GCA_034222035.1 of Acacia crassicarpa. Lineage (NCBI taxonomy): Eukaryota > Viridiplantae > Streptophyta > Magnoliopsida > Fabales > Fabaceae > Acacia > Acacia crassicarpa. The sequence goes on along the minus strand of JAWXYG010000005.1, from coordinate 35,605,837 downwards.
AACTTTAAATATTTTTTTCCATGTAAACCTATAATTAATAAATGTAATGGGTGAGAGTAATAATTAATAAGATATTAAAGTTTAGTGAAATTAGTAAGGATAATATTGAAAATTCCTTAAATTTTAGACAAATTTAATAACTTTAACTATTTTTATTGGTTTGTGAGAATTGTTAGTTTATGCCTTATAATAAGGATCAGAGAAAGTAATAAACAAGGATAATTATTGATTTTCTTTTTAATTTGAAAATCCTAAATTAGCTATTTTTTATAAAATGAGGTGTGAATTGCTCATCAAATCTTATTATTACTTTATCAATTCTCAACAACAAATTGATTTGAAATTTCGCGATTTTAAAATTCTTTTTCTATCATTTTTCCTATTATATATCTCTAGTGTACTCCTTTCATTCTTATCAGTAAGAGCCTTTTTTTAATGGGTTTGTCGCTAAAAATAATATCATTTTTGAGTTTGTCTCAATAATAAATGCATTTTTCCATTTTACTCTCAATTAACCATCATACTACATAAATTCTCTCTCTTTTTTCCTCATTATTACTCTCTCTCTCTCTCTCACCCATTTATAAATAGGGATATTTTTGAAAAAAATAAATTTTTAATATAACTATTACATTTAACTAGATTAACTGAAAGCCTCTTGTAAATAAAAAAGCTTTCTACACTCTTTCCCCCTCTCGACTTTTTCTTTCTCGCCATTCTCTCTTGACTTTCCCACCATTAGGGTTTTGTCTCGTCGGCGGCTCCCTTGCCGCTGGCGAGCCTCCTCCTGAATCACAACCACGGTAGTGAAGTAGATTGGAGCTCGAAGTGCCAGAAGTAGGCGAGTTTTAGTTCGGAATCGAGACTCACAACCGTGACCTTTTTATCTTCACTGGCCTTGGCTCTCCTTTAGTCTTCATCCACATTGTTACTCCAGTTGTGGCATCCCTCTGATTTCCCTATACAGTTGTGGTCCTCTCCCACTTCTAGGGCAAGCTTTTCCTCTTACTATCCAGATCTTTCTTGAGGCAGTGGTTGCCTTTGCTGTTACGATGTCTCCCTCCTAGTGGAGGAGACGTCCATCTATTCTTTTTTTTTTTTTTTTGTGGTGGTCTTTGTTGTTGTGACTTGGATTCGCGTTTTTGGGGGAAGAGTTTTGTCGATGGTCGCTGTTGTTATATGTTTTACCTCCCAGAGAACCATTGTTAGGTTTGTTCGATGGTGGTAAATCCAAACCGTTAGTGTTAGCCTTGGTTTGTTCGGTGGGTGAGCAAGGTCACCAGATTTGCTTGTATGGAGGAATAGAAGTATTATTCAGGACTTCATTTGGCTTCTTTCTTCTGAGGTTAGGTTTTCTCTGTTCTCTACTCCACGTTGGGGTATTTGTGTAGCTGAACAATTTGCAGCTTATACTTATAAGAAGATGTGTCTTATAAGATGAGTTTTACAACCAACACTTTTTTTCATGTCATTTCTAACCTTGAAAAGCCAGTGCAACCACTTACTCTACTTTTACTTCCACTTCTTCAATGGTGATTACTTTTCTGTTTTATTTGTTAGTTTTCTCTGTTCCAGTTTGTTTTCCTTTAGTGTTATTGTTTTCTCCGTTCCGGTTTGTTTTCCTTTAAGGTAATTGTTATACTTTGATCTACCTTTTTTTATGAGTATTAACTTAAATGCCATTTTTTGTTTCTCTTTTTTTTTTGGGGGGGGGGGGGGGGGGGGGGTTGTGTGTGGGTCTTGTAAATAAGTACGTATATAATTAGGGTGTATAAACATTTTTCCTTGTCGTTTGTCTGGCTGGTAATGCTTCTTCATGAACGCATATCCGTACGGGAAAGTGTACGGCATCAGTGCTGTCTGTCTCTGTCTCTTAAGTCTGAAGTCCTGACCTTTTTTGTTTTCTGGCCTGCTAAGTCCTATCCTTTATCCTTATGATTCTCCTACTTTTGGTCAAAAAAAGATATTTTCAACAAAAACAATACTCGTTCTACTAATGCCCAGAACCATTTGACCAATGTTGAATGCCATGTCAGATTATGTCATTTTATTAATATTTCATTTCACAAAGTATAAAAAAGCTGAAAAGAACTCCTAATATGTTTAAATTTAATATTTCACTGTTTGGATTTTTTTTTTTTTTTTTAATGGACATTTGGTATCTGGACCTATCTCCTTTTAACTTAGAAGATTTATTAAGCTTTAGATTAATCCAGATTGAGCCGGATAGGAGGACCACAAAAGCGGAAAGCTCTACCACTTAACAGTCATGTATTCCGAGAGCTTGAACTTGAGACCTTCGGTAAAGTTGGAACAACTCCTACCAGTTAATCCAGATACTTGTTCACTGTTTGAAATTAATCATGTCAAATTTTTTTCTATAAAAAACAACTAATCGTATTATTCAAAATTTGTGAATAATTTAGATTTAAGCTACCACCTCCCCAGTTTGAAAAGAATATAAAAAAAGCTAGTACCTCCAGTTCTTAATAAAACAAGTCGATCTGTAGTGTAATTTACATTACTGAGGCAGTAAATCGTATTCTAACAAGAACTTTTTTTTTTTTTGCTTAGGATAATATCATATTTACAATACTTGAATTCAAAAACTATTTTTTAAGAATATCAAACTTCTAATTACGGAGCTCGGCTAAATTATGTTTAAAAGAAACATATTTCTTTTGGGTTACCAGCATGCTAGATCGGATTGGATTCATCTCTCCATATTTTCTATAATCGACGTAAGATCATGAGAATATTTATTTAGGTTTTATACATAATATATTTTTGTTCAATCAAATTAAAACAAATAAATTTCAAAACGTTTATAAAATTAATTAAAAGAGTTAGTAAAAGAATAAACAATACATAAAAACAAGGGTTAAGGTATAAACACCATAAAATTTTTTTTTTTCGGTGCATTCAATATACTAAAATATTTTATAATGCACTCAACATCCTGAATTATTTTTTCAAGTGCTTCTATTACACTAAAGTATTTTTTTATGCAATCTTGCACTTGACCATTTAAATAACTTGGAGTGCTGGATGCACCTAGAGAAATATTTCAATGTACTGGATGTAGTAAAAAAAATAATTTTATAATATTGGATGCGCTTAAAAAAAACATTTCAAGGTGTTATTAGGTACACCAGAAAAAATACTTTCAGGTGATGGGTATATCAAAAATACCTTATAATACTAGATATACTTGAAAAAGATACTTCAAGATACTGGATGCACTTTAACCCTATAAACAATTCACATAACTTGATTTAATTGGAAAGAAGCACATTAAATATATAAAATGAAATAGCCGAGTTTTTCTTTCATAATTTACTTCCCCATCTGATTTAACCTTATTATACATAAATCATTTGTCACAATAAAAAATTCAAATTCAAATAACACTTGCAAAAAATCGATTTTCAATCTTTTTATTAAATTTTTTTTATATAATTTGGATCTTGAGACAGGCTTGTGCTCATAATTTACTAAACATTCACAGAAGTTTTCACAAATTGCCACCCAACAACAATTTTACATATTTAATAAGCAAAGAATTCCACGAAATATGAGTCACATAAATTGCCAATAACATCAATCTTAATCGAAAAGTTTTCAAACTTAAAAAATGGGAACACTTTTTACCCTCCAGGCCTCCATCACCACCCCCCCCCCCAAAAAAAAAAAAAAAATCTTACTACCATTCAATAGCATCTCTAATATATTTACAAATCACATTCCTTTATTGTTTTTGTAATTGAACTACAATACTTTGCATAAGCATTTAATGTTTAATCTAGAGGTAAAAAAATGATCGATTGCAAACATTTAAGAGAGTATTTGAATAAAGAGAAAAGTGAGAAGAAAATATATGGGGAATATTAAAAAGGAAAATTTTCCAAAATGGTAAATTTTTATTATTATTATTTTTGAAAGTTTTCCCTCATACTCCTTCGTCTTTCCAATTCTTAATACTACTTCTGGTTCTAATTATAAGAACATTTTTATAGTGCTTTTTACACTACAAAAGTATTCCAATAATTAGGATCGGAGGGAGTATAAGACATGTTTGAAGATTATATTTTGGTCATTAATATAAGACATAATTATTATATTTATCATTCTTTCCTAATTTACTTTTATTAATACTTCCTTAACAATAATCAATCAAGGAAGTGAATGAAGAAATTAAGAAAGATGAGGTATTTTAAAAAATATATGTGATATTAACTAACTAAACAAACTTTTTTTCATATAATAAAGTTCGGTAAATATGCCTTATATTAAGGACAGAAGGGGATCTTTTTTTTTTTCCTCCCTAATTTTCTTCCCATTCAAACTAGGGTAAAAGAAATCTGTAAGGGAAAACATTAGAATCAAAGAGGTCGGAATCAGAAGGAGAATCAAATGATTAGAATACAAATAGGCTAAAGCTATGTCCTCCTATTCATACATGGATATCTTACAGCAGTTCCTTTGCAGCTCATATTTCTTTTGTGACCTGTCAAACTCAATGGATTGAGCTCAACTGATTCAAAAAGACACACACACACACACAAAAACACACTCTCTCTCTCTCTCCCCCCCCCCCCCCCCCCCCCTCCCTCCCTCCCTCGATATATATAATATGTTTGATTCCTCAATGCAGAGAACTTTGGATTAAATAGAAGAGTGTGTCATTATGGTTCCCATGTTAAGGAAACAGTTCAAGATAAAGTTTGAGGATACAATGAATGTAATAATTAAAAAGAAATTCTAAGTAAAATAAGAAGGAAGGCCTAGTTGATTGGGAGGGATACTGCTCCAGCTTGTTTGACATTCTCATGCAATGCTACAGCAAGATTTGATGGCGGTTCATGAAGCAATTCATCAAAAACCCCTTCCCATGAAACATCCTCCTTGAAATGCCCTCAAGTCATGTTAGTCTTTCAGCAATACTTATTCGTTCTTTTTGCTTGTCTCTAGGTGATGATCACTTGGCGCCAAGCCCATCTCACGCATTTGATGTTCAACAGAAACTAAGCCAGTTTCTGCAAGAAACCTGAGGGAGAATGCATCAATCAACTTGATCAAGGCCATAATGATAAAAAGAGAATCTCTCTCTCTCCACACAAGGGAATATGCCATTGTCAAATGGCATTCTACCATTAAACATTTTATCTGAAGAAGAAGAAGGAAGTTTCATCCCATAGTTTGCATGTCTTTGTTCCACTGGCAATATGTTAATGTAGATTTGGAACTTGGAATTTGGGATTTATAAATAAGAGTGCATGTTATGACTAGACAGTATTTGAAACTCATCAGAGGATTCAATTCAGGATTCAGATCTTCCAAAGTCAATCAATATCTCCAAATACCCGGTTAAGATTTTATTTTAAAAAAAGTGCTAAATAAATTTAAGAAAAAAAAAAGGAAAAATCAATTCCATTAATACTATTGGTCATGGTAAGTGAGCCGCCAAAAAAGGTCTCCTAAAAATACTTATGCTATTGTTAACATGAAGAAAGATCAACAAAACCATCAACGGCCATTATGCTAATCCCAGGTTTAGATAGATGAGTTTCTTCTACTTCTGTACCAAAAATTTCAACTACATGGCTAGTACTTGTTTGAATTAACTCATTTTAAGTGATTTTTGCTATATAAGATAAATATACAAGAGGAGTTTTGTCTGGTAAAAAGCAAAAGTGCTTTTTTGGTAGTGATTCCAAACCAGCACAAGGTAACACCCACAGAAGAAAAACTGTGGGAATGAATATCAAGGTAGATTAATTTGGCGAAGTTGGAATTTCAAACATGATAGCTACAACAAATGGGACCATGGATAACAAATTACCACCAAAGTGAAACATCTACATACATTACAGTTTGATGTTCTCTAAGGTTTACAGTCCCCAAATGATCAAATTAAAAAGTGGGGGAAAAACTCTCAGGAGGAGTTTCTAATTTCCCTTGAAATTAGGCTCTCCGAGGTTAGTTTATGCTCTAGATATGGATATCTTGTCCTTCAAGCTATTCTTACTCCACTACTCCACAAGCATAAGTGCATAAACAAATTACCACCACCAACATGTAGTATGTATCTCAAAATATATGAACCAGCCCAGCAGAAGCTATCAATTGTATCTGTTATTAATTGTCCTAATTTCAGACAATGCTAAAAGGTCCAATTAGTATTCACTGATGTCATAGAACTCTGGCAATCAAATCCATAAAAAACATGTGTATTAAAGAAAATGGAATCTAACATAATGCATTGATTTAATAGCTAAAATCCCAGGTTCAGTAGGTATCAAGCACATTAGCACAACAAGGAGAACCAGATTGAGATAGATTTCTTGGTTTTCAGAAAAGGATCAGAGAACCATACCAGCTAAGAAGTAAGAAGAGGGAGACACAGATTAAAACAAGGAACGCAACATGAAGCATCAAGGAAGAATCACTGGAAGAGAATGCTAAGCCCAGCACCACAACAAGACACAGACCCAGCATTAAAAAACTCGACTTTAATGTAATCCATGTAGGACCCTGAAACAAGAAAAGGGAAAACATCAAAAATCCCCTCACAAATTCAAAAGAACAAACGTAATTAGCATACAAAAGCCACAAACAGGCAAAAGAGTTGAAACTTCATAACGACGTCAAATGAAAATACGGACGTTTACACCAGGAGCTAGAGCTCCAAGAAGAACTGCTTGAGCAGACGAAACATTCCCCTTATCTGATTCTGTATTCTCCATCTTGCAAAACAGAGATCGGGAATAGCGATTACTCCACGAACAAGACTAGAGAGTTGGAGACGAACGGGAGTTTCAATTTTTTATAACAGATTTTTTTAAAACCATTTTGTCATTTTTCAATTTTTTTTTAAGGGATTTTTTTGAAGAGATTCTGGGTAATATAAGTAACAGGCCGCAATCGCAGTAGCAATGTAGCATCGCTTCGGGTTATGGCAATGGCCCATGAAATCGGACAATTAAAATATCTAACTCCGGGTCCGGTTTGTCTCCTCATCAGCCCCCTCCCCATCTCTCCCCATCATGTATCTAGGCCGTCCAAATTTTGATCCAGCGGTCCAGATCTGGAAAAAAACAAAATTTGTCTTTTTGCAGTAAGAATTTATTTATTTATTTTTTTAAAATCTATACCGTTGGATCAAGATTTGGACGGTCCAGATTGTGATGGGGAGGGATGGGGAGAGGGGTGATGGGGAGAGAATCCTCTCACATCTAACTCCTCACAAATAATCAAATTAAAAAACAAAAAATAGTTGACCAAAAAAAAATTAGTTGAATCACAAATAAATATTTATTCCTAATATTTCTCCGACTCCTCGTATAGTCCATTATCTCATGAAAATCGGTACTCTATCAGAATTTATCTCATATTTATGAAGTAAAGGACCTCACCATATTAAAATATTTTTTTGATGTTTTTGTTGAATATCTTTCTTCATTCTTCTTCCACATATCTTTTTTCTTTGCCACTGTCAGACCTTTATCATATATATGATATAATATATATCTACATATATAGAGAGAGAGACAGAGAGAGCAATCTGCTAACCCATGAAAGTAAAATTTCTAGTCTAAAAGAAAAAAGTTGAAAGTAGAATTGGTAATTAATGACGCAATAAATTTACAATATTAAATTTAAATTTTAAAAAACACACACACACACGCATTATCGTTAAAAGGTTTGGACTTTGGAGGTGGGGGAAAAACAACTTTTAGAAAGGACACATTTTTGGCACCTAATCATGCAATGTGAACAATGACTCCAAGAGGGCCTCGGAAAAACAAAGGAACCAAAAAGAAAATAAAGATGCCGTACAACACCATGTCACACCCTGAGCTTTCTGGTGAAAATAACGTTCACTATTCAGCGTGAATGTACATGATATGAAGCCTGAATTATGGACGTTCTCGCGCAAACTTTCCCTAAAAGAGAAACATCTACATACATTACAGTTTCATTGTCCTCTGATGTTGAAGTAAAAAAGCAAAGAAAGTTTTACAGTCTTCAAATGATCAAATTAAAACTCTAATTTCCCATGAACGTAGGCTCTCTGAGGGTAGGATCTCGCTGGTGGAGTCGCCATTCCTTCTCCTTAAGGTACTCTATCAGAGGCTGAGGCTCACTCCCCACAGCACCACACCCATAAGGGCTTGCTCTCTGGAAATTGTTAAAGGGACTGCTTATGATCTGTTCACCTTGTTGTCCCACGGCAGAAGCAAAACTTGGCAACAATGTTGATGGTGGCGCAGGAGGCTCCATGTATGTGTACTGTTTAGGCGATAAAGGATTACCCCATCTATCAAATTGAGTAAACCTGTAAGGGTCATGATAGAGCAAGTTCTCGGAATTTCTAGAGATCACATTATAATGGGTGGTAGGCTGCATCAGATTATTGGTCCTCTCGTGGCCATAGTTCTCTCTGTACCAACGCAACCATTCTGAAGAAGTCATTCTTCGGGTCGGTGTATATCCATTTGTGAATGCTGGATAAGAAGGATCATAACCAACTGGTCCATAAGTTGAACTCAAATCTGCATAGCCACTAATTGGTGGGGGTGGTGATGGGATATTTGGCATCAATGGAGTGGACACACTGGATGGTACCTCAGCAAACCAAGCAGCATTTTCTGGCAACAATGGAGCAGAAGGAACTGGATTAAAATACGTAGCCGAAGAGGGATGGAAGCTTGGGGATTGATTTGATGAAGTACTGACGGAGGAATCATTGGATCCATTAATGGAAAGACCAGCCAGAGATGTTGATGTTAATTCCTGAATAGGCTCTAATCTGTACTCACTAATACCATTTGTCCCTTTGTCTCTATTGTTGTTGCTAAAGCTTCCTCTATCTAAGACCCAAGCATTGAGTGAGGGAGGACCAGCAGAGATTGAGCCTCGAGGAGACGCGTGGCCGTTCGATTCCTTCATTGAAGTTTCTGCCTGTGTGAATGATTTGCTGCTCCAGAAATTTTCAATATCAGCATGAAAGCCCATGGGGTTACTGTGAGTATGGTTTTGAGTTTGAGCCATAAGTAGTGAAGTAGCACGGCGCAAACAATCATCAGAATGTTGGCTTTGATCGTCCTTGTCTTTTGGTGACATCTGACCACTTGTAGGAATAGAAGGGTATGAAGGTGCTGAATTATATCTTGTGAGGGGCCTGAAGAGTATAACTTCTTCTTCTTCCACAGCAGCATGTTTCCCATTGGTACTGGAATTACTTGGATCATTGCTTGTCATTGGCTTGCCACATACCTCCTCATCTCTGTGATTTTGCTGATCAGACTCTTCTACTTTATTACTTGTGCAATCAGTTTTTACATTTCCTGTATCTTTCTTTACATCACTATCATCCAATCCACCCACATGAAACTTTGTTCCTAACTCATCACATAAGATCCTCGTTTGCAAGTCACTCGATCTTCCGGCAATTTTCATTGCTGCATTTCTGAGGCGCAGAGTGCGTAGTTCAATGCCACTCTCAAAACTGTCTATGTGCTCCCAGTTACCAGAAAAATCTAACGAGACATGTACGCACGCTAAAGGGGAGAAGCCCCTCAATTCATAATCTTCCCATAGAGGGGTTTTATCTAGAAATTTTTTGGTCTCCATTCCATAGGTGCCAAGTTTGTTTAGAAGATCCATAAGCACTCCAAGAAAGTAAGACATTGCGCCTTTACTCTTTTGATCAGTTGCATATACTTCTAGTGAATCAAGCATGCTTGCAGTCCATTCCACAAAAACAAGTATAGATGGCAGTGAGGGACAGGAATGAAATGGACTAGACTTTAGGCATCTTTCAACAAAACGTCCCATGAAACTGAATGTAGCACATAAAGCCAACTGTACCAGCACAGGTGACTGTCTTTCATCTTTGTCTTTTGGTTCAACTAGATGCTTTAAGACGAAGATGAGTACTGTAACTGCTTGTATGGCTCGGAAGGGACCTCTTCTGGCTAAATTCACTTGCTCATAGGACTCTAACATGGTATTTAGTTCTACATCTTCTAGCTCCAACAGTCTGTCCAACTCTCTGAGAGTTGAAGCCAAAACCACTGGGAATTCGTCGGGACTGTTCCAATATTAAGAATGCACAAAGTAAGGCAACTAGGAACCTTGAGGAACAAAACTTTTCGATAACTCTAAACTGCAAATAGCATCTGAGGATAACATGATTAATATGCATGACTTGAGTTGACAGCAAAGTGGTAAAATTTAAGTTAAAATGACGGACATAATGCCAAGAAAACTCTCGGATAATAAATTGAATTCAAGATTTACCTTGATTTAATGAAGAAGAAACCCATTGTCCTGACCATAAGTGACCATAGCTTTGTCTCTGTAAGGCGATTACTTTGGCCTTTTAACATATTATTTGAGCTATCGCCTTTAGGCAGTGTCTTAGTCTGATCACTGAATCCAGAAGGTTTTGAGAAATCAATGCTGGCTTCACTGGAAACATAAGGCAGATGAAATGACCTGTTCTGCAAAATTGTAAGAGACACTTGAGGAGATGGCGCAGAAACCTAAATCATATGGATAGACATAGTTCATTAAGAGCCTCAAGATCATCATACCTTTTCGAACAACAAACTAAGATTGTTCCAGGCATCAGGAAAAGGTTCCTTAACAGCTAAACTCCTGATGCAGTGGTAAAGAGCAAGAAATTCATCGCCTATATATGTTGCCAATACAGCCAACTGCAGATGAACAAAGTTACAGGTGTAGGAACAAAGTAGATGACAAAAAGTTTTCTTCTTATAACAGATTCAAATGTAAATTAGGACCAAATTTTTAGTGCAATTTACATTATAAACTAGGTTGTACGTTTAGGACTGGATATAGTACTATGTATGGACTATGAGATAAGAGCACCTGATTATGAGGATTTCCACTATCTGGCCAAATCCTTGTTGCTTTCAAATAGTGGGTGGCAGCAACTGACCAGTTCTGATTATGAATATCAGGATTTTCACATTGTTGTTCATACCTAGCAAGATCCCCCATACAAACTAAACAGCGATGGCATAAATATTGGCATTTCAGCATGGCATCTGGTTCAATTGAACTAGAGATACAACCCTTTTTATAAAACAAGGCATCTTCTGAGACTCCATAGTGTTCTCTGAGTTTTACTATCAAATTTTGGTAAAACTCAATAGCTTCTGACAGAAATGACTTGAATGCATTCAGATGAATGTCAATGTTTAGCGGTGCTGAATCATTTTGTGCTGCTCCAAATTTTTTGTTCTCTGCATTACCAGATCCCCTCTTTATCCGCTTGCGAAATTCATCTATGTGCTTGTAGTGAAGCTTCCACAAAGAATATTCAACATCTTGAAGTTCAGAAAGCGTGTGATTATTCAAGATTGTTCTCTCATAACTAGAACGGACTTTCTTGTACAATTCTTGTGTATCAACTTGCAATAGGCCTTTAGAATGTATCAATGCCCACAATTGCTTTTCTGAATTCCCAATCTGATCATATGCCATAATATCAAAGTTCAGAGCATTAAAAAAGAGAATATTTTATAGAACTAACACGGAATAAACTTTTTCAGAAAATACCTCAAAGAGAATCTGTTTTCCAGAAGGAATGGATGAAGTAGTAGTCATAGTCCTTCAAAGTTGTGCGTATGATTGGCACAAAATGCAGTAACTGGCCTATTTGTATGTCGGTGCAGTTCGCTGCAGGAAAAAAGGCAAGAAGACAAGAAAACCATAAAGTGTGAATATAAAACTGTGGCGGCATAAAATAAAGGTCTGGCATACATGAGAGCATGTCCAAAACCATCAAGTCTACCCAGGGAATATAATTGTAAAAGACTCTGCAGCAACCACAGAACTCACAGTTTGGGAACATTTGAGGAAGATAAAAAAAACAACTTCAATTCAAAATCTATGCGATTATTGCTAGTTTTGCGACCATATCTAGTATGAAAAGTATATGTGCTGAGTTATATGCCTTGAAATTCCATGTAGGGGCTGAATTATCAGACTACCCTTGACAATATACAAACACCATAATCGCAAGCAAAAGGATGACTTTGAAAATGCACGATTTTTCTCAAATGTTCCCCTCTGTCATTTTGAATACGTATGAACCACAATTTAAGGGAAGGTGAGAAACTCAGTGTGTATTTAGAGATGAAAGTGACAATTTAACTAGAATTTGAGAACACAGGTAACCATAATCCAGGGAAAATACATTCACGGAAACGTGCTCCCGACTTAGGATCAGTACAATAAGAACAGAAGTGAACAAATTAGAGAACCTTGGTTGGTGACCATCATCTTCATCCATGGAATAAGATGGATAAATCAAGTAAGAGTGTACAGGATTAAGTTTGAGAGAAGGAAAAGACAGGTAGAGAAGAGGAATCAGGTGGATAAGATAAGAGGTTTCAGGTAATTGAGATATGCTTACGTACGTGAAACTCAGAGATCGGAGTCGAAATAGTTAAAAATTTGACAGCCAGCACAACGAACACCAAAAGTGAAGGGAGGCCACGATAAGGGAGGAAAGAAGAAAGGCTCTGAAGCAGAGAGAGATATTTACTCTGATCAAAGGTCAAAAAAGAAAAAGAAATAGCTCCTAAAAAGTGAAGAAAAAAAGAGGGCAAAAATTAAAAAAGATCACCAAATCAACAGGATAACAGACTTGAATTAACAATTCCGAAGCACCCAATGTTTGAGGAAGAAGCTGAGCCCAGATTATTCAATTAGAACCAAATACACACATAAGTAGAGAGAGAGAGAGAGGGGAAAGGTGAAAGAAGAATAAGGCCATATACTGTTTCAGTTGTGAAACGGACAAAGAAAAAGGTGGGCTGATGATGAGATTCCTGAATTCAATATAACTATGTTAGTCTTAACCCTCGTCCTTAGGCTAAGCTGGTAAAGGGTTGGACGCTCTCACTAAAGGGAGGGGGTTCGATCCTAGAATTGGTCAAGGTGCTGGGGGAGGCATCCTAGCTCCTAGGTACCTAAGTAAACGCCTGAGAGTAATAGACGGCTCGTCCTGCCCAACATCGGTATGACATAGGATGAAGGGAGATTTCGCCCTGCCCTTAGATCGTGGGTGAACCCAACCCATTTCTTAAACTTTTTGTAGCAAAAAAAAAAAAATATATCCTGTAGTCTTCTCCAGCCAATGAGGTGTACTAAAGCGTAGACTTTCACTATAAAAGGAAGAAGGTTTGACACGTGCAGTTTGATGTAAGGTTTTGTTAGTAGATGATCTGTAAATATCTCTATAAACGCTCTTAAGCCTAAAGGCGTATTCAATCCTGAGGTGCCCATGTCTACCCAAGTGAGCTTTCATATATATATATATATATATATATATACACACACACACACGCAGTCTCCAACCAATTCCTTCTCATTTTGTTTGGTTCCTTTTCCATTAATTACACACAATTTTTTCTAATACGAGTAAATGAAGCTCCATTTTCCAAAGGGATCACATCCTCGATTCTCTTTGAATACCATTTTGTTGCCTTATATATATATAGTTTATAGAGTCTAATAATTTAGTGTACTTTTAATTACTTGTTGGGTTGGATCAAATTAGAAAAGGAAGAAATTAATAAATTAAATGGAAGTGGTGGCTTATGATGATCTACTTGTTTGACTCATAAATAGATCACTTGTCGGGCAAGGCAGATAAGAGGAAGTCTTTTTCACGGAGGTCTATGCATAGCATTATCCAGGGACCCTCTCAGTAATGATTCACGCCATCTACGTTCGTTGGAGCATCACCATTCTTTTCCTTCTATAATCAAACCTCTACTATATATATAAAATAGCTCTGTCCCTTTACACTTTTTTTTTTTAATTAATAAAATTATGGTTCAGCAAGGTGACTTTACCAAGTTATTACTTCGATCGATCTACTCGCCGTGCATAGTGTTTTAAAACGAAAAGAAATTGTTGTATTGATTCATTAATGATTTATCTTAATTACAAACGTTAATTTGGTCAAAAAGCAAAAAAGAAATCTTACAAAAGTTGATATGAAATGTGTCAATTTGTAATTTACGTATCTCTTTAATGATATGCTTGGATGGCTTCTACTCTTGGTTTGTCATTTCTTTTTTTTAGTTAATTGCCTTAGTTGCAATCAGAATCAAAGTCTTAGCCCTCTGTTTATATATAGGGAAGCATTCATATCATTAGGTTACAATACAAGGCTTTTGATTTGGTTATCATCTCTTTCTACCCCCACTTCATCTTTCAAGCTCTCAATATTCTAGCGAGTACTGTAAAGACTTCGAATCTTTAGTGTCTTTTGAGAAACTCTTTGGTTGGTTCTTGGATCCTGTACGTTGCAGCAAAGGCAAGCACATCACCAGCTTCCTATGATCCAAGAAGTACCATATTTCCAGTCTTGGAGTTCTGCTCGTCATCTTTAAGGATTTATGGTCATTTGAAATGGTTTGCAAGTGGCCTTACTATTTACTCCTCTGAGCCTAAACATCAGAAATAATTTATAGTGCAAGTTATACTATAAATCATATCTTATATTTATGACCAAAGGTAGTAGTACTTTACATGTATGTAGTCGTCTTACCGCATTCGCTTCCTATATCTTGTAGTATTACATTGTTAATTATTGTAGTCCTTGTATCTTATTTTTGGTTTTTCATTGACTCCTATATGTTTTTATAACAATTTATGATGTAAAGGAGTGTCTAATAGCTAGTTTGTGTATGGTTTTAATTAATTAGTTTTTAATAAATGAAATTAATGTCAATTTGTTGGAAAGATAAGAGCATGAAAATGGAAGGATGAGGAAAAAGCTAACCGCGCGTACATGTGTCTCTAGTGTTGTGGTTTGGTTGGTGGGGTGTCACCACTTTAGAACATGGTGGGTGGCATGAAATAATAAGAGCATGTCATATTATGAAGGCTCCACGAAACTTCCAAAGCTTTTTTTTTTAATGTACATCTGAATCCCCACTTCTTTTTGTCCCTTCTATTACGTTACACTTTTTTTTTAATCATAAATAATTATTATAATTTGCACCAATTAACTTACCGTTCCTCACTAATCACTATTGTCATTATGGTCGCCTCATTCTAAAAATTTAGAATGTAATTAATTCAATATAATATACAAACTTTAATTTAGTACTACCTCCAGTCTTAATTATAAGAGCTGGTTGATTTTCTTTAGAGAAATTAAGGAAGCTAAATAAGTTATTTTATCATTTCATATGTTAAATATTTTTAGATTATATATTAATTAATTAGTCAAACTAATAAGTTTGAAGAAAAAAATAAAAATAAAAATACTTTAAAGTAATTTAATTGGCTTCCTTAATTTCTTCAAAAAAGTTAACTAACTCTTATAATTATGGTACCGTAGAAATTATAATATTGCACGCTGTACTTTTTACGCCGTGAATCTGCATGCCAGATTTTGTAATTATACGCTTCTGGACCCTGCCCCGTATAATCATCATATAAAGTAACTAAAGCCGCAAATTTTTTTAAAAAAAATTTCCATTTTACTGGCTTGAGTGCTTGACCCTCCAAAACATAATTATTATCAACATTTTAATAGTACTAACCCCTATATGTATGAAAAACAAATAACCAAATTACATGATAAAAAAATAGTTAAAAGCGGTATAATCATGTAAAAATATATTTTATTAAAAAACCTTTACTACTTATGAAGGTGAATGACTAGAAAAAATGTGTTTGCATAGGAGAATATAAGTTTGAATTCAATGAGTGTACTTATTGGGATATATGAGAACAGTTTTTCCTCTAACCCTCGATCAGGAAACCCTTAATCTAATAAAAAAAAATTATGTGATAATTAATGCAATAAAATAACAAAATCCATAGAGGTAAAATGAAAAAATTTGGTTAAAATTTCATATACCTATTAAATATAAAGTTATAAATAAGATGATGACTATCTAAAACCAATCTTTGTATAGAGAGATGTGAGATACAAGTAAAATGATAAAAAAAAAAAAAAGAAGATGTTTAGTCCTCCGCAATAATTATAATAATACATAATCAATAATGGATGTCATTTTCATGGTATAAAATTTTCAAAATGAATCCAATGTTTCAAACTGACACATCTATTGCACCAATGTTAATCTATTTGTATGACGCATTTTGAATGATTCAAAAATCGGAAATTTGTTTTAAAAAAAAAGAAACCTTTTTTCCGATACAACAAAAAAATGAAAAAGAAACCTAGCTAACAAAAACTTTAT
Source organism: Acacia crassicarpa (assembly GCA_034222035.1). Classification (NCBI taxonomy): domain Eukaryota; kingdom Viridiplantae; phylum Streptophyta; class Magnoliopsida; order Fabales; family Fabaceae; genus Acacia; species Acacia crassicarpa. Next base: position 35,589,569 of record JAWXYG010000005.1, on the reverse strand, counting down.
CTCCTTAATTAACTCGACTATGAAAGGTGAGGATCAAAGGTGAAAGGCTAAAAGCAAAATAAGCTAATAATTAATAAGGTCAGTGTTTGATGTAATCCAGTTAACAAAAACTAAATTAAGTTTTTTTTATTAATAATTATAGTTTTGAGCGTGATTGTAAATTTCATTTATTATAACCATAAAAGGTGATGAGACGGAAGATTTTGACAATTTGAAGTTGTTTTTAGCCCCTCACACCAGCATCGTAAAAAAAAAAAAAAAAAAAAAGTTATTATATTCGGAGATATCTATGGGTGGGTAATGTATGTAATTAAGAGGGGGTCCCACGGGAAGAATATAATCCACTTTTAGGGCTGCGTTCACTTCATGAGTTTACGCTTCTATTATAAAATGAGTGCAAGTTGATGTCGAGGAAAATATCCAATCTTTTGGTAGTACAATTATTCATTAATGGGGTTGGTCAAACTCCAATTTGGTCATTTCCTTTTATTTGGCTTTAAATCAAATTTTTGGTCTTCTGAATATATATATATATATATATATTTTTTAATGTTAAAACATTAAATTCAATTATCTAAATTTATTTCTTTGTATAATTATTTAGTGTCCAAAATTATTATTGATCCAAATTTAAAAGTATCAAGCTCAAATAGAGCCGCTTTAATTTGGCTAGCATTAAGGAAAGGGGTCCTATAATTATTATTTGATACTACCTCCGGTTCTAATTATAAGAACTAGTTGACTTTCTTTAGAGAGATTAAGGAAACTAAATAAGCTACTTAATCATTTCATATGTTATATATCCTTAGATTATATATTAGTTTATTAGTTGAACTTGTTAATTTGAAAAAAAAAATAAAAATAAAAATACTCTAAAGCAATTTAATTAGTTTCCTTAATCTCTCCAAAAAAATCAACTAGCTCTTATAATTAAGATCGGAGGAAGTATATTATTAGCTTTTTTTTTTTTGTTCATCCTTTATTTAGAACTTCACCAAAACTAATCCGGATTCGACCCATCTCTCACGCTTGGCTATGGTGAGTGAATCTCTCAACAGGGCTGTTGTACATATCTTAAAGCATATATGACATTTAATTCACATCTAAAAACATTCATATCTGCCTTCCGTTTTTATTTTTTTCATTTATAATTAAGGGTTAATTCAATCTGTAATTATGCGACTCAAGATCATACATTCAAATCTCATTTGTCAGTATGAAAAATTTGTCAATGAATGATCTATAAACCGTGACATTCTTCAAACACAAAGGTATTGACATGATCTACTCCCGGAAACTAACTCATTTAAATTCCACACCTTATTTTTAAAATTATAAAAAAAAAACCCTGTATTCTGTCTAAACTGTTTAAATTTAATCAAAAAATTGTATTAATATTTAAGAGGAAAAAAAACAAGGAGGAAAGGGATAGAGACTGGAAAAGGGGGAGAATCTGTCAAATGTAAAGATGGCCTACGTAGTTGTTATTAGGTGAGAGTTGAGACACTCGTTGTCTTGTATGAGCCCTAAAATTCAAAGCTCCATTATTGGTATATGACCAGTTCCTATGTCCCACTTTCTTCTCCTCGTGGCTCTTGCCTCCTTATTCACCCACTACTCAAGAGTCAAGTTCAGTAATTGCTTGTAGCATGAGATTTCATGTCAAATTGGCTAATTCTATTATTATTTTATTAAGTTCCATCTTCCATCATCTCTTATTTACGTACACAAATAGACGGCCTTGATCTGTTGTCAATGGCAAGCTATATCAATAGTAATGTTATCTGCCACATTTAGATGAGGTTCTTGACTCAAGCTCAGAATAGAAGTATTGGTGTATCTGTGTACGCGCGTACGTGTTTAAAATGACTGTAATAAAGAAGATACTCATTCTTTAAGTGAATTATTTTAAGGTGACTTGTAAATAGGTAAGGATTGAGAATAATGTTTGATTTTACAAGTGTAAAAGTTGGTTGGATTTCTCTATAAGTCTGGCCATTTATAAATAAATGTGTAAATAACATAAAATCAACTACTCCCTCATCTTCTCAATATATGATATATTTAGAGAGTTGATATTGATCTTAAATATAATACATAATTTTCATATTTATCAATCTTTTATTAATTTAACCTTCTTATTGATACTCCTTTAACAATAATCAAAGAGAGAGGAAAAGAGGAAATTAAGAAAAATTACTGTTATATTTTAGAAAATATATATCATATTAATTTGTCTAATATAATTAAATTAAGTAAATATGTCTTATATTAAAAGATGAAGGAAGCAAATATGTCAATATGAAACAGCTTGCATGAAAGTGATATATATGGATCGTCATTGCTAAATTCACCACTTTCATAAGGATAACGTAGCCGCAAGGAATTACTTGATCTTCTGGATGACATCGCAATTCTGTTCCCTTCGTATGTCTTTTTTCCCACTATATATGGACAAACAGAGTTTAATAATCATAATAAGGAAATTCAACTCTTCATTTTTAGGTTTGACTGGTAAAATTCAACTTCTCGTTTTTAGGTTTAATTAACTGATAAAGAGATTGAACACTCTCACTAAAAGGAGGGGTTTCAATTCTAGAGTTAGTCAAGACGCTAGGGGAGACATCTTAGCTTATAAGTGTATAGGTAAACATCTGAGGGTAATAGACGGCTCGCCCTATCCAACATTTGTATCACCTAAGAGGAAAGGAGATTCCCTCTTGCCCTTGGATAGTAAGTGAACCTAACCCATTTTTTAAAATTTTAATATATAAAGTAATAATAATAATAATAATAATAATAATAATAATACTACAGAAATTCAAGAATGGGCTGCTCACTGGTCACATCTCACGCTCAGATTTCCATCCCCAGCTAACAGGTCCTACTGAAGAACAAAAACATGATTTTGGAATTATGCAGCAGCTCCCGCGATCTCCTCCTGCCCACACTATCATTTTATTCTCCTTCTACCTCGATCTCCAACCGTATGTTCATTCATTTATCGAATTATGGATAACATGTATCCCGGCCTCACCCAAGATTTTCAACCCACAAAAAAAAAAAACTAGCCTTTTGTTTTTTGATTTGCTTTGAGTTTCTTCATTGTACATTACTAGAAATTAAGAAATGATCCAAACAATTATTTATGTTTGGATGGTATTTTACTATTTTTCCCACTAATACATCACTTCATCAATTAGTGAATATAATTAAATTAGATAAATATATCTTATATTAAGAGGCGGAAGAAAGATTATGTCAATATGAGACAGTTTGCATGAAAATGATATTGCTTAAGAATTAACAGTGACAGAAGTGACTTTTTTCCAATATGACTTTTACAAACTTAAGATATGGTAAAAGTCATATTGTAAATGTTATTTATGTGTTTGAATTGGAGGTGGCATAAATGACTTTTTTTAAACTGAAACTTGTTTGAATAATATTTCGAAAAGCAAACTTAGATGGAAAATGACATGAATTTTATTAAATAATACATATAATATATATGTATATATTGTGATAATTTAAAAGAAAAGTTAAAATTTAAAATTATATAAAGTAAAAAAAAACAGTTAATTAACTATTGAAAAAACTAAAATACTTAATTAAATATGTTTATTATTCTCTTAGTATAAAAAATTATCAAATCATTCTTACCAATTAAATCTTTAATATGAGAATATTTCCTATTATTTAATTTTCCCCCTTTAAGATACATTTATAAATATCAATTTATTGGGTCCATTTGAATAATTTTATCTTTTCGTATATAAGGTAGGTTTTTTAAAAATAACTTTATCTTTTTTTATTAAATAAAGACGGGACTCACAATGTTACATAAGATTATCTTTTTTTTTTTTTTTTGGTCATCGAATCATCTATATTCTAACAAAGTAAAGGTTATAATCAAGCCTGTGAGAAAACTTAAAAGTTCGGCCTATGTGGGACACATCCAAGATATTATGTGAAACCATGTATATCTCCAAATATGCCTTATTCCCCTCGAATAACTGCTCGTGTACTAAGCATGGGAAAAAATGTCACCTTCTGGAGTATCATAAATCATTTTATTAGAAGATTTTACATGTTATTTTTTAAATTGTTCCAACAAAAGTTTTTCTAGTTATTCAGTTTCCTGCCTGTTCATTCTTTACATTCCACGGTTCATGCAAAATAGAAAGAGAGTGAAGAGAGAGAAAGATATTCAAGTTACAATATTTAGGGATAATTAATCTACATGTCTTTATAATTTTAAGTAATTTTTAAACAGGTCCCTACAATTTTTTTTTTTGGTTCTTTTTATCACATCCTTGTAACTGCTTTTATCATGTCTTTATGGTTTCATATGCTTTTTTAAATCAAGTCCCTGTCGTTTTTATTATTATGTATAAATATAAAATATAATTATTCTATAAATACTAATATTCTATAATCAATAAATTTTTATAACATTTTTTTTCATTTGAACATTATTTGTTATAATAATTCAATTTTAATTACAATATTAATATTTCTAAATATATGATATAATTATAATTAATAGAATTAATAATTATAATTATTTTACAATTTAAATTTATTAGTAGTAAATTATATTATATTTTATTCAATTATTGGATTTTCAATTAAATTAAAAATTAAAATAAAATAAAACTTAAAAGGACCTAATTAAAAATAAGGTAAAACAATAAGGGCCTGATATAAGATAAAATAAAATAAACTATAAGGATCTGATTAGAAACAAGTGAAAGTATAAAGACTTAATGAAAAAACTATAGATATTTAATTAAAAATTGGTTAAAATTATAAAAACTTACAGATTAATTATCTCAAACATTTAACTCTTGTTTCACTTTTTGCCAAATATGCCGAGCTTATTCATTAGTACGATTTCGGACAATGTGGAGTAAAATATGAAATAACTAGTAATTCACTCTTGATTTTGAATGTGCTTATTCATTTTAAACAACATAATACTAGTTAACAGATTGTGCTATTATAATTAGCAGATAATACCATTAACTATTGTGATTAGAGAAATATTAGTGAGAAAGATGCAGAATAGCGATTTACAAGCCCATGCAACTATTATAGCCCATATGAGTTTACACTAATCTACCATCACTTAAGGGTCACGAACCAACTTCATTAGAGGATTAGAAAGAGACTCGTCTAATAAATTAATAATTAACTCAAGTCAAATAAATTTTTGAAGAGTACCATGAAATTGTCTAAATATATATTATAGTGTATAATTGGATTAATTCATATGTAATAAAATATGAAAAATAATTAACTTGTTTCAAGAAACTCAAGTGAAATTAGATGGAGCAGTGTCTACAAGATAAAGTTGACTACTTTTACCCAAAAAAAAAAGGTTGACTACTAATTTTTGTCTCTTTTTAAATTAAAAAGGCATACACGTATACTAACGGCTAGAGATTATAAGCAAGATCAAATTGCCTTCCTACTTAGAGGGAAGCTCTTTTTTTTTTTTTGCTATAAAAAAAAGTTTAGATGTGGGTAAACACCGGTATTCTACCAGGGTCAGGACATGCCTCTAGGTTTAAAGAGCGCTTACAGATGTACTTACAGATCGTCCACTAATGAGACTCTCACATTGACCAGTGGGTATTGAATCCCCTCCCTTTCGAAATGAAAACCAATGCCTTAACCAATTGTGTCACTCCTCATTGACAGAGGGAAGCTCTTGTATCACGAGGCTCTACCGCCATTAGCAAAGGTTGACTAATTTCAAATGTTAGTTCAAAGGCCCATTCCATCCATTTTTGTTGGGTTTGAACAGTGTTGGGTCTGGTTATCTTTTTCTTTGTAATTGAAAATCAGGAAATCAGAGACAAATAAACATGTGGTGAATCCGCCAACTGCGCCTCAGGCGCCCTGGCTCCTAAGCTAGTCTGAGGAGGCCCCCGGCATCCCTTATGTAGCGGGTTCGATCCCGCATCCCCCTCCCCTGTCAAGAATATCAAAAAAAAAAACATGTGGTGAATCCGTTAAAGATTATTATTTTTATTTTTTTATGGGATCAAAAGTATAAAAACAATTTACAGATCAGAAAAAGGATCGGTTAAAAACATGATTAAGTCTGAAATAAAAATTACATTTTTCATGGGCTTTCAAGAAGGCCCACTAAGAAATAAAAAGCCCAGTTAAGCCCAAAAAAGGTAACTCAAAACGGAGAAAACACCCCACAAGGGAGGAATTCAGTTATTATTATATCAAAAAAAAAATCAGTTATTATTGACAAACAGCTCCAAACTTTACGGAAACAGGAATGTAAAGAAGGCAAACAAACGAGGTTGTCCCCTAAATTCTCGTAAAATCACAAGCAATCAAAGGAAGGAGGTAAGCTTAAAAGGACCCACCATGGCCTCTCACCACGAAGCACAGCTTCATATATTAATAGACAATCCATCCCCATCTTCACCACATCCTCCTCCTCAAAGTACGATCAGCACAGGAGGCTAATTAAGTCGCCGGCCGGAAACAATGGACCTGAAGCCAAGGTTGGTGGTGTTAGTTTTGGTGGTGGCGGCAGTGGCAGTGGCAACGGAAGGCATGATGACGACGCTGGAGTGGAAGGGGTTATCGGTGGATGGTCAGCTGGTGGGCGACAGGGCGAGTGAGTTAGAAGAAGAGATGATGATGGAGTCCGGGTCGATCCACCGGAGCCTGAGGACCGTACATTACATAAGCTATGATGCATTGAAGGCTGACAATGTGCCATGTCGCAGGCGAGGACGATCGTACTATAATTGCCACAGGAGGGGCCGCGCCAACCCTTATCGGCGAGGTTGCACCGCCATCACCCACTGTGCCCGGAGGACAGATTGATATATTTTCCTTATATTATTCTCTCACTCACATATATCATCATCACCAAAACCCAAAACATTGTTATATGCCATAATCCTGTGCTAACGCAATCAGCTTATGTTATTCATTCTCGTTCAGGTTTGCTAATTGTTCCTTCCATGCTTCTTCATTATTTTCCCCTTCTTCTTCTTATTTTTGCTCCTTTTGCCATCCCCTAGGAAACAAAATATCCTATCTCTATTTTTTTTAATACAAGAGCTAGATAATTTGCTCATGGATATTAAGAAATTTGGTAAGTTGATGATTCATAAATAAATGCGCGTTAGTTTTACTATAATACCCTATTTAATCACGTGCACACATGTCTCCATTCAATTTCTCTTTCTATTTTCTCCCTCCTACGCAATAAGGATGAGATTTGCTTATAAGTTATTTTTTCCGATCTTAAATATAAGACATAGTTTATAGTATAAATTGCATTATAAATTATGTCTTATATTTACAATTAGAGGTGGAGGTAGCATGTTATAGTTCTTGGGAAGCAATATCTTCTCTCTATTATCAATCTGATCTTATTTATAAGTCTCTTTTGATCAAAAAAATTTGTTCTTATTTATAAATCATTTTTGACCAAATAAATGAGATTGTGACAATTTTGCTCATATTAATTGTATTACTGAAAATATAGAAAGAAGAAAGAGTTGAGAGATACTCATTCATAAATGAGGGTAAAATTAAAAATTTACCCATAATCATTGAGCTAACCGTCTTTCCTTAGTATGTGTGATTTGGTCAACAAGGAGTTATAAATAGAATCAGAGTGGTGCTCCCCCTGGTCCTTGTTATAAGGTACCAACTAACAAGTTTATTTGTTCCTTTTTATAAGGCATATACTTGTTCCCAAGGAGCATTAATTATTCTTTTCCATATATACCTCTAATAAATAAGGGTGGTAGGTAAGAGTAATAATTAATACTCCTTCCGGTCCTAATTCTAGAAACGCTTTTAAAGTGTAAATTGCAATACAAAATTGTTTTTATAATTAAGACCAGAGATAGTATGACATTAGAGTTTAGTGTAATTAGTAGGAGTGATATTAAAAGTTACTTAAATTATAGACTAACTTTATTAATTTTAACTATTTTTATTGATTTGTGAGAATTATTAGTTGATACCTTATAATAAATAAGAGTATGTATTTCTTGGCATCAAAATCCAAATCAAGCTGAGCCGTCGGTTTCACCGCCAATCGCACTTGTAGAGGCTCTTCGTTTTCTGTACCTCAGTCTGATTCTAGCACTGCAGATTCCTCTTTTAAGTTTTCAGGAACTGTCCAAACCTCAGAAGAAAAACACAAGTGTTCAGTTGAAAACGGCTTTAAAATTGGTGTCTTCGCAGGTAACTTACAGATGTGAGATTACATTAAAATGTAGCTGATATTTAAAAACAAAAATCTGAGCAAGACAGAACTTTGTTTTCCAGTTACGTTCTCCAAGTGGACTTCTACTTATAATATATATATATATATATATAAAATCTTCAAGTAGACTTATAATAAAGATAAGAGTGGTGTTTATAAAGAAGGAAAAACATATAAAAAAAAATAAAAAATAAAGGAATGTTAGCTTGGTAGGGTTTAGATTACATTCTTGTGTCTAGCTGGTTTGTTTGGTCTCAGTTTAATTTCGTTCTCTGGGTCATCTCTTTCTTTCTTTTCAGAGTGTTTAAAATAAGACATTTTAATTTAATTGGACAAGTATATATAGGTTACTTATGCTTTTGTGAATACTTTAACATATCATATCGTTGCATTAGTCAATAAGATTTCGTAATGGCAATGGCACAACTGTTAATTAACAAATTGGTTGTTTATCACGTACGTTTTAAATATGGCAACCGGTGATTAATTAAATACCATTTTATTGTCTAGTTATATATAAATATCATTCATTATAGCAAAGACTAAACGAGTTTTAAATATTCGATCGCCGATTGCGTATTCTTCCAAGTGGAGAGCCATAGAATGTGTCAAAGCTCAGCTTGTTATTTACAAAAACAAGATATTTTAATATTACATGTGAATACAAGTTTAGACTCTAAACTTGTTTTGATTGGATTTTGAATTTCAGTATTTTTTTTATTAAATTATTTTATACGTAGTAATACTAACCAATTTTTAAACGTCACTTGACATCCAACAAAAATGTTCATTTTATATTTTTTAAAAAAAGTTCCTCTTCATTAACTGAGAGGATTTCTCGATTCTTCAACTAAACCATTTGTATTGTTCAAATATTTTAACTTTATTTCTTGTGATATTTTTCAATGAACTGGAATTATGTTATACATATTTCACTTTGAGATTCGTGGCTTCCCTTTTAAATATAAGTGTCCCATTTAAGACTCAAATATAAGATCTAAAGGGATCTAGTGGGACCTTATACTATTAGGCTAACTCTAGATTGGTGTTATAAATATTTTTTTTTTCCAATAATCATACCTTGAATGTTTAAACCTTGAACACTGCATATATCCCACCCACTTTTACTATCTAAATTTTAATATTTAACTTAACAAAATAGAATTTGGATTAAAATAAGAATAATTTTAAAAGTTAATTGATTCATACCAAAATTAAATAATTTCAATTATTAAAATTTTATCTTTTTTGTTTATACTATTTGTGAAAAATATTTTTATTTCTTATTGTGTTTCAAAGAGATGGCAACAAAGTATAAAAAGAAATTTAATAAATTGGAATAGTTTCATTGATCCACAAAGAATTTTGTTGCCGTACTGTAGCTGGATGCCTAACCAGCCAATAACAAGACGACAACTACTTGGGGAACCCGACCAAGAACATGAATAATAACAGCACGAGGCATAATTAATTCAAAAAAAAAAAAGAAAAAAACAAGAAACATAAGAAGGTAGTAGGATCTTTTAAGAATTCAAAGGAAGAGAGATGGTAGTCAAAAATGACATGATGGATGTGGTCAAATAAGAAATAAGAAAATAATATCTTTAAAGGCATAATGAAAATTTCAAAGGAATCATTATCAACCATAATAATAATAATAATTCTTGCTGGTGTTCAAATGAAAATACCCCACTTGTGTTGTGAACCCATCTCTCTCTTGTTATTTGCCAAACTCTGATAGTGAGAGAGAGAGAGAGAGAGAGAGAAAGTGAAGAAGACGACCTTTGAAGAGGGGCATCTTGTCTCCAGAAGGATTCAGAACATTGCACATGTTCTCCTTCCTATTTCGAATTCCCCATTAATGTATATTACCAACCCTGTACCAGCTTCTTTTTTCTCCAACAATTAAATAAATTATATATATTTCTCACATCCATGAAATTATCTTTCTTCGTTTGTATCTTGCCACTTCACATTTTTCATATTTTGGACATTGTGATGTAACCATTTCAGGTTGAAACGTATATGTTCTTGTACCAGCTAGTTAACATCTCCATTCCCCCACAAAGGTACTAGTAACCTTTACTTGAGCATTGGGTATATAGATACAATAACTACATTACTTGGAGGTACCAAGTTCCTTGGGTCTACATTCCCACGAATTGAATTAGTCAGTTTCCTCTATTAGTACTGGATACTAATGGATAAATTATAAAACATCTCTATTCCATTTTATAAAATAAAGGGTCTCAAAGTTGTGGGTATATAAAAGTTTTTGTTGAATCTACTTAGGTTAAATAACAAATTTGTGCCAAGCGCCTCGTAGTGCGATGGCATTAGGGCCAGCCTTAGAAGCTGGTCTTCCCCCTTGTCCAGGTTTCGAGTCTTGCCTCCCCTTCTCCCCACTGGCTGTATCAAAAAAAAAAACAACAACAACAACTTTGTCTTGGAAGTATATATCCAGAAACAATTTTCCCCTAAAAGTTTTTTTTAGCTCAATGTTACTTCGGAAGTTTAAAAACGTAGCAATTTTGTCCTTTTATTTTTTAAGAAACTAGCGTTGACTATTAAAAAATTGACATTAACCGTTAATTTTTTAAAGAAAAAAGGCAAGATTGCTACATTTTTAAACTTCCGTAGCAACATTGAACCCTCACGCCATTTTGGTAGTCTGCTAGGTTTTTCGCATTCCTCCTTCATGGAGGTTACTTTCATTGGATAACGATGTTGTCGTTGGTGTTATTTTCCGGCTTGGGTCCGGTGTGCAAGGCAGTCAGAATCACGAAGGGAGGTCAGCCGGGATGGGATCTCTATTGATAGGAAGGATGGGGCTGATCTCTGTTGGGTTCCTCCAGGAGGGGCAAAGTGATGGTGGAGGAGCACAGATATTTGGGACAATGCATTCAGAGTAAGATGGGCGATATGGGTTTTGAAGTTAGTGGGGTTTTTAATCTCTATAGCTTCTCTACTGATGTTGCTCTGGGATTGAACTTAAAGGATATGCTAATTTGGCTCAAATTGGTGTTGGCTTAAATCTGTTGAGTCATAATATTTACATAAATGAGTTGAAAGTATGGGTGGTTTGGTTAATATGGAAGCTATGGGAGGATCTATGCTCTTCTTGAGGTTGGATTTTAAGAATAGTGAGATTGCTTTTAGAGAAATCACATCTTGTTCTGCCTTTGTTTTGATTGCTTGGGAAGAAAGACCGGTCTATAGGTTCGGGATTCCATTGATAGCTCTTGGTCACCTAAAGATTTTACATCTCGAGTTGGATAGACAAGTGTTTCTTCAAAGTGCGAATCAACATTGTTCATCATCAGGACAAAGATGTGATTCTTTCATTGAGAACTGTTTTATCTCAAAGGAAATTTATCAGAAATCATTCTTGTAAGTTGATTCTCAGGAAAGCAAATTTAGTAACCATGGTTATTGCTAAAGCTTCAGTGGATTGATCTTGCCCTTCAGTTTAGGTGCTACGACCCTCTTTTCAGTCGCAGAAATTGTTACTAAAGGATGCTCGGAAGATTTTTCTTGTTTCTATTTTGTTTATTTAGTTGTTTTATGTGTGTCTGTGTCTAACCTAGCTTAGATTTTGGTTTGTTGTTACAGATTGTTTATTTAGTTCTAGCTTCTTAACATAAAAACTTTTGTCCTTATCGATTCAAGATTAAAGCATTTCTTGTTGGCAAAAACAAAAGCAGGTGACATGAATATTTTTTACTATAAGTGTGAGGACAGGTCAATTTCACTTATAACCTCATATTATTAGTGTCTATCCATTTAAATAGTTTAAAAAATGTTGGCGATGCTCCTCATACATGCACACACTATCTTCTTAGGTCCTATTCATTTTTTTTTTTCCCTTTGACCAAAAAAAAAAAATCATTGTTTTCCCAAATTTAGTTCTTTTCTTGAATAATTTTATTGATTACACATACTAAATGAGATTTTCTTCAACATAGGTAGCTTCTAATATAAATGATTAAAAAGGGTTTTTTTTTAAGAAATCAATACATATATTACAAAAACAACTAATTTAACTCATTTTCTTATTCTTCATAAGTTACTATATTTAGAAATTTAGGTGCAGATTAAAAAATTAAAAATTTCAGAGAATCATAGGGCAGGCCAATCCAAATTGGGAAAGAAAAAATCAGCGATGCCATGGGACCAGCAAATTTCTGAAATCATAGTCATCCTCGTGCCCAGTCACAAACAGACAAAACACCAAAGAAGTGAAGATGATCATCTCAAAAACAATGTCCTCCTCACTTTCTTCAGTTTTTTTTCTTCTTCTTCCACCATTTTTTCTTCATCTTTCAGCATCACAAGCCCCACTTGTGTCCCCCCAACTCTTCACTTTCTCAACTTGTAAGGCCTTTCGGTCCTCCTTCGGTCAAATTAACCCATTATTAATTTACATCACCCTTTCAAATTACGTCATTTTAAAGTTAGTTAATTAATTTTTCATTCAAATCTTTACTACCATGCTTCTCACCTACTCCATTCATCTTCTTCCCATCCCTCTTTTTCTTTTCCACTATCACACAGATATCTCTCTCTCTCTCTCTCTCTCTGGGTTTGTTAACTAACCAACAAAATCCTCCATTTTTCACATCTGAAAAGTTAAGAATCTTCAATGAATTACCCACTATGTCAATTATTGATGCCCACCAGTTCATGACAAAATAGTGACTGACTCAAGAATTTCAGGGTAATACACTAACTAGTTAACGTTGATTCTGATTCATACCAGAGTCGAATTGAGCAGAACCCCAAAAAAAAAAAAAAGTTATTGTACAAACAATGGATGAAGAAAAAATAATTCCTCGATTATTACAAATTTATCTCTCCTCCTCCTCATATCCAATGCCCGTTCGTCTATATATATTTATATAACAATCTTACATCAAAAAAGAAAATGAATCAAGAAGACGGAGAAGAAGAACCTGAAGCTCTGGGAGATGTGGTGGGGAAAAGAGACAGTAACCGAGGCTCGGCATCCCTGGGAGTGGTCGCCGGTGAAGGATGCAAGAAAAACCCCTTCTCTTTGATGGCCCTCTCCTCCGCCTCCGTATCCAGGCTGGGGCTTCCGTTGCCGTCGCCGCCGCATCGGGATCGATCGAACGGGTCTGGTAAGAGGGGCGTGACGGGGCTGAGAACAAGGGAAGGGAAGTCGAGGATGCTAGGGGATAGGATCTCGGGTTTTCGGGGCGAGAAACCCGAATTGGCGGACCCGAAAGAAGGAATCAGAGGGTTGATCTTGAGATTCTTGAGGGAATTTCTTCTCTCGTAGAGCTTGAACCCAGATTGTTGCTGCTGTTGCTTCTTTGGGGTGGATTTGATGGGCGGGATGTGATTCTTGGAATCGGAGTTGGGTTTGGAGGCGGATGCTTGCCGGACGGTGTCGGAGGATCCGGTGAGCATTTGAACGACCTGCTTGAAGGAGGAAGTGTCAGCTTGGACGAAGGTGGTGGGATAAGGGGCGGTGGATTCGGATCTGGTTATGGGTTTGGGATGCTGTGGTTGTTGGGGCTGGACTCCATTGTTGGAAGGGGAAGGAAGGAGAGATGAAGAAGAAGAAGGGTTGGGATTAGTGTTCTCTTGGTGCCTCGGACATACAGAAGCCATGGATGACCGGTTCTTGAGTGTTGAGTTCAGAGAGAAGAGGAGGAGGGGAAGGAGGATGAGATGAGAGTGTGTGACTTTGTGTGGTTTGGTGAGAAATGTTTTTGTGAAGACCTGACCTTTCAGTTTTTCTTTCTTTACTGTACCGTTCTCACGCGATTTCTGTTCACTCCAACTATCTGAAGCAAGCTTGGAACTGGAATATGGGCTTTTGGGGCCCTTTTTTAAGCATAAGCCTTAAAAAAAAAAAAAACTTATTTTTTTATTATTTTTTTTTTCAAGAAAATTATCTGCATTCATGTTTTTGTTCCATACTGTATTATTTAAATGTAAAATTAATTGTATAAAAAAATGTGAAATTAATCTATTAATTCTAGTTTTGATTGGTACTCAGCTTGTTCAATTTTTAAATTTTTGACTTGGTTTCTCAATTTTAACTCAATTAAAGCTTAGTGACTAAATCACTAACAAGTCAAAATTATTGTTTTATATGATTCATTTTAGTATCAAATGAGTCAATCATCCACTTTAATATTTTATTGAATAAAAATGCTGATATTGTTCCTACACTAATAACAAATTTTGATACGGTTATCCAATAATGAGGGGTTTCATTTTTTGAAATGAATGATTTGAAGAACTATTGAAAATAACAACTAATTGTAGAGCTTGCCTTTTAGGCCTCTCATTCATTGTTATAGATCTCAACCTATGAATGGGGATACTTTTGAAACTCAGGAGAAAAAAAAGAAGAAGAAGATACTATCTCCGATCCTAATTATAGGAACATTTTTATAGTACAAAAGTGTTCATAAGGATCGGATAGAGTACTAGTTATGTCGAGTTAGTGCTTGTTTGAATTAACAATAAAAGTTATTTTCCCAACGTGATTATAGTGTACAAAATAAATCTATACGATGAGTTTTATCTTCTCTTACGTGAATGTATTTATAAGCGTTGACTAAAACGGACATTTAATATTTAACAATTAAGTTACAACAGGATCAAAATTATTTTAAAAAAATTTATTGAACAAGAATTGATTAGAAAGCTAGACATAACATGACCATATAAGTTTTATTTTTCACACATACGATTGTTTTTTTAATAAAAAAAATATTATTGATTGGCAAAGTAAAGATCACAACGAAGGTGGAGAGGACGCGGGAGAGAGGAGAGTGGGGAAAGAAGAGGAGGAGGGGGATTGGTGGGTCTTGGAATTTTAGACAAGAGAGGAGTGGGGCCCACGGGAGGGTGAGAGTCAAAAAGAGATTAATAAGAGGCATTGACTTGCAGAGCAGACCCCCATCATTACTCTGACTACAGTAACAACTCTTCTTTGAATTCTTTTCTTTTCCAATCTCTCTCTCTCTCTTTTAGATTTATTATATTTATTTCTTATTCCAATTTCACAATTTGCTTTTATGACTGCGTTTGGGCCGTTGTAATTAATTGTTACATGTGTCAAACTGACACCAACTCTTTCCCACACCAATTACAGAACGCTTTGGGTTCAACTAGAGTGGGTTGGTCTTTTTCACTTTTAAAAAGGGGGTTTGATCCCTATGTTAGTTAAGGTACTATTGAAGACATCCTAGGAGTTTAGGAAACAGTTGTAACACTGGTAGAAGTTGAGACATGTGTACTCTTTGACCAGTATCCCTTATGGACTGGGCTCCAAAGCGTCCTGCCCTTAGACTGTGGGTGAGCTCAACTCCTTTCCTAAAAATTTTATATATAAAAAAAAACAATACAGAACACTTTTTTTTTTATTTTTTTACAAAAAGGTATTTATATTAATACTTACCACTCTAGACCTATTTATAAGTCCCTTTTAACCACATCACACATACCAAGAAGAGGTAGGTAGCTCAATGTTTATAGGTTAAATTTTTCAACTTTACCCTCATTTATGATTGGGTACCTTTTAAATTTTTTTTCTCTCTCTATTTTTATTGGTACAAATATGGGTAAAGTTGTCACAAGTTCATTTATTTAGTCAAAAAAAACTTATAAATAGAACCAAATTTCTTTGGTCTAAAGGGACTTATAAATAGGACCAGAGTGGTATATCAAACATATATCAAAGCATAGCTATTACACTAAACAAAAATAAAGCAAAATAGGAAGACTAACAAATACAACAAAAACAAACCAAATTTGAGGAAAACTAATCATTACTGAAAAGGTGGGAATATAAGTAACATCAGTGACTGCATCAGCTTCTTGGATATCTAAGGTTAAAAGTGATATAAAAGAAGGTGTTCGTTGCAAAACTATATGCATAAGTTGTAAATTGACCAGCTACATAATTGCCCAACTTAAGGTAGAGGAGAGAGAGAATCCAACCTCAGAAGAAAGAAGACAACTGATGTCTTAAAAAAATACTTTTTCTCCTCAATTGAAGCAAATCTTATGACATCGACCACCCACCAAACAAATTTTGGCTAACATTGGCGTTTTGGATTTGCCACCATTGAACAAACCTAACAATAGTCCTCTTATAGGTAAAGCATATAGTAGTAGTAACCATTAATAAAATCCTTCCCCCGAAATCGCGAATCCAAGCCACAACAGAAAACACCACTACTAATGCCAAAAACAGTAGAAACACACAAATATGAAATCACAAAAGCAATAGAAAAGGATAGATGTACCCTCTACCGGAGACCGCCGACGAGGGAGACGTCGTAATTGTAGCTCCCACCGCCTCAAGACGGATCTGGAGAGGGAGAAGAAAAACTCGCCCTAGAGGCAAGAGAAGACCATAACCACACACAAAATCAGAAGGATGCCACCGTTGGAGTGACAGTGAAGATGAAGAATAGAGGAGAGCCGATGTCAATGAAGATAGAAGCTCGTTGCTCTATGTCTCTTTTCCAATATGAAAATCATGACTTCAACCTTCTCCAGTGCTACTAGCTTTTGGTTCTTCGGGCTCCACTCTATTTTTTATCGCGGCTAAAGTTCGGGATAAGGTTCCCCGGTGACAAAGACGCCGCCGGCGAGGGAGAAACCCTAAAGTTGGAAGTTGAGAGAAAGAGTCCTGAGAGGAGTCACGAGGGGGATCTATCACAAAGCATTCTTTCTTTTTTGGTCGAAATCACAAAGCATTCTTTCGCTTCATAGATTTCACATTTTCTCATTCCCACCTCTCATTTATTCCCATCCTTCCTTTTATTTTTTGGTATGCACGCCCTATCCTAGCCAACTGCCCGTAGAGGATTACAAACTATACTAATCTAAACTAAATCAAGTTAAGGTCACCCATTTCCACGATTAGAAATATTTGTTATTCAATTATTCATGTAAATCGAAATAAATCTCCTCTCACATACATATCTCATATATTATAAATCATGATTTAAAAATTGTTTTTAACAACTTTAGTCGTTATTCCAAACAAGCACAGTAACTTTAACGCTTATATTATTGCATTCTCAAAAGATTGAGTTCAAGATTTTTGGTTATGCTATAACAAATATTAGTATCTAAAGGCTGCGTAAAGTTTTTATTATTATTTTTTAAAATAAGGTTACCCCTTTTTATAAGACTATTTAGTATTTACCCATTTTTCCTTCCAAAATTTCCATGATTCCATCTAATTGTGTATCACTTATGAATAGTAAGTATCAATTTTCCTAACATATTTTTTTAATAGTTTATAGTGAAACCACCTCTTAGTAAAAATATTCTTAATATGCATAATTAATAGAATGATTTTAAAAAAAAGTATAAATTTGGGAGACAAAGTAAAACGAATGCTTATGTTTATAACACAAGTAAGCTGCCTAAGCCTAACTCACACTCACTCATATATTTAAAGATAAAAATGAGCCATGTGAAGTAGTTGTACCGTTCTAATATTGAAGAAGTATGCGTGTGTGGGAGGGGTTGTGTATATTCAAAACAAGAGTTCAAACAACTTTTTTGTGGGAAGGGAAGTTTTCAAAGCAAATGAGAAAGTTCCAACATGACTTGTCTGATGTCGTAAAAATTATTGCATTGCATATAATTCCGAAGGATTTGGTGGGGAAAGGTACGGGTGGAAAATTTTTTATAAGTTGGATTTGTAAAATTTTAATAAAATGAATATATAAGATAAAAAAGTTAAAAAAATATATTAATAAAATTTTTTTAACCCAAGTTCTCCAATTTTTTTTAAATATGACTCCAAAATTTTTTCACTCCGCTCCGCTTACTTCCCATTTCCTCCTCTCATACCAAACAACCCTAAAAGCATATATATCGCTTACTTCTTTTAGTTAAATTGAACCACAGTTGGGTACTCCTAGTACATGTGAATTCTTTAGAAATATATAGTATCCTATAAGAAGTAAACGAGGTGGCCTCCGTGAAATCAACCAAACTCAAAGTATTAAAATTAATATTCTTATTGAAAGAACATAATATTTGAAAAGAAAAAAAAAATACTTCGGCTACAATAAACTAGCAATAAACAAACCAACCATAAGAAAAACGTAATTGATTTGTCTTTTGCAATGAGAAATATTTTCTTTGATAATAAAATTTTAGGAAAGGGGTTGGGCTCACCTACAGTCTAAGGGCAGGGCGCTTAGAGCCCAATCCACAGGAGATACTGGTCAGAGAGTACACATGTCTCCACTTCTACCATCGTTATCACTGCTTCCTAGACCCCTAGGATGCATCCCCTAGCGCCTCATTGCAGCGTTACCACTACAATGAGAAATATTTTTTTTTTTTTGATATAATGCAATGAGAAATATGATAAGCATTGAATATGAGAAAAGCAAGTATACCCAATGATGTTGAGAAATGGGGACCTTGGGCCTTTTACAAAAGTCAAACACTTGGATGCACACAAAGGAGATGATGAAACTCCAAAGTTGAAAGTTGAAACCCCAATTCCAGAATCCTAAGCTAAGAAAGCAGACCAATCAGGAAAAAAGAAGAAGAAGAAGAAGGAAGACATGAATCCAATTCTCTATATATTATTATATCATATCAGAATCAAAGGTTATAAGAAAAAGAACACAAGTGTTGTGAAAATGGCATGAGAAGGGATAGATGGTAAGGGATTCAGGACTAGGCTCTTGGGTCGTGGGTTCGATTCCCTCTGCCGTCGCTGGGACTCCTTTGGTAGGCAATCTCGTAAGTTCCCAGTAAGTGCTCATAGAGCCCGGGGCCGTGCCCTGGCCTTGGTGGGGGACTGATACCGAACCCCTCCAAATCTTTTATCCTATCAAAAAAAAAAAAATGGCATGAGAAGGGACCACTGAGAGTGATAAATAATGCGACACTAAAATTAAAACGCATATCTCACACACACACACACATGGAATAGAAAAAGACTCAAATTTATGGATTGGACAATGGTTGATGCATCCACTCGCCACGTTTTAGTTCTCACAATTCTTATTGAATTGACTCTTCATGATATGATCATCTTCTCTTCATTCACTTTCTCCTTTCCATTTTCACACATAACTGTTTTCAACCCCAAGTGATTTAGTATTTATGAAGCAGCTCAATTATAAAAAAAGTACACACCAAATATATTGTCACCTCTCAACTTCTCGTAACATTTTTTTTTTTTAAATTGAAGAATAGCCATTGCATTTTATGATAGTCATAACTTTCAAAAATAAAGAAAGAAGGAAGATTCAGAAATAATATGGAGAATCCAAAATAAATTTCCAATAAAGGAATTAATCATCTTTTAAACCCCATTTACAAGTTAAATTTATGCATTTCAAATATCAAATTTTTATATTCACAAATAGATAGGACCTTTGGATAATTAATTTTCTTATTTGAAACCTATGTGTGATTCTCCTAATAATGTAAGAAAATGAGTAATATATTAAGCATCTTCAACTATGGCCCAGAACCTCAATGGGCTTTTCGGCTAATACATAATCTATTAATAAAATTGGGCTTTTCTGATTAAAACAATACCCGTTGTTTTTAAGTTACGCCAGAATCTATTATTACAGGCCCAGGCTTACAAACTTTAAAAGACCAATGCTGGCCTTTTGAATTTGCTGCTTTATTCAAAATGATACTGTATTAAATAAAAAAAAAAGAGAGAGAGAGAGATATACTGTATATAAGACCAACCGTGGTTGGTAGTGAGTTAAAGTTTGAATTTTGGTTGAGAGATGTGCTCTCATTTCCTGTCTAACAATTACTCAAACATGATTGTCTCCCTTTAAGATACATGTCACGCACCATGAGGAACGCGAGATATTTTGCGTGTATGAACACTTTGGCATATATAAGGAGGTTTAGACATTAGTCTAAAAACTCCCCGGTTGTTTGTTGTAGATACTTATACATAATACTATAATTGTATAGAGAATTCTAGAAACTCTCTTGTAAAGGATAAATATCTAGATATTTTGGGATAAGGTTCTGAAAAACTATTCTCCACCGTAGGATATTTTCGATTTTAGTCGTTCACTGAGAATGTGGTTTGTCTATAAATAGGAGATACCACCCCCATTTGTAATCATTGAAAGTTATTCAAGTCATTTGCTTTCAAAAACAACTCTCTCTCAAAGTTTCCTTGTCTTTGGTTTCTTTACTTACTCTTAAAGGTTCGGCTAACTTAGCTAAGATGAGAATGAAGTGATCAAGCTAAGACTGGCATGATTTTGAGAGGTTTATCTAAGCGTGACAACGTGCTTATAAAAAACAAAAACGATGAGGGTTATGAAAGCTTGTGGCGAGTTTAATCAAGTAGTTTATCTTTGGATAAATTCAAACACAATCAAATATAAAACTCAACATGGTATTAGAGGTCAACACTAAATCCATAACGGTTGGAAAAAAAGAAAACTAAATCCTTAAGGTAAGAATCCGAAGTCTTGTGAGTCCTTAAACAAATTTCAAATAACTATAAACAATAAATTTTATAATGGGGGTTTGTCTTGCAATTTTCTCCTATAATAATGTAACTTAATATAAATTATATATATTTCATATGGATTAAATTGGAATAGAATGCTAAAAAAAGCATGAGAAAGTAGGTAGAACTTTTCAGAATGGTGGAGAAAACAAGAACCATTGGGGGATCCAAAGCCCCAAAAGCATAATATGGCCACACGAGGTCCTAAAGAGTGTCAATTATTACCACACATCTCAATCTCATCCTCCTAATGCCTTTGGATCTTTACCATTACTTGCAATTACACCTCCTTCCCTTTCTTTCTTTATTTCTTTATCTTTTTGGGAACCATGGACCTTTGTCTCAGCCTAATTCATTAAAATCCAAATAATCATTACTTCATACCCGTAACCAAAGTATGTTTAGTGTTTTTGGGTCCCTTTGCCCACCAAAATCATAACCCATCATTCACTTTGAACGTCTCATTATGATTTTACATGTGATGTGATCCATCCCTCATGCTATCATGCACCCTCTACATACAACACAACACGCTTTCATCAAATACTTCACTCATTTTCTAACAAGGATGAACATTCATTGTTGAGATCACTTTTTTCGTAGTTCATTCCTCATCTCATAAGAATGGAAACGCATCAATACGGGTAAATTGATCTAACTAGACTGTTTGTAGTTGTAACTAACCTGATTCTGCAAGAGACTGGTCAAGATGATTAATTAAATGCATAGCTTTCATGGTATGGTTAACTGTAGCGTCTGTGGCTCCAATGATCTCACTGGGCTTAAAAGATTCTCCGGCGAGGAGACATTAGTTTCGAGCTATTTTGAGGGCCTGTTTGGTACAGAGAAGATTTAAAGAGGGAAAGAAATTTAAAGGAGGGAAAGGAATGGAAGGGAAGATTGCAAGGGGAATTAAAAAGTTGAGCTGTTTGGTAGACATGGGAAGGTAACTTAAGTTGAGGGAAAATGAATGGTTTGGTATGAAGAATTGTGTGTTAGTTAAATGAGAATAGGAGGTGAAATACCAAAAATACCCCTGAATTAAAAAAACAAATTCGCCCTATGTCTGTTTGAAGTCGTGACCCATTGCATCGCCGCTACTCCCGCCGCTGTCGACGTCGCACCTGTCGTCGTGGACGCCGCACCTGCCGTAGTGGCCGCCGCCACCTTCGTCAGCTTCGAGAGTTTTGTATGCGACGCAATTTAATTTTTTAAAAAAATCAAACCTCCGACAAATTCTCGAGAATTCAATTGAATTCTCTATGAATTTTTTGAATTCTCCATGAATTCAATTGATGAATTCTCGAGAATTCAATGTGAATTCTCGAGAATTCAGAAAATTCAATGAGAATTCTCCATGAATTCCCAATGAGAATTTTTGAAAATTGTCGGGGGTCTGTTCCAGTTTCCTCTCTCTTGTGATGGTGCTTGGTAGAAAGGAAGAAGAAGGCGAAGATGGTGGAAGAGAGTCGAAGCTCTTTGTTCTCCTCGGCACTCTAGTTCTGCTTCTGACTTTGACTCTGGTTTTTTCAGTGGGAAGATAAATCCTCACGTGAATTCAGCGTACCAAACGGGCCCTGAATTGTCTGGAGCCTTCACGTGAGGATGCCAAAAGTAGGGACCATAGGAGGGCAAGGTTAAGCTGTAAGAGAGGGAGAGAATACTGTAAAAGAAAACTTGAAAAAATGGTAACAGAATTAGTACTATTTTTTGAACCTTCAACCCCTACTTTTCTCTTCATCACAATATAGGATTAAAGATAGTCAAAATCTTGATTGTAATGTAAGTCTACCGGTCTACCATAGACGTAGAGTCTTGGTAGTCTTAATGCTCAGTAATAATAAGTCCCTCCCCTAAATCTTTCTTAACAGTGAAATTGGGAGTTTAAATCTTTTAAGAACAAAGAAAGTCTACTAATTAAATACGCTTTTACTAACAATAATTCTTGATATATAGACACACACACAAGGCTTTCAAAGTGTGGTTTACACTTTCCTATTTCCCATACCTACGGTTAAGAAGAAAAATGCATGCTGATTTTTTGGCTAGTCATTACTCACTATCTTTATATTTGGACTGCCTGATGACATTTTATTGGATAATTAAAACTGAGGTTATGGGGCATTTTTGCCCAGTTTTTACTGAGGGAACCCACTTTGTAGTGAGTGGTAATTTTACCCTGAAAATGCCAAAAAGGGAGAATTGAACTGTTCGTATATATCATTTTTATTAATGTGTAAATTTATCTAAAAAATCTTCAATCTAACTTTTAAAAAAAATAAAATAAGGTGAATTCAGTATATTTTCCGAGGCGCAAGTGCCCCCAAAAACCTTCTAGTACAAAATTGCCAAAACTTAGTGAAAACTGGGTAAAATTACCCTAAAACATGAAAGTTAGCTTTCTTTGATATTCTCCTTGCAATGACGTTTCTCTTGAAGGTTATTCTGCTTCAAATATTCAAATTATAGCGTTATTTATTAGTATTAACCAACAGAAGAAAAGATGGAAGAGAAAACAAGAGGATCAAGAAGGCACACTAAATTATGCAATCTACTAAAATCATAAATCTTATTGTATGTGACTCAAGCATAGCCAGAAGCTTAGACAAATACAAGTTCATGGGCACAATCAGACGTAAATATAATCTCACAAAACACTAGAAAGTGGACAACAAAAGAAAGAAAAACACCAACCATGGCCAAAAGGGCAATCACAGTTATAACAGCGTTTCATGTTCACATCCAGAAAATTACACTAAATCATATATATTCTTTGTGCATGTTCTTCTTAATGTGGGCATTTGGGCTCGAAGGCAAGAGGCGCAACAGTGTAGAGAGTGAAAGGAAGCTTGTTGGACACGAACGGCTTCTCCGGTTTCAGGGCGGCGCCGTAGATGCCACCGTGGAGGTTGGTCGGCTTCTGACACGTGGCAGACGGTGAAGAGACCAGGAAAACTTCGCACTTGTGAGCTCCGAAGGTGGTGATCGTCTTTGGAGCTTCGAGGAAGTAATAGCCGTTTTTGTCAGTCTTCGCCGTTTCCGTAATATGATACTTGGTGTTGTTGCACACCAACCTCACAACGGCTCCTGCAAGTTCAAAACGACACAGTACGTTAGTTGTCGTTTAGCAGATCATCATAGCACTGGTACTAATGGTCCCATCAGATCCCACCAATCAATGCCATTCCTTGTTCCCTTGTCCCCATTTTCTCAATAATAGCGCAGCTTTGAGAAAAGCCAATAACCAGAAAATAGCAACTTTAGCCTGCACCTATGTACTACTACTACTACTCTCTCCCTCCACCTCTGCACTTACTGCTTTACAAAAATATGGTAGAAACACACAGAAAGCTAAGGTCTAACCATGGGCAAATCTAGTTTAGCTTTGATTAATCTCTGGATAAATCTAACTTGCTCCTTTAGCATATGGTTTTTTTTTTTTTTTGGCATCAACTTCTTTAGCAAAGGTTTAACAACGCAACAGATAGAGAATGTGAAAGAAAGTTGTAAATCTCAGTACATAGCAGCAGATAATATTTGCCAATAAGGGGAAACAAAGTTAAACGTAAGAACAAGAACTATAATGCAGTAGATGAATGTTTACTTGGGAAGGAGTAACTAAAGCAGAATAACGAAGAGAAAAAGTGAAGTTTTTTTTAAATTAAATGCAGAGTAAGAAGGTAGCTTCTAAGGAGTAAAAAACTGAACTTGAGGGTTAAATGATGGCAGAGCTGAAAATGTAGCTAGCGGGGACTTAAAAAGTTAACGGTCTAAATTAATAGAGTAAGAAAGGGAGGTACCAAGAGAAGGAGTAGCTCCGAGGAGAGTGTCAACACCAGCGTATTTGCAGGGCTTGCAGTAAACCACACCTTGGACGGCGACGAATCTTCTGGGGATGGGGATGCGAGGATGGAGGTGAGGAGCAGGGGCAGGAGGGTAATGGTGGCTGGGGGGCTTCACCGGTGCTGGGGAAGGAGTGGGAGGGTAATGTGGGGTGGGGGGCTTCACCGGTGCTGGGGAAGGAGTGGGAGGGTAATGTGGGGTGGGAGGTTTCACCGGAGCCGGAGAAGGAGGAGGAGGGTAGTGTGGGGTGGGAGGTTTCACCGGAGCCGGAGAAGGAGGTGGAGGGTAGTGGTGCGTGGGAGGCTTAACCGGAGCCGGAGATGGAGGTGGAGGGTAGTGGGGGGTGGGAGGCTTGACCGGAGCCGGAGATGGAGGGGGAGGGTAGTGGGGGGTGGGAGGCTTGACCGGAGCTGGAGATGGAGGGGGAGGGTAGTGGGGGGTGGGAGGCTTGACCGGAGCTGGAGATGGAGGGGGAGGGTAGTGGGGGTGAGGAGGAGGCTTAACAACAGGGGAAGGGGTAGGAGTGGGTGGGTAGTGGTGGGAAGGAGTGGGGGCGGCGGCGGGAGGGTGGTGGTGGTGGTGGCGGCCGTGATGGCTGTGGGGGGCGGGAGCAGGTGCCGAAGAGGGAGGGTGAGGGTGAGGATAGGAAGGAGGGAGAGTGTCAAGGTCTTCAGAGAAGACAGAGAGGGAGGAAGTGAGAGAGAGAAGCAACACCAGAAGAAGGCTGGACGCCATTTCTGGCAGAGGAACGAAGCAGAGAAGAGAGTGAGTATGGGAGCGAGAGATGATTCTCAATAGCTGATTTAGGTGCTCCTTTATAGCCACTTGGCCCCTAAAATAAGAAAAAATCATGTCTCAATTTCTCATCATTTTAATATCTTTTTAATAATACAACTAAGGAAAATAATTTTGACAAGTTTGTTAATCACATGTGATCATAGCCCATATTTTTAAAATGATTTTATTGTTTCTGTTTTTATTTCAAAAATATTTTTTCTACCATATTCATTGTGGGTCTTATTATAAAGAGAAGAAAAAAAAAATTATTAAAATCCACTTATTTTTATATAAGTGTGACAGAACAAATGTATCTCCAGTAAAAACAAAAACATTAAACTCATTTCAAAATACTACGTCAATTAACTATGAACCCAAAAAAGAAAAACAGATGACCATGTACAATTACAGAACTTCGCATAATGTAATAAAAAGTGTGGCCTTTGCAGAATATGCAACTATAATTTTACCCCTTATATTGTACAGAATAAAGAATATGATTTTAATTAATTAATTATTGTAAACTCTTTTTAGATAAATTAGAATAAATTTTTATTAACAATAAAATTAATTAAAAATAATTATTAATGCTTAGAAAATTAAGGAGAGAATATTTATTAATTGTTTAATCCTCAAACAAAATTATTGTAATTAAATTTTGAACCTTTTATTTAATTAATATATTTTCAACAATACAAAACCATGTTAGATTTAGCATTTGACCTTTATAGGAGTAATTCCAGGAGGCCACCAATTAATTTCATGTGCATAAGTAGTATTGTGGATATTACCATATAGGTAAGAGGTATTTTGATTTTACATTGATGAAAGTGAAGCGAATTTTTAAAATTATGGAATTAAAATATATGCTCAAAAAAATTTCCATATGGATTAAAAAAAATTATGGTAAAAAGAAAAATCTACGGCATGGATTTTGTTTTTGTTTTTTTGTTTTCATGATAAATTGAAGAAAGAATGAGGCCAATGAAACACAGTAGAAGTAGCACATGCATAGGAGGATTAAAACCCAATTTTTGGATTTTTGTACTCCTTGCAATGCGCCTAGAAGTTTCCCAAGGCCTTCGGTAATTGCACCTTTTTTTATTATACTGTTTTATATACTTTCACTCTTTTTAAAAAATATTCCCTCCTGATATTGGGAAAATCATTCTTTAAGTGCATATATATATAGTTTCCATCAATTTCTAATTTGGTAGTTGTGTATTTTTTAAATTTAATCCTTTAAATCTATTCTTTTAGTGCAATTAGCTTCCGGTATCGGGGCTAACAATACTAATATAACAAAGTTAAAATATTTAATAAGAAACATAAGTATCAAATTAAAATTAAAGAAATTACATGTACTTAAATAATAATTTTCCCTTTTGATTTAAATCTGACACTACATTCATTAAAGATTAATTACCAACATATTGAAACTAGAGTTTTTTTAGAAATGGTGGAAAAGTTATGTTTTAAAATTTTATTTTAAAAATAACTGAATTCAAAGACCAATACTTTTTCTTTTTCTTTTTTCTTTTTATAAAGTATCAGTCTTTTTGTGTATATAAATATATCATACCATTTTACCAATAATTTTTTAAAAAAAGAGTCATTTCACCTATTTTTTCCTTTTATTTTGAAATAAGAATTTAAAAAAATTGCATGGGAGATACCAGGATTTACAAGAGAAATAAGCGAAAAAGGGGTGATTAATAAATGATATATTGTATGGGTAAATAATTTGTCCAGTGACTGGACCTAAGAGTTTCTCTTGTAAACCAAAACTACATCGTTTGGTTTAGTGAGGGTGCGCCAAAGATTTTTTTTAAAAAAACAATAATTATGTGTCGCGTGTTTTTCCGATTGATTCTCAGAAATTAGGATCGAGCATTAGTTACGAGAATCAATCAGAAATTATAGATCTGGAAAGAATTACTTTTAGTGTGAATTAAAACCTTATATCTAAATTTAGAAATTAAATCGCTACTGCATCGGTAACGAGCGAATGAACCAAATCTCACATAGTTCTACAATTTGAAATCAAATCACAGATAGTTTAATTCTAAAATCAAATCGCCATCAATAAGGATCATAAGTGCAGAATAAACCATTATGGCTATTTCCAATTACAGAACAGTTGCAGAATAAGTGCGATTTGAATTAGTCTGATTTGTGGGATTGAATTAGCGTGGGTGTCTCGCGCTTGCAAATGGTTTTTTGTTTTTTTCCATTCCAAACAAAAAAAGTGTGCGCACCTTCACTAAACTAAACATATATTTTGATTCACATGAAAAACTCTTAGGTCCAGTCACTGGACAAATCATTTGCCTATATTGTATATAATACTGGAAGAAAAAAAGATATTGCTGGGATAGTGACAGAAAAATAACTTTAAAATTGTAAATTAGATTTGTTACCAAGAGTTAATAAGAAAATTATGAAACTTGATAAGTAATTTACAACTCATTTTTTAGGAATACTTTATTTAAAATCTTACACATTCAAAGTTATTCTTGTGTTTTTTCCTCTGTATTGTATTTACTAGGACCATCACAAATTGAATTCTCTAACTATTATTAGAATTAGTAATTATGGGACGAATTTTAATTAGAGTAAAATACTCTAACAACTCTCCTATTTTACCTTAATTACACAGACTTCTCCTTTATTTTGAAAATTTATAGAAATCTCCCTTAAAATTAGAGTAAAATACTCTGACTACCCTCCTATTCTATCTTAATTACACAGACCCCCTCTATTTTGAAAACCCATAAAAACCTCCCTTAAAATTAAAATTTATGTTACACAAACTTCCCTTATATTTTAAGATTTTATTTCCATCCACTCAAACCGTTAGTTAACCATTAAGTTTGACTTTTGAACTTTTTTTTAAAAACCAAAATGTCCCTATTCAATATTAGAATTATTTAAATATATAAAACTAAATTTATACAACCAAAAATGTATTCTAATAAATTTTTGAACTTTCTAATTTGTTAAAAAATTTATTAGTTTTGATCTTATAAATTAATTTTGACTTAAAAATATAAATTGAACACATATATTTTTATCATAAAATCTAATAGACTATCTAAGTTTGAGATTTCATGTGTCATTTAAATTTCAAATTTAATAATTTTTTCATAAATATTTATAGATACATTTGATCAAGCACATGTTTATTTAAAAACTTATTTGAATATTCAACATTTTGTGATATTTACATTAACGAGCTAAAATAATCAAAGAGATAACTAGTTGTAAAGATAAAAAAAAACTCTTAAATTATTTAAAACCATATTAGTCAAAATATAAAAGTAAAACTAGGGATTAAGTTAAATATTAAGGGTAAAATAATATATCAATTTTATTTTTATATAAACCTTAATTAAAAAATACAGTATTTTTAGAATCTTTTTAGAATATTCTTAACGGAGTTAATTATTTGACTTAAGTGTATATTTTTAAAATAGAGGGGAGGTCTGTGTAAGAAAGGCAAAATAGGAGGGTGGTCAAAGTATTTTACTCGTATAAGGGAGGTTTGTGTAATATACATTTTAATTTAAGGGAGGTTTTTATAGGATTTTAAAATAGAGGGGAAGTCTATGTAATTAAAGTAAAACGGGAGGGTAGTATTTTACTCTTTTAATTAACATTGTACGAGTATTTAATTTCCAAATTTCGTCCAACGGTTGAAGAATTTTTCTCCCTACTCTTGGTACACAACGGTTAAAGAATGATGAGTTGGTCTTGTTTACCATTGATATTTTGTTTTGTTTTGTTTTTATAATACCATTGATATTTTGTTTGCATTGCAAGGACGAGCGAAAAAGGACAAAATTATTGGGCCACAAAAATAAACGGTCTCTAGCATTACTTGCCCAAACATTATCACTTCTTGTCGGTGCCAGTGGCAGAGGTTTCACTTTTTGCTTTGTCTTAGTAACTATCCGTTGCAATGTTATGTTCTTTTTAACAAAGATCTGAACTCCAATATCTCAGAAGAGTTATATAAAAAAAAAAACAAATCTCAGAAGAAAAATGCAACAAAATCAGCAGTGGCAAAGACTAGTTTCCTCTATCAAGTTCCACCCCTTGGCATAGAGGGGAGGTTAATCAATGCTACAAAAAATGTCCATAAAAATATGAGAGTTAAGCTAAAATGATACGGAATGGTATATAGTGTACGTGGTTAGGGTCACACCCTCTACTAAGCAAAATAATTGTTTCAATACAAATTAATAAATAATAATAAACCGGAAGAAAATTGTTCCCTCGACTTGAGTCTGACTCTGATATCATTTGTAACATCTCAGCGCCTCACTCTTGATATTGTTTGCTCTGGGGTCTTGTCATCACTTGTGGCTTCAAAGCACGTTAAGAGATGATGTATCCAGATCCTTATAAGATGTCTTTTATTCCCCCTAACTAATGTGAGATATAATAATGCAGCCATAGAGAGTATGCTATTTTCAAGAGATCATTATCGCACTAGTGCAAAAAAGACTTTTAAGACCAGACAAAAGAGGCATCGTAAGACCAGACTCGTGGCCGGTCTTGTTTCAAGCGGTATTAAAAGTCTAACATTTAAGACCGGACACGAACCGGTCTTAAAGAAAATCTTTTAGACCGGACATTTAAAACATTAGGTCTTAAAAGTTGTACTAAATAAACCTGAAATATTTTTTGTTCGGTCCTAAAACCCAACTTTTAAGACCGAACAAAAACTTGGCTGGTCTTAAAAGGATCAGAATTTTAAGACCGGATAAAAATAAATCCGGTCTTAACAGTTGAACATTTAAGACCGGCGTATTTATTCCAGTCTAAATTTTTCCGAATTTTTTCCCTGTTCTTCCTAATCAATATATATACACAAATCCACCACCCAATCCAGCACATAAAAGTCGATACTTTAAGCTACAAGCTATGAACAATTATAAATAAATTGAATTGAGATAAAGAATACAAATATTATTCACCATAAGTTATGTGACCTCTTCATTAATGATTATACTATGACTACAACACCTAAATTAATTTATACAATAAGATAATTTACTTACAAATACAATGAGCTGAGTTACAAATACAGCACGTAAATCAACATACATGCCCAATATAATTTATTCATCATGTCTTCATCTGATTCCCACCCAACAACGTAAACACATTCACTTTTATAACATGCCTCTTTGGATCGGATTTTGCCACAAAAATAAAACAAGAACAAATTTCATAGTCAGTGACATTGTTTAAGAACACATATAGAAGGAATATCATAGTGTGTATATATATATATATATATATATATATATATATATCGATGCGGCAACACATTATCATCTGGAAGCATGTCCTTAAAAGCCTCAGGTATTTCAGAAAAACTGTTGTCACCATGCCTTCAAGCTTACCAATTTCAATACAGCGTTCAACAATTAGTATTTTTTACACCCAGGGTATAGCAGGATCTTTGCATCACTGCACACATTACTATATGCATGTGATTGATAAAAATCCTTTTCTCCAACATCATGAATAATGTCCTATATGCGATCAATATCCGTGTCATGATCATCAAATGCCACTTCCCCATGTTGAGACCCACTTGGGATTTTTTCACTATGTCATACCCATACTATATAGGTCTTACAAAATCCTTCACAAATTAAATGTGTGTGTATAACTTCAGGACTTAGTTGCCTCTCATTCAAACATTTTACATAATGGCAATAAAACTTCCCACTATCATCATGAGCATTTTGTTTAACAAATTCTATAAATTCCCTCGCCCCATTTTGTTTAACATATATAATTCGAAAAATTTGAAACTTGAATATAAAATAAGCCAACTCAAAATGCATATTTATGCTCAATGTCGGTTAAGTCTTTTTTTTTTTTTGTTTTACGGAGAAACTTGCCCATTAAATGCATAACGAAGAATCACTTTTGGTCATAAATATATCACGGTGAATCCAAGAAGCAAAATAAATGTATGGCGAAGAAATTAAATACATTGCATGAAGGTCTTGTGGACTCACCTATAGCATATTAATTCAAATGCGTTTCCTGAGTCTTTCTTCTCCGGCCACGAACGTTTATGTTGCAGACAGCAAGAGTAACCTAAAAATACTTGTTGGTCAGTTGGGTTGGTCTAAAGTGCAAATATAATCTTCAAAATACAATATTCATTAACAACAGAGGAACCCACAAGAACATTTCATTGATTTCATTAAACCCATGAAAAACCTAGAACGATAAGTAGGAAAATCATAAAGTTATATAATCAAAACACCTCTTACAGCTTGGTCTATAGATGTTTAACTAAGGAATCAGAAAGTGATTGTCGAGAGAGCGACGTGAAGCAGCGACGAAGCAACACACAAACACTGGAGACAGAACCTGAGAAATCACTTTCGGCGCGACAAGAGAAGTTCAGAGAGAGAAATTTAATTTTACGCGCGACAGAGACATCTTTTAGCATTTTGGATTTTATTAAGACCGATTAATTATAATGCATCCAGTCCTAAAGATTTAATTAATTTAATTTTTAAGCCCGGAGGTTTAGAAGACTCCGGTCCTAAATTTTTATTAATGTTTAGACCGCAGATTTATACAACATCCGGTCTTAAAAGTCAAATACTTTTTAAACTAGTTACTTATAACGTATCCAGTTCTAAAGGTCTATTTATTAACCAAACCGAAAAAAAAGAGGATTGGCTTTGGCAAACGCAGCAGCAACTGAATGAATAAAATAAAGGAAAACTGAAGAATTAATAAGCTTCTTTAATTACTGGTAAGGAGTTAGGAGGCAGTGAGGAGTTAATTAATAAGGATAGAGAGGTAGTGTGAGGAGTTAATATAAGGGTAGAGAGCAGGAGAGATACAATTGATGATTTTCTATTTTAAAAGCGTATTTATAAAAACTTCGGACCTAAAAGTGTTTTTTGAACTCAATTACTTTTAAGATCTACCTTTTATAAATATCTGATCCTAAAATACTTTTATGATCTACCTTTTATAATATATCCAGTCCTAAATTTCTATTATTTATTTTTTTAAATCAATTCAATTACTTTTAAGACCGACCTTTTATCTTATATCCAGTCCTAAAATTCTTTTATTTTTTAATCAATTAAAAATATTACTTTTAAGAACGGGTCTTTTAATCTATCTGGTATTAAAAGTTAAGCAGAGTCGTATCCTTACACTTTGTTCTGTTCAATGAATAGATTTAGAGTCTCTTCGGCTTCCAGATAAATTTCCCAACTAGGCGTCTCCTCATATTATGAGGAATTATGCGGCTCCTTGTTAAAGTTTCCGGCGTTTCACATTGTTTAGGATAGGTTATCTATTTAAACCCAGTGTTACTTTACTTTCTTTACATTCTTCTCCATTACTTTTACAACCTCCACCACCGTAATGGCTGCTCCACCACCACCAGGTCCTCCACCACTACCAGGTCCTCCTCGTCCTACCGGTCTTCACAATCCGTGCCCTCCTTCACTACCTCTGAACCCGTCATTCTACCAGATAATGTAGCACCTCCTGGCCCGCATCGATCATATAGACCGACGCATAGGCTAACTTTTTCAGGTCTATCACGTCGTCAACAACAAGGTGACGACGGTACTCGACGCCCATGACATTGAGTACTGTCTTTCTAATGACGAGTGTCCGACCTCTCCGACAACTCCCTCCCCACCGACAACGATAGGGAGGATTAGATATTTTTATGTAAATAAAAAAATATTATTAAATAAAATTTTTATTTCAATTTCTATACATGTTTTTCTGTTTCTATTTCTATTTCAACAACAAGCTGACCACGGTACTCGACGCCCACGAACGTTCATATAATTTTTCTAAAGAAACAAAAAAGGAAATTCACAAGTAATATCGATGCATCTCTTGAAGGCAAAGAAACAATATTAATCGCCTTGTCCTTTTCATTCTGTTCTTTTTCTTTTCGACAAAAATGAAACAACCAAAACATTGTCCTCGTATGATCAACATTAAAAATTCCCAGAATACAGTTAAGAACATTATAAAAAAAACATCGTCTACCTTATTCGAATAAAAACAAACAGAGTGACAATTCTTCTCAAGGTTGGACCGTCGTTGTCGTCGGGTTTACCTCGCTCTGATTTGAATATTTTCAATGTCTTTTTTCATTATCTTCATTCTTTTTCTGACAAAAAAAAAAAAGACAAAGAAAAGGCAGACCGATAATGCTGCTCAAAATCAGGAGAGGTAAAAAGTGACGACAACAAAGGTCCTAGCTTGAGGAGAACGTCAGAACCTGAATTGTCTTGAACAAATGATTTGCCTGATATTTAAAGGAAAACTATTAAAACCGGATATTTACAACTACATGGTCCTAAAGTTTAAGTAATCAGGATTTGTAGGAGCGAACAATTTATATACATGGTCCTAAAAGTTTCGGGACTTTTAAGACCGCACGTTTAACAAACATACGTTCCTAAAAGTCTAGACAAATTTTTAGTAAATTAAACGAAACTAATTAATTATTTGTTTGATTTTCTTCAATATTGTTGTACCGGCCAAAATTTAAGTCCGGTCTTAAACTATTTAACTTTAAGACCGGATAAATTAGTACCCGGTGTTAAACGTTAACCTTTAAGATCGATCTATATATAAATCAGGTCTCAAAATTAATTAATTTTTTATTTAATCGTTTTTTATATTTTGTACCGGTCGCATTTTACGTCCGGTCTTAAAAGAATAACTGTTAAGACCAGCTATTAAACATGTTTGATCTTAAAACGTTAATACCTTAATATTTAAATTTTTCCTTATTATTTTTGGACCGCAGAAAATATTAGTCCAACTGTTTGAGATTTGTCGATAAAGTAATTGATATTTCAATTTTTCTTAATAACATTTAAAAGACCGGTTGTTTTTTAGTCTGGTCTGAATAATATATTTAAGACCTATGAAAAACTAATCCGGTCCAAAATATTCTTTATATTTACAGAATTGCCACCGGTAATTCCTTTAAGACCGGGACGTCACTACTCTGGTCTAAATGAGGCGATCTTAAAACCTTTTTTTACACTAGTGTCGAAACAAGCTTTGAATAAGCTAGAATGAGCATTTAGATGGTGGTTTATAACATTGGAGCTGAATAGCTTGTTGCATTTAGCCACCAAAATGTTCCAACTGACTAGTGAACTTTTTTGGTATGCTTAAGGCATGCTTCATATTTAATAATTGTTCCATTTGACTCAGTCGGATCCAGATTTAGAAGAAAATGTGTTCCACAACGAAGGTTTGATTTACATTATTTCCATCTAACCCGGATGTTTACAAAAGTCTCTGAAGAAATGTACATATAGAGCCTTCTTGTCGTTGACTGGCAAATGGACAACTAGCTAAGTCTTCACGGCCTCTTTTCATTTTGAGTTGCGCAATTTGTACTTTGTTGTCATGTGAGAATGGCAAGTCTAATTTCACCCACTAACGAGAATTCCCATCGTGATGCTTAATATAAGTAGGTTTACATAATTTAATTCAATTATATTAAAGAAGTTTAGAAAATGCTTTAGCTAACAAAAAAAAAAATCAAATTGAACAGCAGAGAGTGCTAAGAATTTTGGGTTAAATGCAAGGGCAGACATAGGTATAAGACTAACGGGCAAGTACCCACCCTTAAATTGAGGATATATATATATATATATAAAGTAATACATGTTTGAATAATTGCCTATCCATAATATATCAAGACTGTATTTTGTAATGGGATGGGGATGAATAGTTGAATGATTGTTTAGTGCATTATATTTTTTTTGGGCCAAATTTAGTTCCTTATATTAAAAAAGATGTATTTGATAGCATTGTTAATGAGGTAATTATGATGAAATTTCAAAAAAATAAGGCCTAGAAGGATGACATTGTAATTATTTTATTGTAATATACTTTTGTTATTAAAATATATGTACTTGAACTTATTGAGTGCTCATCCTTCATTGTAATTTTTGTAGCTGCATTTCTAACAGCATTTAGCATTACTTTTCTAAATGATAAGTTTGTAAAATAACTGTCTCTCTTATTAAATCATCAGTATTCACTTAATTTTATGAATATTTTTTTAAATATTATTTTATTTTATTTTTTTTAATACATTTAAAATTTTCCTTTAAAAAAATCTCGCTACTAGTACCCACTCTCCATAAATTTTCTGGGACCGCCGTTGGTTAAATGAATGTGACTTCTTTCTTCATAAGTATTTTTAGAGAAACTAGGAGCACCCAAAAAACGTGTAGGGTAATAGTTCTCCCTCCAATCCAAAATATATTGCATCTTTAAGAAAGAAATTAATAATCAATTTTTAATTTTATTCTTATTTATTAGTGGTACATATTGGAAGTCGAGAAAAATGAACGATGTGAACTTATTAAAAAGAGCGAGAGAGATGTAAGACATATTTAAATAAGAATAAATACTTCCTCTAATTCTTATTATAAAGTATCGATTAATAATTGTAGTTAGTCCTTTTTAAAAGGTATTTACTTATTTGTAAAGTGCATTAATTATTTTTTTTATGTAAACCCATAATTAATAAGGGTAGCGTGTAAAAGTAATAATTCATATAACATTAGAGTTTAGTGCAATTAGTATGACAATATTAAAAGTTACTTAAATTTTAAGAAAACTTTATTAACTTTAAATATTTTTTATTGATTTATGAGAATTATTAGTTAATATCTTATAATAAGGACCAGAGTGAGTTAAAAAAAAAAATAAATTCAATGATATAACCATTTTTTCTTAGCACTGAGAAACCAAATTTTGCACACCACACATGGGCATGAACGTAATCCGATCCGGATCCAAAGCGGAAATCAACGAAAATGAGTATAAAACAGCAGCCAGATCTGGGCCTGCTTTTCAAGAAAGCTAAACAATCAATAATAAATGTAATAAGTAGCAAAAAAATAATAATAAATGTAATACTACTGTATAGCTACTATAACAAAGATAAATATAAACTTGGGTGAAGAAGTAAAAATACACACAGACTATTCTCTTAGGAGAGTCCAACACTACGAGTTTTTTTTGGATAAAAATACACATTAACTTTAAAAAATGAAGCACATATACCATCACGTTAAAATGAGGTAACTGCTGTTATCTCTTTAGTGGGCCCCACCCTATTAAAAAAACCAAAATCCTAAGCTTTTTGCATTTCCCTTACTACCCCTTCTCTTCCATCTCTCATCTTCGTCCTTCCACTCCATTTTCTGCAGATTTGATCTCATTGCAAAGGTGCTCAAGCACCTCAGGCCGTTTCCGAATCTTCCATAGGTTTCTTGGAGATATTATAACGGAGTTTTCTTTTTGCGCTTTTTGAATGTTCAAGGCCATTCTTATTAATATCTTTTAATTCAGCCATCATAATTTTCGTATTAATTTTAAATAACAGAACTTCCAAGGACGTGTTTACTGCAGGAGATTCTATAATTAATGGCTTTAACTTGGAGCTTCTCAAACAACTACGTCTCGATAATTCACTCTACTTAATTGAATTTTGATGCGAGCGTGCGTATTCAGCATTTCTTGATGGTGACTCCTATCAATGGTGTTTTGCCTTTATCGGAGGTTTAGAATTCAGTTTCTGCGATAGATTCCAGTCTTTCTTCGACATTTTGGACTCCTCGGCTGTTTCGATCTTCTCCAAGTTTAGAAATCTTGGGGTTTCTTCTGCATCCTATTTTACGAGTCCGGATTGCCTCAGAATCTCTCAGTATCCCTCAATCTCAGCCGTCCAATTTTTGATCCAACGGCGTAGAGAGAGAATTTAAAAAATTTCATATTTACCGCATGCGGTATTTTAAAAGGTATGAGATGTCTCCTTCTATACGGTTGGATAAAAAATTGAACGGCCAAGATTGAGGGATATTGAGAGATGAGGAGAGAGCAGATACTGAGAGTATCTGCTCCCCTATTTTACTGGTCAAGGCGATGACTACGCAACGAAGCCCATCAAAGGCATGCTTCGTATTTAATGTTCCATATGTTTGGTGTGGTAGAGGCATGCTTCGTATTTAATGTTCCATTTGACTCAGTCGGCTCCAGATTTAGAAGAAAATGTGTTCCACAACGAAGGTTTGATATAGATCATTTCCATCTAACCCGGACGTTCACAAAAGTTTCTTAAGAAATGCATAGAGCCTTCTTCTCGTTCACTGCCAAATAGACACCTAACTAAAGTCTCCACGGCCTCTTTTCATTTTGAGAGGTTCGCAATATGTACCTTGCCATGATCTTAATATAATACATATTAATTTTGAGATTGTGAGAATAGCAAGTCTAATTTCACCCACTAAACAAGAATTCCCTTGGTGATTCTTAATATAATACATATTAATTTAATTTAATCATATTAAAGAAGTTAATTAACTTAGTTAATATGATATGTATTTTTTCAAAACACCATAATCATATTCTTTTATTATCTCATGATCTCTTCCCTTTAATTATTGTTGAGGGAACATCAATAGAAGTAAATTAGCTAGAAAAAATGACAAATATTAAAAAAAAAGTCTTATATTTAATATTAAGATAAACTCTTCCAATATGTTTTATATTAAAGACTGGAGAGAGTATCAGAAAATGCTTTAATTTGGCAAACCGAAAAAAAAAAGAAAAAAGAAAAATCAAATTAAACAGCATAGAGTGCTAAGAATTGGGTTAAATTAATGTAATTTATTTCTTCATAATTAAGTACCCTCAAACCAAACAAACCTTTAGAGAAACTAGGAGCACCCAAAAAACGTGTAGAGTAATAGTTCTCCCTCCAATAAAATCCAAAACATAATGCATCTTGTAGAAAGAAATTTATTTTTAGTTTAAAATATAAATCACCTAAAGAGTCATTGATTATCAATTTTTAATTTCATTCTTATTTATTAGTGGTACATATTGGAAGTCGAGAAAAATGAAAGATGTGAACTTATTAAAAAGAGGGAGAGAGAGATATGTGAGACATATTTAAATAAGAGTAAAGTAATAAAAAAAATTGAAGATAAATTCAATGAGATAACTATTTTTTCTTGGGATATAATATTCTTACTACCATTTTTTGTTACTACCACTTTTCCACCGTTAGATTAGAATTTCATCAACCTTTATAATTTCTCTCTCCTATTAAAATTCTGATCTAACATTGGAAAAGTGGTAGTAACATTGGTAGTAACAAAAAGTGATAGTAATAATATCCTATCTTTTTTTTTCTTAGCACTGAAAAACCAAATTTTGCGCACCACACATAGGCATGAACGTAATCCAGATCCAAAGCTGAATTCAA
The DNA here is from genome assembly GCA_034222035.1 of Acacia crassicarpa. Lineage (NCBI taxonomy): Eukaryota > Viridiplantae > Streptophyta > Magnoliopsida > Fabales > Fabaceae > Acacia > Acacia crassicarpa. Next base: position 35,550,833 of record JAWXYG010000005.1, on the reverse strand, counting down.
CTAACGAAAATGAGTATAAAACGGGAGCCAGATCTGGGCCTGCTTTTCAAGAAAGCTTTTTTTAACAATTATAAACTACATATATAGTATGTGCTACACTAGTTGATATGGCATTAATTTGTGTAATAACTTGGTGGCTACTCCAATCTACTTTTATTATTAACCCCCTAATTTGCATGCATCGCATCGATCCGTGCCCTCTCATCCTCATCTAAGTTTGCAGAAGAACTCTTGCGTAACTTACGTGCATGCCCTTTTTATTTTAATAATTATTTCATTATTATTACGTAAATAACGCAGAAGTCCACTTTCATGTTGCATATAGTAACCCAAAATTGTTTGTTCATGTCGTGTGTTTCCAAGCAGACATGTGAAAGCTTGCGTGATCACTGCTAGTCAAAACTCGATCCTGACCTCGAATCTCTCTGCAGGCCATGCATATATATAATGATCAGTCAATGCCTATGAGCATGTTATATATAATTAATTAATGAAATCCCACTCCCAATAATTAATTAATACCTCCGATCTTTAATATATCACATATTTACTTAATTTAATTAAGTTAAAAAAATTAGCTGAGTTAGTTAATATGATATGTATATTATTCGAAAACACTATAACTATCTTTTTTAATTCCTTTATTATCTATCGTCCTTGATTATTGTTGGAGGAACATCGATATAGGTAAATTAAGAAAATATTTATTAGTATTGTAAATAGATTTTATTTTTATGATTAAGATCAATTCCCCAAATAGATCTCATATTAAGAATTGGAAGGAGAATAACATAATTTAAGAGAGAGAGAGGAAAAAAAGCGAGTGGTGTAACATCCTGAATTTTGAATCTAATATCTTGAACATAAACCTATTTTGGGAAGACTAGTAGGCTCTATTTTTGGAAAGTAATAAATTTGAAATCAGTATTTTGTGGGCCCCGTGAATAGTATTTACTATTCACGTATACGTTTTTACTATATACAAATACGTATTTTTTAAAATATATATATATATATATATATATATATATATATATATATATATGTTATTCGCAAATACGTATTTAATACTTGAAATTTGTGAAATATGAATAGTGTTCACTATTCACAAATACGTATTTACTATTCCAAAATACGTATTTACTATTCATGTGGGACCTACGTCAAATTATTTCTCCTCTGCCGACAGAAACTCTCGTGAGTTTTGAAAATATTTCACGCGGGACCCACGTAATAGTAATTTACTATTTGATTTATAATATTATATTATTTAAAATATTAAAATATTATTAAAATTTTTTTAAAACTTCACGGGGCGGCTGGGTAGTCACGAGAAAGTTTTCGTTTTATAATTTTGGGAAAATTACGTAAAACGACCCAGAGACGAAAATTACACTTAAAGACCCATTTTCCAACTATAAATAGACCTTCCATTTCATTTCATTCTTCACAACTTCTAAGAGCCATAGAGAGAGGTAGAGAGAGAGAGAGAGAGAGTAGAGAGATGTTTGCTTGAGAGTTATAATAGCTGGTTGGTGATTCGGGTATTAGCAAGTAACAGGTAACTCTGAATATTCTTCCTTATACTTGTGAATTATGTATGATTATAAATTTGTTTGTTTACTATTTTGGCAAGAATATTTAGAAAATATTTATGGTTTTAAGATCTGGTGTGGGAACTTTGATTTGCAAATCTGCAGAGGTACTATTTATACGTACGTTACTATTCACGTATACCGTATTTACTATTCATTTTTACTATTCATGTTACTATTCACGTATACTGTATTTACTATTCACGTATACCATATTTACTATTCACACCGTATTTACTATTCATTTTACTATTCACGTATACCGTATTTACTATTCATTTTACTATTCACGTATACCGTATTTACTATTCATAATACTATTCACGTATACATACCGTATTTACTATTCACGTATACATACCGTATGTACTCTTCATTTTTACTATTCATGTATATATATCGTATTTTACTATTCACATATACGCATAGTATTCACTATTCATAAATACGCATATTGATGTATAAAACTTTATGGTATAATAATGCATTATTTTGAGTGAACATATTCATCATGGCGGTTGTATTTTGATGGGTGGAGTAAGGAGGGATTTGAATGATAAGAATGATTTATGCCACCACTCGGTGCACAGTGGATGGTACTTGTTTCAGGGCCCCATCTTCCATGTTTTCCTCTGGCCGGGATTTCATTGGAGTTGTGGGACATGTGACACCTCCTTAGTTATTTTAAAGGAGGGGAGCCATAGTCCAGATTTAAGCTATATACCTTTGGCCGGGTGTATCTTAAGTTTTGGTGAGCTTGGAACAATTCAGTCAAATGAATAAGTTTCTATTGGACTATGTGTTAGCCTATGGCTCCAGTCTGCGGTATAAGGGAGGTGGTGATATAAGGGAGGCTGCATACTGCATAGTGCATTTCTGAACAGTTCAAGAATTTGATATGATGATGAATATTCTGTAAAGACATGAGATGAGAACTTTTGAGATATATATGTTTTAATACCTTCTATATTGATGACTATTAGTATAAATTATTTTGTATGATAAATTATGGAATCTATATATATATTTGAAATCAGCCCATATCTTTTTGTCATATATTATTTGCTCGTGTACGGTAGAAATATTTAGTAGTTACTGAGATGTGTAATCTCACCCCATATTAACATTTTTCAGGTGAATAACTTAGTAGAGATCAAGGGAATGCACCCATGGAGTGAGCTTTGTAGGCTCTTCTGTACTCCTTTAGTTTATGTTGTGTTATTTTATTTGTCATGAACCTAAAAGACTTCCGCATTTTAAAATAACTCTTATTTATTGGATTTATTTTGGCCCTGTATAAATGGATTTCTACCTTTGGCCATATTGTAAATATGTGTTTGAGTGTTGAATATCCTATATTTGGAGGTGTTACTATTATTTTGGCCAAGATTTTGGTATTGAAAATGAGGCGTTACATTTTTGGTATCAGAGCAAAGGTTCTGGCCAATCTGTAAATTTCCTATCAGTTTTCTAAATAAAAATTTTGAGGTCATGGCAAATTAAATATCATAACATGTGCATTTTCCTTTATAGCTTTGGATTCTTTTTACCAATTTTCTTGTGACATTCATGATAGGAGAAGAATGGGTTAATCAAAATATTCAAGTGATTGATAATGAGGATTTATGATTTGAGGATGTGATTGAGATTAAATTTCAGAGCTGCGTAGCGGAAGTTGGTAAGTAGAAAATTTATTGAATATTGGATTCTGTAGGCCCAAAATTACTTTCTAGGATGAATATTTTTATTGGTGTCTAGGAAAGTGATTGAAAGACTAAGCCCCTATTTGATGTTTATTCAATTAGTTGCCGTTGTAAAAAAAAAGTATGAAGAGATGTTCGCTAGATTTTCACTTACCTAGCTAATTTATATGAGTAACAGATGACAATACCATAACAGAATATGGGCATAGTCTTGATTATACAGAATAACTGGCTTAAGTTTGAATTTAATAAGATAAAGTTGAGTTTGGCAGGAAAACTCGAAAATCCTTATGAATCCTAGAATAGAGATTACAAACATTAGCAAGAAGGCTAAGAAGAGTAGACTATATTAATTCAAGCATCAAGAACAACAGTTGGTACAATCCCACCGCAAGCTTCGACTATCTCAAGTTTAAGTCTATTAATTTCTTCCTGAGCGGCTGCTCTTGAGAGAGGACCATCAGGAGACATTGTTCTTCTCAATCTAGCTATTTGCTTCATAGTGCTTCGAATTTTTACATAAGGCCAATGCTTTATTCCTCCCCTATGGCATATTTTCATTAGAACATTTTTGCATAGACGAACTTGTTGAGCCGCTTCTTGTTGAGGTAAATGGAATAAGTCTCTAAGATCATTAATTGACATTGATGCAGCTCTAATATTTTGTTCAGCTCTTGATCGGTATGGATTACTAGGTATGGGGACTGAAGGATTATTATTTACAACCATGAGCTCTTTTCCTTTATTGGATATATTTTCTGTATTGGTTGGAAATGAACTATTAGGGAGTTCATTTTGATTTTTAGTCCATTCCAAACCAACACAAAGGGCCTCATAGTAGGCTGATAGGGGATCTGACACCAGGACATACCCTAAAGAATTTTGATTCAAACAATAATTTTCTAGAAAATGTTTGACATCTTCTAAATTTTTCTTACCAAAGTCAAATACTTGAGGACTGGAAGAACCTCCTTGTACGTCCTGGTGAAAGACAGCGTGGCATATCATACCAATCCTCCCATGAACTTCAAGTTTATGGTATTGAAGTCCATTGGTATGAATAATCTCTCGTAGAACATGGCAGCAACCACATGAAAATGGATTAGTAGTCTCAGTCAAGGTAGAAGCAGGATTCCTTGGTTGAGAAGGTACCGTAGACTCCATAAGTTCTGCCACATTACGACACCTTTGGACAGGTCGCCTTGATGGACCTGCTTCAGATTCCTTTCTGTTAGTAGTGGTAAAAATAGAATCTTGTATCCTTGGAGGAGGAGTAGGAATGTTAATCGTTGAGGCAGATGAATGAACGTTCATACTTACGGGATTTTGGGGAAGTAAAGAAGAATAAGGGTATGATGCATTGTTTGACAAATCAGACAACATGTTAGTCTGATAGTCATGAAGTAAGGCTTCAAGAAAGAAAGGGTTGAATGAATCGGAGACTGGAATAGAGTTACTTGAACCGGCCATGTTTAAGGATAATGTGGAAGGTTATAGTGAAGGTTACGATCGGAGAGGAAATGAATATGTGGAGGTTTTGTGAAGTTTGAGAGAACGTGAAACATTTACTCTTTCTTTACTCTATTTATAGCTGGGCTAGCAACGTCTATATTTTTTTAAGCAGCATCGGATTCTCATCTGTCGTTAGCTCAGAATCATGTAGACTTTGTTGTTATGCGGAAAATTTTATGGCACCGCACCCTAGTGCACCCTAGCCACCGTTAGGGGTCGCAGTTTTCTAGACCTTTGCAGACAGAAATCGCTATGGCATTTATTGCTAGCTGTGTTTTCAAGAAATTAAGTTTGGACGTTTATACGCGCATTTATCTAAGAAATCTGTCTTGGATGTGCAGCTGACTCAAGATGTCGGAATTGACATTTGAAAATAGGATTTTAAGCGTAAGCGTGCTAAGGTGATAGTAATCTTGGGAAGGGTGACTTCCTAATAATATTAGATGAACCGGAGAGAATCCGAAGATTTGAAATGATGATGAGTTGTGCCAATTAACCCGAGAGCATTCTTCACTCTCCGAGTATCCGAAGAACTCTATGAATTTGTCAAAGATAATTCAAAGACTAAGGTTTTTGGATAAACATGTTGGAAGATCGATGGAAAGGTATGAAATGGTGATCCTTAGGAATGCCAGTAAGATGTTAGAATGAATATAGTAAATATTGAGGATAGGCTTTAATTTAATCTAAGCTGAAATAGAACTCAAGAACGAAATGAGCCTTTGTGATATTGCAGGTTGAGGTAGAATTAGAACCTTGTGAATACTGCTGAGGTTGTAGATAGTCTTCATATAATCCAAGAATTAGATTAGGAATTGTGAATCATGATCTTAGTATGATGGGTATTTTTGGGGAAACACGAATTATCAGTTGATGTTGAGGTTATAAGAATCAAATTGTAAACTTGACTATTAATGTCTGGGAATATTTGAAAATAGACTTGAATTCAATCTGAGTTAAGATAGTGTGTCTAATTAAGAAAGTATGAAATCCGGTGATTTATGTATGTTATTTGGGTGTGATTAATAGATAACTATGAGAGGAACATATGATATTTAGTATATGTCTTTGAGATACTAAGGATTGAATTCGAATCATGTGAACAATGCTGAGGTTGTGAGAATAATATTTGAATGTTTTAAATCTTAGTCTAGGAATTGTGAAACATGAATGTTCTATGGATATTATTGAGGACACATGATATCTCTGTCTTGCTGATATTGAAGTTCTAAGAGTTGATTTGTAATTTGACAATTATCATTTTTGGGGAAAGTTTGAGGATAGTTCTTAAATGATATAAGCTATGGAGTATGATGAATCTAGTATGAATAATCGGGGTTTTAGAAATAGGATGATGAATCTGAAAGTTGGTAGGGGATCTAGAGGGTTGCTACTAGTAGAAATGTAATATAACAGTTCAACTTAACAGTTGTATTGATTCTTTAGGAGACTGAATTGATTGAATAAATTGAGATATTAGAATATGGTATTAATTGATTTGAGAGAAATAGGGAACAAAATGTGATACCAACATGTATAAGGTGTTCAGAGATTGCCAACTGTTTAACTAGCATAGGAAATGATCTTGATAATAGAATCTTTCTTTAGAAATAATGAATTGAGTGTTTCATGGATGAGTTGAGTAGAATAAGTTGGAACCTGGAATGTATTCGGAGTTGGTGACTATTTAAAATAGTTGCTAGGTCCCTGAGTATTTGAATTTTGAACTTACCAATGCACTTGCTGTGTTTGGAAATTTTTACGCAATATTTACAACAGGATTTAAGACCAGTTTGTAATCGACATTTATAAACTATGATGTCTCATGGAATGAATCCTTGCGAAATTCGAACAAGAATTGACTTTTACATTATGATTGTGGTGGAAGGTGTACAAGCTAGATTTAGTAAGTAAGTGTTTTCTTAAACTTGAATTGAGGAAGCACGGGTATAGGATAGACGAGCAGAGGCTTGAAGCGGTAAGACCCGTTGAGCTAGTTTGCATATGGTGGTATCTCTAGGCTATAAGACTTATGTGCCTAGTATTGTGTTTGTTGCCTATCATGGTAACATTAGACCTGTATGTCTAAAGTTTATCTTAAGGTTGGCAAAATAATCAGATTATATCATATTGTGGTTATTATGGCCTGAGGGTAACTTCTTAAGCTGTAAGATCTGAATATCCAGTGTCGTGGTAATACAATGAAATAAGCAGAAAGGAAGAATGAACTGGCCTGTGAGGCCAGTGTAACCAAGCGCTCAAATAAGGAACTAGTGGATCCTGTGTCTGAATATTACTTTGGGTACAGGATGAACGAAAATTGTGTTGTGTGCTTGGTGAGCATGTTTGGGAAAGAGATAGGACTTAGGGATAATATGATATATAAAGCTGAGTCGGAGCGGATTGTTGATGCGGGGGATAAGCAATTGAGGAACAAGGCTATTAGCTTGTAAAGGTTGTGTGTAAAGGAATGGCTCCCGGAGATGCTACTTGGGAAACGGAGGAGAGCATGCGACAAACCTATCCTCATTTATTTAAATAGGTTAGAATTCCTATTATAGCGAAATTTTGAGGACAAAATTTTCTTTTAGGAGGGGAGAAATGTAACATCCTGAATTTTGAATCTAATATCTTGAACATAAACCTATTTTGGGAAGACTAGTAGGCTCTATTTTTGGAAAGTAATAAATTTGAAATCAGTATTTTGTGGGCCCCGTGAATAGTATTTACTATTCACGTATACGTTTTTACTATATACAAATACGTATTTTTTAAAATATATATATATATATATATATATATATATATATATATATATATATATGTTATTCGCAAATACGTATTTAATACTTGAAATTTGTGAAATATGAATAGTGTTCACTATTCACAAATACGTATTTACTATTCCAAAATACGTATTTACTATTCATGTGGGACCTACGTCAAATTATTTCTCCTCTGCCGACAGAAACTCTCGTGAGTTTTGAAAATATTTCACGCGGGACCCACGTAATAGTAATTTACTATTTGATTTATAATATTATATTATTTAAAATATTAAAATATTATTAAAATTTTTTTAAAACTTCACGGGGCGGCTGGGTAGTCACGAGAAAGTTTTCGTTTTATAATTTTGGGAAAATTACGTAAAACGACCCAGAGACGAAAATTACACTTAAAGACCCATTTTCCAACTATAAATAGACCTTCCATTTCATTTCATTCTTCACAACTTCTAAGAGCCATAGAGAGAGGTAGAGAGAGAGAGAGAGAGAGTAGAGAGATGTTTGCTTGAGAGTTATAATAGCTGGTTGGTGATTCGGGTATTAGCAAGTAACAGGTAACTCTGAATATTCTTCCTTATACTTGTGAATTATGTATGATTATAAATTTGTTTGTTTACTATTTTGGCAAGAATATTTAGAAAATATTTATGGTTTTAAGATCTGGTGTGGGAACTTTGATTTGCAAATCTGCAGAGGTACTATTTATACGTACGTTACTATTCACGTATACCGTATTTACTATTCATTTTTACTATTCATGTTACTATTCACGTATACTGTATTTACTATTCACGTATACCATATTTACTATTCACACCGTATTTACTATTCATTTTACTATTCACGTATACCGTATTTACTATTCATTTTACTATTCACGTATACCGTATTTACTATTCATAATACTATTCACGTATACATACCGTATTTACTATTCACGTATACATACCGTATGTACTCTTCATTTTTACTATTCATGTATATATATCGTATTTTACTATTCACATATACGCATAGTATTCACTATTCATAAATACGCATATTGATGTATAAAACTTTATGGTATAATAATGCATTATTTTGAGTGAACATATTCATCATGGCGGTTGTATTTTGATGGGTGGAGTAAGGAGGGATTTGAATGATAAGAATGATTTATGCCACCACTCGGTGCACAGTGGATGGTACTTGTTTCAGGGCCCCATCTTCCATGTTTTCCTCTGGCCGGGATTTCATTGGAGTTGTGGGACATGTGACACCTCCTTAGTTATTTTAAAGGAGGGGAGCCATAGTCCAGATTTAAGCTATATACCTTTGGCCGGGTGTATCTTAAGTTTTGGTGAGCTTGGAACAATTCAGTCAAATGAATAAGTTTCTATTGGACTATGTGTTAGCCTATGGCTCCAGTCTGCGGTATAAGGGAGGTGGTGATATAAGGGAGGCTGCATACTGCATAGTGCATTTCTGAACAGTTCAAGAATTTGATATGATGATGAATATTCTGTAAAGACATGAGATGAGAACTTTTGAGATATATATGTTTTAATACCTTCTATATTGATGACTATTAGTATAAATTATTTTGTATGATAAATTATGGAATCTATATATATATTTGAAATCAGCCCATATCTTTTTGTCATATATTATTTGCTCGTGTACGGTAGAAATATTTAGTAGTTACTGAGATGTGTAATCTCACCCCATATTAACATTTTTCAGGTGAATAACTTAGTAGAGATCAAGGGAATGCACCCATGGAGTGAGCTTTGTAGGCTCTTCTGTACTCCTTTAGTTTATGTTGTGTTATTTTATTTGTCATGAACCTAAAAGACTTCCGCATTTTAAAATAACTCTTATTTATTGGATTTATTTTGGCCCTGTATAAATGGATTTCTACCTTTGGCCATATTGTAAATATGTGTTTGAGTGTTGAATATCCTATATTTGGAGGTGTTACTATTATTTTGGCCAAGATTTTGGTATTGAAAATGAGGCGTTACAAGTGGTACTCCATCCAGGCTTAAATCTAAGACAGAGTTAGCTTTTTTTAAAAAAAATGATTAAGGAAATTAAATAAATTACTTAATCACATCATATGTTATGTATCCTTAAATTATATATAAGTTTATTAGTCAATAATTAGTTTGGAGAAAAATAAAAATAAAAATACTATAAAATAATTTAATTAGCTTCCTTAATCTTTCTAAAAAAGTTAACTTTATCTTATATTTAAGACAATTAATTACTCTTTTTATTCTATTTATAAGGTGCCTTATAAAAAGTGTTAATATTATTTTTTATATAAGTTTATATATAAACTTTTTTTTTTGGTCAAATTATTTCTTAGAGATTATAGTACGGTATGATATTTTCAAAGGATGACCTGGAATGTGCTGTTTTGGTAAAACGCAGTGGCCGATGCAAAAAAAGGAGATCGAATCTGGGAAGAAGAGGCAGATTTGGTTCAAAGTCAAATAGGGTACCATGTAATAGTTAAAAATTCGATTTATCATTATAATTTTACGATTTTATATTTTTATGATTTTTTTTCATTAAAATGATTTTACTAATTTATGTTTTTACTGGGGTACCATATCTGATCATTTCAGCATTTCTTTTTAGTTAAATTTATAGTACAAATATATAATAATAATAATAATAATTTATGAAACAGCAATTAAAAGAATTGAACCCCACCTCCTTTAAATGAATTCATTACTTAAACACAGCTTATAAGTTAATTCCAGAATTATGAGCACCGAAAGTACTCATCATGCTGCTGCTGGCCGATATATATATATATATATAAAATGTGGGGTTTCATTTTTCTGGACAAGCAACAACTATAACATCACTTCACCACTCGAACGCACACGCTCTTCAATGTAATCACTTTTCTAAAATTCATTTCCTGATCTTAACAGCTAATGATTCAATATATTCTGATTAATATATTACTAATAAGGTTGTGTAGGTACCAACAGCGTACAGGCTATATGCGGGGGTGTCATTGTAGATCTTCAAAGTAACTTAATACGAGGATTTCAACAGAAGTTAGAGTACACGACCTTAACTATTGCAAAATTCCATACGATCTATTGTGGCCTAAAACTCTGCAAGTATATGGATTTCAACTGGATTAAGCTCTTCACGAATTCATAGAAGGCTTTACGTTTACTTGTAGCGGAGTGTGGAGCATGTAATCCAGTGGCGGAGCCAGAGTTTTATATTTGTGGGTACACACTACTCCCGAATTTTTTTTTTCAAGGAAAGCTTTAAATGCATCAAAAATCAAATGAATATAGAAAGAGAAAAGGAAACTTCAACTTAACATAGAAAAATAATAATTAAGAATCAATTAAGCTATTACAACAAAACGTTAGAAAAACATTTTTCGATTCATCATTCTTTGAAAATATTGCATCATATCTTCATCATCAACCTTATTAAACATATGTTGTTTAACATAAGTGTTTTAAGAGTTCTCTAAGATTATACAAGGTAAGTTTGAAATGTCTATGATAGGAGAATTAAATTTCTTCTTAGGACTTCGAATCAAGTAAAAGAAGAATGAAATATTAATTTCCCAAACCAAATACATGTGAGAGCTTTTTAAGAAATATGGAATGGATCATTACAACAGAGGAGGATTCGAACTAGGGTCTAAACCATGGCAAGGGATTATTTTACCGCTAGATTATTGGTGTGCTTCTTCTTAAAAAGTTCATTTAAAATATATACATATTCTTAGAATTTTATGGGTGCACTTGCCCACATAAATTTCAACGTGGCTCCGCCACTAATCCATTGTATAAAGACATAGCAAAATTATTGGTACTTATTTTCTCAAATTAGGATCTCAAAATTTCTCATTCATATAGAGAAGAGAAGGTCTTCATTATATAGATTATCTAGTCAAAATGGCTCATGAAATTAGTAAGGATTTTGTATTATTAGAATCACCCGTGAGTTATTTAGGTCCTTTTGATTTATATGACATACGTACTGTTAGTATGGTCTAGATTTTAGACCCATGTAACATACAAGCTTTTGCTTCCCTTTGTATTATATAAATAAAAAAGTGGGTCATCTATAATGAATTTTGATTAGGCCTATAGCCCCTACAGTAAACTAAATTCAGTATGAGGTTCTTTTCTTAACATAAAAAGACTCCGTTGACTTTTTTTTCTAGAAAAGTTAAGAAATCTGAATAAATTATTTTAAAGTATATATATTTATTATTTTTATATTTAACTAATTTGTTGGACTTATAAACTAATATATAGTATAATAATATACAACATATACTATTATTAGGTTACTTATTTAGCTTTTTTTATTTTTTTTTTTTAAAAATCTACAAAATCTTATATTAAAGACAAGAGGGAATACTTTATTTCTTAATTGAGAATTTTGCTCAGTTACGTTCCACAAATCATTCGTTGATTCACTTCAATTTAGCATAAATTACTGCTCTAAAATCTGTACATACACAGGGAGGGAACATGAATATTAGTAGCAATTTATTTAATTTCCTACCGTTGGAAGAAGAAGACGTGGTCACTCGCTAGTCACTAGTAGTTTGCATGGAAATAAATGGCCTTGCCTTGTTTGGAAGCTCAATTCGTAAATGCCAGAGATTTTCCAACCGACGGGACCCAAACCAATCGAAAAGTATCATTTTACAAATTTAATTGGCTTTTCAGGGTTTAGAAATTTGATATGATATTAGTGTTATTTTCCCTTAAATCATCTGCGATATATAAATGAGTTGCTCTCAAAAATTAAACCTATTGGCACCATTGTGGATCAATATAATATAAGCCCAATTTTTATTTATTTAACTTTTGTTTTTGTTTTTGGTCTATAGTATAAGTAGCACCACATTTAATAATATGATTGCATCTAATAGGAAGATACATATCTCTAGAAAAAAAAAAAAGAATGTCTATTTGTCAATCTGACTATGTAATTAATGTTGAAATGTGACTTATTATACTCTGTTCGGTCCTGTTTTTAGAAGAATGATTTGGTTCGATTGATACTTATTTGTCAATTTTATCTTATAATTAATGTTCAAAATTCAAATATTGCTCATTGTATTTTTCTCTCTCCTTGAAGATATCATTTAATTTAAGTAAAGTTAGAATTTTTTTTTTAATTTATGATGCATTAATGAGTTAACTGCTATTTTTTTTATTCTAATGAATTAGTTAAAGTGTTTTATATTTTAGGCAGGAGGCAATATTTTTCTTTTTCCTTCACAAAATCGTTTAATAGAGGTAAAGTTGATATTTTTTATATAAAAAAATATGATAGAGTTCAAGGGTTCATCGTTCTTTCTTGATTCTAATGAAATGGTTGAAATTTACTTGTATTTTTAATTTTTTTATACCAACGAAGCGTTTTTTGAGATAATATATGGGCAGAGTGGGGCCGCGACACCTTGGAGAAAATATTAGAATACCACGATAATTCTAAATTTTGATTGTCAACCCCAACGAAGAAGGAATTTATACAACTTGCCCATTCTATCTCCGTCCACAACTGATGGCCAATAATCCACATAGGATAAATTCATGCTACGTCATGAATAGACCAAAATACCCCTATTAACGAAACGAAAACCCCTCTCCCCTTGCTTTTAAACCTAGCCAAGAACAGGATGAAACATATCGCTACCCACAAAATAAACCCATGGACGATCAGGGAGATCACAGGAAAACCTAAATCATTGAAATGGGCTTCACTGATGAGCCCATGTGCTGTTGAAAGTGATTCGGCCCAATTCACTCTCAGGCTCATTAATATTCTCTTGATCTATGATAAGTCCGATTTCCAATATATCAAAAAAACAAAAAAAGGTCCGATTCCAACGCCCTCTCGCTCTAGCACTATTGTTCTCCTGTTTTCTATTATTTTGGCATGGAAAAAAAGTGTGAGACTTACCCATTATTTTGTGATGACGAGTAAGTTTGCTAGATTCAAGTAGATAGCTAACTCCTAGAAGACAGAATTAGATTTACTCATTCCTAAGAATATTGTTAATTGTATATTATTATTTATTATTTCATACAATATGTATCATACTTTTAACCATTTCACCAGTTCTATCAGAACTCTGATAAGAACCCGAAGACCTCATGTTAAAGAAGTCGTTCAGATCACCAAGACAGATGGATTGGCTTATTATATAGATCAAATGTCTAAAGAAGTAAAAAATTTGTAATAATGTTATGGTGACCTTTCAAATGTCTCACAGTGAATTTATAGTGGGAGAATCAACTTTCTATCGAATTAATTGAGCATCTGGAAATATCTTCATTAATGAAGCCCTTATTTACATTGATGATAGGTTCAAAGATCTTAATCATGGTTTTCTAGAACAATGATGAGGCAACTTTAAGACCAAAGGCCATGACAATCCATTGATATTGGGTATTTGGAATACACAAGGCAGTTTTGGATTTGTCTTGAGGATGAATTCCTAGTAGTCAAACACAAGCTTTAAGATCAAACTTAGCGAAAACTTGTGTTACACCTTTAAGATGGGCAAAAAGAGTAGTGGGCTTAGAAATAAGAAATTTGTCATTTTGAAGGAAATGATTTAAAGGCTTGTAATCAATTATGAGCTTCTTTTTCCCTAATTTGATTTCAAACAGTTTATCAACATAGAAGGCCTGCCAAGCTCATTCAGATTTAGTTGGTTCAATGACTCATTGTTTCAGAAAAGCAACACATTAAAGATGATGAAATCCACTTGAAATGGCTATGGTGCTCTCAAAGAATGTCTGTGCTTAGGGCCCTTCGTCCAGAGTAAAGAAGATTAAGAATGGCGATAACATAGATTCAGATAAAGAGTGGCCACAACTAGGGTAAGAGAACATGGATTAATGGTCAATTGTTTGGTAAAAAAAAAAAAAAACAGTAATTAATTCATTTAAAGGGAGCGGGGTTCAAATCTTTTAATTGCTGTTTCATTACTTACCCACAGCTTATAAGTTAATTCCAGAATTTTGAGCACAGAAAGAATTCATCAAGCTGCTGCTGATATATATATATATATATATATATATATATATATAAATAATGTGGGGCTTCATTTTTTATGGACAAGCAACAACCAGAACATCACTTCACCACTCGCACGCACACGCCCTTCAATGTAATCACTGTTCTAAATTCATATTCTGATCTTAACAGCTAATGATTCAATATATTCTAATTAATACAGTATTAATAAGGTTGTGTGACCCAATTCCCCCTACATATTCACTCACTGTATAGAGGAACTGCATCATATAATAATAGATGCAGTTGATGAAAGGTTATGGACTCTTATTAGGTTTAATACAAGAAGAACACCATTGTCTCACCTATTCTTTGTCGATGACTTGATTCTCTTTGGAAAAGCATCAAGCTTCCAAGTAGAAACTATTCTTGATTGTTTAGATATCTTTTGTGGTGTATCAGGACAGAAAATGAATATAGAAAAAATTAAGATATGTTTCTCCCGAAATGTTCAGTTATCGACTAAGATATGTTTCTCCCGAAATGTTCATTCATTGAGAACCATGAACTTAAGTAGGAAAATAGGGGTTGGATTAATAGGAGATTTGGGAAATACTTGGGGTGTTCCAATCCTTTATAAAAGAGCTTCTTATCTAATATTTGTGCCACTTTTTGAGAAAATTAAGAAGAGGTTTGTCTGGGTTGAAGAGAGGATATATGAATTTTGCTAGTAGAACTACTCTCATTAAAGTTGTGCTATTAGCATTACTCACATACTAGATGCAGAAAAATTAAAATAGCATTATATTAATTGGACAGACATGACCCTATATATGAATATTACTGTAGTAGCAATTTATTTAAT
Organism: Acacia crassicarpa; assembly: GCA_034222035.1. NCBI lineage: Eukaryota > Viridiplantae > Streptophyta > Magnoliopsida > Fabales > Fabaceae > Acacia > Acacia crassicarpa. The sequence goes on along the minus strand of JAWXYG010000005.1, from coordinate 35,535,358 downwards.
TTCCTACCATTGCAAGCAAGACGTGGTCACTTGTCACTAGCAGTTTTTTTTTTATAAGATACAGGTAAGCAGACGCTTAAGATAAATGGCCTTGGTATGTTTGGAAGCTCAATACGGAATACATGCCGAAGATTTTCCAACCGAGTGGACCCAAACCAATCAAAAAGCATCCTTCCAATTTAGTTTCTCAAAACTGAAGCACAGTGAAGCCCAAAAGCATCGGCTATGTATGAATGAGTTGCTCTCAAAAATTAACACTACTTGCATCATTGTGGATAAATATAAGCCCAGTTTTTTTTTTGGGTCTATAGTGTAAGTAACATGGCTTGTCCATTTGTATCATTTAGGAGGAAAAGAGATTTTACCATACCCTTAGATCGTGAGTGAACCTAACCCTTTTTCTAAAGTTTTAATATTAAAAAAAAAATGAAGAATAATTAATGTTTTCTTACCAATAACGTTGGGTTTGACGGAAAAAACTAGTCTCTCAGAATGTGGTGAACTAATGTTTGAATCTCACTTGGAGAGATGCTCACATTTAGTAAAAAGATTGTATCCAATAGAAGGATACCTATGCCTAACAAAAAATATTTATTTATCAATTTGACTATGTAAATAACATTGACATGTGACTTATTATACTTTCTCTGGTCCTACTTTTAGAAGAATGACTTGGTTCATAATATAAGTCACTTAGAAAGTAATTAATACTTATTTGCTAATTTTCCCCCGTAATTAATGTTAAAATATGACTTCTTATATTTTCTTCTCTCCTTGAATATCTAATTTAATATGAGTAAAATTGGAAATTTCTTTGAATTTAAGACGAATATAATAAGTTAACTACTATTTTTTAGTTCTAATAAATTAGTTAAAGTGGTTTGTATCATGGATTGGAGGAAATATTTTTTTTTTCTTCACAACTTCGTTTAATAAAGGTAAAGTTGATTTTTTTTTAAAAAAATTTAAGACAGAGTTAGAGTTCATCGTTCTATCCTTTTTCCAAGGTAAAGTTGATTTTTTTTTAAAAAAAATTAAGATAAAGTTAAAGGGTTCATCTTTCTATCTTGTATCCAATGAAGTGGTTGAAATTTACTTGTATTTGCAGAGTGGGGCCACCACACCTCGGAGAAAATATTAGAATACCACGATAATTCTTAATTTTTATTGTCTGCCCCAAAGAAGAAGGAATTTATACAACTTGCCCATTCTATCTCCGTCCACAATCCATTAGTGGGGCGAATAATCCACACAGGATAAATTCATGCCACGTCATGAATAGACCAAAATACCCCTATTAACGAAACGAAAACCCCTCAAATCCCCCTTGTTTTTTTTTGGGGTAATAAAGGAGGCCTCAGCCTTTTAATTAATTAAAATAAAGGAGGGGATCGAGTCCTAGACAATAGTTTGATAACAAGGGCCTCAATGTATGAGGAACAATATTTGTAACAAAAGATCTTGAGAGACCTTTTTTTTCCATAGCATCTGCTAGCGCATTTTGCACACGGAGAACATGCTGCAAGATCACATCCCATTCCCTATTCAGTAGGCATCTGATTTGAATGCCAACTAAGCTTCTTTTTTTTGATAATAAAAAGTTTTGGAGGGGTTCGGCATCAGTCCCCCACCAAAGCTAGGGGGGACTTACGAGATCGTCTACCAAAGGAGTCCTAGTAACGGCAGAGGGGATCGAATCAACGACCCAAGGGCCTAATCCTGAATCCCTTACCATCTATGCCAACTCTCATTGGCTCAACTAAGCTTCTTGAGTCTTCATTATCGAGCCTAAAACAGTATGAAAGATGAGGAGACCGTAATACGCGGTATTATCATTTGAAGACAAAGATGAGGAGAAGGCGCAATAGTATTATGGCCCTTAAGAATGACGTTGGGGAATGGATCGATAATGTTGAAGATGTGAAGCAGCTTGTGGTTAGGCATTTTCAAAATTTGTATATGGATAGTAGTGAGACTCCGGTTGCTTTGGTCACCAAGTCATGCTTTCCTAGTGTGGATCAATCCTGCATCAAGGACCTGGCTTATATGCCATCTGACGAGGAGATTCGTAATGCAATGTTCTCTATGGGGAGTTTCAAGGCTCCGGGAATTGATGGACTCCCACCAATTTTTTACAAAAATGCGTGGCGTAAAGTGGGGCCTGATGTGTGCAAATTTGTCAAAGGTGTCTTTTCTGGTTTGGTTTCCCTCGACTTAGCTAACAGGACGCTTATTTTGCTGATCCCCAAAAGAGAAAACCCTGAATTGGTCTCCCATTTTAGGCCGATATCTCTTTGCACAGTGCATTATAAGTGTGTAACGAAGATTATCACTCAGAGATTAAAAGGAGTTATGAATGATCTTATATCTCCTGTTCAGGTTAGTTTTATTAAAGGGCGCAGGATCCATGATAATATTATCATAGGCCAAGAACTTCTCCATGTTATGAGCAAGAATAGAAGTAAAAGAGGATTAATGGCAATGAAGATTGATCTCGAAAAGGCCTATGATAGGGTTCGTTGGGATTTCCTTAAACAAGTCTTACTGGAAGCTGGCTTTGAGGAAGACTTTATTAACCTCATAATGGCATGTGTCTCGCGGGTTTCATACAATGTTCTTTGGAATGGTTCCCAAACAGAGTTTTTCTTTCCTAAGAGAGGGCTTCGTCAGGGTGACCCTATCTCTCCTCTCCTCTTTGTTTTGTGTATGGAAAAATTGTTTCATCTAATATGTGATGCGGTTGAGGACCGTAACTGGAGACCAATCTCTACGTCTCAATCGGGCCCGAAAATTTCCCATCTTTTATTTGCTGATGACCTACTTTTGTTTGGTGTTGCTTTTGAATCTCAGGTGCGGTGTATGTTAGGCTGTCTGGATTGGTTTGCAGTTGCTTCTGGAAGCAAAGTCAGTGTGGGAAAGTCCTCTATTTACTTCTCTCCAAGAGTTCCGGCCCATAAAAGGAATATGATAAAGGATATTTCTGGGATGTTGATTTCTGCTGAGATTGGCCGTTATCTTGGTTTTCCTCTCTCTAAGAATAGGAAAAGAAGGGAAACCTTCAATTATATTATTGATAGGGTTCACTCTAAGCTCTCCGCATGGAAGGCAAAGTGCTTATCAATTGCAGGTCGTATTACGCTTGCTAAAGCGGTAATCAGTTCTATTCCCCTCTACCCTATGCTGGCTACTAGGATTCCTAGGAGTGTTTGCCTAGAAGTGGAGAGGTTGCAGAGGAATTTCATATGGGGTCATGAGGATAATCAGCGCTACTACCATCCTGTTAGTTGGGAATGCATTACTAGGCCTAAAGAGTATGGAGGCCTTGGATTTAGGAGGCTTGTCTCTTTTAATCAAGCATGTGGGGCTAAGCTAGCTTGGGAATTGGTGGTTGGTACTAAGGCCCTTTGGGTGGATGTTCTGCAGCATAGGTATATGTTGCGTGATGAAGGGTCCCTACTGTCCTATTTCGTTGGCGATTCAAACTTATGGAGATTTATTACGAGTCAGTCACATATAGTGGAAGCTGGGTCTAAAATGCAAGTTAGAAGTGGCACCATGGTTAGTTTCTTTAATGACCACTGGCTGCTTAAGAATCAGAAGATACGTACCCTTTGCTTTCGACAACTATCTGTGGAGGAAGAAGGTTCTGTTGTTGCTGATTGGGTTAAGGATGGTGATTGGAACTGGAGTAGGCTGGCTAGCATGGTTCCTCCGGAGGTAATCTAGCATCTGAGGGCTTTTATTCCACCAGGGCAGAATAGTGGCCAAGATTGTTTAGTGTGGGGAGCTACTAGGGATGGTATGTTTTCCATCAAAAGTGCATACTTCCTTATTGAACAAAATCCCCCCCATTTGAAATGTGATCTATTTAAACATATATGGAGATGGCCTGGAGTGGAACGAATACGTGTATTTATGTGGAGAGTCCTTCTCAATAAACTCCCAACTAATTCTTGGCGTAGCTTATGGTCCCCTGTAGATGCTGGTTGTGGTTTTTGTCAGGCTGGACGGGAAGACGGTCTCTATGTGCTGCGAGATTGTCCTTATGCCGCGGATTTATGGAAAGTATTGGTCCCTGCTCGGCAGCTCCATCAATTTTTTTCTGCTCAGTTAAGAGATTGGTTTGCTATGAATTTGGTTGGGAATTTTAGCAAAAGCATGGGTCCTCATTGGAACCTCATTTTTGAGTATGTCATTGAACCTGGCTTTGTCAAACCTGCGCGGCCGGATTTGATTATTATGAACTCTTGGAGAAATTACTCCTTGATGAGTAGTCCATCAGCCGGTATGGGAGCTGTTCGTGCTCCATCTGTCTTGCGTTCGTGGCAGCCACCAACAGAAGGCTGGTTGAAGCTTAATGTAGACGGTGCCATGGTTCAAAGATCTGGACAAGCGGCGTGTGGCGGAGTGCTGCGCGACATGCATGGCTCTTGGATTGCTGGTTTCTCAAAAAGGCTGGGTATCTGTGATGCTGGCTCTGCTGAGGAATGGGCTGTCTATGAAGGTTTGCACCTCGCTTGGGACTTAGGAGTAAGAAAACTTTGTTTAGAGTCTGATGATTGTAACCTTATCAGCACACTATCTGCTACTAGAGGTGACTCTGTTTCTTTGTTGGTTTCAAGGATTCAGTCTTTATTGGGTTTGGATTGGGAGGTTTCATTATGTCATATCCCCAGGGAAGTCAATAGAGTTGCCGATGCTTTGGCAAAGATGGGTTTAAATAGGTCAGAGATTTTTCATGATTGCCCTTTGTTTCTCAGTAATTGGGTTAATCAAGAGTGTTTGGGATTAGGTCCCTCTACTGTGTAATTTCCTGCGTTGTAGGCTTTTGCCAGCTTTCTTATCAAAAAAAAAAAAAAAAGTATGAAACACTTCGCTGCCCACAAAATAAACCCATGGAAGATCAGAGGCTAACAGTCACATGGGAGAACTGTGGAAAGCCCAAACCACGCAAATGGGCTTCACTGATGGGCCCATATACCGTTGAAAGTGACTCGGCTCAATTTACTCTCAGGCCCATTATTATTCACTCGGTCTATGATAAGTCCCGATTCCAATGAGCAATCGCTCTAGCGGCATTTTTTTTTTTTTTTTAAAACTGATAAGTTCGATTCCCATGAGCTATCGCTCTAGCGGTATTGTTCTACTGTTTTATGTTATTTTGGCACGGAATGATATAAAAAAAAAAAAAAAGTGCGAGATACATATGGACACACACACAAAACTTACACATCATTTCTTGGCGATGAGTAAGTTTTGCTAGACTCAAGTATATAGCTAACTCATAGAAGACAAAATTAGATTTACTCGTACTTAATAATATTGTTAATTGCATATTATTATTTATTGTTTTTGTACAAGTGCATTATAATTCTTTGTATTCTTTCTTCTATAAATAGAAATATACGACTACAGTATCAGTGATATTGATCCTAATGATGCCAATATTCTAGTTTTCTCTCTCTCTCTCTCTTTTTTTTAATCTTTCATGGATAAATCTACTATACCAAACTTCAAATCCTTCATTAATGGCAGATTTAGTGACACAAGAGAATATGTAACACAATTTTGTGTGAATATATAAACAATATAATGACCCACTTTTCGAGACTTAATTAACACCTCAATTAGTTGTTTCTTTCACCATTTAATTAAACCCGGTCTCAATTAGCAAAAGCCAAGTATTTCTTACAGCAGCATATATAACAGCAATACATAACAGTAACATGTAAAGAAGCCACCAGCAGAAGATAGCTAGAAGTGGTCCTAGACTCAAACTTAATTAAGAAGTTAATGAGGGCAAACAATGAACATAATATAGTACATTTCAAACTCAAAAACATCCATAACAATACAAGTTTTTAAGCATCAAAAGTCATAAAAACTTATCGTTTGAAAACCCTAAACGTGCACACACAAAAATATATAGTCCAAACATAATTCGGTTGCTTCATCACCAAACAACCCAACTATAACATCAGTTACAAAATCGCATGAATTAAATACATATCATGCTTCACAACTTCACAGGATCAATCTATATGAGGAGTAGTAACTAGGTGGAAAGTCTGAAAACATAAGCGTACCACAATTTTCATGAAACATAACCAGCCATCTAATGATCATATGATCAAATTTTTCCAGCTCAATCAATAATCTAACAATGATGATAAAACTTCAAGCCAAATTTCATTTTAGTACACATGACATATGGAAAAAAAAAAAAAAGTTATGCCAGAAATCAATATAGGAATTTTAGGGTGCCTTCGGATATCAAAGCGATGGAAGGGATAGGAAGTGGGAATGAAAGAATTAAGGTTAGGAAACACTTGTGCCAGAAATCAAGATAGGACTTTTGGATTTCTTTATGTACGTAGATTTTTAAGATTTAAAAGACAATTTTTATCTAATCTTTAAATTATTAGTGATAAAAAAATTTCATGACTAAATTAAATTTTCTAATTAATACTAAGAAGAGGCCTGCCAGGGATAATGGAGCAAATCAAGGTTGGCTTACCCTTGATTTGAATAAGAAAATCATAAAGAAAAAGGAATACCAGGAGTAGAGGTGGAATCAAAAATGTAATTAAGGGAGGCTAAAATTATAGAATAGAACCTAAATTTTTAAGAAAGTACATTTCAGACTCATAAAAATTTCAATATTTTCTTTTTAGCCTCTCTACAAAACTTTTAATAGAGATTAAAGTGAAAATATTGAAATTTTTATAAGAATAAAATGTAATTTTCTAAAACTTTGAGTTTATTTATCTAATTTTAGGAGGGTGAGGGCTACCCTTGATCCCCTTTATGTCTACCCTTGACTAGGAGGGAACACCCTAAAAAAAATACAGTACTTTTTTAATACTATATTTTCAAAATTTTGTATTCGTAATATTCTCTCATATTTTGTCGTTCTTTCGTTTTCCCACCCAAAGCAAGAACTAGAGTGGGGATTGTGAATTGCAAAACATGAGGGACACGGTTATGTTGAACAGGGATAGAGCTATAGCATGAAGTGGTCAAAGTCAGAGAGAGGGTATACGTGAAGACTCATAACATGTGTGTGCGTACAAAATACAAGGGTGGCCACAATTATTTATCTATGGAATATGGTCAACATTGAAAGAACAAGATGTCCCATATGCATGAATTTTTCTCAATATGGAACAAATTAGCAAAGCTGAAACGAATATGGAATAATATAGCCTTATTATATATGCAATGTACGTACATAGGCCCCTCAAAATGATACGGTATGATCCTTTCTCTAGTTTTAAATATAAGATATAAGTAACTTTTTCTAAGAGATTAAGGAAACTAAATAAGTTACTTAATAATATAATATATTGTACATCTTTATATTATATATTTTAGTTTATAAGTTAAACAAAATAGCTCGAAAAAAAAAATATATAAATATTTTAAAGTAATTTAATTAATTTTTTTAACATCCCAAAACAATTAACACTATCTTATATAGTTATATTTAGAATCAGAACGCGTTATTTTTGTTGTTGTTGTTGTGTTATCATATTGTCCTACTTCAATCATCCGAAACTGAGAGATTTGAACCCTTCACATTACTTTATCTCATCCAATCCTTATCATCTGAGTTAGCAAAAACACCTTAAAAAAAAAAAAAAAACCAGCGAACTGCATTTTTTGGGCTCCGGCCAGATCTGTTACACACCTCGCATTTTTGGTGGCGATGATTTTGTGAATTTTGAAGGATATACTTTCAGAAAGATATTCAAGTGGCATGAAAGGGATTATTGATCTTCTTCCTCCTCTCTGAAGCTTTCTTATGCTTCATCTAAGACACGCATGACTCAAATTGAAAATCGCGCAAATCCCGTGGATCATTATTCAATACTACTTATGGTACTTTATATAAGATATATTTGTGGAGTTAATTCTAATTCTAATTCTAAATATAAAACATAATTTTCAATTTACCAACTTTTTTTTCTAATTTACTCCTATTAATACTCACTAGTTTAACAATAATTAAGAAAGATAATGAATGGAAGAATTAAGAAAAATGATTAAAATGTTTTAGAAAATACATATCATATTAATTAACTTTCTTAATATAATTAAATTAGGTAAATATATTTTATATTAAAAATTAGATAAAATATATAATACTCCGTAGTTGTAATGACTAATGACCGCTGAAGGCACCTATATTAGATTACCAGCGAGGTTTAAAGAAAACCAGATTCAAATATTCTAAGGGCCTGTTTGGGAGTTCCATTTTGGAGGGAAGAAAAGGGAAGGGAGGGTTTTGGTAGTCCCTTCCCTTATTTGTAAGTTTTAAAAATAAGAGGGGAGGAAATCAGAGATTTTTACAAATCCCCCAAAACCCCATTTCTTCTAAAAAATAAAGTTTCTCTAATATGGAGGGTTTTAAGAGGGAAAATAGATTAATTACTTTTTTATCCTCATTTACCATCACCGCTGCCACCACCATCGTTGCCGTCGCCGCCACCCCCGCCACCACCACCACCAATATAAATAATTTCTTGAATATAAAAATTACATAAATAGTATTTTTATAAAATTTAAATTTATTTGTAAAGTATAATAATTATATTAATTATTAAAGAAAAGGACAAAATGGTAAAAGTAACTCATTAATCCTCCATCTCCCCCCTTACTATTTTTTTAACTCCCAGACAAGGGGAGGAATTATCCTCCATTTCCCTTCCATCCCCTCCCCTCAATTCTCTTTGCATCACTTTCCTTTCCCTTCCTCCCAAACTCCCAAACAAAGCCTAAAGGGTGCCTACCTTCTTCTTTTTCACCATCAAAGTGCACATATCTAAACAAATGAAAAATTGGTGTGTGCCAAAATAAGTATGCGAGATGAGTTTTATCCCGACTTATATAAACATATTTTTAAAATGCTAGCTCAAACAACTAGTGGGTGAGGCTGAGGGATTCACAGAGGAACTGCTCAGCTTTCCTTGGCGTGTGGCAAGCTTTCTCATACAACCTGGGCGGACCTTTATGTATACAATGATCCCCCTCCCCCCCCCCCCCCCCCCCCAAAAAAAAAAGGTCTCAAATTTTTAATATAAATTGATTTTTTTTATATATATATTTGACCCCAAAATTTATATATTTGGTTTAAAAATTTATATATTTGGCCCCTTAAATATTGTTTCTTAAAAATAAGTTAATAAGTATATATTTGACCCCTCCAAAAAATTCTTCCAAGGTCCATCCTTACATACAACCCTACACCATAGTCCATGGGGCAACCTCTTTGTTACTAAGAAACAAAACATCCAACGACTTTCTTATCTCTCAAATCTTGTTAATTTATTTTACTCCTGTTTTTAAGAAAGATTAATAAAATTAATTGAGTCAGTTATTTCCTTTAATAATTTGCGTTGGAACTTGGAACTAATCCTAAATTAGACTCTTTGATATATGCAATTGGTATAAATAATTTGAGGGAGGAAAATTATAAATTTGAGAGATTAAGTTGATTGAGTTGTTATATTGAATGCTAAATTATTATACCGATTGACTGACTATGTTTAGATTCAGAGGCAGTATCATTATAATTAGAGAAAGCAAAGTGAGAAAGGAGAATTTGATAACCGTTGTGTGTCGTTTAGGGATGGATAAAACGAATCACATGTTTTGTGTGAGGCCTGACAACACGTGTTAGAGGATAGATGTGACAAAGACAAGATGACCTCATGAACCATACGTCAGCACCATGACCCTTCCTCATATAGTCATAAATATTCTAACGCCGACGGGCCTTATTTTGCACGTGACCACTTTATCCAACCTCGTATATCCCCCACCCGCCAATGCCCTCTAGGCTGTAGTCCAAGTTTGTTGGCTTGAATGGAGGGAAAAATGAGGAGAAAATAATTAAGGGGAGAGAATATTAGTAACAAAAACTTTTTAAAATGGTAAAAGAATTTTATTACTACCTCTAGTTTTTAATATATGATAAATTTTATAATACAATATGTACTAACAAACTTTATTTTATATTTATGATAAGAGGGAGTGTTTCTAACAGTTTTCCTCATGATATTCTTTCCTCTTAATTTCCTCTATATCAAAACATAGGGTTAAATACATTTATCTAATCTATGTCAGTTTATTATAAATAAATAAATAAATGATCAATATATTCTTGAAACCATGTGTGTGACTACGGTATATCTCTGTGAATGATTCGACCTTTCTATCACTAAGTTACATGACGCGCGTTTATTTTGAATTTTCCCTTATAATCAATTTACAAACACAATATCAATATAGAGTTAGTTTAGTGGTGTAAGGTTCCACTAAATTCTTTCGAGTCTCAAGTTTCAGTTCTAAATGAATCATTTGTGTCGAAAGGGGTAGTTATGAACTCCAATATTATCAAAAACTAGTGTAAAAACATACATTTTTTTTTTTGAGTGAAAAAAGTTTTGGAGGGGTTCGGCACCAGTCCCCCACCAAGGCCAGGGCACGGCCCCGGGCTCTATGAGCACTTACTGGGGACTTACGAGATCGCCTACCAAAGGAATCCCAGCAACAGTAGAGGGGATCGAACCCACGACCCAAGGGCCTAGTCCTGGATCCCTTACCATCTGAGCCAACTCTCATTGGCAAACATACATTTTTATTAGAACTTTATGTGTAGAAGCTTGAGTAAGAAATAGAAACTGTGCAGAAACGTAAATTCGTTAAAAACTTGCGTTTTTATAGGTCCCCCCAAAAAAAAAGATGAAAACTTGAAACTTGAAACCTACTTCGTGGTGAAATTGGGTTTATATTGAATTGATTTTGCAGTTCTAATTGTTCCATATGGAATATTGAGCTTGAGCGGGGAAGAACCTACTTCGTGGGATGAGCTATATAATATCAATTTGATGCCGATGTTCTGCTTCTGCTTCTCTCGGCTTCCTCCTCCTTGTTGCCGTGAGTCTGCTGGTCCGTGTAGCTGTTGCTTCTCGACATTGCCGTCGCCGTCGACTGATTTTTCTTCAGGTATCTTAATTGCCCTCCTTGATCTCATTTGTTGGGTTTCATGGAAATATCGTTAGCAGTGATAATGCACATTAGTTTCCGCAAACAGATATTTAAATGATCGTTTCAGAATACTGATGATTGGGTTTGCTTTATTTCGAAAAATTGGTTTTATTAGCCGCTTACACCATCTGTTTGCTTTGCTGAGTATTACAGGAGAATAACAATTTATTTATCTGGTACATGTTTGCCAATGTATCGTTTGATAATCACTCAACATCAGTGTATGCTCTATCTCAGTTTAAGAAAGTAGCTTTGCTGTGATGGTTCATGCATCTATTGTTTGTTTGTTAAAAGTCAATGAATCCCAATTTGATATAGACTGATCATAATCTCACAATTCAGAGGCAACTTTCTTTGTTTTTCTGGTATGTACCGTTCTGATCTATATTCATTAAATCTGTTGTTCTCTCTCTCATTTATACATGAAGCACGGACACTTCAGGAATTGTTGTATTCATAATTGTATCCTTCAGGCTATCAGATTATGTACTGTTTTTCAAATCAACGACTTGCAGGATGCAGTTCTGATTTTTGTCGGAGTTCTTCCTCAAGTTACGGAAGGAGATACAGGATTTTCAAGTCGGTCTTAATATTGAGGTAATATGAACTTTTCAATTATCAGATTGTTCGGCTTTATTTTTACGGACGATTCAACTTAAATTGCGAGTGATTCAGTGTTCAGTTTGAAATTTAAAATCTTACTGAAGTTGAAACGATGCATAATTACTCTGTCAAGCGTTTACTTATTCCCGCTTCTGGCTGAATGTATAAAAGGTTTCTAGGGTCTAATGAGTTTGCTACTACTTTCTCATCCAGTATCACAGAAAACAATATAAGGCTTGCTTCTCTATGGCGTAATTCGATATCCGAATTTCTTTGTTCGATGGGAACGTTCATGGTGTTGAAGGACACAGTTATTTTGTAATTTCTGAATAAAAATCATTTTTTTCTTGACAACCTACTCCTTTTGATCACCCTTGACTACTTCATATAGACTAAGGAAAGTATTTAAAAATAATTTATGTTCTATTTCTTTTTACAAAAATCAGTGCTACATACTATTTTTTAATATTGCCCTTAATTAACTTTATTAAATTCTACCATCAATCATTTTTTTTCTCTAAAAGAGAAAGTGAACAATATGATTTGTAATATAAGGGTTGTTAGTGTTCCCGACATTTTGTAATGTGACTTTCTTTTAGAATCAAGCATGGAAACTTATAATGAGGAATCGGCACAGGGCAACATATAAATGAATCCCTATGCCAATCGACTTAGTAATCCATCAATGTCACAAAAAATCTACATTAGTTTATATGATGGCGAATTTACTCTATTTTGTTCAGACTGACATTTAGTTGTTTTGAAATATCAAGCCACCAAAAAAACTGATCAAGAGATCAAGAGCAGAATTATTGAAAAAAAAACCCCCAAGAAATCGCGATCGCTATATCTGTAGGGTTACTAACAAAATTATCCATCAAGCTCATTCCATCTGTGTGTATATATATGTATATAGCAATTTCCCTCGAGTTTAATGTATATGACGAATCATGTTTTAAAGTTGAAGGAATCAATATAACTACTCTTACTTCATTGTTTTATGTTTATCAAATGAAGATAGACATGGAGCAATATTATCAGAAATGCGTAAATAAATCCCCGTATCACGTCTGTAAATTAATTTTCATTCCTCCTGTATATTATATTATTATTTGACTTTAATTTTCTCTTACTCCGTTCCCCAAACAGACAGGAACATCTGTTTAATGATGTCTTAAACAAGTTTAGTTAGTTAATTAACTTTTTGAATTGATTAAATTTAAGAACCATTCTATCAGAATTTTCAACTCTCCTATGTACAAAGAGCGCAGAAATTATAACAACTAGCTTCAGAATCTGACCACCAAAATAAACAATAATATATAACATATCCCCACGCTGAAGCACAGATCAGTTGATGACAGAATTGACAATGGAAGCATAAAAAGTGAGATCAAATGCCTTCATACAATCAGAATTTATATATTTAAAAATGAACTAAATTAAGCACAAGTTGCTATTCAAATATTCTCGTCAGCAAAATCCACAGGCAGTTCCATCATTATCTTCAAAAAGCACCACCAGAACCAGACACAAACCTCTTTAATCTCTCCGATATCCTCTCAGCTCTGTTACCACATTCCGCTATCTGATCAACATTTACGAGGCAAAACCAGATCCATCAGTAGTTTTATATAAGCATAATATTACCTATATATAGCCCTAAATCCTCTTCAATATTAGAGAGAAATCGTAAGGTCGTGGCACATAATACTAACTCATCTACTTACTAATTTTATGGGGTTAAGGTAAAATCTAAAGAAGAGGTATATATATTTTAGTGGATACATACAACAGAAGAACAAATATAATGGTTAGTTTAATTAATTACTAATTATTACCTGACAGTGAATGGTGTGAAAAACAGTATCTTGAAGGACTGAGTAACTGGCGTTAACAATGTCAGCTTGTTCTTGGTGAAGAATGCGAATGAACTCGTTGAAAATGAAGTGGCAATCCAAGCCAGTAATCACTGAAACGCTTAATGCTGAACCCATTTGGTGAATCTCAATTCTAGGCGATTTTGGCCCGTTCATGATGATTCCTCTATTATTGTTGATTAAGCCCCCATAATTAGAATTATTTCTCTTAGTACTACTGTCGGTTCCCATAAGGTCGAGTTTCTTCTCTTTCATCTCCTCCAACCTGATCTGAAGCTTTTTTATGTAATTAGTAGCTTCACCCAGCTGATCCGAAACAGAGATCACTTCCTAAACTAACCAGGCCACATCAATTCAAAACAAAAACAACAACAACATGAAGCATGTGATTAAATGAAAGAGAATGAGGTACCCTTGAGGATTGATGAGGGACAAGTGAGTTGAGGTTGGAGTAAAGAGCCCTCATTTGGCTTCTTCGGTTCCTCTCTATCAATTTCCTATCGCCTCTAGGCGAAGGAGCTGGAACCTTCTCCATCATCTGTAGAATCTCTGAATACAGACTACAATATGGCCTATGGGTAGTTATATGTATAAGTTGAGACTTGAGATCCCCAGCCTCCAAATTAAGGCTGTTTCATTTTCTTGTTTGTGTAAAGAAGAGAGAGAAAAAGAGGGAGAGAGAATATAATGTCCGGGGGTGGGGGATTGGAATCAATTGCGGGCAGTGACTTTAAATAAATTAAAGTGAGAGAGAGAGAGAGAGAGATCAGTATTAGTATCATTAGTCAGTCTCTCATAAAAAAAATTCAGACTTGAGACGTGGTGGGGCTATTCCTTGTCTCTGGACTTATCTCTGTCCATATAGATATGATCATCCCTATATACTGTTCCTGTTATATCCTTAATATGCTAACAACCAAAAAATTAAAAACTGGAATGATCAACGAACTGGCCGAAAAAGTGATTTAAGGGTAAGTAGGTTAAATCGTAGTTAAACTAGTGATAATTAAAAGATATATTTAAAATAAATTGTATAAAATTACCTACTAATAACACACATACAGTATATGTTAGAGTAATATATATATTTAGGGAAAAACATTTCTTATGTTGGAGGAGAAATGTTTTCTCATGTCACACACACATAAAATGGTGGGACCCACACATATATATAATTAGCATTATATATATATGTGGGTCTTACTATTTTATGTGTGTGTAGGAATCTTCTTTTTCTCATGCAACATGAGAAAAGTAAATTAAATCCTGGATATTGACAAGGGTTGGGGTAGTGGCAATAATGGCATAAGTTGAGGGAGTTCCCTCCTCTATTTTGTATCAAAAAAAAAAAAAAGGTAAACCCCATATATTTATAATCCATATAAAAAGGATTAAACCAATTTAAAAATTTGAATCTTATAAAAAGAATTTACTGAAAAAAGGAATATTTTTTTTATGTATTATCATTTTTTTTTCCATTTCCTTTTCTATTTACCTTCTCTTTTTCCTCTTATTTCTTCGTTTTCTTAGTAAACACTTTTCTTCTTGAATTTCATGCATTTTTTGAGCAATTTTTAATAAAAAAGCCACCCTGGGCCAACCCAGCCAGTTCACCCCAAGTTAGGTCGGTTTACCCTAAGTTAGGCTAGGTCACTTTCTCCAGTTTTTTTGGCTAATCCAGACCGGACATGTGACCGAGTCAACCCAGTCAGTCTGATTAGCTTTTCATACTATGCTAACAACTTGATCGTCTCTTAGTGTGTGTATATGCGTGTCAAGATCCTTATCACAAACACAAAGATGTTCAACAATTTTAAAATTTTAAATAGGGATAAGCGCATGGTTAGCAAGCACCCTGTAAAAAATTAATGCAAAATAAGAACATGCTCACTATTAATTAAAACTTCGAAATCTAATTTACTATTCAAAGGCTCATTTTTTACATTAATTTTCTTACAAGTTTTATAGTTGTCATTCTTTTTGGTAAAACGTCACATTTTAATTAGTTTGAACAAAGCTACATGCTTAGAATTATGGATATAATTACATATGTTTCATTGGGTTTCTGTTTTTTCAATAAATTTTATAATATATTTTACAGGAGAAAATTTTTGGGATAATATTTATTCTAATCTAACATTGATTGATAATTTAAGATATAGTGATTATATTTTTCATTTTTGCCAAAATTGTGTAAAATCAAGCTTAAGCATCATATATGTGCGCATGACATTTTTTCCCCCCCTAACAATGTCAATGAAATACTCTCTATAAAAGTGTTTCTATAGGACCGGAGGTAGTAGTAATTTGCAAGATTTATGCATGCATGGTTTCCTTTGTGTTTTTGTCTCACATCATGTGATATTATTATTCGGCTTTTTTAATCAAAGGGTGAAGGAGTAAATTGGCCAACCGACTTTTAGCTCAGGAGCGATCAACATAAAAAACTTTTAAATGTAAAATTTATACCAACAGACTTTTAACTCAGGAGCAAATTGGCCAACAGACTTTTAGTTCAGGAGCGATCAATACAAAATCGTTATTTGGGCAGTAACACTCCGTTAGTAGGTCACATTTTTGGGAAAATAATGAGCTGAAATAAAAAAATAAAATGCAGAAAAAACTGGTGGCACGGGTTCTAGTGAATTTGAGAAGGGTCTTTTAGACCTCATTGCTTCCACTCTTGGACAAACTAGTATCTTATTATTCAACTTCAGGACCCCCTGCAAAGCTACGATTTTTACAGTCGGTTCACTTATCCCAACAAACTCGATAACTCCCATTCGCCCACAAAAGATTATGGCAACTACAAACACTTGAAATATGGAAACTAAAGGAAAACAGCAAGAGAATTTGGTGAAATAAAAACAATTTCTAGACGCAAATTGCAAGACTTGTTTCTAGACGCAAACTGCAATGATCCCGTTGATGAAGATGGTGGTTTCGCTCAGCCTCAATCTCGCTCCTCCTTTTCTTCTTTCAGAACCAAGTTGGAGCCATGTTTTTTATTAGGTTGTGGCCACTTTTTTTTCTACTCTACATTTTAATTTTTATTTCAGCTCATTATTTCCCCAAAAATGTGACCTACTAACAGAGTGTTACTGCTCAGATAACGATTTTGTGTTGATCGCTCCTGAACTAAAAGTCTGTTAGCCAATTTGCTCCTGAGCTAAAAGTCTATTGGTATAAACTTCACATTTAAAAGTTTTTTGTGATGATCGCTCCTGAGCTAAAAGTCGGTTGGCCAATTTGCTCCTTCACCCTTAATCAAAATATCTGGTATGCGGAAGTTACATTAACCTCACTGATTCAGGTTGAATCGGATAAAGAACCACAAATGTTTGATATTATTTGATTTTTAATTTACAATGTCAATTAATTTTCTTCCGAGGTATTAGGGCTATATATGCCATATTGTGGATTGTGTGTGCAATTGTGCGTGTGCGTGTGTATAGAGAGGGGTGTGAAAAGTTAAAAAAGGGGGCATACATATAGCTGGAAAAAGCTTCCTCATTGTGTGGGGAGCGGATTCGATATTATTAGGGTTTATGTTTTATAGCTATATATAATTATTACAGCCAATTAATTAACTTAGATTTGATAGGAGATCCCAGCATAGTTTTTTCCACAAGATTAAAAACACTTTAATTATTTTATTTAACAAAACACAGACATCCTTTAAAAAAAAAAACATAAAAGTTTTGGTGAGTTCGATTCTAACTAGGGGCGGATCCAGAAAATTATTAAAGGGGGCACCATCACCCCCGGAATTTTAAAGTTTTAAATGCATTAAAAAAAATATAAACAAGAAAAAAGATAATATTAAAAAATATTCATGTAATTAAGTGAATACTGATGATGTAATAAGAGAAGTAATTATTTTACAAACCTCTCATTTAAAAAAGCAAGGCTAAGTGCTATATATTAGGAATGAAACTACATAAATTACAATATAGGGTGGGCACTCAATAAGTTCAAGTACATATATTTTAATAAAAAAAATTATATTACAATAAAAATAATTACAATGTTATCCTTCTAGGTTTTATTTTTTTAGAATTCTATCATAATTGATTTATTATCAATGCTATCAAATACATTTTTTTTCAATATAAGACATTAGACAATCATTCAACCATTCATCTCTATCCGATTACGAAGTGTAGTCTTGATGTATTAAGTGTGAACACTTAATTTAAGGATGGACAATTATTCAAACATGTATTATTATTATTATTATTTAAATCTCCAATCCTCCAATTTAAGGGTGGGCACTTGCCTCCCCCAATCACATACTTGGGTCCGCCCATGGTCTTAGGGCTCACCAGGGTCAATTTCTCTGGACTCAAAAATGGCTTACAGATATATTTACAGATCTCTCATTACACATTCTTCACATTGGTGATATTGGAACCCATAACCTTATAGTGACAATCCTTTTACCAACTAGACCAATATTTGTTAGAAAAACTTGGACATCTTTTCTACTTGACCTAATTGCTACTTCCTCTGGTCCTAATTATAGGAACACATTTTGGAGTTAGTTTTGGTCCTAATTATAAGAGTAAGTTTTAACTTTTGTCAATTTTTTTCCTAAAATACCCCTATTGCCACTTTCCCAATAATAATTAAAGATAATAATAATTTAATAATACACCTATATATTCTATAAAGTAAATAATATTTGCAACTCATTAATGTCATATGCACCTCAATTATACTGGTTTTTATAAAATAATTTAGAGCAATTTTTGTCATATTTTCCCCAATATCACCTCTACTAATACTTTCTTCACAATAATTAATTTAACAACACGCTTATATTCTATTAAGTAAGAGGTTCTACTTTATTTTTATTTAAACATTTATTTTAAATCTACAGCATTTCATGATAGTAAGAAATCATTTTGAATATATATAAAAAATGGTAACTGAATTCTAATCTCACAGTACCAAATCTTAGAAATCGCGTAGCTTTGGCGTTGTTAAAAAAAAAAAATCATTTATATGCTGAATTTTTACAAAACGAACATCCGTAAAAAAAAGCCTATGGACTGTTAAGCTCAGATCACGTGGGCTACGGATTCAACAAAAAAGAAAAATTGTATTGGCGTAATTTTCAATTTTCAGTAGGAATATTTTCGGAAAATGATTATAATTAACTAATTTTACTTTCCTGCTTAATCTCTTTAAATTCTGGTAAATAGTTCTTATAATTAGGAACGGAAGGAGTATAATATAAAGGATTTATCAATTATGAATGAATTAATAAATTGGCGGAATTAATATAATAACTTTAAATGTTAATTGAGATATTTCATCCAAATATGGGCACTCATTATTTTCCCATTCCCTTCATTGAGAGAAAAATAATATGGAAAACAAGTGGGGTAAGGATATACTGTAATTAAGGATAAGACTTTAAATATGCGTCATAAATAAATATATAGATATATATATAGTATAAAAAACCTAAGCCACAATTTATAAATAATACGAATTCCTTTTTTATTTTTATGCAAATGGCTGAATGCACTGTCACACACTCTAATCAAACAACATAAACCACAAATAATGGAACGACAACGCACTCTAAAAATAACGATTTATCATGAATATCAAAATTTTATTTTAATTGTCCCCCACCATGAAAGATTGAGCAGGCTTATGCTCGAATATTACCGTAAAGAATAAACCAATGTTCAACAACACAATTTTTTGGACCCTCCAACTTTTATATGTGCCCTATTTCAGATATATCAACATCATTATTTTCTCGAATATATCAATTAAGGAAAGTATCACGATCAATTTTGTCGGTGGTTAAAAAAAAAAAAACTCATCATTTTGATACATTTTTTTCCCCGATAATCCAAAAATAAGCCCGTGTAGACAACTAAAACAAGAAACTACCCTCTCCACTCTTTAATATTAGACATATTTACATAATTTGATTGTATTTAAAAAGTATGTTGAATTAGTTAATATGACCTATAATCTCTAAAACACTATAGTATGTCATCTTATATTAATCACATGAGAAGTAGTATATATTAATTAAGATGAAACAACTGTATAGTGTGATAATATTAGTATAATGTAAAATCTTCGTTATCTATAACATTCTTATTTTTTCACTGAATAATATTAGTATTTGTTTAGATACCCCTAAAATAATAAAAATAAATAAACACATCTTGTTATTAAAATTGTAAGATTCTAAAAGTATTAACTGAATTTTTTCCGTTGTCAATATATTATAGCGGTGTTTAGTGTCAGTTGAGCCTACTTTTTTTAAAATATATTTAAAGTTGTTAAAGAATTTTTATAATGAGAATTGGGAGAATAATTAATTATTGACATGTATATTCTCGTTTGTTGTCGTCGCTCCACCATAAAAATATACATCAAGGATAAATAATACTACCTCCGATCTTAATTATAAGACCTAGCTAGTTGACTTTTTTTGGAGAGATTAATGAAGCTAAATAAGTTACTTAATCATTTCATATGTTATGTATCATTAGATTATATATTACTATCTTTGGTTCTAATTATAAGAGCTAGTTGACTTTCTTTGGAGAGATTAAGGAAGCTAAATAAGTTACTTAATCATTTCATATGTTGTGTATCCTTAAATTATATATTACTTTATTAGTTAAATTAAGTAGTTTGAAGAAAAAATAAAAATAAAAATACTCTAAAGTAATTTAATTAGTTTCCTTAATCTCTCCAAAAAAAGTCAACTAGTTTTTATAATTAAGACCGGAGGGAGTAGTTTATTAGTTAAACTAATTAGATTAAAGAAAAAATAAAAATAAAAATATTCTAAAGTAATTTAATTAGCTTTCTTAATTTCTCTAAAAAAGTCAATTAGGTCTTATAATTAGGACCGGAAGGAATACTATCATCCTTTTATAACGCTTCCATACTTATTTTTTAAATTAAATATATTAGTTAAAATTATTTATAAGTTAGGAAAAATAACTTTTTTTAAAAAATAAATATAAATATTTTAAATTAATTTAATTAGTTTTTCTAATATCTCCAAAAAATTAACCGAGTTTTATATTTAAAACTGGAACGAGTATTATTTTGTTGGTGTGTTATCACATTGGCCTACTTGAGTCATCTGAAACTGAAAGCGTGTGGGGCAGGATTTGAACCCTTCATATTACTTTATCTCATCCGATCCTTATCATCTATGAGTTAGCAAAAACACTTTAAAAAAAAAAAAAAAAAAAGCGAACTACATTGGGCACCGCCGCACCGGCCATATATTACACACCTTGCATTTTTTGGTGGCGATGATTTGGTGTTTTTTGAAGGATATGCTTTCAAAAAGATATTCAAGTGGCATGAAAGGGATTATTGGTCTTCTTCCTCCTCTCTGAAGCTTTCTTATTCTTCATCTAACTTTTGCACAACCAGATTCGAAAGCGCACAAAAAAATAATACTACCTCTGGTCTTAATTATAAGAGCTAGTTGACTTTTTTTGGAGAGATTAAAGAAACTAAATAAGTTACTTAATCATTATATATATATATATATATATATATATATGTATGTATGTATGTATGTATGTATGTATGTACGTGTGTGTGGGGGATCATAAATCACTTTTCAAAATTCAATAAACAACTTCATATTTAAAAGATATAAGTCATATAACTATAAAACATAAGTCCAAAAACATTAAAAGATTTCATGCACATAAGAGTCAAAATCTCTTTTTAAAAGGGTCTATCTTTGGGAAAAGCACCAAAAGACTAATTTTTTTTACAAAAAATTTACTTGATTAAAGCAGATTGGAAACATATTAACAAAGTAATGCAGTTAGTAGCGTAAGGAGGGATTCACGCCACTAGTAGTATAAAAGGGGTTCACGCCACTGACACTTTCTGACACAAAAGTGTCAATAGCGAGAAAAAATAATTCCATATAAAAAAATTTAAATTAATATTAAATATAATAATAATAATAAATGATAAAAAATAGAATAATTTAAAGCTTTATTTCATTTAATTTGAAGTCAAAAGAAAGAAAGCATGGAGCTGAAATAACTTACTAAGAACACTTTTTAAAAGATTACGGGTTACAATTTTGTTATAACAACAAATCCTAATACAGGGGAATCTATATATTTGTTAATATTGAATATAATAATATATAATAATAATAATAAATATATAATAATATTTAGATCCCCTTGTATTAGGATCTGTTGTTATTACCAAATTGTACCGCGTAATCTTTTAAAAGACGTTCTTAGTGAGTTATTTCAGCTTCATACTTTCTTTCTTTTGATTTCAAATTAAATGAGGTAGAGCTTTAAATTTTATATTTTTTTATCATTTATTATTATTATAATATACTATTATTATTATTATATTTAATATTAATTTAACTTTTTTTTATATGTAATCAGACGCCACAATAATTGTGGCGTCTGATTATTTTTTACACCATTAGTGGCGTGAACGCTCCTTAAGCCACTAACTGCATTACTTTAGTAAAATATTTTCAATATGCTTTAATCAGGTAAATTTTTAGTAAAAAATTAGTATTTTGGTGCTTTTCCCATCTATCTTTACAAGGTTTTTTTTTTTTTGGGGCAACTTTACAAGGCATTAAAGTACAAGTATTTGTAATTTTTATTTTTGCAAACTCATAAAAAAGGACAAGCTTCATTTTTTTAAAAAGTAAATTTAATTCTAAACATGGGGATCCCCAATCAAACCCACACCAAATGTTTCCGGAATCTGGGGAGAATTCTCAAGAAATACTGATTTTGATAATTATACAAGTTGATTGATGGGTCCTGCTTTGTTTTGGGTGTTTAAAAGACACGTCAAGCATTTCCTCAGCGACTAACCTCTCAATTGAAGCTCGATAGTAGAAACATAAACCTTTTAGAGATTCCACCGCCATCGTTGGGGGAGGATTCCACTGGATCCGTTGGGTGATCTTAGAAGAAAATCAGAGAACGAGGGAGGAAATGGGAGAGTCTCCGTAATTTATGAGTGGTTGAAACAACTTTCACGGTAGAAATAGGGTTTTCAACTTTTTATTCCTTTTTTCAGAGTAAAACAAAAAACTTTCATCCTTTTTTTTTGTGGTTAAAGTAAAAACGGTATAAACTGTAAAAACTTACATTTTTATCGTTTTTACGTGTTTGAGCAGCATTTCTACTAGTTTCTGCTCATGACAGTTTTTACTTGCGTTTCAATATATATAACTTACACAGTTTTTGACACAATGTTTATATTGAATGCAGAAGGCACTTAACAGATAGATTCTTTGTGAGGTTTAAAGAAAACCAGATTCAGATATTCTAAAGCGGTATATGAGTATATCTAAACAAATGAAAAATTGGTGCGTGCCAATTGGGACCAACTGAGTAGTACTTAACATTATATTAAAAATGGTTGCCACTTTAGTGGGTGAGGTTGAGGGATTCACCGAGGAATTGGAGCTTTCCTTAGTGTATGACACGGCGTCCAAATACTTTTACTCCTGCTTTTAAAAGAAATTGAGAAAGTTAGTTAAGGTAGTTATTTTTCTTTAATAATTTACATTAGAAGTTGGAACTACTCCTAAATGAGACTCTTGAATTTGATATGTATGTGTAATCGATATAAATAATTTGAGGAGGGAAATTATAATTTTAAGAGGTAAAATAAATTGAGTTCTTACATTAAAACCTTTTGATTGATTATATTTAGATTAGGAGAGAGTAACATTATAGTTAGAGAAAGCTAAGTTAGAAAGGAGAATTTGACTAAGATGTGAGGCCTCACAACCGTTGTGTGTCGTTTAGGGATGGATCAGATGAATCACATGTTTTGTGTGAGGCCTCACAATACGTGTTCGAGGATAGATGTGACAAATACAAGATGACTTCGTGCACCGTACGTCAGCACTCAGCACCATGACCCTTCCTTTTTTTTTTTTTTTTGCTCGAGTGACCCTTCCTCATATAGTCATAAATATTCCTCACGTGACCACTCTATCCAACCTCGTATCCCCCACCCACCAATTGACCTTTAGCCTATGTTTGGTGAGAATATTATTATTATTTTTTCAAAATGGTAAATTTTTAAGAGTTTTTCCTCCTCATATTATTTCTCCTTAATTTCCTCTTCATCTAAATATAAGGTTAAATAGGATTCAACTAATTCATGTCAGTTCTTGAGCAAAAAAAAAAAAAAAAAACTAATTCATGTCAGTTTATTATAGATAAATTAATAAATGAAACATCAATATATTCTTGAAACCATGTGTATGACTCTGGTATATCATTGAAAATTCGACCTTTTTCTCACTAAGTTATTACATAGCGTGTTTATCTTGAAATTCCCCTTATAAGCAATTTACAAACCCAATATCAATATAGAATTGGTTTAATGGTATAACGCCCCGTTAGATTTTTTTGGGTTTCGAATTTGAGTCCTGAATAAGTCATTTGTATTGGAAAGAACAATTACAAACCTTAAACTAGATATAAAATGATAATATCAAAAACAAAAAAAATTATAAGCAGAATAATATATATAATTTTTTTTCTTGAGATAATTGAGTATGCTATGTTACTTCATAAAAAAATTAGTCTGATATATATATATATATATATATATTTTATCTCAAACAACTCTTGAATCTCTCACTTTTAATTTTGTGATTGTAAGATTATGTATAAATAAAAATAATTATCTGATTAATGCTAAATTTTAACAAAGAAATATAATTTTATTATTAATACGGGAATAAATATAATCAAATCATATTATTTTAAATAAAAAGATATAAATTAATTTTTGTCACTAAATTAATATATAAATTTTTTTATGGCAATAGGAAAACACACTTTTTTTTTTAAAATGACAACCTACTCCTTTTGATCACCCTTGACTACCTCATATAGACTAAGCAAAGTATTTAAAAATAATTTATGTTCTATTTCTTTTTACAAAAATCACTACCACATACTGTTTTTCAATATTGCCCTTAATTTTGGGCAAAAAAAATATTGCCCTTAATTAACTTTATTAAATTCTACCATCAATCATTTTTTTTCTAAAAGAGAAAGTGAACGAAATGATTTCTAATATAAGGGTTGTGAGTGCTCCTGACATTTTGTAATGTGACTTACTTTTAGAATCAAGCATGGAAACTTATAATGAGGAATCAGCACAGGGCAACATATATATGAATCCCTATGCCAATCGACATAGTAATCCATCAATGTCACAAAAAATGTACATTAGTTTATATGATGGCGAATTTACTCTATTTTGTTCAGTCTTACATTTAGTTGTTTTGAAATATCAAGCCACCAAAAAAAGAAAGCAAGAGAAGAATTATTGGGGGAAAAAAAAAAGAAATATCAAACCACCAAAAAAACTGATCAAGAAAGCAAGAGAAGAATTATTGGGAAAAAAAACCCCCTAAGAAATCGATCGCTATATAAATCAGTAGGGTTATTAACAAAATTATCCATCAAGGTCATTCCTTGTGTGTGTGTGTGTGGTAATTTCCCTCAAGTTTAATGTATATGATGAATCATGTTTTACAGTTGAAGCACTCAATATAAATAGTATCACTTCATTGTTTTATGTTTATCAAATGAAGATAGACATGGAGCAATATTATCAGAAAATGCGTAAATAAATCCCCATATCATGTTTGTAAATTATTTTTCATTCGTCCTATATATTACTACCTCCGATTCTAAATATAGGACATAGTTTATAGTGCAAATCTTATATTTAGGACCAAAGAGTATATTATTATTTGACTTTAATTTTCTCTTACTCTGTTCCCCAAACAGACAGGAACATCTATTTGATGATATTTGAAACAATGGAAGCATAAAAAGTGAGATCCGATGAGTTTATAGTTCATATAATATGAATTTATATATTAAAAATAAACTAAATTAAGCACAAGTTGCAATTCACATATTCTGAACAGCAAAATCCACAGGCAGTTCCATCATTCTCTTCAAAAAGCACCACCAGAACCAGACACAAACCTCTTTAATCTCTCCGATATCCTCTGAGCTCTGTTACTACTTTCTCCTATCTGATCAACATTTACAAAACAAAACCAGATCCATCAGTAGTTTTATATATGCAAATAATATAACATATATATAGCCCTAAATCCTCTTCAATATTAGAGAGAAATCGTCAGATCGTAACACATATAGGTATTATATAATACTAACTCATCTACTTACTAATTTTATGGGTTTAAGGTAAAATCTAAAGAAGAGGTATATATATGTTAATGGACACATACAACAGAAGAACAAAAATGTTTTGTTTAATGAATTCCTAATTATTACCTGACAGTGAATTGTGTGAAAAACAGTATCCTGAAGGACTGAGTAACTGGCGTTAACAACGTCAGCTTGTTCTTGGTGAAGAATACGAATGAAATCGTTGAAAATGAAGTGGCAATCCAAGCCAGTAATCACTGAAACAATCAAAGTTGAACCCATATGGTGAATCTCAACTTTGGGCGATTTCGACCCCATAACTATTCCTCTATTATTATTATTATTATTATAACTTTGCCTCCCACTAATGTTTGGCTCGTTATTGTTGATTCCCATTAAGCTGAGTTTCTTATTCCTCATCTTCTCCAACTTTATCTGAAGCTTCTTTATGTAGTTCGTGGCTTCACCCAGCTGATCCGGCAACGAAATCATCTCCTGATTCACCAGCAGTTTTAAACGGATATATAATGCATAAATACACACACACACACACACTACTATATATATTTTAAAAGACTAATAGAACAGGTGATTATATTAATCAATTAGGAGTGATTAGGTACCTTGGAGGTTTGATGAGGGACGAGTGAGCTAAGCTGAGAGCAAAGAACCCTCATATGGCTTCTTCGGTTCCTCTCTATCATTTTCCTATCGCCTCTGGACGAAGTACCTAGAATGTTTTCCATCATGGCTATAATAATCTAATATATTAATATTAGTCTCGTGCAAAATTTCAATATGTGTAAGTGGGTAGGTCGACGAGAGCTCAATATTTATTAATACTGTTTCATAGATAGACAGCAAGTTGGCACTTGGAATAAATTACGGGAACGAGGGGTCTTTAAATAAAGCGATGAAGACTGTATCTGTAGATTTTTTAGATGAGAGTCTGTCTTTCTCTCATAAATGAATTCAGATTTGGTTCGCCGAAAAATTAAATAAATAAAGAATTCCGATCCGAGACGTAGTGGTCGGGCTCATATATCTCTGTCTTCATGTGAACTGTTTTTGCTGTGTCTGTTGAATAATTTATAACCTAACAAGTAGTAATTAGCCCTATCCGAATATATCCGCGTGTAAGTCTTGGATTGTATCAGAATCAAAGATATTATAAAAAATATTGAAGAATCCGAGTAGAGTTCAATATTTTTTTAATAGAGAATTTAGTCACATGATGAAACCCCTGAAATATTATATATTGCATGGTCTTTAAAGTTTAACCTATATATAAAGCAACAAGAGAAATATGTGTATGATGATATTAAAATGTGTCAACGTGTCCGCGTCATCTCACAGATGGCCAAAAGTGGGGGGGGGGGGGGGGGGGGGGAATCCATGTGACATTTAGGGCCCGTTTGGTACAGAGAACATTTAAGGAGGGAAAGAAACTTATAAAAGGAAAAGGAATAGAAGAGAAGATTGAGAGGAAACTTAAAAAGTTAAAACTGTTTGGTAGACGTGGGAATGGAATTGAAGTTGAAAGAAAATAATATGCTTGGTATGAAGAATTGAGTGTGAGTTAAGTGAGAAGATGAGACAAAATTCCCATATTGCCCCTAAAAATAAAAAACCCAGAAATAGAAGGACTGATTTTTTTTTTTTTTTTAGCCATCGGACAAAAAGGAACCCTAACCAAATTGCAGTGTGGTTCAGATGCAAATTGCAATACTTAGAAACAAACCCTAACCAAGATGTATGTGGAAGAAAATTGTGGAACATTACCTAGAAGCTGAATTGTTAAAGAAACCAGATGACAGCAAGTGAAAGAAAAAATAGAGTTGGCAAGTGAAACGAATAGGACTGATTGTGAGAGGGAAAAGCAATAATGCGTGATATAAAAACAGAACTGATGCACAATAGAGTGAAAGCAATTAAAATTGTGCCATTTGGCCTTCTGAAAAACTGTATAATAATGAAGAAAAACTTCAATAATGCGTGATATAAACAAAACAGGCTGGAACAAGGCATGAATTGAAATAAAGTGCAAGTTTAGCATGGAAACAAACATATTAAACAACTACACCTCCTACATAGAAGAAGAACCACCCATGGCTTCGTCATTTTCTTCCTCACCAATGCACAACCCACACACCACCTACTAGGCATGAATGCCAAGAAAAAAGTACTCAAATTGGTTCCCCACTCATATTTGTAGTTGCATCCCTAGATGGCACAACCAGGCCATCGCCATTTTTTTCGATGCACAGCGCACAATGAACCAAGAAAAGCCACTACTCTTACCTCCAATTGATCTTTGTTGCCTACTTGTTCGATTGAAGCTTGCTGTCATCTGGTTTATATTTCGTCTACTCCTTCTACTTCTCTTGCAAATCGAAACTCAATTCTGGTTTATATTTCGCAGGGGTTTTTCAGTCAAAATAATTCACTCTCCAGGGACATTTTTCAAGATCTCGCCACAAATAGAGGGAGCTGAAATTCCCACGTTTGTGGGAGCTTCGATAGTGGCAGGAAGCTGAGTTGCCAAGAGTTGGGCGCACCAAATGGTGTTTTTGCATGGGAACTATATTAAGTTCCCTCTCCCTCTGCCAAGTTCTCTCAACCAAACGGGCCCTTCGCGTGTGAGAGGGATGGAAAAATTTTGCATATTTAGATTAGGGTTTGTTCTTGTTTAGGATTATATGTTTGTGAACACCGTCCCCCGTGCGGTTTTTTTGGGTTTGTGTTGTGTGTGTGTGTTGGGGGGGGCTATTCTATGAAAATGATTCAGAATTTTATTAAAGGATTATAGGACCAAATTTATTTCAGAGATTAACCAAAACGTTTTGAAAATTTATGGCAGGGCCAAGGACTAAAATGAAAATAAGGTTTATAGGTAAAAAGACAATAAATCCCCTTACTTTATTTTTGTTTTTAAAATAATTTGATCGTCGTCGGAGTTTCGGTGACTGGTCACCATAGGCTAGCCATCGAAGCTCTGGACGGTGAGTTAAACTTTACATGAATGAGTGGAATCCTTCTATGAGCAACACATTAATTTCCGGTGGTTGTGAAGCTCTGACTTGGTTGCGGTCAGTGACCGATCGTTGGAGCCCCAATGACGATCAAACCTTTTTTAAAAATATTACAGAAAGTGGTATTATTGTCTTTTTAACTACCAAACTTATTTTCATTTTGCTCCTTAGTCCTGTAGTGAATTTTTAAAATGTTTTCATCCTTGGCTGAAATAAATTTGGTCATGTGATCCTTTAATGAAATTCTTCCTTTTTATAGATTTGTTGGAGTTTTAAATATAGGACTTAGATAAAAGATTTACTTTGATTCTAAACATAAGAGCTCAGTTTTTTTTTTTCCATGAATAATGAGAACTCATAATCTATTTTGTCTCTTAAATTTATAATTACCTTCCTCAACTAGCCTACAAATTGCACATATGGAGTGGGTTTCTAGTAAGGGTTGTTCGATCTAGTGCATATTATTAAAAAAGATATTTTAAAAAACCAATATATATATATATATATATATATATATATATATATATATATATTTATTTATTATAAATAACTAACTTAACTAAAATTGGCGTCCTGAAGAAATTTCAGGACGCCAATTTTTCAATTTTGGAGTCATGAAATTATTTCAGGACACCAAAATAGTGGCGTCTTGAAATAATTTCAGGACGCCAATATTTAAATTTTGGAGTCCTGAAAATATTTCTAGAGGCCACAATTCCCTTTTTAATTCACTAATTAATAATCATACTCGATCAGGCACTCACACGGACACTCCTCTTAGTCCCGATAGATCGAAATCCTTTCATTTCCCTCCCTCTCCGCCTCACCTCTGCCGCGCCGTGGCGAGCCTCCTTTTCACTGTCTTAACCGAGCCGCTCCTCCATCTCCACCGCGTACGGTTAATCAACCTAGCTAGCTCTCGTACACTCCCCTGGCCCTCTCACACTCTGGCTCCTTCCCAACTGAAATTGCCATTTCCCTCACATCGTGTTTCACCTGCGTCTCCTCCGTCATTCCTCTTGCTCCTCCATCTCCTCTGGCCGTCTTGTTGCAGGTGAGTTTACTTAGAACCCCCTTCACATCTTGCTTCTCTGCTCAAGGTCTCACTGCTGCTCTTTCTTTTCTTTGTTTGGTATTTTGTGTGCGTGTAGGGGAGTTTCGTTTTGGGTTCTTTCTTCTCCTTGCTAGCAACATTTTTGGGATATGATTGAAGCATTGGTTGTTGATAGATGGAATGTGCAAACTCATTTTTCCTTTTTCTCCATTGCTGCCAAGCACGTTTTATATGTGAGAAAATCTTTTTTCTTAAATTTTTTGAATGTTATCAGTGTGTGGGATTGCTTTGGGCTTCTATAATTTTGGGTTATTTTGATTTATTTGTGATTTTAGGGGGTGATGGAAGTTTAGATAAGCTAGAGTTGTAGTTCAAGATGCTTGATAGACTTATTGAGATTCTTAGAGGTAACCTTGCAATATTTTCTGTAACCCCCTTATGTTCTAAGCCTTATTTGATTTTCTAGGTTCCTTCGGTGATTGCAATTTTTAACTTTCTTGTTGAAGCTCCTTGTTTTTTCATGGTTCTTTTCATGCATTAATGTGATCAGTCTTTTAATAATGTATGATGTGTTTTCATTGTGAACATCAATTTGGTTGTTAACAAAACACCTTGGTGTTGTGCAATTCATGTAGTTGACCTCACTTGATGTTTTAAGGATTGTTATTGTTGTTATCATTGTAAACCAAAACGTACAATATGCAATTTACTGTGATTAATTAGTTCTTGGGCTGTCAATTTTTTCCCCGTTGAAAATTAAGAGGTTGTAATTATTTTCAATATCTTTCCTTCTTGCTTCACAGGTTCTGTAAGAAGTATTGAAGTGTTACTCCATTCTTGAAAATTTGTTTGGCAAGGTTTGCGTCATAATAGACGAAGTGAGTTTTGCACACAACTTTGTTTAATCTTAGTTATTTCTTTTTTTTTGAATCTAAGAGTTATAAGTACTGTCGCTATCAATTGAAAACACATCATATATTATAAGCACTATTGCTATGCTGTAAGACCGTAACTGTTTTTTTTTCTCAACTGTGGATCTTGTCAGGTCGAGAGCAAGTTGGAACCTCTCAATCTTCTTGTGTTCAATTGTATTGTTTGCTTCTGTCATCATATAAGAATCTTCTTGGTTGGATCAACTCTGATAGTGTGTGGAACTTGCCTTTTCACTCTGTTTTCATTAATGAGCATATGACTTACTCCAGTGGATACTTGCATTTGATAGAGGTCAAGATAATTACTGAGAGCTTGTTGTCATTACTGCTTCTAACCTGTTGAAGTTGTGTAGTGGTTTGTGTTTGTTGTATTGGTACCTAGTGAGTAATTTGATGCATCCTAAATTGTGTGGATTCTGATGTGACTTGCAAAATTGCACCATCTTACTTGATTGATGCATTGCTACTGAATTTGTCGTTCCTATGATTTGAGCATCACTAATTGAACAGAAGCATTTTTATATAAATTGGAATTTGTTTTTTGACTGTTTAGTGAAGGCTATACTGTGTAATTTGTGTAGTAGCTTATTTTGATTGGCGTTGATTCTGCTTTGGTTATACTTGCGGCTGTGATTTGTTTCAGTTAAGTGAGAAAACACGTGTTTTGCTAAAAATCTAGTTATAAAGTAGTGCAATTGTTATTATCTTGCCTACTTGTTCCTTGCAGATATTTGAAGTTATAGGGCTGATATTGTCTACATAATTTGCCAAATTGTTTCTCACAATATTTCTTACTTTGATGCGGGTGGTTTATGGTAATGTGAGATGGGCTGTAATTCTGTTTTAGTAGTTACATGGCATGAGTTTGCTGTCATTTTTCACTGTCATTTACCTCTCATTCATTACAAGGAATTTGATGTTGTAAGTGTGTAATCATTGGTGTTAGTTCTCTGTTGGTTTTGATGATTGCCAACAACTACAAACAATGAAAGAGGTTTTGCTCTTTAAGTGTTGAAAATCCTGATTAAGAGCAAACCTCGAGGTTGGCTCTGAAACCTCGAGGTTTGGCCTTACAGAAGCTTTTGAAAATCAAGTGTTTCAATGGTTTAAAACTTGGTTTCACAAAAGCAATGTGAAACCTGGAGGTTGGAAAGTTAACCTCGAGGTTCTGGACTCTTTAGAAAAACTCAAGTTTTGCACTAATACAGGAAACCTCAAGGTTTGGTTGAAAACCTCCAGGTTTATGTTTTGGCGCTTAACTGATCTTTTTGAAAAATATGTGAAACCTCGAGTATTGCAAATAAACCTCGAGTTTTGACTCATCCAGAAAGGTTATGGTTTTCATCAAGCATGAAAACCTCGAGGTTCATATTGAAACCTCGAGGTTTGCCTCTTTGTGTCAAAACCCAAGATGTCAAAAGAACACTTAAACCTCGAGTATTGATTTACAACCTCGAGTATTATCACACACAGAGAGCAAACTGGTTTTCAAAGTATTGAAAACCTCGAGGTTCAGTTTGAAACCTCGAGGTTGAGCCCTTTGTTCAAAAGGTTAACTATGCAAAATTGAAAGCAAACCTCGAGTATGGATTTGCAATCTCGAGGTTATCGGGCTCCAGAAAGAATAATGGATTTTTCACCAAGTTTCAGACCTCAAGGTTACTGTTTGAAACCTCAAGGTTTGTGGTTTTCAAAGATTTCTCAAAAGGTTTTTTCAAAGGAAACCTCGAGGTTCACAGAGTAACCTCGAGGTTACATGTTTTGCCAACTGAGATTGCTTGAACTTTTCAAGCAAACCTCGAGGTTTAAATTCCAAACCTCAAGGTTCACTGCTAAAAAAAATTGAAACAGCGACGGAATTTGCAACGGAATTTATTCCGTCTCCAATTAAGGGAATTTTGCGACGGAAAAATTATTCCGTCGCTAAATATGGAAAATAGCGACGGATTTTAAATCCGTCGCTAAAATTAGCGACGGATTTTAAAATCCGTCGCTAAATTATAGAAAAAAGTTTAAAATAGTGACGGATTAATAATCCGTCGCTAATATTAGCGACGGATTATGAATCCGTCGCTAATATTAGCGACGGATTCATAAATCCGTCACTAAATTATAGGAAAAAGTTTAGAAATTGCTCGATTTAGCGACGGATTCATAATCCGTCGCTAACATTAGCGACGGATTATGAATCCGTCGCTAAATGGCGGCCAAAAAGGCCGCCATTTTTTTTGATATGGCGACGGATTATGAATCCGTCGCTAATATTAGCGACGGATTCATAATCAAAGCTGCCTTTTTGCAGCCTTTTCGCTGCAAAATGGCAGCTGT
Source organism: Acacia crassicarpa (assembly GCA_034222035.1). NCBI lineage: Eukaryota > Viridiplantae > Streptophyta > Magnoliopsida > Fabales > Fabaceae > Acacia > Acacia crassicarpa. Next base: position 35,502,253 of record JAWXYG010000005.1, on the reverse strand, counting down.
GACCGTTAGCTTTTTGCGACGGAATATAATTCCGTCGCAAAAAGCTAAAATTTAGCGACGGAATATAAATTCCGTCGCTAATAAACTCTTAGCTTTTTGCGACGGAATTTATTTCCGTCGCAAAAAGCGAGAAATTAGCGACGGAATTTATTTCCGTCGCTAATTTCGAAGATGAAATTAAATTACCCCCAGCTCACCTCTCAGCTCGCCCTTCAGCTCCAAAATCCTCTCCTCCTTCAGCTCCGACCACCGCCGCCAGATCTACCACACCGAAGCCCCCAGCTCCTCCAAGTCCCAACCCCACAGCTCCCCCCAGCCCACAGCTCCCCCATCCCCACAGCTCCCCCAACCCCGCAGCTCCCCCATCCCCACAGCTCCCCCATCCGTCGAAGCTCACACCGCCCACAACTCACACCTCCGTCGTAGCTCAGCCACCCACAGCTTCCCCACCTCCCACAGCTCCCAACCCATAGCTTCCCCGCCGCGAGCAGCTCCCCCTAGCTCCACCGCCGCCAAAACCACAGCTCTTCCTCTCCCGACCGTAGCTCCAGCGTAAGCTCCTCTCTTCCTCTTTTTTTTTTTCCTCATTGTTTTATTTATTCATTTATTTAATTATTTATTAAAAAAATTAGTATTCATAAAAAATGAAAAAACTAGTCATATTTTTTTGCTTATGAATAAATAGGTTTCAACACTCGTCGTTCTGTAATCACCGGTGCTCTTCTCTGCCTTCCGACCACCCTCTCCTTCCGGTGAGCTCCCTTTCATTTTTTTTTCACCACATTATTTGTTATGAGAAATTATTATAGATAAAAATTGAAAACATTAGTCATATTTATTTCTCTTAAATAAATTAGGGTTATAATTTAACTTTATTGTTTATTTAGGTTATAATTATCTTATAAATATGACTAAAAAAGTTATTCTTGAAAAAAAATTTCTAATTGCATTTTAAAATTTGAAATCAATAGTTAGTTTATTACAATAATTTATAAATTGTTAAATTTTATATTAAATACTTATATAAATAATTTAAGATTTTGAATTTTAAATGATTTTTTTTTTCACCTCATTATTTGTTATGAGAAATTATTATAGATAAAAATTGAAAACATTAGTCATATTTATTTCTCTTAAATAAATTAGGGTTATAATTTAACGTTATTGTTTATTTAGGTTATAATTATCTTATAAATATGACTAAAAAGTTATTCTTGAAAAAATAATTCTAATTGCATTTTAAAATTTGAATAAATCTGAGGCTGACTCAGGAGAGAGACTCGCAGAGTGGAACCCAACCCTCATCCTCTCAGTCCGATAACGAGACTCTATTCTTACAGGCTGCGGGTGGATTTAACAGCAAAGGTAGAGTCTTCGGGTTAGGTTCCTATGCCAGCCGACTTAGGGAATCAAAGCGCTCCACATCCAGCAATAGCGAAGGTGTTTCTGCAGGTAAACGTAATACATTTGATATTGATTGTAACATTTTCATTCTCTGGTTCATTTAAATGCAGTGCAAAAAAGATAATTATATTTCCTAATTTTTTGGCAGATGAGTTGATGAGGATGAAGACAACTATCGAGTCGCAAGCAGTTGAGCTGAACGAGACAAAACAAAAACAAATGAACACAGACATTGAGCTCCACCAGACACAGGAGATGGTTAGACAGATGCAGCGTCAAATCATGGCCCTAATGAAAGACAAGGGTCCGATGCCGCCTCCTGAAGGTGATCCTCGTGCTGATGATGATGATGAGGATGCTGCTGTTTAGATTACTTTTTTAGTACATCTCTGTTGAAATACTATATTTATAATGTATTTTATACTCTGTGTTATGAACATTCGGTATGTATGTTATATAATTTTTTTTAAATATTTTATTATATAATTTTTAAACAAAATTAAAAAATAAAATAAATAAATTTAAAAGAATAATGGAAAAGAATATAATTATTTTTAAAAGAATATAATTTTCAAAGAAAATCAAAAAAAAAATAAAAAATTAATTAAAGAAAATAATAAATAATTTTTTTTTAAAAAATAATCAAATTAGCGACGGAAACTGAATCCGTCGCTAATTTGAATTTAGCGAAATTAGCGACGGAATTTAAATCCGTCGCTACTTTGAATTTAGCGACGGATTTTTAATCCGTCGCTAAATTTGAATTTAGCGACGGATTTCAATTCCGTCGCTAATAGCGACGGAATTGAAATCCGTCGCTAATAGCGACGAAATTGAAATCCGTCGCTAATTGCGACGGAATTTAAAATTCCGTCGCAATTGCGACCACTTTTTAGCGACGGAAAAAATCCGTCGCAAATTCCGTCGCTAATTCATTTAGCGACGGAATTTGAGGGTTTAGCGACGGATTTTTTCCGTCGCTAAAACCCTTTTTTCTTGTAGTGGTTTGTGGCCGTTACTGCATATTCAAATTTGGGAATTCTGTTATACTTTCTTGTTTGATCTCAATGCTTTCCATGATTATTCTATATTGATTGTAGATATGTTTAACCACCTTTCTAGTGAGTTTCAGACAGATTAACGAAGATTTATTGAAGGTTTTGAGCAAAAGCAAAAAGCTGTCAGAACATTAAATGCTCAAGCCCAGAAACTTGCTTCCTTTGGTTAATCCACCTGTGCACGACTGCAAAAGACTAAAACGAAGATTACTACTACAAGAAATCTCCTCTCTAACTTTAACCACTGAATATGACCTGTTGCGGATGAAGCAAGGCGAGAGTATTGGAGAATTTCAGTTGAGATACACTCATCTGACCAATCAGCTAGCGGCCTTAGGAAAACTTTTTGATCAAGGAGCTCAAGTGAGGAAAATCCTCAATATTCTAACAAAGGATTGGGAAGCGAAAGTTACCGCCATTGAAGAAGCTCGTGGAGAGTCAATGACTTCAGTTGCCGCATTGTTCGGTAGCTTATCTGAGTACGAGAGCAAACTGAAGTTCAAGAAGGAATTAGAAGATGTCAATGGTGGCAACAATCACAACAAGGGAGTGGCTCTCAATGTAGAAAAGGATGAGGAAGATGAAGACGAGGATGAAGAGATTGGCATGATGGTCTGGAGATTCAAAAAGTTTTATAAAAGAGATCAAGGCTTCAAGAAATTTCAAAAAGGAAGTTCGAGCTATGAATCAAAGAAGCCTATCATCTGCTATGAATGCGAGAAGCCCGGACACATCAAGGCAGAATGTCCTCAGCTGAAAAACCAAGAGAAAGAGAAGAAGAAATTCAAGAAATACAAAAAGAAGGCATATGTGTTAGCTATATGGGGAGATAGCTCATCGGATGAGGATGAAGCTGAAGAGGATGAAAGTGAAAAAGCCAACATATACCTGGTTGCTGAGGAAGAAGAGCTACATAATGAAAGCAGTAAGGTATACGAATCTTTACCCTCCTATGATGAATTGTTTGCTGAATACAATGTTGTTCAAAAGGAGTTTGAAAAACTTGCAGACAAATATATGTTTTTGAAAAAGAAAAACTCTTTCCTTGAACTGCAAATTGAAAATCTTTCCTCTCCTCAATCTCTAGCTTGTGATGAATGCCTTGTTTTAGAGAAAAAGAATTCACAACTTACAAAAGCACTTGAGAAATTCACTAAGGGAAGTGAAATGCTCAATGTGATTCTCAAGCAACAACGCTTTATAAATGATCGATCAGGCATTGGTTACAAACCGGATTTTGATAAGAGGAAAGGCAAGAAAAAGAATGGACAAAAGTCGTATATGAGTTACTTTACAAAATCTGTTCATTCCTCAAATCCTTTTGCTCATTGTAATTATTGTAATAGGAAGGGTCACTCAACATCATCTTGCTTTCATAAGAAGGAAAGGAAAAATAAACCTGTAGGAAATTATATCTGGGTACCAAAAGGAACATATGTTCCCAAGGTACATGCTAACCCCAAAGGACCCAAGAAAAGATGGGTACCTAAGACTTGATTCACTATGAATTGCAGGTTTGCCTTAGAGCATCAAGACCCAACAAGTGGTATATCGATAGTGGATGCTCAAGGCACATGACTGGAGACAAATCAAAATTTCTTTCAATAGAGCCAAAAGATGGTGGTAGAGTCACATTTGGAGGCGACCAATCGGGCAAAATCGCTGGCATTGGTGAGATAGGCAACAATGAAGGCCCTCTTATCAAAGACATCTACTTGGTAGAAGAATTGTGTCACAATCTCCTAAGTGTGAGCCAAAGCATCGATAAGGGTAATTTGGTAATATTTGATTCTGATGAGTGCTTTATTGTTAAAAAGGATTTGGTCTCCATGAATGACTTGAAAAATAAAGCTTTGTTTAGAGCACCTAGAGATGGAAATTGTTATACTCTTAACCTCTCTAGTAATGCTTCAGTTTCTGAAAATTGTTTTGTGAGTAACTTGAATGAGAGTTGGCTGTGGCATAAGCGATTAGCTCATGTTAATATGTTCCAACTTGATAAGTTGCTGAAAAAGGATTTGGTTATTGGCATTCCTAAATTGAATTTCAAAAATGATATGATTTGTGATGCTTGTCAAAAAGGAAAACAAACCAAATCTTCTTTTAAAGCTAAAAATGAGATTTCAACCAATAGACCTCTTCAACTTCTTCACATGGATCTAGTTGGACCAGCTAGAGTGAAAAGTCTTGGTGGAAATTTATACACTTTGGTCATTGTTGATGATTTTTCTAGATTTACTTGGACAATATTTTTATCGTCTAAAGATGAAATATATGATCAGTTTGTTTCCTTTGCCAAGAAGGCCTAAAACGAGAAAGGGTTCTCAATTTCAGGAATACGAACCGATCATGGTGGAGAGTTCGAGAACAACGCATTTGCTGAGTTCTGTGATGGTATGGGGATCAACCATAATTTCTCAGCACCAAGAACACCACAGCAGAATGGTGTTGTGGAGAGAAAGAATCGAGTGCTCACTGAGATGGCAAGGGTAATGCTGAATGAATATAACACTTCACAAGTGTTCTGGGCTGACACGATGAGTACGGCTTGCTACATCTCCAACCGAGCTTACTTGAGGAAGAAGCTGAATAAGACCCCATACGAACTCTACAAAGGAAGGAAGCCCAACCTCAGTCATTTACATGTCTTCGGTTGCAAGTGCTATGTGCACAATAACGGTAAAGATAATCTCGGTAAATTCGATCTTAAAGCTGATTTAGCTATCTTTATCGGTTACTCAAATAGAAGTAAGGCATATAGGGTGTTTAATACTAGGACTAAGATTGTTGAGGAATCTATACATGTTGTATTCTGTGAATCTGAATCTGATAAATCCTTGGATGATGAAGAGGAGACTATTTTCAAAAACAAATTGTTTTCGAAAAATGCTCCTACTCCTTCTGAAAATTCTGAAAATGTTTTTGAGGCTGATCCTGAAAATAACTTTGAAAATCCTGATCAGTCCCAACCTAGAGCTTGGAGATTTATAAGGAATCATCCTTTAGACCAAGTTATAGGTGACGTAAACCAAGGAGTTAGGACCATAAATAGTACTTTAAATGAGGTCACGTTTTTTGCATTCATTTCACATATTGAGCCCTCTAAGATAGAAGAAGCCCTTTTAGACAATGATTGGGTGATTGCTATGCAAGATGAGCTACATCAATTTGATAGAAATCAGGTTTGGGATTTGGTACCTAGACCCAAAGACCATCCGGTTATTGGGACGAAATGGGTATTCAAGAACAAACGTGATGAGTCTGCTATTATTGTGCGTAACAAAGCTAGATTAGTGGCCAAAGGTTACAATCAAGAAGAAGGAATTGATTATGAAGAAACTTATGCTCCAGTGGCAAGATTGGAAGCCATAAGAGTTCTACTTGCTTTTGCTTGTGTGAAAGGTTTTAAACTATTTCAAATGGATGTCAAAAGTGCTTTTCTAAATGGTTTCATTCAAGAGGAGGTGTATGTTGAACAACCTCCAGGTTTTGAAAATGAACATTTCCCTGATCTTGTTTTCAAACTCAAAAAGGCTTTGTATGGTCTTAAGCAAGCTCCTAGAGCTTGGTATGAAAGATTAAGTCAATTCTTACTCAATCAGGGGTTTATTAGAGGAAAGGCTGATACAACTTTGTTTATTAAGAAAAACAAATTGAATGAAATCTTAGTTGTTCAAATTTATGTTGATGACATTATATTCGGTGCTACTAATGACTCCTTGTGTGAGGAATTCTCTAAGACTATGCAGGGAGAATTTGAAATGTCAATGATGGGCGAGTTGAATTATTTCTTTGGACTGCAAATCAAGCAACGGAAAGATGGGATATTCATATCCCAAACCAAGTATCTGAATGATTTGCTGAAGAAGTTTGGAATGGACAAGTGCAATGGAGCTGACACACCAATGAGCACAACCACTTCCTTGGATGCTGATGAAGAGGGCAAGGATTTCAACATCACCAAGTATAGAGGAATGATTGGATCATTGCTCTATCTCATTGCAAGTCGCCCGGATATCCAATTCAGTGTTGGGATGTGTGCTCGGTTTCAATCAGCACCCAAAGAGTCTCACGCTGTGAAAAGACCCTTTCTCACAAGATAACATTTGACCTTAGAGTTTTCTTAAACGAGATTAGTAGTTAATTATGGAAAACTTTCCTTTACAAAACCTCGGGGTCCAGGGCACAAAGTTAGCCCACAAACCCACTACAGAAAATCTATAACTCAGGGCACAGTTATGGAACAGAAAATTTATAGCCCACAAGTCATACAACACAAACCTACAAGAAAAGGGTCTACACAAGACAACGGTCACAAAGATATAATGGTGGATCCTCGATGATATGATAATGTATAAAATCAAGCTTTCGGAAAATTAACAGTCATCCAAAAGTAGTTAATGTAGTATTTCACAAATATGAGGGCCCTATGATGACAATATATAAATCAATACAACACTAATACCAAAAAGAGGCCTACGAGTTTCACAATTTCTATGCCTCTGGTTGCTTCCCTTGTCCTCTACTGAGGTTAGAGGTCTCGCCTGAAAAAAAAAATTTAATAATGACGGGGTGAGACATAAAGTCCCCGTAACCGAAATTAATTTATCAAATATGCAAGAAAGGATTGCAAGTCAGAGAAGCAGGTTTGCTACTAATATAATAATAATTAAATTTCAATAATTAAATAATCACAAATAAAACAATTAATACATAATAACCATAACAATTAACCATCCCCACTCATCCATCCTGCTCCTCCTTATTTCCTCGTGGACGTGGATCAGCCTATCGGTGCTAGTATACCCGGCCAAGGTTAGCTAGTCACCTCAAGAATACTGTCCCCTCCTATGTCACCACCAGTATACCGTAACAGGGAGGTGTCCGCCCAAAACACTCAACTCAAATTCCGGGCCAGGAATGAGAGAGCCGATGGGCACAATTTCACCCTCAATCTCTTCCGCACAACCCAACATATCCCAACAGAAGAAATAATAAAATTCTAAAACTTTCAACAATATTTTATTAAATTATTATTCCAAACACATCATCTCACAACAAATAGTATAGCCATCACAATAATAACAAACCCATCAATAATAATCAATTAAATACATAGATTGGAAAATATACTGCTTCACTGAATTAATTTCTTATTCAAACATACAAATATTTTTCAAAATACATACAAGTAGCATATATAAAAGTAAGACTTAGAAAATACCTCACAGCCCAAAACAAGCATATAAAATAAATTAACCCCGGTTACCTCACTTCCACGCTTAACCTCAGCTCGATGAGTACCACCCGCACAGTTACCGGTCACAAAAAGACTCTACATTATCACAAATATAACTTATAATTTCCTATAACTTAAAATAAAAGTTCTAATAATATATATATTATCATAACAAAATTTGAAAATGATATTTTGATCCCACAACTACCAGAAATGACATTTTAGTCTCATAATTCCAGAAATTATAGTTTTGTCCCAAAAGTTCCAGAAATTACAGTTTTGCCCCAAAAATTCCAGAAATTACAGTTTTGCCCCAAAAATTCCAGAATTTACAGTTTTACCCCAAAAATTCCAGAAATTACAGTTTTACCCCAAAAATTCCAGAATTTACAGTTTTACCTCAAAAATTCCAGAATTTACAATTTTTACCCCAAAAATTCCAGAATTTACAATTTTGCCCCCATATATCAAAACTAAGCTAATTAAATTCCAATAATATCTTCCCAACCCAAATAAACTATTTTTCATAACATTTAATCAGTAAAAATATTTTCCAGCCATACAATCATAAGCTTCTTAAATAGAAAATTCATTTTAAATTTCCATAACAACCAAACAATAAATCTAAATTGATTAAAATTCACTATTAATCATTTGCTACACATATATAGTCTTCTATTGTTAAAACTCAAAACTCTCCCAGAATCTTAGTCACAAAATGTTCACTAACCAACATAATAATAACTTCATTTGAAAGAGAAAAATATGTGGAATAACTTTCATGAAGGAAGTTTCTTGAAAAGAAGCTAATTTAACTACCTAAATTATCTTATAAGATAAAATACATACCTTAAAATTCACTGAAAAGCTCTTAAATCTCTCCCTCCTTTCTTCTTCACTTACACTCTCGCCTCTCCTCTCTGCCAGAACCCCACACACGCACCAAACTCACCCACACTCCACAACACAACACACACACCTATATATATAAGGGGGAGGGGGTATTAATTACCCCTCCCCAATCCTCAACGTGGGCAGCACAGTTCGTGCTGCCCACTATTATTTTATTTTTTTTTTATTTTTTTTTATTTTTAATTTATAGTGGGAGACATGTCTCCCACTTATTTTGTATAGTGGGAGGCATAGCCTCCCACTATCGAAACAGGTAGTGGGAGGCCGTGCCTCCCACTTTTTATTTTTTTTTATTATATATATAAATATATATTTTATTTATTTATTATTTATTTATTTATATTATTATTTTATTATTATTATTATTATTATTTAAAAAAAAATTTATCATATATAATTCTTTTATAATCCTCTTAAATTCTAAAATGAAAAATTAGGATGTTACAACTCTCCCCACCTAAATAGAATTTTGTCCCCAAAATTTCTCACGTGTTATTAAAGAAAATAATCCACAACACAATATCAGTATAATAGCATCAGAGACAAAATATTATTAGACCAAGAATCACCAACACAACAAGAGTATCACATCACAGAAATTCAATCTCAATACAACACAGCCACAAGTACATCTTATTTCCAACAAACAAGCATACCTAGGCAAACAAATGAGGATAGTCACGCCGCATTCGCTCTTCAGTTTCCCATGTAGCATCACCTGGAGCCATACCCTTCCAGAAAATCTTTAGAAGGCGGATGGTTTTATTCCGTAATTGCTTGTCTTTCACATCAAGGATCCTTTCAGGCTCAGGTATGTAGGTCAAATTTTCTCTTAATTCGACCTCTTCGGGCTCAATTACATGGGAAGGATCTGGATGATATTTTTTAAGTTGTGACACGTGAAACACGTTGTGCACACTTGACAGGTGTGGAGGTAAGGCAATCCGATAAGCAACTGGTCCAATTCGCTCCAGAATTTCGTATGGGCCAATAAATCGAGGACTCAATTTCTTGGCCTTAATGGATCTGCCAATACCAGTTACCGGTGAAACCTTAAGGAATACGTGGTCCCCTACTTCAAACTCCAAAGGTCTTCGTCGCTTATCCGCATAGCTCTTTTGTCTGCTCTGAGCGGTCAACAACCTCTGGCGAATCATCTCAATTTTCTTTGTGGTTTTGTCTACCAAGTCCGGTCCGATCACGGTTCGTTCACTTAATTCAGTCCAACAAAGAGGCGATCTACACTTTCTACCATACAATGCCTCGAAAGGAGCCATTTGAATGCTCGAATGATAACTATTATTGTAAGCAAATTCAGCCAAGGGCAAGTGACGATCCCAACTACCAGGTAACTCAATGGCACATGCCCTCAACATATCTTCGAGGGTTTGAATTGTCCTCTCTGTTTGGCCATCAGTTTGCGGATGGTAAGCGGTACTGTACTTCAACCTGGTCCCCATAGCCTTCTGTAACGACTTCCAAAAGTTTGATGTAAACCTTGGATCACGATCTGACACAATATCTGTGGGTACACCATGCAACCTGACAATCTCATCCACATACAACTGAGCTAGCCTCTCTAAGCTATATCCAATATGGATCGGAAGAAAATGAGCTGATTTCGTCAATCTATCTACAATGACCCATATTGCGTTGTGGTGTGCTGTGGTTTCTGGCAATCCTACAATAAAATCCATGGAAATGCTGTCCCATTTCCATTGCGGAACCTCTAAGGGTTGCGATAATCCTGGAGGCTTTTGATGCTCAATCTTCACCTTTTGACAAGTCAGACACTTCAATACAAAGTTTGTCACGTCACGCTTCATTTTTGGCCACCAATATCCTTGCTTCAAATCTCGATACATCTTGGTGATTCCCGGGTGAATGGTATACTTGCTTCGATGAGCTTCTTCAAGAATTGTCTTCTTGATTTCCTCATTATTCGGAACACAAATCCTCTTCTTGTACCTTAGTATACCTGTATCACTAATATCATAATCAGGTACTTTACCATTCTCCAACTCTTCTCTAATCCTTAGTAACCGATTATCTTCCATCTGGGCCATTCTCAAATCATTATAAAAGTCAAAATTCCCTTGCACTGTACCCAAAATCACTTCAGATCTTGGTTCAAGATAAACTTCAGATAACCTTTCTAGAAGATTATACTCAGTCACACACAAGTGAAACATATGCATTGACTTTCGGCTCAAGGCATCTGCAACTACATTTGCCTTCCCTGGATGATACTTCAACTCAAAATCATAATCCTTCAAAAACTCCATCCACCTTCTCTGTCGATTATTCAACTCCTTCTGATCCATAAGATATTTCAAGCTCTTATGGTCACTAAAAATCTCGAATTGAGATCCATACAAGTAATGCCTCCAAATTTTTAAAGCGAAAACGACCGCTGCAAGCTCCAAGTCATGCGTCGGATAGTTCTTCTCGTGAGGTCTCAACTGTCGAGATGCATAAGCCACAACTTTACCATCTTGCATGAGCACACATCCCAAACCCTTCAATGATGCATCTGTGTACACCGTGTATGGTCTGTGTGGGTTGGGTATGATGAGAACAGGTGCAGTAGTTAACCGGTTCTTCAGCTCTTGAAAGGCTGCCTCACACTTCTCATCCCAAACAAACGGTTGCTCTTTCTTAGTCAATCTAGTGAGTGGTGCGGCAATCCGAGAAAATCCCTCTATAAAACGACGGTAGTAACCAGCCAATCCGACAAAACTACGTATCTCTGTCACAGACTTAGGTGGTTCCCACTTCAACACGGCATCCACCTTGCTGGGATCTACTGCTACTCCATTAGCTGAGACTACATGGCCCAAAAACTTCACCTCTCTCAGCCAAAATTCACATTTGCTTAGCTTCGCGTACAACTGATGCTCTCTTAGGATCTGCAATATTATTCGGAGGTGCTCTCGATGTTCCTCTTCACTCTTCGAATAGATAAGGATATCATCAATGAACACCACCACAAATTTATCCAAATAAGGTCTGAAAATTCGATTCATATAATCCATAAACACCGCCGGCGCATTAGTCAAGCCAAAAGGCATGACAAGAAACTCATAGTGGCCGTATCTAGTACGAAAAGCAGTCTTCGGAATGTCTTCTGCCTTTACCCTCAATTGATGATATCCCGATCTCAAATCGATTTTTGAAAATACGGATGAACCTACTAGCTGATCTAGTAAGTCATCTATTCTTGGCAACGGGTACTTATTCTTGATAGTGACTTTATTCAATTGTCGGTAGTCAATGCAAAGCCTCAAGCTGCCATCCTTCTTTTTCACGAACAAAACTGGTGAACCCCATGGAGATACACTTGGCCGGATGAAGCCCTTCTCCAATAAGTCTTCAATCTGCTTCTTTAATTCAGCCAACTCTAAAGGTGACATCCGGTAAGGAGCCTTAGAGATCGGCTCTGTCCCTGGCGCTAATTCTATGGCGAACTCAACTTCTCGCTCTGGAGGTAATCCGGTCAACTCTTCGGGAAACACATCAGGAAACTCTTTAACTACTTCGACTTGCTCAATGTCTCCTTCTGATTCCACCTGAGCTAGGAAGAACACCGCAAAAGCCTCACAACCTTTCCTCACACTTCTCTCAACCTGGGCTGCTGACAACATTACCGGATCTTGGGAAATTTCCCTAATTACTGTGCAAGTGTTAAATTGCACAACTTTCTCCTTACATTGCAAGGACACATCGTTGGATGTTAACCAATCCATACCCACAATCACATCTATACCCAGCATGGGTAGACAAATCAAATCGATAGTCGTTTCATGACCCTCACATACAAACATCAATTTCCTACATACCATAGTAGTTTTTACACGTACACCAGTAGGAGTAGACACAAACAAATCATATGACATATTACTCCTAGTAAGACTTAATCTTTCCGCACAGTCATAGGAGATGAAAGAATGTGTAGCACCAGAATCATATATAACACATAAATAGTGACCTTGAAGAATAGCATTACCTCGGATCAAATTAGGAGTAGCTCTCACTTCCTCTGATGTCAAAGCGAACACTCTCCCAGGTGCAGATGGTCTAGATGTCTGGCCCTCCTTCATACCCTTGTGACAATACTTTGCAATATGGCCCTTCTCCCCACAAATAAAACAGGTCCAACACTCGCCAGGATGTACTCTCCCGCAACGAGTACAAGGACGGTGCTGAGTTACACTGGGGGCTGATGCTACCGACCCTCGTTGAGAGCCTTGACTTACTCCAGCATTGCTCCTACGACTATGACTCATTAGAGGACGACTCCTCTGCTGGGGGCTACCCTGATTAAAAGTCCTCCTGCTTCCGGATCCAGTAAAACTCGAAGGGTAATTCTTCTTACTGATACCTCCTGATATTCTCATGTTACCACTGAATCGGCCATGAGAATCCCTTCTCGCAGATCTCTCAGCAACTTTATACCTTCTACAAACGTCTCGAATTTTTGCTGTCAACTTCTCAAGAGTCGTGACATCATAGGTACCCATTCTTGCCTTGACCTCATCATTGCATCTCTCAAACATTTGTCTGGCCAGCCAATTATTATGCTGCTCTTCTGTTCTATTTAACTGCGATACATATTTAGCTAGCCCCATGAATTGAGCTATAAAGGTATTCTCATCCATCTCCCCTTGTTGAAGTGTGAAGAACTCAGCTTCTTTTTGATATCTCATCTCAATAGGGAAGTAGTAATCATAGAACATTCTCTTAAATTCACTCCAATCCAGTTGGTGTCCATCAGCAGGCTTCACAGTATTCCACCAATCCAATGCACCCCCTTTTAACAGGGTCTTCGCAGCTATAACCTTTTGATATTTATCACAGCCGATTGACTCAAATAGCATCTCTAACCGATCAATCCAACTCTCAGCCTCTGTTGGCAATCCTCCTGAGAAAGTCTCAGGATGGAAACGATCTAAATGTTTCCAGACTGTAAGCATGTTAGGAACAACTCTTTGTCCTGCCGACTCTTCCGATTCATAGCTTGATCGATTTGGAATTGTCTTATTAGCATGAACAGTATTTTCTTCCTCTGATTCTTCGTGTGCTTCTTGGGTATGATTCTTGCTTCCACCACCAGATCCTTCATTGGCTCTGCCTTCCTCGAGTCTCTTCAATCGCTCCTCTGTCATACGGGTCCATTCATACACATGTCGCAACATTTCAGTGTTGGTTAACTGATCCTGAAGCTGATCCTGAGGCCCATTAGACTTCTCCTGGTTGTTGTCACCAATTTTTGTGCGCCTAATATTTCCCATCTCTCCCCACCTAAGGGTAAAACCCACCAGAGATGGAGAATAATAAGAACAAAGAACAAAACAAAACACAACAGGGAAGCAGGTGTGTAAAGATTATATATTGCCATACTCTAAATGCAATGCACACAATGCACAACAGGGCCAGGAAATCATAAACACAGGGCTCTGGATACCAAGTTGAAAAGACCCTTTCTCACAAGATAACATTTGACCTTAGAGTTTTCTTAAACGAGATTAGTAGTTAATTATGGAAAACTTTCCTTTACAAAACCTCGGGGTCCAGGGCACAAAGTTAGCCCACAAACCCACTACAGAAAATCTATAACTCAGGGCACAGTTATGGAACAGAAAATTTATAGCCCACAAGTCATACAACACAAACCTACAAGAAAAGGGTCTACACAAGACAACGGTCACAAAGATATAATGGTGGATCCTCGATGATATGATAATGTATAAAATCAAGCTTTCGGAAAATTAACAGTCATCCAAAAGTAGTTAATGTAGTATTTCACAAATATGAGGGCCCTATGATGGCAATATATAAATCAATACAACACTAATACCAAAAAGAGGCCTACGAGTTTCACAATTTCTATGCCTCTGGTTGCTTCCCTTGTCCTCTACTGAGGTTAGAGGTCTCGCCTGAAAAAAAAAATTTAATAATGACGGGGTGAGACATAAAGTCCCCGTAACCGAAATTAATTTATCAAATATGCAAGAAAGGATTGCAAGTCAGAGAAGCAGGTTTGCTACTAATATAATAATAATTAAATTTCAATAATTAAATAATCACAAATAAAACAATTAATACATAATAACCATAACAATTAACCATCCCCACTCATCCATCCTGCTCCTCCTTATTTCCTCGTGGACGTGGATCAGCCTATCGGTGCTAGTATACCCGGCCAAGGTTAGCTAGTCACCTCAAGAATACTGTCCCCTCCTATGTCACCACCAGTATACCGTAACAGGGAGGTGTCCGCCCAAAACACTCAACTCAAATTCCGGGCCAGGAATGAGAGAGCCGATGGGCACAATTTCACCCTCAATCTCTTCCGCACAACCCAACATATCCCAACAGAAGAAATAATAAAATTCTAAAACTTTCAACAATATTTTATTAAATTATTATTCCAAACACATCATCTCACAACAAATAGTATAGCCATCACAATAATAACAAACCCATCAATAATAATCAATTAAATACATAGATTGGAAAATATACTGCTTCACTGAATTAATTTCTTATTCAAACATACAAATATTTTTCAAAATACATACAAGTAGCATATATAAAAGTAAGACTTAGAAAATACCTCACAGCCCAAAACAAGCATATAAAATAAATTAACCCCGGTTACCTCACTTCCACGCTTAACCTCAGCTCGATGAGTACCACCCGCACAGTTACCGGTCACAAAAAGACTCTACATTATCACAAATATAACTTATAATTTCCTATAACTTAAAATAAAAGTTCTAATAATATATATATTATCATAACAAAATTTGAAAATGATATTTTGATCCCACAACTACCAGAAATGACATTTTAGTCTCATAATTCCAGAAATTATAGTTTTGTCCCAAAAGTTCCAGAAATTACAGTTTTGCCCCAAAAATTCCAGAAATTACAGTTTTGCCCCAAAAATTCCAGAATTTACAGTTTTACCCCAAAAATTCCAGAAATTACAGTTTTACCCCAAAAATTCCAGAATTTACAGTTTTACCTCAAAAATTCCAGAATTTACAATTTTTACCCCAAAAATTCCAGAATTTACAATTTTGCCCCCATATATCAAAACTAAGCTAATTAAATTCCAATAATATCTTCCCAACCCAAATAAACTATTTTTCATAACATTTAATCAGTAAAAATATTTTCCAGCCATACAATCATAAGCTTCTTAAATAGAAAATTCATTTTAAATTTCCATAACAACCAAACAATAAATCTAAATTGATTAAAATTCACTATTAATCATTTGCTACACATATATAGTCTTCTATTGTTAAAACTCAAAACTCTCCCAGAATCTTAGTCACAAAATGTTCACTAACCAACATAATAATAACTTCATTTGAAAGAGAAAAATATGTGGAATAACTTTCATGAAGGAAGTTTCTTGAAAAGAAGCTAATTTAACTACCTAAATTATCTTATAAGATAAAATACATACCTTAAAATTCACTGAAAAGCTCTTAAATCTCTCCCTCCTTTCTTCTTCACTTACACTCTCGCCTCTCCTCTCTGCCAGAACCCCACACACGCACCAAACTCACCCACACTCCACAACACAACACACACACCTATATATATAAGGGGGAGGGGGTATTAATTACCCCTCCCCAATCCTCAACGTGGGCAGCACAGTTCGTGCTGCCCACTATTATTTTATTTTTTTTTTTATTTTTTTTTATTTTTAATTTATAGTGGGAGACATGTCTCCCACTTATTTTGTATAGTGGGAGGCATAGCCTCCCACTATCGAAACAGGTAGTGGGAGGCCGTGCCTCCCACTTTTTATTTTTTTTTATTATATATATAAATATATATTTTATTTATTTATTATTTATTTATTTATATTATTATTTTATTATTATTATTATTATTTAAAAAAAAATTTATCATATATAATTCTTTTATAATCCTCTTAAATTCTAAAATGAAAAATTAGGATGTTACACGCTGAGCACGTAAAAAGAATATTCAGATATTTATCTGATACGAAGACTCTTGGGCTGTGGTTTCCCAAAGGTCAGCCGGAGCACCTAGTAGCATATTCAGACTCGGATCATGCTGGCTACAAGACGAATAGAAAGAGTACAAGTGGGCAATGCGAGTTCTTTGGCAACTCTCTTGTGTCTTGGTTTAGCAAGAAGCAAACAACCGTAGCCGTATCATCAACCGAAGCTGAATATGTGGCTGCCTCAAGTTGCTGTGCTCAAGTGCTGTGGTTAAGACAACAACTTGCTGATCTTGGAGTGCACTTGAAGGAGATTCCAATATTGTGTGACAATACAAGCACAATTAGCTTGGCCAAGAATCCTGTACAACATACCAGGACCAAACACATTGATGTAAGACATCACTTCATCAGGGATCATGTCCAGAAGAGAGACGTGAAAGTGATGTTCATCCCAACTCACCTTCAATTGGCAGACATTTTCACCAAGCCTCTAGCCAAGGAACCTTTCACATTCATAAGGAGAGAATTGGGAATGGTAAATCCTAATGAGTTGTGAGTACTTTCTGTCCATCTAAGTGTTAAATTATGGTTTTGATGAATATGGATCACTAACTTAAGCATCGGAGTGTTTAGATGTTTTTATGCAGGTATGGTTTTGCTGTTAAAGGGCAAAACCTCGAGGTCCAATAGCCAACCTCGAGGTTGTCGGGGTGTCAGGCAAAAACTCAAAGCCTCAGAAGGATGAAACCTCGATGTTCAAGAGTGAACCTCGAGTTTTGTGGCAGACAGAGAAGACACCCTCTTTGACAGACAGCAAAACCTCGAGGTTTTGGAGAAAACCTCGAGGTTTGAGGTAAGAAGTTCAAAGGTTAGTGATTTTTGTCCATCAAACCTCGAGGTTTGGATGTCAACCTCGAGGTTTGTCGCATGTCTATATATATATGGCTGCTGTACAATCTTACCTCATTCTGCCCTAGCCTCGAGTTACCAGTGTTTCTCTCGTCTCTTCTTCTCTCAATCCTCCATTTTCGTTCAATTTCATCGATTCTAAGCTCATAAATGGCTTCGAAATCCCCTTCCCACTCTAAATCAGCCACGAATTCCACCGAAGAGACCCAATCTTGGTCTCCTCCTCCTCCTCCACCCAAACGTCAACCTCCACCTGAACCTCAATCGAGCAAGCTAGTGAGGAAGAAAACAAGGTCCACTCGCCTGCGTACTGGGATTGATAAGCATATCCCAGGGTTCCTATTGATCCTCCACCGTCTCTACCTCCCAAGGGCAAGCAGAAAGAATCATCTGCCAAGGAACCTAGCAAAGAGCCACAAGCTCAATCCAAGAAAAGAAAAGACGCAGAACCAACAGGAAAAGGAAAGGAAAAAGCTGGGGAAAAGACCAAGAAGGCAAGGACAAAAAGAGCTTCAAATTCTCAGGGTCAATCTCCCTGTCAGTCCACAAAGCAAAAGAAGAAGGAAAAGGTGTCCCCATTTGCTGTCAATGCCATTGAAGACATTCGTCATATCAGATCACCACCAGAGGGATTCATCACTGCTGCCTCTTCCTTCTCAACCAAAGAGGAGAATGATAAGTATAGAGAACTCTATCTTCAGAAAGTGTTTTGTGCCTCAGTAGCCATAAACATAGATGAATTCTATAGAGAATGCAATTTTGATCTTTCCCCTTGGATAAAGCAGTATGAACCATTTGTATCCATTTCCTGCCCCTATACTCCTAGTTTAGTCAAGATGTTCTATTTTAAAATGGAGTATGCTAGTACACTAATTGATGAAGGAGAATTGATTGAAGAGAAAATCTCAACTGTGGTGAGGGGAGTGAAATTCTCATTTTCTGCTGATACGCTCAACAAGATTCTAAAAGTAGAAAACCCACCTCCTACTCCTGATTTTTCTTACACTAATCAAGAAGTGTATGAAACTCTTATCCCAGGCAAACCTTTCCCACCTGACCAAGCAATCAAACTTACCTTCAGACCAAGTGATATGCCTAAAGTAAACAGCGTGCTTTGGTATATATATTCAAGGAATTTTATTCCTAAAGCTGGAAACTACACCCACTTCACCTCATTAGATTATGGGCCATTCACAGCTTTTGTGAGGAAGGTACCTTTCAACATTGGGGATTGGCTGTTTCAGGGAATGAAGACTTTCAGATTTGCCAAGAAGCAATTGACTCACATACCCTACCCTTCTTTAGTATCTGTGATTTTGTATTATCACAGAATCTGGTATGTGGGGTCAATCGATACTCTCGAGTATCCTCTCTTCTTTGGTAAACATCAAATGAACCTGATGCACATCAAGTTTGACAATGAAGGAGCAGCTCAGTCTCTGGCCTCTCAAGCCAATGAAGAAGCACAATCTGCTCCTCCACCTCCACAGGCACCATTATCAGATGATATAGTGGGTCAGCTCAAGCACATTGTGGATGCTGCTCTAATTTCACATAGAGCAATCATAAAGGCCGAATTTGACATTGTACGGGCTGACATCAAGATGGGACTGATGGATGCTATTGTTGCTCAAACTGAGGTGATGTCCCACTTGACTAAGATAAAGGAGGAAACGGATTAAAAGTTTATTGAGTTGGATTCTTCCTTAGCTGTCACACTCTCAGCTGCTTCTGATGCCAGAGACAGAGCAGACAAGCTTATCAGACATTTTGGTCTTGACGCTTCTTCATCCACTCCTGGTCCCTCATCTGTTCCAGCTCCTGATATGGCCTCTGACTTCCCTTCTACTGATGCAGCTTCTGATCCCTGTCCTGATACTCATGATGGCCCTAGTTCATCACATCCTGTACCTGACTCATCTTCACCTCAACCAGCCACTGAGTCTCCTGTCCATTCACCTATCCACTCACCAACCTCTCACTCTTTCTCGTTTCCAAGTCCACCACACACTTCTCCTATTGATACCACGCCATCTTCTCCTTCCACTCATACTACTCCAACCACTGTGGTCCAGCCTTCCCCCATCACACCTGCCACAGCTGTTCTCCCTCATCCCTTTCCATCTCCACTTACTCCGGCCACTGAAGTTTTCCCTACACCCTCTCCATTCGCCCATCCTCCTATGTCGGATCCCACCTTAGATCTCACCTTTGATCCCACCACAGCCATGGTTCTCTACCAGCCCCCTCTTGTGGTTCTTGACCCAGAGTACCTTGATGATGAGAAAGGGGGAGAGACAAGTAATGAGGATTAGAGGATCTTAGGGTTTAGGGTTGTCTTGATTGTGCAGCAGCACTTGTACTTACCTTCTGATATTTTCTTTGTCATTGCTGTTTGCATCTTATCTATTTTGTTCTTTTCATGTATGTACTTTTGGATTCCATTGTATTCTTGTTGCTTATACTTATTGGAATGGAATATCAGTATCAATCTTTTGCTTCTGCTTATCTCTGATAATGTCTTGATTTTTTTTCTAAGAACTTTAATTGTGCAAAAATTCAGTTTTTCAAACCCTCTGATAATGTCTCTGATAATGTCTTAAGTGTTGGAAAAAGGATTGCTTGTAGATGTTGTCATCATCAAAAAGGGGGAGAATGTTAGTTCTCTGTTGGTTTTGATGATTGCCAACAACTACAAACAATGAAAGAGGTTTTGCTCTTTAAGTGTTGAAAATCCTGATTAAGAGCAAACCTCGAGGTTGGCTCTGAAACCTCGAGATTTGGCCTTACAGAAGCTTTTGAAAATCAAGTGTTTCAATGGTTTAAAACTTGGTTTCACAAAAGCAATGTGAAACCTCGAGGTTGGCAAGTTAACCTCGAGGTTCTGGACTCTTTAGAAAAACTCAAGTTTTGCACTAACATAGGAAACCTCAAGGTTTGGTTGAAAACCTCCAGGTTTATGTTTTGGTGCTTAACTGATCTTTTTGAAAAATATGTAAAACCTCGAGTATTGCAAATAAACCTCGAGTTTTGACTCATCCAGAAAGGTTATGGTTTTCATCAAGCATGAAAACCTCGAGGTTCATATTGAAACCTCGAGGTTTGCCTCTTTGTGTCAAAACCCAAGATGTCAAAAGAACACTTAAACCTCGAGTATTGATTTACAACCTCGAGTATTATCACACACAGAGAGCAAACTGGTTTTCAAAGTATTGAAAACCTCGAGGTTCAGTTTGAAACCTCGAGGTTGAGCCCTTTGTTCAAAAGGTTAACTATGCAAAATTGAAAGCAAACCTCGAGTATGGATTTGCAACCTCGAGGTTATCGGGCTCCAGAAAGAATAATGGATTTTTCACCAAGTTTCAGACCTCAAGGTTACTGTTTGAAACCTCAAGGTTTGTGGTTTCCAAAGGTTTCTTTTCAAAGGAAACCTCGAGGTTCACAGAGTAACCTCAAGGTTACATGTTTTGCCAACTGAGATTGCTTGAACTTTTCAAGCAAACCTCGAGGTTTGAATTCCAAACCTCAAGGTTTGTGGCCGTTACTGCATATTCAAATTTGGGAATTCTGTTATACTTTCTTGTTTGATCTCAATGCTTTCCATGATTATTCTATATTGATTCTAGATATGTTTAACCACCTTTCTAGTGAGTTTTAGACAGATTAACGAAGATTTATTGAAGGTTTTAAGCAAAAGCAAAAGCAAAAAGCTGTCAGAACATTAAATGCTCAAGCCCAAAAACTTGCTTCCTTTGGTTAATCCACCTGTGCACGACTGCAAAAGATTAAAACAAAGATTACTACTACAATAAATCTCCTCTCTAACAGATTTATTGCCAGAAAGTCGACTCAGACTTAATTAACAGCTGGATTATGCAGAAAAGAGAGAGAGAAGATGACTAAGTTTGAACCAACACTCAGCAGATGATTTCCAACGGTTCAATCCTCTTTACAACGGTCATTTAATGTTCTCTACCTATAAATAGAGTTCATTAACTCCTTCACAAGTGGATACACCAACTCAGAGCGAAAATTTACTAAGTTCATTTATTGTGTATTAGCTTTCACTTGTAAAGTATCATACTTGATACAAGCACTTCAGTGATTATCTTATCTACTCTGTGAGAGAGTTTTTCACTTGTAAATCATTCATTGATTGTGATAACTACAATTCAGGGGACTTGGTAGTTGGGGTGCATTGATTACAACTTGTAAGAGGGAGTGTGTTCTAGAGAGAGAACAACTCTTATTACAGAGTGTGTAATCATTATTGTTGAGTTAGTGGATTGAAAATCCCAAGTGAGGCTTGGGGACTGGATGTAGGTCAGAGAAAGGACCGAACCAGTATAAATTGCCTGTGTCAAGCTTTTCTTCTTATCTCCTCTGTTCTGCTCTGTTTTGAGTGTTTAAATACAGAGCAAGTTTTGAAAATTTTAAAGATACCCAATTCACCCCCCCTTGGGTAACAAGCTCCAACTTTCAATTGGTAAGGTGAGAACCCTTAGCCCTCTAAGCCTTGAGGGGGGAACCCATGATCAAATGAAAAAAAAAAAAACTGAGTTGCTATCATTATTGTTGACTATGTTGTTACTTGGGAATTTTTGCTGTCAAATCTAAACTATGCTGTCACTTGGGAATTTTTGCTATCATAGATTGTTGTTTGTGGTCAAATTGAGTTTTGCTTGTTGGATTTAATTATTTAGCATCTAAGCTATTTGGTTGTTTAGGATATCAAGGCATTGAACTAATGGTACAATCTGTGTTCATTAAAATTGATTTTTGAACCCTGTGGCTACTGTTATTGGTCGAAATTTCTCGAAAATTGAGGCCTGAACACCTAAATATGGTTTAAATATGTCTTTTGCGTGGTGAGATGGATTTTTGAACTCAAAGGATTGAATTAGACTTGGTGAAAATGTGTTGGGCACTTTCTATTGGATTCATAAGTTCTTGGAACCAGTTGTTTTATTGCTAAAATTTTGAGATAAGTTTTAGAAGTTTTGGAAATTCTAGAGTTCCTCTCTATGGATTGTTTACCTGGGATTTTCTGACAAAATTTTGGCACTTCTTATGTGATTTCTATCCACTCAATAAATTGTTTATTTAAGTTTGTAAGATTTGTACTTCCTCTTGAGATCACTCAAGCCTTTTGATCCAGTAAATTGCAAAATCTTACTATGAATTGGTCAAACACTCATTGACTCGAGTTTCTTGCTTAGAGAACTTACAATATTAACAAGATTTCCTATTATCGCTTGCAAATAAGTTTCGTGCTTGGTTCTTAATAGAACAACCATATGTTGATAATGCAGATATAGAAAAAGAAGAGCTTAAAGGATAGTCATCTTTGTCTTTTTTGACTACCTGCTGAGAAATCTTGGTCAAAGGTTTGAAGCAAACGATTGCGCTCCCAAATTAGGTAAGTTGCTTTCATTTTATGCACACACACATATATTGTCCTTACATGATACATTCTTCCTGAGAGAGAACAACACTTTTGTCTTATGGCTTCATGGTTTACCATTATTGGTTTAAGTATTTTTAATCCAATCCGTGATTTTTTTTTGTCTTTCCTTTATTATTAGCCATATGAACTATGTGAACTTGATTTAAAAAGTGATGGCTTCATGGTTTACCATTTCTATTACCATTGAATTATATGTCAGCAAGAATAATTCCAATGTTCTGTTAGTTGATGAAATTGTTGGATTTAATAGTTGATATTGTTCTAAATTGCTTGTTAGTTAGTAAGTTTTGTTGAATTAAGCTGAAATTGCAACGTACAACCCACGAATCCCCGGCCTTCCCAAGCAGCAGAGAAAGTTTTCACCCTCCAGATGTACCTATTAGCGAACCTTCTCACCCTCCAGATGTACTTATTGGCGAACCTTCTCATACTCCAGATGTACTTATTGGCGAACATTCTCACACTCCACAGGGAGGACTACCTTGCACTCTATATTTGGATGTCCCACACTGGCGTATTGTTGTCGATAGTCTTGTTTACCCAGAACAAACCACACACCATAACAAGCAAATTCCACAATACCAACGTAGGGTGACTGTGAAAAGTGTGCGAGAGGGGGGAAGAAGAGACAGCCATCCCGATTGATGATGAGGAGGTTCCCACGCTAGGCGATGCCACCACATCGTTCATCCTTTGGCCTCATCATCTTATTTAGATGGGGACGACACCTCCAATGGTAGGAAATACATTACTGATTGATGATGAGTAGGTTCTCGATTAATTTTTATTGCTAACCCACTCATAATCTGTTTTTTATGTTTTCATAGCATGAACAATCTGCGAGCAAATTTCCCCACTTGGCACAGCTGCGAGAGAAGTACAAAGACATCAACTTTATAAGCTTGGAGATGCATCCAGTCATTGTCAGCACAGAAAAGACATATCCCATAACAATTGACAACAAAGATTTGAGATAGTTATGCGTATGGAATGTTTAGATATACAGTTTCTTCAACTTGCAATCTTGTAAGTTTTTTTTATACCCTTTAATTATTGCATTGATTTTTTGTTTTATATATTCAACAATATTTATCATTTTATTTTAATCATAGTGTCTGCCACGACATATGCGTCCAGACAGACCGAGCGGGTTCATATGGATTCTTATGTCCTGGCAACATGACTTCGACTCGCAATAAGTTAGCCAGAAGGGTGCTTTATGTTGGTTTAGCAATGGGCGACGAAGAATTGCCTTGTTATCTAGCGCCAATACTTGAAAAGTACGTATTTTAGTTTTGTCTATATAAGATTTTTAAGAATAAATTGCTTTCTTATCTTAATTTAATATTAATACATAAAAGTTGTAGTGGTCATTGGACCCTGTGTGTTTTTTGTCTCACCAACAACGTATGTTATTGGTTCGATTCCTTAGGTGGCAAGCCAAACGAAGATATCAAAATCATGTTTGCCGAGTAAGTAAATTTTTGTCTAAATCATCGATTCTTCTTTTAAATGAATTGTTTTCATGTCTGTTAATTTCCATTTTAATGATAGTGGTCTCAAGACGTTTAGACAGCTTGCTGGAGCATGAGAGCAGGGTGGATTAAAGTGGTATTATCCGAAGGTAAGTAGTTTCAATTCAAGTTATTTCATTGACACAGTAGCTTTCGATATGCCTTTATTCGTTTTAACAATTTGCTTTTGATTTATAGTGCCATCGACAACCAGGGAGCTCTGAGTGCGGATACTACGTTATGAATTATATGCAATCCATCGTTTCCACCGGACGTATTACAGGTTTTCAAAATGCACGTAATCGCTCCGTGATTCTCACATGATGATATTTTTGTTGTTGTACTTGAGTTGTTAATTATTTCATTCACTTCATTGGTTTATCTTATACCTTGTTTTCCAATTTACAGTTTTTAGGTAGTCTGGATCCATACTCGGAGGATGACATCGATACGGTTCGAAACATGTTGGCTAGACATCTTCTTGAACACATATAGGTATATAAAGTTTACTTCTCATTTTTTGGTTGGATCAGGCGATCAATCTGTTTTATGTAAATCTTTTGATAGATGAATGCTTCTTGAAATTCTTCTGGAATTGTGATGGTGACATTTATATTGCATGTTTATTAAGAAAATTAGGTGTTGCATTACTATGTATTAGGTGATTTTTTTTATGGACTATTCATTATTTCTCTACCAGTATCTGTTTATACTGTTAGTGTCAAGTTGTTATCAGTAACATAAATGTATCACTGCCTTTTTGAAACTGATTGTGAAAACTTGTAGCTGTAATGGTTATACTTGGAGTGACCAAGCTGGATTCAACTTGTTTTGGACCATGATAGGGATTGGAGTACATATGTTTGGATTTTCATAGTGGGAAGTGGGCTTTGCAATAATGACATGGATATGGATTATCGGATAGAGGGCATTATTCGTGATGTAGGAGAAGAGTCTTTTGAGATATCACATGCATATGGTAATATGTACAGTGGTGCATGCAGAGAAGTCACTATACCGGGATGTAAAAAATACCAATTGTTGAAAGCAGTATTGAAATTGGTAAGCTTAAAAGTACGACATGGATGGAGTCATAAGAGTTTTTTAGAAATGTTTGAGGCTTTTAAGGACATGCTTCTAGATGATAATGTGTTGCAAAATCGATACTAAGATGCTAAGAAAATACCATGTCCACTGGGGATGAAGCATGCCCTAATGATTGTATATCGTATAGAACATAATTTGAAAAGAAGCAGAATTGTCCATTATAGTTTGTGTGCTTGTATTATTGTAGGTACATGAATTGTAGGTTAGTTTCCTCGGGCAAAAGCAATAATTTTGGATTCATTTACCTAGTTCTCATCCAAGAGAAAGGGACCACTACTTTTATTAGACACACATACTTATCAGAAAGGCTCAGTGAAACCAAGCCTGAATGTTTCTTGGCACCATATGTGCATGGGTAAGAAGAAAATTTATAGTTTATAATATATATATTGCTTGAAAAATTGGATTAGTAGTCAATTCTGTTATTTTCAGTTATCATTGGTAACTGGTTCTTTTTTGCAAGAAGAGTTATACCGTCATCTTCTTATGCTCCCTTCACTACAAATCAGGGAATGAATTGAAGAAGACAATGAACTTGTAAGTTTTCTTATTGCCCTCATAAAGTAGTGAACTAATAATGTCACTTGAATAAATAAGAGAAAATTGTCACTTTTTGTGCATTACCTATTGTTGGAAGTTTATGGAACAAGGAAGCTTTGTGATTTTGACGATATGACAATGAGGACATATCGACACGCTGCTAGTGGTATGCATGTGCAAAAGGTAAAAGACTCTAAATGGATCACACCAAAGGTTAGTATATATTTGTTTGCTTTTTTAAATTAAACTTGTTTAATAAACTATGCTATATACAGTTTTAATTATGTCATTTTTTTTAGACTCTTAGGAAACCATCGAGTCTAGCTTATGTGGATTTTATTTGTTGAGACACATATTTAACTTTATCACCTTAGACATGATTGGATTTACACAAGAGGTAAATGTATATTTAAACAATTTCGTACTACTTTTGTTTTTTTTTTTTTTAAGATAGCAAGTTAATGATTTGTCTAGATTTGATGTTACAAATTTTGATCTTATTAATCCATTTGCTGAAAAAAAAATTGACTTCATATATAAATGCTGTGCTGATTTCATTTATGAGCTTTTACAATAATAGTGAGTTTAGGTCTTGTGTATTTCATCATTCATATATTCATTATTTGAAGGTTGTGAAATGTTGTGGTCTTTCATGATTCCTTGGCTATGAAAATATTGTTGTGGTCTTTGGTCTATGATGAATAATAGTTGCTGTTAGATTTTATTTCCATTTGAATTGGAATATTGTTGGCATTATATTCATTTTCAATAATTTAATTTGTATATTCATTTTCAATAATTCAATTTGTAACTCATATTGAGTTGTTGAAAACTTGTAGCTTAAACTGTGTTTTAGTTGCTGCTTTGGATGGTGGGTAAGAGGAAGAAATAAGATGGATATGTGAAAAAAAACACGAAAAAATTTAGACTAAATGTTTTAAATATAAGTTCTAAGAAGTATTAACACGTTATGTATAAAATATGTGGTCTAAAATGTATAAATTTTAAGATTGCTTTTATAAATATGAGGCCTAAAAATCAATTTTAAGATGTGTTTTTAAAACAACTGGTCTAAAAAGTATTACTTTTTAGATGTGATATAAACCAAGTTACATATAAAAAGTTTGACTCGTTTGATGTAATCTTTTTCACAACCGGTCTAAAAAGTACCAATTTTTAGACGTGATATAAACTAAGTCTGGTCTAAAAAGTATGACTTTTTAGACCTGATAATTAAGCAATTGGTCTAAAAAGTAACATGCATTTTATACCGGTTGTATCAAGACATGATCTAGAACTGGTTTAAAAAATGATTTTCACCCAATTAATAAATGTTTTTTCACATGGAAGTTTCATTATAATTAGAGAAAGTAAAGTAATAAAGGAGAATTTGATTAAGATGTGAAGCTTCATAACCAAGGTTCTTAAAAACGAGTTTTTACCTAAAAATAGAAGGAGAATGAAAAATTATAAAACGTAAAATCGTAACGTAGTAAAATCGTAAAAACTTAAAAACGTTTAGAAAATTGGTAAAATCGTTTTAATGAAAAAAGTCGTAAAAACATAAAAACGCAGTGATAAATTGAGTTTTTAAGAACCATACTTACAACCGTTGTGTGTCGTTTAGGGATGGATCCGATGAATCACATGTGATGTGTGACAGTGTGAGGCCTCACAATAGGTGTTAGAGTAGATGTGACAAATACAAGATGACTTCATGAACCGAACGTCAGCAGCATGACCCTTCCTCACATAGTCATAAATATTCCGACGCCAACTGGCCTTATTTTCTGGGGAAAAGATGAGTGAGGTTTTAAGAGAGAAAAAAATATCCCCCCCAACAAAAAAATCCTAACCCCAAATTTCTTGTAAAAAAAAGTCCCTGATATTAATTACAGGATTCTATATCTTTATTGTTAAAATAGTTTTTCATATTGTTAAAATAATTTTTCCTGTGGTTAAAATTTTTCTATTAAAATATTATTGTCAAAATAGTTTTTCATGTTGTTAAAATGACTTTTTTTGTTGTTAAATATTTTCCTTTTTTAGACGCCAGAGGAAAAACTCAGAAAAGCTTTTACAATAGAAAAAATCTTTTTGATAACAAGAAAAACCATTTTGACAATAATATTTTAATAAAGAAATTTTAATAACAGGAAAAGCCATTATAACAATATAAAAAGCATTAATACAATGTGACTTTTTTGATATTAGAATTTCGTAATTAATATAAAAAAAATTCCGAAAGAACTTTTTTGATTGGGGATTTGAGATTGTGACTTTTTTATTTTTTATTTTCCTTAAAACCTTACTGATATTTTCCCTATTTTCTATGTGACCGCTTTATCGAACTTCATACCCCACCCACCAATGACATAGACTGTTTGTTTGTTTGGATACGGAGAAAAGTGGAAAGAAAATAAAAATAGAGAATCTTAGGAAGATTTTTTTTTCCCCTAAAGTAGTAAAAAAAAAAAAATTACTATTTTCAATAATTTTTCCTCCTACTATTCTTTTCTCTTAATTTCTTCTTCATCCAAATATAGGATTAAATACTTTTGACTAATCTATGTCTGTTTATTATAAATAAATAAATAAACTATCGATTTATTCTTGAAACCATGTGTATGATTACGTTATATCCTTGTGAATAATTCGACCTTTCTCACCAATGATGCATTTATTTTGAATTTTCTCTTATAATCAATTTACAAACATAATACCAATATAGAGTTGGTCTAGCGGTGTAAGACCCCGTTAGATCTTTTGGGTCTCGATTTTGAGTGACAAATAGTGTTGAGAGTAGTATCTACAAACCCTGATGAATCAGATATCAGATGATAATATTAATTCAAAAAAGTTATAAGCACAGTAATATATACAAAATTTATTTTTTTTCTTGAGATAATTGAGTTTGTTTGGGAAGGGTATTCACAAACCCTGAGCGGAATACCAGATGATAATATCCAAAAGAAAAATTATAAGCACAGTATTATATATAAAAATTATTTTGCTCCTTGAAATAATTGAGTATGTTATGTTACTTCTTGGTAACTGTAATAAAATTAGTCTGATATATATTCTTTTAACTTAAACAGCACGTGAATCTCTCACTTTTAATTATGTGATTGTAAGATTATTATGTATAGTATAATAAAAATAATTATCTAATTAATGCTAAATTTTGACATAGCAATATAACTTTATTATTCATATGAGAATAAATATAATCAAATCATATTAGTTTTGAAAAGAAAAAAGTTATAAAATTAATTTCTGTCTCTAAATTAATATATACATTTTTTTAATGGCAATAGGAAAAACACACTTTTTTTTTTTAAAAAATGACAACCTACTCGTTTTGATCACCCTTTGACTACTTCATATAGACTAAGAAAAGTATTTAAAAATAATTTATGTTTTATTTCTTTTTACAAAAATCACTACTACTTAATATTTTTCAATATTGCCCTTAATTAACTTTATTAAATTCTACCATCAATCTTTTTTTTTTTTTCCTAAAAGAGAAAGGGAACAAAATGATTTCCAATACAAGGGTTGTTCGTGTTCCCGACATTTTGTAATTTGACTTACTTTTAGAATCAAGCATGGAAACTTATAACGAGGAATCAGCACAGGGCATCATATATATGAAACCCTATGCCAATCGACTTAGTAATCCATCAATGACACAAAAAATCTACATTAGTTTATATGATGGCGAAATTACTCTATTTTGTTCACACTTACATTTAGTTATTTTGAAATATCAAGCCACCAATAAAACTGATCAAGAAAGCAAGAGCAGAATAATTATTGGAAAAAAAAAACCCTAAGAAATCGATCGCTCTATAAATCACTAGGGTTATTAACAAAATTATCCATCAAGCTCATTCCATGTGTTTGTGTGTATATATATGTATGTGTGTGTGTAGTAATTTCCCTCAAGTTGATCTGACGAATCATGTTTTACAATTGAAGCAATCAACATAACTACTATTACTTCATTGTTTTATGTTTATCAAATGAAGATAGAGACATGGAGCAATATTATCAGAAATGCGTAAATAAATCCCCGTATAATGTTTGTAAATTAATTTTCATTCCTCCAGTATATTATATTATTTTTTGACTTTAACTTTCTCTTACTCTGTTCCCCAAACTGACAGGAACATCTGTTTAATATGTATTTGAAACAAGTTTATTTAGTTAATTAACTTTTTGAATAGATAAAATTTACGAACCATTCTATCAGAAATTTTAACTCTCCTATGTGCAAAGAGCGCAGAAATTATTACAACTAGCTTCAGAATCTGAACACCAAAATAAACAATAATATATAACATATCTCCACGCTGAAGCACAGATCAGTTGATGACAGAATTGACAATGGAAGCATAAAAAGTGAGATCAAATGAGTTTATATAATATGAATTTATATATTACAAATAAACTAAATTAAGCACAAGTTCGTATTCACATATATATTCTGATCAGCAAAATCGACAGGCAGTTCCATCATTCTCTTCAAAAAGCACCACCAGAACCAGACACAAACCTCTTCAATCTCTCCGATATACTCTCAGCTCTGTTACCACATTCTCCTATCTGATCAACATGTACAATACAAAACCAGATCCATCAGTAGTTTTATATATGCATAATATTACATACATATATAGCCCTAAATCCTCTTCAATATTAGAGAGAAATCGTAAGTTCGTAACACATAATACTAGCTCATCTACTTACTAATTTTATGGGTTTAAGGTAAAATCTAAAGAAGAGGCATATATATTTTAATGGACACATAAAATAGAAGAACAAATGTAATGGTTAGTTTAATTAATTTCTAATCATTACCCGACAGTGAATGGTGTGAAAAACAGTATCTTGAAGGACTGAGTAACTGGCGTTAACAATGTCAGCTTGTTCTTGGTGAAGAATGCGAATGAACTCGTTGAAAATGAAGTGGCAATCCAAGCCAGTAATCACTGAAACGCTTAATGCTGAACCCATCTGGTGAATCTCAATTCTAGGTGATTTTGGCTCGTTCATGATGATTCCTCTATTATTGCTGATTAAGCCCCCATTATTAGGATTATTTCTCTTAGTACTACTGTCGGTTCCCATAAGGTCGAGTTTCTTCTCTTTCATCTCCTCCAACCTTATCTGAAGCTTCTTTATGTAATTAGTAGCTTCACCCAGCTGATCCGACACAGAAATCACTTCCTAAACCAACCAGGCCACATCAATTCAAGACAAAAACAACATCAACATGAAGCATGTGATTAAATGAAAGAGAATGAGGTACCCTTGAGGATTGATGAGGGACAAGTGAGTTGAGGTTGGAGTAAAGAGCCCTCATTTGGCTTCTTCGGTTCCTCTCTATCACTTTCCTGTCGCCCCCAGGCGAAGGAGCTGGAACCTTCTCCATCATCTGTAGAATCTCTAAATACCGATTACAATATCGCCTATGGGTAGTTACATGTATAGGTTGAGACTTGAGATCCTCAGCCTCAAGATTAAGGCTGTTTCATTTTCATGTGTATAGAATGAAGGGGAGAAAAAGAGGGAGAGAGAATATAATGTATGGTAGTGGGGGATTGGAATAAATTGCGGGCAGTGACTTTAAATAGAGTGAGAGAGAGAGAGAAACAATATTATAATATTTAGATGAGAGCTAGTCTCTCTCTAAAAAAAAAAAAAAAAAATCAGATCTGAGACGTGGTTGTGCTATTCCTTGTCTCTGGACTTATCTATATGATCATCCCTCTTTACTGTTCCAGTATTATCCTCAATATGCTAACAACCAAAAAATTAAAAACTGGAATGCTCAATGAACTGGCCGAAAAAGTGATTCAAGGTTAAGTAGGTCACATCGTGGTTAAACCGGTGATAATTAAAAGATATATTTATAATAAAATATATAAAATTACGTGAGAGTAATTTAATCCATATAAAAAAGATTAAACCAATTTAAAAATTTGAATCTTAGAGAAAGGCGTGACCCAAAAGAAGGAATATTTTTTTTTAATATATTATCAATATATTTTTTTTCATTTCCTTTTCTATTTACCTTCTCTTTTTCTTTTTCCTCTTATTTCTTAGTAAACATTTTTCTTCTTGAATTTTATGCATTTTTTTGAGCAATTTTTAGTAAAAAAGCCACCTCGGGCCAAGCCATCCAATTCACCCCAAGTTAGGTAGGTTTACCCTAAGTTAGGCTAGGTCATTTTCTCCCAGTTTTTTCTCAGCTCATCCAGACCGGACAAGTGACCGAGTCAACCTAGCCAATCTAATTTGGCTTTTCATACTATGCCAACAACTCGATCGGCTCTTAGTGTGTGTGTATATGCGTGTCAAGATCCTTATCACAAACACAATGATGTTCAATTTGAGCCAAAAAAAAAAAAAAAAACTAAAAACAAAAAACACACAATGATGTTCAACAATTTTAGAAGGGATAAATACTAATTTTGCTACGGAAGTATTAGCTTGGGAGCATCCAGCACCCGAAAGTTTTATTGGTATTGTTTTTGCCACGGGAGTTTACAAAATGGAGCAAATATGCCCTAGAATTTTTTTTTAGGAGCAAATTTGCGCCGGAAGTTTTGTTTATGAGCAAATTTTTGTAAACTTCCGGGGCAAAAATGATATCAATTCAACGGTCAAGATCAACTGATGGGCAAAATTGCTATATTTTTAAACTTCTAAGGCAGAAATGATACTAAAAAAACTTCCTGGTGCTGGATGCTCCTCTAGCAAAACTTCCATAGCAAAATTGGTCTTTATTTCATTTTAGAATTTTAAATAGGGATAAGCATGGCTAGCAACCACCCTGGAAAAAAATAATGTAAGAACATGTTCACTGTTAATTAAAACTTCGAAATTTAATTTACTATTCAAAGGCTCTTTTACATTAATTTTCTTACAAGTTTTATAGTTGTCATTCTTTTTTGTAAAAGGTCACTTTTTATTTAGTTTGAACAAAGCTACATGCTTAGAATTATGGATATAATTACATACCTTGCATTGGGTTTCTGATTTTTTTATTAAAAAAATTATAATATATTTTAAAGGAGAAAATTTTAGGGATAGTATTTATTCTAATCTAACATTGATTGATAATTTAAGATATAGTGATTATATTTTTCATTTTGGCCAAAATTGAGTAAAATTAAGTTTAAGCATCATATGTGCGCATGGCATTTTTTCTTTTCTTTTCTTTTCAATAATGTCAATGAAGTAGTAATTTGCAAGAGTTATGCAAGCATTGTCTCCTTTGTGTTTTTGTCTCAAATCATGTGATATTATTATTCAACTTTTTTAATCAAAATATCTGGTATCCGGTAGTTACATTAACCTCACTGATTCAGGTTGAATCAGATAAAGAACCACAAATATTTGATATATTTGATTTTTAATTTACAGTGTCAATGAAAATTTTTACGATGTATTAGGGCTATATGCCTTGTTGTGGATTGTGTGTGCTATTGTGCGTGTGTATAGAGAGGGGAATGAAAAGTTAAAAAAGTGGGCATACATATAGCTGGAAAAAGCTTCCTCTTTGTTTTTTTTTTTTTTGGTTTTTTTTTTTGGGGGGGGGGGGGGAGCAGATTCGATATTATTAGGGTTTATGTTTTATAGCTATATATAATTATTTCAGCCACTTAATTAACTTGGATTTGAGAGGAGATCCCAGCATAGTTTTTTCCACAAATTCAAAACACTTAATTATTTTATTTAACAAAATACAAACATTTTTTTTATACATAAAAGTTTAGCTGAGTTGAGTCTTAGGGCTCACCAGGGCCAATTCCTCTGGACTCAAAAAGCGCTTATACATATGTATTTACAGATCGCTCATCACACAGTCTTCACATTGGAGGTATTCGAACCCATAATCTTATAGCTATAAGACAACTACTTTACCATCTTGACATATTTTTTAGAAAAACACGGACGGACATCTTTTCTACTTGACCTAATTGCTATATATAATATAAAGGATTTATCAATTATGAATGAATTAATAAATTGGTGGAATTAATATAATAAATTTAAATGCTAATTGGGATATTTCATCCAAAAAATATGGACACTCATTATTGTCCCATTCCAGAGAAAATAATATGGAAAAGATGTGGGGTAATGATACACTATAATTAAGGATAAGACTTCAAAAATATGCGTCATAAATATATGTAGTATAAAAAACCTAAGCCACAATTTACAAATAATACGAATTCCTTTTTTATTTTTATGCAAATGGCTGAATGCACAGTCACACACTCAAATCAAACAACATAAACCACAAATAATGGAACGACAACGCACTCTAAAAATAATGATTTATCATGAATATCTTTTTTTTTTTTTAAAATTGTCCCCCACCATGAAAGATTGAGCAGGCTTATTCTCGAATATTACCGTAAAGAATAAACCAATCTTCAACAACACAATTTTTTGGACCCTCCAACTTTTTTGTGTGCCCTATTTCAGATATATCAACATCATTCTCGAATACATCAATTAAGGAAAGTATCACGATCAATTTGGTTAAAGAATTTGTATAATGAGGATTGGGAGAATAATTAATTATTGACATGTATATTCTCTTTTGTTGTCGTCGCTCCACCATAAAAATATGCATCAAGGATAAATAATACTATCATCATCCTTTTATAACGCTTCATTACTTATTTTTTTAAATTAAATATATTGGTTAAAATTATTTATAAGTTAGGCAAAATAACTTTAAAAAATGATAAATATAAATATTTTAAAACAATTTAAATAGTATTTTTTAACATCTCAAAAAAATTAACCCAGTCTTAAACAATTCAAGGGGCATGAAAGGGACTATTGATCTTCTTCTTTGCTCTCTGAAGCTTTCTTATGCTTCATCTAACTTTTGCACCACCAAATTAGAAAGCGCACAAAAAGAATAATAAGAAGCTAATTAGTTATTAAATTAAATACTACGAGTATATAATACTTGTAATGAATGCAGAAGGCACCGAACTGATAGATCTAGGGTGTTTTATACATGTCATATTAACTAACTTAATTAACTTCTTTAATTTAATTAAATTAGGTACATATATTTTATATTAAGAATTGGATGAGGTATATAATAGTTATAATGAATGCAAAAGGCACCTAATAACAGATAGATTCTCAGTGAGGTTAAAGGGGGGAAAAAAACCAGATTCAAATATTCTAAAGCGGACCTATATTCTTTTGTTTTTTCAACCATCAAAGTGTAACAAATTAAAAATTGGTGTGTGCCAATTGGGACCAATTGAGTAGTACCTTAACATTATATTAATAATGGTCGCCACTTTGGTGGGTGAGGTTCAGGCCTTGAGGGATTCACTGAGGAATTGCAGCTTTCCTTAGTGTATGGCATGGCATCCAACGACTCTCTCACCTATCCAATCTGGTTATTTTATTTTACACTTACTTCTAAAATGGATTAATAAAATTAGTTAAATTAGTTATTTTCTTTAATAATTTGGGTTAGAACTTGAAACTACTCCTAAATGAGACTCTTTTTTTTTTTTTTGATACATAGATGATAGGGGATGGGGGGACCGAACCCAGTACAAGGGGTGGAGAGATTATTCCCAATATCACTGCACTACTAATAGTGCCAGTAATGAGACTCTTTGATATGTGCAATCGATATAAATGATTTGAAGGGGAAAATTATAATTATGAGAGGCAAAGTAGATTGAATTATTATATTAAAGACTAAATTAGACGTTTTGATTGATTATGTTTAGATCAGGAGCGAGTAACATTATAATTAGAGAAAGCAAAGTAAGAAAGGAGAATTTGATTAAGATGTGAGGCCTCACAACCGTTGTGTGTCGTTTAGGGATGGATCAGATGAATCACATGTTTTGTGTGAGGCCTCACAATACGTGTATAGATGTGACAAAGACAAGATGACTTCATGAACCGTACGCCAGCACCATGACCCTTCCTCATATAGTCATAAATATTCCACACGTGGCCACTTTATCCAACCTCATATCCGCCACCCACCAACCTTTAGCCTATGTTTGGTAGGATGGAAAGAAAATTGAGAAAAAAATAGAAAAAAAAATATTAGAAAGAAAAACTTTTCAAAATAAAAAAATTTTAAATTTTTTTCCTCCTTATATTTTTTCCCCCTAATTTCCTCTCCATCTAAATAGAAGGTTAAATAAGATTTAACTAATCTATGTCAGTTTTATTATAAATAATTAATAAATAAATCATTAATATATTCTTGAAACCATGTGTATGACTACTACGGTATATCCTTATGAAAAATTCAACCTTTCTCTCCGAGTTACATGACGTGTTTATTTTAAATTTCCCCTTATAATCAATATAAAAACCTAATATCAATATAGAGTTGGTCTAATGGCATAAGGCCTCGTTAGATCTCTTTGGGTCTTGAATTTGAGTCCCAAATGAGTCATTTGTATTGAAAAGGGTAGCCATCAACCTCGAACTGGATATCAAATGATAATATAAAAAAAAAAAATTACAAGCACAATAATATATACTCCCTCCGATCCTAATTATAAGAGCTAGTTGACTTTTTTTTAGAGAGATTACGGAAACTAATTAAATTACTTTAGAGTACTTTTATTTTTATTTTTTCTTCAAACTAATTAATTTAACTAATAAACTAATATATAATTTAAGAATACACAACATATGAAATGATTAAGTAACTTATTTAACTTCCTTAATCTCTCCAAAGAAAGTCAACTAGCTCTTATAATTAGGACCGGAGGTACTATAATTTTTTCTTTTCTTGAGATGATTGAGTATGCTATGTTACTTCGTAATAAAATTAGTCTGATATATATACTTTTGACCTCAAACAACACTTGAATCTCTCACTTTTAATTATTTGATTGTAAGATTATGTATAAATAAAAATAATTATCTGATTAATGCTAAATTTTAACATATAGATATAATTTTATTATTAATATGAGAAATAAATATAATCAAATCGTATTAGTTTTGAAAAAAAGTTATAAAATTAATTTTGGTCACTAAATTAATATATAATCTTTTTTATGGCAATAGGGAAAACATTTTTTTTTTTAATGGCAACCTACTCCTCTGGATCACCCTTGACTACTTCATATAGACAAAGCAAAGTATTTAAAAATAATTTATGTCTATTTATTTTTACAAAAATCAGTAATACATACTATTTTTCAATTTTGCCCTTAATTAACTTTATTAAATTCTACCGTCAATCATTTTTTATAAAAAAGAAAGTGAACAAAATGATTTCTAATATAAGGGTTGTTTAGTGCTCCTGACATTTTGTAATGTGACTTTCTTTTAGAATCAAGCATGGAAACTTATAATGAGGAATCAGCACAGGGCAACATATATATGAATCCCTATGCCAATCGACATAGTAATCCATCAATGTCACAAAAAATCTACATTAGTTTATTTGATGACGAAATTACTCTATTTTGTTCAGATCTACATTTAATTTTTAAAAATATCAAGCCGTCAAAAAAACTGATCAAGAAAGCAAGAGCATAATTATTAAAAAAAAAACACCTAAGAAATCGATCACTATATAAATCAGTATGGTATTCTGTTGGAAATTATGTCCTAGGGGCAAGTCATTGTTCTCCATTAAGTTATCATTTCATACGCATGTTTATGGTGATAACTATATCTCTGGATATATCTTATAGATTATCCTAAATGTCTCTGGTTGGTCATCTACACGGAAGCGAAGATGAGTTAAGATCAGTATGACTTTGATGAGGTATGAAGATATGAATCAAAGTCATAGGCACTTGTAAGAGTACAAAGTGCTGGACCGACCCACTATGAGAAAGCTGCATGGATTAAGTCATAAGCTTATCTCATGTATAACCGCGTCACAACGCCCTATGACCTGAGATCATCATGGATTCCTACATAATGAGTCACTGGTCTTTGACCTAGTCAAAAGTCACTTTTGACCGGTGATGATAAAGGCTGGGATCGGGATCAATGGTTTTCATGCGGAGGAATGTGAATGGTCAAGATGGAATTTGTCCCTCACATTTGTAGAGAGATAATACTGGGCCCCTCGATGAGTGAGTCTAAGAAATGTAGGGCCATACTGTGATGGAAAAGAGTTTCCATTTTACTTATTAGACTACTCGAGAATCGAGAAAGTAGTGGTCAAAAACAGGAAGTTGACATTATCCATGCCTCATCCTTGACCAAATTATCGCGTGACAAAAGGGACGTGACATGGTTGTACAATAGGTAGTACCGTGTCATCGATCCCCATATGAGTTGTGTAGTCGTAATGTCTTGCTAGAGGTCACTTGCGACTTGCGGGGTTGGTACAGTAT
The DNA here is from genome assembly GCA_034222035.1 of Acacia crassicarpa. Taxonomy (NCBI): domain Eukaryota; kingdom Viridiplantae; phylum Streptophyta; class Magnoliopsida; order Fabales; family Fabaceae; genus Acacia; species Acacia crassicarpa. Next base: position 35,463,724 of record JAWXYG010000005.1, on the reverse strand, counting down.
TGGCCCACTACCAATCTCATATGGGCCTGCAGGGTCGCACACAAGAATAATCCAACAGGGTAAAAGTGTCCAGATTCATTGAATCTCAGATTAATAAGAGATTTAATGAATACTGGATTTAATCTGGGGTATATATATATGTGTGTATATATATTTAAATTCGAAAATGATATAATAATATTATTTAATGGAGATTATAATATTATTATATAATATTTGTTTTATATTTAATTTATTTGGTAAATTAAATATCTAAAACAAATAGAGATATTGTATCTCATTTAATTTTCGAATAAAGATATCATCATCTATTTAATTTAAATTGAGATATTGTATCTCAGATTTAATTAAATAGATAGATATCATTTCTTAGATTTAATTTATGGAGATAAATTAAATCAGAAGGCTTTTTAATTTGGATTAAATAAATAGATTGGATTAAATCTATCAGATAGATTTAATTAATATATTTTTAATCTAGATTCAAAATTTGAATTTTCAGATCTGGCTTTTAATTTGGATTAAATAAATATTATTATATTAGATCTATAGGATAGATTTAATTAATATATTTTAATCCAGATCTAAGATTTGAATTTCAAAAAAAAAATAATGAGGATTAATTTTATATAATACGTTGAATGGGTTTAGAAAAACCTACGGGACTTTTAGCCGAGTGTATTAGAAAGCCACGAGAAACCCTAGAGCAAAAAGAGAGAGACGCATAGTTCGAGGCACTAGCACGCTGTCGCGTTCGTGTTCGGAGATTGTTCGTGTGGATACCGGTAGAGGAAGCAGATTCTAAGAGTCGTCTTCTGCTGATCGAGAAGGTAGCTGACCAGTTCAAAAAGAACGAGACGCGGACGAATTCACTGCAGTTTGGGTTTTCTTGATCACTATGAGAAAATGTACGCAAAGGTTTGTGTAGATTCTTGAGCTAATAGTTCGCCAAAATCAAAGGAAAACCTCCGGCTCCAAATGATTCCAAATTCTATAAGGTACGATTTGGGTTCCTTAACCTTGATTTAAACACGCCTGAGTGATCCTCCCGATGGGATTCGTAAAATATTTTAATCCGCTGCGTGTACGGATCCCAACAGTGGTATCAGAGCCAACTTAACTCGCGTTTAAATTGGGTTTTTCTACATGCTATTATATGTGATATATATGCAAGAAACTGAATCTTTGTATGCAAGAAACCGAATCTTTGTATCAAGAAATCGAATCTTGTATGCTTTATAATAAAATAGCTACGTTAAGGTTTGAATTGTTCAAATTCGCAGCTACATCTGAATTGTTCAGAGTGCACGATATTCGGAATCGTCCGTCACGTTCGCGTGCATCGAAGACGTTCTGAATTGTTCAGAATTTTCGATCATGCTCGGACAACGCCCTTGGGGTTTGAAATTAAGTTTTATGAAACTCTCTTTCTAAAAGAATATGATATTTTCAAAAGCTCTGGGGGTGCTCCTGCTAACCGACTAGCAGGACTAGCCGATTGTAGCGCGAGAAATGAAATTGTTCGTAGTGTGAGAATTTAAATCATGATATAAAGTAATATAGATTAGAGAATTTTATTCATGAATTTTACATGTTATGATTTACCTTTCAAAGGTGACCGCACCGGCTGATTGCTCGTAGCGCGAGAATTTAAATCATGATAATATATTATATAATTATATAATATAATATAAATTGGAGAATTTATTATATTATATGTATTATATAATATAATATAAATTAGAGAATTTAAATCATGATAATATATTATATAATTATATAATATAATATAAATTGGAGAATTTATTATATTATATGTATTATATAATATAATATAAAATTAGAGAATTTTATCATGAGTAATATTTTATTTCATAAATGTATGAATTAAAATATGTTCATATTTACCTTTCAAAGTGTTGTCTGGGTATGGTGAATAACATGGTTCTAGGGTTGTAAATTTTAAATATGGCCTGCGTGCCATGCCTCTCTCTAAATAAAACTTTTATTATTTAGAAAAGTCCCCTCATTGGCTTGAGGGGACTATAGGTTAGATGAGCCATATTGTTCACGAGTTTTAATTATGTTTTGATATGATCACTTGCATGATTAATTTAGACCCTATATGATATACAATATATGATTGCATTCATATAGGTAGAAATAATAGGAAATTTAGTTCACATATCCAATAATAGATCAGATTAGATCTGTTGGACAGATTTAATTAATGTTATTTTAATCTAAAATTTGAGTTCAAGATTAATTGAGATTAATTTTGAATATTTTAATACGACCAATTAGGGTTTTAGAAATCCTATAAGATATAGATCTAGTCGTATTAAAATGAAGCGACAGCCGCAAGTCTCAATAATTTAATCATAATGATTTATTTCATAATTATATGAATTAACATATGTTATGATTAATTTAGAATTTTAATTATGATTTGATTTGATCACTCATAATTAATTTAGAATTTTGATTATGATTTGATTAGATCACTCATAATTAATTTAGAATCAAATTAATAGGATTAATTTGATTATATCTAATAATACCCTCTAAATAAAATCTTAAGTAACAAAATGAATACTTGTCAAAATCTCGATTACCCATTTGTATGTTCCACCAAAGTGGATGCATCTGAGTAATCTTGGGGAGACAAGAGAGAGTAATGGTGATACTCTACATTCATTATTGTTTTGACTTAATTGTTTTGGATCTCAAGGCATTGGATGGGATTAAACATGCTAGGTCATATGATGATCGAATCCTATAAAGATCTAAGAGTTACATGGGATGTAATTGGCAAAGAGATTGCATACCTAAATAACTTGATTTTAAGCGTCCTGCCAAAGCGGACTTAAGATTAAGTTAAATATGGATCTTAGCCCACTAATTATAATGAGGGTTATTAATTCAGTGGGAGGTTACTGATTAAACTTTGCATATATTTTAAATTGTAGAATCATGTCGAATAGTAACACTGCAACACCATCAATGTGATCAGTCCTTGAGAAGGACGAACTCGATGAGACAAACTTTTTGACATGTTTGGGAACTTAAGCGTTGATCCTAAACATGAAAGAAAGGAGTATATTATCAATCAACCCATCCCTGATGAGCCTACAGCTGATGATCCAAGAGATCAGACTGATGCTTATATGAAGCATCAGGATGACTCTATGGATACAGGATGCCTAAAGCCTGCCACTGTGGTTCCAGACCTCGATGGAGATCTAGAACACATGGAGGTGTTTGAGATGATTTATTATCCTATGGAAATGTTCCAGCAGCAGGCAAGTCAAGATAGGTATGAGACCACAAAGGCCTTATTCTCTTGCAAGATAGCTGAAAGTGAATCAGTTAGTCTTCATTTTGTTGAAAATGAAAGGCTACATTGATCACCTTGAAAGGCTTGGATTCCCCATATCCTAGGAGTTAGCTATAGATGTGATCTTGATCTCACTCCCAGAAAATTATGATGACTTTGTCATTAACTATAACATGAACAACATGGAGGAATCAATTTCTGAACTGCATGGGATGCTCAAAACTGTTGAGCAGAGCCTTGAGAGGAGGCCCATTACTGTTTTGTCCGTTCAGAGAGGAAGGGGTATGAAACGGAAGGCCAAGAAGGCAAAACCTACGAAGGAAGGGGTCTACTTCTTCTGCAATGAAATTGGTCATTGGAAGAAGAATCGCACACTCTGCCTCGAAGATCTGAAAAGAACAAGAAGGATAGCGGGCTATCGCTTCAAGTATCTATGTCATAGACATTCGCTTTTCTACTTCTTTAAACATGGGTATTAGATAGTACATGTGGTTCACGTATTTGTATAAATGTATAGGATCTCAAGGACAGTAGAAAATTGAATGGACATTTGTGACATAAAGGATCAAGTCAAAAGATTTGAATCCTACCTTCCTATGGCATTGTTGTTTAGGCCATATAAATGAGAAACGCATTTCAAAACTCCATTACAGATGGATTTCTAAAGTCATTTGATTTTGAATCATTTGATACATGTGAGTCTTGTTTATTGGGAAAGATGACAAAGGCACCTTTTACTGGACACAGTGAGAGAGCCACCGATTTATTGGGCCTCATACATACTGATGTGTGTGGACCAATGAATACATCTGCCAGAGGAGGTCGTTTGCACTTCATTACATTTATAGACAATTTCAGGAGATATGTGTATATCTGTCTGATGAAACATAAAGTTTGAAACTTTTGAAATGTTCAAAATGAAGCGCAAAACCAACTTGGCAAAACAATCAAGGAACTTCGATCTGATTGAGGTAGTGAATATTTGAGCCAAGAGTTCATTGACCATCTTAGGAGTTGTAGGATTATCTCACAACTTACTCCTCTAGGAACACCTCAATGGAATGGTGTTTCTGAACGGAGGAATCGAACTCTATTAGATACTGTTCGATCTATGATGAGTCAAACAGATCTTCCACCTTCCTTTTGGGGCCATGCTCTAGAAATAGCTACGTTCACACTAAATCGTGTTCCGTCAAAGGCAGTTGAAAAGACACCATATGAGATATGGATTGGGAAGAAACCCAGCTTGTCATTTCTTAAAATATTTGGGGATTGAGGTTTATGTTAAACATCAAGCCTCTGATAAATTATCATCCAGATCCTCAAAATGCCTTTTGTAGGGTATCCTAAGGAAATTAAAAGATACTATGTCTCCAATCCCACTGATCACAAAGTGTTTGTCATTCGAAATGGTATCTTTCTGGAAAAAGAATTTATCTCTAAAAGAACCAATGGGAGTAAGGTGAACCTTGAAGAAGTTCGAGAGTCATAGAACAATGTAGAACCACAGATGGAAACCGGAGAAAACTCACAACAAGTTGTTGAGCCTACTCAAGTAACACAAGGCCCACGAAGGTCTGATAGATCACGGCTACAGCCTCAGAGATATGGATTTCTGATTACTGGAAGTCGTGATGTTTTGCTCATTGAGCAGAATGAGCCAACGACCTATCGAGACACCATAGTGGGACCAAACTCCGAAAAATGGCTGGATGCCATGAAGTCTGAAATGCAATCCATGTACGACAATAAGGTATGGAACTTAGTCGATCCACCTGAAGGTGTAAAAACCGTTGGGTGCAAGTGGGTTTTCAAAGAGAAAACTAACATGGATGGCAAAGTAAATATCTTCAAGACACGATTGGTTGCAAAATGATTCACTCAAACTCATGGTATAGACTATGATGAAACCTTTTCGCCAATTGCAATGGTCAAATCAATTAGAATCCTTCTTGCCATTGCATCATATTATGACTATGAGATATGGCAGATGGACGTCAAAACAGCCTTCCTTAACGGAAAGCTGCTTGAGGATGTGTACATGACACAACCTGAGGGTTTTGTGCGTCCAGAGGACTCTGGTAAAGTTTGCAAGCTTCAATGGTCCATTTATGGATCGAAGCAAGCATCTAGGGGCTGGAATCATCGTTTTGATGAAGTAGTCAAAGAGTTTGGCTTCATTCAAAACATGGATGAACCTTGTGTTTACAAGAAGGTTAGTGGGAGCACAGTTGTATTTCTAGTGCTTTACGTTGATGACATCCTACTCATTGAGAATGACATTCCTACCTTGCAGAGTGTCAAGTCTTGGTCAGGAAAGTCTTTCTCAATGAAAGATTTAGGCGAAGCCACTTACATCCTTAGGATAAGGATCTATAGAGATAGATCTAAGAGGCTGCTAGGCCTAAGTCAGAGCACATATATAGACAAGATACTGCAAAGGTTCAGTATGCAGGATTCTAAAAGGGGTAACATGCCCATGTCTTATGGCATTCATCTCAGTAAGGGTCTGTGTCCTAGTACACAAGATCAAAGAGACCGCATGAGTAAGATTCCATATGCCTCTGCCATTGGATTTATCATGTATGTCATGCTATGTACTCAACCGAATATGTCATTTGCCTTGAGTATGACCAGCAGATATCAACAAGATCCCGGTAAGGGTCACTAGAATGCTGTCAAGAATATCCTTAAGTACTTAAGAAGGACTAAGGTCTTATTCTTGGTATATGGTAGCTTGGAGGATAAGCTCTGTGTGACTGGTTACACAGATGCGAGTTTCCAAACTGACCAAGATATCTAAGATCACAATCAGGATATGTATTCCTGTTGAATGGTGGTGCGGTGAGCTGGAAGAGCTTTAAGTAGAGTACTGTAGTTGATTCTACAATATAGAAGCTGAGTATATAGCAGCATCGGATGCAGCTAAGGAAGCCGTTTGGATCAGAAAGTTCATCACTGAACTGGGGGTGGTTCCTACCATCTCAGATCCAATAGTCTTGTTCTGTGACAATAACGACGTTATTGCGCAGACCAAGGAGCCTAGGTCACATTAAAGGATCAAGCATGTACTCAGGCAATTTCTCAGAGAAATCAGAGATAGAGGTGATATAAAAGTATGCAAAGTACCAGGAGAAGACAATGTAATTGATCCTCTTACTAAGCCGCTTGCACAAGCAAAACATGATCGTCATGTTAAGGCAATGGGAATTAGAGTAATTAATGATTGCACCTAGTGCAAGTGGGAGTCTGTTGGAAATTATGCCCTAGGGGCAAGTCATTGTTCTCCATTAAGTTATCATTTCATACGCATGTTTATGGTGATAACTATATCCCTGGATATATCTTATAGATTATCCTAAATGTCCCTGGTCGGTCATCTACGCGGGAGCGAAGATGAGTTAAGACCAGTATGACTTTGATGAGGTATGGAGATATGAATCAAAGTCATAGGCACTTGTAAGAGTACAAGGTGCTAGACCGACCTACTATGAGAAAGCTGCATGGATTAAGTCATAAGCTTATCTCATGTATAACCGCGTTACGACACCCTATGACCTGATATTATCATGGATTCCTACACGATGAGTCACTGGTCTTTGACCAAGTCAAAAGTCACCTTTGACCGGGTGATGATAAAGGCTGGGATCGGGATCAATGGTTTTCATGCGGAGGAATGTGAATGGTCAAGATGGAATTTGTCCCTCACATTTGTAGAGAGATAATACTGGGCCCCTCGATGAATGAGTCTAAGAAATGTATGACCATACTGTGATGGAAAAGAGTTTCCATTTCACTTATTAAACTATTCGAGAATCGAGAAAGTAGTGGTCAAGAACAGGAAGTTGACATTATCCATGCCTCATCCTTGACTAAATTATCGCGTGACAAAAGGAACGTGACATGGTTGTACAATAGGTAGAATTGGGTAGTCGCAATGTCTTGCTAGAGGCCACTTGCGACTTGTGGGCTGGTACAGTATTGGCCCACTGCCAATCTCATATGGGCCTGCAGGGTCCCACACAAGAATAATCTAACACGGGTAAAAGTGTCCAAATTCATTGAATCTCAGATTAATCTGAGATTTAATGAATACTGGATTTAATCTGGGGTATATATATATATATGTGTGTGTGTGTGTGTCTATTTAAATTAGAAAATAATATAATAATATTATTTAATGGAGATTATAATATTATTATATAATATTTGTTTTATATTTAATTTATTTGGTAAATTAAATATCTAAAACAAATAGAGATATTGTATCTCATTTAATTTTCGAATAAAGATATCATTATCTATTTAATTTAAATTGAGATATTGTATCTCAGATTTAATTAAATAGATAGATATCATTTCTCGAATTTAGTTTATAGAGATAAATTAAATCAGAAGGCTTTTTAATTTGGATTAAATAAATAGATTGGATTAAATCTATCAGATAGATTTAATTAATATATTTTTAATCCAGATTCAAAATTCGAATTTTCAGATCTGGCTTTTAATTCGGATTAAATAAATATTATTATATTAGATCTATCAGATAAATTTAATTAATATATTTTAATCTAGATCTAAAATTTGAATTTTTTTTAAAAAAATAATGAGGATTAATTTTATATAATACGCTGAATGAGTTTAGAAAAACCTTATTAGAAAGCCGCGAGAAACCCTAGAGCAAAAAGAGAGAGACGCACAGTTCGAGGCGCTAACACGCTGCCGCGTCTGTGTTCGGAGATTGTTCGTGTGGATACCGGTAGAGGAAGCCGATTCTAAGAGTCGTCTTCTACTGATCGAGAAGGTAGCCCACCAGTTCAAAGAGAACGAGACGCGGACGAATTCACTACAGTTTGTGTTTTCTTGATCACCATGAGAAAATGTGCGCAAAGGTTTGTGTAGATTCTTGAGCTACTAGTTCACCAAAATCAAAGAAAAACCTCCGGCTCCAAATGATTTCGAATTCTATAAGGTATGATTCGGGTTCCTTAACCTTGATTTAAACGTGCCTGAGTGATCCTCCGGATGGGATTCATAAAATATTTTAATCCGCTACGTATACGGATCCCAACATATTTAACAAAACTATCCATCAAGTTCATCCCATGTGTGTGTGTATATATATATATGTAAATGGTAATTTCCCTCAAGTTTAATGTATATGATGAATCACGTGTTACAGTTGAAGCACTCAATATAACTACTATTACTTCATTGTTTTATGTTTATCAAATGAAGATAGACATGGAGCAATATTATCAGAAAATGCATAAATAAATCCCCGGATCATGTTTGTAAATTATTTTTTATTACGCCTATATATTACTAGTTCTGGTCTTAAATATAGGACATAGTTTGTAGTGCAATTTGTATTACAAACTATGTTCCATATTTAGGACCAGAGGAGTATATAATTATTTGACTTTAATTTTCTCTAACTCTGTTCCCCAAACAGACAAGAACATCTGTTAAATGATATTTGAAACACTTGTGCGGATGCACTGGCTAACAATAGTTTTGTGCAGAATGAGATACAAAGTTTCTTTAATGTTCCCCCTTTAGATATATGTAAACTCCTGTATAGAGATAATATGGGTGTTGCCTACCCACGTTGTGTAATGGTACAGTAATAGTGCTCTGAGATTGGGCGTTTTGCCCCGTATGAATACCAAAAAAAAAAAAAAATAAATAAAATTAAGAGCCACCCTATACTCTCCTATGTACAAAGAGCGCAGGAACCATTACAACTAGCTTCAGAATCTGAACTCCAAAATAAACAATAATATATATAACATATCCCCACGCTGAAGCACAGATCAGTTGATGACAGAATTCACAATGGAAGCATAAAAAGTGAGATCCAATGAGTTTATAGTTCATGTAATATGAATTTATATATTACAATAAACTAAATTAAGCACAAGTTGCAATTCACATATTCTGATAAGCAAAATCCACACAGGCAGTTCCATCATTCCCTTCAAAAAGCACCACCCGAACCAGACACAAACCTCTTTAATCTCTCCGATATCCTCTCAGCTCTGTTACCACATTCTCCTATCTGATTAACATTTACAATACAAAACCAGATCCATCAGTAGTTTTATATATGCATAATATTACATATATATAGCCCTAAATCCTCTTCAATATTAGAGAGAAATTGTAAGTTCGTAACACATATATGCATTATATAATACTAACTCATCTACTTACTAATTTTATGGGTTTAAGGTAAAATCTAAAGAAGTGGTATATATATTTTAATGGACACATACAACAGAAGAACAAAAATGTTTACTTTAATCAATTGCTAATTATTACCTGACACTGAATGGTGTGAAAAACAGTATCTTGAAGGACTGAGTAACTGGCGTTAACAATGTCAGCTTGTTCTTGGTGAAGAATGCGAATGAACTCGTTGAAAATGAAGTGGCAATCCAAGCCAGTAATCACTGAAACGATTAATGCTGAACCCATCTGGTGAATCTCAATTCTAGTCGATTTTGACCCCTTCATGATGATTCCTCTATTATTGTTGATTAAGCCCCCATAGTTAGAATTATTTCTCTTAGTACTACTGTCGGTTCCCATAAGGTCGAGTTTCTTCTCTTTCATCTCCTCCAACCTTATCTGAAGCTTCTTTATGTAATTGGTAGCTTCACCCAGCTGATCCGACGCAGAAATCACTTCCTAAACCAACCAGGCCACATCAATTCAAGACAAAAACAACGTCAACATGAAGCATGTAATTAAATGAAAGAAAATGAGCTAGTACCGTTGAGGATTGATGAGGGACAAGTGAGTTGAGGTTGGAGTAAAGAGCCCTCATTCGGCTTCTTCGGTTCCTCTCTATCACTTTCCTATCGCCTCTAGGCGAAGGAGCTGGAACCTTCTCCATTATCGGTAGAATCTCTAAATACGGATTACAATATGGCCTAGGGGCAGTGTTGAGACTTGAGATCCTCAGCCTCAAGATTAAGGCTGTTTCATTTTATGTGTATGTGAGAAGATCCAGAGAGAAAAAGAGGGAGAGCGAACATAATGTAAGAGAGTAGGTGATTGGAATAAATTGCGGGCAGTGACTTTAAGTGAGAGAGAGAGAATCAGTTTAGCTAGTCACTCTCTCGTCAACGAATTCAGATTTGAGACGTGGCGGGGCTATTCCTTGTCTTTGGACTTATCTCTGTCCATAGATATGATCACCTCTCTTCGCTATTCCTGTTAAATCCTCAATATGCTAACAACCAAAAAAACCATGGGAAAATGATGATAACGTCTCAATTAAGAAAAAAAATAATATTAGAAAAGTCCCTAATTAATTGTAGCTCATTCACTTATAATTTATTAATGATTGTTTTTTTATTTGTCATTGACAAGTTATGTGACTTTTCTAATATTATTTTTCTTAATTGAAACCTTAAAATGATTTTCCTAAAAATTAAAGTACATGTTTGAGTTTGTGTTGAAAAAGTATGTTTATGTAAGGCGAGATAAAACTTATATCACAAACTTATCTAGTATACTGAAAATTATGTTGGAAAAGTAGCTTATTCCGCTACTTCAAACATAGACAAAATTGGAATGCTCAATAAACTGGCCGAAAAAGTGGTTTAAGACTTTAAGGTAACTGGGACAGATCATGATCAAACTGTGATAATTGAAAGATATATTTAAAATAAAAATGTATAAAAATACCTACTAATAGCACACATATAGTATATGTTAGCGTAATATATACATATATAATCTATATTAAAAGAATTAAACAAATTTAAAAATTGGAATCTTATAAAAAGGGCCGACAAAAAAAAAAAGAAATATTTTTTTATATATTATCAATATATATTTTTTCATGGGATAAGGGTCTTAAATGCCATGGAAGTTTTCGTTCAGGAGCACTGGTAAGACGGAATTTTTTTCTGGACCAAAAATGCCATAGAAGTTTTCGTTGAGGAGCAATTTTATCCCGGAAATTTTCACTAAGGAGTAATTTTGCCCCGAAAGTTTTAAGTAAGGAGCAATTTTGCCTTTTTGTCGTCAAATATTAAATTTGACTATTAAATCAGTTAAAGACCACACATGTTATGCCTTGAAAAGGTCAAACTTGAAGCTAGAGAAGGAGATCCTTGAGATGTTGAGCTCAAGGCGGCTAGAATTTGTGAACCCGAACTAGTCAAAAGGACTAAAAGGTCGACTATCACAAAACCCAAAAGAAGCATCACTTATGATCCAAGCAAATGATCAGTTTATACAAACGTAAATATTATCACTATTGATTTGTTTTACTGAACCAATTTTTGGAACAATTCATTTCTCGTTTTGCGTTTCATTTGCGTTTTGTGACAGACCTTTCAGTCCCTTTGACCAGTTCGGCTTCACAAATTCTGGCCGCCTTGAGATCAACATCTGAAGGATCTCCTTCTCTGACTCCAAGTTCGACCTTTTCAAGGCATGGCATATGTGGTCTTTGACTGATTTAGTAGTCAAATTTAATATTTGGGGACAGAAGGACAAAATTGCTAGGAAAATTGCTACGTTTTGTAAACTTCCGGGGTAAAACTGCTCCTTGGTGAAAACTTCTGGGGCAAACTTACTCCTTAGCGAAAATTTCCGTGGCAAAAATGATACTTACGGGGTAAAATTGATACTTCTTGTGAACTTCCGTAGCATTTTTGGTTCAAAAAAAACTTTTGTCTTATCAGTGCTCCTGAGCGAAAACTTCCATGACATTTAAGACCCTTATCCTTTTTTCATTTGAATTTCCATTTTCCTTCGCTTTCTCCTCTTATTTCTTTGTTTTCTTAGTAAACATCTTTCTTCTTGAATTTCGTGTATTTTTTTTTTAATAGCAATTTTGAATAAGAAAAGCCACCCCGGGCCAACCCAGTCAATTTACACCAGTTTATGTCAGTTTACCTCAAGTTATGTCGGGTCACTTTCTCCCATTTCTCTGCTCACTCAGACCTAAGGCGTGACCAAGTCAACCCTGCTAGTCCGTTATGGGTTTTCATACTATGCTAACAACCCGATCGGCTCTTAGTGTGTGTATATACATGCGTGTCGGGATCCTTATCACAAACAAAAAGATGTTCACATTTTAATTAGTTTGAACAAAGCTACATGCTTAGAATTCTGGATATAATTACATATTTTGTATTGGGTTTCAGTTTTTTTAAAATAAATTTTATAATATATTTTAAAGGAGAAAAGTTTTGGGATAATATTTATTCTAATCCGACATTGATTGATAATTTAAGATATAGTGATTATATTTTTCATTTTTGCCAAAATTGTGTAAAATCAAGCTTAATTAAGCATCATATGCACGCATAACATTATACATGAATTTTTTTTCAATAATGTTAATAACGAAGTAGTAATTTGCAAGAGCTATGCATGGTTTCCTTTGTGTTTTTGTCTCACAGCATTTGATATTATTATTCGACTTTTTAATCAAAATATCTGGTATCCGGTAGTTACATTAACCTCACCGACTCAGGTTGAATCAGATAAAGAACCACAAATGTTTGATCTTATTTCATTTTTAATTTACAATGTCAACGAATTTTTTTTCCCGATGTATTAGGGCTATATGCCTTGCTGTGGATTGTGTGTGCTATTGTGCGTGTATAGAGAGGTGTCAAAAGTTAAAAACTGGTCATACATATAGCTGGAAAAAGCTTCCTCATGGTGCGGGGATCAGATTCGGTATTATTAAGGTTTAGGTTTTATAGCCATATATAATTATTACAGCCGATTAATTAACTTAATTAGATTTGAGAGGAGATCCCAGCATAGTTTTTTCCACAAGATTCAAAACACTTCATTATTTTATTTAACAAAATGCATACAATTTTTTTACAAACAAGGTGAGTTGGGTCTCGAGGCTTACCCGGGCCAGTGCCTTTAAGCTTAAAGAGTGTTTACAAAGGTACTTAGAGATCACCGCTGCAAGGTCTTAACAAAGGGGGGATTCAAACCCACAATCTTATGATTATAAGCCAACCCTTTTACGAACTGGACCAACTTTTATTGACAAAACATGAACATATTTTCTGCTTTGGCCTAATTGCTATAATGTAAAGGATTTATCAATTATCAGTGAATTAGTAACTTGGTGGAATTAATATAATAAATTTAACTGTTGATTGGGTTGTTTCATCCAAATATGAACACTCATTATTGTCCCATTCCCTTCATTAAGAGACAAAGAATATGGAAAAAAGTGGGGTAAGGATATACTTTAATTAAGGATAAGACTTCAACTGTGCGTCATAAATATATATAGTATAAAAAACCAAAGCCACAATTTATAAATAATACGAATTCCTTTTTTTATTTTTTTGCAAATGACTAAATGCACAGTCACACTCTGATCAAACAACATAAACCACAAATTATGGAGCGACAACGCACTCTAAAAATAACGATTTGTCAGGAATATCTTTTTTTATTATTGTCCCCCACCATGAAAGATTGAGCAGGCTTATGCTCGAATATTACCGTAAAGAATCAACCAATCTTCAACAACACAACTTTTTTGGACTCTCCAACTTTTGTGTGTGCCCTGTTTCAGAGAATATATCAATTAAGGAAAGTCCAAAAACAAAAAAAATTAAGCCCGTGTAGACAACTAAAACAAAAAAGTACCCCTCTGATTCTTAATATATTAAATTAAAATGTATTTGGCTAATTTGATTAGATTAAGAAAGTTGATTAAATTAGTGAATATGATATATAGTCTCTAAAAAAATCCTAATTATCTTCCTTAATTTTCTATTTCCTTCTTTTTTATTATTGTTGAGAGAATATCAATAAAAATAAATTAGAAAAAGATTGATAAATATAGAAACTAGTATATCTTATATTAGGACCAAGATCAACTTCTCAAACATGTCATACATTAAGAACACGAGAAATACTATATATTAAGATGAAACGACTGTATAGGATGCTCATGGGACATTGGGTGTCAGTTGAATCATTAAACCAGTGAATCAACGAAATGTCGCATATGTTCTAATGTAGTTTAATGAAGCAAAGCAACTATAAATGTATCTCTATGATATAAAATTGATGGGAAGTTATATTATTTATAAATTATATACTAGCATAATGTAAAATCTTCTTTATCTATAGCATTATTTTTTTCACTAAACAATATAGTATTTGTTTGGATACGCCCAAACTAATTAAAATAAATAACCACCTCTTGTTATTAAAATTGTAAGAATGTAAAAGTATTAACTGAATTTTTTCTGTTATCAATATATTAAAGAGATGTTTGGTGTCAGTCGAGCATCTAATTAATAACTACATTTTTAAATATATTTAAAGTTGTTAAAGAATTTTTATAATGAGGATTGGGAGAATAATTAATTATTGACAAGTATATTCTCGTTTGTTGTCATCGCTCCACCATAAAAATACGCATGAAGGATAAATAATACTATCGTCCTTTTATAACGCTTCATTACTTATTGTTTTAAATTCAATATATTAGTTAAAATTATTTAAATTAAAAAATTCATACAAACTTTTCAAAATCACCGTTAATTAAACTAAAATCAAATTAAAGCTAAGAGTGAAAGAAATAACTAAAAAAGGCTCATTTATGTAAAATGTAATTAATACTACCCGGTAAATAAGATCTTATATTAATAAGAGAAGATAATATTTTTATGAGGAGTTCTTTACTAAGAACCAATAAATAAAAGCCTTATAAATAAGACAAAAGGAAAAATAATTAATAAAAGGGTTAAGGTGCATTTTTGCCCTTAAAGTATACACCAAGAAGCAATTTTACCATTGAAGTTTCAAGTATAGCAATGTTGCCCCTGAAATTTCAAAACGGAGCAATGTTGCCCCTCCGTTAAAAACACTAACGGTCAATTAACAGTCAACGTTAGGGTTTTTAACGAAGGGGCAACATTGCTTTATTTGTAAACTTTAGGGGCAACATTGCTCTAAAAAAAAGTAACAATTTTGCCCCTAAAATTTCAAAACGGAGCAATGTTGCCCCTCCGTTAAAAACTCTAACGGGGTTTTTAACGGAGGGGCAATATTGTTCGGTTTTGAAACTTCAGGGGCAATATTGCTACGCCAAAAACTTTAGGGGCAAAATTGTTCCTAGACGTATATTTTGAGGGCAAAAATGCACCATAACCTTTAATAAAAGAGTAAAATACTCTGACCATCCTCCTGTTTTGTCTTAATTATACAGACCTCCCTTCTATTTTGAAAATCCATAGAAACCTCCCTTAAAATTAAAATATATGTTACACAAACCTCCCTTATATGAGTAAAATACTCTGATCATCCTACTATTTTGCCTTAATTACATAGACCTCTCATCTATTTTGAAAACATACACTTAAGTCTAAATAATTAACTACATTAAGAATATTCTAAAAATGTTCAAAAAATATATTTTTTAATTAAAGTTTATATAAAAATAAAATTTATATATTATTTTACTCTTAATACTTAATCACTAGTTTTACTTTTATATTTTGACTAATATTGTTTTAGATAATTTAAGAGTTTTTTATCTTTACAAATAGTTATCTTTTTAATTATTTTAGCATTGGTTAATGTAAATATCATAGAATGTTGAATATTCAAATAAGTTTTTAAATAAACATGTGCTTGATCAAATGTGTTCATAAATATTTATAAAAAATTACTAAATTTGAAATTTAAATGACACATAAAATCTCAAACTTATATAGTTTATTATATTTGATAAAAATATATGTGTTTAATTTATATTTTTAAGTCAAAATTAATCTATAATATCAAAACTAATTTTTTTTAACAAATTAAAAATTTAGAAAATCTATTAGAATACATTTTTGGTTTTATATACTTAAATAATTCTAATATGGAAGAGGGACATCTTGGTAAAAAAAAGTTCAAAAGTTAAACTTAACAGTTAACTAACGATTTGGGTGAATGGAAATAAAATATTAAAAAATAAAAGAGATTTGTGTAACATACATTTTAATTTTAAGGAAGATTTTTATGGATTTTCAAAATAGAGGGGAGATCTGTGTAATTACGGCAAAATAGGAGGGTAGTTAGAGTATTTTACTCGAATTTTAAAGGAGGTTTCTATTGATTTTTAAAATAGAGGGGAGGTATGTGTAATTAAGGCAAAATAAGAGGATGGTTAGAGTATTTTAATCTTTATAATATATATGAGTTATACTGGAGCTGAATCTGGTGTGTGAGGACTGAGGAGACTCACCAAAGTAATCATAGCCTGAGAACACACACTTGTATTCATGTAGTGGGAAATCACACACACATGAGAATGAAACACACCCAAGCACTAATTTCTGAACATGACAGTTGACAAATAAGTGAGCAGTTCTTAAGATACATAACATATAAAATTATATGTGGAGACACACAAGAAGTCTTCTTATATGTCTGCGCATATAATTTTATATGTTATGTATTTTAAGAACCGCCTAGATCTCTTTAAAAATTGAAAGAATTTAAGAACTCCCTCCCTCTCGCTGTGAGATTTACCCAAATAGAATATTAACACAAGTCACATTGAAGTGCAGATTAAACTTTGTATTGTAAGTCCTAAAATAGGAATTTCATTTTTTGGTCCCCGGTATTTAATTTCTTGTTTTTATAAAGTAGCTTTCGAGCTTTTGGCCCCACAGCCACATATTTCAAAGGACACGATTGAGACTTCTAGTTGTGCACTTTACACCACAGGAAAATGTTGCTCAGAAAATCGATAAACTCTTAAGAAATTGAATATTTTCGTGGTCTCTCTGATCTCTAGAGTCTTCTGCATTCATCATGAAATTGGACATACATTCCTCTATGAGAAAAACCAGACACAGCGGTAAAGATGTCCAAGACCAAGAGAGGAATGGAAAACAAAGATAACATATAATATTAAAAAGAAACCTACATTTGTTCAATAATATTTGAGGCAGACTTTCAGATTTCAGCGTGTTTCCTCCAATTCTTCCTGCCGTTGTCAATCATCGTCATCCTTATCTCTCACTCGTTATCTAGCAAGGGCTACGTGTTCATTTTCCATTGGCCCGATCAGTAACACTATTGCCTCCATTAAGATAAGGTTTCCAGAAACAACGTTAAATTGAGTCTCCATTTTTTTTTTGGAACAAAACTACAGATATATATATTAATACTCCAAAACGATGCAATACATAAAAGTAACCACAAATAGATCTAAAACAAATACAACCAACATAACAACAACAAAAAACACTGGATACAATATCAGCCAAGCAGCGTACATTAAAAATATAAGAGTAGAAGTAGAATCATGAACATCATCGGCCTCCTCAAAACCCAAGGTTAGAAGTGATGAACAAGAGAGTGTTGGTTGAAAAACCCACTCTAAAAGGCACACAATCTTAAAAGCAATAGCTGCAATTAAATCAGCTAACTGGGTACCCCATCTAGGGGTAAAGAAACCAGAAAACCCAACCTTGGAAGAAAGAAGACACTTGATGTCCTAAAGAACACTTCTGCTCCTCTGACCAAACAGATCCGGTGACATTGGCCACAAACCAAACCACACCTCTTTAGATCTTCCCCCAAGAACGCAGATCCGGGTTACCAAGAGGTAGTCGGACCTTATAACGTCCAAACAGCCATCCAACCAAGAGGATTTGATCTCAGATCTAACAGATCTGTTTATTTCTAGAGACAAGAACACCACCACAAAACCCCATACTACAAAAAAAGAAACAAAAACACAGAAAACCAGAAAACTCTCACCTCGGTAGATCAGATCTGAAGAAGAAGAGGGAGAAGTTCGCCCCAAGAACGAGAAGGGTGCTCGCCGACGACCTACATCACAAGCCGCCAGCGAGGGGAAGAATTGAGTCTCCATTTTGCTCTACCAAATATTGATGTGATAGAAAGATTTGTGGTAGTATTGGACGCATTCAATGTTGTTAGGCATAAAAACGAACGTGTGTGTGTGTGTTTGTAATATGGTATACATGTTATATGCTATATGGGTAAATATGCACACTTCTATATTGTTTTAAATTTTAACAGAAGCAAAAACAATATATATTTTGAGCTCTAAGATGGAACCCAAAAAACGTAAAATATATGTGTATTAGTAGTAATGTGATCTTTTTGGGTCCTAATAGCAGAGAGATTCCCCCCCCCCCCCTTTTTTTTTTCCCTCTAAATATAAGACCTTAGCTTCATATATTTTGTCTCATAAACTTTTATTTTTTTAAAACTCTCCCCGTTGATTGCAGACACCAAGAGAGTAGTAGTGCAAATGATTAAAAAAGGATATTTTAAAGAAATCAAGACACTTTTTTTTTAAAAAAAAAAATTGATTAACGAATAACTAACTTAATCAATTTTGTTAATTTCTTCCGATTAGTTTGCCCGTCTTGTTTTCAATCTTCCTACCCATTAGTTTGCTGTAATTTGCTTTTACCCTTATACTCTGTTTCCCAAACAAATATATTAAGATACAGGCCAAATGATGAGGCAGGCAAAATGCTAAATGCGTAAGCAAATTGCTCTGGTGGCAATTCGACAATCCCTGAGATTTCACTTGGAAACAATTAATCAAGCTGATATTTTGAACCCAAAGATTAATTTCTCTATTTGATTCATATTTTTTAGAGATTCTCATGACTTCCAATATATTCTTGTGTCAATGAGTCATCAATCAATATCTAGTTATATGTTACGGGTTCTCCATTCACAAGAGAAGTAGAGTAGGCTGATCTTTTGAAATGAGTTCATCCTCTAAATTTGTGATCATCACATTTGGTGGATTGTCATATTGTGAGTCTCACATCAAGATCAACGTATGGTTAATTAATCATTTTGGACCAGATTTAATTTTAATTTCAGCGTTAAAACTGTGTTTATGGTACTGGGCATGGTATAGTAATATCTTTAGATACTCTACTTCTTATGTTTTAAATTAATCAGTTGGTTGATTGCTCAAAAGACTCTTCCCATCACTAATTAATGAGCAGAAAGTGACAAGAACCAACTGGATATATCCGATCGTCCAACAAGGAATGATATTACAACACATACACAGTAATTAAATCACACACAAGCAGTAGCAGCGAATATCAGATTAATTACGCTCTCTATCACACGCAGGGCATAAGTCGGAGATCCATATCCCAAAAGTTAGCTGTTGGAGTTAGGGGACCAAGGCATTATACGCCCCTCTTTCAAGGAAACGGGACTCGTTACACACATTAACTATGAGTTAATCTTGTTACAAACTCGAGGACGAGTTATTCACATAGTAATTCATCAGAACTCCAAAGAGTGAAGCCATTACCAGTGTCTTCATCAAATGCACCAGAACCATACACAAACCTTTTTAGTCTCTCCGATATCCTCCCAGCTCTCTCACCACATTCTCCTACCTGAACATCATTAACAGAAAAACCAGATCCATCAGTTATATGCATAAATTATCGATCTACGTACTAATTTCATGGCTAGAAGCTAAAATCTAAAGAGGTCTAACATCATAAATGGTTACAAGTTCCAAAGGAAATTTCATGTATATATAATTGCTTACCTGACAGTGAATGGTATGAAAAACAGCATCTTGAACGACTGAATAACCAGCGTTAACAACGTCAGCTTGTTCTTGGTGAAGAATGCGAATGAACTCGTTGAAGATGAACTGGCAATCCAACCCAGTAATCACTGAAACAATCAAAGTTGAACCCATATGGTGAATCTCAACTTTGGGCGATTTCGACCCCATAACCATTCCTTTATCATTATTATTATTATAACTTTGCCTCCCACTAATGTTTGGCTCGTTATTGTTGATTTCCATTAAGCTGAGTTTCTTATTCCTCATCTTCTCCAACTTTATCTGAAGCTTCTTTATGTGGTTCGTGGCTTCACCCAGCTGATCCGGCAGCGAAATCATCTCCTGATTCACCACCACATTTAAACGTGTATATATAATGCCTAAATATTTTTTAAAAACAAGCTCATAAGACAAGTGACTATATTAATCAATTAGGAGTATTAGGTACCTTGGAGGTTTGATGAGGGACGAGTGAGCTAAGCTGAGAGCAAAGAGCCCTCATATGGCTTCTTCTGTTCCTCTCTATCATTTTCCTATCGCCTCTGGACGAAGGACCTGGAATGTTTTCCATCATTGCTATAATAATCTAATGTACTAATATTAGTCTCCTGAAAAATTTCAATATGGGTAGGTAGGTAGGTCGACGAAAGCTCAATATTTTTTAATGCTGTTTCATAGAAAGACAGAGCAACTTGGTAATTGGAATAGATTGCGGGAACGTGGGGTCTTTATATAAAGCGATGAAGACTCTATCCGTAGATTTTTTAGATGAGAGTCTGTCTTTCTCTCATAAATTAATTCAGATTTGGTTCGCCGAAAAATCAAATAAATAAAGAATTCCGATTCGAGACGTAGTGGTGGGGCTCACACATCTCTGTCGTCATGTGAACTGTTTTCGCTGTGTCTGTTCAATAATTTATAACCCAACTAATAAATAATAATCAGCCCTATCCAAATATATCCGCGTGTAAGTCTTGGATTGTATCAGAATCAAAGATATTATAAAAAAGATTGAAGAATCCGAGTAGAGTTCAATATTTTTTTTTATAGAGAATTTAGTCACATGATGAAACCCCTGAAATATTATATATTGCATGGGCTTTAAAGTTTAACCTATATATAAAGCAACAAGAGAAATATGTGTATGATGATATTAAAATGTGTCCACGTGTCCGCGTCATCTCACAGATGGCCAAAAGTAGGGGAAAAGAATCCATGTGACATTTAGCGTTTGAGAAGGAAGGATAAATTTTGCCCATTTAGATTAGGGTTTGTGTCGTGTTTAGGATTACCGTATTATGTTCTTGAGTACTGGTTTTAAAAGTGGACACGTCTTCGTTTTCACACTGGTATTGGGTTGGGTTTCTCTCCTTATCTTTTTTTCATTATTTCTCATCATTTTTAAATCATATCCATTCAATCAATCACAATACTACTTTAACATCTCTCTCCTCTTCCCAATCAATGGCCTAGATGGAGCCAATGAGGGAAAAGGAGAAACAAGATTATGAGAAAATCATCTCCCACCAGTATTACAGTGGTCCAGGGTTGTCAGAGATCGAGAAAGACCTAAAAGGGGTGTGAACAGTGAACATGGCCAAAAAAGGAAGGCGGATTTAAGACCATATTAATTTCGGTCAATAACTAATACCACTCTGGTCCTATTTATAAGTCCCTTTTCACCAAATCACACATACCAAGGAGAGGTAGGTAACTCAATGATTATGGGGTAAATTTTCAATTTTACCCTCATTTATGATTGGGTACCTTTTAACTTTTTCTTCTCTCTCTACTTTTATTGGTACAAATATAGGCAAAATTGTCACAAGTTCATTTATTTGGTCAAAATGGACTTATAAATAGGACCAAATTTTTTTGGTCAAAATAAACTTATAAATAGGACCAGAGTAGTACGTCCTAATTTTTTAGGATTACAGACTAGAATGAAAATAAGTTTTGCATATGAAAAGATAATAATTCTCCTTTCTTTATTTTTCTTGAATAAAAGATTTGATCTTCGGACTGATCGATAACGCAGGCTAGCCATAGAGCACTACCGCCGACCACAAGAAGTTAATGTGTTGTTGATAAGTATATATTTTATAATTAAATAGGTGTATATTTTATGATATAACTAGTTGGATTTATTATTATTATATACTTATTTAATTATCTTTTATATACTTTACTATCATTATAGGATAAAAAGATATTTCGATATAAAATCTAGGAAAAATTAAAATTAAGGACCTATAGCAAATAATATTTATTGAGAAGGACCATAAAAGTAGTAATTATTTAGAAGGACCAATTAACAAAATAAAAATTTAAAAATACTATAGTGTCCTTAATCAAACCTACATTTTCGCTCACATTCTATATTTAATACTAATATGAATTTCTAAATTTAATTAAATTAAACAAAATTTCTCTCATCATAGATATTTATAGAAAAAATAACACAAACAACCTTTAATTTTGTCAAAATTATAATTTTATTTTTAAAATTGACACAAAATTTGATTGAAAAAATAATAATAAATATATAGGAAAAACTCAAAAAAAAATTATAATTTATTATAAACATTAGAGAAATGTTAAATATTATATATATATATATATATATAAAATTAATAAGGTTATGTTCATCACGAGTGTGCCTTCGAGTGTCAACAGACATTAAACCCATTATTATATTTCAATTTTTGATACAATATAGTAATGTTTTATTTTTGTTATTTGAGCCTACACAACTAGTTTTAGTAAGATAAAAAATGAGTTTAATTTTCTATTTTGGTTGATAAAGTTTCTTTGATAGAGATTTTTTTTTTCTTGATTTACATGTAAATCAAGAAAAAAACTTAATGATATAAAAGGGTTAAAGGGCTAATATCTATGTTACTAGTAATAATTAAATTATATAATGATGAGATATGAAATTCATCTAATTTTTTTTATTGTGGTTGATAAATTTCTTTTGATAGAGCTTTTTTTTCCTGATTTATATAAAAATTTGTAAATCAAGAAAAAAAAATTAATGATATAAAAGGGTTAAAAGGTCAATATCTACCTAACGAGTAATAATTAAATGATAAAATAATATGATTATGTAGATATTAGTTAAGGTTAAAAAATGATGATTTTGGCAGTAGTAATTTTGGTGGAAAAAAAATAAATCACTTTCAAGGGCAATTCAGTATTTTTAAGTTTATATTTTGGTAATTGATCCTTCTAAATAATCACAATTTTTATGGTCCTTCCTAATAAATATGATCTGTTATAGGTCCTCCTATCTAATTCTCCCTAAAATCTACTTATTTCTTATTATATTTTGTAGGAAATATTAGCTGATTTAGAAAGAAGTAGAAAAAGCAATTAAGAGGATATGCAATCAGCCAAACTCGGTGGTCCCACACAAGAAAAATAAAAACAAAATTAATTGTGTGATCTGATGGAGGAGATTCCAAGATATAAGAAATCTTTTTAATAAGAAAAGGAGAATTAGTGACCCACGGCCTAAGTTATATTTAGGTTATATATATGAAGTAAAAAAGACGCACGAGTGGATCAACGAAGAAGTAGAGGAGTAGCGGCTGAGCATTTCGGTTCTCTTCATCATCTCCATGGAAGGACCATGGAGGCGACTGAGAACACAGTCGGCAGCTTCGTCTTCTTCGTTCGTGGCTCACCATCAACTGAATTAGAGGGAGCGCTTTTGTTCTTAATTTCAATATTATGTTCCTATTCCCTTTCCCTTTGATTTTCAGTATGGTTTTGAACCTTGTGTTGCTTGGATGGATTTTAATCTAGCCATGTGAGGCTAATTTCTTTGCAACCTAAAGGAGTTATGAATTTATTTGTGGATTAGATTTTATTTTTATTGTTTAGTTATAATTAATATTAATTTTGATCACTTAATCTTGTTTAAATTTATCTATTTAGTGATTAACCATCATTGAATATGAATTTGAGCATTAGGATTTACCTTGGCAAAAGAATTAGGCTCTAAGATTAAGTATTATGGGATTAGATTACGATTTAATTTGTGATTAGGATAGGCATATACCTAATAGCCCCACCTAATTGTTGAAGAGTGTGTTCGAGTTTTATTGTTTCTTAAGTAATTATGTTAGACATAACAAAATACACTTAAGAGATGATTGTAAGTGGACCGGCAAGCACTTATAGCTATTTATGCTCAAGCTTAACCAAATTGATATTAAGGCTAATTAAATTAGTGAGAACAAGGTTTATGAAGTTGATAAAGGATTAGTGACTTTGGGTTGCTCGTTTGATTATTTAGTAGTTTGTTTATTTTAATTTTAGTTTTAATTTTTTTCTTAATTAAATTCAATTTGTTTTGCTCAACTTAAATGAAAGTGTAAAATTAATGCTTAACTGAAGTTGGTGATACTAAGTCCTCATGAGAACGATACTTTTCTTACTACTTTATTACTTAATACGATACGGCCTGTATACTTGCGGAGTTATAAGCTATAAGGTTTTTGCCCTATCAGTTCTTCACAGGAGGATTTCACATGTTCATGAAGAGTTGCACTATTGAACAAGTATACACACTACTACAAAAAACGTGTTTAACGTTCCAAAATAGGCCTAATTAACGTCCATTATTCAAGCGATGTCTATTGAGGAGACGCGTAAAACTTGATTTAAGGAGTCCCAAACTAATTTTTGGACGCCTTAGTTATGATTTAAGGAGTCCCAAAATAATTTTGGGATGCCAAAAATCACGTACAAAATGAGTACATTAAGCACTAATTTTGGCATCTCAAAAGTTATTTTGGGACTCCAAAAATATAATTTAAGGCATCTCAAGAGTTATTTTGGGACGCCATAAATATTTTCTTTCACAAAAAATTGTATGTTTGGATTTTGGGTCTCCAAAAATATTATTAAGGCGTCCCAAAAGTTATTTTGGGACGCTGTAATAAATTTTTTTAAAAAATAGTTTGCTATGAGTTTCTCACAACCTAGAAATTAAACCCTATAAAAACCATCAAACAGATAGCCATGAACATACATTACCAAAATGTTCAGATCGTTATTAAACCATGCATGAAACCCACAGCAACCCACAGCACTTAGGCGATTCCAATTAAACTAGAATCTTATAAACCACATAATAAGGAAAAGACTATACTATGCACCCATAAAATTAAGCAATGAGGTGAATTCAGATCATTACCAAAATACATTACATGCAAATTTAAACAGATCATCACCCGTCAAACAGATAGCCATCATGAACATACATGCATTACCAAAATGTTCAGATCATTATAGACCAATTTTAAACACTTTCTCTGCCTTCTCATCACTGACCCTACTTCCAAAAAGAAAAGCACAACTGAGGTGAATTCAGTCCATTCTTTAACCATGCATGAAACCCAACCCTTAGGTGATTCCAATTAAACTAGAATCTTATAAACCACACAATAAGGAAAAGACTATACCACCCATTAAGATTAAGCAGTGAGGCTACCCATCATATGATCAACAATGGTAACTACTACTACTATATATATACAACAATATCATGAATCACAGGATGAAATAATATTACCTTCATCTGTTTCAGAATTAACGCATTGCTTTTGTGGAATGTGAAACAGGATGAAGAAGCTACTAGAAAAATGAAGGATAAGAGTGATAGTCGTGAACTCAAACGCGTTTATCATGAATGCAAAGATTATTTTATCAAACATGACAAAACCTTTGATCTAGAACACAGGTAAGAAAGCTGATAATCATTAATACATAACTCAAAGAAATGGAAATCGCGAGACATTTAGTTGGGGAAAAAAAAAATGAAATATGCGGCTCCTAAAACGTGAAGGAATAACACATCAAAAAATCCATGACTCCATTAATGCAAATCTTGATAAAACAAAGAAGGCCTACGAATACATTATTGAACACCAAGAAACAGAGATAAAACAGGAGCTGGTATACGAAAAAGAGAACTGAATAAAAAATAAATAAATAGCCTCTGATCTTTCATCGGTTCATATCAGCGGAAAATTAAAGAAGATGCATAAAATGAAGGGGAAAATTGAAAATACCTAAGCAAGATTGATGTAATAGAGGAAGGGTTTCTTGTTACACGAAATATTGGCGAAGTGGAGGTAGTGCTCAGAAAAGAGGATGAAGACGAAGGTGAGAGTGAGTGAGAGCACAAGCACCTGAAAGTGGTGAGAAGCGGCGACGACCAGTGCCGACGAGTAGTGAGACTATGGGAGACCGAGGGAGGGAGGTGAGACCGCGATAGAGCAAGAAGGAGAGAGCAGAGAGGATCGGACCTGTTCGAAGCCTAAATTGGTTTTGGATTTTTTTTGGGGGGACAAAAGAAAGGGCGATTGAAGGATGATGCGAAGAAACCTAAACTAGAAAGGGCAATTGAAGGAAGACTGAGGAGTGTGATTGTGAGTGATTCTGGCTAGTGCAGGACTCTTGAGTTTTTAGCTATGACTGATTTTTTGGAGTCCCAAATTATATTTTGGGATGCTAGAAAATTTTTCCACCAATAAAACTGCCCGCAAAATTTTTTTTCCTAATTTTTGGAGTTCCAAATTTTCTTTTGGAACGCCAAAAAATTTTCCTAAACAAAAAATTCTCCCTGGACAAAAATTGCCTAAAAATTGATTTTTGGAGTCCCAAATTGTATTTTAGGATGCCAACAAATTTTCCCCCCCAAAAAATTGCTTGCCAAAAATTTTCCTTGACTAAAAATTGATTTTTGGAGTCCCAAAATATAATTACAAAAATGCCACCGCGTTCACTTTTTGCTGCCCTTTTTTTTTTAAAAAAAAAAATAGGGACGTCCTTTAAGGTAGTAATAACTAATTTTTGTACTAGTGACAACTGTACATGAAGGACTGAAATCCTCTTATGAACAATACATTAATTTCCGATGGTTGGAGCTTCGGCCTAGCGGCGGTGGGTGACTGATCGCCGGAGCTCCAGTGATGATCAAACCTTTTTTTAAATAATAATAATAATAATAATACTAGTAATGGTGGTGGTGGTGGTGGTAGCAGTAGCAATAGTAGCAGTAGGAGTAGTAGCAATAGCAGTAGCAGTAGTAGTTAGTAGCAGTAGCTGTAGTAGAGTAGTAGCAGTAGAAGTAGGAGTAGCAATAGCAAGAGTAGAAGTAGCAGTAGCAGTAGTAGTAACAGCAGCAGTAGCAGTAGTGGTAGTAGTAGTAGTAGTCGTAGTAGTAGTAGTAATAGTAGTCGTAGTAGTGGTGGCGGTGGAAGTAGTAATAGTGGTAGTAATAGTGGTATTATTGTCTTTTTACCTACAAAACTTATTTTCATTTTTCTCCTTAGTCTTGCAGTAAAATTTTAGAATGTTTTGATCCTTAACTGAAATAAATTTGGTCTTATGGTCCTTTAATGGAATTCTTCCCTTTACATATTTGTTGGAGTTTTAAATATAGGACTTAGATAAAAGATTTATTTTAATTCTAAACACAGGAACTCATTCTTTTTTTAACATGAATAATGAGAAATCATAATTTTTATTTTGTCTTCTAAATCTATAATTACTTTCCTCTAGCAGCTTACAAATTGCACATATTGAATCGGTTTCTAGCATGGGTTGTTCCGGTGCATATTATTAAAAAGGTATTCAGGAAACCAAGATATATATTTATTATAAATAACTAATTTAACTAAATTTATAAACATGCGTAAATTGAGATAAGATAATGATAAGTGATAACTTGAATAAACGTCAACATATATAACAGCCATGCATTTATATGTCGTTAGAAGATACAGCAGACACATACCATACCTTCAAATCCCCTTTATGAACATAAAAATAAAATTGAAGTCTACCAAAAAAGTATCATAGGCTCAAAGAATATAAGCTCCCCCCCCCCCCAAAAAAAACCAAAAGAAAAAAAAAACCCTAAAGAATAATCATTCAACTTAATGCATGGATGTATTCACTACTATAGAAAATACTTTTAACCTACGTTTTTAGGTTTTTTTAATGTCTTTTTCTATGGGGACGCCTATGTGAGCAACGTAGTAAAGTTTGAGAATAGCATCTATCAAAAAGTAGACGTCGTTAAAGACTTACGACATCCATTTTTTTTAAAACATATGCCTTAAGGCTTTTTCTTTATTAAAAGAAAAAAAAAACCCTTCTGATTAGTATCGTCTTCCTGAATGTGAATTTATCACACAGTCTAGGTTTGCCTTTGAAAATTCCCATCATTAGTACTTGTGAGCTCCAAAAGTGTACTTTACTTCATGAATGACAACAGCTAAATAGCAATGATCCGAATGTCTTGAGAAATTACAGATATGAGAATTCAAATTCAAACTGAAAGAGATTTGAGCTCCAAGACTAACATGATCTATAAAATTGAAATCAAATTCAGATCTGTAATTTTCAAAACGTGCGATGGATTAACATTCAGGAAGACGATACTAATATGAAAGACGGATATGGGAGCCGATGAGGTTAGGCACATTATGGAAGAGCTAGCCAGCGAGTACAAAGGAAATTCGCTCCCCCACCAATAATTTCCTTGCCAAGCGTTATTCCTCCTCCTCTTCAACTCCCTCTTGGAAATGTACTCTCACAAGCAGAGACGTCATTGTTTTCCGGTGCAAGTTCCATCTATGCTTGCATCTTCGACGACCACATCTACCTCATGTATGACTTCGTGAATGGCGCTAATCTCTCTGATTGTTTGTGAAATAATAAGAAGAACCTTAACTTCACCATCCTATCCAGTTGGAAGTGAGGAGTGTGAATAGGAAGTAGCGAGGGAAAGGGATGGTTTAATGGGACAAGTGACAACTTTTGGCATCTTTATTTTGAAAAGGGACACCAAAAATCAAATTGAGGCTCCTTTTTAAATTGAGACACTAAAAGTAGGGTTTTTAGCGTCCAAATTTTGAAAAAGAATGCTCAATATATCAAAATTTCTGCACATAATTATAAAAATACCATCGCCTTTATTTTTTATTTCCCTTTTTAAAAAACATGTGATTTTTAGGAAAGTAAAATTTTTTGGGAGAATCCTTTTGTAGGCCCACATTACCAAAAAAAACCTAAAAAAGGCCCAAGGAATCTGTAAATCCTTGCAAAGGCCCCAGGGCCTTTATAGGTATTATGTTAGAAAACGAAATTACATTGATACCCTTGCTGAAAGTCTGAAAATGAAGAAGAATCAATTTGAAATCCATCTCTCCCTCATTCCAAATCGATGCTATTTCTGACCAAAAAATCGACGCTATTCACTCGCTCCCTTCCCTCTGCCTTATTCGAAATCGACGCTGCCCTTCTCCGTCGCTCCCTTCTCTCTGCCGTCTCTGATCTCTGGCCTCATCCAGTTGTCCGTCATCGATCTTCGCCTCTACGCCTCCGTCCTCCGAAAAGAAAGGTACGAAATATTTTAAACATTTGATTTTGAGATTTATCAGAAGCTAGAAGAGAACCGATTCACAAAAGTATTTGAGATAACTTCACTGATCTTCTTTTTGTCTCCCATGATTAGTTTGTTTCTTTTCCTTCATCAGCTTGAGGATTAGGATTTTGGATCTTGTTCGAAATGTTTAGATTTTGGTAAGCAATATATCAGTTGTGAAGTCTCAGAGAAAGTTTCATGATTTTACACTTGCATCGCGAATCTCATATTAGATGATGAATCCTTTTTGTGTACCTTTTGCTACTACAAATATGGGTTTTGCCATGCTTGCAATGGATTTGGTTTGGTTATATTAAATTTGGTGCGCATTATCTGGATTTTAAACAATTGCAATACCAAAGAATGAGATAATATTTTTGTAAAATGAATCAAACAATTGTATGTTATGATCTAACTTTCGATATTGCAGAAAAGAGGTGCAAACATATATGTAGAGTTTCTTGGTGGAAGCTTCACATGTGACGCATATCATATTTTTGAGCATTTTTATCTGGGTTTTTTATCCATTATATTAAAATTGTTTTTGTTTGTTCAACAGTTTCATTAAATGAAGAACTTGAGGTGAGGAAGAAGATTTAGTAGATGAAGAAGCTGGGAGTGAGGAGGAAGGGTCACTAATTAAAGAATATGATGGTGAGGAGGAAGAGTTAGGAAATGAACAAGAATCTAAAAGTGAAGATTCAACAAATGAAGAATTTGAAATTGATGATGAAGATTCAAGAAATGAATAATCTGAAAGTGGGGATGAACAAATGCACTTTGTGTTAGGCATGACTTTTGCCAACCATGAAAAATAGAAGAGGGCAATTAACCAATATGCAATAACGAAGGTTAAAGTCAGAATATCC
The DNA here is from genome assembly GCA_034222035.1 of Acacia crassicarpa. NCBI lineage: Eukaryota > Viridiplantae > Streptophyta > Magnoliopsida > Fabales > Fabaceae > Acacia > Acacia crassicarpa. Next base: position 35,433,464 of record JAWXYG010000005.1, on the reverse strand, counting down.
AAGATTGTTCCCTCAAAAATTAGAGTGTGTATATAGACCAATTTATTGTATATTTTGGATTGAACAATATATATTTTGGTGTGTTCAATGTATATCTTATTTTGCAAAAGTTGTATATTTTAGCACCTTCGAAACTATTTGATGAGATTTTGGTCCATGGATTATGTCATCCTTTTGGAAATGACCTTATATTACATTAATTGGGGCTATTTTATATAACATTAATTGGGGTTGTTTTAGTTGTTAGAGGGGGCTGATGTAATTGTCAGTGTTTGCTGGTATAGTTGTTAATAGAGGCTGATGTAGTTGTTAACTTTTGCTGATGTAGTTATCTTTTGCTGATATTGATGTTAGAGGAATCTGATTTAGGTTTTTTTTTTTTTTTGGTAGCTAATATTGTTATTAAAAGGGGCTAGTGTAGTTGTCAACGAGGACTAATATGGTTGTTAATGGAGGTTGATGTAGTTGTTAATGGAGGCTGAAGTAGTTGTTAATGAGGCCTGATATGGTTGTTAATGAGAGCTGATATGGTTGTTAATGAGGTCTGATGTAGTTGTTAATACGGGATGATGTAGTTGTTAATAAAGGCTGATGTAGTTGTTAATGGGGGCTGATCTGGTTGTTAATGGAGGTTGATGTAGTTGTTATTGGAGGGCTGATGTAGTTGTTAATGGGGGCTGATATGGTTGTTACTGGGGGGCTGATGTAGTTGTTAATAGGGGTTGATATGGTTGTTACTGGGGGCTGTAGTTGTTAATGAGGGCTGGTGTAGTTGTTAATGAGGGCTGATGTAGTTGTTAAAAGGGGCTGATATGGTTGTTAATGAGGGCTGATGTGGTTGTTAATGGGGGCTGATGTAGTTGTTAATGAGGCCTGATGTAGTTGTTAACGGGGGCTGATATGGTTGTTAATGAGGCCTGATATGGTTGTTAATGAGGCCTGATGTAGTTGTTAATGGGGGCTGATGTAGTTGTTAATGAGGGCTGATGTAGTTGTTAATGGGGGCTGATCTGGTTGTTAGTAGGGGCTGATGTAGTTGTTAATAGGGGCTGGTTAATGAGGCTGATGTAGTTGTTAATAAGGGCTGATGTAGTTGTTACTGGAGGCTGATGTAGTTGTTAATCGGAGCTGATGTAGTTGTTAATGAGGGTTGATATGGTTGTTAACAAGGGCTGACGTAATTGTTAAAGAGATTGATGTAGTTGCTAAAGGGGGCTGATATTGTTGATAAATGGGTACCTTATTATATCTCATTTTCCTGCTTTTACACACAACTAACAATGACCAGAGATGCAAGAAACATTTGTCGATCTCATTCATATTAAAATGTCATGTCACCTACATCAGAAAATTTACAAAACTTTGTCCTAAATACAAACTCAAGTGTTCTACACAATTGTTGTAATAAAAATATCATACAACCACTAAAATTTAGATACACTTACAAACTAGTCAACTTGTGTACATAAAAGGATTTCTTCACAACTGTGTCCTAAATACAATCAACGTTATGTTTTCGCCTATAACAAGTCAACCTATCTACCTAACAAGTTTGCTGCCTACTGTCTCATCTTCCACTTGTAGTACTCCTTGATGAAACCATCAAATATAACAAAACTCAATATCCATATGTCAGGATTATCAACCTTCGATTCAGCAACACTTTTCTTGAATAGCTCAGCTGCATTCTTAAGAAAAACGATTGATACAGAGCCAGCAATCCTATAATTCAACATTAACCTGTTTGACAAAAAAAATGTGAGATTTACTAAACTTAAAACACATGAATCATTTATAATGGAAAAACTTCTAGACAACAGCAACTGAGATCAGTTAAAAACATAAAATGCATTTCAAAGTTCAAACATAACATTGAACTACAAGCATAGCACAAACTTCTAAAACCATGAGGATCAGTGACTTGAAGAATTCCCCAATTGCTATATTCAGTTGATGAAGAACAAATGTTGTAAAAATCTTTAAAATGGAACAAGAAAATTTCCTAATATTCTTTAAAGCTAAAGTCCATAGAGGAGGCAAAGGGCTACTGAGCAAATAACATATGAATAGAACCTTCCATTAAAAAAATAAAAACACATGAAAACAACCAGGACACTTCATGAAGCTTATTCAAGGACCAGAATGCAGGAAAACAAACTCCTATTTCATAATTAATGCTGCAACCTTTTGACATTGCATCAAGAATTGAATGCTTCATTCTAACAATTCCCTCAGCACACAGAGAGATTGCAATAGCTAATAAAACTGGAAACTTAATTATAACATCCATTATTCTTCTACTTTACTCTCCTCCACAAAACCAGACGTTGGAAGCAAAGTCTAGCAGTGAAACATAACAAATTGTAACAGCTAATAAAAGGATGACCACATCAGGACAAATAGAAGTAAAAAATGAAGTTGCAGAGGATAATTTCTCTTCACTCCTAATGGATGGTTTTCTGAATGAGATAACCAGCATTTCAGACTGAGTCAGATATTTCAGATCTTGGTGGGTTCTTAAGTATCATTTGTATCTAAATGACAACTTTTGGTGTTTTCTGACAGATTAATATCTGATTTTTTTTTCTTTTTGGGTATTCAGGAAATTTCAATCACTCAACTCAAAGTTGTGTTAAGAGCGTTCCCATCATTAGAAACATTGGTGAAAGAAAGATTCATTAATTATTACAGAATCTAAGATATATTCAACTGTCAATAGGAGTTTATACCCTATAGTTCTTTGTGAAGCTTTGATAGGATCACCATTCCTCTATGAAAGTGCTCTGCATGCCACAGGGCAAACATATCACAGAAAAATTTGTGAAGCGCAACACATGCAAGTTGTTTTCAGGAAATTTAGTTCAACATTTAGGTTCATTAACAAGAGTGAAAGTAGCAAGTTTGAAATTGAAGTTTTGAATCCAAAATTAGAATGGTAGAAAAAAATTCAGCATAAAAGTATATGAGTGAAAAACTTATGATGGATGAATTTATGGCAGCAAGAATAGTCTTTTCTTTCAATTTCAAAAATCAAACCAAATACTACTCACAAAACTTAAGCATCAAATCACAATCTCTAATAAAAAATAAAAACTCATGGTTCGCAACAGTAAAAGTTACATTATAATGCAAACTAAACAAACTATTCATCATCTGTAACTTGAACAACGGCACATGTATCCTTCAACAAGAGAATTTGCTTTAATCATTCAAAATTCAAGAGTCACTGTTTCCATGTTAACGCAACTACAATACAAAAAGGAAAACTCCATCAAAGTAGAACTGGTATATTTTAAGCCATAAGCTTATTTTCTTGTTCTTTTTCTTTTTTTCCCCAACAAGGCAAAGCCAAATGTTGACTTCTTTATCCGAAGAAGTTAAGCACTCACAACAACAAGAACGGCCTTGATGAAACCAAAAGCATGACAGTGATGATTCAACAAGCAAAGGTCAGAGTCCAATTAATTCCATTAATTACCTAATAAAGTGCACCAGTAAATTTTTTGTCAGCTTTTTTCCCCATAAGAACGGGTGCTTATAAAATGCTTAGATTTCCAATCAATTCCATTAATTACCTAACAAAGCCAAATGCTTGTGTGGTCTGGTTTGCACCCTGTATCAGAAAGAATAGAGTTACTTTTACTCATGCCAAATTCTAGCACAAGAAAGAAAATCCTTTTGGCATGCATACATGACTTCATTGAACCAATGATAATAGCTCCATGCCTCCACTTTAAATCAATGATTACTCACTTTCACGTCACTCACTATATTATTTTGTAAACTTCACTTTAGAAGAGTCAAATTCTAGCATTCACTACAAGTCTATAAATCTAATACCCTAGTTGACCAAAAAAAAATATAAATCTAATACCCTATACAAATACTGAATAATCTCTGTATGAAATGATCAAGCAAGCTCACTCAAGTTCAAACACAAATCATGAAAGAAAAATAATTGCAATCAATTAAAAGAATAGCAATGAAATGCTCACTGCATCATTATCAGTTTGTGTAGGTTATCCCTTGCTAGCTGCCAGAGCTGCAGCTAATTCTTCTGCCTGTTTGATAATAATAAAGATGATGCATTGAAATTTAGCAAGAAATATAAGCTTAGAGCAAACCCTATTAAATAAGGTCATATCCTAAAAATTGATCCACAAAATTAAGCAAACTAGAGAAACATGTTTAAGGGAACAGATGGTGTGGGGACTGAAGCAAAGAGTATACCATTGTCAGCAGTACCTTCCAGGAGCGATTTATCATTATTTGTTCATCATTTTCTTCTTAGTATTTGGCAAATTTTTCTTCAATAGCAACAACATTTATTCCTTCAATCAAGTTCAACACTGCAAATGTCAAATAAACATTAAAATTTCAAATATACATTAAGTGTTAAAACCACATATGAAAACTCAACTGATTGAAGTTATTGAAGTATTTTTAATTCATATTTAAATCAAACAAGAGGATCTAATCTTTCCTCACGTTATACCATAAGAAAGATTTGCAATTTTGTACTGACGCACTGATCCCCCAAACAAATAGACCAGTAAAAAGAATGGAATCATGTACCACCAAATCTTGGCATATTACAATCATAGAGCATATCATAAGAAGTGCAAATCAACACTGATAATCTGATTGGCCAGCAAACCTCGATGAAGCTAAAAAAACACAGTGAATTCTAAAGACTGCAACCCATATAGCGTCAAAACCCAAAGTTATTGGCTTATCGCAGATAAATCATTAAATTGGTGTGGTAATTAGGCCCAAAAAAAGTTTGATAATTGAGGTAAATGTATAACCGAAAAATGAAACTTGAAAGAGGACGTACCAGAAAATCAAATCAAAGGAAGAATAGAAACCATCAATTATCAAGCAAAAGAAAGATAGGGACGGAAAAAACCTAATCCCCAAATTGTTTCATACCTTTCTTTTTACAGACAACTGCCATAAGCGAATCAGCGACAGCAACACACACGAGCTTCAGAAGGTTGACGATGGCTGACGATTTTACCTTTTCCACAAGAGCGCAAATGGCATCAGAGTCGAGAGTGAGCGTTGGCCGTTGAGCACAGAGAAGAGAGCGAAGTGATGAGAGTCGAGCGAGAGACAGAGAGATGGAATTAATGATTTTGAAATTGCCCTTTCTTTTTTCAGAGCAAGTGGTGGGCTTTTCCGTCATTTCTCTCAGACAATGTATGCTTATAAAGGCCCTGGGGCCTTTTCAAGGATTTACATAATGCTAGGGCCTTTTTTGGGATTATTTTGGTAATGAGGGCCTCCATAAGGATTCTCCCAAATTTTTTTCTTATAGTAGTGATTGTAGAATCCATAACTTCTTCAAAAGGCATGCTAGTGCAAAATAATACTCTTGGGGTTCATAAAACAATTCTTTTTTAATTTGGCTTGACTCAATTATTTGTCAAGTTTGATAATCACTCAATAACGGAATTATGTGATTTAAAGAAAAAGTTAAAATAATAAATACGTTTGAAATAAGATTTTTTTCCCCCAAACATGCCCTTATTTATAATGGGGAAAGTAAGAGAAAAATGAAATAAATATTAGTATAACTAAACTTTTAATTAATGTAATACATATAATTAATAAGTGAAAAATAAATAAATAAAACTCGTTAAATATTTAGACAACTATTTCAAGCTCTTACAAAAAACAAAAAACTAAGACAATTCAAATTTTAGTCTTTTATAAAAAGGACCGAGGGAATAAGATTTAAAGCATTCAATATTTATTTTCTTTTTTTCATTCTATGCAATTAATTTCTATTAATAATTAATTTATTATAATTAATACAGTACATTGACTTTTGTCATGACATACTCCCTTCAATCTTTTTCTTAGAGATTAAAATTTGAACTATCTTGATTCTTTTCATAAAATTATCATAATGGTTTTCTGAACATTTAATGAGTTTTTTTATTTTTTTTATTTTGACCCTTAATTAATTAAATGTATTAATATTGTATTAATTAAAAGGTTGCTTATATAATTGCTTTATTTTTCTCTCTTACTTAATTTACCTCTTATAAATAAAGGCATATTTAAAAAATAAAGCTTATTTAAGACATATTTATTATTTCTAACTAATTTTAATTGTTTTCTTAAACAGCTTAATTCGATTATTGAGCTCTTATAATAAGGACGGGAGAGAGTATTTAAAAACAACACCAACATAGCCTTATTTTACTAAGTAGGGGGTTGGTTACATGAATTACACGACATCATTGTGTTCTTTTAAAAACTAGATCTTTGGATAGATTATTTTTTTAAAAAAAAAAATACTCTATAACTTCATTAAATGTTCACTTTGGTCTTTTTCTACTTCTTTTTACAAAACTTCATATCGTTTAATTGACCCTTTTCACCTGCATACCTAGTGACCTTTTTTGAATGTATATATCCAAACCACATACTTAACAAGCTTGACAAATTGTTTACACATTTAATGTTATAACTACCTTTTAACCAACATTTTCGGTTCATATGAGGTGCTAAATGTGACTTATATTATAGAGTGGAGCACCTGACTACATGTTCTATTTAATTAGGTAAAGCGATTGTATTATAAGTTTTTTTTTTAAAAGGATAATATGATTAGGTACGTATAAAATTTAACCCTTTGTCTTGTTCCAAAAAAAAGAATCCATTAACAAGATCGACAGGCGGGAGGGTAAAGGAAAGAAAAGGATTTCATTTCACACATTTGAAGCACGTGATGAATTTAATTCATTGATTGCAAGAACCCCATTACCTCTCGGTCAAATTAATTAACCACTATAATTAATGAGGGCACGAGGAGCAAGCACAGTGTACAGACATGTTGGGTGGGGCTATTTAAGTCACGTGACTTTATCAGCCACAGTGTACGGGACCCATCTCTTTAGTGTACGGTACGAACTGAAACGTCGTGGGTATTCCATGTCTCCTCATTTGCGAAATTTTGACATGCGTCTTTATTTTAATTTTAAAAAAATGGGAAAAAGTGGGTTAAATAGTAAATTTGTCCCGAAAGTATACCCCAAGAAGCAATTTTACCCTAGAAGTTTTTTTGGGAGCAATATCGCCCCTGAACTTTCAAATCGTAGCAATGTTACCCCCCTCCGTTAAAATGTTATGCTGACCGTTAGTTGACCCAATTAAGCTGAGATGACTCTAACACCTAAGATATAATGCCACGTAGTCATAGCCACCTCATCATCTAGCTCTTCCTCAACTCTGACTCTTCCCTTCTCTGCACTTGCTTCCACCGCTTCTACCTCCTCAATCCCAACAACCCAGATTTCAATCCAGTAGTCAATACATGAGAGTGAGATGCCGAGGGTGTTGAGTCCAGGGATTCCTTTCAGAAACACCTCAAGAAACATCTTCTTCTTCAGAGGAGGATGCGGCAGTGGCAGCGGCCAAGAGGAAGGGCAAAGCTGGGAATAAAAAGGATGATAATAGAGAAAGACGATGCCAGAAGGAGGCTTCTAGAGGAAGTTCAAGCCCTGAGAAGCGTCGATCTGCGATATTGCTTGAATGTCCAAGTCGACACCCATGGGAGCGTCCAAGACAAAGCCCTTGAGAATCGGAACTTCGGGATCTGAGAATTTTTTTTCCCATATTTTGAATCTAAAATTTGGAAGGGATCTAAGCCTGTGCATCCACATCTACCTCTAACAATGTTGATTTATGAAGCTTTATCATGTTTTTTGTTGGAATCCCACCTTCTCGTCCACACTCTCTCTTCCACCTTCATACGAGTTCCCTCCCCATCACCGATATCGCCCTCCGTTCCACCTCCAAACGCCTTCCGTCTCTATCGCCGGCATCGCTCTCTCTCTCTCTCTCTCTCTTCCCCCTCCAGACACCTTCTTCTCCGCCGTCGTCGTCATCTCCCCCTCTCCTTCTTTCTCCTCTCTCTACGAATCGGACCCCTTTCGCCTTTTCAAACTGACAACCCAGTCTCCATTTTTTGTTGCTCGTCGATGACCTATCTGATTTTGTTTTGCTGATTTTGTGATGCTGATTTGCTTAAATTTTAGTCCTAAAACCGTTGGTGTTATGCTAATTGTTCCATGTCTTGAGTTCTTAGTTTGCTGTGAATCTATTTGCTTCTTTTTTTACTCTGAAGTTCTTAGTTTGTTGTGAATATATTTGCTTCTTATTTTATTCTAAATTCTGGATTCTTTGGAGATGAAGAAAGGAACAAGTAAGGCTTCCATGAAGGAGATGTGGTCAAAAATTGCATTCATCTAATGAGTGAGAAGATGGTGGTGGGTGGGAGCAAGGGAGATGGACGGTGGGAGCAGGCGGAGAGAAGGGGAGGAATTCAAGTTGAGGAAGAGTCAGAGTTGAGTTGAGAAAGAGCTGGATGATGAGGTGGCCATGAGTACGTGGCATTATATCTTAGGTGTCAGAGCCATCTCAGCTTAATTAAGTCAACTAATGGTCAACATTAACATTTTAACGGAGAGGGGTAACATTGCTACGATTTGAAAGTTCAGGGGCGATATTGCTCCCAAAAAAACTTCCAGGGCAAAATTGCTCCTCAGGGTATACTTCTGGAGCAAATTTGCTACTTAACCCTAAAAAAATTGAATTGAATTTAAATATTGTCAGGCCCAAGTGCCCAACTAGAGTAAAAGCTTAAAACATTCTCTTTATATATTGGATATTTTAAAACAAGTCCTGTAAACTTAAAAATTAACATTCACTATATTCATTCTAATTCATAATTGGATTGAGTTTTTTTTTAATGAAAAATGGTATAAAAAAATTGTTCAAAAATTTTCTTGGCAATCTTGCATAATAAAAATATATTTTTAATAAGGACTTTATAAAAACAAATCAAGTCCATTTTAAATAGGAACTTTTCACCAATACTCTATTTTTGGGCATTGTTGACGTTTTTACTTAAGTTTACTCACCTCAAAATATTAAGATTTCATATATATTCCTTTGGGATAAGGTCTTATTTGCCATAGAAGTTTTCACTCAGGTGTACTAGGTGGAAGGAAGTTTTTTTTAGACCAAAATGTCACGGAAGTTTGCAAAACATAGTAATTTTGCCTCTTCGTTAATTTTGACTGTTAAGTTTAATTAAGTACACATGTGGCATGTCATCTCATCAAATGTGGCATACCACCTCATTAATCAAATAAGAATAAAGTATCATTTTTACCCCGGAAGTTTTCACTAAAGAGCAATTTTACCTTGGAAGTTTACAAAACGTAGCAATTTTGCCCTTCTGTCTCCCAATATTAAATTTGAGTATTAAATTAGTCAAAGACTGCACATGTTATGCCTTGAAAAGGTCGAACTTAGAGTCAGAGAAGGAGATCCTTGAGATGTTGAGCTCAAGGCAACCAGAATTTGTAAAGCCAAATTGGTCAAAGGGACTAAAAGGTCTGTCACAAAACCCAGAGAAAGCATCACCTATGATCTAAGTAAATGAAATGCAAAATGAGAAATGAATTGTCCAAAAATTGGTCCAATAAGACAAATCAATAGTAATAGTATTTACCTTTGTATAGATTAATCTAGGCCACCACCCTGTCCTGCAAGGTAAATCTATAATGCTCTCAAAAATTCCAGCGATTTTGAGTGATGCTTACTAAAATGATTTTTGGGACAATTCATTATTGATTTGTCCCAAAAATTGGTTTGATCTAAACAAATTAATAATAAATTGTTCCAAAAATTGGTTCAGGAAGCATCACTTAAAATCGCTGGAGATTTATCTTGTGGGACAGGGTGGGTGGCCTAGATTAGTCTATACAAAGGTATATATTATCACTATTGATTTGTTTTACTAAACCATTTTGGAACAATTCATTTCTTATTTTTCATTTCATTTGCTTAGATCATAAGTGATGCTTCCTTTGGGTTTTGTGACAGACATTTCAGTCCCTTTGACCAGTTCAACTTCACAAATTCTGACCGCCTTGAGCTCAACATCTCAAAAATCTCCTTCTTTGACTCCAAGCTCGACCTTTTCAAGACATGACATGTGTGGTCTTACACTGATTTAATAGTCAAATTTAATATTTGGGGACAGAAGGGAAAAATTGCTGTATTTTGTAAACTTCCGAGGCAAAATTGCTCCTTAGTGAAAACTTCCGAGATAAAAATGATACTTAACTCTTATTTGATTAATGAGGTGGTATGCTACGTGTGATAAGGTGGCATGCCACATGTGCACTCAATTAAGCTTAATGGTCAAAATTAACATAGAGGCAAAATTGCTACGTTTTATGAACTTCCGTGGCATTTTTAGTCCAAAAAAAAACTTCCGTCCACCCAGTGCTCCTGAGTAAAAACTTCCATGGCAAATAAAACTCTTATCCCATATTCCTTTAATCAATTTGCAGTTATCAAGAAGACGGTTAAAATTAGTTGAGAGCATTAAATATATAACTTTTTCAAATATGCTCTTATTCATAAATAAGATAAGTGAGAGAGATAACAACAAGATATATAGTTAAAGGGCAAAGTTGAAAAAAAGCATAATAAATACTTCGACAAACTTAAAATGAAACTTATATTTTGAAATGTGTTATGTATATTATATTTATGGATGTTTATATCTCTCATTATTTTTTATTCTTCATAGTTTCATATTCTCATCCATTGATTACTATGATTATGGAATCACATTAATTGTAAATTAGAGAGCTGTACCTATAAATGAAAGGCATATATTATGTATTTTATACAACACAAAATAGTGAATAAGAATTACTTTTTCTTCCTTTCTATTCATTCTTCCTTTCTCTTCCCATCTTTCTCTTTATTTTATAACACGTTATCAGCATGAAAATCGTAACAAAGATATGATTCTCCTATAGTATTTTTAATGATTTCATCTACTTTCTTTAACCATATGTTTATTGTATCTATATGTAATAATCTGACCACTATACGGAATTAAAGAAAACTTTTATCGATTGTTTTATACATCAAATTCCATGGCTAAGATTGGAAATTATTATTGTTTTGATGATCTCCTTTAAGAGTTTTTTATATTATTATTGTTATTGTTATTTTAATATGGCCAGAAGCCATATTGCTTTACTTTCTTATTCAGAAAATATATGACCAAAAGTCATATTGGTTTGATTTCCTACTATATGGCTTCAAGCCATATTTCTTTTATTCATAGTTTGAAATTATATGACCAGAAGTCATATTAATTTGATTTCTTATTTTGATATGATATGGCTAAAAGCCATTATTTCTTTAATTCACTATTACATGGCCAGAAACCATATTACTTTAATTTCCTATTATGAGATTGGAGATTATTGTTATTTTTCTTTTCATTTTTTCTTTATTTTATATTATGTTTTATACTAGTTCACACTATTTATGTTTTATTATTTTAGTTTTCTGTTGATATATATATATATATATAATATTCATTTGTTTATTTATTCTATTTGTTCATGATTTATTTATTTGGCATTTTATTTTATTATTGCTATCTTTATATTAAATTTTACTATTTTATATTTGTTTACACTTAATCTTATTTACATTTTATAACATATTATTGTCATCCTATATATTCCATCACTTAGATTCTACCTCCTCTTTCTACATTTCTTCTTTATAAATATTGTTATATGTTATTTAGCTTCATATATGTATATTTATTCTTGATTTTATGATTTTAATGGTAAAATATTTTTTATGAATATATGAAGAATATTTTCAAGGAAATTTAGTTATTGAATTATATATCGATACTGATAAAAATTTTGCCCCCTTTAATTGTAATGATTTAATTTATGATGATGCTTTATGTTTTATTAATCTTACCATGATTCTAATTGTTTTCATTATTTTTAGTTTGAATCATGACCAACCTTACTAAACTCAGGTTTACTGCTCTTGATATCGCGGGAAAGAATTATCTATCATGAATCTTAGATGCTGAGATCTAATCTAAATGCTATAGGTCTAGGAACGGCTATTTTACCAGGAAATGAAGCAACTAGTCAAGATAAGGCCAAAGCTAAATATTGACAGATAGATATTATCAACAAAAAACGATAATCTTGCCTTGAGCTCGTTAGGATTGGATACACCTTAGGTTACAAGATTTTAAGACTGTAAGTGAATATAATTTAGTGGTTTTCAAAATAAGTTCTCAGTTGAAATTATGTGGTGAGAAAATAACTGATGAGGACTTATTAGAGAAAACTTTTTCTACCTTTCATGCTTCAAATATGCTCCTGCAACAGCAATATTGAGAGAAAGGTTTTAAAAAGCATTCTGAGTTAATCTCATGCATATTGGTAGTTGACCCAAGTAATGAGCCGTTGATGAAAAATCATGAAAATAGTCCCACTGGATCTGCTCTATTCCCTGAAGCAAATGCGAGTGTATATAATAATTATCATGCTAACGATCGTGGTCGTGGTTGTGGATGTGGTCGTGGTTGTGGACGTAGTAATTACCGTTATCAAGATGGTAGAAGTAATGATTATAATCCTAATATCCACCAGAAGAGGAAATATTATGAAGGGTAAAAAAACAACGAGGGTGGTCCTTCAAAAGTTGTTGAGAATAAATGTCATCGGTGTGGTATGCAGGGGCACTAGGCATGTACCTGTCGTATGCCTGAGCATCTAGAAAAACTTTATTAAGCCTCTATTAAAAGGAGTGCAACTAATGTGTGATAAGGCAAAACTTTATAGCTTATAACTCCACAAGTATACGGGCCGTATCAAGTAATAAAAAGTAAGTAAGATATCTTTCCCATGAGGACTTTAGTACCAAAACTTCAATTAGGCATTAATTTTACACTTTCCTTTAAGTTGAGCAAACCAAATTGAATTTAATTAAAAGAAAAAAAAACTAAAATTTAAAAAAAATTTACCACAATAATCAAATGAGCAACCTAGAGTCACTAATCCCATATTAGCTTCATAAACCTTGTTTTCACTAATTTAATTAGCTTTAATATCAATTTTGTTAATCTCGAGTATAAATAGCTATAAGTGTCTGTCGGTCTACTTACAACTCTTTCTTGAGTATAACTTGTTATGTCTAACATAGTTACTCAAGAGGCAACAAAAATCAAACACACTCTTCAACAATTATATGGGGCTATTAGGTATATGTCTATTATAATCACAAATTAAATCGTAATCTAATCCCATATTACTTAATCTCAGAGCCTAATTAAAATCTCCTTCGTCAAAGTAAATCCTAATACTCAAAATCATATTCAGTGATAGCCAATTACCAAATAGATAAAACTATCCAAAATTAATATCAAATTTAACTAAATAATAAAAACAAAATCCAATTCACCCACAAGTTCATAGGTCCTCTAGGTTGCAAAACCAACTAGCCAAATATGGCTCTAATAAAATCCATAACAAAAAAGATAAGAATTCAGGTTCAAAGAATAAGGAGAGGGAGGAAAGAAAGCTTCTCTGTCGCCTCCACAGTCCTCTCGTCCTTCCATGGAGATGATGAAGAGAACTGAAACGCTTAGCCGCTATTCCTCTGCTTCTTCGTTCCTTCTTATTCTGCGTCTCTCGATCCTCCCTCTCACTTCTTCCTTTCTTCATATATATAACCTAAATATAACTTAGGCCGCGGGTCACTAATTCTCCTTTTCTTATTAAAAAGATATCTTATATCTTGTAATCTACTCTACCTCACGCAATTGATTTTGTTTCTATTTTTCTTGCGTGGGACCACCGAGTTTGGCTGATTGTATATCTTCTTAATTGTTTTTTCTACTTTTTTCCAAATCAGCTAATATTTCCTGCAAAATATAATAGGAGATAAGTAGATTTATATCAAAATATCTTTTTATCCTATAATGATAGTAAAGTATATAAAAGATAATTAAATAAGTATATAATATCAATAAATCCAACTAATTCTCATAAAATATACACCTACTTAATCATAAAATTATACTTACCAATTTGGAACTAAATTTCATTTTTTAAGATGATAATGTTGAGGTACACAAGAATGAAGATGTCGATGAGCTAGAAGGTATTAATGGCACTAATGCTACGACATATTTGGAGGTGGTTGATTTTTATGATTAGTTGAGTTTGGTTGGAAAAACAATACATTTTTCTTTTTATGGTTTTTTGAATCTAGTTTATGCTTTACTTTTATTCCTGTTTTTATATGCAATAAGGCCATTGTTGCTTATCATGTATTTTAAATTTGTTTTAATACTTTCTTTTAAAAAAGGTACTTGAGCTTGAAAGTAAAAGTAGGTTATTGGCCTATTATATGTACTGGCTTGTCTTTGAAATACATATATAAAGGAAATATGATTATACGACTTATACTTGAGGGAAAAATTGTTAGAATACAAGTGTGAGCTAATTTTGTAAAAGTTATACTCATACATTTCCCACACAAAGCCTAATAGATTTCTCTGAATGGATGTCAAATTATGATTTAAATTAATAAGTTATGAAAATTGAAAAGTTTATAATGGGTTGAGACATATATTATAGTAAAGTAGAAGTTTACTAATTCAACCAAATTTGTTGTTGGCACGACTGGTTTGATCATCCGAGTTATATAAGATAATGCAAAAAATTATAAATAAGATTACAGTATTGACATCCATTAAAGAACCAGAAGATTCTTCATGAATAGCCAACACATTATTCAAGAATTATTATGTGCTGCTTGTTTTCAAACGAAATTGACTATGAGAATATTATTGATCATGATTAGTACTGGATCTCTACATTTCTGGAAATATATCAAATAGAATTATATGGACTCATTGAAATATCATGTAAACCATACAATTGTTAGACAAATTTGAAAGATGCATCTATAAGATGGTTACACGTAAAATTCTTAGCTTACAACCAGAAGTTTGCAAAAATATTTGATTAAATTAAGCGCATAATTTCTAGATTATACAATCTAGAAATTATGTATTAAAACCTCTATAAATAGCTAGATCAATGCTTATGAGGACAAAATTTTATGTCAATGTTGGCATATTTAATCTAACATATTGCAACACTTATATACATTAAGCCAACAAAATTCTCCTAGTAATTAAAATTGACCTTTGGTCAGGAGGTAGACAAATTTCATCTTAAAAGATTTGAATGTGCAATGCTTATTGATCCACCACAATGCACATAAATGGATATAGAAAGAAAGTTGAGATAAATGTTGCGTAAGGATCTCCTTCTTCTTATTTGTCTCTATATGAAACAAAATGATGTTTTTAAAGGAAACAAATGGATTTAAGAGACTTATACTGTGTGATTAGTCAATTGTCATTTAACATTGTTTTCCTAACATGAGAAGGAGAAACTGAATTGCTGGAAGAGAGAATACATAGAATGCATTATTACTATTAAATATCCTCGAATATAGAAGTATGAACCAGAAGTTCATCAGACTATGCATTTATGAAATATTATATAGTATTTGCCAGATGGAATTACTGATCTAAATGAAATTTACTAAATCTCATATTCTAACTAAAAATGCTCCAATTAGTATAAATATAAGTGAGACATGCTCGAAGTATGAGAAACTATTCAGTTCCAAATATAAATATGGATAAATTGGAGCATATAATTAAGATGATCATACTAAAGAGACAGGTATACAATGTAAAATGAAAATAAGACTGAATGATTTTCATGATAATTCTTTTACTTTTTAGACAGCAAACAATAGAAATTTTTGCGGCGAAGAAGAAGATATACTCATAAGGACATTGGAAGTAATATTGTCATAAGGGGAGTAAAACTTATGTTATCGAGAGTGAGAGTCAATATTTATGCAAGAAAATATTGATATATCAGGTCCCATGTCAAGCCAAGCCGGTAAAAATGGACAATTCTTACTATAGTTGGTTTTTTTTACTATTGAGAATTCAAAGTTGGAAAGCTACAAATGGACATTGGTAATTAGTAAAAAACCATAGAATTGGCTAGAACTTTATTATGATCCAACTTATAAGACCAGAAGGTGGCCAAAAAGGAGAATGAAAGAATAATTTAATTAGGAAGTGAGGGCCAAGAAGGGCGTCTAATCTAGTCAAAGAGGTAAGAAATGAACAACGCGTTAGGTGGACCGGTAAAGATTATCACAAGCACAAATCTTAGGTTTCTTCTTATTATTAAATTTCCTTTTTAGTTGGAAACATAATCAAATTAATTTTATATTCTGATAGAAACTAGCACGAGAAAAATCTCACAGGAAAAACTTAACTAACTACCAAAGACAAAGTCAAAGCATCTTCCTGTGGCGATGCCTCGAGGTTACTTCCATCCCCCTTCTGCTTGGAAGAAACAATTCGCGAAAGGAAGGTTTGGCAAACCTGATTTGACTCACTCATTGTAGCTGCCAAACGAAGAGGGAAAAAACAAGATCAGAGAAACAAAACCAAATACAGAGTAAAGCTTCAAATTCCAACTGTTTATTATGATGGTTAATTTTGCCCATTACATGACTTTCATGCAATGTTTCATGAGGTTGAAAACAAAAAATTTGTTTAATCATTGCGGAAACCCATAACTCCTTACGGTCCTCATGAATTATTAACCTTAACTCACTACACTAATTAGTTAATAATTATTAATCTGTAACTCTTTACGGTACTCATAAGAATTCATAACAATTTATAATATTCATGAGTTTGAGGATTATTCTTTAAAACAACTATTGGGGTTTAGGATAATTTAATAAAACGATTATTGGAGATTAGATTTACCTAAGATCACTCAAAGACTTCAAGGTTCTTAATGTCCTCTAACGTTGATCCACATGGCTATCCCCAATTGCAATGAGAACTCCTTCTCTTGAAACCTCCCTGTCCTTGGATGTTTGCTAGGTGAAGATAAGGTTGAGTTTTGGTTTCCTTGGGTTTTGATCTTTTCAAGAAGATGCTGGTTTCTTAGTGATAATTGAATATTTCATACACTTCTTTTTATCTCTTGATTAATAATTTAGGACTCTTTAGTTAATAAATAATGGCTTTTATACTTATTTGGGCTTTGGGCCTTTGATTAGATTTTAACCATTTTTAATAATAAAATTCCAGTTTGACATTGATTCACTATTTTTACCATAACTCTTGAACCAGACATTGGATTAGTCTCATTCTTATTTCATATTTCATATTATTCAAAGAGTTACAATTGTTATGAAGACATAAAGGGCAAATTCGGACAAGAGGGTGGTCAATTTTGGAGCCGAAATCATATGAATTTTGTTGGATTTTTATTTGGGCTTGAATTTTGTAATTAAAGTCCAGTTTTGTTTTATTTCTGTTTTGGGTCAAACTAGTAGGGTCTATTTCATTATGGCATGGCAGCTAGATTTTATTTAGTTAGGTCAGCCGCCAATAGACATTCATACACGTTTTAGATAGTTTTGGATTGAAATACAGAAATTTAATTTTCTCTACGATGTTTTTCGCGTTCTTCGTCTTTTTGTTGTTTTCTCCAGCCATGCTCAGCTAAACTTCTATGGTTAATCCAATGTTGAGGATTCCATGATTCGTCTAGAGAACTTGTGCTTTATTGGTAAATTAACTCGCTTTTATTTTCATTTTATCAGATTCTATTTCTGAAAATAGTTCAAATATTAGATTTAATATTCAGTTTGGTTTATCCCAAGGACTGAGTTCGAACTAGGTTTAAGTTTTACTGTGCGATCGCATAGTGGGAAGCTACTGTTCGGACATATTCTAGGCGATCGTCTAGTCGAGGGATTTTCTGGGCAAACGCAGAGATCTCGGTTCGTCCAGAGCCAAACGTGGGTTATTTATATTTTATCCAATGATAGAAGTCTCTAGAATCTAAACGTTGGGTTGATCGATTTTAATCTGCTTCTGAATATTTCGCTTTGTTTCTGTTTATTTTCGTTTTTAATCTGTTTGAACCAAAAACCCCCCATTTTTACTGTTTCTGTTTCGTTGTTATTGTCCATTCAGACCCGCTGTGAATTCTTTGGGAAAACGACCCAGGTTCGCTATTACTGCAAATCTTTTATTGAATCTAGTTATTTTGAGGGACACGGCAAATCTCTTTCACTTAGAATTAGGTTAAAGATAGGACGAACAAGGTTAAAACCTTACCCTTTAATGAATGGTGCCTTTTCCTCTCTAAACCTTTGGTAAAGACCTAAATTTAGAGAGCATAAGGATGATCATAAAATGTCCAACCCTCCCCCTTTTATAGCCTTGGTGGGCTGAAAATTCCTAACCCTAATTGCCTTAGTAATTTTCAGCTTATGCACTAAGAAAGGGGTTTTAGGCAATAAGTCCACTGCTTGTCAACCAAGTCAACTTAAATTCACATCTTGACTGATTGATTGAATTTAATATGATGAATCATATTCATATTTGATTAATGGATTGAATTTAAGGTGATGGATCACATTTATTTCCTTTTTTTCCCCTTCAAAAACGTGCATAAAAATGGCATTAAAAAAAACAACACTTTATATGAGTCTAACCCTAATTTAAGTACTCACAAGAATGGCCAAATCCAAATTTGTATTGGAAAATCCAAATCATAATGAATTAAATTCATATCTTAATTGAATAATAATTTAAGATGATGAATCACATTCATCTCTTAAACTAAAATTCAAAATCATTTTAAATCAATCCAAACTTATTATTTCTCCTATCTTCATCCAATCATTATTGGATCTTGATATATATATATATATATATATATATATATATATATATATATATATATTATAATTCAAAATTATCTTTTATAACCTATCCTCTTGAATTTAAATTCAAATTTAAATTCAAAATTTGAATTCCAAATTCAACTTGGCCTAAGACCCCGTTGGGTCTTCTGTTGGTCAATTTCCTTGATGGCAAGTGAACCAGTCGAACAAGTAATAAAGTGTAAGTAGAGTATCGTCCCACAGAGATTGAGATACTGAGAAACGACACTCGATTGCTATGATAGTTGCGCGAACAGACAGTAAATATGATTGGTTTGAGAGGTTTTTGTATTTATGCTAATAACAGAAATAAATAGAATATCATAGTTTGAAGAAGATATCAGGCTAAACTCGGAATCACCCCTAAGTGCGTCAATCCCCCAGTTGCTCTACCCATTGCTATAGAATAGCTACTAACTACAATGCTATTCGATTAACCCACCACTATAATCTATCGAAGCTTCCGCGTCCGATACATATGATACTAACTATACTCCTTCCATATTCCTATGGCAACTTGCTAGTTAGATCTGCATTACACACAGGGTGTCATGGTTATGAGAGGTAGACCTATTCCTGAAGCCTACAATAATAGGTCAAACCTTGCACCGGCTACCTAGTAAACACTGTTTCTCAGAGGTCTAACCTTGACTCCTTGCCAATAAGTCGAGGCTCAAGGCCACTAATCCAACCCTTAGCTTCCGCTAATCGACTAGTAATCAATTCACTGATAAGCAAACCGAATCTATTAAATTAAGAACTTGCAACTGGGTTCATTTAACACTTAAGGATTCATCCTTGTTCAACCATAGGAAAATCAGTTCATGACTGACGAGGAAAATACAAAATAGATAATAACAGAATGACCCATGATCTAAATACTAAAATAAAAAGGAGAAAACAGAAAGCTTGACAAAGTTCCGACTGCGTGGAAGCAGCCCTGTCACGTCACCATTCCACGTCTTCTTCTCTCCGTCGTACTGCAAGGAAGGATACTGGGTTGTCCTAGAAATCTCGTGCCTTGTGAAATCTCTCACTCTTCTTTTGAGTTTGCCGAATATGGAATCTCGTTTTTGGGATCTGTGCAACTCTCCCCTTAGGGTTATCTTGTTGCTTCCTTTTATAATTAGTCTTTCTTGTGGTGCACGTTCCAGCAAGCTAGGCTTGCCAAATCTGTTGAGGTCCATCACATCTTCTGCACTTAGTAGATTGATTCTGTTGATCCTAAGAGATTCTTCAAATCTTTTAGTTTTGATCCTCCGCATCTTCTACTTTATTACGTTAGCAATCTACTTGTCGCTCTCAACCTTCCTGAAATTATCTAGATAAAAAGATCAAAAAATATGCCACATAGCATTGTGTCCTTTACTTTGCTATAACTTTCATGATGCCTTTTATTGCACTTCGAGTTGCTGCCAGATTACTATAGCATAGTATCAGCTTTGCTATACATTCTTTCTTAAAAACCATGTAAATTGCTCCTTTCTTAGCACATGTTCAAGATGTAAATGGTTTCTATCCTTCAATTCCCTATATCATGAATATATGCCTTTTTGCTTGGATTATTTGCAATTAAGCTTATACTTACCATACAATTCAGTCATGAAATATAGGGAAAATAAGGCATAAATTGTGCTCATCATCTTCCAACACATTTGGGTCCTTTTGTGGAGAAACTGATTTCCTACTAGAGATACCATAGGGTATCATCTCTCTTAATTGACTAAATGTAGCTATTTCACAAAACTAGGAATCTTCTTATATTAACTCTATAACAGATCATGACTCTTCATGATCACTTACTGTGTGCACATACTCCTGAGTTAATTAGAAGCTATTCAAGCTCTACCGGTCTTGTGAATGACTAATCTCTTTGTAGGGGACTGTAAGTCCTCTCAACATGTCCATCTATACTCATGTATTCGAATTACACCTAAAAGTACACTGTTCTCCCCATTTTCAGGTGGATATAGTTGTACAGTCAAAGTATAACCCTAGGACATAGTGTTCAATGGCATCCTTAAGTCCAGGATGATCCTACTACCAAACGATGAGAGACTTTACATATCCAATGATACTCTCTACAATGAATCTTTGTGGAGTCTCTTAGTGAGTCTGTTCAGTACTATCTGTTCTCTAACAGATCTACCCACGACATTAGCTAAGGCATCTCCATGCCTGCATTCCATGAGGTCCCTACCTTGTATCTTTATACAAGTAGATAGTTTCGTACTAGCCTTATTGAGATCATTAATGCCCTTTCTTGGTGATTCAAGACTAGGAACAAGTTTTAGATAATAGATATACATTGTTCTCGAGTCCTCATGATCATGATTTCTATCATTGATCCTCGAGATTAACACATATTCTATTCCTAAGGCTTTTATCTTCAAATGAAGGTGGAATATCAACTAGAAGGAGGGTAAATAGGTGATCTCGAAATCTTTTTGCAAATCTCACACGGAGACAAATAAACAACGAAAACAGAGAAATAAGGCAGAGAGGAGAAATAGACATGGGACAATTTATACTGGTTCGGTCCAAAATCTCTGACCTACGTCCAATCCCCAGAACACCTGGGATTTCACTATCTTTCTAGAACAATTACACTGTACTCGAATGATCCTCTCACTAGGACTTACTCCCCCTTACAAGCTGTAATAGTACACCCACTCTTAAGGTTCCTCAACCTTAAGATTCAATCGAAAATGAATTAAATGTTTAAAGACTCCTCACGAGTAGATAAAATATGAACATTGAAGAACGAGTATTATCCGAAGATATTGAATGAAACAATTGATAGTAATAACACAGAATTGATTGCGTAGAGTTTCGGTCATTGAGAAATTGAGTGTTTATCCTATTTAAAGATGTTGCAATAAATGCCCATTGGAGAGAGACGAATGAGCCGTTGTGAATGATAAATTTATTCATTGCTCTGTCTCTTCGTAATATTCTGACGTTGGTCAAAAATGCTTCGTTGACATTCTTTATGTGAATTGTCTGTTGAGACTCAATTCAAAAAGTTGATTGGAAATAGCCTGAACGCTTTACATTTGCCCAGAAACTCAACTTTCTATTTTTGTGCTTCATCTCTGTATTAGCATTTAATGTCTCTGACACGTTTGTGCTTTATGGAGATCCGGGATTAAAAACATGTTAATCATCTCTGAAAAGCACTAGCAAACTGATTAAACTTGGTTAGAATGAATCTAATTCAATAATATGAAACACCCAAGACATAATCAGATATTTACATATTATGAGGATAAAGATCTGAAACACAGCGTGCATTCTCGAGAATTGTTCTTCCTATTCTCGAGAATTGCAACAAGAGAATGTTTTGCCTGAAGGATCGTAAACAATGATGTCAAAGCATTCTCGAGAGTATCTGTACTCATACTCGGGAATTGCATTTTTCAAGATATAACACAAAGGAGAACGATTAGCTTAACTACCGTCAATTCTCGAGAATCCCATACTGATTCTTGAGAGCCATTCTCGAGAATTGCATTAGAGAGATTCATTTTATGTGATGATGGCTCAGGTATTCTCAGGAATCTCTTGTTCATTCTTGAGAACCTTTCTCGGGAATTCTTTGTCCATTCTCGAGAGTCATTGAAGAGAAGACAGAGTGATGAAACTTTCATGACCACTCTCGAGAGTGACTTGCTCATTCTCGAGAGCCATTCTCGAAACTCTCTTACAATTCTCGAGAATTACTTATCAGGGAAATTTTCAATGGGCAAAGTAACACATCATTCTCAGGAATGCCTATCCTATTCTCGGGAATTGCTAGCTGAGAACTTAATCGCAAAGAATTAAAGCAGCAGCCATTCTCGAGAATTATGTTTAAGAGAAAATGAACACAGTTCACCCTCTTTCAAACATTACATCTTTGTTATCATCAAAACATTAAGAACTAACATCAAACACATATTTACTTTAAAATAAAGGTGAGACATAAATATGATAAAGATAAAATATGCTCATTTATTCATAATGAAATACTACAATGTAGAAAGAGATGCTGATCTATCCTTATAGATTGTCTCTAGGACACCTAAATACTAACATATTTAAATAGCGACAGATCCAATTTTTCTTTTCACTAATGAAAAGAATGACATCAGCGAATCTAAGAATATGGAAATACCTAAACTAAATTAGCAATTATTGAGTGTGATTTACTGTTTTTAGCACAGAGAAGAGAAAACAAAACATGTCGGGAGTACGAAGCGAAAGGGAGTTGGAGGCGCAACAACTAGTTAATTCATTGAATCAAACATATTTCTGGTTCTCGAAGACATCAGAAGGGACTGGGAACGAAACACACTTCATAGAAGAAGATTAAAATTCAAAAATAAAATAAAATAAGGAGTGAGCCGATGGCGCCACCTCACCGAATCTAACGTTTTTGCAGGATGCCCTGTTCTGTGACTAGAAAACAGAGACTTATAGAGTATGATAATTCTCAAGAATGATCTTATCATTCTCGAGAATTGATGTATGGTCTTCCTTCAATTCATTGCAATTTTCTTAACATTCTCGAGAATTGGCAATGAGTTCTCGAGAATTGATGTGAGTCATGACCGATTTCCTTGTATTAATATATATGCATCCAATGGAAAAAAGATATTGGAAGATGAAAGTGCTAGAAGACAGTTGACTGTTTTGTTATAAAATATCATATTGCATTTAGGAATTTCTTATCAGAAGCCATGATGGCTCTCTCTGAGATCTTCTCTCAATTTTGCTCCAAGGTCGTAGTCCTGTTGGCTCTGCTTCTAATACAACTCATGCTCCTTACAAAGAAGCTCAGATCAGATACACGTCCAATTACTACCACCCAATATCTCAAACTACTTGAACGGAAGAACCCCACAACTTGTTTTACCAAGAGATTGAGGCAAGAAGATGCAGAGTGCAGGTGTGCTTATCTGAATTCCAAGAAGGGGAAAAGGTCAGGAACTTGAAATGTAAACATACATTTCACAGAGATTGCTTGGACAACTGCTTGCAGCAATATTGGGCTACCTGCCCTCTTTGCAGGAACCAAGTTCTGCCAGATGATATTGTTGCCAAGTATCGTGAGCTTCAGAATATACATATATATATTTGCATTCTCGAGAATCACTCAGTGAATTCTCAAGAATTAGGATCATTCTTGAGAATTAACATATAATTCTCGAGAATCGTCGGGTATTTTTTAACTAAGGCATATCATATACTTGGCTTCATTCTCAAGAATCCATATGAAATTCTCAAGAATCATCGAGCCTGAGACGTTTCGTTTCATTTTGCCTAATTCCGTCTCTTTTTAGTTCATTTTCTCCATCATTATCTCCTTCCCTCTAAAGCCCTATTCTCTTCTTCGTTACTCTCTCTAATTTTCTTCGTTATCATTTCTCCCTTTTTCAAAGTTTCAACTATTGGGTCCCACTATTACCGTCGATCTCCACAGAGCTGACGACACAGGTGACCACGACGGCGTCCACGGCAGAGGGTGCGTCATCCACGACGGCACATGAAGACGACGGACTTGGGCTACAGCAGGCAGGGGCGAATGAAAATTTTAATGGGAATGAGTTTGCAGAACCTATTTTCACATACTTAAGGGCAAGGGCATTGTGGTCATTTTGCAAATATTTTGCATATCTCTCAAAAGTCCTCGTCACCTCTCAATCTTTTTACAAATTCAGTGAACTTTTAGGGGTTTTATAAATTCATATGGTATTTATTTGTCATTTTTCCTAAAAAGTATCACTGTTTAGACATTATATAAAATAAGTCTGAAAAATTGAGCATCCGATCTACAAAGTGACAGTCTTTTTAAACTGACTATATCAAGACTTGATTCAAAACTGATTTACAAAGTCATTTTCATCTAATTAAAAACAGTTTTTGCACTCTTGGAAGTTTCATTATAAATAGAGAAAGTAGAGTAAAAAAGGAGAATTTGATTAAGAAGGGAGGCCT
Organism: Acacia crassicarpa; assembly: GCA_034222035.1. Lineage (NCBI taxonomy): Eukaryota > Viridiplantae > Streptophyta > Magnoliopsida > Fabales > Fabaceae > Acacia > Acacia crassicarpa. Next base: position 35,408,759 of record JAWXYG010000005.1, on the reverse strand, counting down.
CACAACCGTTGTATGTGTTTAGGGATGGATAAGATGAATCACATGTTTTGTGTGAGGCCTCACAATATGTATTAGAGGATAGACGTGACAAATACAAGATGACCTCATGAACCGGACGTCAGATCATTACCCTTCCTCATGTAGTCATAAATATTCCGTCGCTTCCTGGCCTTATTTTCCACGTGACCGCTTTATCGAACCTCATATCCCCCGATTTGAGCAAAAAAAAAAAAAAAGAACCTCATATCCCCCGCCCACCAATAACCTATAGACTGTTTGTTTGGTTAGATGGAGAAAAAGTGGGAAGAAAATAGGAAAAAAGAATGTTAGAAAGAGAGAAATTTTCTAAAATAGTCGGAAATTTTAGTATTTTATATAGTTTTTCCTTCTAATATTCTTTCCCCCTAATTTCCTCTCCATGTGTATGATTACGGTATATCCTTGTGAATAATTTCACCTTTCACGCTAAGTTACATGATGTATTTATTTAGAATTTTTCCTTATAATCAATTTCGAAACACAATATTAATATGGAGTTGGTCTAGTAGTGTAAGAGCCTGTTAGATCTCTTTATATCTCGATTTTGAGTTCTAAAGAAGTCACTTGTGTTGAAAGGAACAGTCATAAACCCCAAACTGGATACTGGATAATAATATCCACACAAAAATATATATATATATATATATATAATCTTGAAATAATTGGGTATGTTAAGTTACTTATTCGTAACTGTAATAAAATTAGTCTGATATATTTTTTAACTTAAACAACACGTGAATCTCGCACTTTTAATTATGTGATTGTAAGATCATGTATAGTATAACAAAAATAATTATCTAATTAATGCTAGATTTTAACATAGCAATATAACTTTTTTATTAATATGAGAATAAATATAATCAGATCATATTAGTTTTGGAAAAAAAATTGTTATAAAATTAATTTTTGTCACTAAATTAATATACAAAAAAAAAATTGTCAACAGGAAAAACACACTTTTTATACAACCTACTCCTTTTGATCACTCTTGACTGCTTCATATAGACTAAGAAAAGTATTTAAAAATAATTTATGTTCTATTTCTTTTTACAAAAATCACTACTACATACTATTTTTCAATATTGCCGTTAATTAATTCCTTATTAAATTCTACCATCAATCTCTTTTTCTTTTTGTTCTAAAAAGAGAAAGTGAACAAAATGATTTCTAATATAAGGGTTGTTGTTGCTACTGACATTTTGTAATGTGACTTACTTTTAGAATCAAGCATGGAAACTTATAATGAGGAATCAGCACAGGGCAACATACATATGAATCCCTATGCCAATCGACTTACTAATCCATCAATGTCACAAAAAATCTACATTAGTTTATATGATGGCGAAATATCAAGCCACCAAAAAAATTGATCAAGAAAGCAAGAGCAGAGTTATTGAAAAATTAAACCTAAGAAATCGATCACTATACAACTCAGTAGGGTTATAAACAAAATTATCCATCAAGCTCATTCCATGTGTGCATGTATGTATATACTCCGTCTAGTCCTAAATATAAGACAAGTTTAATAATAACATGACAGGAACATCTGTTTAATGATATTTGAAACAAGTTTAGTTAGTTAATTAACTTTTTAAATTGATTAAATTTAAGAACCATGATCTATCAGAATTTTCAACTCTCCTATGTACAAAGAGCGCAGAAATTATAACAACTAGCTTCACAATCTGAACACCAAAATAAACAACAATATATAGCATACCCCATGCTAAAGCACAGATCAGTTGAAGACAGAATTGACAATGGAAACATATATAAAAAGTGAGATCGAATGAGTTTATAGTTCATAATGTGAATTTATATATTACAAATAAACTAAATTAAGCACAAGTTGCTATTCACATACTCTGATCAGCAAAATCCACAGGCAGTTCCATCTTTCTCTTCAAAAAGCAACACCAGAACCAGACACAAACCTCTTTAATCTCTCCGATATCCTCTCAGCTCTGTTACCACATTCTCCCATCTGATCAACATTTACAATTCAAAACCAGATCCATCAGTAGTTTTATATATGCATAATAGTACATATATATAGCCCTAAATCCACTTCAATATTAGAGAGAAATCGTAAGTTCGTAACACATATATGTATTATATAATATACTAACTCCTCTACTTACTAATTTTATGGATTTAGGGTAAAATCTAAAGAAGAGGTATATATATTTTAATGGACACATACAACAGAAGAACATATATAATGGTTAGTTTAATGAATCTCTAATTATTACCCGACAGTAAATGGTGTGAAAACTGTATCTTGAAGGACTGAGTAACTGGCGTTAACAATTTCAGCTTGTTCTTGGTGAAGAATGCGAATGAACTCGTTGAAAATGAAGTGGCAATCCAAGCCAGTAATCACTGAAACGCTTAATGCTGAACCCATTTGGTGAATCTCAATTTTAGGCGATTTTGACCCGTTCATGATGATTCCTCTATTATTGTTGATTAAGCCCCCATAATTAGAATTATTTCTCTTAGTACTACTGCCAGTTCCCATAAGGTCGAGTTTCTTCTCTTTCATCTTCTCCAACCTTATCTGAAGCTTCTTTATGTAATTAGTAGCTTCACCCAGCTGATCCGACACAGAAATCACTTCCTAAACCAACCAGGCCACATCAATTCAAAACAACAACAAAATGAAACATGTAATTAAATGAAAAAAATAATAATAATAAATGAGGTACCGATGAGGATTGATGAGGGACAAGTGAGTTGAGGTTGGAGTAAAGAGCCCTCATTTGGCTTCTTCGGTTCCTCTCTATCACTTTCCTATCGCCTCTAGGCGAAGGAGCTGGAACCTTCTCCATCATCTGTAGAATCGCTAAATACAGATTACAATATGGCCTATGGGTAGTTATATGGATAGGTTGAGACTTGGGATCCTCAGCCTCAAAATTAAGGCTGTTTCATTTTCATGTGTATGTGAGATCGAAGATCGAGAGAGAAAAAGAGGGAGAGAGAATATAATGTAGGGGAGTGGGTGATTGGAATAAATTGCGGGCAGTGACTTTAAATAAAGTGAGAGAGAGAGTATCAGTATTTTCATATTTAGATGCGAGCTAGTCACTCTGTCATAAAAGAATTCAGATTTGAGACGCGGTGGGGCTATTCCTTGTCTTTGGACTTATCTCTGTCCATATAGATACAAAATTAAAAACTGGAATGCTCAATGAAGTGACCGAAAAAATGCTCAAAGTAAGTGTGTCAAATCAAGGTCACCAGTAACAATTAAAAGATATATTTAAAATAAAATGTATAAAAATATATACCTACTAACAACACACATACAGTATATGCTAGAGTAATATATACATATATAATCCATATAAAAAGGATTTAACCAATTTAAAAATTTGAAACTTATAAAAAGGACCGACCAAAATATATATATATTTTATATATATATATATATATTAACACTTTTTTTTTCAATTTTGTTTTATATTTTCCTTCTTTTTTCCTTGTATTTCTTCGTTTTCTTATTAAACATATTTTTTCTTGTTCATGCTTTTTTGAGTAATTTTTCATTAAAAAGCCACCCTAGACCAACCCAAACAATTTTCCCTGGGTTAGGTCGGATTACCCCAAGTTAGGCCGTTTCACTTTCTCCTAGTATCTTTATTCACCCAGATCAGATACGTGACCAAGTCAACCCAGCCAGTCGGGTCTGGGTTTTCATGCTATGCTAACAACTCAATCGGCTCTTAGTGTGTGTATATGCATACGTGTCAGGATACTTATCACAAACACAAAGATGTTTAACTATTTTAGAATTTTAAATAAGGATAAGCATGGTTATCAAAGCACCTTTTAAAAAATTAATGTAAAATAAGAACATGTTCGCTATTAATTAAAACTTCGAAATTTAATTTACTATTCAGAGGTTCACATTTTACATTAATTTTCTTACAAGTTTTATAGTTCTCATTCTTTTTTTCTTTTTTCTTTTTTTTTGTAAAAGGTGAATTTTTAATTAGTTTGAACAAAGCTACATGCTTAGAATTATGGATATAATTACATATGTTGCATTGGGTTTCTGTTTTTTTAATATTTAAATTTTATAATATATTTTAAAGGAGAAAATTTTTGGGGATAATATTTATTATAATCTAACATTGATTGATAATTTAAGACATAGTGATTATATTTTTCGTTTTTGCCAAAGTTGTGTAAAATCAAGCTTAAGGATGATATGCGCGCATAACAATGTACATGATTTTTTATTTTCAATAATGTCAATGAAGTAGTAATTTGCAAGAGTTATGGATGGTTTTCCTTTGTGTTTTTGTCTCACATAATGTGATATTATTATTCGACTTTTTTAATCAAAATATCTGATATCCGGAAGTTACATTAACCTCACTGATTCAGGTTGAATCAGATAAAGAACCACAAATGTTTGATATTATTTGATTTTTAATTTACAATGTCAATGCCTTGTTGTGGATTGTGTGTGCAATTGTGCGTGTATGGGTGTGTATAGAGAAGGGTGTGAAAAGTTAAAACGTGGGCATACGTATGGCTGGGAAAAGCTTCCTCTTTGTGTGCCGAGCAGATTCGATATTAGTAGGGTTTATGTTTTATAGCTATATATAATTATTACAGCCAATTTATTAACTTCGATTTGATAGGAGATCACAGCATAGATTTTTGGGAAAATTCATTTAAGGGCCTTTTTACAGAAAAAAAAAATCCTAAAAAAGATTCCAAGATTCTGAAAATCCCAAAAAAGGCCCAAGGGCCTTTTCTCGGATTTTCAGAATCTACATGAGTTGTTAACGGGGCTAATATAGTTGTTAACGGGTAGGGCATTAACAACTAAATCAGCCTCATTAACAACAATTTGCTACAATTAAATCAGCCCCATTAACAACTATATCAGTACCCGTTAACAACTATATCAGCCCCGTTAACAACTCACGTAGATTCTGAAAATCCCAGAAAAATCCCTAGGCCTTTGCTGTGATTTTCAAAATCTTGGGGTCCCTTTTGGGATTTTTTTCTCTAAAAAGGAGCCTTATATGAAATTTCCCTAGATTTTTCCAAATGATTCAAAACACAATTATTTTATTTAACAAAACAAAGACATCGTTTTTTTTAAAAAAAAATACATACATTAAAGTTTAGGTAAGTTAAGTCCCGAGGCTCACCAAGGCTAGTTCCTCTAGGCTCAAAGAACGCTTACAAATGTACTTACAGATCGTACACCACACAGCCCTTACATTGGTGGTATTCGAACCTACAACCTTTTGGTTATAAACAACCCTTTTATCAACTGGACCAATATTTATTAGAAAAACACGGACATCTTTTCTACTTGACCTAATTGCTATAATATAAAGGATTTATCAATTATGAATGAATTAATAAATTGGTGGAATTAATATAATAAAATTTAATTTTACTCTTTCCTTCTATATTTGCCTATTCAACTTGCTAGTCGTCACAACTGACCAGAACAAGAGAATCAGAGTTTGTAATCTTTGTGGGTCAGTATTTGTAGGTGTCGTCTTCATCCCCTGAACCAGAACGAGCGAGCAAGCCAAGGTTGTACTATCTGAATGTTATTTCATTAAATTCTCATTGATTTGTTCCTCCATCTCTACTTTTTTTTCCCTTTTAAATTTATGTGGTCCAACTTCTGTATCCAAAAAGAATTATTTTTTCTTATATAAATCAATCTTCTAGCTAACACACCATGTCCCAAATAATCCAAATGATTTCAAATATCTTCCAATATGTGAAAGTTGTCATGAATTTGGATGTGTAATTAATGCTTATGTATGTTTTTTTCCTAAAAAATAAACAAGTCAAATGTAAATGGGTTACCTAAAACCTGGTGAATTGGGATATTTCATCCAAATATGGACACACATTATATTATTGTCCCATTCCCTTCATTGAGAGAAAAATAATATGGAAAGAAAAATAGGGTCAGGATAAAATGTAATTAAGGATAAGACTTCAAATATGAGTCACAAATACATACAGTATAACAAACCTAAGCCACAATTTATAAATAATACGAATTCCTTTTTTATTTTTATGCAAATGGCTAAATGCACAGTCACAAATTATGGAACGACAACACACTCTAAAAATAACGATTTATCATGAATATCTTTTTTTTTTTTTTTTTGGACAGGCTTATGCTCGAATATTACCGTAAAGAATCAACCAATCTTCAACAACACAACTTTTTTGTGTGCCCTATTTCAGATATATCAACATCATTATTTTCTCGAATATAAGGAAAGTATCAATTTTGTCGGTGGTAAGAAAAAAAAAATTAAACTCATCATTTTGATACCTTTTTTGTTTTCGATAGTCCAAAAATAAGCCCGTGTAGACAACTAAAACAAGAAATTACTCCCTCTAGTTCTTAATATCAGACATATTTACATAATTTAATTATATTAAAGAAGTTGGTTAAATTAGTTAATATGGCATGTAGTATCTAAAACACTATAGTCATTTTCCTTAATTTCCTATTTGTCTTTGCTTGATTATTATTGAGTAAGCATCAATAAGGGTTAATTAAAAAATGATTAACCAGTATAAAAACTATATCTAATATTAGGACCTAAATCAACTTCTCAAACATGTCTTATATTAAGCACAAGAGAAGTACTATATACTAAGATGAAACAACTGTATATTATGCTCATGGGACATTGGATGCCGGTTGATTCATTAAACCAGTGAATCAACGAAATGTTCCATATGTTCTAATTTAGTTTAATGAAGCAAAGCAACTATCTATATGATATAAAATTGATGGGAAGTTCCACTAAAAAAAAATGAAGGGAAGTTATATTATTTATAAATTATATACTAGTATAATGTAAAGTCTTCTTTATCTATAACATTATTTTTTCACTAAACAATATTAGTATTTGTATAGATACGCCCAAAACAATTAAAATAAATAACCACCTCTTGTAATTTAAATTGTAAGATTTTAAAAGTATTAACTGAATGTTTTCTGTTGTCAATATATTAAAGAGGTGTTTAGTGTCAATTGAGCCTCGAGTTAATAACTAAATTTTTTAAAATATATTTAAAGGTGTTGAAGAAGTTTTAGAGTGAGGATTGGGAGAATAATTAATTATTGACAAGTATATTCTCATTTGTTGTCATCGTTGTAATATCCTAAATTTTGGGTCTATAGATTTGAGGATGAGCATGTATTAGGCAAACGACTAAGTCTAGTTTAGTAAGAGTGACATGTATTATGAAAGGAATTTCCCTTGATAAAAGCAGATTAAGACTTCTGGGAGGCAGTTATCTTGTGACGTGCCTTTGACTAAGCGAATGATATCTGATGGCTCTGAAACTTTCTAAAATCAAAGGAGACATGGTAAGCGTTAATTTGATATATCATATAGATCAATTGAACCTGTAGACACTAATTTTTGAAGTTTGTCTTGGAATTTGAAACGTTTTCTAGACCAATGTGTATTAAATATTGATTCTGGAATAGTTAGTGCGTGATTGATTGTGAAAGGTGTTTTTCCCTAAAAAATATACTTCCTAACGGTCACATAGCCTTTAGAATCATTGCAATTGGATATTTGTACACTTTAGAAAAATAAAATGGTGAATTTTGACTAAGGTCAATTTTACCCGAAATACCCAATTTTGCCGAAACTGAAAATTTTGAGAGATGTGTTGACGAAAATGAGACATATGGAATTTACACTTCTTTGTTCCATTATAAATCATTAAATTCAATCAAAATGGAAGAGAAGAAGGTCACATGAATTTTATGGAGAATTATGAGAAAAATCAAAGAATAGTTAGAATTGCAATTCGTATGAATTTGTGTCACATGTCTCATAATTATTTAAAATTTTATGAACACATGGGCATGTGTTATAATTCAATAAAATGGATTAAAAATCCTTCCAAGTATGGCCAAAAATTCGGCCAAGATGGATCAAAGAAAGGTAGTTGGATTTCAACTAAGAGTGTAACTAATTAATGGCAAACTGGTAATTAAGCGATAGTTAAGGGGCAAAATGGTAAACCCAACTCCCAAACCGACTTTGGACCCTTATTTATCCACTAAACCCCTTCTTCCTTCTTCATTTGGTCAGCCAACACACCAAGGAGAGACAAGAGGAAGCCATAGCCAAAATTCAAGAAGAAGAAGGAGAAGGAAAGGTCAAGAAGCAATCTTTCCATGGTGTTTTAAAAGGTAGACTGAAACCCTCAGCCATTCCCAAGAAGCTCAAGACAAAGTTAAGGTGAGTGGTTTCCTAGCCCTCCTTATTATGTTTTTGGTGTTGGTGATTTCTTCTTGCTTCTTGTGATTTTTGGAAACCCTAAGGGTTAAGGGGAGGTTTTGTCCAAATGTTTAAAAGGGGGTTAAAGTATGATTAAGGGCCTAGACAACAAGCTAAAGGTGATTAAGGACAAAACTATGATGTTTAAACTAGAAATCAAATTTCTTGTCCCTTACCTATGATTTTCAATCAGAACAAGGGACTTAGGAAGGGTAGGATTTTGCTCATTTTGATGCTTTCAATGTGTTTAAAATGAAAAACTATGTACGATAAAGGTGATAAAGGTTTGGAAGTGATCTTGAAAGCATTGGAAGAAAATTATTCAAAAACTCTAAAACTGCCAATGAAAGTTCCTGCGTGGCAATGAACTTGGAACAAGTGTTTGGGATAGTAAATGATGTTCAAAGGCTGTGATATTTTTCAGAATTAATGTAGACATAATGAACTTCAATTTGATAAGTCATTTGTCAAATTTGGATTGTATGCAAGGAGATATGAATTTGTGAAAATAACCTATGATTCTAGAATGCAATTTGGACAATAGTCACTGTTTGATTGAGTCTAGAATAGTATGCATATATTTGGCTGCTAAAAGTATTTTTCTTTGAAAATAGAGTCAACAATGATTGCATAGCCTTTAGAACCATCCCATTTGGACACTTTTACAATTAGTTATGAATTTTCAAGGTAGATTGAAAATTCTGGCAGCTTCTATCTTCCATGCGAATTTAAGGGCAAAAAGTTATGAGGTTAAGACAACTTTTTGAGGCATTCATTTTCCCTGATTCTAATAATATGATTATGTATTTAGGGCCATAAGAAGTAAAAAAAAAAGGAAGAATGGAAGATGTTTCAAGCAATATTGATGGTTGGTAGAAGATGAAACGAGGAAGGATATTAGTTCACAAGGTAGCGAACTTACCATACTTGCATGTATTGATATTGTTGCTTATGTGTTGATGTATATGATTGCTCTTCTTGTTTGACTATGTGTAACATATTTGAATGATTGGAGCTCTGTTTCTAGTTATACTGTGGCCATGAGTATGTTGTACAAAGCATTGAGCATGCAAAAATGTTATTATGTTAACATAAGCTTATGTAAGGCAAGCATATCATGCACTAGCATCTATCTTACATACATTGTTTGGTATTGTTTGCTACTGAGATTCCTTGAATCTCACCCTCCCTAACCAACTATAGACAGGTAAGCACAAGAAAGAGTTGCAACACAAGATCCGAAAGAGAAGGTTGCTTGGAAATGAACCAATAGGAAGAATAACGAAGGATTGAAGGATGACAGTGTAATAATTTCACTGTCTATAATGTGTATGTAAACCCTGTAAATACTCCTGTTATGTAATCAAAATTATTGTATCAGCATATTTATACTATTTCTGGTAGCCCATTGTGCTATGCATTGTTGCTTTGATAATTATCGGAATATTAGTAAGGTATTATAATCGCTCCACCGTAAAAATATGCATCAAGGGTAAATAATACTATCGTCCTTTTACAACATGTCATTACTTATTTTTTAAATTAAATATATTAGTTAAAAGTTTAAAAAAAAAATCTAACAAATTTTTCAAAATCACCCTTAATTAAACTAAAATCAAATTTAAGTTGAGTGAAAGAAATAAGGTTCATTTATGTGAAATGTAATTTATACTATGGTAATTAATATAAGATCTTGTACAAACAAGGCGTACAAACCAGATTTTATATAAGGATTAAGGGGCGATTTGGCCAATAAACTATTAGTTAAGGAGCGCCCAACACAATTAACTATTAGTTGGACCTTAAATAGCAACAAACTATTTAAAATGTTAAATCACCACAACAACGTTACTCTCTCACTCTCACTGACGTCCATTAGTTCATTTGTTCCTGCAATTCATTCTCCTCTCGGTGCAATGGCATCTTTTATTTCCTCGACTGAGCTTCAGCCCCTAATTTCTCGACCTCACTTCCATTAGTGACATCTTATTAGTTAGTCGACCCACGATTGCAAATCCAAGCAACATTTCTACTCCCAATTCAACTTTAGCCCCAAATCAACCCCTCTTCATTCCCTTATCTTACTCCTACAACTTCATCAACTCAACCTTCGGTTCCATCTCTTACGCTAATCTCTCCTACACCATCAAGAAAGGAGACACGTTCTACCAAGTCTCCACTTCTAACTACATGAACCTCACAACCTACCAATCTGTCAAAGTCGTAAACTCTACCCTCATCCCAATGAATTTGACGATTGGTGGTTGCGCCGTGTTCCCTGTGTTCTGCAATTGCCCTAACACCACTCAATTGCAAAATGGCGAGAACATCCTGATTTCCTACGTGGTTCAACCGTCCAATACCATATCGTCAATTGCTTCCTTTTTTGGATCGAAATCACAGTCAATAATTGATGCTAACCGTAAAGGTTTCTGAGAATTTGACACTATTTTTGTTTTGGTATCGCGATTGCCGGTACTGACTTAGCTTCCGGTCAACACTTCAGCGCCGCCGCCTTCACCTCCTGCTGCAACACCTGTAACTTCCGGCGATGACAGAACAGGAATTGTGAGAGAGTAACTTTTGGACGACGCACTGGTAGCCGGTGGTGTTGGGTTGTATGATGTTTTGAGCTTGTGAAGGATGAGGAAGATGGAGGAAGAAGGAGAATAAGAGAAGAGAATGAAAGATGCCATTGCACCAAGAGAAGAGAATGGACTGCAACTCTGTCAAATAAAAGATGCTATTGCACCGAGAGAAGAGAAAGAATTGCGGGAACAAATGAACTAACGGACGTGAGTGAGAGAGTAGCGTTTTTGTGGTGATTTAACATTTTAGATAGTTTGTTGCTATTTAAGGTCCAACTAATAGTTAATTGTGTTGGACGCTCCTCAACCAATAATTTATTGGTCAAATTGCACTTTAACCCTTTATATAATGACAAAAAATAGTATTTTTTATAAGGAGTTCTTTACTAAGAACCAAGAGATAAAGCCTTATAAATAAGACAAGAAGGAAAAATAATGTTAATAAAATGGGAAAAGTGTTTCTCCAATCACAGTGACGCCCAAAACTACATCATTTTAGATTAATGACGAGGTTTTCGTAATTTTATTTATTTTTTTATCATATAAATTTTATCGAAACACCCTTCAATAATTCACCTAAACTTACAAACAAACCCTTAAGTTTAGGTGAATTATTGAAGGGTGTTTCGGGAAAATTTATATGATAAAAAAAATTAACAAAATTACGAAAACACCCGTCATTGATCCAAAACGACGTAGTTTTGGAGGTCACTGGAGATAACTTATCTTCAGTGACTGGAGAAACACTTTTCCCATAATAAAATATACTTTATAAGTCATTTTTAAATAAATTAACACATACCAAGAAGATGTAGTTAACTCATTGATTATAAGGTAAATTTTCAACTTTGCCCTCATTTATGAATGAGTACCTTTCAACTCTTTCTTCTCTCTTTATTTTCTTTTATATAATTAACATAGGCAAAATTGTCGCAATTTCATTTATTACTTAAAAAAAGATTTATAAATAGGACCAATAAAATAAGACTTATAAATAAAACCAAAGAAGTATAAATTATACCGGAGAGGAATCTGGAACGTGAGGACTGAGGAGACCCACCAAACTAATCATAGCCTGAGAACCAATCACCGACTTCTGAACATGACAATTGACAAATAAGCAAGTGGTTCTTTTGCTGTAAAGATACATAACAGATAAAATTATATGTGTATACACAGACACACACAAGACTCCTAGATCTCTTTAAAATTGAAAAAATTTAAGAACTCTCTCTCTCTCTCTCTCTCTGGGTGGGTGAAAACTACCCAAATAGAATATCAACACAAGTTATATTGAAGTGCAAATTAAACTTTGTGTTGTAAGTCCTAAAATAGGAAAATAACTTAATTATATTAAATTGTTTAGATTAACTTGTATTGCGAATCCAAAAATAGGAATTTAACTTTTTGGTCTCCGATATTTAATTTCTTGTTTTCATAAAGCACCTTTGGAGCTTTTAGCTCCACAGCCACATATTTCAAAGGACGCGATTGAGACTTCTAGTTGTGCAAAACACCACAGAAAAATGTTGCTCAGAAAATTAAACTCTTAAAAAATTGAATCTTTTCGTGCTCTCTGTGATCTCTCTAGAGTTTTCGACATTTATCATGAAATTGGACACACATTCCTGTATGAGAAAAGCCAGACACAGAGGGGTAAAGATGTACAAGAGAAGGAGAGGGATGTAAAACAAAGATAACATATAATATTAAAAAGAAACATTCATTTGTTCAATAATATTTGAGGCAGACTTTCACATTTCAGTGTGTTTCCTCCAATTCTTCCTGTTGTTGTCAGTCATCGTCATCCTTATCAGTTATCTCTCACTCGTTATCTAGCTAGGGCTACGTGTTCATTTTCCTTTGGCCCGCCTCAGTAACAATATTGCCTCCATTAAGATAAGTTTTCTTGAAACAACGTTAAATTGAGTATCTCCATTTTGCTCTAGCAAACAGCGTTCTTAACTATATATATTTGATGTGATAGAAAGATTTGTGGTCCTATTGGACGCATCCAATATAGTTGTTAGGCATACAAACGAACGTGTATGTTTGTAGTAATGTGATCTTTTTGTGCTTCATTGGACATGTGATATTTATGTGTCAATAACTTAATTTATTAATCATATAGATAATTTATATAGCACTCCCTCAGAAGGTCCTAATAGCAGAGATTTTTTTTTTTTTATCCTAATATTATGAGACCTCAATATATTTTGTATGTCTCATAATTTTTTATTTTTAATTTTTAACTCTCCCCGTTGATTGCAGGCACTAAGGGAGTAGTATCACAAATGATTAAGAGAGGATATTTTAAAGAAATCAACAAACTTTTAAAAAAAAAAAAAGTTAACGAATAACTAGCTTCACTAATTTTGTTCATTTTTCTTCAGATTAGTTTGCCTGTTTAGTTTTCAATCTTCCTGACCATCAGTATGCTGTAATTTGCTTTTACCCTTACTCGATCTGTTTCCCAAACTTGTCCAAAAAAAAAAAAAAAAACTGTTTCCCAAACAAATATGAAGATACAGGCCAAATGATGAGGCAGGCAAAATGCTAAGTATGTAAGCAAAAATTGCTCTGGTGGCAACTCGACAATCCCTGAGATTTCACTTGGAAACAATTTATCAAGCTGATATTTTGAACCCCAAAGATTAATTTCTCTATTTGATTCATCTTTTTTAGAGACTCTCGTGACTTCCAATATATTCTTGTGTCAATGAGTCTGGCTATCAATATCTAGTTATATGTTGCGAGTTCCACATTCACAAGAGAAGTGGGGTTTATATGTTCAATATAATGGCTTCTCAGTCGCCAATAGGCTGATCTTTTGAAATGAGTTCATCCTCTGAATTTACGATAATCACATTTGTGGATTGTCATATTATGAGTCTCGTATCAAGAGAGTTTCAACTTGTCGTTAATTAGTCATTTTGGACCAGTTTCAATTTTAATTTATGCATTAAAACTGTGTTTATGGTACTGAGATGGTATGGTAATATCTTTAGATACTCTATTTCCTATATTTTTAATTAATCATCAGTTGATTGATTGCTTAAAAGACTTCCTATCATTAATTAAAGAGCAGAAAGTAACAAAAACCAACATGATATATCTATCCGATCGTCCAACAACGAATGATATTACACATACAAAGTAATTAAATCACACACAATTCAGATTAATTACTCTCTCACACACACATATAATAGGCATAAGTCTTGGGGTGATCCACATCCCAAAAGCTAGTTGTTGGAGTTAGGGACCCAAGGCCTTATAAGGTCACTCTTTCAAAGAAACCCACTCACTCGTTACACACACACTAACTATGAGTTAATCTTATTACAAACTCGAGGAGTTATTCACATAGTAATTCATCAGAACTCCAAAGAATGAAGCCATTACCAGTGTCTTTATCAAGTGCACCAGAACCATACGTAAACCTCTTTAATCTCTCCGATATCCTCCCAGCTCTCTCACCACATTCTCCTATCTGAACATCATTACACAAAAACCAGATCCATCAGTTATATACATAAATTATCGATCTACGTACCAATTTCATGGCTATAAGCTAAATCTAAAGAGGTCTAACATCATAAATGGTTACAAGTTCCAAAGGAAATTTCATATATAATTGCTTACCTGACAGTGAATGGTATGAAAAACAGCATCTTGAACGACTGAATAACTAGCGTTAACTACGTCAGCTTGTTCTTGGTGAAGAATGCTAATGAACTCGTTGAAGATGAACTGGCAATCCTACCCAGTAATCACTGAAACAATCAAAGTTGAACCCATATGGTGAATCTCAACTTTGGGCGATTTCGACCCCATAACCATTCCTCTATTATTATTATTATTATTATAACTTTGCCCCCCACTAATGTTTGGCTCGTTATTAATTGTTGATTCCCATTAAGCTGAGTTTCTTAATCCTCATCTTCTCCAACTTTATCTGAAGCTTCTTTATGTGGTTCGTGGCTTCACCCAGCTGATCCGGCCGCAAAATCATCTCCTGATTCACCACCACATTTAAACGTATATATAATGCATAAATATTTTCTTTTAAAAAAAAAACTCATAAAACAGGTGATTATATTAATCAATTAGGAGTGACTAGGTACCTTGGAGGTTTGATGAGGGACGAGGGAGCTAAGCTGAGAGCAAAGAGCCCTCATATGGCTTCTTCGGTTCCCCTCTCTATCATTTTCCTATCGCCTCTGGACGATGTACCTCGAATGTTTTCCATCAACGCTATAATAATCTAATGTACTAATATTAGTCTCCTGCAAAATTTCAATATGAGTAGGTAGGTCGACGAGAGCTCAATATTTATTAATGCTGTTTCATAGATAGACAGAGCAAGTTGGTAATTGGAATAAATTGCGGGAACGTGGGGTCTTTAAATAAAGCGATGAAGACTTTATCTGTAGATTTTTTAGATGAGAGCCTGTCTTTCCCTCATAAATTACTTCACATTTGGTTCGCCGAAAAATTAAATAAATAAAGAATTCAGATTTGAGCGTAGTGGTGGGAAAGGAGATACTCTCCTCATCTCCCCTCTGCCCATCTCTCATCATTTTCATCCTGACCGTTCAAATCTTGATCCAAGGGACCAGAATGATTTTTCAAAAAACCGCGCGTGTGAACGTTGGTGGTGGGGTTCATATATCTGTGTTGATGTGAACTGTTTTCGCTGTGTCTGTTCAATAATTTATAACCTGACTAATCAGTAATAATCAGCCCTATCCGAATATATCCGCGTGTAAGTCTTGGATTGTATCAGAATCAAAGATATTATAAAAAAGATTGAAGAATCCGAGTAGAGTTCAATATTTTTTTACAAAAAATTTAGTCACGTGATGAAACTCCTGAAATATATATATTGCACGGTCTTTAAAGTTTAACCTATATGTAAAGCAACAAGAGAAATTTGTGTATGATGACATTAAAATTTGTCAACGTGTCCGTGCCATCTCACAGATCCATATAACATTTAGCTGTATTTGGTTTGAAGGAAAGAGAGAGATAAGGAGGTATATTATCTTATTTGGTTTGTTATAAAAGAGGGGAGTGAGGATAATCTTTTGTGATAATAGCCAAAAAGAAAGAAAGGGAAAGGGATGAGAGCCAAAATTTTGACTTCCCTCCGACCCAAAAATTCAAACCAAACAAAGAAATGAGGACCTGTGACATCCTCTCTCATCCACTCATTTCAAACTAAACACACTAGCGTGTGAGAAAGAAGGAAAAAGTTTGCCCATTTAGATTAGGGTTTGTGTCGTGTTTAGGATTATATGTTTGTGAGTACAGGTGTAAAAAGTTGACACGACTTGCTTTTCACACTGGCATTACAGTGGTCCAGGGTTTTCAGAGATTGATAAAGACCTAAAAGGGGCTGTGAACAGTGAACATGGTCAAAAAAGGAAGGGGTGCGAGGGGGAGTTGCAGGGTCAACCTCATTCCATGAAAATGATTCAGAACTTTACCTGGGAAAATTTCATTAAAACATTATGAGACCCAATTTATTTAGATAAAAACAAATAATTCTCCTTTCTTTATTTTTTCTTTAAAAAAATGTCTAATCGTTGTCGGAGTTTTGGTCACCGCAGGCTAGCCATCGAGCACCAATATCAACTACTGAAAATTAATGTATTGTTCATAGGAGAATCCCACCTATTCATGAGAGTTGCACTCTTGAACAAGTATGCAACTGTACATGAACGACTGGAATTCTTCTATGAACAACACATTAATTTTCAGTAATTGAAGCTCTTGGCCTGATGGTAGTGAGTGACTGATTGCTAGAGCTCCAACGATGATTAAAAGGAAAGCAAAACTATTACTGTCTTTTTACCTACAAAACTTATTTTCATTGTGCTTCTTAGTATTGTAGTAAAATTTTAGTTTAACTGAAATAAATTTGGTCATGTAGTCCTTTAATTAAATTCTCCCTTTTATATATTTGTTGGAATTTTAAATATATGACACAGATAAAATATTTATTTTAATTCTAAACATAGGAACTCATTCTTTCCTCAAGTAGCTTACAAATTGCACATTGACTGGGTTTCTAGCAAAGGTTGTTCCGGTGTGCATATTATTAAAAAAGGTATTTTTGGAAACCGAGATAGTATATATTTATTATAGCCACAACGATCATATAAAAGCCTGAGCGTTGCACCAATTTCAACCTCTCCCAGTGGACCTGGTTTCTTTTTCGATTAGAGATGGAGTTGTTATGGATGGTCAATTTCTCAAATCAAAATCCAAGTCATTAGACAAAATTTTACGGAGGCTCAAAATCCAGTAGTAGAGCTCTTCGATTCTGGAAATTTTGTGGTGATAGAATGAAGCAAACCCTCCACCGTCACCGATATCGCTCTCTCTTCCACGTCCAAACGCGTTCCCTCCGTCGTCGCCGGCATTGCTCTCTCTCTCTCTCTTCCCCCTCCAGACGCTTCATATGCGTTCCCTCCGCCATCACCTAGAAATTTCTGCAGTTTTTTTTATTTTAGATCTACCTTTTTGTTCTGGTTTTGTGAATCTTTTTCCTATTTATATATTGCTGTCACTTGATTCAAGCTTTTCTTTTGGATCCCCAGAAACAAAGTTTTTTTTTTTCCCCGGTTCCATGGCTATAGATTTGTGCTGAGATTTCTAGCACCGAAATCAGCCCACGAATCTCCTTCTCGCATGATCTGAAGAATGCAAATGATGATGACGACGGTGACGACCCACTTGAAGATTACGGTCATCGGCGACTAGACTTTGCCTGTTGGACTACAGCTCCAATTTTGTCTTCTACATTTCCAATAATGTGTTGTATCAAGGACTGTGTTGCACCGATGAGCTTTTCTCCAATTGCAAGCTTATGCCGACGAAAATTAAGAAATCAAAATCTCCAAATGTTCCTTCTTCTTGTTCTTCTTCTTACAGTGAGATTCATCCATTTTCAGAGCTTGGTGTTTGTCCTCGTTCTAAAACTTTGAACACTAGAATAACAGAAAATATTTCTAGAGATAAAAATAGGCTCCTTCCCATTACTTCTTCTTCTTTGATCATTAGGTTCCATCTTATTGTTTCCATTAAAGTTACAATATGAGATACTCTCCTTATCCTTCATCTTATTGTCTCTTTCATTGACTATATCTTGATCATTGATTTAGGAAAATGAGAGAAAAGTGAAAGTAATACTATGTTAATTGAACGGATGTGATTTAAAAATTATGAAGGATAATGAAAAAAAGATGATGAGAGAAATCCAATTTCACTTTTTGCGTTCAAAAAACAAAAGATTTCAAACTCAAATGATTAAAGCTAGCAGCAGACCAATGGTTGAAGAAGGGGGAGAGAGGATGGTGTGTGTGTGATGAGGTGGAAATATCAGAATATAATATATGTAGATGTCATGCAAGTAATTATAGTCAAAATTAATGATCAACTTAAAACAGAGGTTAAAAATGAGATAGGCTTAATGAATATAACCGTTGGAAGCCCCCCAAAAAGAGAGAGAGAGAGAGGCCTAAAGAATAATCATTCAAATTAATGCATGGATGTATTGTAGAATCCATAACTTTTTCAAAAGGCAGTGCTTGCGCAAAATAAAACTCTTAGGGTTCATGAAATAATTCTTTTTTTTAATTTGGCTTGACTCAATTATTTGTTAAGTTTGATAATCCTTCTAATCTTATTTATAAGAGTTCAATAACTAAATTATGTGATTTAAAGAAGTAATAAAAAATAATAAGTATGTCTGAAATAATTTTTTTTTTCCAAAACATGCCTTTATTTATAGGGAAAAACATTTCTCATGTTGTAGGAGAAATATTTTCTCATGCCACACACACATAAAATGGTGGGACCCACATATATATATAATTAGTATTATATATATATGTGGGTCCCATCATTTTATGTATGTGTAGGAATCTTCTTTCTCTCATGCAACATGAGAAAAGTAAACCCCTTATTTATAATGGGAAAAGTAAGAGAGAAATGAAATAAATGTAAGTATCACTAAAATTTTAATTTATCTAATACATAATTAATAAGGGAAATTTTTTTAAAAAAAAAACTCATTAAATATTTAGATGACTCTTGTTAGACTCGTATAGAATAAACTAAGGCAATTCAAATTTTAGTCTCTTATAAAAATGTTTGGCAAAGTAATATTTAAAACATTCAATATTTATTTTCTTTTTTTTCATTCTATGCAATTAAATTCTATAAATAACTAATTTATCATCATTAATACAGTACATTGACTTTTGTCACCGACATACTCCTTCCCATCCTTTTTTAAGAGCCCAATAATTCTTTTTATAAAAGTATGATAATGGTTGTTTGAACATTTAATGAGTTTTTTCATTTTTATCCCTCATCAATTATATGTATTAATATTGTATCAATGAAAAGGTTAGTCACACTTATATTTACTTTTTTCCCTCATTACTTAACTTGCCTCTTATAAATGAGCGCATACTTAAAATTAAATTTTATTTTAAATATACTTATTATTTTTAACTAATTTTAATTGTTTTCTTAAATAGCTTAATTTGATTATTGAGCTCTTATAACAAAGATTGGAGGGGGTATTTAAAAACAATAGCAATATAGCTTTATCTTACTAGATAAAGTCAGTTACATGAATTGCACAATACAATTATGCTCTTTTAAAACCACATCTTTAAGAATGATAGACGAGAATTATTCATTAACAAAGAATGAACATCTTTAGTGGCTGATAAAGAATGAACATCTTTAAGAATGAACATTTAACAAAGATTATTCATTAAAATACAACACTCTAGAAGAGCGAGAATGATAGACGAGAGTGTGAGTGAGGGCGAGCAACTGGCGAAGGGCGACGGCGATGGTCGAGGACAGGGTGACGGCGATGGGCGAGAGCTTGAAGATAGTGGCGGCTTGCCACGCCTCTCTGGGAGTGAGACCCTTAAAGGAGGAATGTTGTTTGCTGCTGGGAGTGGAGGGAATCAAGAGAAGTCGACAACGGTTCCAGTGACTAAGAAAGTCGAGCGGAGGCCTATCTCTGTCTCGTTTAAGGAAAAGCTCCTTTCTCCAGGAGGACTAGGATTTCTGGTGAGTCACACGGAGGAGGATGACATAGTTAGTGGCTGGAGGGGATATTTTGCAAAGAAGAATGAGGAATTGGAAAATGCAGACAGGGAAAAGGAGGCCTACTGTGGCAACGACGTGTGCAATGGACCTCAGAATCAATACCCTGTATTGTCTATGACAGAAGAGCAATACACTTCTTGGTGCAGGCCATGGATGAATTCTCTAATCATCAAGGTTTTGGAGTTATCGGTTCCTAGGCACGTGCTCTTTGACCGGGTGCGGCATATGTGGAAACCTCAACAACCACTGAAGGTGGTTCCTTCTCAAACAAGGAAGACAGGGATTATGCGTTCTCGGAGGGCCCATGGATGATTGATGATCACTATTTGTTGGTTCAACGCTGGCGACTGAATTTCAATCTGTGGAGGGCTAATCGACAGAGGAAAATTGCAGTTTGGGTAAGAATACCAGATCTGCCAATGGAGTTCTGCACAGTAGAATCGCTGGGGTTGATAGGGAACATGATAGGGAAAATTGTGAAAATAGATCGGTCTACGTCTATATATGAGAAAGGTGGATTTGCACGGATTTGTGTCGAGATAGACCTCCAGGCTCCTCTGCTGCCAGCTTTCAAGGTGTTTAGGGAGGTAAGACAGTTGGTTTATAAAGGGCTGCATCTGGTGTGCTTTGGGTGTGGTAAGTA
Source organism: Acacia crassicarpa (assembly GCA_034222035.1). Lineage (NCBI taxonomy): Eukaryota > Viridiplantae > Streptophyta > Magnoliopsida > Fabales > Fabaceae > Acacia > Acacia crassicarpa. The sequence goes on along the minus strand of JAWXYG010000005.1, from coordinate 35,388,033 downwards.
TGGGCATGAACAGAGGGTTTGTCCTGACAGGGTTGAGAATGATGGAAATCCATACATGGCAGCAAAGGGGAATGAGAATGCCGGTCAAATGAAGCAAACACCGGTCGACGGTGTTAAGAGTGACACTAGACAGAGCAAGGCGGTGGTTGGGGTGCACGGATCTGGGGATGCTTCGCAGTTAGGGTTGGCGACGGGTATTAGTAAGAGTGAACGAAGTGGCATGGAGGAGAGTAAGAAGTTGGTTACTGAAAAGCATGAGAAGGCCCGGCGACCGGAGAAGAAGATGGAATCTGACGGTAGGAAGGGAGGAGCTAACGGTGGCCGACGTGAGTCCCCGGAGTCGCTGGTTGCCGACGAGGTTCGTCCAAGTGCGTCTGGCCAGCGTGATTTCCTCGGTCCATAAATGTTGTTACGGAGAGATTTTCGTCGGAGCTATAATGGGGTAGAGGTGATGGGGGGCGTGATTAGTGGATCTGGCATGAAAAAAGGGATGGAATCGGATATGATGGAAGGGATGACGTGGGGATCAAGGGAAGTTAATGGGGAATCACGTGGGATCTCTCAAAAAGGGAATAAGGGGAATTTATTAATTAATGGGGATTTGAAAAAGTCAAACTCATCCCCTGGGCCTAGTGAGAAGCCCAAATCAGAATGGATTATGGTGGACTCTAAAAGTTAAAAGGAAGTCAAGCCTAAGTTATTTGGCAAGGAAAACAGGCTTATTGAGAGACCCAAATTTAAACTCAAGGAGGCCGTACACAAGGAAGCTCACTTAGTAGAGATTACGAATCAATATTCCTCTTTGCCAGTTGAGGACATGAAGGATGAGACGAGTATGCTTCAATCAGGTCACTCAACTGTAGAAGCCCCCCCGACGCATATGGTGGATGAGGAGATGGGAGAAGGAGCTCACGGGGCTGTTAGTGGTCTTAAAACAGAGGTTACCGTTCCAAAGGGCAATGGTGTGGCCCACACTACTCCTGCATTGTCTTAATGAATTACATGGTATGAAATTCGAGAGGTACAGGCTCGCGGTCTTTTCCAAGCCTAGTACGTGAACTTAAAAATTATTATAAGTTGGATTTCCTTGTTATTTTTGAAACACGATCAGATGCTATTAAGGCCGATCGAAGAATTCGTCAGTTGGGGTTTAGTAAGTACTCTTTTACCGCCGCAAAAGGGTACAGTGGGGGGATTTGGTGCTAATGGGAGGAGGTATCCATGAAAGTTGAGGTCATAAAACAACACAAACAATATGTGCATTTGCAAATTGAAAATTCGAAGCAGGAAAAATGGTTCCTCACAGTGGTTTATGCTAGCCCGAACCGTGTCTACCGCCGTACGCTGTGGGCTGAACTCTTTCGGATCAGGGATTCTATGTCGGGACCTTGGTGCATCGGGGGTGATTTTAATGCTACAACTCTTGTAGAGGACCGGCGGTCAAGTGCAGTCTCAAAGACTCCTGCAGACAGTGAGTTTGTACGATGGATTAATGATATGAGCCTGGCAGACCTGGGGTTTGAAGGGCCATCCTTTACTTGGAAGAAAGGAACTACGGAAGCGCGGCTGGATCGCTTTCTTGCCAATGAAGCTTGGTGCACCATGTTTCTTGATGCCAAAATCCTTCATCTTCCGCACTATAAATCAGACCATCGACCAGTTCTTTTGCGTTTGGAAGGGACTCCTTCTCAAGAGCAGGGTCAACGTCCTTTTCATTTTATTGCTGCATGGGTCCTGCATGATAAGTTCAAAGATTTGGTTCAAAAGGAGTGGAGACCTGACAGAGGATGGGACACGAACATTGAGTGTTTTGCGCAAGCTTGTAGGCAGTGGAATAGGGATGTTTTTGGGAATATCTAGCAGCAGAAGAACCTCCTTCTCCGTAGGATGGATGGAGTGAGTAAAGAGTTGGCAAGGAAAGGGAGCATTCCGTTTCTTGAGGAGCTGCAGCAAAACTTATGGACCGAGTTAGAGGAGGTCTTGACTCAAGAGGCGTTGTTATGGGCACAGAAAGCTAGAGTAAACTGGTCGGTGGAGGGCGATAGGAACTCCAGGTGGTTTCACATGCAGGCAAATGGTAGGCAGAAAAAGAACCGAATCGATGCAATTTGTGTGAATGATGAGAACTGGTGTTTTGACGAGGTATTGATCAAGCGTCATGCCATTGAGTACTTTTCTAGATTGTTCGAGGAGGAAGTCGGGGTTCGGCCTGACCTGGTTTGTGATATTTCGTTTTCTAAACTGACGGAGGTGCATGAACGGGTATGTAGTAGGGAAGTGGATGAAGTAGAGATCAAAGATGCCTTGTTTAGTATGGGTGCTTTGATAGCACCAGGACCAGATGGGTTTAACCCTTTGTTCTTCCAACATCAGTGGGAGACTGTTCAGGACTCGGTGGTTCACTTTGTGAAACAAGCGTTTTTACATCCGGAACGGGTTCGTGAGGTGAATGGCACTCTTGTTGTTTTAATTCCTAAGAAGGAGCATCCAGAGTCCTTCAGGGATCTTAGACCAATTAGCCTTTGCAATGTGATTTACAAGTTGATTACAAAGGTTGTGGCTAACAGAATGAAAGGTTTTATGGCGCATGTTATTTCTCCGAACCAATGCAGCTTTGTACCTGGCCACCTTAGCTCAGATAACATTATTGTGGCTCAAGAGGTGATTCATTCTATGCGCGTGATGGGAGGAAAGAAAGGGTACATGGCAATTAAGATTGACCTAGAAAAGGCTTATGATCGGGTTAACTGGAAGTTCCTTATTAATTGTCTGCAGGAATTGAAACTCCCTTCGAACCTTATCCAATTGGTGGAGCAGTGTGTTAGCACTGCGAATCTCTAGCTCCTGTGGAATGGGAGTAAGGCGGAGAGCTTTAAATCCTCTAGGGGTGTCAGACAAGGGGACCCCCTTTCGCCCTACTTATTTGTGATATGTATTGAGAAGCTAGCACATATGATCCAAGAAAGGATGGAGAGTGGTGTATGGAAACCCATCAGGCTCACGAAGTCAGGCCCACCGGTATCCCACATGTTCTTTGCAGATGATATTATCTTGTTTACAGAAGCTTCGGTGTACCAAGCGGAGCTGGTTAGAGAATGCCTGTCTCTTTTTTGTGACTCCTCAAGTCTTAAGGTCAATTCCTCCAAAACTCGGGTTTTTTTTTCCAAGAATATCAACCACATTAGGAGATCAGAGATTAGCGGTATCCTTGGGTTTACCCTAACATCAGACCTTGGGAAGGACTTAGGGGTGAAACTTGATCATGACAGGGTTGTGAAGGGCTCATTTCAGGAGGTTATTGATAAAGTTAAAGACAGGTTGGCTCATTGGAGAGCGAATGCATTTTCTCTTGCAGGAAGGACAACACTCATCTCTGCGGTATCCTCTGCAATTCCTGCTTACACTATGCAAACTGCCCATCTTCCCAGTAATGTATGTGAGGATCTGGACAAGCAGAACCGCACTTTCTTATGGGGTGGAACAGTGGAGCACCGGAAGACTCACTTAGTAGCTTGGGAGGATGTGTGTAGAGAGAAGAGGCGAGGCGGGCTGGGGCTGCGACATGCAAAAGTTCATAACCAAGCTCTTCTCATGAAGTTGGGGTGGCGGCTTGTCACACATAGGGATGCACTATGGGTTAAGGTGATTCGAGATAAATATAAATATGGGGAGGACCTTCTCCCTAGCATAGATAAGAGACGTCCTGGTTCGAATGTGTGGTCAGGGATTAAGAAGACATGGCAGTCGGTATCTGGAGGAATCATTACTGATCAGAGAACTAAAGCAATGAAGTAGAGGTGGGGAAAACATGGTAATTTTACAGTGAGATCGGCCTATCGTTTGCTATCAGGTGATGACGAGGATCAGGGACATGACTGGAGTGGGCTGTGGAAAGTGAAAGCGCCCCGACTCTATTATGGCTAGCAGTTCGACAGTGCTTGCTTACTAATGCTAATCGTAAGCAAAGAGGTTTGACTATTGATGTGAGTTGTACGCTTTGTGGACACCCATGTGAGGATACTATTCATGTGCTCCGCAATTGCCCATACTCGAAATCTATCTGGAGGAAAGTGGTACCCCCGTCTCGATGGAGCTGTTTCTGTAACCAAAGCCTTTCAAATTGGGTATGGGGTAACATAGGAGGAAGATCGGAAGCTAGAAGGCGGTGGGCTTCATTGTTTATGATCCTGTGTTGGTGGCTTTGGAAGCGCAGGAACCTACTTGTGTTCGAAAAGAAGTGGACCCCGAATGAGAACCTTATTGCTAGTACAACAGCAATGATACAGTGCATGTCACGCACAAAAGATCGTCTAGCAGGGACGAAGATTCAGGGGGCAATCCTAACCCCTAGCCAAGAGTCATGGCAACCACCTGAGAAGGATTGGGTGAAGGTTAATGTTGATGGAGCTCATTCAATAGTTACTTCTAAAAGTGCTTGTGGGGGACTGGTACGTGACTCCGTAGGGAAGTTTCTGAAAGGATTTATATATCATATTGACAAAGGAGATGCGCTCTCCTCAGAAATTTGGGGGTGCCTCCTTGGGCTTCAAATGGCCTGGGCGATGGGGTGCAAGAAAGTCTGGATTGAGACGGATTCCACAGAATGCCGGGATTTGATTCTACAGGGACCTGAGCATAACCATAGGGATGCGGATCTACTTACACAGGTGAGAGCCATGCTTGACAAAGACTGGATGACGAAGCTTACCTATGTGCCTTGTTCGTGTAACAACGTTGCGGATTTCTTAGCTAAGAAAGGACTAGAAGGTGATCAGGGCTACCAGGAAATCTATCTTCCTTTGGATACCCTATAGGTTTTAATTTCCAAGGATTGGAACGGTTATAATGCTGATCTAGGTATTTGTTGAGATTTCTCTTTTGTATCAAAAAAAAAAACCACATCTTTTGATAGATTATTAATAAAAAAAAATATCACTCTATGACACTATTAAATATTTGTTACGGTCTTCTTCTATTTCTTTTTCAAAACCCCATATCGTTTAATTGACCTTTCTCGCCAGCACACCTACTGACCTTTTTTTAATGTATCCCAACCACGTGTTTAAAAAGCTTGATAAATTTTTTACGCATTTAATGTCATAACTACCTTTTAACCAATATTTTCGGTTCACATGAGGTGTTAAAATAGGACTTACATTATAGAGTGGAGTACATGACTACGTGTTCTATTGATTAGGTAAAGCAATTGTTTATAAGTTTTTTTTTATGGATAATATGATTGGGTATAAATTTAACCTTTTGTCTTGTTCCCAAAAACAAAAACAAAAAAAAATCCAATAACAAGATCGACAGGTGGGCAGTGGCGGAACCAAACAATTATTTGAGCCTGGGCCAAAAAATAAACATATTGAACTATTTACTAAATAATATACCATAACATTAAAAATATAAATAAATGATAATTGACAATTATAAATTAAAAGATAACATAGTAAATAAAAATTCTATGATGTTTAGAAGGTGACTCATTAGAAAGTGCATCACTTTCAGAAATTATTTTCTTAGAAATATCATTTTTTGAAGTTATTTTCTTCTTAAAAAACGCATCTATGCTTTTCTGTTTATCCTTACTTATCTTTTTCAACCTACAAAAATTTGGTGACCCAAAATATATATTGATGTCAATGTTAATTAGTATCTTGTGTCACTAAACATTAATTCTTATAGTACTACTCAATATACAAAAGGGTTAAGGTGCGCCCAGCACCACGATGTTTTCCCTTAGGAGCGCCCAGCACCACCACGTTTTTTTTGGACCAAAAGTACTCATAAAGTTACTTTTTTAGAGCAAAAGTGACACTACGAGTGAGTTGACCTGACAGTCAACGATGGAGTGATGATGTGGAAGGTGAGTAAGACTGAGAAAAAGCCAACTAGGAGAAGAAATGCTGACTGGATCCATGCAAACTAAAATAATAAATAATTTTAAAAAAACATAAACACCTCAAGTTACCGAACTCATTTTCGGCCAATACACACGCTGGGGAAAGGATTGAAATTGGGGAAATTCGAAAGCCTTCCCGTGTTCATAATCTCCGCCCACCGTTGCTCCGTCCAGCGTCGCTCCGTCCACTGTCGTTCCCTCACCGGACCTTGCGTCCGTCTTCCGGCTGTGACAATTACCTCACCACCAGCATTATGTCGGGCGTAAATTTTTAGGGATTTCGAAGTTGGGAGATAGGGTTTCGGTTGCAGCGCTAAACCGATAGCTTCGGTTGAATGGAGACGGGGAAAGATAGCTTTTGTTGAATCGAGAGGAATCGAGAGGTATGCTATAACTTAGTAACTTACCCTACCTTCAGTATTTGGTTGGTGTGTTCATTGTTGACATCATTTCAATGATTTCCAGTCGTCTTTATCAGTATTATATTTGAGTATTTGTTTAGACTGCTTACTAGTAGCCAGTAGGTCAGCCAAATTGTCTCTTTGCTCGGATCCTGCCTTGATTTGGGTTCTGTTCTGACTATGCTAATATTTTTTTTAGCTTTTTCCCAACAATAACTTCTAGGAATGTGTTGCTGGTTAGAAATTTTGTCTTTTGTTAGAAACAATGAATTCGGTTTACGTTCACAGCATGCCTATATATGTTTTAATATTTTTAGATTAAGGATTATTTGAGCAAGAATCTCAATAACTTTCTTATATATGGGTTCGGGATTAGATTTGATGAGGACAGCGGGCGTACTGTTTACAATGTAAGATATATCAATAACAGTGCTGAAAATTGATTGTTGTGTAGCCTGACATAGTAGTTTTTATTACCACTGTCTTTGCCTAGAACTTAAACTGATTTTGGTATGTTTGTAATTTGGTTTTGCCTCATTTTTCTTTGCTGCAAAATTCTGAAGTTGTCATCAATTTCTCTATTTAGTTTTACTCAGTCAAACTTTCTTTCCATGATCAATGAGTTTGAACTACAGAAATTTATTTGAATGTTTACTGTTAACTAGTGCTCCATGTTTCTGTTTTATGGCAATAAAATCTGGTGACATGTGTTGAATTGCTTATGATCCTTTATTGCAGCCTGGCCAAAATTCTGAAGTTGTGATCAATGAGGGGACATCACAGGACTATATGAGAAGGAATGCTGATCCGCAAACTCAATTTCCCATTCCAAATGAAAGGGAAATGAGATTGTCTCGAGTCAGTCACTCCAAAGAGGCAACGGGTTCAAGGGCAATTCAGTTTCAACCCCAGTCAGTGACTATTGGTCCACCTTCTAACCTTCCATTTCAGCCGCGTGGACTACAGTGGAGAGGACAACCATGTCTGACAACTTCACAACTTTTATCACGTCTTCACACTAACAAGGACAAAGGAAAAAGGCCTTCTAATTAGTGAATGTAACAGGGCTTGGGTTGCTTAATTATTTTGGTTATTAGAATTGTATTGCGAATGTAAGAACATGCTAATTTTGGTGTTCAAGAATGTAACAACATGCTAAATTTGTTGTTCAAGAATGCTAATTTTGTATAGCCTCCTCCCTGTATGGATAGGCTTTTTTTGTTGCCTATTCAGTGATGTTAATGGCAAAAGGTTGCTTCTTAAATTATGGTCAAGAATGGAATGACCACTAATGATTAGGGCTTAATTTATTGCTTTTCGTGGACATTTTTAATTCATATGTTGTATGACAGATTTTTGCCCTTTGGTTTACTATCATAAATTCCCCACAGCTTATTCAATCTTGTGCTTTCCCCATTAATCAAGCCCTTTGGTTATATATATGATATGTATATAGTTTGATTCCCATCCAAAAGAAAAAGGGAAAAAAATGTCATGTTCAATTGAGCAAGGGTTATACTTAAAACCCAAAACCATTCCAGTGATATAGGATTTCATCAAAATTAAGCCAATTACATTACAATCAATCCATTCACAATACATTAGCATGGACTACATTAACACAAGGATGACATTACATGTCACTCTTAAACATTGTCAAACTCTCATAACTACATCAAAAGTAAACATCTACCCTAACAAATACATTAACAATAACAACACCCAAGGCAATCCTAATGTTGCTAATGCAAGTTTGAACTTGCATTGCACCTTGTTCACTTCACTTTCTTTCGCTAAAAATGCTGATTTCATCTTCTTCACCTCACGTTCAAGTGCAACAAGCTCTTCATACCACTTCGCACATGCATCCCCTCTTCGAAGTTGGTTGTTTTCCTCATACAAATTGTCTATGTCATTGAGTAGCTCTTTGATCACTTCATTTGGCCTCGCCCCAAACCCGTCATCGTGCCATTCAAAATATCCACACCCACCATCCTATGAAATTTCATCACACAACATTAGAAATGAACAACCCACACAATTCAAAATGTCATACCACATGTAACAAATCTAACCTGGTAGTAGTTTCTGCACCCATAAAACCTCCTACCTGGGTTACCTTCGGACCACGATGTCCACCTAGGAGCTAACAACTTATGATGGCAATTAAAAGAAATTTTATTTGAACTATTAGAGTCACATGTAGCATTAGGATTGTAATAAACTTCAAACGAAAACACCTAGCCTGTAATTCCTAAGCAATCGTACATCTTGCCCTGTCTCTTTCCTGGAGGACTTGAACAACAATAAACCAAAAGTGAGGTAAAATATATAGTACTAATTTTCTTCAACTGGAAGTCTATTTTTTTTTGTAAGAAATTTAGTTTGCAACTGATGATAATTGTTTCTAGTCATGCATGCAGCAAAATGTACGATTTTGAACAAACCAGCAAACACACACCATCAAAGAAGGCAACCAGCAAGAAATGTAATGGATTTTGAACAAACCATCATTCTTGTTCATTTATATCAGTCATGGCTGCAAAATGCTTCTGATATTGTTTCAATTATGCAGAATGCTTCAATTATGCAGAATCAAACGCTTAATAGTGAGATTTATGCAAACACATACCATCAAGTCTTTGATTCTCATAAATCTAAAACTTCCTCCTCCCCTCTCTGCACTGTCAAATCCAGAAAATTTCCCTTCAACTCAGCCAGCTATTCCTCCCTAATGAAAAGCTCAGTTATCACGATCAAACCAAAATTAGTCTTTTTTTTTCCATGGAAACAAAAATTATTAACTAATTAAAAGAGTTCACTATGATCCATTGACCCCTAGTGTTAATAATGGCTGACGGTCTAGTGATTCCAAGCCAAGGTTTCCATTGGGTTGCAGTGTTATATATTAGCTGTTTATTTCCATCAAATACTTGTAGGTCTCGTTTTGCTTAAAATTATGAAGTGTGTTAACAACGGTAGATTACAATGGCCAACTTTCTAGTATCCGAGGAGTTATACATGATAGCTTTGTTTTAGCATAAAGCTAAGAGCAAAGACTGAACTTTGTGAAGCAGCAGGCGTTAATAAAATGAAAAAACATAAATAAAGGCAAACGGAACAGACGAAAAAAAAAAAAGCCAAAATGAACAGATGACCCAAACTGTAAAGAAAGGAATTAACAATCCATCGATTAACACACAGTAGAAATAACATCCACAACTCACAAATGATGCAGCCAAAATTAAAGCTACGGACCGAAGCCTGCCTGGCCGTCGATTTCAGTCTATCGGCCTCCCCTTCCACTTCTCTGTTCGCCCAAAATAACGACGGTGGTGAGTCGATTGTTGGTGATGGGCGACGGACGCGAGGCCCGGTGACGGAAGAACGGCGGACGGGACGACGGTGGTCGACGATGATGAACAACGCGAGAACTTAGGTTTTCTTTGATCCCCAATTCAATTTCCCACTTAGGTTTTCTTTGTCCCCAATTCGATCCCCAATTATGTGTTTGTTTTTTTAAATTATTTACTTTAGATTTACCCAGTCAGCAACTTCTCTTTCTTAGATGGCTTATTTGTCAGTCCTAGTAAGCGTACAAATCATCAGTCCATCCACTTTGACGTTGACCGTTTGGTCAACTAACACCCAGTGTCACTTTTGCTCCCAAATTGTAACTTTATGAGTACTTTTGATCCAAAAAAAACGTGGTGGTGCTGGCGCTCCTGAGGGAAAACATCGTGGTGCTGGGCGCACCTTAACCCTATACAAAATTAACACTTAAATGCACATCTCACTTACCTCAAAACAAAGTAATTGGAGAAAATAAAAGAAATATAATATGAACCCAAAAAATATTTCAAAAAAAAATACAAAATTGATTCAATTTCAGCTAAGCAAATAACCTATTATAATCTATTTTTTTAAAGAGAAATTCATTATAAAATCATAAGACAAACAAATAATAAATCCAAACCGATTAAAATTAGCCATTAATCACCTTCTACATATATATAGTCTTCTATTGTCAAAACTCACGATTCTCTCGAAATCATAACCTCAAAATTTTCACTAATCACACAATATTACCCTCATTAGAAAAATAAAAATACGTAAAATAACTTTTACAAAAGGAGTGGGGTGAAAAGAAGTGATTTTGAGTACCTATTTAGTCTTTAAAATGAAAATGAACAGCACCATATATAAGATGATACTAATATTTTTAATAGGTATCTCAAACAAAAATTTTACTTTCCTCTCATATTCCAAAAAAAAGAGTATGATTATAGAAAAAATAAGAAATTAGTTGAGGCCAAATTAGTGGCCAAAATAAAATATTATATAACACATATATAAAAATATATAAGATAAAAAAAGACCAGCTAGAGCCAAGGCCCCAACTGGCCATAACGTGACTCTGGCAATGCAGGTGGGTGGGTAAAGGAAAGAAAACAAAAGGATTTCATTTCACACATTTAAAGCACGTGGTGAATTTGATTCATGGATTGCAAGAACCCCTTTACCTGTGGGTAAAATTAATTAACCACTATAATTAATTAGGGCACGAGGAGCAAGCACAATGTACAGACATGTTGGGTTGTGCTAATTTAAGTCACGTGACTCTATAAGCCACAGTGTACAGTACCCATCTCTTTAGTTAGGTATGAACTGAAACGTCGTACGTGGGTATACATGTCTCTCCTCATTTGCGAAATTTTGATATGCATTTTTATTTTATTTTTAAAAAATTGAATTGAATTTAAATATTGTCGGGCCGAGTAAAAGCTTAAATCATTCTCTTTCCATATTGGATATTTTAAAACAAGTCCTGTAAACTTAAAAATTAGCATTCACTATATTCATTGGATTCGAGTTTTTTGTTTTGGAAAACTGGTAAAAAGTTTTTGTTTAAAAATTTGCTTGGGGGACTTGAATTCGAATGATGATACTTTTCTAAGTATGAAATCCTGAAGAATACAAATATATTTTAAACAAGGAGTTTATAAAAACATATCAAGTACTCTTTACCGATAAAATTTAGGGACTTTTCACTAATACTCTATTTTTGGGCGGTTTTAGTTAAGTTTATTCGTCTCAAAATATTAAGATTTTATGTATACTCCTTCCACCTGTAATTAAAAGCTTTAAATAACTGATTTGGGATTATAAAACAAACTGTTAAAATTAGTTAAGAGTATTAAATATGTATTTTTTTCAAATATACTTTTATTTATAAATAGTATATATAACTAAAAGAGACGGTAAATAAAAAAAACATATAGTTAAGGAGCAAAGTTGAAAAAGCGAAACTTATATTTTGAAATAGGTCTATTTTCAAATTTGGAGCTTATATTTAATTTAGGGAGGGGTGCTATAAATGTAAATTCGCTCAAATTCAACATACCAAACGGCTAGTGCATATATAGTGCACAGTGTAAACCCCATTATTTTCCCAACTGACTTATTCTCTCAAAATCACCACTACTTCAGCATTTTTGTGTGTTCGCCAAAAAAGATGGAAATTGAGCAAGAAACTAATTACAAGAAAATTGATTCATATGATAAAATAAACGCATGCAAATCAAAGCCACTTATGGTGATCCTAGTAAATTAAAGTAAGTATAGAGGGTTCAAGCTTCCTGCCTTGACCAAAAACAAGCAAACAAACAAATAAATAAGGCATACACGACTCGTAAGGTTTAATTAGTCAATTATTCATTCCTCCTATAAATTTGCTTACATATATTTGTCTCCAAGTATTAGAGCTATCCCCCAAAACAAACATGAAAGTTCCGGCCAACTATATATATATGTGTGTGTATGCCCGACAACATATAATGCTTAAATACGTCGCTATGTGCACAAATATACTCCATATGGTATAAAATATATTTATCTAATTTAATAAGATTAAAGAAGTTAGCTAAGTTAGATAATATGACATGTATTTTCTAAAACACTCTGCATGTTATCTTCCTTAATTTCAGGTTATCTTCCTTAATTTCCTTGTTCCCTCTCTTCATTTTTACTGATGACGCATTAATAGGGATAAATTGAAAAGATTACATTTAGAAAAAATAAACTCTCTAAATATGCTTATATTAAGGATTGAAGCAGAGAGTAAAACAAATTATCATTGTACGTGTCAGCATGAGCAACATATTAGAACCAGCTTGTGGGAAATATATAGATTTTATGGGCACATTGAGATGAAAGCTCCTTCATTATATTTTGCCCCACGGATTAAAGAAAGAAACTAGGAATATGTGCAACTACCAAACTCTTAAACGATATTCTCCTCTTCTAGATACAACATATAGTTAACTTATTAAGGAAGTTGAAGAAACACAGACGAACATATTTGTTTTATTTAATAATAATATCACTGAAACACGAGTACAATAACATACAATAACGAAACCCTTCTCACACAATTTTCAATTCTTTGAAACAAGAAGCTACTGAGTAGTCACAGTACACACTCAATAGAGCAAAGATCAGTCGGTGTGTAATGTAAATTTTGCTTCTGATAATTAAAATTCCACAAAAACCAGCAATATTGGCCATTCTTTTCAAAAAGCACCAGAACCGTACACAAACCTCTTTAATCTCTCTGATATCCTCCCTGCTCTATCACCACATTCTCCTACCTGTACAACATCAATTCAAAATATCAGCTCCGCCAATATTCATAAATAGTCCTAAAGAATGTTCATAAATAAATAAAATCTCACACAGTTTAGGTTGGTCCCATAGCCTGGGAATTAATTTTAATTAGCTGCCAAACTAGCTAGTGGTATGTGTTAGTTTCTGAAACATGATAGACTTAATTATATGCAAATTAAATCTTTTTTTTTTCAAGAAACCCGTATCACTTTTGGGGAAAAAAATAGGGCTGAAAGCTAAGATCTAAGGAGTTGTAGTAGTCTAATGAATCAGAAGAATATATATATGAATTCTTAGAGCAAATTTCATAAACTTTTCACCTGACAGTGAATGGTATGAAAAACAGTATCTTGAACGACTGAGTAACTGGCATTAGCAACATCGGCCTGTTCATCATGAAGGATGCGAATGAAATCGCCGAAAATGAAGTGGCAATCCAAACCAGTAATTACAGAAACCTCTAAAGTTGAACCCATTTGGTGAATCTCAACTTGGGGTGATTTTGACCCCATAACGATCCCTCTATTATTGTTATTACTAATTGGACTCTCACTTATAATGTTTGGCTCTTTGCTGGTCGTTCCAATAAGGCTGAGCTTCTTCTGATTCATCTTCTCCAACTTTATCTGAAGCTTCTTGATGTAGGTGGCTGCTTCACCCAGCTGATCTGACAGCGAAATCACCTCCTGAACCACCAGATTTAAAGATGGATATATAAAATACATATTATAATAATGAATAAGAGTAAATTGAGGAAGTAATTAAAGGAAGAAGAAGAAGAAGTACGGGTGATGAGGATTGACGCGGGACGAGTGAGCTGAGCTGGGAGCATAGAGCCCTCATTTGGCTTCTTCGGTTTCTCTCTATCACTTTTCTGTCGCTTCCTCCGGATGAAGAAGCTAGAAGGTTGTTGTTGTCCATTAATTATCTGGAGAATGAATATAGGGCAAGAGCTCGAGCTCAAGAAGATTAATGCTGTTTCATGTTAGAGGGCTTGAGAGAGAGAGAGAGAGAGAGAGAGGGTGATTAGAAGAAAATAAGGGCATGGAATGCTGACTTTAAATGAAGCAAAACTGTATTTCTCCCCTCCGGAAAAAAGGAATGTTTACATTTATTTATATTTGGACTACTCCCCCCGATCCGTTCTAAATTAATTATAAGATCTCTTAGCTTATGGAAGGTGTTTTTATCCCTTTTATAATCCTCTCTAAAACATTAAAACATGTTTACCTAATTTAATTAGATTAATAAAGTTATTTAAGTTTTAAAACGCTTTATTTATCTTTCTAAATTTCTTTATTCTCTCTTCTTCTTTATTATTGTACACAGAACAATTATAAAAGTAAATTTATAAAAGATTGGCAAATATAAGAAATATGTCTTATACTTAGAAACATTAATTATCAACTGAGAGAATAAAATAGTAGGATGTTTATATAGTTTCTGTAAGCATTAAATATTTAGTTTTATATTAAAAACTGAGAGAGTAAAATAGTAGGATGTTTATATAGTTTCTGTAAGCATTAAATATTTAGTGTGTGTAACCATATTTAATACAGATAGTAAAAAAAGAGTAAAATTACTATGATATTGGAATTACATGCGGTGATAAAGGTACATTATTGAAAATTATTTGAATTTTATGATAAATTTAATGCTTTAAGTGCTTTATTAATTAGTGTGAATTGATTAAAAACTTCTTATAATTGGGTAGGAGGATTAACTTCCTCTCTAGTCTTATATATTTATACAGGTATCAACATAAAATTGGTCTAGTGATGTAAAACTTCATTAGATCCTTTTAAGTCTTGAGTTCAAGTCTCATGTAGGAGTCACATGTGTCGAGAGGGACATCCATAAACCAGATACCGGATGATAATATCAAATATACACATACAAGAAACACTAATAAATTGTCTAAATTTTGTGGTATTACTTTTTGTATACATACATATATAAAATATTTTATCAAAAAGTTTAGATGAGTTAGGTTCTGAAAGCTTAATTACAATAGCTAAGACATGTATCTAGATTCAAATAGTGCTTACAAATATACTTATAGATCGTCCACCAACAAAGTCCTTAGGTTGGTCAAATTTGAGCATAGAACCTCATAGTTCTAAGCCAATTCATTTACCAATTTGACTAATTTTTTTTTGGCGAAATTACCAAATATATTTATATATGTCTCATGCATGTGATATCCTGTGTGGCACGCACGCTTATATATATACTGTTATTGAAAATGTATTGAATAGGTATAAATTGGATATACAGTAAACAAATACTATTAATATAGCATAACAAGAATCTATATTCTAGTACATACAGAGTATACAACAGATCTGTATAATATAAAAAAGCTATAAACGAACTCACAAAACTGCCAAATATAGTAATAAACTATGCAGAAATCTGGGCCCAATGTACGTTGTTTCCTTAAGATACGTTTGCTTCCTCAATACAGATGCCGAAGGTTTCTGAGCAATTGTCTTCCAAGATAGAGTGGATTATTCGTTTTCAGAAAGATGGCTTTCTCAATTTGAAACCTAAGCAAATCCAACGAGTCTACTTTCAGAACGCACAGAATGTTTTGGATATGCAGTATGCAGAAGGAGTGTATATAGAAATGCAGTATGCAGAAGGAGTGTATATAGAAAAAATCAGATGCGATTCTGTAACTAGGGCACCCTATTTATAGACAACAAAAAAACTTGATCAGATGGACTCGTTTGTTGCAGCGAACCGATGCGTTGTGCAAAACGATGCACCAAAATAGAACGAACAGAAGCGACTGGCGCCCCTCGTGTGACGCACCAGAACGGAGCGAACGATCTGAAAGGATCGCAATACGTAGCCGCTAGTTGGAAAATCTTGGAGGGAAAACAAACGGAATTATTAAAAGTTTGGGGGTCAAATTGGAAATTCAAAAAACTATTTAATAAACAATTATTTTTTTATTTCACACACACGCGAATCGGACAAAGCAGGTGGCGCACGATAGACCCAAGCCGCAAGCCGGACGGACAGCGGCGAAGCGCACGTGTGTGATAGACCAAAAGTCACCTAAATCCTCACCCCTCCACAAAAGTGGGTTAGCCCAAGGGCTTATTTAGTAAAAGCAAAGTTGAGGCTTATATACTCTCTAACTTCTCCCCAACTAATCAATGTGGGACTTCTATTCACACACACATTCCTTCTTCCTTTTTCCTCTTCTTTTCCATCCTTCTTCTTATTTATAACACATAGGATTTTATTCTAAATTCTAGCATATACTTCTAGTATGTAATTATCTCTGTTTTGGTTGAGAAGAATGTAAAAGTGTTGTTTATTTATTTTTATAATTAAATTATGAGATGGCAGATACTAATAACCAGAATTATAATAAGCGGGATCCAATCCCACCTCCCACTAATTGTAGATACCACTAAAGGCATTTGGTAAGGGTTGTTTAATTTCATTAGTATGAGAAGGACATTAGTTGTGTGAACCATTGACTAGTACTCGGTTTTCACACGTTTAACTCTCATCATAATTATTCTCTGTTTCAGACCACCTCATTCATCCATTAGTTTTCACTTTTCACACGAGGAACATGAACAGATTGAAAGCAATAGAGTGAACAGACAGTGATGAATTAAATTATTTTTTATACTCCGATTTTTTTTTTTTGGGGGGAAAAGATTCTCATTGTGTGGCTGAGGAATCTGAATTAAGAAATCAAGTTAATTACGTCATCAAGAATGGGGGCTTGTAGTCGTACACACATGTTTTGGGCCTCTAATTTTATGTCACGTGACTTAATTTATGAGCGCCAATATGCCAAATCAAGCATACTCATGAATCCATTAAAATTAAATTATGTCGGCAAAAAAGAAAGAAAATTAAATAGGGTTAATTTGCAAATCTAAAGTATTGGTGAACGTGCACCTAAAAAACTTGGTAAAAAAATGTACATTAAGGTTTTAAAATAGTGTAAAAATGCCATAGCCATTAGTATATATCCTCTAATTTTAGCGTGAGGGCCACATTGTTGTACAAGTGTAAAATATTAACAGATGTTAAATTAGTTCATATTAATATAATAAAAATTTAATTCATCATCTTAAAACTTTGGTGGATACTTTATAACCAAAGGAAATTTTTGATGATAGGTGTGCATTCACGAAATATTTTATAGATAAATTTACATCTTATTCCATCAAAATAATATAAAAATAAAAAATAAAATAAAATTCACTATCACATCACTAAGACAAATATGTTATGCCTGTCTTTTTATATTTTTATTGTGAAATTTTTATAAATTTCAAAGAATGACATGAAACATATAAATAAAATTGAAATTTTATTTTATCTTATCTGATTTTATATTTTTATTTATCTTCCTTTATCAATAGAATCCTGGAAAGTTGTTTGAAGACCTGATGAACTCATACTTACTAAATTAGTTTGTGTTCACACTGTTTTTTCCCTTTGAGGGGCCCATAATTTCGTCTTTATATAAAGTAGCTTTGAAGCTTAGCCCCACAAAATGACAAAATCCATAAACTTAGGAAGATCCGATTTGGGAAAAAATCAAAAATCCTTCATTCAGTACCACCACAAAAAAAAAAAAAAAAAAAAACCTTTCAGCCTTTATTTTTAAAAATGAGGGGGGGGGGGGGGGGGAAGATTCATGTGACGTAGTAATTTCGATATGAATAAAAAATGAGATAAATGTTTCCACTTGTTACCTCTCCCTACCGTTTTTGGACCATATCACGAGGAACTTTTTTTTTTTTTCGGGCAAAATTATGTTCGACCTGGTTGCGTTCTTAGTTTTTACCCTCCACAGCAGTGCACAATTTAATTATATCTAGTGTCTTGTCAATTTAAAGTGTTAATATAAGTTTTTTTTTTTAGTTTGAACTATTTGTCACTATAATATATACACGGGAGCAGATTGTCTCAGAAGCAATTACCTCAGAATCTCATTATGATCGTTGGTTCCTTTTAATCGTGTCCGTCCATTTATTTAAAACCATTCATGTTTACTTTTAAAACAACCAGACCATGAAAACGCCGACCTTCTTCTGCAATTTTGTGCTGGCAGGTGAGCAGAGACGTCGCCAGTGATTTGTACTCCGTCGCCATTCAGATCCCCCCTCCAAATCGATTTCCCTTTTCCTGATTCGAGTCCTACTTTTCTTGAGGTCCCTCAGGACAACATCAACATGGCAGTGCCAGAGACTCCGAGTTTGAGTCGAAATCAGACCGTGCACCGGAGCCGCACATATGGGTCAAAGTCGACGAGGGTTTGATTGGCCAGATTATTTTCGCGTTCTCACTCCACAGGTCATTCCTTGCAAATTCAACCCGAAGAGAATTGGTTAAGGTTTACTCTGAGATTGCCAGAGGTGGGTGGGGAAGAAGGTCACTAGGGTGGGTGGGGAAGGACGTCGTCGCTAGTAAGTAGGTAGGGGTTGCCTGTGGCGGGGAGTGAGAGGCTGAAGAAAAGAGAGGATAATGGATGGAAATGTGGAGATGGAATTACAAATCTTAGCTTTCTTTCTTTCTTTCTTCTTCTTTGTGGAGATGGAATTACAAATCTTAGCTTTCTTTCTTTCTTCTTCTTCTTCTGGAATTACAAATCTTAGCTTTCTTTCTTCTGAAGAAAAGAGAGGATAATGGATGGAAATGTGGAGATGGAATTACAAATCTTAGCTTTCTTTCTTTCTTTGTTCTTCTTTGTGGAGATGGAATTACAAATCTTAGCTTTCTTTCTTTCTTTCTTTCTTCTTCTTCTTCTGGAATTACAAATCTTAGCTTTCTTTCTTCTATTATTTTGGTTTCCATATGGAATTCTTCTTCTATTTTGGTTTCCATATGGAATTCGTGGCAAACAAAACCATTTTGATGGAATTGGATTATGTTGGTTTCCATATGGAATTCGTGCCAAACAAAACTGATGGAACTAAGACCCATTTTGATGGAATTGGGTTCTTCTTCTTCTTCTATTTTGTTTTCCATATGGAATTCTTCTTCTATTTTGGTTTCCATATGAAATTCGTGCCAAACCCAATTCCTCCTCCTCCTCCTCCTCCTCCTCCTCCTCCTCCT
Source organism: Acacia crassicarpa (assembly GCA_034222035.1). NCBI lineage: Eukaryota > Viridiplantae > Streptophyta > Magnoliopsida > Fabales > Fabaceae > Acacia > Acacia crassicarpa. The sequence goes on along the minus strand of JAWXYG010000005.1, from coordinate 35,368,959 downwards.
CCTCCTCCTCCTCCTCCTCCTCCTCCTCCTCCTCCTCCTCCTCCTCCTCCTCCTCCTCCTCCTCCTCCTCCTCCTCCTCCTCCTCCTCCTCCTCCTCCTCCTCCTCCTCCTCCTCCTCCTCCTCCTCCTCCTCCTCCTCCTCCTCCTCCTCCTCCTCCTCCTCCTCCTCCTCCTCCTCCTCCTCCTCCTCCTCCTCCTCCTCCTCCTCCTCCTCCTCCTCCTCCTCCTCCTCCTCCTCCTCCTCCTCCTCCTCCTCCTCCTCCTCCTCCTCCTCCTCCTCCTCCTCCTCCTCCTCCTCCTCCTCCTCCTCCTCCTCCTCCTCCTCCTCCTCCTCCTCCTCCTCCTCCTCCTCCTCCTCCTCCTCCTCCTCCTCCTCCTCCTCCTCCTCCTCCTCCTCCTCCTCCTCCTCCTCCTCCTCCTCCTCCTCCTCCTCCTCCTCCTCCTCCTCCTCCTCCTCCTCCTCCTCCTCCTCCTCCTCCTCCTCCTCCTCCTCCTCCTCCTCCTCCTCCTCCTCCTCCTCCTCCTCCTCCTCCTCCTCCTCCTCCTCCTCCTCCTCCTCCTCCTCCTCCTCCTCCTCCTCCTCCTCCTCCTCCTCCTCCTCCTCCTCCTCCTCCTCCTCCTCCTCCTCCTCCTCCTCCTCCTCCTCCTCCTCCTCCTCCTCCTCCTCCTCCTCCTCCTCCTCCTCCTCCTCCTCCTCCTCCTCCTCCTCCTCCTCCTCCTCCTCCTCCTCCTCCTCCTCCTCCTCCTCCTCCTCCTCCTCCTCCTCCTGAATTGAGTTATTTTGGTTTCCATATGGAATTCGTGCCAAACAAAACTGATGGAACTAAGACCCAATTTCATTTCCACACCCCGTGATTCCCTAGTATCAAATGAGCCATGGTGAATAGAAATCCAGCAGCATCAGGTGAAGGGGTCGTGTCTATTTAGATTGGGATAGAAGCTGCTTTTCTCAAATAATTTACCATGTATGAAATAAGAATATGAGAAGAGTATTATCCAGACTTTCATAAACATAATTATTAACTGTTAACTTAAACAAGCACAATGGCAACGACAGGCTCAATTGTCATCACGACATTAGTAACTTGCACTTAGGGCTACGTGTTCATTGCTCACTGGACATAACTGCTTCTGTCTGCAACCAAATAAATTTTGAGGCTGCTTTCGTGTTGAAGACAGGCAAAACTTTGTTGGTTTTCGACCAGAACAACGTAATCTTGGCCTCAAAATATCAACTACATGCATGGACCTCTTCGTTTCACTATATCATGGTTCTTAAAATCTCGATTTATCACTGTGATTTTACGTTTTTACGATTTTTTTCATTAAAATGATTTTACTAATTTTCCAAACGCTTTAAAGTTTTTACAATTTTTCTATGATTTTGCTACGTTATGATTTTACGTTTTACGATTTTTCATTCTCCTTCCATTTTCAGGTAAAATCTACTTTTTCACAACCATGCACTGTATATGTCTTCTATTGCTGGAAATTTTCAATTTTTTTTTGTAAAATATAAAAATAACTTGCTTTAATTTAAGTGCTCCCAAACACTGTGTGATCGAACACGATTAGAGAATGAAACTTTGGCGAGATGGGGAAAAAACTTGGGAGAATCCTTCTGGAGGCCCATATTACCAAAAAAAAAACCTAAAAAAGGCCCAAGAAATTTGTAAATTCTAGAAAAGGATTGAGTTACAATGCAAAATTATATTGATGCCCCTGGATTAAAACACGCCTTCTCTCTCTGACCTCCCTCATCTACACTGAGCAAACAAAGGAATTTAGGTCGAGAAGACGCGATCCAGTGAAAATGCGGGCACACCTCTTAGCAGCGAATCGTTGCTTCCTTCGTCTTCCAGCTCTGTTTCGACCGTGCAGCTCTGTTCTCCTTTCTCCGTCTCATCCGATTCTTCTCCGAAATGAATTTAGGTCACTATTGAATCTCTCACCGTCGTTCCGGAGCTTGGTAAGTCGTCAGATCGTGTTTTCTCTGTCGTTCTACTTTTTTCAACAGGGTTTGTGGATTTGAATCTGTTTTATTCGTCATTTTTTTAAAACTTCAATCTCGAGATTTCCTGCAAAAGTTCCGTTTTTTTCTCCCCGATTGCTATTGGCTACAAATCTACAGTGTCTTAGTGGCCCTGTGAATAATATTCTCAAGAAGACTGGGTTTAAGTGCCCTGAACTGCTGACTGCCTTCTAGTTTTGGTGCGTATTTATTCTCTGCTTCTAATGTTTTGATTATTATTATTATTATTATTATTAAGAGTAATTTGTTTGATATTTTGGACATAAAAAAGACTGGGTTCATTCTATCCGACTGCTATTCTAAAAAATCTGGATGAAAACTCAATTTTCTTTTCCGATTTCAAGACACTCAGGGCACTCGGTCATCAAATAGCTAGGAGGTTTTATATTCCAAATCCATGCTTCTTCCTCCTCATGTATCTATATATAGACTCCAAAGTATTCATACTACATTTCTTGTTGATATTTTGGTCTTTTTGTTTGGTAATTTGTGGCTTCTAATTATTTTCTCTGATTCCTTTAGGTTCCTCCTCCTATTCATTAACATCTATATTATCCTTGCCTCAGTTCAATGCAAACTGGTAGCTTGTCCATACTAGTTGTTTTACAATTGGCTGGTTGCTTCATTATTCCAAAACGTAAGGATTTGGGTCCTCTAACCTGTTTTAATTCTGATGAAATGTTGATTATGCTGATTAATTATGAAAGTTTATATTCATATATGCCATCTTGGTTGCAATGGGGGGATTTTGGGTTTCTCCTTTAACTTGTTCTGTTGAATGTCTGATTAATGGGGTTAGGCTTGTAGGTACACATAATGGAGAGGTATTATTCCTATATAGGCTTTTAAATTAATCCTTGATGTGACAAATGCTTAGCAGGATATTGCATACATTGAAAACAAATTTACCAGGGGAATGAAGGGCTTGTTGTGCTATGCATTGTGATTTGTTTTGGGTACTTTCATCAGAATTTGAAGTTTATTGTCAATGTTTATTTACTATTTTCATTTAATTGTTTCCAGTTGGAAGCTTTGATCTGTGATGATACTGGAGAGGCTGAAGCTACAAGTGCCACATTTGCTGCAGCTAAAATACGGCAAGAGAATGGAGAAGTCGAATTACCTGATAGAGACCATGGGGCTAAGGCTACCCTAGTGGAAAACCAATATCTTCCTTGATTAGGCCTGATTCAGCAGACTCAAATAATATTGTGTTTAGGACACGTTTTATTCTTTTCTTTAATGTGAACACGTGAATTTGTATTTATGACAATTTTGACTATGTAATTTCTGTAGTTTGGATCACTGAATTGTTGTATTTTAGGGGAGTGTTTACAAAGCATTGTGTGTTGATGTCAAAATTGTTGACAATTTGTTCTTGTGCAAAGGTGCATTTGTATTTATGAAAATGTTCTTGACAATTTGGTATTGTGTGAATGAATTTCAATCACAAAACAGCCCCCATTAACAACTACATCAGCTCCTCTAACAACTAAAACAGCCCCCATTAACAACTACATCAGCCTCCATTAACAACTACATTATCCCCTCTAACAACTACAGTAGCCCCCATTAACAACTACATCAGCCCCCATTAACAACAACATCAGCCCCTTTAACAACTATATCAGCCTCCATTAACAACTATATCAGCCCCTCTAACAACTAAAACATCCCCTATTAACAACTACATCAACCCCTCTAACAACTAAAACAGCCCCCATTAACAACCACATCAACCCCTTTAACAACTATATCAGCCTCCATTAACAACTATATCAGCCCCTCTAACAACTAAAACAGCCCCCATTAACAACTACATCAGCCCCTCTAACAACTAAAACAGCCCCCATTAACAACTACATCAGCCCCCATTAACAACTATATCATCCCCTCTAACAACTACATCAACCCCCATTAACAACCATATCAGCCCCCATTAACAACCATATCAGCCCCCTCTAGCAACCATATTAGCCCCCATTAACAATTACATGAGCTCCCTTAACAACTATATCAGCCCCCATTAACAACCACATCAGCCCCTTTAACAACTATATCAGCCCCAATTAACAATCATATCAGCAAACACTAACAACTACATCAGCAAACACTAACAAGTACATCAGCCTCATTAACAACTATATCAGTCCTTGTAACAACTACATCAACCCCCTCTAACAACTAAAACAGCCCCTTTTAACAACTATATCAGCCTCCACTAACAATTACATCAGTCCTCCCTAACAATTACATCAACCCTTCCTAACAACTATATCAGCCCCCATTAACAACTATATCAGCCATCCCTAACAACTACATCAGCCCCCATTAACAACTACATTAGCCTTCTAACAACTACATCAGCCCCCACTAACAACTACATCAACTCCCATGAACAACTATATCAGCAACCACTAACAACTATATCAACCCCCCATTAACAACTACATCAGCAAGCATTAACAACTACATTAGCCTCTACTAACAACTACATCAACCCCTACTAACAACTACATCAGCCCCCATTAACAACTACATCAGCAAACACTAACAACTACATCAACCCCCATGAACAACTATATCAGCAAACACTAACAACTACATCAGCCCCATATTAACAACTACATCAGGAAACACTAACAATACCAGTGAGAGAGAGGCACAAAATAGTTCATCATGTAATTGATATTCAAAATTCAATTAACTTCATATGGACCTGTACACAATACCAAATTGTTATGAACATTTTCATAACAACAAAAGCACCTTTGGACAATAACAAATTAGTTAACAATTGTGACATCAATGAACATTGACGTTTACAAAAAATATGATGGACAAAACATATATCTTAAATACAATCAATACGTTAGCGCACATAACAAATCATCCTATTGACCAAAACCAATTGTTGCCTATTTGCATCTAGGATTTATGCATGGGCACCCTTTGAGCTTTTCTTTGCTTCGGTTAGTGCATTAACCTTAGTCTTCAGTCTTGCAATCTCCTATGCTCTCTCTTCTTTCTCATGTAGCTCTAATCAATATCTATAGCAAGCTTCTCATGTGCCTACATTGCTAATGAGCAGAGAATTCACCTGAGATAGGAGAAAATTATACATTTAACTGATTAGGAACTTCTATTCAAGATGGAATGGCAACTGTGCATGAAAGTTCAGGAAAATCAACTTTACCCCCAATAATGACAAGTCCATCAAGTTTCAAATTTTTGCATGTAGCGAGTGCAGCATTAACTTGTTTTGTTGTTCTAATTTGATCTTTTGTTCGTCCCAACAAATCATAACCACCTTAAAGAACCACAACAGTAAGACTATAATAATTTTCCAACTTAATATCGAATAACTAATAAAATTGACTTTAGTTTACCACCAGCTATCTTGGTTTTTGTATGTTAAAAGAATCTCATCAGTTATCTCAAGAGTTTTCTAGGCAAATAAGCCATCTAATCCACCTGCAGATTGAAAAGAGTGCATGATAGCCTAGTAACAAATTTTAACAACAAACATACTAGTCTAACTTATTGCATTCACCATCAATGACATATCTATCATATTTCAAGTGAAGAAAAATGAAATATTATAAATGAGTACGGTCCTAAATCCTGAAATTCAATCCAAGATTTCAACAATATTACGACTCTTATGCCTTCACTAAAACGCACTTGAAACTCCTTTCACAACCCATGAGACATTTCTAAAACAGTCTTTAATTTTTTATTGCAGCATTACAATATTTTTCTATTGGAAGTAGGACGTTACGCTATTGGTTCAGTCATATCATCCTAATCAATAAACCTCCACCTAATTCACATTTAAGTTTCCAAAACCAAAGGACGTTACGCTATTGTGAATTTTGAGAGCATTATAAAGACCCCAAATAACATTATATCCTCCAAGAGATTGCCTCCCACAAAAAACTATTCCCACTCTGTCATAGCATAATATGTAAGATAACAAGGTTAAAACAGATACCTACGATAAACAGCTAAAGCATATGAGCATATGCAATGCAAATAAGCAACGGGGTCTGCAGTTGTAATTGTATCACCAAATTCACGAGTATCGTGTCCGGCGACGACATGGGATCCACCTCCACTTCGTCAGGTTTGGCTGAACGAAGACGAATGCCCTGGAATATGCATAGTTATCGGGAGAGGATGAGAATATGAGGAAAATACTAAGCCTTCTTCATTATTTGATTCTTGGGGTAACATTGTAATTTGCGTTTTGAACTTAATACCCAGAAAGGCCCTATGGCCTTTTCAAGGATTTGCATAATGCTAGGGCCTTTTTTTAGGATTTTCTTGGTAATGTGGGCCTTCATATAGATTTTCCCAAAATACTTGGGTTGAAAGACTTGTAATAGCAAATGCGTTTAGCACTTGCACTGAGAGTAGGTTATGGCTTCAAATCACGTAGATGCGTTTTTTAAAGAAATCCAAAAGTCTCAATCTAAACTCAAGGTCCTTTTCTGGGCCTGTAAGCCCAAAATTGTAAGCAAGAGGTGTTAGCGTAACAAACCTTAAACAATAAAGCTAAGCCCAGCCCAGCCCAGCCCAAATCCAACCCATTTCAAAATCGGAGGGGCTACTTTATGAACCTTTACTCCAATGTGTCCTACATATAAGTTACTCGGTTCTAAAGATAAGATATTTTTTATTTTTACTAGACACATATCTTCTTATGAGAGACAATCATGCTCAAGACGTTGTCGAATACTAAATGTGGACACCTCTCCTAATAGAGATTCAAATCTTGGTTTGCCACGTTTTGAGGAACTAGCCCTTTCTACAAAACCAAACCCCCGTTATTAATATAAGACATATTTGGATAGTTTGTATGAGTCTTAAATGTAAATGTGAGACACATTTATTTTTATATTAATTTTTTTTTAATTTACTTCTATTGACGCTTTCATAGGAAGGGAGGACAAATAAAACTTGACCCGACATTTTACATTTAAATTTGCATTTGAAAAGCTTGTTTACATAAAAATAAAACTCATCTCGCATGTTTACATCATTCACCTTAAATCACGTTGGAGAAAGAAAAATAGCTTGTACCATGAATTCAAACAGTCAAGAAATGTGCATTATTAACCAACGCCAATGGGGATTGACACAGTTAGCTAAGGCGTCGGTCTTCACCAAAGGAGTTTCGATACCTGCTGGTGATGTGAGAGCCTCATTTGTGGGCGATCTGTAAGTACCTCTATAAGCGCTCTTTAAGCCTGGAGATGTGCTCTGGCCCTAGTGGGTACTCCCCCCATCTAAAATTTTTTTATCCAAAAAAAAAAATTTGAACCCCCAACCACCATCTTTACGCCCCTCACTTATAAAGTTCAAACCCAACTGAACCAAACCAAACAAGCATCCCATAATGCTCCACCTTAACCAGACACAACCCCTCTTGGGCTTACCTGTAAAGTAAACCCTTTACAAATTTGTGTGTTTATCTCTCTCTCAAAAAGATCTGTTTGTAGTTTGATCTGCAAAGGATTCATAGGATCAGACATGACAGTGGTCACATGCAACAACTACCTCCTCTTTAGATACATTGCACTCGCATCGCGAACAATACCAGTCTCATCCTTAACCTTAGTAAGATCAAAAAATCTATATTGGCTTCCGTAAGATGCCCTTTTAAAATTATCTGCTTTGAAACTAACACTTGATACAAACCCTTTCAACATGTGCAATTAATACGGATGATTTAAAAACAAAATGATAAGTATTAGAGACAAAGTGATTTTTTATTATATTTATGATCAAATCCAACACCCCAATTAAATCTTATATTAGGGACTTGAATTGGTATTTCTTTTACTGCAACAGCATGCATGACATTGACACGCAGATTATGAACATGAAACTAAACAACACAGCCCATAAAGCCACCAAAAGTCGTGGGAAGGAATCAAATCCAGATAGAGGGACCAGCAAAATGAGGGACTTGAATTGTTCCAACCATATCATTTAATTTGATTTAAAATCCCCACCAAACCCCTCCCGCGAAATAATAAATGCTCTGATATTTTGGCCTTTCCTTACGAAATCACGTCACTACAAATATCTCTCACCTAAATACACATAATCAATACACAAATATAAAGACATATCAGCATGCTCCACTTAAATATTCATTTCTCATGCCATCTAACTTATCCGTATATACGGATTTTGCTTAAGAATATGCTGTAACATGACAAATTCCAAATTAAATATGAGTTGAAGTTGCAGAAGAAGTCATCAAAGGCAAAAAAAAAACAGAGCACATTTTTTAAGGCAGAAACTCCAAGCTTTCACTGCATAAATAGCAGAACAGAACAAGAAGAAAATAAAGCAGAAATTAAAATTTAGTCTTACATCAATCACAAAACTCTGATCCAAAATGCGAATCATATTACCACAGAAAAATATTACTCCTTCTGGTTCTTAATTTAAGATATATTTACCTAATTTAATTATTAAAATAGTTAGTTAAACTAGTTAATATGACATTTATTTTTTAAAACATTATAGTTGTCTTTCTTAAGCCCTTCCTCCCCTCCTTCTTAATTATTGTTGACGGAGCATCAATAGAGATAAATTAGAAAAAGATAGACAAATATAAAAACTATGTCTTATATTTAAAATCAAGATCAACTCCTCAAATATGACTTATGTGAAAGACAGGAGGAGAGAGTATAAAATTTCTTCTCATCTTGCTTCACGTAACTTACTATCTAAAACAATCATGCTATAAGAAGAAAATGTTTCCCCTAAAACAGATAAACTGAAGTCATTTATGAAAAGGCAGGAATCTTAATATTGCCAACTGATCCATCTGAACTAGCACGTCACATGCAATTTCCTATAATAGAGATTCAATGTACATATACTTTTAATTAATAGGACGTGATTTCCATTCACAGTAAAACACATCATCAAGTTTGATGATAGCACCCAAATATGACTAGTTTAAGACTTCACCAAAGACGAAGATTCTAATTCCATGACGAAATAGAAAAGCATTGTAACAGAAAAGAAAGCAAAATGAAAAGTCTAGAACTAACGCTTTCTCACTCGAGAGGCATACAGAGATCAGAACACGTCAGTCAAAACCAAACGTCAGAGACTATTTTTTTGGTCAGAAGCAATAAAATCACTTGAATAACAGTGAGTTTGAAATTAGAGAAACTACAATAAAAATTCACTTCATATAGCCGAAAATAACAACAAAAACACAGAGAAAGTTTAACTTATAAAATTGAGATCGTTATTTGGTAAGTAATACCAGAATTTTGGCTTTTTGGCCTATGTGTGAAACAGGGGAGATGTTTGATTTTTTGTTTAAGCTACAATTACACATAAGGCTACTGCCCCAAAGGGAAACAAAAAACAATTACACAAAGCCAAAAGTGCCATGTGATATTTTTTTTTTTTTTTTTTTTTGATAAACAAAAGCAGACAATCAGTAACTACCCAACATCATTCTCCAATATCCTCTTAAGTTCAGCATCAGCATACGACATCATATGGATTCCTGATGGAGCAGAGATGCTTGCTCTAGCCAGATGATCCGCTGCAACGTTTGCCCAACGACTAATAAGATGGATATCCACATTCCAGTTGCGGTCAAACATGACTTTAATCTCCTCAATTAAGCAACAGTCCTCATGTCCCCTATTCAGCGGCTGCTTAATCAACTCCACGGCATCTGAAGAATCTGTTTCGAGAATGGCATCGCGGTACCCCATATCCCACGCAATTTTGAGTCCATGGAGACAGCCCCATAACTCTGCATTTAAACTATCGCCTCCCTCCCCATTGAACATGAACGCCATAAGGAGCTTTCCATGCTCGTCCCGTAACAATCCTCCGCTTGCAATTCCAGGGGCCCACGGCGAGAAAGCTCCATCAGTATTAATCTTGATTTTACCTTCCTGCGGTGGTGTCCATCTCTCTCCACCCTGCCTCGACATTGGTAACTTAGCCTTTGCTGAATAGAATCTCTCACGGGCAACAGACAAGCTACTATGCATGGCAATTGCACTCGCTTGTATGGAATTGTTCGAGGCCCACTTACCTTCGAAGACTAGCGTATTTCTGCGCCTCCATAACCACCAGCACACAATGGTAAATATGTTCCTCCATTCATCTGCTTGTTGGTTCTTTCCCCGGTGGCTGACATTCCATCGGATCCATAGATCATCTCGTAGGGAGGAAAAACGACGCCATACATGTCTGGGAACTATTTGTCTCCACAGTTTCTTGGTATCCGGGCAATCACGTAACACATGCTGTATTGTTTCAGTATCTGATGAACAAACTGGGCAGCGGTCATCTGTAGTCAATCCACGTTTCTTCCTGGACGCATTTGTGAGAAGTCGCTTGTGTACTGCAAGCCATAAGAAAGTCTTGCATCTCTCCGGAACCTTAAGCTTCCATATATTTCCCCATAACGTATCCGGTTGCTCCTCATTGTTAGTAAGAGAACCGTATGCTGATTTCACAGAAAAATCACCATTCTTAGCCCACTTCCAACGGAGGGTGCCATTCTGCGAAAGTTCCATGCCTTCCTCAACCTTACTCCAAGTGCGCTTGATTCCATTCCATAGATTTGACCCTGCTCTCTTCAAGTCAATCTTAGGGATCATATCTATCCCACAATTATACTTGCTTCGTACAACTTTTACCCACAAATCATCCCTTCGGGCTATAAGTCGCCACCCAAGTTTCATAAGATACGCTTGGTTGAAATAATTGGAATGTCGAATCCCCAGACCACCTCTACTCTTTGGTTGACACACCACATCCCAAGCCACCAATGGAATTTTTCGTTGGACTTCAGTGTTTCCCCATAAGAATTGACGGTTACATTTGTCTAACGTTTCACACGTACTAGCCGGCAGTAAAGAGGTTTGCATGACATACCCGGGAATGGCTGAGGTAACTGAGGACACAAGACTTGATCTCCCTGCTGTTGAGATCGATTTCACTTTCCATTTTGATAGACGTAACTTAACCTTGTCTATCACGTAGTGAAAAGATTCCTTCGACACACGTTTATGATGAAGAGGAACACCAAGGTATTTGCCCAGGTCACTCGTAATAGAAAAACCCAGAGAGGCACACATCTCAGTTCTCCTAGAATGGCAGACATTCTCCGAAAAACAAACTCTAGTCTTTTGATAGTTAATCTTTAAACCCGAGCTTGCACAAAAGGATTGTAGGCAAGAGTTAATTATCTCAACCTGGTCCATGGAAGCTTCAGCGAATAACATAATGTCATCTGCAAAGAACAGGTGTGAGATAGGGGGACCCCTTCTTGAGAGCCGGATTGGTTTCCAATGTCCATTGTGAGTAGCTTCCTGGATCAAATGGGCAAGCTTCTCCATACAGATGACAAACAAATAAGGTGATAGGGGGTCGCCTTGCCTCACTCCCCTAGTTGGGTGGAAAGATTCGGCTTTATTCCCATTCCATAGCAGCTGCATGTTAGAAGACGAAATGCAATGTTTAATAATCTCCGTAAGCTTGCAAGGGATATTTAATTCCTGGAGACAACTTAAAAGAAAATCCCAGTTGACCCGGTCATACGCTTTCTCCAGGTCAATCTTGATTGCCAGAAAACCCTTTTTTGTTCTCATACTTCGCATACTATGGATAACCTCCTGGGCTACAATAATATTGTCACTGCTGTGTCTCCCTGGGACAAAACTGCACTGGTTAGGGGCTATCACATGTGGGAGTATGGGCTTCAATCTGTTTACAACAATTTTTGAGACCACTTTATAAATGACATTGCAAAGACTAATTGGTCTAAAGTCACCCATAGATTCAGGGTGGTCTTTCTTTGGGATGAGAACAATTAAGGTATTATTTATCTCAGATATAGCTTGTGGGTTAGCAAATAGGAATTTCACATAGCTAATAATAGACATACCGACTGTAGCCCATTGGTTTTGGTAGAAAAGGGCATTAAAACCATCAGGCCCTGGGGACTTGAGTGCCCCTATGTTGAACATGGCTTCCCTAATTTCAATATCAGAGATTTCTCGATTACACCATCCAAGCAAATCTTCCTTAACACAGGGAAATGAAAAGTGACAATCAAGAGGTGGTCGCTCTGCGATATCCTCCGAGAGAAGTTTGGAAAAATATGAAGTGGCCATTGTTTTAATTCTTCCCATGTCAAAAACCCAAGATCCCTCTTCATCCTTGATAGCTTCAATTTTCTTGCTTTTTTGTCGGCGATTAGCACGAGCATGGAAGTAGCGAGTATTACGGTCCCCGTAGACAGACCATTCTGCCCGAGCCTTTTGTGCCCAAATGAGGGATTCCTGTAGCAAAACATCCTCAAGTTCCTTCCACACAGTTAGTTGGAGCTCCTCATATTTAGGCCTCATACCCTGACGAGCAACAGCCCTAGAGATGCCATCTAAACGACGCAAGAGAATCTTCTTCCTCTTCTCTGTATGGCGGAATACCTCTTTGTTCCACGTAGAACACGCTTGTGAGAATTGAGAAATGTTCGTCACCCAAGCACTATCCGGTTGCCATGAGCCCTTAACAAAATCATCAAACTCCTCGTGCAACACCCATGCCGCGATGAAACGGAAAGGCCTATTCGGTTTATTAGATTCTTCCGCCACATTCAAACGAAGGAGTAGAGGTCTGTGGTCTGACTTGAAAAAAGGTAGGTGGGAAACCGAGGCATTCGGGAACATATTAAACCATTGATCAGTAGCGAGCAACCTATCTAACCTGGCTTCAGTCGATCCTCGTTGCCAAATTAAATATGAGTTGAAGTTGCAGAAGAAGTCATCAAAGGCAAAAAAAAAACAGAGCACATTTTTTAAGGCAGAAACTCCAAGCTTTCACTGCATAAATAGCAGAACAGAACAAGAAGAAAATAAAGCAGAAATTAAAATTTAGTCTTACATCAATCACAAAACTCTGATCCAAAATGCGAATCATATTACCACAGAAAAATATTACTCCTTCTGGTTCTTAATTTAAGATATATTTACCTAATTTAATTATTAAAATAGTTAGTTAAACTAGTTAATATGACATTTATTTTTTAAAACATTATAGTTGTCTTTCTTAAGCCCTTCCTCCCCTCCTTCTTAATTATTGTTGACGGAGCATCAATAGAGATAAATTAGAAAAAGATAGACAAATATAAAAACTATGTCTTATATTTAAAATCAAGATCAACTCCTCAAATATGACTTATGTGAAAGACAGGAGGAGAGAGTATAAAATTTCTTCTCATCTTGCTTCACGTAACTTACTATCTAAAACAATCATGCTATAAGAAGAAAATGTTTCCCCTAAAACAGATAAACTGAAGTCATTTATGAAAAGGCAGGAATCTTAATATTGCCAACTGATCCATCTGAACTAGCACGTCACATGCAATTTCCTATAATAGAGATTCAATGTACATATACTTTTAATTAATAGGACGTGATTTCCATTCACAGTAAAACACATCATCAAGTTTGATGATAGCACCCAAATATGACTAGTTTAAGACTTCACCAAAGACGAAGATTCTAATTCCATGACGAAATAGAAAAGCATTGTAACAGAAAAGAAAGCAAAATGAAAAGTCTAGAACTAACGCTTTCTCACTCGAGAGGCATACAGAGATCAGAACACGTCAGTCAAAACCAAACGTCAGAGACTATTTTTTTGGTCAGAAGCAATAAAATCACTTGAATAACAGTGAGTTTGAAATTAGAGAAACTACAATAAAAATTCACTTCATATAGCCGAAAATAACAACAAAAACACAGAGAAAGTTTAACTTATAAAATTGAGATCGTTATTTGGTAAGTAATACCAGAATTTTGGCTTTTTGGCCTATGTGTGAAACAGGGGAGATGTTTGATTTTTTGTTTAAGCTACAATTACACATAAGGCTACTGCCCCAAAGGGAAACAAAAAACAATTACACAAAGCCAAAAGTGCCATGTGATATTTTAATTGGCGAATGCACATCACAAATAGAAGTTGGATTCACCTCAATGCACAATCCTACAACCAATTTACTTTGACATGAATGTTACACAAAAGACCAGAATCAGAAAAAGCACAAAAAACAAACCTTTCATTTTTAATTACAATAGACCTGGTTTACTAGAAAAGCCAAGCCAATATGATGATTTTTAAGTGAACTTCGGTTTAGGCATGGGGCCGTTATTTTGATGCACAGGACCAAGCCTCTGAATCCAATGAAGAATTCCTTTCTTATGGTCATGGCAACAAAAGTTTGGCGGAATTTTCAGAGTTCCGTCACGGGAAAACGAAGACTCAAATTGTTCTAATATCTTGACAATCTGCCAGAACTCAGGCCTCTTATCTGGATGTGAGGACCAGCATTGCTCAATTAAAGCTCGCATTCCAGGTGGGCAGCTTGAAGGAATAACAGGTCTGGAATTCTGAAAAAAAGAAGATAAATCACAAATACATTAGAAATGCTTATGTAGAACCTGCTATTTCAATTCCATGATAAAAGGGAAAGATGGAAAAAAATATAAGCTAGACAGTATACCAGCTACATCGTTAAAAAATCTCCCTGCTTTCCAGAAACTTACCCCAAAAATTTGAATTTGCTTTATTCTTAGCAATTTGTTGACTCAAATGTTATGTCACTCAACCAGATATAATCATTTATGGGACTATCAAAGCAAACTTATACTCTGTTTCCTTTTTTGTATCAGCAAGTCATTTCAGTATCTCTCAACTTACGGTTGATACTTCTCACAAGTAGAGAACAAGGATGAAAGCCTAGGACATGTGCGGTTACAGTACATTACAATATAATGGCCGACTTATATATGATGAAATGTAAAAATTGTTTAATAGGCACAAATGTTCAGCCATTGATAGGCACATCAGATCATGCATTACACTAACGATTCATGCGAATAACTTCTCTCTGAACATTAAGAAAGGCCTGACCTTTTTTTTCTCACATTGCAAACTTACAAGACTTGGTGGCTAAGAAGCATAGCATACCTTATTCACCACAGCATAAGCAGCCTGGATAGGAGTCATATCCTCATATGGTATTGTCCCAGTCACCATTTCCCATAGGATGAGCCCGAAACTGTACACATCAACCTTTCTCCCATAGCATTTACGTTTGATCATCTCGGGGGCCATCCAACGGTATGTACCGGGATCATCAGTAAACACATCACGGTATGCTTCCTCACAGGCAATGCCAAAATCAGCAATTTTGAGGTGAGAATCTTCACTGATAAGGACATTCTCTGGTTTAAGATCCCTATGTATGATACCTTGAGAGTGTATGTATGCCATTCCACGGGCGATTTCCAGAGCAAAAGTTATTAGTTTCTCAAGAGGAACAGTTTTGTGATCTAGCCTATGCAAGTATGCCCTCAAGGAACCCTCTGACAGAAATTCTGTGACGACACAATAAACTGGAGGTATTCTGCAAGCTGCTAAAAACTGCGCAAACAAGGTTAACTATATTAGATAGGGCATTATATAAAAGTCAGACCCGTTATTTCTGTAAGTAATTCCAATAGCAGAAGTGAAGGATGCAAAAACTATACATCTATTCCCTTCGTACTACAGCTGATTACTTTGACACAAATAACCAATGCATCAAACTCCAAAATTGGCAATAAGACAAAACTCGGCCAGTTCTTAGGCAATCACCGACCTAGTTTTTCTATGATAAAAACCATCATAAATTAAGAACTAGTTTCTCCATGTTTTTATCGGAAGAATCAGCTTGGAAGTAAGAAATATTAACCAAATCTTGTCAATTGGAACAAAATAGTGGACTTTCTGACTTTCTAAATGAACAAGATATAACAGATCCTTTACGTGATGAGCAATTTTTACTGTAATGAAACACAAAAAACAGGGGAAGGGGAAGAATTGGAGCACCTTTATAACATTTTCATGGTGGAGACGAGATAAAAGAGTGACTTCTCTAATGAATTGTTTCTCTAATCGACCAGCCATGGTTCCGCTTTCGTCATCATCTGGTACCCTAATAAGTTTCACTGCAACAGGTTCATCCTTATAATTACCGCGATAAAGTCGGCTATGAGCTCCATGAGCAAACCTGAGCCCAATAAAGAGCTTAGAAAGATCAACAGTCCATTCTTCTGCAGTTTCCACGGCAGTAACCCTTCCGCCGCCATGCTCAAAATACTTGGTCCACGCTGATTCCTTCCGGTTCTTCAGGCTACCGCTCGATTTCGAGCCTGACAATTTTGGACTTTCTGGCGATTTCAAAAAGGATAATTTGGCTTCAGGAGAGTGTTTGCTTGACACCTTCCCCATGATCCTCTTATCTTCTTTCCTCCGAGGAGCTGGAGTGGAGAACCTTTTCTGTTCATGCTTAGCTTCACGGAAGGTGTCAGTGATTGATGTTTCCGGCAAAGGAGATACAGATCTCGGCTTTTTCACATTAGGATTTTGATGCATCTTTGGAGCATCGACATGCCACAGATTAGAAGAAACTGAAGGCCTCGATTTGGAATTGGGACGCGCAAAGGCTTCAGGCGGAGGAATCCTCATTGTCGAAGAGTCAAATCGGTGGCACACAGTTTGAGAGAATTTCGTCCTTCGTATCCATGAATTGGAATCTTTTTCCATTTTTATCATAAATTCTCCCTGTGATTCCCCTCAAGCCCTAAAATCCTGGATGCGTATGAATCTCCGGCAGAGAAGAAGAAGGCTTAAAGCAACCAAACTACCGCACTACTCCTTGAATACATCAACTAGCAGATAAACAACGAATTGCTTTCAAATTTTTCCCTCAAGAAAATGAAAAATCCATTCGGGCCAATGAAGACCGAAGAAGGATGAGCAAATTTCAGAAGAAGATAAGTTCATTTCTATTCGGAGACGGAAACCTATGACCATTCACATTCAGAAAAGGCGATAAAACAGAGCGATTTGCTTCTTCACTGTTCAGGACCTGACCTTCCGTAACCTCAACAGCAAATCCCTATGAACCAAAAAAAAAAAGTCAAATACCACCTTCCGTAGAAGACTGGAAAATCCCAAACAGATTACCGAATAAACAAATGTTAAATAATCAAATAGTCCTACAGACTCGATCAATAATAAACAATAATACAAAAAAGAACCTCAACAGCGACCCGGAAATAGAAAACTGCTTATTGATTACGTTCCGCTGGGCTACAAGAGAAGAGAGAGAGAGATTTTTCTTTTAGCGAGGTCTAAGAAATTTTATCAGTCACATTAAAAGAATCAAAACGCCACCAAAATTAATAATAGATTAATCAGACCCAGATACACACAGACAAAACTGATTACATCATCCCCGGAGAATAAAAAAAATACAAGAAGAAGCTTACCGGTCCACAAGGTTATCGGAAGGTTTCAGATCTCTCACAGAGATAAGCAATCAATTCGCCATTCTTCAAAAAGCGATGTTGTATTTTTTTTATTTCCTGTATTGACCTTTTAAGTTGGGAAGGCGAGAAAAATTCTGCACCTAAAGACGTTTCAATAGTGTTTGTCCGTTTAATAAGATTCAACGAAGATCATATACGTATGGCATACGGAGGAGGAAAAGACAAAAAACAGAGACCGTAGATAATGAATTCGATGAATGAACCCACCTAATTATCTATCGAAAGACAAAGATGATGACGACTATGATAATGATGCTGATGATGAGAGATCAAATAGGGCCCACCTTTTGCGCCTTTGGAGCGTGCTTGAGGTAGAAGAAGAACCGTGGAGTGCTTGAGGATGGTGGCGCTAGGCGGCGGGGACCACAGAGAAAACGGACGGAGACGGAATTTTCTTCCTTTGGATTTTCATTTTTTTGACTTTCGTATTTGCTTGTAGATTGAAACTTTTGAAGAGGGGGTGAAATTACAAAACTGGGGATGGGAGGAATCCAAGTGTCGCTATCGGAGAGAATGAGGAGTGAAGGGGACTTTGGTAAAAAACGAAGACAGAGGAGCTACGTTGGATTTTTAATTTTTGGGTACGGTTCGCACGGATACCATACGGTTGGTATAATCTGGCAATTTCTGGGCTTGTTTCCAGAGGATTTATACCAATAATATACTCATAGATCCAAAAAAACAAACCCAACTAGGAATATAGTAAAAGAGAAGCTTCTATCATAATATTTTAATTTTAATATTTATTATGAATAATATTATTATTAGAGTTAAAATGCATACAACACTCTAAGTATTTTTCATACGCATTTAATGCCCTAAAATATTTTTTCCTTATGTGTTCAATACCCCGAAATAATTTTTCTAGTGCATCTAATACTTTAAAGATTTTTTTTAAAGTACACACAATAATATTATGAACTATTTTTTTACAAGTTTATTAAGTACCATGAATTATATAGATTGTGAGTAAAATTACATAAAAAAATACTTTAGAGTATTGACTCATTTAAAAAATACTTTAAGTGCTGGGTACACTACAAAATCTTTTAAACATGGGGTGTACTTGAAAAAATACTTCAATGTGTTGATTGTCTCTTGTTATTATTAAATAATAAATATTATATTTCAATTTATCCAATAACTTTCTTTTGAAACTTTATGTTCAACTTTCAAATTTTGAACGTTTGCATTATCTATTAAATATTAATACTAAATATTAGGTTGGCAAAAACAATTAAATATTAGACCGGCCACCCATTATTCTCCGGAAAAAGTTTTGAAAACTTCATTGTTAAACACCGACCTCTATTTTATTTCACGAATGATAATTATTGCGTATGAAAATGTTTATTATTTTTTTTAAAAAAAAAAACATCATCCATCGGATAATCATAGCTTAGCCGCATAGGAGTGATAATTGATTTTTTTTAAAAAAAATTGTGGTTAGAAATGTTGGTTTGAGTAATACTTGCGAATAAATAGTTGATGGAATTATTATGTTGATGCTTGCATAGCACTGGGCAATGGATTCAACGCACCGCCTGTTATCCATCCCATCCATCCAATAATAACTAAAGTTTGTTAGATAAATAAATAAATATTCCATTTTTGTTGCAACTAAATATTTTGTTGTTGATAAAGATTCCTGCCTTCACCAACAAGGTTTGGCACAAGCAGTAAGCAGCTTATGTTGCTTAAGTAAAGTCTTAAGTTCGAGGCTTGTGAATGCAGAAAAGCTTTACTGGGAGACTCACCCACTATAATCAGGTGTGCGACTCGGGTGGATTAGTCAGGACGAAGTTCTGGATACTGGATGAGCAACCAAAAAAAAGATTCCTGCCTTCCGAATTTTACGTTGATTAAACATAATGTTCATTTTTTTTTAATCAAATAATGTTTTATTTCTGGATTAATCGCAATTAAAAAAAGTCAGTTAGTCTTGATCCGAAAGTTGGGAAAATTCGAACCAGGAATTCCAGCTGATTCACCTTTACTAATTTAATTTAACAATTTTTTCAAATCTTTAGGATGACTTAAAATTTTGACTTTTCGCACTTAAAATTTTGACTTTTACCCATAAGGCCATAACTCATCCCGATTCTTCTCATTTGTCACCTAAGCTAATCCCAAGCAAAAAATCATGTTCAATATATATATATATATTGGCATCACCCATGATCTAAAGGTAGGACAGAATCTTTATTTCTTCTAGGTAATACTGATGTTGGGTAAGGTAAGATGTCTATTGTCCTCTAGCATGAACTTAGGCACCCAGAAGCTAAAATATCTCCTCTAGTACTTTAACTAACTCCATGATCGAACCCCTTTTAGTGAGAGTGTCCGACCCTTTTACTAATTGAATCCAAAGACGAGGGTTGGTCAGAATATTATTAGATGCTCCCCTAATAAAGCATTGTCTCTTTTTCATTAGGCCCAACTCCGTCATTGATTTCCACTTTTTTTTTTTTGTTACATCGGGAGGGGGGGGGAATCGATCCCACAACATGTGGGGGTACCAAGCGTCTAGGGCTGGCCTAGATGCCAAGGGCGCTCGAAGCGCATCAGCTTTCCACTAAATTTTTTCTTGAAGCAAAAGATAAAGAAGCGAATGTGATTTGTTTTTTTTTTTTTTTTTTTTTTTTTGGTTAAAGCGAATGTGAGTGTTCTGTGAGAAGGGAGTCAATATGGCCCATGGCCCAACAAAGATTAAGATGGGCCTGTGTTTAAAGATGGGGTGAAATGTAGGATGTGTGGGAGTGAGACAAATAATTGTTTGGGACAAGCAAAGACAAAGGCTTTTGTGGGCTTTCTATGTAACCGACAATTATGAGGCCATTAATGCTGGGCCCATTAGGATGTTGTAATTAATTCTAGATATCATTCATTTGAACCAACATGTTCTGTGTTTCCTCACCAGCACTACTTGTAATGCAGTAGTATTGGGATTAATTTCCTCCCCTTCCTGTCCTGGGTTCGATTTCCCCCTCCCCTATCACCTTGTATCAAAAAAAATAAAATTATGTGTTTCCTCAACCAAACCAACCAAAACAAAAAACAAACCCGTAACAAACGATAGCAGATGCTGGCTATTGATGGGGATGAGGTTTAATGAAAACGATTACTCCTTTATAATGTGACGAATCAAGATTTAAATCTTCACTGGAAGGCATGCCTACATTTAGTATCCTACTTGTCTCAAAAAAGATTACTTTCAGCAGAAGGATACATATGTCTAACTAAAAGAGAGATGACGATGTTGGCTTCACTCTCTGCTTTTATACCTAATCATACATTGGAAACTATGCTTGGTTCGGTAGTTTGCACTAAAAATAAAGAAAGAAAAGTCAAATATTTCTTAGGATCCTTACTAATGGGATCATATAGTGCTTCATAATATAGGATCTTTTGTGAAATGTAATAAAATGTTTAAAACATATTTTCAATAATGCCTTTACTTCTTTCATTTAAAAAGTAAATGATTACCATACTTTAATTAAGGACAATTTAATGACATTGTAAAAATGTCTACTATTTAAATGACCAGAATTTTAAGAGTGTGTTTAGTTTGAGTCAAGGAGAGGGAAGATTTTTACTAAAATGTCATTAATGAGAAGAAAAAAGTTTTTTTGTTGAGAATATAGTCTTGGAACATTGAAAAGTTTGCATGAGTAATTTGGTCAAAATAAGATAAAAATTTTATCTCCCCCCTAAAAAAGCCAAGCACACCCTAATTTATTATTATTATTATTATTATTATTATTATTATTTTGGCGGGGGGGAGGTGGGAGATAATGAGAAACGGAATGAATGATTTTATTTTAAACGATTTTTTTAAAAAAATTATAATTTATTACAATGTTCATCACAATCTATTAACTAAGTCAAAGTAAAAAATGTATCAGACCTAAAACTCGTATGCTGCGTGGGATATACCCAGAATATCCATTTTGTCACTAATGCTTAGTCTAATTTCAAATAGTGTTTTTCAAGGCTCCAAAAAGTGTTTACAAAAATATTTATCGATAGTCCATCAATAAGATTATCACATAGGCAACGTAATTCAAAACCTTGATAATTATGAAACAACTCATAAACAACTAAACCCGGCTTTGTTGGCAAATTTAAATATTGTTGTATCTAAAATAGAAGGAAATTTGTTATCAATATAATACCTAAAGTGAAAAACTTCTTGAAGAAATCATAAAATTATTCTCTTTTAATCACTTTAAAACGGGCAAGGCCCAAAACATTACCAACCACACGGATCCAGCTAATATTTGTGTCTCGAATTGGGTCTTGTAGAATGAGTTACTCCGTCACAACTTAATGAAACAATATTTGAATTTCTTTTTTTTTCTTTTTTTTTTTGTCGAAAAACAGATACTACACTTGATCTTAGCCAAAAGGCCGAGAAAGGTATACCAATATTTGAATTTTTGTTAAGAAATACGGCCACATTTAATGTCCAACAGTACCTTAAACACCTGTCTCTCAGCCCAAATAAAGGCAATATATATATGTTTGTATATCTAGAAAGGCCCCAAGTTCATGAGGGGAAGTGCTGGGAAAAGGACAGTTAACCACGACCACCAGATCATGTCCTCATAAAATGAATGATGTTTTTTGTTTTCTTTATGGTTTTATTTAATTTGTTCCCCCTCGATCATCTTACTAGTCTTTCCCTTTCTATCTGTCTGTTCAGTTTCTTTGAGTATAATTCCCAATAGGAAACCACAAGGTTCAAGAACTTTCAGGCTCCTCCTGAATTTTGACTTGTGTTTTCTCATGAAATCCCTTAGTATCTGTGATTTATTTGAAACTTTGGATGATCTGCAGTAGACAGATTAACGACTCACTCCAAGAGAAAACGAAATCAAATCATAAAGTCTGTTTTCTTTATGAGATACTGGCAGAGAAATATAGGGAAGTAGAAGAAAAGGAAAATGGAGAGATTTTGTTCCCTTATAAACAAGCATTTTCGTAAGCCAGTGACTTAATGTTAATTTAATATTTATACATAGCCGATGGATAATATTTAGTTTTGGGACAATATTAATTAATTGATGTTAAAAAATATTGTTTGGTACTCTTCTGGTCCTAATTATAAGAGCTAGTTGACTTTTTTGGAGAGATTAAGGAAGCTAATTAAATTATTTTAGAGTAATTTTATTTTTAGTTTTTTCTTCAAACTAATTAGTTTAACTAATAAACTAATATATAATCTAAAGATACACAACATATTAAATGATTAAATAACTTATTTAGCTTCCTTAATCTCTCCAAAAAAAAGTCAATTAGCTCTTATAATTAAGACCGGAGGTAGTATATCATTATATTTTTTGGCCTAATGGCCTATAGCCTTTTACCTATGATTGAGTTGAAATTTAACTAGAAGATATAAGATAATGAAATGATGTTAATTTCATATAATTAAATAGTAAACGAATCCTCCAGATCCCCCTTTTTTTTTTCTTTTTCTTTTTTAGGGTCTTATCAAGTAGAGGGGTAGGTAAGATTTCTAAATCCTTGTACACTAGAGGCTGCTGGTTAATATTTCCCTTCTGACTTCTTTTTAAGTGTAACTTACACGACATGGTAGACAGGAGCATCTAAATAAATTGATACATATATGAATGAGGAATATAATTTACTTTCATATAAAAATAAATACTTTTTTTTTTATACATAAAATTATCGATCACCCCCTCTACATGGATTGAACCCAAGGGCAAAATTTTTTTACAAAGCCCCAAACTCACTTCTGTCGCATACATTAATCACTAGTGAAAATTATTAAAGATCATCAACTTCACAAACAAACATACACACACGGCCTACACAACCGCCACAGCCTTACAATGCATATTAGGAAGCTTGTCAAGCAAATCTACTGTTAACAAAGACGCTTTTGGTTTGGTCTTCGTCTTCGTCGTACTCTGATCAGCCGGAGAATTATTATTACTATTATTGTTGTCCGTCCAGTTACTAGTGTTCCTCTCACATGGACCTAGCCACTTTGCCTGCATGTACCTTTGCCTCCTCCATGGCCCTAGGTGCATTTTCTTCTGCTCCATGCACTTCTTCGCCGCCGTGCACATTATCTTTATCACGTTGCTTAGTCTTTCTGCTTTCCCCACAAACACCTCCGGCAGCCGACCCACAAGGCGGTTGTAGTCCTCGCTGCCTCTCGCCATCTCAAACTCAGCCCGGAAGTTCAGTTCTATGATCACCCTCACTTCTCCTTTCTTTGAACTTGTGTTGTCTATCACATCTATAAAATTGTGTTCTCCTGCACATGTCACGGTCGTGTTTAACTTTAATAAACGCTTATCCAAGAACTTTTTGTTACTCTAGTGATAAATAAAGGATATATATAAAAAAAAAATGTAAATGTTCTCTTGAGTGTACTGTGATAATCATGGTTAAGAGATTCAGGAACATTTTTTAGATATATCTTTACTCTGTTGATGATGGATAATGTTCTATATTGTGTTATTATACCGACACCTCTTTATCCGACCAAGGGTAGTGGCTTCCCCTCATATAGATTGAAAGTGAAGTCTATATAAAAAAACGAATCTTAGGTTGCAAAAGTTTCAACGGGCACCTTGTACATTAAACGTAACAGTATAATTTTTTAATATCATAGGGTCATTATCTAACGAGTCTAATTCAACAGCCAAAGTAGTAATAATCTAGTGACACGAAAGCGACTCTACAACTAGCTAGATATATACTTCCTCCGGTCCTTATTATAAGGCACCAACTAACTTTTCTCACAAACCAATAAAAACAGTTAAAGTCAATAAAGTTGCCCTACAATTTAAGTAACTTCCAATATTATCCTTACTAATTGCACTAAACTATAATATTATATTAATTATTACTCTCACATATTACCCTCATTAATTATGGGCAGACATGGAAATAAATAATTAATGCTCATTGGGAACAAGCAAGTGCCTTATAAAAAGGACCAAATAAAATTGATAGTTGGTGTCTTATAATAAGGACCAGAGGGAGTAGGAAAGATCAGAGAAGCTGGCTAGCTATAATATAGGCTAAAGGCTAAGACCTGTATATTTATATTCATATATTAAAAGAGAACGATATATATATATATATATACAGACAATTTCTTTTACTCATATCTCCCATCCGACGATGCCCAGTGGTTCCTAGTGGTTTCTTCGAATCATATCGAAAGTGAAATGAATGTTAAGAAAAAGATATTATATAATTTATGTTTGCAAAGTTTGAAAGGGCACCCTACATCTTATAATTTTTAATCCCATAATATGCTCACCGTCTATAAATATATTAGTCTAAACAGGTAAAGAAACAATAACTTAGTGGCGTGAAACTAACTCAATAATTAGATAGGAAAGCCAGAAGAAGTTTAACTAAATATAGGGTGAACCTACCATATATGTTTAGATACAAAAGGCCAGAGACTAAAAGGAGAAACTTACCATAGACAATCGGATTTAAATCTAAAATAACAACATAACAAACAGATAGGGCGAATCTTTTTTTTTTTTTTTTGAGAACAAAATTATGTTTCCTTATGTGGAAGTGATATGAATACGTTGGAAAAGTGAACCATTAATTTCTACCTCCCCTCCTTAACCATAATACGTTAAAGAAGATTCCAAAAATACCCTACCAAGACCTGCAAAACTAACTATTAATTATATAATTATATACCACAAAAAACTTGTTTTTTCCTCACTTAATTTATATCCATCATATTTTGGTCATATATATTTTACTTATTTTAATTCCCTTTTCATTTCTATCAAGCATTATCATATTTTTATACTGAAAGGGAATATACACACACACAACACATATATATTGCACTCTTTTCAACTATTTCACCTTTTAATCCCTTAAAAAATCTTTTTAACCATTTAGAAATTATTGCCAAATAATTTCACTATTGCCAAATATAGAAATTATTTGCAGGGAATCATGAAGAAAAAGAACACACACATATATATACCTGCTGGAATATCCTTGGAGGTTCTCCATTTAGTTTTACAGAGGGCAGAGTTATAGCCCAGACTCTGGAGACGCCTAGAAACTTCTCTCATCAAGCATCTTCGGCAGCTGAATAGGGCCGCTGGTGAGCTACAACCACACGCTGTTTCGGCGTTTTGTATCTCCTTCACCGCTTCTTTCGTTGCGTTCCTCACTCCCGTCTCTATTGAACTTGTTCTGCATATTACACTCTGCAAAATTCCCATTTCTGTTAATTATTTATTTAATTAGTTACGTCCTTGATATATTCGAAATAAATATATTAAACAAAATTAGATAAAACGCTGCTAATTACGGTTATTCTCTGTTTTCTTTTCAACACATTCACCATCTCTGTTTTAAAGTGCGTAGCTCTACAGATCCATTGATCCTAACTGACTAAGATTTTAGGCTTAAAATAGTGAAACAAAGAAAAGATTCAGATACGATTGCCCAAAAACATTGTTAATTAATAACAACATAACATCTAGCTGTCATCTATGATCACGGTATCATACATGTAAAAATTCTATACTGATTAGATCGATGAAGAGAATTGTAAATTGTGATGAAAGATTTTAATTGTAATACAAATTTTGTTCCCAGAAAGTTAGCACATATATTTTGATATTTCAGAAATATATGAAACAAAACTGTTTGTAGTTAAACAATTAACTTCTGCGTTTAAAGTATGCTAAACAAAAGAATCTGCTAAATTTTGCAATCTGTTATCGCAGATCTCGTGTTAAAATGTGAGGAATATATATGATCGAATGCAAAAAGGTTAAACGAAATAAGAAATCAAATCAATAAACAAATGAATCAACATTGATGAGTTCTTAAAGTCACCTGCAAAAGTTGCTGTTGATTGTCCCAGAAGCTTCTGTTCTCTTCAACGGAAGCATCGCTGTCTCTCTCATCAATATCATCGTCGTCCGGCAACTGAATTTCGTTCGAGCAGCATTCGTCGCTGCTGCTACTTTTAGCCAACACCTCTCCGACTCCTTCATCAAGGAAATCGAGCTCGACGTCGCCGGCGCACGGGTCTTCCTTCTCCCGGCGGCGACTGGTAGCAAGAATTCTGGTCACTCTTGGGGCCACGACGGAGCCTCGCATCGTTGATCACGTGGCAGAGTTCTCTCTGTTTTGATGTTTTCTACTTACTCCGAGAAATTAAGAAGAAGTGGAAGAAATACTCGGTTTCTGCCTCTGGTGTGCAAAATGGATGAAGCGTGAATTCCCTTTTATAGAAGAATGGGGTTTGAGCAGGCCCCACTTAGGACCCATTTGAGACGATCTAATCGCCGCGCACATGTTCCAATCCTGGTGCTGACGTGGAGGAATCTCGTCGGTTAAAGCGGATCGGAATAGGTATAAAATTTAGAGTGAAGCCCGTTTTGGACAGCCAGGATCCACGTCAGTGGCCCTCCAATAATTTCATCCAATTCCAACCACTCGGATGTCGGATATACTCGAATATCCATGACTCATTTTCTATTTAAAATATATTATTAATTCCTTAATTTTGCTTTTGAATTTATGTTTTCACTTTTTCACGCAGAAACATGGAAAGTAAACTAGGTCACAGATTCCATCCCATATATTATTACTTATACTAAATAAATAATAATAAATCTCTACAAAACTGGCTAAATTAAGAAAGTGAAAATGTTTCTAGATTTAAAAAAAATTAAATTAAGAGTTTTATCTTACAAAATCAGATGGTAATATAATTAGCATTTACTATAATTAACACACTGAAACGTTTTATTGAGCATTTTAATTTTGAAAATATTTCATTGAAATATAAGTAAATATTATTATGAAATAAATGAAAATTAAAATATTTTTTAGTAATACATAAAAGTGCTAGTTTTTTTTTTATTTTATTAACCTTCAAAAATATTTGTGGTGTTGCTTGCGGTAGACTAGTGGAGAAACTTTTCTTCGAAAGAAGTTGAGACGGCTCTAGAGGCGTAGGGGTGGAATTTGCTGATGCTTCCAGGAGGGACTCAGCTTCTCCTGCTCGTCCGTATGGACGAGATCTGGGCCGTCCAGATTTCGTCTGGACGGTTCAGATCTGATTTTTTTAATTTTTGTATTTTTTATCAAAAATAATTTTAATGGATAGAGAATCTAAAATAAAGATAATCTCTCAACTAACATTTTTTAAAAAAACAATTTTTTTATGTAAAAAAATAAAAACGAAAATTTTAAAAAAAGATCTGGACCGTCCAGATCAAATCTGGACGGCCCAGATCTCGTCGATGAGCAGGAGGAGCTCTGAAGCTGAGTCCTTCCAAGAGTGTGTGAGCAACACCGGCGACGAAACCGAGAACGTTGAGGAATCTGGGTCGTTGGATGTTTAGGCCTATCCGATAGGGAGAGCAGGTGGGACCCTCGGGTTATTATTCCAGATTGTAGTAGGGGATATACGCGGCGCCTTGCCTATGGTTTTCTTCTGTTTTCGTTGGGCCCTTCAGCCAAGCGGGCCCCAGTGTTGAGGAGTTTTGTGTCATTTGGCCGGGGTACAATAATTGGCATCAGATGAGAATGAGACCAGGTCCAAGGAAAACGACAAAATTTTGCCTTGTTACCAGTACGTTGGATGGCGATACCCTTCCATTTGAATGCAGATCTGGTCTGCTTCTCACAACTTCCATGCCATGCTTTAAACAGGCAAGACTAATTTTATAACTAGTTAATTATCTAATTTTTTAATATATTAGTCATTCTACTATGTTTTTACTATTTACTTATTTTCATTTGTTTTAAGCCTTGCAAATTGGTAACATCGGTTTATTCACATTTGATGAGAAACAAGATACAGATATTATGCCTAAAAGATTAATTATGATATTAGAATATGTATAGATTTATTATGTTAGGGAGTATTAATATTTTTATCAAAATATAACAAGTGATAAACATATTAGCTAGGGGTGAAAATAGGTTAAGTTTTAGTTAAGTAGGCTTAGGCTTACGACAAAGATACATAGCCTGAGAATGGGTCTAAACCTGCATGTTGGCTTTTTTTAAAGGCTAAGTCCGAATCTTTAAAAGACCGGGAGATACCTACTTAAAATGTAAGCATTTAAATAATTTTAAAACTAATGCATATAATTCATCAAGCATATTTAAATGTCTACATTACATCTTAAAAGTTTAGAGATTCATTCTATATGAAATAAAAGAGTTAGTAAGAGAAAGAAAAGAACACCTAGTAGCAACAATTGTCTGAATAAGTACGAATAAGAAAAATCAATCATCTATTGACTTAGAATATATATTTTTTAAAATCAAGAGCACAACAAGTACATGTAAAATTAAATTTTACCTTTTGTTTTTGGGAAAATTCCATTTAAATACCAAATGAATTTGTGAAACCTCCAGAAATCCGTCGAATTTGCAAAAAGACTGAGAGGTGACAAGGACCTTTTAGGAATATGTAAATTTGAGCCAAATTACCCTTTTGCCCTTAGGGTTAAATAATTTTTTTTTTTAAAAAAATACCCCCTCATGGTGGGCCCCACCGCCGGCGGCCACCACCACCACCGGAGGGGGTCGCCGGTGGCCGGCGGTGGGGCCCACCGTGAGGGGGGTATTTTCTTTTTTCTAAAAAAAATTATCTAATAATAAGAACAAAAGGGTAATTTAGCTCGAATTTGCATATCCCTAAAAGGTCCTTGTCACCTCTCAGTCTTTTTGCAAATTCGACGGACTTCTGGGGGTTTCACAAATTCATTTGGCATTTAAATGGAATTTTCTCTTTGTTTTTCTTACAGAAAATGAGACAAACTTTTCTTATTAAGATCATTTTTATTTAGGTATTACTAAAATAAACTTACTACAATTATTATGTTACATCAAATGACATAAATCAAGAGAAAGGTAGTGACTTAGCATTGTCATATCGAGCGATAAAAAAGAAGAGAAGTAGATATTATCAATTAATAAATGAAAATGTTAAGCTCATTGATAAATGATGAAATGTAAAATTTAGGATTAAGAATAAATCATTAATTTTATAAATAATTTACAAAATTAATTTAGAGTAAATTATATATAATTATGCATAATAATAGGCTTTCTTAAAAAAAAAAAACCTAAATATGTTAGACCTACAAGCCCGTAGGCTAGGCCAGTGACGAAACTTGGAGGAAAAGTTTGGAGGGACCAAATAGTAGTGTGGGGATTCGGGGGCAGCGCCCTCGAAAAATTTTTTTATGGAAAGTTTTAAATGCATTAAAAATGAAAAGAATAAGAAAATATATATTCATGAAATTAAGTCAATTAACTTCATCTATAAGTGTAGTGTAGAATGGGTAAAAGCATAGTAAGGGATACACCACAAAAGTAAATTTCACTGATAAGCTAAAAATTTTAGGTAATTAGAATGAAATATAGAAAAGAATGACAAAATTAACATAAATCATATAAGACCCCACATGGAACAAAGATTGAATTATAAACCCAAAGATATAAAAAGAGGGAAAAATGTGAAAAAGAAGAAGAAGTAGAAGAAGAAGTTGGGGGGCCAAAATTTAATTTTACTACTTTGGAGGGGCCAAAGTTGTATTATTACACTAATACTAAAAAAAAAAAGTTCCACTAAAAATTTTTAAACAAATGTTTTTTTTGGGGGGGGCCATGGCCCGCTCTAGTCATTATTAAGTTCTGTCCCTGGGCTAGGCCTTATAAAAATTTGTCTGACCTATTTACTTAAATAAGTCTGACAATATACATAAGTCTGAACCTGATCGATTTACTAAATAGGTTAAGGTAGATTTAAACTAAGCTAGATCGTAAGTCCTTGATAAGGGGCCGCCTAACCTATTTTTACTCCTAGTATTGACACTAAAAGTTAAATGACATTGATTTAATCATCATTGTAGGAAAAATTGAATGAGATTGTTTTTGGATATGAATGAAAAAACTTTACAGTCTTATAACAAAATGAAATCAAAATATTAAAACATGCAAGTAAAGGAAAAAGTCAAAAAAGCAGAAAATATATTTAACTTAAATTCAACCTTTACATAATCAATCAAATATGAATAAATGTCAAATGAGGAAATCATAAGATATTATGAAATAATCATTAATATCGGGTATTTATTGATAGGTGGATTTAATCCAACCTATTTCTCAAGGATATAATTGATGGTAATATCATTCATAGGTAGTGAGCTAGCATTGTCATATCGCAAAATTTCATTATCTAACTCACATTTTCCCTATCTCTAAGCAGCCACAAATTTGTGGCTCAAATAAAAGGTGTGTGTTTTGGCGAACGACAATCCCTATATTTTAAAAACGTATACTTTTGTCCAACTAGTTAAGCCCATGAAGGATATTCTAAAAACTATTAAGAATATATTTTTTAACTTATATATATAAGTAAAAAAGAAATTTCTCAATTCATCCTTAATACTAAATCCTTAATTTACTTGACAGTTTGTAGACTTTTAGAGTTTGCCAAATTCCTAATTTAGGTTAATTAGTGGGAATTAGATGTGTGCAAATAAAAATAACTAGTTATATTTAGTAAAATATTAATATAAAATTCCTAATTTACCCGTAATTCTAAATTCAAAATTTATTTGTAAATAAAGTATTTTGCATATCAACCAAAAAGGAGGGTGGATGTATCAGGATCCAGATGACAACAAAGTCATTAGAACCTTGATCTATCCTATTTAACTGACTGGAAACCCAGAAAATCTGATAAATTAAAAATTATTATACTGAACGGTTACCAAGAAATAAAAAGCAAATATCAGTGCATGATAGGAATCTAGTTATCTACCGGAAGTGTGTGCATCAAAAAGGTACTTATCCGCTGGTTTCTCTCCTTTGAAAACTCTCTTTTATCATGATTGTTGGTTAATATATTTGTGTGAATGGATATAATAAAAAATAATATTCAATAGTTATAAATTTTATAATATCAAAACTAATAAAGTTTTTACCATATTAGAAACTAGGAAGTTAAAAAATCTATTAGAATTGATTTTTGGATGTATTTAAAAAAAAAAATTTGCCCCATATGTATGTGCTTATTTAATCACTCCTTCCAATCTTTTTAATGAAAGCTTAAAATTTAAATTGCTTTAGTTCTTTTTAAAAGAGGCCGATATGAGTTATTTGAACATTTAGGTTATGTTTGATTTAAGGGGAGGGGAGGGGATGAACGACTTTTACCAAATTGCTATTAATGAGAAGAAACATGTTTTTGTTTGAGAGTGTGGTTATGGAATATTAGAAAATTTTCATGGGTTATTTGGTCAAAATAAGATAAAAATTTTCTCTCCCCTCCTCTCAAACCAAACACACTATTAATGAACTTTTTTTTTTTCATTTATATCCCTCATTAATTATATGTATTAGATTAATTAAAAGGCTGGCGATAATAATATTTACTTTATTTCTCTCTCATACTTGTTCCTTTCTAAATAAGGACACCTTTGAAAAACAAAGTTTATTTAAGATATATTTATTATTTGAGTGAAAGAGCGAAAATACACACGAGCTTTTCCCCAGGAGTGCCCAACACCATGAGCTTTTTCTTGGAGCAAAAATGCATATGAACTCTCAAAATCAGAGCAAAAATACCATCACCGTTAAAACAGTGTAACTGTCGTTATCTTTATGGTGGGCCCCACCTTATTAAAAAAAAATGAAAATTCTTGGGTCTTTTTAATTTCCCTTTCTACCCTTGCTCAGATCCAGCGTTCCCTTCGTTCCTTCAGGAAATTTCCTTCTCAAATATTAGATGCGATGTGGATTGCGGCGAAGGGATCGTCCACCAACGGTGACGGGGCACCCTCCACCAATAGCGACAATGTGACTCTATCTCCTTCTCCAGTGATTCTAACGCAAGACGATTTGAAGAAAATCGCCGCCTACAAAGCCGTGTAGTACGTTTTATCCGACATGGTTCTGGGTTTGGGAACGGGGTCGATAGAGAATCACGCGATGGACAGAATCAACGACCTTTTGCGGCAAGGCAAGCTGAAGAACATTGTAGGAATAACCTCGAGCAGACAGTTTCATTGGGGATTCTATTGTTAGATCTCGATTCACAACCAACCTTGGATCTAGCGATTGTTAGTTCTCCAATCTCAATTAAGCCTCTACTCCAATCCCTTTCTGTGGTTTTCTTCCTTAATTCTCTCCAATCTCTTCTTCTTCTTTCTATTCTCTGAATCTGTATAGACCTTATAATAGAAATCGATGGTCGTGGGCTGGCACAGCAACACAAACGCAACTTCAATCCTGTGCTTATTAATGAAAAGTTCAAATTTTTTTCAGCTTTTATTATGTTCTTATCTTTGTTGATCTGATTGCAAGTTTGCATTAATGGTTGATGCCTTGTTTGTTTCCTGCATTTTTTTGTTGGTTGGTTAATGTTATGCTGCAAATTCAATCCCGTGGTTGCTGGTCTTGCTGGTTTGATTTGTTTTTTTGGTTTGCCGTGGAGTACGTTGAATCCGGCATGTTTCTGGGTTTGATTATGAGATGGAAGGGTATTTTCTTTTTCAGTTGGTTGCTTCATCTTTTGCTGCAAATTCAATCCTGTGCTTGATTTGTTTTGCTGGTTTGCCGTGGAGTACATTGTCCAGCATGGTTTTGGGTTTGATTCTGATATGGGAGGGTATTTTCTTGTTCAGTTGGGGCATTTTGGTATTTTCACATTGCAAATAACCTCAGTTAAAGGAATCTAACGGTCACAGTATTTTTGCTCTGATTTTGAGAGTTCATATGCATTTTTGCTCCCCAGAAAAGCTCGTGGTGCTAAGCGCTCCTGGGGGAAAAGCCCGTGTGTATTTTCACTCCTTCACCCTTATTATTTTTAACTAATTTAACTGCTTTCTTAAACCACATAATTCGGTTATTAAGCTCTTATAAATAGAATTAGGGTGAGTAACTCTAATGTTAAGAAGGACCATTTTAGGGGGGAAAAAAGAGATAAAAATTCAAAGTTAATAGCATCTAACGGTTTAAGTGGATGTAAATATAATTAAAAAATATAAGAAAATTTTGTGTAATATACATTACAATTTTAAGAGAGATTTATATGGTTTTCAAAATAGAGAGATTGTCTGTGTGATTCTCGTAAAATAGTAAAATAGAGGATGACTATAATATTTTACTCAAGTTTTTTATAGTTTAGCTTTTTAGGATGCTGATTGGATTGGTAGTGGTTCATAATTTGTAAAATACCTCTAATATGTGTTCTTAGGGTAAGGTGTTACACCCCAACAAGTGTTTCATTTACATCCTTTTGGTTTCTTTATAGTGGCGGAACCAGAAAAAATTTTTTTTTTGCCCGAGCCAAAAAATAAACATATTGAATTACTCCATTTATTTCTTATTATAAAGCACCAACTAACAAATATATTTGGTCTTTTTTATAAGGCACTTGCTTGTTTCCAAATAGCATTAAATATTTTTTCTCATGTATACCCATAATTAAAAAGGTAGTGAGTTAGAGTAATAATTAATAAAAATTAATTATTATTCTTTTTTTAGCAAGAAAAAGGTAATAATTAATATGATATTAGAGTTTAGTATAATTAATAGGGATAATATTGAAAATTACTTAAATTTTATGAAAAATTTAATAACTTTAATTGTTTTTATTGACTTGTGAGAATTGTTAGTTGGTTCCTTAAATAAGGATCAGAGGGAGTATTTACAAAATAGTATCAAATAACCTTGAAAATAAAAATAAATAATAACCGATAATTATAAATCAAAACAATATATAAGATGATACTAACATTTTCGGTATCTCAAATAAGAATTTTACTTTCCTCTCACAACCTAATGAGTAATGAAACAAACATTATCCTTACATAAAAGATAAAAAATTAGCTAGGACCAAATTTGTGGCCAAATAAAATATTATATAATAAATACATATATAGTCTAACAAGTTTTATAAGATCAGCCGGGGCTTCCGCCATTGTTTCTTTAGTGATGATTTTTCTTTAGGAAACACTTACTTTACTTTTTTTTTTTTTTTCAAACGTTAGCATCATAATTATTCCTCTATTGTCAATTTGTCATATCTTCTTATTCTCATTATGTATTTTTTTTATAAAATAGCCAATTTTATTTTCTTTTTTTTTCTTTTTTTGATAAAGAAAATTTTAGGAAAGAGGTTGGGTTCATCTACGATCTAAGGGTAGGGCGAAATCTCCCTTCTTCCTAGGTAATACCGATGTTGGGCAAAACGAGTCGTCTATTACTTTCAGGCATTTATCTAGGCATCTAGGAGTACTTAGGATACTTCCCTCAGTACCTTGACCAAGTCCATGATCAAATCTCATTCCTTTAGTAAGAGTGTCCGACTCCTTTACCAGTTGAATCCAAAAACGAGGGGTAAAATAGCTAATTTTCTGAAAACGAGTTCACGAACAAATCATTAAATGCTCCTATTTACTAATACCCCATTCTTGTTGGGCTTGCATGGGATGATAAAGATATAATAACTTTATTATTAGGACTGATAAACTGATGATTACAGTGGTAAGCGATCTCCCATGAAGTGGAGAGCACAAATTTAAATATTGAGAATTAGGACAGTTGGGAGATGCAAAAATCCTTTACACTCTATATTTCAAGTGTAATTAACCCTTCAACAAATAAAAAAGAAAAAGAAAAACTATATCATTGTGACAAAAAATTAGAATAATGTGTCTCTGTGAATTAATGGCTCTACAAATTGGATTTATGGCAGTTTTTATGTTATATTCTTGGTCACATATTTTTCTAATGTTTAATTTTGGAGTAAATACCATTTCTGATTCCTAACAAAAAAACGCGATCCCCATTTTGATTCTTTATAAAAAAATATCATTTTTAGTTCATAAAAACGATGAATAAGGGTTAATTGATTAATATTTTGATCCCTCACAAATTTTCAAAAGGCCTTTTTTAGTTCATAAAAGAACGAATAAGGGTTGATTTTTTTATAAGAGATCAAAATGAGGTCCGTATTTTTTGTCGGGACCAGAAAAGATATTTACTTTTTTTTTTCTGGCCCAAAGTATTTCTGCTGTGAGTGGCAAAATATGACGTTGATGTAACATAATTGATGTATCATATAATCACAACCCCGATATGATATGACATTACATCCTATCTTATTTTGTACTATTATTCTTGATGATAATAATAGTAAGATCTTTTTCTCCCAAAGCAAATAATACCATCCAGAGAAAATTACTTTTTACATAAAAAAAATTGTCATGTTATGATATAAAAGTGGTTATGAAACCAAAAGATAAAATGACAGAAATAAATAAGTGTGGTTGAAGAATCTTCATGACTCATGATAATATTAACATAATTATTAATTAACACATAATTGGAAAAAAAAATTAGGGAACGTGGTCCATGTGGTGGATAATGACCTATATTTTATTATATATGTGTTTTGAATAAGATTCAAAACCTTAATGATTCAGTATTCACACACCTTAATTATTCGCGGTTTTGCCGCGTCCCCCACCTTGAGCAAGCCAAGTCCAGCTCACGAAATTCGCATATTCGTGTAATTTAAAATTTTAAAATATTACAACTAAATACTGAACAACACTCCTCCCAGATAAAGTCAATAGTCTGAATCATATAAATGAAAAAAGGTTTTAAAAAGAGAGAATCCCCTTACAAAATAGTTGAATTACTTAAATTCTAAAATAGGTCATTGAAAATAAGGTTAAGTATCCTAAAATAGAGTTTTAAAATTTGATAATTTTACCCTAATACCCTTTATTTGATTCCCTCCCTTCTCTTAAACGGTAGCCACTATTCCCTGACAATCTCGCCAAATCAAAAAACCAGCTCATCTCCTGTGTAACTGCAATTCTACCAATTGCTTTTTTCAAATTCACAAAATCTCTGCAAAGGAGGTGTGCGACACGAACCTTTTTATTTTGTATAATACATCTCAATTCAGTTATATTTAGATATATTCACAACTGAACTCTTTATATCATCTTGATTCTTGTCGTTCACCGCATAGCTCGACAGATAATTGTGAAAAGTAAATAACTTCATCGTTGTCAATAGTCCAAAACGAGACATGGGCAAATCTACAATCATGAAGGAGATGAAATGGTGGCTACAGTTTTAGATAACAACGAGAGAAACAAATAAAGGGTATTGATGTAATAGCATCAAATTATAAAATCCTATTTTAGGATATTTGACCTTATTTATGATTTGTTGTATTTAATAACCCATTTTAAAATTTAGGTATTTCAACCTTCTTTTAAAAGAATTTTCCCTTTTAAAAATGTTAATTTTAATTAAACTCGATAATATTAAGATTTAATTAACTTTGATAGTATCGGCAACCATGTAACTATCTCAAGAAAATTTGTTTTATTAGTCTTATAAAAGAACGAGTTTCAAGACTCATCATAATGATGACTACTAAAAACTAATCATCACGGTAGACGGGGCCGGAATTAGGGGGGGCTAGGGGTGGCCCCCCTCTAAAATTATAAGAAAGAACCTAAATGAGGGGAGAAATTATAGAAAAGGACCCAAAATTTTATGAAATTATATTTTAGTCTTATAAAAGTTTCAGTATTTTCGTTTTAGTCCTTTTCTAATAGTTTCATGGAGAGACTAAACTAAAAATATTGAAATTTCTATGAGGTTTAAATATGATTTCATAAAAATATGGGTTCATTTTTGTAATTCCCGCCCCTCCTAATTTCAATTGCTGGGTCCGTCCCTGACGGTAGACCATTCAAATATAATTTAATTGAGTCAGATTAAATTTCTTACTTTAACTTTTTTTTTCTCAAGAAAATTATTTTAATATATACAAAATCTAATATAAAGATAATGTTTTAACTATTATTTCTTAAAAAATGACTGCTTTCTTTAAAAATTATTTAAAAATGTTAAATCCAGGCCATTGAAATTTTGTTTCAACTGTGTAGATCTCACAA
Organism: Acacia crassicarpa; assembly: GCA_034222035.1. NCBI lineage: Eukaryota > Viridiplantae > Streptophyta > Magnoliopsida > Fabales > Fabaceae > Acacia > Acacia crassicarpa. The sequence continues at coordinate 35,331,484 of JAWXYG010000005.1, read as the reverse complement.
CATTGATTAGTTTTTGTTGCTCATCATTGCGATAAGCGCTGGAACTGGTTCATCTTATAAAGAGGTCTTAGTTATTTCTATCCTTATTAGCTAAATTAATAATGAAGTTTTCAAAGCACATTATGTAATTAACTCACATTGAATGAAATAAAAGTATAGGTAGTTGTTTAAGACTTTATAGTTCTTAAAGTTATACATTTAGTAGGTTAGGAAAATTAATATTTAACAAACAACCCTAAACTCAAATGCAATGCAATAGTACTTTACACAAATAGATTTTTTATACAAAGTATTTTACAAAAAGATTCTTGTTTATACATGTTTTGTTTTTCGAATCCCAATCTCTCTCTTATTATTGCACAGTAAAGGTGTCAAGTAAATAATGAATAATTTACTGAAATTCTAAGATGACCATTATTTATAAACAAATTAAAGCCAAAGTCTGAGCAGTGGCGGAGCCAGGATTTAAGGTTTGTGGGTGCACAATTAATAATTTAATTTGGGGGTTCGGGGGCGGTGCCACCGAAATTTTTTTTAAGGAAAGTTTTAAATGCATTAAAAAAATAAAACAATATAAACAATAATTTAAAAAAAAAACATTCAACTTAACATAGAAAAATAGTAATCAATAGTCAATTAAACTATTACAACAATACGATTACAAAAAGCATTTTTCAATTCTTCATTCCTTAAAAATATTACATTATATCTTCATCATCAATTTTATCAAATATATCACGTTTAACATAAACGTGTCAAGAGTTCTTTAAGATCATACAAGGTGAGTTTTAAATGCCTACAATAGGAGAATTAAATTTCTTCTTAGGACTTCGAATCAAGCAAAAAAAGAATGAAATATTTATTTTTCAAACCAAATACCTGCAAGAACTTCTTAAGAAATATAGAACGGATCACTAAAACAAAGCTTATATCCCTATGAGCTCAACAACTTTTGTAATATCCTAAGACATATCAAAGGTAAAAAAGTAAACTTTTGTAATATCCTAAGACATATATCCCTATGAGCTCAACAACTTTTGCAATATCCTAAGACATATCAAAGGTAAAAAAAAAAAAAACTTTTGTAATATCCTAAGACATATCAAAGGTAAAAAAATAAGAATGGAAAAGGGACCAGATGAGTTCGAACTGTTGACCTTTTACTCAGCAATCAAGGTTTTTCCCACTGACACTAGCATGTTACAGCTAAAAATATATAGTTTTTCAAAATTTTATGGGTGCACTTGCATCCAAAGAAATAAATAAATGTGGCTCCGCCACTGATAATGAGTATTGATTAAAAATATATAGGGACTATTGTTTTATAGTATAGCTAATTTGTCGAATTCTATGTAATGCAAGATAACTACACCATATTTCTTGTGATAAATACGTGTCTCTAAATGCAATGCTTAAATTATTATGATTTTTTCATTACTTTTATGGCTATCTAATTAAAAATATAAAATATAAAATGCAATAAAAATCATAACTAGTTTTTTTTTTTTAATCAATGTCTTAAACTAGTTATTCAAAGTATCGTAAGCAACGTTAGGGACATAACAACGAGTTCAAATAAAATGATAGAAATACTACAGGAAGTTGTTACATTCTTCTGTTTAATTTTTTGGATGAATAATTTGTTATTTTTTCGTATGTGACCTTTTGCAATTAACTTGATTTCGGTTGGAATCTGATAGTTTTAGTCCTAACTCATAATGATTACATTAACGACAATCCCTCATGGACCAACTGCTGGTCCAAAAAAAAAAAAACTTTTATCAAAATAATCCACACTTATCCTTTAGTACATAAGCATATACTCGCAAATATGGGAAAAGCACCAAAACAAAAAGTTTTTTTAAAAAAATATACCGAACTGAAATATTTATGGAAGTAATTACCGAACTAATGCAGTCAAACACGTTGACTTACAGGACGCCATCAGTTACGTCAAAAAGGATCACACCACTGAGTAGTCTCGTAAGGGGGTCCCACGCCACTGATGGCGTAGTACTTTATCACGCCACCCAGTGATTAATTAATTGATTCATGCCACTTGAGTGGTATGAATTATACTCACGCCACTTAAGTGGCGCGATAAAGTACCACACCACCAATAGCGTGGGACCTCCTTACGTGGCTACCCAGTGGCGTGACCCTTTCTGACACGACTGATAGCGTCCTGTCAGTCAACGTGTTTGACTGTATTAGTTTAGTAAATTTGTTTCAAACTGCCCTAATTAGGTAAAAAAAAATTAAAAAGATTATTATTTTGGTGCTTTTCCCCGCAAATATACTAAAAAGATAAATGGAACGATTTTGATTAAAAGATCAAGATGATATATATTTATATTAAGAAAATCTAATGAAGATTATATAGATTTTCTTTAAAACTACCTCAAAAGAAATATGAGAGCAGAAAAAGGGGAAAAAATATAATGAATATTAAACAAACAAAAAAAAAACCCCCCATCTTTTGGTCCTTCTAATTTTGAATTGATTGTAACTATGTCCCTATACTTTGACTAAGAAAACCCTTTATGAACTTTCAATCGACACATCCATAGGTTTTCCGTCACATTTTGGGATGGAAGGTTTACTGACAAGAATGTTCATTAGTAAAGGTTAATTTTCAATAGAATTAGCAATGGAAACCTTCCGTTGCATATTCTCATCTGAAAACTCACTGACAAAAGTTCCGATGAGCTTCTAACCGAAATTTCTGACGGACGGTTTTCCGTCGCTAAATCCTTTGATAATTTGGGTTTTTTTTTTTGGTAGTGTCAGTCCTTTTAGTTTCTACTCGATTGTGATTTAGTCCCTTAATTTTGACTTGATGCAGCCCAATCTTTATAGTTTCAGCTATTTTATAATTTAGTCCCAATGTTTTTGAAAAACAAAATCATATATATAATAAAGTTTATAGACTAAATTATTAAATGGAAAAAACGATAGGGGTTGAGTTACAATAAATCAAAATTTAAAGATTGAGTTGCAACTGAGTCAAAACTATAAAGATTAAATTGCATCGAACTAAAATATAAGATTAATTATTTAGTTTTAAATAAGGGTAGTTTAGAGAAATACACATTTTTTGTCATAATGAACGGACTTAACTATCAACCTCAATCTAATTAAATTAGTTAAATGCTTCATACGTTAAGGACGTACGGGTAGAGTATCATATTGTTTGGTTGGCCATCTAGCTCAATGATGACTTAAAAATAAAAGTTTGTGAGTTCAATGTGTATATAAGTAGGTGTGTGTTTTTTCTGATAATGCCGCACATGTACTCCCTCCAACCATTTTAGTAAATGTCATTTAGATTTTTATAAAACTTTTGATTTAGCTTCAATGAGCATTTTTTCCCCATATAAGCCCATATTTAACAAAAGTGGTGTAGGTGAATAAAAGATAAATGTTAGAATCTAATATGATTAATGAGGGTTGTGTTGGAAAAAAAGATTAATAAAGATAATTCACTTGAATTTTATCATAAATTTAATATTTTTAACTGTTTTTATTATACATGTTAATTAGTTATAAACACTAAAAAAAAATGTCAATTCTTAGCAGTTGGACAAAACTGCTACAAATATTAGATTTTGCAGCAATTTTTTCATAAACTTCTACAAATTTACAATGGTGTGACTTGTATCAAGTGGTGCACTAGTAAACAAACAACATTTGTAGTGGTTTTGACAATAAAACCGCAATAACAAGTGGCACCAAGATGGTGTCATATCTGTAGTAGTTTTGTAATATGAATCGTCACAAATGTGGTGGTGGATTTGTAGCCGTTCATAAGACAAGAACCGCTACAGAATACAAAGGCTCTCTTATTTAAAGCGTTCTAAGGAATAAATGTTACAGAATGCAGAGGGTCTATACATTTATAAGGGTTTTGTAAAACCACAACAAACTTTCACGTTGTATAAGATAGGGTTTCATGATTTGTAGCAGACAAGGTTTTACTAAAATTAGGTCAAGCTCACAATGAATGGCTTGATCCTATATTCTATTTATAGAGTGTACCACCAATAATACAATGACATGTGTCCCTATAGGATTATTCTAGAATATGATAGATGACTCTAGAATACAATATACAAAGAATGAAATAAATAATACAAAACTATATTTATTTCTAACTCCTTTCGTCACTTTGAACCTCCTTCTTCTTCTTGCTTAGGGTCAGAGTGGTCTCTTGTTGAAGTCTTTTAATGGGAGCAACAGTAACTCCTAGCTTGTCTCTAAGAAAGCAAAAGCGAGCACGATGCAAAGGCTTTGTAAGACAATCTGCAACCTGAAATTCTGTTGGGACATAGGATACCTTCAAGTCTTTAGATAAGACTTGATCTCTTACAAAGTGCATATCTATTTCAATGTGCTTTGTTCTAGCATGATGCACCGGATTAAAAGCAAGGGCAGCTGCACTTGTGTTATCACACCATATGGTAGGTGTCTGCTTCAATCTTAGACTCAGTTCAGATAATAAGGATTTGATCCAATTCAATTCAGAAGCTGTATTGGACAAGGAGCGGTATTCAGACTCACAACTGGACTTAGAGACAACATATTGTTTCTTAGATGACCAAGTCACTAAGGAATTGCCTAGAAAAACACAATATGCTCCAACAGATCGCCTGTCATCTGGGCATGATGCCCAATCAGCATTTGAGTAAGCAGAAAGGGCAAGAGACCTTGCTGGTTTAACGTGAATACCATAATGAACTGTACCCCTCAGATATCGTAGTACTCTCTTCACTGCTTTCCAATGTTCAGTAGTTGGTTGTGACAGAAATTGACTCAACTTACCAACACTGAAACTGATGTCTGGTCTGGTATTACATAGATATTGCAGGGCACCTACTGCACTTCTGTACTCAGTAGGATTGGAGAGTAGTTCACCTGAATGAGTGGACAAAGATTTGTGTGCAGCCATGGGAGTAAGACAGGGTGAGGCATTATTCATGTGAAAGCGATCTAGTAAGTCACAAATGTATTTCCCTTGAGTTAAGTATAAACCAGAGTTGTCTCTATGTGCTTCAATCCCAAGAAAATAGTGAAGAGAACCAAGATCCTTCAATGAGAAGATAGAATGTAGTTTGGTAGCAAAGCATTTAAGACTATAAGGATTGCTACCAGTCACAAGAATATCATCGACATAAATCAGGATCAACAGAATCTGAGTCTTATCTGAGTAGACAAATAAAGATATATCACTCCTGGAATTGATAAAACCCCAATCAAGTAAGACCTTACGAAGTCTGTCAAACCAAGCTCGTGGGGCTTGTTTTAAGCCATAGAGAGCTTTAGTCAATTTACACACATATTCAGGTTTAGAGGGATCAACAAACCCTTCAGGCTGCTTCATGAAGACAAATTCAGATAAAAAAACCATTGAGAAACGCATTATTTATGTCAAGTTGCTTGATTTCCCAATTGAATGAGACAGCAAGAGTCAAAACAATGCGAATAGTAGATGCTTTAATCACCGGGCTGAAAGTCTCATAAAAGTCAATACCTTCACTTTGTTGAAATCCTTTGGCAACAAGTCTAGCTTTCCGCTTGGATAGAGAGCCATCAAGATTAAATTTGGATTTAAAAATCCACTTATTGTCAACTATGTTCTGGTGTTTGTGTCGAGGAACAAGAACCCAAGTACCATTTCTTTGAAGTGCCGAGAACTCCTCTATCATAGCTTGCTTCCATAGAGGTGAGGCTAAGGCTTGCTTGGCTGTTTTTGGGACGAAATCTGATGCAACAGTCAGCCCAATATAGGGAAATTTAGGTTTGGTGATCCCTAGTTTACTCCTTGTGATCATGGGATGAGCGGTTGGAACGATTGGGGGCTGTATAGGAGGAGACGGAGATGGTGTTGGAGTAGCCGATTGAGGAGGAGTGGGGGGAGGGGTTGGTGAAGTAGGGGAGGCCGGGACAGCCGGTGAATCTGAGGTGGGGAGATTAACTAAGGTGGGTAGTAATGGGGAGGCTAGAGGAGGGATGGAGGCTGTAGGAGAAGGGCTGTCAGGGGAAGGTAAGCTTGGATCATGATTGAAAAGTGAGGCTGTGGGGGATAAAGAGGAGGATGGAGCAGCTTCGGTAGCTAATGTGAATGAGGGTAGATCTTCGCTCAAAACAGGGGACACACTTGAGAAATTCACAACTTCAGGTTCCAATGGCTTCTGAAAAGACAAGAAACTATTAGCAAATGGATATTCATCCTCATTAAACACAACATGCCTCGATATGTAAGTCCTGCCAATTGAACTAAGGCATTTGAAGCCTTTATGAGAACCACTATAGCCCAAAAAGGTGCATTTAATGCTGTGAAACTGAAGTTTGTTCTGATTATAGGGACGAAGGCAAGGAAAACAGGCGCAGCCAAAAATTTTGAAGTTCCTATAATCTAGTTTTCTGTGATAAAGAACCTCAAAAGGAGAAATATTCTGTAAAACAGCAGTAGGAAGCCTGTTGATGAGATAAACAGCATAAACGCATGAGCCAGAAGCGTTAAACCTGTCTCAACAATATGACGATGCTTTCTTTCAACTCTACCATTTTGAGCTGATGTGTGAGGACATGAGTGTCGAAAGACAATGACATTATCATCAAGAAAACCCTGAAAAGCTCGAAACTCACCACCCCAATCACTATGAAGGACTTTTATTTTCTTTTCAAGGATGTTCTCAGCCATAGACTTAAAAAGTGTAAATGCAGATAGAGCTTCCCCCTTTGCTTTCAAAGGATAAATCCAGGTATGTCTGCTGTAATCATCAAGAAAACTGATGTAATATTTGTAGCCCCCAACTGATGTTATTGGAAAAGGACCCCAAAGGTCTGTATGAACAAGTTCTAGAGAACAAGAGGCACGTGAGTGAGATATAGGGAAGGAGAGTCGATGTGACTTTCCCAATTGACAAGAATCACAAAAATGAAAACTTCCATTAGATGATAAAGTGACATTACAATCATTGAGCACTTTCTGTAAAATGACTTTGCTTGGATGTCCAAGTCTCCTATGCCAAGATTCAGAACTAGACAATTGTTTATTTGTTCTAACAAAATCACTACCAACAGAAATGAAACTAGCTACAAGATTCTTTACTGGAACCACAGGGTTGTCAATCTGATACAAGCCTGGAGTGGAGCCTCTGGTGATTGTTCCTTTCAGCAAAACACTATGTTGACCCTTGTCCTTCACAAAATAGCCATTAGAATCAATTTCGACTGAGATATTAGTGTTGTCATTAGTGAGTCTGAAACCACTGATCAGTTTCTTAGACATCCTAGGAGCAACAAGAACATTATTTAATTTCAGAGTTTTCAGACCAACAGAATTATCCCAAAGTATATTAGCATTTCCTGATCCAATCACAGGAACAGAGGCACCATTACCAACTGAGATAGAGCGTATACCTGAATTCATTGTAGCTTCAACATTATGAGTAGAATTTGTGACATGATGAGTAGCTCCTGTATCTAAATACCAGGCAGGATCAACAACAGTCTCTGAGGTGGTGGTGTAGTTTGGAGAAGTAATGTAGGCAAAGGCATTTTCATGCTTACTGTCATTTTCATGCTTACATGGTGGCTTGAAATTCTTGTCAAACCTCTTGAAATAGTTGGCTACCTCGTGACCTGGCTTATCACATAAGTAACACCAGAGTCTGTCACCTCTAGACTGAGGGGAATTACCTCTGCCACCAGAAGAATATCTGCTTGATCGCCCTCCTCTGCCTCGTCTACCTCCACGGCCACGCTGGGGTTGAGGTCGTTGCTGATGATTGGCCGATTGAACAGATAAGCCAGCGAAGGCATTGGACAGATTGGTGGTGGTAGAGGTACTTATCTACTCCAAACGAGACTCAAAAGTGAGAAGCTTAGACTGGAGGTCAGTCCAAGAGAGGTGATCCTTCTCTGATAGTAGCACAACAATAGGGGTGTACTCCATATCAAGACCAGCGAAAGTTTGTGTGACAAGATCAGGGAGGGAGAGAGGGCAGCCAGCAAGAGTTAGATTGTCTGAAATAGACTTCATCTTCGCCAAATATTCTCTCATCTTGAGAGAACCTTTCCTGAGTTGCTGAAACTCACTCTTCAGGAAGGTGACTCTGGACTTGGTATTTGCACCCACAAATTCGGTGACCACTGTCCAAAGAGAAGAGGATGTTCAGCATCCGGTCATTTGGCTAGCAATTTCCACTATCATGGTGCCAAATAACCAACCAAGGAGAATCTGATCAGTTGCAAGCCAGTCTTCATACTGGGGATTGGGACATATCTGATCAGCAGAGTCAAAAATATATTCTGGGGGAATCGATGTTGTGCCAAGAACATGCCCAGCAAGTCGATGTCCACGAATGATAAGCATAATTGTAGATTCCTAGGTCAGGAAACTATCACCATCCAGCTTGACGGGATTTCCTTGATTTAAAGACCTCAACAGGGGAGTAGATAATGAGGTTACCTGAGGACTATGGTGAACAGAGGAATAACCAGATGGAAATTGAAGAACCTGTGTCTGATTGTGGAATGGAGAAGGTGTGTAAGGTGGAATATAGGTGGAGATTGGAATGGCTGATGTGAGAGGTGGCATGGCCAACGGGGACGAGGTGGCTGCTGTCGATGTGTAGGAGGCTAGGTTGTAAGCGGCTGGGTTGCTCTGGCCAGCGACGAAGGGAGGTGGAGGCTGGGTTGAGAGGTGACTGGCGGCAAAGCGAGAGGGGGATTGAATCGAGTGGTGACCGGCGACGAAGTGGCTGGGATGCTGAGATGGGCTTTGGCTGGCAATGAAGGGAGGGGAAATTTGAGAGTGGCCGGCGGTGAGATGGGTGGAGGTTGGCGGAAAAGTGGCGAAACTGGACGGAGGTCGCGGGTAGCTGGTGTCGGGAAAAGGAAAAGGTGGATATGAGGGAAGAGATGGGAATGAATGTGAAAGGGAATTGGACACGATGGGGCTGGCATTAGGGGACATGGCTTGCACAGTGGTGATTGTAGAATCTCTAGGTGACTGTGTAATGGTGGGGATGAAATTAGGGTTTTCAGACAGGTTGGTGGCGGCGACTATTTCTGATTGGGTTGTGGAATTTTCGGACGTTGCCATTTTCTGGCTTTTTGGCTCTGGTACCAAGACAAGGTTTTATTGAAATTAGGTCAAGCTCACAATGAATGGCTTGATCCTATATTCTATTTATAGAGTGTACCACCAATAATACAATGACATGTATCCCTTTAGGATTATTTTAGAATATGATAGATGACTCTAGAATACAATATACAAAGAATGAAATAAATAATATAAAACTATATTTATTTCTAACTCTAGCTGTTAAAGTAGTAGTTTTCGTACTGCTACAAATCTCAAGGTTATATAAGCGCCGTCACCCCTCATTTTACCACTTTTGGCAAATTCGTTTCTCGTGCGCCCTGAAAGGTTTTGCTTCAGATATGAGGTTATGCTCAAGCATCTAAAGAATTAGGCACTTGAGGTCATTAAAGATAACTTGTTTATTTTGTTGTTCGCCCTATTTTTAAAAAATTGTTATAAATATTGATAATATTTCTAATTATTTAATAATAATTGTAGCTTTATGACTTCCAAGAGAGATAAAAGCTAGGAGAAGGATGTTGAGCGTCCTCATAGACTTATTATGAGGAGGAGCAGTATGAGGACAACCCAAAGGTAGACATGTCCCCATGTCATTGAAGGAGCCGACCCCGCCACAACAGCTTACCTAAGAGTAGCCACAGCAGACGACCTCGAACGAGGCGACCCCACGAAAGTTGCTTGTTTAGCCAGAGGGGTTTGACATTAATCTTAGCAATTATGACCAGAACAGGTAGCTTGACTTAAATATTCCCATAATAAGTGACACCAGCGGTTCCTGGATGAGGAGGAGGCTTAAGATCAAAATAACCCACGACAATCATCTTCGTGATCGATGGGGTTTTAGGTGCAAGTTCAAGATAAATTTAATTATTATTTTAATAAAGTTAATATTTAAATTACATAGGTTTAAATGTGGATTTAAAAATTAAAGTATGTGGTAAATTGTACGGATGAGCAGGGGAACATAACAACTAAAAGGTGGGACATGGCTAGTCTCAACAACCTAAACTGAAGACTACATGTCATAGTTCCATGGAATAAGGCCACCAACTAGCCGATTGAAAATGATGGCCACCTATTCAACTGCTATTTGAACGAGCTAGGTGTGAAATTAGATATGGCTCCCTATCCACTTCAAGACGTAGAAGAAGATTCCCGGGACACTGACTAATGTAGCATGAGACGAGGCTATGAAAGTAATTAATTATATTTGGTTATATTATAAATGTAAATAATTATAATTTATGTCATTTTCAACATTCCTTTTGTAATCAAATAACATCTAGTAAACAACATAAGTCCTCATTACCCACACATTCTCAATATTAAACCTACATAATATTTATACTTATCTAACTTAATTTAATCATTCTTCACAAATATTATTTACTATCATTTAAATTTGTTACTTAAACAATAAAACATTCAACATGATATTTGAACAATGGACTCAAATTATTATTATTATTTATGCAGTATTTAGTAACGATTTTCAAACCGCTACAAATTTAAATTAAATTTTTAGCGAAATTTTTGAAATTTCATCTAATATTCGTAGTAGATTCATAATCGTTACAAACATTTGGGCCCAATTTTTTTAAATTCTGGATTTATTTAGTCGCGGTTTCAAAATCGCCACAATGTTGACACCAAATTTTCAATTTTCATTTCCCACCAAACTGAAATTTGGGCAAAATTTTTGCGCAAACGTTTATAACGGTTTTTAAAACTGACAAAGTGAATTGTAATACAAGTATCATATTTAGGATTTAAGAAAATCATAATTAAATCCTATATTTAAAACTAAATGGTGTAATACGAAAACTACCCTATGAACAATGATATCCATATTCATGCTATATATTATGTGTACGTTTATAGAAGGATCACTTATCATATATTGCGTGATAGTATTATCATTCGTGTAGTAATAAAACTCTCTTAAAGTCTAGGATAACTAGCTAGGCTATATAGGGATCGTGAAACTTCAGAGAATCGTTTTATTAGCTTGGCCTGTGCCTGATATTAATCGCAAAACCTATATGAGGTGATTAAGTAATTAGGTTAGATATTATTGATTGATTTTTTTTTGAACACATTATTGATTGATAATGTTATGTTAATTATCTACGTAGTAGTAGTAAGTACGTAACGTTGAGTCATGGACACATGAGGATGATTATTCCTTTATCCGATGTTACAATACCTATAATAATAACATTACTACCAAGTTATTAATAAGGATTACGTAACTCATCAAAACCCACTCCTTATTTAATTAGTAAAGTAATTAATGCCGTGTTCCGACACACAAGCTACTAATTAATCCACCTAATTAAAGTTCTTAACAAACCATTGACCCAAAAAAAAAAAGTTTTTTACGAACTAATTGCGATCTACTTCTACGTACAGTGTATAGCCACCTCCTATTAAGTCACAAGGAAAACGACTATGAAAAAAGTCACACACGCACATCCTTATTTATTTTGCATTGGAAAAAAATGTCATAAAATTGTAGAGGTTAAGTAGTAAATCTATCCTGGAAGTATATGCCAAAGAGCAAAGTTGACTTTGAAGTTTTTTTTGTCTCAATGTTACCCTAAAAGTCTAAAAATATAGCAATATTGCCCTTTTCATTAAGACCGTTAAAAAAACATGTGGCACTCTTACGTGGCACTTAAATTGCCATCTCATCGCCACCTAATTCTTCTTCCCTCCCCACCTATTATTCAAATCATCGTCTCCCTCTCCTTTTTCCCCATGTTCATCGTCTTCACCCAAATTAAATCCAGGTGTTGGGTTTCTAGTGACGCCAAATCTGGAGATCAATTTCAGATCAGACTCGCCTTGAAGATTAAATTTAGGACCTGGGTTTCTAGTGATGCTGAATCTAGAGATCAGTTTTAGATCAAAAACATAAATAAAAAGCATGAATCAAACAATCCTAGAAACCATAAATCAAACACAAATATGGAGGTGAAAACCCATAAATCATTGTCATCAATCAGAGGCGGACCTACATTGGTGCCAATGTGGGCAAGGGAACACACAAAATATATATAATTTGAGGAAAATTTTTACAAAGTGCATCAGTAGAACAGATGGTTAACACTACAAAAAAAATGTAGAATACCGACGGAATTTGCGACGGAAAATATTCCGTCGCAAATTCAAGCCATTTTGCGACGGAATTAAAATTCCGTTGCAAAATGAGAAAATTAGCGACGGATTTTAAATCCGTCGCTAATTTTAGGGACGGAATAAAATTCCGTCGCTAAATTTAGCGACGGAATCAACAATCCGTCGCTGACTGGCGGCAAAAAGCCGCCAGCCACGCCTTTTAGCTAAATTCCGTCGCTAAATTTAGAGACGGAATTTAATTCCGTCGCTAACTGGCGGCCAAAAAGGCCGCCAGTTTGGGGATGTAGCGACGGAATTCATTTTCCGTCGCTAGCTGGCAGCTGCAGCTTTTTTTAGCGACGGAAATGAATTCCGTCGCTAAAAAGTTACCTTTTTGCGACGGAAATGAATTCCGTCGCTAGAAAGTTTTTACTTTTTGCGACGGAATTCATTTTCCGTCGCTAATCCATTTAATTAATCAGCTCCTTCTTCCTCAGAACCCACAGCTCGTGTCTCTCAGCTCTCACAGCTGCCGTCAACTGTCACAACTGCCCCAAGCTCGCCCCTTTCTCGCCGTCGCCTCCAGCTCGCCGTCGCCCCCCAGCTCACCTTCCCCACAGCTTCTCCCTTTCCCACAGCTCGGCCATCGTCGTCTTTCCCATAGCTCGCCTTCCCCATAGCTCACCTCCACCCCACAGCTCCACCGCCACCCACAGCTCCCCCGCCACCCCACAGCTCGCCGTGGCCGCCCAAGCTCCCCCCTCCCCCACAGCTTCCCTCCCCTAAGCTACACTACTCTCAGCACCCTCAGCTTGTTCTTCCCACGGCCAAAGCTCAGATCCGGCGGTGAGCAAGGTTTTTTTTTTTTAAATTAATTATTTATTTGTTATGTGAAATTAGTATATAAAAAAATGGAAAAAATTTGTAATTTTTTTCCTCATGAATAAATAGGTCTCTACAGTTGCCATTCTCTCTTCCGGTTACCCTCCCCATCTGGTAAGTTCCCTTTTTCTTATTCTTTTTTTTTCACCACTTTATTTATCATGAGAAATTAATATAAATAAAAATTGAAAAATTATTCATATTTATTATTCATGAATAAATAGGTTATAATTTAAGATTTGTTGTTTATTTGCTGCATTTTTAAGAAAAAAGTTGTAATATTAGGTTATAAATAGTCATATTTAATAAAATTTGTTTATTGCATTTGTTAATAAAATTATTTCGTAACTAAACTCCCAATCAGTTTAAGCAATATAGGAGTTAGTCTTACTCAAGTATAAATAAATAAATAAATAAATAATCTGCTCAGAATATAATCTATCAATTAAATAATGTTGTACAAGGTTTATAATGAATTGCAAATCTCATCAACGTTAATTTATTTTGCTCTCATATTGTCTTATTAACCTTTGATATATAGTGATACAAAACACTGATTTTGGTTTTTTTTTTTTATATCACGTTAATTTTTTTTAATGATAAATGTATTAATATTTTACCATTAAGTTTCCTTAAATGCTCCATTGCGTGTTGATTGATCTATCTGTATGTAAAGGCATACTAGAAAAATCATACTTTAGCTGGAATGGCCGTCTTAATTTTTTTAGCTTTGTCCTTTTTATGGCTTAGTTAACTATAATAATTAAATTTTGAATATCGTCTTCACTACCATTACAATTTACAAATAATAATAATAATAATAAAATTCTATCTAATACTTCCTGGTTAATTGGAACCGAGAAACTCTTAATTAAGATTACTTCATAATTGGCAAAATTTAGCAATATATCAATTATTGGTCAACTTCATTGTACATATTCAAATTGAAAATTTTGATCATGACCCACTAGCTATTTGAAATGATTTTTCCTAGGGAAAAAAAAAATCAAGAATTGGATACAAAATGTTGTGGTAGATCAAATCCAATTCACACGATATAGAATTGGGGAATGAACTATTTGAGCCATAATTAGGCATAATTAATTGACTCAAGTGTTTGACATTTTGCCTACTTAAAAGCAAGCTACAATTAATTATGCCTAAAAAAATTGGATTTGTGTAACATGTGAGAACAAATATAAAGTGCTAATGAAGTAACCAGCCAAAAAAAATTAAAAAAGTTGATTATTATGTTCACTTTAAAGGTTTTTTTTATTTTTTGTGAAAATCGAAATTGTATTTGACTCAGCTTTTAGTTCATTGTTTCAATAACAAATGAACACAGACATTGAGCTCCACCAGACACAGGAGATGGTTAGACAGATGCAGCGTCAAATCATGGCCCTAATGAAAGACAAGGGTCCGATGCCGCCTCCTGAAGGTGATCCTCCTGCTGATGATGATGATGAGGATGCTGCTGTTTAGATTACTTTTTTAGTACATCTCTGTTGAAACACTATATTTATAATGTATTTTATACTCTGTGTTATGAAGATTCGGTATGTATGTTATATAATTTTGTTTAAATATTTTATTATATAATTTTTAAACAAAATTAAAAAATAAAATAAATAAATTTAAAAGAATAATGGAAAAGAATATAATTATTTTTAAAAGAATATAATTTTCAAAGAAAATTAAAAAAAATAATAAATTAATTAAAGAAAATAATAAATAATTTTTTTTAAAAAAATAATGCAATTAGCGACGGAATATTATTCCGTCGCTAATTTGAATTTAGCGACGGATTTCAAATCCGTCGCTAAATTCAAATTAGCGACGGATTTAAATTCCATCGCTAATAGCGACGGAATTTAAATCCGTCGCTATTAGCGACGGAATTGAAATCCGTCGCTAATTGCGACGGAATTTAAAATTCCGTCGCAATTGCGACCACTTTTTAGCGACGGAAAAAATCCGTCGCAAATTCCGTCGCTAATTCATTTAGCGACGGAATTTGAGGGTTTAGCGACGGATTTTTTCCGTCGCTAAAACTCTTTTTTCTTGTAGTGTAAGCCTCTTCTCTTTATTCTTACCCATAGGTCGCGTGTTTGAGCTGGTGTTGCACGTTTTCCCTTTTTTTTTTCCCTCCATTTCCCCCTTTTCCCCAAAATTATTTCCATCGATCGTTCTCCTCTGCCCGACGTTCCCCAAATTTTTTCCCCCAAATCTCCGCCCTCCCCCAAATTTCAATCGTCCCCAAATTTCCAACGTTCTCTGCCCTAATTTCTCTGACTCGCCGCCGTGCCTCGTCCGCTCTCTGCCTCGCCGCCCAAATTTCAATCGTCCGCTCTCTGCCCTAAACATTTGGAGGGCAAGAATTGTTACCTACTGATATCATTTTCTCTATTGATTGAGTATTGTATGTAGGTTTTGCATACCAAAAGGTTTATTTTTGCGCCCCCAAAAGGGTCATCTTTCTGAACCAATGCTCCTTCTAATTTTCAGGGAAATCAAGCAAGCAAAGGAAAGTCTTGAAGAACTTTGAGGAGGATAATTCACACTCAATGGGAACTCTAGGATCAAATCTTCGTCGTTTTCTCCGATCTCTGTCGTCTCCAGCTTCTGGAAAGGTATCCAAATTTTACTTGTCTATTGCTTTTATCATGCTGCATCTTTCTCCACGACTTAGAACTTCAATTACACACGTTCTGGTTCTAATCAATGGATCGTTAAACTTGCTGCCGCTGAGTAATAGTTCTTTTTTAGCCTTAACATGTGGCTCTTTACTTTTGAATAATATTAATCGGTTAGATGTGGTGGAAATAATGAGTATGATTTTCTAATGTGGTTCTTTTTCTAAATTGGTTTTTTCCACCACTCCGGGATGTGTTTCCAGTTTAGTTCCTGACATTCTGATGAACTTTGGTGAAAATAAAATTAGATTGCAAATTGATGTCTGACTCAGAAATGGAATCTTCAAGCATCTTAATCTGACCCAATTGAACTCATTCTTCACTTTTTAATGCCAAAGTTAGTAGACTTTATCCTTTCTGCTTCTGTAAAATCGGCATAGCCCGCATCTAAAAGATGTTGCGCAGAGATAAAGGGTAGATGGTCAAATAAATTTGGCATTTAACTTCCTTTCTTGAACATTCTTTCTGCTTCTTTTGATCCTTTTATGCTGTTTACAATTAATTAACAGGCTTCACAATTTTATTGCTTTGAGAAAGTTGTGGGAATTAATGCCGTTAAACTTGTATTTCTATTTTATGTTCTCTTTTTGCCATAAAAAAGTATTTTTCCTCTTAAAAAAAATTTTCAGGGGCACTGCCCCTAAACCCCCGAACCCCATTGCTAATTGTGCACCCACAAACTTCAAATCCTGGGTCCGCCATTGTCATCAATGGTGATAATCTATTGGGAAAGCCCATTGAACAAGCACACAAATAAAACATCGAACCAGCAAGGGAAGACGATGAAATAAGGAGAAAGGTGAAATCTTGAACACAAAGGATAACACAGTGAGGAACTCAATCTAACCTCCTTCTAACAAACTTTGACCTCTTTTCCGTTCAATTTTTCTCCTCTCTTCCTCCTCTGTTCTCGTTGGGTGGCCAACAAGCAAAAAAGGTCCTAGAAAAAACTACGACGATGCAACGCGACATTTAAAAAGGCATAGGGGGTCCGATTATGAGACGAGAAAGAGGGGGAGAGAGATGAACACGCACACACTACAACAAAAAAAAAACTTTGGATTATCCACGGATTTATCGACAAAAAAATTCTATTGTAATTACCGACAGAATTTCATGAGTAATATCTTCGGCCACGGTTTTTTCTCTGACGAACGTTTTCCTTTGAAAATCCAATTACTAACGGAATTCCATCAAAAACTTTTGTCGGTAATTGGATTTTCAACGGAAAACGTCCGTAGCAGAAAAAACCGTGGCCAAAGACATTACACACGGAATTTTTTCCGTCGGTAATTCCGTGGGTAATCCAAAGTGTAGTAACTTCAGTTACTTTGGTAATGGTAAGATCATTGGCGCAAAAGGAGGGGTTGATCCATATCATCTTCATTTGGTTCTGATATCTCTATCTTTTTAAGGATATCGAGTCGCGACGGCAGAGAGGAAGGCATCTAAAAGGGGAAGAAAGAGAGAGTGATGCCGGCGACGACGAAGGGAATGCCTTTAGAGGTGGAAGAGTATGTTGCATTCGCATGGCAAGAGCCCCGATTAGCGGTTTAAGGTAAAGAGGAGAGGTACGAGCCTATTTGAAGACGCGTTGAACATTCTTGCAATCAATGCGATATCGATCATGGCTGGTGGCTTTGATGGCAGCAACTTCCAGATCAGGGTTGCAAAAGTAGCTGCAATGAGATAGCTGAGCCGTCCACATGCTATTCTTGTCTTTTAGAGTTCCCGCGAGTCTCTACTAGAGCCTCATTTCCTCCTCTGACACCTCCCCTTCTCTCCATCAGCTCCCACGCCTTTGCCTCCTCTATCCCAACGATCCAAATCAAGCAACTTTGATTACCCCATACATCATTTGATTATGCTCTGTCTTTTCATTTCTTTTGGGAAAAAACTCCTTAGAAGGAGCGATCGAAAAAGCTTATTGCTTTAACTCTGTCTCTTGCCTCTAGTAGTCTTCCCAGATCAAGTAACCATAATTTTCACTGATTGAAGAAGCAGTTTGGGAGGGGGGTAATTTTCTCAAGAGGAGCGATCGAAGAAGCAGTTGCGATTTTGGGGAGAAGATTTTTGTTTTTATTTTCTTGTATTTTATAAATTTGACTAGAAAATTTTATTTGAAAAAAAAAGTGAGAGGGTGCCACATAGATATGTCACGTCAACGTAATAGGTCAACTAATGTTTGACAATTTAAGTAGTTAATGGTGAAAGCAACATTGCTATATTTTTAGACTTCTATGGCAATATTGAGATAGAAAAAACTTTAAGGACAACATTACTCTTAGGCGTATACTTACAGGGCAGATTTGCAACTTAACCCAATTTTAAAATTGAGAAAAAAAACTTTTTCAAAAAAAAAAAATCTCTTTAATATGTATCTCTCTTAACTCATTGTAATTTTTCACAATAAAACGTGACTTCTTCAGTTTTGAACATAATCATAAGTCATTATTTAGTTATATTGACATATATATTACATTTATTTAAAGGATTGCTTTATTTTTGCAGATTAAAAGTTCACTCGTACCGTATTAAAAGAAAAGGAGATATAATTAATCAGAAAATAGTATGACTTGCTTGTTATTATATGTTAAGACTTTATAGAACGTAAAGAGTTATGGACTCATCATAATTTATTTTAAAGGACGTGGGGGAATTTTTTCTTTTTTCCTACACCGAGCACTCTTTTATGAATGTTCTTTATTTTTCATTGGCTCCTTGATCACCTACCACCTTCGGAGGAAGAAGTTGGTGAAGAATAGTAATTTGTAGCTTTTTCATTTTGTAAATGCTCTTTTGAGTTATTAATGAATTTCAATTTTCATTAAAAAAAATATTTAAGTACATGAATAGATGCCTTAGTAAGGAATTTGAGTTCACAACCTCATTTTAAATGTGGTCAATGGCATTACTGCGTTACTACTTAGTATATTAGATTCTGAAATTTAAATTTCCTAATACTTTTTATAAGATATTTCCTGAAGTTATTTGAGCATTTAATGTAATTTTATTAATTTTTGCCCCTAATTAATTCTTTTCTGTATCTTTATATTTTTCCCATACCACATTTGTTCATACTTTCTCATAGAGTCTCATTAATAGTACTACTTTATTTATCCCTCTTACCAAATGACCCCTTATAAATAAGAACATATTTTAAAGAGTAAATACCCTGTTTGGTCCCTATAAAAAAAACACTGACCCCTTTTTCATCCCCAGAAACTAAAATGAGACATTTTTTTGGACTAAAAATGGGTTTTTGAAAATTTTTGAGGGACCAAAATGGAGTCTTTTTTTTTTTTGGAAATTCATCATTTTCAGTGACTAAAAAGGAGTTTTGTTGTTTGAGGGATCAAAATGGGGTCCGTGTTTTTTTTAAGGGACTAAATAGGGCATTTACTCTATTTTAAAAAATTCATTTATGATATATTTATTATTTTTAATCATCTTAAACTGATTAATTCGATTATTAAACTCTTTTAAAAAAACAAAAGGGGAGTATTTTAATTTTGTGCAAAAAGCTTGGAACTTGGAATTAAGGAGTAGGAGAATAGTTAATTTTTGTGTCCCTCACTGTGTCTCATTGTCCAAATGCCTCAACATTAATTGCCTCACATGGCGCATTCAAACATTGTTCTTTCCTAGAGCATGTGTGTGTATTCCCTTCTTTTCAACAACAACAACAAAAAAGAAAGAAAGAGTTTGTGTGGGTACTCATATGTTGTACGTTTGTTACGTGTGAACATCCTTTTACGGGCGATTAAAACATGTTTTAATAAATAGCCTTTGAAAGTTTACAACCTTATAAATATAAAACATTATTTGACTGACTTTAAAAAACATACATGCATGTCTAGCTGTAGGATCTCATGGAACTCAAGGCAAAACCACCTTTTCCACATACTAGGTCAACATTTCTGAAATAATAGTGCAGTTTTCCTATAAATTAAAGTTAAGATCATGATTAACAACAATATAAAAATATTAAATGTATAATTTAGAAGCTACCCGTTGTTGACCCTGTTGTAAACATTGTGTTCATCTTGGATTCCTTGCACATAGTCACATACACATGGCTCATTCATACGTATATATGAATAAGCGAAACAATATTTCCACATGACAATATCTAACGATTTTTACTCCCAAAAAAAAAAAAAAATAATGATTCCCCCCCCCCCCCCCCCCGGTTTTTTTTTTATTGTTGATAGTTCAAAAAATTCCTTCTTAATCCAGTATCAAAACTATGGAACATCAGAATAGTGTAGAACATGATTTTACTCGAACCGTCCAGAAGTGTTTAGAGATTAATTTCTAGATACTATACTGTTGAAAATGTTCATATTTTATACAAAAATACAGACGGATCTATGTTGTTTTAATTGAGAATCTGTAGTTATTTTACATGTTGACAGCAGAAAAAAATTAAATCAACATCTAAATATTACCTGCACCAGATTCACTGTGGGAAAATTGTTATGTGGCTATAGTGGACGACGCATATACTGAATTGAAAGAAAAGGACTGGGAAAAAAAAAAACAAGAACAAAGATAAACAGATTGCTTCCTGAAGTATATAATATACAAAAGAAGCTATATTGTCGGAAAATAATGGTTGTGTGTGCGAGAGAGAGAGAGAGATTGCTATGTGGTACTCTGAGGGGTTCGTATTTTGTGTGCTGTACGTGTATAGATCACGAAATCCAATTTTTGGAATTTAAAATCTCCACATCAATAACACTCCAACTACAATGATTTGATGTCGGCATCTCTATCTCACACAACTTTCTATCTTTGCAAACTCATCCCTTCGACTTTCTCTCTCTTCGGTGGCATGATTCACTATCACATGCTGCCGGCGAGTATTATCCTCAACCATAGCCATGTCAGAAAGGTAGATCGGAACTCCGATCTCCCAGCTGCAGCTCCTTCCCTATGATCTCGGTTGGTTGTGATCTTCTTTCACCTTTAGATCAATGAGCTTTTCATCTCCTTCTCTAGATCTTTCTCAAGGCAGTGAGAGCTCTCTTCCTCACCTTTGTACGAGCTGTTGTTATGTCGTTTCCCTCCTCGGTAGTTTTTGTCAAGAGAGGGGACGTCTGTCCTTTTTTTTTTGTGGTGTTGGGTTTTAGTGGTGGTATTTTTGGTTTCTCAAGTAATAAATAAATCCGTCAGATCTGATTATCACTCCTTTTGGTTGGATAGTTGTTTGAACATTAATAGATCCGATCCTCACCTGGTGGCTCAGATTCACGTTCTTGAGGGAAGGGTTTTATTGATAGTCGCTACTGCTATATGATTTACCTATCAGACGACCATTGTTAATCATAGGCAGCATTAAGAGGTGCGGTATGTGGGTGACATCACAACATTTGTTTGAACGAATGAGTAGATGTGTTCTTCAAGGTATCATAGGTCTTTTTTTTATAAAGTTAGGTTTTCTATGATCTTTACCCTAAGACAGACAACTGCATAGTTGCTTTAATTGTAGTTGATGCTTATAAGGATGTGTACCTTATAAGGTGGGTTTTATAACCAACATTTTCTTTCATGTCACTTCAAATCTCAGATGTCCAAGGGCCAGTGAGTCGATAATTCTACTTTTATTCTCAACTCTTCAATGGTAGTGATTGATTTTCCTTGTATTTGGTTTCTTTTGTTGTATTTGCTTTGAATTTGTTTGTGTTCTATATTCAATCTGTTCTCATGTATTGTATCCCTTTGTAATATTAATACAAATACCGTCTGAGGGGGAAAAACTACAATGATTTGATGAAAATATTTATAAAAAATAAATTTTTGTTCATACATGTATAATTGTAAGTCCTTATGTATTTATTTATTAGGATGGCGTATAGCTCACACTAGATGAGACGGAGACTTGTAGTTGTAATGATGAGCAATGTGTGTCATGTTCTCTCCACGTGCCTTGTTTTCGGAATATCACCATCACTATCTTCCCAAACTCTTTATAGAACACAAACTTGCACCAATTTATTTTTTCGAAATTTTATATGTTTATAACATATTATTATTCAATCACATACTTTGTATTGATGTTTTGCTTGGAGACAATAACAGTTTAATCAATAATGTGGCTTTCTACCCCTCGTCTTTGCTCTTTGGGTTCAACTGGCATGGGGGTCGATCTTCCTCACTTTAAGGGAAGGAGTTCGATCCTTGTGTTGGTCAAGGCGTTGGGGGAGGCATCTTAGGGGTCTAGAAAGCAGTGGTAACGTTGGTAGAGGTGGAGGCATGTATACTCTCTGGCCAGTATCCTCTGTGGACTGGGCTCCAAGCGCCCTGCCCTTGGATTGTGGATGAGCCCAACCCCTTTCCTAAAATTTTTTTATAAAAAAAATAATGTGGCTTTCTAGGTTCAATGAATGTAGACATTTGGTAGCCCTTTCCAATTTCAAGTATATGCTGTGCTTTTTTTTTTTTTTTTTTACTATATCGCTGTTTGGTTTGTCAGAACCATTGAACTGAAACCAAACACCTTCTTAAATTTTGATTAAGTAAGAAATATGGTGAGTTTTTTTTTTCCCCCTTGAATATGATGTTTATGTGAGCTCTTTTCTGTTCAAAGAATGATGACAAAAAAGGATTGTTTGGTTTGGCTTAAAAGAAGGTATATTTTGAAAACTTTATAAGACAACTCATTCTATATATTTAACCCCAATATAAAATCACTCAAAATATTTTAATTAAAATAAGCTATTACTCAATTTAAAAATATGTAGCACATAAAGAAATTCTTCAATGGTACGGAAAAATGTCCATATTGAACGTTATGTTGGTTAATTTTTTTGGTCAAAGTTATGTTGGTTAATGGCTATACACAAATTTGGTCAATAAAAATGTATTAAAAAAAAAGGTTAATTGCTAAGAAGGAGTGAATTATAAATGCTCTTTTTTTAAAAAAATAATATTATAAAAGCTCATTAATTAAGAAATTTTTTTTCTTGGTTTGAAGCCCAAGAATTATATTATATATATGGAAGGCCGGGCCCACGTTGAATGGAACTCAATAATCCCCGGTCTAGCCCACGCTAACAATAATTGAATTGGATATGTAATGAATAACCGACGTGGATCTGACCATGGAGCTCAGCTAACTTTGTGACTCGGTTTTTATTATTATTATTTTTATTTTTGTCTCTTTTATTTCTCCCTTTTCACGTGCATACTCATAAATAAACAATAATTTCTAGGCACGTATCTTTTACGCGGCATGAAGTCAATGGTGTACTAAATTGTGTTTTTATTTTTACTTTCTACAAATATCCTACTCAATTGAATGACTTGGAGAGATAATATAAGAAACGCATTAAATTAATAGGTCGATTTTAATTTAAAAATATTCTTAATATGTAATAATAATTTATAACAATTTTAAAATTCCAAGCTCTTTCTTTTTCTTTTTTTTTTGATACAAGGCAATAGGGGAGGGGGATCAACCCAAGACCGGGAGAGGGGAAATTAATCCCAATACCACTGTATTACTAGTAATGCTGGTAAATTCCAAGCTCTTTCTATCATGGGAGAATAGTAAAAAAAAAACATCTCTTGAATTTCAAAATCCTGTTGACAATAACAATAATGAGATTAATAAGAACAGTAAAATAATTGACAAATCGTTTTTTTGGGAATCTTCTATTTGAGATTTTGAAATTCAAATAGTATTTTCTTAAGATTTTCCCTTTTATCATCCATGTGATTAGTTAAAATTGGCTTAATTAATCACAATATGAAGTATAGTACTCATTAGGTTTCAATTGTTATTTATGTTCTTAATATAAGATATATAGACCTAATATGATTAGATTCGGGAAGTTGGTTGAATTAGTTAATATGACATGTATATTCTAAAATATTTTAGTCATTTTCTTTAATTCTTTTATTTTCTCTCCTCCTTAATTATTGTTGAGAGAGCGTCAATAGGGATAAATTAAGAAATGATTGACAGATTTAAAAGTCATGTTTTATATTTAGGATCAACATCAACTCTCAAAATATGTTTTAATTAAGAACTAGAGGGAGTATAAGACATGAAGTATAGTACTCATTCTGAAGTGCATTTAACTTGAAAATAATGAGGTGGGATTTAGGTGGTTGGAGATATCGTATAACAGAGATACCTTATATGGTACTCATTCCCCTCTCTATTACTAGCATATTTTTTTTAAAGAACAAGTATCCTTTTATTATAAGCAATCATATTTGAGGCATTGTTATATACTAAATGTGTATATCTCTCCTAATGGGGATTAGAACCCTGATTCATCACATTGTAAAGAACTAGCTTCTTCCACTAAATCTAACCTCCGTTGATTTTATTATCTGCACAGCCTTCACCCATTTTGTGTGCCTCTTAAAAAGCCCAAACAATATTATGTACCTTTTTTAGTCCACTCATTGAGGTCCACCGAGAAGTTTTTATATTGAATAAAATGGGCCTACAGCCCATTATATGAATCTTTGGGCCCAATTGTTTTAAGACTCCAATGACATTCTTTTAGTGAAATGGAATTTCATTCAAGAGAAAATGAACTTTTTTATTTTTTAACCAAAATTTTAGGAAAGGAGTTGGGTTCATCCACGATCCAAAGGCAGGATAAAATCTTCCTTCTTCCTAGGTGATACCGATGTTGGGCAGGGCGATCCGTCTATTACTCTCAGGCGTTAACCTAGGCACCTAGGAGTTACGATGCCTCCCTCAGTGCCTTGACAAACTCTAGGATCAAACCTCCTCCCTTTGATGAGAGTGTCCGACCCCTTTGCCAACTGAGCCTAAGGATGAGGGGTAAGAGAAAATGAACTGTACAAGGATGAATCTAGTAAAATTAAAGAGCTCATGTTCTCAGAAGAATATAACAATCGGCCCGAACAATTAGGCTTCGTTATAACATAATCTCTACCAACAGGTCATTGGGTTCGACTAGCGGAGGGATCAGACTTTCTCACCAAAAGGGAGGGGGTTCGATTTTGAAGTTGGTCAAGGTGTTGGGGGAGGCATCCTAGGGGTCTAGGAAGCAGTGAAAACACTGGGAAAAGGTGGAGGCATGTGTACTCTCTAATCCAGTATACCTTACAGACTGGACTCCAAGCGTCCTGTCCTTGGACTGTGGGTAAACCCAACCCCTTTTCTAAAATTTTTGTATAAAAGAAAAAGGTATTAAATTTAGTAGAAGGGGTTAGTCTCTTACAACTTGATGAACAGAGATATAAATCCTTACTGGGAGATATGCCTCAAATAGCTATAATACCTCAAATATAATTGCATCAAGTAGTAGGAGGATACTTGATATAGGAAGTGGCTGTTCAAATTACGAATACATAAATTTAAACATACATATCAACGTATAATTAGTCTAACGGACGGTAATATCAAAAAATTTCAAATATGCACGATTCTTAGTTTCATATTAAGGTACTTGAGTAATAATCATATAACAAATCACTCCGTGAATAAAAAAATTTATAGGTGGCTCAATAGCAATATATATATATTGGGGGGAAAAAAATCACTTAGGGAAAATTGTCATCATTCTATCTAAAAAATATATAAATTTCCATGAATTAAAGTTTATGTGAAATCATATATACTAAAACTATGGGGATTTTTTTTTTTTGGTAAATTGGCAAAGATATATTCCTTCAGTCTTAATTATAAGACATATTTAACTGATTTTGGAGGGATTAAGGATAGAGATTAAATTAATTTATTTTACTCATTTTCTTAAAATGTCCTTCTATAAATTTTACACTTCAACTACCTTATTGATTTCACATAATTCCTCATTCATACCAATAGGAGTATTTTAGGGAGGAATTGACAAAAATTATAATGTTTTCTTATAATTAGGACCAAAACAAACTCTCAGATGTTGTCTTATAATTAGGACAGGAGGGAGTATATGCTAAGTCAAGTCATAATCTAATCATGGATTTTGGACTATAACATGCTGCCATATAAGATAGCAAGATTCTTACGTTTGTTTAGTTGATTCTTTGTCCCATAGTTTGTATAGTCCACTAAGACGCGTTCCATGTATGTCCACCAAAAGGATATGTTTGAATTGGTGTTGAAAAAGCACATTCATACAAGTCTGATACAAAACTTCTTTCACAGACTTAATTACCTCATATATTATAAATTACGATGGAAAAATAACTTCTATCGCTAATCCAAATGGATACAACTAGTCGCGTGTGAAGTTCATATTTATGTTTATAGAAGGTGTGGTTCGAATTAATATATTCTCTTGGCATTGCGTTAAATTTCATAAACTGATCACGAATTCTAATTTTGAGAAAGAACAGCAGAAGGAAGTATATTCTGAGGCATAAATAACACCAAGAACGGAACATACAATTACGTAAAGTTGGTCACTTTAACCTTTTTATACGTTATATTGTTCCCAGATATTAGCTTAAGGATGAAAAAATTGCGTGCTTTATATATATATATTTATTTATATATAACTAGAATGGGTGGTACATTATTGTTGTTGAATTTCCTCTCATACTTATTCTCAGGTTCTACGCAACTTTACAGAAAATTTAATATTTTAGGAATATTCGTACGTGTTTTGCACAAGAAATTTGCTAATGTAATACGGTATAAAATAGTATTCCTCCGGTCCTAATTATAAGAACTGGTTGACTTTTTTAGAGAGATTAAAGAAACTAATTAAATTACTTTAAAGTATTTTTATTTTTAATTTTTTCTTCAAACTTATTAGTTTAACTAATAAACTAATATATAATCTAAAAATATTTAACATATGAAATGATTAAATAATTTATTTAGCTTTTTAAATTTCTCTAAAGAAAGTCAACTAGCTCTTATAATTAAGATCAATACATTCAAATAAGTCATACCATTGTTGTTTGGCGAATTTAACGTTGTTAGAGTTTATGAACACGATTTCCAGGAAAATATAGTTTTGGTGAAATAGAATAAGTTTTCACACAAATTGTACGACATCCTTGTAATTTCAACGAATCCCGGGGAATGGGATTTGTACCTGTGAGCGCCCCAGTAACGTATAATATACGTTCTGATTTTTCTTTCTTGCCTTTTATTTTCAGTTTTTCTCTAAAAATATCTACAAATAAACTAAACATTTTGAGTTCACATTAGATGCTATTCCCTTAGGTGCTATTTCCTCTAATTAGAGGGATTAGGAATTTTATTTTATTTTTTAAAATTTTTTTATATATTCTATTTATTTAGATTAAATTATATGCTGCATCTTAAATTTTTTTTTGCACCTAATATCTCAAATTAATTAATTTTCAGTTTTGCATTTAAAAATATTTTTCCTGCAACCCCAATAGCCTAGAAATTAATTAAATTGAGATATTGGGTGTAAAAAAAATTTCAAGATATAGCATATAATCTAATCTAAATAAATAGAATATATAAAAAAATTTAAAAAAATAAAATAAAATTCGTAATCCCTCTAATTAGAGGGAATAGCACCTAATGTGAAGCCAAAAATTTTGTACAATTGGAGTTATTTATAACATGGATGTATTTCTTCATGTCTAAATTATTAATAACTTTTAAACACCATATTAAAAACCAGTTAATTAACTCTTTAAAATTAGGTTTAACCAAGTAACCCGTAACCCAACTACATCCACTATAAATTTGCATATTTTGAGCCGCTCAAAATAGGCCCATACCGGGCAGGCTTGAACCCGCCCATTTAAGCATTAGATGGGCAGGCTACGGGTACAGCTTCGGGCTGCCCATACCTATCCATTTAGATTTATTATATAAATATATATTTTTATTTTATTAACTATTCTATTTTCTATATCTTGACATGTGATATTAGTTTGAAAAATAAAACATTTGTCTGAATTTGAACCCCCAACCGTTGATTCTCATTCAGTTTGATAATAGCAAGCACAAATGATTCAGATTGGCAAATGTTTTAAAATGTGATCTTTTATTAATTATATTTTAACCCACTCATTTATATCATAACCCATTTAATATGGGTTTAATAAGTTGGGGTACGAATACAGGCAACAAACAAACAGGTAGGTTACAGGTTAAGGCACAGGCTGCCAAATCCACTTGTTGCTCAACCCAATTTAAAAATGTCTTAAACCATTTTCTTCAACTTTACCATAATTAATAAAGTTTTAAATTAGATTTAAACAACATAAGCAGTAATATTTAAACATGAATTATAAGTTTATAACATTAAAATCGGTAAATAAGTATTAATTCAAGTGATTTATACTGTAGGCAAGATATTTTTTTCCTTTAAAGATGACTTGTATTTTGAATGGAAGTAGAAAGCAAGTGTATGGATGATTCTCTGGGGAATTGGTTTGTCGACAGTTTCCCTCCCCCTCGCCTTTAACTGGATCCGTTTGTTATGCTGAAAGTTCAGGGAGGAGAGGGAAGATTCATCATCTTCCTTCCAAAAACCTGTTTGCAGTAGAGAAATCAAAAAAAAAAAAAAATTAGCCCAGGCCAAAAAATATATATATTGAACTACTCTTTTTAATTTTTATTATAAGGTACCAACTAACAAGTATATTTGGTTCTTTTTATAAAACACTTACTTGTTTCTAAATAGCCTTAAATGTTTTTTTTTCATGTATACCCATAAATAAAAAGGTAGTGAGTGAGAGTAATAATTAATAAAAATTAATTATTATTCTTTTTTTCGAGGGAAAAAAGGAGTAATAATTAATATGATATTAGAGTTTAGTGTAATTAATAGGGATAATATTGAAAATTACTTAAATTTTAGAACAAATTTAATTACTTTAACTGTTTTTATTGACTTGTGAAAATTGTTAGTTGGTTCTTTAAATAAAGACCAGATGGAATATTTACTAAATATTATCAAATAACCTGGAAAATATAAACAAATAATAACATATAATTATAAATTAAAACAATATATAAGATGATACTAATCTTTTCGGTATCTCAAACAAGAATTTTACTCTCACAGCTTAATGAGTAATGAAACAAACATTATCCTGACAGCTGAGAAGATAAAAAATTAGCTGAGGCCAAATTTGTTACTAAATAAAATATCATATAATAAATATATATATATATTTTAACAAATTTGATAAGATCAGTCGCAGCCAGCTAGGGCCAAGGCCCCAGCTGGCCATAAAGACATTCTGCCACTGCCTTTTTGGATGTGCCATCTTCCCGGAACTTTTTTTCCGGTGAGTCACCATCTTTCTTCATTCATGAGAAGATGACTTCCCTCCATTTTTGGACGGAAATTGATCTTCCCTTGAGAAGATTCCCAAATAACCCTCTTCTTCTTCAATCCATCTGTCTTCTTTGTTATTGCCGCTAATGCCGACGTCGCTTCCTACTCCTTCTGCAAATCAGGTTGACCCCTCCTTTGAGCAAATCCTGCCTTCCCTTCTATGTTGTCGTCAGGTTGCAGGGATGAAGAAGGGATCTGGAACCTTTTTTTTTTTGTGCGCTGTTTCGGGGTGCAAGGATGAAGTAGATCTAAAACTGAAATTTTTTTTAGTGTGCTTTATCGACTTGTAGGAGTAGAAGGAAACTGAAATTTTTTTTGTATGCTTTGTCAAGTTGTAGGAGTAAAAGGAGACTGAATATTTTTTTCCTTTTTTTTGTGCTATCAGTCGGTTGCAAGGATAAAGAAGGCGGAAG
Source organism: Acacia crassicarpa (assembly GCA_034222035.1). Classification (NCBI taxonomy): domain Eukaryota; kingdom Viridiplantae; phylum Streptophyta; class Magnoliopsida; order Fabales; family Fabaceae; genus Acacia; species Acacia crassicarpa. Next base: position 35,301,984 of record JAWXYG010000005.1, on the reverse strand, counting down.
ATTTTTTTTTTTTTAAGCGTAAGGGATATTTTGGACATTTTAAAACTTAAATTTTAATTGTTATTTTTTAAGATTATCATCTTCCATCTCAATTTCCATGTCTACCAAAATAGAACATTATTTTTAAGTTCTCTCTCAATCTTCCATTTCTTTCCTTCCTTAAATTTTTTTTATAACAAACAGGGCCAATTAATTGAATGAAAGGGACCATGTCCCGGTTTGTTTGGCTGGAGTAAAATGAAGGGGATAAATCTTTTTTGAGTTAGATTTTAAAAAAATTGGAAAAGTAGGGTTATAAAATATTAATAAAGACATGATGCAAAATAAAAGAGTAATAAAAATTAATTAAAAACTTTCAACCATAATTTTCCTTTTTTTTTAAAAAAAAAAATCTAAGTCATAAAATTTTCCTTCTCCTCCCTTCCATCCTTTTCCATCACACCAAACAGCCAGGGGAAAAAAAATTAAAGAATACACATGCATGTAACCAACAAATTAAAGAAGCCATACTTCATATTTCACCCCTAACCAACAATAAGCTAGATAGGTATCTAATATGTACAATTAAACGTTATATATAAGTGATATCAGTATATTAAATTAAAATTCTTAACTTTTTGACAGCGATAGATTCTAAATTTGATGATGAATTATTTTTTGAGATCTACTAAACATCCAATCAATGAATTTTTGGTAATATTTTCTGGTGCGTAACATTAACATATATAATGTAGTAATATTTAAGAGTAAGTTGCACTATATATACCCAATCAATAAATGATTCAGCACACTTAACATATGTGATGTTTTATATTAATGTACTGATAATTTAATTAACTGGCATGCTTTAATTATTATTATTATTAAGAAGCTCCACCGAAAAAGAAAAGATTGAAAAATGAAAAGTTAGAAATAAAGAAGCGTGTGTCGCCACTGTCGCTATCTTGAGCTGGAAAAGACGCGTTCGTCAACTATGAGGCGCCTTTTTCCACGTTGTTAATTAAAGGAAGTAATTAAAATAATAATTAAAAAAGAACGTTCCATGTGCTTATAATAAATTGGCTGAATTATTTTAGTCATGGTCATACTCATGGGGCTACTGTTCTGTTTTTGACTAATGCCTTGGTCCTTCATCTCATTCAATGTTTAACTTATATTCTTAACTTGTCTTATCTCCCTATCCTTCGTACGTGGCCCCCAAATAAGTAATTTTATTTCATTTATTAGTTTTTATATATTAAAAATATTAGTGGCATCAAAGTTATTTGAATTCACATTAATTTTGTTTAGATATTCAATAATTTTCTTTCTAAAGAAAAATTACTTTATAGTGTGGTATCAGTCTAATATATCTTTTTTCAAATTGAATTATGATTCATGAACATAAATGCCTTTTTTAAAAGGGTGAAGGAGCGATTTTACCAACCAACTATTAGGCTAGGAGCGATTTTGCCAAATAACTTTTAATGAGACCAAAAATGCCAAAAAACAATTGAATTTGTAAAAAAAGTACAACTCCGTCAGATTTATACTAACTGCCGTCTTATTCAACGCCACGTGGGATTTTCAAGTCCAGCTCACTCCCTTATATTTTTTGGTCAATGCCCAGGTGGCTATTTTGGGTTATTTATTTATTTATTTATTAATCCCTATTTTTTATCAAAGAAAGATAAAGAAGGCGAGAACCCAGCGGTGAAAAAACGAAGGCGACCTTGACACAACCTAAATCCAGTTCGTCCCGCTCCCGACAGTGTGCATCAGAGAAGGCGAGAACAAAGAACCACACCGAGTGAAACCCAACGGAGAAGGCGATCTGAATCGGTAAATAAGCTCGTTCCACTTGCGACCCAGAAAAAGAGTATCCTTCGACTCCTTCGACACCTGAGAGTGAGCGAAAGAGAAGAGCCAGACGAACCCAGGCAAACTCGACGGAGAAGGCTGAATCGAAGTTACGGAAGCAGTAAATGTGACCGATTCTCCTACATGGGTTTCAAGCAAGTGTGATTGGGGTTCTGAGGCTGCACCTATTGCAAGTTCTATGCCACTTCTGGAGCCCCCTGTTTGCTGGTTTGCGAAATGCTTGAGAAGAATTTTTACAACTAGCATATTATATAACCGATCCTATGCATTAAATCATGGAAGAAATAAGTCATTCCCCAGATCATATGCTTCTGGAGCCCCCTGTTTGCTGGTTTGCGAAATGCTTGAGAAGAATTTTTACAGCTAGCATATTATATAACTGATCCTATGCATTAAATCATGGAAGAAATAAGTCATTCCCTAGATCATATGAGTACCATGGTCCTTGCTCTTTGTACAGACATGACTTAAAAAAAATTGTCGAAGCTCATAAACTTTGTCATCCAAACTAAAATTCAAGTTTTCCTTCGATCCATTAATCATATAATATGTTTGCAGATCGCCTTCATCTTGCCGTAGACGATGAAGAAGATGTCGCCATTCAACTCTCCGACTGGGTTCTCGATGACGTTTGCAGATCGCCTTCTCCGCTGGGTTCTCGATGACGTTTGCAGATCGCCTTTTCTGCTGGGTTCTCGATGACGAATTCAGATCGCCTTCTCCGCTGGGTTTCACTCGGTGTGGTTCTTTGTTCTCGCCTTCTCTGACGCACACTGTCGGGACGAACTGGATTTAGGTTGTGTCAAGGTCGCCTTCGTTTTTTCACCGCTGGGTTCTCGCCTTCTTTATCTTTCTCTGATAAAAAATAGGGATTAATAAATAATAATAATAATAATAACCAAAAAAGCCACCTGGGCATTGACCAAAAAATATAAGGGAGTGAGCTGGACTTGAAAATCCCACGTGGCGTTGAATCAGACGGCAGTTAGTATAAATCTGACGGAGTTGTACTTTTTTTTACAAATTCAATTGTTTTTTGGCATTTTTGGTCTCACTAAAAGTTATTTGGCAAAATCGTTCCTGGCCTAATAGTTGGTTGGCAAAATCGCTCCTTCACCCTTTTTAAAAGGGTATTTTGATTTAAGACAACAGTTTAATTTAAGAGAAATTTATACACATACACATATATAATAATTTTTTTAAAAAAAGATCATATGGTTCAGTTAGAAAAATAAAATAAAATTATCAAAGAAAAAATGTGTAGATTTGAAGGGGAAAAAATTAGAGGTTTATTTTACATACCATTTAATAATTAATATCTTGTATAATTAAAGTAAACATATCTAAAAATTCCTCAAAACCAACTGGGGTTGTACCTGGTGATTGATACCTTAACCAACTGACATATCAAGTTTGATCCATGGGGGCAAAAGCATTACTGTAGCAACTTTTATCAAATATTGTGCCCATTGCCTAGTTAAAGCACATGGGAGAAGTTTTATCGGACTAAGGCAGTCAATGTCATAGCATGACCCAACGACACCAATACCGTCAATATTTGCTACGCCACTCACCAAAATGTACCGGAATTCGATGAGTGGCGTGGAGTAATGTGACTTGACCAATGGCGCCACATATCTTGACCGAACTAGTGCCATCATGGTGTGTGACAGCACTAGTGCCATCATTTTGAATGTGTTTGAGGGAACTGGGCTATACATTATGGTCTACGCTTCCTTTTTCCTTTCTGCCAAGCATTATTCCATAGCTTATATTTGGTCTCTATGTTTTTTTTTCTCGTGCTGTTGGGATGACTTCTTTTGCTTATCATAAAACTTAATTTTATTGAAATTTTTATCATTAATTTTCCATGTAGTCCCCTTTTTTGTTAAAGATTCTTTTCTGGTTAGTGTAAATTGAATTTTGAGGGAGGAATTGAAGCTCTATCATGTAGCTATTTAATATTTCATCAGCTTGTTATAGTTTTGGAATATAACATGAAGAAGACCCTTCTCCTATCTATTCAAATTGGGGAAGTAGGTTTATGAAGAAGCTCAAAGCTTAACTAAGCTATTCAAAATGATAAAAAGAAGTCATCCTAGCAACACGAGAAAAAATTTCAATAAAAAATTTTGATAGAAGGGACCAATCCCCTCGAACATTATGTTTTATGACCCACTAGCACCAGTTCCCTCAAAACACTCATTCAAATGATAAAAATTTCAATAAAATTATGTTTTATGATAAGTAAAAGAAGTCATCCCAGCAGCATGAGAAAAAAACATGAAGACCAAATATAAGCTATGGAATAATGCTTGGTAGAAGGGAGCAGGAAGCCTAGACCATAATGTATAGCCCAGTTCCCTCAAACACTCATTCAAAATGATGGCACTAGTTCCGTCATACACCTTGATGGCACTAGTGTTGTCAAGACATGTGGTGCTATTGGTCACGTCACATTACTCCACACCATTCATCGAATTTCGGTACATTTTGGTGATTAGCGTAGCAAATGTTGATGGCACTAGTGCCGTTGGGTCATGCTACTGCATTGACTATCTTAATTAGGTAAAACTTCTCCCATGTATTTTAACTGGACACAATATTTAATTAAAGTTGCTAAAGTTACTATAGTGGTGCTTTTGCCGATCTATAGGTGTGGAGAAAACTTCTCTTGAAATGCCTTAGCCCTTTAGGTGGACTTTGGCCGGGTGGGGTCAGATTAATTGATTGGACGCTATAATTCAAAAAACACAGTTGATGCCTAGAGTTGCATCAAATTTTAAAAGAAAGGAATTCTTTTTTTTTTCTTGACCCAAAAAAAAAAAAATCTTTCAAGGATGTACAAAAACAGGATAGGATTGGTTGATGTGCCTTTCTTTTTGCCCCTTAATTTTGAAGAACTTCCCAAATATATTTTTAATGGCTCTTTGGATCATTAAATCCTAAATTTAATGCGTGACATAATTTTGATATCATGAGCAGAAAATTGAGTTATTTTCAACTTTTTACAATTTTTCATAGATTTAATACTCTAAATCAAGAAGAAACTACACACTTTTAAACTCTTAAATATTTGAAAAAAATTGTAAACAATTGAAAACAACATTATTTTTTACTGATAAAATAATAAAATATCACTCATCTAATTAAAATATAGAAATAAAATATAATGATCCAAAAAATCATTAAAAAAAACATTTAGGAATATCCACAAAATTAAGGAGTACACGAACGAAAGGCACACCAGATCGATACCGCAAGCCCACAAAAACATCGACAAAAATGAGACGCCGTGTAACAACAAACAACAAACAAACAAGCAGTCAAAATCCACCAAACAAAAGTAGCATTGATTAAATTACTACCTTGGTTGTGAGTGGTTTCCAAGTCATTAAACCTCCAAAAAGTCATTAAACGTCGGCTCACCGCCCCTTAAATCGACGAGAAATTATGCTATACTCGCACCGCCCTACCCCATCTATATACTCCTCCAATACAATTGCGCCAACTCATTCTAAACTATTTCCTACCTGTAATTTCTCATCCCACAATATTTACGTCTTTTTATTTTAAATTTAAAATTATTTTAATAATCAGTAATTCAGTCCCGTGTTTTTTTATGAGTTATAGCTTTTCTGATGGTTACATGCATCTTAATTGACACTCCTAGTTGACTTTTTTGGAGAAATTAATAAAGCTAATTAAATTACTTTAAGGTATTTTTATTTTTATTTTTTTTTTCAAACTTATGAGTTTGATTAATAAACTAATATATAAACTAAGAATATTTAATAATGAAATGATTAAATAACTTATTTAGCTTCCTTAATTTCTCCAAAGAAAGTCAACTAGCTCTTATAAGTAGGACCGGAGGTAATATTTAGGAGAAATGTATTCTCATGTTACACGCACGTGAAATAGTGAGACTCACATATATATATATATATATATAATTAACATTGTATATATATATGTGTGTGAGTCTCACCATTTTGTGTTTGTGTATAAATCTTCTTGAGAAGTTTAAACATATTGATATTATGGCATGGACCAGACAAGCACGCTTACTCCTTCAATGAAACAGCCTATCTTCTACCGTGTTTGCGTGTCTGTGTGATTTTATCTATTTATTTGTGCGTGTGGGTGTGAAACTGACCGTTGTATTTGTATATATTATTAATTATTAAATATTTCCACGCCTTTCCTTCTCTTGTCAACTCATATTCAATGGTTCATACTGAATCCACAACACACACACACATATATGGTTCATACTGGATCCACAACACACACTATATATACATTTTAGCTATTTTTATATTTTTAATTAAGTATTTTTTTGTTTTTAATTACAGTTACAGTGCTTGATTCAGTTTTTACGTGCATTTTGCAAAATAACTTGACAATAGGCTTGCATAAGAAGTTACGATTAGTTACGGTTATGTGTCTATTTAAATTAATAGTAAAAACTGTTTTTTTAACGTAATTTCAATATACGAGATGAGTATATGAAGAGAATTTTATTTCGATTTATGTGAACCGTGTTTTTTAAACTCCAAATCAACAAAGTCTATAGTCTTTGTAATTTGTCAATAACTAAAATTTATATTGATTTTGTAGATATTATTATATAGTTAAATTTAATTCCAATGCAACGCAATATTATTCGGTTTCCCTCAAATTTTCGTATCTCTCCGTAGAAATAACGTCCTTAATTTACTTTTTCCTCTGTTTTTTAAATTAAGTATTCATTTTCTTGATGGTGAATATGTGATGGTGTGTAATAACTAATTTAAATCCGAAAGTTATAGGATCACAGATTCAATGGACTATTTTACCCTCTCTCTCCCTCACCCTTTTGCCCCTCGAGGGAGACTAAAAACATGAAATAATAATTAGGTGATCAAAGCATAATTGATAAATTATAATTTATTTTATTCAAGTGGAAAGAAATTTAATAAAAAAATATAATTAAAATCTTATTGTTGCTATCCAGTCCTTCAAGAATTAGATGGATTTTTTTCTGGGCCGCTAGATGATTTTATTAAAGTATAGTAACCAACTCATTAAATGTTTGACTAACGACTAACTTAGACTTTAGAGGTTGAGTGTGGCTAGTGACCAAATAAAATTAAAATCTGATTGTTAAAATTCAACCCTTAATCTTTTTTTTTTTTGTTGCAATTCTCTGATTCATGACAAAAATTAGTTTTATTTTGTTTAATATATATTTCTGGCAGCATATTGAGGAAAAAATGCAGACCAAGCATGCTTATAGTTAGTATTTTAATAAATTAATATTTTAAATCCTATTAATTAAAAAATATTTAATATTCACAGACTGTTTTATGGTTTTTCACAGTTTGTAAAGATTAAATATTTTTTTTTGTTGAAGAAGATTAAATATTTTTAATTAATAGGATTTAAAATATATTTAATCATCACAAAGTGTGAAAAACCTAAAACAGCCTGTGAAGATTAAATATTTTTCAATTAATAGGATTTAAAATATTAATTTATTAAAATACTAACATATAAGCATGTTTGGTCAGCATTTAATTACATAGTCTTCGCTTAAAATTGTTGAGTCAATATTTTCCGTTAAGTCAGATTAACGATGTTAACATTAAGGGACTAAACATGCACTTTACAAACTTAAATAATTAAAATGATATCAGAAACAAAACAAAACTTATACTTTAGCCATATTCTAAAGGAAAAAAGATAAGAGAAAAACCATTTGAACTTCAAAATTCTAAATTAGTCTTATTGCCTGAGTATAGGTTTTTTTTTTTTTTGGGTCAAAGAGTATAGGTATCAACTACACTTGAATATCAATTGAGAACTCATTTTAAAAGGAAATCGTTGATTTGAGATTTTGAAGTTTAATTCATATTTTATTGTCTTTTTCCCTATTTTTAAACTTTTAAAAAATGTATTATAACTTTTCAATTTTATTATTTATTAAAATTAATAGCCATGATAAAGTGTTGTATATGAACTAAAAGCATGCAAACAGGTTATTATTCCTATTAATTAAAAAAAAAGGGATAAGATGGGAAAAAAAAATAACTGTAACCGTAAATTTGCTTTATATTGCATAAGAATAAAAAGTACGTCAGCAACTTGTTACAATTAAGAAGGGATGAGATTGGAAAAAATTAACTATCATATCATATTTTCGCCTTATATAGTTATATCGGAAACCAAATAAAGCTTTAAAAATTTACGCTATAATTAGTAATTAGTACGGAGAGAGTAACATGCTACCTAAAGACACTGCATGGTTATCTATCCACCCCAGCCAAGAGGAAATTACTATAATGAGTAAAATACTCATTTTCTTATTGATTATAAAAGTAAGTTGACTTTTATAAGAAGATTAAAAAAGTTAATTAAATTACTTTAGAGTATTTTTATTTTTATTTTTTCTCCAAACTAATTAGTTTGACTGATAAATTAATATATAATATAAGAATATACCAAATAATTATGATATGAAATGACTAAATAACTTATTTAACTTCCTTAATCTCTAAAAAAAAGTCAACCTGGTCATATAATTAAGATCGGAAGGAGTATTAAATATAAAATACAAGTGAAAGTTACTCTCGAGTTTCTATGAAAACAGATGAAATCTTAATAATCAATTACTAATTACAGTAATAAAATTATACTCCATCCAGTCCTAATTATAAGAGCCAGTTGACTTTTTTGGAGAGATTAAGGAACCTAATTAAATTACTTCATAGTATTTTTTTTTCTTCAAACTAATTAGTTTAACTAATAAACTAATATATAATCTAAGGATACACAGTATATGAAATGATTAAGTAACTTATTTAGCTTCCTTAATCTCTTAAAAGAAAGTCAATTAACTCTTATAATTAGGATCAAAGGTAGAAATCAATATAATTTTTAATATGATCACAACGTTTCGTTCTTGTCACTAAGTTTTTATAATTTGTTTTAAAAACTTGTGTTATTTGAGAATTTCAATAAATCATCAACTAAGTTGGTTTCTTAGCCTTTCATTATAAACGAGACGGAGTGTATGACTTAACAGAATATTTTGTAAAAATTTATTTTATCATGATTTGAGTTGTTTAATATTTTTTTGTGACATTTTCAATAATTTTTAATCCATATGAAAAGCCTAATAGTGATCTTTTTTTTTTTTTTTTGGAAAGGATAAGTTATATGTGTATTTAAACTAGATATTGTAGGTTGACAACTCAATGAGTCTTGCTGAAAAGTCTCGTATAAAAACAAATTGGAATTCAACCAATGCAACCGGTAATCTGTGAGATTTCCGGTTAGCCCGCCCAACCCCCCCTTCCTTTTAATTCAAAAAACCCTACCGATGTAAAGTGGATGACATGTAAGTACTTTTATAAACGTTTTTTGAGTGAGAAGGCATGACTGACCCTAGTGAACACAATCACCTAAATATCCTGTTATAAAAAAAAAATTAAAGAAACATTTTTTTGCATCGTGCCTTTTCAAACTTTTTGAACAATATTATGTTATCTATTTAGTTAAATATTATGCTATTACCTAACATGAAATAAAATATATTTTTTACAAACCTAAATTAAAACAATACAATATAAAGACATAAAATGATAATAAAATATCAAATTTAAAATTCCAATTTTCAAACATTACAAATTCAATATATATCATGGTTCAATGGTGGGAAAGAGTGGTTATTTTCATTTTGGAATGAGAAATTCTTTGGCTATTGAAGCATCTTTTCGCAGTTAAATTAACAAATATTTGAGAAGGGGAAGGTAGTGTTTCTGTTTTTTTTTTTAAAAAAAATTTTAAAAAACGAAAATTATGATTATGTAGGTGCAGGTTAAAAAGATTCGCATCAAAATTGGTCTATTTTTTCACCATTAGCCTATGAGTTGATGGATTAGACCTAACCATATTACCAGCTTTAACTTAAATCATGACAAACATTAAAAAAAAAAAAAAATTATGGGGAGTAATCTTAATTAATGTCATTAGGTGCCAAATGTCACACAATCAATTGAGGTGGCACCATATTTCTATGTCACGACGGGTGACTGGGTGAGCCGTCGGTGTTTAAACGAGATTGAATTTCAAGTATATGCGAATGAGCCTATCAACATATCTCGGTCTCCTTTTCTTTTATTTATTTATTTTTTATTTTTTTTGATTTTTTGGGTTTAATTCGGTAATTCCCCTTTTATAAACATTCTATCGGAATTTCCTCTGAGATCAGCGAGGAAAAATTTATAAAAAGGAGAGTTTGCGAATCTTCTGTATTGATTTGTGATCTCGGTTTCTTTTTCGGTCTCGGATTTCAGAAAACCCAGACTATATAGTTGTAAATCAATCATAGTGAATCTGAAAGTCCAGATTCATCATCTTTCTCTTCAGAAGACAGACAGAACTCTCAGGAATCAATTTTTCCTCCCTTCAGTACAATTTGACCGTATATTAGTTGATTTTGATACAACTCTGCTGTTTCTTCACTTGAGTATTCGGAAGCCAAAGTTTTGGATTGGGATTTTGCTTCGCTTCTGCCACTAGATTTCTGTTTTGGTGAGTTTTAACGCCCATGAATAATTTTCTTTTCGCCGATTGAGTCGAAGTAAGAGTGTATTGGTAAGTGCATTTTATTGCAGGCAACTCTGATTCCGTTGAAGTTCGAGGTGCCTTAGAGTTGAGGAAGTAGATTGTGGAATTTTCATCAGGGAGCGTGGATGAGGGGCTGTGGCAGGGGATGATAGGGGCATATGAGGATTTTGAGATACAATGACTGGAGGGTCATTGGGTATTCGTTCCGGGAGTTACGGTTCTTTAGATAAACAGCTGCAGAATGGTTTATCGCCTATTCAAACAGTACGCAAGCCTTCCAAGATGCTCAAAGACAAAGATAGATTGTTCCCTTGGATCTGCAAATTTGCTGGCCGAAAGAAGGTCGGAATGCTGTTTCTCTGTAGCATTTCCGCCGCGGTTTTCTTCTGGGTTTTATACGTTGGAAAAGGTTTGTTAAATTCTCTCTCCTATCTCGTCCACATCTTCTATCTTTTCATGTTGTTCTGCAATGGTTGCTGATTCGATTATACTATCTTTTAAATTCCCTTTTTGATGAGTAGGATGATTTTGTGCGCCCGAAAATCATATTTTGTTTTAGAATTCATCTGGTTAACTACTGATATTTGGAGTGCAAACCAAATGATGTGCTTAGTTTGGGTTTCGTGACATGTAGGGAAAGATTCAATGATCCTTTCACTTTAAGTGGATGCTCATCATATCAAAGGACTCTGGCGATAATGTTGCCTGCTTTTGATATTAATGTTATTTAGAATTGAATTTTCTCTATGCTATTGCATCCCTTGCTTGCAATTCTTATAATAATATTTTATTCACCAAACTTGTACTAATTTTATTTAGAGAAAATTTGCAGTTTACGGCATGATTCAGCTAAAAATCAGATTGCCTTCTGGTAGTTTAATAGGTTTTATCCAATTCTCCTTTTTCTTCTTCTGCTACCTTGAGTGTTTGGATACCACCCTTTTCCGCAAGCCGAGACAAAAAAACTCTTGTCACATATTTACCTTGTAAATCATAAAAGCTAATCTCCGAAAGCTAATCCAAACATGTAACCCTGGATTTCTGTCTAATGTTTAAGTAAGTGTCAATGTTGAAATTATAAACAATTCACTGCTGAATGTTTGTTTCACTATGTTTTTGAACTCACAAGATGTTTTCATGCTTAAAATCACATGGGGAAAACTGTAGCTCATAGTGTCTTTGAACTTTCATTAAGTCCTTATTATTGAGTTCTTTCTGTTACATCAACTTGGCTTTTTAGCATATGCTGTGATATAATTCATTCCCATGCAAAAGGAAGGGAACTTGTTTTATGGTTCTTTTCTATCGCTTCATTTATTCTCCAGTTTTTTTTGACAATTACAAACAAACACACAAACACATGCTCAAAGGCAGGAATTGAGCCTGCAACCTTCCTTTTGTTATGAAGGATTTGGTGCCATTATGGCATAAGGCCATTGGCATTTTTGTGGCGGTTAAGGCATAATGTTTGCAACATGTTCCCTCCCTCTCTAGGTGAAGATACACGAGAGGAAAACAGTGTGCGGAACATTAGCCTCAATGAAAGCCTGTCTATAACTATTAGTGGCATAACTACAAGTGTGGCATCATCCCCACCTCCGCCAAGCTACTTTCTAGGTTATGCTCTTCCTCCTGCGCATCCATGTAATAGCTTCACCCTCCCTCCTCCACCAGCAGATAAAAAGCGAACTGGACCGCGGCGTAAGTTATAGTTTTCCCTTCTGTTGCCTCTGATGTTGTACGTTTTTTTGCACATTTAGAATAGTACTCAATATCTGCATCTATCACTTTATTCTTTTAAAATGTGAACTTTTTGAGAATATGGAGGAGGGAAGTCCCATTGTATATTTTAGTTTACTATTTGTATGAGGTGCTATTTTTATTATTCTCAACTTTTTTCCTTTAATTTTTCAGCATGTCCGGTTTGTTACCTTCCTGTGGATGAAGCCATTGAGAAGATGCCAAGTTTACCTTCACCTTCTCCAGTTCTTCAGAATTTGACATTTATCCATGAGGAAAATTTAAGTAGAGATGGAGAATTTGGCGGTTCAGACTTTGGTGGATACCCTACTTGGAAGCAGAGAAATGATTCTTTTGACGTACAAGAGTCAATGAGTGTGCACTGTGGGTATGTTTTTGCTTTAATTGAATCTTTGCCTGAAGTACTAAAGAATTATTTTAGAACCATAATTGATGTGTGCCACATTTTAATCATATGTCTCCTATACCTTCTTACTTATATCTGTTCATTTTAAATTTTCAATGGTGCATTTATGCACCCAATCAGGTTTGTTAGAGGAACTAAACCTGGCCGAAGCACAGGATTTGACATAGATGATGATGACCTTTTCTACATGGATCAGTGTAATGGAGTGGTAGTTGCATCAGCCATATTTGGTTAGTATTATGTGATTTCTGTGTTTCTTGGTTTTTTAAGCTAGTAGTTTCCTTATCAATAAAATTTATTGTTCAGGAAATTTTGATGTGATAAATGAGCCAAAAAATATAAGTGACTACTCCAAGCAGAATGTTTGCTTTCTTATGTTTGTCGATGAAGAAACAGCGGGCCATCTGAAACTTTCGGGTAGGCTGGGAAGCAGCAAAAAAATTGGGCTATGGAGAATTATTGTTGTTCATAATCTTCCATATACAGATGCAAGACGGACTGGAAAGGTCAGACTTTTGAACTTTTTTACCACTAGTATGAATACATTATTGAAATTGACATTTGATTTTTCATATGATGAAGCATTTAACTGTGCCTTTTTGAAACCATTTCCCGGCCTTTTTTATAGAAAGTTAATATCATTTACTGTGATCCTCTCCTAATAATCAAGGCCATGGGAATTAAAGCGCCATACTAAGTAACACATAGGGCCCATTTCTTATCCTTCTTTGAAAGGGATCCTATTAGTATATTGAAAGGGGTGGGATAGTTTATTATATTAGTAGACCCAGTATTGGCCAGATCCTCTTATTTCTGAACCATCTTGTTTTACATTATTCAAGTATAGCGTTAGCTTTGTATAGATTGAGATGACCTAAAACTGTATCCAGAGACTAGTGTATTTATCTTTATAAAGTAGTACCTTTGTATAGATTGTCACTTTTTGCTACCTTTGCTGCAGGTTCCAAAGCTTCTACTGCATAGAATGGTTCCAAATGCTCGATATTCCATATGGATTGATGGAAAGCTTGAGCTTGTTGTTGATCCATATCAAATTCTTGAAAGGTTTGTTTTAGTTTTTATTGTTATTATCAGAATATCTCTTACATTTTATGAGAATCAGTGCTGTCTTTTTTTGGTAAAAAAGATACTCCCGCTGGTCCTTTTTATGAGTTGCACCTACCCAGATCACGCAGAATGAACTGTTGGTTAAAATTAGTTAAAAGCAAGAAATGTGTAAGAGATGTTTTTTCTTTTTCAAATATACCCTTATTTATGAAGACGATGAGTGTAAAGGATGATGAGTAGGAAAGGAGATGAGAGTGAATTAGCTGTGGGAAAAAGAGGTGAGAGTGACATGTAATTAATTGGTGGTAAAAATGGAAAAATGCATTAAATTTTTAGACAAATACAAATTGTTGCTTATATATAGGATCAATTCTATGTGAGAGAATGTTGCCAATAAATAGGACCAGACAGTATCTAGTGGCTTCAGTACTTTCTACATCTCGGGGCTCACAAAATCATGTCGTTTTAGCTCTCAATTCAGTCTTAGATCTTTATTTGACAGCCCATCATATCAATCACTAGTCTAATTGATTCTGGTTTTAATTAATATGGTGTCCAACTTCTGCAGAATTACTTTTTTTTTTGACAAGATGTCATATCAACATCTAAGGCTCTTGGGAATCATCCATTGTGTGCTTTATCCGCTAATTACTTGAAGAACAACTTGAACTTTATAAACATGTAGGCCTTGTCCCAAGACGCCCTAATTTTTCTAGATCATTGATGGAACTGAGTTCTGTTATTGCTCAATTCTTCTCTATAATAGTTAGCCTGTAGCTCTTAAATGGGAAAGGAAGAGGAAAAATGATTAAAATAACCAATATGGCTAGTTACAGTGAAGAAATTAGAGAACAAAAGGAAATGCAGCAGAAATGGAACAACTTTCCTGATGCTCGAGAGGTTAGGAGATCTCCCCTGGTCACTAATGTCTGATTCCTTGCATCACTCTGGGCACATAGTCCTAGATAACTGTCTCCTCACTGCCCTCCTTAGAGTGATTGTGCCTCAGTCCTGTTTTGGTCTTCTTCCCTGGGTCCATCTCACTGTTCTGAGTCTTAGTTATTACTCTGGGTGTCTCCTCTAATAAACATGGCCCAGCGGTGTGCTGAGCTCATCAATCACAGTCTCATATTGCAATAGATGAAGTGTTGTCTGTGGAATAGCTTGTAGGAAGAGAACTGATGGGTAATTTCTGGTCTTAACAATCACATAGACCTTCAGGTTTTGGAATGGTTGCCACATGATGTGAAGTGGGTCGTACAAATTTAGGAGTCTAATTGAAAGCTGTTATACGGAAATCCTTGTCTGGTCTGAGTTTCAAATCTTCCTTAAGATTTGATATAATTACTTTAAGATCCCATTTCTTATTTTGTTAGTTGAGGACTCTGCATACAGAAAGATAGGCGTAGGCACATGAAATGTATCCATCCCACTTATATTACAAAGAACACTGCAGAGGTGACTTATTGAGGTAAAGAGAAGGCAATAAAAAGTAAGATGTGAAAACCTCCCAAAACAACCAATGCCATTCTAGAAAACAAGAAAATGACATAAGCTGATATGTACTTCAAACTTTTTTATCTAATCTTTATGAGGCTAACATTCTAGTTTGAATTTTTATTTTAGTTTACTTTATTTATGAACGTTCATTTTAGGGCTAGCAGAATGGTCCGCCTAACCATTCTCCCTCTTAGTTTTCTGGATCATCCTCTTTGGATGTTCTGGGGGTTCTGAGTTCGGGACATGGTATCATATACTCCCTCCTCTGAACCAAAAAAGAATGGTCCACCTAAAGACTCAAAAAGTAAAGCATCCGTAAGACTGCTGGTTAGACATCAACATATTTTGTAGATTGTAGACTAGTAGTTCAGGAGTTTTCATCTCAGATTCTCTTATCTTTAATTAGGAGTAGCCACAACATTATTTAGACATTTCTTAAAGGTGATGCTCCATGGGCGCTAGTGTCACATTTCTTCTGCTATGAAGTACTACAGTAGATATGGTGAAATTCCTGCCTCTGCTTGTAATTTTCTTTTGAACAGCTTCCAGGTTGAATTGTTTGTTCTTCAACTTCATATTATTTGAACGTTTGCTTGGCAATTGATTTTGCTATATTCTGTTACTTTGGCTTCCTACATCAGGTAGGCATCCTAGGTGGAACAATTTGTTTCATCATGAACTAGAACAGCGTGTACTGTATCATGCTTGAAAATTAAGCATGTATTTTCATGTTAATGCATATGTATGTATGCTGTTTGAGTGTTTCCTTGGATGTTAATATGGCTTCTACTACATGCCTATGGAGCTCGAACATTGCAGGAAATTTTTTGTAGTCATTGAAGAGTGAAGCAATTGGACTTGTGCTATTTTGTTTTTTTCCCTATTGCTTTGTCTGGCCAGAACATAGGTTACCTATTCATGTCTTAATCAGTTCTCTGTCTCTTATTTAGGTTTTTGTGGAGGAAAAATGCTACATTTGCAATATCTAAACATTATAGACGCTTTGATGTATTTGTTGAGGCTGAGGCAAATAAAGCTGCTGGAAAGTATGACAATGCCTCTATTGACTTTCAGATTGAGTTTTATAAGAAGGAGGGTTTGACTCCATATACACGTGCTAAGCTTCCCATTATAAGTGGTAAGTGAAATTGTGTTCCTCTATGGAATGAGGATATAAAATTCACCTATTTCATTTTCTCTATTTTTAATTTTCCTAAATCTTGATGGTTGAATTGCAGATGTTCCGGAAGGATGCGTTATAATAAAAGAGCATGTTCCTATTAGCAATCTGTTTACTTGTCTTTGGTTCAATGAAGTTGACCGATTTACCTCGAGAGACCAGATTAGTTTCTCTACTGTCAGGGACAAACTCCTGTCGAAGGTGGATTTTCATGTTAACATGTTCTTGGACTGTGAACGACGCAACTTTGTAGTTCAGGTAATTATTTCATCTGGCTGGCATCAAATTTGTCAGAGGAAATGAAAAACTGTTAATTCTGTAGTTTTTAGCACAATCTCTCCTCTTACTTTTTATAGCAATCTGTATTTTAAAATATAGTAATTATATCTTATGGGAGGTTCTTACAATGTTGCAAGAAGAAAAATTGGGAAAATCAATATTTAGGAATGCAATATTTGTGTGTGTGTGTCCACTTTTTGCAGTTATCAGCCGATGTAATATGGATGATTATGGTTTCAATGTTGGTCTATCCTTCCAAATATTTGGACGTTACTCTATTTTCTTCTATTCCTTTTAATGTTTCAAATCTTTTAATTGCCTACTGAAATATTATTGGGATGTCTTTAGTGTCTGAGATTTATTGACCTTTTTATTATTGAAATCCTTTGTTTCTTACAGAAATATCACAGGGACCTCCTTGAACGCCGGGCTCCACCAGTTTCTATTGCTCTCTCCCCGCCACCTCCACCAAACTTGCCACCTGTCATACCTGTGCTTGTAAGTCCTCCTACTAGGAGAGGCCCAGGAAGACGTGGGAGAGATAGAAGATCAGGTTCTCGGCGCCACCGCAAAGTTGCCGCTGGTAGCAGAGACAATGAAGCAACAAGTTGAGAAAAGTTTTGTTTGGCCTGATTTTATATTATTGCTATTCTTTTGCACCTGAGAAATGATTCATTGCAGAGCTGGAGGAATATTGTGAAGATGAGCATTACACTGTTTCCACGCGAACGCTTCTTCTTTCTTTCCAGTTTCTACTCTTGCGGAATTGTCCATGTTTATTCAATTTATTTTGTTGTATATATAGTAAAATTTTCAAATAATTATAATATGGGTTGTCGCCAAGGGTCTCTCATGTGGCCACCCATTTTGTTTCATTATTATAGCAAGTGAGTACTGGCTCTATATTCTTATTTGATCTCTTTACTACTAGTACAATGAGCTTTTATCCTACCATGTGGGCTAAGTTATATGAATCGCATTACACGCATCATTAATGCCACTTTGATGCTACAATTTTAAGATTAAGGTATAAATTTGCCCTAGAAGTGTTTGATGAGAAACAATGTTATTTCGGAAGTTTTTTTTAGGTTCAATATTATTCTGAAAGTGCCAAAATAGAGTAATGTTTTTCTCAATTTAAAAGTTAACCGTTAAGATTAGTTTTTTTTTAATGGTATGTGACAATATTATTACGTTTTGAAACTTTAGATGTGATGTTGAACATAAAAAAAAGTTCTAGTCTCAGCAAAAACTTTTCAGGTAATGACATCACATTGCTGTGATCTCAAATAAAGATTTTGATACAGTAAATAATACAATATTTTTTGGCATTGTTTTGCGAATTGGGCAAAGAGATAAGTGATGATGCACACATTTGGCATTATCTTGCAAATTGGACCATGGATATCTGTATCAGTGATGACATGATTTGACATGTCAAACATAAATTTTAAGGAAAATCATAGTGAGGTCTCAAGGTAAGAAAATAATTACAAACAAAACTCCTATCAAATTCCCCTTGCAAAAAAAGTCTTTGTGAATAACTTACTGAATCCCCATCACAAAAAAGTCTTATTTGTTAAAATGACTTTTTATATTATTAAAATGTCCTTATTATAATCTTCTTGTGAAAATGACTTCTAATGTTGTAAAAAATTCTTTGAGTTTTTCATATATGTAGGAATTTAGAAAATTTTTGGCAATATGAAAAATTATTTTGATAATATTAGAAATCATTTTCATAACGAGATTTTTATAGTGACATTTTAACAACAAGACTTTTTATGAGGGGAATTTGTCATAAGATTTTTTTGTGATTATTTCCAAACTTTGGGACCTCACTATGATTTTTCCTAAATTTTAAGTAAGGGATGAGTAACTAAAAATTGTTTCTATAGGTTTTCAAATTTACTAAAACATTTTGAAAGAAGAAAAACTAATGTAAACATATTAGAATATCTTTGTATAAGCATTTGGTATTCTGGATTTATTAAGGTCTAGACTAGTCCAGATCGAGCCAGGTAGAACCACAAGGACGGAAAGCTTTACCACTAAACACTGTTGCATTCTCAGAGCTCGAACTCGAGACCTCTGATTAAGTTTGAATAACCCCTACTAATTGATCTAGGTTACATTACATGTATCGGGAAAGAAATGTTATTTTTTCTAAATACTGGTGCAATATAGGATGTGAGTTTTTTTTTTTTTTAGGTGGGGGTAGACATCGGCACCCCACCAGGGTCAGGCATGTTTCTAGGCTTAGAGAGCGCTTACAGATCACCCACCAACAAAGCCTGAATATGAGGTAATTTGGTTGACTATCTTGAGAATAGGAGAACTTAGAAGAGTGAAATGATAAGGTCACATCCCAAAATTTAGAGCTAGTAAAATGGGCTCAACATGTGGGCCAGCCCGCCAAGATGTGAGTTGCACCATCCCCGCCTCCTGTTTTGACTACGAGTTGTGGCGGGCTGATCTATATTCCCAATTATCTTGGGAAGATCACAGTGTGGTCCAAAGATATGAAAATAATCACAAAAAGTCTCATACCAAATTTCCTATACAAAAAAGTCTCGTCATCCATATGACTTTTCATGTTGTTAAAATGTCCCTATGAATTTCTGTTGTGAAAATGACTTCTAATGTTGTGAAAATGACTTTACATGTTATCAAAAATTCTTCGAGTTTTTCATACATGTAGAATTTTAGAAAATTTTTGGAAAAATGAAAAGTCATTTTGACAACATTAAAAACTATATTTTCACAATAAAATTTTCATAGGACATTTTAACAACATAAAAAGTCATTTTGACAACAGGACTTTTGTGTGAGGAGAATTCAATAGTTTATTCACAACTAATAACAAAAGGATTTTTTTGTGATGGGAATTTGGTATGGGATTTTTTTATAATTATTTTCGTACTTTGAGACTTCATTGTGATTTTTCCATTATTTATTCCCGATATAGCATATAAGCACCTGCTTCTCTCTCATGTTGCGCATGGCTTGTCCTTATTATTATTATCAGGATGTTAACATAGTTCAACCAGAATTCCTAATTCCGGAAATACGTCCATATACATATGCATATCACTCATAATCCATACTTTCAAGTCAAGGTGTTATATTTTAAAACTTAACAATGCGGTATTTAAATTTTTATGAGGAGATTGCAACAGAATAATAAAAAGTGCTTTCTACTAGGCATTTTTGGATTAAAAATTATTTTATTTATATGTATTCAAATTTTTTGTTCCACGCGTCTTACCTAAAACGATTTTTCAATGCATGCTAATTGATTTTTATCCATTTTAAATACTTATTTGTGAAGATATTTATATTTTCATTCATATATTGATGATTTGTATATTTCCTTTTCCCAAAATACTGTTTAATAGTTGAGAATCGAATACACAAAAGTTTGATATTTATTCTCAACTTGTATATATTTACTTAGAAATATTTTATTCTTTTTTTAAAATACTTTAAAGTTTAAAGAAAATTACTTCTTTGGACTTAAAATATAAGTAATTTTAATATTATTATATAGAGAGAACTAAAGGGAGGTAATTATAATTCAAAATAGTGTGAACAAATTAAAAAATAATTCTATATAGTGCATAGCTTTTTCTTTGGTGATACAATGTGTTTTTTTCTTCTATAAAGGCAAATAATCAGGGAGGGACAGAAGTATTGATGCAGTGTATTAAAATATGTTGGCAAAACAAACGGGTAAAATTTCAGAAAAATAACTTCAAAAATGCTAAAGTGAAAAATGTGTTCCGAATTTGCATAATACCAGAGAGGTGTGAAAGCCTGATTTGTTTTTTCAAAATTAAATGGAAATGACAAAAATGTCCCTCGACATTGTTTAAAATCAAAACTGTTCGAGAAGATTTAGTACTGTGGCACGGAGAACGAGGGAAGGCGTTGATGAGCACACTATTGTGGGTGGCAAATCGCTTCGGAGTTCAGATCCCTTGATCTTGTAGTTGCTCTTCAGTGATTAGGTGGGGTCAGTCAGTGGGTTTGAACTGTTGTGAGATTTATGGAAAGGATATGGTGTTAAATGCAGAATTCTCATTTGAGATAAAGGTTTGACAATTTTAAATAAGGTTTTAACAAGTTCAGATAAGAAATTCACAAATTTAAAATTTAAATTCACCACTTTTTACAAAGGAAATGTTTAGACTCCCCTTTTGATAAGGGTTTGCCAATTTCAAATAAGGTTTTAATAAGTTCAAATAAAAATTTCACAAGTTCAAAATCAGAATTTACCACTTGCTATAAAGGCAAAATTTTGATTCTCACTTCACATAAAGATTTGCCAGTTTTAGATGAGGTTTTAACCATTATTGTCTAACTCACTGGATGAATCTTAGAATTTACCGTTTTTACGTTTCCACCCTATAAAATTATATCAATTACTCTTAAACTCATATTGATTATAAACTCTATTAAACTAATGAATTCATATGTTGAGTTTATCGTTTTTACATTTTTAGCTTACAAAATCGTATTAGCTTACTCTTAAACAAGTGTTAGCTTTTTTGTTTCGATAATCCTCAGTGGCTTTATATATGAACTTCACATATATTTATTCATTACGTATAATAAATTATGAATATTAATGGATTTAATTTCAACTATTTAGATTTAAAATAGATTTAAATCATATCATTGCTGCAACACCCTCTGTTCTAAGCCCAGAACAGAGTGATGTCTTCTCCTATCATGCATTAGATGTATTAATTAACAAAGAAGTTAAACCATTAAGCCAGGTTTGATCCTAAAAAGTAAAAACCTTTTTCAAAAATATTTCAAATTACTTAACCCATTCATAGATTCAAAAACTATAACTCGAACGGGCTTTTCTAAAAATTTAAGACTTTCGAAAACATTTAATTAGTGGTTCAAACTCCTTATTAAAAATACATTTACCCTTAGTCTTAGTTAGATTTCATCAGAGTAACTCTTATTTATTATATCGAACCTAATGTTCTACCATTCACATATTCATCCATTTTATTTATGGGCTCATGTTATATGCGCCTGTCCTGGCAGCAATACAATACATATATACATGTTCTACTACTATCATATCATAGTATCTACATAATTATACATCCTAATAGTCAGTCACATACGGTTATCTCAAAATATTATCCAAGTCAAAAGCAATAAAAATATCTATATACAGAAGGTGTATCTAAAATGTTTCCTCTGCACCAACATCACCACGTTCTTAAGTCAAGCGATTATAATGCCCTTACCTCTTCTTCCTTGTTTACTAGATTGCCCACGTCCTGGATTAGGGGAAGGCTTTGAGATTCAAATAATAAATCCCAGAGTAACCGGTTAATCTCAAATTTCAAGCATATACACTATATGTAAATCAATCAAAATATAGTAGTCCACATAGCATATAAAGCATTCAAATTCATACGACGAGTATTACATTCCATATGCAACTTGTAATACAAGTAATCATTATATGATTTCAAATACCTTAGCGATAGGAAATACATTTTGGGTAAATTTATAATCAAAAGTAATTGAATGCACTAGGCCCAACCTAGCCACCGGGAAGCTGGCCCCATAGTCGACTCTTTTGCTTAATCAAGCCATGAATGGTGCTAGCCTCATATAGGCGGGACATACAAATATATTATAAACAAACATATATAGTTATACAAAGAATGTGAGATTAAAGTTACTACTTGTTGGTCTTATCGACAAAGCACCTTCCGTAAGGTTCTTTTCAATCTACTTGTCCTTTAAGCTTGGGCAATTATTCTTCCTATAATTAACATTTATATGGAAAATGGGTCATTAATCATTCTAATCTTAATATCATAATTAAAATTATGTATATTCTAGACCCACCCCAAAATATTTGTTTTTTAATATCCTTATGACTATGGATGTATACTTATTGGGACTTATTCAATTAAATACTATTCACTATGGGAACATTTATTACTTCATCCATTTAACCTCCAACATATCCAAAGAAAGTATCTCTTTAGAGGTTAGTCACAATCAACTACTTATGTGCAGGGGCGGACCCAGAAAATTACCGAAGGGGGGGCACCACTGGTGGGGAGATTTGCCCCTGATTTTTTTTTTAAGGAAAGTCTTAAATGCATTAAAAAAAATAAAAGAATATAAACACGAAAAGAAAAAATATCAAAAAAAAATATTCATGAAATCAAGTGAACACTGATAATGTAATAAGAGAGGCAATTATTTTACAAACCTGTCATTTAGAAAAACAAGGCTAAGTGCTGTTAGAAATGTAGTTATATAAATTACAGGTACTCAATAAGTTTAAGTACATATATTTTAGGGTTAAGGTGCAAATTCACCAACAAACTATTATGTCAAGAGCACCCAGCACAAAAAACAATTGAAAGGACCAAAAATGCAAAAAATAAAAAATAAAAAAAAAGTTTCAATTATCACAATTCCATTACACCTAAACTCACGGCGTTAGGAAGCAAAGTGGGTATACACGTGTCAGCATAAAAAAAAGGAAAGAGAAGTGATCTGAGTCAACATCGGCTACTTCCGTATGAACTACGCCATGGTCATGCTCCTTATTCTCTTCCTCAACCTCCTCTGGCACCCGATCTCCCTCATCGTCTTTGTCATACTCATGGCTCTTTGGTTGTTCCTCTATTTCCTCTGTGACGAGCCGCTGGTCATTGCCGGCCATACGATCGATGACTGTGTAATCCTGATCGTGATGTCGGGGTTGACCATCGTTATGCTGCTCCTGACCAAGGCGACTCTCAACATAGTAGTGGCGCTTGCGATTGGAGCGGTGTTCGTGGTGCATCGTTTAGGAGAACCAACGATTTGTTCCTCGATGAAGAAGAAGCTTATGGATTGATGCCTAATGTAGCTGCTACTAGTGCTTCTTCTTCTTGATTCTTCTGTTAAGTTCTCGTCTCTTCTATTGTTATCTGGTAATTTTAAGTTTGAAACTAGAGATTTTGATTTCTTTTCTTGCGAATTTCTGAACATAGGGAGAAAGAAAGGGTTTCCAATCCTCCATGGCAGAAGATGAAGCTATGAGGATTCCATATCCAAATTCATCATTCCATACTTTTTTGTACCGATCACCTTTCTCTTCCCGATCCAATCCTCACATGGACAACAACGATGGCTCTGCTGTAGCTTGCGACAAATTGGATCGAGTAGCTTCCTGGTTCAGCAACAACGTCACCTCCACCTTCTTCGCCTCCTTAGAGCGATACTCCTGCATCAACCTCAGCACCACCGACAACGATGAAGACGACAACGATGCGCATATCGGATCAGAGATTGATGATAAACCTTTCTTAGCTCATATGTTTTTTACCCCTGTTTATGATTTCCACTCTGTTAATTTGGAATAATATTTCGGAATGCAGATTGGCTTGCTTCTCTTTCCACACTTTTTTTCCCAACACCGTGAGTTTAGGTGTAACAGAATTGTGATAATTGGAACTTTTTAATTGTTTTTTAGCACTTTTGATCCTTTCAATTGTTTTTTGTGTTGGGTGCTCCTAACCTAATAGTTTATTGGTGAATTTGCACCTTAACCCTATATTTTAATAAAAAAAAGTATATTACAATAAAAATAATTACAATATCATCATTTTAGACCTTATTTTTTAGAATTTCATCATAATTGTCTTATTATCAATGCTATTAAATACATATTTTTCAATAAAGGCACTAAACAATCATTTAATCATTCATCCCCCATCTGATTATGAAGTGCGGTCTTAATGTATTAAAGGTGGACATTTAATTTAAGGGTGGGCAATCATTCAAATATGTATTTTTTTTAAATTTTTTTAAAGAAAATATCAAATTTAGGGGGGGGGGACTTGCCTCCCTTGTATATAACCTGGGTCCGCCCATGCTTATGTGGTTATTCTTAAACTTATCAGAAGTTAACCTTTAATTTCTTTTGGAACTTGGAAAATTCATAACTTAAGCTACACAACTCCAAATTGAGTGATTTCAGTTCCTAAAGAACAGTTGATATGTCTATTTTCAAATATTGAAAATATTAATAACTACTGAGATATTTTATGGCTGAGACAATCCCATAATCTTGAAATTAAACCATTGCTTATTTTTGGACCCATAATCTTGAAATTAAACCATTGCTTATTTTTGGACATCAGAATTTTTTAGATTTCCTGACCAATCTTTGAAAAATCATAATTTAAGTTTTAGACCTCCAATTAACATTATTTATAACTCATTTTAAATCTTGAGGGGTCTAATTTTCTCTGTCCAAATTTCACAGATATCTAAGGTCATTTACTTAATCAAAAGCTCTTTTGAAAATGACAATTCTAGATTAAAAACGTATAACTCACAGATTTCAGTGCTCAACTTCAAAAATCCATATCTGGAGTTCTAGACATCCAAATTATGTGGTTCGAAAACCTATAAACTTCTTATTAAGTCTAATTTATAGGAAAATTGGTTTTAGCATTTCATCATATGCCAATCATTTTCAAATTTAAAAAACGTGAGCACTGTCTAGATAACTTTCTAGAACTATAATCTATATTCATAGTCATAACTCCACATACTTATCCAAAATACATGTTCTTTGACTCAAATTAAAGATTAAAGAGTGTAATTTATATTCAAAAGTTTCATGGTCAGATGTGGTCATTTACTTAGATTTTAGCCTACTCGAAAATTATCACTCCAGATTCCTATAGAAAATTTTCCAGAATCATAACCCAACTTCCAAAAATTATAACTCGAGCTATAGACTTCTATTTTAGGTGCTTTAAAGCTCGTTTGAAGTCTTAAGAATTAAAATATCATCTTCCAAAATTTCATGGCTAAACTCAACCTCTAACCTAAGAAAATGACATGCAAAACATGCTCTGTTTTTAGACTCAAGAACAGAGTTGGAAAACAGGACATACAACCTCATTTATGACTCTAAGCTTCTGGAAATCAGACACCATGTGCATATATCATACATGCATGACCTTAGAGCTTGATTACAGAGCCAAAGGAACCCAAAAACCAGTCCAAAAGCGACATGCATGTACACCTAATTAATGTCAGAATCTTGATAGAATGAGGTTGAGAATGAGCTTAGAGGGCTCACCTTGATAAGATTCTTCTTCCTGGCCAAACTAGAATGGAATGGAGAATGAGAGTTAAGAGAGAATGGGTGTGTGTTTGGTGGAGAGAGGAGCTGGAATGGAATGGAGAATCCAGAGGATGAGAGGTTGAATGGAGAATGAGAAGGTGATGGGTGTGATCGTGAGAGTGAGAGTATGTGTGTGTTTACGGGAAGGGAAATGCTGAAAGGGGGTGTGTGTGTGTGTCGTATGAGTGAAGTGAAAGCGGAGGGAGTTTGTGTGTGTGATGTGTTGTAGTGGATGGGATGGAAGAAGGAACACGTGGCATGCATGCACTTGAGAGAGGGAGTACGTGCTGTGTCTGAGGTGTTGAGCTGTATGAATATGGTTGAAGGAAATGAATATTTGTGCTGAATATGTGCCGTGTGTTTTGAGAGGTTGGAAGGGTTGTTGTGGGGTCCACTCTCAAATAATCCAAATTCACTCTCATTTACTTTCTACAATATTTTTATTACAACTTAGTCCTTTACTCATTAAGTTACAAATAGAAATAAATCCTTAATCTCATTTAAGGGTTTTTCTTTCTTCAGGCCATAAAATATGGTCTTGAAAACATTTAGGCCAAAAATCATTCCCTAATTGTTTGTCCTTAACTTACGAGAAAATATGTCTTTAATTCTAAATATTTCTTCTAAAATAATTAAGGCCAAATTTTTCATAATTAATCCCATGTTATAATCTAATTCTCAAATTCTGAATTTTGGGATGTCACAATTTATTTTTTATATTATAACTAATTATATATCATTAATACATATTTATTGATAGAAGTAAACTTTTATGAGTGTACTATTTGAGCTTATGATATGCGTTTATTGCACTATATAAATTTTGCTTAAATTTGTGAGTTTGAAAACCTTGATTTTAACAAGTTTATATAAGAATTTCACAAATTCTTTCACAACTTGCTATAAAGGCAAGGTGTTGATTCCTGCTTCAAATAAAGATTTTCTAATTTCAGATAAGGGTTTTCTAATTTCAGATAAGGGTTAACCTTCGAACTCACATCCTCATCCAACAAGACTTCCTACCGCCTTCAATCGTCTACATTCACCTCCCTCCAAGCTAAAAACCCAGCTGCTCAAAACCACACCCACCAAAACGAAGACCCACCCATGCATGCTTAGGATTGAGTGGTGCGGTGAAGAGAAGAACATTGTGAAATCAAAAATGACAAACCTTACTTCCTTCCAAATATTCCACCTTTGCTTCATCCTCGGTTCTTGGTATGGTTCCACTTCATGCCACGTTTCTATTTCGATCTTACTCTTTTAGTCCTATTTATAGGGTAGAGAGAAGCTTTTTTTAAGTCTTACTTATAATGTAGCTCATTAAATTTTTGAGGTGTATATACAATTTACCCTTTCATTTATTATTTTGTTGATTATGTTTTCATGTGGTATTATGTATATTAATTAAGGGTTGAATGGGAAAGTTATTGAATTTTGATAGCAAAGTTAATGAAATTTAAGGTTTTTCTTCGAAAGTGTATTATAAATAGGACCGTAGGATTACTAGATTCTTTTGTTTTTAGGGTAAAGGTGCAATTTTACACATGAAGTTTGTCCCAAGGACCGTCCGACATCACAAAGTTTAATTTGGAGCAAAAGTACACACAAAGTTACGTTTTGGGAGTAAAAGTATCACGAGCCGTTAGTTGATCGTCAAACGCTGACGTGGCGCTGATTTGGATTGACAAGCTGATTTGGACGCTGATGTGAAATAAAAAAAATTAGGAAACAAATTAAAAATAAGTAGAAAAAAATTTAAAAAATTAGGAAAAATACAAAAAATTAGGAAAAATTCAAAAAATTAGTCAGACTTCACACATCAGATTAGATTTATCTCTATAAGGAGAATTGACAAGAAGATTATATTAATTAATTAATTATTATTATTTTTCAATGAACAGCTTACCCTAGTGCATCTTCAACAACTACACCAGCCCGTGTCTATACAACTCCTTCTCCACCAATTGGTTATTCGACCGTCGTCGCTGGCGACTGATCGCCACCGTCGGGTGGCGGCCACTGGTAACTGACCATCGTCAGCGGCCGGCGGTAGGGTGGCCGGTGGTGGGGTCCACTGATAAGGTATTTTAATTTTTTTTCTAATTATTTTAATTATTTGAATTTTTTCCTAATTTTTTTGTAATTATTTTAATTTTTTCCTAATTTTTTGAATTTTTTTTTAGTTTTTTTTATTCCACGTCAGAGTCCAAATCAGTTTGTCAATCCAAATCAGTGTCACATCAACGTTTGACAGTCAACTAACGGCTCGTGGTATTTTTGCTCCCAAAATATAATTTCGTGTGTACTTTTGTCCTAGAAAAAACTTTATGGTGCTAGGCGCTCATTGCGGCAAATTTCATATGTAAAATTGCTCCTTTACTCTTGTTTTTATATGAGAGGGGCATTTCTATCATTTCAATTTAATTTTAAAAAAGACAAATTACGTCCTCACACGCTGTTGTCCTCTCTAGTATTTTGCAAATTTGAAACCTAGATACTTTAAAAATTATAAAGTTCTTTTTCTGTATTTTTGAAAGAAAATAATATTAATTTTAAAAATAAAAATTACTAAGATAAAATATGAAAGCGGACACGAGTGAGAGCTTGTTTAAGTCGGTGTTGAAAAATCACGTTCACATAAGTTGAAACAAAATTTTTCTTATAAACTTACTTTGTATACAATAAATCATATTGAAAAAACAGTTTATACCGCTAATCTAAACAGGTACTTCCTCTGATATTTATTATAAAGAACTAACTAATAAATATATTTGGTTCTTTTTATAAAATACTTGTTTGTTTTTTAGGACCATTAAATATTTTTTCTGTGTCCATAATTAATAAGGATAATGAATGAAAATAATAATTGATATGATATTAGAATTTAGTGTAATAAATAAAATTATAAAAAAATTAATTAAATTTTAAGATAAGTCTAGTGACCGTATAATTATTTTTATTGATACGGGGGAATAGTGATTTATCGTTGAGTACTGGTACATTCACAATCAGAACGTGTCGGTAATGTGGGACAGATACACATGTCACAATCGTAGACAATCGTTCCATGCATGTTACAGTGCGGCCCCACTAGATCCCTATCTTGAATCTCCCATTATCAGACCTGGAATCTTTTCCCAAATTTCACTCCAAATATTCACGAAGCAGATTTTAGAAGAAAAAATAAAAGCGTCTCTCCATCTCATCTTCTTCCCAAATCGTGCTGTGAGAGGGTTAGGGTTTTATTGCGGACTCGATCATGTCCACCCTGTAAAGAATCCGCCGTTTGCCGCCTCAGCTGCAGCCACCGTTCGATTAAATGGGATCGTCGCCTGCGTTTTTCGTGATTTGCATCTTGCACTCTCTCATTGCTGTGACCTCGGGGGCCTTGATGATGTTCTACATGAAGGAGGTGTACACATTTGGGCATGGAGTGGAGACGGCTACGAAGCTATTGGGATCTACTCCCCATGACCAGCTTCTGATCAAAACCTCCGATTCGTTTTCCGGATTGCTGCTTGTCGCTATCGGGTTCCTTCTCTTCATGGTTTCCTTCGTGAAGGACAGAGATTTTCAGGTGTTTTTCGCCAAAGGCTGTACAGTTCTTCATGTATTCTTGGCTTTGTGGAGGATTTACTTTGAAAGGAAGGTGGAGGATCTCGCCTGGGATTGGCTCAGGCAGACTATTGGAGATATTCTGCTGGCCCTGTCTTGGGTTTTCTTTCTTGTTTATTCCTGGAGAGAGAAGTATGATTAGCGTTGGCTTCCAATCCTATTTTTTTGCTTTCGGTATAATTCCCGGCTTCAAATTACCTTGTAAAAGTTTAATTTCTGAAAAGTTTATCACGAGGTGTTTTCGAATTATATTTTAGCTGTGAATGATTTCCCCATTTCACTTGTGGAGAAACCAGCGGAATGGAGTGTATTCAATAAATTTCTAAATCCCTGTCCGCAAAAAAGTCTTCTTGCAAAAACATTTTTATGTCGATACTTGAATATTGGTTCGTCAGAATACCAAGCCTTTAAAGAGAGTTTACATCATGGTTGTGATTTGAAGAATATTAAAATGGTTTATTGATGAATACTAAGTGAAATTCGAAGTTGCTAGTTTGTCAAGGTTGAAAAAGTTGACTAGGTAAGAAATCTGCAGTTGCATGTTTCTTCTTTTAGTGGATTTATGTATACATCATTTTAATTTCTTAGCTTTCTATGTAAAACTTAGGATTAAAAAATCACCTGTATATTTCTTTTTATAGGAATTTTTTTGAACTCTTTAAATTGAAGTAATGTTTTGTTCACTTAGTGCCACCAACGCTGA
This sequence comes from Acacia crassicarpa, assembly GCA_034222035.1. NCBI lineage: Eukaryota > Viridiplantae > Streptophyta > Magnoliopsida > Fabales > Fabaceae > Acacia > Acacia crassicarpa. The sequence goes on along the minus strand of JAWXYG010000005.1, from coordinate 35,271,812 downwards.
ATTATAATTTATGGTATTTCTTGCTGTTAGTTGTCAATTTTTGTACATGAAACCAAAACCTGTTTCCGGAGATCCAAGTACTTGACCTATGCTGTGAGTGGAAACGGCTTATTTGTTTGGCATTTCTCCTGGAAGCTCTAGAGATTTTCTGCATTGTTATCTAAGTGACTTTAGCCATAAACTAGAATATTAACACCAAAAGACTTAAACAGAAGCGGTTCCTCATAGACCTGCACTTTGCCCGGTAGCCCAAGTTTTTTCATTATAAGCTTCTGTAGATTTATGATGCTAGAAGCACCCTCATGCTCCTATTGATTCCCTTGCATGACTTAGTTTACTTAATTCTTTTTCTGGTCACCTATAATATTGATATGGAATCTGGTACAATACTATGATTATGATATTTGCATTTGTTCTATAGTAACGAGCAATTGTCACAAATTTTAATTTTAGGCTGTTATACTATAACATGATGTCCCTCTTCCAGTGGTCCCAGCTCCTATAGTGAGACTCCGGCTACATATTTGTTTCTAAATTTTGATATAGCATGTCTTCTCTCGAATGTTTTTATCAGTACTATATATCTCCATTCAAAATCTGTAAAATGCATTGTGTCAATCTCTCTAATTCGTCATGCGTGAGTGTGCAGAAGCTATGTATTGTTAACAACTGCCGTAACTTTTGTTGCTTGGAATAGACAATGTAATGATGTTAGGAAGTATCTGGGGGTCTATGATCCATCTGTAAAATCAAGATTCTTTTCCTTGGCTTTAACATTAATGGTGGGCAAGTTGGAGCAATAGTGCTGGAGAGTCATTGGCCATGTGCTAATACATCTACATAATGGTGGCTGGTGGGGAGAAAAGATCATAGGCTGACAGGTTCGGACCAACATCTTGCATTTTAACGATCATGATGTCCAAGATTAAACAGATATTTTGTGGCTTGGAGCTCTTGACCAGAGGAAATTCGTAGTTCCCTGTATTTATAGTTCTCATGAGTTGGGACCAGACCAACTTCTTCATGCTGTATAAGTAGCCGTCAGATGCACAAGGATGCTGTAAAACTGTTGCATTTGAATTTGTTACTGCTTCGTGTTAATGTAGCTAGTAGACTGAAACCTGCCAGGTCGCCCCATCAGTAGGCAGGGAAGGACAACTAATTTGCATGCAGTACTTGCCAGGAGTGAATTCAGTCTCAATACATTGTTCTGTTTATTGCAGTCTCACAAGGGGGTGCACCACGGTGAGTAACAATTGTAAATGGTTCTCTGAAAACCTGCTCGACCTGTTCAGTGATCAGAAGACAGTTTGCTTATTGATAAAGACATTTCTGTTGATGTATGACATCAAAAGGTTTTGGTGGAACACCATTCATCATCTGTCATATTTCTGTTCGAGAGTCACACTTCCTCAAACACAAGTATCCATTCTTTTCCAGGGTATAAGATGATCCCGGCTTTACCATATAATCCCGGCTTTACCTGGGTAAAAGACGATCTTGACATTGCTCTCTGCATCGCAGTGGTCATTGTCCTGAATGGAGTGATGGTGACTTTTTTGGGCCTGAGAAGTAATAATGACTTTGCTTCTATTTCAAGTCAGAAGCCTGGTGAAGATGTCTCTAAGTCAAGGTACGAGGTATTATGACTCTGAGGACGATCCCATCATGCCTGTTGGACGGACGACATCAATAATTCAATATGGCGTTTAATGTACATTCAGGGCTGATTCTTCTGGATGATAGATAATGGCACCCTGCGTGCTTGCAGGTTTAGAATCTTATTGGGGTCGAAATAGAAGATGCTGGTTGAGTTTACTGCTCTTTCCTTTATACTTGATGGAGCCTGACAAAAAACAGAGAGCTGCAAGAGTTCTTTAGTTTAGGTTATCGCTTACTGATGTAGTGACATTAGCCTAAGAGGGTTGATAACAGCAAGTGTTTGAAGATCATTTTCATTTCGCAAGAGAAACAATGCATTGTTTGAGAATGTATATTTTCTTTTGCTTAAATTGAAAATATTGTTTTCGGTATTTGTTTCATGGATTATGCCTTCATATGCTTGTGTTTGCTAGTGACCTGGTCCCCATTTTTTATTTCTTGGTTGGATTAAGAAACAACCCTAAAGTTCATGATTTTTTTTGATACAGAAAAGTTTGGAGGGGTTCGGCACCAGTTCCCCACCAAGGCCAGGGCACGGCTCCGGGCTCTATGAGCACTTACTGGGGACTTACGAGATCGCCTACCAAAGGAGTCCCAGTGACGGCAGAGGGGATCGAACCCACGACCCAAGGACCTAGTCCTGGATCCTTTACCATCTGAGCCAACTCTCATTTGCAACCCTAAAGTTCATGATGAAAAAAAACATTGTCTATTCCGATATCGGTATATCCATCAGAAAACAACCAGGATTGATATGGATCAAACGAAAAGCATTCAGCCTAGCTAGATATTACTTAGATATTACTTCTGCAACCTAAAGCAATGACACTTTCAGCCTAGCTAGATATTACTTCTGCAACCTAAAGCAATGACACTCCTTTGTCTTTATTTGCTGCCCGTCCTTTAATTATCAGTCCCAATCAATTTGAGATCTTCCTTTACACAAAAAAAAAAAAAAAAAGAAAGAAAGAAAGAAAAGGAAAAGAAAAGAAAAAGGCATTCAGTGTATTAATGCTATTGTTGGTTGAGCCGACGATTTCAAAGAATATATATATATATATATATATTCTTTTTATTATTCTATAGGATTAACGATGTTGTACTGCTACTCAAAGGTGTTTGGCCTAGTAGTAGATCAGATAGCTACAAAATGGATGAATTGAGTTTGAATCTCACCTTATTCAAAATGATTTATGGGGAGAGGCATTGTGATCGCAAAGCTCCAATCTGAATTAGTCAGTTGTTTGAATATTTGATAATAGAATTGAGAAAAGGCGCCAAACACCAGGTAACCCAAAAGGTCAATATTGCATTGCTGTTGAATAAATTTTGGGTAGCAAAAATTGTCATTCCAAAAATTCTGGTTTATTTTTAATTACGCTACCAACTTCGGTAGGACTCCTTCCGATACTTAATATAAAACATATTTATCTAATTTAATTTAATTAAATTAGTTAATAAAACATGTATTTTCTAAAACAACATAGTCATTTTCATTAATTCTCGTATTCCTCTCTTCTTTGATTATGATTGAGGGAGAATCAATAGGGGGTAAATTAAAAAAACAGTGACAAATATGAAAATTATGTTTTATATTTAGGATAAAAATCAACTCTCTATATATGTTTTATATTAAGGATTGAAGTAGTATCAAATTTATTTCATATATTCACATGAAAGCTCAATATCATCCTAAATATCAAGGAAAGTTTATTTAGTTGTCTTATGATTTTATTTATTTTGGCTGCTTTCCTAGGCTATATAATACCTTACTAATCACCAAAAAGAAGTTTGTATGATTGGCAATGAAGTTTGCAAGAAATGGGTTCGTTTTTTATGTAATAAATGATCCAATATCTGATATTATTTTCTATTCTAGATTTAAGTCATATCGATTTATATCAACAAAAAAAAGTCATATCGATCTTTAAATATAAGTTTGGAAAATCAACTGCTGCTAAAGGAAATCTAGCAAAAAGACAGTTGTGCTCATGGCAGTCCCGCCGAAAGTGTATATTCAAAGTTTACGTGATTGATGTTAATTAACCAAACATTACAAATAACGACATGTTAACAAGAAACAAGGACAGTCAAAATGTAATTAGTACGTTCAACGCTGCAATTCACGGGATTATCGCATACATGTGTGCAATGTGTTTGGCTTAGCCGCTGGAACACAGATATACATATATACAATGGCGGACCTAGGTTGATGATTGGGGCAAGTGCCCCCTTGAATTTGGTTTTTTTTTTTTAAAAAAAAAGTAATAATAAATTAATACATATTTTCCTATTTTCCTATAATAAGACTATAAGAGTAGAGCGAAGGCTCAAGAAAAAAGGTGTCCTAATCAGCTATCAAAGAAGACCTTATTTTGAACCAACGCAATTAAAGGGCCCAACGATACTTAGAGGCGAACCCATAATTTGGGAATTTTTTTCTTCTTCTAAAATTAATACATGTTTGAATGATTGTCTACCTTTAGTATATCAAGACTGCACTTCGTAATAGGATTGGGGATAAATGGTTGAATGATGGTTTAGTGCCTTTATATTGGAAAAAGATGTATTTGGTAGCATTCATAATAAAGCAATTATAATAAAATTTCAAAAAATAAAACTTATAAGATGACATTATAATTATTTTTTTTGTAATATACTTTTTTTATTAAAATATATGTACTTGAACTTATTGAGTGCCCACCCTTCATTGTAATTTATGTAGCTACATTTAATTCTAATAGTACTTAGCCTTATTAGTTTAAATGACATGTTTGTAAAATAACTGCCTCTGTTATTACATCATCAGTATTCACTTGATTTCATAAATATTTTTTTGATATATTTTTTCTTATTTATATTCTTTTGTTTTTTAATGCATTTAAAACTTTCCTTATGAGAAAAAAAAAAATTCAGGGGCGTTGCCCCCAAACCCCCAAATCTCCCCACCAATTATGCCCCCTTCTATAATTTTCTAGGCCCACCACTATATATATATATATATATCCAGTGAAAAATCAATGAGGTATGTTTTTGGGATAGTTTTTGTGGGTGACAAACTTCTTAAAAAAAAAAAAAGTCACTTTTTTCTAAAGGCACTTGAAGTCACTTTTTTTAGCTTTTGAAGTGATTTAATAAATAATTTACTATTAAATATACATTTATATACATTCTCATTTATCCATTAAAATATATTTAATTAAATATTTTAGAATTTTGTAATTTTTTAGTGATAATTTAATTTTTTTTATCAAATTTAAATTTAAATTTTTATATTTAATTATCACAATATATACAATTAATATACAAAGATAGTATTCAATAAAATTCATGTTATTTTTATTTTATTTCTCATTTCAAATTATCATTCAAATAAGAATTCATTTGAAAAAAAGTCACTTCTAACATCATTGCCGTAAACACAACTCACATTTACGATATGATTTTTATCCTATCTTCTGTTTGCAAAAGACCATCTAGAAAAAAAAATCACTTCTACCACCGTTAACCAAAACCATCGTGATTGTTTAAACTAACATCTAATTTGAAAATAATGCCGTGAACTGATTCATGAAATACGTGATCACTAAACTTCTCTGTGGGGAAAAAAAACATATTACGAAGTAAATCATCAATTATAATGTCATTCAATAACTGAGCTTCGTACACAAATAAAAATTTTGCAATTCGGCCGCAGTATGAAAATCAGCGCCGCTTAACGTAATAAAGCAGGAACTGCAAACCCTAGCCTCCCAGAAAAATTAGCAGAAGAAAGGGAAGGTGATGGAGAAAAACACTACCCACATAACAATGTTGGAATATGAGAAACGAATAAAACAAGAGTAAAATGGTAGGATTACAGCACAATGAGGGTGAATCTATAGTCTCTAACTGAAGAGTTTTGGCAAAAATCATACTCGGACGACATCCTGAAGGCAATCATAGAAGTGAGATAGCTTAATCTTCTCTTTCCCAGAATAGATTGCTTCTGCAGATCCACCATGTTCACCTTGGGCTGCCATCTCAATCAACGTGTACAGTTTCTTGATAGGCGTCTAGAGAAACAAGAATTTCGGCATGACATGAGAAATTAGGGATCATAATAATATCCATATGCAATAAATGCCTCTCGGTGATTACTGAGTCCAACGGAATTCACAATGCAAAAGAGGTGAACCAAACAATTTTGGGTTTGTTTAGATTTGCAATTGATAAGCATGTTCACATAAAATCACAATTGAAAAGTCATATGAGGGTTTCAAAACACCAATCCAATCAAGTACTTAACCGACTGCCTAGTGCCTAATACAAGTAGAGAATGCTACATTTTTTTTTTTTTTAAAAAAAGGAAAATGAAAAGAAAGCAACCATAAAATAAAAGGAATAGCAAAATAGGATAAAATTAGAGACAGAAGCCTTAGCAGCTTATTCTACGGGATAAAGGATGTAGGTACGCAGGAACAGTGACAGAAGAAAAGCCCTCGGTATAAACTTAATGTTCTTTAATCTGATGAGCGGTGAAAGATAAGCACGGGAAAATTAAACCCCTGGAGTGATAAAACTTACATCATTCAAGGCTTCCGCAGCATCATCAACATCACCCTCATCAAAGACATTCAACTGTTTCAGAACCTGATATTAAATAAGAAAAAAAGAAGCTGATGAGACTGCTGGTGATAACAAAATATACGGGAGGAAAACCCCCCCGTTCTTCTAGTTTTTTTTTTCTTTTTTTTTTTTTTTTGGGGGGGGGGGGGGGGGTTTGCTGTTGAAAGTTCTTGGGTTATATTGTCCTCGTGAATTACAGGGAGTTTTAGGACTTGTTGAGGATGAGTTTGCTGAGGGAGAGTTTCAGTCCTCTCGAAAGCCACAAAAGGTTCATTATGTTTTGTTGATCTTTGATAGGAATAATAGGGAGAATAACTGCCCACTTCCCCTGTTAGTTTATTCTAGACGCAAGAAGAGGGAAGAAATAGGATAAGAAGGAATAGTTATGATCAGTTAGGAATAGTTATTATTGCATGTTATCTGTTTAATGACAGTTATATTGGAAGTTATGTATAGGCAGTTATGTAGGCAACTCTTTATATACATGTATTGTGTTTTATGAAGTTATGAATGAAGATATATTTTCAGAGAAGTATTGTGTTGGCTGGAGTTAGATTCTAACTCTAGATTTGTCTCTCTTTTCCCTCTTCTTATCTAAAATTCCTCTAATCCTATCAATCTTTTTTAGTGTTTAGTCTCATTTTTCTGTATTTCTTGCAGTTTAGAGTATCTTTTGAATTGTAGAAGGGGAATGGGGTTTTGGCCAGAATCAACGGATCCACTTGAAACTCTGATTCGGTTTCTTGAATATCAATATAAAACCTAAAGATTTCCCTCATTTATATCTGCTGTTGTTCTCTTTTCTTTTTTATTCAGGGACTATTTGTGAAAATAAGAAGCTTATGTATTTTGTGAAAATTAATGGATGATCTGCGTCATTTACTTCATTTTTTTAACTAGCAATATTTAAGCACTAAATTGAAGATGCACACAAAGTTGGTTTTGCTTTTGGTTACATATAAACATGAGTTATTCTTCCATATACAATGTTAGCAGAGCTAAAAGCACTCGAACTTCTGCACATGAATGCTCCAGCTCTAAGATCATTGAGACTTCGTTAGCCAAAGATAATACCAGTTAAAGAATAAAAAGAGTACCTTCTTCACGTCATTTGTGTTCAATGTAGGAACGTGGTAAGTGACAGAGAAAGTATCACAGAATCCAATTGAGTCCAAGAAAATCAGTTGACTTGTTGTACCAATAACCAGGAGTTTTTTACCCTGTGAACAAGATTTGAAATCTACATTAATAACAATGACCCTTGGGCAACATCAACAAATTACTATTGTTGTCAATTTCGAGAGAGAGAGAGAGAGCCCAAGACATTGGAAATATTTGTTACATGGCTATCTAAGGACTTAGTCCTGATATTTCATTTTCATTTGGCGATTCCCATTTTTGACCATGAGGAGATGAATTATCCACAGAAAGAAGAACCCTCACGCTTACAGCTTTGCATTAAGATTTTGACTAGAACATCTAAAGATCCAAATTACTATTGTTGTCAATTTTGAGAGAGAGAGAGCCCAAGACATTGGAAATATTTGTTACATGGCTATCTAAGGACTTAGTCCTGATATTTCATTTTCATTTGGCGATTCCCATTTTTGACCATGAGGAGATGAATTATCCACAGAAAGAAGAACCCTCACACTTACAGCTTTGCATTAAGATTTTGACTAGAACAACATCTAAAGATCCAAAAGCACAAATTCAAGATGACAAAAGCCAGCTCTGAGCAGCTAAAACAAAATATTTGAGTTCAAGAAGTAAAGAACTATGAACCAACTTTCATCTTAACATTTGGAGTCAGCATTGGCATTTACGCCATAGAAAACAGTTAGTATTTTTCAGTTTGTTGAAAACATGGTAACAAAGTGGGAGAGAGAAAAGCATCAGGTTTCCAACAACAAAATCAATAGACCTCTATCCAGTCCAGGTGAACTTGAGCTCATTCCAGGTGCTTTTGCTTTAGAACGTTAGCGAGCAGATATGCTTCAAAAATGAACCAAAAGGAAAAGCTAGAGAGGAGAGGAACTGATGAAACTTATGGTAGCCAATAATGAAAGAGCAGATTGAAACCTTTGGAGGAAGCCGTTTTAGTAGGACCATTAGTGTCTGAGAAATCAAATTTGAGAACCGTGGACCAATGGCTACATACTCCAATAATCTGCATCAATATTAAACAAGCAAAAATTATGTTACATGCTAAAGAATTTATTGCCAAGGAATACAAAATAAAAATTACAAATGTTACCTCTCAATGTCATCAAGAATAATGACGCTCAATGGTGACTTGTATGCATCCTCGAAAAACTGTAAAAAAACAGTATATTGAGGGCCTTGGAATTTAAAAAATCAGGAAACAAGCTAGGAATTTACAATGACGCTAAATCATCATTTCTACACAGCAGTTGAAGAACCAAAAATGATTGAAGATATAATAAAAACCTAGAAGTTACACTCGGGACAACTTGCATTGAAGCATCACTTTTGAAGCCAGTGACTAATTGTTTGAAATCATGTAATCCTCAATAGGATTAATAGAGAACCTCAAACTTTTATGATGACTAACCTTGATAATATGTGCACATTTAGTGCTTTCATGGAGACCAATCATTGATTCAGCTGAAACCTACACAATTGCGAGAATTAAAATAAACAAGGTCAAGACACTCTAAATTCCAGGAGAGAATGCTGGGATTCACAACAAACAACAAGAGAGCTTACAATCTTGACATATGGGAAATCGCTGTCGATGCCAACAGTAGCTGCAAGTGCAGTTTTACCACTGTAACAAAACAAATTAGTTTAAGAAACTTGCTCTTAATGAAATCAAATGAAGATGGAAACTAACATACCTGCCACTTGGGCCTTCCAGAAGACAAGTAACAAGTGGGCTTCCTTTGCTCACTTTAACTTGCTCCACAAGTAGCATAGCTCGTTGGTAAATGTGCTTATGTCTATCAACACAATCCACCATGCCACCAAGTCTATAAATTTAAAGGAGAAAAAAAAAAAAAGGTAATTTAGTTGAGTTATGTATTGTTCTAGACAACAAGGCTTACATTTTTGAAAACTAAACAGCTATTTATCAAAATCAGCATATAACTAAGATTTCACCAGCTCATTAAGTCAAAAGCACGCCTAATAACCTCCCCCCCCCCCCCCCCCAGGGGGGCAGGCGGGGGAGAGTCTTTCAATAATAACTTTTTAAAGCCAGTTCAGAATAGGTAACCGGAAAAATAACTACAATTAGCTCAATTTGTCCATATCTAAAAATCTCAAAGTATGTAATCAAAAGCACCACCTGCATCTTTCAAGGTCATCAGTTGAAGCTCCAAATGCAGGAACAACTTCATGAAGTGCATTCAAAAAATCATCCATTGTAACCTTGATATTCTCTTCCTCCACTGGCTTGGTGAGATCATCTAGACTAAGTTGTCTATTTAAAGCAAATGAAACTGCACTCTTCACAACACCTTCAAGTTCTGCACCACTGTAGTTTTTGGTTCGAGCAGCTGCACAAGAGCAGAAAAAAGAATATCCCCACGTAAACCACCATGAACTCCATAAATATACCAATGTAAACCAGATTATAGTTATCCCTCTCTTCGGTGAAATCATCAATATACATCTTGACATTAGCAGTTTTGTTTCTTCAGCATTTAATCATTTATAATCCATTATGTTACCAATACAAACCATCATTGCCTCGTGCCTCCCTTCAAAAGGGAAATATATTTTTCCATCAAAGCACTGAATCCAATAGTCAAAAAAAGCTTTGGTGAGCAAATCATTAAGTCCAACCTTAACTTCTTCAAATAATGAAGCAAAGAATCATATTATGAAGAACCAAAATGCACTTGTGATTTACATATCTTTGCAGATACATCAGGAAGTTGTATGTCAAAGTCCAAAAACTAGATAACCAAGTAATGTTAACTTGATATTTAGAATTTAAAATTTGCTTCTTCAATGAGTTCCATCTTAAGTCAAAACAGCACTAGAAAAAAAGTTAGCTTCTATTCAATAAAATTATACTTAGATGAAAAATTTCCTTATTCTATTCCTCCCCCCTTTTTCTAAATTGTTTGAATCTTTAAAAATGCTCAATCAAGTTTTTACAAACAATATTGATGTTAAAACCAGTTGAAAAAAGATAAAACCAAAGTTTCAACAAAATGTTTTGCTAATGTAATTAAGATGCGGAAGAATAACAATTTATGATTAACATTTGAAAAAGTAGATGTAGAGATAAAGACTTATGCCTTAGAAAACCCATACCGAGCTCTTGAAGATTCACATCAGGAGATAAAAAAGAATTGTCCTTCATCTTGTTAGTATGAATTTGAAGAATCTGCAACCGGCCATTTTCATCAGGAAGGCTTATCTCAACTTGGACTTCTAGTCGCCCCGGTCTACAAGACATAAGTCATTGATGATTCACTATATGGTAAGCATCACATCATACATGCTACTATACAAGTCAATTACAAGACATAGCAGCAGCACTAGATTGGCTAATACTTCCAATGCACATTGAACAATAACACATCAGTTGATTATTTACTATTTGCACTTGGCATGAAAAGCTTATTCAAAATTTTGGAGCAGAGAAGGAAAATAAAGAGACCTCAAAAGAGCTTCATCCAGCATGTCCTTTCTGTTGGTCATTCCAATAAGCAAAACATTATTCAGCGACTCCACACCGTCTATCTGCCAACCAGGTGGATAAGTTCAGCTAAATGGAGATGATTTGTATTTATCTCAAGGAAGCATTCATGCTCTTCACTGACCTTAGTGAGAAGTTGATTCACAATACTATCATGAACTCCTGTGCCATCTCGAGTTGAACCTCTTGACTGCACAATATATGCAAAGGAAGTATGTTTTATTGCTTTGAGCATCAGACAAATCAATCATAACATGTTAGGGACCAACAAATAAGCACTGAGTTTACTGACTGAATCAAAGACACAAGCTGTATTTAATGAATAACAGCAATCTGTAGAGAGCAAAACACTCCCACAGCCAAGATAGTTCCAGGTCTGTTACACAGCACGGAACCCGTCCCCCTCTCCCACAACTCTCATACAAAAAATATCCTTCCCTTTCCCCCATCCTCCTAACGTCTAATATACTCAAAAAAGTGCCTTTCACAGTCCCCAACAAGCCACCCTAAATAACAGCTACTGTTCCTACTCTTAAGTTCTTTCTTCAAAATAGCAAGTCAACTACTGCCCAGCAAAAGTTACCTTTCCCTTAACATGTAATTACCTAGGTTTTCAAATGGGTTCTCACATAACATAACTTCAATAATGTGTGTCACTGAATCACTCGGAGAACTAAATGCAGATTTTTGAGGTCCCAGAATGAAGCGTCACTATCATATTCGAACTATCAAATTTATGTATAAGCATATGAAAAGCAAAGTTTTTAACAACAGCTTAATTAAAAAGATACCATTAGTTAAACTTACCTTCTAACTAAATCTAACACAGATAACACCATCTATGTACTGTAATGAATGACTGATATTGATCAATAGCAGAGAAATCATATACCTTGCAAATAGCATCAATTTCATCAAAAATTATGACATGCAATTCACTTTCATCCCCTACAAATTAAAAAGGAGGATAAGATCAGTAAACGATCAGAAATTTGAACAAGGGAAAACATGTAATGTGTCTATATCCCTTACCTAGAGTCTTCTGATCCCTTTCAGCATCAGCAAAGAGGTCCCTAACATTCTTCTCAGTTTCACCAACAAATTTACTCAAGACTTCGGGACCATTTACAATCTACAGGTCATACAAAAAGTAAATTTAAATATTTAATCAATATGTCAGACCATTAAAAACCTCTAGAAATCTGAGTGTTATATGAAGTGTAATCAACATAGCAAATCGAGTACAGAAGAAAAAATAAATAAATAAAAAATGTTGAATGACACCACATTTATAGTATAGAAACATGTAGTGAATAGAGACTTTTGTCACTATCTATTATCGACTGCACACATAATATTTTCATATAGAATTGCATTCCACTCCATTATACAAGTATAAGGAGTAATTCCCAAACCTTTGGTTCCTTCCCATTCAGAATTTTTCCAATTTGACGTGCCATAAGAGTTTTTCCAGTGCCAGGAGGTCCATAAAGCAGCATGCCCTTCACATGCTTGATCCCTAATCTGGAATTTCAAAGGCCTCCAAGTAAGAAAATGGTATATCATAAAGCTATTAAATTAAGTAGAATAAAGTAAAATATCTATTATTTATTACTTAGAAGTAACATGGGGCGGGAAAACACGAGATGCAAAAGCTCTTCGAAATATATCTGCAAATTCTGCACTCAAACCTCCAATACCCAGTGACTGAAGATTGAACTCTTTCTGCTTAAAAATGTTGCTTGTCGCAGCCTCACGCTGATTGACAATCTGCAAAGAGAACATTCACGAATAAATTTATCCCAATATATCTAAGCAGAAATAATTCATTCCAGTACACAGCAGAGTCCTGTTTAGCTGTTGTCAACTTAATATAACATATCCTTATCTTATCCACGTCTTGAACAATACCTTACTCGGATCACAAGTTTGACCAAACAAAAATTAGTAAATGAAGAGAGACTATACAAATCTTGATTTTGACCTGTATTAAAGCAGGGCAGATAATCATGTTTTGAAACAAGAAAGAACACGCTTAATAACAATCAATACTGAATTACTGAACTTAACTTTCTCTTCGACGTGCAGAAAATGTGACCATTATGCATTTTGCATGACCATTCTATTGTCAGGATAGCCAAATATTCACTCAAGAGGGAAACTATCAATCAAAGGAGAGGATCACCTTTATTCCACTATCACGTGATGTTTCAAATACAATGTATGTGTCATCTAATAGCATCCCTCTTTCAAGAGAATTTTTTTCTTGACCCTCAACAGCAGCTTGACTGACTGTGAAACTATAATTATTTCCATGATACTCAAACAACACCTTCTGCCCTGCAGTCATGACCTGCATAAAAGTAGAGTGGTGTTCAAAGACTTACATCCGATATATGACATTTACAAAAAATGTACACATCATGTGTCAAAAGATGGGCTCACAACATAGAAAGTACCCAAACTTCCTAAGAATTCAGAAAATAATTTGAAAGAGGGGTAAAGAAGAGAGAGAGGATTACAAGAAGATAACATATATGAGACACCAAAATAAGATCACAGATAAGTAATTTAACAAAGGACACAGTCATAACTTGTAGTCCATCTCAAGTGGTTTCAATTTCATCCAATCACATGCATATATTGCTCAACACTAGTCTGAATACAATGGTATCTTTGTCTCCCCAACCCTCCCCCCCCCCCCCCCCCAAAACAAAAAAAGGGCTACCAAAACAGGAAAAACATTGTCTCTAGATACATCTTCACTAGGGCCAGAGTAGCCTTAGACACTGAGGATATAAATTATACTACTAGCTTATTTATTGGAGAACTATACGAGGGAGGTTAACATCACATCTTACCCAAAAACTTGAGGTGTCAAACTTATAGGTCTTTTTCACCTATATCATTCCTCTAGTACAATTATATTCAATATAGGATTTCTCCATATCTCAATCATACCTAACGCTCAATAACGTTGTTTGATACATGTAGGTAGCCGACCTCACCTAATGGGATAAGGCTTTGTTGTTGTTGTACCTAATGCTAACAATCTCCACTTGACAATGTCTAACCAATGAGCCCTCTACTCTAAGTGGGTGAAGGGAGCTTCCATCTACCAGAACTACCATTTCCATGTTTTTTTTTTTTTTTTTTGGGTTAAAGCATAAATTCTGATATTATTGGTAGGGCTCAAAGAAACCTCAGACATCATGAAAATTCATCAATGATCTTTCCTTGGATTTTGAGAGAGAACTATATGAATGGACTCAACCCTACTTTTTGACCTGAAACCTTTAATTTATATAGTCTATAAGTACTCAACTTATATACCCCTTCTCTAGTCCAATTTCATTCAACTTGAGACTCACACATGACCCCAATGAGTTTCACAATTTAGACACAAAATGACAACAAAAACCCATAAAAACTAGTAAAATGAAAGGTACGATATTCAGGGTCACAGTTTTGTGACACAAATAACATGATTCTTTTAGGAGCAATATGTTAGCTAGAGGTTCTTGTACAACTTGTAGTATCGTTTTTTATTAGTGATTAATAGGTACTCATGCAGATAATAACCACAAAACTTAGCAACAGCCAGATGGCCTTTTCCCTTAGGCCCCAAATGCTGTCTGTCAGCGACTAACTAATCAAGACAAGGAAATTTGAAAGTTCCCAGATAAGTGAAATCATCTAGCACCCAAAGAATCGAATGACAACCAGAGACATTATAACAAGCAATTTACTTGTCAAAAAAATAATAAATGACAGCTGAAAAAACACCAAACTTGGCCAATTAATGGGCACAAGCGACTCACTGAAAAACCCCACCTGGTTGACAAATCTCTTTTTGAGATGCTTACCCAGCTGAACTGCATCAATCTACAAAGCAGAGCATAGTTTTATTCCTAAGGCTCTCTGGTCAAGAAAACCTTAAAATAAACTAAAGAATATCAGTTTCTTTCATAATCTTTCAAAATACTTACCTGTTCGCTTTTACCTCCTTTTTTTAAGAAGTCCAGCTCAAGGGTTAACATTGCTAGGTTGAAATTGTCAGGTGGAACGAATCTAAAACAATAGAATATATATAATCAACATAGGTAAATATAAAACAAGATCCAATCTTAAAATAACTAACAAACCTGCTCACAGGTATCCACTCAGCAGCAGAAACTTTGACACATCGACGCTGAATTGAATTTAGTGCAATTTCACCATCGTCAACCTTTCCGTGAGCTGTGTGTCTCAGTTAAGGCAGCACAAGTAAGATAGCATTAAATTCTGAGGATTCATTCACAACCCAATCAAGAAAAGTACCCATCTATGCTCCTAAATTCGTATTATTTACATCACAGAAATCAGACAACATAATAGTTCAGGAAAAATCAAATAAGCAATCAATTTTTTTTTTAAAAAATATATATACATATTTTCTGCAAAATCGAAAAGGATATGCGAGAGAGAAGACGAAGGAGTCCCCGACCAGAGCGAGGAAGATGTTTTTGAAACCCGGGACAGCGAATTTCTGAAGATCAGAGGGTGAGCAGCAGGCGAGATTGGTATAAACGAGGTCCTGCGACGGCGTGTTCGTGACTTTCATGGATGTCTGAGCGGACCCGAACCAACTCGCCATTTTCCCGATCGCCGGTGAGATCTATGTACAGCCGCTGACCTAGGAGGAATGAATTGGCAATGATGATGCGAACTGAGAATGGCTAGGATCAGCGCGGGAGAGAGATATCAAACGGAAACACGCGACGAACTGTCGAACTCCCGGCAAGTACAATATTTCTAAAAAAACTGGACCAAATTATGCTCATTTCAAGCTTTATATACACACACACCTAGTATATACATTCTTATCCTATTTATAAGTCCACTTTAACCAAATCTCATATACCAATAAAAGTTAGTTGACACAATGATTATAGGGTAAATTTTTAACTTTGCCCTCATTTATGATTGGATACTTTTTAATTGTTTCTTCTCTTTCTATCTTTATGGGTGCAATTAATATAGGTAAAATTGTCACAATCTCATTTATTTCCGAAACTGGACTTATAAATAGAACCACATTTTTTGGTCAAACTGGATTTATAAATAAGACCAAAGTGGGTATATACATATATATTTATAATTCCCACTCTGTTAAATATCCAACCAAATATTTCGATTGGTAAATCTCAGTAAATTTTTAATTAATATACCCTTATAGAACCTGACGGTAATGATACTAATTGAAGGGAGATTTACGATTATTGTTTATTTCGCTGCTATTTTCTGTTTTTGCTGTTTCTCTTGCACTCTTTATTGCCTTTATTTTCTGTACCTTTATTTTTCTGAAATTTACATTTTGTTTCATGTCTTCCATTTTCCGTTCTTTTTCTCTTTTTCTCGACGTCCTTCTTCTTCTTCATCTTCTTTCTCTACTTCAAACCCCTCCATAAACAATGATGAAGCATATTCTTCCACAAATAATATTTTTGATGAAGAAATTCATTTCAAAAATATAAATCAAACTGTTAATGATTGGACTCTTCCTGTCATTGACAACAGAGATGTTTTTATTGACAAAAGGCAATGGTTGAAGAAGTCTGATTATGTGATCAAAACTGTCGAATAATCCATTGCCATCCAACCAGAGAAAGAGGAATTTGTCCTCCTCTCTCCACGTTCCATCCATAAACACAAAACAGATTACAACTTTTTACACATCGGTTGTGTACAAGTTGCTCTTAAGCCTCTTGTTAGACGAGGCCTTAATGCTTCTGGTCTAGTCTGTCTTAGGGATGCAAGACATTACAGTTTTGCAGATTCCCTTCTGGCTGTTGCTGAGTTTGGACTTCATGATGGACATGTTTATTTCAACTGTTACCCAAATCAAACGGTTGATCTAAAAGATAAAAACATTCTTGATGTCCTCAAACTCAATCTTAAACTTCATGGTTTTAACATGAAATCTGGATCTATACCTGTTATTCTGATATATAGAGTACAGTATAAGATCTCAAACTCTTCTGTATCAAATGTTAAAAATCTTCCTAACAACGGTCAGACTGTTGTCTTTCTCACTGATCATTCAAACACAAATATCACAATTCCCCGAACTATTATGTGGAAAGATGTTACCCTTCCAGAAGATTGGGTTATGGATAAAGCTGTCCAAGCTGTCCCAAGATCTGTAGCCCAAATCAGTAGAATTTCTCAAACTCAATCGGGATCTGTAGGAATTGCTTTTGACAGGCCTAGGAGTTCTACTTCATCTATGTCTTCAAGATATGAAGATTTCAGATCTGCAAATTCTGAATTACCAAGGAATTCCAGTTTTTTTGAACGGTCCCTTCCTTCAGAGTAGTCCCTTTCTTCGGTTATTTATTTACCTCCACCACCACAAGCTAATAATGCTCCTTTACCACAACAACAAGCTCCTCCACAATATAATCCTCCACCACGGCCAGTAGATGAACAACCATCTTCCAATCTACCTTCTAACATCTCAATGCAAGGAATTGATAATTCGGGAACAATTCCTCATGCAAACTACCAAAGGGAGGATGACCAAAATTCGGTTGATTATTTGTCCTATACGGATTTAGGTGAACCTCCAACTATTGGTTTTCTTGAAAAACAATTTCAAATTGACAAAGAAAGTTTGCAAAAGGAATTTTACTCAGAACCAAATACTTTGCAAAGAAACAAGTTTTTATAACATTTTAAAGAATTAATGCGAAAGCAGATCCAAGAAAAGTTCTACAGTTTCCTTGAAAAGTATGAAGTGAATATTCCATTTTTTGCTTGGTTTGAAGCTTATGCTTTACAAGAAGAAATAGAATATCCATTTAACCAAACAATAAATATGACCAAAAGAGAATGGAAAACATCTAAAGGACAAACTATTTCTTCAGAAGTTCCTCCAAAATAGTCATATCAAATTCCTGGTATTGTAGACAGCAGACAAAACCCTCCTATAGCCTCTCCTTTCAAAACTAGAAACTCAGAAGACCCTGTTTGTCCAAAAGACATAAAAAATCTTATGGAACAAAACAATTACACCAACCAGTATCTTATGGAGATCACATTGTCAAAGCCCCTTCTCAACAAATTTCTTCTACTCCTACAATTCAATCTCCATCCATAACCAAACCTTTGTTCAAACCTTTTCAACTTGATCCAAGGATTAAGGCAAGCTTACAAAGAAAAAACAATATGAAGCAAATTGGCCAAAGCTTGCAACATCAAAATCAAGTTACTACTGATCTTCAAACTCCCCTTACTCAATTAAAACAAAGAATTGTTCCTGATACTCCTTCTGCTTCTTTTTCTGATAAACAAGTTATGAATTTTGAGAAAATTTCTGATACTGAATCTTCAAAATCTGATTTTAAAATCAATCACCAACATTGGAAAAAGTCTTCTTCACCTATTTTTCAAAAATCTTCAAAGTTATATTATCTAAGGGCCAGTCCTTTAGATATTTTAACTGAAGAACGCCAAGATCAAACTTTCAAATCTTTTAACTCTAACAACATCTATGAGTGGAATATAGATGGACAGAGTGAATCGAACATCCTTCAAATTCTTCAACAAATGACTATGGTAAGTACTGCTTATCAGACAACAAGTGATTATTTAGATACAGAGATAACTAATCTTTTAGTTTCCGGTTTTACTGGACAACTTAAAGGTTGGTGGGATTATTATCTGTCATCTGATGAAAAATCAAACATTATTTCTTCGGTTAAGACTGAACCTGATGGGACTCCTATTCTTCACAATGGTGAACCTATTCCAGATTCTGTTAATACTCTTACTTTTTCAATCATTAAACATTTTGTTGGCGATCCAAACATTTGGAGAGATCGCTCTTCTGAACTTCTTTCTAACATCCGATGTCGGACCTTGTCTGATTTCAGATGGTATAAAGATACTTTCCTATCTCGGGTACTCCAAAGGGATGATGTCAATCAAGGTTTTTGGAAAGAAAAGTTTCTAGCTGAATTACCAAAATCTTTTGGTGATAAGGTTAGAAATAAACTTAGACACCATTATGATGGCAATATACCTTACGAGAACCTGACATATGGAGAATTAATTTCTCATGTTCAGAAAATTGCTTTGAAAATTTGTCAAGATGATGGAATCAAACATCAGCTTGCCAAGGAAAAGAGTATAAACAGAAAAGAATTAGGTTCATTCTGTGAACAATTTGGTCTTCCTGCTTGTAAAAAACCCAGGCTTAAATCTCACAGAACTTCTCGTTTTAATCCCTCCTTTTCAAAAAATAAACGTTTTCATAATAACAAGATTCTTTATCAAAAGGATGATATCCAAACTCTTCCAAGAAAATACAAAAAGAATTTTCGTTCTAAACCAAATAATGATTTTCCCAAAGATTTTCCAAAACGTGACAAAGTAACTTGTTTCAAATGTGGTAAGCTTGGTCATTATGCTAAATATTGCCGTCTTTCTAGAAAAATCAGAAACATCTAGATTGAAGAACCTCTCCTCCAGCAAATAAACAATCTTCTGATTGAAACCTCTTTTGAGTCTGAAGAATTTGATGACATAAACCAAATCCAAGATGATGATTTTTATTCAACATCTGATGATTCTTCACCTTCTTCTCCTCAAATAAATGTTATTACCAAGGAACAAGACTTACTCTTAGATGTTATAAGTAAGCTTCCAGATGGTGACAGAGGTATGTATCTTTCAAAATTCAAAGATATTATCACTCAACCTTCGTCCTCATCCGTTCCTTCTTCTTCTAAATTTTCAGTTTTCCATAACAAGTATGATTTGACCAAAACCTTGGACAGATTTAAACACTCTGTTAAACCAGTTACTCTTCAGGATCTTAAATCTGAGATAAACAAGCTTAAGGTTGAGATTCAAATTCTTAAACAAAGTCGGGACACCCATGAGTCTGTCCTATTGCAAATTCAAGAATTTCTTTCCCCAACCCAAAATCCTTCTGACGAGAATATTGATCGGGTTTTGGAAAATGAAAATGACGATGATAACCCTGAACAAGAAACACCTTTTTTAAATGTAATTTCAAGAGTTTTCCTACAAAAGTTCTATATACGAGCAAAAATCATTATCAATAATGATTTTATTATAGAACAATCTGTATTGTTTGATACTGGAGCTCAGGCAAATTGTATTTTAGAAGGCTTGGTTCCCACTAAATATTTTACAAAAACAACAGAGAGATACAGTACTGTTACAAAATCACCATGTTCTGTCCAGTACAAGCTTTCTAATGTTGTTGTTCAAAATGAAAGTTTGCGAATAGAAACTCCATTTATTCTCATGAAAGACATGGGAACACAAATCATTCTTGGAGCTCCATTTGCAACACTTTTAATTCCTTGTGAGTTGACACCAGATGGTATTTCAAAACAACATTTTGGAAAAACCATTTTCTTTCCTTTTACAGAAAAACCTAAATTCAAAGAGTTAAATCCTCTTTTTCTCAAACAAAACCAGATCAATTATCTCCAGGATGAAGTCTCTTTCAAAAGAATTGAACAGCAACTCCAACAACCAATTGTCCAACATCGAATTCAATCCTGTTTGGATAAGATTCATCAAACGGTCTGTGCTGATTTGCCCAATGCCTTTTAGAATAGGAAACAACATTCAGTTGATCTTCCTTATGAGCCAAATTTCTCTGAAAGATGAATCCCTACAAAAGCAAGACCCATTCAAATGACATAGGAACTTCTCGAAACTTGTAAAAAAGAAATTCAGGATCTTCTTGACAAAAAACTCATTCGTCCGAGTCGTAGCTCGTGGTCTTGCGCTGCTTTCTATGTTAACAAAAATGCAGAAATTGAACGTGGAACGCCAAGACTTGTCATCAATTACAAACCTCTAAACGAAGCTTTACAATGGATTCGGTATCCAATCCCGATCGAATAAGGCTGATTTACTAAAGCATTTGCATTCTGCAAAAATCTTTTCAAAATTTGATATGAAGTCTGGATTTTGGCAAATTCAAATTTCAGAAAAAGATAGGTATAAAACTGCTTTTACTGTTCCATTTGGGCAGTATGAGTGGAATGTTATGCCTTTTGGTTTGAAAAATGCTCCCTCTGAATTTCAAAGGATTATGAACGAGATCTTTAGTGATCAAAGTCAGTATATTATTGTCTATATTGATGACGTTTTAATCTTTTCCAATACCTTAGATGATCATTTTAAACATGTTTCAAAATTCATTCGGATTGTAGAAACAAATGGTTTAGTGGTTTCAAAACCAAAAATTAGCCTCTTCCAAACCAAAGTTCGTTTCCTTGGACATTGGATTTGTCAAGGAACCATAACTCTCATTGAGCGTGCAATTCAGTTTGCAGATAAATTTCTTGATCAAATTCTTGACAAAACTCAACTTCAAATGTTTTTGGGATGCTTAAATTATGTTGCTGAGTTTATCCCTCAACTTAGCAATTTTGTTAAACCTCTTCATCAACGTCTCAATAAAGATCCTTCTCCTTGGACTGAGGTTCATACTGAAGTCGTTAAACAAATTAAACGACAAGTTAAAGAACTTCCATGTCTTACCCTTCCTGTCCCATCCGCTTTCAAAATTGTTCAAACTGATGCTTCTGAATTAGGATATGGAGGTATTCTAAAACAACGTTTAGATGAAAAAGAACAAATAATTTCTTTTACGTCTAAACATTGGAATTCTTCTCAACAAAATTATTCTACAATCAAAAAAGAAATTTTAGCAATTGTTTTGCGTGTTTCAAAATTTCAGGCTGATCTTTTAAATCAAAAGTTTTTAATTCGCATTGATTGTAAAGCTGCAAAAGATGTTTTACAAAAAGATGTTAAAAATCTTGCATCAAAACAGATTTTTGCCCGATGGCAGGCTATTTTGAGTGTTTTTTATTTTGATATTGAATTTACCAAAGGCACTTCTAATTCTCTTCTGGATTTCCTTACCCGTGAGTTTTTACAGGGTAGACCTTAGGATCAAGAGTAAACTAACCCACAAACCCTTTCCTTCTCTCTAGATAATGCCAAGAAAGAAAAAACCTGGTGAAGATTCGAAAGATAAACAACCCTTCCAAGAGAAAGATAAATTAAGCATCTATCAAGATGCACAAAGCCCCATCTCCGAAGCAGACCTGGCGGAGATAATTAAACAATTGTTGCAGCAACAACAAACGGCTCCCCAAACACAAGGAGCATCAACCAGTCAGTCAGTTCCCCAAACACAAGGAACCTAGTAGACATGGTCACAAACAAAATCTGGGTCATCTACCCCAAAACTGGAGTCATCCACTCCAAAAGAGGCTCTAACCCAGGGACTCATTTCTGTTAAGCTTGATAGAAAAACAATAGATTCTTATGTTAAGAAACCCCCAACACAAACTTGGGAGGAAGTATTAGCAAAAAAGGATCACAAAACCCAGGCTCTTGAGTATGATAAACTTGCTTTATGATTAATTGCCTCTTCTTCACAAGCAATTAGTAAAAAAGAGTATGATTCATCAAACAAAGAATTTGCTCTTCAATTAGCCCAGAAAAGGCCACCTTAGGTATCAAAATCCTTAGTAGATACTTCAGCTATTAATCCTATGGATACTCCATACATCGAAAAACCAAATATTGTATTGAGAATCCTATAAGTTGAACCTGAGTTTTTTCTTGAAACCCCAAATCGGGTAGCATTGAATGTCTTCCCTTCTGGATTTCATTTCATACCTACCAATCTCAAGAAAACAAGAGAGTTTTATGAGGTGATATTAGTTGATTCTAAGTCTATTGAGTTAACTCGATACACTTCTAAAGAAGATCAATCATTAATCACTCATTCAACCCTCCAAATATTACAAGTTCTCACACCAACACAGTGGGGACAAAGTTTGCATAAACAAAAATTATTTTCGAAACCATATGATCCTAAAGGATATACTTACTGGGATTATTGTGAAGCCTGGTATAATATTTTTTGGGATCAGAACAAAATTTTTAGACATACTTGGTTCATATATTTCAAACAAAAAACCAAGTATTACTTTCCTCAATGGTTTTTGAGATGGTGGCATGTCTTTGGACCAATATCGGAAATTTTTCCACCAGAAATCCAAAGAGCATTTGACCATTTCAAAAGCAAATTTCAAACCGATGGAGATCCTTTTCCAATTGATCTTCATTATTTTTCAAAACTATCTGTATCTTGGATTTTTTCCTGGCAATACAGATTATCTCACAAGGACAGAAAATCCCCAGTTTTACCAGTATTACAGAGACAACTCTTTGTACGCTGATGGGGCAAATATAGACAAACAAATGCAGATTGCAACGCAGTAGATAAGTGGTTCAAGGACAACCCAGAATTCCTCTGTGCCAAAGAACAAAGTTGATTTCTAAATCAAAAGAATTTTGTTCAACATACTCTGGCAGCTGCATCAAATAAACAAGACTGTATCAAACAACTCAGCATTTTGCTCCAACAATTACAGCAAGATGAGGCTGAGACATCAAAGCCTGACTCAAGTGATGATAATAAAGATGAAGATTTCATTGTCAACCTTGGAGAAGACTAATAATCTTACAACTTTTGACGGAGACTCCAAACAAGCAGTGTTTCCATGTATAAAGTTGTAAAATTTCTATATAAAACCTCTTTGTATTGCAGATAGTGTTAGAAATTTCCACTTGTAACACCAAAACACTGTAATGCATAGAGCACTGTAGTTAGGTACGGTATGTAATGCATAGAGCATTGTATAGTCTTTAGAGTCTTTAGAGGGAGTGGCTATACCATATATATATATATATATATATATATATATATATATGTATGTATGTATGTATGTATATACCCACTCTAGTCCTATTTATAAGTCCCTTTTGACCAAAAAAATTTGGTCCTATTTATAAGTCCCCTTTGACCAAATAAATGAGATTGTGACAATTTTGCCCATATTAATTGTACCAATGAAAACAGAGAGAGAAGAAAAAGTTGAAAACACCCGATCATAAATGAAGGCAAAATTGAAAATTCACCTCATAATTATTGAGATAACTACCTCTCCTTGGTATGTGTGATTTGGTCAAAATGGAACTTATAAATAGGACCAGAGTGGGAGAAGGAGCAAAAATACACACAACCTTATTTTTAAGGGAGAAGGAGCGAAAATACACACGACCTTTTCCCCAGAAGCGCCCAGCACCACGACCTTTTTTCTGAAGCAAAAATACACACGACGTTACATTTTGGGAGAAAAAATGCCACAGGCCGTTAGTTGACCCTCAGTTGACCGTCAACTTGGATGGAACGCTGACGTGGTGCTGATTTGAACTGACAAGCAGACGTGGACGATGACTAGGAATAAAAAAAATTCAAATAATTAGGAAAAAATTAAAAAAATCAAAAAATTAGGAAAAAATTAAAATAAATTAGAAAAAATAGAAAAAAAATCAAATATTTAGAAAAAAAAAATCAACAAATTAGGAAAAAAAATTAAAATAATTAGGAAAAAAATTCAACAAATTAGGAAAAATAAAAAAAAAGGAAAAATTCAAATAATTAGAAAAAATCCAAAAAATTGGGAAAAAAATAAAATAATTAGAAAAAAAATTCAAAAAATTAGGAAAAAATTCAAATACCCCGGCCAGTGGGCCCCACCACCATCCACCCTACCGTCCGCCGCCGCCGGCCGGCCACAGTTGAATAGCGATATACGGGCTAGCCGGAATGGCTGAAAGGGACTAGTCGGTTGCCGACGGCGGCGATCAGTCGCCGGTGGCCGCCACCCGGCGGTAGTTGCCGACGACGGCGATCAGTCGCCGATGGCCACCACCCGGCAACGTCGATCGATCGCTAGCGGCGGCAATCGGATAACCAACTAATGGAAGAAGATTTTAAACTTTATTAATTCTATCACAAAATTTAACAATTTTTTAACTAATGATAGAATTAATAAAGTTTAAAATCCTCCTTCACCAGTTGGTTATCCGACCGACCGCCGCCGCAGGGTGGCGGCCACTGGCAACCGACCGCAGACTAGAACTACTACCACATCGAAGAGCTTGAAGAAGAGAGAGACAAAACCACAGACTAGAACGACTACCACATCGAGCTGAAAAGACCATAAATGCCCCAACACTCATTGTGTGATGTCCAATGCTCAAGGGATTAGCTTTCTAAGATAGCGAGCTTTTTTGGAAGAAGCCCAATGACCTCAAAACTTACCCAAACACCTCACAACCAGGCTTTTTTCTATTGGCTTTTCCTACCTAAATGCGGTTTTTTACCCCTTAAGCTTATCCAAACACATTTAGTATAGAAATTATGTAATGTACAAGACGCGAAAAAAAATATAATTTTTAAAAATGAACCAAAATCTCATATGATAAAAAAGAGGGGGAAAAGGATATTATCATGTATTATATTTTATAAAGAGATCGATAAACTTATCACAACATCTCTAATTTATTATATATCGTTCTAGACATGATCCTATTGTATATCATATATGTGTTTGTACATATGTGTGCATATATTAATTTCTAGATGGGCACATTAAAATAGTTATACCATGGTCAAAAGTCTTATTTAGAAATTTTATATATTTTAATTAATTTATGATATTTCAATTCTAGAGAAATAATTGATCATAGTTAAGAAGTTATATTATACAAATTTTTTAAAATTTTAAATTCTAATAATAAGTGGGAAGTTAAGAAAATTTACGCTTGCAAAGAGGTCTTGGGGTTTTTTTCCGGTTGATTTATGAGAAATTTGCAATATCATTTTTTCAATTGGCATGAAGTCATAGTTTTTTACCATTTTAAAATTTTTTATTTAAAAAATGATAGGAAGCTATAATTTATGATAAAATTTTCTATCCTTATCTTGTGATTTCAAACAAATTTAAACTTTAGGGCATGTTTGGATTGAGGGAGGGGGAGGGGAAAAAAAAGGAGAGGAAGGAAATTTTTTTTCAAAATTGAGTGTAGTGGGGCCCACAAGTTTTCCTCTCCCCTCCTTTTTTTTTTCTCTCCCCCTCCCTCAATCCAAACATACCCTTAATATTTAACGATATCATTAAAACATTTAGATTTCCGGATTCACGTTGGTGGCGGAAAAAAGAAAAATCCATATCCAAATATTTATTGATTTCATCCAACTATATTTTCTCTAATTTTTATTTTTAACTCAGTCTCATCATTATTCATAAAAAATTTAAAATTTATTGATTATGTCTACAAATAAAATAAAGAAAAAATTTCACTTAAATACCATTTCAATTTTCAAAACCCCAAAAAGTTTGTTTAGAGATGGAAATGACATAAAGGTGACAAAGACTTCTTGGGATCTTAAAGTATTTGTAATTTTATCATAATGCCTCTCAATTTTTTAAATTCAAAAAAAGAGCAACCCTCGCAAGAGCACCACTCCAGTGCTCGCCGAAGCTGAGCTAGCTGGCACCTTACAACCACTAGAGCTCTAACAGTCGGCCGCAAGAGATTTGGCATTGCTAGCTGTGTTTTTGGGGGTTTTTTTTTTTAAAAAAAAATGAGGAGCCAAGTGGTGAGTGTGAGACCTTGGTCCTCCAAAAGTCTTGGTGACTAGTGGGCCACCAAGCCCTTTTGATATATACGTGTGTGTGCTATATGTGTATAATATAAATAAAAACATTAGGTATTTGACTAAAGGAGTAATAAAAATGATTAAAAGTGTAATGATATTGGCTAAATGAGTAATGTTATCAGTTAAAGGTATTCAGTAAATTAAATAAGTAATAGTATTTACTAAAAAAATAATAGTATTGACTAAAGGTGTGATGATATTGACTAAATGAGTAATGAAAATGAATAAATGCGTAAGACATTTACTAAAGAAGTAATAATATACCTGCTTACCAATATATATATATGTGCCACATGGTACCTGAATCAACTGATAAGGGTTGTTCCAACTTAACAAAAAATCTCGAGTTTGAGCTCTGAAAATGTATCAGTATTTGGTGGTAGAACTTTCTGTAACATCCTGATTTTTATTATTATTATTATTTGGAACTATAATATTATAGGGTAGATTAATTTATAATACTTGATTTATCAGGTAATCATTATGTGTAAATTTTCTAAAGTTATAATTAAAGATTTTACACACACATTATTATATATTATAATACAACAAAATATATATATATATATATATGGGGCAGCGTTGGAACAATAGAAAAAAAAAACGAAACAAAAGGACAAGAAGGTAAAAAGAGAGGGGGGAAAAAAGAAAATATATATAAAGGTGGGCAGTGCCCACTAATCGTGAAAATGGGTGGTGCAACGCCCCCAATATTAGAAAAGAGGTGTCGCCCCCTATTATATCAGTGGGCGGATTTTTGGTATAAATACCCCACCTTAATACACAAAAACACACATACACACATTCATCATTTGGCCAGAGGAGCGTGAGAGAAAGAGAAAAGGAGAAATAATGTAGAGAATATTATTGAGAGTGCTAGAAGACTCTTATTGAGAGATTTGGAGTGATTTTTGAGGATTATCTATAAGCTAGGATATAACAGGTGACTTTAAATATTTTTCCATATACTTGTGAATTGTGTATGATAATAATTTTTTTATAGACTGAATTATGTATGTGTGTGTGTGTGTGTATATATATATATATAATATTATTTTAATAAAAGCTGAATATTACATTTTTGTATCCACGAAAATTACAATTTTGTGCCCATGAAAGTTATACTTTTGTGCCCAACAAAATTTACGGTCTTGTCCCCGATTTTCAGAAATGACAGTTTAATCCCGAATTTCAAAAATGACAGATTGGTCCATTGAGGTTTTATGAGATATTTGGTTTACCATGTGATGATATTTTACATGAATGGAAGTTTGTTTTAATATACTTTATTTTTATTGAATATAATTATCATGGCGGTTGTATTTGTGATGAGTAAGAGTAAGGAGGAATTTGAAATATATGATTTCTTTATGCCATTACTTGGTGCACAGTGGATGGTACTTGTCAAAGCCCCATCTTCCATGTTTTTCCTCTACTAGGATTGCATTAGAGTTGTGAGATATGTAACACCTCCTTAGTTGTTGTTATGGATCTTGGAACATGGACCACGAAGCCCAACTCCTTATGCCCATTACCTGCGGCAGTTACTCCCACTAAGGCCACTACTCACTGCATGACCGAGACTGCGAACCACCACCAACCGTATATCCCGGGACATGCACACTAACCACCGCCTCCTATAAATAAGAGACGGTCCCACTAGTGAACGGTACGCACTATTCATTCTTCCATTCTCACTGAGCACACACCCCCACACTCAGTGGCTAGACGCCGGAACTGTATTCGAACTACGTTGGCTTTGATCCTATACTAGGGTACGTAGGCCCTAGGCGCTGTTCCTAGTTCAAGCCAGTATCATATTGTTCATACTCGAACATTTGGCGCCGACCGTGGGGACCGGAAAGGTTCGACCACAAGGTTTAAAAGTTATGTATCAATGGCAAGGACAAAGCGAACTTTGGCAATTCGGCACATTCGAGCACCAGAAGAACAACAAGGACAGCAGATAGAAGAAGCAGTACAGCCAAATCCTCTCGACGTTGACATGGATCAAGTAACTGTAGAAACTGAAGAGGAGGTGTCGAACATGGCCAACTCCCCCATCCCAGAAGATGACGTGCTAGAACACAGGGACACCCAGGCTCCCCCGAGCGGTTCACAGGAAGAAATTGAAGTGACTAACCCGGACGTTCGTTTGCTACAGAACACTATCGGATCCATTTTGAGCAGAATGGATGGGATGGAAACTCGTCACAATCTTCAGATTCAAGAAAGCGCTCGAGCACACTAGGAGGAAATGGACCGACGTGACGAGGAATGGAGGAAGCTTTTTGAGCAATACGCTGAACAAGTTGACAAGCGGGACGCTGGAACCGACAATAACAATGCAAGGCCGAGTCAACGCGGCCCTCCCTCCCATGAAACGCAACCAAGACACGAGGATAGCAGAGAAAGAAATGGTGACCAAAGGCGATCTCGGGAAAATGGCCGAGATAGACACACTAGGCGCTCAGCTAAAAATGACCGTCACAAAAGACGAGATCGGGTTACCGACAGTTATGAAGAGACTAATGGCACAAGGCAAGATCAGGCGTCAACTAAGACACAAAGGAAGGACAAACAACTGACAAGAGACCCAAGTTCATCAAGGGACCGCACAACATCTTCCGCGGTATACTCGAGTTCGGATGACGATGACAAAATGGCGACTCCTTTTACCAGAAAGATCATGGCAGCACCTTACCCGAAAGGCCTTGACACAAAGGACTTTCTCAAGTATGATGGTAGCCAGGACCCGCAGATTCATCTCAGCAACTTCAAGATGGAAATTATGGTGAAGGGATATTCAGGATCGGTCATACCAATCTTGTTTGCAGGAACTCTGAGGGGACCTGCGCAGATATGGTTTAACAACCTACCAGCCGACTCGATACCGGACCTCAAAGACTTAGAAAGCAAATTTCTGCTCCATTTTGCCCCAAGTAGGAAGCAACCAAAAACAGAGTTTCAACTCGATCAAGTGCGGCAGGTGCCCGGAGAAACTCTTCAAAAATACTTAGAACGTTTCAATAGTACCGCTTTGCATGTTCCCGGGTTGAAAGAGGACGTGCAACTGCACTGTGTAATGGCGGGCTTGGATAAAAGCTTGCCGCCGAAGAAGTCAATCATGAAGCGCCGCCCAAAGTCGTTGACTGAGTTCCTAGATCGCACGAAGCAGTATATAGAAATGGAACAAATGGAAGCGACTAATCAGCCACCCAGAGAGTCGTTTAAAAGATCCCCTCCCCGAGGGAAGGACCGATATGATTCCGACATGCAACACGACCGAGGTCGGGACAAAAAGCCTCGAGGAAGTCGGGCAGAAGGAAAATACGACAGGTATGCGCCGCTGAAGTTGCCTCGGGCCCAGATTTGGAAAGAAGTTTCCGCAACAGAAATGAAGAATGTAGAACGACCACGGCCAATGCGGACGGATCAACCCTTAGATAGATCCCGGTACTGTGAATTTCACGACTAGAACGGACACACAACTGAAGCCTGTTGGGATCTGAGGGATGCAATTGAGAAGTTCGTCCGAGAAGGAAAACTCCGCCGATATGTAATACAAACTCAAGGCCGACAAAACAAATGGCAGAACAGAAGCAGGAGTCCGCCTGAAGGACGAAAGAGACAATACTCTAATAAGGATAAACGAAGCGATGGAGACGAATTTCCTTAATCAAAGTTTGTATGCAATGGGATCGTCGGTGGTTTTGGAGGAGGGGGAGACTCTTCCAATCAACGGAGAAAGTATCTAAAGGAGGTCATGTCAATCACCGACCGACCCAAGTTCAAAAGAGAGAAGAAGCCAGAGGGACCGATGTTGGGATTTTCACAAGAAGACCTAGATGATGTGATACCCGGACACAATGATGGACTGGTGATCACGGGAACAGTCAACTATTGTTAGGTCAAAAAGGTGTTTGTGGACAATGGGAGTGCGGTGACATCATTCCATGGGACGCGTTTAAACGAATGAGGCTAGACTCAAAGGATCTGAAGCCGTGTAGGACCACGTTGACCGGGTTCAACGGAGAAGACACACGTCCCAAAGGGTTTGTTGACCTAAAATTGACTCTGGGCACTAGAGAGGCTTTTAAGACCGAGATGGTCAGATTTGTGGTGGCGGATTTCCCTTCACCCTACAACATGATATTGGGAAGGCCGACTATCCATGCTTGGAACATGCTGGTATCATCAAATCACCAGAAATTAAAATTCATCAACAAGAAAAACCAAGTCGTAACTGTTAAAGGAGATTAGAAGAATTCCCGAGAATGTTATTTTGAGGCAGTCCAAGAAGGCAAGTCGGCTAGTAAGGGAAAAGCAAGTAGCATCGCAGTGCAAGTAGTTGAGCTGGACCTGAGGGAGGAGGACAGGGCGCGAAGAGCTGAGCCCGGCGAAGAATTAGAAGACCTCGCCCTGGGAGAAGGTCCGGAACAAATCACGAAAATAGGAAGGATGTTAAATCCTGAAGTTCGTAAAGAGTTAGAGAAGTTTTTAAAGAACAACAGGGACGTGTTTGCATGGAAACCGTCCGAGATTCTGGGAATCGATCCCGAGTTCTGCTGCCACAGATTGGCTATTCCGCCCGAGTCAGCGCCAGTGGCGCAGAAGAAAAGGAACATCGGCTCTGATCGAAGACAGGCTCTAGACGAACACATCCAAGAATTACTAGATGCCGAATTTATAAGGGAGGTACAGTATACCACATGGCTATCTAATGTCGTCATGGTAAAGAAACCCAACGGCAAATGGCAAGTATGTGTTGACTACAAAGACTTGAATAAAGTATGCCCAAAAGATGCATTTCCCATGCCCAACATAGACCAGTTAGTGGATCAATCATCTGGGTTCCAGTTGCTCTCGTTCATGGATGCTTACTCGAGATACAATCAAATTGCTATGCATCCCGATGACCAGGATAAGACTGCTTTCATCACTAATAATGCTAACTATTGTTACAATGTGATGCCTTTTGGCCTTAAAAATGCAGGGGCGACATATCAGAGAATGATGACTAAGGTTTTCAGAGACCAACTCGGAAAGAACGTGGAAGTGTATATTGATGACATGATAGTCAAGTCAAAGGAGAAAAACGGCCATGTCCAAGACCTATGCCAGACATTTGAGAAATTGAGGAGGCACAGAATCCGATTAAACCCGGCGAAATGCGCCTTTGGAGTACCTTCTGGAAAGTTTTTAGGTTTCCTATTAACAAGCCGGGGCATAGAAGCCAACCCGGAGAAGTGCAGAGCGATACTGGAGATGAAGGCCCCGACGAACAAGAAAGAAGTCCAACAGTTGACGGGAAGGTTAGCGGCCTTGACAAGATTCTTGCCCAAGTCGGCCGAAAAGTCACTTCCCTTCTTTAAACTTTTGAAGAAGCAAGCTCAGGGAGAATGGAACTCGCATTGCGAAGACGCATTCATCAGGATAAAGCAATGCCTATCTTCCCCACCAGTGCTGTCAAAGCCTGAACCTAATGAGAAACTAATTCTTTACTTGTCTGTGGGAGAAGAAGCAGTGAGCGCGGTTTTGACAAGGGAAACCGGTCAAGAACAGAAACCGTTGTATTTCATAAGTCGGGCTTTACAGGGGCCCGAGGTAAGATACCAGAAGCTTGAAAAGATGGCTTTCGCCTTATTGACAACGGCGCGACAACTAAGGCATTATTTCCACGGCCATTCTATTATAGTCCGGACGAACCAACCACTTCAACAAATCCTGCATAAGCCGGACTTTAGCAGGAAGGATGACGAACTGGGCAATCAAATTGTCCGAGTTCGATATTGTTTATGAGGCCCGTCAAGCAATCAAATCACAGGCTCTAGCCGATTTTCTAGTAGAATCGACTTTCGTCCCAGAAGAAGAAGCAAAAATAGAACCTTGGAGAGTCTTCGTAGATGGCTCATCCAACATACAAGGCGGCGGCGCGGGGGTTATTGTGGAGAGCCCCGAGGGCATCGCCATAGAACTATCTCTGCGGCTAGATTTCCCGACATCCAATAATCAGGCCGAGTATGAAGCCTTGCTGGCAGGACTGTCTCAGGCAAAAGAAAGTGGAGCCCTGAAGGTGCATATCGCGACGGATTCACAATTGGTAGCATCCCAAATTCAAGGAACTTACCAGGTGAAAGGACCGTTGTTGGCTAAGTATTTAGCCAAAGTAAAGGAAAACATGGCCCAGTTTGACGAGGTGACGATAGCACATATTCCAAGGGCGGAAAATACAAGGGCCGACATTCTGTCGAAATTAGCAAGCACCAAGTGCCCGGGAAGCCTGAGAACAGTGGTCCAACAGAATCTTCCAGAACCCAGCTGTATAATGCTAATAACAAGCTCGGAGGATTGGAGAAAACCAATTGCGGATTACTTGGAGCGAGGGATTATCCCCGACGATGATGTACAGGCAAAGAACTTGGTAAAATCAGCAACTGCCTACACGATAGTGGACGACCAACTTTACTGAAAGGGTATACATGCACCTCTGGCGAAATGTCTCGGAAATGATCAGGCCCAGTATGTGCTGGCAAAAATTCATGAAGGCATAAATGGGCAGCATATGGGTGCCAAGGCACTTGCGCGGAAAGCTGTTTGGGCAGGATATTATTGGCCTACGATGGCCCAAGACACCAAAGACCACGTCCAAAAATGCGAAAGTTGCCAAAAGTATGGAAAGATCATCAGGATGCCGCCATCTGATTTGCAGGCAATCACGGTACCGTGGCCATTTTTCAAATGGGGCATGGACTTGCTAGGACCTTTCAAACCAGCACCTGGCCAGTTGAAGTGGCTCATCGTAGCAGTGGACTACTTTACAAAATGGATGGAGGCCGAACCACTAGCAACAATAACTTCGGCCAGAACACAGAAGTTTTTCCAGAGGAGCATTATTTCACGATTCGGGATTCCAGCAGAAATAATTACAGACAACGGGACGCAGTTTGCGGACCAAGGATTTCAGAAAATGATGTCCGACTTCCAAATTAAGCATCATTTCGCTTCCGTGGAGCACCCGCAGTCCAATGGACAGGCGGAGGCAGCAAACAAAATAATCGTGAACGGGCTTAGAAAGCGATTGAAGGAGGCTCAGGACAATTGGGTTGAGCATCTATATTCAGTACTATGGGCATATCGGACAACTGTGCAGTCATCCACAGGGGAAACCCCTTTCAGACTTACTTATGGCTGTGAAGCTATGATACCTGTAGAGATCGGCGAACCTTCCTTGAGGAAATTGCAAGTCACCCAGGAACGAGTTAAGAACGAAGCAATTGCTGCCGAGTTGGATATGATTGACGAGGTCCGCACTGCAGCTCATTTGAGGGACGTGGCTACAAAGCGGCTCATCATGGCTCGATACAACAGGAAAGTTAACCCACGCTCTTTCAAGGAGAATGACTTGGTACTCCGAAGAGCTGATATTGGCAACAAAAACGCCCGAAATGGGAAGTTAGCAGCCAACTAGGAAGGCCCCTACAGGATCAAGAAGCAACTCGGAAAAAGCGCTTATGTTTTGGAAACCTTAGATGGGAAAGTGCTAAAAAAAACTTGGAATGCCAATAAGCTTAAGGCTTACTACAGTTAAAGTAATCTGCTGCAAACTATGGTTCAGTATGTTTAATTGCTGCTTGTTTAATTCTCTTTTTCAGAAAGTTTGATTGTGGGTTCAAAACTCGCCCAGTATTATATAAAGACCTTGATCAATGGAGTAATAGGCTATAGAAGCCGATTTCAGCTTTGTTAAAGCTATTGGAACATGTATGAGCCCCGAGTTGGTTCATAAATCATGTCACCTAAAACACATGTATGAGCCCCGAGTTGGTTCATAAATCATGTAACTAAAAACGTATGTATAAACCCCGAGTTGGTTTATAAATTATGTCACTAGAACCGCATGTATGGACCCCGAGCTGGTTTGTAAATCATGCAATTAACATGTATGAATTCCGAGTGATTCATAAGTCATGTAGCGATTAAAACGCCGGCGGGATAAATCCGCCAAATACGAGTCTGAACATGACCGTATAGCGGCCAAAGCCGCCAAAAATGACGAACAGAAACTCGGGTTAGATGATCCGC
Organism: Acacia crassicarpa; assembly: GCA_034222035.1. Classification (NCBI taxonomy): domain Eukaryota; kingdom Viridiplantae; phylum Streptophyta; class Magnoliopsida; order Fabales; family Fabaceae; genus Acacia; species Acacia crassicarpa. The sequence goes on along the minus strand of JAWXYG010000005.1, from coordinate 35,237,160 downwards.
GATTACCGTATCGTCCTTAATGGCCATATTAAAAAGACATGCGTGAATATTGCAAACGCATAATTTTGTGAATCATGTAACTCGGCAATTTATATGCCGACAATAAAAAGAAAGGCACTTTAACCGACCTTGATCACGTCGGTTAGTTGCCTAAACAGAAAAGACAGTTTAGCAGAAATAGAAACAAACTTGGAAAATTCTATTTATATAAAGTCAGCGGATTGATTACATCAGTCAAAAACAAAAGCCCAACACGGGCACTGAAATTTACTAAACAAAGGGCAAAGGACGAAGCAAATCGGACCAATCAAGAGTCATCTGGGCCGTCAAGAGCCTGTTGATCCCACCAGTTTCCTCAGGACCTAAGCTAGTTGAAGGAGCATCCAAAAAAGGAGCCGGGTGAAAAATCCCGCCTTCAACGTAGGCATTAACGTGCGCCTTCTGCAGATCCAGAGAGAATTGGGGGTTCAAGAACTGGGCTTGCTCCAAGGCGTTCTCAAAGGCATCCGCCACGCCGGTCTTCAATTTAGCCACGTCATTATGGGCAAGATCAAGAGCCGCTTGACTGGTCTCAAGGGACGACGTCAGTTTGGCAACCTCGTCCTTGTACTTCGCCAAATCTTGCTCATGGATTTGAACATGGCGGATGATCTCAGATTCCGCCTTATGGAGTTTATCACGTAGAATAATAATTTCATCCGATAGGCTCTCCTTCTCGGCTTGAGCCACATGAGCTTCCTCCTGAGCCTGAGCTACCCGGTCATCTGATGTCTTCTTATCCGCCTTTAAAGAGGCTATCTCCGCTTCCTGATCTCCAACTAAATCCTTCAGATGCGCAGCAAGATGACAGACAGCGGCGTTCCTCATGTTCGTGTGCTCCAAATCCCTAAGTTCCTTTAACTCCAATGTCGACAACTTTTTCCTGTTATAGTAATGAGAGGGAGCTTGGAGACCTACACGAAGGCCCGCAGGAATTTTGTTGTCCCAAAGGTATGACTTCAGGAGTTCAACGACGGTCCCAGAGGAGGACGTCGGAGCGTCAAGTGCCGCTCTCTTAGGCTCAAGGACAGGAATGGCCAAAGGAATGTTGGCTTCAACTTCATCTGTCGGCTTAGCCTCGAGGGTTTTCTTCTTCCTCAATCTCTTGGTTCTCTTGGCCGGAGGAAGATCAGAAGATTCAGGAACTGAGACCGCCCTCTTTGCAGCAGGGGTCATGGGACGGGATGAGGGAGGTGCCGTATCCGGATGGCGCGCGGTGACATCAAGATACTCGGGTCTTTTTCCCATTGGGTAACCTAAAAAAGGAATTGTGTTAGATTAAATTTCAGAGAAAATATGCTTGAAAAACATTTAAATTGACTACCATACCCGTAATGGGCGATTTCCATACAAAAGAAAGAATGTACTCGGCTGAGTCCACTAAGGACTCTCTATTGACCGAAGTGGAAATGAAAGCAATTGCGTCTTTCTCCTGGACGGTCATCTTGGAAAAAGGGGTAAAAAAATGCTTGGCTTCGAACTTGTGATGCTCTTCGGTCCAGTATAAGGGGAAACGACCCTCGAGTTCCCCGGAAGCTGAAGTTTGAAGAAACCAGAGGACACTTCCGGGTTTGGCAGACACTTTGAAAAATGAACTTTTAAAGCCTTTCCACGAATCGGTGAAAGGCTTGAGAAACTTACGCCCAAGAGCAGCCCGAAGTGACGTCCATCCAAACTCCAGCAGGTCGTCTTCCGTGGAAAGATTGGTCTCTAAAGGGACAAAAAAGTAACAGAACACAGGCACGGTGCAGATCAAGTCAAACTTGTTACAAAAGCTTTCAAAAGCTACGGCGAAGGCCCAGCCGTTAGGATGAAGTTGAGAAGGAGCCAGATGAAAATGGCGAAGGAGCTCTATTTGGAAATTAGAAAAGGGGAATTCCATCCCAAGTCGGGAAATGACATGCCTATAAAAGAAGAAGAAGGGGGTTTCCTTTTCACAGTGTCCGGAAGCCACCGACTCACTAGTTGAAGGCTGGCACACAGTATACCCGTCTCCACCTCAGATTACCCGAGCAGTTGACTTAGCAGACAACTTATTTTTTACGTCAGTAACGGCCTTACTAACGGCATATCGATTGATTGTCGTCATTCGTGAAGTACCAGAGGGACCGGACTCGCCGGTCTCGGATTGGTTTGTTTGATGAGAAAGGGAAGACATATATACCTATACAAAAAAAGAAAAAAAGACTAGATCAGAACTTGGAAATACCTGAAGTCACAGGATTTATGGGTGTTTGAGATGCTGAAAACTGTAAGGGGGTGTAGAGGGCGGCAGATCTCCACGGCCTCTTGAGACAACGACAGTGATCCAAAATCTGCTCGGCTTCTCGATCAAAACTCTGGCGGGCAAGGTCAATAGCTTTGTACATACACTTTTCACAGGGTGTAATAACCTCGGCCGGGTGAGTCGGGGCGGAAGCATCTGGAGTAACATCTTGGGCGACTAAGGGGCCCACCGAGGCAGCGGGCGTAGGTTGAACCACCTGACTTTGATGAGATCGTCCGCCTCCGCCACCTCGGGAAGAACTAGCACCTCGGGAATAATTAGTGCCTCGGGAAGAACAGCCACCCCGGGAAGACCTAGCACCTTGAGAAGAACTACCTCTTCGGGAAGATCCACCACCACGGGAGGAACGGAGCATATCTTCTATTCTTTCCGCCTCAGTGGGAAGAATAGACCAAAGCCATAGTTTAGTTCGGCTAGAAACTTTTTGGAGTATCTCTCTATCCTCTTATGGGATTGGCCGACCGTACATATCTACTAGTGGAGCTCGGGGATCCATCTTCTATCTTATGGAAAACAACTTAAATGCTAAATCGCGGGAAATTGGGAATTGTTAAACACACAAGCAGAAGTTAAGAATGAAGTTCAAGATCATACAGAAACATTCAAGAACAGGTGAAAACACGAAGGCAATACATTGGAGATGAAGAACAATGAGCTCTAGATTTCCAGAATTCCCAGTATTTTAGCGACTCAGACAAGGCAATCTCACAATGATTTTCAACAGTTCCTTCTTGTTCGGAGAGGAATTCGAAATCATCATCGTCGTTTAAAATACCCAGCAAGAACAGATGCATATTTCAAGAAATCAAACTCAGAAACATAGCAGAAACACAAAAATAGCAAGCGATGGAACAGAAAATTCGAGAAAACCACTCAAAAGAAATTCTCATTACGGATGGCTAAAGATAAACGAGATCAAATGCGAATGAAGAACTTACTCGTGAACTGGAAAAAGCTAAAGTCCGAGAAAGGAAGTGCAGAGAGTACGCTGTTGGTAACCTTTTCGAAGGGAATTGGATCAAGTAAAAAACTCAGAGGAATGAAGAACGAACAAGTGAAGTTGTGAAATCAGCAATGCACTTGTATTTATAGGCAAAATCAAGGCGCGCGACGATTCGCTATCCAGAGATTGCACCGGTTACGAGATGCCGAAGGAGCGACGGTACAGAATTCAAGCAATTGAAATTTAAAATGAACCGACGGGATCAAGGCTAAACCCTACTAAATCCTAAAAGGTAATCATGACGGATGGGATATGACGTAGAGTATTAATGAGCGCGATAACCGAAGGCGGCTTCTTGAAAGACGTGTCGCCACAGATTCGGAAGGGGTGGATACACGAAACGGCACCCCAAACCTAAAAGACCTAAAAGAAAAGATAGACAAATAATCGTGACGATAGACATGACCACGGTCAGTTTATCGGTAGGCATGTCAGTAGACAGCGCACCACGGCAGAAAAGATCATCGGCAGAAACCTGAGTTGAGCCTCAGAGTGATACGAACTCGGCGTGAAGGGCAACATAAACCTGGTAGTTTATAAAAAGGGATTGTCAACCTCATAGCACATAAGGCCAGATATCCGTACCGGCGAAAAAGCGTATTAAAGAAACTCGGACGATGTCAAGAATACTAAGGTATCCCGGGCAACCTTAAGTCGGGTACAACCGTCGATGCATCCCGACAACCCAGATACTTGAGTTGTCGGACTGGGGGGCAGCAGAGTGGATGATGAATTATTTGCGGAACGGAAAAAGGTGAAGTCAATAACCGAGGGTAATTCAAACCCGAAAAATTGTTACGGAAGAAAACAACTCGGGTGAGCAGCATGTCTCAATCGAGCAACTAACACATCCCGGCAGCTCACAAACCTGAACTACCGGGCTGGGGGGCAACTGTTATGGATCTTGGAACATGGACCACGAAGCCCAACTCCTTATGCCCATTACCTGCGGCAGTTACTCCCACTAAGGCCACTACTCACTGCATGACCGGGACCGCGAACCACCACCAACCGTATATCTCGGGACATGCACACTAACCGCCGCCTCCTATAAATAAGAGACGGTCCCACTGGTGAACAGTACACACTATTCATTCTTCCATTCTCACTGAGCACACACCCCCACACTCAGTGGCTAGACGCCGGAAGTGTATTCGAACTACGTTGGCTTTGATCCCTATACTAGGGTACTTAGGCCCTAGGCGCTATTCCTAGTTCAAGCCAATATCATATTGTTCATACTCGAACAGTTGTAATTTTTAATGAGGGGAGCCATAGTCCAGAGTTAAGCTCTATACCTTTGACTAGGTGTATCTTAGGTTTTGGTGAGATTGGAACCATCCAGCCAAATAAATGTGTTTCTGTTGGACTATATGTTAGCCTATGGCTCCAGTCAGCAATATAAGGGTGGACGGTGATATAACGGAGGCTACATATTGCATATTATATAATTGTATAGTTCACAATTTGACATAATGATGATTAATTTTGCAAAAAAAAAAAATTGTATAAAAAATTATGATATATACAAATATATAAGTGTTTGTGTAATCAACTTCTGCTTTTTGTCATATATGATTTGCTTGTGTACGGTAAAAACTTTCAGTAGTTATTGAAACATGAAATCTCATCCTATATTAACATTTTTCAGGTGAACATTCTAGTAGAGAGTAAGGGAAGGCACTTATGGAGTGAGCTTTGAAGGCTCTTTTGTACTCCTGTAGCTTATATTATGTTATTTTTATTTGTCATGACTCTAAGACTTCCGCTTTATAATTTTATTACGAAATATTATGAGATTTTATGTTGACTTTGAAATGGATCTTGGTTTGATGTAGTTTTGTAATTTAATGATAGGGATCTTGATTATCTTTATTGGAGATATTTCAAATATTTTGGCTAAGTTTTTTGGTGTTGGATTTGGTGTGTTATACTTTCTGCTCTTGTGGTCCTACTCAGCTTGATCTGGATTAGTCTGAACCCTGATAAATCTTCCGAGTTAAAAGAAGATAGATTTAGGATACCATATGTTCATGAAAAGGGGAAAAAAAAAAGGTAAAAATATTTACTAAAAGCGAAATGGTATTCACTAAATGAGTAATGGTATTTACAAAAAACGTAATAATTTTGACTAAATGAGTAATGGAAGTGACTAAAGGCATAATGATAGGGCCTCAATGAGATATGGAAATGAGTCAAATGACTACATGAGTAATGTTATTAATTAGAGGCGTAATGGTAGTGATTAAATGAGTAATGATTTTCACAAATAAAAATATTTATAATAAACAGTTAATATGATATCTTGTAATTATCAAAATTCTTCTTCAAATAGCATAGAGCAATCATTATGGGGAGGCTAATGGCATTGAGAGGAGAACATAGGAGGTGAAGAGTGGGGTGGGAGGAATTTGCTAAAAAAAAAAAAAATCTGTAATTCCCAAAAAGCAATTAGTAGTGGGATCAAGATAAGAGTAGTGCAAACTGATAAGATTTCAAAATGTTTTGAAACTACATTTTCATTATCTCTCTATTTTTAATATATTTATTTTAAAAATATTTTATTTTATTTGAAATATTTTGCAATGTGTAATTTTCTCATGGATATCTCCTTTTATTTTTTGACCATGTTTTATTTTTTATAATTATTTTAGTTATTATGATATTCATGGCAGGAAAATGACGTAAAAGGAGGGACTCTCAATGGAAAACACTTTATTTTGTATTATATATTTTTTAAGAATATTTTATTTTATATCTTTATTCTAATTGTTACATATTCAGGATAGGAGAAGCATGAGAGAGGGAAGGAGGAGAGACTCTCAACGTCTATTCTTTTATATAATGAATAGATCTATAAATTAATATTTATAGTGCGTCTTAATTCCAAAGTAAATTAATTTTTCCTGGTGCAAAAAACAAAGTAAGTTAATTTTTAAATTTAATTTTTACTATTTATAATCTTGTGTCATAATTGAGTTATTAATTCGGGCAAAAATCAGAATTAATTGCCCAGTTATATCTCGTCGAAAATTAACAGGGGAAGTTTCATGAAAACATATAATATGTAAAAAGAAGGTGTCTACTTCTTCTTTAGGCATTTTCTTGTCTTTGATTATGTTCTAAGCCATTTCTCTAATCCTTGTTGGTGAATGTATTATGGAGTCGAACTATCGAAGGACGTGGCAAATAATGGATTATGCATTGGACATTAGCCACATAGGTTCTTCACAATTGAAGATATCCAACATGCAAGAGTATAGATTCGTCATGCACCACAAAAATATAGATTTGTCCAAAATGTTCAGGACCTGACCAGTGCGAATTGAGTTTACTTGATAATTGTTGGGCCAAATATTTTTTTTTGTTTGATACTTCTTTGATCGTAAATATAAGATAAAATTATTTTTTTTTGAAATATTAAGGAAACTAATTAAATTATTTTAGAGTATCTATATTTTTAATTTTTCTCCAAACTAATTAGTTTCACAAAGTAATGCAGCTTTTAGTGTCTCGGATACGAGCAATCACTTGCAGACAGTAGGTTATTCGATATAGCCATGTTCTACGGGAGGGCAATCAGTATACGGATTGGTTGGCCAATTTTGCTTTGACGCATGTGGAGTGTCCAGATGGATCCCATTTCTCTGATCCCCCTGCTGGACCCTATTGTCTCCTTGTTGCTGATCTGGTGGGAGTACAGCACACTAGGAGACGCCTTTGATTTTAATGCTTTAGGTTCTTTTGGTTGTTTAACTTTGTTGATTATTTTCCTTGTATCAAAAAAAAAAAACTTCATTAATCTTTCCAAAAAAAAGTCAATTATGTTTTATATTTAGTACATGAGCGAGTAACAAACCAGACACCTTTTTTTGTTATATAAAATTTTAGGAGAAGAGTTGGGTTCATCTATTGTCCAAGGGCAGAGCGCTAGAGCTTGCTTCACGGGGAGATTTAGGATTGAGAGTACATATATCTCCACTAAATTACACTTACTTCATAAACTCTGAGATGCCTCCCGAACACCGCGACTCAAGATTTGAACCCTCTCTACTTGTGAAAGTTTATAAATTCCTAATCGCTGAACCAACAAGCGGTTATACAGGACACCTTCTTAACTCATAATGTCTAACTCAAAGCGACTATCCTTGACAATAATCCGAGAAAGCCCGGGTGGAGACTGGAGCGATGGTGAACGCATGAAAACCTTGGTCTAAGTTGGCCAGGAAATTTGCAGCATGATATCCGCAACAGGACAGGTAGCCCATAAAAGCCCATCAGGCCCATGATCCACATAAGCCTCGTTTGGAAAAATTATTGTTTGGAGCTTTTTGAGCATGTGATGTACTTGTTCCAGTCCAAAAAGATAAAGAATGGAATACAAGATCCTCCGAAAGATCATTGGTGTAGTAGACTCAATTCACATTACATGTTTCTTTCTTATATGCTTTTTAGGTGTTTGTCCCTTTAATTAGAGGGTTGAAACTTTTTTTAAAAATTTTTTTATATATTCTATTTATTTAAATTAAACTATATGTTGTATTCTAAAATTTTTTTTGCACCTAATATTTTAAATTAATTAATTTTCATAATACTGGTGTTATAGGGAAAATATTTTTGAATACAGGATTAAAAATTAATTAATTTGAGATATTGAGTGTAAAAAAAATTTCAAGATGCAACATATAGTTTAATCTAAATAAATAGAATATATAAAAAATTAAAAAAATGTTTCAACCCTCTAATTAGAGGAATAAGCACCTGAGAAGCATGTAAGGGAGAAGCATGGAATGTAAACCCGGCCTAGGCTAGGCCTTCGAGACCAATGTTGTTAAAACGTAGAGTCTATATTAAAACGGTAAGGGTGAGCAAAAACGTAAAATCGGAAAACGTAAACGAAACGTAAGAGTTTACTACGTACTATTAAAAAAAAAATCCAACATATATAAAACCAAAACACACCAATACATTAAAGTCATCACAAATTTAAATTTAAGTCCAAACACTTAAGGAAATAATTAAGTTCAAACTCAGTCATCATAATATATATTAAAATCAAAACACCAAGGCAATAAAATTATAAAAGAGATCAACATCTCTAATTTAAGTCATCGGAGTCAAAGTCAATATCATATTCTTCATCCCCTCCCCCACTAAGAAATTCGGGAATATCCAAATCATTTCAGTTCCCCTATTCTTCATTCAGATCATGATCATCCAAGCCATAGGGATCTTGCTCTTCTTGAAAAGTCCTTCCTTACAAAACATTAATTAACCTTAATTAACAAATAAATAAAGAAAACCCTCCACTTACTATAGTAAGTGCAACGGAGTTCAAGACACAACATTCGCCCACAAACGCATCACAATAAAATCCGAAACTCTGGGCACAACTGTTCGGCGGAAAAAAAAAATGTAAGCTCACAACTTTAATAATACCAAACTCCCATCATAGAAGTGTTTACCAGAATACCCACACGCAAACCTTAATTTACAATCCTCCACTTCATTATAACAAACACTAAAATAACATACCATATAAAATTAAACCTTTAGTTCAGTAGCAAACTCACAGTTATTCCAAAACAGCTAAAACAGTATTTTTAAAACATGTGGGCCCTATAATGGCAATATAGAGATCATTACAACACCATTACCCAAAAGAGGCTTACAAGGTTCTCTACAATTATGCCTCTGGTTGCTTCCCTTTGCTACTAATGGTATTAGAAACCTCGCCTGGAAAATATTAATATTAACGGGGTGAGACATTAAGTCCCAGTAACCAAAATTAATTTATAAAATATGCAGGAAAGGATTGCAAGTCAGAGAAACGGGATTGTTAACAAAATAATAACAACAACTTCAATAATCAACTAACCATCCTCACATTTACCATCCTGCTCCTCCTTATTTCCTCATGGACATGGATCAGCCCATCAGTGTTAGTAACCCGGCCAAGGTTAACTATCACCTCAAGGAAACTGTTCCCTCCCGTGTCACCACCAATATACCGTAACAGGGAGGTGTCCGCCCAAAACACTCAACTCAAATCCGGGCCAGGAATAAGAGTGAACCAATGGGCACAAATTCTCCCTCAGTCTCTTCCACACTTCCCAACAAATTTCAAAATTAATAACAATATGAAATCATAATTATCAAAACATAGTACGATATACTACCCCATACAAAACATCTTACAACAATTAACACAATAATCACCATTACAATAATTCCAATAACAAAATTCACTCACATATATTCATACAGATTAGAAAATATACTGCTTCTCTAAATTAGCAACATACTCACATAAACACACAATTTCAAAACACATGTTACTAGTATTTATGAAAATAAGATTTAGTAAACACCTTACATTCCAAAACATGCATATAAAATAAATTAACCCCGGTTACCTCAACTCCAGGCCAAACCTTATCTTGAGAAATTAAACTCGATTAATCACCGGTCACAGGTAAACTCTACATTATCACAAATATAACTTATATAACTCAAAATACACAAATAATAATAGTAATAATAAATTTTTGTTATAAAACTGAAAATAACCATTTTATCCTTTAAATTTCCAAAACCAAACCGATCAAAACTTCAATAATATCTCCATTAACCCAAAATAAATTATTTATACATCTTTTAATTGGTAGAAATATAAAGTAAGATGTAAATCCTAAATCTCTTAAATAGAAAAATTAATTTAAATTCTTGCAACAACATTTCAATAAAACTAAACCGGTCAAAACTAGTTATTAAATACTATATACATATATACAGTCTTCTATTGTTAAAACTCAAAACTTTTCCAAAATCATAACCTCAAAATTTTCACTAATCAACATGATATTACTTTCATTGAAAAGAGAAAAATATTTAGAACAACTTTCATGAAGAAAGTTCATTGAAAAGAAGTTAATTTAACTACTAAAATTATCTTATAAGATAAATAACATACCTCAAAAGACCCAAATATTATATCCACCTTCTTCTCTTTCTCTCTCTCACGCACTCTCTCTCTGTCCCTCCTCAGTCCGGCGCACACACACACTCTAACATACATATATATATATAAAACCAACATCACCGTCTCAAATAATGGGACGGTGATTTTATTATTATTTTATTATATTTTAATTATTATTTTAATCCTCCCACGCGATTCACGTCTTCTTCTTTTTTTTTTTTTTTCTTCTTCTCACCTGCCTTAACTCTTTTTTTTAAAAAAAAAATGAGCAAACTGCGACAAAGGCCCAAACTTTATTTAATATTACAATAATTACCTATAATTATTTTATAATTACATTTAAATCTTAGAAATAAAAATTAGGATGTTACAACTCTCCCCACCTAAATGGAATTTTGTCCCCAAAATTCTCAACAGGTTATAATGTAAACAATCCTCAACATAAGATTTCAACACAATCATCTTAGGGAGACAACAATATTACCAACTATCACACTACATCAACACATCAAAAATTTCCAATATAATTACATTATTATACCTCACAAGTTTGATCACAAACAGTACAATCGTAGATACCAATACTACATAACACACAAACATAACTAAGCAAACAGACTAGGAAAGTCACGCCGCATTCGCTCTTCTGTTTCCCATGTAACATCACCAGGAGACATACCCTTCCAGAAAATTTTTAAGAGACGAATTGTTTTATTTCGCAATTGCTTGTCTTTTACATCAAGAATTCTTTCTGGCTCGGGTATGTAAGTCAAATTCTCTCTCAATTCAATGTCTTCGGGTTCAATTACATGGGAAGGATCTGGGTGATATTTCTTAAGTTGGGACACATGGAATACGTTATGCACGCTTGACAGGTGTGGTGGCAAGGCAATCCGATAAGCGACGGGTCCTACGCGCTCCAAAATCTCATATGGCCCAATGAATCGAGGAGTCAATTTCTTAGCTTTAATAGATCTACCAATGCCAGTTACTGGTGAAACTTTAAGAAACACATGGTCCCCTACTTCAAATTCCAATGGTCGACGCCTTCTATCTGCATAGCTCTTTTGCCTGCTCTGGGCAGTCAACAACTTCTGGCGTATCATTTCAATTTTCTTTGTTGTTTTGTTCACCAAGTCCGGCCCAATTACCGTTCTCTCACTTAACTCAGTCCAACAAAGAGGCGATCTACACTTCCTGCCATAAAGTGCCTCAAAAGGAGCCATTTGAATGCTCGAGTGATAACTATTATTGTAAGCAAATTCAGCCAATGGCAAGTGACGATCCCAACTACCGGGTAACTCAAGGGCGCAAGCCCTCAACATATCTTCGAGCGTTTGAATTGTCCTCTCTGTCTGTCCATCAGTTTGCGGATGATAAGCGGTACTGTAATTCAACCTTGTTCCCATAGCCTCCTGTAACGCTTTCCAAAAGTTCGATGTGAACCTTGGATCACGGTCTGACACAATATTTATAGGTATACCATGTAACCTGATAATCTCATTCACATACAATTGAGCTAGCCTTTCTAAGCTATATTCAATATGGATAGGGAGGAAATGAGCTGACTTTGTCAATCTATCCACAATAACCCATATGGCATTATGGCGTGCTGCAGTATTCGGTAATCCGACAATAAAGTCCATGGCAATGCTGTCCCACTTCCACCGGGGAACCTCTAAAGGTTGAAGTAACCCTGGAGGTTTCTGATGCTCAATCTTTACTTTCTGACAAGTCAGACATTTCATTACGAAATTTGTCACATCGCGCTTCATCTTAGGCCACCAATACCCTTGTTTCAAATTTCGATACATCTTAGTAATTCCCGGATGAATGGTATATTTGCTCTGATGAGCCTCTTCAAGAATCGTCTTTTTGATTTCCTCATTATCTGGTACACAAATCCTTTTCTTGTATCTCAGTATGCCTGTATCACTAATATCATAGTCAGTTACTTCACCATTCTCCAACCTTTCTCTAACCCTTTGCAACCGATCATCTTCCATCTGGGCCATTCTCAAGTCATTATAAAAATCAAAATTTCCTTGCACCGTACTCATAATTACCTCAGATCTTGGTTCGAGATATACTTCTGATAACCTTTCTAGAAGGTTATACTCAGTCACACACATGTGAAACATGTGTATTGACTTCCGGCTTAAGGCATCTGCAACTACATTTGCTTTCCCCGGATGATACTTCAACTCAAAATCATAATCCTTTAAGAACTCCATCCATCTTCTCTGTCGGTTGTTCAACTCCTTCTGATCCATAAGATACTTTAAGCTCTTATGGTCACTAAAAATCTCGAATTGAGTTCCGTACAGATAATGCCTCCAAATTTTCAAAGCGAATACGACCGCTGCAAGCTCCAAATCATGCGTTGGATAATTCTCTTCATGAGGCCTTAATTGTCGAGAGGCATAAGCCACGACTTTACCATCTTGCATGAGCACACATCCCAATCCTTTCAATGATGCATCCGTATATATCGTATACGGTTTATGTGGGTCAGGTATGATGAGGACAGGTGCAGTGGTTAACCGGTTCTTCAGCTCCTGAAAAGCTGCCTCACACTTTTCATCCCAAATAAACGGTTGTTCTTTCTTTGTTAATCTAGTAAGTGGTGCGGCAATTCGAGAGAATCCCTCAATAAAGCGACGATAGTAACCTGCCAACCCAACAAAACTACGCACCTCAGTCACAGACTTCGGTCGTTCCCACTTCAACACAGCGTCAACCTTGCTTGGATCTACGGCTACTCCATTAACCGAGATCACATGACCTAAGAACTTCACCTCTTTCAGCCAAAATTCACATTTACTCAGCTTCGCGTACAGCCGATTCTCTCTTAGGATCTGCAATACTGTTCGAAGGTGTTCCCGATGTTCCTCCGTACTCTTCGAATAGATAAGGATATCATCAATGAATACCACTACAAATTGATCCAAATAAGGTCTAAAAATTCGATTCATATAATCCATAAACACTGCTGGCGCATTAGTCAAACCAAAGGGCATAACAAGAAACTCATAATGACCATATCTGGTACGGAAAGCGGTCTTTGGAATGTCATCTGCCTTCACCCTCAACTGATGATATCCCGATCTCAAATCAATTTTTGAAAATACTGATGAACCAACCAGCTGATCCAGCAAATCATCTATCCTCGGCAACGGGTACTTATTCTTGATAGTGACTTTATTTAACTGCCGATAATCAATACAAAGCCTCAAGCTACCATCTTTCTTCTTCACGAACAGAACTGGTGATCCCCATGGAGATACACTTGGCCGAATAAAACCTTTCTCCAACAGATCTTCAATCTGCTTCTTCAATTCTGCTAACTCTAAAGGTGACATTCGGTAAGGAGCCTTAGAGATTGGTTCTGTTCCTGGAACTAATTCGATGGCGAACTCAACTTCTCGTTCTGGAGGTAGCCCGGTCAACTCTTCAGGGAACACATCGGGGAAATTCCTAACCACTTCGATCTGCTCTATATTTCCTTTTGATTCCTTCTGAATAGAGAAGAACACCGCAAAAACTTCACAGCCTTCCTGTAGACTTCTCTGAACTTGGGTTGCTGACAACATTATCGATTCTTGGTGAGTTTTCTTATTTACTGTGCAGTCATTAAATTGCACAGCTTTCTCCTTGCATCGCAAGGATACGTTATTGGTTGTCAACCAATCCATTCCCACAATCACATCTATACCCCGCATGGGTAGACAAATCAAATCAATGGTCGTTTCACGACCATCACATACAAACCTCAATTTCCTACATACCATAGCAGTTTTTACACGTATACCAGTGGGGGTAGATACAATCAAGTCATATAACAAATCACTCATAACAAGATTTAATCTTTTTGCACAATCATGTGAGATGAAAGAATGCGTAGCACCAGAATCATATATAACACACAAAGAATGACCCTGAAGGAGGGCATTACCTCGGATCAAATTAGGGGTATCTTTCGTTTCCTCTGATGTTAAAGCAAACACTCGTCCAGGAGCAGACGGCCTAAATGGTTGATCCTCCTTTCTTCTTTTCTGGCAAAATCTTGCAATATGTCCCTTCTCTCCACAGTTGAAGCAAGTCCAACATTCCCCTATATGCACTTTCCCACATTGAGAACAAGGAGGGCGTTGCATTACTCTGGGAGTCGACGCCACTGATTCGTACTGAGAACTCTGACTCGCTTTAGTGTTGCCTTTACGGCTCTGAGCTATGGGAAAACGTTTCTTCTGCTGGAAGCTCCCTTGATTAAAAGTCCTCTTACTTCCGGATCCAGTAAAACTTGAAGGGTAATTCTTTCTACTGTTTCCTCCAGATATTCCCATGTTACCACTAAACCGGCCTTGCGAATCCCTTCTCACAGATCTCTCAGCGTCTCTACATCTTCTACAAACCTCTCGGATCTTTGCTATCAGCTTCTCAAGAGTAGTGATGTCATAAACTCCCATTCTTGCTCTAACTTCATCATTACATCTCTCAAACATTTGTCGCGCTAACCAATTATTCTGCTCCTCATCTGTTCTGTTCAACTGCGATACATATTTGGCTAGCCCCATAAATTGAGATATGAATGTTTCCACATCCATCTCCCCCTGTCGCAAAAATAGAAACTCAGCCTCTTTTTGATGTCTCATTTCAATAGGAAAGTAATAATCAAAGAACATTCTTTTGAATTCATCCCAATCCAGTTGATGACCATCAACAGGCTTCACCGTGTTCCACCAATCTAAAGCAGCGCCTGTTAACAGTGTTTTTGCAGCTATCACCTTCTGATATTTATCGCAATTGATTGACTCAAATAACATTTCTAGCCGATCAATCCAATTTTCAGCCTTTATTGCTGAACCTCCTCCGAAAGTCTCAGGATGGAAACGATCTAAATGTTTCCATACTGTAAGCATGTCAATAGCACCCTTTCGTGTTGCTGATTCCTCCGACTCAGAATTTGATAAATTCATATTCGATCCCCCAGAATGAGTACTATCTCCTTCCTCTGTTTTTGCATGAGCCTTCCGAGTACTCTTGCTTTCCTTGCTGGGCCCACTATTAGCTTTATCCTCCTCAAGCCTTTTCAACCGTTCCTCTGTCGCACGGGTCCACTTATAGAGTTGCCGCAACATCTCAGCCTCGGTTATGTGATCCTGAGGCCCATTTGATCCCTGTTGATCGTTGTTAACAGCGTCTGCACGAGCGTTATCCGCGACTTCCTCATGCCTAATATTTTCCATCTCTCCCCACCTAAGGGTGAAAGCCACCAAAGATGGAAAAAAAAATAAGGAGAAGAACAAAACACAACATAAAAGGGAAGCAGGTGTGTAAAGATTATATATTGCCATTTTCTATATGCAATGCACCACAAGTTCAGGATCTAAAAATCTGATACCAAAATGTCTCCGTGGTGCCCATACACCGTGGCAACATAACGTACCTCAGCCGCTAGTTTTACGCACCGCCTCACGGCTTAGGGTACGCCCACACGTCCCAGTGCAACCAGACTCCCTGGCCATGTCGGGGTAAGAGCCAATGCTTCGCCACAGATCACACTGTGAGAACCCCCGATCATGGTTACCTTTAACTAGCTCTGATACCAAATTGAAAAGTCCTTCCTTACAAAACATTAATTAACCTTAATTAACAAATAAATAAAGAAAACCCTCCACTTACTATAGTAAGTGCAACGGAGTTCAAGACACAACATTCGCCCACAAACGCATCACAATAAAATCCGAAACTCTGGGCACAACTGTTCGGCGGAAAAAAAAAATGTAAGCTCACAACTTTAATAATACCAAACTCCCATCATAGAAGTGTTTACCAGAATACCCACACGCAAACCTTAATTTACAATCCTCCACTTCATTATAACAAACACTAAAATAACATACCATATAAAATTAAACCTTTAGTTCAGTAGCAAACTCACAGTTATTCCAAAACAGCTAAAACAGTATTTTTAAAACATGTGGGCCCTATAATGGCAATATAGAGATCATTACAACACCATTACCCAAAAGAGGCTTACAAGGTTCTCTACAATTATGCCTCTGGTTGCTTCCCTTTGCTACTAATGGTATTAGAAACCTCGCCTGGAAAATATTAATATTAACGGGGTGAGACATTAAGTCCCAGTAACCAAAATTAATTTATAAAATATGCAGGAAAGGATTGCAAGTCAGAGAAACGGGATTGTTAACAAAATAATAACAACAACTTCAATAATCAACTAACCATCCTCACATTTACCATCCTGCTCCTCCTTATTTCCTCATGGACATGGATCAGCCCATCAGTGTTAGTAACCCGGCCAAGGTTAACTATCACCTCAAGGAAACTGTTCCCTCCCGTGTCACCACCAATATACCGTAACAGGGAGGTGTCCGCCCAAAACACTCAACTCAAATCCGGGCCAGGAATAAGAGTGAACCAATGGGCACAAATTCTCCCTCAGTCTCTTCCACACTTCCCAACAAATTTCAAAATTAATAACAATATGAAATCATAATTATCAAAACATAGTACGATATACTACCCCATACAAAACATCTTACAACAATTAACACAATAATCACCATTACAATAATTCCAATAACAAAATTCACTCACATATATTCATACAGATTAGAAAATATACTGCTTCTCTAAATTAGCAACATACTCACATAAACACACAATTTCAAAACACATGTTACTAGTATTTATGAAAATAAGATTTAGTAAACACCTTACATTCCAAAACATGCATATAAAATAAATTAACCCCGGTTACCTCAACTCCAGGCCAAACCTTATCTTGAGAAATTAAACTCGATTAATCACCGGTCACAGGTAAACTCTACATTATCACAAATATAACTTATATAACTCAAAATACACAAATAATAATAGTAATAATAAATTTTTGTTATAAAACTGAAAATAACCATTTTATCCTTTAAATTTCCAAAACCAAACCGATCAAAACTTCAATAATATCTCCATTAACCCAAAATAAATTATTTATACATCTTTTAATTGGTAGAAATATAAAGTAAGATGTAAATCCTAAATCTCTTAAATAGAAAAATTAATTTAAATTCTTGCAACAACATTTCAATAAAACTAAACCGGTCAAAACTAGTTATTAAATACTATATACATATATACAGTCTTCTATTGTTAAAACTCAAAACTTTTCCAAAATCATAACCTCAAAATTTTCACTAATCAACATGATATTACTTTCATTGAAAAGAGAAAAATATTTAGAACAACTTTCATGAAGAAAGTTCATTGAAAAGAAGTTAATTTAACTACTAAAATTATCTTATAAGATAAATAACATACCTCAAAAGACCCAAATATTATATCCACCTTCTTCTCTTTCTCTCTCTCACGCACTCTCTCTCTGTCCCTCCTCAGTCCGGCGCACACACACACTCTAACATACATATATATATATAAAACCAACATCACCGTCTCAAATAATGGGACGGTGATTTTATTATTATTTTATTATATTTTAATTATTATTTTAATCCTCCCACGCGATTCACGTCTTCTTCTTTTTTTTTTTTTTTTTCTTCTTCTCACCTGCCTTAACTCTTTTTTTTTAAAAAAAAAATGAGCAAACTGCGACAAAGGCCCAAACTTTATTTAATATTACAATAATTACCTATAATTATTTTATAATTACATTTAAATCTTAGAAATAAAAATTAGGATGTTACACTTCTCCAACTCCAACATCTTCCGAAAAATCTTCACATGTTGGTTCCACAATCCAATCATCATCCGACTCAATGTCATCAAAGTTATAATCAATTTGAGGAGACACTCTATGTTTTGTCTTGCCTAATCTTGAGTTAGTCATCACAAAAACAACATAAATTCATTTTCGTTTCGACACTATGTTTCAACCGAGTTTACCGTTTCGACACTACGTTTTGACCGTTTCAGCTCCATTTCCGTTTCTACCACTGTTTTGACACGATTTTCAGGCAAAAAACGTAGAAACATTCGTTTCTACGTTTCGACACTACGTTTTAACAACACTGTTCGAGACTCCATGTTTGAAAAAGGGGCGACCTCTCTTGTAGATAAGCTGAAAGGTGTTAAACATGGTATAGAAGATGGTGCAGATGACAATGAAGATTGCGTGAATGAAGCTCTTTCAGATGACTCCTTGTCCGATAGTTCACAAGCTAATAACGACAGTGAACCGTTATGTGAGGTAATAGAAGACCTTAAGAGGAACTTTGCAACCTTTGTCTTCTCTGGGGGAAGATGAAAAGAAGAATGTACAAAGCTTGGAACAACTTTGTTTTCATTAAGCTTCTTGGACGTAATAGTGGCGACAAGGTACTTGAAGCTTGGATTCAAAAATTATGGGCTAAATGTGGAGTTGTTAAATTGATTAATATCGGACACAAATTCTATGTCGTTAAATTGTCTAATGCAGAAGACTTCAATAATACACTCACTGGTGGACCATGGATGATATATGATCATTATCTTATTGTTAGGCCATGGGAACCAATGTTTAATTTTGCTTCTACAACCATTGACAAGATAGCTGTTTGCATTCAACTTCCTAGCATTTTTCTACAGTATTATGATAAAGAAGCTTTGGCTTTTATCGGAGATAGGATTGGAGAGACAGTTAAGGTTGATATCAATAACTCTTGTTAGATAAGAGGCCGCTATGCTTGGCTATGCGTGCTGGTTGACCTAACAAATCAATTCATATCGGATTTTGCGGTGGATGGACAAGACTATTACATTGAATACGAGGGTCTCCATATGCTCTACTCTAGTTGTGGTCATTACAGGCATCGGCAGGAAATGTTTCCACCGGGGAAAATGCAACGAGAGGAATCCAAGGGTACCAAGCAAGCGAACGTCAAGCAAACAAGTGGTAAGGGAGGGGTAAGAGACGAGGATGGAGTTTAAAGGGCTGCAGTGAAGTTAGTAAGAGGGTGAGTCTAGTTGTGAGCGAGATTAAGATTCCTTTTACTTGCACATGTCCATCACTTATCATTCCTATTTACATATGTAATATCACGACCTAGGAACTATTTAAATTATGATTTGAGAATTATATATAAATTGAGTATTGTGAACTTTGGTTTTGAAAATGATTGTTTTGGGTGTTTTATTGAGATAATAAATGTTTGTTACTATTGGCGCTATGATTTTGTAATAATGGATTTGGATTAAGGGATTTAACGAGTTATTATTTGGGCTTGTGAAAGGACTATTGTATAGGTGGGTTTTGACTTTTGAATGCTCTAGACCCAATTGTCTATTCGGCATTCCTAGTACGCCCAATTGTTTATCAGGCATTCCTAGTACTTACTTTAATTTTGCTGTGTTTGAAAATGTTTTATCAAATTGTTTGATTACATTCTGTTAATCGGGGTTGACATTCTATTGATAAGTTTTGTTATTTTCAACCTTGATTAGCTTTTCAAACTATTGTTTAGAACTTTCTCCCAGGAAATTTTTGTTGTTTGAGTTTTAACTCTTTATTATCATGGTAGGTTACTTAATTGACGTGTTACATATGATTTAGAAGTCAAATGTTACAATCAATGTTGTTAAAATCGAGATTCTATACAAGATCGGGAGAGTGTTTGAAGATCGTAAATCGTGGGACTGACACGAATCGTAAGATCCTATTACCTAATATATATATATATATATATATATATATATATTATATGTGGCCTATGATCTTAAGAAAAAAGCCCAAATACCCATCAACATTTTCATAACAATGCTTAGTCGAGGCTATTAAAAACATATTTGTTTCGTCCTGTTCCTATCTAAAGCCCAGTCAACATATATCAAAATGTCCACTCTACCCTTCAAAACTTCTCTTTCCTTTATTAATGAAAAGGCTAAAACGAAAGTCTTTAGAGGTCCCACACAGATAAGGCCATACTGATAAGTGATATCTGTCCCTCGGTCTCTCCTCGCTGCTCTCTCTCTCACAGGCCTTCTTCTCGCTGTCTGGTTCTGTGAGCAAATTAGGGTTTGTGTTCCTTCACCTTCTGATCTCACTCAGTGGCCTTGGGATTCTTCCTTCGATTTCACCAAATTAATATTCTCTGCACCATAGGCTTTTTTTTTTTTTATCTACCCTTTTTTTTCTTTCTTTGTCAATTTGCTCACAAAATCAATGATGGGTATTTGGGCTTTTTTCCTGATATGATACTTTGAAACGTACAATACCAAAAACTAGCTACACTGACTCACTGAATGCAGCGGCCAGCAAGAATTAAAAGTTGAATTTGAAACGGGTGATACTATAGATCTTACGATTTACCCGTCGATCCTGGCGTTTCGAAGCGACATACAATTTATGTTCAATGCTGGGTCGTTTGGTTTTGATATATTGCAGGATCGTGCGATCTTGCACTTTAAAGCGCGATTTTAATAACAGTGGTTACAATTGCCTATATTTAGTGTCTGATAATGCTTTAAATAGGATTGCTTCCAATAGAATAATATTTATGCTTAGAAAAAAAAGATTTCGTAAGTTCAAACCAACCAGCAACAAGTTTAGTGAAAGAAATCCGTTGCCCACAATATATCAAATTAAGATTTAAATCTTCGTTGCAACGTGCATCCATTAATGCCAACAATGCCTTAGACAAAATTTCATCCAATATAAGAATACATCTCTAATTAATGACGTCAATTTAGAGGGCATGTAGCATTATTTTTTGACATGAATGTAATATTGTTGTTCACTCTCCATATCACCTTCTCATAAAAAGAAATAGAACTTGTTTGTGTTAATAACAGTGACATGAGTTTTGACCGCTTACTTATAAAAACTTTTGTTCAAACATGCCTGAAAGTAGAAAACATATCTTTGGAAGAGTCATCCCTAATTGAATTTGACAATACTCAAATCTAAGCTAACCTAATAAATTAACCATATATATATATATAAAAATGAATGCTATGAAAGAAATTCACTCAAATACGGTTTCCTCAGTTCACCCTCAAGCGCATTGTGTCTCGTTTTTGGCACAGTAACATGAGTGTACAGGCTTTGGTTCTCTTCCATGACAATTAGTCCAAATTAGTCTCTGATCTATGTTCCAAGGATTCGGATTTGCTCAGAAGCCCTCCTCTTCAGTATCCCTTAGTATCTCTCAAAAAACCGCGCACGGTTTTTATAAAAATTTTAAAGATCCCTCTCTGACCGTTAGATTTATTTTTGGACGGCTCAGATCTTGCTTCTAAGGGATACTGAGGCACTGCTTCTGATAAAATCCGCTTCCAGACGTTTCTTCAATACCCTAAGGGTAAGGGGTACTCACATCTTGGCCTTACCAGTCAACAATGGGCCTGTTTGGACCCACATTATTGAGAGCGTTGCAAGCAAATATATGTGGTTGGGCGTTGGGAAAAATGATCAGTGAAGAAAAAGTGGCTGGGGCTTGTTTGGATGAATTGTTGACTTTTTGCAATAAACCCAACGTACTGAGCTTTTTGGAACGCTCCAGAATGGAGCTTATTTCATGACGCAAAGGAATAATTTGATGAATAAAATATTAGTTTATTATGAATGGGCCTGTTTGTTTGTATTTTATTATATAAACAATGTTATCTATTAAAAATATTAGTTTATTAGCCAAATTAATTAATTTGAAGAAAAAAAGGAATAAAAATACTCTTGAGTAATTTAATTAGCTTCTTCAATCCCTTAAAAAATATTAATTCTATATTATATTTAAGTCCAGTGGGAGTATTTAATAAAATTCATACTATTTTTTTAGCTATTTTTTTTTTATCTCAACTGACTTTTGAAATAATAATCAAAACACTCCTCAATTTAGAAAAAAGTCACTTCTGTAAAAGTTAAATGGACAATCCAAACATAAATCATTATCTATAACCTGACTTTTTTCCTACCGAGCTTTTTTTTAAGTCAGATGGCTTTTAAGCCACCAATTCCTACCGCCAACCCAAACAGGCCCAATAGTGTATATATACAACAGCTTTCACTCCAAATTAGTGTATTTGATGCTTGTGTTCATTTTGATTCTCTGAAATGTCATTCATGGTGGCAGGGTTTTAGCAGTTGTTAAGCGATAATGCCTTGCTTTGTGTTTAGATCATATTTTCTTTTGACTAAGATGTTTGTGCTTTAAATCGAGCAGTCACAAAGTGCTTATTTAGAATAACGATAGGAGTTTTTAAAAATACATTCTCATTTATAATCCAAACAAGCTAGGTTGTCTTATGTGTCAGGTTTGTTTATAGTGTTTATATGCTGTACTACTAATTGGTTAAAAAAATATTTGATAGTTTTATATAAAAAAGGAGCAGTAACAAATTTATTTTTTTAAAAAAATTTCTATCTACCACAATTTTCAACCTGATTAACTTTTTTTTATATATAAAGAATTTTTAGTGAATCTAAGAGAAGGGCGAAATCTCATTTCCTCCTACGTAACACCGATGTTAAGCAGGGCGAACTGTCTATTATCCAGCATTTACTTAGGTACTTAGGAGTTAGGATGTCTATCCTGGGCCTTGACTAACTCTAGAGTCAAATCCCTCCCTTTAATAAGAGTGTCTGACCCTTTAACATTTAGCAATTGATCAGAATTACTACCTCCGGTCCTAATTATAAGACATAGTTAACTTTCTTTGGAGATATTAAGGAAGCTAAATAAGTCACTAAATTATTTCATATGTTGTGCATCTTTAGATTATATATTAGTTTATTAGTTAAACTAATTAGTTTGAAGAAAAAAATAAAAATAAAAATAGTCTAAGCTAATTTAATTAACTTCTTTAATTTCTCTAAAAAAAAATCAACTATATCTTATAATTAATACTTTCCATTGAAATCATGTCCATTTTTGAGCTTTGAGATAAAAAGCAAACCAAAAAAGGGCGAATGCTCTCACTCATTAACAGTACTGAAATGACAACCGAATCAAAAGCCCCATAAACCTAGACGAGCTTCGAGCGCATACATATGGCGAATAGGCGGGGTCTGCAAGCGTTAACGCGCCAGGCATCTGCATTTCTCTCTAAAAATCCATCTCTGCAATCGCTCGCAGTTCCGCCCACCTTTCCAAACCCACCTCTGAACACCCTCACTTCAACCTTCTTTGACATCCTTACCGATACCAGACCCGCCACCAGGTATGCGCAATGGTCCCACTCTCGCTATTTCTCTTCTGGTACACGAGATCATGACAACAACAAAGGTGTAGAAGCCGAAGACGATAGTGAGGTAGATGATGAAGAAGAAGAGGTGGGTGAGAGCAGTGACTATGAGGATGTCCCGGAGTCAAGTGGGGCTACTGTGAAAAGAGAGTATACTGCAGAAGAAAAGGAAGCAGAGGCAGAAGCTATTGGGTACAAAGTGATAGGACCTCTTGGCGAGAATGAACAGGTTTTCAAGCCATACGAGCCGGTCTTCGCTGTTGTTCAGGTCAAATTTTCAAATTTGGCTTGCTAGTTCTGATCGACTAAGAAGCTTAGGCTATTCGTATGTGTGTTTCATTCATTCTTAACTTATTCATTTATCTGTTGGAGTACAGATCGGATCACACCAGTTTAAAGTAAGCAACAGGGACAGCATTTTCACTGAAAGACTGAAATTCTGCGAAGTGAATGATAAGGTAGGACACCTTGCTCTTGCATTTATAATTCCTAAAACTTGTTGAGATTGCGCTGCAGTTTTTGGGTGATTTGCGAAATGCACCCATTCCGTGTTGTTTATGTATCCATCTCTCTTTTCTTTTGGTATTCTTATGTTTCTATTTATTAAACATCCGTTTGCAGGATTACATGTGACTAGTCTTTCAATTTTACTGAGTATCTGCATTGATTTAATTTCATTGTGCCACCACTTTGTGCGACTAATTTATATATAGACTATAAGGGATGGCATTATTTCATCTGTCTCATGAGGTTGGAACTGCGCCATGCCAGGCCTGCTTCATGCTTGGTTCTTTTCTGGTGGGATGGTGTGTAGTTTGAAACGGTTGAGGTTTTCCTGTCTCACATCTGGCTGTTAAAATGATGTTAGCCTATTGCCTTTTCACCCTGCATGTTTGAGACACTTTATAGTCCTGTTCAATTAGCATAGGAAATATAATATCATCGTTTGCCAAGACAAGATACAAAAATAAGAAGCTAGACATCTCTCGATATTGCTTTTGGTACCTTGTTAAGTCTGTCTTTTCAGTTTTGTGAGCACATTAGAGCATATAGACTGATGTTCCTGCAAAATTCCAAGATTTATATAACTATGTTAGTATGTTACATAAGATGGAGTTAGTTTTTGAACAGTTTATATGTCAAAACTGGGGCTGGACAAGCTACTGACTTTTCATTTCTTGATATTATTAATAGCTGAAACACATGTTAATTTTTATGGATTTTCTGAATTGAACTTGTATGGTCTCAAATGCTTGCTCTTGAATTTGTGAAATTACCTCGCTCAAGTAGGCTTGGAGATAAACAGGGTGGACCTATCTATAGATCCCGAGGCAAGCAATGCACTTATAAATTGATTAGGAATTGCTGAAAATAGGTTTGAGATCAATGCATTGGAAGCAGAAGTAATAAGTTGATAATGAGCACTTGGTTAAAAGTTAGGTTGCCCCATATAAAAAGGATCATGATTGGGAGTAGAGCTTCTCCATAGACATTGTGAAAATTTCAGATCAATTTTCTGGGTCAAACTGTGGAAATGATATTCGCTATAGTGCTGAAGTGAAACAAGCACACTAGGATTTGGACAGATGATGATAGTATTATAAATAGACACTGTTGAAATTAATCAATCAGTGGCTGATCTTATTCCAGTAAGTAGATCTTGAAACCTTGTATCTCATTTGATTTTTATACAGCCATTCCAGCTCTGCCACTTCTTCTAGTTTTAGAAACGCTGCAATAGCTATATGCCTGCATATAAATATTTTAGTAATCTTGCTAGTTAGTATCTAGTTTGCTGATGTAGTCACTTTGGGATCTCCCCGCGTTATGGAATTTTCAGTGCCACTTAGATAAATATTTGGTTGGCAATATTAAAAGTGTCATCTTCATTTTTTGTATATTGCAGTTGATTCTTAATAAAGTTCTGTTGCTTGGCTCGCAAAGTAAGACAATTGTTGGCAGACCCATACTGCCAGATGCAGCAGTTCATGCTGTTGTTGAGGAGCATGTAAGTGTGGAACTTCTTATTTCAATTAAATTTGGGCAAGTTTGGCATACAGAATCAATTCTCGTGGATGAGGATGGGAATGGGCATGGAATTGATTTTGAATAGACTGATTAACTTTGTTTTGTTTGTTGGTGGTATCCGTATTGCAACTGAATTTCATTTTATTCCTGATTGATACTTGAAACCATGATGAAATGGAACTAAACATGTTCAAATATGAGCTATGTGGATCCAAAAATTTTCTTTGTTATATAACTTGCTTATTTTCTTTTCTTTGATTTGATTCAGGCATTAGATGCTAAGGTTATTATTTTCAAGAAAAAGAGAAGAAAGAATTACCGTAGAACCAAAGGGCATCGCCAGGTACATTGAAAAGAAACTCTTTAATCATAATTAGTTTTGTCACACATTGTGGGTGTTAAATCTGCTTGGTATCGTCATCTTCAGGAATTGACAAAGTTAAGGATAACTGATATTCAAGGAATTGAGAAGCCTGAAAAAATTGTGAATGAAGTGCCTTCAAATGCTGCTAAGAAGAAACAGGAAAAGGTTGCAGTTCCTGCTTAAGGAAGATGAACCCAGTCGCTATTGAGGCAACTCAGTTATCTCAATGAACTTTTACAGTATGATGCAATTTTTTGAGCATACTTGTATTTTGGATAAGCTCCATTTACACCTCAAAAGTGACTTTAGACAGAATTTCCCAGCATCTATTCTGCTGCAAGGTTTTGTAGGATTGTTTTGACAGAATTTCCCCCTCTACAATGTTATATTTAGTTCTATGTGGGAACGCCATTGATTCTTGGACCGGATTTATGGTCTCTAGAAATCTTATGGTAGGCATGATACTATTTGTCATGCATGTATGACATTCACCTTTAGAAATAAACTGTCCATATTTCGTCTTCCATCTCTCACACAGAGCAGAAAGAAAAATGAATTGAGAAAACCCTGAGATTTATTGTGGTGGTTACATGGTAAACAATGTCTTGATCCATACGGGTCAAATTAGCGCATGTGTTGTGTGCCTATAGAGTTTGGTGCGAAGAATGGAATGAAACAGACTGGAAGAAAATTTGAATTAAAAGAATAAAGTTATAAATGAGAAATGTCCCCTGTGCCTTTACATAAAAGGTAATAAGGTGAAGTAGTGTCTGTTGGCTTATGTTGATAGAAATAGTAATAAATTTTGCATGGTACGACTTTAATGCAATGAAATTCTAGTGCTTGTGTGTTCTAGTTCTTTTGCTTAGTGGACTGAAACCCTTTGATTTTTGTTATTTTTTATACATCTTGAAAAGTATTTAAATGCTGTATTTGAAATGATATTATAATCCACTATGAAATGCTTCATGGTTGTAGTCAAAGGATTTCACGTCTCTTTTGTCATGGTTGGCATATTTTGAGACTGCAAAGTTTCTGATAATTGTAAGATTCCTTATGAGACAATGGGAATGCAAGGAATATTGCAAATGTGAAGTCTTTTTTAGCCCCTATAGTCCTATACATAACATCTGCTTTGAAGTTTTTACACCCTTTTCTGAGAGAAAGAGAGAAGAGATAAAGTGTGTGATATCCACTCATTCTTCGTGTCAGTACGCTTTGCCAAATTTAGTCCAATTTATTTTCTGTAAAGGTTTTAGATGTTTAGCTAATATCTAGTTATCTAGATATGTCCTTCCTTCCACTATCTGCATTGGGCTAGAGGCTACAGCACAAGATTTATAGCTGCATTTAGCAAAGGAATGATGTGTGATCACATCTGACTTGGCCCAATTTTGATGTTGCCGATCCTTTTTCATTAAATATCTCTCTTTTTTTTTTTTTGGTCGAATTTCATTAAATATCTATCAAATGTTATATAAAAAAAATATCTATCAAATGATAGATATGAAATCACTACTGTTGGCTGAGTCATATGGTAACCCCCCCCCCCCCAAAATATATATATATATATATATTCTTTTAAGAAACTTGTTAGTTATTGATGCGCTCGTTCTCTTTCAGCTTTGATATTCTTCTTATTTTAAGATTGTTTGTAAAATTGAAAACCTTTTTTACATTCTTCCGTTCTGTTTTGATATTTTGTTTCACTGGATTAATTGTGTCCAAATATCCCCTTTGTCTCCTGTACTTCGAAATCTTATATCTCTTTTGGGTACAGCAGAAGCTTCCTTCTCCTATCTATCTTTTCTCAATCTTTTTAACTTTTTTAACTTGTAAAAAAAAAAAAAATCCACTATATCAGATTCAGACCAATCTTTGTTATTATCATTGCCGTTCTTTTTTGGTAAAACAGAAAAAATGATGGGAAGGAGAGTTATCCTCAATATTATCCGGTAAGGTGCCATTGACATATGGCAAGAGTACCAGCAGAAATTTAAGATCCATCGAACATAACCTTGAATAGTTTCAGTTGGACTCAAATTCATGCCTAAGATGAGAACTCTCCTTCAAATTCTTGACCATTTATCCAAACCCTATGTTGGCCTATTGTTATTATTTTTATTAATTTCCAAATATTGTGGCATGTCCTGTTTTATGTATTAATTGGATTGGATTGTCAATAATTCATCTCAATGATTTACTTTTTGATTTCTGTTATTATGAGGTTATATAAGATAGTAAAATCATGCTTCAACATTCATAAGGATAAGCATGAGAGGCCAGCTTATTCCATACCCTTTCTGGTTAATCATCTGCTTAAGACATCCGGCTACCGAAGATGCTATGCCCTTATGGATTGAAAAAAAACAACAACTTAGGAACAAAAATCTTCCTAGGCTAATCTGTTTTAAGATGCTGTTCATGAACGAGAGTCCGGATTCCTGAAAAATCTCCTTCCTTGACGGCCACCCCTCTTTATCCATATCTCTTGATCAGACTTTTCTTGACATGTCACTATCTATCACATGTTGTAATATGTGAAGTTTGGGCACTGTTTGGATAGGGACAATGACTGCACTTCAAAAAGCATTAGGCAATGCCTATCCATTACTCTATTCCCCTCTCCTGTACTTTGAGTGTTTTATTGCAGGGTGGTGCAAAAGGAAGAGCAGGAGGAGTCAACTAGAATCTCCACGGTTGACTCAGGTACTTGATTATGATGAACCTTTCCTTTACCTGCAGGCGATAGGCTCCCTCCACTTGGCTCTTCTCTTTCTCTTCCTTACCACTATCTCATTGGCTTGACCCTACAAACCCATATTGTTTCAGAACTTTTTCTATATCCATCAAAGTTATGCTTTAGCTTGAAATCTTACTTTAGATTTTAGAATAATCAGTGTGCTTTGTATATATATGGTCCCCTCCTTGGTTCAGTGATATTCAACTGCTGAAGTACTTTGTTTTTCAAGTATATTATATGCTTTTAACACTATCATCTAATTTAGATTCAATCATTGTTGAGCTCCGAATGAAAGGTAGCTTTCCCAAAGTAATTTCCCCCTCATTTACAAAAGCTTAAACTTGAAGCATTGCTTAAAGAATATCAGATTCTTTCTATTGTTGGCAACTATTGAAGTGTTTATAATGAGTATAAATGTTGCTACCATGTCGTTGGGGTGGGCATGGGCTGGGCAGCGTGAGACCCCAGCTTGAAGGATGAAAATGCAGCCTGATGCCCGATAAAAGTTCTAATAATTTTGGGCTGGGCAAGGGCGGGCTTCCTTGTCCAAGTGGTAACGCCCTACCTTATCTACATATGAAAAAAATAATTCTATTTAAATTTATAAAAGTTACCATATGTCTTAACTTCGCCCTAAGTAATATAAACGTCAAATACATTCGAGCAGATTCTCTCAGTATCAGCTTCCTCCTCATCTCTTAGTATCTATCAATCTCGGCCGTTCAATATTTGATCCAACTGTGTAGAAAGGGATACATCATACTTTTCAAAATACTGCATACGGTAAAAATTACTGCATGCAATAAATATGAAAATTTTGAAATGTATGACGTGTCTTTCTCTGCGCTGTTGGATCAAAAACTGGACGATCGAGATGAAGGGATACTGAGAGATGAGGAGGGAGCAGATTCTAGGAGAATCTGCTCCATCTCAACACTGTACTATATTAAACGCTCAATTAATAAGAACTCAAGTGCAACAAAATCAATCCAAGAATAATATGTGATTTACGCCACCTACTTATATAAAATATTTATAAGAAGGGAAGAGCTGAAGAAATATAACATCGGATTTATAAGAAATATTTATATAATATATAATAATATATATACTTACCGAGCATGGCCAAATGGGTAGGGCGACATATCATACCCGATGCCTGACCCTGCCCGTAAAAATACCTAGCCCAAATGTGCTCAATTTTTTATGGACTGCTTTTTGTTTTGGCTGAGCAGGGAGATTTTTTTCGGGCCTGGATGGGCGCACTGAGCTCTTGGTTTCATGACCACCCCATGTGATATAGAGGTCACGGGTTTAAATATTGGAAAGAGATTTTCTATTTTCAGGGGTAAAACTTCATACAGACCCTACCTGATGGGAGTCTTGTGCATTGAACCATCCTTATTTTAAGTAAATATATGAGAAGGACTTTATCTCACAAAGTGCTTCCAAACAAATAGTTCTAACTAATGCTGTGTATTTGTGATTACACACATCATAATCAACAACAGCTTTGTGGATTTTGTGATCTTTGCGGGCAAAGGCAAAACTGTAGGGGGTTTTGTTGTGTGAATAGTTGTGAGGGGTAAAGGTATCTGCTTCAGAGAAACAGAGAGTGGTTGCGAGTGGAGGATTCACTTTATCAGTCACCAATCAATCTCCCTCTAAACTATACACAAATGTGACTTGGCACATTGTGAAGCACTTTCCATTTTCCCACTTTCCTTTAAAATATGATTATGCTTTTATAATTGCTTTGTTGCTACAGCTCCCTCCACTTCTCCTCTCTCCCACCACCCCACTTGTTTTTATTAATTAACATATTTTGATTTTGCCGTTATCTGTATTCACTATTTATATAATAATTATAATTATGGTTACCAGAGAATGATTGTAATGAATTTGCTATTTTATGTGATGATTTTGTTTTCACTGTGTAGTGTGTGCTACTGCTACCTATCTTTCTGGTTTTGACCCTTTTTAATTAATTTTTTTTATGGGACATGGTGGGTTTTGATTAGACTTTTTGGCATTCTTCAAATATTCTTATTATATCTAATTCGGCCTAACTGGCCACTAACAAGGGTTTTCATTTTGATCATGGAAGAAATAGAAACAGCCTTTTCTGTAATCAAGTGAGCCGCGTGGCTTCATGGATTGATACAATTTATAATAAACATAATAATTCGTAAATTACAAAAAACATTGACCTTAACATAAAAATATCTATGTTGAAATGTTAAGGAATTAAAATTATTTCTTACGGATCTAAGAATTTAAAATGTAAGTTTCCAAAAAAAAAAAAAGTAATTCAAATGCTATGTCCCTGAGTATTTTTAAATAATTTTGAATTTATAAATAAAATATAAACATTTTTTCTTTAGCTACAGTATTGAAGGAAAAACTAAAGAAAAAAGATCAGAAAATACCATTTGGACTTCAATATCTCAAATCAATCTTATTAGTTAAGTGATGGGGCGGTGGCAATGGCAGGTGGTAACATCTACAACGGTGGAAGAGAGGTGGTAGTAATAGTGACAGTGACGCTGGTAGAGGAGGAGAAGGTAGTAGTGGTGGCGACGGCAAAGGTGGAGGTGGCGACGGGGGTGGCGAAGACAACGGTGGAGGAAGAGGTAGTGGTGACGGCATAGGTAATAGTAGAGGTGGAGGTGGTGGCAACAAGGGTGGTGATGACGACAGTGGAGAAGGAGTTAATAGAGGTCAGAGCGGGGAGGGGGTGGCATGGAAGAGGACAAGTTAGTGGCAATGGCGGGTGATGGTGGTGCAGCGGAGGTGCTAGTGGCGGCGGCGGCGGCAACATGGGGTGGCGACGACAACAGTGGAGAAGAAAGAGGAGGTAGTGGCGGCGCCACATAGTGAAGGTGACGACAGTGGCGGGGTTGGAGGAGAAGGAAGTGGCGGTGACGGTTGTGGCATGATGTGACAGGTGAAATGAGGCAAGTGAAACAAAGACGAATGATATGAAAAGGTAAATTGAACTTTGTTAACTATGCAATGAGATGATAATAACGATTTATATGGGGGAAGATATAAATGAAGGTTAATATTTTTTTGGTAATCATCATTACCGTGGTAACTGTATTATCATACTAAAGAGCAACCAAACACTCTTATCTTAATAATGCAATCATGATTATAATTACATGCATGCAATGAGATTGAACCAAACCAGCCCAAGTTAATGTCAATGGATAAAACTGGAAAAGGAAAATCCATTGATTCGATGATATTACATGTTATGGTCCGTACAACTACAAGAAGTCAAGAATTAAAAGAACCCTAGGCCACAATTTTGTCCCACTAGTATAATTTAGAATTTTAATTTTAATCAGCACATACAAGATCCACCGGAAAAAAAAAAGGGTTCTCACTACATTAGTGTGTGAGCCAATAATATTTTCCCCAAATATCTAATTAAATTACTTGAATGGGCGGCTTAAATACTACCTCCGGTCCTAATTATAAGGCATAGTTGACTTTGTTTGAAAAAATTAAGGAAGCTAAATAAGTTACTTAATCATTTTATATGTTGTGTATCTTTAGATTATATATTAGTTTATTAGTCAAACTAATTTCTTTTAAGAGAAAAATAAAAATAAAAATACTCTAAAGTAATTTAATTAGCTTTCTTAATTTTTCCAAAAAAGTCAACTATGCCTTATAATTAGGACCGGAGGGAGTAATTATTAATATAAATGTTAATATTTATTATTAATTTCAAAAGCTAAGAATGTGTCGAAAAGTTGGAAGAAAAAAACAAGAGGTGATTATTGGGAAATGCACATGCAAAAGTCCACTTTGTGAATATATATTCCTTTAGAAAAGCACTATCAAACTAGTGGTTCTAAAATGCCCTTGCCATCATTATTTTATTATTAGTGCCATATATTTATAGAGGGCTGCTATTGTGCCTTAGACCTTAATAAATAAATGAAAAATAATTTTTTCCGGTAGAGAATAAAAAATCAATTCTATTGCCATATTTCAATATATTTTAATTGCCCCCTTTCATTTACAAGTCAGAGTGGATTAATTTGCTCATAGGTTTCTTAAGGAAAATCTAAACATTTAAGTATAATTTCATTTTTTTTGTAAATTTTATACAAAAAATAATGTAATTAAATATTTTTCCCAATTCAAGACTAGAATGATAATTTATTTTTTTTTTACAACACTTGATTACAAATGTTTACGAAACTATACATAACACACACACACACACAAAAGAACTCTGGATAAATAAATTACATATTTGAGTTTTGAAATCCATGAAAGACCTTAAAAATCTAAAACTTAAAAATATTCTAAATATTTTAGAAACAAAAGATTTATTTTTAGTCGTAGGTTATATATATATATATATATATATATATATATATATATATATTTTTTCCCGGATTTATCATTCTTGAATAATAATACTAAAATTCATATTAGTAGGCTATAAAATTTAATTTTTACCTTGTGTGTGTATATATATGTGTGTGTAATTTAGACAAAAAAGATAAGAAATACCACTTAAACATCAAAATCCTAAATTAATAATTTTCTAGCAAAATGGGTTGTCATTTGCTATATTCTTATAGTTAATACTTATATTTTTACCGATGATAAGACTAATTTGAGTTTTTTGAAGTTTAAGTGGTATTTTCCCCCCTAATATGTGAAAAGCAATGCAATCTTTTTTTTAAACCAATAAAAAAAATACTATAAAAAGTATGACTCACCTTAAGATTCTAAGTTCATAATATGGTTTTGGTTTTTTTTAAAAAAAATCATAATCTAGTTTTAACTTTTTATGATTTTAAGCTTGGCTATTAAAACTGGATCCAACCGGCCGGTTTGGCCAGAAAACCGGCTAACCGGTCACCTAATCGATCTGGTCCAATCAGTTTAATCAGTTCAAAGTTTATTCAAATTTGAATGACTTCAAAAATCATATATAATTCTATATATTAAAAAATTATAACTTAATGCTTTTTTTTTTTGCTCAAAATAACTTAATGCTTTATGAAAAGTTTGAGATATCTATTTTTTAATGCATAAAGAATCAGTTAAAAATATTATTATTTGATTCTAAAAAATTCTCAAATTCCAAAATTATTTCAAAAAGATTATCATTTAAATCCTCTTCTTCACTAGGCTAACCCGGATTTAGTTTTGGTTTGACTCTAATCAGGTTCACTGGCCCTTGACCTACTACTCAGATTGGTTCAGATTTAATAAGTTAGATTTTAAAAGAGCATGATAATTATAGGATACCAGAATTTTTAGATTGCTTTGCCCAACTTCTTCTGATTATTATTTTGTTGTGTGAATGAATGAATGATGTGCTACATCTAATTGTCAACTTTTGCTTATTCTATACGACACTCCACACTTTTGTTCCCTTCCAAGATTCTTTCAGCCAACACGCAGCACATTATTTCTCGGATTTTTCAAACTAATCATTGTTCCAAAAACCAAAATATATTAAGTTAATAGAAAATGCATTAATAGAAGGGCCAAGTGTTACAAAATAATAATAATAATAATAATAAGTAGTACCACGCAATTTATACCATTTAATACAAATTTTAGTTATTTTTAATTTTTAAGGTCAGACCATACCGGGTTTTCGAATCTTCCTATGAATATGTATAACTTGACCACACTTGAAAAAAAACTAATATTATTATTTTTGCTCTATATTCCATAAAAAACAAAACTTAATACTTTCAAAACATAAAAGGGAGAATACTAACACCGATAAATATTTTTTAAATGTGATTCGTTCTGTCTTGATGAAGCTAGTTAACAAATTCCCACGGATTAAAAAAAGATTAAATAATTGTGTTATTTATATAAAAAAATGTATTGATTCTTTATAAAAAAAAAGTGCGCTTGAAAAATATTCCTATTTTAATTATTTATATTACAGTATTATCAACACATCAAACTTATACAATCTAAATATAGGAATAATTTGAGGGGGGAAAAACTTACCTAGTCCTTATTATAAAATATATTTATCTAATTTGATTAAATCAAGAAAGATAATTGTGTTAGTTAATATGAAATGTATTTTCTAAAACACCCTAATCATCTTTCTCATTCTCTCATCATTTCTCCTCCTTGATTATTGTTGAGGGAGCATTAATATGGGAAAATATTGATAAATATGAAAACTATATTTCATATTTATGACCAAATTCAACTCCTTAAATATGTATTGTATTATGGACAAGACTGAGTAATAAATATAGAAACCAAAAGAAATTGAGATTCGATCAAAAGAAACCTCTCACAAGCTCTTATGTTTAAGAGTCAAGACAAAGTGAGGCATTTTTATTAATAAAAGGAAAAATGATAGAAAACTACTGTCAAAATATGTAAAAGATAAATAAGGGTGGGGAATTTCAATAATTACAAATTGATTGATTTAGAATTTTAAAATGTTAACAAATGTGTGAAATTTCATAAGTTCCCTTATTTTATTTTTTTTTGAAAAATCCCTAAAATCCCTTGCCGGCAGCTGGAGTTCCGGTGGCAACCCATCAATGAAGCTTTGATGTCCTTGATAGCGACGGGAGCTCCAGTGGCATGATTTATAGTTTTTGAATTGATCAAGTAAAATTTGTTAATATAAATATTTGAATTGCTAATAGCATACTAAAATTGTAAACAACGGCCTAATATATATTTTTGAATTTCTCAACTAAAAGTTGTCAATATAGATATTTATGTTGTTAATAGCGACTAAAGTTATAAATAGGGTATTTATTGAATATTTTCCTAATAAATTTTACTGGAGCTCCGGCGGTCTAATTTTTTTTTTTTTCAAGCAAAGTCGTTAATATTGATAACTTTTACTTGAGAAATTAGGAAAAAAAAATATTATGAGGGACTACTTATGCTGGAGTTGTTATTAGCTCAAGAATTCACTTACAATGAAGTGATTTGAACATAAGAAGGCAGAATTAAGGAACATTATGATTTGAGAAAGGCACTCTCAGCCAGGTAATGTTATGGACAACTAGAAAGAAGCATAGAATAATAGGACTCTGAAATGTGTGAAAGCACTTTTAAGTGATGTTGCCATCGGTTAATATAGATAACACATCTCTCTGCTTTTGTTTTTTTTTTGTTTTTTTTTTTTGATCAGCAAGAGAAATATTATTGAACATCAGAGCTTATCTCTACGTATAGAAATACTTATGAATTACCTGTCAAAACCTAATCTGAACACGTTTCTTATAGAATATGAGTTGTATTTTTATCAGCACAATTAACCACTGTTCTAATGACACATCATTTTGCAATCACCCTGAAACGCACAAAGAGAGAGAGAGACAAAACAGAGACGCACGCACTTCCATTTCAGAACAATATTTAAATCATCACCATAATGCCTCTAACTGTTGTTCATAGGCCCCACCAATTTTGGACCTTAATTTGACATCATCAGATACTTCAATTCATCTCAATAAAAGAGTTAGATCACTAATTAGTAGTATTATCATAATCGAACCGGACGGATTTGGGTTGGAAACCAGCCAACCGATCCGGTTTGGCCGGTTTGATCGGCCCAACAGTTCTATTCTTTTTTTAAAAAAATAAATTAATTCATTTTTTTATTCATAATTTCATATAAATAACCCTAAAATATTCACTTTCTCACCGTTGTAGTTTTGAATTAGCTTCAGTTTGACTCTGATCTAACCCACTAACCTTTGACCTAGTACTTCGACTAATTCAATCATCCGTTGGGGTTTAATAACCCTGCTAATTAGTATAGATTAATGAAATTAGTTATTTGTTAAAAATATATGTTGATTTTTCTAAAATACCCACTTACCATGAGCAATCAACATGAATAAGTTGGAAAAAATCATAAATTTAGATGAAAGTAAACCTCTTAACTAGTTTATATATTTTGGACAGTAGGGACTGGTATATTCCAATCCAATGCTTCCCCACTAGAGCAAATAAAAATAGAAATAATCAAAAACAAAAAGTTGCAGAAACAAGTCTGTGGATATGTCTCTGATCTCTTCGCAGATCCAAAGGTGATCTAAATATTTTATTTATGGAACAGATCTTTCAAGAGTCGTTTCATAACTTTCTGTACTGTGTGAATTTAAATTCATTTAATGTGAACAACTTGTGTTTGTGGTCTCTCACTCTCTCTTCTTCCTTCAATGAGTGTTTTGTCAGGGTCTTTTGATCAAGAATGACGCTAAGCACCTCTTCTAAGTTTTTCAAGTATTAGGTCGAACTCTATGAATATGTTGGATGCGTGAGTTCTTTCTCATAGATGAAGAATAGCCAAA
This sequence comes from Acacia crassicarpa, assembly GCA_034222035.1. Taxonomy (NCBI): domain Eukaryota; kingdom Viridiplantae; phylum Streptophyta; class Magnoliopsida; order Fabales; family Fabaceae; genus Acacia; species Acacia crassicarpa. Next base: position 35,200,184 of record JAWXYG010000005.1, on the reverse strand, counting down.
AAGCATATCACGATTGATAAAGAAGTATAGACCAGGAAAATGAACCAATAATTTTTCCAAAGCTGAATGAATAGTAACAATAAATTAGAGTAACCTCTTTACAAGAAAAATTAAAGTATTGAGCTCTGTGTGTTATATGGAATACTAAAAACAATCAATAATAACTTATGTACATTCTCTAAATTCTTATTCTGTCTGGTTTTGTATTGGTACTGATAAAATTCTGTGTTAAAGTAACCATTTTTTGATGTAGGGTAGGCCTACTAGTTTGAATTGATGCAAGAAATCCACTATGGAAATATTTTAAAGCTTCAATAACGAAGTTGACAGGCAATGAAAAGCAGCTACACAGATTTAGAACCCAGATCCTGTTGAGTATTATTATTGTAAGAGATTTTATCTTTATGGCATACATAACATATTCAGGGGGAAAAATCAAAGTGACCACAGATGAAAATTGCTATCCAGTGGCAGTCACCAATCTGCATAATGCAGCTGTGTGACATGTTTCAAGCTTTTGATTTGTCACCTAACATGGGTATTACCCTTCAGAGAAGGAAAAATTCTGAAACTTGTTATTTTTTTTGACTGATGAAGTTTTAGAATTTGGAGAAATTTACAGATTAAAGGCTATTAGTTTGGCATTCATTCCAAACAGATAAATGAATAATATAGTTTGATTCTTATTTTGCCTCAAGCACTATTCTAGCTATTGCTTTGATAGATATATAATAAAATATGGAATAATATTCAAATATATCTGCCAATAATAATTGGGTCAAGTGTAAAGGAAGGGACTTGATTATCTTCAAGGAAAGTTGAGCATTCAAAACTTGTAAATGAAAAAGATCACATTAAAAGACTTACCCCTAATTATATTTGATAATACTCGAATTTAACCCATATAATTATATACAAAAATATTCAAATATTTTTAATCTAGAAACATAAAGGACTTGAATCGATAAAATTATACATGATTAAATGGGTCTTGTGGTAATAATAGAATTCTAAAACATTACAACCAATTGTGGTACTTTTACTTGCTAATTTACCCCAATTTAACTTGTCCCCTCACAATCATGAAAGGTCAATGGATTTTGGGAATGAAACCAAACCCAACAAAGTACAAAAAGAACAAAGAAAAGGTTTAAAAAATCCATATTGTTAAGGGAAGTGAAAAAGAGTTGTTAGGAAATGGTCATTTTCAGTGAGTGGTCTCTGTTCTTAGCCCCTAACTTTTTTGCTGCCTTACTAGTGCTCTTGCTTGGGTAAGTCATATTTATAATAAACATTAGCAACTACAAAAAAAAGAAAAGAAAAGAAAGGTTCTGGTTTGGTCTTTTTGGTTTAGTTCATTCCCAACTATATGTGCAATCAAACTGATTGCCCCTTATCCTCTCTCTCTCATCTCTATTTCTCATATTTATATAAATCAAATATTTATTTATTGCAATATGTACAACATATTGCCTACTAAAAGGACCTAGTTGACATGAGTGGTAGAAATCTTTGTAACTTAAACAAGTGGTTTAAAGTGCGGTTTTCAATTTTTATCACTTGAAGCTAGCTTGAGTCATCAATCTACAATAAGTGTGAACAGAGATTTAAAGTTCAAACTTTACCGATGTAAGAAAGAGAAGAGAAATAGGATAGTGATTGCCTTTTCTTTTAAGAAATTACAAAAGCATTGTACACATGTCTTTACATCATGCTAATGACAAAGTTAATTTGTTAAATCATCCCAATAATCAGATCGGTTTTGAAAGCAAAAAGCATATTCTTTTGGTTTGGTTTTGTTTGGCCATTAAGAAATTGCAGAAGGATATCCAAGAGAATAACCTTAACATGAACTTGTTTAATGCCATTAAAGCTTTGATGCTTTGGGCACCAAATCTTATAAAGAGAGATTGGCAGAGTATAAGATTTAATATTCAAGGGGTTCTCAAGCAGAGAGACTTATTCTTTATTTTGCATCTATCTCTCTTTTAAAAGTTGATTATACATTTTAAAAGAAAAATTCAAGGGATTTAATCAATATTTTAAAACCGTTTGTTGAGAAATATTTACATTGTTTTTGCATTTCTTGGATGAATTTACTCATTAGAGTTGATATTTGTTTGGCTTTTATTGTTCTATTCTATCTAAATAAATATAGCATGCCACTACTGAAAGCTTTAGATACAAGATTCTTAGTTTTAATTTTCAGGTCTTTTCCCAGGTTAAAATATATTAATACCTGGTCTCATTGGTAACATTAATTATATAAATTAGAAGAGTGGTCCATTCAGTAATTAATCCACCTGAGTATAAGCATCATAAATTATAAAATTTTCTCATAACAATGTAATTTTTGTTCACAGAAATATAAAAGATCCACAAAGTACTTTAAATACACCCAATTCTTTTTAATTGTACAACATCTTAGTTTCTTTTATTTCTTCAAGTTAAAGCAAGACGCAATAAATTATAATTTCACATACATACATATATGTATGTATATATGAGAAAAACAAATATTTTAAAAATAAAAATAATTAAATTTTTAAAAAATAATAGAAAAATATCATTTCAATTATAAAGAACCCCAAAATGTCTATTAAATTAGCAAAATGACAAATAGATAATCTTTTAGGAATATGAGATTTTGAAATTTGAATATTGACAACTTGAATATACAAATTAACAGCTTGGGTATAGTGATCGACAACTTGAGGCTTAAGCTCCCCAAATTGTCATTGTGTATAACTAAGTTGTTAATTGCTATTTTTCATCTGTCATTGTCTATATATTCAAGTTGTCAACACTCAAACTTCAAAATGCTAGCTAAATTCCCACCAAATTATCGATTTATCATTTTGCTAATTTAGTTGACATTTTCAGATTTATGTAATTCAAATGGTAGGTACTTTTTTTTTTTTGACATATTTCCTTAAATTTTGTTAAGTAAAAAAAAAAGGTAGTGAAAAATTCAATAAAATACCATTTGAATTTAGAAAAAGCCTATTAAAAAATGGAAATGACATAGGTCTCTAGAGAGAGGAATATGAAATTTTAAAATGTTGCGCTTTTATCAAAATGTCACTCAAGTTTTTTTTTTTTTTAAAAGAAAGAACCTTCTCCTACGCTGAAGCTCTAGTGACAACTTGAGTAATGAGTTTGACTATTTGACTCCTTAAACCTTATCAATTGTTAATAAGTTGAATAAAAACAATGACAACTTTAGTATTGGAAATAACAACTAGAGTGTATCCATTAACAACCTTTGAGGGCGAAAGTTGTCAATCGTTATATTCAAGTTGTTATTGTTTTTATTGAACTTATCAACAATACCGGATAAGGCTTATGAGCTCAAGTAAGTCTCATTACTCAAGTTATAAGCGAAGCTCCGGCGACCAGAGCTTTGTTGGGAGCAAGGGTTCTTTTTTTAAAAAAAATTAAAAAAAAAACTTGTGGGGCATTTTGGTAAAAATACAACATTTCAAAATTTCAAAAAAGTGTGTGTCTATAGTTGTCATTTTTATGTATTAACATACTTTTTAAGCTTTTCCAAATTCAAATGTATTTATTTGTAATTTTCCCAAAAAAGTAAAATTGCAATTTTTAAGTGATTCAAAAAAATATTTATATAAAACGATTTGTTGTCAGATTAATTACTCCATCTAGTCTTAAATATTAATTATTCAATCTACTCTTAAATATAAGATAGAATTGACCCTTTCGAAAATATTTAAAAAAAAACTACTCATTTTATTTTAAAATATTTATATTTATCATTTTTTTTCTCAAAACTATTTTACATAAACTTAAAAACTGATATAATGGTATGATTTTATTTGAGAAAAAAAAAAGGTATGATTTTAGGCTTTTAGTTTCCTTAACCTTTTTAAAAATTGCAATTTTTCTATGCTTGAATGGAGTATTCGTCGACAAGGAGGAGGTTATGATTAATGAGTAAATGACATTCCTTCGTGAACTTGTATGTGAAATACAACTAGCTACTATCACTATCGGAAAGGGAGTAGAGAGGAGACAGACAAAACGAAGGAACAAAAAGAGAGATTTCGTGGCTTCCGGGTACAAATGTCAATACAATTTTTAACTGTCTCTAGTTGTACACCAACATGATTTTGGGTCCCATACTGTTGTTCGGAATATTCTTTTCCATTTTGGCTCCAATAATCTCCTGTTTTCCCTATATCTGTAAACCAAAACGGACCATTCATTTCACTAGCTCCAAATGTTAAGGCTTTCACAATCCCATAGAGAGAGGTAGAAGGTTCATTGTGTTTTTACTTGCAATGGTCTGGAAAATCGGTCATGGCGTGGAGGGTGGGACTTGGCGTGGAAATAGGCGTATCTGAATAACACCCACCTTTTCAGTCTTTCAATCAGAAGTGAGCAAGAACGGTTTTGGAAGCTGGAAGAGAGATTTGAATTCACTTTTCTTGGGTTTGAAGTCATGGGGTTTCATGGGTCTACATCTTTGATGGCTGATACGGGTCTGATCAGTTAGCTAAAAAATAGTAAGGTCCATTACTCTGCAAAATCTCTTTCCTTTGGTTGGATTTGCTTATTTTTTTGGGGGCTTAGGATTAGTGGATTTAAGGTTGGGTAATTTATGAGGACTTCACCTTTCAAAAGGTGAGTGTTCTTTTTTCCCTATCATGCATTTTAAGAGTCTCAGCCTGACCTTCTGGTGAGAGAGCTCAATCTTTAGAGATGTAGAACTCTCTGTAGAATCACCCTTCAAAAGTTCTATGTGTGATTTAATTTTGTCATTTTGATACAGGATTCTTCTGGTTTTTATTTTGTTGGATAGATACTGTTGATTTCCTTATTCGTCCGTGTTGTTATAAGTTTTTTCATATGATTGTTCAATATGACAAAATATTATTCATAGGGTTGCTTGTTGTAATTCATCAAAGAATAGCATAAGAGAGGCAAAAATGAATTTGATTGAAAGAAATTATGAATGGTTTATATCCTCCTTCCTTTTCTTCTCTTTTCTTTTGGTCAATTTCATGAACCAAATCAGAAGGAGAGATGATAGATCATGAATATTTTCGCCTTCCCTAGTTTGTTTTACGAAAACTCCTTTGACTTGAGTGCAATGCCTTCCTCATTAAGTGACTTCATGTTGGGGATCAAATAGATTTTCTATTGAATCGGCAAATTATTTTTTGTAAGAACTGAATCGATGGATTAATATGCATGTGTTTGTATTTTTTTTTCTAACTATGTGCTTATCAAGACTCAAAGATGAAAGGAACTTTAAGATCATTATTTAGCTATTTTGTAATTTATAATTTATTTTAATAAAAATTTGATTTGATTTGATTTGATTTTTTTTTTCTGTATCTGTGATGTACCGTTAGAAATTGTCAGATTTGTAAACCAATTTTTTCCACTTTTGGCTCTCCTCTTTCTTTCCTGAATTGGGATGCAATATTTATATATTGGCAGCTTAACTGTTATAATTGCAATCTCACTCTTTGATTATCTCCATTTTCTTTCACAATAAATAAGTTCAAGAGACTATACAGGAATCATCTTTTTGCAGGTTTGAAAGAAATGATAAGGTAACAGAAGCCTTTCACTTTTTGGCAATGGCAATGAGCTTTCAGTATAGTTCTTTTGGACTGGTCATCTGGTAAATGCCCTCTTGCTGTGAGTCAATTGCAGAAGATTTATGTTTGATTGGTTGTTCTGTGAAATAGCTAAGAGTTCCTGATTTCAACTCTGAAGTTCTGTTGATTGTTGGAAGTGGTCTCCATTGGCAGCAGATAGAGTACAGTGTTTGGCTTCATCATGGGGCAAAGCTTCTTTGGCTGTATAACATCCATTCTTGGAAGAGACAAATTTGCTACCTATCCAGCTCTTTCTTGTGTCTGAAGACTCAGCTGTATTGGGCAAATCTCCTTTGGCAAAAGTTACTCTTTCTAGTTTTGTTAGATTTCTGCCAGTAACTATATATATATTGCAAAAAAAAAAAAAAGATTGTCATTTCCTTCAAAATATTACCATAGCAGGCAATGCCTCTTGGTCCTCCACCCTCTCTCTAGGGCAAATCTCCTTTGGCATATTTTATTATCAAGTTTTCTATCTCGACCTCTTGAATTTCTTCCCTAAAAATCGCCCTTCCAAAAAAAAAAAAAAAAAAGGATATCTGAAAGTTGTAGCTCCTTGGTCCTTCTGGTTTTGAAAACCTCACTCCAGAATTTCTTCCTCTGGAAAGTCCATTTCGATTTGGGCAAATCTCCTTTGGCATTTTCGAGTCCTCAATTGACTCAATTTATTACCCTATTGGGCAAATCTCCTTTGGCATCAGATCTCCAGTTTTAGGTGGTTCATATTACCTTTTTGGAGAAACTACGTTACAGTTTGCAGCAAAAGCAACATCAATCAGAAAATTTCATAACTTAGACAACTGTCCTTTGCAATCAAATCAAAATACCTATTGTAGATGACAATACAGATTGGCACTGGGTTTTAGTGCTTTAGTTAGCTTGAGGTAAGAGACTTCTTGTATCTTATTTCTAGTTTGCTATTGCTCCATCATCAACTTGTTGAAAATTTTCTGTCTAAACAAGTGCTTCCATGTACCTCAAGGTTTCCTTAAACAAGGAAATCTGATTAACAATGTCCTTTTAAAAAAAAAAAAAAATCTCTTTCCAATGAAACAAAAAAATTATGCAGGGTTAGTTTCATGTGTGATTCTGGAAGGCCTTCGGTAAAGATTAGTTCTGAAATCTGATTTCACCTATCTGAAAATTTGGTGAGGATTCCTGTCTATGAACTTAAAATCCATTCATCCTTATTTTTTTCTTATAATTATTGAATTAATTTTATTTTGTATGGATTATGACAGGCTTCTCATTGATGGAAATGCACATTATGGACTCAGATTGGGAGACTTTCAGTGAGAGCACCAGCAGTGAGGATCAAGAGGAAATTGATTTTCTATATGCTGGGCAAGCTCGGAGCATACTATCCAGTTTAGAGGAAAGCATTGGGAAAATTGATGATTTCCTTTCATTTGAAAGAGCATTTGTTCATGGGGATGTGGTTTGTTCCTTGTCAGATCCATCTGGACAGATGGGCAGGGTTACAGGTGTTGATATGTTTGTGGATTTGGAAAGTGTTCATGGAAAATTATTAAAAAATGTAAACTCCAAGAGGCTTTTGAAAATCCGCTCCATCTCAGAAGGTGATTTTGTGATTAAGGGGCCATGGCTTGGAAGAGTTCAAAAGGTGGTGGACAAAGTAACTGTATTATTTGATGATGGAGCTATATGTGAGGTCACCACATTGGAAAGAGATAAGATCTCGCCTCTGACTCGTAATTTGCTTGAAGACTTACAGTATCCATTCTATCCAGGGCAGAGAGTAAAGGTTAATTCCTCATCTTCTTCTAAGCCAGCTAGATGGTTATGTGGAACTTGGAGAGACAGTCAAGATGAAGGAACCATTTGTTCTGTTGAAGCAGATCTAGTGTGTGTTAACTGGCTCATGTTTGTTCCCATGGATCCTGATTTTCCGGTAAATGCTCCCCCACGCTGGCAAGATTCCAAAAACTTGACATTGCTCTCATGTTTTTCACATGCAAACTGGCAGCTTGGTGACTGGTGCATGCTTGCAGTGGCAGACCAAGAGGAACAGATGGAACAGAATTTCGGAAATACATCTACAAGGGGTCTAACTAAGGAAAACACTATGACAAGAGGATATAAAAATGGAAACGTTCACTTCAATATTGGGGAACTTTTCGTAATTGGGAAAATAAGGACCAAAGTCGATATTGTATTGCAGGATGGTGAGCAGACTTTGGGAATCGATCCCCATACTCTACTCCCAGTGAATGTCATAGACACTCATGAATTTTGGCCTCAGCAGTATGTGTTGGAAAAAGGTGCTTCTGATGATCATCCTAAGCCCTGCTGTCAAAGATGGGGAGTTGTTCTGTCAGTGGATTCCAAAGAGCGTACTGTAAAGGTACAATGGAATACTGTTTCCATATCCATGCCAGAGAATTTGGCTGGAGATAGGATGGAGGAGACTGTGAGTGCCTACGAACTCATAGAGCACCCAGACTACTCCTATTGTTTTGGTGATATTGTATTCAAGGCTCAAAAACAGCTTGGTTACCAAGCTGAGAAAGCTCAACCAAAGTCAGCAACTGACTTGAATGTGGAGGCTGCTCTTATGGACAGGAACCACATCAGTTATCAGAATGAGTTCCCTGATAACCACATCAGTTATCAGAATGAGTTCCCTGATAACTGCTACCTATCCTGCATTGGCAACGTTGTTGGTTTCAAAGATGGTGCTGTAGAGGTGAAATGGGCTACTGGTTTAACAACCAAGGTATGGATGACATCTTATTTCTGTGCTCAATATGTTGTTAATGGTTGCTGCTTGCATATATGGTCATGAAGAACTCATGACAGATGTTCTCTCTAGGTCTTCACTGTTTAGAGACACATTTAAATCAATAATAGTGTAATCTTGATATTCCTCATTCTTTTTGAATACATATTTAATCTTTTAACATTTAAACCTGGGTTGACTTGTAGCTTCTAATTTGCATATCATTTGTCATCGCCCTGGAATATAATAGAGCATTGCATAAATACTTAGTGACAATTTGCATTCTGGTAGTAACAGTCAAAATAATACACAGTCACTTAAGTTGCACTGCACTGGATATATTTGATGATTCTGACAATTACATCTGGCCTCTAGAATATTTTCTTTGGATGCTGACATCAGCCTTTCAATAAAATTTTCTATTTTTTAGTTCTGTTCCGTGTTGATTTTCATATACTGGAAATCCTCATGCATATGTGATTTGTTTTCCCCCAACAGGTTGCACCTCATGAAATTTTTCGAATTGATAAGCATGAAGGTTCAACTGAAACCCCTGTTCCAAATGAAGCAGATGAGGAGTTGACTCAAGAGATGACTGAGCTTGGAAGTCTAATTTCTGACAAAAAGGGAAAGGTGAGCCCATTTTTGTGTGTATTGGTGTCTGCATCTCTCTGTTCATCCTCATGTGTGTCATGTGAATTCTCATATAATTTAAAACGTGCAGTGTCAAATTAAGCTGAAATACCTAGATCTCAGAAAAAATCTAGGTCTTAGTAGCCAGTAAAATTACAAGAAATCAAACTCTTCTCTTAAAATTAGCTATTGATGCTCACAAATATTAGTTAAAGCGTGGAAAGTTTGCTAATTGATAAATCCTTGAAAACTAGGCCTATCAATTGCAATTATCTAATCATAAGCTGACTATCACTTTGATGATCAGGGCTTGTTAGATTGTGATGGTGATAGAGTGAATTGTGAAAGGCATCCAGGGGAATCTAGTAACTTTTCCCTTCCTCGAGCTGCCATTGAAATTTTCTCCAGCATTAAGGCTGGCATTTTTCGGACATTTGGGGTAACATCACTTTCACCAGCAGTTTCTTTAGTCCCTACAACTGAAGAGGGAAATCAGTCTGACAATCTTAGCAAGAAAGAGGTTTCAGAAACTTGTGAACTTTGCACTGAAGCAAATCCAATGAGTGACTTGCAGTCTGCTGAAGACATGACTCCAGATCAGGATGTTATTAGTTTTTCTGCGAGGAAAGATCTTCCATTTTCTTCAAATAGCAACAATTCAGATGGGTTTAAGGAGTTTGATATAATAGATAATTGTTCAGACCACCACTTCTTTCATGAGCAAAAAGGGTTGGCATTATCTCAGGTTAGTACTTGATTCATCATATTTAAAGTTGTATAATGGCATTGAAAACATTGTGTTTAATGTTTTTTCCCACCCCTTGTTTTCTTTTATAGGTAAAAAGAGGATGGGTGAAAAGGATTCAACAAGAATGGAGCATCCTAGAGAGAAATCTTCCAGGTTTCGCAATTTTCCTTATTTTGTTTGAACCACATTGTAGCATATGCCTTGCAGATTTTTGCTGTTCAATCAAATTTAAACTTGCAAATTCAATTGGACCATGATAAGATACCAATTAGAGTAAGTTGATGGAAAGGTTATATGATAATTTAAATTGAGATAACTAAAGTTGATCTAAGAAAATAAGTTGAGAAATCTATAAGATAATCTGAGATAAAGAGTAGGCAAGAATCTCACTTCTTTGTAAAATAGGAGCATCTTCTTAACCAATCGATGCCTTTATTGATGAGGCAGTATGCCAATTTATAAGAATAGTTTACAGAGAAAGACTCTAATTCAAAATTCAAATGTACATCCAAATATGAAATTCAAATGACTAACCATCCTAGATTTAGCAACTAAATATTCCATTTATTTCTTGATTTCCTAAAAATAATACTAAATCTTACCAGTGGGATATTCCACTTATTTTTCAATTACTTAAGAAAATAATAATAATAAACCAATAATAATAGCTAAAGCAATTAAAATAAATATTAATAAAATAAAATCAGACTAATTTAATTTATGCACAAAACTTCGGTACGAGGTTTAGGCAGAGGTGGTAAGAAGACAATATAAGTTGTATTAGCAACTCTAAGTAAGACTCCAAAAGGAATAGTAGACCAAACAAGAAGACGCATACTAGATAACATACAAAATCATGTTTGAACCCATTGTCTGCAAGACTTAGAATTCTTGCAGCATTCCCTCTGAATTCGGTCTCGACTTCGACTACTAATGGAGGCATAACCTCTTCGACCTCTCTGGTGATCTTCATTAGTGTAAAGCTTGATTTGCAGCAGTGGCCTGGGCTAAAGATGTCTCCATACTGATAGCACACTCCCTTCTCCCTCTGGATTTGAGGTTCCGTATCTAGCTGAGTTGGTCCCATTGAAGCTGATGTTGTGTATTGAGTCAGTTGTGAGGATGACACAATTGGTTTATTTTGGTTTGATGAATCAAATGCGTATTGTGCATCCCCTGTTGTCATAGAATTGGGTTGTGCTATACAAATTTGGGTGCTTAAGTGATTTGGCTTGGACCCACGTGATAACATGAGCTTCTCATATTTTAGGGTTAAGCTAGTCCCTTCGCTTCATATAAAGTATACAAAGTATGGGGCGTACAAATCCTTAATTCAGCTCTTAATTCTTCCTTTAGGAAGCCTAGAAAAACTCCAAGAAGGTAGCGTTGCAGCCAATTTTTAACTCGTGCTGAAAGTTTAGCTAACTCTAAGCTATATTCTTCAACACCCTCCATCTGTTAAATGCTGTAAAGATACTCATCAGGACTTTAGAATTCTATTGGCTCATAATGTTCCAATAATACATCTACTAGTTCATCCCAATGGAGGATTGTACGCTCCATGCTAATGATGAACAAAGCATGAGCACGCCATCTAGGAATTTAGAGGATTATACGCTCCATGCTAATAGTGATGAACAAAGCATGAGCACGCCCTCTAAATTGATATTGACTTTGAAATCCTTAGAAGTGTGATAAAGCTGAAAATAATTCTCAGCCTCTAAAATCCATGATTGTGGATCTCCACCATCATATTTGGGAAAGTATCTTTTAGATGATGGGTGAGAATATGTTGGAAGGGGTGGTGATATTATAGATTTGTGAAAATAGTAAATGGAATGGGTGAGTAACATTTTTGGATCGAAGGGCTCTGATACCAATGATAATTTAAATTGAGATAACTAAAGTTGATTTGAGCACATAAGAGAAGATTAGATAAAGGGGAGGCAAGAATCTCACTTCCTCTTTAAAACAGCCTAAGAGAATCTCCTAAACCAATTTACTCTTTGAAATATTCGATGCCTTTATTGACAAGGCAATATGCCAATTTATAAGGATAGTTTATAGAGGGACTCTAATTCAAAATTCAAATACGAAATCCAAATATGAAATTTCAAATGACTAACAATCCTAGGTTCTAGCAACTAAATCTTACTAGTGGGATATGGCTCTTATTTTTCATCTACTTAAGAAAATAATAATAATAATTAAAGCAACTGAAATAAATATTAATAAAATAAAATCAGACTAATTTAATTTATGCACAAAACTTCAGACTCGGTCCTCTATCAGACCACAGCAATTGTAGGTCTCTGTCACCCTAAGGACATGGATGGTTGATAGCGCTTCTAATTATTTTAGCCACATGGAGGGCTGTGTTATTCATAAGCCATAAGTATTGTTATTCTATTTCGGCTTGTATGTTGCTTCATTATTTTTTTCCCAGATTTTCTTCTTAAAATTTGAATCTCTAGCACAGGTTTCCATGCAGCTACATGGAACCCACTACTTGCTAATCTGGAAAGAAGATTGTTTTGAATTGTGGGAAAAGAAGCATGGCACCTTTTATTAATTGATTCTTAGGATGAGTAGATAACGAAAAGCTAAGACTAAGGTGATGGTCTGTGTAAAGATAAACAGGGAAAGTATCGAAATGTCATATTGTAAGAGTCGGAATCCATAAATTCAATCAAAACTATCCCAGCTTTGTTGGTCATTGAATATTAGAAAAAGGCGAAAAGAAAACCTGAACATTAATGAACTGATTTGCCTGTTAAAATTTTCTAATTGTGATGTCAATTTATTTCTGTAAATGCACTTATACAACCTTTATTGGTCTGAACAGAAACTATTTATGTCCGTGTGTTTGAAGAAAGATTGGATCTCCTGCGAGCAGCTATTGTTGGTGCACCTGGAACTCCTTATCATGATGGCTTATTCTTCTTTGATGTTTGTTTCCCTCCAGAGTATCCTAATGAACCACCAGTAAGATTTTGAATTCAATTTTGCAGTGCCTGTTCAATTCCTTCCGTTCATGATTTATGCATTGTAGGTCTTCTTTTAGCGTTCTTCGCCCTTGCTTATTCTACTATCTCCGATCCTAAATGTAAAACCTATTTTAATGAAGATTTTGAACTACAAAAGTGAATCTTATATTAAGGACCGGAGGCAATATTCAGTTCAAATGAACGTATTATTTTCTCCCTGCTTTTTGCTGCTGGTCTTATACAAAGTTGCATGCTTATATCTCAAGAAACTCTCTAGCCAACATTTGAAATCCCCTGCAGATGGTGCACTACCATTCTGGTGGTCTCAGATTAAACCCTAATCTGTACGAATCGGGAAATGTCTGTCTGAGCCTCCTGAATACATGGACCGGTACTGGCAGTGAAATGTGGAACCCGGGGGCCTCCACAATTCTTCAAGTCCTTCTCTCTCTGCAGGCCCTTGTCCTTAATGAAAAGCCTTATTTCAACGAGGCTGGATATGACCAGCAGATTGGCAGAGCCGAAGGAGAGAAGAACTCAGTGAGCTACAATGAAAATGCATTCCTCGTCACCTGCAAATCAATGCTTTATCTACTGAGAAAGCCACCCAAGGTGAAATTACTACCACTTTACTTAGGTTTTCGTCTATCATCATGCCAAATTCAGTAATGAGGTAGGAAGAATAGACAATGATTGATAGCTACATGGCCTTGTGGTCACATGATGGATGTTGATTCATGTTCAGCGTGAAACGTATAATTCCATGCTAATACCAGGATGTTGTTTGTCCATAGGGTCATTTTGGTAATGAAAATAGCAAATGACATGTTACTTCCCTGGAAATCTTAGATTATATGAAGTTCTGGTCGGAGAAAAATGTTATCTTTGGGGGCCCTATATGATTAGTTTAAAGAAAGCTGCCATTTTGATTTGTCATTAACAATGATATGCCTGTTGCAGCATTTTGAGTTACTCGTGGAAGAGCATTTCAGTCAACGCGCGCAACACATACTTGTTGCTTGTAAGGCGTACGGCGAAGGAGCTGCCATTGGATGTGCTTTTGACTGTGGAAAAGCCATGGACCAAAATCAGAAGGGAACTTCTACAGGTTTCAAAATCATGCTTGCTAAGCTCTTCCCCAAGCTCGTCGAGGCTTTTTCCGGTAAAGGAATTGATTGCAGCCAGTTTGTTCAGTTGCAGAAGTAATTCTAATGATGGATCCTCTTCCATGGATGTGTCTTTTCTCTGGCATGGGAGAGAGACTCTTCCAAGTTTTTGCAAGTTAGTGCCAAGCTTCCATACCAAAAACATTCGAATTATGTGTGATATAAATAAGGGGTCTTGTTCCTTATGTATGATTGTTCAAACATAAGTGTTCTGTTCTGTTGTGTACTTGTGTTGTTTGATGCTGTGGTATTAAAACTTTTGTGTATGTATCATATAATATGGCTTTCAAAACTCAAATGTAAAACAGTATGGAGTTTGAAACACAATAATATGGGCGGTTTGCTTGGTGTGTCGTTTGTTTGATAAACTTGTGTCGAAGTTTTATATGACTTGCTTTTTATTTATATGAAGTTTTGTGACTAGCAATAATTGTTCTTTATAACTCACAGACTTGGAGTGATAATCACTCCAAGGTAATAATCGTATCTTTTTTCATTGACAATTTGTCCCTCCTATCTGAAAATTTAGAAGATGCGTCTTGGAAATTTTGGTTCAAAATATAAAAAGTTGACTGGATAATTAATTATTATTGTTTACTTTTACCTCTTACTAGAGAGAATTGTGGCATTTTTAAATGATTTCTGCTTAATTTAATCAAAAGGATTTTATAAAACTTCCTCTCTTCTATCTTTTTATAAGATCCTATTATTTTTATAAGATATAAGTTGGGGTTGTCTCAATAGTAATTTTTTAAAAAAATATATATCAATTTCACCCCAAATTAATTTTAAGAAAAATCCCACGAAAATACTACATGAATTTTAAAATCTCAAATAGATGATTTCTCAATAAAATTGGTTATCAATTGCTTTATTATTCTCGTTAATTCTATTACTGTTATTTTCAATAGGATTTTGAAATTCAAGTGGCATTTTTCTATCATTTTCCTTTAATTTTATTCTCATACATGCCCTTTCATTATCATTCTTATTACTGTTTCTCTGTTACTTGCTGCCATATGAATAAGGGCATACTTTAAAAAAAAAAAAAATCATTTCTTATCATACTTGTTCCCTATAACTAATTTTAATTGATTTCTTAAATTGCATAACTTAGTTAAAAGGACTTCATAGAAAGAACAATGGAGTATTATTTTTTTTATTTAGTATTCTTAGCTAACAATAAGAAAGTTCATTAAAAAAACTAGTTAACAAATTTTTTTAATAAATGACTTTTATCAAAAGTAATTTAAAATTTTATAAGAAATAACTAATTTATTAACTTATATAAAATAGCTAAACTTGTAAAATATAAATAGGACTGAGAGGGTAATTATTTCATGTAAGATCCTAGTTTTTATTTTTAGGATTTAATTATAACTAAGAAGGTGAATTGGAGGAAGAAAAAAAAAACTAAAGGGGCAATGTGCCCTTTAGGGTGTGTTCGGTTTGAAAGAAGGGGATGAGAGTGGAGGGAGAGGAGGGGAAGATATGTTACCTTTTGGTTTGTTAGAGAGAATGAGAGGGAAAAAGATCATTTATTTAAAATAAAGGGAGGGAAGGGAAATTTAACCAAAAATTTTGCCTTCCTTCCCACCTAAAAATTTAAACTAAATGAAGGAAAGAGGTCCCTCATATCCCCTTCACTCAAACTGAACACACCCTAAGGGCCTGTTTGTTATGCTGAAGATTGAGGGAGGGGAGGGAAGATTCATCATCTTCCTTGCAAAAATCCGTTTGGCTGCTCCATCTTCCCGGAACCAATCTTCCGGTGGCGCATTATCTTCCTTCATTCATAGGAAGATGGTTTCCATCCATTTTTGGATGGAAAGTGATCTTCCCTTGGGAAGATTCCCAAATAACCCTCATCTTCTTCTTCAATCTATCTGTAATCCTCGCCGCTGCCGCCGCCGCCGCCGCCGCCACCGACTCTTCCTCCTTCTGCAAATCCCTCCACCCCTTCTCCTTCTGTGGGTCACCGTTGTGGGTTGCAAGGATGAAGAAGATCTGAAAATTTTGTGTGTGTGTGTGTGTGTTGTTTTCGGGTGTTGCAGGGATGAAGAAGATCTGAAATTTGTGTGTGTGTGTGCTGTTCGGCTGTTGCAGGGATGAAGAGAAGAAGATCGAAAAATTTTGTGTGTGTGGTGCGCTGCTGTCGGGAAGGGATGAAGCAGAGATCTGGAAAAAAAAAAATTGTTTTTAGGGTTGGGGATATTTTGGACATTTCAAAGCTTACATTTTAATTATAATTTCTTTAAAATTATCATCTTCCATCTTAATTTTCAGTCTACCAAATAGAACATTCCTTTTAAATTCTCTCTTAATCTTCTTTTCCATTCCTTTCCTTCCTCTAAATTCCTTTCCTTCCTTACATCTTCTTCATAATAAACGGGGCCTAAGGGTATTAAATAAGGGCATGTGGCCCTTAAATGTAGCCTGGGGGTATTGTATACCCCTACTATCTCATTTGTGAAAAAATTGGTTTCACCATTGAGAGCTCGCAGACGTGTTTCTAGCATCGTTTCTCCATGGTTTGAGATCTTTGGTAAATTTATAAGATCATTTAGGTAACTAAACTATTTTTTTTCAACAAACTTCCTTCGTGAAAATTATTCTATGTATTTTTATCTTTCAAATGAGGGTAACATTGTACTGATTAGTGAAACTTTTAGGGTTAAAATTTTGGGAGTATTTTAAATTTTGACAATAGATGATTATATCTATGTAAAGAATAATCAATAATTAAATTTAATCTATTTAGATTAGTCAGTTGGTTGTTGCAGAAATTTAAAATTAACTTTATGTTTAAAGAGTACATGATTTATGTCCTATAAGATGTTTCTATCGATTAAATGCGATTTAAATAATTTCTTTGGGTTAATGAAAGTATTATTGAAACTTTAATCGGTTTAGTTTAGTAAATTTTGAGTTATATGAAATTATAAGTATGAATGTGATTATGTGAATGTTTGAAGAGTTATTTAATAATTGGGTTATATTCATATAAGTTAGAAAAGAAAAATAATTAGTTTAGGATGTTGATATTGATGAATTTATAACTATAGGTGTGTTGGAGGTGGAACCTTAATTTATAAAATTGAGTGATTGATGTGGAAATATGGTATAGAGGTTATCTAAAGATTTTAATGAGCAATTTAGGCTCATGAGAAGTGATCTATGACCTTAAATTGAGGAGGAAATTAAGATATTAACGATAATGGTTGGAGAGGAAATTGAGTTTTAAATATTTGAATTGTATAACTTATTTAATTTATTGTTTTTTGTGGTTGATTGGTATCTACATCGATAGTGTAGAACTTTCTTGTAACCGATGATCGCTCGTATTTTGCCCCTCAAGTTAAGGTTGAGCTTGTAGTTGAAGTAACCGAGGTTAATTTATTCTATATGTTTGCTTTGGGCTATAAGGCATTTTCTAAACCTTACTTTCATCTTAACTACTTGTATGTGTTTTGAAAAATTATGTGTATGTTTGAATATGAAATTAGTTTAGTGAATCAGTATATTTCCCAACTTGTACATATAAGTGGATATTATTATTGAAATTGTTATTGTTGTGATAGTTGTAATGTTTGTAATGAGATGTTATATATGGAATAATAATTTTGTAAGATATTTTCGAAAATTATAGTGATATATTGTTTTTCTGTTATAAGATATGTTGGGTTGTGTGGAAGAGGTATGGTGAAACTGTGCACATCGACTTTCTCATTCTTAACCTGGATTGCGAGTTGAGTGTTTTGGACGGACACCTCCTTATTACAGTATATTGGTGGTGGCATGAGAGGGGCAATATTCTTGAAGTGACTAACTAACCTTTGGCCGGGTATACTAGCACTGATAGGTTATATTACGTCCAATAGATATAAGGTGGAGTAAGATGGATACGTGAGAATGATTCTAATCGTTGTTAATTATTATGTATTATTTAACTATTGATAATATTATTATTATATTAGTTAAACCTGCTTCTTTGACTATAGTCTTTTCCTGCATACTTTGTATACTCTATTTGTTAATTGTGCCCAAAGTGATGTTTTTTTTTAATAGTAGGTTTGTGGGCAAGATTTGTACCATGTACCAGATTTATGGGTTATTAAAAAAAGGTTTTCCCATTATCACTTATTAATCAGGTTTTGTAAAACCATAATGATTAATTGTTGTTTTGTAAGAAAGGTTTTTTCATGTTGGTACCAGAGCCATGAGTTTATGATTTATTGACCCTGTCATACATTGCATTTAGATTATGACAGTATATAATCTTTACACATGTGCTTGTCTTTTGTGTTGTGTTTTGTTTCTTGTTCTTACTATTCTCTATCTTTAGAAGGTTTTACCCTTAGGTAGGGAGAGATGGTGAATACCTGACGTACAGACATCAGTGGCAATAGTCATCAAAGACCTAATGGACCTTAGTATCAGTTAATTGAAGCTGAAATGTTGCCATTTGTATAGATGAAACCTTATGACAAATGAATGGTTGGGAAGGCTTGAGGAGGGTAGAGCCAATAAAGGGTCTGGTGTAGAATTGGAGGAAGAGAACAATGTCCATTCTAAAAAGTCGGTTTAAAATCCACTGAACTTTGAGTCGGACGAGTCAGCAAAGTGAAAGGTTGCTCGGTGATTTATTTTTTTTATTTTTATTTTTTTTGTAGTTGGTTTATGGACGAGATTTATATCCTGAGCCCCAATGTGTGTATTATTAAAAAAAAATGAGTTTTCTTTATTATAACTTGTTTTTATAAAACTATGGTTAATTGCTGTTGTTGTTTTTTTTTTTTTTTTTGAAATTGTCTTTTCATTTCATGTGATAGTTTCAGGCTTTTAGCATAAACCAAAGACGCCCTTTGTTTAAAATGTTTCAGATGAACCATTTTTTAATGAAATTCATTGGCATTATCAACTGACGTTGATCATTTTGACTTTTTTGTCAATTTTTTTTAAGAAAAAGATAAACAATAATATATAAATATAGAATCTATTAAAAAGGTGAGTGTCATAAATTTCACGTATTTTGAATCCACCTCTCTAAAATTTGCAGAAAAATATGAGAATAAAAACTAAATAAATTGACTGTGTGAGGTTAAAAGTAACTCCACACAGTACATCCTCTTTTTTATGGGTAACTACGTGAAATATCTCATTAATCACATTGGGTTCAACGTATTTTTGTTCCTTCAAATATGATATTTATATTTTTAATCTTTAATCGTATACCTCATTATGCTTTCAGGAAAAAATTATGATTATTACTTACTAGGAAAATTCTAGACTGTGGAAAAGAAGGCTTTTTTTTTTTTTTTGGGGGTTCCAATGAAAAGAAAGCTTTGTAGACGTGTGATCTGTTATGTTCTGATTTTTCCATGTCAAAGAAAAAGTGTTTTAAAAGCAAGAAATAAATAGTCATTCAAATTTTATTTTTCTTATGAAGTGATCAATATTCAGCGTAGAAAATGTGTAGGTGAAAAAACTACTTGGTCAAATTTTATAATCACATATATCTATGTATCATATTTTTATTTCATGTAAATTTATAAACTATCACAATAGAACACATGAATATGTGGGATGGAAGAATGTATGCAAGGACCTGAGTCTATATATTATTATTATTTGCATATATCTTATGTGCTTCTTATGTTTTTTTTTATATTGTATTTATTTATATTTAAATTATATGCTATTTTCTGAGGGTTTTTTTTTCCTTCAGTATCTCAAATTAATTAGTTTCTATGATACTAGTGTTACAGACAAATATTTCTAAATGCAGAACTAAAAACTAATTAATTTGAAATATTGGGTGGAAAAAAAATCTTAGAAAGCAGTATATAATTTAAATATAAATAAATACAATATAAAAAATTAAAAAAAAATGTTCATACCTCTAATAGAAGTATGAACACATAAGAAGCACATAAAGTATATGTACATAATGTGGACCTGTAAGGAACTTGTGTAATTATTACTTTTTTCTGTTTTAATTATAAGATATATTTATCAAACTTTAAAATTTAAAGTGATTAAGAATAATAGTTAAATTAGTTTATTATATTTTTGTCTCAAGATATCCTTATCTAAAATTTAATAGTGTATCCTGTTTATTCTTTTTGATTGCTCACCCGGTTCACCAGGGCTTCACCCTGACTAATCCGGATCCGACCCGCGTCGCGCACCTGACTTTGGTGGGAGAGTCTCCAAGTGGGGGGTTTTTTGGATCCACAAGGCTCGAATCCGAGACCTTTACTTAAGCGATACAAGCCGCTTATCACTTGTGTCAACCCCCGTTGGATAGTGTATCCTGTTTAAGGCCCATTTAGATGGGCTTTTTTAAGAAAAAAAGTACTTTTTGAATGCAAAAAAAATGCTTTTTTTAATTAATTTATGTGTTTAGATGATATTTTTTTTGAAAAAGCAAAAGTCACAAAAAAAAAAGTCAAAGTGCTGCTTTTTTTAAAAGCTTCAATTTGGAACTTAAAAAATAAACACTTAAAAAAAACACTTTTTTTAAAAAAACCCATCCAAATGAATCCTTAGTCAAAAATGAATCCCGCGGCCTGCTCTTCACCATGTCCCTAAACGTCTATTTTTTATTTTGAAAAAAAAAAATCTCCACTATTTTAACGGTGTTTAACAAAGGCTTCATGTTAATTGGGCACCTTATAGCAAAAAAAAAAAGGGCACCTGGGCAAACTTAACCTAAGTGATTGGATATAAGTTTAGTCCTATATCAATTTATAATTTATAAGTAAACAACTTTAGTTATGAGAAATGATAAATATGAGAGACAAAATCAAATAATAACTCTTAGCTTTAAAACCAAAATTTATTCCTAAACTATCTAGGTCCTCCATTTATTAAAAGAGGGGTGCGTCAACAAATTTATTGTGTGCATGTCCAATTTTATGACTAATTTACTGTGTGTACATACAATTTTACCTCATCATAAATTAAAAATCAGTTTTTACTATTGATTTAAGGGATAAGATATTATTACTACTATTTTTTGTTACTACCAATGTTACTACCACTTTTCTACCGTTAGATCAGAATCTCATTTACCTTTATAATTTCTCTCTCTTATTAAGATTCTAATCTAATGATGGAAAAGTGGTAGTAACATTGGTAGTAACACAAAAATAGTAGTAACAATATCATATCCCTTGATTTAATAGTGACCCCGTTGTTAAATATGACAAAAGAATCTAAAATTGAAGTGTATGTAGTATTGATGCGTTGAAAGCATTACTCACTTTATAGAATATACAAGTACATTATCAAATTATTATTAAGAAAGTATCAATAGAAGTACTTTAAGAAGAAATTGACAAAAATTAGAATTTTTTCCTATAATTAGAACCAATATTAACTCTTAAATGTTATCTTATTTGGATGGGAGTAGGGGTGAATCAAGAAAATTTATGAAGAGTGGGCACCAATGGCAGAGGAATTTGAGGGTTCGAGGGCAACCTCCCAATTTTTTTTTAAAGGAAAGTTTTAAATGCATTAAAAAAACAAAAGAATATAAACAAGAAAAGAAAAGAATATCAAAAAATATTCATGAAATCAAGTGAATACTGATTATGTAATAAAAAAGGCAATTATTTTACAAACTTGTCATTTAAAAAAGTAAGGCTAAGTGCGGTTAGAAATATAGCTACATAAATTACAATGAAGATTAGACACTAAATAAGTTCAAGTACATATATTTTAATGACAAAAATATATTACAATAAAAATAATTACAATGTCATCTTTCTAAGCCTTATTTTTTGGAATTTCATTATAATTTCCTTATTATCAATGCTATCAAATACATCTTTTTCAATATATGCACTAAACAATTATTCAACTATTTATTCCTATCTAATCACAAAGTGAAGTCGTCTTGATGTATTAAGGATGAACACTTAATTAATTTAAAGATGAGTAATCATTTTAACATGTATTAATTTTTTTTTATATAAAAAAAGAATCCCCAATTCAAGGGTGGACACTTATCCTCCAATCATATACTTAAAACCGCCCTTGGATGGGAGGTAGTATCTTTTTTAGCAATACTTTTTCAACTGCTAAACTAAGTTTTCGTGTATCTTATAACCCGTGCCAAAATATTTTTCAAGTAACATATGAGATAGGATATTGTCACTACCACTTTTTTACTGTTGGATTAGAATCTCATCTACCTTTATTATTTCTCTCTCCTATTGAGATTCTGATCCAACGGTAAAAAAGTGGTAATGACTTAGTAGTGACATAAAATTGATAGTGACAATATCTTATCCTATTTTTAGAATCTTAAGATAATATTTGTGTATTCACCGACCTTAAACTATTTTGAAGTACCATTTACTATTTATGATGCTCGTTGATTGAGAATATACTTTAAAAATAAAATTGCGTCCAGAATTATTTTGGGACACTAATCTTCACTCCTACATCTTCATCATTCCCAAATCTCCAAAAAAAAAAAAATCATCAAAATTAGAACCGATTGAAAATAACATGATGTAAAGGAAGAAAAAGAAAAGTAACTTTTTGTGTTTGCTTTATAAGAAAAGGCCCATATTATTCTCTGCGAGCCGTTCCATTTTCAAGGTTCTCTGCGATTACCAAAAAAAACCTAAAAGTTACTTTTCTTTTTCTTCCTTTACATCATGTTATTTTCAATCGGTTCTAATTTTGATGATTTTTTTTTTTTTTTTGAGATTTGGGAATGATGAAGATGTAGGAGTGAAGATTTTTTTTTTTTTGCTCAAGATGTAGGAGTGAAGATTAGTGTCCCAAAATAATTCTGGACGCAATTTTATTTTTAAAGTATATTCTCAATCAACAACGAGCATCATAAATAGTGAATGGTACTTCAAAATAGTTTAAGGTCGGTGAATATACAAAAATTATCTTAAGATTCTAAAAATAGGATAAGATATTATCACTACCAATTTTAAAGGTTCTCAGCTCCTTGGTAATACGGTTCTTTACGAGCCGTTCTCTACATTTGTTAATCTGTTTGAAGGCCCATATTATCAAAAAAAACCTAAAAAAGGCCCAAGGAATCTGTAAATCCTTGAAAAGGCCCCAAGGCCTTTATAGACATATATTGTTTTAAACTTTGAGCAAAAAAAAAAAAACATTGTTTTAAACTGAGCCTTCTTTATTCTTTGATTTTTGGTGGTAACATTGTAATTTGTGTTTTAAACTTAATAGCCAGAAAGAGAGTAAGGCTTTTTCTAGGATTTGCAGAATTATAGGGCCTTTTCTAGGCTTTTCTTGGTAATATGGGCTTCATAGGGATTTTCCCAAAAAAAATGGAACCACCAGGCACACAGAAGGATGAATATACTGTGGAGCTGAGAGCCGTTCCATTTTCAAGGTTCTCTGCGATTGACAAATGCGGTTTCACGTTAAACCAGGTGATTCTTCAGGCTTCGATCTCAATGCAAATATGCAAGCCCTAGAAGATTCGATATCACTTGTGTGATCTGACGTAGTTCATCAGTTTCATCCATGGAGTCCGATTCACCTCCTTCTCCATTGCGGAGATCTCGTGCTTCACTTCTTGGGCCATTATTTCTCGTAAACCCTTCAAAACCCCTTCAAAACATCTTCCTTGTCTTCTTCTTCCTGTGCAAATTTTGCTCTGTCGCTTTCACATTCTCAGATTCGAATTTTGAGAGTGCATATACTCGCCTATGCGATCAAATCGTCCCCATTGCTGCGTTGCAGCCTCATGCTGGCAGTGTCCCTGGTATCGCTAAGCTGCTTCGGTTTCGATATGGGTACTTCTCCGGTGGCGATCGACTTATCAATAAAACCTCACATTCCGCCGGGAGGCATACATTATTTACGGTTCATTCTGTTCACGAAACGGGGAAATATGGCGTTTATGAAGTGCAAGGGCAGTTGCGTCTCTGGAACCGAGAAATGAAGCCAGTTCAGAACCATTTCCAAAGGATGCAAGGACAAGCTTTCCGCCGGCCCAGAGTACCGCATTGGAGAGCGGCTATAGATTTCGTGCTGCATGGATTGTGGTCTGAATCTTCTGGCAAACTTTGTATGATTGGAACGGATTGGCAAGGTAATGGTAAAGTAAGAAATGTTATTATTAAGCTTAATTACCCGATCGTATCGAGCATTTTCAATAGTTTCATTAATGGGACTCTTGAAAGCATTGATGACCAGAGTAACTTGCTTCACTTCGAGTCCATTTCAATAATTGCTTTATCTCAGAATTCAAATTATGAATATAGTATTGGGGGGAAGGATAATGATATTGGTTGTTTAGCTGAAGCAGATGCTGAAGGCTTACCTCTCAACAACTTCAGTCAAGGTGCCTGTGCTGTATTTAATAAACGCACAGATTTGTTTGAACTGAAATATGAGAGTAACTGTCATGGTGATGATTGCAATCCTCTTGGCATGAATGCTGGGTATCTACCCAAGTTTATGCATTTTTATGGCATTCGATGTGCAGAAAGGAAAAAAATTCAGCTGTTATTGGGTTTTCCTGATCCCAGTTACCAAGATACCATATTTCCATTTAATCCTAGTTCAACACTTATATCTGAGGGGGCTTGGGATGAGGAAAAGAACCGACTTTGTGCAGTTGCATGTCGAATCTTGAACTTTTCAGAATCATTCACTAACGCTTATGTTGGAGATTGCTCAATTAAGCTTACACTGAAATTCCCTTCAGTTCTGTCTTTAAGAAACAGAAGTGCTATTTTGGGCCAAATTTGGAGCAGAAAACCGGTTGATGAGTCTGGCCAACTCAGTAAAATTGAATTTCAGAGCTCCTCAAAGGTTAAAAGACTTCCCCTTAGTTTTCAGTATAAATATACTGAAATTGATACAGTAAGAAAATCTTGTACAGAAGACAAGAAAGCTCGAGGGAAGGGAAAGATGTATCCAGATGGAAATTCTTCTGATATGAGATTTAGCATGTCAGTGAGAAACAGCAAAGGACAAGTAGCACAGGGTTACTCATCACCATTGTTTGTTAGTGATCAGATTTATGACAATAGATTTTATGGGGGTTCACTTATGTTGACAAGGGACAGCCCAAAAGTACATATGGCTCAATTAGATAACCGCAGCAATTTGTTGAAAATGAGCTACACGATGAGCTTCAAACCATCAGATAATTTCAAGTTTGATAATGAGAGTACTTTGGCCAAAGAAGTTGTTGTTTTTGCTGAAGGAATATACAATAGCAATACAGGAATTCTGTGTATGGTAGGATGCCGGAATCTGAGATCAACTGACAAGCAAATGATGAAGAATGAATCACTGGATTGTGAGCTTTTGATTAATGTCCATTTTCCTCCGTTGAATGCAAAGGTTAGTGAATACATTAAAGGAACTGTAAAGAGCAAAAGAGATAAATCTGATCCATATTATTTTGATCCCCTTCAGTTGTCCTCATTTTCCATTTACACCAATCAAGTGGAAGGATCCATTTGGAGGATGGATCTTGAAATCATTTTGTTATTGATATCGAACACACTTGCTTGTGTGTTTGTAGGACTTCAACTCCTTTATGTGAAAAAGCACCCAGATGTGCCTCCTTACATAAGCATTGTGATGCTCATCCTTCTTACTCTGGGACACATGATTCCACTGCTGTTGAACTTTGAGGCCTTAATCATGGGAAACCATAGGCAACAGAATGTTATTCTTGGAAGTGGACGTTGGCTTGAAGTGAATGAAGTGATTGTAAGGATGGTGACAATGGTAGCTTTCCTTCTGGAGTTGCGTCTTCTCCAGTTGACTTGGTCTTCAAGAAAGGGTGAGAGAAGCCAGCCAGGTTGCTGGGATTCTGAGAAAAAGGTCCTTTTTGTGACTCTGCCTCTGTATCTTATCGGTGGATTGACAGCATGGTTGGTGAACAGATGGAAGAATTCCCAGATGAAAAAATTCAAGCCATTCCGACTATCACATCACCGGTCCCGTGGACAACTTTCTTTCAGACCCCCTTCCTTCTGGGAGGATCTCAAATCTTTGGCCGGTTTGCTCCTGGACGGTTTTCTTCTTCCACAGATACTATTCAACATACTCTTTAACTCAGAAGGAAAGGCTCTTATTCCATCTTTTTATGTTGGAATGACCATTATTCGAGTCCTGCCCCATGCTTATGATCTTTACAGGGCTCACAGTTCTGCATGGTACCTTGATTTATCGTATATATATGCAAGCCATAGGATGGATTTGTATTCCACAGCTTGGGACATCATAATTCCATTCTGTGGACTTTTGTTTTCTCTCTCGGTATTCCTTCAACAGAAGTTCGGCGGCCGGTTTATTCTTCCAAAGAGATTCAGAGAAAGTTCTTCATATGAGAGAGCGCCTATAGGTAACGACGACTTGTGATATAAACTGTACTGTGCAAAATAATTACCTGCTTGCAATTTTTTTTTCAGTGAGCCCCGACGTCATAAACTGCAATACCAGATCTGTACTTTCAGATATTGAGATTAGAAAGCTTTTCATGACCAATTCTCAGTTAAAAATGATTGTAGCATGGTTATCAAAAGAAATTGATTGTTTTTTTTTATACGGAAAAGAAATTGATTGTTGGGTTTGAATAAATATCCCCAATAAAAAAAAACACACACACACACACATCAACGGTTATTTGTAAGAAGCCTTGTTTTAGTACCTTAGAATGGGCATGTTCAGGTGCAACACGACCTCGAGCAAACCCATAGAGCAAATAGTACGAAACTAGAGCAGTAAGTTGAATTACGTTAGAATTGAAAAATGAGAAAATTTAGGTGGTTTCCGTGCATGTAATGATGTACAGTATATTAACCTTGAGCCAAGAAAGCCAAGTTAAACTACGTCAGTAGAGAAAAAACAGAAAATTTAGGTGCTTCTTTACATGAGCTGATGTACATTGGTCAGTTCAGAAAGTGATAACCTAACACACAGAAATATCTCATAAGGTAACCTTAAGCTAAGAAAATCAGTGGGAATTTTATAGGAGCATGAAACAAGCGTGTTCGAGTGCAAAATGTCCACAAGCAAGCCCACAAAACAGCTAATAAGAAATTGCATCTGACAAATTGAATTATACAAGAGAAAACGAAAGTTTAGGCAGTTTTCTATTACACGAAGCATCCAAAAGGTAAAGCTTTACAAAACTAAAACAGAGCAAAATGCTAATAAATAGCCTTGAGCCCAGAAAATCAGTAGGCATTGTCTAGTTAGTTAGAGGGCAACGGACAAGTTGTGCAGCAAGTCGTCCGTTAATGAAAAATATGGGCAATTCAACTTATGTTCCTCCATTACTACTACTACTATATACTAAACATAAGTCATCTGAAGCCGCAACAGGAAAACATGCGGATAGGTCAAAATCTGCATCCCTTCTTTAAAGATTCACAGTCAAGGAGACATGCATGGGCCATCAACATGAGAGAGAGACGACTAGACTTCTCAGTTATTTTATGAACATAACCTGAAAATCATAGGAAAAATTGAATCAGAAATTTAAACATTCTATCAAGAATAAGTCCATGTGATGCAAACAATCGTTACTGGCGGGGAACAAAAACGTTCTTCAGTATAAAAGTTACAAGGGGTAAGGAGGATCACTACAATAACCATAGAAGGCTCAAAACCTGGTAAATAATCACCATGTAGTGATGTTTTCGTTTCATGTTAATAGCCATTAATTAGCAACCAAAACCATGGTTTCAGTGGCTTCCAATGTGAAACTTAACACAGCTAGTCTACCTAGTTACCACTGAAACCAAGCTTCAATCTATTTGGAGTAGCATATAATTTAGTTCTGATCTAACAGACTAATTAAGTTAAACAGATGCCATAGTCAGTTGTAAGGTACACAGGTTTTATATTGATTTCACAGACCACCCTGTCCTACCATTGCTGTGAGAAAAAATCCAAGCAGAGTACTGTTGTTAAAATTATGATTATACAAAGAAACTAGCACATCCCAAGATCAAACATCAACTAAAATTAGTTTGCACAGATTGTTTTATTGTCTGAGATTCAGGCCAGGTGAAAGGTATAGTGGTGGTAACTTAGATAGCAATAAAGTAGTACTAAGAAAGCAATTTATCTCTTCCAATATATACGTACTTGGATTTATCTGCAGTCATCCGTCCGTCATGATAATATAAAGAGCTCCCACTACTGGTAGTCCTCAAACTTGGGTCTATAACTAGTCTTCGTCCTCCATTAAAGAGTTGCAGGATCCGTAACCTGGGAATGTACAAACGCATTTCGGCAGAATTAGCTACAAGTGCCTATTATCTATGAGCATATCACAATAGCTATACTGACATGCATTTTCCAATATAGGAGCAACTTTACATAGAGCGTATAATTCAAAGCGAATGATCCAGCCAGTCCTAGATGTAAAACGCTTCAATAAGTAGCTTGCCAGTCACTCAACCACAGGTTTTTCTTTTTTCTTTTTTTTGGGGGGGGGGGGGGGGGGGGCGGTGGTTAATTACCTCAAGTCACATCTTAAGCAGACTTCTTGCCAGTAAGTATTCGAGATATCTGGAGGCCCCTGCTGAAAGCTTCATTAAAGAGGATCCTAGTTTGCATTGCTTGAAATCCAGGCAACCATGAGAGCATCGCCACAGGAGCCATAACAATAACCCCAATCAACAAATCATATATCCGAGCCAAGGAGACAACAGTATCCCACACAACAGTTGATTGAAGAAAAGGCCTTAGAACTTGGGATATTAAAATCATTCCCCATCCTGTGGGAATGAATGCCAATATGCCTTTTAGAAGATCAATAAATTCAAAATGGGTGAATTTCAAAAGGATAACAATGACAAGAATTGTGACCACAATCACAATAAGCTGAACTAGCCGATAATATATGTGCTCCTTTGTACCATATTTGCCCCGTGCATAAGCTATGATGATACAAAATCCAATGATCACAAACAAGCATACCCAAGATAGCAAGTAAACACCTATAGTTTTATTGTGATTTGCGATACCCAACTGGTACACAATGCCATACTGAAAGAAGAAGAAACGAAGATCTAAAATGATTTCCAATAGCTTTCCCCATATACCAGTTGTTTTCAAATGTTCTTGCTCTTCAAGCCACCATCTTTCCCAGCTTTGTTCTGCCTTTAGGAACACCCCACCAGGATACCAAATCCAATTCATGAAATCATTGAAGTCATATACAGTCTTCAACCAATCAAATCCAGAGGGATTGAAGACAAAAGGCGACATTATCCATGAAACTACAAGGAACCAACTTGATATTGTCATTGCTATGAATACGAAAGTATTTTTATTTAAGGGACTATGAGAAGTATAGACGATCAAAATAACTCCAAGTTCAATAGCCTTCACAAAATGGCTCCGAGCATAAAGCCGATAGTTCTCAGCAAAGCTCTTGTGCTCAACCACAAAACCACGTCCTGTGGCTCGGTACTTTGCCCCACCATGAAGAATAGTCCGACCAAAGAAATGTGTATGAGTTCCCAAAGAAAACGTAAAGAAAAGAGATGCAAGTTGCAACTGCATTGTCAAGAAATCCCATACTGCTATAAGGAAACCATGCTCAAGAGTATTCTCAATTATCATTGGGAGTGCAGTGAAAAGACCAAGCTGGATGATGAACTGTTGATTTATGACTGCACCAAGTGCTTTATTGTCGGTAGCAGAAGCACTATCCTTGATTGCCTGCTCAATGCCACTAAGAGCCATATAAAGACGACCCCATAGAAAGGAATATACAGTCAGTACTACAACCATGGAGTTGAAGTAAAAACCTACAGTCGAGTAGAAAACTGAAATCATGCGAAAGAAGTCCAGTCTATGGCCTAAGCGATACACATCCCTGCTCAGAACCTGTTCACCATTGCCACTAGAGACTTTGGCCTCAAACATCGCTATCTGATTCAAGCCAACATCTCTTCCTTTGCCTACCTGTATATATTCATGATGTGTCACATTGCCCCCTCGTAGGGTGCAATTGAATCCAGCAAAAATATCTTCACTGATGTTGATCACTCTAGAGGCCTTGCTCACTCCACCCCGGCCCAGGAACCAGAATCTGTCAAATACATCTGGGTGACCATAATGCATTCGAACTTTCAAAGGATTAGCTAAAACACGTTGACCCAAGGTCACAAAACTTGTTTCTTGAGCAGACATGAACCAAGCAAGGGAGGAAACAGATCCTGTGAAAATATTCTCTCGAACCCCCAAAATGGTTGGCCTCCTAATACCATAATAGGCATTAAACTCCTGCAGCAGATTCCGCATTTTGAGAGCCTCTTCAAAATAATTGTCTTGATTCATATCAATGGTCTGAACTGCATCACCCCGGGTAAAGATTATGGCATGGTTTTGATTCTCAGGTTTTCCTTCTCCAAGTTTCAAGGGACCTGGCAACCTAATGCGGAAGATCTCCACCTCCCTCTGTAACTGCTGATCAAACTTCACAAGAACAGAGTAATATTCAATTTCATCTCTCCCCAAAGGCACCTCATCAACATATGCCACTCGAAGGGCCTCATTATTTTTCATCAAATACAAAATTTCTTCAGCACGATGATCTTTTGCTGCCTTGTGCTGCCCATAAATTTGGCAAGCGACCACATATGTAAACTTCATCAGCGCACTCCCATATTCATGCCCCTTGAACAACGGGACCACACCACTATCTGCCCTTCTAAGACTTCGTAGAGAGGGAGGTCCATTTCGGTTTAAGCCATCCAAACCACTATTTTGCCTTGTCGAGCCATGTGAACCAATATTTTGTGATTCCTCTCTAATGTCCATCTCAGAAGCAGAATCAAGAAAGGCAAGCGTCTTAAGGGCCCTATAATAATACATCATTCCCCTGACTGTGCGTGATAGTGTTTGACCTCTATAAGACGCCCAAAGACGAAGATCCATAGCTTTTGTTGACCAAATTTCATCATCCTTCACCAAGCCCTCTCTTTGCATCCGCTCTAGAAAATTTTCCCATTCATCTTCATATATCTTCTGCAAATAAAACAGAGTAGTGATGCCATCCTCATTCTCCCTCCGAAGCATCTCTTTGCCATACAAAACATCTTCATTGTAATATGGGGTCAAAACACTAAAAGCCATCATTTTTTCAACATTGGGGGCACGAGGCATGTTCATGAACAAAGAATTGGAAAAGAAAGCAATCCGCCTTCTTGCCTCAAGATTCAATGGTACATTATGCATGGAGTCTCTCGAAGTAAGAATTGTGTGAAATCGTCTCAGCTGCCTAGTTAATATCACATCTCCAATATCGGGAAACTGAATAGCATTTACAAAAAGCAAGCCTTCATTAGTCGTTGAACTGCGTGGAGCCAGACCTTCCTTTATCAACTGATCAGTATGCTTCTTCACCTTTGGGAATTCACGAACAAACAATTCATACAAGGCTTGCAACAAATTTACAGCTGTATTCATATCTCTTTTTTTTTCCATCAGAAGCTGAACAAAATCACTCAACTTAGCATGCATCTCTGGAAGCCGAGACATCTTATATACTTGAGTTAAATCCCCATCCTGAATGTGCTTGTCCAAGTCCCTGAATATGTTATTCACAATAATGAACTCTTCTGTGTCAACTTTAAGAATGATAAGAAACAAGTATTTGACACTATCGTAAGCTTCAATAACAGCACAGCGACCGTACTCATTCTTGCATATTTTTAACCAAAGTGACCAATCAGATTCATTTTCCAGCTCTTTTGCCTGACTGAGGGCAAGTAGTAGCTCATTGCAAAGAAGGCAACATGGCCAGCGAATGACCCTTATGTTCCAACAATTTGGTGGTAGTTCTATGAGCTCAAGCTCCCTATCACTGATGAGATCTTCCTCCCTTAAAGTTATGACAATCTCATTCCATATTAAGGCAAACCTTGTAGTATCCACTTGGCTTGATTCAATCTTTTTAAAGGGTTGACCAAGCCCGTATCGCAGTCTCAACCGATGGATAGCATCACGAAACTTCTTTAGCAGTGTTAATTGCGGACCTAGTGGCTGCTCCTCGGGTATCAGATTGAACTGCAGTGCACTGGCAAAGAACTGAAATCTAAGTCTGAGTTGTTCAATATTCCGAATTTCACCCAAATGCGAGAAAAGGCCTATTGTTGCACCAACCAAGGAAGAGAAAATTGAATACCATATCTGCAAATCCATGAAGTAGATAAGCACAACAGGTAACCATAGCAAGATAACTGCTACCCTGTTGTTGTTATTGAAAAATTCATGCCAGTTGTAAGTTACATGCTTAAGTTTCAAAAGAGCCTTCGTTGGAGCAACTAGAGGCTTGATCTGAACAAAATAACTGAAAGAGAATTTTGAAGCTAAAACCAAAATCCAGAACAAAGTGTACTTCACATTATCTACAAGCCCTTCTCTCACACCACGGCCCACAAAAATCCGGGAATAAAACCACCACGTCCACACGTACACTATCCTCCAGTTTGATTCTTCAATGAAGTTCCGTAACCTTGGAATAATAAATAGTACCAATGACAACAATTCTGGGATAAGAAAGAAAAAGACAACCTTAAGAAAAGTAATAATCCTCTGGTTTGCCTCATGTGACCACATATTATCGGAATTCTTTTGCATCCAAATCCTTCCATAGAACACACCAAACACAACAGTCCACGTAATGGCAACCATGCTCTTCAGCACCATCCTCACCCCAAGCCACACAGTCTCTCTTGAAACCAAACTATATTGAGTTCCAGCATCAAGCACCGACTGAAGCAACCTAAGACCACTCCATGTGATAAACACAGTCAACAACTCTACCTGGACATGCCTTCTCCCTAATGCGTGCCACGGGAATTCTGTGCCCTCCCAAGCAACAATAATGGCAGCCTGTAAGAAAAGGATGAGCATTACCCAAAGCCTATCAAAGCTCTTATAGATATTCCAGAAAGACCTCTGCTCCACAAACCCAGTCTTCCCTACTCGATTGCTCTTTGGGATAATCGAAAAGAAATTACACCCAAAGTCTATTGGCCACCCTAATCTCTTCAAACACCTCCTACTCCAGAAATATTCATTAATGTCATCATAGTTCCTCCATGCCGAATGTGGAGCCTTTCCATTTCTACTACTATCAACCTCATCCTTAATCGTATTGTATATGGGCATCACTATTGACTTCAAAAACGCACAATCACCGGATATTGAGGGCAAAAACGGACGACCTGTATCAGGGTCTGGGTGCTCATCTATAACATAATTAAGTTCCTTTGCCATGAAATGAAATATGTAGCAAATACATTCAGGAGTGAAGCGAAGATTTCCAGCCTCACCCCAAATCAAAAGGTAAAGCGAAACGTACAGCAATTCACGGCGGAGATCAGTAGGGTCTCGACGTTTCTTTAACAACACATTCGACTTTAATCCAAGGTAAGAGCACCAAGCATTGTAATTATGAAGAAGCTTCCGTTGGAAACGATGCAGCACGCCAGGGTCCAGGTCATCGACGATTGTTGGTGGAGGTTGAAGCCGCATCTGCGAGTTAGCAAGGTGGAGCACCAAATGTTCCCTTTGGTTCCGTACGTTGTCCTTCTGGAACCCGAAGAAGTTGCCAAGCAAGTCAAGGAGGTCCATGTCAGAACTCCATGGCACGAAAGGGGGCTTCGGAAGGTCTCCCGCAGTGCGTAGAGCAGCAGCAGCAGCACGCACTTCTGGGTACCGAAGAGAGGGATGGTCAATGAGGAGGTCATGCACAGGTATAATGTTGAAAACTGACCCTGCTGGAGGAGGAGGAGGCGGCGGCGCGTGATCGCCGCCGCGCCTGGAGATAGTACGCTGTCTCAAACTCATGTTGAGAGAAGTTGATTTTCTTCTCACTTCTAAAAACCGCCTCTGGTCAATGATTAAGAAAAACGATGCTGCTGAGATGAGAAGACTCTGAGTCTGAGAGTGTCATAGCGAGATGTTGAAGGATAATCACACAGAGAGAGTAGGAGGAAGGAGAAGAAAGCTGGGACTGAAAAAATAACTGAAACCTTTTGGTTCAAAGTTTTCTTTCTTTCTTTGTTTTTTGAAAGAATAATTTGGCCACGCGCCGGGGATGTGTAATACACGCTCCAATAAGGAGATTGGGACGTGGGAGTTCAAGCGGGACCCACTATAGATCAGGGACGAATGGTGGGGACCACCAGTCTGCCATCAATCCATCATCCGTACTACCAAGATCCTGATCCTCAAAGCATCAGTCATGGGAAGAGAATTTTTTCCTCCTCTCTCTCTTTCCATCTCTCACAGTATGATCTGGATCGTTTAAATTTTAATTAAACAGTTTAGATTAAAAAATAAATAAATTTCTATTTTTTGTCTTTTTCAAAAAAGATAAAAAATAATTTTTTTTAATCTAAATTATTGAATTAAAATTTAGACGGTTCAGATCGAATTATAAAAAAAAAAAAAAAAAGGAGGCATGTGAGAGTATCCGGATACTCTGTCATGGCGTTGCGTCTCCAGCGAGCTCTTGTTGATGAAAGGAAACGTAACCAACCATATATCAGTTTGTTTTTTTAATTAATTAGGGAAGTAACTTTTTAGCAATTAATAATTCTTCTTAAATACAGTAAGTTGCATAAACCCTTTTTTTTCTTTTGTTAACTTTTAACCTTTTTGAATTTTATGAAAGGTGTTTGTATATAAGTTTTGAAAATAATGAGAGTAAGTTTTTCTTTTTCACGTTTACACGTAATCACCTTATATAATACTCCCTCCTCCCGTTCTAAATATTTTGAAAAGATTTAAAAAGTTAAATAAATTATTTAATTATATGTGGTCTATTCTTACATTATATATTATATATAGTTTGAAGAAAAAATGAAAAATATAAATATTTTTAAAATAATTTAATTAGTTTTCTAAATATCTTTAAAAAAACAATTGTGTCTTATATTTACAATATAATGGAGTACTATAAAAATTTCAATAAGCAATATCCATAAGTTATTTATTATGAAGGATTAATGTGTAAATTTATTCTAAAATTTTTTTATGAGAAGTAATGTTACCTTAAAAGTTGTTTATGTTTAATATTGTCTCGGAAGTTTCAAACAATAACAATATTATCCTTTACCGTTAAAAAACTAATGTTAACCGCAAGTTTTTTTTTTACGTAAGGGGCAACATTGCTCCATTTTAATACTTATGATGCAAATTTACATCTTAACATTATTATGAATAATACATACATTGCTTCATATTAATACTTATGCTACAAATTTACGTCTTAACCTTATTATGAATAATACATTATAAAAGAAAAAAAAAATCATAATTAAACTTCACGGCTCATCTCTAATTTTACGTAAAGTAGAGATTTATAATTCAAAACAACAACCTGATTGAAGTTACATTGAAAATTAAAAATTAAAAATAAGAGTCTTCATATGTTCGTGTGTAATTATGTGTGCCTATTATAGACACACATGTGTGTGAATGGTAAAAAGCGGGGGGTTAAAACTTAGTTAAAAAAAGTGGTATTTATGTTTATATCCGTGTGGCGCTTATTTTTGTCGGATTCACCTCATTATTATCTTTTAACAGTTTAGGAAATTGTTCACTTTACGAGTATTTTCTTTTTTTCTTTTTTTTTTCTGCTAGATTCAATTCAGGATATTAATTAAAAGATAGATTTTTTATATTATTCACAGGCCACCTAACTTTTTCAACCATCCTTCCTTAGAAAACTTCATTGACGTTACGTTGTTCATCAATACGATAATGATTTTTATTTTTTGTTTTTTTTTTTAATTTTATATTTATTTTGAACGATGGAAATTTTCTTGATTAAAATGAATCCGACAAGTATTCTGCATGGTACCAATTAATTTTTCTCTTACGTGTTTTTTAGATGTTTTTCCCTCTAATTAGAGGGATTAGACATTTTTTTATACTCTATTTATTAGATTATATGATGCATCTTGAATTTTTTTTCTTGCACCTAATATCTCAAATTAATTAATTTTCAGTCTTGCATTTAGAAATATTTTTCTCATAACCCCACTATCCTAAAAATTAATTAATTTGAGATATTGGGTATAAAAAAATTTTTCAGGATGTAACATATAATAATATTTAAATAACTAGAATATATATTTTTTTAAAAAAAAAAAAAAGTCCAATCCCTCTAATTAGAGGGGAAACACCTAAATAACACCTTAAAAAAAAGCACATAATATGAATTCTTGATTAATGGAATCATATTATTATTGTTATGATTATTTTAATGATAATAAAAATCAAAATCTTTATAACATAGGCACATGCTCCACGTGGAACGCACCAGTATGTTTTGTCCTAATCCTGACGTCTTTATTTTACGAATATACTACTACTTTAACTTCTTATCTATTAAGAATATTTTGACCAAAAAAAAAATCTATTAAGAATATAAATAGAGGCGACAGCCTTGCCTTTTTTTTTTTTTTTTTGGAATGGAATGGTGTGTCAATAGTGTCATTCATAGAGACAAGAATTACCGCTTTTCTTTCCCACTCCTTTTTTTTGTCTGAAAAAAGGTGTGAATATACTTTTGTCATTCATACTAGTTTTTTTTTTTTAAAAAAATTAAAATTTAAAACAAGTACGGAGAAAATTGTACTACCTTCGGTTCTAATTATAAGAGTTAGTTGACTTTTTTTAAAGAGATTAAGGAAACTAAATAAGTTACTTAATCATTTTATATGTTAAATATTTTTATATTAAATATTAGTTTATTAGTCAAACTACTAAGTTTGAAGAAAATATTTAAAATAAAAATACTTTAAAGTAATTTAATTAACTTCCTTAATCTCTCTAAAAAAATTAACTAGTTCTTATAAGTAGGACCGGAGGAAGTATTTTTGTGTGGGTTTTGTTTTAAGTCTTGTATTTCTTTATCTCCGGTTAAGTATTGAGTTGTCACCCTTTTTTTTTTTGGTCAAAGGTTATCACATTTTGGGCTTCAGAGGTGACGATGCAAAAAGAATATGGGTCATATTTGATAGGATTGTATGGTGTGAAAGAGACTTCATAAAAATCAATCCTTAATAATTATTTTAATTGCTTTTGGCACAGTTGACTAAAATATCGACCTTTATCTTAAAAAAGAGAAAGTTTGATACTCACGGGTCGATATTAGGGGTGAGTATGATGCCCAGTACGCCCGCCCAAGCCGAGCAAAAAATTGCCCAGCCCTATCCTAAAAAAGTGGCCCGAAAAAAAATTGAGCAGTTTTGGGCTGGGGCAGTAACTGGGCAAGGCCAGGCATCGAGTAGGGGGTCTTGCCTTACCCATTTGGCCCTACCCGGAAAATTAAATATATTTAAATAAATATTATTCTACATATATTATTTTATTTAAAATATATTATATTATTATATCTAAATATATTATATTATACTTCAACTATCTTCAAAGCTTTGAAATTCTATGAACTAAAATCTTCAATGAGTAGTGCAAGGTGTCACTACTTGAGCAAGGGAAACCCGCCCTGCCCGGCCTGAAAAATGATTAGGGCTTTTATTGGGCAGGGTTGGATATCAGGCAGGGGTCTCGCCCTGTCCAGACCTGCCCATGCCCACCCCTTGTCGATATGAGAGCTTCATTAGTAGGTAATTTGTAAGTACCTCTGTAAGCGTTTTTTGAACCTGGAGGCATGCACTCTGACCCTGGTGGGATACCGGTATCTATCTTCACCTAAACTTTTTATAACTATATATATATATATTAGTTGGAATGCATAACCATAGAGTTTAAATAATGGTCATGGTCACACGTTATCTAAGTTGTCAAATTTGTGGGTTTGAACTTTAAATAATCTTGTAAGGTAAACTCCTAAGAAAAGCTAAGAGCTAAACTCACATGGTGCAATAAAAACTGACTTTTAAAATGTATAGTTACAAGTTTAAACATAATATACCTTAATAATTTAAATTATATTAATTTTAAAAATATTGATATTTTATAATAGAAAATTAATTATGTGTAAATTTAGTTTTATATGTAATAAAATTTGGGGGTGGGGGGAGGAAGCCATCCTACGTCATCCCTGGCCCGCACAACATTCCGTCGTAAACCTTCCTTTGATCCATTGCAAAGTCAAGGTCATAATTTGGATATTGACCAAGAGACCATTTGTTAGGTGAAGAATAAAAATCCATTTGTTAGGTAAAAAATTTAAATATAAACAATTTTGTAAATAAACTTATATTTGTGACATTTCTGAAATAAAAAATTGAAAATATTAAAAATAGTTTTTAATGCTATCGTTTATCTAAAGTTTTTGTTGATAAAAGAACACACGTTAAAAAAAGTCCAGAACATATTACACACCATTCTGGTCCTGTTTATAAGTTTATTTAACTAAATCACACATGCCAATGAGAGATAATTAACTTAATGATGATGTGGTAAATTATCAATTTTGTTCTTATTTATGAATGTACATTTTTCAACTTTTTCTTCTTTCTCTATTTTCATTGTTACAATTAATATAGACAAAATTCTAACAATCTCATTTATTACCCTGAAACTAAATTTATAAATAGGATCAAATTTTTTTATCAGAACTTATAAATAGGAATATATTGGTACTTATTATAGAATAATCAATATACTCTATTTTCTCAAAATAGATTATAGAATGTTCATTGGAAGTTTGTAACCTAAGTTTAAAAGAAGGGTAATCTTAAAAGTGACACTTCTTAAAAAAGATAATTTTTGTTTTTTGGTAAAATGATGAAATATTATCAGAAGGATACTAAATATACAGACTGAATATAAAAAAAGAACAAAAAGAAATCAAGGAATAAAAACTAGGGGGTTATTATGGATTGAAGTTACAAAGTCTGAAATCTGAGAGCATTAACAAGAAAAAGGATATATCCTTGAGTATGATGCATGAGGACTGAGGAGGCTCGTGACGATAACTCTCCTTGAAAAAGTTGGAGATTGAAAATTTTAAAATCAGATCATCCATATTAAACTTTGGATTATTCATGATTCATCATGGCAATACTAAAGTTGCGATGAGTACTAAAATCAAAGTAAAAGGATTGAACTCTACCTTATGTTTAACATAAAATATATTTGAAGAGTTGATATTAGTTCATATAAGACATATTTTTTATATTTATCAATTATTTTTTAATTTACTCTTATTGATAATTCCTCACAATGATCAAGGAGAAAGAAGAATGAGGGAATTAATGAAAATAACTAAAATGTATTACATGTTATACAGTGGGGAACGTTGAAATTTTAATGACGGGGGGTAAAAATAAGTAATGACGGATGAGCACAATGGCGGACATGAGGCCTGAGGGGCTCGGGTGGGCTCCCGCCCCTCCTAAAATTTGAAGGAAAAAATCTCAGTAAAATAACCAGTTTCAAATATTTACATGTCTGTGTAAATTATGGAAGATCAGAGAAGGAAAGCGACCGTGAAATAGCAAACATAGCTTTGAGCTTTTGAATCTGAATAAAGCCAAATTTGTAAGGATTATGGATAAGTGCAAAACGCTTTCTTTCTTTTTCTGTGAAGACAACAGTTAATTATAAGATAATAGGATTATTACTAGCTCTAGTCTTCATTCACGCTAATAGCTTTGACCTTTTGAATCTGAACTGACGAATCTGCTATGAATTTTTCACATGTACTATAATACTAGAAAATCTCCATTCAATCATGCTGATTAGAATAATTACGACCAAAATCTTAAAACTCTCGTTACTGCAAGAATTGCTGAATGAATAAGCAGCTGTATGAGATTAAGATTTGGTAGTAATGAAAAGTGACTTTGATTAAGTGAAGTGAAATTAATTAAAACAAAGTCAAATTTGTTTATTATTATTATTTATATAAAAAAGTTTAGGTAGGGTAAATACACACCGGTATCCCACCAGGATCAAGACATACCTCCAGGTTCAAAGAACACTAACAGAGGTACTTACCTCTCGCCCACCAATGAGGCCCTCACATCAATCACTAGATATCGAACCTCCTCCCTTTTGAGGTGAAGGCTAATGTTTTAACCAACTATGTTATTTCTCATTGGCCAAATTTATTTAAATTGCTTTTATATTAGCTTGGTATTAAACAAATTAAAGTCATGATTTTTCTGCATTAAAGTCATGATTTTTCAGCAGCCCAACAGATTTGCACCCACAATTTGTCTCTCCCTTCGCTAAGTATAAATTGCATTTGAAGATGGAATTAAATTGTGGGAATTAATTTACAAACTTATTGATAAATTTTATTTTAAAGATTTCACGGAACATGAAAAATTGTATTTGAAGATTAAGTTACAACAATTTGAGCTAAACATTTCTAAACATCCAAATTTTATTAAGTTATCAACTACATCTGAATTATGTCAATAACTGACAAGAATTGGAAAGTCCATTTACTTTCTTATTGATAGAGTGATTAGACATGTACTTACTCTTCTAGTTTTTATGGTAACTACTGAAAGATCTTTCTCTACTATGAAGATAATAAAAAACAAGCTTCGAAATACTATTTATTGATGATTCTTTGATATAGTATTTTTTATTTTCGCCCCTCATTAGTAAAATTCCTGGGTCTACCACTGAATAAGCAACGACAGTGATGATAGAGGACGATCGAAGGACTGCCACTGATAAGGGACGCTTACCTAAATGGAGAAGATATCAAATAACAATGCGTTACGAGTTACCTCCAATTTTCCCAGATCGGAACAAACATCACTTTCAATATTATTAAGTGAGCACATATGCATACTGAATTTGCCAGTGAACACATCACTTCACAACACTTTTGAATTTACGTTAAACAAAAGGGTCACAACCTTCCATTTTTCAGCCCCTCTCTCTAAAACAAGCGGTCAAAAATCCATGATAGCGTTGCAAGAATATTGGCTAACTCTCTCACATGGCTAGAAACCAGAAGGATTCTCCTTCTGAATCAAACTTCATTTGACTGAGCGTCCTCGATCAGATAATGAGAGAATAGAGAACTCATTACCTCTGGATCTTTCAATAAAAAAATATTTCTAACCAAAAACTTTCCAAGCGAGCAAGAAATTCCGTCACCAATAATCCAAACAAGAACAGGAGCCATCTTTGAAGTGATGGAACCTAAGCTTATCCCTTATGATGATCTCTCTACTAGTCACATTTGAGATGAACTTGATTGCTGAATGGCAATCTTCACATATCCTAAGGTTCTTCACAATCCTCAGAGTCACACCGTCGCTGGTCTTCATCAAACCAAATGCCACTGCAAGCTTCTCACTGTGATACCTAAGTGCATATTCCCTCTCTTCTTCTTCCACCTCATGCATGGCCAATTCAGAATCAGGTAGATAACCTGCTTCCTTACACCTCAGTATCAACTCATCTAAATACTGATAAACCTCATTCGTTTCTGGGTGGGATTTATCACCCATACTGAACAAGTAAGATTTATTGTTCAAATCTATAATACTGTATCCTACTTGTTTCTTCAAGCCTCTCTGGATCATCATGTTTCTGACCAATTCCACTCTGTCCATTCTACCAGCTGATGCAAACACATTAGAGAGCAACACATAATGGCCAGGGTTGTCTGGTTCTGCATATAACAGATGCTCTGCAACTTCCACTGCTAGGTCAAGATTCTTGTGCATCTTGCAGGCACCGAGCATCGCCGTCCATATCGCTGGGACGAGATCTTTGCCGTGTAGTTGTTTAATGAAGTGATGTGCTTGATTGAGCAACCCAGCTCGCCCAAGCATATCAACCATACAAACATGGTGTTCCACTCCTGGGAAGAGACCGTAGTCTTGTTTCATGCTTGTGAATGCTCTTTGTCCATCATGAACAAGACCAGAATGGGCACATGCCGATAAGACAGTGACGAAGGTGACTGTATTTGGAGGTGGTCCTTTAGCTTTCATTTGATCGAAAAGCTCCATAGCTTGCCTGCCATAACCATGAGTTCCATACCCAGAAATCATGGCTGTCCACACAATAACATTTCTTTTGGGCATATTATCAAACACTTGCCGTGCTCTTTTCACCTCACCACAACGAGAAAACATGTTTATCAGTGAGGTACCAAGAATCACATTGACTTCAATATTGTTGCTAATGATATAATCATGCACCCAAATTCCTAAGTTGAGTAAACCCAACTGAGAGCAAGCAGCCAATACACTAGCCAGAGTTGCAGAATCAGGATTCATGTTCTTCGCACGCATCTCGTGAAATAGCTCTAATGCTTCCTTCGGAAGCCCGTTTTGTTCGTACCCCGAGATCATGGAGTTCCAAGCTACAATAGTTCTATCCGGCATTTTATCAAACACTGACCGTGCAATACCCAAATTACTTGATTTCGCGTAGAAGGTAACCAAAGCAGATTGTACAAATGAATCAATACCGTGGCCATTAACAAAAACATGGGTGTGAATGGCTATACCTGCTCTTGAAGCAGAGAGATCGGCACAAGCTTTGATCACAGAGGTGAAGGTGTAAGTCGACGGCGGGATACCGGCGAGTAGCATGTGACGGTAAAAGATAATGGCATCGAGGGGAAAACCGAACTTGGAGGAGGCTTTGATGAGGGAATTGAAGAGGAAGGAGTCAGGATCGACAACGGATGAGAAGAGTCGGCGAGTGTAGGTGATTGAACCGGCGGTACAAGCCAATATGATGAGCCGCGTCAAGAGAGCTCGGCTCCGGTGGCAGCCGGTGACGACGAGATGGGCATGGGCTTGTCGGAGGAGTCGCAGATGCGGGCCTGCGCGGAGAAGAGCTTGATATTCTGCAGATTGTGAAGGGCCTTCAGCAATTTGGTGTTTTCCTTCTAGCTGGGCAGCCTCCATGAAAAATTTGCCATGAAAGACAGTGGAAGACTTCAATTCATCCTGTCTCCAAAATTTTTCATTTTTTCCAAAACATTTCAATTAAATGCACATTGCAAGGGCTTCCGTCAAAGACTAATTACAATACACATGAGGGGAAAAAAAAAACATACTCCTTCAGTCCTAATTATAGTACAACTTTTGAGAGTTGGTTTTAATTCTAATTATAAGGCAACATTCTAATTTTTATCAATTTCTTCCTAAGTACCTCTTTAATTTCTTCCTAAGATATGAATGAGGAATATGTGAAATCAGTAAGGTAATTGAAGTCAGTGTTGTTAAAACGTAGCGTTTACGTTGAAACAGTAAAGATGAGCAGATATGTAAAAAACGGAAAACGTAAATGGAATGTAAGGGTTCACTATGTACTACCAAAAAAAAAAATCAAATATATATAAAACTAAAACACACCAATACATTAAAGTCATCACAAATTTAAGTCTAAATACTCAGTCATCAATCATCGTAATACATATTAAAATCAAAACACCAAGGCAATAAAATTATAAAAGAGATCAACATCAACATTTCTAATTTAAGTCATCAGAGTCAAAGTCAATATATAAATAAGAGTCTGAGAGTAGATATGGGTGTGTGTGAGAGACTAAGAGTCTGAGAGTATATAAATATATACCACAGTCAGAGTGTTGAAAAACGAAGTGAGTGAAGAACCAGCAACCACTACGGTAGATGAATCTGAACTGCAGCAGCATTGCCGTCCCCCAGCGATCAGAGAAGAAGAGAAAGGAAAGTTGAGGTAGACTGGTAGAGGCGCAGAGCAATGAAGCACCAGCGACAGCTACGGTGGATGAAGGAGAACTGAAGAAGGGTTTCCGATGAGTGAAATCTTCCAAAGTCGAGGCATGGGGTTTTTAATTTGGGGTAGGAAAAGGTGATTTTACAGATCTACCCTTTTTTTCAAAAATTTCAAAACAGTGAACTCGTCCGTTTCAACCGTTTCGACCAAGTTGGGACGACGTCTCAACCGTTTCAGTGCGAAATCCGTCTCAACCTCCGTTCTGACTCGTTTTTCGCCGGAAAAATGTAAAAACGTCTGTTTCAACGTTTTGAGACAATGTTTTTACAACACTGATTGAAGTACAAAATTTATATAAAAGCATTTTAAAAAAATGAGTAAAATTCACTAATTTAACTTCTATCCTTAATCCCTCTAAAATCAGTTCAACATAACTTATAATTAGAACCGGAGGTAGTATTTTACAAAACCAAAACATATTTGTTATAAATAAATAACTCAATGAATTTTTTCTAAATCTACAAATTAGTTATCCAACTCTTATATTAAACACCGGTAAAATTGTTCAAACATGTAGGGGGGCAAAAGGCTGCTGAAGATGCCCCATATAAAAGATAGAAGAATTTTTAAAATATCTTGTTATAGAAAGAAGTCGTGTAACAAATTCATTACACTCAGCAATGGAATTTACATTATAAAGTGCACACATTGTACTTTATTAATTCCTCTGGTTCTGTCAAATGGGGAAGAAATGGATCCCAAAAACTTTCCTTTTTTGTTGCTCCAACCAGTCCCTCACTGCTGAAGAATTATTTACTCGCCTGTTTTAAAGTCGGATCCATCTGCCTTGTGGGTGGCATTGTTAAAACCACTATTAAATTGAACATTATGAATATAGGATAGTAATCACATTTGTGTCATCACCGTTGAGTGAACTAGTTGAAGAA
Source organism: Acacia crassicarpa (assembly GCA_034222035.1). Taxonomy (NCBI): domain Eukaryota; kingdom Viridiplantae; phylum Streptophyta; class Magnoliopsida; order Fabales; family Fabaceae; genus Acacia; species Acacia crassicarpa. The sequence continues at coordinate 35,155,669 of JAWXYG010000005.1, read as the reverse complement.
ATTTCAGTTAGGAGGATAGACATGATCACTGTACATGTGAGCCGTCAAGTTCAAACCCTGAAGCATGGCTTCACCTCTGACATTGAAGCTGAACTTGCATATCCCACCATTGTTGATATCAAGTGCACGAAACCTGTACATTCAGATTCAATATCAATGTCAACGAAACTATCTATATCATGGAAAGAAAAGTATCTGAAAGTTGTTTCAACATGCTTATTCAAGAGGTTAACAGGCTACTAAAGTTTTTTTTCCATTTTTCAAACTCCTCTTCACCAGGTACAACTCTTCTTTAACCATGTGCAAATGATTTCCGTTTTGAAGACTTTTACAAGCTGAAGATGGGTCACACTAAGCCCTTTTGGCTAGTAAAATTTCAACATTACTTCTAACCAAATTTCCCCGAAACAAAAACCAAGACTTTGTATCTTGTTTCTACACACACCATATCGAAAGAATAGAGGAAAGTGAGAAGTCTGATTTAAATTTGAACCAAAATCCTACTTCTCCGTTCTCCTCAATCCAAAAACAGCCCAAAAAAGAGTACTATTTCTCTTGAAGAATTTACTGTGATCAACCACAATAACAAGAAAGCTTTGACACTGCATGACAGAGCTAAAGCTTTCTACTCTACTTTTAACCAGGAGAATAAGCAATACATATTAAGTTCAGAAGTCAGAAGTAGCCTTTACTAACAACACCATGAAAACTAGAAATCACTACAATTAGAGATATTGAAAGCTTTTACACTTGTAAATTTGAAATTACAAAACCAACAAAACTCACCTCTCCGTGCCCAGACCTAAGGCGGTGCAAGTCAATGCCCTCAATATAGATTTGTGAGTCACAACAAGAAAGCTTTTTCCCTGATGAATAAGATAAAAAATTAGATGTGGATTCAAAAAAAATTTACTTGCATAAGTAAATGACAATGGCAAGGAGAAGATCTTTACAGGCGTCAACAAGATTTCCTTCCAAGCATTTCTTGCATCAACCCAGAGATCTCTAAGAGGATATCTATCATTTATGAAAAAATTTGCTGGATCTTCTCTCCAGGCTGTATAATCCTCGGCATATATTTTCTTAGCATCCGCTGCCTCCAAACCAGGAACACACTGTTTCAGTTTATGCTTAGCAATTGTAGGAAAGAATATAGGTTGTATCCAACACTGCCACACGAATTATATTTAATATTCCCTCCGGTCTTTAACATAGGATCTAGATAATCAATTTGCAGATATTAAGGAAATTAACTAAGTTGGCTATTTGTAACAAATATGTGTTAGTTTTTCTAAAATGTCATTTTTAATCATGTGAACTAACCCTTGATAGAAACCCCTAAATATTTGCAATTAATAGGGATGCCTTGAGAAAGAAAAAATTATAAATATGATTGACAAAGTGGATTGATGTATTATATATTTAGAACCAAAGCAAACCACCCTATCTACTCTTATATTTAGGACTAGAGGGAGAGGGAGTAGCATTTTACGAGGCTACACTTAACTTCACCAAGACTGGATTGTTGGCAAAAAATTGCTACAAAGTAAAGTTCCTCAACATTTTCAATTGAGCAGAGAAATCTTACCATTTGTCATGCCTTCAAGATGATATAGACACAACTCCTTGAGCGAATCAAGGAAAATAAGTGGTTCTTCCCTCCCTTGCCACATGATCTCAGCAGTTTGCTATTTCAAAATCCCAAACATTCTTTTCAGTAAAATGAAAATCCACATTAGCAACCTCTAGAATTAAGTTTCCCTGATCCCAAACCTTGGCACGAGATATTGGACTTGAAAAGCACTGATCAAAATGTATATCTTCCATGGCTTTCTTGCACCTCTCTGCTTGCTTCTCTCCAGTTTCTGTTAGTACTGATAAGTCTGAACTTCCCTGTACATATATAAGCAATTTAATGATTATATGTGAAGGATGCAATGGAAGGATAGTCTCTGATGTGAAAATCTAAAATTAATAAAGCAGTTACCTGATAGTTAAATTTACAAAAGTGCTATTTTTAAGTATTGAACCGTTATTCAAACAGTTTAAGTGATCTAAAAAAATTCAACGAAAGACATGGAGGAGGTAGAACTATACCTGAATCCTGCTTTCAGCATTCCAAGTGCTAAGACCATGCCGTATGAGAGTCACTGTCTTCGATGAAGAGATTGGCTCATTAGTTAGTGACGTTGTTGCTTGTTTAAAATCATATGCACCACCGGTCAGAGGAGAACCATCAACAGTTACAACTTTCTCTGCATAAAGACCCCACAAAAATGAAATTTAACTCGATGATAAGTAGAAGCATAACAGTAAAAATGCACACGTTTCCCCCTACCTACATATAAATTCATGAATTTAGCGCAATATAAACAATAGTGTCAACAAATCAAACATTTAACTTCTGACACATTTCAAAATTGTTCATCTTAAAAAAAGCTAACAAAAAGACATAACAATGCCAGCCTCAAATGTGACTATAGAGTTAGCTGAAAAGGGCAACAACACGGATAACGAAAGCAATCCTCCATAATCTTCACAACAATTATGGTCATGCAATTAACCCACATGATAAAATTATACCAATAAGAACACAATAGTTGAGAACTGAACCCCTTACAGCAATTTCAATTTGCTGATCATTATATATATCATCATTACATCAGCAAATTCTGTGTACAACGATCAAGAGTCATAATCTTACCTGGGGTAGCCTCTGAACTAGAAGTGGAGCAGTGAATGGATAAAGCTGAGGATGAACGAGACGAGAGCTGAAGGGTAGGTCGTCGGCCGGAATAAGAATGGGGAATTAAAGCCGAGCACAATGGGGTGGTAGTGAAGACAGCCACTGCGCAGGTCATTGTTTCTCTCTTTAGTAACTAAGAGGCTCGTTGTTTCCGATTTGAGAATCAAATGAAATTCATGCTACAGATAGCAGTAGAAGCAAAAGCGAGATGAAAGGAAGATGACGATGAAGCGAAGCAAGGCGGGGAAGAAATGTTCGTAAATTTGAGAGGCCAGCCTTTATGTGAGCATAAGGTGTATACCTTGACAGATAATATGTTGGGTCCCACCGTTATGGATATATGACAGGATATGCTTTAGAGCCATGGATCGGATGGAGATTCCAGATTTCCAGGTGAACTTAGTTATCGTTATATTACTTTTAGGGTTTAGGTGTAAAAATAACAATGAACTATTAGTCTAAATGCACCCAATACAATAAACTATTTTTTAGATTGAAAATACAAACAAACTTTTTAAAAGGTGAAACTAGCACAAAAACGTTAATCCATGGTAAATGTCCGTCAATGTACAAATTGTTGACTGTTATGTTGCTTTTTCTTTGCCTTCTTTGTGAGTGGCTCTGGTCCAGTGGATGCCCTGTTTGAATTCTTACGATATGAATTAGCCATTAGGTTGGATTAGAATCTATGAGAGCTTGGCAGCTAGGCTGGGTCAATCTCGATGGTATCACGGCCAGCACGTGTCGTCGTAAGTGAGGGATTGACGGAGAAGAGGAAGTCCTTCCCAGCTGCAACAGCGGTGCCCGAGGTGTGAGAAAATTGGTGGCCGGGGACTTTCTTCCTTTTTTTTGGTGAGGACGACAATCCAGGGTTACTGCCGAAGTCGATTCCCTCTTGCCCGTCGAGTCTCAGCCGCCATGTGAAGCGCTGTTAGTCTCCTCGAGTTATCTCGATGATCCAGATTTGTGCCCGCTTCGGCTAGCGCCTTCACGTAGGGCTCCGACCCTAGACTCGATACGAACAGGAGTGCGATTCGCCCATCGCTGTCCATGGCGTCGATGTCCCTGTAGTCGTCGGCGTCGATGAGCTGCTTGAGAGCTGATTCGTCTGCTTTCTTTGCCGCGGTCCACTACGGGGTTTCGTACTCGGCCACCACGTCTTTGGCGATAAAATCAAAGGGCACCCACGAAGGTTCATGGCCATCTTTCCATTCAATCAAATACTCCATTGGTGGCTGAGGACTTTCTTCCTCTTTTTTTTTGGCGAGGACGACTTGGGAAATCCAGGGTTACTGCCAAAGCCAATTCCCTCTTGCCCGTTGAGTCTCAACCGACGGCGACGTTTCTTCACCGTGCTCTCTGTAACGCCTCATTTTCAATACCAAAATCTTGGCCAAAATAATAGTAACACTTCCAAATATAGGATATTCAACACTCAAACACATATTTACAATATGGCCAAAGGTAGAAATCCATTTATACAGGGCCAAAATAAATCCAATAAATAAGAGTTATTTTAAAATGCGGAAGTCTTTTAGGTTCATGGCAAATAAAATAACACAACATAAACTAAAGGAGTACAGAAGAGCCTACAAAGCTCACTCCATGGGTGCATTCCCTTGATCTCTACTAAGTTATTCACCTGAAAAAATGTTAATATGGGGTGAGATTACACATCTCAGTAACTACTAAATATTTCTACCGTACACGAGCAAATAATATATGACAAAAAGATATGGGCTGATTTCAAATATATATATATAGATTCCATAATTTATCATACAAAATGATTTATACTAATAGTCATCAATATAGAAGGTATTAAAACATATATATCTCAAAAGTTCTCATCTCATGTCTTTACAGAATATTCATCATCATATCAAATTCTTGAACTGTTCAGAAATGCACTATGCAGTATGCAGCCTCCCTTATATCACCACCTCCCTTATACCGCAGACTGGAGCCATAGGCTAACACATAGTCCAATAGAAACTTATTCATTTGACTGAATTGTTCCAAGCTCACCAAAACTTAAGATACACCCGGCCAAAGGTATATAGCTTAAATCTGGACTATGGCTCCCCTCCTTTAAAATAACTAAGGAGGTGTCACATGTCCCACAACTCCAATGAAATCCCGGCCAGAGGAAAACATGGAAGATGGGGCCCTGAAACAAGTACCATCCACTGTGCACCGAGTGGTGGCATAAATCATTCTTATCATTCAAATCCCTCCTTACTCCACCCATCATAATACAACCGCCATGATGAATATGTTCACTCAAAATAATGCATTATTATACCATAAAGTTTTATACATCAATATGCGTATTTATGAATAGTAAATACTATGCGTATCTGTGAATAGTAAAATACGGTATATATACATGAATAGTAAAAATGAAGAGTACATACGGTATGTATACGTGAATAGTAAATACGGTATGTATACGTGAATAGTATTATGAATAGTAAATACGGTATACGTGAATAGTAAAATGAATAGTAAATACGGTATACGTGAATAGTAAAATGAATAGTAAATACGGTATGAATAGTAAATATGGTATACGTGAATAGTAAATACAGTATACGTGAATAGTAACATGAATAGTAAAAATGAATAGTAAATACGGTATACGTGAATAGTAACGTACGTATAAATAGTACCTCTGCAGATTTGCAAATCAAAGTTCCCACACCAGATCTTAAAACCATAAATATTTTCTAAATATTCTTGCCAAAATAGTAAACAAACAAATTTATAATCATACATAATTCACAAGTATAAGGAAGAATATTCAGAGTTACCTGTTACTTGCTAATACCCGAATCACCATCCAGCTATTATAACTCTTAAGCAAATATCTCTCTACTCTCTCTCTCTCTCTACCTCTCTCTATGGCTCTTAGAAGTTGTGAAGAATGAAATGAAATGGAAGGTCTATTTATAGTTGGAAAATGGGTCTTTAAGTGTAATTTTTGTCTCTGGGTCGTTTTACGTAATTTTCCTAAAAATTAAAAAGAAAACCCTCCCGTGACTAACTTAGCCGCCCCGTGCGATTTTATAAAAATTTTAATAATATTTTAATATTTTAAATAATATAATATTATAAATCAAATAGTAAATTACTATTACGTGGGTCCCGCGTGAAATATTTTCAAAACTCACGAGAGTTTCTGTCGGGAGGAAGAATTATTTTGGTCGTGGGTCCCACATGAATAGTAAATACGTATTTAGGAATAGTAAATACCGTATTTTTAAATAGTAAATACGTATTTGTGAATAGTGAACACTATTCATATTTCACAAATTTCAAGTATTAAATACGTATTTGCGAATAACATATATATATATATATTTTTTTTAAAATACGTATTTGTAAATAGTAAAAACGTATACGTGAATAGTAAATACTATTCACGGGGCCCACAAAATACTGATTTCAAATTTATCACTTTCCAAAAATAGAGCCTACTAGTCTTCCCAAAATAGGTTTATGTTCAAGATATTAGATTCAAAATTCAGGATGTTACATTTCTCCCCTCCTAAAAGAAAATTTTGTCCTCAAAATTTCGCTATAATAAGAATTCTAACCTATTTAAATAAATGAGGATAGGTTTGTCGCATGCTCTCCTCCGTTTCCCAAGTAGCATCTCCGGGAGCCATTCCTTTACACACAACCTTTACAAGCTAATAGCCTTGTTCCTCAATTGCTTATCCCCCGCATCAACAATCCGCTCCGACTCAGCTTTATATATCATATTATCCCTAAGTCCTATCTCTTTCCCAAACATGCTCACCAAGCACACAACACAATTTTCGTTCATCCTGTACCCAAAGTAATATTCAGACACAGGATCCACTAGTTCCTTATTTGAGCGCTTGGTTACACTGGCCTCACAGGCCAGTTCATTCTTCCTTTCTGCTTATTTCATTGTATTACCACGACACTGGATATTCAGATCTTACAGCTTAAGAAGTTACCCTCAGGCCATAATAACCACAATATGATATAATCTGATTATTTTGCCAACCTTAAGATAAACTTTAGACATACAGGTCTAATGTTACCATGATAGGCAACAAACACAATACTAGGCACATAAGTCTTATAGCCTAGAGATACCACCATATGCAAACTAGCTCAACGGGTCTTACCGCTTCAAGCCTCTGCTCGTCTATCCTATACCCGTGCTTCCTCAATTCAAGTTTAAGAAAACACTTACTTACTAAATCTAGCTTTCACCAATGGCAAGTAATTCAAAAACAAGTACATTTGGCAAGATTCCGCAAACTAAGTATATCCACAACAGTTTCCAACCTCTTCTAGCTTGTACACCTTCCACCACAATCATAATGTAAAAGTCAATTCTTGTTCGAATTTCGCAAGGATTCATTCCATGAGACATCATAGTTTATAAATGTCGATTACAAACTGGTCTTAAATCCTGTTGTAAATATTGCGTAAAAATTTCCAAACACAGCAAGTGCATTGGTAAGTTCAAAATTCAAATACTCAGGGACCTAGCAACTATTTTAAATAGTCACCAACTCCGAATACATTCCAGGTTCCAACTTATTCTACTCAACTCATCCATGAAACACTCAATTCATTATTTCTAAAGAAAGATTCTATTATCAAGATCATTTCCTATGCTAGTTAAACAGTTGGCAATCTCTGAACACCTTATACATGTTGGTATCACATTTTGTTCCCTATTTCTCTCAAATCAATTAATACCATATTCTAATATCTCAATTTATTCAATCAATTCAGTCTCCTAAAGAATCAATACAACTGTTAAGTTGAACTGTTATATTACATTTATACTAGATTCATCATACTCCATAGCTTATATCATTTAAGAACTATCCTCAAACTTTCCCTAAAAATGATAATTGTCAAATTACAAATCAACTCTTAGAACTTCAATATCAGCAAGACAGAGATATCATGTGTCCTCAATAATATCCATAGAACATTCATGTTTCACAATTCCTAGACTAAGATTTAAAACATTCAAATATTATTCTCACAATCTCAGCATTGTTCACATGATTCGAATTCAATCCTTAGTATCTCAAAGACATATACTAAATATCATCTGTTCCTCTCATAGTTATCTATTAATCACACCCAAATAACATACTAATATTGTAACATAAATCACCGGATTTCATACTTTCATAATTAGACATACTATCTTAACTCAGATTGAATTCAAGTCTATTCTCAAATATTCCCAGACATTAATAGTCAAGTTTACAATTTGATTCTTATAACCTCAACATCAACTGATAATTCATGTTTCCCCAAAAATTACCCATTATACATACTAAGATCATGATTCACAATTCCTAATCTAATTCTTGGATTATATGAAGACTATCTACAACCTCAGCAGTATTCACAAGGTTCTAATTCTACCTCAACCTGCAATATCACAAAGGCTCATTTCGTTCTTGAGTTCTATTTCAGCTTAGATTAAATTAAAGCCTATCCTCAACATTTACTATATTCATTCTAACATCTTACTGGCATTCCTAAGGATCACTATTTCATACCTTTCCATCGATCTTCCAACATGTTTATCCAAAAACCTTAGTCTTTGAATTATCTGTGACAAATTCATAGAGTTCTTCGGATACTCAGAGAGTGAAGAATGCTCTCGGGTTAATTGGCACAAATCATCATTTCAAATCTTCGGATTCTCTCCGGTTCATCTAATATTATTAGGAAGTCACCCTTCCCAAGATTACTATCACCTTAGCACGCTTACGCTTAAAATCCTATTTTCAAATGTCAATTCCGACATCTTGAGTCAGCTGCACATCCAAGACAGATTTCTTAGATAAATGCGCGTATAAACGTCCAAACTTAATTTCTTGAAAACACAGCTAGCAATAAATGCCATAGCGATTTCTGTCTGCAAAGGTCTAGGAAACTGCGACCCCTAACGGTGGCTAGGGTGCACTAGGGTGCGGTGCCATAAAATTTTCCGCATAACAACAAAATCTACATGATTCTGAGCTAACGACAGATGAGAATCCGATGCTGCTTAACAAAATATAGACGTTGCTAGCCCAGCTATAAATAGAGTAAAGAAAGAGTAAATGTTTCACGTTCTCTCAAACTTCACAAAACCTCCACATATTCATTTCCTCTCCGATCGTAACCTTCACTATAACCTTCCACATTATCCTTAAACATGGCCGGTTCAAGTAACTCTATTCCAGTCTCCGATTCATTCAACCCTTTCTTTCTTGAAGCCTTACTTCATGACTATCAGACTAACATGTTGTCTGATTTGTCAAACAATGCATCATACCCTTATTCTTCTTTACTTCCCCAAAATCCCGTAAGTATGAACGTTCATTCATCTGCCTCAACGATTAACATTCCTACTCCTCCTCCAAGGATACAAGATTCTATTTTTACCACTACTAACAGAAAGGAATCTGAAGCAGGTCCATCAAGGCGACCTGTCCAAAGGTGTCGTAATGCGGCAGAACTTATGGAGTCTACGATACCTTCTCAACCAAGGAATCCTGCTTCTACCTTGACTGAGACTACTAATCCATTTTCATGTGGTTGCTGCCATGTTCTACGAGAGATTATTCATACCAATGGACTTCAATACCATAAACTTGAAGTTCATGGGAGGATTGGTATGATATGCCACGCTGTCTTTCACCAGGACGTACAAGGAGGTTCTTCCAGTCCTCAAGTATTTGACTTTGGTAAGAAAAATTTAGAAGATGTCAAACATTTTCTAGAAAATTATTGTTTGAATCAAAATTCTTTAGGGTATGTCCTGGTGTCAGATCCCCTATCAGCCTACTATGAGGCCCTTTGTGTTGGTTTGGAATGGACTAAAAATCAAAATGAACTCCCTAATAGTTCATTTCCAACCAATACAGAAAATATATCCAATAAAGGAAAAGAGCTCATGGTTGTAAATAATAATCCTTCAGTCCCCATACCTAGTAATCCATACCGATCAAGAGCTGAACAAAATATTAGAGCTGCATCAATGTCAATTAATGATCTTAGAGACTTATTCCATTTACCTCAACAAGAAGCGGCTCAACAAGTTCGTCTATGCAAAAATGTTCTAATGAAAATATGCCATAGGGGAGGAATAAAGCATTGGCCTTATGTAAAAATTCGAAGCATTATGAAGCAAATAGCTAGATTGAGAAGAACAATGTCTCCTGATGGTCCTCTCTCAAGAGCAGCCGCTCAGGAAGAAATTAATAGACTTAAACTTGAGATAGTCGAAGCTTGCGGTGGGATTGTACCAACTGTTGTTCTTGATGCTTGAATTAATATAGTCTACTCTTCTTAGCCTTCTTGCTAATGTTTGTAATCTCTATTCTAGGATTCATAAGGATTTTCGAGTTTTCCTGCCAAACTCAACTTTATCTTATTAAATTCAAACTTAAGCCAGTTATTCTGTATAATCAAGACTATGCCCGTATTCTGTTATGGTATTGTCATCTGTTACTCATATAAATTAGCTAGGTAAGTGAAAATCTAGCGAACATCTCTTCATACTTTTTTTTTACAACGGCAACTAATTGAATAAACATCAAATAGGGGCTTAGTCTTTCAATCACTTTCCTAGACACCAATAAAAATATTCATCCTAGAAAGTAATTTTGGGCCTACAGAATCCAATATTCAATAAATTTTCTACTTACCAACTTCCGCTACGCAGCTCTGAAATTTAATCTCAATCACATCCTCAAATCATAAATCCTCATTATCAATCACTTGGATATTTTGATTAACCCATTCTTCTCCTATCATGAATGTCACAAGAAAATTGGTAAAAAGAATCCAAAGCTATAAAGGAAAATGCACATGTTATGATATTTAATTTGCCATGACCTCAAAATTTTTATTTAGAAAACTGATAGGACATTTACAGATTGGCCAGAACCTTTGCTCTGATACCAAAAATGTAACGCCTCATTTTCAATACCAAAATCTTGGCCAAAATAATAGTAACACTTCCAAATATAGGATATTCAACACTCAAACACATATTTACAATATGGCCAAAGGTAGAAATCCATTTATACAGGGCCAAAATAAATCCAATAAATAAGAGTTATTTTAAAATGCGGAAGTCTTTTAGGTTCATGGCAAATAAAATAACACAACATAAACTAAAGGAGTACAGAAGAGCCTACAAAGCTCACTCCATGGGTGCATTCCCTTGATCTCTACTAAGTTATTCACCTGAAAAAATGTTAATATGGGGTGAGATTACACATCTCAGTAACTACTAAATATTTCTACCGTACACGAGCAAATAATATATGACAAAAAGATATGGGCTGATTTCAAATATATATATATAGATTCCATAATTTATCATACAAAATGATTTATACTAATAGTCATCAATATAGAAGGTATTAAAACATATATATCTCAAAAGTTCTCATCTCATGTCTTTACAGAATATTCATCATCATATCAAATTCTTGAACTGTTCAGAAATGCACTATGCAGTATGCAGCCTCCCTTATATCACCACCTCCCTTATACCGCAGACTGGAGCCATAGGCTAACACATAGTCCAATAGAAACTTATTCATTTGACTGAATTGTTCCAAGCTCACCAAAACTTAAGATACACCCGGCCAAAGGTATATAGCTTAAATCTGGACTATGGCTCCCCTCCTTTAAAATAACTAAGGAGGTGTCACATGTCCCACAACTCCAATGAAATCCCGGCCAGAGGAAAACATGGAAGATGGGGCCCTGAAACAAGTACCATCCACTGTGCACCGAGTGGTGGCATAAATCATTCTTATCATTCAAATCCCTCCTTACTCCACCCATCATAATACAACCGCCATGATGAATATGTTCACTCAAAATAATGCATTATTATACCATAAAGTTTTATACATCAATATGCGTATTTATGAATAGTAAATACTATGCGTATCTGTGAATAGTAAAATACGGTATATATACATGAATAGTAAAAATGAAGAGTACATACGGTATGTATACGTGAATAGTAAATACGGTATGTATACGTGAATAGTATTATGAATAGTAAATACGGTATACGTGAATAGTAAAATGAATAGTAAATACGGTATACGTGAATAGTAAAATGAATAGTAAATACGGTATGAATAGTAAATATGGTATACGTGAATAGTAAATACAGTATACGTGAATAGTAACATGAATAGTAAAAATGAATAGTAAATACGGTATACGTGAATAGTAACGTACGTATAAATAGTACCTCTGCAGATTTGCAAATCAAAGTTCCCACACCAGATCTTAAAACCATAAATATTTTCTAAATATTCTTGCCAAAATAGTAAACAAACAAATTTATAATCATACATAATTCACAAGTATAAGGAAGAATATTCAGAGTTACCTGTTACTTGCTAATACCCGAATCACCATCCAGCTATTATAACTCTTAAGCAAATATCTCTCTACTCTCTCTCTCTCTCTACCTCTCTCTATGGCTCTTAGAAGTTGTGAAGAATGAAATGAAATGGAAGGTCTATTTATAGTTGGAAAATGGGTCTTTAAGTGTAATTTTTGTCTCTGGGTCGTTTTACGTAATTTTCCTAAAAATTAAAAAGAAAACCCTCCCGTGACTAACTTAGCCGCCCCGTGCGATTTTATAAAAATTTTAATAATATTTTAATATTTTAAATAATATAATATTATAAATCAAATAGTAAATTACTATTACGTGGGTCCCGCGTGAAATATTTTCAAAACTCACGAGAGTTTCTGTCGGGAGGAAGAATTATTTTGGTCGTGGGTCCCACATGAATAGTAAATACGTATTTAGGAATAGTAAATACCGTATTTTTAAATAGTAAATACGTATTTGTGAATAGTGAACACTATTCATATTTCACAAATTTCAAGTATTAAATACGTATTTGCGAATAACATATATATATATATATTTTTTTTAAAATACGTATTTGTAAATAGTAAAAACGTATACGTGAATAGTAAATACTATTCACGGGGCCCACAAAATACTGATTTCAAATTTATCACTTTCCAAAAATAGAGCCTACTAGTCTTCCCAAAATAGGTTTATGTTCAAGATATTAGATTCAAAATTCAGGATGTTACACTCTCTGGAGCTGGACTCTGTAGGAGACCTAAATTCTTTGCCTTCAAGGTTAGGATTTGGTACATTTAAATCTCTCCTTTCATCCCACCAGTCCTCTTTTGCTATTACATTTGTGTGGAGCAATCGTTTGAGTTAGGGTGGAAAATTGGTGATGTTTGTGTGCAAATCTGTTATGCTTCTTTGCAAATAAATTTTCAATTTGTTCAATTTTTGCGGGCTAAATCCGATAAATTTTCAATCTGTTCAACTTTTGCTGGCTAAATCCAGAATCTGCTCTTGTATGAAGAGAAGATGAAGAAGAAGGTGTTTCCCCACTGAGGAAGGAGCATCCGTGAAGAAAAGGAAGAAGGTGGATGAAGAAGACGAATGAGAGAGGGAGAGAGATGACAGAGAAGACAGACGTTTGCACAGTGTTAACGTCATTGTGCAACTTTAACCAATTCAAGAGTTATTTTGTATTTTCGGTCCAAAAAATAGTTCATTGTGTTGGCTGCACTTAGACCAATAATTCGTTGGTATTTTTGCACCTAAACCCTTACTTTAAGTTGGAAAATATTTGTTCATACGATAAGTCATATTTTGTTCATTTTTCCACCCACTTTCGGGCATATTAAAGCGAAGGGAAAAAGACGACACCTCTCACTATCAAACATGTGATATCATGCTATCTTTTACACTGCAGTAATATCATTTCGTCAAGTTTTTGAGAGTAAAAGGCATTACACGATTTGATGTAATCAATTATTCTTACGTAAAGCTGATTACTAAGTGAAAAAGTAACCAAACGCATGCAGTTAGATCTGAATTAATTACCTTCACACATGCTTTTGTTTTCTGCAATTAGGAAGCAGTAACCAAACTGACCTGAAGTGGTTTTTAAGGACCAATTTGCAGAAAATATTTCAAAAATTTTAACTATGTAATATTAAACTGCAAAACAGTGAACTCATCCGCAAAAGCATATGATTAAAAAACTAAAAACAAATATATGAAGCAAGTTAGTTTTCTCTCCGTAAAAACTAAACGAAAGAGTGGCTGGCATATGAAATAATTATATTCAGTTGGAAAAGATCTCTGAATAAGCACACATAAGATATTGAATATCCGTTACTCAGTTCTATAAATTCAACATCTAATTGCAAACGGGCGGCGTTAAACAAAGGAAAATGATTCGGTATAAAGTTTATCTCTAATTCAATATGCAGGCAAAACGAACAGAGTCAGAGGCTGAATCAAATATTTCCCTAGTGACTAGTATTGTGGAAGTCTTCAATCATCAGGTGGAAAATCCTCATCTGAGGCACTATCCAAGAACGTACCAAGAGTTTTTCTCAAAATGCTGAAAGTTTTGTCATCCTGCGTGATCAAAATTAGTTGTTTAAATGTTTCTGCCTAGAAAGGCGAGCCTTGTGCTGTACGGGTATAAACTAAACAACAAATGTAGGAAGGAAAGCAGTTACGAATCCAAGAACTCAATGCTTAATATTAGCATGAAAACCTGTTTCTTCTTTTTCAAGGACTCCTCCAGTTTGGCAATTTTATCATTAAAGGCCTTTTCTTGTTCAGATATCATATTTCTCTCCTTCTTTCCTGAAATGGTGATTAATATCCATAAAGACATAAAGAAAGAAGATATTAGATAAAGTAGTGGCTTCAGGTTCCTATCATTTTTCACCCGAAAGATGAAATGAGTCTTATGGCTTACTCAGTTGTTCGTATCTCAAGAACAGCTTTTCCTTCTCTTCCTCAAATTTAGAGAATATATCTGGCAAACAGAGGCCACAATTAATCTAACAGGCGAAGAGTACTAACTGGTCGCTTAAAACATGTCAAAATTTATTCTGAAAGAGAGAGCTGATGGGAATATGGGATAATGATTGATTATGGGTAAGAACTCTGCATGCAATTGAACTTTTGCAAGATAATGACTTGAATAATAAGATCAGCCCTTGCCTTCTGAAACTGATGCATGTACGAGTATTAAAAGGTAAATAAATGAGATTCAGATACTATCACTGATCCTTTTTTGTTATTATTCCTGCTGTATAGAAGATACCAAGATAGATCCTACGACAAAATAAACAGCTCTCCAATCAGGCAACACAAGACATGTCATTACTTCTTTTCCAACTTAACCCGGTATTAACACTTAAAAGTAGATCTAAGAATAAACTTTACAGAATCCCGTTGGCTGATGACTTGCACTGAATACATGACACAATAAGCATAATTTTTTTTTAAAATCAAGAGTTCCAGTGCTTTAATCATCTGGAACGGTTCCATGTGGATTCTCACCTTTATTTACCATCTCTAATTGAATCTTATAAAAGGACGTGCAAAAGAAACGCTGCATTTCATAGGGAATTACAATATTAGATGTTCCAGCTGCTGTCGGAGGAGTTGATGATAACAACAAATGTAAGTACCTTTCAAGGCCTGTAAATGGGTGGTTTTCTCCTTGGAAAATTTCTCGTATAGTGATTGAAACTTCGCAGTTTCATTCTTCAAGGAATTCTCGCACTGCAAGATAACAAACACAGACAAAACGAATTCCAGGTAACATGAAATTCCGTTCTTATGACCTAGAGCAATCATATTGGTTGCTAGCAATTATCACATACGTCTTTGGAACTCTTTGAAAGTGCCTTAGCAAAACTTTGTCTGACAATGTAAGAAGAGAGAGAGGAAAAAAATCCTTGGTTAGTGCGTTGAAACAGGACTCAATATGGTTAAAGAGATTTAGGAAGTCTATCACTGAATTTGGTATTAGATGGCCACAAGTTTACCTATCCTTCTCAAGTTTGGACTTCAATTCCTCAATCATAGACTTGATTTCAGCTCCCACGCTGTCACACACAGAAAGCACAACTCACAAAGCCTTAGCAGCGAAGCTTTCATTATTGAATCTCAAGGCATTGTAATGATAGGATTTTAAGTCTGTAATAAGCACATTTCTCGAAGTCGAAATTATAGGATTGAAACAGACTTTAGTAACCATTCGAATGCCAGATGATTACGCAACTGCACTGAAACAGCGTGCATTTGTACACGACCAAAAGCTAGATCGCACAAAAATTCATACACCTTCCGAACGCTAAATACTTCATTAAAGTTCATAATAGAACAAAATCTTCGATCATGATAACAAGGCATCGTAATACCTGCTTATTGTCTCTTCGTTCTTCTTCTGATCGTCCTTCTGAGCCCTCTCTCTTATATGTTGCAGCGCATTCATGATTCCTTTGAGATCACTGCAAATTTGACGCCATGATTCGGATTTCTCAAGATATTTCAGACTACATTTCCAACAAGAAAGAAAAATCAAGGACGAAGGGAAATGTTATCTGAAGACGAACTCGGAGACATCAAAATCGAACTCGAAATTCTCGCCGACGTGTTTCTTCTTGTCCGATTTGGCGAGTTCAGGTTCGGATGCTCGTTTCCTGGTTCCCATTTTCGTAGTAGACATTGCTGATGAATCGAAGCTCACTGAACTGAAAGAAATTTAGCGCGCTCAGACAGTTGGGTTTTTGAAACTTCTGCGAGCTTTTGAAAACATATTTTGGGTTAAATTGCGGTGGGAAAACAGTTTTTTTTTCCCCCTCCTTTTCTTCTTCTGCTTTCTTTTTTTTTTTTCTTTTTTTTTTTTGTAATTGAGTATTTATATTATGAAATTAAGATACAGTAACAGAACCTAAAATTGCCAAAAGCCTTCTATCTCTTGTAAGCCATGACAAGTGCAATGCCCACAAATTTCATGTGAAATTTTTTTTTTTGGGGGGTAAAATTTCATGTGAATTATGGATCATGGGGTGCTCAGTTTTTTTTTTTTTTTGGTCCGAATGGGTGCTCAGTATAGTTGGATAAAAAATCGATAGATATAATCAAATTTATAAACCTATTATTTATAAATCATTAATGATGGGACATATATTAAAATTTTTCCATAGTTTACGGTGACATAAAATGCATTGTTATTGTTGGCCAAAAAAATGAATTGTTACTCACCGATATTTTTGTCACATTTTTCAAAATATTATTTAAATATTACTTTGCTTTATTATATATATATATATATTTTTTTTTTTACTTGGTAGAAATAGAATATTAGATTATGAGGATAGATAAATAATTTAAATTTTTACTACAAATTTTAACTAATAAAACTTAAATTAAAAATTAGACTAGATTGTACATTTTGAAAATAAAATGAAAATATTTATAAGTTTTATTAAAATTAGAAGGGAACATTATATTTGACTCTTTTAGGGTTTGTTTGATTTTGTTTTTAAAAACAAAAATATTAAAAAAACTTATTTGGAAAACTGTTTTCAAGTTATCTTTAAAAACTAAAAAACATAACATTTTTTAGTTGTTTTATTGTTTTTGTTTTTCTATTTTTTATTTTTTGAGACCATCACCTATTCACTAATGACCCCACACTACCGGTGATGACCACGACCATGTCACCGCGGGCGACAGCCAGCCAGCACCATGTCACTTCAAAAAACATACTCCCTCCAGTCCTAATTATAAGAGCTAGTTGACTATTTTAGAGAGATTAAGGAAGCTAATTAAATTACTTTAAAGTATTTTTATTTTTTTCTTCAAACTTATTAGTTTAACTAATAAACTAATATATAACCTATGAATATTTAACATATAATATGATTAAGTAACTTATTTAACTTCCTTAATCTCTCCAAAGAAAGTCAACTAGCTCTTATAATTAGGACTGGAGGTAGTATTTTTTAAAATAATTATCCAAACAAATTTTTTTTTCAAAAACTTTTTTAATAGGGGGACAGATAGAATCAAACAAGGCTTTAATTTTTGTCTAGTGATGAAATGGATTTATCAAACAAAACGCATAAAAATTAAATGATATTCTCTTCAATCATTGACGTTAAGATAATTAATTTACATAAATCAAGAAAATTATTTAAATTATTTATTTATTAAAAATATGTATTTAGATTTTTCTGAATATCCTCTTTAATTAATCATTTACATTGAAACTAATCATTTATGATTTTTTTTACTATGTATATTTAATAGGGATAATTTGATTAAAAAAAATAAATAACAGACTTAGGAGATATAATAGATTAGGGTTTTATATTTAGAAAGAAAAGTAAATACTTTCATTAGCTCTTACATTTGGATTGGAATTGAAGAGAATATCATCTAAATTTGTTAATATTGTTTATTGAAAAACAGTAGATCTTCCTTCTGCTATTAATGAATTTATCCATCATAGCAACCATTTCTCATCCATATATTCTATAATAATCGTAAAAATACCGTTAAATTCCATTTTTTTGAAAGTAAAATTATGAATTTTGTGAAGTAACACTGTTTCATTTTTATATTACTTCATAATTGAATTTTGTTTTATCTTCATAAATAAAGGAGTTATCATAAATAATAACGGATTTATCTCCATATAATTTATTGATGCCTATTTCCTATTTCCTTTTTATATTTATAATTTGGTTCTAATTTGTTTGATTATGTTTTGCATTGTGATACATTATAGGGTTGAACTTGAGTGCAATAAAATTAATTTAAATTTAAATAATTACACAGTCTTTATGAAATTCTCTCTCTTTTTTACCTTATATGCTCTTGGAAAAATACAAGAAAGGCATATACAATTCACACCTATAATCAACCTCATATGACCTAATTGAGTCATCACATAGACATGAACTTTGTCGTACAACGCACTGTACCAATACTTGTTTTGTGGCAAATTAACCGAAATAATAATTTTTTTAAAAAAATTTACCAATCTGAAGCACTGTTCAAACTATTTACCAAAGTAAGGCTGATGTGACAATGGCGTCAGAAAGTACGACGCCACTAAGTGGCGTCGTACCTTCTGACACGACTAGTGGCGTCGTACCTTCTGACACGACTAGTGGCGTCGTACCGCGTGACGCCACCGTGTCAATTTTTTTTTAAAAAAATATTGAATCAGACTGTGATTGGTCCACGCCATCTGGTGGCGTGGACCCTGCGCACGCCACGTCAGTGGCGTGGGACCCCCCTGCACCACCAGTGGCGTGAGCCTTATTTTGGTAAATAGTTTTGACTGTGCATTAATCTGGTAATTTTTTTTTTGTTATTATTTTGGTCAAAATCCCCTTGTTTTGTAAGGTACATGTGTGTATTATTAAATTTTTGCAAATTATTGTTAAAGGAGTATAAATAGAAATAATTTAAGGGAAACAAATATAGAGATGAAAATGGGTCTTACATTTAAAATTATGACTAACTCCTCAATTAGATGTATATTACAAATAAAAACATAATGATATTGACCAAAATAATAATGGAAATAACTAAATTCACAATGGCATTTACTAAATTCCTGATGATAGTAATTAAAGGCGTAACAATGTTGATTAAAAAAATAATAACATTGACTAAAGGTATAATGTTATTAACAAAATGAGTAATGATATTTACTCTTGGTGTAAATAAATTGATTAAAGGTGTATTGGTATTGACTGAATGAATAATGACATTGACTAAAGATATAATAATATTGATTAGATGAGTAATGTCATTGACTAAAGATATAATGATATTGATTAAATAAGTAATTATATCGACAACATGAGTAATAGTATTAACTAAAGGTATTTACTCTTTAAGCGAGTAAGTTTACACGTTCAGTCAATACCTTTCTCATTTAGTCAACAACATTAGATCTTTAGTCATTTTCGTTACTCATTTAGTCAATATCATTAGGCCTTTAGTCAATATTATTACACCTTTAGTTAATACCATTACACTACTAGTTATTTTATTTACACCTTTAGTGAATATTATTACTCATTTAGTTAATATCATTACACCTTTAGTCAATGTCATTACTCATTTAGTCAATATCATTATGCCTTTAATAAATACCATTACGAATTTAGTCATTTTCATTACTGGTTTAGTCGATACTATTATGCTTTTATTAGTACTATACATAATTTAGTCAATATTATTACTCATATAGTCAATACTCCCTCCGGTCCTAATTATAAGGCATAGTTGACTTTTTTGGAAAAATTAAGGAAGCTAATTAAATTACTTTAGAGTATTTTTATTTTTATTTTTTTCTTCAAAGTAATTAGTTTGACTAATAAACTAATATATAATCTAAAGATATACAACATATAAAGTGATTAAGTAACTTATTTAGCTTCCTTAATCTCTCCAAACAAAGTCAACTATGCCTTATAATTAGGACCGGAGGGAGTATCATTATATCTTTAGCAATGTTATTACTTATGTAGTCAAAACTATTACCCTTGTAGTCAATTTGTTTACACTTTTAGTTAATATCTTTACGCCTTTAATTCAATTTCACTACTCATTTAGTCAATATCATTACATATTTAGTCAATTTGTTTACGCCTTTAGTTAGACTTGGCTATCACTCAAGATGGGAGGTGAATTAAGTGTCCATTAAAATTTTAGGAACTTTGAAAATCTTTTCGCAACTTGCTGAAATTAGTTCGTATGACAGAAATACTTTATAAAGCAATAGTCAGTCATTTTATAATTTTGGAGGGGCAACCCCTAACCCCTAGTTCTGTCCCTGTTTGGAACCAGGGTAGAGAGTGGGTTCAAACCCCACCCTCACTACCTTGGCACATATTTTCTCTAAAAAAAAAAAACAAAAACAAATAAAACCCCAACCAAGGGAAAAAAGCCATCAACAGGTGGTTGGTGGCCGGAGGGAGGAGGGTGCCGATCGGTCGATAGTGATATTCAATTAACCAGACTTAATGAAAATACTGATTCAATAATTTTAAGTGATGATTTTACAATTAAATGCTGACTAAGCATGCTTATATGTTAGTATTTTAATAAATTAATATTTTTAAATCCTATTAATTAAAAATATTTAATGTTCACATACTGTTTTACGATTTTTCACAATTTGTAAAGATTAAATATTTTTCAATTAATAGGATTTAAAATATTAATTTATTAAAATACTAATATATAAGCATGTTTAGTCAGCATTTAATTGCAAAGTCATCGTTTAAACTTATTGAATCAGTATTTACATTAAGTCAGGCTAACAGTGTTAACATTAAGGGACTAAACGTGTACTTTTCAAATTTAAGGGACTAAAATGATACAAGAGGCAAACATGAAGGACTAAACATGCACTTTAGCCTTTTCAATATTATTTACTACTAATTGCACTAAACTCTAATATTATATTAAATATTATTCTTACTCAATATCCTTATTAATTATGTATATGCATGCCCAAAAAAAATATTTAATTCTCTTTAGAAACAAGCAAGTATCCTATTAAAAAATATCAAATATATGTGTTAATTAGTGCCTTATAATAAAAATTGAAGGAAGTACGTAGTTGAGTGTAACATCCCAAATTTTGGGCATAAAGACTAGAGAATAAGCCTATTTTTGGAGGACTACTAAGCCCTATTTTTGGAGATGACAAATTATGAATTAGTAAGAGTCAAGAGTTCTAAACTAATTTTATGAAGAAGCTTAAGATAATTATTGACAATTATTGTGAACCACACCATCAGTTTTTACTTACCGGAATTTCGTGTTAGGGATCCATCTAGATAGTGGCAGGCACACAATATAACCTTGTTTGTAATTAATTAGGAGAAGCTCATCATGGATATTCTTAAGTTAGTGGTGAGCATAAGCTTTTGTCCATTAAAGATATATATATTTATAGGACAGCCCATATGTCATTTGTTGCTTCATTATGTTTGGACCTACGTAAAGTCCATATGATGTTGCATGATAATATATAATATGCACAGGCTCGTGTGTATAATGGTCCAGCATACTCTCCATTTACTATATTATTAATGGGCAAGGTCTAGTATTGTATATATATTTGAAGTAAATGGAGCAATAATATAATAATATATATGTTAATAGTGGGAATGCATGTTGTCATCTTCATTTGTGTCTTTCCGCCAATTTATGATCATTGAGACTAATGTGAGTACATGTGAGCAAATAGATATTGTTCACTAAAATTATTAAAATATTATATGAGTAGAAGTAGTAGAGTGAATATGCACTACCGGTCGAATTATTTATCAAGGAGGGAGCAATCAATAAGATGGGGAATTGGAAGATACGATGAACATGTGTAACCCTAAGAATAAATATTATTATAATAATAATAATTTAGTATTATATTATACTAATATATATTATTATATCATATCATTATTTCGAAAGTGAGAGCTATGCAGCACATCGTGTTTCTGCCTTATTTTGTAGAAAAGTTTTGGCTAGTCTACAATCAACCACTCTTCCACTATCATTCCTATACATTCACATGCTCCTTATCTCTTCATGGGCTGCACAAGGACGACACACACATGCAGCCAAATTGTCTCCCACTTCCTATATTTTATTGGAAGCATGGGACACACTCCACATACTACTTCTCTTATTCACTCACGGATGGCTACATGCGCTAACTCCTCCCTCTCACACCAATTATACACCTCCTCCTTTATTCATTTTTGGCCTGCATGACCAAGAAGAGAGAGAAAGAGAGAGAGCTGTGAGTGAAAGACGCAGAAGAGATTGAGTGCCTAGAGAATAAGTCTATTGAAGAAAGGAAGAAGAGTGTTAGAAACTTACATGTGTAAGTTGATTTTTGGGAAATTCTCTGAAGTTAGTCAGATTCATTTGAGGTTTTGATCGGGAAAATGGTTTCCTTTGACCATGAAATTTGGTAAGTTGAAAGTACACTTCTCAATCTTTTAAATGAGTGCTAGAACGTATTAATCCGACGTCTAGAACTCTAGTTATGATTTTTCTAAGTTTGGTTATAAATTCTGGGAAAATCTTCTTCTCTGAATAGAGCAATGTTCACTTTTGGAATTTCTGGGAATTACACAGCTATTAATTGGCTTGACGAATATTTTTCCCATAAACTATACTTATAGAACTTCAAATAGAATTTTGAATCACCTTAATCGGAGTTCTATAGAATTAGTTATGATTTTTCAAAGTTAGAAGTTGAACATTGAAAAACGCTGGTTTCCAGAAATGAACAGTGATTTTCGGATTCACTTTTAAAATAGTAAACATTTGAGTTTTTCTATGAAATTTTCCAGAATAAAAGTAGACTTATCAAGCTTTAATTTGATAGGTCACAAGCCTTAATTGGATTTATATTCAGGGAGTTATGAATTTTTGAAGTTAAGTATGAAATCTGGGACGTTTTCTGAAACATCTTCTGAACAGTGTTTACATTTTTGAAATCTGGGAATTATTGGCATATGATTAAATGTTGAAACCAATTTTTCTAGAAACTAGACTTAACAAGGAGTTCATGGATTTTTGAAACACCTGATTTGGACACCTAGAACTCCAGATATGGATTTTTCAAGTTAAGTGTTAAATCTGGACGTTTTTCTGGAACAGTTGAGATGAACGGAAATTCTGGGAACAGTGTGCGTATATTTGAAGTTGAATCTATTTTTCCTCTGAAAATAGATTTAATAAGGAACACGTGACTTTTGGAATCACCTTAATTGGAGTTTTGTGCAATTAAATATGAATTTTCAAAGTTAATTGGAAATTCTACCAGATTATGGAGTTTATTTGGAAATAAGAGAAATAGAGAATTTGGACAAGTAGTAACTTGCCAACCATGAATATTTAATTATAGGATTCGGTATTTATCTGAGATGACCAGAGGATAGAGAACCGGATCAGGATTTGGAAAGGCTATCAGGTAGTAACTCTAATCTTGCATTCTTTGTATGTCTTTATATGATTGTATGTACCATTCAATATGTATAAATATGTACTGTATGAATTGTTTGTGCTGTATGTGCTGAATGTATATGTGATGGTTATCTGTCATATACTGATCTATGCTTAGAATGTAAGATTAACATGTTACTCTGGGAACCTTCGGGGTCCCAGTATTTGTTGCTACCTGTGGATTGTTCAGTTTAGAGAGCGTGGCTCACAAGGCAAGGCGGTACTCACTGTTGAATAGTGATGCTGGGACAGACCGAGAAATGCTATAAGTTATTTTTTTTATTAGCCTATTTTAGAGACTAGAAATTTATTTGTATAGCCCTATGTGGATTTTGTTATGTAATCAGACTTTAATATCAGTATTACTATGCTAGAATGACTATGCTCATTAGGCTGTGCGCTACAACTCTGATAATAATTGATATATCAAGGGGTGTTACATTGAGCTTCTCAAAACAAATAGGTCAACTAATTGTGGAACGTTTAACTTTGTTAAATTGGTTAACAAGTCTAAGATTCTTGATTCTTGTCCATCTTTCTTTTGGTCATGGGTGGATCGAGAGGGGGTTAGGATTAGTTTTCCGGTCGTAATTTTTCTTTTCTTTGTAGCTCTACAATCACCGTCTTAGTATTAAAAAAAAAAAAAGGTTAAAGTTGATCCTAATTTGATGCTTTCAGGATAAAATTATCCTCGAACGACTTTTAAAACAAAATTACCCGTGAATACTTTCAGAACAAAATTGTTTTTTAACCCACCTATAAAAAACAAAAGTTATAAAAATGTTTAGTAAGGTCAATGGACCTGGAGAAATTCTTCTGGGTGCACCAACACATTTATAAACTGACCAATAGATTTAGGATAGCTCATAGTTATAGGAACCACTTTTCCTACCTATCTTGGGATAGGTAGGGAGAGCTCCTCCAAATTTGGACGGTCCAGATTTATTTATTTTTAATTGTCAATTTTTAAATGAAAAAATCATTTTTTGAAAATATGTTAGTTAAAAAATTATTTTTATTTTAGATTTTCTACCCATTAAAATAATCATTTTTTAAGAAATCAAAAGTAAAAAAAATTAAATATGGGAGGAGCTCTCTCTACTTATCAGGAAAAGTGGTTCCTAGTATTATATCAAAAAAAAAAAAAAAACCTTGTGTCAGCCCCACATGTCCCTCTTCTCACTTTCAGATATTTTCATATTCTTTTTAAGAATTTTCTTAAAATACTCTGAGCTGTCCTAAAGCTATTGGCCAGTACAAAGATTGTTGGCGTACTTGGTGCACCCAAGAATTTCTCATGGACCCGTTACAACTTCTCAACAACTATGAGTTGTTTATTTGACATCGTACCAGTAACGCCAAAACAGAAGCCCGTACTGCATGTGAACGCTGTGCCACGTCAGAATGAGGTGGGCCCACAGTTTCATCCGACGAGTAAAGTCTATGAGCGTTTAGCGTATACGCCTATGTGATATATCAAATGAAATTCGATTTTATTCGGTTTCTCGATATATAAACCCCAACGTAAGACGCGCTTCTCCATTCCCCCACCTCACCTTCACTCTTCCCCGTCATCTCTATCTCTCTCTTTCCTTTGTCTGATTCACCATCGCAGCTTCTTCGACGAACTTTCTCTGGCTTCGTACGGAAGGGACCTAATAGCTGAATTTCTCCTCTTTTTTCTTCCTGGGTATGTTTTTTTCTTCACTTTTTATTGATTATTGTCTCTGATTTTGTTCGGCTAGATTCTGGAAACGAAAGGCGGTTCAATGCTCTGGATTTTTCTTCTTCTGTGATTGTTCTCACGAATGTCCTAGATTGCTAGATCCTGTGTTTTTCATTTCTTTTTTGATCTTGGCAGCATTCAGGTTTGCGGGGCTCTTAAATGTCAATCAATTGACCGTTCTGTGTTCAACGAATTCTAACTTCTCTGTTCTGAATTAGATAGCATTTGGCTGATCTATCTGGCATCTGTAATCATTCTTTAGTTATTTCATTGTTCATTTGTCATCTAATGTTTGGTAATTGCATGAAAGTACTCATTTGACACAATGAATGTTCTTGTTTACCTATCAGTTATATGTATGTCCAATGTTGTAGAATTGGCTAGAGCACCATATGTCTTTGCCATTAGCCTTAAGATCCTGAGAGTTCTTTGGATAATTGAAGATTTGGGCATCTGTCTTTTACTCTTGGCGATTGGACGTTTGACAATTAGGTGGTCTACTTAAAATCTAAAAAGCAGTGATACAATGCACCTATTGGGGACAACATGATGGATATGTAGGATAATGAAAATGTTAGCTTATAGGTACAGTGTGGGTCTATTAGATATATGTGCAACACATCAACTCATTAAAAAGTAGAAGCAACAGTGTTTTATAAGCAACAGCTGGGGATTAATGAATAGGAGGAAATAGACAAATTTTGAAGCTTCTAAGCAAGTAGATGATTTTGCAAGCTTCTTTCACAGACAAAATGAACAAAGGCTTGATAATTTGGAAGTAAGCTTTCTAACAGACATAGACTAAAATAAAGACAGACAAAGCAAAAGGAAGATCCGAGCTTTGTTGGACTTGCTCATAGATGAAGACACGAAAGAGAAACAGCTCTGAAGGGGAAAAAGAACTCACAGTAGAAAGTTAGGGGCTTCATAATGAAGCAAAATGATACCATTTGTTATAGTGCATTTTGGTATGTTCTGAAACTCACACAACAATGAAATGTTTTGACAAATACACATCCATACTGTAGACATTTGTACTGGATATCAATCCAGGATTGGTCGAGCACCTTTGTCAACATTAATGTGCTTCTTTGGACAGAATTGTGGTTTGAATCAGCTATTATGCTGCTTCTACTGATTATCTCAATTAAGAAGAGAAAATTCAGTTTTTAGGACATAGTTAATAAGCTGTCTCTAGTTTTATGATTAGTTTTACTTAATTTGATGACTAATGGTGATGTTTTACTTTTAGTACTTGTGAGCAAGTCATGTTTCAAAGTCACCCATCGTCAATCCTTGTTTGGCTAGGAAGATTTTCAACTCAATTAACAGCTACCTTGGATTGCATCGTACATCAAGACTGACTCTGATAGTTGGATTTTCTTCTTTGTTTCTTTTGGAATTGCTTGTGAGCATCTTACTGCTTCATTGAATGATTGAATTGGACTCTCTTCATTTGTTCACAACTTGTTCACTTATTGATAAACATTTGGAAAAGGCATTCCTTTGATTATGTCTCTAAGAAGCTTTTATTTAGGTTCATTTCTCAGAGTTAGTAGGCCCTTTTCCTTTCTCTGTCACAGTGTTATGTTTTAGATGACCCATGTTCTAGCTGTTGTCTGTCGGTATTAATCTAAGATCCAGACTCTTGTTTTTCATCCTCTTAGACACGTAGTTCTTGTAGGATTGCTAGTGGACCAGAAAGCTTCATAATATATTTATCACCCATACCTACCTGATAGGTATCATTAATTTCAGACATGATGTTTCACAACTCTCACTTAACTCTACCCAAAGAGTGATGCTAATGACTTGTCCCTAATATAGGCTGGCACTTTAACCTTAGATTTACAAATTCTCTACTTGGTTTCATTAGTGGTACTAAATGGCAATTGGGAAAATATAGTTTTCTTGAAACTAAGTGGGCCAATGTGCATTGCATGAAATTTGAGGAATGAGTTGCACTGTTCATGATTTATAACAGCACAGTCTGCTATAGATTCTTCATTGTCTATTGATAGCTTCACTATGGTGACAATGGGGCACACAATATCTTAAAGAGTTCAGAATCAATCTATCATCTTCAGCTTGCATTTTATTACTCATAATCTGCATTTCTACTTTCCTGTTGTGTGCTGATGGTGCTATATTCTAATCAACTGTAAATATGAACATTGCCCTTACCTTAAATGAAATTTGATCACATGTAATTAGCTATTTATGCTGATTTAATCGTTTCTGCATTCCAGGGTTAAAGCGGCACTGTTGGTATAAGTTCTGAGAATTTTGTTCATGATTCATGGCCTTTGAGCACTACATTTCACAAGAATGGAAAAGCATTCCAAGTTCCATGACGAAAGAGACTGGAAATCATGATGGTTGTTTCGATTGCAACATTTGCTTTGACTTTGTTATTGAACCTGTGGTCACCCTCTGTGGCCACCTCTATTGCTGGCCCTGCATCTACAAGTGGCTCCATGTCCAAAGTGCTTCTCTTGCATCTGATGAGCACCCACAATGCCCAGTCTGCAGGGCTGATATATGTCCCACCACCTTGGTCCCCCTATACAGCCGGGGCCAAACCCCGGCTCCTCCCGAGCAAGACACAAAGGCATCACGTGAGATTTTGATACCGCCAAGACCACGAGCTTTTGGCGTTCAAGCTCTGATGTTAGCATCATCATCATCATCTCAAGTTGGTCATCATCAGCGTCATCCTTATCATTATCCTCATCACAGTCATCAACATTTCAGCTCTCCTCTGTACCAAGTGGAGGATGCCTCATCACAAGTGCTGAATCTCAGTACTACTCTTACACCTCAAGGATTTCACCACCCTGTGGCTGGGATGGTTTACGCCACGGTGTTTGGCAGCCCAGAAAATATATACGCGTACCCGAATTCTTATCAGCAGATGGGCAGCAGCAGCCCAAGACTGAGAAGGCAGGTGATGCAAGCAGACAAGTCATTGAATAGAATCTCAATCTTCCTCTTTTGCTGTTTTGTTTTATGTCTCATTGTATTTTGAGCACCCTGGTTGAGATTATTTTGTATATTTTGTAAAGATATAGACTTGTAAGGTTGTGATTTAGGCATGGTGTGATAAATATCGTGGGATACTATTTATATGTATTATTCATGATATAAGTATTTATGCCATCATTTGTTTGACGCGTTAGTAATATATAGGATGATATTATGCAGTATTATTATACTAAAATTATATATTTGGTTGTTGATTGTTACTTGTAAATGATACTCCCTCCAGTCTATAAGACATTTGTCTAATTTGATTAGATCGATTAAGAAAATTAATTAAATTAGTTAATATTACATATATTTTCTAAAATATGTTAATCATATTTCTTAATTTCCCTATTTCTTTTTCTCCTTGATTATTTGAAAAAGTTGATAAATATGAAAAATATATCTTATATTTAAGATTAAGGTTAACTCCATGGAGTAAATCTCTAAACTGTGCTATCCAATGCTTATGCTTCAGAATTCTAATACCTTTGTCAAGTTCTAAGTCCTTTCCCATTCATTACTTTGTGCGCAAGGTTTACAGCAGCCTTTGTGTGTGTTGGTTTCAAATAATTTTAAGCTAGTATTGGCCCGGTGCATCTTCCAAACAAGGTGGTCACTTAGAGCTGCTGGTATAATAGAGGAGGGTTTTCTTGATAATCAAACAAAATGGTATGGTGGATGAAATTGATATATATGACAATAAAAAAAAAATTGAGAATGTGGATAAAAAGAACAAAAAAAATCTATTTATATTTTATTTGATAATAAGAGGAAGAAGTAGGGAGTAACACTCTGGTCCTTAATATAAATTCAGTTGGTCAAAATTTTTTTGACCTAAAGATAAGTTTACCTTAAGAGTAATTAATTACTATTTTCCAAGTTTATTCTAGAGAAAATGTACCAATAGCATTATTATTTAGGGAAAAGACAAAAAGACACCACTTGAATCTTTTTTTTGATACAAGGCGATAGGGGAGGGGGATCGAACCCAGGACCGGGAAGGGGGAAATTAATCCCAATACCACTACACTACTAATAGTGCTGGTACACCACTTGAATCTTGAGAATATAGCAATTGACAACATAATTTGATATGAAGTTATTTTTTAGGATTTTGAAATTTAAATTGCATTTTTTGTATTTTTTTTCCCATTATTATATAGGTGACATTATAATAAGCACCAGAATGGTATTATTTAAGGGATATTATACAAAACATTATTAACCTATTCTTCCCGTCCACTAACTGGGACTAGGGGACTATGTTGCACGGATACCGACACGCGACACGACACTCCAACACGTTAATCCTAAAAAAATCTAAATTTCGACACGTTAGAACACGTGTTGATATTAAATATATATTTAATATTTTTAAGTATAATTCATATTTAGTAGGGGATGCATGCGATGATTGGAGGGTAGGCAGCCGGTAGGGCCCATAAATGTTAGGTGCCTTGAATCCAGCAAATATTACGAATCCTCAATCCTTTTTGGTCCAAATTTGGGGGTTGCTTTTTCGGTTTTCAATCCTTGTTAAGTTGCTTTTGGACTATAGAAAGATTTTGGCAATTATTTGGTCTGCATCATCTTGGAATATGGGATTGGATGTGATTTTCCAGTTGTTTTTATTTTATCAATTTCTTTTTGAATTAAAGGAGAATGAGCTAACGGCTTGAGGTTATAAGGGAGATCAAATCCATACAACATCCTATTTAAAAATGAACTATCATATCATTAGGTTACAAGACATTTAGCTAATTTATTAACTTTTTAATATCAATCATCGCCTTGTACCAATAAAGGTTGATCCAGTTAATAAAGGGATTCATTTATAACTATAGGATTATGAGTTTACATCTCACTAATGTGAAGACTTTGTTTATGGGCGATCTGTAAGCATTCTTTGAACCCTGATGCATACCTTGATCCTGGTGCGCCCGAAACCCAACTCAATGAAAAAAAGAACCATCACCTTGTAATTATTTCTTTCAAATATTTTATAACTTTTGGTACTATAGATTTATATTGCATGAATGAAATCTAGCAACACACGTTCTACTTTAATCTTATAAGTATATTTCAAATAATTTTTATATACCAAGGAATGAAAACTAAATCATTAAATATGTCTTGATGAAAATTTTCAAGTTTATCATTAATTAAAATCTCCCCCCCCCCCAAAAAAAAAAAACACACACACAGACACACAAAAATTATTCTCACCTTTATTTGTCTCTTTTTCCTTTTAACAAAATTAAATAAGGATAAGATTGAAAAACAATTAATCCTAGCTACTATGAGAATTTAATAAAAAAATTTCTCTTACAAGTGATTTTATTTTATTTTTTGATAAAGAAATTTTAGGAAATGGGTTGGGCTCACCACGATGCCATCTTGCCCAACATTAGTATCACTTAGGAGAAATATAGATTTCGCCTTGTCCTCGAATCGTAGGTGAGCCCAACCCTTTCCTAAAATTTATTTACATAAAAAAAAAAAATCACCAGTCTAGGTTAGATCTGTTTGGTCCATGGAATGGAATTTAGCAATAAGATGCTTACTTTTTTGGTCCGAGTGTTGCGTTTGTTTTCAATGCTTTCAGCCCCTTTTTTTTTTTTGGTCAAATATTTGCCTAGCCCCTTTTGGACTAGGGAAATATTTTGGCAATTTTTGGAATAATCATGAAATTGTGTCGGGTTTGATTTTGAAATGTCATCATTTTTATTTTTATTTTATTTTTTTACAATGACCCCTGCAATTAAGGTAACTAACCTTATCTAGTGAGATAAGCCTTGTTTTTATTTTAATACATGCCATCGGGTTTGATTTTGAAATGTCATCATTTTTATTTTTATTTTTATTTACAATGACCCCTGCAATTAAGGTAACTAACCTTATCTAGTGAGATAAGTCTTGTTTTTATTTTAATACATGCCATTACCAAAAAGTCTGAGTTAATGGACCCCAAAAGAGAAAAGGCCCAAAGCCCCAGAAGGAAAAAGATATAAAAAAAAGAAGCTGCATGTTGCTGCCCAGGATCGAACTGGGGACCTTCAGTGTGTAAGACTGACGTGATAACCACTACACCACAGCAACCGAATGTATTACCGGATTCTCAAACAATATTATTGAAAAGAAGGTTCAAAGTTAAGCATCCTGACATATTCCTTACTAGTACTCAAAATTTTAAAATTACTTTTAATACACTTAACACTCTATATTTTTTAAAATTTTATTACATTTTTTCCTTAAAGTATTTTCTTAGGGCAATGAGCACCCTAAATTTTATGATTTTGTAAGGCTCCACTAGATCCCTTTGAGTCTCGAGTTTAAGTTTTAGAGAAGACACTTGTATTGAGAAAAACAATCATGAATTTCGAACCAGATGATAATATTCAACAACGTACAAAATGCTTTAGAGAGAGTTGAATGATATTGAAAAAATATTTTAAAGTACTATATACAACTTAAACGTAAATTCAATAACTAATTCAATCAATCACTCTCTAACGTATGAGAAAGGAATTCAAACGAGACTTTTTCACTTACACACCCAAATACCACACACACTTTTCCCCAAGTCTTGTGGAGATCGATCCCCAAACTCTTGAAGAAGAAGGGTAGGGTGGCGTCATTTGAGCCAAAGTTGATTGGCAGATTTTGGTATTTAAAAATGGATAGATAGGATAATATTTGAGTAAATAGTGATTATATTGTTTGTATTGAAAGAGTCAACTAAACACATAAATGATGCAAATTGTCTTCAGACTATAGGTCAACACCTAACCTCTGCACATTAGTCAAATCAATGTTTCCACCAACTTCCCTTTGATCCCATTACCTATCTTTCTTTCTCTTTACTCTTCCCGGTTTCTCTCTTTTTCCCTCTCCTTCAGAATCCTATCTGGACCGTCTAAATCTTGATCCAATAGTCTAGATTAATTTTTTTTACTTTTGTCTTTTTCGAAAAAGACAAAACTTCAAAAAAAATTCTTTTAAATCTAGACCATTAGATCAAGATTTGGACGATCCAGATGAGATTCTGAGGAGAGGGAAGAGGAGGAAATCTACTCCCCCCTCTTTCCTCTTTCTTTTCTTATATCCCCACTTTCATCTTGCTTTGTTAATTATTTTCTTATATATCCATTTATTATATATATATATATATATATATATATATATATATATGGGCTAAAGTATACTTTTAGTCTTTCAAGTTTTTTATAAGGCATGCTTTTGGTCCCTTAACTTTATAAAGTATATTTTTGGTCCTAAAATTCTAACACTGTTAATATTGCTAACGGAAAATGATGACCCAATGAACTCAATTGATGACTAATAACATTTAATTACACAAATTCTATGTATTATTTAATTTTTCCCATATTTTAAATTTAATATTAATAGCATTTAATTATACAGTCATCACTTAAATTTACACCGTTAAATCACTTCAGTCTACATTTTCCGTAAGTAAAATTAACGGTATTAAAATTATAGAACTAAAAGTATACTTTATAAAGTTAAGGGACCAAAAAGTATATCTCATTTAAACTTAAAGGACTAAAAGTATACTTTAGCCTATACACACACATATGATAAACTTATAAGCATGAGTTGAGTGCGCTATTTTGACCTGATTTTTGTTCTTCATTTTATTTGGTTGAGCAATAAAGAATTCAATTCTTACCATAAATTAACAGAATGAAGATCATCAGAAGAAACCAAAGGCCGTATTAATTGTAATCATAACATTGACAAGTGATTAAATATGTTCAGTAATGTTAGAATATTGAATTAGTTAGAACGATTAGCGTGTATCACCTAGTTGCTAGATGATCCTAAAAGCTATTATAGTCCAAATTAGTTGCTTAATTGTACTCATCTAATGAAAGTTTTATGATTTGGTTGTTGTGCTTTATCATTTTATAAGTTGATTAACGAGTAAGCATAATGAATAACTCATTTATTATAATATAATGGTGCTCGTGAAGTGTGGGAACTTTGTTTTGAATTAGTGTGATGAGTGAGACGATTATATATATAATTAAAACTAAAATATGGCATTAAGAGTGGGTGAGGTGGCGACAAATTGGATAGAAGATGGTAGAGCCAAAACTAATCACATAATTAATTATTCATAATGATGGTGCCACACCAAACAAACAATAACACTTTTGCCACACCTTTTTTTGTTTTTTCCTTGTTCATCCCGTATCCAGAGCTTTACCCTGATTAATCCGAATCCGACCTAGGTCGCGCACATGAACTCTCTTTATTATATCTCTTAAATTTATATATATATTTTTCCCCCTTGAACTCTCTTTATTTTGATTGCGCATATTAAGCAATGAGACCATTTCTTTCAAATGAGTAGTTTTTAATATAAATATTTTTATAGCGAGCATATATCTTAAGCAACATGCGCAGAAACAATTTGTATGGTCTCTATTCAAAGGTCAAACACGTTGAAGACAAACTGTCACATGGAAAACTCAAGAAGCTTCCTAATTCTGACTAACAAAAAAATACGATAAATACCACAATCCCACCTTTTAATAAAAATAATAATCACAACACACAAATGAAAACATAATCTCTTCGCAAAGCAACTGATTATTGCATATACTAGCTTTTTTATATATAACATTTGCATTATTTAACAATATAGAGCTTATATTTCCAACACATCCCCTCGTTTTAAATAAGTTTATTATAATCTCTTAAATCTTAAAAAGAATAAAATACATAATAAAAACAATCTTTTAGTTGATACATTATAAATGATTATTCAAAGGACTACACATGCGGGCATCTAATTACGTTCATAAAGATGGTTGCTTCTATATATTGACATGGGCATAATATAAAAATAAAAATCAAAAGCATTATATAAATCACGGGAAAAATAAAAAACAGCCCCACCATACACGGCACTAGTTAGCTAGTCATTACCATCTACCACCGAAAGAGAACACTTGAAAGTGCTATGATATATATATATATAAGCAAAAACATGGAACACGAGGACCTATTTGGGTAACACAATAGAGGTGTGTGTGTTCATGTGGATGTATTATATCCTACCTATTCCAAACATGGCTGAAAGATTAGCAGCAGAGCCGAAGAAGCTCGACAATAACACAGCTGCGGCAACCACCATAGCCTCCGGCGGCCGACGGTGTGTGGCACCGTTTCTGTTGAAGACGTATGACTTGGTGGAAGGAGGAGGAGGAGCCGAAGGCGAGAAAGAAGAAGAAGAAGAAAGGAAGGGATCAGTAATAGTATCATGGAATGAGAAAGGAGATGGTTTTGTAGTGTGGCGTCCTACAGAATTCTCAGAGCTCATATTGCCGACATACTTCAAACACAACAACTTCTCCAGCTTCATCCGCCAATTGAACACCTACGTAAGTCTTTCTTAACTATGTCAAACACATTGATATGGTGTGATCCATGTAAACATCCAACTACCAAATGAGATAATGACTTAAAACAACTTCTTCTTCTTCTTCGGTTATTCCTCGTATTTGCTAGTTTTGGACTCAGAAACATGTCTCATATTAGATCTGATGAATCATTTGGTTATAATATGATAACTGAATTTTCGACAGTGGCATTTCACATTTGGCTCTATATATATGTGTGTTTGTTGATTGTTTTATTTAGACTTTTATGATGCTGGATAACCAAAAAAAATTAGACTTTTCTGTTATCTTGATGTATTTGTCAGATGATTTTGCGTAGGATTCTTGGTTTTTTTTTTTTTGGGGACTTTTCAACTAACTAATTTAATCTGTTAACAAAAAAGTAGTCATCAATAAATTTCATTTCTCCATCAATAAATGTTATTCTTTTTCATTGGCCACCAAAGAAAAAAAAAAAGGACCATTCTTTCAACTTTTGCAACCCAAGATTAGTGTAATGAAATAAAGCAATGCGCATGCAATTGTAACAGTACTTTTTGACCCTTTTAGTTTCATGAAAAGTTTTATTTTATGACATGGCACTTCAAGTTTTAATTCATTTCTGACTTATCAATTTTTGAACTATGACTTAGTATGATTTAATTACTCTCTAAACTTTTAACTCAATCAAAATACACAATCCATTATTTTTTTCTCATTTAATAAATTAGTCTATTTCATATATAATTTGCCCTAAGTCATCCACTCACTCTATGAGGACATATATATAATATAATATCACTTTTCATACTATTTATAAGTAGAGCAAGAATAATTTTCCCCTAATTATGAGGCATGTCATCCATTTTTAATTTCTGGTTATTTAATTATTAAAGTATGCTATATTTAATAAGAACGATAATTTTCCTAATTTCCTGAATTTGAGTGAAACATATTAGATTTTGGAAGTGACTTATAATATGGATGAGAATGATAATTATGATATGAAAGCTAAGTTATGTGTATGGATATGAAGATTGAGTTGGTTATAGATGTTAGTTGATGATTATTAGGGGTTTAAGAAAGTGTCATCAAAGAGATGGGAATTCAAGCAGGAGAAATTTCAGAGAGGGAAGAAGAAGTTGCTGGCAGAGATAACGAGGAAGAAGTGTGAGCCAAGTGTTTTCCCTTCATACTTGAAGTCTTGTTCTGAGGAAACCAGTAATCATGATCATGATCATGAATCCCTGCTACAGCAGAACCACCACCTGAAGAAGCAGAACCAGCACTTGCAATCACAAGTCGCTCACTTCAAACAATTACAAACCAGGTTGTTGCATTGTGTCTCTCAATATATGGGCACCTCCCCAGATCAATAAAGCTACCACTATATCCTTCATTCACATTTTAGAACCAAACACAACATTGGAGGGTCTAACAATTGTACGTGGCCCAGTAGTTTAGTGACATGAAAGCTCTCTTGTAAATGAGAGGTCACGAGTTCGATCCCACTTATAACATTAGAGCCTTATAGTTTAGTGACATGAAAGGTCTCCTGTGTCATGGGTTCGATATTATTTGTAACATCAAACCTTACAGTTTAGTGGCATGAAAGTTCTTTCTTTTTTTGGTAAATGAGAGGTTACAGATTCGATCTCACTTGTAACATCAGGTCATTAGTGTCCACCCCTTTAAATTAAAACAATTGTATGTCATGTTATTATAACATCAAGTCATCAGTTTATGCCCCTAAAGCAAAACAATCCTATTATTGCAAGATTTCCATGAAATTAAATATTTATTGCTATTCCGAGTATTTCTATGCATATTCATTTATTTCAAACGTGAAATGACATGTAAGATATATGGTATTTTAAAGGCTATGTTATACAAAATTTTCCTGAAATTTGAACACAAATATATAACTCTTTTCAGTGATCTGTGCAGTTCTAATGTTCATTTTATTGTTATGACATTCTCATATATGAAACGGCAAACACATTAAATATCAGTGGAGTTATTTACATAATTCATTAAAAAAAAAAACACTTGAGGTATGAAATTGAGAAAGCATCTATACATAATCAAAGTTCAAAAAGTAATACATAATTCAGGTAAAAAAAAAGAAGTAATGCATAATTAAACCTGCCCTAAACAATTTTTAAATATAATGATGATGATGAATGATGATAACTGCGTTTTTTTTTTTTTTTTGGTTGCCTAATTAGCACATATATCCTTTTATTGTAGACAACTATGTTTGAGTATTAATCTAATAATAATATTTTAAATATAATAACCATGATAATTGTGTATCTCCTTCCCCCCCCCCCCCCCCCCCCCCCCCCACTTAGCACGCATATCCTTTGTTTGAGATAATCTTGTTTACGCATTAATTTGTTCTAATATGAGTGCACTACTCCCTATTAATTTACTCAACACTAGCTCCAGAAAAATCCAGTTTACTATGTATTACCTCTTGTCATAAACATAAAACTCATTTAATTTTTTTTAGAGAAATTAAAGAAGCTAAATAAGTTATTTAATTATATCAAATGTTGTATGTCATCAAATTATATATCAATTTATAAGGTAGGAAAAATAATTTTGAGGAAAAATAATAAATATAAATAGTTTAAAATAATTTAATTAGTTTTATTTTTTTTCTTTTTTCTTTTCTTTTTTTGGTAAGAATTAGTTTTCTTAATATTTCAAAAAAAAAAAAAAAAGCAACTGCATCTTATAATTTTTGGGCCAGACATCTCGATCCCTGCAAGTCCATAAAAATCTGGTTCAGGGCCACAAAATGACTACTTTTAGACCCAAGATTTGTAGGCCGATCTCCGATAATAGTCTGAACTTGAAAGATTATTTACAATTATGAGCCCAATTTATATTTAAAACAAATTATGAGCCCAATGAACACCCAACTCAGGCCCATCCTTAAACCCTAAACCTCGCTGAAGCAAAAAACTGGTTCTCATGGCGATCATTTCCGTGTCCAGTTCTAGTGGAGTGTAGAGTGTCAGCAACGCTAGCCATGGAATCGAAGCTCTTTGGCAGATTCGCGATGCAAAGTGCGATTGCGAGTAGATCCTACTACACGAGTAGGATTAGGAAACCCTCCCTCTACAATAAAATCAGTCCACTTGGGAGCCCCAGCACCAGCGTGGTACCTGAGCTCGAGGATTGGGTCTATAAGGGGAACAAGATCCGTGTCGCCGAGCTTCAGCGCATCGTTCGAGATCTTCGCAAGCGCAGGAGGTTCACTCAAGCCCTGGAGGTCCTTTAACTCCTTTCAATGTCTCCGCACAGTACTAATTTTTGGCTAATTTCCAAGAATAGCATAAAGCGAAGACTATATTTGTGCTGACGGTGTGAATATTTGTGGACTTAATTTCTGTACCCATGGAACACTCGCAATAATATAATGGTCGTTTCAGAAATGAGCGCATGGACTAATTTGGTTGGTTGTGTTATTAGTTAGGACAACATTTTTTCAGGATTCTATTAATTGATAACTCATGTATGTAAACTTAAAGCATTGGGAATTGGTTTCATTTTTTAACAAATATATAATGTCTTTGATAACAAATGGTACAGAATTGTGAATTATGATGAATGAGGTGTTGAGAAGAGTTGCAGAACGGTTGATATGGAGAGTTCTGTATGGAACATGATATGCAACTAACATGGTTTTATGTGAAATCATTGTGTTTAGACCTGTTCAAAATTTTTATTGTTTACTTGTATCTATCCTTAGATTGTGCTACTTGATGGGGCAGGTATCTGAGTGGATGAATAAGAATGGTGTATGCATATTTTCACCCACTGAACATGCTGTGCATTTGGATCTGATGGGCAAAGTTCATGGATATACTTCTGCTGAAGGCTATTTTAATAGCTTGAAAGAAGAAGATAAAAATAATAAGACATATGGTGCTCTCTTGAATTGCTATACACGGCAGCGCCAAACTGAGAAGGCCCTCTCCCATCTGCAGAAAATGAAGGAGTTGGGGCTTGCTTCATCACCTCTAAGTTACAATGATATTATGTGTCTATACACCAACATTGGTCAGCTTGAGAAGGTCCCTGAAGTGCTAATCGAGATGAAAAAGAACAATGTTTTGCCTGACAACTTCTCCTACAGAATCTGTATCAATGCTTTTGGTGCAAGGTCTGATATTGACGGAATTGAAAGAACACTAAAAGAGATGGAAAACCAATCTCACATTGACATGGACTGGAACACTTACGCTGTTGTGGCTGATCTCTATATAAAAGCAGGACTTCAGAGTAAAGCAATTGATGCCCTTAAGAAAGCAGAGGAGCGGCTAGATAAGAAGGATGGCATTGGTTACAATTTTCTTATTTCTCTTTATGCTCGTCTTGGAGACAAGTCTGAGGTCATCAGATTATGGGAACGGGAGAAGATTGATTGCAAGAGATGCCTAAACAGAGATTTCACCACCATGTTAGAATCTCTGCTAAGGCTTGGTGAGCTGGATGAAGCTGAGAATATCTTCAAGGAATGGGAGTCCTCTGGAAATTGTTATGATCCTCACATCCCGGATGTTGTCATCACTGGATACTCACAAAAAGGTTTGCACGAAAAAGCCGAAAGCATGTTGAAAAGCTTACAAAAGAGGGGGAAGGCGACCGTGTCGAACAGTTGGTCTGAAGTCGCAGGTGCATACCTTCGCAAGGGTGAGATGGAGAAAGCATATGATTGCTTTAAAGCAGCCCTACAGGCGGAAAATGAAGGATGGAAGCCGAATCCTAGGGTGTTCTCGGGCATAGTTAGTTGGCTTGGTGACAACGGAAGTGTTGAAGAAGTAGAAGCTCTGGTGAGCTCTCTGAGAAAACTTGTCCCAGTAAACAGAAGAATGTACAACGCCCTCATCAAGGCTTATGTAAGACATGAAAAAGAAGTAGATGGGCTTTTGGATCGTATGAAGAAAGATAACATTGATGAAGACGAAAATACGAAAGAAATTCTTGATATGAGGAAGCCGTAGACTTCAAAACTTACCTTAATTCTCCAGTTTCTTTAATCTCTGGCCAAACCATCATTGCCTTCGAAGTTCAAACAGTGTTTTTTTTTCCAGAATATCAAATTCTCCAATTAACAATGAACTAGGTCTGGTCTTTGATTGGGTTACAGTTTCTTTCTTCACTATAGTTTTTCACGACTGGAAATTTTCTATTTGCATCAATGCATTCTCTGTATCCTGATTGTGGAGTTGGATTTGTTGAAAGATGAACCCACAAAAAGTTGAGTTAGCGAACGGGAGAGGAGAATAACGTGCTTATACCTCTTTAATTTATTGGGTTTTTGGAACTAAGTTTTGATGTAATAAACCTTGGATTATGGATATTGTCGGCATACTCATTGGATTATTTGTTAGGCAGTTATCTAAATGCTGTAAAGTCTCTTATTATTAGATGACTTATCATCTCTCACTTTTTACATTGAATGTGATAAGTTTAAACACTTCTTCACGTTTATATGGAGAGAACTTGAGAAGGAAGAAACTAAAGGGGCAAAGGGACCGGTAAATAAGCAGGGAAAAGATTCACTGGATGCAGAAGTGCTGGAGGGGATTAGGTTATCAAGTTTCCTCTTTGATGTGACGTACATCTTTCACTATTTTTGGCACTGTAACTCCCAAAACCCTAGAATAAGAGGGAAGCTAAAATTGTTGGCAATATTCCTCATACTGAGCATGTATAGATGGTTTATTTTGATGCAGAGTACTTGATAACTTTTTTTTTTTTTTTTTTGCATAAGGAAGGTAAGCCAGAGCTTGAAATGATAGAATCGGAACTAGTCCATAGAGGACTAATCCCATACAACACAAAAGATACAAGACTAAGACCATAGAGTACTTGATAACTTGTAACATGAAAAAGGAAGGTGAATTTGTTGGCAATCATAAATATTAAATACTTCAAAAGGTTCATTACAAATACTTCAGACGACAATAATAGGCGAAATGACCAAAACTCTCGCACTCAATTCCATATTTCCCCCTAAAATGAGAAAATCCAAACTAAAGCCTTTGTCTTATGCTCCAAGCACATCATGCGCAGTTAAGATAAATTACTCTTAACTAGCACTTAAGGGCTTGATTCCAATGAGTATATTACTTTTGGAAATAACTCAGCATTTCGGGTCTAATTTATCCAAGCTGATCAGGATTGTACCCGCAGTGTCACCTTCAATCCAATTTATAGACTGCTTTTCTAACATCTCCGTGATCTGTCCAAATTATAAGGAACAGAGTGTGATTAATTGGGCAAGAATCCATGGCTGTTAAGTATTATAATCAAACTATTTATTTAATAATTTGAGTTTTCAAGCCAAAAGCAATCAATGCGATGCTAATGCCTCTTTCACCAAATGATCAAGGTTTCAATCTCTTAGTTTGAGAGGATAAGGGAGAAATTATAACAAAATTAATCATGAAGTTGAAACGTAAACAACTTAAACTGGTGCTAGATAATATCACACGCAGTACTAGGAAATAAAGCAATTTTGAAAATCAGAAAAAAGTGAACTAGTCAGATTTTAAATTTTTATCAGTTCTTAATTCTTACTAATTAATCATCCAGGTTATAATAAGATACAATAGCAACTCAAGCTTAGATATTCCCCAATTCTTTTAAGATAAAGGGATTGTGTGTATGCGAGTTTTAAAGCTTTTCTTTTGTCTCTGAAAAGGAACATGACAGGCCAAGATAAGATTCATTCAAGTTCATCTGATGTAACTTCTCTTTAATCATGCATAGGAAAAAAAGGAGCTACTTAGGATGGCCAACATATATGAAGCTACCAACAAATAAGAAGCAAGGGGAATGGTTTTTTTTTCTTAAGAAAGTTAAAATAAAATGTAGCATCAATAATAATAATAATAATAATAAATAAATACCACAGTTATCATCTATACAACTTAAAATGTTTTCTACCATAATTACACGAAATCAGCTTATCGTACCCGTCTTTTTCTTTTTTGACTTCGAGAACTTTGAGTGACATTTTCATTACTTGCATTAATGATAACCTTGAGGTGATCGAATGCTGCAAGAGATAAGCAAATATTCCCTCAAAAAATGAAAGAAATAGAGTAGAAGATTAAAAAAGACCAGAAGACTACATCAAATCAGTAGATCGCAGTCATAATCATAACTCACATGGAATACCAGATAGAGTAGACAGATGACACTTTAATAAACGTATAGCCTCCCCTGCACTATAATCATGTAAGTCAAGCACAAGTTCTCGGGACTCCTCCTTCCTGCCAATAAATATAGTAAGAGAGAAATATTTTCATGCCAATCCCCTTAACAATAGTAGAATAGAATGTAATGAGCAGGCAAAGGGCATTTTCGAATAGAAGACACTAACTCAGTATCAACAATCATTTTACTAGATTCTTCATCTGCTTCACGCGCCTTTGTGCCATAAACTTGTCCCTGTCATCATCATAAATTATCAAAATGATGCATTTTAAGCAACTATGGCGTATTATAGAAATTGTAGATTGCCTTGAACAATCATATCAGAGATATGATGATAACAACCCAATATATCTTCAACCTAAATATTATGATGAAAAATATTAAGCCAGAGGAAAAAAAAAAAAAAAAAGAAGCTTTGTCTTCCATGTCAAAATGGAACTTATCATTTGGCATTGGTCTGATTTTTTTACCTCGTCTAGAAGTTTCTTTGCTTTGTCATGTTCCCCATTCACAAATGCATCAACAGCCTGACAAGTAATCAAAAAGCCTACTTTAGACTCAAGAAAATGCCCAAAAGGTTGGATACAATTGCTTCACTGTAAGACCAAAAAAAAAAAAAACCTATTATAGAAACAAAGAATTGAACATACTGCTCTATGATATTCAATCATTGCTGCTCGGTACTCCTTCACAGCTTTACGGAGATTCTGGTACTTTTCCTCATCTTCTGGATCTGGTAAACACAAATCATATTTTGTACAAGAAAAATTGAACGTGGGACAAAATAAAGTACCCATGTTATGTAACATTAAACTAAAGAAACAACTTATGGAGATGCGGTC
This sequence comes from Acacia crassicarpa, assembly GCA_034222035.1. Classification (NCBI taxonomy): domain Eukaryota; kingdom Viridiplantae; phylum Streptophyta; class Magnoliopsida; order Fabales; family Fabaceae; genus Acacia; species Acacia crassicarpa. Next base: position 35,112,729 of record JAWXYG010000005.1, on the reverse strand, counting down.
TGCTTCTTGGAATGAAACAATCAATTTTTCCAATCACCAGCAGAGGCACACTTCCAAAACTTGGCCCACGGTGGGGACAGCATATAAATTGCCTATTAGCAATGGAATCATTCTCAGGCTTAGGAATGGGGAGCAAGTTATGTAATATTTATATGGCAAAAGAAGGCTTCAAAGGTTGCCTTGAAATTCAAGAAATTCATAAATTGACCACAATATAAAGGTCGTGCACAAGTGAGAGGATAATGGATTGAGAAAAAATAACTGATGTCAGGATTTTCACTTTTATCCCAAGAGAGACAACATAACTTAAACTGGTTTCCATATTTAAATTTCTATAAAATAATTGAGATTTAAATTATATCAATTGACATGCCACAGAAAATAAATGCTGTAAACATTAACATAGGCATTTTTATTTAGATAGTTCTACCAAGTCAATAATTTTTGTGCATCAAACTCAAGTTGATTGCAAGGCTTGTTAATTCAAGGATACTTTTTGACTTCACAAATAGCATCTTGAACTTTCTCAGATAGGGAAAAAGGGTTCTACTATCACTTTCTATCAAAGAATTGATATTTCTATTACGATAGCAACCTAATGTCAATACAAATGTGCTTCTACAAAAGTAATGTCACTAGGGAGTGGCTTTTTAATAACCAAATTTGCAAGAAATAAGTTTTGCAGAAAAGAGAAGAAGAACGTGAAGATTGAGGGAAAAAAATATGTACCTATGTCTTCTTGTTGCGAGAAATTTATGTCAACCTCGAATTCTTCCGGGGAGTCTTCAGGAGGTTCACTTACCACTTTTCTTCTGTATGGTGTAAACTTGTTCACATCCTTCATTATTTTTTCAGGAGACTCTTCAGAATGCTCACGAACTTGAAATAAAGAAGTCCAGAGTTCTTTCTGAAGCTTTTCTATACCATTGCTTTGACAATGTAAATTAACTCCTTTGTTTGTAGTTCTGCTTCTATTACCAAATAAACAAAGAGAAAACAAACTGAGACAGAATGTTTGTTCGACCCATTATAGAATAAGGCCAATTAAAGCAAAAGACAAAGTAGACTCTCTCTTTTCTTTAACAGTGACCATGATTGTAACAGATGTAGTAGATATTAACAGATGCGAGAAAAGCAAGTGGAAAACTAGAGCATACCCCAGATAATCTACATTCTGTGACTTTCTTTCATATGAAGGTACTTCAGATTTTAGTTTTCTATCTGTCGACTGTGAAAGCACAGTTAGACTAAAAAACCACAAAGCAATCAAGATGAACATTAGAATTTCAAACTCTGACAATAAGCAAATGTTTTCTGCACAAAAGATGAATGTAAAAGATCTTATTGAACACAACACATAAACAAAACAGAAGCCCAAAACGCTAGTTTTCTTCTTTAGACAATAATCAAGTGTGTTAATATAAATAAACCTAAAGTGTATTTCCAAACAGATAAATAAACCAGTTATTTGTAAAACAAAGAAGAAAAAATAAATTTCATAGAAACCTTTCTGCAATCCTTGAAAGCAATCAATTTTATAAATTATTTACTTCCTCTACTTTACAAGGTCCCAAAAAAAGAAAAAAGAAAGAAAGAACGGCATGTAACAGACAATAATAATTAATCACCCATCATTATATGGCTGCTAATGCCATTGGCTACAAACAAATGCACAAATAATCAGAAAAATCCAAATGCAAAAAAATGAGATAAAGAAAAAGAAATTTACTTTTTCCTTCCATTATCAGAACTTTACAACATAAGTATAACAAGCATCCAACCAAATATTTAAAGATGCAATATGCTTCTAATTAAACTCTACCCTGCAAGGGAAAGTTGTTTGCCCTAACTTAACAAACATACAATTAAATCTGCTTCATCAAAAAATATTTACTCCCTCTTTCAAAATCAAGAACCACCCCCCCCCCCCCAAAAAAAAAAAAAAAAAAAAATCTTTTTTCCTGTTTCCTCGGATTTAAGTTCAGTAACCAGCAGAAATAGACAAATTGACACCCTTTTTCATTTAAAATATCACATACTTCAGTTTACAGGTAATAACTTCCAGTAGACATTTCTGAGTGGCATGAGAAAAAATAAGAACTTAATGAGCTTCAATTTAAGATAATCTTGATATTCACACTCACCCTTGTAGAAGATTTGCCAACGACACGTGCTTCCTTGTCAAATGTTAAAATTGATCCATCCATCAACTTATCCATGCTCTGAATGATTTAAAATATACATAATATTGACATTAGTGGTGTTACTTAAAGTGCCACAACAATGACATCAAATGAAAACTGACAGTTGAAAATAAAAGCAATGAGGAAAGTGAATGCATGAGGGCTCACACCCTTTTGGACATGAGATAATGACCAAGCAATTTACACAATATACAATGAATAAGAAACTCTCAAGTAGGATATACATATCCCAGAAAAGATCACTAAGAAGTAGAACGAATCATTGTCAAGTTTGGGTGATCTAAACCCTAAACAAGATAATAGGTATCAACATAAAAATGACAATAACATCAATAGTAAAAAGTAGCTCAATATAAGAAAAGCAAAAAAACACAAGGCAATTTTTATTTACCTTTTTCATATCATACCCGCAATTACCTGCATGTTTCGCAAATGATGCAGATTAGCTTTTACCACCAAAATATTATAGCAATAAGTTAAAATAATAGAAGAGTAAAGGATAATTATCGTGCATGCTTTTCTTCTGGGACATGATATTTTTGTATGCCATATACATATCAACAAACCACTTGAATGTAAAGTGACAAAACATGCTTGCCAAGATCAAATAGTTTAGCTTTTGACATCTTCACAGAATAAACATCTCAGCATTCTTGATAACTTATTGTAAATAGAAGAAAACGCAAACACCCCCTTCAACTTTGAGCCATTAGCAAAGATCCTCTCAACTTTGAAAAAAAAAAGGAAAATACCTGCCTCAATTATCACCCATAATAGAGTAAACCGTAAAAGATGGGAACATTTTCTTAAAAGTGCGAATAGAATATGAAAAATCATTGAAAGCCAATAAATAATTATTTAAAAAGAAAACTCAGTTACCAGATTTATTGAATGATAAAGATGATTAAGTAACAATTTGAAATTTCTATGATGGAAAAGAACGAAAACGAAAACCATGGTCTATTATATGAAAAAGGTAGCATGTCATGTAATGCGTGGACAATGCCAATGACAAAAGGAAAAATCATATAAGCTTTCAACATTAGAGGTATACCCAGAACTTCCCGTATTTTCTCTCGATCAAGCTGAAAACCATCTCCAAGCATTTTAAATAAGAAATCTTCCATGTCCTGGTGAAGCTGATTATGGTTTGAAATATTTGGCTCACATTTCTCAGCCCAGACTTCAGACGTTGTCAGCAAATTTGCATCCAACTTCAATGGCTTAGTTGTTCCATGATAAGACCTATTCGCTGATGGCATGGATCTTACATAATCCTTAGCAAGCCTGCTTGAAACAATGCCAACTGAAACTGGGCGAACCTTGGGCTTCAGATATCTTTCTCGAAAGGAATTGTCAGAGGAAAAACTATCTGATGATTCTGCACATGCTTCAACCACAGCATCTACATTAGGTGAATTGGTTGTTGAGGTTGAGGGGCTCCTTTGCATGCCAGACAATATTTCACCAGCCAGGTTTGCATCCCGATCAGCCTTACAATATGCAGAAGCTATTTCATCAAGAGAAAATGCCGATCCAAAGGCATCAAGCAAGCTACTTAATGCCTTTTCTTCATCACACTTGAATCCGATTTGACTGCAGACTTCCATGCCAATTATACTTCAATAACACTTTTGGGATCTAAAGGAAGAAAATAAGTGTTAAGTACTGAAGCAAATATTAGTGTGCATCATCTAACAACTGAAAACTCGCAAGGACCATTGTGAAAGCATATGAAATAGAACAAAGGGATATGAAATAGAACAAAGGGATGGGCCTAACAAGTATTGGGACAGAACTTATAAGAGGAGGGCTAAAGGGAGTCCATGGCCCAATTCAACTCAGGGGGAAATGGGAATACTATTGTGTAACGATTTTTTGACATTGTCAGGTAGTGGGAGTGAGATTTAGAGAGGGGGAGGAGGAGTGTGTGAGGCTATGAGTGGTCAGTGAGGAGAGTGTGTTGGTCTCTCGAATACCAGGCTGTGTGGTTTCTTTTTTGGGTTGTTTTTGTTGTTCTTGAGTTACTGGGTGTGTGAACTTTCTTGTTGAAGGAAGTATAAGGGCTGTATTCTCTCATTTTACCTATATTAAAGAGGATACACAGTGAATATTTTCCATAATTTTCTGTCTTATTTGCTGGCTCTAACACAAAGTTGGCCTTATCACTTGTTTGAGACAAAAAACTTGACGCATGATGATATCTTGATATCCTAGGATCAAGATGAATCAACATGTTTTCTCAGAAAACCATCTAAGCATTTGTATATGGCATTGTGTGTATTTCTAATGCACGCATACCCATGGGTTCACTTATGTTTCTAGTTTTCAAAAACAGGAAAATAAACAGATAGGCGAGAGAAACAATATACATAAATTTGAAATATGATTAATATCAAATACAAAGGAAATTTAACAGAGTTGTGCTGGTAAATGACAGCAGGTAGCAAAACCAAAAGTACCAGAATATCAGAAACTCACGGCCATTTTTTGGATACACTATACAAGGATAATCTAAAAGAAGACTTAGAGCTATATCAGTACATCGATGACACTAATGAAAGTTTACAAAAATAGATAGCACCTCGACAGTGGGAAGATAAGAGAACCATGACTAACTGTTGAGTGTTAGAACATCTTATAATCCTTTCATTAGATTATGCCCTCCCTATGGTAAATGGGTCAGGTGGCAACAATCATTTCAATTTAAGATATATGAACTTCGGTAATCAAATTTTTCAGAGAAACACAAGTACGAGAAAATTAAACAAAGGTCTCAATAAATTCAAATTTTTACAAGTTTTACTGCAACTGACTTGTAAAAATGAAATTACTGATAACTCGCTCACTTAATGCAAATAAGTTCAGATTAAACATCAGACCGCACCTAAGTGGCAATAGCATTGCAATTAAACACCAAGCATTTAATCGCATTTGAAAAACACACCAATCATCATTCGAGATATTAATTCTTAACGCAAATGGGCGAAAAGAAGAAGAAAATTTAGATCTAGAAACGAAACCCAGATTCTGTTTCGACTTTCTGTTTTCGTGAAAGTGCAAATGTTTATCGCATGGAAGGAGAAATTTTCTTACGCAAATTTACCAGGATATGAACAAGCAGAGAATCAATGACTCTCTCATTAAGAATGAAATAGTGAGGGAGAAGACTGAAGGAAAGTACCTGAGTGGAGAGTGAAATGTGGAGAAGCCCACAGCACTTTAGGACATGGACTCTATTATATAGAAGCCGAGAACGAACAGTGTCATTATGGGGGATTTTAGCGGTAAATTAAGGAATCAATATAATTTTGTGGATAGTTGAACGGCAAATTTAAAGAACGGAACGGACAAGATTCTCTTGACTCTTGAGAGCCGTCCAAGTCCATTGGCGCCTGGTTTATTCCACCAAAAGTGACTCCTTCCTTCGCAAGTTTTAATATTTATTTATATTTTAATCAATACTTCCTCGGCAAGTTTTGCGTGTCCCTGCTATAGATTTTTATTTTTATTTTTAGGGTTAAGGTGTATTTTTGTCCTTAAAGTTTGCACCAAGGAGTAATTTTGCCCCTGAAGTTTCAAGCGTAGCAATGTTGTCCCTAAAGTTTCAAAATGGAGCAATGTTGTCCCTCGGTTAAAAACCTTCCTGGTTTATTCCACCAAAAGTGACTCCTTCCTTCGCAAGTTTTAATATTTATTTATATTTTAATCAATACTTCCTCGGCAAGTTTTGCGTGTCCCTGCTATAGATTTTTATTTTTATTTTTAGGGTTAAGGTGTATTTTTGTCCTTAAAGTTTGCACCAAGGAGTAATTTTGCCCCTGAAGTTTCAAGCGTAGCAATGTTGTCCTTAAAGTTTCAAAACGGAGCAATGTTATCCCTCGGTTAAAAACCTTAACGGTCAACTAACAGTCAACGTTAGGGTTTTTAACGGAGGGGCAACATTGCTCCATTTTTAAACTTTAGGGGCAACATTGCTCCTAAAAAATGTAGCAATTTTACCCCTGAAGTTTCAAAACGGAGCAATGTTACTCCTCCGTTAAAAACCCTAACAGTCAACTAATATTGACCGTTAGGGTTTTTAACGAAGGGGTAACATTGCTCCGTTTTGAAACTTCAGGGGCAACATTGCTTCGCCGAAAACTTTAGGGGCAAAATTGCTCCTGGGCGCATATTTTAAGGGCAAAAATGCACTTTAACCCTTATTTTTACGCATGTGATAAATCAAGATTTTCTTTTTCTTTTTACAAACTCCTAAATATAAATAAAACTAAAAACCAATAATATGATAGCAAATGCGTATTTATGAGCTATAAATTAACTAGCTTCTATCGATATTAAAAAGATACTTTAAGATACTGAAAAAAAAATACTTTATGATCTTGAAAAATTATTTTAGGGTACTAACTAGTAAAAATAATCTTTATGGACCATGAAGTGTTTTTTTAGTATTGGTATCCTATTTTTAGTATTTGTCGGTATCATGAAATATCTTTTTTTTTTTGTATGGATCATGAAGTGTTTTTTCAGTATTGGTATCCTAAGTATATTTTTAGTTTTTTTTTTTTATATAATATATTTTTAGTATTTGTCGGTATCATGAAATATCTTTTTTTTTTTTGGGTTAAAAAAAAAGATAGCTGCTCCCTTTTTGATCCAAAACAGCGTCGTTGCAAAGAAAAGGAGAGGGTTGGGTAGGCATGGAAATAGGCCAGGCCAGGCTTCGGCTAAATAGGCCTGAGCCTGGCCCTAAGCCTGAATGCAGACTTTTTTTTTAGGCTAAGGTTTGAAACCTTTTTAAAGGCTTACTTACAATGTAGGCCTTTAAAAATGTCTTATATTGTAGGCCTTAAAAGCCATACGTAGGCTTCATACACTTTGAGCCTATCAATATCTATATAAATATAAAAATGAAAAAATAAATATTTTATTATTATATGATATATATATATATATATATATATATATATATAATGTGTAAACAGGTCAGGCCTTAACAAAATAGGTCTGACCTATTTATATATATAGGCCTTTAAATAGATCTTGGCATGACCTTTTTAACAAATAGGTCAGGCTTGATCGGGTCCTAAACAGGCCAGGCCATAGGCCGCCTGATAGGGGTCTGACCTATTTCTACACCTAAGGGTGGGTATTGAGGGAAGAAGGGAGAAGCCGGTTCCTAAATTAATAAATTATCACAATGCATTTTTTTTAAAATTCTATTGTGCATTTATTTATAAAGATAAATGAGGCTTGTCCCTAGTGCATTACGCTGTTGGTGGTGGAATGAACCATAATATATTAAGAATAAAAATGTGGAGAATCGTATTTTTAATAGGTGTTTAGTAAAATACAAAATATCAATAGGATAGTTATAAGCTAATTTTGTGAGCTAATTAACAAATTCAATGTACATTGGTTTGCGAAAAATGGATGAATTCTCTACAAACACTATTGGGTGGGTTGGCGGTAGGAGTGGTGGCTTAAAAGCTATCTAACTTTAAAAAAAGTTCGATAGGAAAAAAGTCAGGTTATAAATATTATTTGTGTTTAAATTGCACGTTTGACTTTTTGCAGAAGTAGTTTTTTTTTTTTCAAATTGAAGAGTGTTTGAATTATTTGAAAAGTGAGTTAAGATGGAAAATGACTTAAAAGGGCATGAATCTTATTGAATATTACATATATATTAATTGTATATATTGTAAAAATTGAAGATAAAAATTTAAATTTGATAAAAAAAGGTTAAATTGTTACTCCTTCTAGTCTTAAATATAAAACAAATTTAATTTTTTTAGAGATTATGAAAATTAATTCAAATTATTTTAAAATATTTTTATTTTTTCCTCTTAAATAATTAGTTTGACTAAGTAAATTATTATTATTTTTTACGTTTTTATTTTACCACATTTCCCCTTTTTTTTTTCTCTCTCCAAGATATTTCTGTGGGAGCAATTGCAATTGTTATTCTAGTGTCACATTGAAAGCAACACTAAAATTGTCGTTAGTTTCCTGATAACCTTGACGTCCCTAACACGTTTCTCGAAGTGTGAAACGCATAGGCTACTTTTACGTTTCAATTATTTAAAATTGTGATTTTTTTTGTGTGAATGTGGACCCTTCAAAACAAACCATCATTAGCTTCTTTGCCAATACTGTAATGTTCGATGAACAGGACTTAATTGGACTTGACTAGGTGTCAAGCCTAGAGCCTACGTACCCTTTGAAGGGATCAAAGTCCACGTAGTTCACAATAAACTCGGAGGCTCGAGGCCAGGGGATGGTGTGTGTGCTCTGTGTGACAGAAAGTAAAGTGAGCATAAGTTAGAATGTGTGTACCTGGGGAATGTTCCTCTGCTTATATAGAGACTGTTGTGGAGGGTATCTCAGCCTTGCTAGATACCCGGAGCGCATATCCAGGAGCGAATATTACGTGAATTCTATTCAGATTCTCCTCTGATATTGATAGATAAGATCCGATATAGTATCGGATCTCCCAGACTAGTCCGTACGCAGCATAGCTATGAGAGTCCCTTATTGGGCCATCCCCCAGATTTAGGCCTTGGGCCGGTCCGTAACAATTGCCCCCCAGCTTGGTTGGTCAGGTCCCTGAAGAGCCGAGGTGTATACCTTTTCGACCCGGATGATTGAATGGGGTCTAGATGTGCTGAACCGGCCAAATAATCGGTCGTTTTAGTGACCGTCTAGTCTGTCTATCCGCGGTCATGACGTCACTGTATGTCATGCGCCCATGGATGGGTAGCAAGTGTCCTTTTTCTAAGCTCTTATGGCCGGGAAACCTTCTCACTGCCCCCGGTCTTAATCAGAATGCAGAGAGTCTTCGTAACCGTGCTTTTGGCAGCCGTTTCTCATAGTTTCCCAGGTTTTCTGTTTCTCGCGCCTTCTCCATGATTACTCTGCGACACCTGTCACTTACGGAGTGGCGAGGAATTGTAGCCGCTGCAGGTTGCCGCCAGTAGTTTTTGCGCGCATTTAATGCTCCTGTCGCATGATGTGCGCTACTCCACTTTTGCCGGGGAATTACCGCTTTTACCCTTTTCTCTTGCCGATTCGTTATTTCAAATTCCTTGATTATACTTCCCTTTTTTCACTTCACTTCATTTGCTCTGCAACTTCTTTGTTTTTCTCTGCAAAGCTTTCTCCTTTCCTGCATCCTACTTTCCTGCTTCCAACACCGTTTCATCGTTAAGTTCTTTCGTCTACTTCAGTTATGTTCCGTAGTTCCTTTCTCACTTTATCTTTCTCATGTCTTCGGTGTAGTCTTTTTTGGATCATGCCCCCATTTCCTAGCTTTTATTCTCAAGTGTTTCTGGGTAGAATCATAGTGTTCATAGCATTTCTGAGTAGACTCGCAGCGTTACTCAAATGGGTTGTATTTAGACGCTGTTCTGTACCTTTCTTAGTATCGTCGGTAAAATGCACAAATGAGAGCCCTTGATTCCCTTTCTTCATGTTGTTTCCTGGGGTGGTTACTCTCACGTAGGTGGTAGGATGAGCTCTAATGCCATATCGGCCACTCCTTTCAACTTCTATCAGGCACCTCTGCAAGCAGGGTCGGACACTCTCCCCAAGGGGTACCTCAGCCCATGTTGGGCCTGCATCGCCTCCAGCTCTCATTATATCACCCTTGGCCAGGATTCTTTAGCTAACCAAATCTTAGGCTCCTGCCGACACAGACCTACATCGGCCTCTACCTCGGCCCCTGGTGCCCTTAGTGTCTCGGCTGTTAGCATGCATTCATCAGGTATATTCTTCATTCACTGATCCTTGCCCCCTTTTTTGTTTTTTTTTGAAGGTTCTTGGTCTGAAATGGAGCCATCTCAATCTCCTGATAGGACCTTATTTGTAACTGGGAAGTCCGAATTTGCTAGGCCTCCCGAAGCTCTTTTGACCAAATACCCCTGGGTGGCACCCTCGGTGCTGTCCACTCGGTCGTCCTTATCAACTAAGGACTTACGCCGGCTTGAGCTAGGCGACGTATCCTCGTGCACCCTGCGTCTTCCTTATGGTGAGGAGCCGGTGTGTGCCTTAGAGAGGGGACTAACAATTCTTTCTTCTTTTGGTATAAAGATCTTTCTACCCGCCTCGGTATTAGGTTCCCCTTTACCGAGTTTCAAATTGACGTTCTTACCTCTTTATAGCTTGCCCCTTCTCAGCTTCATCCCAACGCTTGGGGCTTCATTCTGGCTTTCAAGCATTTCTGTAAATTACTGCCTAAAGCCATTCCTTGTAAACGTTCCATCTTCTTCTATTTTTTCTCCCCTTTTACCCCTCCTGCTGTAAAGAATGATGATAGCCTGAAGGGTTTAACTTCTCTTCGGGGGGTGTCCGGCCGAAAGCTTTTCCGGCCCTACTCTGACTCCTTCAAACGGTTTAAGACGAACTTTTTTAAGGTCGTGGCTGTGTTCGGGAAGCAGCCTTGGTTTCTCCTTGGCCCTGAATCCAAAGATGTGGAGTGGAGGTTTCTTTTGTACTGGACCTTCAACCATCATGGTAAGGACTCCAGCACCTACCAGGTGAACGGGGATGACCTTACTAATGAAGAGGTGGTGCTGGTGTCTCACTTGGCGACTTACGTCAAAGAGACCGGTATTCAAACCGTAGGATCAATCCTTTCTCGGCCTCTTCCTAGGGCCGGTGTTGGGCCAAGTATAAGTCGCCAATATTCTTCATTCTTCGTCATATTTTTTGTTTCGTCAATTATGCAAAGCTTATAATAACAGGTTTGTCTTTTTGCAAGTCAACCAATGGATAACATGTGAACCCCTCTGATGACGCCCATCTTGAAGTTCGACCGAGGAGGGAGCTTCGGAAACGTACACAAGCTGGCGCTGGTTCTAGTCCGACACGGGCAAGGGCAGATCTTTCAACCACCGGATCCAAGAGAGTCAGGACCTCGGTCGGTGGAAGTTCAGTAGAGTCTTTCCGTTTTCCCCTGGCCGATGCGCAGAAAAACAAAGGTCCTATGGTGGAGGATACCCCGACTCAGCATGAGGCCCGTTTGACTCCCCCTCCCCCTCCTCCTTTTGGGCTGCCGCGCGGTCTTGCTTGGGAGAAAGGTGCAACTACGGCTGAGCTCACTGTGGCCTATCTTCCTCCTCGCCGCTTTCAAGACTTCTCTCTGGACCTGACCGAAGCCGACAAGCGGGTAGTCCACTCGGTTCAGGACCATTTGCTGAAGGGGGTCGGTTTGGTGTAGTCCCTGCTAATGGTGAAGAAGAAAGCAGCAAGTTTTGCCGCTGAGAAGCGCCAAGCGGAGGCGGCCCGAGATTTGGCTGAGACTGAGTTGAAAAAGTTGGACGAGAAACTTAAGATGGTCCAGGCTTCAGCCACAAAGATGTCTGAAGAGCTGAAGGCCTCCCAGGCGAGCTTGAAGTCCTCCGAGGAGACAGTGGGCAAACTTCAGGTCGAAGTCCAATCTCTGCGAGCTTCGAACTCCGAGAGCTTGGAAGCTTTACGGACTGTTCAGGGGCAGCGAGCGAATCTGGCGGAGGAGATTGGAGATGTGCGAGCCGAGCTGGTTGACACAAAGAATGCCCTTGCTGCCAGTGCCGAGACGATCCGGGCGACTGCCAAGGATGCCTTTAACATGGCCTTGGCGCTAATCAATCACTTCAACCCTGGGGTAGCTCTGGACCTTAGTAAGGTGGACTATCGGGCGTATGTGCACCAGGGTAAATACTTCCCTCCTCCTCCTTCTCCTCCAGCTGTGTCCGTGTCCGAGGCCGGTGATCCAGGACCTGCCCGTGAAGAAGAGGAGGTGTCTCCCGCTGCTTAGCCGGAAGGTGGTTCTGCCCAGGATCCCTCGGCCCAAACCTAAGGGTTGATCTTCGCTCTTAAATTTTTAACTCCGGCGTCTGTGCCCTAACCTTATATTGACTTGTATTTTCGAGGCGTATGTGCCCAGGATAATTTGTATTTTGTTGGCGTAAGTGCCATTTGCCATGATTTATTTTTATAAATTTCTGATCTTTGATTAGAAACTTATCGACCGTAGTGGGTACGGGTCTAACTACTCGAACATAGTTCTGGGATAATGGGCAAGGCTGTCTTGTTGTAACCTCGTGGGTGTTAACTTCACCGAGTGCCTCGTTTCCGGCTTTAATCTAGTCAAGGAAAAAATTTTTAAACCGACCTAGGTTCGGATTGTCACTTGTTCAGCAGAGGTGTTAGTAACACAACACTTAAACATTTTGATCTGATCAGGGCCGGAATGACCATCCGTGTGCCTATGCCGGGCGAGCGTTGACACATCAATTTCGCAAAGGCCACGTATGTCAGTTTCGCCGAGCTCTAACCTGAGCCCGTCGGAGTACAATGGGACGGTGACCTCCATCTAGATGGGTTGCTTTTAACCGGGCTTAAAGGCCTTGGTGTCAATTTTGTGACCGGGCTTATGTGCCTCAGTGTAACGCTTAAGCAATTGTCGTGCACATTTACTGAATCTCCATGGAGATATCTTTTATTAAGATAAACTGCTCAAAAGAGCTAATTAAATAGTTCAATAATTTTAAAAGACATAAACATGCAAATACTTAAAGTAAAGGAATAACCAAATTTCGGACGAGGTAAGTCTGTTCGAGCAAATTCGTGCTGAGATCTAGCTATAGTAGATCTTTAGCTTGTCAGCGTTCCAAGTTCTCTTGACCGGCTTCCGTGCCAGGGTTTCGAGTATGTAGGCCCCACCATCTAATTTCTCCTTGATCCGGTAAGGACCGTCCCAATTTGCGGCCAGCTTTCCATCTCGGGCGTTCTTGTTTCCAATGTCGGCTAGTCGGAGTACTAAGTTTCCTCGGTTGAAAGACCGGGGTCTTACCTTCCGATTATACTTTGCCGCGAGGAGTTGTTTGGCGGATAATTCTCAGCAGTGCGCTGTGACTCGAACTTCATCAATAAGGTCCAAGTCGGTCTTCAAAGCATCGTCATTTGACGCTTGTCCTTCCTGTCGGGCTCTGATTTTTCGCCATGAAGGGTGTCCTATCTCGACCGGGATCATTGCTTCGCATCCATAGGTGAGTCGGAAAGGCGTCTCCTGAGTTGAAGTCTGCACACTTGTCCTATAGCCCCACAAGATGCTGTGAAGCTGTTCGACCCAATTGGTTTTAGCGTCAAGCATCCACTTCTTGAGGCTGTCTAGGATGATTTTGTTGGCCGACTCTGCCTAGCCGTTGGACTGAGGATGTTCAACCGAGGCGAAGTGATGCTTAATGTCCAAATTGTTCATCAAGGTTTGGAACCTATGATCCATAAATTGGGTCCCATTATCTGTGACAATCTCGGCTAGTATCCCAAAGCGAGATACGATGTTGTGACGGAAAAATCTCATTATTCGGGCTGTGGTGATAGTGGTTAACGGCTCGGCTTCAATCCATTTGGTGAAGTAATCCACCGTGACAATGAGCCATCTAAGTTGCCCCGGTGCTAGTTTAAAGGGTCCGAGGATACCCATCCCCCATTTGTAGAAGGGCCAGGGGATGAAATTCCTTTGAGCTCGGAGGGCGGCGGCCAAATGATCTTGGCATGCTTCTGACAATTTTCACACCTCTTAACAGCTTCCATGGTGTCTTGCTTCATAGTCGGCCAATAATACCCGGCTCGTAGGGCCTTTCGAGCTAACGCCTTGCCTCCAATATGATGCCCATTGGAGCCTTCGTGTATCTCAGCCAACACATACTTGGCGTCTTTTTCCCCTAGGCACCGCATCATCGGACAGTGTAACCCTTTTCGGTAGAGGTGATCATCCACCATGGTGTAAATTGCGGCCTCTTGGATCAATTTCTTCGCCTCGGTGGGATCTGTCGGGATGATACCTCTCTCCAGGTAGTCTTCAATTGGTTTTCTCCAATCCATTCCTGCCGAGATTGTCATTACGCAACTTGGTTCGGCCAAATTCTTCTGAATTACTGTTCTATGGCTTCCAGGTCCTTTAGTACTTGCCAGTTTAGAGGGGATGTCAGCCCTCGTATTTTCCTCTCTAGGAATATGAGTGACTATTACCTCTTCAAAGTCGGCCATGACCTCCTTCGCTTTGTTAAGGTACTTAGCCAGCAGCGGCCCTTTCGCCTGATAACTTCCGTTAATTTGTGCAGCGACCAGCTGCGAGTCTGTGAAAACCTTGACACGCCGTGCCCCATTGTCCTTGGCTTATAGCAGCCCAGCAAGTAGGGTCTCGTACTCGGCCTGATTGTTGGATGTCGGGAATTTAAGTTGTAGTGAGTGTTCGTTTGCAACCTCATCGGGACTCTCTACGATGACGCCGGCACCGCTTCCCTTGGAATTGGAGGAACCATCGACGTACACCTTCCATGCTTTACAATGATCGATGCCATTGGTCCCGGTTGGGGTTAACTCTCTGATGAAATCGGCTAGCGCCTGAGACTTGACTGCCTGCCGTGCTTCAAATGTGATATCGAATTCAGATAACTCTATGGCCCAGCTAGTCATCCTTCCCGCTAGGTCCGGCTTGTGTAGAACCTGGTGGATCGGTAGGCTGGTTTGTACAACAATCCGATGTTCTTGAAAATACGGCCGTAGTCTCCTCGCCGTAGTTAACAGGGCGAAAGCCACTTTCTCCAGCTTCTGGTATCGGAGTTCTGAGTTCTGTAATGCTTTACTTGCAAAGTATATGGGTGCCTGCCCAGCCTTGGTTTCCCTTACCAAAGCGGCGCTGACTGCTTCATCTCCCACCGAAAGGTATAAAAACAGTGTTTCTCCAGGCTCCGGTTTTGTTAGGACCGGAGGGGTTGCTAGACACCGTTTGATCTCTTTAAAAGCAGTCTCACAGTCTTGGCTCCATCCTCCAGGTGTTTCCTTCTTTAACAGCTTGAAGAATGGCAAAGCTTTTTCCACAGATCTTGGTAGGAACCGGGTTAATGCAGCTAGCCGGCCTGTTAACTGTTGAACCTCCTTTTTAGATCTGGGTGCCTGCATATCTATCACGGCCTTACATTTGTCCGGGTTGGCCTCGATCCCTCGATTGGTCAACATGAAACCTAAGAATTTCCCAACTGGGACTCCAAAGGCACATTTGACTGGGTTCAATCTTATCCGGTGTTTTCTCAACTTCTCGAATGTTTGTTCCAGATCCCGGATATGATCTTCTGGGTGTTTTGACTTCACAATCATATCATCTATGTACACCTCCACATTGCGCCCGATCTGGTGTAACATCCTAAATTTTGAATCTAATATCTTGAACATAAACCTATTTTGGAAAGACTAGTAGGCTCTATTTTCAGAAAGTGATAGATTTGAAATCAGTATTTTGCGGGACCCACAACCAAAATAATTCTTCCTCCCGACACAACTCTCGTGAACTTTGAAAAAAATGGCCGCGGGACCCACTCAATAATAATTTATTATTTAAATAATATTATATTATAATAATAAAATAATATAAATTAAAATATTATTAAATTTTTTTAAAAAGAATGTTCACGGGGGCGGCTAGAATGTCACGAGAAAGTTTCTTTTTATAATTTTGGGAAAATTACGTAAAACGACCCAGAGACGAAAATTACACTTAAAGACCCATTTTCCAACTATAAATAGACCTTCCATTTCATTTCATTCTTCACAACTTCTAAGAGCCATAGAGAGAGGTAGAGAGAGAGAGAGAGTAGAGAGATATTTGCTTGAGAGTTATAATAGCTGGTTGGTGATTCGGGTATTAGCAAGTAACAGGTAACTCTGAATATTCTTCCTTATACTTGTGAATTATGTATGATTATAAATTTGTTTGTTTACTATTTTGGCAAGAATATTTAGAAAATATTTATGGTTTTAAGATCTGGTGTGGGAACTTTGATTTGCAAATCTGCAGAGGTACTATTTATACATACGTTACTATTCACGTATACCGTATTTACTATTCACATTTACTATTCACGTATACCGTATTTACTATTCATTTTACTATTCACATATACCGTATTTACTATTCATTTTTACTATTCACATTTACTATTCACGTATACCGTATTTACTATTCATTTTACTATTCACGTATACCTTATTTACTATTTATTTTACTATTCACGTATACTGTATTTACTATTCATAATACTATTCACGTATACATACCGTATTTACTATTCACGTATACATACCGTATGTACTCTTCATTTTTACTATTCATGTATATATACCGTGTTTTACTATTCACATAGTATTTTACTATTCACAGATACGCATAGTATTTACTATTCATAAATACGCATATTGATGTATAAAACTTTATGGTATAATAATGCATTATTTTGAGTGAACATATTCATCATGGCGGATGTATTATGATGGGTGGAGTAAGGAGGGATTTGAATGATAAGAATGATTTATGCCACCACTCGGTGCACAGTGGATGGTACTTGTTTCAGGGCCCCATCTTCCATGTTTTCCTCTGGCCGGGATTTCATTGGAGATGTGGGACATGTGACACCTCCTTAGTTGTTATTTTAAAGGAGGGGAGCCATAGTCCAGATTTAAGCTCTATACCTTTGGCCGGGTGTATCTTAAGTTTTGGTGAGCTTGAAACCATCCAGTCAAATGAATGAGTTTCTATTGGACTATATGTTAGCCTATGGTTCCAGTCAGCGGTATACGGTTGGAAGGGGATATAAGGGAGGCTGCATACTGCATAATGCATTTCTGAACAGTTCAAGAATTTGATATAATGATGAATAATCTGTAAAGACATGAGAAGAGAACTTTTGAGATATATATGTTTTATTACCTTCTATATTGATGACTATTAGTATAAATTATTTTGTATGAGAAATTATGGAATCTACATATATATTTGAAATCAGCCCATATCTTTTTGTCATATATTATTTGCTCGTGTACGGTAGAAATATTCAGTAGTTACTGAGACGTGGAATCTCATCCCATATTAACATTTTTCAGGTGATTATTCTAGTAGAGAGCAAGGGAAGGCACCTATGGAGTGAGCTCTGGAAGCTCTTTTGTACTCCTATAGTTTATGTTATGTTATTTTATTTGCCATGAACCTAAGACTTCCGTTTTGTATTAAACTCTGAAATATTTTCTGGAATTTACCCTGATTATGTATTACGGGTTTTATTCGAAATGGTAACATTGTAAAAGGATTTGGATATTGTTGAACTCTTTTGAAGGTATTTTCAATATTTTGACCGAGTTTTTGGGTATTAAAATTGTGGTGTTACATTTTTGGTATCAGAGCTAAAGGTTCCATGGCAATTTTGTTTATTTTCTAAAGTGATTTCTTAAAAAAAAAATTTAAAAAGTTCGTGGCAAATTAAATATCATAACATGAGCACTTCCCTTTGTTAGATTTAGAATTTATTTAGCTATTTTTATTTGTTTAGTGTCCTTATAGTATTAATCATAGGAGGAGATAATGGCAAGAACTTGAAGAACTAATTCAACCTCTGCTCCATCCCAAAGAAGTCTCCCTCCGCATCAAGATGGTTCCCATCCTCAGGATAACAATGCCCTTTTGGCAGAATTACGAGACGTCATCTTGGAGATGAGGGAGAAAGTGAATAGACACGAGGATGAACTAGCAAAAGGAAGAGGACAAGGTGGTAAGGAAGGAAAGGAGAAGGCTCTGGAAGTCACACCTTCTGACCATCAATCTAGGGGAGGAAGTTATTCTCGTACTGAAGATGGAGGTAGTAGCGGTTCTCATTCTCAGTATCATCCCTTACCTATTACTGAGGTTTGGGAAAAATTTCGGAAGTTTACTCCACCGATGTTCGAGGGGAAGCTAGATCCGATTGCAGCACTGGAGTGGCTGAAGCGTGTAGAAAAGATTTTCAGAGTTATCGAGATTAGCTCACAACAAAAGGTGATGGTTGCTGAACAATTGTTGCAGAAAGCAGCTGAAGAATGGTGGGAAAGCACCAAAACAAAAGGAAATGCTGAGATGACGTGGGAAGAGTTTAAGGAAAAGTTCGAAAATTATTACTTTTCCCCTTCAATCAGAATAGAGAAAGAAACTGAATTCCTCACATTCAGGCAAGGGGAATTACATGAAGACGAATTTATTACTCGCTTTTTAGAGTTGTCTAAATTCTGCGGATATTCACAGAACAACTCTAAATGGTTGAGTGCTCGATTGGTTGAAAAAGCTAGACCAGACCTAAAAACAGCTCTATCACCGTTCCTTGATGAAACAAGGGATTTTGAAGAAATATGCGACAAACTGCGCACGATAGCAAGGAACAAACGAGAAGAGGAAGCTGAGAAGATGAAGGGTTTTCAGGCCAAATCTACACACCTCATGAGACCAACGGGAGGAGTTACTAAGAAGCAGAGTCACAACTTCAGTAATGTGAATACGCGGTTTAGCCAACCATCCAGAAATCACTTTGGTGGACCATCGAGGAGTTATTTTACTGGACCCCAAAGAAGTCATTTCAGCAGACCACCGAGGAGTCAATTCAAAGGACCTCAAAGGAGTCACTTCAGTGGAGGTCAGAGTTCATATAGGGGATCCACAGCTCCTGTTGCAAGCACCGCTAACAATCAGATGTGTGCCAAGTGTGGAAGAATACACCAAGGACCATGTGTGACGTGTTTCAACTGTGGAAAGCCAGGACACATTTCCAGATTTTGTGAGGAGGAGCCTCGAGGGGCCAAGGATGCTAGAACTGCAGTGCCAGGGAAAGTGTTTGCACTATCACATCAGGAGGCAAGTGCTTCACCAAATCTGATTAAAGGTATCCTCAAACTCCAAGGTCTTGAAGTAGAAGCCTTATTTGATTCTGGTGCCACACACTCTTTTATATCATACGACTGTGTGCCTCGATTGAATTTAAGAGTGAGTGAATTGCCTTATTATATGATTATTTCTACACCGGCGGGAGCTTCAGTAAAAACTTCTAGGGCTTGCTTAAATTGTACGATTGAGATTGATAATAGGATCTCAAATATAGACCTTGTTTGTTTACCCACGAAGGGTATCGATGTAATAATAGGAATGGATTGGTTGTCAGCTAATGACATCATCCTTGACTGCAAGAGGAAGACTATCTCTCTTGCGGATGACTCTATGAGTCATAGTAGACCACAATCGTTGTCTATAGTACAAGATGAAAAGCCTGTTCATCATGGTTGTCTTGCGTACATGGTGTTTTTCTCCATTCAAGCAGAAGTAGAGGAAGGGATAGAAGATATCGAAGTGGTAAACGAGTTTCCGGAGGTATTCCCGAAAGAAATGACAGGTTTACCCCCAGAGAGAGAAGTAGAATTTTCTATTGATCTCGTACCTGGAACGGAACCTATCTCTAAAGCTCCTTACCGAATGTCTCCATCGGAACTAGCAGAATTGAAGAAGCAGATCGAAGAATTGTTAGAAAAGGGTTTTATCAGACCCAGTGTATCTCCTTGGGGATCGCCCGTACTCTTTGTGAAGAAGAAAGATGGGAGCCTGAGACTATGCATTGACTATCGCCAGTTGAATAAAGTGACTATAAAGAATAAATATCCTTTACCCAGGATCGACGATCTACTTGATCAGTTGAAGGGAGCATCCATATTCTCCAAGATCGACCTCAGATCAGGTTATCACCAACTGAGAGTCAAAGCTGAAGATGTCTCAAAAACTGCATTCAGAACTAGATATGGCCATTATGAATTTCTTGTTATGCCATTTGGGCTAACAAATGCTCCAGCAGTATTCATGGATTACATGAATAGAATTTTCCGACCATATCTAGATAAATTTGTAGTGGTTTTCATTGACGACATCCTTATCTACTCTAAGGATGAAGAAGAGCATAAAGAGCACCTTAGAATCGTGCTACAAGTGTTGAAGGAGCACAAGCTCTATGCGAAACTGTCTAAGTGCGAATTTTGGTTGAAGGAAGTAAAATTCCTAGGCCATGTCGTATCGGCTGAAGGTGTTGCAGTGGACCATACTAAAGTTGAAGCAGTTCTCCAATGGGAACGACCAAAGTCCGTGACTGAGATCAGGAGTTTTCTAGGTCTAGCTGGCTATTATAGGAGATTTATCAAGGGCTTTTCGCAAATAGCTATGCCTTTGACAAAGTTAACTAGGAAGGGTCAACCATATGTATGGGACGAAAAGTGTGAAGCAGCTTTCCAAAATTTGAAGACTAAGTTGACTATGGCACCAGTACTTATAATTCCAGATCCTGCTCAGACCTTTACTTTGTACACAGATGCTTCCAAGAAAGGTCTTGGGTGTGTATTAATGCAAAATGGTAGGGTAGTAGCTTATGCTTCTCGACAGTTAAGGCCACATGAAGGGAATTATCCTACTCACGACTTAGAACTGGCAGCAGTAGTGTTTGCTCTGAAGATTTGGAGGCACCACCTCTACGGTTCAAAGTTCGAGGTTTATAGTGACCACAAAAGTCTAAAGTACCTGTTCGACCAAAAGGAGCTCAACATGCGACAGAGGAGATGGATGGAGTTTATCAAGGACTACGACTTCGAATTGAAGTATCATCCAGGAAAGGCGAACGTTGTAGCAGATGCCTTAAGTAGAAAGACAATCCATGTAGCCCAGATGATGATCAGAGAACATAAATTGCTCGAGGAGATACCAAGTACATCTATTGATGTAATGTCAGGTTTGGTCGCTACCATGGAAGCATTAACTATTGAAAGCACAATTTGGAAAGAGATTAAATTCGCTCAGCTCGAAGATGAGTATCTATTAAACGTGAGGGAAGATATTGAAGAAGGAAAAGAATCGAAATTTGGGATCGATAGAGATGGGATATTAAGGTATAAAGGAAAAGTGTGCATACCTAATGATGGAGAAATAAAAAAGCTCATACTAGAGGAGGCACATCGGAGTAAATACACTATCCATCCCGGAGCAACCAAGATGTATCATGATCTTAAGCGGAATTGGTGGTGGCGAGGCATGAAGAAAGATGTGACTGACTTTGTCACTTGTTGTTTGACTTGTCAGAAAGTTAAGATCGAACATCGGAAACCTCCTGGATTATTAAAGAATTTGGATATCCCAGAGTGGAAATGGGACAGCATCTCTATGGATTTCATCATGGGGCTTCCTCTAACGACATCCGGACATAATGCCATTTGGGTAATTGTCGATAGGTTAACTAAGTCAGCTCATTTTCTAGCAATTGCAGCAGACTACTCATTGGAGAGACTAGCAAAGATCTACATGAAGGAGATTGTCAGATTGCATGGGATACCGAATAGCATCGTATCTGATCGTGATCCACGATTCACTTCACGATTTTGGAAAGCATTGCAGAATGCTATGGGAACTCGGATGAGTTATAGTACCGCTTATCATCCTCAAACTGACGGGCAGACTGAGA
This sequence comes from Acacia crassicarpa, assembly GCA_034222035.1. NCBI lineage: Eukaryota > Viridiplantae > Streptophyta > Magnoliopsida > Fabales > Fabaceae > Acacia > Acacia crassicarpa. Next base: position 35,091,200 of record JAWXYG010000005.1, on the reverse strand, counting down.
GGACTATTCAAACTCTGGAAGACATGTTGCGGGCTTGTGCAATCGAACTAAAAGGAAGTTGGGACGATCATCTTCATCTTGCGGAGTTTGCATATAACAATAGTTATCACTCCAGCATTGAGATGGCACCTTATGAGGCTTTGTATGGAAGAAAATGTAGATCTCCTATTTGCTGGACGGAATTGAATGAGCGAATTTTAATAGGTCCAGAACTTGTGGACGAGACGACTCAAAAGATTAAGGTGATTCAACAGAAACTTCTCACTGCTCAGAGTCGACAGAAGAGTTATGCTGACAAGAGAAGACGACCGTTGGAGTTCATGGTGGGCGAACATGTATTCTTAAGAGTCACACCAATGACTGGCATTGGTAGAGCAATACGAGCAAAGAAGCTTTCACCTCGTTTTATGGGTCCTTATGAGATTTTGGAGAAAGTTGGACCGGTAGCTTACAGAATTGCATTACCTCCACAGCTTGCGAACCTTCATGATGTCTTTCATGTATCGCAACTGAAGAAATACCAACCGGATCCTTCCCACATTATAGAAGTAGAAGAAGTAGAACTCAAGGATAACATGACGTATAAAGCTGAGCCGGAACGGATTGTTGATGCAAGGGACAAGAAATTAAGAAACAAGACCATTAGACTTGTAAAGGTCGAGTGGAAAGGAATGACTCCCGGAGATGCTACTTGGGAAACGGAGGAGAGCATGCGACAAACCTATCCTCATTTATTTAAATAGGTTAGAATTCTTATTATAGCGAAATTTTGAGGACAAAATTTTCTTTTAGGAGGGGAGAAATGTAACATCCTAAATTTTGAATCTAATATCTTGAACATAAACCTATTTTGGAAAGACTAGTAGGCTCTATTTTCAGAAAGTGATAGATTTGAAATCAGTATTTTGCGGGACCCACAACCAAAATAATTCTTCCTCCCGACACAACTCTCGTGAACTTTGAAAAAAATGGCCGCGGGACCCACTCAATAATAATTTATTATTTAAATAATATTATATTATAATAATAAAATAATATAAATTAAAATATTATTAAATTTTTTTAAAAAGAATGTTCACGGGGGCGGCTAGAATGTCACGAGAAAGTTTCTTTTTATAATTTTGGGAAAATTACGTAAAACGACCCAGAGACGAAAATTACACTTAAAGACCCATTTTCCAACTATAAATAGACCTTCCATTTCATTTCATTCTTCACAACTTCTAAGAGCCATAGAGAGAGGTAGAGAGAGAGAGAGAGTAGAGAGATATTTGCTTGAGAGTTATAATAGCTGGTTGGTGATTCGGGTATTAGCAAGTAACAGGTAACTCTGAATATTCTTCCTTATACTTGTGAATTATGTATGATTATAAATTTGTTTGTTTACTATTTTGGCAAGAATATTTAGAAAATATTTATGGTTTTAAGATCTGGTGTGGGAACTTTGATTTGCAAATCTGCAGAGGTACTATTTATACATACGTTACTATTCACGTATACCGTATTTACTATTCACATTTACTATTCACGTATACCGTATTTACTATTCATTTTACTATTCACATATACCGTATTTACTATTCATTTTTACTATTCACATTTACTATTCACGTATACCGTATTTACTATTCATTTTACTATTCACGTATACCTTATTTACTATTTATTTTACTATTCACGTATACTGTATTTACTATTCATAATACTATTCACGTATACATACCGTATTTACTATTCACGTATACATACCGTATGTACTCTTCATTTTTACTATTCATGTATATATACCGTGTTTTACTATTCACATAGTATTTTACTATTCACAGATACGCATAGTATTTACTATTCATAAATACGCATATTGATGTATAAAACTTTATGGTATAATAATGCATTATTTTGAGTGAACATATTCATCATGGCGGATGTATTATGATGGGTGGAGTAAGGAGGGATTTGAATGATAAGAATGATTTATGCCACCACTCGGTGCACAGTGGATGGTACTTGTTTCAGGGCCCCATCTTCCATGTTTTCCTCTGGCCGGGATTTCATTGGAGATGTGGGACATGTGACACCTCCTTAGTTGTTATTTTAAAGGAGGGGAGCCATAGTCCAGATTTAAGCTCTATACCTTTGGCCGGGTGTATCTTAAGTTTTGGTGAGCTTGAAACCATCCAGTCAAATGAATGAGTTTCTATTGGACTATATGTTAGCCTATGGTTCCAGTCAGCGGTATACGGTTGGAAGGGGATATAAGGGAGGCTGCATACTGCATAATGCATTTCTGAACAGTTCAAGAATTTGATATAATGATGAATAATCTGTAAAGACATGAGAAGAGAACTTTTGAGATATATATGTTTTATTACCTTCTATATTGATGACTATTAGTATAAATTATTTTGTATGAGAAATTATGGAATCTACATATATATTTGAAATCAGCCCATATCTTTTTGTCATATATTATTTGCTCGTGTACGGTAGAAATATTCAGTAGTTACTGAGACGTGGAATCTCATCCCATATTAACATTTTTCAGGTGATTATTCTAGTAGAGAGCAAGGGAAGGCACCTATGGAGTGAGCTCTGGAAGCTCTTTTGTACTCCTATAGTTTATGTTATGTTATTTTATTTGCCATGAACCTAAGACTTCCGTTTTGTATTAAACTCTGAAATATTTTCTGGAATTTACCCTGATTATGTATTACGGGTTTTATTCGAAATGGTAACATTGTAAAAGGATTTGGATATTGTTGAACTCTTTTGAAGGTATTTTCAATATTTTGACCGAGTTTTTGGGTATTAAAATTGTGGTGTTACATCTGGTCTTCGAAAACTCGATTCATCATCCTCTGATATGTAGCCCCGGCATTCTTTAATCCAAACGGCATGACATTATAACAATAATTAGCCTTATCCGTCATGAAGGCCGTCTTCTCTTGGTCATCAGGATGCATAGCTATCTGATTGTAACCGGAGTAGGCATCCATAAATGACAGTAGTTGATAACCGACCGAGTTGTCGACTAGCCGATCAATGTTAGGCATGGGGTAAGAATCCTTGGGGCATGCCTTGTTCAAATTAGTGTAGTCCGTGCACACCCTCCATTTGTCATTCGGTTTTTGGACCATCACCACATTGGATAGCCAGGTGGTGTATTGTACCTCCCGTATGAAACCGGCTGCCACTACATGGCTCTCCAGGGCTTGCTGTCTATTGGTGGCTATGTTCCGTTTCTTCTGGGCTACTGGCGTCGACCTTGGCCAAATAGCAAGCCGATGGCAGCAAAAATGCAGATCGATTCCCAGTATCTCGGCCGACGTCCAGGCAAACACATCTTGATTCTGTCTTATGAACTTGATCAGCCGGGTTTTGAGGTCAGCACTCATACCCCCGCCAATTCTCCTTCTGGTTCCGGCCGAGGGTTCTCTGATTGCCTAAGATCGAGTTCTACCATATTGACCAGTTGCCGAGGCAGTCGATCATCTTCCGGGCCGTTATTAGCTTCACTTCTTTTGAGCCGGGGTGGTGATGATGGACCTTCTTCTCCCACCCGTAGAGCCTCTGAATAACATTGCCGAGATTCCTTCTGGTCCCCGGTTACCTCTACTACTTGATTCTTGTCGTTGATAAACTTGAGCTTTTGGTGCTTCGTGGATACCAACATGTCTCAACTGTGTATGGTAGGCCTTCCTAATATGACGTTATAAGGGGAACGGAAGTCGGCTACAATGAACCTTACCCGTTCTGATTTGAATGCCTTCTTTGTTCCCAAGGTCAATCGAAGGTCGATGTAGCCCTTGGGAAAGGATTATTCCCCGTTAAACCCTACCAGGGTTGTCTTACACGACTTCAGGTCTTCCACATCAAGGTGCATTCTCTTATAGGCATCCTAGCTTATAATGTTGGCCGAGCTTCCCGCATCTACGAATATTCTCTTGACCCGGCAGTTAACCAAGGTCCCCGTGATAACCAATCCGTCTTGGTGCCCTGGCATCACGTCGGCTAGCTCTTCATTGGTGAAAACCAGTGGGGGAGCTTTCGATTTCGGATGGTCATTTTTAAACTTTGGGACGTCTCTTACTGTCATCACCTCGCGTAAGTATTTCTTCCGTTGGCTTGCCGTGTCTCCACCTCCTCCGAATCCTCCGCTGATGACATTGCATTGAAAATCAGCCTCTGGGAATTCATCAGCGGAATCAGATTTTCTTCTTTTCTCATCTTTCTTTGAATTAGTGGTCGGGCTTATACTCCGGCCCTCGCGGTTCCGCTTTCCATTTTTTCTTCCTTGAGTTTGGATCACATACTGGCGTAGCTTCCCATTTCGTATAAACTTTTCCACGACATCCCGGAGCTCGTAGCACTCGTCGGTGGTATGTCCCGGTCCATCATGGAAAGCACAAAACTTGGACCGATCTGTGGTTGGCCGGTTTCTGAGGGTCCTCGGTCTCCCAGCTTTCTTCATATCAGTGTGGGCGACCTCCCTCCATATCTGTGACCGGGATGCATTCAAGGGCGTGTAGCTTTCATACCTTGGCTTCCCCTCATTCTTATCCCGGTGAGGTCGGTTTTCTCGGTCACGTCTTCGGGTCTCAGGTTTGGGTTTATTTGCCCAGTCCTTCGCGTCAGGCGATGCGTCCATAGGTTTGTCAGGTTCATCTGCGATGGCGATCTCCATCTGCTCGACATCCAAATATTGTTTTGCGCGGGTGTAGAACTCGGTCAACGTATAAACTCGATTTTTGCAAAGGCTTCTCGCCAGGAGAGATGATGAGTCCAACCCGTTGACTAGGCAGTGAACATGAACCTCCTCAGACAGAGAACGTACCTGCATGGCCACGTCTCTAAACCGATCCAGATACTTTTGGAGTGTCTCGCCCTTCTTCTGTTTTACTTTGCTCAACGTAAATTGGGACTTGGGCTGTTTTTTGCTAGTGGCAAAGTGCAGCTCGAACTTACGCCCGAGGTCTTCAAAGTTCCGAATTGAATTGTTGGGCAAGGAGCTTAACCATTTATGTGCCGGTCCGGTTAATGTGGCTGAGAAGAGGCGCATAATGACCGGGCCCTCAATCAATCGCACCCACATCAATTTTTCGAACACTTCGAGGTGGTTACGCGGATCTTGTGTGCCATCATACTTGGGAAGGTCAGCCAAGTTGAAATTCTTTGGGTACGGAGCCCTTACTGTTGCCCTTGAGAATGGGGTTCTACCGGATCCCATCAGGTATTTCATTCGGTATTCCCGGGGTGATCCATGGCGGGGTAATCCATAAGTTCGGAGGGTTCTGTCTTCCTCACAGCGCTCTTTTGGATCTCGAACTTCTATTCCGTCTCTGCCGTTGCGACCAGTATCGCCGTCTCGGCCTCCCGTATCATCTTGGTTATCTGGAGGTGATGGGTGGTCTCGTTTTGCGCTCGTCCTCCCGTCTGATCTGCTGGTGTTCCCACGCCTGGTTCTCGGTTCTGGGCTACTTGACGAACTATTATTGTCCGTGCCAGCCCTTTCTCTTCTTCTACGGGGTTTTTTCCGGTTTTCCTGTTGGTGATGGCGCTGGAGCTCCTCCCTTATCATTTGTCCAAAAGCTTGGAAGTCTACCTATCGTTGCAAGTGATCCCGCTTTTCCTTGTCTTCAAATCTCTGTAGCAAGGATTCTTGCGTTCTCTGAAGAATGCGGACGTCGGCTTCTAATGCCAGAGCGTCCTGAGTCGGAATCTCTCTACACGTCTCCAACAGTGGTTGATCGTCTGCCGGAGGGGAAGTCGCTGTGTCGGTAACATGACCCTCTGGGGTTCTGTCTCGTCGTGGTTGAATTTGCGGCTGGCTAGGCCCGGTCTGAAGCTGGTCTGGCGGGGGGCCTCTGTCAGCCTGTGACGGTGGATTTCTGCTGTGGCTTCTAGTGTTCGCCATGAGTGGTCACGGGGATAGAAGTTTATGGTGCCCCACGATGGGCGCCAATTTTCTGTTCGATGAACATGACTTAATTGGACTTGACTAGGTGTCAAGCCTAGAGCCTACGTACCCTTTGAAGGAATCAAAGTCCACGTAGTTCGCAATAAACTCGGAGGCCTGAGGCCAGGGGGTGGTGTGTGTGCTCTGTGTGACAGAAAGTAAAGTGAGCATAAGCTAGAACCTGTGCACCTGGGGAATGTTCCTCTGCTTATATAGAGACTGCTGTGGAGGGTATCTCGGCCTTGCTAGATACCCGGAGCGCATATCCAGGAGCAAATATTACGTGAATTCTGTTCAGATTCTCCTCTGATATTGATAGATCAGATCCGATATAGTATCGGATCTCACAGACTAGTCCGTACGCAGCATAGCTATGAGAGTCCCTTATTGGGCCATCCCCCAGATTTGGGCCTTGGGCTGGTCCGTAACTACTATTCTTCTTTTGATAATAAAATTTTAAGAAGGAGATTGGGCTCACCCACAATCTAAAGGTAAGGTGTTTGGAGCCCAGTCCACAAGATATACTGAGCTGGAGAGTACACATGCCTCCACTTCCACTCAGCGTTTCCACTGCTTCATAGACCCCTAAGATGCCTCTCCCAACACCTTGATTAATTTCAAGATCGAACCCCCTCCCTTTAAGTGAGGAATGACCAATACTATTATAGTGTCACAATGAAGGCAATAGTGGCCAAATGATTATTAGTTTCCTTGAAAACAGTTTATAAAAAAGTATAAATAATGCCTCTAACATGTTTTCCTAAGTTTGGAACGCATATCATGAGATTTAATACTTCTTACAGTCCTAATTATAAGATAACATTTGGAAGTTAGTTTTGGTCTTAATTATAAGACAACATTCTAATTTTTTTCCAATTTCTTCCTAAAATACCCCTATTTTATTTTCTCAAGTGTGTTTGGTTTTTAATGTGTGTGTATGGGTGCATAAACTCTTCTCATCAGTGAAATTTTTATAGATGTGTGTGTACATATATATGTATATATGTGTGTGTCTAGACACACACACGTGTGTGTATTTATATATGTGTGTTTGTGTCTATGTAACATCCTGAATTTTAAACCTAAAGACTAGAAAACTAGCCTATTTTTGGAGGACTACTAGGCCCTATTTTTGAAAATGACAAATTTGAAATCAGTATTTTTGAATATGAATAGTATTTACTATTCACAAATACGTACATGAATAGTAATTACTATTCACAAATACGTATTTACTATTGGTTAATACGGTATTTTGTGGGATATGAATAGTATTTACTATTTAAAAATACGGTATTTACTATTTAAAAATACGGTATTTACTATTCCTAAATACGTATTCACTATTTGAAAATACGTATTTACTATTCATGCGGGACCCACGTCAAATTATTTCTCCCCTGCCGACAGAAGCTCGTGAAGTTTGAAAAATTTTGCGCGCGGGACCCACTCAATAATAATATTATTATAATATAATATCTTATACTTTGGGAAAACAATAGAAATAAAATTATTTCTAATAAACCGTGAATTAGGTTTTTAAAGTAAGGGTATATTATAAATAAGTGAATTTTTATCTCAGAGTGGGTTATCTCCGAAGTCATTTCCGTAATCGGCGGAATGATTATTTGAGATAGGTTGAACCGATATTTTGAATTAGGACAGATAGTGGAACCTGTAGGAAATAAATCGTAACTCAAAATCCTTGAACTAAGTAGTAAACAACTGGACATATTATGAATCAGTGAATTTTTGTCTAGAAGATGGTGTCACCCGAAGTAATTTCTGTAACTGTCAGTGTCCGACTTAAAACCTTCGGCAGGTTACGGAATACCCTAAATAGGATCAAAAATTTAGTTGACCCAGATATTTCTGAAGAGGAAAAATAGAACTTCAAGGCTGTGCTTCCGGATTCTTGAGAATTTCTAATATAACGCGATTAGAACACTGATCAGGGAATCTTTATAGGATAAATGCAAAAGAGTAAGAAAGTGTCATCGTCATGATGACGTCATCGATGACGTAAGCATCTTGATGACGTCATCGATGACGTAAGCAAATGGATTGGACGGTTGAGATGAAGCCATGTTTAAAGTCAAGATCCAACAGCCAAAATCTGACCTGATAAAGTATGAATAGTGTCATGCTTTTTCACTATAAATAGAGGCTTCATTTCTTCATTTTCTTCACACCAAACTCAGAGAACAACAGTTGAGTTTAAGAGAAGAGTGAGAATTCTTAGAGTTAGAGAGAGAGTTTAGAGTAAAGTTCTTGAAGCTGGAGAGAATGAGCAGGAACTTCAAGGGTAAGTTCTTTGGTCTCTAGTCTTAATATTTGGTAGTTTCTTTTGGTAATTATAGTAGAAATGCCAAATAGAGTTTTTCTGAGTATGCTCTGTGGCTGCAGCTTAGTCTGATCTGTCACATCAGAAAAGAATTATCCTTGGACAGTAAATATTATTTACTGGCACAGTAAAAAATATTTACCGGCACGGTAAAAATATTTTTACTGGTACTATTCACATGAATAGTGAATATCCAACATAGTTTCCGCAAATGCTGAAAATTAATGGTCACTGATAAAAATGATATTATAGGATATCCGAGGATTCCGGAGTCAGATTCAAAGGAAGTTTGGGGATACGTGAATAGTGCCGTATACGTGAATAGTGCCGTATACATGAATAGTGCCGTATACATGAATAGTAATTTACTATTCACGTGGAAGGAAGGTACGGACGCGTATTGTAACCTTAACTCTGATGCTTATGGTATGCTTATATGTGATAGATAGTCTGAAGTTCTGTTTTTGAAAATTGATCATACACATACAACTTGATACGGGTTATAGTCTTGATAACGCCGTTATGTTTTCCTAGCGCTGAGGACACGGATGTACACCGTGGCACTGGTGAATAGTGCAGACTATAATAACATGCATATTGCAGTGGCTGTGTTATGTTATTATGTGAATATATGAATAATGTATGTGATTATTGCTGTTTTGACATGAATATCTGTCATACATATTTGATACATAAGCATGAGGTTAACCGTTACCTGAGGTTCAATGGGTATTGAACCTCAGCTCTTACTGTAGCTTCAGGATTTTCGGAGTGAACAGAAACAGAAACAAGGGTAAGCAGCAGGCAGAAGGACTAGCTGGAGAAAGTCCTGTAGATATGTATAGTCTTTCGAACTCTTTGTATCAACAAACCAGTACACTACAGTGGTTGAATATCAGTTACTTTGTATTTAAAATCATTTCGTTGCTCAACTCTGGTTAAATTATTTTGAAAATGCTTTAGAAAAGTTGGGGTGTTACAGTCTACACATAAATATATATAGATACACACATGTGTGTGTAAACATATATGTATATCTGTGTGTGTGTCAGTCAGTATATATGTGTGTGCATATATATAGGTGTACATATATAAACACACACACACACACATATATCTGTGTTTGTGTGTGTGTGTTTATATGTTTATGTGTATGCATATATATGTGTAGATATATGTACACACACATATATATACACATATACATGTATATATAACAAGACCATTATTTCAATTAGATAGTGTGTGGAAAGAAAAATTTTAGATTGGAAAGGTATGTGGCAAGAGCTATTAATTCACTTTTACTTATATCATTTTAAATTTATATAAGGGCATTTTAGAAAAATGAATAAAATTAACTAATTTAATTTCTTTCCTTAATCTCCACAAAATCAGTTAAATATGTCCTATAATTAGGACCAGAGGGAGTAATGATTATGAGGTGAATTTTTAATGTTGTTCTCATTTATGAATGTATATCTTTCAACTCTTTCTTTTCTCTCGATTTTTATTAGTATAATTAATATAGGTAAAATTGTCATAATCTCATTTATAACCTAAAATATGATTTATAAATCAAACCAAATTTTTTAGTTTAAAAAAAATTATAAATAAGATCAAAATGGTAAACTATTTTGCGAGTCAATTATTTAAAAGTTATAATTCTGATTTGTGAGACCCATGCGGACCCCCAAAACAACCTATGATTATCTTCTTTAAAAACATGGTCTACAAAATAGCAACACCTCTAGTATATTTTCTTAAGTGTGAAACATATAAGCTGTTTTTTTGATCAATTATTTAGAAATATGATTCTAGATGGATTCCCCCAAAAAATGACATGGCAACAAGGTGCCAATTAAAAAAGAGATAATGTCACAGAAGTATTGGCTAGGGAGCATCCAGCACCTGAAAGTTTTTTTGGTATCATTTTTGCCCCGGAAATTTTTTTGAGAAAATTACACATAGGTCCCAATGAACAGAAATATTTACATTTAGGTCCCTTGAAATGACAAAATTATTCAGAAGTCCCAAGGGACTTCTGAGTAATTATTTCAGAACGTAAAATTACTTTGCTGCCCATAGTGCATATTTCACACAGAAGCGATTAACAACAGAGAATGCATAAATTAACAACAGAAAATGCATGTATTAACAACAACTTTTGAAAACCTTGAATTTTGTTAATAAATAAAGTTGTTGTTAATACATGCATTTTTTGTTGTTAATTTATGCTTTTTCTGTTGTTAATCGACAAAATTCAGAGTTTTCAAAAGTTGTTTTTAATACATGCATTTTCTATTGTTAATTTATGCTTTTTCTGTTGTTAATCGATTCTGGAAGTGAAAGAAGACAAATTCAGGGTTTTCAAAAGTTGTTGTTAATACATGCATTTTCTGTTGTTAATTTATGCATTTTATGTTGTTAATCGATTCTGTGTGAAATATCCACTATGGGCAGCAAAGTAATTTTACGTTCTAAAATAATTACTCAGAAGTCCCTTGGGACTTCTTAGTAATTTTGTCATTTCAAGGGGCCTAAATGTAAATAACTCTGTTCCTTGGGACCTATATGTAATTTTCCCAATTTTTTTTCAGTTGATTTATGAGAACTTTGCAATATCCCTTTTTTTTTTCAATGGGCATTAATTCATGGTTTTCTTACTATTTTTAAATTTTTTATCTAAAAAATGATAGGAAACTATAGTTTATGATAAAATTTTCTATCATTATTTTTTTATTTCAGATAAATTTAAACCTTAATATTTAAAGTTATGATTAAAATATTCAGATTTCTGCATTCACATGATTTCATTATATTGTTACTATTAATCAGTGTTACTATCAGCGTTACTACCAGTTTGTTTCACAGTTAGATCAGAATCTAAATATGAGAGAGAAATGATAAAGGTAGATAATATTATGATCAAACAGTGAAAGAAGCTAATAGTAACGTTGGTAGTAACACTAATTGGTAGTAACAATATCCTATCCCTTTTATTAAATTATACTTTCTCTCTCTCTCTTTTTTTTTTAACTTAGTCTCATCATTATTCACAAAAAGTACGTACAACCATTGATCCCCAACTGATTCAAAACAAAAGATTTCTCAAATAAAGTTTTTTTGGGACCCAGTGTGTTCGGCCTTATCGATGAAAGAGTAGTATTCTCTAAGCACTTTGCATCCCGATTGACATCGAAGTTAGAAATCACCAAATGTTTGCGGCAACATAACATCTTATATCACACGATGAACCAAATAAGCCGGATATATATGTGTGTGTAACTGTGTAAGAGAAGCTAATATGATAACAACACAATTGGCGTGACATCATGCAAAATAATAATGTATACAAAAATATTTCTAAATCAAACCTTTACATCACGAAGAATCATTTCCATTGAGACATTGTCATGAGCAATCTCATTTCCAGACATCAAAAAATTATGTTAATCAAATAAATACAATTACCAACTCCATGATCGAGGTTGGAGAACATGACGAGGTTAATGACATTGAGGCGAAGAACATGGAAGGTGAAGAGTGGGTAAGAAGAATTCTCACTCAAAAAGTATTTTATAAAATTAAAAATAATTTTTAATTTCTAAAAAGCATTAGTAATGACTAATGAGATCAAGATGGGTACAACCCGATAAGATTTTAAAATATTTTTGAAACTACCTTTCCATTATCTATTTATCTCTCTATTTTTAGTATATTTATTCTAGAAACATTCTATTTTATATTTTAGTATTTCAAAATATTTTACAATTTGTAATTATCTCCCATATATCTCTATTTATTTTTTGAGCATGTTTTATTTTATTTTTATCATTATTTTAGTTGTTACTATATTCATGATAGAAAGAGGGCGTGAAAGGAGGAACTCTCAAGTCTCAATGTAAAATATTTTATTTTATATTCTAATATTTTGAAATTTCTTATGATTTGTAAGTTGTAACAATAGCTTGATATCTCTCTTTATTTTTTGAAAATATTTTATTTTGTATCTTTATTTTAGTTGTTAGGTTATGAGAGATGACTATTTAAATATGGATGACAATTCACAGTTCACATAATTAATCAACCCGTAACAACAGTTGCTATGAAACACTTTTGGGTGGATATCAAGTTAATATGAAACATTCAATATCAACATAAATACCAACATATATAATTTTTTCCCTATATAAATTGTAGAAAGACAAATTTCTTAAATAATTTATCTCAAATTATATACAATGCACAATTGTTCACAAACTTCTAAACCACATGTTTAGAAATTAATTTCAATTTCCCAAACATGCATTTTTAATTTATTAGATCTTGGAAATTTCCATTTTTGAGGCATATGAGAAACATAATTGTTTTGTACAATTTATTTTATAATACATTTTAAGCACATTTTAGATTTTGAGGCATATTTTAAGTTTAGTGCAAATACATTTTATATTTGTTTGGAAAATATATTCCCATTGATGGCTGATGTTTTATAATAAAAAGGCTAAAGTATACTTTTAATCCTTTAAGTTTACCTGAGGTATACTTTTGGTCCCTTAACTTCATAAAGTATACTTTTGGTCCTAAGATTTTAACACCGTTAATTTTGCTAACGGAAAATGCAAATTCAAGTAATAACGGTGTAAATTTAAGTGATGATTTTGTAATCAAATACTATTAGGCTTAAATTTAAAATATGAGTAAATTGAAGAATATGTAAAATTTGTGTAATTAAGTGCTATTAGTCATCATTTGAGTTCACTGCATCAGGGTTTTCCGTTAGCAACATTAAAGGTGTTGGAATTTTAAGACCAAAAGTATACTTTATGAAGTTAAGGGACCAAAAGTATACCTTATATAAAACTTAAATGACTAAAAGTATACTTTAGCCTAATAAAAATTATACTTAAGTATAACTAATTTTTTTAAAAAAGAATATTATGTTTTAAAAATGAGACAAAATTTGTTTTCTTCTTGACAAATGTCATTTTTAATATGTTGTTACTTCTTTGGAAAGTGTTTCTTTTAAATTTAATATTCTTGTATAAATGCCTAAAAAACAAAAATTTTAACTTCCTATAAACAATATGATAAACTAATTTTAACAAAAGTTTAAATTTTTCGTAATTTTTTCTTTATTATTTCAACCCAAGGTTTTAAAAATATCAACGAATGACAAAAATAATTTGGATAATTATTTTTAAAATTTTGACAAAGCTTCTTTTCTCGTGATTTTCACTTCATCTCACAAAGAATGCATGTTATGGCAACCTTCTTTGTGTTTTTTTTTTTTCAGTTGAAATTTTTTCCTATTTTGGCAACAAAATAAAAAAAAAAAACTAATTCTTATGGCAACACGACTTTCTATTATTTTCTTAAACAGGTAAGTTTGAAACTTTGGAAACTTGACTTGCTGACAATATGAAAAATTATGAGCTGCAATGCTGGATTACTTGGTAGGAAAAAAAAAATAACGGCTACAATTTTTGAAACTCAGATATCAAATTATTTAATAAGCTGTACCTGTCATAAATAATAAGAATATTTATATCATATTTTATAAATTCATAAATAACGAGAGTATAACAATGTGGAGACTGGAGAGAATGGTGAATAATACTCTTTAATTAAAAAAAGAAAATGTCTCAACTTCATGAACGTCAAACCTTACATATAATAAAAACAAAATGTGTAAAAAAAAAAAAATTAAAAACATAAGATCAATGAAAAAGTCCTTTGAAATGACATAAGGAAAAAGATAAATAAATAAATAAATATGGACAATGTTTTACATCACATGTAATTTAAGTTTCCCCTTGATATTTATTCCTTCTCCTTTCCCAGATATTCAACAGCCCCACAAGCAAGATCATAACAAATTATTAAAAAAGTTTTGAGATTATTGTTTACATATTATTGCACAAATTTTATTGGTTTATTGTACTTGATGGAAGATTAATCGGTAGTGGCAGTATCAGCCCAATTGGAAGCACTTCCAGTACGAGGAATGCTGGGAATCCTGGAGAATAAATCAACCTGGAAATACACACTTGATATGTTCCCTTTCTCATCTTCTTCAGTAATGGCTCTAACCTTGTTTAGTGGATGATCATAACTTGTCAATCCACTCCCATTCATGAATATGCACCCTGCATTCATATATATATATATATATATATATATATATATATATATATTCCAATACTCAATCACTGATCATAATGCAATAGGCAGATCTGATGCAAACCAGAGGACAATGCTGAACACATGTTCAATTACACTTGTGACATCCGAACTGATATTAAGATCACTTGCAAATTTGCTTATCTATCTATCTATCTTTACATAAATGAGAGACTGATATTTTAATTTCAAGTTTAAATCTAAGTAAGAAGACAAGCAAAGAACCCCAACTTAAGTAAATTAAGTAAATTGAACTTGAATGAATTACCAGGAGGGAAAGGTGAAGAAGATTTTCCACAGCCCTGTTTTATGATGTTAAGGTCATCAGAGCAGACCAAGGATCCATCCTTTGCCATTCCCCAGAAAAATTTCACACTTCCCTCTCGATCCTAACATTGCCACCAATATTCTATACTGTTAAGAACCGAACATATAACTTGACAGAAAGAAATTCCCCAACTCTATAAAAAAAGATTGAGACACACACATCAAGCTAATTACAAAATCCACTTCCAAGAAGCTATTAGGACTTGATCAGATTAGAAGCAATTCATGGGAACTCACTCTGGCTGCAAAAAGAGTGTGGGTTCTGGCATCAAACATGATGAATGCAAAATTTCCATCAAGTTCTTTGACAACTTGGTCAGGAGGGTAAGGAGCTCGATCTCTCAGAACTTTGTAAGCTTCAACCACGATCATGGCTTCCGTGGCATGCCTAGGCAGGCCATAGTAATGCCCAAGATCCGCAACGTTGGCTAGACTCCCCACAAATATGCAGAAGATATCGTCCATAACAACAATGGACCTATCACATGCATACACACATAATATCAAATAAGCAAATGAAAACCATCGAACGGAAACTGACTACATATGAACATGAAATATACTAGCTCAGAAAACATTTTTTTCATGTTCCGGTCCAGCTGAACAAAATTACAAACACCTTGAGTGCACAGTGTGCACTGGATTTTCTTCTTCATAAAACAGAGCCATAAAATTCCCATGATCTAAGTTAAAGAATTTTAAGCATTTTCCTTGTGCAGTAACAAGAGAAAAGAGAAAAATAAAAAACACTAGGAATGCAACGGATTTCTTTAAGACTTTTTTTGTGCGTACAAAACCATTTCACAGAAAATGAAAATGAGGAGTGAGCAAAAGTTACAGACACCTGGGGTGCATTGGATTTTCTTGTTGATGCGACAGAGCCATAAAATTTCCATGTGGGAGATTGTAAAGAGCAGAATCCGACCGCACCGACAGGAAATTCTCCAAGATTTCGCGGGGGGTCTTTGAATGTTCCGGCCCCGTGGAGGGAAGACCCAGCTCCATCGGAGGTTTTCCGGTGGCTTTTTCAAACACAGCCAACATCGATCTTTAGCCGACGAGAAGTTTTAGTTCAACGAACAAGAAGTTGCTCAGACTTTAGGACATGAAGGTCGCAAGCTTTGTGTTCGCTGTGAATAAAAGTACTGAGGTATTCAGAACTTCGCAGACGGGTGGCATTTGGAGAATCTGCATGTGGCAGCGCGAAGAAGGTGACATGGAACTTGGAAGTGACACGTGTAATTAATAGGAGAGAAGAGCAGGGCGCTGCATGCAAGTAAACGTGGTTTAGGTTTCTCTCATCATCTTTTTCTCATTATCCCTCGTAATCTCTAAATCACATTCATTCAATCAACACAATACTACTCTTACTTTTGGCTAAAGTACCCGTTTGATCCTTTATGTTTGCTTCAGATATATATTTAGTCCCTTAAGTTTGTAAAGTGTTTGTTTGGTCCTTAAAAGTTAACACCGTTAAGTATACTTAACGGAAAATACTAACTCATCAATTTTAAACATGATTGTGCACTTAAATGCTGATAAAACAAGCTTACATGTTACTTTTTTAATAAATTAATATTTTAAATCCTATAAATTGAAATTTTAAACGATGACTATGCACTTAAATGCCTCAGACGAAGAACATATACCCAAAGTTTGCTTGAATAAATTTCAATTTACAGGATTTAAAATATTAATCTATTAAAAAAACATGTAAGCTTGCTTTGTCAGCATTTAAGTGCACAGTCATCGTTTAAAATTGCTAAGTTAGTATTTTCCGTTAAGTCTGCTTAACGGTGTTAGCTTTCAAGGACCAAACTAGTACTTTACAAACTTAAGGGACTAAATAAATACTTGAAGCATACATAAAGGACCAAACGGGTACTTTAGCCTTTACTTTTTTTTCTCATTTTCTTAATCAACGGTCCAGATTGAGCCAATGAGAAAAAAAATGAGAAAAGAGATATGGGGAGAATCTCCTTCCAGTAAATGTGGCTAGGTTAGGCTTTAATAAATACGTGTGCTGGAGATCTAAAATCCGAGCTTATATATGTAGGTTTTTTTAGGTTTGAGCCTAAGTTTAAAAGGACTGATAAAGCCTAAAGCTTATTAAAAGGTCTACTTAAAATATAAATCTTTAAATAGGCTTAAAGCTCATATATCTATGTTCATAGGTAATTCATTAAGTCTAAGCTTACATTATGTCTAAAAAATTTAGGGATCCATTTTCAGATGAAATAAAAGAGCTATTAAGAGAAAGGGGAAAAAACTTAGTGACAACAATTAAAAAAGTTGGAATTGAATAAGAATAATCAATCATTTATTAACTAAGGGGATATATTTTTTAAAATCAATTAAGTGTGACAAATGACATGTAAAACTAGATTTTACCTTTTGTTTTTCTTACAGAAAATAAGACAAACTCATCCTATTTGAATCATTTTCATTTGTGCATCACTAAAATAAACTTACTGCAAATATTATGTTGCATCAAATGGCACAAATCAAGGAAGAGTTAATGAACTAGCATTGCTATCTTGGATGATCAAAAAGAAGAGAAACATATGTGATCAATTGATGAATGAAAATGTTAAGCTCATGGGTAAATAATGAAATGTGAAACATAGACTTAAAAGAGAGTTATTAATTTTACAAATAATTTACAAAATTAATTTAGGTTAAATTATAGATAATTGTACATAATAATACATTTAAAAATAAATAAATAAGCCTAGCCTACATGAAAATAGGCTTGACCTATCTTTCTAAATAGGTTGGGCTAGACTTAAAATAGATTATGCCATAAAGGCTTGATAGAGGTCTAACCTATTTTCATCCTGATATGTAAGGAAGGTGCTAGAAGTTTTAAATCCTATTTATTATATTTATATAAAAATACATACATACAAATCCATATATGTGTATACAGTTATACACACATGTATAAAGTGATATAAGAATACAGTTATGTAAAGTCTATATCCCAAATTTTCAAATATGATTTTTTTTCAGGAAAAAAAAACTATATCTTCATTTTATTAATATCGTTAACTATTAATTATTATATTTTTAAAAATAATGATAATTTAGTTTATAAAGTTTTAAATAGATTATAATTCAATTTTTAAAGTTAAATGGTTTCCTCATGTTTCATTCTCTTAATCCACTGATCTCTCTACTATCAAAAAATATCTAGTTCTTCAAAAACTAAATTGTAATTGAGTACTAACACTATTAGTAGTGCAGTGGTATTGGGATTAATTTCCTCCCTCCCGATCCTAGTGCGCCTTATATAAAAAAAAAAATTTGTAATTGAGTCATGAAATGTAAGAACCAACATATTCAAGGGTTAAAACTACAAGGACTGACCAATTGAGTTGGGGAGTTAAAAAGTTCAATGACTAAGTTGTAGATTTTGGTAAAAATTAAAATTATGACTAAACCAAAATTATATGAATTAAAACATTAATTTTTCTTACTTAAAATGATGTTTCTAAAAAATTGTTTTTTAACAGTTAACCAGATGATCCACCAGTGTAAAAAAATGACATGAAGTTCATACAACTCACTCATAAAAACAATTTCGTGATTACATTCTTTCTTCTGGTTGATTTTCTCAACTTTTTTTTTGAAGTCACACAAACTCACATGCTTATGTATATATACAAGTGCACAATTGGTGCTTCTATATATCCTCTGGCCTGGAAAAAATAAAAGGAATGATTTTTTCAAGATGAGTTTCCCAGGCAAAATGACCTGCTGGAGATATTATAATGGAAGGTTGATTCACTTGACATAAGCAACAGTACAACCATAGTTCATAGGACTTTCGGGCTCGTGATTAGTGACTCTCGCATGGTTTCTGAGTATCTCAAGTGCACGATCCTTAACTGCACCAGTACCCATCCCGTGTACTACAAAGAGAACTGAATACGGAGGGCTTGAGTTTATTGCCATCTCAAGCTGTATAGAAGCTTCTTCCACTCTCATACCTCGCAAGTCCACTGTGTTCTTAGACGTCTGCACCACTGGCCCATAAGAAGCCTCTTCTTCATTCTTGATGCTCGCTAAGTTACTGCGCCATTCTCTCTTCTGCCGACCCTGCAATTTTTGATCTAGATGTTCAGACCCATCGTTTAAAAGGAGATCAACAATTCTCAATGGGAACAGTCCCACATTAGTAATCTAATCACACTAAAAAGTTGCATAACAAACGAGCAGCATGTAATGACAAGTAACATGCAACGAGCATATTGACAACTTTCAGGGACTTTTTAGTGATTAAGTTGTTTATGTGAGTCTGCTTGATAGTCTCACTTTTTAATTCCATCGTTTACTTGCACAAAAATAAGTGCAAAGTGTGGATTCTTAAAGATATAAAAACAAAAGACACGATAGACCACATAAACACATTCTTTCTCGCCTCTCTCTCTCTCCCATCAAGAATGTGTAAATGCAGAAAATTGAGTTTTCATCCCCCAACCCCTTTCCGAAACACACACACACACCAGTTGCGAACAGAAACTAAGGCTATATACTGAAGTTGCCATATACACATATTTGGATTGGCTCTAGCACCAACGTTGAGACCTGAGTATGCCAAGCCAAGCACATTAGTGCAGGCTTCTGTGCTTTGGGAGGAATAAATAATCATGTAAGAGTGAAGCTGTCAAACCAAGGAATAACTCCTCACATGCGAAATTATAGAAGGTCCTCTGATAGGGACCCCCTCTAGAACACACCGAATTTGTAGATATAATGGTTTATATTGATACTGCTAAGGGTTACAATATTCTGAAGGAAGTTGTGCACTCCCTCCAGCCAAGATAGACTCTGGTTTAATGAAAACCAGAGGCCCTCTCCTCTCAAAAGCTTACTCAAAATCTGCCTGCCTTTCACACTCCTTCCCCAACGGTACAAATAGATTGAAAGTAACTTTCACAATATCCCAAAAGCCACCCTAGGAAACAGCTAACTATCCTACCCTTACTCAAAATAGATAAAAGCATAAAAGTTCAACTCTGCAACCTTAAAATACATCTAGCCTAATCTGATGTAACCTTCTTGGTTGATTGTGCCATCCTTGGTCTTCTAACATAGGTTTGACCGGTGAAAGGGGTTCTTTCATCACCTTCCCCTAAAAGAGACACCTTGTCCTCAAGGTGGAAATCTGGAAACTGATTGGCAATGACTTCAGCATCCTCCCACGAGTTCTCATGGGAAGGAAGCCCTTCCCATTGGATGAGGACCTCTAGTGTCCCGTTGGTCAGTTTCCTCACCTTGCAAACCGCTGCTGGCTGAACTTGCAGCTCCATCTGTTCAGTCAGGGCTGGAGGTATCGTTGGGACCACTGGACCAGCATGTACAGCCTTCTTAAGGGCTGAAATATGGAAGACGGGATGAATACGGGTGGTCGGTGGCAGTTTCAAGGCGATAGGCAACAGCCCCTACCTTCTCCACAATCTTGAATGGGCCATAGAATCGTGGACTCAGTTTCTCATTCACCTGCTTAGCTAGTGTCTTCATCCTATATGGCTGGATTCGCACATACACCTGCTCCCCTACCTCAAAATGGACATCCCGGCGATGCTTGTTGGCTTGTCTTCGCATCTCTTCTTGAGCCTTGATAAGATTCTCCTTGAGTGTCGCTATGGTCGCATTTTTGACTTGGATCTGCTCATTCACATCTTCAATAACTGAAGGTTCATTGGTAAGTTTGAGGAAAGCCGGAGGATCCCTTCCATACACCGCTCTAAACGGAGTCATGTTTGCGGATCCTTGGTGTGTGGTATTGTACCAATACTCCGCCCATGATAGCCATTGGGCCCATTGATTGGGCCAGTCACTAGTGAAGCACCGTAGGTAAGTCTCTAATCCCTTGTTCAGAACCTCCGTTTGACCATCTGTTTGAGGATGGTAAGCCGAGCTTAAACACAACTTAGTCCCAGCTTGCTTGAACAATTCCTTCCAGAATTGACTCACAAAGACACGATCCCTATCCGAAACTATGGTCTTTGGGAACCCATGTAACCGGACTATATCCTTAACAAACAAATCAGCAACCTCCTTGGCACTAAAAGGATGACGGAGAGGAAGGAAGTGTGCATACTTGGTAAGGCGGTCCACAACAACCAGGATAGTGTCATACCGCCTAGACTTGGGTAGACCCGTAATGAAATCCATGCTAATATCCTCCCATACGGCTTGGGAAATGGGGAGGGGTTGCAGCAACCCAGCAGGTGAAAGAGCTTGATGCTTGCTTCGCTGGCACACTTCACATTCAGCAACATACCGCTGAATGTCTCGCTTCATCCCTTCCCAATAGACCAAATTTGCCAGTCGTGTGTAGGTTCGTAAGTAGCCAGAATGCCCTCCCATGGGTGAATCATGGTATTCTCGCATTAGCAGAGAAATTCTAGTAGAATTCTTTGGTAAGACTAGCCTTCCTTTGTAGTGCAAACAGCCCCTCAACAAGGTATAGCCATCAGTTCCCTCTTCACTGGTGATTATTTTCTGCCACAGGGTTCTGAGTTTTGGATCAGCCTGCACCTCCTTCTCCCAACTTTCTATGTCCTCATTTTGCCACATAGAAAAAGCCATGAGTTTCAGAGGTTCTTCCCTTCGTGACAGGGCATCAGCCGCTCTATTCTCCCTTCCTGGTTTGTACACAATTTCAAACTTATATCCCATCAGTTTCGAGACCCACTTCTGCTGATTCTCTTCCAATATCTTCTGCTCCAGCAAGTGTTTCAGAGCCTTCTAATTAGTGCGAATGACAAACGTTTGGCCCCATAGATAATGTGTCCACTTCTTTACCGAAAGCACAATGGCCATTAGCTCCCTCTCATATACCGAACTCTGTTGTGCCCTTTTAGACAATTTTTGACTGAAATACGCAATGGGACGCCCTTGCTGCATGAGGATAGCGCCTACTCCAGTCCCGGAAGCATCTGTTTCTAGCTCAAATGGAATTGAAAAATCCGGCATCGCCAACACGAGAAGAGTCGTCATGGCGGTCTTGAGAGTTTCAAAGGCTTTGGTGGCATCCAGGGTCCAATGGAATGCTTCCTTCTTCAAGAGATCAGTCAAAGGGCTGGCTATTTTACTGTACCCTTTAACAAATCTTCGATAATACCCCTTTAATCCCAAGAAGCCTCGTAGTGATCTGATAGTTGTAGGTGTCGGCCATGCTAGCATACTGTCCACCTTTGTAGGGTCAGCTTGGACTCCATGCTCTGAAATTATGTGTCCGAGGTACTCTATCGCTAGCTGTATAAATGCGCACTTCTTCAAATTGATAATCAAGTGATTTTCCTGCAACAAGGTCAGCACCCTCTTTAGGTGTTCCAAGTGATCAGTGGCATTACAACTATAAACTAATATGTCATCAAAGAAAACTAGCACAAATTTGCGGAGATATCCTCTGAATATATCATTCATGAGAGCTTGAAACATGGAAGGTGCGTTAGTAAGTCCGAAAGGCATAACCTTAAATTCGTAGTGGCCCTCATGTGTCCAGAATGTTGTCTTGTGTTGATCTCCTGCCTTGATACGGATTTGGTGGTACCCCGACTTCAAGTCTAGCTTTGAGAAAATGGCAGCGCCTTTGAGTTCATCTAGAAGCTCGTCAATGGCGGGTATGGGAAACTTGTTCGGCACTGTAATTTTGTTTAATACCCGGTAATCAACACAAAATCGCCAACTCCCATCTTTTTTCTGGACTAATAATACCGGACTAGAGAATGGGCTGTTGTTGGGTTGGATAATGCCCGCTTGGAGCATGTCTGCAATCAGCTCCTCGATCTCTTTTTTCTGAGCATGGGGGTACCGATAGGGTCGGAGATTTGGAGGTTGTTCCCCTGGTCTGATCACTATGGCATGGTCACGTGAGCGTTGTGGTGGAAGAGTTCCCGTAGCCTGGCACACGGTGGAGTATTTGTTTAATAAACTCTGAACCTCTGAAGTGAGGGATTGCATCTCCCCGTCCCCTCTTTCAATGTTTCTGCATTCCAGTAGGAACCCCTGTCCCTTCTTCTTTACCATCCTGACGACAGCTTTCAGCGAAGCTTGAGTCCGGGATAAGGTGGGATCCCCTTTCAAAACTACTCGTTCATTTTTCCTCCCTATCTTCATGGTCATCAGCCCCCAGTTGACCTTAACATCTCCCAATGTCCTCAACTAGTCAATGCCCAGGACAACATCAATTCCTTTTAGAGGGAATGGGTAGAAGGTCTGCACGATGGTAAGTCCCTGTATTTGAAGCACCACACCAAGGCATCGTTGCTGTCGCTTTACTGAGTACCCATCGCCTACAGTTATGGTGTATTCTGCCACGTCCTCCACGGTGAATCCCCGCTTGGCCAGCATCCAATCAGCTATGAAGTTGTGGGTTGCCCCACTATCTATCAACACAATCACGGCATCACCGGCGATGGCCCCTTTTATCTTCATCGTGTGGTTGCTGTCAATCCCCGCCAGGGAGTTCATGGATAATTCCATGCGTTTTGCCTCATTCTCAACGTCAAAAACAATTTCCGTTGCTTCCCCTACTTCTTCTGCATCGTTCTCGCCGGCTTCTTTCTCAGTGTCGACCAGAAAAACTTGCAAGTGCTTGTCACAGCAAGTGTGTGTGGGACTATACTTGTCTCCGCATTTGTACCAAAGGCCCAGTTTCCAGCGGCGAATCATCTCCGAGTCCGACAGCCGGTGACTCCAACTTGGTTTTCTGGTGGTAGAGTTCATTGTCGTCGAGCTCGCAGTTTTCGTCTCCTGCTGTTTCGTGTCAGATCGGGCCGCTGGCATTGTGGGGTGGATAGCGGGTGTAACTCGAATGGGCTCAGGGTATTGGGTGACCCAAGAGTAGTTGGGTTGGGTCGGGTTTCGTTTGTTTCCCGCGATGAGGGTGGTCCGATAGGGTTGGCGTTTATCCAGCTCTAGGAGTTTCTTCTTTGCGTCAACCTTCACTGCCATTTTTATCAGTCCTTCCAAGTTCGTTTCGTCGGCCAGTTCTAGCTCTGCCTGGATTTCTGTCCTTAACCCGTACAAAAAGGCCCCCATCAAGCATTCCTCTGATGCACCGCTTAACGGAAAGGATAGACGTTCAAAAGCCTCAACATACTCCAGAACGGTTCCTTCTTGCTGATTCTCAAAGAGTAGCTTGTACTCTCCTCCCTTCTAGTACGTGTGAAACCTCTCCAGGACCTTCTATTTGAACTCCGGCCATCCTCTTAGAGCTCCGCGAGTCTCCTTCCATTGGTACCAATGGAGAGCTCGGCCTTCGAGACAGACTACGGCTGCCTCCAACTTCTCAGTCTCAGGTACACTATTTATGTGAAAGTAACGCTCCACCCGACAAAACCACCCAATGGGGTCGTCACCATCAAACACTGGCAATTCTAGCTTCCTGTACCTTGTAGCCATTCTTTCATCGTCATTGCTCTCTGTCTCCGTATCTGACTGGGGATCTTTCGTGTTTTTCTTCCCTTTACTCTTCCTGCTCGAATCCTGTTCTGTTCGAAGTACCACTTCCCTTATCAAGTTCACGCCTTCTGTGAGATTCTCCACTTGTTTTGACAGCCCCGAAAGTTCATCCACCTTTCGGCTTAGCCCTACTACGGTCTCTCTCAACTCTCTGATTTCATCCATCATCTCCACAGGATCAAACTGCTCTGATACCAAAATGATAGGGACCCCCTCTAGAACACACCGAATTTGTAGATATAATGGTTTATATTGATACTGCTAAAGGTTACAATATTCTAAAGGAAGTTGTGCACTCCCTCCAGCCAGGATAGACTCTGGTTTAACGAAAACCAGAGGCCCTCTCCTCTCAAAAGCTTACTCAAAATCTGCCTGCCTTTCACACTCCTTCCCCAACGGTACAAATAGATTGAAAGTAACTTTCACAATATCCCAAAAGCCACCCTAGGAAACAGCTAACTATCCTACCCTTACTCAAAATAGATAAAAGCATAAAAGGTCAACTCTGCAACCTTAAAATACATCTAGCCTAATCTGATGTAACTTCTTGGTTGATTGTGCCATCCTTGGTCTTCTAACATAGGTTTGACCGGTGAAAGGGGTTCTTTCATCCTCTTTAAGATCAAACAATTCCATCGAATTGAGTATGATTGTACGTGAGATAGCATCTACTATACCATGAATATCAATGAACCTGATTATTGAAATTGCTTAGGATACCCTTTTTTAGCTTCTAGAATCTATTTCTTAGTTCAAGATCCCTCTTCTCTTACTAACTGGAATCAAAGAATTCGCAGGTTTGTTCCGCTCAAAACGGGAATGGGCTAGGGTTATAAACTTATAATCTATAATATGATGTTGATTCCATGATTATAAGTTCATTCCATACTGGATCAGATCGGAATAGGGTTTTATAGACCATGTTATTGTGATGGGAAAAGGTCGAGAGAAATAATGGCTGAAGATCAATTAAATCAGTAAAATGACAAAGGAAGTCCATAGGAGGGCCAACCGTGAAGTTCCAAATAAATCAGATCAACTAAAGAGGCCTACTGTTAAAATGCTGTATCATGTGAATCTCATGTCACTAAAGTAAGCAAGGAGGGTATTCACAGTGTTATTGTTAATAAAACGATATACAGGTAAAATTGTTATGATAACGTCTCAATTAACTCATAATGGATCATTTTTAATTCAAGAAAAGATAAATATCACCCATATACCAAAATGTCAATGCGTCAGAGGATGATAGGCCTCATAAAGCATCCCCAGGCCAGCTAGATTTTTCCATGACCAAGAGGGCTTTTTCAAATTAACGTTGGTCCAATTACTCTTCTTAAGGAATATGTATATCAACTAAAATATCACATAAACGGAAAATCTAAACATTTTTTTAAGTACATATAGCTCATACCTGCCTCCCCTGATGCGAGACAGAACTAGATATAGAATTCTTTCCATCAGAATTAATAGCTCTGATGCTACTTTTCTTCACACGGACCTTCACTCTACCATATTGTACGAGGACTGTTTCATCATCCCCTGGCTGTTCTACCACTGTGGCCAATTTCCCTCCTAGTCCCTCAACTTGAACTTGCTCTCCAAATTGCGGTGTATATGGAGTCTGATCAGCTTCATTACCAGGAAAATTGACAGACGGAGCATGCGCTTTCACAATGGAGGCAATTGCAGATTCAGATTCCTTAATTAATTCATTCAACTGATCACGACCAGCAGTTTTGAGTTGTTTTTCAAACTTTTCTATTATAGTTTCCATCTCAGATTTTGCATCCAATAGCTCTTGTTGGACCTGTTGAGTTTCCTTCGCCATAAGAGCCATCTCACGTCTCTCAAGATCTTCTGCTTCCTCTTGAATCTTCACAAACAAATTTCATAAAGGAGGAAAAGAGACTGAGAAAACTGAAATGAAATGAAGAACTCCAATTACAATTATTAACAATCAAAGTTTACTGGAAATGTTAAAGAATTCCATCAAATGTGATCCGTTTGTTTATTTTTATCATAGCATATTTTTAATTATTAAGAATGTAAATTTCAGAAAAACTAGAGAAGGAACATTTTCCATGTTGATGCTCTGTAGGCCAAACAAAGCTAGAATGAAGAAGTACAGAATATAATTGCAAAAGCATCGAGAATGTACCTCATTGTATATATTCATTATTTCAGCTCGAACAGATGCAACCCTTTCAACCTGGGCTTCCAATCGGTTTCTTTCCTCCTGTAGAGAGTGATACAACCTTCCTCTCCGCTCTTGTTGCTGTTCTGGCTTTAACTTCTCCACCCATTTTTTGGCACCCTCAATTATATTTTTATCAAAGCCTATAGATTTTGCTATTCTTAATGCATTTGAATCACCGGTACATCCCCATAAAATCTTATAAGTAGGTTGTAATGTTTCTAGAGAAAATTCCATTGCTGCATTGTCAAAACGGTTATCCCTATCTTTCAGACAACTCAGATCTGCATAATGTGTAGTCACAACGGCCAAGTTTACCCGATCCTTCAGATATTGCAAGATACTAGCAGAAAGAGCTACACCTTCAGAAGGATCAGTTCCACTGCCAATTTCATCAATGAGAACAAGTGACTGTTTTGAGGCCACTTCCAAAATTTTACAGATTCTTGAGATATGCCCACTAAAAGTTGAGAGATTTTGTTCTAGGGACTTCAATAGGGAAAAACAGCAAAAAGGTAAAGAATATTAGAAAACAGATGAAACAACCACATGATGCAAGGGAAAAGTTCTTACTGGAAATAAGGAACTCCAACGTATTACCTGGTGGTCCCCAATATCTGCCAATACAAGGTCAAACCAAGGAAGTTTGGGAGAGTTCTTTGCAGGCAAATGCATTCCAGATTTTGACATGAGTGATGTTAGGCCTAAGCTTTTCATGGAAGCAGTTTTCCCTCCAGTATTAGGTCCTGAGATCACTACCACTCTGGTTCCACAACTAATTTTAAAGTCAACTGGTACAGGAAAGTCGTCCATGGCTTGTAACAAATTTCTAGAATCCACTACAGCATTTTTATTAGCCAACTCAACAGCATCTCCTGATCTCAGATCAAGATTACCTGAAAATCTATCTATAGAAGCCTCCAAAAGTAAGGGATGTCGTAGACCATCAATATCAATCATTAAAGTTTCATCCTCTTCATCATAATCACCACCTTCAAAATTCTCTAAACTGAAAATTGGACATTTCCCATTCATCCATTGAGCATAGGCAGCCCTTGCAAAGGCAAGGTCAACCTCAAGAATTCTATCTAATAAATACTTGATTTTCCTTTCTGAATTTGCTATCTCAGAGGCAAGCAAGCTCAAAATTGCTCTTTCCTCTGCCTTCTCAGATTTTGAAAGCTTTACTTCCATGTTGTTCAGATCTATTGCATCTTTGGGTTCCATGAAATATGTTGCCCCAGAACTGCTAACATTCAGAACTACGCCATCTGGTAGCAGATGTCTATGAGAAGCCTTGACAGCCACACACATCCTAGATCGACGTTGTGTAATTAATGGTTTGTCAATACCCCCAGCCTTAAAAATTTCAGATGATACTTCTTTCAACAAAGAATCTAAGACTTCCTTGTTCCTCTTTCTTTCTGACCTAATGATTTCTAGGTCTTCACTTGCTCTATCAAGAATTACAGAAAAACTGCAATCTATGCAAAACTCTATTTTATTCTCCAACTCGACTAGGAAATCACAGTTCTGCAATATTTCAAGTAATGGCAAGTACCTGAAATGAATTAATTAATTAAAATATTGATTCAGACCCCTATCTTGAAATTTCCAACATGAAGCAGTTAAGTCAAAAGAACAAGTCAAATAAGGTAATTGTACTCCATATATAAGAGTACCTATGAGATAAAACTTTCTTTTAAGGCCTTATGAAGACATGAGAATCCACTACCATATGATCCATGCTCCACACTTTGTCAAGGAAAAACAGAACCCCTAGAGAAAATTCATCAAAGAAAATCCTTAGAATCTGAATTGGACTAAGAACTACCTAGAATGCTAGGAAAACACAGATTGACGGAAAATTTCATAACACCCACCTTGAAATGGGTGCAACACAGATTTAAGAACATGGAAGAGTCAAAAAAAGTTTTCTACAGAAGACGATAATCTAGGTAATGACAGACATACTGAAACATATCTAAAACATCTAAAAGGCGACATAGACTGTAACCCAAACATAAAACTTGGAAAACAAACATCTTTGCAACAATTTTTTTTTTTTTAATATATATTAAGAAGAGCCAGAAATCTCAAGCGTAAACACCACAATTCCCAGGTTCAGCGCAGGGCGAAAAACATTCGTCACCTCAAGTTACATTCGATTCTTTACCTTTTGTGTTAATTTTGGTTTTATGAATTTCCATCATATTTATTAAATTATTAAATTTAAATTCCAAACCAAACAATTTTATTGAAACTAAAGGGCAAAGTTTTATCTAACAACCAAAACTATTATACCTTTCAGGAGAACTACCAACTGAACTCAACTCCTGCAACTTATTGAACAACTCTCTTGCAGCACGCAGCGAGCGGCAAACCGTACAGAGTTCCCTGATCGTTAAAAGTTGGCCCGAAGTTGCAACATTGACAATCTCTGTCAAGTCATCGATGCCAGAAAAGTCCATAGGCTGAGGAGTCAGCCTTGCCGCGGAGGTCTGATCGAGAAGTTTCTGACTCTCCTTCTGGGTCCGACCTATGGGCACTTGTGCACTTTGAGCCACGGAGAAGCCCATGGATGTCGACGTGAACTTCGAGAGCTTCTTGCAGATGGAGCTCCATTCCAGGGTCTTGAGAGTCTCGGATTGGAGGGTGTGAGACAGTGCGACTTGTTCCGCGATTGAGTTCGACTCGGCCGAGTTGTAGAACGCGAAGCAGGGTTTTGCGAAGACGTTTGGGGGTTTCCTCACGGAAATGAACAGCTTACTGAGTTCCATTGGATAATTTACAGATAAATGGAGAGAGATAGGGGCGAGTTGACTCGAACTGTCAAGGCCGAGCTTCTCCGAGTCTAACTCGCTCCGAACATTTTTAGTTGTATCTGTGTCCGAAGCTTGGTGATAGGATGAGCTTTAGTCTTCTTAGCCATTCCAATAGGATGATTGACGACGACGTTTCTGTGACGCCGCGCCTCAGTTTCAGTTAAGTTCGTTAAGAAAGCTGGCAAGAAGTAGCCATTTACTCTACTCTCTCCGTCCTAATTAGGACATATTTAACCAACTTTGAGGAGATTAAGGAGAGAAGTTAAATTAGTTAATTTTATTCATTTTCCTAAAATGACCTTACATAAATTTAAAATGACAAAAGTAAAAGTAAATAACAACTCATATCACATATCTCTTCGACCTAAAATTTTCTTTTCTACACGTTTTCTAATTGAAATAATGGTATTGTTATATACACATATATGTATGTATATATGTATAGGTATATGGGGGGGGAAGGGGTTATATGTGTCTATGTATATATGTATGTATATTTGTGTGTAGACACACATATAAACACACACACATATATCTCTATGTGTATGAATATGTATATGTGAGTGTGTCTATATATATATATATATATATATTGGCAAATTAATGATAATTGATCGATAAACAGATTAAAATCTAATAATTTAAAAGTTTCAATGATTGAAATAGTCTACACATCCACATACTGACATACATATAATTACATTTACTAAAAACCAAACACACTTGAGAGAATAAAATAGGGGTATTTTAAGAAGAAATTGACAAAATTTAGAATATTGTCCTATAATTAGGACCAAAACCAACTTCCAAATGTTATCTTATAATTAGGACCGGAGGGAGTATCATGTCTTAAAAATAAGATAAAGTTAATTTTTTTAAAAGATTAAGGAAACTAATTAAATTACTTTACAATATTTATATTTGTCATTTTTTCTTCAAATCATATTATCTAATTTATAAACTGTTATATAATTTAAGGATACATAACATATGATATGATTAAATAATATATTTAATTTTCTTAATCTCTCTCCAAAAAAAAAAAAGTCAACTCTGTTTTCTATTTAGGATGAGGGCAAGTATTTTTGTTATCTATTGTTATGGACCTATATAATGGGCCCAACAAAGGCAAGGCCCAATAAGGGTACTTTATGACAGAATCCTCATCAATCCGGTAACATGTTAATCACTCGATGATTGTGCCTATAAACCGGGATAATGCAAGTAGTGGAGTAGGCACTAGGCAGATTGTGGAGGCGCACATTGCTTGGGGAACGGATACACTATTGGTGGACTGAAACCTAGACCTTTATAAATAGAAGGATACTCACCAGGTGCACTCACTCCATACTCTATTCCATTACTTAAGTTCTGTCCCACTTGCCCACACCCCACCGACTGGCGAAAGGCCATATACGTGTAGCACAGTGATCTGCAAGTACTCAGTGTTATCTGCTTCATAGATAACGATGAGTACCTTTCTCTCGGGTGTTGAATCATCAGACATCATTGAGAAGCTTTCTGATCCAACATAAACCCAATCACTAGCTTTTAGAGGTTAGACAATTGTGTTGTACTCTAGAACACCTATGTATTTATTAGGGAAAATTAAAATCAATGACCCATAGCAGACAATATTTATTGAGAAGGACCGTAAAAGTTATAATTATTTAGAAGGGCCAATTAACAAAATAAAAATTTAAAAATACTAAATTGCCCTTAATCAAACCTCCTACATTTTCTCTTACATTCTATGTTTAAAACTAATATGAATTTCTGAATTTAATTAAATTAAACACAATTTCTCTTCATATAGATATTTATACACAAACACCTTTAAATTATATAATGATAAGAAATGCATTTAATTTTTTATTTTGGTCGATAAAGTTCCTTTGATAGAGATTTTTTTCATTATTTATATAAATTATGTAAATCAAGAAAAAAAATTATATAAAAGGGTTAAAGGATCAATATCTACTTTACGAGTCATAAGTAATAATTAAATAATGTGATTATGTAGATATTTGTTAAGGTTAAAAAATGATGATTTTGGCGATAGTAATTTGGTGGAAAAAAATTAAATTACTTTTAGGGGCAATTTAGTATTTTTTTAATTTATATTTTAGTAATTAGTCCTTTTAAATAATTACAATTTTTACAGTCCTTCTCAATAAATATTATTCTCGATAGGTCCTCCAATCTAATTCTCCCTATTTATTATTAATAATTTAATATTACTAAGATTGAAGATCTTTTGAGCTAGTTTATTTTGTAAGGGATGATGTCATGCATGTGTCTTCCTATTCTCGAAGTAGTGTCACTATTAGATAAGTAAATATTTGAATTTTAGTATGTAAGAAACATAACTATTTGCTCAGAAAAATCTTAAAAAAAAGACGTTCCCAAATTAGGTTGATTTCCTACCCTTAATATGGGATTAATTACACTTGTTAAAAAATTCACAACTCATTTTAATGAAAAATCACGGGATTTTAGAGGTCTTGTTTTGATTTTTTCTTTATACTTACTCAGATTTATTTTTGAAGTTAATTAAAAGTTCCCAATGTTATAAGGAAAAAAAAAAAGCTATCCCTGGGTCCAAATAAAATATTAAAAAAATAACACATGAATACCATTATGGGATATAATACAAACATTTGGCACAAGTATTTTTACATATTGTTATCAACTTCTCTAATCCAACACCAATGTCATTAGTTTATAGAAGATCTTGAATGTGCAGATAACTTTACATAACTTTCAGCTTCTTCTCATTATTCGTATGGAGGCAAGGCCAAGTCATATCCGCAAGAACCAGGAAGGATGATGATGATGGTAATAAGCACAAGAAGAGACAGAGATGTAAGAAGAGTTTTCATTTAGCAAGGATTGGAACACCACAGGCTTTAGGAGCATGCTTCCCATTCTTGAAGACAAGGTTTCCTCTCACAAAAGTCGCCAACACTTGTCCTGATAACTTCTTTCCCATATAGGCAGAGATGCTCTGCGTGCAAAAACATCATCAACCACAATAATAATAGTGATTACAACTGCAATCAGGGATGGAACAGAAAAACTTGCATTGCAGAAGGGGAAGGGGGGAGAATGACTTTAAGGTCCCAAGCCAACCAAAGAAAATAATGTCACAAAAGTCCCCATTGACAAGTGAATAGAGGGGTTAATAAGTTCAACAGTTACCATTAACAACTTATGGGATTTGTGAATGGATTATTTCCCTTGGTTAAGACCTAAATGTCATTCTCTGGGATTGGCGTGAAATATAAAATTTTTACGGGCAGAATCAGAATTTTCTTTTCTTTCTTTTTCTTTTTCCTTTTTTTTTTTTTTTTTGAAGTTAAGGGGTGGGATCAAACTTTAAACCTAAACCCTTGACCTCACACATATGGGAGTGAGCTTAATTCCTTTAGGCCACAAGGCCATTGGAAATTTAAAACTTTTTCAATAATGAGTACAAGTGGTGTCCCATGTGGCATCCAACGAGGCACCTAAGTTGGTATTCAAGTCCTATATGATAGGCAAGGTAGCATTAAACATGGCAGCCATGTCATATGTGACATCTACAGTCATAAGATGGGGTCCATGTCATCCAAGAAGGATCCAATCAATCCCAAATTGTTGAACATGGCACTAAAGGCGCAACAATTAGAAGCTCAGTAAAGGGTAGAAGAATTCAGA
Organism: Acacia crassicarpa; assembly: GCA_034222035.1. Classification (NCBI taxonomy): domain Eukaryota; kingdom Viridiplantae; phylum Streptophyta; class Magnoliopsida; order Fabales; family Fabaceae; genus Acacia; species Acacia crassicarpa. Next base: position 35,058,189 of record JAWXYG010000005.1, on the reverse strand, counting down.
CGCTGGAGAGAAAATTTTGGATTCAATTTATTACATTAAACGCCCATAATCTTAGCATAAATGTTGAGGGTGCATATGAAAATAACATGATCTCCATATATATAATACAGAGATATTACAAAGAAACAATAATTTAGGAGGAGCTGCTGGCCCCTCATAATCTAGGTCCGTCGATGGCAATGCAGAGTTAGACTAATCTCTTGGATTGGATCAGATTAGATCAGACACATGAAGGAATTTGCAACAATGAATTTGATATAAATGAGAGTTTACAATAAAATTATTCACATGCTTTTCACTTAGGAACTTGTTAATGTTTTGAGTTAACCTGGTCTTTCACATAGAATGATAAATTCTATAATCAAGACGTCAAGAGTTTAGCCTCTCATTTTCCTTCATTAAAGTTCAACTTAAGGTATGTTGAAGCTGTGCATAGACTTTAAAGTCTAATGAGAATCAAAGACTGAGGACTTGGCTTCCCCTACTTTACTCGTTCAATTACATATACTCAATTTTTATACAGCAGGCAAATGGACAAATGTTCTAGCAAGAAAAGCCACCATAAATAAAAGCATTATGACTGAAACAAGAAAAATAAAGAGTTCAACAACAGGAAGAGAAGAATAGAAACTTACAGGATTTTTAATGAAAACAGGGTACTTGTCATCCAGGACAAATTCTGTCTCTGGTTGCCACACTACAAAATCAGCATCTTTTCCAACTTCAATATCCCCCTATAACAAAAATGGAAATTTAGCCTAACTTCAACCTGGAACAAATTCCTCAGGAGCATTGCAGTGGTTGACCGAACAGTTTCAGATATAAATCTTTAAGGGTATTGAAGACAACATGGTGGATTTGATGCCGCTGCTATCATTATTCCATGAATCCTGTTACTTCTCGTAGACTAGTTGATTGTGCTCCATAAAAATTATTTCGCTTTTAACTTGTGGACTGTGGAACATTATTTTCACTTCATTAAAGTATCTTCTAGTAACAGCTAATGGACCTTCTCCTGAACTGCTATCTTAGTCAATACTATTGAAGCTGTGACCTGAAAAACATAAAGCTTTTCTTCTTCTTTTCTTGTACATTTAGAACCTATTGCTTCAAGGACATAATAATGTAACTATCTCGTTTGGGTATTGTTCACCCAAGAGTTATATTGATATAGAGAAGGAAATGGGCTAAGGTCCCGATTTTTTACCAAAAAAAAAAATGTAACTATCTCTAATAGGCAGGAAAACTACATACTTAGGGACCAATATCTTAATATCCTTGGTTAAGAAAAATCAAAATCACTTTTCACAAAGCATGGCTGAATCAGAGACAAAGAGACGCTATTATCATTTATAGTATATAAGGTCTGAGGCAAAGGAAGAGGCTGCAAATCATATCACCTTTGATTCTAATCCAGCAAATTCTGCAGGTCTCTTGCTCCACCATAATGATAGTTGTTCCAGAGTTACTCCGTGTTTTTTTCCATATGACCATGTTATCGGAAGATCAAACTGCAATTTCACAGCAAAGCACGTTAGCCTTTAGAGTTCAGACCAATAGCAGAAGTTATACTTCTAAGAAGTAACTCAGATTCAGCTGATCCAAGGTAACTAGCCAGTGGAATTTTCACAAAAACTTAGCGTGACTCCTCATCGTAGCCCAAAGGAATTTTATGTCGGTACATTATCTATTCTTTACTTGTTTTTTTAATTTGGCAAAGAGAATGATTTTGTAATAGAGATAGGACAATGTTACAAGAAGGATAAGATATTCTCAAAGGAAGACAAAACAAAAAAACAGAAAGCTGGCTTGCATTGCAACCATAGGGCATTTATACATATTGCCCCAATCCAACCAAGAACAGAAAAAGATATGCTGTAGCATGGTAGAAAATATTAAATCATATAACTAAATTACCAAATTAATAATTAATGAATGTCAATACAAATCCCAAAAATTTATTTATATACCAGTTTGAACATGTCCAATTCATTTTAGTATTGCTGTATGTAAAAACGTATAACAATCCAACTTATCAATAAACAGATAATGTGACTAACCTGCAAAGAAGATATGCCACCCCAAGCCTTCAAGAAGTTACCCTCATCAAGAAGCTTGAGTTCTGGCACTGTTGGTGAATGATCAGAAGTTAAAAAGTCAATGTCTCCTTCCTGTAAGGAAGAACAAAACAATTAAGGCTAAAGTCATCATAGATAAAATGTACGAATGTAAGATGTTAATATGCATTGTGGAGAAGAAATTACCAGCAAAGCCTCCCATAATTTTTCTCTATTGGATGCATCACGAATGGGCGGGGAACACTTAAAACGAGTATCTCCATCTTTTATCTCTTCAGACGAGAAAGCTAAGTAATGTGAGCAAGTCTCAACACTAATGCTGTCACCTCTACGTTTTGCTTCCTGTAGAATACATCAATGTGTAACAATAGCACTCTCTTACGGTGAGAAAGGTTTGACAAGTTCTTGTGACAAGCAAAAGGATAACAAACAAATTTAAATGGGAAAAAGAGCATTGTCATATCAGTTAACTGGGATTTTGGAGGATTCATTTACAAAACAGCAATTGTCATGAATAAGCATATATTACCTTAATCATATCTAAGGAAGCACTTGAATCAGACAAGTGAACAATATGAACATGCGCTCCTTCTAAAGGACCACCATTTCCAGTATCCTTGGTAACACCTACAAGTTCTCTAATAGCTGCCTGCTCCCTGGTTTGGAAATGAACATGAAGATTCGTGATTTAGCAAAAAATATTCAATAGATAAATGAGCTAACATATATGATAGTATCCTATCCAAATTTTTTGATGGAATTAAATCATGGAAAAACAACATTCAACAAATACTGTATTTTTTAGTAGTAGGTTGTCATTCAAAGATAGAATATTCAACAATGAATCCTGAAGTAGGTCATTGGAATCCGTTATATCATGTAAAATCTCAACAGCAAGAGTTGAGCAATACAACCACATATGCTTTCTCAGAGGAGGGGGCTCATGACCAATTTGGGCCAAGGCCTTAATCACAATGTTGTAAACATGAGAACAAATCCATCTTGTCCAAAAAAAGAACTATTATTTGGTGGCCCAATATGCAAGGCTCCCACCAGGAGAGGCTTGAGAGGGATAGGTGTAAGCAGCCTTAACTCCTCCGCAAGGGAAGAGGTTATTTCCGCGATTTGAACCAGTGACCTCCAGGTCATATGGCAAGAACCTTACTTTTACTCCAAGGATCATCCTCAAAGAACTATTATTACTAATGAAAAATCAAGAATAGGCTTAATCGTCTGATTGAGAAAGTAACCAATTTATTGTCCACAATTAAAAACATATTTAAGGAAATATTTTTATTCTGATTCCAAAGCTCGTTTCTTCATAATGCAAGGTCATAACCAATGTCTTACCATGAAGGCGGCCTAGTCTTCAGATAGGTTGAGTAATGACGAGGATCATCATTATCTTTGAGTTCCAAAGTATGTCCTGAATTTAGTTGAATCTCAGAATGCACAATTAAACGCTTTCTATGCTTGGCCAACACAGGAAGTCCCTCCTACCAAGCAAATCATCATAACAATTGTATTATACAATCCAATAAAGGAAAGGAACTTTACACTACTAACTGGGAGGATGCAAAACCGTATTAATTGATGAGGAAATGGGAACAGAGAATGCAAACAAATGTGAGGAATTACAGTGAATTGATACAATTTATACTCTACTTCTGTTATTTTTATAATTGGAAGAGGAAGGTACCTTGATGTGATCAATAGTTGTCATAGGAAAGTCATCAATCCCTGAAGGACACATGAAAGACTACAAAGTACAAACACGAAAAAGATAAACAGGTCAGACCAAAATATAGAAGCCATTATCATACTTATTTAAAAACGGCAAGGAATATGGCAGTCCAAATATCATCTGTGTCTTGTATTTGAAGTAAAGGAGAGGTGCAACTAGGGAGGGAAACTGTGTCACTTGACACAGTTGTTAAATTTGAAGCAATAAAGTGTCAAAATCAAGGAGCAGGATGAGACAGCTTCCAACATAAGACATAAACTATCCCAACAATTTCAGTAGGTTTGGGGGCACAACAAATGGTCATCAAGAAGATAAATATACACAGCAGTTCAAGCAACTTCATCATGAGAACAATTTCGAATATTTATAACTAGAGGCAGACTCTGGACATGTCCAGATTCCAAAGATTCTCAGCATTAAAGTGAACATTGACTAAATGTCAGAGAAAGTGCCAGATGCAAGATTCACTTCTCCTAAGAAATGGAATTAAACATTAAGAACATTTCATTCTCCTCTGAACAGAATTACATTAATAATGAATAAGATTTTGAACATTACCTTGACACCAAGAACTCCAGCACTTAAGAGACCTTCCAAAATACTCGTATTAAGTGCATTTTCAGGGATTAGACCTCCCCAGAAACCTGTCAATGCCAAACTTTTTCAGAAACTCCATTGATTGTACTTTTTCAGAAATTCCATCACTTGTATGCCAAAGTATAGTTTGTCAATCATACCAGCATCAACATGGAGTTTCTTCTTAGTAGCCTCAAGCTGTAACCAAGAAATTGAACACAATGTTAAGGAAAGAGAGAATACAAAAATTTAACAGTTACTCACTGGGGATTTAAATTCAATAGCACAAAAACAGATTTACCAGATATCAGAATATTAAACACCTCAGATGCAAAGTAATGCATCTGGAAGGAACTGTGCCTTCTCTCTTTGATATAAATGGGTTCATAATTAAAAAAGTGATGGCATTCTTTTATTGTCACGAATGTTCTTATTACATAGTTTAAAAATAAAAACATGAGAAACATACAATTGTACAAATATACCTTAAGTTCTAGTGTTTCCTTAGACACTGTTGTCGGGTGATTATTTAGAGGCATGTCAACCACAGTTGTTACACCACCTTCAGAAACAGAGTGAGAACACATGTCTAAGTTATACATATTAATGATACAATGGGGAAAAAGTCAAGAAACAGTAACAATAACGGTCACATTCCAGACAACTACTACCCATCAATAACACAGGAAAATCATTGGAGAAGTCCAATGAAATCAGCTAAGGACTCATAATTATACAACATAATATTATTTGTCAAATTTTTTTCCTTAGTGTTAACTTTATCATTTCGAAGTTCTTAAGAAGAATAATGCTAAATAGATGAAGAACATCTGCACACCAGCAGCAGCAGCTCTTGTCCCAGTATAAAATCCTTCCCATTCAGTTCTTCCTGGCTCATCAAGATGTACATGCCTGCCAAAAGTAAAATTTAGATCCTGACTTAAAAACAAATTAGATCTTTCATTGAAGTAAATCATAGCAACGCCCCATGAGAAACTATTCTGAAATGAAAAAAAGGTATAAGAGAAAGGCACCTAAGATTTCACTGATTTTGAGGGAAGGATCTAATTGACTGAATTAAGCACTCCTAATTCTCTCACAATACATTTGTCCTTCACTAGTAAAAACAAGTCAACCCAAAATTAGCTGTTTGGTATTTGTGCCACACACTATCAGTACTTATTTGGTACTAAATCAAAGAAAATCCATCTTCCTTAACGGTAGACAGGCAGTAGCAGCAAACAGGTTTAGAAGTAGAAGTATACAAATTTCTAGCATCAAGAGACTATGCTGTCAGATGGTAGTTTCTATTCCCTTTATTTCAACTAGGTTGTGGTTTAGGCCCAAATTTTTTTAAAAAAGGTTGCAGTTAGTGCTGGATAACTTTCTTACCTTTGTTTAGAAGAGAATTAGATAAATAGACCGAGGATATGAAAACACATTATACTTCTTCCTCCACTTTTATTGTTCAAAAAGCCAAACTTATTGCAGAGAAAAATAATACTAGTAAAGATAAAATTAAGAAGAAATAAGAAACTCAATCCAGCAGGAAGGGCATCATTTGTTTAGCTCCTTCTTGTGATCCGCTTAGTGAGTATTGAACATTTTATCATGATTCTAGAAACACCTGTCAGCGTACCTATTCAACCATCCAAGTTGCTCTCACACAATTTTTGATCATGTAGTGCTATTTTCTTCCACCACAACAGGAATCTTCAAGATAAATTCCAGTACTGAGGACACTAAACCCTAAATATTAAATAAGCTACAAGCAGAATAACAGTGTATAATGCAGGAAGAATCTCCCGCTCAATTTGACTATATTTCACAAACTCCACTTCTAGTGAATGCTGTAGACATTACTGAAGTATTGAAACAGCAGTTTACAGCTAGAGAACTGTGTTTCCCATTTAATTCTAAGTTATATAGGATCTTCTAGCACGTGATCAATGAGTAAAAAAAATGCTATATGTAAGAACATTAATAAAGTTGAACTCAATTTTTATCACCCAAAAAGGTATCCATGTGAAAGAAGATATTTTTATATTAACATTCAACCAAGCTTTCAACAGTTTTCTCCGTATTTCTTCTTCATTGATATTTAGAGCCATAGTCAAAATAAATCAATAAGTATTCATCATTAAAAAAATAACATTGTTTATCTACTAGAACTGAATAAAACATTAATAACCCACAAGAGGATGACATGCACATCTTACACGTCAATTAAGCCAGGCATGACCACAGCATCTCCATAGTCAATTACTTGTTGATGCATATGATTTCCTTTCTTACTATCTCCTTTAACAATAGACACAATCTTCCCTTCGTTTATCTCCACTGTTTAATTGAACCATTTTGCAAGGAAAATCAATCAGCATAAGTGAAAAACCATAATCCCATGACAGCTTCAGAATTACAATAACAATAGCTAGTCAAGAGTAATTTATAATAAAAGCAAAAGGAAAAGAAAGGCAGCCAGTCAAGCGTAACTGTCTTCCCCAAAATGGTTGTGATTTAAAAGGATTTACACACCCAAAAAAAAATCTAAGAAAATTTACAAGTTTCTAGGCCAGATTATCCCTCAACATTATGTTATATGCTCAGCTTGAATATTGCTTTCTATATCTTTTAGCATCATGATGAATGAACATCATTGTTTAGATTCTCTATTCTGGGAACATTGGATTTGTTCATCCAAGTTATGAGTGTTTTCCCTCTACTTGTATTTCTATGGCATTGGTAGAACAAAAAGTGGAAAATGTTGCAGTTCTGCACTTTCTTCTTGAATTTGATCTAAGCCGAATGCTAGAATTTTAAGCCTGAGGTTATTAACTGTGCATCTTCAAAGTGGTAGCATAATTTTCCTTGCTTCTATATATGAAGATTGCTGTTGATGAATTCATTAGGGGAGTTTATTTATTAAATACTCAGAAGCACAGCACAGAACGTTCAAACGTAGTTCTTTTACTTATCTTTTTCCTTCGAAAGACCACTTATCCTCATATTCTGTATTCATCCTTGGTTCTTAATTAAGCATTTTTAGAAAATACAAAGTTATGGTTTATAATAACCAAAAGTAGATTCACATGATCAAGGGCAAACCAATAACCTGAACCAGAAATAACCCCTTGTGGGGTCACAATACGTTTGCTGGATATCCAGTAATGGCGATAGGGATGAAAGCTACACTCTTCACTTGATGGCTGTTACAAGAACAACAGCATAATTCACCCCCAGAACAACAAAATAGGCATTCTACCTCTAATGTAAAGAAACCCAACACTTAATTCAAACACTTCCAGACTATAATAGTGACAGATGATATCGTAAAACTCAAAGTTATAACCCGTCAAAATAGCTAAAAAGGGAATGTCATAAGTTCACTCCCCACTAAAGAAAAAAGGTCGCGATTTCGGTCAAAAGCAAGATATCCCATGCTGCAATGAGAGTGTACATGAATAAATAAAAAAGGATAAAGAGAAGATGAATAGAAAAGGACCCTTTTCAACTGAAGCAAGTGGACCATGTAGGAATCCTCTAAGAAAAAGAAGGCTGCGACGGAGACGAGAAGAGCGAATAGAGGCAAAAGCTTCCAGATAAGATAATCCATTTCTATTAATGACGATGAACGGTGAAGCAGTGATCACTTTGCTCCGTTTGATTATATGGTTTGAGCAGGAAGCAGCGATTTAAAAAAAAAAAATTGTCATAGTGATTCTTTTTTTTTTTGCTCAGAACATAGTGATTCTGATTCATAGGAGACAGCATCATTTCTGGTCAACGATCATATTTTACTGGAACTATTTATGCCACTAAGGAAGAAAATCTAATCTACTGTGGAGTGTGGACGGTGTTGCTGAGATTGCACCCCACGTGGCTGGTGATCCTCCCTGCCACTTTTATAGTGATTTTTAATTTTAAACAAGTACATAGTAGATACCCAACAAGCCACGTGGGGTGTCAATCTCAACAACACCGTCCACACTCCACGGTTGATACGTTGAAGAAAGGAAAAATCTTCATCAGGGTTTAAAGTAGAGTTGGAAATCAGGGTCAGCTCAGTCCTATAAGGTTTGGGCCCTATAGGACTTAAGATAAGGAAAATATCTGTTTTTCAAAGTCCGACCGGATAGTACTAGGGTTAGGGCCGGCCCTACAGGGCCTGAAAATTACTATTCTAAATTTTAATTATTTTTTTTCTAGGTTTTTTCCAAAGAAATATAATTAGTAAATTGCAACCATTAAAGTTCTAATCTATCAAATAAATATTATCAACATTAATATCTAAACAATACAAATCATCCAAGAAATAAACACATTCATTAATTCGTAATAAAAAAACAAACCATTGTCCACAATTAACTCACATAAAATTTAAGAAGCATTAAATTAAACAACATTAGATAACTCATATTAAATATAAAAGCATACCACTATCATTGTCAATTGTCACCTTCTTCATCACTCTCATCAATTTCATAGATATTTAATTGTGCTTCACTTTGAGCAGAAGGTTATGCTTTAGGAGTAAAAATGTCATGAATTTCTTCTCCCACATCATGAACACATTCATAATCATTATCTACAACAAATAATATATCAAATCATAAAATCAGAGTATAGTTATTATATATTTATATATGTGCCTCCTAGCCTCTTTCTTTTAGTACTCTTTGACTAATTTTTTTTTTTTTAAAAAAATGAAAATGCTACAGTAACAAGGCCTACAGGGCCGGCTCGAGGCCCTACAGGGCTAGCCCGATTAAGCCCGAGGACCTACAGGGTCGGCCCTGTAGGGCCAAATTCACATTTTAGGCATATTTTTCAAGCCCGAGCCCTACAGGGCCTGGGCTTAAAAGGGCCGGCCCGACGGGTCCGGCTCGATTTCTCGGCTCTAGTTTAAAGTAGTAAAAAAAATGTTAAAAATGTCTAAAAATAGTCACATATTAAAAAAGATTTTATGACATTTTATGGTATTATTTCATTAACGTTAACAACTAAATCAGTAACATTAATAATAATATCCTAACAACTAAATTGGTATTATTAACAACCAAATCAGTATCCGTTAACAACTATATCAGTAGGCGTTAACAACTAACGTTTTTTTTTTTTGTAATACAACTAACGTTTTATGAAATAATATCAGAAAAAGCCCTAAGCCTTTTTTAACATGTGACTTTTTCTTGGATCTTTTTTACATTTTTTTTATTAGTTTGAGCCCTAAGATAGATTTTCCCTTGAAGAAAACCTATATACATACATTTTTAAGCAAATAAAAATAGTTAAGTTATTTTAATATTTATTTATTTTTTTTAGGCATTGATAATAACTTTCAACATACTCATATACTAGATGTATACACCTTTCAAATGGGGATTCAAATCTTTTTTCTTTTTTGCTTTGGGTACATGTAAAAGGGCAAAGCTATAAAAATCACACAACTAGCCTGGGGGATCTAATCCCATATTATCATTAACAACTAGAGTCTTTAGGTAATCAGGACACATATCAAAAGGGTATTGCAAGATAAGCCCTTTTTAGCTAAACAATTAACCACATTGTTTTGCTCTCTAGAAACATAACCATTTGGAGATCCCAATCAAACTTCTTCATATTCTGTATCCTATGGAACCCCAGACTACTTATTTTATCAGTAGAACCATCCTTTAGAAGATAAATTAAAATCTTGGAATTTGATTCTAGAATCACTTTATCAATACAAAAATCCCAACCTAACTTTAAAAGTAGGCCTAGAATATCTGTCGTTGGTAGCATGTAACTAATATACTCTTACTGTAGACGGGCCGAAGGGGCTTTCGTGATGGCCATGAGACTCAAACTGATGGTCTCTTTTAGTAGGCTTGAGGTCCACTGCATGTAGTGGTGATTAATCCTCTCACACCGTAGACTTCTCGAAGAGCTTTTGTAACATCCTCAATTTTAAAGGATAATTATTGATTACTAATTTAATTAAATCATTCATTAAAATATTTTATGCACACATTTAAACTTTGGATTTTACTAAGCTCATATTTTAAAACTAAATATTGCTTTAGAATTTGCCAGAATATCCAATTACACTAAAATATGTCAAGTAAACCCTATGATGTGGCAATATACAATAATTCAATATGTATCAAAAAGGATGGAAGCACTACCGTTAGCAAAAGTAATTTAAGCTTTCGAAACCTTCCCTAATTGACTCACACAAGAACTATCGCTTGAAAAATATTTGTAATCATCAATCCAGTTCATTGTAAATGCTAATATGTGCTCGTGAGGTGCCAAGTGGAACATTTTAAATAATAAGTACTAGATATCAAATTTGCAAAACTATCATGTCACAATTCTTGTAATAACATTTCTATATAAAATTTCATATCATGAATCACATACATAATATGTCAAGCAATAGGTCGATACCTTGACAATCCTTATCACCCCCACCCTTATAACCGCTGACAGAATCTATGGACTGTAATATAATATGTTCAGTCTCTGTAACAAGACTACACCAAGCTCTCCAATGATGAGGTTTAGCCTGGCCAAAGACTATATAACTCATATCGGACCATGGGTTCCCTTTCCTTCGAATATGGAAAGGTGTCACTGTCCCAAGGGCTGACCCTTAACCCTGCCAAAGGAAAAGAGTGATACCAAGGGCCCTGAAAATATCAAAGCCATCCACTATGCACCGGGTGGTGGCATACCACGTGGTATTATATACACAACATCTCCCATCATCACTCCACAACCATCACCGCTCCACATCATCATATTAATCTTGGCATGTATATATTTAAGATTCCAAACATAATTTATAAAATTATACATTATCTCAATAATCATTAACACCACAACACTATTCCAACTCACAAAATCATAACAAAAGTGCATTATCCAAAACATATAATATCATAAATTTTCCGTCTCATTAACCATTTTAAAATACTCATTAATATATTAAATCAATAATACAATGTTACTTGACACATTTTGAAATAAAATCCCACAAGGCTACTTCATTAAGAATATAGTTCTCATATATTAAAAATCACTCACAAACATTAAATAAGCAAGTACAATGAGTGGAAAGTGATTACCTTAAATTCCTGACACGACACTAAGGGTAAGAGAAATCAGTCCCCTTTAAAAATAAATATATAATTATATGTTAATAGAATTAACAATAATCACTAATATTATAATTAAATAATTAAACTATTATTTCACTTTAGTTTTCCTAGAAAATGGACAATTTATCTATTCCTAAATTTTAAACAGAATACTAACTTTTATAAATATAACTCAATTTATTAAACAATCTCCAAACCTTCACATGCTCAGAATCATATCAACTATAATTTAAAATCTCAAATCCCAATTCATAATTTTTATATATTTCAAGATTTAACAAAACTAACCGATTAAACCTTAAATAATACCTCTAGTAATCTAACTAAATACTTAAACTCTCATTTAATCAGTAAAAATATCCTATATTATATAAACCCTAAATTCTTTCCGATAGAAAATAATTTTAAATTCACAAAGTAACAAACTAACAAATTTATTAAACCGGTTAAAGTTATTTATGAATCATGCTTCTCATATATACGGTCTTCTATTATCAAAACTCAAAACTCTACCAATATTCAAATCCCAAAATTTTCAATAATCAATACTATATTATCCTTATTAGAAAGAGAAAAATACGTAGAATAACTTTATGAAGAAAGTTTATTGAAAAGAAGCTATTCTAGCTATCTAAATAATCTTATAAAATAAATAACGCAACTCAAAATTTACTGAAAAACCCCCCACACTCCTCTTTCTCTGCTCCTCCTTTGTCACTCCCGCTCCTTCTCCGGAAAACACACGCACGCATGCACATGTATCACAACACACACGTACCATATGGGAAAAGCACAAAAAAAACAAAAAAGAAACTTTTATAAAAATAATATTTGATTAAAGCGGATGAGAAATATTTTACCAAAATAATACAGTTCGAAACTTCGTGTCAGACCATGCCACTAGTGGCGTAAAAATGGTTTATGCCACTTGTAACATCCTAATTTTATTTTTAGGATTTAATTGTAATTATGAAATAATTATAAAAGATTATTGTAGTAAAATTGTATTTGTGAATTAAAGGGAAAAAAAAGAATTAGCATTAAAATAAAATTGGGCCTCTTGTGGTAATTTGGACTATCTCAAAAAAAAAAAAAAAAGAGATGATGAAACGTGGCAAATAAAAAAATAAAAAAAATTAATAATATCAATTAAATCACCGCCTCATTAATTGAATGAGGCGGTGACTCATTCTCTGGGCACATATATATAAGTATATATGTGTGTTGCGCATGAGAATGAGAAAGTGTGCAGAGAATGAGGCGGTGAGGAGCCTGAGGCCGTGAGGCGTGTTGGAGTATTTCTAGTATGTTGTTTATCTTATAAGATTATTTTAGTAGCTAAATCAACCTCTTTTCAAGAAACTTCTTTTATGAAAGTTGCTCTATATATATTTTTCTTTCCAATGAAGGTAATATCATTTTGGCTAGTGAAAATTTTGAGGTTATGATTTTGAAATAGTTTTTAGTTTTTATAATAGATGACTGTATATATGTTTAGAATGATTAATAACTAGTTTTAATCGGTTTAGACGATTGATCGTTGTATGAATTTAAATTGATTTTCCTACTCAAGAAAGTCAAGATTTACATCCTACCAAATATTTTTACCGATTAAAAGTTGTATAAATTTTGTTGTGAGTTAATGGAGAAATTACAGAGATTTTAATCCGTAGGTTTTGAATTTTGATGGATTTAAACTGTTATTTTTAGTTTTTATAGTAATAAAATATGTATTTATTTGAATTTGTATAATTTAAGATATATGAAATTATAATTGTAATAATGTAGAGTTTATCTGTGACCGGTAATTGTTCGCGTTTTACTCCTTGAGATAAGGTTTAGCTTGGAATTGAGGTAACCGGGGTTAATTTATTTTATATGCTTTTTTTGGATTGTAAGGTGTTTTCTAAACCTTACTTTTATATATACTATTGACATGTGTTTTAAAAAAAAAATTTAAGTGTATATCTGAATATAAAGTTATCTCAGTGAAGTAGAGTATTTTCCATTTTGTATGTATATATGAGATTGATATTGTGGTGATGGCTATAATATTTGTGGTGGGTTGTTGTGTATGGAACAGTAAATTTTGTTAGATATTGTTGTTATGGTGTTTGTTATGAGATGTTGTATATGGAATAATATATTGTATGATGTGTTTGGGCAATTGCAGTATTATATTGTTTATCTGTTATGAAATATATTGGATTGTGTGGAAGAGATTTAGGGTGAAATTGTGCTCATCGGCTCTCTCATTCCTGGCCGGAATTGGAGTTGAGTGTTTTGGGCGAACACCTCCCTGTTACGGTATATTGATGGTAGCATGGGAGGGGACAGTATTCTTGAAGTGACTAGCTAAGCTTGGCCAGGTATACTAGCACTGATAGATTGTACCACGTCCAGACGATATAAGGAGGAGAAGGATAGATGAGCGGGGTTTGTTGTTAATTATTATGGATTAATTAATTGATTGTTGTTGTTTTTATAAATGCGTTAGTAAACCTGCTTCTCTGACTTGCAATCCTTTCTTGCATATTTGATAAATTAATTTTGGTTACTGGGACTTTATGTCTCACCCCGTCTTTATCAATATTTTTCAGGCGAGACCCCTAATTCCACTAGTAGTAAAGGGAAGCAACCAGAGGCACAACAGTTGTGAACTTTGTACGCCTCTTTGGGTTCTGGTGTTGTATGAGTTTATATATTGCCATTTTAGGGCCCACATGGTCTGGGAATACTATTTTTGTTAGTTCTCTATGTGTTTTGATTATTACTAACAATTGTAAACAATATGGAGAAGGTTTGTCAAAGTTTAGAATGATTTAAACTTGTTATTTTCAAGCAAAAACATTCTATCTAAATCAAACTCAAGCCTGTCAGTGTCAAACTCGAGCCTTATTTTGACAGAGAGTACAAACCTACCAGTCTACCTTTAAACTCGAGACTGAACCTGGAGTTTGAACTTAAAGCTTTTCAAGAGTTTGGGGGAACTCGAGTCTACAGCTTTTAAGCTCGAGTTCATAAATGGCAGAGAGGTTTGTGTGTTGAAAACATCCTTAAACTCGTCACAAGTTTTCTCAAACCTCAAGTTTGCAAGTTTTCAAAGACAAGTTTTCATAGTTCACAAAGATCATGAACTCGAGCCTGTTATGGCAAACTCGAGTTCATCTCTGGCGGGACAAATTTTCCAAACTCAAAGACACTTTCAAACTCTGCACTGTTTTATTGAAAGAAAAGTTTTCCAGTTTGAAAAGTTTACAAGTCTTTTAAACTCGAGCCTATCCCTTTTAAACTCGAGCCTAGTTTTGGCCGAGAGCTTTCAGAGTTTTTCAAAGTCAATTAAACTCGAGCCTAAACATTTTAAACTCGAACCTAAAAGTTCCAGAGAGCAAAGAGTTGTTTTAAGTTGGATAAACTCGAGCCTAGAGATTTCACACTCGAGCCTAAAAGTTCCAGAGAGCAAAGAGTTGTTTTAAGTTGGATAAACTCGAGCCTAGAGATTTCACACTCGAGCCTAAAGTTCCAGAGAGCAAAGAACTTTTCAATGTGTTTTAAACTCGAGAGTTTGTTCTACAAACTCAGGTTTGTTCTTTCAAGTTAAAACTAAGTTTTGCACTAAACAGCTTTAAACTCGAGCCTAACACTTATGAACTCGAGTTCATCATTTAAATACAAAGTCTTCAGATTTCAAAATCACGACATTCTTCTCTGGATAAAACAAACTCGAGTTTAGAACTAGCAAGCTCGAGTTCATTTCAACCCGAGAGCATTTTGATTTTTCAATGACTTAAGAACCTTAGGTTTAGAAAACAAACCTTAGGTTTACACGTTTTAAATTGAAATGACTTTGAACACTGAACTGCAAGAACTAAGCTCGAGTTCGTGACGCTGTTCCAGAAATTTGAATTTGGGCATTTCAGAAATTAGCATTGTTTGATCCTAATCTCTTCTAATATTATTCTCTGATATTCCCTGCTATGTTTAACGTATTTGTTAGTGGATTTCAGAGTATTAAAGAATGTTTGGTAAGAGATTAAAGTATAAAGCAAAAAGCAAACTCAGAGCATTTATTGCAAAGCTCAGAAAGCCACCCCTTCTGCCAAATCCTTCTGTACACAACCACAAAGCATTAAAGGATGATTGCTGAAACAAGTAAACTCTTCTCCAACGGATTAAACTACAGAAAGTCAACTATGATGAATTGGCCAACTGGATTAGGAGTAATCAAGAGAGAGAAGACCCTAAAACCACTTCAGAATACTTGGGCAACTTCTCCAACGGATCTATTTGGAAAGCAACGGTCATTTATTGATCTCTGAGTATAAATAGAAGAGCATTCAAGTCTTTCTAACAACCACAACAACTGAGAGCGAATTTCATTGAAGTTTTCATTTATTACTTTCAGTTTTCATCTGTATAGTATCTTTTGATACAAGCACTTCAGTGTTCATCTTATCTGCTCTTTGAGAGATCTTGATTAGTTATCTGTTGTAAAGGAATCACAAGTCAAGGGGACTTGGTGATTTGGGATATTTGATTAACATTTGTAAGGGGGAGTGAGTTCTAGTGAGAGAACTACTCTTGAGTACAGAGTGTGTAATCAAGTTGAAAGAAGTTAGTGGATTGAAAATCCCAGGTGAGGCTTTGGGACTGGATGTAGGTCAAGGATAAGACCGAACCAGTATAAATCTTGGTGTCTAAGCTTTTCTTCCCTTCACCTTTGTTCTACTCTGTTTTTACTTGCTCAAAACAGAGCAATATTCAAAAAATTTTCAATATACCTAATTCACCCCCCCTCTTGGGTATACAGCTCCACTTTCAATTTTGACTGTTTTTGGATGATTGTCTATTCACTATTGAACCAAAGGTTTATTTTATGTACTAATATATATATTGGTAGATCCACAATCAGAACTTGTATGGAAATGTTTTGGTGTAAACCCTTTATTGTGAATTTGGGGTTATTTTAACTCGTGGGCTGTGTATTCTTCCATTCGATAACTGTGCCCAGGGTTAAGAATTTTCCGTAGTGAGTTTGTGGGCGAAATTTGTGCCCTGGACTCCGATGTCCCAGTTATATGTAGGGAAAGGGTTTTCCTTAATCACTTATTAATCCGGTTTAACGATTATATTATGGTTAATTATTGTTTAGTGAGGAAGGGCTTTTTCACCACTGACACAAACTGACAAATTTTGTGTTAGTGGCGCAAGGGATACTCACGCCATTAAACACGCCACTCAATCATGCGCCACTCAATCTATGAGTGGCGCATGCCTCCTTTAAAAAAAATTAATATTAAATATAATAATAATAATAATAATAATAATAATAAATGATAAAAGTGGAATAATTTAAAACTCTACTTCATTTAATTTGAAGTCAAAAGATAG
The DNA here is from genome assembly GCA_034222035.1 of Acacia crassicarpa. Classification (NCBI taxonomy): domain Eukaryota; kingdom Viridiplantae; phylum Streptophyta; class Magnoliopsida; order Fabales; family Fabaceae; genus Acacia; species Acacia crassicarpa. The sequence continues at coordinate 35,041,258 of JAWXYG010000005.1, read as the reverse complement.
AAAGTATAGAGCTGAAATAACCCATTAAAAACGCCCTTTAAAAGATTATGCGGTATAATTTAGTTATAACAACAGATCCCAAAACAAGGGATCTATATATTTGTTGTTATACAGATCCCAAAATTAATACTATTGTTATACAAATATTTGGTGTAAATATATAGATCCTCTGTTTTGGGATCTATTGTTATAACCAAATTGTACCGCGTAATCTTTTAAAGGGCGTTCTTAGGGAGTTATTTCAGCTCCATATTTTCTTTCTTTTAATTCCAAATTAAATGAAGTAGAGTTTTAAGTTATTCTACTTTTTTCATTTATTATTATTATATATTATTATTATATTTAATATTAATTTTTTTTTAAAGGAGGCATGCACCATTCAGAGATTGAGTGGCGCATGCCTCCCTCACGCCACTCAATAATTGAGTGGAGTGAGGGATCCCCACGTGTAACACCCTCAATTTCTAACAGTTATAATAACAAAAATTTAAATGATTTTTATAAATAAATTAATGGAATTCGAAATAAATAACCTTGGGGAGTGTTACCGCCACACTTGTACTGGGACAAGCGTAAGGCTACTTATTACATTAATATAAATCAAAACTTAAATAAAAATGTCTTATCCAAAGTGTAAAATAAATTAAGGAAAAGTAGCTAGCATTCTCATTGTCCTTCCTCATTTCTCACTGCTAGCCTCAACAGCCCTAACTTCGAGACCTATTTCACTGAAAATCTGCTCCCCCGAAGGATCGTCGCAGCCCATGAACACATACATTAGCAAAAGCTGGTAATCCTAATAAACAAATATAATACCGAAAAAAATAATAATAATAAAATAAATAAATAGATAAATAAAATAATTACATAATGATAAGGGAAATATCGTATACATTTATATAATTTAAAATATCAATTTTCAATATCATCATGACTATATATTCTCATCGACTCAAATAATATTATTCATAATCTTTTAAAATTTATTTAGACCCGGGAAACCCTGCCAGTCTATTTAGTGGGAAGAGAACCATGGTAAACCCGGGAAACCCTGCCAGTTTACCCTGTGACCCGGGAAACCATGCCAGTCACAATCAATCAAATTTGGCTATCAAGTATTTCTTCCTAGTGTGTACACCTCTTCCTAAAGTTGCTACTAGTGTCCCGGGAAACCCTGCCAGACACCACTTTGAGAAGAACAGATATCATCAGTTCACATCAAATAATACTTCGAGGGCATAAAGCCTAAGAGTTGTGTTCATCACTTTGGGGGTACCATCCCAAAGCTATCCTCCCACTGTTAAATTGTTTTAAAACACACATAACAAACTCCTAAATTATTTTTATTATTTACTTATCTTTTACATATTTTTATATTATTTTAATAAAATATAGATATAAGGATATTTTGGACTAAAATTTGTTTATATCTTATTTTATTGCATAGGAGATATTATAAAAAAAAAAAATCAATCATGGCGTTTAATCACAAAAAGAACACGCACAGTGAGCTGAGGCAATACTATTCAATCCAATGAATAAAAAGAAAGGGGGTTATGAATTGTCGCGCGCAAACCGATACAAGTAAATTGTGTTTAATTGATAAGGAAAACACATAGGCATATGCGGATTTGAACCGCGCAAATCAAGGAAAGCAATTATATATATATATATATATTTCTATACGTACGGAGATCAAACAACAATTGATTTCTATAACCTAGGGATCAGGATTACCTATCAAGATATAGAAATTAGCCTAAGTCTCATGGGAATTAGGATAACCTGGTTTCCGTGTTGCTAATCTCCTAAGAGAACAATTGAGAGAGTACGGAATAAGGGTATAGTAGCAGAGGAAAATTTAGCGGCCAAGAAAATGTCGAGCGTTTCCTAGGTTTAAGCGGCCAGACCTAAGTTTATAATTAAATCTAGAGTTTTAACTATGGGCTGGACCTTTTAATTATTCCTAATAAATGAATTAAAACAAATTGTAGAGTTTTATTATTAGATATATTTTGAGTCTAAATTCAAAAAAATTGAAAATATAATTTGATCTAACTACTCCTAAATTTTTGGATTAAATATATTTTGAGCCTGATGATAAATTCAAAAATTGAAAATATAATTTGATCTAACTACTCCTAGATTTTTGGATCTAATCTTGATTAATATAATAATACTATTTATAAAATAATATGATTACCACAGAAACAATACAACATTATTTATTTATTTTTACTATATTATTATTATTATTTTAATCTATTGTTGTTGTTGTTATTATTACTACTACTACTTTTTTTTTATTTCTACTATTAATCAATATTATTTTATTAGTATTATTTTAATCTATCATTATCATTACTATTTCTATTATTATTATTATTAATAAAAATCCGGGTATTACACCACGCCACTCAATTGTTGAGTGGCGTAAGGATCCCTTGCGCCACTAACATAAAAATTGTTAGTTTGTGTCAGTGGCTAAACCATTTTTATACCACTAGTGGCGTGGTTTGATATGACGCCACACACTACATTACTTTAGTAAAATATTTCCTATCTGCTTTAATTAGGTATTATTTTTGTAAAAGTTTATTATTTTAGTGCTTTTCCCCGTACCATATATATAAAGGGAGGGACAGCGGTGGGTTTATGTAATAATTACCCCCTCCGCACGTGAATATGCAGGTGGCCACCAATTTATAAATTTCTTTTTAATATTAATTTATTGTTTTATTTTATTTATTATTATTATTGTTACAACTTTTGTTTCCCTTTTCTTCTTCTACTCGGTTTTGCCTCTCTCTTTTTTTTTTCAACAACTTATTATTATTTCAATACTCTTATTTCACTAATTTCTTTTACTATCATAAATGATATTTTATATACAAACTTTTATTTTGATAATTACACAATAAATTCATGTATGATGATTAATTAATTAATTATTATTTTTAATTAAATCCTAATTAAAAATTAGGATGTTATAGCTTTAGTGCTAACCATGAGACTCTTTCCATGCACACCGCCAGAGATCGAACCTCGGAATAAATGCTTAAAAAACACAGCTAAGTGTCAACTGTGCTATACCTTATAGTTACTATGGAAACTACTACCTTTAATCTTAATTATAAGATCATGTTGATTTTTTTTAGATATATCAAGGAAGTTAAATAAGTTACTTAATTATATCATATGTTGTGTATCTTTAGATTATGTATTAGTTTATTAGTCAAACTAATTAGTTTTGAGAAAAATAAAAATATTTTAAAATAATTTAATTAAATTTCTTAATTTATCTAAAAAAGTCAACATATTATAATTAGGACAATAAGTCGTATTGTTTTTTGCGAAAATGTTCGGACACTTTTTTCTTTGTTATTGCACCCGATTTACTAGAGCTTTGCCCAGCCTAATCCGGATCGAGGTTCTGTCGGGCGTATACGCGGAGACCTCTCCCAGGGGAGTTTTCTACATCCACAAAGACTCGAATTCGAAACCCTTGCTTAAGCGGCCCAAGTCCCTTCCACTTGAGCCAACTCCCACTGGTTAATGTTCGGACACTTGTAAACCCTAAACCACACTAAGATGCAATCCGGCTTCTTGTGGCCCAAAAAAACTATTAAAAAAAAAACGCAGTAGCAGCCCCACGTCGTACTCTATTCATACGACTCTTGTTGAATCCATATGGAATGGACCAGCACCAGCTTAAGTAGTTTTCACAGTGACGGTTATACCCTTGATTCTGATATAGATTTCGGGTCGCTCAAAATGTGTCTTCGGCGAAGTGCCTAGCTTCTCTAGCTGTTGTCGAATTCCCTCCTCCAACGCAGTTTCTCTCTTACCAATGCACGATTTTACTTCGATTTCTTCTCTCACTCGACCAAGCTCCTATTGCTGTATCTCGCCCATCAATTGAAGACTTTCGAGGCTCCATTGTTGAAGACCCGGAACCTCCATCATAACTGGGTGAAATCCAATTTTCGCTTACAGTTCAAAAATCTCTGAACTGGGATTTTTCCAGCATATAAAGGATTTGAATCGTGATTTCTTCTTTGTACGTAGGATCAAAATTTCCCTCTTGGTAATTTTATGCATTCATATCCGAACCAAGATCTTGCCCTGGGGATTGGCACTGTTGTATTTTTCAGTTCATTTAGTTAATTGGAGTAAGCAAGGGAAGAAGAAAATCACCTCTGTGCCTGGTAGATATGAAAACCGATGAGTCATCTCGGGTGCTTCCTTTTCAGCTACAATTCGATAAGCCTGTTGCTTCTCAGGTTTTCTTTTTATCTCCAAATATGTTAGCTGGACTCTCTTCCTACATTTTCCTAATTTTTTATATTTTGGCTCATAGATAAAAATTGCAGAGTGGAATCCAGAGAAGGACCTACTGGCCATGGTTACAGAGGACTCAAAGATCTTGCTACATCGTTTTAATTGGCAGAGGTTGTGGACTATAGCACAAGGTGAGCCCCCTCTTCAAACTTCATTTTGTTGATCAACATTTCTGGTAATGAAATGAGTTTATTGACTTATTGATTTATGGGTTCATATATTTTTGCAACTCGCACCAATTTGACTCTAGTATGTTATTTGCCTAAGATATGAAATTGATGTTGAAGACCAGAGTGTCAGGCTTCTAAGGTGTTCCTTGAATATTCTTCCATCTAGAACTAATCCTTGATGCAATTCGCTTCTATTAATGTGATGTTTCCAATAAATTGTAAACTGTAGAAAATTGCCTAGAACATCAAAACACTTGGTTCTTTGTTGCTCTAATTTTCTATTTGGAGTTTGAATCTTTGCTGGATATCAACTTTTGCTACAACTGCTAGCTTGTATGATAGATCAGTTCCTTTCTTCCTGTAGGAAGGTGCATAACATCCTTGTGTTGGCGTCCTGATGGTAAAGCAATAGCTGTTGGACTTGAGGATGGAACAGTGTCACTACATGATGTTGAAGTGGGTAGCAGTTTTGTTGTTCAAATTTGATTTTCCCCCCCTTACTCATTCGTTCGTCATTAGTTTACTTATGCAGCTAAGGCTGTTTAATGAAGCTTTTATCTCATAAATTTCCTGGATATTAAAAAAAAAAAAGGGCCTATCTGGAGGTTTGAAGGACTTCCTGGAATGATTATTTTTGTTATGAAATATATCAGAGTAAATAAACTAACGCATGTATTATCCCAAATAAGATTTTGTTTCTTATTTCTCATTCTAGAGAGGTACATGGTTCTGAGTCTCTTATTTCTCTGTATTTTTAACAATGATTGTAAGATATATGAAAAATGGTTAGTCTAACAAGTGACTGATACTATAGTTCTTCAAAGTGCTTGCTTTTTGGTTGGTCATTTTTTGGTTTTCTAGGAAAACGTGGTTATGTCTTAGAACTGTCTTTTGCTGATAGAGTAAGAGGATCTCTCTCTCTCTCTCTCTCTCTCTTTTTTTTTTTTTGTAGTGGTGCTTTTGACTATGCGTAGTTTTGGACTTTTTGGTCTTATTTTACGTTTATCTTAGGGTGCTTTAACTAATAAATGAACATTTCTGAGGCAGAATGGGAAGTTGTTAAGAAGCTTAAAATCACATTCCACTGCCATCGTATGTCTGAACTGGTTGGAAGACAGTCACCTAATTACAGTATGCTTCTTCCTATCTAATGACTGGTTTATGCCTTATTGGTTTGATTGATATTTCCTGTCGGCTTGGAAAAGAATGTTTCTATATGTACAGTGATATCTATCAAATATTATTAGTATTACACAACAGGTGTTTGGCAATGCTATTGAGTTAATTTTTTTATGCATTGGTCAGACTTTTGCTTGATTTGAATGCAAAAAAAACATATGCTGGTTAATATATTTTGAGATGAGGAAAAAAGAAAGAAGCTTAGCAATACAAAGTAGCTGTAATAATATATTATCTTTAACATCATATCATCGGTACTATTATCTGATTAGTTTGTGGCTTTGTTTTATGTCTTGTATGCTATCATGATTAAGTTGGAATCAAAGGATTTGAACCTCATATTTTGTGTAATATATTTTTATACCAAAAAATACAAAATACATTTTCCTATTCTATTGTCTTTCATGTGTTCTTTGACTAATAAAATTTGTCCAAATGTACTTAGCAAGGCATTGTTTTATCTTGAACTTTAACAGAAATTGAATTCAAGTGCACCCAGCAGCCTTTTTTGTACTATATTGTGCTTGTTATTTTCTCTCTCTTGGTGTTAGTTTTTCTTTTCTTTTGTTTATTTAAAGTGTTCCGCACCGTAAATTGTCTCACAGAATGACCGTGGTCACATGGCAAAGTATGAAGATAGAACCCCTCGTTTCTTCCCTCCTGCTCCAAGAGTTCTTCGGATGCCTGGATTGGTATCTGGAGATAGTCGCTTCATGGAGGACAGTGAAGATTCATTTCAGGAGCTGACAAATTCTTCTCATCAACGTTTCAATATCCTATGCAGTGGAGATCAAGATGGAAATATTTGTTTTACTATATTTGGCATCTTCCCTATAGGAAAAATTGTAAGTCATTGATTGTCCTGGGATTTGCTTTGTTATTATGCCCACTCGTATCTGAGGCATGATAAGAAGTTCAAAGAGTAGGAATTCCGATCTCTGGCATTTTTCTATCTGTTTATTTACTAGTAGCTCCCCTTCCGAAAATCTAATTTACATTTGAAAAACTTATCTTCAATTTCAATATTTGAAAGTGGATGTTCAAAGATTTAATGGTGTGCGGCACACCAGAGAGAAATGTAAAGCACTTCATTCAACAACAACCAGAATACATACTCCTATACGGTATGTAGGAGTTGGAGTAATGTAAGCAAGTTATATTCTGACTACCAGAAACTGACCAGTGTAACAGTGAGAACCTAGTAAGCAACTAACTATGTAGTATTCTCAACAGCCGATAACATTTCTGACCCTCAAAACATTTGACTTAGGATAGTTTGTAGGAGGGTTCAGATAGCTGGGCTAAGCACAATAACTGCAAATGTTCTTAAACTAGTGGTTGATTCCATCATTAAATCTTTGGCTGGTATTAGTCAGAGTAGTAATGACATTTAGCCTATCTTTGGATGTGAAACTTAGAAGTTTCAACTTACCCCAATATTATTCCGTTATTTTATATGAAAAAGTTTATGCTATCTTGAGTACAAGTCTTTAGTTCAGAATGGATTGATCTAGCTAATGTTCTTTTACTTGGGAAATCAATAACATGTAGTTGGTACAGTATCATAAATATAAACAATGTATTCATTTGCCTAGCATGTAGCTTCTTTGCCTTTGTTTATAGCATTCTAAGTTTACAACATAATTCAAATTCTTGATAGTACTCCACAACTTTTACAAGACAATTTTTTTTTGGATAAATATTGGATGCTCCAACTAACTACAGCAGAAAAAGAAATCATGGAAGCTCTCTAAGTGTCCTATTCTGTTTATTTATTTTTCATTTCCATCATTCTGTTTTTTATGTGCTGCTTAGTTCCCTTTTCACTTCAATGTTCATCTAACTCCTCCTTTTTTTTTTTTTTTGGGGGGGGGGTGTCAAATCCCTGTTGGTGTTTCAGAACATACACAACCTCACTTTTCCTACTGCCTGTACGGGTGCAGAAGCAATGTACCGACTTTCAAATGCTTCTATTCACAAGGTAAACTCTTATGTTCGGATCAGTAAATTTATTTTTTTCTTACCCAAGCAGGGAGCAGAAGCTGGAAATAACAAAACATAGTTTGATGCTTGAGATTAATTAGTATGTTTTATTAACATATGAATAAGTATGGTCACCTCAATGAATAGGAGAAACGGATCAAATAATAATAACCATTGGAGCGAGATGATGAACCGTGCAAAGGAGACAAACTGTTTTGGTCTCTGTTCAAAATCCCAGTTCCTCTAGCATATCATGGCCTATCGGATCTAATATTACTGCTACCTAGTTTGCCTTTATGTTATTTATGAAGGGAATGGAAAAGAGTATAAGTTTGAAGTTTCAATAAAACACACTAACATTTTAACCAATTACTAGGTTTTGGGGTTAAAATGGCAAATAATACGCTGTATTGCCCTTGCTAACCCTTCCATTCCACCCTCCCCATGGGGGAAAAAGAAAGAAAAAACTTTTAGAGGAAAATGGGGTGAAAGTGGGATACCAACTTTAGAACATATTGATAAATAAAGAATAAAATTAGCAAAATAACTGAAATGAACATATAGCTTAGCAATTTACATGTGGAACCTGATGTTGTTACATGTCTCCAGGTCTCTCTATCAAAAGATCTTTGCCGTTTGGTAGTCATGTGCTCAGGAGACCTTGTTAAAGTTGATAATGACTCAAGACAAATTCATATGGATGGAGATGTTCATGGCCTGCACTGCTTAGCATTAAATACTACTATATTTTGGAATAGGTAATCTCTCTACTAAAGACGGGATGTTTTACTTGTAAGTTGATATAAAAAAAACATAATGATTCATTATATAATTGTGTAATATGAAAAGATATAATTGTGCCTCATTTATTTTTCTTTGTTAATTATATGGCCTTTTACCCTTCACATATGAAGATGAAACTGATCACCAATGCTCTCTTCATAGAAACTCTTCTACCTCTTTTCTATGGACTTTGACTCTCTCCATGATCTGTTTGTGTAGGAAAAATGAGCTCCATCAGGTAGCTCAACAAGCTTCTAACATTGAGGATTTGACTGAGGTTGTACGGACATCAATATCAGTTATGTGTAAGCAGTGGTCTGATGCCATGCACACTTTCCGGGAGAAGTTCAATTCTTTGTCATCACTGATTGTAGATCATGGTAACTGATTTAAAGCTTGAGGAAATCATTTGTGCAAAGTTCATAAAGTCATTTGTTTCTACTTTCTATCATTCATGAGTAGATATTGATTCCACCCCTCAAGAAGAGTTTCTGAGCCTTTTGGGTGGTGCAAGGACCAGTCCAGCAGTTCATCAATTTCTTGTTAACTCCCTTTGTGAAGTGGTAAAGAGATAGCCTTATATTTGTTTCTTCAAAAATTTTCTGTAAATTTTTTTTTTTCTTGGGTGGGGGGGACCTGTAATTTTAGCTTTGAGTCAGTATGTTTACTGCTTTACAGGGTGTCAAGCGTGTTTCAAAGGTTCTCTATGGTGCAGGAAAAGAACTTCAGCGTATTGTCTTGGACCATCTCCAGGTGCAAGTTCTTCTTTCATTTACCTTGTGTAGTAAACAGTTTAGTACAGAATTCAATCCCAATAATACCCTCTTATAACTTTGTTACTGTTATAGATCATAGGAACTCCTCTTTATAGTCTAGAGGAATCCTAACTTACTATTCTAATGGCTACTTCTGGGCCATCAGGAAGCTGTTACCATCCTTCCCCTTTTTTTGGGATATATGGTTGTTTTCTTTGCGTCACTAAAATTATTGTTTGTACGTTGTTAGGTGCTTTAAGAATACTTTTACGTCAGGTATGTAGAGAGATTAAAGAGCATTCTTATGCTTATGTGCTTATCTTCTGTACTTTCTTTCCCTCATTCTTTTCTTGACTTTGGCTTTAGGAGGAGTCGTTGTCCTTTGGCTCCATCTTATTCCTCTCCAATTTATAAAACTCATTTGGTTGGGGAAAAAAATTACATGAATGCTACATACTAAACTAGTTCCAACTATGCAGGCTCTTTTTTTTTTTTTGGGGGGGGGGGGGGGGATCTGTATTTTCTTTCTTTCTTTTAATTGCTGCCAAATGCGCCTGCCATTTTGATAGGTTGCCACGTCCTCTCTTGGTTTACTCTAGGAAGAGGACACTTGGCAATAGGGAAACAGAGTAGAAATTATACTATTAGGGACAGTTATTTTATTCAGTTATTATGTAATGTCTGTTGTGTCATGCATTATCAAAGAATTATCAAAAAGTTATTGTGACTTGACTAAAGTTTTCAAATTCTAGCTCTAGATTTTCCTATCCCCTCTTTTATGTTTTAAACTTGCAAACTGCAGGTTTTATCATTTTGATATCAGAGTAGTGAATCTTCAGACCTGTTAGATACCATGGCGAACACACGAAACCTTCTTATGAGAATGATTCCTCATTATGAACTTTGAGAGAAAAATATAATTCTTATTTAATCTCTGAATCTGAAAGAGTACATATAAGCCTTTATATAGACAAACCTAGAGCTAAACCTAGAATCTCATAAAATCTAATCAAATCAAAGTAAATCAAAATAATTGAGATATAATAGGAAATATCCTAAGATAGAAATATACCTATATCTAATCATAATAATAAGATAATAATCATAATAAATGCATAATATTCTCACACTCCCCCTCAAGTTGGATCATGGATGTTAATCATGTCCAACTTGCTTATACAACTTTATACTACTAACACTTCCCCTTAAGCTTGTGCTTCTTGAGTCTCAGAGGCCTATTTAGAGAGTAGCAGATACGGGCAGCAGCTGCGACCGGTCGTTGGACGAGTTGAAGACGACAAAACCAGTCGTCTGACAAGTTGAGGAGCACGATGACAAAGGAACTACCACCAATAATGATGAAAGGCTCGACAATGATGACAGCGTCGAAGAGGAGATGGATTGTTGATGAAGAACTGTGCTCACGAGTTGAGGACGACGGGACCAGTCGTCTAACGAGATGAGAGGCACGATGACAAAGGAACTACCACCAACAGATGATGTTGATGAAAAACTGTGCCAGAAACGATGACGGGACCAGTTGTCGGACGAGATTAGAGGCACAGATGACAGAGGAACTACCACCGACGATGATGTTGATGAAGAACTATGCCCCAAACATTACCTGGGTTGAATATTTTTAACCTAGTTGTGCTTCATAATCAGAAAAACTATGATGTCGCCAGAATCTAGAAATTCTCACCAGAGACCCCGCCGGAAAAATTCAAATAGTCACCAAAAGCTACAAAACTCACAGATCAGGCCGGACATGAGAAGAGAAGGCCAAAACAGGAAGTCTCCAACAAAACAGAGATTACACACGTTGTCACACGCCGCCACAGGGATGCTGCCAGCTGAGAGCGTGTACACCACGCGCCGCCTTGGAGATGTCGGATGGTTGCCAAAATTTGGGTGTTCGCCGATCGTGGGGTGGGGATTCTGGTGGGGTGGCGCGTGTTCCAAGAAGCTGTCGGGAATAGAACGCGAACTCTCCTTCCTCTCTCGTTCTCACTACTTCAGTAACCTAGAACGTCCAGAACTTCGAACCCTCTCACTGGTACAACAAACCAGAACTTTGAATGAAGAAATTCACACACTCTGTTTGGCTACTGTCACTGTTCACGCGACAATATAGTTCACGCTACAGTGATAGCGGCCACCAGAAAACTGAAATTGGCCAAGAATTAACTAGGCTCTGGTACCATGTGAACTTTGAGAGAAAAATATAATTCTTATTTAATCTCTGAATCTGAAAGAGTACATATAAGCCTTTATATAGGCAAACCTAGAGTTAAACCTAGAATTTCATAAAATCTAATCAAATCAAAGTAAATCAAACTAATTGAGATATAATAAGAAATATCCTAAGATAGAAATATACCTATATCTAATCATAATAATAAGATAATAATCATAATAAATGCATAATATTCTCACACTCATTAAACACAAAGCAGAACACAGACATCCCACCAAACTCCAACCCTCATAATGATCCTGCTGTGATTTTGTTGCAGCAACCTTCCCAAACGTACCATGAGTTCAACACGCAACAATTGGCAGCCTGTTAGGAACCAACCCAAAAGAGTGCCTAAAACACTAATTTAATTAGATATAAAGCAGAAACACACTGGAAAGTACAATAATCTGTCAAGAGTATGAACTCTTGCAGCCAAGAACGAAGCCCACTCAGTGAAACCGAATAGCTTCCCTCTCCTACAATCTGTCGAAAGTATTTCTACCCCCACAGCCAAGATGGTTGCTATTCTATTTCAGAACCAGCTCCCTTCTCCTCAAATCTGATACAAAATCCAACCACACCCTACCATTCTCTCCTACGGCTATTATAAGGAAAAAACATCTTGCAGTGTGTGCAGAAAGTTACAAGTCTAAATAACCATAGCCACTCTATATATTGGCTAGGTGTCCTAAGATTACATAGAAATAGCAAGGTCAAACTCTACAACCTTAAAAGGCTTCTTTCCCCTTTGCTTGTTTTAGATGTGGTTCCTTGATTTTCTGAAATAAGTTTTCCCAATGAAATGGGTCCTTTCATCACCTTCCCCTAAAAGTCTCACCTTGTCCTCAAGGTGAAAAGAAGGAAATTGTGTGGCGAATGTGTCAGCTTCCTCTTCTGGGTGTTTCAAGTGAGCACTTGAATTCATAATAAATGGGTAGAAGGTTAGCACAATACAGAGACTCTGTAGCTTCAGTATCACGTCACTACAATGTTGCCTCCAGCGAACTGAATTGCCATCCCCAACAATGATAGTGTAATCTGCCACTTTGTCTGTTTTGATTCCTGATTGGGTGAGCAGATTCTCGGCAATACAATTGTGAGTTGCTCCATTATCAATCAAGGCAATGACAGCTTCCCCGGTGAGTTCCCCTCTACTCTTCATTGTATGGTTACTTTCAATCCCATCAAAGGAGTTTAACGATAATACCATTCTGGCGGTTTCATCCTCGGCATCATAGTAGTCATCCCTTCCCCCGTTTCGTCCTGTTTCTTCTCGCTGTTGTCGGCGTCGGCGTCGACGTCGACCAAGAACATCTGCAGTTGCTTATCCTTACAAATGTGAGAAGGACTGTATTTCTCCCCACACTTGAAATACAGATCGAGTTCCCTTCGCCGAGACATCTCCGAGTCGGAAAATTGTCGGCTCCAACTAGTCTTGCGTGTCGTGGATACCAGCGTTGAATAACTGCCAATCTTGGTATCCTGGTTCTTTGGATCAGTTTTGGAATCGTGGGTTGGATTATTCAAGTTGGGTATGGACTGGGCTGGTTCTATGTAGTGGGAGACCCGTGAAGATACGGGTTGGGTCGGGTATTTTCTTAACCTAGTATGCATTGTTGCTCGGTTCCTTTTGTCTATCTCCAGCAATCGGTTTCTACGGCCATTGATCAACAAAACCCTATCTAGCCTCCGCTTTTTCTTTGCGTTTCTGCCGTCGTTGTCCAGCCTCCTGAAGCGCCGTTTCTGCCCGTCATTTTTTCTGGCGTTCTCGGTGTGTTATGCTGATTGTAACGACCTCCTCTGTTCTTGACGAGCATAGATGTTTGGAACTTCTTTGGCTGCTTCTAAGACTCCAAAAGTTTTAGGTTTCACCTTTCTTCTTGGGCTATCGCCAAAAGCTCTTTCAAAATTTTCTTCTGTTGAAAAAAGTTTTAGCTTTAATTGTTGTTCAGCCTCAAGTTCTGGGTTTCCCTTTTTTTCTTGTCCGTTTGGCTGCTTCTTGTCCGTATCACCTGTTTCAGCTTTGTTGATGTCCAATTTTTTCTCTGATTTCTCCTTTGTTTCACTGAGCTTCTCCTCTTCATTTGTTGTTCCTAATTCTGCAGCCCTTTGTGTCTCAACTCGTGCCTCTGATTTCTCTGCCACTCCTTCGTGGCCCCTTAAAGCATCTCCATCTCTGTTCTGATTAAATATAATTGCTTTCAACTTCTGCCTCAGTTCTTTGAGACTCAGCACACTCAAGTCTTTCGGCTCCATTCTCCCCTAGAATCTCACCACTCTGATACCAAATTGTTAGGAACCAACCCAAAAGAGTGCCTAAAACACTGATTTAATTAGATATAAAGCAGAAACACACTGGAAAGTACAATAATCTGTCAAGAGTATGAACTCTTGAAGCCAAGAACGAAGCCCACTCAATGAAACCGAATAGCTTCCCTCTCCTACAATCTGTCGAAAGTATTTCTACCCCCACAGCCAAGATGGTTGCTGTTCTATTTCAGAACCAACTCTCCCTTCTCCTCAAATCTGATACAAAATCCAACCACACCCTACCATTCTCTCCTACGGCTATTATATGGAAAAAAACATCTTGCACAATGCCCAAAAAGTGTGCAGAAAGTTACAAGTCTAAATAACCATAGCCACTCTATATAGTGGCTAGGTGTCCTAAGATTACATAGAAATAGCAAGGTCAAACTCTACAACCTTAAAAGGCTTCTTTCCCCTTTGCTTGTTTCAGATGTGGTTCCTTGATTTTCTGAAATAAGTTTTCCCAATGAAATGGGTTCTTTTGACAGCCATTCTTGCACAACTGAACCAGATGAATGGAGAAATTAATATTTTGAAGAAGCAAAAGGCACCAATATTTATTCAAGGAGAGATAAGTCATATCAACAAGGATACTTACACCGAACATGATGAAGTAGAGACAGATAATCCTTGGTGGAGTTGAAACCCCTCCAAATGCCCTCATTCTAAGGTCGAGTTTCCAAATATGAGGGAGGAGATCTTGATGGATACTAAAGGCAGAAAAGTACTTTAGGTACCATCAAACGCCTCAAGAACTAACAGTAGATGTTGCTGCTATGAATTTAGAAGGGGATGCGCTTGATACCTTTACATGGATTTCTTTTGGGAGGACTACAAGTTATTGGGATGAATCGGTGTGTGTCCTTCAAGGACAATTTGGTCTGGCTGAATTTCAGAACCATGATGTTCATCTCTGCAACATTAAACAAGTCGGTTCAGTAAGTGAATACAAACAAGAATTTGTCAAGCGCCAGTCATGTGTACAAGTTTGGCCGGAGCTTTGTCTTTTGGGAGTCTTCACCCATGGTTTGAAGGAAGAACTACAAGCGGATGTAAAAATTCAGAAACCACAGACCGTTTATAAAGCCGTGAGTTTGGCTTTGGAATTTGAAGCAAAATTGCTGGATTATTTTGAAGAGAGAGATGCTGTTCTAACCTCTGTTTGGGGTAATTTGACTGCTGCACAGTCTTGTATGCAGAAATATGCTGATTTACACTGCTGATGTGGAATTTCAGCCCGATGATATGGTTTTTCTTTGGATCCAGCCTTATAAGCAGCATTCTTTGGCAAAACACAGATTTGAAAAGCTTGCGCCACGCTTTTATGCAAATGAACTCCAACTTCCTCCTGAGGCTTGCATTCATCCTATCTTTTATGTTTCTTTGCTCAAACCTGCATATGAATACACTTCTTCCTCTTTGTCTCCACTCCCAATTACTGATGATTGGGAAGCACTCTTGGAACCTGAATCTATTATTTCCTCTCATTTGTCAAGACTCAGTGTCAGATTCCCACTGGCCACAAAAAAGTGGAGTTACTGGTAAAATGGAAAGGCAATCCGACTGAAGAGTGCAGCTGGGAGATTATGACACTATTACAGCTCAGTTTCCCTCTTTTGGCCTTGAGGACAAGGCTGTTTTCCAAGGGAGGGGTAATGATAGGTTGCTACGTCCTCCCTTGGTTTACTCTAGGAAGAGGACACTTGGCAATAGGGAAACAGAATAGAAGTTATACTCTAAGGGACGGTTATTTTATTATATTATTATCGGTTATTACTCTATATATATGTAATGTCTCATGTGTTATGCATTATCAGAGAATTATCAGAAAGTTATTGTGTCTTGACTAGAGTTTTTAGATTATGGCTCTAGATTTTCCTATCCCCTCTTTTATGTTTTAAACTTGTAAACTGCAAGTTTTATCATTATTCTCTGAAAATTTGCTGCAAATTTTTGTTCTAGATAACTTCAATTCTAAATACAAGCTTTGCAAACTGTTGCATTGTCAATGAAAACTAAGTGAAGCAATACATGTGTCAGCCTGCTGCAGAAGTTATTGCATTTAGGATGGGAGAACTAAGAGGGCTTTCAAGATGGCGTGCACGCTATTACAGCATTGGCTTGGATGAGTCTCTTCTTAATAATGCAACTGAAAAGGCTGGTATGCTGCTTGTACAAGTTGAACGATTTATGAGGATTCTTTCGTCTGTTGTGCAGCAGGTTTGCCATTTTTAGAACTATAGATTTATCTCTTGAAATTTCAGTCTTACTAATCCATTTTCTATTGTTTTTAACATTTTGCTTTGTCTTAAATTTTTCAATGTCTATTATATTTATATTTATATTGATTATGTGGTTATGCTGAATTCTTTACATGCTTCTATTGTTAAATTGTGGCATTGCCTTCTAAGTTCTAACAAATAAAAAAAGGGCAGCCTAGTGCAAAAGACTCTCACCAGGTGGGGTATGAGGAGGAATAAATGTACACAGTCTTATTATGATGGGCAAGCAAGCATAGCTACCAAGTAGAAGCAACTCTTGTTTACTTGGACTTACCTGGGGCCAAAATATATTCTATGGGACTAGAATCCTTAACACACATCAAGTAGTTCTCTATATGAGCAACAAATCCCCAGAATGATAGCATATTCTAATAAATAAATATAATAATTACATAATCCATTATTAATTTATTATCTAAAAATCGTCCATCTGTAATTCTGAGTAATCAAACTTCAACAATGAAATCAATACAACAGATCCTAAACGCACACCATTGAAACTCCCTAGTCTAGCTTACCTCAATTCATCTACCGTACATAGCATCTCCTTCACCTCCATATGGTAATCTGGCCTCTGAATATTAAAAGTGGATAGGAACCAACTAAAGCAAAATAATTGCACTTCATGAACAAAACATTTGCTTAAATGATTTTGATGAACACGAAAAAACTTGGCTGGCTGTTATCAATTGGATAACAGGGGAAAATTCTTACTTTTATTTAATTGGCCTCTATTAAATGTTAGGACACAGTTTTCAGTTTTTCATATTAACTAGATATCTTTTCCTAATATGGTGTACGTGTACGTGTATGAGAGAAATAATAACTTGAAAGTTTCTCGAAGATTGTACATTTATACTCATATTTTTAGCATTTGAATCCTTGTTGGAAGCAACACGTGGGGAAAAATCAAAGGAATAAAAACAAAGTTGCATGGAGTCCTATGAACTGTGTCAAGTACGATTGATCAAAGCCCAAGAGGAGCTACACTATTCATTGCTTGTGGATATTGATGATTCTTATATTTATTGCTCCATTCTTACATGTATTTGAAAAATTGATCGGTGTTTGACATTCTGGCATCTCATGTGCTCAGTCTTAATTCAATGCTTCTTCAGATAGTGTTGTGACCGCTTGGATTAAGTAATAAGTATTAGTTCCTTTGCATAGGGCCTACAGGTAGTTGATGTGAAGAAGTCTAGTACGTTTAAAACTTTTATTGTTCAGGAGAAACAATGTTTTCTAGGTTGACAAATCCCTCCCCTACAAAACCATGAAAAATGTTTATATATGTGAGCTCGCGTGTGTGTTTCAAAGCTATTTTCCTTGTGTATGAAGAGGATAAGATGGATGAAAAATTTTGAATTTGGCTTTTATTGAAATTATTTAAGCAGAACATGTTATGGTTTAATGTGTCTGAACAAAAACAATTTGGTGTACATGTTGACATTTTTTGTTTCTCAAAAGCCCATTCTGCCTGCTTTAGTTTGTATATCTTACTCATGGTTCATTTGTAATTTTTCTTTTAACAGTTTTCAAACTTTTTCAACTGGCTCTTAAAATGTATAAAGTTACTCATGTCAGAACCTAGTGACCAGCTTCTACCATATAACAGGTTTGTTTTACAATCTCCTAGTGTTCTGATTATAAAGGTGTTATTTTTCTGACGTTACTTTTGGATTTGGCAGTGAACTTCTTGTAATATTCCTGAAATTTTTGTATGATCAAGATCCAGTTAGACAGTTGCTGGAGATATCAGAAACGGATTATGATGTCGAAATTGATTTGTAAGTTTTTTCTTCCTTCCTAATGGTATTCAACAAACACCCTCAAAAATCACTTTCGTGCTTTACAAGACAACTCTCGCATATTTACATTATACAGTGCAAAATCACTTGCAATAAGCTAATCCAAACAGCCACTTAATCTCAAATTATCACCAGTTTCTGCTACAATCGCATTGCATCTTTGCTTTATTAAAGCATTTGCTCATCTTTAGCTTGCATATAGCTATGACAGAATTTTGTATGCTACTGGTACCTTACTCTTGATATTTATACTTTCCAGTATATTAGGCCAGGTTTTTATGGCACAATTGCAATAAGAAATTTTTTTAAACCAACTCTCTTATGATAATGTAATTTCAAATCTCTGCCAGTCAGGTTTCGAATGATTGATATTGGATGGCTTCTTTTTTCTTAAATATAATCTGCATAAAAAAGTAGGGTCATGATAATATACTCATTAGAATATGGATTTCTGATGTTGATCTGATTTTATCAACTTCTACAGGGAAACATTGGAACGAGTTAGAGAATTATTTCAGTTTGGGGGATTTACAGACTCTGAATATCTAAAAAGAACACTGGCTAAAGAATTTCAACAGATGGAATTAAGGTATCGTTTTCTTTCTTTCTTTTTCAGTTTGCAGCTAGGTCACTATTTATACCCCTTCCCACCCTTACCATCTAAGCTAGCCTTAGGTGGCTTGGAATTAAGGTCCACTCTCCGTCCCGAAATGTAAGCTTCAAATTTGTGAATGGGCCTGTCCCAATATATAAACTTCATTTTAGTTTTGTCAAATCATTTATTGCACTTTTTCCAACTTTGCCCCTTAACTATATTTGTTTGATTTATTGTATCTTTCACTTACCCTCTTTACAAATAAGGGCATAACTGATAAAAAAATACATATTTATTGTTCCTAACTGATTTTAACTATTTTCCGTAAATCGATTATTTGAAGCTTATATTTAGGGACGGAGAGAGTACTTTCCTCTTTCTTTTGTCCTCACGAATGATAATGATCAAGATACTGATGAGATAAACAGAATACTGGCCCATACTTTAGCTTTGGCGATTGTTCCAGTTATTCCATTGTATTCATCTAAGTCTAATTGTGAATTTAATGTATTTCAGCTTTAAAGAGGCTCTCCAAAGGCCGTTTATTACAATTTCAGGAAAAATACTGTGTGAGGATTTGTTACCACTCTTGCCTTTGTCATCTTTGCAAGAATCATCTTCATCCATGAGTATTCCTGCTTCCGTATCGTATTATGAGGTTCTTGTTCATGATAGAATCCCTATAATAATTTGAGTCTAGGCCATCATATCTTCCTATGATTTCATTCCAGTTTGTTGCCTTATCCTACATTATCAGTTACATCTCTCTCTTTCTGTAGGATTCCTCCAAAGCTTCTTTGTCACATCAAACTTGTCAACATCAGTTTATTGATTACATATCTTTCAAAATACCTGACGAGTCATTCTCAGATATTGAGAATTGCATATGCATAGTGCGAGGTTTTATGCATGACCTGGAATGTTTAAAAAGGGGCTATAGTTCTTTGGAAGCTGTGTTGTTATGCATTCCTAGTGATTATCAATGCGTGGATCTGTCTTTGTACAAGGTAAAGCCCTAATAAAGGATATAAAACCTATCTAATTGCATTATTCAATTTTTTTTTCTTTTCTGATTCAATGCATTATTCTATTTTACTTTGGTTGACGTTGCAGTTTAATTTTGCTGTTTGAAATAGGATACTCAAATCGTCTTGTTACTAAACCAAGCTACAACTACATCAGAAAGCACAGATGGTCGTATGATGATTCTGCAAGCAAGTGATCTTCCGTTTGTTTCTGTATCAAGATCTTACAAAGATGTCTGGAGGTTAAAGGAACTCAAGGCAAGTCTCAGTTTTTCCATTCTTTCATTCTATCCAATAGGT
Organism: Acacia crassicarpa; assembly: GCA_034222035.1. Classification (NCBI taxonomy): domain Eukaryota; kingdom Viridiplantae; phylum Streptophyta; class Magnoliopsida; order Fabales; family Fabaceae; genus Acacia; species Acacia crassicarpa. The sequence continues at coordinate 35,021,488 of JAWXYG010000005.1, read as the reverse complement.
TCAGATTTATTCTACTTATGGAATCAAATTACTGATAAAAATATTCTTAGATGGCCTTTGGGTAGACGGATTTGGATTTAGATTTTAGATTTAAAATAGGTTTTTTTTTTTTTTGCTCAGAATAGATTTAAAATAGGGTTGAAAGGCATTTTTGTCCCAGAAGTTTTTACCGAGGGGCGATTTTGTCTCGGGAGTGTAAAAAATGGCGCAATTTTGCCTTGGCCCTTATCTCAGTTAATTTTGACCATTAGTTGTCCAAATATGCTGAGCTGACAGTTCACATATAATTCACATCATTTTTGTTTAAGGTGCAAGGAAGTTTTAAATCTAATTTTGAAAAAAGATAAAATAGATGACATATAGAGTTTTGACACAAATTTGCACCTCAACAAAAATGACGTGGATGACATATGGACTGCCAGCTCAGCATATTTGGTTAGCTAGCAATCAAAATTAACTGTGATAACAGCCCGGGCATAATTGCTTTAACTTTTATACTTCCGGAGCAAAATTGTCCCCCCGGTGAAAACTTTTTGAGCAAAAATGCCTCTTAACCCTTTTAAATATCACATTTAAAATCCAAGTTTTAAAAATCTGTTTGGGTTGGGTAGTATTGGAAGAGTGGTTTGGATTTGATATAATTGGGCAGTATAGATTACGTATTTGAAATTCTAAAGAAATTATTTTTAGAAAAAAGGCGGCCCTCAAGGCTTCTCCTAGGTGGGTGGGGTCTAAAGAGGGTCAAATGTACGCAGTCTTACCCCACAAATAGAAAGGCTATTTCTAGGATTTGAAATCATGATCTCTCAATCACATGGCATCAACGGTTACTGTTGCTCTAAGACTCACTCTCCAAAGAAATTATAATTTTGAGAAAAAAAAATTGCTTGAATTTGGATCAAATCTAAATTTATAAAATTCCATGTATCCAAATGATGGATTTGGTTCGCATCCTAATGCAAATCCAAACATAACATTAGGGTCTTTGAACTTCGGGAAACATATTTATACTTTTTTAATTATTTTAACCATGCTTAAAATGATTTGTACTCTATTCAGGACTCTGTAGCGCAGCTACTTGTTGAGGATGAGAAAGCTCGCACCATTCCTCATTCTGTAATAGCTCCCTTGGCAGTTAGTGGTACGTAGTCTCATTCTTTTTATCTCTATCAAAACACTATGTAATTACTTGGATGCAAGATTCTGCTTGTTAAGCTACGAAAAGAACACTGGAATACTGATTTTCTTTTCTTTTTTCAAAGATTTAATCATTAGAATTTGGAAGAGCATCAAAATTTGCTGCTTTTATTTTCAAGCTAGAATGACTTGCTTATCCCCTGCATGAGCAGTAAAATTAAAGTGTTCAAAAGAGTCATTCGGAATAACCTCAGGAACAATAATCCACAGAGATGAACAGTATCAATTGTCCTACTCAAAAATATATAAATTCTGTATTATCCAATGAATCAAGTTGTTATTATCTATGCTTTTGTGTATTTATTTAGCTATTACTTTACCTTGCTAATAGCATCAAGAGGCGTGGCCTGTGTATTTGCTGCAAGAAAACGTGCCTTGGTTTACATCCTGGATGAGGATGAAGACGAAGCCTCAGATGCAGAATAATAGCCCCACTTATTTATTTTTTTTCCCCCTGTATGATCTTTGGTTGAAGTAGAAAATGGGTATGTGCCATTTCCCCACCGACAATTCACCTATCATTGATGGTCAGTTTGTGGATTTCATAATTACTTGTGTTTCTTCGGTCACATATAATGTTCTATGGAATGGCTCGCATACTGATTATTTTCGACCTAAGAGGGGTCTTCGACAAGGGGATCCTTTATCCCCTCTTTTGTTTGTTTTATGTATAGATAAGCTTTCTCATTTGATATGTGATGCTGTGGAGGATGGTAGCTGGAAACCTATTAATGTCTCTAATTTGGGCCCTAGTGTGTCTCACTTGATGTTTTCTGATGATTTGTTGCTTTTTGGAGTTGCAACCGAAGCTCAAACTACGTGTATGTTGAAATGCATTCAAGATTTCATGAGGGCTTCAGGAGGGAGAGTTAATACTTCGAAATCGTCGATTTTTTCCTCTCCGCGTGTGCCGGTCCATATTAAATCAAGGATCAAGGATATGACGCATATGCAAATCTCTAGTGAGATTGGAAGATATTTGGGGTTTCCCCTGACTCGTAATAGAAGCTTGAAGGAGAAATTTCATTATGTCATTGAAAGAGTTAAATCTAAGCTGAGTGTTTCGAAGGCTAATGCTCTCTCTATGGCTGGTAGGATTACTCTTGCTAAGTTAGTGGTGAGTACTATTCCGTTGTGTCCTATGCTTGTGGCCAAGATTCCATCCAGTGTGTGTTATGAAATTGAAAGGCTCCAAAGGAATTTTATTTGGGGTCATGATGGTGACACTAGGGGCTTTCACTCCATTGGGTGGGAGCAAATTACTTGTCCTAAAGAATATGGTGGGCTTGGCTTCAGAAGACTCAATTCAGTGAACAAAGCATGTGGGGCGAAGCTAGCATGGAAACTAATAAGTGGTGCTGATGGTCTATGGGCTGATATTCTTACACAGCGGTATATGCTTTGTGATGATGATTCTCTTTTGTCCTTCAGGCGGGGTGATTCCCGCTTATGGCATTTTATTTGTTCCTAGGTCGGTGTTGTTGATCAAGGGTTCTAAGTGGCAGGTTAGAAATGGGCGGTTTGTGAATTTTTTTCAATGATTGCTGGATTGGGGAAGGTATGAAAATGAAGAACTTCTGTTTAAGACCGCTTGTGGAGGAGGAGAATGCCTCTGTGGTTGCGGATTGGGTGATTGGTGGTTGTTGGGATATGGAGAAGCTTTCTTCTATTATTAATGCTGATGGTTTGGGACGGCTTGCAGCTATTCTTCCTCCCAGATATGAGGCTAGCAAGGATTTTATTGTGTGGGGGCCGACTGGGGATGGGAGGTTTTCTCTTAGGGGTGCTTATTTCCTTATTGAACCAAATACCTTAGCTGTAAGGGACAAGGTATTTAACGATATTTGGAAATGGAAGGGAGCGGAACGAATTCGTGTCTTTATGTGGAAAGTTTTATTGAATAAGCTTTCTACTAATGTTTGGCGTAGGTCATGGTCGCAGTCCTCAGCCTTATGCGGGTTTTGTGTTGATGATATTGAAGATGTAATGCATATTTTGAGGGATTGCAAATATGCCAGAGATATGTGGTCAGCTATAATTCAGCCAAGGTATGTTTCCTTTTTCTTTTCCTGTAGATGTCGTGACTGGTTGTCTCTTAACCTCAAGAATGAGGTCGGCATAGTGTAGAATGGATGCTGGGATTTATTTTTTGGGGTGGTCATTTGGAAGCTGTGGGATTGGCGGAACCAATGTATATTTGATTGTAATTTCACTAAGCCTTGTAACCCGATTGCTGTTTTATCTAGGATTTGGACTAGATTTGTGTCCTTAGATAGTCTAGAGGGTTTGATGGGTCAAGCAGGAGGTCGTCCGAGTCTGGGTTGGGAAAAACCCCCTCATGGATGGGTTAAATTGAATGTGGATGGGGCTATGAACCATCACTCTTTGACAGCAGGTTGTGGGGGCTTAATTCGAGACTCCCTTGGAAATTGGATTGCCGGTTTTACTAGAAAGATTGGGATATGCCAGGCGAATGTAGCGGAAGAATGGGCTGTGGTAGATGGTCTTCAGTTGGCTTGGGAGCTGGGCCTTAAGAAAATTATCTTAGAGTCGGATTCTGATGAGGTTATTAATCTGATTCTAGATAATTCATGTATTTCAAGTAGCAATTTGATTGTGAAAGCTCAGGATATGATAAGTAGGGATTGGCAAGTTGATGCTCGTTTCATCCCTCGGGATTTTAATAGAGTGGCGGATGCCTTAGCTAAAATTGGCATTTCAAATTCGGCTATTCTTGATGTGTGTCCTTCCTATTTAAGGACTTGGATAGACCAAGAGTGTTTAGGATTAAATTCCTCCGTTATGTAATTGCTCGTTTTGTAATGTAGGCGTTTCGCCATCATTTATATCAAAAAAAAAAAAAATCCAGTGCTACATGGCTATTTATTGTAATATACCAGTTAAAAGAATGTAATTAAAGAGATTTTCTTACCAGAATTATTCGGTCAAAAGGGGTCACAAACATTCAATAGGAAACATTCTATCATGGGAAAATTCCACAAAAAGGTTTGAGAGTTTGATTTAATAAGGATTTTACAAATTTGAATTGGGAATTATTATCTTGTTATTGTAATAAGTAGCGAATTTTGAATTGGAATTTGTAAAAGTTTTATTAAAATTTGTAAAAAGAATATTTGAACTTTTGAAACCCTTATAATTTGGAATTAATACCTTGCTTTGTTTTGAGTAAACAAAATAGTACCTTGCTTTGGAATTCATATGCGAAAATCTCATTGTTGTTAAAGCTTTATTTTGTTAAGCTTTATTTAAACTTGTTAAATCCTTATATAAAATGGGAGTACATGTTTTAAATTTAGAAGAATATTTATGTCATTTCTATTTAATTTTGAAAAATGACAAATCAAGCACTCACACCTCTATGTTTAGTATTTTTAGACATCTTTTTTAGGAATTTTCCCTTTTATCATTTATTTGTATTTAATATATTTTTTTTATATCCTTACGGCGCTTCAAAGGGTACCAAACCATACAAGACGTCTTGAATATATCTTCACATATAAAACGTTAAACATAGATTTTGTTCTACACTAAATTTGAGAAATAAATCGCACTAATAATAATTTTTAAATAAACCATTACAAACAATTTCATTACATCTATTGAAAATTAACAAGCATCTTGAAACATTTAACAGCCATTTCATTTTATTTTATCAAAATACACCGGATAATGTAGGCCATAGAACGAGAAAATGCGTGGTCCAGGTAAAAGCCGGGGGACCCATCACATGAAATGTGATGTACAAAGTAGGCGCCTGACAGATACATAAATTCGATTATTTGTTATTATTAGGTCACATGGCAAGCTACATAAAACACACCAAGGGAACATCACCTAACCTACAGCACAAAATTACATCGGTCAAGGCCATTCAAGTCCATCATGAACATATATGGCCATAGTTACTTCAAAGTTCAAACGCAATGAGAAAGATCTTAGTTTTCCGTACTCCACAGTGAACTTTTCAGTTTCCATCAGCTGCAAGCATTTTCCATCCAGACAGGAACAAGCTAGTCATTGAAAGAAAGTGCAGGCTTCATAATGTGGAGGGCAAACCTTAACAGATAAAACGGCTAAAAGCGAGTTGTTGCAGGTTGATTACTCATGTCAAGCCAGTTGTCTCAGCCTAACTGTGTTTAAAAGAATTTAGGCATAGTCTGAAACTCTAAAGCTAAGATCCTGCACACCCACCATTCGATCCCGGATTATTGCACTTGCTTTAAGCTTCAGCAACCCAGCAATTCCAAATACCAGGAAAGAGGAGTCTTTGATGCTATGTTAACCAGACTAGTTGTTCAGGTCATTTTTAGCTATGCCTTCTAGATTATGTTCTATGAATCGTCCAACTCGACAAGTTGGGCCCGTCTTTCAGCAGCCTTCTTCCGAATAAAGATGCCCCATCTCAAAGCTGCCTTGAGCTTGAGCCAGCCAACAACAGCTTTTCCTGAGGAACGGTTTCGATCATCATCAAAGTTATAGTTCATGGGGGAAGTTGGAGCATAAGCAGATGTACAAGGGTTCCCATATTCAGGAGCGTTATTAAGAGGGGTAGGAGCTTGACCTCCCCCCATGTTAAAAAAACGGAGTAGATGCTGCATATCTTCATTTTCTAGCATTTCATGGCTTCTCATACGAATCTCCTCCTCAGTGAATAATTCTTCAAGGCCGCCTCTATACGAAGGATTTGACATGCTGACGTTCTGAAATCCTGGTGCAGCTGACTGTGATGTACCAAGAATCATCCTATTTTCATTCCTTGGAAGTTGAGGTTGGTCTGAAGAACTCATCAACTGGTTTTGTAGTTGCATGTCAGTGCCATCAAACTGAATCGAAGAATTAAGATTAGCATGATGCGGAGGCATTGAAAATCTGGCAGCTGGAGCGTCATGATAACCTGTAGACATTCATTATGTGGCCAACAGAAAATAATCAGTTCATACTAATTAGCTCACTTCTATTTTACTATTAAAAGGGTGAAAATAACATTGAGGAAAAGGTGAGGTTAGAATCTGCATGTGGGTGGGTGCTAAATGAAATAAAATTAAACAAACACTCGCACAAGTGCGCTCAAATCCACCACACCAAATGAGTGCAAGCAGAGAAGGGCACGGAAGAAGGGCGAGGAGTTCAGATATGTGCATAAAAAACAACTAAAAAAGGCATTGCCTTCTGCTGCGAGTATATTATAATGGTGCTTGGAAATATATACCTACAATTGCTACTCCTGAATCCATCGCAGGCTGCCCTGCAGGTAATGGAACAGGCAAACTTGGGATGGAGATCTGCCGATCAAGTGAATTTGAATAATCATGGGAGGCCATCAGAAGCTGAGGCTGAGAACCATCCAAAGTCTTGTTCTGATTGTAATTTATCAGAGACTGTCCATCATACTCTACCACATGCATCCAATTGTCATATGCCTTCTTCACCAATGTGTCCACATAAACCTACATGTAGTGAAGAACAGTGACCATGTGCTTTTTCACCTTTCTTTCCACAAATTTCAAGAGAAATCCCAATACAAAGTTTACATTTCTTACATTATAGAAGAGAATTCATTCCATCAATAAAAATGACATACGCATACACAACATAAATTCAAAACAAACTCTGCAGGTCCCCTTACCTTTTGACTTTCGTTGAGATAATCGGCAGAATAAAACTGTCCATTAGTAATTAAGCCACTCAACTCATATATGTTGTTGAAAACAACACCAACATTCCTTGCTTCTTCAGGATAGTATACATAAAGCTTTCCACTAAGAACACAAGTCTTTGCATGCTCAACAAGAACATCCCACATTTTATTTGACATGCCACTCCCAAGAATCTACAGAAAAAATATAATGGCCATGAAAATCGTTGATATAAGTAATCATCTCAAATCATAAGCACAAGCGAACACAGAAATTTAATCTTTTGATAGAAATCCCCACCATAAAAAGTTGATATTTGAAACTCGAACAGTCAACCAGAGTGTATACTTACATTTCGCAACCTTTGAGGATCTCTGACCATAAATCGTAGGAAGTCTTCAACAGTGATTATTCCTGCTTTGTTTAACCTCTTGTGAAAAGACCCATCCTTTCCAATCTTCTCAAGCCTCCAGACCTCATCATTCAGGGCAGGTGGATAGTGTTTCTTGTATACTATAATGTAATATAAGTTTTGTCAGGGAAAGCACCAGAAAAATGGGTGAAAAATAACTACAATGTTCAGAACTTACATTCTCCACGGTGATCTTTAACCGTGAAGGCTTCTGTTTTGGCTTCACGAATACGAATCCCCTCACAGCAACCCGAGGCAACTCTGAGCCCCAGCCTGAATTTCCTACTCCTTATCCAGCTAGAATTGTCAGTAAATGTGAGCTCATCCAGTGTTCCTACACCCTCTTTTAGAGTGACTTGCAAATCGCCAGTTAGAAGAGGCCTTTTTCCTTCCCTCTCCTTCACGACATGGCTTTCAAATTCTTCTTCATTCCAATTATCATCATCCTCATTGTTGAAATCCCCTTCAAGCACAATAACATCTAGTCTCACAGAGGACTCTGGGCCACATGTGACAACATGGCCAGTGGTTCCATCAATCAAAACGATATGAATGGCAGCACCTTGTTCCCCCTCCACTTTCCCTCCAGTAAAGAGGGGAAGGGATAACCTGGTCTTAAAGTGCAACTGTAAGTTTCTGCCATCAGCACCTTCTATTTGTTTAGGAGATGTCCTGCATTATACTTTGTTTATTAGACGAACATCATAGATATACACGGGCAATTCAATTGTGCGTTTGAAGGGCAACAGATGCTCAACCATACGTCCAACTTTAACTTTTAGCAATACAAATTACTGTGATGGGAGAATCATGCCATGGAAGTAAAGATTCAAACAATAATGGAGTGAGTGGAATAACTTCAATTTCAGATAACATCAGATTCATGTGGAACCCATACCCTTCAAATGTGTTTTAGGGGGAATGCAAATCAGTAAGCAACCATAGCAAAGTCATTTATTATGAAAATGTACCTGACATATTTATTGCCATATAATAAGATTAAGGAATTAAAAATACCTCCCAGTAAGCTTGGCAGGACCTAATTTTGCTAAAGCACGCTCCACTTCTTCACTAACCTGTTCATTAGCATGCAGGAGTAAGAAAAGACTCAAAAGAGACATGCCCAAGGCTTATCCATGCTAAGTGGCAAATACACACATGATTAACAAAGACTTTCCAATGCATTATTTTTATAACACCAATACATAAAGAAATATTAGGGATGATTTTGAAATGATACAAATAAAACTGAGTGAACCAAATAAATATTTTGTCATGCAAGTCTAATTTTCCTTTAATCCCAATTAAGAGCAGTTAATAACAAAAGTTCTTGTTCTTCCCTATTTCAGTTCAAGAAGGATTCAAAATGAGAGCTCTACCCAAGAAATAAACCTTTTCATCAACTTAAAGCCAGCCATCCTTAGGGGTGTTAGACTTTCTGTTCAGTTGTTTGAGATTTCAAGAAGACTATTTTTACCACATAATGGGCAACTAATATATGCAAGAGATTACTTCATGTCATATAATTGAACAACTAAAATGAAATCATGCTCATCAGATTTCCATATTCAGGATCAATACCACAGTGAACTTAAGCATCTTACAACTCTCCGTAGAATTGGCTCCAGTGATGAGCAAAGTTTCTGCAGACTGTCTACTTTAAGGGCTTCAACAATTACACTGCATATACATTTACATATTAAAACAATAAATGCATTCATCAATAAATTCAAGACATCAATTTAAACATTAAAAAATGAACATGCCAAGATTGGAAGATTTCGACTTCCTCTGCTTTTTGTTAGAGACGAAAAGTAAACTCTTAATTTCCTACTCCCTTCTTTCATGTTAACATTTAAGCAAAGATTTGAACATCAAATTGATCGCAAAATAACAACGGCCAGTAGCATTAAAAGAACTATTAAGCAACAAATAATCAGGAAACTCAATGTATTTTATCAGACTTTGGCAAAGCATATAATTTAAATAGGTAGTACTCTACCGACTGCCACTGGTAACACACTTCACTTTACACACTATCACAAGCATGAAAGCAAAGACTGTGACTATATACCTAGTAAATCATCACATTGACCAATAAAGTACAACTACAGTACATATTTCATAGAAAGAACAACAAACACAAGAAATCGCATAGAACCCGCTAAATGATCACACCATGCACAATTTAGCGAAACAGAACTTCAAAAGTGAAAAAGATTGAAGAAAGCAAATCACCTAGCTAAAGCCGGCCGCTTCCTATCAGGCTGATCTTCCTCAGCCGAAGCCGAGTCCAGACCTCGCTTTTCTCCGGCCATACTACTCGATCTCTCCAAATATCTGGTTTGCATTTCCCTGTGGAAACACCTCCCACCCGTCACCTTCCTGTTTGTGTGCTGAGAAAGTGAAAGAAAAGAGCACCGGTGACAGCAAAACAAGTACCTTCCCGGGTCACGTAAGCTCCGAGAGTTCAGTTTGACTCAAACTCTCGAGTATTCGAAGAACAAAAATTCAAGAAAATCTCAAGTATTGGACTTTTCCTTCGTTTTCTCAGCAGCCAAACAGGCAATAGAGCATTCGAATCAATTTTACCCGTTCGGAACGTCGAAATAAATAAAAAAGGAGAGAGAAGGAAAACCTGAAGCTGAAAACGAAAAGGATAAAAAAGTAGGAAAGAGAGAAAAGTGAAAGATGCAAAACGATGAATGAAGGGGAATATGTAAGAAATTTCGTCGAAGGGACTGCGAATTTTCTCTTCTGTGCGTATATGTATGTGAAGCTGACACTTATTTTGTCGCAGTCGAGGGGTTAGAGAGAGAAAGGTGTTGCTTTATTTTCAGAGAACGTAGTGAGAGAGAGCAGATTATGGATGAACCCTGGCGGCTTTTCTTAACCGGCGCGAATCTGAGCGAGCTGGGTTTGGACTGCCTGCGAGGCAAGGTTTGGGTGTTGCAGCACCACCTGGACCCGGTGATCTCAGCCACGTGGGATTACAAGAGTGGTTGGGCTGGCTCTAAAGCCAACTATCATTATCAATGCCCATTATTCACATGTATATAATTTTTTTCAAATTAATCTAATTCATTTATAAATATTAAAAAAATAGTTAAATTAGTTATTTGTAATAAATTTCTTCTAGTCCTATTTATAAGATATTTTTTAGCATGTTTGACACATACTAAGATAATCTTCAAATTTTATTAACTCTACTATAAAATTTAACAACTTTCCAACTTTATTCACATTTAATATACTCTATCCATCCCTTATTATATGTGTTTATCAATAAAATAGTTTGAATTAGCTAAAAATAATTTTTTTAAAAAAATCAACTATGCGCATACTAGTAAAGAGGATAAGAGAGAAAAAGAATAAATGCAGTGAATACAATAATGGAATAAAGTTGGGCCCAATAAATATTGAAACAAACCTATAATGAAATTTGTATCTTGGAACACACTCATTCACAAGTTTAAAGCTTCTAATAAGGAATGGAGAGAGTATATTATATCTTATGAGAACAAAGTTAACAAAATATTAAATGAATGGTAAAATTTACATTCATATGAAAATTTTAAGGGAAAATTGCAAATAAATCCATTTAAGTATGGAAAACCCCACAAATCTTTTAACATATGAAAATTATCAATAGGTCTCAAAGGACAAATATGAGATTTTGAAATTACCAAATGCCAATCAATTTTTTTAATAAAAAAAAAAAGACCCACGCAGGTGCTGAAGTTCTGTTGTTCGATACCACTCTACTGGCGAGGCTTTGGCAATTGACTACTGGAGCTCCGCCAACAAAGGTTGGAGCTTTAGTGACAACTTGAGTAAATGGATTGACTATTTAAGTTCCATAAATCCTATCCAATCAATAAATGCAACGACAACTTGTGCTTCTGAGGTTGTTAATGACTACACTCAAATTGTCATTGTCTTTATTCAACTTGTCAGCAACGTTTAATAGAGCTTAAGGGACTCAAATAGTAATTTGTATCAAAAATTATTCTACATGCATCTTAAAAGAAAGAGATGGTAGGTGGGGGAATATTAGGAGAGGGTAAAATACTAAAATGGATAGTTATAATCCTTAATATAAGAACTAGTTATATGTTGTAGTATCTCCGGTCTTAATTATAAGACATAGTTTGTTGTGTATTTAAGTCTCATATTTATTATTTTTTTCACAAGCTTATTTACCTAAATTATAAATTGTCATACAATATAATCTTATGCTTAATTAAATGGTTTTAAAATATCAAATCACATTTATTAACTTACTCAAATTAATTAAGTAATTCAGGTTTTAGAAAAATACAAGAGTGGGTAATAAAAACAAATTATTTCAAGGTTACATGTGGATCTTAGTAGTACATATTATTTTCCCCCCAAATGTTTGGTTCCTTCCACCCTCCCACCACGTCCCCACAGGAAATTATTGAGTGTTACCTCTTATCTTAAATATAAGACAGAGTTGACTTTTGTAGAGAGATCAAGAAAGTTAGATAAGTTATCTAATCTTATCATATGCTATATATCACTAATTTATATATTAGTTTATAAGTCAAACAAATTCGTTTGAAGAAAAAAAAAAGTAATTACTTTAAAGTAATTAAATTAACTTCTTTAATTTATCCAAAAAAAATCAACTCTATCTTATATTTAGAACCGGCAGGATTACTATCTTATACTCATATCTTACCCCTATTTTTCTCTCCATTTTAACTGTTTTTAGTCCACATATTTAAATTGATTTTTATGTATTATTTAAAAAACTATGTAGTTACTATTTCTTTGGAGAAGAAAAAATCTAGTTATTATTTATTACTCGTTGTTCAATATTAAGAATTTGCTTGCTTTCCATTTTCACCAGTCCAAACATGTGTTTCTGAAATGCATCTTTTCTTATTTCTCATATCCAAAAAAATAATCTGCGTAATGGGAAAAAAAAAGGGTAGTCAAGAAGTTTATTTGGGATTAATATGTAGAGAATTTGTTACACTCTTTCAAAAACATTCTTGTCGTTTAATGATTAAAATTTAAAGCACTAATACATATGGATTAAAAAAAGATATACCTCAATAAGTAGGAGTATTATTGGGGGAAAAAAGAAAGAAAGAAGCATTTAATACTGAAGATAAGAGAAACTTGAACTTTATATTTAAAATAAATCAAAATTCTCACAGACTTGCATTTTTATTCACTCAGCCTTATTCGATAAAAATATAAAATGATGGCTCATAGAAACAACATTGTCCATCAATGCCGATCATTCTTTGCAAGCCGAATTTACACGTTTGTTTTTCAATCTATAATGAAAGTAACTTTTTCAATTAAACTAGATCTAACAGAAGAGTAAAAAGAAGAAATTAGGACCCATTTGGATGAGCTTTTTTTAATTAAAAAAAGACACTTTTTTAATGTAAAAAATGTTTTTTTATTAATTTATGTGTTTAGATAATATTTTTTTTAAAAAAGTAAAAGTCACACAAAAAAGCCAAAATGCTGTTTTTTTTTTTTAAACTCCAATTTAGAGCTTTAAAAAAAAGCACTACAAAAAAAAAACAATTTTTTTAAAAGCGCATCCAAACGAGTCCTTAATCCTTCGTAATATAATAAGTTAAGGTTTGAAATTCCGTTGATATCTTAATTACTATCTCCGGTCCTGATTATAGAATCTATTTAACATATTTTAGATGGATTAAGGATAAGAGTTAATTTAATTAATTTTACTCATTTTCTTAAAATATCAGGTTTGGAATTAAAATCACACCGTGTGATTATATGAGAGCTTTATTAATGGGTAATTTATAAATACTTTTGTATTGTCCTTTGAGCTTTTGAGTTTTGTCACAATTATTATTTTTAATTGGAACGTTCCTAACAAAATAACAAAGGGGACAATTTATTGTAATACTTATTGGCTAATTTTCTAAAATTATAAGTTGTTAAAAAGTCATAGCCCCTCCTTTTAATAATTTTCTTAACAAGTTTTGAAACTTAAATCCACAAAATTAACATTTCAATCAAATTAAATTTCTCAAAAAATTATATCAAAAAAAAAATTCTCAAAAAATGGATTAGTATTCTGTGCAACAACGACTATCCTCCAAATATCTACAGCCACCATAAATAATTAATTATGATCTTAAATACTCTAAGGCTCTGTTTGGTTTTGGGTTAGGGGAGGGGAGGGAAAATGGAGAGAAAATATTTAAAGGAGAGGAAAATTTTTGTGGGTCCTACCTCAAATAACTTGTCTCCTCTTTTCTCTCCATTTCCCCTCCCCTCCCACAACCAAACTGAGCCTAAATAAACCTCTTAAACGACTCCAACAATCAAATGAAAAATAAATTAATTACCTTTAGTCACATCAAATAACTAAAAAAGCTAATTGTGGGTCTTACACATCAAATATATCAATCAATCAATCAATCAAATATATATCACTAAACCTCTAAGCCCTTAAGTTATTGGTCCACGTTAGCATCCAATGAGTGGTGCCACGTGTATATCATTCTATTCTTTTAGTTCTTCTGCTTTAGTTTTGGGCGGGTTGATTTGAATTCAAATGCCAAAACTCTCAACCCATCTAATTATCTTCCCTCCTCACTCTCTCTCTCATTTTAAATCCATCCTTCCTTCTTCTTCATTCCCTATACAAGTTCTCTCTGCCTCCCTTTTCATCTTTTCAATTCTAATGTGTAGATACAGGGAGTGAGCAAAGTCTATGGTGGTTGCCGGTAGAATTGTCCCACTCTTTGAGAAATTATGGGAAAAAAAAACTTGGAGCTTCGGCACGTCAAGATCGTCCCTCATTTCAGACCCCAAATCAGTGACCTATGATGCAGATCACCGGCGAGGTTGTACTGGTTAAGATCGATGAGCCTTCTGGCTGGCAGATCCTCGGCGAACTTTGGCGGGTCTAGATCGACTAACGTTCTTGGTGGTAGATCCGCGACGAGCTTTTGCGATCAAGTTCAACCAGCTTTCTTATTTGAGCTTCTATTTATATCCTTTGAGCTTCTTTTTTGATTTATGCTTCCATCATTTTTTGCCATCTGATCGAGGTCGAAGATCGGCCATCTGAGCAAAGTCGATGAAATCGAACATCGGGTGGGAAGGGAAGCCCAGATTTGGAGGAGATATTATTTTCTTCAGTTTTCTCCAAATTCAAAATGCTCCTCAAGCTGTACTACTCATCTCGGCGCCTCATCTCTCTCTCGAGAAGGTTTCTCATTTTTTCTTCAATCTCTCGCTCCAACCTCGCTGATGACTTATGAGGTGTGTTGGTTACCGGAGTTGATTTGATTCTTCTGAGTATGTAAGTATTTCAATGCTTGGTTTTTCTCAGTTTAAATAATTCCTCTGTAGAAGAATCTGCATTTCCTCTGTAGAAGAATCTGCGTTTTACATTCTCACTGAACTTTGGTGGAAAACTTGAAAGAAGATCAATGTGAGTCGAAGAATGAAAAGCATCTGGAGCTTCATCACAAAATGAGGGTTTTCCCTCAAATTAAAAATCGTTGTTATTATTGTTGCAAATAATTAAATTTGTCTTGCAGTTGGAGCTTTGTGTCCTGCATATGGAGATGTATGCTTTGTTATACAAGAGAAGAGGGAGAGGAAATCGGACAGAACTCAGTCACCACCATCTTCCTCCAACTCCAGCGCCGCCAAAACTCCTAGTATCGTCAACTTTTGTCGTTGCTTCCCATTGATTTCTGGTGAGCGTTGTTTCCTCACTCCCTCACCGTTAGTTCTTTCTCCAACGGCTTTCTCTGGCAACCTTCAAGCTCTCAAAAACCAGAAGAAGAAATGGCAGACGAAGGCATAACAAACTACATTGACATCCTTTTGGCCATCATCCTCCCTCTTCTTGGGGTCTTCTCAAGCTCGGCTGCCATTTGTTTGGTACTCACCTTTTTGGGCTACATACCTGGAATTGTCTATGCCGTTTATGCCATCACCAAGTGAAAACCATTTCCCTCTTTTCCTCCTGAAAATATGGTGCTGAAAACGCTACCACCTCCCACCTTGTATTTTAATATAATATAATATTACATTATTATATTATAATAATGTAATATTTTATTTCATTTTCCCCCAAAATTTGTTTATTTTATTTCAATTTTCCCTTTTTAGTTATAATTCCTTGCTATATGCAGATTTCAAAGCATTAACGAGAGATCAGGAGAAAATAATATTTTCGTGAAGTAAATTTGATTACATTGAAGGGTTCATGATAATAAATAGAACTAGTATGCTAAACAACTAGAGATAATTCTTCAAACTACAAGCAAAATACACGACTTTGCTGAAGATATCTTTTGGAAGATCCTAACAGAAACAAGCAACGGTCTAATTCTCATTGACGTAGTAAACAAATCAAAGTAATGTTCCCTAGATTTTCATATTTCTCCAATATTTTTAGCCTTCCAAACATGTCACTAACATATTCCAAACATGTCACTAACATAATATTGTTCATAGGTGGGACAAGTGGTTATAAAACATATCCCTTTAAACCTTCTGGCTATGCAGCCATTAGTCCATATAAAATCCCATTTGGCGTAATAAATAAAAGTTAATGATGATTATATGAAATACCTTAAATGGTGCCATGTGTAATGATTCCCAACTATAAATGATTCTACACGCGTTCCTCATTTATGTGCAGCAATGAAGGTCAAACGTATTTCATATCCCATTGGCCAGACCCATTTCACATACATCAATTACATATTTCAACTTCCAACATGCAGATCTTTTCTTTCCTAGAATATCTCAATTGACACGTGTTACCTCCCTTCATTATTTCCAATTCAAATTCTAAATTTAAATATTTGAATTTTTTTTTTCATATAACAAAATTGTGTACAATGTTTGCACCCAAAAAAGGGGCGGGGGGGGAATGTGTACCATGTAAAATCACCCTCCTGTATGGAAGGAAAAGAAAAACACACACAGACACATATGTACGGAAGCATCGAAGAATGTACCGTGAAAGTGTTTTGGGTTTCCTTTGTGTGATTTTATTGATTTTTTTTTTTAAAAAAATGTTTAGACTCAGTTTTGTTGTACACAGCATGAGCGAGGGTCTAGAAGAACATTACAAGGCAATACAATTTATCTTTAATGTGCACTATGATTTATTTGGAATAAATTTTAGAAAAGACTTATTCTCTATTTTTACGTTTAAAAAAATTAATAAGATATTTCCCATGTTTATATATATATATATATTAGTCAATAGCACTAATTCCATTAATCATGTCGTAAGCCATCGGTACAAATAAAGAGTTTGAATTAAAAGGCAATGAAATCTAAAAATTACGAAGACCTTCTTGGCTCCCGTATATATGAATTATATTATAAACTAAATATTTACTTTTTTTCATGTTAGGTTAACCTAAAAATTCACTTTTTTTTTAATATTAGGTTAACCTAAAATTTTTTTATCCCATATTTATTACTTTGTATGTATATTTGTGATTCTTAGGATATTGGTAGAACTACAAAATTGGCCAGATTTAAAATAACGTTTGAAATACAAAATATAAGAAGTGGGATTAATATAAAATTTGAATTTCAAATGAAATATGGAGAATGATAGAGAATGATAGGTAGAGGAAAGGCATGGGAATCGAGAGATTCTTACGAAGCATTGACTGTGTGTTAAATCCCGTATTTATGATAGGCAGATGGAAACCTCAGGAAGTAAGAGATTCTTAGGAAATAACAACTCATTATAATTTATATGAGAAATTGTGATATGAAAAATTAAATAAGTTAGTAATTAATATGATCATATTTCGGATTTTATAGCACATACAACCTTATTAAGCACTAACCTCCTACCGTCCAAGGATTTAACAATAAGTCTGTTGTAATAAAAGCATACTGATTTTAATTGATCTTCAAAGATTGTTAATATCAAGTTATATTTGCTTTTTGAAAATTTTATTATTTATTCAATGATCTATTGCAAAGATATTTGATAAATACTAATTGTTTTAATTTCATATCTTAACTGTACAAGAGAATATAATGTTTTAATATTTCCCGGCATGATTTCCATGTAATTATATATGGGTAAAGGATTTCTCCAGTTACTGGAGATAGAGTTATCTCCAGTGACCCCAAAACTACGTCGTTTTGGATTAATGAAGAGTGTTTTTGTAATTTTGTTTTTTTTAATCATATACATTTTACCAAAATACCCTCCATTAATTCACCTGAAATTATTAACAAACCCTTCATCAATTCAAAACGACGTAGTTTTGGGGTCACCAGAGATAACTCTATCTCCAATGACTGAAGAAATACGTTTCCCATTATATATTGATAATTTAAATGTCCTTATGCGCCAATGAGTTTTTTTTCAATTACTTCTGACTACGTTTACACCATTTTGGTGACGGCTATTAGTTTCAAATGAATACTTAAATATTTAAAAAGGGGCGTTGTCATTATTTTGGGGGAAAAATTTAATCAGAAACGGTAATTTTGACTTTAAATTATTAACAACTTCCATTTGATTCGATTTGGTGTACCAATAAATTATTTATCTAACGATTCCTACTTAAGCGCTGACCTAATTTTCCTCGTTTCCATCCCTTTCCCCGTTTACGCAATTATTTTAAGGCGTGAAGTCAGGATTTGCCAAAACACTATTGATGGAATTACAAAGTAATTTTGTTAAAAAGAAAAAAGAAAGAAAGAAAGAGGAAATTACAAAGTATTCGTAATTGTTATCCATGAATTCAATATTATTATTTATGAAATTTAGATTATTATTATTTTTGTGCCAATAAGAAGATCATAATTATGCTTATTATTAATATTTATTTATTGATTATAATTATAATTATAATTATAATAATGTAGATAATGATATCAAATTATTATATTGATTAATAATGATATTGAATTAATTAGGAGATTTAAAATTTGAATTTTAATACAAAAGAATTGATTAGGGCTAGAGGATTATTCTACCAAATTTAAATGATTGTATTTATTATTCTTTTATTAAAATGAATTATAGTAAAGGTCAATAGTGAACTTTTTGTTGGGGAGATTTTGAAGGTCTTTTATAAAAATTAAGAAAAGATATAAATCTCAATCTATATTCAATCTCCAAAGAATATTATTTTAGTTAATCTTAAATTTGTATGTTAATAACTCTTCATTTTATGGATATAAACATTTTTATTATTTATTATTATTTGATAAAGCAAACATTTAAATGTACAAATTATATAACCAATGTACTGGTGGTCTATGAAGAGATATTACAAAAACACAACATAGAATGAATGAATTCAAAATGACATTGCATTATTTAAGGTAAGCATAGAAAATATGACTCCATGCAACGCACAGGGTTGTTTGTCGTGTTTGGTCCCAAGCCCACCAGTTCTTAAGATTCACCTGACCAAAGTTGTAAAGCTTAAATTTGGATAATAGTTCCCCTCCTTAAAAAACACGTGTAAGGCCTCCCACTAGGTTCTTTTTAGGTCTCTGAGTTTGAAAAAATAAAATCTACATTTTTAAAAAATTAAAAGTGAATGCATCGTAGGTAGTAATATTTATACAAGTCAATAATCAATATCTATTTGTATATTTTTTCAAATAAAGTTTTGAGAATCATTTACTTTTTTTAAAATTAAAAGTGAATGCATTGTAGCATGGTAGGTAGTAATATTTATGACAAATAATTTTAACAAAGGATGGAAAATTTGATCCCTATTTTAAAAGGCATGCTTAACCACATATTTTTAAGTGGTTAAGAAAATTTTAATAATCAATTACAAAAAAAGTATATTCTTAATG
The DNA here is from genome assembly GCA_034222035.1 of Acacia crassicarpa. Taxonomy (NCBI): domain Eukaryota; kingdom Viridiplantae; phylum Streptophyta; class Magnoliopsida; order Fabales; family Fabaceae; genus Acacia; species Acacia crassicarpa. The sequence goes on along the minus strand of JAWXYG010000005.1, from coordinate 35,002,381 downwards.
GAGGTTTTTTTTAAAAAAAAACATTGATGGATGAAAAAATTTGAATGGTGATCCTAATTCTCGAAATTAACTCTTAGGCTTTGTGTTTTGTCTGCGGGTTGATATTATCAAAAAGTTTTGATATACTATAGCGTTATTGAAATAATAAAATTTAGCATAAACATAAACTATTTCTATTTCATATTGTTAGTTTGTATCATATGTGTGTGTGTGTGATCCTTAGGATACTAGTAAGACTATAATACACATGAAGGATTTGAAATAATGATCAAAATACAAAATATGAAAAGTGAGACTAATATGAAATATGAAAAGGCATGGGGAGTAAGACATTCTTAGGAAACAAAAATTCATTAAGGTGTATATTAGAAGTTGTGATATGAAAATTGAATAAAGTAATTAATAATTAATAAATTAAAAATACTTTTCAATTCAACATATTTACTTGTAATCAGCTTTTTTTTTTAATTTGAAAAAAAAAATCACCGTTCAAATAAAATGAGGGAGAGAGGATGATCGAGTTAAAATTATAAATACACACATAGATTGTATATTTAAATTTAAATTAAAATTAAAATTTTAAGAAAACATCATGAGTTATTCTGAAGATATTCTATTTAAAATTTGAAAAAGAAGTATGAAGGATCGATAAAAAATAGAAACTAGAATACCTTGTAAAGGAAAGACTCATTAATGTGGTTGTATGCATCTATCAAATTAATAGGCTATTAATACATGGAAAGCTACACACAAAGGAAAGCCAATTTAAGACATGCACGTTATCAAAAGGAAAACAAAATTTCAAATTGTTGATTCGTCATATGGGAGAAGTGAAATAACATCGGGAAGAAACATAGGGTGTTGGAAAACGTGAGCATGCATGGTATATAAATGAGAAAAAAGGATAGGATTCATGGATTGGTCACTGGAATAAAAAACAAGTATTTGATTTAGTTTGGCGACAAATAATAAGCGCATCCAACTATCCAAGGGTTTAGCTCTAATATGTAATGTACGATTAATTACTATCAACTAAATTTACATTCAATTTTGGAACGTAATTTATTGTATTTTGGGATATTTATATTTAATTATTTTAGCTGATTGGCCTTAAATCTCGGCGATAGTTTCTATTTATTCTCCATGATTATAAGAAGATTTCTTTTAGGAATATTTTGTATTTAATTATTTTAGATGATTTTCCCTTAAATCTCAGTCAAATTAGGATATTTTTAATTTGATTTATTCTCCATGATTCTAGGGAAATTTATGGTTACAATAATTGGCACCAAACCTAATTTAGCGCCTATATATACCCACTATTATGCGTGACTCATGAAGTAAGAAGTGAGAAGCTCATAGGATAATACTCCTTAATAACCATTATGGATGATTGAGTAAATTGAATTTCTTTATCATTTATGAATTTTTGTTGTTTTTAATCTATTCCATTACTCTTCATTGCTTTGGAATCATATTATTTATGTTATTTTCAATATATTCCATCACTCCATATTAACTACATGAGTTATGGAGAAGTTTTTAATAAATAAGTAGGAAATGTATTTGTATGCTTTTATTGCTTAACTTAGGTATTTTCAAGTGGTTGAGGAATTTTTAGTTGTGTATTATAAAAACAAGTATATTTTTACATATACACACATTTAAGTTTTTCATAAAATAAATATATGAATCAAAAAATTTTTTTAATCAAATTTAATGCTACAGTCATATGCAATTATTTTTTAACCGCTCTTTGTTTCATTCCATTCCAATCAGTTGTGTGACTGTTTCTATATTTTGAAAAATTGTATGATAATGCTGAATTTTTTAAGGGAGTTTCAGTTTGGTTATTGAAAGAATTCCGCACATTGCATAGTGCGCGGGTCATTTTATTGTCGGGATGGTTTTTCAAAAATTCACTTCTTTTTTTCATCAACATCGATGATGATCACTTCATTTTTTCCCTTGCATCAAATGATGACAATTATATGTTTATTCAATTCCAACAAAGTCCTCTAACATGGTTAAATGTGCATGGTTGTTTATAATGGATATTTTGAAGAACTATATTGAACTTTTTATATTGATTTTCTAGAACTTTGTTAAGGAACTTTTAGTTTGGTCCAACTGATCATTACTTTCATTAATAAGTTATGAAATTGAAAGAATCACACGCATCACGCGCCTTGAGGCATATAATATTGTTGATGTTAGGTGTTTAACTATAGTTTTTTTTAAAAAAAGAATAATCTACATATTGATGAATTTTATTGCGCATGGGGTGGTTTGTCTTGATAGATCAAATAATACACATTTTTGATATAATAGTGGAACTATTAAATTAAATTAAAATCAAGATAGCAACAAGTATACCACTTATTTAAAACCTTTAGTCAACTCGGGTTAAATCAAAATAAACCAAATTATATAGTAAATGGCACAACTCGGGTCGTATTCTCTTAAGGAGCTTTTTATTTGATTTTTAGGCTAAACTAAGTGACAAAAACACTAAAAGGCATTTTGAAATTGATTTTTTTTTAAATTTTTTTAATGATGGATAACAACCTAAACTATTATTTTTTTGAATTTTTGATAAAATGATGAATAAAAGTATGAAATTAGATTTAAGGAATAATATGATGGAATGCTCCTTGTAAGTGAATCTACGGCTATCTTAGCTTGCTAATGTCATGTGAGTTAATTAATTTACCAAGTCTAATTAAAATTCTAAACATGATTTGAGTAAAGTGATTATTGACAAATAATAGTCCTAAACACTGATAACAACAACTTATTAAGGAATTTTTGAAAACCACTTGGTGGACAATTTAAATAGAGTTAGTAAAGCTTGCGCCCTTAATGAAGAATGCTCACAAAGACATTGAATAGCAACACACAAATCAATAATCATACCTAACAAAGTGCTCGATGAAACAATTTCAATGAGTGCAAATGAAAATAAATAAAATCAAAACCCAAGTCTTACAACTCAATTCAAGGTACAATAATCCAACTAAGAATGATTTAAAAGTTAATACGTTTTCAGACGTGATGCGTAACTTAAAATGATTTAAATGTAAGTAGGGTATTTGTGTTAAAGTGATTTGAATTTTTCAATTTTGAAATTAAAGTATCCAAAATATTAAATGGAAAAAAAAAATCTTACTTTTAATATTTGAATAATTTCTTTAGAGTTCAACAATATTTTGCCGTCTGAATAGTAAGTCATACATGATTTAAACCGTAGGTCATACTAAAATATCTTTTTGAGCCTATTGGTTTAGATTTTTTTTTTCTTTTTATATGTCTTTATGTTAATTGTAATAAAGATGCTCTTAATTTCGCGCAACGCTTGGGTAATTAAGGCAAAGGCCTTGAATGACATAAGTGTCGACGAAGAAATTTTGATATATAGAATATATATGATTCCATCTGAATTTAAACTGCCTTTCGATATGACAAGGAGGCAATTTCCCATCATAATTTCATTTGCAATTATGATAAATAAAAACTAAGGTCAATCAATGTCTAATGGAGGTCTCTACCTACTGAGTTCGATTTTCTCACATTAGCAACTATATGTTGCATTATCGAGGGTTAAGAGTTTTAATGGGTTGAAATTATTTATATTAGATGAGTTCAATAAATGCAATAGTACTAAAATAAAAGTAGCATATAGAGAAGTTTTTAAAACCTTTTTATTGTAATAATAGCATGAAGATAATCTTCTTTATCTCCATAGGACTATGTGAAATGTATCATGATTATGATATAATGAATTGGTTGAATAATAACATTATAGCATATGTTGATCATTTTAGCTCATATACAATTTTAATATATCCGTGCAACACACGGATTGAAAGTCTTGTTATAAAAACATAAGTACACTATTCATAATCTATGAATAGTACGTTTTAAAATTAATACACACACGTATATTGATGATTCTTTTAAGCATCTACTTGCTATCTTATATTTAAGAAAGTCTAATGTTTTTATATCATATGGATTACAAGACCCGACACTTTTTATATATTTATATTGATATAGATAAACTAATTAATAAAAAATGTCAAATATCTACCTCAAAGAAATATGACTTTTCTCCTTTAATTTGTAAGTGTCAACATTACTTGAAATACTTGTTCAATTATTAAAATATAAATTTTACAATTTAAAAATGGTCTTTACATGGAGTGCCCTCTTAATTCTTAACCCGGATCAAGTCAAAGTAATTTAAAAAATATAAAGGTTACCATAATTCAAATATAATCTCTTAAAATAATAGATCAAAGAAATATACTCAATAAATTCAACTCATGTGGAGTATCTTTTTTTTTTTTTTTTTAAAGTCTTATAAAGCCATGGAAAAGATCTAGCTTAAAGTTTATTAAATAAAGAGGGCATAGGAATCAAAATCAAAATTACTTTGTACCTGAAGAATATTTCACTTTCTCTTTTGTAAGAAATAACATATTGATGAAGCCATGAAACATATTCTCAAAGACTCAAGCGACATTTTACTCTTTATTTAATATATCATAATTCTAAACTTTTTCTTTTCCTCCGGATACAACGTATTGGGAGAAGACAAAAAGGTTACCACTTTGGTTTGGGAGAAGACAAAAATGTCACGCATTTGGTTAAATTCAATTTATAAAATTTTTTTTCTCCTAAATATAAGTCTACCACCCTACCCTATTAGAAAAAAATAAAATAAATTAAAAGTTTACCATTTTATTAATGACTTTTTCCAAATTTATCCCTTTTAATATCTGAGAGAAAATGCACCAATAACATTTTTTTAATACTCAATATTAAATAAAAGCAATTTTGAAAAAGTTAATCAATTTCAAAAATACTTTATCTAGTCCTTAATATAAAACTTATTTACCTAATTTGATTAGACTAAAAAAATTATTTAAGACAGTTAATATGACGTTTTTTTTTTCTAAAACATCATAATCATCTTCATTAATTTTTACTGGATTATGATTGATGCCACATCAATATGATATATTGAGAAAAAATCGACAAATATGAGAAGTAGATCTTATATTTAGGATAAGATCAGAAATAAATCAACGTCCTATATTAAAGACCCAAAGCAATTTTAAATATATTAACTTATATTTCTTAATATGTAAAATTTGATCAAACTGAACTTATAGTAAGATCTTTATGTGAAATTTAGTCAAACTAAAGTGATAATAAGTACCAACTAATAGTAATTTATTTTTTTTTTATTTTTGCTAAAAAAAAGTTTTGGAGGGGTTCGACATCAGTCCTCCGCCAAGGCCAGGGCACGGCCTCGGGCGCTATGAGAACTTACTGTGAACTTACGAGATCGTCTACCAAAGAAGTTCTAACGATAGGAGAGGGGATCGAACCCACGACCCAAGAGCCTAGTCCTGGATCTCTTACCATCTATGCCAACTCTTATTGGCAACTAATACTAATAGTAATTTAGTATCACTAGTTTGAAGCTAATACTCCCACATAGATAAAGGAAGGGAGACAAACGTTGGTTTCATCTTTAAAACCACTACTGCTACTTTTCCAAAGCAACTCATAAAAAGAACAAGAAAAATTTTTCAAGAAAAAAAGCTGATAAGGTTGACATCAAAAAGATTTTAAAACTGTAAAAAAGATGCTGAAAGAGCATATCTTTATCGAACTCTATTTTTGTCACACTATTAACATAAAAAAGTGCAGATAAGAAAATTCCTGAAACAAGCACACACACTACTGATAGCTATTTTGCAGGGAATATATTATTTCATCATCTCAAACACCGACACCTGCTTTTGATTCTTAAAGAATTCTTATCAGACACTTAAACAACCACCACATTATACCACCCCCGTCCTAAATGTAGGACCTAATCCAGAGGAGTACAACTAATTGATTCACTAAGAGTGTGTTGAGAGAGTAGAATTCAACAAAGGCCACGATCAGATGTTCAATAATAAAGTCTGGAAAGGTGAGGGCAGTATTAAAAAACCATATCGGAGACCCAGAACAGAGCTTCATGAGCTTAGAGCATTTTAGTTTCATATTGGACAAAAAACAAAAAACAAAAAACAAAAAAACAAAACAAAACAAAACAAAAATATAATGCATGTATGAGAATGAAAATTGAAGGTACAAAATCGAAATAAAGCAAGTGGCTTCAAAGAAACTATAAATCCTGTGTTAATGACAGAGGTGCTTCTGTTGTGTGTCAAAATTTCTACATTGAGGCTTAAATCCAGTGAAACTGGTAACCCCTAAAAACAAAGAATTCCTGTCATCAACGTTTAACTAGGATAAGTTACACTATGAAACAAGCTCAGCTTTCACAATGTCAACACCCAATTCAGCAGCTAAGTCCCCGAACTCAATCACACTTCTGAAGGGGGAGAATCAACTGTTACCGTTTCTTGTTGTGTTTCTGTTTTTTCCCCTTCTTTTTACCTCCTTTTGGATTTGACCGTGATTTGTGCTTGGTAACTTTTTTAAATGGTTTCTTATTTTTTACTGGTATATTGTGCTTCTTATCAGCACCCACAGGTTGTGACACAATTAGCGCCTTCCTTTCACTAGGATGACATTCTTCTTCATGGCCAATCTCACTGGTTATCACAGTGACTGTCAAATCATCATTTTCATACGTCCTTCTCCCTGTCAGCAACAAAAAGGTAAATCCAATCATCAAACAAGTCATTAGCTAAACTCTAAAATAAGATCACAAAAAAAATTGAAGGGCCACGGAGAGAGGTTTTAGTAAAACTATTAAGCAATAAATGCCTCTCTCATGAGTACAATAATTAGAGTTCTGGATTTCACATAATAAGAAATTTCAGGATAAGAATCAAAAGATATTCCAATGCAAATAATTGCACAACTATTCAACAAACATGAGGAAACTTCCAGCCTTCCTTTCTTATGTATTAACTGAAGTGTCAGGTTAGAGATTCTTGAAGATAATGTTTGAAATTATATAGGAGTTGTACTGAATCATCTCAAGAAAGCCAAAAGGTACAGCACATGGAATCTTAGCATCAGAGAACAATGGAAGCATTACATAGCAGGTTAACCAGACCAGCTGAGCCACTCATTTTTATAGAATCTCAGGCATCAGAGAACACGTGGAACATACAAAGCAGCTTGATTCAAGGAACAAATATTTTTTTTAAAAATCAAATAAATGGTCATAGTGTTCATAAACTCTTACCAGCAATGGATTCAACTTGCTCCCTTTCTTCTTCATTCTCATCAACTTCATCACCAGGCTCTGGGTCAGTGGTTGGCAAAACCCCACCATGCAGAGCAAGCTCTTTTTCCAACTTTCTCTGCAACAATAGCTCAATCAGTGAGATTACAAACGCATACATTGAAAACAACCCTATAACTCATGTTCCTAATCCCAAGTGCTATGCTGTTGCCCAAAAAGACATCGAAGAAGGCAAGGCAGATTGCTTCACACAAACCTTCCAATAGGTGAATAAAGGGGAAAACTATATTCCATTTTTATTTTTCACCACATATTAAGAAAATCAGTTTAGAGCTTTCAAGGTATATTTGCTTATTGCATGCATTAGACCACCAAACATCTAACAGACATGTTATTATCCAACACCTTAATTTGAATTATCAAATACTAATGCTTGGGCCATAGCCCACGTATATCTAGTGATTGGCTGATTGCAAATCTGGGCATACTATACTACGATGGATCCCATTATGGGATACCAACTCAGGCACTCAGCCACGTCTATATATAAGTATGGGGCATAGCCCAGGAGAGGGGCGTTTTATTTATCCAAGAACAGTTCTCAATCTAAGTCAACATGGGAACTGTATTTCATATGTCCTCTAGAACAAAGTCTAGAAGTTTGCCACATCCAAACCTAACAGTTCACAATGAACTACTTCGATCCCGGGCCTATATATACTTAATAATTAGAATTTTCCAATCATGCATTAAAAGTGAATGCACCATCATATACAAAAGACCTCACAAATAAGAGGACTTAATGGCAGGTAAAAAAAAAAGAAAAAGAAAAAGAAAGGACTCATTGGATTAACCATATTACTATATGAGTTGAACTTGAATGCAAATTGCTAGTAAGAAGACTCCAGAACATTATTTCCAGCGGAAGCATTAGGAACATATTTCAAATGTTGTACCTTTTTGCGCAGTTCCAAGCGTTTCCGTCGTTCCGCCTCCTCTTGTTTCTTTTGGGCTTCCTTCCTCCTCTTCTTCTTCCGCTTGTGAAACCCAGACACGTAATCCCTTCAAACAGAAAACCGCACATGACAACACACTATCATCATTATCAATTTCAAAATATGAAATCTTTTACTCATTTACAAAAATCAAAACAATTAGGGCTTTAATCGTCCAAAGGAAGGCGATACAGTACTTGAGGTCCTTCTCGTTGAAACCTACTGCCAAAGCTTTGTTTTTCAGAGCCTTCTTCTTGAGGTGGCGACCTCGAGACCTTTCCTGCGGAACTACTTCCTCTTCTACCTTGCCTCCCATTGCAGCTCCCAAAACCTAGGTGCCACTTCGTGAACCGAACTGCGAACTGACGACGCGGTTCGGGACACGGCTCAGCCCGTAGGGACGACGTGAATGGAGTCTCAGAGAAAAACCCTTTTTTTTTTTTTGGAAAAAATAAATAAAGCAAAAGGCATTCAATTTTAAGTTTTTAACTTTTTATTTAACTTTTAATCAACATACCAACACTAGCACTACTAGTAGTATCGTCTTGTATCAAAAAAAAAAAAAAAGAAATCAATATGGATATAATTGCATATCTGTTGGCCAATATATTTTTTTTTAATTTTTAATCAAATATATATACACACATATTTATATGAGTGTGGGTGTGGGATTTTTTTCTTTTTGGTTAAGATGCATTTTTGCCAACAAACTATTATAGAAAGAGTATCAAATATAAACATTTAATGATGGTACCTTAAATACACAAAAAAACAATTAAAAGACGGTAAAAAAGACAACACCGTTAGTTTTTTTTTTTTTAACGGACGTTTAGCTCCAAGAATCTAATGATGTGGCGAAGATAAAAAGTAAATCTAATGATGTGGCGAAGATAAAAAGTAAATGTGGTAAGATTGTATCAGAAAAAATGGACTCTGGCTTATTTTTGCTCAAGGCTCTCGAGGGAGATAGGAAGACGAAGCAGCGATCTCGAAGAGCAAAGCAAGCTGAGAAAAAGAAAGAAAGGTGATACGGCGAAACCCATTACTTCTAATGGCTGCGGTGGCTTTGGAGCCATCGATCCTAAGGGATAGAGTTCTGAAAATCTTGACCCCAGAAGAAAGATGGGTCATTTTCGTTGGACCTCACGAACTCCATTCCAACCTCCTCTCATGGCGACAAAGCTTGGACGAATTAATAGAGATCAGCCTTGACGATGAGGGCTTGCCAGATATGGATTCGCTAAAGCTTAAACTCGAGGCATATAAAAATTCCGATCGACCCATGTTGGGATCTTTCTCTGCTTGTAGCAATGTCACTGGAATCTACTCAGATATGCGAGCAATTGCTACACTTCTTCACCAGTACAATGGCTTTGAGTGCTTCGATTTCGCCGCAGGGTATTTGTTAGCAAACCAGGTGGAGGATTTGTTAGCAAAACAAGGCATTTCTCAATCTGATTTCTGGGACACTTGTCTTGATTTTGTGAGGCCGCTGGTTGTACAGGATAGGCTGGGATTCAATTCCCTTGTGTAACTTTTCCTTTTCTTTCTTGTATCTTTCGTTTGTATCAAAAAAAGATCAGCAGTTGAAGAGGTAAAAAAGCCTCACCCTTACTAAATTTTTTGAACTTTATAATGCAATTCATTTGTTTGTAAAGAAAAGTTTTTGTTAATATCATGAATAGGGGTATGTTGGAGTGAAACCTGGATGGACCAGAGTTAGTTCTTCTTACTACATGAGAAAAGAAGATTTTGAGTTCATACTAACTGCCATGGAATTTATAGCAGACTATGGCCAGCGATTCCTTTCTCTGTGCAGCTTTAACTTGAGAAATGGAAGCTGGAGAATGGGTTTCGCCGTTATTTCTTTATTCTCTGCTCTCTGATTTTCTCCAGGAACGCATTTTCAATTTCTCCAAAATGATGATTTCTCCAAGAACGCGTTTTCCTTTTCATCTTCGTTTTCTACTCTTGAAGCTAAATGCAGAAATAAGGCAGAGTCAAATTTTTCTGACACAAGTTGCCACATCTTAATCTTAGTTTAATCTTCACCCACATCAGCATCTCCATTGAGCTGGACGTCCGTCAACCAGTGAAACTAACGGATTGTGTATTTTAGCTTCTTTTAATTACTTTTTGGTATTTAAGGTACCACTAATTAATATTTGTACTATGTGCTCTTTCTGTAATACTTTATTGACAAAAATGCACCTTCACTTTTTTTTTTTTGAGGGGGTTATTTCAAATAATGACTAATACCCCACTTTTGGGTTTGTGCTTGCCTCTCGCCTACTCCTCTAAAACTAGACTGTAGGATTTAGCGAGATTTTATATCACTAAATTGACTTTTTATTACTTGTATGTGTTAAAAATAAAGATATAGAAGAAATAGAAAATAGAAGACAAGAGTAAGAGAGATTCAAGAAAGAAAGGTTCTCATTCAGTTTGTTCGATGTACATTTGTGAGGAGTAGGGGACTATTTATAGTGGTTGGAGAGTGGGGAAGTTTTATGTAGCTTCTACCCACTCATCACCATGAATGTAGTAGGTGACTATCCACTCCCAACTATAACAGTAGTGGGAACCTTAATGCCCATAATGGGTCATCCACATAATATATTCATAACACTCCCCCTTGGATGTCCATTATGAATGTACCTTATTAAAAACTTTACCTAGGAAAAACCCTATAAGATAAAAACCTAGCCAAAAAAAAAAAAAAGAGTACATCATTCATTGATACACTTTCCAATGCTGTCTCATTAAAAACCTTTTCAGGAAAACTCATTGGGACAAAGCCTAGATAAGGGGAAAAGAGTACAGCGTGTATCGACTCCCTCTTTTCTTTTGACAACGTCAATATTACTCCCCCTGATGACAACATTACTTCCAATGTCTTCGTATTGGTGAACAACATTTTTACTAATAAGCAAGATACATCAGTGCTCTAATATCACTAAAATATGATACTTCTAGACTAAGTAGTTCTTCAAACAATTAATTGTTCTTCAGGAGTTCCAGTTGATATCATCAAAATAAACATCAATTATAACAAATTCAATTCTAGATCTTTTCACAAAAATGCATAGGCATATTGAATCATTTTTGTACTCCTCTTTTCAAAGATATTTCTTGAAACAATTATATCAAGCGCGCTTTGATTGCTTCAAGTCATACAGAGGTTTATTTAACTTAGTTGAGTGTTGTTCTTGATAACTTGAATTAGATGATTCTGACATCTTGAGTCTTTCAGGGACTTGTGCTTCTGGTACCTTGAATCTTTTGGAGACTTGTGCTTCTGGCACATTACGTCCTTCAGGGACTTGTGTTTCTGGCACGTTAAGTCCTTCAGGGACATATGCTTTTGGTACCTTGAGTCCTTCGGGGACTTGTACTTCTGGCACATTACGTTCTTCAGGGACTTGTGCTTCTAGCACGTTAAGTCCTTCGGAGACTTGTGCTTTTGGCATGTTAAGTCTTTCAGGGACATATGCTTCTAGCACCTTAAGTCCTTCGGGGACTTGCGCTTCTGGCACTCACTGATAGATTGTAGCTCATGATCATCATTTTCATTCATTACATTATAAGCTATGTTATAAGCAAAGATGTTGTCAACGTTGACTTCCTTTTAATCCCATCATATTCTATTCATAACATAATTTCTTAAGATCTTATAATTTTTACATATTTCAGGTATTTGGGTCTCTTCGGGACTACAACATTCTCTTCTAGAGAAATCTCTACTAGAGATAATAACTCTTCAAGAGATGACTCTTCTGGAGCCACTTACTTTTTTAATTATTCTCTACTTGATCATCTATATTATTAGCTCCTTTTCTTTTTCGAGGATTTTTATCTTTAGAACCGATGGACTACCATGCTTCAGGCATGCTTTAAATTCATTTATAATAGGTTGTCCTTTAGAGACATCAATAGGAGCATTAGCAGCTGTGATATGTGACTTTATCACTTTCTTTGGATTAGTAAATGCTTCTGGCATTCGATTAGCTCACTTCTGTAAATTAATTATCTTTTGAACTTCTGGTTCACATTGTTTTGTTTTAGGATCAAAATGAGCCAATAATAATTTATTCTAGCTAATTTATTTACCCAATTGTTTATTTTATCCCCCTAATGTTAAGAAAACAATATCAAACAACAATTGACTAATCATACAGTATAAGTCTTCCAAATCCATTTGTTTCCTTTAGAAACATCATTTTGTTTCATTTAGAGACAAACAAGAAGAAGGAGGTCCTTACACAACATTTATCCATTTATGTACATTGTCGTGCACATTCAAACCTTTTAAGATGGAATGTTTCTAGCTCCTGACCAAAAGCCAATTATACAGGGAGAATTTTTTTGGCTTATATAAATGTTGCAATATATAAGATCAAATAAACCAACATAGAAATTTTATTCTCAAAAGCATTGATCTAGCTATTTCTGGATGCTTTAATACAGGATTCTTGGATCGTATAATCTGGAAATAGCACGCTTCAATTTATTCAAACATTATTGCAAACTTTAGGTTATAAAAATTCTTACAAACTTCAGGTTGCAAACTAATAGTTTCAAATGTAACCATCTTATAGATGCATCTTTCAAATTTGGTTTACATGCTATTTCAATGAGCCCATATAATATTGTTTGATATATTTCCAGAAATACTGATATCCATCATGATCAATGAGAACAAGCAGCACATAATTCATAAATAATATGTTGGTTATTTATGAAGAATCTTCTGGTTCTTCAATGGATGTCAATACATAATCTTATCATATATGTGACTTGGATGATCAAACAAGTCATGCCAACAGAGAATTTGTTTGAATCAGTAAACTTCTAGTTTACTGTAACATATATCTTAATCAATTATAAACTTTTCAATTTCCATAAAATTATGATTTAAATCATAATTTGACATCCATTTTGGGAGATCTATTTAGACTTTGTGTGAGAAGTATATAACTTTTCAAAAATTAGCTCACACTTGTATTCTAACAATCTCTCCCTCAAGTGTGAGTCATACAAATATACTTTCTTTATATTTGTATTTAAAATCACTTTTACACTCTTTTAAGCTCAAAAGAAAAATATATATTAGTTCTTTAGAAACTACCATATAATATTATATCACTAGATAATCTCATTAATAATATACTTCAATTTACTTATATGAAAAATATATAGTCCACCACATATGAAAAGAGTTATAATCAAAATAACTTAGAATCACACAATACATTTTTTGTAGCAGAAAATTCTCATGGCAACAGATTTATGATATGTGATCACAATAAATTTAAATAACAATAACAAGTAAGCAGCATATTACCTTCTTGGCTTATTTATTTCTCTTGGGCTTTGGTTTCAAAATAAATATGAATATATTCCTTTGCAGCTTATTGCCTCTTTAATATCTCATTCGCAGCATTAGCAAATATTTGATTTGCTATATTTGTTAACTTCTAGTTTACAATTACAATCTCTTGCTTTATTATCTGTAAACTTCTAGTTTACAGCAAACTTCTAATTTGTATTGTTATGTGCAAACTTCTGGTTTATAATAGCATGTGTTTTTATATGAAATCTATTTTTGTGGATATCTTTAAAATCCAATAAGTTTTTTTATACGAGCTTCAGGTAACAAAATATTAGTTGTTTTGGGGCCTTCTGTCAAATTTATACTGCCCCATATATATAGTATGAACATTAGCCTCTCTTATAAAGTTGGGCAAAATATGTTAATTAGTCCATAGGACTATTAGCCTTTATACTTATTACAACATAAATCTCTGTAAGTTATTGTCTTCCGAACAATACTTTTCCAAGGCTACTAAGATCTTATTGTATCATACAATATTTGAAACATAAGTCTTCAGGGCCTTAATATTAATAACAAACAAATGTCATACTCTTGTCCACCCTTCATTTCTGGTTGTGAACAAGCACTTACGTCTTTAGAACACCAATTAACTTATAAGTATAAATCACAGTGTAAAATAATAAATCACTATACAACATTACTATGCGAAATAATAAATTATTATACAATATTACTATGCGAAATAGTAAAATCATTGTGCACAATAATAAAATCCGTGTATAATCACGTTTCAGATATTATGCAAGATAGTAAATTATTGTGCACAATAGTAAAATCAGTGCGTGAAGTGCATTTCGGACTGATTTAAAGATCCTATAGAAAATATCAAAATTTTATAAACCATAAAATAGTTGGGTGCAAGATACCATTGTAATATGATAAATTTTCAACATATTTATTATGCCTAATGGTTTTGTGGTTTTTATCAATAATTTTTCTCCACTTCAAGTGGAAATTTGAACCAATATGATTATAATCTTGATCATGCCCAAGACTGTAGACATGATCATTGTTATATCCATGGCCATAATTAGATTCATTTGCTATTTCATTCACTTCTAGGAATAGAGTCGAGCCTGGATTCATGATATTTGCAACAAAAACACATTATTTTATTTAGCCATATAAGATCAAGAAATTAATTCAACATATTTCTTAAAATCTTTTTCACAATTTTGCTACTGCAGGAACAAATTGAATATACCCATTTATAATGAGCTTTTAGAAGAACAACCATCTTTTGGTAGTAATACAACTCCTTTAATTTGTTTTAAAGAATAAGAGGGTCTTATAAGGCCAAATATACAATTTTGATGCTTCATGAAACACAAATTTAAATTTCATTATAAGAATAAATTTATGAGATATAACACACAATATGATAACATGAATAATAAATTCATAAAGACAACAAATAATCCATAAATTACGAAAATAAAAATTTATGGCTTCAGGCCATTCAGTTTTAGTGGCTTCATGCTAATTAATTCTCATAGCTTTAAGCTAATTAGTCTCATGGCTTCGGGCCAATGATGAGAATTTAGAATTATATGGCTTCTGACCTTTTATCTTTAGGATGGATAAAAATTAAATATTTATTTCTAGTCATCCAATAAAATAAATGATAAAAAGTATATGACTTTATGTCATATAATAGAGAATTAAATGAATATGGCTTCTAGCCAATTTGTACCTCTTGGCTTCAGGCCAATTTGTTTCACGGCTTCAAGCCAATTTGTGCCTTCAGACAAATTTGTCTTTTCATAAGAAATTAAATTCATATAACTTCTCACCATTTATCTTCGGGATAAACATGAGACATTAAATCTATATCCGTTTATCTTGAATAAACAAATATTATATATTATTAGAATATTTAATATAAAACACTAATGATAATAATAGGAAATTCACAAAAAGAATTCATAAATTATTGCAACAAAATTAAAATTTTATGGCTTCAGGTCATTTATCTTCAGGATAAATAAAAGTTGAATATTATGGCTTTCAGCCATACAATAAGATAGAAGTTGAAAGCTATATGACTTCTGGTCATATAATATTAAAATTTTATGGCTTCAGGTCATTTATCTTCAGGATAAATAAAAGTTGAACATTATGGCTTCCGGCCATACAATAACAAGACAAAAGCTATATGATTTCTGGCCATATAATATCAACGTTTTATGGCTTCAGGCCATTTATCTTTAGCATAAACAAAAGTTTGAACACTATAGCTTCCAGCCATATAATAAAAAGATGAAAGTTATATGACTTCTGGCCATATAATATTAAAATAAGAATTAAAAAAATATAACTTCTGGTCATATGATTTCATAATAAGAAATCAAAGGGTATGACTTCTGGCCATATAATATTAAAATAAGAATTAAAGAAATATGACTTCTGGTCATATAATTTCATAATAAGAAATCAAAGGGTATGACTTCTGGCCATCTAATATTAAAATAAAAATTAAAGAAATATGACTTCTGATCATATAATTTCATAATAAGAAATCAAAGGCGTATGACTTCTGGCCATACTAAGAAATCAAAGGCATATGGCTTCTTGTCATACTATAATAACAATATAAATAATATAAAAGAACTCGGATAAATAAACGTATATCCTTAAAGAAAGTAGATAAAATCATTAAAGAAATCATACTTTCGTTAGAATTCTCGTGCTGATAACGTGTTATAAAAATAAAGATATAGAAGAAGTAGAAAATAAAAGAAAAGAGCAGGAGAGATTCAAGAGAGAGAAATTCTCATTCAGTTTGTCGGTGTACATTTGTGAGGGGTAGGAACTATTTATAGTGGCTGGAGAGTAGGGAAGTTTTGTTTAGCTTCTATACACTCACCACCATGAATGTAGTAAGTGAGTATCCACTCCTTACCATAACAGTAGTGGGAACCTTAATGCCAAAAATGAGTCATCCATATAATATATTCATAACAGTATGCAACTTATTTTTATTTTTTGAAGAAAAGTTCACATAGTTATGGATAAATTTTTATAAGAGTAAATATTTTTATATAAATTTATAAAATGATTTGTTTGAACCGATTTATTTGTTTAATTTAGTTAGTAAGTTAAATCCCGATTCTTAATCAGAATTAAATACAATTAATAATTAATAGGGAAAACTAAAATAAATTAGGGAAAGTCCTTTAAAAGAACTTTAAGAAGACATAAAGATGTTTCGAATATTTATAATGCCAAAGAGGTATTAGGTTTTGATTCGCAATTTTCAAAATTAAATGGAAATGATATAATTGTTCCTCGAAGTTTAATTTTCATTTTGATAGAATTAATTGTGAAAACTTTATTCGAACTTGTGAAACTTTTATCAGAACTTGTGAAACTCTGATCAGATTTTGTGAATTTTGATTTATAACTTGTGAAATTATTTAAAAAATTTGTGAAATTTTTTTGAGAACTTACGAAAACCTAACCCAAACTTGTGAAACCTTTATTAGAACTTATAGAACTCTTATCTGATATTAGGAATCAAAATTTGCAACTTGTAAAATTATTTTAAAAACTTTTGAAAACTTTACCTAAACTTGTGAAACTCTCTAAGAAAGTTGCGAAATTCTTTTAAGGAACTTGTGAAAACCTTAGCCAAACTTGTGAAACTCTAATCAAATTTTATGAATTTTGATTTGCAACTTGTGAAATTCTTTAAAAAAAAATGAAAAACTTCATTTAAACTTATGAAAATCTTTATCGTCATTTATGACATCTTGTCTTCCTCTGTGTTTTAAATTTTAAATTTAGAGGGACAATTATATTATTTTCTTTCAATTTTAAAAAATACGAATTAGACTCTAATAGCTCTTTAATATTATGAATATTTAAAACGTCTTTTTAACATTTTTAAAATTCTTTTTAATGAATTTTCCCCCAAATTATTCTATTTAATTCGGGGTAGTAAATTTTTGCTATGGTTTTTTTTTTTGCTATGAATAAGTTTTGGAGGGGTTCGGCATCAATCCCCCACCAAGGCCAGGGCATGGCCCCAAATTCTATGAGCACTTACTGGGGACTTACTGGGGATTTTTGCTATGGTTTGATCGACTACATATTGCTTGCGATGATCCATTTAACACAATATGCATAGCCCCCTATGGGCCAGAACCCACCCATAGGCCCAAATTTAGGTCGAGGCGTTAGCCCAGTTATCAATACCAATAAACAATTTTTTTATAAAAAAAAATACCAATAAACAATTTAACTAATAGTAATGTCATTACGGGTAGTTTTCTAGGGAAACAGATTAAAGATCTGTCAAGGAGAGATTGGCAGGTCTCTTTATGCCATATTTCGAGAGATTTCAATCAGGTTGCTGATACATTAGCAAAGGTGGGAATCAACAATTAGGAAATTTTAAGTAATTACCCTTGCTTCTTGAGGGTCTGGATAGATCAAAATTGCTTGAGATTTATTCCCTACTGTGTACTTCTTTGTTTATTGTCTTTTGACTTTTAACCATCCTTTCTATTAAAAAAGAAAATCAATAAATTTCAAATATGTAAAAAATCACCCTGTATGGATCAACAATACACCTTACTAGTAATCTAGCACTTAATATAAAATATATTTATATAATTTAATTAAATTAAGTAAATTAGTTAAATTAGTTAATATGTCATGTATTTTCTGAAATACTCTAATACTCCCTCCGGTCCTAATTATAAGACAACATTTGAGAGTTGATTTTGATCCTAATTATAGGACAACATTTTAATTTTTGTCAATTTTTTCCTAAAATACCCCTATTTATTCTTTTAAGTGTATTTGGTTTTTGGTGAGTATATGTATATGGGCGCATAAACTCTTCCAGTCAATGAAACTTTTAAATTGTTGAGTATATACACACACACAAACATATATATATATATATATATATATATATATATATGTTTGTGTGTGTGTATCTAGATATGTGTGTGTGTACATATGTAGATATGTATATGTGTGTATGGGTGTGTGTTTATATGTGTGTAGATACATATACACACAAACATATGTGTGTGTGTTTATATATGTGTGTAGATATATACACACACAAACATATGTGTGTAGATATACACACACACAAACGTATATATGTGTGTGTGTGTGTGTGTGTCTGTGTCTGTGTGTGTGAGTGTGTGGGTGCAGGGGCGGAGCCAGGATTTAAAATTAGGAGAGGCGAAAATTACAAAATAGAATTCAATGGAGTTTGGACTTGAAATTAGGAGGCGAAAATTATAGAATTGGATCCATAATTTTATGAAATTATATTTAACCTAAAAAAAGTTTCAATATGTTCACTTTAGTCCTCTCTAAAAGTTTGATATAGGGACTAAAATGAAAATGTTAAAATTTTTATGAGGCTATAATATAATTTCCTACATTTATGGGTAAAATTATGTAATTTTAGGGGGGCGGGGGCCACCCCTAGCCCCCCTAATTCCGCCTATGTGTGGGTGTGTGTTTATATATGTGTAAATATACACACACAAAAACATATGTGTGTGTGTTTATATGTGTGTGTGTGTGTGTGTGTGTCTATATATGCACATGTGTGTAGATATATATATTCACAAACATATATATGTGTGTGTGTGTGTGTGTGTGTATCTGTGAGTGCGTAAATGTGTGTTTATATATGTGTAAATACACACACACAAAAACATATATATATATGTGTGTGTGTGTGTTTATATGTGTGTAGATAGATACACACACAAACATATATGTGTGTGTATGTATATACGTGTAGATATATATATTCACAAACATATATACACGTGTGTATTTGTGAGTGTGTGGGTGTGTGTTTATATATATGTAAATACACATGTGTGTTTATATATATGTAAATACACACACATGTGTGTGTCTATATATATATATGTATGTATGTATGTATGTATGTATGTATGTATGTGTGCACACGCGCATATATATACACACACATATATATATGTATTTATAGTTAGACCATTATTTCAAATAAAAAGCATGTAGAAAGGAAAATTCTAGGTGGGAGAAGTATGTGGTAAGAGTTGTTAATTCACTTTTACTTTTGTCATTTTAAATTTATATAAGAGCATTTTAGGAAAATAAGTAAAATTAACTAATTTAACTCCTTTCCTTAATCTCCTCAAAAGCGGTTAAATATGTCTTATAATTAGGACCGGAGGGAGTAATATTTTTTAATTCCTTTCCTCTTTGGTTGTTATTTGGACAGCTTCAATATAGAGATAAGTCAAAAAAAATGTTGGTAAATATACAAAATAATTTTTATTTAGGATCAAAATCAACTCTTTGAATATATCTTAATTTAAAAACACAAGGCAACATTTCTCAAGTCAAGCATGGGTCCCCTTCGTGGAACCCACCTACGCATTCCTCGTACATTTATGCAAGACTTCCTTATAAGAATTGCATGCAGATGAGTTAATTAGCAGGTCATTCCTTGTACAACTCACCACCTATGCATTCCTCGTACATTTATGCAAGACTTCCTTTTTCTGAGAATTGCATGCGGATGAGTTAATTAGCAGGTCATTCCTCGTACAACTCTTTTTTTTTTTTTTTGGAGAATTACAGGCAAGCTAAAGCTTGGGTGATGGAAGGACTAGATCTTGAACATCAAGTCCTTAATACATCAAGTAGAACAAGCTAACAAAAGCAGACCAACCGGTCTCTAGTAAACATTTCAAGACATCCTGCCGGAACAGATGGAAACAGGCTGATATCAGCATCAACAAGAGCGTCATGTCCCTGTTTGGCCATATAGTCAGCGCAAGAGATGTTGCCTCTTGGGGTATAGTGGAGCTCCACATCCCAATCTCTGAATAGTAAGTCTCTGGTCTCCCATATAATTTCTTTCAGAGGGTGGTCCGCATGATAATCCCTCATAAGGACGTTAATCGCATCCAAGGTGTAACATCCTGAATTTTGAATCTAATATCTTGAACATAAACCTATTTTGGGAAGACTAGTAGGCTCTATTTTTGGAAAGTAATAAATTTGAAATCAGTATTTTGTGGGCCCCGTGAATAGTATTTACTATTCACGTATACGTTTTTACTATTTACAAATACGTATTTAAATATATATATATATATATATATATATATATGTTATTCGCAAATACGTATTTAATACTTGAAATTTGTGAAATATGAATAGTGTTCACTATTCACAAATACGTATTTACTATTTAAAAATACGGTATTTACTATTCCAAAATACGTATTTACTATTCATGTGGGACCCACGTCAAATTATTTCTCCTCTGCCGACAGAAACTCTCGTGAAGTTTGAAAATTTTGTCAGCGGGACCCACGTAATAGTAATTTACTATTTGAATAATAATATTATATTATTATAATATAATATTATTTACTATTCATGTGGGACCCACGAAAAATTATTTCCACAACCAGCCACGGGAAGAGTCACGGGAGGTTTGAAAATTTGTCACGGGGAAAATTACGTAGAACGACCCAGAGACGAAAATTACACTTAAGGACCCATTTTCCAACTATAAATAGACCTTCCATTTCATTTCATTCTTCACAACTTCTAAGAGCTATAGAGAGAGAGAGAGAGTAGAGAGATATTTGCTTGAGAGTTATAATAGCTGGTTGGTGATTCGGGTATTAGCAAGTAACAGGTAACTCTGAATATTCTTCCTTATACTTGTGAATTATGTATGATTATAAATTTGTTTGTTTACTATTTTGGCAAGAATATTTAGAAAATATTTATGGTTTTAAGATCTGGTGTGGGAACTTTGACTTGCAAATCTGTAGAGGTACTATTTATACGTACGTTACTATTCACATATACCGTATTTACTATTCATTTTACTATTCACGTATACTGTATTTACTATTCATTTTTACTATTCACGTATACCGTATTTACTATTCATGTTACTATTCACGTATACCGTATTTACTATTCATGTTACTATTCACGTATACCGTATTTACTATTCATGTTACTATTCACGTATACTGTATTTAAACGTGAGGGAAGATATTGAAGAAGGAAAAGAATCGAAATTTGGGATCGATAGAGATGGGATATTAAGGTATAAAGGAAAAGTGTGCATACCTAATGATGGAGAAATAAAAAGGCTCATACTAGAAGAGGCACATCGGAGTAAATACACTATCCATCCCGGAGCAACCAAGATGTATCATGATCTCAAGCGGAATTGGTGGTGGCGGGGCATGAAGAAAGATGTGACTGACTTTGTCACTTGTTGTTTGACTTGTCAGAAAGTCAAGATCGAACATCGGAAACCTCCTGGATTATTAAAGAATTTGGATATCCCAGAGTGGAAATGGGACAGCATCTCTATGGATTTCATCATGGGGCTTCCTCTAACGACATCCGGACATAATGCCATTTGGGTAATTGTCGATAGGTTAACTAAGTCAGCTCATTTTCTAGCAATTGCAGCAGAATACTCATTGGAGAGACTAGCAAAGATCTACATGAAGGAGATTGTCAGATTGCATGGGATACCGAATAGCATCGTATCTGATCGTGATCCACGATTCACTTCACGATTTTGGAAAGCATTGCAGAATGCTATGGGAACTCGGATGAGTTATAGTACCGCTTATCATCCTCAAACTGACGGGCAGACTGAGAGGACTATTCAAACTCTGGAAGACATGTTGCGGGCTTGTGCAATCGAACTAAAAGGAAGTTGGGACGATCATCTTCATCTTGCGGAGTTTGCATATAACAATAGTTATCACTCCAGCATTGAGATGGCACCTTATGAGGCTTTGTATGGAAGAAAATGTAGATCTCCTATTTGCTGGACGGAATTGAATGAGCGAATTTTAATAGGTCCAGAACTTGTGGACGAGACGACTCAAAAGATTAAGGTGATACAACAGAAACTTCTCACTGCTCAGAGTCGACAGAAGAGTTATGCTGACAAGAGAAGACGACCGTTGGAGTTCATGGTAGGCGAACATGTATTCTTAAAAGTCACACCAATGACTGGTATTGGTAGAGCAATACGAGCAAAGAAACTTTCACCTCGTTTTATGGGTCCTTATGAGATTTTGGAGAAAATTGGACCGGTAGCTTACAGAATTGCTTTACCTCCACAGCTTGCGAATCTTCACAATGTCTTTCATGTATCGCAACTGAAGAAATACCAACCGGATCCTTCCCACATTATAGAAGTAGAAGAGGTAGAACTCAAGGATAACATGACGTATAAAGCCGAGCCAGAGCGGATTGTTGATGCAAGGGACAAGAGATTAAGAAACAAGACCATTAGACTTGTAAAGGTCGAGTGGAAAGGAATGGCTCCCGGAGATGCTACTTGGGAAACGGAGGAGAGCATGCGACAAACCTATCCTCATTTATTTAAATAGGTTAGAATTCTTATTATAGCGAAATTTTGAGGACAAAATTTTCTTTTAGGAGGGGAGAAATGTAACATCCTGAATTTTGAATCTAATATCTTGAACATAAACCTATTTTGGGAAGACTAGTAGGCTCTATTTTTGGAAAGTAATAAATTTGAAATCAGTATTTTGTGGGCCCCGTGAATAGTATTTACTATTCACGTATACGTTTTTACTATTTACAAATACGTATTTAAAAATATATATATATATATATATATATATGTTATTCGCAAATACGTATTTAATACTTGAAATTTGTGAAATATGAATAGTGTTCACTATTCACAAATACGTATTTACTATTTAAAAATACGGTATTTACTATTCCAAAATACGTATTTACTATTCATGTGGGACCCACGTCAAATTATTTCTCCTCTGCCGACAGAAACTCTCGTGAAGTTTGAAAATTTTGTCAGCGGGACCCACGTAATAGTAATTTACTATTTGAATAATAATATTATATTATTATAATATAATATTATTTACTATTCATGTGGGACCCACGAAAAATTATTTCCACAACCAGCCACGGGAAGAGTCACGGGAGGTTTGAAAATTTGTCACGGGGAAAATTACGTAGAACGACCCAGAGACGAAAATTACACTTAAGGACCCATTTTCCAACTATAAATAGACCTTCCATTTCATTTCATTCTTCACAACTTCTAAGAGCTATAGAGAGAGAGAGAGAGTAGAGAGATATTTGCTTGAGAGTTATAATAGCTGGTTGGTGATTCGGGTATTAGCAAGTAACAGGTAACTCTGAATATTCTTCCTTATACTTGTGAATTATGTATGATTATAAATTTGTTTGTTTACTATTTTGGCAAGAATATTTAGAAAATATTTATGGTTTTAAGATCTGGTGTGGGAACTTTGACTTGCAAATCTGTAGAGGTACTATTTATACGTACGTTACTATTCACATATACCGTATTTACTATTCATTTTACTATTCACGTATACTGTATTTACTATTCATTTTTACTATTCACGTATACCGTATTTACTATTCATGTTACTATTCACGTATACCGTATTTACTATTCATGTTACTATTCACGTATACCGTATTTACTATTCATGTTACTATTCACGTATACTGTATTTACTATTCATGTTACTATTCACGTATACCGTATTTACTACTCATTTTACTATTCATGTATATACCGTATTTTACTATTCACAGATACGCATAGTATTTTACTATTCATAAATACGCATATCAATGTATATAATGGTATAATAATGCATTATTTTTGAGTAAATACATTCATCATGGCGGTTGTAATGTGATGGGTGGAGTAAGGAGGGAATTGAATGATAAGAATTGTTTATGCCACCACTCGGTGCACAGTGGATGGTACTTTTCAGGGCCCCATCTTCCATGTTTTCCTCTTGCCGGGATTTCATTGGAGATGTGGGACATGTGACACCTCCTTAGTTGTTATTTTAAAGGAGGGGAGCCATAGTCCAGATTTAAGCTCTATACCTTTGGCCGGGTGTATCTTAAGTTTTGGTGAGCTTGAAACCATCCAGTCAAATGAATGAGTTTCTATTGGACTATATGTTAGCCTATGGTTCCAGTCAGCGGTATACGGTTGGAAGGGGATATAAGGGAGGCTGCATACTGCATAGTGCATTTCTGAATTATTCAATAAAGAATGATGAGTATTTTGTAAAGGCATTTGATGTGAACAACGGTATATCTAAAAATATCTGAGTATATTAAATTCACATTATATTACCTTTTATTTTTGTCATATGTAATTTGCTCGTGTAAGGTAGAAATATTCAGTAGTTACTGAGACGTGGAATCTCATCCCATATTAACATTTTTCAGGTGATTATTCTAGTAGAGAGCAAGGGAAGGCACCTATGGAGTGAGCTCTGGAAGCTCTTTTGATCTCCAATAGATTATGTTATGTTATTTTATTTGCCATGAACCTAAGACTTCCGTTTTGTATTGAACTCTGAAATATTTTCTGAAATTTATTCTGATTATGTATTACGGGTTTTATTCGAAATGGTAACATTGTAAAAGGATTTGGATATTGTTGAACTCTTTTGAAGGTATTTTCAATATTTTGACCGAGTTTTTGGTGATGAAAATGAGGTGTTACATTTTTGGTATCAGAGCTAAAGGTTCCATGGCAATTTTGTTTATTTTCTAAAGTGATTTCTTAAAAAAAAAATTTAAAAGTTCGTGGCAAATTAAATATCATAACATGAGCACTTCCCTTTGTTAGATTTAGAATTTATTTAGCTATTTTATTTGTTTAGTGTCCTTATAGTATTAATCATAGGAGGAGATAATGGCAAGAACTCGAAGAACTAATTCAACCCCTGCCTCATCCCAAAGAGGTCTCCCTCCGCATCAAGATGGTTCCCATCCTCAGGATAACAATGCCCTTTTGGCAGAATTACGAGACGTCATCTTGGAGATGAGAGAGAAAGTGAATAGACACGAGGATGAACTAGCAAAAGGAAGAGGCCAAGGTGGTAAGGAAGGAAAGGAGAAGGCTCTGGAAGTCACACCTTCTGACCATCAATCTAGGGGAGGAAGTTATTCTCGTACTGAAGATGGAGGTAGTAGCGGTTCTCATTCTCAGTATCATCCCTTACCTATTACTGAGGTTTGGGAAAAATTTCGGAAGTTTACTCCACCGATGTTCGAGGGGAAGCTAGATCCGATTGCAGCACTGGAGTGGCTGAAGCGTGTAGAAAAGATTTTCAGAGTTATCGAGATTAGCTCACAACAAAAGGTGATGGTTGCTGAACAATTGTTGCAGAAAGCAGCTGAAGAATGGTGGGAAAGCACCAAAACAAAAGGAAATGCTGAGATGACGTGGGAAGAGTTTAAGGAAAAGTTCGAAAATTATTACTTTTCCCCTTCAATCAGAATAGAGAAAGAAACTGAATTCCTCACATTCAGGCAAGGGGAATTACATGAAGACGAATTTATTACTCGCTTTTTAGAGTTGTCTAAATTCTGCGGATATTCACAGAACAACTCTAAATGGTTGAGTGCTCGATTGGTTGAAAAAGCTAGACCAGACCTAAAAACAGCCCTATCACCGTTCCTTGATGAAACAAGGGATTTTGAAGAAATATGCGACAAACTGCGCGCGATAGCAAGGAACAAACGAGAAGAGGAAGCTGAGAAGATGAAGGGTTTTCAGGCCAGATTTACACACCTCATGAGACCAACGGGAGGAGTTACTAAGAAGCAGAGTCACAACTTCAGTAATGTGAATACGCGGTTTAGCCAACCATCCAGAAATCACTTTGGTGGACCATCGAGGAGTTATTTTACTGGACCCCAAAGAAGTCATTTCAGCAGACCACCGAGGAGTCAATTCAAAGGACCTCAAAGGAGTCACTTCAGTGGAGGTCAGAGTTCATATAGGGGATCCACAGCTCCTGTTGCAAGCACCGCTAACAATCAGATGTGTGCCAAGTGTGGAAGAATACACCAAGGACCATGTGTGACGTGTTTCAACTGTGGAAAGCCAGGACACATTTCCAGATTTTGTGAGGAGGAGCCTCGAGGGGCCAAGGATGCTAGAACTGCAGTGCCAGGGAAAGTGTTTGCACTATCACATCAGGAGGCAAGTGCTTCACCAAATCTGATTAAAGGTATCCTCAAACTCCAAGGTCTTGAAGTAGAAGCCTTATTTGATTCTGGTGCCACACACTCTTTTATATCATACGACTGTGTGCCTCGATTGAATTTAAGAGTGAGTGAATTGCCTTATTATATGATTATTTCTACACCGGCGGGAGCTTCAGTAAAAACTTCTAGGGCTTGCTTAAATTGTACGATTGAGATTGATAATAGGATCTCAAATATAGACCTTGTTTGTTTACCCACGAAGGGTATCGATGTAATAATAGGAATGGATTGGTTGTCAGCTAATGACATCATCCTTGACTGCAAGAGGAAGACTATCTCTCTTGCGGATGACTCTATGAGTCATAGTAGACCACAATTGTTGTCTATAGTACAAGATGAAAAGCCTGTTCATTATGGTTGTCTTGCGTACATGGTGTTTTTCTCCATTCAAACAGAAGTGGAGGAAGGGATAGAGAACATTGAAGTGGTGAAAGAATTTCCGGAAGTATTTCCGAAAGAAATGACAGGTTTACCCCCGGAGAGAGAAGTAGAATTTTCTATTGATCTCGTACCTGGAACGGAACCTATATCTAAAGCTCCTTACCGAATGTCTCCATCGGAACTAGCAGAATTGAAGAGGCAGATCGAGGAATTGTTAGAAAAGGGTTTTATCAGACCCAGTGTATCTCCTTGGGGATCGCCCGTGCTCTTTGTGAAGAAGAAAGATGGGAGCCTGAGACTATGCATTGACTATCGCCAGTTGAATAAAGTGACTATAAAGAATAAATATCCTTTACCCAGGATCGACGATCTACTTGATCAGTTGAAGGGAGCATCCATATTCTCCAAGATCGACCTCAGATCAGGTTATCACCAACTGAGAGTCAAAGCTGAAGATGTCTCAAAAACTGCATTCAGAACTAGATATGGCCATTATGAATTTCTTGTTATGCCATTTGGGCTAACAAATGCTCCAGCAGTATTCATGGATTACATGAATAGGATTTTCCGACCATATCTAGATAAATTTGTAGTGGTTTTCATTGACGACATCCTTATCTACTCTAAGGATGAAGAAGAGCATAAAGAGCACCTTAGAATCGTGCTACAAGTGTTGAAGGAGCACAAGCTCTATGCGAAACTATCTAAGTGCGAATTTTGGTTGAAGGAAGTAAAATTCCTAGGCCATGTCGTATCGGCTGAAGGTGTTGCAGTGGACCATACTAAAGTTGAAGCAGTTCTCCAATGGGAACGACCAAAGTCCGTGACTGAGATCAGGAGTTTTCTAGGTCTAGCTGGCTATTATAGGAGATTTATCAAGGGCTTTTCGCAAATAGCTATGCCCTTGACAAAGTTAACTAGGAAGGGTCAACCATTTGTATGGGACGAAAAGTGTGAAGCAGCTTTCCAAAATTTGAAGACTAAGTTGACTACGGCACCAGTACTTATAATTCCAGATCCTGCCCAGACCTTTACTTTGTACACAGATGCTTCCAAGAAAGGTCTTGGGTGTGTATTAATGCAAAATGGTAGGGTAGTAGCTTATGCTTCTCGACAGTTAAGGCCACATGAAGGGAATTATCCTACTCACGACTTAGAACTGGCAGCAGTAGTGTTTGCTCTGAAGATTTGGAGGCACCACCTCTACGGTTCAAAGTTCGAGGTTTATAGTGACCATAAAAGTCTAAAGTACCTGTTCGACCAAAAGGAGCTCAACATGCGACAGAGGAGATGGATGGAGTTTATCAAGGACTACGACTTCGAATTGAAGTATCATCCAGGAAAGGCGAACGTTGTAGCAGATGCCTTAAGTAGAAAGACAATCCATGTAGCCCAGATGATGATCAGAGAACATAAATTGCTCGAGGAGATACCAAGTACATCTATTGATGTAATGTCAGGTTTGGTCGCTACCATAGAAGCATTAACTATTGAAAGCACAATTTGGAAAGAGATTAAATTCGCTCAGCTCGAAGATGAGTATCTATTAAACGTGAGGGAAGATATTGAAGAAGGAAAAGAATCGAAATTTGGGATCGATAGAGATGGGATATTAAGGTATAAAGGAAAAGTGTGCATACCTAATGATGGAGAAATAAAAAGGCTCATACTAGAAGAGGCACATCGGAGTAAATACACTATCCATCCCGGAGCAACCAAGATGTATCATGATCTCAAGCGGAATTGGTGGTGGCGGGGCATGAAGAAAGATGTGACTGACTTTGTCACTTGTTGTTTGACTTGTCAGAAAGTCAAGATCGAACATCGGAAACCTCCTGGATTATTAAAGAATTTGGATATCCCAGAGTGGAAATGGGACAGCATCTCTATGGATTTCATCATGGGGCTTCCTCTAACGACATCCGGACATAATGCCATTTGGGTAATTGTCGATAGGTTAACTAAGTCAGCTCATTTTCTAGCAATTGCAGCAGAATACTCATTGGAGAGACTAGCAAAGATCTACATGAAGGAGATTGTCAGATTGCATGGGATACCGAATAGCATCGTATCTGATCGTGATCCACGATTCACTTCACGATTTTGGAAAGCATTGCAGAATGCTATGGGAACTCGGATGAGTTATAGTACCGCTTATCATCCTCAAACTGACGGGCAGACTGAGAGGACTATTCAAACTCTGGAAGACATGTTGCGGGCTTGTGCAATCGAACTAAAAGGAAGTTGGGACGATCATCTTCATCTTGCGGAGTTTGCATATAACAATAGTTATCACTCCAGCATTGAGATGGCACCTTATGAGGCTTTGTATGGAAGAAAATGTAGATCTCCTATTTGCTGGACGGAATTGAATGAGCGAATTTTAATAGGTCCAGAACTTGTGGACGAGACGACTCAAAAGATTAAGGTGATACAACAGAAACTTCTCACTGCTCAGAGTCGACAGAAGAGTTATGCTGACAAGAGAAGACGACCGTTGGAGTTCATGGTAGGCGAACATGTATTCTTAAAAGTCACACCAATGACTGGTATTGGTAGAGCAATACGAGCAAAGAAACTTTCACCTCGTTTTATGGGTCCTTATGAGATTTTGGAGAAAATTGGACCGGTAGCTTACAGAATTGCTTTACCTCCACAGCTTGCGAATCTTCACAATGTCTTTCATGTATCGCAACTGAAGAAATACCAACCGGATCCTTCCCACATTATAGAAGTAGAAGAGGTAGAACTCAAGGATAACATGACGTATAAAGCCGAGCCAGAGCGGATTGTTGATGCAAGGGACAAGAGATTAAGAAACAAGACCATTAGACTTGTAAAGGTCGAGTGGAAAGGAATGGCTCCCGGAGATGCTACTTGGGAAACGGAGGAGAGCATGCGACAAACCTATCCTCATTTATTTAAATAGGTTAGAATTCTTATTATAGCGAAATTTTGAGGACAAAATTTTCTTTTAGGAGGGGAGAAATGTAACATCCTGAATTTTGAATCTAATATCTTGAACATAAACCTATTTTGGGAAGACTAGTAGGCTCTATTTTTGGAAAGTAATAAATTTGAAATCAGTATTTTGTGGGCCCCGTGAATAGTATTTACTATTCACGTATACGTTTTTACTATTTACAAATACGTATTTAAAAATATATATATATATATATATATATATATGTTATTCGCAAATACGTATTTAATACTTGAAATTTGTGAAATATGAATAGTGTTCACTATTCACAAATACGTATTTACTATTTAAAAATACGGTATTTACTATTCCAAAATACGTATTTACTATTCATGTGGGACCCACGTCAAATTATTTCTCCTCTGCCGACAGAAACTCTCGTGAAGTTTGAAAATTTTGTCAGCGGGACCCACGTAATAGTAATTTACTATTTGAATAATAATATTATATTATTATAATATAATATTATTTACTATTCATGTGGGACCCACGAAAAATTATTTCCACAACCAGCCACGGGAAGAGTCACGGGAGGTTTGAAAATTTGTCACGGGGAAAATTACGTAGAACGACCCAGAGACGAAAATTACACTTAAGGACCCATTTTCCAACTATAAATAGACCTTCCATTTCATTTCATTCTTCACAACTTCTAAGAGCTATAGAGAGAGAGAGAGAGTAGAGAGATATTTGCTTGAGAGTTATAATAGCTGGTTGGTGATTCGGGTATTAGCAAGTAACAGGTAACTCTGAATATTCTTCCTTATACTTGTGAATTATGTATGATTATAAATTTGTTTGTTTACTATTTTGGCAAGAATATTTAGAAAATATTTATGGTTTTAAGATCTGGTGTGGGAACTTTGACTTGCAAATCTGTAGAGGTACTATTTATACGTACGTTACTATTCACATATACCGTATTTACTATTCATTTTACTATTCACGTATACTGTATTTACTATTCATTTTTACTATTCACGTATACCGTATTTACTATTCATGTTACTATTCACGTATACCGTATTTACTATTCATGTTACTATTCACGTATACCGTATTTACTATTCATGTTACTATTCACGTATACTGTATTTACTATTCATGTTACTATTCACGTATACCGTATTTACTACTCATTTTACTATTCATGTATATACCGTATTTTACTATTCACAGATACGCATAGTATTTTACTATTCATAAATACGCATATCAATGTATATAATGGTATAATAATGCATTATTTTTGAGTAAATACATTCATCATGGCGGTTGTAATGTGATGGGTGGAGTAAGGAGGGAATTGAATGATAAGAATTGTTTATGCCACCACTCGGTGCACAGTGGATGGTACTTTTCAGGGCCCCATCTTCCATGTTTTCCTCTGGCCGGGATTTCATTGGAGATGTGGGACATGTGACACCTCCTTAGTTGTTATTTTAAAGGAGGGGAGCCATAGTCCAGATTTAAGCTCTATACCTTTGGCCGGGTGTATCTTAAGTTTTGGTGAGCTTGAAACCATCCAGTCAAATGAATGAGTTTCTATTGGACTATATGTTAGCCTATGGTTCCAGTCAGCGGTATACGGTTGGAAGGGGATATAAGGGAGGCTGCATACTGCATAGTGCATTTCTGAATTATTCAATAAAGAATGATGAGTATTTTGTAAAGGCATTTGATGTGAACAACGGTATATCTAAAAATATCTGAGTATATTAAATTCACATTATATTACCTTTTATTTTTGTCATATGTAATTTGCTCGTGTAAGGTAGAAATATTCAGTAGTTACTGAGACGTGGAATCTCATCCCATATTAACATTTTTCAGGTGATTATTCTAGTAGAGAGCAAGGGAAGGCACCTATGGAGTGAGCTCTGGAAGCTCTTTTGATCTCCAATAGATTATGTTATGTTATTTTATTTGCCATGAACCTAAGACTTCCGTTTTGTATTGAACTCTGAAATATTTTCTGAAATTTATTCTGATTATGTATTACGGGTTTTATTCGAAATGGTAACATTGTAAAAGGATTTGGATATTGTTGAACTCTTTTGAAGGTATTTTCAATATTTTGACCGAGTTTTTGGTGATGAAAATGAGGTGTTACACAAGGAATCTGAGTAGATAACGACTTTCTGAAAACCCATATGAAAACCCAGCTTTAAACCTAGCAAGATAGCGTAAAGCTCAGCTTCAATCACAGTGCGAAGGCCAAGAGCTTTTTGGAATCCCATCAGCCAATGTCCATGAGAGTCTCTCATCACTCCTCCACCAGCTGCTTGATGCTGGGAGCGCACCGAGCCATCAACGTCAATACGGATCACGTTTGCTGGAGGGGGAGTCCAAGTTTTCTCTACATTCCTATCAATATTAAAAACTAGGTGTGTTAGCGTTTGATTAGATATACTCTCCATAAGAAGATAATTACAAGTGTGAAGCATCTTCCTGATATTCGTATTTTTGGCTTGGAAGAGAAATTTGCATCTTGTCGTCCAAAGGATCCAGCATGCCAAGCTAAAAGTTCTCTGCCAAGAGAAATTTTGAAAGCATCCTTTTCCCGGATGGTGAATAGCATTCCAGTTGAGCCACTCCTGCAAGTTTCCTGTGAAATACTGAGAAAAATAGTTAGGTAGTAAAAGTTCTTTCCACAAATTCTTTGCTCTTTCACAATCCCTTATAATATGAATCACATTTTCCTCCTTGTTGCACTGGAAAGGGCAAAGATTCTCATTTGAGAGGCCCGTTCTGGCTCTTAAAGAACTGGTAGCAAGTCTTTCATGGCCGACCTGCCACATAAATATTTTAATTTTTTTTGGAAGTTGCCATTTCCACATTGTGGACCAGAAGGTTTGAGTACCCATTTGTTCATGCCGAGAGAGATAGGCGTACGTGGATTTAACAGAGAAACACCCGTCTTTAGCAGCTCGCCAGGTGAAACAGTCAGGGAGGTCATTAGAAGGGGGATGCACTTTGGAGATAGTATTTATGATTATAGAAGGCAGGATGCCCCGCCATCTGATAATATCCCATCTTCCATTACTCAATATGTGATCTCTAACTGTCTCATCAACATTAACCAAGGATGGGTCATGAACAAAGGTTATGAGAGGCCGCTGGAGAGGGAGCCAAAGGTCCTGCCAGAATTTGGTTTCCCTACCATTATTAGCCTTCTTTCCAATACTTGCCAAAAATTTATCCCAAACTTCAACCACCGCCTTCCAGACAGAAGAGGAGTTCCTCTTTTTAGATACCTTAGGCACCGCAGAGTGACCACAATTATATTTGGACCAGAGACATTTGGCCCATAATGTATCTTTTTTCGATAGGAGGTTCCAACAAATCTTCATGATAAAAGCCTTGTTTTGGCGCCGAAGATTTTTGAATCCGAGGCCCCCCTGCTTCTTAGCTTTAGTTACTTTGTCCCAAGCAATAAGGTGAATTTTTTTCACATCGACATCCTGAGACCAGAGGAAGTTCCTTGAGGTCTTATCAAGTTCATTAATAGTACAAATAGGAAGAAGGGTTGATTGCATTTGGTAGCTGGGGAGAGCAGATAGCACAGATTTAATTAGGACAGTGCGACCAGCCATAGTTAAGAGCTTGCTCTTCCATGAGGACAGTTTATCTTTGGTTTTCTGGACAATGTGGTGATATGTGGCCTTGGTAGTCCTCCCGTGAATGATTGGAACTCCCAAATATTTGCCAAGATCAGCTGCAATGCCTATTCCAAGAAGCTGGCTTAGTTCAATAGCTTTATTGAAGCTGACATTGCTGGAGTAAAACATTCGGGATTTCGCTAGGTTGATTCTGTGCCCAGAGACCTCACAAAAACTATGCATGACATTGCGGAGCTCATCCATTTGGGGGGTTGAGGCTTCAGCGAAAAGAAAGAGATCATCGGCGAAGAACAAATGAGAGATAGCGAGGCTTCCTCTTTTGAAGGTGAATGGCTTCCAACGCCCGGCCTCGCACTCAGCTTTGATATAGTGCCCCAGCCTCTCCATGCAAAGGACAAAGATATACGAACTTAACGGATCCCCTTGTCTAACGCCTCTGGAAGGGGTAAAAGTCGGGGTCTCATCACCATTCCAGAGAACGGACATAGAAGAGGTGGAGAGGCAAGCCATGATGAGATCAATGAGGTTATTGTCGAGCGATAAACATGAAAGAGTATTTCTTATGAAACCCCAGTCAAGTCTGTCAAAAGCCTTTTCCATATCAACCTTGATGGCGACAAAACCTTTCTTCCTACCTTTCATTCTCATAGAATGGATAATTTCCTAGGCTATGATGATGTTGTCGCAACTGGATCTGTTAGCAATGAAGCTGCACTGCTCAGGACTCACAACCTGGTCCATAATGGCTTTGAATCTATTTGCCAAGACCTTAGTGATGATTTTGAAACTGACGTTGCATAGAGATATTGGTCGGAAATCCTTCAAGGTAAAGGGATGCTCAACTTTGGGAATGAGCAAAATCTTAGATTTATTGATACTGGACATAGCAGAAGGATTACCAAAGCACTCCTCAATAAAGTCGCAAATTTTATCTCCAACGACATTCCATTGTGTTTGGAAAAAATGAGCCTGAAGGCCATCAGGACCTGGGGCCTTAAAAGCGCCCATTGCAAAGGTAGCATTTTTAATCTCGATCCTGGTAACCTTTTTTGAAATCATATGCAACTGGCGAGCGTTGATGATGGGGAAATTTGAGCACCAACCATTCGAGTCCTTTACATTTGGATCGCGAGAATAAAGTTTGGAGAAAAAATCATGAGCCATATTTTTAGCAAGGTTATGATCTTCGATCCATTCTCCTGCGTCATTTTGAATGCCTCCAATACGCTGTTTTTTCCTTCTAATCATAGTTGAGGCATGAAAAAACCTTGTATTTCTGTCCCCGTCCTGGATCCATTTACCTCTCGATTTTTGGAACCAAAAAATTTCCTCTTGAGTAGCCAATTTGTGATACTCCTCCCAAAGTTGTTTTTCCAATTTAAACAGACCAGTCCGCAAGTTCATTTTCCGACATCAATCAATACCCTCCAAGCGACGAACCAGCTGTTTTTTCCTTCTAGAGAAATTACCCAAGTGGTTTTCATTCCACTCCGTAGCATTTGCTTGAAAGTTTTGGAGGCCTTGGAGCCAATTCCTGTCCCGCCAGGCATCTTTGGAAATGTCTTTGAAGTCATGCTCCAAGGTCCAAGCAGCCTGATAAGAAAAGGTCCTTTGAGGGCGCAGGGTTAGGGTCGAAGGTTTAGAATTCACCACCACAATCCTATGGTCAGATTTGAATTTAAGTTCATGACGGACAGTGAAGGCGGGAAAGCTATTAATCCAACTGAAGTTTGAGAAAACCCAATCCAACCTCTCTTTTAAGCCACGCCTTTCCCAAGTGAACTTTTCACCTAGGATCTCAGCCTCAATAAGCCTAGAGTCATCAATACAGTCTCGAAATTGATGCATGGATGCCCAAGGAGGATCAGCTCCCCCCCAATTTATCAGTAGGGGATAAAAAAGTATTAAAGTCACCCAGAACTAACCAAGGAGAGGGAGAGTTTGTAGCAAGCAATCGAAGGGAGTTCCAAAGAGCAGCTCTGCCAACTAAAGAAGTTTCCCTGTAGACAATCGTTAGAAGGCTCGAAAAGTTGCAAACAGTGTCTCTAACATGACAATGAAGGAACTGGGTGGAGGCTGAAAGATAGGTAATATCAAAATTATCAGAATTCCATAAAAGCCAAATGCCC
The DNA here is from genome assembly GCA_034222035.1 of Acacia crassicarpa. Lineage (NCBI taxonomy): Eukaryota > Viridiplantae > Streptophyta > Magnoliopsida > Fabales > Fabaceae > Acacia > Acacia crassicarpa. Next base: position 34,966,519 of record JAWXYG010000005.1, on the reverse strand, counting down.
CCAGAAAATCCGGAAGCTTCCACCCGCATCCAATGATCAAAGCCAAGTTTACGACAAACCTTATCAGCCCTATTACCACTTATACGAGGCTCCATAAGACAAAGAATATCAATACAATATTTATAAACAATATCTTTAATAGTTAGGGGGAAATTCCGCCTACCGGCTCCCCTGCAATTCCATGATGCAATTATCATTAAAAAATAATGGAAATAGAGATGAGGAAGGAATACTTACCTGTGGCCTCCAGACCCACCTTCATGTTGCTTCTCAATTTGAGTGTCATTCATATAGGAGTTATTGGTCTCTAAAAACTCTGGGGCAACATCATCATTCGGATCCCAATGTTCAGGTGGTGTTAGATCATCAAGATGAGAAGTATCCTATAGTGGACCCAAAGTTGGATTTGCAATAAGTTGTTTACTAGAAGAGCTAGCACCATTCCCATTTAAGACTTCAGATCCTTGATGAGGCTTGTTATTAATATTCCCTTGAACAATGATGTGAGTCCTCTGCCCCTTAGATGACTTGTTATGTGGCTTTTTATTGGTCACGAGCTTTGGCGTCTCATTAGAAACAGTTTGAGGATTTGAATTGCTTTGGGTGGATGTCACCATCGCGTCATCTGAACCATAATTACCTAGCTGTGTCTGACCCAAACCGTCCTGGCCCAAGTTAGGCAATTTTAAATTGTCTTCAAAACTTGGCATACTAGGCACCAGCGCCTTATCCAAACCAGAATGGCCCAGCGTTGTTTTCTTCAAAGTAGTTCGGCCCAAAGGAGGCAGCGACTTGGATGGCCCAGCTGCATCACTTGGAGAGATTTGCCCATCAGCGGGGCCCACTGGCCTAGTTTCCTTTAATTTGTAAACAACTTTTGTCTTTTGCCCCGGTTCCTTCCTTTTTCCATACAACATTCCAGCTGGTGGTGGGATTTTATTTTTTGTCTGCGTCACTGACTTCACCCCATCTTTTCCAATTAATGCATCGCCGATTTCAGAATCATGGCCATCATCCTGCAAATCTTCTAGCGCCGCATAACGTGATATCGTCAAGGACGCTTGCGTCATCTTAGATCCGCTCTTCGAGGGTTGGCGCTTGTCCCTGTGATCGTGCCGTTGGGGGAGATGGGTTCGATTTGGCCAGCGGCCGACCAACATCCAGGGTCCGAAAGCCTCCTCCACCGTTGATTCCACCGGATTCCTGCCTGGAAGCGCTACATTGGGCTGTTGAGGAGATTGGTTCGACGTATTGACCTCTTCGCGGGTATCTGATGAAGAACATTTAAAGGGACAGCTTTCTTGCCTATGGCCTGCTCTTCCACAGCTGAAACATATTGTAGTAAGCCCTTCGTATTCTACATTAAATATCGATCCCGCTATAATCACTTTGGGGACTAATTTCTTCTGAAGATTGAGCTCTACACAAATCCTGACAAATCTCCCCCTCTGAATTTTTGGAGATGATTCATGAAGGTTGTGAAGAGTATTCATGTCCACCTTCAAAGTACCTCCAATTCGGTCACCAATCCTTGAAATGCAGTGTTTGTTGTAACAATGTAATGGAACATCTGGAATGCGAACCCAGGTTGCCACACGTCCCAATTGGTTGTGATACGGGTTGAAATAAGGTGTCCATCTTTGGATCAAGACACAATGGCCCCTGATCACCCAAGGACCTTCATACATGACTTTCTTGTAGTGTGACCTCCAGAGCTCCTGATCGTGGAATCTTACAACAAAATAATTGTTTGGAACATCAATAAGCTCGAAACTAGAGAATCCCCATAGTTTTGTGAGAAGGTTTTTTAGGACAAACAGATTAAATTTCCTTCCAAGGACCGTGAGAATGAGAGCATAATTCCATGGTTTGCACCACTCGTTGTATTCATCTTCAGAGCATGGAGCAACTGGGTATACTTCCATAAGTTTCTTCATTTCTGCTGAATCCTCAGGCACTTTCCAGCATATTTCCTTGTCATTAGTGAATAAATCATCTTCCTCCATGACCTGGTCGCTGTGTGCTACACCATTGAACCCCATTAATGAAGCACGATAGGAGGGAAATTTCTTTTCTATGCACTCTATTTTTTCCGTTGGTTCAGCTTGCTGATCTACTTCTTTATTTGTCATTCTATCATCCATAATTGCTTGTGGGGTTTCCTCCCATTTGGTCTTTTTTTTCCGGTCATCTTGCCCCTCAACAGGTGGACGATCTGGCGGGAGTTTACGTTGCCCAGCATCAGTTGGCGAGAGGCCTTTGGTGGAGTACAACATTTCTCTCAAGTATCGTACAACTCATTTTTAATCGTATGCAATGTATCTTAAATACTAAAGCATATTTTTGTTCTTTTATGTTTTATTCAAGGATTCGTTTTAGTTCATTAAGTTTATAAAATATATTTTTAATCCTTAAAAGTATACTTTATCAGTAGGCACCAGAGTTGGTAATACAGACTGGTCTACATCAACCCGTGGGTTGGCAAAATGTCAACCCTAACCTCGGCAAAAAAATTTCTTTTTTTTTTTTCCAGTTTTTTTAATATGACTGAAAGACACACATATATGATTAATCAAATTTACATTCATGGTAATAATGATTCCACTTACAAAAGTTCAAAAATATAATCCACAATTCAATTGATAAACTCATAAAGTTTGCTAAAATTTACAAACAAAAAACACCAAATTAATCTTCAAGCAATTAGATACAATGATTTGGTTTGAAACAGCCTACGAAGCTGCCAAAAATCAACACCCAAGCCAAGGAAGGAGGTGGGACTTTAGGGTTTTTATATATCTAATTCTCTATTTTTTTTCTTAAAAAAAAAATTAGTGCAGGGCCAGCCTGAAATAACCCGCAGGTTACTCAATGTGGGCTTATGCAGGGCGCACTTTTGTGGTTGGAAAAATTTCAACCCTAATATATCTCTCGTTTTTTGGTTTAACTGGCAAAGGGGTCAAATACTCTCACTAAAGAGAGAGAGTTCGATCCTGGAGTCGGTCAAGGCGTTGGGGGAGGCATTCTAGCTTCTAGTTACCTAGGTTAACGCCTGAAGGTAATAGACGACTCGCCCTGCCTAATATCGATATCACCTAAGAGGAAGAGAGATTCGCCTTGCCCTTAGATTGTGGATGAACCCCACCTCTTTCCTAAAATTTTATTACAAAAAAAAAAAAGAAAAAAAAATCAACCCTAACCTATAGGTTAGTGGGTTGAGCTAGTATTACTAGCTTTAGTAGGCACCTTATCTAGAATCTAGATGCTTTATCATTTAATAAGATGCTGACCTTCTATCCTGATGGCCCAACAAAAAAACAAGGAAAAATCACAGTAAGGTCTCAAGGTACGGAACAATCACAAAAAAGTCTCATACTAAATTCTCCTTCTTTTTTATGATTAGTTGTGAATAAGCTACTAAACTCCCCTCACAAAAAAATCTCGTTAACAAAATGACTTTTCATGTTATCAAAATGTCCCTATGAAAATCTCACTGTGAAAATGACTTCTAATGTTGTCAAAATTTTTTACATATTGTCAAAAATTCTTCAAGTTTTTCATATGTCTAGAATTTTAGAAAATTTTTGGCATTATGGAAAGCCATTTTGACAATGTTAGAAGTCATTTTATAACTAGATTTTCATAGGAACATTTTAACAACTAATAAAGTCATTTTGACAACAAGACTTTTTTGTAAAGAGAATTTAGTAGCCTCTTCACAACTAATCATATTGTGAGGGGAATTTAGTGTGAGACTTTTTTTTTGGGTTGTAATTATTTCCGGTACCTTACTGTGATCTTCCCAAAAAACAATTGGGGTTAATATATTTTTGATGAAATTGCTATAAGTATTTATTTGATCAATTTTTTTTCTAAAGAAGTATTAAAAATGAGCAATAATCCATTAAAAATAAAGTCAAGGTTAATATTTTAACCTTCAGTATTAGTTTCTAACAATTGGAAGACTTTACTTCTTTTGAAATACCCTCGAGGCTAAACTAATCTAACAAAAACTTTCAGATACCCTTAGCTCCTACATGAAAATTTCAAGGGCAAAATTAGATTTTAACCCATCAAGTTAAGGTAGTTCCATCTCAAAATATTCATCATGTTCTCACAAAGAAAAGGATTAAATTAATAACTAATACGACAATATTACCCTAGAGTAAAGTATGCGCCCTAACAAACAAGTAATGTTTCTAGTAGAAGGAGTTTTGTTTACAAAAGCACAAAATCTTGAGTTCAAAAGTATGTGCCATAACCAACATGTGATAGTTGATAGTTCTAGTAGGAGTTTTGACTCCTAAAGCATAAAATCTTGAGTTCAAATTCTTGTAAATGTAGAAAACAATTTTAAGAGGACTACCTCTAATTAGGCTCAGCAATGCATATATTTAAACTAGACAGATAAACATATCTTATTTATATATTCTCCTCTAGTCCTTAATATAGGGCTTAATTGGGGAGTTGATTTTAGTCCTAATATTTCCCAAGTGAGCCTCTTGTTACAAGAAACTCTAAGAGCTCAGACTAATTTGGATTTGAAACATGACCTCACCATGTTTTTAGGTGCTTGCCTTATCACCTAACACTATTACGTTCCCAAGTTTCAAACTCAAAACCCTTAGTTAAATTAAAACAACACTCTATAGTTGATCTAAGCGGCTGGTGGCAGTGTTTAAGTTATACTTAGTAACATGCATAACTTTTATGTGTGGTGAGATGCCCTGGATGAAATGGCTCATTCCAAATATTCAAACATCGATTCTAAAAAAAAAAAAAGAAATAAAAATGGAAAAGGTCCCATTTTGATGCAAGATTGGTCGACTTATAGTAATATATTTAGTACCTAGTTATAAGTCACTTGTACCTCATTCCTGCAAACCAAGAAAAATATTAAATAGATAAATATTTTAGATTAACCCTTATTTATGAAATGATCGATGCACATTTTCTCTCACTTCCCTTTATTTTATTGCATTTACATCTCTCTCTATATTTATTAATATAAGTCAACAAGGGTAAAATTGACAAAATCTCATTTATTACCTTACAAGTGACTTATCAATATTTTAAACAAAACTTGTTAAGTATACGTGACTTATAAATAGGCACTAAGTGATATATATGGATCTGCATTGATCAACATCCAATTTTGTGTTTTGGTTTTTTCAATTTTATTTATTATAATGGAACAATTAGTCCTTTCATATTTAAAATTAATCTAACCTATATCTCATAGAAACTCAATACAATTTTATAATTTCAATGGATTTTGACTGTCATTATTTATCCTGATCTGTTTTATTCCAAATGAACATATAATTATTGAGCCACTAAATGAGTTTGTGTGATAAGTGTTGCCCAACATGGCAAAGGGGTAAACATAAAATCAAGTTAGATTGAATTTTGTCATATCTTCTCCTTATCATTTTCCCTTTTATTTTCTGTATCTTAACTCAGCCTTTAGATTAAAAATTGAACGGTTGATATTTAATATCTTATAAAATTATATTAAAATATGGGATAGGATATTGTTACTACCTTTTTTGTCACTACCACTTTTTCGCCGTTAAATCAGAATCTCAATTTAATGACAAAAAAATGGTAATGACATTAGTAGTGACAATATCATATCCCTTATAATATTACTATAAAAGGTAAACTGTTAAAATTTGATAGGTATAGTTCACATGGCATGCTATTTAAAAATTGAAAGATCATAATTTTATAATATACTAAATCTCAAGTCTCCACACTTGATGATTCAATCCAATAATAAGATAAAATTAGGGAAAGGAAATTAAAACAGAATTCACAAAAAAAATGGATTCAACTCCTTTACGATTGTTAAGCGGAAACGCAACAAGAGCATTGATTGGTGTATTTTCACGTTATCTTTTCAAGTTTGCGGTTCACGTTATAATTGGCCAAGTAATAATGGAACCAGATTCCTTACGGCTATGGTACTTTACTATTCTCAGGAAGCTTCTCATCACACAATCTTTGATTAATTTTTTGTTTGACAAGATCTTTTAATTCATGTATGTCATCCTTCCAAATAAAGGAAGAGTAGGATCGGAGACAAATCTTTTTTGAAAAACTAAATTTTGTTTTCACTTTGGATCATTCGGACCCCATAATATTGAATGGCATATTAATCTTTACAAATACCTCGACGACCCCATAAAAATTATTTCTTCCTCTTTTCTTTAATATAAAAGCTAATCGGTTTTTTTCCCCCTTCCCTTTTAAAAATTCAAGTTAGTTAAGTTATTTACTAACATAGAGTTGATTTAGCGGTTTAATGCCCTACTAGATCCTTTAAGTCTCAAGTTCGTCTCCCAAGGAAGACGCTTGTCTGGGGAGAAGTAGCCACAAACTTTTAACTAGATATCGGTGCTAATATAAAAAAGTTAATTAAATTATTTAATTATAGCATATGTCATGAATTATTAGATTATATATTAGTTTAGGTCAGACAAATTAATTTTGATAAAACGTTAAATATAAATGTTCTAATATAATTTATTTAGTTTCTTTAATCATTTCCAAAAAGTTAATTGATTTTTATATTAGGAATTAGAGGTATTATTATTACTCCTTTTAGTCCGTAACATAAGACATATTGGAGAGTTGGTCTTTATCCTATATATAAGAAATGATTTTTATATTTGTCAATCTTTTTCTAGTTTATCAATATTGGTATTTTTTCAACAATAATCAAGGAAGAGAGTAAATGAATAAATTAAAGAATGTGAATATGGTGTTTTAAAAAATATATAACATATTATTTTAACTTTTTTAATTTAATTAAATTATCTTATACGAAGATAACGGAGAGTGTTATTGGGCTTATTTGTGTTGGCGGTAGGAGCAGTAGCTTAAAAGCTATCTCACTCTAAAAAAAGTTCGATAAGAAAAAAGTCAGGTTATAGATAATGATTTGTGTTTAGATTGATGATGGTAGAAGTGGTGGGACTTACATCAAAAAGCTGAGAGCATTATGAAAAAAACTGGATTCTAAAACTTTTTCCTTAATTGGTTCTTTGAGCTTTTTTGACTTAATTTAGCCAAAGACAATAGACAATCCAAACAGATAAAGCTACTCAGATTTTTACACACCAACAAACAGTGAAAAATAAGGTATGAAAAAGAGTTTGACAACTTGGTTGGGCAATGACTTTCGCAGCGATGACGACGAGTACTTTTATTGACGTAAAGTCGCACCAAGAACCTTTGGCGTGCGCTCCCAAGCCTCTGTTTTGTCGTTGGCATTTTTCTATATACTTCCGCATGAGTCTTCAGAGTTGGCTTCGTCTAGGTTCATTTCACATCAGGAATGGACCGACCCGATCACCGGAAGCCTGTAATCTCCGACCAGGTCCTCGTCAACGGCATCCTCACGCCGGTGTCTCTGTTGAGCGACGGCACATTATGGTGTTTGGACGGAGGTAAACGGTGTTTACATCTCGAAAAAGAGGTTCTCGGGTTCGTCACTGACGGCCCCGATATTAGGATCAAAAGCCTCGTCGATAGCCGCCGCAGTGGCTGCTTTCCGACGAACAGAGGGAAGCTTGTCAGAAAAGATATCGTGTTTCAATCGTTGTCGGAGGAATCGCAGCGGCTATGGTGCCAGAACCTTCGCGAATTCCTGGATTCCTTCGGTAAATGTTCTGGCGACTTTACAAACTTATTTAAGCTGCTTCGTGTGTGGGCCAATAGCTATTTTAGCTGTTTGATACTTTTGCTAAGGTGAAAGCGAGTGTGCTATCTAAGCTCATTATTGATATTCGATGAATTTTCAAACTGTTTTCTTGCTTCAATCATAGAGTGTGTGTGACTATTAAAAGAAAGTTGAATTTTTGACAGTGTTGAATGATTTTATGATCCTCTGTTGCAATTGAATTGCTACTACAGAGTGTGACACAGAGAGAGGGAGAGAGGATGTTACTGTTAAAAATGAACTACTCTGACGATTGGATTATCTGTGAAAAAATAAGTTCTGCGATTTAATTAACGCGGAGTACGAGCTCTTGGCAGTAATCCATTTAACTTATCATCTGTTTTCTTATTTAAGGATTGATGTGATTTTCACATGCTGGTTGAATTAATTGAGTTCCCTGTTTATTGTGTTTTGTTCTGAAATTCATAGATGTTGCTGAAGTTAATTATCTCTATTACAGGCCGCCCTAAGAGGCTTTTTATTTTTGTTAATCCATTTGGCGGAAAGAAAGCTGCTACAAAGATTTTTCTTCAGCACGTGAAACCACTTCTTGATGATGCTGAAATCCAAATCACTCTTCAAGGTTCTGATTTGTCTATTAAGCTGGGACATTTCTCTCACCCTGCCATTAGTTTATTAATTGTTTCTCTTTATGTATAGGCATATTAATGTTGTATTATGTACTCCTCAGAAACCAAACACCAACTACATGCAAAGGAAGTTGCTCGTACACTTGATATATCAAAGTATGATGGGATTGTTTGTGTTAGTGGTGATGGGATTCTTGTTGAGGTTAGTTTCATTTATATAATATATATATATATATTTTTTCAGTGAGTTCCATTATGGTGTTGGATGACTTGACAGTTAAGACTGGTAGTCCTTATTTTACCCTGATGGTTTAAATTTAAAAGTTGTATTTATCTGCTGGGAAAAAAGGTGAGAATGAATGAAAGAAAAGGTTGGAGATGATTCATGGCTTGTACACTGATGGAGACATGGTAGTATGGGTTACCAAGTCTCACATAATGGGAAGTTCAATGGTTTTTTAATGGGTTGGTTCTCTTACCTCAACAGCTAGCTTTTGGGGTAGGTTTCTGGAATGAGGATATGAATTCTCTAGTGCTGGGGCTACCAGTCTATTGATTTGACATTTTGGTATAACATGCCATTCACGTTTGTTCTTGCATGAATTGAAGTTCTAAGATCTTTGCCTAGTCTTACCCCATTATGGTTCATTGCATTTGGTTTGGCTTCTTTATGTATTATGCATGCACCCAAATTAATCCTGCACCACCCTACTTATTACATATTTCTGTGATTCCCCCCCCCCCCCCCCCCCCCACAAAAAAAAAAAAAAATCTGATAATTACATTACATTACATTCTAGTAGGTTGTGAATGGACTGCTAGAAAGACAGGACTGGGATACTGCAATAAAAGTACCCCTTGGAGTAATTCCTGCAGGTTTGTCTCCCATTTGTTACCTTACGTTTCAAAATTTAATAGTTTAAACAATAAGTTATTATCTATTGATTGTTCTTTTTCTGCAGTGTAATGTCCCCTAATGAGTTAAACATCAGGTGTTGAAATATGATACTTAACATCTTCTAACGTTTTTAACATCTTTTAGGAAGAGGATACATTAACAAGTAGAATCGTAGAGTTATAGATAATTTGATGAAGAGCCTTGTATTGCACCTTAGCAATCAGCCCTTTATGAAGAGTATTTTTTTTCCACTTGTTAGCAAGAGCTTGTGACATTTTCCCATTCAAATAGACTTAGATCACTTCGAAGGGTGGTATGATGGAGCTAATATTCTTAACTAGATTTTGCCAACAAACTTTATCCATTTTATAGACATTAACGGGGCTAATATCAAAATTTTCTAATCAAGTTTTCCCCCATCTAAAATGATTCCATCTGAAGGTACGGGAAATGGCATGGCAAAGTCTCTTCTTGATTCAGTTGGCGATCCTTGCACAGCTGCTAATGCTGCTCTTTCCATTATTCGAGGTTGGAGATCATTTCTGTCCTAATATGTTATAGCCTCACCGATATTCTGTTTCTTCTGCTGATAAGTTTAAAGCTATGAATCAAATCTTCACAGGTCATAAGCGATCTCTTGATGTGGCTACCATCAAGCAAGGAGAAACCAGATTTTTCAGTGTATTGATGCTTGCATGGGGTAAGTAAGTACAATATGCTGGGTTATGCCAATGAAGCAATGGCTGATACTCAAACAAACACATCTTAACTGCTAGCTTCTATAATTATCTATTACACACTAGTAGTGTCTGATTTTGCCTGTGATGTTACCTGGAGAGATAATGATGATTATTTACTAAAGGTGTGATTATTTTATAGGACTGGTTGCAGATATTGACATTGAGTCTGAAAAGTATCGTTGGATGGGAAGTGCCCGAATAGATTTTTATGTTAGTAAGCCATATTAATATGATGACCTGTTCATTCATGACGTTTTTCTGTTGTTGAGAGGTGTCTCTCTTGAAATTAACTGTTTATGATGACATGTTTATTCTAATTTCTTACCAATTACTGTTTCCTGTTGCTCATTGTCAGTGATTTCTGTATAGTAGTTGAAGCTCTATCTTCTGTTTAGGCTCTCAATCGAATCTTAAATTTGAGGCAATACACCGGATGCATTTCATTTGTGCCTGCGCCTGGGTTTGAAGCTTTTGGGGAGCCTTTGAGTTATAATGGAAAATGTACAGGTGAAGACAACAACCATGATCTCAAAGAAGCAGAACATATTAAGTTACAAAAGTCCTGTTATCAAGGACCTGATATTAACTTAAAGAATTTAAATTGGAAAGTCATAAATGGACCCTTTGTTTCTGTTTGGCTTCATAATGTTCCCTGGGGTTCTCAAGATGCCTTGCCTGCACCTGATGCAAAGGTAGGTAGCTTTATGTGTTTTAAGAAATTTAGATTAGCTTCTTTGGAGTTTGATGTTCGCTTGCTTGATTAAGCTTTTTAGAGCTGTAAGAATCGGGATCAACTTGATTATAGCGATGAAGGATGGTATTCGATGACTTACTTAGCAAATTATATCCTCTGCGTGATGTTTATTAATTAATGCATGGGGGAAATGACACCAAAGAATGTAACTTTATGTGGGACTTACATTTCATCTTTACACCAACTAATTCTGTAAATGGAGAGAGGATTTGGATTGAAGGGAGGAAAATGATAAGAGATTGGGCTGATTTAGAGTTTATGCAGTTATTTAAATATTTACTATATCAGATTCTTTAGGAAAACTATAACAACTTGTTTATCAGCTCTTCGCCATTGATTCTTTCATAAAAGCTTCTTCGCGTGTCATATTATTATTGAAGGACACAAACCTAGAAGAAACTGTACTTAAATTCTGTCCTTCAATATGTCTCGAGTAGGGAGAAACTGTTATTTTTCCCCATTTGAGACATCTTCAATTATCATTCATGATAATGATATGTTACTTTATTCATTAATGCAGTTATCAGATGGTTGCCTGGACTTGATCCTTGTCAAGAAATGTCCCAAATTAGCTTTGCTGTCACTGATGTCAGGATTAAGTAGTGGTGGCCATGTGAAATCTCCTTATGTAATGTACCTGAAGGTGAGTTTATCAGCTTGATTAAATGCTTGTTTGGAATCACAATTTATTAGCACGTTCACATAAGCTGAGATAAAATTCCCCTCACATACTTATTAGTTACCTCTTTTGAAGTCTCCAATCACCATTGCAAACAAGCCCATAAGTATATGAAGAAGCAACATGACTTTCTTTTTTGTCACGAGAAGCCCTAAAAGTCTCCCTCCTTCCTCTCTGCCTTAACTATGTCTGCCTAAAAAACTTGACAGCTTCTTTATTCTGCAACAAATAACAGGTGAAAGCTTTCATATTGGAACCGGGCTCACGGGTTGCGAAGCCGGAAAAGGAAGGTATCATAGATGCTGATGGGGAGGTTCTGGCAAGGGGGAAAGGAACACACAAGTGTGACGATCTGACTTTGATGGCATATGATCAACTTCAAGTAACTGTGGATCAAGGTTTAGCAACAATTTTTTCCCCAGTATAATAAACTTGTGGTTAAATTGAAATTTCTTACTCCTTTCAGTCCTTAATATAAGACATATTTACCTAATTTGATTGAATTAAGGAAGTTGGTTAAATTTGTTAATATGATATCTATTTTTTAAAACACTCTAGTCATCTTTTTTAATTCTCTCATTCTTTCTTCTCCTGGATTATGTTTGGGGGAGCATCAATAAGGGGAAATTAGGAAAACATTGATAAATATGAAAACTATGTCTTATATTTAGGATCAAAATCAACTCCCTAAATATTGTGTTATATTAAGTTCGGAGGGAGTAAGTATTTTTTTTTCCAGGTCCATTCAATTGTTGTTCTTGGTTTTGGTTTCACAAATAATGATAAAATAGAATCTTCCATGGAATATGACATTGTGCATCCTGTACTGAACTGAATTAAAAAGGGGGGGGGGGGGGGGGGGGGGGAAGGAAATGAGAGTAATTTCTCCCTGCAAGGTTTGTTTTTAGGCCTTGAATGTGGCAGTTTTGAATAGGTTTTGGATGTTTTCCCCTTTTTGGAAAGTATTACTATTATCCGAAAGTTTGTTTCATCTTTCTCAACTGAAGAACTTCGTTAGGATTTCATTTGAAAAGCTTGGGTTGATTTTTCTTCAGTCCCTTTACAGCCATACACTTGGAGTATGCTCCACAACCTCTTGAACGCTCATGGAAAGAATAAGCTTTATATATTTGCCGATTGTGACAACACGTTTGTGGTGTTAATTATGAATAGATTTTAATTTGGATAGTTCAACTTTATTTATTTATTTATTTATTTTTTGGGGTCCATAAGATGCAGAATAACAGTACAATATAAATAATATTTAGATGATGGTTGGAATTAAACAAATAATCTCTCCAGAATTAAGTAATTTAAGTAATTTATTTAGTTTCTAAATTAGTTAACTAGATTTTATATTAAAAACCGGATATAGAAGAAAACATTTTGTAAGTTTGTTCATAAATCTATGAAAAAAAGAAAAATAATTGTTGGGCCATTTAAAAAGTTGAGTCGTTTGAGGTATTGTCTGTCATAGCATCAGAGATGATTCTAAAGATTGTAACTTGCAAGAGCTTCCTTGAAAATAGCTTGAGTTAAGATTATTGTTGTTCTTTACCGTTGAATTTTGGTTTTGATTTCTATAATTTAAAAAAGATTTTATCTGGGTTTAAATATAAGGATTAAAATCAAAACTCATGAAAAATATAGGACCAGTCAATAAACTTATATCAAATTCTTATAAAACTCTATAGAAAAAAAAATGATGATTTGAAACTATAGAGACTATGAATAAAATTTGATAACTATAACTAGCAATGGTAGTAATCCAAATACTTCTTTCCGTCTTTAATATAATATCAGTTTTGACTAATTTGAGAGGATTAAAAAAACTAAATAAACTACTTAATTATGACATATGTTACATGTCATTATATTAAATAGGGTTAAGGGGCAAAAATGTCCATCAACTTTTTTCAAGGGAGCATCTAGCACCATAAGCTATCATTTGGTGCAAAAATGCTCTTGAACTTCTCCAAATATAGCAAAAATGTTATTATCGTTAATTGAGGCAAACTGGCGTTATTTTTAAGTTTAGTGGGTCTCACACTATTTGTCCAGGTGTTATTTAATATCACCTCATCCATATATTGTCCAATCACAATGCACCAACGCATTAATTTTATCCCATCCCCATCTGTCATGCTCTCTTTTATTGTTTTAAATGATTGTTTTTTTTTTTTGAAAAAAAACTCATCTATCTCTCCTCTCACCATCTCCCTCCTGACTTTCCCTCTCCCACTTTATTCGTCCATTTACAGTAAATATTTCTCTATCATCCATAACATCACCCCCTTCATTTGGTCCCAAAGCCACCTTCACTCTATTCCACTACTGAAGAATCAACAAAATAAAACCATCTCAGCAAAGAAAAGTTCAAAGAAAAATCAAACTAGTGGATAGTATTCCTTCTTGCTTCGTCTATTCTGATGTACCCCTGATCTTTGTCTCCTTCTCATTGTTGAATTCTTTTAGAAAAGAAAAAATGGGAGACTTCCTCTTCTCTTCTCTTCTTTTAGAAAAGTTCGCCTCTTTGGTTCATAAGCTCTCCCTCTTTGATTCTCACCGCCCACCACTCTCTCTTTAGTAACAAGGACGATGAACAATGATTTTTTTTTTTTTTGCTGCCTCTTCTAGTTCACTCTTAGAAGACAGTGCTCTCTGCTATGCTCTCTCCTTAGTTGTCAAAAATGCTTAAAGAAGGAGGACAGTGAGGTTAGCTCTTGATCCTCCTCGCCGTGGTCACTATGATGGCAATGGATGAGTAGGTGGTGGTGAGTGATGGGAAGTGATGAGATTGCCGACGATGAGAGAGCATTGAGTATCTCGGGGTTTTGGAAGGAGAGAGAGTGGGGAAGGATTGAAGGAGAGAGAGATTGACTAAGATGATTGATGGTGATGAGTTGTTAGAGTTGAGACGTGGAAAAATTGGTGAACAAAGTAACAGACGTTAGCTTACTTAACGATAATGGCATTTTTGCTATATTTGGAAAAGTTCAAAAGTATTTTTGCACCCAATGAAAGCTTATGGTGCTGGATGCTTCTCTACAAAAAGTTGATAGGCATTTTTGCCCCTTAACCCTATTAAATGTTAGTAATTTATAAGTCAGGTACATTAATTTGTAGATAAATAATAAATATAAATACTTTAAAAATAATTTATTTTGCTTCTTTAATTTTTCTAAGTGATTTAATTTGATCTTATATTAAGGACTTTTTTTTATCATTATATTAAAAGATTGGAAGGAGTAGTTTTTTCCTTTTCGTTTTCATAGACTGTTGCATTCACGACAAAATGTCATTATAGCAAAGGAAGTTGAAGCACTATATCACGTAAACTATGAAGAAAGTGATGAGAGGCAAATAAAGTTCAAAAGAAAATGAATTAGGTATTGTCGAATTGAATTTGAGTACAAGTTTCTCTTATCAAGTATCCCCCATATTTAGGCAAAATTAATTCATTCTGCAGTATATTTGAATGTTGGATTAATATGGCCAAAATGATAAAAAGAACAATAGTTTCAAAAAAAGGTAAATAAATAGAAGAAGAATGAATAGCCAGCGAAACTGATGTTTTCATATGATATAAGATTCAAATGTAAGTAAAAACTTGGTATGCAATTTATCAGTACTTTGATAAGCAGTTTTGAATCGTGTGATACCTACCTTAATTATGATTAACCTAAAAAACCTAATCTTACTCAAATTTTTTGGGACATCGATGGCAAGTCCATTTAAAAATGGTATTGGCAGAAAGAACCTTATATGTTTTTATGCACACAAAATATTACTCCCTGCGGTCTTAATTATATGATCTAGTTAACTTTTTTAGAAAAATTAATTAAGCTAAATAAGTTATTTAGTCATTTCATATATTAGATTATATATTAGTTTATTAGCCAAACTAATTAGTTTGAAAAAAAAATATAAATATAAATACTCTAAAGTAATTTAGTTAACTTCTTTAATCTCTCCAAAAAAGTCAATTAGGTTTTATAATTAGGACCGGAGGTAGTAATACCTTGTAGAATTTCATATATCGGAAGTACTAGTACTCAAAATTAGATGTTGTACCCAATAAAATTTTGAAGGAGGAATTTTTCACCAAGTTTTTCACTTTTTTTTTTTCAAAGGGGATAAAGATGAGAATTCCAAATCACATTATTTTTTCAACACAAACAAATCATATACTCCATTATATATATATATATATATATATATATATATTATATTATAAGACCTATAGATGAAGATGAAGTAGCAAAAATCTCCTCCTTACCATCATATTCAAAAATAATCTGGTGCGTATTAAGATGTAAAGTCATTTGCATTCCTTCCACAAAGCATGATCTTCCACCATAAAAGGAGAAATCCACAAATGTTAAGAAAAAAAATTTATCCCATAAAAATGTCACGCCAAAATTTTAGCTAGAATACTGACCCATTTATTAGTGGTTATCTCTTAGATGTTGGTTTGTGTCATCTCATAAACGTGAAATCCATTAATGGCATAAAATATAATTATAGAAAAATAATCATTTAAAAAAAATTAATGTAAACAAACAAATCACGGTCCAAAAAAAACATATTCATTTAGTCTTACTATTATTCATATGTCATTGACTTTTCACTAAGGTTATTATAGCTAGGGCCAAATATGTAAGGAGGTGAACTTGAACGAATCGAAATGGAGTAGTTGAAGATCAAATGATAATATTTTCTTAATGATTCTTTTTGCATGAGAAAGTAGGCATCTCAAGCTTTCTATTGAGTGTTAATTTGTAATTTTTGGAAATATATAGAATTAAATATGGATTTTTGAAATCATGAAAGTCTAAATAATCAATGAACCGATCAAATTGGCTTGACCACACCTGTTTTCGTTCACCAGTTAGTTTCATGGTCGAACTGACCAATCTAATCTAATCCTTTTAACTATGCTTTTCACAAGCTGAGAATGACAAGTTTTACACATTGTTTATTTTTCAAGTGTAGGAGAATTTCAAAACTGCTTTCCAAATTTACATAACTCAAGTAAGTAATCATGAAACTAAAGTAGTCAATCGCAAAACAATAGTAGGAAATGGGCTATGCAGATGGGACTCCTATGCTTTTTTAAGCATGGGGGATTTAATTTCCAAAACTAAAATAGCCAATCATGAAGTGAAAGTAGGAAATGGCTATCCACATGGGATTCTTTTGATGATTTTTAAAATGTGGAAGATTTTTTTAGACAGTTTTCTAAATTCACAAAACTCAAGTAGGCAATAATGAAACTAAAGTAGTCAATCAGGAGATGAAAGTAGGAAATGGTAAGCCATAGAAAACTCTTAAGAGTTTTCAAGTGTGGGGGAGTTCTAAAACCAGGTGAAAAACAATCATCAGCATGCCCTTTACCCTAAAATAGCCAATCAAGATTTTTAGTTGAGCTCTTAGCTTTAACATCAATGAGTTGGTTACTTCAGCTGGAAACCCTTTACCATATTTGATCATCATCAGTATCTCCAGTTGCTCTTGTCCCTAAAAAAACAATTACATCATAGATATGTAGCACATCTATATGGCTCAAGATCCCCTCGACAACTAGTATGAGACTGTGGCTTCTCCTCTTTGATCCTAATCCCCAAGTATGTTATAGCCATTACTCATGAACCCAAAATCTGAAAAAGCTTGCCCTTGGCTCTACTATGAGCTTATCGCGGGTTAGTCTGAGCTCCATTGTTTTGCCTTTCTTCCTCACACAAATCTAAAACTTAGATCTGGAATGAAGATATGAAGCCAACCAAGACCAAGAGGACGATGAAGAGTTAATGCTTTGTACACATGCAACTAAGGATCCAAAAATATGTCCAGCATATGAGAGCATATTTGAGACTTGAGGGACCCTTTTAATATAAGAACATTTTATTCCTTGAGGGATCAAGATCAAATTAAGAACAGATTTGAGGGGCTAAAAATTATATTAATTCTAAAACTTAAGTTAGGCTTAAAAAAGAAAAGTTTGGCAAATAAACAGTTCAGTACAAAATCAAAGTAAAAAGGAGAAAAAAATAGAAGAGGAGTTTTGAATATGAAAATTTCAAATCAAGTATTTAACAAAAAAATGAGTTGTGAATTGTTTATCAAGTTTCGTCATTCCCTTATCAACTCTTGGTAAAACATGATTTATAATTTTTCAATTTTAAAGTTCTTTTTCTGTCTTTTTTTTTAAAGTAAAAAACTTCTATTTTAGAAAGATCATATTTTTATTTAGGGTTTAGGAGCAAAAATACACATGTGCTTTATTCTCAGGAGCGCCCAGCACCATATGCTTTTTTTGGGAGCAAAATTACACATGTAGTTACATTTTAGGAGCAAAAGTCACACCATCGTTAAAGCTTTGTTGTAAATAAAATACTTCCTGTTATAAATCTATTCTATTGTAAATAGACTTTTTCTGTTGTAAATGACCAGATTTTAAATTTTGTTGTAAATCTAGCCTTTTTCTGCTATAAATGGTCTTTCTAAGTTCAAAATCCAGGTGTTTAAATGTTGTTGTAAATATGATATTTTCTGTTGTAAATATGGTCAGATTTTAAATTTTGTTGTAAATACAGCACTTCTTGTTGTAAATACAGCACTTCTTGTTGTAAATATAGCTTTTTTTGTTGTTGTTGTTGTTGTAAATGACCTTTCTATGTTCAAAAACATGTGTATTTAAATGTTGTTGTAAATTTGACATTTTCTGTTGTAGATGTGACATTTTCTATTGCAAATGCACCATTAAGATAAATTTTAACGGTGGTGTGATTTTTACTCCTAAAATGTAACCACATATGTATTTTTTTTTTGGAGTGAGTTGGGTTTTTTTTTTTGAAAAAAATTATATTAATCGAAATGTAGGGGGTGGGGTTTGAACCCCCCACCCCCAACACCATGGAACCGTGGTCCACCAGTTAGGCCACTTAGTTCCTTTAATATATATATATATATATATATATATATATATATATATATATATACATATTTGAAAGACGGAATATCACCAAGAGGGGGGTAAATTGGGGATATTAAATTTTCTTGTAATGATTACTTTGTTTTTGTGCACAAGGAACATGGATGAACAGAGAGAGTTTAGGAAAGAATGAACACAAGAAATTTATACTGGTTCGGTTTAAATCCTTGACCTACGTCCAGTCCCCAGACTCTCCGGGATTTCACTATCTCAATTGATTACACACTCTGTACTCTCGGAATAATTCTCTCACTCTAGAACTTACTCCCCCTTAC
Organism: Acacia crassicarpa; assembly: GCA_034222035.1. Lineage (NCBI taxonomy): Eukaryota > Viridiplantae > Streptophyta > Magnoliopsida > Fabales > Fabaceae > Acacia > Acacia crassicarpa. Next base: position 34,947,863 of record JAWXYG010000005.1, on the reverse strand, counting down.
AAGTTGTAATCAATCAACCCAATCTCAAAGTCCCAATACTTTGAGATTCTTACAATAAATGATAATCAATGAAGAACTCTCTAAAAGAGTAGATAAGTAAACACTGAAGATTGGAATATCCGAAGATATTGATTTCTTGTTGAAACAGCAAATGAAGTAGTTGGCTAATTGAATGCGCAGAGTTTCGGTTGTTGGAGACTTGAATGCTTCTCATATTAATAGACGCTTGCATTTAATGACCGTTGAGAAGTGATTAATGAGCCGTTGTGAGTAATAAATGTGACCGTTGTGAGTTCGAGGCTTTGTCTCTTTGTATGCTTCCGACATTCGACCGTTATTTTCCGTTGACATTCCATATTCAAATTGTCCGTTGAGAAACATTAGGAATGTTGTCTGAAAAGTGGCCAGATTGTCTTTTGCTTGCTCAGATAGTTTCTTGCCGAATTGGTGTTTGTTCTGAACATGGCATTAAATGCTTCTGACAAAAAGTTGCTTTATGATAATCTGAAGATTTAACCTTGTTAATCCTGTCTAAAACACACTAGAAACATGATTAATAGTGATTAGAAATGATAAGAGACAATAATATTAAGTACCAATTGCATAATCATTGAGTTCCAGAATTCGAGAATACTGATTTTCAAAAGCTGATATGAGTAACTCGAGTTGCACAGTACCAACTCGAGTTATATTCAATTTCAAGGTTTTATGAAAAAGATGACCAACTCGAGTTACTTAATCATTTAATTCAACCAGAAAGCATTTTGAGATGGCCTAACTCGAGCTGCATAGTAATAACTTGAGTTATTCTTAAATTAAAATCATACAGAGAGGAATTGTACTTTCATAACTCGAGTTGCACAGTAATAACTCGAGTTATGTTAAACCAAAAATTCAACCCGAGAGGAAATGCTACAGTAGTAACTCGAGTTGTTGAAAATAACTCGAGTTATCACTGTTCACAAAATTTTTGTTTTCGCGAGAGGCTTTCTGGAATTGCAAAGTACAGTCCATAACTCGAGTTGTTAAGTGATAACTCGAGTTATGACTCTTTGAAAAATAATTTTTAACTTGAGTTGTGATTTTCAACTTAAGTTATAGTTTTTGTGAAAATTCTTTAAGTCCTATAACTTGAGTTGTAATCAGTCAACTTGAGTTACAAATATTCCAAAAACGTTTTCTAAGATCTCAAGATTGATTTCAAGTATTTTATCAAATGCAACAATATTAGTCATCATCAAAACATATGGAAACTAACAACATTAACAAATATATATATTATTCTTAACATTTTTTCAATAATATTTACCATTTCATAAGCGAGAATTACCATTCCACAAATGAGAATTACCATTCTACAAATGAGAATTACCACGTTTTCTACATGGATCCCTTTTTTGCCCTTTGATGCATGTGAGTGAATTTGTAAAAAAAAAATGCATTTTTACCATTCCATAAACAAGAATTACCATTCCACAAATGAGAATTATCATTCCAGAAATGAGAATTACCACGTTTTCTACAGGGATCCCTTTTTTACTCTTTGATGCATGAGTGAATTTGTAAAGAAAATACACTTTTACCATTCCTTAAACGAGAATTACCATTCCACAAACGAGAATTATCATTCCAAAAACGAGACAAAAACGAGAATCCAAAATGTGGTAATTCTCGTTTTTGGAATAATAATTCTCGTTTGTGGAATAGTAATTCTCATTTACGGAATGGTAAAAGTGCATTTTTTTTAAAAATTCACTCATATGCATCAAAGAGTAAAAAAGAGATCTATGTAGAAAACTTGGTAATTCTCATTTCTGAAATAGTAATTCTCATTTGTGGATTGGTAATTCTCGTTTATGGAATGGTAAATACCATTGAAAAAAATGTTAAGAAGAATATATATATTTGTTAACGTGTATATATATATATATATATATATATATATATATATATATATATATATTAAAGGAACTAAGTGGCCCAACTGGTGGACCACTTGGTCCCATGGTGTTGAGGCGAACCCCCACCCCCTAACACTTCAATTAATATAATTTGATTTCCACAAAAACCCAACCCACTCAAAAGAAAACCCCCCACCCCCCCGGCCAGCGGCCTTGTGGAGGTCGGCTGGCCGATGGCCGTTAGCAGCGGCCAGCGCCAGTGAGGGTATTTTTATTTTTTAAATTAATTTAAAACTAAAGGTAAAAGGGTAATTTCACCCAAATTTGCATATCTCTCATAGATCCTTGGTACTTCTCAGTCTTTTTTTTAAATTCGACGGACTTCTGGAGGTTTTACAAATAATGGTATTTATTTGTCATTTTCCCTTATTTCTTTCTTTTGCATCCATATGCTATTCAAAGGATTTTGGAGGGCATTTTGGTATTTCATGAAAATGGTGTGGGCCCCACCCCAAAATTAACACCTTTAAGTTAGATTTTAACCGTTGTGACTTTTGCTCCTAAATTGTAACCACATGTATATTTTGCACCCAAAAAAATGAGTTGTGAATTTGCAATTTGCATCATCTTATGTAGAAATAATAGTAAGCTTAAACCATTTTGTTTAAATTCCATCTTGATCATTTTCTCCTTTGATGACCAACCAGATATAGTTATGCTAAAAAATTATTATCTCCCAAAATTATAAACATTATGCTACACTTATGATATTAATTACATGATCTTTTATATCAATATCAATAGATTGATGTCACAGATATTTGGAGCAAGTGTGGGTACTGAATTAAAGACGTAGAGCTTTCTTGCTGTGTACCTTCTCTAGTTCTGCTGGTGAGGTCCCTCGGCCCCTTTTATTAATTACCATGTTTACTTCTGAAGGAAGAAAAGTACTCAAGTTAGATATTTTCCAAATGGTTTTCTGACTTCAGGTAGCCATTGCTCTTTTGGTGGACCATTGCTTGCTTAATTCAGTCCAAGGGTAAGACTTTCTTTCATGACTCTAAATATATACATAAAGTCTTTTATTAGATTGTTTAGAATTCTAATCTAAACCTGCTGGTACATTGCTCTTCTTTACACCTAGATCTTTCTTGAATTGTATGATTGCTTATTGAGCTGCATTTTAAATGTCATGCTTGTTGTTATCTTAAGACAAAATAGTTACAGTGTATGGTTGTTTGTGTTGAATTTCTATGACAGATAGCATTATAAAGTCATATTCTCAGATAACACTTCAATCATCAAATTGTAGCCTCTACAAGAACATTGACATGGGATGGTGCTTAGAATAGTGGTTTTGCTTGTTTCTTGCAGCATGTGTATTGTCCCTGCTGGTTGTCATGCTTGTCTCAAATAGGAATGAATAAAAACATTATGCTAATTTCTAGTTTAAAATGTAGCTAGAGAACAATAAGTAATTTTTTGGATCTTTGTTTCAATGCTAAATACTCCTTCACTAAAAATCACAGATTCAGCTCTTATCAACCCAAATGCACACTATTCAAAAGAGATTTACATAAATATTTGTTATCTATGTTAATTTTAGAGCTATACCCTCATAAGTAAATCTTATGTTCATACCTCTGGCCAAGTGGAAGAAACATAATCCGAATTCCATTTGATCTATGAAATGTGATCCTCATATGAATTAAACTAAACTTGACTAATATTCCATTTGTAATTCTACTGACATTCTGAGAGGTGTTTTAAGTCTAAACCCAAATCATAGAAATTATATGCCCTTTCCTGGTTTAGGTGATGATGCATGCATTAATATGCCCTTTCTTGTTGATGATCCTCTGGAGCAATGTTTTCCCATTGGTTTATATCAGTGTGCTATCCATTAACTATGGCATATCTATCAGTGGGCTTGGTCACCATTAGAAGCTTTTACTTTTACTATGCTATATGTACATCCTAATGCCTAAGAAGCTATGATACGTATCATCATTATATGCAAGATTCAGATCCACCTGAATGGATGGAATAGGATCTGTCTTGACTTAATATTCCCCACTGTTCTGTTGCATGCGCCATACTTTTCTTGATATGCTCCTCCCTTCTTTTAGATGTTCATTACCTTGTTGTGTCTACACAACGGAGGCAACCTCTCTCAGGCACATCATTATCTCTGCTAGTGATTTAGCTTTCCTAAAAGTATTTTAAGCTATGTTTTCCTCTAAAATCATATATCCATGTTTACACATTTTTTGTTATTTTGAGAAGAACGGAATTAGGCTTATGAGTATCACAATTCTATTCATAAATTGACCTAAACGTGATGATATTGGCGGTTTATTCCAATTGCTCGGATGCTTCTAGGATAAAACAGACTCTTCCTTAGTTAAACTGAAGGATAGGGGGAGAGTGTTTTAACCGAAAAAGCAGGCATAATTTTGGTGTTCTAATATCATGTCATTAACTCATAATTTTATGAAGGATTTTTTTATTTCTTTTGCTACATAAAAGTTTTACAGATACAAAATATACGAGGAAACAAATAAGAAGAATCCTCTGAAATGCTCAAAATTTTCATAGTGAAACGTATGACATATTTCATAATCTAAGATTGACGATCACGAGATGTAATTGAGATGTTTTTCCAAAGAAAAAGAAGAGAGACATAATAATTTAGCATGGATGTTACTTTTTTTTTTTTTTTACCTTGTATGAAATTTTAGAAATAAGTCACAATTAAATTCCTCCTCCCTGATCATTTTCCCCTTTAACATTCTTGCTAAAGGTACATATAAATTGGGTAAGCCATTGCACAAGATACTTTATTTGTCCTATCTACCCATAAATCCCTTTTAGAGAATTTATTTGCTAGATCGGACCTAAAATCATTTAGACGGGGAGGTCCTTTGAGTGTCAATATTTGTTATGTCTAATTTAACTATGAATTTTTCTAGAATTTTCAAATCACGTTTTCAACATAAAATATAAGCATTTTTATCACTATTCAGAAATTCCAAAACCGATAAAATTTCGCCAGAACTTCGTTACTTCGATGTTTTTCTTCCGGAAATTTTGCTAAAACCTCTTCTTCATCAATTTTTCGAAATAAAGATGATTTTAACCATAAAAACATGAATCTAAAATTATTCTAAAATATTTAAGATATAAACTACTTCTATCTATGAATTTAAAGACCAAAACTAAAGAACTACAAAAGCTAAAGACTAGAAACTAAAAGCTTGCTTACCTCTTGAATAACTTCCTCCTCCTTTTTGCTTCACTCCTCTCTTAAACTCACCTATTTGGTTTGAGTTTGGTGTGAGGATTTGTGAATGCTAATACCCCTATTTATAGTAAAAGGGGATGGCACAATGGTAAATAAATCTAACCTACTTCATCTTGATTTTAAGCTATTGGATCTAGGGTAATTGGGAGCCTTCATCTTGACCTTACACCACACCCTTCTAGCTTCTTCCAAAACTTTATGACTCACCTCTTTGATGAGGTCATTGGTGACCTCAAATCTTAGCTTCTAATACACAATTTCCTCCTACTTGGCTTTACTTTTGCCTAGATAAAAATATATTTGGGGATCCTAATGAAGTTTTATGCACATTTCCTCATTGGTTTTGAATTCTTGAAGTTCTTAGCTTCATTTAGAGACCAAATTTTCCTATCTTCTCTATTGGTTTCAATCTTCTACAATTAAGGAAATAACTTTAATTTGGTTATACTTGTTTTCATGTTTGATTTATGCTTGTCATTGATCTCAATTTAGATTTGATACTTAGTTAGTGGATTTCAAGTTATAATTTAGTTTGTATAGGTTTTCACTAGTTTAAATCTAGAGTTATTTTTATGAACCAATATAATTGTTTTAATTGTCTAATTTCCTATTGGCCAATAGCTTAACTTTTCCCTTAGATTCACAACATTAGCATGCACAACACTCCCTTTTCACACTACACACACACATGCACAACAATTACATCATCACATGCATCATCTTATCCTCTTCCAATTTCTCCAACAAGTCTTCATGCATTTATTTGATTCCATGACTCATCCATTAGAAGGGTTGTAACTCAACACTTAGGTTCATTGTAACATCCCAAATTTTGAGATGTGAAATTTGAATATTTTATGGGAAATTAAATTGTGAATCTGCCCTAAATTAATTATGAAATTAATTATTGGAATTTAAGGCATATTTTTCCATGAATTAAGCACAAATGATTAGGTAATAATTTTTGGCATAAATATTCTAGAGATAATATTTTTAAGGCTTAAAGAAATTTAATTGAGAAAGAAATCCTTAAATGAAATGAAGAAGTAAATTTTAATAATTATTCTAGTAATTTCAAATAAGAGGGATCAATGGGATGATTGTTTGTTTCACAAAAGCCCATTCTTACAATTTTTATTCCATTGGCCCAAGAACTTTTTTTTAACAGTAAAGCCCATATACTATTTCATCTCAAAACCCAACAATTAAACCAACTATTACTATTATCAATAAAAATACAAATGAACCAACCATCATTATCTAAACCCACGAGCCCAAATATTCACTTATTTTGAACCCATTACCTCTTATTAAACCAATATGTTTTCTCTTGTATTCCTTACTGCACGTGATAATGCAATATAATAGCTAGATATATATACACTCCCACTTCTCTAATAACCCAACCATTTAATTGCTTCAACCTATCCAAATTGCCATTAGCCCAATACGCAGAAGCAGTGAAGCCCATTATTCATGGTCCTTATTCTTTTATATTAATCTAGCCTGAAGCTACAACACACAGCCCATATACTCCCTCAAATGCTAATCCATTTCGGTCAAAGAAGAGAGTAGAGCCAGCAAGAGATTATAGCGCCTTACCCCTCTCGATTTGCTTATCTCATCTGACCAGAGTACTGGATCACGCGATCAGAGGCAGAGATCTCATGCAACAGAGCCCCATGCTTCTTGAGCCCACCACCATACACTCTACTCTATTTATTTTCAGCAATATCCTGCAACAAGGAACGAAGGAAACGGAGAACGCTGAGAGAGAAAGAGAGAGAGATAGCAAACACGCAAAACAGCGTCTAAAACGGCAAGGCAGCAGTTCAGCATATGCTTCTCACGCAACAACAGATTTTCCTCATATCTCTCGAGCCCAGTGTCTCCCATACTTCTTGAACCTCACCCACGTCTCTTCCACCTCGGACCGTTAGTCTCTTCTCTCTTACACTGGACCATTAATCTGATATAAATCACAGCTTCTTGACCTATATCCATTGCCTTAAAGAAAAACAAGAAGATGAAAAGTGAGAGCCAGAGAGACATAGCCGAGAGAGAAAGAGAGAGAGTTCCTCTGCAAAGCACACGAAGAACAGGGACGTTGAGTTTGATTTCAGCGAGGACTACATTATGCAGGCCTGAGGTTGAGGGTGAGCCTTTTGATCTCTTTTCCTTCTTGATTTTCGTCACACCCTAATGCAAACTTGAGAACTATTAAGCCATTGGTAATTAAACTTTGAATTTGTTGCTTCATGCAACTGAAAACAGGGACTTAGCTAGAATATACATACCCCACTCCACAGTATATACATATATATATATAGGAGTCTTGCACACAATATATATATATATATATATATATATATATATATATATATATATATATATATATATATATGAATAGTAGCTGCATGAGAAAAGAGAAAGACAAAGGGTTCTTTTGCTGTCATGATTAAAGCATATATACATAGTTGTATTTAGAAACTATCTCAATCTTATATATTAAAGAAGATTATTATTGTTGTAGGATCAAAAAGCTTTGCTGTCAAATGGAAAGTAAATATAGATGACGGTGGTTTGAAGAAAAAGTAGGCATGGTATATATATCTATATAGTCTAACTATTTTCATATATATACGTATGTGTCATAAACTTAAGTTTTGTTGGTACTAGTGTGTGTATGCGTGGCTATACCTAGCTAAAGGTAATTAAAAAAAGGGTTAAGGTGCAATATTACCAATAAACTATTGGTCCAGGTGCAGCCAATACAATAAACTCTTCTATGGACCTAAAATACCAGTTAACTTTTGAATTGGTTAAATGAGCACAATGCCGTTAGATGGGGGAAACGTCCGTTTGCTTGCATTGTACGACGGCCTAGAAAAATTCAAAAGCAATCATCATCTGCTCTAAACTCCCTTTCTCCTTTGAGTCCTTCTCTTTGAAGCTTCTTCACTGCTACTTCTATCTCGTCTGGGAAGATTCCTCTGTACACGGTTCCAAAACCGCCTTTTCCAATGACTCTGTTTTCAGAGAAGTTTCCGGTGGCTTGGATAATGTCGGCGTGCGTGAATGCGATCTTGTTCAAGGTTTCCAATGTCCCATGGAATCTCACCTGAAAAATTGTTTCTTTTATGTTCAACACCACAAGTGGCAGATCTCCCATCACTGTAGGGATTTCCCCAGAAAATTTGTTCAACCCTAAATGCAACGTGCTGAAATTTTCCATGTTCCCAATTTCTGAAGGAACTTCTCCGATGAGATTGTTCCCACTTAACTGAATATACCCAGAGATCTCCTTCAATCGAAAAAATGACCCAGATGAACAAATTGGGAAAATTCCATACCCCTTAAGTAATCTATCCCAGATGCTTATGCAATTTTTCCTTTTGAGGATGCTATACACAAAGATGAAAGGAGGGTAATTTGCAGGAATCCATCTTTTCATTGCAGAACATTCAACAGAACCAGCAGGAATATTTCCATTGACTTCATTACGATTCAATTCAAACATGGCCATGGAGTTTCTTCCAATTTTGGTCAATTCAGGAGGGAAATTCCCAGAGAGATTATTGTTCCCAAGGTTTAGCCACAACAATCTTGTGCAATTTCCTAGCTCTTTTGGGATTTCTCCGGTCCCAACTACTCCTCTCCCTCTCTGCGATCACGTCCTCTCTGCTCAGATTCGGTCGCGTTCTCTGGCCAGCCACCATCGATGTCCTCCTCCTTGCTGATGCGTTTCGGTACAGGGGATGATGAAGACTATGGCTGCCTCCCCAAATGTGATGACCAAGATGAAGAACCAGTGAACCTCGCCTCTCCTGAGCCTGATTGCACTCGCTACCACTCTCTTTCTCAGCAACGAAGAGGTGAACAGTCCTAGCACTCGCCGCCACTCTCTTTCTCAGCAACGAAGAGGTGAACAGTCCCAAAGCCACGTGTTTTATTGGATGTCAATTGATATCCCTCAATCTAATTGCAAACAGACGACGTTTTCCCCACCTAACGACATTGTGCTCATTTAACCAATTCAAAAGTTAATTGGTATTTTAGGTCCATAGAAAAGTTTATTGTGTTGGCTACACCTGGACCAATAATTCATTGGTAATATTGCACCTTAACCCTTAAAAAAATGCTGTCATACTTTCTCATGTTAAATACATTATTGTGAATTCCTGATGGTGAAGTTTTAGCTTATCTGCATATTGTAAATAATAATTCAAAGAAGATAATACACTTTATATATCATTTTTCCTTTTATATATATATTATGCGTGTCTCCTTAATTTCCCTTCCTCCCTGAATTATTTTTCACGTTGAGCAAAAGTAGAAAAATCTTTTTAGATTTGAGAACCAAACCGAATCGTATCATTTTAAAGGAATTACTTTTTCCAATCCTACATGCAAAAATTAGTTAACTAACAGGTAAATATCAAGAAAATTAATTATTTAGAAAAAAAAATATATGTATATATGTATTGATTTTTGTAAAATACTCTTTAAAATGATTATAAAGAAAATAATGATAATAATAATAGAATGGATAAATAATTATAAATAGATATTGTTATTATTATTAGTGAAAGGGGATAAATAATAGAGGGAGTTATTAATTAATAATAGATAAAAAGGAGTATTATCCTTTATTAATAATTGAAAAGGGTATTATAAATTAGTAATAATAAAAAGTGAATTGATAGTTATAATGGGTTCCCTAATTTTTCAGTCCCGTCATAATTTACCCATTTCAAGCATTCCAAATTTATTATTATAATTTGTATATCTTTAATTTTATGAAATTATAAGCTATAATTTTATGTAGAGTTTTAGAAGAGTTATTAATGGTTAGTAAATTGATTGTGGTAGATTTGATTTATGGCGTATGTTTGAACTCTGGGGTTAGGAGCAGTGTGGTAATAGTTAGCTACGGTGAGAGGTAACCACTTTCCACTTGTTATGTGTATTGATATGTTGTTTGTGAGTATTTTTGTGAAATTATTATGAATATTTCTAGTATAAATTGCCTTGCGGAACCGTATGATTTAAAATTATGAATTTATACATATTTATTTATTTATGTATGAAAATTGAGAGTTTTGATATTATGATATTTATTATGATAATTATGGGAAGGGTTGAATTGGGAGGAAATGATTATATTCCACCACGTGGTGAGGCCTCCATTGATGCATGATGGTTGGCTTTATATTGTCCCACCTGTTCAATGAGGGACTGGCCCACTAGTTCAATGAGGGCGTACGACACCCAGATAGTTCAATAAGGGGGAAAGACCCATAGTCTGGGACATGTGCTCTGAGGATTTTGGCCGGTCCTCATCACATGACCAGTGAGCTTTTGAGTAACCAGTAATATGGATGTAACTTAGCCCATGAGTCTAGTCAAAGGAAATAAGGCGGTTCGGTTGGATTGGTGGGAGGTATCTTGGGAATTGTGTTAATAAAAAATTGTGATATATAATTTCTAATATGAAATTTTGTGATGTGGATATTGGCAAATTATATATGTATTATTATTTTTAAATACTTTGTTATATAAATTGTTCCATATGGCACCTCACTAGTACATATTAGTATTCATAATGAGTTGGATTGATGGTTACCACATTTTTCTAGGTGATAGTTTCCGTCCGAGTCCATCAGGGAAGACTTCGGAAGCTTAGGCTACTCCTTCTGACAGTAGTGCTTCCATTTTCTGGTATACGTTGAATGATTGTATATTGCCACATTAGGGCTCATTTTGCATACTCTGATTTACTTTTATATATTTTGGTAACTGATCGGCATTACTTAGTTGTTAATGAACACTTAATTTGTTATTATATTAAGTAAATTTTGAGGACGTTACATTCATGACTCATACTTATTTAGGTTTGTGACTCACCCTTGCTAGGGTTGTGACTCATATATGTGCATGTGTGCTTTTGACTAATTAAAGAATTTTCCTTCTTCCTTTTCCCATTAGCAAAGCCGTCCCCCTCCCCCTAAATTCAATTTTTAATTTGTTTTTTAATTCATCTCATGATATTTTGTAGAAAATCTCCCATTGGTTAATGTTGGTTCACATGGATTGTGTTTGATGAGAGTTACTTGAAGCCTTAGGATTTAACTTTACTAGATTTAATCCAAACCTTTAATTTGTATTAATCTCTTATTGGTCCAATTAATTTTAGGAGGATTAAGAGCATTTTCTTGATTTATCATTGGCCAATTCAATTTCACAAGGATTAGACTTTTGTGAGGCTTAATTAAGGCTTTTGGATTTAGCTTTATTAAATTTAATCTTAGCCCTCCATTACTAATCTTAATTAGCATCCCTAATAAGATGGTTAAGTGCAAATGTCAAGTTATGATTGGCTCCTAACTTAATTATGGCTCCTAAACCATAGTTGAAATTGTTGACTTTTCAAAGCTTGATTAAAGTTTAATTAGCATTTTAATCAAAAGCCTAATTGTCTCTTGATTATTGCATAATTGGTGTTTATGGTATGTTATGACCATTGGCAATCTATTTTATACTAATCTCAAACCCCTATTGGTATTTGAATTCTAATTAGCCCAATATACTTCTAATTAATGACTTTTAATAGTAATTGTAAATAATTATCTAAACACTCTATTAGTGTTAACTTAATTTCTCATTAATTGTTGGTAATTGTCCTTTAAATTGTTCAAGTGTTTTGATAATTCTTTATGGCTTTTTAGGAGTTGAAAATGAACTAGGTATTAATTCTAGGGTATTAGAAAATTTGGTCTCTTAAACAATTATAAATTGGTGTTTAAGATCCTTTGATTAATTGTGAAAATTAACACAATTATTCCAGTTATTGTAAATTTAGTTGTTCCTTAGTTGTTAGTAATTTCTCTTAATTGGTATACGTATTTTCAAGCCATTTAATTATCTCTTATGATTAAATTAGGATTATACTTAGTTTTAGAGTGTTTAGGGCATTTTATAATATTTTATGATCCATCATGTAATTTTTAAAATTGGGTTTTGCCCTATCTAAATTCTAGAGAAAATTTGCCCAAGAAATAAAATAAACTACAACATTTGGAGACAACATATTCTCCTATTTGTTTAGGTATTTTCCATAACACTTTCTTGCTCTTTTTTATCATACAAGAACCCTAATTTATTTTGGTAATTATTTGTATTTTTATGGCATTTTATGATTCCTAAGAAAATTTAATCATTGGTTACCTGGATCCTACATAAAGATTCCTAGAAAATAGAATAAATATACCTCAAAATTTGAGACCACATATTCACTTAGTTTAAATAGGTGTCATTTGTCAAAATATTGTATTTATGAGAAATATTAATTTTTGGGGTATTACATAGCCCTTTAATGAAACGATCAATGACATCATTTTGAGTTATGTTGACTTCAACTCTATCAAGCTAATGCAACATATAAAACGTATGAATGGCCACACAAATCAAATACGACTTAATAGAGAACAAAATTTGCTTCTGACAATATTCAAATACCTCTTCATCAATCAAAATATACACAGTTAATTGTATACCTCTTCATCGATCAAAATCATCTGGATCTTCCAAAAATGGTCAGGAGCAACCTTCCTACGAACAAACCATTTTCTCAAAACTTTTGCATGTACAGATGTACTGAACAATAGTGTCTTAAAGTCTTTGCTATCATCCACACCCCTGAACAACACCTTCGTCATGACCATAGGATGTTACTTGCAGCTTAAAATAGCTACAGTTATGTGAGGAAAATATATTTCAAGATCACTACGTGTTTTTGGTTCACAAAAACAAATACCTTCACTTACTTACCACCTTTTATAAGCAAATGTGACAACACTACGCATGGATATTGATAATTGAATATTATTACACTTATTTGTATCTCTTGATGAATAAATTTAGGATTGTTTAGTTATCAAATAATGGATTTTATTTCTTAATCGAGCTTTGAGCTTTTAATTGGATTTAATTCATTTTTATGATTAAATTCTAGAATTACAGTGATTTAATATTTTCGCCATAACTTTTGATCTAGATATCCGATTAGCCTGATTCTTCTTTTCTTTTTTAGATGATTCAGAGAACTACAATTGTTATGAAAACTCGGAAGGCTGATTCGGACAAGAAGATGGACGAAATTGGAGCTAAAGACAGACACATTTTTCTGGATTTTTATTTTGCTCGAATTTTGTAATAAAAGACCAATTTTTAGAGGTTTCCTTTTTTATAGGGATTTCCTATTGATTAGGGGTTTCCTATGTATTAGAGGTTTCCTATTTTTTAGAGATTTCCTATTCTTAATCATCTTTCCTATATAAGGAAAATTAGATGGTGGCTACAAACATATTCTCAATTACGTTGTAGGAGATTTTCGGATTAAATTAGAAGCTTTTTATTTCCTTTTAGTTGTTCTTCATGTTCTTCTTCATCTTTTCTTCTGCATTTTTCCTAGCCATGCTTGGCTAAGCTTCTTTGATTGACCCAACGTTGAGGATTCCATGATTCGTCCAGAGAACTTGTGCTTTATTGGTAATTTAACTCGTTTCTATTTTCATCTTATCGAATCCGGTTTTTGGAAATAGTTTGAGTATTAGATTTAATATTCGGTTTGGTTTATCCTAAGGACTGAGTTCGAACTAGGTTTTAAGTTTTGCTGTGCGATCGCACAGTGGGACGCCGCTGTTCGGACATATTCTAGGCGATCGTCTAGTCGAGGGATTTTCTGGGCGAATGCAGAGATCTCAGTTCATCTAGAGCCAAACATGGGTTATTTATATTTCGTTCAATAATGGAAATCTCTGGAATCTGAACGTTGAGTTGATCAATTTTAATCTGTTTCTTCTCGTTTTCTTATATTCTATTTTATCTTTGCTTCATTTAAATTGCATTTCTATTTTAGTTTATTAATTTAAAAATCCAAAACCCAATCCCCCCTTGTTTTCATTGCATTTGCATGACATCTAGATTACTTAGAATTCAATAAAAGGCTCCTCAAAAAGAGAGAACGATCCTAGGTTTGCCTATACGCAATCTTTGATTAATTGTTGATTGTGGACCCCAAGGCTAATGACAAAAGGTCTTCACCAAATATCCCTGAAAGAATAGGTAAGATGTACCTTCTTAAATAAGAGTTCCCTAGGCGTGGGTATTTTGACCAAACCACAGTTACATGTAAACCGGTGCAATTAATTTTCATTGAACTTTTTCAGCTAGTACAATATTGCCCTACATAATGTTGGGTTAATGTGCTCTTTGGTCACTTAAGTCCAATAAGGCTTAATTGAGACTACAGCCCAAGAACTCTATGGCCCATGTGGTTTAGGGTTAGGTCTTGGGTGTAGTAGCATATAATCCTACTTTCACTTGCTTGAGAGAAATAGACGCATAAGGAGGCTCTCATCAGAAACAAATCCTAGAGGCAGACGTTCATCATCTGAACGGTTGCCCACACAACCATCCTATTCCCCTCGAGAGATAGTCTGGAAGATCGATCATAGAGCGGACAAGGACTGTTCGTGGAGAGGCTTTCAGATCGCTCTTCAAATACGAGGACTATTCGTGGAGAAGCTTTTAGATCGCTGCTTCAGATCACTACATCTTTCCAGGTAATCAAAACGATGAAGGTTTTAACTTCTCCTTTTCGCATGGTATGATACGCTTCCGCGTTTCTGGTGAGATTCCTACAATTGGTATCAGAGCCAGGTTTGGTTCGATGTGCCAGCGAGGACGCTGGGCCCCAAAGGGGGTGGAGTGTGAAGTCCCACATCGATTGGGAAGGCGAACAAAGCATGCCTTATAAGGATGCGGAGACCTTTCCCTTGTGGACGCGTTTTGATGAGCTAGGCCCAGCCAAAAACAAAACTGTGAGGCCTTGTGTGTGCCAAAGCGGACAATATCCACAAGCGAGCGCCTGAGATGTTACAATTGGTATCAGAGCTAAGAGCGATGAGGAAAAGAACCGAGTTTTGATATTAATTTATATTTCATGTGATTTTTTTTTCGAAAATTATTTTTCGAAAATATGGCATCTTTTTTCTATATTTGTTATTTATTTCATGGTAGCTATTCGTTTATAATTCATATTTGGTATTAGTTTTGATTTCAATCAATTAATCGCTTTAATCCATGGTTAGATTTTCTCGTGTATTTCTTGATTTGTAACAAGGAGGCTAATCCCATATGATTAGATTTCCTCCTTGCTGTTTTTAATTTTGTTTTGGAATTTCTATGTATTTTTCGAAATTCTGCAAAAGTTGGAGATTAAGAAACTACGAAGAAGATGAGCATTCAACACTCTCAAGCTCTTTCGTGGACCTCTGGACCTCGGATTTGGACGATCCATATATCATTGGAAAGAGTACGGACAGACGAGCAAACGCGTGGAAGAACCGACGCCAAAAGATGCCCCACGTGCCGTCACAAGTGGCTACGAGTGGCCGTCATGCTCCGGCACAGAAGCCGCGCATGAGGGCGCGTCCAACACCCTTTCTGGGTGGTTCCGACGGCCGTGTGCTCGTCTCTCTATGGCGGTCCTTCCCCTGGAGTTTCGTGCTGAGATGACTTCAGCTGACGGCGTGGCAGAGGCGATGGCTAGGGCTCCTCTTTTGTGTTCTAGGGTTTCTAGCCAAGGTTTGGGTCTTTGGGCTTTTGGGCCCATAGGTACCCTAAAGGGGCTAGAGACAAATACTGTGGGCTGGACAAAAGAGAAATTCCAAAGTTGTAAACTTTATTCTTATTTTTTTTAGGAAAGCCATAGATTAAAGTTAATTGTATGAATTATATATGCAATTAACATGATGTTTGTAAATAACATGTCATATAGAATAGGAAGATGCCATATTGTTGCATAATCACATGTCATAAATGCATAATAACTATCATATTAGTCCATTGTATGCATTTATGCGAGATTCTTTAGATTATCTCTACATTAATTATCATTTATTATGATTTGAAATCTAAAATAATAATTGGATTAATTAATTTTGTGATTAGAATCTAGACATTAATTATCATTTATTATGATTTTGAAATCTAAAATAATAATTGGATTAATTGATTGTGGAATCAAAATCTCTGCATTAATTATCATTTATTATGATTTTAAAATCTAGAATAATAATTGGATTAATTAATTGTAAGATTAGAATCTAGACATTAATTATCAATTATTATTATTTTAAATTAAAATCTAGAATAATAATTGTGGAATTAAAGTCTAGACAAATAATCCAGATAATTTCCTAAGAGAATTGTACCTTTTGGAGTATTTTGTGGGTTATTTAAAATGGTCATGTGACGCACACTCTGCCAATCATGACTAGATTTTAGATACCTAATAATTTACTCTAAACTGAACAAATTCTTGGAAATTGAAAATTCTAAATTTAAAATATTGAATGGGTGAAGGTTTTAAATTAAATATTTAATTTTAAAATCTACGGGCCCCAATTGTAGGTTTATTAGTGAAATGGTTATCGCTGAAGCCCCATCGGATAAGGATAATCGGATTTCGCTAGATTATACCTTAATATTTTCAAAATTTTAGTAAAGTTTTGTACGGCCCATCGTCGGCAACACTTAGACACTAAAGATAATTTTGAAAGTAAACAATGGTTAAATACATTCAACTTTGGTAAAATTGTTAACCCTCCTATCGAGGCTCTAGCAATGGAACTGAAGGCCCAAATTAACAGTATTAGTTTTACAAGAATCTTGCCCATTGTAAGCCTTGTAAAGATAATTAATGGATTGTTAAACAATAAACGAATAGTAGTTATTAGAATCTATTAGCCTATATCTGTTTGTTGTTAATTATAGTTTGTAATTAGTGTGTTTTTCCTTATTTTCAGAAAAATGTCTTCATTCAACCCTTTAGCTACAATATTGAGCCAAAAACCTATGGATGGTACAAACTACAAACAATGGAAAACTAATTTGGATATTGTTCTTCAATATGAAAAGCTCAACTTTGTTCTCACTACCCCTATGCCAGCGCAGCCTGCTGCAGATGCGTCTGATGCAATTCTGACTCGATTTCAGCAGGAAAAGGATAGATGGGAGAAGGCGAATGTGTCAGTTCGCTGCTACATTTTGGCCAGTCTCGTCAATCACCTTCAGGAGCAAGTGAGCATGATTGAGAGTGGAGCAACAATGCTCCATACTCTTGATGGCATGTTTGCTACGCCTAGCAGCTCTGCTAGACAAAATGCGTTGAATTCAGTCACCAAGACAGTGATGTCTGGAGGAAGTGTGGGGATCATTGTCTAACAATGATAGCAAACTTCAAGAAGGCTGATGACCATGGTATCAAGTTTGAACAAGAAGTAAAAGTTGACCTTCTCTTACAATCACTACCTGAGTACTTCAATCAATTCAAGATGAATTATAATATGAACAAGATGAATCTTGACCTCACTCAACTGATGCACGAGCTTGAGAGCGCTGAACAGTCTCTAGTCAAGTAGAGAAGTGCATTTTTTGCTGGTGAAAGTTCTTTGAAACCTAAGGGGAAACCCAAGGGAAAGAACAAGAACAAGAAAAAGAAGAAATCAGGTATTCCAGTTGCCAGAACAGTTGCAATGAAGCAGCCAAAAGGCAAGTGCTTCAAGTGCGGACAAAAGGGGCATTGGAAGAAAAATTGCCCACGTATGAATAAACCAGGTATGGGTGATTTACATGTGATTGAAGCTTGTTTAATGGAGAATCACGATGATAAATGGATCGTTGATTCAGGAGCCACTAACCATGTTTGTTACTATTTGCAGTGGTTCAAACATAGCTTGCCTGTAAGTAAAGGACAAAGAGATTTGAAGCTTGGAATTGGAGAGCTTGTATCTGCACTAGCAGTGGGACAAGTTATTTTATCTTTTGATCATTGCAGGACTTTGGCTTTAGAAGACTGTTTATTTATTCCAGATTTTAAGAGGAATTTAATTTATGTTAGTTGTTTAGATAAACATAGTTTGACAGTTCAGTTTAATTCCTCAGTTTCAATAAGAAGTTCATCTTCTTTTATTTGTTATGGTGTAAAGCTTAATGGTCTTTATTTCCTTAATCCTGTTCCCTGTGAAGTTAATCATGTTGAATTAAAAGATGCTGAGCGTATTAATTTATCAAAGAAAAGAAAAGTTTCCAATGAAACTTATCTTTGGCATTTGAGATTGGGTCATATTAACTCTAACAGGATATAAGGTTTGGTCAAAAGTGGGATTTTGAAATCCCTGAACTTTGAACCGATACCAGTATGTGAATCCTGTTTAGAGTGTAAAATGACCAAGAGATCTTTCAAGG
Organism: Acacia crassicarpa; assembly: GCA_034222035.1. Taxonomy (NCBI): domain Eukaryota; kingdom Viridiplantae; phylum Streptophyta; class Magnoliopsida; order Fabales; family Fabaceae; genus Acacia; species Acacia crassicarpa. The sequence continues at coordinate 34,929,344 of JAWXYG010000005.1, read as the reverse complement.
CCAAGGGAAAATGTGCCACACTTCAGCTAGAATTGGTACATACTGATGAGTTTTATAATTGATATTAGTTATTTTACATGTGTGTGTGTGTGTATATATATTAGAATATAACTTTATATCTTAGGTAATAAGATCTTACGATCCGTTTCAATCCCGCGATTTACGATCTTCATGCCCTCTCCCGATCTTATATAGGATCTCGATTTTAACAACATTGCCTACCACTGAGCTTCAAGAGATATAAAAGCTTGAATAAAAGATTTTGAAACGGTAGAAACTAAAAAGCAATAATCAAAGATCCATAATAAAAGGAATCCTTCGAATTACATTTCATAAATCAGATTTCCACCTATATATTAATCTTAAAAAAATTAAAACCAGCTTGAAACGTAAGTCAGTAGCAGAAAACCAAACTCGCCAACAAACTTCAGTTTACCGCAAGTTTTCCTATCTTACATTTTTTTTCCTCCCTACTTCAGTCTGCAGACCCAGAAAAACCTACTTACCTACGAAGTTGCACGCCTAGTGGCTGATGGAATCAAGGGAATGTGGTTGAATCATTATATCAAACAGTTAAAGTACACAACTTTTGGATATACACAATACATCGAAAGCCATAAATAAACTGCATTGAAGCTTAAAAAAATAAAAACACACTATGATATTAGACGGGATGTTCTGGTAAGAGAGTAAAGTGAGGTTGGGACAGATATGACTTCATTTTACGTTCGGTAAATGTTCGAAACCAAAATTTCTGGTTAAAATGACACATTATTATAGTTAATATCGCCGGGTCATTAATCCAAAGTAATTGGCTAGAGTGAATTTTGAATGACGATGGAAAGATAGAGTATGTTATATACTAAGGTATCCGCTAAGAAATCAGTGAGCAGAGAAATAATATCATGAGCATAGTGGGAGTAAGCTGGTGCAACCTGTGAGACTTGAGAAATTAAACGATTGAAAGCAGAAGATAAATTCGTTACCTGGAGACAGAAGCGTAGATGGAAAGTTGCTGAAGAACGACAGGGCTTAAGGGGGAGGGGTGGGTGGGCAATCAACAAGGTGGGATTTTTCCGCGTTTGATTTCCTGGTGGAAGTCAATCCCCCCTCAGACGGGCGCCACAATTGCGAGCATCTGAGACGTTAGTCGCATCCAACGACTCCCAATTGACTTGCTTCTCTTTTGTATGTGCGTTGTCTCATACCTGATGGCTTTTTTTTGAAAAAAAGGAAAAGAAAAGAAAAACCGTTGGCATTTAGCTAATTAGCTCCCAAAATTTATATACCTCTCATAAAATAAATATAAGATAGAATTGGCTTTTTTTATTAATAAATCTAATTAAATTACTTTAAAATATTTATATTATTTTTTAAATTTATAAACTGACATATAATCTAAGATACACAATATATATATGATTAAGTAATTTATTTAGCTTCCTTAATCTCTCTAAAAAAATCAACCACTTCCTCTTGTCCTATATATAAGACAGAGTTAACTTTTTTTAGAGAGATTAAAAAATTTAATTAAATTATGTTAAAGTATTTGTATTTGTCATTTTTTTTTCCAAATTTTTTTGTTTGACTTATAAACTAATATATGATTTAAGAATATATAATATATGATATAATTAAGTAATTTATCTAGTTTCCTTAATCTTTTCAAAAAAACCAACTCTATTTTCTATTCGGGATCAAAGGGAGTATACCTTATATTTAGGGTATGTTTGGATTGAGGGAGTGGGAGAGAAAAAACAGGAGGGGAGAGGAAAACTTCTGGGCCCCACTACACTCAATTTTGAAAAAAAATTTCCCTCCTCTCTTTTTCCCTTCCTCCCCCTCCCTCTCCCTTCCTCCCCTCCCTCAATCCAAACATACCTTAGGAATGGAACAGGTATAAATTTATATTAGATATGCTTTTTATATACCCTGCCCTCATGATTAAATCCTAGCCAAAGGTTTTGTCGGAAAGGGAAAAATTTTTTTTAAAAAAAAAAACACACACACACACAACCAAAATCAAAGGACAAGACGCCGGGACAACCAAGGTTGAGGAATGAGGAATATCCAAAATTCGATCATCAAGCAAATGGCATTTTAGAAAAGAAGCAACCAGAAAACAGGAAAACAGAAACGGTGAAATGAAAATAATAGATAATTTAATGAATATAATAAATAAAATTAAAATTATTTGCAGAGTTCATTCATTGTTTACCTTAAAATATTATTTTAAAAAGTTATAAATCATCAAATATACTTCTCTAAAACTGGTAGCTCAACAGTCTGTGAAGCACCGACACGCAATTTTCTGGAAAATTTGCGTGTCGGACGAGTCGGACACTTTGACACGGCCGGACACGACCAGACACGCGTATCGGACGTGGTCACCATGCTCCGACGCGTTGACTGGTCAGACGCGCGTCTATGACCGTGTCCAACACCGCAAATCTTGGCATTTATGGGGAAAAAAAAGCCCCAATCTGAAGAGATATTGTATTGAGATCCAGATCCGAAAACAATAAAGATTGAGATAGAGATATCATATTTGAACCTGATTCTGTTTTAAACCTAATCTGAATCTGGATTTAAATCTAAACCCTCGCATTCTAAGCACCGCCGTTCGAATCGCCCAAGTCCAGTCTCATTCTCTCCTTCTCAGATCTAAACCTAAGCTTTGTTTGTGTTTGATCTGAACCTCTGTTCTCTGTCGTTGCATCACAGATTCGCAGGTATGAACCTTTATTTGTGATTTGCTGGTTTTTTCAACACTCTTTGGCCTTTGCTGTTGCGGTGCTGGCGTGCTGCTTCTCTTCGTGTTGCCTGATTTTTTCTCCACCGCCCTTTGCTATTGCCTGTTGCTTTTTAGGTGTTACGGGTTTTGTTTTTTGTTTTTTTTTTATATGGGGTTTTGTTTTTTAATTTAAAGTGTCAATGAGTCTGGAAAAAAAAAGTGTCAATGAATCTTTTAGTTTTGCTCGAAAAAGGTGCTCTGCTGATGTAATTGTTTTCAAAGCAATATTTTGTGGTCAAAGTTTTCAAAGTATGAATGTACATTGTGCGTCTTTTAGTGTGTCTTTTTTTTTTCCGGCTAGGGTATTTTAATGTGTCTTTTACTATTTAATAATTAATAGGTACAAATCTGAGCTTTGCTTTATATGTCTTTTAGTATTTATTATTTAGTAGTAATTAGTAACATATGTTTGTAATTGGTTGAGTCAAAAAAAATATTAGGACTAAGAGGTAAAGAGCATGATAATTTTTTTGATTAATTTTGTTTTTGTTGGACTTATTTAGAGTATGGATCATCCAAGTTCTGCTAGTCCTGCTACTCCCAGTGCTTCTGCTAGTTTCACTGCCAATGAATTACTGACTAAACCATTATGGAAATATGTTACCAAATTAGATGGTGGAGAGGAAGCAGGAGGGAATTTGTCTTAAACATGCAACTTTTGTAAAAAGGATTTTAAAAGTTCGTATACTAGAGTGAGGGCTCATTTATTGAACATAGTAGGGAAAGGAGTTGGTAAATGTTTATCAGTGCAAAAAAGAGACCGGTTAGAGATGGAGAGACTGGAAGAAGAAGTTACTCAAAGAATGCAAGCTAACAAACCCAGAAACGTACCTTTACCCCCTCCTCTTCAAGCTTGTCCGCTGACTCAAAAAAAAGAAGAACTAAGAGTCCTATTGAGAAGGCATTCAATGTTGGGGAGCGAGAAGAATTAAATCATATTATTGCTAGAATGTTTTATTCAGCAGGATTGCCATTCAATTTGGCGAAAAACCCATACTTCCAAGCTTCATATACCTTTGCAACAAATCATAATATTGCAGGTTATTTGCCACCAGGCTATAACACGTTGCGAACCACTCTGTTGCAACAGGAGAAAGCAAATGTTGATAAGTTATGTGAACCTATTCGGGAGGACTGGGCTCATAAGGGGGTGAGTATTGTAAGTGATGGGTGGAGTGATTCACAAAGGAGGCCACTCATTAATTTCATCGCAGTATCTGATAGTAGAGCAATGTTTCTAAAATCAGTTGATTGCTCGGGGGAGATTAAGGATAAAAATTTCATCTTCAAGTTGCTAAAGGAAGTTATTCAAGAAGTGGGAGAGGCGAATGTGGTTCAAATAATCACAGATAATGCTGCAAATTGTAAGGGAGCAGGGCAACTGATTGAGCAGGAATTTCCATCTATTACTTGGACACCATGTGTTGTTCACACATGGAATTTGGCTGTGAAAAATATTTGTGCTGCAAAGAATGTGGAGAACAATCAAATAGCATATGAGGAATGCAGTTGGATTTCTGATATTGTAGGAGATGTTGCTCAAATAAAGCATTTTATTATGAATCATTCTATGAGATTGTCCATCTATAATGAGTTTGTGAACTTGAAGCTGCTTTCTATTGCTGATACTCGTTTTGCCTCAATGATTGTGATGTTGAAGAGGTTCAAATTAATAAAGGGTGGTCTCCAAAATATGGTGATAAGTAAAAAATGGACTATTTATAAAGATGATAATTTTGGGAGGGCTAGATTTGTTAGGGAAAAAATATTGGATGATGATTTTTGGGATTCAATTGATTACATACTTGCTTTAACTGCTCCTATTTATGATATGATTAGAGTGTATGACACTGATAGACCTTGTCTTCACTTGATATATGATATGTGGGATGGGATGATTGAGAAAGTGAAGAAAGCTATATACCGAAAAGAGGGGAAGAGAATGGAAGAGATGTCTTCTTTTTATGATGTGGTGTATCATATTCTTGTGGATTGTTGGACTAAAAATTCAACTCCACTACATTGTTTGGCGCATGCTTTGAATCCTAAGTAAGTTTTTAAAAAATGATTGAATTTAAAATTAATACTTTTCTTGAAATAATTTGATAATTTATTATTTTTTGTTTGTTTCTTTTTTAGATACTATAGTAACGAATGGCTCCAAGAAGATTCTAGTCGAGTTCCTCCACACATGGATGTAGAGATTACTCAAGAGCGACAAAAATGCTTAAGGAGATTCTTTCCTGCCTCAAAAGACCGAATCAAGATTACAAAGGAGTATGCAGATTTTATCACTAATGGTGGAACTTTTGGCAATTTAGATGCCATCGATTCTAAATCCACTATGGATCCGAAAGCTTGGTGGCTACTTTATGGTAATTCTACACCTTTGCTTCAAAGGATAGCATTGAGACTTGTGCAACAACCCTCCTCTTCATCATGTGCTGAACGCAATTGGAGTACTTATTCTTTTGTGCATTCCATGAAGAGGAATAGGATCACTCCAAAACGTGCTGAAGACTTGGTTTATATGCATAGCAACCTTCGACTCTTAACAAGAAACAATCCAAGTTATGCACAAGGAGAACATCAAATGTGGGACATTGTTGGAGATGCACTTGATTCACTTGATGATATTGGAGATCTTGAAGTTGCTAGTCTTTCACTTGATGAGCCAAAGCTAGAGGCTATGATTTTACGGGATGGAGAAGAAAATATTTGAACTTATGAGTAGTCTACCCGAGTATTGTACACATCCCTGCATTTACTTTCCCCAAGCATATTTATTGAAAATATCCTAGTATTTTCTCTCATTCTTCATCGAATCGTATGAAGTGATTTACAAATAATGGAATTTCTATTTTTTTAATTATTGAAACACATGAAATTTCACCTATCTACACTTTACACTTTATGGATGTTTTGTATTAAATGTGAATTATATTTAAGAATATATATATAATATCAAAACGTGTCCTAACGTGTCGAAATTTAGATTTTTTTTTAGATTAACGTGTCGGCGTGTCGTGTCGTGTCATGTCACGTGTCACGTGTCAGTGTCGATGCAACAACAAATGTTATATTAACAACAATTTTTGAAAACTTGGATTTTTTTTCATCTATCACGTCAAGAGGATATTTATAACGAAATATGTTATATTAACAACAACGAAAACATATATTAATAACAATTTTTGAAATCCTGGATTTTTTTTATCTATCACATCCAGAGGCTATTTACAACAAAAAATACCATATTTACTATATTTTTTTTTCAAAAGTTATGCTTGAACGTTCCAGCCAGTGTTGTTAAAACGTAGTGTCAACGTTGAAACGGTGAAGGTGAGCAAAAACATAGAAATGGAAATGTAAAACGAAACGTAAGAGTTTACTACGTACTACAAAAAAAATAAAATCCAACATATATAAAATTAAAACACACCAATACATTAAAATCATCACAAATTTAAGTTCAAACACTCAGTCATCAATAATCATAAAATACATATTAAAATCAAAACACTAAGGCAATAAAATTATAAAAGAGATCAACATCTCTAATTTAAGTCATCGGAGTTAAAGTCAATGTCAATATCATCTTCTTCATCCCCTCCCCCACTAAGAAATTCGGGAATATCCAAATCATTCAAGTTCCTCAATTCTTCATTCAGATCATGATGCCAAGGGGATCTTGATCTTCTCCAACTCCAACATCTTCTGAAATATCTTCACATGTTGGTTCCACAATCCACTCATCATCCGACTCAATGTCATCAAAGTTATAATCAATTTGAGGAGACACTCTATGTTTTGTGTTGTCTAATCTTGAGTTAGCCATCACAAAAACGACATTATTCATTGTCTCTTGCTTCAAACGATTTCTTTTCTTTGTGTGGACCTAAACAAATACAAGAAAATAATTTAATACTAAACTGATATCATATTTTTGAAATGAAATGCAATTCATATTAAAAATATACCATCTCAAAAGCACTCCAATTCCGCTCACACCGCGAGAAACTACATGTCAAGCTAAGCACACGAATAGCGAATTTTTGGAGTTCTGGAACACCATCACCATAAGATTCCCACCATGCTGCTGGACTCTTGGTTTCAACTCCATCCATAGCAAAGGTACTCCCAAAAAGACCTCTACGATGCTTGAATTCCTCAAGTTGCCCATCAATTTTTCTTTGAAGAGCCCTATCCGGCACCATCCTTTGTATACAATCATATAATCCAACCTTTACTTCATAATCAACTTGAAATGTAGGAGAATAATGTTGTTTTGGGCTAAGATAGTAGCCTGCAGCATGCAAAGGCCTATGGAGTTGCCTCTCCCATCTTCCATCAATGACATCCCAAATAGGTTGATAACTAAAAAGAAAAGAAAAGAAAATAATTGAATTAACTGTGAGTTAAAATGTCTATAGCTCTAAGTTAAATAAATTAAATGACAACTTACAATGAAGGTTTGTTTTTGAAATCCTTTTCGATTTTCTCCTTGGCACGATCCATTGCCTCATAAATGGAGCCCATTATTGCATCATCTGACTCAACCAACCTAAGCACTTCAATCAAAGGAAGTGCCCCTATCAAACAAATCTGAACCCTTTTCCAAAAGTGTTTTTCCATCACTACATTTTCAATGAGCTTTCCATCTGTTGACTTTGCATATTTGGTTTTCTTCCGTTCTTCAGACAAGAACATTCTTTTCACCGCATTTTTGTTGTCATGGAGGCATTTCAAAGTCAAATAGGATGTGGCAAAGCGAGTCATGGCAGGTCTAATCAAATCTTTGCCATTGGTGAAGCTGTGCAATATTAGAATGAGAGATCCTCTTGAATAGATATAAGTCGTAATTTTTTCCCCTTGAAAATTGTGTCTTTATGAAGGGGTATTTTCTTCTCTAAATCTTCCAACATCAAATCAATGCAGTGAGCATCACAAGGTGTCCAATATATTTGCTTTCTTTTCTCAATTAACAAAGCCCCAGCAGCTTTATAATTTGCAGCATTGTCCGTGACAACTTGGACAACGTTTTTTTCACCAACCTCCACCACCACTTCATCAATCATCTGAAAAATCTTCTCAGCTATTTTGGTGATATGAGATGCATCAATGGACTTGAGAAAGACAATTCCCATAGAGCTATGCACACAAAAATTAATTATTGATCTTCTTCTTTTATCAGTCCACCCATCAGTCATTATTGTGCATCCAGTTTTCTTCCACAAAGCCTTATGCTTTTCAACAACAACCATTGTCATATCATATTTTTGCTACAAGTATTTGACTCTACACTCATGATAAGATGGTGGCTTGAAACCTGGTCCATGCTTAGCAATTGAGTCACACATCTTTTTGAAATCATCGATATTCACAAAATTAAAAGGAATTCCATTGTTATAAATAGCAGTGCAAATGTCAAGACATGTCTCCTCCCTCAAGTTCTTCTTCAATAAGGTGTTGAGGGTTACGGGAGCGGATGATCTACTTCTCTTAAAAATATCGGAGGAGGTAGTAGTAGCAGTAGCACCACTAACAACTTCCTCTTGTATTTTAAGATGGTTTTCCTTGTTTTGCTTCAACAAAAAGATTCAACATCTCTATTTTTACTTCCTCAGGCACCAATATACATGGCTCAACATCTTTAGATGTTCCTGCCAAATGGTGCTTCACACGAAAAACTCTAGTAGATATTACTTTGGGACAATACTTGCATTTAAGCTTTTTTGTTCCTGAAATTTCAATTGCATGCTTCCATCCAGGATCTAACTTATTTCCAGGAGCATTTCTAGCCAATCTCTTCCTCTCAACAGTAGTGTTATTTACATTTGGAGTTGCAGAGGCCCGAGTGCTACTACTATCATTTCCACTTGATGAGGCCATGTGATTTCAAACTATATTGAATGCATAAAAAGAAGAAAACATGTGATTTATAAGGAACAGAACAGATGAATTAAAGACATAAAAAATGCCCAACAAGGAATTCCATTGTTGTAAATTTTTTTGTTCATCTATATTCTATAAAGCCACGCTACCATAATTATATTCCTTGTCTTCAATATGCACCAATTTTCCTTACCTATTGTCAGAACTGAGGTGACAAATGAGAAATAAAACAATAATCAGCTAATAAGATAAGTTCGTTAATTCTCAAGATTTATATAACGTTTTTCAACATTTCATGAAACTCCAGAAATTAATTACTTATCTCACCACCAAAAAAAAAAAAACTAATATTATTCCCTATAATCTTAATTGCAATCATACAACAGAGGCAACGCAAAGGAAGAGATTAAAAGACAGAAAAAACCCAGCAAAGCAAAGGAAAGTAAGCAACGGATGATTTAAAGACAGAAAAAAATACCCACTACCCAGCAGTCCAGCAGCGTCACCGTCTCCAGCACTCGGCCACCTACAGTCGATGAAGAACAGAAGAAGAAGAATTGAAGCCGCCGACTCGCCGTCCAGCGTCGATTGAAGAAGTGAAGAACTGAAACTTGGAGACTTGGAGTTGCAGAAGCCGGAGTGCTACGGCCGTCCAGCGACGATTGAAGAAGTGAAGAACTGAACAAAGCGAAGCATCGATCGAAGAAGAGGAAACTCGACGACTAGGTTTAATTTGGGGCTGGAAAGGGGATATTACGAAAACACCCTCAATTTTCACCGGCAATCTCAGAACGGCTACCACGCCGTTTCAACGTTTCTGCCGTTCAAGCACGACGTCTCAACCGTCTCACCACCAAAAGCGTCTCAACCTACGATTCAGAACGTTTTTCCGGCGAAAAACGTCAAAACATCCGTTCCAACGTTTTGGAACGGCGTTTTAAACAAGTTGGAGTTGTAAGCTGTGCCGAGCGGATGCTATGCAATTATGCAAGAACTGAAATATCTGATTTTTCGTTGATTCTTTTAACTCGTTGTGAGAATACCACTAATCAGAATTGAATAAAATCAGTGAAAGTAGAGAGTAATTAGGGGTTGGTGTCAGAATGCCAGAGGTCAGGATCATTGCCAAAAATTTTATGGACATGGTGGCTTCAATGCCCGCCATGAAGCTGGACAACCTCTATGAAAATGGGTTCATCTGTGAAGCTATTCTCAGGTCAACTTCTATCTAGTTTTTAAGTGGCATGAAAACTTCAATAGCGCTGTTATGGATAATTTCTAGCTTATCTTATATCAATTATGATAAGCCTAATTTTTTAAAAGTTGTACTTACACTTAGCAAGCCTTTCTGTTTCGCCCTATCAAGATTCTTTGTTAATATTTAAGATTGTTTTCTGGAATGTAAATCATCATTAACTTCATGGTACATCTATTGTAAACTTACCTTGGGTTGTTGGATACGTATTGACAATAAACTAGTCTGCTTGAATGGTATTTGTTTTAGCTTATTGAGTTTTAGCTTTGTGTCTTTACGACTTTACCTATATGTCTGTTAAAATATCAGGTCTCTACCACCTCTGGCCAAAAAATATGTCTTGCAGATGCTTTATATTGATGCTCAGGTGACAGCTAAATCATTGGAGGAGTGGGTGCTTCCGGATGGAACTTCAAAACATAGAGTAGCGATAGATAGATTGGTTCAACTGAGAGTTTTTATTGAAACTGTTGACAGGTACATATTTATCTACCCGCCAAATTTAACTAGAATATTTAAGTCCAAGCTTCTGCATGGTTCAAAGTGGTTCATCTCATTCCAGTGACTGTCATGGTGACGCAAGGATATTAATTGGTGGAATGCAGTCCCTTAATATGAACATTCTTTTAGTACATAAAATTGTATTTAAAGATCTTTGTGATATTAGGATTGAAGTTTGTTTTATGCTTTTACCCTGAAGGAGAATACAAGTTCTGTGGAAATTTGTTGTACTTCATAGATCAGACACTTTGGGATTGGCATGTAATTTGTTATCTCTGGTGCCTTCTTTTTTACCGCAATGCTTGCCAATTTCTTATATCTTTTTTTTTTGGTGTGCGATAAGCACCAATTTCTTATTTCTCAGTAGTATATAAGTATTTAATACTGCTTTGATCTTTTAGTTTCATTTCTCCAAATTATGATTAATTTTTTATCAATTCTGTAATTTGGACAGAACTGAGTTGAGGAATTTAGGAAGAAGGAGAAGTTGAGTAGAAGAGAGATTAGAGAGGGTAGAGAGAAGAGAGACAGAGACACAAGGATTCCACTGAATCTGCTTTCATTCACTATTAGGCAACAGAACTGTTACAATGGGGGAAATGCCTCTTATATAGAGCTAAGGGGTTCAAGGGTAATATTGCTCTAATTCTATCTTAATTAGCTAAGGGACACAATTAGGATCGCATTTGGCTAGTGCTATTCTAATAATAGCTAATGCCACTCTCAACTAACATTGCCCTTCCCCTAACTAACTTACGTAATTTTCAAAATATAGAATTAGGATTACAATTTCATATCAGAATTCAGGTCAGTGTATAATCCATTTCTCTTAATCACGTGTATTATTCTTCAAATACGTGTTTGCACACACTTTAGATACTGTCATCAAGCTTTAAAATGTCACCATTGTCAAGAAATGTTGTATAATTAATTTGGGGCTTAGCCTGATCATGTTTACTAAAGTTATCATTTCCTCTTGTTGGCAGGAAGAGCGAAAAGAGTTACAAACTCAATCCAACATTTCAGAGAAGTCTCCAGAATCTGTTAATAATTGGGTGAGCTGCTTAAATAGTTTTCTTGCTGCTCGTAGCATGTACAATATCGTGTAGGATAATTAGATAATTTAGGTGATAGGATGTCACCATTCTTCTTTGTTAATATATAAGTTCAGTTAAATTGTAGGTTGTCTCCATGAAATTAAATACTGTTTATGGTCCCTCTTTTACTCCTGAATATGTTAAGGGAAAGTTGTATGTACATATTTATGTACATACTATGTATATACGTATGTAATTGCAGTCATGTTATGGATTCAAGAGATGCTTTTACTGGGAATATGAAATTGTGATTATTATGGCAGTGGAACTTTGCCACGGGAACCAATGCCTTCTAATATAACTGTGAGGCTCCCAACCTTAGAAGATCTTGAGGCTTATGCTCTAGAACAATGGGAGGTGCAATGTTTAATCCTTTTTATTCCTACCTCTTTCTTCTATTTAAATATTCATTCTTGTTACTGTTTTGTGACGGTAATTATTGAAAGAATGTGATGCAATTAATTTCCTGCGCCTGATTATTTAATTTGATCTGAACAAAATTAGCCCTAACTCTTCATCTTAATTCTGTGATAAATCAGCGTTTCTTGTTGCGACTTATAAGCCCAAATCAAGTTGAGAGGCCTTCAAACATCAGCTCTTCTTTAATGAAAGTTTTCCAGCGGCAACTCATGATACAAAGGTTTTGTTTACTTGCAATATTTTTTTCATTTCTATTTCAAGGGTGTTGCTAACATTACTTTTATGTCTTGTGTTTACCAATGTAGAGATAAAGAAGCTCCCAGATTAACCGAAAGTGGATTTCAATTTTTGGTATGTGTCAATATTTGCAATCCTTGCACACTTGACATGATTCTCCCTAATGACATGCATCATCCATGTAAATTACAGCTTATGGATACAAATGCACAGCTTTGGTACTTCATCAGAGAATATATTTCTAATTCTGAGGTATTGAATAATGAGTTAATTTGATGGTTCAAAAACCAGTCCTATCGGTGGCAAGAATTGCTCTTCGACCCTGATTACATAGTTTTGATGTTTTTATCGTTTGTTTCCTATTGGCTCTATGTCATCTATTCTATGCAGGCACGAGGTGTTGATGCTGCTGAATTAATCTCATTTTTGCTGGAGCTTAGTTTTCATGTAATAGGAGAGGTAAGACAGTCTCATTGGTGTTTGGAATAAGAACTTGCACTGTTGTGTATTAACCTTTTTTAGCTGCAGTGTTGGTCAGGCTTTCTGATTCCTTTTTCTTTATACTTACGTCTTACTAAAGTATGTTTACATTTAAAGGCCATGACTTTGAGAGTGCTTGTGGTTTCCTATGTATTAGGCATATAATGTGAACACACTGACTGATTTCCAGAGGAACATAATTAAGGACCTTGCAGATCTTGGATTAGTCAAACTACAACAGGTTATAAGATTTCTTTGCTTCATGATGAATTTCATGCTGATTTTAACTAATATATATATTCATATATCCATCTTCCTTTTCCATTCGTTAGGGCAGGAAAGAAAGTTGGTTTATACCTACTAAATTGGCTACCAATCTCTCAGTGAGCTTGGCTGATTCATCATGTAGAAAGCAGGTTGCTTCTTTTAAATTTGTTTAATTTAATTATATGGATTTGCTTTGTAGAAAATTATTGAAATGACCATGCTTGAATACATGGTTTCCTTTAGTGAGTCCTTTTAACAGATACTAGGGAGTTGTATTTGCAGTAGCTAGTTTTTTATTGTCATGTTTTCTTTTTTATTCCTTGTTATGGCAGATTGCTTTTTCCTCTCTCTTGTATTAATTCTTCTCTTCACATAAAAGTTTCACTGATCTGAAGGAAATTTCAAAAGTTTACAATTTTCCCTCAATGTTAGGAAAACTTTTGGCCGCTTCACTCAATTGCCTTAGGAGATTTTGAAAAATAAATTCCAATTCTATTCTTTTTCAACTCTTTCAGGGCTTCGTGGTGGTAGAAACCAATTTCCGGGTTTATGCTTACTCAACTTCAAAATTGCACTGTGAAATATTACGACTTTTCTCAAGGTATGCTTCACGCACTTTCTAAATTTTAGTTTCTGTCAATCATTTGTTCTTATAACTGCTGTCTAGTTTTTTAATTGCTGTTAGCAATTTTGTGCTGAAACATGAGGTAGTGTGTTGCATCATGTATGAAACACGTACAAATTACAAAGTAAGAAATCATTTTTTAACCAAAGAAAAGATATCTATTTTCTTGATTGCCTTTTATGTTTCTCTTGGCAAAATCATCAATGCATCCTCCTATACACTACAGTAGAACTTTAGATTATTCTATATTGGCCTTGATCACAGGTATTGCTACTTTGTTCATCTGATTCTGTTACTTAAATAACTTTTATGATGGTGCAGTGTAGAGTATCAGCTTCCAAATCTTATAGTTGGAGGTATTACAAAAGAAAGCTTGTATAATGCTTTTGAAAATGGCATTACAGCTGAGCAGGCAAGTAGAGAAAATTTTTGCAGAGTATCTCATATGTCCAGTAATGGTTTGTGTACTCCTTAAGTTTCTTGTACCCATTATTCTTGGATAGAATTCTTGAATTTCATATGGACCAAGCTCTTGTTAAGGTCTTGCTCAGGGAACGTGATAAAATTGTGAAAAGAAAAGTTCACTGTAAATCATATGGAGTCAAATATTTTAATATCGTTTATTTTCTAGAAGCTTGTTCTTTTTGTGTCAGACATGTTAACAGCCACTAACATGGGATTGACATGCCTTTAAAAGTCATTTGCCGCCCCATAAAATGCAGTGCATTTTAATTGAGGGGTCACGTGGGAAAGTACTGTTCTATGCTGCCTTTCACCGTACTCCCCTAATAATCACTGTTAGTTTCAGTTGAATTTCTGGAACTTGTTTCATCCATCACTTTGCTGTTGAACCTGTAATTTTTTGGCAGATAATCAGTTTTCTTCAGCAGAATGCTCATCCACGAGTTGCAGAGAGAATGCCATCTGTACCAGAAAATGTCACCGATCAGGTATCGGTTGCAAAATTAAGTAACTTAGTTCTATAACTAAAACCTTTAGTGGATTCTGTTTGTGTTTTTCTTTAGTGGGATGGATACAATTATTGCAATATCAGTCATTATTTTTCTGATATCTGACAGTGTGATGAATGGTTTTGACAGATGAGGCTTTGGGAATCTGATCTAAACAGAGTTGAGATGACTGAAGCATATTTCTATGACGAATTCCCCTCCAGGGTAGAAATTTAGCATCCTGTGAGTTCATTTATTTAATAATCTCTTCAAATGATGAATCTTTGTATCATTTTTGGAGCAGGATGCATTTGAAGGTGCTTGTGACTGTGCCCGAGAATGGAATGGTTTGTTGTGGGAAGATTCAAAGAAGATGCACATGGTGGTCAAGATGGAGGTTCATCCTTATGTCCGTGATTATCTCCGCCGTCAAAAGTAGCCACCAAGATCATCTGAGGCATTTTCACAAGATACACAGTCAAATAAGCTGTGTGTGCACGGCTACGTTGGGAAAATATTGAATTGGTTTGATTAGGTCAAGATTAATGCCCAGTGGACAAGGTCGATAAAATTCAGAAGATTAACTGAGTTAGTTTCACCAGGCTTCATGTTGCTGGGAATAGTGAATTAAAAGTTGATTTTCTGTGTCAATTTGATTAAATTAACAAGTTTGAGAGAAACTATGTAGCAGATGCAGGAGTTGAATTTCATCCTAAAGCAAGGAGTCACAGTCACATTTCTTTTAATTGAAATGGTAAAGATCAAGTCTTGAAATTACAACCAAAAGAAATAAACAAGAACAATTATCAAATCAGCCATAAGCCGAGTGTAGAACTCGGGGATTTTGCAAGAGAATCATGTCTTCATTGGGCTTATGTGCCTCATTTGGACAAGACTTCAAGTTTAATGTGGTGGTTTTCTATCCTCTCTAGGAAAAATGCTTTAATTTCATGTGAAGTTAATGAGTCAATCACCTCTGCATAAGTGATTTATTTATAACGTATGCATCAAACAGAATATTCAATGTTGGATGATGTTTTTTTCCTTTTTTACGAGCACCTATATCGTGGCCAATCTCTTTGCAACGATGCAATCCCAAAAGATCAAACATGTAACATTTGGTTAAGCTGGAACAATACTTTTGGCTAAGTTAGAACAACTCTTGCCGGTTCATCCAAACTCTTAGTGGTTTTATCCGTTTTTTTTTTCTTAATTTTGAAATATTTTTCTTCTTATAATATTAATTTACTCCTATTTATAAGTCACTTCATATTTCCTCGGAACTAAAAAAAATCATGAACTTTGTTAATTTTACCTTAAGATTTAACAACTTTACAATTTCACCCTTACTCAATTTATAAATTATAATACAAAGTTAATATAATAATAAATGAAAGATAAAATTACACATTCATGAGAAAAAATTAATGATGTAACTTATAAATAGGGAAAAAAAATATTCTCCACCTTATAGATAGAACTAAATGAGTATATTGTACATCTTTTAGTCCAAAATATAAGTTCTCTTTTAGAATTCGAATCACTTGCAAATTAATTAATGTTTTTTTTAAATCAATTCTGCTTTAATAATTAATGTACACGCATTAAGGATAAAATTACAAAACATTTCAAAAGTAAAATTGAAACAGATGAGTTAACCTTGGGTGAAAGTATATTTCAGAATTACGTGGAACCATTTTTATAAAGGGAAAAAGACGAATAAATACCATCTGAATTTGCAAAACCCCCAGAAGCCCACCCAATTTGTAAAAAGACTAAGAAATGACAAAGACTTTTGAGGGTTATACAAATTCGTGTAAAATGACCATAATGTCCACAGAGAGAGAGATGAACCAAGCTCCAGTTCCATGACTGCCGAAACACGTTTGCCGCCGTCTTGACCCTTCGCCGTCAAAGCCACACCTGCCTCTACCGTCGACACCGCACCCGCTAGATGCTGCACCGGATGACGACGGTGAAAAAGAAAAAAAAAAGCTGAGATGAAACACATAAATTTTTTTTAGATCACTAGCGTTCACGTTGAGAGATTGGAAGATATTGGAAGACTATGAAGGAGAGACGTGGAGGGAGGAAGGAAGGAAGAAGAGAAGGAGGCAAAAAAAAAAGAGTTCACTCGAGTGCACTAACAAATCTAGTAATGAACAGTAAATTGCGTTTGAGAAAAAAGGTGAATAGTAAATGTGGACTTTTGCTTTTAACAATTGTTTTATTAAAAACAGTCATAAAAAACAGTACTTTTAAGTCATAAAAAACAGTACTTTTAACGACTATTTTTTAAAAAACAGTCTTAAAAAATAATACTTTTAAAGACTGTTTTTGAAACAGTCTTAAAAAACAGTAATTTTGACGACTGTTTTTTCAAAAACAGTCATTAAAAGTAGTTTCAACAACTTTTTTTCAAAAATGATTTAAAAGTATTGTTTTTTATGACTGTTTTTTTAAAAACAGTCATTAAAAGTATTGTTTTTATGACTTTTTTGAAAAAACAGTCGTCTACATTTACTATTCACCTTCTTCCTCAAACGCAATTTACTATTCATTACTAGATTTTTCAGTGCACTCGAGTGAACTCGTTTTTTATTTTTATTTTTTTGCCTCCTTCTCTTCTTCCTGCCTTCCTCCATGCCTCTCCTTCATTCCTTCACAGTCTTCCAATATCTTTCAATCTCTCAACGCAAACAATCTAAAAAAAAATTTATGTGTTTCATCTCAGTTTTTTTTTCTTTTTCACCGTCGTCATCTGGTGCAGTGTCTAGCGGGTGCAGCGTCAACGATAGAGGCAGGTGTGGCTTCGACTGCGGAGGGTTAAGACGGCGGCAAACGTGCTTTGGCAGTCATGGAAATGGAGCTCAGTTCATCTCTCTCTCTCTCTTTGGGCATTATGGTCATTTTACACGAATTTGTACGAATTCACATAACCCTGAAAAATCTTTGTTATCTCTTAGTCTTTTTACAAATTCGCTAGGCTTTTAGGATTTTGCAAATTCAAATGGTATTTATTCGTCTTTTTCTTTTTTATTAAAAAAAAAAAAACCCCCGGAGAATGTCCAAAAACACCTTCTTCAAGTTAAACAACGCGGGAGAGTGATGTTCCACTTCTCGCTAATATCTGCGCACAGTGAAGACAAACTGTGGGCTTTAGGTTGTCGCCGGACAGCGGCCATAAACCCTAAATCCGACGAAGATGAATTGTGGCCGTTTGATTTCCTGTGGAAGGCGTCTGCTCAGGCAGATGTGTACGGAGGCTACGAAGCTAGCGGAACCGGAGGCCAAGCATTCATCAAATGAAGTTAGCCTTTATCGAAAATTGTCGTCACTGGGTCTGACAGGAAGGACCGTTTCGCAGACGCTAAACCAGTGTATTATGGAGGGAAAAGTCCTCAAGAAAGACGAACTCCAACGTTGCATTAAGGAGCTTCGAAAGTATCGTAAATTCAAGGACGCACTCGAGGTTTCTACTTCTGCTTTTTTCTCATTTCTCTGAGTTCCCTCTGCGAATGCTTAGCTGTGTTGCTCTGCGATCACATCTAAGTTTTTCACGAGAGGTTTGAAGTGAAAGTGGTATTGACCATGTTTGAAATTTAAAACCATTACTAATTTTTTTCGATTTATGTTAAAGACCAAAAGTGAAAGACTGAACAACAGAAAAAAGTAATTTTTGATCATTGTAAATGAGATCTCATGGAGGCATAACTAACTCGGGTTAGAAGTAAAATTGTTTCGCCCTTCTCTGAGTTGATTATTGTGTGTACCTTGGATCTGCAGATAATGAATCTTTGATTTGTTCTCTCAATGCAGATAATGGAATGGATGGAATATAGGGGAATCACCTTCTCCACAACAGATTTTGCACTATATTTAGATCTAGTATCCTTAACCAAAGGGGTTGCAGCTGCTGAGAGCTATTTTAGCGGTCTTCCCCCTCGAGCTAAGGGCAAATATACACATGGAGCTCTTTTGAATTGCTATTGCAGGAACTTAATGGAAGACAAGGCATTGGCTCTTTTTGAAAACATGAACGAACTCAATTATGTCACCAACGACCTGCCCTTTAATAATCTCATGTGTTTATACATGAGACTGGGCAAACCTGATAAGGTGCCTCCATTGATAGATAATATGAAGCAGAGGAAAATTCCATTGACTACTCCTGCATATATTATCTGGATGAATAGCTGCGCCTCCTTAAATGACATTGAAGAAGCTGAAAGAATCTTTGAGGAGATGAAAAGAGAAAATGAAGACAAAATCAACTGGCTGACCTATAGTAACCTTGCTGCTATCTATGTAAAGGCTAAAGATTTCGAGAAAGCTGAATCTGCGCTTAAGATGTTAGAAAAGATAGCAAGCCCAAAGGAGCGTGAACCTTACCATTTTCTACTGAGTCTCTATGCAGGAACTGGTAATCGAGGTGAAGTTAATAGGGTATGGAATTACCTCAAAACAGTCCATCCGGTGACTAACTTTAGCTATCTTACAATGCTTCAATCCCTTCGAAGGCTTGATGATATTGAAGGTTTAACAAAATGCTTTGAGGAGTGGAAAACAAATTGTATCAGTTATGATATGAGAGTAGTGGGCACTGTTTTAAGGGCCTACTTGGATCAGGACCTTTGTGAAGAAGCTTTATCGGTGTTTGAGGAGGCCATCGAAAGGAGGCAGGGCAAAGGACCTTTCTTGAAGTCTCAAGAAACGTTCATCCTCTACTACTTGAGGAAACGTAATGAAGACCTTGCCGTGCATCACCTGGAGGCAGCTCTTTCAGAAGCCAAGGACTATGATGGATGGAGTCCTTCACCGGAAGTTAAAAGTGCATTTCTGAAGTATTACGAAGAAGAGAACATTGATGGGGTTGAAAAGCTTCGCCAGATTTTCATGGATAGCAATTTCCATGATCGTTGCCTTGTAAATTATACAAATGCTGACAAATCAGCTCTGGGATCCCATCAAATATTGAATGAAGAGTCTGAAGTAAGCCAGGGACACGAGGACTTGCCGGTAGATGCTCACTGAGTAGAAGTTTCATCGCATATATTTTGGCTCTAGTTCTCTTCTTAGTAACAAATTGACTGAATTGCCGGTACATGCTCACTGAGTAGAAGTTTCATTGTATATATTTTCGCTCTAGTTCTCCTCTTAGTAACAAATTGACTGAATTACCCGCTCGATCATGAAACGGATGATTAGTCACTGCTTCAATTCTGATAAAATAAAGGTCAGCCGAAGGAGTGGGTTAAAAATCAGTAAAGACAACCACTGGAGATAGTCAAGGTAGCTGTCAACCACTGGAGATAGTCAAGGTAGCTGTGATGAGATGAGGTTTGGGGAGTGATCAAAAGTACAGGCCTTCTTAATGTCCCCCCCCCCCCCCCCCCCTCTTTTTTTAATAAAAAAAGCTGAAAGCATTGATTTTGATTTTGGTTTTCTTTTGTGTAAATTAATCTTGAATCAACGGCTTGTATTATTGTTGCAATGCTTCACCATTTTTTAATATATGATTGCTTGTTGTAATGTCTGTGAGAAACCAAAAGATGCGTGTGTTGTGTAGAGAGTTTTAAACAGTGATAACTTGATCGTGCTAAATGAGATATGGGAGACTTATAATGCAAAATGAGATATGGTCAGTGAAATGGAAAGCCAACAGGGTTAAAATCTTGTGCTAAAGTGTGGAACATCTAATTGGAATAGTAATTGAAGTTTTTAAAAATAGTTTTCCAATCGTAATTTACAGTATATGAGATAAAGATGTAAGATAAGTTTTATTTCGATTTACGTAAATGAACATTTTTTAGATCCTATAAGTGACCTCAAACAAGCATATAAGAGCATCTTAATTGGATCGAGCTAGCCCTTTGTAGTATTATATACATCTCTCAATTTGTGAGTATTATCTTAGTGCGCGGTATTGCTAGCCTTTTCTGTGCCATTCCAATTTATTTGGGTTAATGCACACTTAGATTCTTTAAGGTTAAAATAGTTTGGGTCTTTATTAAATTATAAGTAATATTTTAATCGCAATGAAAGTTTAAGAAGACAAATTTGAGGGGTTAAAAATTATAATAACCCAATCTACTTTCTTCTTTTTTAATTATACATTTATTTTTAAATACATATAGAAACTCAATAAATCCAAAAAAGAATTATTCTCGCTATTTTTTTCCCCTTCACATTACAAGGGCAGATAAACACACAGGGTACAACTCGCAAGTTTCCAGTTTCCACACTCAAAAGAGCTCTCATGTCAATTGCTGAGAGCACACAAGGTGCTTCTCACCTCACCTTATGTACCCCTTACATGTTCATCCCTTTAATTAGAGGGATGAGACATTTATTTTCTGAAACATTTTTTGTACCTAGTATCTCAAATATATTAGTTTTCAGTTCAGTCGTGCATTCAGAAATATTTCTCTTGTAATATCAGTATCCTGGAAACTAATTAATTTAAAATATTATGCACAAAAGGGAAGATGAAAAGGGAAGATGAAGACAAAATTAACTGGACGATTTATAGCAACCTTGCTGCTATCTATGTAAAGGTTAAACATTTTGAGAAAGCCGAATCTGCGCTTAAGATGTTGGAAAAGGTAGCGAGACCAGAGGAACGTGAAGCTTTCCATTTTCTACTTAGTCTCTATGCAGGGACTGGTAATCAAGGTGAAGTTTATAGGGTATGGAATTACCTGAAATCAGTCCCTCCTGTGACTAACAAGAGCCATCTTAGAATGCTTCAATCCCTTCGCAGGCTTAATGATATTGAAGGTTTAACAAAATGCTTTGAGGAGTGGAAATCAAGTTGTATCACATATGATATGAGATTAGTGGGCACTGTTATAAGGGCCTCCTTGAGTCAGGGCCTGTGTGAAGAAGCTTTATCTGTGTTGGAAGAGGCCATCAAAAGGAGGGAAGGCAAAGGACCTTTCTGGAGGGCTCATAAAATGTTCGCATTCTTTTACCTGGAGAAACGTAAGGAGGACCTTGCATTGCATCACCTAGAGGCGGCTCTATCAGAAGCCAAGGATTATAATAGATGGAATCATTCCAGAGTTATAAGTGCATTTCTGAAGTATTATGAGGAAGAGAAAATTGATGGGGTTGAGAAGCTTCGCCAGATTTTCAAGAACTGCAATTTGGACGAGATTTGCGTAACTATAGAAGCATCGACAAACACTATCGAAGAAAAAGAAGTGTTGAGAAGTAAGTTACTGGGCCCCCATCAATTATTGAAGGAAGAATCTGAAATAAGCCAGGGACACGAGGACTTGCCAGGTGATGTTCACTCTGAGTCTGAGTAGAAGTATCATATTTTGGCTCTGGTTCACCCCTCAGAATAAATTGATGGACAAGTCGATCATGATACGGATGAATTAGTAACCGCTTCAATTCTGATAGGAATAAAAAGGTCCGCCGAACGGAGTGTGGAGAAAATCAGCTGAAGGCAACCGCTGGACATAGTTCAAGTAGCAAAGATGAGATGAAGTTGGGGTTGTGATCAATAGCACAAGCCTTCTTAATGTTTGAAAAAGAGTTGGGGAAATGAGAAAAAAAAAAAAAAACTCAAGGCTCAACGTTGATTTTGATTTGTTCTTTTTATTGTGTAAATTAATCGTGAAAACTTCGAGGCTTGTATAGTTGTTGCAATGCTTGACCATTTTTAACATACGATTGCTTGCTTTAATGTCTTTGTGAGACTTACATATTAGATTTATTAAAAATCGTGTAAATGAGAAACCAAAAGATGCAAGTTTGTGTAGAAAATGAAAATTTTGAATTGTGATAACTTGAAATCTTGATTGGAAAAAAAATGGCATCTGTAGTTTTGGATGATACTGAAGTAATACTGTTAAAAGTATGGCAATACTCTGAATCAAACTTTGCTTGGAGAAATTTCCAAATTGAGATCTTTCAATATCTATCCTGGGAGGATCCAATTATTTGCAATCATGTCTCTGGAAGCAGTATGGAAATATGAATGTGAAATGAGATATGGCTGATGAAATCGAAAGCTTACAGAGCAAAAATCGCATGCTAAAATGCTTAACATTTCTTACTTGGATCGAACTAGTCCTCTGGAGTGGTATATCAGGCAAAAAGTGACAGAAACTTTACATATAAATGATTAACCATTTTTAATATATGATTGCTTGTTGTAATGTCTTTGTGAGAAACCAAAAGATGCATGTGTTGTGTAGAAAAGAAAATTTTAAACTGTGATAACTTGATCGTGATTGAAACGAAATGACATCTGGGAGACTCATGAATGCAAAATGAGATATGGTTGGTGAAATGAAAAGCCTACAAAGCAAAAATCTCTTGCTAAAATGCTTAACATTTTTATCAAGGGTCCTCTTAATTGGATTGAGCTAGTCCTTTGTAGCAATATATATCTCTCATTTATCAAAATATATATATATATATATATATATATATCTCAAGTTGTGAGTGTTATCCACGGCAGTAATGCTAACCTTTTCTACGTGATTCCAATTTACTTGGGTTGATACAGATTTTGATACCTCAAAGAGTAAAATAGTCTGGATTTTTTTTTTTTAAATTATAGGAATTAATATTTTAAATGAAATGAAAAAGGTCAACTTGAGGGTAAAAAATTATAGTAACCAGTTAGAAAATAAATAATGCTGTGGAATTATAATTACTGTTATTGTATTGTATTTTAGAATAATACAATAGGACACATGTCATTGTACAATTGGTTTCTCATTCTATAAATAGAAAGCTACAGGGTCATGGTGAATAATGAAGCCTCACCATTATTTTTTTTTACCTTTGTCTATTTCCTTTTCTTGGTACCAGAGCCACAAAAGCTAGAAATGGCAACTTCTGAGAATCCCACCATCCAATCAACCCTAGCCACCACCACCATCAACCCTAACCCCATTCACACCGCCGCTGTCCTTCCCACTCGTCCTTATCCCCAAGAGTCGACAGTCACATCAATCTTCTCTTCCTCTCCATCTGTTTCATTTGGGTCTCACACCATGTCCCATCCTTGCTTTACTCACAGCTCCCAAATTCCTTCCTCCACTCTTCCGCCATTCCCCGTGTCGCACCCTTCCTTCCCTTCGAGCTCTCAAATCCCTTCCTTCTCACTTCCGCCGTTCACCGCGTCCTCTTTCGCTCCCTCGGTGTTCCCATCTCATCTTCACCGATCGTCCTTCACCAGCACCCCTTTCTTCTCGTCAGTTGTGCCCATCTCGACCTTCGTCCCTTCTTCCTCACCCAATTTCACCGATCGCCCCTCACCATCTGACTATCCCCAAAATCCACCATCGTTTTCTCCCTATGCCTCGTTCTCTGGTCTCCATGCTTTTCATTCGTCGGCTTACTCCCCCTAGATCACTACTCGGTCAACACCTCTGCTCAGCTCTCTCAATCAGGGCAGTCCCGTCAAGCTGGACGGCGACAACTATCTCATATGGGAGTCCACTCTCATGCCTATCATCAGAGGTCATCGCCTGGAGGGTCATATTCTCGGCACCACCATAGTTCCACCAGAGTATATCTTCGATGTAGAGGAACAAGTGTGTCCAAATCCTATGTACGCTAATTGGTTGGCTACTGATCAGATTTTGCTGGGTTGGCTGTTCGGCACAATGACCGTTGAAATCGCCTCACAAATGACTTCGTGCAAAACCTCAGCCGCCCTCTGGAGGTCAGTTGCTGAGTTGGCGGGTGCTAACACCAAATCCAAAATCACTTTCTTGAAAAGTGAATTCCAACAATCCAAGAAGGGGTCTCTCAAGATGTGTGACTATCTGGCTAAAATGAAGTCCTTATCTGATAATCTCACTTTGGCTGGCTGCCCCTTGTCTCTCACAGACTTAGTCACCCAAACGCTTGCTGGATTGGATACTGATTATACCCTCATAGTCGTCCTTCTTTCGGAGAAAGACACTCTCACTTGGGCAGAGCTTCAATCTAAGCTCCTGACATTCGAATCTCGTTTGGAGCACCTCAGTAATTCCTCCACCACAACCATGTCCAATGCTTTTGCAAATTTGTCATTTCACTCCAATCCTCCCTCTCAATCTCATTCCCAAAACAGAGGACGCGGAGGCAGAAACCGCGGAGGTAGAGGACGTGGAGGTAGAGGTAGAGGTAGAGGTTTTTCTAATGGCAAAGGCAGTGGGTACTCTGGTGGATGAGGTAATCAGTCTCAGAGCAAAGTTTATTGTGGTTTATGTGACAAACCTGGTCATGAAGCAGCTGACTGTTATCGTCGCTTTGACAAGAATTTCAAGAGTCCTCGTAGACCTGATTCTGCTTCTGCTTACATAGCTACTGCCGACACTATCGATGATCCAGCTTAGTATCTTGACACTAGGGCTACTCACCACATCACAAATAACTCTAAAAATGTTGGACCAGATGTTCCCTCAGGTATAAATTCTGTTTCTATGGGTAATGGGGCTTCTGTGAAAGTCATTGGAACTGGTAATAAAAAATTGTTGTGTGATAGCACTTCTCCACTGAAAACTTTGCATTTGAATGATATTCTGATCGCTCCTAGCATGGCTAAGAAACTTATCAGTGGTTTTAAACTGACTAGTGACAATAAAGATGTTTTTGTTGAAATTCACTCACATGGGTGTTTTGTGAAGGACAAGAAGCATCATAGTGTCTTGCTGCACGGCCAGGCCACCAGAGGTTCTACATCAGGTCTATACAAAATTGATAACTCAGTCGTTCCAACAAATTCTACTGCTGTTCATGTCGTACATGCTGATGCTACTGGATTAGTTTCAACTAGTAATAGTAGTGATAGTTCTAGAAACACTTTGTCTGCTCTAGAAATTTGGCATAGAAAACTTGGTCACCCAAGTAGAGTTGTTTTAAGAGTTGTTTTACAGAAAACTCTCACTGATTGTAATGTTCCTTTTGCATCTAATGAAGAATTTATGTTTTGTGATTCATGTCAACTTGGCAAGTCTCATAGACTCCCTTTTTCTGTCTCACATACTCGTGCCTCTCATGTTCTAGATTTAATTCACACTGATCTATGGGGGCCCTCTCCAATAAAATCTGTTGAAGGTTATCGTTATTATATAAGCTTTCTTGATGATCATAGTAGATACATGTGGGCATACCCCTTAAAGGCTAAAGGGGAAGCACTATCAGCCTTTATACTCTGCTGGTGCACAACCACAAACACAAGCCTCCACTGATGTAGTCTCTAATCAGCACCCTATGCAAACTCGCAGTAAACATGGTTATTTTAAACCAAAAGTTCCTTACATTGGACTCACACAAGTCTCTGAATATGTTCCCAAGACCGTTAAAGAAGCTTTAGAGATGCCTTCTTGGAAACACGCCATGCTAGAGGAGTTTAATGCTCTTCAACGCAACTCCACCTGGGTTCTTGTTCCTCGCCTTCCCACACAGAATGTGGTTGAAAACAAATGGGTGTTTAAACTCAAACTTCACCCTGATGGTACCTTAGACAAGAGGAAGGCCAGACTTGTAGCAAAGGGTTTTCAACAAACCGAAGGTATCGACTTCTATGAAACTTTTAGCCCAGTCATTAAAGCTTCTACTATTCGAATCATTCTCACTATTGCTATTGCACTTCACTGGGATATTAAGCAACTTGACATCAATAATGCTTTTCTCAACGGCTACTTGACTGAACCTGTTTTTATGGAACAACCTCAAGGTTTCATTGATTCCTCTAGACCTAATCATGTCTGTAAGCGTACTAAAACTTTGTATGGTTTGAAACAAGCACCACGAGCATGGTTTGATAGACTACGTAGTGTTCTTTTATCTTGGGGATTCACTAATTCTAAGAGTGACATCTCTCTTTTTATCTACTCTGACAAAACTCAAATTCTGATGATCCTGATCTATGTAGATGATATTCTTGTTATTGGTAGCAACTCTCATAGTCTGAGCTGTTTTACTACCAAACTCCATAGTATCTTCTCTTTGAAAGATCTTGGTTCTCTACACTATTTTCTTGGCATTGAGGCTCACAGGGACAATACTGGTTTGTACTTGACACAAAGCAAGTATATTTGTGATTTACTTGATCGCTTTCATATGTCTAATGCCTCACCTTGTCCTACTCCTATGGTTGCACACAAGTATCTTTCCGCATATTCTGGTGAACTTCTCAACAATCCATCAGAATATCGCAGTGTTGTTGGTGCCCTACAGTACTTATGTAATACATGACCGGACATCTCTTTTAGTGTTGGAAAATTGAGCCAATTCTTGTCACAACCTACCACCGAACATTGGAAGGCTGTGAAGCGGGTCTTGCGGTATCTTAGATGTAACATCCTGAATTTTGAATCTAATATCTTGAACATAAACCTATTTTGGGAAGACTAGTAGGCTCTATTTTTGGAAAGTAATAAATTTGAAATCAGTATTTTGTGGGCCCCGTGAATAGTATTTACTATTCACGTATACGTTTTTACTATTTACAAATACGTATTTAAAAATATATATATATATATATATATGTTATTCGCAAATACGTATTTAATACTTGAAATTTGTGAAATATGAATAGTGTTCACTATTCACAAATACGTATTTACTATTTAAAAATACGGTATTTACTATTCATTTTTACTATTCATGTTACTATTCACGTATACTGTATTTACTATTCACGTATACCATATTTACTATTCACACCGTATTTACTATTCATTTTACTATTCACGTATACCGTATTTACTATTCATTTTACTATTCACGTATACCGTATTTACTATTCATAATACTATTCACGTATACATACCGTATTTACTATTCACGTATACATACCGTATGTACACTTCATTTTTACTATTCATGTATATATATCGTATTTTACTATTCACATATACGCATAGTATTCACTATTCATAAATACGCATATTGATGTATAAAACTTTATGGTATAATAATGCATTATTTTGAGTGAACATATTCATCATGGCGGTTGTATTATGATGGGTGGAGTAAGGAGGGATTTGAATGATAAGAATGATTTATGCCACCACTCGGTGCACAGTGGATGGTACTTGTTTCAGGGCCCCATCTTCCATGTTTTCCTCTGGCCGGGATTTCATTGGAGTTGTGGGACATGTGACACCTCCTTAGTTATTTTAAAGGAGGGGAGCCATAGTCCAGATTTAAGCTATATACCTTTGGCCGGGTGTATCTTAAGTTTTGGTGAGCTTGGAACAATTCAGTCAAATGAATAAGTTTCTATTGGACTATGTGTTAGCCTATGGCTCCAGTCTGCGGTATAAGGGAGGTGGTGATATAAGGGAGGCTGCATACTGCATAGTGCATTTCTGAACAGTTCAAGAATTTGATATGATGATGAATATTCTGTAAAGACATGAGATGAGAACTTTTGAGATATATATGTTTTAACACCTTCTATATTGATGACTATTAGTATAAATTATTTTGTATGATAAATTATGGAATCTATATATATATTTGAAATCAGCCCATATCTTTTTGTCATATATTATTTGCTCGTGTACGGTAGAAATATTTAGTAGTTACTGAGATGTGTAATCTCACCCCATATTAACATTTTTCAGGTGAATAACTTAGTAGAGATCAAGGGAATGCACCCATGGAGTGAGCTTTGTAGGCTCTTCTGTACTCCTTTAGTTTATGTTGTGTTATTTTATTTGCCATGAACCTAAAAGACTTCCGCATTTTAAAATAACTCTTATTTATTGGATTTATTTTGGCCCTGTATAAATGGATTTCTACCTTTGGCCATATTGTAAATATGTGTTTGAGTGTTGAATATCCTATATTTGGAGGTGTTACCATTATTTTGGCCAAGATTTTGGTATTGAAAATGAGGCGTTACATTTTTGGTATCAGAGCAAAGGTTCTGGCCAATCTGTAAATTTCCTATCAGTTTTCTAAATAAAAATTTTGAGGTCATGGCAAATTAAATATCATAACATGTGCATTTTCCTTTATAGCTTTGGATTCTTTTTACCAATTTTCTTGTGACATTCATGATAGGAGAAGAATGGGTTAATCAAAATATTCAAGTGATTGATAATGAGGATTTATGATTTGAGGATGTGATTGAGATTAAATTTCAGAGCTGTGTAGCGGAAGTTGGTAAGTAGAAAATTTATTGAATATTGGATTCTGTAGGCCTAAAATTACTTTCTAGGATGAATATTTTTATTGGTGTCTAGGAAAGTGATTGAAAGACTAAGCCCCTATTTGATGTTTATTCAATTAGTTGCCGTTGTAAAAAGTATGAAGAGATTTTCGCTAGATTTTCACTTACCTAGCTAATTTATATGAGTAACAGATGACAATACCATAACAGAATACGGGCATAGTCTTGATTATACAGAATAACTGGCTTAAGTTTGAATTTAATAAGATAAAGTTGAGTTTGGCAGGAAAACTCGAAAATCCTTATGAATCCTAGAATAAGAGATTACAAACATTAGCAAGAAGGCTAGACTATATTATTTCAAGCATCAAGAACAACAGTTGGTACAATCCCACCGCAAGCTTCGACTATCTCAAGTTTAAGTCTATTAATTTCTTCCTGAGCGGCTGCTCTTGAGAGAGGACCATCAGGAGACATTGTTCTTCTCAATCTAGCTATTTGCTTCATAGTGCTTCGAATTTTTACATAAGGCCAATGCTTTATTCCTCCCCTATGGCATATTTTCATTAGAACATTTTTGCATAGACGAACTTGTTGAGCCGCTTCTTGTTGAGGTAAATGGAATAAGTCTCTAAGATCATTAATTGACATTGATGCAGCTCTAATATTTTGTTCAGCTCTTGATCGGTATGGATTACTAGGTATGGGGAGTGAAGGATTATTATTTACAACCATGAGCTCTTTTCCTTTATTGGATATATTTTCTGTATTGGTTGGAAATGAACTATTAGGGAGTTCATTTTGATTTTTAGTCCATTCCAAACCAACACAAAGGGCCTCATAGTAGGCTGATAGGGGATCTGACACCAGGACATACCCTAAAGAATTTTGATTCAAACAATAATTTTCTAGAAAATGTTTGACATCTTCTAAATTTTTCTTACCAAAGTCAAATACTTGAGGACTGGAAGAACCTCCTTGTACGTCCTGGTGAAAGACAGCGTGGCATATCATACCAATCCTCCCATGAACTTCAAGTTTATGGTATTGAAGTCCATTGGTATGAATAATCTCTCGTAGAACATGGCAGCAACCACATGAAAATGGATTAATAGTCTCAGTCAAGGTAGAAGCAGGATTCCTTGGTTGAGAAGGTACCGTAGACTCCATAAGTTCTGCCACATTACGACACCTTTGGACAGGTCGCCTTGATGGACCTGCTTCAGATTCCTTTCTGTTAGTAGTGGTAAAAATAGAATCTTGTATCCTTGGAGGAGGAGTAGGAATGTTAATCGTTGAGGCAGATGAATGAACGTTCATACTTACGGGATTTTGGGGAAGTAAAGAAGAATAAGGGTATGATGCATTGTTTGACAAATCAGACAACATGTTAGTCTGATAGTCATGAAGTAAGGCTTCAAGAAAGAAAGGGTTGAATGAATCGGAGACTGGAATAGAGTTACTTGAACCGGCCATGTTTAAGGATAATGTGGAAGGTTATAGTGAAGGTTACGATCGGAGAGGAAATGAATATGTGGAGGTTTTGTGAAGTTTGAGAGAACGTGAAACATTTACTCTTTCTTTACTCTATTTATAGCTGGGCTAGCAACGTCTATATTTTGTTAAGCAGCATCGGATTCTCATCTGTCGTTAGCTCAGAATCATGTAGATTTTGTTGTTATGCGGAAAATTTTATGGCACCGCACCCTAGTGCACCCTAGCCACCGTTAGGGGTCGCAGTTTCCTAGACCTTTGCAGACAGAAATCGCTATGGCATTTATTGCTAGCTGTGTTTTCAAGAAATTAAGTTTGGACGTTTATACGCGCATTTATCTAAGAAATCTGTCTTGGATGTGCAGCTGACTCAAGATGTCGGAATTGACATTTGAAAATAGGATTTTAAGCGTAAGCGTGCTAAGGTGATAGTAATCTTGGGAAGGGTGACTTCCTAATAATATTAGATGAACCGGAGAGAATCCGAAGATTTGAAATGATGATGAGTTGTGCCAATTAACCCGAGAGCATTCTTCACTCTCCGAGTATCCGAAGAACTCTATGAATTTGTCAAAGATAATTCAAAGACTAAGGTTTTTGGATAAACATGTTGGAAGATCGATGGAAAGGTATGAAATGGTGATCCTTAGGAATGCCAGTAAGATGTTAGAATGAATATAGTAAATTTTGAGGATAGGCTTTAATTTAATCTAAGCTGAAATAGAACTCAAGAACGAAATGAGCCTTTGTGATATTGCAGGTTGAGGTAGAATTAGAACCTTGTGAATACTGCTGAGGTTGTAGATAGTCTTCATATAATCCAAGAATTAGATTAGGAATTGTGAATCATGATCTTAGTATGATGGGTATTTTTGGGGAAACACGAATTATCAGTTGATGTTGAGGTTATAAGAATCAAATTGTAAACTTGACTATTAATGTCTGGGAATATTTGAAAATAGACTTGAATTCAATCTGAGTTAAGATAGTGTGTCTAATTAAGAAAGTATGAAATCCGGTGATTTATGTTATAATATTAGTATGTTATTTGGGTGTGATTAATAGATAACTATGAGAGGAACAGATGATATTTAGTATATGTCTTTGAGATACTAAGGATTGAATTCGAATCATGTGAACAATGCTGAGGTTGTGAGAATAATATTTGAATGTTTTAAATCTTAGTCTAGGAATTGTGAAACATGAATGTTCTATGGATATTATTGAGGACACATGATATCTCTGTCTTGCTGATATTGAAGTTCTAAGAGTTGATTTGTAATTTGACAATTATCATTTTTGGGGAAAGTTTGAGGATAGTTCTTAAATGATATAAGCTATGGAGTATGATGAATCTAGTATGAATAATCGGGGTTTTAGAAATAGGATGATGAATCTGAAAGTTGGTAGGGGATCTAAAGGGTTGCTACTAGTATAAATGTAATATAACAGTTCAACTTAACAGTTGTATTGATTCTTTAGGAGACTGAATTGATTGAATAAATTGAGATATTAGAATATGGTATTAATTGATTTGAGAGAAATAGGGAACAAAATGTGATACCAACATGTATAAGGTGTTCAGAGATTGCCAACTGTTTAACTAGCATAGGAAATGATCTTGATAATAGAATCTTTCTTTAGAAATAATGAATTGAGTGTTTCATGGATGAGTTGAGTAGAATAAGTTGGAACCTGGAATGTATTCGGAGTTGGTGACTATTTAAAATAGTTGCTAAGTCCCTGAGTATTTGAATTTTGAACTTACCAATGCACTTGCTGTGTTTGGAAATTTTTACGCAATATTTACAACAGGATTTAAGACCAGTTTGTAATCGACATTTATAAACTATGATGTCTCATGGAATGAATCCTTGCGAAATCAGAACAAGAATTGACTTTTACATTATGATTGTGGTGGAAGGTGTACAAGCTAGAATAGGTTGGAAACTGTTGTGGATATACTTAGTTTGCGGAATCTTGCCAAATGTACTTGTTTTTGAATTACTTGCCATTGGTGAAAGCTAGATTTAGTAAGTAAGTGTTTTCTTAAACTTGAATTGAGGAAGCACGGGTATAGGATAGACGAGCAGAGGCTTGAAGCGGTAAGACCCGTTGAGCTAGTTTGCATATGGTGGTATCTCTAGGCTATAAGACTTATGTGCCTAGTATTGTGTTTGTTGCCTATCATGGTAACATTAGACCTGTATGTCTAAAGTTTATCTTAAGGTTGGTAAAATAATCAGATTATATCATATTGTGGTTATTATGGCCTGAGGGTAACTTCTTAAGCTGTAAGATCTGAATATCCAGTGTCGTGGTAATACAATGAAATAAGCAGAAAGGAAGAATGAACTGGCCTGTGAGGCCAGTGTAACCAAGCGCTCAAATAAGGAACTAGTGGATCCTGTGTCTGAATATTACTTTGGGTACAGGATGAACGAAAATTGTGTTGTGTGCTTGGTGAGCATGTTTGGGAAAGAGATAGGACTTAGGGATAATATGATATATAAAGCTGAGTCGGAGCGGATTGTTGATGCGGGGGATAAGCAATTGAGGAACAAGGCTATTAGCTTGTAAAGGTTGTGTGTAAAGGAATGGCTCCCGGAGATACTACTTGGGAAATGGAGGAGAGCATGCGACAAACCTATTCT
Source organism: Acacia crassicarpa (assembly GCA_034222035.1). Taxonomy (NCBI): domain Eukaryota; kingdom Viridiplantae; phylum Streptophyta; class Magnoliopsida; order Fabales; family Fabaceae; genus Acacia; species Acacia crassicarpa. Next base: position 34,896,535 of record JAWXYG010000005.1, on the reverse strand, counting down.
CATTTATTTAAATAGGTTAGAATTCTTATTATAGCGAAATTTTGAGGACAAAATTTTCTTTTAGGAGGGGAGAAATGTAACATCCTGAATTTTGAATCTAATATCTTGAACATAAACCTATTTTGGGAAGACTAGTAGGCTCTATTTTTGGAAAGTAATAAATTTGAAATCAGTATTTTGTGGGCCCCGTGAATAGTATTTACTATTCACGTATACGTTTTTACTATTTACAAATACGTATTTAAAAATATATATATATATATATATATGTTATTCGCAAATACGTATTTAATACTTGAAATTTGTGAAATATGAATAGTGTTCACTATTCACAAATACGTATTTACTATTTAAAAATACGGTATTTACTATTCATTTTTACTATTCATGTTACTATTCACGTATACTGTATTTACTATTCACGTATACCATATTTACTATTCACACCGTATTTACTATTCATTTTACTATTCACGTATACCGTATTTACTATTCATTTTACTATTCACGTATACCGTATTTACTATTCATTTTACTATTCACGTATACCGTATTTACTATTCATAATACTATTCACGTATACATACCGTATTTACTATTCACGTATACATACCGTATGTACACTTCATTTTTACTATTCATGTATATATATCGTATTTTACTATTCACATATACGCATAGTATTCACTATTCATAAATACGCATATTGATGTATAAAACTTTATGGTATAATAATGCATTATTTTGAGTGAACATATTCATCATGGCGGTTGTATTATGATGGGTGGAGTAAGGAGGGATTTGAATGATAAGAATGATTTATGCCACCACTCGGTGCACAGTGGATGGTACTTGTTTCAGGGCCCCATCTTCCATGTTTTCCTCTGGCCGGGATTTCATTGGAGTTGTGGGACATGTGACACCTCCTTAGTTATTTTAAAGGAGGGGAGCCATAGTCCAGATTTAAGCTATATACCTTTGGCCGGGTGTATCTTAAGTTTTGGTGAGCTTGGAACAATTCAGTCAAATGAATAAGTTTCTATTGGACTATGTGTTAGCCTATGGCTCCAGTCTGCGGTATAAGGGAGGTGGTGATATAAGGGAGGCTGCATACTGCATAGTGCATTTCTGAACAGTTCAAGAATTTGATATGATGATGAATATTCTGTAAAGACATGAGATGAGAACTTTTGAGATATATATGTTTTAACACCTTCTATATTGATGACTATTAGTATAAATTATTTTGTATGATAAATTATGGAATCTATATATATATTTGAAATCAGCCCATATCTTTTTGTCATATATTATTTGCTCGTGTACGGTAGAAATATTTAGTAGTTACTGAGATGTGTAATCTCACCCCATATTAACATTTTTCAGGTGAATAACTTAGTAGAGATCAAGGGAATGCACCCATGGAGTGAGCTTTGTAGGCTCTTCTGTACTCCTTTAGTTTATGTTGTGTTATTTTATTTGCCATGAACCTAAAAGACTTCCGCATTTTAAAATAACTCTTATTTATTGGATTTATTTTGGCCCTGTATAAATGGATTTCTACCTTTGGCCATATTGTAAATATGTGTTTGAGTGTTGAATATCCTATATTTGGAGGTGTTACCATTATTTTGGCCAAGATTTTGGTATTGAAAATGAGGCGTTACATTAGAGGCACTATTTATTACGGTATTCATCTTAAGCCCTCTAATCTCGTTGATCTTATTGCTTTCTCTGATGTTGATTGGGCTTCTTGCCCAGACGATAGACGTTCAGTTGGTGGTTATTGTGTGTTCCTTGGGAACTCATTAGTAACATGGTCCTCTAAGAAACAACAAGTTGTCTCCCGTTCTAGTTGTGAATCCGAGTATCGATCATTGGCTCTTACTGCTTCAGAGCTTAGCTGGATCAGGTCCCTGTTATCTGAATTAAATCTAAACTTGAGGACAATACCTACTATATGGTGTGACAATACTAGTGCAGCTTCCCTAGCATCTAATCCAGTCCATCATGCAAGGACTAAGCACATTGAAATAGATGTGCGTTTTGTAAGAGATCAAGTCTTGTCAAAAACCTTGAGGGTTCAGCATGTACCAACAGAGTTTCAAATAGCAGATTGCTTGACAAAGCCGTTAACCCATGCTAGGTTCAATTTCTTTAGAGATAAGCTTGGTGTAACTGTAACTCCAGCAAAGAAGCAGCAGCAACTTGAAGCTTTTACAAACATCAGCAAAGTTCAAAAGAAGAAGAAGAAGGAGGCTCATAGTAAAGGAGGGAGTTAGAAAATAAATAATGCTGTGGAATTATAATTAATGTTATTGTATTGTAATTTAGAATAATACAATAGGACACATGTCATTGTACAATTGGTTTCTCATTCTATAAATAGAAAGCTACAGGGTCATGGTGAATAATGAAGCCTGACCATTATTTTTTTTACCTTTGTCTATTTCCTTTTCTTAACCTAATCTACTTCCCTTTTTTTATTTATTATTCATTTATTTTTAAATACATATAGGAAATAAACTTACAAAATCCGGAAGAGAATTGTTCTCGCTATTTTTTTCCCCCTAACTAAAAGGACAGATAAAAAGGCAGGATCTAACTCGCAACTTTCTAGTTTCCACACTCAAAAGAGCTCTCATGTCGCTCGATTGGTTACCCAAAAGCTTGAGTAGACAAAACTATTCCCATCAGAACAATCTGTTCTACATTTAATTTTTTAATGATTGATTTTAAAATGAAAAATCATTTTTTAAAATTGGATTAAGTAGAAATTTTGCCCCGAAAGTACATTTTCAGGAGCAATTTTACTCTGGAAGTTTTTTTTTATTCAATTTTGCCCGGAAGTTTTTTTTGGAGCAATTTTGCCTTTCCATTAAAAACTTTAATGGTCAACTGTACGGAGAGGCAAAATTGCTCAAAACAAAAACTTTCAAGGCAACATTACTAAAAAAAAACTTCCAGGGCAAATTACTCAAAAAAAAATTCTGGAGTAAAATTGCTACTTAACCCAAAAAAATGGTCTCTAACAGGTCATAGATCAGGCTCAGGCCACTTTATTGCTGAATAGACCTGTTAACATTTTTTTGGGTTAAGTAGCAATTTTGCCCCAGAATTTTTTTTTATAGTAATTTTACCCCGGAAGTTTTTTTTTTAGCAATTTTGCCCCTCCGTTGACAACCCTAACGATCAACTAATAGTCAACCGTTATGACCGTCAGGATTGTTAATGGAGGGGCAAAATTGCTCCAAACAAAAATTTCTGGGGTAAAATTGAACCCAAAAAAGCTTTCAGAGCAAAATTGCTCATGGTGTACTTCTAAAGCAAAATTACTACTTAATGCTTTAAAATTATATTAGTTGAAAGATTATTTTTTATTTTATATTCTTTACTATTTAATTCTTTTTAAAAAAATGAGTGGGGAAATTCCCTCGGTTAGCAAGCCATTTGGTTCCCGCCATATCTACGCGCAGTAAAAACAAGCCACCGGTTTTGGCTGTCGGACGACCGCCATAAACCCTAACTAATAAATCCGACGAAAATGAATTGTCGCCGTTTGATTTCCGGTGGAGGGCGGTTGCTCAGGCAGATGTGTACAGCGGCTACGAAGCCAGCGGGATTGGAGGCTAAGCATTTGCCAAAAGAAGTTAGCCTTCTACGAAAATTGTCGACGCTGGATCCTACAGGAGGGACCGTTTCGCAGACGTTAGACCAGTGTATTATGGAGGGAGAAGTCCTCGGGAAAGTCGAACTCCGACGTTGCGTTAAGGAGCTTCGAAAGTATCGTAAATTCTGGAATGCACTCGAGGTTTCTGCTTCTGCTCCCTTTTTTTCTCCTCTATCTCTCTGAGTTCCCTCTGTGATTACCTTAAGTTTTTCACTAGAGGTTTGAAGTAAAGGTGGTTGTGTTTGAGAATTAAAATCATTAATTTTTTCTATTTTTGTTGCGGATATGAAGACCCGAACTTAAAGTAAATGACTATTAACGGGAAAAAGTAATTTTGATCAATGTAATTGAGGTCTCATGGAAACATAACTAACCGGATTGAAAGATAAATCTTTTCCCCCTTCTCTGAGTTGATTGTTAAGAATACATTCGTTCTTTCAATGCAGATAATGCAATGGATGAAACATAGCGGAATCACCTTCTCCTCAACAGACCTTAAGCTGTATTTAGATCTAGTGTCCTTAACCAGAGGGACGGACGATGCTGAGATCTTTTTTCGTGATCTTCCTCCTCAAGATAAGAACAAATCAACTTATGCAGCTGTTTTGAATTGCTATTGCAGGGACTTAAAGGAAGACAAGGCATTGACTTTTTTTGAAGATATGAATGAACTCGATTATGTCACCAGCAACCGGCCCTTTAATAGTCTCATGAGTTTATATATGAGACTGGGCAAACCTGAGAAGGTGCCTCCGTTGATAGATAATATGAAGCAGAGGAAAATTCCAATAACTACTTTTGCATATCATATCTGGATGAGTAGCTGTGCCTCCTTAAATGATATTGAAGGAGCAGAAAGAGTCTTTGAGGAGATGAAAAGAGAAGGTGAAGACAAAATCAACTGGACGATTTACAGCAACCTTGCTGCTATCTATGTAAAGGCTAAAGATTTCGAGAAAGCGGAATCTGCGCTTAAGATGTTAGAAAAGATAGCGAGACCAGAGGAACGTGAAGTTTACCGTTTTCTACTTAGTCTCTATGCAGGGACTGGTAATCAAGGTGAAGTTTATAGGGTATGGAATTACCTGAAATCAGTCCCTCCTGTGACTAACAAGAGCCATCTTAGAATGCTTCAATCCCTTCGCAGGCTTAATGATATTGAAGGTTTAACAAAATGCTTTGAGGAGTGGAAATCAAGTTGTATCAATTATGATATGAGATTAGTGGGCACTGTTATAAGGGCATACTTGAGTCAGGGCCTCTGTGAAGAAGCTCTATCTGTGTTGGAAGAGGCCATCGAAAGGAGGGAGGGCAAAGGACCTTTCTGGAGGGCTCATGAAATATTCGCATTCTTTTACTTGAGGAAACGTAAGGAAGACCTTGCATTGCATCACCTAGAGGCGGCTCTATCAGAAGCCAAGGATTATAATAGATGGAATCATTCCAAAGTTATAAGTGCATTTCTGAAGTATTATGAGGAAGAGAAAATTGATGGGGTTGAGAAGCTTCGCCAGATTTTCAAGAACTGCAATTTCGACGAGAGTTACGTAACTATAGAAGCATCGACAAACACTATCAAAGAAAAAGAAGTGTTGGGAAATAAGTTACTGAGCCCCCATCCATTATTGAAGGAAGAATCTGAAATAAGCCAGGGACACGAGGACTTGCGAGCTGATGTTCACTCTGAGTCCGAGTAGAAGTATCATATATTTTGACTCTGGTTCGCCACTCAGAATAAATTGATGGACAAGTCGATCATGATACGGATGAATTAGTCACCGCTTCAATTACGGATGAATTAGTCGCCGCTTCAATTCTGATGGGAATAAAAAGGTCAGCCGAACGGAGTTGGAGAAAATCAGCTGAAGGCAACCACTGGAGATAGTTCAAGCAGCAAAGATGAGATGATGAGATGAAGTTTGGGTTGTGATCAGTAGCACAAGCCTTCTTAATGTTTGAAGAAAGGAGGAAAATGAGAAAAACTGAAGGCTGAACATTGATTTGGATTTGTTTCCTTGTTGTGTAAATTAATCGTGAAAACGTCAAGGCTTGTACAGTTGTTGCAATGCTTGACCATTTTTAATATCTTTGTGAGACTTACACAGTAGATTTATAAAAAATCGTGTAAATGAGAAACCAAAAGATGCATGTGTTGTGTGGGAAGGAAAATTTTGAATTGTGATAGCTTGAAATCTTGATTGGAAAAAAATGGCATCTTTAGATTTGGATGATATTAAAGTAATACTCTTAAAAGTATGGCATTATTCTGAATCAAACTTAGCTTAAAGAAATTTCCAAATTTGGATCTTTCAATATCTATCCTGGGAGGATCCAATTGTTTGCCATCAAGTCTCTGGGGGCAGCATTGAAATATGAATGCAAAATGAGATATGGCTGATGAAATGGAAAGCTTACAGAGCGAAAATCGCATGCTAAAATGCTGAACATTTCTACTGAGGAGTCTCATACTTGGATTGAGCTGGTCTGGTCCTCTCTCAGGCAAAGTGACAGAAACTTGCATATAAATGTATGCTCAAGTTTACTTCCTTTTTATTTTATATTTTGGCCAGACTGACTTCCTTTTTTATATTCATTAACTGTTATAGAAAATATGTGTGATTATTTTTAAGGTGCCTCCAGTAACAAATGTTTTTTTTTTAAGGCTAAAAATAACTAAACGCTTTGGTACTTTGTGTCAAAACCAAGGCATTGACCGTTAGATGGGTGGTTTTTTACTAACAATGATAACGTGATGATACGGATGGAGACTTGGCAGATTAACTTGCAACAGGAATAGATTAACTAGCAACAGGAATATTTAATTGCTGACTTGAAGGGTCAAATAAGATACTCGCTGTACTGAATCAAAATCAAATATATAGTTGAGTTTTTGTGAGGAAGCAAGCTAATTAAAATGCTTCACAGTATTTATATTTGTTATTTTTTAAAAATTTATTTTGTCTAACTTATAAACTAATATATAATTTAAAGACACACGATATATTAATTTATTTAGTTTCTTTATTTTTTTTAAAAAAAAAAATCAACTATGAGTACTTACTTGAATTAAAATGATAAATTCATCGGAACAAAATCGAAGGAAGCAAATGAAGAGGTAGCAAAATGAAAAAAAGAAAAACAAAAAAACAAATATGCTTTGTTGCTGCCCAGGATCGAACTGGAGACCTTCAGTGTGTAAGACTGACGTGATAACCACTACACCACAGCAACGTTGTTGTTGAGAAATTATGCTGGTATTATATCACATAGTATATCAACAAAAAATACACCTTTGATACAAAGTTTCAATTTTCATCCTTTAGTTTTTAAAATGAGTTTTTTCAGTCTTTTAACATTGATACTATTTGGGTGCTCAGTTCAAATAGTTAACCATAACTTATATGGATTCAAATACCTAATTATTATTTTTTCCTTGATCACAAAGATTTTGATATTATGTCTGAGGCTATATCAATCAATCTTTAAATTAATCATTAGCTTGATTGTGTAATGGTCAAAACTTAGGTGCACTATCTAACATGTAAGCCTCCCATTTATAAATTGAAACTAACTATTAAAAATACAATTTTTATAGTATCCCATAAATTTTGTGACAAAGTAGCTCTTAACACTATTAACCCTTCGTTTGGATAAAAAAGTTGAAAGAATATTAGGAAGAAAACTCATAAATAAATAAATAAATATATATATATATATATATATATATTAATTATTTTTAGAAGTTTTCCCTTGTGGTATTTTCTTCCCCTTATTTCCCTCCTATTTTTCCCCCATCCAAACAAAGCCTAAAATTTTTTGTGCCAAATGTCAGTTATCAACTAGGATTGCTTCCAAGTTATTTTTATTCAACCATTCCTAGTACTCGAGAGTGGAAGGTTCCCATTCTCTGATTGCTAGTCTTTCAAGTTAATCATAAACTTCTGAATTGACAGTCCTTAAATAAAATATCAAGTACATGATGGCTATCTTCTTCAAGGTAATCAAAATCTTCAATTATTCATAATCTATTTCTCATTCTAAAAAGAATCCTTTTTTACCTCCTAATAAAAGATCTTGAAAGATGGAATAAATTGAAATTCAAAACAGGGAAGGAATTGAGGAATGCACAAGAAACAAGATTTGCTATTTGGCTGCAAAATGATAGTACAGCCTGATGGCTTTAGAATGTTACATACATATGATTATCACCCCCATAAAAAAAATAGCGTCTACATAGAAAAATTCAATGGAAATAGAAAAGAAGGGGATGTAAAAAGTAAAGGATACAAAAAAGAACAATGTGAATGGAGGAGGGAGCGCCTATTCTGTTTTCTGAATTTTTCTCTTCATTCGGCTAAAAGGTCCAACTGATCTGTCCATAATGTACATGTAAATGACCTGGCTCCATGATCTATATGATGCTAAGCTCTCATAATACTCTGGAGCTATCTCCTTCACCTTGTGAAGCTTGCTTCCTGGAATTCTAGGAAAATCATGGTGCTCATTGTGGAAGCCAACATGCCAGGTGAGATAATTCAGAGGACCGTAGTAAGAATATGTCTCTTGGTCGGGTTTGAAGACATAATGCTCGGAAATGAAGTGACCAGCCATTGGATGCATCCCACCGCCGACGAATGTGGAGAGGATGAGATAGGCAAATGATTTCCAGCCGAAATAATGAACCATTGCCACATCAAGGGCTATCTGAATGGTGAAGTTGATGAACTCCCACCAACCAGGAGGCTTCGGTTTAAGAAACACAGGACGAAGGGCGTAAAAGAAGAGCTGTAAAAACACCCATATGGTTTTTGTAAAAATATTGGTCACAACACGTCCTTCAATGAGGCTAGGGACATCCATATCAACTCCGTCTACTCCTTGAAATCTATGGTGCTCCAAGTGATACTTTTGGAAAGTCACAGACATCGGTACACCAATAGGGAGGTTGGCGAAAATCCCCAGCCACCGGTTGAGCACTGGAGTTGAGAAGGCAAGATTGTGGCTGAGCTCATGGATGGCCAAGAAGAGATTGTGGTTGAGAAATGAACCAAAAAAGTAGGATATCAGAAGTATCTTCGTCCACCCAGCATTTTGTAGTAAGGCAGCAGTACCAAGCTGAAGCAAAACTGCCACTGTAATCTGCAAAATCACAATTGCAATACATGAAAAAAAATAAAAATAAAAAATTCTCGGTATGATAATGACTACAATAATTTAAGGTTAATTTGAGGCTACAAGGTTATCCATCCATATAAATTATGTATCAAATCATTATCTTGATATTATGTACCAATATTTAGCCATCATGTCATTAGATTTGAAGCAATATCGTAGTAAGAGCATAATACATCATGCCAGAATCCCCTGTGAACTTTCTTGAACCACTTTTGACCGTACGAGAAAGTGCCAGTTTAAAGAAAGCATAACTTCAATAATACTCAAACTTGGCAGTTACAATCTCGACAGAGATTTATGCAACTTGAAATTTCTAGGCAGATGTTCAAGGAGAATAAGGAAGAATTATTGTAATTATCAGGACCTCACTTTCGACGCAAGGTTATATATGAATCGCTGGTCAGGAAATAAAATGGAATAAAAAAATAGATAAGCCTGACTTTCTCGTTTTGAGACGAGTTTATCCATGAATTGTTGGTCAAGAAATAAAATGGAGTACTGAACAAATGAGCCCCTCAACAACGACATGTTGAGTTAGACAGCACATAAGAACTGTAAAGACATCTTTGCAAGAAAGGCAATTTAATAACCAAAGAAAAGGCTACGGGATAAACAAAATGTGCAGAAACGCTGGATATGAAATCCAAGAAGAAAGAACAGGGGCAAAATCCAACAAGCAAGACTTCAACAAGATAAAAAGCAATCCATTTCAGATCGCAAATAACCTAGAAAAATATACTTCGATTTTCGACCGCAAACAGAAATTCCCAATCTGAATGCAAACAAATCGATGTAAATACCGCAGGTTATGCGGAAAAGATAGATAAAAGAATGACAGCCACAAAAAACCATGGAAGCAGAACAGATGGGAAAGCTAAATCTCCGCCAGATTACATTTAAGAGGGAGAAGATATCCATTTATCCAGTAAAAGAACATCCATTAACCTCTCAAGATCCGTCGAACAAATCCAAGAAACCCGAAAAAAAAAAAAAACCAACATAATGGATAAAACAGACATGAGAATCCATACCCAAACTCAAATCAGCGCCAAAAACCACAATTATCCAGTACAGTACATCAACAATCCCCACGGACCCACATTTGAAATATTACCACAAACCACTAAAATCAGATTCTTCACAACCACCGCATTGTCCCCAAATCTCAAACTAACGACATATCCAGCAGAATCGAATCCACAATAGCCATTAAAAAACGCATAAATTAACAGAAACAGGTCATAGAACAAACCTTGTGAAAAGCCCAATGATCTGGACCAAATAGCTCCTTGATCTGAGGATACTTAGAGAGGATCTCCCGCCGCCGCGATGCATGGGGCTCGTCGGTGTAGGACCAGAAGAAGTCAGTGGACATGACGACCCCTTCTTCTTCCTCCTCTCTACGTTCCCCTCTCCCCATTTGCACCGCTCTTTGCCTCCTCTGTCTCCCTCTCTCTCTCTCTCTCCTCTCCCTCTCTAAAAAAGAAAAGAGAGAGAAACAAAAAACAGAGAAATACTTAATTTAGATTCCAATCTCCCTCCTAATTCTCGTTCTCTGCGTTTAAAAATTGATCCTTCACGTTCATCAACAGCTCACTCACACGCACTCCCAAACGGCGTTGGGTGGACGTGTGGTGGCAGAGGAATGGTGTGACTCCTTTGTTTGGCCTTTTTTTCTGAACTTTTCTTTTGAGAATCTGATATAGTGAATGCAACTTGATGTGATTTGATTTGAATTAAAGCGATGCCACTTTTGTGACAATTTATACGAAAAAGATTTTGTTTTAAAAAAAGCAAACAAGTTTGAATCACAATTACAGGTACTATTTTAGAATGAGAATTTGATACGTTTTGGGAAAATGTCACAAAATAGGCCCTAAAATTTAGTATGGAATGTTGTTATTATTGTATAATAATTAAGTATTTAATATTTCTGTTTTTGCTGCGGAAACATTTTTTCCGTCACACTCACATAAAAATAAGTGAGCCCATTATAAAGAGAATAGAGAAAAAATATTGGGACCCACTCACTTTTATGTAAGTGTGGCAGAAAAAAAAGTTTCTACAGTAGAAGCAGAAACATTAAACTCAATAATTAATATCCACAATGCTTGTATTTATATATGATATCCGGTAATAGATTCCATTTTTCTAATATGAAATGTCAACAATTTTATATACTGACGTGAGAAAGTCTCACGCCACTGGGTGCGTTAGCATTGGTTTGAAAAATGTTTGTAAAAGTGCATCAGTCCAGTACTTTTTTTCCCCATATTTTGGTGAATTTCCCATTATACAAGAGTTAAAAATATATATATACCGCTTATTAATTATAAATAATATAACTTAATACATAAACATCATTTTATATCATATAAAACATATGAAAAAACTATCTATAATACTCCATCCACCAACTAACAATTCTCATAAATCAATAAAGTTGACCTATAATTTAAGTAACTTTCAATATTACCCCTACTAATTGTACTAAAATCTAATATTATATTAATTATTACTCACACCCACTACCCTTATTAATTATTGGTATACATTGAAAAAATAATTAATACACCTTGAAAACAAGCAAATGCCTTATAGAAAAGGATCAAATAAAATTACTAGTTTGTGTTTTATAATAAAGACTAGAGAGACTACTAACAAATTGTTAATTGAGATGATAAATGGTCTCACCCATTAAAAAAGAGAACACAAGTTTGAATCATGAAAAGCACACTTGTTGAGAAAAGCAAAAACTCTTTATACTTCAAACCTCAAAAGAAAAATCTTCCTCAAATTAAAAAAAGAAAAAAATATATAATAATAAAAAATAACTTTGTGGGTGTGGAAGAGGGAGAGTGAGAAGGACCTTTTATATATATATATACACACACACACACAATTTTTAGGAAAGGGTTAAATTCACCCACAATCCAAGAGCTGGGCGAAATCTCCCTTTTTCCTCAGTGCTATTGATGTTGGATAGGGCAAGCAGTCATCCTCAGACGTTAATCTAGGCACCTAGAAGCTAGCATACCTCTTCTAGTACCTTGACCAACTTTAGGATCGAACCCTCTCTCTTTAATAAGAATGTCCGAACTCTTTACTAGTTGAACTCTAAAACGAAGGGTAGTGGGAGGGATCTTTTGTGTGACATTATCATGGCAAAGCATCATATTCATTTCACGTGATCCAATCATAATCCAATACACGACTAGCGTGAGATGACATGGTAATGATGCCCATAACAACAGTTTAAAATTAAATAAACGATAAACATGCAAGCCTAGCTTGAGAACCGTGGTGGTGATGCTATAAATATTTTTTATAACATCAAAGTGGTATCAATTATAAAGATATTTATGAAGTTTTTTAAATGGTATAACAGTTAACTTTTTTAAAAAACATGTCAATTGAGATAAAATCGAAGAAAAATACATTTAAAATTTTTCGAATATGCAGAAATGTCACAGCCGTTTAGTCAATAATAATGAATTTGGACGCGGGGAACCAAAATGTTGTATAATGCATGTGGGGGTTTAACAATCATGACATTTTTTCAGCATTTTAGAAATTTCATATGTATTTTTGTTTAATTTTCTAGATTGACATTTTTCTATGGTCAATGTTAGTTAATTTGATAGTCATGATATTTTTATACTAGCTCCGGTCCTAATTATAAGACATAGTTGACTTTTTTTGGGAGAGATTAAGAAAGCTAAATAAGTTACTCAATCATATCATATGTTATGTATCATTAGATTATATATTAGCTTATTAGTCAAACTAATTAGTTTGAAGAAAAAAATAAAAATACTTTGAAGTAATTTAATTAGCTTCCTTAATCTTTCTAAAAAAAAGTCAACTATATCTAATACTACCTCCGGTCCTAATTATAAGAGCTAGTTGATTTTCTTTAGAGAAATTAAAGAACCTAAATAAGTTACTTAATCATTTCATATTTTGTGTTTTCTTAGATTATATATTAGTTTATTAGTTAAACTAATCAATTTGAAGAAAAAAAAAATAAAAATACTCTAAAGTAATTTAATTAGCCTCCTTAATCTCTCCAAAAAAAGTCAACTAGCTCTTATAATTAGGACCGCAGGGAGTACCATTTTTTAAATTTCATAAATAAGTAAAAGTTTGATGTCATGCATAAGTGATTGTAACATGAGAATTGTGTGTTTGTTCGATGTTCAACCTAACATAATGTTTGGTATCCTCCAGTTTTATTTATATTAGCTCAATAATTAAATTACGTGATTTGAGAAAATAATTAAAATTAATTAAAAATAATAAATGTTTCTGAAATAAATGTGTGTTCCATATATGTCTTTATTTATGAGCGGTAAGTAAGATTAAAAAAAAATAGAGTAAATATATGTATTATTAACATTTTAATCAAGAGAAATATTTAACCAAGAGAAATATTTACATATTCCAAAAGTACTATGTCATCTAAATTATGTACAATAAAAACATAATAACTCGTCATTTTAATCTTAGTTGATAGGTGATTCATTTGAAAAATTCACATTTTGACTTGTTTTCAAGAAAAATACACAACTGAATTTGAAAAAAATAAAATAAAACAAAATGTTGAACTCATATTTTTCTTAAAAACAAAAATAAAGTGAATTTTTTCAAATGAGTCACTTGCTAATTAAGATTAAAATTAACTGAATTGTTATATTTTTCTTAGACATGGTTTAGTCCCGTGGTATTTTTTGGAGTATGTAAGTATTTCTTTAATTAATACAATTTATAGAATTAATAAGGGGCAAAAATGGAAAAAAAAACTCATTAAATGTTCATATTACTCTTCCCAAATTCTTATAGAGAAGAACAGGAGGGAGTACTCACATAATTGCATGACACTATAATATTTGGTTTTTCATATTTATTATTATTATTATCATCATCATCATCAATTACTAATATTATTTTTTTTGGGTGAATCATTAGTATTTTTATTTATTACTGTTATTAGACTACTACAACAATTGTGATTGGTTACGAGATGACCCGTATGTGACGAATACGGTTGAGCCATAGTATTAAAAAAATGGGTGGACCAGCGAAAGTTGACCTAAGTGGAAGGCGTTTTGGTCGCTTTAGCAAGAACTATTGGCTTCCAGCCTTGTGAATACAAAAAAACTTTCCTATAAAAGCTCCCCGTTTTAGCACCTAACAAAATTTTAGAGTGGTTATACACTTTGTCATCATTCTATTTCTTTGTATCAAAAAACAAAAAACAATGGGCGGACGTCGTGGTTTAGATGGTCATTTTTTTAAACCAAAAACAGAGAGGGAATAAAACTGTCAATAGCTAGGCCTTCGTTGTCTCGTCTGCTTTACAAGCTGTCAAGTTCAGTGCCGTTTTTGTGTGGCCCATCTTTCTTAATCTTAATTTGGCCCATTTTATTCTCCACAATCCCACAAAACCAAGCAACCCCACCTATTTCCGCTTGTGGGCTCCAATGAAAAAACATGTAATAATTTTTTACACTAAAATTTATTACTAATTTCGGTCATAATTATAAGACCTAGTTAACTTTTTTTAAAAAGATTAAGGAAGCTAAATAAGTCACTTAACCATATCATAAGTTGCGTATTGTTAGATTATAGGATTAAGGAGCAAAATTAACAACAAACTATTGCCTCAAGAGCACCAACCACAATTAACTTTTAATTGGACCTTAAATACCAACAAACTTTTTAAAAATATTCATTGAGCACAAAAACCGTTACTTTAACACCAACGCCTTTACTGCATCTTTTTTTTTTTTGGCCTTTACTGCATCTGAAGCAATGAAAGAATCATCTAAAATTTTCCCACGAAATCCAGATGGTTGCCCATAAAATCTGTTTCTGTTGAATATTTTCCCAACTCAGTTTCCTCCTACGGCCCACCCACCTTAAACCCTTTCAATTTGAAGTTTCACCACGTGAGACAGATTCTGGAAGATGATTCATCAAGCGATAACTCTAATCAGTACCAATTCTGATGAAGGTTCTTCCAACACCGATAGCACCCGCTATTCAATTTGTAGCCAAATTCAACAACCTATTTTGGGTGAAAATTTCTAGCGAAGCTTGCAAGATTGAGCTTAGTGTGTCGCCTTCCAAGCTAGGACAAAGAGAGAAATCGATTTGTGATAAGGACAAATAACAGTGGAAGACCTTCGGCAAAAACTCTAAAAGACGGTGTAACGATCTTTACCGAACGCTGACCTCTCTCTCTCTCTCTCTTCGATATGGAGATACCCAAACGTCAAGCCTTCTCCCTCTTTGATCTGCGATGAACAGAGTGCTGAGTTGCAGAGATTAGTGATTTTGGGGAAGAGGAAGAAGAGAGCATGCAGTAGGTGGAGGAGTGTAAGAGAAAGGCGGAGGAGGCTACCTCAACTGTGAAGATGAAGAAGATGGAGCCGATGCGAGGAAGAGGGAGGAAAGGAGTGCTGTGGAAGAAGTGGTGGATGACGACAACGTGATATGTTGAATAGATATTTTGAGACAATTTTTGTGCTTCATCAACATTTTAAAAAGTTTGTTGGTATTTAAGGTCAAGTTAAAAGTTAATTGCGATAGGTGTTCTTGAAGCAATAATTTGTTAGCAATTTTGTTCATTAACCCTAGATTATATACAGTATTAACTTAGTAGCCAAACTAATTAGTTTGAAAAATAAAATAAAAATAAAGATACTTTAAAATAATCTAATTGACTTCATTAATCTCTCCAAAAAAATTCAATTAAATCTTATAATCAAGACCGGAGGGTGTATTGCATAATGATGTACTCAATTGTTGTGAAATTTTTTAGTCATAACATTTTTCTATTTAGGACATTCTCACTTTTAAAATAAAAAAATAGACAGTTTATTGCTGTTACACATCATTTGAAAAATACTCAACTTGGTAAGAACTAACTAAAAGTCTATGGTTTGAGGGAGAAAAAAAAACTCCTAACAAAATTAGCTTTTTTTTAAAAAAAATAGATATTAAGAAAACTCATTAAATTGCTTTAAAATATTTATATTTATAATTTTTTCTCTAAATTATTTTGCCTAACATATAATCTTATACTCCCTCTAGTCCTAATTATAAATTTTTTTAGAGAAATTAAAGAAGTTAATTAAATTACTTTATAGTTTTTATTTTTATTTTATTTTTCAAACTAATTAGTTTGACTACTAAGTTAATATATAATCTAATTATACATAACTTATGATTAAGTGACTTATTTAACTTTATTAATCTCTCTAAAAAAAGTCAACTATGTCTAATAATTAGGACTGGAGGTAGTATAATCTAACGATACACATCATATGATTTAATTTCCTTAATCTCTAAAAAAAAAAACCTATTTGAAACCGGAGAAAGTAGTTTACTTTAGGGATGAATGCAAGACCTGGATTTACTTTATCTCTCAAATTTTTTTTAAACAAATCTAACCCCCCCCCCCCCCCGCCCAAAAAAAAAAAAAAAAGCCCCTCATAGCAATAATTGCAAAGTTATAATCCATTTTCATTTGCGTGCCTAGACGGCGCCACATCATTCTCTATTAGCCATCTTAACAGTCACTAATGCTGTTTAACCCTCAACTTAACGGTTTATGTGCAGAAATAGTAACCCTTCTAACACAGTAACAAAAAAAGATTTCAAAAACCAAGGCAGTCAAATATCTTTCATCATCCACGCCCCATTTGAATCTTTCCAATGTTACAACAGAACACCTTCTGGTCAACTCTGAAAACCAAATAAAAGGCAAAGATTTATCCAAAAGAGTGGGGTATGAAAATAACCAAGGGAAGCCAAATATAAGGGATCATGCAAACCAGCCTGAACACCAAAGGAATTGATATATTCAGATGAACACATTTAAGTGTGAAATATGTCAGGAAGGGATGTGTTTGTCAAGAGATCCACAATTGAATTTACTGAGGATAACATGAGAATGTGCCAATCCCAAATGAACAAGGGATTCATCCAGTATGTACAGAGGGATATACAAATGAGCTACATACAATTTTACCATTCTCAAACTTCACCACCAACCCACAATAACAAATCGGGCCGGCTACGCTTCTCACACAGTAGAAGCGGGAAGCAAGTGCCAAGTATTACTGCAATTCTATACAGAATTATAAATATATAACTAAAATTACCCGGAGTCTAATCAACTTCAGACTTTCTTGCAGCTAATTTCAGAGGGAACTACTCATCCAAGGTGATAACATCAGAGCCGGTAAGATCCGTGTGTTGTGCTGCAATCACTTTTATCTGAGGTGAGAGTCATAGGGGTCAAAAAGGGAGTCTGGAACAATCACAGGCAACTTGTCAATGTACAGGAAAAGCCTTCTAAGATTCTCCCTCGTCACTGTCGCCATATCTACTACGTCTCTACTGTCAGTGAATACCCAGAGATCGCATGAGTTCACCCTCTTGAGGCTGTCCCTGCAGAAGGGGCATGACTGTGACCTTGTTCTCCTGCAAAAGCATACCAAATTGCTCATAAAGTTAACATCATGTGCATTGAGATTCAGTTACGCAAGTGTAGTCCCTAAAGTATTGCCATTCATGTCACACCAAGATTGGGATGAATTTCTAATGAGTCGTACAATATTCAAGCATATAGATGCAGTTTTAGCAACATTACTGCAAATTATGTTCAAATCTGTATTATCCAAATTTGGGATACCCACCAACTTGGATACATGCAGAAAAAGTATTAGAAATAATACGGTAAGATGCATATGATAACCTTTGCAATGAGATAGCTGACTCACTGATGGCTTATATAATAAAACAGCTTATTCACTGATATCATGGCCCCACTAGTTTATGAACAAACAATAATCAACAAAAGCATGGCTCCAAAGTGATATATTGAAGTGTCAGGCCAACACCACATGCATGTTTCTCCAATCAATTACAGATCAGAGTGCGCATATGCCATACTTTGACTAATTGGCAGCAAGTAATCTCAATTAGACAATTCATTAACATCCCTTGGGAATTAGAATCAAATAACTCCTGAAAAACTCTCAGGCTTTTAGAAACCTCAAATGATTGAACCTTCTTTGCATCCCAAAATACTTCACACAAGGGCAGCAAATGCAATAATCAAGATTAGGCTAGTTTTCTCAAAACTAACGATTCAGATACACTAGAAATTAAAGCATCTCCAATCCAGAAATTTCATCAATTTCCTCAAGCGTTAGAAAACTTTAAAATGTCTGAAGCCAGGACAAGTCACCCAACATCTCTTTAGGAAGGGTGGAAAAGGCCAGGAAAAAGTCACAATACAGATCAATCAACCATCCATACACAACCAAATTTTCACGCCGAGAAGATTTGAAAGATGCAGAATGCATCATGCCCCAACAACTGAATTCTTGCCCCTTGATTGCTCAGATTTCATGGCCAAGCTTAAGTTCAAAAAGACACCCATTGAGGGCCCTTAAGCCATTGCCTTCACAACTAAATTCAGAATTTGCTTGACTCAAGTGCTAATCAGCCAAGAGGATAAGAATAAAACATACTAGATAACACCCATTCTACAATTACTAATGCTAACCATAACAACTGAAATCACAATATACAACATTAATGAGCTAACTAGCCAGAATGCAGTGTAGGATATACAAAAGTGATGAGTGTACTTAAGCTTTCCATACATATCAGTTGCAATCAGTTTTTGCATACTTATCGAGTTATTATTGTTCTAAAAACACACAGTCAGGCGCCAGTAAGAGGAACTTTGAAATGAACAAACAGGATTGCTCAAGTAAAATAAACAACGAATGCCCATAGCCTTGAGTACATAGTGGATGTACCAATATCACACCCACAAACAAACAGACGCAGAATTTACCACCAGTTTACTTAGGACTCCATAATGCTTGCAAACTGTCAGGGCAAAATACATTTTACTTGTTGCACCATAATTCTCATTTCTTGATGTCATGACTGAGAAAAGATGAAGAATGCCCCCAACCCCCCCCCCCCCCCCAAAAAAAAAAAAACACAGACACACGCCCAAGCACACAGAGAGAGAAAGAGGGGTACCATTCACGGTAGCATTTCAAGCACATTGCATGGTTGCAGTTGGGCAACACAATTTTACTATTCATCTCCATACATATACCACATTCTTCATCTCTTTCAATGTCAACATCTGAGGATTGCCTATGTTCCTCATCATCTCTCCTTCGATACCGCTCCATGCATACAGCCTTTTGTTTTTTATCCTCTGTATCAGTGACACCTTTCTGAAGTTGCAATAAAGATGGATATATGACGGCTGATCAAAGTTCAAATTCCGTAGATCAGTAACTAGAAGAGGCTAAAAGAAAATTAACATTTCAGATCTCAACAGAAAGGGATAGAGATACCATAGAATTCTCTAATACTTGCTTTTCTTTCATGCGTAGACATGGTGGTTGTGCCATCCACGTAAACCTTCAGCATGACACAATATTGTGACATCGTACAAACTCCAAACCTCTAATTTCAATATTGAAAAAATAAATAAATAAAAAATACCTTGTAAATTAGGATTCTTAGCAACCCAAGCACTCCTGCAAGATTACAGTCCGTCCATTGGACTAAAAAAAGAAACAGGTGTGCAGCTGGACTGTATGACATTCTCATCTGAAGGCATGCACCATCATACTCCCTCGGAAAATCCGATGCCCTGCACATCCATTTGCATTGTCAAACATGAACCTCTATAGTACTGATATAAATATAGTGAGAGTCTGGATGGGAGGAAAAAGGCCTCTGCGAAGACTGTGATTGCAGGTTATTAAAAGACCCCTTCCAAAGATTAAATTCGTAAATCCTCCAAGAAATTTCACAGAAGACTCATCATACACACATTTATATTTTTTTAAAAAAAATGTATGAAAAACCATAGGTAGGCAGTCTATCGATTGAGCAGGAGATGGCAATGCAATGTCGGCTAGCAAGCTAAACTTCCAGAACGTGCTTACAGTGGGTTTGGCGTTAGGATTCTCGAGTATTAAATTTTTCGAACAAGTAAGAGCGAGACAACTGCGACAGAAGAGTTAAAATTGCATATTCTGTTTATTGGTACTTTACTCGAAGGCTGCCAGCTGACCGAAAGGAAAAGCAAATAAAAGTACCCAGAAAATAAACCCAACAAAAAACTTATCGGCCAGTCATCATCAATCATCAACTGAAAACACTGGAAGGAATTTACAAGGGGTTCATAACCGTGGAGGAACATTAATCGCCTTTACCATCGAAAGGGGAACAATTTATCACAGGGATCATCATCATCATTAAGATAAACAATAAAAATTTTATAAAAAAAAATCCTTACAGGGTATTGGCATGCTGGATATCAGCTTCAAGCACTTTCAAGGAGTCCTTGAAAGACTTTCGCATGGAAGCAATATACATCTCCCAGAAAATCCGAAAAGCAGAATAGTTTTCCCAATCAAAAATCAACGAAGCCCCTCAAAAATTAAAACAAAAGAATCGCCCAGAAATAATATCACTCACGCACCAGAATCGCTCACCCACAAAACCCCAGGAGAAAGATTCATCCGGGTTACCGAAAACCCCTACTCCCTCTCTCTCTCTCTCTCTTTCTCGCTCTCACTGTAACAGTAATGCGCTTTTCCTGTCAGACACTGTGGTTATAGGGCGGGTGCTTCGTGTTACTTCTATTCTGTTCTTGAAAGCCAAGACGGAGAGGTGGGAGGACACGTGGACGCAGGAGGCGCGTGACGTAGTCAAAAAAACATTATTGAATTGCAAATTGGAATATTAAAATATTTGAGAAAAAGAGAGAGTGCGAGCGTGAATAAAGATGCACGAATGTGAGTCCGTGAGACGTCGCCCTTATCCATACACTCTCTCTCTATCATTCTCGTCTTTCAGGGAAAAGTACGTCTGCGTCCCTAATTTTTGTTTGCTTCCATTAATGGCATGATGCCAGTTTCGAAATATCACTATGATTCAGACGCCAAAGCTAAACAATCCCGGTGAAAAAAGTCGCAGTGATTTAATAGTCACTGATTTGAATCTCACATAGCAGTTGCTAGAAGAAGCAACATGAGTGTTGTTGTATTAGTTGCAGCGATATGCTTTATTTGTTGTTAATGATCTCTAAAGGCAAAAAATCATATTTATTGAGAGAGGTAAAAACTTTATTTACGCATCCTTGACTAAATAAAAAATAATTTACCAATGGTAATTCTGTCTAGTGAACGTGGGCAATCGCTTATAACATGTCCAATCTAAGTTTAAATATTTGTCCTGCTGAGATATATGCTAAACATTTAGTAAGCAACAATCCTTCAAATAGAATTGAATTGTCACATATGAGAAAATACATGGTTAAAAGTTATAGTTATTACTACTTCATGTCATGAAATGGGGTAGTATATTTTTAACATCTTAAAATAAATATTTATGTCATGAAAATCATTTTTTTTAAATCTTAAAATAAATATTTTTTTGAATTCTTTTTCTATTTTAATGTTGACATCTCTCAATTTTATCATTGACCTGAAGGGATTTTAGAATTTGTTTGGTATGTTACCGTAAAGAGAAAAACACAAGTTCAAATTTCGTGAAGTGCATTTATTAGAAGAAATGAGAACCTTTTGTCCTCTAGTCTTGAGGAGAAAATCATTGATCTCATAAAAAAAAAATGTTTGGCATGAAAAAATTTGAAGGAAAGGAAAAAAAAATTGTATGAATTTGATTTTAAAAAGTTGGACTAAATATTTTTCGTTTCTTTTAAATTAAATTCATGAATATCTTTCCTCCCCCTCTCTCTCTCCATTTTCGTTGCGCTAAATAGTTTTAAGTGTTGTCATTTTAAAGGCTTAAGAGTATTTTAGCTAAAATTATTGTACTAATTAAAATACATTAATAATATGAAATGATCATTTTTCATTAACTTGTTTGAGGAAACTCAAACATGATGGAGGATTCAAATGAAATCCCATTCAAGCTATTGGACTAGAGATAGAATTGCATAAAAATTGGGGTCTTAAAGAAGAATAATTTGCCATCTCGCACTTAGCTTTTGCTCCACGCGGCCATGATGGCTACACATTCGCGGCGAGGACAAATCCATTGGCAATTTTGCCTTTTGTGTTTTCAATTACTTCCAATTTAGCAATTTGGCACCATATAGATGAAAATTTCACTTTTGTTTGCTCTTTTTTTCGCCTCAGTCATTAATTATGGATAATGATTTCAAAAGAAAAAAAAATCTTAAATGGGAGAATTTTCAGGATTTTTTTATGCACGGATTGTTTTAATGTCCTCGTGTAGATATTACAAGCATAATATTTTTCAATGAAGAATTTATTTTAGTTAACTATTCGTTTGGATTTACACTTGTAAAAATAGACTTTTTCTCTCACTTGACTTCTATAAACTCGAATTGGGGGTAAAAATTAAGTAAAATAATAGACTAAAGTATAAATTTGGTCCTTTATGTTTGCCTCTGGTATCATTTTAGTTCCTTAAGTTTATAAAGTGCATGTTTGATCCCTTAATGTTAACACCGTTAGTCTAACTTAACGGAAAATACTGACTCAACAGTTTTAAGCGATGGCTGTGCAATTAAATGCTGACCAAGCATGCTTATATGTTAGTATTTTAATAAATTAATCTTTTAAATCCTAGTTATTAATTGAAAAAAATTAATATTTACAGACTGTTTTGTGGTTTTTCACAATTTGTGAAGATTAAATATATTTTTTTTGTCGAAGAAAATTAAATATTTTTCAATTAATAGGATTTACAATATTAATTTATTAAAATAGTAACATATAAGCATGCTTGGTCAGCATTTAATTGCATATTCATCGCTTAAAATTGTTGAGTCAGTATTTTCCGTTAAGTCAGACTAACGGTGTTATCATTAAGGGATTAAACGTGCACTTTACAAATTTAAGGGATTAAAATGATACCAGAAGCAAACACAAAGGACCAAATGTATACTTTAGCCAAAATAATATGTTTTGTAGGTTTGAACAACAAGTTTTGACATAAATTGACAAATTAGGTTTAAAAGTTTAAACATAAATAAAGTTAATAGTAAAAAACATTATTTTAACTTTCAAGTCAATTAAATCCCAAAAACTATGCTAGCATATACACACACATATAGATATATGTATGTATGTATTCATCTAGGGGCAATGATACTTTTATTTTAACACTTTTGCGATTTCGAAATCTTTTGAATACCTACCACTCATAGAGTAAAACTTCTAAGTAATATTAGACCTTAATTAACCTTAAAATTAACATTTGAAAAGGTTGCATTGCATTGGATATCATTTTTTATTATGGTTTTAATTTCCTTGTAAAGTTTATTTGAGTGTAAGCAAAAGGTCACGTACATTTCTCCATTGGTTGTTACGTAGTTTGTACTAGTCAGTTAATTAATTAATATTTTAAAATAATCTTCGCATGATTCTCTTAGGAGGTCCCTTAATATCACATGAAAAGATATTGCTTGGTTCTAGTAGATTCGACCAAATTTTGTCTTCTTGAATTCAATCAACCTGAGAGTGGGATATAGCTGGACTAATGCTTATAAAATGAAAATAATAAGGGTTAAGGTGTAAAAATATATATGTAGTTTTTTTCTTTAAAAAAAAAAAAAGTGTACCCAACACTTAGTGTATTTTTTTTAAGTGCGAAAATCATTACGTGGTTACAGAACTAAAGCAAAATTCATAAATTCTGTTACATTATGTTGGTAGGGCCTACAGTCACCTTAATTCTGTTATCATAAATTCATAAAATTCGTTTAAGGGCCCCTATTAGGCAAAGAATTCCAGAAAATGCCCAAACATTCTGACAATACGGAAAAAGGCCCAGAGATTTTGACAATACCCAAAAAGGCCCCAAGATTCTGACGGGGAGCTGATATAGTTGTAAATGGGGCTGATATAGTTGTTAACGGGGGGCTGATATAGTTGTTAACGGGGCTGATTTAGTTGTTAAAATTTTTTTTTAACAACTAAATCAGTCCGGTTAACAACTATATCAGCCCCCCACTAACAACTACTCCCTCCGGTCCTAATTATAGGAGCACTTTTATAGTACAAATTACACTACGAAAGTGTTCATATATTTAAGACCGGAGGTAGTATATCAGCCTCATTAACAACTCTGTCAGAATCTTGGGGTCTTTTTCCGTATTGTCAGAATCTCTGGGCCTTTCTAGATATTTTCATATTGTTTGGGCCTTTTCTACGATTCTTTGCCTAATAGGGCCCTGAAACGAATTTTCCCTAGAATATATGATATTTACTTCACTTTTGTAACCAGTGGCGGACCTAAAAAATTATTGAGAGGCACTAGTGGTGGGGGATTTAAGCCCCCTGATTTTTTTAAGAAAAGTTTTAAATGCATTAAAAAACAAAAGAATATAAAAAAGAAAAAATATATTAAAAAGATATTCATGAAATCAAATAATTAATGATGATATAATAAGAGAGACAATTATTTTACAAACTTGTCATTTAGAAAAGCAAGGCTAAGGTGCTGTTAGAAATGCAGCTACATAAATTACAATGAAGGGTCACTCAATAAGTTTAAGTATTTATATTTTAATAATAAAAGTATATTAAAATAAAAATAATTACAATGTCATTCTTCTAAATCTTATTTTTTGGAATTCCATCATAATTGTCTTATTATCAATACTATCAAATACTTCATTTTTAATATAAGGCACTAAAAAATCATTCAACGATTCATCCCTCATCCGATTACGAAGTACAATCTTGATGTATTAAGGGTGGACACTTAATTTAAAGGGGGTCAACCATTCAAACATGTATTAATTTAAAGAAAAAAAAATCTCAAATTCAAGTGCCCCCAATCAACAACGTGGGTCCGCCTAACCATATACTCCCTCCAGTCCTTATTATAAGGCACCAATTAACTTTTCTCATAAACCAATAAAAATAGTTAAAGTCAATAAAGTTGCCCTACAATTTAAGTAACTTCCAATATTACCCCTACTAATTGCACTAAACTCTAATATTATACCACTCTAGTCCTATTTATAAGTCCAGTTTAACCAAAAGAATTTGGTCCTATTTATAAGTCCAGTTTCGGAAATAAATGAGATTGTAACAATTTTACCCATATTAATTGCACCCATAAAGATAAAGTGAGAAGAAACAGTAAAAAAGTACTCAATCATAAATGAGGGCAAAGTTGAAAATTTACCCCACAATCATTGTGTCAACTAACTTTTTTTGGTATGTGAGATTTGGTCAAAATGGACTTATAAATAGGACCAGAGTGGTATTAATTATTACTCTCATCCACTACCCTCATTAATTAGGAGTAGACATGGAAAGAAATAATTAATGTGCATTGTGAACAAACAAGTGCATTTTAAGAAAGACCAAATAGATTTGCTAGTTGGTGCTTTATAATAAGGACCAGAGGGAGTAGTCACTTTTGTACAAAAAAAAACTTGGAGCTCAGCGTACTTTTGGGGAAAAAAAACCATATATGTATTTTTGCACTGTGACCCTTGTTATTTTTCTATAAAAAATCCAAAATACCCTTGCCACCATCCCCAAAAAAAAAAAAAAAATCCTCTATGCATTCTCCTCCATCGCAATCCTAACTCCTAAATTTTGAATTTCACTCCTCACCCACCTAATTCCATGCTACCAAATGGAACATGAAGCATAACTCCAAATTTAAATAATATTTATATGAAGATACTTACAGCATGCTTATCAATAATGTCCTTTCGTCACCAACAAATGAGATATTACTTCCGGTCTTAATTATAAGAGCTAGTTGATTTTCTTTAAAAAAAATAAAGGAACCTAAATAAGTTACTTAATCATTTCATATGTTAAATATTCTTAGATTGTATATTAGTTTATTAGTCAAACTAATAAGTTTGAAGAAAAAAATAAGAATACTTTAAAGTAATTGAATTAGCTTCCTTAATCTCTTCAAAAAAGTCAACTAGCTCTTATAATTAGAACCGTGGGAGTAAAATATTGATAAGATCATATGCAATTACGTATAACTAACTAGGATGTGCGTTTAATGTTTAATTTGCTACCATAAGAAATAAACAGCATTATTTTAAATGACCCAAGTAGGATTAGTTTTGTCCGGTAAACTCTGAAGTTTTTTTAATTAAATTAAAATATTTGTAAATATAATATTATAATCTGCTATATAATTTCTAATACTATAGTTAGGAATATTATCAGTCATATCAAAAAGATCAAGCCACGCATGTCAAACAGTTGTTATATTATTTAAATAAAATTAAACAACGTTAGATAAAACAAAAAATTTTAAATTACGTTCTAATCGCATAAAATAGATATTTTCGAAATTCCTTTGTTCCAAACTGATCATTGCTGAGCTGAGCCAATCGTTATCGCATAGACGCATACATTCCAATAATTCCTTAGTTTTATGTAATAAACCATAGTATTATTCGTCAGCGATCTATATGATGTAGCTGGAATATAACATGAGAAAAATGAGTTGGGCTTTTTTCTCTATTTACCACTTTTTAAATAAATAATTACCATTTTGCCATTGTTTTTAAAATATTTCCCCATCTGCCACTTTTAGTCGACTAAACCGTGGTTTAGTCGACTAAAAGTCGTAGGTTCTTTTTTTTTGGGTGACCACGAAATTTAGTCGACTAACCCACTCGGGTTAGTCGATTAAATGTATATAAATTCAAAATAAAGATCTTCTATCTACTACTGTTTAGAAAAATGAATTTATCATTTAAAAAATCTTGAAAATCTTCAATTTCGGCTATTCAAATTAAATTTGAACGATTCATCCAACGAATTTTTATATATTCAAATTAAATTTTTATAAATTTGAACGATTCATCCAACCAATTTCGGCTATTAAAAAATCTATCTACTACTGTTGATCATATATATATTCTTATTTCGCCAAATATATATTTTTATAAAAAGCTGAATTTTATATTTTATTAAAATTGAAGTTCCCTGTCGAATTTAATCTATTGATCCCAAAAACTTACTTTTATTTAACATAGCTCGTGGGATTATATACGGTAGAAAATATTAACTGCTAGCCTAGATAAACGCTAATATCTAGAGATAGATCCTAATATCTAGGAATTACAAATTTACATAATCTTCTAACTAGATCCTAAGATCTTTCCAACAATCAAGATTATAGTGAGAGAAAATTTACCCTTAATTATTTCGAGATTCCAACAAAAATATTTTACTTTCAAGAAACAAATGCCCAGTATATATATGTTGATCATATATATGTTCTAGTTTCACCAAATATATCAAAAAGCTGAAATTTATCTTTTATTAAAAACAATTAAATTCAGTATATATATGTTTAAAGAAACAAATAGATTTTTTTTAGGTATAAATGAATTTTTTTTATTATATCAATGCCCCGGTAAATATTATATTGCTTTTTTTTTATTAACCTTTTTTTATATCAATGCCACGGTAAATTAAATCCAGTATATTACATTTGTTTATTAAATCCAGTATATTACATTTAGTCTAACCCTCCAGCCGAAATTTAGTCGACTAGCGGTCAACAAAAAAAAAGGGAAACCACGACTTTTAGTCGACTAAACTGTGGTTTAGTCGACTAAAAGTGGCAGATAGAGAAATATTTTGAAAAGAGTGGCAAAATGGTAATTATTTATCTAAAAAATGACAAATAGGGAAAAAAGCCAAATGAGTTGCTGAGGATTTTAAAGACAAATGTGTGTGTTTGTGTGACAGATTATCTTATTAAAAATCATAATAATATATACTCCCTCCGGTCCCAATTATAGGAGTTATTTACCAGAATTTGGAGGGATTAAGGAAGAAAGTTAAATTAGTTAATTATGTGTATTTTCCTAAAATACCCTAACTCAATGTAGAGGCTTTTTTTTTTTTTTAAATTGATAGGAATGTTGGGGCTTTTCAATAAGAGGAAAAGCGCTCTTTGATTGCATGTCAAAAATAAATATTGGATTTCATTTCTCTGGTTTCTACGGATACACCCGATTTTTTCAGAGTTCTATTTTTTTCTTTTTTCTTTTTTTAAAAAAAACGAGTCCAGGACTTTTTAAGTGCAAGCGTTAAATTATTTTTAAAAAAGTTTTTTGTCCATAGCATGTTTTGAAAGTTATTAATTTGTTGTTGTTGCAATTTCACACCTATAATTCATTATTCTGTTTTTTCCTCTTTCGATATTTGATTTGATTCCGGTAAGGTTGATTTTTTTAAAAAAAAAAAATTTGAGACAGATTCTATGAGTTAATATCTACCTTAATTTTATGGGTAAAGGATTTCTCTTGTCACTAGAGATAGAGTTATCTCCAGTGACCCCAAAACTACGTCGTTTTGGATTAATGAAGGGTTTATTAGTAATTTCAAGTGAATTAATGAAGGGTGTTTCTGTAATTTTGTTTATTTTTTAATCATATACATTTTACCAAAACACACTTCATTAATTCACCTGAAATTATTAACAAACCCTTCATTAATTCAAAACGACGTAGTTTTGGGGTCACTGGAGATAACTCTATCTCCAGTGACAGGAGAAATCTTTTTCCCTAATTTTAATATATCATCTTTTCTTTTCTTTTTATGTAAAAAAGTATAATTTAGGTGTATATGACATTAATGAGTTACAAATATTATTTACTTTATGAAATATATAGGAAAAAATTGACAAAAGTTAAAACTTGCTCTTATAATTAGGACCAAAACCAACTCCAAAATTTGCTCCTATAATTAGGACCGGAGGGAGTACCATTTTCTCCTTATTTATAAGAATATTTTGACCAAAAATTATAGTCCTTATTATAAATCTAGTTTCAGAATAATAAATGCGTTTTTTACTTCTTCTTTTTTTCCCTTAATAAACCAAAAAAAAAATCCATGTTGATTTTTTAAACCAATTATAAATAAGGGCAAAATTGAAAACTTAATCTCAAATTAATGAGTTAACTAATTCTCCTTGGTATGTGAGAATTAATTAATTTGAACTTATAGATATGACCAAAGTGGTACTCTCTCTAAACTTTTTATAAGGCATTAACTAATAATTCTCATAAACTAATAAAAATGGTTAAAACATTAAATTTGTCTAAAAATTTAAGTAATTTTTAATATTGCCCTTACTAATTACTCTAAACTCTAATATCATATTAATTATTACTCTCTCTCACTATCCTTATTAAATATGGGTATACATAGAAAAAAAATTATTTAATTGTCTTCGGAAACAAATAAATGCTTTATAAAAACGACCAAGAACACTTATTAGTTGATGCTTGAGGGAGTATGTAGTTATAAATCAGGCGAATAAACCACATATGTTGTTAATTTGAGATATGAATATGATCATACATTATACATTAAATGTTGACACTTCTCTAAATGAAAATTCGAACATTGGTTCTCATATTGTGTTATTTGAATCCCTTATAGTAGACCAACCCCTATAGTCCTTAATATAAAAATAAGTTAATTAATTTGAAGGGGTTAACGAAACTAAATAAATTATTTTAAAATATTTATATTTATCATTTTTTTAAATTAATTTGTATGACTTATATAAAATGATATACTATAATCTAATAATCCACAAAAATATTTAAAAAAAGATCATGTAATAATTAAGCAGTTCATTTACCCTCATTATTAATCTCCTCAAATTAATCAAATTGGTAATAGCGTACAAGCAAAAAAAATATCCTCGGAGGAGTTTATCTCAATGGAGTCTGACAACACTTAAATTTGACTTAGTCTTGTGGACATATACAAAAGTCACATTGGAATAGTATTCGACATATATTATGTAATTTTTTAAACGCATCATATAGATCTTGAGCAAGAGACCAATGTGAAGCATTATATATATATCTTGAGCAAAAAAAGCATTATATATATATACATATATATAAAATTGGGAATGATTGATAGTATGGCGGAAAGAGAGTGAAAATAGGTTGAATGATCCTTGTTGCCTCAACAGCCAACAATCAACTACTCACCTTACCTAGCATCCCCATTTGCACATTAATTTAAATGCTACATTATTATTGTTAATTTGTTGTTGTTGTTGTTGTTATTATTTATGGCCTGTTTGGTATCCATATAAACAATATTTATTATTATTATTTTCAATTTATGGCATTGTATTTATTATTGAACCCTAATGTCTACAAATGATTTATGAGATTTATGATTAACGTGATTTTTAATTTTATGTTTTAAATATTTGAAAATATTTAAATCAATCTGATTAGTATGCCTCTTTAGTTTTTATTACTTGAAATGAAATGCATCATTTTTGTTTATTTATTTTGCCGAGGTCAATATAACAGTTTAAACCAATTATCGTGTTTTTTCAACCAATAAAAAAAAGAAGAAGAAGAAGAAAAAAAGAGTACATATAGGGCAGACATGTCAATTAAACTGCCATCATTTTCTTTTCTTTTTTTGTGATTAATAACAGTTCAATATGTTTACTATAATTTTGTGTAACTTTTGGAAAACCTAAAGTACAATTTTAACTATGATTTTCGGCTCACAAATTATTTTGGGCCATTGTCCCATCATATATTCATATATAAAATAAAATATTGTGTGTGAATGAGAAGATAACAGTTTGCTTCTTCTTTCTTTCTTCTTCTTCTTTTTTTTAGTATGCAAACCCATTTGTAATATTTTTTGTATCCAAGAACATTACAAATGGAAGAATAAATATATAATATATAATAGTAAGAACAGTATAAAAAATAACACAATATTAATTATGCAGGAATTTAATCATAACATAACAACATTATATTAAATAATAATACTAAAAAGGCCTTACATTTCTTATATGGCTCAAATTAAAGTTCTTATTAGGTATAAAGTAGAGACCACAGGATTATATTATATTATTATATTGCAAGTTTAATTCATTGTTCTCTTCTCTTTTTTTTGGGTAAAAAAAAAGTTTTGGAGGCTTCGGCATCAGTTCCCATACCAAGGTCATGGCCTGGCCCCGGGCTCTATGAGGACTTAGAGGGGACTTACGAGATCGCCTACTAAAGGAGTCCCGGCGACGGGAGAGGGGATCGAACCCACGACCCAAGGGCCTAGTCTTGGATCCCTTACCATCTATGTCAACTCACATTAGCTAATTCATTGTTCTTTGCTTTGGCTATAAATATTCTTTTAATTGTTTAATCCACTATTTTATTATTATCATGATGCTTTATCATTACTACTACGACACTGATTATTGATTACTATCCTAAAAAAGTGATTTTTATATTAATGAAGTCCATCAAACCCTAGATTCCTTACCCCATTGGACAAAGCAACAATCTAAAAAGACTCATTAAAATCCCTTTCATCAAGGAAAGAGTCCAACTTTCCCTCAAAAAAGCCATTGAAGGGGCAAGCAAAAATAACACACTCCACCAAGCGCCTCGTAGCATGATGGCATTAGTGTCAGTTTTAGGAGCTAACATTTTCCCTTGTCCAGAGTTCGAACCCTGCCTCCCCCTCCCCCACTGGTTGTATCAAAAAAAAATCATACACTCCCTCCGATCCTAATTATAAGATCAAATTGACTTTTTTTGAGAGATTAAAGAAGTCAATTAAATTATTTTAGAGTATTTTTTTTCCTTGAAACTAATTGGTTTGACTAATAAACTAATATATAATTTAAGAATAAACAACATATGATATGATTAAGTAATTTATTTAGCTTCTTTAATCTTTTCAAAAAAAAGTTAACCTGACCTTATAATTAGGCTTTGAGGAGTACCACTCTAGTCCTATTTATAAGTACAGTTTGACCAAATCTCACATACCAAGGAGAGGTAAGTATCTCAATGATTATGGAACAAATTTTCAACTTTATCCTCATTTATGACTGGGTACCTTTTAAATTTTTTTGTCAAATCTCTCATCCTTTTCTCTTTTCAAAATGGCTACCTAATCTCTCTCATCATCATTACTATGAGCAAAATTGTCACAATTTCATTTATTTGGTCAAAATGGACTTATAAAAAGGACCAAATCTTTTTATCAAAATAGACTTATAAATAGGATCAAAATGATAATTAGTAATTTAGTATTGTCAGACAAATAATAAAGAGGGGGAAATAATCAACAAGACATTGTCCAAAATTTAAGATAAGAAAAGTCTAATGATGTTGTTAATGATTAAATTATTCTTATGAATTCCAAGGGCCACAAAGATAATATAATAAAATATCTCAACATCATCACAAATGTGGGGTCAACTCTAATGTCTGGTGGTGTTCATAGAAACTTCTTCCAACTAATTTGTTTTATACGTTGCCATATCCTAAATAAACTTATTTTTCCAGTTCTTTAGATACATTGAGGTTGAAAATATCATTAACTCAAGTGAAAGGCGAAATTAAAAATTAAAACAATTTTGTGGGTAATGTTTCTCACATTATCCTTTGTAATCTATAAATTATATCTATACAATTAATCTGAAAAGTCATAATATTACTTTAATATTTTTATCATCTTCCAGATTAACGGCCTAGATTGACTCATGAAAGATAATGAAAAAAAATAGATTATGAGATAATCTACTACTTCTAAAGGCCTATTTACACATTTTTTTTTAAAAAAAAAACACTAAAAAGCTAATTACAACTAAAACGGGCATGAGGAAAACAAGAAAGTAAACATTAATCTTTTGATCTCTATAATTTTGATAAAGTTGTGACTCGATCGTTATATTTTGATTCGGTGTAACTCAATTCCTATAATTTTGACTTAGTTATAACACAGTATCTTAACTTTAACTTACCACAACTAAGTTTCTATACTTCAAAAATTTTATAATTCCGTTCTGGACATTTATTTTAAAATATAAGAACTAAATTATAAAATAGTTAAAACTATATGGATTGAGTTGCATTGAGTTAAAGTTGAATGATTGAGTTACAACCGAGTCAAGACTATAAGGACTAAGTTATACCAAGTCAAAATGCAAGAACTGAGTTAGAATCAAGTCAAAATTATAATGATCAAAAGATTAGTTTTCCCAACAAACAAACACATATTATAATAAATTAATTTGATGATTAAGTTGCGGGAAGGAAATGTAATACTCCTCTAATTACATATTTACCTAATTTGATTATATTAATGAAGTTAGTTAAGTTTATTAGTAAAAGGAAAAGTGTTTCTCATGTCACGGGAGATAGAGTTATCTCCAATGACTCTAAAACTACGTCGTTTTGAATTAATGAAGGGTGTGTTTGTAATTTTAGGTAAATTAATTAAGGGTGTTTCCGTAATTCTGCACCTTCATTAATTCACTTAAAATTACAAACACACCATTCATTAATTTAAAACGACATAGTTTTAGGGTAACTGGAGATAATCTTATCTCCAGTGACTGGAGAAATCCTTTACCCTTAGTAAAATATGTATTTTCTAAAATACCTTAGTTATTTTACCTAACTCTCTCCTTTTCTTTCCTCTCTAATTACTCATTTGTTGATGGAGCATCAATACAGGTAATTTAGAAAAAGATAGATAAATATGAAAAATATATCTTATATTTAGGACCGAATAAGTATTATTTAAAATTTTAAATTAATTTGTGAATCGGTAAAACAATGGTGTTCAAATCGTGTGAAAGAGATGGATTTAAATCTCATAGGTTTTGAAAAAATGTTGGGAAATTTACTATCATTTTAACGGAATGAATATTTGAATCGGGTCAAATAATACCAAATACTTCATTAATTATTATTATTATTATTTTTTTTTACAAAAAAAACCCAACAGTTGATGTAAACATTTTCATACACACGTACGCACATTTTTATTTTTTTTATACATAGACGATAGGGGATGGGGGGATCGAACCCAGTACAAGGGAATGAGGAAACTACTCCCAATACTACTGCACTACTAGTAGTGCTGGTATGTACGCACATTTAATACAATAAGAAGGCCAATTTATTGTTATGCAGGACGGCAAGTTGTCTGGGCTCATAATATAAAAGGACCGAAATTTAATTTTGTCTAAATTTGTGTGTGTGTGTGTGTTTTTTATTCTTTTAATTCTCACTGTCTTAAATCATCAACACCAACCCCCCATCACTTTGATTTGGCCATTAAAATTTTCAAAATTCATTTACATGTATTGAAAATTTAAATCTTTTTATTCCACATTAATTATTTTTAAAAACAAGATTGTATTAACTTATGGCTTATTGAGACGTTGATTTTAAACCCAAAATTAAACTATGCGATTAAATAGTTATCGAGCCAGATACACGATTTAATAAAATTTAATTAGCGTCTTAAGTTTGGATCATTGAGTTATACTAATAAGGTAAAATGAGTTATAAATATAAACCATCAGGGCATCAGCAGAGGTTAGATTGAAAATCTTTTTGCAATTTAAAAAACTTATGGCTGGTAAAAGAAAATTATGTAACAGAAATTTCTTTTTCTTTTTTTTTTGGATACAAGGCGATAGGGGAGGGGGGATCGAACCCAGGACCGGAAGAGGAGAAATTAATCCTAATACCACTGCATTAGTAGTGCTGGTGTAACAGAAATTTCATAGTTTCATCTAAGCCAATATTTTTTTGGGCCGATAGCCCATTTTTGAAGACATTAGTATTAGTAGCCGTGGTTCAGCCCAAATTTTTTATAGGAGGCCCAAGTTCACATGCCCATACACCTTCAAAGGCTGATTTTAAGGTTTTGCCTTGTAAACTTCAAGAAGATGGCCTAGCCCTACTTAATGGTCTTCAATGTCGAAGAACAAGGCTTGTTTAGAGATTTATGTTTACAAAAATTACTCTTATGCCTTGTATTAAAAAAATGACTCTTATATATATATATATATATATAAAGTTTAGGTGGGGTAGATATCGATAACCCATTATCAAAAAGCATTTGCAAAGGTACTTATAGACCACCCACCAACGAGGCATTTACATTAATCAACGGGTATCAAATCTTCTCCTTTTTAGGGTGAAAGCCAATGCTTTAGCTAATTGTGTCATTACTCATTGGCTTAAAAAATGCCAAATGACTTTTGCAACTTGAAGTTAAGGTAAAATTTAATTAAATTAATGTAATTTATGTATAAACGAACTTTATAAAAAATTTTAGTTTGATATAAATTTGTTTTGTTGAGCAAAAAAATATAAATTTGTTTGGATAATATATTGGAAAACTAATTTTAGTGAAAAATCTGAACAAGAACTCTACAAGTTTGGCTTTCAAACTAATTGGCTTTCTAAAGAAAAACTCATTTGCTACCAATACAAAACCAAACATGATTTTGGCTCTAAGTTTTAAAGGCTCCAAACATCAGTTTTGTGGTATCAACAAGCACTAAGAGCCCATTTGGCCTAGCTTATTTTTAGCTTTTAAGCACAAGCTAAAAAAAGGAGTTTATTTTAAAAAGCTAAAAGCTGTTTAGTGCTTATATAAATTTTTCAGCTTAAAAGTTGAAATTTAAAATAAGTTGTTTGGTAAAAATGTTGTCATAAGCACTTTTTCTAATAAAAATTAACTTAAAAAGTATATTATAAAATATACCGTGGTGGCCGAGGTGGTGGTGGCGGGCCGGCAGCGGTGGCGGTCGGCCGATAGGCGGTGGTGGGTGGCCGGCGGTGGCGGTGCTAGTGGCCGGCCGGTGGCGGTGGTGGTGGCCGGCCGACGGTGGCGGTGGTGGCGATCGGCCGGCGGGCCGTGGTGGCAGGCCGTGGTGGGTGGCCAGCGGTGGCGGTGCTGGGGGCCAGCCGATGGCGGTGGTGGTGGCCGGCCGGCGGCGGCGGTGGCGGCGATTGGCCGGCAGGCTGTGGTGGGTGGCCGGCGATGGCGGTGCTGGGGGCCAGCCGGTGGCGGTGCTGGTGGCCGACCGGCGGCGGTGGTGGCGGCGATTGGTCGGCAGGCCGTCGTGGCAGGCCGTGGTGGGTGGCCGGCGATGGCGGTGCTGGGGGCCAGCCGGTGGCAGTGGCGACCGGCCGGCGGCGGTGGGC
Organism: Acacia crassicarpa; assembly: GCA_034222035.1. Lineage (NCBI taxonomy): Eukaryota > Viridiplantae > Streptophyta > Magnoliopsida > Fabales > Fabaceae > Acacia > Acacia crassicarpa. The sequence continues at coordinate 34,860,614 of JAWXYG010000005.1, read as the reverse complement.
GGCTGGCGGAGGTGGTGGTCGGCCAGCCGGCGGCGGTATTTATTTGGAATTTTCCCTTAAAAAAATAGAACTAAAAAAAAAAGAGTTTAAAATAAGCTCTTATCACCAGCTTTTTATTTAAGAGTTTTTTTCTTCATTGTAAAATAAGCTCTTATAATATAAGAGCTTATTTTAAATTTTGTTTGACTTAGCTTTTACTTATAGCATAAGATAAGCTGAAAATAAGTTAGGCCAAATGGGTACTTAGACTTATGAAGGCCTCATTTTAAATAAAAATATATATATATATTTTTTAAAAAAAACAGATGTGCCTTCTCGATTTGACTGTCCAAATTTCTTTCAAGTGTCTTGTTTAATTGTGTACATTTTTTCTGTAGGTACTACTGAGTAATATTGAATATTTTTAACCAAAATCCTTATTGATGGATGAGATATTGACAAATTTTATTTTGAAAAGAGGATCCACTCATCACTTTTATGGCGTAAGTCAGCATCAAGTGGTTAACGATTAATTTAGCTTTTAAACATCACCACATTATGAGGACAGTATGAAGCATACCTGTCCGGTTTTTCTTACCGGCAGGTCTTTCATCACCCCTCATCATCCTTATATTTGAATCGTCTAAATTTAATCTAAATATTTAGAAGGAGACACATCATTTTTTTCAAAACTAAACGGTTCAAATAGAGGGATGATGAGAGAATTGCCAATAAGAATATCTCTTTCTGAAGCATAGATATTTTGGTGATGAAGTTGATATATAATACAATTCTTGTCCTTAATATAGATATTAAGGACAGGAGGAGTAGCTTCCATGCGAACAATTGGCGATATAGAGGGAACAGATTTCCTAAGAATCTTTTCTCTTCTTTTCTTCTCAGAATATCATTTCCACCTTTAGATGAAAAAATGGACAGATCAAATTTAATATTTTCTAAAATAATTATGATAGTGTTTTATAAATTAATTTTTTATTGATAGTGTTTTATAAATTAATTTTTTATTAATTTTGTTTGTATTACAGATATAAATTGTGTAGATCAAAATTTAATAGTTTAGGTTTATTTATTCATGTTCAAAACAATAGTTTTATAAAATATTAAATCTGGACCATCTATTTTTTTAAAATCTGAGGATGGAGATCAGATACTGAGAAAAAAAGAGAGAAGAGATACTGAGAGAATCCAGACCTCGATATAGAGACTTCAAGTCACTGGTTGAGAAAAGTACTTTAGGATATTCTGTTGCAAACTCCATTCAAACAATTAAGAAATAAAAGGAAGAGGGAAGCATATTGTACTTTCCAGAAATAATTTATAACTACATTACATATTGTATGTTTTAAGAATTTCACAAGGAATGCATCTTCCATCTCATTTACAAATATTCCAACATTTGGTTTAAAAGTCAAATGTTTGTGACTTTTAAAATCATTGTGGGCATCACCCAAGCAAGGCTAACTGTTTTTTTAATAAAAAATTCAAAATGATAAAATTATGCAGCCTTCTTCAGCGTTGTTTTGCTCGTGCTCATCTTCACTTTTTTGTGTCTTTTTTAACCCGTTTGCGTCATCCCATGACTTTGAATTGCTCTCTGAAAACTTTCAACATGCCTGAAAGGGTGACAATCCCTGTCAAGGTTCCATCTTCTTCAACAACCCACGCGTAGCTTACACGGTGAGCAAGAGCCTGGATCATCACAGCCACCAACGAGCTCCATGGGTAACAAACAGTGGCCTCCGATCTCCTCACCACCCTAGCAGAGTAACCTCCATGCTTTCCATTCTTCACTGACGAGCTTAAACCATCTTCATCAGAAGAAGTTGAAGTAAATGATGGCCAAGAACTCAGAGACAGCCCTGATTCTTCCTCCATCAACTCCAAAGCACCCACAAGATTCTGCTCTTCTAGCCTCTCTTTCACCAGCTGCACGAGGTCCTCTGGTGGGCCGCCGCAGTCAACATAGGCCATCAGATCGCCAGCAGAGAGCGTGGCTATTGCCGCCGCCGTGGTCTCGTCGCCGGCATTCAGATGAAAGGGTGAGATCTCACCAATTAACTGACCGTCTGGATTAACTATGGCCACTGAGCTCTGATGAATGAGGGACTCTGTGATGAGATTCAAAGCAGAGGATGCAGGGTCGTCGTAGTTTACAACGAGGACGTTTTTGGTGTCTATTATGCCGAGAGAGTTGATGGGTTCGCTGTGTGTGGCAGAAAACAGGCAAATGAAGTTGATGAGGTAGCGAATCACGTCCTCTTGGGTGAGCCAGCAGTATCTGATACCATTTTTGTGAAAGGTGGAGTCCAAGGAAGATTTCTTTTCGAGGAGCTTCTTCTTTCGTGATTTAGACTCCGGAATTGGTATGACCAGGTTCTGTGCCCCTTCAAGCATAAGATCTATGGCATCCAGCAACCTACAAATAATCACAAGGGAAAATTATGATTCGAACCTAATGTAATTATATACACACTACTCAATCACATAATTGACAGAGAGAACGTGACTGTAGATCTGTAAGGTAATCAACGTGCTTCAAGTTCCGTATTGGGAAAAAATAATCAAAACGCTTTCAGATTCCGTTCAATTAACCAGAAATTGACATTTTTACAAATTTTCAATCAAATTCAAAGCCACACAAATTCAGGACCACACCATAAGAGCCACATGTCCCTGATATTATAATCACGGAATCTTATAGAAAATGCAATAAATAGCGCTGAACGTATTTTCTTTCTTTCTTTCTGTTTTATGTTCTTTGAATGTATTTTCCTATCTTTCTTCGATTGGAAGAACGAGTGTTTTGAGGTGCGGAAGAACCTAGCAGCGAAATTTATATCCAGATGCAGGTTTTCCTTCACCTTAATTTCTATTCCATGTTTCTTTTCCCTAAATTACGAAGCAGGAATGCACGCGAAAAGATTTAATTTATGAATTTCTCAGATTCTAGAATTAAATGAATCCTCTGTTAAACCGTAACAAACAAATATTTATCAAATTCAGGAAAAAAATCCACCAAACTTCTTTAACATCAAAATGGAACGAATTAAAAACTCATCAAATCGTAATCGGAACAAACCTGGCATTGGGTTCCAGATGCCTCACAAGCCCCGAAGTCTTGGGGATCAGAACAGAGAGGGGAGACTGAAGCGCCTGGGCAGGTGCCAAGAGATTCTCAGGTCGACAAAGGTAGCAGATGATATCCACGATGCAAACCTTAGCGATACATCGGCAATCGGCCGCCGCTCCTCCTCCTCCTACGTTCCGAATAGTCGAATCACCGGACTCCGACGAGTGGTGACAGCTCCAGACGCTGACGCAGCTATCGCCAAGCTTCTTCAAAACGCAGAGCGCGTCGGCAACGGTGTGGGTGACAGAGAGCGACCTAAGCGCAGGCTTGCCAAGGCACAGATCCAAAACCTCATTCGATAACAGCGTCACTGCCATACACAGAGCGGAGGAGATGGGAGGCGAGGACGAGAGGTAAAGAGACGAAGATTCTAGAGAGGGGGAGAGAGAGAGTCGATGGACCTCAAAATTTAGAACGCGGACAATTATTGTGGCGAAGAAGAGGTAAGGGATTGAAGTCTATTTATAAGTCATGCGCAACCGGCAGAGCCTGCGACTCCGTACGGTACCGAATTTGTTACGGCTTACGGCCTCCGGTCCACGTGCTCAAATCTATGACCTTTTGCTGTGGACCCCGCTTTTTTAACGGAGGCCAAAAAACCGAGTCATCTTTTGATTTTTTTTTTTTTTTTAAAATTATCGGATCAAAGTGGTTATCAGAGGGGAAAATCATGCAAACCAAAAATAGAAAAGGGCAGGGAGCTGCTTTCAATTTCAAAACCTATAATATACGAGTGTTTTATCCATCTTTTATGAAATAATGATACAAATGTTGTTTACATAAATTTTTTTTTTTAGAAAGTAACCATATCTTTCCAACAGTTGGCGATATAATTAATTATTTTTAAATGGATAATTATCATTTTCATATCCAAAGTTATTATTTTCAAATCAAACTGAGTAACTCATATCAAATCTAAGAAATAATCCATGAATGTTTTCTCATTTTCACATATGGTCATTTTTAAGTGAATAATTATCATTACATATTCGAAGTTGTTATTCTTAAATCCAAATGTGGTAAAACTATATCCGAAGTGGTCGTCATTGTGAGTGATAGCTAAAAAAAACTGAGAAAAGTGCATATGTTATCATCTTTATCCCTTCGACACAAAAAAAAAAAAACGTCTTTATCCTATCTCCCATGTTGTGCCTATTGAAATCTGTTGAGAAGGTGCCATGATTGTCGTTGGAAGATCATCATGAGAATTGGTAAGACCGTGGTTTGTTAGTATAAACATGCAATGGCGGAATCAAGGGGGGGCTAGGGGGGGCCCCCGCCCCCCTTGATTTTTTTTTTTTAAAAAAAAGAGAGAAATGAGGGAGCTCAATTGAATTAGAGAAGGAAAAAAACAAAAACCAGCACAATAAGGAGAGAAGTTCCCAGGCAAGCATGGTGGAGTGAGTGAAAACCAAGTAGTGGCCATAGAATTAAATTCAAATGCTATTACTATTGTTGTTTTTGACTGGTTAAATTTAAAAGCTCCACTAAAATAAGGGTTTTTTAAATTTTATGAATGAAAAATGTTATATAAGAAAAGCTATTAAGAGTAATGATATTTACAAATTTGTTGATAAATTTTATTTTAGAGATTTCACAAAACAGGACAAAGCACATTTTTGAAGATAAAGTTATAACATCTTTAGTTTTACATTCTTAAACATCCAGATTTGATTAATTTATCAACTACATCTAAATTATATCAAGAACTAACAAGAACTGGAAACTCCATCACTTACTTTCTTATTGATAGAGTGATTAGATTTGTACTAACTCTTCAAGTTTCTACAGCAACTACTGAAATTAAATATCTTTCTTTGCTATGAAGATAATCGAGAACATGCTTTGAAATAGAATGGAAGATTAATTTATTGATGATTCTTTAATTACATAAATTGAAAAATAAATTGTTTTGAGTTTTAGTACTGATTCAATTATATATAGATGAGTTTAACAATATGAAAACACGCAGATTAAGAGTCAAGTGAAGTGATCTAATGTATTTCTTTCAATTTTTTTGTATATTAAGTTAGTATTATATTTCAAGTACTTTCATTTATAATATAGTACTTTTTATTTTCGCCCCCCGTGGTTAAAATTCCTGACTCCGCCCCTGTAAACATGAGCACATGATTGATTTTAAGCCTTAGCTAGTACTTTTACAAATGTCAGTATGATAATCTTAATATCATTAATTATTAACTAAGGCAAGTTCAAGTGTCATCTTAAATGGACTAGAGAGATAGATTTTCATACACGATTCTAATGGTGAAAAAGTGGTAGTGATATTAGTCGTGACAAAAAATGGTAGTGACAATATCTCATCTCACACATAGGGATAGGATATTATCACTACCATTTTTTATCACTATTAATGTCACTACCACTTTTTCACCATTAGATCAGAATCTCATCTATCTAGATGAGATTCTGATCTAATAGTGAAAAAGTGGTAGTGACAAAAAATAGTAGTAACAATATCCTATCTCTTATACATAAACTATTCTTTGTGAATTAGGCTAAAGCCCATTTCAACAGGCATAAATATAAACAGTGAAAAGTATGAGGCAAATATGTGTAATATATTCCCTTTAATTGATCAAGAGGATGTTGCATATATGAGGGCATGATCAGGGGCAGTTTGGGCTGTTGGATCCCTTTGACGTCGAGTTCAAATCTTAGTAAGAGATATCTATAGTGAGATAGAGTGTAGTGATGAATCCCAAACCGACTTAACCGATTGTTCAGATACCTAATAATAAAATCTATTAAAAAAAAAGTTAAATACTAGATGATAATATTTTTTTAAAAAAAACATATAGTAAGTTCTCTCTCCATATATGTAAAATCATTACACATTTACACACTACAAAAAAACATACTAAACTAACGACCGAATTACGTGTCTAATTAACTAGGGATCGTTTGTTTTACGATGAAATTATCAAATTCTATAGTTAATCCCCTATTTTTAAAAAAGTAATATTATTAGTCACCAACATCATTTTTACCCACTGCTACAACTACACTACTACAATTACAAAAAGTTATTTTAACGATATTAATTAATGTTTGTTTTTTATAATAAAACATAAAATAAAAAAGAGGCGGTGACATTTTAAAAATTTCGGTTTGTCTTTCAACAATTGTTTTTTTATAACCAATCATTAAAAGTTTAATTTCATTGACTAATTTTCAAAAATAGTGGTTGAAAAAGACACATTTAATTTTCGTCTTTTTCAAATGCGCCTCTCATTACCATTCATCGCAAGTGGCATGAACACACACACACATGTATGAATATGCTCACGATAGTCTATATATATTTTATTATTAGAATATTTGCAACAATCCCACATTATTTAACTTCTCTCTCTCTCTCTTTTTTAACTAAAGGTGTAAAAATACATATGTGTTTTGCCTTCATGAGTGCCCAACACCAAATATTTTTCGAAGGTGTAAAAGTACCTATAAACTCTTAAAACAGATGTAAAAATAACATGACTGTTAAATCTAACTTAATACTGTTACTTTTTTGTGGTGGGTCTCACCCTATTTTCATAAAAATATCAAAATGCCCCATTTTGAAATTTAACGGTCATGTTATTTTTGCATCTATTTTGAGAGTTCATGGGTATTTTTGCACCTCTGAAAAAGCATTTGGCGTTAGGCACTCTTGAAGGTAAAACATATCTGTATTGTTGCACCTTATCCTTTTTTTTTTTTTTTATATCTCTGTAGTTAACCACCGTTTCTGTTGTCCAAAAAAAAAAACACCATTTCTTTCCACGTTTTTAATCCTAGAAATGAAGTATAATTGTTTGAAGCTATGACATCATATATACTATTAATTAAACAAATGAATTGCGTGACAACTAAATATTTATAGCGCCGTATTTTTCTATTTTAACAGACCAATCATCAATAAGAGTTCTGCAATATGAACACAATCAGGATTCAAGACCATTTATATATATAACGCATCATATTCATTGAAAACAACGTTTTAAACTAATTACACGTGCCATTAACTTGCTTCTTTTTTTAAAAAAAAAAATATAGAAAAATATCACTTGAACTTCAAAATAATGTTAATAACAACAACAATGAGATTAATAAGAATAGTAAAGTAATTGACAACTCTTTTTGTTGTTAAATCATTTATTTAGAATTTTAAAGTTTAAGTGGTACTCCCTCCGGTCCTAATTATAAGAGCTAGTTGACTTTTTTAGAGAGATTAAAGAAGCTAATTAAATTACTTTAGAGTATTTTAATTTTTAATTTTTTCTTTAAACTAATTAATTTAACTAATAAACTAATATATAAACTAAGGATATATAACATATAAAATGATGACTAAAGTATACTTTTAGTCCTTTAAGTTTACATGAAGTATACTTTTAGTTCTTTAACTTCATAAAGTATACTTTTGGTCCTAAGATTTTAACACCGTTAGTTTTGCTAATGGAAAATGCAAACTCAAGTGATAACGGTGTAAATTTAAGTGATGATTTTGTAATTAAATACTATTAGACTTAAATTTAAAATATGAGTAAATTGAAGAATATGTAAAATTTTTGTAATTAAGTGTTATTAATCATCACTTGAGTTCACTGCATCAGCGTTTTCCATTAGCAACATTAACGATGTTAAAATTTTAGGATTAAAAGTATACTTTATGAAGTTAAGGGATCAAAAGTATACCTTATGTAAAACTTAAAGGACTAAAAGTATACTTTAGCCTAAAATAATTAAGTAACTTATTTAATTTCATTAATCTCTAAAAAGAAAGTCAACAAGCTCTTATAATTAGGATCGAAGGTAGTATTTTATTAGAATTTTCCCTGTTTTTTAAAATTATCTTTTGTCAATTCACTCTAGTATTGTGATGTTTAAAAATTAATTAATGCAGACAAGACAAAACGGTTTATAGACTAATTAAACAATAAATCTAAGGAATAAAAGCGACACAAGAAACAGATGTCATTTGAACACTACGTATATACGAATTTAATTGTCAAAAAATAATTAAGTAAATTAAACGACACTATCCATTTAATTTAATTTGATGGGTTCAGTTTTATGCATATCATAATTAAGGAGTATTTAAAATTGCAGTGATTGGCCGGCTGATTAGTAATTTAATCCCCTCATTAAACAAATTTGGAAATTGATTTAAATTGGCATTTACCAAATCCAGATGGTTCTAATACATACGTACTCTGACCTTAACGTGACTTTCGTGAATCTGTATTATTGTATATTTGACCTATTAATTTGTTGGGGAAAAAGACCTATATATATATATATTAATTTGTTCGTCAGTCACTATATATTTAAAAAATTTGACACGTACCCGACCAATTTTAGTTGTTATATTTGATGTCTGATTTTGGGCGGTGGGACGTGATAAGGTGATGTATATTTTGTGGATATAATTTTTATGAATTGATTTGTTAAGTAATTACACATTGTCATGTTTTCTCCCCCATACAAGTACCCCTATTGAAAATAATCTTATTCATGGTATTGTAACTTTTACAAGTATTTTTTTTCCCTTTTCTTTTTTTGATTAAAAAAGTTTAGGTATGGGTAAACACTGGTATTTCACCAGGGTCAGAGCATGCCTCAAGGTTCAAAGAGCGCTTATAAAGGTACTTACAGATCGCCCACCAATGAGACCTCACATCGACCAGCGGGTATCGAATCTCTTTCTTTTTGTGATGAAGATCGACACCTTGTAACTCATTCTCGTAAATTAAAAAAGATTTAATATTTTTGTTTTTGCTACAATTTTTTTTTTGTCACACTCACATAAAAGTGAGTGAACCCTACTAATATTTTTTATGTCCTCTCTTTATAATAGGACCCACTCACTTTTATATGAGTTATGACAAAAAAAAAAAAAAAACTCCGCAGCAAAAGTAGAAACATTAAACCCATTAAAAAAATATTAAATTGATGAATTTTTTTCATGTTTGCCCTAACCACTCTGATCCTATTTATAAATCTACTTTGACCAAAAAATTTAGTCCTATTTATAAGTCTTATTTCTATAATAAATGAGATTGTAACAGTTTTACCTATATTAATTATATTTGTTAGAAATATAGGTGATTAATTGATTAGTTAGGGCCTTAGTCTATATAAAAGGTCTTAACTAATGAGATCACTAAGTGTTGGGTATGGAGCCCTCACATTAAAGTTTATCCAAGAGGAGGGTTACTCATTGTATAGAATTTACCCAAGAGGAGGGTTACTTATTATTTCTCTATTTGCTTCTCTAATTACACAAGTTTACAATATTTATGAAAATAGAGAGAGAAAAAATAGTTTAAAAACGTAACACTCAATCATTGTGTGTAAATGCAAAGTGATAAGGAGATGAGAGAAAAAAAAATGCAAACTTTTATAAATACCACTTTATTTGTAAGTTTATTTGGACTAAATGTAGTAAACTCAAGACGGGTAAATTGAAAATGATGAACAAATATTTTTAGATAAAGGTGACTTGTATATGAGCAGTGAGTGCTAGTTCAATGAGTGGGTGTATGTCTAACAATAAAGTCAAGACTGATTAAAATGTATATATATAAAAAAAAAATCAATGCAAAGTGCAACAAAATATGTCAAAATGGTGAGCGATGATAATGACTATATTCTTTATAATCTTGTGATCGATTTCAAATCAATATACCACCTGTTTTTAAATATAAAAAGTATATATATATATATATATATATAAGTGGTTTTCTTTAATCATAAATATAAGACTTTATTTCATTTTATCATTCAAGTTCATAATTTCCTTTTTAAAGTATCCATATACATACACATTATTAGAGCCCGGACCAAAAAAAAAAGGAGTATTTTAAGAAAACTAATGTATTTTGTTACAAATAATTAAATTAAATAATTTTCTTAATCTAAGTTAAATTAGTCATATAATTTTTATATTACTAGAATACATATTACTAATGGCAGACCTTAAGATAAATATTTCGGGGGATGAATGTATACTCATTAAATAATTAAAAATTCTATGAAGAATTTTTTTTTAGGGCTGTGACTTTGGAATAAATATTTGACTATTCAAAAATACATTAAATTTTTCACATTATATTAAAACTTTTTAAAAAATCTGAACAGATTTTTCTTTCTTTTTTATTTAGGAGGGCCCTTGTACACACTAATTGAAATCTGCCATTGCATATTACTACTATAATATTTTGTTTATTGGCACAAGTAACCTCCTATTTTAGATAATCATATTTTCTTACTAGAGATTTTTTTTTAAAAAAATATGTTTAACTATCTAGTAAAATCATTATTATATAACTAGAGAAAATGCCAACTAGACAAGATATAAAATAAAATGGGTCAGCAGTGACATCTTGTCGTGGCATTAGCATGTGGTTGTTAGCCATCCTACCTGGCGAATAGAGCAGCCACGCCAATTCCTAAGCATACGAACAAAACGACATCATCAATGGGACCAACGACATTGGCTTGCCCCCAAACAACCTCATGACACACTTGGAAATGATAGCCACATGATTCCCTGATGTTTCCGCGGCTTAAGATTAATACAGCCTCTTTTATCATTTTGATCCTATTTATAAATCTATTTTAATTAAATCTCACATATTAAAGAGAGACCAAGGATAAGTAGTTAATTAATAATTATGAGATAAATTTTTAATTTTGTCCTCATTTATAATTGAGTATTTTTCAATCGTTTCTTCTCTTTCTAGTACAATTAATATAAGAAACATTCTCATTTATTATATGAAACCAAACTTATAAATATAACCATTTTTTTTGTTAAAGTTAAAGTGGATTTATAAAGAAGTTAAAAAACTAAACACGGTAAATTATTAATTGTTGATAGTTATCTTCTTTTTTTTTTAATCATACCATTTTTAAAAACTTATGAATTAATATATAATTAAATGATACATATCATATGTTATGATTAAATAATTTATTTAATTTTCTTGATCTCTAAAAAAATTAACGGAATTTTGCATTTAAGACTGGAAGAGTAAAAGCATTTGGTGACTTCTTGTTAGGTGGGAGAGAGAGTGATGTGTGTTGTTATCATTCACAATTGTTCTTTATCATTAAGTAGTGGTTGCTACTTGCGACTCAGTGGAGGTTCATATTCCATGCTTATCATAATAATGAACAACATGTTTTTTATCACTAGGATGAGATCTCAATCATTTAAATTTTGATTTTAACGGTTCAAATTTAAAATTTATGATTTTTAAAATGATGATTTCGTTTTCATGAAACATGATAGTTATAAAATTATCCTTATTTTAATTATGCAAATAATAAAATAAAATTTTATTTAAAATATAACAATTAAATTAAATTTGAACCATTTGACAGTTTCCCAACCAGGCAACTAGCTTGTAATACTATTGTTCTTGAAAAATAGCGGTAACGAATTGCTTGTATTAATATTGGTGAGAGCCACTTTTATTACAACTAAATGAATCTAGAGTAAAAGTAATTTAGGATAACATAATTTATATTTGGATGGGTTTTCATAAAAAGGGCGATTAAACATAAAATTGTGTGAGTGATATATTAATAAATCAATTTTAGAATGACATATAAACATGATGAAAAGTCAACTTTCTTTTTATCCAAAAGCTCATTTCATTTGGAGTCATACAAAACTTCATATGTTGGCTAAAAGTGTCTTTTAACCACAGCAGAGTCAATTTATCATCATATATACTGATATTAAAAATGCTATAAACGTGTGTTTGACTTCAAGTTTGACTCCCCTAAACTAATTTCCTATATAGAAAGTCAATTTAGAACCAAAGTTATATGTTTAATTTAATTGTTGAGGAAAATAACTTCAAGGCAAAAAGTGTTTTCAAAGTTGAAGCAAGTTTTTCCTCTCTATTGTTTCTTCTTCTTATTTATTTATTATTATTATTATTATTAACTCTCAGAAATTCACTTTTCATTTTATCTTTTAAAGAAGTTTATATTAAATTGACACTTTTATAAAAGTATGTTAAAACATAAATCAAACTACACTATTTGACTTTTATACTCCCTCTCGTCCTAATTATAAAATAGAGTTGATTTTTTTGAGAGATTAAGAAAGAAAATTAAATTACTTTAGAGTATTTTTATTTTTTCCTTCAAACTAATTACTTTAAATACTAAATTAATATATAATATAAGGATATATAACATACGAAATGATTAAATAACTTTTTAGCTTCTTCAATATCTCTAAAAAAAAGTCAACTATATCATATAATTAAGACAGAGGTAGTACTAATTTTAGTTTAAAAAGGTCAGCTACGATTAAAGTAACTTTGCAAACGTCAAGCCATATAAGAGCTAAATAGCATATCATCTCTGATCAATAAAAACCTCCTAATTATTCTTTTACAGTAAATACCATTTTAGCCCACACTCACATTATAGTTAATCATGCTAGTTTTGAGATTGATTTTGTAAATCCCACAGTGATCCTTGAAATTACTTCTCCAATTAAAAATAAAAAAACCTTGATAGCGCTTACTTCCTTGTTGGTGTACTATCACTCTGATCCTATTTATAAATCTTTTTTAACTAAATCACACATATCAATGAGAGGTAGGTAGCTCAATGATTATGGAATAAATTTTCAATTTTATCCTCATTTATGATTGGATACCTTTTAACTTTTTCTTCTCTCTCTATTTTTATTGGTACAATAATGTGGACAAAATTGTCACAATTTAATTTATTTGGTCACAAGGGACTTATAAATATGACCAATTTTTTTTTAGTAAAAAAGGACTTATAAATAAGATCAGAATGGTATCTAACTGTTTGTATGTTAAAAAAAATAAAAAATCTAATTACGATGTTAAGTACTCCTGTTCTGTCCTAAGAACACAGATGGATTGGACTTGACTAGGTTGTCAAGCCTAGAGCCTACGTACCCTTTGAAGGGATCAAAGTCCACGTAGTTCGCAGTAAACTTGGAGGCATGAAGCCAAGGGGTGGTGTGTGGCTCTGTGTGACAGAAGGTAAAGAGAGCATAGATTAGAACATAGATTAGAACATGTGCACCTGTTTGACGTTTCCTCGTATTTATAGAGGGTCCGGTGCGAGTATCTCGGCCTGGTGAGTAATATCCGGGGTCGAGATATTAGGGGCTAGTATCTCGGGATTACGGTTAGGATAGATAGGATAGATCCTATATTGTTGGGTTCCCATATCGTCACCTTATCTTGTCATCTATGCCCCCAGGCAAGGTTGGGCCGTGACCTGGATCTGGGCTGTTGGGCCGGTCCATAACAATTGCCCCCCAACTTGGTCGTTCAGGCTACGGCCAAGGTGTATATTGCCCCTGGTCCTTGTTATGGCCGAGGCATTCTACTTCGGCTAGACCAGCTCGTGGCTGCCGCAGCCCTCCGTCGGGTTCAAATCTGGGGTCGGTTTTTTGTGCCTTTGTCCTGGCTAGAATGCCGGGTCCATCCTGCCGAGATGGTTATTCGATCTGTTCCGGCCTAAAATGCCCACCAGCGACTTCGGTCTTGCATTTCTTGCCTTTTTTGCATTCTCTATGTGCTTCGGGATTCCTTTCACGCGCGTCATAATTGTGGGTCTACACCTGGCACGCCTTGAATGGTGGTGTCCTGCAACCGTCGCGTCTTTTCGCTTCCCAAGATCCGTGCGCATTTAATGTGCTGACGTTGTGCTGTACAAATCCCATCGTGCCTGCGTCCAAATAGACCGTTTTATCCCCGGCGTTTCGCGACTTGGTTTAAATAACTTTTCCTCCTTCCTCTCTTTCATTTTTCCCGCTGTTCAACTCTTTCTGGTTTCTCTCTAAGTTCGCAGAGAAGAGTCTTCTTTGATCGAAACCTTTGCCGTTTTCCAGCATCCCAGTTTCTCTCATTCTACACGTACAGGTATTCCATTCACCTTTTAGTATTTTTGTTCGGTATTACTCTACATTTTACCATTTTATTTCCTGAGACTGTCGCCTACGTTATCGCTCCTCCCATTCTTCTGGGTTGTTTAGCGAACTTACTGGGCTTCTTCTTTGCTGTCTCACCCAAAATGCGCTTGTCCCTTGCCTTTAAACACAAAACCTTTAGTCTTTAGGCTTTCCGTCATGGTGAGAGGCAGAAATTCCCCTAGGCCCAGAGCGGTATTGTTACCGGAAGAAGAGATGTTTCTTCAAATGCGCTTCCCTCAGGCCACTTATTGGGTTCTTGGGGGTGAACCACCTGCCACGGAGGTTTTGGCTCCTTTGCGCCGAGGCGGCGTCGCACGTCCGGGGCGAGCCAGGGCTCGCCCTGCTTCTGCTAGGGTTCCGGTCCCTCGTCCTGTCCGTCCTCTAGCGCGCGCTCTTCCCCTTGGATTGACCAGCGGGGCTGGGGTAGACTCCTCGTTCAGACCCGAGTCCCCAGTACTGATTGCCCAACCTCTTAATTTTTATGAGGGCCCTTCTTCCGTTCGCTCGGATCCTTTCCCGGAGGGGTATCTCGACCCGTGTTGGGACTGCCTCACGGAGAGCTCTACTTGATAGCACGTGGTGGAGATGCCGGGGCTTCTTCCATACTCGGTTCCTGTCGGCATCGGCCTGCCTCGGATGCCCTTTCTAACGCCCCCGTTCGTCCGAGTCCGCAGTCTTTTTCACCTGCCACCGTTGTAGTGCCAAGTATTCCCGCTCTTTTACCGAGTTCCGTCGTACTTCGGAAGGTCGGCCAAGTCGAAGTGCTTTGGGTAATGGGCCGTTGTTGCTGCCCTCGAGAATGGGGATCTTTCGAACTCCGTCAGGTACTTCATTCGATATTCTCGGGGAGAACCACGGTAGGGTGATCTGCGGGGCCGGGGACTTCCGTCTTCTGCACGACGCTCTTCTCGGTCTCGGCCCTCCCTGGCGATCCGATCGGTGCGGTTAATACCGTCATCCTGGTTTCCTGAGTCATTGATATTCTCTGGGGATGGTAGGCGGCCTCGTCTTCACCGCTGTCTTTGCGCGCGGTTCTGGGTTCTGGGCTACTCGACGAACTGCTATCGTCTACGGGAGCCCTTTTCCCCCTTTTGTGATTCCTCCTGCGGTTTTCATGCCGGCGATTGATTTCGAGCTCGTCCCTGATCATGCGGCCGAGGGCTTCAAAATCTGCCTCTCGCTGGAGGTGGTCTCTTTTCTCCTTGTTTTCGAATCTTTGGAGTAACGACTCTTGTGTCCTCCGTAAAATGCGGACGTCGGCTTCGACTGCCAATACGTCCCGGGTGGGAGCCTCCGTGTGCGCTTCCGGCAGCGATTGATCATCCGCGTGAGGAGAGGTTGCCGTGTCGGTCACGTGTCCTTCAGGGGTGTTTTCCCGTTGCGACGGCTCCTGCGGCTGATAGGGCTCGGCCGGCGGTTGGCTTGGTTGAGGGTCTCCGCCAACCGGTGGCGGTGGGTTTCTGCTATGGCTTCTGGTGTTTGCGATCAGTGGTTAGGGCATAGAAGTTTATAGATCCCCACGGACGGCGCCAATGTTCTGTCCTAAGAACACAGATGGATTGGACTTGACTAGGTTGTCAAGCCTAGAGCCTACGTACCCTTTGAAGGGATCAAAGTCCACCTAGTTCGCAGTAAACTTGAAGGCGTGAAGCCAGGGGGTGGTGTGTGTGCTCTGTGTGACAGAAAGTAAAGAGAGCATAGATTAGAACGTGTGCACCTGTTTGGCGTTTCCTCGTATTTATAGAGGGTCCGGTACGAGTATCCCGGCCTGGTAAGCAATATCCGGGGCCGAGATATTAGGGGCTGGTATCTCGGGATTACGGTTAGGATAGATAGGATAGATCCTATATTGTTGGGTTCTCATATCGTCACCTTATCCTATCATCTATGCCCCCAGGCAAGGTTGGGCCGTGTAACATCCCAAATTTTGGGATTTAAATTTTTTTTTTTAAAAAAATTTGTATGAGAGTTATGGTTAAAATATATAGTTTGAAATAATTATGAAAATAATTATTTGAATTTAAGGAACTATTTTCTTGAGAAATTCAAAAAAAATAGTTAGAGGTTGATTT
The DNA here is from genome assembly GCA_034222035.1 of Acacia crassicarpa. Lineage (NCBI taxonomy): Eukaryota > Viridiplantae > Streptophyta > Magnoliopsida > Fabales > Fabaceae > Acacia > Acacia crassicarpa. The sequence continues at coordinate 34,844,422 of JAWXYG010000005.1, read as the reverse complement.
ATAGCCTAAGACTTTTAGAGAAATTTCTTTAAAGGTTAAAGAAGTTAAATAAGGGATAAAATCCTTACAAAACATCAAAGAGTCATTTCTAGTATTTCTTTGGTAATTAAACAATAATAAAGAGAGAAGGGAATAATTTATTATTAAATAATCAATTGTTAAATTGGTTAAAAATAAAATAAAAATACAACACACTCACCTCCCATGATCGCATCCAAACCATCATGTAACTATATGCTCTTTCATTTCTCCATTCATTCATGAGGTATAGAATTATTGGACAAAAGAAAAATCACGTGGCCCTTTACTGCTAAATGGGATAAGCAAGACACCCATACATTAATCCATTAAGCCCATATAATCAACAAAACACTCCAGCTATTCGAACCCAACTGCAGCAAACAAACCAAAAACCTTTTATTCATTAAATCCAATATCATATCACAACTCATCCACGTATGCCATCAGAAAGAGAGACAGAAGGAAATCGTAGCGCCGTTACGCAAACACAGAAAAAAGAAAAGAAAAAGAGAGAGACGAAACAGTCAGTGTATATCTCACTTTCGGCTATTACCTGAACACGCAAGAATGGTGAGGCAGCAGCACCATGCTTCTTGAGCCAGGCGCCGCTAACCATTAGACATTCTTCCTTTGACCAGCGTCTCTGTTCTCGGACTGGATCCATAATCTAATATTTATTCCTAGCTTCCCAACCCTTTTCCATTCATGCAGTGGCAGCAAGAAAACCAGAACGAGAGTGAGTTCCGAAACTAAAAGAGACAAAGAAAGAGAGAATGAGTATGAGAGAGAGATAGAGTTTAGTCATTTAGTGCTCTGTCTTAAATCCCAAAAAACCAGAGGTGATCGTTCCTCGTTGAAGACCAGCGTTCCAGCCGGCAACCTGAGGTGAGCCTTCAAGCCATTCATCTTCTAGTTTCATGAGTCCTAACGTGAAGCTTTTGCTCTGTTTTGAGTCTCGACACAGAGAAGTTTTAGCTGGTGTGTGTATACACACACACACACATATATCACTACAAAAGGGTAAACGAATAGGAAACTAATCCATACATATATATAACTTTAGAATCAAGAAGAGGAATGGGAACTTAGTTGCATTTTGCGTCCCTGGGCCTTGCATTTTTTTTTTTCTGTTTGTATGAACATATAGGTTAGCTTATTGTTATGCTTGTACAGGTATATATATATATCTGCTATAAACATCACTGTACATGAGTCAAAAACATCACTGCACTTGAGAATGTGCATAACTAACGTTGCAACCTTTGGGAAAAAGGGAACAATAATCATAGTTGCTCATATAAGTTGCTGTCATTATCTAAATGCATGCGTGTCGTTGCATCCTTGGCTATGAGTGTGCGTGCGTTGCTGCAAGTAGAAAGAAGAGAGAAGAGATCTTGAGACTATAAATATATAGAGAGTGATTAGGCATAGGTTAAAGCTTGTATAAGAGGAATGCCATTGTCATGAGAAAAACCAGCGCTGGAAGTGTAATTTGATAAATATAAAGAGGCATTGTCATGTATGTGTGGTAGTAAGTGAAAATGGTAGTGGAAAAATATGTAGGAAGCCTCATTGGTAAATATAATTGCTGCGTCTGCATGTGTAAAACCTAAGGAGAAAACAAATTAATATAGGTAAATAAAAAGAGAGAGAGAGAGAAAAAAAAACTTAAAGACAAAAGTCAAATGTTGGCCCACGCATATCAATTAGTTATTCTATTTTACCTCATTGGGAACTAAATGGTAAATGGTTGGAAATTTGTATCCTTTTTCCTTTTTGTAAACACAATTCCCAAATTGAACAAAACTGATTTGGGAAATACAATAATTATTAATGCTAATTATGCACAAGTAATTTTGTCTTAAAGGAAAGAAGTATTTGATCAGAAAATATGAAACCTTGGTTTTGAAGAGTTGGTTTTGAGTTTAAATTAATAATAATAAATAGTAAAAATAATAATAGAATAATAATGATGATGATGATGATAAATAGATATTGTTATTATTATTAAAGAAAAGGAATAAATAATTAAGAGAATTACTAATTAATAAAGAGAAAAGGAGAATTAATAGTTACAATAGTCTTTCTAATTTCTCAGTCCTGTCCTAATTTGTCCACTTCAAGCATCCCAAATTTATTATTAAAATTTGTATATTCTTAATTCGATTAAATTATAATTTTGATTTTGTAGAGTTTTAGAAGAGTTATTAATGGTTAGTAAATTGGTTGTGGTAGATTGATTTTTGGCGTGTGTTTGAGCTCTTGGATTAGGAGCATTGTGATAATAGTTAGCTACGGCGAGAGGTAACCACTTTCCACTTGTTATATGTATTGATATGTTGTTTGTGAGTATTTTGTGAAATCATTATGAATATTTTAATAGAAATTGTCTTGTGGAACCTTATGATTTGAATTGTGAATATATACATATTTATTTATGTATAAGAATTGAGAATTTTGATATTATGATATTTATTATGATAACTATGGAAAGGGTTGAATTGGGAGGAAATGAAATATTATATTCTACCACGTGGTGAGGCCTCCATTGATGCATGATGGTTGGCTTTATATTGTCCCACCTGTTCAATGAGGGACTGGCCCACTAGTTCAATGAGGGCGTACGACACCCTGCTAGTTCAATGAGGGGGAAAGACCCATGGTCTGGGACATGTGCTCTGAGGATTTTGGCTGGTCCTCATCACATGACCAGTGAGCTTTTGAGTAACCAGTTATATGGATGTAACTTAGCCCATGGGTCTAGTCGGAGGAAATAAGGCGGTTCGGTTGGATTGGTGGGAGGTATCTTGGGAATTGGGTTAATGAAAACTGTGATACATAATTTTTTATATATAATTTTGTGATGTGGATATTGGAAAATTATATATATTATTTTTGCTAAGATATTTTGTTATATAAATTGTTCCACAGGGCACCTCACTAGCACATATTAATATTCGTAATGAGTTGGATTGATGGTTGCCACATTTTTTCAGGTGATAGTTCTGTCTGGGTCCATCAGGGAAAACTTCGAAAGCTTAGGCTACTCCTTCTGACAGTAGTGCTTCTATCTTCTGGTATACGTTGGATGATTGTATATTGCCACGTTAGGGCTCATTTTGCATACTCTGATTTATTTTGTATATCTTGGCAAGTGATGAAGCATTACATAGTCATTAATGAACCCTTAATTAGTTATTATGTTAAGTTAATTTTGAGGACGTCACAGGCCGTGGCCTGAATCTGGGCTGTTGGGCCGGTCCGTAACAACTCCTTTGGTCCTTATTATAAGGCATCAATTAGCAAGTTTATTTGGTCCTTTTTATAAGGCACTTGCTAATTCCTAATGAGCAGTAATTATTTTTTCAAGTCTGCCCATAATTAATAACGATAGTTGATGAGAGCAATAATTAATATGATATTAGAGTTCAGGGCAATTAGTAGGGGTTATATTGTAAATTACTTAGATCCTAGGATAACTTTATAGACTTTAACTATTTTTATTGGTTTATGAGAAAAGTTAGTTGATGCCTTATAATAAGGACCGGAGGGAGTATCTTATAAGATTTTCCCTCATCTTTCTTGTAAAATTCTTAATTTTTCTTTCCCCCCCTTTTCAAAAATACATTGACATTTTAAGTTAAGATGAAGAATCACTTACAGAAACAATTTTTTTAAGCATTTTGAGTCTTCGAGCCATTTTGAACACCCTAACTTGAATAATTTAAATTATAACTACTAAATTATGGTGGATATAGTTACAATTTTTTTACCAATAAAGAGCCTAACTATTAATAATTCATATATAAGTTACAATTAAATAGATTGATAAAAATTATTTAAGAAGAAAAATATATTAATATATTTTCATCAATATCATAATAGCTTTGTAGCATGGAAGCTTCTTTTTTTCTTTTATTATGAGTGAAATAAATCCCATATCTAAGATCAGAAGGGGAACTTATTTTAGACTCTAAGGCCCCGAATCAGAATATGTTTGGACTGTGAGTTAGCCTTTTTATACACCAGGCTTAACCTTGAGTAGCCCATGGCCCAGTAGTCAAGGACTTCTGGTTTGACTGGGTAATTGGCAGGCCTAGTGGCCCAATTTCACATGGACCGGCTGGGCCGCTGGGGCCATACATATTGGAAAATAATGAAATATAAAATTAAATAATAATTCAAAATATCAAGAACGCAAATGAGTAAAATATAGTCTATAAAATTTAGGGAAAATTATAATAAAGTACATGGAAAAAAAATATTTATTGAGAAGGACTATAAAAATTGTAATTATTTAAAATGACCAAATACAAAAATATATAATTAAAAATACTAAAATACCCCTAAGGAAATCTTATTCATTCCCTCCAACATTCTCTTCCATATTCTATTTTTAAAACTAATACAAAATTCTAAATTTTACTAAATTAAATAAAAGCTTTATCAAATTTTCTTTTTTCACAACTTGCATAAATATTTATGAAAAAATTAAGCACTATTCAATTTTTTCAAAATTATAATTTCTCATAATCAACAAAAAATTTAATTAAAAATATATTTTTATGATTTTAGTCAAAATTAAGGTCTTTTATAATTGATTATAGGGATAGGATATTGTTACCACCATTTTTTGTTACTACCAATGTTACTACCACTTTTTCACCGTTAGATCAGAATCTCATCTATCTTTATAATTTCTCTCTCCTATTGAGATTTTAATCTAACGGTGAAAAAGTGGTAGTAACATTGGTAGTAACAAAAAATGGTAGTAAGTAACAATATTCTATCCCTTGATTATATATCTTAAACCAAAAGAGTTTATATGATTTATTTTTATTTTAGAAAAAATTTATGAGGGCTAAAAATTGATTTAATGTTAATAAAATAAAATAAAACCTATTTTATCTTGAAAAAAATATGAAATGAGTTTAGTTTTTATTTTTATAAAAAAGTGATTAATTGATATTAACATTGATACTTGCTAATATAAATATAGCAGCTTGATGATATGTTCCTTAATTAAATTATCTATTAATTATATGAATATGAAACTTATTAAAATTTTAAAACATATGAGTTTGAACCGTATAGTCTACATGAGTATGAAACATGATGAAAGATTAAAATTAAAAAAGAGACATTATAATATTACAAGTGGATGATTGATGGTTTTAATTTTCATTTTAGTCAATTTTTTATTTATGAATACAATAGATAATGTAGAAGGTTTGATTAAGGACAATTTAATTAACTTCCTCAATCTCTCCAAAAAAAAAAGTCAACTAATTCTTATAATTAGGATTGAAGGGAATATTATATTAATTATTACTCTTACCTACCATCCTTATTTATTAGGGATATACATGAAAAAGAATAATTAATACTTCTTAAAAACAAACAATTACCTTATAAAAAAACAAAAATCAAATAAATATACTAATTGATGCGAAGTACCAGACAAGATTTGATTCATTAGCTCCAAAGTTTTATAATAAATGGACCACCACAAAGCAAGAGGAGATGAACTTTTTTCTCTATTTGCCACTTTTTAAATAATTAATTATCATTTTGCCACTCTTTTTAAAATATTTCACAATGTGTCACATTTAGTCGACTAAACCTTGGTTTAGTCGACAAAAAATCGGGGAACTTTTTATTTTTTGAATGTCCCAGACATTTAGTTGACTAACCCAAGTGAGTTAATCGACTAAATGTCGCCCAGGTTTTTTTATATTCGGTAGGTTGTTCCCGCACCTTAGGAGAGAGATACTAATTTTAAATAAAAGATGAAGCACACCATGACACCCTCCCTACCCCTCTCCCAAGAAACTCCATGCCTTTTATTTCCCCAAACCTAAAATCACCGCCTCTTCCTCTCTCTCTCTTCCTTCTTTCTCTCTGACTGATTATTAATTACTTACATGATTAATTTATTACCTAATTTCTCTAATATATCGGTTTGCTTTTTTTTTTTTAAATGCAGACAATATCTTTTAATAATTATAAATTATTGCCCACTATATTTTAAGGGGTTCATAATATTTAAAATAATATTTTTAAACAATTATAAAAGGTCCAAAATAATTACATATTTAAAAATTTGATAACATTTTAATAAATATAAAGATATATTTTAATAAATAATTATATTTATTTATGTTACTGGTAGATGTTATCCCTTAATATTTATAAATTATCACCAATCATAATTCATACTTCATAATATTTAAAATAACATTTTTAAATTATCCCATAATATTTAAAATAATTATATTTATTTATGTTACTGGTAGATGTTACCCCTTAATTTATAAATATTAAGGGATAACATCTACCAGTAACATAAATAAATATAATTATTTATTAAAATATATCTGAATATTTATTAAAATTTTATCAAATTTTTAAATATGTAATTATTTTAGACCTTTTATAATTGTTTAAAAATATTATTTTAAATATTATGAACCCCTTAAAATATATTATATTAGTATATGAGATTATTTTCAAAATACAATCTTTCTACCTAGCTATAATATTATATTAGTATATGAGATTATAGAGGATAAAAAAAATTTACTATATGAAAATATAGGAAAATGGTATTTTTCAACTGTTTCTTTTATCTCTATCTCGATGAGTACAATTAATATGTGTAAAATTGTCACAATCTCATTTATTACATGAAACTGGACATATAAATAGAATCAAATTTTTTTGTGAAAATGAACTTATGAATGGGATCAGAGTGGTACGTAACTATTTTTTATTTTTTTTCCCTATATCTAATATAAGATACAATTGATTTTTTTAAAGAGGTTAAAAAAACTAAATACAATAAATTATTAATTATTGATAGTTATCTTCTTCTTCTTCTTCTTCTTCTTTTTATCATACCATTTTTTAACTTATGAATTGATATATAATTAAATGTTACATATCATATGTTATGATTAATTAACTATTTAATTTTCTTGATCTCTGAAAACAAAATTAACGGAATTTTGCATTTAAGACCGGAAGAGTAAAAGCATTTGGTGACTTCTTGCTGGGTGGGAGAGAGAGTGATATGTGTTGTTATCATTCACAATTGTTCTTTATCGTTAAGTAGTGGTTGGTAAATGTGACTTAGTGCAGGTTCGCATTCCATGCTTATCATAACAATGAACAACATGTTTCTTATTACTATGATGAGATCTCAATCATTTAAACTTTGATTTTTTTGGTTCAAAGTTAAAATTTTTAATTTGTGATTTTTAAAATGATAATTTCATTTTCATGAGACATGATAGTTATAAAATTATCCTTATTTTTAACTATGCAAATAATAAAATAAAATTTTATTTAAAATGTAACAATTAAATTAAATTTGAACCACTTGACAGTTTCGCAACCAGGCAACTAGCTTGTAATACTATTGTTATTGAAAAATAGCAGTAACGAATTGCTTGTATTAATATTGGTGAGAGCCACTTTTATTACAACTAAATGAATTTCGAGTAAAAGTAAATTAGAATAACATAATTTAAATTTGGATGGGTTTTCATAAAAAAGGGCAATTAAACATAAAATTGTGTGAGTGATATATTAATAAATCAATTTTAGAATGACGTTTAAACATGATGACAAGTCAACTTTCTTTTTACCTAAAAACTCATTTTATTTAGAGTCATACAAAACTTCATATGCTGGGTTAAAGTGTCTTTTCACCGTAGTAGAGTCAATTTATCATCACATAACGTGATGTTAAAAACGCCATAAACGTGTGTTTGACACCAAGTTTGACTCAGCTAAACTAATTTCCCATATAGAAAGTCAATTTAGAACCAAAGTTATGCTTAATTTAATTATGGAGGAAAATAACTTCTAGGCCAAAAGTGTCTTCAAAGTTGAAGCAACTTTTCCTCTCTATTGCTTTTATGGTTTTTTTTACTTTTTTAAAAAAGATTTAAACTCTCAGAAATTACGATATTAAGTTTATTAAGACTTTCCCTCATCTTTCTTGTAAAATTCTTAATTTTTCTTCCCCCTTTTTTTAAAATACATTGTCATTTTAAGTTAAGATGAAGAATCACTTACATAAACAAATTCTTTAAAGCATTTTAAGTCTTCGGGACATTTTGAACACTCTAACTTGAATATTTTATGTAACACCTCAATTTCAATACCCGAAAACTTGGCCAAAATATTTGGAATACCTCAGATGTAGGATATTCAACATCCAAATACATATTTACAATATGGCCAAAGGTAAAAATCCATTTATACAGGGCCAATTTTAAATCCAAAATAGTATATCAGAGTTTTTTTAAAATGCGGAAGTCTTATGGTCATGACAAATAAAAATAACATAACATGAGCTTTTCATATGTGCCTTCCCTGATTTCCCTACTAAATTATTCACCTGAAAAAAATAAACATAATAACCGTAAGATCCAAAGATCCCCGTAACCATTGGTTATTCAGAAATATACATGCAAACCAAGATCGAGAACATATTTATAAATTCACAATAATTAAAATATATGCTTTTATATATAAAAACCTTTCACAAAAGTTCTCGACTCGGTTACCAAAACTTCCTCTCAAAAAGGGTTCCAAAACATCATAATTTACTTTCCAATATTTCACAAGAGATGTCACATATGCAATCTGCCAAACAAATATTGATGCATGGATCATCCTTATCACCCTGATCACCTCTTATAACCGTTGACTGGAGCCATCTAACACATAACACATCCTCCAACAAAACATGTCCATTACTCATAACTATCTAACGAAACATATCCATTACTCATAACTTCAACATGGCTCCCCTCCTTGTAATCACAATTAAGGAGGTGTCAAACTGAACCCGGTTAAAAGAAAAGTGATACCAAGGGATCCAAGAATATCCAATCTCATCAAAACAACTTTATTAGATTTCAAATCAAGCCTTCCATAGGCACAACAAATCCCAAAACAGTTAATAAATATGAATACATATATACATTTGACAAGTATATAAAAGAATAACCAAGGTTACCTCAATTCCAAGCTTATTTTTACCATACCCCAATGCTCTTAATACCAAATAATTTCTATCATTATTCTCCGACTCTCCTTCCTCGTCTCTTTCTCTCTCTCTCTATGTGTTTTGAGTGCTTGTATTGTGAAAGAAATGAGAAGGGGTGAGGTATTTATAGAGTTTGGGTCTCAACTACTTTTCAAAAATCACATGTCCATCTACTACACATCTACCATTTATCTACCATTCATTTGTCCATCTACTACACATCTACCATTTATCTACCATTCATATATCCATCTACCATGTAACTACACATCTCCATCTACCATCTAACTACCATTCATATGTAGCTACCATACATATCTCCATCTACCATCTAACTACCGAATACTCATCTTCCGATCAAATATCACATGCTTATCTACTTCATAACCATCTACCATTCAAGTTAATATCTGATTTCTTTACCCTGATTGCATCGAAAAATACTGATTATCAAGAACCTAGTAGCTTTCTTATTTCAAACTTATTCCTAAAATTAATTAGTTACTATTAGAAAAATTGGGATGTTACAATTCTCCCCTCCTAAAAAGGAATTTTGTCCTCAAAATTCATCATCTTCCGTTGCGCCACTCTGATAAAATATCAAACCTTATTCACAATCTAATCTTAATCACAACCTCAAACCATAAATCCTCATTAACAATCATAGATATCAAAAGGACACTAGACAGGTTAAACAATTAACCAAATAAATTTCCAAATCTAAATGTAGGGAAGTGCACATGTTATGAAATTTATTTTGCCACGACCTCAATTTTTTAGAAAACTGTTAGGAAATCAACAAATTGGCTAGAACCTTTTAGCTCTGATACCAAAAATGTAACACCTCAATTTCAATACCCGAAAACTTGGCCAAAATATTTGGAATACCTCAGATGTAGGATATTCAACATCCAAATACATATTTACAATATGGCCAAAGGTAAAAATCCATTTATACAGGGCCAATTTTAAATCCAAAATAGTATATCAGAGTTTTTTTAAAATGCGGAAGTCTTATGGTCATGACAAATAAAAATAACATAACATGAGCTTTTCATATGTGCCTTCCCTGATTTCCCTACTAAATTATTCACCTGAAAAAAATAAACATAATAACCGTAAGATCCAAAGATCCCCGTAACCATTGGTTATTCAGAAATATACATGCAAACCAAGATCGAGAACATATTTATAAATTCACAATAATTAAAATATATGCTTTTATATATAAAAACCTTTCACAAAAGTTCTCGACTCGGTTACCAAAACTTCCTCTCAAAAAGGGTTCCAAAACATCATAATTTACTTTCCAATATTTCACAAGAGATGTCACATATGCAATCTGCCAAACAAATATTGATGCATGGATCATCCTTATCACCCTGATCACCTCTTATAACCGTTGACTGGAGCCATCTAACACATAACACATCCTCCAACAAAACATGTCCATTACTCATAACTATCTAACGAAACATATCCATTACTCATAACTTCAACATGGCTCCCCTCCTTGTAATCACAATTAAGGAGGTGTCAAACTGAACCCGGTTAAAAGAAAAGTGATACCAAGGGATCCAAGAATATCCAATCTCATCAAAACAACTTTATTAGATTTCAAATCAAGCCTTCCATAGGCACAACAAATCCCAAAACAGTTAATAAATATGAATACATATATACATTTGACAAGTATATAAAAGAATAACCAAGGTTACCTCAATTCCAAGCTTATTTTTACCATACCCCAATGCTCTTAATACCAAATAATTTCTATCATTATTCTCCGACTCTCCTTCCTCGTCTCTTTCTCTCTCTCTCTATGTGTTTTGAGTGCTTGTATTGTGAAAGAAATGAGAAGGGGTGAGGTATTTATAGAGTTTGGGTCTCAACTACTTTTCAAAAATCACATGTCCATCTACTACACATCTACCATTTATCTACCATTCATTTGTCCATCTACTACACATCTACCATTTATCTACCATTCATATATCCATCTACCATGTAACTACACATCTCCATCTACCATCTAACTACCATTCATATGTAGCTACCATACATATCTCCATCTACCATCTAACTACCGAATACTCATCTTCCGATCAAATATCACATGCTTATCTACTTCATAACCATCTACCATTCAAGTTAATATCTGATTTCTTTACCCTGATTGCATCGAAAAATACTGATTATCAAGAACCTAGTAGCTTTCTTATTTCAAACTTATTCCTAAAATTAATTAGTTACTATTAGAAAAATTGGGATGTTACATTTTAAATTATAACTACTAAATTATGGTGGATATAGTTAAAAAAATTTACCAATAAAGAACTTTCTAATGATTTTTACCAATAATGAACTATACTCTTCATAATTCATAAATAAGTTACAATTATATAGATTGATAAAAAAAATTTTAAGAATAAAAATGGATTAATATAATAGCTTAGTTGCATGGAAGCTTTAAAAAAAACAAAAAACAAAAAATTGAGTAAAATAAATCTCATATTTAAGACCAGAAGAGTAAGTTATTTTAGACTTTGTAAAGCCCCGAATCAGGATATGTTTGGACTGTGGGTGGCCTTTTTCTATACCAGGCATCACCTTGAGTAGCCCATGGCCCAATATTCATGGACTTCTGGTTTGTATAGGGTAATTGGCAGGCCTAGTGGCCCAATAGTCATGGACTTCTGGTTTGTTAGGGTAATTGGCGGGCCTAATGGCCCAATTTCATAAGGACCGGCTGGGCCGCTGGGGCCATACGTATTGAAAAATAATGAAATATAAAATTAAATAATAATTCAAAATTTAAAGAAAGCAAATGAGTAAAATATAGTCAATAAAATTTAGGGAAAAATACTTCTCATGTAGTAGGAGAAGTGTATTCTTATTCACACACACATGAAATGGTGGGACCCATATATATATATATATAATCAAGGTTGTCAAACTCACGAGTTTAAGCAAACTCGTGACAGCGACGTAAACTCATATCGTGAACTCGAAATGTAAACTCGTAAGAGTTTACTTTTATTATTAATTAGGTATTACTAGTGTATAATTAAATAATTAAAATATAAAAATGACAATAATTTGATTTAAATATATCTTAAATTCAAATAATTAAAATTATATCCATCAACATTCATCATTTGTCATATTTAATAAAGAAATTTCTATAAAATTTCTATATAAAGCCGCTGAGCATGATCAAATCAAAAAAAGTTAACACGAGTTTAAGAGTAAGTTAAAACGGTCTTATAAGCTAGAAACGTAAAAATGGTAAATTCGGTGCATAAACTCGTGAGTTTATCCGAGTTTACAACTAGCACGGGTTTATCACTGACTCGACTCATTTTTGTAAGCTTGAAGCGTAAAAACGGTAAACTCGGAGAGTTAACTCGCGAGTTTGACAACAATGTATATAATGCTTATTATATATATATATATATGTGTATGTGTGTGTGTGTGGGTCCTACCATTTCATGTGTGTGTAAGAATTTTCTTCTTTTCATGCAACATGAAAAATTTAAACCCCTAAAATTTATGTCTGCGCTAATTGGCAACTGGGAGTGTGTAATATCCCGAATTTTGGGCCTATAGACTTGAAATTAGTCTATTTTTGGAAGACTACTAGGCCATATTTTTGAAAGTCTTAAATAATACACTCATTGCCTTCAGTATTATTATATACATATTCATTATTAGTCATTCTTCCTCCCGTGAATGCAAGAAGACAAGCTATTTTAATCAAGCACTCCACTAGTCTCATCATAATTGCTAATCAAATATCTACCCAATATTTTAATCTTCTTCTCTCATTTATGCGGATGGACAGCATGATGGATTCCTTCACATTACCTATCTTTGAATAATTAAGGGATCCGATTGGCAAGATTTCCTTCATTATAATCCAAATGAAATGCCAACTCACATTCCATTCTAATCAATCACCCACTACCTTTCGGATTGTCTCCCACCTTGTTTAATAATTCTTGGATATAATACTATCTTCCTTTGTATTTGGTTATTCCATATGACATATGCCCTACCATTCAATCAAAAGGACGGTAGGCAAGGAAAATGATTTATAATTTAGGCAATTGTTGATTCATGGACCGGTGCACGATGGATTTATTTATTCATGAGTGTAACCTCCACTTCTCATGATTAATATATGCAAGTGTATCCTTCTCATTTATACACTTCCGTCGGTAAGAGAAACGAGAGAGAGAGAGAGCTGGAGAAAAGAATATGAAAGAAAAGAAAGAGGTCATCGGAAGAGGAAGAAGGAACCAGTGTCACTTATGGAAAATCTGTGGAGTCAGTCGGGCTCAAGTGACAGTTTAACTAGGCAAATGATATCCTCTGACCGTGAAATTTGGTAAGATGAAAGTACACTTCTTAAGCTTTCAAATGAGTGCTAGAACGTATTAATCCGACGTCTAGAACTCTAGTTATGAATTTTCAAAGTTTGTTCAGAAAAACTGGAAATTCATGTTTTCATATTCAAATAACGTTGTTTTTACGAATTTCTGGGAATTATACAGTCATTAATTGTCTTGATGAATATTTTTCTCATAAACTAGACTTATAGAACTTCAAATAGAATTTTGAATCACCTTAATCGGAGTTCTATAGAATTAGTTATGATTTTTCAAAGTTAGAAGTTGAACACTGAAAAACGCTGGTTTCCAGAAATGAACAGTGAATTTCGGATTCACTTTTAAAATAGTAAACATTTGAGTTTTTCTATGAAAATTTCCAGAATAAAAGTAGACTTATCAAGCTTTAATTTGATAGGTCACAAGCCTTATTTGGATTTATATTCAAGGAGTTATGAATTTTTGAAGTCATGTATGAAATCTGGGACGTTTTCTGAAACATCTTCTGAACAGTGTTTACATTTTTGAAATCTGGGAATTATTAGCATATGATTAAATGTTGAAACCAATTTTTCTAGAAACTAGACTTAACAAGGAGTTCATGGATTTTTGAAACACCTGATTTGGACACCTAGAACTCCAGATATGGATTTTTCAAGTTAAGTGTTAAACCTGAACGTTTTTCTGAAACAGTAAGGATTTATTGATTAATCTGGAAAAGTGTCTGTCGATTTGGAAATGAAATGTATTTTCCTCTGAAAATAGACATAATAAGGAACACGTGATTTTTGGAAGCACATCAATTGGAGTTTTGTGTAATTAAATATGAATTTTCTAAGTTAATTGAAAATTCTACCGGATTATAGAATTTGTTCAGAAATAAGAAATAGAGAATTTGGACAAGTAATAACTTGCCATCCATAAATATTTAAATATAGGATTCGGTATTTATCTGAGATGACCAGAGGATAGAGAACCGGATCAGGAATTTGAAAGGCTATCAGGTAGTAACTCTAATCTTGCATTCTTTGTATGTCTTTATATGATTGTATGTACCATTCAATATGTATAAATATGTACTGTATGAATTGTTTGTGCTGTATGTGCTGAATGTATATGTGATGGTTATCTGTCATATACTGATCTATGCTTAGAATGTAAGATTAACATGTTACTCTGGGAACCTTCGGGGTCCCAGTATTTGTTGCTACCTGTGGATTGTTCAGTTTAGAGAACATGGCTCACAAGGCAAGGCGGTACTCACTGTTGAATAGTGATGCTGGGACGAACCGAGAAATGCTATAGGTTATTTTTATTAGCCTATTTTAGAGACTAGAAATTTATTTGTATAGCCCTATGTGGATTTTGTTATGTAATCAGAATTTAATATCAGTATTACTATGCTAGAATGACTATGCTCATTAGGCTATGCGCTACAACTCTGATAATAATTGATATATCAAGGGGTGTTACAATTTATGGTATCAGAGCAAAGGTTCTGGCATTTTTGGAAGAGTATACTGATATTGGATTACATAAACAAATGAAATAGCACGGAAAATGGATTCTGTTGCTAACTATAGGGCTCTTAATGTTGTGTCAAAATATGATTTAGATCCCCAGATTTTATTGAAACTTTGAGGTTAAGCTTGCTTAGGCGAGAAGATTTTCAAGAAGGTAAACCCTGAGTAGTATTGTAAGAATTTGAAGTCTCTTGATTTATGATGTGAATAGTATCTATGTTGATACTTGGATAATCCTGATTGGTACCAGGATTAAGAGAATTGGAGTGATAGACAAACCCAGAAAATAGAATTTTTTTCCCTGATCACTAGTTGGCATGCTAGTACAAAGGAAGAGGTTGAATTATAGAAAATGAAATGGAGCATTTGTGAAATGTTCCCAGTTTAAAAAATAAAAATATATGAGCTGAAGTTCTGGCATTTGGCTAGAATACTCTGATGATATGAAAAGTATCTGTATTGAAAGTTAGATAATTCTGAGTGACAAGTTGGAATTAGAATATTAATTTTTATGATAGAATTATCAACTCAGAATTTCGAAGTCCGGTTAGGACATAAGTTCTGACAATAGGTTAGATTGATCTGCTGGAGCTTGAACTTATGTGATTAATTGAAAATGGGTGAGAAAAATATCCAAACTTGAAAATTCCCGTGAATCTTAGTATAAAAATACAAGCAGAAATTAGAATGCTAAGAAGAAAAGACAAGATGAATTCAAGCATCAAGAGCAACAGTTGGTACAATCCCACCACAAGCGTTGACCATCTCAAGTTTAAGTCTATTAATCTCTTCCTGAGCGGCTGCACTTGAGAGAGGACCATCAGAAGACATTGTTTTTCTCAATCTAGCTATTTGCCTCATAGTGCTTCGAATTTTTACATAAGGCCAATGCCTTATTCCTTCCCTATGGCATATTTTCATTAAGACATTTTTGCATAGACGAATTTGTTTAGCCGCTTCTTGTTGAGGTAAATGGAATAAGTCTCTAAGATCATTTATTGACATTGATGCACCTCTAATATTTTGTTCAGCTCTTGATCGGTATGGATCACTAGGTATGGGGACTGAAGGATTATTATTTACAACCATGAGCTCTTTTCCTTTATTGGGTATATTTTCTGTATTGGTTGGAAATGAACTATTAGGGAGTTCATTTTGATTTTTAGTCCATTCCAAACCAACACAGAGGGCCTCATAGTAGGCTGATAGGGGATCCGATACCAGGACATACCCTAAAGATTTTTGATTCAAACAATAATTTTCTAGAAAATGTTTGACATCATCTAAATTTTTCTTACCAAAGTCAAATACTTGAGGACTGGAAGAACCTCCTTGTACGTCCTGGTGAAAGACAGCGTGGCATATCATACCAATCCTCCCATGAACTTCAAGTTTATGGTATTGAAGTCCATTGGTATGAATGATCTCTCGTAGAACATGGCAGCAACCACATGAAAATGGATTAGTAGTCTCAGTCAAGGTAGAAGCAGGATTCCTTGGTTGAGAAGGTACCGTAGACTCCATAAGTTCTGCCACATTACGACACCTTTGGACAGGTCGCCTTGATGGACCTGCTTCAGATTCCTTTCTGTTAGTAGTCGTAAAAATAGAATCTTGTATCCTTGGAGGAGGAGTAGGAATGTTAATCGTTGAGGCAGATGAATGAACGTTCGTACTTACGGGATTTTGGGGAAGTAAAGAAGAATAAGGGTATGATGCATTGTTTGACAAATCAGACAACATGTTAGTCTGATAGTCATGAAGTAAGGCTTCAAGAAAGAAAGGGTTGAATGAATCGGAGACTGGAATAGAGTTACTTGAACCGGCCATGTTTAAGGATAATGTGAAAGGTTATAGTGAAGGTTACGATCGGAGAGGAAATGAATATGTGGAAGTTTTGTGAAGCTTGAGAGAACGTGAAACATTTACTCTTTCTTTACTCGATTTATAGCTGGGCTAGTAACGTCTAGATTTTGTTAAGCAGCATCGGATTCTCATCTGTCGTTGGCTCAGAATAGTGCAGACTTTGTTATTATGTGGAAAATTTTATGGCACCGCACCCTAATACAATCTGACACGCTCTAGCCACCTCTATAGGTCGGAGTCTTATAGACTTTCGGTCCAAACAGAAGACGGTGTAGCATTTATTGCCGGTTGTATCTTCGAGAAATTTAGTTGACGAATACACGTTGCACGATGATTATTTCAAGATCGTGTCTCTTAGAAATTTGTCTTGAAGCGTGTAGTTGGTTCGAGATGTCAGACTGGCATTTGAAAATGGAAGTCTGATCAGTTAAAGTCATCTCGAGAAAGGAGACTCTCTGGAAGTATTGGGAATTTGAAATATCTCGGTGTAAGATCTGAATATCTTGAAGTATGAAAAATGGTGAATTTTTCAAATGCTAAGAAAATATAAGAACGAATGCGGTATGATTAAAGATAAGTTTGAATTTGCTCTGAGCCGAAACAATGTTTAGGTCAGTGTGTGATAAAGTAAATCTTGTGAACCTTGTGATTAGTGCTGCATTGTCAACAATGTTTTGTGTATGAATGGTTATTACCTCTGAGGTATAAGAATGATATTTAAAACATGTTTTGATGATATTGAGAAATGAGGTAGAGGTAGAACCTCGTAGAAATTGCTGAATTTTATTTGAATGTTTGAGGATAGTGCCTGAATATTGTAAGATATGAATCTTGGAAATGTTAGCAGGTTTATGGAATATGGTCGAATTTTTAGAATTAGGTTGATAAACCTGAATGTTGGAGAAACAACTAAAGCATGTTACCAACTGAATTGAGGTTTGAGAATGAAATTTGGTCATGGAACTAATTCTTTAGGCATTGAATCGACCAGAATGAACAAAGGTACTAGAATGTGGTACCGATTGATTTAAATGAATTAAGGCACTAGAATATGGTACCAATGTGTATAAGGTATTTTGCGGTTGCTAGATGTTGATCTAGCATAGTGTTGGATTTTGATTCAAAAAGTCTCCTTGGAATGAATGGTATGTTCTATGAATTGCTCAAGTAGCTAAAAATAGAACCTGAAGTGTATTTAGAAGTGAAGACCTTCTGTAATAGTTGTCTGTTCCTGGTTATGTTGAAAATTGAATTTTGTATTTACCAATGCACCTGCAGTATTTGTGGATTTTCGGAATTGAATTTTCGAATTTGTGAATTTTTGAATGAAATATTTTTCAACCTAATTTGAGACCAGTTTGAATGGTCTGTTTGTGAAATGTGTTGTCTCATAAAAAGGGTTTTGTTAGAACCCAGAATTTGAAACTGAGTTTTCAACTTTGTTGTGGTAGATGCAGTACAGAACTGGAAGAGGCCAGAAACTGTTGTAGATGTACAAGGTTTGCTGGGTCTTGCCAGATGAATTTGAAAAATTTTAAAATCGCTGGCCATTGTTGAAAATTCTTTTGAGGGGATTAGTTTGTAGAGCTGACACTCGCACCAGCAATGTATGTTCTCAATCTGAGTAGTTCCGCCTTGTGAGGGCGTGCATTTTGCCTTGTCTGGTCGGTACCCACGCAGGCGTTTGGAGCAGGGCTCCTGGATTATGGTTCTTGTCCCGGGTATGGGATTCCGGTGGGTGACCCGTTATTTGTGCCAGTGCGGACACTGGGTCTCTTGTGGACGGAAACTCTCCCACATTGACCGACAGGTATGTCACCACTTCAGTGGTTTGCGTATGAAAGGATTGGGATGTGTCGCTGTACTGAAAGGTTGAAATGGTGCCATGTGCTCTCGATTGTGAAAACTTTTTGAAATAAGTTATCCCGCTCAAAAGTGTGTGCCGGTAGTAAATGTTTTCTGAAACCAATCCGGCAGTAAATGTGTTTACATGAATATTTGATCTGGCAGCGATGAAGTTTGAAAATGTGATAGCACTATTACTTTTTGGTATAGTGTGAATTATGAAATGTATTGCAACCACAAAAATTTTCAATGTGCGAAAATTTGAATTTGAGACAACATAGATGAATAAAAAGCAGTGATGTAATTAACATCACTGATGTGTTGAAATAAAAGCGGTGCAGTTGGTGATCGTAATAATACCGGAACAGAAACTGTTAGAATGGTCTTGAGATCTGAACCAAGTAGGTCAGATAGCAAAAGCCAGCTATGGAGCTGAGAAAGAGAAAGTAGTCTGTAAGCGTTAATTGTAGAAGCTCAGACACGGGATAATAAACGAGTTGAGACTCGAGGATGTAAAACCCAGTATGCAACTTTGCATAAGGGCGATGTCTTTTGGCTGTAAGACTTGTGTTTGTTGCCTAGTACGGTAACATTGAATCAGTAAGATTTGAGATTGAATACTACACTTGGGTATATATTGATTAAGATGCAAAAAAAAAAAAAAAAGTTGTGTGCTAGTAAGCATTCATAGAAGAGGATAAATTGAAAATCAAGAATGATTTCTCGAGTTATGGATGTTCAAATTTCGAGGACGAAATTTATTGAACGGGGGGAGAAATGTAATATCCCGAATTTTGGGCCTATAGACTTGAAATTAGTCTATTTTTGGAAGACTACTAGGCCATATTTTTGAAAGTCTTAAATAATACACTCATTGCCTTCAGTATTATTATATACATATTCATTATTAGTCATTCTTCCTCCCGTGAATGCAAGAAGACAAGCTATTTTAATCAAGCACTCCACTAGTCTCATCATAATTGCTAATCAAATATCTACCCAATATTTTAATCTTCTTCTCTCATTTATGCGGATGGACAGCATGATGGATTCCTTCACATTACCTATCTTTGAATAATTAAGGGATCCGATTGGCAAGATTTCCTTCATTATAATCCAAATGAAATGCCAACTCACATTCCATTCTAATCAATCACCCACTACCTTTCGGATTGTCTCCCACCTTGTTTAATAATTCTTGGATATAATACTATCTTCCTTTGTATTTGGTTATTCCATATGACATATGCCCTACCATTCAATCAAAAGGACGGTAGGCAAGGAAAATGATTTATAATTTAGGCAATTGTTGATTCATGGACCGGTGCACGATGGATTTATTTATTCATGAGTGTAACCTCCACTTCTCATGATTAATATATGCAAGTGTATCCTTCTCATTTATACACTTCCGTCGGTAAGAGAAACGAGAGAGAGAGAGAGCTGGAGAAAAGAATATGAAAGAAAAGAAAGAGGTCATCGGAAGAGGAAGAAGGAACCAGTGTCACTTATGGAAAATCTGTGGAGTCAGTCGGGCTCAAGTGACAGTTTAACTAGGCAAATGATATCCTCTGACTGTGAAATTTGGTAAGATGAAAGTACACTTCTTAAGCTTTCAAATGAGTGCTAGAACGTATTAATCCGACGTCTAGAACTCTAGTTATGAATTTTCAAAGTTTGTTCAGAAAAACTGGAAATTCATGTTTTCATATTCAAATAACGTTGTTTTTACGAATTTCTGGGAATTATACAGTCATTAATTGTCTTGATGAATATTTTTCTCATAAACTAGACTTATAGAACTTCAAATAGAATTTTGAATCACCTTAATCGGAGTTCTATAGAATTAGTTATGATTTTTCAAAGTTAGAAGTTGAACACTGAAAAACGCTGGTTTCCAGAAATGAACAGTGAATTTCGGATTCACTTTTAAAATAGTAAACATTTGAGTTTTTCTATGAAAATTTCCAGAATAAAAGTAGACTTATCAAGCTTTAATTTGATAGGTCACAAGCCTTATTTGGATTTATATTCAAGGAGTTATGAATTTTTGAAGTCATGTATGAAATCTGGGACGTTTTCTGAAACATCTTCTGAACAGTGTTTACATTTTTGAAATCTGGGAATTATTAGCATATGATTAAATGTTGAAACCAATTTTTCTAGAAACTAGACTTAACAAGGAGTTCATGGATTTTTGAAACACCTGATTTGGACACCTAGAACTCCAGATATGGATTTTTCAAGTTAAGTGTTAAACCTGAACGTTTTTCTGAAACAGTAAGGATTTATTGATTAATCTGGAAAAGTGTCTGTCGATTTGGAAATGAAATGTATTTTCCTCTGAAAATAGACATAATAAGGAACACGTGATTTTTGGAAGCACATCAATTGGAGTTTTGTGTAATTAAATATGAATTTTCTAAGTTAATTGAAAATTCTACCGGATTATAGAATTTGTTCAGAAATAAGAAATAGAGAATTTGGACAAGTAATAACTTGCCATCCATAAATATTTAAATATAGGATTCGGTATTTATCTGAGATGACCAGAGGATAGAGAACCGGATCAGGAATTTGAAAGGCTATCAGGTAGTAACTCTAATCTTGCATTCTTTGTATGTCTTTATATGATTGTATGTACCATTCAATATGTATAAATATGTACTGTATGAATTGTTTGTGCTGTATGTGCTGAATGTATATGTGATGGTTATCTGTC
Source organism: Acacia crassicarpa (assembly GCA_034222035.1). Taxonomy (NCBI): domain Eukaryota; kingdom Viridiplantae; phylum Streptophyta; class Magnoliopsida; order Fabales; family Fabaceae; genus Acacia; species Acacia crassicarpa. The sequence continues at coordinate 34,822,993 of JAWXYG010000005.1, read as the reverse complement.
ATATACTGATCTATGCTTAGAATGTAAGATTAACATGTTACTCTGGGAACCTTCGGGGTCCCAGTATTTGTTGCTACCTGTGGATTGTTCAGTTTAGAGAACATGGCTCACAAGGCAAGGCGGTACTCACTGTTGAATAGTGATGCTGGGACGAACCGAGAAATGCTATAGGTTATTTTTATTAGCCTATTTTAGAGACTAGAAATTTATTTGTATAGCCCTATGTGGATTTTGTTATGTAATCAGAATTTAATATCAGTATTACTATGCTAGAATGACTATGCTCATTAGGCTATGCGCTACAACTCTGATAATAATTGATATATCAAGGGGTGTTACAGAGTGCAATCTAACTACGATTGTATAAGAAGACACAATTAGCGAAATGCAATATAGTGGGTAACTCGGTGTTTCTAAGTAAATATATGTAGGATTCGGCCCCCCCCCCCCCCCCAAAAAAAAAAAGTAAATATATGTAGGAAGTTTTTGTCTTGCAATTTTTGTTTTTTAATTGATTCTTGTATTTCTAATCACCATCAACTTTACTCATAACATCTTAGGGTGTCGGTTAATTGAAAAAAAGGTCAGTTAAGGTCCATCAATCAATAAAAACTAATTATTAATAACTATTTCCTAATATTTTCTAAGAAATGAGAAGTGTATCCTCATGTCATAGATACAAAAAAATGTAAGTCTTACCATTTTCGTGCTTTAATTTTTTTTTTTTGTTTTAAGAAAAAGATGTGGGTTTCACCATTTCATGTTGTGTAAGAATCTTCTTTTTCTCATGCAATATGAGAAGTGTAAACCTCATTTTTTAATGATTTGATTAATTAGGTAATCATATTTGGAAATGATTTGATTATTTTTTTAATTTCCTAATTTCCTCTTAATGTGATTCATGCAGAAAACATAATGTTTCAAATCAATCATATTACAGAATTTATAATTAGGGTTTATCATTTGTCATGTTATTTAACATAAAGTTATGTCAAGTCACTTTAAAACTATGTCGTTTTGGGAGTTAACGGAATTAATGATGGGTGTTTTGGTATTTTTGTTTTTATATTTATTATATGAATTTTACCAAAAGACTCTTCATTAATTCCTTTAACCCCAAAACTACGTCATTTTGGAAGTTAGGGGAATTAATGAAGGACGTTTTAGTATTTTTATTTTTGCATTTATTATATGAATTTGACCAAAACACACTTAATTAATTCCCCTAACTTCTAAAACGACGTAGTTTTAGGGTAACTTGACATAACCTTATGTCAAGTAACATGACGATAAACTCTTATAATCAATAACATTGATTTGGTTGAGAAATGGTTACATTAATACCCGGTTGACATATTACAGAATTTATAGTTAATTATATTGATTTGATTATTGTTTCTATGTTTGGTTCTAGTAAGATTGATTGTTTTCTATAATTTCTGGTTGATGGCGAATTTCTAGGAGTGTGGACGGAGATGAATTAGATGAGAGCGTGAGAGAAAAAGCGCCCGGTTTTTCCGCCCATCCCTGCTCATCTTCCATCCTGATGGTAGAAATCTTGATTTAAGGGTCTAAAAATATTTTTGAAAAACCGTATGTGGCAAATGAAAAAACCGTATGTGGTAATTTTTACAGCATACGGTTTTATCAAAAATAATTTTGGTCATTTGGATCAAGATTTCGATGGTTAGGATGGAGAATGAGGAGGGATGGCCAGAGTACATGCTTCCAGAAGAAAGATGGGTTAATGGAGACGGAAACAGCTTTTGTCCGGATCTGGATTGTCTCAGTATCGGATCCCTCAGTATCATTCTATCTGGGCCGTTCAAAAGTTGATCTAAGGGTTCAGAATCATTAATGTCGAAAAACCGCGCACGGTAAAAACTACCTGCACGTGATAAATATAAAAATTTTAAGACTCTCTCTCTAGACATTAGATTCATTTTTGGACGACCCAGATTAAAAGATACTGAGGGAAGAGTAAAGAAGGATACTGAGATAATCCCCTTCTCTTTCGTCCTATGTGCCTTATCATCCGTTGTGTTCCAATATACGAAACTGTGTCATTTTTTGTGTAAAATTGTGAGCTTTCCATCTTTTTTTTTTTTTTGGTTTTAAAAAATTTCAAACACTGACTGGTATTTAAAAGATATTTTAGGATATTAAAAAATACTATATGATCTTAAAAAATTATTTTAAACTCCTGAAAAAATATCTTGAAGTATACTTTTATAATCAATCATTATTTGAAATATTTTTTCAAAATCCTCAAATAATTTTTTAAGATCATAAAATATTTTTTTAAATATTCAATATCGTAAAATATTTTTTAAGTACCCATCAATACCTAAAATATATATTAAAAAAGGGTGAAAGCTCGGGGTTTTGTGCCAAAAAACGATAAGGCGCATAAGGTCAAAGCGGCTTTCAATGGAGACACTCTTTTTTATACAGAAAGCCTCAGCTGATCATAATAATTAATGAGAAAACATTATAAAAACATAAAATTAAATACAAATAATAATTAATAATCAAAGATAAAACATAACAATCCATTAAAATTAAAATGAGATATTTCATAATAAAGTCAAATATCTGAAATATTCAATATTTTTAATTAACGGGTTTAAATTTCTCATATTGCATGAGAAAAAGAAGATTCATACATACACATGAAATAGTGAGACCCATATATATACACATATAAAAGGGAAAAACACTTCTCATGTTGTAGGAGAAGTGTTTTCTCATGTCACTTACATAAAATGGTAGGACTCACATATATATATAATTAGCATTATATATATATGTGGGTCCAACTATTTCATGTGTGTGTAGGAATCTTCTTCTTCTCATACAACATGAGAAGTTTAAACCCCTATATATAATGAGCATTATATATATGTGGGTCCCACCATTTTATGTGAGTGTGACATGAAAAACACTTCTCCTACAATATGAGAAGTGTTTTTCCCTTTAATCAATCATTGTTACATAATAACTATTTAAATAACTATTTAACAAAATGCCCCTATTTGGAAACTATTTAAGCATCTGCCCCTATTTAGTCGACTACTACCCCCATTTAGTCGACTAAAACGCGGGCACAATTTTTTAAAAAAAATCACGCGATTTAGTCGACTAAATCCTGTGTTTTAGCTGACTAAATCGCGGGGACATTTTTTTTTTAAATCCCGCGATTTAGTCGACTAAACCACAGGGCTTAGTCAACTAAATCACGATAGAGGGGTTTTTTAAAAACCCCAATCAATTTATTGTTATTTAATATTATATATAATATATAATATAACATTCCACTTCAATCATTTACGTGTTGGGAGACGCTGGCATCCGATGCATCCGAATAGCAGGAGAAGTTAGAGGTAAAGAAAAACAAAATGTTATTTTATTATAATAATATATTATTATATTATTTTATATTTTGTTATGTTTATAGTTCATGTTGCGTTTTTTTTTAAATATTGAAACATCTTTTATTTTTCCTAAGGGACTACACTTTTTTTTTTACATATTATATTTATTTAGATTATATTATATATAATATATATATATATATATATATATATATATATATATATATATATTCTATTTACACAAATCAATATATATAATTAATGGAAATGGAAGAGGATGAGGGAGAGAGAAGAGGGGGGACGGTTTGGAGAAGGTGTAGGGCTAGGATTTGTGCTTCTAATTAATCTAGATCCAAGGGTTAAACATGAATAGAAGTTGTTAGCTAGTTAACCCTCAAAATTACTATAAATAGGGGTGGGTGTCTTCATTGTTCTTCACCAATTCACAAAGGTATTAACCACATTTGAGAGAGTAAGGAAGAGTGGGAAGAGCTTCTTGAAGAATAGCAAGGCTTTTGGTAAGTTCTCTAGCTCTAGCTTTGAGTTCTTTAATTTTTAGTCTTTAAATTCTTAGATAGAAATAGTTTAGAGCTTAAATATTATAGAAAAATTTTAATTTCATGTTTTATGGTTAAAATCAGCCTTATTTCGAAAAATTGATAAAGAAGGTGTTTTAGCAAAATTTCTGGAATAGAAACATCAAAGTAACGAAGTTCTGGCGAAATCTTATCGGTTAAACTCTTGCTGAACCAGTAACGAAGATGCCCATATTTTATATTGAAAACGTGGTTGGAAAATTATGGGAAAATTCATGGTTAAATTAGACATGTAGGGCTTTTCAAATCTGCCAAGAACATGTTAAAATGGGTTTTTTACAGTGAGATAAAAATTCTCAAAGTTAGGCTATGAATTTCTGGAAAAATTATAGGCAGAGGCTCAAAACTTAAAAACTAGGAGTGTTTCGTGAAATCTGGGAAAATTTTATTATTTTTACTCAAAAGTAGACATCCTGAGGATTCCAGGGAATTTTACGGATCCTTGTTTCGATTTTTCTAGAATTAGTTATGATTTTTCAAAGTTAGGCGAAAAATCTGTCCAGAAATGCTGCACCAGCGTTTTTCCAAAAATAAGGAGAAAATGCTGAAAAATAATTCCACCAAGGAGAAATGGTTATTTACGACTAAAATACCTATTAAAATATTATTAGTAAATTAATAAATGCGACATTACCATTATAGGATAACCGTGACCACCGTACGACCGGCAACGTAACGACATCATCAATTAAGGTATGGACGCGTACTGTAACACTAACTCTAATACTTATTGTACACTTGTATGTGATAGATATATTCATAGACTGTGACTCTGTTTTAAGAATTATTCATACACATACAGCTTTATACGGGTTATAGTCATGATAACGCAGTTGAGTTTTCCTAGCGCTGAGGACACGATAGGCCATTGTGGCACAGGTGAATAGTGCAGACTGGGATAACATGGATATGTGGTGGCTATGTTTGTTATTATCTTTGAGATATGATTATTGCTGTATTGTCATGAATATCTGTTATACATAACTGTAACTGTTACATAAGCATGAGGTTAACCGTTATCTGAGGTTCAATGGGAATTGAACCTCAGCTCTTACCATAGCCTCAGGTTCAGGAGGAGGCATGATAGCGGACAAGGGTAAGCTGCCCGCATAAAGGCTTAAACGAAGGATTACTTTTTGATTATTACGTAATCATACTTTGAATACCTGAATTTTCGGATGACTGTATTAGTGATCAGACACACCAACTATGAATGTTTATCAGTTACTCGTTTTGTTTAAAAAAAAATCCATTCCCATGCCACTTTGATTAAACTCTTTCGAACTTTGAATAATCCTTTTCGAAACCACATTTAGAAAATTTGGATGTTACATAGATAATCTTAAATATTTCATACCCATATGTTAAATGTCTATTAACAGAAGCAAATTTACATATATTATTGATAAGTAATAAAATTATACGATGATATAATAATATGTGGTAGTTGTTGAAGAAATTTATGTAACATAATTGATAAATTTCCTTAATAACTAATAAAATTTTTTGTTTTGTTTTTGTTGTTGTTGTTGTTGTTTTTTTTTTGCTGAAGAATGATTGATCATGAAAACTAATTAATGGCAGATTTATATCAAAGCTTTGTAGCCCAATTGGGTTGAAATCTATGATTGTATGTGTAACACCCCAATTTGTAACAGTTATAATAACTTAAAGTTGCGATAATTTTTAAGATTAATTACTCAAAGTCAAAATAAAATACTTTGGGAAGTGTTACCGCCGCACTTGTACTGGGACAGGTGTAAGGCTACTTATTACAAATAAGGTCAATTCAACTTAAACAAAATATGGTCTACTCCAACCAAAAATAAAATGAAATAAAATTTAGATGAAAGTGCTTCCTCACTTCTCACTGCTAGCCCCAACCCTTGGCACCTGTTTCACTGAAATTCTGCTCCCCCGAAGGATCATCGCAGCCCATGAACACAAACATCAGCAATTGCTGGTAGTCCTAATAAACAAGATAATATGGAAAAATAATAATACTAATAATAAATAAAATATTTACATGATGGAAAAAAAATCTATCATATACATATATATAATTTAAAATATCAGTTTTAATATCAAATATCTTTCATTAATTTTTATTAATTTCATTTGGACTCGAAAACCTGCCAAACCATTTAGTTTAGTAGGAAGAGAACCATGGTAAACCCAGAAACCTGCTAGTCTACCCTGTGACCCAGAAACCTGCTAGTCACAATCATCAATTGGCCATAAACATATCTTCCTAATGTGCACATCTCTTCCCAAAGTTGCTACTAGTGTACCGAAAACCTGCCAGACAACACTTTGGGAAGAATGAATACTACATTTTCACATCACATAAATATCAAGGGCATAAAACCCATAAGTTATGTTCATCACTATGGGAGGTATCATCCCAAAGCTATCCTCCCACTGTTAAATTGTTTTAAAACACACACATAATCAACTCCTAAATTATTTTTATTACTTACTTATCTTTTATATATTTTTAAATTAATTTAATTAAATATAGATATAAGGATATTTTGAACTAAAATCTGTTCGTATCTTATCTTATTGCGCAGAAGATATTATATAAAGAAAAAGAAAATCAAAAAATAAATAAGTAAATGAATAAAAGAGACATAAGCAATTATATTTAATTTCAAAGAGAAGATGACGCAGGATCATGTATATTTTGTAATTTTGTAATTGACGCACGCAGGCCGAGGCAACGAATTGTAACCAATTCAATTCATGAAGAAAAGAAAAGATACACGTACAGGCACATTTGACACACGCAAGTCGAGGAAGCAATTGTATACAATTCAATTGGAGGGAAAAAAACACGTACAAGTATATTTTGACGCACACAAGTCGAGGAAGCAATTGTGTTTAATTTCAATTCATAAGGAAAACGCACACAGTTGTGGAATTGAACCACACAAGAGGCAAGCAATTATATGTATACATATATATATATAGTTGGGAATTAGGATTACCTGGTTTCCGTATTGCTAATCTCCTAAGAGAACAATTGAGAGAGTACGGAATAAGAGTGTAGCAGCGGAGGAAAATTTAGCGGCCAAGAAAATGTCGAGCGTTTTCGAGGTTTAAGCGGTCAGACCTAAGTTTATAATTAAATTTAGGGTTTTGGTTATGGGCTGGGTTTTTTAATTATTCCTAATAAATGAATTAAAACAAATTGTAGAGTTTTATTATTAGATATATTCTGAGTCCAATGATAAATTCAAAAATTGAAAATATAATTTGATCTAACTACTCCTAGATTCTTGGATCTAATCTTGACTAATCTAATATTACTATTTACAAAATAATATGATTACCACAGAAACAATGCAATATTATTAATTTTTTATTATTTTATTAGTATTATTTTAATCTATCATTATCATTACTATTTATATTATTATTAATAAAAATCCGAAGTATTACAGTATGTGAGATATGAAATACTTGAACTTCCAAGTGAAAAATTAGATTATTGACCCACTGTATACTGAAGTATATTTCTATGATTCACATTTAAGGGGGAGATTGTTAGAATATAGGTGAGTTAATATTGAAAAGATATACTCATAGACTTCCTTTAAATCCTATTTGATCTCCCAAAATGGATGATAGATTAAGATTTTAAATCAATATGTTATGAAAAATTGAAAGTTTACTGTTAGTTATAAGAAATATGATATGGTAATTGAGAAGTTTAGTGATAATTAAAAACTTATTGTTGGCATGATTCATGTGATCATCCAAGTCACATATACGATGCAACAAATTATTGAGATTACACAATGACATCAATGGAAGAACTAAAAAATTCTTTATAAATAGCCAACATATTATATTATTGAAAAATTATTATGTGTTGTTTGTTCTAAAAAAATGATTAAGTATGACTAATTATGATCTGGAATGAATATTTGCATTTCAGGAAAAAGTATTAATCCCTTGTTTGTCCCTCATATTTTATTCCCACTAAATTAATTCTAACTTAACTTAATCAGCTAATCTAGAGTATTAATGTTTATAAGTGCCTGTAGGTCCACTCATACACCTACCTCAAATAATTATGCAATGTCTCACACAATTAATTAAGATGCAATTTAAATCAGGCTCACTCTAATTTGATTATGTGGAGCTTCTAGGTATATGTCTATCTAGACGCAAATTAGATTAAAATCTAATTCCACATTATTTAATCCAAGATCAATTTAAGATTTCTTTTGTCAAGTTTAATCCTAAATTCCCAAACATGTTTAATGGGAGCCAATCACTAAACAATGAATAATAAAAACAAGATTAAATGAACTGAATTAAAATTAAGCAAAATTAATTAGTAGGAACAAATACTAAGTCTCAAATAAGTTCATAATAGCAACATAGAAAAATTCAGAGTTAAAAAGCATAAAAGAAATCAAAGGCAAAAGAGTGAAGTTAAGACAAACAGCCCCCACTATTGCTCCTTTCCTTTCCAATTCCAGAGCTCAGTGTAGCGAAGAAGAGGACGATGATGCTCCTTGTCCAGCAAAAATCACGATGATCGTCCCCAGGGAACTCACGTTCGTTTTTTCCCAAGTCGTGCACAGCGTGAGTGATGAATTAAAAATCGCCTCTGCTCCTCTAGCGAGAATCTCCCAAGTCGTGAATGATTGCTGCGCCTCTCTCGATTCCTTCGATGTCCAGCGTCACCTCTTTTTTTCTTAAAGCCAAATGCCGCCTCCTCAATTCAATTGCCGCGCCTCCTGTAGGCTGTAGCTTTAGGTTTTTTTTCCTTTCATTCAATTCAATTCATTCCCCATTGCTCAAACGGTGCGCTCCAAATCATTAAATCACCATCTTTTTTTTTTTTTTGGGCTTTCCATTCATCCGCCTCACCTCTGTAGCTTCTTTTACGTCTTGTAATTCTTCTCAATGTTGTGGGCCCCAACTCCTTTTTTTTTGGTACAAGGCGAGGGGAGAGGGATTCGAACACAGGACCTGAGAGGAGATATAAGGCATCTCAATATCACCAACTGTGCTATTGTACTGCTGTCCTCTGTTTAATCTCCATTTAATCTCCAAATGGTGCCAAAAAGCTCAACTGTCCAAACCCAATGCTCCCCCTGGTCCTTCAATTCATCATCCACAATCAATTCTTCATTTTAAGTGCAGACATGCTTGATTTTCAATTGATGGCCCAATTCCATAAATGGTGCAAATTAATCCCGTGGGTTTCTCTATGCAAAAAGTTAAATTGAATAAATTACATATATAATAATAATAATAATAATGATAAAACTGATTTTTTTAAAAAATTATTTTTAAACTCCTAATTACTATTATTTATTTCCTACACTAAAAGGTTAAAAAAAACTTTTATTTTAAATTGAAACCTCACATATGATACACTACTTTGATTTGATCTTACCATAATATGGTCTTAGGAATCTCTTAAAATTGTATAGATAACTCTCTAAATATCTTCAAAATATACTTTAAATATATTAAAATTGGAGAGTTATCATTTTCATAATTATAAAGGGTTTTTTTTTTAGATTAATGATTGATCGTCAAAATTTATGACTTACAAATTTATACCAAGGCTTTGTAGCCCAATTGGGCTGAAATTTATGATGGTATGTGAGATATGAAATACTTGAACTTCCAAGTGAAAAATTTGACCTACTATATAAATATCCTCATATTATAGACAATCATATTTAAAACACGGTTACTAACTAAATTTTTCTTAAATATTTATCTAAACAAAATCTTTATCATAAAACTAGAGAGACAATATTTATAATGGGTTAGCAGTGACATCATATTTAAAACATCGTTAATAGAGACACTCTTTTCTACACAGGAAGCCTCAATATGACCATAATAATTAAAGAGAAAGCATTATAAAAACATAAATAATACAAATAATAATAAAAGATAAAACATAACAATCCTTTAAAATTAAATTAAATATTTCATAGTAAAGCCAAATATCTGAAATATTCAAAAAAAAAGTATCAAGCATTATTACATTCCGTCAAATAGACGAGAGATTTCACCAAACAAAATGGACGCGAGGGATGGATTTGATTCATTTTTCTTATTTGTAGTTGTTAGTGGGAGCATGGAAGAATAGTGATTGGATTCCCTCTCACTACTGTGATTTCTTCTGTACGTTACAACCGTTCTTTTTTTTTTTTTATACAATCTGTTACAAACGTTCTGTTTACACATCTTGCATTTGTGATTCCTATATAATACAGACCTATCATTCGCTGATATATGAATGTTAGTCTCTGAGAAGTTTTATCTTCCGATATAATACAGACATACCATAATACAGTCCTACTGAGAAACCTGAAATGGCAACTCTAGCTCCAAGACTCTGGTTCTCTGCATTATCTTCTTCTTTTCATTAAAAAAAAACCTTCAACAAAACACGTCTGCGTCCCGTTTTCTTCAATCTTGAAGAAGCCTGTTCATCCAGGTGGTAATCGGATCTCCTGCTCCATCTCCGATCCAACCGGACCTAGCCCAAAACCACCACGCGTCTCTTCTGCTGATGTCTCCCCCGCCGCCCGATTTGCCCCTGACGAGCCCAGGAAAGGCTCTGATGTCCTCGTTGAAGCTCTTGAGCGCCAAGGCGTTACCCATGTCTTCACCTCCCCCGGCGGTGCTCCCACGGAGATCCATCAAGCGTTAACTCGCTCCAATATCATCCGTAACGTCCTTTCGCGCCACGAGCAAGGCGGCGTTTTCGCTTCCGAGGGGTACGCACGATCATCTGGCATTCCCGGCGTCTGCATCGCCACGTCCGGTACCGGCGCCACCAATCTGGTCACAGGTCTTGCCAATGCACTGCATGATGGCGTACCTCTGATCGCCATAACAGGGCAAGTCCCCCGAAGGATGATTGGTACTGATGCATCCCAGGAGACGCCCATTGTTGAGGTAACAAGATCGATCACGAAGCATAATTATCTTGTGCTTGATGTAGACGATATTCCAAGGATTGTGAAGGAGGCGTTCTTCTTAGCTACTTCGGGGAGACCAGGCCCTGTTTTAATCGACGTGCCGCAAGATATACAGTAACAACTTGCGATTCCTAACTGGGACCAGCCAATTAAGCTGCCCGGATACACAGCGAGGCTTCCCAAATCGCTGGATAGGAATCTTTTGGAGCAGGTTTTGAGGTTGATACTGGACTCCAAGAAGCCGGTTCTATATGTTGGCGGTGGTTGTATGAACTCAAGCGAGGAACTGAGGCGATTTGTGGAACTTACTGGAATCCCTGTTGCTAGTACTCTGATGGGCCTGGGTATATATCCCGTTGCTGACGACTATTCCCTCCGGATGCTTGGAATGCATGGGAGCGTGTACGCTAATTATGCCATTGATAAAAGTGATCTGTTGCTTGCATTTGGGGTGAGGTTTGATGATCGGGTGACAGGAAAGCTTGAAGCCTTCGCTAGTCGAGCTAACATTGTTCATATAGACATTGATTTAGCTGAGATTGGTAAAAACAAGCAGCCACATGTGTCTGTTTGTGCGGATTTGAAGTTGGCCTTGAAGGCCATTAATCAGATGCTGGAGAGCAAAGGAATCAAAGTTGATTTTCGAGCTTGGAGAGAAGAGTTGAACGAGCAAAAACGCAAATTTCCATTTACTTATAAGACATATGAGAAATACATTTCTCCTCAGTATGCCATTGAGGTATTGGATGAACTCACGAATGGAGAGGCAATAATAACCAGTGGAGTAGGACAACACCAGATGTGGGCGGCTCAATATTACAGTTATAAGAGACCTAGACAGTGGTTAACATCAGGGTTTCTTGAGGCTACGGGTTTTGGATTGCCTGCTGCAATTGGGGCTGCTGTGGCTAACCCAAGGATCCCAGTAGTGGACATCGATGATGATGGAAGTTTCTTATCCAATGTTCAGGAACTTGCCACTACAAGGGTGTATAATCTCCCAATTAAGATACTGTTGTTGAATAATCAACGCTTGGGTATGGTTGTTCAGTGGGAGGATGAGGATGGGATCTTCCCAAATTTGTTGAAGTTTGCTGAATCTTGTAACGTACCAGCAGCCCGAGTGACCAAAAAAGAGGACCTTAGAGCAGCAATTCAGAAAATGTTGGATACTCCTGGTCCCTATCTTCTTGATGTTATTGTTCCCCATTAAGAGCATGTCTTGTTCGTGATTCCAATGATGTGGTAACAGAGAGGGTGATGGCAGAACATCCAAGTAATTCAGTAATTCCGTGAACCAAATATAATATCTTTACTTTACTTTCTTTTCTTTTCGTTTTTTTTTTTTTTTTGGGCTAGGAAAAGTGATGCATAGCATTATCAGTGTTAGAAATGGAGACTTAGGGTTTCAGTACTATTCTGCCAGTATCTTGATATGAGCTATTTTAATGCCAAGTTTGGTGCTACTCTCCTGATGTTGCTGTTCTTGTTGTTGGCTTATCATGTGCATCCTTTGTTTGTTCTCTACTCTGCATTTTTGTTTTTCTGGTCCTAAATGCAATGTGCAATAACTAGAAGCTAGCTACATTTAGGACCAAAAGTAGTCATTTATCGAAACTTATTGGTTTTTCCTTATATCCTCTTAGCCTGCCACACACAGTCACAATGACACAACGTACACTTTACAAAATTAAAATTTAAAACAATTTTTCTTTTCTTTTCGTTTTTTTTTTTTGAAAAAAACCCCTCACGTTGGTGCCGAGAAGTTTGGAAAATTGTAGCAAACAGTCATCATGTGAAATATATTGGAGCCTCGTCCATAAATTTTTTTTTTTTTAAAAAAAATGCCTTTCTTTTCTTTTGAAAAGCTTACATACGTTTTTAGTATTTAAATTTTAAACTTTGTCGTGGAGATGAGAGAAAGGAATATAAAGGCACTGACCTCTAGAAATGATCGTCCGAGGGAAGATGCGACTTTTATAGGCAGCTTGAGGATATGTTGAATAAATATCAATTAATTATATAAATATATATAATTCATATCTTATAAATAACTTGATTCTTTCATTTCAAAATACCATATCTTACTACGAATATCCTATGTTGCACCGACATCAACACCGATACGTGACACGAGAAACGACACGACACTCCAACACGTTAATCCTATAAAAATCTAAATTTCAACACGTTAGGAGACGTTTTGATATTAAATATATATTTTTAAGTATAATTCACATTTAATACAAAACATCCCTAGAGTGTAGATAGGTGAAATTTCATGTGATTCAGTAAAAAAATAGAAATTCCATTATTTATAAATTGCTTCATATGATTTGATGAAGAATGGGACATAGCATACATTACTAATTACTATTAAATACTAAATGACGCACTAATCTCAATTTTATACTTACTAATTACTAAATAGTAGAAGGCGCACTAAAAGACAACTAAGCAATTTCTTTTTTTTTTTTTGGATTTGGTTTAGGTCCTTTGTAAGCATTTGTCCCCCGCGTCCGCTACAACAAATATAAAGCCATGAAGGCTAACAATTCAAGCATCAAGTGACACAAAAGAGGTTTATAGCTTTGAAAGATTCTTAATTTGGTCTTGCAAACAAAACATGTTTGGTTCGAGGGGAAGGGATGAGAGGGAAGAATGATATTGACCAAATTATCATTAATGAGAAAAATATTCCTTTTTGTTAAGAGTGTATTTTTGGAATATTAAAAATTTTTCATGGACAATTTGGTCAATATGAGATAAAAAATTTCCCTCCCCTTCCCCTTCCCATTAAACCAAACACATTTAGAGAATTTGATGATGTGCTATTGAAAGCAACAGAACGAGCAAATGAACATGTCTATAGGAGTGATATAATTTCGAGAAGAAAAAAAAGAGTGATAGGATGAACATGATTGCATTGTATTAGTGGAATTAGTAGTTGAAAGTCAATGATATTTTATCTTGGCTATTGAATATAATTAATCGTCAAAATAATGGGAAAATTACACACAACTCACAAGGAGCAGAGATATTTACATTTAGGTTCCTTCAAATGACAAAATTACACACAAGTCCCTAGGGACTCTCTGTAATTATTTCAGAACGTAAAATTACTTTGCTGCCCATAGTGCATATTTCAGAGAGAAGCGATTAACAACAGAAAAAGCATAAATTAACAACAGAAAATGCATGTATTAACAACAATTTTTGAAAACCCTGAATTTGTCTTCTCTCACTTCCAGAAGTGATTAACAACAGAAAAAACATAAATTAACAACAGAAAATGCATGTATTAACAATAACTTTTGAAAACCCTGAATTTTGTTAATAAATAAAGTTGTTGTTAATACATGCATTTTGTAACGTCCTTAAAATTTACTTAACAAAATGACTAATTAAGGGTTGATCAACCACTGAGTAATACTTCATCAATTACCAAAATATACAAAATAAATCAGAGTATGCAAAATGAGCCCTAACATGGCAATAGACAATCATCCAACATATATCAAAAAGACGGAAGTACTACTTTCACCAGAAGTAGCATAAGCTTCTGAGGTCTTCCCTGATGGACTCGGATGGGAGCTATCACCTGGAAAAATGTGATAACCATCAATCCGACTCATTACGAATACTAATATGTGCTAGTGAGGTGCCATGTTGAACAATTTATATAACAAAGTATTTTATAAAAATAATAATTATAATTTGCCAATATCCACATCACAAAATTTCATATCAGAAATTGTTTATCACAGTTTTCATTAACACAATTCCTGAGATACCTCCCACCAATCCAACCAAACCGCCTTATTTCCTCCGACTAGACCCATGGGCTAAGTTACATCCATATTACTAATTACTCAAAAGCTCACTGGTCATATGATGAGGACCGGCCAAAATCCTCAGAGCACATGTTCCAAACCACGGGTCTTTCTCCCTCATTGAACTAGCGGGGTGTCGTACGCCCTTATTGAACTAGTGGGCCAGTCCCTCATTGAACAGGTGGGACAATATAAAGCCAACCATCATGCATCAATGGAGGCCTCACCACGTGGTGGAATATATTACTTCATTTCTTCCCAATTCAACCCTTCCCATAATTATCATAATAAATATCATAACATCAAAACTCTCAATTCTTATACATAAATAAATGAATATGTATAAATTCATGTCTTTTTTTCCCCTATTTACCACTTTTTAAATAAATAATTACCATTTTGCCACTTTTTTCAAAATATTTCCCAATGTGCCACATTTAGTCGACTAAACCGTGGTTTAGTCGACTAAAAATCGCGGAATTTTTTTTTTTGAATATCTCAGTCATTTAGTCGACTAACCCACATGGATTAGTCGACTAACCCACCTGGGCTAGCCGACTAAATGTCAGCAGAGGGGTTTTTTAAAAACCCCCTAACGACGGCTTGATGGAACCCTAATCGACTAAATTGCTCCCCAAACCTCCCTCCCTCTATTTTTCTGACTAAATCGCTGCTGAATCCGTTAGTGGGTTGCGGAGGAAACTTCAATCTAGTGGCATTTGCGTCGTAATCGGTATGTTTTCATCTCCATTTTGTGATTTTCACCATAGTTTTTGCGTCTCTATAAATTTCACTCTAGGGTTTTCTCGCGGCATTTTCAGAATACGCTCGACTAAAAAAAACCCAGTAGGTTTTCTAAACCCAATCGGCGTATTTAATTCAAAATTAATCGTCATTAATTTTTGAAATTCAAATTTTAGATCTGGATTAAAATATATTAATTATATCTATAAGATAGATCTAAACTAATAATATTTATTTAATCCGTATTAAAAGCCGATCTAAAATTTGAATTTTAAATCTAGATTAAAAATTATATTAATTAAATCTATCTGATAGATTTTATTTAATCTATTTAATTAAAAGTATACAAATTTTTAACAATAATATATTTGGAATGCTTGAAGTGGGCAAACTATGATGGTCGTACTAAAAAAAAATCAGGGAAACCATTGAAAAATATATATTAATTCTCCTTTCGATTTACTATTAATTAATAACCTCATTTTCTATTTATTATTTATTAGTAATTTCCTAAATTATTTATTTCATTTTTACTAATTATTACTATTATTAGTATTTTCATTTGCATATAACTTTAGCCCATGTCAAAATATTACAACAATGACATAATGGCTAAATTTTAGATTGCACAATTAAGTCAGCAATACTTGAAGTAATTAAATCAACAATGTACTCTTATTATTGCTACAAGCTATAACTTATATCTAGCTGTACTTACTTTAATTAAATATAAGTCCAAAACATGATTTAATGTCAAAACAGTGAGTTCCTTCCAATTTTTATGTCTAGTTCCAATTTATAAGGTTCAACATCTAAATGCTTAATATTGGTTGTACTGCATAGATTTATGAGTCATAGCAGGGTATATGTATACTTATCATTTTCTTTTCTTCTCTTATCTAACCAAACGTGTACAAACACACACACACACGGTGAGCTCTGGGTCCCCAAAATATATCTGTATGCTTTCATAGCTAGGATAATAACTCTTTCTTTTGTTTATGCAGTCACGTATCAGTAATTTTTCCAACTTTTTAAACAGTAAAAACAGCAACCTATTGCATGACACACACACACATATATCAGAGTAGCAAGTTCTCGTTTGGTTTCTACACCCACACTACAATATAATAGCCAACAAAGTTTACTTATTCCTCTTTTTCTTTCTCATGCAAAATGATAAGTATATATTCAGACCCCCATTTCCCTTAATGTTCAAGATCCCTTTTTCCTATTATTGGAAAGTTTATATATATATATATATATATATATAAAGTTATATACATACAACTATAGACTGAATTAAGGGTCCAATCCGAGAGAAGAAACGCTGGTCCGAGAAGCATTAACGGCGTGGGTGTGCTGCTCAAAAATGCTTGAGCGAGTATGGTCTCCTGCTGGTTCTCCTTTTCCTCTCTGCGTTTGCGTGTTGGCCGAAAGGTATGAAAAGCGCCGCTTAAGATATCCTGACGTGTGGCGTTAAATATTTTGCTGACACTCTTCCCCTATGATTTCGTGCTGCTGATATGAGGAGTATTAGAATATGACTAAATGGGATGTATTATGTGGGTGTTGGGCTTTGAGTTATCTGATTGTGTATGTGTTGGGCCGACAAGGTAAGAGAATAATGGATGGGCCGACAAGGTAAGAGAATAATGGATGCAGCAACCTAATGGATTGGAATTGGTTTGTTTTCTTTTCTTTTTCTTTTTTTTTTCTATGATTTTTTTTTTTGGAAGATACAGGCAAGCCGAGGCTTGAAAAGATAAAGAAAGGCTAGACAAGCTAGCCCAATTACAACATCCTAAAAAACAAGCTAGCAGTTATAGGCCTGTTGATCCCGCAGGATCATATGAAGGCATTCTGTCGGAATCGTTGGAATGAGGACCACGTCTTCATTAGCAGTGTTACCATGACCAGCTCTGGCCACATAGTCGGCACATGTGATATTTCCTCTGGGCGTATAGCGGAGCTCGACATCCCAGTCCTGGAATAGAAGATCCCTAGTCTCCTTGATGATGTCTCTAAGAGGGTGATCAGTATGGCAGCCCCTCATGAGGATATTGATGGCGTCCAAGGAATCGGAGTAGAGGAGGATTCTCTGCAAGCTCATCTGATGAGCCAGTTTTAGACCTGTCTTGATGGCGTAAATCTCTGATTCAAGGATTGAACAAAGCCCAAGGAACTTGTTGAACCCCATCTCCCAATGGCCTTGAGAGTTCCTAATGACTCCACCGCAAGCAGCTTGATGATTGTGTCGCACAGACCCGTCCACATCAATACGGACCGCATTTGTAGGAGGGGGAGTCCAAGTCGTCTCATCAATCCTGTCAAACTGGAAGATTTGGTGATTTAGAATTTGATTGGTTGTATTTTCCATAAGCAAATATGTGCATAAATGAAGCATGTCCCTGTTATCTTTGCTTTCACCCCGAAAGAGGAAGTTGCATCTTGTTGTCCAGAGGATCCAGCATCCGAGGCTGAAGACTCTTGGCCAAGAGAAGTTGCGAAATCTTCCTTTCCCCGGGTTGTGCTTGATGTTCCAGTTGAGCCAGTCCTGCAAATCACCTGCAAAAAACTTGGAGAAATAGTTAGGCTTTATAATTTCTTTCCATAAGTTTTTAGCTCTCTCACAATCTCTGATCGCATGGATCACATTTTCCTCACTGGCACATTGAAAGGGACAAAGATTATCATTGGTAAGGTCTCTTCTTGCTCTAAGGGAGTTAGTGACAAGGCGCCCATGACCAACAAGCCACATAAAGTATTTGACTTTCTCTGGAAGATTCCATTTCCATAGTTGAGTCCAGAATGTGTTGTTATTAACCTCTTGTTGACCAGAGAGGAATATATAAGCTGATTTAACTGAAAAGCATCCGTCTTTGGCTATTCTCCAAGTAAAATAATCAGGGAGGTTGGAGCACGGAGGTCGCATCTTAGAGATGAGATTTATGATTGAAGTAGGCAGAATGCCTTGCCATCTATTGGTGTCCCATCCTCCACTCACAGATAGTTGGTCCCTAACAGATTCATCTTCATGAACAAGGGACGAAGACAGGGCAAAAGCAGCCAGCGGTTGTTCAAGAGGGAGCCATAGGTCAGTCCAAAATTTGGTACTTGCCCCGTTGTTGACCCTTTTTCCCACCCCAGTGAGGAACTTGTCCCAGACATCGGATATCGCCTTCCATGTAGAGGATGAATTCTTCTTCCTGGAGACCTTTGGGATAGATAAATTGCCACAGTTATACTTTGACCAAAGACATCTGACCCACAGGGTGTCTCTCTTCGTCAGAAGGCTCCAACAGAGTTTCATGATGAAAGCTTTATTTTGACGCCTTAGATCCTTAAGACCAAGACCCCCTTGCTTCTTTGCCTGTATAACTTTATCCCAAGCAATGAGGTGAATTTTTTTAACTTCTTCGTCTTGCGACCAAAGGAATCTCCTGGAGATCTTATCTAACTCGTTTATAGTGCATATGGGAAGCAGAGTAGACTGCATACAGTAGCTGGGTAAAGTAGATAGAACAGATTTAATCAAGACCGAACGACCAGCAATAGATAGAAACTTGGCTTTCCACATAGAGAGCTTTTTCCGAGCTTTTTGCACAATAGGGTGATAAGTAGCCTTAGTGACTCTACTATGAATGATTGGCACCCCCAAATATTTTCCAAGGTCAGCAGTGATACCAATCCCAAGCTGCTGACTAAGTTCAAGAGTTCTGTTGAAGTTGATATTCCTAGAGCAAAACATTCTGGATTTATTTAAATTTATCCTGTGGCCAGAGACCTCGCAGAAGCTTTTCATGACATTACGAACTTCAGACATTTGACAACTCGAAGCTTCGGCAAATAGGATGAGGTCATCAGCAAAGAAAAGATGGGAGATACAGGGACTTCCTCTTTTAAAACTAAATGGCTTCCATCGCCGAGCAGCACATTCTGCTTTAATACGGTGCCCCAGTCGTTCCATGCATAGGACAAATATATATGGGCTTAAAGGATCTCCCTGTCTGATTCCTCTAGAAGGAGTAAAACATGGACTTTCATCACCATTCCAGAGAATAGACATAGAAGCAGTAGAAATACAGTTCATGATGAGATCAATAAATTTGTCATCAAGCTTCAAGCATGTGAGAGTGTTCTTAATGAACCCCCAGTCAAGTCTATCAAAAGCCTTTTCCATGTCAATCTTTATTGCCACAAAACCTTTCTTCCTACCTTTCATTTTCATAGAGTGAATAATTTCTTGGGCAATTATGATGTTATCGCAAGTGGATCTATTAGCAATAAAACTACACTGCTCAGGGCTTATCAGATGCGGCATCATATCTCTGAATCTACTAGCCAAAACCTTAGTGATGATTTTGAAGCTCACGTTACATAATGATATCGGTCGGAAATCTTTCAACGTAGATGGGTTATCAATCTTTGGAATTAAGACAACCTTTGATTTATTTATGGAAGCCATTGAAGAAGGATCATTGAAGCAAAGTTTAATAAAGTCGCAAATTTTATCTCCCACCTCACTCCATTGGCTCTGAAAGAAATGAGCATTGAGGCCATCCGGCCCTGGCGCTTTGAAAGCTCCCATAGCAAAAGCAGCATTTTTTATTTCAGTTGTGCTAACATTTCTTGCCAACCTTCGTAACTCGTTATCGGGAAGGGTGGGATAGCTGGAGCACCAAGAGTTAGGATCTCTAACGGAAGCATCACAGGTATAGAGATTAAGAAAGTAATCATGAGCCATCATTTTTGTAGTGTCATGGTCTTCAACCCACTCTCCCGCATCGTTCTGTAAGGCAGCAATCCTCTTTTTGTTTCTTTTAATTATGGTGGAAGCATGGAAGAAATGAGTATTACGATCCCCCCCATGAATCCACTTGCCCCTTGATTTTTGAAACCAGGAAATTTCTTCTTGGGTGGCGACTTTGTGGTACTCGTCCCAAAGTTTTTTCTCAAGTTTGAAAAGGCCTGTTCGCAAATTCATTCTTCTAGACCTGTCAATTCCCTCAAGACGACGGATTATTTCTTTTTTCTTTTTGGAGAAATTGCCAACCCGTTTGTCATTCCAGTCCAAGGCGGATTTTTGAAAACTTTGAAGCCCCTCAAGCCATGTTTTTCCCCTCCAAGCTTCATTGGTGAAATTCTTAAAATCATTCTCAAGACTCCAAGCAGCCTGATAAGAGAATGACTTCGGGTGCCTTTGCCGTTGAGTAGAAGGGTTAGAATTCACCACCACAACCCTATGATCGGACTTATATTTAAGCTCATGGCGAACGGTGGCGTTGGGAAAACAAGAAAGCCAATTAAAATTTGTGAAAACCCAATCCAATCTTTCCTTTAATCCACGTTTTTCCCAAGTGAATTTTTCTCCTTGAAAAGTGGCTTCCATGAGATTAGTATCGTGAAGACAGTCCCGGAATTGCTGCATTGATGTCCAAGGCGGCTCCCCTCCTCCGAGTTTGTCAGACGGAGATAGGAAAATATTAAAGTCACCCAGGACCACCCAAGGGAGATCAGAATTATAAGCAAGGGAGCGAAGAGAATCCCAAAGGGAGATCCTGCCGATGGACGTAGTCTCGCCGTACACAACCGTCAAAAGAATTGCATTATTACTATTTTTCTCTTTGACTTGACAATGTAGCAGTTGGGTGGTGGAACTAAGGTAGGTAATATCATGTGTATCATTATTCCATAAGAGCCATATACCACCAGAGAAACCAGTAGCTTCCACCCTAACCCAATTAGTGAAGCCAAGTTTACGGCAAACTTTGTCGGCTCTAGCACCACTAATACGTGGTTCCATAATACAGAAAATGGAAATGCAATATTTGTTGACAATATCTTTAAAATTTAAAGGAAAGGTCCGGCTACCGGCCCCCCTACAATTCCAAGATGCTACAATCATTAAAAATAAATAAATAACAACAAGAAAGAGAAGGGATACTTACCTGGGGTCTTCAGTATCGCCTTGGCTTTGGTGCTCAGAATAAGTTTCTGATACAAAAGAAGCATTCCCTTCCATAAAATCAGGCGCTATATCTTCATTTGGGTCCCAGTCATCCGGAGGTCGTGAATTGTTGGATTGGAAAATATTTTTGACTTGGTCCGTAGATGAGGCAGCGCTAATTTGCACCTTCTGAGGGGAAGGGCTAACATTTTTATTTGCATTGCTGTCACGTATTGGAGGGCAATGGGTATTTGCTATCCTATTTAATTATGTAATATTGGGCTAAGATATGGATATATATATATATGGAACATGTAAACCTAAATGTAATGGCTCTAAAAATTGCATAAGCCCTTTTGTAAGCCATCAAATATAAATTCCATAATAATTTTTTTAAGCCTAAATTATTTCTTACTTGAATTTATAAATTAATTAAGGAAAAAAATATGCCTTAATTTCCAATAATTAACATCATAATTATTCTTGGCCAAAGTTCATAATTTAATTTCCATAAAATATTCAAAAATTAAATCCCAAAATTTGAGATGTTACATATTTTCTGTTGTTAATTTATGCTTTTTCTGTTGTTAATCGCTTCTGGAAGTGAGAGAAGACAAATTCAGAGTTTTCAAAAGTTGTTGTTAATACATGCATTTTTCTGTTGTTAGTCGCTTCTGTGTGAAATATGCATTATGGGCAGCAAAGTAATTCTACGTTCTGAAATAATTACACAAAAGTCCCAAAGGACTTCTGTGTAATTTTATCATTTGAAGGAACCTAAATATAAATATCTCTATTCCTTGGGACCTATGTGTAATTTTCCTTTAAATTGATTAGCAAATGTTGTAATAAAACCAGAAGTCACATACACATGTATACATATATGAATGTGTATATATATATGTATATATACATATGTGTGTACATACATGTATGTACGTATGTGTGTGTATCAGTTTATGAAAAGTAAAGGCCAAAATGATTATGAATTTTGAAAATATCAAAAATAATTATCATGCCTGAAAAAATAAATTGTGGATCAAAGTTATTGTAAAGTTAAAAAAAAAAAAAAAGGGTCCTTAAGCCTAAAAAGCTTAATGATATTGCGATATTTAATTTCTATTAGCATTTAAATTTATTCCGATTAATTTGTGAGATACAACTTATTATTGTGTTATTTTTAGTGTTCAAATACGAAAATGAATTATTGGTTAGTTTGAAATTTATTTGTATGACTATATGCCAATTGATATGGTGTGTCAATTTTATTTGAATTTATATTTTTGATAAATGCATATAAATGGTGAAATCATTTCTCTCTAACATTTTTATGTTGGGATCCCTACATACAGCGAATTAAAATATTTACGAATCCCATCCAAGGATTATTCAACAGCCTTTAAATTAAGGTTAAAGGAATCCGAATATTATCTATATGCAGAATTGGAATGTGTCTCGTTCGATTTGAACTGATGAGCTACCTTCTCGATCAGCAAAAGTCGACTCCACGTATCGGCTTCCTCTACCGGTATCCATACGAATAATCACTGAGCACGGAAACGGCACCGTGCTAGCGCCTTAGAACTGTACGTCTCTCTCTTTTTGTTCTAGAGTTTCTCGCGGCTTTCTAATACGCTCGATAAAAGTTCCGTAGGTTTGTATTATATTCAAAATTAATCCTCATTAATTTTGAAATTCGAATTTTGAATCTGGATTAAAAAATATATTAATTAGATCTATCTCATAGATATAATATAATCTATTTATTTAATTCGAATTAAAAGCCTGATTTGAAATTTGAATTTTGAATCTGGATTTAAAAAATATATTTATTAAATCTATCTTATAGATCTAATCTAATCTATTTATTTAATCCGAATTAAAAACTTTCTGATTTAATTTATCTCTATAAATTAAATCGGATAAATGATATTTATCTATTTAATTAAATCCGAGATACTATATCTCAAAAATTAATTGTGAGATACAATATCTCTATTTGTTTTACCTATTTAATTCATCAATTAAATTAAATATAAAACAAATCTTATATAATAATATTATAATCTCCATTAAATAATATTATTATATTATTTTTTGAATTATATATATATATATTTTTTTTCATCCTAGATTTTTTTTTGGAACAATTCTGGCTATATTCATTATTGTGGAAAACGCTATTACAACCAGGACAAAGACATACATGCAGAAGCAAATCCGGAGACCTACAACAATGGGTAAACAGAAAGACAAGGAAACAACTATAGAGGACCTACTAGATATAAGCCGCCAAGCAAGCACAACGACTATATCAGTTCAAACAGGATCAAAGACTCTGGGTAGCTCTGAGACATTATCTCGAGGACTGTTGATGCTCTTTCTATCATCTTCCAGCACCTGAAACAGAGAAGGTAAGGGTATTTCTACCCACCCTATAGGGCACACCTCCTTATTAGTAGATACAGCAAGCACGTCTGCTGCTCGGTTCCCCTGGCGAGGGGTAAAGCGAACTGAAAAGCTGGTTTCAGATTTAAGAGCTTCAAGGATATCATCGGTGATGCTGTGAGACTGCCATTCGCATGAATCCTGTTGATTATTTTTCGCAAGTCGTTCAAGAGATTGGTTATCAGTCTCAAATATGACATTTTTGTTTCCCAGATCATGAGCAATCATCAAGGCTCTTTTTAGTGCTAGAGCTTCCGTCATGAAAGCTGATATTGACTTGACCTTATCAGTAAACATCCACTATACATGGCCCCAATTGTAACACCTCATTTTCATCACCCAAAAACTTGACCAAAATATTTGAAATACCTTCAATAGGGATTTTCGATATCCAAATCATTAAATTACGTAACCTTTCAAAATAAAATTCATAATTCATATTCAAAATAAATTTCCAAAAATGTTTCAGAGTTTAGTACAAAGCGGAAGTCTTAGGTTCATGGCAAATAAAATAACATAACATAAACTATAGGAGTACAAAAGAGCCTCCTCAGCTCACTCCATAGGTGCCTTCTCTTGCTCTCTACTAGGATATTCACCTGAAAAATGTTAATATGGGATGAGATTCCACGTCTCAGTAACTACTGAAAGTTTCTACCGTACACAAGCAAATTATATATGACCAAAAAGTAGGGGCTGATTTCAAATATATATTTGCATATACCATAAATTCCCATACAAAATTATTTACAAAAGTAATCATCATTATGCCAAATTGTGGACTATACAAATATACAATGCAATATGCAGCCTCCCTTATATCACCGACCTCCCTTGTACCGCTGACTGGAGCCATAGGCTAACACATAGTCCAACAGAAACTCATTCATTTGACTGGATGGTTCCAAGCTCACCAAAACTTAAGATACACCCGGCCAAAGGTATAGAGCTTAAATTTGGACTATGGCTCCCCTCCTTTTAAAATAACAACTAAGGAGGTGTCACATGTCCCACAACTCCAATGCAATCCCGGCCAAAGGAAATACATGGAAGAAGGGGCTCTGAAAAGTACCATCCACTGTGCACCGAGTGGTGGCATAAGATCATATCATATCAATTCCTCCAAACTCCAACCCATTACATTACATCCGCCATGATAAATGCATTCATTCAAAATAATACACTATTACTGAAAACAATTTAATATGTCAATATGCGTATTCGTGATCAGTATATCAGCACGTATAAGTGAATAGTAAAAGACAGTATGCATACGTGAATAGTAAAATAAGGCATGCATACGTGAATAGTAAATATGAATAGTAAAATACTTTATGTATACATGAATAGTAAAATACGGTATGTATATATGAATAGTAAAATATGGTATGTATTCGTGAATAGTAAAATACAGTATGTATACGTGAACAGTAAAATACGGCATGTGGACAGTAAAAATGAATAGTAAATACGGTATGAATAGTAAATCAGTACTGTACGCGTAAATAGAACCTCCATATGAAATACAGATTTGCAAATTCAAAGTTCCCACACTAGATCTTAAACCTTATAAATCATAAAATATTTCGTACATATAATCTTATCAAAAATAATAAATAAATAGATATTTATAATCATACATAATTCACAAGTATAAGGAAGAATATTCAGAGTTACCTGGTACTCGCTAATTTCCACAAAACCACCAAAAAGCTACTATAAGATTCCCAAATAATTATCACTTCACTCTCCTTTTCTCTCTCTTCTCTCTCACTCTCTTCCGGTGAAAGGTGTGTGTGTTTGCGTAGGTGGTGGGGGGTATTTATACTGAAAGTCCCCCTCCCTTTTTCATTGGCGGGAACGGCGCCCTATTTTTTTTTTCTAATTGAGGAGGCGTCGTTCCTCCATTTTCAACGTGGTAGGCGCCCCCTACCCCAATTTTCAAAAGGGGTGGGGCCCACTACCTTTATATATTTATAAAAAAACAAACTTCACGTAAATGCGCAGCGGGAGGAAGAAATATTCGGCCGTGGGTCCCGCATGAATAGTAGTACTATACAAATAGTAAATCACTATGCATAAATAGTAAATACTATTCACGGGTCCCACAAAATACTGATTTCAAATTGTCACTTCCCAAAAATCGAGCCTAGCAGTCTTCCAAAAATAGCCTTATTCTCAAGACTTTAGGTCCAAAATTCAGGATGTTACACCAATGGTCACGACATACCAGTCCGATAGCTGCAGAAGAATCACAGAAGGATCCATCTAGATTAACTTTCAACATGTGCTCAGTTGGAGGTTCCCATCTGACTGGTTGCCTTGGCGGCTTGCTAGTTACAGCTCCTGGACCCTTCAAGTAATTTGCGTTCCAGTGGCTAACCAATTCCTGGTTTGCTTTTTCAATAACAGCTTTAGGATCTGGATACACACCGTTAAAGACCTGATCATTTCTTCCCTTCCAGATGAACCATAATAACCAGCTTATAGAGGCAATATCATAATCAGTGAGAGGACAGGACGGATGCATAATGGAAATCCACCACTGCTTGAAACTGTGGATATTATTGAGGTTGCTCTTGACTGATAATTGGCACCTAAACCATACACATCTCACCCATTGGCAGTGGAAGAACATGTGCTCCAGTGTTTCACTTGATCCATGGCACAATGGGCACAAATCAGTGAGACCCCTCTTTCGTTTGAGTAACGCATCGTTTGTAGCCAGGGAGTTCGTCAGGCACCGCCATAGGAAATTCACAACTCTAGGAAATAGTTACATTAATACACATATTAGAGAATTTATAGTTAATTATATTTATTTGATTATTGTTTCTATGTTTGGTTCTAGTAAAATTGATTGTTTTTTATAATTCATTTCTAGTTTAACTTTTGGTTGATGGCAAATTTCTAGGAGTGTGGATGGAGATGAATTAGATGAGAGAGTGGGAGAAAGAGCCTCCGGTTTCTTTGCCCATCCTTGCTCATCCTCCCTCCTGACCGTCGAAATCTTGAAAAAACCGCATGATAATTTTTACTGCATACAATTTTATCAAAAATAATTTTAGCCCATTGGATCAAGATTTTGACAACCAGGATGGAGGATGAGAGTGATGGACAGAGGAGAGATGATGAGAGTATCTACTTCCGCGAGAAAGGTGGGTTAATGAAGACGGAAACGACTTTCATCCTATGCGCCTTATCATCCGTTGTGTTCCAATATACGAACCTGTGTCATTTTTGTGCAAAACTGTGAGCTTTCCATGTTTTTTTTTAAAAAAAATTTCAAACACTGACGGGTATTTAAAAGATATTTTAAGATATTAAAAAAATACTTTATGATCTTGAAAAATTATTTTAAACTCTTGAAAAAAATATCCTGAAGTATGCTTTTAGTATCAATCAGTATTTGAAATATTATTTCAAGATACTCAAATAATTTTTCAAAATTATAAAATATTTTTCTTAATATTCAGTATCCTAAAATATCTTTTAAATACCAATATACCCAAAATATATATTAAAAAGGGGGTGAAACCCCGCGGTTTTGCGCTAAAAAACGGTAAGGCGCATATGACCAAAGTGGCTTCCAATGGAGACACTCTTTTTCATACAGAAAGCCTCAACTGATGATAATTATTAATGAGAAAACATTATAAAAACATAAAATATAACACAAATAATAAT
The DNA here is from genome assembly GCA_034222035.1 of Acacia crassicarpa. NCBI lineage: Eukaryota > Viridiplantae > Streptophyta > Magnoliopsida > Fabales > Fabaceae > Acacia > Acacia crassicarpa. The sequence continues at coordinate 34,795,393 of JAWXYG010000005.1, read as the reverse complement.
TAATAATCAAAGATAAAACATAACAATCCATTAAAATTAAAATGAGATATTTCATAATAAAGTCAAATATCTGAAATATTCAATATTTTTTTTCCTGTTATTCATTATCTCCAAGGTTTTACAATAAATAGACCACAGAACCAGAGTAGCCCTAATTTTGATAATTTTGAATTAAGGACTCCAAGCACATCGGTGGCCGCCGCAACTCTCGAACAAAGCACTCGCGCTTTCTGTACGTTCTGCGAGGCCAGAAATGGCGAATCTGCCTCCTACGCACTTTTTCTCTGCATCATCATCATATCCTTCTTTTCCTTCTCTGCCTTCTTCAACTTCAACAAAACACCTCTCCGTCCCGTTTTCTTCAATCTCGAAGAAGCCTGTTCATTCACGGGGTAATCGGATCTCCTGCTCCATCTCCGATCCAAGCGGACCTAGCCCAAAATCACTACGCGTCTCTTCTGCTGATGTCTCCCCCGCCGCCACCGAATTGGAAGCTTTTGTTTCCCGATTTGCCCCTGACGAGCCCAGGAAAGGCTCTGATATCCTCGTTGAAGCTCTTGAGCGCCAAGGCGTTACCGATGTCTTCGCCTACCCCGGCGGTGCTTCTATGGAGATCCATCAAGCGTTAACGCGCTCCAATATCATCCGTAACGTCCTTCCGCGCCACGAGCAAGGCGGCGTTTTCGCTGCCGAGGGATACGCGCGATCATCTGGCATTCCCGGCGTCTGCATCGCCACGTCCGGTCCCGGTGCCGCCAATCTGGTCTGTGGTCTTGCCGATGCACTGCTTGATAGCGTACCTCTGATCGCCATAACAGGGCAAGTCCCCCGAAGGATGATTGGTACTGATGCATTCCAGGAGACGCCCATTGTTGAGGTAACAAGATCGATCACGAAGCATAATTATCTTGTTCTTGATGTAGACGATATTCCTAGGATTGTGAAGGAGGCGTTCTTCTTAGCTACTTCGGGGAGACCAGGCCCAGTTTTAATCGACGTGCCGAAAGATATACAGCAACAACTTGCTATTCCTAACTGGGACCAACCGATTAAGCTGGCGGGATACACAGCGAGGCTTCCCAAATCGCCGGATAGGCATCTTTTGGAGCAGATTGTGAGGTTGATATTGGACTCCAAGAAGCCGGTTCTGTATGTTGGCGGTGGTTGTATGAACTCAAGCGATGAATTGAGGCGATTTGTGGAACTTACTGGAATCCCTGTTGCTAGTACTCTGATGGGCCTGGGTACATATCCCATTGCTGACGAATATTCTCTCCGGATGCTTGGAATGCATGGGACAGTGTACGCTAATTATGCCATTGATAAGAGTGATCTGTTGCTTGCATTTGGGGTGAGGTTTGATGATCGGGTGACAGGAAAGCTTGAAGCCTTCGCTAGTCGAGCTAAAATTGTTCATATAGACATTGATTCAGCTGAGATTGGTAAAAACAAGCAGCCCCATGTGTCTGTTTGTGCAGATTTGAAGTTGGCTTTGAAGGGCATTAATCAGATACTCGAGAGCAAAGGAATCAAAGATAAAGTTGATTTTCGAGCTTGGAGAGAAGAGCTGGACGAGCAAAAACGCAAATTCCCATTAACTTACAAGACATATGAGAAAGACATCTCTCCTCAGTATGCTATTCAGGTATTGGATGAACTGACGAATGGAGACGCAATAATAACTACTGGAGTAGGACAGCACCAGATGTGGGCGGCTCAATATTACAGCTATAAGAGACCTAGACAGTGGTTAACATCAGGGGGTCTTGGGGCTATGGGTTTTGGATTGCCTGCTGCAATTGGGGCGGCTGTGGCTAACCCAAGGATCCTTGTAGTGGACATTGATGGTGATGGAAGTTTTTCAATGAATGTTCAGGAACTTGCCACTGTAAGGGTGTATAATCTCCCAATTAAGATACTGTTGTTGAATAATCAACACTTGGGTATGGTTGTCCAGTGGGAGGATCGGTTTTATAAATCAAATAGAGCTCACACATACCTTGGAGACCCATCTAATAAGGATGAGATCTTCCCAAATATGTTGAAGTCTGCTGAATCTTATAACGTACCAGCAGCTCGAGTGACCAAGAAAGAGGACCTTAGAGCAGCAATTCAGAAAATGTTGGATACTCCTGGTCCCTATCTTCTTGATGTCATTGTTCCTCATCAAGAGCATGTCTTGCCCATGATTCCAAGTAATGGAACCTTCAATGATGTGATAACAGAGGGTGATGGCAGAACATCTAAGTAATCCGGTGAACCAAATAAAATATCTGTACTTTCTTTTTCTTTTTGGTATTATATAGTACCTGTACCATCTTACCTAGGAAAATTGATACTACCACCGGTTTTAATTATTGTAGTACAAATTACACTACACTTTGCACTATAAAATTAGAGCTATTAAAATAGGCTGGACCCCACTGGTTAGCTCATTAAGACCCATTTTTAGCCCCATTTAATGGGGTTATTTTTGGCTCCCCCACTCCTCTTGGATTATGATAGAGCCAACCATAGGCCAAAAATTCTCCTTCCTTTCTTTGATAAAATTCCCAGTTCGCTGGTTGCTTCGTTGCCAAAATCTCTTTAGCCCCTATGAATCTCAATTGTTGAACCCGGTGATCGATGTCGTCAAAGCCAATCGTTTATCCAGTTTTTATTTTTATTCGTTTGAGTTCGCGCGATAAAAATGAGCAAGTATGGGCAGATTGAGACGGGCTTCCTTGCCCAAATAGTAACGTCCTGCACTACTCTATGAAGATTATAGTTCATATTTTACAAAATTTTAAAGTTTTAGAGATACCTGAAGTATAATATAATATATTTAGACATAATAATATAATATATTTTAAATAAAATAATATATATATAATAATATTTATTTAAATATATTTAATTTTCTAGGCAGGGCCAAATGGGCAGGGCAGGACCCCCTGTCGGTGCCTAGGCCTGCCTAGTTATTGGCCCAGCCCAAAACTGCCTAAATTTTCTTTGTGCCACTTTTTTAGAGCCGGGTAGGGCAATTTTTTACTGGGTTTAGGCAGGCGTACAGGGCATTTGGGCACCATGCTTACCCCTAACCACATGATACCCTTGAAAATGATAGCCACATGATTCTGTGATATTTTCGCAGCTTAAAATTAACACAGCCTCGTCATCACTTTTTAGTCTTATTTATAAGTTTATTTTAATTAAATCTCATATATTAAAGAGAGATCAAGGATAAATAGCTAACTCAATAATTATGAGGTAAATTTTTAATTTTTCTCTCATTTATGATTGAGTATTTTTCAACTGTTTTTCTCTTTCTATCTCTATGAGTACAATTAATATAGATAAAATTGTTACAACCTCATTTATTATATGAAACTGGATATATAAATAAGACTTTTTTTTTTGGGGTCAAAATTGATTTATAAATAGTATGAGAGTGGTATGTAACTATTTTTTCTATATTTAATATAAGATTCAATTGAATTTTTTAAAGGGCTAAAGTACCTGTTAGGTCCTTTATGTTTGCTTCAGGTATCCATTTAGTCCCTTAAGTTTGTAAAGTGCTCGTTTGGTCCTTTAAAGTTAACACCGTTAAGCAGACTTAATGGAAAATATTAACTCAGCAATTTTAAATGAGATGACTGTGCACTTAAATGCTGACAAAGCAAGCTTATATGTTACTTTTTTAATAAATTAATATTTTAAATCTTATAAATTGAAATTTATTTAAGCAAATTTTGGCTATATGTTCTTCGTCTGAGGCATTTAAGTACATAATCATCGTTTAAAATTTCAATTTACAGGATTTAAAATATTAATTTATTAAAAAAGTAACATGTAAGCTTGTTTTGTCAGCATTTAAGTGCACAGTCATCGTTTAAAATTGCTTAGTTAGTATTTCCTATTAAGTCTACTTCACGGTGTTAACTTTAAAGGACTAAACGAGCACTTTACAAACTTAAGGAACTAGATGGATACCTGAAGTAAACATAAATGACCAAACGGGTACTTTAGCATTTTTAAAGAGGTTAAGAAAGCTAAATACAGTAAATTATTTTAAGGTATTGATAGTCATCTTTTTTTTTTTTAAATCATACTATTCTTTTTAACTTATGAATTGATATTTAATTAAATAATACATATCATATGTCATGATTAACTAACTTATTTAATTTTTTTTTCTCTAAAAACAATTAATTGAATTTTATATTTAAGACCGGAAAAGTAAGAGCAACTGGTGACTTCTTGTTAGATGGGAGGGAGAGAGTGATATGTGTTGTTCTCATTCACAATTGTTCTTCACCTTTTAGTAGTGGTTGCTACATACGACTTGATGCAGGTTCACATTACATGTTTAATCATAATGATGAACAACATATTTCTTATCATTATGATGATATCTCAATCATTTAAACTTTGATTTTAACGGTTCAAATTTAAAACTTAAAATTTGTATTTTTAAAATGATAATTTCATTTTCATGAGAAATGATAGTTATAAAATTATTCTTATTTTTAATTCTGCAAATAATAAAAAAAATTATTGTAAATATAAAATTAAATTAAATTTGGACCGTTTGATAATTTCCCAACCCGGCAACTAGCTTGTAATACTGTTGTTCTTGAAAAATAGCAGTAACGAATTGTTTGTATTAATATTGGTGAGAGCCACTTTTATAACAATTAAATGAATTTAGAGTAAAACTAAATTAGGATAACATAATTTATATTTGGATGGGTTTTCATAAAAAGAGCAATTAAACGTGAAATTGTGTGAGTGATATATTAATAAATCAATTTTAGAATGATGTTTAAAGATGATGAAAAGTCAACTTTCTTTTTACCCAAAAGCTCATTTCATTTGGAGTAGACAAAACTTCATATATTGGGTTAGAGTGTCTTTTCACCGCAGAAGAGTTTTATCATCACATAACTTGATGTTAAAAACGCCATAAACGTGTGTTTGACATCAAGTTTGACTTACCCAAACTAATTTCCTATATGGAAAGTCAATTTAGAACCAAATTATGTTTAAATTAATTATTGAGGAAAATAACTTCAAGGCCAAAAGTATCTTCAAAGTTGAAGCAACTTTTCCTCTCTATTGCTTCTATGATTTTCTTACTTTTTTTTTTTATTTAGAAATTCACTTTTCATTTTACCCTTTAAAGAAGATTAAGTCAAATTGATATTTTTATAAAAGTATGTTCAAACGTAAATCAAATTACATTATCTAACTCTTACACTAACTTTAGTTTAAATCTCATAGTGATTATTGAACTTTTTTCAACATCTAATGTCATCCCAAAAATTAAAAAACTTTTGTAGTGTTTACTGTCTTGTTGGCGAGTTTGTATGTTTGAAAAAGAAATTCTTATTACGGTATTAAGTTTATTATAAGATTCTTTCCCCATCTTTCTTGGAAGATTCTTAATTGTTCTTCCCCCTTCTTTAAATATTTTGACATTTTAAGTTAAGATGAAGAATAACATCTAGAGAAAAAAAAAAATCTTAAGCATTTTAAGTCTTCGAGCCATTTTCAACACCCTAACTTGAATATTTAAATTATAACTACTAAACTTATGGTGGATATAGTTAAAACATTTTACCAATAAAGAGCTTTACTATTCATAATTCATATATAAGTTACAATTAGATAGATTGATAAAAATTCTTTAAGAAGAAAATAGATTAATATATTATCATCAATAACATAATAGCTTAGTAGGATGGAAGCTTTTTTTTTAAAAAAAAAAATGAGTGAAATAAATCCCATATCTCAGATCAGAAGAGTAACTTATTTTAGACTCTGTAAGGCCCCAAAATAGGATATGTTTGGACTGTGGGTGGCCTCTTTATATACCAGGCTTAACCTTGAGTAGGCCATGGCCCAATAGTCATGGACTTTTGGTTTGTATGGGGTAATTGGCAGGCCTAGTGGCCCAATTTTACAAGGACCGGCTGGGCCGCTGGGGCAATAAATATTGAAAAATAAAATTAAATAATAATTCAAAATTTTAAGAAAGCAAATGAGTAAAATATAGTCAATAAAATTTATATCTGCGCTAACTGGCAATTGGGAGTGCTATCTAACTACGATTGTTTAAGAACACACAATTAGCGAAATGCACTATAGTTAGTGAGTAAATATGGCAGATTGACTAAAATAAAAAATAAAATAAAATAATTACCGGATTGATGAATGCTATTTCCACGCCACTGGTAGTGGCGTGAGGCTCTGACACGCCTTCAGAAGCGTGAGGCTGTCTCACGCCTCCAGAGGCGTGAGAGTGCATTAATAAAAAATTAATTAAAATATTTTAATTAAATATATAATTAATTATAAATAATAAAAAATTAATAATAATTTAAATTAATAATTAAGAAAATTAAAATATCTAAAATTTATTATAAACTTTAGGAACAAGATTAATTAGTAAATTAATTAATTAATTATTATAAACCGACTAATTATTTAATATTTTGTTAATAATTAGTTTATAATTAATTATATAATTAATTAAAATATTTTAATTAATTAATTAATTTTTTATTAATGGCGTGGGATAGTCTCACGCCTACCAGTGGCGTGGGGCCCTCTCACGCCTCCAGAGGCGTTAGCATTACTTTAAAAAATAGTTTCCACAGTGCATCAATCCAGTAAATTTTTTTTTTTGGTCAATTTCCCTCATCAAAAAACACTTTACAAAATAAAAATATAAAACTATATATATATATATAGGGCAAATGATTTGTCCAGGACCTAAGAGTTTCTCCTGTGAATTAAAACTACATCGTTTAGTTTAGTGAAGGCGCGCACACTTTTTTGTTTGGAATTTAAAAAAAAAACCATTTGCAAGCACGTGACACCCACGCTAATTCAATTAATTCAAATTGTACTTATTCTGCAACTGTTCTGCAATCGGAAATAGTCATAATGGTTTATTCTGCACTGGTGATCCTTATTGATAGCGATTTGATTTTAGAATTAAACTATCTGTGATTTGATTTCAAATTGCAGAACTATCTGTGATTTGGTTCATTCGCTCATTACCAATGCATTAGGGATTTGATTTCTAAATTTAGATATAAGGTTTTAATTCACGCTGGAAATAATTCTTTCCAGATCTGTAATTTATGATTGATTTTCACAACTAATGCTCAATAGCAATCTCCGAGAATCAATCGGAAAAGCATATGACACAAAATTATTTTTTTTATTTTTGGTGTACCTTCACTAAACCAAACGATGTAATTTTGGTTCACATGAGAAATTCTTAGGTCCAGTTACTGAACAAATCATTTACCTATATATATATTGGTTGAAAAAAACCCTCATGTTGATTCCGAGAAAGTAGGAAATTGTAGCAAACAGTCATCATGTGAATTATATTGGAGCCGCCTCTATAAATAAATAAATAAATAAAAACTTCCTTTTCTTTTGAAAAGTTTACATACTCTTTTAATATTTAAATTTTAAACTTTATCGGGGAGAGGAGAAAGGAATATAACGGCACTGACCTCAAATGATTGTCGGAGGGAAGATGCGATTTATAGGCAGATTTGGATATGTTGAATAAATATTAATTAATTCAACAATCAATTAATTATATAAATAAATATAATTCATAACTTATAAATAACTTGATTCTTTCATTTCAAAGTACCATATCTTAATATGAATATCTTCATTTCTAAGGGCCCGTTTAGATCAAAGAATTGGTTGGAATAGAAATGAATGAAAAATATTTTACCTAAATGTGTTTGGTTTACAGTAAAAAAGAAAATAAATTAATTAAAAAATTTTTATTTAGTTGAAAGAAAAAAAAAAGAGCCCCTCAGATTTTAATTGAACAAACAAACCCTCTCGATTTTTTTTTTGGTCGAAGATATTATTATGCAAAGAGGGTCCATCGGTTCCAATACACAGCAGCTTCCTTTCTCCAAAATTTGGAGATCCATCGACTCTCTCTTCCTCTCTAGAATCTTCATCCCTTTCCCTCTCGTCTTCGCCTCCCATCTTCACCCACATCGTTGCCAACTCGCTCTACATTTTGAGGAAGCTTGGCGATAGTTGCGTCAGCATTTGGAGCTATCACCAATCGTTTGAGTCCGGTGAGTCGATGAACCGGAACGTAGGAGGAGGAGGAGCGGCGGCCGATTGCCAATGTATCACTAAGGTTTGCATTGTGGCTTCTTCCTCCCTCCACCTCCAATCATTCTTCGTTGGATTTTGGTTCGTCACTCTGTTTCATCGGAACTCTGGTGATCATCGAAACTCTGGGTACTCGTCTCCCTCGACGAATTCTTGTTAGATTCTGGGCGTCGCTCTGCTTCATCGGATTCTGGGTCATGGCTATCGGATTCTCGTCAAGTTCTGGGTAAGTTTCTTGGTGATCCGAATCTATCTCATGGAATAATTTTGGGTCCTTAATCTTTAATTGTATTGAACGATTCTGGGTTGTCTTCATTGGTTGAAGGTGAGGGTTTTTTTTTTTTTTTTTTTCATACATTGGGCAAGCATTGCTTGAAATTGATCCTATTGATCCATACTACCTACTTGAGGGAGACCCTCATCCACATAATGCATGTCCCGCCAAAATTCTGATTAACAACACGGTTGCACTTCTGGGAGAAAAATAACTTGAGGACTATCAGAGTGAGCCTCCTTAGCTAATTTAATTTATCAGCGCACATTACTATTTCCCGATTAGCATGACGTATCTCCACAGACCACTTATCTTATAAAAGGTGAGGGGTAAATTTGTCTTCAATATTTTCTGATCTTGCTGGAAAATGGGTTCCATCAAAATTGGTGGGAAGCAATTTTCCCATGTTTAAAGGAAAATCTTCAGCCACCGAAAACTATTTTCTTGGGAAAATGGTGAACCAAACGCCTTTGCCGGTTGGAAAATCTTATTTTCCATTCCCTTTCTCTGATTTTCAGTGAACCAAACAGAGCCTAAGCAACATCTGCATTTCCAGAAAATAAGTATTTTTCATTTAAAAAAAAAAGATACAAATGGGCAGTTTAAAAAGGTAGACTAATTATAAATTTTCAGTATAAAAAACTAACAATAAATTTATTTTGTTATAAATATTATGAGGCGTGGATGTTCATTGTCAAATAGGCTGTTAGAATTCCATCTCATATGATTAACGTTATCATACCCTATAAGTCTATAACTCCTCAATTGAAGAGTTTCTTGTATTTAATTTATTTCCTATAACCTCCAATTGCATAATTATATATATATTGCCTTTTCACTTTTTACGTAGTTGTAACTCTTTAGGCTTCATTGTTAGGATCCTATAAATAGATAATGATGTACATCATTTGTGAGAATGATATAAATGCGAACTCCTCTTTATTTTCTCTCCAACTTTCTCTTATCTTCTTCATCTCCCTCATTCCACATCTCTTGGATTTTCCTGATTTTCATGACACGTTATCCGCATGAGTTCGCTCTATTTGTGATATAAATTCTTTTTAGATTGGTGTGTCCTTTTATTGTATATAATAGTGTTCTATATATTGTTAGCATTCCCTTATATGGTTATCACTCACAGTTTCAATTCTCTGTGGGTTTGCCACATTTTTTCCTCTTCCTATCTAACTAGCATTATCTGAGTATTTGGTTATCATTCAAATGGCATTTGGCTTCACAGTCCACCTAGGTCCTGCATATGCAATTTTCCTTATCTGATTAGAGTAGCTTTTGTTACATTTTGTTGTCTTATTTTTCCTTTTTTTTTTTTAAATGTCATAATGGACCTAATACTTATTCTTCTTTGTTGACTAACAATTTTTATATTCTTTCATATTTATATTCTTACAGCTATTCTTCTTCACAGTTTTTTCTTTTCTTACTTCGTGATACGGTTATATTCCTGCATATTTATATCTAAACATAGTCTACATATGCTACATATTAACACACACATATATATATTATTGTTTCTATTGTTATAGTTTTGCTTACATTTATTTATTTATACTTACATCATAGTATGTATTGTAAATATATTGCGTCACATATTCTATTGCTATAATTTTTTTATGAGTGTAGGTTGTCTCTCATATTCGTATATGGATTTATGTTGTCATTATCACTACAAAAAAACTTGAAATTAGTCATGAAATTACTCACGGAATTTTTTCTGTAGGTAATTTCTGTGGGTAAAAATTACTTATGGAATTTCATGGGTAGCTGAAATTACCTACGGAAAAAATCCGGTGGCTAATTTCAAGTTTTTGTGTAGTGAATTTTATGCCAATTTTTATATATTGTATCGATTCACGGGCAATTGAAGACTAATATTGAGTTATAAGAATTTACTATTTGTCCTTGCTTTATGTTACATGCTCCTTTATACTTCTAAATTTATCATTTAAAAGTCCAAGTTTTGTTCTATTGTGATATAGCCAGAAGCCTTATCACTCTTGATAATGAGTCTTGGGTAAATAACCAACTTGTGTTTCTATCAAATGGCATGAAAAAATGTGTGACAATCTGATGATGATGTAATCGTTAAAAATATCAAGCCCTGAAGGCTAATAATTTAAGCATCAACAACACAAAAGAGCTGTGTAGCTTTGAAAGATTCGTAATGTGGTCTTGAAGATAAATATTTAGAGAAATTGATTATATGCAACTGAACATGATCGCATTACATTAGTGGAATTAGTAGTTGAAAGTCAATGATATTATGTTTTGGCTACTGAATATAGTTGTTGAAATAATAATATCTTTATGGTCATTAAAATTATTAGCAAACGTTGTAATATGAGCAGAAGTCACACACACAGTAGTTGAAAGTCAATGATATTTTGCCTTGGCTATTAAATATAGTCGTGGAAATAATAATATCTCTATAGTCACTAAAATTATTAGCAAACGTTGTAATATGACCAGAAGTCACACACATTAAAATTATTAGCAAACGTTGTAATATGACCAAAAGTCATGCAAACACACACACACACCAGTTTATGACAAGTAAAGTTAGGCCGTGATAAATATCAAAAATAATTATGATGCCTAAAACAATAAGTTGTGGATCAAAGTTATTGTAAAGTTTTTTTTTTTAATTTTTAAAAAGGACCTTAAACCTAAAAGGCTGTAAGATATTGAGATATTTAATTTCTATTAGCATTTAAATTTATTTTGATTAATTTGTGGGATACAACTTATTATTATGTTATTTTTAGTGTTCAAATTCTAAAAGGAATTATTGGTCATTTTGAAATTTATTTGTATAAATATATGCCAATTTATATGGTGTGTCAATTTATAGTTTTGATAAATGTTTATTAATGGTGAAATCATTTCTCTCTAACATTTTTATACATCGATTCTTGAGATGCATATATAGGACTATTTCCATAGAAATGATGAGGCACTGAAGGGCTACTAATTGGTACTCCCTCCGGTCCTAATTATAAGAGTTAGTTGACTTTTTTAGAGAGATTAAGAAAGCTAATTAAATTACTTTAGAGTATTTTTATTTTTATTTTTTTTCTTCAAACTAATTAGTTTAGCTAATAAACTAATATATAATCTAAGGATATACCACATATGAAATGATTAAGTAACTTATTTAGCTTCCTTAATCTCTGCAGAGAAAGTCAACTAGCTCTTATAATTAGGACCGGAGGTAGTATATGTATTTTGATTTTGAAATATATCATTATATTCAATCGAATTCTTTTTCCTTAATGAATATTTAAGTGTGTGTGAGTTTGTTGCCTATCATGTTCCTTCTCTATAAGTTTTGTTTACATAGCATGTATGGCATTTGTCATTTATGTTTATGATTTGTCCTTTATTAATTTTAATATTAAAGTGTTGCTACTATATATGCCATTATTGCAGTGTATATGTGCACGAGTAATATTCATTTTGTTGTATAAAAAATTTCAATTTGGATTTGTTTAGACCATTAACATTTTTTTTTTCAACAATGTCGTATTATATATATTGGCAACTTGTTTTCTACAGATTTATTTCGATCGGCTGATAAATATATTGATTTTATTCATGAATATCATATCTCTTGAATTTATCACATTATGAATATTGTATTGGTTAAGACAATTGTCAAGTTGTTTTCATTACTGGTTTGATTTGGAATTATGTACCCTTGTGAGTTATTATTTGAGAAGGATAAAGGTAATGTTTATCTAGTTTAATTTGTTGGTAGAAATTGTATGATTATCGATTAATTTTGTTACGTAATTAACCGGATGTGAGATGCAATTCTACTTATTATGATTTATTGAGTCATCATATATGATTATGAAAAAATAAATATGTTGTAGATAATGTTAAATATTTCACACTCATGTTTATCATGAATTAAAAGATGAAAATATAAATATATTATTAATAAGTAATGAAATTATATGCTGATATAATAATATGCCGTAGTTCCACTAGTGCAAAAAAGAGCTTTAAGACCGCCTCATTTAACTCGGATTATAGAGGATCCGATCTAAAAAATATGACCGGTGGCAGTTGCGTAAATATAAAGAACTTTTTGGACCAAATTATAAAGGATTCGGTCTTAAAAGTATGGCTGGTGGCAATTTGGTAAATATATAGAACATTTTAAGACCGGATTATAAAGGATCTTGTCTTAAAAGTATGACCGATGACAATTTCGTAAATATATAGAACACTTTTAAGAATGGTTTAAAAAGGATGCGGTTTTAAAAGGTTAAAAAATATATATATATATGACCGATGACAATTTCGTAAATATATAAAACACATCTAAGACCGCTTGTTTCAAAAAATTGGTCTTAAAAGAATACTTTTAAGACCGATTATTTCAAAAAACCGGTCTTAAAAGTGAAAAAAAAAGACCGGTGACAATTTCGTAAATATATAGAATACTTTTAAGACCGGTTTTTTTGAAATAACCGGTCTCAATACTTTTAAGACCGGTTATTTTAAAAAAAAACGGTCTAAAAAGTGTTAAAAAAAAACACTAAATTCGCTAAACCTGTTAAGTCCGTGAGTCTGCTTTATCTTCTTAGTGATATAACATTTGCTTAGTTATAGATTCAACGAGTGTCTCAAGAGCCTTACGGGTCAAATCCTCAGCAAGAATGTCATCCTCTTCCTCTAACCTACTCGCAATCTTCGTAAGTCATCCCAAGAGCCACACGATCAAATCCTTAGCAACGTTGGCGGTGAGATGCTTCGAGGGTTTTGCGATGGCGTCAACTGCAATCCTCAACAACGACGAAAGCGTACTACTTTGAGGATTCTGGATGACGACGGCTCCTTCCTCTTCGATCTATGGCTCCTCCCACGCCGCCTTCGCATAGATCCAGCTTAAAATTGATCAAACCCAAATCTCTTCTTGTTTAAGTCTGTTTATTCCTACCTTGACCGCTCCTGCTCAGATCTGAACTTCGATTTTGGTTGTTTGAAGCTTTGCTAGCACCAACAAGAGAATTCTGCTCAGATTTGGTTGCTTTAATCTTGTGATTTTTTTTGTAGATCTGGACTTTAAATTCTATTTCCATGGTGAATGATTTCTGTTTCATGTTATTTTTTCTTATTTCTGGACTTTGTAATCATCTTTTTTGTTTTTCTTGTTGTTTTACTTTCAATCTTCTCTTGATTCTTCGTCGCTGATGATGGAGGGACATTCAAAATGTTGCCAGATCTAGTGATTTGGGACCAATTGTTTCATTTGGGTTTTTTTAAAAAAATTATTCTGAAACACTTTTAAGACCGGATATTTTAAAAGTTCGATCTAGAAACGATTTTTTTTAAAGACCAGTTGTTCATCTGGTTTTAAAAGTAACATATATTTTTAAGACCGCCTGGAACGAGACTGGTTTTAGATCTGGTCTTACGAGGCGTTTTTTGTCCCGTTCTAAAAGGCTTTTTTGTACTAGTGTTCCTAAAGAACTTTATATAACATCATTGATATAGTTCCTAAAGAACAATAAAGTTTCTTCTTCTTTTTTTTTTTGGGGGGGGGGAGGGGGGGAATGATTGATCGTGAAAATTCATGACCAACGGTTTTATATCAAAGCTTTGTAGCCCAATTGGATTCAAATTTACAATTCTATGTGAGGTATAAAATATTTGAACTACCAAGTGTAAAATAGGTTATTAACCTAACATATACTGAAGTATATTTATATGACGCATTTAATGGGGAGATTATTAGAATACAAATGTAAATTAATATTGAAAATATTTAGGGTTTAGAAAATATTTACTCATATACTTCCTCTAAATCCTAATTGATCTCCCATAGTGGATGTTAGATTAAGATTTTAAATCAACATGTTATGAAAAATTGAAAAAGTTTACTGTTGGTTAAAAAAATATGATATACTAAACTAGAAGTTTACTGATAATCACAAACTTATGTTGGTATGGCTCATGTGATCATTCGAATGATGCCACAAAATATTGAGATTACGCAATGACATCCATGAAAGAATTAGAAGATTTTTCATAAATATCTAACATATCATATTATTCAAGAATTAACATGTGTTGTTTGTTCTTTTTTTTTAAAAAAAAAATTGATTGAGAACTATGATTTGGAATAAATCTCTGCATTTTTTGAAAAGTATTAAGTTGAAATATATGGGCCCATTCAAATTTCACATGTAAACCATATTTACTAAGTTTAATAGATGCATCTATAAGATAGTTGCATGTGTGATTATTTTCACTTTGCAAGATTGTTTTAATTAACCATCATGTTAGATGTGCAACTTCCAGATTATATGATCATTAAATCATTATGCCTTCATAAATAGCTAGATCAATACTTATGAAAACAAACTATTTATTTTAATGTTGGTATATTTGATCTTACATATTAATGCATTTATATAAGTCAATTAAATTCTCCAGGTAAATTTAGTTTTTGGCCAAGAGCCAAACATGTTCTATCTTATAAATGTTTGAATGTGAAATGTTTATCCTTATTAATTCACCACAATACACATAGATGAATATTTAAAGAGAGTTAGGATAAA
Source organism: Acacia crassicarpa (assembly GCA_034222035.1). Classification (NCBI taxonomy): domain Eukaryota; kingdom Viridiplantae; phylum Streptophyta; class Magnoliopsida; order Fabales; family Fabaceae; genus Acacia; species Acacia crassicarpa. Next base: position 34,780,381 of record JAWXYG010000005.1, on the reverse strand, counting down.
TTGTTAGGTAAGGACTTCCTCCTTTTTATTTGTCTCTAAATGAAACAAAATGTTATTTCTAAAGGCAAAAAATTGATTCAGGAGACTTATACTGCATGATTAGTGCCCGTTTGAGTTAGCAGTAGAAGTTGATTTTTCGATGTGATTTATAGATTCTTGGTTAAGTGTGGGAAAAGAGTTTTATCTCGACTTGCGTAAAAGTGCTTTTCAAATACCAACTCAAACATGTGATTGAATAAGGTTTTCCTAGCATGAGGGGAGAAATTGAATAGATGGAAAAGAGAACATAGAGAATGCATTATTACTATCAAATGTAGATCATCAAGTTTAGCTTTATGAACTTGAAGTTTATGAAATATTGCCAAATATTTAACAGATGCAACTACTGGCCTAGATGAAAATTACTAAATATCATATTCAAACTAAAATTGCTCTAATTAGTACTCCCTCCGGTCCTAATTATAAGACCTAGTTGACTTTTTGGAGAGATTAAGAAAGCTAATTAAATTAATTTAGAGTATTTTTATTTTTATTTTTTTCTTCAAACTAATTAGTTTAACTAATAAACTGATATATAATCTAAGCATAATATATGAAATGATTAAATAACTTATTTAGCTTCCTTAATCTCTCCAAACAAAGTCAACTAGGTCTTATTATTAGAATCGGAGGTAGTATAAATTAAAATGAAACATGCCTTGGAACATGAGAAACTAACTGGTTGCTAATATAAATGTTTTGAAATAAAGAGAAGCATACCATTAAGAATTTTAAGATGATTATATAGAAGAGGCAAGTACTACAAAAGAGTGCCGAAACATGACCAATTGCAAAAATTTTAAAAGTGGTTTAGGTACCTGAAAAGTAATAAAGAGATATTAATGGATTATGTCATAACAAAAAAAATGGAAAAAAAAAATATAAAGTTGTCGACAATAGTTTTGAAAATGATATCATGTGATCAAAATGATCTTATATAAAAAAAATATGTCATAAAAGATGATTGGCTAAAAAGAAAAGTAAAAATAGAAAAAGACGCAATGAAAATATAATTATATTGCAACAGTTAAGGATCTTAAGGATATGCAATATGAACATTAGAAATATAATATGATGGTATTATGGGATATATCAATGTTTATGTGAAAATAAAAATTTTCACAAATGTCTAATCATGATTATGATGAGTCATATGATTTTATAGTTGATACAATAATTTTTGTATATATTAGTCTGGTAGTATATGAAAAAAGTCATGCATTTATAAGATATTATTATGCATAGTCTATGCATATGACTCACTAAATAAAAAAAAATTTCATAAAATTCTTTTAAGGATCCAAAATGTCCGAAGCATGTCCAAATGTTATTTTTCTTGCAAAATATATATTGAATTGGATATTTTGGCAACGCTTTATATTTTATGACAATACTTAGATATCATTTTAATATTGTGTTTATTATGATTTTATTGGTAAAATTTAGTTCTTACATGCACACAATGGATAATAAAACTGAGATATGGTGTTATAATTCAATAAAAATAGCATATGATATCATATTATTTAGAAAAAGTTGAATATGTGGAAGCCAAATATATCTCGGTGATTTTTAGAACAATTTTTCTTTATTGTTTTCAGAATAAATAAGTTAAAGAGAGAACATATTGATATTTTAATGTATCCATAAGATATACTAGACGAATACATTTCAACAATCATTTGATGATAATGCAAAGGACAAAAAAGGCTTTTAAGACCAGATAAAAGAGGCGTCGTAAGACTAGATCAGTGACCGGTCTTGTTCTAGGAGGTCTTAAAAGTCTGTAACTTTTAAGACTGGATGAACGACCAGTCTTAAAAATGTAGACCGAAGTTTTGAAATATCTGGTCTTAAAAATGTTTCAAAATAATAATAATAATGAAACAACCAGTCCCAAATCACCAGATCTGGCAACATTTCGAATGTCCCTCCGTCATCAGCGATGGAGAATCAAGAGAAGATTGGAAGCAACACCAACAAGAAAAACTAAAAAGAAGAGAGGATTGGAAGCAAAATCAACAAGAAAAATAAAAAAGATGAAAACAAAGTCTAGAAATAAGAAAACATAACAAGAAATAGAAATCATTCACCATGGAAATCGAATTTGAATCAATATAAAATCAGAGGTGAAATTGAAATCCAGATTTACAAAAAAATCACAAGCTTAAAGCAACCAAATCTGAGGTCAATACTAGCAAAGCTTCAAGCAACCAAAATCGAAGTCTAGATCTGAGCAGGAGTGGTCAAGGTAGGAGGAGCAAACAAACTTAAGCAAGAAGAGATTTGTGTTTGATTTTAAGCCAGATCTGTGCGAAGGCGGCATGGGAGGAGCCATATATAGATCGAAAAGGAAGGAGCCGTCGTCGTCCAGAATCCTCGAAGTGGTACGCTTGCGTTGTTGCCAAGGATTGAAGTTGATGCCATCGCAAAACCCTCAAAGCATCTCACTGCCAACGTTGCCAAGGATTTGATTGTGTGGTTGTTAGGACGACTTACGAAGATTGTGAGTAGGTTAGAGGAAGAGGATGTCATTCTTGCTGAGTATTTGACCCATGAGGCTCTTGGGACACTCATTAAATCTATAATTAAGCAAATGTTATATCACCAAGAAGACAAGCATACTCATGAGTTTAGCGAATTTAGCTTCTTCTTCTTCTTCTTTTTTTTTTTTAAAACACTTTTAAGACTGGTTGTTTGTAAAAATCGGTCTTAAAAGTATATTTTTAAGATCGGATCATCTATAATCCGGTCTTAAAAGTGTTCTATCTATTTACGAAATTGCCACCGGTCATACTTTTAAGACCAGATCTTTTATAATCCGGTCTTAAAAGTGTTCTATATATTTACGAAATTACCACCGGTCATACTTTTAAGACCGGATCTTTTATAAGCCGGTCTTAAAAGTGTTCTATATATTTGTTGGAAGTTCAGATTTAATTAGTTAGCATATACGCTTATATTATGCAATTATCTTAATTAAGTTGTTGGAGAGATTTTAGGAATTAAGTTAGCAGATTATGGTTTTTTGAATTTCGTAATTATATTCCTGATTGTTATCCCTATATTATGAGAACTGCGTAGGTCAGAAGATTATTTACTTATTAGCATCTGTATATAATTCTAATTAAGCAAAGGAATAAATCATCGCATTCTCGGACTCATCTCTGATCGGTGTCTTCTCACCAATATTTACGAAATTATCACCAATCATACTTTTAAGACCGAATCTTTTACAATCCGGTCTTCAAAGAGTTTTATATATTTACCAAATTGCCACCGGTGATACTTTGAAGACCGGATATTTTATAATCCCGTCTTAAAATTGTTCTATATATTTATGACAGTGCCACCGGTCATATTTTTAAGATCGAATCCTTTATAATTTGGTCCAAAAAGTTCTTTATATTTACGAAACAGCCACCAGTCATACTTTTAAGACCCGATTTTCTATAATCTGGTTTAAATGAGGCAGTCTTAAAGCTCTTTTTTGTACTAGTGATGCATCATTCGTAGTTTAATAGTTAAAAAGAAGACATGTTAGAAATGATGTAACACCTCAATTTCAATACCCGAAAACTTGGCCAAAATATTTGTAATACCTCCAACAGGGTGTATCAATATCCAAATGATTAGATTACATTACCATTTCAAATAAAGTTTTTAATACATAATCAAAACAAATTTCAGAAAAAATATTTCAGAGTTCATTACAAAGCGCAAGTCTTAGGTTCATGGCAAATAAAATAACATAACATAAACTATAGGAGTACAAAAGAGCCTTCAAAGCTCACTCCATAGGTGCCTTCCCTTGCTCTCTACTAGGATATTCACTTAAAAAATGTTAATATGGGATGAGATTCCATGTCTCAGTAACTACTGAAAGTTTCTACCGTACACAAGCAAATTATATATGACAAAAAGCAGGGGTTGATTTCAAATATATATTTGTATACACCATAATTTCTCATACAAAATTATTTGCAAAAGTAATCATCACTATGCCAAATTGTGAACTATACAAATATACAATGCAATATGCAGCCTCCCTTATATCACCGTCCTCCCTTGTACCGCTGACTGAAGCCATAGGCTAACACATAGTCCAATAGAAACTCATTCATTTGACTAGATGGTTCCAAGATCACCAAAACTTAAGATACACCCGGCCAAAGGTATAGAGCTTAAATCTGGACTATAGCTCTCCTCCTTTAAAATAACAAATAAGGAGATGTCACATGTCCCACAACTCCAATGCAATCCCGGCCAAAGGAAAACATGGAAAATGGGCCCCTGAAAAGTACCATCCACTGTGTACCAAGTGGTGATATAAACAAATCTTATCATTCAAGCTCTTCCTTACTCCAACCCGTCACACTTACAGCCGCCATGATAATTATGTTCAACAAAATAAAGTATATTAAAATATACTTCCACATATATATACATATATAAAATATCATCACAAAGTAATCTAAACATCTCATAAAAACCTCATCGTACCAATCTGTCATTTTTTAATTTCGAGGGACTAAACTGTCATTTTCGGAAATTTAGGGGGCAAAATCGTAATTTTTGCTGGGCATAAAATTTTAATTTTCTTGGGTACAAAACTGTAATTTTTCATGGGTACAAAATCGTAATTTCTGTAGGGTACAAAACTGTAATTTTTGTGGGTACACAATTGTAATTTTTGTGGGTACAAAACCGTAATATTCATCTTTTATTAAAATAATATTATAATACATATACACATAATTCAGTCTATACAAATAATATAATTTACAATCATACACAATTCACAAGTATATGGAATAATATTCAAAGTTACTTGTTACTTGCTAACTCCCAAATAATCACCAAAAAGCTACTATAAGGCTCCCAAATAATTACCACTTCACTCTCTTTCTCTCACGCTCTCCTCCGCATACGATAAAAGTGTGTGTATGTTTTTGTGTTGGGGTGGGGTGGGGGGTATTTATAGGAAAATTCCCCACCCTTTTTTCAATGGGCGGCAATGGCACGCCCACAAATTATGACACTGCTATCCCGACGTCAAACAGTAAGCACCCCCTCTTCCAAAATTTTCAAAAGGTAGCTGCCTCCACCACCTTTTTTTATTTTCAAACGTGGGCCCCACATGTTTTTTTCTTCTTCTTCCTTTTTCTCTTTCTCTTTTCGGATCCCACTTTCATCACCTTTTTCTCTTTCTTCATTCCTACTATATATATCATATATTACTATACAATATATTTACTATATTATTAAAATATAATATTTATGTATATACAAATTTAAATTCTAACCTTAGAAAATCTACTCATACTAAATATCTGATAAATCAATTATTATAAATTAATCTATCCTATAATATTATAGCTCCAAATAAAAATTTAGGATGCTACAAATGACATTGAAAGTAACCTATTTGAGAAATTAACATACTTAATTGGCTGAAAATGACACAGAGTAATGTTGTCATCAGGGGAGTTAAAGTGATCTTGTCATCATAAGAAGTAAAAGTGATATTGTCTTCAGGAGAAGAAAGATCATGTTGTACTCTTTTTTTCTTAACCATGTTTTTGTCCCACTAAGTTTTCTCGATAAGGTTTTTAACGAGGTAGTTTCAACATGTATTGCGTACTCTTTTTCGTTAACTAGGATTTGTCTCATTAAGTTTTTCGTAGTAAGGTTTTAAGGAGGTACATATTTACTTATGAACATCCCTTAGGGAGAGTGTTATAAATATTATGAAGTGTGAATGTTCATTGCCACATAGTCTCTTGGGATTCCATCTCATAAGGTCAATGTCTCATTATACCTTATAACTCTCCAATTGAAGAGTTTATTGTACTTATTCCCTAACCTCTAATTGCACAATTATATTGCTTAATTTCACTCTTTATGTACTTATAATTCTCTAGATTAGTCTTCAATATTGGGTCCTATGGATAGATAATGACGTATACCATTTGTGACAATGATATGAATGGAAAACTCCTCTTTATTTTTTTTCCAACTTTCTCTCATCTTCTTTGAGCCGTTTGGAATAGCGGTGACAAAAAGACTTATTTTCAATCTAACTTTTATAAACATAAGATATGATAAAAGTCAGGCTGTAAATATGATTTGTGTTTGGAATGACGGTGACATAAGTATCTTTTTTCCAAATTAAAACTTGTTTGGACTAATGTTTGAAAAGTCAGTTAAGATATAAAGTGACTGAAAATGATATGAAAAAATTAAAATCAAAATTACAAAAAAGTGAAAATGTTAAATTGGAAAATTTGACAATGTTGAAATACATAATTTGATCAAATAATATTACATAACTAATTGTATCACATGTCTCATACAATTTGGTCTCTAATTGTGTTACAAATATAATTTTCTCATTAATCTTAATATAACAATGGCACCCATATGAAAAATCAAAATTAATGATGTTAAAATTCGATGCTAAATACAAGGAATAAATAATAATTAAAAAAAAATTGAAGCCAAAGTCAAGAAGCCAGAAGCCAAGTTTTTTTGCTTTTCCTCATAAGCCACTTTTTAACGAAAAGCCCAGTTGACTAAGATGTAATCCTAAACATAAAATAATGTGCTTTTTCCCATGGTTAATTATGAAACTTGGACCGGACCAGCTGGTTTCGATCGAAACCCATGAACCAGCCATTAAACCAGTTCGATTTGTCATAGAAACCGAGGGCACCCTTGAATCGACTGACTTAGGTGACCTGAAGAAAACCGGCCTGACTCGCTAAGCTAATTGAGCTAACCCTGAAAGAAAACAAGAATAAAATAGAACAGGTCGAAAACTAGAAATGAGCACAGAAATCGTCTAAACAAGTAACAGAACTTAAAGCATCGGCTAGATAATCGGAAAGCAAGAAACATAGGGAATTGGTGCTGGAATCTTCTTGTGGCGAGAGATGGACAAACCAGCGGCGAGATCTCAAAGAAATTGCAAGGTGAGGAATAAAAGTGATTGTTGGCTAGATTTGAATGGATTGAACGATGTCGAAGCACGATGAGTTTGGACTAAAAATTGAGTTTTAAGAGATCTTCAGGAATGTACTGATACAACGTGAAACTCAATTCTACAATGGAACTATATTGGTCCTTCCTATCAAATAGTTCACTTATTTGATAATTTTTTAAGACTGATATGGTTTTTTTTTTTTTACAAAACAAAAAAGATGGAATTACTATAGAGTCCTCTTTCACCAACAATCACAGCCTATGCTCGTCTTATGATGAAGTCTAAAGTCTAATGACTAAACAGAGCTTAGTTGATAGTCATATCACAACCTTCCAAGGGCGGAATTAGGGGGGGCTAGGGGTGGCCCCCGCCCCCCTAAAATTACAGAATTTTACCCAAAAGATTAGGAAATTTTGCTTTTGCCTCATAAAATTTTTAATATTTTTACTTTAGTCCCTATCAAAAAGTCTAATGTAGGGACTAAAATGAAACAATTGAAATATTTATGAGGCTAAAGCAAAATTTCCTGAAATTTTGGGTAAAATTCTACAATTTTGCCCTCTAATTTCAAATGATAACTCCACTGGATTCGATTCTATAATTTTCGCTCCCCCTAATTTCAAATCCCGGTTCCGCCCCTGCAACCTTCATGCTTCCCAAACCATTATTTTATCGGAAATGTAAAATCATTTTTAAATTTTTATCATTTCATATTAATAACCTTGAAATTTGCATTTTCTCACTGATGTGGCCCCGTCTGACTCATTGACCCTTGATCTAGTACCTTGATCGGTTCAATGACAGGTTCAGTTTTAATAACTTTGCTTTCCCCCATTAGGCTTTTACCCCCTCCACTGGACTTTTTTGGCATGGGAACGCCATGCCATATAGGTACTTTATCTCCCTCATCTAGATCTAGGAATTAGGGCCAACTCTTTTAGGCCTGGGGCAAAAAAAAAAAAAAACATATGTTTTTTTATAGCCCGACCTGTGAGCATATGTGCTAGGGGTGGCCCTACAGGACCAGAAGCCATTTTTCTAAAGTTTAACTATATTTCTTACGTTTTTTTCAAGGAAATATAATTAGTAAACTACAACAATTAAAGTTATAATTTAACAAATAAATGTTGTTAATATTAAGGTCTAATAACATGTATTATGCAACAAAAAAACACAATCATTAAGTCATAATCAAAGGTAAACTATTGTCCACATACTACAATTACAAATAATTAATGATTTGACAAAATTTAAAATACTTCTTATAAATATGTCTTGAGAAGTATAAGCAGTCAACAAAATAAACAACACAATATATGAATAAAATAATCACTAAAAAACAATTCAAAAAATACAAAATTAATAAGAACACTTATGAAATAAGAAATATCTTTTATAAGTTTTTAAATTTTAGAATTCTTAATATACAAGATGTTCTTATGAAACTTAATTCTAAAAAAGATAATAACAAATAAATATTTGCAACATCATTAACAAAAGTATCAATTGAATAATAAAGAATGTCTCGATCTACGATATTTAAATTTTTAATTTTATTATTTAAAGTAATAGTATTTTGGGAAAATCTTATTTAAATAGCATATGAAATTCTAAAACTTCAAAACATCTGTTACAAAATTAAAAGGATATATGAGATTTTGAAATTTAAGTGTTTTTACTAAAATGCCCTCACGTATTATTTCTCTCTCCTCAACTTCTCACTGAGAAACCAACTAGCCATGAATTCTTTCTCTCTTTCTCTCCGCCAGACAGACGTCCGAGAAACCAGTAGCCATGGATTCTTCTCAGCACCTCTCATTACTCTATATTGTTTCGATCCTTACGATGCTTTGCTCACCCACGGTGACTGCCATTGATGAACCGCAAGGAAGCTCCATGCCTCCAACTGTACCGTCAACCCTTACATTCCTTCACATTCGCCATCATGCTGCTTTCCAACGGCGGGGAATATAGGAATGATTGGGAAGAAGGTAAGGAGAGAGAAAGAGGTGTTAGTTCTCTGATGGTTTTGATGATTGTCAACAACTACAAACAATTGAAGAGGTTTTGCTCTTAAGTGTCAAAACTCTGGTTAAGAGCAAACCTCGAGGTTGGGTTTATAACCTCGAGGTTTGACCTTACAGAAGCTTTAAAAATCAAGTGTTCGAATGTTGCAAAACTTGGTTTCACAAATTATATGTGAAACCTCGAGGTTGAGAAGTCAACCTCGAGGTTCTGGTTCAGTTGGAGAATCCAAGTTTCTTCATTAACACTTGTAACCTCGAGTATGCAAAGCTAACCTCAAGGTTCAACTCATACAGAAAGGTCATGTTGTTCATCAAGCACATGAACCTCGAGGTCCATGTTTCAACCTCGAGGTTGGACACTTTGTTTTGAAACTTAAGCTCGATGAAAACACCTTTGACCTCGAGTATGATGTTGCAACCTCGAGTTTCATCACTTACAGAGAGCACACTGGTTTTCAAAGTATTGAAAACCTCGAGGTTAACATTGTAACCTCGAGGCTGGGCTTTATGTTTAACTTTGAACTTTGCACTTTCAAAGAGCCAACCTCGAGTACAGATGTACAACCTCGAGGTTGTCGGGCTCCAGTGAAAACTGAAGGTTTGAAACAAACTTCAGACCTCGAGGTCACCTTTGGAACCTCAAGGTTTGCAAGTTAATGAGATTTATCAGAAGGTTTCTTCTCAAGAGAAACCTCGAGGTTCACTTTGCAACCTCGAGGTTGAATGATTTTAAAACGAAGGTTTGCCTGAAGATTTCAGGCCAACCTCGAGGTTGGATGAACTAACCTCGAGGTTAGTGACCGTTGAAGCTTTTTCAAATTTGTGAAATCTGCTATATCTTGTTGTTTGATCTAATTGCTCTCATAAATCATTCACTCATGATCCCAGATATGTTTAACAAGTTTGTTGAGTGTTTTTCAGTTAGCACAGATCAAGATTACTGAAGATTTGTGAGAAAAAGCAAAAAGGTGAACAGTGCATTTAATGCACCTGCACAATCTCATCTACTTTCAGCTAATCCATCTGAGCACGCCTTGTTAACGTTAAAGAATGCTTACTATATCAAGTAAAGTTAATTCCAACGGGCAGAAACTCAGAGATCCACATCAGACTTCATTAAGACTTGGATTAGCAGAAGTTTAGAGAGAGAAGATGACCAGAGCCTAAGCAAATCACTTCCAACGGTTGGAATCATCTCACAACGGTCATTTAATGTTCTCTACCTATAAATAGAGAGCATTAACTTCATCTCAAGCAGATACAACTACTTAGAACGAAAATTTATTGAGTCATTCATTGTATCAAGCTTACATCTGTATTGTATCATTTTGATACTTAGTTCTTCAGTGTTTATCTTATCTGCTCTGTAAGAGAGTCAAATATTTGTAAATCATTTATTGATTGTGATAACTACAAGTCAGGGGACTTGGTAGTTGGGGTGTATTGATTACAACTTGTAAGGGGGAGTGTGTTCTAAGTGAGAGAACAGCTCTTAGTACAGAGTGTGTAATCAATATTGTTGAGTTAGTGGATTGAAAATCCCAAGTGAGGCTTGGGGACTGGATGTAGGTCAGAGAAAGGACCGAACCAGTATAAATCGTTGTGTGCAAAGCTCTTCTCTCTATCTCCTCTGTTCTGCTCTGTTCTGAGAGTGTAAAAACAGAACCAGTTTGCAAAAATTTTTAATATACCCAATTCACCCCCCCTCTTGGGTATAAAGCTCCTCTTTCAAGAGGAATTCCATTGTTGGAAAGGAAAGGAAGGAGAGATGAAGATGATGAATAATAGCCTAGGCATATGAACAAAAGTTGTAATGGGAATAACAAGTTCATTAATGAAATCAACAAGTTCAGTAATGGGAATAACAAGTTTATTCTTCAGGGGGGACATGTGTTACTCTGATGAAACCAAAATCTGAGCACCATTAACAAATTGTGTAATGGGAATAACAAGCTCATTAATGAGATTAATAAGTTTAGTAATGAGAATAACAAGTTCATTCTTCAAATGAAACTTGTCCACATTTGTTAACACTTGAAAAATAAACTTGTTAATCTCATTTATAAACTTATTATTCTCATTGCTGAACTTGTTAATCCCATTAATAATCCTGTTATTCCCATTATAACTTTTGTTCATATGTCAAGGTTAGTGTTCATCATCTTCTTCATCTCTCCTTCCTTCCCCTTCGAACAATTGAGTTCAGCCCCAATAACCATCACATCCCAAACCCTTTCAACAATGTAATTCCTCTTTCTCTCTCCCTCACGCTCTCTTCTTCTCCCTCTTCCCGATCCTTCCTATACTCCCTACCATTGGAAAGCGTTAGACGATGGACGTGAAGGAATGTGGGGGTTGATGGTACAGTTGGAGGCATTGAGCTTCCTTGTGGTCCATCAATGGTGGTCACTGTGGGTGAGCAAAGCATCGTAAGGATTGAAACAATACAGAGCAAGCAGAGAAGAATCCATGGCGGAGAGAGAGAATCCATGGCTACTGGTTTGTCTGTTTGGCAGAGAGAAAGAATCCATGGCTAGTTGGTTTCTCAGAAAGAAGGTGAGGAGAGAGAAAGTAAGGGTATTTTAGTAAAAATACTTAAATTTCAAAAATTCATATTCTACCCATCATCTCGGTGTCCTTTTAATTTTTTAAGAGATGTTTTAGGGTTTTAAAATTTCGTATTATATTTAAATGTGATTTTCTCTAGCATTTTTCAACAGAAAAAATATTATTTAAATTTAAAAATGAAACTAAATGATAAAGAATGTCTCGATCTTACAGTTTTACACACAAATATCTTAGTATCCTTATCCGGCTATGTACTTATAGCCCCAGAATTCTTCCTTTACGCGATCTGAATTTGGTGGGTGTGAGATTGATTGAGGCGGAATTGATCCACTGCTAATTCTTGATCCAACAAGTTGATTAGGGTACCTTAGGGTTTCAGATTCAAGAGCTTTAATGTCTGACGTTGAAAATCAAACCTCTTCGAAAAATGACGATCGTCTTGATTCAAAGCCTGACAGGGGCCACCGCGACAAGGTGTTCATTTTTTTTGGCCTGGCCTGTTCATGTCAAATAATTCATAATCGCGAACTTTTATTTTCTCTAATGGGGTTTGGTGTGCATTTTGTTTCAACTTGGGTCGGTTCTCTAAATACATGGTTTTGGTGTTATGTTGCTTTGCTTTGGTGTGCATGATCGCAGCTTAGGGGTACTATTTCGTGTGGAGATGGTTTCCTGTAGAATATTTTCTCCGCCATCATACATCCAGGAACTGGTATTTGGAGAACAAGGGGATCATAAATCATGCCAAGCGGATCAAAGATCTGGGTCATAGGCAATTTTTAAAATCCATATTGTATGTTGGCTACTGTGGGGTACTTTATTCATATGATACGTCAGGGATACTGCTTGATGCGTTTTTCATGACATAACCGTGTTTATAATTGTATGCCGAAACATCTTTTTTGCATCCTCAGTGAAAAATGTTGATGGTTCAACTGTAGAAAGGATATGCTGGGTTTGTATTTGTACATTACAACAAAAGCCTTATCCCACCTCATTAAAAGAAAAATTTTATTTTTGAATAAGAACTATACGAAGTTGATGATTGAAAGTGGAACTACTGAGAAATTGTGATGGACAATGTAGTTCACTGTCGTCTGCAATCTTAATTCCTACCTCTTGAACATTAATTGGCATGCGCAGGTTATAAAATTCAGCATGTTGTAAACGCTTCTCGCTTATAAGCTCCACAAAATGTTGTCTTGTCATGATTGGACTAGAGGATTCAAGGATTTTTAATTTTTATGACCTGCGGCCGAGAGTTACTTATGACTGAGTTTTGTTCTTTTCCATAACACCAAGAGGATGACCAGTTTTGCTGGGATTGAAAGTAGAGTTTAATACAAGTTACAAGTTTGTGACTTGAATGGCAATGGCTTTTTCACTTTGATGGACCTTTTTTCTGTTTTCACTCCCTCTTCTTTCCATTCTTTTAGAAATCTGCAGTTGTAGTCATAGTACACTACTTCATGGTAAATGACTTGAAATTTCTAAATTATCTCAGCCCAATTCTCATGGATCTGATCATGAGAGGCGAAGGGTGAGAAAGCGGGATGGAGAGACAAAATCTTATCATGCAAACGATCACAAGGAGTTTAAAAATGGAGGCTTTAGAAGAAAAGGCGGTTATGACAATTATGATCGTCATCAGAACTCTGATTATGACAGGTCACACTGCTCTCAAGCTTTTCACACTATACAGATTAGCACCTCTCTTATTATAATCTCTTTGCATCCATTCATAAATTGAACCCATTATTCCTTTTTCAGGCATCGTGGTCACGTTCGAGATGGAGAAATGAGGCACAGATATGAAAAACGATCAAGTTACAGATCCAAGCGGGAATCTAGATCTCGCTCCAGATCCCCTCCTCTTTCAGAAAGGTAATGGCATTTTACTTCTCAATGTGCCTGTTTCTATCTTGGGATATGAACTATCTTCTTGACTGTCTATAATTCAAGCTCGATGGTATGAATGGAGAAAAGCTATTGGAGTTATTGGTGATCGGAAAGTATGTAATAAGGTAAAAGAGAGTTTATCACACTGCTATAAGACCAGCAATACTTTATGGTAGTAGTGTTGGCAACATGAACATAAAATGGGGGTAGCTAGATGAGGATGTTGAGATGGATGTGTGGTAATACAAGAAAAAGCAAGACTCGTAATACTCATATGCGCGAACGAGTTGGAGTGGCCTCTATTAAAGAAAAAATGAAAGGAAGTTGTTTGAGATGGTTTGGACACGTTCAACGAAGGCCATTGAGTGCTCTGGTAAGGAGAGTTGATCAAGTAGTATGAAGTCCTAGTGAAACGAGGTCAACGAAGGTTGAAGCAAACGCTCAATGAGGTCATAGAGAGGGATCTTTTGGTCAATAATATATCTAAAGAAAAGGTTTTCGATAGAGCAGAATGATGTCGTGCGATCTATGTAGCTAACCCCATCTAGTAATTTAAGGCTATGTTGTTGTTGTTGGAAGAAAGAAAATGAAAATATTGGTTGGTGCCTTTAAAGAAACAGAGATATAAAGCTTGTGCCAACCTTTGATAATGCAGATTTTGAAAGCACTGTTGTATAATGCCCCTGACAATTTGATTTCTAGTTTAAAAGTTATTTTTGTGCCCATTTTTAAGCAATTTATCTGATGCTTGCTGTTTATATGATCTCATGCTTTGCTGTTCAATGTATCTAATATTTTGTCTAATTTTAATTAATAAATTTTTTATATGCTGTTGTCTTTAATTTGTTTCCATAGTGGTGTTAACCCATATATCTTCTGGTGCTTCTAACTGGCTTTGCAGCAAAAGGATAAGTGGTTTTGACATGGCACCACCATCTGCTGCTGGAGTACCTGTTGCTGCTGGTTTGTACCTAGTGCTGTAATTTCATCACAATTATGAACTCCTGTTTTATTTAATTTTGCGTGAATTATTCATGTTTTCATTTGCAAAAATAGTTGCAAAGTGTTATCGTTGATATTTCCTGTTCATTTTTTAAATAAAATCTACCAATGAGACTAAGAACCGTTCTTGTGTTGTTTGGCTGTTGTGTGTGGTTATGTATTTCTGGATAATATTTATATAAGAAGGCAATGTTGGGCTGCATGTGCTATCAGCATACACCATGTAGCATAATCAATGGACGGCCTTTGCATTCGGTAGCTGGACCTTTCACCTTCGACCGGTAAAAGTTGCCAATTGGTAGACATATTATTCCAGCATCCGCAGTGATTGAACTCATTTCTGAATTTTTATAATTTTGATGCTATGTATTAGGTATGATAAATTTTCTTTTGGCTTCATTTGTTGTGAAGAGATTGGTGCTTTTACGCCTCTTCTTTGTTTGATCTGGGGACAAAATACAAGACAATGCAATATTTCACTGTAGAACTTATTTTTTGTTTATTGTTGTATTCTTAAAGTTGATAGTGCAGGGCAAATCCCGGGGATCACTCATCCAGTAACTCTGCAGAATGTGCCATCATTTGGGACGTCACAGGTGATGGTTCATTGTTTGTGTCATTAAAGTATCTTCATCTTCTTATAAATGGAATTAATCAGTTTTAAATCATCACAGGTTGGAGCATTTTCCATGATGTCAGTTCAACCTATGATGCAGCAGGTTGTGTACCTCTGAATATATTTGTGTCAGTGTGTTTAGACTTTTACATGTTATAATTCCTATTGTCTCTACAGGCTACAAGGCATGCACGACGAGTTTATGTTGGTGGGCTTCCCCCTTTTACTAACGAACAGGTTCTTTCACTCTTTCTGGTCTTTTTCTCCTCTGATTACTGTGGATTTTGTGGTTGGCATTTGACAATTCTTATGTAACCCTCTGTCCGTAGAACTTGTATTTCAAGTGAGGAACGTGAGATGCACTGCCTGCCCATGTAGTATGGCCATAATATTCTGCCCACACATGTTGTGTACTGTTAAGGCATGTTTTAGTTGGTTTAAGTCCATGATACGTAGCTGAGTTAGCCCCGTTTATAACATAGGGTTTTGGGAAGTGAGATTTGAGTAAGTGCAAGCTTAAGCATCCTGTTATTTCTAAAAGTTTCAAGTTTACTTGGTAATTCATTAACTGGTGCAGCATAATTGGGTTGTCAAGCATCATAACAATCAAATACAGTTGAAAGAATTAGGACTGACCTTTTTCAGAGAAGGTCCAACTTTTGATGAAACAGTAAAACTATTAAATTTTTGCTAGACTTATATCTTCGACGAGTATTGACTTCTAGTTCTTATTGTTATAGTTTACCTACATTGAAATGATGTTTTTTGCACATTTATTTCACATACTCTTATGACGTAAATGCCTTTGAAGATATATAGATTGATTAAAAGAATTTCAAAATTAGGACCTTCATAATGGTTTAAAAAAATTGTATGTCTATATTGAAAAGCATCTTCACTGTTCGTAATAAAACTTTTTCATACTGATTGCAAAGTTTGATATATATATCCTGTGATCCTTTCAAATATTGCATTGAAAAGTGAAGGATTCATTGCAATAATATGAAGATAATAATATCAAGGGCAAAGTTGTCATTATCAAGATCTTATCTGAACTTGGTCAGTGTGTTAAAAGATTGAGGATTTAAGGTTCTGTCCTTCAAGGAATATAATGATTGAAAATGTAAATATGATTATATTGATCAGAAATGAACATAATCAATATAAATCAGTGTCATATTATAGCAAATTGGACTGTTCATAAGTCATGAACAGTGTGGAAAGGGACATGTATGAGAAAAGTTGTCCAATTGTTCTTCTTTTGTATTTATGTTATGACTTTGTTGAAGCAAGCATCCATGGCTGTAGTTTTGAGCGGAGGACTATGCATGTTATATTTTATGCATGCTGCTTGATGAACGCAGCTGAACTAGATTTCACTTGGTCTAATCTAAGAGTTGTTACATGTGCTTTTGACACACTTTTGATGTTCCTTTATTTTTGAAACAGGCAGTTGCAGCATTCTTCAGTCATGTTATGGCAGCTATTGGAGGGAATTCTGCTGGTGCAGGTCCATACACATATCATTTTATTTACTTGGTTATTATATTAGCGATTCATATGCCTGCATATTTACAGCCATTCTTAACCATACATTTCTTGTTCAATATTGACTTGTAGGTGATTCTGTTGTCAATGTTTATATTAATCACGAGAAGAAATTTGCCTTTGTGGAGATGAGAACTGTTGAAGAAGCTAGCAATGCAATGGCATTAGACGGAATCATATTTGAGGTAAGTATTCCCAATTTATACTTTGTTAATGTTAGCTGATTTTTGAAATATTTTATTGCTTAGCCTTTGTTGACTGTGCTACCTAGGAATTAAAATATTTGTAATCTCTTGAATTCTAGCATCTGTACAAGAAATTTAGATTAATGCTCCTCTTTGTATTTCAGGGAGTTGCTGTGAGGGTCCGTAGGCCTACAGACTATAATCCTTCAGTCGCTGCTGCTCTAGGTCCGAGCCAACCAAGCCCAAACCTCAATTTATCTGCTGTTGGGCTTGTTGCAGGGTATGCAGGCCATGAACTTGACCAGGTTTATCTTTGATTTCATGAACATATGTTTTTTAAATATTCAAATTCTTTTGCCAGTGCAATTGGTGGAACTGAGGGACCTGATCGCATCTTTGTCGGTGGGCTACCGTACTACTTTACTGAAGAACAAATAAAAGAATTACTCCAAGCTTTTGGGTAAGGTTACCAAGCATTTTTATTCTTGATTTTGTTATGCATGAAGATTGCTTTCTTTTGCAAACATAAACATGAATTTATGTCATATAATGATGGCCTGCGACCTATTGCAGACCTCTCAGAGCATTTGATCTAGTTAGAGATAAAGACACAGGAAATTCTAAAGGATATGGTTTTTGCTTCTATCAGGTGACAAAAATGCAAAAGTTAAACCTGTGGATCTGTTTTGTGTGTAGTTCTTGCAACATATATTGTTTTGCTTATATACAGTTCATGCTATGGTTATATCATTGTGTGATGTAAATACATTACCTGTATGTTAGTTGACTATATTCCTGGCAGGATCCAGCTGTAACGGACATTGCTTGTGCCTCTCTGAATGGCCTTAAAATGGGTGACAAAACACTGACTGTTCGGCGTGCCACAGTCAGGTTGGTCTTTTCATTGAATGATTCTGGAATTAGTTTTACTTGTGCTTTATCTCCTGTCTGATTTTTTCCCCCTTAATACTCTTGCATATCATTTTAGCAGTGTTTCCAGTTCTATCTTTTGTATGTTATCAAGCTAAGTAATACTAGAACATGGATGTGGGACACCCTGAAGTGGGATAGAAATGAGAAATTTAGAATCAGAGGAAAGGAAGTTGTAAGGGAGATGGAGCTCATTATTTGATATTAGACTGAATACTTGTTTCCATTAACACCTTTATAAGTGGCAAATCAAAGGAATTTCTAATTTTGTCAGCTAAAGAAGCCTTACACTGAATAATGGTCCTTTAAACAGAAAACTTAAGTGAAATCTTATATAAAACACTGACTATGTTTAATCTCTAACAATTAAATTCAACTCCTTTTTATTAGCTAAAGAAATTGTATGCCGAGTAATGTTCATCTAACAGGAAACTGAGGTCTCTTTGAAAACCGTATTCATGCTAAATATGTGTTACTAGACTACTGAATACTTTATAACTGGTTTCCATTGATAAGATTCATTGAAATGGTCTTCTTGGGCAGCGTACAGTCTAAAACAGAACAGGAGAATATCCTTGCACAGGCACAACAGCGTATTGCTATTCAGGTGAAGCAAGCGCACATGCTTTTATATGTTTTTCTTGGCTTATTTGTGTTGTTAATTGTTTACTTGCTTTTACTTTTGACAGAAAATAGCCATGGAAGCTGGCGGGCTAAATATTCGAGGAGTGGAAAGCGCATTAACCAAGCTCAATGAAAATGCTACCAAAGTTTTATGCTTAACTGAGGTAAATTTGCTTTCTTCTGTATGCTGAATTTGTTATCCCTAAATACCAGATTTGAGGTTTTCCTGGTTCTTTTTTATTCCCTGTTTATGAAGTTTGGCTGTTAGTAGTTAAATTTGATTGATTGCTATGCTTGGCTTTCTTGAAAAAGGCCATTACTGCGGATCAACTACAGGATGATGAAGAGTACGGAGAAATATTGGAAGACATGCGGGATGAATGCTGCAAATTTGGTATGCATATTGTCTGACAACTGTTTTGTCACCATGTTCTCTGTTATGAGTAGTACATGTTAGGCCATAACATTAACCTGACTTTGTGCGTTGGGTTTGGCCGATATAGTTAAATTCTGAGGGGTATACATAAATATGGTTGTCCATCTAAATACATTTTTCTAAGTTTGATGTGGTAATCTTTCTATATGGTTAAGGTGCAAATTTGCTTCGGAAGTCCTCGCGGAGGAGCAATGTTGCTTTGGACGTGTTTTGAGGTTCAATGTTGTCCTGAAACTGTTAAAATGGAGCAATGTTGCTCTTTACCATTAAAAAGTTAACGGTTAACGTTACTTTTTCAACTGTATAGGGTAATATTGCTACGTTTTTAAACTTTTAGGGTGATATTGAACTTGAAACTGAAAAAACTTAAGTGGCAACATTGCTGTTCGGCAAAAACTTTAGGAGCAAATTTGCACATTAACTTGTGGCTGGATCTAATTTTGCTAGCATGTTTAGGAGAAATTTTTTCAAATCATTCTTCACAAAAAATATTTTATTTTTAAGAGTTAATATAATCTTTAATCATTCAAGTTTGTTCTCTTTTTGGTTTTGGTTCTTTAAGTTTCATTTCTTTTAAAACATTGGTTCCTATGACCCAATAAAAATCCAGACAATTTTGCCCCTACAGGGACGAAAACATATGGTTTGAAGCTTGAAGGACCAAAACCAAAATGGAGACAAACTTAAAGAACTAAAGATTATATTAATCCTATTTTTAATAAATAAATAAATTTCTGTGTCTTTTTTAGACATCAACCTTTAGAATTGTTGACATTTGGTTAAACTTGTGACCCGAGGAAAATATTGATGTAAAAATCTGTTTTTGTCTCATTGCTAAACAACAAAGCAAGGCTCTTCTGGCCCAACAAACAAAAGCAACTCTGGCCTTTCAGGAGGTGTATGAAACCAAACAAGCATGAGATAAAAAAGAAGACTGCATCGCATATAGCTTTTCAATTTAATTTCTGATATATAGTCATGTAGTTATTATGTGAACGATGATGCTCTTGACTCCCATGTAAACCACAAGGAACCACATGCTTATTATGACTAGATGGCTGAATTTTTAGAGTGTGTATGCATGTTTGTTGATTTCCTGATTAATATACTTTCCTTTACATGGTTGGGTCGGATAGGGACCTTGATAAATGTTGTTATCCCGCGTCCAAAAGATGGCATCGACGAGGCTTCCCCGGGAGTTGGGAAGGTACATGCATAATCGAATCTGATGCATCTGATTTATTGTTCCATTAGTGGCTAACATGGACAAACATTTGATTTTACCTTGGGGGCTTAAAATTTTCTGATTCATTAGTTCATATCATATGTGGATCTTGCTATCTGGTGGTATTACTCTGATAACTATAGTGATGCTTTTCATTTTAAGAGTTTGAAATATTGACAGCAATGGTTTGATTGTGTTGTGGGCTTTTTCACTTGCAGGTGTTCTTGGAATATGCTGATACTGGTGCAAGTTTGGCTGCAAGAAATGCACTAAATGGGAGGAAATTTGGTGGCAATGTTGTGAGCGCCTTCTATTATTCTGAAGAAAAATATTATAGCATGGAGTATGATGATGTATAAGTAAATAAAGGTTGTCTCTATTACTGTAACTTAGCTATGTTTCTAAACACTAGTCATATTATGAGCAGTAATTACTGGATAATTCAATTTGGCATTGTTTCATTTTAGAAAGGGAAAATTTATCTTCATTGGATGTGTTTTCTTTTTTAATTTTTTTAATCCTCATGGACTTTTAATCTTATCTACATAAAAGTAGAGCAATAAGCATTTTCTTGGCCGACACATCACTAAATTTTCAAGCTCAAAACACTAAAATAAGGAGAGAGAAAGATAATAATTAGAGGTGATTTTAAATATACATAATGAAAGTGGTAGTTACATAATATTTTTTAAATTAATAATAGGGAGGCAGATACAAAATATTAAATTTAATAATTTGATTATTTTCTTTGAGATATTTAAAAGGGAGAAATATAATACTATAAATATAAATATGTGGAAATATTTAAATTTATGGGAACTAATGAAAACAAAAACGCAGATTTCAAGAAATTAATTCCAACTTTTTATAAGGTAGAGCAAAGAGCATTTCCCTAGCTCACAAAAAATGTCAGGCTCAAAATACTAAAAAAAAAAAAAAGGTAAAGGATTTCTCCCGAAAATAAAGTTATCTCCAGTGACTCCAAAATTACATCGTTTTGGATTAATGAAGGGTGCTTACGTAATTTTGTTTATTTTTTTATCGTATAAATTTTACCAAAATACCCTTCATTAATTCACCTATTACATACATATACCTTTCATTAATCTAAAACGACGTAGTTTTGTTTTCACTGAAGATAACTTTATCTCCAATGACCAGAGAAATACTTTTCCTATAAAAAGATATAAAAAAGATAATAATGAAAGGCCGTTATAAAAGATAAATAAGGTAGAATGTAGTTACACAATATTTTATAAATTAATAAAGATACAAAATATTAAGTAAATAATTAATTTAATATTTTGGTTATTTTCTTTGAGATGTTTAAGAGGAATGAATATAATACTATAATTATAAATATAAATATATGCAAATATTCAAATTTAAGGAATAAATCAATAGAAAAAATAGACATTCCAATAAGTTAAGTACGGCTTCTTATACATAATAGTTTTGAGTATTTTATGTACATGTTGAAAAATGAAAATTGTTCTAGCATCACCTTATATGGGTCATAGTATATTCTATACTAGAAAATGTTATTTTAAATCTTAGTAATTTTTTACTTAACAAACACATAAATAAATATCCGACCTCTCACCTTACAGGACGCGGCCTAGGCTAGTTTACTAAATGATATACAGAGGAATACGGCGCGTATGCCAAGTGGCAAATTTATCCACAACCTGGACTTTAAAAAAAAAAAAAAAGAATTAAAGGCCCAAGACTTTTTACTTGAAAGAGTTTTATCAGCAATTTATTCATAATTTAATCCTAAAGGGACACCACCGAGGAGAGCAGTGCAGTGGCACAGTTGATGGTATTGAGATGCCTTATATCTCCCCTCAGGTCCCGTGTTCGAATCCCCCCTCCCCTCGCCTTGTACCAAAAAAAAAAAATCCTAAAGGGACATTTGAATGGCTTGCTTGTGAATTTTTTTCTTAAGAAAAAAAAAAGTGATTTAAAATCACACCTTCATGAATGTTGCTCTATCCAAACTAATCCATCAATATTTTTCTGGCCACCAACCAAGAGCATCATTATATGAAATTTGATCTACTTTTTTTAAAAATAATTTTTTAAAAAAAATTGTCAACTGTGAAGTGAACATCGATCTTTACAAGACTAAACTATGAATAATTTTTAATTTAAGAATTTAAAGCTAGTATGATTTGATACATGAGAAATAAAGTCTTCGACACAATTGATTATCCCCAAGATGTGTCCTCACTATCAACCTATAAATAAAGGACTGAACATTATCATAATCAATTTTGGTTAGGTTACTACCATTTTTATTAAGATTGGAATTTTATTTATATTTATCATTTTTCTCTCCTATTAAGATTCTAATCTAATGGTAGAAAAAAAAATGATAGTAACAATATCATATCCCATAAATAAATAATATTCTTACTTCAAAATAGAAAAATAAATAAATGATTTGTTTTGTTTTCAGATCTGAAACTATTTAAAAGAAGTGTCTACATACCAGATCTGGGAGCACAACATATTACTGAAAAATCAACCCCTCTCATCTCAACATCAAAGTGGTCATTATAGAAAGGGTTAGATGTAGATTGGCTAGCTAAATGTTACGCTAGGAGCACCGGGCACAATAATATTTTGAAGGTATCAAAAATATCAATGAATAATTTAAAACTTTAGCGAATAGACCAAAACAAGATTGTGCTACCTTCATCAGAATTTATTTCTTCATTGGTATTTTTACTCCTTTTCAATTGTTCATTGGTATTTTTGATACCTTCAAAATATTGTTGTGTAAGGTGCTCCTAGTATAACACTTGGTTAACCAATCTGCATATTAACCCTTATAAAAATCGTACCTTGTGAATAATAAGGGAAAATAGAATAATTAGTGAAAAATATGAATTAATTGAAAAAAAAACCTAATAAAAAAGATATGGTGTTCAAACATACGATAAATGTAAAATAATTCCTATTTATTTTTCAAAAATACTTATTCTTTACTTGAATATTCTTATCCATTTTGAAAAAATAACTTTCTCTGTTTTTTTGTTTTTGCCAAAAACAGTTTTCCAAAAAGATACATCTGAAACACTAAAAAAAGGGTTTGAGGATCGACACTCACTTATACATTTTTTTTGCTACGTGAGATTTGGTTAAACTGGACTTATAAATAGAACCAGAATAGTAGATCAAATGGTAAGGTATTTGTTCTTCCTTAAACAGGTCCTTCGAGCGGTGAATGACATGTGGGATTGATAGCTCAGGCTGAGGACAAATCCAGATTAGAGTGGGGCCCGATTAGGGAAAAGAAGAGTTTGAGCAACGCGCTTTTCGGTGTCAACCGACAAAAGAGTAATTTGCTGAGTCAGATGATCGTGTTGTGGATAAGATTGGGAGACATTTTCTATGTTAATTTCCAACCTCCTGACCATTTACCTGTTACCCCACGCCCAAACTAGCTCCACGTCAGCACATCACGTGAGCCTCACATGACCACAGATTTACAGTATTATTATTACATTGCACGCGTCTTTTGTTATTGATTTTCTATTTCTGGGATAAACCTTCCACATCGACACACACGCAGCAAATAGCCAATACAACCCACTTCTGAGTTCTGAGTCAAAGAGACGATCCCTTCCCCTCTATCTATATATTTAGCCCTCCAGCGACCTCTTCTAACATCAACCTCCGTTTTCACTGCCTACTTTCATTCCTTCGTCTCATCGATTTTCTATTTGATTTGATTCTGTTTCATTCTGGTATGTGTGTGTCTCTCTCTCTCTAAATCTTTTCGATTTCGCAGACGTTGTGTTCATATTATTGTATTGTGCATCATTCACACCACAAACACGCGTTTTTGAACACTTGGAGATTTCATGGTCTTAGTGCAGATAATTGGTGTACTGATACTTGTTCATTTCTTGTTAAAGGTGTATACTTTTCTTGGTAAAAAGAAGGCGAGATTGTTGTTGGAATCTGAAGAAGAAGAAGAAGCTAATCAAGAGGTGAAAGCGACAATGTTGGGGATTTTCAAGGAGAGTTTGGTGCACCCACCACAGGAGCTGAAAAGCCCTGCTTCTTTGAATTCAGCCTCAAGGCCTAAGCTTCCTCATGACATCTTGAATCATTTCATTTCCTCCAATCCTACTGCTTTCTCTATGAGCTTTGGGATGGATGCTTTGTTAGCTTGTTCCCCTTCATCTCCAAACAGGTATGTGATACAATGTGGGTTACTTTAAGGTTTTGAAATGGCCTCCTTTTGCTTAAATCATCTATGTCTTTGAAGTTCCAGTCATATCTCTGGGAATTGATCCCATGTGGGTAAATTCCAATTCCCTGTGAGATTCTGAGCATTACTGCTTTTGAATCAGATCCTACTTAAAATGATTGAAAGTTTAAATTTTGAATCTACCCCATTTGGTAATTACTTGTGCAATTGAGTGCATTTGAAGTTAAAGTCAGTTTGGTAAATTCCTTATGTGATCAGAGCATATGAAGTCAGTGGATCTGTGAATTTAAAACAAGACTATGTAATTGGTTTATTATTATGAGTATGAGTGATTACTGAGTTCAATAGCTGATGATGAAAAAATTGTGACAGGATGTTCTGTGGTTTGGATGACATATACTGTACTTTCATGGGGAGTTTGAACAATTTGAGCAGCCTGATCAAGCAGTATGGCCTTTCAAAGGGAACAAATGAGGCCATGTTCATCATAGAAGCTTACAGGACACTACGTGACAGAGGTCCATACCCAGCTGATCAAGTTCTGAAAGAGCTTGAAGGCAGTTTTGGATTTGTGATCTATGATCATAAGAACAAAGCTCTTTTTGCTGCCCGGGTAAAGGAAAAATTATTGAGTCTCTTCTGATTTTGTACTGTGCAAGCTTGTTTTGATCCCTCCACTAATAAATCAATTTCCACATTCTGGTTTTTGCTGAGCAGGGTTCTGATGAAAGGATTGGACTCTTCTGGGGTTTTGCAGCTGATGGTTCTGTTGTTATTTCTGAAGACTTGGATCTAATTAAAGCAAGTTGTGCTAAATCTTATG